>JAKFHU010002191.1:0-10000000 GCA_023783475.1 Daubentonia madagascariensis
ATTCCACAATGACGCAAGAGGTAAAACAAAAGATACCACCCAACAGAATAATCAGAAATTTACCCCAAATATCAATTCTCTCAATAAATGTAAATGGCTTCAACTGCCCATTGAAGACACATACGCTGGCTGAATGGATTAAAAAATACGAACCAAGTATCTGTTGTCTTCAGGAAACACACCTTACACACAAAGATGCATTCAGACTCAAGGTGAAAGGATGGAATACAATTTTTCAGGCTAATGGAAACCAAAAGAAATCCGGAGTAGCCATCCTCATTTCAGATGACATAAACTTTAAAGCAATAAAAGTAAAGAAGGACAAAAATGGACACTATATAGTGGTAAAGGGAAAAATCTCACAAGAGGATTTAACAATCCTAAACATTTATGCACCCAACACAGGAGCACCCAGGTACATAAAGCAAATACTGCTAGATCTAGACAACATAATAAGCAGCAATGCCATAATAGCAGGGGACTTCAACACCCCACTGACAGAACTGGACAGATCCTCCAAACAAAAAACAAATAGAGAAATAAAAGACCTAAACAGGACTAGAGAACATTTGGGCCTAACAGATATCTACAGAACACTCCACCCAAATAACACTGAATATACATTCTTCTCATCAGCTCATGGAACTTTCTCTAAAATTGACCACATCCTAGGCCACAAAACAGATCTAAACAAATTCAAAAAAATAGAAATCATACCATGTATCTTTTCAGACCACAGAGGAATAAAATTAGATATCAATTCCAACAGAAACTTACATCTTCCTCCAAAAACTTGGAAACTAAACAATCTATTGCTGAAAGATTATTGGGTCAAGGAGGAGATTCAAATGGAAATCAAAAGATTCTTCAAACTAAACGATAATGGGGACACAAGTTATCAAAATCTGTGGGATATAGCAAAAGCAGTCCTGAGAGGAAAACTTATCGCCTTAAATGCCCACATCAAAAAGACAGAAGAGTCACAAATCAGTAAACTAATGAATCATCTTAAGGAAATGGAAAAGGAAGAGCAAAGCAATCCTAAAGCCAGCAGAAGAAAAGAAATAACCAAAATTAGAGCATAATTAAATGAAATCGAGAACAAAAGAACATACAGAAGATCAATGAAACGAAAAGTTGGTTCTTTGAAAAGATAAACAAAATAGACAGGCCACTTGCCAGGTTGACCAGAAGCAGAAAGGAAAGGACTCTAATAAGCTCAATTAGAAATGAAAAAGGAGAAGTCACAACTGATACCATGGAAATACAAAACATCATCTTTGAATACTACAAAATCTCTATGCCCACAAACACGAAAACGTGGAGGAAATGGACAAATTCTTAGAAACACACTACCTCCCTAGGCTCAACCAGGAAGAAACAGAATTTCTAAACAGACCAATATCAAGCACCAAATTGAAGCAGTAATTAAAAATCTACCCACAAAAAAAAGTCCCGGACCAGAAGGGTTCACACCTGAATTCTACCAAGCCTACAAAGAAGAACTGGTGCCTATACTGCAGAAATTATTTGAAAATATCCAGAAGGATGGAGTCCTCCCAAACTCATTCTACGAAGCCAATATCACCTTGATACCAAAGCCAGGAAAGGACACAACAAAAAAGGAAAACTACAGACCAATATCCCTTATGAATATAGATGCAAATATTCTCAATAAAATCCTTGCAAACCGAATTCAAATGTACATCCAAAAAATAATTCATCACGATCAGGTGGGCTTCATTCCCGAGATGCAGGGATGGTTCAACATACGCACATCTATAAATGTAATTCACCATATAAATAAAAGCAAGAACAAAGATTATATGATCCTTTCAATAGATGCAGAAAAGGCTTTTGACAAAATCCAGCACCCTTTTATGATAAGAACTCTTAAAAATATAGGTATAGATGGCTCATTCCTAGAAATTATTAAAGCCATATACGATAAACCCACAGCCAATATCATACTGAATGGGGAAAAATTGAAGGCATTCCCCCTTAAAACTGGCACCAGACAAGGGTGCCCACTATCTCCACTTCTTTTCAACATAGTGCTGGAAGTCCTGGCCACAGCAATTAGACAAGACAGAGGAATCAGGGGCGTCCAGATAGGGGCAGAAGAGGTCAAACTTTCACTATTCGCAGACGATATGATATTATACATAGAAAACCCCAAAGATTCAACCAAAAGATTACTGGAATTGATAAATGAATTCAGCAAAGTCTCAGGATACAAAATTTATACACATAAATCCATAGCCTTCATATCTGCTAATAACATCAAGCCAGAAACAAATTAAAGATGCTATACTTTTGCAATAGCAACAAAGAAATTAAATATTTAGGAACATATCTAACTAAGGAGGTCAAAGAATTATATAGAGAGAATTATGAAACACTGAGAAAGGAAATTGCAGAGGATGTAAATAGATGGAAAGCCCTACCATGCTCTTGGATAGGCAGAGTCAACATAGTAAAAATGGTTTTGCTACCTAAATTAATTTACAGAATCAATGCAATCCCTATCAAAATACCAACATCATTTTTTGCCAATCTAGAAAAAATAATTCTACGCTTCGTGTGGAACCAGAGAAGACCCCATCTAGCCAAAGCAATCTTAAGCAAAAAGAACAAATTGGGAGGCATCTGTCTACCAGACTTCAAACTATACTACAAGGCTATAGTAACCAAAACTGCATGGTATTGGCACAAGAACAGACATGTAGACCAATGGAAGAGGACTGAGAACCCAATATAAAACCAACTCATACAGTCACCTGATCTTTGACAAATTCCAGAAAAACGTACACTGGGGAAAAGAATCCCTATTCAACAAATGGTGCTGGGAAAATTGGATGGCCATATGTAGAAGACTGAAACTGGACCCACACCTCTCACCTCTCACAAAAATCAACTCACAATGGATAACAGATTTAAACCTAAGACATGAAACCATAAGAATTCTCAAAGAAAACGTTGGAAAAACACTTATGGACATTGGCCTAGCAAAGAATTTATGAAGAAGACCCCCAAAGCAATCACAGCAGCAACAAAATAAATACATGGGACCTGATCAAATTGAAAAGCTTCTGCACAGCCAAGGAAACTATCACTAGAGTGAACAGACAACCTACAAATGGGAGAAAATATTTGCATGCTACACCTCTGATAAAGGGCTGATAACCAGAATCTATACAGAACTTAGGAAAATCAACAAGAAAAATCAAACAACCCTATTAAAAAATGGGCAAAGGACATGAACAAAAACTTTTCCAAAGAAGACAGAATGATGGCCAGCAAACATATAAAAAAGTGCTCAACTTCTCTAATCATCAGGGAAATGCAAATCAAAACCACAATGAGATATCACTTAACTCCAGTGAGATTGGCTCATATCAAAAAATCCCCAAATAACAGATGTTGGCGGGGATGTGGACAGATAGGAACACTCATACACTGCTGGTGGGACTGCAAATTAGTACAACCTCTATGGAAAAGAATATGGAGATACCTCAAACAATTAAAAGTAGAATTACCATTTGACCCAGCAATCCCACTACTGGGTATTTATGCAAAAGAAAAAAAGACATTTTATAATAAAGACATCTACTCTCGAATGTTCATAGCAGCATAATTCACAATTGCAAAGTTGTGGAAACAACCCAGGTGCCCATCAATACACGAGTGGATCAATAAAATGTGGTATATGTATACCATGGAGTATTACTCAGCAATAAGGAACAACAGTGAATTAACACATCTGGTATTATCCTGGTTGGAGCTAGAACCCATTCTTTGAAGCGAAGTGTCACAGGATTGGAAAAAGAAGCACCACTGGTACTCACCATCAAACTGGTACTAACTGATGAACACTTACATCACACAGGGCAATAACATTCATCTGAGGGCGGGCGGGCGGGAGGGGGGTGGAAGGGATGGGAAAAACTCTCACTGAATGGATGTGGGGAGCACAGTTTGGGAGATGACCATGATTGTGGCTCTGACACGGGCAGAACAGGGGCAATGTGTATGGCCAAAGTGTTGTACCTCCATGATATTCTGAAGTTAAAAAAATAAATTAAAAAAAAAAAAGAGTTTCTGCAGGAATCATGGACCAACAACATTTTTCTTCTCTTAGGTTTTATACCTTTTCCAACTTTGTTTGGGGACACAGTACATATTAGTAAGTATCTTAAGCAAATAAAGGCCTACTTTTTTATTACTAAAAAAAAAAAAGAAACCAATGACAATAGTCACTCATTTGGGGAAAGGGTTGGATGAGGTACACTATCCTTTCAGCCAGCCTAGTTTAATTTTCATCCCTAATGCAGACCAAGCAAATGGTTTTGGTATTTTATCTTTCCAACAACCAGTCTTTATATTACATTTTAACATCAAGTATCTAGCAATAGATATCTCACTATAATCTAATAACCAATGATTCCAAGCATAATTGCAAATTAACAAACTCCAAGATAAACCAAGTGTTGAATGCTAGCAGAGAAGTGAATTTTTCTGAATACTTTCTGAGCATTTAATAGTGCCACTACAGCTGATTTGTATTCTGAGACTTTTTAAAGAAAAGAAACAAAATGAGATGCTGATTATTTTCTCTTGAATTGTTTCTTCCCAAAAGCCCAATTTAAATTTAGCTTGGGATTTTCTGTTAATGTTAAAAAATAGAGTCAAAGCAGCTGTTTACGGTTTAGTGTGCTAGAATTTGGCTCATGATGGATTGTAAATTTTGCCTGCTAAGGTGGTACAAAGAGAACCTTAAGTGCCACCTGAGTAGCTTCTTCATTTCATGGGAATCCCAGTGTGTTTCTGGAAATGAGGAAACAATCTCATCTAGCCAGTTGTCCTCTCTGAATCTCAGTTTTTCTACCTATACAATAGGGATTAGATGTACCTAAAGGGGTCTTTATGAAGAGTCAATGATGACAAATACATCTGTCAAAGATTTGTGCACTGATAAGTGCTAAATATGAATTTTTTTCCAGGGAAGCTTTCCTTTATGTTTAAATAAGACTTGGACCTCCTGTTAATATGCTCCCATTGTACCCTTGTGCCTCTTTTCCCAATACTTAGATGCTTGCTTTCTCTATCCTTCTGCTAGTGGTGCAGCACCTCACACACTACTATGTTCCAAATGCTTACTACAAACTCAGTCATGTAGCCCAATATTTCATTGTTGAGTTAAATAAATAACGGCAAGCATTCTCCATCCTCTCTTTGATTCATATTCTCTCTACACCATCAGCACTAAACACTAGAGAACCTCAAGGTAAAAGGACATCCAGGAGATCCATATACCAATGGTTCTAGTGGAGTAGGTTAATGTTTGCCTTATAGCTTGGCCATATCATATTTTACCGATCATAGGTATGACGTTTCAAGGAATGTGATTTGTGCTAAGGTCAAATCCATTTTGGTCTATTCCTGTAATAATAATAATAAAGTATTTGCAAGCATATATTGAACACTTACTATGTACCATTGTTTTAGGCAGTATAGATTTAATCCTTTCAATAATCTTAAGGGGTAGATTCTGTTATTGCACTCATTTTACAGAGGAGAAAATAGAAACAGATAAAATCTCTTGCCCAAGTTTACATAGCTACTATTAACAGAGCTAGGATTCCAATTTGGGCATTGTGAGTCCAGCAGACACATGCTTCATCCCTCTGTTATACTTCTTAATAATGATAAATTATTTTTAACATAGTATAAATATACTTGAAAATATACAAAGGGATTGCCTATTAAATTTACTGCAAATTGAATATTCTACATACAATTGGTGCAAATAAAAAGACCTTGGTAATCATGCATTCCTGGTAGCATTAAAGGGTGACATAAAATTTTTGGTGAACAACTTAACAATATGTGGGATATAATGTGTACAATGTAAGAAAATGGCCTAGAAATTGGACAGGGTTGACTTTGAATCATTATTATTAAACATGCTAAATATATAAATATGTTTAATCCACTGATCTCCAATCTGGAAGTTTGCTCTGAAGAAATAACACAAAACATGAGGAAAACACATATAGCAAAGATGTGCATGGCTTCATTTACATATTTATCTATTACCTTATCTTTTGGAAATATTCTTATCAGAAGATATATATATATGTGCATGTATATATAATACATGTATAAAAGAGTATATAAAACACACGTATAGTTTAAAAAACAGTTATAAAGTACTACTCTTTATATACTCTTTCTGTCTGCCTGCGGGTAAACACTACTCTGACATTTGTAATAATTATTATTTTGTTTTTCTCCTTTTTATTTCAAAGTATTACGGGGGTACAAATATTTTTGGTTACATGGATCACTTTTATAATGCTTGAATCATGGTTATAAATGTGCCCGTCACCCAAATAGTGTTCATTGTATCCATTAAGTAGGTTATTGCCCATCCCCTCCATCCCCCTCCATTCTCCTTGATTTCTGTTGAGTTTTACTTCCCTCTATGCACATGTGTGCTCATCGGTTAGTTCCAATTTAGTGGTGAGTACATAAGTACATATGGTATTTATTTTTCAATTTTTTAGATACTTCATTTAGGATAATGGTCTCCAGTTCCATCCAAATTGTTGCAAAAGGCAGTAAGTCATCCTTCTTCATGGCTAGGTAGTATTCCATGGTATATGTATACCATATTTTGTTAATCCACTCATGAATTGATGGGCACTTGGGTGATTCCACATCTTTGCAATTGTGAGTTGTGCTGCAATAAACATTAGAGTGCAGGTGTCTTTTTGATAAAATGACTTCTTTTCCTTTGGGTAAATACCTAATAGTGGGATTGCTGGATGAAATGGTAGATCTACTTTTAGTTCTTTGAGAAATCTCCATACTGTTTTCCATAGAAGTATTACTAATTTGCAGTTCTACCAACAGTGTAGAAGTGTTCCTTTCTCTCTGCATCAATGCTAGCATCTATTATTTTTGGACTTTTTAACAAAAGCCATTCTAACAGGGGTAGGGTGATAACTCATTGTGGTTTTAATTTGCATTTTCCTGATGATTAGTGATATTGAGCATTTTTTCATATGTTTATTGGCCGTTTGTCTATCTTCTTTTGAGAAGCTTCTGTTCATGTCTTTTGCCCACTTTATGATGGGATTTTTAAATTTTTTTCTTGCTAATTTGCTTGAGCTCTTTGTCGATTCTGGTTATTAGCCCTTTATCGGATGTATAGTTTGTGAATATTTTCTCTCATTCTGTAGATTGTCTATTTGCTGTGTCGATTATTTCCTTGGCTGTGCAGAATCATATTAATTTAATCAAGTCCCATTTATTTAATTTTTTTGTTGCTGTGATTGCCATTAGGGTCTTCTTCATAAATTCTTTGCCTAGGCCAATATCTAAAAGAGTTTTTCCAAGTTTCTTCTAGTATTCTTGTGGTTTCATGTCTTACAACAAAAAAAAGCCCTAGACCAGAAAGATCCACAGCCAAATTTTATCAGATCTACAAAGAAGAGCTGGTACCCATACTGGAGAAATAACATCGAGGAGGAGGGAATCCTCCCCAACTCATTCTACGAATCCAATATCACCTTGATACCAAAGGTGGTTTGGTTTATACAGACCAATTGGTTTATACAGACCAATATCCCTTATGAATATAGATGCAAAAATCCTCAATAAAATACCAGCAAACTGCATTTGACAGGACATCAAAATAATAATAATAATCCACTATGACCAAGTGGGCTTCATCCCAGGAATGGAAGGATGTTTCAACATACATAAATTGATAAATGTGACTCACCACATAAACAGAAACAAAAACAAAGATCATACAATTACCTCAATAGATGCAGAAAAAGCATTCAACAAAATTCAGCACCATTTCATGATAAAAACCCTCAAGAAACTAGGCATAGGACGAACATATCACAAAATTATAAAAGCCATATAGACAAACCCACAGCCAACATCATACTTTATGGGGAAAAGCTGAAAGCATTCCCACTAAGATCTGAAACAAGACAAGGATGTCCATTGTCACCATTTTTATTCAACATAGTGCTGGAAGTCCTAGCCAGAGCAATCAGGCAAGAGAAAGAAATTAAGGATATTCAAATTGGGAGAGAGGAGTTCAAACTATTGCATTTTACTGATGATATGGTCTTATATCTAGAAAACCCCAAACATTCCACCAAGAGACTCCTGGAATTGAAAAATAAATTCAGCAAAGTCTTAGGGTACAAAATCAATGCATACAATTCAATAGCATTCCTATACACTAATAACAGTCAAGCTGAGAGTCAAATCAAAGACTCAACACTACTCACATTAGCTACAAAGAAAATAAAATACCAAGTAATATACTTAACCATGGAGGTGAAAGATCTCTACAAAGAGAACTATGAAACACTGAGGAAAGAAATCGCAGAAGATCCAAACAAGTGGAAAAACATATCTTGCTCATGGATTGGTAGAATCAACATTGTTAAAATGTCCATATTACCCAAAGTCATTTACAGATTCAATGCAATCCCCATCAGAATATCAACATCAGATTTAACAGATCTAGAAAAAATAATTCTACGCTTTGTTTGGAACCAGAAAAGAGCCTGAATAGCCAAAGCAATCTTAAGCAAAAGGAACAAATCTGGAAGCATCACATTACCAGACTTCAAACTATACTACAAGGCTATAGTAACCAAAACAGCATGGTATTGGCACAAAAATAGAGACATAGATCAATGGAACAGGACATAAAACTGAGATGTAAAACCATCCACATACAGTCAAACTGATCTTTGACAAAGCAGACAATATACACTGGGGAAAAGAATACCTATTCAATAAATGGTGGTGAAAAAATTGGATAGCCACATGCAGAAGAGTGAAACAAGATCCATATCTCTCACCACTCACAAAAATTAACTCAAGATGGATAAAAGCCTTCTTTTTCTTTATAGATTTTCCCACCCTTCATCCTTTGACAATATAGCACAGCTTACCTAATTTGAACTACATAGAAACAGAATCACACTATTATTTTGTGAGTTGCCTATTTCTCTTATCATTATATTATGAGACTCAGCTCTCTAGGTTTGTGTAGAAATAGTTCCATTAACATTTAATATAAGAAGTGACATATTTGGCTTTCTAGCTACATTCTTATTTTTGCTTTTGATTTGTCCCACTTAATTTGTATTTCTTTCATTCTCCTTTTTGCTTTCTTTTGGATTAATTTTTAATAATATGATTTTTTTCTCTCTACCCTCTTTCTAGTGATTATCTTTGAAATTGTAATATATGCATACTTATCAAATTCTGAAGTAGGTCCATACTTTTGCTTTCTACAAATATATTATTAATACATATATAAATAACATTATATTATGGTTGTCTTATATTTTTGCTCTGTTCAGTTTTTAATTCCACAAAGCATTATTACTGTTTTATAAAATGTATGTTCATTTAGATTAATTCACATATATAGAACTCTAGGATCACTTTCCTTCCGCTTAGAGGGCATTTTTTAGGACATCCTTTAGTAAGGGTTTGCTGGTGATAAAATCTTTCAGGTTTTCTTTCTCTGAAAGCACCTTTATTTAGCCTTTATTTTTTAAAGATAGAAGCTCTAGGATGAGAGTTATTTTCTCAATATACGTTGAGATATACATTGTCCCTCTCCCCTCCCCCTTCCCTCCCCCTGCCCCTTTCTTCCCCACCCTCTGCCACTAAGATATCTCTCTCTCTTTGGTATTCTGCATTTTCACTATACTAGGTCTGGGCGTGGACTTTAAAAAAATAATCTGTTTGGGATTCATGATTCTCCTTGAATCTCTGTATTTGTGCATTTTATCAATTCTGGAAATTTCTTGCCCATTTATTTTTTCAAATATTACCTCTGTCACAGTGTGTATATCCTTTTACTATAAGACCCATTAGATACTTACCAGTCCTCCTTATTTATCTTCAAAGTCTCTTAGTTTCTCATATTTCCCATCTCTTTGCCTCTGTATTCTGGCTAATTTCTTCTGAACTATCTTAGTTCATTCATTCTCTCTTTAGCTTTGACTAACTTGCTGTTATGCTTCTCAATTTTGTTTTTAATTTTAATTTGGTTATTTTATTGAAGTTCCCTTCAAATTTTTTTCAAGTCTGCTAGAAGAGTTTTTATAGTTCCCTGTAGTATTTATTCAAGTTTATCTTTAATTATTATGAACAATAAAGATAAGTATTTTATAATATATATCTTAAAATTCCAATCTGAATTCTTTGTGGGTTAATTTCAAAGCTTAAATTCATTAGGTTGTAAATGACCTCAGGGCAGAAGTGGCTTTAGTGCAACACCAACCTTCTGGCTTCCTGCCTTCCTTCACTTGGGTTTCTGCTTGATAATGCTTTACTATATTAACTGCCTGGTACTTTGAGGGAATGTATTTGATAATTACCTAGATTTTAAATATTCCACAATGTAAATGTACTTTAAAATATTATATTGTACATGATAAAAACGTAGAATGTTATTGGTCAATTTTAAATAAATAAACAAATAGAAGTTTTGTTTGTTTGCTTTTTAATATATTGTATCCAACATTTTTAATTGTGGTCTGAGGGAGGGTTGATCATAATAACCTAATCCAACATACTGTCAGAAACAGAAGTCCTTGTTTTGAATGGTTTAATTACTTAGCTGTTCAAGGGCAGTGGGCTAGGCTAGATAATCTTTCACATGTCCTTTTCCTATTATGTTTATGTAATCATTTTGGGCTTCAAAAAATAAGAAGGTTAATAAAAGACAAACTGTTCTAATATGAGTATTCTGACCTGTAAATTAGAAGTTCCAGGTTTTCTTTTTGGCTACTGACATTTGACCATGTGATGTTAACACATATCTAATTTACTTATTGCTTTAATTTTCCCACTTATAAGCTAGAATTAAAAAAAAGAAAAGAAAAGAAAAACCTCTTCTACTTACAGCTCCACTTTTCCCATAAATAAAATCTTAGCTAAGTGAAGAGTTCCCTGGAATGACTTTGAAGATAATCTATAAATTCAAAATCCTGTACTAGGTTTACATGGGCTAAATAGCTTTGTAGTTGGTTTTCACTGCTAAAATTAGAAACATTAGCAGCAAAATTCCTTAGCCATATCTATTCAGAGAAAGTTTTCATAAAAGATGCTTTAAAACAAATAAATAAATGGTGGTATTGTACTCCGATTTTTTTTAAACCACAAGGAAAGAAACATTCTGTACCGGATAGCACAATTGCTTTTTTGAATGGGCACTGACTGAGAACTCTTCTACTTAATTGTGATAAACTCATTTAAGCCCAAGACACAATATTTTACATGTTTTGAAAAGGTCTGTGATTTATGTGCACATATCAAGGAAAAAGCACACTTCACAGAAATTAGGGAAAGATAAAAACCTCAGTAAGCCTTTCTGCCTAAGAGGTACAAGTAGGCCTCCTCCCTGGTACAAATGAGATGAAAGTTTGCAAAAACAAGCTCTCTTGTGAGTCATTCTAATGTCATTGGGAAAACAGGCATTGTATTCCAGTGGACTGGGCAGCTATCAACCCCCACCTCCACAAAATAAAAAATCTGTAAAATTCTGTTGATTACCACAACCAGAGATGTTCCTCTCCTCATGCAACTCCTGTATTTTTGACTGCAGAATTCTTTTTCTGAGAATGGCTTAAGGGTTTGGGAGCCAAAGAGTGGTTTAAATGAAATAAAAGGTCCTAAATTTAAGGAACTGGAAGAGGTTTAATTGTAAACATAACCTGTATTAATATGCTTTACACTGTCTTTATTCATAAAAAATAGTAAGTTATCATTTATTGAATGCTTCCTATGCTGCATACATTATCTCATTCTAACATCACGATATCCTTCTTGTTAAGTACCTTGATTCCCAACTAATGAATGAAGCAATTTGAAAATAAAAGAAAATACCCCAAAGAGGGCAAAACACTAGCAAGAATAAAGGGGGATTTGAATTAAGATTGATATGACTCCAAACTCTTTGCTTTCAATTATTATATACACTGCTTTTCTTTATTAAAACTTCTTTGGGGGAGACTGTTAATTTTTTTTGAAACAGGAAAAGGTAATGGGAATTATATTTACTAATAAAATAATCACTTCATTTTAAATCATAAACTTTTGTGTGAGGCAATGCTATGTGCTCACCAAATTGTTTCATTGTTTCTCTGGACCCACAAGATGATGACTTTTCCCAGCCTTGTTTACAGTTAGTTTGGCACCATTAATTGTATTCTGCCAATGGAACGTGAACAGAGATGATGTGAGTCATGTCCAGGCCTCCTCGTGAAACCAAATTGTACAATTCTCCATGCCCTCACTCTATTTTTTGGCAACCTTAGAAGTCAAGTGATGAAAGTGACAAAGACAAAATGGAAGAAGCAGAGGTTTCTGTATGACTATGTGGTCCACATCCCTATCATCAACTCAATTGACACTGAGGGCTATAGTTTTTTATGTCATTGTCACTGACGTTTGTTGTTTGTTACCACAGTTAGCCTACAGTGCCTCACATACTACCTTTTAACCATGAGAAAGTGTATTCGATAAAGACACTAATGCCATGCTGACATTTTCAATTTCTTCTCTATTTTTAAGGACTCAGTCTTATTACTGGATTTTACAAGTTGTAATAACTGCTAGTCTAGTTTAGCAGAAAATGCTTTTGTTAGTCTATGGAAATTAACAATGAGTCTGTTTTCATCAGGGACAAATGAACTATAATTTTCTTTGATGCAAAAATCAATTATATGTGAACTCTTCCTTCATAATACTTTGTTTTTATAGCAATGATAGCAATGAATTCTATCTAGGGAAAATAGACTGTGGAAATCCATGTGATACTGTTACTTAAAGCAGTTCATATCTGAAAGGTTTCTTTGTACCTTTGCTACAGTTCTTTTAACCAGATGATACACAGAGCTTTGGCAACATATAACAAGAATTGAAAGAAATAAAATTGTCGCAGGGTAATTGTAGTGGATTCATCAGATCACCTATAGAGGGAGGGCTAGCCAAATGTTATACTTGAATGCTCTCAAAAAAGAGAGTATGCGGGCAGAACCAGAGGTACTAGAAGAGCCAGGAGAAAACCAGAGAGGAAAAATGTCAAGGGACAAGAGAAAGAGAAAACAGATACTAGTAGTACTATAAAGAAACAGAGTGGAACTCATGCTAGAATCTAGAGTTTTAGAAATAATAATTAGGATTAATGATGACCAGTAAGCCAGAAAGGACTGCTGTTCTTCATCCACTTGCACCCCTCAAACTGGGTACCCTGTAAGAATGAGGATGTTTTAAAGACCCTCTAGCCTTAATATAGAATTTGCAATATATACTTCTTTGTTGATTAAAACCTCTCTTCATATCCTTATTTTAAGGATGTGTTAAACAGTCCAGTAATGTAGTTGATATTCCCAGATGTTTTAGGTTGACAGAAAAGGTAAATCAAACAAAATAACCCCCACACACCATTCATACTCCAGTGAAGGACAGAGTTGGTAAAGGGTTTACACAATCCTTATTGTGCAAAATAAGAGTTCATATGATCTGTTTTGTAATATCAACTGCAATATTCTGGGTCAGCCCAATTTATGAAATACAGTATGTGTTCTATGCCCAGAATTACTACTGACTCAAACACTCTTAGTAAAGAAGTAAAGAGCTGATTTTCATTTTCTATTTAGACTCCCACAGTGAATTCATTTTCAGAACTCTGACACTTTCTCAGCTACATATTCACCTTTTAATATATACATATTATAGATAAAGAATAAATTAGGGTTGGTGTGCATAAAAATGGAGGAATCACTAACAAATTAATTAATTGGGATTTTAATTGTGTCTCTCATGAGGTATATACATCTCTTACCCCAAACAAGAACCACAGCCTTCTTTGGACAGATCATCACGTGAAAACAAGGACTGAACATGCCTGGGATGCCTTTCCACATCCTCTCCACTGCCCTGCTGGTACCCCTTCTTCTATACTCAAGTTTTACCCTCCCCCCACCACCACTGCCCCCGAGAAGCCTTCTCTGGCCTCCTCAGGGGACTCCTTTTTAATCTTATAGCCATTTTTAGATACTTTTACCTCAGAGTATCTCAAATTGTCCTACATGCTTGTTTCTCTCCCCCTCAGCTAGATGGTGGGCTCCTAGATGACATGAGCCTTGATGACATTTTGATACCCAATAAAAGTTTGTTCAATGAATTAAAGTCAGCGAAGAGTGACTATTCTTTGTTTTGTGGTTCTGCAAAAGTCCAAGGAGCTTGCCTGTGCTTAAATTTGGCCTCATTGATAAACCTGAAACCTTTGCTTAACAGATCTGGCCCACTACCTTTAGCTATATGCAGTCTCCTGAAGCTACTTACCCTTGTTTGTCACTGTATCAACCACTACAAATATTGTGTTCCTTGCCTCTCTAAGTAAGTCTGATTTTTTAAACTATGGTAGATCCTCTACAGCTCAGTCAATACATGATCTAAAATCCTGCTATGTTCACCTACTTGGGGGGCACTAAAACAAATATGGCATCCCTCCTACACTCAAGAAGGTTTGGGAAGGCAGGAGATTTAAATATAAAAATATAAGACCCAAATTATGATGATAAATAATTTTAGGTTTGCCTACTGCTTTACAATTTCAAAAGGGTCTGTATAATCTCATTTAATACTCATCACCCCTTAGTGAGATATTAAGTCTACCTGAAGTAGTTGTATTTCATAAAGGAAACATGAAATTTATTGGCTAAATAGGTCAGGTATCATTTCTATTTTATAAAACTGAGACTTGTTAAGATTAACTAGACCACATAGTTCACTGGAGAGGTAAAGCCAGGACTGGAAGCAAAGACTGCTGACTCAAGCCTAGTCCTCTTTTTACTTTGCTGTTACCCTGCTTGTTTCAGGGCTTCAGTGTTAGTTTGTCTCTCTGACACGTCTTCTTAGGCTTCTATGTCCACTCTCACAGGAAAGCCCCCCTCACCAAATTCCTGATTGATATTTATTTATCTAGAAGCTTGACTATCACGATTGCTCTATTACCCAAAACGCAGACCAGAATTTGAAACTGAGCTTCTTCCTCTTAAATGATAACCCACTCTCTCATTAAAATTCTTGAATTCTGTTAGCATATGATCAAAAAATAGATTAGACAGCAGATTTCAGACATAGTTTTATGTATGTTTAGGGAATTTTTTCTAATATTTATAGTCCTATGTATATATCTTTGTCTAAGTAACAAATATTAGTCTGAATTTCAAGAGTACAAAATTCTGAATTACTAACTTTGTCCCTGTCCTATCTACTACAATAACATCATCATCATCATCACCATAATCACCCTTCTCCTCCTCTTCCTCATCTATTTCTTCCTCCTCATCCTCCTCCTCTTCCTTTTGGCTAACATGGTTAAAATTCATTGAACACTTAAAATGTGCCAAGCCATGGTTGATTCCTTCATTTAATCCTAATAGCCCTACCAAGTTAATATATTTCTGTTTCATTATATGGTTGAGAAAGCAGAACCCTGGAAAGATTAAGAATTAGGTCATTAAGTATGGAATGTCCGATTTGCTTAAGTACTAAGTTTGACAGTTGATATCTCTGACATTTCACTTTGACACTTCTTCTTTTTTTTTTTAATTGTGAAAGTACATCCTCATTCTTTCAAACATATGTTTTGGCTTGTGATTATCTTTCAAAAAAAATTTTTAGAGCAATTTTTGTGAAACCATGAATAAGTCAAAAATTCATGTTATTTTTGAATATGAGTTCTGTCGTGGAACCAATGCTGTGCAGACAGCTTGAAATATCAACGAAGTGTCTGGGAAGGATGTGGCTAATGAATGCATAGTACGTAGAGGGCTTAAGAAGTTCTGTTCTGGTGATTTTAATCTTGAAAATGAGCCATGTGGGTGACCTGAGACCAAGGTGGATAATGATGAGCTCAAAGCTGTAGTGGAAGCAAATCTACCTCAACCTACGCATGAATTAGCAGCAAGGTTTGACATTACTAGTCCAACAATATTGGACCATTGAAACAAATGGGCAAGGTAAAGAAGCTGTATAGATGGGTTCCACATGAATTAAGCCATCATCAGAAGATAAATTGTCCCAAAGCTTGTCTTTCTTTGCTGTCACAACATAAAAGTGAATGGTTTCTACACCATATTGTTGTGTGTGATGAAAAAGGGATTCTTTTTGACAATCGCAAGCACTTGGCACAATGGTTAAAGATGAAGTGCCAAAACACAGTCCAAAATGGAATATTCATCCCAAAAAGCCAATGGTCTCTATTTGGTGGTCCAGTGCTGGTATTATCCACTACAGCTTCATGAAACCTGGTCAATCGATTACAGCAGATGCAGATGTGTACTGCAACCAACTGGATGAAACGATGAGGATGCTTGCAATTAAGCAGCCAAGATTCGTCAATAGAGACAGGCTAATCCTCTTGCAAGACCACATGTCACAAAAAACAACTCTGTTCAAACTACAGAAGCTGTACTTGGAAAATCTCTGTCATCCACCATATTCACCAGACCTTGTATCAACCGACTACCACTTCTTCCAGGCTGTGGACCACTTCTTGCAGGGAAAAATATTCAATTCTCAACAAGCAGTGGAAAACGCTTTTCATAATTTCATCACCACTCGGGCTCAAGGCTTCTTTGCTGCTGTCATAAACAAGCTATCGTTAAGATGGCAAAACTGTGTTGATAGTTTAGGTACATACTTTGATTAATTGTACTGCTTCTTGTTTGAGATATAATAAACTAAACTTTTGATTCGAAATCAGACATTTCATATTTAATGACCTAATAACTTTCCTAAAGTCAGACAGCAAGAAAGTTATTTAGCAGGTAAAACTCTACAAAGAGCTGCATAGACCAGCTTCTAGCACAGGAGATGCATAGCATATTAAAGAAAATCATAACGTCTTCAAGGGCAGAGCCATACAGTTTCTCGTACTACATGCCTTCAAAACACCCTGTACTCTTTCCTTCATGGAACTATCACAACTTATTATATACTTATTTTTGTGATCATTTGTTTAATGTCCTTCTTCCTCTGGCCTGTTTCCTCAATGAGGACAAAGACTTTTTCTATTTTGCTTGTCTTTGTACACCCAGTGCTCAGCAGAGTGCCTAACACATGGTAGGTACTCTATAAATAGCTGTTGAATAAATGAATCTCCTTTGGCCCCGCTGTCAAGGCAGCTTCATTGAAGATTTCTTTAGTGTACTTAATTAATATCTTAGTACCCAACATAAATATCTATAGAGCTCACTTCTGGCAGACGAAAAAAGTACACTGGACCCAGCCCTGGTCTCTTTGCCATAATCTTTGTGCTTAGCAACAGGATTACTTTGGGTGCTGACCCCAAATAACTTTACTACACTCTAGCTACAGACACACTTTTGAAGAGAACTAAGTCATCTTCACAGCAGCTATCTTTCATTTGCACATTTGGCATGTTTGAAGCAGATGAACTTTCATAAAATATAGACAGTAACATGAATTTCCATAACAAATTGTACTTTTCTAATGAGTAGCCTATACATTTTGCAAATTAGGTTTTTAATGTCAAAAATAAAACTTGAGCCTTGTTTTTTTACTTAGTATATTTGAGTTTTCAGATAAGCCATTCACCTCTGTGGTCCCATGGCTTAATCAAAAACTAAATTCCTTGAAAATTATTTCTATCAAAAGAAATTTTGAAAATACGGAATAGAGGGGAAGAAAAGAAAGAAAAACTTTATGTAGGCAGAAGAATTAACAGGCATCATATTAGCCTAGGATAGTATTTTAAGAGGGATAAAACTTATCTATATTATCCCTCTCAATCCTCCACCACAGTTGGAGTAGTTATTGTTAAGGAACAAGTTCAAGGTCACTGTATGATTAAGGGTAAGAGTTAGGATTTTTCTCCAGGTTTGACTACAGAGCCCAGGTTCTTTCTTTTGTATTGGTGGTTCTCAAACTTTAACATGTATCAGAATTACCTAGGGGACTTTTAAATCACAAAACACTGGGTGCTACCCTCAGAGTTTTGGATTCAGTACAAGGCTAGGGTGAAGCCTGATTATCTGCATTTTTATAAGTTCCCATATATTACTGATGCCACTGGTCCAGGGACCACACTGCATTGCTCTACACTCTGCAGATGGAACACCCTTTTTTGACATAACACATACATGACCAGTTATTTTAGAGTTCTAATGAAGAATTCACAAATTTGTGATCAAGTTTTCTTAAATTTTATATCTATCAACATTTATTATCTAATATGATGACAGACTTCTCCTATTGCCCAAAGATATATATATTCACAGGTTCACCAATCTGGTTCAATGACAGGTTAGATTTTTAAACTCATGTACCTCTTTAGATTTGATGATATTATTTGGGCATTACTGTCACACACATCAGCTCACTCAATTCTGACAACTCTATGACTTAGGTAAGGCAGGTACTAGTGTCTTCATTTCACAGATGGGACATGTAAGGATAGGAGATAGTAAGTGGCAACATAGATTATATTACTAATAAATAACAAAGATAAATTCAAATTTTGCTCTTTTTATTGCAAATCCTGGGCTTTTTCCACTACTGGCACTGCCTTCATATCCAAATCATTTCATGATTAGTCTTTCATCCCAAAAAAAAGGGTGGGTGGCAATACAAAATTAACTCATAGAACTTATTATAGACCTTATATATCATGGCACAAGCTTTATATAACAGAAAGGGAGGAATTTCCCCCTCCCCAAACCAATTATCTGTTTGTTTGTTTGTTTGTTTGTTTGTTTTTGCTTCAGTATGCAGTGCTATAAAGCAATGTTCTCAGTCTGGGTTTTTAAAAAATTTGTCATATTTTACCATTCTCATGTTCATTTTCCGGAAGATATCCTCTATCGGTAGGAACAGATGGTTCAGTTGATTGCTAATAGGACATGGAGATAATTGTTAGTAGGTTAACATTTAAAACACAGTCCATTTGGGAGTCACCCAAAAACTGCTACAGTAGCGACACAGCTATTCATGGCATGTAGGCAAGATATCATGTGGTTATCAGTTTGCATTCCAGGGCATCAAATTTATAGCCTGCCTCAAAGATGTGTACCAAAGACCAAATAAAATGAAGCATTGACAATGCTATGAAATCTTTAAACCTCTCCCATGTTCCTCGACAGCAAATCAATTGCCTGTTATTGTTCATTTTCCCTCTACAATATTTCCTGTATCCTTTTCATTCCCACTGCTGCCTCCCTGATTCAAGCCTTGATTGGCTCCAACCAAATCTTTTGTGCTAGACTCCCAACTGTTCTCATTCTCTATACTTTCCAATCCCTGTTACATTTTGCTACCTGATTAATCTCCCTATAAACAGCTATGAGCATGTACTTGTGGGCTCAAAATCCTTCAATAATTCCTGCTTGCTTAAAAAATAAAGTTCAAATAGTGAAATACCCAAACACTTCCACCTTTACTTCTACTTTTCAATCTGTTTCCTACTCATATAATTCAGGTGTCTGTCATGCTTCAGCCAAAATTATTGACTTGTGGTTCCCCATATATCACCTCTACTTTCAGATCTCCCTGACCTCCTACATGTTGTCCTTGTGTTGATAATAATTTTGACAACTCACAGTTCTCATTCCCCTATGCACAAATCCTACTCTTTTTTCAAAGCCAGATCCAGAGCCACCTCTTCCATTAATACTTCTTCAATATTCTCACAGGAAATAATCTTCTTCCTCTTCTGAATTTTTATATACTATTTCTACATTGGTCTTATCCTTATTTTTTTTCACTCCATCTACTTTTTCCATAATCCAATTCAGTCTCCAAATTTCAAATTGTAGCATTACTTTCCTGTGTTTATAACCTTTATTGACTTCCCATTGCTCTAGGGAAGAAGAGCAAAATCCTTGATGTGGTAACACTCTGCATGATATAATCTTTGTATACTGCTCTAGTTTCACTTTCCCCTTACTGCTCTTATCCACTCTGGTCTTCTTTTCATCTTTCAATGATACATGTCTTCTTGTCTCAGGCTCTTCATATATGCGGTTTCCTTTGCCTAGAACTGGAGGACTCCTCTCTGTCACCACCTTTCCTTACCTAGCTCATTTCTATTCATCCTCCAGAGCTCAATTCAAATATCACCTCTTTGAACAAGCTTCCTTTATTCCCTAGAAAAAGTTAGCACCCCTACACACTTTTTCATTGTAGCACATACCACAGTCATTTAATGTTTGCTTCCTCCACTAGTATGGAATCTCTATAAGGTCATGGGCTATGTTTATCTTATTTCCTATGGGATCCACATTGCCTAACACAAGTGCCTAAATAGTACCTACTGGGTAAATATGTATCCAGTGATTTAAATGTAAGTAGAATACAAATTAGATACATATTTATTGAATGATTGAAAGTTTTGTGTTTGCCTTATTTCCTATCTTTCTCACTAGGCTGTGAACTCCCTGATTTATTTTTGTACCCCTAAAAACCCATTCCTCTATAGTTAGTAGGTGGTAAGGAAATATGTGCAAGTAGGTGCTGAGGAAATATGCACAAACAGATTGGTAAAACATAAGGTGGTAATCTAACTTTTCATATAATTTCAAGATCTTCATACTTTTTAGGATATTTTAGCATTTCGAGATATGAAAAATAAACAAATATTTCATTCACCTTTTATACACCATTGGCTTGTTTATTGATTAATGATGTTTATTGAGAGACAAGGAAGGAAACAGAAACACTATTATTAAATATATTATTGAAGAGGGATAGTATTAATATATGATGTCCAAGTTCAAAGGAAATAAATATTCCCTTTATTCCTATAACAACCAAGAGGAGGGAGAGTAATTCACAAATTGGGACAGGCAAAGGACAAAACAGATGAGAATAGTCTTTGGAGAAAGAAAGAAGCAATTATTTCAGTATATTTCAGTTATAAAAGAAAATTGAATTATTTATCTGTTTTATGTTGGTAAGTTTCAGTTTAATAATGTAGGGACTGACTTGTAGCTATGGTGTCCTTTCCACAGCCAGGCATTGTATCTCCATTTTTATTTTCTTTCCCATGCCAATCAGCCCCTGAGAGACCAGCCCCATACATTCACAAACCTTCACATCCTATTATCTCTGCCTGACATGCTCTGTGTGTAACCTTGGGCAAATCACTTCTGTCTTCTTTAAAAGGAAGGGAACAGCCTGGTCTCTAGGATTCCTTCCATATATAATATTTTATAATTGTAAGCCTTGCCTTGCTGTAAGTTTTGGCCCATAACTGCCAGTGCTTCGAGTTCATGCATTCCATATTTACTGTCTACTGTATGCCAGGAAATGTTCTAAGTGCAAGGAATAAAACAATAAAATGGTGATCTTAAAAGACAAAATATTTGCCCTCAGAGAGCTACATTCTAGTGGAAGGAGACAGATAACAAACAAGATAAATAAAATATAGTACGGTAGATACTAGAAAGTACTAAGGAAAAAAATAAGCCAAGGAAGGGGACTAGGAATGTGGTGAGGGTGGTATTAAACAAGTAGACAGGGAAAGTCTCATTAAGAGGGTGACATATAAGGAAAGATTCAATTCCTTGTTTCTTAGCTTGTTTGCCCTTGATTCCTGATAATTGCTTATGACTTAATTCTGCTGTGTCTTTGTGGATCCCTTGCTTCTTTCCAATAAATCGGACTGCTTCTGCTCAGCCCCTTAGTTCCATCCCTGTCATCTCTTGCCAGGACTAATGAGTAATGGCCCCCTTCTTGGTCTCCCTGTTATCACCCTCTTTTTTTTTTTTTTTTTTCCGAGACAGGGTCTCACTCTGTTGCCCGGGCTAGAGTGCAGTGGCGTCAGCCTAGCTCACTACAACCTCAAACACCTGGGCTTAAGCGATCCTCCTGTCTCAGCCTCCCGAATAGCTGGGACACAGGCATGCACCACCATGCCCAGCTAATTTTTTCTATTTTTTTAGTAGAGATGGGGTCTCACTCTTGCTCAGGCTGGTCTCGAACTCCTGAGCTCAAGTGATCCTGCTGCCTTGGCCTCCCAGAGTGCTAGGATTACAGGCGTGAGCCACTGCGCTCAGCCTTATCACCCCCTTCATACTCCCATCTTCCTCTCTTTTCTGCCAAGAGTATCATCTTCCTTACTATAAACTGTAGTGCCACCTGCATTCTGAAGATACCCGAATTATTTCACTCATTGATCTCTGACAACTCCCCCAACTACCCTAGCTGTCACCACGCATAACCCCTTATTCCCTGAACATGTCTATTCCTTGATTAACTCCATACCTACACACAAACATAGCTTTCTCTGCCTGGTCTGCCTTTGCCTTATCTGTCTACCTGACCTTCAAGGCTCTATTCAAAGACTGTTTCCTCTTGGGCTGCCTTCCTCTCTTCCTCTGGAGGGAATTGCTTTCTTACTCCTCAGTGCTCTCTGTACGTTGCATATACCTCGCTGCTGTATTTATCACATTGTATTGTGATTATCCATCTCCCTATTCCTTGCCATCCTTCCAGAGAACATTCCTTATTCATTTATACCTTGAACTTGGTAAATTCTCAATGAAACTGACAAGGACAGAGAGAATGAGCAGAGAGGAGATGGTGAGAGAGGGGAGGGGGACTGTAGTTAGTTGTTGAAGATGGGCAGCTAAGGGATAGGAGAAGTCACTGCTTCCTAAAACCTGTGCATTAGAAGAGACCTTAAAGTAGCACAAATTCTAAAACTTGAGGCCTCAGAATAACCTTCTACCTTCTATTATTCAAGCTCTGACCTTTTGTCCTGATTCTCATAACTGGGCTTCTGCAACTCAATCTCCACCTGGTGCCCCAGTTCCAAGAACTCGCCTTCTGTCTTGTTCCTCTCTGCCCGAATCTCTCTTTTGGAGACCTGCCTAATATGCCAGGCTCTCCAAACCTGGATCTCTGTCTTGCTCTTGTTTCCCTCACCCCTCCCCTTTCTCCCTTTTTAATCTTTGCCCTGCCCATGAACCCAGGCAGGTGGCCAGGGCCCTGCTAATCCCTGACAGACTTCCATGTTTCTGACTTCTGAGCATTACATGCTCTTGGGTTATTTCTTTGCCTTTCACTGACTGCCTGCTGTGGCCACCATCCCTCCCATCCCCCATACCATCTGACTGTTTGGTGACCACCTGCTCTCCAAGGTCATACCCTTTGGATTTCATTCTTCACCTGTTCACCTGGCCTGCTTCCCAAAAACCTCTGGACCTAGGTCTGGTTATATTGTTGCTGTTGCTGCTATTTCATTCTACCTTTAGATCTTGGGCACACTCAGGTTTGTCTTGCTTCCTGCCCTGCTCTGATAGGACTTGGCACTCTTTAATGGAGAAAGCGGGTCTTGAGGATACTACTGGTTTTGTCCAATTCACTTTAACATATCTAACAGCATTTGGATACTGGGGATCTTTATTTGAAGCACTAGTCTAACACTCTCATTTTACAGATGAGAACACTGAAGCTCAAAAGACAACTTTTCCAAGGCTGCACAGAAAGCCTGTGGCAGAATGATATCTAGAGCCCAGCCTTCCTGTGTCATAGTCAAGAACTGTCCTTTCACTATACTCTGTCATTCTTGTATACATGCTTTTCACACATCAGAGAGTACTGTAAACAAAAATCACAGCATCACTTGTGGCACCTTGAGAAAATGAGCATAATAACCTGTAGCCAGCACCTTTTCAAGCTAAACAGATCCTACTAGATCAACTAACTTCCTTCAAGGACAGAGATGTATGTGAAGAATTAGGAGGAGATAATACCTTTAAGTTTTCCCAAATAGAATACTATTTTAAAATTTCTCTTCAGGGTGCCAGACTTAGAAAAGATGATCTAGGGATTCAGAGAAACTAACCAGTTAAGAAAGAGAAAGAAATCAGAAAATAATTATTAATGAATCAACCAATGGGGTAGAAATGGTATGTGAGACCTGTGTCTTTAAAAAAAAAATTTAATCTGTGGCCTAGACGAGGAAATGGAACATATGACCAATATATCTGTCTAGTGAAATGACAACTGGCACATATCACTTAAGACATTTAACCACCTCTTACTGGGGATTCAGGGTTGCATGAAACAAGGTCTTCATCTTGGTAAGTTTAAAATCAGCTGGGGAAGATAAACATGAACACAATAATTCAAGGCACACAATAAATGTGATATAAATGAGAATGTGATGAAATCGTTGCAGAAGTGACTTCTTCCTACTAAGTTGGACTAGAAAGAGCTTCATGGAAGCAAGGGCATCTGGGATCTTAGAGGTAGTGCTGACCTAATGGGCTAAGCTGAAACCTTGAGAGTCACCCTGGATGCCACTTCTCTTTTACCATCTATATCCAGGCAGTCACCAAGTCTTTCAATTTCAATACCTAAAATATTTTACAAGCCAGCTTTTTCCCTGTGCTGCTGCCTTAGTTCAGGGTCTTGTCATTTCTCAGTGGATATCTGCAGTAAGGCCCTGGCTTGTCTTGAGCCTACAATTTCACCTTCCTTCAATTCATCCTCCACACTGCTGACAGCATGATCTTGCTGCTAATCTGATCACATCATTCTGGAATTTAAAATCCTCTGTGAGTCACCATTTACAAAGGCCTTCAATGATCTGGCCCATGTATACTGCTCAAGTCTCATCTTCTGCTATTCCTTTCCTTGCACGTTATGTTCTAGCAATTTAATATCGAATTCCCTGCACTTCTTTTAAAAAGCCTTTCCCTTTTGTATCACCATGTTTCTGCCCTGGTGCTTCTCTATTCTGCTCTGCAAACCAGAGTACTAACCAGAGTGCACTATTAAAAGAGCAGCCATTTGGCAACCAAGAGGAATCACATTCACTGCAGGACTTAGAAGGGCCCTTAATGCCAGTGGTTTCTCTCATCCACAGATCTCCCTACCAACACAACTCTACCCTAATCAATAATAGTGGGATCCCAAACTTCTTTTTTGGCTCTTTGGTTGAAGCCTTTTTTATCAAGTAGGGGTGGTACTGTTGGTAGGGCCAGTTACAGGGAAATGAATAAAATGATAAAAAAGAAAACTAACATTCCTTAAGTACATACAACATATCTCATGTACTACATATTCTACTTTCTACATGTACCACATTTAATCCTTATAAAAAGTCAGAAATCTTTGCTCCATTTTAAAAATAAGGACAATAAGGCTCATGTAAACTGATAGCTTCTCCATCATCAGTTAGTGAGAAAGGAGTAAAGAATCCCGAAGTCTCTTTCTACCACCTTATCAGTGCCAGCACTATAACCATGTCTCCAGATTGCTTTCTGAATTGTTCCACACAAATATGTTGAATTTAGTTTTAGTGTAAGTATATTTTTTCTGATTTTTTGAAAATGGCCCATTTGCATATTATAAATGCAGCACAATTCCCTCCTCCCCTCACCAGGAAGTCCAGAGAGGCAAAAACAGCACAGACCATTCAAGCAGCTTCCACTCTCTTCTTTCTTGATGCAGAGAGTAGAATTGTGACTTTATAGAACTCATAATGACTCAAGAGGCTATTCAATGTAATGCCATCCTTTCATAGGAATAGATAAATAGAACCAAAAAAATCATATAGTACATAAGTGACAAAGCTAGGACTGGTACCTCCTAGGCAAGGAAAGCTCATCATTTACTGAGCCCTGATGGCTAAGCACTCTCACATGTTTCTTCTGGTAATCTTCCCAACAAAACTCTGAAGTAGGTATTGTTATTTCTATCTCACAATGGAGAAAATGAGTCTCAGAGAAGTTAAGTTACTCACCCCAAGTCACACAGCTGGTTAGGGGTAGTAGGTTAAGGATTAAAACTTAGGTCCCATACCATGGAGTTGATAGCTTCAGTCCCCACTCCCCATAAGCATTTCAATCTCCATTTCAATATCCACAGTCCAAAAAGAAGGGCCTGTGCCAGAGGCTAGTGCCTCCTGACTGAAAATCATCAGTCAATTTAGACAGCTTCCTTCATGGCTTACTCCAAACAAGATAGAAAACATTTATCAATGACTCTACTATAATATATAAACAATAATTTTTTAAACATATAAGCTTAAAATTTAAGGATTTTTAAAGAGCTTAAGCATATCATGCTAATGTTCTTAGAATATTGCTGTTATTGTTTTATGTGTAGAATGCCATTTTCTTGTGTCCCTGTGCTTTAAAAACAGTAACTGCTGATTTCTAAAAATAAAATCAAATAAAAACCACATACCTTTGGCTCCATACACCTATAAAAAAAACAGCTATGCAGTGAAGGGGAAGAAAACACAGATTTTTAGTAATCAAGGGTAGAATATCACCATGTATAATACAAAAGTAAAATATTGGAGGACCTCTAAACATGGAAACATGACCCTGCTAAAAACTGCAGAATTTTATTTCTGTCATTTAGAAGACTTCAAGGGCAAAAACAAAAAAACATGAAATGCTGATTCTAAAAATCCTTGACAAAATACCAGTCTAGAAATTAATATTTATCACATTTTTGGTGTTCCTGACACAACAGCTCTTTGTATGCTGAGGTTTATGAATACAAATGTGCTATGGACATATATTATCTTTTCAGAAAATAACAAGGTAGGCAGGTGCCTTCCTACTTGTCATTACTAGAGTTAGAAATCTACCAAGCATGGACAGAAATACTTATGACAAATAAAAGTGAGATCAATGGACCACATACATCTTAGTTGTACACTGATTTAATTAGTTATAACGAGAAAATAGACAATGACTCTCTTATTGTTTAAGACAATTTAGAAGACATCTGTAATGTGCTTTTTGTCAAATTCACTCTTAGATTAGTGTGAAAGAAATAAATAAGAGGTAGATGGATTATAAACTAGGGTTCACTAGTTTAATAGAAAGAAACATGTTTTCATTTGGTGAGGGGTGCAGAGAACAAAAGATCATGTCCAACAGCCTTAAACAAAGTGATCATAATATCATAGTATCACACAATACATGCTATCACATTTCAAATATCATTATTATGCCAAAATTGTGGCTTAATATTTCCTTAAGTTTATAAATCCTAGAAAATAAAAATGAACAAACTATAGACTGACTTTATTTCTGGCTATAGATTTTGGGGACATTTTTAGACTTATTTTCTGGCTGAATCATTCTTTTGTTCAACATATGCTGATTTTGCCAGATATTATGTACTTGAACTTATAATCTAATAAGGCAGACAAGTGCAAGTTTCATAGCACTGACATGAAGATTAGATGTAAGTGCCATAATGGAAGAGTGTATGAATTCATGCTCCTGCATCTGCAAATCTCTAGCACCCTATAGCTAGAGTTATCCTCTTCAAACCCAGTGGAAAATATCTTGCTTACTCTTGGTGACAATGACAGCTACTATTATCTGAATCATAATGTGCTTCTTGGTATGAATGTCTTCTTCTGGTGTAGACCCTTTGAAATCTAGAAATGTCTTTCAGTCTTCACTAACTGACACAATGCCTGACATTGAATCATAATGAATGAATGACCTAGTTAGGCTCATAGGCCACTGCCTCATCCACTGGATCTACTTCTTGCTGTCAGATGTCTCAGTCCTGGATCTACTTTTCCACACAGGATCCATTCAGGTCTGGTCCAGTATCTCCTTATATGTATCTTTCATGAGATATCATCATGAAAGAAGGAGAATCATCATATATCTACCTGAGTCTATAGATATAAAAGGAGATCAGCAGAGAGCACAGAGTAAATAGAACTACTAGTTTCAAGGTAATATTTGATTTGGGTCTTAAGGAAAAATTAAGATGTTCCCAGGAAAAGAAGAGGCATAAGCAAAGGCAGAAGAGTTTTAAGAGCCAATGGTATATTTGAAGAATGCCAGGCAACTCAGAGGAGTTACAATACAGAGGTAAAGCAGTTTTGTGTTAGCACAAGGATAGACAACAAAGAGATCCAGAAATGTGATATGTCCTCACTGTACACTCACCTACAAGACACGTGAAGCATTCAAGAGAATATGAAATAGATACAGTCAAGTCTCCAAACTACCTGTCCTCAGATTGCCTGTGTGTTTTGAGGAACATCCATACTTAGTAAACTCCCTGCAGGGCTCAGTTGCAGGTTCTCAGAACATGCTCAATCACCTGCTGACATTAGCTACCAAATGGGGCATTACTTGAAAATAAGGAATATGATTATCCCTGATGAGGGCAGCTCAGTGAACCTTTCCTCCACACTTATCCATCCTTCTCCCTGACAGATATGGTAATACAGAAGGGTTTTTTCTTCAGTATAGTCATCAACTCAGACATTCTGACTCTTCCAGGAGGAAACTAGCTGAGAGCCTGCTGGGAACCTTCAATTTCATTCAATGGTATAGAACATCTATTATGTACCAAGTCTTCTTTATCGCAATAGCAACACTAACTTCAAACACTAACCCCAGGCAGTTCAAGAAAACACTCATCTCTTAGGTATGCAGAAAACAAAAAGTTACACGTAATTCCTGTTGTGTTCAATTTTTCCTCCTTTTTGAAATCTGTAAGACAGATGAAAGATTTGTTCTATAAAATTTGGATTCAGTCAAAAGGCTGCAGTCAAGGATCCAGAAGGCCACATGTGGCCCCAAGGCCACAGGTTCCCCACCCCTGATAGGTCATTTAATTGCTCAGTGTCTTAGTTTCTTCATCTACAATACAAGAATAACAATATTTACCTTATAGGGCTATTGTGAAGATTAAGCAAGTGAGGATATCTAAAGTGCTTAGCATAGTACCTGGCAGATTTTTACTGTTATCATTTTATTGTAATCATCATCATTAATAAAGTATTCAGTGTAGCCTGACTATATTGAGCTGTGACAAACCACTTGTTTATCATAGATGGAAAGATCTATAGGCAGGTAGGAGAATCTGAAATTTATATTTTTACAATTGCTGCACAGCCATAAAAAAATGACTTATCTCTTATTTTTTCTAAGTTTTCAATTCACAATTTGTCTGAGGCACAAACTTGGACCAACTATTGATATCTGTATAAAATCCATTCTACTTGCTTATTTTGAAATGGATCAGAATTATATTTAAGCTAAACTTATGCCTTCTTAGATTTTATCTGAACAGCTTATGTGCGTGTCCTTTGATCACTCTGTTTAAAGCACATATCCAAATGCAGTATAAAATCAAGATTGATCTATCTAATGACACTTGGAGAAAATGAAACAGGAATAAAAACAGTCCTAATATTATGAGACTATTTATATATTTTTTAAATTTTTAAATTTTTATTTTTTAGAGATAAGGTCTCCTGTCACCCAGCCTGGAGTGCAGTGGTATGATCACAGCTCACTGTAACCTTGAACTCCTGAGCTCACATGATCCTCCCACTTCAGCTAGGACTACAGGCATGTGCCACCATGCCTGCTAATTTTTAAATTTTTTGTAGAGATGGTGGTCTCACTATGTTGCCCAGGGTGGTCTCAAACTCCTGGCCTCAAGTGATCCTCCTGCCTCGGCATCCCAAAGTGCTGGGATTACAAATTTGAGCCACCATGCCCAGCCAATGAGACTATTTATAAACAATCTCCTCAATTCAAGATGCTGCTGCAAAGTAGTTTCTTGCCACTTCCAGGTTTTAATGCTTTGATTAATTATGGAGTGATGTTTAATTATGTATTTTATTATGCATAACAAATATAAATTACATACATGATTGTTCATAATTGTATTAAAATATGTATCATTTATCCTTGAAAGTGAAAGGCCTTTTTCAGGATGGATAAAGCTGTTTGGGGAACAGAATATGGGTGGAATTAATGGTGCCCACATTAATCATTTATTTTATGAAAATATGAAGGTCATTCTCCACTTTAAAATGCCTCCTGAATTCCTTTTGCAAGGTCTGGCAGCTGAATTTCAATACGTAAAGCAGAGGATTATACAATGTGGACTACTGTTCCCCTAAAGGCAAACAGCTTTTATCTAATGAAGATGTTATTCTAAGAAGCTTTACTGTGATATTGTCACATACCAGAGCTTATCTTGGTAAGGTGATTATTAGTAGTAAGGACAGATGACCTGTGTCTTTGGATATAACTGTGGATGTCATTGCATGGTCCTGTTAATTTTCAAAGAGTCAAAGGCTAAGAATCATGACGTAAAATCTATAGATACCATTTATTGAACACCCTTTCTGGAAGCCATGTATTGCATTAAAAACATGATATTATTATTGTATTTTATATACTATTATGAGCACTAATCAAGTACAAGGCACTATATAAAAGTTTTATATTCATCTTATATAATCTTCATAATATTTTCCCCCATTTATAGATACAAGCCTTAGAAAAACGTTTTGCTGAAGACCGTGCAGCTAGATGGAAACAACTGCCAGACTCCAAAGGCCAAGTTCTTTCATTATCGATGAACACTTATTGTCACAGTCCTGAGGATTAAGGATCCATGATTTTAAGATGGGGATTTGGCACAGATGTGGCCAGTCCAGTGAAGCACAGAGGCTGCTTACAGACCCTCAGGTTGACTCACTTTTTCTGATGGTCAAGATGGTAATCAGTGGGCAAAATACTCGGGCCAAACAGAAATGAACTTCATTCTGGCTCCACTGGTTATGTGGCCTTTTCTAGATTATTTCATTGCTCCAAAACTCACTTTCTCATCTATAAAGTAGTGATAATAGAACCTATGTGATAAATGTGGTGAGAGGATCAAATGAGTTACTCACATGTTGAACGGTTTGCTCAAGGTACAGTACATCATAAGCCATCAATAAATGTTAGCTGTTATTGTTGTTATTTTCTTGCTCCTGTAATAATTTTGATTACTATTCTGGGTTTCAGCAAACTAATCACTGGCCTCTTTCCAGTTCTTTCCAGTTTCACTTTGAATCTCGAATTCTAAATGTGTAGGACCTAAAACATCCAAAGGTTAATATAACCCCCTTCTCCATTTTATGCCCCAGCCATGACACCAATATCCCTTCTTTAGAGAGACCAACATTAAATGCTTCTTAAGAAAAATTTTCTTCAACCATGAAGGAACTGAATCTCATATTTTACTATTTCAGTAGATGTGTTCTGTGGGATGTCTATTGATATGCAGCAAAACTGAGTGTTTTTCTTTTTTTTTTTTTTTCCATACTCAAGCAAGAGAATGGAAGTGTTTCCTTTAAGTAAAATCATTCAAAACAGCAGTAACCAAACCCAAAAAGCATGAATTAGATTGAAAGTTCACTAATTCAGACAAACTGGGAGCAAGGGTGGCCTGAATTACTGACGATTCTGGCTCAAAGAACATAATTCTGTTAAACAGGAAGGCAGTATCACCTAATGATTAAGAGCATGTGATTTGTGGTAAGACATTCTGGGATTTAAGATACTGATCTGTCACTTATTGACTGTGATCTTAGCAAAGTTACTTAAGCTCCTGAAGCCTGAGTTTCCATATACATGAAATAGAGAAATAGTTCTAACTCACGCACTTTTTTGCTAAGGATTAAATGAGATAATATAAACATTACCTTAACACAGGGCCTGACACAGGATATGTGCTCAATAAAAGGGTGCTGCTATTAATATTAACATTACTATCATTATCAATATCATCTTCATCATTATAGTACTGTAGATAAACAGAAATAACTTAAAGAAACTAATAAAATGATACAAGACATTGAATTTTGTGTTTTCTTGGGGAATGGAAAAGAATAGCTTGTAACCTTATAATTGTTGAAATATAAATTTGGATTCAATCAACACTGATTGAGTAGCTACACAAAAGCCTACTTATAATTTGAGAAAATTGTCACAGAAAAGTGGTTTCCAAGATTAGATAGCTAGTAGGTGCAGAGTGAGAATATAAACACAGTGACACAGCGCGCAGCACACAGTAAGGGCTCTATGATTAGTTACTGAATAAATGGATGGATGAGAATACGGTGTGGTTTAGTGGAATCACTGAATTTAGACTTTCTGATTGTGATTACTTTGCTTGGATTTCTTAATTCACACTTACTATGTGATCTATGAGAGTTGTTTTAAATGAAATTCAGCTTTCCCAGCTGTAAAATGTGGCTAATAATATCTGCCCTATGGAATTAATGGGAGGATAAAATGAGACAAAACATTGAAAGTATCTAGCATCAGGCCTGGTACATAGTAAGTATTCAATACATGCTAATTTCCTCCCCTTTCCCCCTTGTAATCTAGTCCATCTCTTCCCCCAAATATCACAGCTTTCTTCATACCATACGTAGTCCATCATCAGCACTTTCCTCCCTCCCCAAGGCAATCATTTATTTTCCTTCTGGGTCTGTATTACTTTCTCTGAGTCTAAAGCCACTTACAGGGGTGCCCCAAGCACACATTCCAACCCCACCATGCTCATCTTCTCTGCCCATTTTGCTCTTTAGGTCTTCTTTAGGATGTAGTCTCACAGCCTCTCCTCAACTCTTCATTTCTCACTGGAGCCCTCGGCCTTCTTCAAAACAATGCCGGAATTCATAAAGACATGACAAGTTTTTTCCCACTTTATCTATTAATGTATTATTTTCCATACTTTAAAAAACTTTTTTTTTATTTTTAGATTTTTTTGTTTCAAAATATTAAGGGGGTACAATGTTTTTGGTTACATGGATTGCTTTTGTAATTATTTTCCATGCTTTTAAACAGCATTAGAATCCCAGTTTCTCCAGAAAGGCTTTCTAGATGAAACTAGCAAAATTTAATTTCTTTTTTTACACTCTATCATCTGGGGATGGACTTCCTATTTTCCTAGCCCTCACAACAATTATACACTTAGGGTATTACTCAACTCTGATTTAGATCTTTGGTTTTCATGCAATATAAATTCCTTGCTGCCTGTAATATGCTGAGTTAAGAAACAAAGTCTATGTCCAAGTTTCTTATAACTACATCATAAGACAATATGGATGTGTTCTTTTACCATAAGCTCTTAGAGTGTAGTGATTGCTTCATGTTCCAAAAGCATTTTATAAAGAGTTGGCATTATAGCACTACCATACGGTAGCGCAATTCTTTATTTATGTTTTGGGCTGTCATTCATCTTTGTGTTGCCAGTGTTTTCCATACATCCTAGCATATAGTAAGGCTCAAAAGACCTTAAATAAAATGTTATTTTCTAGGTTAGTTCTACAAACACATAGGGTCTTAGAAGTTTTAAGTGGCAATCGAAAGGAGGAAAAAAATAAGAAAAATAATACTAGTTCAGAATAATAGCTAGATGCTATATCAAGGACTTTACATACACCATTTAATTTACTCCTTGTAAGAATATCATGAAGGAGGTATCATTATTTTTATAGATGAAATAAATGGGGTACAGAGACATGAAAATAACTTACTCAAAATTAAACAATAAATAAAAGCCTGAGTTTGAAACCCTAATGGAGTCTATGCTTTTAACCAATATAACACTGTATTTTCTTGTCCAAGTGGTTTTTGAATTAATTATACCATGTCTACCCTCTGTTCACGGAATTAGTTTCTAGCTCCTTACCACTGAATGCAAGGCTTTGCCCAAGCTGGCCTGACCCTTCCTGTCCAGATGCAACTCTTAGTACCCTCTTCTACATCCTATTTTCCAACTAGAATAAATACACCTAGTTTCCCTAAAATGCTAATATCCCTTTGTGTCCCTGTTTTCTCACCCTGGAATGCTGGCCTACCCTCTTCTGCCTATCAGAATTCTTCCTGTTCTTTCTGTTCATTTTCAATATTCTCCTTAGAATGTTCTCTATTTTTAGTCTGGAATTATATGTTCCTTCTTTGGTGTATCCAAAATTCTTGGTTTTACTTGGAGATACAAACTGCTTTGTGGTTGAGTAGTGACTTGCTTTCCTGTAACATTAAAATGTAAAAACTCCTTGAGAGCAAATGTTCTGTCTTATATGTCCTGTTATACTCACTGCTTTACACATTGCTTGATAAACAGGTACTCAAAGTTTTGTGAATAGATGAAAAAGAAAAAAGAAAGAGGGGAAGAGGAGAAAAAGAGAGGGGAGTGATGGAGACAGAGGCAGATAGAGAGAGAGATATTACTTAATTTGGTGGCTCATGTAAGGTCCCTTGTGCTTAATTAGCTCAAAGCTGCTCTTACTTTGAAATTAAAATGCATTCAAAGTTCTATATATGTTTTCAAAACACTCTTTGTATTCAATAATATCTGCTCAATATGTATCCCTATACCTGGGAGAAATTATGCTAATGCAATAATATTTTATCTTCGTAAACATTTATGAGCTGCAATATTAGGCAATCACATCAAGTGCTTACAGAAGTACAAAATGTTTATTTTGGACATCATTTAGAGCATCCTGAACATACTATCTCATATACAAAACAACTCTCAAAAGCCCTTCCATTAGAATCACAATATTATGATCTTTTCTTTCTCCACTACTGGACACACACACACACAAAGAAGGAAGAAAAGAATCCTCCCAAATATACACTAAATTCTCACTTCAAAACATCCCACTACAGACCTCCACCCCACACTAATGCAGGTTTACAGGGAATGCTGTGTGGCCCCTTTAGTGAGAGTACAGCCTCAAGTGTGAGGTAATCCCATCATATTCATTGCAATTTCAGGCCGTGTCCTGAGCCTTCTGCCGACAGAGGCCTACCTCATCTCATTCCTAATTAAGAGCACAAAATTCTTCCCAAACCACCTTCATTATTATACACAGCGTGCTTGGCTCTATCAGGCAATACCCTCACATTCTGGAAGAATCAACTGCTGCTTTTAAATCCAAAATAACCACACCAGAGTTAATTATGCCAATTAAAACCTTTTTCCTACACTCAGCAGATGAAGCCCATTTCACTAGAGCAACAACGGTGCTACAGGAAAGAGAAACCTTGGTTACAATGAAGGGTAATTAGGAAGATCATGTTTTGTCTTAAAAACAAACACATGCACCAAATAAACAAAAACAAAAATCTTGTCCAAACAAAAGAAAATGATCATGTAAATCTTACTAATAAAGTATATGCTTACTTTAAAAAAACTGAAATAATAAAACAACTGAAAAGCAGCCAGATTTGTTTCCCTTTGACTATAACACAGCTGAAAACACAGAGAATGTGCATTACTCTTCTACAGCAGCACCTTATGTTAGAAACCCACCTCCTTAGATAACCAGCTCTGTGACTGACCGAGTTTCTTTCTTCTCTGAATCTGAATTGAAAACAATGGAATTTGAATTAGGAAACTCCTAAGGCTGTCTGATGCATTAACATTCACTAAAGGTTGCATGTCACCTTTACCTACTCTGACCCTAGTAGAAACAGCTGGTTCACTTTATTTCACCTAATACCCTCCAGCAATATCAAATGCCTAAGGCATAGAAATATTATCCAAGCAAAATCTCAGCAGGAAAAAATGTATCATGATGGTGCTTTTAATCAAAGAGGGACTTAGAATGGGATTTCATTCACCATTTCTATTTCACTGTCTCAGTACAGGCTGTGGCTGGCCCCTGCTATAGACTGAATGTGTCCCCACAAAATTCATATTTTGAAATCTAATCACCAATGAAATGGTATTAGGATGTGGAGCCTTTGAAGTCCTAAGGGTGGAGCCCTCATAAGTGGAATTGGTACTCTTACCAAAGAAACGTCAGACAGCTCCCTTCCCCTTCCACTGCGTGAGGTTATAGCCAGAAGACAGCTGTCTATGAATTAAGAAGCAGGCCCTCACGAGATGCTGAAACTGCTGATGTCTTGATCTTGGACTTCCCAGCCTCCAGAATTGTAAGAAATAAATATTTTTTGTTCAAGCCACCCTGTTTATGGCATTTTCTTACAGCAGCCCAAATTCAGATATCCCCTTACCATTTTTTTTATGGCAGTGGTTCACAAAACAGGGTCGCCTGGAAACTTGCTAAGAATGCAAATTCTCATTCCCCATTCCAGACCTACTTAATATGAAACTCTGTGGGTGGAGTTCAGCAATCTGTGTTTTAACAAGACCTCCAGGTGATTTTGATGCACACTAAAATTTTAGAATACTGTAAACATCTCCTGAACTGTCTCCTTGCCTCTACTCTTGCTCATCTCTAAAATATTCTTCATACTCTGCCACCAGATAAGTTTTCCTAAAATCTGAATGTGATCATGTCAATCTCTCTCTTTTTCTCTGTCTCTTTCTTTCTTTCTCTCTTTCTCTCTCTCTGTCCTTAAAACCCTTCAGTGACACTGGTATTTCATCCTTCATCAAATAAAATTCAAAATACTTAGATGACAAACCAAACCTCTTACCATCTGGTCCTGGCCAACCTTTTCCAAAGTCACTTCTTCCCACTTCCCCATATACATGCTTTACTCAGGCCAAGATGAACCTCCTGCTGCTTCATGAAAAGGCCATGCTCTTTGAGGAATCTGTGCTTTGTTCAGTTTCCTCTGCTCAGAATGGCCCCCTCACCAAATCTGCCTGCTAAACTCCTTGTCCTGTTAGACTTTTCCCAAGACTCATCGTTTTCTGAGGCCTCCTACAGCTCCATCCCTTCCTCTCCACTTCTCCCTTTATACCTCCAAAAGACATTGAGTTTACAGTACTTTTATAATGCATAACTTTGATGAATACATTTGAATTTTCATGCTATACGGTAGTCTACTCTCATAGCTCTCTCCCTCACTAGCCTGAGCTCTTCAGAGTTGGGAAGGGTATGTGGGCAAATTACGTCTGTTTTATTTTTATGGACTTCACTGAGAATATATTAGGCATATATTATGAATTTTAATTACTATTTCTTTTAATGAATGAATAAGTTAATTGACTTTTGAGCACCTATTGTCTACAGCACTGCTATGCTACTGACTTACCTCTATTATCCTTATTTTACAGATGAAAAAAACAATAGGCCTCAGAGAACTTAACCTTTCCAGCTAGTAACAGGCAAAGCTGATTCAAGTGCAGGACTTACAGACCCCAAAGCTGATGCTTTCTCAACCAAATCACAGTGTTTTCCCAAATAAACTGAATATTGAGTCACTAAATTCTGCCATATCTTCCTTGGAATGTTTTCATATTTTTCTTACATGTAGTTTCCATTACATGAAATAAAATAAAGACCTAGGTTATAATTTAGCTAACTTTATAAGGCCAAATATTGAATACATGAAGCCAAATAGTTCTAGGCCTCAATTTCTTTATCTGTAAAAAGGCTTTGTTATATATTACCCTACAATAATCAGTTATTACTATTATTATTTGATATTAGTATAATTAATTCCAGCCATAATAATCTATGATTATGAACTGGGCTCTTTGTGTGTGATTATGCTGTTTCAATAGCCTACCACAGTTCTGGGCACACACTGATGATGCTCTTTAAATTTTATGTGATTATTTGTTGTGGCAATGGTATCAATTCTCATTTAAAATGTTCTGACTGAATAAGGGTATGAAGTTGATCACTAAGTCTCTCTCCTTAATGAATAGTTAATTCTGGTTTAGATCTGCCAATCAAAATTTCTAACATTGTCTTTTTATAACTAGTTATAAACATTCCATTTTCCCAATTTTATCCTTTGTTGGTGCAGCTAAACCATCACAAAAATTATTATCACAGTCAAATTTGCTTTACTTTGGATAGTCAAATTAATAAATGCTAAAGAAGAATTTAATTACCTGAAACCTAAATTGTCATTATTAATTTATAGTCACATTACAATACCTTGTAAAACATTTATGTTGCAGTAAATGGAGTACTTACTTTCCAATGATTGTGTGGCATAGCTAATTTACTACACAACTAAATATTTAATTAGTAATCTTAGTAAAGCTAAAGGTACTCAATTGAAATTAAATTGCGTTACCTGCAACAAAATGCTTAACATCATTACTTCAGATGTTATAAAATCTTACCAAATAATGAAAGTCCAAGCATTTGTAAGTATTTCTGAAACATTCTTAGAATAGCTGTAACAAGTACATGGAACTATTGTTGTAAATTAATCAGCACATTTTATGGCAAGGTAAAGTGGGAAAGGTCTAAAAATTTTTATATTAAGACTAATATTCAGATAGGTACAGAGTTTTCATTTAGGATGATGACAATTCTAGAAACAAAGAGTGGTGATATTTGCACAACATTGTAAATAGACTTAATGCCCCTAATTATGTACTTAAAAATGGTTAAAATGGTAAATTTTATGTTATGTATATATTTTATTACAATAAAAAAGACTGTATTTAGGTCTGATTACTAAATGGTACTTTGTCTCACTTAGGACACTAAGATATTTAATAGTTCAACTTAAATTCAATTGTGTCCATGTCCTGCCTGGCATGTGTCTACTGTAATAGATCAGTTAAAAAATAAAATCCCAACCAGGCCACTTTATCTTTTCATCATTTGAGATAGCCTAATTCCGAAAGATTTGCTATTTACTCAACCAATAAGGGAAATGTATACAATCCCCAAACATATCTTATTCATCATGTTGTATTGCAATTGCTCGTTTACTGTCTTCCTCATACACTGTTGAATGTTTAGTACTGAAAATGCCATGTTCACCGTCACACCCCAGCTTCCCAGCATGTTGTAAGGCACCTATTAAATGAATAAATTTATAGATTGTTGAGATTATTTCTTATAATTGCTAAGTTAATGTCTAGTTTCTTTAAAGAAAAGTTTCATTTCAGAAAGACATGTTATTTGCTCAACCAGTGACAAAATTGTATAAATTGTAAATAGGTATGATATGGAAAAACAGGCAATACACATTCAAGAACATATACAGTTAATTATAAATGCAAAAATAAGCTATCTTCTGCTATTTGAATGTTCTCACCTCCACTGAACAGTCTCTGAAAGCACAGAAGCACATGGAAGTATCTATATCACTGAGCAACAAATAGTGATGATGGATATTGATTCTTTCCAAAAGCAGAGCTGGCACTTTAGGAAGACAGAAGTTCATTATACTAATTAGAGGCCCTTGCCATACCTCCTCAGAGGATGTTCTCTTGGACAGATACTCTTGGGTAGATGATTTTCATGTTGATGAGTCAACAATCAAATGGCAGTAATCCTAGCATCTTGGGTGAGATCAGTTGCTCAAATCAGATTCACTTTCCAATAATACTGCTCAGCGAAACTCAAAGTTGTTGTATTAGGGTAGAGATTCATGTTGATGTTGTGGAGCACATGATGATGAAGTTGTTCAAGGTAGTCCTACTATAGGTTGAAATCAGAGTCAGAGAATGGGATGGAAGAGTTGGCCAGTCACTTGAGAGGTTCCATAGAATTACACTCACCCCCAAATCTCTTTCTTTTAAATTACCTGCCACTTTATATTTATTTATAAGCAATTAGATAATGTCTATTATATCACAGATATTTACTCAATCATCATAGCAACCCTATGAGACAGGTACTATTATTCCCATCTCATAGATGAATACACTGAAACACACAAAGTTTAAGAAATTGCTCAAAGTCCCACAGCTAGTAAGTGGCAGTGCTGGGATTGGAACCCAGGAAATCTGGATCTAGAAATCATGTTCGTAAGTACCCCACTCTTTTGCCTTAATGTATTTTAATAGGAGTATAAAAAATAAGGAATTTTCTTTAAATTAAGGTATTTGTTTTTTTCTAGAAGGACACTATGGACATCCACATATTCTACCTAAGAACTTAATCAGACCAGGTATGTTTTATTTTAATCTTGGACAGTAGGGCTCTGTGAATGAGTGATATACCAGGTGGTTTGCATTGAGGCATGATCCCAGAGCTGAAGAATTCTAAGAGTCAACAAACAAGCACAGAGAGTCTGGGTAAGGCAGAAAAAATAAAAGGGAAAGACTGGAATATTGTTAATACTGTGCGAACAGTATAAAGTTTGCTGAGAGTTTGGTTTTATTGTGTATGTTTCTTTTTTTTCCTAATCTATACCTGAACTTCGCCAGGGCAGGGACCATAGCTTGATCATTTCTGCATCCCTTATAAATCCCAGCACAGTATTATTAATAGTAGCATGCCAGTAAGTCTTTTTTCAATACCAAGGGGCAAATGAGTACTTGTTGAATTGTTAATTGACTTAAAAGGCCACAGATAACTCGTTTATTTGAATTTTATTTTCCTGGGGCCAGTCTAGGGTTAACCTGGAAACAGAAAAAATATGGTTTTGAAGCTGTTCAGGACAACCAGACAGGAGATTGTAAAATACTGGAATGCAAAAGGCATAAATTAATCTGAATTGTATTTAAATTTGTTTTCTAAAAGGCATATTGTAGTTCATAACTGCCAACAAGCACTAACTCATCCTATTTCTACTTTTTTCAAAACACTCATAACAAATGACTGATACTAAAAAAATTCTTGTATATCATGCAAGCCATTTTTATAAAGCTCTTATAAATTCTAGAGAAATACAAAGAAAAAACCCAAGTTTAATAAAATAATGGATCTTATTTGAATTGAACGTGGTATTCAAAATGTTACACTTGGGGAGTTAAAATAATATTATATGCTGAGAAAGAGAGGTGAAATCATCCTATAACATCCATACTCTTCATAAATTAAATCTGAGAACATTAAAAACCGTGATAACAATGAAAAGGATTGCTTATGGAATGAAAATGGAAAAGAGAAACTGATTAGTGAAGAAATTTGCCTCTAAAGATCTCAAAATTGTAATAGAGCAGAGGTAATAAAGATGGTTATTTCTAAGAAATAGATCCTAAGTGGCTCCATTCAGTTCACAGCAGGAGCAACTAAAGTAGCAATTAACGCAACCACTGGTGTGGAATTGTTTTCCAAATGCCATCCTGTTGGATAACTTGTGTGTGTGTGTGTGTGTGTGTGTGTGTGTGTGTGTGTGTGTGTGTAATGGAAGCAGGGCTCTGAAGTCATGGTAAAGTTGGGTCAATTATTTGCTGAAAATATCATCACAGGTTATCAATATCATTGTTCAAAAATATGAATACAACTGATAATACTTTTGGTGAAATGAACCTAGCAGGTGCTATTTACCAAAGACTATAAGGGTAGTGCTTGAATCTCCTTGAGATGTGGTCATGGGAAATAAATGTAGGAGCATCCATCTCAGTGGCACATGGAGCCAGGGAGGCTGATGAACTGGAATTAGGAATATCTGGGTTTGAACCCCCAAAACTTGGCCATCAATTCTGGGAGACATTGGGCAAAAAAATTACCAAACCTCACAATCCCTGGAAACTCAGTTTACTCATTTGAAAGACATGGGATATTATGTAGCATTGTGGTTAAGGATGTGAGCTCAGGCCCAGGTTACCTGGGTTCAAATCTTGTTGTTAGAACATGCTTACTGTGCATCTTTGGAAACATTAATTGACATTTCTGTTCCTTATTTGTAAAAATGTAGATACAATAATACTTAGTACACGGGGCTATGGTGAAGCTGAGTTAGAACATGTAAAATCATAGAATAGTGACTGGCCTATAGTAAAGACTCAGTAAGTGCTCATTAATGTTACTCTTATCATCTATGAAAGGAAGGTCCTTTCTAGTTCTGAAATTCAATGTAACAACGCATGAAACCCTTCTCTTTTTTTTCCAAGACCTGAAACAAAGCAACAAAGGTGAGGTGATATATTCACCATCTGGGAGACGAGCACCTTGAGTCCTTCAGCACATATCACTTCCCTTCAAATGAGAAGTGATGTGTCTTGACTGACCTTCACAAGACACAGAGAATCACTATCTCTTAAAAATTGTGTGGCGTATGTTGCGAGATGGAAGGTGTGGGAAAAGTAGGGAGCAACTTGGACGATTCTTCTAAGGATGATCTAGAAAGTTATTTAAAGTAAACAAAAACCCAGAACTCCCTCAGTGTCAGAATACTAACAAGTTTCACTTGTTAAAGAAAGAGTCCTCAGTCATTACTTCCTCTCCAACCAGCAGCAGAGATATCATTATGCACCTTTTCATTCTATAAAACCAGGATGGGAGAGCAAGTCCACTCTTCATGAAGCCCAAAAGAGTAGTAGAGCAAGAGGTATCATTGATGAAGAAGTTATTCAAAACTAAGTTGCATCAATTCTGGAACTCGGTACAGTATTGAAATCAATGGAAGGAAGGAGGGAGGGAGGAAAAGAGGAACAAAGGAAATATTAAGGGTTTTGCAAGAAGCTAGATACTTTGCATGCAGTTTTAGTTGAATCAAAAACCCATGCAAGGATGATAATCACCATATTTAATACATGAGAGAACTAATAATCAAGGAGATGCAGTTATTTGCTTAAGGTCACACAGCTAGTAAGCTGTTCAGTGAGACTTGAAACCAGGTCTATAGTCTTTCACTGTCACGTTGCTCATGGGTGTGGCAGGAGGATTCACAAAATGGGTGAAGACAGAGGTCAGTAGAGATGACAAAGAACCTATACAGGGAGCTTAGAAAACAAAAGAAAGTTAGTTCTAGGCCAGAATGATGTTCATATAGGAAAGAAACAAGAAAAAGACTTAGTTTCTTATTCTCCCTATACCTTCCAAAGCACCATCCCTCCTCTAACTCCCCAGCCCCAACACACTTTTTCCTCTCCCACAGCAAATCAGTTTTCATCCTTCTTATGCGAGGGAATCACCAGAATTTTTCAAATCAAATGACATAGCTCTATACTACTAAAAAGGATAGGAATACCAGGGACACTGACTTCCTACTTCTGACAGTGCTTATTTTGTCATGCCTTGTTGCAAACCCTGGTGAAAAGTTAGCAGCCCTCCTCAGAGTCGAAACTTTCTCTCAGTCAATTTTGAGGAACCGTGGAGTGGATGGTATGGAAAATCAACCAATTCTGTTCCTATATCAGAGTGAGCTAGAGTAGCAAGTAGGTGTGGAGCAGAAGAATAGCAATTTTTTTTTTGTTGAGTTGTATATTTTTTTAAATTATGTTTACTGGGTAAATAGCATTTTTTTTTTTGCTCTGTCCAGTGGTCCCAACCTTTTTGGCACCAGGGACTGGTTTTATGGAAGACAATTTCTCCATGGACAGTGGAGGAGGTTGACGGGGAAGGGGGGCAGGCGGGGTGGGGAGGCAGAGCTCAGGCGGTGATGCACGGCCCTGTTTTCCTAATAGGCCATGGACCCCTACAAGTCCCACGCAGCCCGGGGGTTAGGGACTGCAGGGTTAGACAACAGAATTTAAAAACAAACATAGTGATCCTCCAAAATCAGTTCATTCATAACTCCTTTTCTTAATATATTACAATTTTCAATAACCTCTCCTAGCTCCTTCAAAAGATTAGGTAATGTTGACCCCGCAGAAGCTGTGTGCTTATTAGAACTTACACACCTTGGACAAAAATGAAAATTCAACTGGTTATAACATATTTCTCCCTAGTGATGACACCCTAACCCTGGGTACTACAAAATCACTCCTCATTAGACATCATATATAGCCATTATGGTGGGAGGTAGTGTCTTAGTCTGCTTGGACTGCCATAACAAAATGCCATAGATTAGGTTGCTTAAACAACAGAAATTTATTTTCTCATAGTTCTGGAGGCTGGAAAGTCTAAAATTAAGGTTCTAGTAGGGTTGGTTCTAGTGAGCTCTCTCTTCCTGGCTTGCAGACAGCTGCCTTTTCTCTGTATCCTCACATGTTGGAGAGAGATAAAGAGTTCTCCTTTCCTCTTCCTATAAGGCTACCAATCCTATCAGATTAAGGCCCCACCACTATGACCTCATTTAACCTTAACTACCTCCTAAAAGCCCTATCTCCAAATACGGGCTTCCACATATGAATTTGGGTGGACAAAATTCAATCTATAGCAGGTGGGATGGGGCTTCTGTAAATAATTAGAATGTTCAGATTGAGAGGGTTCAAGGAATAAAGTTTTCATGCTCAAATATAAGCCTGTAATCTGGTGGCATTTGAGACAAAGCAGCTGGGAAATTTTACAGCTTGACATGTCATTATCAGTGGTTGAAGAAGACTCTGGTATTATGCTAGCTACTGTGTGTTTCACTTCAGTGTTAGTATCATGGACAGTGAGAAAGGAAGAGAACTGGAGCCTCAAACCCAATGCAATAAAATGCCTCACATTCTTTCTTTCTTCAAAGAAAAGAGGCAATTAAAAAGGAAGAGCCCCTGAGTGTTTCTCATCTTGCTCGTACTTTGAAAGTGGTCATATTATCCACTATATTCTTACTAATGGTTAAGGAAGTTCCAGGCCTTTTGTATATATTCATTTGACATAAATTTTCTTAGTTTTTCCTAGCGCTAGGTGTTCTGCTAGGTGCAGGGAATACAAACTCAAATGAATACAAATCCTTCCCTTTAAGGACTCTGCAGTCTTACAGCAAATCAGAATAAGAATCAAAGAATGTCTGAGTTAGAAGGAATCTGCTTGCAGATGGCCCAGGAAAATTAAAAGACTTAGCCAAGGTGGCACATGTTGTGGGGGCAGAGCCAGTTAACACCGAGGCCTACTGACCCCTAATCTAGTCGTAATTCCTGCCCTGAATACAGCTTAGAGTGTTCCGTCCAAGTGAATCATATAACCAGGGTTCACTTAGGACCTACTAGGAACTAAGTGTCCTGACTGAATGGGACAGAATTTATAATGGTTTAATAATTTAATTAAAGATTTAATAATTTGAGCAGATACCCCGGATGAAATTATTAGTGAATACTCCAAGCATTATTTAAAGTGAAATGGCTTTTCTAAAAACCACATACATACAAAACATGTGCAAATAAAACATGTATATTATCTGATTATCAAATTTATCTCTATAATGATAATCAGGGTTGAATTAATCTTCCTAAACGGGAGAATTTCTGCTTTCATTTTTATCACTCAATGTAATATCACTTGACGATACCAGTTAGAAGAAAATCACTCTAAAGTTATATTAAGAAAAAAACATTTCACAATTAAAGTTCTGTTAACTGGACTGAAACAAGACTACCTAGACATCTGGTTTCTGAAGGCCCCCCAGTGAGAAATCAGGTCTTGCTTCCAGCTTGTCCCTTCTCCACATCAGAGGCCTATCAACTCAAGAAAAATTTAAAGAAAAGCACATGGTACGAGGAGTTAGGGTCACAGGCTCTAGATTCATTAATACCTGGCCCTGAATGCTGGCTCCACCACTCACGATCTTGGGAAAATCTCTTAACACCTTATACCTTAGTTTCTTCACCTATAAAATGGAGCTAATAATAGGATTGCCTCAGAGGTTGTAGTGAGGATTAAACGAGATGATACATGTAAAGCACATGTCATGGTGCTTGAGTAAACTGCTGAATAGTCATTACCACAATTAATAAAAATTGTACAGTGATTTTGTAACCTGCTATCTTGCTCTTCAGCCTACTCTTCCCCTCCTTCACTTTGGCCATTTCTCTGACCTGTCCTTTCCCTCTGTCTCCCCTCTCTGACCTAATAGCAGTTGTGCTTTGTGCTCTGCCAGGGTGGGAAGCAGTGTTGGGACCTCAGAACAAATGCCACTTCCATTCTGCTACTTCATTCACCCTCCAGGTGACAAGGGAGAACTGCAGGGCTGCATTCAGCATGGACAAACACCTGTCCTCTCTGTCACCGCAGCTAGGCAGACACTGGCGCTGAGTCATGCTGCTGCTCACAACCAAGGAGCTTTCAGAGACTCCCAGGGCTCTAAGAAAGGGGCCTGAGAGGACAATCTGTTCATCCCTCTCTCCATGTCACACTACTTTTCAATCTACCATGAGGTAAAAATAGACATAAAAAGATCACTGAGGACTGGCTAGTCTTCAACATCAGGATGCTTCTTCTTATGCCTAAACTAAATTTCAGATTTTTCATTTAAATTTGTCTTTTAAAATTTATTTTTCATAGGAAAAATAAACTTGGTACCTAATTCACTGTAAATATGCATCATTATATACAGTATATATTATTATATATATCTACATTATATAGTATATACACACACAGAATATTGTTTACTGATTAAAAGCTTGAGCTCTAGAGTCATAGAGGGTGTCTAATCCCAGCCACCTACTGGCGATGTGTTTTCTCTCTAAAAACTAATAGTAATGATCTCACTGGATTTTTGTATTAGCACAGTTCTCAGCTTATAGAACAAATTCAATAATTATTACCCATTGTTGTTTAGACATATAAAAATATAACAAGAGTCTGGGAGGCTTCTTAAGTTTTCTCTTCTGCAATCTAAATGGCTCCAGTTAGATTATGGCTTTTAATTCATTTCTTCTATGATGTTCATTTTCATTTTCCCTCCATCATTTACCTTCCTAAATCCAGAATGGTACACAATGCCCATTGAGTTTGTTCAGCATAGGACAAAATATGTAATATATTTTAGGATTATCTATAATACCTGCTATGTAAACTACTATTATTTGCAAAGAGATAAAAGTAATTTGATGGCAAGTGTAATATTCTAAGCACTTTATTTATATTAACTCATTTTATTCTCAAAGTAAATGCATTCTTTCTTTCAGCATTATGCCATATTTTATTGATTTGTTCCACATTTTAACATCTGTGAAATCAAGATACATCTTGCAATTAATGAAGTGTTATAGTTCTATTGGAAATCTTTTTTTTTTCTTAATAATACATGAAGTAATGGTGCATCTTAAAATTGATGACAACCTAGAATCAATGAAATAGGGTATGAAAGACAACTATGTGCCAGGCATTCTTTTAGATCCTAAAAATATGGTAAACAAAATTGGACCATCCATCATTTCAAAGAATCTAATGAAGATTATTTAAAAAATGAAGATGATTACAACAAATGTACGAGTTGCCGTGGGAGCTGATGGAAGACTCATTCTGGACTTGTAAGGGCCTGGGAAAGCTTCCTAGTGATGGTGATGTCACCTAAGGTTAGAGTAGAATTAATAAGGGGGACAGCTAGGCTGTGGTCAGCTACTTAGCTGAACACATTTGGCAAAATCCTAGAAGCTAGAGAGAGCATGGATCATTCAGGGATTTGAAAGTAGTTCAGAATGCTGGATTCAGAGTCTCATGGAAAAAGGGCAAAGTATGATGGTAGAGAAGAAAGCGGAGGCCATATATCATCATGGGCTTTGTAGACCGTATTAAGGGGTTTAGATGTTATCCTGAGGATGCTGGGAATATATTGAAACATAGATGTTACTCCTATTTGACAGATGAGAAAACTGAGGCCAGAGGCCAAATGACTGGATAGCAAAGAGCAAGACTAATGACTAATTTAATCCACTCCCTCTAAGTCCTCACCCTAAACCCGATGTTCTTTATACTATACCAAGATAACCCAGGACACAATTCTCTCTCCTTGGCCATACTTCCAACAAATGCATTACTAGATTATCCTTCATTTTAGTTTATGTTGAATTGATTTTTTTCGTTTAGATGGAGAGGAAGGTAGAACTAGTGTGTCGGTTCTAAAAATTCTCCAAGGTGAATATGGCCTAATGTCAGGATATGTGGCTTGGTTATATCACTTGTAGGTGATATATCACTGCCAAGCTCATCTACAGTTGTGTCTATTGGCTGATGAATATTGATACTAGTCTTTCCTAAAGGCATCATGTATGGACTTTTCATAGTGCACACTTAAAGGATAATAAATAAAATTAAAAATTAAAACAAAAACAAATGGGAAAAGCAATAAATTGCTAGTGGGGGAGGAGTGAAGGTTTACAACTTTAGGTATTTTAATATTCTTGCGTATTATTATGTCACCAGACATTGCATTTTCAATTTATATTAAAGCTTCTTCAGCTGGCTTTTTAGAGTAATACAATCTGGTGATTGGCTAAATTAAGCAATTTAGGTTGAAATGTGTGTGACAACAGGCATAAAAGTGAGATACTAACTTCTGAATTACTTACACAGAGTCAAAAAAAAAAAAAAAGGAAGGAGTAATTATTTGAATGGAGGTATTCTATTCCAGCCAGACAATCTTGATTTCATATTATAGCTTTTAAAATAATTTTGCTCACAGATTTTGTTGGTATGCATGGAACTGTCTTCTTAATGAAAGAATAAAAAAGAGTCTTTTGTTTTTCTTTTTTAGAAAAACGTCAGTGCGAATCACCTAACATCTTTGATTCACTCTAAAAAGAGAGCACATCTACAATTGCTAAGCATTTAGGTCCTTTCTGATGAAAGACATTTTTGGATTCTATAGGAATAAGCAACGAGTACAAATGCCAATGTTTAGGTTATGATGGTATGACAATTACAAGCTATTTTAAAGGAATAATAGGCACCAAAACAATAGCTTGCTACATTTATCCAACTAATGAGGACAAAGAGTGTAAAATCTTTAACAACAGGACAGACAACTATCTTTTCAAGATAGGTTAGGTATAGTCTTATCTGAAATAAGGGGTCTGAGTTACACAATCAGTAACTTTGATTCTATAAACCTCATGACTTTGGAGTTCTAATGAAAAAGAGAGGGACAAGATAAGAAAGAATGGCTATCCTTATTCAGAGAAGACTAGTTAGGGGATCCAGGAGAATGATGAGTGAGTGGAAGAGAATGCTGGAGACTCAAGGAGTCAGTTTTGGAATACCTAAGGCTGACTTGGTTTCAAATCCCAGAACCAACACTACTAATACTTGGGCTAGCTAATTTTCTCTCTAGCATTCACAAAATAATAATAATTTCTACCTAACAGGGTTGCTGTGAGGATTAAATTAAATCTTCTGTATACAGCAGCTGATGCATAAGGTGTGTGAACAGGAGCTATCATAAATATTATTATTGTTGTGATCATTGTGATGGACATTCCACTATGCTATTGAATTCTATTAACATTAGATAAGGTAGGACAGTAGACCAGGCAACTAGGAATAAGGCACACTGTGTGTTTAGGATGGCATTTAGGCTTGCACATTCCCAATTAGCTTTTCAATTAACCCCAGTCTTGAGGAAAATATTTCCCAGATCATACCTGAATGTTAAAATAGAATGGAAAGGCTATAACTGGTGCAGGTTGTTTTATTAGAGTAGGAGGAAACAAACTATCTACTGCAAAAGGAAAAAAAAGCCAAAATTTACAGAGGGTACTAAAAGTCATTGTCCATGACACAGATTTATCCCCCAAATGCTAAAACATGCTCTGAATCTATTATAGTTCTTTCACAGTTAAGTATACTGGCCATTTTCAAAACAAAACACAATGATAATCTTACGTTATACATCTTCCTCCATGTGATGATAAACCTTGGCAACATATCATTAACAGCACTTTACATCCCCCACTGTGTTTGCCACTATAGTCTCTGACGTTACAGAAATACTTGATATGAATTAATTCAGCTTGTAGTATATTTGTTAACTGCCTTCTCAGCTAAAGTATATTACTGAACTCTTAAACAAAATATTAATTTACAATAGTTGATTTAAATATTCCATGTTATAAAATTAAGTACACAGAATAAATAAACTATTTCCATTCACCAAACATTGACCGAGTGCCTACATTTCTCCCAAGGTAGCACACCTTTTAATTTATTCCAGGAACTCTGTGAATACAAATTCCCCAAAAATAATGAGATGCAGTTTCCATGTTGGTTATCACTACCTAGTGTTCAAAATTAACTCCTAGCTTTCTTGGCTAGCACAAGGGCATTAGAGTTAATAATTTTTCCTTTGGTCTTTATCACTCAGAAAGCAAAACTTTAGTTCTCTGTTGATTTCCTGATGTGAATATATCTTACTCTCTGAGTAAGATGAAGAATTTAAAACCTTTAACTTCACATTTGGTTTATTCTTGCTTGTGCTAAGCATTATCCATCACAGATATGAATGGGAGATATCGGAGGCCCGTTAGTAGCTTCTTCCCACACTCAAGAACCAGAAGCCTTTGTTACTTTGTTGAATTAACATCCTTTTAGGTCCTATACACTGAATTTCACAGAGCTGCTATGTCCCACATTCGGGCCCAAGCTTGAATTAAGTGGCTTTGGGAGATTTAACTTTTCTTTGCATACTAATTTGGTATAAAGCATTATCTCCCATTGGCTTTCAGAAGCATTTGTGGTCCCTGACACTCCTCCCATCCAAACAACCTATAATTTTTGTAGGAACAAGGCACTTTCCCAAAACATTTGCTCCAATAAAAGACCTACTTACATGTCTCTTTCCTTAAAAATTACTTGAGAAGCAAAACAAAACAAAAAATCTCAAAAATTCTACTGTTTAATATACATGGTACTCACATATGATAGCTGGCTATGCAATCTTTTTATCTGTGACATACAGAATAAAGAAGGGACAAATTCCACCCTAATCCTCCCCTTCCTCTCCTCTACCAAAAGTGCCATTAAATAACAAGTCGATCCTCATTCTGCAATCCTCTGATCTGGACATTCTAAAAGACAAGAACCCTAAAGTCATAACTCCAACAATATTTTCTCTTTTCACACTACAATCATATCTTGGTTCATCACTGGATTCTTGTTGATTTTATCAACATTCCCACTCTGAAGGGATAAATAGCAAGTTAAAGTGAAGGCATCTTTGTAGGTGAGAGAAAGGACTGTGCCACAGACCAGGAGAGATGGCTCATCTCTGGGTCATTCTCATAAGTATTTATAAGACAGAAAGGAGACTGAGCTAAAGATCACATGCTCAGAATAATATGGAAAATCTCAGTTTTACAAGATTTTATTACCTTTGGAAGTTTCCCCAACACCTATCAAATTGAATACTGATTCCCCAATATGACACTTGGCCAGTCAGTGCCTGAGAAAGCACTAGGCAAATTACAGATGTAAGCCATGCATCTTCTGTTCTCTCTAAGCCTGTAATATACCTTAGAACTTACTGGCCATTTTAATTTCTTAGAGAAATGTAACTAATGAAGTAAGTCTGCATGGAGATTCTCTGGAAAAGACTGGTCATGCTGAATAAAAGAAATTGAAAGCCATTCTCTAAATGGCCATGACTACCTGATTATTAATATAATTCTTCCTCATTGTAAACACTTTTGAAATGATAGCTTTGTTGATTTGAAAGGATATTAAGCACCCCTGTGGAATCCGGTCAATGGCATTGAGAGTCCCAAATGTGTGTTCCTAGGACACACACTAGAACGCATGTACCAGAGAAAGTCTCAGGTATTTATAATGCCCACCTTAGAACTAAAGATCACAATAATAAAAATAATGCAGTATAGCAACAAGTTCAATAGAGAGCTCCCTGAACAAGCAAAAATTGCAGCTGCTCAATTGCTTTCATCCTATGTAATTTAAAGGAATCTTAAGTGTCTGTGGAGACACTCTATCAGCTGATGATTTCACCGTATATTTTGAATAGCCAATGATCCTGCTTAACCCTAAATGCTCCCCTCCCAAGTGAGCTAGGCTGTAAGAGTTACCCCTTCTGTAAGTGGCACGGACCACATTCACAGTGAGAGGCAAGTTCTCGTCCCAAGCTAATAAAGACTGCGTCTGTACTCAGACCAACACTCCAGAGCAGGCAGTTGGCAAAACGGAAAGGTAATCTTCAACCCCAGTCATTCCATACCTTCTCTGATTTCGCCTTCCTGGCATTGTGCACGAACCTGCGACCCAGCTTCTTAGCGTACCAGATAGAGGCAAACATAGTGATGTCAATGGAAGGAATTCACAATGAAGCTGCTGCACAATCAACTTCCCACCTCGGCTCAGAGACGAATGGAATCAGGCTAGAGCTGTCACTTGCAGGCTGTTGCTTTCTCAGTTCCTCCCATGCTGGTTAGCGGAGGGAGAGGGTGGGAGGAGGGAGGGGTTGGGGGGGGAAAGGCAGTCCTGTTTGGCCAGTCTGCAGGTATATTTACATCCTGCCAGCAGGAGGTCCGGGTGAGGCAGGCGCTGCCTTTGTAGCCAGCTCACACACATCCAGTTGGCTAAGTATCTGTCTGCAGTTCTTCGGCACCGTCGCCACCAAACTCCATGTGTGTCAGGAGGAAGGGAAGCCGCAGTCAACTCCTCCGGAGGCGGCTCACCTCCCGCTCTAGGCTCCCGCACTCCTCGCTTGGCTTCCCTCTGTCTTGACAGTACGTGCTGGTGGCAGTGGCCGCGGAAAGGCAGATCCACATACAGCCTCGCAGGTACATCCGCCAATACAGGAGCTGCCAGGCACGGGGGGGAGAGGGAGAGGCAGGGCCACCATGGATCTGGCCCTGCAGGCACAAACAGGTGTCCTGGATCCCAAATCCCACTCAGATTCTCTGAGACAACTATCAGGGCTGTTAGGGTGGCTTATTAGAGTTTAGACTGTCATGTTAGACACTTTTAAGGTAAAGTCAATTTTAAGAGACAAATGTTTCCTCCAATAAGAGATAATGTTTAAACCCTTTGCCAATCCTACTAGAGACAAAAAATAAGCGGCTCACGTTGGCAAGGAAAACCTGTCTTCCAGTGACATACAAACTAGATTCAATCAAGTAAATATTTTCCAGGTGATCTGAGAGGAGTACCCTATCAGCACTTACGGATCAAAGAATGACAACACACTTGCAGACACTTGGAAAAGAACTCTTTTCTCTCAACAAAGTAACTTGATTTCTATCCCTCAAGCAGGTTGGGTCCAGAGTCAACCAAAAAAGTATATTGTAAAGTATATTGGATAGCCTCATAGACAACTGGAGGTGGAACAAGACAATGTAGGATAGGACATTGGTAGTTAGAACCGACGTCCATGTTACTCACTAAGGTAACGCTTGTGCCTAGAACAGTGCTTAGTGCGATGCATTAATGTATGTTTATTGAAGGAATGAATAATCTGGTTTCTGACCCTGACTTTGCTTCTAACTTGTTTCTTTGTTCTCTCTGGGCTCAATTTGCCTCATTTGTAAATTAAAAGAATTGAGCAGATGATTTTTAAGGCCCCTTCCTGCCTAGGAGTCTATAATTCTGATTGTGGTTCTTCATATGAGTATTGAGTAGAAATCTCTATTGCTCACCAGGGACACAGGCTATGGTGAAATGATTCAGTGTTCTGAAAAGCCAACAGTGGCACCCTTGGGGTAGTCCTGCTCCTTCTACCTCTTTTGGCACGCCTAGCTGGCACCCAGGGTTTGGTTTTGCCATTAGCTATTTCTTTTCCTCTGTACTTTCACTTCCTATGAGCACTACTTTCCTTTAATTTCTTTTTGACACTCTTAGACAACCTCTGTGCAAAGTTCTCCAAATTATACCCTATACTCTTTGGAGGAAAAGTTCCATAGAAATCCAACAAATAAATACATGATAACTCCTGCTTAGTTTTCAAAGAGCTACTCAACAGAACCATAGCTTACCCTATGCTATGATGCTGAAGGTATTTATTATTTCATGCACAGAATTTGTCATGTTGTAGTTAAAAGAGTATTCCACTAACAGACTTATGTTGTGGTTAAAAGAATATTCCACTAATAGACTTAAGTATGTAAAAGAATGGGAGAAACAATCCTGTCTAAGTTAATGACTAGAAAATTCTATTTTTAACATTTTAAGATGGAATCAGACAATAAAGAAGTGAGACAAAAAATACTGAACACTTAACTTTGAAACCACTGATATCATTGAGGGAATGAATCAAAGAATGTTAATATACTGTGATGGGACTGACAGATTATAAAATAATTTTTGTACTTTCTTCATAAGTTAAGATTCCTAAATCACTAAAACTGAGGTTTGGAGAGATCTTTGATGTTTGGTTATTTTGTTTATTGGTTTTGCTTTTATGCTGAACCTTTAATGACCTTCTTCATATACCTGATCAAGAGGCTTTATAAACTTTTCCAAGGTGGAATTCTTTAGAAAATAAATCAGGCCTACTAGCTAAGATTTAACTTAAAATATAACAATAATAAATAATGTTCCTTAAATAGGCAGTCAGAGGTAGAAGAGGCAATGTGGAGTAGGACATTTGTAGTCAGGACCCATGCTTTCTTATGCAAATACTTAGCAAAATGTAGATATTCAAAATATATTTGTTGAATGTGTCTACGACAAAGTAGGAAAATCCATAAATTGGGGAAGTCTGGAAGAGTCAATAGAAGAATATCCATACATTTTCAGTTGCAAAAGTTATGGGAAAGATGAGTGTAATGCCAATCGAATGAAGTCATTGCCATATTTATACAACCATCTTCCCTGGGCTCTCTGTGGGCAGATGTGCTTGCTGCAAAGAAAGTGGCAGCTGCCTACAGTTAATCCTAATAGTCTCTCACCACTGTTCTGCTTATTGAGATAAATAACTTTTGTAGCTTTGTTGTTTAAGTAAAACAAATTTTTAGACACTTTCCATCTGTATATGGTAAGTACCTGGACAGACCTTTTCCTTTATAATTTCCTTTCTAATACTTCTCATATGACAGAAGCCTACCAGTGCGGCAGAGTTTGAGATGCAACATTAATCCTTTTAAGCAGCTTTGGGTTCATGCCTCAACACACACACACACACACACACACACACACTATGTGAGCCTCCTCTGAATTCCCAAGGTAAATGCAGTGTTTCAATCAGCCTTTAAGTATTATAGGTAGAATATAGAAACTACATTTCTACCTAGGACATGAATGATTTTCCTTTAAAAATCATCTAAATATATCATAGAAAATTATAAAAAATCAGAGTAAAAATTAAACCCTAGAAATTAATATCTGGTAGCTCAAAAAACTATCTAGGTTCAGAGTTGAATATAGACCAAAGAAAATACATATTGACACATAAATATGTTATTGTAAAAATTAATAATCATACAAGGATTTTGTTTAGTTTATTTGCGTATTTGATATGCATACTTGATAGCCCTCTGGCTAACATCGAATATTAGTCAATTATGAAACAGCAAGTGTAGAATATACACTAATGGAATTTATGAGTAAAAGAATATAAGCATAACATTTAACTTCAATTCAGAGGAATGCCAAGGTGTTGATGTTAATTACCTCTGTACAGAGTGGCAGAAAGGGGAAGATAAAAACAGTTATATTTTGCTCTCTCTATATATGTGTCATGTGACTCATCTACATGAGAACATATTCACATTATTAATTCTGTGATTAAAAGGCAAGCAATGCTTTTCCACAAAAATTTATTGAGTATTTACTATGTGTGAAGCACTAGGGACCTCTAAATGAGTGAAATACAATCCTTCCTCTGAAGGAACTCTACATAGTTGGGGACACAGATGTATAAAGAAATAAATTTCAGTGCAGAATGGCATGGTTACAGATGTGAGAAAAATAATCTGGGAGCTCAGGGAGAAAATTAGTTTTTTTGGTTTTTATATGAGATAAACCCAGTAATAAATATTAGCTGGAAAAAGTACAATAATGAGTGCCAATTACTTAAAAAGGCAAAGGAACAGCTAAATCTCTCTGCATGTTTTACCTCTGTGGACAATAGGAAAAATGGTCAGTATGAATTTATATGTATATCAAAGTTAATGTGTACACACTGGCCCAGTTTGTCTGCTTCTGCACCAAAGAGACAGCCAGTTATAGACAAGAGTGAAAAAAATGTTTTGAGTCAGTTCCAATCATAAGCCCACTGATTCTAATTACAAATAGGCAAAACCTCTCTTTTTTGCTAATCTCAAAATCACCAAAACTAAGTCTTTGGCATCTGAATACCTCATGTGCCCTTTCTTTTAAATGATTAATCACAACATATTTAGGCACCAGAAATGTAAAGAAACTAATGTAACATTCACCCATTTACCTACTAACCAGATTTAATAAATTTATTATTTTTCCATATTTAATTCAGATTAATTTTAAAGAAATAAACTCTCCATAATAATCTTCCCACCCCACCCCTTCAAATTCATCTCATTTCTTAATCATTATTTTTGACATCCTAACCCTTCTCTTTGGATTAAATTTCTTTCTAATATGTGTACATATTTTAATAGTCTTTCTGTAAAAATCTGTGATGGTTAAACATAAACTTTCCATATGTTTCCTGAACTGTGTACATTCACCTTAGCTTTTGGAAATATATAGAAAGAGATTTCTAGATATTGACAATGATTTTCCCTCGGCACTTTGAAGGTGTTATCTCACACCGTCTTCTGGCATCAGTTTTTTTTTGATGCGATGTCTGCTGTCAATCTAATTGTTAAATTGTAAGTAATATGTCTTTATTTCTATGGTTTGTTTGAAAACTTATTTTTGTCTTTTTCAACTGCAGTTTCACTATATTCCTTTTTTAAAAAAATTTTGTTTAGAACTCATTATGGTGATATAATCTGATTAATTATTTTAAAAACCACTCAGTCATTAACTTTTCTGATATTTCTTCTTTCTCGTTCTCATTATTCTCTCCTTCTAAAATCCTGCTATATTCTTTCTGGACCATTTTAATCTACCCATCCTATTGCTTCATATATCTTATATTGTTCTTCTCCTTCCTTCTCTGTGCTGCTTTCTTCAGATCTAATTAATATTTTCTTTTGTATTTTTTATTTCAAAATATTAAGGGGATTCAAGTGTTTTTTTTGTTATATGGATGAATTGAGTAATGCTGAAGGCAGGGCGTTTAGTGTGTTCATCACCAGAGCAGCGTATATTGCACCTGATAGGTACGCGATTTTATCCCTCACCCCCATCCCACCCTCCCCATTTGTTAGTTTTCAACGTCCTTTACACTACTATATGACTGCGTATATGTATTGTTTAGCACCCACTTATTAGTGAGAACATGTGGTGTTTGTTTTTCCATTTCTGGGATACTTTGCTTAAAATAATGTTCTCCAGTTCCATCCACGTTGCTGCAAAGGCATTAGTTCATTCCTTTTTAAGGCTGAGTAGTACTCCATGGTGTGTATGTGTGTGTATGTATATACACACACAACATTTTCTTTATCCACTCATCAAGATGAACACTTAGATTGATTCCATATCTTTGCCATTGTGAATTGTGCTGTGATAAACATTCGAGTGCAGGTGTCTTTTTGATATAATGACTTCTTTTCCTCTGGGTAGATACCCAGTAGTGAGATTACTGGATTGACTATTTTCTAATTTCTATTTTTACCTTAAGTTATGATCTATTGTTTTTACCTGTCTATAAATTCTTTATTTTTAATGAATTGTTTTATATGTATATTTATTTTTACTTTAAGATATTCTGTCTATATATATTTTTTAAGTCCACCTAGTCTTTTATCACAGTGTTCTGTTCTTTTATGATTGTTATTCCATTCTCTATCATGTTTTTAATTTAAAAATACTTACATTGTAGTCTTTATAAAATACTTTCATTCCCTGATTTTCATGGAGGTCTAATCCTACTAATTTCACTTATGGTGGGTAGTTCCTGCGTCTTATTGTACATTTTTATTCTGTGGTCTTCTTTAGCAAGACTTTATTTCCTATCAGAGTTCCAGGGAACTTTAGTTGTGCAACTGTTTCTACAGAATATTTTTGCATACCTTCTGCTAGTTGCCCAGAGACGTCACTAGTCCAGGAGCAGTTTTACATCAATTTTTGTCTTGGAGCTATTCTCCCCACATAAAAGTGTTTAAATTTACTTTTTTTTTCTTTTTCCACTCATAATAGAAACACTTCCTTGTTCCTTCCCTGGGTTGGTGAATGAAGTTTTTTAGAAGCCCTATCATTAATGAGAATGCTTTTAGGTTTTTAGGTTTATGCAGGAGTCTCAGTTTCATTTCTCTTCCTTTGGTGATGCTAAGGTCAAGCGTCCTGCCCAGCATAGCCATCGAAACCCTGCACTCATGAAAAGTTTCTGTTCATGTCCTTTGCCCACTTATTAATGGGGTTGTTTGATTTTTTCTTGTTGATTTTCCTAAGTTCTGTATAGATTCTGGTTATCAGCCCTTTATCAGAGGTGTAGCATGCAAATATTTTCTCCCATTCTGTAGGTTGTCTGTTTACTCTAGTGATAGTTTCCTTGGCTGTGCAGAAGCTTTTTAATTTGATCAGGTCCCATGTATTTATTTTTGTTGCTGCTGTGATTGCTTTTGGGGTCTTCTTCATAAATTCTTTGCCTAGGCCAATGTCGATAAGAGTTTTTCCAATATTTTCTTATAGAATTCTTATGGTTTCACATCTTAGTTTTAAGTCTGATATAAATCGTGAGTTGATTTTTGTGAGAGGTGAGAGGTGTGGATCTAGATTCAGTCCTCTACATGTGGCTATCCAATGTTCCCAGCACCATTTATTGAACAGGGATTCTTTTCTCCAGTGTATATTTTTGTCTACTTTGTCAAAGATCAGATGGCAGTATGAGGATGGTTTTATGTCTGGGTTTTCAGTCTTGTTCCATTAATAATGGCCAGCAAACATATAACAAATTGCTCAACTTCTCTAATCATCAGGGAAATGCAAATCAAAACCACAATGAGATATCACTTAACTCCAGTGAGATTGGCTTATAAAGTCCCAACACAACAAATGTTGGCAGAGAGGCAGAGAGATAGGAACACTTATACACTGCTTGTGGGACTGCAAATTAGTACAACCTCTGTGGAAAGTAATAAGGAGATACCTCAAAGAACTAAAAGTAGAACTATCATTTGATTCAACAATCCCACTACTGGGTATTTACCCAAAGGAAAAAAAGACATTCTATAATAAAGACATCTGCACCTGAATGTTTATAGCAGCACAATTCACAATTGCAAAGATGTGGAAACAACCCAAGTGCCCATCAATACATGAGTGGATTCATAACATGTGGTATATGTGTACCATGGAGTATTACTCAACAATAAAAAACAATGGTGAACTAACACATCTGGTATTATCCTGGGTGGAGCTAGAGCCCACTCTTCAAAGTGAAGTATCACAAGAATGGAAAAACAAGCACCACTGGTACTCACCATCAAATTGGTACTAACTGATCAATACTTATGTGCACCCATGGAAATAATATTCATCAGGGGTTGGGCAGGTGGGAAGGAGGTGGAGAGGATGAGAAAACTCACCTAATGGGTGTGGGGCACACTGTCTGGGGGATATTCACGAATGTAGCCCTGACGTGGGCGGTGCATAGGCAATATATATAACCAAGGTGTTTGTACCCCCATAATATTCTGGAAAAAAAAAAACAACCCTGCACTCTCACCCCAAGGACCTTTATTTAGTACCATATACCCCTGGGATACCATAGTCAGTACAGAAACTCACAACTCTGGCCATGATTATTTACAAACACAAACAAGTCAAAGTGGCATGCCTCTAAACCCAAAATCAACTTGGAGAATTTAACAGAACTGCACAGGAGGCTTTAGTGTTTAATAAACATGTGTGGCAAAAATATGTATAAAATTTATCGTTAAATTTTTCCTATAAGGGTTTCAGGGAAGTCATCTAACTAAAATGCTATTCAAAAGTCACCATAACATAATAATCAATTACCTAAACTTAGCTGTGGGATAGACCACCACCATATATTTGTGACCTGTGACAAGTTATGCCAACTCTATAAATGTGGGTAATAATGGAAACTATGCCATTGTATTGAGAATAAGGAGCAAATGAGATAACACATACACATTATTTGGAGTAGTTCCTGGCACACCATGGGTACAATAAAAATATTGCTTTTATTTTTATTCATTCCCTAATCTTCAAGAAAGACAACCACAATAGTAAGACAACGTGTGCTTACTATTATGAAGAAGCAGAGAATGATTTTTTAAAATTCTCTTTATATTTGTATTTAATCATGTTCACTGTTAAGAAAGTCTACTTTCTTCCTTCTTAAGTCTGTTCTCCTTTTCTATCCCATTAGTGAAGAAAACAAATCAGTTCCCAAACTCTTAAAAAACCTTTAATAAATTTAAAGGCTTTCAGTTTCTCTTTCATGTGTCTGTTTCCTGAGCCAAATAAATATCTTCTTGAGGTTTTTGAATAGTTGTTGTTTTTTTTTTTTTTCTGAGAGTATTCTCAGAGCATCTCTTCATTTTACAGGTCTCTCAGGAGATGATCAACTCAAATGGATCCCAAACTTATATAGTAGTTCTGAATTAACATGCTGTGATTTGCCCATGTTCTTAAAATTAAATTTTTCTACAACTGAAGACATAAACTGATATAGCAATGACTATGGAAAGGAATATAGAGCTGAGTCAGTATAGGTGAGCAAAGTAGAATAATATCAAGCCAGCAGCCAATAAAGAATGGGTATCTAATGGAACATACAATAACTTTGACTTGTGAGTACAAAAGGCAATGAAATGAACAAGTCCATAGTTTTTTTGAAACAACTACAGGTGCTAAAGATGAGTAGTTGAATAATTTAGTAACTGAGAATGCAGTTCAATCTCTTCAAATTTAAATGTCTTCCCAAAGCATGAAACAAATACAGACATTTAAACACCACTCATCTAACCTAAGCCATTTAGAATGGGAACTTCCTATGAATTATAATTCAGTTAGACAGTCTAGTATTCTTGCTATCTCAACAAAAAAATTATTTCCATAATTCATAGAGGTGGGTGGCAGTTTAGGAAGCAATATTCTTAAGTTTTAATTTCATTTCTACCAGTTGTTATATCTGTGGGTATTGGTTTGCATAATCAATTTCTAAATTCCTCTTAAGCTCAAATAATTGATTAGTCTATGACATTTATGACCCAAGAATTAATGTGTATGACAATTAACTCTCAAATCCAGTGGGCATTTTTGATGAAGTTAAGCCTTGCCATACCATCCCTTTGGGACTTCACAAAATTATTTTCTGTTCCCATGACATACTCTATGCACTTGTATCTTTGCATATGCTATTTCTGCTATCTGTAGTCTTACCTCTCCACCTTACTTCCTGCTCCCTGTCATTCTACACGTCACTAATCCTTACACATTTTTTGAGACTTAGTTTAAGTATTCTCTGTGAAACCTTTCATGATAACCTCTAGACAGAGGTTCTGTGTCCCCTACTGCACTTTGTATATACTCAGATTTAGTTCTTATTATATTACATTTATCTGTGATTACTTTGAACTATGTTTTCCCCTAAATGCCTGTGAACCATTCAAGAAAAGTATCATATCTTATTTACATTTTTGTAGCCTGAGAGATCTATATAGTCCTTTGCACATGGTACTTACTCTATAAATATTTTTGAATGTTGTAATAGTTATTTGCTGAATTACTGAACAAATGAATGAGCATATTACTTGAATTAAACAGCTTCATGCTCTTGGGAGAGGAAAGAAGACAGTACATAAATGCATATTGAGCATTTATTATTACCCTTTACTTGTATTTTTACCTCATACTCATCTTCATACTATAAAAGATCAATCAAGTCAATGTAACAAGAGTGCTTCAAAATACACCATTTCCAAAGGTAAATCACTGACACTCGTTGATTCATGGCCTACAAGTTGTTAAATTTTTTACTTTGTATCTCTTCCCCTTCTATAGGTACAGGTGATCTTTTGCAAAATTGAATAAATAAAACCAATTCATACATAAATAATAAATCTCTTTTTTATTTCCTTAAAAATAAGACCCACTAATGAAAACGTACAAACCATTCCACTTTCCATTCTGCCACCTACATAAATCAGAAACAGCAGCTGCTGAACTCTTCAATGCAAATGTTAATTGCAGATAGAGTTATTGAAAATATCCCTGATATTAATTGCAACTTCTCTCCAGTTTAAAGAATATATATAGTTTAAAAAAATGTGTAATAGCATCATCATGTTGTATTCTTCATGGCTTACTAGAAAGAAAAGGGAAGGGGATTGATTTGCTAGTTGCATTCTGTATGTCAGCTACTTTACATTAAGCATCTTCACATGAAGTCAAAATATATTGTCCTCAAGATGCATAAAGTATCTGGCCCACTAAAGCGTAAAGTATCTTGACCACTAAAACACTTAGAAAACAGATCAGAACAAGAATTACATATTTCCTAGAAGAAACACCACAGCAAAAGCAAAAAGGTTAGAAAACATGAGATGTGTTTGAGGATTAGTGGGGAATTAGGCAGAAAAGGCTATAGCCATACTATAATTAGACAATGACAATAAATGTTTACTCATGACAAATATGGTCAGAGTTAGAGATTAGGGAGAATGATGGAGGTTGATAGAACAAGGGTCTTGATTAGTGTAGTTGTGGTAGAATTAAAAGCCAGGAACAATATAAGAAGCATTCTTTCTTGACATCCTAGACTAGGTTCAGATTCCTGAATCACTCCCTTAGTACAATATACTCTTTTTCACAAAATTTCTCATGTTGACAATCATCTACTTAATGTATGTATTTTCCTTGCTTTCCTTGTGCGACATTCTGTGAAAGCAGGGATCATGCCTGTCTTTTTACCATTGTATCATCTGTGCCTAATGAAATGCCTGGTGCATAATAAGTGCTCCAAAACAGATTTATTTATTTATTTATTTATTTATTTATTTATTTTTATTTCAGAATATTATGGGGGTACAACACTTTGGCTATATATATTGCCCATGCACTGCCCGTGTCAGAGCTACAATCGTGGTCATCCCCCAAACTGTGCTCCCCACATCCATTCAGTGAGAGTTTTTCCCATCCCCTCCACCCCGCCTCCCGCCTGCCCGCCTCCTGATGAATATTATTGCCCAGTGTGATGTAGGTGTTGATCAGTTAGTACCAATTTGATGGTGAGTACCAGTGGTGTTTGTTTTTCCATTCCTGTGACACTTCGCTTCGAAGAATGGGCTCTAGCTCCAACCAGGATAATACCAGATGTGTTAATTCACTATTGTTCCTTATTGCTGAGTAATACTCCATGGTATACATATACCACATTTTATTAATCCACTCGTGTATTGATGGGCACCTGGGTTGTTTCCACATCTTTGCAATTGTGAATTGTGCTGCTATAAACATTTGTGAGCAGATGTCTTTATTATAAAATGTCTTTTTTTCCTTTGGGTAAATACCCAGTAGTAGGATTGCTGGGTCAAATGGTAATTCTACTTTTAATTCTTTGAGGTATCTCCATATTACTTTCCATAGAGGTTGTACTAATTTGCAGTCCCACCAGCAGTGTATGAGTGTTCCTATCTGTCCGCATCCCCACCAACATTTGTTGTTTGGGGATTTTTTTGATATGAGCCAGTCTTACTGGAGTTAAGTGATGTCTCATTGTGGTTTTGATTTGCAGGCAAAACAGATTTATTTAATTCATGAATGAAACTGAGGAGATGGAAGAATTTGCTTTAGAGTGTCTCCTTCTTTCATTATAGTTTCTATATCTTCCCTTGTCTCTTCAATCATTTTAAGGTCTTATTTTATATCCTCTTCCTGAAACTTTCATTAAATTAATTTCTTAGAAATTTAATTCTCTCAGTTGTATCTGCTGATTGTTCCTCATGCTCAATAGTTTCCACGTGAGGCTTCTAAATTTTCTTTGTAAACTTTTCTAAAGCAGATAATTATTTTTTGCTTTTGAAATGGGAAATGTTGTTGCCAATTATTTGATATTTTCTAATTCAGTTTTCTCTAGAGGGTTTAACCTGTGCTTTGGGAGATTTCCACATTCACATGGAAAATGAAAGTGGTCATGATTTGTTACTTTTAGATATATTCATATAATAATTCCCCTGGAAAAGTCAAGATTATATATGCCTAATAAACAATGTGATTAAATAATCCCTGCTCCACCCATTCATTTATCCCACAAATATTTATTGAGGGCTACTATGCATCAGCCTGTTTCTAAACAATGGGGACGTAACAATGAACTAAATAGAAAATAATCCCTACCTCATGGAGCTACTTTTTAGTGTACAGAAGAAATAGTACAAAAGATAAATACAAAAATATAGTCTATTAAATAGCAACACATGGTAAGGAGAAAAATAAAACAGAGAAATGAAATAAAAGGTCTTGGGAATGGTTAAATTTTTTGACAGGTTGATTAAGGTAAACCTCGCTGAGAAAGTAACTTTTGAGTAAAGATCTAAGTGAAATGACAGTAAGCCAGAACGGTATCTGGGGAAAGAATATTCTATGTGAAGGCCTTAAGAAAGGGCTGTGACAAGCTTGTTTGAAGATAGTAAGGAGGTCAGTGTGGCTGAAGCAGAATGAGGAAGAAGATGGTACAAAATAAGGTCAGAGAGGTAGAGAGGTGGGCTAAGGGGAAATATGGAAAGCAGATCTTGTGGGCCTCATAAACTAATTGTGGGCACTTTGGCTTTTGCTATAAATGAGATGGGAAGCAATTTCAGAGTAATAACATGATATGACTAATATTTTAATAGGATTACTCCTGCTGCTATTTTGAAAATTTTGACTGTAGGGGGTTAAGGCTGGGAGCAGGGAGAACAGTTAAGAAATGTTGTAATTATCAAGTTCAAAGGGAATGGTAACTTGAACAAAACGAACTCACATGGAAATAAAAAACAGTGGTTGGGTTCTGGGGATATTTTGAAGATAGACCCAACAGATTATGCTGCTACGTTGAATGTGGTCTATAAGAGAAAAAGATGTAGCACAGATGACTCCAAACATTTGGCCTGAGAAACTAGAAAGCTGAATGCACCATTGGCTCAAATGATGAGAACTGGTATTATCCTGGGTAGAGCTAGAGCCCATTCTTCGAAGGGAATTATCACAAGAATGGAAAAACAAGCACCACTGGGACTCACCATCAAATTGGTACTAACTGATCAACACTTACATTACACAGGGCAATAATATTCATCAGGGGGTGGGCAGGTGGGAGGGGGGTGGAGGGGATGGGAAAACTCACCCCTAATGGGTGCAGGGCACACTGTCTGGGGGATGTTCATAATTGTAGCTCTGACTTGGGCAGTGCATAGGCAATATCTGTAACCAAAGTGTTTGTACCCACATAATATTCTGAAATTTAAAAAAAAAGAAAAGAAAAGAAAAATAAGAAGTTAGGTTCTGACAGCCAGGGCCAGTGCTGCACACCTGTAGTTCCAGCTACTTGGGAGGCTGAGTTGGGATAATCACTTAAGCCCAAGAGTTTGAGTCCAGCCTGCACAAAGTGGATAGACCTCATCTCCAAAAAGATAAAATAAAAAATACAGTATCCACGGGATGCATGAAGGAACGCTGATTTTTTTCCTATAGGCAGTTGTGCAGTGCTGACTGTAGGACTTAAGTATGCTCAGGATTTTGTATACTGGTGGGTCCTGAAACCAATCCCCCAAGTATACTGAGGGATAACTGTACTTTTAACTTTAAATTTACATTTAAACACAGAAATAGTACATATTGAAGTTTTGAAAAAATTCCTGTATAAGTGCACCCATGTAGTTCACGCCTGTGTTATTCAAGGGTCAAATGTACTTGAAGTTAGAAAACTAAGTTCCCAAATTGAGGTTGTTTTCATAGCTATTTTAGAATGGAAAATACAAAAAGGATAGTAGCAATTAATAATGGGTAACCCTTATATAAGACATTTCCCAGTCCAAGGCATTGTTTTGGGGCTGAAAGATTGTTGCTCTAACCATGAGATCTTGACCCTAATTACGCTGGTTTTCTGGATGAAGAAACTGAAACAGGGAGAATTAAAGAAAATAAAAATTGTATTATGTAATGAAAAAAATTAAAAAATAAGATAAATAACATTTATAAAAAAGAATTACAAATGGATGATAAACTTGGGAAAAATATTTTTAAAAATAGCATAAAGAAAAGATAAATATTTAAGGTGATTGATATCCCAGTTACCCTGATTTAATATGTGAATGTATCAATCTACCAAGTATATCTTGATAATATATAGATCTATTATATATCAATAAAAATAATAAATTAAGTTAAATTTTTAAAGGATTATGGATATGTTAACTTGGAAATACCTTTTAGATATCTGAGTGAAGACATCAAGTAAGCTGCTGGATATACAAGTCTAGAGTCTAGAAGAAGATATTGGCATATAAACAGTATTTAGAGCCTTGATCATTGACGGAGGAAGAGAAAAAGCTCAAAGACCAAGTCCTTGAGTGGCTCAACATTTACAATTACCTGTTTAACATATGGTTTCCTTACTGAACTATGAATTCTGTGAAAGTTATAAGCAAAATGAAAGAAGGATAAATTTGAGGATCTACACAATGGAAGTGGTTATAATGAATTTTCATAGAGTTTAAACTGGCTAAGGCTAGAAGACAGGTGAGAACCAGAGAAAAGATGATAGGATCAATATATTTATAAAACCAAGTAGGGCTCAAAAGTTTGTTGTAGTCAAGGTACATACAGGTATTTGAGATTTATAGTGTGGATACTGTGCTTTATGTGGTTAAGATGCACATCAAATCTAACATTTATCAAGTTTTTAATATGAGTCAAATACTTAACTACTTACCTTATTTAATCTTCAAAGAATTTTATAAGGTATCTCCTATTTATGTCCCCCGTCTACACGTAAGCAGACTCAGAGAAATTAAGTACCTTAGTGGAGGTCACTCAACTAACAATGGCACAGTCTGAATGCAAGCCGAAGTCTGACTCAGAATCCTCTGCTCCTAACCATGAGTAAGAGCAGGATGCTTGTCATATGGTATGTCCTTTTTTCTGGGGCAGAGCATGTAGCCCTGTGAGCATGCTAGCTATGTTGAAGATCAAAAAACCTGTTCTTCTTATTGTCTGGGTTCATTTTCCTTGTTGTTTTCCTTGTTATTTAGTGAAGTCTTTGTGAAGTTCCATTCTATCTCAGAGGAGTTGAAAAGAGTCAGAGAAAGGTTTTATTCATGATAGGCTAGATCATATAAGAAGGCAGTTCTACCCTGGCTTGCTCAGGGGAAAAATAATTCAGGGAGACTGAGTTAGACTACTTTTATCCAGTGATCCATCTGTATAGTCTCAAAAAAAATACTACTAAAGTAGTTATTCAGCTGATTAGTGGTAAGAATTGCAGAGCCAAAGCTCCAGAGGAAGATGATGAGGCACATAAGATGGAGGAAGAAGGCACAACTTTGAGAGCCATGGAAGGGATGTCCACCTAGAAGAAATAGATATATTCTTACTACCCACTAAACTCAGGAAAATATTCAGCCTGTGAGATTAAAAAAATGTAAATGTAGAATGGAATAATCACTTTGGGAATGTAAAACAGTGCAACCACTTTGAAAATGTTTGGCAGTTTCTTAAAAAGTTAAACATATACCTAAAATATGACTCAGCAAGTCCACTCCTAGGCATTTACCCAAGAAAAATGAAAGCACATATTCATTCAAAGATGATACACGAATTTCATAACAACTTTATTTCTAATAGCCCCAAACTGGAAAAAACCCAAATGTCCATCAACAGAGGAATAAACAAATTATATTATATTTATAAAATGAATACTACTTGGCAATAAAAAGAAATGAACTATTGATATAAGAAAAAGCATGGATAAATCTCCAAATAATCAGGCTGAGTGAAATAAGCCAGACAAAAAAGAGCACATATTATAGAATCCCACTTACATAAAGTGCTAGAAAATGCAAAAAAATCTATAGTGACAGAAAGCTTATCAGTAGTTGACTAGTTTTGGACAAGGTGAGAGAAGGGAGGGTTTACAAAAGAGCACAAGGAAACTTTAGGGAATGACAGGTATGGTCATTGTCTTGATTGTGGTGATGGTTTTATAGGTGTAGATATACATCAAAATCTATCAAATTACACAACTTAAACATGTGCAATTGTATGTCAATTATACCTCAATAAAGCTGTTAAAACAAAAATATAAGGATACTTAGCATCTAAAACTTGAATACATTTGATATTCTTAAAGGAGGGATTACAAAAGACAAAATGACTTCATTAAAAAAAGGAAATAAATATAAAATATTGAAGAAAAAAAGCAGAAACTAGGACAGTTTAGCAAAATTCCTATTTCCTCCTTTTATTCTACCTCTACTTCACCTCTATTCTTCTCTTATCTATCAACTACAACAATTTTCCTAATGAAATTTCACGCCTGTCCATTTCTGACACCATTTAACATTTAGTAATAGTGCAAGTATTAACAATGTATTTTGGGTATATGTTTCTGTCTGGCCTGCACAGCAAGTACATCAATAAAGAATTTTTAAAAAAAATTCAATTAGATTTTTCTTTTCTATTTTATTTAGTTTGGTTTTGGTGAAGAAATAGACTTAACCATAGCACTTAATATTTATTTCAGAAATTGATTTTCTACTCCATTTTCTGCTGCTTGCTTAGGAAACAAACATTTTGAAGTCAATGAACTATTAATCTCAGCAATCTTTGGCAAGCAAATTATTCTAAGAGATCCTGAGAATGCTTTATGTTCCCTTTCTTTGCTAAAATGCAAAAAGATTGGGAATTACAGGGTTTTTTCACTACTTAGAAAAAAAAAGAAAGAAAATATTACTAAGGATCATGTATGTAACAACACATACTAGAATATTATCATAATATTCATAGAGCATTTAAAAGGGCATAGCCCTATTTAAAAATATATTCAAGGGCCTAACAACAAATCTAAATTAGTACTCCACATCCAGGAACATTTGAGAATTCAACTGCATCATGTAGGAAAGTCTTCTCTGATGGACACGGGCTTCCTCAGATTCAGGAATTTTGGCCAAAATGATCAATTTGTTTCCTGTAGGCACAGCTCAAATTACATTCTTGACTCCTCAACACTGATCTCTTTCCAGCACATCCATTAAGGGAACTTGGCTCACATTGAGGTTGTCTGTAAGACCTAATGTCTATGAGAATGAAAATAAGTTTCACCAGGGGAGTATGGAACATTGGGTTCTGAGCAAGAGGTCCTGCATGTAGCTTTGCATGAAAAGCCTGGTGACCAATCCAATGCCAAATATATCCAGGCATTTTGATAGGGCAACTCAAACTCCCTCAGCTCATTTACTGAAGTTCCATGGACCAGATTTTTAATACATTTATTTAGAAACATGAATAAGTAGCTATCCACCAGAAATAAGAATCCATGGCAAGTAGCTATGCAAGAAAATAACGCATTAGAATCAAGTAGGTTTGGCCCAGACCTATGGCAAAAGATATACGGTGGAAAAATCCCTTAGTTTCCACCCTAAAAAGACTTGTGGTGCTTTTTATAGCAATGTTCTAAGAGCCTATCTTATATAATTCCCATAATAATGATAAATTCACTTTTTCACTATTTGATATGTGCAAGGCATTGTGCTAAGTGCTTTACATGAAGTTCATAGCTCATCACAACTTTGTGAAGTCAGGAACTAACTTTATCATTATAGTACAGATATCCTAACTTCATTGGTCCTTGTGCTTTAAGTACACCACGTGCACTCCTTCCTCGGGTCTCATGCTTTGCTCTAGTCTCTGCCTGGAATTCTCTTTCCCAAATATCCACCTGGTCACTCCTTCACCTCCTTTATGTCTGTACTAAAGTGACACCTTTTCAATGAATCTGTTCTTTTCACTGTGCTCTTTTTTATTTATAAACATTGAACTTATCAGCACCTAACATCCCATTTCACTTATTTATTTTATTACTTCTCTTCCCACCCTCACTAGAATGCAAGTTCCATGAAGGCAGGGATTTTTGCCATATTTGTTCATTAGCTAGAAGGATGCCTGGCACATTGTAGGTGCTCATCAAATATCTGAAAGTAGTAAGTGGAAGTGGTGTGGCTTTAAGTAACAATCACTTGTTATAAGTTAGTATTTAAAAAAAAAAGGAAAAGCAACATCTTAAAATAAATCCTTGGTCTTAGTTTAAGGCTAACTAAGAGTTGTGCTAATAAGCCATGTTCGGATAATTTTATCCAAACTTACTCTGCAAACCAACAGGTTAAACAATTTAACTAAATGGGCAATGATTCTGAGTTTATTAGCAGGTATTAGGTGCAAAAATGTATGTCATACCCTAGGGCTGTGCCCTCTTGAAGTTTCCAGTCTTGTTGAGAAGAGAAAACATATAACCTGAAACAATTTAGAAGACAATAATATATCAAATAGCTAATTTGTCATGTATTTATTCATTTATGTAATAAAATATTACCTTCATGTGCAAGGCATTCTGGGCTAGGTGCAGGTATAGAAATGAATATGACATAGTTCCTAACTTCAAGGAGTTTACAGTCTGGTAGAAGAGGTAGGATATACAATCCATTTGCTTAATGGACTAAAAACTTGATAAATGGAATAAATGGGCCAAAATTGAGTAAAAAGATAAAATGCTTTGAAAGGTCATAGAGGGAGAAATTATAAAGACAGTATATTATAAAGTGCTAAACCAAATATAATCAAATGCCAAACTGTATGGCAGAGACAATAAAATGTTATTGCCTATTACTCATGCAATTGAAATACACAAGGGATTTTAGTAAGCTTTCATGCAGAAAATAACATATACCAAAACTCATATTTCTCTTAGTTCCCTGTGAAAGGGCACTGAACATTAAACAGAGTACAACTCTGAATGATGTTTCCAGGCTACCTGAGAGAAATTTCATAACTTCAGCTTTGTTCCCCACTCCCAAGATTTTTAAATTGAAGAGAAAGTTTAGTATTAATTTTCCAAAGGTTAAATTTATAATTAAATTCATGTAGAATTGATTAAATACAACAAATATCATAAATGCAAGTTGTTACATTACATGTGAAGTATTATCTTCCAAAAAATGGAGAGATAAATAGAATGCAATCTATATTTCAATATGTCTTATTTTTTCTAATTGTACAAGTGTTGCTAATTATTGTAGAAAATCTGAACATATACAATATAAAAATAAAATTCACTTGCAATTCTACCAATCTAAATTATAGTAAATTTGTATATTTCCTTCTATATACAGGTACAGATATAGATGGAGATATAAATATAGAAACTGGTAGAACTATTGATTATAATTTTCATAATGTTTTATCCATTACTGTGAGAAATTGTACCACCATTCACTATGCTTCAAAGACATGATTTCTCTTGGCTGAATGATATTCCATCTCATGAATGTGACAATTATTATTAAAGATATTGTGATAAAGTAAGAATAAAAAATATGTATTTGCTTTCATGATTATTATTACTAGAATAAAAATTAATGACTCAAATGGTGAAAACATTTTTGGGGCTTCTATTAAGTGTTGCCAAATTACATTCCAAAACATTACACTGATATCAATCTTTCCTGCAGTATCCTGAAGTGGGCATCTTCCCCCACTCTTGTTGCCTGGAGTATTGCCATATTCTTTTCCTAATCTTTGCCAAGTTGGTATCTTAAAATCAGTACCCAAGGATATTTTTATTTACATTGTTTTAACTATTGCTTTAGAATATTTTAAGAATTTATTTGAATTTATTTTAATTTTTGTGACTTGTCTAGGATGTTGGTGATTTTAATAATGATCTGTAAGAGCTCTTTAGAGTATAAGTATAATAACTTTGTCATATTTGTGGCTTTTCAAATTTTTATACTTTAAACATAGCATTTTAAAGTTCTTGTATAGTCACATCTGTTTTTTCTTTGTAAATTTTTCTATTGCATTTATGATTAGAATGCCCTTCAAAACCAAGATCAGTTAAGTATGGACTTTTCATGGTTTTATTTTCACATTAGTCTGTCACTACATCTGTAATTAATTTGGTGTTTGATAATAAAAATCATTGATTGTTTATTGAGTGAAGACTTTGTCCAACACTATACTAAATTTCTCTATATGAATTATCTTCTATTAATTCTTAAAATATTTTATGAGGTTATAACTATTACTGCCCCTATTTTACATGTGAGGAAACTCAGAGAGATTGAGTTACTTATCCAAGGTTATATTAATACAATGATAAATGATGGAGCTGGGGTTTGAACTCCAGCAGGCCCTAGAGCCCAATCTCTTAACTACTCTTTTGATACTAAAAAGAGATGGCTCTAACTTGATTTTTCAGAAAATTGTCAATTTTCTGAACACTATATTTTGAATAATCTACCAGTTTCCTCTTTGATTTGTGTTGCTTCCTTCATCATATATGACATTACCATGAATAGTAAGCTCTATTTCACATTTAGCCATCTATTGTATTAATCTGTCAGCCAATTTTTATACCAGCAGTGTAACATTTTAATTGTTGTAGCTTTCTAATGCTCATTAATATATAATAGGGCTACTAGCTGATTCATTGTTATACCTTTTGACAAATAATATTGCTCTTCTCATCCATTTATTATCCCAAGAAAACATTATAATCCTTTCATGAGTCCAGGTAATTATTTGGCCATCAATGAATTCTTTTAAATACTAAAAAAATTAATTTTTCCCATTTTAAATTTCATATGCAGGGATACAGGTTATTTTGCCATTTATTTAAATAACCTTTGACATGACTAGGTAAGATTTTGTAATTTTTTTTGTGTATATCCTGCACAGACACATTAGAGTTATTCCTAGGTAGCCTGTGTTTTTTGCTGCTATTATGAATGGAATATTTAAAATTATATTCTCTCTTTGTTAAGGTAATTAGGGAAGGAATTGATTTTTTTATACTTGTCTTATATTTGGCCCATCTTTGAATTTTTAGCAAAAATACAGCAATTTAACTTTCTCTCTGATATATACTTATTGCATTCATGTTATATTTTAGTGGTCAGAAATTTCAAATAATGTTAAAGCATAATAGGTAAGACAACTGTCCTTATTTTTTCCCAAACTTAATGGGGATTTTTCTAGTCTTTCAACATTAAGTGTGATAGAGATTGTTAGTTTAGGATAGTTGTTCTTTACAATGGTAAATATGTACCTTCTATTTTAGGTTTTCTAAAAGCATTTGTCAGGAATAAACATTGAATTTTATCAAATGTCTTTAACATGTTTTATAATGATATTTTTTAAACTCTTTGATCTTTAGATTCCATGTTTTATAGTAATAGATTTCAAATTAAACCATCCTTGCCTTCCAGGGATTAAACATATTTATTCTTAATAGATGATTCATCAATTGACTATTAGGTTTTATAGGATGCATTTTATTTAGGATCTATTCATCTTTATTTATCAATGAGAGTAGGTCATAGTATTATTTTTTGTGCTTGTGATTTTTGACTCCTGGGTAATAATAGCTTCATAAAGTGAGCAAACAAATGAACAAATGACCAATCATACCTGGAGCATTCCAAGAATGAAGACTTAAAATTTATACTACACACAGAGTTAGCTCAAGTATCATATAGTTCTCTCACACTCAAATTCACTCCCATGGGGGGTGCCCTGTACTTTAGTTTTTCTATTAGAAAAATTATCATTATATTCAGTTGATAAATATATCTATGAATTATATCTTTTTTTACACTATTATAGTAAACATTAATAAATGATTTGGGGCCAGTCATTTATTAAATATGTGTGTGTGTGTGATCTCATTTAAGTCTCACAATACCTAATCCATTCATTCAAGAAGTTTTGTTGAATATGTATTATGTGCTAGCCACTTCTCTAGTGCTGATGGTACAGTGGGAAATAAGAAAGATCAGGTTCTTGCCATTGCCCTTGTGAAGCTATTACCCCATATAGATGAATAATGTGAAACTGATCAAGTAAAGCAATTTGCCTAAATTTATATTGTAAATGAAGAAATTATTTCACTGTACTACCCTATAAGAGACTCATTGAAAAGTTTTTCAAGAAGCAGCTTTCATATATGTGTAATATTTTTTTAATCAGTTTGACCTAAAGGCAGAGAAATATATAGGATGACCCCTGGAAATTTCTTTAAGCTCTAATTCTGCAAGGTCACAAATTGTCTCAATTTACTATAACTGAATTCTAAAGAATATGAAAAATAGCAATTATAACAATGTGAAGTTGTAATCCCTAAAGATTAGTGTTATAGCTATTACTTGTTGAGCATACTTTGAGGCCTATACTATGTACTATATATGCCCTATCTCATTTTAGCATCCTAAAAACATTTCAAGGCAGGTATCATTATCACTATTTTATGCTTGAGAAAATGGAGGCTAAGAATTTAAGTTGGCCGATGACACACATATAGCAAGTAAAGAACCCAAAACTCAAATCCAGATAAGTCTGTTTCCATAGGTATTATTTTTGCCTCTCTGCTATTTCTTTTCTAGATGTATATCTCATGACTATATTAACTGTGAGAGTATTTTGTGAAAATAAGTTCTTCCAAAATTTTAAATTTAAATCATGCTTCTAGATAATTTTAAATAAATGGCCAGAGATGGGGAAAAGTTGATTAACCTGTCAATCAATCATATATAGGCAATAATCCAAAAATGTTAAGGAAATTGGTAAAAAATAATGGGAAATATTGTCAAAACTTTATTGAAGCCTTGATAAAAGTTCAGACTAACCTTTGGGTAAGAATTTAGAAATAATTTAAAGAGTGGAGAACCTAAGGTTAAAAGTTGACTGACAAGGCTTCAGCACAACTGTATTGAATCAATCTATACTGAAATTTTCCCTTCAGAGTGGAGAAGCATGCCAGTTTATAGTTTTCTTGTGATAGACGGGGCAGTGAGTTCTGGAAGGGCAGTGACTATATTTTACTTATTGTTGTGTCTCTAGCACCTAACACTCCTGCCACATAATAGCCATTAAGTAAACGTCTGAGTAAATAAATGAGTGAATGAGCCTCCGTAGTTCTAGAAAAATAAGTTCAGATGATAGAAAAGATAGCAGAAAGACAGGAGATCCAGATCCTTGGCCTGATTCTGTTACTAATTGTCACCAACGTTAGAAAGCAAATTCTTAACTTTTCTATGACTCAGTTTTCTCCTCTGTGAAATGAAGAGGCTGAATTAAATCTCAAGGCTTATTAACTATATAACTACTATAATTCTATAATCTGCAATTAATTATTTTAGGATCTTCTTACAAAGCCTTCTTATCTATCAAAGGGGAAAAGCTCCCATTTATCAAAATGGCTCCCAGGCAGTCAGGGACTCTAACCACAAATTAAACAATTTACAGGCTTCCTGGAAGTTCATGCAAGAAGTCCTATATCTGCTATCCTTAGACATTCTCTGTCATGACTATAAATGTTACCTTTAAAAAAAACCCTTTTCCCCACAACTACTTAGTAATGTAAATAAACATATAAAAGGGCTGTAATTAATTGATAAATACAGTGACCACTGTGCTTTTAAACATGTATGTCAATCTAATTTTCTAGGTAGGAGAAACCTATTTCCCAGCCTCTCCAATGTACTTCTTGCGCAACTGAGAAATGACCCTATGTTAACAAGCAAATACAATCACCCTTATTGCACAAGCTATAAAGTCGTCACTAATCACTTTCTCACACTTAGGACAAAATATTTATTAGTATTTAGAGGGATGCCAATTTGGTTCCACAGAAATAAAAAGATAATTAGGAATGGCTTATTACTCTCTTTTTTAAATGCTGAACAGGAAATGACTACATCATCACCCACTAGGGCTTGAAAATACAAAAATTCAATAAAGTCTCTAACTTTAATTAGACTTCAGCTGAGCAGAACTATTAGTGGCCAATTTAATAACTGGCCCCAATTTTTTAAAGAAAGTCACAAAACCTATAAAGAGTTTAGCAGGCCACCTGCAAACATCACACACCTGATCTTTTTGCAATAAAGAAAGAATTTTTAGTTTTACCAAATTTTTGGCAATATAAGAGCTAGTTCTTGGAACTGTCATATGCACAGACAGGGGTAGGTATTTATTATTAATATATAAAGTTCCAATTCTATTGATTACAAAGCAGCCTTCAAAGACATGGAATATTAGATCAGGAAAGAGATCTCTGAGACATCACCCTTGCCTTACCTATGAAAGATCTGGATCTGAGAGAGGTCCAGGCCCTTGCCCAAGGTCACATGAAGGAGCAGAGCCAGATTACAGATTATGCTCTCCTACTTCTTACTTCTTATTTTTTCTGTTACTCCACAGTGTCTCCTTCTTGGACAGAGGCTTGTTTATTACAGTATTCCTCATGGATGCATCCTCTGAGAGCCCAGCTGCTCTGAATAAAAATAGGTCAGGAATAAGGGGGTCAGAGTATGGTCCATTCTCGTAAGAAACATCAGTGGAGATTGAAAAGTAGGAGGAAAGAGAAAGGAGAAAGAGGTGACATCTCAAAAAAAGGTCTCTCATAGGTTGATCATATCTGAGTCCTCTGTGCCAATAGCCATACTCCTAATACTCCTAATACTCTTGCTGTGTGGAAGCCAGTAATTGGCAGATAGTGTCTGAGCTTGGCACCACTTGGGGCAATGGGAGGGCAAGAGGAGGTATTGATGAACTACTATTTCTTTGTAGATAGGATTTTCCCTCTACCCGGGCTCATTGTATTTTAATTACCTGATTATTATACCCAACTTGACTATGAGTTCACTGAGGGAAGGGATTATGTCCAATTAATTTCCATATCCTCAGGGTCTCTCATGTGTTTGGTGTACTGTGAATGTAGGATGAAAGAATGAGTGTATGAATAATGCATGTTGTGCCTGGAAGAGAATCCCCAATCTGGAACAAATTCTTGGGTTTTCATCATTATTTGTGTCTCTGGTAAAGAATCATTTTTTTCTTTGGCCATACCGAATGTTATTTTTTAAAAATATTCATTAACTGTAATAAAAGCTTGCTAGGTCTACAATGCCAGACTTGATTAACCTGTTATACTCTTCTCTTTAGTAGATTCTGAGAGAGAAGAGAGAGCAGGGAATGTAATCCATGTCCTCTTGCCCTCCACTTCAGGCATAAACTGAAACTCACATTTGGTGAATAAATTAGCAGTTATATATATAGCAACATACACCAAATAGGTCAGATTTCAATGTGATTTTACTCTAAGATATTCATAAACTGTTACCCTTGTAATGAGTTATCCTAGTAGGAGATATACAACCAATTTGCATTAGGAATTGAATTCACTTATTGAACATTTGTTGAGTGACTACTATATATTAAGGACCATGATGGGTGCTCTTGAGAGCATAAATGAATAATATGGGATCTTAGTCTCAAGTTTTGCACATTGTCAGGTAGAAAAACATGTCCATACAGAATATTATGAAGAACAATAGCTGCTACAAACAACTAGAGGAGTAGAGAGGAGGCAACAATATTCTGGCTACATTAAGCCTCAGGGTTAAGCTTCTTACCTAGTTATCAATGGTTTCTCAGTGTAGTGGTTGGAAGACAGTAAACACGAGTACTATCCCTGGCTTTGTAAAGATCTAGCCATGTGATAGAGTGCAGAGAATTAATGTCCCCATATCTCAATCTCTTCCTCAATAATGGTTAAGAGCTTAAACTTTGGCATTACACAAACCTGGGTTAAATAGTTCTATCATTTTGACCGTTTGATCTTAGCCAAATTTTTTCACTAGTGTGCAGCTTTAGCTTTTTTATATGTAGAGCAAAAATTATAAGTGTTACCTACATCATACAGTGCTATGAAGACTAAATGAGGTAAGAGGTGAAATATATTTATCATACTGCCTGACACATAGTAATTGCTCAGTAAATGCCAACTATTATTATTAGTAATGTTAATTTAAAATGAGAGAACTAGCCTACGGTGGACTTCAGAAAAACTTTTTCTGAATGAAATTCAACATAGGTATGGATGAAAGAGAAATATGTAAGTTCTGTATTAGGAATTATCTTCCCTCAACCAGTAAGCAAAAATCTCAGGATGATGCATAGAAAAGGGACCTCAGTGTCACAAGAGTGACTCCAACAATAAACAAACAGATCTTACTTACACACTATACCAGATTTATGATTCACTGACAAAGCTTATAAGACATGCCAGGGTGAATGCTGTTGGCTGTTGGAATGCTCCTATATGTAGAACATCATAGCGAAGTTAATTCAAACAGGAAACCATCACACATTTGATCAATTCTCATTACCATGGCTCCACAGCAGGACACGCTGCCTGCTTTGGTAACTCAGGGTTCTTTTGCACAACAAACCGTGATTACTTCATAAAGGTCAATTCTCCTAAATCCCTGGAAACCATGGCATGCCAGCCTACTAAGATCACAGAAGCAATTAAAAGTGTTTAACCGGGAAAGTTGCCAGGACCAGATGGCTTCTGCCAGTGGGTTTTTGTTTTTGTTTTAAACTGCTCAACATTAGGCAAGCAGCATTTATTTGCCTCATACCTGTTTACTGGTGGGTCTTCTGCATATTTGTAAAAGAATGCACTTATCATAGGGATTCTCACCTTACATGGAAAGTAAAATATTAGAAACTGAGCCGTAAGAGACAATGTTAGAGACTCTCCCACGCCCAAGTTTCATTATGGCTCAAATCAGTTCAAAATTTGCCATATGTACTCTAAAAATATGTATGCATATGAAATCCCAATTCTGTAAAGTAAAGGATTCTTCAAAAGTTTTTGGAATTATAGTATATAGGATATTCATATATTGGGAAAGGGGTCAGAAGGCTTTAACCAAGTAATCATTTTGTGCTACAAAACCTACTCTGTGCCCTTAATTTTTGTTGTTTACAACTACCAAACATCACCACTTATTCATAGTGCCCCTCTGATATATTAATAAATATCTACACCAGGCAGACTTATTTGACTGAGACAAAGATTCTGCCTATAAGTGATCCTACCAAGGATATCAAATCCTAGCAAGACAGGATGGCTATGGATCAAATCCTGGCTCTGATATTTTATTAATAAAATGACCTTGAGCAAACCATTTATTTCTCTTAAGTTTTGTTTCTTCATTTGTTTTTCTAAAAATGGGAGGCTATTATTAACCGTTTGATATTGGCACATTACTCAGATTAAATTAAAAAACTGAGGTTCAGAAAAAGACCCAAATATTTATGGAATTTAGTATATGATAAAGGTGACATCTCAAATAAGTGATAAAAAGATGTATTTTTAAATAAATAATATTGAAACAGCTAGATAGCCATTACAAAAAAGATATAATTAGATAAGTACCTCACACTATACGCTAGAATAATTTCCAAATGCACCAGAAAGTTGGATATAAAAAATATAAGGTTAATAAAAAAGAAAATATGCAAGTACTAGAAGAAAATAGGAAAACATGATCAATTCCTTTATAACCTAGGAGAGAAGAAAGTTTGTGTAACTATGACTCAAAAATCCATGCTCAATGTAAGAAAAAGTATATATTTTTTCCAAAAGATGAATAGCAATAGTATATTTCATCTTAGTGGGATATATTCTAAGAAAAAATAACTGCAAAAAACCCTACATTTTACTCAATAGTTTTGTTGTTTATTTGTATTATTATTAGCATTGTAATTTTGAAGCTATTTAGTATACAATGTAGGATAAAGAAAATAAGGAAAAAATATTATTAAGTAAACAAAAATTTTAGTGTAAGAGAAAGGAGTTACAAATATAAAAGCTAGAAATTTTGAGGAGACACTATAATGTTAGATTTAAATTGGAAATATCAATATCTAATAATAATGACATTAAAAAATATATCTATTTCCTATATATGTTCACTAAAAAGGCCTAAGATTCAATGATACCCAAGTAACAATGAGCATAACTAGCACCAATATCTTGGTTTCTATTTACCATTTTCTACTGAAAGGATCCGGGGCTCCTTGGGGAGATAGCTGATTGTACAGCCAGTGTAGCAAAAGGACCAGAACATGGAAGCCAGTTTGAAGGGGTTTCTCCTTGCCAAATTTGGTAAAATTTTGCACATCAAAAAGAATGATAATACTTTTTTAAAAATTGAGTACCATTTGTCATCATTAGACTTTATTTTTTACACTAACTTCTTATCATATGCATCGGTAATTGAGGAATAATCGTTAAGTCATAGAGGTAACATCTTAAGATAATTTTTAAAAACTTCTTTATAGAAAAATGTACAAGAAATGATTGATTTAGAATTAGAGTGAGCAAGCTAGAGAGAACAGATGTGGCAAAATGATAACAACTGGTGAATAAGGTGAAGGGTATAAAGGGGGTTGCTTATTATTCTTTTAACTTTTCTCTTTGTTTTTAATTATTCAAAATAAAAGTTGGGGGAGGTCACGAGAAAAGTTGTGGAGACTCTTTTAGATTAAAACAACCAAAGAAATAAGAACAAAATATAATGTATGAACCATAACAGGATCTTGGTTTAGAAAAAAATTGCTATAAATAATTTGGGAGGATAGTTGGGGGACTCGAATATGGACTGGATATTAAATAGTATTAGGAAGTAATTGCTAATGGTATTTTGTGCGGTAATGTTATGCTTTTGTAGGAGATGGATGTTGAGATTACTCTCTGTAACTTACTTTAAAATGGTTCTGCCAAAATAAATCTAGCTATCTACTTAGATAGGGAAAGATATAACAGATTGAAAATTCTATAGATAGCTGGATAGATATCACATATTTGGAATACTGTTAACAATTATTGAATCCAGGAAATATGGACATTCATTGTATTATTCTTTTAACGTTCCACTAAATGTGAGAATTAGTCTGATAAATTGCTGGAAAAATACAAATTAAAAACAATATCTACTTTGGAGAACTGTTGTAGGATTAAAAATAAATAGCTTAAAAATTAAAGTGCACAATCTCTGGTAGTGAGTAGATTCACCATAAATGTTATTTTACTCTCTCATCCTATCATACTACATTTTATAACACAGAAATCAATTAACATTTGGAAGAAATTGGGTTGAGTGGACAACTTTGGGTTTAGTGCACATGTGATTAAGTAGGCTGAATTACCCTAAAATGGTCCCTTGACTTCCATGTGTGTTAATTTGATCTTGTTGGCTAGTTCTGAATTTCCCAAAGGAAGAGAGGAATGCTTATTTTCCCACTCTCTGTTCTAGCCTTTCCATTTACGCTTAGCCAAGTGAAGAACAACAATAACACTCCCTGTGCATGTCCCCTCCACATACCAGACCTCCCACATACATACCCATGCTACACTGATTTAACACATCAATTGAAGACTCCAATTACCATATTTTTATATCTTTGATTTTAACTCCCTTACTCCCACTGCAGCCAGAACTGCTGTTAATGTTTAAGATAAGTGTCTTTTCAACACTTTCAATTTTGTTCATAACTGGGTTCTTATCCTGGGATTTAAATCAAGACATGTTTTAGCAGCTTAGTTCTTTTTTTAAAGTACCTTGTTTCCCAAATTTATGTATGTTTACAAAAAATAAAATTTGCCAAGTAGGTACTAAAATATTTGTAAAATATATACAATTTTAAAGTTTCATATATTAAATCAAGTTCTAGTTTCTGCTTTGCTATTCCATTTGCTTTAAAAATTTATCCTTACCATTTAGGCTTCCAGAACTATTACATTTTGCTCTAGAGCAGAGAGAGCAGTACACATAGAGTGTACTTAAACAAACCTAGATGATATAGCCTACTATACATCTAGGCTATATGGTATAGCCTATTGCTTCTAGGCTAAGAACCTAGAAGCAATAGGCTGTCAATTCATTGACAGACATAAGAAATTATTAGAAAATTAGAATCAAGTAGTGAATTCTTTGTTCACTTTCAAGAACCAGCTGAAATGACATTTCCTTTGTGAATCTTCCCAAACATACAGGCAGGGACCAAACAAATCTGCCCCAGTACTTAGCACATTACAAGGCAAGGTAAGGACTCATTCAGTGTTTCTTGAAAGACTAATGTGTCTATCGCTAATAATATTTATCATACCATGGTATAACTACTTCTATCTATCAGTCTCCCCTTGATGGACCTGACATTGAAAGTTTGTATTCTTGTGGAGTGACATGATGAAGAATAGGTTTAAGAAGATTAATCTGGCAAAGATTTCCAGGGGGGAGAAGGGAATTTGAGGAAGAATACACTGAAAGAATAGAGAAGGCTAGCCATAAGTCATTGCATGGAATGCTACAGAAAATTCATTTAATTCTAGAGACTGAACCTAAGATCACGGACAACCCATTCTTATCCTTAAAACATTAGGCTGATGGCACAGCAAAGCCCAGTGACTTATTTATATGGCCTTAGAATTAAAGTTAAAATTCAGGAAATCATTTAAACCTTTAAAGCCTTAGCAAAAAGTAGGACATTGTATGTGTGGGAGCTACAAATCTTTGCAGTGGAGATTTACATTGCATGATGGTGGCAATTACTTTATTCTCATCCTGCATATTGTAGTGAATCAACATTACCATCATTAAATATTTATCCAGTACTTCTGCTAGGTCACTGTAGCAAAACGATTTTTTAACATCCCTTCCTATCTAATTATAGACAAAATAGATAATATGAACATAAAGAGATGTGAATACACAACAAATAACATTCATATTGAAATATTTACAGCTTTATTGGGCAGTCACTTGGGTCAAACTCTATGAAAAGACAAACTATGTAGATAATATGGTATAAATAAAAATAAATAAAATGAAATACAGTCATGCACCACATAAATAATGTGGATATATTCTGAGAAATATGTCATTAGGCAATTTTGTCATTGTGTGAATATCAGAGTGTACTTATACAAACTTAGATGGTATAGCCTATTATACATCTAGGCTATATGGTATAGGCTATTGCTTCTAGGCTAAAAACCTATATGGCATGTTACTGTACTGAATACTGCAAGCAATTATAATGCAATGGTAAGTATTTGTGTATCTAAACATACCTAATCATAGAAAAGGTATAGTGAAAATATAATATTATAATTTTACAGGACCACCATCATAAATGTAGTCCATCCTTGACCAAAAAGTCATTATGTAATGCATGACTGTATATAAACATAAGTATTGGCAAACATAGTTGAATATAAATACATAAAGAGAAGAGGGAAATGGAAATACCAGGAAGTGAGGTGACGAGATGGGTGAGGATAAACTCAGGAGAGTTTCAAAGAAGAGGTGAGGATAAAGTAGATGTTCATTTAAGTATACTTCATTTGCCCATTTAATTTACCAAAATGTTCGTAAGAATTTTCCCTATATCAGCCAGTTAGATGCTAAAGATCCAGAAATAAATAAGCCATTGTTCCTTTTATCTAGGAGTTCACACTCCAATGGGGAAGAAAGACATGTCAACTAATAATTGCATTCAGTGAGGTAAGTGCTTGAGGAGGAATTTGGAGTCAGGAAAGACTTCGATAAATTGAGATTTGAGGCTGAATAAAACTTGGAAAAAAAAAACCAAAGAACAGCATTCCAGCAAAAGGAATATGCAATGCTTATAGGTAAGAGACACATTTGTATAAATGGTAAAGACCATTCTGCCTGGAAACAGACACATGCATAAGTAAATTCCTGTAGATTGAATGATAAAGGAAGTTCAGGACAGCTGGCGTTTATGTGGAGAGGTGATAGAAAAGGCAATTGAGCAACTTGGGCAAGAGAGGGTAAGTTGGAAAGGACTTTATGTGGTATGTTGATGATTTTGTACTTTATTCTGCAGGTAATGGGTAAACAATCAGAGATTCTAAGAAGGGATAATCAGATAAACAATTTAAAATCCATTAATATATGTCTTTGTCAGGGCAAAGATGAAACATTCTAAGAACCTTCCATTTTTGTGCTTCTGGGTAGGTTAAAGTGTCAGATAATCAGTTCAATAACATTCAGAAAACTAAATGTTAACGGATCTGGGGGATGCTCAATCAAGGTCAGGTTGTATGAATATGACTGCACTAGCAACTGAAAAAATAATATATTTTCTGATTGGCATTTATCCTCAAATCCCTGCTTACTTGAGAGACCATCACTGGATTTTGTAAAAAATGAAAATGTTTATCGTTAGGCATATACAATCAGGTATCACTAAACCTCATTCTTGCAACTTCAGACTTAAATTCACAATATGTAAAATACCTCAAGCAACGCAGATGTCCCAGACCTAGTCTAATCCCCCTACTTTACAACTGGGGAGACAGATTTGCAGAATTGTTATATGACTTGTATAAAGTTCACTCAACTACTTTTTGGCAGGACCAAAGCTTTAAATTTTATCTTTTGACTCCCAGATCAGTGCTTGTTCTGCAATTGTGGGCTGACACCCTTCAATGAAGGGAGTTTTCTCTAAGAACACAGTTCTGGTGAATTCTTGTCCATTAGAACTGCATTACAGTGCCCTCATTTTGAAGCCACTAAAGCCTGACTCATGCCCAAATAGTCCAAGTAAATCAGACAGCATTTCTATCTCCTGATATAAAGGGATGGTTCTGTAGAATGACCACAAAGCTTCTTGGAGAGGAGTGTGCAGTTGTCCCTTCTTTTATAAGACATTGTGCTTGGGGAAGGCAAATTACCCTAATGGAGACTAAATTTATGCTCTGAACAACCATCTTGACATCACTGACAGAAACTACAATAAATAGGCATGACATAGAGGAGTTACATATCACTCTTACTAGGTAATGTCAAATGAACAGAGAAAAGTAAGGAAGTATTCTAAAGCCATTTTCTCAAGGGGTAATTGAAAAATTCTAGCTAGGTACTTTATCCAGCCAGACATGCTTTTGAAAAGACTTTGCAAAACAAACTCTCTGAAAAGCAAGTGGTTTCCCTGTCTCCTTTACATTTTGTAGAAGTGGTACTAAATACTTTAAGTCAGGGTAAACGAAGGCATCTGTTGATACCTGGAAATATGGAATGACATTGTTTTTAAAATTGGTTGCTTTCCCAAGCATCCCCAATATTTATACCTTAAAAGCAATTATTTTTCCAAAGTGTGATCAAAGTGTTAATCTTTATATCTAGGCAATACTTATTTACATTACCCACTATTGGTGAGCTATGGACTTTCAGTTGTGTTTTTGAAAGAGGTAGTAGAAGTAGTTCATCCTCATATTTATAGTATCCTGTGGCAATGGGCATGCAGTTGTGTAATTCATCACTTCCACTTGGGATAGATACTGAATACCTCTTTTCCATTCTTTAGTGGTTATTTCAACAGCACCTTTCTCACAATCCTATTTATGATCTTCTGCATCAAGTGGGATATCCTCTTACTCTTAGTCTCCATGGACTTTCTAATTGTTATATTGTAGCCCTTTCCTTATTATAAGGAGTGCCAGTGTGGGGGAGAAAGGGACAAATGTGTGTGTTACTTCATTGTTGCAGTCAATATGTGACCCAGTTTACAAATGCACTCAACACAAGGCAAATTTTCCTTAAAAAATTTTTGAATGCTATTAATGGAATTTTAGCTAATTTAACACTTACAATGATTTGATGATATTATTAACAATTTCATATACCACTTATTTTACTCTTACTCCGTGTCAGAAAGGGTACTGAGAACTTGAAATATGTTCTTTTTATCATGTGAGATAGGATTCCCACTCTATAAATGAGGCAACAGGCTTAGAGGAATCAAGTAACTTTGTCCAAATTCACATAGCCAGTAGGCAGCAGTTTCTGAATACAAATGTGGGTTTTCTACTAGCTGCTGTTATAGCTGCTACCACTACTAGTAAGTACATTTGCTACTATGACCTTAGATCATATTAAATTGTCTGAGTCCAATTTTTAAACCATAATCTTCCCGAGGGGTGGGACCATGTTCTATTTATGTTTGTTGAATTTAAGTGAATGTAATTGAACCAAAGGGAGATCACACTAGCTTGCTAACTTTCCCCTACTGAAATATGCCTTTGTTTAAATCCATCTACCTTCTTTGTGTTAGGATACAGCCTATCAAAATCAAAAACACAAATTAAAGAAGTTAAAAGCAATCCAAAAGCCAAGTCCTGTTATAATTCACCCTTAACTTCTAACAGGAAATGAAAAAATGACATTTGCTGTGACCATAAAATCTGCTAGATTTGACCAAAAAATAGAAGTATGAGCTGATAGCACATGTTGAGCTCCAACAAGTTGTACCAATAGGTTATTTTGTTCTTGGCTGGCACAGCCTGGCTTCTCTCCAAGGTAAGACATGTGACATCATCTCCTGTCTCCCCTTCTCCCAAACCATCTTGTAGCAGCGTATCTCATTTTCTAAAAAAATGATTATAGCACATGTTTCTTTTCTAAAATGTGATGTCCTAAAATGTTTCTATTTGTATCTCATAAGATATCAGTAAGAGTTTGGGGAGTAATACTAATATTTTTTCCTAGTCAAATAGAGATAATTTAAAGAGAAAGGGGCAAAACAACTGCTATGAGACTGTGCATAGCTCTGGAAGCCTTTCTGCTTTACCACGGGAGCTCCTCTTAGGGTGCTTTGTGTCTAAGGGAAGTGAATGAGGGCTCAGGGCTGTTTTCTGGCAGTTGCTTGCATTTCACTCTTTGCCAGTGAGTATGCTAAAGCTGGCTCCTACAGGCAAGCAAGAAACAATTGTTTTGCAAGCCAGTTGTTAAAATGTTGGTAACCTGAAATCAGCAATGGTGGGAGTATTTATACCAGGGATATCAGCAAATGCTACAAATCAGAGCCTTTTGTGTGTGTGTGTGAGCCTATTTACATCATATCACTGCATTTAACTCTGGTTATAAAGACTTGTACCACAAAAAAATAGTGTAAAATTATCATGACATAGGAAGGCACCAGGCCACAGTATATGGTTGTGCAAGCTATTATGTGCCTAAAAGAACCCACGTGGGGATGAGCGAGGATTGAAGTGCAGTTTGCTCTCTGATCCCCAAGCCATGTGCCCTGGCATGGGGCTGTGACCTCCTAGAGAAGGTTATATTTTTCCATTTTGCAAAAAAGTGCCTTAGGATCTATCAGTGGTTGTGCTTAAGTCATACTGCAAATGTCCCTACACTGAAGCTCCCCAGGCCACCCAGGCCACCACCTCTACTGCCACAACTGCAGATTATGTCAGTCATGTCACTACTTATGTACCCTTTACTTCAAGTAACAAGAACTGAAATTATTGACTAGTTATTATTACCTAAGCTTTAGGAATAGATGGTTTCTACTTTATAGATGAGTACCCTGTAGCTCAGAGAAGTTAGAAAACTTGTTCAAAATCACATAGCTAATAAAAGAGCAGTAGTTCAACTCACATCTATCTGACTCTAAGATCTTCCCAAACAGTTTGTGTGCTGACCATCACATGGCATATATGAAATTATTTCTTTAGAGTATAAGTTCCAGGAAAAGTTTTTAAACCTATAATAGAAAACAAATACTTATAAAATACACTGCATTTTTCACAAAACATGTTTCTCTGTTTTTCTTTTTTAAATAATTATCATTTCAACTCTATGCTTTACTTATTATCACTGTCCCCATTTTATGGAGAAGAAAATTTAATCCCAGAGAAGTTAAAGAGTTGAGAATTGTCCATAAATACTGAAAAGTTATGACATCCAACCATACTGAATACCAGTAAATGTAACACATGTACAGACTTTTATAGTTTACATACATTACTTTGTTCAAGCCAAACAAAGCAAAAGTGATACTATGTGATTTCTAAGGCTAGATCATCAAAAGGATATGACTTCTGCTTGGCTCTCTTTCAGGATGCTTGCCTTTGGAATTCAACCTCTATGTTGTAAGAAGTTCAGGCCATATGGAGAAGCCATGTGTAGCTGTTCCAGACTATAGCCCCAGTAAAGGAATCAGCAGATAGCCAGCACCAGCTGCCAAACATTTGAGTGAATGAGCCATCAGATGGTTCTAGTGGTCTAGCCTCTTTGTGTCTTCCCATTGTGGCCTGTTATGTCTTATCTGATGCCTGGCCACAGAAACCATGAGAGATTATAAATGATCATTGTTTTAAGCCACTAAGATTTTGGATAATTTGCTACGCAGAATAGGTAACAAATACAATCATCTTTAGGCAGACAGCAGGAAACACTAGCAGATAGACCCTAGAATCACTCCTGGAATATAGTGAACACTCAATAAATATTTGTTGAATAAATGAAAGAAGCGCAACATAAACATAATGTAGGCTTCTAATTATAGTCTGAGGAGGACCATATCTTTTAGTGATCAATTTTTTTTGTCCATTCCTTCTAAATTATGTCAACTCCCTTCCCAAAACCATTGAGAACAATAATCCTAAAATTAGAAAGCCCTGCAAATAACTCAGAGTAAAATACTGTAAAACCTCTAGGGATTAGAGTGCAAATACATAAATCAGTTTTGTTTTGCTTGTTTTATTCTACACGAGAGACTACTCAAACCATATTTTCTAACCCTTCAGCAGGGAGAACTTAAAAGTGAATTAACTCATTTGTAATTTTTGGAGAATATAAGCATTGCAGTGCTGAATAGAGATACAGGCCTAGAAGAACCAGAGTATATATGAAAGAATATGTATTAGAGTTAAACCAAGTTTCACATTCTGATTCTATTCATTTTTAGCTAGATGGCAGGATTAGTAGCAGTTAACATTTTAAAAATATTTTTATGTTCCAGGCACCATTTTAAGTACTTTACATCTGTGGACCCCACTCCCAGGCCAGTACCAGTCCGTGGCCTATTAGGAACCGGGTGGCGCATCACCGCCTGAGCGCCGCCTGCCCCCCGCCCCCGCCTCCCATCTCGTGGAAAAATTGTCTTCCATGAAACCAGTCCCTGGTGCCAAAAAGGTTAGGGACCGCTGCTTTACATGTATTCATTTGTTAAATCCTCGTAGAAACTATATAAGCTACTATTAACCCTGTCATACAAATGAGGAAACTGAAGCACAGAGAGGTCAAGAAACTTCAAAGTCACACAGTTAGTAAGTGGCAAACACGGGATCAGGGCTTATGATCTTGAGTAATTTACCACCTCTAAACCTCCATGTACTCAATAAAAGTTAAGAGATGAACACTATTCACATTATACTGTTCATTTTTAGATTTCTTAGGAGGCAGCATATCACAGTGGTAAACAATATAGGCTCAAGTTTAGGTACTTAACTGTGTGTCTTTGGGCAAGTTATTTAATGTCCCAGTGGCTCAATTTTTTAATATAAAAATAATATTAATAGCAATGCCTATTAGAGATTTATATAAACAAAATGAAATGATACATGTTAAGCGCTCACAATAGTGTTTGGAACATAATGCACAATAACCAACTATTTTTCCATTCATATTGCTCAGATATATTTAGTTTTAAAACATAAAATCATGCTATACATTTTCCTTTGTGACCTGCTTTTTCTCCATATTTAATTAATCTACATTAATTAAAATGTATTTATAATTTTTACTGACAGCATATAATTCTAATGCATGACTATGCTGTAATTAAACTGATTCCCTATTGGTAGACATGCAGTTGTTTAATTTTTTTTTCCAGTATAACAATACTACATATGAACATCCTTATGCATAAATCTCTGCATAGTATACCTTAGGATAAATCTCTAAAAGTGGAATTTATGAATTAGAAGATAATAATATAATTTCAGTAATAGAAGGAAGCCATTTAGAGTAGTTAAATGACTTATTCCAAGTCTTACAGAACCAGAGATAGTGCCAAAATGAGGAAGAATAGCCTCTAAAACCACCATTATATAATTACACATTTTTTTTAATGCAAAGTCTTAAAAGAGACTAAGGCCTGACAGGTAGTAAGAAACAGGCTGAATTTGAACCCAGATCTGCTTAATTCCAAAATGTGGCTGTTTGGCTTGGATAAGGCATCATTTTTGCACAATAATAAAAACTGAATAACTGGCTTAGGTGCTCTGGCACATATAAATGAAGAGCTTTAATAGGCACAGGTGTTACATTCTTTGCAACCTGGTAACATACTACTCTTTTAATTTATTATAATTCTAAGAAATAAGAACCATGATACATAAAAAGACAATCTTGCTGAAAAATCTTAAGTGCACTGTTTGCTTGTAAGAGAGGAAAAAATGTCTTCTTTAATAATGACATATATTTGTAAGCCCCAAACATCATTCAAACACCCATTACTACGATGTGCTCTTTGCCTTTCATCTTTGCCCTTGAGATTGTTCTTGGAAATAATTCTTTCATTTCTGCAGTAGGTTGTTTCACCACAAGCAAAACTAGATAAACACTCTTAATTAGTATAAACTATATCTCTTAGGTTTTACTCAAGAGATGCCAAAATGAGTCCTCAAATGGTGACATGAAAGATCTCTCTGACACATCTTTTCTAAGAAGTGAACTTTTTCTTCCCTTTATTCCATCTTACTCTTGTTTAGATGTAATTCAATTAAATAAAATCATATTATTTCCAATCAATTAATTATATTATTTCTTTAATATATATTTTGAGGGTCTACCATGTCCTAAAAATAAAACCTGAAGACAATACAGTTTCTTCCTGTGAGAAATTCTTAGTCTAACAGATGGATAATTCGTCCTTAAATTTTTCTGAAATAATAATGACTTACCAATTTGAACTAGGCTTAAACACATTGTTATATATTATGGTATCAAAGTGGAACACATATAAAAGGAACACATAGGAAGATATGTTAACCAAAGAGAGGCATTAGGGGAAAAAAATTTTAATTGATGCCAAGACAAATTTAAAATTTACAAATGACTGTGGGATTTTGATATAATAGATGGAAAGGCACAGTTTAAATGAATCTACATTATGACCACTCAACCTACTAAAAAGTACAATTAAATGAAAGTTCTGTGCCATCATTGCCATAAAGAGAAACGATTATTTATCTTACAGAGAAGCAACACTATTGGCACTTAAGGGGCAAAAATAGCAAACATTCATTTGCTGTTAAAATGCATCCTCCTTTTCTCATTTCTCCACTAGGATCTCAGAACTTTATTTCCTCTGTTTCTTAAATATGTGTATTTCATGAAGAGCTTAGACTCTTTAGAAATATTTTGCTTATATTCTTCCCTTCATGTGTTATTTCCTGTGCACACTGCACAGAACGAAAGTGTTTTAAAATGGGCTTTCATTACACTACTTAGCAACTTCATAGCAATATGGAAATATATGATTTTATTTTTTTTTAAATCATAAAAACCCTAAAGTCTTTAAGTTGTTTCCTTTACCCATAATTATGTAGCTATCATTACACTGTTTTGTCTTATCTACAAAGGCAAAAGAATAAGTGACTTTTGCTCTGCAGCTGGTGAAAGCTGTCAGTATGCATGGCGCTGCGAAAATCCCCCATGTTTTGGCGATAAGGCTGTTTACTCCCTGAGAGCTACATCAGTGAAACAGACAGTGTATAAGATTAGCCATCTTGATTTAGAGGAAAATATGCTTCCCAAATCAGATAAGAAGAGCAAGAGCCTAGCTGTAATTCCTTCATAAAAAACAGGAGTCTAGTCTAAGAATGTTATAACTGAAATATAAGTTTTATCCAAGCTAGTTATAGACTGTGCTAATCCCATTACTGGTATCCAACAGGTAGAATGGAATAATGATTAAGTGCCTGGGCTCTGGAGTCAGCATATCTGGGTTCAAAATCCAGTTCTGCTTCTAACTGTGAGACAGATACTTACCTAAACTCTTTGGCCCATCAGTATCCTCATGTATAAATAGGAATAAAAATAACTCCCTCATAGAATTATTTTGAGAATTAAAAGAGATAACACATGAAAACACATAGAACAAGTCCTAGAATGTGGCTAGCACTCATTAAACAGTAACTGTTATTATTAATATTTTGTCTATCATATGTATTTTTACTATTCCTATGGTTTCTAGTTGCCTTTTATTCTTCTCCTATTTCTTTCCTTAATCTAAATTATTTTCAAACACTAGATCATATTTTTCTTGCCCTATTTCTTGCCTTATCCCTGATTATTTTCTAACTGTGTATCATTATATCTATTCTTCTGGGTCTTTTTTTACCGAGGCCTCTTGCTTGGAGTTCTTTAGCTATCTGAGGTAAATCATACCAGCTTCTCTTGTCTTGCTTTGTTCTGTCATCTGTACCCTAGGAAAGTAGTAGTACGTATCTTACAGACCACTGGAAAGAAGTGTATAAGGTAATTCATGTTAAGAGCCATAAGTAATACCATGCATAGAATTACCAAATTTGGTGGTAGTTAAGATTATATTTACCCACAATGTCCTCGTCCCTCTCTTTGCTGGCTAACTCCTGGTCAGTCTGTAAGTGTTAGTTTAGAAGTGGTTTCCTACAAGAAGCCTTCTGTCATTGTTCTCCAACCTACTCCTAAACTCAGTCCACCCCTCCAACACTGTCTCTTATCTCTAGGTCTGTGCCCTCTGCTCACAAAACATCTTATAGTACAAGCATAGTATTTACTCTATTCTATTGAAATTGCTTATGTTTCTGTTTCCCCCATGAAACTGCAACATCGTTGAGAGCCAATACCATGTCTTATTGTAATTTCCTTGCCTACACAGTGTGTAGCAACATTAACACTCAACATGAGTTTATTGAATTCTTCCTACAAAACTCAGGATCAGACAAGGACTTTGACAAACTCATCTATGTCTGTCCCTGATGTTTTATGTGGGTATCCAATAGCCTCTTTCTCTGATATCTTTACCTCAGCCTCTTTAACTTGAGCAAACTTTTCTATTACATCATATTAAATTATCTATTTTTATTTACCTTTGTTTATAAAAGAAATCCATTTCCAGTATTTTTCAAATATTTTCTATATAAGCTGAGCAATGAAATATGGAGAAATACAGTTCTATAGGTAATAAAAGCCACCCATTTTTCTGAAAAGAGAATTGCAAAAAAAAAAACTTTTTAAAAAGATAAATAAACAAAAATAATAAACACTAGGTAACCCAGAAGACAATTTTTTTTTAAATTAGCTACTTGCCAAACAAGTGTTGGTTTCTTATTTTCTATAATATAGCCTCATGGAAGTGAACTTTCACCAAATTAGAACATTCTGGTATCCCCATAACTTGTAATGTTAAAGGATTCAGGCAAAAGGTCTAGCTAGGAATTCATGTTCAAATATGCTATATGTGCAGGACTTTTAGTAGGCCCAAGGTATGAAACATTTTAGAAAGTATGGGTTATGTCAGTCAATAATAATGAAACCTTGAGCAAACTGCTTAACTTCAATATGCTTGTATTGCCTCATTTGTAAAAAGGGGTAACATGACCTCCCACAGAACTGTTGAGAGGATTACATGAGATCATCTGTGAGAAAGTATTTTGTAAACTTTGAAGAATAAATCTAATAGAATGTTTAAGTATTGTAAAACTCTGAAATTTGGTTAGTTACAAACTTAAGCATACACAAAGCAATCTTGCCCACTCTTGATTTTATTCACTGTTTCTTATTATTTGGCCTATGTCTTTCTGTTTTTCCCAAAAGACAAAAAGTCCTGTGAGGGCAGGGATATTATCTTATTCCTCATTTTCTTCCCAAAGTTTATGGCTTTGAACATAGTAAGTGTTCTAAAGTCGGCTGAATATATGAATAAATGCAGATGAATGGAATGAACAAACAAAAATTAAATGAGTAAATTTCTTTTTTCATTTGGGGGACTATTTGCTAAAACATTTTAGTAGAAGAGAGAAAAGTTGACTATAGTTGTCCAATTCAGAACTGTTTGAAATTAGGACAGAGAATATACAAAAAACTCATGCAGACAAAAGTGTTCAATCTAAAAGTCATCAAATTCTTTGGAGGCGTAGGATCTGGAAACAAATACAGGAGTTTTTACTAATCAACAGGTCATTATTCATTAAGGGATACTTAAAGTGGAGGATCAGCATGTGATGGTTAAATTACAATTAAACCCCACTTATATAGTTAGTCTCTATAAGCAGAATGCAAATCACACTGGACAACTGAGGAGGCAGAAATTACCTTTTGCACAGTCATTCTGGCACAGTTAAAAGCATGAGAAAGCACATATTAAATAAGAAGGACCTGATGTCCCCCAAACATTCTTAACTGAAACAAATGTATCATTATGAGATTATCTAAGTACTGTTTGGAATCCATAAGCACTATATTGGGAGGTGGTTGGATGGAGGTGAGGAATAGCAGTTAGCTACCTCTGAACTGCAAAATTACGAAAATAATATTAACTCCAGAGTTAACTTATAAAATCAAGACTCAATAGATCTAGGTATGTAAATCATCTGAAAGAGATAGAAGGGTTCCCAGGTCCATTAAGACCTGAATGCCATTTAATCGAGCACATTAATGGGTCTAAAGAAAGAATATGCCCATGAAATGGAGGGTTGGCCAGCCAACAATGTGGAGGCAAATAGTCTTTGAGACAGTGTTTGGCAGTGCATGTCTAGTTCTATTATAGAGGGAGGATGCTCTGCCAATAGAACGTTATAAGGGTGTAGGCATCTGGCAATTACATCCTTTATGTGGCTAGAGGGACAGCAGGCTTCAGGGCATGAGGGTGGCATTCAAAACTTACAATGAAACCACCTCAGATCTACCTACCTCCTTTACCAAGAATGGTCACCAGGTACACACACCGATATCCACTTCCCCTCTACTTTGGGCTACACAAGATGGTTGCACTTCACCTCCTTAAAATTAGGTATATCAATTTCATTTACTTTGGCCAATAAAAAAGTGAGTGGAAGGAATACTTGTCACTTATTGGAAGATTTTAAAAGCCAGTGAAAGATCCTTCATCACTCCTTCCCCCTTGCTGAAGCAATTCCATGAAGTGGAGCTTCTGCTATCCTGAGTTCCTGAGCAAGGATAGTTTAAAGCCAAAGACCTACTACCCACTGTGGACATGACATTTCAGAGATAAATGAGCTTTGATATTTAAAGAAACTGAGATTTTCTAGTTGCCTCTACCAGCATAACCTAGCCTACTCAGACACAGGTAAGCTTAGGGTTATCATTTGGCTCCCCTTATAATTTCTGTACCAAGGGATAATGAACTGGTTAGAGTATACAGGCATTTAGTCAGCTTAGAAGAGTTTTCTTATTAAAATCATTAAATTCTAATAAGTATCTATTCATCTCCATCAGTGTCTTGTGAAATTGGCTAATTTGAATCAGTATCCCTGAGTTCGATTGACTCTGAGATGCTGCCAAGTTAGAGTTTTTGAGCTTGCAAAATAAAAAGCCTGACCCTGAAGCTTGATGAGTTAATGAAGGTAACTCTCCCCTTTTGAAGATTCTTTGAAGCCAAGTGGTTCTTTCTGACATATTTAACCCATGCCCACATCTGTTTACTCGAAGAGCCAACAGTAGTCATTGATGTTTTAAACTTGAATAACCTAGTGAGGTAATACATTCCAAATATCTTAAAGGGCAGACTGAGTCTCTAACACTTTATTATGGATCTACCATAATAAAGATGTTTTTATATTAATTCAACTCTACAATTCTCATGAAAGCCATGTAAGGTAAATTTAATCTATACTCAATTTACAGATGAGAAACCTGTGGCTCAGTTAAGTAATTTGATTGTACAGCTAATATGGAGCCAGGATTTCAATCCAGGTAGTGTGACTCCAAGTCCAGAGGTCTTTACACACTGTGAAGAATTTAATTAGATGTTCATAATTCAACTAAAAGAGACTCCTATATGCAATGATTTGGTAAACACATCCCTATTTACCCTTTCTCTGTGGTACTTAATTTGATATACTCTGAATACATAATATTTCCATTTTTCATTTTATTCATTAGCAACAACAAACAATACCCAATAATGAGACTAAACAACAATTCCTATGGAGCCAAAGTGAGTCACATGCAATAATTTGCAAGAAACACCCAAATAACTCTAAAGGATGATAATTGAATACACGTTTGACATAAATTACTTAACTCATTCCAAAATGGCTTGCCCTGACTCTGTGGTCATTGACCTAAACAATATTCATTTTTAAAAAATAAGTAGCCAATAGGTATGGCTCTCAGAAGGCACGTCCGTAATATTTCTGCTTTAAGACAGGAATGGTACCACAGAAGAGGCAGGCAGGGTCGTGTGAACATAGATGTTCATATCACTTTGCCTCTGTGTTTTTCTGTGCTGCTTGGTTTACCCAACTTTGATAAAGACTTTGTGAGAAATAAATAAAACAGCAGAAACAGCAGACCATATGAAGGTCTTAGTATAGTGTAGGCATATTAATGGATGCTCATTAAATGTTAATTCTCTTCCTGTTTTCCTTTGTGTTAATCTGGGTAGGTTAGATTTGTTGTAAGAATAAGTGACCCTGAAATCTCAGTAGTTTGATAAAACAAAGGTTAGTTAGTTTTCACTTGTGCTACACCATTGCAAGTTAGACGTGCACCCTGTTCTATATAGCCATTCAAGGATCCAGACTAACAATCCACATTTTGTAACTACACCATTTAGAACTTGAGGCCTCATTTATCCCTGTGTCAGGAAAAGAGAATACTGGAGGGAAGACACACTGACTTTTCTGTACTTTGCTCTAGGGGAGACACATATCCCTTTTCCCATGATGTATTGGCCAGAACTAGTATAACCCTGTCAACTACAAGGGGACTAAGCAACGTGGAGTTGCAGATTGGGGTAGCATCACTGTCTGCCACAACTTCTCTATCTCTATATATAAGGTACATTTCATTAAAGGATTGGGTGATATTACCTGTGAGTAGGCCCTCTAAGAGACCAGGCTCAAACAGTTTAGATTTTGAAGACTCTGATCCATCAGATCATCTCTCTCAAATCAGGTTTAACACAGAGTGGGTGGGTTTTGGTTAGGATTGGCCAAAATCAACATATGATGTTTCATTTTCTCCTCTGAACAAATTGTCCAAATTGGAGGCCTCTTCAAACTGGTTGCCTAGTCCAAATGATCTTGCTGATCCTGGTTTTTGATAGATTCTTCCTAGGAATATAACAAGCTTAAGTCTCAAAATTGTAAGGTGATGTGAGCCAACATGTTAATTATTTACATGTTTATGTGAGTACCAAGATGAATTCCTTCTATTGGAAATACGTGTAAAAATACACCTGAAATAACAGTTTTCAGAGACAGTAAAGAAGGTGAAAAGTTCTTTGAGCTAAGGTAGAACAGTTTCCTATGAATGTCCTTTGAGTAAAGTATATCTCTGCCATTAATAAAGTTCATCATCATTGGCTTAAAAATTCAGCCACCCCATGGTAAGGGAGGGAAACATCTTTCTAATCATATATCCTTTCTAATGATGTATCCATGCAGTAGCTCATTCAACAGCTCAATAGTTATTTTTTTACTTGTTATGTGTCAGTCCCTGAGTTAAACATTAGACATACAAAGGTATTCAAGACCCTACTCTAAATAGATTGAGAGCAACGCAATGTGCCTCCTGCTAAACCTAAGATGTATTGCAAATTATAAGGCATTTTAGGAGGAGAATAGATTCTTCTTAATCTCACTTGAGAAGGCCAAGGAAAATAATCATAGAAATCTACTCCCTCAAATTGGGTGAGAGTATAACTGGGAAATTTATATAGAAACTCTTTTTTTTCAGAAGAAATATCTAGCTGTCATACTTGACTTCATCTACATAGTTGCTTAGGCAACCAAAAAACATAAGAGAAATAGTGGGAAACGTTACTGAAGGTTAATCAATAACATTTTAGTCTTTCTTTTTAGATTGTGGGCTTGCCTGAAAGTTATAATTTGTTTACTTGGTTCTAAATGTATGGGTTCCAATGGCAATTAAACTCATCCAGCAATTCAAGATAAACCACAAACTCACTGCTTATAAAAATTATTGTCTATTTTAAAATACTTAGCATAGTGTCTGGCACCAATGAAATGCTTGATAAAATTTATCCACTGTTAGCCACTGTGAATATAGGTGCACGAAGAATTAATGTTACTTACATCACAATCCCAAGAAGAATAGAGTAACAGAAAATCTTTCTGGGTATACAGCTGACAGTCACCAGATGGAAAGGGTTACGTGTATTTTTGTTACCATATTTCTAAAATAATATAAAGTACTCACTTCAGCATGGCCTAATGATTTAGGTATTTTTTGAAGGCCTTTCAATTCAACTCTTCCTAAATAGAAGTATTATGAAATATACTGTAAGATCTGTAAGACAGAGTAAGATATTGCCCCAGCCGTTGGGGGTTTACAAACCAGTAAGATTGCTAAGAGAAATACACAGATAACTATAATGAGATTGGGCCAGAGGGGAGTTAAAAAAAATCATGAGGATTCAGTAAAGGACACAGCTTGAAAAATGAGAAAAGGCTTCATCAATGAGGTACCACTAAAATGGCTTTGAAAAATAGGAGGATTTCAACAGGCCTAGATAAAGGGGAAGAGCCAACTGGGGAAGGGGGGGGGTACATTCCAAATGAACAAACATGGACACAGAGTGCCTAATATATTCCTTTTCACTGGAGAAAAGGGATTCATGGAGGGTGTGGCTGGAGAGGTAGAATTAGACCAAATTAAAAATAAATTTGAATGGCAGAGTAAAGAATTATTTGTAAAGCTGTTGTTATCAAGAAATACTCTCTTTAATATTTGTTGTCTGTTTCCCTCACTTTACTGAAAAAATCTTTCAGCATAGACACTTTCACTCCAGCTCCAGGTTTCCAAAACACCGAAAGGATACTCAAATGGAGCAGAAAGAGGCAGTGGTTAGTGGTTTTGAATTACAAAACAAGCTGTTGAAAGTCAAAAGGGAGGATCAGAGGGAAGCACTGAAAAGAATTTCATTCTGGCCATAGAACTGGAAAGACAATAGAACCAGGTCCCAAGTAGTAGCTAAGCACCCAGTGACTACTGGAAGAGTCCTGGGAGCTGGTAGGAGAGTAGGATAGGGATGGTGAGAAGATGACCTCCAGATCTTGCTGGAGTTGGGGAAGGCCTTAGTTGATGCCTATGGTCACAGCCAGGATGCTGCATGGGAGCTGTGCCTACTGAGCCATGTTAGCCTTTACTTTCTTTGTTGGTCTGTGGGTTTTCCAAGCTATGACAGGTCTGACAGAAGGATCCCCTTACTTAGCACAGAGACTTAAATGGATTCCTATTTAAACTACTCTTCTGTGTGCAATCACTCATTTTCCATAGTCAAGGACACCTGTATGACTGCTTACTCCACTTCCCCATTACCACTTCACTATTTCTGAGCCAGAAAGTAGGCTAGAATCTGAAGGAGTCATAAAGAAGTCTTTCACATCAAGTAATCTCAAAGGGACTAGATTCCTACAGGAGATGAAGAAAGATGATTGATAATTTCTGAGAAGGTTGGTGGAAGTGAAAAATATTGTAGTTTATCTGAGGTGCAAAAAGTCTATAACATTATACCTAAATACATGTCAAATATTTGTAGAATTGATCCAATAAACTAAATATCATCTAGGGCATAAAGATATGCCTCTTCTCTTCAAGAGTACCCAGGTAAGGTATATTGATTGGAATACGCACAGATAAGACCTGACCCACCACAATTGCTCAAGTGTTCAATAATAATAGTAGTGCATGAGGGTCAGAAACATTGACTAACTTCATCTAAAATTATAAACTTAATAGATTGTAGGGAGGGCTCAAGTTGGTTGTTCTGTCTCTTTCCTCTATACCATAGATCCATCCTACACAGCTTTATGTTTGGGAATTAGAGTATAAAGACATTTCAAAATTCATGATATTATAAAACAAACCATATTTTCCTCTCTTGCTAGCTATTATCTGTCTTTGGTCTAAGCACTCATTATTTGTATTCTCAAGGATAATGGTGATTCTTTATTCTTCTATATTTTAGGTATAGGCAACTTTATTTGTATACTACATGAGTAAACAAATTATCACTTTGAGTATTATCACTTGCTTTTCTTCTTAAACCATTTACTATCTTATTTAAAAGTGTGTTTCTTAAATATATCCCAGTAAACACTTCACTCCTTTCTTCTAGTGAGGGGAACATAAAGTGCCTTAGGGTGAAGATGTGCAAGTTTATTTAAATCCTCAGTGTGTACTTGCCACACTTACTCTTTTTTATAAGAATAATATTAGATGCAGTATATGTCTGATTGACTTAACATGTCTTTTATCAAACCTGGACTCAACAGCTTCCCTCCCATCTCCCACTTTTGTTTTCCTATCTTCTCATTGGCACCACTATCCACCCAGTTACTCCAGTTTAAATCCCTGAAGCTTTTTATGAAGCATCCTTTCTTCTTCTAAACAGAATAAGCTGCCAGCTCTTTTCCATTTTATTTCTGTAATTTCCCTTACATCCATCCCCACTTCTTTTCTCTCACTAGCCAGACCGTCATGAACACCAGTGGCTTTTAACCAAGGTTTTGACATTCTGGTATGATACAAAGAGTAATGAGATGGATTTCAAGAAATTTCTTACTATTAATAAAAGCAGAATTTGGATATAATTTGGTTAAAAAATAAATTAGAGAAAAATCTAAATTTATCCCTATAATAATTGGATTTTAACTCACTTGGATCCTTATCTGTAGGCTTTCTCTAGACTAGAGAAATGGGTGGAGTTCCAGCCATCACACTGGGAGTTTTACAGTCCCTAAGTTACGTCCTTGGTCTTCTATGAATGTGAACGTCATTCTTCAGCTGGGTTGTGGCAGAAACCAAGTTTTACAGCTATAGTCAAACTACCATTTTACTTACAATTTCCTTTTCCTCTAAATCATTTTATATGTTGCCATAAGATTATTTTCTTTTCTAGAGTTCTGGAGGGTAGGAACAATAACTGTAACACAGTTTAATCTACCAGATCTTCTACATGCTTACTCACACGAGCGCGTGTGTGTTACTGCATTTAATTCTTACCAGCTCTCTAAGATGTCATTATCTTCATTTTTGAATATTGTGAAATGGAGGCTCAAAGAGATTAAGACATTTATTCAAGTCGTCTAAGAGTTAGTGGTAGAGCTAGTGTATGAAGCAAAGCAGGCCGGCTTCAGTCTTATGCTCTTAAACAACTAAGAGGTGTTTTCTGTACTCCTGAGTCAGCTCATTGGTAAAGTTACATAATTTCTCCTCCTACCTTTCTGCTTCTTGGTCAGGGATACACACATGCAATGAATGAGAAGTATTTTGCACATTCCTTACCCCTGCTATGTCTAAGTCAGAAGTTTCTGCTGAGGACATCCTTCTAAGTCATACTAACCCATTACAAAGACTACAGCTTGCTTTTTGTGCTAGGTTCATTCAACAAATATGCACTTAGCATCTGTGATGGTCTGTGACTACAGATTTAAAGGTGGGATTAGCTAATGGTAAACCCTCATAGAGCAAGTGATTTAAAGCTGTGTTGCCTTCCTTTTCTCATCTGTACAATAGAGAGTCTGGTAATGCCTTCATCTTTTTTATAGATTTATTTGACTCCCTCTCTCATTCCTTGGAATATGGAACAAAAATAAATTAAATTAAATTAATTAAAATAAATAAAATAAATTTAAAAAATAAAATAAAACATAACTTTAAATAATCTCTATTACAGTGCCTAGAAATAAGAGATATCCAGAAATGCTTATTGACTGGCTGGATGAAAAAGTGATTAAATAATGATTAAAGTACTTTGAATGACATACAAAAGCAATTATTTACCAATTGCTAAAGGAGTGAGCAGAGAGAAATCAGCAAGGCTAAATGCTAGAGCTACCCCTCAACATAAAACAAAAAGAATAGGAAGAGATGGAAAGTCAGGACACATGGCCAAAGTCAGCAGAAATCTGAAGCCAGGGACAGGTACCAACAAGATGGAGGCATAGTTCAAGACAGGGGAGGATAAGTGTATGACCACATCTTGCTTGTTATAATTTGGTTTCTATTATGGCTTTAACACAGCTGACATCTTTAAGAAGTATTTCTAGACCATTTCGGATGGTCAAAGGCAAGTGGTAGTTTTGCTCATGGCTTATAGTGCCTACTTCAAAGTTCCAAACATATTTTCAACCCCCACTTACAGTCAAATTCCATGGTTTTTAAAAATTGCAGAAATGTTTTTCTTGGTATAACCTTCTCTAAAACTTTCATGCTACTGATGTTAAACATGTCTTTTACCTAATTCACTTTCCCTGATGGTATGGCCTGATCCTTGATTAAGCTCCTTGGTCCACTTTCACATTTAAATCTTTTGACTTTATCTCCCATGACAGCAAAGTTTGCTACTTTCCCTTTGTATTGTATAGATAGTTGCTAAAGGTAAGAAGGATTGCAGCGTTCTGGAAGATTTTCAAAAGACATTTTAAGTAAACATGAGGTAAAAAAATTATGATCCAACAGAATTTATATAATACAATGTTGATTTAATTTCACACACAACAGATATAAATGTAAGGCTTTTCAGGCTGGAATATATTATACTTTAGAAGAGAGGCACCAACTGTTCTAGTACCAATAAAAAGTTTCCTTTTATTATTTTACCCCATAGATTCTATGTGCTGAAGAATTTTCCTGCCAAGCTGACTGTATATAATCAGTAATGATTTGATTCTTTTTAAAATTACATTCAAATGTATATTCAGGTATGCATTCAAGTATATCTAGAATATCCAAGACAAGCTTCTAACCAGTCCAAGCAAACCACTGTTATTAAAGTGGGTGAATACTCCACCAACAAAGGATGCTTTTCATTAAGCAAGGCTGAAGCTGTTTACTGTAGTTCAAATTCGAAAGTACTAATTAAGGACTCAGTTTGGAGGCAAATGTTAATGGATTAATACGTACTTAGTTGAGACCCGTTAAGTTAACTTCAAGCCTCAGCTCTCACTGTCAGGAATATAGATAATTACAAATGGATATAGACTGAATATACAGAGCATATAAGGATCAGTTGGTTGGTTTTTTTTGTCATGCTCATCATCATCCTCATCATCATCATCATGTCATCTTTATCATTACTGGATTTCAGAAGGGTAGCAAGCCTAGAAACCTTAGGATGAGAAGTACTAGCTTAAATGGAACGTCTTATGATTTTTCATTTAAATTCCAATAGATACTTTCAACCATCCAATCAAAGGAATATATATATAAATAAAATTTCCAGGGGATACCAACTTCCTGAAGGCATGCTTGTAGAATTATGTCATGTTCCTAATGGTGAGGTTCCAATATTTCTGAAAAAAGGGACAGTTTTCTGTGGTCTTAAAATGAAACAGTCATTAGGTATGGAAGGAAGAGTGCAGGAGAATAGTAACTGACAATATGAGATAAAACAAGATGAGAAGACATGATTTCCAGTAACATTCCCTTTTCTATATGAAATCTCCATCAGCTTGGGGACATGGTGTGATGGTGGATTAATCAAGTGAGATTCAAATATCATCCAATTGATTACTACTGACTCATTGGGAATCTCTGCTTTTGGAAAAGGTTAGACTCTTGATAATATTTTACTAGCTGCTTAAAAGTCATTTGCATTGCTAAGCAGTGAAATTCGTTTTCCTAAGCAGAACAAAGACAATGCTCAGACCCTGCTTATCTAAATATAAGTAGTAATGGGTTTTGGAATTAATGTATTTGGCAACTTTTCCCTACTCACTCATCAACCCCCACCATCATACCCTCCCCATCCTCTCCAGCCAGCCGCTGCCTGAGTCATAATAATGACTTCTATTTTGGCAGTATTTTTATACATCACACATTGCTCAGGTCCTTGGATACTGTGGTAGGCAGATAAGGCCCCCTCAAGGTGTTTATCTCCTTGATAAACAGTGAGTAGGTACTGGAGTCACTGAAACTTGATTCAATTCCCAACTCTACCACTCATATAGGTCAATGTTGACATGGGGAGCAAGATTACATAGGCTGAGGTAGGACATGGTAGGGCTTTCAACTCTAAAATTGGGGATAAGAACCTCTACTTTGCTAGGTCCCTGATAATGTATATAAAATGCCTAGAACAGTATCTAGCATGTAATAGCACTCAAAAAATAGAAGTTTCCAAAAAAAGACTAATGATGATTCACATCTCATTTATTTTATCAGAAACATGCAGTCTGAAAGGGTCATTTTTGCTGAGGTGAGCATCTTGGCCTGGGACAGAATGAATGAGGAATTTTTAAGATCCTTATCACAGTCCAATGTAGTTAGATCCATGAATGAATTTAGTCAATCCAGGTGAGGTGCTTTAAAAGCAGACAAGGTAGGCAGTAGTCACTAGTGCCATGGCATGTAAAAGGCAGAAAAGACTTCTATACTCAAAATTATCTCCATCTTAGATGCTTGAATATTCATCACTGAAGACCAACAACCTTAATATACACTCTGCCCTCAATTTCTTTGCAGGGTCCCTTTGCAAAAGGCAAACGTTTCTTGTGCATGGCGAGGAGAAAGCAGAAGATAATACATGGTATTCCTAAATCTTAACTGGAAGCAACATGCAGCCCATGCCCCTTGCCTGAGACCACTGTGCACTTGCTGACTGGGGGAAGAGGAGGAGGAACATGAAAAGTGCTCTTAAAATGAGAGTGGAAAGGGCAGACTACTTTTGTCTAGTAGGACACACTTTTGACCTGAAAGTAGAATGCTAAAATCTAAGACTTTGCTGCTCAGAGACTGTTTCCATAAGGAAGACCTGAGGCCCAGGACCTTGGCCCACCCCTAGAGAGTAGAGCATATGCTTGAAACTGACTCAGACAGATGGGGAAGAATTTAGAGTCAGGACTTATGTCAGGTGGCAGGTAGGACTATGTCAGGTGGTAGGTTGCAGCCCAGGCTGATGATCTGTATGAGCAAAATCCCTAGGGGACAGGAAGTAGTAATAACTGGTAGATAAACATGGTGTCTCGGACTAGGGCCAGGTGAAAGCAGTGATTTCAGCCAAGGTCTAGCCTCAGCTATGCTGGGTAGTTGGTAGTAGACCCTCAACCATGACTAGAAGAAGCAGGAGCCTTGCAGAGACAGGGGATCTGAGTGCTGGATAGCATATCCAGGGGGTCCATGAAAATATCTGGGGGCCAAGTTGACTTGCTGCAACAGCTTCCAAAGAAGTCTCCCTGCCTCCATTTTCACCCATTTTCAGTCCTTTCTCCTTTTACAACCCTTTAGTGGCTTTGCATTGTCCTGAGAATTATTCCCAAATTATTTAGCATCCCACATTTTTCTCTCATCCCTCTTCTCTGCTCCTACCACCATTGAAACACACACACACATATGTTCACACTCACACTTGTGTACACTCCTTTAAAAAGAACCCAGTTGTATCACTTCTTTGCTGAAAATCCCACCAATAGTTTTCCATCTGAAGTTCCATCATGCTTATGTAATCTGCCCCCCAGGCCATCTCTGACCTCATTTCCTACTACTCTCCCATTAGTCACTCCTGCTGTTTCTCTGACACAACCATTACTGCCTCAAGGTCCGTGGGCTTTTAGTTTCCCGTGCCTAGATATTTTGTTGGCCTGCTATCTCATTTTCTTCACGTTTCAGCTCAAATATCACCTCAGAGTTAAGGAGGCCTGATCTGACTGCCCTGACACAAATGTGCCATACCACTCAGTGCACAAGTCTTTCTTCTGCTTTATTTTCCTTCAGAGTGTTCAAAACCACATTCAAATTTATTATATTTACCATATATGTCTCCCCTCCACAAGAAAAAGGGCTGGATCTTGTTCATTTTACTGCCATGCCATTAGTTACTTGAACAGCAGCTGCTACGCATTCAATAAATGTTTGTTGAATAAACAAAAGAATGAATGATGTCAGCTTAGTTATCACCTGTTTTGGAAAAGCTCTCTGTTCACCCTTAAACTGGATAGTGTTCTCCTCCTCTGTGTTCCTACAATACTCTGAGCTTATCCCTATATTAGCATCAACTATACACACATTGGGTGGAAATGACCTCTTTAATTTTGTGGCCTCCCTACTATTCTCTAGGCTCTGTGAAGTCACGGACTCAGCCTTGCTTACTCAAGCAGATGTGGTACAGAGTGAGTGTTCCACATATGTTTGAGGAATGAGTGAAACGCAGTAGACAGGGACAATGTCAGAGGAACGAGGATGATCTTATGTTGATTCCACTGAACTTTAGAATTAGTGCGTCTCAAATTCTCCGAAGTCACGGTGGTTTTCCAGGTCCAGAGCAGGGCTGAACCTACAGGCGGAGATTAGGTAAAAAAGATACAGGACAGGGGACCAAAAAAATCATTATATCCTCTGCCTTCTCAAGTACCACTAGGCATCTAAGCTGAGCTGAGCAAAGCTGAGCTGAGCAGTTCTACGTAAGTGGCGAGAATATTCTGGTTCCTCACAGGTAATGGGTTCTCTGAAACTTCCTGGATGACTGCATGAAGGCATCAAAGTTTAGAATGTATCAACCTCTTGAACCAAACATTTCATGAATTTTTCATCCAGTTTCATGTTTTCTTTCTTTCTTTCTTCTTTTTTTTTTTTTTTTTTTTTTTTTTTTGAGACAGGGTCTCCCTCTACAGCATGGACTAGAGTGCGGTGGCATCATCACAGCTCACTGCAACCTCAGACTCGTGCGCTCAAGCCATTGTCCTGCCTCAGCTTCCCAAGTAGCTGGGGCTACCGGTGCACGCCACCACACCTGGCTAATTTTTCTATTTTTCATCAAGATGAGTTGCCCAGGCTAGTTTTATGTATTCTTAACTACCTAGAAAGAACGCTGTTTTGGAAGAAGTTCAGAAATTGCTAATGAACAACTGCTATTGCATTCTAAAATATGTGTGGCCACACAGCTTGAGGTGAGTTCTGTATGTTTTCAGAGAGACACAGCACCTGAGTCAGAGTGGTGAGTTTCAAATCATTGCTGTTGGTTGTTATATTTTGTGTTTGCTAAATGAATGGACCACAGATAAATGGCCTTAACATTAGAAATCAACTATTATAATGACCATAAGTTTTATGGTATCTTTATGTAATGCCAGGCACTGTACTAAATTCCTTATAACCTGGTTAATGGAGGCAAGACTGACTGTTGACCTGATTGTGGCTTTTTCTAACATGAAAATTTTTATTCAGAGACTCTATTGCTCTAATATAAGAGGAAAATAAGGGACCTTTTACTGAAAAATATCCAAAGCCAATCCAGGGGAAAACTCCATAAACATTAAAAATAATCCCTAAAATTTTAGTGTTATATGCTTTCCAAAGCCTTTATATTTGTGTTATTTTATTTTTTTCTCATGTGCTATACAGTCCACGGCAAAAAAAGGAAGCCCCATGTGAACTATGACTTCTTAATTAGCCTCATACCATATTTCCAATTTTCAGAGCAGTACATGGACATGATAAAAAACTGACAATTTTTGAATGAAGGAATGGTCTAGTTACTTAATGTGAGGGAGAAAGTGAAATATGCCAGAGTAAGGAAATCACAGTGAAGAGATGTAGGGTAAGAGGCAGAGAATTTAGGTTTGGATTTTCCCTTTACTCTCTGACCACTTCTCTGGTCTCAGGTAAGAACTTAAACTGTAATTCCCACTGGCCTCATTAATTAAACAAATAGATAATGGCGTTTAACTCTGTCATGTAGATTAAATGACAGATAGGAAAATGTTTAGCACAAGGTTTGCATATAGAAGATATTTAATTAATATTAGTGCCCTTTCCTTTATCTTCCCATAAGAGAGATACAAATAAATTGCTATGGGATTTCAGAGGAATTACAATATTCATTTTTTTAAATATATGAAATCTCAGTCTTAAGACATTAAATGCCTTGCCTGAAGTCACTCAGCTAATAAGTAGGAAAGCTGGAGCTGGTTCTGAGCTCTCCCAAATATTAGATTATTGCTCCTACAACTACACTCCGTGGCCTCTACAATCCCAGAATTGGGACTGTGCTTGAAACATCCTAGATCTGAGTATGTATCCCACTATCCAATCGGAAAGGCAATCCTTTTTCTAAGAGAAATAGGGACTGAGGAGTTAGAGATCCATAAGGCCATTAGACTCTCCTGGGAACATAGTGCTACCTTCAAAGAAGACCTCTGAGGAAACATCTGAAATTTTGATTCAAGCAAAATTATAAGCTTATTTGCCCTCTGCATGGCTCACATAATACTAATTAGAATTCTCATGTCATGAGTTCAGGAACCACAGAATTCATATAAAACATGTTTATTATTTTTCATAATGAAGTGTGTAAACCTCCATGGAAATTAAAATAACTAATCATCTCTTATCAGTGATACTTAAATGCCATCACACCTCCACTGAATATCAGTTCTGTTCAGGCCTGGCACAGATCTGTATTACCTTGATCTGACAGCAGGAAGCCACATAGGTTTCAAGGAAGGAGACATTAAAAGTTATCCACTGAGTAAGCCATGGCCCACAACCAACTGGCAATCAAAATACATGATACAACATAGGGTAGAATCAAGGAACTCATGGTAAGAAGACAAACGACTACAAACCACACATGAAAATACTAATTTTCTACATGACAGCTTTCCACAGATTGTTTCCAAAGGTAGACTTGCTCAGTGGGGTGGAAACTGGGATACTCACTGCCTACCTATCAAGGTAGTTTGTCTTCTGGCATAAAAACTAAAAGAGATAACTAGTGATAGGCAACAATATGTAGTTCATAAAGTATCTTGGCATGATATTCGTCATTTCCTAGGTTTGAGCTAAATTCTCAGAAATGCTTAATTTTAATCCATGATGATTAAGAAACTGAGACCCAAAGAAGCTATGCAATAGTTATTTATTCATTCAGTCAATTGGGAGCTGATTGGCTGAATGAATAAATACCTATTGTATAGCTTCTTTGGGTCTTAATTTGGACCAATCAGCTCCCAATTCCAGGAATGGTTTGTGGATTCAGGTGAGGCAGATGAAAAACCACAATCTCTATCCTGATGGAACTCATTTTCTAAGTGAGACACCCCCCCCAATACCACCACAAATACTACAACATTCTAAAGCTCTCTTAAGGAAACAGGTACATATATCACCAATAATAACCTAAATAATTTGTTAAAGCTACCAGTCAAAAACAAAAAATAAAAGTAAAACAAAAAACTGGGTGTAAGTAGAAATTTTGGCTAAAACATCAAAGCAATAATCTCTTGTGCCAGAAGAAACCCTGCTTAAAAAAATGATATCTATTAAGTGCTGAGGCAATTATTACTTAAAAATATTAATCCCTGGCATTATTAGAACATTCTAGAGTTTCCAAAATACTTTCTTACATATTATCTTTCTTAGTCCCCACATGTGTCAGGTATTACCTTCTTCATCTTACCCTTATAGAATTGAAGCTGTTACAAATGAAGTGATTTGTAAAAGGTAATAGAGAAAGGAAATGGTGAAGCTAGCGTTGGATGCAGGTATGTGAGCCAGGTACAAGGCTTTTTCCCAATACACCACAGGATGAGTTGCTTAAGATCACATACACACATAGCACCGAAGCTGCACCTGGAACCTACATTGTGTAATTCCTAGTCCTAGGCTGCTTCCACCACAGACATGGATTATTACTTATTGTTTAATCCATAGTAATTTGTTTAAATATAAATGATGTTCTTTTTCAATAATTTTAACATCTTCAAAACATAATTAAGTGGTTAAGAGCTTGAAGTAGGGAATCTCAAATTTGATGCCGAATCCCAGCTCTCTGACACTACCTACGTAATTTACTTTAACTCTTTGAACCACAGTTTTCTCATCTGTAAAGCGAGATAGTAACGACTGCCTCACAGGCTGTTGCAGAGACTAAATGAGATATTAAGCCTAACATAATCCCTGATAATGGCAAATTTCAGATCGAATAGCCATGTAATTAACAATAGCATAGTGACAATTTAGTAGCTCAAATTTGCACAGGGACTCAGAAACACTACACTTTTCTCAACTGGATCCCATGAACTTTATTCTAAAGAGGTGCTCAAACACAAGGCTTGTGCTCTATATTACAAGCAGGAGTCTCTGCACAACCTACAGATTCATAACAACACTACCAAAACCGCTATACTAATCTAAAAGATATTTGCCACCTTAATGGACATCTTGGGTGAAAATGCTTTACTGGCTCAAATATAAAGCAAAGATTAACAGTTTTACTTTACTTCATATACACATGTTAATCATTTGCTTTTAAACTACCCGCATATCTGCGAAAGGGAATAAGAGCGTAGACACTAGAGTCAGGTTACTTCAGTCTAAATCCATTCTCTGCCCCTTAGAAGCTGTGTGCTTGTGGGTAAGATTATTTATTCACTCATTCATCTATTCATTTATTTAAAATAATTATTGATGATCTATATGCCAAGCATTGTCATTTTTTCTGGGGATACAGAGTTGAATAAAATAGACAAGGTCCCTGCTCTCAAGGAGAATACAGTTTTAGGGCGGAAAGAAACAAAGAAATACACAGGTGAAAATAAACAAAGTAAAATCAGATTGTGATAAAGAAAATTAAATAAACATGGTAATATGATAGAGTGATTTGGAAAGGGACCATTAGATAAGGTGGTTAATAAAAAAAATGTTGGAAGAAGAACATTCTGCTCTGAGCTCAGTTCCCTCCTGATTAGATAGCTGGAAGGGATAACTGACAGTTTGCATTCAGGCATGCAATAGACTCTATTCACGAACATGATGTCTCAGCCAAATGGCTTTAGCTAAATTAAGGAAAAAGTAAATTTATTGCTAGAAAATTAGACAGCTTAAAGAATCAATGAAAAAATTGTAAAACTAGGTTCAAACATGGGCAAAAAGCAGTAAAACCCTTGGGGTCTTAATAGAAGGAACTACTTAACATCTTTTCAGAGCATTTTCCCATTCTTGCATTCAATCCAATCTGGCCAGGGAGTGTGGTCTAGCTTTGGACACATGGGCTCACTTTGCCTAAGGTAGGATATGGCACCTGCATTTAGAGCTCCAGAGCATCAAGGAAGTGTCCCTGTCCATTTGGATTGGGGACAAGTAAGCAGAAGATAAGTGAAGGTCTCAATTCCCTCACACTTTAGTAAGATTCAAGGTCCAGGGTACTTTGGGACTAGAAAACCAGATAAATAATTAAAAAGGTAATGAATCCCACCCAGTACAATGTAGTACAAATGTTGAGATCTCTTCTCATGCTAACCAATTTGTCTAGGCAGACAGGAACTTGTCCTACAGCAGTTCAAAGATCCTTATAGTAATATAGTAGTTTCTCAAACAGAAGCTAGGAATAGTAGGATATGGACACATTATTTCCAACTTTTACAATTCTTACCATTCAATTACTCCAACACAGGAAATATATCTCCACATGCAAAATTTATATTTTAAGCTTTTAATTATGGAAAATTCCAAATATATACAAAAAGTCACTTATTTTCTGAGTACATTTTGAAATATTTACGTAAGAAATAATAAGATATCTGTGAATTGGGAGCTAGTAGGGGAAATTGGATATGAGCTGATAATAGTTGAAACTGAGTAATAGGGATACATAGGCCATTCCATTACAGGATTCTTTCTATTATTTGCTTTTAATTCCCCACTATGGAATTGGGATAAAAATACTTTGCTTGTGTTGTTGGGATTTTGCAAGAAACAGTCAAGTATATGTAAGTTTTTGTAAACTTTCCAGTACAATATGAATGTAAGGGACTTTATTTTCTATAATGATAAAAATTGGACTAATGTCCTCTAAATTACATTTCAGTTCCACAATTGTCTTCAATGATATAATTATCTGATCAAGCTATCAAAAATGTAATTTGTTAAAGGGAAATAAATGATACAGTGGAAAGATCATTAGAATAAAGGTAGAAGACATCTCTTTAAGCTTTAAACATATTGATGCCCAGAAGACTTTTAATTCCCGATCCTGCTTTTGCCCCCAACCAATGCTATGAACCTTGGACAGAGTGCTTCACCTTCCAATTTCATCTGTAAAATGAGGGAAATTAATTACTCCATTTCAGATTATTTTTTAAAAATTCTCTGAACATTTTCTACAGGTGTTTATTTATTATGGAGGTCTACAAATTATCCAGCCCTCTAAGGATCTACTTATTAATAATGGAAGGTACAAAAATAGGTAAATATGCAAGGGGGGGAAGATAACAAAAACTATGACTGATAGAAAGATGGACAAAGTTTATCACCACTCATCCAAGGAAATTCTCTGTGGACAAGAAGATCAGGGATAAGTGCCTAATTGGAATAGTTAGGAAGGAAAAAGTTAGAAAACTAACAAAAACTGATCATGCTAAGTGGAACTGAAGAGATTCTCCTATAATCTTTTCTATTATAAAAATCTTCCTGGAAGTGGTTGTTCTAACAATGATCTGAAGGATAGGAGTAAAAACTAGCGGTATAGAGCAGAGGAGTAATCTGATGGAAAAGTGAAAGCCAGATATAATATAATTTCCTATGTAAGAGACCTTTTACAGTGGTGTCTTCTGGTAGACAGAAAAACTGCCCAAAGATAAGAACACTGCTTTATTCATCTCTAAATACCCAATACTATTTTACAGGGTTGTCTCAGGATTAAATGAGTGAATATGTATAAAGGAATAGACACATAGTAAATGTTCCTGAATTATATTTTAGGGAAAGGTGGTGAGTAAAGATCAGAAAAAATGGGTGAAGATTATTTGAAGCAGATGAATTTAATGTCAAACTCTAATTGGTTCTAATACAGTCTGCTAACTGGGACCCCTAGGTCCTCCAGTGGAAGGGCAATCTGTCTTCAGGCTTGTTTGGACTGAGTCTCCTGGATTTCCATAAAATATCTGTGTGTCACAGATATTTTCATAGGAATGGATGAGTTGAGACACCTCTGTAGCCAAGTCATCCTCATCTACAACCAAGCAATCTGTCCTTGCCACGTGTTCCAGCTCTAGGGCTAGACTGCCTGGTAAATTAAAGTGATAAATGGTCCTTAAGAAAAGTCTGACTCAGCAGGTTTAACAGTATATGCATTTGTCTTAGAACTTTAATGAAAACCCAGACATACTTAAAAAATGGACCTCAGTGAAGAAATTGAAATATTGTCCTGTAAGCATAACTGCATCATTCTTACCATCATAATTTAGATTTGAAAGGTGCCTTTAAATTCTATGACTCCTCAATGTTTATTCCTTCTTAGATTCACAAACACTCTGTAAGGAGATTACTATGTTCTTTTCCTTACAATGCACTCTAGTGAATAACAGTGTGACTTTGAAAATCTGTCCATAACTGAAATATGGATGTAGTTCTTCCACTAAATATGGCATTAATATTACCATTGAAAACAATAACAAACATAGCTGCTGCCATTTTCTGAGCACATACTATGGACCAGACTTTTCATGTGTTATCTAATTTAGTAACTATGAAGGAGTAATATTACTCATATTTTATACACACAAAAAAACATGAAGCTCAGAGATGCATAGTAAAGCCCAAGTTTCAAACTCAAGTTTGTTTGACATGGAAACCCCTGTTTTTCCACTATCCTCTTCATCTGCAAATTGGTAAAAAGTTTCAATTACTTAGATGTTAACTTCCAACAGGGAAACCACAGACATGATTATTTGTACCCATAATACCAAATCTTACCTAACTACTAAATGTTTGTCTTATTAAAACCCGCTCTGGGTATTACTAATTCTCAATTATTAATGATATCCTTTTTATTATCAAACATTGTTACGACTAGATATTGTAGTTCAGCATGTGAAACCTCATTACTTATTTATCAAAGATACAATTTAAGCCCTACTTCAAAGATAAAACCTGAGATTGTGCTGACCTAATTGCCAACATTCTTTTTCATCTTCAGAATTTTTCCTTAAAACTCAAAGTTGATTAATAAATAAAGTAAAAAATTGTGTAATTTTTTTCCAGGTGTTTAAGCCAACCTTCTTAACAAGCCATTTTTTAACACTGAAATATTCATGCAGCACTAGTGCTTGTAGAAATATAAATGATGACCCAAAGGGTCATACGTAGATAATGGAAGTTGATAGTTTGAGCTTTACCTGATAAAAACAGTCTATGTGTTGACTCTATGTTTTAGCAGCAACATCTATGGATTGATTCTAAAATTTGATTGTACTAAGACTGAGGGAATCATCCATTTGCAGGTCAGTTCAAATATACCCCTCCCCCTACACACATGTATACAACTATATATAACACAAATATTTGTTCTTATTGCTATGCAATATTATGGCTAGTGTGTTTGCCATTCAGTCTATTATATTCTCATATGCCAAATTAATTGAAATTGCCAATGGGTAGGAATATTGGACTTGTATTCGGGAGAAGTGGCTTTATTGGTGTCTTTCTATATGATACCTAATCTTTCTGTATCTCAGTTATGACCATGGTGAAATGACTATATTAAAATCTATCCTATTCATTTTACATAATGAGTACTTATATAGCAATGGAACAATATTAAGCAACCTTGCCCTCAAACTTGGTATAAGATATTATGATCTAAGGAATGAAATTTAAGTTTTTGCTTTTAAATTAAAAATAACATTTAGTGAGCACATACTATATACCAGGAACTGTGTCAAGCACTTGCATATATTACATATATCTCATTTGTCTTCACAAGAATCATATGAGATAGGTACTATCTCCATTTTTTAGCTACACAATCTAAGACTTAGTGTAGTTAAGTAACATACTTAACTCTAAACCTAGTAAAAATCGCTGTAGGTATTGAATCAGAGACACTTGGTTTGAATTCTAGCTCTATCATTCATTGGTTAAATGGCTTTGAGCAAATGTTTAAATTATTTTCTCAACATCAGATTCCTAATTTTCAAAATAAAGGTGCTAACGTCTACCTTGCAGTATTATTATAGGTATTAAATGGGATAAAATGTTTCTAGATTAGTACCTCATATGTTCAGCAATAAAAATGGTAATTATTATTATTAACATTATTTAACAGTAGCAATGTAAAAAAATATGAGTTACTTTCAGACACCTTAAAATACAGCTTGCAAATGTTTGTCAAGGAGATTTGGGGAACGAGGAGTGTCTTAGGTATATTTTCAGGATTGGAATGTAAATCGAGAACTGTAGAGCATACTTTACAATCCAGTCTCATATATCTTGGCTTAACTTTCTAAAGAAAGACTATTAAGAGTTGTGGTAAGCAGAATAATATTCCCTCAAAGATGTCCTCATTCCAATCCTTGGAACCTATAAATATGTTACCTTACATGGCAGAAGTGGCTTTGAAGATGTGATTAAACTAAGGACCTTGAAGTGGGGGGATTATCCTGGGTTATCCAGTTGGGTCTAATGTTATCACAAGAGTCAGCAAAGGATGTGTGAGGACAAAAGCAGAGTCAAAGAGAAATTTAAAGATCCTAAGCTTCTGGCTTTAAAGACAAGAGAAAGGAGCCATAAAACAACAAATACTCTAGAAGCTTCCTCTAGAAGCTAGAAAAGGCAAGGAAACTGATTCTCCTCTAGAGACTTCTGAAGGAACAGAGTCATTTAGACACCTTGGCTTTAGTCCAATAAGACTCATTTTGGATTTCTGACCTCCAAAACCATGAGATAATAACTTTGTATTCTACAGCAGCAATGTGAAACTAATAAAAGAGTGGTGGGTAATACATGGTGAATGATGTTGATATATCTAGTATATGAAAAAAGGAAGAAAAATTATAAGTTTAGTTACAACCTCAAGAACTGCCCAGAGGACATTATATGCCAGCAGATAACTGGCAATTACTCTGCTCCCTCAGCCAATTTGTCCTTAGTGGGGACAGGAAACCATGGGGCAAGCATAGCTTAAAGGTATTAGTGGCTAAGGTCATTCTACTTCCCTTGCTCTAACTCTTTGCTCATTCTGTAATTACATTTTTATTACAATTTAGCTTCCCAAGTAGACATTTCTATTGAAAAGATTGGCTGAATTGCTAATGAAGTTTTCTTCCTGCTTGGCAGATGTATCCTTCACTGCAGATTAGTTTGGCATCAGGTTTCTACATACTCGTTCATTTATACATTCAATGGATATTTGTGGAGTATCTCAGGTGTCAAGTACAGTGTTATTACAGACACAGAAATAAATCAGATATGGTTCCTACCCTCAAGGATCTCACAATTTAAGGAGGGAAAAAGTCTAAAGATTCATGAACTACTGATTACAATGCAGAATAGTAAATGCTAAAATAGGAATAAATACAGTGTGCTTTCAAAGTGCCAGGACAGTAGCTAAGTCAGGTTTGTGGGAATCTGCTCTAAAGAGAAGTGATGAGATTTACTGAGATTTAAAATCTTATTAATTAGGTTAACATAAATTAGTACTTTAAACCTGATCCCTTCTGGATATACTGAAAGAATCAAGTCCCTGCCTTTGTAAAGTTGAGTACTATTAATAGATGCTACTAAATAATAATGCTAGGTGTAGCATGCTTGCTGGAATGGCCTTGACACTTTAGCTAGAATGCTTTGACATTTTTGCCATATCTTTACATTTAGCACATTATGTAATTAAATATATGTACATACACATATCAAGCACTATAAAATATTCTTAATGATAATGATAATTAAATCTTGACTTTTCTATAGTTCTTTTAATTTAAGGTGGGGTAAATCTCATACTATGTACTCCAGGAGTCAGTTAATTTTCCATCAAGGAAAGAGGAATTCAGAAGAAGTCATTCAACCTTAAAATGTATACTAAGAAATAGAATGAATTAGTTTAGAGTAATGATTACATATGGAATTTTCACTAACCCTAAACCTTAAATTCAAACTTCATATACATTTTATTAGGAACAACTATATCTCTATGTAACTTTGCCTCAAATAAAAATCATAAGATGGGGTTGGGAGAATGTAAAGGTGTTTTAATACTGGCTGAAAATTTCATAACTTCAGTTTGGTTTGTAAAAATTGTCTCAGATTTATGCAAGTGAAACTTTATTAGGTAATACTTTTTCTACACTATGCTTAGCAAACAAGGTGATAATACTTGATTTCTGAAATAGAGACATCATCTGTTCTCTATATAGCAGCCAAAAGGACGCTTTTCAAAATGTAAACCCCGTCGTCTTATTCTCCTCAAAATCTTCCCCTGGTTTCTCATCTCATTCTGAACGAAATCGCTCGTCCTTACTGTGGCTTTTAATACTCACAGGTGTTGCCTGCCCCACCCATTTTATAACCTCCACAATATCTTTCTGACCTCACTTCCTACTAGTTTGACTTGTTAATATGCCACACTGGCCTTTGTGGCTGTTTCTTGAACACAGTAAGCATGGTATAGCCTCAGGGCCTTTGCATTAACTGTCATCTTTCATTGAGATACTGTCTCCCCAGTATATGCATGACTAAGTCTCTTATTTCTTTTAGGCCTTTGCTCAAACGCCACCTTAATAGGAATTTCTTCCTTCACTCTTCCATCTAAGAGTCTCTCACCACCATTCTTCCCACTGTCACTTTCCCATATCATCATTCTCTAATTATGCTTTTTTTCCACAGCATTACCACCATCTGATGTTTATATTATATGCTTATTTGTTTATTTTCTACTCCCACTAGAATATCAACTTTGTGAAGACAGGAACTTGTTCTGTTTTATGGATTATTGTATCTTTAGTGCCTTCACTGCTACCTGATATAAAGCAGATGCTCAATAAATGTTTATTATTGACTGAATGTAGGTATATAGAGTATATGGACTCCCATACATGACTGACCCTTCTCCTACCGATATATATAAATTCTGGATAAATGTGGAAATAAATATTTTAAATATATAGCTGAGCTAAAACATAAGAATTGGAAATCTCTAGGTACCACAAATGTAACAGAAACTTGAGGCCAGAAAATTCAATTTATAAGCCAATGCTAGTATATGTGGACTAAATAAACCATAACAACCCAAAACTTGAGTTTTAATGCCCACCTGAGGATAGAAGACATGTCATAGAATTGAAACTGTGACTTTGCATAAAGTCTGAATTCTGGAAAAAGTGCCCCTTAGATAAAGGGAATTAGAAAATCTATGACCTTATTTTAAGAAACAACAAGTAGGATAGTCTCTACTTTAAATTAAAATGTCTCTCAAGGAAATCACATATGGTGTCTTATGGTTTACTATAAGACATGCCTCCTTTTATTAGCACAACAATGCTGTGAAATAGGTGGCCAATTATTATTATTTTAACCTTTCAGAGAAAGAAACTGAGACCATATGAGATTAAGCTATTTGCTTAAGATCATATAATTAATAAATTGTTTTGCATTTTCACACTACAAATTTATTGTGCTTTCATTATGTGTTGCCTTGTGCAAGTCCCTAGATATCCAAAGATGATTGAGAAACAACCCTTGCTGGAAATGAGCTCTGAGTCAATTGCAGAAGAAAAAGAAATAAATAAGGTAAATAAAGTGGACGCACACAGGACAGAGTTATAGTAGCCTTTTATTTTCCTCAGATTCCCTTGAACCTGTTGTTTTTAAGGTACTGCATCCTAACAGTTTGGTCTACTTTGACCATAATATTCTCTATGCTCCTAGAAGTTCATGATAAATATTGACATTCCTTACTCAGAAATCTGTGGACAGGCAGAGGTTTGCATGCAGAAAAGTTGAAGAAAGCTCAGCATGACACAAAAGGTGTTCAAGTACTCCTACTGGGAGGGAACAAGTGGAGATGTCTTTATGGATTTACCAAGAAATGCCTAGTGCATTTGGACATGCCACCTGGTCTGTTGCCCATATGTAAAAAGGAAGAAAATAATTCTAAAACAGTTTGCTTACCTTGGCTGAGAAAAGAACAAAATAGGATAGTAGACTTGTGGGCTTTGAGGAATGTAGAACTAAGTTTGAACCCTACCTCTGTCATTTGTTAGGTATGTGACCTTGAGCATGTCACCTAATTGTTATTAGTCTCAATAAATTCATCTTACCTCAAAGGTTGTTATGAGAATTAAAATAGTTTGTATCAAATTTTACCTAATTATAAGAACCATTTTGGGTCATTTAAAAAAAAATCTCGACATCTAGGCACATTCATTCTGACTTACTGAGTCAGAATCATGAGGCAGGGGCCTGAAAGCCTGCATTTTAACATATATTCCAGATGATTTTTATCATCAGGCAAGTTTGAGAAACACTGAGGAAGAGTATGTAAGAACCAACACAGTTCTTTGGCACTATCTAGCACTCAGGAGTGCTAGATTAGGCCAGCGTCATCCTACACCAAAGCCAGAAAAGGACACTACAAAAAAGAAAACTACAGAGCAATATTCCTGATGAACGTAGATGCAATAATCCTTAACATAATACTAGCAAACTGAATTCAACAACATATTAAAAAGATCATTCACCATGATCAAGCAGTCTTGCTCATGGTTTTGATCATTGTGATCCAAACCCAAAACTATAAAACTACTACAAGAAAACATAGGGGAAAAGCTCCATATCATTAGTCTGAAAAAAGACTTTTGGATGTGACCCCCCAAAACACAGTCAACAAAAGCAAAAATAAACAAGTGAGATTATATCAAACTAAAAAGCTTCAGCACAGCAAAAGAAACAATAGAGGGAAGAAACAACCTACCAAATAAGAGAAAATATTTCTAAATTATAAATCTAATAAGGGGTGAATATTCAAAATGTATAAGGAACTTAAACAAGTCAATAGAACAAAACCAAATTACCCAATTAAAAAATGGGCAAAGGATCTGAATAGACCTTTCTCAAAAGAAGACATAAATAGCCAAGAGGTATATGAAAAAATGTTCAACATCACTAATCATCAGGGAAATGCAAATTAAAACCACAATGAGATATTACCTCATACTTATTAGAATGGCCAGTACCAAAAAGATATCAAGTGATTACAAGGATGTAGAGAAAAGAGAACCCTTAAACACTGTTGGTGGGAATGTAAATTGATACAGCTATTATGGAAAACAGTGTAGAGATTCCTCAAAAAATTAAAAATAGAACTACCATATGATCCAGGAAATATACCCACTACTGGGTATATATCTAGAGTAAACTAAATCAGTATGTTGAAGAGATATAGGCACTTCCATGTTTATTGCAGCATTGTTCACAATAGCCAAGAAATCGAATCAACCTAAGTATCCATCAAGAGATGAATGGATAAAGAAAATGTAGTATATATACAAAATGAAATTCTATTCAGTCATAAAAAAGAAGGAAATCCTGTCATTTGCAACAACATGGATGAACCTGAAAGACATTTTGTTAAATGAAATAAGCCAGGCACAGAAAGATAAATAAGGCATGATCTCCCTCACATAAAGAATCTAAAAAAATTGATCTCATAGGAATAGAGGGTAGAATGGTGGTTACCAGAGGCTGGGGTGGTTGAGGGGAGAGGTTGTTGGGGAGATACTGGTCAAAGGACACAAAATTTCAGTTAGATAGGAGAAATAAGTTCAAGAGATCAATGGTACAACACAATGACTAGTTAACAATATGTTGTATTCTTGAAAAATGCCAACAGAGTGGATGTAAAGTCTTCTCACCACAAAAACAACTATGTGAGGTATTGCATATGTTAATTAGCTACAATTAGTCCATAATGTGTATTTACTTCAAAACAATATGTTGTATGCAGTCAACACATAAAATCATAACCGTCAATTAAAAAAAGAAGAAATTTAATGTGCAAGCAGAGCTGTGATTGATGGTGGGACTAAAAGAGAGGAGGGGGAAGGAGAAGAAAATACTATGATACTATTTCAGCTTATGAGTGCTAACAGATAAGCAATATAGAGAAAATGTCAAATAATATTCCTAGGCACAAAACATATTTAAACCTAAAATGTTTTCTTCAAAATAAGCATTACTCAGGGCCTCAATATAGTCTCCTTAAGAAAACAAAAAGCAAACAAACTCCATAATCAATTCCTCCAACAAATCTCACTACCAAAGTATGACGAGTGTGTTGAAAGTTCTCGAAACTGTCAGCATCTGCTTTTCTTGGGCCCATCTCATCTGATCATTTATTTGACAGAGGAACAGCTCCAGCTTTTGCAGTTTTCCTTAAATTGCTGAGATTTTTTCCCCACAATTAAATCACCTAGTGACAGCAGCAATTCTATTAGGCTACTTTCTTAACTCGGTCAGAAGGCAGAAAGATAACAAGCTAAGGCTTGCAACATAAATCATGTTAAGAACCATCACTCAGTGGCTCCAAATCCAAATCAAGCTATGAAATACAGGATGACATTGGATGCTAAAATGAAAAATACCAACCATGTTTCTCTGAGACTCAGACATTAATACTCAGCCACATTTTATATAATAGTCTCCTCAGAGGATTAGTAAAACAGAGACTGTAAACCTGGAAATCCTCCTATCCACATTAAGCTAATTGAGTTGGAGACATCCAATTCATCATATTTGCAGCCTGATTTATAAACAACTCACCCTGCCCTGGAGGAGAAAATGAAATGTTATGAGCTAGCTATTCGTAAAATTTCAAACCCAGCAACTCTGAACCTGTCAATATCTTAATGGTACAAAGAAAACAAGAAGAATTCAATTCAAGTGCACTTCTGTGACCCTGATGAAAAAAATAAATATCCAGTGCACATTTTATGACTGATATTTCAATGAACAGTCTAGCCACATATTGGAAATCCTCTGTGCTGGAATTCTGTGGAAAATGCATCATCGTTTTAGCAAGTTGATGGGGTAATTTGAAATGAGTTCTTCGCTAGGATGCAGCTTCCTTCCATTCAGCATAAAGAAAACAATCTTATGACAGTTAAAACCCGAATTCAGAGAGGCAAGATATCATTGCTCTTGGCTTGAATAGCTGGTAAAAGTGTATGACGCTAACTAATAAACATAGAAAATTGCCTTACGAGAATACATCAAAAATAGTGAGGAAAATGGGAAGCAGAAGTTCTGTATTTAGAACACTCTCCTGAAGCAAATGCACCCTCAAGGGGAACCTGTTGATCTTTGTCGCTGAGGGCTGCAGTGAAATCAGGCATGCCTCATGGACACAACAGATTGGGAGATCTCCTCCTATTTCTTCCTGAAATTTATAAAAGATTCTTCTCAAGAAGGACAAGCATTTCTTAACCAGGCAGAAACAATGAGGCAGAGAAATGAGAATCATAGATTCTCAGAGACGAAAAGGAGCTTGAAATTCATTCTACCCAGAAATTCTTAATCTCAAGTCTATGGTCCTCACGAGTCCTTAGATGGGCTTCAAGTAATCCATATAATTTCTGAAGTTTTGTACAGAATTTGTGTAGGTATATGTTATTGAGTTTTTTCCCTGGGAAAAGGGCTCATAGTTTTCACCAATTTTTTCAAAGGGTCTCATGACTTCAAAAACACTGTTAAACACTGTTCAATATCCTATCTCATATCTACAATATCTCATTGAGGATTTTCTATCTTCTGTTTGAATGCCTTCAATGACAGAAAGCTCACTACCTTATGAGGCAACCCATTCTATCTTTGGACAGCTCTATTTATTTATTTTATTTTATTTTATTTTTTTATGTTAAAATAATATTTTAAGTTTATTTAAGTTGTTTTAAAATAAATGCTTGTGTATAACATTAGGTTATTAAGTATGAAATGCCTGATTTCTTTAGGTACTAAGTTTGACAATCAATATCTGTGACATTTGACTTTGACACTTCTTGTTTTATTTTTATTGTAAAGGTACATCCTCCTTCTTTCAAACGCACATTTGGATTTGTGATTATCTTTCAAATTTTTTTAGAACAATTTTTGTACAACCATAGATAAGTCAAAAATTCATATTATTTTCAAATATGAGTTCCATCGTAAAACCAATACAAGACAGCTCAAAATATCAACAAAGTGTTTGGAAAGGATGTGGCTAATGAACACACAGTACGTCAATGGTTTAAAAAGTTCCGTTCTGGTAATTTTAACTTTAAAAATGAGCCATGTGGACAACCTGAGACCAAGGTGGATAATGGTAAACTAAAAAGTGTAGTGGAAGTTAATTCATCTCAACCTATGCATAAATTAATAGCAAAGTTTGACATTACTATTCCAACAATATTAGACCATTTAAAACAAATGGACAAGGTAAAGAAGCTGGATAGATGGGTACTACATAAATTAAACAAATGTCAAAAGAAAAATCGTCTCGAAGGTTGCCTTTCTTTGCTGTCATGACATAAAGGTGAACCATTTCTATATCGCATTGTTATGTGTGATAAAAAATAGATTCTCTTTGACAATCACGAGCATTCGGCACAATGACTGGATAACGATAAAGCGCTGAAACACAGTTCAGAACGAAATATTCATCCAAAAAAGCTAATGGTGTCTGTTTGGTGGTCCAGCGCTGGTATTATCCACTACAGCTTCATAAAACCTAGTCAATTGATTACAGCGGATGTCTACTACAACCAACTGGATGAAATGATGAGATGCTTGCAATTAAACAGCCGAGACTGGTCAATAGGGACAGGCCAACCCTCTTGCAAGACAACGCTTGACCACATGTCACACAAACAATGCTGCTCAAACTACAGAGACTGGACTTAGAAACTCTCCGTCATCCACTGTATTCACCAGACCTTGCACCGACTACCACTTCTTCCAGAGTTTGGACCACTTCTTCCAAGAAAAAATACTCAATTCTCAACAAGCTGTGAAAAACGCCTTTCTCGATTTCATCACCACTTGCTCTCCAGGCTTCTTCGCTACTGGCATAAACAAGCTACCTTTAAGATGACAAAACTGTGTTGATAGTTTAGGCACATACTTTGATTAATTGTACTGCCTCTTGTTTGAGATATAATAAACTACACTTTTTATTCAAAATTGGACATTTCATATTTAATGACCTAATACACGCCTTTTAAAGGTGCTATAAGATAGAAGATGATAAAGAAACCCCAAGGTGCTGCCATAGCATAGATACTTGAGGTTGTAGTAATAAAAAAGAAAAATATAACATTTTGGATTGTAGTTATATTGGACAGCTCTATTTAAATTAAAAAAAAACTTGCATAGACTGTGTGTTTCTCCTCATTGTTTACACTAAAGTTCTTGGTGTCTACAAAAATTGTATAGAATAGTCCCTTTTTTTAAACAATTTGAAGACAAGAGCCACCATGTCCTTGTGAGCTGAGTCTATTCTCCAAGGACATCACTAACACTTTGATGTTCCAATTTGACATGGTTTTAATCCCCTTACCGGCCTATTTGCTCCTCTCTGGAAGAACCTCAATTTGCTTCCATTCTCCCTGAAATAGGCTTCTCAGATCCTAATGTTACACTCTAGAGTAGTGCAGAATTGTCAACTTTTTGTTCTTGGCATGACAATACCCTCAATGTAGCCTAAAATCACACTGATTTTTTTGAGAGTCTTACACATTGACAACTCCTTGAACTGACTATGCTGAACACCCCCCCGCCAGCTGCGTTTTCTGTATCATGTGTTCTAACCTTCCCTGTTGCTCATTCTACAAAGTGGGAATGAGAAAGAGAGTGGAAGGGAGAACGGAGACTGGAGAAATAGGACGTGGAGGTGGAGGCAGCCACAGGAATCTGGGGGGGAGGGGGCTTAATTTAAGCATAGATAGTAGAATTCAAGCTGACAACCACCCACCTCCGTAATATTAATAACTGCCTAAATGTGTTTATTATTATCCTCAGTACAAAAATGTGAAAACTAGGTTCAGGGGGGTTCAGTTATTTCCCAAATTGCGAACTTCTGATACCCAGCTTAGCTCTTAACCCCCACACTGCCTGAAACTGTAGTAGAGTATTCCATAAGAGAAATAATCGCATTGACTCTGTGTAGATTGGTCTTTGAGATAGGAATCCTTTACATTTTGTGTTACAAAATGATCTCATCGGTCTCACCAGTGTTTGCATAAATACACAAATGGACATCAGAGTTAAATAATGATGAAGCAGATGATATTCTTACTGAATCAAACCGATGCACACAATTTAGTTGGAGAGATTTGGGATGAGGGAGATGTTTGTTTAGTGTCAACAACCTGGATTTGGATCTTTAATAAAGCTGAAAATTAGCATAAACAAATAAAACATCAGTGATGACAATTTTCAACAACATCTCCTAGAAATTGGAATAAGTAAACCTCCGTGACCTGCTGACTAGAGCACACCTGCTCTCTACTGTTTTTTTTTTTTTTTTTTTTTGAAACAGTGAAATAAACTCAGGTATGGGAATCTAGGACCCAGGTTCCTAACTCTGTCTCTGCTCTGGGGAAGTCTTATAACCACTCTGATTCTCAGTTTCTTTATGTGTAAAATAAAGTGGTCAGAATATAGTATTTCAAATGCCCCTGCTGAGTTCTAAGTTCTGTGATTCTATGTGGCTTGCCATTGGATACCAGCTCATCTGGCTTTTTAAGGAATTTATTGCTGAACTTAAAAGCCTTGCCTGGGTCCATGCAACACATGATCTAAATTACAGCTAGGTATCATGTTGTTTGAGAAGGGACTCCCTTTTCTAATTCATATAAATATGTTGAAGGGGTAGTGGCAGCTCTGCTTTAATTGTTCATAATAGAGAAATAAAACTATTTTTAGAAATGCTATTTGTAAACGTTTTATGTTGCTTGTTTATAATTAAAAGCTGGTACTATAAATGTCTTATAGTTCACTGAGAAAATAAATCATCACTAAAAACAATCTTAAATTAAATTCCTTCACATATCATAGGAGGTGAAACAAGAAAATCTCTAGAGCATCAGTCCTGACATTCAATTTCTATAATTTCAAGCTGATTTTTACATGTCACCCATTACTTCTGTATGTGCCCTGTTGTTTAATGACTCTTAAGGTGTGGGGGGGGGCGGTTATTCTCCACTGTGTAAAGGGACTTTAATAAGTGCCCTTTGAATGCATTTTAAATGAACTTACCTGTGACCCCAAATTGGCCACAAGCTTTTATAACACACTCAATGTTCTGCCAATTCAGAAGGAACAAATCATCTCCCTTCAGAGTGATTTTGGTGAGTCAGCTGGCCTGGGGGAATACATCCTGATTGCTGCGCTGGAGTTAAGTCTGATAGTTACAAACTGGCAATTCCTCTGTGAGTTGGAAAAAATCAACTCAACTTTCTCTACTATGTTCTCTCTTAAATAACTTTTATGAGATTTCCTTTGATATACCTATAGAGGAATTTAAAAATTGGCTTCTGGAATACATTTTGTGTTTATTAAATAAGGTTAAATAAGCCCTTTTTTGTATAACTTCTGCTCACTAAACGTTTCTTGCACATCTTTATTTCCCTAATAGAATTTAAGTTCTTCATAGAGAGAGGCTTTATCTCTTACTTTTATTATCTCTCTTGGTGTTTAGCATAATACTGGTTACACACGTGGCAATCATTCAATAAATACTGCAACATCATGGAGTTCAAGACAGTGGTTCTCCAAAGTTAGCGTGTAACATAGTCACTTGCAGAGGCAATAAAAAATACAGAGCCCCTGGATTGGTGAAGGAGGATGGAGTTGGGCCTCTGTGTGTTTCTGATACACACAAAAGTTTGAGAACCAATGGTTTAAATAGCTTGATTGGTAGTATTGGCAGCCACAACAGACACTGCAAAGAGAAAATACCAGTAGTTAATACTATAAAGAGTTCAAGTTCAGGCTCGGCCATTTTTGACCAATGTGTTTTAGGGGAATCATTTAAATTCTCTGGGTTTAAGGTTTTCTTCCCAACCCCATCTCCATTATTTGTGATATGGGGAAGTTAGACCAGATCTGTGGCTTCTTATCTTTCTTGACATTGATCCCAATAAGAAATACATTTTACATTGTGAGTTCATACACACCCACACACCCACACTAAACTGAAAGCAAGGTTTCTACTTGTGATGCACTGTATTTTCTACTCTATTCTTTTATTTTATTCTAAAATTAGCAATTACATTTATTTCACATCTATCAATGGGTCAGTTGCAGCTCGAAAAGTCTGGATTTAATGATTTCTGTTGTGCCTTTCTGTCTTAAAATTATATTTTTATAATTTTCATTTGCTAGTGAATAATATAACTGTGACTAAGAGTAAGAGGTCTGATATCAGACTAGCTGAACTCATATCCTAGATATATCAAGTACTAATTGTGTGACCTTAGAAAAGCTTTTTTAACTTCATTATGCCCATTTTCCTCATCCATAAAGTGGGAATAATAAGAAAGCCCATCTCATAGAGTTGTTGAGTGGAATACCCCAATGATGTAAAGCATTTAGAATAGTATCCAGAATATACTAGTAATTCAATAAATACTGTATTTTATTATTGCTATTATTTCATCCTAAACAGGCTCTAGATAGAAAGCTAGATGAACAGATATGAATACAAAGAAATAAAAACTCATGAAATTAAATTTTAGACCTTAGCAGCTGCCTCATACCTCCTCCCCCTAGAAATTTAGTAGTTTTGTTGAAAAATATAAATGAACAAATATACTTTTTGATATAATCAAAACTGCCTTGTCAAAGAGAACCCGAGGTTAACAGATACCTGATTTCAACAACAACAAAATTATAACATATGAAATGGTGCTAGAGTGATCCCTTAGCGTTTATACAAATGGGATTTTATCTGTATTCAGAATTAGTTTATAAACATATTTCTAGACATAGAATAAAACTGGTTCCATTTTCATGGGCTAATAATAATATTCTCTAAACTTTTAGTATGGTTAATATGTGAATTCAGTATTTGTTAAATATCTCTATTTTTTACCCAAAGATTACTAGATATCATCTTGTTACTATAAAGTAATGCTTTATAATTTTTAAAGTAATAATTTTTAAATGAACATACCAGGAATTACATATCTAAATTAATGCTTCCTTTCAAGTAGTCATCTTGAAAGATTATACATATGTTCTAACATCTCCCATAACTAACCAAATAGGAAAGTCCACTTCTTCATACTTTAGTAAATTCTTATTTAGACCACACAAAACCTGGAAACTTGGCTCATGCTCCCAACTCATTTGCTGCACTTTGTTTGAACTAGCCAAGGTGATACTCACTTTCATAAGACAGACAACAATTTTGCTAATATACTCTTGCTTAGCTGAGATAGGAATATTCTGTAGTTAAAATCATCCTCTCAAAGACAGTAAGGATAAGAATTTGATAAGAATAGACAATCTTTACTGAGAGCTCAAAGAGTTCATTAATCTTAAATTTATATTTCCTCCTTCATACATGTACACTTTCTATTTTTTAAATGAAAAATAATTGCTATTTATTGAGTACCTACTAGGTGCCAAGCATTATTCTAAAGACTTTCCATGTGTTATATCAAGTAATCCTTACAGCAACCCTATAAATTCCATACTATTATTTCCAAGAGGGAAGAAGTTAACAGACTTGCTAATAGATACAGTTAGAAGGCAACAGAACCACAGTGGAAACACAAGTGAGTCTGATTCCAAAGCCCATCTGCTTTCCACTATATGCTATTGCTTTTCTGTATTAGCTGGGAAAGAGTTTAAATTCTACATCACAATCAATGTCAGCATGTATTTACTAATCTACTGTGTAGAGTTGGGAATAACTTCTATATATCTTTGCTAAGAAAAAATAATTGGAAATACGCTCGCCTAAAAGTTATAATTCCAGATGTTTTTAAATAGGAGAGGGGTGTAGTAGTTATGTATCATTTTAGGGCACCAATAACAATATCATCATTAACAACAGTAATATTAGGTGCCTTTTATTGATGTACAGTCTCTGTGAGCTTTAGTATATTATTTCTAAATGTTACAGAAAATCTTGGCAGTAGTGAGATCTTAGTCTTGAGAAGAACTTCTATGGATATCTGAGTTAACTCCTTAGAAATATCTGCAGCTATAAATAATCACTAAAGACACATTTAGAATTTTTATAAACACTCCTTGCTTTTAAAACTTATGACTTTAACATGCATAACAACCTAATATTTCTTAGAAACATTTAATTACTGTTAGTTATTATTACTATATAGATGAAAGAAGTAGGAAATTTGGATTCCATTCCACCAACTTATCTTTCACAAGCCATAGTGGGAACTCATTAACCCTTTATGGGCTTAGTTCTAGAGAGAATTTCTTAAATTGTGAGATGCTGCTCTAGGTATTATGCTTAACATTCTCTTCCTCCCCCTTTCCAATAACTGGTCTAAATAGCCAGAATTATTTGGGATATGGTGTTGGTATCCTTTCCAATTAAAGATAATTGCAGCAAGAACTGTTTTATTTACATAGAATTTCGATCAGGAGCTTTTGTGCTTGGAATCAGTATGCGTGTGTCAAGGCCATATTTCACTCAACCATTTCCTCTCACTGCAGACTAGGCCTGAAACAAATGCATTATTCACAAGTATGCAAATCTCTGCCGAACCCTTCTTATATATTTTTTTAACTAAAAGCTTCTCAATTTAGCCTCACAAATCTGTTTCTCTCCCGACTAGAGCCTCCAAGATCATCAGCTCAGCTACTTCCACCACCTAGTGGCAAGAGATAGAAATGAATGGATTTTACATTTCTGAAGATTACTAATTTTCTAAAACAGGAAGAATCAGCATAGTTTTCTAATTAGTGGTCTCCTAAAAACACTATGTCGAGAAAGGAAAATATGAACTTTTTTTTTTCAGTTTTTGGTCAGGACCTCATTACAATTGGGGTCAAATATTGCTCATCAGGTATTTCTTTTTTCTTGTCTTTAAAAAAAATATTGATCAAGTAAGAAGTATTTAAAAAGCACGTTCAACACAATCTTAGGCATTTTAGAGGAGCTACACATTTTTGCGTGCATAAGATATAATTCCATTTTAGTAGAAGTGTATACCTCAGTTAAGAAAATAGAAACATTAAACTACTAAGGGCTAAATGTTGTGGTAAATTTCTCACTGCTTCACGGTCTCCTCAGTAGGTCCCTCTTTCTCAACAAAGCCCCTAAAGGTGGTGGTTCCTGTGTTTCATTCCTCAGTGTCTCATCCCCTTCCCTGAGCAATCCCATCCATACTCACAGCTCCAACTATGTTGAAGACTTCCAGGTTTCCATTTTCTAGATCAGATCTCTCTAAATTCTCAGATCTTTATTTCAAATTTCCCATTGAACACTTCTGCTTGGTTGTAACATAAATACCTCAAACTCAATTATTCAAAGCTAAACTCAGAATCTCTCCCCATCACCACCCCCACCGCTGCCACTTTAAAACCTGCCCTTCCTCTGGCAGTCTTGATTTCATTTCATGATATATCCTCCACCCAATGGTCAAATAAAACATTTGTAAATTAACCTTTATTTCTCTCTCCTTGACCTTCCATACATAATAGGTCTCAAAGTCCTGGAGATATCTCTTCCTAAATAAGCTTTCTAATGTCCCCCTCCCTTCATCCCAAATGTCTCTGCTTTATATCAAAGCTTGTCTATTTCTTGCATTTTACCTGGTACCCTTGATTCTGATATCACCCTTTCCCAGTTTTTCTTCCATTCTACCACATGACATGAATAACAGTCTAATTTGCAAATCAGGCCATGTCACTCTCCTTTTTAAATTTGGCAGTCACCCCTCATTACCTACAAGGTGAAGTCCAATCTCCACATAAGGTCCTTCATTACATTTTCCCACCCATCTCCTTTGCTTTATGGCATGTTTTAGGCTCACCTCATTCCCCTTTCCTTAATCCTTATATTCTATCCCAGTGCCCTACTTAACTACTTGCAATTCCCAGACCTTTTCCATATTGTAACACAACTGCTGAAGTCTGGGGCAACCTTGACCTTTCCTTATCTCCTACTTCCTTCAAGTAAAAAAAAATCTCCTGTATAATATTTTCTCTGACCACACCCATCCCCACCTCTCCAGCCTCAGAGAAAATTAAAGTTTCTCTAGGTCTTGGGAGACTTACTTTTTCTTTGTTACTTTACTTATTTCATACCATATGATACATTATATGGATGTGTCTCCAAATTTGTGAATCTAACTATAACATATAAGCAATTTGAAGACATGTTCCTCTTTGTGTCTTCAGGGAATAACATAGAGCCCAGCATACAGTAGGAGATAAAAGACACTTTATTGAACAGATATTATAAATGAATAAATGAATGAATCAATTAGTCAATACATGTAAGAGATTTTTATATTCAATTTAACTGTCTCCGAAATGCTAGATGATTTTCCCAAGGTTATCCAGGCAGAAACTGTAGAGTCAGGTTTCAAATGTATATTTGTTTGGCTCGAAAGCCCATGTTATTTTACAGTAAACAGACTACTTTCTGCCTGGAAACAATGAAACTCTGGACTAGGATAGTAGCTGTGGACACAAAGAAGAAGGTGAAAACACCAAGACATTTAAAAACAAAGATAGAAGAGATTAAAGGTGAAAATAATTCCAGAAATAATTCTAAATTTTCCAGTTTAGAATATTAGAATAATATGAATACATACTATACCTAATAACAAAACATCAAAAGCAATAAGGATAGCTACCATTTTTTTAATATTTCTTATGTGTCAAGCTCTGAGCTAAGAGCTTATATAAATTATTCTCACTTAAACTTTACAAAAGCATATAAGTAGATGCCATTATTTTACAATAAAGAAACTGAGACCTACAAAAGTTAAGTAACTTGAGCAAGCTTACACAGCTAGTAAATAGAGGACCTGGTATTTGAATCTGGTTGAGTCTGATTCCAGGGCCAGAATGAACCTTTATATTGTACTTTTCTATTCCACAGTCCATGTGTCTGTCACAGTATTTCCCAAAATACATGTGCCCAACCAAAACATAATTTTGTTCAGAAGAAAGCTTTCCATGAAAAAATATGTTTGTGAAATACTTTGTACTAACCATATTCCCATTTTAGAGGCTTATATTTCATATTATCAAATTAAAGTCTCTGAGAAATCCTTCAATAAGTCAATGGATTTAACTCCCCAAATGTGTTTAAACATTCATCCCTTTATCTTCCTTATAATTCTGACAAAAATCTTACCAAATATACTTTATTTGGGAATATTTATATTTAATATATTGGGAAATACTAGTCTAGTTACATTGTAGATTCTAACAGAGGAAAAAGAAAAACAAAACAAAACAAAAATAAGATGTGGTCCAGTTCACGGGAGCTTACACATTTATTAAGAGCAAGAAAAATGGCATATCTAGAGGAAAGGACATTATACAGTAGGCTCCCTGATTTGTGGTTTTGTTTTCCATGGTTTCAGTTACCTGAGGTCAACCACGGTCTGAAAACAGGTGAGTACAGCACAAGATATTTTGAGAGAGAGAGAGAGAGAGAGAGAGCGTGCACACGTTCACATAACTTTTAGTACAGTATATTGTTATAATTTTTATATTTTATTATTAGTTACTGTTGTTGATCTCTTACTGTGCCTAATTTATAAGTTAAACTTAATCACATGTGTGTATAGGAAAAAATGTAGTATGTATAGGGTTTGGTACTTTCACTGTTTCAGGCATCCACTGGGGGATCTTGGAACATATTCCCTACAGATAAAGGGGGACTAATGTATAGTTCAACAAAAATTATTTAGAACAATAGAATAGGCATATTTTAAAATGCTAACTATGCGGGACACACTAACTCCATGTGACATAGAATGTTATGACCAGTTGGAGTTGAGCTAAAGTTAATAGGAAAGGCTTCATGTAGGAAGAGGGTTTATTGTACTTGTACTGTTGGCCAAAACATACTTTCTTATGATCAGGCTCTGGCAACTCTAGTAAGAAAATAGTGGAACAAAATACACATTGCTATCCTTCTGTCTGCAGTTCTATACATTGGCTTCCTCAAGCTTGAGCTCTCCTCTCATAATTTCCCAAGCTTGCACTGCTTACAGATTCTCCATCATTTTCCATATATACTCAACAAGCACCCAGTTGGCCACTTGGGTATAGAAGTCTACCCCAGCCTCACATATTCCCACTTTCCAGTAAAGCTTCCCAGAACTATTTATTCTAGTTTCAGTGAAAATTAGAAGATAATCATATTTATCTAATTAAAGCAATTTACACCAATCTATGAAAGATAGATTTAATCTTCCTTGAATAGTCATTGAATCTAAGAATCTAAGATAGCTTTCAATGTAAGACACACCATTTTTATGTACCCTAGGAAATGCTGCCAATTTTAATTGCAAGATGCCATAGATTTTAGGACACATTTAGATTTCAGATGTATTAATATGTGATAAAATATGAGCTTTAGAATTGATGAAATTCTGTATCAGTGATGATTTGGTAAGGGATAAAAGAACAACAGTTAACTCTCTCCCTTTCTTTCTCTCTCTCTCCCCATCCCCCTCAACAAATACTTGGCACAGTGTACTCTGCTAAGTGCCTGGAGTCCCACAGTATTCAAGCTTGAGGAATCTGAATTCCAGTTTCAGAGTAAGAATAAGTACTGAATAATTATAACTCAGGTCCCCCAGAAGAGTAGTATGGATATTTAAAATCATGTTTTACTGCTCTTTGTTTCCCCATTACTTAGTGCACATAGTAAGCACTCAGTATTTATTGAACTGACCTAAACCAAATAGATATAAACTGAAAAGCCCTAAACTGAAAAGAAAATTCTTGTGCTTTTTTATAGGCCAATTTCTTTTGTGGAAGATTCTAGGTAGCATCTGAAGAGAAAGCATCCTCATCTTGAGGCAAGGAAAACAAATTCCCTTGAATTCACCACTAAATTGCATTTCTCCTTCCAACCCCATACTTCACACTGGTCAAGGCACTGTAATGAAAACAGGCTAAGCAAGCCCGTCTATCACGCAGGCATCTGGTGTGCACCAAAGACAGACGAATTTTAGAACCGAGGCTGTAAGTGATACATGATGATGAAAAAAATGATACTCAAACCTGTGACAATGAGATTACTCAGCTAATGATTCAGTGCCCACTCAATGTGACATTTAAACTATTATCCAGCAATCTCACACTCTGTTTAGGCATGCCATATGTATGTAAATTTCTAATTAATACTAGAGAGCCACATTTTCTTCTCAGTAGGATTCTGGGGGCATTAGACGATTGTTTTGCCTCCTCTTCTCCCTTATAGTGCTTGACTCAAGAACAGTAGACAGATCAAAGGAGGCAAAGATTTGAAAATATGACATGTCTAATGGAGAATTTATACCTTCTTAGCATTTCCCCGACTCTAATAGACTTCCTTTATGAGAAAATAACACATTCGATTTTAATCATGGCAGGCTTTCCAAACACTTGAACTGTAATAATATAACAACCCCTTAGCAACTTGATTAGGAAATGTGTCCTGTTGCCATAAAAATACATGGGCTTGAACCTGATATTGCAGTGCTCAGCTAGAGCTAGCTCATACTAGTTCGTGAGAGCCTCATGTCCCTCCCTTTCCAAATACATTAAGCAGCTTTAGCTTGGTAGCCTGAAACCAGCCATGATCATCACAAAATTGGCAAACTCTACAAGACAGGACTTTTCTTTTTCTTTCCTATAAAAATTGCACTTATTTATCCTTATCACTATTGGTGACAGAGGAAAGGTACACAGAGTCTCTCCATTAAGACAGTCTAAAAACAGATCTTGTTTAGTAAACAACACCTCTAGAAAGTCAGGATGAAAAAATCCTGGCCCCAAAATAGCTATCTCACAGCCGGGGTGCAGATGTCCTTGATGAACTTACCTGTCCTTCCTCTTTACAATACCTTGGGGGCCACACCACTGAACTGGAGATTCCAAAAGGGAGAAAAATCTATTCCAACCTTGATGTTTCATATCAGGGGCTTATTATTCATAGGTGGCTACTTTAAAAACTGATGAGAGGTGCCTTTGGTAAAAGACTAAGAAATAAGGTGGAAGAGAGATAAATATAAAAGGAAACTTAGGCTAAGAAAATCCACTGAAGTTGAAGACACTTAATTCTGAAATTCCCGGAAGGCAAGGGACAAAGAAAAAACAGAAAAAATTCTTTTATATATATGCAATGTGATCTTCAGAAAAAGCAAACTTTTCCCCCAACTCTAATAGACATTTTCCAAATAAGGCATTGAGTAGCATAGCAAATGATGGTGCAATCACCCAAACCATACATGTTTAGATAATTAAATTATCATGTATATGCTGAAGACTTTAATACACAAAATGAAGATCCCATAGTGCTTTCATACTGTAACTAGGCTACCATCCCTAATGATTACAATAGCACTAATGATAAAACTTGGACTCTCCCCATTCTACTTTGAGTCCCAGAAGTAACACAAGGAATTTTACTAATATCAAGCATAATCCTACTAACATGACAAAAACTGTCACCAATTTAAATTATATCTCAGGTATCATCATTAATTGACCTAAACATAGTATTAATAATCACCAAACTATCAATTCTAGTAGGAGGATACAAAATACTAACCTTGATTATCCTACTTAGCCAAAACCCTTTGGGAGCTGTGCTCTAGAGTTGATTAAAGAGAAACAGTTGGGAAGGGAGAAAGATAAGTTGGAAGGAAGAAAAGGAAGAAAAGCCCTATGGAAGTTCTTAAAGGGAGTTTTTCAACCAGTTAAAAAGAATAAAACTGATAGTTAAGTACTCCCAATGAAGTCCAGTCTCTCAATCCTGCCCTTTCTTAATTTATAGTGGTCTACACAGAGAGTAGGGGATCAGCATTTGCTTGCAAACATAAAAGGTCCCTATAGAAGGAAGGTATTCATCTGAACACAGAATTGAATCATTGATTCCTAAAGTTAGGTAAGACCTTAGAGACAATTTTGTTCACCCTCCTGCTGAAGGAGCCCTTTCTACACAACCACTGCCAGGTCATCATCCATGCCTGGGGTGACTTCTAGAAATAGGGAACTCCTGCCTCATGAAGTAGTCTACATTTTGGGAGGGTAACTCTAATTGTCAGAACTGTGGTCTTACAATGATCCCAAATACAAATTCCTGTCAGTTCACAGTAGGTTTGCTTCTGCCCTGTGTGTGACACCAATGTCGTGTTTTTCACGTCAGTTCTTGAATTAAAAAAAGTAAGTCTCCTGTCCCAGAATTCTTATTCTTTTCTTCTCCAGGTTAAACATATCCATTTTCATCAGTTATCCAATGATTTTCAAAAAAATTCTGGAAAGATGCACAATGCATCCCAGAGGTATGATATTTACATATTTTTAAGTATTACATTATATTTATTGGAATTTGACAATTGGCTTAGTATTAATTTATTGGTGGTAGCTACAGCTAGTTTATTTGATAATGCATTTTTAGAATACCAGAGTATTTAAAATGTACCAAAAATTGCAAATATTATAAATATAATTTAACCTTTATTTGATGTTTTGGAAGGTATAATAAGAAATCTGAGAGCATTGGAGACACTTTTATGGCTATATTTTTTTTGTGCCATAGCTATATGAATGTGCTAATGAAATGAATGTTCTAGATAATAAAATAAAACAGTTTTCTTTAGCGGTAACTAAGGAGTTAATTGGTAGGTTTATTTTTTCATTTCAATTCTTTTCTATTACAGCACGGATTCCATTTCTATTTTTCTTGTTAAACTTTAACAACTTTCATAAGCTTTTTATCCAAAGCACAAAATCCAGTAGCACCAGCCCAGCAAAGAAAAAGGCAGAGTAATTTACAACCAAGGAGCCCAGAAAATCTTTATTCTCATTTAATTATCCTTTCTTGCCAAAATATCATTTATCAAGAAACTGTTTAAAATTAAATAAAAATGGTAAAAAGTGTTGGGAAAAGTATGACATCAAATAGAAAGAAATAGTAAACAATTTTCCCTGGATAAAATAGAGATGTTGATGGGCCAACTCACACATTTTCCTTTTTAGTTTAGAGAGCAAGGCAATCATTAGATGTGATCATGTTATGTTTGCTTCCTTTGTTTTATCTGGGATCAGGAATGCTGATGGAGAGAGAGCATTTGAGCAAAACCTTGATATACTCTGGCTTTTAAAAAAAATATATGGTTAGCTTATTTTCCCTTTCAATTGTTCACCCTTGGATCCTTCCTTAGCCCATTCTCAGCAACTGAAAGGATTTTCCAGATATTCAAACAATTGCAATTAAAATATGTTCCAGAAATACTAGGTTAGCTTCCAAACCACAGAAAGACCCTTTGGCAACCAGGGGCCATTAGTGTGTTTTAAAAGAGGCTCATTTAATCAGGCCAGCAAATATTGCCCTTAACAATGAAGACCAACCACTGTTGTCCGCTATATAAAAATTTAAAAAATTAAAAAATAAACAAATGAAGAGCAATCAACTGACCTTCAGAGGAGAAATGTGAGACTGTAAGACATATCCGTGGACATTTTCTATTTGAGACAGGTTCTTTTCTGATACGTGCACGAGTTCTGGGCCTCTTACTTCATGGGTTAGTCGAGGTAAGGAATGATCATGTGGAGCGTCCTCATCTTGATATCGATACTTCTAGGAGAAAAGAAAAGAAAGAAAAAAATATATATTTATATATCGTGTTTGCAAAGGGCACAGTCTAGGCTTCATATTCTAACTCCAGTAATAGGACAAAATGTGTGCCTATTGTTGACTTCATCAGACCTTGCTGCAGATTCTTTTAGTGCTCACCATAAACCAGGCCAAATGCAAGCAAAACTGAATTAACCATCAATGTCAACAACACTTATGAATTTTTTTTGTCTGACAATATCCTTTCTCTGTTTATGAGCTACAGAAGGGTGACAACAAATGGACTGAGAAAATTTATTTAAGTAGGTGATAAGGTAACCCTTCTGACCAGAGTAGCTAAAAATTCTAGGTCACGGATGGAGAAGAAAGAAGTGCTGAGCAAGAAAACAATTCTGATACAGCCCATTCAGGAAACTTAATTTTATTAATATTTCAAAATTTGTGAAAGATTTAAGTTCCCTTGAAATGAGGAAGAAATTTTGCCACCCACGTTATTTATATTAGCTTCAAAGGGAAGACAATGTTCTCTTCCTTTACTTTATCCCCTAGGAGGAGGAGTGTTGATTTCAGTTAGTCAGATTCCAGAACAAAAGAGCATAATTTCTAGAAGTGGAGCTGGCTTTTAAAAGACTCCAAAAATCAAGGCAAAGTTTTACTTATATTGAGATGACTCCTTGAGGGCAAAAGATAATATTTCCTTCTCCCTTGTTCCCTTTTCCTCTTTTTAAAAAACTATCTTCCTTCTACATGCCTATAACAGAAAGAGAATCCTCTGGGAAAGGCTATTCTTTAATTCTTCCAAGCAGATCTAAGGAAGTTGGCAAGGAGAAAAAAAGGTCAGGACAAGAAATGGTCTAAGGGAGCTCAGCCCTGGTTTTGGGGTCAATCTCCATCTTCAGCCTTGGCCTGGATCTTCATCCTACTTCTTTGTCTCTCTTAGTTTTGTACCCCTTTTCCTTTGGAGCTGTCCCTTTAAGTCCCATTGTTTCAAGGCTGTTGACCTGCCTGGGAAAGAAAAAAGGGAGTCTTCTACATCCGACCCCCAATCTAGCTAAATGAAGTGTTAGTTTTCTTTGCCTTGCCTTTCTTCCTTGTGCATGGCACAGGGGTATTAGAAGCAGGGATCCAAACATTGTCATAACACCATCTCATACTTAATTGTGATATCTAACCTCTTCCTGTGCCCTGTTATTGTTATCACCAACAGCTATTTTATCATATCAGGTTATACTAAAAACATGTCTTCTTATAAAACCATGCCTATGATTTTCATGCATTTTTGAGATGAGAAGTATAATTTCTTGGACATCAGCTGTCAGACTGACTTGTAATCTAACAGTAACAAGAACCACTCCCAAGGTTGTTAATTCAATCTGTTATCCACTCTTACTCAGAAGATGGTTACCACCAGTACTTCTATTTTCCAGGGAGGCTTTCTGCAATGTCCCAAGTAATATTAGTCTTAAAATAAAAATTACAACTAACAATGTCATAATTTCAGTTTGGAAAGGACTCTTACATACCTCTTCCTTTGTAATCATTTTTAGCTATGATGTTCCATTTTACCTATGAGAAAACTAAGAGTCAGAGAACTTAAGGTACTTTTCCAGGGTCACCTAACTAATGGGCACCAGAGCTGGGATCCTTTCCAGATAATCTGACTTTGAATCCTCTTTCGACTATAATCAGCCTCTCCTCCACCCCCATAAAGGAGATAAAGCCCATGTCTGATAACTGAATTGGCAGCTTTGTGGAAAAAAAAAATCACTGAGAATATACAACCCAATAAGGATAGAACAGTTTGTGAACTGCAAATACCATGCTTCTGTTTTTCTAACCTTATGAATAATTTGGGAAGGTAATCTGCCTCAGAAACATGAGTTAAGCTTAACATTTATTCTTGATCAGTATGTATTCATTGGGAGTGGAAAAATGTCATACATATGCCCATTTTAGTTTCTCTGGCTTCCAGATGATCTACCCCTACATCTGCTCCCCATTTTCAATTCTCTCTCACAGAAGCGCTACCATCTATGCTGTCACCTGAGCCAGAAAAGTAGGAGTCAAACTCCATCCTCTCTTTCGCCCCCTACCATCTGCCAATTTAATCAATTACTCAGTCAACCTGATTTAGATCCTGCATAATTCTTGAATTTACTCCCTCCTTATTCCTCCTTGCCTACTGCCAACTGCTACCAACACTGTCCACATCAGGTTCCCATTAGCTCTCAGTTGGGCCACAGCAACAGCCTCTGAACTAGCTAGACTGCCTCTGGGACTGCCCCCTTCCCACTTGTTCTCTGTGCTGCTCCAGGGGCTTTCTGAATCACATTCTGATAAAGTTCTTAAAATCCTCCAATGGCTCCCATTGCCTGCAGGACAGAATTCCCGCTTCCTTATGCTGCCATAAGCTGCCCTCCCTGCACTACTACATAAGCTGAACCCCCATTACTTCTGAATTATTTTTTCTCTCCACTCCCACCTCAGTAATTATGGAATAAATATAAACAAATCATTACTTCCAGTATTTTAAGTTTATTTTAAAATTTGTGGTAAAATACAAATAAAATAAAATTTTACCATCTTAACCATGTTTAAGTGCACAGTTCAGTAATGTTAATTATATTCACTTTGTTGTGAAAAAAATCTCCAAAACTTCTTCATCCTGTGGGTTTTCCCACAGCTCCCTATACTCCCCCAATCATGACTCTTATTATGCTATATGGTTGTGTATTTTTCAGTGTTTTTCCATTGAACTGTAAAATTTTTTGAGGGCTGGGACCACAACTGGTATTGCTCATCCTCATATTTCCAGTCCTTAGCGAAGTACCTTGCTCAGTAAGTATTTGTTGAATGAATTTATAAAGGCTATTGAACAAATGGATAAAATGGGAATCAGCTGCTTAAACCACAAAAATATTTTGGCTACGGGATGCAATCTCTTTCATTATAAAACATTACAAACCCAGGTTCAAGTAAAAAAAGGGCAACCACATCATTTGCTGACACAATCTTAAAGGACATCAGACTCTTAAGTATTATATATCTCTCTCCTCATCATTCATTTCAGCAGTATATGCTGAGAATATAAACTAAAAAAAAAATCATTGTGCTTAAGAAGGCCATAAATAAGTAAGCATGTTATACATATGCACAGCTAAGATACCATACATAGTGATAACAACTATCAGTATAAACTGAGTCTGTGGGAGCAGAAATGGGTCAGAATCAACTCTGCCTGAGGATTATCAGTTTGCAATAGATAAGATCTGGAATGATATAAAGAGGTAAAGGATACTCCAAGGAGAGGCACCGTGTAGACGATACATGCAATAAGAGGGGATGCTGTTTGAGGGAATAGTGAAATCTTGAAGTGGATTGTGGCAAAGGCTATTGTTTCCCCACTCAAATCCATAGAAATCCCTCTTACTCCTTCAAGGTTTGCATCTGCATAATTCTCAAAAAGATTTCCCTTGGGTAACTGAAGCCTCCTTTCTTGGATGTGCCTAGAAGTTATACCAGACCCCCACTCCCGTGCCTCAAGGTGAGACAAATTCTGTGATACAAATTATACTACAAAACACCTGATGGAATTAGTTTAATTCTGGACTGTACCTGGACCTACATTTCTGCAGAGTTTCTTGGTACTTCCCTTACTCACCATGGGTTTCTCCAGGGAACCACCCTCCATAAATCACGCACACACCAATGCCCATCTTAGGTCTGCTTCTGGTGGACCTGATATAAGACTTGGGTGGAGCTTGGGATGTAAGGTAGAGTATGGAAGCAGAAAAGGCTAGAAGGCCTACTGGTGTCCATTGCACACACTAGGGAGCAATCCAAGAGACCCAGGACCTAAATAACACTCTGCCAGAGCCAGCCAGATATTCTCCTTCCTTTTTTTTCCTTTCTGTTTTCTGCCTATGACTAAGCAAGAGATGACAAGACTTGGTGACAAAGTACCATATTTAACTCAAACTCAAACTTCTAAAGGAATCACCCTGATATGGCATAGTAGAATTTCTCTGCTTGGATTCAAATCTTGATTTTTTTTTTTTTTTTGGCTGAACAAAAGTATTGATTTGTAATACTAAGACTAATATTAATATTAACATCAACACCAGTACTAATGCTAATGCTAATATTAATAGAAATGCTAATCCTAACACTAATGCAATATTAAAACCAGTAATATACCAGCTACAGCTAATGTGTCGGGAGCCACACTAAATGCTTTATGTGCATGATGATCATATGCGAGACAGGAGCTATTATTCTCTTTATCCAAGTCTCAAATAATTAGGTATTTTTTCCAAGCCCATATACCTGGTGAGTAGCAAGCTAGGTTTCGCATACATGTTTGACTCTAGAGCTAGAGCACTTAAACAGTCTGCTAAGCTGATTAGGACTCAAAGATTTTTGGAGGCCTACTTTATCTTTAGGAAGTAAAATTTTTAGGAAACCTTCACAAATAATCTAACAAGGGACATTAAACAACTCTGCAGAGATCACACCCTGATGGAAGAATAAGCCCTAACATTCTGGAGAATTCTGAGTCACCTCTCATTCTAGGGCTTTTCTGGTAGGTACTAATGCCATTCTGGATACCTTCGAGGATTTCTGTATTGCCTATAAAAGGACAGCCATTTGAGGAAGTCCTCTGTTTTGAAATTTGTGCCTTCCTCTTTTTCTCTCCTTGGCTTGGTCTATTGGAGGGAACTCTAGAGTAAAAGAACCTTTGTACATAGATTATATTTCCCCTTCCAGCTGTAATGGGAGTAAAGGCAGGAGAAGTGCTCAACACAGGGAAGACTGGTATACTACTTATGTCTCCCTATCTTAGTTTATTTTGTCTGTGACTTCTGGAATCCTATCTTCTTCCCCCTTCTGAAGTTCAGCCCTCCCCCCAATCCCAGATTCCTTCATCAGGCAAACATTTTCAGGTCCTTGATAATTAGATTAGGTGTTACCGCCTCAGAAGCATTCTCTGATTGTTAAGGTTGAAAAGATATTCCTCCTTTATGCTTCCACAGTTTTCTGCACAGATTTCTGTTAACGAACAGCAACTTTAAATTGTAATGATCTCTCCATGTGCTTAACTCCCCTACTAGTCCATGAGTGCCTCAAGAGCAGAGATAGAGTCTTGTTCATTTCTAAATCTTCAATGCCTGACAACTGACACGTAGTAAGAGACCAATAAATGCGAGCTTAATTGGATTAAACTTAAGTGATCTGAGCAATAATGTGATCCACTTGATCAACAAGCCCTGCCAGATGAACCTGTATGCAATCACAGTTATACTCCTTTCTATCATAGCCCCCACATGGATAGACAAAGCTAAGGAAGTCTGACCAGACTCTGCTCAGTACATTCTGCTGATGACTTTGTGAGTCAGGACCATCCTGAGTTGCCCGGAATTTAAACACAAAGTGCTATTTGTGCCTGATCTATCTCTAAAGTTTCTGCGGCATAGTTTGGAAGATGGTGATATGCTGTCACAGTGCACTATAACTGATCCAGAAACTGGAAATCTTTCAAAGTCTCATAAATAAAAATCTGAATTTATCTCTGTTGCTGCATAAAAAGTGCTCTACTTCCCCCTTGCAGCAGGAGTTGGCACTGTACTGATGGGAGAGAATGAGAGAGAACAAATCAAAAGCTGAGGAAAGCCAAAATGTATTTATGTGCTCATGAATAGTCAGTAATATTATCATACCTAATAGTGCATACTATCCATGAACACTTTGCTAAGAATGTCACAGAAATTATCCCACTTAACACTTATAGCAACATTATGAAAAGGAGACAAAATTAAGGAATGATTACAGTTCCTCATACAAAGCCTGACATTAAGGAAATACTAAAACTTGTTAGTTCCACCACTTCTGTTTACTATATTGACAAATAACATTCTCTGTGTTAAGTCGTATCTCCCCCTCTGTAATCTAAGTTCTTTGAAGGTAGGAACCCTGACACATATCTTTGTCTCCTGCAGCGTGGTCACACCAGAATGCTACATAGCGTGTGCCAGCAGGCCCAGGTTGACTGATGGAGTGCGGCCGCTTGAAGAAAGCCTCTTTGATTTAAAAATGTACTTTGGCTGAAAGGAAGCACATATTCTAGGAAAAGCATGAAGTCAGTAAGAAAAATCAGTAACAGACTTGCAAAGGGAGTGATGGTCCCTAATGAAGAGGTGAATGTAGTTCAGAAAATAAAGAGAAAACCAAGGTGGTAAAGAAAGCAGTCTCAAAAAGTGAACTACATAGAAATGAAGGATTTTCACTTTCAACTCAAGACTGTAGAAGTTTATGTTCCACAACTGAATATTCTCATCCAGGCCCTGCCAACCACCTTCTTATTTTGAGGAAAATATTTTGTTTAAACACTATGATATTAATATTTACGTACAGGAATTTCATTTAGTAGAGACTTACGCGGTATGTAGCCAGTGGACCTCTTTTCCAGTTCCTTCCTTTTTCCATGATGCCTTAGCCTATCTGTGACTGTACCCAGCTCTATGAACAAATTTTTCTCCCTAACTACTTGACCTTTTGAGTTGTTTCCCAGAAATGTTGGATTTTCTGCAAGAAAAAGGAGCTGAGATTCTGAAGGCCCCTGGGCAGACTTCCTGATGCCAAGACTCCCCATCCCTTACAACCTGCCCCCATTGTACTTTGCCCCTTTTTAGTTACACTCCAACCTGTCCTAAGGCATGTGGCCCCTCCTTTAAAAAGCTCATGATCTCCTTAGACAGATTTGAGGCAGCTTCTCCTGTTCTCCCAACAAGGTATCTGTCATATTAAAAATTTCCTTTCTTCCTTGGTAGTCCTCATTGTCTCAATAATTACATCTTTGTGCAATAAGCAACTTGATCTAGGCTGAAACCTTCTTGTGGTTTCAACAACATGACTTGTATCCCATCACCTTTACACACCTATTGCATCCTCTCTCCAACTCACTGCCTTCCCCTCTGGAAGAAAAACATGGTTAAAAAAAGAAGAAAAAAGAAAATGAAGGAATGTTTAATGCAGTGATCAGATCAGTATTTATATTCATTTCTTTAATTTGAAATAAATTCTCTGAATGATATTTTAATTGGAGCAAGGTTCTTGTCCCCCTTTCCATCCTTTCTGTCTATTATCCCAATCCATTCTTCCAGAATGGTTACATTTATGTTGCAAATCTGGGAGTGGAAGTTGGGTTAGACAGGAGGAAAATGGGAGAAGGAAGGGCAAGACAGACTACATAATTTTCACCTTCACTTCCTCAAGGCAACCTCTTAGCTTCCCAGAGTAGGGGGTTCTTTTCCACCTCCCACACTGATCTCTGCCTCATAGGCTTTCAGGGTACCCTATACTTATTCTTCATAAAACTCGGCACATTTCTATTTTACATTTATTTCTGTGATTATTTCCTTAATGTTTGCTTCCCCCATCGGACTGAAACCCCCATGGGGGTCAAGGACCCTATCTGCTTGGTTCACTGCTGACTCTAGTGCCTGCTAAATAGTAGGTCTTCAATAAATGTTTGTGTAATAAATAAGTAGTCTGTAGCCAAATCTACCTTCAAAATTCATTGCTAAAAGAGCTAATAAAAGTGGGTCAAAGCTCACTGATTGCACACAGATCTTCCCCAAGTGAAACCACCTTTTTAAAAAAATGACCCATAATCATCAATCCAGCTGGCCCAAAGAACCCTTGAAAGAGGAATTTTTCACAAGCTTGGAGCAGGACATAAGTAACAGCACTGATGTAACAGATGAAAAGCTTTCCCAGGTGCTCCATTTGAATTTTTTCAAACAAAACTCACAAGTGAAAGGAAATACTTTCCTTCTTTTTTCCCACAAAGAACAGGACAAGCCAGGATGTTAATTAAATTACAAATCAGTTGTCTGCTTGCAGCTGACAGAGCTTTGTGTGCTTCCAAGCAACGTCAGATATTTTAAACCCTCTGTAATTACCTACAATGGAGGATCTGCCAGGAAGGATGCTTTCATGAATATTTAATGGATCTTAAGATCCTTTTTAAAGAACTGATGATTTAAATAATTATGAGAGAACTTACTCTAGCTCAGTGCTGCCCTCCATCTGTTAACTGAAGATGCTGGAAAGGCAGCCTGATAGAAAGTGCAGTTTATCCCCTAAAACTCCGAGCTATGCCCCAGATCTGGGGAAATCCAGGCTCACACAGGAGAAATAATTGTAGAATTAAACAGACCTTAAGCTCTCTGAGCAAGTCAGAATAAAACCACAGACCTACAAGCTGGGGGAATAATGAGTAGAGAATTGTAAAATGAATCTGTATAAGCTGCTGCACATTCAAGATGCTCTCTGCAATTTACAAAGCACTTTGAGAAACATGGTTCTCAAGTAATTCTCTCAAGAATTGGATGGATAAAAAGGTATTGTCACTCTGATCTCTAAATGAGAAAACAGAGGATCAGAATCCCCAAAGTGTAAAATAAATGGCAAAGCTGTGTTTCAAACCAACATAGTCCTCGGATTCCAAGAGGCAGTCCCACATAGTGGAAAGTGCATGAATTCTGATATTAGAAACACGATTTCAAATCTTGGTTATGCCACTTGCTATCTGGGAGACATTTGTCAAGTTGCTGGATATAGCTGAGCTTCAGTTGACTAAAGTTATAAACCAGGAATTACAGTATTTGCCTTATAGAAATATAAGGATTGAATGAGACATTGTATTCTTGGCACCTAGTAGATGCTTGACAAATGCTCATGGTCTCCTTTCTTGGAGTCTCAAGGTCTTTGTACTTTGCAGGTTTGTCATACCAAAAAAAAAAAAAAAAAAGTACCTAAGAGTAAACTTTTCAGATAGATAACGATGTCAAGCAGAGTGAAATAAAAAAGTAAATGGTCATTTTCAGCCTCTAAATATGCCTATCATTTCTCCACTCCTTAGGCCATTGAACTAGAATAACTTTCTAAAACCTCAGTTTTATAACAGTGGCTAAGACTGCAGGTTCTGGAGAGACTGCCTGGATCAATTCCTAGTTCTATCTCATATAACGTGACCTTGGGCAACTTATTAAACTCTCTGAGACTTGGTATTCTCATTTGTAAAACTGGAATAGTGCCTAACTCAGACATTTTTGGAGAAGCCCAAGTGAGATAAATGTGTGAAAGGCACTTAGCACGTGTCTGTGATCTAGTAAGTGGTCACTTAATATCAGTGATGATTATTTTACTGGAACACTAGATGTTTTATCTGATTATAAAAGATTTTGGAAATAGAAAAAAAACAACTGAAGGAAAATTTTTTTGCCTTTTTCTGTTTCCAATTTCTTCAAAGCCTACAACTGCAACTTTTTCCAACATAACACACAGACTCTGTGTTCTAATCTCACAGACCTCCTGGTCTCCCAAAGTATACTTCATCCTTTCTTCATGACATCTTCACTGCTTGAAAATATTCTCCTTCCACTTTTTCATGCAACAACAATTTACGGAGTGTTTACTATGTGCCAAACATTGTACTACGTGCCAGGGATACAGCAGTGAATAAGAAAGACACACTTCATCCTTGCCCTTTGCTCTTGATGTCTTCTCTACTTCTAATAATCTTCCCAACTGCTTTTCAACTAACTGTCGCTCAACCTTTAAAACTTAATTAATATGTGATTTCTTCACAGAGGTTTCCCTGGATGCCCAGATTTAGCTAAGTGTCCCTTTTTCTCTGCTCATATGAATGACACCCTGAAAATTCCTCCATTTTTTTTTCAAAGCATTTATTTATCAACTTTTCTCATGGGACTGGAAAGAGTTCATAATTCATTATTGCTCCAGAAACAAATATTCTTCTTGGTACCTAAGTAGGTTCTCAGTAAATGTTTCTGAACTGAACTATACCCAGTAGAAATGTAAGTTCCTTGGACTCCTGTGTCCTCCACCATGCCTAGCACAACCTGGAAGCAGTATGTACTCAAGAGACCTGTCTGGATTCTACAGGAGATCTAGTTATTGAACAGCACCCTGTAAGATTTTCAAGAATAAAATGAAAAACTGGTTCACTTTGTACCACACGTAATGAAGTGGGGTTATTTTGAAGGCTTGCATCTAGTAGGGAGAATCATTCAAGTTTTGGGTGTGAGACACTTGGGAAGGAGTGTTGGCTTCCTGGAGAAAAAGAGTTGAGAAAAGGAAAACTGGTAATATACAGAAGGGAACTGAGTGAGTTCCCTCTTTTCCCCTCCTCTGCCAGCACTGAATTAGAGAAACTAAGGAAGCAAAACACACAAATAAGGCCATCCCAAGTGTTCTTACCCTAGACACTCTAAATGCCAGGCCAGCAGCTTGACTCACAGATGAGCGTACCAACCTTGAATAAGCATAATAAAGTACATTAAAATGTGTGCAAGGAAAGGAAGAGGTCTGGAAAAATATACTAACATGTTGACAGTGGTTATTTCTGGTGATTATTAATTTCATTTTTTTGAGCTGCATGTATTACTTAGAGGAATAAAAATAATTAACAAAACAATATGTAAGACATGATCAAGTATTTGTTTGTTTTAATGGAGAAGGTGCAGTGTTCTGTAAGCTTTGTGGTAAAGGAAAAATTTTCAGTCCTTGAAAGGGTTTATTCATGTTCAGTTCAGTTAATTTTGAGAACTGGCTGAAGGATGCAAGGGAAGTGACTGCCAGCTGACAGATGAAGGAGGGAGGAGCTGGGAATGAATTTACTGGGGAGGACCAGACCTCAAGTCAAATTTCTTTGGTACCAAGAAATTAAAGCAATGATTTGAGAACAAACTCAATAATAGTTTGTGTATTTGAAGCAAAACTTCAAATACTGTCTGAGGGGTTCTCCAAGGATAAATGTTACTGGGTTCAATAGAAGGCAGTAAGATCTGTGGGCAGTCACTATCTGACTCAATTCATCAGCTGTGCAACTGCTATAGCATCTGTGAGTGAGAGTCATTCACTACTAAAGGCTAGAAACATGTTCTGCTCAGTGTGCCTGGTGCCCCCAAAAGAGAAAATGTTCATTTCAGCAAAATGCTTCATCAAGTGACATAAATTCCCTGCACCTCAATTTCTTAAGTTTAAATTCTATTCCTCCCACTAACCAACAATGCAGATTCAGGCAAGTATGGAAGCTCTCTGAAACTTAGACTCCCCATTTGTAGAATTGGACTAATAATATTAATACATGACAGTGTTGCTATGGGAAATTGATAAGATAGTATGAATAAATATTTGGGCACAGAACCAGACTCCTAGTAGGTACTTAGGAAATCTAAGACTCTTTCTATTTCTCTATCAGTGTCACGTAATCATCTTTCCATGTGTTGTAGGAAGAGTCACTTCCCCACCCCCCCACGCCTCCCCGCAACATAGGCATGCACATGCTCAGCTCAGCCTCACCACTATTATAAGGAGCTGGCTTCCACCATGCTATCACAAGTATTGCAGCATCCCTACAGAACAGCACAAACCTTCTGAAGGAAGCAGAATGAACTGCTAAGGCCTTGCCCCCACTGCTCTGAGATTCAGTCTCTCTTCTGTATGTGAGGCCATCTTATCCTCTCTACCCATGTTTCCATCTAGGCCAATGTTTCTGGCCTCTTCTGCCTGTGATTATCATTTCTGCCCAGCAGGCAGAGGAAAAGAACAAAAAAAAAAAAAAAAACAATCTCAAACACAGATGCTGAATTTGCCTTCACTGCTCACTCAAGCTATTCTTCTGATCCATTTGAGCTTCTGGACTTCAGAACCTGCTGGTAGAATTGGTACCTGCTGAGCCCTTCTATCCATATTTGACTTCTGAGAATGAGACCATTTACACACCTAAACCTAGAATATCTCCTGGACTCTTTCCAGCTGGCTGTGTGCCTGGTCCTGGGTTTCCTGGGCAGTCTGTTGGCATGTACTTCCTCTGTGACACTATAGAGACTCAAATTCCTTCCTAACAAAAAGCAACATCATTTGTTCATTCAGTGAAATATTTACCTAGCACGTCATGGGCTAATTACTAAATTGTAAGTGCTAGGAATACAGTAGGAAAAAAAGGGGGCAAAAATTTATGACGCTTAGAGCTTAAATTCAGTTGCACCAGGTAATACAACTCTTTGTCTGAGTTCTCTTTTTCCTCAACGTGCTTCCTTTACCCAGAGCAGGCATGAACAGCTGTCCTTTCCATGGGAAGATACCAAATGGCCCAAGTGGGCAACCACTCTGAATTGTCTCTGGTGGTGGTACACATGGGTTTGATCCATCCACCAGTTCTTATCCAACTGCCTTTGTTCCAGAGCACCTTATCACGAGCTTGTATGAGTGGCATTGGAACATGAAACAAGTGAAGGATCAAAGCAGAAAGTGTGGCCTTAATTCTGGCCTCATTAGCAGTGGGTTCCAATCAAAGAGGATTATTTGGTAATCAGACACTATAATAAGACTAGTATTTCCTCAAATAAAGTTGCTTTATAATCCATGCTTGGTTATGGTGGTTTAAATATTCTCAAAATCAGATATTATATAATAAAATACATTTTAGAAAGGCATTTTTTTACTTGATCTAGATATTTAACGTGTAGTTGAATGTGCAATTATGGAATGCTATTTTGTGCTTATTACAACCTTAAAATGTCAGCTCCAAATCAAGAAAACCCAGAAAGTTTTCTAATTGTCTTGTTCTGGTGCCCTGCTGGGAATTTACAGAGTCATCTTTCAGATTAGTGCCTATGATATGACATACATATATATTAATGCTTTGCAAGCATTACTTTATTTAATCCTTACAAAAAACTTATGAAGTAGTTACTGTTTTATTTCCCTCATTTTACAGATGAGAAAATAGAGATGAAGAGAAATCAAGTGACTTGTTCACACAAATAGTGGAAAAACTGAGATTCATGCCTGGCTATCCATGTAATCACCACCTTTAATTCTCACACTATATTATCTCTCAGGTATTGTGCATTTCTTACTGTTTGACTCATACTTTTCTGAGTATAGTAGATACTTTGGTCCTTTGATTTAAAAGTTGAGGTCTACAGGCTTCCCTTTATCCTTGCTGGTCCATAGAATACAATTAGGAGAAAGTATAAATAGAAATAACCTAGTTAATGATGTTGTCATTTCCCTGGTCATCCAAATACAAAACCACATAGATAAAGACGATCCTTCAGCATCTTTCCCCCCTCACATCTTCCAGCGTAGGGTCCATCTAACTAAGTTGGCAGAACATGACTCTTAATATCAGAGTGAAGGCCAAGATGATTTCTAGACTGAGAGTTCCTTAGTGAAAGTAGTGATGCTACAGCTGTAGCCATCTTAGTACCCCTCTGGCATATAGGAGGGATTTAGTACATTTTACCAAGTGAATGAATCTAATGCAAGTTTAATGAATTCTATTTCAGCAGAGATTTTGTTCTTTTCTCTTTGTTTGTTTCCATTGCCTGTTCCCCCATAAGGCCTTTGTTTCTTCTCCCCAAAATGTTCTACTTGCCTCTTACTTCCCTTTTCGACCACATTTCCTGCCTCTCCATACCCCAACACACCAACTTTACTTTCTTTACCTATCCGTCTTTTCCCACCCCATCCTCCAAAACCTAGAGTTTCACCATTCTGAATTATTTGCAGTTCAGAGTAAGAGTAATGGATCACCTTCAGGACTTTGGACTTGCTACTTCCCAGATGCCTGTTGCCATCTCTTCACCTTCAGGGTTCAATTAAGATGATGTCCTTCCCAGGAGTATCCATGATTTATCCACTTTATGCCTCACCCCCAGACAGGGGTCAGGACTCACAGCGGCCTGCACACCCACAGAACATTTTTATTCTATCATTTTTGTCTGTTTATTTGATTGTTTACTTTTATAGACTGTAATATCTTTGAATGTAAGGATAGAGTCTTATTTATTGCTGTAGCACCTGTGCCAGGTATTCAATGGGTGTTAAACAAATGATTGTTAAATGAATAATGGTTACCTAGTAACTGGTTTCCTTACTCGCATTCTCTCTATCAACCAATTCATTCAACAAATCACCCCCAGATGTACCTTCTTTAAAGACAAGTTTGGCCATATCACTAATCCCTTTAAAACCCGTCAGTAGTTTCCTACTGTTCCAGAATAAAACGTACACACTTGGGTGTGGTATTCACACCCCTCTCAACTTCTTGCTAAAGTACTATTACTGTACTTTTTCACCCATTTACATTCCACCAAACTAGCTAAGTGGCTTTGAAGCCACTCAATCTTCCTGATCTTTCCTACCTTCCTGTCTCATGCTCTTCCTTTTGCCTTTAATGATGCTTCCCAAATTGCAGATGGGGAATATCTTGCTCTATATTGAGCTTCTATTAATAAACATGTCACTTTTTCCATGGTCTCTCCTGATCTTCCCTACCCCCCAAATGTGGTTTACCTTTGTCTTTACTTTATACTGCTCTTACAATAAAATTTTCCATCATTGAGTTTGTAATTTTTTCGTCCATCCCTCCTTTCACCAAGCACTTTAAATGAGTCACTGAGGCACTGTAGCAGACACTGATGATATTTAGAGAGAGAGCACAGAGTTCCAGCTCTCACTGAGCACCCTTTTCAGTAGGTGAGACTGACAAATGTTATCAATGTAAGATATCACTGTTAAGATACATCCTGATTTTGGAGATTCTAAATATTAATATAAAAATGTGAATCTTAGAATTGATGAAATACTATATTAAAATGTAACATTCATATGTTCCCATGGAGGTTCACTTAACCTAGTTTTTATGGTAGAAAGGGGCAGTTTCCTGGAGGACAAGATACCTCAGACTACTCTTAAGGAATAAAAAGGTATTAAGGAAAGGGTAGCAAAGGTATTGGCAAATGAACCGCAGATTAAAAATTATGGAGGAGTGATGATAGAGCACAACTGCCTCTTTTAAGATAAGATGCTTGAAGGCAGGTTCTTACTTGATATTTGTTTCCTCCAGAGGGTTTTGTACTGAGTTGTGTTAGATCAAAACTAAAATTTATTGTGGACCATTCACATGTTACAATATAAATAAGCTTGATAATTTCACCTTAAAATTTGCAATATGGATCTAAGGTTTCAGGAACCTTAAAGAATGAGTTGCTTGGGATACATATTCAATCCAAAATCTGAAATATAACATAAATTATCACCCATGAGAATAGTACTTGAATGATTAGACTGTTGTATAGCTTGACCTTTCATTACTAGCAGACTTGGCAAGGCTAATAAAGATCATCTAGTGCACAATTCCTATTCCTCACAGAAAATTCAACTCTAAAATCCATGAGCAACTGGCCTCTGCTAGTACATGTCTTGGTCCATTCAGCTCATGGCTACATTTCTAGTTACACATATTTTATTTTCTTCTTCATCATTGTATCTAATCAGTAAAAATTTTACCTAGATATGCAAAATTAACAATCACAATAAATCTTCCTAAATACACCATTTTTTAGCCTAAAAAGAGTTACTCCTTCCCTAATTTAATATAACTTTATCAAACATGAGGGCAGAATAACCTCTGGGTTTATTAGATATACTAGCTTGAGATTCAATAGCAAACAAGAAAAACAAACAATGTTCTTTCTCTTATGGAGCTTCCCTTCTATTGGAGGTGACAGACAAACACAATTAACAAATAAATGAAATAATCAAAGATTGTCAAGGAAATGAGAAAATGCTCCAAGAGAGAACAAAGAAGGAACCATGTTCATTAGAAAATGTCAGGGACACTTGCTGAAACAATGAACTATAAACAAAATACAGAGGAATGAGAGAATTTCCCATGTGAAGAGCTGGGTGAACTGCCTTCCAAATGAAAGGAAGAACAACCATGAAAGTCTCTGAGTTGGGAAAGAGTTTGGTAGGTTCCAGGAATTGATACAGTTTTCTGAAGAAGGGTGAACGAAGTGAATATGAGGCGGGAGAGGCAACCTGGGGTCAGATTACGCAGGGCCTTGTAGGCCTTGGGAGGATTTAAGTCCCCATCCTGAGAAAAATGGGAAGCCAACAGATGATTTCAATAGGAAAGTGATGTGATCTGATTTGTATTTTCAAAAGCTCACTCTTGCATTGTCAGTGAGGTTGTAAAATGGTGTAACTGCTATGATAAACAGTATGGAGTTTCCTCAAAAAACTAAAACTAGAACTACTATATGATCCAGCAATCCCACTTCTGAGTATATATATCAAAGAATTAAAAACAGGGACTTGAAGAGATATTTGCACACCCATGTTCATAGCAGCACTATTCACAACAGCCAAGAGATAGAAGCAACACAAATATCTGATGATGAATGAATGAATAAACAAAATGTGGCACCCCCCCCATACATACACACAACACACACACACACACACACACACACACACAGTGGAATACTATTCAGCCTTAAAAAGGAAGGAAATTCTGACACATGCTACAACATGGATGAATCTTGAGGACATTATGCTAAGTGAAATAAGCCAGTAACAAAAAGACAAATGCTGTATGATTCCATTTATATGACATACCTAAAGTTGTGAAATTTATAGAAACAAAGTAAAATGGTTGATACCAGGGACTGGAGAAAGGAAGAAATGAAGAGTTGTTTAATGGGTATAGATTTGCAGATTTACAAGATGAGGATGTTCTGCAGATCTGTTGTACAATGCAGTGAATATAATTAATACTACTGAACTGTATGCTTAAGAGTGGTTAACATGGTAAAATTTTATGTTACATGGTTTTTACTACTAATAATAAAAAGCTCACTCTGGCTGCCAATGGAGAATGGATTAAAAGGGGTGGTCAGAAGTGGGGGAGATCAGCTGGGAGGCTCTCAAAGGACCCATGCTTCTGCCTGGGACAAGCAGGGAGCAGAGTCTGCAGCCAGTGAGGTTGGCCCCTGCCCACCTGTACTTCTTATAGTGAGGAAGCATCCAAGGCCCACAAACTCCAAGTTCTTTCTTGCCCACTCACAAAAGCATTCCAAATGTCCAAGTATTTCATTCCTTCAACCCTTGAACATCCCTTCTCAAAGGGGATAAGTAGTAACAAAAAAAAAACTTTCTAACAGTTAGTGATTAAATCAGCTCCCACCTGGGCCCAGCTTTTGCCTGGTAGGAAACAGGAGGAAGTGGGCAGGTAGCAGATGGACTTTCATCAACTGTACCCAACCTTGGGATCGAGACCCTATAAACAGTTGGTTCTAATACTCTGTGTTAGTCTCTCATCAAAAATATTCCCCTAGTTGTTTTTAATAAACCTGAGCATCTGGACTAACACCAAATTAGAAATCTTTCTTCCTGACTATTATTTCTGTTTTGGGTCATAGCAGTAGCCCTAAATGGTTAAAGTAATTACTTTGTATTATGATGAAATTATACTTTAATTATGAAAGCATTCATTCATATAAAATTATTTATGTGAGCTATATAAGCTACAAAGAATAATACAACAAACTCCCTTGTGACTGCCATCCGTCTTAAGACATTGAGTATTACCAATAGAATGGAGGCCCTAGATGGATATCCCTAGTCATATCTGTCTGACTCTCCCCAGAGGTAACTCTGGAATTTAGTGTATATAGTAATAATTGTCTGCTTTACTCAATGGTGTTACTATATAGATATGTATCTGTAATGGTTAGTTTTATGTGTCAACTTTGGTAAATTATAGTACCCTATTATTTAATCTAGGTATTGCTGTGAAGGAATACCTAGATTAGTTGTGGTTACATTCAGTTGATTTTAAGTAAAAGAGTTTACCGTTGATAATCTGGGTGGGTCTCATTCAATCAGCTGAAAGGTTTTATGAACATATCTGAGGTTTCCATGGGGAAGAATAAATTCCACCTGTGGATTGCTGCTTCAGCTCCTGCCCAAGAGTTTGCAGCCTGCTGGCCTGCCCTATGGATTTTAAATTTGCCAGCCCTCACGATCACATAAGCCAATTCCTTAAAATAAATTTGTTTATGCACACACATGTATATATATACATACATACACACATATATATATATAAAATATGCGTATACATATACAAACACATACTGGTTCTATTTCTTTGGTTCTAGGACCTTGACTGATACAGTATTCCTAAAAACAAGTATAGTTTTTGTCAGTTTTGGAACTTTATATCAGCAGTATCATATTATGGCTATTTTTCTATATTTTATTGTGAAATTTATTCATGTCGATGTGTTCAGGTTTAGTTCATTTATTTTTAATTTTTTACAGTGTGTCATTATATAGTACAACACAATGTACCTTGTTTTTTGCTGAAGGACATTTGGACTATTTCTATTGTTTTCCTTTCTGGAATTAAAAAAAAACACTAACAATAACTGCTATAACATTCTTGCATGTATTTTTTAGGGTACATATGCAAGACTCTAATTATGGCATATGCCTAGGAGTGGAATTTTGGGTCAATTTTACTAGGTAACCAAACTGTTCCAAAGTAGTTGCATCTGTCATTGGAAATATACCAATTTACACACTACCAGCAATATATGAGAACTATGATTGTTCCACATTCTCAATAAAACCTGAAATTATCAAGAAAAAGACTTATAACCTGACCAGATAGCAGATTTCAAAAATTTAATCAATACAATTTACAGATGAATTGTATGTGAGGGGTGAGGGAGAGAAAGGAGTCAATGATCATTCCCAGATTTTTGGCTTTAGTGATCATTAATATTTATTCCAAATGTTATTCTCCTGCTGCTTCTTTATCTCAAACACTTGTGACAAACTTGAACAAATACTTAGTTCAGTTTACTAACTGGCTTGGGGTTTGTTTATTTCCCAGATTAAACATCTCCTCTGTGCAGGATTTACCTTTAGCCACAAGGTGGCAAGCTAAGCATCCTTAAACTTAAAGCTCAATCCCGAGGTCTGAGTGAACTTGACTATTCTTAGAAAGTTTATAAAGCAAGAATTTATCCCTCAGTAGATTCTTTATGGATATAAAACACATGCTTCTTTCCTAAAAATCCTAACATATTTGTATCTGCCAATTTTTCTCTTATATAAGGGAATAATCAGAAACCTTTTTTCTTTACTTTTCTTTTTTCTTAAACTCTGAACCTGTCAGTGCTCTGCTAGCATCCTTATTTGGCTCCCTTTAATTATAGCATACATCGAGATTCTTTATCCTGACATACAAGACCCCCTATAAACCACCTTGAACCTGCATTTCTAACGTTGTTTTCTCTTACTCCCTCCCCACCCCAAATACACCCCCCCACACACACTTTTCTCCATCTCTCTGAACATTCCAGCTCTCAGGGCATGGTCTAACTACACCAAATTCCTCCCAGATCTGTATACTTCTCAGTTCACATTTCCGTGACTTGGTGAGAGCTACTGATTCTTAATCTTCTCTTTTTGTCGCACCTATTCAATTGAAACATAAATTTGAGTCTCAGTTTCAATACTGTGCTCCCAAAGATTTCAGAGTCTCCTCTAGCAGTTATCCATGACTCTTCTAAGCTCCCCAAAACATTTGTGTACATGAGCAAACATTCTGTCATGTTTTATTATGACATTTTTATCTTTCTTTTTTTTTTCTCCTTCACTAAATGTTTGTTACTCACCGACAGAGAGTCATGACAGATTTTTTTTTTGACTCTGTCCTAGTGCCTGCACCATGCCTACAGCTTAATGGATATTGACTATATTGCTGAATGAACAAAAATTGTATGAAGGCAAATATTTTGAGTGATGCACATTTTCCATCAGTTTGTAAGTACTTAACACAGTACTTACATTGTTGGAACTTCTATCTGCTATTTCTGTTGTCATTATAACTAAAACCATTTAAGGTAAACAAACACCGAGTTGGTTGTTAACAAGAGATAGAAGATACAGCTTGTGCCCATGAGGAGGTAAGCCAAGGACAGCTGAGGGGAGACGGCATAGCTCAGGAAACAATTAGAGACACAGGCAATGTGGGCATGTGTAACTCAGTAGAATATACTAATATAATAAAGTAGTTCGCTTAATGAATGTGATTAAATAAATCATTGGGTTTAGCCATTAGCATGAAAAGTTTCCATAATTCAGTTGACATATCAAATATTTTTCTCAGCAAACATATTATTGATTTCCCACAAAGGTTGTAATTTAACAAGCACATAATATTGATTTTTTAAAGTTCTCAGTCCAGAGCTATGAGGATCTCAGTGGAATTGTAATTCCTTCTAATTAAAAGCTTCAACATGCAAATATGTGCCATGAGGTATTACATACCATATGCTACACTGTAATCTCAACTTGCTAACTTCACCTCCTTAGTCCTGTGCATATAACTCTATCCTGATCAGTAATTTTTTTGCATTTTATCTTCTTGGGTTTAATCCTAGAGGATTTCCACTCTAAATTAGCTTTTGCTAGATTTTTTATTCTATTATAATTTTAAATCGATTAAATCAATAGTTATTAAGTGCCTTCCAGGTACAAGAAAATAGACTATGCCATAACATGTTGCTTATGAATGTTCCCTGTATTCATTTTTAGCTACTATTTGATAAAAACCTACTCCATGCTAGATACCCTTCTGGGAGGAAGAAGCTAAGGCTTAAAAGATTTATATTGGTATGCTAGAACATGCTATGTACTTGTTGGGAATTAACAGGAAAAAATTCACCCCAATAGGTTTTCAAAATCTTCTCAGATTCTTTCAGAGAACAGTAGCTACAGGAATATATGTAATCTGGGCCCCAAATTTGGGAACTTGATCTTTTCTTCAAGTCAAATTTAGTAGGTAAAAGCCACATTACACTGATTTTAGCCAATGTTCTCAAATGGATCAACTTAAGTCAGCATATAAATTGCTGTTGACTATTATTGAATACCCACAGTGTGCGAGGCACTATTAATTCAGCTGAAACTCATTAATTCAAGTGAATAACTCAGTCCCCATTAGGAGGGCTCACATTTTACAAATGACCAAGCAAGAGAAAAACACCCAGCTGAAAGGCAACATAACTGGCAGGCACTTTCATCATCTGTTGTTAATTGGAAGAAGTAGAACTTAATTTTATTCAGGATAATGCTTCATCATGGCTTTGGAAAGTAATGAAATCTCAGGGGATATGAATGGGCTTCTCTAATAAACTTTCCATGAGACAGATTTGTTGAAGGAGGAGAGGGGTCTTCTTATAAAATTATCAGGGCTGTGGAGAGGTAAAATGCAACAAATGAAATCTACATTTTGTGTCAAAAGCACTAGAAAAATCACAAAATTATTATTATGATTATTATTATGGTCACCCATAATATTAGCTTTGAGAGTAATTTATGAATGAGAGTAATGGAGGGTTAATTGTGGCAAGAAAACAAGGGGTATGCTGAACTTGAGTTCCAGATGGGAGTAGGTACTACTGTCTCCTTTTGCTGTGAAGGGAAATTAACAAATTGATATTCTGGAGTTAGAGTGCTCACACTTTTAAAATATGACTTGACATTGCATTTTCCTAATGACAGATCATTAGGTCTTCCTATCATTACGTATTCCTTCAACAAATATTTATTGGGCATCTATAATGAGCACTCTGCTAGATACTAGGGGTACAACAATCAAAAAAAAATTTCATTCTTTTCTCTCGTAGAGTTTATAGCCTGGTAAGGGAGACAGATATTAAATGCATAAATGACTACTATTTAATTATAACTGTAACATAAGCTATGAAAGAGTACACTGGGCATTCGGAGTATGTTCCAGTAAGCAGCAAGACACAGTTCAATAGGTCTAGGTAATAATACAAATGATAGCTACCCTTTACTGAGCATCTATTCTCTTCTGATCACTATGCTAAGTGTTTTGCATTATTTTTATTTTTACAACTACTATGTATGAATCAAATACCCACCCTGTCACAGATGAGAACTCCTAATGCTATGGATTTCATGATGGCACATGCCAACAAACATATCTCATCAATGGGTTGGTTATAGCCCAAGGGATGCCATTTTGCCATCTCTTTTTAAAGACTCAGGTTAAATGTCACCTTGCCTGTGAAGCTTTCCTTCTGGCAGCCAATGTTCCATCTTCTGTGCTTTCCAAATTTCTTAGTTAAAACTTTAATATTTTGAAATCTAATTAATCTATTTATAAGTCTGGCTCCCCCACTGGACTGTAATCTTCTTGAGGAAGGAGACTAGTTTTAATTGTGTTGTATTTATTTTTATATCCCCTGCATCTAACAAGCTCTGCTAGCCATTTATAAGTCCTCGATAAATATTTATTAAATCATTGCTGAGTGAAATAAAATTTGTTCTTACAGTGTATAGCAAGAATGTAACACATTGGAAAATAAGGATAGCATTTCATTTGAAATACTGAGAAAATATTTGAAAGGCAAATTGTTCGTTAATAAACATCTAGAATAGACCATGCACCTAGTACATAATACATATTAATTTGAAGATTTAAAATGGATCATTGTTTTACTTCCTAAGTGTTGATGAACACTATAAATGTCAAATAAAATAGCAACTGGGTTTCAACCAAATAGAATTCACTTAGATAATTTAGCCTTGCACTTCTTTCTCAGTCTTGACTTGTGCTGATCATAATGGGACAAAATGTACTTTCACAAAGTTACATTTTTACAACATTGAGCAATGTCTAATAGAATCAGTGACCCCAGAACTAGAAGGAACTCCAAGACATTCTTTGGTTTAGGCTCCTTCCTACAGGAAGACCTGCTCAGGCCTGGTGGCTATCACAGGCTGAACAATGATTACCATTTAGGTCCCCAAATCATCACCTACTGCCAGCTCTTTTTATGACTGCCTATATCTCTACCTAATACTAATTTCAAAAACACTATAAAATGTAAAAGAAAAAAAGAAAGGATTGGGGGTACCCATTTCCTTCTTTGCATATGGAAAACTCACTTGGCTTCAGAGAGTCCAACTCAAGTTTTCAACAGCTACACGAAGGCTTCTGGGTTTGCCCCATCTGAAAGCGATCTCTCCTTTTACATTTTATCACTCAATGCTTACAATAGTTAGCTTGAAAATTATGCATGTATTTTGGAATTGCTTGTGTCACATATTTAAATAGCAATCTACAAGATGTATGTGTCCTGAGTTACAACTAAATTGAACAGCAGTCTTGTCTTATATTTTCTGATATTCCTCCAAGCAGCTAGCATAGTAGATATGCCTTGTGTTAAAATAAGGATGCAAAAAAAACTTTAAAATTTATTTTTTAGAAAAAAAATAAATACCCAACGTTTTAAAAATCCACAATGCAACTCCATTTAAATAAGTTTATCTTGGGTAATATTTCTATTAAAATCCATTCAATATCAGGCTCTATTCCTTGTACCTAGCACAGTCACTAGCATATAACAGGCTTTACATAAATATATGCTGAATAAGCAAATGAAGGAAGAATCTAACTAGTGCCTGTGGACTTTTCAGCCACATCTGACATTGAGCTATCTCAAAACATAATGAGCAAATGAATGAATGACTCTACAACCACAATAATCCACATTTGCAGGAAACACTATCTATAATACTATTGTAATTTGTATTTTTATGTTTACCATAAATGCTGGGGTTTTTTTTTCCAAAAAGCCTGACATTTTTTGAGGCTTCTTTTTAACATAATTACTGAGACATAATGACTGGATGACATTTTGACAATAATCATCAGAGCTGGAAGAAATCACGCTTTTCTGCAGGACCTAGCATTGTGGCTGCAAGCAGCAGTGCAAGGAGTTCACCAAAAGGCCAAAATGTGTCATAGCACAAGGTAAGGTGGCGCAGCTGCCAGGTGAGATTCAGATGCTATCTGTGATTTAGGCTGAAACAGTTAAAAGGCAAATTCTAAAATAAGCCTTTTTCTTGTACTCCTGCCTGGCTCCCAGTTCAAGAAAGTTTAAGTAAAGCAGTTAATGAACACCAGAATTGTTACAATAACACTTTGACCTTGGTCCTAGCTCTGCCTCTAAGTAGTTGCGTGAACTCTTAATAGGGTAAAGCCCTTCTCTGGTAGACAGATTCCTCCTTCGAAAATTTTTAGGGAAGTAGGCTAGAACAGTGGTTTTCTGTTGTGCCATGAAGATACACTGGTATGTCATGCTCATCTATGAGAAGCACTGCATATGTTGATATTAATCATATAGTGATTGTAAATCATTTACTTAAAAATAAAGCAGAGCAGATTTAAGAGAACATAACATCAAATCTCACTCACTTATATTCTGTTATGTTTGTTTTAGAGGAAGAGAAAAAAAGTCAGAGTACAGTTAAAGCAACTAAATAAAGCACAGCCTATTTTATCTAGGTTAGAACTACTGCAAGTGACCCTAACTGATGCTGTGACAATAACAGGTGGCTGCAATCTCTTCTCCTCTGCAATATTTTTTTGGGTATTATGAAAGCTTGGGTATTTTATAGGCATGAGTTGCCCCTTCATGCCTGTCACAGAGGAAAAAATTCAGAGAACAGTGGGCAAGGAGCTGGCTAACATTCCTGTCAGTACTGAGCTGCAGGGATTTGTATCAGAACTGACCTCAGGAAACTAGCTTTGCAAATGTCCCTTAAGGAAGACTTTCAACCCCTAAAAACACCCCATCCAAGAGCGAACTAGTCCTTTATTGAGTGAGACTGAAGGAGGGTTGGTTAGGAAAGAACCATAAGAAAGAGAACTCTTGAATAAGCTTAAAATATTTCTCACTTTAAATATTACCACAAATAGAACCTCCGTTTTTAAATCTGCATATAATGTGGTTTGATGAATATTTATACAAGTGTTTTCTTTAATAAAAATCTATTCTTACAGAACTAAGTTGAATCATGGTTATTGGTCTCAAGTTTCCATAATTGTGAAATAAATGGTTTGGACTAAATATTACTTAGGATCCCTCTTTTTTTTTCCTGCATAATTTCATTTATTATAGCTCTTAAGTTTCTTTCTTCTGTAACATTCCAAACCCTCTCCCCTTCTATTTATGCCAGTTATTCGCTAAAAAAACTAGATCATTTGCCCTGGAGAATGGCCCATATTCTGAATTTGACTGCTTCCTTATTGTGTCATGTCATTTAAAATTAACATATTCTTCTAAACTCTGTATTTCTTGTATACCTGTAGTTATATCTAAGCTTCACTAAATTCTATTTCAACTTTAAGAAAGCAACACAGTGAGGTGGTACAATGCACCAAACCAGATTTTAATAGATAAAACACATTTGATTAGTCATTTTCTTAATTTCTTGAGTTTCATTTGATTATTAGTTTAATACTAAACCTCCACGAGATATCTATTTATATCAAATATAGGTTAATGCTTTTGGTTTTCCTCTATAATTTTATGTTAATGTATAAAGTAACATATATTATATGTAAATTATAGAAATTAAAAGTCAACCAAGTTACCTTTGTTGATGACACCTAGCAGAAAAATGATAATGATATAATAAAGAATATTTTATAATTGGCTTATGACTTCACAAAGCTTTGGGGTTTTTTTTGTTGTTTTTCCTTTTATTTCAGAATATTATGGGGGTACAACATTTGGTTAAATATATTGCCCATGCACTGCCCATGTCAGAGCTATACTCGTTCACATCTCCCAAACTGTGCACCTAAGACGTGAAACCATAAGAATTCCAGAAGAAAACATTGGAAAAACTATTATGGACATTGGCCTAGGCAAAGAATTTATGAAGAAGACCCCCAAAGCAATCACAGCAGCAACAAAAATAAATAAATGGGACCTGATCAAATTAAAAAGTTTCTGCACACCCAAGGAAACTATCACTAGGGTGAACAGACAGCCTACAGAATGGAAGAAAATATTTGTATGCTACACATCTGATAAAGGGCTGATAATCAGAATCTACACAGAGCTTAGGAAAATCAACAAGGAAAGATCTAACAACCCCATTAAAAAATGGGCAAAGGACATGAACAGAAACTTTTCAAAAGAAGACAAAATAATGGCCAGCAAACATATAAAAAAATGCTCAACTTCTCTAATCATCAGGGAAATGCAAATCAAAACCACAATGAGATATCACTTAACTCCAGTGAGATTGGCTCATATCAAAAAGTCCCAAAACAACAAATGTTGGCCGGGATGCGGACAGATAGGAACACTCATACACTGCTGGTGGGACTGCAAATTAGTACAACCTCTATGGAAAGTAATATGGCGATACCTCAAAGAACTAACAGTAGAACTACCATTTGATCCAGCAATCCCACTACTGGGTATTTACCCAAAGGAAAAAAAGACATTCTATAATAAAGACATCTGCACGCAAATGTTTATAGCAGCACAATTCACAATTGCAAAGATGTGGAAACAACCCAGCTGCCCATCAATACACAAACGGATTAATAAAATGTGGTATATGTATACCATGGAGTACTACTCAGCAATAAAAAACAACAGTGAATTAACACATCTGGTATTATCCTGGATGGAGCTAGAGCCCATTCTTCAAAGCGAAGTATCACAAGAATGGAAAAACAAGCACCACTGGTACTCACCATCAAATTGGTACTAACTGATCAATACTTATGTCACACATGGCAATAATATTCATCAGGAGGCGGGCAGGTGGGAGGGGGGTGTAGGGGATGGGAAAACTCTCACTGAAAGGATCCCTCTTAAGAGTATGATTCAATGATTTTCACAAATAGAAGAGATGTGATTATATAGCTACTGCCACCTGGTGTCAGCTACCTGAACTACAGTTATCAAAAAAGGACGTCAATATTCATTTCTTTTCCGTGTCTGCAGTTCCAATTCAATTTGGCAATAACATCACAGTGCAACATGATGGCTTTATAAATTAAAATGGTCTCAAAAGACAATCTAGTCCATATGATTTTTTGTGTGACATAAAAAATTGTATTTTATTTTTTAAGACATCTACACATAGATTCTCCAACTTCTTTTGTATCACCATTTCTTTGTTTAACCACATTTGAATTTCTTCCTGATATTACTCCTTCCTGATGTATTCCTTGCTATACTTTTAAAGCATTCCCTTCTATTCCTTAAACTCCAAAACAAAACTAAAATATTTTCATTTTTTGTTAGATGGAATTAAAACAATATATAAGTGGCCAGACTGTCCATGTATTAGGTCATTAAATACGCAATGTCCAATTTTGAATCAATAGTTTAGTTTATTATATCTCAAACAAGAAGCAGTGCAATTAATCAAATTATGCACCTAAATTATCAACACAGTTTTGCCATCTTAATGGTAGCTTGTTTATGACAGCAGCAAAGAAGCCTGGAGAGCAAGTGCCGATGAAATCGCAAAAGGCGTTTTCCATAGCATGTTGAGAATTGAATATTTCTCCTTGCAAGAAGTGGTCCAAAGCCTGGAAGAAGTGGTAGTGAGTTGGTGCAAGGTCTGGTGAATACTGTGGATGACAGAGAGTTTCCAAGTCCAGCCTCTGTAGTTTGAGCAGTGCTGTTTGCGCGACATGTGGTCCAGCCTTGCCTTGCAAGAGGATTGGGCTGTCTCTATTGACCAATCTCAGCCACTTAATCGCAAGCATCCTCATCATTTCCTCCAATTGGTTGCAGCAGACGTCTGCTGTAATCGATTGACCAGGTTTCATGAAGCTGTAGTGGATAATACCAGCGCTGAGCCACCACACGCTATTAGCTTTTTTGATGAATATTAGGTTTTGGACTGTGTTTTGACAGTTCATCTTTATCCAACCATTGTGCTGAATGCTTGTGATTGTCAAAAAGAATCCATTTTTTATCACACATAACAATACGGTGTAGAAATGGTTTGCCTTTATGTCGTGACAGCAAAGAAAGGCAAGCTTTAAGACGATTTCTCTTCTGATGCTCATTTAATTCATGCAGAAGCCATCTATCCAGCTTCTTTACTTTTCCCATTTGTCTCAAATGGTCCAATACTGTTGGAATAGTAATGTCAAACCTTGCTGCTAATTCACACATAGGTTGAGATGGATTCCCTTCCCCTGCAGTTTTCAGCTCATCATTGTCCACCTTGGTCTCAGGTCACACATAGGTGACCTATGTGGCTCATTTTCAAGATTAAAATCACCAGAATAGAACTTCTCAAACCATCAAGGTACTGTGCATTCATTAGTCACATCCTTCCCAAGCACTTCATTGATATTTCGAGCTGTCTGCACTGCATTTGTTCCACGATGGAACTCACATTTGAAATTAACATGAATTTTTGACTTATCCATGGTTTCACAAAAATTGTTCTAAAAAAATTTGAAAGATAATCAGAAGCCAAACAGTGCATTTGAAAGATAAGGATATACCTTCACAAAAAACATAAACAAGAAATGTCAAAGTAAAATGTCAGAGATATCAACTGTCAAACTTAGTACTTAAGGAAATCAGACATTTCATACTTAATAACCTAATATATAGGTGTTCATAGAGGCCTCTGGCACATAATTCTCAATTAATACGGTGCACTCAAAATATCCATAAAATGTCTCTATTAGCTGAAAGCATGGTTGGCAAAAGTAGTGGAATAGGGAATTGGCATGATTGTAGGGGTTTGGGTTTAAATATATCCGTTATATGCCACATAATGCTGGGGAGATTATTTAGTTTCACTGAGTCAGTTTCCAGTTATACATAGGGATTAAAATTTCCACCTCATAGAGCTTTGAGGAATAAAGTGACTGGAACATAATAATGTCTAATAAATGTTAGCTAGCTGTGTGAGGCACACAGAGCACTATGGATGACTATGAAGGAAGGTTTCCAATGCTTAGACAAACAGCACAATGTCTAGAATATAGTATGTGCTCAATACATATTTATTGAATGAATGAGTGATTATTACTCACATTCAAATGTTAGCTTGAAAGGATCCCTTGACAGGCATTGCTACTCCAGCTCAAATTTATGTAGGAAATGGTTCTGACCACAAAATAGGTGCTTATGAGACTAGTACCCAGATCATGTAACATATTACTGACATGTACTCATATCCACTTCCTCTAGAACCCTATAAACTCCTTGAAGGCAGGGGCTACATTTTAAATATCTCTACATCCCCTATATGACCAGAATGTTCAGCAAATATGACCTACTTAATAAATATTTAATTGAATTGAGTATTGCCTAATCCAGCACAACCGCTATTTCTATGTTAAATTTTACATGATGAAGTATTTGTTTTTCTCTTTTGTCTAAGAAAATGAAACTCTATTCAAATAAAATGTGACGCTCTTTCCCAGAGATATATGCTATTGGTTTTAATCTTTAGTAAAATCAAATAGCAGAAACACATTCCCAAGTATCTATATAAATTTGGGTCAAAAATGTTTGCATTTCCTCAAAAAAAGCAGCTATTGCCCAGTAAATACAATTATCCCTCTCTCTGACCACCTGGCAATTTGCAACACAGCTTTGTTTGTCTAACTGTGTGGGCAGGGTCTATTGGCAAAAACGTGGAAGCATAGCAGATTTAAACACTAAGGTCAAGGGGCCCCCTCCCAAGATGTGGATTATTGTAAAAAATGTCAGAGGAAATCCTGTGTCACTATGTGACAAACTGAATTGATAACTGATTATATAAGAGAAGTATGTTTAAACTGGACTGTATAGTTTCAGAAAAGCACACCTGTTTGTAGGCAAGAGGAAGGCCACCATACTGCCACAGTTCCTCTAACCTTGTTCCACTTTCAAATGGATTGCAGTATAAATTTTGTAAAAACTGTACTATAAAAAACTCTGATGCAGTCCTTTCTCGGGTCTGTAGAATGAAGAAGGTCAGCTTTACTTAAGTGATTGGCTTCCTGTTTTTCTTAATTATACAAAATGAGGACAATGCAAAACACAGCTGGTGGAAACTCAGATGTTGCTCAAAGCCTGAAACACATAACTACTTTGTGATGAAAAACATAGAAAATACTTGCTGGTGAGGGGAGAACAGCAGTGACACATTTCCAGTGGTGTACTTACTACAGTTTATAAACCAATTTCACCTCGGAAAATAAAACAAGGTGAAAGTGTTGCTGCAGGGTATAAATGTTAGCTTTAAATACACAAGTGTTATTGAAAGAATAGAAAGGAAGGATGGAAGAAAGGCATGAGAGGAAGGTATTGAATAACTGGTTTGTGGGTGATAATGATTATGATGCCTACAGGGTGACAAGGGATTTCTTCTGTATATATGAAAACTCAAAACTACTGTAGGCAGTGAGAAAACAAGCTACAATGTATACTTATGTGCAGTTGTTTAGTTATCATGGAATGAGGTCTGGAGGAAAAGAGGCTATAATGCCTAACTAGGATTTGGAACAAATATTAAGTATTGTGTAACATTAAAGAAACTACTCATATATTTGACAATCCCTTGGCCGTTCCCTACTGATCTTTCCAGGCTGAGTTCAAGTATTATTTCCTCTGTAATGCCTTTTCCAACAATTAGGCTGAAATAACACATTTTCTTTGTACTTCCTCATTGTTGAGTAGTACCTACCAAACTATCAAAATTAGTTGTATTTATATCTGCCTTTCTGCTATGCTATGAGCTCCGTGAAAGAAGAGGCTGTTGCTTAAGTATTTTATAATTCCCCAGTAATTACCATCATGTGAGCCTTTAGGAAGAGCTCAATAATCACATCAGCAAGATGAAGGCTCCACTCAGGCTCCACTCCCCTTCACAGAAGTTTCAACTAGCAACTATCTGTGGACGAGGACATCCTTTTGAAAACCCCAATACATGGAAACAAGCCTGAGACACCTGCATGGTCCACAGAACTGAATGAAATTCAATAGTATAAGTAAAACACCCATATTCAGAATAATCAAGGCTGTAATGAAGAAGAGCTCAATAAATTGTGATTGCATAAATTAACCAATTAATTTATATAAAATAGTTCAATGAAATATGTATTTTTATGTATTCAACTTCATTTTTAGAGCATTCAAATAAATTTAATTCATACCTTTATTTTGTTGTGCACCTAATGTGTGTCAAGTGTTGTGCTTGGCAATGTAGGAAGAGAGAATGGCTCCTAAATCTGAAAGTTTGAGTTAAATGCTGTTAGTGTACTGCTGCAGGTTTCAAGCTCCGAGTTCTGGTCTTACATAGTCATCAATGGCCACCCAATTACTATATTGTACTAATTGGCCTGATTTTGGCCACAGTTATATCACAATATCTGTTTTCCTCTTCTACTATATTAACAGGAGCTCAAAATTTTAATTGTGTATAAAGAGGTAATTCTTAAGAAATTTCTTCCATAAGAGAGTTCAGACAATTCCAGGAAGTAAGAAAATAAGGGTGGCTAATATTAATAGAACACTGCTTAGGGGTCCAGTATGGTGTGGAATGAAGTCTCCTGACAAGCGAGGTCATATTGCTTAATTAGGATTTAAACCAAATCTTAAGTGTTGTCTAGCATTAAAAAAGATTTGCTCATACATATAATGAACCTTTTTATGAATTCCTACTTATCTTTCATTGCTGATATAGATTAAGGCTCATTACTCATCACTGTTACAGAATAAGCCTATATTTCACAGCTTCCATTGTGCTACATATGTCCACATGATAAGTTTTGACCAATGGAATGTAAGCAATGATGTTTTATGGAAGTTCCTGGAAACATTTCTTAAGATATGGTGTTCATGCATCCTTTGCCTAATTACTTTTTGTCCTGCCATCTTGACTTAAGATTGAGGCCATCTATGGGAGAGCAGCAAGATAGGAGAAGACTGGGTCACTGACACTGTGAAGCATTATAGCCCTGGACTGAGCACCTGGGCTTTGATGTGAGAGAGAAGTGACTTCCGCTTTAGTTAAACTACTACTATTTCGGTTTTTTGACAGTTGGCAGCAGCGCCAAATTCTAACTAATTACCTGTTTTGACATTTGTGTTCTTAGCTCAGTTATAAGTGAGGTGGTGGCTAGATGAGTGGAATTCTGAATGTATGGAGGGATGGAATTTCAAATAATTAATGATCAGAAAATCCCTAAGGGACATTTTAATCTATATTTGTAGAACAAAGATAGAGTCTATGTTATGGAATACAGGGTCTTCTAGAACTAGTCCCTACATAACTCCCAGCCTCCGAATACACTCAGTTACGGATAACCCCCAACCCTGGTCATTTTGCAGTTTCATGTCTCCTTTTCATTGATTATGTTGCTCTATGCCCAGTTCTTTGTCTGATTTATTCTCACTTGCTCAAGATTCAGCTCAGGTGTTATCTCCTGAAGGAAGGCTCTCTTGCTTCCTTTCCGGAATTAGGTATCTCACCTGTGTTCCAGAGTTAGGTACTCAGTGCACACCTTTGACTTGTATATCTTAACTCATTTAATTGTAATGATTTGTTCTTGTGTCTCCTTTCCAAACTGTGAGCTTCTTGAAAGATAGGATAGCACTATTTCTTCATTGCCCATCTTTTTCAGTGCCTGGCACTTAGTAGGTACCACATAATAGGTACCATCTGGCACACACTCAATACAAGATAATTGGCACATAGTAGGTATCACATCCTGTCACTTGTTTTGTCTTCCATTTTACTGAAGACCTAAAATCTATCCCTTCCCAAAAATCTATAACCTGGTTCTTTCCTGAATCCTGTGCCAGAAGACAGTTCCTTGATTTATATTACTCTTGTCTCTAGGGACATCTTCCTTTCTCCTTTCCTCTCCCTGTGATCTCACTTTAGAAAATATATTTTGGTGCATACTTGGCTAGATAGATATTGGACTAGAAATATGTCTTAAAATTAATTTGTCAAAAAATTTCCTCCACATTTTATTCTATTAATTTCTGCCAATTTCTTCATAGAATGAAGTTATCCTTGTGACTCAAAGCTTGAGGACTAGGAAAGGGGGTTGGAGAAAAATCTGTCTTTTGACATTTAAAAGAGATGTGCTAAAATTGGAGAACAGTTAGCACTTCTGTTTAATAGTGAGATGAGGCCACACACATTTATGAACATTCAAAATTGCCAATTCTGTATTCCTACTGGCCACAAAGACCTATGCTATAAAGGGGAATACATAGAAAGAAAGGAGATGCCTGTTTTGTCATAAATGCAAGGTTTGGACTAACAAGTATGCTAGTTATTATTTTAGGTAGTCATTGCTCTTCTTCTCCTTCTCCTGCTTCTCCTCCTCTTCCTCTTATTTTTCTTCTTTTTCTTAATCCTTGTTGTCTTCTTCATCTTCATTTCCATCTCTGTCTCCATCTCTCTCTCTTTATATTTCTCCTTCTACTTCTCCTCCTCTTCCTCTTCCTCCTCCTACTTCACTTTTTCCTTCTCTTGTATTCGGAAGAAACCTAAGACTATATTATATTCATTTCACAGAGCAGCATCCCAACATAACTCTTATAATGAAATGCTATTTATGAAGAGACACAGGTCATGCTTGGTCTCATCCATGTCTTCCTCTTGGTGGTTCAACATGGCACTCTCTGCTCCTCCTGTTCACCGAATGTCAGGTGGCCATGTGCAGATTCTTTGTGTAAATTATTACCACCTTTTCCTCAGTCATGGGCCAGCAGCACACTTTTCTTCTACACAGCTTCAGAAGGGGCAACATGGAGACGTAAAAAAGCCTTCAAATTCCAGTTAGAGTTAATAGCATAGATCCCGAACAATTGAGTGAATGGTGTAGGTATGGGATGGATGAAAAGTTTGGATTTGTAAACATGCTCCTAACTTTAGGGAACAGATAGGAAACAAGCATATAAGGTACAGTAACCAACACCTGATTAAAAGAAAATGTGAACATTTTGGGTTTAATAATAATCACTTTTATTTATTGCACAGTTTTCTATGTGTCAGGTATAGCTTTGGATAATTCCTTTGCTTCTTGTTAGTTTGTATAGGTACTTACAACAACTCTTTGAGGTAAATACTTCCGTCCTCACTTTACACAGAGAAAACTGAGACTCTGAGAGATTTAGTGGTGTCTATATTTAAATGCACATCTTTTCTAATCTGATGTGGTAGATTACAAAAATGATCATAATTCTTTGCAGTACCTTCTATTAAAAGGTGGGGTCTATTATCTGTCCCTTGAAAATGGGATGGATTATGACATGTTATGGCCACTGGATTGCAGCAAAAGTGGTGTTGTGACAGTTGGAGCCTAGATGTCAAGAGGCGTTCCTTATTTTCTAACTTCTTGGGACCCTCTGACACCATAGCCATGTGAACAAGCCACTTGGAAAATAAGAGACTATGTGGAGCAGAGATGAGCTAGTTTAGCTGAGATATTTTAGGGCCTAAAGTTTCGGTCCATCAGCCTCCAGCTAAGATCAGCCCAGCCTGGCCTAGATCAGCAGAACCTATCCAACTAAGCCCAGACCAAATGCTGACCTTCAGAATGTTGGGAGAAGCAGATTCACCACAGTCCCTGAAAGCTCTTGTATGTTCTTCTAGAATGTGCAAAGAATGCAAGACCCTGACCACTCTCTGTCTGGGCTACTTCTCAGGGTTATATTTGTAGTGAGCAACCAATGAGGTAATATTTATTTCCCTCCAGGACAAAGAACAGGCTTGCTATTTAAAAATAAAGTGAATCCCCCCATCTAAGTGTTCTGTGGTTTTCATGCAAAACTACTGTCATGTGCAGTATCCACCTAGGTCCATCTGTGTTTTCCCCATGGGACTTGGAGACCATGAGAAACCAACATTAACATGCTGACTAATATTCATGCTGCTTTCTACGCCATAAGTAATGAAGTTCTTTGTTTCATACTCAGGAGTCTTATGTCTTCTGCCAACATCTGAGAAATAGCACAGGTTAAGTTTTCAGCTTGAAAGTAAAATAAAATCTCAGACTGTAACATATATTTGTGATAAGTGATTATTGTTTTAAGCCACTATATTTTTAGTGGGCAAAAACAGTTGACTGATAAAATGCTGCAGTCTAACCTCTCTGCCAGTGTTACCCAACATGTGGTATAATAAGTGATCCACAGATGTATGAGATAATTTTTGGAGTTAAGTAAAACTGTTTCTTTCAATTTTCATTATTATTAAAACGTTAACTATTTTTAGTGACCTACTAAGTAGCAAGTGATATTGGTTTTCTATTTATAGCATTTATATAAAATTAAATTTAAAAGTGAATTGATCTAAAGAAAAGCACTAACACTAATTCAAGGTGGTACTTGAATATGGCAAAGACTATGATGAAAGAACACAAATGACTGATTTTTAGGAATGACTGTACAAATCCATATTGCTTCTTATTGGAATAAATGGGATCCCCCAAAATGATGCAGCATTAAGATGTGGTTGGCTGGCAAATACTGAATGATGTTATACTTCAAATACTGCTGAAGAAAAAATTACCCTACCTTGAACCACATACATTTAAGATAGCCTTCCTCCAATGCAGCCTTTCAGAAAAACAACTAAATTTCATTGGAACTACAAACATTCTCTTGAAATAGGAGAGGATATCTAACATAAAAATGAATATTCAGTTTCTATAACATCAGGGGAAAACCAGATGATGCAGGGAGGAAAAGCTGCCCACGAATCTGGGCGTTATTATGACACTGCCCCCTTTTCCTAGCATTTTTTAATAGTGAAAATGTTAGCCTATAATAATGGTTCATGTTCCAGCTCCAGGCTGGCAAACTCTGAGTCATTCACCAAGCTCCTTAAGCATAACTGAGAAGAACTATGAAGATTTCTTAAAGGCAGCTGTGATGAAAGAATCATAGAATATGATAGCCTGGAAGGCACTTAACTATTCAACTAACTCCTTTATTTCATGGAAAAGGAAATGAGGACCAGGAGGGGCATAACTTGTTCAGAGACACACAGCAATTTAGTAGAGAACTGACTTCAGATGTCTTACTTCTCCATTCAGCTTTCTTCCATGACTCAATGCTCCCGCTCCCTCTACGTGATTTTTTTTTTTCTTTTGGTGAAATAGAGTATCTGACAGAGACTGGGATTTAGGAAAAGGCAGGTATCATTCTTAAAACTGTTTTTCCTCAGAAAGGAGAAAAAAGTACCTACACTGTTACTGTTGCAGAGTTTATATCTTGGAAATAATGTTACAGGGCATAGATTCTTCCCCTAATTTAATATTTCTCTTAAGTAGTAAAAGAAAACCTAAACTTATTAAATAGCAATACTAATTTAACAAATTAGTGTCAATGTTTATCAGTTTAGTTTCTTCTTTTTTGTACAGGGCTTTATCTACATATGTTCTAAATTTCACTATTAGAAAGCTTGATACCAATTACACTTTCATATTTTAAACAAAAGTAAAGAGCTAAATTTCCTTAAAATCTTTGCCTGAGATTTGAATGTTGTCTATAATCATCTTAGAAACATGTTAGCACTCATAAATCCATCTAGAAGAAAATTCAGGTTAGCACATACCTTTCTACACCTCGTACCAGAGTAAAAGATACAGACGTCCATGGCATTCTATATTTTCTGACTGTAAGTCATCACCTCACTGTGCTCTTGGTACCTTAATCATGGAACGTTTCAGTCATCCTTCCTTGAAATGTGCTCTTGCTCTTTTGTTCGCTATCTCAGTGAGTGTGGTCACCATCTCCACACTTGTCCAAGTCAGAAATCTGGGCATTGTCTTACTCTTCCCATGGCTTGTTCTTCTACCTTCAACCAGCCTCCACCCATCCAACCAATCACAAGTTTGTCCAACTATACCTTATCAATATGTCTTTGAGATTTCCTCTCCCCACACTGCTCTGTCTCTATAAAACTCCCCTGGCTAGGAACATCATCAGCTCTCTGTTGGACTACTGTTATACTTTCACGATTGGCTTCCCTACTCTGAGCTGGGTTTCTTTCAAATCTATTTTCTATCACTGCCACTGAAGTTAGAAATTTGAGCTAACCAGATCTTATCACTGGCTTCTTAAACTCCTTCGATGTCCCATATATTCAGGATAAACTCTGAGCTCTTTAGTTGTCCATACAAACTTCTCTGTGATCTCCATATTTCTAGTTTCATCTCCTGTAATTCTCCATTTTATTAACATTGAATTACTTATAGTTCCACCTGATTGTGCATGCCTCCCTCCACCATCCCCCATGCAGCACTCACACACTCTCCACCCCTTCCCCAACCATTCTTTGCTTAGTTGTCACCTATTCATCAAACTCAGTTCAAATATGGATCCTTCCAGGAAGCTTTATACTATCCTCCAATTCCCAGGCTGTGTATAGCAGAATAAATCCTCCCACAAGATTCCGTGCACAAGTTGCTTGTAGCACTTTTCATGTTAAATAGCAAGTATCAGTATTCGTGTACCTTTTTCTTACTAACTATAGACTTCTTGAGACTCGAGATGCTTTCTATTACCCCACCTCCAGCACAGTGTTTCTCAACTCTGGCTAAACAGTAAAATCACCTGGTAAAATTTTTAAAAATGCCCATGCCCAAGTTCCACTCTACACTAATTAGAATGTCAGGGAACAAGCAAGACACACTCCTTGCCTACAACCTTTACACTGGCTGTTCCCTCTGCCTGGAAAGACCTTCCCACATGGCTCATTCCCCCTTCTTCAAGTCTTTGTCTCAAATGTCACTTTCTCATTGAGACCTAGTCCAATCATTCTATTTAAAAATTATTAGCACCTTTCCCCCACACTTTTCAATCCTTTTATTAGTAGCATGTATCATTCTGACATGTTATAAAATTTACTTTTTTATTATAATTATTGTTTACTGTCTACCTCACCAAGTTCCAGAATAGTCTGTTTTGTTCACAAATGTAGTATCAGTGCCTGGCACATATTAAGTGTTTATTATATCTATCTACCTACCTATTATCTTTCTATTAGATGAATGAATGAATTACATTTTCATTTATGTTTTGGTGAAAACAGATGTTTATAAAGTCCTGAAAGCCTGCAGAAGTGAAACTGATTAATTCTGCCTCTAGGAATTAGGAAATGCTTCACAGAGGAGGTGATAATTAAGCTGAGCTAGTTCTAACCTTTGGTAGTATAAAAAAGGGTCCCATGATTTTTCTTTTGTATTCTTTATAGTAGTAAGCTCATAGTAATTGTCAATAAAGATTATTAATAAATAGCTCTACCATAAATTCATTCATCTAGTCATTCATCCTGAGAAAATATTTATTTTACTTAAATGCTTACTATGCACCAGATACTGTATTAAGGACTAGAGACACAGGCATGGAATTCAACCTGGGCTATTGAGTCCAGCGGGGGGATAGAAAGGAACAGTTGCAATTCAAGGAATATGTGCTATACTGTGAGTAACTCTAGGGTATTTTATAAGCACAGAAAAGGCACATCTAATTTAACAAAATGAAAATAAGGGCTAGGGAATCTTTCCTGGACAATGTTGTTCTTGGCATTTGTTTCCTGAAAATAATGCACATATCAGGCATTTATATAGATTTAAATTATATTTTAGAAATACATTCTCATAGAAACAATTATGGTACCATTAAAAAGACATAAATCTACTTAAATTATATATAAAAGGAGAAATATAGTTTTTTGATAAGACCTTAACCAATTGCAATTTCATTCAAAACTCAATAATACACAGTGCCAAAAAATTACAGCTTCTGTGAGAAACAACAGAATAACTACTGGGCTTTATGTTAAAGGCAAAAAGATTCTCAGCAGTTCCATTGCTAAACTATAATCAAATATTAGTAGTAATTAACCACACAGAGAAGACAAGGGAGGGAGGACATTCCAAGAATAGAATATGTATGCAAAGGCCCCAAAGCATCTGAAAGAATGATCAGTTTGGGAACCCTAAGTATATGTTGCTATAGTATGGTAGGAATATGGGGAGATTAGCAGGGTGAATCTGTGGGATATGGATATGATGCTAAAGATGCAGGAATAGGCCAATCGTAAAGGCTATGCTATGCTGAGGAATTTGTACTATATCATAAAGTATTGGGCAGCCATAAATTAGGGAAGTATTGAAGGATTAGGTAAGGGGGCAGAGAGACCAGTTAAGTGATTCCTATAATAATAATTCAGGCAAAAGATGATAAAGGGCTAAATTAGATCAATGTTGGTCCGGAGAGAGAATAAGAGATAGAGGCATACTTGGCAGGACTTGTGCTGATGGAATGTGGGGGCTGATGAAGAACGAGACGTCTGGGATGATTCCCAAGTTTCTGGCTTCAGCAACTGAGTGCCTGGAAGGTGCCACTTCCCATGATAGTAAGGATAAGAGAAGGATGGAAAAGATGATGAACAAGTTCTGTGCATGTGAAGTTTGATGTCCTGTAGAATATGTCTTGGTGGCAGACTTCTAGAACTCAGGGGGAGAAAGTGGGCTAGAGATATAAATGAAGAAATAGTATGAGCTCTTGAGATCCTCAGTCATCTATTAAATGTGCATTTTCCTCTGGAGAATACCAATGGTTTGCAGTAATATGCTGGGGGTTTCACCAAACCACAAACATTTTCATGGATCATAAATATACTTAAATATATGGAGAAAAAATATACCTATAAACACATATGAATAACCCAAGGCTTGGACTGTAAAATTTGCATGGAGTTTTAAAATAAACAAGTCTCCACACACACTGCTGGCTCTTTAACTTGTACTTACAGTCTCGGTTTCATACTACATAACCTCTCTCACACACAGAACTCTTGAGACATGTGTTCACTCTCCTCTGTCTTTGGTCCTTTGGTGGAAACATTTAAACAAGACTGTACTAAAGCAGTTCACAGGCCCTGTGTGATTTGGGTCCCAGTGAGCTGCCCATTCAAGAGGTCAACCTAGAAGAATTTGACAAACCTTCTAGCTGCGAGTAAAAGGCAGCAAGCTGCTGCTGTGCTCTCACTCAGCTCTGTCTCCTTGTATTTTTGAAAGACTGAAAGAATCTCTGTTGAAACACTGAAGTGTGGAAAGAAACAGCAAGCTATTTGGACATTATAGTTCCTTTGGAATGAATATTGTACTTGGGTTGCAATTTCCATTCTTACTCTATGCAAGACAAGTCATTCACTTCAATTCACTGTAGGAGTTACCTGCTAAGAGGTCAGATGCTTCTTTTTTATTCAGTTGTTACCTGCTGCTTGCAAAATACATATTATAAAGTATAAAACATTCCTTTTACCATTAGGTAGCCTCAATGTAAAGAACACTCAGAATACTCAGTATTCAACTAATAGAGTTTCAGTAGAATGAAAGGTATTTTCAGAAGTGCTAAAACCCGATAATGAAGATCTTCTGTTCGAGATAAGCATGGGATAGCCATCCCGTGTCTTCACCCAAAATGACTCCAGTATTTGTAGTTAAACCATTGCTATCCCCTTTCTTATGGTAGGACTCATCATTTTATTTCCCTTTACAAATATTTAATGAACAGAAGTACCACTTTAGTAAACAACAATTATGAGAAGTTCCAGAGTCTTTTTAAATTTAAAAACCTTCTCTTTCTTGACCCATGATGTAAATTGTGATCATGGGACATTCCATCTTTGGAAATGTCATAGAGTTGGTTTTTTACTCTCTCATTCTCATCCCAGGCAGGCCTTTCTTAGTAAAAGAAAGTCTTATCACCATGTACTATATTTATTTCCTCTATAAGTCATTCTTATCATGATTATTCCTCCATCATTAAGCCTATATATATATTTTTTTTTCCTAAAAGGAGATGAAGAGAGGATAAGAACTTAAAAACAATGATTAAGTACCAGCTGTGGGACAACTCTGCTAAGATATTTTTCAAATCTAATCTAGCTTTTAAAACATGATTGGCATTATTGTTCCAATTTTATAGTGTCTCTCATGCCAAATATGTGCTGAATTACAAGAAATCAACTATTAATTATTTTTTAAAAGTAATTTAGTCACCTTTTCAGGTAGGGATAGCTTTAAAACAATCGACATGTATTCAGTGCTCACGTTCACAAATAAAGAAACCAAAGCTCTGAGTTGAAGTAACTGGCACCCAGTTAGAAAGAAAGACAATGAAAAAAGTGGTAAGACTATAGGACCCAAACTCAAGCCTGTCTGATGAGAAAGAAAAGTCTGGCAAGATAGAGTTAGGTGAAACGATTTGTAGCTTTACTTCTAGTCTGAGAAGCTAAGTTTGATTGGATAAATACTTGGCAACTAGGGTCGGTTCTTGAGTAAAAAGGCAATGTAATGATCATTATATTTTAGCAAGATTCATTAAATTTATCAGAGGCTTGGATTGCAGAGATCAAAATTATACTAATCTTGGAGGGGGCAAAAATATTTTTTAAAAAGTTGGAGGAGTCAGTGTTATCCAAAATAGTAATAAATAGAATTAAGGAACTATAATTATGTGGTGGCAATAAATTACAGGCCAATTTTTTATATGTGTGTGTGTGTGTGTATATATATATATATATGTAAATGAATCATGGCATTAAAAAGCTGAGGGGTATTTTTACAATCTTCCAACTATAGGAAAGACTGTTTCATAAATTATGTGACTAAATGTTCTGTGCTGTAAGGTCAAAATGAAAACAGAGAGTCTTAAATGGAAGAAAGTGGGATTCAGCTGGACCCATGTTTTGTCCTTGTGGGTTAGGACAGGCATGCACTTGCATTTGCAATAAGTAGCTCAGCTAAGGGTCAGATGTCCTTCTGTTTCTATTTCATTTCTCCTAAAGGAGTTGCCTAATATCAGATGTTGTCAAAAGTAAAGAATATTAATTTTATGGTTTTGCTTACGTTTGACCCAATAGAAGAAAGGAATTGGAACTCCATGCTTCCTTTCGAGATCTATTCTTGCCTGATGATTTTATGGTTTTATGCTTCATTTCATCATTGAAATACTCAGAATGGTGGCAGCTCCTATCAATGACAATTCAACAGTCCCAGATAATTCAATTCCCGCTAAGATTAGATTGTTCTTAAGTGTATCTGAAAAGAGCATAGCTGATCTGCTTCACATGGCAGCATATGAATAAGCATTTGCCTCTAATTCCACCCACTACTGCTCCCTCTCCCTGTTGCTTTTAAAAGCATCTGCTATCACAGATGCAGAAGATATATCACTATGAACAACTGTTTTGTTTGGAAGAGCTGCATTTCATGTCTGTCATCTCTTCAAATTAAAACTCAAGTCCACCTTCAGGAGACTCCAGTGCAATGAATAGAAGAATTTTTATAGGTCCATCTTTTTTTTAAAGATTAAGTCTAAAAGAAAAACCTTCTACCTTAATGTACCCTAAGGTTATGTAACTTAATATTTTTGACTACGTGATATATGATGTGTGCAAAAGAATATATGTAATGTAAAGGGAGGTTTTGAAGCATAGTAATAAAATTAACACCAACTTAAAAACTGGAATGATAAGTATTTTTGTATGGACTCTACTCCAATCTTGTATTTCTGTATCCCTTATGCTCTATCAACTCTCCTAAACTTTTAGCACTCCTTTTTTCATTTTATTGTTTTAGCACTTGTGTACAAATCTACCCCAGAATATATTGTTCAGATTTTCTTATTTTTGAGCATCATACAAGTGTTATCATACCATATACAGATTTCTTTGACTTGCTTTTCCCACTACTCCATATTATGTTTCAGAGATTCATCCATGTTCATTCATTTTTAGTGCTGTTATTATTCTGTTGTATAAATTTTCCATAAATTATACATTTATTCTCCTGTTGATATATATTTCTATTACTTCCTTGTTTTGTTTTGTTTTCCCTCTTAAGAACAAAGATGCTATGGACAATGAACATTTACAACAGTTTCATTAGGGTATATAACTCGGAGTGGAAATGCTATGTCATGATGTTTAGCTTGATAAAATAATGCCAATTTTGTTTTCCAAAATGGTTGTCCCTACAAGTAGTATAAAAGAAACAACCTCAGTAGCATTTGGCAGTGTCACACTTACTAATTTTAAGCTTACATAATTGGGGATAAAACTGTATTTGGCTTAACTTGGATCCCTTTATCACTTGTGAGGTTTGGTATTTTGTTCTACTGTACGTGTATTCACTATTTGTTTACCTTCCTGTTTGAAATGTTTGATGATCTTGACCATTTTTTGTTGTATTGGTTGTTCTTATTTTTATTGACTTCTAAGAGTTCTTTATATATTCTTGATAAAATTCTATATATTCTTGACAAAATTCTTTGTTGGGTATTTATGTTGCAGATACTATTCTCATTTTGAGACTTTACATTTTGAGATAAGATACATGTGATATCTTTTGATAAACAGAATTTCTCTAATGTAGTTGATTAAGTTCAAAAATCTTCCATACATGGGTTTGTTTTTTTCAAGAAATACTTCTTAATGACACAGTAATAATGATATTATTCTGTATTTTCTTCTAAAATGTTTAAATTAAATTTTGCCTTTTTCATTTATGTATTTAATCAACTTTTATTTTTATGTATGATGTGAGATGGGGATCAGTTTAATTTTTCAAATTATACACAATATTTTCACTACTATTTATTAACTGCCCTTCCTTGTTTTCAGTGTTCTGCCATGCTATATGATATATGATATTTCTGTAATATATCAAGTTTTCATAAGTTAACAAATACTTATACTATGCCCCCAGTATTCATTTAAGTGATTTATAAATAATTAACTCATTAAATCCTCATAATAATCTTATGCGGTAGGTACAATTATCATTACTTTTTTTAATAATAAGAAAATGGAGGCATGGAAAAGTTAGTAGCTTGGCTCTAGAACTGGTGCTCTTACCTTCTATTTCAAGGTCTTGTTGTTTAATTAGTCAATATGCTTATCTAGTTCTAAAACCACACTGTCGTCATTAGAATTGGCTTAGTATAATAATTGATGTCTGATAGGTCAAATACCCCACTTAATTCTTCTCAGGAGTACCATGGCTATTCCATAGACTGTACTCTTCTCACATACCTTTTAATCAGGTTGTTACCTCCTCAAAAAATCCTGTTGAGATTTTTATAAGAATTACAGTGAATCTATAGTTTGGAAGGAATGATGTCTTTATTATATCGAATTTTTATATCTATTACCATGGCTTACTATTCTATTTAAGTCTTCTTCAGTAAATTTCAATAAAAGTTTATACACATGTTTTCTGTAAAGGTTTTGCATATATTTTGGTTCACTCTTATGAACCTTATTTTTGTTGTTGTTTTATTTTGTTGAGGTGGTCCACCATACTACTAGGAATAGTAGTGTATTATTTAAATCTTCTGTAACTTTACTAATTTTTGACCTTTCGATAATAATTAAAAGGTATATTAATATATCTCATTATGATGGTAGATTTATTAATTTCTCTCTATTTACTGTTTTCTTGATATATATAAGAATATTTTATTAAGTGCACACAAATTTAGAATATTTTTTCATAAAATAAGCATTTTACCATTATATAATCTTCTTTAATTCTAATAGTCCATTTTGTCTTAAAGTCAATTTCATCAGATATTTATAAGCTACCTCAGCTTTCTTTCATTTAGCATTTGCCTACATGTTTGTTCCATTTGTTTACTTTCAAACTTTCTATGTCCTTATATTTTAGTTATGTCTCTCATCAAATGGCATATTAGGTGGATTTTTTAATATTAAATAACTTAAATGCTAATTTTTATCTTTTAACTGGCAAGTATAATCTATTTATACTTATGTGATTATTGTTGTATTTGAAATTATTTTTCTATATTACTTTTGTTTCTGTCATGCTCTCTTTTTTCTTTTTATTCTTTATTGACTTTGTGATTACTAATAATTTATTTCTTTATTACATTTTATTCCTCTACTAGTTTGACATTTACACACTATTTCTAATTTTAATGGTTATTTCTTAAATTTTGTCATACATCCATAACTTAATACAATGTAAAGTTTATTAGTATCTTCTTAAACCAACTCCTCCCCGCCCCCCCCCACCAAAAAAAAGGTGCAAAGACTTGAAATCTGATTACTCCTAGATTAATACAGAAATCTCACATTTGGTTTTCCACCTTGATGAAGTTTCAAGGTTTATTAGTAAAATGAGAAAAATCAATTTGCTTTTTGCAAAGACATTTGAATAATTTTCTCCAAGGTAACTCTGACCTCCTAATATTTTATTGTGCACTGCTCCCTGGTCTAGTTTCGGTCACTGTTTTTCCGCTGTACTGCAAGAAGTACATATCCAGGTGATAAGTTTTGTCTGTTCAATTTGGAGGAAAAAAAAAAACCTTTCAGCTATTGTGATCAGAATGTAGCAGAAGGAAGTTGAATTACAGAGCCAGAAAATCCTGAATTTATTTTCTTTGGCTTATGTGTTCTGGCTTTAACTGAGAAAGGATCTGAGTGTCTCTGTCACTGATTATGTTCATTTCTCTTCCTTGTAGCTAATTTTATGGGAGAACCTCTGATGAAAAGAAGGTACTCAACACTTTTCTCACTCCATCATTATACTGTGGTGCCTCTGTTACACATTACCATGATCCCTGAGTCAATATTTATATGAACACACCACTTCACTTATCCTGTATAAGTCAGTTTATGGAAGACATTTAACAATGTATAAGTCATGAAGTCTGAAAAATGACAAGAGAGTGGGTAAATTTTATTAAATTTACTATTTATTTTTTATTTACTATTAAAACAGTAAATCAAGCCTCATACTGTGTATAACCTACTATATAGATGTTTTTCTCTCATGACTTTTATTTTTTACAAACAAAATAATATGTTTATTCTAGACAGGATTTAGATGGGTTTTCCTGGTCTTTAAAAATGTAGTTGTGGCATTTAAATGCCCCCAGTACATCTGACAGCCGATTTTCTTCAAGGTCCCAACTTCACTGAGTTGTCAGGTTTATTCCTGCAATGTTTGGCAAAATACTCCTAGGATTTGGCTTTCACTTCCATGAGTCTAAGGAACTCCATAAAAACCTAACTCATTATATTACACAATCTTTACTAGATAGCTCTGTTCTGGCTATTAAAAAAATCAATTGCCTTTTTGTAAAGAAATTCTTTTCCTTAGGAGCCCCACTACTTTATACCCTTCTTACAGCTTTCTTGCACCATGGCGGTCATAACTGGATTTGGCTTTCAGTCACTCCCCTTTTCAGCACACTTTCTATTCTGATAATATCGCCCTCTGTTTAATCCATGTGTCTCCAATTGCCTACAAAATAAAGTCTAAACATTTTAGGATGTCCTGAATAGCCAGGCTGCTGTGTGAAGCCCCTGACCCTAGCATCATTTCTCCCCATCCCTCCCAAACACATTGTTCCAGGCTCACCAAACCTATTGGCCTGAATAGGCCTCACAATTCCACTTCTCCATTTAACTAACATTTATTGAGCACCTACTGTGTTTCAAACATAGGGGATACAGAGAATAAGAGGATGCAATTTTATTACTCCATCCATGCTGTTTTCCCTATCTAGAATAACCCTCTAGTAACTCCTAATAATCCTCCAAAACCCACATCTTTTTTTAGCCCTCCCTAACCACTTCATTTGCAGAATGAGTCACTCGTGTTTTTGTATTCCTAGTGCTTCAATAGTGGTGGCAGGATAATTGGAATATTTTGTTTTTACTAGTAAATTTTTTCCTTCTTCATATTCCAAACAGGTAGCTATGCTTTATTCCTTACCTCTGGATTCTCACAAGGCTGAAAGCAGAATCAGCCTGAAGTTAAAGGCTCTTAAGCACCTTGAAAGAACTATTCTAGGTGTCTTGACTTTGGAGAAGGAATGGAGATGTTGTGGGTTATAGGTAGAAGGTAGAGAAGAAAAGGAGAGTGTCTTTGAGATTCTGGGAATTGAGTAGGGGAAATTGCAGGAGCTTGAGAAGGAAATAGAGGTTCTGTAGGTCTGGAGAGATGGCAAACTTAGAGAAATATTTGGGAAGTGCCTGTAGAGAAGCCAAAATCCAGAGAGTGGAATTCCCAGCTTCACTAATGATTTCTATGTCCCATGGAAGGCATGAGACCAAAAGAGACCAGGGAGGTTCAAGCAATGCACTCCTGTCTTCATGGAAATCTATGTATGATATTGACCAATCATCAGAGAAAAAAGTACTGTGAAAATCTTCAAAATTTTTCATAGTTGCTGAAGGTTAGAGGAGGATAACAAATCTCTTAGAAGGACTAGAAGTCTAGAATTCTCCTAGAGGGTGTTGAGGGCTAAAAGTCAGAAATGAAAATTTTAAAAATATGATACTTAATGCACACTTTATTTTATGCATTGAGATTCTTATCAATTACACATTCTTCTATTATAACATGCATCAATTTGTTCCATAATTATATATTGGTATAGTCCTCTGGGTGCTGAAACTTTTGAGGACAGATAGTATACCTTAAGCATCTCTGTAACCTCTGGCCATGGCACAGGTTTTGCACGATACCAAAGCTCGATAATGTTTATTTGGCAAGTGTTGAAATGACCAAATGTACATGGAAACAAAATGCCAAGATGGAATTTATTTTAATACTCATCTCTTACAATACATTTCACTTGAGGTATTTCCCCATACTTCCATACACACATATAAGGTAAATATTGCAGTCTTTTCTATCTGGAGCATACCACTTACCTATAATATGTGTATACAGTCAAAGTTCTACCAAGCATGGACATGCACGTTATAAATGTTCACCTTTAAATATTATTTGAGGAAATAGGAAAAACGTGATGTCAACTTGTATAATCAGTCAATTTCTTCCCCGTTGGAAAGGCAATAGTAACCAACTAGGTTTGCATTTACACTTGCTGTCACACATAACGATCACTGCAGGGCAAATAGTAATTAGTGTGTAATGAACAGTGTCCAATTGGGATCAGCTTCTGAATTATTGTCTAAATATGGTAATGGCAGAAAATTTGCCACAATTATTGCTGCCCAACAAGGTCCAAGAGATCACATTCTTCTCCAAAATCTTAGGATACTTAGCACATTTCTTTCCCTGTGTTTTTTTTTGAAGTTAATCATTTATTTATTATAAAGAATTAGACCAATATGGATCACATTCATATTAATTGGTTTATAGGAATATAGGTGGAAGTTAATTTTTGAATTTTTCATTTTCTTTTATCATAATCTATGCAATAAAGATCTTTGCACTTAAATAATTCTATTTCAAAAATATGGCATTTGTATTTTTCTTGCTTAATAAAAATCACTTCTCTTTCATATTTGTTTTTTTTTTCCAGAATATTATGGGGGTACAAACGTTTTGGTTACATGTATTGCTTTTGTATAGTTTGAGTCAATGTTATAAGTATGCCCATCACCCAGATAGTGTGCATTGTACCCATTAGGTATGAATCTACCCAAACTCTCCTCCCCCCTCATACCGGCTCGATTTTCATTGAGTTTTACTTCCATATATGCATATAAGTGTTTATCAATTAGTTCCAGTCTCTGTGTTCTTAAACTGTCATTTATGCTTGGTACTTCTTTTCTCCCAGTTGGATAAACTCTGAGATTAGAAAAATATCTTGAACTTTTAAAATTCCTGACAGCACAGTCCTTCATGCTTTGGAATAGAATAGTCAGGAACTTGGTAAACACACAATGATTAATTAATCTGACAGTATCCAGAGTAATAAAATTTTAAACAACACTTTATAAATATTTGCCTCCTATTTTCTAGGGGTGGAAAATGATAGCGTGTAAGGGAAAAATAGGAAATAAAGATTTCTTTCCAAACCGTGACTTAAGCCGCTGACAAAGTGCTATGCTCTAACAAATGAAGGCATTCGTTACCATCATATCAGTGTTGCATTCACTCAATAGATGTTGCATCTCTATCCAACATATCCTTGGGTCTGTACAGCTGTGAATAATACAGAAGTTTGCCTCTCAAAGAGCACACAAACTTTACATCAATTAACCAAATAATAACAGAAATTTAAGGCCTATGACGGGTGATGGGGGCACAGGGATAAGACATGAGACTGCTCCTGAGGGGTGCAAATTGGGAAGAAAGTAATGTGACTAATCAAAGATGCAAATGAGATCATGCCACTCTCTAATTCAAACACTGCTATCCTGCCTCATTTCTCTCACAACAGAGTTCATGGCTAACTAGCGTCATACAAAACTCCAGTATGAAGGCCCTATCTATATCTCCAATGTTATCTTCTCCTCCATCCTATTAGCAGCTCTGATGTATTGCTGCAATTACCCTAACAACCATATTGTCACACTCCATGCCTTTGTCATGGTGACCCCCACCCAAAGGCCCTTCCCCAAATAGCACTCTAGCCTGCCTGACAAATGCCTATCTCATGATGGAATCTCTGAATAAAACCTCTCCTACCCATCCCAATTCCCTGGGTGGAACTGATTATGACTTTTCTGTGTGTGTTCCTGTGTATCCCGTAATATTTTTGCTGTAAACATTGCTACAGTTTATACCAGTATTGCATATTTATCTTTCTCTATTATAAGATCAATCAGGGAAAAAGACCATAATTTATTTATTTTTTTAATCCTTAACACTTAGGATGACTTAAAGAATGAACTAATATCTTGAGGCAATGGGTGATGGTTCTTAACTTTGGCTACAGTTAGAATTACCTGGGAAGGGTTTACAAATCCTAGCACCCAGGTTGCATCCACAGTCAATTAAATCAGAATATCTGGGAGCTAGGACCTGGGAGGCAATAATTTTAAAACTCCCCAGATGATTGCAAAGTATAATCAAGATTGGGACTCACTGAACTCACTGACTTAATGGTTCAGTGAGTCATGGTAACCTTTGTGAGTTTAAGATATATCATGTGAGCATAAGCCAGAACTCACTGACTTAAAGTATAAGCAATATACTTAAAGTATAAGCAATTAGAAAGTGAAAGGAAACGTGTTAGACCAGCAGGATACTAGTCTCTTGTGATTTTTCCTATAGCCAATTTCATTAGGAAACATGTCCCCCTTTGGTGGCATTAGCATATTGAAGACTGAGCAATCATTCAACAACGAAACCTGTCTAACATTGCCTAATCCAATATTTTCTAAATGTGTTTGACTTCCGAATACTATTTTTTTCCCTTCTAATACCAATTCATTTTCCTAAGAAATGCTGATACACTTTTTTTCTTTCAAGAAATTAGGTGATAATGGGAGTACAAGTAACAATGTAGCTTAGAGGAGGGAAAGAATGGTTGAGAGAATATCTTTATATCTTTGGAATAGGAAAGACTCAGTCATATTTGCAGAATGAAAGGAAGGAGACAGAGGGAAGGGCAAAATTGAAGATGCCATAAAGAGCAATTATTTGATTTCTTCAGTCCCAGCAAGAAATGTACAGTTCACCTGCAGGTGGGCTGTCTTTTCTCAGGGCTCTCTTCTCCGTTAACAACCTCACAGCATCCGAAAGAAGGCAACAACACATCCACTGGCATTCTAAACTACCATTCATTCACGCGTCAACATTTATTAAGCATCTCCTATGTGTCTATTTTCTGTACTAAGGGGACACAGAAAAAGAGGTGACTATTCCATCTGGAATGCTAGCAAAGACCTCATCTAAAAAGTGAAATTTAAATTGGCCTTTTGAAAGCAAGTGGATAATTTGCTAGCAAGAAAAGAAAAATAAGAAAGAAGAAAGCATGAGAAAAGAACATGAAAAAACAAGGTAGTAATACAAAGAAAACCTTGTCTGGAATACGAGCAAGATTGATAGGACATGAAGCTGAAAAATTAGACTAGGCCATGTATATTTAACAGCTTTGAATGACATGCACAGCAAAGAGTTTGGGATTTATGAGGTTTAAAAGAGGGAATGACATGCTATATTTGTCTTACAGAAAAATCACTTTGACAGCAATGTGAGAGACTAGAGGTAGAGGGACCTGCAACAGAGACCAGTTTGGAGCCTATTGCAATTAAGAGACCATTGCAGGTTTCCATGGATACAACTGGGCATAGGGAATTATTTTGTAACAGAGCATGAATCATCATGTGATCTTTATTGGTTTAAAGCAAAATTCCTACCTCAGGACTCCTGGGCACGTTTCTAAAATATAAACTCAGCATTTAAATCAATTGCTGCTATGAAAGTTCTTCAGGATCATGCAGATGACTATTCACGCAAAAAGTACATCACAAAATGTAGGTCATTTAAAAAAAATCACAGCAGCACTTTGTAAAATGGAGATGTAAAATGATTTATTTAGGTTTATTTTGGGGGTCTCATACCTGTCTTGAACGTACAATTATAATAGAAAAATTCTGTTTCTGGATTTTATTTTGAGATACTGACAATAGTAACTTAAAAGACTTAGCCATTGTCAGGGCTACCTCACCAAGAGGTAAAGCCCTTTAAAAAAAAAAAAGGAACTCGCTTTCTGCTTATTGGAATGAAACAAACATGTAAGCAGTTGAACCTTGTCATGCCCCATCCAGTGAAAGAGTCACACAGACACTAGGAACTTCCTGGGTCTGCACAGACAGATTTTGGAAAGAAGAAATACTATTATGCTCTCAACTAAAGATAGTAATGATTTCATAGGTTATTCCTATTTCAATTCTTCCTGAAGTTATCTCACACTTTATTCAAATTTACTGATGAAAATTAATATAGTTTCTTAGACCATAAATAAAAGCACAAAAGAAGAAATGGCAATAAATCAATTTAAGGAAGCTATTTCTAACAATTAGCAGTACCACTAGATGGAATGTGCAGCAATTGAGAGGGTGTATCCTATGGAACCATTGTGTGTTTGCCCCAGAAAGCATTATGTATGAACCAAATGAACTCCAGATTACTTTTTGATTTTGAGATTATGTATTCTCAATGACAATTGAACTGAGGACTGAACTCTTAACTTTATCGTATGAAATCCATCACTTGCCTAATATTAATTCAAAATACTATTTCTGGAAGACTTACTCTGTATCAGGCACTATGCTAGGCATTCAGCATTCAGTGATAACAATGACAGATGAATCTCTTATGTTTATTGAGCTTTAGAATCTAACTGGGAAGAAAGACAAGGAAGCATTAATTATAAGGGAGGGTAATGATGGGGGACGTACTTGTATTTCTCTTCCTTATGACTGCTATTATTATTAGACAAACATCTTTTTTTTCCCTAAAAAAATTAGTACTGTTCTCAGAATTACTCCATCTTTCTCCAACTGAGTTCTACAAATGCTAGAGTCCAAAAATTATATCAAAATGTCTTTTAAAAATGAGAACAATGAGGTCAGTGATATAGAAATAATAATGAGTAAAGGAGATAAAAGGATGTACACATTCTTCCAGTCCTAGTGTTTGTATTATTTAAGAAGTGCAGATGTTTTTCAAGAGGAATGCTAGATGATATGGCCATGGCAGCCATGAACCATTAGAGCAGCAGTCACTTAGTATAGATATAGAAAATCTGTCTCTAAAACCTTGCTTTTGAACTTTATAAGGGATGAATTAGGCTGACACCATCTGAATCCATTTATCAATTACAGCGTCAGTCAAAATAGGACAATAAGGCATCATGTGCCTACAATAGGAAGTACCTAGCACCACCTATGAAAAGTTCTTGCCATTTAAAAAAACAAAAACCCTTCAATGTAATCAGGCCTCTACCCATAATTAGCAAATCACAGTAAAAAGGGAGATGAAAAGGAAATACATCAAATGATACCACAAGAATAGTGCTAGTCAAATCCAGAGCGTGGTAAATTCTCCAGTACTTGTGCCCTAGATTCTTTAACATGCACAGGATAAAAATGGAGGGGAAATTGATAGAAATATTTAAAGTTATATCAACTATAGACAATATATGGATCTTGGTTGGATCACAATTAGAACAAAGCAACTCTGTAAAAGACATTTCAAGATATTTGAGAAATACTGAACAAGGACTAAATATCAGATTACATTCATGAATCATTATTAATTTTGCTTAGTTTGATAAATATATTTTTCTTATATTAAAATAATGATTATCTTTTAGAAAAATATGCTGAGTTTTATTTTGGTAAAATGATATGATTTAAATTATTCACAAATATTCAAATAAGTGGGAAGTGGTGAAGAGACAAAACAACAGTGAAAATGGGGGTTATTTCATTTTCTCTATTTTTGGGTATTTTTGAAAATTTCCATAACAAAATTCATTTAGAGAACCCTTTCTCTTGATAATAGAGAGATTTCTGACTCTCATACTCAAAAACTAAAGAAAATCTTTGTCTGTAAACATGAAGACTCTTCATAATCTCAAGAAACTTGGAGATTAAAAAATAAATTTGACACATGAAGCACAAGGCTACTCTCAGTAAACGATGAAAAACTGAAACCCCCAAAAAACGTGAGGTCTTGGAGACTTGCTTTGATGGCGTGTCGGTAATGAGTATACAGGCCTTTCCAAGAGCCGAAAAGAGCAGTGAGACAGAGTACCCAACGTCTGAATGTGTTCAGCAATTCAAGACTCTGAGTACAAGATCAGTATTATATTTTGATGGATTTCACCTTGATTTTAAAAATTATTTTAGACATGGGCAAACTTATAAAATTAAATATTAAAAAATAAAACAAAACTTTTGGGAAGGCAAGAGGTGCTGTTACCGCCAGCACAAGGACCAAGTAGACAAAACCATGAGAAGAGGAAGGAAATCTCTGTCAGTGTGACAGAAGGGAAGCAGAAAGCAGACGAGGAAGCAAGGGAAGTGAGGTTGGTGGGAAAAGATGAGGGAGTTCAAATGTGATATCTTTTTTTTTTCTTTTAATTGATGAAGTATGGGGAAAAGTTATTGGCTAAGAGTGAAAGAAGTTATGAAAGTGATGGATGATGAAATCTAGGCAGGACAAGAAGAATGAATTCAGGAATGTATAGATGGATGGTTAGAGTCTGCTTCAGTGGATTGAAAATCTTCATGCAATCAACAAATTGTGGCAATAAGAATACTTGATAAGTAATGTGAAAAGATAGAACGTGGTAGTGGAAGAGTAGTATGCTTCAAATAAAGATTTCAGAACAGGTGCAATCATTTGTGATGACAAATCCAGGAGGTATGGGAGTGGGTGTCTAATCTGAGGATGTGAAGTACTAGACCAAAATAAGCTAGGATATACAGATGTTCTCAAATAAATTATGGACCATCACTTGTGAAAGATATATGGGAGGGAAGTGACCTAGATTCACCTAATTCTAGAGCTAGAAGACTCATTATAAAATAATAACAGTGACAAAAACAAATTTTAAGGCTTAGTCAATATATATTTTTCCTTCAACATTCATAAAACCCCAATAAGGTAACTATTACTATGCCTTTTCACAAATGATGAAACCAAAACTCCAAAAGTTTTATTAAGGCATCCAAAGTTGCAGAGTGACCGGCTAAGCTAAGGTTTGGAGAGTGACATGTCTGAATTCACAGGACATGTTTTGTCCTGGGCCATGCTGCTGCCAGAGAAATCATTCCATCAAATTCTCGTTTTACTGTGGCACAGAAGGGATAAGTCCCTTGCTTAGAAACAACCAACTAGTACTTTTAGGTTCCAGGTGTAGAGTATAGGTTCCTTAACTCCAAATTCAGTGCTCCTCTGTCCCTACAAATTATAAATTTAAAATTATTTTGTTTCTAATCCAAGCTTGTAGATAAATCTCTGGATAGATAATTGGGATAAACACAGCTTTGCCCCAAACAAGTTAGAGAAAATAGAGATTGAAGGGAACTCTGTAGGAGAACCATCTTGAAGGCAAAAGATGATCCTATAATATGAGAAACTGGTACCTAATTTATCAGTTTTCTAAGTCCTATTCTTGTTTAGGTGAAAAGTATTTAAGCATATTCTAAGTCAGTAGTCAATTTTGCCTTCACACTAATCAGAATAACCTGGGTAGCTTAAAAAACAAACAAACAAACAAACAAAAAAACTTAATGCCCAAACCCAAGCTGCAATGGAGATAAATTAAATCAGACTCTGCCTTTTGGCAGGAACCGCCATCTTCTAGTAATCTGCCAAAATGATGAACACAAAAGGAAAGAGGAGAGGCACCTGATATATGTTCTTTAGGCCTTTTAGAAAACATGGAGTTATTCCTTTGCCCACATACATCCACATACATTCGAATCTACAAGAAAGGTGATACCATAGACATCAAGGGAATGGGTACTGTTCAAAGAGGCATGCCCCACAAATGTTAACGTGGCAAAACTAGAAGAGTCTACAGCATGCTGTTGGCATTGTTGTAAACAAACAAGTTAAGGGCAAGATTCTTGCCAAGAGCTTCCTTACAATCCATATTAGAAATTATTCATCTGTCATTGCCATCTTTTCATTTTAGTTGGTATCCACTGACAGGGAGTTATTGTTTTCTTTTGGGGGTGTTCTTTTGCTCTGGTTTTTCATGTTTCCGAGTTCTTTTGCTGATTCTTTCTTATCTGGTCTCTCGGTCAAGACTTGGGGGTGTTAGGCCTGGCTAATGAACCTGTCTCTGGGTCCCTGAGGATCAATCCCTGAGCATGCCAGGGAGAGGAGTGCTGATCCTGAGTTGCCTATGGGGTGTTTTAGCAGGTTTAGTGTACCTCTCGGGTTACCTCTAATCTAACCTGCTGTCTTCACCTCTTCTCAACAGTGTGTAGTGAGTTAGGTCCCGCAGCTTACTTTCAGTGATGGAGGGTGGTACTTGTGTGAATCAGCCACACCCTGTTTGCTTGAGTTGGAAGATGCTATGATGGGCTATATCATTGTTCTTCCTGTCATTGGCTGATATTTTTGTGATAGAGCCAGATGCTGAGATGTTCTTTTGTGTCCGTGGTAGACTCTGGTCCCCCAGGTGGAGTACATGAGTGCCCCAAGCTTTAGGAGGGACCCTGTAGCTCCCAGGGGTTTCTTGATCTCCACCACTACTGAGGTGGGGGGATGAGCAAGGCAGTTCGCCGCTAGGTTGTGTGAGCCTGAAAGGCTTTGCAAAGTCTCTTCAGGGCTCAGAAATTGCTTTTGTGGCCACTAGGGGGAGCCTCTGGGAGGAGGGTCAGGACAAGCTCTCCAAACCAGGACAGCTGTTCATGGGGGAGGCGCTAAACCCTTGCATGCTAAGACACTAGGCTGGGTTGTTTCCTGTTTATCCAGTAGCCCAGTTTTTCTGTAGGGAGAGGTAGGCACTTCCCCAATGGGCACTCCTTGGATCCCCACACACCCTGTAAGATTGAGTCAGTAAATGCTATAAAGGGCATGTAAATTGACCTCCCTGTCAATAGGTGGCACTTGCCAGAAGGTACAAGCCACAATGCTGTTTTTGGGTCCTGTGATCTGCTCTAGTCCCTGAGGAGAAGCATTCGAGAGCCCCAGGTGGTGGGTGGGGCCCTGGACTTCCAGGTGAGTCCTTAATCCCTGCTGCAGCACAGTTAGGTGGGGGAGTGTGGCTGAGTGGGTCTGGGTTGGGTGAGCTTGCCCTCAGGCTCCACAGAAGCTGGCAAGGTAGCTGCTTTGGCAGGGGTCAAAGGTCTGCTCCCAGCTTCTGGGCAGAGTTGGCAGGGGAGAGGCTGAAGTGGTGCCACCCAACCAGAAAGTCTGTTTGTGGAGGCAGGTATGTCTGAGATTTACAAACTGGTAGTCTGCAGTAGGCCTCACTCCTCTCCCCGCTCCTCTACTCCACAGTCTTTTCCTGGCATATGCCAGTAGGCAGGAGCCCAAGCCAGCCAAGCTTCCCCATGACTGTGCTGTGGGATGGGAGGGTCCCTGCCCAGGATCCTGGCCTGAGTTGAGAGCGCAGTCCTCCCAGGGGGAAGGAAGGGGTGCCCCATGAGCGTGTTGCAGCTAGGACCCAGACTGCACTCTCCCCTCCCCACCCCCCGCTGATCCACCCACACGAGCTCCCTTGCCTCCCTAGACCAAGAAGGTCAATCCCTGACCATGCCAGGGAGAAGCATGCTTTTCCTGAGTCACTCATGGGGTGCCTGAGCAGGATTGATGCCCCTCCGCCTCAAAGCAAACCCTGCTGGATCTAAACAAAATGATAAACAGGAGCATCGTAATAGCCAGGGACTTCAACACCCCATTGACAGAAAGGGACAAATTCTCCAAGCAGAAAATAAGCAAAGAAATGATTGACTTAAAGGGAACTCTAGAACAAATGGGCCTAACAGACATTTACAGAACATTCTACCCCCAAACCACTGAATGTACATTCTTCTCATCAGATCATGGAAAATTCTCTAGGAATGATCATATCCTAGGCCACAAAACATGCCTCAACAAATTTCTAAAAATAGAATTAGACCATGTGTCTTCTCAGAGCACAGTAGAATAAAATTAGAAATCACTTCCAACAGAAACACTCAACTATACACAAAGTCATGAAAATTAAACAACCTATTGCTGAATAGGTATTGAGTCAATGAGGAAATTAAGATGGACATCAAAAGATTCTCCAAGTAAATGACAAAGGGAACAAAAGTTATAAAAATCTGTAGGATTCAGAAAAAGCAGCCATAAGAGGAAAACTTACAGCCATAAATGCCCACATCCAAGAGACAGAAAGATCACAAGTCAACAATCTAATGAATAATCTCAAGGAACTGGAAAAGAAAGAGCGAACCAATCCCAAACCCAGCAGAAGAAATGAAATAACTAAGGTTAGAGAAGAACTAAATGAAATTGATAACCAAAGAATTATACAGAAGATTAATGAAACAAAAAGTTGATTCTTTGAAAAGATGAACAAAATTGACAGGCCTTATGCTAGATTAACCAGAAACACGAAAGGAATAACCCTAATAAGCTCAATCAGAAATGAAAAAGGAGAAATTACAACTACTACCACAGAAATACAAACTATCATCTCTGAGTACTATAAAAAGATCTACGCACATAAACTTGAAAACGTGGAGGAAATGGGCAAATTCTCAGAAACACACAACCTCCCTAGGCTCAATCAGGAATAAATAAAACTCCTGAACAAACCAATATCAAGTAATGAAATTGAAGCAGCAATAAAAAATATCCCAACAAGAAAAAGTTCTGGACTAGATGGTTTCACAGCCAAATTTCACCAGATCTACAAAGAAGAACTGGTACCTGTACTGCAGAAATTATTTCATAACATAGAGAAGGAAGGAATCCTCTCCAACTCATTCTATAAAGCCAATATGACCCTGATACCAAAGCCAGGAAAGGACACAACAAAAAAAGAAAACTACAGACCAACATCCCTTATGAATAGAGAGGCAAAAATTCTCAATAAAATCCTAGCAAACTGAATTCAGCTGCACATCAAAAAAAATAATCCACCATGACCAGGCGGGTGGGCGTCATCCCAGAGATTCAAGGATGGTTCAACATACGCAAATCTATAAATGTGATTCACCACATAAATAGAAGCAAAAACAAAGACCATATGATCCCCTCAATACATGCAGAAAAAGCATTTGACAAAATTCAGCACCCTTTTATGATAAGAACTCTTAAGAAAACAAGCATAGTTGGAATATAGCTCACTATTATAAAAGCCATATATGACAAACCCATAGCCAATATCATACTGAATGGGGAAAAATTGAAAGCATTCTCACATAGAACTAGAACCAGACAAGGTTGCCCACTGTCACCACTTCTGTTCAACATAGCTCTGGAAGTCCTAGCCAGAGCAATCAGGCAAGAGAAGGAAATCAAGTGTATCCAAGTGGGGAAAGAAGGGGTCAAACTATTGCTGTTTGCTGACAGTATGATCTTATATTTAGAAAACCCCAAAGATTCTGCCAAGAGACTCCTGGAATTGATAAATAAATTCATCAAGGTCTCAGGATACAAAATCAATGTACAAAAATCAGTAGCATTCCTATATGCCAATAACAGTCAAGGTGAGAATCAAATCAAAGACTTGATAACTTTCACAATAGCAACAAAGAAGATAAAATACCTAGAAATATATTTAACCAAGGAGGTGAAAGACCTCTACAGGAAGAACTATGAAACACTGAGGAAGGAAATTGCAGAGGATGTAAACAAATGGAAAAAGTTATCATGCTCATGGATCAGCGGAATCAACCTTGTTAAAACGTCTATACTACCCAAAGTGACTTCCAGATGCAGTGCAATCCCCATTAAAGTACCATGGTCATTTTTTGCAGATCTAGAAAAAAATACTTCTATGCTTGATATGGAACCAGAAAAGACCCCAAATAACCAAAGCAACCTTAAGCAAGAAGAACAAATTGGGAGGCATCACTTTACCAGACTTCAAGCTATACTATAAGACTATAGTAACCAAAACAGCATGGTACTGGCACAAGACTAGAGACCTAGACCAATGTATCCAAAGAGAGAACCCAGATATATAACTGTCATCATATTGCCATATGATCTTTGATAAAGCAGACAAAAACATACACTGGGGAAAAGAATCCCTAATCAATAAATGGTGCTGGGAAAATTGGATAGCCACATGTAGAAGACTGAAACAGGATCCGCACCTCTCACCACTCACTGTCTGGGGGATGGGCATGATTGTAGCTCTGACTTGGGCAGTGCATAGGCAATATATATAACCAAAGTGTACCCCCATAATATTCTGAAATTTAAAATATATATAAAAATTAAAAAATAATAAATAAAAATTTTTTAAAAAGTCAACTCACGATGGATAACGGACTTAAACCTAAGGCATGAAACTGTAAGAATTCTAGAAGAAGAGGTCGGAAAAACTCTTATAGATATTGGCCTAGGCAAAGAATTTATGAAGAAGACCCTAAAGGCAATCGCAGCAACAACAAAAATAAATAAATGGGACCTAATTAAATTTCCTGCACAGGCAAGGAAACAATCAACAGAGTGAATGGATAATCTACAGAATGGGAGAAAATATTTGCATGCTATACATCCAATAAAGGGCTAATAGCCATAATCTACAAAGAACTCAAGTGAATCAGCAATAACATGTCAAACAACCCCATTAAAAAGTGGGCAAAAGACATGAACAGAAGCTTTTCCAAAGATAGACTAATTGCCAATAAGCATATGGAAAAATGCTCAATATCACTAATCATCAGGGAAATGCAAATCAAAACCACAATAAGATATCACCTAACTCCAGTGAGAATGGCTTTTATGAAAAAGGCCCAAAACAACAGATGCTAGCATGGATGCAGAGAGAAAGGAACACTTACCCACTGTTGGTGGCACTGCAAACTAGTACAACCTCTATGGAAAGTAGTATGGGGATACCTCAAAGAACTAAAAGTAGACCTACCATTTGATCCAGCAATCCCACTACTGGGTATTTACCCAAAGGAAAAAAAGACGTTTTATAAAAAAGACATGTGCACTCTAATGTTTACAGCATCACAATTCACAATCACAAAGATGTAGAAACAATCCCCAAGTGACCATCAATCCATGAGTGGATTGATAAAATGTGGTATATGTATACCATGGAGTATTACTCAGCCATAAAAAAAAGGTGGTGAACTAATGCCTTTTGTAACAACCTGGATGGAACTGGAGACCATCCTTTTAAATGAAGTATCACAAGAATGGAAGAACAAAAAACTACTAAATTGAAACTTACAGATCAAGACTCATGTGCACATATGGTAGTACAATTCAATGGAAATCAAGCAGGTGGGAGGGGGGAAGAGGGGATGGGTAAATTCACACCTAACGAGAACAATGCACACTATCTGGATGATGGACACACTTATAACTTTAACTCAAACTGTACAAAAGCAATTCATGTAACCAAAACACCTGTACCCCCGTAATATTCTGAAATTAAAAAAAAGATTCTTTCCAAGAGAATTAATGTGCGTTATAGAGCATATTAAGCACCTTGAGAGTCAAGATAGCTTTCTGAAACGTGTGAAGGAACATGATCAGAAAAAGAAGGGAGCCAATGGGAAAGGTACCTGGGTTCAGCTGAAGCACCAGTCCGCTGCACCCAGAGAAGCACTCTTTGTGAGAACCAATGGAAAGGAGCCTGAGGTGCTGGAATCTATTCCCTGTGAATTCATGGCATAATAGGTACAAATAATATAATACTCTGGACTGTAAAAAAACAATCTTTGAGGGTGGGGTTCAGAAATCAATATTTTCTAAAGCCCCCAAGGTAGTTCCATTTTGTAGCCAAAGTGGAGACACTGGTATTCTGATAGTTATTAACCTAATCCCATTCAACTATTTTCCATTTTATCTGATCCCATTCATCAGTGAATTCTGACAACCTCTTCACAGGTACAAGTCCTAACAAAACTACGTTAAAAGCATCAGCATGTGAAAGGAACTCCACCTGCTATGCCCATATTTTGGCTTTCTTTTTTTTCTTTCTTTCTTAAAATAATCTGGTGAGTCAGAGCTCAGGACATTCATGAGCCATGTTTTACTAGAGGCTATGAAAATTGCCTCACAGGCCAGCACCCATAATCTACAAAGAACTCAAGTGAATCAGCAATAACATGTCAAACAACCCTCTTCTACTTCTGTTTCCATTTTGTACCCATCTAGGTAGAATCGGCTTCCTCCAGGCATATTGGACCATTCTCTTCTTTCCTTTGCACTTTCTTTCTGTGAAGAACTGAGCAGGAAGTGCCCCTCTGGGTAGACCCATCTAGGTCTCACTCCTATTTTACTATTTTACTTCTATTTCACCTGAATTTAACTGGCATATTCAGACATCTTAGTCATGAATGAGGGAGTAGGATGCTTACACCTCCAGGTTTAAGCCACATGGATTTCTCAGCTTTTACCAGAGTTGTGATTTGGGAACATTTAGTCTCTGGTTATGAAGTGGTACTCTGAGGGCAGTTTACCTTCTATACCCTATATACAGATTCCTTAATTAGAAACCCCAAGGGGAGGAGGGTGAGTTACAGGGCAGAGATAGGGCATGTCTGAGTCTCTGGACATCGTATCATCATTAGGGAAAATAAATTTCAACCTAAAGCCTAAGCATTTATTATTATTAACTTGTATTTATAGTTTTTTAAACATTTACATGCCAGACTTTTTTCCCCCCTATTCTCCCAACAACCCTGTGAGGACAGTAAAGTTGTTATTTCCCACATATTAGTAAATTTAGGATTACTGAGGTTAAGTAACTTGTTCTATAACAAGCTGGCAAAGAGGCCACAACTAGAACACACCTGTCTGTCTCTGGATAAAATGCTCTTTCCATACACCTTATTTATTGTTTTGTCAAACTCATTCTTCAGGAATACAGAAAGAAAATTTATCATGTATAAATATAATAGCAGTGTTTAATGTCAAGACCTCACAGTTTAACAAAAGTAGAACAAAACTTTAAGTATCTTTATTTGAGCCTAGTCTAGCACTCTTGGATATTTCTCAAATAACAACAGGAAACTTCATACAACAAAGAAATCTCTAAAATGAAACTAGGGCTTACCATCATTCATTAAAGAATGAGAAAAAGGAGAGCACTGTCTCTTATCATTTATCCCAAAAATATGGCATATAGTAGGTGTTCAAGAAATGTTTAGATAATTGCTATAGAAGCTCAAATGCCCAAACAATAAATGGCTCAACAGAACATAAAAAATGTTTACAGTAGAGAATCTTTATATTTGATTATTTAAGTATGACCTTTGTTCACTTCGTTGTGCCTGGATTATGTGTATAAAGCTGGTGACTCAGCTATCCTGAAGCTATCTCTGCTCTGTTATTTTTATGGAGATTGTATGTAGGTAATCAGCATGTATTATCAAGCAAGGATAATGATATATGATGTTTGGTGTTAACAGGTAATTCTGGAAGCTGTAGCAATGCACAGCTGAAAGAACTCTTTTGGAAAAAAGGAAAAAAATACAGAAGAAATTACCCTTCAATAGTGACACTTTTTTTTTCCCCCATAATGAAGACAGGCACCATCATGGAATTGGAAAACTTTTGGGACAAAAATTAGTAAAAGTCTTCTGGAAGGAAATATAGTGCTACTATTTATCATTTAAGAGCTTTAAAAATGGACCTAACCTTTGATCCAGCTATTATTTCATATCTAATAATTTATTCTAAGTAATCAGAAGACAAGACAGACAATTATGCAAAGTGTGTTTAAGAGAGTATTATTTATGACAGCAAAAAACTGGAAATTACTTAAATATCAAACAATAAGAAATGGAAATATTGATATGTCTGTAGAATTGAATCCTAATCACCCATCAAAGTGTTTTCAAAGACTATATAGTGACAAAATAATTACTCATGATGATGATGTTAAATGAAAAGCCAAAGAAAATGTGCCTACATTTTGACAATGTTTATATAAGTAAAAAATATATATTTTTATTTTTTACACAATTCTACTTTACAAATTCTCTTGAATGAGCATGACTATAGTTAGAGTGTTGGAAAACACATTATTAATGTTTTTAAAGGTCTGTTGTAGAAAATAGAACTGAACTATTGGCTAGGAAACCTAAGTCCAAAATATATCTGCTACCTAGTGTGTTCATCTTCATGACCATAGGCCAATTCTTTAACACTTAGGGTCTCAATTTATTCTTTTGTTCAAAGTGCAGCATGGATTCCCCAAGTCTAGAATTCAAACATTTTCAGGGGTACATCAGATAATATAAAGCCATCAGGAAAGTCAAGTTCATACATTCATTCAACAAAGAATTATTGAGTACCTATTAGATATCAGGCACTGTGCTGGGCACTAGGAATAGAGTAGTGAGAGAAAGAGATGTGACCAGCTGCTTGTATTGCAACTAATCCAATGTTACTACTTTCCTAGAGGTGGAGGAGTAGGGCAGGTCACAATAAAATAGGCATACCAGTGCTTTACATGCATTGTCTCATTTCATGTTCTCAACAACTCTATGAAATGCCTATTATTTTCTCCATTTCCCCATTTTATTGGTAAAAAGAAAAACAGAAAGTGATTTTAAATGACTTTCCCAATTTCTTAAAGGTATTAAGTAATATAAAGGTATAAAGTAATGATATTAAGTAATAGAAACCTTGTGATACTAAGCAATTCATTCAATCTTTCTATCAGCTTTCTAAATAAGAAAGAAAGACAAACAAAAGATTGTACTAGATTACCATTAAGTTTTCCTTTCAATTCATAAACCTTATGATTCTATTTTCAATCTAAATTTAGTTCTGTGGAAGTATAAAGTATACCAGTGACCCTTTCCTCATATAATAAAATAATCTATTTTTCTATTATCACCAAGAAGCAGGTGTAATTTGATTTTGTTTTTATATCCCTTTAAGGATGCAATGGGTAAAACAGAGTGATCATCTTGGGGCTCTGGAATATTCTCATTTGGATTCTACATTTTATTTTGCTTTAAAAAGTCAGTGTCATCAACATGTTATCAGCTCTGCAGAAGATCTTAAAAGTATTCTGGCAATTGTCACCTCAAACACTAATTCATTCGGTGTTTCTTCACAACAGTGAATTACTGTTGCTGAGTTAAATTAAAAGAAGAAAAGAAAAGGCAAAACAATTTAAAGGAAACTAAAACCCAAAGCTAAATGATGGATATGAATTAGATAATGCTCTTTTATGAACACATTGGTGAAATTAGATATTTCTAATTTATAATCAAAGTCTATCTTCTCTTTGAAACAAATATACTGGAGTAAAATACTGGAGAAACAAATATACTGGAAAGAAACAAACAGCATAAAATCCTAGGTCAAATGTAACATCATTTGAGAACCTTCTTTAAGTCTCCCACTGAGGATTAATTTCTCTGTTCATAGTACTCCAAGAGGATATTACCCAAATCCTTTAGAAGGCTTATCATTCTGTCCTGCACTCATTTATGTAACTGTTTTTACCAATAAATATTGAGCTATTAAAAGGCAGTGGCCAGGTTACTTGCATCTCTATACACCCAGATCATGATGCTCTGCACATGGCAGAACTTCCATATATATTTATAAATGAACAAATGAATTATTCAAATAAAATTACTTTTTTTTACTTGTCATATGACTTTTCCTTTAATTAAATATGACCTAGAGCAAGCTATTTACCTCTAAATCCCAATTTGCTCATCTGTAGAAACAGATCTATATCTGCATTGCCTACAACATAAAGTTTGAATGTGAAAGGATGTAATCAATCTAAGAGCCATTTGGGATAACTGTGGAAGCATAAAGATAAAACACAATTCTTAGAGGTCAACAGAAAAGGTCAAAGCTAGTCACTCATCCTTTTTTCTCTCTCCTAATGGCTTCATTTCCCTTTCCCCCATCTTTGAAACCGAGTCATGTTTAACTCTCTCCTTCTCACGCTTTTCCATTGCAAATATCTATCTTCTCAGTTCTCACAATATATCTTATCTCCTTTATTGCTTTATGCCAAGATTATCCAATTTAGCCATTTTATGAACATTTATTAAGTGCCTGCTATCTGTAAGATACTGTGCTAGGTGTTATGGGCACTCTGATGAACTCAATGGCCTCAGCCTCTGCTCCCATGGAGCTTATAGTCTAGCAGACTCCAAAGGCAAATAAATGGGCAATAATACACAAAAATTAGTTTTTGATATGGAGGAATGACACCTAACCCATCCTGGAATAAGGGAAGTTTCCCACAAAAGTGACATCACTACCACAGCAATGACCACACCACAAGTAATCATCATAATCATCCTAATATGTAACCTAACATATAATAAACTGCTATTATGCACCAGGAACTATTCTTAGTGCCTTTCACGTATTAACTCATTTATCCTTACAACAACCTTATGAGACAGGTACTACCAGACGCACTTTACAGATAAGGATACTGTATTTAAGCAGAAATAACTTGACAAAGTTTACATAACTAACGTTTAATTCCAGAGCCTGTGACCTTAGGCAGTAATACTGCTTATACTATTCTGATACCAGAGGGATAAACAAGAGTAAGAGAAAGAAGAGCTCAGTTAACTTTCCAATAAGTAAGAATAACATGTACAAAGGTCTAGAGATCACAGAGATAGATATATTAAGATAATTGAGGAGAGTTTAATGTGTACAGATCCTGGGGCAGTGGGGTGCAGAGTCGGGGAGGTAATGATAAGATAATAAAGCTAGAGAAGTTAGCAAAGTCAACAGGAACTAAATTATGTATGGCTTTATAAGTCAAATTAAGATATTTAGACTTTATTTTAAAAGCAACTATTGCAACAGCTATCTAACTAACATTCATTTCATTCAACTAACTTATGTGAGGCTACTATCATTGAGGCAGTGTTTTAAGTGCTAGAGATGGCATGGAACAAAATAAGCAAGGTCCTTAATCTCAGCAAGATAATTAGAAAAATAAACCAGAAAGTAAAATGTATTGCTAAGTGCTACAATGGACTGTAAATAGGATGTGATGGGAAACGACAAAGTCAACACCGGATGATAAGGAAAGGTCTCTCAGAGGACACTGACTTTCATCTCTGCTTTTATAGTCACTCTGGTTTACACTCAAACCTGCAGCCAAAATAATGTTTCTGAAAATCTCTTCTTAATAGTTTTTCAAAATACTTAAAAATAGTTATAAATTATATGTTCATTTAAGAAATATAGATGGATTTAAAGTAAAAGTGAAATTCCTTTTTATTTCTATTCTCAAGTATTAATCATTGCTAACTGCTTGGTATATATTCTTCTTGATGATTTTTGACCATATAAAAATTTGCTTTCACATAAATGAGATAAGAGTTACTGTTTGGTATGTGTTTTGTTTTGTTTTTTAACATATGATAAACATTATTAAAGGTTAGTACGTAAATATATAATTCATCCTTTTGGAAAACCACAACTGTAAGCATTCTGTTCAAGGTTAATGCCATAAATAATTTAAGATACTCCAATTAATGGACATTTCAGTTGATTCCAATGTTATAGTACTAGATAAGGTATACCACTATAGATTATCATGTATGATCATTTTTGAGCATTGCTCTATTATGACCTTAGAACACATATTTAGAAATGGAATTGCCAAGTATAAGGGTATGCACATATTAAATACTTATATATTCTGCCATATTGTTTTCCTGAAAGTTTATGTAAGTTACAGTATAATTATGCACAATTTACAACAGTGATGATAGCTATTTTTCTATAAATTTGTTAGTACTAACTACCATTAACATTTTAAATCTTTGTTAATCCAATAGGTGAAAATTATACTACATTGCTTTATTCACATTCCTTTGTTAGTGATATTGAACATCTTTAATATAAGCACCTATTTATGAGGACTAATCTGTAACTCTGTGTAACCACCTGCAAAAAACATCTCAGAACTCTTCACTGTCTATTAAAGAGGTATTGAGACTTCTTAATATGACATTCATGGCCCTCTGCCTATAATTTATCTTTCTAGGCTTCTGGTCTTCAATTTCTTATGTGACTCCTAAGTTCCCTGCAAATAGGTTTTGCTTACTGATCTTTGATTATACTTTTCTTTTCCAGCTCTGCACTAGTTGAACAAAGTAAACTCCATTTTTCAAGCCCTAGATCAAGTCCTGCCTCTCTCCAAGAGACCTATCCCATCACTCCAGTCATAAGTGACCTCTTCTCTGAATTTCTTCAGTGCTTTTCCTGTTTTCCTCTTAAGGAGCTGATCACTTCCCACTTTTCTTTATATTCCTACTAAATTTTTAGCTATCCAAAGCCTTCTTTAGCATGGCATTTAGAAGACAGTGGCTATTCAGATACCTCTAAAGCAAATCATTAATTCCACCCAAAAATTAATTCTATATATTCCACATCTCATAGTAACTTTTAAGGAAATAATCCCCCAAAATACAGAAAAATAAAAACATTAAACATTTTCAACAGAATTTTAATCAGTGGAAACTATACACAATTTGATTGTGTAACATTAGGGAAATGGATGAGTAAACCATGGCACATTCATGGAATATTTTGCTTACATGATAACAACTTATAAATAAAGAGTACAGAAATGTGTATAATGTGTGTCAGTATTATGCAAAATAAACAATAGACAATACCAGTGAACAAAACAAAAGATGACAGGAAATACTCCAAAATGCAAATTACAAATGTCTTTGTATGGTGGATCCATGCTAAATATTTTTCTATATACTCTCCTATGTGTTGTAAATTTTCTACATTAAGCATGCATGATTTTACTTTAAATAGCTTTGTTTCCATGTTCCTTTTTAAATAAGAACAATTTCAAAGCTGTAAGAAAAAATTTTTAATTAATTGATGAATTAAACGGCAATTGTGACACGTGAAATTATCTAAACTCCTTTTGGAAGGCTGACAAGAAGATAAATACTTCTGTTTCTATAATCAAGTAAAACAGCTGCACTGGTATTATGGAAGGAGAGTGGGGAGGAAAAGGAAAATGATTTCTGTACTCTCGCAACAGAAACAAGAAAATAAAAGGGGGAAGAAAAGGAAAGTCATAGGAGAAATTAATGCCTTATTCTCTTCTTTTTGCTTGGTATAGCACCAATCCTGCTTCAAGACCTGTTCAAGCCTTTCCACCCCAGAAGGGCTTCATTGGGCCCTCATGTATACCAGTCTCTACTTTCTCTAAATTCTGTTTTACTTACTACAAGTGTCATATTCAGAAACATTTAATTTGTTTCTAAATTATTTCTACTTTTTAATTATTTCTCCATACCCAGGATCCAAAGTCACCAAGGGCAGGGGCACATAAAACTGTAATTCCTTAGTGTTCTTCAAGCACCAAAAACAGTCTGACACAGTGTGTGCTTAGTAAATATCCTCAGATGTGCTCTTTTCACTCAGATAGTAAGTTACCCAGATGTCTTACAATATAGGGGGAAAGGGCTATAATTTATTAAGCTACAACTGTAATCCAGGAGATTAAACAATAATTATTATAAATTTCATGCCAACTCCATAAACAAAGTATTATTATCACCATTTGAGAGTTAGTGGCTCAAATAAAGACCTCAGATAGACCTCAGTTACACGAGGCTCCAAAGGTCCTTTGCTCCACCTTGAAAAGTTGAGAAAGCCAAATAAAATACTCAACTAACCTTGCTTATGCTAAACTAGAACAGGCTATAATGATGCCCTCATAAGGAAAAGTATGAGGTTACTTCGTAACAAAATAGTAAATGGCATTTCTGCAGGAGAGTAATGCCACTTTAAAAATTCCTTCACTCTGGCTCCTGAACCTATTAAATAAAGACTCTGGTAAATATTTCTAATATTCTAAATTCAGTATATTTCTTTTGCAAAATGGAGATAATTCCTATAGTGGGAAGTGCATGGACTCTGTAGCCAGATAGATCTAAGTTCAAATTCTGGTCTTTACCCTTTCCTATCTCTGACCTTAATCAAGTAATTCTCACTTAAGATTATCTAGTAGGTATCAGTTCCCACATCTAATGAAAAAGACAATCACCCCACAGGACTGATTTGAGGTTAAAGTAAGATAAACTGATCTCTAATATGGTGCCTGGCTTATAGCAAGCCCTCTAAAAGTGTTAGTGGCCTCCCTTCACAGTAACCCCTATATCCTTTGTCCATTGGGGTGAGTATAGCTCTTTACTGCAATATAACAAATGACTCTAAAAGCAAGGCTCTCTAAACACCTTTTCTTCAGTTTGGAGACATAAGGAGAGGGCCCTGTGTCAGATAATGATTCATGTGTCAAAGTAGGCTTGAGAAAATCAACCTCTGACCCCAAACTGAAGACAGTTCCTTAAAAGCATTTCTCCAGAGGCTGTAATCATCAGGAGACTGCATTCACTTTAAAGGCAGAGCCAAGATCAAATTCCTACCTGCACCCAGAGCCTGACACCAGCCAGGGAGCAGTATTAGAGATGTGGCCCAAGTCATTTAAGACAAAATTTCTTCTTGAAGATTTTACAATACGAAAGACAAAACTAAGCATACTCATACCTAATCCTGTTTTTTCTTTGTTGTTTTTACTTTTGGTACCAACCTCTAGAGAAACAGGACAGAAGGCTTCTGCTAGGGCAGAAGCAAGCTATAGCACATCCAGCAGCGGTTCTGAAAAGGCACTCTTCACACACTTATCCACCGAAGCAGTGACTCATGAAATTCACAACGTGTTAAGATTCGGTGAGGAACGTTTCATATAAAATTAACATAAGCAAAAGGTTACTTGAGGGAACAGTGCACTACTTTTTTAGGTGACCCAGTTATGGCTAAATTTGGAAAGTTGGCAAGGCTGATTCTTCCCTTAAAAACAGATCTCACAGAAACACAAGATACTATGAAGCCTCAGGGCCCAGATTTTTGCTGGGGCATCAGTAGTGAGTAGGGCCACTTGAAAAAACCAAACATTGTGGATGTGTCTGGTTACCTCAGGGTGCCATTGAGATCACTGTTTCCTGGAGTGTGGTTTGTGAGAGAGAAATCAGAGGACAACTCAAACTACAAATGATTAAGCAAAACTTAAATAGTGTTAAGTACATGCCAAGCACTATTTTAAGCAATAAATAAATATTTATTCCTATAACAACCCTATGAGGTGCTTACTATTATTACCATTTTAAAGATGAAGAAACTCAAATAGAGAGAAGTTAAGTATCTCACTACAGGGCCACACAGCTAGTAAATTGCAGAACCTGAATTGAAGCAGAGGCAGTTTGCCTCCATAATCTGTGTTCTGGATCCTTACATTGTTTCTTAATGTTACTGCAAATAGTAAGACAACACCTACCATTTGCTTTCTGGCACAGACTTAAAATTGTGTCTGAGAGACAATGCATTGAAGTGGTCTAGAATGCTGACTCCAGAGCAAACTTCTTGGTTTGAATCCTGCATTCTGCTCCCATGAGCTAAGTGTTCATGGGTAATCTAGTTAACCTCTCTGTGCTTCAGTTTCCTCATCTACATGTTGGGTACAATAATAGACTCTCATTAGGTTTGGAGGACTAAATGAGCTAATACCTATAAAATTACTTGACAAATATTAATAGTCAATAATTGTTAACTATTATTGTTTGTTAAAAAGAGAAATACTATCTTGTCTCTGGGTTATAAAAGAAGTACAATAATTCTAATTGACTTTTGTGAGAAAACACATGTAGTTGGAAGAATATAAACTTTTCTATTTGATGGACTCTAGATAAAATCTCCTCTCCAGCTCAGGCTAGCTGTAACCTTGGGAAAGTCACTTAATTAGTCTTAGCCTCAGTTTCTTCAATGGTAGAATGGGTTAACATACCTCTGCCATAGGTGAGGTGAGAATTCATTGAGATAACATATATAAAAATATGGAGAATCTGGTCCAATAGTTTGGTATCAAATAAGACTACCAGATTCCCTGTCTTCCCTTTCTTATGCTTGTATATACTATTAGAAGATGTTGAGTGATTTTATCAGACTTCAGTATCTTTTGCCAACCTGAAATGACTCATGGACCGGCAGCACTTAACTGACAGCCTGAAGCAGTCTCAATGCTTAACAATATTTTTAAGTTATTTATAGGAATAACATTTGGAAACAATGTAAGTGTCTGGTAATAGGGGTCAAGGTGGTTAAATATATGTTGGAATATAGATCATTTCAGGCAATCCTTTAGGTTTTGCCTTTAACCCAACAATTCCACCTTTATATATTTATCTTATGACATACTAATACTTGAATGCTAAGATATATATGTGTATATATATATACACATATATGTAAGAATTATCACTGTAGTAATATTTGTAAAGGCAAACAGCTGGAAGTGATACAGTATTTATCAATGTGGCACTGATTAAATGCATGAGGATTTAGATATAGTGAGATATGCAGATGATATTTAAAGGAAAAACTTTTAACCATGTCTGCTCTGAATATTACCAGTAATGTTTGTTTTATTCCTTATGCTTGTATTTTCTAAATTTTCTATAATAAACATATTAAATGGTCAGAATTAATACTAATTATTATTATATATAATGAGCATATATTACTTTTGTAATCAGAAAATAAATATTTAAAAAATGTTTTAGCAGTATTTTTTCTGCTTTATTTTTTATTCCTTAAATTTATCATGGAAGGTTTCAAACTTAATCGAAAGTACAGGGAATAGTACAATGAATCATCATGAATACTTCACCCATATTAGACTTCCATCAACTCCCATTTAATCCTGTTTTATCTATATTACTCTTTCCTTCCCCTTATCTTATATTGTTTTAAAGCAAATACCAGACATCATATATTTTCATCTAGTAGTGTGTTTTCTAACCTTGATACTTCCTAGGCGTCCTTCAAATAAAGCACGCATTTAGAAAAAAACAAAAAATGACAATTTCACCAATATTGTCATCACAATGACAACAAGGTTTTTTAGATCATAAGAGGTGCCAGATAGTGACCTAAACCAGAACCATCTTAGAAGAGAAGTCAGGTGGTCTGCTATAGCCTACAATGAAAGATATAAAATCTACTCTATGACTGAGGAATAAAAGGAGCAAGGCATAAGCCAATGATGGGGAGCCTGAACCACCAGGTCAATGGTAAGCTCCTCCCCTGGCCTGGCCCCCAGGGCCTCCTGACAGTACCCTTGCCACCCTACCTTTACTTCCCTAACTTTGCCAATCCTGCCTTTATAGCTTCAGCTGGGAAAGGTGGCCCAAGCCAAAGAAGAAGCTTGAGTGTGTAGCACTGGTCATTCATTCTCAGACCAGCATCATTGTCATACATAGCTACAGAGTATTGCTGCTCCTTTTCTCCCATGCTGTTTACTCTGCCTGAAACACTCTCCTCCCTTTCCCTCCAAACTTCTTCACCTGGCTCTTCCTTTGCTAGTTACCAGCTCAAGTGCTCCTTATTTGAGAAAATCTACCCTGACCCTTTAGCCTGGGATATGTGTATCCATCATCTGTTAGAACATGGAGAACGCGTTCTATGTTCCCCAATGGTTTATGCCTCTAATTGCACTAATTGCTCCCTGTTCAAATTTATTATTTACTTACTGGTTTCTCAGGCAACACTGTAAGATTTTTCAACCAGGGACTATGTGTTATTCAGAGTTTTATCCTCAGTACCAATCTAAAGTTTGGCATATATTTTGAGCTCAGTAAATGTTTCTTTTATTGTATGAATAAATGAATGGTAAGTATAGAAGGCAGCAGAAAAAGGCCCATGTGGCACTTTATACATGCCCAACAGAGAAAACGCTATATACCAAGAAATAAAGGAAGCACTGAGAAGTGACTGGGTGACCAGAGTAGTTGACTATTGAACAATATGGCTGATAGTACATACAGATCAATAGGGACAATTCATGAGGCCACTGGAAGCCTGATGGGGTCAGATGCTTGGAGGAGCTTAAAGTTCTATCATTATTGGTCTCCTGCCTGAGACTCTTGGTTTTACAACTCTAACTGTTACGCAAGTGCTGCTATGCTATTATTTTTATTATCAGTGGCCCAAGTGCTGATGCCTGGAAACCAATGATTACAATCATTTTTTTTTAAAGTAGGTGGTGAATCTTCTGTACACATAATTCCACCTCTTAAGAAACTTACACAAATGAAGAGTGACTACAAAAATTTTTCTGTGCCTTTCTCACCCAAAGAAAGATGCTTTCGCCATTAGTCAATTCCAAAGAGAAAGCAAATAATATATAATACCTTTATGCCAAAGATCTTTACAATGTGGTTCATACTTGCGAAATATTGGAAGCATCTAAACACACAGCAGTGGAAATAGTTGAAAAAAATAATGATACAGTGGAACTATTATACTCAGATTTTTTAGAAAAAGATATATAATTTTTATTTTTACAGCTTTATTGAAGGATAATTAACTAACAAATTACACATATTAAAAATGTATAATGTATGAGTTTTGAGCTATATAAAGACCTGTAAAACCATCAGTTTAATCAAAATGAAGAACATGTCCATTATTCTGAAAAATTTCCTGTGTGCTTTTGTACTCTTTCCCTTCTAACTCTTCTCATCCTCAAGCAACCTTTTTGTCACTATATATTAATTTGAGTTGTCTAGCATTTCATATAAGTGGAATTATGTAGTATGTACTCCTTTTTTGTCTGGCTTTTGACATACTAATTTTGACATTTTATGCATGCTGTTGCATGTATCAATAAATAATTTATTCTTCTCTGTTGCCAAATAGTATTCCAGTGTATGGATGTGTCAAAATTTCTTTATTCAGGAAAACCTGTTGATGTACATTAGGATGTTTCTACTACAATTTTCTATTACAATTTTGCTACTACAAATATAGCTGCTATAAACATTTAGGTGCAAGTCTTTGTGGACTTATGTAGACATATGTATTCATTTCTCTTCAGTAAATACATAGGAGTAGAACGACTGAGTTGTTTAGTAGATGATGTCTATGATTACTAGAAATGTGGAAAGTGCTTATGGTGTTATACCAAGTGAAAAGGCAGGATTTAAACATAGCCATATGAAAATGAAAAAAAAGAAAAATACATTAAAACTAGTGTGGTGGTTTAATTTGTGTGGTACAACTATACTAATGTTATTTTCTGTTCTTATTTTATAAATATTTTGTAATATGGTTATATTATTTTTAATTTTTTAAGTAAAAGGGAGGAGTAATAATATTTGTTAAGTATTTACTATGTTCAGAAATATATATGTATATAATACGTACACACACACACATGTGCTTGCGCACATTCCACTTCGTCTTTACAACAACTTCACAAGATGCTTATTATTGGCTCAGTTTCACAAATAAGTCAACCTAGGGTCAGAAAGATTAAGCCATTTGCCCAATACCCCATAGCTGATAAGTGGCGTGGCTGTGATTTGAATCCTGGTTTATTTAGCGCCAAAGGTTTTGTTCTTCCCAATACATTACGTGAATTCTTAATCATAGATAGCAGTTCACATATCTTTATAAAATGGGGTACATGGATGAAACATTATGAATTTCTGAATGCAAGTATAAAATGATCAAGATTCTGTTGAACAAGTTTGCACTGCACTGCTCCACAAGGTAGTTGGGCTGATCGAGAACACTGCAAAACGCTGGGGACTGGCTTGATCTAATTTGAAATCCTCCTAGCAACACTATCAGGACAACTGCTCTCTCTCGAGGCACCAAGACTTCACACAATGTTCAGGATAACCAAATCAGGAAGGAAATATGGGTATTTTATATACAATATAAACCATTAGACAGTTTAAAAATACCAAGTAATAGTTTATCAAAGCCATGCTAGAAAAAGAATCTCTGTGATCTATGTCCTCAAAGAGAAGCTCAGTTATTGGCAAGTCTTCCCTAATATTTCAGTCTAGACCAATAGCTCTGGGCTAGCTTTCTTCAGAGGGTAGAATTACTGGTTCTACCATACCCTATCTACTCAACTTGGGCAAGGTATTGAATTCCCTCTGCGATTTGGTTTCTTCAACTTTAAAGTGAAGAAAATGGCATGTATAAAAAGAATTGATTTTGAGGGCTAATTAAAAAAATATATTTAATAGTTATCATGGTGTCCTGAACATATTAATCGCCCACTAAATATTAGCTACTATTATTATTGCTGTAGTTGTTTTTGTCGTTTTTAGTAAATAAATACCACAGTCTCAATGCCTAATTGCCAAGACAGAATGATGAGCTGAGAAGGATACAGAATAGAAGTTTTTAATCCTTCCTTGGAATTCTTCAATCTCTTTTAGAACCTGCTACTGTAACATTTGCTATCTCAAGCCATTAAAACCAATGATGAAAATTTACTGCCTAAGAGCAGCTAGTGATCACACTCAGAGCACTCACAGCAAGAGCACACATTCTTAGGTTGAAGTGACATCATATGACCACCAAGTCTGATGCAGTCCCTTATTTTTAATAAGCCTCTCTATCCTCATTTGTAAAACAGGCCCTTGTCTGCCTGTGCATTCTATGTTGTTTCTGTGGTCAGATGAAATAAGAGATATGAATACATGTGATCGACTGTAAAGTACTGTGAATATGTAGCAAACTTTCAGATTAAGTGAGATAGGAGAAATATCACTGTGTATTTTTCTATCATTTATCAATTTTTTCAACAAATATATTTTGAGTGCTTATGATGTGCCTGGAACTCTGCCAGATGATGGGGAAACAAAAAAATGGCAGTGAGTTCAGTAAAAAGAAGCAGACTTATAAATCAGTCCCTGTCGTATTTTGATAGAGAATTATAGAGGCTGGGATGATTGGGAAAATGAAGATCTTTGGAGAGAAACAGAGGAGGTCAGCAATGACTTTCTGAAAAAGTTAATGTCTAAGCTGACACTGCAGCATAAGCAAGCAGAAGAAACAGTGAAAGCAAAAGAAGACAGATGTGAAAGCCTGACGTATTTGTGGAAGAGGTGAAAGGAGAATGATTAAAATCGAAGTCAGAGAGGCAAGGAGAAGACAGATCATGATTTGTCTATACACAAATGTTATAGCATTTGAATTTTAATTCACACCAGTAGAAAGAAGTAGGTTTTGTATAATAGAGAAAGCAGGTTAAATTTGCATTTATAACAATATCTCTGTCAGTAAGATGAACTGTAGTCAGGGAGGCCACTTGGCTTGGCATCAGACAAGTAGGTGCTAACTAGCTAATGACAAATATATATATATACACACACACAAACATATATATATATATATCCTGTTTGTTTTATTATCTTTAAATTTCCTCCCTGTCTACTTTACAAAGTTGTTTTGATAAACAAAATCACCTTGAGATTATGTGAGTGGAAGAGTTTTATAAGATGAAAAACATTATATAATATAAGATGTATAATGATTATTGTTATTTTGTCTTGCCATTTGACCAACTGGACAATCAATTCAGCTACAGCAACTACAGGGGTTCAATAATTTGTGTTATAATCTACGTCTGCTGTTACAGGACTTTCAAAGTAGTCATATGAGCCCTACCATAGTTCTTCATTTTTCATGAGTTAATCCAATAGGAAGAAAATAAACATAACTGATAGAACTCTTATGTGAAAGCCACATTTAATTACTCAGCCAAGCATTCAAGCAAGTACCCAATTCATAAGGATGATACAAGTTCAATGGAATATTTTCCCCTTGATATTTTCTGTCACTTCTAATTGCTGTGGGTGACAGCTACATGAGATCCATGGAAAGTATTAGGTATCATAACTAATTCATTGGTGAAGAAACCAATGAAAAATATGTGTAGCTTTAATTTTATTCAATAGGTTCAATAGCCATATAAATATAACATAAATTTGATTTGGAAAAATGACATTGATCAATACCTAACACCATACACATAGTATACCATCAATAAATAACAACATGGAAGCAAATAGAGTCACCAGAACCATCTAACACTCACCAATTACTGCTCTTGGTCACCTGAAGTGTTAGTTCAAAAGGGAATTAAAAAATTTGCTGAAAAAGGTTTTTATTTTTCTAGGTAGCTAATAATTCTTCTAAGTTTTAGGTGAACAATATATTCTTTCAATAAGGCATTACTTATTAACTGAATTTGTCCTTCAGAATAGTAAGTTAACAAATATCTTTCTTTGGGCACAATTATTAACTACATAGGTGTTGCATCCACCCTGAGTAGACTCTTCTGGCATTTTTGGGTTTTTTTTTAGAGGGCATAAAGGGACACTCAGAGCTTCCATCTGTTCCCATCTAGAATATTGCTATCCATCAAAATACCACAAAATAAAGGCTGGTGACCTGGATGAAAAAGGGCCTTAAGATACTTCAAATTACCTGGGGTTATTAACCTTTTTTTTGGTCTCTAGTCATAGAGAAAATTTCAGGATGATGTCATTTTCAAAAAGAAAAATCTAATCCATTATCCCATGTAATATTTCCATTCAGTCATTTATCCATTCAACAGTATTTCATTCAACATATGTTATGCTTCAACTCTGGGCATAAAAGTGATGAAGAAAATACATGTGGTGACAGGGTTCATGTTCTTAAGTAACTTACAGTCCAGTGGTAAAGACAGGCAGAAGTAAGCAAATGAATATGTTATCATAAAGGACAAAAAGTGCTATGAGGAGAGAGAACAGGATCGTTCTACTTCAGAATGTAATGACAATAAGGAGTCAGAGAAAGCCAATCTAAGGAAGTGACATTGAGTTGAAACACGAAGCACAAGAAAGAGACAGCAAGGTAACAAGGTGTAGCAGGAGTAGGAAGCAAGAGCTTATGTCTCAATTTTTAGTTGAGAAAATGTGGTCTTTGTAGTTTTAACCAAATGAGTTTGATAATTTACTTTTCAATTTAATAAACTCTAAAGTTTGGTGTTGAATTTTGGGTATTGGTTTTATGTACAATGAAACAGATTATTTCAGTAGATAAATTACTTGAAATAAAATATTTGTATGACCTCTTTTAATTCTCCAGGGTATTGTTATGATGATGATCATAAAAATAATGATGAGGGTGAATTTTAGTTCTAATAACTGCATCACCATACCATTGAGTGGCTTTCTATGATTCACAAAGTACTGTCCAGTAGATTGACTTATTAAAGTGTCTCATAAAATCTCATAATGATGATGTGCTAAAGTGGAAAAAGTTCTAGATTTGAAGCCAGAAAACCCACAATATAGTTTACTACTACTTGTTGGCTGTATAATCTTTAGTAAACCTCTTAATGTCTGAGAATCAGTGTCTCATCTAATGAAAAATGACAATAATAACACTTAAATTGCCTACATAGTATGGTCGTTATGAAGATAAATGAAATCATATTGGAGAAGGTGCTTAGTAAATCACAAAGCACAACACAAATGTAAGGTATTTGAGTTTTTACTATTGTTGGTTTCTTTTTAAAATAGACAGGGAACCATTTCCTCATTTTTCCAATGAGTAAACTAAAACACAGAAAAGTTAAATAATTTTTGCAAAGAAACATTGCTAGAAACGTGAGTCAGATCTCACTATCCAGTTCCCAGTCTCCTTCCTCCGTTCCCTTTCTTTGATGTTGTCATTCATTCAACAAACATTAGACTATGCGAGTGGCCATATAATTCATCATCCAAAGTGGGCACTTCTGAAAGTGAGCACTATCAGTAAGTACACTGGGAAAAAAGAGGCTAATGCCAGGACTCTCCTGGCAACCTAAAACATGAGGGTACCCTAAGTATTATACACTGGAAATCAAGTAGTAAACAATAGACAGCCTTTGCCCTCAGAGCCTAATGGAAAAATTAGGCAAAAATGTGCAAAGAAAGTAATGCAGTGTTGTAAAAACTAAAACAGGTATGTGTAGATTGTTATGGAATTTGAAGAGGAGCACTTACACTAGTCTTGGGGGTTTAAAAAAATGCCTAAAAGAGGAAGTAATCTGTGCACTGAAACTTAGGGGCTGAAGTGTTCTGGGAGAAAAATAGTAAAAAGCATCTGAAGCAACAGAAAGAGTCTTTTAAAAGTCTATCATATCCAGGGAATTGTAAGTATTTTAGTATGAGTAGATTACAGGTTCATATGGTTAAGTAGAGGGAAAAGAGGTAGAAGAGGTGGGAAAAAATTGATCTTGGGGCCTTGATGCTTTTGCTAAAGAGATTGTACTTAATCCTGAGGGCTATTGGAGGATTTTTAAGCAGGGAAGCAACATGATCAAAATCTGTATTAAACTGTTCCCACTTCCATCATTGCTCTACAAAAACTCCTAAATCTAGTGGGCCTGCCTGCTGTAATATATCAATGTTTTTAATAATTTCTAACTATCACACTTTTAATGAATCATAGCCATGCAAGAATGTGAAAAAAGTCAGCAAGACCAAAACAAACAACACACAAACAAACAAAATCCTATCAACTAAAACCAGAAAATGTGCTGTAGGAAAATGAAAGCCAGGAACCCCAAAGAAAAATAAGTTTTTCAGGCCTGAGATCAGAAAACATGAGAATCTAAAATTAAGAGGAACAATCAAAAGGGACCAAAGTGATCCCAATTCAGAAGAATCCTTTGGCTTCAATTAAAAACAAAGTCTAATCCTCTGCAGAAGAAAACATCCCCACATTGACACTCAAAATTCCCATTATTTAAGTTCAGCAAATATATGAGGTCACCATTAAGGAGATACAATGAAGCAGACTACTATGAGTGAGAAAGTGCAGAAACAACAATAGATTTAGACTTACAAAGACTTCAGATATTAAAAATATCAGACACATAACTTAAAATAACTGTGTGAAATGTTTATGTATTAATAATATAGAAAACACAAGATGATATTAACAAATGTCAACAAATCTGCTATCTAAGAGGGAGATTGTAAACAGACCTCTTTGATTGATTGATAGGGTTAGGTAAAAGTTTAGTAAAGGTAGAGAATATTTGAAAAACATAATTATCAAACTCGACCTAATGAATATAGTTATTATAGAAACTTGCATCTAATAATTAGAACACACATTTTTATCAGGCAAACAAGAAATATTGATAAAATATTGACCACATTTTACATTAAAATAAATTTCAAAGGATAGTTACCATATAATATTATTTGGACATTATTTTATTAAATTAGAAATCAATAACAGAAAGAAAAAATATTCTTTTGGAAATTAAAAAAATAAATTTCTAAGTAACTCTTGGCTTAAACAAATCATAAATCTTTTTAAATAGTTGGATTTGAATGTTAATTAAAAATATTGCATATCAAATGTTATATAATACCAATGTACCCAAAATATTTTGAGAGATACGAATTGTATTTAATAGTAATAAAAAAGAAAATGGTATAATTCAATGCATTATATCCATCTTAAGCAATTACAAAAAAACCCAGATTAAACCCAAAAACATAGAAGAAAGATGCTAATAATAATAGCAGAATAATAATTAAAACAAAAATAATATCAAGAAAGAAAGAAAAAAGATAGGAAAAAGGAATAGAAAATGACTTACACCAGGGATACAAAATTGGTTTAACTCTCACAACTCAATCAATGTAATTAACCACATAAATAGAATAAGGGAGAAAAATTATATGATCCTCTCAATAGACGGAGGGGGGAAAAGATACTATTCATTATCAACAATACTGAAAGTACCTGGTGAAAAATTTTGCAAAAGTTTTTCAAAATTAATTATTTTTAATGTGAAATATTTAAGGAAAAAACTATAAAACTTTACTAAAAGACATTAAGATCTAAATAAATGCAAAAATAGTCCATATTTATAAACAGGAACACTTGATATCATAAGAAATCAATCTTCCTAAATTACAGGTTCAAAGAAATTCCAGTAATAACCCCAACAGGAACTTTCCTAGTTCATCTAAAATGCACATGAAATGTCATTTGCAGCAACATGGATAGAACTGGAGACCATTATGCTAAGTGAAGTATCTCAAGCATGGAAAACTAAACACCATATGTTCTCATTAATAAGTGGAAGCTAATAGATGGGTACACACAGGCACAAAGCAATATAAAGGACATGAGAAACCAAGAAGGGGGGCGAGGGGGAAGGTGGGTGTGGGATAAAAATTTACCTATTGGGTACAATGAACACTATTCTGGTGATTGGCATACCAAAAGCCCTGACTTAAGCATTATACAAGATATCCATGTAGTAAAGACACTTGTACCCCCTTAATTAATATCTTGAAATAAAAAAAACATAAAAAGTGAAAAAATTAAAATAAAATGCTTTCAGTTTTCAAAAAAATAATAAAATAAAAAGTAAAACCTAAACACAGCCAAGACACTCCTGAAGAAAAATAATGCAGAATAATTTGATCTACTAGACATCATAATTTATCAAAAAAATTTTAATTAAGATAGTAGGGATTTGGCACAGGGATAAACAAGAAGACCAATGAAACAGAACAGATAACACAAAAACAGACTTATATAATATAAAAATATTATATAGGACAGAGTGAGCACTGCAGATATGTAGGGGAAGGAGAAAGGAATGCTATTTAATAAATAGTGCTATGACAATTATTTATCTGGAAAAAACAATACAAAAGAATCAACACCAGACTGATTAAATAGTTAAATATAAAAAAGAAAGGTTATGGTTTTCTCTCTTTGTAATCTTGAGGTAGAAAAATATTATTTAAACAAGACAGAAAAAGTGTCAGCTATAAAGAAAGAATCGATACTTTTGACTATATTAAAATCAATAGCTCAATCTACTAAGTGGGAAAAGATATCTGCACCACATATGATTAATAGTGGACAAGTATCCAGAAGATATAAAGAATGCTTAGAAATCAATAAGAAAAAGGCAATGCAATATAGATATAGGCAAATGCATCAAACCATCATTTGCAGAAACAGAAACATGAATGTTGAATAAACATGTTAAAAAGTTGTCAATAATATTCTTCATCCAGAAAATGCAAAGTAAGAGCTCCGTGACATTTTCACACCTGATAAATGGGCAAAAATTAATACGTCTGATAAAATTTTGTATTGATGATGATGATGTGAACAATGCAAATTCCTAAACACTTCTGGTAGGCATATGAATTGGTACAACAACTATGGAAAACAATTTGACAGTATCTTATAAAACTGAAAAGATCAAAACCATATGGTCCAGTAAATCCAATCCTAGGAAGACTCTTGTGTACAGATACCAAGAAACATGTACAAGAATAACTGTTGCTGCATTGTTTGTAAAAGCAAAACTTAGATACAATTCAAATATCCATTAGGAGAATGGATAAATGAATAAATAATATTCCACACAAAGAAATACTGTGTAGCAGTAAACAATCTACTACTACACACAACATGGATGACTTTTAAAAATATTACTGAATGAGAAAAGCAAATTGCAGAAGAAGAAGGCACGGAAATAGAATTTGGGAATAGCACACAAGTACCCTCAAAGGTATTACTGTTGTTCTAATTCTAACTGAATTAGAACCCCTCTTGGAGGAGGGGTTTATGGTGTTTGTTTTATTATTATACTTTAATTTTTGCACATACATATTTTAGTTATCAAATATCACATACTAAAAAGTATGAAAGTCTCTTTACAGGAAAAATTCAACATAGAAAAATCACTCTGGCTGTTGTGAGAAGAATGAATTGGAGTTGAGGAAGACTGGAGGCAGGGGATTAATTAGGAGCTTATTGTCATGCTGAAAAAGATGGTGTTTTCAGCTAAGCAGTGGCTGTGAGAATGGAGAAAGGATGGATGGATTTCCCCAATGAGTGGGATAGTTGTATTGTAGATTGATATTTGGCTTGAAAAGTAAATGAGCCTCCCATGTATGCCTCATTTGTTCATTTACTCATTAAATCAGATATTTATGGGGAGTCAAAATTAATTTAGGCACATAGAGAAACTTGCTAAGAGGTCACCAAGAAGTATTCAGGGAGAAATAAATATGCAAGCAATTTGGAAGAAAACTAAAAGCAGGGGCTGCTGGCTGATTCATTAATTGGTTGGTCAGTTCCTACTAAATGGACATTTGTAATTAGCTGGGCAAAGTAAAGGTCAGTCCAAGTGGGCAGCTGGGGATCTTAAACTGACCAGTGTCAGTAGTAACTGTGTCCTAGGAACAGTGTGAAGGTAAGAGTGTGTGCAGGTGGGATGCTTGGGGGAGGGAAGGGAAGGGGCTTATTTGCTCAGAACACTGCCAAGCTGAAAATTATCAGCCGTAGTTCTGGAAAACAATTCTATTTACCCATGAGGAAGCATCGGTAACCTATAAATAGGAAGTTGCTTGTTAAAGTTGTGCATTAATAGAACAATTTTTTTCAGGACTTATGTAGACAAGTGAATCTCAAACTTTAATGTTCATATAGATCACTTGGGGATCTTGTAAAAATATAGTTTTTGATTTTGAGTCTCTGGGATGGGTCCTACGACTTGGCATTTTTTTCTCGCTTGCTTTCTTTTTTTATTTGTATAAATGTAAGGCATACAAGTGCAATTTTGTTACATGGATATATTGCATAGTGTCTGGGCTTTTAGTATATCCATCATCTGAATAATGTACATTGTACCCATTTAGTAATTTCTTATCATCCACCCCCTCCCACAAAATTATGTCTTTTGCAGCAACGTGGATGGACCTGGAGGTCATTATCTTAAATGAAACAACTCAGAAATAGACAGTCAAATACATCATGTTCTCACTTATAAGTGGAAGCTAAATAATGTGTACAAATGGACATAGAGTGTGGAATGATAAACATTGCAGAACAATTTTTTGAAGCTGTTATTAGACTCTTTAAGGGCCAATAAGTAAGTGAAAAGTTATGGATCCCTTTTCTTACATTCCACATCAAAGGGCATTATTTGATATAATTTACCACTTAACAATTTGTCCACATAGAGTGGGCTGCTTTGTATTTAGGGATTTTGGCACAAAAGAAACCTTTAGAAAATCCAGCATAATTGAGGGCAGAAAAGTGTCTTCCTTTGTGTTACAGAAAAACATTTATATTTTGGAAGTACCTTTATCCTGAATGACTTTTTTTCCCTCCTAACAACTTTGATAGATAAATTGGTATAATTTCCAGTTTGCCACCAGAAATAGTCTTTCTTGACAGGAATGTATGACTGTACAGCATCATGCTCTGACAGAAGCACAGGTTTACTGATATTGGGTATAATGAGTGGAACTAGGCTGATCACAAGGGTTCTTGGATGTGAAATCCAAAAAATGCTAGACTCCTTCATAAGAATCTGATCCCACATTGGACTGAAAACTTCATACATCAGTCCTGGTTACTAGATAATACCAAATTTTGCACATACTTATTTGAGAAACAAAGGTACCAGCAACATTCATTAGGTGTTTCAAGGGGGTAGAGGGGAGAACATTACCAGAGGCTTCACAGCAAAGGTGACTATTTAGCTTGCAATTGACGGATAAGAGCATTCTATGTGAGTTGGGACTGGTATTCCAGGCAGAGGAAATGGCATAAGGAAAACATTAGATGTGGTCACAGAGTGAGGAAAGATTTACTATGGCTATAGCATAGAATTAATTGAAGAATCAGAATGGTAGATCAAGACCTAAACTTGGTTAATTCACACCTAATGAGTACAAGGCACACTATCTGGCTGAGGGACACATTTATAACTTTGACTCAAACTGTACAAAAACGATTCATGTAACTAAAACATTTGTACTCCCATAATATTCTGAAATTTTAAAAAGCAAAAAAAATCATCAAACTAATTAAAAAAAATCTAGACTTGGAAAGATTTGGATGCCATGCATATTCTAGTTCTATTTTGAAGGACATGGAGGGTATTTGTCACTATATTTTTTCAAAGCTCTTTCAAATCTATGTTGGTTATGGTGGTATCAGAGGAGCCTGGGAGAGAAACCAATCTCTGGATATTCTATCACTGTAGTATCCTTTATATCCACTTCCTCCTTTCTAATCCTAAAGACTTTAAGCTCGTTCAGGCCCTTATTAACTCCAGCCTCCTAACTCAACTTTGCATTCAGTCTCTCTGCTTCCCAGTTCATACTATGAATTGTATGCAGAGTATTCTCCAAAACACAACACTTTTGATTATGCTGCTCTTCTGCTTATCATTGAATGGCTTCCTACTGATGACTGGACATAACCCAGCTAACTTAGTCCTACACTTTCCTACCTACATGTATTTACTTATGTCATTCCCTCCACCATGTCGATGATGATCAAGGTGATGACCCTATTCTTTCACAAGAGAGGACTGGGAGGCTTTCTCATCTCCGCAACAACAAACACTTGCTCTCCACATCCACATCCTACTCATTAAAGCTCAGTTTAAGAAGAATTCATTCCATGAAATCTTCCCTGATCTTTCCAGCTATGTATAATAACAATAACCAGTGCTTATATAGCACTTTCTAGCTTGTATAACATTTTATAGCTTATGTTGCACTTAAATCTATGCAAGTATGGCAGAGGTAGAGCCAGAATATTATTATATTTTTACAGATGAGAAAATGATCAGACAGGTTTAATGACTTAGTATTAATTGTAGATATTCTGACTCCAGGTCTTGTATTCTAAACTCTGTACATCTTTCTTCTCCATTTGAATTTTTAAGGAATATTAACTATAAAATTTTCTGATAATTATTATCTCAATTACTTGTTTTTAATATAATACACACATATTGTATTCAATAAACAAATTCAGTGTCAATGTACCTAATTCAAATGATTAGACCAATCTGAAATAGACTATGGCTTCTTCCTAATCACCATAGGGTACATATGGCCTTCCTACCATAACAGGAACATATTTTCTCCTCATGTGTTGCACAATTACATCAGTATTGCAGTGCATATTGCATTGTATTGTAACTCATTTAGTCACCTGGCACTATTCTCTGCTAGGTCCCTAAGTAGTCTAGTGACTACAGTACATTCATCTTTGTATCCTAAGTACATTCATCTTTGTAGCCTAAGTGCTCACGCATAGTAGACACTGAGAGAGTATTTATTGAGATGCTCACTAGAATAGTGAACCATGATAGATAATCTTTGAATAATGTAGGCTATGGCCAGACATCTATGGTTCAGTTCTTCTACTGGGGTCAAAGATAGGGAAAAGGATCAGGAGACAACAGCTAGGTTCTAAGAACTTTCCTGTTTTTTCAAAAAGCTTGGGGAAGTTCAGTGTGTATATATTCCTGTTATTTATACTATGCCTATGTCTACAGAAGATCTGAGGCATTAGGAATGCCATCACAACTTTCCTACTATTACTACTACCACTGCTACCACTGTCACTACCAATACCACTATATCTACAACTAATTCTAAAATGAGGTGATAAAAATATTTTACTTCAAGGAGTTATTTCAATAATTAAAATGATGCATATAAAGGTTTAACATACTGCCTAGAACATAGTAAACATCTAACAACTGATTGCTAGTATTATTATTTCCATTATTTTTATTATTAGCACTATTAGGACAACTGTCAGAATGACCACTGTGGTTATAACTCCTATTAAAGTTTCCCACATGCTAAGTACATATTGCTCAGGCACTGTATGAATTCTATCACATACATTATTGTTAATCCTCACAACAATCCCACAACGTCTTCATTGTCATTCCCATTTAACAAAAATGGAAACTAAGGAATAGAAATTTGCTTATCAAACTCTTATCAATGACATCATTTCTCTTATTGGTCATTAGCATTTTTAGTGACCATCACAGGTCAAATAGTACATGCACTCCCCTCTGACCCATACCACTCTCTCATCTTAAGAATATCATGATAAAATTCTCTAACTATAGTACCCCCTAGAAGGTATCCAATCTTTCATTCAAATCAAAAGCCCTTAAAACTTAGGAGAATGAATCATCTAACATTTAATATCAACCCCTCTGAAGTCAATGCATGTTCCTAGGACACCATTTATCATAGATGACTCTTTACCAGGACTACTTTCATTCCTGGCAACTGCACAATAAACTGGAAACAGCAACTGGGCTGGATTACAAAACTGTCTGATCCAATTTTTCTGTACAAGCTGCTTCTGCATTACTTATGACTAGTTCCCATCAAGATAGGGATAATTATGTTATTTCCATATTCAAGGTTACTTTATAAGTGTCATCTAGAAATCAAATGAAGTCTAGAGTTTCTTCTGGGAGCATCTGCTTATAAATTCCAGGTACTCTGAGAACACAATCTCATGATCCATGAAATAAATCTCCTAACTAAAAGCCAGACTTCATTTCTATTGGAAGGAAATGGTAAAAATACTGAAACTTCAGATAGAGACACACTTGGCCTATATTACCTTCACTCAAGACCCAAGTGACAAGCACTTTCCTAAAAATATCAGTATGTGAAAAATTTGAAGTCTGAGGTTATCCAAAGTTTTGAATATTTTCTTGATTCATCAACATTTCACATCTCCCATGATCGGCCAGGAAACAGTTTAACATGTGGAAGAAACCATGTAATTTAGAAAGGCTAGATAGTTGTTTATATTACAAGAGAATAATCACAGGCACAGTCTACTAATATTATCAATAATTCCTCTTTTTCCTTACATTTTAAATGTGAAACTTACTTGGATCTTTAAGTCAGGGACAAAGAATTAGGTGTCAAGCATAGAATATATTCTTCTTTGTCTTCATTACCATTGTCGTTATCATTTTTATAATAATTACAATAGTAACTGCTATTACTTTTTGAGGGCCGACTGCTTTGAGACTAGTTTGGGTGATTTAGGTGCATTATCTTTTATTGTTATAACTATATAAGGCAAATGTGTTGCCCCTGCATTAAATAATGTGGCCCTCTTTCAACTGTACTAGGAGATCTTAAAATAACATACATATAACTCATCAGCAGTTTTCAAATTTACATTGTGGGTAGTAGGAGGCAGATAATTCCCTGTGGGGAGCCCTTATCTCTGGTACTCCTGGCAACAAGGTCCTAGGCAGAATTCCTCCTCACTTTAGGACACAACACTTCTGACCATTGAAGGCTGGGGTGGGAGGGAAGCCATGGGTAGCCTGCACAGTCAGTGGGAAGGTCCACTGTATCTGGCATCCTCCTCCACATCATTGATTCATCCAGAAAATGTGCATATTGGGAAGCATGTGGGACCTGGGGTGGAAAGTTGGTGGAGCCAGTCATTGCTCATGACTCAGAGGTCTGAAGGCAGCAGAGCTTCTTGATATGTCAGGCTGAAAAATAATTTAGCCTGAAACTGAGAGGAAAAAAAAGAGGAAAGATCACATCCTTATAAACTCTTAAAAAATGAAAAAGGCACTGCTTGGAAAACTGGCAATAAGGTTCAGGGTGTGGAAATATGAGGTTAGCTCTGTACTAGCAGGGAAGTGCTATGGGAATGGGGAGGGTAGAGGAGCTGCAAGACCCAACTACTACTCAAGGTTTTCTAAGTGATGCTCTAAAAGCACTTTCTCCTCCACACTTGTTATATTTATATGCTCTTTTTGGAGCCCAAGTGAGTCATCAACTACACATTTAAAATATCCAGAACACAGTATATCAGCAACCTAACATTGGCAATTTCACAAACATTCACTTTAGACACAAGGCTATGCATAATCATTTACTCAACAGTATCATTTGTTATTCATGTATTTTGTTTCAGGTATCATTTACTAGTAGTAAGTTGAATGTAACCCACTAAATAGAAAAAAAATTCCAATTCCATTTCTGAACTCTCACAGAATTTTACAAGACTTACTACAGAAATTAAATTAATGCCTGATTGTGTAATCCCATATAATTCTATTATTGTAAATAAACACATTTTGTAGCACTCTCTCCAGAGTACTGCAGCAGAAATTTCAGCATAGTGTTGCACCTAAAAGTGGAAACATAGGCTGCAGAGAAAGACATACCTGAGTTTGAATCTTGCCTCTTGCCAGTTGTTAGCTATGTGACCATGGTAAATTACTCGACCTCCCAAAGCTTCAAATGCCTCTTCTGAAAAATGAGGAGATATGTATAACTCCCCCAAGAGGCTATTGGGAATATTAATTAGCATAATACATGTGAAACTCCTACCACAGTGCCAGGGATAGAGCACGACCTTCATATTCCTTCTTTCTCTTCACCTTCCTCCTTTAGAATCAATTATCCAATATTGTCAGGAATTATTTCTGGTTATTACAAGCTCTACATTTATTGAGCACCTACTATATGTCAAGCACTATATTACATGCTAGCAATGCAAAAAAAAATATGTTATAATCTCTGCCCTTGAAGGATTGAGACATTTTTGTAAACTTATTTTGAGTTCCTTAACAAAACTGACCCTTGAAAAAATTGTTGATTCGAAACTCTTTTAGTAAGGAAGTTAATAACTTGGCTGTATTTCAAATTATCCTAGAATATCTCTTGGTCTTCATCTACCAATATAACTGTACCATGTACTCTTATTGTAAGAACTATGTAAATTTCTTTGAATTTGATGTGTTTTTGCTCATCTTTATGTCTTTGCATATGCTACATTTTCTGCTTAGAATGACCCACCACCAGGTCTACCTGGATCTACTTCAAGTCTTTATCAGAGGCTTTCTTCAAACTCCCAGGCAATTTGAAAAACACCACCTCTCTATTTTCGTGGTGACCTGTATGAGTTTCTGTCTCAGAAGTCACTTGGTGGATTGGGGAAGAAGATGTTAGTTTTCTGTCTGTGCATACTTGAGGGCAAGATTTTTTTCTTATTCACATTTGTGTTTCCATGCTTAGCAAAGTGCCTGATGAATAGTTGGTGATCAATAATTGTTAAATGAATAATTGAATGAAATAATGAATGGCCTGGCTGTGGTTGAGATGGAGAAAGAGAACAGATGACCAGGATTGCCCAGCACACAAAGCAGATTTTGTCAGTTCATTTGTCTAAAACAGCCCCCATAGCTTTCTGCATGAGGCCAGGTCCCTCTGACAAGAACATTTGGTTTCCAAATTACACACTGCACAGCATGAATCTTTCCTTTCCTGCATCTGCCTGTTAATTATAGTGTCACCTTTGCTCTGTCTTTTCCTGAATCTCCTAATCCCTTAGATACAATAGCCAATTTTACTTAGGATTTTCTGACCTTTGTAAGCAAATTCTTCCCTCTCCCACAAAACACCTTTCTGTAAGAACCATAATGAAAATCTGTCTTCTCAGAGTTCAAAGGTAAGAGGAATTATAACATTATTAAAAATTCTTTGAGAATGAAAAAAATACTCCCCTTTTTTCCTTTTCTCCTTATTCACATGTAATTATAAAAACCAACCTGCTTTAGACAGTAGCTGTGGAAACACTAGAAGCTGTCACTGGAGACTAGAAGGATCTCCAAACTCTTGAAGCTGACAGCTCCTTGAAGCCAACTGGGAGATTCAACTGCTGAGTTCATTTGATCACATTGGCAGAGGCGCCTAGGAAAAGTTTCTGCTCTTCATTCAAAAACTTCGAAGATACCCAGTTCTTCCTCAGGTTCTAATATTTAGCAAGTGGCCTGACAATCCCTTTGTCATTCTCTATTTTTTTAGGAGACATCCTGGGCCCCTCTTATGCATTTATGTCCCTAGTCCCTAACAGAACTTGACAAAGTAGGTACTCACACACACACCCACAAGCTTGGCTGGGGGGTATGACTGAGAAAGGGAGAAAGGAAAGGGTAGAAGAATGGACAGAGGGAGAGCAAGTCACAGGGAGAGATGTTGACTGGGAGAAAGGGAGTGACGGAGAGAAAGAAGGAGGAAGGAAGGAAAGAAAAAGGGGATAAGGGAGAACAAATTCCTCATGACTTTTCCTCATAACCTTACAAGAGGCAGAATCTTAAAATAAATATAAAACACCTCAAAAATGTTCATAGTTACTGTGTGTCAGCACAAAGCCCCTCTTTAGACAGTTGTTGCCACCTAGAGTCACTAGGGTGACAAAGAGATACATTCAAGGTGTATCAGGCTCAAGTAATAAGTGATATCCCTCAACCCTTTCCCTTATAGACCCATCAAGAATTCCTCATTGCCACCCCATGGCCATACCCTTACTATGCTGCGTGGTATTGAATGCATCCTCTATTCAGCCTCAGCAGATCCAGTGGTTTCCTAATAGCCCCTAGGGTAGGGGAAGAACTGCAAGAGCCAGAGTCTGAGTAAATAAGTCAGAAGGGGCAATGGAGTCTTTTTAAAACTGTTTGGGGGAGTTTCTCCACCATTTTGATCCTAAGGTTAGATTTGGGGTAGTTCTTTTGCTACTATGACTACTTCCTTCTTTGATATAATTTTCAATCCAGGTACTTTTTGCTTTGGAATTTGCTGTGCTTTTGACTGCATAGACTTCATTTTCTTAATAACAATTTTTAAATGACAATAATTTAAATGCCATTTATTATATGATAAAAGCAATAACTCTTAATTGTAGGAATGTAACAACAAAGAACATTTTTTAAATAAATGCATTACCTTATCCTTTAAACATAACCATTGATAGTATGTTAGTCTTTTTCACATGCATTGACACATATATTTATTACCTTAAGAATAAAATAATAGTGTACATGGATTCTAATCTGTTTTTATTAGCTGAAAATTTTTCTTTCATTAAAAATTCACCTTGAGCAAAAATTAAAAGAAAAAGAAAAAAGAAATTCACTTCAATATAATTCTGATGGTTTAACTCTCCATGTTTTAGCAATTCTTTGTCAGGAAAGAGGGAGTGAAGAAAGCTGTGGAACTCCAGCAGTCGGCCTCACTGTTTACTTCAACACCTGCACTCACTGTTCCTTCTTTACCTCGTATAGCATGACAGCCAGTCAGAAATATCACCTTATACTTTTGGTTTGCTTTTTTTGTTTCAGGAAATATGGTGTCAATCCTGTGAATTCAGTCTGAGTACTTCTCAAGTGCCTTTCTCCACAAAACATGTTTTGTTTCTCCTACAAGCCATCTTAATGGAGTATCAGGGTAGAAAAGAGAATATTTTAATGGCAAATGAGGCTACCAAAAGTAATGGCAGGCTGCACCTTGCCAAGCATTCACTAGATAGTCTGTGTTCCTTGTGGGGCAGAAACTCTATCTTTTTCATTTTTATTTCTCTCAGGCTTTTTTAACCTAGTAATTAGCCCATAAACGACATATAATCCATTAACAAATGTTTGCCTAATGAATGAATGGACAGCTAAGTGAACAAACATAAAAGGTAGTTAAGGAGACTGGTCATAGGATAATAACATTTTCTGAACCTATTATATTATTTTGTGAAGAATGAACACTGTGCTATATAGAAAGGAATGTAAGATTTAGTCAGAAATCCACCTTAAGACACACAATAGAAGTACAGCTTTACTGATCCTTCTTTGTTGTCTATCAAATGGTCACAACAATGTCCTTAGCTGCTACAGTGATCAAATGAGGTGATTGTGTTGTAAGTCAGAGAAACCTGCAACTTCAAGGCGTCATAGGGTCTCAGGGGCCATACACCAATCCCAGGTCCAAAGTTGATGTTGCAATAAGCTATGCTTCATTACCAACTTCCCCCAAACATACACATAAAAAGATAACAATAATGATAAAATAAATATCTTCACTGAAAAGAAAGTTTTAAAATGGATACCAAGGAAAATAGGTATCAGCAGGTGCTGTTTCAGGTAGTCTGAAATAATAGAAAAATGATGGACTTAGGAGACAGACAGACATGGGCACAAATTTTAGTTCTCCCACTTCTAAGCTGTATAATTTTGGACAAGTTGCTTAACTTCTCTGACAGTTTTTTCTTTGGTAAAATTTTTATAACAACTTCCAAGGATTATTTGGAGAATTAAATACAAGGAAGAGTACAGTCCCTAACATAATAGGTGTTCAATAAATGATATTTCACTTACCTGTCTCCTCACTGTCCCCACCCCAAGCCCCACTTGAACCAGTGAAAGGTGTATATTATTCATACTCAAGAATTTTGCCTAAGGCCTTGCCCACTATCAGATCTGAATACCAAACTGCCAAATGGAAGTTTGCTATGTTGAACTATTTATACCAGACTTCAAACATAGGAACTGGGAGCTCACTCTATCAAAAACTTAGCACTTGTCAACAAGCACAACAGAGACTCCAGAAATCCTGTCAGTCTTGCTTCTTTTCTAAGAAAGAACCAGACCGATCTTCATTGATCATTCTGCTGAGGTAGCTCTAACCCTCCAAAATACTATCTTTAAAATCGCATTTTATTTTATCATGTTTGAAGGGAAAAGAAATCTAAAAATATGGATCCCTGTTGAATCTCCTAGTTTTGAGGTCAGCTGACCTAAAAAAAAAAAAAAAAAAAGAAGAGTGTTCCCTTTGAGATTAGAATGAAACTCTGACTGAAAAGGAAAAGATGCTGGAACATATAGATTTAATCCCATTTTACAAATGGACCTAAAAGGAATATTTGCCATAATAAGGTGACAACCTAAAGTCAGATTTAAGTCTGAAAAGTTCTAACTTATACTAAGTGAACAATATCTAGCAGTGAAGACAGATCATCCAAGCAAATTCAGATCATTCTTCTAACACAATTAAGTCATTCTTGGAGGTAAATGTTAAAATTATTTAATAACCAAAGCTTCAGGCCCTGTGGCTTGGGCTTTGCCCTTAGCCTTTTTGGTTGCTACTGGAAACAGATCATATTTTTAAGTTCCTCTAGCTCAGAAAAAGCAACACACCCAAATTTCTACCTCTCTCAGTTTTACCACAGGCAAGTTCCTGTCTTTGGGTAAAAAATGTCTTTTCTAATTCACAAATACAAGGAAAGATTAAGTGTATACCTTCTTCATAAATCAGTAACTATGGAATGATTTTTGAGTAATTCCATAGCTTTCCTCTCTTGGGCAAGCTCCTTAGCCTCAAATAGGACTCTGCTCCTGAGATAGAAAGGAGAAGCACGGGCTACACAGAAGAATTTAATTAATGGTTGATGTTTATGATCCATGTATATTAACAGTGTAGCTATTTAAAAAAAGACAGGGCTATTTAACAATAAGCATTCTGGAATACCTCCATTTTATTACTCCTCTGTTTGAAACTCTGCCATAGTTCTTCTTATTTTTATAATAAAAGTCAGAGTCCTCAGCATATTATACAAAGTTTTTCTTGATGTGGCCCCTACCTAACTTTCCCAACAACACCTGAAATTCTTCCTTTTTCCCTGGATAATTCATTTCAGCCACACTTAACTATCAGTCATTACCATGCATGACTCCTCTGTGCCTATTTCCATCCTGTTCACTCTGTCTGGGATATTTTTCCTCTTCTTACCCACCCCATCCCCTGCTACACATGTTTTTGGGGCCTAAATATCTCCTACTCATCCATTAAGAATCAATTCATCCATCACTTACTTCAGAAAACATTCCTTGACCACCTCCTCTTCCCCTCTCCCTGAACATCAACATGGGTCTGTTCTCTGGTTTCCTACCACATTATTTATACCTTTATTATAGCATTTTCACCCTGTATTATGACTATTTGTTAAAAAATAAGTTCCCTGAAGGTAGGTTCTGTGTCTCATTCTTCATTATATGTTGATACAGAGCCTGCTCTGTGGTAAGTGCTCATTATATTCTCACTGTTGTTAATGAATGCTGCTGATGATTGGATGGATGGATGGATGGATGATTATGGACCAGGCTCTTTTCTATAAACATACAACTTCAGGGCCATGCTTATGATGCTGGGGCTGAGCAAATCACACCCATTGGCCTCCTCTCACTATTGGTATCCTAGTACATTTGGACTGAGTGAAATAAAGGCAGTTTAAAAGGGAAAATATAAAAAGCAGTAATAAAAAGCAAGTCACCATAGGGCAGCTTGCTGCCTCATCTCAATAACTGAAACAGTACAATGGGTAGATCAGGCCATTGGCACAGTTAGCCATGTTCTCTAAAGAAAAAAATATACATACACACATTCCAAAAATGCTCTGCACATCTGTCCTATTTGCAGTTAAGACATCTGCAGCTCAGGCATTAAAGCATATGTGAAGAGTATGTCAGGAAATTTGAGTTGAGAGACCTGGACTTGAGTTCTAGCTTTGTTTCTAGCTATCTGTACTTCCCTGGGTCAGCCATTTCCTCTCTCTAGTTCTCAGTTTCTTCCTCTCAGTAGACCTCTGAAGTGCTGTTTAGTTCAAAATTCTCACCATTTTGACATTCTGAGCTGGTAGAGCACCTGGCACACAGAAAGTATTTAAAAATACGCATCAAATGAATGAATGAATGGCATTCTCCTTCCCTTTCTGCTTCTGGGGTTTTGCAGAATAAGCTACAAGCTGTGCTAACAAACTTGAAGATTGTGTCCCACAGCAATAAGAGCTTCAGCAGCACTCATTCTTCTCTGAATTGGCTTAAACAGACACTTCAATGAAGCAGCATCAGAACAGAAAACGGGGAAATACTGAAAAACCTCAAAGCCAACAAGGAAATGGAGAGGCAATTGATGAAGATTGTAGGGGCAATCCAGACGCTCATCAGAACGGCACAATAATTCAACCCACTGGAGGAGAGGATATAAACAGGGGCTTCTGCAAAGAAGGAATTAAGAGAATTAATGTGTTAAAGACTTAGTAAAGAACCTGGAACTTTAGGTGCTTTGTTTTTAATCTTTGTTTCTATCTTTACAGTTAAGGTCCTAAAGCATGTGACACTTTGAAGAAAACAAAGTTTTAGTTTGCTTATTGAGAAGCTCTTCAGAGAAAAAACAAAACAATAACAACAAACTTTCTTCTAGCTCTTCCCAGACAGCAAAAAATTGAAGACACAAGATCAGCGTATTTAGTCTCAAAACCCACAGCCTCGTGTGCCCATGTGACCAGGCCCACTGGGCAACTGTTGGGAGGAAAGCCAATGCTGCCTTTCCGATGAGGGCTCCATGGCCAACCCTTCTCCATTCCCTATCCACCCTCCTTTGGGGCCAATACTTCATACCCTTGACTTTTAACCTGAAAATCCCACACCCATGGTGGTCCTAATTCCTTGCCTAGCAAATGCTTAAAAAGGAATGTGAAAAACATACAGGCATGCATGGAAAGCTAAAGCATTTAGAACTTTGAGTACCCTGCCCATAATAAACACCTCATAGAGATTTGCTCGTTAAAAAGATTATTTGAATTATAAATAAATACGTAAGTATAAAATACTTCCTTTCTTTCCCTCCAACTATGCATTTCTCTCATTATTTTGTTTAGGACCTTAAAAAAGATTAAAAACAAAGCACCTGAAGTTCCAAGTACTTTACTAAGTCTTTACACACATTACTTCACTTAATTTCTTTAAGAACTCTGTCATCTTTCCCAATTTACAGATGAGGAAACTAAAGCTGAGAGAGATTTAGTAACTTCCTCACAGGGTCACACACTGAGAAAGTGAGGGAGCCAAGATTTGAAGTCTGCCTCTAACATCTGTGCTCCTAGCTACACTATATTGTCACACTTTTCTTCACACGCTCTTCACATACAAAAATGTGTACCATGACATTTAACAATAAATAGTTTCTTCCTTAATTAAAGGGTAAATGAGAAATAGTGAAAGGCCAGTAACAAAATGAAGGAATTTGTACTTTACCATGGTTTGAGAAAACCTAAGAGACATTGTTTCGGCTACAGGCATGGGAGGAACTGGTTGGCGTTCGCTGAACGACTAAGTAGGTTACACATATAAATTTCCCTTTCCGCCCTTTGCTAATCTGGAAAATGCAGACCAGTTTTTTCCCTTATAAACTATGAGTGAAACAAATTTATATTCACATAAGTATGTACATGTGCAAGTATGTGTGTATAAATCAAAGTTTTAGATATACCTTTTGAGCTTTCAGGGATTCATTTTGCCTAGAAATATCCACAGTCCCCCTCAAATTCTAATGCCTGGTATTTATACACTACTTACACAAGGTTAAGCAGTATTGAACAGCAGTGTAATTATGACATTGGAGTTGAGGAGACTAGGGTTTAAATTCTGATTCTGCTACTTACCAGCTGTGCCTCCTTGGCCAAGTTATTTAACTCCTAGGAGTTAACTCCTAGGGTTTCCATCTGTGTGAATCCTACTTTGCAGGATTATTCTGATGTTTAGAGATCTTGTTTGTAAAATTCTTACTATCATTTTGGGCACAAAATAGATACACAGAAGTGACAGTTTTTATTCTAGGTAGAGGAAATATCATCTTCCTATTGTGACATATTTTTTCTGTACTTTCACACCAGACACACTTCTACTCATTATGTAAGTCTTATTTCAAATGTCACATCATTTATTTATTCAATTAACATTCATTAAGAAACTACTATAATTCCATTTGCTTAAAAAAAGCCACTGGGAGAAAAAATTAAAAACAGTTTCTGATCTCAATGTGTGCCCACTTTAATGGATAGATTAGTGAGTACTCAAAGGCAGAGAGTTCCAGTGGACTTTGAAGGTCAGAGGACAGGACAGAAGGGAAGTCAGAGAAGGCCACCTAGAGAAGGTTATAAGGAGTTTCCCTTACAAATGTTACAAAGAAGGTTATGAAGAGTTTCCCAACACCCCCAGGCTAAGTGATCACTCTTTTCTGTGAATCCACCACTGCATGGTTTATTCCTCTATCATAGCATGATTCATATTGAACTGAATGACTCTAATTACCTAGCACTGCTGCTAAACAGTGAACAACTTGAGAGCAGTGGCCATTACTTTGACTAAGCTGAATTTTCAGTATCCCCCATAGGGCCTAAAATAGAAAAACAGCTTGCTAAATGTCTAAAGAATGGAACTAAATTCACATGGACCTCCAAAAGGACAGGTGATTAATTAGCATGACAAATTAAAACCCAAAACTTCTGGGGCAGACGTAAGGCCAGCTGCTTGGGATCTACATTAGACAAGAGGGAGAGAAAGATGACTTCATCTGTTCTTATTGAGGGAAGTTCAGATTCAGAGCTGAAGGAGTGATGAAGGCAAAAGTACCAGACATTACTTTCTGGACACCTCACCTATTTTTGTGGTCTACGATTTAACCCAGGTTTAGATCTGAGGTCCACGGCCCAAGAAGATACTTAGTGTGGAGCTTTTGGTTTACAATGCAGCCTTTTTAAAACATGGTATTCTTAGCACAAGCAAGAGATACATAATCAATTCTTATTCTTGCAAGATTTCATAGCAAAACTCCAGGTTTTTGTGAGGTTTAGAAAAAGTGAAACATTTATGACATGCCATTATGAAGCTCTTTTAGCCTCTGGTAATGACTTCAGGGGTTTTCTTAACTACATTACATTCTGTTTTCTCTACCTTATGTTTGCCTTGGAGAGCTGGAATGGAAATTTCTTTGCCTCATTGGCTGATTTCATCTCTGATTTAGCAGCTTTAACCTCCACTTTCATTTTGATTCAATATTAGATGTGTTTGTTCAATCCATTGTCTCAAAATCCTGCCAGATTACAAATAAGCAGCTTTAACAAGAGTAATAAAAATGGACAGAACATAATGAAGAACATCAACTATAACCATGTTTAACTTCCTACGTGGTCCAAATGTGTCCTTGGCCCCACATGGAAGGGTAAAAGGAAATATGAACAGATAATTTCACTTTCGCTAAAATTTGGTGGTTAATAGTACCCCTGACAAGATGGGAAAAAGAAATGATATCAGCATTTAGTGTGTATCTACCATGTGCCAGGCACTATCCCATGTTATCTCATTTATATTCCATGGCAACCTGACAAAATAGGTGGCATCCCCATTTTTGCAAGGGCAGAAGCTCAGACTCAAAGAAGTTAAGATAAATAATCATTTAAGATAAAAAGCAACAAAATGATGAAGCTGGAATATGAACCCCTTTGCCTTTCTGGCTCCACTGTCCATACTTTATCCATTATAAGATTTAGCTTAAATTAAATCATAGAACCATAGCATGAAGTAGAAGGAACAGAGGAAATCAAATATCCAGAGACTCCATAACTTAACATAACATAGGTCTTCATTTATTATCTTCAGAAATAATTAATTTGATTTCATATTTGGACATGCATGTATGTATTGATTTTGTGTGTGTGTGTGTGTGTGTGTATATTCAGTAAATTAGAGTTTCTGGTCAGCATGGGATTGATATACTGCATTGATGGAATTCCAATATAGCACTTAATGTCTTCATTAGTTTGTTTGAATATTATCACCAGCATATTTATATTGAAGATATCTCAAGAACCCCCATTGCTACTTCAGGCATACCCAATGGAGGACTTCTGATAAAATCTGAGAGCACTGTGTGATCTCAGATCATGCCTGCATGAATATAATCAGCTTTAGGTCTTTAGCCCTCTTTGACTTTTTAATTTAGCTATTCTATCAAGCATGTTATAGGTTCCTTCTCATTTATTTGAGTTTCCTCCTTTATTAAACCCGTATTGTGGTAACAGAATCCCAGACTGTAGCATTTGAAAAGAGTTGCTTATTTTTGACATTTTACTCTATTAAAACCTGAGGATTATTTTTGAAATTTTCAACTAGCTACACCTTTTGTTTCATTGACTTTTTTGTATTGAACATATTTTTTTCATGTTTTGAAATGATAATACAACTATAGCATTTTCCACATATCTGGGTTTTGCTATAAAAGTGACCTTTTGATTATATTTTTTAAGAAACCAAGGAATCGTTAAGGCTTCTATAAATAAAGCATAAATAAATAATAGCTATTGTTAACTTATAACACTGACAGTTTTAAAATTTATTATAAAGGTTTGCTTTGACCCCAAGTCTTATAAATTGTATGGAGAAGCATTTGATCATTTATTTCCAGAGCAGTGATGAGGTCATAGGGCTAATTACTGAGACTAAAAACCCAAAGCTCCGGGACTTCTAGGCTAATGTCTGTCTGCTACTCAGTGCTGCCTCTGGATTCCTGAATTTCAAACATTATTAGTGGTCCTTCCCAAATTAGCAAAGAGAATCACACATGGGCCTTTGGTTGCTCAATTTCAATGCCCCTCCCCAGGGCCAGACTTGCTTTGTCAGCTCCCTTTCTTCTGGACACATTCAATTCCATCCTGCACTCAGCATGCCTCCCACTCCCAGGCTGCTCACCACACCTCGTATCTGTGGGCTTCCTTACCTCTCCAGACTGACAATGAAGTCTCTCTAGCATCTCCATTCTATTAATTTCCTGAAGATAATAAGCCTACGAGCTCTTTCAATTCTAAGATTTTTACTTCTAATCACTTTTTCCTCTGGAGAAACTGGTAGAGGGGAACAAAAATAACAAACAGGCCAAAGTGGCAAGGCTGACCAAGGCCTTAGAGTCACAGTTCATGGTCTTTTTTTTCCTTAAAACCACAATAGTATAGTGGTTAGGAGGACAGACTTGAATCCAGGCTCCCTGCATTTGAATCCCATCTCTGCCACTCAGATGTACATTCTTAAAAAAATTATTCAACCTCTCTGTGTTTCAGCTTCACCACATATAAAGTGAAGATAACAATAATACATTTTCAAAAGGTTATGTTAAGGATGACACAGTTAATTCACATAAAGTGTTTAGAACATTGCCTAACCCATAGTAAGCACTCAATAAATATTAGTTATTATTAGCTACTATTGACTCCCTTCTGAGAAGTCTTTCTCAGTTGCCCTTCACTTGGATATCTGGAGATGGGCTTCTCAAAGATTCCCCTTCCTTCTGAATCCATCCTTAAACCAGCTCAAAGCCTAATGATGAAACACACTGCATGTTTCCAGAACAGTCAGCAACTCAGGGGTGCTCAAGACTTGGTGTTCTCCTGTACACTAGCCTGGCCTTGACTTATCTCCCCTGGATGCTTTTTTAGTAAGGCAACATAACTTAAAAGGTTCTAGAGCCAGACTACTTGGTTAGAACCTCTGGCTCCATTCTATGTCTTCCAAGCTTGGATTATCTTGGGCAAGGGCTTAACCTTGCTGTGCATAATAATAGTACATAACTCATGGGGTTATAAAGATTATATTAGTTCAATATTTGTAAAATTCTTAGAACACTACTTGTACATAATAAATTCTATATGAGTTTGTTAAATAAATACCAATTCCTATTAGAGGAAGTAAAATGGCAATTTTTGTCAAAGAATGAAATTGTGCATGTGTGGGTATGTGACATATATGTGCGTGTGTTTTTAAAAAGACAGATTGATTCCTTTATAGGTTTTTATAGAAAATCAAACTACTAAATCTTACTCCTAAGTTACCACTAAACTTCCTTCAATTACTTTCAAATTTACAGTAGCCATATTCATCCAACTAATTAGTGTGGCAAAGTCCTGAAAAATGATTCTTATAGTAAATCAAAGCCAACTCCTGCAAACTTATATATATATAAAAAATTTTCCTACCTGAATTGCATAGGAATAAATATGTATGAAATATAAAACAAATCCTACTACAAGACTATAGTAATCAAAACAGCATGGTACTGGTATAAAAGTAGAGACATAGACCAATGGAACAGAATAGAGAACCCAGAAATAAAACCATCTACCTACAACCAACTAATCTTTGACAAAGCAGACAACAACATACACTATGGAAAGGAAGCCCTATTCAATAAATGGTGCTGGGAAAACTGTATTGCCCACATGCAGAAGAATGAAACAGGATCCCAGTCTCTTGCCATATACAAAAATTAATTCAAGATGGATTAAAGACTTAAATGTAAGGCATTAAACCATAAAAATTCTAGAAGAAAATATAGGAAAAACTCTTTTAGAAATTGGACTAGGCAAAGAATTTATGACTAAGATCACAAAGGCAAATATAGTAACAACACAAATAAACAAATGGGACTTAATTAAATTAAAATCTTCTGCACAGCAAAGGAAATAATCAACAGAGTGAATAAACAACCTATAGAATGGAAGAAAATATTTGCAAACTATACATCCAACGAAGGACTGATATCCAGAATCTACAAAGAACTCAAACAAACCAGCAAGAAAAAAAACAAACAACCCCATCAAAAAGTGGGCAAATGACATGAACAGAAGTTTTTCAAAAGAAGATAGACAAATGGCCAAGAAAAATATGAAAAAATGTTCAACATCACTAATCAAAAGCAAAATGCAAATTAAAACCAGAATGAGATACCACCTTACTCCTATCAGAATGACTATTATTAAAAAGTCAAAAAACAATAGATGCTGGCATGGATGCAGAGAAAAAGGAATGCTTATACATTGTTAGAGGGACTGCAAATTAGTACAACCTTCAAGGAAAACTGTATGGAGATTCCTCAAAGAAATAAATGTAGACCTACCATTCGACCCAGCAATCCTACTGCTGGGTATCTACCCAAAGTAAATGTACACAAAGGAAATGAAGTCATTTAATCAAAAAGACATCTGCACCCGAATGTTTATCACTGCACAATTCACAATTGTAAAGATGTAATATCAACCTAAGTGCCCTTCAATTCATAAGTGGATAAAAAAAATGTGGTATATATACACCATGGCGTACTACTCAGCCATAAAACAAATAAAATGTCATTTGCACCAATGTCGTTGGAACTGGAGACCATTATCCTAAGTGGAGTATCTCAGGAACAGAAAACCGAACGCCATATGTTCTCACTAATAAGTGGGAGCTAATAAATGGGTACACATGGACAAAGCGATATAAAGGACATGAGAAACCAAGAAAGGGGGAAGGCAGGAGGGTGGGCATGGGATGAAAACTTACCTATTCTTACCTGTTGGGTACAATGAACACTATTCTGGTGATGGGAACACTCAAAGCCGTAACTTAAGTAAGCATTATACAAGATATCTATGCAGCAAAAAACACTGGTACCCTCTTAATTAATATTTTGAAATAAAAAAGGGAAGAAAAAAACGTAAACCAACTCAAGACAAATATGTTTCAACAGAATGAGAACTTTTACAGTGACAGAAAGAGGTGCACTTTAAATTTCTGCAATCTTTCATAAATTTAAAAATTTCATATTGAATACCTACAATGTACCAAACACTGTGGTAAGTGCTGAGTGTATAATGGGGAACAATAGAGAGTGCCTACCTTCCTAGTGCTTACAATCAAGAGGTCAAAAACATGGGAATAAACAGAGTCAACCACAAATGATGTAGGAGAGAGGACATGTGGCTGCCTGCTGTGCTACCTGCAATTGAGGGCTGGACCTCACTAGTTCCCCACTCTACATGGAAAGTTTTACCTCCAGGTTGGAATGAGGGCGGGGGAGAGACTAATTGCTTTCCTTTTCCAAACATAATGTGCATGGAACGGTCAATGTGCACATTTTGTAATGCCCCCGTAAAACGATACAAAGAAAAGACAAGGTCTTTTATTTTCTATCAAGAAAGCCCAGAGAGCACCTGGACATTGATTTAGCTATTTTAAAAATATCAAGAGAAATAACCTGCATGAAAAAGAGTACTTAAAATAATGTTATAGTATTTTTTTTTCTCTCCAGGAATACAGTCTAAGCTGTTGGCTAAAGAGAGTGAAATAGCTTGAATTCGAAACCTAATTCCACTCTATTCAAGCTCTGGCCACAGTTAAATCAATTTCTTTTTCATCACCATGTATACATCTGTTAACACACTTTAAGGTAGAGTTTCTGTGTGTCTCTGGGTATACAGTAGGCACTTTTAAGGCTGTTCTAGTTACTTGGGGGACAGGATGGGAGGTTATTAGACTGCCAAATAATCTTTCCTTGCAGGCATGCTCAGGAACTGGGCCCTTTCAGTGAATTCAATAAAGCTGTAACTTTCTTAAGAAAACCTCTGTTTCAGTGTCGCTTCTGTAACTTCTTCCCTTGGAAACAGAGAGAGCAGGTACAATCATTGTATAAACAGCTTCAGAGCATAGGATATAGAGTCTGATAACCCAGTTCTACACTTCCCAGGTGTTACCTCAGTTTTCTCACCTGCAATACTAAGGAACCAAATAGATTTCCCTTGAGGGAAAAACATAATGCAGGTTAGTGAAATCATGCATACACTGTAAAATGTCCTACATAATTATTATTCCCTCAAACAGAAGGAAGGTTCTCTCAATATGGGAGAATCTTTTTTCATATAAAGCAGAGATCTCACCCACGCCTTGAGAACACACTTAGACCACTAGTCACTTTGATTTTTTTTTTTGTTTTTTAGGCCAAGACTTCTGTATAGAAGAATAGGTTTACAGGGCTCTTATTTTTCCTTTATTCCTTCATAGCAAAAGATGCCTATAGAACCGACGGGCATAGAAAACTGCTTCTTAGAAGGCACTGTCTGCTGTTTTTTAATGATGCAAGAATAATAACCATAAGAGCAACTGAGTGTTAAAGCCCTACCATGTGTTGAGGCATTGTGCTAGGTAGTTTATATATGTTACCTCTAATCCCCTCTAATCACCCATATAAGTGTTGCTATATCATCCCTGTTTTACTGATAAGCAAAGAAACCCAAAGAATCAATATCTTGCCCAGAGATATATAGCTGGTAAGTGGTAGATTGGCGATTTGATCCCAAATCTGCCTGTTTTCAAAGGTTGAGTTTCTGCTTCCTCACTAACTGGCCTACTATAAGTGTAGATGTAGTAATATTAAGACTCAGAAAACAATTCTTGAGTTTTCCTGGGAGCCAAGAGGCGTCTTGATAGAAGACTCATCTGCACATGCTTATCCCACTGCTTCACCTGAAATAAACCTCAACCTGATCCAGAGGACTGAGAACCTCATATCTGTGTGAGGATCTCCCAGAGTGAAAGTTCCTTCAGTTCATCCAGCAGCAAGAGATTACCTTTACTTCCTGGTTTGGCAAAGTTTTCTTTCAGATGAGTGTCTTGAAAATGCAGTGTGAAAAGCTCTATGAACAAATGTAAGATGTCTTATTGGAATGAAGGAATTCTTTAAGTAGAACAAGAAAAGAAAACGGAGTGAGTAGAAAAAGAATAATTCTTGTAGGTACAAAATAACAAGGGTAATGTGGGTACCTGAGAACTGTGTGAGCAAAGCAGGAGATACGGATCACTAAGTTAAAGGCCTCTTCCTCATCCTCTCCAACTCTTTCAAGACAACCTCTCTTGAATTTGGGCCCTGCAGTGCTAAAGAAACACAGAGTTTTCATTTACAGGAAATTCATACTGCAGCAAATTCTTGATTGTCTGAGTCCCCGAGGAGTTGCATTAAGAGGAATAATACCCTAGTGCGGAAAGTTTACCCAGGAGTTTCAAAAGCATGACCTTACCCTCCAGGCACTTCTACTTTCATAATTGGGTAAAGAGGAGTCAGTGAAAAATAAGGGAGAGGGAACTGGCTTCGGAGAAAGACAGGTTTTTTTCACATCCTTATTACTCCAGCTGTTAACTATATGTTCTTGGACAAACTACTGAACTTCTCTGAGCCTCAAAATATAATCAATAAAAGGGGCATTATAATACCTACCTTTTCTGAGGATTACATGAAATAATTTATGTCAAATAATTATCAACACACCTTGTACATAATGGGGCCTAAAGGAAGGTTAGTTGTTATTTTTGCCCAAAGCCTGAGGTACAGATTGTACCTCCCTTCTCCTGAGAGTTTGGGAAGTGTTCCTATCTAACACAAGAATAAGCCATTAAGTGACTACCCACAATTATCTTCAGTAACACATTTGCATAAAGTGGTGAGCACCTCAGGGAAATATTTCCCATGCTTTATTTTATTAATTGCATGTGCTGCAGTAGGACATGTCTCCAGTGGGGCATCTCCACCACTGGATGGACATAGGTAAATCTGGCCCACAGTATTCAGACCAACTCCGTGAAAAACACGACACAACAATTTGCCATATTTCTTCCACCAAGATGATGGTGAAAGACATCTTCCTGAATACCTCTGAGAAGAATGTCAGTTTTGGTATATCTAAAACTTTGCTTTGTTTTTTTTGTTTGTTTGTTTTCAGTTTTCTGTAGAAAACAAAGCTGTGGTTCCTTAACAATCTTCAGGGTGGTGGTGGGAGGGTATTCTCTAGCACTGGCTTGCAGTGGTTAACAAGAAGGGATGTGGCTTCAAGTGATCTATGCACACAGTAGGTGGGGGAAAATAATCCCTTCCCCCTTAAAAAAATGGTTCTTTAAATTCAAATGACCCAGTATAGATTTCTTGACAGTACAGGGTTTGACCACCTCCATGGCTATAAATGAAAAGGACTTGTCAAAAGCATTTGAATTAGGCACAAATAAAGGATGCTAGTTGTTTACAGAAGCTGGCAATTTAGAAAGTTTCTGTGGGTAAGAAGAAGAAAGTAGCTTCTTGACAACTTTTTTGGACCTTAATTTTTTGTTGTTTACTTGGTATCTTTGTCAGAGGCAGGCAGGGGGCCAGAATAACTTCTGCAGGCTTCTCATCACCAGAAGACAGGCACAGCGTGAATTACTTGGATGCTTCAGTCTGACAGAAACAACCAGAATCCAATGTTTCATAATGTAAAAACCCCTATCCTGGAAGCCAATGGCCTGGAAGGTCAATTTTAGTTTTAAAAAGACAGAAAAAATAAGAGCACAAGATTTTTCATTAAAAAAAAAGATAAACCAAATATAAAGCTTTTAGTCAATCCCTGCTGAGTAACATATATTGAGGGTTTGATTTAATTAAAATCATCAAACCTTTACTGCATACATATACAATAAACACTGTGCTAGGCCCTGAGATGCAAAATGTTATCTAGCACTGTGGTCCCCAACTCCGGGGCCACCGGCCAAAGGGCCTATTAGAAACCCGGCAACACAGCAGGAGGTGAGGGGTGGGCCAGCAAGGGGAAGCTTCATCTGTATTTACAGCCACTCCTCCGCATTGCTTGCATCACCGCCTAAGCTCCTCCCCCCAGCCCGTCAGTGGAAAGAAACCAGTCCCTGGTGCCACAAAGGTTGGGGACCGCTGACAGATGTCTAATGAGAAGACCTCCTATCTTTACACATTAGCAGTACAAGTTATAATTCAGGCACATTCTCTCATTGAAGGCCTTACCGTGTATGTCTTTGTATGTAACCTGTGTATGTAGGTGTTGAGAGGGTAGGACAGATAAATATTAAACAAACATAATAAAAATTTATAATTGCTAGAGGAATTTGTAACATATATATTATTAATATATAACCTAAGTCTATTGTACATGACATATATAATAAATATTATAGGTACTGGCATAAAACGAGGTATAAAAATACAAAGAAAGGAGTGTTTAATTTTATGTGAATGAATTGAGAAAGGCTTCATATAGGAGGTACATTTTAACTGTACTTAAAAGGGTAAGTACAATTTTGCCAGTTGAAGAAAGTGCAGAAGAGGATGTTTTGCTCATAACAATTCTTTTATACATACACATACATAAATGATGACAATGATGCCTTCTCTAGATCTATGGTTACAATCATCACGAAATTAATATGTCTTATGAAACAGGTGATAATGTGCTTCTGGCTATAATTTATTCAATAAAATATAAAAAATATAAATATAAAAATATAAAAAATATAAAAAGAACAAGCATTAATCAGATCCTGGGCATATCAGACTACAATTACTCATGTCCAGACATTTCAATAGATCAGTGTGATAGAAATGTTTTTAAAATTAAGTTTGATAGTCAAAATTTTGTCCTGGGTAAAGAGAAAGTTTCCAAGACTAATTCCATTCACCTAGTCACCAATTTCTATATTCTTTCCTTTGGAAAAATCTTTATTAAACACCTACAGAGTGTTAAGCAGCCATTAGATCATAATCTCCTGGAGGACCCATTATGTACTCATTAAATGTTCTTAGATGACTCTCTGATGAGAGCTCACATCAAGTCTGTAACTCAATCAATTCAGTATGATAATCTTTGTTTCAGATGTGGGAATAGTATTTGGGAGACAAAGAGGACCCCACTAGACTGGGTAGAATGTTATTACCCAAATTGGGTGTGAGTATACAGTGAAATGATTTCTATGTGCAGCAAATATTATATGAAACTTTCTCATTATACGTTAATAATATATACCATTTATTGGGCCTATACCACGTGATAGTTACAGTGTTTAGTGCTTGACATACATTACTTCATTTCCTCACAATCATTCCATAAAGTAGAGATTATCAGCCTCTTTTACAGATGAAAATGAGGCCTAGAAAGCTTAGGTAACTCACCCAAGGTAACATAGCTACTAAAAACAGGAACTAGATTGTAAACAAGATCTACTGCTGCTAAAACCTGTGCTTTTATACCTAGGTTATCCTATCTGGCCCTCTCAATTATAAGTACTTCAAAATAAAGGCTACTTAGAATGATATGCATGTTAGAACTAAAAGTGACCTTAGAGATGAATTTTGCACCCCCTTTACTTCAAAGAGGAAGAAACAGGCTCTTTCTGTTATCTTGGTTACCAGAGGCCTATTTTGTTACTAGTGTAAGGGGTACATGTATTCTAGGGTGTTTGTACTATAGGTGAGTGGATTCAGAACAAACACCAGTGCTTCCCAGTCTACCACAAAGGCCCAAGTAGATGAAATTTGTATGAGAAATTGAAATCTAAGAGCAAGACTCTAGCTTCTTGATTTCCATTTTATTGTTTCATTTCTCTCTATTATACCACACTGCCTCATTTCTCAGTAATTATGACTTCCTATGAATTATTATTTTTTTCTAAAGCAATCAAAGTTAATAAAATGTAAACTTTTACAAAAAGACCTGATTTCTTCTCCAATAATTTAGGCTTGGAGCCTTAAAATACTCAACCTATATAAGCTTTGCATTTGGGCCATTTTTCTTTGAAGGTTTTGTTATTTGTTTTATCCCTGAATCTTGAGTACTACCACGTACTCCAAAATTCTACAAACTTTGGAGCTCTTGAAGTGACCATTAAAGATTCTCTGATGAAAAGATTCTTTGAACTAAACGATAATGGGGACACAAGTTATCAAAATCTGTGGGATACAGCAAAAGCAGTCCTGAGAGGAAAATTTATCGCCCTAAATTCCCACATCCAAAAGACAGAAAAGTCACAAATCAGTAAACTAATGAATCATCTTAAGGAAATGGAAAAGGAAGAGCAAAACAATCCTAAAACCAGCAGAAGAAAAGAAATAACCAAAATTAGAGCAGAATTAAATGAAATCGAGAACAAAAGAACAATACAGAAGATCAATGAAACGAAAAGCTGGTTCTTTGAAAAGATAAACAAAATAGACAGGCCACTTGCCAGGTTGACCAGAAGCAGAAAGGAAAGGACTCTAATAAGCTCAATTAGAAATGAAAAAGGAGAAGTCACAACTGATACCATGGAAATACAAAACATCATCTTTGAATACTACAAAAATCTCTATGCCCACAAACACGAAAACGTGGAGGAAATGGACAAATTCTTAGAAACACACTACCTCCCTAGGCTCAACCAGGAAGAAACAGAATTTCTAAACAGACCAATATCAAGCACCGAAATTGAAGCAGTAATTAAAAATCTACCCACAAAAAAAAGTCCCGGACCAGATGGGTTCACACCTAAATTCTACCAAGCCTACAAAGAAGAACTGGTTCCTATACTGCAGAAATTATTTGAAAATATCCAGAAGGATGGAATCCTCCCAAACTCATTCTACGAAGCCAATATCACCTTGATACCAAAGCCAGGAAAGGACACAACAAAAAAAGAAAACTACAGACCAATATCCCTTATGAATATAGATGCAAAAATTCTCAATAAAATCCTTGCAAACCGAATTCAAATGTACATCAAAAAAATAATCCATCATGATCAGGTGGGCTTTATTCCCGAGATGCAGGGATGGTTCAACGTACGCAAATCTATAAATGTAATTCACCATATAAATAAAAGCAAGAACAAAGATTATATGATCCTTTCAATAGATGCAGAAAAGGCTTTTGACAAAATCCAACACCCTTTTATGATAAGAACTCTTAACAATATAGGCATAGATGGCTCATTCCTAGAAACTATTAAAGCCATATACGATAAACCCACAGCCAATATCATACTGAATGGGGAAAAATTGAAGGCATTCCCCTTAAAACTGGCACCAGACAAGGGTGTCCACTATCTCCACTTCTTTTCAACATAGTGCTGGAAGTCCTGGCCACAGCAATTAGACAAGACAGAGGAATCAGGGGCGTCCAGATAGGGGCAGAAGAGGTCAAACTTTCACTATTCGCAGACGATATGATATTATACATAGAAAACCCCAAAGATTCAACCAAGAGATTACTGGAATTGATAAATGAATTCAGCAAAGTCTCAGGATACAAAATTAATACACACAAATCCATAGCCTTCATATATGCTAATAACAATCAAGCCGAGAAACAAATTAAAGATGCTATACCTTTTGCAATAGCAACAAAGAAAATTAAATATTTAGGAATATATCTAACTAAGGAGATCAAAGACCTATATAGAGAGAATTATGAAACACTGAGAAAGGAAATTGCAGAGGATGTAAATAGATGGAAAACCTTACCATGCTCTTGGATAGGCAGAGTCAACATAGTAAAAATGGCTTTGCTACCTAAATTAATTTACAGAATCAATGCAATCCCTATCAAAATACCAACATCATTTTTTGCCAATCTAGAAAAAATAATTCTACGCTTCGTGTGGAACCAGAGAAGACCCCGTCTAGCCAAAGCAATCTTAAGCAAAAAGAACAAATTGGGAGGCATCTGTCTACCAGACTTCAAACTATACTACAAGGCTATAGTAACCAAAACTGCATGGTATTGGCACAAGAACAGACATGTAGACCAATGGAACAGGACTGAGAACCCAAATATAAAACCAACCTCATACAGTCACCTGATCTTTGACAAATTCCAGAAAAACGTACACTGGGGAAAAGATTCCCTATTCAACAAATGGGGCTGGGAAAATTGGATGGCCATATGTAGAAGACTGAAAGTGGACCCACACCTCTCACCTCTCACAAAAATCAATTCACAATGGATAACAGATCTAAACCTAAGACATGAAACCATAAGAATTCTCGAAGAAAATGTTGGAAAAACTCTTATGGACATTGGCCTAGGCAAAGAATTTATGAAGAAGACCCCCAAAGCAATCACAGCAGCAACAAAAATAAATACATGGGACCTGATCAAATTGAAAAGCTTCTGCACAGCCAAGGAAACTATCACTAGAGTGAACAGACAACCTACAGAATGGGAGAAAATATTTGCATACTACACCTCTGATAAAGGGCTTATAACCAGAATCTATACAGAACTTAGGAAAATCAACAAGAAAAAATCAAACAACCCTATTAAAAAATGGGCAAAGGACATGAACAAAAACTTTTCCAAAGAAGACAGAATGATGGCCAGCAAACATATAAAAAAGTGCTCAACTTCTCTAATCATCAGGGAAATGCAAATCAAAACCACAATGAGATATCACTTAACTCCAGTGAGATTGGCTCATATCAAAAAATCCCCAAAAAACAAATGTTGGCGGGGATGTGGACAGGTAGGAACACTCATACACTGCTGGTGGGACTGCAAATTAGTACAACCTCTATGGAAAAGAATATGGAGATATCTCAAAGAATTAAAAGTAGAATTACCATTTGACCCAGCAATCCCACTACTGGGTATTTATCCAAAAGAAAAAAAGACATTTTATAATAAAGACATCTGCTCTCGAATGTTCATAGCAGCACAATTCACAATTGCAAAGTTGTGGAAACAACCCAGGTGCCCATCAATACACGAGTGGATCAATAAAATGTGGTATATGTATACCATGGAGTATTACTGAGCAATAAGGAACAATAGTGAATTAACACATCTGGTATTATCCTGGTCGGAGCTAGAACCCATTCTTCGAAGCGAAGTGTCACAGGATTGGAAAAACAAGCATCACTGGTACTCACCATCAAACTGGTACTAACTGATGAACACTTACATCACACAGGGCAATAACATTCATCAGAGGGCGGGCGGGCAGGAGGGGGGTGGAAGGGATGGGAAAAACTCTCACTGAATGGATGTGGGGAGCACAGTTTGGGAGACGACCACGATTGTGGCTCTGACACGGGCAGAACAGGGCAATGTGTATGGCCAAAATGTTGTACCCCCATGATATTCTGAAATTAAAAAAATAAATAAAAAAAAAAAAACCAAAAAAAAAAAAAAAGATTCTCTGATGAAAGGAATATTCCACTAATTCCCTGGTAACAGATTCTTTATAGGGTGTCACAACGTACAAACATCCTACTTTCAAAAAAAGTAGTAGTAAAGTATCAAAATAAATTGTGATACTCAACAGAAAATATTCATTTTTGATAATGGGACCAACTCAGCATCCTTCAGAATAAAGCCCTATCAGGTAGATATTAGAAGTGAAGGAGAGAGGCTGTGCAATGAATAGGGTGGTGAGAACTTCATGTTTTAAATAAAGAAACCCAAGTGTTTGAATTCAGTGTGTTGATGGATTAGGTGATAATGCATAAAGCCATTCACAGTGGCTACAATTTGAGTTGTTAGTGTTTTCTATTATATTTTTAAACAGGGAAATCAAGTGCTGCATTTTCAAGAGGAAAGTCACACGAAATATATGTCGTATAACTTTATTTGGTAGGTTTGCTGTCCACTGGAACTGGCCTGCAGCAAAATAGTGAGGCAGGAAGATCTTGTCTTTGGCCCACCCATTTGGTGTGGTTCCTCTGAGATAACCAGTAGCATGACCCGGAAGGCATGCATTATGCCTGCAACCCTGTTTTTGAGGCTTCCGAGGAAAATCTCAGAGCCACAACAATCCCGCCCTTCTCTAAACCTGTCTCCAAACTCAGACTTGCACTTAAAGCCGCTCAGAAATCCTAAAGAGTGACTCTAGGAAGCTCCCCTTTCTCATTTTCCTTCAGAAACTATTCCAAATTTCCCCCACATCAAATCCCTAACATCATCTCCTCTCCCGTAGAGAGCAAATTTGAGGTACCAAGCAGGAACCCTCTTAGCTTCTGGTTGCTTATTCTTTTGTGGGAAATCTAGGTATGTGTACTTTGGCAGCCTCTATTCCGAAATTAATGTACCCCCGGAGCTGAAAATTGTATCCATTCTTTTCACCTCCTCAGAAATGTATCTTTTTCTTCTATTTTAAGTTTTCCCTCTGTAGTTGCTCCAAAAGCCTGCCTATACTTACTTGATCCCCTCCTTATCTCTCACTCCATCCTCTCCCACTGCAACCGGGCTCTCCTCTCTCATTACTCCGTTGAAATCACCCATGTGATTTGGTTGTAGGTATTGGGGATGTGGGAGTACTGGCCTGAGACTAAACATTTTAATTACTGAACTGAGATTATTATTGAGAAACTGGACATTTTAATTACTGAATTGAGATCATTATTTAGAGTTAAAAGGTCAGAAAAGCTTGGGCAAACTGGAGTGGTCATCCAAAGCAAAAGACAGTGGGAGAGTAGAAAAACCCTTATTTATTTTGTTTATATTGATGAGGTGGCTGAGGAACAGAGAGATTAAGAAACTTCCCAATATGCTATAACTAGTAAGTAGCAGATCTTGACTTTGAAGCCAGGAAGCTATGTTCCTGTTTGCTTAACCTGTCATTAAACTGCTATTTATAGTCTCCTGTATTTTTATTTTTTCAATAATATGCTTCAGAGTCTCTCCCAATAAGTATGTACTGATCTCAGTATTTAACAGCTGCATTATATTTTATTGTGTAGACATACTATAAAGTATTTAACCGTCACATATTGATGAACATTTAGGTTGTTTTTAGTTTTTACTATAATACTGTAAAAAGTTACATTAGATCTTCCTATAGATATAATTTTTGTGTACTTGTTCAAGTAGGTTTTCATTATAAATTTCTAGAATGGAATTGCTAAGTCCAAGGGTCTGTGACTTTTGAAAAGTGACAGATGCTATCAAAATGCCCTCCAAAGAGGTTGTACTGATTTTCATGAAGGTAAACATCATCTTACTTGATCTTTCTGAGCTACCTGACATTGTTGACTTCTTTCTCCTTCAATGCCTATATGTTCATTGTATCGTTAACCACCAGTTGATTCTCTAACTTTCTGGCTGCTGTTTCTCTGTCTTCTTTAGCGCACTCTCTTGCTTGATCTTCCCTATAAATGCTGGGTATTCTAAGGGCTTGGTTCCTTTCTCTTGATCTATAAGTTCTTCCCAAGTAATTGCATTATACCTCTTGTTTCAACTATGATTTTTACATGCTGATGTCCAAATCAATAAACCTAGTCCATATCTATCTTCTTGGCTCTAGATCTTATTATCCCACAGCTTTGTAAAAAATCTTCCCTTAGACATACCATTGACAGTTTGATTTCAACTGTCAAAAGCTGATTTTATCATCTTCCTCTTTAGACCTATTCCTTCTCCTATTTTCCTATGACAGTGAATGCCACAATGATTCAACCAATCTCCAGCAGAAGGCTGTGCATTATTCTAAATTTCCTCCCTTAGCTCACACATCTAATCAATATCCAAGAATTGATATAAATCTATCTTTTAAATAACTCTCATATATCTCCCATTCCTATACTATTATCTTGTTTTATACTATTATAAAAAGCAAGAAAAAGAAAAAAAAACAAATACACACATAAATGTCTAATTTGGATTTGTATTAAACCTATGACAAACTTTGGAAAGAAGTGACATGTTTACAATATTAATTCTTCCAGGAACATGGAATATTTCTTCATTTACTCAAATATTTTATGTTTCTTACTGAAGTTTTATAGCTTCTTTCATAATCATCTGGCTATCATTCTTGTAGACAAACTCTTCTTTTTCCTTTCTTTCCTCTAAAACTCTCCTGCTATATATTAATCTAGTCTCTACTCTTATATTTACAGGAATAGTCTTCATCTCTCAATGTACCTCCTCCACTTTGCAATAATTCTGACCACTACATTGTTACAGGCATTAAAACCTATATATGGGTACTCATGACTCTTAGGGATCTTAGAATATATGATAAAGTTTGATGTTGAACTGGCTCACAGAGTTTTCAGCTTTCATGGTGCCTTCGAGTGTTATGGGAACAAGGTTATAGATGTTTCTGGTCCAGTTCACAAGGTTACATTTTCCCATAGCTTATGCCAGTCTCAAAAATCCCTTCTCCCACTAAAAAATTCCCAATGCTTTATCAGTTACAAGTGCCATCATATCAACATAAGAACTCACGTGCTATAGTCTCTTATCCAATACCAGCAGCTCCATCTGATTCCAGATTCCAACATCCTACGACTATCTCAAGTACTATGAAATTTACCAGGAGACAGAAGGGGAGTGACTTATACTCTCAGCATGGCTTTGAAGGCTTCCATTTTTATTTGTCTTATGACACATAACATCTTTCTATGAACCCTGAAAGGTTTTCTGGATCTGGGCTTTACTGAACATCTTGGTATTAAGGGTGTCACTTGAGTCCTCTTCCATTAACAGAATTAATAGATCCAGAATTACTCAAATGCTATATAACAACAGGAAAAGATGAAGATTTTCAAAGACAAAATGAAGTGCAATTTAACTCTTGTGGTTCTTTTTAATAGGAATGCCAAGAAAAATAACAATAATAATCATTTTTGAGTACTTACCAAATTCAAGAGACCAGGCTCAACTCCTACAGGCATTACTTCATTTAAGCCTTTTAATTACCCCATAAGATATTTATTATTATTAGCCCAATTTTATAGGTGAGAAAACTAAAACTTAAGAGATTAAGTGGCTCACCCAATATTGCAGAATTAGCAAGTAAAAGAACCTGGATATAAATCCAGGGAGTCCAAATATAGAGTCAGTGTGCTTTTTCAGAGAGTGCAGGATGATGGTGAGCTATAATAGAATCCAACTTTAGATTTTCAATAGCCAAAGCAGATATAATTCCAGACCTGAAACATGTAGGAAGGAATCAAGAGTAGTTTCAATTCTACCTGAAGGCTCTTTCAAAAGCCTTATGCCTTATATTTTTTCAAAAATTATTTCTACCTTGTATTAAACTGAAATGAGCCTCCTGGTAACTTCCACCCAATGCTCAACTTGCAATCTCTGCAATACACAGAACAAGGCCAAAGTCTCTTTACACATTCAGTTATTTGAAACCAGTAAGTAATCTGTGTCCGTATTCCTGCTTCCACCAATGACTTCCCTATTACCTCAACATCTTTTCTCCTTTACGTAAACCTTCTTACTTCTTTAGACTATCCCTTACATGACCAGTCTGAGTTCCCTTATTTTGGGGCCAGTTCTTGTTTGTGAGTGCTTCTCTTGCACTATGGTACTAAAAAGGAACACATTACGCATTCAAGAGAAACTGTCTTGCTACCTTAGTTATAATGCTACCAGGATAATTTTAAGTCCTAACTCATAAGATATTACAGTACATGTTTCCATTCGGGTCTCAGGGAAATGCCTCCTCCTGTCAGTGTCAGGTATTCTCCTGCCTCTTGGATGCAATAACAGGGTGGCATGGTAGGAACGAAGATGGGTGAATTAGTAGCTTATTGCCTCTTATCGCATTTCTCGGGATAAGCATTTTGGTATCTCTACAGGATTCTGAGACATTTCTACAGATAAGATCCCCAGCCTTACGTTCGTCATACACATTTAGTGTTGATTATAACGCAGCTGCTCTGTTTGCAGAGTGCTATGTGTGTAACACTGGATGATTTGTTAACAGAATATGAAGTGGTACCTCGTTAAGCCCAGCAACACAATATACAGCACCCTCAAGCCACAGTGTGAACTCGTGGACCCTCTCTTCTGTAGATCCAAAAGCTTTCTCCTCTACTGCTGTCACCGGCAGCTCACCCATGGAACTTCTTTTTAATCCCCATAGCCCTCGAAGTGAAGTTTCCTGTGACCTTCACCTCATCTCACCTCACACTAAATCTCAAAAACTATCATAACCTATCTAAGTTCTCCTTGTTTATTATGAATTCTGTGAGGGCAGGGACAAGAGATTACTTACCTTTATATGCCCTACAGCATCTAAAGCATAACTGGATATTCATAAATGTTTTCTTAAATAATTCAGAAGACTGTACCATTGATCACTTTCCCAGGAGGGCTATTTTTCACTTGCTAGCTGTGCCAATTTTTGATCCCTAGTTCCCCATCTGTAATTGGTAATAAAATAGTATCTACCTCAAAGGGTCATTAGGAGAATCTAATCAAATAATGAATGTTACAGAATAAATCTGGCCCATAGTCACCATTTAGTAAGTCCTATCATTCATACTATTATTTTTACTTCCACTAAAAGACTTGCTGTTTTTTTATTGTAATATCTATTTATTTGCTTTCCTCTCTGGCTGGCTGGTAAGACCAAGGTCAGGGCCTGGATCTGACTTATTTTTATATTTGGCACAAAGGAAGTGTTTGTTGGATCAAAAGATACCTCATATCAACCCTTTGCTTCATCACATTTGTTGTCTTACTTTAAAAGTATTTGTTGGCATAAAGTTCAGAGGGAGAAGTTTGCTGACACTTTTCTCTTGGAACTCCCAGGTAGTTCTGGCTTCAGCAGGCTTCCTAGTACTCCCTTCCTCTCCATTTTCTGTCCTTAGCAGACCACCTGTCTCCTTACTGGCTGGAGCTTTGTTTTTCCTATACTGACTTCTTTAAAAAGCAGCCTCCTTGAGACATAAACATATCCAATGTTTTAAAGCATTTCTGAATTTCTGTTCCTCCTAATTGAAGTTCCATCTATAATATATAAATAGATAAAGAATGCATAATTTACCCCCTATGAAAATTAAAATGCTGGCCAGCCATCTATTTTTGACTTAAGAAAGGTTCTTATCCACCCTGTGCATTGTACTCTTTACTGATAGGTTAACAGGGTAACTTTAGCCATTCTATTTCCTTCCACCCCATCCCAATCTCCTCTTATCTCCTACCTTATCAACAATGGAAACCTAAGCAGAACATTGATCTATAATCCAGAGTTACTTAGTTCCTACAAAAAATGGTAAAATCCTCAAGAGAATGCAAACATATTGTGACTCCATACATTTTAATGTTGAGCAGCCTACTTGGGGTTCTCTGTGGGGACAAGGCCATTAATCCAAATGCACACATATTCCTCAATCTCCTTTGAGCCAAAGGTTGAAATTTTCTGTTAACCTGAGTGTTTTTCTAGGGAATAGAGCAGAAAATAAAATTCACTGGCCACTGCATGCTATTTCTTAAGCAAAAAATACTAAGTTACAGAGAAAAGGAATATTCAAAGGAAAGGGCGAGGTTTGGAATGATGGAGATGCTCAGAAGACAGAGCATCAGGGTTTGGAGCCAGAAGATCTGGATGTGACTCTTGGTCTTATCACTTCATTCTGTGACCTTGAACAAGTCATAATCTCTCTAAACCTCTTTATCCTCATGTGTAAAATGATGATAAAAATGTACTTTGTTTTCTTTATAGGGTAGTTGTGAGAATTAGATGTATGTGCAAATGCCTGTAAATAGTAAGGAACTATGCAAATGTTACTCTTAATTTCTATCAGGGGGCCTTTTCATCCACCCATGCAAGTATTTCATTAGCCAGTGCTCAAATCTTCTGGTTGGCATTCTGCCACTTCATTTCCATTCACTAAAACAATCAACATTCCAGTAGAATATTGATCTGGGCCTCAGAGTAAAAAGCAAGACTAATTTATTCGTGACTTAGTAACAGACAAAGAAAAGACTTATTACTTCAGGTCAATTTTTTACCATGCACGAGAAAAGGAAGGGAACCATACAAATGCTGTTAACAACAAAGCTCACTCTGGCACACAACCTCTGCCTGGAAAGAAACACAGTCCTACAAAGAGAGGATTGTTGTTTCATATGGCACACATTGACAGGCTGGAATCATACATTCAGTCCCAGTTCATCTATCAGTAGCAAAGAAACTTTTCCATGTGTACAACCAGTCCAATTTTCCTGAATTATTTGGAAATACATACAACATCTGTTCAATTCTCTGTAAAGGCATCCATTCGACTCACTCAAACCAAGGAGGAGAACAAAAATCACCATATAATCACGTAGATCTGCTTACTAAAAAGGCCAATCAGTATATTAAAAATGTGAATCAGTAAAACAATATAAAGCACTGAAAGTTTAGAAAAGCTTTATCACACTAAGAGTATAGCTAAAGGTGGTAGAAGAGAAATATAACGTAAATATAGCAGGGAGGAAAGAGGACACTGGGCTAGATGCCAGAGATCTAATATTCTGCTCCTAATTCTGTCTGGGATAATGAAAAGGTCTCTTGACTTGACTTTGCCCAATTTCCTTAATTGCAAAATAAGATATTTGAATTTAAACAATCTAGAGCACAATGGAATCAGACAGACCTGGGTTCAAATCTCCATTCTAGCACTAGCTAATGAAGTCACCTTGGGAAAAAAAATCACTAAATTTTTAGGCCCTTGGTATCCACATCTGTTCAGTGGGATAAGGTTATATCCCTCAAAAGATTGTTATAGGGAATAGATAAAATGCATTTAAAATAACTGGAGCATTGTAGGCACTTGAACCATTTTAATTATCCCCCACCCCCAAGAGTTTATATCTCTGTTTATTGTGTCAGGATCAGTCCAAGCTAATGATTTCATTTATGATAATTGCTATTTATGGAGCACCAACTCTGTGCTTGGTATTGTCTTTATCTCTAATCTTAACAACTATTCTGCAAGTAGTTATTATTGCCCCCATTTTATACATGACAAAACTGAGGGCCAGAAAGACTACAAATCTTCCCCAGGGTCATACAGCTAGCCAGTAAAGGCTAAAGAAGATACTAAAAACCTGGTATGACTGACTTAAATGTACTAGTGCCTCTTCCAGTGGGACTGTAATAATAATAATAATAATAAATGTATTTTAACCTATTGACAAGAAAGTTCACAACAGCAATGTTTTAGAGCACTATACCTTGCTGACTTCAACTTAAAAATGTGTGGGATAATCAAGCAATGACAAACAGGATCTGATGGAATGACTACAGACAGAAATGCCGTAAGGAGCTATAGACAAGGGCAAAGAGCCATAGCCATGGCAGTGGCCAGCCTGGCTTCCTGCCCCTGCAGCATTCTTCCTATGAGACTAGCTATATAATCTATACATTGGGCTAAGCTCAACTTCAGGATCTGGTTCCAGTACTGTTCCCAGCCAAACTTTAATGTGGATGTTTATTGATCCAGCATTGTCACAGATGCTGCTTACTATTCTTCAATAAGCATTCATTCCTTCTTCCTTAGGAGACCCTCCATTTTTAATTGGGCATACAGAGAAGCTAAACATGGCTATTTGACTTTGTTCTGGATAATGCAATTTAAGTGGACATGTTCTGTGCAGGAATTATTCCTAAATGGGGAATGGGGTTGGTAGCTTCTTCACTGTTTATTCCTTCTCCATTCTTCCTTCCTTCCTTTTTTCTACAGGATAGAATGTGGACATGATGGTTAAATCTTGAACTGCCATCTTGGATGGAAGATGGACTTTTTATGTTGGAGTTGGTTTGAGCAACAAGATAGAAGGATCGTGGGTCCCTGATGATCATGGAACTGTCATCTTTGATTAGACTTCTTATTTCCAGGTTTCATTTACATGAGTGCTATAGACTAAATATTTGTGCCCCCCCCCCAAATATTAATACATATTTTGAAATCTAATCCCCAGTGTAATGATATTAGGAGGTGGAGCCTTTGGGTAGTGATTAGGTCATGAGGGTGGATCCTTCATGAATTGGATTCATGCCCTTATAAAAGTGACCCCAGAGGGCTCCCTAAGCCCTTCTGCCATGTGAGATTATAGCATGAAGATGGCCATCTGTGCATCAGGAAGTGAGCCGTCACCAGACACCAAATCTGCTGGTGCCTTGATCTTGGACTGCCTAGTGTCAAAACTGACAGAAATAAATTTCTATTGTTTATAAGCCACCCAGTCTATGATATTCCATTATAGTAGCCTGAATGGGCTAAGACAATGAGAGAGAAAGGAATTTCTTCCTTTTATTTCAAGTTTTTTGTCACTCACAGACACAACTATCAAGTCAAACTTACAGGCAGCTTCAATCTAATCTTATATCTTCAGGGTGAAGCTTTGTCTTTCTTTTGTCAGCACTTTTTAAATTTGAAGTCCTGTCTGTCTCTGGACCCTGCCCCTACAATGTGGGCTCCAATCTGCCCCTCAACCCCAGTAGGCCTCCAATGATGCCTTTCCAAGACTCCTTTCAGCTTGCTCTAAGTCCAGATTGAAATGATATCCTTTTAAAGTGTCTTTGAGCTACCAATAAATTTCTAGATGTGACATCTCTTGATGTTTTCCAGATATCTAGATATGCCCACTGCTAGAAGCTCTATTAGCCCTTTGGGGCTGGGAAGTGCTTTTGATTGTGTGGAGCAAGGAATACACAACTTACACACAGATCTCACAGATTCTAGGAATAAAAAATGTGAAATCAAGTAAATTATCTTATGACTGTCCTTCACTCTTTTTCCAAGTTTCTCATCCTTGAAATTCTCCTCTGGACATTGGTTTTCAACAGTACATCTACAAGGTACCCAAGCCAACTATGAAATTTTAGAGGGCACACAGTCCACAGAAGACCCTCCCTTCTGACACCAACTGAAAATTTTGGGGATTCCCAAAGCCACCCTCAGTTTTGATAATTCTCTAGAAAGACTCACAATACTCACTGAAAGATGTTATATTGACAATCATGGTTTATTATAGAAAAAGGACAGAGATTAAAATCAGCCAGGGAAAGAAGTCCACTGGGCAAGGTCCAGAAAAAGTACCAAACTAGGAGCTTCTATTGTCTTCTCCTCATGGAGTCTTGGGCACATTACTCTCCTGGCATTGATGTGTGACAATATGTACTGAGTATTGCCAACCAGGGAAGCTTACCTGAGCCCTGGCATTCAGAATTTTTATTGAGGCTCCATCACATACCACCCACATAACTGATATTTAGTCTCTAGTCCTTCTGGAGACAAAATTGATACCACATGTCCCAAAACTCCCATTATAAATCACATTGTTAGACTACCCAATGACCAAAGCCCCAGGTAAACAAAGATGTTCCTACCAGGCATAACGACCAAGAACCCAGAAATCACCTCCCAGGAATTGAGGGCAAAGGCTAAAGATAAAGTTAAATTCTTCACTACACAGCATCCCTCTTAGCTCCTAGGATCCTGGATTTGACATTGACAACTCGAATATTTCACTCGGCACCATGATACCCCATTTGATCTGACAAAACATTCACTGTTCTATGATATGTGCTATTTTCAGCAACTTTATTTTCATAATGAGTGTGTCTTATCTCTACATGACCTTCTGAGGCCTGGTCTGATACTTTCCTTAAGTATTGGTAAGGAAGTAATATGATGGGCAGACCAACCTGACCCAGAGTAGAATACTAGGATCCGAGGCAGGGTGGCAGAGGGTTGCTTTTGTTGAGGCCTAAAGAAAATATTTCTCACTTTGAACTAGACTATAATAGAACATGCTGTAAAAGAAGGAAAAATCTACATCCCACACTAGCCTTTTGATTTATGCTTTTTCACATGAAAGGCATTTCATCAGCAGTATTGAATATGTTGAGGTATATAAATACACACATTGACCCAAGCAATGGGAAATTCACCACAGATGCAGATCTTACTCTTTCTGACAAGGGCAAGGTGACTGAGTAGGCCTGCTTCCTTCTGTTACTTCCTGAATCTATGATTTAAGTGAAATTAGGGCCATAAAATGTTTCACCGCATGTTATAAATAAACTCTCTGGCCTGAAGGACTCAACTTCAAGTTGTACCTTTTTATAAAGTATGCATTACAGTTTAATGTGGGAGTGGGAGGATTTAACTCAGTTCCAGCAGTGATGATTAATTAAAGTTAGTTTGCAGTATTTTCCAGAGTCTGCAGAAGGATCATAAAATAAAGTTTTATGACTTTGTTACCATGCATACTCCTCACTCAACTTACTACAGGTAAAGCCATTTTGTATTTTCTGCTTATAGAAAATAATAACAACACACAATGCTTATTTGTAATTATGTACTTGCAGGTAGTTCGTCTTCTTCTTCTTTTTCTCTGCATAGTTTAGAGATGTTATTAGATGGTTTCTTGGCTTGAAGGCACTTGAATAAAAATGAATGGTTTTACTTTTTTCTTCTGAAAGCATCAGAGGCCATTTACCTTACAGAATGGAGAATAAGTTACCAAGTCACAAATATGGCGATATAATTTAGCTGAGAGAAAACCAGATTCAAAGTCAGGAGTCCTGAGTTCTACCTCTGGCTTTTAAATTGAATATGATCATGGGGACTCACTTCATCCTCTGAACATCAGTTTCTTCCTTCATAAAATTGAAATAGAAGTAATGCTCACCTTACCAGGGATTATAGATATGATATGTTTATAAAATGTGTCTTAAAACTATAGAGTGGAATAAAAATGTTAATGGCTATTATGTGTGCTCTTTATTGGAAATTTATCACCACTTAATAATCCACTATAATTCCTAAAGTACAAGCCAGGAATACAAAAGTGAATAAGACATGATCACTCCCTGTGAGGTGCTCACAATTCAGTATATTTGTGTCTGAGTATGAGGTGGGGGAATCAGGGGTGGAGATAAGAGAGAGAGAGAGAGAGAGCATGTGCTAAGCCCCTAATTAATTTTCCAGAATCTAGAAATTACATGGCAGCACTTAGCATAGTCCTTGATCATTAAAGGTGTTCAATATAAATGTTTATAGATTGACCATGTGATGTAAATCCAGAGATGTCTCATTTCAAGTGTTCTTAAAGAAGTATAAGATATACTGCATCAAAGTTAAAGAGAAAGAGAGTAAAATCTCACCCAGACAAAATCCTATGCATTTTCTTGGTTTAACTTTTTTTCTCTACAATTTCTCTAATTTGGAAAGGGTCAGCTTGTGCTAGGGAACCACACATGAAAACATATGTGGCATGATACATGGAAATAGAGGGAGGACCTGCTTTGCTCAAGCCATCCCCCTGCCTCCATAGCCACTCATTCAGATGTTAGTATCAGATAATCATATTTAGAGTCAGTTTCTCTGTAAATCCCTTTTTAAAAGCAATCACTTCTGAGAAGGCATGATTTTGGACATCCTGGTCAAATCCTTCCAGTCAGGGATTAAAGTTGAGAACTGAGAAAATATGAAGCCATCAGTTTTACTCTTAACAAATTGGTGCATTCTCTGAGCCAGGCTGCTCAGTTAAGATTAAGCTCTAAAAGGGAAAGAGGTACCAGATTAGATGGTAACATCACCGCCTTCTCATTTCGTAGCCAACAAGACAACTTTCAAGAGCTAAATAATTTTTCCTGTTTGTTACTGGAAAATATCTTTTCCTTGGTAAGTCTTTCTGCCTTTCCTTACCATGTTCTCCATTTTGAAGATCACCTCAGATATCACCTATCCCAGGAAGGCTCACCACATCTTTCCTCCCTCCCTCCCCTGACCAAAGGCTGGATCAGAGATTGCTGTCTTGGGCTCCCAGAACAAACTTTGGTGATTAACTCAAACAAACTAGAATCTATCCCAACAGTCTGTTAACAAGGTATCCTAAAAGGCAGTTACCATGCCCTGTGAATCTGTGCTTCTCTGGGGTAGATACAGAGTACAGAAAATATTTGTTGAATAAATGTTTAAGCAAATGGAACAAGAATACAGGATGGAACTTATTTACTATATCTCTTATTCTTTCTATCCGTAGAGTGAGTATACGCCCTGTTTGTCCAGGGCTGTCCTGATTTAGACTATTTTCCTAGCATATTTATGTGTTACCTTTCACTCTCAAAAGTGAATGGTTTTTGATGGCAAATTATACATTCATTCTATTCATTCCTAAACCTGTTTGTAGCCCCCTTATATCTGGACCCTCAGGTTCTCTTATCCTTAGGTTCAAGTTCCCATATCTAGCTCTAAAGTGCATGCATGCTGACACAGGAGGAACACCCTCTACTTCCGCAGATGCCACTCCTCCTATCATCCTTCCCCTCCCCTACTCAAATCAAAGGGACTTGAAAATGTCTTGCCACGGGATTTGGTGCTCCAGTGGCCACGCCGTAACTATAGGACTCCTGTTTTGAAGTCCTAGGCCTCCTTGGACTAGAATTTCTGACAACCAGTATTCAGCTTTTTAATCCCAAAGTAAAGTTATAGGCAGAATAACAAAGATTCTTTTGTTTCCTTAAGGGCCTTCCTTCTGAATGAAGAAAAACAGCAGGCACATTTCTGTGAAATACTTCCTCAACATTTTTCAAATGATCTGTTTTACTCTGTGGATAACTAACTGCACATAATCATAATTTAGTGTTAAGTATTAGCTGTAAATGACATTTGTGTACATATAGTTCCCTTTAAAAGAAGTTTCAAATTCCAAGCCTCCTCCTTGGCTCTATCAAAAACCAAAAACCAAGCCTGAAATTATTTACTCACTACAATTGCAAATTCCATCTATTTCAAATGGCTAAATTACAAAGTCATGGAATATAATGAAAATGACAACTGACTCTAAGTTAGCAACTGCAGTTATAATTAACAGGAGACTTTGACCAATGTTTATAGTGCTTTGAAACAGGAGGTCAGGACATCAATTACAGAGGTAATATAAACTCTTTTTTCCTATTTATAATTTAAATTCAAGTTACCACATATTGTAACACATAGCAAAGGCCCCAGCTTTTCAAACCTATGCCTAGAAGTCAGCTAATTGGCTTATAGACTGAAGAGCAGAAAACCAAGCAAGATAGATGGCAAGTAGGGCACTGTGGGCCAAAAAGCTTGAAATATGTCCAGAATATTAAGATATTTCCAGATATGCTCTGACTCTATGTTCCTTTCCAGCGTTATTTTCTATCATACTTCTTCCCTTTCCCCATCAGTACCCTACATAGGATAATATGAAGATGCTGATAGTCTATGATTATGATAGACTATATTTTTCATTTTCAATTATTAATAGCCCTCCACTGCCCTTTCCCTTAGGAGATTATACGTTCCTGCCCCACTGATTTGGGGTTTGGTCATATTATATGCTTTGGTAAATGGAATATGAATGGTTATCACATATGCTATTTCTTAGCAGACGCTGGGAGAGGTACCACGAGTTTCTGCCAGTAATCTTGCTTTTATATGATGCTATGAGAATATGGCTATAGCTCAGATAAAGACCTTTCTTTAGCTCAGGTTCTAGGATGAGAGGACAAGGAGAGCAGGCCCTTAGCCAGATACTAGCTATAGTGGTAACATGAACCTACAAGTAACGTGTGCAAAAAATAAAGATTTGTTTTTGAAAGTACTGAGATTTTGAATATGTTTATTATCCCAGCTGACTAACATAGTGATTAAAATGATATATAACATTTATGGAGCTTTATAATGTACACACACCGTTTTAGGTGCTTTATTTATGTTAAGTTAGTTAATCCCATTTTACAGATGAGGTAACAAAAGCAAAGAAAGTCAAGTAATTTGTACAAAAGTACATTAAGTAGCCAAGTCAGACTTCGAACGTAGGCACTCTGGCTTCAGAGGCGAACATCTTATTATGCTATACTATTTCTTCGCATATATATCAATCATATTTTCACATTCCCCAAATATTCGAAATTCTTCCATACCTTCATGCCCTTCCACATCCTAATCCTTTGTCTGAAATTTCCTTTCACTCTTTTCTCACCTAGAAAACTCCTACTCATCCTTCATGACCCATCTCAGAGAGCAAATTTCTGTGTGTTTAACTGCTCTTTATCTGCCCTACCCCACCCCCACTTATTGGACATAGTTGCTTCTTTCCTCTATAATGTCATAGTATTTCATAAATACTTTTGTTATAGCACTGTTATTACTTTTTTCATTGCCTATCTTCCTCGCTAGATGTTGAACTCTTTCAGCGTGGGGAAAATACTTCATTTATCTTTAAATCTCTAGGACTAATGTGACTGATACCTAATCAATGATCAGGAAAAATTTAATGAATTAATGTAAAAATTCTAGTGACCAATTCAATTTGTCCTTTAAAGCCAAATAAAGGCAGATCTGAGAATAGATCAAGATTCTACCAGTCTGTAGTTTTATTTTGTGGCTGGGTTCACATTCTATGTTGTAAAATAGTCAGGGGAATCAGTATATTAAATGCCCTCCACCTGCAGCATTATTTCTCTAGTGCGTGTTGCCCTCCCCCACCCTGAGGCTTCCTATAGGCATAACCAGGAATTAGGCTTACACATGGCTCCCCAAGTCCCTTTCCTCCCATTCACATTTTTTCACCCCTTAACCTAGAAAAAGCTTTTGGACTCAAAAGAATGGACTGTTTTTAAATGAAGGAGTTGGAGGCATCCTCACAGACAAATGAGGATTGAGGTTAATTTTATGTATCAACTTGATTGGGCCATGGAGTGCCCAGATATGTGGTCAAGCATTATTCTGAGTATTTATGTGGGGGTGTTTTTAGAAGAGATTAACATTTAAATCAGGAGACTAGTAAAGCAGGTTGCCCTCCACAGTGAGGGTAAGCCTCATCCAATCAGTTAAAGGCCCAAATAGAATGAAAGGCTGACTCTGCTGTAAGTAAGAGAGATTCTCCCACCTGACAGTGTGCAAACGGGGACATCAGCTCCTCCCAGTTCTGCACTAGCTTCTGGCCTTTGGACTGGAACTGTGATATTCACTCTGTAGATTCTGGACTTGCCAGCCTCTGTATAATCATTTGATCCAATTCCTGTAACAAATCTCTTTATATATACATCTATATATGTATATGTATATAAACACCCCACATTGGTTCTATTTCTCTGGAGAACTCTCTTATAGGGATCAAATATCTTGGGACCTTCCCATCATCAACAAAATAATATGGTATCAAATGAATACACTCATCAAAGAGCTAGCTCCATATGCCATTCAATGTGTGTATACACATTTACATATAAATATATATGTATATATACATATAAGTAAATATGCTTATATATACATATATACACATATATACATGCATACTATATATTTATATTTAATAATATCACAAATCTTAGAATAGCTTTTTGAGGTAATTATAATTATCCCCATTTCATGGATGAAGAAATAAAGCTTAGGAAGGTTTACCTAAGGACAGATAGTCAAGAAATATGAAACTGGAACCACAGTGGGATCTAAACCCAAATTTGCATGACAACAAAGGTCTAAGCTGTTAATCACTATACCACACTGCTGAAAATCAGCTTCTTTTCATGGTGGGCAAAACTTATGTGTTCTCCTATCTACATATCCCTCTTCTTTAACCCAGTTTTGCCTGAATTTTGTATTATTTACTGATCTATCTTATATCACTTTATTGATGTGAATGCCACCATTTTAAGTATCAATTATGTGACTATTTTAATAAAGGTGCTTCAGATATATTGTCTCTAAAAAATGTCTAACTGAGCACTGACAGTTGGGTGTTATTATCCCCTACTTTATACATGAGAACACCAAGATTCAAAGAAGTTTAATAGCATGTCTAATAGCATGTTCATGTAGCTAAAAAGTGGCTGAGTAGAAGGCAGATTCAGGTTTAGCTTCACTCTTCTTCTTATGTTGTCTGCAAGAAATAAGTCCTATAACATCTAATGTTCCTAAATATTCTCTCACTCAACTACTAAAGTTATTTATGCTTCATTTCTGGTATCAGAGGAGACAAAACAGGCATGCTTTTGGTATGGCTGTAGACTGTAGAGTAGGCTTCTATAGGAAAGGAGAGGGCATGATATAAACTTTTCCAGAATTTTGTACAAAATCTTGACATGCACCCCACGAGGAACCAAAATAGGTCATTGGGAGCTTGGACTCTGGAAAAAGGTCACCTGGGTTAGAATCATGGCCCTGCCACTTACCAGTATGACCTTGGGGAACTTGTTCAACCTCTTGGTGCCTAAGTTTCTTTAATTGTAAAGTACAGTAATAATAATGTTTACCTGACAGGGTTGCGTGAGGATAAGAGTTAACATATTTTTAAAAAGGTGACTTGTGACTTGCACATATTAGGTGTTCTGTAAGTCTTAGCTATTATTACTGTTAATATTTAATACCTCATGCCTTTATTTGCAATTTATAAGACCACTTAAAGAAAAAATACAAATGTCTTTGTAAATTCTAATGCCATTCTCACCTGTCAGGTAAGTAATAAACATTATAAAATAAGAACATTAGGCCATCAAGATATTTCCACACAATAATGAAAGCTAATGTATCTCTTGTAAAGGAGAAATACCATTATTATGGAGATACAGACATGGGTAATATGCAAATATGAATAATATAAGAATAGCATAAATATTAAGAGCATACTAATGGTAAAGTGAATTTATGTTCTATTCGTAGACAAATAAAGTCTTTAAAATAAATATTGAGAGAATAAATATGAAAGGATAGAATATAGATTGAAGAGATGCTTAAGTAGATTTTATTGCCAAAACTTAGCCTTTTTATCCACACACAAAAAATTAACTCTGGTGGAAAGAGCAGTAAACTAGGAGTCAAAATACCAGAGTTGTTATTCTGGATATATTATTTAACAGTTGAGCAACTTTTGGGGGTAATCTTTACCCCTGAGAAGGCAGAGTAGAAATAACAGGTACTCTGAGTTAGACCAATCTCAGTGTGAGCCCAGCTCTGTGACACACTCACTGTATGAATTATGCAAGTTAACCAGTCTGAGTATGGAGTGCCAGATGAAGACAGCAATGCCTATTTTGTATAAAGTGCTTTGCAGAGTTCCCAACAGAGAGTATTCTCAATAAATATTTATGCCTTGTCTCTAGACCCACTTTTCCTCACCTGTTAATCCCTTTCAGGTCTACACTTCTGTAATGCCATGATCTAAGACCAACATTCTAGGATGACTTTACTAAAGAAGTTGCTGAATGGATTCTTCCGGCTATTTCTATCCCATAGTATGTTTGTAGCTTTTGTTTCTTCTTTAAGCAGCTGAGTTTTAAAGATAGGTTTTGTCAAATTTTCTCTGCATCCCAAATGTATCTTTGAATAATCAAATAGAAAGACACCAGCTTCCCAGATACCACATCTGTGAAGAGAATTGCTATGATCAAAATGCCTCCTTCACTGAGTGACCTTTCTGATAAGACTAAATTGAAATGGTTTAAGTAATCATTATAGGTTTACTTAGCTCTGCAGTTGATTCCTTCTAGCTGCAGACATTGAGTGTTTGGATGGCATCAAAATCAGCATTCTCGGAAGAAACACTGAAACCCTTTCAAAACATTCCCTAGTGGTTTCCAGTGTGTCCTTTCAGAGTAATAACATTTTATCTCTGAGTCTGTGAGTCAAGTCACCATCACCATTTACTAATAATTATCTTCTTCTTTCCCTCTCCATTTCTACATCCAATTTTCAAATAGTTTTTGCAAATATTTTTACATTCAATTGTTAATGTCTGTCACTTTCATGCCAAGAAGACACAAAGCACTGTGCAAAAACAAAAGATACTCATTCATTCAAAAAATATTTCAGCATCTAAAATGTGCCAGGCACTGTTCTAGGTGCTGGTGATAGGGAAAAAACTAAACAAACTAAGTAGACAAAATTCCCTCACATCACAGGTATATATTCAAATGGACAGGTATGTAGTATATCTGGTCATGATCAATGAGATGAAGAAAAATAACATGAGGGGTGGGACAGGAAGTCTGGGTGGCCAGGGAAGGGCTCATTGAGATGATATTTGAGATAAGATCCAAGTTAGGCAAAGGACAAGTGTATGTCTGTTGACAGGTGGGGGGGTATGACATAAAAACTGCTGAAAGTTCCTGTTTCTGTTAAACAGAATGATTTTGAATTGGCTATTGCCCATGTACACAATTTCTTAGCAGAGAAAAAGAGATAAAATAAAAAAGTGACTTGTACAGAAAATTATAGGATAATTAGAAATTATTTTACAAGAAGTCTGGCAAGTTTTACCACTTTTTATGACTGGTGTGGACTTCACTCCTTGGTTTAATGTTGGCTTCTGAAAATTCATCTTTGTCAGTTACTACTCTGAGAACAGACTGGAAAGTAATTATGGGAACTGAGTGAAAGATGGCTGGCTCTAAAAAAATTTGTGAAATGAGGTTTTTTGGGTTTTATGGGTTTTTTGGTGCTCCTGTACTTGCATCTTTGTCTTTCCTCGATGGAAGTTAGGCTTCAAAGGCAGAGACTTAGGCCTATACAAGTATCTAGTTCTATTACCTTAGAGAAGACTGTCAATTATCCAGAAGGTGATTTGAACATCCCCCATTTTTTTAGTAAATATTTATTATTCACCAATTGTATTCTAGTCCTAGTTTCAAGTGTTGATGATATAATGGTGAACAAATCAAAGTTCTAACCTTAAATAGCTCATGGCAACATAACTAAGTGTAAAAACTGCTTTTGTAGTACTAAGTGGAGGATGCTATGTTAGCTCAGATGGGATACCTTGTCATTTTCTATCTTTCAGAGGGCCACAGAAAGCTTCTCCAAGACAGTTCTGAGTCAATCAAAATCTAAATGATGAGTTGCAATGAGCCATATGACATATCTATGTAGAAGGTAGGGTAGATAGGAGCATATCTCAGGCAGAGAGAACATCAAATGAATTGAGAGACAGAGACAAAGAAAGAGATCTGATAGATAAATGAAAAAAAGGGTAAATGAAAAGTCAAGAAACCTGAGATGTTTTTAATAAAGACATTGTCTTAAGTATGCCTTAGTTTAAGTATAATATTCATTTATTTCCATCCATCTGCCCATGCATTCATTGTACCAGGAACTAGTTCAGCTGTTGGAGTTATAAACATGAATAAGTCATAAAATATGTAAATGGTTATTGATGGACAGGACTTCCAGAAAAGCTCCTAAAGACGGAGACAGATACCTGAGGCATCACTTTTGCCTTTCCCTCTAATCCTTCCCTTGTACTTGGAATGCACATCTAATAGCTAAAGTTTCAGCAGTTATCTTGGGCTGTGACATTACTTTGGACATGGAAAGCACAGAGTAGGATAATTGAGCAGGGAGGAAGAAAGAACCTGACAATCATGGAGCTGCCTACCACTGAATTTCTTTTACATAAGAGAGAAATAAATATTGCTAAGCTACTATTATGTGAGGTTTACATGACATGCAACTGGACCCAATTCCAATAAGTTTAGAGAGGTAGCATGGTACAGATTAAGAAAGAGCATAGACTTGGATTTGAATCTTGTCCTGGCTTTGCCAAATATAATATAAGATGTTTCCTCCTATCAAAATGGGACCAATATTACAGGGTAGGTAAGGGTTTTAGAGATACTATAAATAAATGCCTAGCATATGGCATTTATTACTGTGGTATTATTATCTGGATTAGGTGGAAAGTTAAAAAAACCCTGAAATCTACGAACAAAAATACTAAATCACCTAGATCCTAAAAAACATATCACTAAAGCAGTGAAGACTGTGATAAGAGTAGGAATTTTCTGGGGAAGAATTAGAAGAAAACTTGAAATGATATTATAAAAAATTACTGAATTATGTACGTTTCAAATTAAGTGTATCTACTTAATCAATATAGCAGTCTGCAAGATATTAGAAAAGATAACTCATAGGGACATCCTCACCCATTATTCCACACCTGGCAGTCACTTAAAGTCACACTACCTGCACCTTATTCACCACAACTATAGTGCTTCACATGGGCACAGCAAATGAATACAAATGTTACTTTGGTCTGTTCTGAAGAATACAGGTAACAGCTTGCATTTACTTTCAGAATTAATTAACTTTGGCCTTAGGCCCATACCCTGAATCATCAGTTCTTTTCCTTAGTTGCTTGCCAGTGGGGCGGCAGAGTCCACATGAAGTGCAGGATAATGGTACAAGACACACATGCTCTAGGGGTAACTCTTAGAAAAACTTTTCTAAAACTGAAAGTTAAAAATAGAGTTGTGCACAATAGTGACAGCAATACAGTGACAAATGTCCCCCTAAACTTTTCCATCCTTCTAAATTATTTTTCATGAAGATTGAAGTACTTGTTCATGGTGCTACTATATTCAACAGTAAACTCTACTGAGGAAATATGCGTGACCTCAGGTCACTTTCAAATTAGTAACAGTTCCTTACACAGTCCACTTGATTAAAACGCTTAAATCAAATAAATCACCAAGAGAAGACATTTTACTTCTAGGACTACTCATCCTGATTGTGATAGTACATGAATGAACAGAGTATAATTCATGCAATAAATATTTATTGTGCCTTTCTAAGTAACAGGCATTGTGGCTCTTTATCCTGCCTTCTAAATTGGTAATCTTCTACCCTGACAACTGCAGATCCATCCAATTCTTCAATCTATTCAAACTTCATGTCCTTATTAAACTATAGGACCAGATATTTCTGGACAATATTTTACACAAAACACAAGTGAGCTTTAAGCATGATCGATCCCATTGACCACTGTGACATGTTCTATCACTTTGGATGGGGTGTAGGGAATTATTAAGAATAATAAAAATTAATTTGCAGCTTCTCATTGACCTCCTTTCAGCCTCTGACGATAGGGACAATAGTCTGGAGTTAAGCTGCATGACTGTAATATGTGATTATGTGTCCATAAATATGTATATAATACTTACGTGTGTGTGTGTACACATGAGTATGTGTGACTTCACCTTCCTTACACAGGCTTATCTCTAATTTCTAAGATCTGTGACTTCAGCCTCCATCTCACCTATCTCCTGAGCCAGGCATGAGTAAGGCTCTCCATACATCAGTGCTTTTTTCCATAAGCTAACTGAAATTAATTGTACTGTCACCAACTTTGTATTATGGGAAATTCCTCGATTTATAGAGTCTCCCTAAAAGGGAGCTTTCCTTTGACCCCTACTGCATAAACCTAGTATATAACATCTGGCTTTCTGCCACTCTTTCCTCATTTGAACCAAGCTACAACTGCAGCCCTGAAATAAACCAGGGTAGCTAGGCAGGAACTCTTTAATCCAGTCCAACCTTGCAGCTTCATCTATCTAGGGTATTGATTCTGCTGTCTAGATTTCTAGCACCTGCCCGGGTTCTTGTTCTTAACAGATGAATGAATTAACAGACTACCTGAATTTCATTATTAGTGCCACTTGGAATCCTTAAGTAGCCATTACGTCCTATATTAGACCTTCTTAGGTAACAATGCCAAATTCACTATGCCCTTTTGGGCACTGCCAGTTGGGAAGCTGACCTTTCACCGTGGGATTTAGTCCTACAGCTGGCTTAGTCCCTGCTACCATTATTTCCCTTCTCCTTTCTTTGCTAACCATGAGGCTGAAATTGCAGCAAGCCTGTTGGCTAAGTCTCCCGGATTTAACAGACACACACACACACACACATATATATATATACACACACAACCTGAATAGCTGTAAATAAGAATATATGTATATGTAAGTACATAGACACACTGGTACATATATACAGAATCTCTAAATACTTCTATTATTATGGCAACTGCCTCAGGAAACACCACCTGGATTCCACTGCCTTGACAAAACTAGTCATGAAAATAAACCTCTTGGGACTAAAACCTAAAAGAAATTAGGAAAGAGAAAGTGTAAGTACAGCAATGGCTCTAAGTAGCAAAGTTTGTCTTCTAGAGAGGTGCCATTACCTTTAGGGAATAATGTCAGAGGCTCTGGGAAGGCTCTGCATGCCAAAAACCTTTCCCAGGGATTCCAAGATGTCTCTAGCAAATAAAACAGAGTGTGACATTCCACAGTTGGAATTCAGGCTCGAAAACCCAAATGCCCCAGAGAAACCTAGATTGCTTGTTACAGCTCATAAATCCTGGTGGCTCCTGGGTGATGTTTCTGTTCTCTAGTTTACATAGAAAAAAGAAAAAAAAAATTAAATGCATTTTCTGGTTCCCCTAGTACCAGCTGCCTGACATAAGTTCAGTTTGTTTATTTCTAGAAACTGCCTGCACCATAGTTGGAATTCACTAGATAACTGATATTAGAAGAGACAATATTTTGCCCCTTGTTTTTGGTAGCCGAACAGTCCCAGCCCATTGTCCCACCTCTTACTCCTTTACAAAGCAGAAGGTTGAGTTGCTGGGTTCTGGGTGATGGCCATTGGTCTGGGTTTCCCAACTGAGAGCAGTTAATTGACAAAGTTCTTATGCACAAGGAATTTGGCCTTTTTCTCCTCCCTCCTCCAGTCAAACCAGCAGGAGGTAGGTTCCTATGTATGTGTGTCTCTTCCGAAGACTCATTCTGTCCTTAAGTGGGTTGTTCCACTATCTAGTTAGAAGGGTAGAAAGACAGCTGGTCTATTTGAACTTCATATAAGAGCTACAAATTCCAACATGACCTTTATTAGTAACAAGGGTAGTATTATAGTTCTCTTCCTGCTGACTTCTTAATTGATCCAGATTCCAGAATAAAGATTAAAGCTATTTATTGAGCCCAACAAATGATGTATATGTGAGCCTTTCCAATGAGTATAATTTGATGATAGTTTGGGTGTTTGTGTCCAGGAAATGAAGGGCCACCCTAGATGTGGAGAATACTTCAGATATAAATTCTGGAAACCTGAAGAAAACATTAACTTCATATTTAGCCAGTTCTTTCTTTTTGCCCTTTACCTTGGCTTTTAAGGAAATCTTTGTTTCCAGGGATTTTTAAAATAAGATTCTTAAGAAATGCCTGTAAAGGTACAAAAACTAAAGCTCAGGAAGATTAGATAAATTTCCAAAGATCTCAAAGCAGAGCTATGATTGGGATCTAAGGCCCTTTATCACAGTCTAAGACCCTTTTATCAACATCCACTAACAAAGGGAAAGTAAGAACGATACCAATGATAACAACTAAAGTAGTTAATACATACAGAACACTTAACTCTGTGCCAGACACCCTTCTAAGTGCCTTTATATATTAACTAATTCATAAAACATTTTATGTGCACTAACAATGAATCTGATTCTGTACTACCTGCTACAAACATAGGCATGAACAACCTAAGTGGCCCCTGTTCTTACATTCTAGTAGGAGTGATAGTCATAAACATAATATGCTGATTAGTAAGTCATTATTTAATTATACTGTAATATGTGCTAAAAGAAATATAGATTATGACAGATTATAATAAAAGGCCTGAGACTTGAAGAGTAGGAGCAAATAAGGATGGGAGGAGAGCAGGGAAAGACATTCCAGGCAGCTGGAACAACATGTGGGAAAAGCCTGCAGCAGAAGGGGGCCTTTGCAAAAGCATGGCGCAGGATTGGTGACAGGAGATAAAGATGGAGAGGTAGAAATGGGACAGATCATGAAGGGCCATAGAGGTCATAAAAAGAATTTTGGGTTTTATCCCAACAGTAAGAGGAATCCATTGAAAGGTTTTGAGAAGGGAAGTAGCATGATCAGATGTGTATTTTTAAAAGATATGCCAATAATTTGGCAATACAAGGAAGAAAAATTTAGATGACTGGCTTAATTTTAGGGGATAGAAATCAATAATTTTGGTTAAGGCATTCATTAAAATAGGTTGTATGAATATAGGACAACGAATCTGCCATAACTTCTTTTCGAATTATATCAATCACTTGGGGTATCCCCAAGATAGCTCATTTCAGAAAGTTCCTCTAGCTTTACTTACACCTGTTTATGAGAGAAGTTTAAAACTTCACAGTCTGTAACTCTCCTGCTGATTACAAATGATTTTCAGAGCTGTTAACTAAATCAGTGGGCTCCTCCTAAGCCAGTGAAAGCATTATTATAAGTAACAGCAGTGAAAAAAGAAAAAGCCATATTTCTCTAGTGACCATACTGGAGCAAAAATCTCTTCTTTCCTGGAATTTAGAACTACTTACAAATTCTTCCTTGTAAAAACAGCACTGCACAGAATAGTGATAATTTGACACAGATCTTTCATATTTCTACAAAACATCATTTCAGTCCAACCATTAAAATGTCTACTAACTCAGAGTGCATAAACAAATTCATATAGGACAATATTAATCTAATATTCATACAAAGCAAAATTCTTCAGAGACTGAAGAATACCATTAAGTTTCCAGGCAATTAATGAGTTTCAAAAGCTCACTTGTAACAAAATTGTCTCCCTAAGGATTCATTAAAAGACTGTATGAAAAGCAATCTCTCTCATCCAATCACTTCTTCATCCACAACCAGATGATGACAGCTAACCTAGGCCTCCACAGCTGCTTTTCTGTTCCTTTCTCTCAGACTCTGGACAATGTTATCTACTCTCAAGGGTTCGTGAATCATATGTAAACTAATGGCACACATATCTTTTCCATTTGGCTCCGACTTTTTTTTGTTGGATGTTGTTTTGCTCATCATCAAAGGCAATAGCAGTCTCTTCATGTTTTCAGTCTAATACACTTACGACTTAACACGGCACACCAGGGGAAGGAGGCATGCATCTCATCTAGTCATTAGGGAAGTAGTATACGATTAAGAGGTGATTAATAACATGGAACTTGGGGTCAAACAGATCTGAATTTGAATTCCAGTCCTGCCACTTAACTGAAGTGTGACCTTTGACAAATTCTTTTGTTCTAGGAGCTTTGTTTTCTACATTTATGAATGAGGATAAGAACAATCTTTCATGATTATTATAATTATGATGTTTGACTAAGATCATAGACTTAAGATGATGCCTGTTACATACATACCTTTGAAAATTTGGAGTGTCTATCATCATCATCATCATCATCACTCAATAGCTAGCAAGCTATCATCTTGTAATACACTCATACTCAGATGTATCTTGTGTGTAAATAGAAGTTGGGATTGTAGCATGAAAGCCTTTGGACTAAATGACAGAAAGCCACTTTGTCTGATAATAAACATGGATATGTAAGTCTTTCTCTTTTAAACGGATTTTTAATTTGTAATAAATAATATTTAAATCTGAGTAATTTTGGAATTGTAAAAAATAATTTATGACTAGTAAAGTAAGTTTAGTTGCAAAAAAGTTTCTATTGAGTCATGTATAGATAAAACATTATTTCATGAAAAATTCATTCAAATGGCATTAATTCAGGCTAACCCAAACAATGTTTTCTGAAGCATAGCTTAAATACATCTTTAAAAAATATACTAAACCAACAGCAATGATCAACGTAAGATAAACAAAGAAGACATTTGAATAGAAAAATATTGAAAAGGAAAAGTTAATATCAATAATCTGTAATGCGATAGAGGAAAAAAAGAAAACAATATTTGAATAAGACAATGGAGATGTGGAAGTCCAGATGTCAAATCGAGATTTGCATGGATTGGCAATTATCTTCTTCCCGCTGAGTTTTCCAGGAGGAAAATCTTATATTCAATTTTTTAGGCCAAATGGAAAAGAGAGTATACAGAGGATTTCTGAGACGTGGGAAAAAATTAGCATTCAGGAGAGCACAGTGGAAATATACAGGATGTTTGAAAGATTACTTTCCAGGATCTTCAAGTTGTAGTAAGTGATAGAGATTTACGGAAAGAATATCAAAAGTTACCTATAAGAGTACATAAGAGTGAAGTAAACACAGGGAGGGGAAAATGCTCTATATTAAATTATAACTTCACTCTAGCCTATGAGGTGGTGTAATTGTGATCCTTATTTTATAGATGGGGAGACTCACCCACTTACAAATACAGTAAGTTGTAGAACCCGGATTTGAATTCAGTCAGTCTGGATCCAGACCACCATACTCTTACAAGGCAGAAATATTGGGTTTGGGGCTAATCATTCATGTAAACAATATTTAATATCAGAGTACATACAGGTAAATATTACAATCATAGCTTCTATCTTAATGGAGCCTAAAATTGAGCTGGCTTATTGAGCCAATGGGTGGTGCTGTGCATGAACATAATTTGGTTGCCCAACACTAGGTTATCAGGTTTCCAAATAAGCAATCTTAGAGCCATTTCCAACTCTTCACTTCTTTTTATATCTTAATAACATTTTTCAGTGTTTCCCCTGGTCTCTCTATTCCAGCATATGGTCACTGCTTCTGTTCAAACTATGGTCAGCCTCCCTCCTCCTCCTCACCAGACTTCCTCTAGGCAGAACATCCTAATCATCTTCGTAGCTATTCCCCAAAGCTGGTTTCACCAGTTCCATCTGTCCCTTTGACCTTGTAACAACTTTTCTTCTTCCTGAACAAAACTCTAGGCCACAAAGGGATTATGGCAATTTGTCTATTGCACTAAATTTCAGTACAAAGATAATGATTATCTCTCTTAAAGTCAATCATTGCCTCTTGGACTAACCAACACCAACACCCTGCTTTCTCACTTGCTCATAATTCCAAGGGGAATCTTTCTACCCCTAAAGTGCTGGTCCTCTCAAAAGGGACACTCTTTTATTGCTGAAACTGATCTTGGAATTCAGGAAATCATTTCAACTGGGGAGTGGAGAGGTTGGCATTTCTTCAGTTAAAACCTTTCCTAAATATTTATCTAAAAATTTAACTAATCTGTTAAAGGGCTGATAACCAGAATCTATACAGAACTTAGGAAAATCAACAAGAAAAAATCAAGCAATCCCATTAAAAAATGGGCAAAGGACATGAACAGGAATTTTTCAGAAGAAGATGGAATAACAACCAGCAAACATATAAAAAAATTTCTCAACTTCTCTAATCATCAGGGAAATGCAAATCAAAACCACAATGAGATATCACTTAACTCCAGTGAGATTGGCTTATATCAAAAAGTCCCAAAACAACAAATGTTGGCAGGGATGCAGACACATAAGAACACTCATACACTGCTGGTGGGACTGCAAATTAGTACAACCTCTATGGAAAGTAATATGGAGATACCTCAAAGAACTAAAAGTAGAACTACCATTTGATCTAGCAATCCCACTACTGGGTATTTACCCAAAGGAAAAAAAGACACTCTATAATAAAGATATCTGCACTTGAATGTTTATAGCAGCACACATCACAATTGCAAAGATGTGGAAACAACCCAGGTGCCCATCAATACATGAGTGGATTAATAAAATGTGGTATATGTATACCATGGAGTATTACTCAGCCATAAAAAACAATGGTAAATTAACACATTTTGTATTATCCTGGATGGAGCTAGAGCCCATTCTTTGAAGCGAAGTATCACAAGAATGGAAAAACAAGCACCACTGGTACTCACCTTCAAACTGGAACTAACTGATCAATACTTACGTCACACATGGCAATAATATTCATCAGGGGGTGGGCAGGCGGGAGGGGGGTGGAGGGGATGGGAAAACTCTCACCAAATGGGTGCAGTGTGCACAGTTTGGGGGATGTCCACGATTGTAGCTCTGACTTGGGCAGTGCATAGGCAATATATATATATAACCAAAGTTTTGTGCCCCTCTAATATTCTGAAATAAAAGGGAAAAAAATACAAATACAAATACAAACTTAATTGATCTGATGTGGTTGAAAAAACACTGGCTTTTGAGCCAGACATACTTAGATTCAAATTTCTGCTCTTCTACTTCCTAGCTGTATGACTTTGGACAAAATTAGCCTCTCTACAGAGTAGGAGAAAATACCGCAGCTTATATTGCTGGTGTGAGAATCAAAGGAAACGTTAACACCATGTTTGCATGCAGTGTTCTTTTCTGGTTCATTGTCTTCAGGTGGTTGTAAACATCCTTAGTCTGTGAATTTTTTAAATGATAGAAGCCAAGTTGAGCACACAGAGAAAAGTAGGTGCTGGCCATTCTTTCACCTTTAAATGCTTCCAATTGATGCCTTGGAACATATAACTGTATATCACTCATTAATTTAATCAAAAAGACATATCAAGCATCTACTGTGTGCCAGGTACTAGTCAGGACACTGGGATGCAGTGGCCAAAAAGATCCATAAATATCTATTAGAACCACTCTGCATCTCAAATTATATGACTTCATTGGAATGAGTTCATTTCTATTTACTTGATGTTGCATAATTGCCGAACCTTGATTTTCTTTAAATATAAATGCCAACTTGAGAAATGAATTCAATAATCATATTGGAAAGCAGTGACTGACTGTCCCAAGAATCACTTCAAACTATACACTCCCCTCCACAATCTTCCCTTCCCTTGATATGGGGCATATAAGGGGATATCAAAAAATATGTGCCTATCTCTATGCTAAATGACTTACCTTATTTCATTTTTTATCCCTCAGAAACCCAGTGAAGTAGAAAATTTACAGATGATCAACCTGAAGTTCAGAAAGCTTAGATGACTTGAGGAAGGCCACAAACCTACTAAGCCAGATCCATCTAGCTGCTTGAAGCACTGTTGGTTTGTGATTTCAAAACGTGGAATATACAATGGTACACTTTAGGGAGTAGGGGGTACTGCTTTGAGTATTTAAACATGCAGTTTTATGCTCACAATGAGTGGTTCCAATGTCTCTTAATGGAAGAATAAAACTTCAGAACACAGAGAAGAGGACATGCTGGCTCTTCCAACCATCACCTTTAAATGCCTTCAAGTAATGTCTTGGATCTCTGCAGGTGGAAATCTGCAGATGAGACAATCCATCTGCAGTCAGTAATCACTCCACTTCACTGTCTTGAACTCCTGGCTAGTCGGGGCAATTAAGGGCATGCCCCTGCTGGGATTCAGACACAGTGATTCTTGCTGCTCACTTGCAGGGAAAATCAAGGATCAGTGTGGAAAAATAGAACTATATTGAAGAACCCTCCTCTTTTCCATTCTGACCTTTAAGTCTGATATTCTTGCTGAGCATTTAAGAAATGTTTCTATTATGAAATGACCCTACTAAGAGCCAATTTCCATGACAGGTACATGGGGTTGAGGGATGAGTATACTTGATTATCAGGGAGAAGGTGGGCTGTTTTCTTGAACAGGATAAAATTTGGTAATTCAAGATATTATGGAATGTTAATTATGTCTTCTCAGCAAATGAACTCAAACTAGAAACTGGGAGTCAGGATGAAAGCCCAACAGAAAGATGGTGTAACCTTCTGCCAACCTTTTACAATACTGTAGAAATGCGAAGATGCCAGAAAATGCTCCATATGCCATGGTGTACATGGGTGTCATCATAAAATCCATGGCCCAGAGAGAACATAACTGACAATGCAGACTATATATATAGGGTAAGCTCAGTAATTGAGCTTTGTTTAAAATAAGACAGAGCACAAAATGACGGAGTTAATAAAACTGCTCAACTACTACCACAAACTAGTAGTTATTGACTGCTTCATACATGCCAGATACTATTTTATGTAAAGCATGGAATTAATTCATTTAATGCTCACTATACTCCTACATGGTAGGCATTATTATTATTACTATTATCCTTATTTTACTAATATAAAACTGAGACGCAGAGTGGTTAAGAAACATGCCCCAAATCACATAACCAGTAAACAGAAAAGCTGAGATTTGAAGTCAAGCAGTCTAACTCCAGAGTTTTATCAAAGGAAGGCCAGACTATGACTCTGTTGTGGTAGTCTCTGTAAGGGTAAGGCTGAGATAGTATCCTCCTCCTATCAGTCAGACAGACAGAGGAAGGCTGTTGCCATGATGTGAGATAGTTTGATTCAGTGCAGAATGCACCAAAGCATAAATCATGAGACTTGAGTTCCAGTCTGTCTTAGTCCATTTTTGTGTTGCTATAAAGGAATACCTGAGGCTGGGTCATTTATTTAAAAAATAGGTTTATTTGGCTCCTGATTCTGTAGGCTGTACAAGAAGCATGGCACTAACATCTGCTTCTGGTGAGGGCTTCAGGCTGCTTCCACTCATGGTGGAAGGCAAAGGGGAGCTGGTGTATGCAGGGATCACATGGCAAGAAAGGAATTAAGATGGAGGGGAGGAAGGTTCCAGGCTCTTTATAACAACCAGCTCTCATGGGGGAACTCACCTCCTCATCCCAGGGAGGACATTGATATATTCATGAGGGATTGGCCTCCATGACCTTAACACCTCCCATTAAGCCCTATTTCCAACATTGGGGGTAAAAATTCGACATGAGATTTGGTTGGGTCAAACAAACCAAACTATAGCACAGTCCCAGTGCAGACACTTGCTGGCTATGTGACACTAAGTGAATCACTTAACCTCTAGGTGACTCTGAAAACTGTAAGAACAATGAGAATAATAGTACCTAGTCTGCTGACTTCAGAGAGCTGTTGTGAGGGTGAAATATAGTTATCATGGAAAAGGGCTTTGAGCACTTTCACACAAAATACAAATACAAGGAATGTTTTGGTTCTCTCTCAACAGACCTTTGTGTGGTAGCTGGCAAAGGAAGGGTCCTGGATAGATGCCCTGAAGAGTAGGGTGCTCAGTGTTCCTCCACGGCTTGCCTCCTGTGGTTAGTACTAACATTTAGATGTGGTTGCTGACTAGAGCTGAAGGCCAACCACTCTGGGAGATGATCTGTAAAAGTTCTCCCATTGGAGACTATGACAACATCCCTGCCCCAAAAATCCCTCAATCCCCATGAACAGGCCTCAAGACTAAGTTCCACAGCCTCAGCCCCAGCTCAGACTTAGGCTTAACCTACCACTAATAAGAGGACTCTAGGAAGCCCTTGCTCAGTAACTTGGTAACACAGCAGCCAAACTACCAGCTGCTCTATTGCTCTGATCTCAGACCCTCCTTCTAGTAGGTCAGAGTTGTAGAAGAAGGTATGGGCTTTAGAATCCTGGGAACATGGATTTACATATCAGATCTGCCACTGCTTTGGTTTTAAATAAGCAGTGCCAAATCCCTGAACCTCAGTTATTTCTTTATTACAATGCAGAGATAAATAACTACTGATGACCAAATTAGTTTCGGGGATTTGTGATGGGCTCTCTGAGGATATCAAGTAATATTTAAGCTGGGGTCTGAAGGATGCATGGAAGTTACCTACGAGGAAGGAAAGGAAGAGCATTTCTGGCAGAAGAAAGAGCTGTGTGAATACAAGAAGCCGAGATGAGTCCCCGTGGTGTGGTGACTGAGCAGGAACAGGTGCAGAAAGAAAGACATGTTAAATAATCATGTTTAAAATGTGCTTCAGTGTTATGACCAACTAGGAGAATTCAAATGTATTTTAGGTTCTTCTTGGTTTTCTTAGGGCTATTCCCATTCTTCTAGACATACTCTCCTATGCCTGTGAGGTGGTGTTTCTTAAACAGAGATTCCCTACCATGTAATGCCAAATTTTGTCTATGCACACCTGTAATTCTTCACTGCTTTAGAGACAAGCACTCATAGAAATGCTTAAGAATCATAGGTCAAAAGTTTGACTCCAACCCAAGAATTATAAAACCAAGTACTGTAAGTTTTTAGAGGAAACAACTGCCTTTGCTATAATAGTTGCGGAAAATACAAGCCACCAAGGAACAGGGATTAACTAAAAGCTTTCTACACAAAGTTCATTGGCCTCCAAATGACACAACCACTGAAGGGTTTTGAGACTCTCAGATAAGCACATGCAGCTGGTAGGAAATGGGCTGAAGTTGCAGCACTATGCCATTATCTGCAGGTGCACTGCAAGCACCAATTATGCCAGAGAGACAGGGTTTCAAGGAGGGAGGAAGGCTTTTGAGAAGCAGTTTCGTTGTGAAACCAAGCTCTGCAATGTCCTATTGATGAACCCAGAAGAAAAGGAGAATGCCCTTAATGTGAACAAGAAACCTCTTGACTTTGTTTTCCACCGGGCAAAATATCCCAGCTATAAATGTTGACTTATTTTTAGAGTTAGGTTTCAGAAAACATCTATACCAACAAAATCAGGAACAAAGCATCTCAAATTTACAAATTTCAAATAGAAAACATCTGATTTAGCTTGCATGACTATAGCTTTTCAACCCCCTAAGCAATTTGTTTCATGTTGAGATTGCTTCATGAATAAAAAATGTTCTGGAAAGTATGGTTTTATTGCACCTCTGATATTTAATCAGGCATCAGGAACAGGATAGGTGCAATGTGAATTTATTTTCTACATTGGCTATAATATCAAGGACTCAAAAAAGGTATTGGCAGATCTGAAGTGACAAGCTGAGGAGTAGGAAATAATCTCCTGTGGCATTTAGCATGTGTATTCTTTTTGGTCTTTTCTTCAGTGTTAATTTTATTCTTGGTCTCATCTGCCTCAAATTTGTTCCTCTTACACCACCGTCTCTGTTGCCACATCTCTTGGCTTCCTTTATACTACTTCCTTTTTCTTGTTCACTGTGCAGAAATCAAATTTTTAAGCTTCTTCATCCTACTCATCAATACACAATGTGTTGAGGGCCTGTCACAAAGTATGTCATAGAACATGTTTGTTGACAGGCTTCCTATCGCACAACCAAGGCAGCACCAACTCTGCAGGGACACTTCTCTACGGTTCGTTTGTATGTGGTATAGTGAAGGTAACCTGAACATGTGGGTCAGACCTGGTTTCAAACTCCAACTCAGTCATTTACAAGCCATGTGACCTTTGACAAGACCCTTAAAGTGCCCTCTCTGAGCCTACTTTCTCTTTTATAAAGTGGAGATAACAATTCCCTCCTCCCAGGATTGGTGTAAGATTTCCATAATACCACATAAATAAATCATCATGTGCAAGGCCTGACATATAATTTTTTTTTGTTTAATATAAGTTATTACTGCAACCTAAAAACTCCTACTAATTTTTTTTCCTTTCCACTTAATGAAATGATCCCTGTTTCCCAGATACAGGATTCAGTAGGATATAGTGTTTGGCTTTGAGAATTTCAGAGGATCATGTTTCTAGAGGAAGAGTGTATATGATTTCAATGTTGTTAAGGTGATTAAGACTCCTTTCATTTTTAACATTTTATCTCTTTATGATTCTTACACAGACATCATCTCTTTGTATCCTCACAACAACCCCTTAAGGGATTTATAAGAATACAGTCATTCCCATTTGAGAGACACAGATACTAAGGCCCAAAGAGGGAAAGTGACTTGGTTCAAGGTTACACAGCTGGTTTGCAGCAGATCCAGAGCTGTAACTCCAGGTTTCTGACAACTTACTCATCATACCACCCAACCTCTGTTTTAGGAGCTCCAGTACCCTGTGAGTTCCTAGAGAGCAGAGCTTGTCCTTCTCATGTTTGTGTCCTCAGTGTCTAGCCAAGTTCCTGGCATACAGGAGATGCTCAACAGATCTTTGATGAGCGAATGAGTGTCCTTTCTGGAAGCATTAATAGTGAACTACGGCCAGTCCTATATACAGAATCTAAGGATGATCCCAGGATTACCAGGCCAAAAGTTCCACTGCCACCCACCCAAGTAGCTTTGCAGAGAGAGGGCAAGCTGAACAGTGCACAGCCTATCTGCCAGATAATCTCCAACATGTAATCTCTTCCCTCTGGTCTTCCCATACATGTGTTGTCATTTCTTTTTCTGCAGCTCACTCCTGTTATAACGAGCTATAAATTTATCTGCCACAGGCATTAAAAGCTTCCAAATAAATGAGTCACATCGAGAGAATATCAGAAACATGGCAGGATTTCCAAAAATAAAAACATACTTCGAAGTCGTCTTTCATTCTATATGTTCTGTACTCTTGGGGCCAGCAGCAATTCAGATGCTTCAGGGAGCCTCTTCACTCATTTACAAGATCTAAAGCACCGAACAGGCAGTGAGTCTGTCATTCTTGTGAACAGGAAATTTGGCTCGAGCCAGACAGCATATGGGCAGGCACTCAGTCAGCCTCCTGACTATAGCTCTGCCTGCTTGCCTAGGGTCAGACATGAAATGCTGCCTGCTAGTGCAGTTCTCCAGAAGAGGCTGTGAAATCTATGTTTCTTGAGGTAAAGGCCTTCTTCCAAAACCCCAGCATGATTCCTTCTGAATCATTTTTGGATACCCAGCTCCCTTGTTAACATCATTTTGTGGCATGCAGAAAGCAACCTTTCTACCATGCTTCATGCCTATAGATCTCGAATAACAAATTACACAGAGTCTAAAAATCCTAGCATTGTTTTTGTTTCTCATATTCTAGGACTTTCTAAACTAGTCTGTTCTTACCTAAAATACTACTTAAAATAATATCCCATGGCTCTTTCCAATCCCTGAAGGTGTATGGTATTAAAACACTGAAAACTAAATAATTATTAAATTGAACTATGTTTTACTTTGCCTTGTAACCTACCTCTTCCAACTGGCCTTGAGTTTTTTCTACACTACACCATCTAAAATATAATAACCAGTTAAACCTTCATCCATAAGAATTCTAGGAGTTGATAGTGACTCCCTAACACCCAGATAAAAACCACAGTCCTATTTTGTTGCATTCAAGAAAGATATCAGGGACAGAAAAAAAGAGGGAAGTCAAGATATTTGCCCCTATGTTTTTGCTTCCTGTGATATCTACAGCAGCAGTGGTATCTCATCCTTGGCTCCCACTGTGCTGAACAGCCTGCAGTGGTTTCAGCTTCCTATGGATGGTTGATTCTGGCCCCTGGCCTCCTCCCTTCAATCCTCCAGTTAAGGGGTGGCAGTGCTTTCCTGTTGTGGTTAATCTCTAGGTTGCCCTGCCACCTCCTGTTTGTTTCTTAGCTCTTCCATGGATTGTGTAACTTATCCATTTTATTACATTCATTTTATTCAAATACTTAGAATGATTTCTGTTTTCCTGGCTGGACCCTAACTGAGTAACACATGTTTTATTTCATTTTTCTTTGCCTGCCACAAAACATTGTGTGAAATAGTAAATAAGAGTCAGACATACTTGGTGCAAATTCTAACTAATTCTGCTGGAATAAGTAACTGCCCGAGACTCAGTCTTCAGTTTCTTCATCTGTAAAATACAATGATATAACACATTTTTGAGGATTAAATGAGAATATGAACGAGTATATACCCCTAGCACGTAATATCCAAAAATGCTAGTATTATTTCTCCAAACTCAGTTCTTTACAGCCTTGATAGAATAACCTCACTCCAATCACCCAAACTTCAATATAATTTCCCATGTGAAATTTTCTAATTCCTACCTGTGTACCTCAATTAGTGTCATTTACTCTTCTAAAAAATCCTCTCCTCTTTCCTCCAATCTATGCTATGAATTTCTTCAAATCTACTTGCCTTCTTAAATAAGCTGTATTTCATTTTCATGATTCATTCACACAATAGCCTCCAGGTATTGAAATGTACAGGGTCACCATGCGCTTCTGAAATATTTTCAAATGACTAACATCACCTTCTTTTCTACATATCAGGTTTCATTTGAGATTTACTCTTGAGAATCAAAACTGTAACTACTATTAAATTTCCTCAACTCATACATATATTATATTAAATGTCAGTAAAAGGAAGGAAAAATTATACTAGTTATTGAATGAGATAAATATATAATCATGAAAATGGAAAATAGTTTTTGCTAGTTTTGCCCCACAAACTGAAAACTGAGGGTGGAAAGATTTCAGATGTAAATAAGTACTGTACCAGGTGGGGTCCACAGTACTGCTCTCAGATACTGAACTTCACAGAGATGGTATTTGTCTACTGGCAAGTGCAACTGACTGCCATGCTCAACGATGTATCAGATATATGTGTGATAGCAGAGGAACAACAGAGATGGACCACCAAACGTGCTCCTCAGTCCTCAGACACCTTAGCTAAATAGAGACATTACTGAGCAATAGAAAATAGCTTGAGAACAAGAAATATTATAAAACATAGAGGGAATTTGTGTTGGGAAACCTATTAAGCACCATAACCATGACAAGAAACTATTATAAAGGCCTCTTGACATAGGAAGAAATAGCTACAAATTGTCACTTGAACTTTACCCACAGAAGTATTATGTCTCACCACTGCCCACAACATGTACAGCAAAAACGTATATAAACTGACTCACTATATTAAAATTAAGAAAAAGAAGGTATATCTTTAGAAAGATTTTTTTTGTAAAAAACTGGTTAACTTTTGGCATGACAGGCATATGATTCAGTTATGAGAAAGATATGCTTACATGTAAAAAAAATCTCCCTCCTTTTATTCATTGATTTACACCAGTGTTAAGCCCTCATTCCCTTCCAAACACTGTTTTAGGCACTGGAGAAGTGAAGATGAATAAAACACAGTTCTTGCCCTTAAGGAGAGAAGCATTCTGCTAAAGTAGCAAATGTTATTATAAATTAAATATCGTGGGAAGGTGTCAAGATATATAATATACACCTAAAATTTAGCATATAATCAAAAAACGAGGTCAGTGCACTTCTTTTATTAATTTGAAAGTTTACCAGGTGTCCTGATTTTCTACTTCCATAACAAAATACCACAGTCTGGGTGGCTTAAACAACAGAAGATTTTTTTCCTCACAGTTCTGAAGGCTGGAAGTCTTCCTGGTGCCAGCAGGGTTGAGGCCCCTGTCCTTGGCTTGCAGATGGCTACCCTCTTGCTGCCTCCTCACATGGCTGCCCCTCTGTGCAAGCACATCCCTATATCTCTACCACTTCTTGAAAGGACACCAGTCATATTAGATCAGGGTCCCACATTTATGATCTCATTTAACCTTCCCTGTTAAAGGGCCTATCTCCAAATACAGCCACATTTTAAGGCACTGGGGGTTAAGGCTTCAAAATATAAATGGGGGAGAGGGAGACACAATTCAGTCCATAACACCAGGTGACATAATTCTGTTAAACCTGTATTTTATAGAGCAAAAAGCACTGGACAGTAAGTCAAGTCCCTGGATTATAGAGCCTGTGTTTCTCCTGGGTCTGTGGCAAGACAGTTAAGACACTTGCCCTCTGTTTCCTCTGAATGAGTATCTCTACATGCTTATCTTTCATGACTATGAGGCTACATGAGTATCTCTAAAGTTACTTCTGTTTCTAATAGCCTGAATTTTTGAACAAACTTATTCAAACCAACCCACGGACCACAAGGTAAAAGCACAACTTTCCATTTTTTATTATATTCATTCCAAGTCTACAACTGTCCTTTAAAAAAGAAGTATTCCACAAAATCATAAATCAAATATTCTTCTTAAGACAATGTACCAGTTCAATGGTAACAAGCAGCATCTTCAAGACTGCTCAACAAAGCACAAAGTTACATGGACCAGTCACTATCCTGATACATTCCAAAGGGCTGAGCAAAACCCTTCTTTTAGTTGCTTTACAACTAGCCAGGCTGCACAAAATAAATGTGATCAATATAAATAGCATCATATCATCCCTAAAAAGGCTAGGTACACTCAGGCTCTTTGGATGTGCAGCTATAATTTGGTGAACAAAAAGAATGCAAATATAAGTTCTAATTTGTGGTAGTCTTTTCTTCATTTAATAAGCACAAATACCTCTGCCTAGAACGTGCATCCTATCCCATTTCACTGGGGAAAAGCCCTCCAGACAAAATCAGCTCAGACACAACCCTTCCCATCTCCCTCTTCTGTACCCCCCACATCCCTACAGTGTACTCACTGCACAGTCTTAGGATTTTCTCTCACCTCCACCCTCTCCCTGCCAGACAATGAAATCCTCAAAAGCAAAAGTGACAGTTTATTACCTCTGAACAATTCCTGCATATACTTAGATAGCTATACAGAAATCAAATGGCCCTGAATTTGAATTTGCCAATCTTTAGAATGTGGTATAAAACCTTTCCCATGATGCTGTTTAGCAGATTGGAGATTATGTACATAAAACGTTAGCACAGTTGCTGACATGCAGCAATTACTCAATAAATGATAGCTCTTATTATTACTACTTGGATTTTTCAACTTTTAAAACTTTAAATAATCACATATCTATGTATATATATACACACATATATACATATATATGAAATGAGAAGCCGCTTATATGGCTTCATCAGAAGAAAATCTGCAAATTGTTCTGAAATTCCTAATAAGTATAAAATGATTATTTTGTGACTTTTACTAGTACTTCTAGAGATGGAATTCCTGAAATCTTGTTTTGTTATCCATCCTCCGCAGGCAAGACCAACATCCAGAATGGGATGTAATGAAGCGAGACTCTATTTTGGATCCTTTGAATTTATTAATGAATATGTCTATTGAGAAACAATTAATGTTTCAAGAAGAAATAGCATATTAGATATACTGTAGCACAGTAGAATCATCCCTCCTTCTCAATAGATGATTTAACTTTAGCAGCTAGTGAGCCAAGGATAATGAGGACATGACTCAATTTGTTGGTGTTAAATATAAGCATAAGAATGAACAGGTTCATAGCTAATTGTCACGCATTTAAACAGTTAAGTACTTCAGTATGAGCACCATTGACATCACTTTTCTTGTAATTAATTCTATTTTCCCCATTGTCCTACTTATACTACAGAAGTTAAAAAGAGGTTTGACAATTCTCTAGGTACAATCAGTCATATGTCACCCTTCTCATCATTATAGCCAAAAGAGTATAAAGCAGAGAACTAGGTGTCAAAAATTTTGGTACTAACATGTAGGTCAGTCAAATGTAGCAGAAATGAATAGCTAAGCAAACGCACACACATACACACACACACAAACACACACGTGCAAACATACCATGCACATAATTAAGCAAGGAAGGATAAGAAAAGACAAATAATTCCAAATTTGAATAGAGCCATGTAAATAACAAACACTCAAAAATATATTTCATGTATTAGGTATACATGAAAATGCAATATACTAAAGGGAATAAGAAGAAAGCAAAGAGTTGGGACTTTGAAGTGCTTTGATTCCTTCTTTCACTGCCCCCTTACAACTCTTGAAATCAGTATGTCAAAGAGATATCTGCACTCTCGTGTTCATTTAAGCATTATTCACAATAGCCAAGGTATGGAAACAACCTGAGTGTCCATGAACAAATGAATGAATAAAGAAAATGTGATATATATACACAATGGAATACTATACAGCCTTAAAAAAGACAGAAATTCTGTCATTTGTGGCAACATTGATAAACCTGGAGGCCATTATGCTAACTAAAGCACAGAAAGACAAATATTACATGATCTCACTTATATGTGGAATCTAAAAAAGTTGATCTTATAGAAACAGAGGTTAAAAAGTTAGTTATCAGAGGCTAGGGTGGCGGGAAGGGCGGACAGAAGAAATGGGAAAATGAGAGACATTGATCAAAGGGTACAAAGTTTTAGTTAGACTAGAGTAATACCTTTTAGTGATCTATTGAACTACATGGTGACCACAGTTAACAATAGTGTATTGTAAATCTCAAAATTGCTAAAATAATAGATTTTTAATGTTCTCACCACAGAAAAACTGCTAAGTTGGTAAAGTGATGGATATGTTAATTGTTTTAATTTTTCTACAATATGTACATAAATCAAAACATCACATTATACTCCACAACTATACACAATTATGTGTCAATTAAAAAATAAATAAATTTATTTTAAAAATACTTAGATTGGAAAATAAGAAAAAAAGAAAAGAAAACTCACAATGGCCATCTCCCTATCACTTCTCTCATTGAAAACAATGTAGAGCATGGGAAAGAAATTAAAAAGTCAATTTCCTTTTCAAGACCTATGTATCATTCAATGGTAGCTATTTATTAATAATTATTATGTGTCAGCCACAGTGGTAACAGGTATTAATACTTTATATTCATCATCTCATTTAATCCTTATATCAATTATGTGAGCTGGGTGTTACCAGCTCTACCGTTTCATTTAAGGGAGCTGTGTTTCAGAAAGCTCACATGATTTACCCAAAAGCACACAACTAACAACAGGCAGAGTTGGTAATTCTAACCTAGGTTTGTCTGATTCCAAGGTCCTTGCATTTAACCACTGTACTCAATGACGATAAGAGTAAATGAAATTGACAGGTGCCACTGTAACTGTGGCTTATATACTTTGATAGTTTCCCTCGATGTGAGAATTCTTGCATTGACATAAAGAAATGGCTTTCTACTATACAATAAAATGTTATTCATATTACACAGGACAGTTTCTCACATCTCTATTCTTTTTTTTTTTTGTAATGGTCTACCCTTTTACCTCTAACACCTTTCCAAATTTATAAATTCTATTCATCCAATTTGGGTCCAGCTCAAATGCCACCTCCTTTTTTTAAGCCATCCATGATATTCTCCAGTTGAAAGTAATTCCTCCCAATTTTGATCTCCCACATTTTTCTCTTATGATACCACTTACTACTGTAATTGTTTTTATTAGGAACATATTATCCCCTTTACTAGGCTTCAAACTTCCTGAGGTAGTTATCTATGCCTAAATTATGTCCATGTCTTTGTGCTCACAAAGTTTAAGTGTTTACAACTGGCAATAACTAAGAAGAGATATAAATTTTTTATTAGCTAAAATTTTACTTTAAACTACCTACTATAATATGAATATGTTAAACAAATTAAAAAGAAAACAGTAGAAAAAATTTTAGTAGTTAAAAAACAATGTTAAAGCATTTTATATGTACTTGCACACATCAGTCAACAGCTACAAATTATTCTTAGATATTCAATAGCATAGGCCATTGGGTATCACTGTTCATCAAAAACATAATTAATCTTATATCTTACATAAAATAATTTGGATGTAGAATAATGATCTATATTTTTATAAATTCAGTTTAGCTTTTCCTCCTGGTTTAAATATGTGGTTAATTATAATGGCAATCTGTAACATGTGTACATATGTTTCTTTTATATGTACAGTACTCTGGTTCTTATGAATTTAATTTGGGTAGTTATTTTTAAAGGTCACCACTAATTGAAAGAGTTATTGTAATTAGCATGGCATACAAAATCATCCACTACTTCAGTCTTGTCTCCCTTTCTAGACTCATTTCCCATTACTTCCTCCTCCCCTGGTATCCCATGATATCAACAAAGCAAATTACTAACATTCCCTGCACATGCCATTCTCTCCATATCTCTGCCTTTCACTTACTTTTGCTGGCTTCCTCTCGCCACATGCAGTACTTTTTATAGACTTCTGTTGGTACATATTTCATGTTCATCTCCACCACCAGACCAGGAACCCTTCTTTTATCCTCAGTGATTAGCATCATGTTCAGCACGCAGCATGTGTAGGCGCTCAACAGATGAATTAATGAATGTGAGCCTACTTGAAATTCTCAAATCTCAGGACTCACTTAGATATCTAAAAGAGCAAATCTTTCTTTCCTATATTCTGCTCTCTAAAACAAGCTTTAACTTTAGTGTGTTATGTTAAGCATATTACCTTTTCAAGGTGTAAAATTATAACTGTCTCCATAATTAGTCATAATTGATCATTAAGTAAATTCTTTTGAAATTTTGGCAATATGTATCTGTCCATTATAACCCTCTGAAGAACTAAAAATGCAGAACTACTCACTTTGTTGCCTACACCCACAGATCCTCAACTTAAAAAAAAAAAGTCTCTGCTCTGATTTTCTCCCAGTTTATACCAAGTATATTCCTTTAGATTTCATTTAGATCAAAAAAATTCTAGTTGTAAACATATTCACCTGAAACCAGTTTGCTTTATGGCCCAGGTCAATTGTATGGTTAAATAAACAAAAATTAAACATATAAATGAAGGATTTATTATGTGTAATTTAAATTCAAATTAAACATTTATTAAGAACCATCAAAGTACAAAATATGATGCAAGGAACTTTCACATTCATTATGGTTTTTAACCAGGATTCACTGGCCACTACATTGGATTTAGAGTGGCTCAGACCACCTGAAATGTTATGCTATATGACATGCAATAACAATAATAATAATAGTGAACATTTATTGAAGACATCAGTTGTCAGGTACTAAGCTAAGCAGTTTACACGCATAATCTCATTTAATTTTCACAATAACTCAATGAAGAAATTGAGACTTAGAGAAGTTACATCGCTTGCTTAAGCCACATTCTTAATAAAAGCCCAATCTGGAAAATTAACCTGGATCTGATTGAGCCAGTCCCTATGGTCTTACCCATTATATCGATTACCTCTATTCTCTGGGGAAACGTTCATAGCTTTCTTTAGTTTCTCAAATGGTCTGTGAGTCAAAAATTTTACAAATGTCTTGTAAATGTTCACTTAATCCACAAAACATTTTGTTAAGTGGTGTTACTATCTCTGTTAATTGATGTGGAAAGTAAGATAACATATCTTGTATGTTTGTAGGCTTATAAAATTTAGATACAATTTTCATTTTAATATAGCACAAGGACTATCTTTCTTGGTTGTTTCTGTAATTAATATTTAGATTTAGCCATGCTAGCAGCTGGGGTTATTCAGTTGCTGATTCAGCTCGTCAGGATATCCTAAAGTGTTCTCATTTAATGACATGACATAAAGGCCAAACTTGAGTCATGTGGCTAAAACAAGGCTCGAGAGAGAATTCTATAACCTTAAACTCACTCTGAACTATTGTTTTCCTTGCCAGAATTTTACAATTCCACCAGTGCCTCTCCATAATAGCACATCCATGTTATACATGCTGTAGAAAAAATTATTTCTATCAATACATGAGTGGATTAATAAAATGTGATATATGTATATCATGGAGTACTATTCAGCCATAAAAAACAACGGTGAATTAATACCTCTGGTATTATCCTGGATGGAGCTAGAGCCCATTCTTCAAAGCGAAGTATCACAAGAATGGAAAAACAAATACCACTGGTACTCACGACCTAATTGGTACTAACTGATCAATATTTATGTGCACACATGGAAATAATATTCATCAGGGAGCAGGCAGGTGGGAGGGGCGTGGAGGGGATGGGAAAACTCACACCTAACTCACACTCACTGTCTGGGGGATGTTCACGATCGTAGCTCTGAGTTGGGCAGTGCATAGGCAATATATGTAACCAAAGTGTTTGCACCCACATAATATTCTGAAATAAAAATAAATAAATAAACTTTTAATCTACCAAATACTCATGGTAGGAAAAAAAATTATTTCTAAAAGCAAGCGTAGATACTCTCATGGTAAAAGAACTCCATTGCTTTATACTATCTACAGGATAAAGCCCCAATTCCCTCACATGGCTTATGCAATCTGACCCCCATACACCTTTCTGTGTTCCTTTCCCACAACTCCCCTTTATGAACACTACACTCCCAACATATTGGTCTTTCTTATTCCTCAATGAATTCCCACAGTTTCTGAACTCTGCTTATAATACACAGTTCTTTCTACCTGAAATGTTCTTCTTGACTCCTCCTCTGAAAACTTTTAACTCATTCTACAAGACTATATTTCAATCTTTCTCTCCATGACTTTTGCAAACTAGAAATTCAAATTAACTCTTCTCTATGACCCTTTTGTTTATGGCCCCATGATTGATGCTTTTTGTCATACCATATGTAGTTGCTTTAAGTCAGTAGTTTCAAATAGACCATAAGCCTACAAAGGGTACATGGTCTCTTATTCACCTCTGTATTATGTTATTAACAATTGTCACAGTGCCTATTACAACATAGGAGCCAAACAAATATTGAAGAAAGAAAGGAAGAAAAAATGGGAAGGAAGTCTGATCTTGTTCTTAAGACTGAGGTTACCTCAGCCATTGTTATACATGTTCGTATCAAGAAAATTATTCTCCCTAAGAGAGATGTTCTTATATTATGATGTGAGAACACAAAACACCACAGAAACACAACACTGCATATATAAAACAAAATGCTCAGGTGAGCACTTGAATGAATCAATTTTACTGTCTTAGAAATTTGAGAATTGAGCTTTGCAACTATTACTTATAAGAAATTTGCATTGTAGACATATAGTATTCCCACTTCCTAATCACTTCAACCTTATCCATCTCATTGAATTTATGTAACATCCTCATCATTCTGAGGTAGGCATTTTTTAATCATTCTGTGATTGAGAAACTAAGATATACGAATAGAGTGACAACACTAGCCTCATTCCTTCCCTCTGTAGATCCACGATAAGAAATCTACAAACATTTTTACTGGCCCATTTTGCTTTATCACAGAATGAGCCATAATTTTAAAAATATTTCTTTCAAAACCCTTGGCATGAGAGAAAAAAATAAAAAGTTACTATCCATGGGTGTGTCACTTGATTTTGATCTCTTAATTGGATTCACTTCTATTTTTATTTCTAGACAATATATTAGATATTAATCTAGAATCAATTAAGTCCAAATATGGGTTTGTAATACAGAGTGGGGGTAATACTAATGAAACTCCAGGAGAGCAGATGGATATCGCTATTGTTAAGTTAGGAATGGTTTCCAAGAACATTTTGTATAGTCCAAATTGCCTCTTGTATGTAATTTATTAACAGTTAACATGCAGAGAATGGTTAAACTGTTCACTCTACTGCTTCTGGGCTTTGTAGTACCTTCTCATACATTGATGCCTATGAATGAATTTTTTCCTAATGGACAAGGGTTTCTATAAGATAAAATAATGTTTCAGTAAAATGGTTCCCTTTTCTTTGTTTAAAATCATAATGGTGTCCCCTTTGCAGAACTGCTATTATGTCTCAAGCACCATACATCCACTAGTGCCCTCTGCACAGTTCTTCAGAGTAGCCCTTATCAGACTCATTTTACAACACAGGAAACTAAATTCATAAAGGTTAAGTGACACATTCAAGATATACTGCTGGTAGAGGTAAGATTTTATCCTTGACCTTTCAGCTTCAAACTACACCATGTTCAAATTGCATTGCTTTGTGTGGCTTATGCAATTGCAAATACAATGTTGGAAGCACCTCTGAATCATAATAATCCTGACACTCAAATTTGGGAATATCCCATTTAAAAGTTTTTAACATATGGCCCCCTAATTAATTGTACCATGTGCTTTCAAAAAATTATAGACAGAACTGAAGTCATCACTAAAAGAAGTAAGATGACTAAAATAACTATTACTATAGAAAATTATAATAACTTCATCACAGAGCACAGAATGAGATTTCAACACTTTTCATGGAATGGTTTTATAACGGCATTTTTTACATAGTTTTTATCTATAAATTGGGCTATAATTACAACAAAGTATTTGAAATTTATTGCACATGTACTAGATGAATGGTATTACTGGACAAGAAGAATATAACTCTACCTATAATCTATTCACAGTTTAGTAAGGGAGATCAACATATATATTATTTATTTAATAATTAATATATATTGAGCAATACATGTAGGTGTTTTAGAGGTACAGAAGCTGATAAGATAGTGATCTCATTCTCAAGGAGACTGTAACTTAGTGAGTACTGTTTATTGAAATGGAATGCTTTTCCCTATATCAGGTTGCCTGATCATAAATACTACTAAAAAAGAAAAATTTCCTATATGATTTCAAATGAGACCACCACCAATGAAAACATTCACCAACTTTTCCTTCAACAAACATGAAAAAATTGTCTGTCATGGGCTAATTTCCAAAGTAGATGCAGGGAAAACAAAAAATGAATGAATAGAAGGTCTTGGAGGAATTCATGTTCTGGTAGGTGTAAAGACAAGGAAATAAGCAAGACTAATAACATAAGGCAATGTGTGCTCTGTCAGAACAGTGAACTCTAGCTGCTTGTTATAGTTATTTAATCATGGTTTTTGAGCCTTTACTATGTGCCATGCACTATGCTAAGAACTTACAATATGTTGTCTAATTTAATCCTCACACAACCCCATTAAATATGCCTTATTACTCACACAAATTTATAGATAAAATTGAGGCTCAGAGAAGTTGGATATTTTGCCCAAGGTTACACAGCGAGTAAGGATTTGAATCCAGGCAGTCAGACTTCTGAATGTACTCTCTTGACCTTGACTTACTAATGGAGTACAGAGCAGGGAGTTTCCATCTCTGTCAATGCGGAGCTCAGAGTGTCTTCCAACAATAAATGCCTCTTGAGCTAAGTCTGAAAGGTGAGCAGTATATGCAATGGAAACAAGAGAGTAGAGGAGGAAGGGAATGCATGGTAACAAACCAGGCAGAGAAAACAGTGAACACAAAGTCATGGAAGCGAGAACAAGAGAAAGTGTCACTTGTTAGGCACTTTGTTATATCTACTGTGTGGGATACCTATAGAGGAAGAAGTGAGAAATAATATCAAGGAGCCTAAATTTGAGACCTCTTACCATGTGTCACACTGTTAAGTAAATTTGTAAATTTATCTCATTTAATTCTCAAAATAACCAACATTTTACATATAAAGAAATAAGGCTCAAAAAATTAAGTGAATTTCCCAAATATATGGTAGGGCTTGGATTTTATGACTAAATATGTTGACTCTAGAGAGCCTGAGTTCTTAACTTCTACGTTGTATAGGCAGCACACCACAAAGGCCTTGAGTTTCATTAATAAGGACTTCACATGTTTTTTCTCCTCACAGGCAATGTGGAAGCTGTTAAGCAAAGAAATAATATTATCAGATTTCCATTTTAGTACATTCCCTCTGGTTACAGCATAGAAAGAGACAAGATTTAAGGCAGGAGATTAGTCAAAAAGGTAAATCCAGTGTAGGTAAGAGATGGTAAGAGCCTAAAGAAGTCAGTGTCTACGTAAACAAATGGTAGGGAAGAAGGATTAAAAAATGTTAGAGATTGAATCAGCAAAACTAGGTACCTGAGTGAACTTTGGGAACAAGGGAAATAAAGATATTCAGGATAAATTCCAAAATTTCAGATTGAGAAACTGGAGAGATAAACTTTTTCCCCCCATCTGTGTTTATAGAGCAAACAAAAGCGTCACAGGAACAACAGGAAAGATACAGGAAAACTAATCAGTTACTAAGGTTTGTTTCCAAAATCTTAAGGACTCATTGCTGGAAAAAAACATGGCACTGTTTTCTGTGATTGTGTGACTACAGCTAGTTTCCTTGAGGCAGTATAATCACAAAGAATCTAATATGACAAGCCAACATCTTACAGGAAAAAATTGTTAATTCCCAGCCTAATTGGTATCTCAATCTCTCCCTAAGTACAGGCACATTTTGAATACAAAACAATTTAATGCACATGAACTTGGTTTTAATCAGATTCAGCTATAATTATTCAAATTTATATAACACAATCAGGCAATGATTATTTATTTTTTCAAAACAAATGTTAGAAAAACACACAATAAAATTGTCTTTGTGTAGTCTTTCTAGTGCAGTTATATGGATTTAAAATACAATATACCTCTAATGCTTACACATTGAGGGATGCAATATACCAGATCATTTCCATGTATTATCTTATTTAATTATCACAACAATCCCATGAGTTGGTATTATCAGTATCTCTACAGTTAAAGAAATCAAGGCTTAGAGCATTTATTTATCTAAAATATTTTTTGAAGAAGAGTAAATATTCAAATGCAACCACTGGCTTAAAATTGTATGCCATTGTCACATGTTTTCACGATTTTCCTTTTAAAAGTATTTTCATAATAATAAATGCATATTAATCAAGCACACATAAATTATGTTACAACTAGATAGACCTAGCATGGCTCAAAAGCGCAAGGTGTATTTGCTATGTTTCAGAAAGTGCATGAACTTGAATTTGAACAACTTTGAGTCAAATGTGGGCTGTACCACTTCTTAGCAATATGACATGAAGAGAACCACTTAACCTATCTAAGCCTATTCCCTCATCTGTAAGATGGACTAATTAACTACCTTATATGTTAATTTGAGTATTAAATATATATGCTTTGTTAAACACTTAACAGTTAAGACACTTAAGACAGTTCTTATATATAATAGGTAGATAATAAATGCTACTTTTTTTCCTTTACTTTCTTTGCTATTAACTCCTAACCCAACAAGAGAAGTTTAAAGTTGGTAAAACCTCACAATGTCTTTAATAAACATTGTATCATTTAACATGTGGTGATACTGCATAGTATAAAGTAATAATATTTCTCTTATGAATTATAGCTTCAAGATAAAATAATTACTAAAGATAATATGGAGTACACTGAAATTAAATAGGAGTATCCAGTGAAGCCAATCTCAGTATTCATAAATGAATGCTAAGTACAGGAATGCAAAAAAATAAAAAGCAATAAAAAAATACATCTTTACCTTCATGGGTATTAGGTAAAAATTAATTTGTACTGAAACATTATGAAAATACTTTATATGAGATTTTGAAGTTAGAGAATGCAGTTATTCTGTGAGACAAACTGATCAGGTATAGCTAACCAACTGAAATATCAAGAAAATAAAAATTGCCACAAAATCAGATCTCACTCAAACATGTCAATAACAATATGGTATGCTAACATTATTATTTATGAGCTGCATTATATCCTTTATCTCAAATGATATTTTCAAGGTTGGCATTAATAGCCACACATTACAGAAGAGAAAGCAGAGACTGAGAGATTCCATGACTTGTTAAAGATTACTCAGTGAGTAGGAGTGGTGTTTGGATTTAAACTTTGGTCTGCTTTATTCCTTCCTTGGTTTGCATTTTGAATTATTACAGAAGACACATAGAATAACTTGAGCAATGAAAGACAGAGGCACCCATACTATCAGTTGGCTTCTGGCTTCCCTGACTCCTTGCCCAACCTTGAGCTTGCAGTCAGCCACTGAAAGACATCCTGCCGTCACTTCCCGGGCTCCCACTTAAACTTCCGCCAGGACATATGTAACAGTCCTGGATCCTGGATTATCTCCAGTCCCTGCTTCTCATCCTGGCTCTCAGGCTGTAGAACAGAATGCCATAGACAAGACCAGTCACAGGACAGGGTGAACTCTGCAGACCTAGGCATAGCCACTTCAGTGGGGCCATCTTGTCTTCCTCCTGGATCCACTCCCAATCACGGTTGACCTAGACCTTTTCTGCTGTTCACAGGCCCCCTATTCCCAAACTCCTTCACTTACTCCCAATACATATTTTTTCTATTTTCTTAAAGTTGCAGAATTCCAGCAAGAGAGAAAACTCTATTTTCTTTCATTTTCATGCCTGCCTGAATTTAAATCTCATCTGTTCTACTTACTGGTTGGTGATGTTGAATAAGTCACTTAATCTCTATAATATCAGGCTCCTATTCTTTAACATGAGACCTATGAAATTTACTTCCAAGAGTTATTTTGAAGAAAAATGTGTCTATCATGGCCTCTGGCTCAGAATAGCTATTTAACATATGTTAGGTCCTGTGCTCTCATTCTCACCCTGACCACATCTTGTAGGACTTGTCTCCTTAAATGACTACTCCACTTTCTTGGACTTTCAGAATGTTAGAACTGGAAGGGACTTTGGAAGTGTTTGAGAGCTCTCTTTCTCACACACACACACACACACACACACACATACTTTTTTCCTTTTTACTGATAAGTAAACTGAGGCCCAGAAAATAGAAGGGATGTACTCACATCAGAGTTGATTCTGGAATCTAAGTCTTACAAGTCCTAATAATATTGGGCAGTTTCCTTCACACCCCACTATCAGTGTCTTCATTGTCTTCTCTCTGTGGCGCTGCCTAAAGGCCTTCACTTGACCTTACAGATCCATCCAGATCACACACTATTTTTCTTCCTTCTTTCTCTAAAGATTTCCTCTAATAATACTCACCTGTGGCCTCCATCTTTCCCCCGTCTGCTCTCCACTGAACCACCCACAATTTAGTTTTCATCCTATCAACTCTAATGGAATTACCAAATCCCACTTTGTTCTCAATAATTATTTTCTTCTGCTAGGCCATATGTCTGTTCTATTCATTTCAATGCCCCAGGTGCCTAGCACAAACCTGGAACATAGTATTCAATATATATTTGTTGAATGAATGAATAAATGAATCATCAATAACATTAGCTCTCCTATTCTGGGGATTCTCTCCTTACTTTATGGCTGTAGTACTAAATCTCTTAGTCTTCTTTGCTACATTTTTCCTTTTGTCCTCCACCTCTCAAAGTGGGGAATTTTTACCTTCTGGTTCTTTCTATATGCTCCCCATTCTGACAGCATTAACTGTGGTTGATTTTCAAATCTGTAGCTGGAGCTTAACTCTCACTTCCTTAGTGCTGCATTTCAACTGGTCAGGTTCATTAACCATGTGGATTGCTCACTGTCACCCTAAACTTAATGTGCAAATACAAATAAAATCAAATCCTCACTCATTCCTAATTTCCCAGTTCCGTTGACATTAACATCATCCTCTCAGAACTCCAGGCCTCATTTCAAATGTCTTTTGATGCTTCCCTTGTTTTCACCTCCCTTCCCCATTAATCAGGCACTAAGCCTTGATAATTCTTTCAAATATTTCCTTTTGCTCTGCTTCAAAGCACCCCTAACTTTACCACCCACAGCCTTTTTTATGACCCTTCTAATTCTAACCCATCCTTTCCAAATATTACTTTCTCAGTGAAACCATCAATGATCTCACAGTTTAAGTCAGACCTTGTATATATAATCTCCTATCATGTCTTTTCCTTCTTTCTAGATGTTATTGTGCATGTATTTAAGGCGTCTATCTCTTCCATTAGACTATAGACTCCATGAAGGAGGGACCATGTCTACTTTCTTTATCATTGCCTTTTCAGAGCCTCACACAGTGTCTGGCACATGAAACAATCTATACATACTTGATAAATAGAAAATGAATTACTAATTACTTATTGAGATAATCAACTTTTTCCTAAAGAGATTTCATGCCTGATTTAATTGGCTCCTCATAGTATCATTGAAACGGGGACATTTATGCAATACTTTGAAAGAGTTTCACCAAAAATGCTGAAAATTAAAAATGTTTTACACATTTAAAGGGTATTTACTTTATTTGAGAAAAATGTGCTTAAGCAGAACCACAATTCCTTATTATGCTAGAAGAATGAGGTTCTCCTATGCTTAGATTAATTGAGTCATCCTTCTTTTAAAAAAATGAATGTGCCATCTTTACAAGAAAGACTGTTAGGTCTCCACAGTTCACATGAATCATGGTTTCAATTGTGTACACTGTAGTTGAATTTATTAAATTTTTCTAAAGAAAATCCTGAGACCCTGAGTTGTTCTAAATCATTGTCCTTTCTTCTCTCAGATTAGATTTGAGCTAAGCCACAAGCTATTGAAGAGGATGGTTTCTGCCCAGACAAGCTGTGGGTGCTGAAGCAAGTGGTTCAGCAAATGAAGGAAGCAAATGTTTACCATTCATATTTGCAAGGGTCAAGTAGTTCTATTCCACAAATTCTCCCCCTCTGAGATAAACAAATAAAGCTCAAGTCTATAAAATGTTCCATTCTAAATTATATTTTTCTCAAAATATTAACATACAATTGGATGCTTGGGTCTCAGGAGCTGGAGTTAAGAGAAAAAACTGGTTTTGGCATATGTATTTGATGACAATTAACATAAGCAAATTAGCCAAGTCTTCAACTTTGAAGATCTTCTCAGTGACAGTATTAAATAAGAGAATAAAAGTAGCTTTTTAGACTAGTAAAGTTCATAAGAGCTCCTGAATCATATTATTTTAGTTCCTCCTCAGCTTAAAAACTGGATTTAAAAAAATAGTGCTACAAGAATGTAGTGATGAGAGGTATATATGTACATAAGTATGTATGCATTTTGGTGGAATATATTCCCCAGAGTAGCACATTACCCTATTGTTTTCTCCTCTGCTTTAAATAACAGTAATAATAGCAGCAAATATTTCTTAGTATATATCATATTAACTGCTTGTATATTTAATTTATAATCTTACTTCTTACAATATGTGTTTTAATAAGACACTAGTATTTCCATTTTGCACTTAAAGACTAGTCTTCAGGAATTTTAAGATTTCTCATTTCCCCACTGTTAATAAATGGTAGGAGTTGAGTTTTTTATCCATATCTGTCAAATTTGCAAACTCACATCTCTACCTCTGTGATATACTATCTATTGACACAGATGCCAATTCCTAAGTCATAGGAGGCTAAACCTGGGCCCTGCAAAGTTATTTTTTTCCTGCAAAGTATTTAAAAGAAGAAACAACATTTCTCTTCAGAGTACAGTTTTCAGAATTAGGCAGACCTGGGTTTGAAGACCAACTTCGTTCATTTCTCTCTATAAATCTATGCAATGTTATTACCCTAGGCTTCCAATTCCTCCCTGATAAAATTGGACTACAATCTAGATAATCATTCCTTCATTTATACAGCAAATATTAATAATCACCTATTATACACTAGGTATCACGCTGAGAATTGGGGGTAAAGTGATAAATAAATAAGAGAGAACCTTGGCCTTCATGGAGTATACAACCTAGATTTTCTATATGTAGCCCAAAAACTCACACCAGTATAATGCTTTAAAAATATGGAACATTTTTATATTCAAATGGCTTAACCATTATTGACCAGAGCTTTTCCTAGTAATTAATTTATTCATTTTCCTAAGTAATAACTCTCATTTCCTTCCTCTTGATTAGTTCTTCTAGGCAGTAGCCCTGGTTTAAACTGAATCTGTAGGTAATGACTGGTTTATTCATTTATATATACATTTGTTATTTAAGTAGGCACATGTGCACGCACAAACATGCACACATTCATTTCTAGAAAGGATTTGAAGTGGCTTGTTAGTTAATTTAAGAACTTTTTAGCTGGTTGCTCTTAGCAACAGTCTTTAGCAGTTCTGCCTAGCTGGCCAGAACAATTTCTTAAAGGGAATGAAGCATTCAAAGTAGTTTAACTAACAAATGGAAAGTAAATGACTTAATTCAGAAGGACCTACACAGAAATTGACAATTCTAGTTTAGTTGGGATGGAGAAGGTGGCGATGTTGAAAAATATACCATACATATGGGAATTTCCAGAGATCTCCTTTCCTTGGACCATTTCATGCCTACATGTCTAGCAAACCCAGAAGACCAGAGCGCCAAGACTGCCAGGTTCCTGTAGTAGTACTGAAGCAGGACTCATCCTATGAAGTACGTGACCAATGCTTCTTACCAGTCCTAACACAAATCATTCAGTTCTGTTAAAGACACTGGACAATACCTGAATTCTGAGGCTGTCAGAGAGATGAAAGCTTCTGTCAGTTTATAATCAATAAAAGCAAAACAAATTCCTTCCAGCTTTCAGGAAACTATAAACTGTTTTAAGATGGATTGAAACTAACTCAGTAAATATAGGCTACTATGGGGGTTGTTGACAGTTATTCATGTATCCATTCATTTCCTCACCAAGTATTTATCAACCAACTTTTCTAGGTTTTAGTCTTGGGGACTGAGGGATTTATTGTATTTGTTCATTCAACATATATTTATCAAATACCTCATTTTCCCCTCTGCTCTCATGAAGTGGAGTTCAGTAGAAATTATATGCAGCTAAAAATATCCTAAAAATGAAGTACGATGTGTATCATTGTGGGCGAGGCATGGGAAGCTTTAACAAAAGTAGGACAGGTCCTTCTTCTTTGAAAATAACACTAGGTATCAGTTACCTAAATAATTAAACATAAAGATTATATAAATCATTCATTCAACAAACATAATATATTGAGCATTCAGTATGTTGCAATCACTATACTGGTAGCTAGGTATTCAAGATGTTAAGTCTGACACCTCATGAAATTTAGAGCCTTGTGACAATTCAGTTAAATATGATAGAAAGAAGTACATGATTCCATGGGAGCAGAGATGATATGGTACCCAGGAATATCTTCCATGAGGAGATGATATAAATTGGGTCCTGAAGGATAAGCAGGGATTCTATTAAAATGTCTTTGATTTCCTCCCTCCTTGGAAAGATCCCATATCATTTAAGGCACTGGGCAAGTGTAGAAGTGGATAAATACTTTATTTGCTAAACAAACTAATAATGTTCTTGCTGGCAAGTAGAATGTTTATATGTAACAGTTAAATAACAATACAAGGTGCTAGATAACTCAGAACCAAAAGCAGCTATATAGAGAGTGCCTTGGGGGCTCTGAACAGCCAGACTGTATACAAGGGAAGGATTTCAAACTGTTAAATATGTCAGGATTATTTGTTTGAAAATAAGCAACTGTAGATACACCACATGCACTGTCTGGGGGATGTTCACTATCGTAGCTCTGACTTGGGCAGTACATAGGCAATATAGTTAACCAAAGTGTTTGTACCCCCAGAATATTCTGAAATAAAAAAATAAAATAAAATATTAAAAATAAATAAATAAATAAATAATGAAATAAATAAATAAATATTTTCTGAATGGTATACTGAAACACCTTGATAGATTAACCACAATCTAATCTGGAATTAGATTAAATGGAACTAAGTCTGTGATAGGTAATAAGAATCTTCAAAACCACCATTATGAGGCACAAAAACATCCAGTCCTGAACATTAATACTGTGGGACTGACAAAATCCACTTCTTCAGACAGGAAGTAAGAAAATAATCTTGATGTGTAACTAGCCACACACAAAAAAGAAAGAAAGAACAAAAAATGCTAAACTTCTGTAAATCTATTTAAGTCCATTCATTATCCCTTATATTGCTAAAAATTTGGCTACATTGGAATTGAAGTTGCTGCACAGTTTTCCAAAATGGCTTTAGAGAGAAACTAAGTAAAATAAAACATCATCAATTAAACGTAAAAAGGAAAAATTAACCTAACAACTACAAAAGGAAGTCTAGGGTTTTCCAGATAGACCTCTTCTCTAAAAATGCATATAAAAAAGACTTATACACCAATGCCAAATGCTCATTCAAAATTGCAGAACATCTAGCTGTGCTAGGGAAAAATAACACATTTCAGGTTATTCTTTCTGGTCAGAAAAATTTAGGAGTTATCTTCTCAAGTTCAATTAACGAGACAAAAAATGTGCATGAGGGTCTGGCAACATCCAAAATTAGCCAAGCCTAGCAAATGCAGCTCCACAAGCAAACACCTAGACGTTGGTTGTTAGTAGAAAGCTGGTTGATCTGAGATCAACCCTGCCAGTGATTTTTTTCCTGCCTCCATAGAACCTAGAACATTTACCACCTAAGCCATCTTTACACAGAAATAAAGATTTTCATCTTTTAGTCAAAGATATATTTGGGCCCACAAATCTCTGTAGGAGAAGTAGCGGGGCTTTTGGCACATGCAAATTCTTGCTGAGTTTCTTGGCTTGACACTAAATGTATAAATAACTGATAATGGAGGCATACAAGAAACTGATTAGACTGAAAGTAGGAAGGTAATATCCAGCTCCTGGACTTCTAAAGTGGAATGTAAAAGAATGACAGGGAAAGTTAGCAATGGCCTTCAGCTGGCCTACCTACATACTCTCACTGTTATCCATTTCAAGAGTACAATAGACATATTTTCAAGCAAGAGGTTAGAAACCAGAGGAAAGAAGAGACCAACAGCCTGAAGTCATTCAGCTCTACTTCTGCCCTTACTATCTGAAATATTTGTCTATCTTCACTGCCCAGGTAGAATTTTACCTGACTTTGTATGCATTTGCTGAGGTCCCTCCACTGTGCACCCTCTGCCTTTCAAGATTCAACTAGGTAACATGCACTCATTTTGATCACATAAATGCATAAATGAATATTATGGGGCAAGCACCAACTTCTCCCTCTGCTCTTGGCAGCATCCCAGAAATATCTTGGTTCATTGCTTTGGAAGCATGGTCAGTCCCTAAGAAATGCTTAAGAAGGGACAAACAAGAAAAAGGGAGACTTTCCCTGGCTCAGAAATGTGGGTTTAAACCCCAGTGCCACCACTACCTGCTTTGTGACCTTGAGCAAGTCGTAGCATAATTTAAGAAGTATGAATATGAAAGGAACTTTAACAGACATCCAGTCTAGACAAACTTGTTATTTAATCACCTGAATAATATCATGGAGAAATGGTCTTCAGCATGATGCTTCAATGTCTCTAGTGAAAAGAATTTTCAACTCAATGTTCCTTAGTTTCTTCATCTATAAAATACCTACCTCACAGAGATGTTATGTTGAGGGATAAAAGATAACTAGTTTCAGAATGCTGTCTATATAATAGTGATAAACATTATTTTAAAATAGGAGTAAGATCAAGATTGGGGTATTCTTTCTAAATATCCACATAAAGCCATTGCAAAGAGGTAAGTACTGCATGCAACAAACAAATACACAATCTTCATTTCCAGCTGCTTAAACCCTATGACCACCTTCATCCAAGATATTTATTGAAATTAAACTTACAACTTTTACCCGCAGAAGAAAGGTACAGTTTGCATGGCCCTGGTTTCCTATTTCCCTACAGATATTTTTTTTTCCTTGCAAACATTTCAAGATAAAAATTCAAAACCCCAGAGCTCTGGAGGAAGCTTGTTCTCTTTCAGCCAAAACAGGCATAGGTTTCTACAATAAATGAAATCATAGTATCCCCACTCATACTGCTATAGATAAGAACCTGTCACAATTTTCATTACAAAACCCTTCTCTTCCCTCTGGCTTGAGGGACCAACCATAGCAATTTGCTGGGGAAATAGCTCCAGCAAAGGGCACATGCACAAGGCTCAAGCATAGAGAGAAAATGTTTTCATTTTACAGAACTCAAAAAAGGTTTATTTGGGAATTAGGCAGGCTGAAATATCCCAAGGAGCATTTCTTTTGGATGGTCATTTGGCCTTTTAAGTAAAGAAAATAATGTTTAGTAACATTTAAAACAATATTTTCTCAGGCAGCAGATTTTAGGAAAACAGTTATCTAGTTGAATACCTTCAGGCACCGATACCTCTGGTAACAACAGCTATAATAACATACACATTACTCAGTCTGTGCTCACATGGAAGGTCCTTTGGGGATTGGAGGCATCCTGTTGCAGAATGTGAGGTAAAATCATGGGAGCGGGGAAGGATATGCCAGCACTACTTCAAATAGGAGAAAATGGGATATATTAATAATATGCTAGGGATGATAAATAAAATCTTCCCTAGCAAAGTGATAGCACTTGGTGAATACTCAGTGAAGGTGGGTTGAATATAGTTAATAGCTGATCTGGTTCACATAGTTAACTCTTTTCTTTCCCACTCTTGAGTCTTGGATGTGAAAGTGAAAAAGCTTTTTTCTAGATTATTTCATATTATGCTAATACAAATAAAAGTAAAATGGGAAGAGACCACAACTGAAGGGGGTGAGAGAAATAAAACTAATATTTATTTAATGGCTACTACATGCCAGACATTGTAGTAGTTGCTTTCTTATTTGGTTGGTATAGTAAAACCACTAAATATACCTTATCTCCACTATTTAATGCGGAAACTGAAGTTCAGAGAAATGAAAGAGCTTCCCCAAGGTCACAGAGCTAATGGTTCAGTCACACAACACCTTTAAACCTCTACCCCCAGGACTTGTTTCCTAATTCTATGTTTTCCTACCCGAAAACACACTCAGGCTTAAGACTCACCCAGAGTATCTCAGCTTGGTCCAGATGGTAGACTAGGGTAAAGTATAATCTAATATTTCCCTCCCTTTCTTCCTCCCTTCTCACTTCTATCCAACGAGAAGGCATATCTTCAATGTCACACCACTATTTTATGATACCTTGTTCTTTCAACACTTCCAAAGAAGTGTTGGACCATAGAGATCAATGGTAGATTTGAGTCCATAATCAAACAAACTCTTTTTCCTTCCTGACCTAGTACAAGGCTTTAAAAGCCCAGACTAAGTTCGGTTACCTCCAAAAAGCCTTCTCTAACTATACCTAATGCAATTATTGATTCTTTTGTCCTCTCATTGTCTGTATCAGGGCTCCCAAACCTATTGAAGTATGAGACTATCTTTTAAATATTAACTATTTTGTGGACCCTCACTTGATGTTAGCTGTACATATGAAGAGACAGTATCACATAGGGATTAATGGCTTCCTAAATGGATCTATTTTGAATAGTGTATATGTTAATTCATGTAAAGTCCTTAGAATAAAATTCTTGTGCGTGGTGATCACCCCAAAAGGGTTAGTCCAACCTGTTCTGTTGGTTGTTTTTACCACGTGTATTTCTCAGTACTGGCTCACTAGCCACGGACTATCTTACTGTGTTTGAGTATTACCCTGAGGTGCCTGCTATAATGCTAAGCGTAATAGACACGATCAAGAGAGAGCTAGAAATTTATTAACAGACAACTATAGCTACATTTCTGAAAGTGGAGAATTTCACCAAACCACAGTGAGGATAGTTGGAGACATGACACCAAGAGAAAAATCAGTCTCCTACTCTTAGATAACAAGCCAATTGACATGCTAGTAGCTACCATCATATTTGAGATTTTATTAAAGTGATATCATTAATAATTATTTGATGATACCATTATTTGAGATATAATGCAATGATATCATTAATCCCTGGCTAGTTTAATCCATGGGTCCCCAACCTATGGTCAGTTGTATAATTACTTCATTATATATTACAATGTAATAATAATAGAAATAAAGCACAAAATAAATGTAATTGGCTTGAATCATCCCAAAACCATCCCCCCCTTCCCCGGTCTGTGGAAAAATTGTCTTCCATGAAAACAGTTTCTGGTGCCAAAAAGGTTGGGGACCTCTGGTAATCTATAATGTGGATGTTAAGGCAGTTACAATGCATTGGACCAGCATTTTAAAGGTTATGAGTATTTTCAGTGTGCTCACTCATCAAAATAATTTAAACCACTGTGGGCACTTGAACAAAACTTTAGTAAAGATAATGTAATGAAACACCATCAAAATAATGTATCTTGTATTAGGAATTACACACAAACAAAAATTGATACCAAAAATACTACCTTATTTATAAGGTTTCAGAAACCATTCTTTAGGACAATATTCTTATCCTATTTGACCTAATCATTTAAATTGACATAGGAAAATTATTATTGTACTGTTTATCATCACTGCAATGTACAATCTGTTCATAGTCTGACAAGAACATACATATATGTCAATACAGATGAAAAAGCCAATAAAATAGCTTTGAATGCTTTCTACTGTGGTACATCTGGAGGTATAGTCTATGTTTTACAATGAAATAAATCCATGACCTTATGAGAAAACAACCTTAACTGCAATAGTATCCCCATGGCATTGAAATTCAATTATATTTATAATCTATTAGCTTCTTCATACCTTACTAGACAATAAGGACTTGCTAGTGATGACATGTCCAGGCATCTCACCCTAGATACTAGTTGTATTAGTCAGGGTTCTCCAAAGAAATTAAATCAGTAGGAGATATACAGAGATATATGTTTACACATCTATGTCTATCTCTATATACCTATACATTCCTATCCATATATATACATACATATATATATATTGGTTACCATGATTATGGGGACTAAGTCCCAAGATCTGTAGTCAGCAAGCTGGAGACTGAACACGTGCGGTTCCAGTCCTAGTCCAAAGGCCTAAGAACCAGGAATGCCAATGGTATAAGTTCCAGCACGAAAGCAGGCAGGCTCAAAACCAAAGAAGAGCCAATGCTTCACTTCAAGTCCAAAGGCCAGAAAATGTTGATGCTTCAGCTCAAAGCAGTCAATCAGGAGGCTAACCCTCTTACTCAGCCTTTTTGTTCTGTTCAGGTCTTCAATTGGTTGGACGAGGCCCACCCACATTAGGAAAGGCAATCTTCTTTACTCAGTCTACTAATTCAAATGTTGTTCTAATCCAGAAACACCTTATGGATATACCCAGAATAATATTTGACCAAATGTCTGGACACCCCATGGCCCAGTTAAGTTGACACATAAAATTCACCACCACCCCAAGGTAACACATTGAGTAATGCCTAGTCTAAATGTCAGGGAACATGATCCCTAGGAAGTTTGATAACACAAGAGGTTCTCAAGGGCAAACTGTTAGAGGACAATAACAAAAAAACTATAACCAAATACACACCATTTATTTTTTTCACTTGTATATTCAGTAAATATTTATGAGCATCTACATCACTCACTCATTCATTCAACAAATATCTATTGATTGCCTTCTATGGAACAGGCATAGTTCTATTTACTGGATCTTCCAGTCACTATACTAAATGCATATAATATGGCCCTTGTCCCTAAGAAGCTTACAGTTTAGATGGACAAAAAGACAGGTAAATAGAATTTACAACTGAATATTACAATGGAGATGCAAGGATTAAGTATTAGGTGCCATAGGAGTTCAGAGGCAATTTAATTCAGAAGGGATTGGGGGTAATATTTACCATATGGACTTTGGAACTTTACTTGGATATCCATAAGTGAGTACAAGGTAAAATCCTCATAAAGTCTGAGATTTTTCAGGATCCTGAATTCTATGATTTAACATTCCTTTTCTATGAACATATTTTAATGGCAGCATAAAAGTTAACCCTTATTATTTTTTCATATTTAGGATTTTCCTCTCAAATTTTCTATGATTAAAAATAAAATATTTAAAAGACCTTGAACTGGCAAGTATACATTGTCAAAGGGGACACAAGGCCCATGCAGCCTGCTTGTCTGGGACATTCAGCACCTGTTTCACTCATTAGCTCATTTTTCATTTTCTCTTTCTGGGTCAGGCTTAGTCTAGAATTTTTGTTTTGGAGTAAATTATATAAACTTCTAGATTCTGCCTTTTGTAGCATTAAAACACTTTAGTAATGTGCTGGCAGATTAAAATACACCTCATTTACTGATGGATGAATTTTAATGTGTTTGAACACTATTCAGTTGACTCTGTCAACAATCTCAACCTTTTCACCAATATGCAAAGTAGTTTTAATAAAATGGAAGGAAAAACATGCATTGAATATTTACCACATACCAGGCATTGTACTAAATATTTTCATGTGATATCTCACTTAATTGTTATAACAGTCCTAAAAGAAGGGTGTTATTTTTCCTGCTTTTAACAGATAAAACTTGTCAGTTTCTCTTTTCTCACCTTGATTCCCAAAACTACTAGTTCATAGTTAGAAGTCATGGCACAGAAAGAATAACATTGAGTTAGAAATTAGGAGACCTGGCTCTGTGACTTTCTATCTGACCTTGAGTAAGTCACCTCCTGTCTATATGATTTAATAACCTCATGTGGAAAATGATAGTGTGAATACTATGAGAAATAGTGTGTTAGATCAATCTCCTCTCAAAAGAAATAGCTTGTACAATAAGGCAGAGTCCTCTGACAAGTGTACCTTGCATTTATATTCTGGTGTGTCCCTGAAAGATGTGTGTAAATGCAAGTTGGCTCATAGCTTAAAGGTACTTAAGCATAGGAACTTGCTATTTGAAAGAATACTACAGTTACTTTGGAAATGTGTTGGCTCTAGACCTAACCTGCTTAGATTCAATTTTGTCTCTGCCACCTAGGACCTATGTGACTTTTGGCAAGTTACTTAAAACACTCATGCCTCAGTTTCCACATCTGTAATATAGTGATAACTATTATATCCATCTCAAAGGTTTACTGTGAAGACTGAGTTGACATTTGTAAAGCATGTAGAACAGTGTCTGGCACTTGGCAGTAGGTCAGTGTGTGTTGGAAAACTATTTCAAGCTGAAGAATGTTAAGACACACTAAGTAACTTGTGGCAGTGCAAATTTATATAGCCATCTTTAAAATAAATGCAGCAATAACCATCATCAAGCATCTTAAAATATTTTGAAAATCTGATTTAGTAATTTTACTTATTCTATCCTATCAAAAGGAAATAATTTTAAAAAAAGACTTATTCCCTGAGATGTCTATTTTATTTTATTTTTAACTGTAGAAAATTGAAGGGGGAAAAATTTAAATATCCAAAGATAACAATGGTTAATTGTTTTTCAGCTATTAAAATATGTTCACAAAGTGTAATATAAACTAAAATATTCAAAGGCAAACCCAATATGATTACAATTATATTTTAAAAATAAGTTAGATATAAGCCAACAAAACCAAAATAATACCAGGAAACTAGGAAAATATACACTAAAATATTAACAGTTTTTATCTCTAGTCCTCTGAGACAAGAACTGTTTTCTAAAATTTGTTTTCTTTCTGAATTTTTGTCTTTTCTAATGTATTTCAATGAACATATATACTATAAAATAAAAACAACACACCAAAATTGGCAAACTTTGGCAATATTCAAAATATATACATATAGGAAAATTGTTCTATCAATTGAAAAAATATACATAGTGATATATCAATTGATAGCCCTCTTTTATAACAAAGTCAGCCACATTTAAATAAACAAATGAGCAAACAAAAGTACTGCTCCGACACAGAGACTTTCTAGGCAGGAAATGGAGGTCTGGGAGGGGTGAAGAAAGCCAGAGGGTTCCGGGGAACTGTCCACCAGGGAAGTGCTGACAGGCCCTCTGATACTGGGTAAGTGTAAGAGCAACCTCTGGAGGTTGGGAGCCCACAACCCACTTCCCCTTTCTCTTTCTCCTCTTTCTTTCCCTCTTTCCCTTCTTATCATCCTGTTCTATTTTCCTTCCTTCTCCTGCTCCTTTCTCCATTTGTCTGATAACTATGAATATTGAAAGAAATAAGACTTTTAAAACACCTAAATAGTGCCTAGATGTTTAATAAAACTAAATTCCTCAGCCTGTTCCTTTACTTCTTTACATCCCTTTCTCCTTTCAAGTCTCTCCTTTTTTTTTTCTTCCATCTTAAGCTCCTGCTTACTCCCCCTCTTCTTTCTTTTGGAAGAGTCACCATATAGAATAAAGGAAAGTTGCTTTCTACCAGATGATTTCTTTCCTTTGAGGGGTAGGATGGTTTAGGAAATGTCCAAATATTCATTGGAAAATAACAAGTTCCAGGACTGTACAACATTTTCAAGACGTTTTCCCTATCCTAATACATCAAAGAGAATATTAAAGGTACCTTATGTGGATTAGGGGCTTGAGATTTTGATTCAGTTAAGCTGTTATATTAACAAGTGACTATTAAGAGAAAGAGAGAAGTTCTCTAAAGTTTTAGTTATATTTCTTTTTTAAATTGTATATATTTCAGGTATACAACATAATATTTTGATATACACAGTAAAATGGTTACTACAGTCAAGCCAATCAACATATCCATTATCACACAGTTATACTTCGTGTGTGTGTGTGTGTAAGAGCACCTAAAACCTACTCTTTTAGCAAATTTGCAGTATACAATACTGCAATACTATACAATATACAATACTATTAACTATAGTCCTCATGCTGTAAATTAGATCTCTGTGCTTATTCAACCTACATAACTGCAACTTCGTGCCTTTCAGCCTGCATCTCCCCATTTCCTCCCCACCCCTCATAACCACCATTCTACTCTCCATTTCTATGCATTCTACTTTTTTAAAATTCCACATATAAGTGAAATCATACAGTATTTTTCTTTATTTCTCTGGTTTATTTCACTTAGTATAATGTTCTCCAGGTTTATCGATGTTGTCGCAATTTTTTTAAGGCTGGATAATATTCTATTTATAGAATGTATGTGTGTTGTGTATATATATATGTTGTATATATGTGTGTGTGTATATATATACACAGAGAGAGAGAGAGAGAGAGAGAGAGAGAGATACCACAATTTCTTTATCTATTTATCCATCAATGGACACTTAAGTTTTTTCTATATCTTGGCTATTGTGAGTTATTGTAAATAATTCTGCAAAGAACATGAGAGTGCAGATATCTCTATGAGATGCTGATTTCACTTTCCTTGGGTAAGTATCCAGAAGGGGGATTGCTGGGTCATATGGTAGTTCTATTTTTAATACTTTTAGAAAGCTTCATACTGTTTTCCATAATGGCCACACAAATTTACATTTTCACCAACAGTGTACAAGGGTTCCCTTTTCTCCATACCCTTGCCAATATTTGTTTTCTCTTGTCTTTTTTATAACAGCCATCCTAACAATATGAGGTTACATCTCATTGTGGTTTTGATTTGCATTTTCCTGATGATTAGTGATGTTGAGTACTTTTTCAGTACTTTTGATTTTACCTATTCTTTTAAATGTTAATTCGGACCATTTGCACGTTTTTACACTGAGTCATTTTCTCAATCTTTTAATTAAAAGCTATCAAAAAAGAAAGCAAGGATACTTGTTACAAATACTTTTAAATATAGTGTAAATATAAAAAATAAAAATTCCACCTTTTCATGTTTGTGTGTTTTTGCCTTGGAAATGTTGGCCACCGGAAAGAGGAGAGTAAAAGGAGGGGGACACACAGGAACTGCTGACCTTGGATGCAGCTATGGACAAGATAAAGGAAAGAGAAATAATATATAGGCTAGGCCTTGAAATTATATTCAGAACTTGGATCCATGCAGTGGAGAAAACAGAGTTAAGTGAAGGTAAAGCTGATGCCTATTTTATGATAACAACATAGAAAGTACTTTGAGGGGAAAAAAAGCCTTTTAGAAATCTTCCTCATCCATGGAAAGTCCATTCCCATAAAGAGCCTTGTATGTATGGTAATGGCATATGGATAGGCAAAAGAGGGAAAACGGAACACTGATAAAGGAATTTTGTTTCTTCAGGAACTAAGTCAGGTGGACTGTGGTATTCTCTACTAGAGGCAGTGGAATTACTTTCATAGTGATCCTGGGAAGGATGTGTGTATTAATATATCTCTAATGCCCATCACAGTGCAGTAAGCTGCCACAGAAACGTCATAAGCATAAGTCATATAGACAGTTAACTAAGTTGAATAACAGCCAGGATAGAGCAAGGAGGCCCTAGAAATGGCTAAGTGACAAAATAAAATAATTTTGAGTTTCTACTTTAAAAGCTCAAATTACTCAGCATCCTTCAAACCATTACTAGGTTTGGGATAATAAGGACAAACAGTTTCAGTGTTTTTGAAACTGACAGTCTGGCCTACATATTAACATGGTTTTACACTTTGCCATGCTAAATATTTTCCAGAAAAGGAAATACATATCCATACTACTATCTTTTTTTATACTTACTAGATAATATTGGAATGACTACATGTTTTTGGAGGCTCCTTATTGACATCTATGTCTCCACGAGGTTTTTTCCCTCAATAATTATTTAAATTCCACTTTTATTGCTCAAAGATCCAACTAAAATTCTTATATTTTTTCCTTAAATCAATATTTAAAGTAATATAGTCATCTGTCATATCATTTGACTTTGAGGACATAGGGGACAAAAGCTGTTTATTGCCATGTCTCCAGTGTCTAGCATTTGTTGTATGCTTAATGAATATTTGTTGATTGAATGGAATAATAGCATCAGTTTTTCATTAGTTTTCACAAATATACTTCACTCTGTGAATGTTCTATCAATGCTAAATGGTTAAATGGTTTCTACATTTTATGTAAACACCATAGAGCAGAGAAAAGCAACTTTGGGAAAAGTAATAATTGAGCTCATAACAAAGATGAACAATTTATCCAATGAACTATGTGAAAAGATTTCTCCTAGAAGTGATGAGACCCTCTCAGTGGAGCTATGAAAATAATCAAAGCCATATAAAAGCAACAATCATACTAAGTACTACATGTATGTCATTAAATTTTATTTCACACAATAACATGTAATATGTAATGCAGTAGTTATTACTGCATTTTATGCCCATTTTACATATGAGGAAATTGAGACAGAGAAATCATACATATAGTAAGTATAAAATCTAGTTTTGAAACCCAAGCTTGTCTGAGAGGCAAGTTTTCCATATTATGTTCTGTTGTCATCTGTCAGCTAGTGTTGAAGAACTTCACTAGAGGAAGGTTAGAGTAGAAGGTTCTAGTATTCTTTCCATATCTAAAATTCCAAGGTGGGAGCCTTACATCAACTATTTTATAATTAGCTATCTGTTAAGTATGGTAATAATATAATAATTGATTACACTATATAGGGCTTTTGAGAATTATCTTATTCAAATACTAGGCAAAATAGGATGGGATAGACCCTCTGAAAGTATTATTTCATTTTCATAAAGTATTAATTTATTTTCCAAAGAACATCTACCAACACACATGACATAGATGTTTTACTTCATTGACATGAATTTCTCTCACAAAGTGAATGTGTTAAACCAGAACACTAAAAGGAAGAGAACTTAAAGGAAGTTAAACTAATTTAATTCCCAGCCTTTAAAAAAATGTGTATGTTTGTAGTTATTTCAGTTCCCTCCAATATAGCTTAAAAATCAGGAGAAAACATAACAACGTAAAAGAAACTGCTTTGAAGATGAGCTTGAAGGGGTGAATACATATTCAACAACATTCTCTACACCACTTACTTATCTTATTTGATTATTAGCTGTGTTTAATTTCCCTTGACAAATAATTCACCTTTGTTAATAACCATTTAGCACTGCAAAGCAATTCTCTTAAGTTCATTGGAATAAATTTTAAACAGTAACCATTGCTAAGATACTACTATAAATGCAGTTAGAAGAGAAAGTGGATAGAAGCATGAGAGAGGGGTGGAAGTTTGTGTGGGAGGGGACCTAAGCAGTTATTGGTGCTGTTCATTCACATACATCTTCCTGACACTGATGAACACACAGACTTTCAACAATTCTGAGTCCTCTTTGGGGGTTTGAAAAGGAGCATCTAGCTACTCTTTAGTATGAGTAACTTTTTTTTTAACCTAATTCAAAGGTGCAACCTATCATATTGAGTAAATAAATAAATAAATAAATGTCTGGCAATAACTTTATCATTAAATGACTCTATGAAAGACATCATCAGAGAAGGAGGAGGTGTCAGAGATCATCTCATCCACACCCCTCATTTTGTAGATGAAAACCTGAGGCCCAGAGGAGAGAGAGATTCTCTAGGCACAGCCAGTATAAGACTCACAATCCTGATTCCCAATTTTTCCTTAAGCCTATACTTCCTCTGATCACTATCCATGAAGTTCAATGTGTATGTTTCATTAACTTTACTGCCTAAGGTGTTTACCAGCTGTCCAATCCAATCCCTGGTGTTATCTTTCAGAACAATAGGGTTAGTGTGATATTTATTCACTTAGGGAAGTGAATTTTCAGTTAATTTCATGTGAAGCTCTCTTTCCTTAGAGAGTCACCAAAGTGGCCACAAGAAGTGTCTTATTTAAATATGTTGGACAAATCCACCAGCTTTTCACAATGAAAAGAAGTGAAGGTTTGTACCTCAGAGTAACAAGGCATGCACTTAGACCATTAATGAGCTAAAACTGTTCAAACAACAAGTTCTATGCATCTATCCATCTTTTTCAGGGAGTGCATCATCAGGTCCAACAAAAAAGTGCCATTAACATATTTCAGGAAACAAGCAATGAATGATAATCTGTTTTAAAAACCTTCAAACCTCATTTCTTTGGGAACACCAATCACCTTTATAGAATCTGGGGTGGGACAGTTATATACTACAAACTTCACTGAGCAACTGCGCCATCTCTTGATAAAATTTCTGTTTGTTGATATCAAGTAGATTGTATAAATTCAGAGAAAACACACACAATTGGGGACAACATGAGACTAGCCTCAGATTTCCTGTCTAAAATAAAAATAATCTCATTTTTAAAAGTGCCAAATTTCAAACTGATGTGTTCAATTTCATCTGGAGTACATCTACCACCCTAGTTACTCCTGCCGGTTGGCCCAATGGGTTGGGGCTCCAGGCGATGGTAACCTGAGATGAGTTCAGGAGCTCCCAAATCAGCGGCCAGGAGCCTAGTCACTAGCTAAATGCATAACGAGATCCCAAGCAGAGAGCCACTCAAGGCGCCTCCTTTCTGAGCCGCATCTGCTCTTGAAGCCTCTGTATTTAGAGACCAGGGTCCTGTCACCACCGAGTTATCAGCCCAACATAGGACGCCAGAAAATCGGTGCGCTCTCCTGGCCCCCAAACCCAGCCGGCTCCCAGAGAGGACAGAGCAGTCGTAGCTTCTGTCACTCTCCCAACAGGCAGACACATAAACAAACAAAAGGAATTGTTCTCTCCCCAGAGGGAGGCAACATGCATTAAAAAGACATGAACCTCTTCCTACCTTGCATCCAAACATCAACGACAAAGTGTTGTTGGTGCAAGCAACTTTGCAGTGGCAAATCATTGGTGTAAAACAGTCAGGGTCCTTAACAACAGGGGACATTCCTTCCGGGCTGCGGCAGTGGCAGCTCGCTGGGGGACCCAAACACGGTGCTCTCCCGGCACATGGAGCGATAGCCTAGACCAAGTGGCCGCTTCGATCGCTGCCCCCTGCGCCCGGCGTGGCCATCCCGGAGCCCCGGTGGAAGCAATGCCGCGGCCGAGTACCGAGCGTCTCGGGGTCTCCCTTCCCTAGGGAATGAGGTGCGGGGGGGATGGACAGAACCAAGAAGGGTTCTCCCCCCACCCTATGGTGAATTTAGGGGAGGTTAAAAAAAAACATAAAAATAAAAGGAAGCGAGGCGCTTAGAGGAGGGTTCAAAGGAGGTGGGGCAGTATTAGCATGTAAAAGGATGTGCCCGCCTACTCGCCCCAGTCACACAAGATTGTCATGGGAGCTGAAGGGGGCTGAAATTATTCCCTCCGAAGGAAAAAAAAAAAAAAAACTCACACTGCAGCTCTCCCGATTTGGTAAAAAGCCAGTGGCTTGCTGCAATCCAGAGTCACCGTGGGGGAGCGCTGGCCGGGCAAGTGGGGTGGGAGGGAGGGGCCGACAGAGGGAGGGAGCACGGAGCTCTCCAGCCTAGCCCAGCCTTTGGCCGCTCTGGGTGCCAGCAGAGTCCCTGGCGTTGGAGCATGGGACCTCCCCGCGCTGATGTGACCCGGAGACCACACTTGGCCCCCATTGCTACTGCTACCCGAGTGTAGATGACCTCCGAGGCCGAGTTCCCGGGAAAGGGAGGCCCACACAGAACCCTGTAGGGAAAATCCTCCCAGCCCACTGACAATAGTGTGCCTGGGGGGATGGCTAGCAAAGGAATCTGGTAGAAATGGGCTTAAAACGGTTTCGCTGATGCCCTACGCCCTTGACTTCTGGGTCAGCGAGCCTACTCACTCCCTGGGTGGTAGAAGCGGCCTCAGAACCATTCTTTTCAAACTCAAAAAAGAAGTGTCTGCCCTGTCCCCACCTTGATGTCTTTAAGGCTCCAAGAAGCCCCAGAAGTACTTGTGCTGTTCCGGAAGTATGAATGACCAGATTGATGGATGCTTTATTGTGGTTTTTTTCTTTTTCAACTGAGGCTGTCAAAATTGCAAAAAGACCAAAAAAATCAGCATGTGGCTGGCACAGCTGCAGAACTGCTTATTGAAGACAAAAAAAAAAGTGTGATAAGAAGGGTGTGGGGTAGGAAGTGAGTAAAACTAGCACTTTTTGGGTGCCACCTGAGCACCTGGCACTATGCCTCACAGATGGTTGGGGAAAGAGAGCAAAACGTCAGTCTGGAATCAGATTCTGGCTCTGGTGCTGGGTGCGGCTTTGTGTAAGTCGCTTACATTATCTGAACCCCTGTTTGCTTATCTGTAAAGTGAGGTTATTAATCCCTAACCTACAGAGTTGTCATGAAAACTAGTTAGAGATGGTGAACAACACATTCCTGTGGTAAGCCCCAGTACTTAATGTACATTTCTTATTTCATGTCTTAGCCGGAAAGGTAGATATTATTGGACATAATTTTTCTAAGGTAGGAAACTGAGGCCCTTAGGGTTAGATCACTTACCCAAGTCACACAATCAATAAGCCTGAAGGTTAGGTACAAAGAAAAGTAGTACAGTTTAAAAAGCAACATCACAAGAGATATCACACACTTCTCCAGAAACATGTTCAAAAGTCTCCAGATTTATTTGGGTAATAAATGAATGTGGTAATTCCAAATGTCTCTCTCTAATCGGGCATTGAACTCAGATCCCACCTGAAGTATACACCAATAATATAGTCCTAAATATCCATAGCAAACTCTGTTGGAACCACATCTTCCTGATGCAGTTCCATCAGAATACCAGACCACTTATATTCTAAATTAAAAGAGTCCCAATATCACTATATGCTTCGTCCTTATAAAGTTTAAATATGCTAGTAAGAAAAAGAATAAAACAACTTGCATACTGTCAAGTCAAATGCAGTACCTCATAAACGTTTTTTCACCTACCCATATCCGAAGAAATATCCCACCCTCCTCTCCCAAGTTAGTGGAAACTAAACCTGATTATGTCAGAATTCCCCAGGATGCTTCTTAAAAATATGGATTATCAGGCCCAACCCTAATTCTCATTCCATAGGCCAGGAGAATGTCAGGAATCTATATTTTTAAACAGCCCCTTAGTGAGAGGAATGTAGGTCCTGCCTATGAAATTAAGACCTCTTTCAAGGGAAATGAATATGAAACAAAGTATGAGCAAAAATCAGCATGAAAAGACCTTCAAAGTTCAGTTAAAGCTGGTTCTATCTGAAGAGGTCAGCCATGCCCCAGGCTTCGGGATTCTTACACTAAGTGCAGGAACCCTTATCTAGTTGATTTCTCTATTAGGAATCAGGATGGATTCAATCTAGTGACTATCTGGAGGCTTCTGGGACTCAGAAGGTCTAATACATATGTACTCAAATATACTAGGTCACATTTTGGGAGAAAAACTCTGGCCTGAGGTTTCTTCTGTGGAACTCTGAAGTCATATTTACAGATTAAGTGTATTGCTAGCATTTTATTCCTTTTTGTTACCATAAAATGTGTGATTGTGTGAGCACGTCCACCTACAGAGCATCTATAATTATGGCTGATTTTTCCAAAAGAGAATAGATTCTAAAAAAGTTGTACAATATTTCCCTTATTCATTAGCCTATAATTTGGATTTCAAACACTGCAAAAGTATTGTATGCTCTATATTGTGATGTTCCAATAATATCTAACACAGTCTTTCCCTAATGAATTACCCAAGCTAAGACTGACCTCCTATTCTAGGGCAGCACTAAAGGCTGCTATGTTCAAGTTATTCCCCATTTTACAGTTTGTGCTGGTTTAGATTGATAAATCCAAATGAAAAAATATAAAGCAAAATGTGTATTTAATTTCCTTGATCTTTTATGTTTAATTTTAACCAATGAGAGTTCATTTCTCTATATATTTCTACACACACACACACACACACAAATTTGTTATATGTTTATCTGCGTTTGACATAATGTTTTCCTTTAATTCTTGTCTCTCAATAATAGCTCTGAGGTGAATTGAAGAGGGGATTAAGGGGAAAGTGGTTTCCATGACAATGCATTCCATAGTTACAGCCAGTTACTGCTATGGTTAAAAAAATGAATAACCTGTTACCTTAAGATATGTTTAGTCTGAAAAGCACTAATTTGGGAGTATACTGCATGGGAGTATACTGCAATATTTTTAGGAGGAGGTATTACTGGGGAATGCAAGAAGATGATGCATTCATTTTAACAGTCAAAATAACCACCCCTAACGAGACATTCAATGATTGGTAACATTTATTTACAATTCTTCCTAATAATCATCACTTTTATAAAATGACACATTACAACTAGTAAACATTAGTAAACATTTTTCCTAATGATAATTTTCCTCAAAATGAACTTTTTTTCCCACAAAAAACAAGATTATCAATAAATGTGACCAGGGTTTAGTTTTAATCTTTTATTTATGTTATTATTTTTATTCCTAATCAGAAATTGGGACAAGGTGAGAGGCATTAGCTAGTTACTCATTTTTTCTGTCTTTGCCTATCCTTTCCATAGCAATTTTTAAACAAAAGTTATTCATGTTGGAAGGGAAAAGAGTAGAATGGCCATGGTGCTCCTTTCTACTGACTGTGACTTTGAGCAAACCACTTAGCCTCTCTAGGCCTCAATTCCCTTATCTATTAAGATGAAATGGGTATACAAGATCATCTCGAAGATTACTTCCAATGCTTAAGTTCTGTAAGTGGTCTTCCAAATACAAGTTTTTATTAGTGTAAAGGAAATTTGAGAAACCATTTTGTTCAGTTACCTGACGCCAGAAAATATATTCTTCTTTAATGCTTACTATTTGATATGCACTAATATAATGCTTGTTATGTACACTGTTCTAAATTCAGCACTGTGCTAGAGCCAGATCCTACTAATGAGAGCTGATTATGTGTAACTCTAATTCCCCATTCAGTGACATCATGCTGGTAGCTTTGAATCATCCATGAGAGAGCATTTATATCACATGAATTGGCAAGTACTACTAATCAAAACTTTTTCTTTAGAGAAACTTTTACCAACATAACAATGATCTAAGTGCTTTATCTACACTAACTTTTTTAGTCAACACAACTACTCAATCTTACAAAAAAAGGAAAGTGAATCACAGAGAGATTAAATAACTTGCCCAAAGTGACAAAACTGGTATACTGGTCAGCTAAATGAATAAACTAACAAAAAATTTTTAATGGCTTGCAACCACAAATCTTTATTTCTTCCTCATGTTATATGTCCTTCATAGCTTGGCTGTTACTCTAGTCTGTGTTGTTCCACAGACAGAAGAGCAGTCTCTCTCAGAGACATGATGTTCTCACGGCAGAATGAAAAATGATCAATGGCTGAATATATAGTAGCTTTTAAAACTTCTGTTCAGACATTAAACATATCCATGCTCACATTTTATTAGCCAAGTAATGTCATGTGGCCAACCTGATGACAGAGGGGTGGGGAAAGATAACCTTTTCAGAGAATATTGTTAATAGTAATACAATAGACCACAGATTATTTATGTGATAGGGTAGGGATTTGAACCCAAGCAATCTGACTTGAGAATCTAAACTATTAACAAGTAGGCCATTCTGCCTCTCTCTTACAGCTAACACATCCCAATTTTTTATCTACTTTCCATAATAGAGTTTGTTACTTAGTAACTCTTTGAGGGAATTCTTCCCTATGACTCTTATAAAGAAAGCACAGTAGACTTAGAAAACACATGAACTTTGGAGTCAATAAGATGCACTAGATTTTGCCATTAACAGCTGTGTGATTTCAATCTTTAAATCCCTTTTACTCTCCTCATTTCCACTGGAAATTGAAGTCCACTTATTCTCATTTAATCGTTAATAAAGATGTTTTCATGCAAGTGAAACACAAACTATTTTTTTATCTTTGAGTTTCCTGATATATGCAAGACAGAGTGGCATATGAATATTTCTTTCTGCCATCGATAAGATGACATAGAGGTTATTTTGAAATAAGAGCTAATAGTAGCTCTTCCTAACAGTAGGAAAGTATATATAAATTAGTAATTATTAATATATAAGTACTAATAAAAGTATTTAAAGTCTGTAAGAATGCTTGATAAATCTAGTTAGCTTTTCTAAACTACCATTTCCTGTTTTTGTAAAATGGTAATAATGCTATAGGGCTGCTATAAGGCTTAAATGAGATAATGTATTGCAAAATGCCTGTCACCCTTCCATCTGGTTTGTGCTAGCATTCAGTAATTTGGAGGGGCTTTGTGTTAATTTCCTGACTTTTTAAAATAAAAGTTAAGAGGAAAGAATAAACTTATTAAACTCACGCAATACTCTTTATACTGAACAGTTATAAGACTTTAACCTTTGTTCACAAATTTCACTCTCCCAATGACTCTCCTCAGACACTTGCTTAGTTCTCCCATACCCCTCTTATTGAGGGACACAACTGCAGTGAGGTTTTGTCAGGCCCATATGAATTGACTCTAATATCCATCATGCCTCCCCCATAATTGTCAACTGTTTGTGTTCTCTAATTTCTGAGCCCTCTATATCCATTTACCTGGGCCCAAGTATAGACTCCCTTGGGCTAGTCACACATAGTGACTGGTTGGTCTTTATTTACCTGATCTTTACTTGAAATAGTTTTCTTGTTTAGTTGTAGTATAGAATGATCAGTCAATAAATGAATGAATAAAGAGCAAATAAATATGGGAGCTAAGCCAGGCTTTCCACCTAGGCCCTAGATGAACTAGTTTGTACATCTTTGTTTCCTGATCTAGGCCCCCTTCCTGCCACCTCCTAATTGGAAAGAGTACACCCTTTATTGAGGAAACACAAGGCTATTCATTCTGAATTGATTTTGAAATTTTGTTTTAGCAGCAAGTGCTTTGAAATAATTATTGTCCTCAGCATTAAGCAAGACAAAAGTTTGCCTTTAAGACTTCTCACGACAACCACTTTCACCCTTGTTGCCATTTTGAAAGAACAACTCCAAAACATTACCCTCTGTACTACCTGTGAGAATTTCTTCAGTAGCAAAATTCAAATAAAAAGGAACTCTTCTTAGGTCTTAAGTTCACCAGATTTGATTTCAGTGTTAAAGGAATAAAATTTGGGACTTGGGTTCCAGTCTTAGTTTTGACACTTGCTATGTAACTCTGAGTTGGTCACCTAATCTCTGTGACAGTTAATTTGCTCATACAGTAAAAAAGAGGAGGAGGTTGTTGAATAAAAACACTTATATCACAGAGTTCCTATGAAAATTAACTAAAATACCATATGTAAAAGTACCTATCAAAGTACCTAGCACATATTATTAACAAATGCTTAATAATATTCATGTATTCATTCACTTTTTCTTTTTTTGAGACAGGGTCTTGCTCTGTTGCTCAGGCTAGAGTGCAGTAGCATCATCATAGCTCATTGCAACCTCAGACTCCTGGAATCAAGCAATCCTCCTGCCTCAGCCTCCCAAGCAGCTAGGACTACAGGTGCACACCGCCATGCCCTGCTAATTTATTTATTTTTGTAGAAACGCTCCCACCTCAGCCTCCCAAAGTGTAAAGATTATAGGCATGAGCCACCATACCTGGCTACTCACTCATTCTTTTATTCATTCATTCTTTACACAGCAAAGCTAGATAAGAAACTATTTAAAATAAATGTCAATCAAACACAGCAAAATTCCTGTGGAATCACTAATTCTATTTTTATATTGTGCTTGTCCATCTGTAAAAAAAGACAAAATGTTCATTGTCAAAAAAATATACTAAATCAGAGTTCAACTTTGAGAGCAGCAATTCATGGGAACACCGACAAAAACATAGTTCATTTTAAATGGCTTTATACTGCCATTGTGTATTTCTCTACTACAAATGGATCTTCCTTATCAGGTGCCTTGCATCTTAACAATAGATGGCTCTTCTAGCTGCATGAACCAAATGAGGTGACTGACTTACAACAAAGAACACCACTACATTATGTTGCAAACAAGGCCCCTCAGCTAATCATACGGAAACAAAGTGAAATGATTAGTCAATGAAATAATTGCTCCCCTAAAACTGTGAAGATCATTCTTAAAATCTCCAGCTACACTGCACAGATTTAAGATTATGACATAATTATCTCTTTTTCTCATACTAAGCTGCAAGCATGATGGTTAAGTCTTTGATGGCACCAAACTATATGCGTAGCATAGCCAGAATCCCATTTCCTATTTGCCTAAAATAAGATCATTGTGAAAAAACTATATTTTGGTACAGTGTGTGAGTTACTCCTGTTAGAAGAATGCTGTTGCTTTCTTCCTTCAGTATAAGGACAATCTCAAGAATAATGTGTTGGAAGATCTGAATTGTGTTGGCTAAAGTTGTTAGCATCTGACCATGGAAAAGCTTTTGGTTGGTTTACGATGTTAGCACATTAACTTTATCTCCTTTGGTTCCCAATTTTACTTACTTTTGAGCGTCTACTATGTGTTAGACACTATGCTAAGTTTGGAATAAAATGGAAAGTACAGACCAATACAGTCAGTCCTGGCCTCATGGAAATTACAGACCAATGGGGAAGGTAGCCTGGGATAAGTGCTTTGAGGAGAGCTACATGTCTCTATGTGAGCATATAGGGGGGATCTCATCTAATAATGGAGGTCAGAGAAGGCGTAATTGGCAGAGTGATAACTGAGTTGAGATCAGAAAAATAAGTGAGAATTAACTGGACAAATAGAGAAGGGAAAACACCTTAAATTGAGGGAATAAAATATACAAAGAACATGTGGTGCCAGAAAACAAGGAATGTAGGAAGGACTGAGGTAAGCTCACAATAGCTAGAATACAGGAAACAAGGGGAAACATAAAGTGAGCAGAGGCTGAAGAAGAAAGTAGAGGTCAGAGCATTGAGGTTATATTTATGATTTTTGTTTTTATTCTAAAAGTCTTAGGAAACTACATAAGAAATATTTTTAAAGCAGCTTTATTGAGGTATAACTGACATACAATAAGCTGCAAATATTTAAAGTGTACAATTGGATAAGTTCAATATATGTGTACATCTGTGAAACCATCAAAATAATCAAGAGAGTAAGCACATCTATCACCTTCAAAAGTTTTCTCATGCCCCTTTACAACCCCTGCACCTCCCACTCTTCCCCACTTCTCCCATCCCAAAGCAACCACAGATCTGCTTTCTGTCACTAAAGAATTGTTTGCATTTTCTAGAGATTTATGTAAATGAACTCATAAAATATGTGTTTTTGTGTGAATTTTTTTCACTCAACATATCTATTCTGAGGTTTATCTAAGCTGTGGCATGTGTCAGTAGTTTATTTCTCTTTTTATTGCTGAGTAATAGTACATTATAAAGAAATACTATAATGTATTTATATCTGTTGATGGACATTTGTTTCCAGTTTGGAGTTATATAGCTGCTATGAATATCTATGCATAAGTCTTTGTGTGGAGGTATATTTCCTTTTCTATTGGAGCTGATTAGCTTGATCACATGATAGAAATATGTTTACATTTTTAAGAAACTGATAAACTGTTTTTCAAAGTTGTATCATTTTATATTCCCACCAGCAGTGTATGAGAATTCAGTCCCCTTCATATCTTTGCCAACACCTAGTATTGTCAGTCATTTTAATTTTAGCCATTCTAATAGATGTCTGATAGTATCTTATTGTAGTTTAATTTACATTTCCTTGATAACTAATGGTGTTGAACATCATTTCATGTGTTCTTTTTTTTTTTCTTTCTTTGGTAAAGTGTCTATTCAAATCTTTTACATATCTTTGAAATTGAGTTTGTTTCTTATTGTTGAGTTTTGAGAGTTCTTTATATAGTCTGGATTTAAACCTTTTATTACATATATGTTGCATATATTTTTTCCCAGTCTGTGGTTTCTCATTCCATTCTTTTAAGTTGCTTTTGAATGTAATAAGTTTTTAATATTGATGAAGTCCGATTTATTATTTTTTTCTTTTATGGCTTATACTTTTGCTATCACATCTAAGAAATCTGTGTGACCCAAGGTCACAAAGATGTTCTCCTCTGATTTCTTCTAGAAGTTTTGTTGTTTTACATTTAGGCCTATGATCAATTTTGAGTTAATTTTTGTATATGGTATGAAGTATGGATCCAAGTTCATTGTTTTACAAATGTATATCAAATCGTTCCAGTATCATTTGTTGAAATAGTTATTCTTTTTCCACCTGTGTGTTTTTGTCAAAAATCAGTTGTCCTTATATGTGTATTTCTTTCTGGACTCTCCATTACTTTCTATTGATCTTTGTTTTTTGTCTTTGCACAAATATCATAATGTTTCGATTACTGAAGCTTTATAATAATTCTTGAATCCAGATAGTTTTAGACTTCCAACTTTGTTCTTTTTTTTTGCAGAGCTGTTTTGACTCTCCTAGGTTCTTTGCACTTCCATCCAAATCTTAGAATTAACTTTTTAATGCCTACCTACAAAAATTTCTACTGGAATTTGGATCAAGATTGTGTTGAATCTCTAGATAAATTTAGAGAGAATGGACATATTAATGATATTGATTACTCCAACCCATAAGCAAGGTTTCTCTTTATTTTTTGTCTTCTTTAATGTTTTTCAGCAGTGTTCTGTAATTTTCAGTGTACAGCTCTTTCATATATTTCATCAGACTTATCCCTAAGTATTTCATATTTTATCCTATTGTAAATGAAATTGCTTCACTGATTTTAATATCTGACTGTTCTTGTTAGTACATAGAAATACCATTGAGTTTTGCATATTGACCTTTTTTTCTACACCCTTGCTAGACATGCCTATTAGTCTGGTAGCTTTTTTAATAGATTCTATCAGATTGTGTTATGTCACCTGTGAAGAAAAACAGTTTTACTCCTTCCTTTATTTCTCTTTCTTAACTGATTGTGCTGGCTAAAACATCCAGCTCAATGCTGCATTCAAGTAGTGAAAGTGAATATCCCCTGTCTTGTTCCTGATCTTAAAGAAGAAATGTCAGTCTTTCATCATTAAGTATGATGTTAGCTGTAGGTTTTTCATATATGTTCCTTATTAAGAGTTTTTTGTTTGTTTGTTTGTTTGTTTTGTTTTGTTTTAATCAACAATAGATATTAGATTTGGTCAGATTTATTTTTTTTACTTCTTTATAAATATGATTTATCTTGTTAGGCTTTTAATATGGAGATTTTTTAATGCTAAGCAACCCTATGTTCCTGGGATAAACCTCACTTGGTCATGATATATTATAATTTTTTTTATAGTTCAATGATTTTATTTTGTAGATTAGTATAATTTATTTTTTTAAAAAAAGACTAAGTCACATGATTAAAGTCATAGAGTTACTTGATGACACAACTAAATTTTAAATTCATAGTCTAAAGTGTTTCTAACAAATTGTGCAGTCTGGATGCATTCCACAAGAGTGAAATAGTGCCATAATGAAGTGATTAAAACGGCAGAATTTGTAGCCAGAGAGTCTGGATTTGTATCTTTGCTCTTCCATAATATTTACAAACTTTGAAAACTTACGCAAGTTTCTTGAACTGTCTGTGAGTTCCTTAGTTTTTATGTTTTTTAATTTCAAAGTATTATGGGAGTACAGATATTTTTGGTTACATGGACTGCTTTTGTAATGCTTGAGTCAGGGTTAAAAGTGTGCCCATCACCCAGCTAGCACTCATTGCACCCATTAGGTAGGTTTTCGCTCATCTTCTCCTCCCCACTCCTCCCTGCTCAATTTATATTAAGTTTTACTTCCCTCTATGCACATGTGTGCTCATCAGTTAGTTCCAATTTTATAGTGTGTGCATGTGGCATTTTTTTTCCCATTCTTTAGATACTTCACTTAGGATAATGGTCTCCAGTTCCATCCAAATTGTTGCAAAAGGCCTTAATTCATCCTTCTTCATGGCTGAGTAGCATTCCATGCTATATATATACCACATTTTGTTAATCCACTCATGAATTGATGGGTACTTGGGTTGATTCTACATCTTTAAAATTGTGAATTGTGCTGCAATAAATATTCAAGTTCAGATGTCTTTTTGAGAAAATGACTTATTTTCCTTTGGATAAATACCCAATAGTGGGATTGCTGTATCAAATGGTAGGTATACTTTTAGTTCTTTGAGGAATCTCCATACTATTTTCCATAGAAATTGTAGTAATTTGCAGTCCAACCAACAGTGTATAAGCATTCCTTTCTCTCTTGATCCATGCCAGCATCTATTGTTTTTGGACTTTTTAATAAAAGCCATTCTGACTGTGGTAAGGTGATATCTCATTGTGGTTTTATAATAATTTGCATTTCCCTGATGATTACTGACATTGAACATTTTTTTGTATGTTTGTTGGCCATTTGTCTATCTTCTTTTGAGAAGCTTCTGTTCATGTCTTTTGCCCACTTTTTAATGGGGTTGTTTGATTTTTTTTCCTGCTGATTTACTTGAGTTTTTTGTAGATTCTGGTTATTAGTCCTTTATCGGTTGTATAGCTTACAAATATTTTCTCCCATTCTGTAGGTTGTCTATTTGCTCTGCTGATTATTTCTTTGGCTGTGCAGAAGCTTTTTAATTTAATCAAGTTCCATTTATTAATTTTTTTGTTGTTGCTGTGATTGCTATTGGGGACTACTTCATAAATTCTTTGCCTAGGCTGATATCTAGAAGAATTTTTCCAACATTTTCTTCTAGAATTTTTATGGTTTCATGCCTTACATTTAGGTCCTTTATACATATTGAATTAATTTTTGTGAGTGGTGAGAGATATGGATCCTGTTTCATTCTTCCACATGTGGCTATCCACTTTTCCCAGCACCACTTACTGAAAAAGGATTCTTTTACCCAGTATATATTATTGTCTGCTTTGTCAAAGATAAGTTGGCTGTATGTGGATGGTTTTATATCTGGGTTTTCTGTTCTGTTCCATTGGTCTATGTGTCTATTTTGGGGCCAGTACCATGGTGTTTTGGTTACTTTAGCCTTGTAGTATGCTTTGAAGTCTGGTTATGTGATGCCTCATGATTTGTTCCTTTGGTTAAGATTGCTTTGGCTATTCGGACTCTCTTCTGGTGCCAAACGAAGAGTAGAATTATTTTTTCTAGATCTGTGAAATATGATGTACGTATTTTGATGGGGACTGCATTGAATCTGTAAATCACTTTGGGTAGTATGGGCATTTCAACAATGTTGATTCTCCCGATCCATGAGCATGATTATAATGTATAAAATACCTAGGGATATATTCTAGTTTTAATATACTATTGGATTCCATTTGCTAAAATTTTGTTTAGAATTTTTGCATCTATGTTCGTGAGGGATATTAGTCTGTAATATGTTTTTCTTATATTTGCCTATTTTTATATCAAGGCAATATAGACCTCATAGAATGAGTTGGAAGGTATTGCCTCATCTTCAATATTTTGTAATAGTTTGCATAGAATTGGTATTATTTCTTCTATAAATGTTTGGTACAACCAAACTATCTGGCCTGAAGTGCTTGTGTATGTGTGTGTGCATGTATTGTTTTTGTGGGAAGGTTTATATAAAGATTTTAAACAAGAGTAGGGGATGTGATATAATATTTGCATTTCAAGATCATGTGGCTACAATGTGAAGAAGGATTAGAAAGGAACAATAATGGTAGTGAGTAGACCACTGAAGAGGCACTTTCAGTAGTGCAGGCAACAGATAATGGTGATTTAGACTAGAGTATTGGCACTGGGAAAAAAGATAAATAGTTCAACTAAAGGAACATCTTAGAAAGTAAAAGTAATAAGCATTGGTGCTGGATAAGATATGGGAGGAAATCAAGAATGATTTCTAGGTTTCTTGTTTACATAATTGGATAATTTGTAATGTCATTCACTGAAATATGTGACACTTAGAGAGGAGCAAAATAGAATGTGTGTGTATATATGGGTTGGGGAAAAATCATTCATTTTTGGGTTTTTTTTTGTTTTGTTGGTTTTTGTTTGTTTTGTAAATTTGAATTTACAGTGCCTTTTGTAATAACTCTAAGTTGGATACATGTATCTACAGCTCAGAGTAAACTTCTGGGACAGAAACATAAATTTATGAATAATCTCCGAATAGGCTGTATGAAAGTCTTAGGAATAGATTATATCATCTAACCTGAAAATGAGAAGAAAATAATGTTTAGAATCCAGCTTTGAAGAATTCTAATACATAATAATTTTTCTTTCTTTTTCTTTTTTTAATCTTCAGGAACCTATTTTTCTTAGTAGCTGTTCTTTTGCCCTGCTCAACACTGGCATAATACATTATTTTCAATAGTGTAGAAACCACCTAGGTTGGCCTTACTTGGTGAAAGGGAGGCAGCACGATGGTATGATAAAATAAATGTTGCAGCCAGAAAACAAAACAGCCTAAGGACGTGATAATAGCAATATCTACAGTGTTTACAGTTAGCCACTTCAATATATTAGATATTCTGTTCCATTTGTTTTCCCATAGAAATACATAAAGAGGTTATGTATTTATGTATACATATAAGAGATTATGCAATTATCATTTTTTGAGATATTAATGGAAAAAAGCTCAAAAATGGTCAATATTATTAGTCAGCAGGGAAATAAAAATTAAGTCACAATGAGATCCCACTACACATCCATTAGAATGCCTAAAATATAAGAGTTTGACAACTCCAAATATTGATGAGAATGTGGAGAAACTGAAACTCTCATACACTGATGGTGGGAATATATAAGTGTACAACCACTTTGGAAAACAGTTTGGCATTTCTCAAAAAGATAAACATAAGTGTACCATACAACTCAGTCATTCCTTTTTTTAGGTATTCAAGAACAATGAAAATGTATGTCTACACAGACTTCTACACAAATGTTCATAGCAGCTTTTTTCATAATATGCCAAAACTGGAAACAACCCACATGTACATCAAACAAAAACAAGGTATATCTTTAAAACCTCAGAAGCATTATTCCAATTGAAAGACAGACACAAAAGTGTACACATGATATAATTCCACTTTACATAAATTAAAGAAAGTAAAAATTACTATATATTGATAGAAAGTAGATCCATTGCTGCCTAGGCCTAGAGGTAGATAGAGGAAGGACTGAAAAGAGGCATGAAGAATCTTTCAGGGTAATGGAAATAATCTATATCTTTATTGTGGTAGTGATTTCACAGGTGTACATAACTGTCAAAACTCATAAAATTGTAAATTTTAAATAGATGCATTTTATTATATATAAATTATATTTCAATGATATTGATTAAAAATGCCTCAGGTATTTTAGGATTCAAGGCCAAGGAATTATATTAATTTCCTAAATAAATTATTAATTTAAACACCAATGGTGTAAAAGTTTCTTGTGATTAAATCCCAAAGTTTTAGAGTTTAAAATTGAGAAACATTGATGAGTCAGTAAGTATGTGATTAAAGGATAAAATTCCCTGGCTAAGGGACCTAAGACTTTTGTCTGAATGTTGATTAGAGTCTCTATTGTTCCTCACATCTGACAGTAGGCCAAGGGAAGAAAAACTAGGTGAACGACCTAGCCATTTCTCATAAAGCAATATCAATCAATATAGTAGTATACAAAAGTACCTCACTCCTATGGGTATTAATATTTACTTGAATAATATTTTATTTATGCCCTATAACTACCCTGTTATTCTGAAGTCTAATTCAGGCAACCCCAGAGTTCATTCTTAATAGAAACTACCTTTAAAAATCTCTGGCACTGAGTAATTTATCTTATTTCTAAAAACTTCCAGGAAAGGAAATTCATGTCTATCAACACTATCACAAATCTTAAAAGATGCTTAAAATCAAGAATTTCTGTATTGATTGATAGCTCTGAAGGATCTTTAAGACACCACTTAGTTTACCCACCATCTTTAGTTAGAATAACCTATTTTTTTGCAATGAATTGTTTCTATTTACTTATATTCTGATTTAGCTATTAAACCACCCATCCTCCATTTAACATTCATTGAGTTCTATGACACTTCATGTATTGAGCTAGAAGCTGAGGATACAAAGACAAATAAAACATGCTCTCTCCCTGTCAAGAATTTACACACAAGAGAAGACAAATATTCACATAAACAGGCATTTATATGACAAAATGAGAAGAGAGTTGACAGTTAATATATGCATGCTATGGGAAAACCAAGGGATTGACAATTAATTCAGCTTGGGAAAGACAATTAAGCCATTTAGTGAAATGACATTAGATTGGGATCTTGGAAAGGTGAAGGAATTTGCTATGTGGATAAGCCAGGATGCAACTCATGTAAAGAATAGCATGTGCCAAGAAAGTCTAATATGCTCCAAGAAAGGGGAGAAGTTCACGTGGTTCAATCACAAGGTTCTTTGTGGGAACTGATGGGACAAGATGTTGCTTGGGTAGATTTTATCCAAGCTAAAAAATTTAGATTATATCTTTCTGCCATTTTATATATAGAAGAACCTTGAACAACAACAACAAAGAGAGAGGTTGGGGATCCTTAATGAGCTACTAAACATTGAATTGTAAGAAATTGAATTGAATCACATTCTCTGTATATCAGACAATATATAATTTCTACACATAGAAATAGCTAAGATTGGGCAAACATTTTAACTCGTGCACAATGCATTTGAGGTACAGCTGGGGCTGGAAAATATAGGCCTTGTGATACCTTCTTGAATGTTCTTTCTTATGTACCATACTGTGGCAAATTTCAACATGAAAGAAATCTGAAAATTTAACTGAAATAATGCTTTATGCAAACTCCTGTGGTGTGAATACAGTTTTTTAGGAAGAACTCTTCAGTTCTGACTATACTAATTAGAGAACTTACAGTTCTGTGTCTTCAAAAGTGTATTCAGGCAGCACATTTCTATAAAAATGTTAAACACATGTAAAGCTATTTTAAAATCAAAATACTAAGCTAAAATGAGACATATAGGAGCAAAGTCAAGTTCCCACCTAAGCTAATGTTTGTACATTCTTCTTTTCAATAAAAAAGTACATAGATTTTCTCAAAAAGCTTTCTCTTATAGTTGAGGACAAATGAAAAAGATATTAAGAAGAAAGATGAGTCAATAAATCTGAGGGTGAAAAACTGGAAAGCCCACCTCCATTTTCAGGAAAGGAAGCTACTAAAAATGACATTTCTTTAAGCTACAAATGTTTCTGCTCTCCAGATCCTAAAGCTAAAAGAGAAAAAAAAATGTTAAAAACTGGACAAATCACCTCCATAAAACAGCCACCTCTTCTTTTGAGAAATCAGGTCTCCAGAAAGATTACTTGCTTCAAACACTGAAAACTAGGAATAAAGGGGAAAAACTCTGAAAATTCAAATAGATATGCCCAAAGTTCACATATTAGAGTTTACTATTCTAGAATCTATGAAAAAGAGGGACTCTTAACTCCTTACTCAAAGACAATGTATTCTTACATTAACAGCAGTTTATTTGTAAGGTTCATATGAGAATTACAAGTCCATATTAGATTCAAAAAAATAAATATAGGAGAGATCCTCTGCAAGCAAGTATAAGGAGAACAAGGAAGAATGAAGTAAAATATGAACAGTAACTATATGAATTAAAGAATAACAATGATTGTGGATGAGCCATCATAAGGTCAAATGTTTACAACACTAATTTCTGGGGACATCATTATATGAAGTGGCTAAAATATAACCCCTAAGCTTTAAAGAAACAGAAAATGATGCACTGACTTTGATAGAGATTCCCATTCATAAATGAATTGAAATGTAAAAATTTGTGCACTGACAATATTTAGCCTTTAGCTATCTAAAAATCTTAGCTATCCAGAATGTCTTACTCCTCAAAAATCCCAGGTGGATTGCTGAAGCACTGTTCAGGTCTATAAACATGAATTAGCTGATTACTAAGTTCCAGAAGTGGGATATACAAGGATGAATAAGATAAACGAGATACTGTCTCTGCTTTCAGGTAGCTTGGATTGTGGGTGAGATAGACAGGAAGGAGATAATTAAAATAATGTGTTTGATGTGTTGATAGTTGTGGGCAGAAGGTCACGGGGAACTCAGAGGAGGAGTGCTTAGTCAAGCCTTGGGGATGAATACAATTCTGTAAGGAAAAGAAGAAAAAAAAAGAAAAGAAAAAGAAGAGAAAACAAGAGGAGAGAATGGAGAACTGGCTCAGACATTCTATTTATTTATTCGATTCCAGAAATTGATGCTTCAAAATAATTCTTTATTATTGAATAAAGGCAACAATTAATATACTCTTATTTTACATTAGAAATTAGCAATGAACTTAATTCTGGCCTTGTCCTTCATTTCAGCTTAGAGTGTATAAAAAGAAAACCCAGCATTTTAATTTCAGAGTTAGAAACCTAAGGTTCAAGTTATTTAGTAGGACTGTGGCTTCGGACAAGTCACTTAACCCTGGGACTCGTTTTTTACATCTGTAAATGAGGCTAATGAAAAGGATCTGATGAGAAAAGGTAGATTCCAATGAGTTGTTAATCATAAAATGATATTTTTTTTATTTCAGAATATTATGGGGGTACAACACCATAAAATGATATATAAGAGATAATAATGTCATCTAGCCAAAGAAATCTAATTTATCACTTATTTCCTGGTCTGGGTATGCAGGATATTTTGATCTTTTGGCTGCAAGTTACAAAAAATCCAATTCAAACTTGATTAAACAATATGAATATTTGTTGTTCCTAAGCATTAAGGTTGACTTATTCCAAAGGGTTCAGGTCCACTTCCTTGCCAATCTTTTGGCCTGACCTTCCTCTATATAGTGATGTTGTCTCCTCAGGCAGGTAATACAATGGCTGTAGCAGTTCTAGACTTCAACTCCATGAACAACAATGTGCAGAAGAAAGGAAGTGGGCATACAGAAGGTCTCTCAGAAGGTCAAGTATAACTTTTCCCAGACACCCCATGGATATCCCTCCTGCATTTTTATAGACCCCAAATGGATCACATGGCTAGTTCAGAACCAAACACTAGCAAGGGGATAAGGTTAACTTTAGACAAGTCAGGCCACCTCTTGGAGGTCATGCTTTTCCTAAGGCACATGGATTTTGTGGTCAGGAATAAATACTTGAACAACATATTCTGTGAGGAAGAAAGGAGGGGGCAAATGAAGACTAGGTAGACAACCAAAAGTATTACTTAAAGCTATAATAGTGAATGCAATTAATCCTCTTTTATATCAGAAAACCATGCCAATTACCAGAAATATTGGCATAATTTTTAAATGATATAATTATTCATACATAGTTCACACAAGCTGTGCACATAATCAGATTGAAATTACAGTAAAAAGGCATTTACCATGATAGAACTAAATTTCAGCTATTATACCAAAGGAAACAATCTAGTAATTTTGAGGCAGAAGAAAAAGCATGGGCTTTGTTGTCAGACAAATATGGGTTTGAATTCTAGTTTTGTAATACACCAGATATGTGACTTTGGGCAATTTATTTAGACACCCTCTTCACAATAAAATGTGAATAATATTATCTAACATATAGAATTGCTATAAAAATAAAATGAAGTGACATAATATGAAAATACTTTTCCTTGAACTGAGGTACTCAATAAATATTAGTTCAGGTCTCATTGGCTGCCTTTTTATACTCCATCCCTAGAGTCCCAAGGTATCAGTTTAATTCAAATAATTGAAATCTAAAAATATTTTATGACACATACTTCTTATATGTACTAATTTAGGGGCTGAGTATCCTAAATGGTTAGAACAAGGTCCTTGTCATGAAAAGGTCTTTAATTGAACAAATGTCTCAGTAGTCAACTCTACTATAAATCAAAGTGGAAAAAGTTCTGTACTGAAAAAGAAGCAGACAACAGCAAGGCCACTTATTTGTATCTCTAGACCAGCCCTAGTCATTTTCCCCTCTATGTGGCTGAGTGCCATGTCTCCTCTGTGAGCATACAATGTAGGCTGCCATTCCCCTGTTCCTACAGTGCTGATGATTTGTCTGCAACCAGCTTCCTGTGGTTTCTTGACTCGAATCAAAGACACCTAACAGGGCAACATCTGCTCTCAGACTGCGCAGCTGCAGGGCTCTCCCGTTTGGATCCCAGGACAGAAAATCATGTGTGAGAAAACCTGCTCTTTTATTTAGAAAGGAGGTGCTTTTAGGAGGTATGCTGATTACATTGCCCACCAACTTCTGTTGTGGCCCTCAGCAAGTCAACTGACCTTCACTGAGACTTTCTGAATAACAGACATTAATGAACCAGAGATGAGGAAGATTTTGCCCCTACTTTCAGGTAGCTCGTAATGACATATATATGTTCAATAAAACATGTATACTGATAACTATAATGAAATGTTGAGAACAGTGAGGTAATAATTAAAATGTTCATTTGCACAGCACTGTAAAATTTTATATACTTCATCTTCTTTCTCCTGAGAGATGGGCATGCATTTACAGATTTATTTATTGAATAAACTTTTACTGAACCCCTACTATGTGCTACCAAGGGATATCAAAATGAGTATGCCATATATTCATTAGCATATTTATTAATTTATTTGTGTATACTGTGATCTGAAGCCTTAATTTTCTTATTTTTAAAATAGGAATTATGCAAATACAATCACGCCTTGCTTTGCGACAGGGATAAATATGATAAATGCATCCTTGGGTGATTTCATCATTGTGTGAACATCATACAATGTGTTCTAAAAGTGATCTGAAGCATAAATAAATTTTGGTCCCTTATTCCTGATAGATGAAGTCAATGTTATTCTTGGTTTACAGTAGAGAAGTAAAGGCTTATAGAGACTGTAAGTCATCTTTGTATACTTGGTTGCTAGGTCCTCTGTTAACTCAGTGTTCTCTCCTCTAAAATACGTGGCTTTTAAGAAGGCTATGAGAGGTCAAACAAAGATTATCTTCCTTCAAGGAAGCTAGAAAGAATTTATAGCAGAATTTCCATTAGCTTGAAAGAGAGATGGTAGAGGAGTACTTGAAATGATCTTTCAAGCTTTACAAACTATTACTCCCTTAGATGTTCACTACTGTCTGCCAACTAAAATTTTTGCTGTTCTTTGAGTAAACCCTGCTCTTCCTAACTCCAAGCTTTTTCACAAACCGTCCCATTCATCTGCAAGTTTTCCCCCTGTCCAAACAAACAAAAGGTTTCTACACAGTTACAGTACAAACACAGCTTGCATATTTCTCAACTGAATCAAGGACCAGACCTGATTATCTGATATCTAGAACCCTTATGGCAACCCTGGGGTATACATACAGTCATATGTTGCATAACAACATTTCAGCCAAGGATGGATTTCATATATGATGGTGGTCTCATAAGATTACAATACCATATTTTTACAGTACCTTTTCTATGTTTAAATATGTTTAGATACACAGATATTTATCATTGTGTAACAATTGCCTATAGTATTCAGTACAGTAACATGCTGTGCAGGTTTGTAGCCTAGAAGCAATAGGCGATACCATATAGCCTAAGTGTGTAGTAGGCTACACCACCTACGTTTGTGTAAGTATATTCTATGATGTTCACACAATGATGAAATCATCTAACGATGCATTCCTCAGACTTATCCCTGTCGCAAAGCAAGGCATGATTGTATTTGCATAATTCCTATTTTAAAAATAAGAAAATTAAGGTTTCAGAGTAAATTCCTCCCAGGAAGAAAGTTAATCTCAGTCTGTTTGCATTCACCTTGCTGTTTATTTTCTCTACATGTTTACAACTACACCAGGCATGTCCCAACATTCAAAGTAAGCCAGAATTTTCACAAAGGCAGGGATTATTGCCTGTTTTTCTCACAGCTATATCCAAAATATCTAGAAGAGTTCCTAACATACAGTAAGTTCTTAGCGAACATTTGTTGAATGAATTATTAAATAAATATGTATTTCATCAAACTGACTTCTCTAAGGACATATAGCCAGGAAGAAGAAAAGTGAGGTTTGAAGTCAGGTAGTCTGACCCTAGATCCCACCGCATCATTAAGATTTGGAATCAGGTCTGGCATAGCCAGTATACAAGTTTTTCTGTTGCTGAGTTTAGGGAGAAAAATATTTGTTCAAAACTTTGTTTAAAACTTTGTTCAAATCATTATTTAAAAACTAAATATCACAATGCCAGGTGCTGTGGCTCACACCTGTAATCCTAGCACTTTGGGAGGCTAAGGCGGGAGGATTGCTTGAGGCCAGGAGTTCTAGACTAGCCTGGGCAATTGCAAGAACCTATCTCGCTAAAAAAACAAACAAACAAACAAAAAACCCTAATAATAAAAATTAAAAAAATTAGCTGGGCATTTTAAAAAACCCACTAAATATCATATGTAAATTATATCTCAATAAAGACGTTTTTTAAATCAACTTAAAAAAACCAACTATATACTAAATCATATTTATTTGTTCATGGCAGAATTAACTCTGCCCAGAGAGTGTAAATTTCTTAAACTGGCTACCATAACCTTCAACATTTCTCAATTCTAACACAGCCATCAGTGTATTTTCTAAGAACTTGAAGTACTTTTAAATAACTTTATAAAGATATAAAGTTGAATGACAATAGAAAGTCAAGGATTTCAAATCACACCTGGACTGAATACTAAGATAATGCATGTAATTTATGACCTTACCATCTGATTGAGCGTAAATTGTTAAAAAAGATCCCTAATGTAATCCAATTTGCTTTTAGTACCTAATTAACATTTCCTAGTTGCTTCTAGATTGGATGATTGAGAAATACAATGCATATAAGAGTCAAACTGGGCATTGTGGTATACAATTAAGCTAATAATTTCCCTGTTACTGGCAATGTATTAAACTGATGGCAGAGATAGTGCTGGGAAAAAAGAATGGAGTAGATAATTAGAAAAAATAAGACAATTAGGTACCTGAGTTGTTTGCACTTTTAGAGGGATTGATAGCAAATCCATTGCTCAGCTCCCACATCCCAATCGAATTCTGGAGGGAAAAATATGCAGACTCAAAGTTACAAGTCAGAGAGGATGAATTAAAGGGACCACTGGAAGGAGGGATAGTACTAACACTAACTAAGCACCTTGGTCATGTACTACTCTAATAAAAGCATATGTACTAAGCCAGAACAATTATGAGGCTCCTATATCATTATCTTCATTTGTTTATCTGAAGAAATTGAGGTTCACAAAACTTTTGTAACTTGCCTAAGATTTCAAGCAGCAAGTTGAGAGTGCTTGTTATTATTGTTAAAAACCATAGGCATTATTTACGAGAATTTAGGAAGTGCAAGGGCCAGGTTTAAAACAGCTACCCTGCTTTTAAAAGAAAAAAAAAAAAAAACCCTACCCAGGCAATTATATCCTGGAGAGATCCTTGTATAATTCAAAAAGTAGCTTGGAACAATAGTTCTTACCTCCTTTCTCTGTGATGTAATATTCAGGGAGGAAGTCACAGAATTCACATGGACCGACAATTTCATGAGCCCCCTCAGATCAATTGCTGCACCATAGCAAAAATGAGCTACTGTTACATGCAATTCTCTGAACACTAGAACTCAAGAAAACACACAGAAAGGTATAAGAAGCTTTATCTTATGGCTATTCTTGAATAGACTCTGCTTTGTTTTTTAAGTAAAATAAGTACTTTGTCATTAGTAACAAATAACAATTGATCCAAATAATAATGTATAACAACAATGTGTTTGGAAATTCTTGCTTAGAAGAGATTAGGATGCCAGGCAGAAAATTAAAAAATATGGTTTTGAAAAGAAAAATTAGATCAATTGATTTCTTTCTTTGATTTGACTGGTAGGCTACAAGCATAAAGGATGCACTAGCTCTTATCTACTCTGTTTTCAGCAAGTTTCAGACTACTTAACACTGTATTTTCCTCCGATAGGGAGGTAGTAAACAACATCTTGGCCAAACTACTTCACGTGGGAGATGCCTGGTTCTGGGGAAATACTTAAATACTCAAATTTTCAATGGCTTGATTCAGCAGAAAGGCAATCTAATGTAGTGAAGAAAGCATAGGGTTTAGAATCAGGTGGCTTGTATTCAAATTCTTTTCCCTATTATTTGTCTGCCTCTCTATCCTTGGATCACTCAATCTCTTTACTTCACTTTCCTTAATTCACTCATGCATAGTTATTGAGCATCTACTTTTGCTAGACACTGTTCTCAGTGCTTGAAATACAATAGTGAAAGGACAAAGTCCTTGCTTTCACAGAGCTTACATTCTAATGGAAGAAGCGGACAAGCTATGAAGCTATAAGCATTTACATAAAATATCAGATAGCAATAAGTGCTGTGAAAAAAATTTTAAACTAAAGGAGTGTAAGAAGAGAGTCACGACAAGAATGGGCTATTTTAGATAAAGTACTCAAAGAAGGCCTTTCTGAGGCAGGGGTATTTGAGCAGAGATGTGAAAAAGTAAGAAGATTTTTTTTTCCTCACCAGAAGTTATGAGCAAATGAGCCAACAGTAATCATAAGGTTCTTAGGCAAAAATAAATTTGGCTTATTCAAGAAATAACAAGGTCATTATGGCTAGACCAAGAAAAGAGAGAAGAGAAATAGATTATTCTGAGTGTGTTGGAAAGCACTGAAGCTAATATCCCACCAAATAGATCTTTCTGGCTGCTGGATGGAGATGTGACTGGATGAAGAAAGGAGCAGAAGCAGGAAGGCAAGTTAGGAAACAAGGCCCATAGTTTGGGTGAGAGACAATGGTAATACGAACTATTACCTTGCAGGTAGGCACAGGCATACAGACAATGGTAGTTGTGGTGAAAAGCAGCTAAACTTGGCATACTTTGAATATAGAGCCTATAGGATTTGCTGGTAGGTTGGACGTAGGTTCTGAGGAAAACAAGCAAAGAGTAGTCCTATGTTTTTGGTCTGGGAAGGTGCTGGGTGAGAGAGAAGTGAAAAATTTGGTTTTTACATGATAACTTTGAAGTGACTATTAGATATCCAAGCAGAAGTGTTAAATACACAGTTAACTATTCACATAAAAAGTCAGGGAAGAGGTAGGAACTGGAGATAAATCTTGGGAGTCATAAGATCATGTAAGTTATTTAAGTTATTTAAAGTCGTGGAACTGGCTTGATGGAGGGAATGAGTGTCACTAGAGACAGGAAGAGGTGCCAAGACTAAGCCCTGGTCAGCAGCAACACGTGGATACTGGAAGAGCAGGAAAAGGTAAAAAAAGAAAAAAACAGAGAGTGAGGCTGAGAAGGAGTGGCCAGTACTGTAGGTGGTACCTCTGACTTCATTGTACTAGAGCCAGGGGAGGAAAAATGTTTTAATCTTTTTTAGAAAAATGTTTTGTAGACACAAGGGTCTTGCTATGTTGTTCAGGCTGGTCTTGAACTCCTGGCCTCAAGTGATGCTCCCACGTGAGCCCGGCTGAGGAAAATGTTCTCAGAAAGATTAAGTGATCACCTGTGTCCTATATTACTGAGAGGTGGAGAAAGATGAGGATTAAGAATTGATTACTGCATTTTGCAAATTGGACATCATGAGGGACTCAATAAAGTTGCTTTAGTGGAGTGGCAGAGAGAAAAGTGTGACCAAAGTGAGTTGAGGAAAGAACAAGAGGTGAGGAAATAGAGAACCTTGAGCACAGACTACTCCTTTGATGTTCTTTGCTAAATGGGGGAACAAAAAACGGGGAGTGGTAAATGAAATGAAGATAATGATCATATTTACCAGCAAACATTACTTTGAATATCAAACAAGCAAACATATGTAGAAAATCTTTATGAACTCTAAGACACTATACAAATATTATGTTATTTTGTGACAAGAAGGATGGGTAGGGAAAGGAAATGAGGCATCCTGAACAGCATCCTTTAAGGCATTTAACCTACCTACTGGATTCTGGATTCTTTGATGTATATATTTGCTTTACTTATATATAGTAATGCATCTGGTAGAATAAAATAATCTGGAAATGTTTGAGTAAATAATCCTACTAAACAGATAAAAAATAATTACATGTTGTGAATTTGGGAGAATCTTCTGAAACTTAGAAAAGATTTCAAATAAATTATACAATATATGTTTTATAGAGAAGTTAAGTTCATTAGGATCCTGGCTATAAAAATCAATGAAATAGCAAAACTATGGAGAAAGTAAAAAGATGAGTGGTTGCCAGGGGTGGGGGACTGGGGTTTGAATAAGCAGAGCACAGAGGATTTTTAAGGCAGTGAAAATACTCTGTATGATGCTATAATGATGGATATATGTCATTATGCATTTGTCCAAACCCATAGAATGGACAACACCAAGAGTGAACCTCTGGTAGGGGATGTTGCTAGTGGGGGAAGCTATTCATATCTGCGGACAGGGGTATATGGGAAATCTCTTTATCTTCCTCTTAATTTTGCTTGAACCTGAAACTTATCTAAAAAAAAGTCTAACGAAATCAATAAAATAAAAATCTTAGACAATTCATCAGACATTATGACAAAATAATTTACTTGGACTAAAAAATCTCAAATCTTTGCAACTTTTCCAACATATCTTTTACTATCATATTCAAGGCCATAACTGTAAGCTAAATTTAAAACAACATAAACTCAAAAAAATATAGGTTCGAATAGACTGAAAGAGCCCCAGATGTTGAAGTGAATGTTTTAGAAGTCATCATTAATCACAAATTCATTTTGAGTCAGAAAAAAACTTTGATCCTAAATAAGTTCTGCACAGCACTTGGATCATAAAAGGTTCTCAGTAAATGTATGCTGAATGTTGCATGAATGGATGAATGTTTGCTTGCTTGTTGACTGTTAGAAAAAAATACATTTTCAAATCTTGATAATCTTTACAATACATCTGTCATATGTTCTATTTTTACCCCATTAACACGCTAAAATTTGCTTATCAACTATGCCGATTTCTGGTCTGGGCCTATGGTTTTGGACACTTCACCTCATAGTTATTGAAGTCTTTAGCATATATCTTTTAGACAGACTATCTAAGGTAGGTCAATAGATTTTGTTTTTAGAAAACAAAAAGAAAGTCTAATTTTCAATATATGCTGGGGTGAAAACAGAAGGTCACTTTTAGTGTGAGAATCAGGTGAACTAGTCAATATATCACAGTGGAGCCTTATGGTTCCCTTCAAAACTATGATTTGTGATAAAATATTAATTTTTATTAGATATGTAAACATGATTTTAATAGAATGACTGGTACAATTCATCAGTAAATGTAATTTCAAAAAATATTGTAAAAATAACTGGAAAATCGGAGAATTTCAAAGATGGCTGACCAGAGACACCAGCTACTAGATCATCTCAGAGAGAAGGAAAAGTTTTAGAGGAAAAAGAAAAAACAAACAAACAATTATAGATTGGGTGTAATTCTGAGAGAAAAGTGCCAGAACCTACAAAAGATTCCATGGGAAGAAGTTGCAGGGCAGAACAAGAAGGAACAAGATATCAGCAGAGGTCAACCCCAAGAGACTTGGAGTCTAGCAAAAAGGGTAGGTGGAGCAGTTTGTTTCTCCCTCCCTCACATCTCTGGCAGTCAGCAGGCTTCCAAAATGCTGGAGAGCCTTTCTACCCTCATGAGCCCCAAAGCTGCTGCCGCCAGTGAAGTGGGAGCTTCTCGAGGACAAAGCATCAGGCTGCCAGCCCCCGTGGGATGCTTCTTGTCACCATAGATCTGAGCCAAGATGGCAGGGGCCATATTGCTACTCTACCCACCATGCACATTTGTCCTCCCCAGGGGGCTTCAGCCCCTCAGTTCTCATCTTGCTCGTTCCTACCCAAACATTTCCCAACTCTGGTGCAGACTGTGGGAGCCCCAGGGGGCTTGTGGGTCCCTGGGGATCTGCATGACCCCAGAGCCTGGACGTTCCAGGTGGGCTGCCTTCCAGAGAGAGGGACGGAGATGAGGACTATTTCACAGATCTAGATAAAATAATTCTATGCTTCATTTGGAACCAGAAAAGAGCCTGAAGAGCCAAAGCAATTTTAAGCAAAAGAACAAATCTAGAGGTATCACATTATCAGACTTTAAAATATACTACAAGGCTATAGTAACCTTAACAGTATGGTATTGGCACAAAAATAGAGACATAGACCAATGGAACAGAACAGACAACCCAGACATAAAACCATCCACATATATCCAACTAATGTTTAACAAAGCAGACAACAATATACACTGTGGAAAAGAAGACCTATTCAATGAATGGTGCTGGTAAAATTGGACAGCCACATGTAGAAGCTTCCAGGATCTATATCTCTCACCACTCACAAAAATTAATTCAACATGGATAAAAGACTTACATATAAGGCATGAAACCGTAAGAATGCTGAAAGAAAATGTAGGAACCACTCTTTTAGATATCAGCTTAGGCAAAGAATTTATGAAGAAGACCCCAATTGCAATCACAGCAACAAAAACATAAATAAATGGGACTTGATTAAATTAAAAGGCTTCTGCACAGCCAAAGAAATAATCAACAGAGCAAATAGACAAACTACAGAATTGGAGAAAATATTCCCAAGCTATACATCCAATAAAGGGCTAATAACCAGAATCTACAAAGAATTCAAGCAAATCAGCAAGGAAAAAGCAAACAACCTCATTAAAAAGTGGGCAAAAGACATGAACAGAAGCTTTTCAAAAGAAGATAGACAAATGGCCAATATACATATGAAAAAATGCCCAACATCACTAATCATGAGGGAAATGCAAATTAAAACCATAATGAGATATCACCTTACCCCAGTTAGAATGGCTTTTATTAAAAAGTCCAAAAATAATACATGCTGGTGTGGATGCAGTGAGAAAGGAATGTTTCTACACTGTGGGAAGGACTGCAAATTAGTACAACCTCTAGGGAAAACAGTATGGAGATCTCTCAAATAACTAAAACTAGACCTCCCACTTGATCCAGCAATCCCACCACTGGGTATCTACCCAAAGGAAAAGAAGTCATTTTGTCAAAAACACACCTGCACTCAAATGTTTATTGCAGCACAATTCACAATTGCAAGGATGTAGAATCAACCCAAGTGTCCATCAATTCATGAGTAGATTAACAAAATATGGTATATATACAGCATGGAATACTACTCAACCATGAAGAAGGATGAATTAAAGCCTTTTGCAACAATTTGGTTGGAACTGGAGACAATTATCCTAAGTGAAATATCTAAAGAATGGAAAAACAAACACCACATGTACTTGCTATTAAACTGGAACTAACCAAGGAGCATACATGTGCATAGAGGGAAGTAAAACTCAGTGGAAATCAAGTAGGGGGGAGGCGGGAAAAGGGGGTGGGCAAAAATCTACCTAACAGGTACAATGAACATTATATAGGTGATGGGCACACTTATAACCCTGATTCAAGCATAACAAAATCAATCCATGTAACCAAAAATATTTGTACCCCCATAATATTTTGAAATAAAAAAAACCAGGAAACATAAGTGGTGGTCAGGGTATAAAATGCTAATATGGACTATTGAGTAAAGCTGGCCATATGTAGGACTCTACCAAATAGCATAAAAAATGAAAATGTAATACATTTTTAATTTCCAATGTAGAATATGTATTTGTAACCCACTTTTAATAATTATGTTTAAAAAATACCTTTCTATGCCGTTGTTTCCTAGTTTCTATGGAAGGCTTTGTTATGGCAACATAGGAGAAGGAAATAATAAATGGTTGTTAAAGTCTTTTGAAAACATAAAATATTATGTAAATTCTAAATGGAAATAACTATTAAGAAGAGCATTTTCCTTCAAGAGCATGAATATACCCAAGGTATTGACTATGTTTATACAACGGTATGGAGAAAAGAGATAAACACTATTGCCAAACAGACCTGAGTTTGCATCTCAGTTCCACTGTTTTCTAGTTGTATTCATTTGGGTAAATTGCTTAACCTTTCTGGGTTCTTGAAAAATACAGATAATTCTACTGACCTTAGAATGTTATTATGAGAATTAAAGGCAATACTGTGTGTAGAGACTAGTACATACAAAGCAGATACACAGATATTATTTTTCTTTCTTCTTCTCTGAGCAAACATTAATTTCCACTTAAACTGATAAGAGATACTACAAGGTATTATAGTTTTTCAGTGATATAACTGGCTGGTAGAGGCATTAGCCTATAGCACCTCGCAGAATCTTAATTCCTAGTGTATGTATTGAGCTTTTTTCCAGACATCCCCTTTCCTTAGGTTCCCTAAATGACAATGAACTAAGAGGAATGATGCTTGTTATGTAACAGTGGACAAGCCTTTCTCCACTCTGGGTTTCTCCTCTTTTGTGTTGTGCACAGGAAGAATGAGCTAGATCAGTGCTACACTGGGTGTGGTCTATTGATGGATGATAGTATGTAAACCGTTTGTTTCACATATACTACAAAGTTAAGTATTGAAAATAAGAGTAAGCATTTAGAAACTTTTACAGCAATTTGGCAAAGTAATTGTATATCTTTTGAAAAATAAAAATGGAATTGTATTTTGTTTTTTACTTCCCAATTCTATTTCTCTAGTAATTCATTTTTATTGCATTTTACAGAAGTATTGTTATGCAATAGATTGTACATTTAAACACAAACACACACACACATACATACCTTTCATCACAGATAGTCTGAGCAACATTGAACTAGATAATCACTTCAGCCCTAATATTCTACAAGATTATTCTCTATCAATGTTGCCCGCTGCTGACCAACTCCAGAAAAAGATGAGGTGGTTATTGCCTGATGGCCTCCAAAGAGGCACCTTCTCTCCATTAAAAAGATGATAATAAAGATGAGAATGATGATGGAATGATGATGATTTTAATGACTAACAGTTCCTGAGTGCTTACTATGTGTCGACCTCTTTACACATATCATTTCATTTAATCCCTTAATTTAATGTTATTATACCATTTCATAGAATGAGGAAACTAGGACTCAAAAAGAGATTCAAAAAGTAGCTTTAAATCTAGGTCTGTTTGATTCCAAATCCTACATGTTTTCCACTATTCCATGTTGCTTCCAAACTATACTATCTTCATAGGTAAAGCTGCTTTCCGTTAGCCAGCTCTCTCCCCTGCTGCCTGGGGATCACCTGATAACATCAGCAAGCCCATGAAATCTCACTCAAAAGGGACTGCCTCTTGTTCTGATACCATGCGAATTCCCCTTTAGCTTGACAAGCAGAAGTCAACTAAAATCATAGAACCTCCATGTTCAAAAATACTTTATTAATAATCTACCATCTCCAACCAATGCTTGGGTCATTGCCACAGCACACTTTACAATTGGTCACCAACTGTAAACCTGAATACCTCCAGGAATAGGAATTCACTACACCCAGAGGTAGCTCATTCTCTTTCAGGATAGTCTTATAGTCTAATAATGATTCTTTTAGTTAGATTTATCTGAAAGCTTTCTTTCTGTAATTTTCCTTCTTTGGGCCTAATTTTACCCTGTGGAACCATGCAGAACAACCATGCAGAATTGCTCTACTTTGTAACAACAAGCTATGTATCTGGATTTTTTACAGGTAACTGTGGAGTTGTTAGACAGAGTTTAGGTTGAATCCTGGCTCTAACATTTAGATAATACCTGAAGCAAACTACTTATCCTTAGTTATGTTACCTGTAAAATGAGGACAATAATCCCTGCATTACTGAATTGTCATGATAATTAAATGAGATTACATCAAACAAAAGCCACATGGTAGTAACTTTTAAAAGTTTGTGGAATTGATTTCTTTATAATGTATTTTCTGATTGTCTTGCTCTCCTGAGTACTATCTTCTGATACTGATCCATTCTGTCTGTTTCTTACCCTATAGGGTTCCTCTCCTCTAGGCCACTTCAGGGTTTCAAATATCTATTATTTTAAATCATTCCACAAATGACAATAATATTGTACGATGAGGTTTAGTTTATAAAATGTTTTCATGTTCTGATTCAAACTAATATTACATAAATCCTGTGAATCTGGAAGAATAGAGTAACATTTCATAGGTGAGGAGTTAGAGATTTTGAATACAAACTAAACGGTAAAACTCCTAAAGGCTGCTTTTCTAAAAAATATAAAAATCTATTTATTTATATATTTATTTATTCTAAAATTAAGTAACTATTGTTGCTAGATGCCAAACTTGCACTTGAAAAACAGATATGAATAAAACTGACATTCCCTTTCTTTGCAAAGCTTTTAGGCTAAAGGAAATGAAAGATACTGAACAAATGTGATGAGTTTGAAGCTATGCAGGATATTAAAGCCACATAAAACATGTCCGCCTGGCTTGCACCGGAACTGTTATAGTGAGTTCTTAATCAGAGCCACTGGTGGTTGTAAATAATATCATAATATTACGATAATGTAATAGTATCATCTTTTTTCTGCCCAGCCATAATTCATTGTGAGGCCTGAGCATTTATGATAATCTATCTCCTTTCATTTAAATTAAACTTACCTAGAATTCAGCCATCTGATTCTGAAAACAAATGTTTTGAAGGCAGTTATTGGGAATCATGGACCGCCCTACTTTTCTGCAATAAAATAATTTTTTCACACAAGAGAAAAAATGTCTGTAGTAAAAATACCATCCTTTTTTCAAGAAAGAAAGGCATAATTATGGATGACAACATTTTCCCTATTGCAACATGAACACTTTTCCATATGCTATTGGGAACTCTGGAAAGAAGTAATCATTTTTAATTCTGGTAAGTTCAGTCAAGACAATAATTATCCTTCGAAAAACATTTATACACAGGGATACAGGTACCTTTCTGAATATTTTCCAAATTTGTCTTGTATTAACTATAGTTTGTGTGGAATTACACCTCTAATAGGTATATTTTCTGTCCAAGGTACTCTTAGAGTGCAGTACATTTATGATGTAATGGACTATTCACAAGAAAAAAGAATCATTGGTTTTGTTTCTTCTAAGCTTTTAAAATTAATTGCCATTCCTAATGCACCATTTTATAAGACATGTTTCAGTTTAGAAACCTGGACATCTCATCAATTTCCTCTCGTCCCAGAGGATTTAGATCAATAGTGGCCAAAATAGTTTATGCACACTCATAGTAAGCTTTACTTTCCTGTTCCTGGGACTTCACTCTCTAGGAATAAATCTCTGAATAAATGGTTGTCTCACTGTATCTATCCCAGGGCTGCCATGCAAACTCACTCTCCTAGTTTTGATAAAGGCTCAGCTTTAGCTTTCTACTTCTTTTAACAGGGTTTACCAGCCTGTCTGCCAATTCAGAGATTCATCCAAAGAAAAGGGAAAACTCAGAAGAAAAAAAGGCTCCATAAACCATTTAGTAAATTGGCTTCATTACCAAATGCTACATGTTTATCAATAGTCTGGGGATTCAGCAGAAGAAAAGAAATAACCAAGATCAGAGCAGAACTAAATGAAATCGAGAACAGAAGAACTATACAGAAGATTGATAGAAAAAAAGTTGGTTCTTTGAAAAGATAAACAAAATAGACAGGCCACTTGCTAGACTGACCAGAAGCAGAAAGGAAAAGACTCTAATAAGCTCAATTACAAATGAAAAAGGAGAAGTCACAACTGATATCACAGAAATACAAAACATCATATTTGAATACTAAAAAAAATCTCTATGGCCAAAAACATGAAAACATGGAGGAAGTGAACAAATTCTCAGAAACACACAATCTCCCTAGGCTCAATCAGGAAGAAATAGAATGCCTGAACAGACGAATATCAAGCACCGAAATTGAAGCAGCAATAAAAAATCTTCCAACAAAAAAAAGTCCTGGACCAGATGGGTTCACACCTGAATTCTGTCAAACCTACAAAGAAGAACTTATAGCTATACTGCAGAAATTATTCCACAACATCGAGAAGGATGGAATCCTCCCAAACTCATTTTACGAACCCAATATCACCTTCATACCAAAGCCAGGAAAGGACACAACAAAAAAAGAAAACTAAAGACCAATATCCCTTATGATTATAGATGCAAAAATTCTCAATAAAATCCTAGCAAACCGAATTCAACTGTACATCAAAAAAATAATTCATCTCGATCAGGTGGGCTTCATCTCCAAGATGCAGGGATAGTTCAACATACACAAATCTATAAATGTAATTCACCATATAAATAAAAGCAAGAACAAAGACTATATGATCCTCTCAATAGATGCAGAAAGGCTTTTGACAAAATTCAGCACCCTTTTATGATAAGAACTCTTAACAATATAGGCAGAGATGGCTCATACCTCAAAATTATTAAAGCTATATTCGATAAACCCACAGCCAATATCATAGTGAAAGGGGAAAAATTGAAAGCATTCCTGCTTAGAACTGGAACCAGAGAAGGTTGCCCACTACCTCCACTTCTATTCAACATAGTGCTGGAAGTCCTTGCCAGAGCAATCAGACAAGAGAGAGGAATCAGTCATATCCAAATGGGGGCAGAAGAGATCAAACTTTCACTCTTTGCTGACTATATGTTATTATATCTAGAAAACCCCAAAGATTCAACCAAGATACTCCTGGAATTGATAAATGAATACAGCAAAGTCTCAGGATACAAAATCAACGCACACAAGTCAGTAGCCTTCATATATGCCAATAACAGTCAAGCTGAGGAACAAATCAAAGACACAATACTTTTCACAATAGCATCAAAGAAAATTAAATATTTAGGAATATATTTAACTAAGCAGGTGAGAGACCTCTATAGAGAGAACTATGAAACACTGAGAAAAGAAATTTCAGAGGATGTAAACACATCCTACTATGTTCTTGGATCAGTAGAATCAACATTGTTAAAATGTCTATACTACCTAAACTGATTTACAAAACTGATGTAGTCCCTATCAAAATACCAACATCAATTTTCACAGATCTAGAAAAAATAATTCTATGCTCTGTATGGAACCAGAGAAGACCCTGTATAGCCAAAGCAATCTTAAGCAAAAAGAAAAAATTGGGAGGCATCAATCTACCAGACTTCAAAATGTACTACAAGGCTATGGTAAACAAAACAGCATGATACTGGCATAAGAACAGAGACATAGACCAGTGGAACAGGACTGAGAACCCAAATATAAAACCATCCTTATATTGTCATCTGATCTTTGACAAAGTAGACAAAAACATACACTGGAGAAAAGAATCCATATTCAATAAATGGTGCTGGGAAAATTGCATAGCCATACATAGAAGACTGAAACTAGATCCACACCTCTCACAAAAATCAAGTCACAATGGATAACAGACTTAAACCTAAGACATGAAACCATAAGAATTCTAGAAGAAAACTTTGGAAAAACTCCTATAGACATTGGCCTAGGCAAAGAATTTAGGAAGAAGACCACCAAAGCAATCACAGCAACAACAAAAATAAATAAATGGGACCTGATCAAATTAAAAAGCTTCTGCACAGCCAAGGAAACTATCATTAGAGTGAACACACAACCTACAGAATGTGTGAAAATATTTGCATGCTACACATCTGATAGGGCTGATAACCAGAATCTATACAGAACTTAGGAAAATCGACAAGAAAAAATCAAACAATCCCATTAAAAATTGGGAAAAGGACATGAACAGAAACTTTTCAAAAGAAGACAGAATAATGGTCAACAAACCTATAAAAAATTGCTCAACTTCTCTAATCATCAGGGAAATGCAAATCAAAACCACAATGAGATATCACTTCACTCCAGTGAGATTGGCTCATATCAAAAAGTCCCAAAACAACAAATGTTGGCAGGGATGTGGACAGATAGGAACACTCATACACTGCTGATAGGACTTCAAATTAGTACAACCTCTATGGAAAGTAATATGGAGATACCTCAAAGAACTAAAAGTAGAACTACCATTTGATCCAGGAATCCCACTACTGGGTATTTACCCAAAGGAAAAAAAGACATTCTATAATAAAGACATCTGCACGCGAATGTTTATAGCAGCACAATTCATGATTGCAAAGGTGTGGAAACAACCCAAGTACCCATCAATACATGAGTGGATTAATAAAATGTGGTATATGTATACCATGGAGTACTACTCATCCATAAAAAAAAAAATGATGTCTTAATTCCTCTCGTATTATCTTGGATGGAGCTAGAGCCCATTCTTCAAAGCAAAGTATCACAAGAATGGAAAAACAAGCACCACTGGTACTCACCATCAAATTGGTCCTAACTGATCAATACTTATGTGCACACGTGGAAATAATATTCATCGGGAGTTGGGCAGGTGGGACGGGGGAGGAGAGTATGGGCAAACTCACACCTAATGGGGTGCGGGGTGCAGTCTGGGGGATGGGCACGATTGTAGCTCTGACTTGGGCAGTGCATAGGCAATATATGTAACCAAAGTGTTTGTAGCCCCATAATACTCTGAAATTTAAAAATAAATTAAAAAAAATAGTTTGGGGTTTGCCTCTCCTTAGGGGAGAGAAAAACAACCTGGCAAACAAGTGTTTCCGACACAATGAACTCTTTAATTTCTGCTTCTAATTGAGATGTGATGATCTGCACCTCTTTTGCAGCATTCTCCTTATTGAGTTAGCAGCATCCCCACACCACTTTGTACATACCTCCTTTACTGTACCTTTTACACCATATTTAAATTAGTTTTTTACCTGCCTCTTCTGTGAGACTATGAGTACCTAGGTTATAGGAAAAGTAACTGATTTTTCTTTGCAGTTCTGTACCTAACATTAAGGGCATGGCCCTCAATAAGTGTTTGTTAATTATTTTTTAGATGTATGAGAATTGCGTGTTTAATATTAAAGGCTATAATTTTTTCTTAGCTGGCTATTAGATGTCAGTGGTACATGCTGAAGTGCTAAGGACAAGATGATATGTATCACCAACATCTAACTGCTAGTCTCAGCATCTCTTTGCCTGAGGACTTCTTCCAAAGCTGAAGAAGACTATTCTCTTAAGTGCACAGCAAATGGAAGTGCTATAGGATTGTCACCCCCTAATAACAGCCATCAACCAATGACCGACAGGAATTGATGTATAATTGGTTCTTTACCCCTTGGATAGGATAACACTGAGATGTATATTTTATTTGGAATGTTTCAGTTTTTTTTTCAGTTTTCCTATTATCCCCAGTTGAGAGCCAGTTTAAAACAGAGTTTATTCCCTGTTACACTTATCCTTGTCCTTCTGGTGTTTCTTGCACCTCGCCCAAATAATCTATTTATAATCAAATCATTGTCTCAGAGCCTGCTTCTAGAAGAATCCAAACTCAGTTCACATCTGAACCATGATTGCAAATCAGATTCTCCCTTTTAGAATTTTGGAATTAAAGCAATGCTTTTTTACCTGAATTATTTATTAAATGGAGTCATAAAAATATTTTCTTATTTCTTGTTTCCATTTCATTTCTAAGGATCAGTCTTGCCCTTGAGTTCCATCATTCACATCTGTATTTATATTATATAATAAATGTATTTTGGTTTGATCTAAGCATAAAGTTGGGTTTTATTACATCTTATTATTTTATCATTCATCATTAACAGAAACATCATATGTGAAAAAAATGGAACCTCCATCATGACCAACCTTCATATTTTAGGTAATAAAACAAAATGAAATTAATTGCCAAAGATCTCATTTAAATATTATTACACTTTTCAAGTTCAATTCAAAAATTGAGAGTATGTACTTTTTTGAGGTTTGAAGCATGCATATATTTCCTTTTATCTCCCTGTACTTTGCATAAGGCCTTACACAGTAGGTATTCAATAAACATTTATTGAACAAATTAATCATATTAAATACAGGCTGTGTGTGGTGGCTCACACCTATAATCTCATCACTGTAGGAGGCCAACGTAGGTGGAGCACTTGAGCCCAGGAGTTAAGAAACCAGTCTGAGCAACATAGCAAGACCCTAACTCTACAAAAAAAATAGAAAAAGTAGCTGGGTGTGGTGGCACGTGCCTATAGTCCCAGATACTTGGGAGGCTGAGGCATGAGGATTGTTTGAGCCCAGGAATTCGAGGTTGCAGTAAGCTATGATCAGGTTACTACACTCCAGCCTAGGCAAAAGAGCGAGACCTCATCTAAAAAAAAAATTTAAATACAATGTTGGGATTTTATGCACAGTAATTGTCGACAATTGAATTTATTATGATCCCTTTCATATATATACTCTTTCCCAAGAGGATTTAAAGCAGCTTCTAAAGGTAATATAAATAAGAGGCAGCGGTGGGGCTGGCGACAAGGGCAAGGAAACTACTCATATGAATTAATATAATTTTTTGCTTTTTTCAAAAATTTGACTAAAACAAGCATAGCAATGCAAGGACTTCTCTTTTTCTTTCTTCTACTTCCTTTCCACTACCCTGGTATTTAAATGCCAAAAGAAATTTCATATTTTAGATCCTGTGTCCATTCACTTAGTCATTCATCTATTCATTTAACAAATATTTATTGAATGCCTGTGTGCCAGGCAACAAGCCAGAGATAGAGTTTGTTCCTTCCAACAGAACATTCACAGCGGGGAATCTGACTGCAAGTGAGCAATTGTAATAGGGCATGCTAAAATCTATGATGGGAGAATTACAAAGTCCTATGGGAGTAGCCAAGACCCAGATGTATGGAATGTTTCTGAAAGAAAATATTGAACTCAATGGCCAACATTTGAGAAAAAATATTTTATGACAAATTCTCTCTTGCCAAGGCCCTCACAGACATGCCTTTCCCTCTGCCAAAAATATTCTTCTCCTATCCTGACTTGTCTCTGCTCCATTATTTGGCTAACTCCTATACAACCTCCAGGACAGGGATTGTCTCTGTCTATTCACTGCCAAATCACGATGCTAGCAAAGTGCCTACTCTTATGTAGGAGCTCAATATGATTTTGAAAAGTAAAGAATATTTAATACAATATACTGTATTATAATTATTTTGTTTACATGACTAGGACCTCCTCAAGGGCAGTAATCATGTTTTACTTCCTCACCCTCGACAGGGCCTCTTTCTGCTCTTCTAAATAAACCCCACTTCTTCATGCTAATCATGCCAGGGGTACATCATAAGTCCTCCCTGACACTCACATTCCATCTCTGGAGTTAAATCGACTTCCATTTGCCCATTTGTTTGCTTCTGACTCTTGGTGTTGCTGTTTCCTCCACCCGTTGCCTTCATTTGGACCCATATTCCCATGATTACATTCTCTGTCTAGCCCCTCTGATGGACAGTCTGGTTTGAACTTAATACAATTCTGATTTTGCCCTCAGTACCTCCCCCAGGACACCATTTCTCATATTTCCTATCTGGAGCCACATAAACAGGAAATTACCACTGATATGCCCGTTTCTATTCACCCCTACCTCTCATTTGGCTCTTCCCTCAGGAGAAGAAAGAGGTTAGATAAGAATTCAGATGAGCGCCAGGATTATAGCAGTCATTCCACTGAACTGAGGTTTTCAGAATGATATTTTTTAACTGTCATCAATTTTACAGTGGATGTCAATGTAGGAGTATTACCTGATCTATAAAAATCTGCTTCACCTTTATTTTGTGATCTATACCTGTATCATTTATCTCCTTCAAAACCAGTTACAGAATTTAAGGAACTGTGTTTGTTGGAGGGACGTACTACATTAGCAACAAGCCCAAGGAAGATTTTTATTTTATTCATAATATTATCTATGGGTATTGACTTACATGCATTTATTATACAATTTTCCTGGTTTATCAATTAATGATGAGTCTACCTAGAGAGCCTGAAGTTTATGCCCTTTTCAGTCAACATTACAAACATACAATTTCTTTTTATCCTACCATTTTATTGGCTCCCACAGGAGACACTGAAAGACACTAAAAGAGAAGGGAATTAAATTTGCAGAAGGAATGCTTTCCAAAACATATTCTAGCACTTGGCTCTTTGTTGATAGTGTGTTGTGGCTGGGGGGGGGGAGAGGTATATAGTAAAATGTCCCAGTGGTATACCCTATACCCTATCTGACTCTAACTTTCTCCTATAATGACTTTCCCTTTACAGTCACCTCCAACTCTACTTGCCAAAACGCTAGTTATTCTTCCATTTCAAATGTTTCCACTGATAAAAAGACTTTAATGACTCTCCCTCCTCTATACAGTTCTACAGTGGTTCCAGTCAATATTCTGTGGCACCAAACAATAGTTAACATTTATATAGTGCTCATTTTGTGCCAAGTATTGTTATAAGCACTTTCTTTATAATGGCTAATTTAATCCTCACAATACTCCTATCTGGTAGATACTATTAATATCCCTATTTTAAGGATGAGGAAACTGAACTTAGCAGTTAAAGTGAGTAAGACTTGAAGAATGAGTTCATAGACATTAATGAGGTAAAGAAAGATATTCCACACAAATAGAACAGCATATATAAAGGCAGGAAGTCATGAAACAGAATGGTATGAGGATTCATTCATTTACTCAAAAATTATACTTTGAACATTGTCTATGTGCTAGCCACTGTACTTAGTTTGGAGTTCTGGGAGTGAAGGGAGGAGGGCAAGGGACGGAGAAGGTGCTACGGTAGTTTACTATTACTAGTATACAAAGACGAAAGTGGAAATGTAGTCTGCTTCAGTTCATGGAGGATCACAAGTACAATGCTAAGCAGCTTAGACCTGATCCAGTAGGTGCTGGGGAAAACAAAAAAGCTTTAAGAAAGGGAAGGAGAAGATAGTTATATTTGCATATCCAACATCAGGAAGTGATCTCTTCTTTCCTAAACTCCCACAGTACTTTGTACATTTCATATTATTTATCATATATTGCCTTATAGTATAATTAAAACTGGATTTATATTAAGTACTTCTAAAATTGTAAGCTTCTAATAGGCAACAAACTTGACCACTGGGTCTTTGGATCCTACACAATGCGCAGAACAGACTGTACTTTGTATTCAAATGTATTCAGTAAGTGCTTGTCAGAATGAATTGAATAGAATATTCTCTGTTCTTACACTTGCATCGGACTCCTTCATGCAAACTCACGTCTCTTTTTGTGTTAGCAGACTGAGTACAAGGAAAAACTACCACTAATATGAGGGATGTTCTATATTTGTAGTAGCTTAAGCAAGACCTCCTGGATAATGAGATATTTGACAGTACTGACCCAGCCTCCCATGCTACTTCACAAAAACATGGTCTCTCCTCATCTAATCACTGCCTTCTCAAAAACCTGGATCATGTCCTGCTATGCAGGAATTGGACAAACGACTGAAAAATAATTTTTCAAGGTCTTCTGTTGGGTAATTTTAAAGTCTGTGAGGAAAATATTACACATACTTGAGCCAGAAGAGATATACAACCACTTTGCTGTTATCTCAAGAAGTTACAGAAACCATTTTTTCATATTCAGCTAATTTTTAAACTGTTAAAGCAACTTCACTCTTTATCCTTCTACTGAAAAATGACCAAAGTTAGAAAACATACAAATAACTCACAAAAATAAAGTTCCTAGGCCAGTTTATTTTGGTATAAGCTTATTTTCTTATAACACTCAAGAGAACTTCTCTGGAGAAATTCTACCCCCCTTTTCTGTCCTCCCTCACTAGTAAAATAAGTGCGTTTAATATTAAGCATCACCTTCTCTTGATGACTTTTTCCTGTGCTTTTGACCCAGATGACAGCATTCATTCACAAAGTAATCTGAACGCTCTTTAAAAGGACATTAGTAAGTATTCCCACAACACCTTCAGTTCACTTTAACAGACATATAATGGAGTGCAATACTCCTTCCGTAGGGGCTTGGAGCATCAGCCAACTTATTATTGATACATGCATCATAGGATGCAAGAACACTGTGGCGATGAATAGCTGAATAGTACTATTTATAGGAGACTGATGATCCCATAAAACAGTAGTGTCATTTTAGCCTTCACAGGTGCAAAGTGAATTTGTATGATAGAGGAACTGATTGAATTTTTCTCTTCCTTGCTTTCTTCATAGGTACTTTTCCACCTAGATTAGATCAGGTGGCCCTGCTATCCACTGCCATAGCACTGTGTACCTTTCTTCCTATCACTGTACTAGTCATTTTACATTTATTTGAAATTTTCGTGAGTACAATGAACATGTCTTCTTTTTTCTTGCGCATGATATGCCAAGAATTCAGTCGGGGTAATATTCAAAATAGTTAGCAATTGGTCTGACACAGGCATTAATCAATTAGAATAGATGCTGCCTTGGACACCACATTGTTGTACGCCAACAGAACATCACCTCCATCACCTCTTGCAATCCCCCAGCCCCTGGCCACCACTGTTCTGATTTCTGTCCCTAAAGTTTTCACATTTCGATAATGTCATGTTAGAGGAATCATGCAATATATAGTCTTTTGAGTCTGGTTTCTTTGAGTTAACATAATTCATGTAAGTGTCATCCATGTTGCCATGTGTATAAATAGTTCACTTTTTATATTGCAGAAAAGCATTCCATGGTGTAGATGTACAGTTTGTTTATTCATTAATTAGCTGATGGACATTTGGTTTGTTTTCAGCTATTGATGATTATGGATAAAGATGCTACAAACATTTGTATACAGATGTTATACAAAGATATATTTTTCATTTTTCTTGGGTAAATGCCTAGATGTGGGATTGCTGGGTTTATGGTAAATTTATGCTTACCTTTGTAAGAAACTGCCAAACTGTTTTCACAGAGTGGCTGTACCATTTCTCAACCCCATCAGCAGTGTGTATGAGTTATGATTGTTTTATATCCTCATCAACATTTGGTATTGTCATTTGGTATTGTCACTGAGTCATTTTAATAGGTATGTAGTGGCATCTCATTGTGGTTTTAATTTTCTTTTACATTTTAATCTAAAATATTTCAAATTTTCAGAAATGTCTCTAATGTCTCTATAGCTTCAATATATTAATTTAGTATCAAATTATATCACCATTATAAAACTTGTGGATGGATTTAACAATTCCTTCTTCTAGGTATATCCATCACTGTTCCCATTGTAATGATTAAGTTTTGTATTCAGCTTCCTTTATGCCATTATAGTTTTTCCCCACTAGATGGCAACTGCTCAATAGTTTGGAACTGCCAAGTAGCTAAAAAGAAGGAACTACTATAATAAAAGAATAGAGTCAGGCTATGAATTGTGAAGTGCTTTACTCCATGATTGTAAAAAAAAAAAAAAATGACAACACTTCATTGACTGCCAAGAGTTCATCATAGCCTAATGTGTGTGCTTCCTAAGTAATTTCAATCTAAGTTTGGAACTACCAAATGTGGATGGAGCAAAGCATATGAAATACCAAACAAGATGTCTTTTGAATGTAAATCAATGGCACATGGCAAGCAAATACTTTGTAGCAAACATCATTCAGAAACTTGATCTAGTTTATTTAGACAGTATATACTTTTAAATAATATTCTTTGAAATACAGATATTTATAAGTTTTATGATACCAAACTGATATATTTTCTGGAGTGACTGTAGGTAAATTGAGAAGTTAGTTAAGATTCTTTTTGTTTGTTTGTTGCTATTGTTTTAGCACCACATAGGACCCCTCTCTAAGCTGATTTCATTCATTAAGCAAATATTTACTAACTTCCTATTATGTCTCAAACTTTGTGCTAGGCATTAGGAATACTAAGAGGAAAAACACTTTATACATGATAAAGTAATAATAATAAAATAATAATAGCAATTGTCCTTTAAGTGCCAGGAAATATTCCAAGACATTTGTAAACATTATCCTACTTAATCCTTATTACCACAGTATTATGAGATTATTTTCCCTGTTGTACAGATGTGGAGACTGAGGCTCTGTCCAACTGGGATAACTACAGTTGAGACAAAAATGGTTTCAAGGAGTATTTAGGTTTAGAGTGGGCTAGAGATGCAACTCCAGTCACTATTTGCAGCCATGTGGCATGGAAGAAACCAGATACTACCATGCCCTGGGTAACATTCAGCAGTTGAGAGACTCCAAGTCTACCCACAGCTTCTATGGTGATCACAGAACAGAGGTGGTAGAAAGCAGTGTCTAAGCCAGAGGCTGGTTGGAGGAGAGACTTAAGATGCAAGGGACAGACCTGAAGCCCCAGTAGGAATAAAGACAGAGCCAAGCCATCAAGATCTAACCATGCCATAAGAAGATGCTGGGACTATCTATATCAGCCACAATTTTCAGCTGTAGATATCAACATGATTCCTAGAAACCAAGACAAGATATACTTCTATGGATACTTGCAAAGCCCCAGAGGTCACAGACACATGTAGCCCACATGTTCACTCCCATTATCATGAGAATATGTAAACTTCCCCCTACCGCCAGATACAATCTGGGTAGATTAGGAGGATTAGGAGGGAAAGAAACAAATTTTTAAGAGGAGAGAAATAACTAAATGTAATATTTATCCCAAATTATATTGCTTTAAATATATCACCATACGCCTTCAAGTTCTTAAACTTTTGGGAGTCGAAGATGACTTTGAGAATCTATTAAAAGTTATGAATATCCTTTCGCACTGACTCCCCACCTACCCACCTGCACACACACTCTCTTTCCCACTAAACCCCCCCAACATACACTTTAAAATGAATAATTCAAAAAAGTTTCGTATATCTCTATAGGGCTTAGGGATTAATTGAGACTCCTCATCACCTTGAATCCCAGGTTAAGACACTCTAGCTGTGGAAATGGCACTACACTTGAGTTTTGACTCAGTCATTTACCATCCTGAGACCTTGGATAAATTAATTCTTCTCTCTGAATCTCAGGTCTCACTGTGTTTGTTTAATGTACATTAAGTGGAGAAGTAGGACAGGGATGGCTATATAATTTATAAAATATCTTTTTTTTTTGATCTGTGTTTATGTAATTTTTTTTTAATTTCAGAATATTATGGGGTTACAACACTTTGGCTATATATATTGCCCATGCACTGCCCGTGTCAGAGCCACAATCGTGGTCATCCCCCAAACTGTGCTCCCCACATCCATTCAATGAGAGTTTTCCCACCCCCTCCACCCCCCTCCCGCCTGCCGGCCCCCTGATGAATATTATTGCCCTGTGTGATGTCAGAGCAGAATTAAATGAAATCGAGAACAAAAGAACAATACAGAAGATTAATAAAATGAAAAGTTGGTTCTTTGAAAAGATAAACAAAATAGACAGGCCACTCGCCAGGTTGACCAGAAGCAGAAAGGAAAGGACTCTAATAAGCTCAATTAGAAATGAGAAAGGAGAAGTCACAACTGATACCATGGAAATACAAAACATCATCTTCGAATACTACAAAAACCTCTATGCCCAAAAACACGAAAACGTGGAGGAAATAGACAAATTCTTAAAAACACACTACCTCCCTAGGCTCAACCAGCAAGAAACAGAATTTCTAAACAGACCAATATCAAGCACCGAAATCGAAGCAGTAATAAAAAATCTTCCCACAAAGAAAAGTCCTGGACCAGATGGGTTCACACCTGAATTCTACCAAGCCTACAAAGAAGAACTGGTGCCTATACTGGAGAAATTATTTGAAAATATCCAGAAGGATGGAGTCCTCCCAAACTCATTCTACGAAGCCAATATCACCTTGATACCAAAGCCAGGAAAGGACACAACAAAAAGAGAAAACTACAGACCAATATCCCTTATGAATATAGATGCAAAAATTCAATAAAATCCTTGCAAACTGAATTCAAATGTACATCAAAAAAATAATTCATCACGATCAGGTGGGCTTCATTCCCGAGATGCAGGGATGGTTCAACATACGCAAATCTATAAATGTAATTCGCCATATAAATAAAAGCAAGAACAAAGATTATATGATCCTTTCAATAGATGCAGAAAAGGCTTTTGATATAAAGTATCTTCTATATAATCTTCTTTGCAAAATGTTGTAATATATGAGTCTATTTATAGTCCCATGTGGCCCTATATACTTATTTCAGATCTGCAAACAATCACTTTTTATTTTCCCCTTAAGAATTTCCCCCTTTTTCTCTATCCCATCAGCATCAGTGTGCCTCTGGGGCAGTCCTCATCCTCACATGTGAGGAGCTGCAGTAACGTGTTATAGTATCTTGCTTGTTTCAACTCTTATTCCCTCCTATGTATAAAGCAACTATTCTCAACCCAATGCTTCTTCCTATAATTCTCTTCCATAAAAATCTATCAAGGCTTTCAATTGTATAAGAGATCACATCTAAAACCTGATAGTCAAAGCCTTTTTTAAAAACCAATGTATCTTACCCTGCTTAATCAATCTTATCTCCTTAGGGCTAGTTAGCTAAATCTTACCACTAAGAGAAAGCTCCCATAGGAGTTAAAATGGTGATGATTTGGAGTCCTTGGCTCAGCCACTTACTAGCTATTTTCATCTTGGGCAAAGTGCAAAATACTTATTCTATCAAGGCTGTAGTTTTCTTAACTCTTAAATGAAGTAGTTGTGCTAGATAATTTCTAAGATACCTTCCAGCTCTCATATTCCCTAGCTCCATGACCAAGTGCCCCTTAAATGCTAAATTCATTCCCACTCTGAATCCCTGCTTTCTCTATGCTGTCCTTCTATAGTGTCCTTTCTACCAGATTAAGCATTTTCTGTTCTCCAAGGTTCAATTTATGCTCTCCCTCATCCATGAAATCTTCCCAACTCCTAAGCTTATAGGAATCATTACCTTCTCTGAGCTCTCATGACATCTAAATTCTGTACTAATCAATAAAAGTATGTTACACTGATATAACACTATAGCATTTATAGGTGTTCATATATAATATTTCACTGAGGCCTCTCAAAAGCCCTATCAGGTAATCACTATTTCTACTCAAATTCAGAGAAGCTAAGTGACCAGCCTAAAACTTCTCAGCTTTAATGCAACTGACCTAGAGCCAGAATTAAAACCTTCTGATTTCTATTTCAAAGTTTTCCTCCATACATGTTCAACACATCAAGTAATTATCTGTATCTGTATGTTTCACATGTTCGGTTATGATTTAATTCAATAAACATGTTTTAAGCCCCCCCACCACGTGCAATCTGCTTAGGTATATGGCTAAAGGGAATGCGGAGCAAGTAGAGTTTTCTATTATAGACTCATAATTCTTTTATTTTCTGGAAACCCTTAACAAAGAGCATAGAGAATAAAATAAGAACACTGTGGAATCCAAACTACCTGGGTTCTCTTTCTTTCATATTTCTCTCCTCTCTCTCTCTCTGTCTCTCTCTCTCCTTTCTATTAAGAAAAATTTCAAATACATTAAAAGAAGAGAGCATAGTATCATATACTTCCATATACCTCTTCACTCACTTCAACAATGATATAACCAACCTATTTCCTCTATACTCCTAACCACTCTCTCAGATTATTTTGAAGCAAAATCAGACATCATTTCACTTCTTCTCTGAATATTTTGGTAAGAAGATCTAAATATAAGGACTCTCTTTCTAACATAACTCCAGGACCAAAAAAAATTCTTTAAAATCATCAAATAACTAATCAAGATTCAAATTTAAGAAGTTTGTTCAAAAAGTTCATCTCATAGAAGTAGAGAACAGAATGGTGATTACCAGGGGTTGGGGTAATTGGAGGGGACAGTTGGGGAGATGCTGGTTAAAGAATACAAAATTTCGGTCAGATAGTAGGAATGAACTCAAGAGATCTATTGTACAACATGGTATGACTATAGTCATTATTGTATAGATAGATCTTGTATAGATTATTATGTAGTCAATAATTGTACATTATTATAATCAATAATATATTGCATTTTTGAAAAATGCTAAGAGTGTGTAAAGTTTTCTATCAAAAAGATAATTTAGGTAATATAATTAGTAGAATTAGTATCACATTTTTATAATACATATGTTTAATTTAATCATACAGTCATATTACTCAATAATAAATTTATGCAGTAAACATAAATTTATGTCAATCAGTTAAAAAAGTCATGCATGGAGTATAAAATTTATCTACAGCATCACGGTTCAAACAGTCCATCTGGATTTATGTCCTTTGAATTTACTTGTTCTTTACTTCATCGTCTGAAATTTACTTGTTAAACATTTTTAAAAAGACAGTTTTTCCTGTAGTGCTTCTGACAGCCTAGAATGTTCTGATTGTGTTATTTCATTCACATTGTCCCCTGTGTCTCCCATGAAATGGGATTTAAATCTAGAGACTTGGTCACACTCAGGCTGCCTATTTTAGGCAAGGGTCAAGTCGTGCTTTTTAAAAGTACATTCGTCTAAAGTCTGTTTAATGGTCTCGCCTTTATGACAATATTTGATAATATTTTCAAATGTATATTCACCATCGTTTCATTATTGATTACTTCTATAAAGAGAAATTTTGTTTCAACTATTTGTTTACCTTAATTTTCAATTTGTATAGGACTGAGATAAATGTTTGATTTTTTCCTTTATCAGTTTTCAAATAATAAATAAATTCCCTAGCATCCTCCAAATCTAATAATGAGGTGATTTTTAAATGTCATTCTGAAATCATGAATTCAAACATATTTAATGTGTTTTAATCCATTACAGTTACTATTCTTATTGATACTCAGATTGTCTTATTTTGGCCAGGGGAAGCCAGTGAGTGGCTTTTGAATCCTTTTAACATGACACTCCATATCTTGGTAGATAGTTTACCTGCTTTCTGACATAATAAAATATTCCAGGTTTATATTGTATTTTCCCTACCTCAGATCTAGAATCAGTCTTTTTCTTGGAAATCAGATTTTTTCGAGAAGTTCTGACTCCTTTTATTAGGAAATGGTATTTAGAAACCACACTGGAGGCACTAGAGGTGTTCATAGCTACTATGCTGCCATTGTTTCTAGCTCTTTTAAGTGGACAAAACTAGGAAATACTCTTTTTTAAAAAGATAAAGTATACCACCATCATGACTCATTCTGAACTTACAATTCAAATTTTACTTAATTTTATCAATCTTACAAGAACCTCAGTTTTTATACCAGCTCCACCGGTTACCTGAAGAACAAGTGACATAACCTCTAATTACTCTAAGCCCTAACTTTGTACCTGAAAAATGAGAATAATAAAACCAGCTTCACACTGAGCACTCATAAGAAGATATTTAGTTTATCCTGACTATATGGAAAACACTGAAATACCATAAACCACTGATGTCACTTGGAGCTCATCATTAGGCTTTATTATACATAAAAGTGGAAATTTTTAATTCCAAGCTGAGACATTCCAAAAGTTACTAAGTATAGCTATAAAGGACTACTAGAAACTATAAGATGATTTATAGTTTTATCACAAGCTTCTAAGGTAGAACACTGTGCTCCCATTATTCTGTTCTGCCTTCCTTCCAGTCGTATAAACACTGGCTTCCTGAAGAAAGCATCAACTCCATTGTTGGGCCCTCTTCATGTGGGATCTGAATGAAACCAGACACAATCTCTTCTGAAGTATCCCTCCCCTTGATCTGGGCAGCTTCAGTGGCAATAAGGCAGAGAGATGCAGAAAATCCTCAAAACAACTACTGTAGACACAGTGTTAACCGGCAGTATAAATCTCTCTGGGACACCGCCTCCCTATGTTCAGGAAGATAGGCAAAACTCTCCTCTTTGTCTAGACCTTCCTTTAATTAGGGCCCAGGGGGCCAGGAAAATTCTCTGAAGTAAGTCTTGGCACTGCTCTGGCTTTTGAAGAGTAATGGCTTTGGTGGAGAAGAAATGTTTTTAAAAATTCGGATCACTTAACTAGGAAGCCAAACCAATCTAATTAGAGTGTGTGAGCTCTGAGATGTTCACTAATGAGACTCAAGGAACCAACACAGGAGAAATGTTTTTTTGTGCTAGGCACCATCAGGCTGCCTTAAATGTGGCCCACATTTGCTCAATCCAGTACCCCTGGAGCAGAGCCATATCCCTTTTCTAGGCTGACACTCAGCAAGGCACCCTGGTGAGTTTTCCACTGGGGGCTCCTCCACTTTCCTTTGCTTCTGCATCAGCCCCCATTGTTCTCTTTTTCTCTATTCAGTCCCTCACATAGGGCACCTCAGATTCCCATGATTTGAATTTCGGTTTTGCTCATGTCCTACTCTAGCAGATGCAATTGCTTGTTCTATATCTCTGTGCCTTTGCACATGCTGTTTGTTGTGCAAAGAAGCCTTTCCTTCTCTAAATAATTCTTCTTTCTAAATTTCCATAGCTCTGTTACACAAAGTTTTTCTCAACCCCTCTTTCTACTCCATCTCTACTATGAGGAGGAAATAAATGCTCACTCCCTCACTTAGTATGGTAATTATGTAACTGTATATGTATTTTCTCTATAATATTCTGAGCCTCATTAGTAAAGAGAATATGCCTAATACATGTCCCCAGTTCCTTTCTTAGCTCCTGGTACATCATAGGACATTCGTGAATATTTGAAGGCTCTCACTAGTAAGAGATAAATTATAGAACATTCAGTAAACTAATAGTAGAGGTTCATTCAAAATTCTGTGGGAATGTAAAGAAGGAAGAAACTACATCTAGCTCCACAAGGCATGACTGACTGAGTTCTCGATCTCAGGTCACCCAGATGAAGTAGCCAGCAGGTGAAAACTAAAAAAAAAAAAAAAGATGGCCACAAATAATGGGGGTCTTTCCATATCACATTTCTCATTTTCTCTGCTGAGAGAGATTCAGAGAGCAAAAACCTCCCATCCAACCTACAATCTGTGATCAACATCCAGAATATTACCTACAGCACAATAGATGGTCAAAAGCTACTTACTGAATAAATGTATGCATGAGGTAGGTGTGCAACACTTTCACAAATGTCTCTGTCATTGTGACCTAGTAATATCAACGAGGGTAACAAATACATGCATATGGTGTTGGGTTATTTGCCATATACACTCTCATAACTTTGAGTGCATTTTCTCTATTTCATTCATATTACTTCTCTTAGTATCCCATTACATAAATATAGTTATAATATGTTTTATAACATATATAAACTGTTTCCCTCCACTGTTTATATATATTTCCTATAAATATAGATTTATAGGTGTGTGTTATATATTAAATAATATAGTTATAATATTATTTGATTATCTATCCTACTACTATGAAACCTCCATGAGAAAGGGAAAGTTGTCATTGTTTTGCCTCAATTTTTTTGTTTTTCAATCACCCAGCAGAATCCCAGAAACAGGAATATCATGCAATAAAATATGTTGAATCAATAAATAAATGCACAGAATTTTTCGTATCTGATCCTCCTGGGTTTCCTCATATTGTGGTCCTTTCCCAGCCCTGTTACTGAAATCTCATGGTGACTCAGGCAGCTCTGTTTTCCTCACTGATACCAAAATGGAAGATGGTGCTATCAAATAGAGTTTTCTAAATCCAGAATAAACTCAGCCCTGTACCTTGCCTACAAAATCACCCAGAAGATAATGTGGATAGTGAAACAAAGAGAGACACATAAAAGAAATAACCTTGGCACAACACCTTGCATATCAATTCTTTATGCCCTTGTTTCTGAACTCTCCTGTAAGGTGGAGACCTAGAAACTGAAGCCTTTTTTCATGATGACTATTGCAGCAGGTTCTGACACTGCCTTTCCTGGAGTTTCTGACCCAGCTGCTAATATCCAGCCTCCAGTTTCACCCAACCCCAGGCTTTCTTATGGCAGCCGCAGTGATCCTTCCCCAAAGTTATGTAAAGCACTCAAAAACCTCCGTTAAGTCTTATTTACTGTTCAGCAAAGTCTGTCAAAGAGTGTCAAGGCAATGGTTGAGTAAGCATTTTAGGAAAAGGCTTTATTTTCAATCCCCTATCAATTTCTCAAATCCAGAGGACAGATATTTTTCAGACTCTTTTTTCTTCTTTGTACTTTTTTCCCCTTCTCAATTTCACCTGTCAAACTAAACTATAAAGTGTTAAATCAAAAGGTTTGCAGAAAACATTTTAGTGACAGTTTTTTCCCACCCAGACTTCTCTGTCCTATTCCCATCCTCCTGCTTTCTAACTTTGCTCTCTATTTTCATTTTTCTTTCTATTTTAAAACAATAACAGTAATAAGTAACATCTTAGAATCAGTGTCCATCTGAATATTGGTTAATAATACATTCCATTTGCATATGCTTTTTAAAAAGCTCTTTCCCACAACTTGTCTGAATCTCAAAATACCCCTATAGGATAAATAGGGCATTAACTAGAGAGCCAGTCAATACCACATAATCTAGTCTGATGAGGTGAATATATTACTCTTGCCAAAGGAACAAGTTTACCCTATATTGAGTGGAGACTGAAATTTTACAAAGCTATATCTACAAAATTGAATAAGAGAGTAAGAACCAACATATAGCAACATAAAAGATAGCTATAGAAATTTTAGAAGAGAAACACAGGTGACTCAACAATCACTTTCTCTCCACTGTTTACATACATTCACTGTAAATATAGATTTATAGGTGTATGTGTATCATTTTATTTTTAAAACACACAATATTTATGTAAAATTAATTTTAAAGATAGTGTTTCAAAATGCAGTGTTCAGAGCTGCTACAACTTTAAATTAGGTAATTATATAATGACATTTTAGCTAGAAATTACATGCTATAATTAAGAAAGTTTAAAGTATAACCTAATAAAATATTATTCTATACTTGACACTTCTTAAAATGACAAATTAATAGAGGAATCATGCCCTTGTTTTGCAGAAAAAGATGGCAAGTCTAAGAATGATGTCCAAGGCCACAGAACTGGAAAGTGGAAGGCCAAGATCTAAAAACCACATCTTTTGACTCACAGTCCAACATATTTTTCCACAACTTTGATGAGGTTTAATAGACTATTATAATCAGTACACACAAAAAAAACACTTTTGACATCTGCTGTTTGTCTAATTTATGGGTTCAGTCTCTTTTCTCTAATCATTAAGACCATACTAAGCCATGGAAGAAGTTACAACTGAAAAATAGATTTTAATAATTTTATACATAGTATATTTTTAAAAGTTATTTTTACTAATCTGCAAATATTTTTCTAACTTTAATGAGATCTAAAAATGACGTATTTAGAGAGATTAGAAAACTTACTGGAGAGTCCCTATTGAACATACGTGACTTCTCAGGAATATTTTTGCCACCACATGGGGGTGTAGTGTTCCTAATAAACACTTTGCAGGAATTCTGAGCAGCTCAGACAAGCAAGCCTGGGGAGTGGCAGGGAGGCCTGGGTTTTATGTGCCAGGACAAAGTAGTTTGTCTTATCTATACTGAGTGAAAGGCCTGGGCATAGGAGTCAGTCTAAATTAACCCTCCAACTATCTCCAATATGAAATTGTCTTCGTGATATTAATTTTCCTAAATTGTTCAATCTCAGAACATACCTCACTATGTATGAGTTATCCTGCATGGGGCAGCAATTCCACTTAAAGCAGCCATGTTAGTATGTGCCATGCTATCTTCTCCAGTCCAAGGAGATGAATAGAAATTTGCTTATTTAAGCAAAAAGTCACTTTTGTCATTGGAATTACTGTGAGATAATTGACCCTCATGGGAGCTGTGTCCCCCATGCAAAAGCAAATCATGAGAGCCAAAGTCAATTATGTTAATGCCCACAGTGAAAAGAGCAATTATGATTGTCATAAGATATAACATAAAAATAACATAAGTATAAAAATAATTAAAGTTTTAAAAGGCTGAAACTTTTAAACTATATTGCAGTGACACAGATCCATTATGGTTTAATTAAAACTAAACTATCACAATGACTATTCATAATGATCAGAAAGGTTACTAATAGTGGACAAATTTGGTATTTAGAACAAACCAAAAGAATTTACCACATACTCTGTTACATCTGCTTATGCAGGTTTTCTGCTTCTGCATCTGTGGAGGGCATATTTCTAAAAAACTGGCCAGTTGAAAAATCAGTGCTTGAGTTTATGTTGGTCATTTTAGGTGACTCATTAACTCTTGCCATAACATAGGTACAATTTAATGTTTTAGAAATGAGGAAACATAGCTTAATTTTAGTGAAAAAAGCATGAGCTTTGAAATCAGGTAGACCTGAGTTGGAATCCGAGGTTTACCATGTACTAATTGTGCAACTTAACTGAATAATCTCTCTGTGTCTATAGCATCCTCAAAGAAAACAATAGAAAATTTAGATGGAATTCTGAAGACAATTTAATGAAAGGAGGTGTGGGTATTTTAACAGAATAAACAAGGAATAATGAGGCACTCAGAGACTCCAGAGCAGGAACAAGAAGCCTTTACCTCCCCTCGGGCTTAGAGCAAGAGGGAGGAAACAGAGAATCAGAGTCTGATGAGAGCTGCGGTCTTGAAAGAAGTATGGGTGGCAGGAGCTACAGGTATGGAGTGACCACCCACTGCCAGTACTATGGCAGGAAATAAATACCATGGCCTTTTCCTCCTCTCAACTTCTGATCTCTTGAAGGGGTCACCCTTTGGTCAAACCCAAACAGACAACCAGAAACAAGCCAGCAAGGAAGCCCTTGGTGGGGCAGTCAATAGTGGTCAGCCCTGTAGGCACTGAGAAGGGCAGAGATGAGCAAAGAATTGTTCTGGGTTAAGGAGATTGAAGCAGAGAAAAACAGCTTACTCTCTTTCTCTCTTTTTCCTCATTTGTAAATGGAGATATGAATAAATTCTTGTTCAGTGAAATTGCCATAAAGATGAAATGAAATGTACATAAAGGAGATAATATAGTGCACATAACATTGTAGATGCTTAAATAATAGCACTTATTTTAACAGTAATTAATCATTGTGAAGGTAAGTGTATATTCTCTATTAAAATCCAACAACCATCCAACAAATTTATTACCCAGGAGGTTATTTTGTGTCTTCTTTAAAGGAAGATTTTTTTTTCTTCTTTACAAAAAAAGTGAGACCATGAACAGAGAGAAGAAAGCACTAGAAAATTAAGTTCTCTAATGCTGTGAATCATATGCTTCCTTGGGCTTGGATATAAGGGTCCTGAAAACACCGTCAGTTATATATTTCTGACAAGTACAATCCTGCTCAGAGAGCACATGAGTGAGCAGTGATACAGACTTGGGATTCTAAACATGTTGTACCTTACACTCTACCACTATCCTATGAAATATCTGAAATGAAACTGATTCCAGTAGATAGCAAAAGCTTGCCTTTTTAAGGATATGAATATGCTTTTACATTTAAAGATATTGATAATCATCAAACACATTGAAGTTTGACAGAGTGATGTGTTGCACAGGTCTGCCCCAATCACTCCATAAAGTAGTCTCCACCATCCTAAGCATGTTCTGCTGCATCTCCAGGTTTTATTGTCTTTAAGGCATGTGTCTCCATCTGAAATCTTATTGATGCCTTCATGAGAACAGAGACTCAGGCTGTCTTATGCTCTTTTATATTTAGTATTTCCTAGAACAGAGCCTGATAGTAGATAGTACTAAATGAGCATACATATACATAGAAATGCATTCACACAAAAGTGGTCGATGTGAGAATTGGATGACATGATATACTCCAACCACTTTGAAATAGGCACTCACACATTGTAGCATTTATTACCATCATTTTCATTATTATAGCTACTATTAAGAATAGTGATAAAGTGCTACACACATGGTTAATACTATAGTGATGATGGGTATTATTTTCCAAATTGACTGACTCTTGGTCATACATGACTGTACTTGGGACAAGATTGGCAATTTTTGTATTCACTGTGATTACTGCCAACTTTATGTTTACAGTGACATTGCCAGCCAAAATTTGTAGCTTGAAATAATATCTCTCAAATAGCAGCAGCAATAATGTCCCAGATCCCAGGACAAAATGCCAAATGCTAAATACCAAGTGCTATACAAATAATACAAGAGAAACCTACATACTTTTACTTTCAGGAAGATGAAGTAGAGGTGATTTTCTCAATTATTCCTATTAAGTACAAATAAAACCCCAGGGAATTATATACAAAACAAACATAAGAAGATTCTAAAAGGTGGAAAGAAGCAGGAAGACCAACTAGTGACCTAGGGACCTGAGGAACAACATGGTGGTGAGTTCTCTGGGTTTTCATTTGCTTCATATATTCCACAGTTGGGGCTGAATAAGCACAAAACTTAGAAATATCAACAGATGCATCTGAAAACAGCCCTAACAAAAGTCTGCCTTCTCTAGCCCAAAGGTCCAGGAAAAGAGTCGAAAGACAGAAAATTTGTAGATTATAACTGCTCTCCTCTAGTCAAACACCACACAAAAATCTGTGACCCTAACCCCACCCACACGAGCAAAGGCCAAGTGGGAGCCTAGACTTGTACCCTTGTCAGCCTATAATGAGGTTCCTCAGCGCCTTTTCTCAGATAGTATCAGAAAAAGTCTAGTAAGGAACTGAGACTTTCATCCACACTAGGCAGTAACTAAGCCATCTCCTCAACAGTGGTATCATTTGAGGAGCCTAAATCTCCATTCTTTCCTGGCAGTATCAAAACCTCCCTCCCTCTCCTGGTTAGGATGGTATCAGAGGAGGCCTACTGGAGATTCAGAACTCTCACCACTGCTCAACAGTAACAAAATCACACCCTCCCACCACTACCCACCATGGTGTCTGTGGAGGCCATGTGGAAAGTAGTGGTAGAAGGGTACTCCTACTCCTTCTAACCAGAGAGCTACCAATGGAGGCCTAATGGGAAACTACAACTCCCCCTTCCACTCACCAGTAATGAGGCTTGCCCCCTTGGGTGTCAATAGAGGCTGAGTGGAAAACCTGGACTTTTATCTTCGGCTGATAGTAATAAGGTAGCACCCACCCCTCCCTTATCCTACCTCAAAATGTACCGAACTACATATAAAATCACCCATAATACCAAGAACCAGGAAGATCTAAAGTGGAAAGAAAAAAAGAGAATCAATAGTTGCCAACACCAAGATGACAGTGGACATCATAAACATGCTTCAAAGAGTGATGATGAATATACCTGAAACAAATGGTAAAATAGAAAGTCTCAGCAAAGAAATAGAAAGTCTCAATAAAAGATGAAAAATATAAAAAAGACTCAAATTGAAATTTTAGAACTGAATAACCCAATAACTGCAAAACAATACAAAACTCAATGGGTGGGTTCAACAGGGGAATGGAGGGGAAAAAGGAAAGAATCAGTAAACTGGAAGATAAAACAATATAAATTAAAACAGAATAATATAAAAATATGACAAGATCAGAGATCTATAGCAGTAGGAAAAAAAAAGATCTAACATTTTTGTCATCAAAGTCCCAGAATGAGTGGAGAAAGAGGGGAGACCTGAAAAAAGCACTCAAAGAAAAAATGGCTAAAAACACTTTGAGCTAACCAAACAACCCAACAAACAAACTTAAGAAGCTGAGTAAAATCCAAATAGGATAAACTGAAAGAAGTCTATACAAAAGGCACATCATAGTCAATCTTATGAAAACTAAAGACAAAGAAAAAAGTTATGAAAGCAGCAAGAGAGAAATGACATTTTACCTATAGGGGAAAATCAATTTGAATGACAGTAGATTTCTCATCAGTAATCCTCCTGGAGATAATAAAGAAGTGACGCAACATTTTCAAGTACAGGTAGAAAAGAACTGTCAACCCAGAATACAATATCCAGTGGAAAATATTCCTCAGGAATTACAAGGAAATCAAGACATTCTCAGATAAAGGGAAACTAAGAGAATTTGTCACCAGTAGACCTACCATAAAATAATATCTAAAGAAGATTATCTAAATGGAAAGGAAATGATAAAAGAAGAAAGCTTTGAATATCAAAAAGAAAAAAAAACATATTTAGCAAAAATATGAATAAACACATTAGACTTTCCTTCTTTTTATATATAATATTTTTTATTTCAAAATATTAAGGGGGTACAAATGTTTTTGGTTACATGGATCACTTCTGTAATACTTGAGTCATGGCTATAAGTGTGCCTATCACTCAATGTTCATTTTACCTGTGAGGTAGGTTTTTGCCCATCTGCTCCTCCCCTGCCCCCCTGCTTGATTTCCACTGAGTTTTGCTTACCTTTGTGCACATATGTGCTCATTGTTTATTTCCATTTAATAGCAAGTACATGTGGTGTTTGTTTTTCCATTCTTTAGATACTTCACTTAGGATAATGGTCTCCAGTTCCACCCAAATTGTTGCAAATGGCATTAATTCATCCTTTTTAATGGCTGAGTAGTGCTCCCTGGTATACATATACCACATTTTGTTAATCCACTCATGAATTGATGGGCACTTGGGTTGATTGCACTTTGCAATTGTGAATTGGGCTGCAATAAACATTCTAGTGCAGGTGTCTTTTTGAGATAATAAGTTCTTTTTCTTTGTGTAGATATCCAGTAGTAGGAATGGTGGATCAAATGGGAGGTCTGCTTCTAGTTCTTTGAGAAATCTCCATACTGTTTTCCATAGAGGTTGAACTAATTTGCAGTCCTAACAACAGTGTATAAGTGTTCCTTTCTCTCTGCATCCATGCCAGCATATATTGTTTTTGGACTTTTTAATAAAAGCCATTCTAACAGGTGTAAGGTGATATCTCTTTGTGGTTTTAATTTGCATTTCCCTGATAATTAGTAACATTGAGCATTTTTTCTAATGTTTATTGGCCATTTGCCTATCTTCTTTTGAAAAGCTTCTGTTCATGTTTCTTGCCCACTTTTTAATGGGGTTGTTTGTTTTCTTCTTGCTGATTTGTTTGAGTTCTTTGCAGATTCTGGATATTAGCCCTTTATCAAATATAGAGTTTGCAAATATTTTCTCCCATTCTGTAGGTTGTCTGTTTTTTTTTTTTTTTGCTCTGTTGATTATTTCCTTTGCTGTGCACAAGCTGTTTAATTTAATCAAGTCACATTTATTTATTTTAGTTGTTGCTATAATTGACATTGGGGTCTTCTTCATAAATTCTTTGCCTAGATCAATATCTAGAAGAGTTTTCCCTATATTTTCTTCTAGAATGTTAACAAGGAATAGAAGAGAAAGGACTCAAATAAGCTCAATGAGAAATGAAAAAGGATATGTTACAACTGATACCACAGAAACACAAAATATCATCTGTAAATACTATGCGAATCTCTATGCCCATAAACTCAAAAATGTAGAGGAAATGGACAAATTTCCACAACCTCCCAAGACTCAATCAGGACAAAATAGAACTCCTGAACAGACCAATAATGACCAGCGAGATGAAAGGAGTAATAAAAACATCTTCCAACAAAAAAAGCCCCAGACCACATGTATTAACAGTTGAATTTTACCAGACCTATAATGAAGAGCTGGTACCCATACTGCAGAAATTAGTCCATAACATTGAGAAGGAGGGAATCTTCCCCAACCATTCCATGAAGCCAGTATCACTTTGATACCAAAGCCAGGAAAGGACACAACAAAAAGAGGAAAACAACAGACCTATAATCCTTATGACAATAGATGCAAAAATCCTCAATAAAATACTAGCAAACAGAATTCAACAGCACACCAAAAAAATAATCCACCATGACCAAGTGGGCTTCATCCCAGGGATGCAAGGATGTTTCAGCATACATAAATCAATAAATGTGATTCACCTCATAAACAGAAGAAAAAACAAAGACCATATGATCACCTCAATAGATGCAGAAAAAGCATTCAACAAAATCCAGCATGCTTTCTTGATAAAAACCCTCAACAAACTAGGCATAGAGGAACATATCTCAAAATTATAAAAAGCCACATATGATAAACCCACAGCCAACATCATACTAAATGGGGACAAGTTGAAAGCATTCCCCCTAAGAACTGGAACAAGACAAGGGTGCCCACTGTCAGCACTTCTATTCAACATACTGCTGGAAGTCCTAGCCAGAACAATCAGGCAAGAGAAAGAAATGAAGGCCATGCAAATCGGGAAAGAAGAGATCAAACTATTGCTTTTCACTAATGATATTATCTTATATCTAGAAAACCCCAAAGTCTCCACCAAGAGACTCCTGGAATTGATAAATAAATTCAGCAAAGTCTCAGGTTAAGAAATCAACGTACATAAATCAGTAGCATTTCTATACACCAATAACAGTCAAGCTGAGAGTCAAATCAAAAACTCAATAACATTCACAATAACTACAAAGAAAATAAAATACCTAGTAATATACTTAACCAAGGAGGTGAAATATCTCTACAAAAAGAACAACAAAACACTGAGGAAAGAAATCGCAGATGGCACAAATAAATGAAAAAACATATCATGCTCATGGATGAGCAGAATCAACATTGTTAACATGTCCATAGTACCCAAAGTGATTTACAGATTCGATGCAACCCCAGGTAAAATACCAATGTCATATTTCACAGATCTAGAAATAATAATTCTACACTTAGTTTGAAACCAGAAAAGAGCATGAATAACCAAAGCAATATTAAACAATAAGAACAAAGTTGGAGGCATAACATTACTTGTCTTCAAATTATACTATAAGGCTATAGTAACCAAAACAGCATGGTATTGGCATAAAAAAATGACACGTAGACCAATGGAACAGAACAGAGAATCTAGATATAAAAGCATACAGCCAACTGATCTTTGACAAAGCAGACAACAATATACACTGGGGAAAAGAAGCCCTCCCTATTCAATAAATGGTTATGGGAAAATTGGATAGCCACATGCAGAAGAATGAAACAGGATCCATATACCTCACCACTCACAAAAATTAATTGAAGATGGATAAAAGACTTAAATGTAAAGCATGAGACTTTCCTCCTTCTCTTGAGTTTTCTAAATTATATTTGATGGTGGAAATTTAAATTATAACAGTCTAATGTGGTTATAAGTTAATGTAGAAGAAATATTTAAGAAAATTATATTACACATTGGGGAAGAGTAAAGGGATATAAATGAAAATAAAGTTTCTATACCACTCAAACTGCTAAAAGGACAACACAATAGACTATGATATATAATATAATACTTACAGCAACATCTAAGAGGAAAAAAACTACAGCAAGCTACACTCAAACACACTGTAGGTAAATCAAATGAAATTGTAAAAATTGTTCAAGTAACTCACTGGAAGGCAAAAACAAAACAAATCAAAACAAAAATAAAAAAAACAAAGAAACAGACAGACCAAACAGAATTTTAAAAAAATAGCAGATTTAAGCCCTAACATATTAATAATTACCTTAAATATAAACGGTATAACTATACCAATTAAAAGTCAGAGATTATAAGAATGGATTAAAAAACATAACTAACTATATGCTGCCCACAAGAAGTTCACTTCAAATGTAACAATAGAGGCAGATTGAAAGTAAAAGAGAAAAAGGTATAACATGTAAACATTTAGTTTTAAAAAGCATAAATGCCTATTTTCAAACCAGATAAACTATACATGAGAGCAAAGAAAATTACCAGATTAGAGAAAGACATTATATAAGGATAATAAAATCAATCCACCAAGAAGACATAACAAACTTATATATGTATGCACCAAACAACAGAGTGTAAAATATGTGAAGCAAAAATGATAGAACTGAAAAGACAAATAGAAAAACCCACAATTATAATTGAAGACTTCACCAACCCCCTCTTAACAATTGATAGGATAACTAGACCAAAAATCAGAAGAGATATAGAAGAACTGAACAACACCATCATCAACAGAATCTGTTTGACATTTATAGACTATTCAACCCCAAAACAGAAGAATACATATTCTTTTCAAGTGCCCACAGTACTTACACCAAGATAGATCATATCCTGAGCCACAAAACAAATCTTAACAAATATGAAAGAATTTAAATGATAGAGAGGGTGTTCTCTGACCACAATGGAATAAAGCTAGAGACCAATAGCAGAAAGAACAAAAACAATCTCGAAATGCTTAGAAACTAAAACACATACTTCTAAACAATATATGAGTCAAGAGAAAGTCTCAAAGTAAATTTTAAAATATGCATTGCTGTGAATGAAAATAAAAATACAATATATCAAAATTTATGGGACACCGTTAAAGCCATCCTCAACTGAAATTTAAAGCAATATATATATATATATATATATATATATATATATATATATTTTACACTAACAATTGTTTTACTTATTCAGAATTAAATTAGCAATTTTTTGACAGGCAAGTTGAGCTGAAAAGTAAAACTTAAACTAAACTGCTGATGGGCATGCTTGTAGCTCTGACTTAGGTGGTGCAAGGGCAATATATGTAACTTAAACGCTTATACCCCCGTATTATTCTGAAATAAAAACATAAATAAATGAATCAAATAAACTTCAAAAATAGCTATTACTACTAAGGTTAAACTATTCATCTGTGAAGTTGCTTTTGTTTTGTTTTGTTTTGTTTTTAATTTATTTTTTTAATTTCAGCATATCTTGGGGGTACAACACTTTGGCCATACACATTGCCCCTGTTCTGCCCGTGTCAGAGCCACAATCATGGTCATCCCCCAAACTGTGCTCCCTGCATCCATTCAGTGAGAGTTTTTCCCATCCCTTCCACCCCCCTCCCAAAAGCAATAAATATGTATATTAAAAAACAGACTAGGTCTCAAATAATTTATCTAAGTTCCCATCTAGAAAAATCAAAAGCAAAATAAACCCAAAGCAAGCAGAGTGAAGGAAATAATCAAGATAAGAGCTTAATTCAATGAAATTTAAATCACATAATCAATAAATGAAATCAATGAAACAAAAGATTGGTTGTTTGAAAAGATCAACAAAAATTTACAAACCTCTAACAAGACTGACAAAGAAAGAAAGAGAGATTGTGTAAATTTCCAATGTCAGAAAGAAATAGGAGTTATCAATACAGACCCTGCAGACATCAAAAGGATAATAAATACTACAAACTGCTCTATATTGACAATCTATGTTAAATGTACAAGTTCTTCAAAAAACACAAACTACTGTAAGCTACCCATTATAAACTCTATAAATTTTATATACTCTATAAAATAGTATATACTCCATTTTATATACTCTATAAAATAGAGTATATGAATAGCTCCATAAGTATTAAAATAATTGAATTTATTATTTAAAAAACTCCCAACAAAGAAATCTCCAGGTGCAGATGGTTTCACTGGAGAATTCTACAAAACACTCAAAAAGAATTAAGACTAATTTTATACAACTCTTACAGAAAATAGAAAAGAAGAAAGGGAACACTTCCCATTTCATTTCCAATACCACCAAAATACCTCAGACAAAGTACAAATTAAAAAAACAACTACAGATCAATATCCCTCATAGATATAGACACAAAAAATCATTTAAACATATTAGCAAATAGAATTCAGCAACTTATAAAACAATATATATCATGACCAAGTAGGGTTTATTTCAGGATTGCAAGGTTGGTTCAATATTTGAAAATCAATCAATGTAACCAACCATATAAACTGGCTAAAGAAGAGCAATAACATGATCATATGAATCAAGTTATACAGAAAAATTATTTGATAAAATTCAACACACATTATTGACAAAAAGTTTCAAAAACTGGGATAGAAGGAAACTTCTTCAACTTGATAAAAAGCATCTATTAAAAAATTTGTACCTAACATTATATTTAAGGGTGAAAGATGAGTTGTTTCCCTCATGATTAGAAACAAGGAAGGATATCCCTCCCACCACTCTTACTTACCATAATGCTAGAAATTGTAGCACTTTTCTTGCAATAAGGCAAGAAAACAAAACAAAAGTCATAAGACCAGAAAGAAAGAAATAAGACTGTCCCTATTTGCAAATGACATGACCATCTATTAAAAAAAACACAAGACAGTCCTTTAAAATAAAATATCTTGAAACAATAATAAATTAATCCTAAAAATTGAGTGGTAAAAAAAAATAAATTAGACATTCTGATAGAAAAGTAGATTTTTTTAGGATTTTTTAATGAGTTAGAAAAAATTTTTAACTAAATAAAAGTTACAGAAAATTAAAAAAAAAACAACCCAAGAAATCTATAAAGAAAGAAGAAAAAAACTCTTAAAACCAATAAATAAGTTCAGCAGAGTAACAGTATGCAAGATAAACATGCATAATCAATTTTATTTCTATTTACTAGCAATCAACATGTGGACACCAAAACTAAAAGTATACTACCAGTTATAATTGCTCCAAAAATGCTTTACTTAGTTGTAAATCTAAATAAAAATTGTATGCCAAAAATTACAAAACATTGATAAAAGAAATCAAACATATTCTACATAAATACACATACCATGATCACGGATTGGAAGATTCAACACAGCAAAATATCTATTCTGCCCACATTTATACACAAGCTTATCACAATTTCTCTTAAATTCCCAGCAAGATTTATGGTATATGTAACAAAGTTTATTATTAAAAATGTATATGGAAATACAAAAGAACAAGAATATTTAAAATAATTTTGAAAAAGAATAAAGTAAAAGAAATCTACCTGATTTCAAGATTATATAGCTACAGTAATTAAAACTATGTGATATTCAAGGCAGGATAGACACACAGATCAATGGAACGGAAAAGACATGCCTAACTGATTTTTAACAAAGGTACAAAGGAGAAATGACAATCTTTTCAACAAACAATGCTGGAGCAATTAAACACCCATAGCCAAAAACAAACAAACAAAAAAACCTCTACTTAAATATTATCATTAAAAAGTTAACTAAAAATGTATCAAGGACAACACATTTTTAAAAACACCCAATACACTGGATTTCATTGAGATTAAAAACATTTGCTCTGCAAAAGATAAAGTTAAGTAGATGAAAAGACAAACCATAATATGGGAGAAAATATTTGTAAAGCACTTATCTAGCAAAGGATTAGCATCTAGGATATATAAGGAACTCTCAAAATTCAACAATGAAAACAAATTCAATTAGGAAAGAGGCAAAAGATATAAAGAGATGTTTCACAAAAGAGGATATACAGATTGCAAAATAAGCATGTGAAAGGATGTTCAATATCTTCTATGTGATTTCAAGACTTATTATAGCTACAGTAATTAGACATTATGGAAATGCAAATTACAATCACAATGAGATAACACTAAAGTAAAAAATAAGTTAAAGTAAAAAATAGCGACAACACCAAATATTATTTAGGATGCAGAGAAATTGGAGCACTGACATTGCTGGTGGGAATATGAAATGGTACAACCACTCTGGAAAAAGGTGTGAAGATTTCTTTAAAAACTAACAAACATCCTAGCAGTTGCCCTCTTAGACATTTATCCTAGAGAAATAAAAACCTATGTTCAAATAGTTTTATTCACAATAGATAAAAACCTGAAATAACCCAGATATCCTTAGAGAAAGGAGTTTAACAAACTGCAGAATCTCAATACCATGGAATACTGCTCAGCAATAAAAAGCAACAGACTATAGATACGCAAAGCATCTTAAATGAAACTCCAGGGTATGTTGAGCTAAAAAAAAGTCCCAAAATACATGTATGATTCCATTTATGTAACATTCTTGAAATGACAATAATAGAAACAGAGAATAGATCAGTGGTTCCCAGGAGTTAGGAAGGGATTGAGGGTAGACAAGGGAAAGTCGCTATGAAAGGGCAACATGTGGGATCTTTGTGGTGATGAAAATGATCTGTATCTTGACTGTATCAATATTTTGATTGTAATATTGTATTAAAGTTTCACAAGATATTACCACTGGGGGAAACTGGGTAAAGGGTACAGGGGATCTCTTTGTGTTACCTCTGTCAACTACATATGAATCTAAAGTTATCTCAAAATATGCTTAATTCATTAAAGTAACAATATTTAAAAGATATCCTTGCCTGTCATCTGCTAACTTCCACCTCATTCCTTATACTTCTGTCCTGCGGCTGATTCAACCACTAGCTGGGGTGTAAGATGTGTATGTGTGTATGTATTAATACACGGGTGTGTATGTGTGAGACAGAATGAAAGAGGAGCAAGAGGATGGCTCTTCCAGTGCCACCAGTACTGTGCATAGAAGGGGAGTTGGGCCAAGTGTGGTAAGTAAGGACCTCAGGTGAGTTCAGGCGCATTCTGCTTTCACCATAGTAACACAGACACTTCGGGGTGATTAGCAAGGGAAGTGAGAGTCATTTTATTCAGTAAATCTTTTTTATGTCTATAATGTAAAAAGGATATGGAAAAACAACATTAAGATGAGGATACTAAGAACAAAGATGATTAGGCCATTCTCCTAGTTTCATATCATTTTATGAAGATGGAGGTTATCAAAAAGAAAAACATAGGAGATTCTGAATCATATTTCTCCTCCCAATGATTATATGTACATATATGACTGACAGGCTTATAATTCATTCATTCATTTATTCATTCATGTATTCATTTAAAAAAATATGTACTGTATGCCTACTCTCTGTCAGAAACTATGCCAGGCCATGGATGTACAAATTTGAATAAGACACAGGTTCCTCCTTTTAAGAAGCTCAGAATCTAATACAAGAGATAGATTTTTTAAAAAACTGTCAAGTTTAGAACAATGTAGACATTGACATTGTTCGGGAGCTATGAACAGAGTATCATAGAAAGATAGAGTGAGTGGGGAACCTAACCTGGCTTGGGACAAGGGTGTTATGGAATGCTCCTGGAGAACATGACCTCAGAACAGAGCCTATTTATATTTCCACAGTTATTCCCTATCTACCATGCATCAGTCATTATTCTAGGTTAAGATATAGATAAAAGCATTTCAGGCACTGAACATCAAAACAGCATGATCCAGGCAAACATGGTCCAGCATGATCCAGTGGCACTCAAATTATTATTTATTAAATCGAGTTGAATTAAATTAAATAGCGATAAACTAATAGAAATTTAATTAAATCTTTCTCATGTTGTGAAAGAGAGGCTTAAGACTTGGGACTCCAGGTAAACAAATGTACTATAAAATACTGAGAATGATTCAACTTTATAAGCTCACAAATACACTCAATACAATGTCACACCTTTATAGCCATATATTCTGTGGACTGATGCTTGAAATCAGAGAGGAGTCAGCAACTAACCTACAGTGTACAAACAGAGAATAGTACTTGACACTTTTGTGTGCACAATAAAATTTTAAAAAACCTCAGATTGCTTAGCCTTCTATGCACAGATTGCACTGCTCACTAAAATGCTCAAATTAGTTATGCAAATCCTATGCCATGTGATGCCTCTCCACCATATGTGACTAGTTACCATAGCAGTCAGCTTAAGTGCATATTTTCCATAGCAACCTAGGAATCTTTACCATACAGAGACCTAAGTGAGATGGAATTGAAAGCAATTCAACAAGCAATATGAAATATAAATTTTGGCAACATCCCCTGAATCCTTCTTTAAAACATTACTTAGCATTGACTTTTAAATGCCACAGCCCCTGGGTGGTTCTCTTTTAGACTATATCGGCACCTCTTCTCTGTTGGAAATGTGAAACTCTTTGAGAACACATAACATTTATGATTTAGAGGCATAAAGGGGAGTTTTTCTCTGGGCTCATTCTAGAGAGTGGGTGAATTTGCCTCCTACAATGTGGAAGAATTACAACAAGGGGTTAAGACTAAGTAGTGGTATCTGGATGCAATCTGCAAATTGAAGTTCCATATGGTGGTGTGATGTATTTGTTGTTTTCATTGGCTCACTATGTTGTCATAACTTCCTGCCTCAGACTACAAGGGTGGTACCAAACTGAGCTGGAATTTTCCCTGGTCCTGTTGGTCTTTTGAGAGCAGGTATCCATCCAGTTACATTCATCCCATTCTTGATATTTATTAGGAAGACTATTTATCCTTAAAAGGTTTCTGGACTTATTGGCATACATGTATATGGTGGGAATGTGTACATGAGAAACAGGATTCCAGAGCGTCACTCATTTATTTTGGGCTTAATCTTTATACAAAATCAAGCATATCTACACACAAATAGAAGCCCAAGGAGTGGTTGTGGTATTGGAGCTAAATTTACTTGCAAGTAACATTACCACTGGCTGTCATTGTTTGAGTACTCATATGCCAGGCACTGTGTTAGCCATCTAGATCCATTATAATGAACCTTCACAGCAACCCTGTGAGAAATGGCAGACTATCTGCATTTCCCAGAGGAGATAACTGAGGCACGGAGAAGATAATTAATAACATCCCCACATATACACCAAGCCACCTGACTAGAAAATAATAGAACTAAGATTGAAAGCCATGTTTGTCTATTCTGAGAACTGAACTCATTCCACTATTCTTTGCAATGTAGGGGAAAAGAAAAAAGAAAAACAGGACTAAGGCTCAGAAGAAAGATCCTAGTATGGAACCCAAAGCTATGCTCCAGATTGGCTGGGAATGCCTGAATGAGAATGCCCGGTGGAATAAGAGATAACTCTTCTAGGGCTGATCACAAACCTAACAGAAAACCTTTGTTATTACGTGGGTACTCAGTATCTCAGGGTAACTTCTCTCATCTCCTACTGGAAGAGAACTGAACTTTTCTTGTTCTTCTATCATTTGGAAATAGGATGCTGCCCATTTCAGAGCCAGAAGCTATAAAAGAAAGGAAAAGAAAACGTATTTTTCTTATTCCTGTACTATTTTCCTACAGAGTATCCCCTTAGGAAAAATAGTCTGTGTGATTCCTAAAACATTGTTATGAAAAAGCAACTTCTTGAAATTCTACTGTTTTTTGTTTAGCAAAATGAGCTTGGAGATTTTTACATTTGCTTCTTATATTCCAAGACTCCCCTCAAAGAAAGTTTGTAGTGGGCTGCTAAGCTGTATGGAAGGGAGAGGTCTCATTTTCTGTGGCCAACCATATAATTAGTTAGAGATTATGCCCAGGAGTCTCTGAGCCTATGCTCAGCATTTCCAGCAGTAGATGATCAGACTAATGGAACTGGTGTGCCATGGAGAAAGTCATCATCAGGACCTCAAATCTCTCCTTTTAAAAGTGAACTGTTTATGAATTACATGATCATGTAGGCTTTTCCTGCTCTGGATCTTTGGATTACAGACACCCATAGTCACCATAGTGATCAATCCAAAACAAAAATCTCACCGTGTCTCTCCCATGCTTGCACCCATCAATGGCTCCCCATTACCTGTCTAACATGAAACTCCAGGCCTCCCTGACCCAGCCCTCTTGCCTTTCCAGCCTACATTGCTCCCATTCTCTCCATATCCTTCATGCTCTAAAATACTAAATTACTTGCAATTCCCTCCATACATCATGCTGCTTCTCATCTTTGAACATGTGTTCATGTTTGTCCCTATGTTTAGAAGGACCTACCTCCCCACCTCATCCCCACCTGCTGCATTTGTCTGGCCAATTTCACTCATTCATTAGGGTCACCTCTCCCTCCAGGTTGAATTAGATATACCTCTTCTGTGCTTCACGATACTCTTACATTGCTATTCATCACACTTAATGCTGTTGTATTACAATAATAACAACATGGAAAAAATTTTATTTCTTTTGTAAAATCCCTTGTAGAAAAGATATGCTTTACTTTTTAAAGAGATGCTTTAATAAGTCCACTCCCCATGGAAATGCTTAGCCTTATAGGGCTACTTTCTGGGAGACAAGCAGAGAAAGGGAGGGAATGCTGAAGGAGAAGGAAGAGAAGGCTTGGAAGAGGAAGAGGAATATGAGGGAACCAGCACCAGAAGCAAAGGTGGAAAGGAAGCCAGCAAGATAGGAAAATCTCATGACCTGAAACGTGATGGCTTCTCACTGTGACTATCCAGTTCATCAGCAAAGTTACTCAATTCTCAAATTGTTTGAAGGAAATAAAATTTGGGGCCAAACTGGGAAAAAAGCTTTGCTTTATATCTGCACTTACTGGGAGAGAGAATAACCACATGGATACAGAAACACTGGATGCAGGAAGAAATGGAAAGTAAGTTAAAGAAACTAGAACAAAGTATGAAGAGAGTTTTTAACTGTCCCAGGATATGGAATTGTGGTTCAATCAAAGTTTGACAACATAGCTTACATAATTATGAAAAACATTTCTGCTTCCCTGGCCAGCCTGAGGAAATTTTACTTGCTGCATCATCAAGGCTATCTCAGTACCTGGCATATCATAGATGTTCAATAAGCATTAGGTAAATCAATATCATTCTATTCTATAGGTATTACTGGTTTTAAATAAATTTACAAGAATGGCATTTTGAGAATTTTTCCCTGGACCCTAGAGATAGCTATAGATACCTTGTTTATTAAGATGAATGTTGAGTTGAAAATTGAGAATCTTAAGAAAAACTAAATTAAGGTAAATTTCCTGAGAAATTCATTAAATGATTTTCAAAACCATATATAAATGAATCTTGGTTTTTCTGCCCCAGTGCTCACAACAATTAGGTGGGAGAAATGTAGGGAATCAGTTATGATGGGGTGTTTCCCACATGTAGGGGTATCTGTAGCTGCTGAACGTAGTGCACCACCCCATAGTGGGGACTCAAGCCAGCTCCTTCTCTCACCTTGAGCTGAAAGTGCATCCATGACATTTTTCACGTATCAGGCTCCAATGTAGCAATTGTCCCAATAGGGATGACACTGGTATTGCCTGTTACTCTTTCAGTTTGCTGCAAATAGCTTTCAATTTGTCCTGCCAGGATGCACCTGTTTGGGGTAAACACAAATGGATGAGGTAACACATCTTGACACAATTACATTCTCTCAAAAGCTCTGCATGGTAAAGAGAGGCACCATGGGAATCACCAGCTCATTTTGGATTACAAACACAACACCTTTGTGAACTGTTCCACACATGGTCTAGCAACTGAAGCAAAGGGAACTTGATTTTATAATAGGCTGAGTTTGATTTATTAAAGGTGTAAACAGAGGGGCTACTCCTGAGTGGGGAGAGGAAGGGAATATCCAGTTACCATTTTATTGTTCCCGTCTCTATTCATCTGAAAACTAAACTGGCCACTGAAAAACTTTAGAGCACAGATTGTTAAATACCTTAATCTGAGATCAGACAGGGCCAAGAACCTTGATAGGTGTGGCCAGAGTTAGGATCCTGCACCTACCACAACCCATCAACATACACAAACACTTTTTTTGTCTTAAGGACCATTGAAAGCCAATGAATTTTTTTCTGCCTTTCCTCATGGTCTAAGTTTTCTTTTTTTCAAAGTGGTCAAAGAATTTTTTGATTCATAGAATGGGTAATAATAAAAATGGTAGCTCCCATTTTTTGAGCATTTACTGGGTGCCAGAATCTGTACTATGTCCTTTATATACAGGATCTTTAGTTCATATAGCAATGCTGCAAGAAAGCTGTTATTATCCCGGATTTACCAAGAAGGAAACTGAAGTCAGTGAAGTGAGGTATCTTGCTCAAGACCACCCAGCTAGGCAATAATGATGCTGGGACTGGAATAGAGATCTAACTGATATATTCAACCACTATAGCCATCTCAGAAGTAAATGAAATAATATATATGAAATCTCTTTGTAAACTTTAAATCAAAGGCAAAAAATATAATGGAAAGAAAATTACTTTGTACTTTATTAGCTTATATACAGGCATCATAGTCATTCTGTCCCTACGTGGCCTTTGCCAAGTCACCTAACCTTCCTAAGATTCAGTTTCTGTATTTGAAAAATAGTGATCCTATTATTCATTTAATTACCTACTTCCTATCACATTCTACTGCAGTAAACTAGTGGTAGAGATCACTGGATAATGGATGTGAAAGTAATTTGTAAACTGTAAAGCACCACGCAAATGTGAGGTGCTCTTGGTGCTCTTATTGAGGTGCAGAATTATAAATTGGGCATCAGGGCAATCTAGGTCTTGAAAGAGGACAAAGACTCTCTCTGATTGGTGTCTGATTTCCTGATTTCCTGAAATCATTTCAATTGAAATATTTGAGTGTCCCAAAGCAAACTGCTTTTCCCATGCAGCTGTCCTTTTAATATCAGTGCTGGTGACAGATCTTGTAAAACAAAAGGGCCCTTCTGAGAGTGGAGAGCTAAGCTGCCTGTTCACCAAGGATCTAGGTTCTGAGAGAAGAAGCCTCTTTAGGCTTGGAGTAAGGACTCATATGCCATTTTTTTTTTAATCCAGAGAGAGGTCTAGATGCATCCAGAATGAAAACTAACTAATGATACACATTTCTAAGCTTACATCCCAAATTTGGGGGCTGCTTTACAGGAAAGATCTATAGAAGTTTCATGGATTCCAGCCAGTGAATTCTGAATCTCAGGTTGGGTCACCTGTGGTAGTCTGTGGTTAATGAATGCAGGAGAGAATGATCATACTGTTCTACCCTTAGGTTAATACCTATTAACCTATTTCTACAGTGATTTTCTAGTGAAGGTATAACAATGCTTTCAACCAGTAATGGGTTAAGACTGTTACTCTGGCAGGAAGGTGTCCTCAACTTGATTGTCATAGAAAAAAATCATCTCCTGATCAGATGTCTTGTTTCCCTTGAACAAGACATTTCTGAAACAACAGGTAAGGAGAAAGGTGTGGGTGCTAATACAGGTAAATCTGTGAGCAAATAATTCAATGGGCAATTTAGAACAGGTCATCTTCTGAGAATATTTTCTTCTCCTCTAAAACAATCATAACAATCAAATTATGTATTAATATTAACATTACCACTAAGAAACTCCCAGTGTCTCCCTCAATCCTGAACCATAGTATTAATATATGCCGAGTAGATGATGAATACATGAATAAATGAATCTTTCTAATAATCTAAGCTGATCCCTCACCACTATTGAGCTCTGAAATGTTTCTATAATATTTCATGATACTTCTCTATCAGTCAGGAGAATGACTTCAAGGCACATTGCAGAATCCAAAATCTTCCATATAGAGGACACTAACTAGCAGGCATTCTGCCCTCAAGAAATTCTGTTTCTATTTATTATTCATCCAAGTAATACTTTATTTCTTCTATGCCTAGCACAGTGCCTTGCACCTATATACTCTGTAAACATATATTGTTTTGAAATAGATGTGCCCTGCATAAAGCTAGAGGAATTTTTTTTTCGTTTAGATTTTTAAGAAATAAAAACCTTTGAGTGAGTTTTTTCCCTCTCCTTCCCATTACTTTCTCATTTATTATTTCTAAGCTTTAGGCTTATCATATTAAGAAATTGATATTTACTTTCAATCAACATATCCAGTAAATATTTATTATATTAGATGTATTGTATAAATATACTAACATACCAGAAGTTCAGAGGCAGATTTACCGTGAAGATAATGAAGATTCCTCATTTGCATGAGCCCCTTACACAGCCTTATACATAATTTTGTAATTATAATTTGTGTTCTTTTTCTTAAAGTTCTTTCTCACAAAGTATAGAAAGTCCAGGCGCTCAAAGTTAGGTCCACCTCTACAGAAACTTTACTGTATGTTTTAATCCTGTAAGGTACATGTTTGTAGACATAGGACTTGAGAATTACAGAGGTAAATGACTTGCCCAATTCTCATCTTGAGTGGCAGACTAGTGAATCGAGCTGAGATCTTTCACCTCTAAATCCAGGACTTTTTTAAAAATTATTTTTATAAATTTAAGGGATAGAAATGCCATTTTGTTGCATAGATATGTTGCATAGTGGTGAAGTCTGGACTTTTAGTGTAACCATCACCAGAATAATGTACATTTACACGTTAAGTAATTTCTCATCCCTCATCCCCCTCCCACCTTCTCACCCTTCTGAGTCTGCAGTGTCTATTATTCCACACACTATGTCTGTATGTATACATTATTTAGCCCCCACTTATAAATGATAACATGCAGTATTTGACTTTCTGTTTCTGAGTTATTTCACTTAACATACTGTACTCCCAGTTCCACCCATGTTGCTGCAAAGGATATGATTTCATTCTTTTTTATGGCTGAATAGTGCTGCATCATGTATATACCACATTTTATTTACCCAGTCATCCATTGATGGACACTTAGGTTGATCCATTATCTTTGCTATTGTGAATAGTGCTGCAATAAACATACAAATGCAGGTAGATTTTTGATATAATGATTTCTTGTCCTTTGGGTATATACCCAGTAGTGGATTGCTGGATCAAATGGTAGGCCTATTTTTAGTTCTTTGAGAAATCTTCATACTGTTTTCCATAGAGGTTGTACTAATTTACATTCCCACCAACAGTGTATAAGCATTCCCTTTTCTCTGCGTCCTCTCCAACATCTGTTATTTTTTGACTTGTTTATAATAGCCATTCAGACTACCATAAGATGATATCTTATTGATGCTGAGCATTTTTTTTATATGCTTCTTGGCCATTTGTTATTTCTCTTTTGAAAAATATCTGTTCATGCGATTGCCCACTTTTTCATGGGGTTATTTGGATATTTTTTATTGTTGTTGTTGTTGAGTTGTTTGAGTTCCTTGTAAATTCTGGATATTAGTCCTCTGTCTGATTCATAGTTTGCAAATATTTTCTCCCATTCTGCAAGTTGTCTGTTCACTCTGTTGATTATTTCTTTTGCTATGCAGAAACCTTTTAGTTTAAGTAAGTCCAATTTGTCTATTTTGTTGTTGTTGCTGCTTGTGCTTTTGAGGCCTTAGTCATGAACTCTTTGCCCTAGACCAATGTCCAAAGAGTTTTCCCTAGGTTTCCTTTGAGTAAAGCTTCAGGTCTTAAATTTAAGTCTTTAATCCATCTTGAGTTGATTTTTGTATATGGTCAGAGATAAGGGTCTGGTTTCATTCATATGCATATGGAAATCCAATTTTCCCAGCACCATTTATTGACAAGGATGTCCTTTCCCCAGGGTATGTTTTTGCCAACACTGCCAAAGATCAGTTGTCTGTAGATACGTGGCTTTATTTTTGGGTTCTCTATTCTGTTCCATTGCTCTATGTGTCTATTTTTATACCAGTACCATGCTGTGTTGGTTACTAAAACCTTGTAGTATAATTTGAGGTTAGGTAGTGTGATGTCTCCAACTTTATTCTTTTTGCTTAGGATTGCTTTGGCTATTCGGCCTTTTGTTTGGCTCCATATGAATTTTAGGATTATTTTTTCTAATTCTGTGAAAAAATGGCTTTGGTATTTTGATAGGGATTGCACTGAATCTGTAGATTTCTTTGAGCAGTGTGATCATCTTAACAATATTAATTCTTCTAATCCATGAGCTTGGGATGTTTTTCCATTTGTTTGTTTTATCTACAATTTCTTTCATCAGTGTTTTGTAGTTTTCCTTGTAGAAATCTTCCACCTCCTTGGTTAAATATATTCTTTTTTTTTTTAAATCTATTGTAAATGGGATTGCCTTCCTGATTGGGTTCTCAGTTTGATCATTATTGTTGTATAGAAATGCTACTGATGTTTGTATGTTGACTTTGTATCCTGAAACTTTACTGAATTAATTTATCAAATATGAGAGTTTTTTCATGGAGTATTTAGGAATTTCTAGGTAAAAGATCATATTGTCAGCAAACAGAGATAATTTGACTTCCTCTTTTCTGATTTGGATGCCCTTTATTTCTTTCTCTTGCCTGATTGCTCTATCTAGGACTTCTGGTACTATGTTGAATAGGAGTGGTAAAAGTGGGCATTGTTCTAGTTCTTAGGGAGAATGCTTTTAACTTTTCCCCATTCAATATGGTATTGGCTGTGGGTTTGTCATATATGACCTTTATTATTTTGAGATATGTTCCTTCTATACCTGGTTTGTTGAGGGTTTTTATCATGAAGGAATGCCAACTTTTATCAAATGCTTTCTCTGAATCTATTGAGATGATCCTATGATTTTTGTCTTTAATTCTCTTTATGTTAAATGCAGGACTTTTTGATTGAGTCATGATGCCTTCCTCTCAGGTACGAAAGACACTGTCATGTCCATGATCTCTGGACAGTCCATTTTCATCGTCACCGAGATCAACCACCTATCTCACAGGTGGGCAGGAACTAACACATTTGAAAGCCCACTACTTACCAGGCACTCTACCAGGGGCTTCTCACACAAACACATACTCTCTCACACTCTCTCACTCATGCACTCACACATACACACACACACACAATTTCTTTTGAGTCCCACAAAAATCTTGTGAAGATACACAGAGAAGAGAAGCAAGCCTCCAAAAGGCTAACTAACTGGAAGTCTCATAAGTTAAAAGTGTGTGGTATTTAAAACTATATCTACCTGACTCTGAAGTCTATGATGTTTCTATTACGTAATGCTGCTTCTCCTTCCTGTGCCAAAACTGGGCAACCTAGTCACCACACAGATGAATCCAACTCTCCTGGGTCTTGGAAGACTGCCAGGACTTCCAGTGCATATCGATAGTGGTTTTTCTTCAGTGACACTAAGGGAAAAGCCATCACCCAGTCCTCTTTAGAGTCTAATGTCACAGGTGAGTATCTAAGATGTGTAACATCACTCTAACAGTTCACCTACTGAAAAGGAGACATTTTCATGCCTGTATTCCTTCATTGTCATGATTTCTTAGACACTGAAGATAACCTGATAAAAACTTTGCCCTATAATCCAAGCCTACTTTAATCCCCAGATCCACTCCTCACATCCCAGATAAGATGAGCTATCAATTAAATTACCCACTGTCCTGCCAAGGAGCAGATTTTAATTTAACAGGAAACCTCAGACAGTTGAGTTGCAGTCTCACTGGGGATGTTAGAAATGATGATAGCGCATGCCCAGATTTAGCCAAATGACATTGCAGCCCAGGAACTGAACATGTCAGCAGCTGAATTCTATAGCCTCACAAGGAATAACACATGGTATGCACCACAACCATGGGAGGAAACCTGAATAGACCTCAGCACCATTAATGTATGGAGTAGAGGTCTCCCAATATATCTGGAGACCTGTCTGGGTAAGTGACCACATAGTCTTCCTTGGAGATTTATGAATCTGCTACAAGGGTGGCCTCTGGGGCACCTCCTAAGAGGTAGCATTCTCAGGAATGCCAGAACCATGGTTTCCAGGGGAAAGTGGACCCTCAGACTAGGTGTAGGGCCTCTGCTCATTGTGGAATTAAGAGCACAGGGATCCATCAAAAAATCGCAGATTTGGTTCAGAACAAATATTAAAGACAACTGCAATTAAAACCATTCTACAAATCACTGAAAATACAGCAAGACCCCCTCTTTCTTCTACCCCCAAGATTAAAGTCCGGGATGCTCAGATCCATTATCAGGGTTCAAGGTGACTTTAATTTAAAGACACAAAGCCATACAATGTATTCCTTTTCAATAACCTTCTTGTGATGGCCTTAGTTCACAATGACCCTCACCTCTCAACTCAACTACGGTTACAGCCCCACAACCAGTCTCCCTTTCTAGTTTCTTTCTCCTCCAGTTTATCATCTTCTATATTGCTACTGGAGTACTTTTCTAAAGTGTACAGTTAATCATGCCTTCCTCCTCTTAGGATATCTGTTGACTCTTTATTGCCTGAAGGATACAGTAAAAATCCCCTGGCCTCATGGACTATGCTTCTCACAATCTTTTCCTCAAAATTACAAACTCACTTTCTAACTCTTCCTCTGGTGAAACTTACACTCCAGCCACATAATCTACCTTGGCATTCCCAGGACACCAATACTCTTTTATAACTCTGCCCTGCGGACCTTGGCTTCTGTTCCTAAAATGACCTTTTCTACTTCTAAGCATGGAGAATCATTATTCATCCTTTAGACCCAACTGAAATACATTTGTTGTGAGAAGCTGAACTCCATCCTACCATAATGAATCATTCTCTCCTTTAGGATCCCATAGGATTTACACATAGAACTGTAGAAACACTTATCACAATGCATTGTAATTACTTGTTCAAATGAGTCTATTCTCCAAAATCTGTGAACTTAGCAAGGGCTGAGTTCTGTCTCATTCTCCTTTGTGTTACCCTAGATTGCTTCTTGGCCTTTCAGCTATGAGCAAGTGTTGTATTACCCTGGGCACTTGGAATGAAGTAGATTACAAGTTTAAGTAGATTATAACAGAATGAATGAATGAGCAAATGAACAGACATAATGGAATAATAAAATATAAGCAAAGGCAGAAAAGAGCATCAAATGTGACACAAGAGGGTAAGTTATAAATTAGTACTTTTTTTTTACTTAATGATAATCATTTTTCCAAAGTATTTTCATTTGAATGCTAAACCATAGTAATTTTCCACTGTGAAAAAAAGACAATAGTTGAACAACTATGTTTTCTTCAGAGACAGGCCAATTTCACTTACTATAGGCTTGTGATCCATCAATATATTGAATTCTGATCATGATCTATACCAGGGGTCAGCAAACAGTTTCTATGAATGGAAGATAGTAAATACTTTAGGCTTTGTGGGCCCTATGATCTCATCATAACTATTCAACTTTGCTGTTATAGTGCAGAAGAAGCTATAGGAAATATATAAGTAAATAAACACGACCATATTCCAATAAAACTTTACTTATGGGCACTGAAATTTGAATTTTATGTTATTTTCTTTTCTCACAAAATATTACTAAAATATTATTTTCTTGATTTTTTTTTCAACCATTTAAAAATGTAAAAATATTCCTAGCTTACAGGTTGTACAAAGACAGGGCCAGATTTGGCCCATGGGCTATATAGTTTGCCACCCTATGATTCATACAAATTTTAAAAAAACAAAAAAACTTTGGCTAAAGCACTATTCATTGTTTTGTTGAGTTTCTTTCCAATGAAGAAGGGATTTATTTTGGTTATGAGAAATAATAATTCCTTGAGAATTTCAAAGAGTTAGGAAAAAAAATAAAAAGCAAGATGAATGATTTGTCACATTTCATACAGGGGTCTAAGCAGTTTATCTGGCTTGGTATATGGACATTGCAGGATGGAAAACAACGCTAACTTTTGTCTTCTTATTGAATAAACAACAGGTAGAACGTTATACCAAAAGATTGATCATGATCAGTCTATGTTGATTGGATGACTATTTGATGAAAATTCAAAATATCCCATAAAAAATTCATTGCCAAATATTAAGGTCTTTTTGATAAGATATGCTACATACTAATAAACACAAGCCAAGTTTTACTATCACAGCAAAATTATGACAGAAAGAGCCATTTTGGCAAATAATGTTCTTTGCCCTCCAGAAGATGTAGCCCATAGGCAGCAACTCCATTGCTGTAGTTCAACTCTGTGCAAGAGCCAATCCAGTCTCTTAGTATGCCCAAAACCCTTTATGTGACATAGTGTTTTCAATGATTTATTACTTCATTAAACTCTTTAGCTCTTCTTCCCACTCCCAGTAGTATTGAAACAGCATTTTATAAATGGTAAATTAAGACACTTATTATCTATTGAAAGTGATTGATATGATTAGTAAATGATAATAGGAAGGAGGGACAAGTTTATTTTTTAAAGCAGATTAATGGGTAAGTAGTATAAATAATTAATTAGATAGGGATTGTGAAAGTACTTTAAATGTGATGAAGAACCAAACTCCATTATTAAAGTCCATTTAGTTATTTTCCCAAAAAATTACACTCCCCCCAAAAGTTTCTTAAGGAACATTAGGAACCATATTGATCCACACTTCATTTTAGAAGATGAACCCTGTGAAGTTTAAAGAAATTGTCAAGCTCACATGGCAAGTCACATTCTGGCTTTCCAGGAACTGTGTTTGGCTGTTAAGATGTTAGATGCTAGTGTTTCTAAACTACATGACATTTTCTTGTGGAAAGAAAAGGACTGGTCCTTGGAAACCTTGACAGATGTCTGGGATTTTCAGAAACACAATGGGCATATAAGAAATACTGTCGCCACAATTATATTTTCAAGGGAAAAAAATGGGTTAAAGGGACTAGTATTTGCTCCTTTATCTAAATTCTTCCAACTTGGTTGAGCCGTACATAGTACTTATAAACTGTCTCGCACACTGTGTGTGTAGTTATCTCAATTCCTTTGTAAGATAATGAGCCTTTTGAAGACAGAGATCACATTTAAAAATACTTTTGATATATCAGTTTCCTCATCTGAAAATGATAGCACTTATAAAAGTAGTTACTTCATTAGGTTGTATGAGGGTTATTTAAAAATACATGTACGTAAAACATATTTTAGCATATACAAAGTGTTTAATAAATATAAGCTCTAATTAAAGGTGCTCAATAAATACTTGCTCAATAGAGAATTGATGAAGGAAGGAATAAATGAATTAATGAATGAATAGCATTTTAACATTTGACTTGCAAATTTTCACCTGACTCTTAGAAATCTACTGAAGAACGCCACCAAGTCTTTAGGAAGAACAACTAGTATTACAGGATTGAATATAAGAATATATAAATTCCTATATATAATAGGAATAGGAATATATTAAGAATTTGTCTCCTGTTATATTCTTACTCACTTCTCTACTCCAGCCATACCAGTCTGGCCTATTTGCTCCTTGAAAATGCCACACACGCTCCTGCCTCTAACCTTTTCATGTGCTATTCCCTCTGCCTTCTCCTAGGTAGTACATGGCTTGACCTCTCACCTCCTGCAGGTCTTTACTCAAATGTCACCTTCTCAGGGAGGCCTTGCTGAACCATCCTATTTGAAATTGTATACCCCTCCACACACACAAATACACACTTCATATTCCCCTGCCCTTCTCAATTCTTTTCTTCACAGCACATATACCATCATCTGACATTTTAAAAAGTTCCTTATTTCTTTTTATCTGGGACACAAACTCCATTATGTCTGAGATTTTTATTTGTTTTGTTCACTATTTTAGAACACAGGCCCTTAGAACAATGCCTAACCCATAGTAGGTGCTCAATGATATTTGCTGAATGGATGAATAAACCACATAAACATACAATTTTAATACAAAGAACAAAGGTAGCATGCTCTGCCCATTTATTGCAAAAACATTGATTGAGTGATAACTATGTTTCAGGTATTGTGAGAGGCACCTGAGTGAGTTACTAATGTAAGTAAGACAATTTCTGCACAGGGGTTGGAGCTAACAAACTGGCATTGTGGGTTTCAACAGCATTATTAATATTTCCTTCTTGTCCAAAACTCAACTGTTGCTCAGTTCCCCTTCCACAGATAGCAAATCTAAAATCCTAGCAATTCTAGCAACCAAACATTCTGCAGGCAGAACTGCAACACAGTAAGAAAAACACTAACTTCAAGTGTGCCCTTATCTTCTGCTCACAACTTTACAAATCCAGGCAGCTGATAAACATTTAATGAAGGCCTACAAAACCTCCTTATTCTGTGATAGGTACTGTGGAGGATTCAGAGGATTGGAGGCACAGCTACAGATTTCCATGGAGAAGGGAACAATATTAAAGTTAGGAACAGGTAACTAACAAAAAAGACTTTCAGTAACGTTGAAATGTTTGATTTCAAACAAAATACTATGGTATTATACTATGATTTATAAAGAAGGGAAGATAAACCCCTTCATTTGGGATGATTTGTGGGCAGAAATTTAGTGAGTGATGGTGGTGGTGTTGTATGCTCTATTCTTGAGAAGTTCGCTTCTTACTAATGAAAGTCAGAGCAAAGCTACTAAATGATAAGGCATTGTGCTGGGTACCTTTACCTATGTTTTCATATGACCCTTGTGACAACTCAGCAAACTTGGTCATATTGTTCCTATTTTTATTGGGAAAACTAAGGCTCAGGAAGATTATACAACTTGCCAATGGTGCTTCAGAGTTTCCCGATGCCACTGGCCATGTTCTGAAGACCACACAGGGTTGCATATGGTTTCGGACTAAATGTGTAGCTCAGGCTTAACTTTTGCAACACTCAAGAGTTAACAATTACCCGACACCCACAGTGCATGTGTGGAACATTCAAGGGCTCTCTTGTCAGCAGGTGGCCTCCCCTCACCACACCTCCCATGTTATAGGGATTTTGGCATTTGTTCTCTTCCAGACAGGATGCTTCTATACAAACTGTCATTGATTGTGGGCTCATGATACTTGGAACCTTTAGAACTGTAAGGAAAAATCAATGTGGGTGTGAGAAATACTCTTCAAAACCTATAAATTAACTCACTTAATCACCTATTTATCATGGTTTACTCTCCTGAGGGACAAAGTCTCCAATAAGAAACAATCTCTAGTGGAAGTCATCTGCTCAAGCTCTGGGTACAGTGTGTATAGTCTTTGTACATCCACAAAGAGACAGTGTCATATAGCACACACTTCACTGGACTTCAGGCCTGGGGTCAGGAGACCTGATTTTGAATTCCAGCTTAATATTCACACGCTGAAAGTCTTCTGACCAGATCATTTTACTGTATTCACATTTGTACAATAAGGAAGTTAAAATACAGCATATTTACTCTCCCTTTAAATTCCTAAGGCCTGAGCTGACAAAGTACACACACTCAACAGAGGCTTCTGGAAGCCATGAGGACCTTGGAACTTTTCCATGGATCTCTTGATCTGATAAGACCCTTTTCAACTACTGTATTTCTTCCGAAAGAGTCACCATCTCTGAGAAATGTGCTATTAAAAACACCACCAAAAAAACAAAAACAAAACAAAAGCAATTAAGTTCAGGAATGCAGTAAACTGTGATAAAGGTGTATTCATTGACTCCTGCTGGTGCTTATATTGCTGTTTCTCTTCTGCCTGTCACACGCATTTCAGACTCTTATAATTACTGAGGGCAACCATCTCATCCAAAGATACCCTTACTGTTTAGTCTGTTTGGATTAGCAGGTGATTCCAGCAACTTCTGTTCAGCATCCTTGTTATTTCAAATCACATTATAAACCAGCAGGATACAAAATTATATTGGTTCATATATGCATTGCAATTATTGTCATTTCCACAGACATACACCTTGCCTCACTTGTTCACCTTCATCAGACATGCACAGAATGTTTTCTTTCCCTTTGTTTATTACCCTACAAATGGTACTTTGTTACCCTACCTTGCCTAGGATCTTCCCCATACCTTCTCTTATCTCTTAGCTTCTCCTGCCAAACCTCCACCAGAAAAACATTTAATGACTTGGTATATAACATACATCCTCAGTGTTTAGTTTTTGTTTTTTTTTTTTTTTTTTTGATCATGCATCTTATTTAAATTTCCACTATCTTGCTCAAATATTTGACTTCCAAAATTCATTCTGCATCTACAACCTTGTTAAAGTATTAGAGAAGGTCTAGGAGAGACTTGGAGTCAAAAAATACAAATTTATCCCACATATCTTGTAGCTCTGTGCTGCCATCCCCAAATAACTGCAATTTCTTTTGAAATTGTTCTTTAATTTTTCAGTATAAGAAATACTACTTCTCAGCAAGCTATGTCCTCTTTACTTTTATTAACTTGAATGTTTATGCCTAATTTACTTAGTCCAATCCTATCTTGGGCACCAGGGAGAGTCCAAAGATAGTGCTTTATTCATCTGACATGATAGAGAAATTTATTGCACAGAGGGCACACTGCCATGGTTTAAGGTGCCATGTCCTCTTAACAGGACCACTTCTACAGCTGCCTTGCCTCTACTCTCAATTTTCTTTGATCCTGCCTCCCCATAGCAATTGGAGTAACTTTCGCAACAGAAAATCTTGTTTCCAGTTCCTTGTTCAAAACCCTTCAATATTTCCCCTTGCCTATATAATAAAGTCTAAGCCTGAATATTCAGTAAAGAATGGAAATAGACAGACTTTCTAACAATGTTTTTCTGGATGACAGAGACTGGATTGAAGAGTATTAACAAAACTCAATTTGTTGACTATCTTCAGTACACCTCGCACTGTGTTACACCCTTTAAGGAAATCATCTGCTTAATCCTTAATAATCCTGCAGAGTATTAAGAACCCAGTATGTACTTGAGGAAAATGAAAGTATCATGTAAGTGATGAGTAACCATACAAATTGATCAAAGTTAGTAAGTAATGGGTCAAATTTAACATTTTCCTTATGTTAAAGTCTCTGCTCCTCCCACTGTAAAAACATGTTAGAGGGGGCATGATGGAATTAGTGGGTAATAAGATGGGCTAGATAGGAATGTGGTTAAAATCACACAAAAAAAGAAATGTTAATTAACATTGCATGAAAACCAGCTAAGAAACTATCTAGAAAAACTAAAACTTTTATGTATGTCAGATGAATTTCTGATGTGATTTCATGGAGAAGTTTTAAAATCCAGAGCGTGTTCAGACTTGACTCAATAGGAAGTAGAGAATCAATTTAGGTTTTTGAACTTAGGAGGATGGTATTGACTGATCAAAGTAGAATTTTTGGAAGAGTAGTCTGGATATAGTAGGTGTAATCCTTATGTCAAAGGTCAGACAGAAGAGCATGCTGGGGCAACAGCTGAAGGGTAAAGCTGTGGGAACAGTGGAAGCTGAGGGGAGTATTGGGAAGAAAATACAGGCTGGGACTAAGTACAAATAATCAAAAAAGTCTAGGCCAGAAGTACAAACTTAGAGACTGACAGAACTTTAAAGCAAAGACTGAGAGCCAATATCTTCTACTGGTTGGTGGGTTCACGGGTTTTTTATTTTACTCTTATGCTTCTTAATCCAGATATATGCCATGTATATGCTCATATATACGTTAAATACCTCAAAATTTAAAATGAAATAAAAGATTGATAGACAACTTTTGACATGGAGGTGTGGGAAATTTGCAAAATGGAATGTCCCATGGCCATGTCAGAATAGAAAGCCGAGAATGAAGGTGGGTTCCAAAAGGACTGGATGGGCAGGCAAAGCAAAGAGAGAAATCAGAGAGGTCCCATTCGGTAAGACAGGTGGGGTAATGCAGGTTGGCTCTCATTGGAGCTGCCGAGATTTTATATCTATATGCTCTGTGAGGCATTCTATAACTTTGGTTCTTAAAGCAATCCAGTTGTTTCTGATATCATTCATGAATAAGGATGGAGGAAATTACTAGAGGCAGAAAACAAGCTAGTTGGCTTTTACTGTGTTTGAGGACTGAGGTGTTGAAGAGCAGGACTAGAATAGTTGATGAGACAGGGGAAAGAAATGAACTGAGGCCTCTATTTTAAAGGGATAAATAATAGTAAGTACTAATGGAAGAAAGAGCACTTGTAGAAAAATCACACCAAATGTTTTCCTCTGATTTTACTCTCCAGTTAACATATATGTTCTTCTCCTGTCATTGATCTTCTTATACATAATCCGCCAATGAATCCAAAGGAATTCTCCTTTAGCGGGAGTAGTGCAGAGGAATAAAGATGTGGATGTGCCAGAGCTAAGACACAATGAAATCACCTCAATACCACTAGCTTGGTTTAAATTGGACATACAATTCTAGCCCAGTACATCATCTCAGAAACATAGTTTCAGCTCCACTGGCTGCTGTAAAAATGCAGAATAATCATTTATTGAACTGCTATGTGTTGGTATGCTGAAAAATGGCTTAAAGCAGTGAAAAAAATGAACTTGGCAAATGGTAAGACAGTTCTTATGTACTGATGCTACCAACACAATTGCCGTAGTATCACTTCCCAATAATCCCATAGTGCATTAGCCCAAATGAATGGTGAATCTCTGGCTGAGTCTCTTTTCTACAGAGCCCCCCTCAGGCTGTCTTCTACTACCATCAATGGTGTGTGTTTCAGGGAATAAAAACACATTTTTATATAAGCCTGCATAAAGCAAACAAGAAAAATAAATATATCATATATAACGTTATTATAGATTATTGTTATTCCCAAATAATCACTGCCCTCCCTGTGTGAGGAATATACCTTCCTGTCCCATTCACATTGGGCTTGACCATGTGATTTTGATCAATGGAACGTGAGCAGAAGTGGCATGTGTCACTTCTGACTAGAAGCTTTAAGATTCATCATATAGTCCCATCTTTGCTATTTTTCTCTGCCTGAAGACTTTCACATCCACCATAGGGGCTGTTTCTTCAGCCTGGATCCCAGAATAATGACCCATAATGGACATGAAACGTAAGTGAGAAGTATACTTTTCCTGTTACAAGCCATCACAGTTCTGGATAAACTTTTCTGTGCTGACTGAAATGAGGATGAATTGTAAAGCCACTTTTACATTATTCTTAGATATAGAGAAGCATCGTGATGAAGTGAAAAGACATGGGTTTAACAGCTAAACAGGACTATGTTTTAATCATGCCTTAACTACTTAAGGCTATTTGACTTTAGTCATTACTTAACCTCTTTAAACCCTAGATTCCATTCCAATCCCAGAGTTAATAATAATCCTTTCTTTCAGAAGTGTTCTTAAAGATGAAGAGGCATCACATGCAGTGCACTTAGTACAAATAAGGCCCTCAAAAAGTGCTAGTTAAATCAAAATACATATAAGACATTGTCTTTATTACTTATGGCAAAAGTGATCACATTCTCTATACTAAAATTTGGGACGTATCCTTAAAAATAAGTAGGAGAGAATATCCTAACTCAGGTCTACATTAAGAGTCAGAATGTATGGTCCTTTAATTTACAACATAAATCCAAAGAAAGGATCTGAGGCTAAGAATATAAGGCAGCAATGCTGCATGAAAGAAACTTGCAATGAAGTTGGGTAATTGCTAACTATACAGGAAACATTAGTGAAAAACACATAATATTATATGTAATATGCAAATATCAAACATTAATTACTTACCATGTATTCAGTGCTTTGTACATATTAGGTATTATACTTAGTGATACTTATTCTTAAGTTCTTCCTTACCCCTTACCACCTATATTGTACAGATAAGGGCACTGGGGCTTAGAGAGAGAAAGTCTAAGGTCAAATAGCCAGGAAGGGGCAGAGGCTGCATTCAAACCCAGATCTGTCTTTCTACAGAGCTCTTAACAACTTCCCTTAACTACTTCATTAATAGTAACATCCCTGCTCTGGTATTAGAAGGCAAGTATGAATGAGGCTTGACTACTCTGAGAGATAGATCATGTCTCCTTCATGGAGTAAAACTGTAGGGCATCTCTACCTTTTAAATTGTGTAGCACTTTCTGCCTAAATGAAATTTTGACAACAGGTCTGATCTACTTTTCGTTTAGCAGGTAGAGGAATCCAAATGAACAGGCACAAACCATTGTAAAAGGAAAGAGTTCCGGAGGTAAGGTGGAAAGACTGAAAAATGGTTTTCAGTTAATTTATCTAAGTTTATCTTCCAGCTGAGAAGTGAACTCTCGTCACCACTTGTGAAATCAGGCAAAACAAAACCCTTCCCACACAGGTCCCAAGTAACTCCAATATGCAAATTACTCGCCTTCACCCTTCATACTTGTAGCATTAAGCTGGGTCAGGAGGAAGAAGCTAGTACCCATAATTTAAATGCAGGGTGCTCTGACTACAGCCTGTATAACTATAAAAATGAGAGGAACTTGGTAATAAGCAAACATATTAATTAGTTCATATCTAGATTTCTAGAGAAAACCAATCCAACTTGAATACCTTTACTTTTCAATTTATAAGACCATATTTAGCCTGGCTCCACTTTCCAAATCACCTCTTAGTGAAATACAAGAACATTTGCAACAAATAGCAATACAGTTATATTAGTATCTTAAACTTTCAGAGTTTCCCAATATCAAAAAATGACAAGGAAAAATTTAAGAGCCCTTGAGTTGAAACTCACATAGTAAGCAAAGGAAGCAGTTTCTCTCCCTCCCTCCCTCTCTCTCTCTCTCTCTCTCTCTGTAGCTCTGTATGTATCTCCCTCTTTTTCAATATTGAAAAAGGAAGCACTTCATAGTACATTTTAAAGAACTAAAAAAGGGCAACATATCTCCTAAGAAAAATGTTCTCTCTTTGACAACATGCATTTCTAGGAGTTACACAGGTGCAGATCTGATGTTTCTGAATAACAAAGCTATCCAGGTGTCCATATTTGCTTTCAACTCTATAGAGGCTAACAGAACAAGACGACAGAAAGGTAGTTTAGAGAATGGCAAATTAGATCATTTAAAAAGGACAAGTCAGAGATTAGACATGTTTGGGGCACAAGTATATTTATATTTTATGTTATTTCATGCTACCTATTACTAATAGCTGCTTCTTATCAACTCACCCCCTTCTCCAAGGTCTTCATTGAATAGTGAAAAAACAAACAGGAATGTGTTATCTATGTTACACCATTTGATTTTCTTAAAAATAAGCTGCAATAACTATCATCTCTACTTTATATCTTTGTGACCTGGGTAAGGGAGAATATAACAATTTAAAATCTCATCCAAAATCACACAGCAAGTAAATTAAGGAAAAAAAAGTTCATAAATCTAAACTGACTTCAAAACGTGTGTTTTCTTCACTTTATAGTGAAGAATTAAAAGATTAAAAAGAGAGCAAAAGATGACCCTTCTCCCTGACCCTGAATTAGGTCTTTGACAGTTTACTGTTCTACTAATTCGACACTGCCTAATAAACATCTCTACTCTGCATTTCTACCTGCCTTTACCATCTCGTTTAATAATCCACCCTTTCAATGTCTAAATAGAAGGCAGACATTCATATTTAATTAAGTTTGCCTTCACAGGAAAAAGTTTAACTTTTTAAAATGCAGTTTTATGGGATGTATAGCACCTATAATGCAGACATCACGACTGCCAGCTCTCAGAGGGCTTGCAATTAAGTTTGGGAAACAGAGCCCAAACTTATTAATTCATCAATTAATTAAGGACCTCTTAAATTCCAGGTACTGTTCAAACTTCCAAGAATTGTAGGAAAAAACTGTTGTGATTGAGCAATATCTGCCATAGGCACAGGAGAAGTAATGACAACACAAGATATGCATTTGCCATCCTTATCCTATCCCTTGCATGAAAAGAGGAATCCTGGATTCTTCCTTCCATTCTCTCTCTCTTTTTAAAATCTAATTTAAGCTCACAGATAGAAACTTTATTAAAACAAGAATTCCAGGGACAACTAAGAGCGAGATATCAAATGAAGTAAGTTTGTATCAGAAACTTAAACCTCTGGTCAGCACCAGTCTCATACCAAATACTACACTAATTGAAACACTCAGGTTCTGTAAGGTTGATTTAGATTCTGAAGCAGCAATCTTTTTGGTCTTTTGCGTTAAAATACATTTTACATGTAATAAAAAGAAACGTTTTGGAGTAGGACAAACAAAAGCCTGGCTCTTCCTGAAGTCTTAGGAGCGGCCATTCTGATCTTCTAAATGGTTATGAACCTAACTACAACATAAAACAGGGACAACTCCAGGGACACAGCAAAGAAAAGTGCCCAGGATTCTAGCAAAATAAAGTGAAACAACAAACATAACCAATTTTTTATTCAACCACTGGATGACTGTACTTATGAATCACTGTACTTAACTGTATTACTTATTTATGTTACTGACAGGCCTAAAATGGAAACCCAAATACTCTGCTGATAGAAAACTTCCTAAGCTTACAAAATTGCTGAAGTTAGCCACTCTAGAAAGCAATTTCTCCCCAGTTTGGATTATATCCATGGCATTTAACACAAGTAATTAAACTGCTAATAGCAATTTTGCTCAGCAACTTCCACCAACTTTTACTGTCTGTACCCTAAAGCCTCATCAGTGCCAGAGCATACCATCTAAAGATGAAGTGCAAGAACTGTATGTGAGTACAAAGCATATATTCTGCTTAACTGGAATATTGGACTGTGCTTTTTGATAAGCTAAAGTCAAACTTTTCAAAATGAACTATAGAAGAATTTTACAAATTTGCTTTCATTGAATCCTTACTCCCAGAGAAGATAATTGAAAGCTTTCTCTATTTAGTGAGCTCTAAAGTGGAAAAAAAAGAAAGAAGAATTTATGATTGATTTTCCTCTATGCCACAGAGTGCCCTCTGCCCCTACTCCTTCACTGTCCCAGCAACCTGAAGCTCAGTGAGCTGGGGAGCTCACTGAGTTAATGAATTCACACCAGCAGGCAAAGGCAGATGAAAGCCAATACCAGTTCAACGTCCAAGTTTCACTTCAGCAGGATGCTTATTTACTGTTTGTATGATAAGAAATGGAATAGAATGGAATGGAAACTGACATTTGTCTCAGCCCTACAATGTATCAGACATTGCTCTAAGTATTTTACACACACTCTATAGGACAGTGACTTAGACCACACTAGGTTTGCACATTGATATTGTTACCTCCTTGGTATGTTATTTAGCTTCTCCGAGCCTCATTTTTCTCATCTTTAAAAAGGGACAAATTATTTTTACCTTAGTGGGTTGTTACGATACCAAACTAAGGAAAAGAAAGGTCAATTCAGATCCAGAAGCAGCAAACACTTGTGATCTCCTGGATTAAAGTCCATCTTAAAGGCAATAAAAAATATTGCTTTTCACACAGAACAAATGTGAGGTTCTTTCTGCAGTCGGGTAGCTTTTCTGTACTTCCAAATGGCTATGGACTTCTCAATGACAACATGCATACAGTTATGTACATACTTACAAAATAGGGTATAAAGGGAATGGGACAAATATTTATTTTATCCCCTACCATGTGCTAATTTAGCATTTTATATCCTTTATAAAGTAGCATGCACAGAGGTTGAAGGGAACTTCTCACAGAAAACAATAACTATACTTCTATGGAAAAGAAAGGTGTTAGATATTTCTGAAACCTATAATTTTAGGAAGGTCCTTTATAGAGGACAGTGAAAATAATTTCTAATGTAATCAGAAATTTCAAATAGCAGTTTTTTCTTTGAAAATACTAGACCAACAGATAATTCTTAATTGGATGTGATAAGGAAAGTAAATCATTTCCCTTAGTTATTTCAAACTAAAAGTTTAGATTCCAAATCTACTGTGAAAACTCAATAAAACTAACCTACCACCTGGCTTCCCAACCCCCATGCCTTGAGATAGATCTTTTCCTACCTAGTTAAACTTTTTCTCCTATTTGTTCACAGACAACCTTCAAGGTAAACAGCTCTTCTTTTTCCTATCCTCTTCCCTGATGTTATAAATTCCTTGAAATTTTCTTTGCCTGTTTGACAACCTATGCAAACTCCCACAACTTCTTCCTTCTTAGCTCCCTTCATACAGGTGAATCTGGCAGTCAGAAAAGAGCACATTGTGGAAAAAAAATGGGTGGTGAAGTAATGAAGAGAGCTGCACTCTAAAGAAAAAAGCTGTGAAGGGAAGAGAGGCGGGGCGTTGGGACTGGGTATGGAGGCTTATTTATCATGAGGTGCATGACAAACATTTTTGGAGGAATAAGTGATAAATATAATCTCATAACTGAGCTTCTCTAATATATACTGAATGAGATTTGGAGTCCTAGGAAAACACAAATGCCAAGGATTTTAGTCTTTTCTCAGAAAAAAACCCAAATGGATTAAATATCTCAGAATTTCTCTGGGCTAACATTTTCTAAATTGTGTTCCATGGAATACTGGTATTGTGAAAGGTGTTAAAATAAATAATTTGATGAAAAAATTTTGTCATCAAATAAGTTTGGAAAATGCTAGTATTTCAAATAATAGGACTCTTCATTGACTTTAATGAGCTAATATGTAAAGTGCACCTCCAAGACAGAGAGACAGCGTGCAGAGTTTCCTAAAGTTATTAGAGTTTGGATTGTTTTTCCATTTAAAAACAAAAACAAAAGCTCCGAAGATACTCTTGTTGGACATTATTTAGGAAATTTTGTCTTATACTTACTCTGGGCTATTCACACTGCTTTTAGAGCCAGATTTCAACTCTCAGATGGCAGTAATGTTTTTGTTTTGAAAATTTTTCTATCCTCAGGGCCTAACATAGATGATACTCAATAAATACTTATAGCATTAGTGTTTAGAGCTTTAGCTCTGGAGGTAGACATGCCTACCTTCTAATTTTTCAGAGTTGGGTTTTGGATAGATGCAAATGTAGGTAACTTATTTAAACTTTCTAAGGTCATGCTTCCTCATCTATAAAATGGGGATAATAATAACATTTTCTTCATAGGGCTGTATATAATTAGGGACCAATTTATATAATGCATATAAAGAGCTTAGCACAATAAACAATATCTGGGAACTGTACAATACATGTTATTATTATTATTGTTGTTGCAATGTAGTGATTTGTCCTAGTACATACAGTTTTTCAACACGAAAGCTTGGCTGGGAAGCAGCCACCTATTTCAAAGTCTATTCCATTGAATACATATTAATGCTATATAATCAATGAATACAAATGTGATAATAAGGTGATTTTGTAAATCATAGTAAAGAGTGATCTAAATTGATGTCTGGTTACCTCTTCTCCCATTTTCCTTGGAAAAATGTAAAATTAAATAACAAAAACTCAAATGACCTTAAACTTCTCTAGGCTCACACATCATTTTTGCTAATAAAATAGAACGAAGAATTACAGTATGGCTGCACAGCGTGAGAATAAAGAAGACAGAAAAGCAGGAACTCTGAACGTATAAATCTAGCTCTCAGGTTTTGCTTCATTTATTTCCCTGAGGCAGTTACTCGGTATCTTTAAGCTCAGTTTTCTCATTATCTCTGTAAATTATGGATAATTTTTACAAGATTCCAGTAAGGGAATTGGTAATTAATAATTGTATAAGGGAGTCTGAAAATACAGACTACTATAAAATATTCAATACTTAGCCAGAGATTTACCAATAACTTTAATACTGCATTTTTTGTTGTAAACTGAATGGTTCACATTAGAAGGAAACTGGTAGGGCAGGAGTAGAGGGAAATAATATTATTGGAGTGCCAATATGGCAGATACTGTGTTTTATTTAAATTCCACCACAATGATCTCAGCCACGGAATAGGATCCAGTCTTCATTTGATAAACTGGAATACTAGGGCTCAGAAAGATTAAGAAAATTGTCCAAGGACACCTATACAGTAAAACCATGATTTAAAACAACATCTGATGATATCAAAGCCCTTGTCTTTTCATTGTACTACTCTAACATTCCTTATAGTTATTTTCCATTCATTTCTAACACTTTTTCTATGCTAGATATTACCTTTATCTGGGTCATTCAAAACTAAGGAAGAATGAGCCTTCTTCTTTCTGAAGAATGGGTGCGGTATACAAAAATCCACCTAGCCTTTTTGCAGTGCTGTTTGCAATGTAAGAAGTCTTTTATATCTTCTACTTCTGACAACATACAATTAATCCTATGCCATAACAATGATTTTGTTTTTGTTGTTAAAAATCCATAATATTTCAAAGTATGCCATACACAGGGCTCTCAAATGAATAACTTATACCTAGCGTCCATAAAAAATATAGTTCCTTGCAAGCATGTGATTATGAGTGTATCACCTATATATATATATTTTTTAATTATATATTTTAACAAATAAAAACTTTTTTCAAATAGAAAGTATAGAAGGAAATGGTCTAAAATGTGCACTTGCTGAAGTGAGCAGGTTCCCAGAATTTCATCTTGCTTCTCTTTGGTATAGTCTTGAAGTTCCTGAATTTAAATGGAGAATAATTCCAAACACTGTGTAAAGACAATGGTTCAAATAAGGAAGATCACTGAATATTTGAGTTTGAAGACACTGATGAGAAGGCCAGGTGGTGCAAAGGTACGTAACCTTAAATCAAAATAAGAATACTTTGCAACCCCTGCCCGTTCCCCTAGATGGCTCCCAGTGCCAAGGAGCTCCCTATCAGTAAAAACTGCCCTAAATCTCGACCTGTTTGTTTTACATTTGTAACCAGAGTCAGACAGGCAGAAAGAGGCAAAAAAGGTCCAATTCTTTTGTGATTTCATGAATCATCAGACAAATGTGCTGAGTGAAGAAGGAAGGTAGAACACTGCCCCATTGCTGTAGGAATTGTCACCTAAATAAAGCACAGGGGCATTCAAGGGAGCCACAGTATTACATAGAGTATAATGTCAGTGAATTAATCAGTGGAATAATAAATATAACCCTAAAAACATTATTTCCCCAACCTCCACGCAGCAGTGACATAACACACTTGCTGATGCATATAGAATAGTGTTTCTCAAAGTGTGGTTGCCAGACCAGCATCAAGAGCAACATCACCTGGGGGCTTGTAAGAAATGCAAACTCTCAGTCTACATGCCAGACCTACTGAATCAGAAACTGAGTCAGCATGCTGTTTGTTCCTTAATGGCCTCCAGGTGATTCTGATGCATGTCAAAATTTGACACTACTAATCTAAGAATATTTATACACATAAGCAAAGGGAAGTCTATTTAGTGATTACCTTGAGCACTTTTTTAAATAGGGAAAAAAAAAGCAAGTGATATTAACTAAGCTCCTATTATGAAGCAGGTACCTGATATTTCATTTAATTCCCATAACCTCATTAGGTACATATTGGAATACTCATATATCTCAAATTACCATGGCATGAGCCTCCATTGAATTTACTGTCGATAATGAGCTTACTTCAAAGTGTTCTCCAACTGTTTATTAGTAGTTCCCAGAATGAGGGCTTATATCTGCCTGGGAAAAGGTTTCTTTACCAATGACTCATACTGGGCTTAAGGGAGAGGACGCTGTCTTCATTTATTTTATCCCAAGTACAACTCAGATTAAATGACTAAAACAAAAAGAAGGATACCACGCCATATGTATCAAACAAACAAAAATCATTTAAGTGTTGGTGAGGATGCTGGGAAACACATACATTGCTGTTAGAATTGTTAATTGTTACAACCATTGGGAAAGAAACTTGGCAATGTGCTTTGAAGTTAAAGATGCACAAACCCACTGCCCAGTAATTTCATTTTATGTATAATCCCTAGAAACTCTGGCACAATTGTACAAGTTGTGTGTAAGAGTGTGCACTGTAGAATTGTTCATACTAGTAAAAATTGGAAATAATCAGTAGGGGGATAAATAAATAAACTGTTTTTTCATTTGTTGCAATACTATGTAGCAATAAAAATGAGTGAAATAAAAATGATTACATAAGGATAAACACCACATGATACCATTCATGTAAAGTTTCTGAACCCATAAAAATAGCATCATATATAGTTTATGGTTATATATTGTATGTAGAAAAAATTAAAACTTGGATGGGTATGATACATAATGATACTAAGACCAGGATTACCTTTGGGTAGGAAAGAAGGAGAAAGGGATGAGAGGATCCAGCTTTTGCTGTGTCTGTTTTGTTTCCCGGAAGTGAGGTTGGGAAAGAAATGAAAAATATTAACATTTGTTAGCTCTGTGTCCTAACTATATGGATGAAAATTGTGTTGCTTTCCATGTTTCTCTATATACTTGCAATATTGGATAATTTAAAAAACTTTAATTGAAATATCAAATGTTAATTTGGATATAATAGTACTTTGAAAAAATTAAAAAATACTCTTATAACACCAGGTATAAGTTTCTAACTTTTTCATCTGTTTTGTTTACCTGTTTTGTGGTATTCTTTGTATCTACAACAGTACCTGGTAGATAGTAGGCATCCACAAATATTTATTCTATGAACTAATGGATGTTATTTTTAGACAAATTAAAAATTTTTGACAAACATTATCTTTTTAATCACATCACACCACAAAACATTTTCATTTTTCCATATTCCTTTATAGTCTTTTCCAATATAGACATTATTTTATAGTATAATTAAAGTACATATTTCATTTTTATTATTTTTCAGTTAATATTATATGACAAACTCAATTCCTTGTTCTAATCTTTGGTCTTCCTAAGAAAATTCTCATTTGCTGCATCATAATTTATATAACCACTCCTTTAGAGGTTTCTAATTCTTTACTGTTACAGATAATGTTGTAATAAATATCACTATATGAACAGCTTTGTGCTTATAGCTTTCTTCTTATGTTAAATTATTTTCTAATGATAAACTTCTAAAATTGAGATTCCTGCGTCTGAGGCTTGAATATCTTTATGGCTATTTTCACCTACTATATTCTGAAAAGGTTATACATATTTACATTGCCACCAGTAGGGTACTAGTATAACATATCATCCCTTCCTTTACCTATTAATCTTACTAGACTCCCAGTCTTAGCATCATGGGGTTAGGGGGGACTATAGAGATCAGGAAATCCAACCTTCCAATACAAGAACACTCACTGGGTTTCCATTACAAACCAGACACTATTCTAAATACTTAACTTGAATTATCTCTGCTTCTCATAACAATCCTGGTTGGTAGGCACTATTATCGCCACTTTATAGATATTAAAACTGAGGTTCCTAGGGTTTAAGTAATTTATCCAGGGTCACCAACTAATGCATGATGTACAGGACTCAAAGTCTACCAGGTTTCCATTATTTCACTTATCTCCTCAATAAACAAGGTGTGTGGTGTGAAGCCAAAACCCACACTTTCAGTACTGAGCAGAGTGACTTCAAAGAGATAAGGACTAGAAGTTCCTAACTACCACAATCAGGATAGAGGAAAAGAATAGCTTCTTTTTTGCCCTCAAATGTGCTTTACTTCACATGGCCACACACAAATGCCCCTGTCCAGAGCTCTTTGATAGAGAAGTTTCCTACAGTTTTACCTACCCACCAGCTCAAGTGCCATTTTCACAGAGACCAAGAGTAGTAGTAGGAGGCCCTTGAGGTTTTGCAATGGAAAAGCAATATCCAGTATTCCTGAAGCTTTGGAATCATTAAGGGAGAGGGTATAATGAATATCTGTACAGATATTTGTGTGTGTGTGTGTGTGTGTGTGTGTGTATATGCATACCTGTATGTGTATATATAGACTCCACATATTGTGCTATATTTTCCCACCATCAGTTGCATGCCCCAACACAAACACAGCAAAAATTGGCCAACATATGTAAATGGCAGGGCCCTGAAAGGTACACGTAGGCACATTCCTACCAGTTATGTGTGACTTCATAGTAAGAACTAGGAATATTGTTCAATGGGTATAAAGTTTCAGTTATGCAAGATAAATTCTAGATATCTGCTGTACATTATAGTGCCTATTGTTTACTGTATTGTACACTGAAAAATTTGTATGAAGAAGGTAGATCTCAAGTTAAGTGTTCTTACCACAAAAAGGAGGGGTTGTAGGAAAAAACTTTTGGAGGTGATGGATTGTTTCTTACCTTGATTGTGGTGATGGTTTCATGGGTATAGGCATATGTTCAAACCCATTGCACTGTATACATTAAATACATGCAGTTGTTTATCAATTATACCTCAATAATGCTGTTTAAAAAAAGAACAAGGAATTTGAAATCAGATCTGTCTTAAATTCCCATTCCACCACTTACTCACTGTAACTTACTCACTATATGATCTTAGGTAAGGTAACTTGACTCAGTTTCTTCATCTATGTGTCTAATAGTACCAATATTACTGGCATATTATGAACACAGCCCCCAGCATCCATCAGCATCATCATCATTATTCATTTGTATAATGGGGATACACACAAACACACATACACACACACACACACACACTCTCTTTGTATCCTTGGGGAATGTTTTCAGGAACACTTCCAGATATCCAAATCCACAGATGCTTAAGTCCCTTATATACAATGGTGTAGTATTTGCATATGACATACTTTGAATAATCTCAAGATTACTTATAATACCTAACACAATATAAATGGTATGTAAATAGTTGTTATACTGTATTGTTTAGGGAATAATGACAAGAAAAAATGTCTGTACTTGTTTAGTGCAGATACAACCATCCATTTTTTCCCAAATATTTTTTATCTGCAGTTGGTTGAATCCATGGAACCCAGGCATATGGAGAGCCAACTATGTATATGTATACACACACACACATAGACACATATATTATTACATATGTATGTATATATATTTCCATTACACATATCACATTTATATACATATATATCCCCATATGTATAAATACATTATATTCCCATATGTTTTATATATGCATATATACATGTATGTGTGTGTATATATCCCCATTATACAGATAAATATGATGATGGTTATGGTGGCTAAAATGCATTTAATGCACTTTGTAGGTACTAGGGAATATATATACATATATACATTTTGCAGGGATCTTGATACATGAATACAATACGTGTAAAGTGGCAAGCACAGTGCCTAGCATAGAGTACATACAAAATGGGTACATCAGTTATGGTTAATATTAGTGATCTCAGAAAGATGGGAAGAAAGGGCCCCTCCTCACATATCAGAATCTCTCTTCATCCTTCCAAGGACTACCCATTCTCAGGTGCCTGAATTCTCTCTGGATCATCTCTGCCTCTTCCTCACTTCCCTCCAAAGGCCTCCCTGTTTCCCCTCATCCTTCTCGGTCCTCTGCTGCCCTTTACCTTTTCCTTCTTTGTTTTCCTTCATTTTCATTCTTCTTGCCAGCCTCTAGTTAACTTCTTCTCATACTAGCTATCCTGTGTCTAGGTATCCAGACAGTGTGAATTAAATTTGGAAGTAGGAGAAACCAAGTAAGTAACATGTATGCCCATTTTAAATTAAGTCTCTTGCACATTACCTCATGGGCATAGAGAAAATCGCACATTTAAAAGGTATGTATAATAGATTAAATTATTTGTTGCAGTATATATATTTAAAAGACTGTTTTGCTTATATCATTTAATGTATTACTTATGTGAACATTTTCCCTGTTACTTGAAGTGCAAAGTGAATTGATCAATATGCAAATCACATGCAAAATAAATATGCATATTAATGCTGTTTTGAAGAACAGTTACATTTTAAGATAGAAAGAACTTTCACAGAAGCAAATACAAATTTTATTATTCCAATCACAGACTTAATCAAACAGCCATTGCTATTACATTGCTTTTTAAAAATATGCCTAACAGTTAGCTACTAGAATATTCTCAATTAACCTAAAATCATGTGACAGAACATCCTAGTGGAAGAGGATTGGTTTAGTGAAGAGAACAGGAGACCTGAGATTCGGATATCTGGATTTAAAACTTGGCTATCCAATTTATTCCGTATATTAAGCTAACATTTCTGATCTTCAAGTTTCCTTTTCTGTAAAATGAGAATAATTATATTAACCTCCTAGGATTATTGAATGATTGAACGAATGAATGGTTTATAGTATTTGCCAGGTACAATTTTAGGTGCTGTAGTATAACAATAAACGAAACAAACAGAAGTTCCTGCTCTCCTGGAGCTTACATTCTACCGGAAGACAAAGACAATAAACAAATACTATATAATGAACATATGAAAATAATATATATCAATGAACAACTTTTCAGGATGAAATGAGATAGTCACTAGTGACATCCAATGAACTTCTCTCTGACTTTATCTTACAGATCTCTAATGGCATCCAATGGACATTTCTGTGTCTTTATCTTACAGACCTATCAGCAGAATTTAAATCAGTTAACCCATCCTTCCCTACTGAAACATTTTTGTTCCTTGAATTCTGTGATCCCTACTCTCTTGATTATCACTGTATTTCACTTTAAACTTCTCATTCTTCTTTGCTGTCTCCTTTTCCTCCTCCTAACCTTTAAAAGTTTGAGTTTTCTAGGTTCAGTCCAAGGCCCTCTTCTCTTCTTTATCTTTACTTCTTTTGAGGGGATCTCATGTAGAATCTCATGCTTTTAAATATCATGTACATTCTGATGATTATGAAATATATGTCTCTAGCCCCAACCTTCTCTTCTGTCCTGCAGATCTGTATTTATCTACCTCTTTACTTGAAATTGTCACTTATATGTCTAACATGTCTCTCAAACTTTTAACAAGTCCAGAACATAATTATTGGTTGCCAATGCCTGAAACCTCTTTCTACTCCAGTCTAACCCAACTCAGTAAATGGCACTATATTTCATTTTCCTGCATATGCCTAGAAAACTAAGAATCACCCCTGATTCTTCCATATTACTCATTGCTCACAACCAATACATCAATAGGTCCTTCCAAATCTATCTCTACATATATCTTGAATAGTTTACTCCTCTCTGTTTCCACTGTCTCTACTCTGTAATAAGCCACAACTATCTCTCACCTATGCTACTTCAATAGTGTCCTCCACCAATCAATTCTTTCCCTAGAAATCAGAGTAACCTTTTGGAAACTTAAATCTTATTAATAGCATGTGTGGTAGCTAGTCTCCAAAGATTGCCTCCATAAACCCTTTTTCTTGGTATTCAAACCCTATGTAGTCCCCTCCCATACTGAATCTGGACTGCTCTGTGACTTACTTCAACTAACATAAGGTGTCAGCAGTTACCTTATGACAGTTCTGGGCCTAAGTCTTAATAAAGCTTGCCAACTTCTGCTTTGGAGATCCATGAGTCTCCACGTAAAGAATTCCAGCTACTATGCTAGAAAGTCCATGTATAGATATCATATGAATATCTATATATGTGAGAGAAGCATATATATACATGTGTGTGCATGTGAGAGAGAGAGAGAGTGAGAAATAGAGGGGGAGAGAGAGAGAGAGAGAATGCAAGCCCTGAGACTACATACAGAGAAAAAGAGGCTCAGCCATCTCAGGATCCCAGTCAAGCTTCCATATGAGTTTATTTCCAGCTGCTATTTGGAGACAATCACTTAAGAAACCCCCAAACAGAACCCCAGAAGAATTTCCTGGCTGAGCCCCAGTTTACCCACAGAAATATGAGAGATTGTTTTCTTATGCAATGTTCTGGGATATTTTGTCACATAGCAATATATAACCAAAGCAGAAATTGTTATCTGGAAGTCAGTCCTGTCATAACAAAAACCTAAAATGTATAGCTTTGGAAATGGGTAGTAAGCAGAAGCTATAGGAGAATGGCCTACAGGAGATTGTCAGTGAAGTCTGGAAAGAAAAGGAGTACATTGGAGAAAAGGTTGTTTGTGTTATAGTGGAAAGTTTGACATTATCTCTTGCATTAACATAAAAAATAGAAAATATAGCTGATGAAGTTGTCTGTCTGGCTACAAAGATTTCCAGGAAAAATACTGAATGTGCCAACTGTTTGTTACTGAGTTTGGGGTTTTTGTGGGGTTTTTAAAGCTATGTATGATGAGTACTAATACCTATGAACTGAAGAAGGAACTGTTCAGTTTTCAAGCAAAATCTAGTAGAGATATTACCAATTCAGGACGTGCTAGGTTGGAGAATAAAACCGTTTCTTATTGCTATCTTTGCCAGCCAGCAAAAAAATTCTCAAAGTAAGAAATGGCTTTAGCCCAAAAAACAAATGAAGGGTGTTGCCAGTAAAGCATGGCCCTAGGATAAAGATTGAATCAAGGTTATTAAGCCTCATTAAAATTTGAGACCATGCCTGATAGGCTCTCTTGACTAGAAAAGACAGTTTCTAAGATTCTTAAGGATATTGTCCCACAGCACTCAGATTCTAAGTCCAAGATAGAAAAGGGTCTATTTAAAAGATTTATGCATGTACTTTCTGTCTCATAATGTGCATTACAGGAAGCCACTGAAGTTTTTAAAAGAATCATATAAGCTTAGACTGGAAGGGACCGAGATAATTCAAAGAAAAAAGAAAAGTGTCCCTAACTTCCCATAAACAGAAAGAGGCTGAGGAAGCTACTCAGCTATAAACATAGGCCATTATTATGGAAAAGAAAAAAATGAACCAGAGGATGCAGCCAGGAGCCCAGAGAATAGAGGTAAGAACTGATGACAACTATTCCCAGAGACCACAACTGTTCTCTAATCAATATGCATTCCCTGCACCCAGAGCAGTGAACTGGTAACATGTGTCTAGCTACATTTCAGAATTATTAGAAGCCAGCAAATGCTATGTGCCTCCCCAACCCCAGCTTTTTATATGAGAATGTCTATTACAGTACTCCTATCCCTGTCTCATCACTTTATGTTGGGTATGAGGGGGACAGATAACTTGTGTCCTTGGTTCACAGGTCTAAGCCTCCTCTGTACCTACACATGAGTCAGCTGATAAGATCCTGTAATAAATCTGAGCCTGAGGTGTTAATGGAATGAGACTTGAGGCTTTTTGGTAGGAAAAAAGGATATTTTGCATGTAGGAAAGACATGGATCATTTGGGGCCAGGTGGCAGACTGTGATAGCTTATGTCTAATGATGGCCCTTAATGAACCACAACTTCTGGTATCTATGCCCTCATGTAGTCCCCTTCCACATGGATTCATAGGGGTTCTGGGACTTACTTTAACTAATGTAATGCAACAGAGGTAATATTCTGCCAGCTTGCCAGTTTCAGGCCTTAAGAAAGCCTGACGACTTTCAATTTTGTGCTTTAAGGAGCCCTGAAGTCATCACGTAAGATGCCCAGTTACCTAGCTGGAAAGCCCACATGGAGAGGTCACATAGAAAAACAAGAGGGAAGATGAGGTTCTGAGAGGAACCTCGTGGAGATGGAGAGAAGCCAAATTGTCCAGAATTTGAATTAACACTCCAATAAGTCTATCTCCAGCTCTGTCTGCAATAGTATAAGAGACTCCAAATTTGACCAGTCAAGAACTGCCCAGTTGAAACCAGTCAATCCACAGAATAGTGAGAAATAATAAAATGGTGGTTGCTTTAAGCAACTAAGTTTTGGAGTAGTTTGGTATGCAACAATAAAACATGAAACAGAATGTCATTCATTTACCTAAGACCAATGACTTCTCATTATACATAGAATACAACCCAAAATCTAAATTCCTTCTCGTTACATTTAAGTCCCTACATATACTTACCCCTTCCTACCTACCCAACGTCATCTTCTGCCACATTCCTCCTCATGCTGTGATCCAGTCCCATTGATCTCCTTTTTGTTTTCTAGACCCTAAGACTTTTTTTGTTTGTTTGTTTTGTGTGGGTTTTTTTCATAGTCTTTGCACTTGTAGTTGTCTCATCCTTGAATAATTTTCCCCATCTCTTAGCACAGCTGGTTCCTTTTTATTCTCTAGGTCTTGGTTCAAATGTCACTTCTCCACTAATGCTTTCTTTAGTTACAATATATCACATTTTCTAAGCCATTTCTTTTATATCACTTGTAACAATGATATTGTTACAATTATTTGTCTCATCTCAGAAAGCTTAAACTTCAAAACAGCTATGACATTGTCCATCTTTTTCAGTGCTATATGACCCCACTCCTGCACCTAGGATAGTTTTTGGCATGTAGTTGGTAGTAAACATATAGTTGTTGAATGAATAATTTAATGGAAGTTAAGAAACAGATGCTATTTATAAAGTCTTTATTATGGTATCCAACTGCTCCAAAAAACACTTTTCTTTTATAAAATGATTACATTTCTAGTTATTTGTTCAAGTTCTGCCTTGCCTTCTGATTACAAAGTACAAAATAAATCTAAAAGGCCATGTCTTTCTGACTAATTGATGCTCCTCAGTCCTGGGCAAACTAGGATGGTTGATCATCCTATCTGCTACATACTAGTCTTGTTTGAAGTTAGATGTGTCCCTGTTGAGTTCTGGCCAGTGGCATGAAAGAAGAAAGAATGCACCTCTCTTCCAGGCCTGGCCCTTAAAAATCTTCCATGCAACATCTTACTGTTTCCCCAACTGCAGTTAAACAGAGAGAACCTGCAGACTTAGAAGAGGAAGAGCTTAGATTACAAAATGACTAGTTAGAGTGGACCTTACCATTCACTTCACTTCACCAAACCTTACTGGACTATGATGTGAGCAAGAAAGAAACTTTTATGGAATAGTCACAGCTAACATCATACTTAATGGTGAAAGAATGGATGCTTTTTCCCTAAAGTTAGGAACCAGACAAGGATGCCTCCTCTTGCCACTTCTATCCAAAAATGTACTCATATTCTAGCCAGGGCAATTAGGCAAGAAAATGAAATAAAACACATCTAGATTGAAAAGAAAGAAGTAAACCTATCTCTATCTGCAGATGACATATTTTACAGAGAAAATCTTAAAGGATACACAAAAAAACCTAATAGAATTAATAAACAAGTTCAACAAGGTTACAGGATACAAGATCAATATATAAAAATTAATTTTTATACACTAAGAATGAATAATCCAAAAATGAAATCAAGGAAACAATTCAATAACAAAATACTTAGGAATGAATTTAGCAAAACAAGTGAAAGACTTACACACTGAAACTAAAATACATCATTGAAAGAAATTAAAGAAGACTTAAATAAGTTAAAAGACATCCCATGTTTGTGGATTGGAAGACTTAATACTGTTAAAATGTTAAGATAAAAGTGAGTGCATACGGTATTATCCACTATACTTCTATGTATGACCATGTGTACCCAATATGAACCTATGTGTCAACACCGACCTATCGATAGTACCCTTCTGTAGTGTTGTGTTCAGAAGGATTCTGAAGGAAAACCTGGGATATTAAAAAAAGGTGTCATGGGCATGGATGTGGGAAGTGCCAGAATTTGTGGTATATGTTTACCATCTTTGATTTAGAGAGCAATAAATTGTCCTGATCTTTGATGATCTCAGATGTCTTAAAAGTAATCTTGACTAGAATGCTGAAGTATAAGTCAGTATGTACTTAAAATAACTATTTTAAATAAGTGAAATATAACAATTTATTATACCAAAGGTGTGTTGATTGGGAAAAATCAACTTCTATCCTCCAGTAAAATAAAATAAAAATACTGGAAGACAATTGGGTTAAGGATGGAGTACAAAAAGGGTTTGGCAGATATTCAGTAGCTTTGCAGTAGAGAAGTTTAATTTTTTAAATTACCAATATTAGAGAAAATGTCTTTCCAGAAAAAAATAAAATAAAGAAGTTGCCATAGTAACTCAGTGTTAGTATCTCCACACAGACCAAATTTAGCAAAGCTATACTTACTTTTTAATTGTATAAACTATTCATTTGACAAAAGGAAAGAAAAAGTAAAATTAGATTTGCTTTGTACCTACTATGTGCCAGGTGCTTTATCCAATATCCTCATTAGTCATCATTAGAATCCAGTAAAGAAGGTATTATTAACTTCATTTTTATAGATGGAAAATAATTTGAGGTTGAGAGTGGCCATTTACTTGCCTTATAGTATTGGAGAACCGGGGTCTCTTGAATCTGTGTTTTTAAAGGACTTTGAATAACCCTACTTGCTTCTTTACTACACCACATTGAATTTCTGGAAGCTACAGAAAGACATTCTTGCTATTTTGAAAGGCAAACTTGGTCCAGTGAACATCAGGGTCTTTCACACTAAAGAGATAATATAAAGTGAAAAGGGGCAATTTCTTTATCAATAATATCACTCACTGGAGAATTAGTGGACTGCCCCATTCTTCCTAGGTACAATAAGATTTATGAGAGAAGCAGCTAGACACTTTCTTATTTGTCTGGTTCAAACATTATCTGAATATCTACCAAATTTCCCTCAAATCAAATATTTTAAAATCAGATACATATCATCAGTTCCAATTCCAATTCTAATGTATGTTTTCTCTTATTTGCTAAAGAAACATTTCTTTAGTGCTTGTCATGCTTCAAGCACTGTGCTAGGTCTCAGGAATTATAGAAAATCAGTCCAGCATGATAAGGCTTTCTTTTGCCATATGACATTAGCAACAATCCTTAAGTTTACCAAGGGCAAACAAGACCACTGAAAACCCTTAGTCTCTTTCTCCTTGCAGCAAACCATTTCACAATTAGCCTAAAACTTTGTTCAGAAATTCAATCATTTATTCTCAAGGGAAACTCCAATGTGAGCCATCTTGAAATTTGGTTACCTGAGGATTTTTATCAGACAGGGAAGTAAAGCAAGCTGACTGAATACTTACAAAGAATTTGATCCAAGTGGGAATTAGATGATATCTCCCATTTTAAGATGTCTTAAAGAATCAGTAAGAGAACAAATGAATTGTAGTATGTCAGCTCTGGAGGCCTGCAATTGGCCCCAAAAGCCACAGAGGATGGGGAAATCCCATTGACCTACTTTGCTACAAACTCATAGTGCTAGGAATTAACCCAGACTCTGCTTATGTGCTGATAGGATGAGATGAATTGGGTTCCAGTCTAGTTCCCACAAGACATTAAGGACAAAAATGTCTTTAACAACCATCCACAGACTATGGAATGAAATCCAAACTTTTTAGTCTAACTTTTAGCATCAAATCACTGCCTCTCTTCCAATCTCTTGTTATTCCTCAATATAAACCTGTGTTATAAGTAGGACAAAAACTTATCTGATACCATGGATGAGTTTCTTTTTCTTTTTTTTTTTAATCTCTCTGAGCTTCAATTTTCTCATTTGCAAGATTGGAATGATACTAGTATCTACCTCTAGAATTCTTGGATGGTTAAATAAGTTAATACATATAAAGCCTGTAAAGTAGCACCCAATGCTACCACCACCACCAATCATACTACTCTTGGTAGTAGCTAGATGCACTACTCAGCATTAAGTTTACCAAGGGTAAATACATCCACTGAGAACGCCTGTCTCCTTTCTTCATGAAGCAAACCATTCCCTGATTATCTTAAATCTTTGTTCACAAATTGAATCATTACTACTCAAGGGAAATTCCAAAGTGAGCCATTTTGAAATTTGGTCACTTGTAGACCCTCAGCATGATTTATATATTCTTATCTCCACGCCTGTCCCTGCCTAAAATGCTTTCTCCATTCCTCATTGTTGAGGCAAGTCCAAACCATGTATTAAAGCCTAGTCATGAATCCTACCCAGTCATGAATCTTGGACTGCTCTCTGAACCCTACACTGATTCCTTTACTGTGAAATACCACTCACTGTGACACTCATCACATACTTCTTTCTATTATAATTTTTTGTTCAAAAATCTTCTCTATTGAGAAGACCTAGCTCTGCAAGGGCAGCTGCTAAACTGTCTGCTTTATTTTTAAATCTCTCTATGCATCTACCTAGCATAATTCATATCTGGAAGGTGCTCAGGAAATAACAGTTGGCTGACAGATTGAAATGGAGCCCAGGAAGACTTGTGGTTCCATGGTTGTGTCAGTTGATAGGTTTGGAGGGTTAAGCCTTTAAAACTACTAGAGAGGCTTATTCATGAGGCTTGAGCTTCTGCTAGCCAGTCATGTTCCTGCCCCATGCTAACTGCTATTGGTGTAAACAGAGAATTTGGTCATGGAATTTGAGTCTCACACTTGGATTTGACATCCATTATTATACAGGCTGGCACCTGTTTCTGTTCATAAATGTGACTCCCATATTGCATCATGAATAAGGTTTGGGTATCAGAGTAATAACTGTGGGTAATGAATGCAGCTCCTTACTATATTTATTGACAGAAGTGCTATTTTAATGTGAACCATGGTTTAATGTGAACAATAATTTAAAAAATGAAATGCCTTATTTTTTACTTAAACAATAGACAGCTGTAAGACAATTTAGCTAGATAGTGAAATATCTGATGAGGGGGACATAAATGCCCCCTTATTTCTCTGGCATTCAAAACTCTTCCATATTTCCAGAAGCAAACCATTCCTTTGTTTGGTTCATAAAAACAAGAAACATCTTCTCTCATAATTAAATCATGCAGCTCTTTCAAGATGGTCATTCCTTGTGAGCTAAGCAAGGTACAATTCATAGTAAAGAAGAATTATACATGAGTTAGGGCTAGGAGTCACACTTGGGTAAAATCATCAATTACTGTAGCTTCATTAATGCATTCCCAGTGTCTTACTGCTGAGTGACTGTTCTGAATAAATTGTGCTCTCATGCATGCACTTAAAGAAATGACAAAATTCTGAATGAATAAGCAGTCAGCAACCAAGAGAGATTCTTCAGGTCATAGTTATTCAGAACTTCCTATATTTATCATAGGAGGAGGAAGAGGAACAAGGAAATTGCACAGACCCATGGAATCTCAGAGTTAGTACAGAGAGCCTAGTGATCACCTACCTGGTCATTCCCTTCCCAGATCCTCCTCCATCCAATGTATAAATCTTCTCTATAATAATCCCCATGAAATGGTCACAGAGGATTGCATGAACAATTCCGATTGCAAGGACCTTACTACCATCTCCTGGCATATTCCTTTTCATTAGTCATTATAAAATTATTTATGCTTAGCTAAAATCTGTCTTTCTGTAGGTCCTCTTATCCTCTCTAGGGCCACATAAAGTCATTCTAATCCTTCTTCCAAATAATAATCCTCTCAATATTTAAAGGGTCAGCACGTATTTTATACGGTGAAAATTTGTTCAACAATGCCAAGGAAAAGAAGGGCTGTAAAAGGTCATGGCACTTCTACATAGGGAAAGCTATTAGGACACCAGGACTGTTGGGTTCCATCAGCATGGAAGAGAGAGAGATATCAAGTGGGGTTACCCTTCAACCACCAGCTTCACTGACTTCCTTCACCAAACTTTCTCCTCTCTCTACAGATGGCTCTGCCATCTATCAGGTTGTTCAAGCTATAAACTACCACTCCCTTACCTTTCACACACAATCCATTACCTATGTCCTTAATATACCTTAAATATATATACTTATTTTCATCTTTGCTGCTACTATCCTAGTTTAAGCTATCATCATCCTTTATTGAAGCTTATTCTGATTTTCTCATGGCTAGTTACCCCACTTCCACGCTTGCCTGTCTCTACTCTAAATTGCAAATAAGAGCACATCACACCCATGCTTCAAATCCTTCAAAGGCTTCCTGCTGCTCTTAGGACGGAGACCAAAGTCCCTAATACAACTTTCAAGGCTCTGCCTCTCATAGCCTCTGTCTTCTCTCAGCCTCCTTTTGCCCCTTCTCTGTGCTAGCCTTGCTGCAGGTCTCCCTAGGTAGGTAAAGGGTAGAGAAAATAAATCTGAGAAGGATACTGAAATGGAACAGTCACGAAAGAAGTAGGAGAAATGAAAGTATGTTTTGTCACAAGTCAAGGGAAGTGGGATTTCTATAGAAGAGTCATATCAACAAATTCAAATGCTGCAAAAAGGTCAAAGTAATATGAGATTTGGCATCTATGAAGCCACTGGTAACTTTAATATTAAATAAAAGCAAGTTTCTAGGCAAAAAAAAAAAATTGGAGGCACAGACAGGTTTCAGTGAGGTGAAGTGTAAATAGGAGGTGAGGGAGCAGAGAGAGGAAGGTAGTTAGTGCCTAAAATGAGATGCAACGTCAAAAGAAAAGTATGTTTGTTTCATTTCTAAATAGGAAGAGCCTATTAGAAAAGAAGAGGTTAAAGAAACATGAAAGAGTTAACTGATTAAATAAGGTTCCTGAGAAGGTGAGAAGGCAAGATCAAGGCAACACATGATTATGCAAAATAGTTAGCACAGTGTTTGGCACATAGAGAGTCTTCAATGAATAATTTGAATATATAGAAAAGTAATATTGACTTTTTTATGAGATGGTAACTAGTATGTTTTAAAGGTGGAGGAGGAGTCAGTCTATGGAGAAAGGAAGGAATTCTTATTTCATTTGTGAGTACAGAATATACTGTGGATTTAAGGAAGTTACCTGTGAAGTATAAGCAAAAATTTTACATATTTTAATCGATGTACTTTTAACACTAAATTGGTATGCTTTTAGTATATTGCCCAGACTTTACCAAGTCTCTGTTACAAAAACTACTCCTGCTTTGCTGTGTCTCCCCACCCACTGCAGAATAGTACTTATTCTCGCCTCAACATGAATAAATCACACTCCAAGTTGAATGCTGTCCTTTCACATTTGATTTTGTCATAAAGGAAGAATCTAGACCTTTAGTCTATTGTTTGAATCTGCATCTCACTGACATCTTGTTATTTCAAATCTAAAGTTTGCACCAGTAAATCATGCTGTTATTCATCCAATATTTGGAGCCACTAACTTGAAGTTTTTAAAAAATTATATATCCCTAAGGGCCAAGTTTAGACATAGCAGTGGGGTTATGGTTGCCCAGGGGAAAAAAAATGCATTGCTACTATTAACAAATAACAAAGTGCAAGTCTGATTAAAAAATTAAAAAAAAATTAAAGTGCAACTTCTGATAGGAGCACTTCTGGACTGAAAGAGAGTAGGGATCTGAGAAGATGACGGAGTAAGATTTTTCTCTCAAACAACTACTCTGAAATTTTTCATTTGTCAAGGATTTAGTTAAAATAAGACATTGTGGACCCTACTGGAATTCCCTTCTTATTGAAAGACATGAATTAAGAAACTTCCCAATTGTCTCAAGATATCTTATTTCTACTTAGTGGCAGTCTCCATGACAGCAATGACTGTCTTTTCCTTTTAGAATCCAAAACTCCTGGCACATGGCAAGATATTTTGTGAATGAAGTTAATAAATGAGATAAAGTCCTCAAATAAAGAGAACTAATTAGTTTGCTGTCCTTTTAATAAAAACCCTTCTATTAGAAAGAGAAGAGTAGGCAGATAGCCTAAGTCTGAATCACATCTCAGATACTCCCTATTTAGCTATACAACCTTGGGCAAGACACTTAGTCTTTTTATGTGTTAGTTTATACATCTATATAATGGGTTAGTACAACATACTTTATAGAATTATTGAAGGAATTAGAGCACCAGATATAAAGCACCTAGCACAATTCTTATAATATAGTAGGCATTAAATAAATATTTGCTCCTTTCTACTTCTCCCCCTGAAAAAAGGATAAAATGTTGATTACCTGCTCTCAAAGAAATACAATTCAATATAAGAATTGTATTTAAAATATATATATAATATATATATTTTTATATATTATAAATATATAAAGGTAGAACCAATATAGAAAAAGTCAAGATATATTATAACTAACATATTAAAATGTAAGTAATATTAGAAAATCAAAGGAAAGAATGCCATATGACAATTAATTTGTGGAATAAGTGGTAAACACAGTAGAAAATGAAGAAAAAATTTAAAACAACTATGTTCCTTTACTTTTCATCTCTCTTTCCATTCTACAAGTTTATTCAATAATATGTGACACTTTTAGCAAAATACTTCTGATCTCTTCATCCTCCTCAGTACCGTATAATTTAACATCCATTGTTGATGATAACAGTCATGAACCAGCACACTCAATGAGAAGTAGAGGCAAGTTTATTAAAAAATCCACTGTCTCACCTTCCTCCTGAGAATAGTACAAATTGCTATTCATAATTAAAGACTTGGGTCAAAAGTCACTTCCTCTATGCCGCCTCTCTGACTTCTTGGACAGAGACTTCTGTATGCTTCCTGGTACTCTGTCCCCCACATCACTCTTACAACAGCCATACATTGTAATGTCAGCAGGCTGGGAGCTCTTCAGTGACAGAAACTGATTATATCAATCTTAAGATCCCCAGGGCCTAGCACAAAGTTTTACATGCAACCAGAAATTAATAAACATTTGTTGAGTGAGGAAATGAATGAATTACAACCTTCTTGAAATCCTTTCATATTTATTGTCTTGTTTCATAAGCTAGCACTGAATGATATGCCTCCTTGCTCTCTTAATTGTTTCACACATGTTAATCATATTCCTACAATAATATTGTAAGCTCCTTCAATCTGTTTCTTTGTGGCCCACAATCTATGTTTCTTTGTTTCTGTCACCACCCCAACCCTACCCCCAGTGAAGCCAAGCACAATAGGAGAGAAAGTTCATTAAGTATGTTCTGATTGACTTATCCTTAGTGATTTTTCTGAAAATGAAGCAAGACTTTAATTTGTAGGTAGAATGGATCTTATGGGAATGGACTGGAATTTTCTATTGTTTAAAATAAAAAGCTATTTTAAAGGTATTTTCATTCACAGCATTAATCACATTCCCCTCTACCTCCTGTGAAAAAGCCATCTCGTGTGTATACTGTACTTCCAGATTGACTGGTAAAAAAATTAATCTGATGAATCACGTAATAATGTCTATAAAAGAATCATAAAGGACACCTGTGTTGGTAATAACACACATAGGCAAACCAAACTCTGCCTTCTTTTCATTTGCCTGTCTACCGGCAACTTGTAACAGTATTTAACGTCTTAGAGTATTGTGCTTTAGCATCTAATCAAAAACATTCAGCAAGAGATATAAAAGCCAAGTAAGAAAAAGGAAAACACTGAAGAAACAAGAATTCCCCCAAAGCCAAGTTGGAATTGGGTTACCCATGAAGGGAAGAGTGGGAGTAGAGGAGTATAAATAATAAGAGTGAAAAAAAAAAACATAAAGTTTGAGTCAGAAATGACATTCAATTATTTATTAGTCCAGTAAACATTTACTGAACACCTACTAGGTGCCATGAATTGTGCTATGTGCTAGGAACAAAAATGTAAAATGTATGCTTTTAAGGAGCTCACAATTAATAAGAGGGAGACAAAGAAGTAAACAATAATACAGTGTGAGAAATACCACTAAATGGTATGTGATAGCAGCACAGGCTGCTACAGGAACAAAAAAGTGCATACTCTTCTCATGTTTGAGGGTCAGAGAACAATTTACAGTGTTGATAACCTAAGCTGAGAGATAAAAGATAGAACTTGCTTGGTAAAGGGGATCAGGTGAGGAAAGAGAAAGAGCCTGTAAAGAAGAATCCTGGTTTGTGTATGGGCCTGACAGAAGTTTAGTATGATTGGATCTAGATCCCAGCTCTGCTACCAGCTGTGTGACTTCTGACATCACTAACCCTTTCTGAGTCTTAGTTTCCTGTCATCTGAACACTTCACATACATACTACTGGCATAGTAACTGGCAACTGGAGGAGGTTTAAGAAATATTAGTTCTTCCCTGCCTCCCCTCTTCCTTCTCTGAAAAGAAAGACAACACTTCTTTCTGCCCCCAGCTCTGCTTCCTATTCTTGCCTTCCCTAAGGAGTTCATTAGCCAATTCGCATGGGCTCAGGATTCACCTGACCATTGAAATAGCTGTACCTTTTTAATGTAGATACTTTTATCACAATTTAAAGCTGACCTTTAGTTTTTCAAGCCTGGCTGTTTATGTGAATGCAAAAGTTCACAATTCCATTTTTAAAAACCTGCAGTCTAATGGATTGTCCAATTTCATTCTTCTAATAACTTGTGACCCAGTGCCAACTCTTGCCATTTAGACCTTTCCTAAGGCTGCCCTTTCCATCTGAAATTCCTTATATGAGGAAATCTGACAATTTCCCTCAATAAATCTCTGTATCTTCTTCTTCTCTTCCTTCATAATGTCTTCTCAGTTGAGTATCTCAGGTGGGCTTTTATTCACCCTCTAACATACATTAATTTGTCTAAAATATGGAAACCATCTATATTGGTATCATTATGTGATTATTAATTTCATTATTTCTCTCATCCTTTAATTCCTACCTACCTTTATTCACTTATTACTCACTCATTAAACTAAAATGTATATTGAGTAAAGACAATGCTTGTTTGTTTAATATACATGTAAAGGAACAAGGCATTATTTCTTTGCAAAAATCTAGGCACTATGCTAGCACCAAATAGGCTTCCATAGAAGAAAAAGATATGTAAGTACTTCAAGCAGCTTACAGCCTAATGGAAGAGATGAAACAGAAGGAAATAAAATTAAGGAAATAATGAATGTGGTAAAAAAAAATAAGGCAATAGTTATGGAAGTTCAAATAAAAGAGCATGGGACTTGTAGTACACTGAGGATCTGGGGTTAAAGCCTTGCTGTGCTGTTTGCTGCAGCTTTGGACCAATTGCTTAACCTCTCTGAGTTGCTCCATATTTGAAATGGAGACGGCTCTATGTCTGTATGATTTGGGTTTTATAAAAAATATTTTTTGGTAAGAATTAAATGAAATGACACACATGGAATTTCTTTATAAACTTTAAAGTTTCTGCAATTATAATGAAATAGACCACTACCTGGGAGGAGATACTCTCTTCATGACAATGGAGAATAATATGTTGGATAGGCTAGAGTACTTCTACACAATCCTATTAAAAGTAGTTGACATGGAACATGGGAGGAAGAGTTCCAAATTGTAGCTCAATTCTGCCACTACACACATTTGATTTGATGAGCATGGTATTTTATTTATTTCTATTTGTGTAAATTTATGAGGTACAAGTGTAATTTTGTTAGATGGATATATTGCATAGTGGTTAAATCAGGATTTTGAGTGTATCCATCACCAGAATAATATGCATTGAACTCCATTAAGTAATTTCTCATCATCCATCCCCAATCCACCTCCCTTCTGAGCCTCCACTGTCTATCATTCTATACTCTAGGTCCATGTGTGTACATTATTTAGCTCCCACTTATAAGTGAGAACATGCAATATTTGTCTTTTTTTTTGCCTGAGTTGTTTCACTTAAGATAATGTCCTCTGGTTTCATTCATATTGCTGAAAAAGACATGATTTCATTCTTTTCATGGCTGAATAGTATTCCATTGTGTATATATACCACATTCTCTTTATCCAATCATCTGTTGATGGACACTTAGGTCGATTCTACATCTTTGCTGTTGTGAATAGGTATATATTATTTTAAAAAGAGAACTTGAAAACCTTTACAAAGGATGTGTGCTTTCCAGTTTATCGAGTCACCACCTATTTCTCTTCTGACCAGGCAAGAATTTATTAATGCTATCAGATATTTGCAAAGAAGCATTAAAGTCTCCTATACATGTTCACCCAAGGGCAAAGTCAACTCTGTCCTCAGCCTGAGAGCATGAAGAACCTATATGCACACCTGCATGTATTAGCCTGGATTGATTTCCTTGTCCTTCCTATAAATATTCTTCTTTGTCACACATAGTTTTACTTTTTTCTCTGTTGGACTTTATATTGATTGTGTCTTTTCCTTTTCTTTTATTATTTCCTTTCCCTCTACCCTCCCAGCCATCATTGCCATCATATTTGCACCCACTATATTCTCTATAAATATATACTTTAGAAATTCAACAAATTTAAATAAGGAACTATGTGTTTTTCTGAACAATGCTTGATCCACTTCAAGTCTGCAAACATATGTCTAATATTCTGGGCTAGATTCTGGCATGTAAGTAAGTAACTGCAGAGCAATGTGGCAAATATGATATTACTAATAGAGATTCAACTAGTTGCTTTGAATAGATGGCAAAGGGTGGCATTTATTCTGCCTGGGAATCTCAGGAAAGCTTTGTAGAGAAGGAGGCAGTATTTGAGGTAGCCTATGAACAGTGGGGAAAAAGATCCCTATACGAAGAAAGAAAGGACAGTATTTTTAGGTAGAGGAGATAACTTAAGCAAAGGCATGGAGATGTGAAAATTTGTAGATGTTGGGGGAGTGAAATAATGTGCTTAGAAAAACTAACATACTACATTAGGGCTACACAAAAGAAAATCTGACCAAAGATCTTTAAAAAGGGCTTGACAAAGGCCAGAGGTATCCTCCTTAGGGCTCTATTCATAACAAATACATAAAAGGCTATTCTCTATTATGTCTGTGAAGAAGTTACATATAATATAAAATTTTCTAGCCCAAGAAGAGATGATGGCCAGGGTCAGACCATTCTTGACTTTTACTGCATCTATGGCACACACTGTTAATCAATCAAGACATTCATCTTTACTAAGTCTGGATAAAGCCTCAGAATCCTTCCCAATAGAGATTTCTATAGGGCCTAGAACTATTGTAATGAAACCTGTTGCCAACATTGTACTAAGTTATGCATTGAGAGGTATATATTGACATATTGATAACCCAGAAGAAATCCCTTCATCTATATGGGGTATAGACATGCAGAACCCATGAATGCATTTCTGCTGTATCTATCTTGGACTATGTCCATCAGTGGCTCAGAGTGGCTCTACAACCTTTGGTCAAGGAGTCTAGACACTATACACCTGGAAGAAAATAGCAAATTTCGATCATCTAAAATTCTTAATGTAAATTCACATCTAATGGGTGCAATGCACTCTATCTGGGGGATGGGCAAACCTGTGGCTATGACTCAAATGGTACAAGGGCAATTTAAGTAACCAAAACATTTATACCCCTGTAATATTCTGAAATAATAAAAAATAATAATAAAAATAATAAAATTCTATATATAGCCAAATAACTTCATAATTAACTGTAGCTTTGCAAAACTGTGATAGGCAGTTATTGATATTAAATTAGTAAAAATTTAGCATCCTAACAAAAGCATCCTAGCAACACAAGTAGCATGGACAAGCTGCATAGAACAAAGCCCCCCAATCAGTTTGCAATGCTCCTATAACATATATGTGAATTAGCCAAAAAAGCTGAGAATGTTTAGGAAAAAATCCACTTCCACACATTGATTAAATTATTTCCTTCATAAGCATAAACAGTTTAGAAAAGAAAAGCCCAAGACTGACTGCTCAGACTCTCCAGGGTGAAGGAAATAAACAGATTGTTAAAATCCTCTGCTTTACAAGGTATCCTTTGCCAACCCCCTAGAATCTGCTACAGGCTGCAGCAGCTGCCTGCCCACTTTCTCAGCAGCAAGAAATATGCTAAGCAGTGATTACCAACAGGGAAGAGGATTAAAAGGTTGAGGGAATGATTAAGCAAGATATGATGCCTTCTAAAAATCAGTTTTCTGTAGAGTTTGTGAATGATGGAAGCCAGGGTAATCTCAAATTTCAATCAATTACATGTGAAACACATCTATTCTGTGCTTCCTCTGTGGGCGCTTCCATTAATGTAGTCTTCTGGGCACACTGACAACAGGAGCACCATCAAAACCAAGGTGATTTGTTGCCAGAACCTGAACCCAACCAAGTATATGTCTGTCCCTTCCAAACCATAAAAAAAAAAGAAAAAGAAAGAAAGAAAGAAGGAAAGAAAGAGAAGAAAGAAAAGAAAGAAGAAAGAGAAGAAAGAAAGAAAGAACCCACGACTCATAGGAGGAGACCAAAGATAAAGCCAAAAGGATTCTCAGTCTTTCATGCAAAAAGAGTCTTGGAATAAGACTTCACTTAGAAGTTATGATTGTTGATATGAAAAATTTTACATTGAGGGAAGGTGACTGACTTTCATTATAGAATCAGAGTACAAGGAGGTGTCAGATGTAAAATGGAAATCACTCTAATTCTTAAGATGCTGGTTGGAATCTTGTCTTGCCACATACTGGCTATTTGAGTCTAGAAGCACCGCTGAACTTCACTGAACCACACTGTTCTCATCTAAGCACTGAAAATCCATCTCTTGTTCTATTTACAGGGTAGTGATGAAGGAACAGAAGCGGGGAAGATTATAATAATTAAAGACAAAACTTATCTCATATTGTTTCATTTAATCTTTAGTACAATCCTATGCAGTAGTTATTATGCCATGTTTTTTAAAAGTGAAGAAATTGGGACCCAGAGAAGGTAACTGACATGTCCCAGCTGATAAGTGGCAGAAGCAGAGTTCAAGTCTTGACTCAAAAATTAACGTTCTATTCGCTGTGTTCTACTTACCTTTTTACATTATAAGGTTCTTAAAGGCAGGGGACATAATTGTGTTCTCCTTGTGTCCCTAGCACTTAACATATTCATTACATAGTAGGTACTCAGTAAAGATTTTATGAAAAATGAATAATGTTTCCAAGTATATAAACTGGTTCAGCTCAATCTAGCTAAATAACCATTGATAGAGTACATTCTATTGTCAGACACTTTGTTTCTAGTAATGAGCTAGGGATTTAAAGATGAATAATAATCACTTCCAGGACTCAAAGGAGTCACAATGTAGTAACAGAGACATAGAAACAAAATTGACTTTCCAGTGGTTTTACTTATATTGATATACCTTCCGCAGTTTCAGAAAATTCACGGACTCCTTTTTGAACACATACTAAAACTGTCTGAAGTTACTTCTCGGCTAGCCTTTGGGGCTTAACTACAATGGGAGTATAGACTCCTTTAGCTTGTAGCAGAATATGAACCATAGTGGGCTGAGAGAGCTGTTTTCACTTACAACTTTAGGACTACCAGGTAAGTAATCTTTGAGCCCCATGGTTCAAGTTTTGGAAGGTATGAAGAACTAAATATTTGTCATGCCTTATTTTATTTTTATTTCATTAGATTTAAGGGGTACCAGCATTTTTGGTTACTTGAATGAATTGTATATTTAAGGGGTACAAGTGTTTTTGGTTACTTGAATGAATTGTATAATGCTGAAGTCAGGGCTTTTATTGTACCCTTCACCAGAATAGTGTACGTAGTACTCAATAGATAGATTTTTATCCCACACCTCCCTCCTACCCCCCTTCTTAATTTTCAATGTTCATTACACCACTTTATGACCATCTATACTCCTCACTTAGCTCCCACTTATAAGTGAGAACATGTGGTATTTGTTTTTCCATCCCTGAGATACTTCACTTAGGATAATGGTCTCCAGTTCCATCCAAGTTGCTGCAAAAGACATTATTTTATTCTTTTTTATGGCTGAGTAGTAGTCCATGGCATATATACATATGCACCACATTTTCTTTATTCACTCCTTAGTTGATGGGCACTTGGGTTGACTCAATATATTTGCAATTGTGAATCATGCCACAATAAACATTTAGGTGGAGTTGTCTTTTTTTATAAAATGACTTATTTTCCTTTGGGTAGATACCGAGTCATGGGACTGCTGGATGGAATGGTAGGTCTACTTTTTTGAAGAATCTCAATACTGTTTTTCATAGAGGTTGTGCTCATTTCATTCTCACCAACAGTTTATAAAGTGTTCCCTTTTCACCACATCCACATCAACATCTATAGTTTTTTGACTTTTTAACAATGGCCATTCTAACAGGGGTAATGTGGTAATCTCATTGTGGTTTTAATATGCATTTCCCTGATGATTGGTGATATTGAACATATTTTCATACTTTGTTGTCCATTTGTCTATCTTCTTTTGAAAAAAATCTGTTCATGTCTTTTGCTCACTTTTGGATGGGGTTATTTGTTTTGTTGTTGTTGTTTGTTTGTTTTCTTGCTAGTTTGTTTGAGTTCTTTGTGGATTCTGGATATTAGTACTTTGTCAGGTGTATAGTTTGCAAATATTTTCTCCCATTCTTTAGATTGTCCGTTTACTCTATTTATTATTTCCCTTGCTGTGCAAAAACTTTTCAGTTTAATTAAGTCCCACTTATTTATTTTTGCTGTTGCTGTATTTGTTTTTGGGCTCTTCATCATAAAATTCTTTACCTAGGCCAATGTCTAAAATAGTTTTTCCTGTGTTCTCTTCTAGAACTTTTATGGTGTCAGGTCTTACATTTAAGTCTTTAACCAACATGAGTTAACTTTTGTATATAGTGAGAGGTAGGGACCCAGTTTCATTCTTCTGCATATGTCCATCCAATTTTCTCAGCACCATTTATTGAATAGGATGTACTTTTCCAAGTGTATGTTTTTGTCTGCTTTGTTGAAAATCAGTTTGATTGTAGCTATATGGCTTTATTTCTGGGTTCTCTATTCTGTCCCATTGGTCTATGTGTCTACTTTTTTCCAGTACCATGCAGTTTTGGTTATTATAGCCTTGTAGAATAATTGGAAGTCAGGTAATGTGGTACCTCTACACATTCTTTTTTTTCTTTTCTTTTCTTTTTTCTTAGGATTGCTTGGGCTATTCAGACTCTTTTTGCATTCCAAATGAAGCTTATAATTATTTTTTCTAGATCTATGAAAAATGATGTTGGTATTTTGATGGGAATTGCATTGAATCTATAAATCACTTTGGGGAGTATGGACATTTTAACAATGTTGATTCTTCTATTCCATGAGCATGGAATGTTTTCCATTTGTTTGTATCATTTCTGATTTCTTTCATCAATGTTTTGAAACATTGATGTAGTTTGAAACTACAATGTTTTGTAGTTCTCCTTGTAGAGATCTTCCACCTCTTTGGTTAAGTATATTCCTAGGTATTTTATTTTCTTTGTGGCTGTTATAAAAAGTGTTGGGTTCTTGTTTTGACTGTCAGCTTGACTGTTATTAGTGTGTAAAAATGCTACTGACTTGTGTATATTAATTTTGTAATCTGAGACTTTACTGAAATTATTTATCAATTATAGGAGTCTTTTGGAAGAGTCTTTAAGGTTTTCTAGATATAAAATCATATTGTCAGCAAACAGGGATAGTTTGACCTCCTCTTTCCCAATTTGGATGCCCTTTATTTCATTCTCTTGCCTGACTGCTCTGGCTAGGACTTCTAGTACTATGTTGAATAAAAGTGGTGACAGTGGGCATCTTTGTCTTGTTCCAGTTCTTAGGGGGAATGGTTTCAACTTTTCCCTATTCAGTATGACGTTGGCTGTGGGTTTGTCATATATAGCAAAAGCAGTGCTAAGAGGGAAGTTCATAGCACTAAATACCTATATGAAAAAGGCAGAAAGATCACAAATTAACAACCTAATGACATACCTCAAGGAACTATAAGAAGAACTAACTGAACCCAAAGCTAGCCAAAGAAAAGAAATTACAAAGATCAGAGCAGAACTAAACAAAACGGAACCTCCCCCCAAAATACAAAGGATCAATGAAACCAAAAGTTGGTTCTTTGAAAATATAAACAAAGTTGATAGACACTAGATAGATTAACCATAAATAGAAGAGCAAGAACTCAAATAAGCTCAATCGGAAATGAAAAAGGAGATATTACAACTGATACCACAGAAATACAAAATATCAGCTGAGACTACTATGAAAAACTCTACACATACAAACTAGAAAATATAGAGGAAATGAATAATTTTTTGGAAACACATAACCTCCCAAGCTTGGATCAGGAAGAAATAGAAGTCCTGAACAGACCAATAATGAGTAGTGAGATTGAAACAGTAATAAAAAATCTCCCAATGAAAAAAAGCCCAGGTCAAATGGATTCACATATGAATTCTACCAGACCTACAAAGAAGAACTGGCACCCATCCAGCTGAAACTGTTCCCTGACATGAGAAGGTAGGAATCCTCCCAAACTCATTCTATGAAGCCAGTATGAGCCTGATACCAAAGCCAGGAAAAAACACGATAAAAAAAGAAAACTAACAGATCAATATCTCTGATGAACATAGTTGCAAAAATCCTCAACGAAATACTAGCAAACTGAATCCAATAGCACACCAAAAAGATAAATTCCCTGGGTTTCATCCCAGGGATGCAAGGATGGTTCAACATACATAAATCAATAAATGTGATTCGCCACATAAACAGAATTAAAAACAAAAACTATGTGATCACCTGAATAGATGCAGAGAAAGCATTTGATAAAATCCAGCACCCCTTCATGATAATCCTCAATAAACTAGGCATAGAAGGAACATACCACAAAATAACAAAATGTCATGCTTTCAAAGCCAGATTTTCTGTCTTTGGTTTGCCTTTGTTTTTTAAGGTTAAACATCACCAGAATTTTTAGAACAAATAAAGGATTTGAACAAAGTCAAAATTTACAGAGGACTCAAATTGCAGGGAATTAGGCAAAACTGCCAAGTGCAGAGTAATAATGATATCACCACTTAATAGGAGGAAAGGTAAGTGTCTCTAGGATTAATAACAGCATCAAGGACACTCTGGAATTGACAAATCTGAAGAATGCAAATGCATCAAGGTTAAGGGAGTAAACACAGAAAAAACTGTCAAGACCTTGTCCAATGATAATCATGGAAGGAGGCACATAACTATCATAATCATTGAAGATTTGCTAGGCTTAGAGAGCAGGGATGTTTTATGAAGTCTCTTCCTGACCTAAACAGAATATCCAGTAAGGCTACCAAATCTCTTCTTGTTCAAATTCCAGGCTGATCAAGCAATTTGCAGTGGTAGAAAATATTTTAATTAAGTAAACAATCCTTTTAAAACACGTATTTTCTTATACCCCTTGGCCTTTGCTTCATTTATTCAGCAATGTCATTCTGCGTTCATTGCCTTAAGTAAGGGATGGCCCCCAAACAAACAGACTAGCATTCCATTTTTGGCTTTGGAATTTTTAAAGTATATCTCTTAGCCAGAGAAACAGAAAGAACTCTGTATAGACTGGAGAGAACATAGTATAAAAAATGGCTTTCCCACCTCCATAACTTAAAATCCCTTAAGCTAGGAGGAGATCAACTTTAACAAGGAATCAAAGAGTATGTAGACATTGCAGACTCCTGAAAAAAGCAAGAATTTCTCAGGCTTAGCACAGTGATAGGTTGAGGAGACATAGACCTCTGACATAGATTTGTATTATTCATTCACAAAAGATATTTCTAACTCAGGGAAGTGGCCAATATCTCAGAGAAGAAATGACTATAAAGGTCATTTACCAGGAAAATTTACTAGCAAAGTAAAATTTACTAGAATATTTTTACTAACAAAATTTACTAGCAAAGTGCCTGGCATATAGTAGATGCAAATTATTATTGAGTAACTAAATAGAGTTATATCTGACTATACTATAAGTTTTCAGACTCTAGACCTGGGGACAAAGCTTTGACAACAGTGACTAAACTGAGATGTCAAGCCAGCATTTGGTTAATATCCCCTAAATGATAAAACATGAAAAACTTTACGTATCCATGAGAAATACTATCAATTAAGGACAGGGCAGAGCAATAATATACATTTAGGTTTCTACTTTACTATTTGTTACAGCTGCTGTGAGATCACTATTTCTCTGCATCTAGATTCTCTCTAATCTGTCCACAGTGCATGTCATACAGAATTGGACTTACAACTCACTGGTACTGCTGTTATTTCTCTTCTAGGCTTTAGGGGCTGGAAATAGCCATTATTTGGAGGCTACTGAGTGATCTGTGGTGTTACAGTGCTTCCTGCTTAGTAAGAGGCTTGCCTGAATTTTAGGATTTCAGATGCAGCAAGCAGCACCTAACAGATAGCTGGATACAATGGCTGAGCCTTTTAGTGCCTTCATGTGTCACAGGCAAGTTGACAAGGTTGTATTATGATAGTTCTGTTTAATACCATTTTTTAAAATCAGTGTGGCTCTGGCAAACTCTGAAAGGTTGAAACTTATATAATCTAAATGAGGGAAAAAGCTCTTTCCTCCTCAATCTGGAATAATGCTTCTATGGAATCTACAAATATAACATATTTTATGTATCTGATGGACAACCAAAGCATGCAGAGAAGATGCTATATAATCAAAAGATATAATGAAAGCTCCTGATAAAATTGCCACTAAGAAAAGCACTGTAATAAATCATTTTGTATAACAAATCTCTCCATTTCTTTTTTTTTTAGACTATACTCTCTGAGGGGAGGGGCTGTGTCTTCTCAAGTCTTGAACTCCAGAGCCCAGCACCATGCCTGGGTTGGTAGATGACAAGTAGGCAGTGGTTGGTAATAAACCTAAATAACCAGCTACTATCTTACCTATTTTGTGAATTTGAATTTGGTATTTCAGGGATTTCCTAAAGCATAATACTCAGAATACTTTGGAATATTCCCTTCAGTTTGGTAGAAAGTATGTTTTTTGGAAAAATGCCAGTGGAGATGCATAGTTCCAGATCAGGAACTATAGAAGGAAGAATCCTATACGTAACCAGAAAACCAAGTCTTGATTACATATAGCACTTTCACTATGCCCACATGGTCTCTCAATTTTGGAACAAAGTATGGCACAAGTGTCAGCACAAAGATGGAAGTACTCAGTTCCTCTGGCTTCCTGGCTTATTGCTTGGGTACCTGAAGACCTAAAAGTACAACAACTGGGAAATACAAGAAATAGAGCAGGTTTTAGTGGAAATATATTAAGCTCAATTTTATACATGCAAAGTGTAGGGTATATCTATGCTATCAAGGTGGACATATAGATTTGTGGGTCATTAGCATTATTTCAAGAATAATTTGAGTGAATTACATCACCCAAGGAGAATGGATGGAGTACGACAAGCCCTGAGAACAACAATGTTTTAGAGGTAGGTGGATAAAGAGGAGCTTGTAAAACAGGATGAGAATAGTCAGAGAGATCAGAGGTCAAATTAGAAACGTCTCTTTCTCTCATTTTTTTTTTTTTTCCCCATTAAGGTCCTGTTCTTCTCCAAGCTTAAAAAGTGACCTGGAGGAAGAAAAGACTAAGATATTCCAACTGGCTTTCTGAATAGGCCTGTTATAGTTCCTTTACCAACCCCCCAGGTTAATAGTTTAATGACAGAATGACACAATAATGCTTTTTATTTTCTTAAGAGAAAAATCTCTATTTTAATACCATTCCTATTGATCTCTTCTGAATCATTCCCCAAGTAACTCACAATAGCGTTGATAATGATGAAGTGAAATGCCATATAGGTAGATAGATGGGTATACGTGTCTCTGTGCCTATTTACATGTATTTATTGCCATGTGTATATAATACACACATTTATATATTAATATACACCCACACCCCTATCCCATAACAATAACTCTTTTGACCCTTCTTATTTAAAATGTGACAAAATACAAATGTTATAATCTCATTCTGTTAATATCACCCTATTTTTTCAGGGGAAAACATGCCCCTGACAGAAGAGATTATTACACTTTCCAGACCTGAATTGACAACAAACAAACAAAAAGGAAGTAAACTAATATTTATTCAGAATCAGTTATGTGGAAGAATTGTTTTAGGTTCATTCTATTCATTATTTAATCATCTTTCTGAGAAAGGCACTGGCATTGGATACACCATGAATGCAGTTGAAAAGTAGTAGGAAACAGAGTCTTATGAGCATCATAGCTGGGACACCCTCTGTTTGAGATCTGCCTCTTCATTCATACTGTTCTCTCCTCTCAACTTCTCAATTTATGGACACAATCATTGCATACTTAAACTTTGGCCATAGGTTTCCAATACTAGCTGTATATCAGAATTTTCAATGAGATTTTTGAAAGCTACTCAGATCCTTCTCCAGACTTTCTGTATATGGATCTCAGATGGATTCCTAGAATCTTATTTATATAAAGCACCACAAGTGATTTTGAGGCTGAGTCAGTATTGGAGATCACTGATTGTGGTATTCTTAGGACTTCAGAAAGCATCTGACAGGGTGGTTTGGAGAGCCATTAAAAATATAGTGGCTAAAAGACCTTCATAAACTGTTACCCAGATTCTTACCCAGATTCAGTTCAGGGATCACTATCTGCAACACAGGATTTTTTTGTGCTCAATCCTCTAGAAAGCTATAGTGAAGCTTAAGGAAACCATAAGATGGTTGCTAAATAACTGAAGGGGTGAAGGCAGCTATTAAATAGAAATTAAAAACACATGATTTTTTAATCTACCAAAATGCAAGCAGAAAGGAAATATGATTGAGTGTAAACATTACTGGTGGGATAGAGAACTTTATTTTATATGCCCTGAACCTAGCTATAGAACTACATAATTCCAATTGTTTTTAGATCTAATTTCTACTCAGTTAATACAATATTTTAAGTTTTAACTAGAATGTTTAATCCTATCTAATTCTTCTGAAGGCATGCTTGCTTTTCTTTATCAATACTCTTGAATATATGGCTGTGCATCTGTCCTGATCATGTATTAGAGTATGCTTTGTCCTGGGAAATAATGCTACTGACCCATCATTAGTTGGGGAATGGGCTCAGATTTGCTTTCCCAGGGATGGAAGTAGATTTCTATTAATTCATCTGTCCTCCTTCAAGCAGTTCCAATATTGTGCTCCCCAGTCACTGTTGCAAATTAGATAGCTAATTAATCACCAAAAAAATATAAAACAGACTTGCAAAGGGATTCATTCTCTCATAAAGCACCATTAAAACAGCAGTCATGTGTCAGACACTATTGTAGGAAGCATCAGCACTAAGAAAAACAGTGGAGAATGCTTTCCCCTGAGGATCTTACAGGTAGTTTAGTAGACAGTCATATAAACAAATCAATGTATCAATGTAGTAAATGCTATAATAGAGCTGTGCACATGATGACATCATAGCAAAGTGGGAGTAGTACCTACATCTATCTAAGGAGGTCAGCAATAATTTCATAAAAGAGATAACATTAAGGCTGTATCTTGAAGGTTGAGTTGATTATATTTAGTTCTCTCTAGTCTTTATTGCTTTTTAGTCAGCTATAATATTCCAAAATTCCATATATAACCATAGAAAGAATAGTCTCAAATTTTTAAATAGTCTTACTCTCTTCAAAGTTTCACAAGGTAATTTCCATTAGATCAGAGTTATAACTTACCAAATGATTATCCTTTACATTTGAGCAAAGATAGAAACTTAATTAAAGACACTGATAGTAAGCAGCTGTGATATATACATGGCATTTTATGCAGGAAAAATCAAGAACTTAAGGGACCAAGAGAAAAAAACATGTTATAAATTTTGTTTCTAGACTTAAACCCCATATGATTCGCATTTTTAGAAATATGGAGTTGTTACACCTATTTCACTGTGGTAGACAGAATAATGGCCCATAGAAAGATATGCATGTACTAATCCCCCAAACCTTTGAATATGTTACCCTACATGGAAAAAGAGACGTTATAGATGTGATTAAATTAAGGAGTTTAAGATAGGAAGATTGTCATTATCCTGGGTTTCCAGGGGAGCCCAGTGTAATCACAGGGTCCTTATAAGAGGGAGGCAATAGGGTCAGAGTCAGAAAAGGAGATGTGATGACAGAAGCCAAGATTGGAGGAGTGCACTTTGAAGGTAGAGGAAGGGGCCACAAGCCAAGGAATGCAGGCTGCCTCTAGAAACTGGAAAAGGAAAGGAAACAGATTCTCTCCTGGAACCTTCAGAAGGAATACAGCCCTGCTGGCACCTTGATTTTATCCCTGTAAGAGTCATTTTTGACTTCTGACCTCAGGAAATATAGATATTAATAATAAACTTGTATTGTTTTAAACCACTAAGTTTATTATAATTCATTACATTAGCATTAGTAACTAATACATTCACCAAAGCCTTAAAAAGATAACGAAACTAGAGCTGTAAGCATGGAAAGCCATCAATTGCACGTCACTTATAACAGTTATACATGAGAAAAGAAAGATTTCCTAAAAAGACTGGGGGAAAGGGTTACTCACTCCTGATCATCACTCAGGAATGTTGTTATCTTCAGCAAAGCTATAGCATCCCTTCTTTTTTCCTAGAATTTTCAAAAAGTATGTTGAGGTCCATTGAACAATACCCAGCCTTTGGACTCCTTAACCATCTTTCCTGAAAATAAAAACTTGAATCGTAACAGTGTATGGCTAAGCCAACTGTTCCTCATCTGAATAAAATTAACATATCCCCTGGCAACTGAGGGATGGCTAACGGTATAATGACAGTACACAAGATGTAGAGCTGGATTATTTATCATGATAGTTAAATACCAAAGATATTACCCTTCACCTTAATGACCTCATATATAAAGCTCAAAGAAAGTATCAAAGCACAAGCAAAAGCACAGAGGTTAAAAACCTAGGTAAAACTAAACCCTGACATCTTCTGTCATTTCTTCTAGGAACAAGAGCCCAGATGAAAATTCTTGGTCTCAACAACTTAACCACCGCTGCCAAGTTTCTTAAATTGCTGAAAAGTTTGTTGGGGCATTAGGAACATGAGGCTATTAACGAAATAAAGTGATTCTATGAGGGAGTACCTTTATGTGGTGGGGTTTTTATAAAAAGGTGATAGGCCAAAATAGGTCATATTTGTTTGCAAGGATTATTGGAAAGTACAGTAATTGTGTACTTAATACAAACATCATTCAATGCATATCTTTGTATTGTTTCCTATACATGGCAGACACTGTGCTGGGAATGGCAGATAGAATAATGTTGGAAAAATACCTGGTCCTTGGCCTCACCAAGCTTAAAGTTTAACAGAGAAGACAAAGAGAAAAGTATGAAGGACTGTGAGAGTGTATAATAGGGACTCCTGCCTAGTTTGTGCATAGTCAAGGAAGGTGTCCTTTGAAGAAGTATGATTAAGCTGACAATTGTATAAAAGTAGAAGATCATCAGAAGAAAGAGAGGGAGAATATTACACATAAAGGAAGAAGCAGGTGCAAAGGTTCTAATATGAGAAGGAGCTTGATATATTCAAGGAACTGAAAGAAGAACAGTGGGGCTGCAGTACAAGGAGGGAGAGAGGGATTGGCATGAGATAAGGCTGGCAGTGGGTAATCACCTAGCATTTTGTGGGCTACCATTAAAGATTATAAAGATTTAAAGATTTTATATCTTAAAAATGAAATGCTATGAACAAATTTTAAGCAGGGGAAAACTGTGATCAGACTTGTCTCTTAGAAGTCTCTGGCTTCTATGTGGAATATGGATTGGCATGGGATAAAAATGGATATGGGGAGACTAGTTAGAAAGTCGTGTGAGAGATGATGACTTGAATTAAACTGATAGCAGGGGAGATGGAGAGAAAAGGACACATTAAAGAAAGATTTAGAAGTCAAAATTGACTGATACATAAAAGGTGGTAAGGGAGAAAGATGAGTCATGATATCTGGCATTACAAAATGTCAAATGGTACAGCCAATTCCTGAGATGAACAGTGGAGGAGGATATTTATCAATAGAAAGTCATAAACTCAGTTTTGTATATGTAGGTTTAATGTTCCTGTAAGGTATCAAAATGAAAATGCTAAGAAGGCAGTTGGATATATAGGTCAGCAGTTCAGAATAGAAGTTTTGGTAACAGTTATAAATTTATAAATAAATGATAACTAATTTCATATTAATAGATGATTTCCACCTTGGGAAAAGGTTTAAAATAAGAGTGCTGAGGAACTCAGTTGTAAGGAAAATACAGCACGTGCATGACTAAATGGCATACTAGGAGCTCAGAGGCTTTGACTCCAACACGAATTCTTGATTTCCTGGAAAAACAAACAAACAAAAACCAGTGATGATTCTTCGTCAGCTATGAACATCATGGTCTTCCTTTCTCCAACCAGGCAATCCTATGCTATCTCCCATTCCCTAATTCATTTTCGGTTTTGGGCCATTATTACCCAACATCATCAATCAGGAAGACAGTATCTACCTTCTTTCACTGTTCTCGTAAAGGATCTAAAACCAGTAAAACCGGGAAAAATGGACCTCAATGAAAGTAGAAGAAAAGTCATATCTCCTTCTTTCTTTCACTTATAATTCACCATTTTTATTTTGCTCCTTGACATTTTCCAGAATTCCATATTTTAGATGAAGTCCTTGAAAATGAGACAAGTTAAGCAACTTGCCCAAGAACAAACACATAGCTAATTTAAGTAGCTCTTTGTATTATAATATAGCAAGCTGTCAGCTCATTATATTGACTGATAAGAAATAAATTGTACTCAATCATTGTGGAAATGGAAGATCTTTCCTAAAGGAAAAACTATAACAAGTGAGCTACAGGTCACAATTTTCTGTAGCAAACTAGAGGAAGATTGCGATAATCCTGTTTTCTCTATTGATTTCCTATTTGTTGAAAGATGATTTCACTATACTAAAGCCTGATACTTTGCCCCTCATGGCAGAACAGGACTAGAAGTCCAGAGACTGGAGGCAAAATCAGTGTGCAGTTTCGAGATTGGATTACATTTGTAAAATATGGAATTGCTAGATCTGTGCTAATCAGCAGGAGTGTTGACCTTCTCACAAAGTAATAAGAATGAATCTTCCACAAAACTATAGTTGTAAAATGTTTTTGCTCCTTCAGGCTGTACATCTGGTTTCCCTAGGTTCTTAGAAACTAGTTGTAACAGCCAGAGTCTGCTCTGGGTCTCTGTCAGTCATTATAATGGCTGTAAGTCTATCACCAAAGGTAAGTTGCTCCTTTAATGACTTCATAAAACGCCTACTGCCTCACAAACAGGATAAAATTTCTGGTACAATTATACTTTTAGAAATCACCAAATATTTACTGAGTGCCCAAAAGACCCATAATATGTTTTACTCTGTGAACTATTAGGAAATATAACTCTTGGCTTCCAGAAATTTATAACTTAGTGATAGCTCAAGACGGTTTTATATTACAAAACAACACATTAGAAGGGTAAGTAAGCTTATATATTCAGGACAGAGTGGTTACTAGGGACACTTGGGAGGAGGCCTTATCTTGTGTGTGTTCTATGTCTGTGTATATTGTGTGTGTGTGTGTGTATGTATGTTCTAATGATGAAAGTATCAATAGGAGGGTCAAAGGAAAGATACATTTTCAATCTAATTAGGAATGCACAATGTTGTTTTGGGATTACTGAAGGCAGGAAAGAGATCTGTTTGTGTAAAGCAAAAGTATTGGCTTTTAGGGCTAGGAGTTTCAATTGTCATTAATCATATCTATTGATAATCCCTATGCTTGCATGACCATGTCTCAGAATATTTTGTATGTCATCTACCATAAATAGCGGACTACCACTGTCCATTTATTACAAAGTTTTAAATCTATGAGGTTCAAAATACATTTTTATCAAAGTATAAAAGATAGGAAGCTCCTTCTAATCCCAAATTCTTTCTTGTAGCAGTGAATTCTGGTATTCAAATAGACAAAAACCCAGTCTAGCATAATTAATACCAACAGATGTTTCTAGAAAAATTCCCAATCAGTGACAGCCTAGGAAAATAACCAACTTCAAAGGCTGTTAACAAGCTAGCTGAAAATATGAAGAGTACTATCAAGTGATTTTTTTTTTAAAGCACAAGAATTATATCATGAATCACTTGGTACAAAGAGATGATGTAGTAGTCACAGTGAATGAGAATGAATGGAGAGGAAGCAGCTCACCAGAGAAAGACCAAATACTTATTGGAGAAAGAAATCACCATGAGGCTGCACAAGGAGAACCCTAAGTCTGACGAAGGAAATAAGTAGGAAAAAGTTAGCAGAAGGGAAAATTGGCTCACCCCTGCCTAAAAAACACAGCCAGCCTTCAGTGAAATTGACAGTTCACTCAAAACATCAATTACTTCCAACTGGGAATCCCTATTGAAACACGTAAAGTGCCCAGCCATCCTGGTGACTTATTTCAGAACCCCTTCCTCCTATGTTAGTCAGCCACCTGCCCAGCAAATTAAATGGTGCACAAGTTTAGAGCTGAAACAGCCTGAGAAAGGATTGCTTTGTCCTGAATTTTTTGAAAGGTACATTTGCCACCTTTCCAGTTTGCATAAATATAAAATGATTAAAGGATAAGTGTATTGCCTTGTAGATGCTTATCATATAGATAATGAAGATTTACTGAACAAATGAATGGTATGATATATACCCTATCTCCCGTGTAATAAGTACTTCAACTATGCCATTTCTTTCTTCCAAAGCAGAACATCTAAGAAGCCTTAGGACATGGCATAGTCGACATTTTAAATTTTAACCTTTTTGGATATAGTATTCAAGAGTGTTCAGAATGCTTGATGCACTGGTATTGGTTGACTTTAAGGAAAGTACACATAAAAATTCAATATGGCCCAAACTCTTTCAATAATTTACTACCTTTGGACTTATAGTGTGAAATAATTAATTAAGGAAATAAACCACTTATTTATTCATTTATTCAACAAGCATTTCTTGAGCACCTACTATTAGTCAAGGCACATTTCTAAGACTAGAGTTACAGAGACAGAAAAGTAATGGAGCTTACATTTTGGTGGGCCAGATGTAATTGTAAATAACAGCATGAGGAATGTGAGAAGGCATCAAAAAATAAAAAGGTAGCATACTGTAACCAAATTGAAGTATGTAACTTGTCACCATATCTTCAAATTAACCTAATAGTGTTAGGGAATAACTTGGGAACAACAAAAATTAGAAGTTCCTGCTGGTCAGACCTGGAAATGTGACCTTTCCCTTGACATTTGCAAAGCTTCCTATTATTTCCTCCTGACAATAGGTTACAAGACTTGGTTTTGAAAATATTGCAAGACATAACTTTAAAAACTTAAATAAAATGACTTTTTATTCACTTCAGATACCTTCAGTACTTCATTTTTAAAAAATACAGTTGAGCAGGTTAAAAGAATATAGTTCAATTTTTCTTTTCTTGCATTTTGCTATGTCCAATCATTTCTGGAGGTAATTGCAGATATGATTTCAGATTTTTGGCATATCTTTGGTTCTGGACTGGTTTGTAGACATTATTTCAATAAAAAGCTAGATAATAGGGTATGATATTAGGTTTTGCAACAACTTACATCTAAAAGATTTGTTTACATCAGAACATTTAATTCATTGTTAAAAAATACTGATGGGGGGACTTTGTAAGTGGATGTACAGCACATTAGAAACTATATTTTTGTTTCTGAAATGAATGAAAATTGAATATGCTCCCTTGGTTTCTCTTTCTTTTTTAACCTAAAATGAGATGAATGAAAACTGGAGTTTCCCAAAGGTGATCAAGATGTGACCATAAACTTAAAATCCTTAATTAACTGACAGATGTATAATTTGGTTGCTATTTCTATAGTTTTATCCTCTATTCATTACCTCTCCCACCCCCATGGTTTCAGAACTTTACTTTTCTATACTTCTTTCCTGTCATCCCTGAAACCATTGCTTGACTACTTCATTAACAAGCCTCCTCATCTCCTGCAAGTGATTTAATCCTTTATGAAAAAAACAAAGTAGCCATTTTATATCTCATCTCTGTCAGGAATCTTTTCTCTATCCAGCAGTCCCCAACCTTTTTGGCACCAGGGACCAGTTTCATGGAAGTCAATTTTCCATGGACAGTGGAGCGGCAGGGCAGGGCGGGGAGCTCAGGTGGTGATGTGAGCAATGGGGAGCAGCTATAAATACAGATGAAGCTTTACTTGCTAGCCCACCTCTCACCTCTTACTGTGCAGCCCCATTCCTAAGTTTCATGGAAGACAATTTTTCCATGAAAAATAAGGAAAAATTGGGAGGGGGGAGTGAGGGGTGGAGTTCAGGTGGTGATGTGCAACTGGTTCCTAACAGGCCATGGACGGATACCGGGCAGCCCAGGGGTTGCGGACCACAGCATACCTTTCTTTATATAAACTTTGCATTCTAAGCACCTTAGCCAACACTCATCTCCACAACATTAGCCAGCACTGATGTTTTTCATTCCTTTCTGTTTGCAGGAAGTGTAAAAGCAGTATAAGAAATGCTACTGACATTCATTTTTCTTACCTGGTATGAGTTTTCACTTTTGTAGCTGGAAGCATCTGGACAAACAGGTATCTGTAAACCTACCTAAAGCTGTGTTCTCAGTGTCAGCTTCCAAACAGAAGGCAATGGGGTTCACTAACACAAACATAGTTCTTGAATTTCTCTTTGTGAAATACTCCTCCCCTTTCTCAGGCTGAGGCCAATAAGGGAGATCACAGCCTAATAATTGACTTGGAGCTGAAGCAGGTTGTAAGAATTAAGGAAAAATATCCTGTTCCAAAGGCAAGAGCCAGCTTGGCCAACCCAAAACTAGGGTGCCAATTCAAAGGGTCCAGTGTTTCTTAATGGGGGTGTTACTAACATTTTGGGTATATAATTAAACATGATTGTCTTATACTTTTGTGGACACTTAGCACCCCTGGCCGCCTCCCACTAAATGGCAATAGCTTTCCCTAGTCATTGCAACAAACAAAAATGTGGCTAAACATTTCTAAAAAGCACCTAGGGGGATGGTGCTGCCCTGAGGTATAAATCATAGTGCAAGACAGAATGTGACACAATGATGATGCCTGGTGGAGAAATCAGGAAGATAGATGGTTAGAAGTAATAAAGTAAACAACTGGAAGTGATACAAAGACACCCCAAAGACTGTAGGCCTATACATCTGACAGTTTTTAATGCTATCCTGAACTAGAATAGCCCTAAATGCTGTCCAAGATCACTTAAAGTTTTCAAAACCCAGCACATACTCTAGCTTTTATTCTCTTTAAATGATTTTTTCAATTTTTTTAAAAAAAATTTCTGCCTTAATTGATTTATGGCTCTTGTTCTCAGATTTGAGTTACCCTTATAGGATGCTAGTTGCTTTACAGAATTCTTGTTGACCCTAAAGGAATGATTCCAACTCTTGGAATTAAATGGAATTACTACTACTCTAATACTTATGTCCTTAAATGAGATAATGCACTTTCCTTAAGGGGAGAGATCTCTAAAGAAAACAAAGAATAACAGCTGTATCAACACCAAACTTTCTGAAGGAAAAATCAAGCATACTCCCCAAGACATTATTCCAAGAACTTATGAAAACAGGTTCTCGTGGGGAAAGGGCTTGTCACTGAAACCAAAAGAAAGGCAAAAAGGACAAAAAAATGCCTTGAGAGGATGTGTTTGTTCTCTTCTGGAATCGGGTAAAGTTTAGCATTTGGGGGATAAAAATCTACTATCAGGTATAATGTACACTATTCTGGGGATGGGTACACTGAAAGCCCCCAACTTCAGCATTATACAATTCATCCATGTAACAAAAAACACTTGTACCCCCAAATCTATTTAAATGTTTTTTAAAAAGAAGGAACAATGAACTCTTCTCCTACAAGTGTCCGGGACATAAAAACTTACACTAGGAAAATGAAAAAGGTTGAGACCACTGGCATGGACATTTGCAAGGAACGAGAGGAGGGTTGGGAGGACAGCGCCTGAGAGTCCCAGGGCCTTGCAGATGAGAGAAATCCCAGGTCACCCTTCTTTTCCAGTGATTGTGAGCGATTTGAGATTGGACTTTGGAATTTATAGTCTTATTTTTTTTAAATGGTTTTAGTAAATCAAATCTATATTTATTAGACAAAGTAATTTAGGGGAGGAAGGTACATTCTGTGTGTCTGGATTTGCCCTTTTTGGGTACCAGAATCTTGATTATAACACTCAGCTGAGTCAACCCACTTCAGGCATTTTTTTTTAATAGAACTTTCAACACTTCTTTAGCTCAAGTCTTTCTTAAGATGATAAAACGTTTCATTGAGGATGACTAAATCCACACTCCTAAGTGAGGGTTATATACAGAACTTTCAAGAAGCCTTCACTGCTCACAAATCTGCCTTCATTCCTCCCCTTCTCCTCACTAATTACTCATGAGATCCCTTAACCAGTGTGGGTGAAAGAAAAATTCTGGCAGTCCAAATCCTTGGCCCAAACCATCAGTGCTCAGATGTTCACTTCTTACTTCAGAACTTAGTTAAATCATAGTCTTACTCAAAATACCATTAATTTAAATGACAGTTTTTATCAGTGAGTTTCTTCTGGAGGTTTTGTTTCTTTCATTACTCTCAGCACAGTGTAAGAGGCAACTGGGTGCTGCAAAAACGTTCTGTGTCTCTTACCTGAGTGCTCAGTGTCTAGACCTTCATTCACTCTGTAGAGTCTGTATTCTCTGTGTTCTGTGCCATTTTAAGTCCTTTTGTCAGGAAATGGTAAAGTGAGGAGAAACATGGGTACCATGAGAATTCTTGTGCCAAAACATTATGCATTACCCTGGCACCTTTAAGTCCAAAGACTTCAGCATAATAATGGGAACTTCATTCCCGTTATTATGTTGATAAAAATGGTACATAGAGGATTCTAACCTATTCACACATGACATATGCATTTCAGAGTATTTTTTTTTCACCCAAAGTCAAAACACAAACCAGGATAAATATTCATTTTCTTACTTTTTGGAGGAAGATTTACATTGCTATAGACAATTTTTGAAGAAAAAATGCTTTTAATTTCAAGTGGTTTTATAATCTGATGTTCGTTATCTCAGTTAAGCGTTTTCTGTTTAATATAGAAACATTTTGTCTTTTGGCTATTAGATCTTTGTGTGATGGATGTGTTTCAAAGTAAAACACAACAAAAAACATATGGTCTGTAAGTAATCATTAAGTTCTAATTTATAGAGAAGGTTAAAAAATAAAGAGTGATATGATACTTGGATTAAATAAAAAGGAACTAAAAATAAATTATAAAATTATGCATAAGCATCCTTAGAGATATTTAAACATTTTAGCTTTGAAATACTAAGGAAATTCAAAAGCAATGTCAGTAATGGGTGTCCATTCAATGTAACCATGATCAACAAACTTTGACTATGCAACTAGCTACAGATTCATTTTCAATTACAGTTTTTAAATTGTTCAATACAAGGTGGACAATGAGGTGGGGCTCCTTTTAGAAGGTTCTGTTCTGATCCCAACCACCACTATTTTTTATTTTCATTAGCAAATCTAGATGGAACAGTAGTCCTCCGTTGTGCAGTTTCACTTTCTGCAGTTTCAGTTACTCACAGTCAGTTGTGGTCTGAAAATATTAAATGGAAAATTCCAGCAACAAACAATTCATCAATATTAAATTGTATGACATTTTGAGTACTGTGATGAAATCTTGCACCATCCTGCTGCATCCCACCTGGGATGTGAATCATCTCCTTGTCCAGGGTATCCACGCCGTACAAACTACCCACCCTTTAGTCATTGACATTGTCTGATGCTGATGTCCAACTATTGACATTATCATGGCTCAGTGATCCAGGATCACCCAAAGCTATGTCACAATGCTTACGTCATTAACCTTACTTCATCTCATCATATAGGCATTTTGTTATTGCACATTCCCACAAGAAGAAGAAAGATGAGTACAGTAAAATAAAATATTTTGAGAGAGAGAGAAAGAGACCACATTCACAAAACTTTTATTACAGTATATTGTTATAATTGTTCTATTTTATTATTGTTGTTAATCTCTTACTGTGCCTAATTTATAAATTAAACTTTATCATAGATATGTATATATAGGACCAAACATAGCATATATATAGTTTGGTACTATCTGAGGTTTCAGGCATTCACTGGAGGTCTTGGAAGACATCCCTCATGGATAAGGGAGGACTACTATAAATTGTAAAGCAAATCCATCAACCTCACAGAAATCTGTACTCTGGCAAAAGTTGTTTGCATAGTAGAGTAAATAACTTAGAAAATGGTCACAAATATTCAGAAAACAATTTAAAGAACCAGAATTTTTTAAGCATCTAATGATTTTCTGGCATGCACAAAGGCAGACACAGTGCGAAGGCAATACACTGTAATGTTTTATAGCACAGAAATCACAGTCAGACAGAATTGACTTCCATTCTTGGTTCTGCATATTACTGGCTCTGTGAGACTGGGCAAATTGCTTAGTTCCTTAAAGCCTCAGTTTTCCTATCTGTAAAATGGAGATAAAAATGCCCATCTCATAGAATGAATTTGTAGTACAGTGTCTGGCAAATAGTAGGTATTCATTAAATGTATGTAGCTGCTACTATTAGCCATGAAAACCACCATCACCATAATATCAATCCTTTTAGGATACAATGTTCTAAGGAAGGATTTAATGTTCTACTGGCCAGAAGGATTTTCAAGTCATTACTAGGGCGAAAATGTAAACACTGGGAGAATGACTCAATAATATTCAGAAGAGACAAGGATGGATACTCCACTTGGAAATTCAATTATATCAACTCCACAAATGTTTATTGAGTGCCTACTATTCACTAGGTTCAAGAGATTTAAAGATTAATAAAACAGGGACATTGTTCCCATGAGGGAGATAGACTCACAAACATATAAATCCCCTGAAAGGAATTTCAAAGAAAGGGAGGCAACAGCTTAACCTGGGAAGGTCAGGGAAAGCTTTAAAGTATGGGTAATACTGAAATACAAGCTGGGGTTATTTACTAGTGCACAAAGGCTTTTTATCATCAATCTCTGTCAACTGCCTCTGCCTCTGCTCCATACCCAAGATACTTCCTAGGACTACTTTCAAATTTCCCAGTCTTTCTCAGAGCTTACATTTTATAATATGAGAAAAGTATATACCTTTTGACTACCAAAATTAAAGAAAAGGCCGGGTGTGGTGGCTCACGCCTGTAGTCCTAGCACTCTGGGAGGCTGAGGCAGGAGGACTGCTTGAGCTCAGGAGTTCGAGACCAGCATGAGCAAGAGCGAGACCCTATCTCTACTAAAAAGATAGAAAAATTAGCTGGGTACAGTGGCACGTACGTGCCTGTAGTCCCAGCTAGTCGGAAGGCTGAATCAGGAGGATTGCTTGAGGCTGGGAGTTTGAGGTTTCAGTGAGCTTTGATGACACCACTGCACTCTACCCTGGGGGCAACAGAGTGAGACTCTGCCATGTATTATCTACTAATGTATTATGGCTAGTGAATGTGAAGACAAAAGGATGATGTTTAAAGTTATTTTTACTAAAAGAGATTCCAGACCCTCTACCTACCTTGGGAAGCCCAGAGGACAATGACTATGCTTACCCTTAAACATCTCTTGATATCATTGTCAAAAAATGATTTGAGTGGACCACAGCCATAACTCATAAAATAATTTATATTTGCATATTCTTTATATAACATTGGAATATATATAAAAATAGCATAACATAAAAGGAGCCAAGCCACTTCATTTGCCAACTACTTGTCATAACCTTAATTAAGCAGTTCACTTGGTTGGGAATCAATAATTCATAAAGAAGTAGAAAACACAGTGATCAGAGGAGGATAATAAAGAATTTTTGACAGAATATATTTACTTTTGTTAGTCTTCACATGTAGCTTTGTCAAACATGATCAAATTTCCAATGCAAAAGATTAAGCATGTTAATGCACAATTTTGGAATATTTATTTTAAACTGCAGGTTATATTAAATTAAAAATTTTAAAATCTATTCATCTTTTGGTGATCTCAAGCTTCTATATAATTAGTACATAAGCTTAGATTCTCATTCAGATTCTAAAAATATCAAACAATCACAGAAATGCTACTAAATTGAAGAGAATAAATCTCCAGCAAATGAGAAGTATTGATGTAGAGTTGAAACTATACGATTTTCCCTTTCCATATATTTTCAGTTATATACTGTTAAATTCATAGTTTAGGTTCTGCTATGAAAGAGATACAGAGTACCTTTACAAAGATACTGAAAAGCACCACCTGTTTGTATTCAAATCTTAAAGAAAAAAATTTTTTAACTTGTTGATAATAAAATTTGCTCTCCAAAGAAGTATAATAGAAACATCCTGATTTCTATTGGTGACAACATGCTGACACATAGTTTGGTGACACACAAATGTCCAGTCCAGTTAATTAGGATCAAGAGAATGGGCATTCAATAAGCATTTTTCCATTAAGCTAGGGCAATAATAATACTCTACCAAGTGTCACCCTTTGATCCCTACATCTGAAAAACTGAGGCTCAGGCAATTAAATTTCTTGCCCATGGTCATATTTCTAGAGATTGGTAGAGCAGGAATTCAAATCTAGGTCTATCTGCCTCCATACCTTATGTTTTTGTTTTTTTTTTTCCCCAGCAGCAGACTGCCTCCCTGGGCTACATAATGAGATTAGTTTGTTCCTTTCAGTTTCCTTAAGCATGACTGCTACATCTGCTATAACTAATACCCTCAATTACCCAGCTGCATTTAACTGATTCAAAGCTCTCCATTCCAACCTATTACCTCAAAGACTACTTCTGAAAGTTGAAGAAAGCTTCTCAGAAATAATTTTATAATGAATAACAACAACAACAACAACAATAATAACACTTTAGCCTTCTCATTGGTTCATATTTTTTTTTCTGTTCTCTTCTCCCTCTCCTTGGGAATTTCTCTTTGTGATAGTTAATTTTATGTGTCAACTAGACTGGTCTAAGGGATGCCCAGATAGCTGGTAAAACATTATTTCTGGTTGTGTCTGTGAAGGTGTATCAGGTAAAAATTAGCGCTTGAATGGTTAGACTAAGTAAAGAAGATTTACTGTCATCAATATGGATTGGTATTATCCAATCAATTCACAGTCTAAATAGAACAAAAATGCAGAAGAAAGATGAATTCTCACTCTCTTTTCTTGAGCTCTGATATCCATCTTCTCCTGCCCTCAGACATCAGAGCTCCTTGTTCTTGAGCCTTTGGATTCCGGGACTTACACTAGCATCACTCCTTCTTTTCAGTTCTTAGGCCTTTGGAGTCAAACTGAATTATACCGTTGGCTTTCCTGGTTCTCCAGCTTACAAATCTCTCTCTCCCTCTCTCTCTCTCTCAATACATATGTATCCTATTGGTTGTGTTTTTCTGGAGAACACTAATTAATATACTCTTGCTCATGTGTTATTTTGTTATTTTTTAACACTTTTGCAATTTCAGACACAAAGGTCTTTTGATAATACGTTAGCTTCTATCCTTCCATCTCTTTCCCCATCTTCAAGAAAGATCACTATCAATCCTCTTCCACCTTCATTCTTTCCAGGGACATCAACTAATCTTGGCTGGTACTGCTTTCATCTAAATCATTCTGCCATTACTGTGTTCAGCGGGGAGACAGAAGTGATAAGCAGCAAATATGTATCATCTAGAGCTTCAGTTTTGATCCACTGACCAAGCACCTCGAGCACAGTTGAAAAGCTTCTGAAGTGAAAGACTGTCTCAATTGAATTTTAATGTCTTCCATGGAAGAGGGAAGGTGGTGATATGTAGGTCTTGTATTTTCTGCCCTTGGTTTAAGGCCTCAATAATCTCAATTCAAATTCAAAAGTTTTCGGGAGAAAATCACATTAAACACATTAAAATATCTTACACTGAACTCAAATATTTATTTAGATCTTTATAATAGAGTCTAACTATCATGGCTTATCACTGATAAAGGTACAAAGAAATATAAAGGCATATTCCTAATCTCTACAGTTACTTAAAAAGGCAAGGCAAAGTCTAAAATGTTATGAAGTCTAAGTGCAATAAGCAAAGAGAATAAATGCTATAAGAATGCACTAGATGGCAACACTACTGAGGGCTAAAAAAAATCCGTGAAGGCTTCATGGTGAGGGTGAGACTTAACTGGGGCCTTAAATGATTTGCAGAACTAAAGCAAAAAGAAAAGAGATGGGTGTTCCAAGTTGGAGTGTGCAGCCTTAGCAGTTTGGAAAGATTAATTGGTCAGTATTTTAGTCAACAACCATTACTATAGAAAATACACATCACTATAGAGAAGGAGAGGAAATGAAGGGAATAAAAATCAGATGTTCGTGAGAATCACCCAACATTGGCACTGTTAGGGCATAGCAGGGCACATAGAGATAATATGATAATGATAATTTCTCACATTGATTAGAGATGACTATATGATAGGCCCTGTGCTATCTAATTTAATTTTTTACAACTCCATAATTTAAGAATAATTATCTCTTTTTAGAGATAAATAATGTATAGTTTTGAGAGATTAAATAACTTGCCAGTGACGTACAACTGGTAAATCCTGAAGGCAATATTGGAATACTGTAAAGAGTTCATGTCTTCTAAGGCAAAGCCCTTGTTGTTACTCATTATGCTGAAGGTTATTTGGGATGCTTGAGGGATGGTGTGTATATCTATCTGCTTTGTTTTTGGTACATCCATCCTTCATTCAGGAATAGAACTAGACACCTACACAAGCATCCTTGCCAAGACACAAGGAAGATGAAGGAGGAAGAATACCACTGTGGTTCTCTCAGGCAGTAGATTCGAATCTGGCCCTACATTTACCATTATAATTTTGAGATACTTCATAATCAAATAATTAATAATTCTGCAAAGAAATATATGGATACTCACACCAAAGTAGAATGAATGAATACCTTATGTAGCTACCTGTCATTTCAGGTTAAGTTTTGTTGACAAACTAGTTTGCTGCAAACTTATGAAACCCTTTTTGTTTCCTATATGAATATGGTAAAATGTTAACAATTAGGGGATCTAATTGAAGGGTATAAAGGTATTCTTGCAGTTTTTATCTGAGCTTATTTTTTAATAAAAATTAAGAAAACTTTATTTTCAGTACTTTCTTGGATATTGGAAATGTGGTTAAGAGATTGTGGACACATGAGCTTAAAAACTGGTAGTTTCCTTCTCTTGTTCTTCATAAAAAGTACAAAAGGTCCAATTTACCTCTCAGGCATCAGGCAAATGATTAATTATACTATCGAGCAGTCAAGTCCTCCAGAATACTGACTTTTGGGGACACTGATTAGTCATATTCTTATAAGATTCAGAAATTGCCATTTTTAACAGTTTGAATGAGAAAGTCACATTGCCAATTCTGCAGCAATCTGATATCTGTTTCCTCCCTGAAGGAGATGGAACAGACCTTATTCATCTCTCCTTCCCCTACTCCCACCATTTCTCCCCAATTCCTGAATATGCCTAAGAAGGCGTGTCATTATGGTTTTTCATGCAGTCTAGAGTCCTCCCACCCCCATTCCACCGAAGTCATTGATAGAAAAAGGCAGTGACAGCCAAATCTTGACAGATCATCCTTAGCACAGTTCCACCGTGACCCCACAGAGGCATTGCTAAATGTCAGACCCAGAGCCATCTGTCTTTTTCATCTGGGCTGCAGACTGAGCTGAGAGGATCAGGGGCATGTTTTATGGGCAGTACACAGGCCAGTCTTCAGAGGCCAGTGTACACAGGGAGTCCGGCCATTTTCACAAACACTCTGTACATGTCATGCTGGGAGACATAGCAAGGGGTGTGCTGTCTGGAGGTCTCCTCCTGGAATGTTGGTTGCTAAGCAACAAGATCAGGCTTCTTTCCTAACTCCAATTCTTAAGACTTTGGTGTAGTTAGTCACTTCTGATCCTTAGACTTTTTATTACCATTCCTCACCCAGGTTCCCAAAAAGCACAGTTGCTCCAAAGTCTGCATAATATAGTTATTTTAGCTACATGGTAGCAATATACATCTTAGATTTCTTTTTGCCATTCTACCTGTACTTTTTACACACCAGCACTTCCCTAGCAGTTTTAAATATACTATATATAAAATAATAGACAGTTGGCTTCCTTTTTTTTTAACACAAACACATGTACTGCATATGTATGCTTTAGAAAAAGACTGAAAGGGTATACTGCAATATAAAATAACAGCAGCTTTCTCCTAATGGTAGTAATATTAGTAGTTTTAAATTATCTTCAATAAGTGTGTTAAATTTGTAAGAAGGATAAATATTAACATGATATATATTGGGATTATGTACTATTTATTGACATTAAAAATGTATACAGAGTAATGGTAAAGGAACAAATACCTCCACACATACACACACTACAATTTCAACCCTGTACATGTAGATAAAAATGGGGGAAAACTATCAATGAATAAAAAGCGTTCCATTACAATGACAGGAATTCTTTCTCAAATTCTGCAATTTGATTATAAAATAATTAATCTTAAAAGAAAAATATCATTGTATTGGCAAATTTACAGCCATATGTTTAAAATGGCACAGGAAAATCATCTCTATCATGGCAACAAGGGTCAGATGGGCAGAATCCACAGCAGAAAATCAAAATGTATTTTGGACCCAGAATTTGGTTTCACTCAAAAACCACGTCTACATATCTACTTTGTGCTAGATACATGAAAAGCACTGTGAATACAGACATGAAGCACTGCGTCTCTGCCTTCAAAGAGGTCAGAATCTATTAAAAGTCAGATTGAACATTTCCTTCTAGAACTCTTATAGTTTCGTGCCTTAGGTTTAAGTCTGTTATCCATTGTGAGTTGACTTTTGTGAGTGGTGAAAGGTGCGGATCCTGTTCCAGTCTTCTAAACGTGGCTATCCATCTTTTCCAGCACCATTTATTGAATGGGGATTCTTTTCCCCAGTGTATGTTTTTGTCTGCTTTGTCAAAGGTCAGATGGTAATATGATGGTGGTTTTATATCTGGATTCTCTGTTCTGATCCATTGGTCTACACCTCTGTTCTTGTGCCAGTACCATGATGTTTTGGTTACTATTGGCTTGTAATATAGCTTGAAGTCTGGAAAATTGATACCTCCTGACTTGTTCTTTTTGCTTTTAAGACTATTTTGGCTATACGGGGTCTTTTTGATTCCATATGAAGTGTACCATTTTTTTTTTCTAGATCTGCAAAAAATGATGCTGGTATTTTAAGGGAGATTACATTGAATCTATTAAACTCTTATAGACATTGGTGTAGGCAAAGAATTTATGAAAAAGATCACAAAAGCAATCATGGCAACAACAAAAATAAATAAATGGGACCTGATCAAATTAAAAAGCTTCTGCACAGCCAAGGAAACAAAGAGTGAACAGACAACATACAGAATGGGAGAAAATATTTGCATTCTATACATCCAATAAAGGGCTAATAAACAGAATCTACAAAGAACTCAGGCAAATCAGCAAGAAAAAATCAAACAACCCCATAAAAAGTGAGCAAGAAACATGAACAGCAACTTTTCAAAAGAAGATAGATTAATGGCCAATAAACATGAAAAAATGCTCAACATATCTAGCCATCAGGGAAATGAAAATCAAAACCACAATGAGATATCACCTAACTCCTGTGAGAATGGCTTTTATCAAAAAGTCCCAAACAAACGGATGCTGGTGTGGATGCAGAGAAAAAGAAACACTTGTACACTGTTGTTGGGACTGCAAACTAATACAACCTCTATGGAAAGTAGTATGGAGATACCTCAAAGAACTAAAAGTAAACCTACCAATTGATCCAGCAATCCCACTATTGAGTATTTACCCAAAGGAAAAAAAAATTTATTTTATCAAAAAGACACTTGCACCTGAATGTTTATTGCAGTACAATTCACAATTGCAAAGATGTGGAATCAACCCAAGTGTGCATCAATACATGAGTGGATTGATAAAATGTGGTATATGTATACTCTGGAGACTACTCAGCCATCAAAAACAAATGGTGAACTAATAATACCTTTTGTAACAACCTGGATGGAACTGGAGACCATTCTTCTAAGTGAAGTATCGCAAGAATGGAAAAACAAATACCACATGTACTCACTATTAAATTGGAACTAATCAGTCAGCACTTATTTATTGTTTTTTAATTTCAGAATATTATGGGGGTACAAATGTTTTGGTCACATAAGTTGCCTTTGCACTACCTGAGTCAAACCTACAAGCATGCCCATCCCCCTGACAGCACGCACTGCACTCGTTAGGTGTGAATTTCCCCATCCCCTCCTCCACCCTCCCACCTGCCCGATCCCCAAGGAATGTTACTTCCATATGTGCACATAAAGGTTGATCGATTAGTACCAATTTAATGGTGAGTACATGTGTTGTTTGTTTTTCCATTCTTGTGATACTTCACTTAGAATAATGGGCTCCAGTTCCATCCAGGTTGATACAAGAGGTATTCACCATTTCTTTTTACAGCTGAGTACTACTCCATGGTATACACATACCACATTTATTAATCCACTCATGTATTGGTGGGCACTTGGGTTATTTCCATGTCCTTGCAAATGTGAATTGTGCTGCTATAAACACTCCAGTGCAGATGTCTTTTTTTCCGTTGGGCAAATACCCAGTAGAGGGATTGCTGGATCAAATGGTAGGTTTACTTTTAGTTCTTTGAGATATCTCCATTTTACTTTCCATAGAGGTTGTACTAGTTTGTAGTTCCAGCAACAGTGTATGAGGGTTCCCATCTCTCTGCACCCATGCCAACATTTATTGTATTGGGACTTTTTGATAAAAGCCATTCTCACTGGAGTTAAGTGATATCTCATTGTGGTTTTGATTTGCATTCCCCTGATGATTAGAGACTTTTTAATATGAATGTTGGCAATTAGTCTATCTTCTTTTGAAAAGTTTCTGTTCATGTCCTTTGCCCACTTTTTAATGGAGTTATTTGATTTTTTCTTGCTGATTTGCCAAAGTTCTTTATAGATTCTAGTTTCCAACCCTTTACAGGATGTATAGCATATAAATCTTTTCTCCCATTCCATGGGTTGTGTATTCATTCTAGTGATTATTTACTGAACATTGGTTTGTTCAGGAATTCTATTTCTTCCTAATTGAGCATAGGAAGGTTGTGTGTTTCTAAGAATTTGTCCGTTTCCTCCACATTTTCAAATTTATGTGCATAGAGATTTTTATAGTATTCAGCGATGATATATTGTATTTCTGTGGTACCAGTTGTAATTTCTCCTTTTTCATTCCTGATTGAGCTAATTAGTGTCCTTTCTTTTCTGCTCCTGGTTAATCTAGCAAGAGGCTTGTCAATTTTGTTTATTTTTGCAAAGAACCAGCTTTTTGTTTCATTAGTCTTCTGTATAGTTATTTTGTTATCGATTTCATTTAGTTTTGCTCTGATCTTTGTTATTTCTTTTATTATGCTGAGTTTGGGATTGGTTTTCTCATCCTTTTCTAGTTCCTTGAGACAATTCATTAGGTTGTTGATTTGTGATCTTTCTTTCTTTTGGATGTAGGCATTTTATGGCTATGATTTTCCTCTCAGGACTGCGTTAGCTGTATCCCACAGGTTCTGATAACTTATGTCCCCTTTATCATTTAGTTCAAAGAATCTTTTGATTTCCATCTTAATTTCTTCCTTGATCTATCATGCAGCAGTAGGTTGTTTAGTTTCCATGATTTTGTGTAGAGATGAGTGTTTCTGTTGGAGTTGATTTCTAATTTTATTCCACTGTGATCTGAGAAGATGCATGGTATAGTTTTTATCTTTTTAAATTTGTTGAGACATGTTTTGTGGCCTAGGATGTGATCAGTCTTAAAGAATGCCCCAAGAGCTGATGAGTATAACATACATTCAGTGGTTTTTGGGTAGAATGTTCTGTAAAGGTCTGTTAGGCCCATTTGTTCTAGAGTTCTGTTTAAGTCCATTGTTTCTTTGTTTATTTTCTGTTTGGAGGATCTGTCCTGTTCTGTCAGAGGCGTGTTGAAGTCCCTGGCTATTATGGCAGTATTGTTTATCATTTTGTTTAGATAAAGTAGGATTTGCTTTATGAATCTTGGCGCACCTATGCTAGGTGCAAAAATATTTAGAATTGTTAAGTCTTCTTGTTGAATTGTTCCCTTTACCATTATTTAATAACCATCTTTGTGTTTCGTTACTTTTGTTGACTTGAAGACTACGTTATCTGCTATGAGAACTGCTATACCAGCTTTCTTTTGGTTTCCATTTTCATGGAATATCATTTTCCATTTCTTTGCCTTGAGTCTGAATGAGTCCTTGTGGGTTAAATGTGTTCCCTGGAGACAGCAGTTACTTGGTTTGCATTTTTTTTATTCATTCAGCCAGCCTATGCCTCTTCAGTGGGGCGTTCTAGACATTCACATTTATTGAAACAATTGATAGGTGGGGTAGATTTCTGTTCATCCTGTTGAGCAGAACTTTGTTGCTTTGCTTTAGCTCTTGAGCCATGGTAGTATCTGGGCTTTGACCTTTAGCTTTTGGGTGATTTTGTACTGGTAGGTGTCTATTGTTCTGATCTGTGTATAAGGCAGTTCTGAGTACTTCCTGCATGGCAGGTCTTGTCTTAACAAACTCCCTCCGTTTTTGCTTGTCTGAGGAAGTCTTTATTTCCCCCTCATATGTGAAACTTAGGTTTGCAGGATACAAAATACTAGGCTGGCCATTATTCTGTTTGAGAAGACTGAGAATGGGGCCCTAATCCACCTGGCTTGTAAGGTCTCAGTTGAGAAGTCTGCAGTTAGTCTGATGGGTTTTCCTTTTTACATTACCTGATGCTTTCACCTTACGGCTCATAGGAATTCCTCTTTTGTATTTATTTTGGCCAGTCTGATGTGACTATGTGTTGTAGTGTTGCCTCGTTGTGATGAATCTCCCAGGAGTCCTTTGAACTTCTTGTACCTGGATATCTAGATTTCTGGCAAGGCCAGGAAAATTTTCCTTAATTATTCCCTCAAATAGGTTTTCCCACCCTGTGTATTTTCTTCTTCACCCTCAGGAATGACTATGATTCTTGTGTTAGGCCTCTTCACATAATCACATATTTCTTGTAGACTTTGCTCATTACTCTTATTTCTCTGATCTATCTGTTTGACTGACTTGTTTAATTCAGTGATGTTGTCTTCAAGCTCTGAGATTCTGTCTTTTGCCTGATTGAACCTATTCTTAAGGCTTTCCACTGTGTTTTGTAATTCCTTGAATGAACTTTTCATTTACAGAAGTTTTGATTTTTCTTTAATAATTCAATTTCTTTAGTGAATTTTTCATTCATTTCCTGCATTGTTTTTGTGGTTTCTTTGTGTTGGGTTTCTATTTTATCTTGAATTTTGTTGAGCTTCCTTATAATCCATGTTAGAAATTCTTCATCTGTCATTTCAATATTCTGATTTTGGTTGGTAGCCATTATTAGAGATCTGGTGTTCCTTTTTGGGGGTGTCCTTTTGCTATGATTCTTCATACTTCCAGAGTTCTTTTGCTGATTCCTTCATATCTGGAACAGCTGTTGCTTCTTACTTTTGGATTTTCCTTTGTTTAGATAATGACACACCCTGTTTAATATCTGAGCCAGTAGGTGGTGCTTGTGGGTGAGAATCAACCACATCCTATATGATTGGGTCAGTAAATGCAGTAAAGGGCTTGCAAATTGACCTCCCTATCAGTAGGTGGCACTTGCCAGAAGGAACAAGCTTCCATATTTTTGGGTCCTGTAACCAGCTGTATTTCCTCAGGAGAAGCACTCTAATACCCCAGGTAGTGGGTGGGGCCCTGGAACTTCCAGGTGAGTCCTTATTCACCACAGCAGGGGTAGGTGGGGGAGTGAGGCTGGGTGGGGTTGGGTTTGATGAGCCTGCCCTTAAGCTCCACAAATGCTGGGATATGCTTCAGCAGGGGTCAAGGTCCCTTCCCCACCTCTGGGCAATGCTGCCAGGGGGGTGCTGAAGTGGCCCCACTCATCCAGAAAGTCTGCATGTGGAGGCAGGGCTGTCTGAGATCCACATTCTGGTAGTCTGGAGCATGTCTCACTCCTTTACACCCTCATCTATTCCATGGTTTCTCCCAGGCCTCTGCCGGCAGGCAGGACCTCAAGCCAGCCAAGCTCCTCTACAACAGTGTAGGCCAGGAGGTTCCCTGCTCAGGATTCCAGCCTGAGCTGGAAGTATGGCCTTCCCGTGGGAAGAGGGGTGCCCCATGAACACACTGTAGCTAAGACCCACACTGCACTCTCCCCTACCTCCTTCTACCCCTGTGGGAACACACACCTCTCAAGACTAATTCACCAATAATCCCACTGTGCTCCTGGGAAATGCAATCGAGACCTGGGGGTATGGGATCTGGCCTGTAGGCCCATCCCTGGGGCCCCAGAGATCAATCCCTGACCATGTCAGGGAGAAGCATGCTGGTCCCAAGTCACCCCATGGGGTGCCCAAGCTGGTTCGATGTTCCTCTGCTTCGGGGTGTGCCCTGCTCCAGGATGCAGTCCACCCAGAATGACCGGGCTCTGGAGTCATGCAAATCACCCAGGACCTACTGGATTCCTGTGGCTGCTACAGTCTGGGCTGGAGTTGGGAAATGTCTGTGTGGGGATGAGCAGGATGGAACCTGAGGAGTTGAAGCCCCCTGGGGAGTATAAAGGTGCATGGTGGGTAGAGAAGCAATATGGCACCTGCCATCCAGCTCAGGTCTATGGGGTGGAAGGGGCCCCAGGGGGGCTGGCAGCCTGGTTCCCTGTCCACAAGAAGGTCCCAGCTCACTGATGACAACAGTCTCTGGGCTCGTGTGGACAGATCTCTCCAGCAGCTCGGGAGCCCACCAACAGTCTGAGATATGAGGGAGGGAGAATCTAACCGCTCCATCTAACCTTCTCACTGGTCTCCAAGCCTCTTAGGGGTAATCTCTGCCAATGCCTTTCTCCTTCCAGTTCTGCTCTGCAACCTCTTCCTGTGGAGTCTCCTATAGGTTCTGGCACCCTTCCTTCAGACCTGCATCTGATCTATGTTGCCTGTCTATTTGTTTTTTCTCTTTCATCTAGAACTTCTCCTTCTTACCAAGACGCTCTGGCTGGTGGTGTCTCTGATCTGCCATCTTGCCCCTCTTTCCTGATCAACACTTATATGCACATATGGAAGTAAAACTCAGTGGAAATCAAGCAGTTGGGAGGGGAGAAGAGGAGATGGGTAAATTCACACTTAATGGGTACAATGCACACTATCTGGGTGATGGGCACAGTTATAACTTTGACTGAAACTGTACAAAACCATTTTTGTGTAACCAAAATGTTTGTACCACCATAACATTCTGAAATTTAAAAAGGGGTAATAAAAGGTAAATTTTCACATAATGCATAAAGTAAGAAAAGTGAGAAAAATGATTAAAGTGAGAAAAAATCAAATAAAATTCTAATGCATATACACCAAAAAAATTCAGATTGAGGGAGAATGAATATAGGAAGCATCATTTATTGCAATATTTCTCAAACTAAGTTTTATGGATGTTTTCCCAAGAATTCTGGAATTCTCTATATTTCTTAATTTTATATTTTATTTATATGATAATCTATTTAATAAAGCAAGTTTTTCAGGAACATTTTAATGACACCTTATAACTGAATGCTAACACATGACTTCAGGGTCTACATTTATGCTTGGGAATATAACTGCATAGTACTGAGTATGATTTCATTGTCATGGCTAATGAGAAATTGATTTAAACACAAATGATATGTTTGTGCCACATGAAAGCCAACACATGTCATAGGATATTTATCAGTAATTTGAATAGTGACACGTGGTCAGAGAATTGAGTTATCTTAGGATATGTAGTATTGTATGGTCATGCCAAACTCAAAGGCTGTCAGAACTACACGTTGTGATCAGAGATTTAGTTTCAGAAAATTTTCATCCTTTATATTAAATAATTGTTGTTAATATTAATTTCACCCCACTAGAATGCAACTCTATGGGAGAAGGGACTTTGGCTGTCCTATTTACTGCTATAGCCCCAGTGCCTGGCTCATAATAAACGCCTACTAAACGTTTGCTGAATGGATGAATAAAGGACTGAATGGAGTTTGTTTATATTTGTTTTCTAAATTTATATTTGTTTGATAGTTGAATTAAAGTTATGCCTGTTTTTATGCAGATATGTGTTTAAATACATTCTATAATAAAAGTAATAAGACTGATGACTTGAGAGAATTTTTCACCTTTAAAGAGGAAATATTTAATATTTTAAGAGCATTGTCAGCCTTTTAAAACCATAGAGTTAAAGCTAACTCTTCCCCTTTCTGTGATGTCACTTTCTTGACTCTTCCTTTTCTACTTTTGGTTCCCACTGATTTCCAATTCAAAACTCCCACATGCCTTTTCCCCTCTTACCCTTTTCCTTCCTGTACCTGCCAACCTTAGCACCTTCCCTCACCGCATCCTCATACCCTAAGGTGGAGGAATAGAAAAGAAGGAAAGAGAAACCAGAGAATGAAGTCAGTTTTCCAGAGCCCCAAATAACACTCAAGTGAAAGTAAGAAACTCAAAAGTCACACAGACTAGGATTCAAATCCTAATTCGACCATTATGTACTACCTTTCAGAACCTGAGTAGAAATTAAACAATTTTCTTGTCTAATCTTATCAGTAAAATTTTCAAGTACTTAGCACAATACCTGCCAGTAGCACTGGACTAGAGAGCCCCCAGCCTCTGGCCAGGTGCTTTAGAAGGTCTCAATCTGATTCTCCTCTGGCAGGAATGCCTCCCCTGAAGAGTTTGTGGAATCAAGGGGATATGCCCATCTGGAGCCCAAGCACCAACCCACTAAGAGCTGGACCCTGCATCCCTTGCCCAAATGGCCCTGCTTCTAGGCTCTAGCTATGTCCCTAATCTCTTTTCTGATGGTAAACCATCCTATTGGTGTGTGTACCAATTTTAACAGTGGTTTCATATTGTGTGGCTTATAAGTATGTGCTAGAGTGTCAATAACTCTAAGTATGAGTCATGAGCCAGTGTTAGATAAAGCTTGAGGTGAGAGGGAAGAAAATAAGTTGATTCTTAGCCCAGGGGCTCAAGTCCATTCTTCCTATACTATCTCCTATGACTAGAACTCTGAAGAGTGTGAAAACTTTCTCAGTAAGTTTCACTTTACAACTAGACTTCCAGGTTCATTTTTAAACAATATTTGTTTAAGTGGGAAAATTAAATATGTTCAGTAACAGTTTGTTAACTTGATATATAACTTTAAATATTTAGTATACAGCCTCGATTTGTACTTTTGCCTCAAGTCCTCCACTCCACCTCCATCCTCCAAATGTTGAATGGATCTGACTGGGATACATTAACTGTATGTAAGTAGATGCTATTATAATTATTATTTCACAAGATGATTGTATGGTCAATTAATAAGCATTTATTGGAAACTGTTAGATTAGAGCACTCATTGTCCTACACATTGGGCAATATGAAAGAAATAGAATAAAACAGTCTAGGCTTCATGGTGCTTATGACCTGATTGAATATTATAAATCATACACATAAGAAATTTAAGAATAATCTCAGAAGTATTTAGAATTTTCTGTGAGGTTTATGGAAAACAGTCTCAACTGAATTATAGTCACCAGGGTTCTATAAATCTACATACACAATGCCATCCTTTCTTTGCCCGATTAAATCTTCCCATCTTTCAAAGGCTCTCAAGCCTGGCTTCCTGGGTAAAGCCTTCTTGGCTGCTCTTCTCTGAACTCCTTGCATAGTCAAGGTCATCAACAACACTTTAGCCTTTAATTATTCTTTAATAATTTCATGTTAATTGGTCTATGTTCCTATGGAGACAGGTTTACAAAGGCAGAAATCTTATCTTGCATTTCACTAAATAATTTTCCCTAAATTGCCCCTTCCTTCCAACTTCCCCCACTTACTCTTCTGTCCACTCTTCTTCACCACATACTCACACTCCGGGAATTACTATTTCATGAACCCGCTACTCTTATGCAATGCTCTGTTCATCCCCCAAATTCGAGTATGTAATTTAGTATGCATACATGTATATACCACATGTGTACACACATACGCAAACTTCTGAATCTCCCACTTGGTGGAGTACTTAGTAAATAATGGCTTCCAATAAACAGCATACAAGAAAAAGAGCTAGCTCCACATTCTTGTTCCAGTGAAGAGAAAGAGAATTATTTGAGAAAATATGAGGTTCTAAAGTGGGGAAGTCTTTGAGGAAGGAAGTAGCCATACTGTTGGAAGGAGCAGGAGGGAGGCATTGTTGGGATTTAGGACCAATCATACTCTGTACCATGTGGATCAGGCAAGGATCACCCTATGACATGTGTCTCCTGGGATGGAGATGGAAGGCTCACTGCTTAAGCCACATGCTCAGAGATGCTGAGACCAATCCCCTGCTTATGGCCCAGGATATCCACAATTTAGGTCAGGGTTGTTAACCACAGCACAGCTGCTGAGACCTCTTGTAGACTCTGAGCACCATGTTTAGCTGGGTCAGCTTAGTTTTACTTCTGCCCTCACAAAGCAGAGGGGGCTCCATAGGGCAAGGAATGTCTCATTCATTCTGAATCCCTAGTACAAACTGGATTTGAATATGGGTTCTATCATTTACAAGTTGTATGACATTGGAGTAGTTATTTAAACATTCTCATCAAAAAAACCTCAAGTTATTATTGAATTATAGAATTATTATTAAATTATAGTTACTCAACTAATTTAAATGATTTGCCTCATTTTAGAGAAGATTTGAGATGACATATAAACATGATAAAATTTAAAATTAAAAATAAAGATTAGTTTGAAAAGTGTTGTAAAAAGGAGACAACAGAAATAGGAAAGATGTAGTGGAACCACAGTGATGCAATTTTTCAAAAGAGAAATGGTTAAATATTGAATATATACTGGAGGGTCACAAATAGGATTCTAGGCACCTCAGCAATTTATGATGGGAGAAAGACATTATCAGTGACCTGATTCACTGCGACCTTATTATAAAAGAAAAGACCAAAAAGATCAAGGCAAACTACTTAGGAATCAAATGAGGTCATAAAAATATTTCTTCCATGGCTCTGATTAAGATTAATATGATGGCAGCACATTACAGTAGATAGAGCAATGGTTCCATTGCTTTACTTTAATTACCATATACCCCTATAACATCATTTGAAACTATAATTCAATAAAGTAACTCTGGAGGTAGTAGGAAGCACATAAGCGCTAGTTTGAAAGGCAGATAGTTTTTAGTTTTATTATAAGAGGAGTTCTGCAAAAGTCTGCAAAGATTGCCTTAAGACAATTTTCAAAAAAATACTGTTTCTCTGAGCCAAGATTTAATGGTTATCGAGTATAGATTAATGTGAGGTTATAGTTTGAGATAAGTATTTGGTGTTCACATATCAAGTTAAGAACAGAGGTATGCACTGTATTACCTGAGAATGAGGAACAAATAATATCTTCTTATGAAATCTGAGAAGCCAGACAGTATACTAAGAACCTGGTAGTACATGTAAACATTTAGCAGGTCACCTGCCACTTGGTAAACTTGCAACAAATAACTACCTTTATTAATAGTTTTGAATATATGAATGTATTAATTGATACACTGTAGCTACCCAAGATATATTTATTAACTTGTTGATTGATCAATTAGGAATAAGCACAGAAAACAATGACACTAAAGATGGGTTCAATTGAGTTGCGTTTTCTGTGAGGAGGAAACATAGAAAGTGGAATACTGACACAGCAAAATTGTTTAAACCATTAGCTTCCATATACATTTTGTAGACTTCTATTTGAATTCAGAAGGAAAACATGATCTTTAATATATTTATGCCAACACCAAATTATTATTCAAACTTATATGCAAGTTCTACAACAAGCAGAGGCTCTACCAAAATAGTGCCAAACATGGAGGTGAAGATGGAGAATTTAGTCAATCACTCAAATGTTTCTGAATAGTTAGATGCTCATTAAAGACCTGGATGCTTAAATGCTATGAGTTTTTCCGTCCAAGATTTCCTGCAATGATTCCCTATTGCCATTAATACCAAGAAATCTGGACAAATCTAACAAATCTTTAATAAGAGAAGTTGTGATTCATTTAACAAGTACTTATTGAGTAACAATGATAATAATAGATAGTAATTGTAGTAATAATAATAGAACTACCATTTGTTGAGTTCTCACCTTATTACAATTTTGTAATTTTTATTATAAAATATATGATGAATATAAAAAGAGCATAAACATATGCCTTATCTGTGGTTTTACTTTCCACAGTTTCAGTTACCAGTGGACAACTGTGGTCAGAAAATAGATGAGTACAATGTATTGTTACAATAGTTCTACTTTATTATTAGTTATTGTTGTTAATCTCTTACTGTGCCTAATTTATCAATTAAACTTTATCATAGGCATGTATGTATAGAAAAAAACAAACTATATATAGGTTTCAGTACTATCCATGGTTTTAGCATCCGATGAGGGTCTTGAACTCTATCCCCTATGGCTAAGGAGGAACTACTGTACACACATTTTTAAAAATTATAAAATGAACCTTCATGTACCAACCAACCAACCAATCAGCTTAAGAAATGTGTTGTTGTCACTGTCTCTGAAGCATCAGGTACTTTTCTTTGTAGTTATCACATATATATGTAGCCCTGAATAATACTTTCTAATTTTGCCTGTTTCTGAGCTTTATATAAATAGAATCATACTATATATTTTCTTGTCTTATTTAGTCAATATTGTTATTAAAATTTACCAGTGTTTTAGTCTGTATGGGTAATTCATTCATTTTCACTACTACATAGTATTCTAATGTATTAATAAGTCACAATGTATATATAGACATTTGGGTTGTTTCTAGTTTATGCAATTATAAACAATGATGCTATGAGCAATATAAGTTAAATATGTTCTGTTAATTCAGCAGTTATTAAAATGACCTTATGTTGTTCAGTAGTTATTAAATGACCCTAGAGAAAGGACATACTGTTGGTTCTCTCCTACTTTCCAAAGGAAATTTCCTAGGAATTAAAATAATCTTTATATGCTTCTCTTCAACCATGAGTTTACCCTGGTATCTGGGAAACCTGATCATTTTTCCCAAGAACTCTTTCATCATGCATCCTTCCCAAATGAACAGCCTTCTACTGAAAATGTTCATCACATATCTTCTTAAAATTTCTAGGCGGGTAGAAAGATTAAATTCTGTTTGACCTCCTTTAAAAAAAGACTAAATAAAAATTAGATACTAAGTTTTAAGGAAAAAAATCTATACCTCAATTACATAGTGTTCACCAATATTGAGGCTTTGGGAGGCAGGAGTCTAAGATTTTGTAAAATCATAGAGTAAAATACTTAAGATAATTCACACTTACTAGATACCTGGCTGTTTGGAAAAAATTAGGTAAAATAGTCCAGAGATAATGTAGAACATGTAGTTTTTACCCATATAAAATATTATTGTTAGAAAAAATACATGAGCACCTATAAAAAAGATTGAAGTCTATTTCAAATTAAGCTTGCTTTTTCCACTTTGAAAACAGTAAACTTGATGGTAGATAAGTATGAGATGGATCTTTACAATTACTCACTAATTAACTCAAAGATAAGTGTGAAATACTATTTTAAATTAGAAATATAGGCTTCAGGTTGCAAAGATACAACAAAACAAATGGTCACTATATATAATTAAAATGTACTTTTTTTCCTACCCAATTTTTACATGACTAACTTTGATAATAAGCTAAGTTTGTATTAGCCAAGCACAGAAGGTGGTACAAAAATATATAATCACTTGGAATACTCTACTAATTTATTAAACAAGAATAGCCTTTTTGCTTGAATAGTATCTTCATGTTTTTGCTTTACTGTTTTCTTTTCTCAGTCTCAGATATCAAATATATCCAATCCCTAAAGCTTTTTATAATCCAAGCTTCTTTTTCCAGCTACCAACCGTTCAGTCTCCTTCTTTCCATGACCTTTTCATAAAAGTATTCAATACCTCCTGCATCATCTTCGGCATGCAATTCCATCTCAGCAAACTAGCTCCTGCCCCTACCCTTCTACTGAAAATGCTCTTTGGCATTAGAAAACTCCTAAATGCCAAATTCAGAAACATTTCTCATTTATTATTCCACTTGACTTTCCCAGAGAATTTGCCACAGTTCCTTGTCTTTTTCTGGAAACTCTCTCTCCTTGGCTTCCATTCCCAAATATACCAAGTTCCCCTACCTTCTCCTTTGTTCTAACCGCAAGGCACTCCCTCTTCCTAAAATGCTTTTTTCTTACCTACCCAACCTTCCTTTTCTTCTAAAGATTTCTCCCTATCTTCATGGCCCAACTTAAACGTCACTCTTCTATATGTTCCCTTCCCCAATCAAGACTCAGATGGAATTTAGTCATTTGCTCCTCTGTGTTTCTGTAGCACTCTGCATACCCCTATTATAGCTATAATTACATTGTACATTAATTATTCATTCACACGCCCGCCTCTCTCTACTAAACTGTAAAACTCCTTGAGAGCTGAGACTGAATTTTATTCATTTTTCTATCCCTAGCACTTGTTCAGAAGCTACACGGTGGGAACTCATAAATGTTTTGTGAATGAGTGAGTGAATAAGTATTGAAATGAGGCATTAAAAACAGGCTTAACTCTGGCCAATAGAATAGATCACTAAATAATCCACTATTTGAAAAGGGAATTAGATGAATAAAATTTATATCCCATTGAACAGAGAAAACATCAAAACCTAGGAAGAATATATCAAAGAATATGTAATGGTTCTTCAAACACTAAACCTAAACTCCATCTAGAGTCATGTTTCCTGACCCTTTGATGAAATTACAATAGATCTAAGGAAGGTTTGCTGAAGGCAAAGTTTGATCTGCTGTGGTTGACCTAAAGAAAATCTAATTGTGTAGCAAATGTTAAATCTGAGTCACTGCCACAATTATTTCAACACTGTTGCCTCCTAGCTAACCCACATGACTAAATTAAAATATAAAGGACTAAAAATGTTGCTAATCTCACTTACATCTAGCAATTACTGGGGCCCAAGGGACTTCACTGTAAAACAAACATTGTAACATCCAAAAATACCTGTGACATTTTTCTTTCATAACTCCCCTTCTCCCTGCCACCTCCAGTATCCCATCCTACTTAAGGGAACTTTGAAAATATGAAAGTACCAATATTATTGGGTCATATAAGCCATTATGTTATTTAAATTTCAGTTTTAAATAAAGATACCCCATAATCTATTCTAATTCTCCCTGGAAATTATGGTAAGCAAAAGAGAAACAGGTAGCATCTTCATCATTCAGAGGTGCATGTACACAAAGAATTGTCTGTGTATGCTACAAGGTAAAGCTATGCTCTAGCTGTTTTTGTTTGTTTGTTTGTTTTTAAAGCATCACCTTGGGGAAATATACTCTGGACCAGATTTTTCCAGTGTTGCAACTGCTCTCTGGGAAGATGTAGGCCCTTCTGGAAGCTGCAATAACGAGTGAGAACATCAGGGTGCCATTTGGTAAACTGCAGCTTCAGTGCACTCAATAGTACCCTAGTGGTCTGAAAGAATTAATGCAGCATCTAGTGGTACATGACTTAATTCCGTGGGAATTATTTCTAGGCTGAGAGCATCCGCCTTAGATCATTAAGAATATTTTCTCTGACCTTCAGTTTCTTACGATGGCCAGTGATAAGAAATGCTCTTACATAATTTTTAGAATAAATAATGATTTATATATTTCATCAAAAGCAATATTGAATATACTAATGAAACGTTTTCTTTCTGGCAAACAATACACTCCAGACTTCTTTTTCCCAAATAATTTTAGTTATCAAGAACATGAATATGAATTTAAAAATCTAGGATCGTACCTAAAACCTAACCCAAACATCAAAACAACTCTATTTTTAGTAAATAAATTAGGCAATATAGACATTAATTCAACCCACAGATATTCTGTGCTATATTAAGTATAGCACATAAACCCTGTGACAGACACTGGGAATACAACGATAAATAAAAGAGTCCTTGTCTTCAAGATGCTTTTACTCTGTTGGGGGAATAAAAAAGTAACCAAAGAATTACAGTCTTCTATAAAAGAAATACATCTTTCTGTATACTATAACAATTTCTAATTCTCCATTAATCAACTATTTTATTGATATCATAAAGCTTACTGATTAAAATATAAAGAAATTATAGATATAACAATGTGTATATTCACAACATTAAATTTGGTAGTTATTTTCATAGTAAGAAACAACACTATGATCATGCATAACTGGATCATGAGATAAAACTAAATAATTTAGCTATTTAATTCATTTTTCACACACTTAAATAATCTTGTGCAATTGAAATGAAAATCCATTTCTTGAGAATTTTCCTCCTTTTATCACCTACACACCTTCTTATCTACATAGGTTAAAACCTTAAATGATGTATTATTTTAAACCTTTGAGATCAACATGTCAACCTCAGTGTTAATTTGCAGTATACAGTGTTCAAGGCCATTGAGGATCACTATAATAATTTATTCTGATTCCCTAAAGTTCATGTTTTCTTCTATCTTTTCTTTACTCCCTTTTTCCTCCCTCAAATAGTTAGTAAGCCCTTATGTGAAACAGACAATTAAAGAAAAGGTAGGATAAAATGTTTTTAATGTAAAGGAAAAAAACAAGTAATAAACATAAAAACATAATAAAGTGAAAACATAACCCTGACACCATGTTTTCAGCTTAATAGAAAAGTCCTTCACCAATAATCATAACATGTAGTTTTACATAGTAAATGCTATGGAAAATTATAACAAACTTCAGTGGGAATGACCAGAGTAGGAGTCATTGAGAATCTTTTTCTAACAAGCCCAAGGCTTCAGGAGGGTCCCACAGGCTGAGAAGGAAGGGACAAGGAAGACGAAATTGAGAGCTAGGTCTCTGAAATATATTCTGACAATCAATAGGATGAGAGATGTCATAACCAAGTTACTCACACACTTTACTAAAGAGATACGTTGGCTTTGAGCCTTAATAATACAAAATCAACATCCAATAATGGATTTTGCACCTAGTACCTTCTTTTTGAGACTTCGCAAAATGGGTATCTATCAAGATTCAACATGTGGTAAAAGTTAACTAATCTTAAACTCCATTACTCCATTAACCAAAATACATTTTTAAAACCAAACTCTTTTGGAATCATAAGAGAGGAGTATTATAATTTTACATTTAAATAGTCCCTTCAATTTATAACATGTTTTACAGCTTAAAGTGTTGATGTTTTATAGTGTCATGTAAGGTAGCCGTTACTTCTCCCATTTTGCAGATGAAGTAACTCATAGAAATAAAGTTCCACATCAACAAGTATCAAAGGGGTAATACAAACTCTTTATGTATTCTAATTCAAATTCTGTAGATGTTTTTGTCATACCACACAGTTTATTGAACAAGCATTTCCTTAGTTGCAAATTAACAAAAAAGAGGAAGGCTGAGTTTGCAGCACTAAATGCAAAACATAGGAGTTTTGAACACTCGGAAAGATGGGAGGGTAGGAAGGGTTGGTTGATAAGAAATTACTTAATGGGTACAATGTACATCATTCCGGTGATGGATACACCAAAAGCCCAGACTTCACCACTATGCAATATATTCCTGTAACAAAATTGCACTATACCTCCAAAATTTATACAAATAAAAAATAAAAATTAAAATATTTTGGGAGATGAATATAAAGGTGATAATAAAGAATTCTTTGATTTTCTTCTAGTAACCCCAATAAAAATATCTTCAACATTACAAATTCAAGCAAAAACTATGTACAAACTTTAAGTCAGTATTGTTCATAAAAATCCCTTAGACTTTCTTGGAAGGCAGTTTTGTAAAATTCTTGAATGGAAATCTGGACCCAGGCCTTGTTTCTCCAGCACTCCATGGGGGATGACTCAGTGGTAACATACTTGCTTACAGTTACTACAAATTCCCAGATGGCAAATCCATGGCTACAGTTGGAACAAGCAAAACTCTGGCTCTTGTTTAGTCTTGAGGAAGACTTCTTTTACCTTAGAATTTGAAATGTTTTTATAAAGAATCTGCTTGTAGATTTTCACAATGCCTCTGAAGTTAAAATGACAACTATTCTTCTGCTTCAGTGTATCGTGTGGTAGCACGTATCTCCATGCACTTATAGAAGCTGAAATTCTTGATAATTATAATAAGAATAACAATAATCCCTTATATCATAAAAGTGCACTACCACTCACAAAGTGCTTTCAGATACCGGATCTGATCTTCACAACAACTCTCCCCACAATGCTGGTATCCCTCAGGGTTCTACCCATAGAATTTTCTCCTTTCGTTCTTCACAGTCTCCCTGGAAAATATTATCCATGCCTGTGATTTCAACCACCACCTGTATGGTGATGATGGCCAGATCTCTATTTTCAGCTTAGTGCTCACACCAGAGATACAAACTGGCACATATAGCTGTCTACAGAATGGCTCCCAGGGCTTATGTTTGGTAACCTGTACTCAGCATGTGCAAACTGTTATTTTCTTCTCCAGATCTGCTCTCTGCTGAAATTCTCTAGGATAGCTAATAACACCATAATCTATTCAGTTATCCAAGCTGAAAATATGAAAGTCTCAGCTTCTTCCTCTCCCTCACTCCTGTAACTCACATAATAACTCACAGTTATTAAATCTTACTGCCTGTCCCATTTCTTCAGTATGGTTCCTTCTTCCTTCTCCCAAGCTATTTTCATAGTTTAAGAATTTACCTTCTCTTTTCTGAAGAATTAAAAAAGCTTCCTAACTCTTTTCACCATTTTTTTTTTGTCTGATTCCACATTTGGCCATTTTCCAACTCTCCTACCAGAATGCTCCTCCTAAAAACACGAATCTGGTCAGGACACTATCCTATTTTAAAACTTCAGAAAAATTTAACTTGTAGTGGTATAAAACATGACAACAGGATGAATTCCAAACTTCCTGATAGAGAATACAAAGACATTCACAATATTACCCCAAACCATATCTTGCTAACCAAACCTTCCTCACACTCTGAACACAGTAAACAGAAGATATATTTGCTATTTCCAAAACAAATCACCATCTTTCACTAATTTCATGACTTATGTTCTAACTAACAGAAATTTCCTATTTCCTACTTATCCTTTAAGATCTAGTTCAAAATTTCCCTAACTCCTCTAGGTATAGTTAGCCAAGGCCCTCTATTCCCATAAAGTTTGCTTACATCATCATAATGGTATATGTGCATATGTACCAATAAGTCCTATTATAATATAAGCTACTCAGGGGCAGGAATCTCTCTTAGTCATCTTTATATCCCTGGTAGTTGGTACTGTGCATAAATTTAGTTGAATAAAATAACGTATCTTCCTCTGAGATATACAGCAATATCTCTACTTTATAGATGTTTAAAAAAGTCATATGATCATATAGGTAAAACTAGAGCCAAGTTGCTAAATTTCATCTCCTTCAACTACAAAATCACAATAATTCTATATTTCCTCATCTGCTTCAAATAGTTTTAGTAAGAATCAAATTTTAGAGGGTGTTAAAAGTAAAAACACCCAAATACATAGAAATTTTAAATCTTGGTACTTTGAAATACATAGCTAAGAAAGATTAAGGGCAAATTACATCTCCCTCAGAAAAAACATTTGCAACAGGCAATAAATAGAAATTATTATTATTATTATGTAAAAATGTTTTACAGATAAATGAGAAAAGTTCCTATTTTCAATAACATGATATGAAAGGAAATTCAAAAATGAATAAATACAAATAACTATTAAGCCTAATATTCAACATTATTGAGGAATACAAGAAATGGACCAACATTGGGATAAAATTTTTAACCGAATTGACAAACATTATCAAAACAAGATAAAGGTACTCAGTTTTAACAATAATTCTTTAAAATTGGCACTATCACATACCCTTCATGAGAGTGTAAAACCAATAAAACCTTTCTGGTAGAACAATTAGACAACATATACACAAATCCTTAAAATGTTACACTATTTCCTCTTTTACATAATGGTGCAACAAATTCTTTCCATATTCTACCTACTCTTTAATAATATACTTTCTTTTCTTTAAAATTACCTTTTCCTAAATTTCACTTCAGTTGTAATTATATGCCTTTGTTTATCTAATTACACTGTCAGATGCACCAGAACAAAGTAAAACTTCAAAAACTTCATAACACATTTTTCCATTCTGAAACTTTTAATAACTTTCCATAACTTATCAACTTAGGTAATAATGTCTCACCTTGACATACATGATATGGCCCCAATTTACTTTTTCTGATCTTGTTTTCCAACAAGATTAAGCAATAGTGTTTTCCAAATCTTTCCTACACTTTCTTACTTTCTTGTTGTCATACATTGCTGCAAGCTAATTGTTTTTTTTCTGGAAATGCCTTTTCTGCTGCCCATAACTGGGGGTTCAAATCTTATTTGTCCTTTAAGTCAAACTATCAAAATTATTTCCTTCATTTAGTTTTTCCCTATGTGTAAAATAGGGATAATAAACCAATCTTAAATGGTCATTGTGAAGTTTTAATAAAACAGTGTCTAATACACAAAAAAGGCAAAAAAATAAACATTTATGGAATGAATGCAGTTTCTCCATTTCCCTGTCAAAGTCCTGCCAAAGTATGAATACACTAAATTTTCTTCCATTTTCAGGGTGCAAAAAAAGAAGGAAGGGAGAAATTTACTTTAATGAGTACTTGATGTTTATCAGGGTATGTAATGTATCTCTCTCCAAGGCCAATTCATTTGACCTAAATTTTTATTTGTTTAGAGATAGATCTGGAAGTTTTTCTAATTGCTTCATGGATCTATGTCCAGGTTCCTCTTTTCTACTGCTTTTTTCTCTCCTCCAATATTAAAAACTGCTCAAAACTCAAAAAATTTTGTCCAAATGAAGTATCCAATGCTTTCTCTTTTTTTCCTATTTTTTAATTTAATTTTTTTTAATTCTTCCAGATCCTGATCAATCTGTCTTTTATTTTAATTTTTTTTTAATTTCAGAGTATTACGGGGGTACAAATGCTTTGGTTACATAAATTGCCTCTGCACCACCAAGTCAGAGCTACAAATGTGCCCATCCCCTAGACAGCGCACAGCATCAGTTAGGTGTGAATTTACCCATCTCCTCCTCCTGCTCTTGCTCCCACCTGCCAATTTAACGGTGAGTACGTGTGGTGTTTCTTGTGATACTTCACTTTGAAGAATGGGCTCTTTATGCCATTGAAAGATAGGCCCCAGTAGAATCTGTTGCTCAACAGATCAATCTGTTGATCTCCTCCTGAGATCCTTTAATATGAATTACAAAAAGATTGGTAATAAAATAGATTTTCCCTTTTTCCTGTGTTTTAAAACCTTTTTTTTACTATAAAATAAAATAGAATATAGAAAACCACACAAAATGTATAATTGGATTAATTATTTGAGACAAAACTCCTGTAATCTCCACTCAGGTCAAGAAATGGAACTTTGCCAGCCACTGCAGAAGTCTCCATGTGCCTGAAGCCAATCAAAAACCCTCCTTTCCCTCACAAGTAATCATAGTTTAACTTTTATGACGATCCCTTTCTTGTATTTCTTTATAGCCTATTCCTGGACACCGTAGTTTTCTACGTCTCTTATACTTTACAAGATTCTACTCCATCTCCTTCTCTTCCTTATGATTAATCTGTTGAAAAGGCTGAGCCATTTAACCTATAGACTTCCCCATATTCTGGGTTTTGCTGATTGCATACACATGGTGCAATTTAACATGTTCCTAAAATTTATTTTTAATACCACCTCCAGAACCAGTGATTTTCTAAATTATAAGCAAATCAGACCAATGATAAAAATCTAATTTCTTCAAAGTTTAAAAATGCCTTATATAAGTCTCATATGGAAGTTAAAAGCTAGTCTAGACTAAGATCCCTTGTTTAACAAATTCAGCACAAATAATTGTTCTAATGGAATCACAATCACATGGTGTATCTAGAGTACATGATCAGTCAAATAGCATTTAAAATATTTGCCTTAGGAATACACTATGTGATTTTTCTTTTATTTAATAATAGACATAAATTTCTCTCTTTTCTTTTTTTATCTTTATCTCGAACTAATATTAAAACATTTTTTTGCATCCCTGAGAAATTAACCTTAACATACACCAAAATAGAGCAGGTGGGATGGGGGGATGCTTGTAACAGGAAAAAAGTCAATACCTGCTGATTTGACATGGGTTGCCCATTACCCACAGCAAGGGTAACACATACATGCGCACACACACACACACACACACACAGCCAGGGGATGGCAATAATTAGTGTACTCCAGGTCAGAGAAGGAGAAATTATGGATATATTGTCAGATAAAAAATATTATCTGAGACAAGAGACATAATAATTTGGAGAAAATAATCGAACAACTTATTTAAAAAATGCTTGCCTCCTTCCATCATTTATCATGCCCATAACCTCTACAAATATAATGTAGGCAAAACTGACATGGTCCTAACATCACAGAATTTGCAGTCTAGTGGGGAGATATATAGTAATCAAATAATTAAAGAAATACATATATTTTAGCAAAGTGTGGTAAGTGCTAAAAGAATGAGTTTGGATAATGTGAGAGTTTATGCAGGGGGACAGACCTAGAATAGAGAGGCAGGGAAGGCTTCCATGAAGGATGGAGGCTTGAGATGAGATCTGAAGGTTGAGTAGGACTCAACTAGATGAAGGGTTTGTAGGGGACATTCTAGGGAAGGAATATAGCAAAGTCTGTAGTAGAAATAAAGTCTGATCTTTTGAGCAACTATAATGAGAACAGTATGGCTCATGAGGGGAATAAAGGGGGTGCCAGACCACAAGGGACCTTGTAAAGCATATTCAAAGCAATATTAAAATAAACATTTTAAGCAGGTGAGTGGCATAATCAAATTCATACCCGAAAAATCTTTCTCTGGCTACAGTATAGAAAACAGCCTGTAGTGAGTCAAGAATAAATGCAGGAAGCCTCAGTTAGCAATATTTTATAATAGTCCCAGCAAGAAATAAAAGGCATCTTATAGTAGCAGTGTTAGAAGTGGAGGAAAAATCAAGACATGTGAAGGGCTGGGGACAACAGGTGACAGTTCCTACAGTGAAAAACAATGTCACAGAAGAATCAGATTGTTCCTGGAGCCTCCAAAATTACAAACACTGACAGATCAAGTCACTGAAGCTAGGCTAAAAAAGCTGAGTGAGGGTCTTTCCACCTAGACCTATAGGGTCTTGAGTCTTGGTAGAAACACAAAGAAACTCCATATTCCCCCATTCTTAACCACTGTGCTATACTACAGTAAGCCACATCTCTTCTATATTCTGAAGCAGTAGTGTGATGTCATAGAATGAACCACGTTCTTCACTCCACACAAACTTCGGTTTGAGTATTAGATATTCTATCTATAAATGATGAATTTGGGGAGGTTAATCAATGTTTCTTAGTTACCTCAGCTCTGAAACAGGGATTTAAATTTAAAAAATACCTGAAATGCCTGCCTCTGTGGATAAAATATAGTTGATGTCCAGTTAATGAAAGTTGAATGAATGAACAGATAAGTCTTCATTGCATGAGTTTAAAAAATCTTGTTATATCAGTGTTTGTAAATATGATTGACTTGTGCCAGCACAGGTCTCCTGTTTCTGCATCCTGGCAAATAAAATGTAGGCAGTGAAAACAAAATGGGAATAATCAGGCCAAGAGGCTAGAGCCAGGATTTCTGCATATTCAAATTGTCTCCCATCCTGACATAGAAAGACAGAAAAGAACCCAATCTAAGGCATTGCAAGTTGAAAAACTCATTCCCTTCCTCTTTAAACTGTTGTAGATTTTTAATGCTAAAGTGAGGGTTTCAATAAACATAGGATTTATAGTCAATTTTCTGGGGAAATGGAGCCATTTCTAAACCCCACCTTGAGAAAGCCAGAAGGCCAAAAGGAATACATTGCTAGTATGACTACACATTTGCACTTCCTAGCACAAACTTCAAAAATGCATTTTTAAAACCCAAAGGGAATGCAAAGCTAAATTTGTTTTCATGGGAGACTAACTGCTGACTGAAGATGTGGCATTTAAGGCATACACCATGGAAATCAGATTGTATGAATCATGGCTTCTTCAGCCCTACTCAATCTGCCCCTGACTGACAAGTCCAACTTTATTTATATAGACAGGGTCTCTTTGATGAGGCAATTCAAGATATAACTAACTGGGAGATTTAGATAAGTATTAAGGAATGGTATTTCCAAAACATGATAGCATTTTCCAAGTATAAGTGATTTAAAAAATAAATAAATAAATAAAATATATCTAGAGAGAGAGAGAGAGAGCGAGAGAGAGAGAGAGAAAGTGTTGGGGTGTTTTTTTTTTTTTTTCAATTATCATGAAATTGAATAACAAGAATAGAATAATAAGAATTAGGCTGTAAAGAAGAATCTGTGGGTGTATTCAAAAAAATAGTTCATTAAACTAATATTTACTACAGGCCTACTGTGTGCCTGATGTGGAGCCCACAAAACAAGCACCTTGACTTAAAGAGCTTATATGTGATTCAGTCAATTCAAAATAGTGTATTTGGAGCTAAAATAGAGCTATGTAGAGAAGGAAGAAAATAAAGTAAGTTTGCCTAGGGTAGGAATGATTCACTGAGGAGGTTACATTAGTATATAATTGTGAAGGTCAAATAGGAGCTCTCCACTGAGACCACTTAGAACAGTGCAAAGGGGAAAGCTTTCCGTTCCAATGAAACCTGCTTGCACCCAAATGACAGGGTTTGCATGCTCCCAGGGCAATGTAAACAGCTAAGTTCTCCAATGAAAAGAATGGTCATGAATTTGAGAGGCAGTACATTTTTATGGAAAAAGTACTGGACATTAGCTGTCTAGGCAAGTCACATAACCTCTCTGGACCTTGGCTGAGAGTTGAAACTCGGAATCTCTAAGTTCCCTTTTAAAGCTAACATTCAATGATTGTGTCATGATTTCAGAACTACCGGGCTAAAAGGAGTCTTATTCATTCTATCTGTCCTCCTTAAAGCCCACAGCATGCGGATAAAGAGAGCTAACCACTTCATTATAAAAACCCCTTCAGAATATCAAGGTGACAGGCCTATTCATGAGAAGAACGAGTTACCCTTTAGTCTCCAGAACAGTATTGTCTAAGAGAAATATAATAAGAACAACAAATGTGAGCCATATATGTAATTTTAAATTTTCTAGTAGCCATATTAAATAAAGTAAAGAGAAACAGGTGGGATCAATTTTAATACCATATTTTATTTAACCCAGTATATCCAAAATACTATCAGTTCAACTTACAATCGAGTCAAAATTAATGGATACTTCACCTTTTTCCCATACTAAATCTTCAAAATCCAGTAGGTATTTTACGCTTTCAATGCATCTCAATTCAGATTAGTGACACTTCAAGTGCTCAATACCCACATTCTCTCCTGGACAGCATAGCTCTAGGATGTATCTTCAGAAACTGCTGGACAGCCCTAGGGACATCCACATTCCTCCTGAACATGAGGGTTTAGGTTTAAAATTTATTGTTATAGCTGAATTTGATATAGATTGTTAAGGTTTTTATTCCTAAGGAGTTTCCCCTGGGAGTAGTAACACTGCTTTTACTTACAACTCAGCAGAAGAGAAGACTGGGAATTAGCTTTTACATTATGTTGGGGGAGGAGTGGATGTCACTGAGAAAGGAAGGAATCTACTATTGACTCAATTTCCCTTATGTATAAGACACTATGAAGGGCTTTTAAATTTAGCACATGTAAGTCTTACAACAAAATCTATGTTTATGTGATAGACATTAGCATCCCATTTTACAGTTGAAGAAACTAAGTCTATGATAGGCTAAACAACTAGTTGAGGTTCACACAGCTGGTAAAAAGTAAGCAAGAAATTCAAACCTATGGCTGTCAGACTTAAGTGGCAGGGTTTCTAGAGCTAACTTTGCTTGTTCACATGAAAGTCCACAGCAATCATCGCCTGAACAGTCCAGAAACCGGAAATCCCTCCTTTGATCTTTGAAACCTTGCACCTAGGAACCTCTTCCCCAGTCTGGGCTAAATCTTCCTAAACAGTACATGAAGTTTCCTTCTCAGTCCCTTTTCTCTTAGCTAAGCAACAAAATCCTCTTTTTCATTTCCTAAAATTACTGCATCAAAACCAATTCCAATATTTTCCCTTCATCTTTAAACAGAGGGGTCATGTTTCCACTCTAATTATCAAAGCTCTAATTATCATAAAGTCTCAGAACCTTGGGCACGCTAATTTGCCTCTCTAAGTTTTAGAATCTGTTAAATGGGGGAAGTAATGCTTACCTGACTGGATTGTTATAAGGATTGAAATAAATAAAAATTAAGAAATTCCTTGCACATAATAAGCCATCATTGAGTAAATTCCTTCTTTTCTTTTCTTTTGCAATTTCCTCTGGTCATCTATGGCCCCATTATGTAATATTATTGCTCTTTTGACTTATTTCCAATAGCTGGCCTCTTCCCCAGGAGTGGTATCTATCTCTCTAAATAGGTTCACTAAGAATTAAACATGGAAACAGGACCTCAGGGCTTTTTCCCCCCTCATCTACTCAATGGAATTGCAGTGAACAAGATAGACATTTTATATGCCTTTTTCTCTGGAGGATATATTATCCCTTAACTTAAGACTGTGTCAAATATATTCTGCCCAGGATGTTCCTGAGGGATTTTATGGCACTGACCATCCCTCCCACCCAGCCAAAGTCCTACATCCTGCCTCTAGCCGTTTCTGTCTTACAGGATCTGCAGACTGTGGTGCACACCCAGGAACTTGGCATTGTTTAGCCCTGAAGGAGGGAATAAAGAGGGAAGAGGTGAGAATCACCTCACCTTGTGCTGCAAAAATCAATGTTTATCGACTGCTGGGCTAAAGGAAAAGGGAAACAGCTTTGCTGACTGTGGTGGACTAGGAGGAAGGGACAGACTTGGAGGTGGGCAGCAGATCCTTATAATGAGAATGGGCAGACAGCCTTGACTTAGAGATTCTCCTTAAAGATCAACAGTCCTGTCTAACAACTCCCACCTTCCGCCAGCCTCTACTGCTCCAATCATTTTTGCAAAACTATCTTCTAACTTATTTATATTCACTAAAACAATATTTTAGGCCTAAGGGAAAAAGTGAGGGCTTTTGACTTTTGACTATATTGGTGAAGCCTCAATTTTTCCTTAAAGTATTTTGAATTTTTCTTCTCTGCTTTTTGCATTAACTAATTTTTTTCCTGAACTAGTCAATTGCTTTCCTAAAAATTTTATTATAGATTTTTCTTTAGACAGGTGATTTTTAATTTCAAATTAAACTAAATTCAATAATTCATTACCTACTACATACAGACACAGATGCTATTTCTTATTAATGACTCTGTCCCTTGTACAGAATACAGTGTTTAGCACAGCAGTTCCCAACCTTTTTTGCACCAGGCACCAGTTTCATGGAAGACAATTTTTCCTGGGGGGAAGGGAGGCAGAGCTCAGGCGGTGATAGAGCTATGGGGATTGCCTGTAAATACAGATGAAGCTTCACTCCCTTGCTTGCCACTCACCTCCTGCTGTGCGTGCCCCTCTACCCCTTACTAAGTTTCATGGAAGACAATTTTTCTATGTACGGGAGAGGGGGCAGGGTGGCAGAGCTCTGCAGCAAGGTCCCTAACAGGCCCCAGATCAGTACCAGTCCTCAGACCGGGGTTGGGGACCACAGGTTTAGCACATAACAGAGACTCAATTAATATTTACTTTAAAAAAATGAGCTGAAAAATAGAATTCACATCATAGTAAAGAAAAACACACACAAACATCAACAAACACAAGTGTTATACTGGTAATACAAAGTGTAACAAGTATTACACTAGAAATACAAAGTATTACGATAAGGGGTAGAAAAGAGAGAAGTTCCCATGTGGGAGGAGAAACTAACTGGCAGGGTCTGGATGGATCAGAGAGTTATTATGTAGAGGAGAAGAGAGGTAAATATTTTTCTGTACTGAAGTGACAGATTGAGCGAAACCAATTAGAAGGAAAATAACTAATTTTTTTTACAATGTTCTAGAATTTACAAAGTAATTCCACATATATTATCTTGTTTATGCCTCATAACAAGCCTATGAGGTGCAATGTGAATATTTTGGTGTTGTTTTAAGGCATCTTTCATGTACAGAAAAAATATATGATGTTCTTTTGGTTTGCAAATTTAATATTTAATTTTTAAAATTATAAATTCAAAAGCCTAGATTTTACTTAACTTTTAAGTTCAATTTATAATTGTACTCATCTACTATGAATTTACCAAGACTTTTACAGTCACCATTAAAGGGAATTTGTATGACTTAATTAAATTCCCCTTAAATATTTTAACCAGTATTTGTAAATTTAATAGATTACATTTTCTTTTTAAGTACTTTATCTGAATAAAAAAACTCACAAGTATTTAAATCATTCTTTTGTATCTATTAAATGAAACAAAATATGAGGTGTTTTAAGCTTTCTTATATGTTCCAATACAATTTACAAATAGTAAGATTCTTTATATCTTTTATCTTAAAATTGCAAGTCAAAAATCAATTCCTTGACATTCTAAAATCAATTTGTTAAATACTCTAATCTGGCAAATTCTCGTAAAAAACACAAATATATACATTACCAAATGTTTATAATTATTACCTAACAAAAATATTAATAAAAGATTTTAATTTCCTTCATCATTCTATAATTAATCTAAATCTGTTCAGGATTAGGGGCCTCTACCCACCAAAGAAACAATTATGCACATTTTGTGATTGGTTTCCCAAGCAATTTGGGAGTTTCATATTTAGCTGATCAAGGTAGTAGCAGAGGTCTTGGCTAAGAGATATATAACTACACATATTGAGGTTGATTTTTCTCACTTTCTCAACTATAAGACTAAACACTGTTTTATAGTAAATATCTTAAGATTTTACAAAGGAGTTGCTTTCTAGTCCATGTTCTTGGGATTCAAGGTATACCATAAGGGAATTTTCAGCTACACTAGCAAGTCCACAATGACCACCAATTTTAAAATTAATCTTCACTGCTTCAATTAGCATTTCATTGGCTTTCTTAAAGTATTTTAATATCTTCTGAATAGATCCTGCATGTCTCTGAGGCTTTGTCTGCTCAAAGCCATGCTCATGATATGAGGTAGATATTCTCAATTATACCGTCTAGAAATGAAGCATCAGGGAAAAAAAAAAAGATTTATTCACCTAGACATATTGCAGGATTTATTCACCTAGAAGTATTGCAGACTACTTTTTAAGTGAAGATGATGGATTTCAAGCACAAGTTTTTTACAAAACATTCAATTTTTCCACATCTCCTCTGTGCTGTGAGCAGTGGATGGGAAGCATGGCTGTGTGTTGCATGGAAGTGGCAGAAGTTCTGACAGAAGGTAATGATGGAAAGGTGGCTGAGGCCATATACAGATGAAGAATTTTGATGGCCGTGAGAAACACAGAAAGCTCTTGAACAGGAAAGTGGATGTCCAGTTATTATCTATATTTAAGAAAAACGTCTGGTGCCACCATGGGGAGGATAAATTTGGAGGGGAAACAGGGAGAATAGGGAAGCCAGTCAGAAGTGGCAATACAGGGAGAGAAAATGAGAGCCTCCGCTGAGGAAAAGAAACATGGAAAGAGACAAGGTAGAAGAAAGCTTTCAGGGGTAGACTCCACAGGATTTGTAAATTGATTAGATTTCCATGGGGTCTAGAGAGTAAAAATGATTTCAACATTTCTCCTTTAAGTGCCTAGGAGAATAGTGATAATAAGGAAATTGTCTGATTGGCTTCTGTTTAAAAGAATAATAAAAAACCCAGCTCAAAGCAATTATTTGGCTGGGGTGGGTGTACGGACATTGTTAGGGGACTAGCTAGAGAAACTTTTTTGCATCAAGTATACATTTTTTCCCTGTTTGAAGTGTATTGGCAATGATCCTTTTGAAACTCAGACTCACCCTATATTTTTTCTAAACTGCATCTCATTTCAAAGCTATTCTGCGGTTACACTTGAAATCTTTCTATCCTCTGCTGAAAAGTAATAGTCTGAGAAAAACAATGCTTTCAGTCCCTGCCTACCTGTCTGTATTTACTTTTCAAAAAGAAAAAGCTTCCCTATTATGCAGCCATTTAAAAAAGATGCCTATGAACAACTATTAAGGACATGAGAATGTTCTCATGGTATGAGCAAAAACACAAATGATAAATATCATACCTTGATCTGATACACACACATTCATATTTACACACATATAAAGAAAAATGAAAAGAATACAGAGTTTTCATATATGAATAGAAAAGATATGAGGAAGTACAAAATTTTTGTCCTTTCTGTACTTCTATAATTACTATAATGGGCATATATTACTTTTATAATCTTAAAAACAGTTGAGAAATATAATGTACACTAACCCATTTAAAACTGGTTCATTAGTTTACTTTTCCAAATGAGTCTGAAGGAGTGCAGCTTATGAATTAATCAGCTAAACATACAACACAAATGCAAAGGGCTCTTTTAGCTACTCCAAGTTTCATAGATCCGCTTCAGAAATCTACCTTACTCACACTCTTCCAGGCTCATTGTATACCCCATTGCCTCAGTTTCTTTTCTATTCTAGGTACATCCTTAAATAAATAAATAAATCTAGGTGGACATTTTTAAAATAAATAAATTTATGTATATTTTTTAAAAAATCTAAATCTAGGAACACCTATAAAAGATAAATCAGGAATAAATACAGGAAGACTCAAAATTAGTCTCCTACTATTCATCTAACTTTCATTTTAAAGAAAGACATTCCCTCAGCTTCTTTGACCTCCTCTTTCCTGATTTGGATACCCTTTATTTCTTTCTCTTGCCTGATTGCCCTGGCTAGGACTTCCAGCACTACGTTGAATAGAAGTGGTGACAGTGGGCACTCTTGTCTTGTTCCAGTTCTTAGGGGGAATGCTTTAAACTTTTCCCCGTTCAGTATGATGCTGGCTGTGTCATAAATGGCTTTTATAATTTTGAGGTATGTTCCTTCTATGCCTAGTTTGGTGAGGGTTTTTATCATGATAGGGTGTTGGATTTTATTGAATGTTTTTTCTGCATCTATTAAGATGATCATGTGGTCTTTGTTTTTGCTTCTGTTTATGTGGTGAATCATGTTTATTGACTTGCATATCCTATATTGAAAGCATCAAAGTTCAAACAGAAAGAAAAAATCTAGCTTAAATTTGACAAATATTTAGGGCCAGACCCTCCTAGGATCAAATGTTTTTTTGTTTTATTGATCACTTTTCCCTTTTTAATTCTCAAGAGCTAGGTTCTCCAAACCACAGTACAATTCATCCTGGGGAGTTTTATTTTCTTAATTACTGAATTACACTAATAACAAGTACAGATTTTAGCAAATAGTTCTCTTTCAAAGGATTCTCATACTTCAATTGGTTATAAAGTCTTTTTTGTTGTTGTTATGACAGCATCAACATATGAAGTTATAAAGTTTTTTAAGTGTAAGCATCCCACCACTGCCCTTAGATCCAGGGGAGAATGTATGTTATCGGGTATATGGAAATTTTTCCGGGCCCTGGCTAATAGAAGAAACTATGACACACCCAAATCAGGGGAAACTGAGTTCTGTTGAGATGCTAAATCTAATAAGCCAGAGGAAAGCCCAATGATGTCATTGAAATTAAAGAGATACAAAGCAGTCACTTTGGAGAAAAGTGTCAAAGGCCAGACCATCACACACCAGGGCATTGGTCAAAAGTAAGAGGGAAGTCCTTCCAGCTACTGGCCTGTCCTGAGCATTGGTGCCTGAGCCTTGCATTTATCCTGGTACCACCAGTTACTTGCTGTGAGGCCCTGGACAATGGCCTAAACCTCTGTGGCTCACTCCCTTCACATGTAAAAACAGGTGTAATGAGAAAACCTTCTGTTAATGTTATTGTGAAAATGAAACAAGTGATGTATACAACGTCTGACACATCATGAATACTCAACATACATTAGCTATTGCTATTAGGCATCCTGAGGTATGCAGGTGGGTAGGCTAAATCTCAAAGGCCAGGGCCAAGGAAGTAAGCACTGAACGATGAATTCCCAAGTGAATATGCTAATCAGTAAATGGACCAGGTTATGTAATGATCAGCTGCCCTGTGTTCAGTCCAGTACTTTCACACATTTCCTGCTTAATATTGGTTGATTGCTGAATTGATATTCCTAATTGTGGTTGTATGTTTCTTAAAGCAGGGAATATGTTACAGTGTTTCTCAAATTGTGAGTGATGATGACCCATTCTGCATCCCTTCAAACTCATTAAGAAAGGTAAATGAAGGAATCCATTTTAAATGGACCAATATGAATTGTATTTCCTCAACTACTTTTCAGATTATAATATATTTAGTTAATCTTGACCAACATTATAAAAATGAAACAAATTTTTTAAAGTTAAAAATAGAATAGAAAATATCAGAATGCATAGCTTTTGGTAAAGATAGGTATTGCTTTTTGAAACTTATCCTGACTTGCAATTTATTTCTTACTGTGTGTTATAGTCCAAAACTTAGAAAAACTTTGGATCCATATGTTACTTAGACAACTATTAACATAGCAGTTTCTCAACACACTTGAGAATTACAAACATAGGCTATAACAGAGTGTTTCCCAAACTTGTCTTATGATAAGAATTACCTAGGGTCATTTCCAGACTCCTAGTCTGCATCCCTAGAGATTCTAATGGAGAAATACTGTCCTAACAGAGGCATTAATTTTCCATTAGAGAGTAAATTTGTTGAATGCAGAATCCATTCTGCTTGTTGTGTATCTATTCTTATTTGGTGGTACCACACCCAGTCCAAAGAGACACTCTATAAAATATGCCCAGCTATTTGAGTATCTAACATCCATTCATTCAGTCACTCATTTAGCAAACTTTAATTTTTCATTTGCCATGTGCAAGGTAATGGGGATACAAATACATATAAGACATGGTTCCTTCCCTCAAGTAGCTTATAGTAGACTCAATTAAGAACTAGGGAGGCCAAAAAGAAAATGAAGCCTTGAATGTACATGTATGACTCAAGTCTTGGGTAATCTATCTTTCAAAAATGTTCAGAGGATTAAAAAGCAGTTAAAGCAATGGTAACAACTTATCAAAGCATTTTTCTCTAATTAATACTGATCAGATACAGAAGCGGTGAAAACCAGCACCCCATATCTGAGAAGAGCTCAATATCAGGGCAGAAAAAGACAAAGATGATAGATATCCAAAATTATAATTATATACAGAATTAGACAATTTGTCCCCAGTCCCACTGGCACCAACCTAATCCAAATTATTAATATCTCTCACCTGCATCACTGCAGGAACTTCTAATTGGTATCCCTGCTCCTGTCCCTGCTCCTTTAAAGTTTCTTTTCAACAGAGCAGCTTGAATGATCCTGTTTGAACATGAACCAAATCATGTGTCTCTTCTGCTCACAATCCTGCTGGCATCTCAACTCATTGAGAGAAGTCTAACCTGCAAAGCCCTACAAGATCTCTTCTCTTTGACATTCTCTTGACCTTTCTCCCTCCAGCCACACTGGCTTTTTAGATGTTCCTTAACATGCAAGGCAGGCTTCCACCTCACAGCCTTTGCACTTGCACTTTCTGTTACCTTTTCCAACACGGTTAGTCCCTTCACATCATTTAGGTCTTTACTTAGCAATAAGCTTTCACAATGCTTATTGTCCACCTACTCCGCTAGTATGTCAATTCTATGAGGGTAAGGATTATTGTCTGTCCTATTCTACCCTTTATTTATAACACCTAGTTTAGTGCCTGATACATAATAGGTGCTTATTAAATATTTGGTGCTTATTAAAATATTTGGTGAATGATGAATAAAGAATATTAGAAGAAAGCCTCAGACCTGACTCTGGCCATCATTTATTAGAAAGAAGACAAGAGAAGGAATGGTAAGGTCATATGTAAGACATATGCAATTTTATGGTTTGCTTAATTCCTTACCTTATATTTTAAAAAAAGATTTGAGATATCTGGGACACACTAATTATTATAGTTCACATATCTATAATATCCATTTAGGAAAGTTATTAAAAGGGTTTAGAGTGGAACATACCCAGTTTAAAAGCTAGCTTCACTGGCACTTAATAATTGTAACATTAGGAAAGTTATTTTTGTTTTCCAAACTTTAGTTTCCTTATGTACAAAATAATAATGATAATAATGCTTATATCTTAGCTCACTGGGAAGTGTTTTGAGGGAATATGTGCAAATTTACTGGTGTAGTCCATGGTTCATACTAAAAGTTTGACAAATGATAGCTATTATTGCTATCATTCAGTGTGATGTTTTATTCTTTATTAATTAACTCATTGTATTTTTTTTTAAGTTTTGAGTTAAAGAACTTTATTAGAAATTGTAACTCCAATGTACTGAGTAGGCTTAGGTATTATAAACCCAATATACTGAATAGGCTCACAACCATTTGGAGACCATAATATAGGGGGTCCAGTAAGGAACTAATACATTATTGGCATCATGAAAGGAATAATTATTTAATTGGAACCCTGAGAAGGACCATCTCTGATTTGTCATGAGCCATAGGCTCATAATACCTATGAGGCAAAGGTGTTACTCAAACTGTCCATTCATTTTGGTTCACAATTCCAAGCCCTACCTACAACAAATTGTGTGTTTATTAAAAGCATCAATATGTAGGATACCTCATAGGATCTAGCAAAGAGTAGGTGTCAGCAGCATAAGGAGACAAAGTTTCTGAAAGTTTCCCTTTAAATCAATCCATTGACCATTTTTTGAAATCCTAAAATACAAGTGAGCTGTGAGAAAAAAATTGGAGAAAATACTATATAGTTCCTGTCTTCAAAATGCTTAAAATCTAGTTGGGGTGGGCAATAACCAAACATAAGTAAAATTAGTGAGCAGTATAAGAAAATAAAGTAAGTGATGATATAAGACAATATAAGATATATTGGCATGAATAATGGAAAAATTATACTCACTAAATCAGAGAAGGGATAAAGCAGGCGAGTTAGTGTGGCTAGGTTCCACTTCTTGGAAGACAGATACCATGTACTGTTTCTTAAGGAAGGCTAGAATTTAGACCAGCATGGTCATGCAGGGAGGGGATTCCCGTTGCAAAAAACAATTCTAGCAAATGCTAGGGGCAGAAAAGGGTGGGGTATTTGGAAAAGAGCAATGTCACTGAATAAACCCAGTGGAAATCAGCACAATGAATGTCTGAATTCTAGAGTGTTTAGGCATTCAATAAGTTGTTTTATTGATTTTACCCAACTTTCTAGCTCTACAACCTGGCAGTGCAGATCTAAAAGAATATGTGACTGTGTGTAAGTGGTTTATGATTGCCAAATCCAGTACTGTTCAAACCAAAGCCTATATGACTTCAAGGTCTAAGAATTTTTTCTTTCTTTCTCTCAAATAATTTAATAAGCCTTAAGATAAGTAATCTGTGAAGCTGAGTGAGTAAAAAGAGAAATCTGGGACTCAGTTAATGCATTCATTTAACAAATATCTACTGAGTAGCTACTATGTACTTGGCATTTTTAATTTCAAAATATTACGGAGGTACAAATGCTTTGGTTACATAAATTGCCTTTGTACCACTCGAGTCAGAGCTACAAGCATTTTTCTGGCATTTTTCTTTGAGCCGTTAATATAAAGGTGAACAAAACAAACTAAAATTCCAGTTTCCACGGACCTAACATGTTGTTATATTTGTATGTGTGGTTGTCACGGTCATAAGGATGGGACAGAGGATATTACACCTAAATATGTTTCTCATTAATTATATATATTTTTTAATTGGGCTCAATTCCTAGAATTGTTTAACACAATTCTTGTTGAAGGCAACTCTGAAGATTTACTGCTATTTGGTGGCCTTTACTTTATCAATTATGATATCATTCATGAGTTATGAGTTAAATTGATTGAGTTCTTACTATATTCTAAGAATTCTTTTTATAGTGTTTACATGCCTTATCTAACATAATTCTTACAACAGCTAAGAGCTATTACTATCCCTATTTTATAGATTAAAAAAATAAGCTTAAGGTAGGTTAAAAAATTTTCTCAAACTATGCAATAAATGGTGAAGACAAATTTAAATGTAGTTCTTTTGGAATTGCAAAAACCCATGCTTTTAAAGCCATTCTTCTATACTGTTTTTCTAAAAAGTTCTTGTATTTACTTTCAGTGAATTTTAAAAACAAAGGAGCAGAATTCTTGGATCTATGGACTAGGCAGCATGATTTACTGTAAGAAGCAATAAGTCAAGGCTCAAGAGACCCTGCTTCTGACACACTGTGGAACAGAGTAACTGGTCACTTCTCTTTCTGCCTTAGTTTTCTTATCTGTGATATGGGTCTAACACCTGCCATTCATATTTCAGGGGTTGTGGATTTATAAATATGTACATGGGAATATTTGTAGTAGCAATGAAAGGAAGGAACAAGTAAGATGAGGAACATAAAGTTATTTAGAAAATTATCATCGGTATCATTACTTTCAAAAATGGAGGCATTTCTATAGCCAAAGTGATATGGATATCTGATGCAACAGACATCTTATATGTTTTCTTATCAAAGAAAACTTTTCATACAACATAGTCAATTTCAGACAGAAGTGGAACTACATGTACACATAATGATCACTTGCTTCTTTTTGTGTGAGTAGACTCAAATTAAATTGTTCTAATCATGTTCTATAAAAAGTTAAATAAAAACCTGACTGGGCATGGTGGCTCATGCCTGTAATCCCAGCACTTTGGGAGTCTGAGGCAGGAGGTTCACTTGCGGCTAGGAGTTCAAGACCAGCCTTGGCAACATAGCAAGAGCCCATCTCTACAAAAAATAAAAAAAAATTAGTCAGGCATGGTGGTGCATGCCTACAGTCTTAGCTACTTTGAGGCTGAGGCAGGAGGATTGCCTGAGCCCAGGAGTTCGAGGCTACAGTGAGCTATGATCACACCACTGCACTCCAGCCCGAGTGGCAGAGCAAGACCCTGTCTCTAGAAAAGAAAAAAAGAAAAAAAAAAGTCAATATGTGCCAATATGATAAGAATGTTTATCAAACTCAAACAACTTAAAGCTAACAAGAATACACAGAACATAAATAATACTCCTTGATTAGAAGTTTTCATTTCTTTTCCTTCTGTGAAAAGCTTTCCTTCTAGAATATAGGTGGCAAAGTAGCACAATTTCCAAAAAGTTAGATTGTGATGATGGCTCAGTCAACTATCACAGCATGGGCTTAGCTCCCATTTCTGTTTCACTCTGTTAGTTCACTGTTCAGCCTCACAAGATCCCATGTTCCATCCATCCAAAACTATTTGCAGCTCTTTGAAGTGTTCTGCTTCTTAGCTCCATGCTTTTGCCACTCCCTTTACCCAGCATGTTTTCTTCACCTCAAGCTGCTTGGCAAAACTCCATTAGCTGTCAAGATTAAACTCAGAGGTGACCTCATGGTGAAACCTTTCTTGACCAGTCAAGGTGAAACTGGACTGTGGTTTTTTTGTTTGTTTTTTTGGTTTCTTTCTTTTCCCCTAAAATAATGTCCTTCATAAATGTCTATTATGGGTCCTGTAGTACTTCAAATCACTTATTTGTTTATATGTCTATGTCTTTCCTAGACTGAAAGGTTCTTAAAAGCATAGACTATTTTCCATTGACCTTAGTATCTAAGACTCTAGCACAGTGCATAAATCATGATGTCATTCTAAAATTTTTAATAGATGAATGAATAAATGGTGACCATAAGTTACATTGTTATCTATAAATATATGTATATGTGTGTGTGTGAACACTACCAGTCCAGATTTAATGCCTTGATGGTAACATAAAAACATATAAAATATATTAAAACATATCCCTCTCAAAAAATCCTTTTGGTTGTAACATATTATAAAGGTCCATTTAACAAAACAATCATTTTAGAGTAAAATATTGTGACATTGGTGGTATTCTGTGCCAAAAAAAAAAAAACCACAAGAAATGTCTCTATCCTTTGAATTTTAACCACCTTAAAGTTTTGGGTCACTATAACAATAATCATGTTAAATCATGGCAAACATGAGAAACTATACACCATAAGACAGACTGTATCAGACCCAAGCAAATAAATAGTTCTGGGCACCATGGAAATAAAATCAAATGCTTTAAAAATATAGCATAAAATGAAAGCAAAAATTAAAAATAAAAATATTAGGTGAGACTTTATTGCACCAACTTGGTGAAATATCAGACCACAAATGAACTGCAAACTCTTTTGCAGACCATGCTATCTCAGAACAAGATAACCCTTAAAAAATTATAAATTATGCAAGAAAGTTCAAGAGCTAATTATTGAAAGGGTATAGGCATATTTAAAATTTTGACATTAATCTAATCAAATCAAGGTTATACATGTTGTATGTGGCAATGCAAATGGTCTCAGTTTCTATTGATCAATGTATCTATCAGAAGTATCTATATTTCAGTACAGATTAGCCAAAGTACTAGCAATTTATTATCAAAAAGTCATCTGAATTTAGATAAGATATTGTTGATGAAGGTCTTTTCATTCCTTTGGTTATGAAGTGAAGTGAGAAAAATTTTAAGCTCAATCCGTAATGACAATTGTTAGTACATAAGAGTGAAAAGGGATTTCCCAAAGCCTGTATCAAAGAAACTTTGGACTTAGGTTTTCCTGCACTTCTGAATATAACAGTAAAATATCAAAACTGTTGTTATTTCTTAATCTAAATTATTTCTGGAGCTTCCTCTGAAGAAAGTGCTTTTCTCCTTCAAAAAAGATGAGGATGGAAAACATTTACAATTTACTGAGCTTACAAAACAATGCATGTCATAACCATAATTTGAAACAGGAGATAGTGTTGGAGAAATCCAAGTTGATATTTGGGCGCATTCTCCATGTTTTTCAATATTTCTTTTCATATTGTTTACTATCTTCATCATATGCATAGATGATAATTGCCTACTGAAGTCACTTTTAAAAGTAGTAAAAAGCACATTCTATAGAACTCTGTAGATCCACAGAATGTTTCCAGGGTGCAGTTATAAAAGAATTGGTCATCAAAACGTAAATACTAAATACATAAAAATTTTTTTGGAATTCAAATAGAAAATAAAAAGGCTTACAAAAGAGTGAGCAGCAGGGAGTTCTTTAATAAAACTTGTAAACACAGAAAATGAAACTTTAGTACCCAGACTCATTAAAACACTCCCCCAGTAAAATAAAAGGGAGAAACATTTTATACTGACATTAAGATTCCTGTTCTAAATATTAAGTCTTAACTGTCTCTTAAAATTTTTTTTCTCAAAGGCAATCACTTTCCTCTTGGACTTCCTTCAATAAGAAATTCAAGCTCAAAATGTTAACAGAGGATGTAATTCACTTAAATTATGCAACTGGAATTCCACAGCTGGTCTATCTGTCTGGCTCAGTGCTGAATGAACATAGTGTCAGAAAACCTTCCCAATAATAAAGGCCTGTTCATGGCAAGGGGTAAATCTCTCAAACTTAGGTTCAACTTCGGAGGCTCATTAGCCACAGCAAGTAAATGTTAGTAGGGTGACAACACTGGGACAGCAGTGCCCACGCAGCTGAAGCAACCAGCCCACCCAGAGCTGAGGATTTGTATGATCAATATCACCAATTCTCAATGGTAATCATTTGTTTATATGCACAGGATGGTCAGATATCCCACAGATCACATCCTAATGCCATTATAGCCACTAAATTTGCCCCCCCGCCCCAGGCTCTGAAACAATTAAGCTGCAGGAACACAGGCGGCTCACAGCACTTTTTAAAAGAAAGACTAAATCCTAATAAAGCATGCTCTATAGCTTTTTACCTTCTCTGATTTCTTGGTTCTGGCCTACCTAAATGATTTTTATCTTTTCCTCCCCCTCTCCACCCCCCAAGTATGAGCATCAACCTGAATTACAAACAGTTAAACCTGAAGGTCACTTCACAACAGCGTTCCAACATGCTCCCCTGGCGAGGCTGCACGGCAACAATAAAACAAAGCCTTTGCAACCACCTGTAATAATCTGCCTGCTCAGCCGGCAATCGGAAAAGTCCTGAAGCTACACAAGGTAGACATTTTCTGCAGCTGGTTTAACATGTATATTGTGCCCAGTTGCCGGCTCGCCTCCTCTTACCTTTACGTTAGTCCGGAGTGCACAGTAACATGCAAAGAACATTGCAGTAAATAAGGAGCATATGGACCGGTATTCAGCTTCTCAGCACAGCGCAAGCCCCACACACACGATCCTGGGCATGTGCTATTAAGGAGCATCCGTTCCCTCTGTCAGTTTGAAAATGCATTGATCTCTGTTTTCTCTGACTACAAAACGACATGTCTTGAAGGCACTGAGTGAGAGCTCAAAATCTCTTCATTGGCTATATATAGCATTGTGCCCAGTAATTTCAATTAGATGAGAATTCAGCATCTGAAAGTTAAGACCTCAGTTGCTTTTCCTTCCAGCATTTTAAATCACTGGATTAAAAAAAAAAAAAAAAAAAAAAAAAGGAGGGGGAATGAGCTCACCCAGGAAGGAGGGGGAGAAAGGTGAAGAATTGAAATTTAACCAATGAGTTACTTATATTTCTGGAGTACCCTGGTGTTATCCTATTAAATACTTTACAATGAGATTGCATCCGGCAGACTGTAAATGAAGAGGAAACCCTTTTCCCTTTAGAGGTTTAATATGAGCTTTGCACTATATTTCCGGCTATTCTGATGCAGCACCCTGTTTGGCAAATACTACAAATCACTGCAAACATGTCTCATTCTGTTTCTCCGTGTGGAATAGGACCAGGACCAAAGAAAGGATCATTGTCACATAAAGTCCCCTAAAATGTGAGCTGGCTTCCCCTGGGGTGATCTGCAGTTATAGAGCTGAGAAGTACCACCTTCCTGCCCTGTAATATCTGTTACATCTTCCATGGATATCTAAAGTTGCTAAGCTCTCGAATTAAACAATGTGTCCAATGTTCTCAAACTACGATTTATTGGTAAATGACAATCAATAATAGAAGATGGGATTGGAATGAAGACAGAAGATTCCAGGGGATAACATAACCTCAGATTTAGTAGCTACTGCTGCTGAATGTAAAATATTCATCTGGCTCTGGAAGGGAGAGAGCAAGAGAGAAAAATAAAAGCTTCTGCCCCTATAAATCCATAAGGGGGAAAAATATTTAATTCAAAAACATCTTCAGATCCTACTGTCTGTTGTTATTCCTGTCAGGCACTGGATGCTGCAAATTAACTCAATTTTTACTTAATCAGAAGGACAAAGTCCAATTGAGGGTTCTAAACTCTTTATTTCCAGCCTTGGGAAGCCCTACTGCTCGGCTAGAATTCTAAAGCTATCTGGCGAAATGCAAGCAGAAATGAACAGTTCTCACTGCAGCAAAAATAGTGGGAGGAAAAAGAGTGGTTATGTCTTTGCCATGACGTTCCCCATCAGCTTACAGCAACAGGGAAGATCAGCATAACTCACTAGAAAAAGCTGCAGTGACTTTTAGGATTTTTCTTTAAAATGTTTTGCATAAGCCGCCTCCCCTCTGGAACCTGCAGTTGTGCTGAAGCATCGTCAGAGTCACTGGGCATTTCTCCTGGGCAATGAGGTGAGGCAGCTTCAAGAGGAATCAAGGTATTTAAGTGAGAGAAATTAAAGGAAGATGCAAAGCAGGATTTTCTATTTCTCTCTTAATGGCAAGCATTCTGAAAGTGTCATCAGTTCTGACTAAATAGCTATTTTGGGCTGTCATTGTTTGTGCCTTTTTTTAGGAGGAAAAAAGGCAATCTTAAGCTGGAGATTCTTTAGCAACGTAAGAGAAGGCAGCCACTTATTTTGATTCCCAGTTCCGTCTGTCATATGAGTCTAGGTAATTACAAATTGTAAGCACTTGCAACACAACCAGTGACTTCCAATATATTAAAAAATTGACATGGATGCCCAGCTCTCATAATTCCATAACTTTTATTAACGGCTTTAAATGCAGAACCAAGCATTTCGGTTAATAACACTTCCCCCTCTGGAGGTTATAGCAGGTCATATTTCCTGCAGCCTTTCCTAATAAATGAACCCAAACATAGCAACTCGGTGCTATGGAAAATAGGAGGATTTAAAAGTACCTTCCTCCGTTGGGGATTCAGAGGATTTTTTTAAAACCAATTTTTTTTCAACCTGTGAATAAGTACTGTGAAATATATTTTTCCATTAGAAGTTGGAGAAAAGGAAATTTACATCTTTTATCATCATTATTATTTTTGTTTTAATAGTCCCCAGCATATTTGAATGGTCCAGGAGGGAAAGAGCTAAAAGAAGAGCTAGAAAACATTACAAATCTCAGAGGAGCTCTACAGACAAGGATTAAACAAAAATAAAGTTACAGGTGAAAAAGCACATGTGGGTTTTCCCGAGTACACTTATCTATCTCATAGAATCCCAGTAGAGACATGGGCTATACTTGTAGATTTACTCCCTAATTTTTTTTTTAAGTGTACTAGGATAGCTGACTTACTATTCTCATTTTATGAATGCAAGAAATGAGGCATTAACTACAATGACAATGTCCCACTAAAGAGTATTTCCTATTTTTAGGCAAAGACTTTAACAGGGCAGTATTATCTACAAGAAAAATAACATTTGCTATTGTAGAAGGAAATTACAACTGGCTATACATTTTTAGAGGCAGTAGAGTAAATCTAGGCTTCAAGATTACAAGTGAGTAGTCCTGGAAAATAACCTCCATGTCAGATCATTTCTTTTACCATTTGTATAATGTGGATAATATTTAACTCATAATGTCCATTGAGAAGACTAAAGATGAATCCTGCCATCAAAATGAAGTCTAGATGGATTAATGATTTAAGTACAAAAATTGAAACTATAAACATATTAGAAGAAAACAAAGATTTGATTTGTATAATATTGGAGTACAGAAACCTGAAGCCATACAAGAAAAGATAGACAATTGTGACTATATAAAAATATAAAACTTCTGCTTGGGTAAATTATATACAATGTCAAGTGACAAACTGAAAAATTATATGCAACACAATTGATAGGAAATTTATTTAAAATACAAAGAACTTTTATAAATCACTAAAAGAAAATAAAATTGAATAAAAAATAGTCAAAGAACTAAAACTAAAGTGTCCATTCAGAAAAAGGCTACAAGACACATTAAAAATGCTCATCTTCATATTTAAGGAAAAGCATAACAATTAGAAAAAAATTTTAAAATTAATATATCAAGTACTAATAGAGATGCATTAACTGATGAAAACTTTTTGGAAGGTAATTTAGAATCAGATATTTAAAAGGGAATATTCTTTCTGATGTAGTGATTCAGTTTCCAGGAATTTATCCCAGACATGTCCGTGTGTGTATGTATATATAAATATCGATTATTGTGGGACTTATTTTTAAAGATTACAGTTTATCTATGCCACAGAATACTATGCAATTATAAGAAAAATATAAGGTTTTTTTTGTGGAAAAATGTCCAAGTTATAATGTTAAATGTAAGAATAAGGTTGCCAAAGAGCTGGCACCGTATGAACCTATTTGTGTGTGTATATGTATATATACTTCTAGGTAGGGGTGTGTGCGTGTGTGCATGTGTGTGTGTAAAATTTTAACAGTATTAATCATTGGCTTAGGGAGGGACACACAACATTATATTTCATTTTTCATTTTATACCCTTCTACAGGAGAATCACTCATAATGAACTATTTATGAAACTATCCCCTGTCAGTAAATAAGAGAAATAAAGATACAAGGAGGGAGGAAATACTAGGACCTATGAGGGGACCTTTGCCTATCATTGTACCCCATGAGCAAAGGTCAGGGAATTATTGAGATACAAGGAATAAGAATCTACTAATTTCTGAATTGATCTTAGTTCTGAGTGCCTCTCATACTGTGAGCATCTCCCTATAATGCTTGTAATTCTAGCTTGTGTATATATATATTTCCTAAAGCATGGCCCCTAAATATAAGCCAACTATTTTATTTGGTTCTCAAATGAAAAAGTGGCTATCAAGTAAAAGACTCTAGTCAATAAGATAATGTATTTAGATGTAATTCGCCTTATGTACTTAGTTTAGAACTTATCTACATACATTTGGTTTGTATTTTTTTTATTTTAACCATGAACATGTAACTACTTTTAAAAAATATATCCTAGATTTGTAAAAAAAAATTTAAACATCAAAGCAATATGCAACTATAATTTGTAAAAAACAACAACAGCAACAATCTCTAATATGGATAAATAATTCATATTGCTAGGCATCATTTTACTTATCTATAAAATAAGGAAATTGGACTATCTAGTTTCTTATAGGTAGATAGAGTAACTTTTTCAGGTAGCTTGCCTTTTGTTTTGTTTAGATAGGACAGATTAGATATGTTTATATGTTAAGGATCCACTAGGTCGCACTCCAGACCAATTAAATCAGAATCTCTGGGGGTGAGGCCCAGGCATCAGCATTTTATAAAGCTCCCTAGGTGATTCCAATGTGCAGCTAGGATTGAGAATTACTGCCTTAGGGCAGTGGTCAGCAAATTGATTCTGTAAAAGGCCGGACAACATATACTTTATGCTTGCAAGGCAAGCCATGCAATCTCCGTCCCAACTACTCCACTTTGATGTTGCAGGGAAAAAGCAGCCTATGTAAATGTCTATGTAAATGAACATTACATAATGTGTTCCAATAAAACTTTATTAATATATACTAAAATTTGAATTTCATATAATGTGCATATGTCAGGAAATATTATTCCTTTGATTGTTTTTAACCATTTAAAAGTGTAACATTTCTTAGCTTGTGGTTTGCCAACCCCTACTCTAATGTCTAGAGCAGCAGTTGTCAAAGTGCAGTCTTCGGGCTAGCAGCATGAGAATAACCTGGGAATTTGTTAGATATGGAAATTTTCCATATCCCAGACCTACTGAATCAAAAACTCAAGATATATGGCTTCGAAATCCGTGTTAACAAGCCTTGCAGGTGGTTTTCATGTAAGCTAAGGTTGAAAATGGCTACTCTAAAGAAAGAGAGGAAAATTGATAGGTAAGGCACCCACAAAAATAGGAAGATATGGACTCCAGAACACAGGTAGATGAATTAACCTTAGAGAAGAGAGAAGTACAGAAAACAAAGAGAAGATGATTCCTGTTGCAAATGAGATAATTCTAGAGTGAAGTCTCAAGACTCTGAGATGGATGCCAGTTAAACAAGGAACCATATAGTACCTTATAACTTAGAATCCTTTCCCTCTTAGAAACACTAACAGCTCTTGGGCCTTTGAGTTAAAAGACAAAACAAAACAAAACAAAATAGATCTGAGTTTAAATTGTTTTTCTGCTATTTGCCAGCTGTGTGACTTTGGGCAACTTATATAACCTCTCTCTACAGCAGAGTATACCTTTGTAAAATAAAGATAACAAAGCTACTTCACAAGGATGTTGTAAGGACTAAAATATATAAGGTGTGCAAACTGCTTGACCTATAATACCTGGAACATGGTAAATTTAATCAGTGCTAATTTTTAGTGTAAAGAGGACTGAAATGACAGGGGTAAAGCAAAAGATAAAAAGAGGCTGTCATTCCTCTTGACTAACTTTTAAATACCTAGAAGATTCTCTGCAAGAGTTTGTAGGATTTCCAATGAGCCTTCAATGGGATTCTCAGGAAGTCTAGTCATCTTATTACAACCCCTGAAATATTAATAATTTACTATCACTGGAATTTCTTGCATCCCCCTTGAAATTTTCCTGAGATAATAGTAACTAATTTAAAAATTACAAAACATTTCAGAGCTTCTCAGAATTTTCTGCTAAAGTATCTCTAAAGGCAGAAGATAATGCATTTATACACCTTGAAAGTGTAGGTGTAAAATGGAATGTCTTTGCTGTCTTGTTTCATGTCTTAAAAATTCATATAAATATTAAATTCAAGCAGACAATATCTGTATTTGTTATAAAGTAATTTTTATATTACTTACCAATCACTAAATTTAATAAGCCAAGAAGACTATGCAATGTTTACCCTGTGGTTTCAAGTACCCTCTAATGTACATACTACTGTGTATGCCTAGGGGTATTCTTGCCTCAGTTCACAAAGTAAAGACACATCCCACTTGATTCTTGATCCTCACATCAGCCCTGAAGATATTGTCATCACCCCATGGTATCCAGTGAGGAAAAGTAGCACAGTGATTGCATGAATTATTCAGATTTATACAGAAGCTAGAGGTGGAACTCCAATAATAGGTCTTCTAATTCCAAATCCCAGAGCAAATTTCTCAAGATCCCAGTACCTAGACAGTTATTCCTAGCTCTTTCAGACATAACACTCCCTTTATACACCAATATTTTTAATATTCCACTTATAATCATGATAAAAAATAGTTAACATAACCTACCTTTACATAGAATTTAAAAATTCAACATGATATAATATAAAGGAGTTAAAATTAAAAGCAGTAAAAGACTTAAAATTAAAAGAAAGTGCATTTAATTGGAAACACACAAAACTCTGCCAATGGCATAATTAAATGGGCAGGTGCTTGCACCCACATATGTAGACAGACAGGTATATTAAATTGGCTATTCAATCATCACGAGCAGCAGTGCTATCACTGACACAATATTCTGAACTGGTGAAAACTCTTGGTAAAGTTCTGAGCAAAACAATGAACAATTTTCCCTCATATCACAGAGAAGTTGTATTCTAAAAAATTTCAGTGTATATCAGCTCCATGCAAGAGATACTTTGTGTTCAATATGTAATGGAGTGAGATTCCAGGCTCAGGGACTTTTATTTAGGTTTCTAATATAAATGAATGTCCAGTGGGATATTTAAAACTATAGGATAAGGGATAATTCTTTATTGTGCAGATTGCCTCATAAAGTCTTTACCTCCCTTCCAGGTCCTGTCCACTAATTTCCAGTAGTGTACTACCCACATTGCTGCTATAACTAAGTAAAACCATCACAAATTTCTATAGTGCCAGAAGGGAACCCCCACAGTGGATAATACTGGCCCTTTTGAGAACCGCATGAAGGCACAGCCTGAGAGTAAATATAGACTTAGGAATACATAGTTGCAAGATCACTTTAAATTCCTCACCACAATTACTCAGGACCCTGCATAGCCCCAAAAAAAGTTCTACATACATCTTTGGAACGTAAAAAGTTTACTCTTCTGTATAAAGAGAAAAATCTGAATGCTGGCCTCACAAGCAATCACAGATTCTAAATTACAGGACCAGAAGGACAGTGGAATGGACGTATCTTACTCAAAAGAGAAAAAAATGAAGCTTCAGGGAGTAACCATCTCAAAATCCTGTCATTCCTTAAAGATCACATCAGAGCCCATCTTTTTGTGCGATCATTCCTACTGACATCAGCCCACACAGACTCTTTTTTCTGAATGCCCGTAGCACGTAATATCTGTGCTGCCCAATTTAGTACATGATTATACACTGCCTAGTATTGTTCTCTTATTGTTTTTTGTGCCTAAAATTCATCTCCTTAATCCTACTTTAAGCTTTTAAAAAGCAAAGGATGTATATGAGCTGGAAAATAGTTCCCTTAGGCATATAGTATTGTTTAATTATTTTTGTGAACTTATGGATTGACAAGCAGCTGGAAGAAAAAGAAATTAAAAGCCTCAGCTTGGTCCCAACACTGCCCGATAATCCTACCCCATTCTTTGGCTTCCCTACTCTTTTGAAAGGTGATTTCAAACCCTCTCCACTCTTCTTAAACTTTACACCTTCCTCCATACTCTTCCTCTTAGCAGATGACTGCCTTCTACCCCACAGAGAAAATAAAAGCTAACACACAAGAAGTCCTCAGCTTTTACCACAAAATAAATAAAAAATAAAAATGAGTGGCTGCCCTTGCCTCTCTTTGTTCCTCCTGTTACAAAGGGAGCGTCACCCTCTCTACCTAAGGTCACTGCCTCTATGTGCATTCTGTATCCCAACTTTCCCACTGCGTCAGCAGCATCAGCAGATGTTCCCATCTCCTCAAGTCTGCGCCTTTATCTCTACTTGATCCTTCTCATAACCATTTAAATATGTTCAAGCCTCTCCCATCTTAAAAAACCAAAAAGAAAAAATTAAAGGAAAAACTTCTTCCTCTTACTGCAATTCTATATCAAGCTACTGTCCTCTCTCCTTCCTTCACACACAACCTGTTTAGGAAAGCCAGTGACTCACTCCATTCCTTTCCTCATTTTCAACGCTGATTCTGACTCCTTAACACACTGGCTCATGCCCCCGCCACTCCATGAAATTTGGCATCACAACCAACACGTCACTCGTCTAATAGTCACTTCTCTATCCTCATCCAACAGACTTCTTGAAAGATTCCAAACAGCTGAGTTCCCCCTCCTCTTGGAACATCCTTACTCCTTGGCTTCTGAGCTCAGGTTTTTTCATCTCAACATTTTAGTCTTTTACTGGCTTTTCTTTCAGTGTCAGACTTCTGTATGTCTGAGTTGCTCAAGACTCAGAACTTGGTCCTCCTGTTTTTCCATTTTATATCTTTTCCTAGGTTTTCTTATTAATTTCATGGCATCTTATTATCACCCCTATGATGATGACTTCCAAATCTTTTTCTAACCCATATATCTTGTCTGAGCTCCAGGTCCATTTATCCAACTATTTGCCTGCTACTGGCACCTCAAATTCATTATGGCCAAAACTGAACTTTAATTTTTGCCTGAAACATCCCCCTTCTCCATTTTTCCTATTTTAGTAAATGGTACTTTCATTCATCCAGTTTCCTAAGTCAGAAAGATATCCAGCAGTCATCTTTGACAAACACTTTTTCTATACTTCCAACAGTCAGTGAATTATCAAGTCCTACTGATTTTCTTAAATATTTCTAGAATTTGTAATATTTTCTCTGTATCTACAGTAATTATCTGTATTCTTATGTGCATTACTGCAGAAACCTCCTAAATATTTTTCTTACATATATTCTTGATCCCTTCTAATCTACTTTTGACCTAGATCTCTGAAAGTGATCTTTTCTAGACATAAATATGAATCATAGCACTCTCTGTTACCCACAAGTTTGCTAGCTTCTGAGTGCTGTTTAAATATAGTTCAAAGTAATTAGCAGGATCTACAAAGTCCTGCATGGTATGAACCTTTCCTGATTTGGAATCAGGTTTCACTTCACATTCCATGAACCAACCACACTGAACTTGTTTCAATTCCTAGAAAGTACCATGTCTCTCTTCAATACAGCATCCTCCTAACTGCTTTTTCATAAGCCTAGAATAGTGATTCTCAACCAGGGGTGATTCCTCCCACCCCCAGAAGACATTTAGCAATGTATGGAGATATTTTTGGTTATAACAACTGGGGTAGGGGGTGTTAATTGACATCTAATGGGTAGAGATCAGCAATGCTGCTGAACCTCCAGCAATGCACAGGAGAGAAACCCATAACAAATTATTCAGTTGAAAGTGGCAATAATGCTGAGATTGCAAGACCCTGGCTTGGAAGGCACTCTCTTCTACCAGTACCCCACATGACCCCCATGCCCAGCTTAACTATCCTGTCTCAGCTTAGGAGGCCTATCTTCAAAGTAAACCTTCCCTGACTCTTGCCCGTAGGTCAGGTCTGCTTGCTATATATACTTATCACATTTTTTGCTTTTGTAGCCCACGCTATAATTGAGAAATAGTTGCTTATTCGGTTACTGTTTGCCTTCCTTGCCAGGTTTTAAGCTCTCTGAAATTAGGAACTGAATTCAACACAATATCCTTATCATCTACCTAGATACTCAAAATATTTAGTAAAGAGTAAATGAATGGATGAATGAATGAATGAAGCTATTATATAGAAAAAAAGAATGTTAGGCTTAGAATACTATATAGGAGATCTTAGCTTTGCCATTAACTACATATATCCCTGAACAAATCCTTTAACCTTTCATTTGTCCTCATTTTAAAATATGTAAAATAAGAATAGTAATTCCAATTACAAAGAGTTTTATGAAAATTAAATATTTTGATGAATTCTAAAGTATTTTGCAGTACTGCTGGACATTATATGCTACAGTGGAAAATTGGTACAACTACACGGGAGGGAATAATATGAAACCTAAATACATATAATTTTTACTTAAAAATTTCACTTATAAAAAATTATTAAAAAATAAATTACTAAGAAAAGATATAGTTATCTGGATTTTTATCATTAGTTAAATAAATAAATGAAATATTATTAATATTTTTAAATATAATGGAGTATATTTGATAAGGAAGATATCTTTTATATATGCAATATAATACAATTTTTGGAAAAATTATTATACATATTTTCTATATATATATTTTGTATACATGTACACATACATACATTAGAAAAATGTCTAAATAACAAAATACTGGCAATAGTTATCTTAAAATTATGAGATTATGGTAGTTTTCATTTTCTCTTTTTGTGTTTCTGAATTTCTAAATTTTTCTACAATAGGCATGATTTTTGAGATTAAAAAAGAAAAGAAATGAATTTGGAAAAGTACTTCTTAAACTGTAAAGGGACTGTAATGAATTGCTGCATTATAAGGAGTAAGATACAATCCTTACCTTTTAGAGGTTTTCAAATTAATTACAAAAATAAAATACCTATCTAGGTAACTGTTAGATAAGGGAAAAAGTTAAGAACAGTATTGATCATGATCAGACACTTAATGAGCACTTACTACATCATAGGCTTTCCAAACACTAATTTATGAAATCTGCAAAACAATTACATTAGATATGTTTTATTATAGTCATTTAATAGATGAAGAAACTGAAGGTTAAACAAATTGCTAGGTCATACAGGAAAAAAAAATAGAAATCAAATTCAAACTAAAGTCTCACTGGCTTCAAAACTTATGTTCTTTCCACTAAATCCTTATGAGCGATACGTAAGTCAAGTGGGAATTCAAACAAGGGGTGGTTGATTATTTGGCAGTGGATGGGTAAAGGATGGGTACATAGTGGAGCTAACAGTTCAGCTAACTCTGGAGGATGACTGGTATTTTATTAACTAAAGATGAGGAGAAGGCATGAGAAAAAGTATTTCTTGCCAAGGAAACACTGTGAACAAAAGTGAGAGGTAAATGGAAAGTTCATGGAATTTTGGGTGGAATTGGTAGGTAGATTGGTTTGACCAGAATAGATTACAGACTAGAATTTTGTTTAGCTAATAAAGGGACTTGAAATTTATTTGGTAGGACTTAAAGATCAACAGAAATACAAGTGAGATTAGAATAGTAGGAAATCAATAATAGTGTGACATGGAAAGATAAGACTAGTTTTAAAAGTACAATGAATGAATAGTGACACATTATACTGTCTTTGTGCTCTCAGGAACAGGGAAACTTAGAGATAGAAGGGGCCCTGGAGAGCATCTGGTAGAATCCCTTCATTTTATGGATCAGAAAACTCTGGCTCAGAAAAGGAAAATTAGTTGTCCAAAGTCTTAAAACTGGACTAGAACCCAGTTCTGCTGAGTCCCAGTTCTGCTCTCAGTTCCCAGAAAAGACAGCATGCAACATTGTGTTTTTCCTAACATCTCTGTGAGGTTTGTATCATAGTCACTATTTTACACCAGCAGTTACTCAGGCTCAGAAAAATTAAGTAACTTGTAAAAGTTATGGAACCAAAGCTTGTCTCACCCCAGAACCCATGACCTTTTTATGAATAGAGATAATTGCCTTATTTTTCTATTGTGTCCTTATAATATCTTCTACAATGTTCATAGATACCTAACAAAAAACAATCAAATATCAGCCATTATTCATTATTCTTGACAAAAATCATGTATACATATTTTACGCATATAGAACACTAAGTGAATAAAGCAAGGAAAATAATTTAAAAAGCCATAAATTATCCATTTATTTACATATCAAATCTAAACATGACTTGCTTTTGCTAAGAGTTTTGCCTTGATTATAGATCGTTGGCTGTCACTAACATATTAAACTGTTTAGAATTTGAAAGTCTCATATTTTACACTAAAGAAATGAATTTGGCTAACACATCCCTATGGGAAACATTTCCTTCTTGCAAAGGTATACAGACTTACTTAAATCCCTAAATAATAAAACTAGCATATGATTAGAATAAAAGTTCATACATGTGTTAAGTTTTCTCCCACTGACAAAATGCACATGGAAGAATCCAAAGCTGGCCACATTTACAGATGCTACCTTCCTCCTAAACCTACCAACCATACCTCCTAATTTTGGCCAGGGATATCTAAGTGTGTCTAAGTGTGAGTAGACAAGACATGAGAGCAGTAAGGTTATTAAGGGAACTAATTTATCTTATGTAAGAATATTTGCCTAATAAGCAATTTATATAAAATATAAATTATAAATACAAGTAAATATAGCTCATTGTGTCTGTGTTTTTGCATTTCTTGAAGTACTCCCAAAATAAAATCAAGCATTCAAAATTGTAGTTGGATGGAAGCTTTGTAGACACACAGGCTAAAATGTCCTTTAAGTGTTCAAAAGGAAATAAATCATAATAGAAAGATATACACATAAGATGTAAAACAATGCAATTATCTACAAATGATACAAATTTAAAAATTACTTATTAAAAATAAAGATTACATTAGAAGTGATCTTATACAACTTGGACAAAGTATCCTTATAACTCCGCAAAGATACCGTGATAAGTAAACAATTCAAGAGCCTGAATATACAAAAGGACAACAGCCAGCCTATATATGACTATAGATCTTTGACTCACAATTTCTTCTGCAACTGGCTCAAAATGGTCAGGACTTGGTTGCTGATTGTTAGCCTTCCTAATTTTTGCCCCGGCTTCCAACTCAGAACCAGAGAAGGACAAATATTCTCCCCAAACTAATCATGTAGGATGTCCCACTTCTAGTTAGCCTGCCTCCAGTTTCCCCACACCAACAAAAACCTCAGAACAGACCTGGCGCCCCACCCATCCCCCTCACTATGAAGCTTTCTTACTCCTTTACTCACTTTTGAGCCTCTGCCAAACCCAAGAGATGCTGACTGACTCTCTTGCTATACAGCAAGCTCTGAATAAACAGCCTCTCTACTTATTCTCATTTGAGTGGTCTTCATTTATTTCTACAAATATTTGCAGAAAGTGGAGATTAATTTTATATAGGATGACCATATGTCCCAATTTACCAGGGTTACTGCTGGTTTTTTCCCATTGCGCCAGTGTAATTAATAATACTCCCTTTCACTCTCAAACATGCCCTTGTTTAAACAATAAATTACATGGGTACTCTGATTTTAGGCAATTTGTTCATTAGACAAAGGGATTAACCAGCAAACTGGTGTTAAGTAACTTGACCTAGAGTAATGCTAGGTGACAATGAAAAGTGCACTGGGCCATTAGGTAACTAACTTCCTCCCTGATCATAAAATCAATTGTCAAGTTAGGAGGAAGTATCCTACCCTTTGTTTCAGCGTTTTTTCTAAATGGAATTTCCAGCTTTAGTAAATTAGGAGATGGGATTTTAAGAAGTGTCCTCTTTTTCCCTTGAGGCATTCCTGCCACCCCTGCAGGATGATGTAAGAGTTGCCATGGCAAATACTTCTCCCACGCTGCTGGAAGACCTTCCCATTGCAGGCTAACTTCTGTTATGTTCTGTTTCCATTTTCCTTTCTCTCTCTCTGCTACATAGTAAGTCACTCTGAGTCTAGATTTCAGACTATAACCTTCCCTTTAGCTTTTTTTTCTTCTCCTTTGGAAAACAATTTGCTCTCTGCCCGCTTTTCTGCAACTTACTGTTCATGTCCAGAGATAAACCCTGATGGCAGACATGTAGAAAAATAAGGCAGACAGAAGACATGATCAAAGAAAGCAAGGGCAGAACTGGACTGAGTCAATAGAAAATAAGGATTCTTCAATTTGCTGATCTAAAATGTTCTATTTTCAAATGAAAATATAAAGTTTTGTAATCTAAATGCCCTGCTCATGTAAATACATGACTTTTCCCTGAAGAGTGGCACATTTTAGGGTAGAGTAATGTGGACTCAAGGGTTTCAAAGTGAAAATCACCTAGGTTTAAATCTGTAAGGTTCAAGATGGTGGAAACAATTTCTCTTCTGCTCACCAATACAAACCTAACCTGGAACTTGGCAGGTACAAAATATATATTTGTTCTCAGCATGTCTAATTGACTTGGAATCTACTAGTTAAAAGTACCATGACCTTGGTAATTTATACACTTTCTCTGAGTCTCAATGTTTCATGTATAAAATAAGAAGAATAAAGCCAATTCATAGTATTGCTGTGCAATTTAAATGAAATAGAGTATGGAAAATTCCTAGCAGATGCCTGGCATGTAGTATATATTTGATATTAATAGTTACTGCAATTGTTCTTGTTTCTGTTGTTATTTAAGAGGTCATGTTTAGGAGGGTCTTGCTGAATAAACCTTTCAGTAAATGCTTCCAACTAATACATTCTTATTATTTACACTTAGTTGAATCTCAAATTAGACTACAACCTGCTTAACTGTCACTCACATTTATGCATTTTTAAAGTTTGAAGCATCTGCACTGTGCTAAGAATATTTTTGATCTCTGGTAGATTTCATACTGCTTTTTCAATGTTCTAACAACTCCTAATTATGAGAAGATTAATAAAAAAAAAAAACTTTGGCTGTCTGTGGGTGTTGCCTAATTCCAAGCCCTATTCAGAGCAAATATGGCTATTTCAGTCTCATTACTAGAAAAGTAAAATAAGAATCTTTTGAAAATAGATGTAACACAGATCTCCTATTCCTCCTAACTTACACGGTGACAATCCTGAATGACAAATAGACTTCCTGAAAGAAGGAAGATATTTTAATATATTCATGCACATATACATATACATTATACATTATAAGCACTTATAAATCTATATGTATTCATTAACAAATATTTATTGAGCTCCTACTAAGGGCTACTTGTTCCAGACACTATAGTAGGCATTGATTATGCAGGGTGAACAAAACAGATATCTTCTTTCCTTTGTAGATTCAGTCAGTTTCTTTGTTTCGCTCTTGCTCCCTTGCCTGTATTCATAAGCGCACGTGCACACACACACACACCCCTCCCACAAGCCCATATGCCTATATGTAGAGAGATATGTATAAAAATATATATGTACACATGTGTCCCAAAGCCAGGCTTATATGATATGAATTCCCAGGAGAGTTTGGTTGGAAAAATACTAAATTGCACATTACTGAAAAAAAAGATTGAGTTAGTAACTGTGAGGCATTACTTCTTTATGTATTTAATTATTTACTTTAAATCTGTTTTTACCTTTCCTTGTTCCAGATAATATTTAAGGTAGACTCTACCAGATGACAATGAGCTCTCCATTTCCATTTGGGCAGGGAAGGCCTAAAGAACAACTGAGCAATGTCTATGGCTTGCTGGTCAGTTTATCTTTGCCAGAAGCACATCTGCATTAAAATTTTGCATATACTAACAGGAAATGACTGACACTTTAAAAACTATGTTTCTATTTACACTGCAAGTGCCCATACCATTTAGAAGGTCTCACTATGTGCTAGGAACCATGCTGAAAGGTTTTTAAGCATTATCTCTAATCCTTACAACCACCCTATGTGGTAAGGATTATCTTCATTATAAAGAGGAGAAATGAAGTTTTCATGACCTCAAACTCATGATACATTGTGGTAAAAATATGAACTTCACAATTCAGAGAGTATGCTTAAGTTAAAGATAATAGCAATTACTTTATAGTATTTTTTGAGGAGTAAATGAAATAGTAAACGCTTGGTATATGTTTGTAATCAAAGTAAGACCTAATTATTAAGACCAGAGAATAAACAGAAATAAAATGTTTGTTTTGCTTGTTATTCTTCTCTGCTATAAATACTGACCAGTATTCAAATTCTAACTATGCATAGGTCCTCATATGTATGAGTATGGCTTTGAAAGGTATACATATATATACTAAATATTAATATTTATAATGGTCCATGATTCCTTTAGTTTGTATATCCAGGACCACATAAAGGACATGCGAAATTATATGTGGCTTATTTTAAGGAATGTATACACATATGCAGATCATTCTGAAATGTATATAGGCACTAAATTAACACACAGAAATCCACTTTTATTTTTCCTGTATTTAAAACTTTATGCATTAAGTATCATTGCTCTATCTTTTGAAAATGCTTGGCTGAGCTTCACTTATTGGGAAAGCAGTCATTGATGGCTTGGATTTAGGAAACTGCATAATTATAAATGTTCTCTTAAGCATTCCTCACCCACAGGTGGTAATGTTAAAAAAGCTTGTAATGTATCCTTTTGGAATAAACAATTTAACAATTAAATGCTTTTTCTTATCTCCCATGATAGGAGTCTAATTATGCTTACTTCTTCCCCAATGTACTTTTTATAAGCCATTAAGTATCCAGAAAAATCTGAGAGGTAAAGCAAGTCATCATTTCTAATGGGACCATTACCTTGATCTTTTTCTTGGTCCTTAAGATTAAAACCAGAACTTCATTTAATACCAAACTTCACCAAGAGTGAAGTGCTACAGTGTAAAGTCAGGGACTTGTGGCTAGGCCTCTATCTTCAATTTGCTCAGATGCAAAATAAGTAGTAGGGGCGGGGAATAGAGATAAAAAATAAACAAGATGATTTTTAAGGACCTTATCAATCACCTGATTTTACATTTATGTGTTAACAATCCCAAACTACATGGCTGAAAGGATACATTAAGGGATATATAATCTGCGTCTACAACCTGAAACCAATCTAGAACTAATAGTAGTTTTCCCACTTGCCTTTACAACCTATTCTAAATTTAAAGTCCATAGTCTCCAAGTTTTTCCATGAGCTGAACCTTTTCAACCTTTCCAACTTTATTTCCCACCAGTTTCTCAAAGTGCTTTCAGTTCTAGCAGGTTAATCTCCTCACTTATTCCTTCTACCTTGTAAATTTGGTTTCATGAAAACTTTCCCACCTTTTCATCTCTCCTGCCACTACCTTAGCTTAGACCTTCATTTTTCTTTTTTTTTTTTTACTTGAACCATTATAATGATACACTGACCTTCCTGGCTGCAGTCTCACACCCCTCTCTACATCTTTACATTGCTTATATAAATATCTCTTTATTTTATTTTATTTTTTTTTTTTAGAGTCAGGGTCTCACTCTTGCTCAGGCTGGTCCCGAACTCCTGAGCTCAAGTGATCCTCCCACCTCGGCCTCCCAGAGTGCTAGGATTACAGGCGTGAGCCACCGCGCCCAGCCTTATAAATATCTCTTTAAATAAACAAATCTGCTCATGTCATTTTCTGAGGTGGAGTTTGGGGGAGTTTCTGTAGTTCCTTGTCATCCGCTGGATGAGATCCAAATGCTTACTAGGTCTTCAGTGATTTTCCCCACCTTTATTTCTGTAGCCATATCTTCTAAGTACATAATAACACAGTCATGCATGAAGTTCTCTGGATGTGCAATCACTTCTCATATTTCTAGTTTTCCATATATAGTTGTCTCAGCCTAAAATACTCTTCCCTCCTTTTTCACCTGGCCGACTGCTGCCCATGCTTTCCCCACTATGCCACGCTGGGGGGGACCTTGGTGGTTACCCAGATAGAATGAAGGGTATTCATTTTTGAGAAACCTAATTTTAATCCCAGTTTATCTGTTTTTAAGCTTTGTGACTATGGATAGTTTATGTAATTTCTCTGAATCTTATTTCTCTCATTAATAAAACAAAGGAGTAATAATCCCTAATTTGCAGGGCGGTTGTTGTTAATATTAACTAGAAGAGTATAAATTTAGCACCTGGCATATGACAGTCATTCTTCCATTAATCATGCTCCATTCTGCTTTATTTTCCATATTGCTGGCAATATGGTCTCTATAGGATAAAGAACTAATCATGTCATCGCTTTGCTTTAAGTCCTTCAATGGGTTCCTATTTTCATAGTTTACAAAGCTCTCCCTTGTTTTCCAATATAGCCTTATTTCTCACCACTGCCCTTCTTCAATGCTTTGCTCCAGCCAATTGAATTGCTTCAAGTTCCTCAACTTCACCAAATTCTCTTACTTCTGGGCCTTAGCATATGATTTTTCATTTTCCATAAACACTCTCTTCCAGCCTTCCTCTCTTTACATGAACTTTTACATTTATGAACTGTTACATTTCCCTTTCTGCTTGATTTTATTGCTCTCTCCTCATTACCAGGGTTGGGATCTATGTCATTCTGGTTATTGTGAATCTTCAGTGCCTTGCAAAGCTCTCATCTGTTTCCTTTGCCAACTCTATCCGACCCTTCCTATAAGAATAAGCTCAAGTTTCACCTGGACTCTCTGCATTGGCCTCCCCTTTTTCTATTATCTAGGCACTTTCACCATCTGAGCCACAAGACAGTATCTCCCCATGATGAAATAGCAACATGAGTTTCAAGAATGGGGAGATCAAGGAATAACAGTCAGCGGGGGGCGGCGGGGGCGCATCTTAAAGGAGAAAAAACTGTCACTTGGACATTGAAGAATAAGTAGAGAAGAATTTCCAGCCAGAGAAATTAGGACAAAGGATGATGGTTCCTTTATTCATTCAACAAATCTTTATTAAGCACTTACACTGTGCAAGGCCCTGTGCTACCAGCATACTATACACTAATGTTGGTGAATAGATAGGTTTTATTGAGCAGAGGTTATGGGCAGGAATTAAGATTGAACAGGTTTTGGTGGAAACTGATTACAGACAGCAATAATCCCATTGGATGTTGGTGTAATACTACTCCAAGCATTAGGGTGTCCACTTGACCTTTGTGATACTTTGCTCATTTTCTCACATACTGTCTGTCTCCCCATTAGGGTCCTAGTTCCATGTGGATTGGGCTTTTCATGAGGGAGGCTATTCCAATTGGAATAAAAAAGAAGGAAGCTCATACTTGGAGAGGATCTATCCTTAACATTACATTGGTATTGTTAGCCTATTATTACAGAGAAGGAGATTGAAGTCCACTAAGTATATGCAAATTTTTCACAGTTCTGCCACTAGGAAACAGTACAATTCAGATTTGAACCAGTTCATATTTGAGCCCAAGTCTGCTAAACACCAATGCCCATTGTCTTTTCTCTACAACACAATGGATCTTGCAAACAACTTCACATGCAAAGCCTATGTCATAATCTTGCCTCTGTCTTCAACTTTCTAGGACATAATTTGGCTTTTCTGTGTTTCTTGTTCTTCATTTCTAAAATGAAAATAGTAACATTGGCCCTCTGCTCCTAGAGGCAGATGTATGTACTAAAGGATAAAAGATAGCTCAGAGAGTCATAAAACCTCAGCCTAAAAGTGAAATTAAAGAACAATTTGTCCTACCAATAGATAAGAAAAATGAGGGCTAGTAGGTTATTTGACTCACCCAAGGTCACAGTAAACATGCTACCATATGGAGTATATGATTCTAAAATAATAAAATTTCAAAATACTGGGTTTTTTCCTGCAAATTTAAATGACAGTGGTCTTCAGAAGGGTAAACATCTAAAATCTGTTGCATTTGCAAATCAGTGGCTCAAGAAAATAAGGTATCTTTTCATTTATCTGTATAGTGGTGTTCAGATATTAATTGTCCTTTTTCAAATATATTACAAGTTAACATTTGTTGAATGTCTATTATGTTCTAAGCACTGTCCTAAGCAATATGAGTTAACCAATTTTATCCTCAAAACAACCCTAAGGGAGAGATATAATTATAATTTTTATTTTACAGATGAAGTACGTGAAGACAGAAAGGTTAAGTAGTTGTCCAGATTTACATAGGACAGGATTCAAGTCTAGGCTTCCTGGCTGCAGAATCTGTGCTCTTGACTATTACACTATATTATTTCAATACTATAATATACTGCCTCAGTATATTTTGCTATATCATTACATGATCATTAATTATAACTTCATGGTTGTAAATTGCATTTATTTTCTTACCTCATTTATTTTATTAGCATCTATTTATAATTTAGTCTGTATCATATGTGATATTTAAAAATAAAGCAGTGCTTTATAAAACAAAAAAGCGCTTTTATGGTTCATCCTTCAATAATTTGTATATGGCCACCTCACATACCTTTATACTGAGTTGATTCCCTCAGCCTAGAAGGCAGAGGCCAACTCCTTTGAGGCCTGACTTAAATGACACCTCCTTTTTGAAGTTTTCCTCATCCTCTCAGGCAAAATGGGTCACTCACTCCTCTGTACTGTTAGGGAGCTAGTTCTATTTTTTGTTACATTGAGTTGTTTACAAACCTATCTGCCCACATCAAAAAAGGTTCTTAGTCCCTGGCATCTAGCATCAGGACTGGCAGAAAGTTGGTGTTCTGTACCTCAATGAATGGATGTTTACATTTTTCAGTTACAAGAAAAAATATTCAAAGATTAGCAATTAACACCTATGTGGATCATCTCTCACCATTGTCATGGCATAATTGCTGTGTGCATTTCTGGGAAGCCACATGCCAGCAAGAGAAACTATATACACTAGACTTCAGTGCCTTAATATCCTAAGTGGAACCATAAACTTGGGAAAGCATGCTTGTGCATAGAGAAGCTAGAGTGTAGTAGTCTTTGAAATGAGAGAGATCAGTGTTTGAGTCCCAGTTGATCACCTACTAGATGTGTAATGGTGGGATACTAATAGTATCTTTATTACTGGGGTGTTTGTTATAACAGATAAATGAAAAAAATTCTAAAATTTGCTCAATATTGTATTTGAAGTATACAAGTATTCAACATATGTAGTAGTTATTAATATTAGGAGTGATCTTTGGAAAAATTGTGCATTAGGTACCTTCCACATCCTTTTCACTGGCCCTTTAGTCATGTTTCCCCTACCCAACCCTGGAAAATTCCAATTCTCCATTCCCAAGCTCAAGTTTGTTAATTAGTCAAAGGACCCACAGGACCGAATTTTAGAGAGCAGTGGTGGTTGGAAAGTCCTCGAATCACATCCTATAGGAAAGCACTTTTATTGTTTACATGAAAGACCAGCTCTGTGATGTAACATCACTTGCTGACTATAGCATCCCATACAAATGCACAGTATTTTTTAGCTCCCTTGGTCAAAAGCTCTTTCTTGGAACTCAGGGCTTCCAAATTTGCCTCTGGGTTGTTTGTGCTTGGCTCCAGCAAAAGGCTAAGCAAACATTAAGCTAATAAGCTGTGATCTTTCAATCACCATTATTTCCAGTACCCAAAGGTAGCTAAATATGCAGCCAGAAAGACACAGACATGTCTTGGAGGAAGTAGGAATTCCACAACAATAAAACACCAGGGCGACGTAACATAGAGTTAACTCTGGTAAGAGTTCTCTTTTGGAGGCTCTGGCTGGCTGTCCAATTGAAGCATATTTAAATGGCCCTGCCTTGCCTAAAAATTTTTGGTGGCCAATATCTAGGTTTTTGTAGGATCGATATTCTTAGCTACAGAATTAATATACTACTTGCCCACTCTAAACCCTGATAATTCCTAAAAGATGTCCATGGTCCTCTACAATTGACCACACAGACTTTAAGCACTGGTCCCCAGGACAGCTTTGCTTGACAACAAACCTATGCTGGATTTCAGTTTGACCATAACACACTCCCTTAGACTTGATTTTGATATTTGACATCTGGGTCCTTTGGCCAGCACTACAGATAGGCACCTTCTCACACCTGGCTCCTTCTGCCGGGCTGGCTTATTACACAGCCTCCCTGTAAGAGACAAGATTTAGATAGCCTGACTTAAGTACTCAGGAACTTTTGCTTCACAAGTGCAAATGATGGATTCTAAGTGAATCAAGGGTCTATTTCTATTTCTAAGATTTCCATAGGCTTGGAGGCTTCACACAGAATCTTAATGGTGATTGCTTTTGGGTAATATTCCCCTTCAGGCATCTAAAATGCTCTATAATATTAAAACTCTCCACAGAAGATTTCAAGGCAATGAGTGTGTAATAATTACTTAATGCTTAGCTCTATTCTAGGTGTTCTAGAGGCACAGAAGGTTTATAGAGGAGGAATATAAACAAGGTCCCTTACCTGTAACAGCATATAATTTAATTGGGTAAAAGGACATGTACCTATAGTACTTTGCAAACACCTCCTAAAGTACCTATGCTTAATTGTAATTATTTGTCTTCATATCTATTTTTTTCAAGTACACTATGACTTATTGGGTACAAGACCTGAGTCTTTTTCATCTACAGATTCCTAGAGCTTAGCACAGTGCCTGGTACCACCTTAGTTAAAAAAAAAATAATAAATTATTATAAGATCTGTAGCAAAGTGGTATAAATAAGAGGTAAACAGAATATATCACATTGATGTTCCAGGCAAGGAGATGATAATATTATTTAGTGGTCTAGGAAAGGGTCATGGAAAAAGGGAAACTTGATTTACATGTGGAAGAAATAGTCAACCTTGTGTATATAGAAAGATATGTGGAGGATGTTCTCCTGGGTATGGGAGAAAGAAGAAGGAAGGTAGAAACGTACATAGACAATGAGAAAGAAGAGACTGTCTAACTAAAGGCTTAGAAATTAGTGAGTTTAAAGATTGGCTCTGTAAGTGTAGTGATTCTGAAATATTTGCAAGGGGAAAGAATAAGAATAAGCATTTAATGAGTATCTACTATGTCCCAGGTCTTTGCAAGGCATTTCACATATATCATTTCATTTTAAAGAAAAGTATTACTGCCCATACTTTACAGATGAAGACACTAATCTTAGAGAGGGCAAATATTAATAGCTTGTCTAAGGACATGTGAGTGAGTGGTAAAGTAGGAACTTGAACCCAATCCTATTGCACTCCATGTGCTTTTTATTCCCCACAGTGTTTTCTATTCTACCATTAATTTGACACGTCTTCCCCTCGGGTCCTACACATGAATCACTCCTGGTATAGTCTATATCCTGCATCAGCCACAAATGAAATCAAGACATATTCAATGGTAGTTTTTTCCTACATACAGAGATACACTGAATTTTCTCTGAATTCCAACTCTCCTTGTATTTGAATGTAATTCTCTAATTTATTTATCCAATCAGATGTCAATTATTTTAACATTTTTTTAAACTACATAAGCTTCAATTCTTCACCCATCATCTCTTCTTTTCACTTCAAAAAAGAAAGGCCTATAGTAAATATTGAGTTTTGATGGTGAAGATGATGATGACTAGGACAATGACAATATTCACGAGTTCCTCATTGTTCACAAACCTTGCAGAGCCCCAGATGTATAATACTCTGGAGCAAAGGACTGATAAATACAGTTCTTTAACAAGTGGAGGTTTCTCTTAAGTCAGATATAACTAGCAGATATTTCAATATTTATGAAGCAGTGTTTCATCTGTTGAGAATTTGCTCTGTAAGTTTGGTGAAAGGTATATTGAAATGGGACTTTGGGCAATAGTGTGGGGAGCAGGCTTAAACTCCATGCCTCCTTAATTGGCTGGAGGCCAGTAAAGCCTTTATACAGGATATGTGTGGTATTCTGCTTAGTGGGTGCCTATCATATGATCTGCACAAGCTCAGAAGGAAATAATTTTCAGAATGGATGTTTGAATTGAATAAATAATATAATTGATAATGCAGTGGGTAAAAATCCCGACAGCTGGGGTCTCACACCAGTGTAACTCATGCCTGCCTTACCCACCTCACTAGCTTATTATGAAAGTTATCTGTAGTGTAAATGCAAAGCAGAGTGACCAACCCAGCCCAATGTTTGAGTCTAAGCATGCAGTCATGATCCCATACATAGTCTCCTGTATCCAACTCACTCTTAGTTCTGACTTTTGCTTAATTCTAAACTAAACCAACCACTAAATTCTACCTCAAGGGTTTGTGTGTGTGTGTGTGTTTATGCATGTGTATATATAGATGCTTTGTAAGTACTTGTTTGTACATTAGTTCATTCATTTGCCATCATTTATGAAACCTCTAACATATACCAAAAATACTGTTAAATGATGAAGACATAAGTGGTAATAAAATGGAAGAATGGGAAAATCTCTAAACATGCTCCCCCATCCAAGCAACTTTCATTTAAAGGCAGTATTTTTCAAACATTCTACAAACAAAAGCACATGTAACGTATAACGGGAGACAAAAATAAAGGGGCTGTATAGCTGAAACCCAAGGAAGCCCAGCTCATGCCCAGCCCACACCCAATCAGATCCTCCTGGAACATTTTTGTCCAACTAATCCCTTGCTGACCACACCCCAGCCCCACTCCCACTGCCATCAGTGCTCTAATAGCCCCTGCCACTGAAGGATGGTGCTATCAGCTTCACATTATGGAAACAAATAAACAAAAAAATTGAGAACCACAAAAATTTACATTTCCCATTTAGATTATTAACCCCCCACAATGGCATCAGCAAATTCCCAGAACCTACAATGTGCCAAGCACATACAAAGTGCTTTACAATCATCTCACACAATCCTTAACTACCCTTTATGGTCAGCATATTATTGTTCTTATCTTATAGATAAGAAAACTGAGACTCAATGAGGTCCAGTAACTTACCCCAGGTCACAAAGGTAGTAGAGATGGAGCCAGGACTTGAACCCAACCTGTTCTATTGCCATGAACATACTAGAGGTAAAGGAATCTGTGATGTAGTGAGACCATCAGACATCATGATTCCAATTTCCATTCCCCCTCTTACTGGGTACGTAACTTTAAGCAAATTATTTATCTTTCCTGACCCTCAGTCTCCTAATGTTATAAAAAAGATACAAAAATATCAAATTTACATGTTCACTGTGAAGATCCCCTGAGATCTTATGTAAGGTTTATTGATCATAGAGGCCTTGTCTTTTCATCCTTGTGTTCATAATGTCCCCAGCACAGAGCCAGGCAAGTATTTCAATAAATATTTGACAAGAACCACCATACTGCTTAGCACAATGCAAGGCACACAGGATGTGCTCACTAAAGAGTCTCGCCTCTCATCAATAGAATTTCCTTTACATAAATATATCTTAGAGTCATCTGTTTCAATATTCCTTATCATATGGCAAGAGAGATAGCAGTAGCAGAGATAACAAGTTAAAAGAACATGGGAAAACTGGCCAAAGATTCTTCTTTTTTTTTTCCTTTAATGCTGGGTTTTCAAAGCAAAACAGTCTAGCAGTCGATAACTTATTTCCCCAAAAATGCGAGGGGGAGGGGTAAAAATAATCTATTGCAACTAAAATTGGCTTTTCAGTGTCTCATCTTTAATAAACCCATAAGACTATCTTGAAGCAATTAGAGAGACTCATTATCTTTTATCCCTTACCTTCTAAATATTCTAAAATGTAAATTGCAATGATTCCCATAATAATGTGGCACAAGACTCTAAAACAGCATTGCAGGACCACTTCTCAGCTCAAAGTCAAATATCTAATTATCTTTCACAACTAAATAATTTCAGGATCTCATAAAATACAACTTTTTGAGAGCCTTTCAGTATTTCTGTGCAGTAATGCACCACTGACATATTTAAAGGACGTGTCTATGGTAACATATGCCTATTATTGGAAACTTCTAACACCCACATTAATTCTTGAGCATTCAGTCACAGAATCAAATCGGAGGGAAAATACATGCACTATATTGTAGTTTCAGAACAAAGACAAACAAAATTTTCCTTTCATACAAAGCATTTTGCCCAAGGTCACGTGAGAAACAGAGCTACAAGGGAAGAAAGTCCTGGGAATAACCCATTTGCCCACTCTATAGCTTGCCACCTGGGTGTTTTAGTAATGCATCATCAGAGGAACTCTGATACCATTATTCATTAACTCTTCCAGAGACAGCCTAAATTATTATAATCCTCTCTGCATTTAGATTAAAAACACATTTCTAGTGAAAATGAAAAATCTGAATTTTTAGAAAGGCATGAGAATGGCTATAGTTAGCTTAATTTCAGGATTACCTTGGAGATGTATATTCAGATGATTCAGGTGAAGGCACATTGCACACATGTCTACACTTAACACAGTTTATAGGACAAAGTAAGTGCTCAAGAAAGGCACCCAACTGTCATCCTCATGATGATCATCATCATCACAATCACAATCTTTCCTACATCTAAGCTGATTACTCTGCAGGTAACTTAGCATAAGAGAATGTCTGAACTGGAAGGAAACTTGAAGCTCACCTGACCCAAGTCCCTGACTTTATAGAGGGGAAACAGGAGGATGTCTTTGTGAAGGTTACCTAGTAAGTTAATGGAAACTTTTAGAACCAGAACCTCTGTTCTCTTCACATGTCTAAACTGCATTAATTAAAATATATCAATTTTGCAAAAGTGTATTTCTACTGGATCAAGCTAACTGTATCACCTGTCAAAGTTTTCTGCAATCACTCTTAGAAAACATGGATATGAAAACAAGAAAAAACTAAGAAAGCCTAACTTCATTTATTAATTTATAATTCAAAGAAAAAAAATAAGTTCATAATGTATTTGTTCATTTCCTCCCTGTTGGGCATATATCAGAAAAAATAGAAAAGTATTTGATTGGAAATCATCTTTGAGACCTCGTTGGCTTGACCATTAAAAAAAATCCATATACAATGTTCAGGTCAATTTCTAAGTAATATCTGAACCTTAATATTTTTATTGAATTTCTTCTGCTGAGGAGCATTAGCAATTAGGTTAACTGATCTTTGAAGTTTAATTCTGCTACTATTCTTAAGCAATATTCATTGCCACCACTAAATTTTAATTACTAAATATATTGACAATGATGAAAATGCCATGTAATTTAGTGTACTCACTATCATTGGGTCTAATTCCATTTGTTATCTACTCCATGCTCCAAATTAATTCATTTCCAGCTGCTAAATAAAATGGGGATCCAAGAACGTGCTTCACTTTGCTATATGTGGAGCAAGTGAACGACAACCTCTCTATGCCATAAGTACATTCAAGATGTTAGTGTTTGTTTTTTTCACTCAACAGTTATTGATTGAATATTAAATGTGCAGGCACTATTTAAGAATTTGCATGTATTTTATTGTACTTAATGCTTACATAGTTTATGTGAAGTAAGTAAAATTATATCTATTGCAGATGTAAAAATGGAGGCTCATTAATAGTCAGTAGACATGGGAGTCTACTCCAAGTCTTTCTCATGTTAAAACTAATGTGGAGATAGGCATTGAAACTAAAAATTAAATAAAATATAACCCAATGTATTGTAAATAAATATATGAACAAAATACATAAGAACACACACACACACACACACATACACAAACACAAAATATAATCAATTCTCAAAGGGAAAGTCAGAAAATTATTTTTAAATCCATGTCCTCAGTTGACCCAAACAATTCATAATTATTCTTGGAAGGAAAAAACATTGATGGGTATTTTTTGGTATTATCTATATAATAAATTTTGAGTGCTCTGTGTATTATGTAAATATCATAAGATGTCTAAATCTTTCACAACATTGTAGTGATGCATCTACTACTGTAGGGGAAACTGCAAGTTTCCCCAGTATATCCTGTATCATAGCTTCTTGGGGAAAATGTTAAGCCCAGTTTTGCCCAATACAGCAGTAAATGAATGAAGGAGGTACACAGGGTTTGACTTCTGCATCTCCCAAATGGTTGTTTGTGAGTTTTTTTCAGTGCACATTTTTTTTGAGAAATAGTTTTATTGTCTCCCTTTTAATAATAGGTCATAAAAACATTTAATGTTTAAATTTTTTAAATTATTATGAGCACATAATAGTTATATATTTTTATAGGGCATATGTGATGTTTTGATACAAGCATACAATGTAGGTTACTCAAGTCAGGGTAATTGGGGTATCCATCACCTCAGGCATTTAACATTTCTTTGTGATAGAAACATTCCAGTTCCACTTTTTTAGTTATTTTAAAGAACACCCTAAATTATTGTTAATTATAGTCACTTTGTTGTGTTATCAAATATTGTTCATTCTATCTAATTATCCAACTATATTTTTGCACCCATTAACCACCCCCACTTTATCCCCCTCTTCTCACTACCCTTCCCAGCCTTTGGTAACCATCATTCTACTCTCTGTCTCCACGAGATCAGTTGTTTTTAATATTTAGCTCCCACATATGAGTGAGGACATGTGAGATTTGCCTTTCTGTGCTTGGCTTATTTCATGTAACACAATGTTCTCCAGTTCCATCCATGTTGTTGCAAATGGCAGGATTTCGTTCTTTTTGTGGCTCTATAATATTTTATTGCATATAATTTCTTTATCCATTCATCCACTGAGGGACACTTAGGTTGATTCCATATCTTGGCTACTGTGAATAGTGCTGCAATAAACATGGTAGTGCAGATATCTTTTCGATATACTGAATTCCCTTCCTTTGGATATATACCAAGCACTGGGATTGCTGGGTCATACGGTACTTCTATTTTCAATTTTTTGAGAAACCTCCATATTGTTCTCCATAGTGACTGCACTAATTTACATTCCCACCAACAGTATATGAGAATTCCCCTTTCTCCACATTCTCACCGGCATTCATTATTACCTGCCTTTTTTTCTCCAGTGTCTAATGTTTATTTTCCTTAAATTATGAACTAATTTTTCTTTTTTTATTTCAAAATATCACAGGGGTACAAATACTTTGGTTACATTAATTGCCTTTGCACCACCTGAGTCAGAGCTACAAGCTCTCCCATTCCCCAGATAGCACGCAACACACCCCTTATGTGTGAATTTACCCATCCCCTCCTCCACCCTCCCACCTGCCCATTCTCTCATGAGTGTTACTTCCATATGTGCACATAAGGGTTGCTCGATTAGTACCAATGTCATGCTGAGTACATGTGGTGTTTGTTTTTCCATTCTTGTCATACTTCACTTAGAAGAATGGGCTCCAGCTCCATCCAGGATAATACAAGAGGTAGTTCACCATTTTTTTATTGGCTGAGTAGTACTTTATGATACACATATACCACATTTCATTAATCCACTCATGTATTGATGGACACTTGGGCTGTTTCCACATCTTTGCAATTGCCAATGATGCTGCTATAAACATTTGAGTGCAGATGTCTTTTTATAGAATGTCTTTTTTCCTTTGGGTAAATACCCAGTAATGGGATTGCTGGATCAAATAGTAGTTCTACTTTGTTCTTTGAGGTATCTCCACACAACTTTCCATAGAGGTTGTACTAGCTTGCAATCCCACCAGCAGTGTATGAGTGTTCCCATCTCTCTTCATCCATGCCAAAATTTGTCATTTTGGGACTTTTTGATAAAAGCCATTTTCACTGGAGAATGAGTGATATCTTACTGTGGTTTTGATTTGCATTTGCCTGATGATTAGAGATGTTGAGCAATTTTTTATATGTTTGCTGGCCATTATTCTGTCTTCTCTTGAAAAGTTTCTGTTCATGTCCTTTGCCCATTTTTTAATGGGTTGTTTGATCTTTTCTTGCTGATTTTCCTGAGTTCTATATAGATTCTAGTTATCAGTCCTTTATAGGATGTATAGCATGCAAATATTTTCTCCCATTCTGTAGGTTGTCTGTTTGCTCTAATGACAGTTTCCTTGGCTGTGCAGAAGCTTTTTAATTTGATCAGGTCTCATTTATTTATTTTGTTGTGCTTGATTGCTTTTGGGGTCTTCTTCATAAATTCTTTGCCTAGGTCGATGTCTATAAGCGTTTTTCCAACATTTTCTTCGAGAATTCTTATGGTTTCATGCCTTAGGTTTAAGCTTATTATCCATTGTGAGTTGATTTTTGTGAGAGGTGAGAGGTGCAGATCCTGTTTCAGTGTCCTACATGTGGCTATCCAATTTTCCCAGCACCATTTATTGAATAGGGATTCTTTTCCCCAGTGTATGGTTTTGTCTCCTTTGTCAAAGATCAGATGGCTACATGAGGATGGTTTGATATCTGGATTCTCAGTCCTGTTCCATTGGTCTATGTCTCTGTTCTTGTGCCAGTACCATGCTGCTTTGGTTACTATAGCCTTGTAGTATAGCTTGAAGTCTGGTAAATTGAGGCCTCCCAATTTGCTCTTTTTGCTTAAGGTTGCTTTGGCTATATGGAGTCTTTTCTTGTTCCATACTAAGCGTGGAATTATTCTTCTAGATCTGTGAAAAATGGCATTGGTATTTTAATAGGGGTTGCATTGAATGTGTAGATCACTTTGTGTAGTATAAACATTATAACAATATTGATTCTGCCCATCCATAAGCATGGTATGGTTTTCCATCTGTTTATGTCCTCTGCTATTTCCTTCCTCATTGTTTCACCTGTCTTCTTTTGAGAAATGTCTATTCAGATCCTTTGCCCATTTTTTAATTGGATTATTTGATTTTTTCCCATCAAGTTGTTGGAGTTCCTTATATACTTCCATATTCTATTTATTAATCTCTTGTCAGACAGGTAGTTTGCAAATATTTTCTCCCATTCTGTGGGTAATATCTTCACTTTGTTGATTGTTTCCTTTGCTGTGCAGAAGCTTTTTAACTTCATGTCATCTCGTTGTCCAATTTTGCTTTGGTTGCCTGTTCTTTGGAGGTATTACTCAAGAAGTCCTTACCCAGACCAATGTCCTGAAGTGTTTCCCCAGTGTTTTCTTTTTAATGTGTTGTTGAATTCAGTTTGCTAGTATTTTGTAGAGGATTTCAGCATCTATATTCATCAGACGTACTGGTCTATGGTTTTTTGTTTTTTTTTTTTTTGATGTCTTTGTTTGGTTTTGGTATCATGATGATATAGGTCTCATAGAATGAGTGTAGGAGTAACCCCTCCTCCTCAATTTTTTGGAATAGTTTGAATAATATTGGTATTACTTCTTTAAATATTTGGCAGAATTCAGCAGTGATGCCATCGGGTCCTGGTCTTTTTTTGATGGGAGACTTTTTGTTACTACTTCTATTTCATTACTTGTTATTGGTTTATTCAGGTTTTGGAGTTCTTCCTGGTGCAATCTTGGTAGGTTGTATGAGTCTAGGAATTCATTCATTTCTTCTAGGTTTACCAATTTATTGGCACATAGTTGCTCATAGTAGTCTTAATGATCCTTTGGATTTCTGCAGTATCAGTTGTAATGTCTGCTTTTTATCTCTGATTTTATTTATTTGGGTCTTCTCTCTTTTTTTCATAGTTACTCTGGCTAAAGGTGTGTCTACTTTGTTTTTCTTTTCAAATAACCAAATTTTTGTTTTGTTGATATTTTTGTATTTTTTTGGTGTTTCAATTTCATTTATTTCTCCTCTGATCTTTATTATTTCTTTTCTTCTACTAAATTTGGGTTTTGTTTACTCTAATTTTTCTAGTTCCTTCAGATACATCATTAGGTTGTTTATTTGAAGCTTTTCTATTTTTGTAATGTAGGCACTTATTGCTATAAACTTTCCTTTTATTACTGCTTTTTCTTTATCCCACAGGTTTTGATAAGTTGTGCATTCATTTTCATTTGTTTCAAGAAATTTTTTAATTTCCTTCTTAATTCCTTCATTGACCTGATCATTTAGGAGCATATTGTTTAATTTCCATATGTTTGTATATTTTTCAATGTTCCTTTTGTTATCGATTTCTAGTTTTATTACATTATGGTCAGAGAAAATACTTGGTATGATTTCCTATTTTTGAATGTTCTGAGACTTCTTTTGTGGTCTAACATAAGATCTATCCTTGAAAATGATCCATGAGTTGAGGAGAACAACATGAGTTCTGCAGCTGTTGGATGAAACACTTTATAAATATCTATTAGGTCCATTTACTCTACAGTGCGGAGTAAGTCCAATATTTCATTGTTGATTTTTTGTCTGGATCATCAGTACAAGGCTGAAAGTGGACTGTTGAGATCTCCAATGATTATTGTATTGAGGTCTATCTCTCTCTTTAGCTCTGATAATATTTGCTTTATATATCTGGGTGATCCATTGTTGGCGGAATATATATTTTGAATTGTTGTATCCTGTTGCTGAATTGACCCCTTATCATTACATAATGACCTTCTTTGTCTCTTTTTAAAGTTTTTGTCTTGAAATCTATTTTATCTGATAGAAGTATAGCTACTCCTGCTCTTTTTTGGTTTCCATTTACATGGAATATCTTCTTCCATTCCTTTATTTTCAGCCTAAGTATGTTCTTATAGGTGAAGAGTGTTTCTTGCATATGACATATAGTTGGCTCTTGTTTTTTTTAATCCAGTCAGCCACTCAATGTCTTTTGATTGGAGAATTTAGTCCATTAACCTTCAATGTTGTTATTGATAGTTAAGGACTTACTAGTGCCATGTTACGATTTCTGGTTGTTTTTTTCTTAATTTAATTAAATTTATTTATTTATTTATGTTTTTATTTCAAAATATTACGGGGGTACAAACATTTTGGTTATGTGAATTACTTTTGTACAGTTAGAGCCAAAGTTATAAGTGTGTCCATCACCCAGATAGTGTGCATTATACCTGTTAGGCATGAATTATCCAATTCCCTCCTCCCCCCTCCCACCTGTTTGATTTCTGTTGAATTTTACTACCATCTGTACACATGAGTGTTGATCATGTAGTTCTAATATAATAGTGAGTACATGTGGTGTTTGTTTTTCCATTCTTGTGATACTTCACTTAGGAGGATGGTCTCCAGTTCCTTCCAGGTTGTTACAAAAGGTATTAGTTCACCATTTTCTTTTATAGCTGAGTAATACTCCATGGTATACATATAACACATTTTGTTAATTCACTCATGGATTGATGGGCACTTGGGTTGTTTCCACAGCTTTGCAATTGTGAATTGTGCTGCTATAAACATGTGAGTGCAAGTTTCTATTTATAAAACTTATTTTGGTCCTTTGGGTAGATATCCAGTAGTGGGATTGCTGGATCAAATGGTAGGTCTACTTTTAGTTCTTTCAGGTATCTCCATACTACTTTCCATAGAGGTTGTACTAGTTTGCAATCCCACCAGCAGTGTATGAGTGTTCCTATCTCTCCGCATCCATGCTAACATTTGTCATTTTGGAACTTTTTGATAAAAGCCATTCTTACTGGAGAATGAGTGATATCTCCCTGTGGTTTTGATTTGCATTTCCTTGATGATTACAGATATTGACTATTTTTCATATGTTTATTGGCCATTAGTTTATCTTCTTTTGAAAAGCTTCTGTCTGTCATGTCTTTTGCCCACTTTTTAATGGAGTTGTTTGATGTTTTCTTGCTGATGTGCATGAGTTCTTTGTAGATTCTGGTTATCAGCCCTTTATGGTATGTATAGCATGCAAATATTTTCTCCCATTCAATAGGTTGTCTATTCACTCTATTGATTGTGTCCTTGGCTGTGCAGAAGCTTTTCAATTTAATCATGCCACATTTATTGATTTTTGTTGTTGCTATGATTGCCTTTGGGGTCTTCTTCATAAATTCTTTGCCTTCGCTGATATCTATAAGAATTTTTCCAACCTCTTTTTCCAATATTATTATAGTTTCATGCCTTAGGTTTAAGTTTGTTACCCATAATGAATTAATTTTTGTGAGTGGTGAGAGAGATGTAGATCCTATCTCAATTTTCTACATACAGCTATGCAATTTTCCCAGCACTATTTACCGAATAGGGATTCTTTTCCCCATTGTATGGTTTTGTCTGCTTTGTCCAAGATCAGATGGCAATATGAGGATGGTTCTATATCTGGGTTCTCTGTTCTGATCCATTGGTCTATGTCTCTGTTCTTGTGCAAGTACTAAGATGTATTGGTTACCATAGCCTTTAGTATAGCTTGATGTCTTATAAAGTGATGCCTCCTAATTTGTTCTTTTTCCTTAAGGTTGCTTTGGCTATTTGGCGTCTTTTCTCATTCCATATGAAGTGTACAATAATTTTTTCTAGATCTGCAAAAAATGGTGTTGGTATTTTAATGGGGATTGCATTGAATCTGTAAATCACTTTGTGCAGTATAGACATTTTAACAATGTTAAGTCTGCCAATCCATGACCATGGTATGTTTTTCCATTTGTTTACATCCTCTGCAATTTCCTTCCCCAGTATTTCATAGTTCTCCCTGTAGAGGTCATTCACTTCCTTGATTAAGTATATGCCTAGGTATTTTATTTTACTTATTGCTTTTGTGAAAGGTATTGAATCTTTGATTTGATTCTCAGCTTGACTATTGTTGGTGTATAGGAATGCTACTAATTTGTGTACAATAATTTTTTTAACCTGAGATTTTGCTGAATTTATTTATCAATTCTAGGAGTCTCTTGGAAGAATCTCTGGGGTTTTCTAGATATAAGATCATATCGTCAGCAAAGAGCGATAGTTTGACTTATTCCTTCCCCATTCGGATACCATTGATTATCTTCTCTTGCCTGATTTCTCTGGCTAAGACTCCCAGCGCTATGTTGAACAGAAGTGGTGACAGTGGGCAATCTTATCTGTTCCAGTTCTAAATGGAAATGCTTTCAAATTTTCCCCATTCAGTATGATGTTGCCTGTGGGTTTGTTGTATATGGCTTTTATAATATTTGGGTATGTTCTATCTATGCCTATATTGTTAAGAGATTTTATCATAAAAGCGTTCTGAATTTTGTCAAATGCTTTTTTCTGCATCTATCAAGAGGATCATATGGTCTTTGTTTTTACTTCTATTCTCATGGTGAATCATATTTATATACTTGCATATATTGAATCATCCTTGTATCTCTGGGATAAAGCCAACTTGATCATGGTGGGTTATTTTTTTGATGTGCAGCTGAATTCAGTTTGCTAGGATTTTATTGAGAATTTTTGCATCCATATTCATAAGGGATATTGGTCTGTAGTTTACTTTTTTTGCTGTGTCCTTTCCTGGCTTTGGTATCTAGGTGATATTGGCTTAATAGAAAGAGTTGGGGAGGATTCCTTCCTTCTCTATGTTATGAAATCGTTTCTGCAGTATAGGTATCAGTTCTTCTTTGTAGGTCTGGTAAAATTTGGCTGTGAAACCATCTGGTCAGGGACATTTTTTTGTTGGGAGATTTTCATTACTGCTCCAATTTCATTACTTGATATTGATCTGTTCAGGAGTTCTATTTCTTCTTGTTTGAGCCTAGGGAGGTTGTATTTTTCCAAGAATTCATCCATTTCCTCAATGTTTTCAAGTTTATGTGCATAGAGATTTTTATAATATTCAGAGATGATATTTTGTGTTTCCATGGTATTGATTGTAATGTCTCCTTTTTCATTTCAAATTGAACTTATTAGGGTCCTTTCTTTTCTGTTTCTGGTTAATCTAGTGAGAGGCTTGTTGATTTTGTTCACCTTTTAATAGAACCAACTTTTTCTTTCATTAATCTTCTGTATAATTCTTTTCTTATTGATTTCATTTAACACCCCACTGACAGAATTGGACAGATCTTCCAAGCAGAAAATAAGAATAAGCAAAGAAATAAGAAATAAGCAAAGAAACACTGGACTTAAACAGAACTCTAGAACAAGTGGGCCCAAAGATATTTACAGAACATTCTACCCCAAAACCACTGAATTATATGTTTTTCTCTTCAGATAATGGAACATTCTCTAAGACTGATCACATTCTAGTCCACAAAACATGTCTAAAAACTTTTTTTAAAATAGAAATTATACCATGCATCTTCTCAGACCACAGTGGAATAAAATTAGAAACCAATTCCAACAGAAAGACTCAACTCTACACAAAATCATGGAAATTAAACAACGTACTGCTGAATATTTATTGGGTCAAGGAAGAAATTAAGATGGACATCAAAAGATTCTTTGAATTAAATGACAAAGGGGGCACAAGTTATCAAAATCTGTGGGATTCAGCAAAAGCAGTTGTAAGAGGAAAATTCATAGCCATAAATGCCTACATCCAAAAGAAAGAAAGATCACAAATCAACAATCTAATGAATCATCTCAAGGAATTGGAAAATGAGGAGCAAACCAATCCCACAGCCAGCAGAAGAAAATAAATAAGATCAGAGAAGAACTAAATGATTTCTGGTTGTTTTGTGGTCCTGTCTTTCTTTTGTCCTTCTTTCCTGTCTTCCTTTGTTAAAAGTGAGTTTCTCTGGTAGTGTGTTTTATTTCTTGCTTTTTTTTTTTTGTATATGTTGTAGATTTTTTGACTTGAGGTTACCATGAGGCTTACAAAAAGTATTTTATAACCAATTATTTTAAACATATGAAAACTCTGCTTACAAACAAACAAGTAAACAAACAAAGAGAAATCTAACAGAAATTCTATCTTTATCTCCATTCCTCCCACCCCACTTTTTAATTTTTTGTTGTTTCCACCCATATATTTTTATACTATTTGTCTCTCAAAAAGTCATTGTTGTTATTTTTGATAGGTTTGTCCTTTGTCTTCCTATCAAGAGATAAGTGGATTATATACTGCAATTACAGCAATGGAGTATTCTGTATTTGTGTCCTTACTGTTACCAGTGAATTATATACCTCAAGAAGATTTCTTATTGTTTATTAACATCCTTTTCCTTCAGACTGAAGAACTCCTATTAGCATTTCTTATAGGACAGGTCTGGTGTTGATGAAATCCCTCACCATTTTTTTGTCTGGGAAAGTCTTTATTTCTCCTTCATGTTTGATGGATATTTTTGTAGGATATAATATTCTAGGGTTAAGGGTTTTTTTTCTCCTTCAGCGCTTTGAATATGTCATGCCAATCTCTCCTGGCCTATAAGATTTCCACTGAGAAGTCTGCTGCCAGATTATTGGAGCTTCTTTATCTGTTATTTTTTTCTTTTGTCTTGTTTCCCTTAGGAACTTTTCTTTATCTGTGACTTTTGGGAGCTTGATTATTAATTGTCTTGAGGTAGCCTTGTTTGGGTTAAATCTGCTTGGTGTTCTAGGACCCTCTTGCTCTTGAATATTGATATCTTTCTCTAGGTTTGGAAAGTTCTCAGTTATTATTTCTTTGAATAATCATTCTACACCAATCTCTCATAGCCCCTCATTAAGGCCAATAACTCTTAGATTTGATCTTTTGAGGCTATTTTCTAGATCTTGTAGGCATGCTTCAGTCTTATTTATTCTTATTTCATTTTTCTTTTCTGTGTATTTTCAAATAGCCTGTTTTCAAGCTCACTAATTCTTTCTCCCACTTTGTCAATTCTGCTGTTGAGAGACTCTCATGCATTTCTCAGTTTGTCAATTTAATTCTTAAGGTCTAGAATTTCTGCTTGATATTATTTTATTATATCAATTTCTTTGTTAAATTTCTCTGATAGGCTTCTGAAATCCTTCTATCTGTTGTCTTGTAGTTCACTGAGCTTCTTCAGGACAGGTATTTTGAATTCTTTGTCTGAAGGGTCACCTATCTTCATCACTCTGGGATTCATCACTGGTACTTTATTTAGTTTATTTGGTGAGGTCATGTCTTCCTGGATGTTCTTGATACTTGCGGATGTTCATTGATAACTAGGCATTGAAGAATTGGGTATTTATTTTAATCTTCACAGGCTGTGTTTGTTTGAACCCATTCTTGAGATGGCTTTTCAGATACTCAAAAGGAATTGAATGCTGTGTTCTAAGTCACTGCAGCCACATCAGCCCTGGGGGTGCCCCAAGCCCAGTAATACTGTGACTCTTACAGACTCCTGGTGGTACCACCCTGGTGAGCTTGGGTAAGATACTGGAGAATTCCCTGGCTTACCAGGCAAAGTCTGTCACTGTCTTCCCTCACTCTCTGTGCTGGGTTGCTGAAGTTGGGGGAGGAGTGATGTGGGCATGTCCTCATGGCCACCAGCATCAGGTCATACCTGAAGCTAGCCCAGTCTCACTGAAAGCCAGTGATAACTGTTGCCTGGTTACCTCTGATGTTTATTCAAACTCCAAGGGCTCTTTAGTCAGTAGGTGGTAAATCCTGCCAGGACAGGGTCCTTCCCTTCAAGGCACCATGTTTCCTTCTGGCACAGAGTGGGTCCAGAAATGCCATCCAGGAAGAAAGGCCTGGATTGGGAGCTCCAGGAGTCTGCTTGGTACTTTATTTTACAGTGGCTGCAATGGTACCCAAGTTGTAAAACAAAGTCCTTTGAGCTCCTCCTTTTCCTCTCCTCAAGTGGAAGAAGACTCTCCCTGAGTGGCACTGCCTGTAGTTAGGGGAAGGGTGACACAGGCACTGGCTTTGCCACAGCTGCTGGTGTCTCACTGGGTCACATGCACTCCAAGTCAACTGGATCTCAGCCAGCACAGCCACAAGAATTGCCTAAGGACTGCAGCCCCTGTGGCCAAACTGCCTTAAAAATTTAGTCCAGGCCCCAGACTGCTCTTTTTCAGCCAGTGGTGGGGCTAGCGGGAACTTGGGCATCTGGGCAGAGGATTTCTTTCTGGCTGGGCTGGTCAAAATGCTCCCTCTGTGGCATCAGTAAATTTTAGCCTGTCCTCTGTTCCCCTGTGCTAGGGTGGCCCTGAGTTTCAATTCAAAACACCACAATCACTTTACTCTCCCTTTTCCAGGCACACAGATTCTCTCTCCACTCACAGTGCTGGTGTGGCACTGTGGGAATATGGGGGAGGCATGGCCTAGGCAATGCAAGACTGTCTTTTCTGCCCTCTTTGTTGCCTCTTTCCTTGACATAATGTTAAAACCAGGTAGTATGATTGCTCACTTGATTTTTGGTTCTTCTGAAGGTACTTCCTTGCATGGATAGTTGTTGAATTAGGTGTTCGTGAGTAGGACAAATTGCTGGAGGTTTCTCTTCAGCCATCCTGCTCCACCCCCTCTGCATACTTTTAAACTTTAGAAAAACTTCTGATGTTGTTTAACTGCTCACACTACTGTCTATCACATGATTATGATAAGACTATGTGAGTAATCCTCCTAAATACACGAATATGATCATATCACCATTGATACCCCACCCCTGCTACCTATAAGACTCCATCTTCTTCAACTCTCCACCTTAAATTCTAGGCCTTATCAAAACTGAATGACTTAAGTCTCCTAATATTCTATGCTATCCCAAGTTTCTGTGTTCAAATGTGTCTAGATTGCTTTCTAACCACTTGTCTATTTCTACTCATCTTCCAAGTATCAGTTGCTATCTCTTCAAGTCTCACTATCCTTCAAAGCTCAAGTGCTATCTCTTCTGTGAAGCCTTCCTTTCTTCCCTTGAAAATTTAAGTGCACTTTCTCCAATGTTCCCACAGGAAACTAGTAGTACAACAATTATATTATACTTAATATATATTTGTTTGTTTCTCCCAGTCAACTGTAAGCTCATTAAAGGTAGGGGCTATGGCCTTTCAGGTTTCAATAAGAATTCCTAGTGCTACCCTTGATATTCAGTAATTATTCATGAAGTATTTGTTGTATTAATTAAAGATTGAAATAATTGGTGGGAAGAAGTGTAGTGGATTTGTTTTCTTGCTCAAAGTTTTCAGAGACATAAACTATATATGTTACACAAGCGACATCAAATGTTTTGTCTTGATTGAACCTTCAGCTTGGTAAGAGGAGGGGATACAACATCCTTACTAAAGTGAAGGAGAAGCAGAGCCTTGGTAAACACCAAACACAAGAGACTAATATCTGGAGATAAAAACTTCTGGGCTTAAATGACCCAATTCAGTGTCATTTAAGATCTATGGACAAGGTATGGTCAAGACTGAAGGAATTTATAAGATTTTATAATTTTGAATTTCCCCATTTTGTTCATCTGTTAACTTCTTCCATTTCTCCACAGTTACCAGCAACAAAACCTTAAAAGGAAAAGGGCCTGTGGAAAGTGAGAAGCCAGGAAGTTTAGTTCCATTCCACAGACAGCTTGTGAGGGGATACATTTCAAATACTAGCAGTAGTCTCTCCAGCTACTAAAGGTGAGAAAAATATACTGAGAGTCTGGTATCTGAAGCAGAATAAAATAGGAGAACATGAGGAGGTTGGTGCCTAAGAGAGGGTCTCTTATATAAAAATTGGAAAGATATATGAGAGATTTCCTATCCTCCTATACCCTGTCTCCATTAACGTGGCCCAGGAAAGATATGAGTCTTATAGATAAGGCAGACTTCAGTTTATATTCACTTAACTTCCCTAAATCTGCATCTACATAAAAAATGAAAGAAGATAATATATCTTCTTTACAGGACTGAGAGAAAGAAACAATATTAGTTTGTTCATTCAATATGCATTTAATGAACTAGGCACAAATATGGTATTTATTGGTGAGGCATATAATACATAATATTGCACATAATATTGTATACTATCAAATATAAATAGTAATATTTACTCTTCTTTCATAATAATTAGCTTAAAATTTAAAAAGGTAAGATATATATATGTCACGGTGTGTGCATTAGCAGCAAGCCCCAATATATAATTCAGATAAAAATGAAGCCATTCTGATTGCAGCACGGATTGGGCCAGAGTGCAGTAGCTTAACCTTCTCCTCACTGTCTGTCTCACATGATGTGCTTCCTGAGGTACTAGAACAGAACCCTAAGACTCACAGGGCCATGGTTCAAAGCCATCACAGAAAACAATAGACAGTTATAATTTCTGAGGAGGGTAAAACATGTCTTAAGTGGTCCTTTCAAATGATTAGCTGGAAAGTATTATAAAGGAAGGATTGGAAGATGAATTTATTGGTGGTAAAGATGCCATCTGGGAGGCTATAGCATATTTCTGGCATGTGAAGAAGAAGTATGACATTGGGAATTGAAATTGAAAGATATTTTTAGAAAGGCAAGTTTGGTGACAGACACCATGTAGGGTTAGTTATAACTTTTTCTGAACCAAAAATAGGGATCATACCTGGTCTTTCCAAAGATTTATATGCCACTTATAAATGGAGGATATAGAATCAGAAATTGGAAAGAACATCACATTTCTGGCATTTCTGAGACTTTCTATGGAACATGGGAAAACAGACAGAATTTTATACATTCTGAAATTCTGGGCACAGGAACATCAAACATATAGAGAATAAAAGATAGGCTAAGGTTTCTAGCATGGAAGACTGGAAACCCAGTAATTCAACTGAGAGAAATAAGGGAAAAGAAGTGGGTAATGGGTTGCCCTCCAGTGGTCTTGCCTATGAAGAATTTGAGATGATAACAGGACCTATTGAGCAAAAATAGCCTATAGGCAGCTAGAATTACAAAACGGAAAAACAGAACAAAAACATCCTTTGAAATAACTTCTAAAGGAATCAACAAATTCCTTGCAATTCCAACTCAATGTTTTTTAAAAAGCAAGCAATACTTTCTCACTGTTGTATAGAAATTACAAAATATTGGACAGCACCTGGCTTTATGAAGAATGAGGCAACTATTGGGAACATATCATTAAAAAACAAAAATTGGAAAGGTCACTTCATAAATGAAATATGCTAGTTGCCAGTGAAAAATTACTTACTAAGGAATCGACAATCCACAAGTCCTGGAAAGGTCAACAAGACTGCCAAGGTAGCTCTGGCAGGAGAGACTTAAAAATAAACACAAAATGAATGGAAGTTGTTCTCTGGAGCAAGTTGTGACAGATATATTCAAGCAGAAAACCCACCAAAAGAATTTTTTTCCTCATAGCAAGAGAATGTGGCTGATAGGAAATGTGTTGCTATAACCTGGTTTAATTCCATTTTATTTCATAAAAGGTATAAACAAAAAATTACATCATTATTTTAGTATTTCTCTGTTAATTCTTGATGTGACAAATGACCCTTTTAATAAATCTTACTTGAAGAATATGATTTTCCTACAGATAGTTAAGACCAAAAACTGAGGAGTCAGATCACTTTTACTTCCTTCTAATGTTAGATTTTCATGACTGAAAAATTGTTAGGCAATCCTCACAGACTTAAAATTACAAAACCTGGAAAAATCATACAATGAATACATTTCTGCAATGGGTTTCTGCAATCATCAAACTCATTGTTTCAGCAGACCACATGTAAACAGAATAGCCATATTCAATTTAAAGATATTTTCTAAGAAAATTAGCTTCTAAAAGGTGTTATTCTTCAGAATGAGTAATCTGTATTCTGGTGGAATAATCTAGAAAAACCAAAAAATGGAATCCATATTGTTATAAATAATCAAAGAAGCAACTTTTAGGCAATCATGTTAAAGAATTAAGAAGAGGTATACACAAACATTTATATAAACAGAAATTCATAAAAGCTTTATTTATAATAGTAAAATATAAATATACTAAATGTCCAAAAAAGGCAACCAATTAAAATAGTCATAAGATATCTATGTAGTTGAACACAGAGCAGCCATTAAAATCTTTTTAGAATAAAATGATATAGGACAATATTAATAATATCTAATGTTTATAATATTATGTTTGGCTTAATGCATATTTTGTAGTAAATGTTTGTGTATGTGTGCATGTATCTGTGTGCATTGAAGAGAATGGAAGAACATATAGCAAAATAATACCAGTTTGTTACTGTGTTGTGAGTGGTTCTTAACTTTTGGGGAGTCGGATATTCCTTTGAGAGCATGATGAAAGCTTTGAACTCTTACAAGGCCAATTCACCTAAAATTTGCCTAAAGAGTCAGTCATTATGCATCCCCTAGAGTCTGTCCATCAACTCTATCCAGCATGAGCCTTTTGAGGACAACAGTACTATAAAAATTTTTATTTTAGTTTCTGTATTTCTATAAATTAAAAACCATTCTATTGGAATATATATTATTTTATCAGAAATCAACCAAAATGATTTTTCAAAGAATATGTTAGCATTTTATAAATGTTAAAATCCTTGGAAGTAATTTTCCCAGCTATTTCTCAGTGCAAGCCAGCAAATTATTGTATTTCTTGTTTTACATAATGGAAAATTAAGGCAGAGAGCAATTTTCTGACTTATTCAAGGCCACCCAACATGCCAATGGCAGAACTGTAGTTACAACACACCCCTTCTAGGCTCTGATTAGCTTACAGAGTTGAAATAACTACAAAATGTTATAATTTTAAATGTAATTTCAACATTTCTAAAAACTTTTTTTACCTTTAATCTTTAGTTCTTTGGGAAAAATAGTTCTGTCCTGGAGCAAGGCTTTGTAAAGTGTGTAGGGCAGTATATATACAATAATTGCTTTAGTTGAAGCCTCTCTGTTTAAAGCCTAGAAATCAAAAACTAAAAGAAAACTTTATTCTTCACTTGCAAAAAAAGAAGTACAGAATTGGCTTCCCTCCTTTGTTCCAGCTTAAAACAAATTGTATTACCCACAATACCTTAATAAAATTTTGGTTCATATATCAAAATTATTTAAGATTCCTCAGGTAGCACCATCAAAAAAGAATTGAGATTCAGTCTTCTTTGCTGCTCAGCATCTGCTCCAGTATCTACAGAGGCCAGACATGGTGGCTTGTGTCTGTAATCCCAGCATTCTGGGAAGCCAAGGTAGGAGGATCACATGAGGCCAGGAGTTTGAGATTTCGGTGGGCTATGACTGTTCCACTGCACTCCAGCCTGGACAAGAGAGAAAGACCCTGTATGTACAAAAAATTAGCCCCAACTTAAGCATTACAAAAGGTATCCATGTAACAAAAACATGTGTACCCCTAACATTTTGAAATAAAAAGAAAATAGCCAGGCATGGTGGCGTGCATCTGTAGTCCTAGCTACTCTGGAGGCTGAGGCAGGAGGATCGCTGGAGCCCAGGAGTTCAAGGATGCAGTGAGCTATGATCGTGCCACTGCATTCCAGCCTGGGTGACAGAGTAAGACTCTGTCTCTATAATTTTTTTTTTTAATTTTAAAAATAAAATAAAATAAAATAAAGTGGACACACAGATGTGACCTCCAGCCAGGGCAAGCGATGTCTTAGGTAAGATGCTGGGCCTGCTATGACTAAGACTGCTGCTTATCTCTGCTTGTTAGTACTGTAGTACTGAGTCCTGGTTTACCCCCTCACCAAAACCAGAGAGATTCTCTTTCTCTTCTTTTATCTTCCAATACTTTATATTAGGAATGCATTAAGGGAAAATGCAGAGAAAAATCTCTTTTTGAACATCTCCATCAATTATAAAAGCTTCAAGAATCTGAGACTCCATGGGGGCAGTTCACTTTATTTCAATTTATTCTCCGAGGAACACAGAAGAAACTGTCATCTCAAAAAATATCTTTTATTTTTCCCCTGAGAATCTAGAAAAATCAACTGTCTATAGAGGAATACATTCTATGTCATGCTGAAAAATTGTATTTAATCAGATTCAGCTGTACCAATAAGAAATAAGCCTTATTTCCATTCCCTCTGGCCAATACTAAGCAGAATTTTTAAATAGTTGAGGACAAATCTCACTAGTCTTTCTTTCAGAGCTTTCCCCATCCCATCTGGACACTCCCTGTACTCCTCTCCCTTTTTTCCCTACCCTAAAGACTGATATTCTCTAGATCTTCAGTCCCCAACCCCTGAGCCACCAACCAGTACCAGTCTGTGCCCCGTCAGGAACAGGGCCACACAGCAGGAGGTGAGCAAGGGAGTGAAGCTTCATCTGTATTTACAGCCACTCCCCATCACTCACATCACCACCTGAGCTCTGCCTCCTGTCAGATCAGCAGTAGCAGTATTCCATTCTCATAAGAGCAAGAACCCTACTGTAAACTGTGCATGTGAGGGATCTAGGTTGCGCTCTCCTTGTGAGAATCCAAAGCCTGATGATCTGAGGTGGAGCTGAGGCAGTGATGTGAGTGCTGAGGAGGGGCTGCAAATACAGATTATCATCATTAGCAGAGAGGTTTGACTGCACAGAGACCATAATAAATCAATTGCTTGCAGACTCATATTAAAACCTTATCAGTGAGTGGCAAGTGACAATGTAATAATAATAGAAATAAAGTGCGCAATAAATGTAATGTGCTTGAATCATCCTGAAAACATCCCCCCCACCCCATGGTCTGTGGAGAAATTTTCTTCCATGAAACTGGTCCCTCGTGCCAAAATGGTTGGGGACCACTGCTCTAGATGTTTAAGAATTTCATCTGCCTTTCATTCATTCATTCATTCAACAAATTTTTATTGAGTGCCCCTGTCTTAGTCTATTTGGGCTGCCATAACATAATACAATAAACTAGGTGGCTTATAAACAACAAACATTTTTCATAGATTTGGAGTTTGGGAAATCTAAGATCAAAGCTCCAGCAGATTTGATGACTGGTAAGGGCCTGCTTCCTCATAGATGGCTATCTTCTCACTGTAATCTTACATGGTGGGAGGGGCAAGGATCTCTCTGAGAGGTCTCTTTTATAAGGGCACTAATTCCACTCATGAGAGCTCAGCTCTCATGACCGAATCACCTCTCAAAGGCCCCACCCCCTTATACCATCACCTTGAGGATTAGGACTTCAACATAGGAATTCTGGGAGGACACAAACATTCAGACCATAGCAGTTTCCTACGTGCAAGGTACTAACATAGGAAAACATCTAACTTCCACCAAAATATTCCTCTCTATATTTGTACATTCATTTTTAAATAAATTCTTTAGGAAAAAGATCCTTTTTAGCAAAATAATAATTACCAATGGTGGTATATTAACCACAAGAAGGAAACTTATTTGGGGATAAGGAACAGAGAACTTCTGGGTTCTCAGGAGGAATCCACCAACTCTGCCGTAAAGTAAACTATTTTCAACATTTATTAAACATCTAAGATGTAAGGGGGTTGCAATTCACTAGATTTTAAACTCTTTGGGGTAGAAAAAAAGCCTTCCTTTTAGGGATTAACTGTCAGAATATCTGACTCTAGTAGGGGCCCAGGACCTAAAATATGAACTGAGGATAAATTGAGCATATTGTGCTAAATAACATGAGAGATACAAAGATGGCACTATTTTTAAAAAATGTAACATCCATTCCCAATGTTTGTCATTTTTCACATACAATAAAAAAATGTAGTGAAAAATCTGTCCTTTAGTGGCTTTAAAAGGAGAAAGAAAATCAACAAAAGTGCAGAGGTAAGAAAGTTTAAGATATGCTTAGCAAACAGTAAGCAATCTAGTAAGACATACAATGTTTCCATAAAGCAGATATAGAGATAAGGATGAAAAAGTGGGATAATGCATTAAAAATCTGCATTAAAATTTATATAACATTTGTGAATACATTATTATCATGATAATAAAAATTGAAATTAGATTTTGTGTTGTTAAGATAAAACTATTCTGGAGAAATGAGAATTGTAGAACTAGAGTTTATAGAAAACAGGAGAAAATGAGTCCTTTTCCCCTCAATTTCAATTTCAGGCAAATGAGATTTTTTACTTAATAACTGCTGAGATTTTCAAATGTCAAAAATAGGTTTATTTGTGGACAGAAAGAAATAAAAAATAAAAGAATTCTTAAATAACTTTTCTTTCAATGTGTTAATTAGTTTAAAAGAGTAATTCTTTGATGGTGTTGAAGGCCCTATGTGGTCTGTTAAATGACCTAGAGAAAAACTTCAAAATCAGCCCAATACTATATAATTTCTACTGCTAAATTTTTTTTCTGTTGCAATGAATAAATTAAGAAAGTCAAAAAAGCTTTTGGCTTTGTGAGAAAATGTAGGCGAGACACTAAAGGAAGAATGTAGGAGGGAATGTCTACTAGAGAGAAAATAAAATCCCCAAAGAGCCAAGGGAGAATTTATATTTCTAAGGCACTTAGTTTCTTGGTATATAGTAGCTCAGACAAACACTAAAAATAAACCTGTATTCGAAGGGGAAAAAAAGCCTTTTCTTGCTCCAGCACTTATGACTCGGAGTAGGGAAAAACACAGAATTTCAGGTGCCACACAAATACACACACACATACACACACAGTTTTAAATCCTTATCATCTCCTAATCAATCATTTCCTAAAAAGCCTCTTTACTCGTGCTTCTTACAAAATAAGCCAGTACATTATAAAATTAATGGAATAAATCTTCATTGAAGACCACAAGATTTCTGAGGCCTGTGCTCACTTGGGTTGTGTTTACAGCGGGCTCTGGAGGAACTGTTTCACATTTTCATAGTAATATAGTCTTTCCTATAGAAAGCTGAGTGTTTTACTTTTCCAAATTACAGATCAAGTAGTTGAGATAAAACAGCAATACATTTTGAAGTCAATTTTGAAGGGCACTAATGCTATCCATTACAACTGTGGTCCCCAACCCCTGAGCCGCCATACCAGTTTGTGGCCTGTTAGGACTAGACTGCACAGCAAGAGGTGAGTGGCTGGTGGGCATGGGGGAGCAAAGCCTATCTGTATTCACAGCCACTCCCATAGTTTGCATCACTGCCTGAGCTCCGCCTCCTGTAAGATTAGCAGCAGCATTGGATTCTCATAGGAGCAAGAACCCTACTGTAAACTGCGCATGTGAGGGATCTAGGTTGCACTCTCCTTATGAGAATCTAATGCCTGATGATCTGAGGTGGAGCTGAGGTGGTGACGTGAGTGACCGGGAGCGGCTGCAAACACAGATTATCATTAGTAGAGAGGTTTGACTGCACAGTAAATGTAATGTACTCGAATCATCCCGAATCCATCTGCACCCCTGGTCCATGGACAAATTGTCTTCCATGGAACCAGTCCCTGGTGCCAAAAAGCTCGGGGACTGCTGCATTACAAGTTGTTTCCAAGTTTCTCTTCTTCATGAATTCTTTTTTGTTGGGTGGGTGCAGTGGCTCACGCCTGCAATCCCAGCACTTTGAGAGGCTGAGGTGGGAGGATCACTTGAGGCCAGGAGTTTGAGACCAGCCTGAGCAACACAGCAAGACTAGCTCAACAAAAAATTTAAAAATTAGTAAAGTATGGTGCCATGTACCTGTATTCCCAGCTACTCAGGAGGCTGAGCCAGGAGGATCGCTTGAGCCAGGAATTTGAGGTTGCAGTGAGCTATGATGATGCCACTGCGCTCTAGCCCAGGCAACAGAGCAAGACCCTGTCTCAAAAAATAAAATAAAATAAAATTTTAAAAAAGAGTTCTTCTTTGCTTTGTGGTGGTTTATTTAATTTGTCCAAACAGCTGGAAGGACTCAGGTGATTGAAAAAGAAGCTTTTAAAGTGAAGTGGTTCAACTTCTCAATCCAAAATAGGCATATTTGATATCTACTCTTGGCTTGAACACCTACAGTAACAGAAAGTACCACCTGCCTCGGAACACAACCTATTACTTTTAATGGGCAGCTCTGTCAACTTTTCTTCCTAATATTAAATTAAAAGCTGTTTTCCTACAACTTCCATCCTCTAGATTTGTTCAAATGACATCTACCCACTTTTCCTCATGATATCCCCTTAAACATTTAAAAATAGCTCTCCTAGACCTTCTTAAGTCTTCCCCTCTTCCAACTGGTTAAGACTGTAGACTCAGCAGGCAGACTTCCTGGGTTCAATTTTTAGTCCCATTGTGTTCTAGCTGTAACCTTGGACGAGGCTAAGCCTCAGTTTTCTAATTTGCAATCACAGTAATATGAGAATACCTTTTAATAACATTGTTGTAAGAATTAAATCAGATGATGCAGGAAGTGCCTGTACAATAGTAAGCATCCAATAAATGGCTTCTTATGTCCCTTGTGACATTTAGTTTCCAGATCCTGGGCCAGCAGGTATTTCCTTGTCTGGATGCAGTCATGTCTGTCAGTCTCTTAATACATCAAGTGAAGAATTGAAGAAGGGAAGGATCAGCAAAAGGTAAGCAGAGTCACAATTTAAAACTAAAGCACATTATTAATTTCAAAATCAGTGAGGATACGTGTTAATATAGAAAATTTAAATTTCTTAAGGACAATGTTTTATACTTATTTTTATTTCAGCATAGTGTATGAAAAACATAGTTATCAATCAATGGGGTTGGCAAACTTTTCTATAAAGTTCTACATAGCAAATAATTTCGGCCTTTGCAGGCCATATGGTCTCCATTGCAAATACTCAGCTCTGCTATTGTAGCACAAAGCAGCCACAGACGATATGTAACTGAATGCGTGTGGCTGTGTTCTATTAATACTTAATTTATAGATGCTGAAATTTGAATTTTATATATTTCAGCTATCATGAAATATCTATCCCCTTTTGTGTTTTTTCCCAACTATTTCAAAGCATGAAATGCATTCTTTTGTTGCAGATTTAAATAAGCACAGCAAGCTGTATTTGGCCCACTAGCCATTATTTACCTACTTATGTAAGATGAAAAGAGATAGTCCCATATTCATCTGCATTAAATGAGAAAAATGACACGGATACTGTCCTCCCAAACAGACTGGAGGAAGTAGGAAAGGAAAAGGCAAGGGTGCAGATTGAGCCAAGGCAGAACACTTAACTAGACAATTAGAAATGAAAAATCTCTTTGAAAGGGAGAAGGAAATGTGATTCATGCAAGAGGTTATATTGGTCTTTCCCAGAGGTGACACTGTTTCTTTGCCATCCAACTTACTGGCATATGGTGGTATTATTTAGTAGTCAAGAATTTGGAAACTGGAATCTTCAAGACTTTTTGTATCCCAGCTCATCCAGTTACTATGTGATCTTAGGTAATTTAGTTAACTTTCTAAATGTCCTCTTCTGTAAAACGGTCATAATAATAGACCTCACCAGTGGGATTCCAATAGGATTAATTAAGATACAACATTTAGAGTGGTTAGCACACTGCTGGTTCTATTGTGAGGCCTTCACAAATGTTAACTTCGTGACAGGAATAAATGAAGAAGAGAAAACTTTTCATGAACAAGGCATATATTCAGTTGGCTTTATTTATAAATCATCCAGAGTTATTTCTTCAAAGAGCACTGCTGCATCCCCACCACCTTTTGCCTAGTTCTTCAAGTGTGGTCATTCATCAGCATAAATAGCATTACCTGAGAACTTGTTAGAAATACAAATTCTCAAGCCCTACCTCAGATCTAGTGAATCAGAAACTCTGGGGTTAAGACCCAGAAATATGAATTAATATTTTAACAAGCCCTCCAGGTAACTGTGATGCACTCTAGAATTTGAGAAACAATAGTCTAGGTGAATTTTGGTTAAAATAAACAAGGGCATCCTTGAGGTTATAAATGGGTATATACTTCTTCATAAATCTCATAGCAAACATATAATGAGATGTTTGTCAGATATTGCTTCCAGATTTTCTATAAGGACACTGTGACTCAATAAGGGTCAGTGATCTATACGAGTGTCACAGCAAGTAACCAAGTCTCATACTCCAGTCTGGGTACTTCCAACTTTACCTGATGTCAAGTGTCCTAATGGGTAAGCAGGAGGGGAGGGGATGGAATAGGAGTTACTGTTACAGGGCTATTAGCCTTAATACCTTATGTAGCTGGCTACTATCTATCTATCCACTGTTTATCTTCCCTTCTTCATTACCAACAAAACCGAAATTTGGTTCAGAGAAGCAATGTGCTCAGCTAATAAGACACACTTTCAAGGTTCCCTTGCATATGGGAGTGATGATGTTACAGTCCTGAACAATGAGATATAAATGGAAGTCGTAATATCAGCCTTCTTTTGAAAGTTCCTTCAAAGTGGGCAAACCTAGCAGGCATGTGCCTTTTGCATTTTCCTCTTTTTTTTTTTTTAACCTGCTACTTGAATGTAATGCTTAGTGCTTCAAGAGACATTTGTGATTACAAGGAACACAGCACAATGATAACCTTAGCAGAGTAGAAATATTGAAGGAGAATGAGTTGTAATGACATCCCTGAAGTTGCCACATCTGCTCTGAACTGTCTATATCAGATACCTTCTTATGTGAAAAAACATATCTAATTTATTTAAGCCCCTATTTATTCAGAATTTTTTGTTACTTATAAACATAATCTTAACTGATATTCCCTGCTAAGAAAAGGGGATAATTCACTGCCCTGACATTTTTGAAGCAGAATAAATTTACTCTGTAAATATGCAAAGCATCTGGATTTTGAACAAATTCAAATTGTTTTTTTTCCTGGGCTTCCAGCATTTACATCTGCTTGATCAACACCCCACTCCCCAGATATCCTAGTTTCCTACCCATCCTCATTTTCAGGACTTCCATCCTCACTTTGGTTCTTCAGCTCTACAAAATTACTTGTAATTTCCACTCCCTCTGCTTGAAATGCCGTCCCTTCCATTCCTCACTTTCTTGGCATCTTATAAACTCTTCTCATTCTCCAAGAGTCAGCTCAAATATCCTGTCTTCAACAAAGCCTTCAGTGACTTCATCTGGCTAACTTAGCCACATCTTCCCCTATACTCCCCTGACACCTTGTATGTGGTTCTTTCATAAGAATCATGACATTATATGGCATTGGCTTATAGGAATGCACCCTGTCTACACTTTAAACTTGCTGAACACTGGAACAATATTTTTTCATCTCTGTATCTCCAAAACCTGATATATTACGTATAGAGTGGGAACTTGATACATGTTTTCTAAAATATACATGTTCCCAAGTATAGAGGGGGAACTTGATACATGTTTTCTAAAATAATGAATGGATTGAAGGGTGGATACAGTGGTGAGAGTGAAAATATTTAACACCAATTCAACTAATCAAACAGTTGCCAGGGGAATGTTGTACCAGTGACTACAAGGCTGAGTATGTCAGTTCTGGAGAGATGAATAAGACACACATAACACAGAACCTATGTATTTGTGATAATAGATCATATCTCCAGGGTAGTTTCATCTATGGCCTTTTATGGTGTATTTGTGTATATATTAGGTAAATGATGCAAGGAATATATTTAATATTATTTTTTTAAAAACTTTTATCTTCCTTTCATCAAGTGCCAAAGTAAGTTAACGGCTTTCTTCCAGCCAAAGTTAAAGGTTTCTAGTCTTCTATTCATTATTATAAAATTGTTTTATGTATTTACTTCTTTCACCATAAAAATGCACTACAGGAAACATTCTGATATGTTGCCAGCTGACAAATGTACTGAGCTACTGAACTACTCCTGACCTTTTAAGTTATGATTTTACTTGTTTTTAGACAGGCATCCAAAAGACTTAAGACACAAATGCATTATTAATTTTTACTACTAATAGCAATACTCTTGCAAATTTTCTATATTTTAGTCAATGCTAAAGTCTAAGTCTCACCCTATGTAGATAAAGAAAGAAAATTTTGCTTTTAGAGCACCTATCTCCCATTTTACATTCATTCTTCTGCGTTTGTGTTTTCCATCTAGGCTATAAGAATTCCAAGCCACAAAACTACCCAATTCCTCCACAAACCAATTCAAATGTACCTATATAATATACACTGTTGGTTGCTTATCACCTGTGCCTCTTTTTTCCCTTTCTAACAGAATCCTCATTTTGTTCAAGTATCCACTTGTCCTTGAAGTAAATTAGGAAAAGCTGATCCCAGTCGCTCCAAGGGGTGTATGCTGATTAGTGTAAATCTATTGACACATGATATTCCCCTAGTATCTGGGAGTGGGCAGGGATCCAAGAGAGGTTCAATCATACTGAAGGAATAGCTCTAATACTCACTTTCTCTCTCTTACCCCATGCCCCTTCAATTGGATGTGGATAGGCAACATTTTGCCTTAATTGTTGCAGTCAGTCATTTTGAGAATATGAGGAGAGGCAGCCTGAGCCCATAGCTTTCTGCATAGAGAAGACAGAAAACAGAGATGCTAAATCATCCTCGACTACTCCTTTGTGCTTCTGACTCAACCAATGCAGGAACCCAACCTACCCCTAGACCTCTTATTATGTGAGATAAGGATTTTTCTTATTTTTAGAGTCAATTTCACTGGTTTTTTATTACAGAAAGCATCCTAACTGATAAACTCATGCCCTGACTCCTTAGAAATTCTGATATTCATTAATTCATGTTAATCTGGACCTGTTGTTCTAGTTCAAATGATGAAAGACTAAAATACATAGGAAAACCAAATGCTATACTTTTCTCATGCACGTATGGATGATAGGAGCCTTTAAGATAGCATCCGTTTTATAGTCAATGACCCACCTCCCCTCATTTCATACATTTGCCTATTAACATAGGTTTTGTAAAGGCTATGTCTTAATCCATATATTAAGCATGGAATTCTTGATAAATTCTGTATATCTAGGGGAAGTTTCAAAATGGACATCTATATCATTTACCCTGTCAAGGATCTGTTAAGGGTTTAATCTCACTTTAAATTTCAATGTCTGAAGGCCAAAGCCCATTTGAATACTCTTCAGGAGGTATTGAAGAATTATGAAGCAACTGTCATAACTAATCTAAACCTTGAGTCTGGCCTAGTAGGAGAGGTGTTTATTTGTACTCCTTTCCTTAACCTGAGTCAGTAAAAATCTTAAGATATTTGGATACATGTGGAAGGGAAAAATATTGTTTATATTTGTTAAGTTATACTGAAAATGTACTTCAAAATTATCTACTTTCTAAAGGGCCTCTTTCAAAATGTATGATTTTTTAGTTAAAAAAACACTGAGAAGTTTAAAAACTAGGCTTTGGCACTGGGTGTGTACACAAGGATCTGTATACTTGTGCAGCCTTGCAAGATCCTCATCCCCAATTCCTGCCTCAGTTTCCCTATCTAGCAATGCTCCTTGGCACACAAACCTGTTTTATTCTTTGGGAATCATATGCACAATGCTAAAGGCTTATGAGGTTTTCAAGGGTTTAGAAAAATTTTAAAAGCGTATTGTTTTCAAAATACAAAAAGAAACCTTCAAAGTTGAAAATTCTAAATATTTAACTAAATGGCTATAAAGCATGCCATCATGTCAAGTAGTCAACTACAATACCTAAGGCCAAAATGCATAATTTATTTCTAAAATTATGAAAGTTATTAAAATTATTTCAAATTTTACAGAACAAAAAGTTCATCTCATATAAGTATTAATACTATAAGATATAGGCTAGAGCCTGCAAAAATAAGTCTCTACAATCTACCCACCACTTAAAATGGCCCTGGCAGTTTTCACCGAGAAAAAGGCCTGTCTTCTATCCATAAAACTTTTGGTAACTCTTGCCTTTATGAGGGTGCTTTCTGAAGCTCAAAACATTGGAATGTTCCTCCCCCTATACAGGTCTATCACCATTGCACCATAAAAAAATCCTCACTGCCATTCCCTTAGCCAACATGAAAGACCTTTCACACCAGACATGACCCTTCATGAGCCCCCACCCCCTGGAAACTAGAACTTACAGATGCCCAGAACCTAGTGAGAAACACAAAACAGGACTCTTAATACCTTTCAGCCAATTCCAACACCAAAACGACACAGGCAAAAGTTAGAATACCTGAGGTTAGTAGCTCCTGACAATGACTATTAATGTTCCTTCACCCACTATATATAGCAGTGAACCCCAAGTTTCTGGAAAAGAGCATCCAAGGTTCCCTACAGCTTGGCTCTTGCTTACCTATCCAGACACATTTCCTATGATTCCAAATATACTAATTTTTACTCTAGTTATTTACATCTAACACCTTGAAGTTTCCATGCCACTTGATGTGTTCCTTACTTTGGTACTTGGCTCTTTCTCATTCTCCTGGCTTTGCCTGTTGAGCTTTCCCAGACCTGGTCAGGGTTGGAAATATGCCCTTCTTTTATGCTTTTATAGACTCTGAGAATAGCTCTATCTCATTACTCACCATATAGTTTTATAAGGGTCTCCCCTTCTGGCTTATGAGCTTTTGAAGAGCACAGCCTCTGCCTAATGTATCTATATCACCAGCATCTAATACAGTGCCTGGATATAGGTATTAGAATTAGTTAGCCATGGGCCTTATATGCTTTATTGAATTATTGTGAGAATGAACTAAGCTAAGAACTTTGAAATGTATTATCATTTGTCTCTAGAATACATATATATATATTTTTTGAAAAAAAATCATATTTTAAGTTGAATTAACTATCTGTGCAGGAAGAAATAGAATTTACGTAGCATAACTGAGAAACTTGTTAAAGACAAGACACTTATTATGGTAGTCAGACAAACCCAAACAATACTGAGGGGCCCCAGGAAGCAGTGCTGAGTAACTCTAAACATATCTGGCTCTGTAACTGAATAAGTATGACAGCTGCTGCACCAAACCCAGTTCAGAAGAGCCCATTCCTGTATTTTGAGCTCTGATTGGAGTTCTATAGGCTCCCATTTCCCAAGTTCTATAGGATGACTCACATTTTCTGTTTTGCCTGTAAAACAATGGATAGCATTTTTAAGAAGTCCTATAATCTTTCCATAAATGAAAACTTATAAAGAAGCCCAATATAGCAACATTTAAACATGCATAAGCCTTTCCACCTAGAAAAGAAAAGATGCTCCCTTGACTCTTATATTTTCACCCACTTACTGCCCTGCCTCTCTTCTCCCCTTCACAGCCAAAACTTTTAAATGCTTGTCAATATTCACTGTTTCTACTTCCTCACCTCCTACTCATCTTTCACTCCATTCAGGTTTCCACCCCCTCACTCCACCCAAAGAACTCTCATTAAAATCACCAGTGGCTTCCCTGTCACAAAATCCAATGGCTGGTTTAGTCCTTATTTTACCTTTCCTCTAAGCACTATTTTATACTGTTGACAGTTCCTTTTCTTCTTGGTAATACTTTCTACATCTCTACACTTTACCCTCCACAATGTCATGCTGTCTTGGTTTTAATCCTATTTCTCTGGCTGCTAAAGTTTATCTACTTTGCAGGCTCTTCCACCTCTATCCACCCATTAAGATTGTTAGCCCCAATCTCTCCTCACTCTATATTTGCTCCCCAGGCAATTTCACAAATCTAGACAGCTTTAATTACTAACTCAAATGACTTCCAACACAGGCCTCTGCTCTGAGCTCCCAGCTGCCTATGTGACATCTCTACTCATTAATAGATATCTTAAAGGCACATTATATACACTACATCTAGTATTGAACTCATGATTTACCCTTTCTACCCAAAACCTGGCATTCCTCTAATACTCTCTAACAAAGTGAATGATACCTGTTTCCATTTAGTATACAAACCAAAAACCTAGAAGTCATATTTGACATATTCTCCTCCCGCAACCAATACTCCATACATCAACAAATTCTATGTAGTCTTTTATAACACCTCTCAAGTCAATCACTATTCTCTATCTCCTTGTTGATTGTCTCAACTGTCATTTAGTCCAAGCTACCACCATCTCTCATGTGAACTACCCTAAGAGTCTTCTTGTTCGATTCTATAGCCAACCTGGAACCCACAGGCAGAAAACTTTCCACAATACTAGCCTGGATAGATGCAAAAATCCTTAACAAATCATTCCAAATAGAATTAAAGCACATATAAAAATAATTATAGACCATGATCAAGTGAGGTTTATTCCAGTAATGCAAGACTGATTCAGTATTCAAAAAAACAATAAAAAAACAATGTAATACACCATATTAACAGGCTAAAGGAGAACAAACATGTGATCATACCAATTGATGCAGAAAAAGAATCTGACAAAATTTAACAATCATTTATGATAAAAATTCCCAAAAAGTAGAAATACAAGGGAACTTCTTCAATAGAGAAATGCAGAAAATATACAGATAACATCATATTTGGAGGTAAAAGACGAATGCTTTCCCCCTAAGGTTGGGCACAGTCATAGATGTCCACTCTCATCACTTTTATTCAATATAGTGCTGAGAGTTCTAGCCAATGCAATGAGGCTGGCTAGAAATGCAAATTAAAAGAATACAGATCAGAAATAAATAAATAAAATTGTCTCTATTTGTAAGTTACATGATTGTCTACATAGGAAAATCTCAAAGAATCTGTAAAAAAATGTCCTAGAACTAATGAGTTTAGTAAGGTCACAGGATGTAAGATAAACATACAAAAATCCTTTGGATCTCTATATACAAGCAACAAACATGTGGACACCAAAATTTAAAATACAATACCATTTGCAATTGCTCAAAAAAATGAAATATTTAGAATAAGTCTAACAAAACATGTATAGAACTTGCATGCTGAAAATTTCACAACACTGATGAAAGAAATAAAAGAAGTTCTAAATAAACAGAGAGGTGTACCATTTCATGGATTGGAAGACTCAATATAGTACATCTCCCCAAACTGATGTACAAATTTGATACAATCACCATCAAAATCCCAGTAATATTTTTTGTTTTCCAGATATAGACAAGATTATTTTTAAAATTATATGGAAAGGCAAAGGAATTAGAATAGATAAAACAAATTGAAAAAAAGAGGAATAAAGAGGAAGACTCAGTCTACTTGATTTCAAGATTTACTATATTAGCTAATCAAGATTGTGTTACGTTAGTAGAGGGATAGATATATAGATCAATGGAATAGAATAGAAAACCCAGAAATAGATTTACACAAATATGTCCAGTTGATTTTTTGACAAAGGTGCAGAAGTAATCCAATGACGGAATCAATTCAAATAACAAAGACAGAATTTTCAACAAATGGTGCTGGAGCAATTGGACATGCACAAGCATAAATAAATAAATAAATCTTAACACAAGTCTCACACCTTATACAAAAAATTAACTCAAAATGGATCATGGGCTTAAATGTAAAACCTAAAATTATATTCAGAAAAAAATAGGAGAAAATCTTCAGGATGTAGCATTAGGCAAAGAATTCTTAGACTTGACACCAAAATTACAATCCATAAAAAGAAAAATTGACAAATTAAACTTCTTTAAAATTAGAAAATTTTGCTCTACAAAAGACCCTGTTAAGAAGATGAAAGCTACAGGAGAAAATATTTGCAAATTATATATCCAACAAAGAATTTGTATCCAAGATATATAAAGAAATCCCCAAAATCAACAGCAAGAAAACAAATAACTCAGTTTAAAAATGGACAAATGACTTGAACAGAATGACTTGAACAGATACTTCACCAAAGAGAATATAAGGACAGAAAATAAGCACATGAAAGACATTCAATATCATTAACTGTTATGGTTTGAATGTTTGTGGCTCTCCAAAATTCATATTGAAACTTAATCCCCAATGAAATTGTATTAAGAGGTGGGGCCTTTAGGAGGTGATTAGATCATGAGGGCAGAGCCCTCAGGAAGGACATGAGTGCCGTCATAAAAGGGCTTGAGGGAGCCCATTTGCCCCTTTTTGCTGTTCTGCCATGCGAAAGTGCAGCAAGAAGGTGGCATCTATGAAACAGAGAGTAAGCCTTCACGAGACACCATGTCTGCTGATGCCTTGATATTGGAATTCCTAGTTTCCAGAACTGTGAGAAATAAATTTATATCATTTACAAATTATTCAGTCTAAGGTATTTTGTTATAACAACAGGAATGAACTAAGACATTAGCCATTAGGGAAATGCAAATTAAAACCATGATTAGATACCTGTTAACATGGATAAAATAAAAAGTAATGACAGCACTAAATACCGGCAAGAATGCAGAGAAACTGGATCAGTTGACATTGCTGGTGAGGATCTAAAAGGAAAACTGGAAAGTTTCATAAAGAACTAAATATTTAGTTTCACAGCAATTTAAAAAAAAAAACTAAATGTGCAACTTCCATACAAGCCAGCAATTGGACTCTTGGGAATTTATCTCAGAGAAATGAAAACTTCAATTCACACAGAAACATACATGAATACTTATAGCCAGAACTGGAAACAATCCAGATGTTTTTAATGGGTGACTATTTAAACAAACTGCAGTACATCTATACCATGGGATACGACTTAGCAATAAAAAGAATGAACTATTGATACACGGAACAACTTCAATACCTCCTAAGATAATTATGCTGAATGAGCAAAAACAATACCAAAAGGTTACATGTGTGATGTCATTTATATATCAATCTTGAAATGACAAAATTACAGAAATGAGGATAAGATTAGTGGATGTCTCGGATTAATTATAGGGTATAAGGTGGGGACAAGAAGAAAGTGGGTGTGGCTATAAAAGGACAACATGCGGGATCCTTTTGGTGATAGAAATGTTCTATATCTTGACTGTATCAATGTCAGTATCCTGGTGTTGATATTGTACTACAGTTTTACAAGATGTTACTATTGGGGAAACTGGGCGGAGGGTATATCAGATCTTTCTCTATTACTTCTTACAATTGCATGTGAATCTACAATTATCTCAAAATAATGTTTAATTTTAAAATGTTAATATGTAGTATCTCTTCTTATGCTTGAAATCCTTCAATAGCTTTACATTATTCTTAGATTAAAGACAAAATTAATTAACTTGATATGCAAGCTCTTTTTGGTCTAAGCTCATCTCTCTAGTCTCATTGCATACCTTTCTTTCCCTTATTCTTTGCACTTATGCAGGCATCTAAGTCTCCTACTCTGAAGGAATAAGAAACTAAGCTTTGATCGTTGAAAGAGAAAGTGGAAATACTTATTAATACTTATTTATCTTTAAAGATAAAATGATATGGTAGTCCAGAGTTTTTCAAATTAGGGTCCTTGGCCTAACTCTTAGAGGTCTGTGGAGGTCCACAATTTCTCCATGATAACTGATTTTTAATTTGGCCTTTTCCTTTTTGATGGCAATCTAATAGTGTTGGTAGAAATGTATCTAATTCACCTGGATGACCACCTTTTAACTGACTGTGGCCTTGAGATTTTAGTGTCCACATTGGTGTTTGTGTTACAACCGGATGGATGCCAAGTACTACTATAATTGACCCTTAAACAACATGGGTTTGAACTACATGGGTCCACTTACATGGATTTTTTTTCAATAAAAGTTATAACAAGTGTGCCTCCCTCTCCTGCATCCCCTTTCACCTCCTCTACCTCATCTGCCTCTGTCAACCCTGAGACAGCAAGAACAACTCCTTGTCTTCCTCCTCCTTCTCAGCCTATTCAATGTGAAGATGAAAAGGATGAAGAACTTTATGGTTCATTTCCACTTAATGAATAGTAAATATATTTTCACTTCCTTCTGATTTTCTTAATAATATTTTCTTTTCTCTAGCTTACTTTAAGAATATAGTATACAATACATACAACTACAATATATGTGTTGATGGACTGTTTATGTTATCGGTAAGGCTTCTGGTCAACAGTAGGCTATTAGTAATTAAGTTTTTCAGAAGTCAAAGGTTACATGCAGATTTTCCACTATTTAGTGGGTTGGAGCCCTTAACCTGCAACTTGTTCAAGGGTCAGCTGTACTTTAATTGCCCTGAGATAATAAAAGAACAGAGGAGGACTAAATATATGAATTCAGTCAAGCCACATGAAGGCTGAATGATCTCAAAGACCACTACACAGATGAACATTTCACAGTTGTTTCAGTACAATATAAACAATATAGAAAAGTTCTAGGAGAATTGAGCCATTATATGGCACACAGTGATGATATGCCATGCATTTCAAAAGAACCCATGCAGAAGCAGCTGATACAATATGGATGTTGCATGAAGGTGATTTAATTTCAATAAACATCATTTATCATACTAAATTAATGATTTTCATTTGGATTGCATATGTTTGTGGTTTTTATTGTATTTAAGTTATAAATCTGTTTTGATTTAATAGTTGTACAGGAGCTATTAGCACATAGAACTTAGTTAGTTTAATCTTCTGTGTATTTAAGTAATACAAAAATGATTTAATTCAAATTTAGAAGTTCTTCTAAGATAATTATTTTTTCTTTGTTAAAGGTATTTTACTCCAGTTTAAGAAAAAATGGTACCTACCTTCTTTTGTTCAACAGTTGATTTTTGCCATTGATAACTTCTAATCTTGTAGACAGATGGGTAGTTAGTATATTTGGAATGTCTCAATATTCTTAATTTATTATTATACAAGAAGTATGGAAGCTTAGCAAATAATCTTGAAACCTTAGCATTCCAATTAAAAAAATGTTCCATATCTACGGACGTAGCTGGGCCTCTTGAGATTTTACCCCAGCATTTTTAATGACAGGAATAATGTAAAATTGGACTAGGCCCATGGTTGTTTACACATGTGAACTGCTTGCTTCCTGCTCAACACCTGTTGTTCTCATAGCAATTATTAACTGCTGATACACTGTTTCTTTGTCAAGCAGGAAGAGATAAGTCCAGAGTCACAAGGAGAATCTATGAGTTTGTTTTGCAGAAGGAATGAATGCCCCTGAAAAAGTTGCTACTAGCTGCTGATGCCCAGAAGTCTGGTTACTCAAGGTGTTATCTGAGACTAAAAGCAACCCAGACTTCCCGTTTCAGTTCCCTGAAATTCCCCTCCCTTATCCCCCTTTTATTCCTGAACTGCATAAATGCTCCCTGCCTCATCTCTGTGACAAGACAGATCTGAGAGATTTGCTCTCCTGTCTTCTCACTGTGGCCAAATCAAACAAACCTTTCTCTATTTCCAAGCACTGGTGTCACAGTTTTTGGCTTTAGCTGCGCTTTGGGTACATAAGCCTGAATTTAGGGTTCTACAACACCTCTACAAAATTTTAAATGTCTTTTTATTTTTTGAGACCTTAACTTGATTTATTTTCAACAATTTAAAAAAGGATTTATAGCTCATAAATCATTTTTTTAAAAATCATATAATGATCATATTCTTATGAAAGTCTGATTAATTAGAAGCCTTGGTTGCAAGTATTGGTTTTCAGTGCCACACTGTCCTGAGTACAAATTGCTAATGTGCTATTTATATTTGTGAGACCTCAGACAACTTAGGTAACTTCTCAAAGGCCCTTACCCATGTGAAGATAATATTGGTACCAAATGCTAATTGTGAAGATTACTGAGATGATCTATGTGAAGTGATCCAGAGCAAAGGGTGAAGTATGATATTCATTAATGTCCCTTTTGTTTGTGATTTCATCAAAAGTTTTCTGGATAGGAGTAAGACAGTGGCCTCTCTGTGGTTTTAGAACTATTTGACTTTATATAACTCACTTAATCTCCCAGTTATTTCATCTGCAATATAAGGTTGTTAGACTATGATTTCTTCACCCTCTTTTGTGGCTACATTGCTCTTGGTCTCCTAGTTTCCCAATGAAAGAGCATGTGATTGAAATATATGTCTACCCGACCTTACCTGAAATTCTTAGGGTCAAGTGTATTTTAAAATTCAGAAATATTTGAATTTTAGAAAGGTTACACAGTGTGCCAAGTATTACATAATAGTCCCTAGCAGGATCTGGAGCAGAAGCCTATAATCAAATGTATTAGTATTTCTGCAATGAAATATATGAGTAGTCACACTAGGATACATGAAAACTATAAATAGTACTACATTATTTTTTGTTAGGTTTCTGCCACTAAATGCGTTTTGATGCCAAGGTTACAAAAAACTTTTAGGTTTTCAAAGGTTTTAGATTTTAAAGTTACATATAAGCATTGTGGACTTTTATAAACTAAACTAACTCCATGGATTGTTTCCACTACTACAAGTATGCTGTAATAAAAAATATGATATAATAGGACTGAAAATTCTGGATTCAGGATCTCTGAATCTATCCTTGATTCTTACTGTCTAGCTTTGTGAAATCAAGTAATTCTACCTGTCTGGACCTCAGTTTCTATATTTGTAAAATCTAAGTTTGAATAAGAAGTTTTCTAGGGTTCCTTTTATGATTAATAGTCTATTCCTACTGTTTACTATAATATAATTGTTGGGGCTCAGAAACAAATACCCCAAAATATTGCACTTTGACATACTGAACTGAAGAAGTCACAAGGTCTCTCTGACCTTCTCCCCACTCCCCTACCTCCCCCCATCCCCTGCAAACCTGCTCCTATCCCTTAACCCTTTGTGTCTCCCAAAGCGCAAGATTAAGTTGTTCTCTGAAGTTCCTCATCTGCCTAATGTCTAGACTTGCCAAAGAAGAAAACAAGTACATCTCGGCCCTTCCTTGAGTTTTGATTAACTGAACTCACATCACGGGAAGAAAGACTGAAGTCTGTCAATAAACCTGGATAGATTTTTGTCACAAACCATTGTCTGCCCAACAGAGTTTGTCCCAGGCCATTGTGTGTTCTTCAAGCCCATTAAATTCCCCTAAAAAATATTTTCTAACACCCTAAAAAGCATACACATTCCCATCTCCCTTTCCCCTAGGAAGAAGGATATACAAACATCTGTATCCCCTTGGGATATTGGGTAATTATTCTGTGACTTTCATCTGTGTACATGTCAATAAATTTGGATGCATTTTCTCTTATTAATCTCTCTTTTGTTTGTTTATTTTTCAGCAAAACTTTGGAGGGTTAAGGGGAAATTTTTCCTTTGGTTCCCTACACACCTAACTCACTCATTCATTCAATGAATAAATATTTATTGAGACTTACTATATGTCAGTACTTTTCTATGTCTTGTAGACACTGTGGTGAACAATTCTACTGTCATTGAATTTATATTCTGAGGAAATAGAGACTGACCAAAAAACAAAATAAAATAAAGTAAAACAGATAAACAAGTAAATAATAACATTTCTAATAGTGATTAATATTATAATGAAATACAATAAGAAAAGCATGATAGAGAGTGACTGATGGGACAGTCTATTTCCAGTCCAGTAGTTAGGAAAGACTTCTCTGTGGAAGTGATGTTTGAGTTTGGATCTAAAGGATAAGAAGCAGTTAGTCCTACGAAAATCTAGAGCAGAACATTCCAGAGAGAAGATATGGTAAACCCAAAAGCCCTAAGGCAGGAAATAGGCCTGTAGAACTGAAGTATAAAAGCTAAGGGGAGAGTTACAGGAGATGAAGCTAGAGAAAAGTAGTGTCAAGATTACGCTGGATTTTGCAGACCATAATAAGAAAGAAATGAATGAAACCAACCTTTTGCATTAAGAATGCTCATATAAGACCTATTAGTCTCCAGAGACCCATTATAACTAGTCCAAAGGCACAAAACCACTATTCTGTCTCAAGGAAATGTTAAGATGAAAATAAAATGCAGTGATAACAAATAAAAGTTCCGGTGAAAAACCAAGAGCCCTAAGAAATAAAATAAATTCAATCAATCATTTATTCCTTGGGGTGTTAAGGCTAATTGCTTCCAATGGTCTCTAGGACCTTTGTACAGAAACAAGTCATAAAATATTTTTATCAGCAACAGTATTAGAACAATTCTCTGGAAGTATATCTTCATATATTGTAGGCCAAGTACAAAATTCAGACAAATAAGAGAAAAAGCCAGATGCTATATAAAATGGAAAGATTTGGATTCTAAACATCAAAAGACATAACTCAAATAAATTTAATGTAGAAAAAATTTTTCTCTTAACAACACAGAACTATTAATTCTTTTAAATATTTTGTCTTCTATTACTAGTACCCATTGGATGCATATCAATTCTACTCATTCAAATACTAACAAACTCATTTTAAAAGTAAAACAAATTTTAAATGGTGAGAACTCAAAAGATGATACCTATAACTACCAATTCTATAAATGCAGTAACTCAAGTTCATGCAACTTAGAAGAGAAACTGACATATCAGTACTTACTGCTTATCAGATTCTATCTTCCTTAGGGTCACAGGAGCTAACAAGTACCTAAACCAGCAACTCAAGTCCATCTCTGCTTTGCCATAGCTCCTAAAGAGAGCTTTAGGAGGTAGGTTTTTCAAGAATCCCCATGATTTTTTGAATGAATTCAACTCAAAAATTTCTAACTATGAACCTAGCAATAATTTTCAACAACGTAGGTAATAAGAAGTGCAAGCTAGAGTACTTATAGTCAAAAATATTCAACCTTTGGGACAACAGAGCTAAAACATTTAAAACAAAGATCAATAAAATCTGAAATATATTTGAATGCTCAGAAATGTGATTATCATTAAAATGAAGATTTATATTCCACTTTGTATACCATAATAGACACTGGTAAGATTATCACACGCCTTTGCTTAATACAAGAGAATAATATCTTCCTCTCTTCCGAGGAAATAGTAAAAACACTCTTTCCAGTCTGCATCCAATAGGATAAAGACACCTTGATCTTGATGATATATTTTATTTTAAATTCTAGTAATAAAAGGATGTGTCAGCATCCTTACCATCTAAAGACCATAAATAGCACAGTTTGCTCAGTCTCTAAAAGATGTTTGCAGAGTTCAAATCCAATTCCATTAAGCACATGTCCCAACCTGATTTATATATGATTAGGAGATACACATGTCCTTGGATTGTCCTCTACATAAAACATTCTAGTGGGCTGGTAAAGGCAGTGCCACACTGTATCTTCTAAATCTTTTATTCTACTATTACTTCTCTTTCTCAGTATTGTCCAAAGGAACAGTGATTTCAGTTATATGCATACTGAGCTGTCAGAAGACCTACCACTGACTCTGGTATATGCTCCAGAATTCACCCTAGAACTTGAGCCAGAGAGCTGTCTTGCTTGGTAATTCACTTATGGGCTTCCTTAAAGTCCAAACTCTTGTAAGATAATTTAAAGTCACATTGAAAGAAAACAAAAAACATGATAATTGCTTTTTGTTTCCCAAGGCAAAAAAAAGTAACCTTCCATTCACCTTTTAGTCATGTATTGAGACTAAGACACATTTTCTCAAGGAGTTTGCCTTGTGAAGCAGTTTTAGAATTAGACAATTTAGTTTCAGATTTAGAAAAAGATTTCACTGATTCTCAATCAGGTGTTATTGACACTTTAAACAAGAAAATTTTTCAATATATGAGTCTGTCCCACACATCTGAAGAATATTTATTTTCCCTAGGATTTTTCCACCTATTTCCAATATGCCCCCAGGTATGATGACAAACAAAAAATTCTCATCCACATTTACAAACAACCCTCAAGAGTTGTGATACCCCCAGGTTGAGAACAATTAAAATTACCTCATTTTGAAACAAAGAAATAGAGAATCAACAATAAAAATAGATTGGTACTACAAATTATAAACCTAAGAATTAGCCTTGATTTAAAATTATGGCTTCACTCAATGCCAGCTGTGTAGCCTTGGATAACTTGCTTAACTTTTCTGAGCCTTAATTTCCACATATATAAAGCAGTTGAAATAATAACTTTCCACAGTGGGTTGTTATAAAGAGTAAGTGAAACAAGATACATAAAGTTCTTATCACAGGATATCGTACATATTTGGTGATCAATATTTTTTAGTTCCTGGCAATTCTTCCTTATATATGCAGAGTTTTTAATTCAGGAAAGAGTAGATATTACTTAAGGGTGGCTTGCTTTAATCAAAAACTACACCAGTGCATAGAAAGAAAAAGTATCTTTATAGCTTTACCCCTTAATATCTCACTGCAGTTCCTCTCCACAGCATTCTTCTATGGAGGGGGGTTATATGCAGTTCTTTCTCCTCCATATTTCTGGCAAGGGAGAGATTTCTACCATTTCTACCCAGCCATTTATTTATTTACAGTCTTTATTTACTTCTTTATTTCTTTGGTTATATAGCTTAGATCCCAACCAGAGAAGGACTGGTAAGTAAAAGGGTTCATACTCCAAAGCCCCACCCTGATGCCTAATACACATCAGCTCCATATACCTTCCTTGGTACACCCCAAAACTATATTGACTTTATAATTGGCCCTCTGTACCTCCATGTCTAGGGTACCTTATGCTGCTGGAGAAAATCGTACTGCTTGAGAATGGGTAATTGCACCAGATTTATGAACTCCAAGCTCTGTGGGGGCCTTCACCTCTGCCAAGGGATCCTCTACCCTTCTGTATCTCTCAGCAGATGATCTTGACTTCCTGAAGTTACATGGCAACTTCCTGCTCATGTACCTACACACCTATCCAATACCCTCCCTCCTAATTTTGGAGAATGGTGTCTCTCTTCCTCCTTAAAGGCAGTTAAACCCCCAATGGCACTGAAATGAATATTTGCCAGTTTACAGAAGGAGTAGATGCCAAAATTTTGTGAAATTGATATTGCTCTTCAAAAAGGCATGTTTAAAAAGTGTCTCCCTTTGTAACACTATCCAGATCCATTTTGTCTTTGGAAAATTCTTAACTGTATACTGCACACATATTCATTTACCACTTTATAGGTTAAGTTTATACTTCTAAATACATTGTCCTATTTATAGTCATAAAATTTAACACATTAGTTTATGCTTCACTCCAATATTTTTATTTTTTAATTACATGAGACCACTAGTGAAAACATGTTTCCTTCAATAGGAAATTAGCCTGTGTTATTTTAAAAAATAAAACAAAACAAAACAAAAAATAACCCAACTGGCTCTCCTTGCTATGGCAAGTTGCTATTTTCAAAAAGATAAATCTTAAATAAACTACCAGTCTTTCATAGTTGAATGCATTAATTGCTTCACCTCAAAACATACATAAGATGATGCCTTAAATTCACAGGACAGTGGTATAGCATGCTTGGGAAAGGGTAGAAAGAACACAATTTACAGATTTTGGCAAAATCTCCAGCTTCAATGAACTTTCACAGTTCAGTATACAAAGCTCATAATACAGAGCCTGGCACTTAGAAAGTATGCACCCAATAAACTGTAGTTATTTTTCCTCTGTGTTAAAAACTTTTCCCACAATTATGAATAAATAGTATATGGATCTTTGTATCATGATTTTAAGCCTTAATATTCTTAAATTCAAACTCTTTTAATACTTTATAGTAAAGTATAGAAATAATAGTAGGGAATATCACTGTTGTTAATCTTTGATTCTGTGAAATGGACTGGATTTATGAATTAGGAGCAGCACCAAAACAGTATAATGCTTACTATAAAAAATTAAACTTCGATATTTTAAAAACTAGTCTTATTAGACATGAAGTAATTTTTCAAAAGTTTAAAAAGGCAAAAAAGTAAAAAAAAAACCAAAACAAATAAACATAGGTAAAAATGTCATTGCCAAATTCCCATATTGTTCTCATTGATATTAACTCAGAGCAATTTCATATAATAATAATATTGTCATTGACACTTTAATAATCAAAACTCTAGCAGTTGAGAATACAAGTTGTGTATATTTTCTCTTTTGCATCTATTTTATTATTGGTGTCAGGTAGTAAGCTTTACTCAGGACAGCAATCTATCAAAAAATGTGTGCTGAACATTTACTTTGTTATTGTACTTTTCAACCTCAATCTCCTATCTTAACAATTCTTCACTCCTTTTTTTAACTCCTGTTCTTTGACCTCATAGAGATATCTAGCACTTTAATCCTTTCATTTTTTTCTCAGTTTACTAGTTCCTTTTGATCTTTTTCTTCTTTAGCCAGCTTGAAACTAATGGCTGTTAATTTGAACTACTTTCTCACCAATATTTTTGATTCCTTTTAGCGCAATTCTTTAGAAGCACCCACTCAGCAAATTACAGATAAATCCTGCAGCTGGTCTCTGAACTCACGTTTAGGGTCTGAAGCTCTGTGGGAAATGAAATCATACACTCACGCTAAGAGTAGCTTCTACATAGTCATAATTTCCACACTCAGTTGGGTAATGTCCTTTATTAATCTCCTCTCTGATTTCTCTCAAAAAACTTTTCTAAATCATTACCATCTTTCTTCAAGTTTTTAATAACTTGCACCTCCTCATTTTGAGAGGTTATATAGCCCTCTGTCTCCTTAAGAAAACTTGAGGCCATTAGCTGTGTTCTCCCCGCACGGGTATACCACAACCAGACCTAGAAAGGTAACTCACAGCCACAGCCATCCTCATTCTATGCCCTCTCTGCTCTCTTTAATTCTCCTCTACCATCTATATCAGAGGTTGGCAAAATATGGCCCATGTGTCAAATCTGGCTTCCTGTCTGTTTTTGTAAATAAATTTATGAAAACAGCCAAATCCATTTGTTTAAATGTTGTCTGTGGCTGCTTTAATGCTATAAGGGCAGAGATGGGTAGTTGCTACAGAGACCATATGGTTTTCAAAACCTAAAAAAATTTACTATCTTGCCCTTTACAGAAAAAGTTTGCTGCCCTCTGATATATATTGTCAACATCTTCTGTCATGAATCTTTTTCTTCAGCCTAAAAAAATGGCAATCTCTTTTCTAATCTAAAAATATTTGTTTAGGTTTCTTTTTCTTGCTCAAAGTCCAGTTATATAACAATTTCTCTCTTGCCCTCCTCATAAAACTTGTCCAGGAAATGTGCCATACTCTCTTTCTCCACTTTGCTTTTTATTCATTCCTTTCTCCCTGACTTTTGCCCCTACTGCTTTGTTGAAATTACTCCCACTAAAATTGATGACCTCCTACCTGCCCAACTTAAAGAAAAAATCTAGCCTTTAACTAATCCACTCATCTTTAGGCACACTCTCCTTAAAACTCTGTAATCTGATGTTCTTAAAAAAGGATATATAATAAGATCATTTCTAGAGGTTTCCACGTTTATGCTTGTCACAAACCAGATTTAATCTTAAGTATTACATGTTGTTGCCTCTGAGATAGGGGATTTATAATACTATTCCAATCTGAGATAAAGTAATCAAGTCACCACAATATTGTGATAAATAGGAAGAGAATATCTAATGCAGATATTTGTCAATACACAACCTCTACCCTTACCATATAGGATGCAAACTAACACTTGCCCTTGCACAACACATCTGCCCCAACCCCTTTTCCTTCTCTTTCTTCTAGGGTTATCACCATCTAGTCACTAGTAAAAAACTGACCAAAAGATGTCCAGGACATCTTGGAGTACAGGGCTTTCTCAGTTATCTCCTGGAATGAAGAATAGTAATCATATAAAGAATAAAGAGCCTTCATTTCTCTTAAAAATTGATATTCCTATGGATCGATAACAGAAATGGATCTGATAGAGATGTGAAATAGCCTTCTAGAGATCTAGATGATTAATCAAAATTTTAACTTCTCATACTGATGACTGGCACAGGATAAGCAAATGGAAATTAAATCTCTAAACCAATAACACATGCTCACTTATTTAATATGTAATTTCCATATTCCTGAAGTTGTAAGCCACCACACTAATGAAAGAAAGTACAATAAAATTAAAAGAACATGATCAACTTTCTTCTAGGGTAGGAAGGTGGCTAGTTAATAGGATAAGTTCTTCCTCACTTATCTATTAAAATAGCCATGAAAACTAACAAGGAGACCCAAATATACAAAATTGCTTATGATACCAATCAATACTTTACATCTAGCTGGAGGGGAAGAAAAACCCTCTTTAGTTCTATTATAGTAAGGATAGATTAACTGTCTCTCTCTGACATATGTTTTAATTTTTAAAACAGAACAAAATCCGTTAGAAAGCTGGTGGAAAGGCACATATGTCAACTTCTGCTTTATCTCCCTATCAAAAACATGTGTCATCTGTGCCTCTAAGTAAAACAGCACAGCAGCCACAAATCTCACATTGGCGAATTCTTTCAGATTAGAACAGAGTTATCCCCTTTCTCATTCCTTCACCCCATACTCCCTTTTCCCTCAAAATCACAGTTTCATTGGGAGACTTTAACATTTATGCTCTGATGGTCCAAGTAAACAGCATTAAGATGTAAAGATTGTAATGATACAATTAATAAGGTAGATTTAATAAATGCAAATCAAAAATTTTACCCCATAGAAAATATACTTTCCTTTAACATGTCATGGAACTATAAAAAATTTTATTTATTATGCCATAAAAAATCAGTATATTTTAAAATGCAAAACTCATAACAGCAAAATTCTTTGACCACATAGTCTAAAACTAGAAATTAAAACTAATGTTTAGGAATGAAACTAAACATATCTTAGCCTTTCAAAATTTAAAAAAAAAAACAGTTTTTTTTAAAAAAAGTTTTTATATAAAAAGGAAATAAAATTAACCATGTAGAAAGTCATAAAAATGGGAATATAATACATAAATTTATGAGATGCTTCCAAACATATTCAGAGGCAAATTAACAGACTTAAAAGACTATGATTATTTTTTAAAAGAATATAAATAAAGTGAGTCTTCATATCAAGATATAGAAAAATTCAATCAGAATAAAAATAAAACAGAAAGAAGGAAACAATAAAGAAGATCAGAAAATAATTACAGCACAGAAAAAAACTGATAAAGAAATAAAGCACTTGGTTCTTAAAATAGACAATAAAATTGATAAACTTCTCACAGATCTAATGAAGACAAAGAGAGAACATGTACTTTGGGACTGAAAAAAAGAACTATAAATACAAAGAAAATATTTAAAATGATAAGTGAATTATGTATGTGCTATTCTAAATTACTTATAAATATAAACCAACAACTATAAACATAAAATAACTATTTTGTTACAAAAGCAAAGACTAATATTTGAATGCAAGCTACTTTATGTACTAGTTGCATAATCTCAGATAAGTTATCCAACTGTTCTGAGCCCCATTTTCTTCATCTGTAAAATGAGAATTTAAAATCTCTATAATAAATAGTGTTTTGAGAAATACTGCTTATGTTGTCATCATTGCTGTCATACCTTCTCCTCCTCCTCATTATAAATATTCTCTACGTTTGATGAACACTTGATATGGGCCTAAATACGTTAAAATTTAAAAGATGTTTTTTCAATCAATACTTTAATCCATCCATAAGAACCAGGCCCAATATAGACCATTTACTTTATTACTTATTCCTTTCCTGAACTGCAAGTATTAGCAACATTCATTACATCTGAGAATATAAAACCTTAATGACATATCCTCCAGGGGAAAAAAACATCTTGCCCAACTTATAAGGATTGATTATACTTAATAATGAATGTGGTGCTTTTAGAGTTACGTAATTGTCATTAAACAAATACATAGGCATCAAATTTAAAGAAAAGGAAAAAGCTGACCTAAACAAAGTTGATGCTAAAAAAAGAAAAGTTAAGAATTTTTTTTCTCACTTTTAACAGTAAACCTGAAGCCTTCGTATAAGCCTATAAGATTCTGAAAACAAGAAGAATGCTGTATTTGTACTTGTTCCCCAATATCTTAGAATGATACAAAAATAAAACTGATAAAATTGAAGATCTCATATTTATATATGTCCCTAGACATTTTCTTAGGGTTTTAATGTAGATTATTATTTTCAGAGTTAAATTAAATAGAAAAGTAAAATGTAAAATTAAATTTCTAACTCTTGACATTTTCATATTTTAGACCCAAATAACAATGATTGCTGGCTTAAAATCTGTGTAACAGAGTTCATCAAGGGTCAGGGGGGGCCGGGGCAGGAAGTCATTTTGGTGCACAATTGCAAAATGCCAAAAAAAAAAAAAAAACTGGTAACTTTATCTACTTATCTTTTTGGATTAAGCCATTTAAAAATTTGACTTATTATTTTAAATTAATTAGTACAAGAGGTTAAAATAGACACACAAACAAAATATAGCCTTCTACTCTCAAGGAACTCATTGTAGGAGAATTCAGAGGAAGAAAGAAAGAGGAAACAATTACAAAACTCTGTGATGGAGGTACAGTATACCTACGTATCTATATACTGTACTATACCTCTATACCTATTCTATATCTATGATACAGGTATATTGAAAATACTGAGCATCAACATAGATTGCTAGGTTTCACATCCACACTAAACTCTTCCATGTTAAGAATTTTCATGCCCATTTTATAAACATAGAATTAAAGTTTATGGAGGTTAGGTTGATAAACTAATGAAGCCAAGATTAAGGTAAATTTGTGTAACTCCAAAGCTCATACTGTTTTGGCTACACCACTGTTTTCATTAAATTAAGATATCTGAGGATTTCTAAACTCTTGAAGTGAAAAATAAATGTATATACTAGTCTAAGATTCTGGATCTTGCCATGTCTTAGTTTCTTCATCTAAAAGTTGTCCATAATTAAACTGTCTCCATCAATTTCAGTGCACTGATGGGAAGATCAAATATAATATGTTAAAAAGTGGACAAGCAAAGGTAAGCCATTTATAAAATGATATACAAGATTACAGTGATGAAATTCTTCCTCAGCATTAGAATGTAGGCCAAAAAAACTAAAGAAACAGGAGCTAGTTACAGGATGGGAAATGTACCTGAAGCACATTTTACTTATTTAAAATATTTTAAACATTATAGCCTTTGCTAAACAACCTCAAGATGAATGCCATCAAAACTGTGTTTTTGTATCTGATTAGTGTTAGAGTAACAATTAAAACACAGGCCAAATAGAAAACTGTAATATTTTTTCTCAGAATTCTATCAGCAAAGACAAGGAATTTGTATAATGCAGGCCACCAAAGCCACGTTTCCCCTCTGCAGCACATTCCTGAAGCCCAAAGGAAATGAATAATTGCTTGACTCTTCATTGCATTTTGTCTATACAGCCACCATCTGCCTTTAAACATGCAGAAAGAATAGTGCCACTTGTAGTGGAATGAAAATTATCTGAGAGTTTTATAAGTACTCTTTTGTCTCTATTCCTATAGCTATCCTCTTCATACATTGGTTTAAGTTCCCTGAACCAATTCTTCTTGGAACCCAATCCTTTCTGCAAACATTTTCTTTTAAGTTATGTTTTAGGTTTTCCTAACATAATTTCATGTCTCTCGGGTAACAAAAATTTAGGTCTCTCAAAATGTTTGCAGATGGACTGTTGTTACTCTTTCCATGGGGTAAGTGTATTATGTCAAAACAAATTATACATCAGAAATTAAAGAAATAAGAAAAATTAGACAGTAAAAATGTTTCATTTACAAAATAATCCTCATTCAACTCTATTAAATTATTATTTTAAAAATCACCACAGTATTTACATGCATGAAATATTCAATGTTATTCTGTCTCAGAAAGATTAGGTCCATATTTAGTGAGAAACACTTTAAAATTAAATGCATTCTGTAATTGTAGACAGATTTTTCATTGTGCCTAGCAAAAACACACATACATACACCCACCATACTATGACAGCGCCATATCTTGTGTACATGTGAGTATACAAAGAACACTGGCAAATTTATTTAACATGGAGGACAATAAACAAATTTCTTCAAGTTGATGCTTCAGTTCTGAATGTACAATACTGTTGACATGTGGCTTCAGGCCCTGACCAGATATGTTATCACAGAGAAGTGTTGTTGGAATTTGGCTTTCTTCAGTAAAATATTAGACACAAAAGCCAAGTACAGCTTCCTATATTAATAGATACTAATGGTCGTAATTGAGACCAAACCACTTTGATACAATTTAAAAACTTTAGTTCCTCTAAACTTAAAACTTTATTGAATGACACAAAAGATGTAGAGATATACATGTTCTTATATAGGATCACTTAATATAAATAAATGTCTGCCATCCCCAATGTAATATATAAAGTTAATTCAATTTTAATTAGAATTGTAGAAATGTTGAAAAAAAATCATTCTAAAATTCTTTAGAAGAATAAGTATATGGTAATTGCAGAGGAATTCTGTAAAAATAGACTAATAATAGGGCTTTCCCCATTCAGATATTAAATCTTACTAAAAGCCTATCTTAATTAAACTAGTATGTTACAAGAGTATATAGGTGAAACAAAGATTAGAAATAGAACCAACTATACATCAGAACTCGGATCAGGGGAAAATGGCAGTCTGGTAGAGGTCTCCTACCTCACCGCTCCCAGGGAAGGGGGTGAAGAGCTTGATGGCTGTCTGCACGCAGATCGCTCACTCCAAAAACAACATTGTGAACTTGCAGAGAAGCAGGGCAGGACACTCAGCGCAAGAAAAAAGGTGATGGGGAGATACATTCACAAAGATTGGAGACTGTGAGGAAACAATAGAGATCAGAGCACGGGAAGGACACACTTGCCAGGTCAGCGTGGTACGATCTGACCTGCAGGTGGAGATGCACCATCCCCACAGACTTCCCATCCACTCAGCCAGGGACAAGCCCCAACTCGGTCCAAAGTCGTTGCATGAGACAGCAGGCTCTGTGGAGAGGAAGCAATTGTGGGAATCATACAGAACTCTTAGGTGTACTATGCTGGGACTGCACAGGTCTGGGAAGGAAATGGGCTGAGATACAGCTTCCTGGGATAGTATGCTGGAATTTGGAGATGGTCACCTTGTCCCTGGAAGTCAGAGGACCAGGGCACAGGAGTTGAATGGAAAGCAAAGGGCTACGCCCTTGGTGGCTGCCAGCAGTTGCCTCTGCGGGATCCAGGCAGGTCAAGAAGAGCTGCATTCACAGCGTGGCTGACCTGAACCAGCAGGATCCTGGTGTGTGCCTGCTATACAAGGCCAATCGGCAGCCGGCAGCCATCGTTAACGGTACCCTGCCTGGAGCTGATTGTTAGCTAGGTCTCTAGCTTCATCCCACCCCTGGCCCAGGGGCTCTCCTGACTGGGCGTGACATGCTATGCCCTTGGAGGCCATGGACAGCTGCCTCCATGGGCTCCAGGTGGGACAAGGATAGCCACGTTCCCTGCGTGCTGACCTGTATTGGTGGGATCCTGGTGTATTGGAAACAGTTTGCAGCCCATCCATGCGGTTCTGCCTGCCTGGATCTCACCATCTCCTGTGTGATTAGCCCTAGTGCCCACTCTACAGGCCGCCAACCACCCCTCCCCTGGAGAATGGCCATATTGAAGGTTGCTGTGCCATACTAACTCAATTTGCATAAATACTGGTTCCCATGGCAACCGAATGCCTCAGGTGCCACAGGCTGAATCAGAGCAGCTGCCCTCATCCCTACTGTCTTTAATAGGGAGTTCTGCTTGATCCAAGAGTTCCTTCAGCTGCCACTATTCCCCTGGTGGGAGTATCTCCCTGGTGGAGACTTCTGGGCATAGAGACGTCTGCCCACCTTGCCTTGGGGTCTAGTGGCTGAAAAGGGGGTGCACAATTGGAGATACCCCTATCAGCCAGTGACATGAGGAAACGCACGTCAGCAGGCCAGACACACGAACTGTGCAGAAACTCGAGAGCCCGTTTTGGGTGGAGAGGAAACATAAGTGGTCTAATCAGAGGGGAAAGCGCCTGAACTTGTGGACAGGGAAGAAAAAACCTGGCTAGAGACCTCAGCAATCACACCAGTTGGTCCCTCCCACCAGGAGCAGCCCTCCAGGCTCAGAGAGAGAGAGCTCTGAACTCCACAACAGCAGCTCCCCCTAGCGGCTTGATAAGCAACCTCTGAGCTACATAGAAGTTCATTCACTGAAGCTCTCACACTCTGGCTGCCAGCTATCTTGCTCTTCCCCTCACCTCAGGGGGAGCAGGGTCAAAGTAACCCCTGGGAGCTCTGAGGCCCTTCCCAAAGCTTGGGGCTTTCATATACCCCACCTTGGGGACCAGAGCCTACCACAGGCACAACAGATTACCTAGGTAACTGGCTCCCCCATGCAAACTACAATCAATGACAGTGGGAACAACCCATAGCTAAAAATACTGCCTTCCATCTCAAGCTATTAGAGAGCAGTGGATTCGTACCCTCAAGTACAATCCATCAGCTTGGAGCTTAAGCTGGGAGAACAAACTCACTACACTCCACTGGAAAGAGGTCAAGACAACAGGACAGAGATAACCCAAGAGGTCCATTAAACTTGCTAAAATACATCTAAGGCAATACAGGACCAGCAGTCCTCTCTGTGGCTTTGTCAGGGAATGATCCTTGGTGTCTTGGTGACAGAGCCATAAACTAGCCCTAGCACCCCCAGCTCTCAAACAAGAGACCAGATGAGAAAGAATCAGTGAAAGAACTCAGGGACCATGAAAAACCAGAGTGAAAAGTCACCCCCAAAAGAAATCATTACCTCCTCAGCAATGGATACCAATTTAAATGAAATGGGCAAAATGACAGAGGAAGAATTTCAATTATGGATTGTAAAAAAGCTCAATGAAATTCAAGAGAAAATAGAAACCCAACACAAAGAAGCCACAAGAACAATGCAAGAAATGAATGAAAAATTCTCTAAAGAAATTGAAGTATTAGGGAGAAACCAAACAGAAATACTGAAAATGAAAGAGATATTCAAGGATCTACAAAACACTGTGAAAAGCCTTAAGAATGAGCTGGATCACACAGAGGAAATATTCTCAGAGCTGGAAGATAACTCCTATATGATAAACAAATCAGTTGAAGAGAAAGAACAAATAAGCAAGAGACATGAACAAAGCATACAAGAAATGTGGGATTATGTAAACAGGCCAAACATAATCATAGACATCCCTGAAGGTGAAGAAGAAAATACACAAAGGCTGGAAAATCTATTTGAAGGAATAATAGAGGAAAATTTCCATGGCCTAGTTAGAAATCTTGATATCCATGCACAAGAAGCACACAGGGCTCCTGGGAAACTCAATGTGAAAAGGCAATCACCACGACACATAGTTATTAGGTTGGCCAAAGTAAACATGAGAGAGGCACTCCTTCGAGCAGTAAGGTGAAAACAGCAGGTAACCTACAAAGGAAAACCTATCAGACTAACTGCAGATTTCTCAACTGAAACTTTACAAGCCAGAAGGGACTGGGGACCCATCCTCAGTCTTCTAAAACAGAATAATGGCCAACCTAGCATTCTTTATCCTGAAATATTAAGCTTCTCATATGAGAGAGATATAAAGACTTTCCCAGACAAGCAATCACTGAAGGAATTTTTGAAGACCAGACCTGCCCTGCAGGAATTACTCAGACCTGCATTATACACTGATCAGCACAATAGACACCCACTAGTGTAAAATCACCCAAAAGCTAAAGTCTAGGACCCTGATTCCACAATGGCTCAAGACATAAAACAAAATAGTAAGAGTCTACCTAACAGGATGAACAGAAGTCCACCCCAAATATCAATTCTCTCAATAAATATGAATGGCTCGAATTGCCCATTGAAGAGACATAGGCTTGGCTGAAGGATAAAAAAAATACAAGCCAAGTATCTGCTGTCTCCAGGAAATGCATCTTACACACAAGGACTTGTTCAGACTCAAGGTGAAGGGATGGCAAACAATTTTCCAGGCAAATGGAAACCAAAAGAAAGCTGGGGTAGCCATTCTTATATCAGATATCATAAATTTTAAAGCAACAAAAGTAACGAAAGACAAAGATGGTCACCATATAGGGGTGAAGGGAAAAATCCAACAAGAAAACATAACCATCCTAAATATTTATGCACCCAACACAGGAGATCCCAGATACATAAAGCAAATACTGCCAGATCTAGACAACATAATAAACAGCAATGTCATAATGGCCAGGGACTTCAACACCCCACTGATAGAACTGGACAGATCCTTCAAGCAGAAAATAAGTAAAGAAACAATGGACTTAAACAGAACTCTAGTCCATTTGGGCCTAACAGACATTTACAAAAATTCCACCCAAACAACACTGAATAAACGTTCTTCTCATCATCTCATGGAACTTTCTCTGAAACTGATCACATCCTAGGCCACAAAATAGATCTCATCAAATTTAAAAAAATAGAAATTATACCATGTATCTTCTCAGATCACAGTGGAATAAAATTAGAAATCAATTCCAACAGAAACACTCATTTCTACACAAAAACATGAAAATTAAATAATCTGTTGCTGAATGACTATTGGGTCAAGGAGGAGATTCAGATGGAAATCAAAAGATTCTTCTAACTAAATGATAATGGGGACACAAGTTATCAAAATCTGTGGGATACAGCAAAAGCAGTCCTGAGCGGAAACTCATGAGCTTAAATGCTCACATCCAAAAGACAGAAAGATCACAAATCAACAAACTGATGAATCGTCTCAAGGAGCTGGAAAAGGAAGAGCAAACCAATCCTAAACCCAGTAGAAGAAAAGAAATAACCAAGATTAGAGCAAAACTAAAGGAAATTGAGAACAAAAGAACTACACAGAAGATTAATAAAACAAAAAGTTGGTTCTTTGAAAAGATAAACAAAATAGATAGGCCTCTTGCTAAATTGACCAGAAGCAGAAAGGAAGGAACTCTAATAAGCTCAATTAGAAGTGAAAAAGGAGAGGTCACAGTTGATATCACGGAAATACAAAATGTCATCTTTGAATACTATAAAAATCTCTATGCCCCAAAACATGAAAACATGGATGGAATGGACAAATTCTTAGAAACACACAACCTCTCTACGCTCAATCAGGAAGAAATAGAATTCCTGAACAGACCAATATCAAGCACTGAAATTAAAGCAGCAATAAAAGTCTTCCAACAAAAAAATGTCCCGGACCAGATGTGTTCACGCCTGAATTCTGCCAAACCAACAAAAAAGAACTTGTACCTATACTGCAGAAATTATTCCACAACATTGGAAGGATGGAATCCTCCCAAACTCATTCTATGAAACCAATATCACCTTGATACCAAAGCCAGGAAAGGACACAACAAGAAAAGAAAACTACAGACCAATATCCCTTATGAAAATAGATGCAAAAATTCTCAATAAAACCTAGCAAACCAAATTCAACTGCACATCAAAAAAATAATTCATCACAATCAGGTGTGCTTCATCCCTGACATGCAGGGATGGTTCAACACACACAAATCTATAAATGTAATTCACCATATAAATAAAAATAAGAACAAAGACTATATGATTCTCTCAATAGATGCAGAAAAGGCTTTAGACAAAATTCAGCACCCTTGTATGATAAGAACTCTTAACAATATAGACATACATGGCTCATACATCAAAATTATTAAAGCCAAATATGACAAACCCACAGTCAATATCATACTGAACAGGGAAAAATTGAAAGCATTCCCCCTTAAAATTGGAAGCAGACAAGGTTGCCCACTATCTCCATTTCTACTCAACATAGTACTAGAAGTCCTTCCCAGAGCAAAAATACAAAAGAGAGGAATTAGGAGTATCCAAATGGGGGTAGAAGAGATCAAACTTTCACTCTTTGCTCACAATATGATATTATATCTAGAAAACCCCAAAGATTTAACCAAGATACTCCTGGAATCGATATATGAATTCAGCAAAGTCTCAGGATGCAAAATCAATGCACACAAATCGCTAGCCTTCATATATGCCAATAACAGTCAAGCCGAGAATCAAATCAAAGATGCAATACCTTTCACAATAGCACCAAAGAAAATTAAATATTTAGGAACATATTTAACTAAGGAGGTTAGAGACCTACACAGGGAGAAGTAGGAAACACTGAGAAAAGAAATTGCAGAGGATATAAACGGATGGAATACCCTACCATGCTCTTGGATTGGTATAATCAACGTTGTTAAAATGTCTATACTACCTAAAGTGATTTATAGAATTGATGCAGTCCCTATCAAAATACCAACATCATTATTCACAGATCTAGAAAAAATAATTCTACATTTTGTATGGACCAGAGAAGACCCCATATAGCCAAAGCAATCTTAAGCAAAGGAACAAATTGGGAGGCATCAATCTACCAGACTTCAAACTATACTACAAGACTATAGTAACCAAAACAGCATGGAACTGGCACAAGAACAGAGACATAGACCAATGGAACTAAGTACTACTCAGCCATAAAAAGGAATAAAATAATGTCTTTTGCAGCAACTTGAATGAAACTAGAGACCATTATCCTAAGTGAAATATCAAAGGAATGGAAAGACAAATACTACACATTCTCACTTGTAAGTGGAAGTTAAACAAGGGGTATATACAGTCATAAAGTAGTGTAATGGACCTTGAAAACTAAGAAGGGGCGGGTGAGGGATAAAAATCAACCTGCCAGGTATAATTCACACTATTCCAGTGATGGGTACACTAAAAGCCTTGACTTCAGTAATATACAATTCATCCATGTAACCAAAAACACTTGTACCCCTAAATCTATTGAAATTTAAAAAAAAATCAGAAATGGCTGCTTACCATCATAAAATGCTTTCTCTTTAGAATCCATATATAATCATGAAATTTTTATCCTTTAATTTCTTTTAAAAGGAATTATGCAGATAGATTTTCTAATGTTAAAATAACTACATTTATAGAATATATTAGCATTTCTTGGTTGGCATTTTTTTGATATAATGCTTATTTCTGTGTAAATATTTATATAAATAAATGTCTATCATTTTATTTTTATTTTTATTTTTCTCCCCCTATTTACCAGGCTTGCAAATTGGGATTATAATACCTTTGGAAAATAAGTTGAAAAACTCATTTTGCTATCTTCTGGGGGTAGTTTAAGTAAAAGAATTAATTAACCATTCCTTAAAAGTATTAATAAAATAAGAAAAACCTATAAAATCATCTGTGACTGGCACAATCTGGAAATGAAGCTACACTCTTTTAAATATCTAATATATGAAAGAAGAAAAAATAAAAATGACATAAATTTTCTAAAAATAACTACATGGAATAACATCTTCATAACTCTTTCTCTCTTCATTTTTCTCTTAGCACTCACAATACATATTTTATGTATTTTTTTGTTGTCTGTCTCCCCATTCTCCACCCCCAACCAGAATGTAAGCGCTAGGGATTTCATCTGTCCGTTCCCTGCCATATCTCCAGCACTAGATTATGTCTGGCATATGGTCTCAATAAATATCTGCTGATTAAATGAATCAATTAAGTGAGATAATATAAGAGAAACATTTAACATAGTGTCTAGGACAATGAACAAGTGAGATTACATGTAGAAATAAAATATTTTTGTACAGTTCTACCATATAGCATAAATGAAGAAAAACTAATGCCTATAATAACCAGCAAATACTTCAAAAACAAAGTTGTACAGTTTTCATTGAATACAACTAGTTCTATAAATATTACCAAGCATTTATTGCTCATTCATTCATTTATTCAAAGAGTATGTTGTGCTTACTCTGTGTACATCACAGTATTTTTTTTCTTTAAGAATTTGTTGAAGTAGCATTCTTTGATCTTTACGTGGCCTAAATAAAATAGAAGTTCTATTTTGGCTTCATTTTCTGTTCTGATTGTCTATAACAAGGATCAGCAATCTATTAAAAAGATGTATCAAGCGACTTAATTTTCTGGAAGGGGAAGATGTGCTGATTAGTTACAAGCTCCTGACATGTGACAGGATAGGAGAGAAGGATTGCAATAATGTAAGCTCCCCCAGGGACTGTTTCTGTTCTCAGAAGGATCCCCAGGATTTATATTAGTACCTAGCCCTGGTAAACACTCAATAATTTATTAATAAATGAATGGCTGAAGGCAGAGCAGTGTAAGCCTGAAGCTCCTCTGAAAGCTGTTTGCATGCCTTTACAGACAGGAGAAAATATTTGTGTTATGACCAATCAACCCACCTGAGCAATAGTTTTAGCGTGCCTCTACATGTTTTCAATTACTGATCTTTCCTGCCCTGAGTTCACTGGATAAGCAATTATAAATCCCAAAATATCACATGAACGGGGTCTCTAGAATCATGGTGTGGCAGAAAATGAACAGGCTTTGTAGTTAGGCAGACCTGGATTTGAATCCTGCTTCCATCACTTATTTGACCACCCATAAAACTTTTAATTTCTCTGAGGCTCAGTTTTCTCCTCTGTAAATTGAGGATTACAATACCTAACTCAAAGGGTTGCAAGTATTAAATAATGGTCTGAACACTGACTTAAATTTAATGGGACAGACCTCACTGGGTGCTTTGCCATAGCTTCAGAAAAAGAGATTCATCTGTATGAACATGACCTCAGGAGAGTGTGATGACAGCACAAAATTGTTAGTATTAGGTGTTATTTGAACATTGCATCCAGAAAAAATTAACTAGGGTATTATCTTAAAATGTAAACCCACTCTCTACAGTTATTTTTTGGCACTTATTTAAAGAAGTTCACCATTCTGTCAGGACAAAAGCAGTTTGGAAAAGTAACTTTAACTCAGTCCAAAATATATGAGAATCTTAAAATTAACTTAAATTTAGGGGTGGGAACAATTTCTCAAATAAGTAAAGACATGTTTACTTTGTTTGTTAATATAGACTGCATATTCTTATGAATACATAATAGATCTGAAAATGTCAAACAATAATATGGGTCATGTCTGGGTATGTGGCATATTGGATATAATCTGGTTAATGAGTCAAACCTGGTTCTCACACAGCAAAAACACATGATACAAAACCTCTTAGCTCTAATTTAAACCCCTCCAAACAGGAATCTAGGACCCTCACTGGCCTGTGAAAAATTATACCAATGCATGTAAATATTTTCTGTGTAGGACCTGCATATGAATGACAAAGAAGCAAATTCAAGGGCAGGAATGCTCATGGGGTATGATGATTTCAGACCTTATGATTCAGTTCACACTTGGAACAGCCTGGGAAGCTAGGATAGCTGTCAGCCACATCTGAGAGGAGAGTAAAGATCCCTTTTTCATACACAAGGAAAAGTGATATCTAATGATCATTCAGAAAGCTAGAAAAATACTGGATCTTGTCTTTTTGAAGTTCCTTGAGATAATTTATGTGAAATCACTTCCATTTTTGTCACAGAAAAAATACATTTTAACAGAAAAAATTATACTTCAATAGTATAATAGAAATTGCTAACTATTCATCTATGAACTATGTACACGCATTCACACAGATAATTTCTTTTAAGCCTCACAACAGCCTTGTGAGAAATGCATTGCTATGCTCAGTTTACAGTTGAGGCAACTGAGGTACTGAGACATTTATGTAGAAGGAAAAATCAGGATTCACACTCACAGGTGTCTTTCCCCATATCATGCTTCCACTTAGGTTACTCATTAATCTAGTATTGTTATACCCCTCCCCCAAAAAAAAATCAACAAATTATTTGAGGACTTGAGGACTGTTGTTTATGTGTTGATTTAATAAATTTAAAATTGTTTTCTAATACATCAAGCGGAATGTCTTCATGAGGTAAAACTTTAAAGAAAGCAACTAGTAAGAGAACTATGTTAAGAATTTGTATAAATTGGCCACTGTTGTCCACGTTCCAGGTTGAACAAAGGCTGTGGAATCTGCTTGGACAATGTGCAATTAAATTAGAAACAAGATATGGCTAGAAAACAAAAGCAGGGTCCCATGTGTCCTTTGGGTTAAAACATCAGAGCTTTCCAAAGATACAATAAAAAAAGAGTAGCATTTGTTTTGCCCAGTGCACCTGGAACACCTGGGGATTATATGAAATTTGACAATCAATATTTGTTCCTTCCATAAAATTGCTGTAAAAAATAAAAATAGGCTTATATTTACATAATTTTTACTTTCTTTTGTGTCCTTTGTCCTTCTTTTAAAATCACTTCAGAAGTGATTTTAAATTAAATAATCATTTCACTTTTTAGTAAGCAGTCTGACACTGTCCCAAATTGTTGAGGATTTCTTCTTAACCCTCAGTTTTCTGTTGGGTTTTGGTTTATTCAGAGCAAAGGACCTTAGCAAGGGGATTTTTCTCCCTAGTAATTGGTCCTACCCCACCAACTTTAAAGACATTCAGTAACCATAGCCAAAGGCCCAACTTCATTTCTAAACAAGTTCCACCTAAATGTCATGATTCCCCAAAGTTTGCTATCTCTCAAAATTCACCCATAATATCTTATACATATTTAGGTAATTAATCAGCACAGGCCAAATGATAAAATAGTTTTTTACTAGTTATATCCAAATGTGAGATAATATAGGACAATTATTATGAACAAGGTTTCAGGCTTTCATTTCTTTTCCACCATTCCCTAGCTGTATAAACTTAGGTAGGTCATGTGGCATTTCTGAGACATGGTTTCCTCATCTGTACAAGGGGGGCTATTAATAGCACCTACCTCCTGAAGTTGTTATGAGTATTAAATAAGATAATGTACATTGTACATAATAAAGCCCTAAGCATGATGTCTGCAACAAAGTACTAAATTAACATTAACCATGACGGTGATGATGATGTTTAAATTAGCACAAGAAACAGATGTTACATAAAACAAAGTCGGAAAATGAAAAAATGTACAAATATGTAGACCTCCTAATCACCTTAATCTCTCGTTTTATCAATATACTATAAGCTCTTTGAGGGTATACATCACTTCTTATTTGACTTTGTATCTCCAATATCTAGCACAATTCCTGGAACTTGGTAGACACTCATTAAATTTTGGTTGAATGAATTAATTTTCACAGATGTTGTCTAATTCACATCACCAGTGCTTAGCAGTTCACAGGATAAGAACCACGCCTCTGTGAATTCTCTCCTCTGAAAGATGGAGAGGACACCTGGGGAAGGAAGAGAAAAAGGGGAGAAGCAGTTGAATCTGGGTTCTATGGCAAAATCTTGCTACAGATCCCAAATCCAAAATGTGCTCTATAACTGTGTGTCATTGTTCTAAAATCTCATTCAATGTGCAGTTTCTGAGACAGTTCCACAGGCCATTTTACTTGATAAAAGATCATAGATTCTAACCCTATGGTAGACTGATCCTTCAAAAACTTGGTGGAATTTTCCCTTTGAAACCTACCAAGGATGGAAAGAATTGCTGGATTATCTTAGAGAAGTCAATGTTAATATAAATTTTAACCACTTCTTATAACATGCTCAATTCAAAATGCAGTGAAGCAATACAAACAAGTGTACATGACTCAAACACAACACAAATACCTATTTCATTGCCCACTGCACCATGTAATATCATGTTATACTCACTACAAAACTGAAGTACCATTCACATCTGACTGTATAGTTCAAACCAGAATATCTATTCATGACATAATGATCATTCTGAAGCAAAATGATCTTGCCAAAACTGTGTTTTAGTGGGTGACCAGAAAGTGATGCTTTCTCTTAAGGAAAATTTTATGAGTAGCAACTGAGAGATACCTCCAGATATAAGGCTTATACAACACATCCCACAACTATTGCTCTGCTTTGTGAACTTTCATAAACTTACTGTGTTCTAGACATCATAAATCTTGTAACTGATAACTATTTAGAAGCAAATATAGTCTCTCTCTCTCAGAAAGTATAGAAGTACTAGTGCCAGAACTACTCTAAGTACTTTGCATATGTTGACTCATTTAATCCTCATTTTTTATTCTCTATTGTATGATTCCTTTCAGTATTCAAATTAATTGAGAGGATTGTACCAAGTTCTAACTATAGTGCCTAAAACCTAGTTAGTACTATAACATAGGTATCACTATTATCTCTATTTTATAGATGAGGGAATTGAGAGAGAGAGAGAAGATTTAAAAAAAAAATTTCCCACAATTTCTCAGCTAGTAATACATGGATCTGGCTTGGGTTCTTAACTATTATACTATATTGTCTCTCAACTTCATGACATACATTTAGGGGGAGAAGAGTGAGCAGGGGGAACAGGAGTCTTTTCATCCAAGAAATTCCAGATCCCTAATTTTATATTTCTTTCACCAGTATTTCTTAATTACTTCTAATTGATATTACCCTGCTGAAATTAATATATATTTATGAAGAAATTAAAGGGCTTAAATAGCCTTTATTAGTACAGTAGCAGTGATACTATAAGATATAAAAAGAGCCATATTCCTTTGGGATGTAGCAACTGATTAGATTTAATTGACACTAGTAAGATACTTATTATGAAAACAAGTACTTCTTTATTGATTTTGTATATCCAAGTTTCTGCCTCATCAGCCTAGCCGACTCATTGTCACTAATTCAATATACAAAACGTAGCCTTATTTTATTCATCTAAAAAGTAAAAAAAGCCATGTCAATTTCATAGAGTTGTGAGGATTAAACAAGGCATCGGAGAGATTTAAGCAGGGGAGTGACATAATCAGCTTTATATTTTAAAAGATCACTCTGGGATTTCCACATAGAAAATGTATTAGAGAGTAATAATGTAGGAAATGAAGAGTCAGATTCAGAGATACATGGTCTCAATAAAAGATGATGCTGATTTGCAGTAAGATTAGTGACAATTAAGTTGGGAGGAAAAGAATGGATGGTCAGTTGGATATTTGGATGTAAAATCAATAACATTTAGTGATAAATTGGATGCATGGAGTTAGGGATAGGGAAGAAAAAGGAAGGACTCTCAGTTTCTGACATAAGCATCTGAGTAAATGGAGGTACCATTCATTATCATGGGTAAGACTAAAGGAAAAGCAGGTCTCTATGAGCAAAAACAAAGAAAGTCAGATTAAGAATTCAATTGGAGACACGTTAGGTTTGAGACAACCAAGGGGTGATGTCAAGTAAGCCATTGAATAGGCAGGTTTGAAGATCAAAAGAAATATATATCTCACCTAGATACATATGTTTTACAATTGTTGGCACATTAGTAGCTTTGAAAAGCATAAAAAGAAATGAGGTTTCCTAGAAAAGGCATAGGTTGAAAAGAGAAAGTAGGATGAAGTCCTTGGAACTTCAAACTTTGTTGTTTTAAAAGTTGCTAATATTTATTTTATTTTTATATTTAGAATATTTATTCAGAATTATTCATAATGCCTTTGTACTAGGCATTATGCTAAGGGCCTTACATAGATGATCTGAATTAATCCTCAAAACAATCCAATTTCCTATTTTAGTAGTGGAAACTAAAGCTTTAAATGGGTTAAGTAATCTGCTTAAGGTCACATAACTAGTAAGTGGAAGAGCAAGACTTTGCTCTCTGACAAACTACCTAGTTTAATAGAGTTAACAGAATTAAAACTCTAGGAAGAGTGCTTGGCACACAGAAGGTATTTATAAGTGGTAGCTACTGTTATTGCTTTTTTAAAACAATAAACTTGGGCATAAATAAAGTCGATGGATTGCCTACATTCTTATAAGAAATCTGCCATGTACTGTATATTTAAATACCTTTCTGTATATAAATGTTTTACAACTCCAATTAGCTTGCTAAACAGTTTAAAGATAGACTCAAAGTCAATTAAAATTCAAATGCTTCAAATACAAATGTGGTAAGGTAAATTTATGGAAGATATTTCAGAAAATAAAGGAGGAAAATAACCAATCAGAGCCCCACTGCAAAATCACATTTTTGTATCCACCTTTGATATTTAGTATATTTCCTTGCTATCTTTCATATTTCAAACTTTTCTGTAAAATAATTTGAACCATTTCAGACATGTAATTTTACATTTTATTTTTAAAACCTGACATTACATCATAAGCCATTAGTATCTTATTATAGTCTTTGCAACAACATAATGACTGCCATCCTTACAGTAATAGATTTTTACAGTTTGTTTAATAATTCCCTTCTTATTGAACATTTATTTATCCATAATTGTAGAACATTATAAAAATTCTGTTGTAAGTAACTTTATCCCCACCCTTTTGCATTTAAAATTGTTTACTGAAGAAAAAGTTCCAAAATTGGAATTACTAGGTCAAAGACTTCCAATTTATACCAGAATCTTGACGTATCAAATTTTATGCTAAGCTTATTTTTATTCCCCATAGCACCTAACATAGTGCTAGACACAGAGTAGGTACTTTATAAATACATATTATTTAAATGACTAATAAAATAGATGGGAAAACTTTGCCAAACCATTATCGTCATACTGGCTTAACCTTTCAGTATATTAAATAAAACTTACAAGGAAGCCAATATAAAAATATATATAAATATATATATAAATATATAACAACAGAAGATCAACAATAAAATACCATAAAAATAAAATGAACTATATGCATGAAAATTCTTTTATTTAATATATGATCCTCTAACTTCCACTTTATAGACCTTTGGCATGAAAAAATTTTTATCAAGTTCTTTAAAATTCCTTGCTAATGACAAAAACAAACATAAGAAATAAAAGAATGAATTGAATTGCTTTTAATGAAATACTTTAAAATAATTTTCAAATCTAATTTTAGAAGCCCTATTTTTAATAGAAAATCACATGTAAAATACTTCAATACAGAATGAAAATGAATATTCAATTCTCCCAAATGCTATGCTTTAATTTTTTCTTTCCCCACTCCCCACTCCCGCTACCCAGTTCCTCTCTTTCATGAACCAGTCATATATACACATTAGTATGTAAGGTTGTAATCTCAAATTCAAAGTTCAATAAGGGAGTTGTGTATTCAGAATAATTTTAGTGAACATTGGCCATATTCCAAGCATTGTACTAGGAACTATCCTAAACCATTTGTAAGTTTCTAAATGTTCCCTTCTTCTTCTTTTCTGGATCTTACGCACATGCTGTTACTCTGTTCCACTTCTCTTGTTTAACTAAGTAACTCACTTTTCTTTTATTTCAACTTTCCACTATATATAATCTCTACTACAAAGCTGCCTTTTATACTCCAAGAATGTGTCAGATGCCCCTCGTGTTGTACTATTATAATCCTGCGCTTATTCCTTGTAATATTATATCATAATTGCCTATTAACCTTTTTGTCTCCTCCACTAGACTTTAACTGCCTAGAGAACACATTTATTCTTTCCTATAAATTATGAGGATTCAAGTTATCCTTATAATGTACACTCTTGTGAGTGTGCTGTGCTTATAAATGTTAACTGTCTTGAGACTGGCTGGTATATATAACACATTTCACAATTATAATTGGCTCTATAGTTTCTTATGCATTATATTCATTCCTCTGATTAAATTGAAAGCTCCCTGGGGCCAGAGTTCTTGCCTTAACCTTCTTATGTAACTTCCAGAGTGCTAGGACAGAATAATCATTAATTAAGTTTGATGAGTGGTTACATTGGATTCAATCACAATTCTAATATAACCACCATTGGAACCTAGTTCACAGGCAATCTAAAAACACTGTTTAAATTCTTCTTTATGAACCAGGGATTTGACAACAAAGTAATTTGTATAATCCATTAGAAAAGCAATTTCTTAACATTTTCCAAGGAGGAAAAACATCCATATTCAAAAATCTCATTTTTCAGAATCTCTCCTAAAAAATAAACTAAAAGTCAGAGACTACTATTTTCATAAAAATGTTTATAATAGTTTCATTTTCTTTTTCAAAATAGATGAAGCTTAAACCAATGGGAAATAACTTCTTTCCCCTGCAAGATTTTTCGTCCTGTGGCAGGATCCTAATTGATGTAACTCCTGGCCTTTCTCTGCCTATTAATTCATTCTACCCTGGGGGAGGGTTAGGGATGGGAAACTTATCTGACTATCATTTTTGGCAAAAGTAGACTAAGCATGTGTGGCTCACCTGCACCCTTCTTTCTCTTGGGAACAAGTGAGCCATAGGGAGCAGCTACTCTTCAGTGCTCTCCAGGGGTCTGATCTTTCTCACTATTGCCAGCAGGCCTCGTTCATTACTGGTTGCAGTTGGGAAGAGGGTAGGGTCAGGAGAGCATCTGACTGTTTCCAAGGTTTAGTTAGAAGACCCATTTGGTTTTCATAATAAGCTACATGTTCCAACTTAGGCTTAATCAGCAATAAAGGTAATATTTTGGCTCCATCTGCCACTTTTTGTTTTATTTCTCAAATTATTCAAAGCCTAGGCAGAGAAGAGGAGAGCCATTATTGGCTCCCCTCAGAGATCAACAGATGGGAATATGCAACAGTGAAAATAGCTTTGCTGTTATGGTAGTTAAACGATAAGTAATTCTCCCCTTCTATTTTCCTAAATTTTCACTATTGTAATATAATATCTTTATTAAAAAAGAGGGGTTGTAGGAAGGATAGAACAACAAAAGGACAAAACAAACAAACCAAATTATGTCTGTACTACGTATCAGCTTAATCTTTTATTAGTGTACCTGCTTGAAAATAATTAAACTGAATTTCAAAGGTAAAACAACATAATTAAAAAGACCAAGGTTTCAACACAAAATAAAAATGTAAAAATATATGCCTACTTTCAAAGTTCAAGGGCATGAGCTTAGGTGCTATGGATAGTCTGAGTTTTACAAAAGAAAAGGAAACGTGATGACACTTTTCAACAACTCCAGAAGGCAAAGCATTTTGGAAGAAAAGAACTACTTCTCTAGAGATGTCTGTTATTCTCCAAAGAATTTTAAATATCATTATCATAGCTGGCAGAGAAAGGATCCAATATGTCACTGGAAAATATGTCCCTAAATGAAGCAAATGATGGCAGTGAGAAGCTTGGTCTAAACCTAGACCTGCAATTTAGCTTCCTTGAGGCTTGATCTAGTGGGAAGAGCCAAACTCCCACCCTAGAATTCTCAAAGCAACCCTGCTTTCTCCATCTTATTGGCTCCCATAAACTCCCTTTCTGCTTCTTGGAAGTTTGATAGCTTCAGTTCAAAGGATCCCAAGAAGAGTTTGCAAAAGTGCAACCTAATTCCCTCCCTAGTAAAAAAGAAATTAGTTCTAATCTGAGAGCTGTGTATCTACTACAGGGAAGGTGCTTTGGGTAGAGTTCCCTTAGCAGCATATTTACAGATACCACATAGCAACCCTTACTTACTAAATCTCAGAAATCTTAGGTTGTATTCTGACACAAGAAGACATAAAATCAGATAAATTTGAGTATAGAAATGGAAATATAAAGATATGCTAGAAACCTTTCAGGTGTGGCAAATAATAAAATTCCCTTAACTAGTAATGAAAAAATAATTTGAAAAATAATTATGAAAATATACCATACCCTGATTATTGAATTTTATATATTTTCACCTTTCTTCTCCATTTATCTGGTAGACTATCCCTAATGTAATCCATCAGGAGGGCATTTGACTATAAGCATCAGTTTCATAATCTGTGAAATGGAGATAGTGAGGTTTAACTAGGCAACTATTTTAAAGAAGGCTGGCACTTTCAGTGCTTACCTCATAGAAGAAGGTCCAAAAATGAGCACTATTTTTCACAGTTTATAGGTGTCTTGCTTTTTGCCCATCAGACTAACATAAATTATTTCCTTAAACTTCATGTAGCCTAAATGTTGCCAACTTGCATTTCAAACCCCTTTAAATCTTTAAGTCTTCCTCTTCTCCATCCTGTATATACAGTATCCAAACCTGCACATTATTTCTTCCTCTTAGAGATTCACAGTGAATCTTAGCATATTAAATGCTCTGAGATGCTCTACAGTGAAGAAATATGTTCTTTTTCATTTGTTTGTTTGTTTACATTTTCTAAGAAGCTCTATTTTAATATCTCCTTGGGTACTTTTCCATAGAACACAGTGGGTAACAAGACACTAAAATATAGGGATAGTTATTTCTTAGTGGCAGAATTTGAGGTGATTTTTATTTTCTTTATTCTTCTATACAATTTCCTTCCAAGTCTGAAATTTCCATATTTTTATAATCAGAGAAATTATTCTTTTTAAAAAGAGCCTAGCAACACTAAAATTATATTTGCCAAGTGCTTTCTATCCTTAGATCTTTGTCTCTAGATCTTAGTGAGTATCTTAATTTCCTCATTGAGTAGCTTGGGCATTTCATCAGTAGAATGGATATTATTTCCATAATACCTCTCATGGTAAACATTTTGAAATACAAATACAAAATAAATGCTAACAAATAAGAGCAGAACATTTCAATTTTAAGACTCCTTTAGAATTCAAATCCAAGGGTTCATAGGTAGAGTTATTATACTGAAAAATGATGAATTTGGCTTTTCCAAGTTGTGGCTTTATAGCTTTATGCTTTCTACGTTATAGCTTTTGGAGTAAGAAGATTTAGCCTCAGTTAATATGTGGGCTATTTCTTAGCTGTGTGATCTAGAATATAATGTATTGTATAATCTCCCTGAGTATCTGTTTTCTCATCTGCAAAATGGGAACAAAGTCACTCATTCATCTGGGTTATTAAGAGAACTAAATGGGAAAAGTCTCTGTGAAACTACTTTGTAAATAAAACTACAGAATTCTGTACAGAAATTATTTTGAAAGAAATAAAAAGTCTCCCCTTTTAAATTCAGATAGAAAAAATGAAACGAAAAAATATGAATGCCTCATGGTAATGCTCACATTTCTTAAGTACACGTCCTAAGTATAGTTTTGCAAAAACTCACCAGTAAATGTCAGACAGACATTTCTTCTCTAACTGAAAGACGTGATTATTAATAGGTGAAAATGCAGTTTCCACTAAGTGAGATTTTTACCTATTATCTCCATGAGCATTCTACCCCTGTTGCCTTAGAGATCCCTTTTTATAGCTTTCATTCATAATAACTAAAATGTGCAAAAGTTGCCTTGCTAATAGTCTACTAATTTATTTTACTAGAGACCGATGATAGTTTTCTCAGCTTTGATAGTGTCTTCTTGCTTTTGATAAAGCAGTACCTTTTTCTGACCTTCAATACATGACACAAAGCAATTATTTTTTGCTTTTTAAATAAAAAGCACCAATTGTCAAACTGACAGACTAAAAATGACTGGATTTCAAGATTAATGAATGTTAATGAAAAAACTGTCTTTCTCCTTTTAATTACCCTTCTCTGCAACATTAGTCTTTCTTACAACATGCCAAACCACAGGCCTAAATCCCTAAAAAATGGGTATATTCCATTTGCAACACAGGAAGTAGCCAGGAAAGTCTACCAAATTAAAGGAAGGATGGAAAAGAATCTACTGTAATAATTAATATAAGATGGATGAGAGAGAGACCTTAATAAGACCCCTTAGGAATCTGCAATCACACATTGTCTTTTCCACTCTGTGTAGTCTAGAAAAATGTAAGAAATAACGTTTAGACTTCTCTATATTGATTACATATCTACTTTTATCCCACTGGACACTACTATTTAGTTAAGCCATTCAATATCTCTGGCTTCAGTTTTGTCATCTGTAAGAATAGAGGGCATAAATGTCTATCAATAGGGACAATGTACATTATGGTCCATAAATACAATGGAATTTTATGGAGCCAACAGGACTGATAAATACGAATACTACAACAAAATGCAAACCAGATTTTTATGGGAGAAAATCAGGATAAAAATTATTTGTATATTAAAATGAAAACTATGCATGAAATACTTAAACATCACAATTCTCATTCTTTTTGTTATTTTTATAATGCCTAAAGATCTTCCATTTACTCAGTAAAACTAAATAAAGGAGTTAAGCTATGATTAGGGTTAAAATGCAATGACCCTATACCACCATGATATGTGTACAGAGAGTTGCTTTGTTCCTTAAGTATTTTGTGTACATTGGTCTTTCTTTATTAGATATTGTAAGATCCCTAAAGAAGAGATCCATGTGTTTTACCCATTTTCAATCCTCTGCACATGAAGACTAAGCACATGCAGAAAAGCTAATAAACCTAGGAATTCAGGATTTGCAAAATCCATCAAATTGTGAGTTCAATTATTGCCAGTCCCCTGGCACCAATTATATCATATCCTAGAACGCAGTTCATAATCCCCGTTAAGAAAAGGAATTAGTAGATTTTAGCATTATTTTTAAAATGTGTATCTTTCTAAATGAACTATGTTTCCATGAGGGTAGTGATAAATATGTCGTGTTGATTATACTATCTGTAGCACCTAGCACTATATCTGCAATATGGAAAACACACCACAAGTATTTGCTGTACCACTAGATCAAAATTTCTCAACCTGAACACTACTGACATTTTAATTCTTTTTCTTAGAGGCTATGCAGGGTATGATGTTTAGCAACATCTCTGGCCTCTACTCACTAGGTGCCAGTAGTTTCTGTACTAGGTTCTCAATAAACATACGATAATTGTTGAAATTGCCCCAAATCATATTTAGTTGTAGTACATAATTGGTTAGCAGAAATGCTGCTGGGACTTTCTCACGACACTGAGTGTTAGATGATATAAGCAGGAAAGTAAGCTAGTATTCTTAATAAGAATTACCACCATCAGTAGTTTAAGCATCTACCAAGCACCCAAAGTTTAAAAAGTTCTATTAAAGCTTTACAGTATCTTAAGAGACATAAGGTTTATAACCAAGAACTTAAGAGGAAAAATGGTGGGGGAAATACAATGAGAACAAAGCAAGTTATATCAAGGCAAAAAAGTCATTAACTGGCTCATGCCTAATGTATTGCCAGAATTCTCATTGCCTTGCCAATAATTCACCTAGCGTGAACCTGCATGCTAGGTGCAGGTGGGAATCTCTACCTATCAGCAATTGTTAAGAGTCCCTCTTCATCTTGGCCAGATGTTCAGTCTTTCTAATTATCATTGGCCACAATGCTTAAATTATGAAAAATACAGAGAATATATCACCAACTCCAGCCTTCCCAGGAAGAGAGAACTGACCCACTGTATCATCACACACATGCACACACACACACATACACACTGCACATATACATCTTCTAGACTGATGGTAAAAATGTTAATGAAGCCTTTACTGGAAAAAAAGAAGGAATTAAAATGCACATTTAAAAAATCTTCCTAATAGGTCTCTATCCTACATCCTTGCCTATACTCTCACTCTAATTACCTGGGCTGGACCACACAGAAGAACACATCAAAAATTCTCCTTTCCAAAAGCAGAAAACAGTACGAGGCCTAAAGAACAAGCCTTTGTCTTTCCTTTCTTTAGGGCTTACCTAGACCCTCAAACTTTCAAGAGTCAAGTGTACCTTCCAAGAGAATATAACCTCCAGCTTCACGTTTCACTACCAAAAATGCATGGAGAAAGGAACAAGATGGAAGAATGTGGCGTTTCCAGTGCATTCTCTCTACTCCTCTCATCATAGTTTTCAAACATTCCCTCTAGGCAGTTGAGGGAGTTTTGTGCAATATTGGACCAGTATTTGTCAGAAATGTGTTTTCTGAGCCCTCCTCTCTGAGAAAGGTGGTTTAAGATAAGAAAGAATCAAAAATGTTCAATGAAGAATGGATTCATATAAAATAATGTGATTTGTTACATCCTTAATATATTTTTATGTCAAACCTGATCATCACTCAATTTCCATCTAGATTTCAAAGTCAGATTCTTTCAATCATACCTAATTGTGTAAAACTTACTCACGTTTTTTCTGTTTATCTCAATAAGCTTGTGGTTTGCTGGGCATTCAGCCTCTGTTTGCTCAGTAGTAGCGTTATTGTAAGGCTTAATAGGTTTCTCATTTTCTTTGTAGCTGGGTCTGAGTACCCAGTTAAAGCCTCAAACCACTAGTGGCATCATTAATGCCGCAATGATTAAGTCAGACAGCCACTGGTGCACCATGAATAACAACAGGAGATTTCAAAGCCACCAAATTTGAAGCACTTTCATGTTTCTTAAACAAGGCAAAATGCATTAAGTTCCTATTATTTTCACATTCTTCAGGTAAATGAAGAGGGCTGTTTCTGGACTGTCAATAATATCTCAGATCTTTAACTGTATATTAGGACACAATGATATGTAACCATCACATTGTTACTAGTTTCAGTCCAGCAGTATTGACTTAACTCTATTGGAAGAAATATATATGTGCAGTAAAACCAGGGATATCTATTCTAACTCTGCAAGAAAATAGAACATTTGCATTCCTAAGGAATCTGCTTGATGACTTATCAAATTTACTCATATTTGTAGATATATATACTATATAAATTCCCCCATAAAATTAAACATAGTAAATTAAAAATGCAAGTTCATTCATTAATTCATCAATTCTTACTCATCCCACAAGTTCTATTCAGGTTTAACTATGTGCCAAGCACTGTGCTAAAAGCTGGGAATAATAAATAAACAAAATAGACACAGTCTCTGCTCTTGTTCAAGCAGGGAAAACAGATATCGAAAAAATATTACAAGTGTGATGAGTATTATAAGGAGGTGTGTAAAATGATTGAATACTTTTATAGTGTGTAGTTGTGGAAAAGCATGGCTGGGAAATTGACATTAATGCCAAAATTTGCTAGCTGTATAACCCTGGTTAGTCATTCTAAGTCTCAGTTTTCTAATCTTTAAGATAGAGCTAATAATATCTTTCTCAGAAGGTATAGCAAGGGCAAAGTACATATTAAATTGTATGTGAGACAGAAAAATCAACAAAAAACACAGAATTTAAACTGGACTCTAGAACAAATGGACCTAACAGACATTTACAGAACATTCTACCAAACAACTGCAGAATATACATTCTTCCCATCAGTGCATAGAACATTTTCTAAGATACACCATCTTAGGCCACAAAACAAGTCTCAATAAATTTTTAAAAATTGAAATCACATCAAGTATCTTCTCAAGCCACAGTAGACTAAAAGTAGGAATCAATTTCAAGAGGAACTCTCGAAACTACACAAATATGTGAATATTAAACAACCTGCTCTGGAATATAATCTTTGAGTTGATGATGAAGTTAAAATAGAAATTTAAAAAATTTTTGAAACAAATGAAAATAATGAAACAACATATCAAAACCTCTGGAATACAGCAAAAGTAGTCCTAAGAGTGAAGATTATAGTGTTAAATGACTAGATCAAAAAGATTAAAAGATCACAAATTAACAACCTAATGTCACACCTTGAGGAAGTAGAAAAACAAGAACAAACCTAATGCAAAGGTAGCAGAAGAAAAGAAAGAACAAAGATCAGAGCAGAATTAAACAAAATTGAGACTAAAAAAGTACAAATGATCAAGAAAATAAAAAATTGATTTTTTTAAATGACAAACAAAACTTACAGACCACTAGCTACATTAACCAAGAAGGGAGAGGATTCAAATAAGCTCAATCAGAAATGAAAAAAGAGTTATTACAACTGATACCACAGAATTACAAAAGCTCATTTGAGACTACTATAAACATTTCTATGCCCACAAACTAGAAAACCTAGAAGAAATGGATAAATTCCTGGAAACATACAACCTCTCAAGCTTGAGTCAGGAAGAAATAGAAATCCTAAGCAGACCAATAATGAGTAGTGAGATTGAAAAAGTAATAAAAAAAATCTCCCAACAACAACAAAAAAAGCCCAGGACCAGACAGATTCACAGCCAAATTCTACCAGACAACTAAAAAAGAACTGGTACCAATCCTATTGAAACTGTTCCAAATGATCAAGAATGAGGGACTTCTCCCTAACTCATTCTACGAAGCCAGTATCACCCTGATACCAAAGCCAGGAAAGGACACAACAACAACAAAAAAACCTACAGACCAATATCCCTGATGAACATAGAAGCAAAAATCCTCAACAAAATACTAGCACATTGAAAAGATAATACACCAGAATCAAATGGGTTTTATTCCAGGGATGCAAAGATGGTTCAACATATGCAAATCAATAAATGTGACATACCACACACACACAGAATTAAAAACAAAAAACATATAACCATCTCAATAGATGCAAAAAAGGCATTCAATAAAATTCAACATCCATTCATGATGAAAACCCTCAACAAAATAGACATAGAAGGAACATACATGAAAATAATAAAAGCCATATATGACAAACCCACAGCCAATATCATACTTTATGGGGAAAAGTTGAAAGTACTCCCCCTAAGAATTGAAACAAGACAGGGAGGCCCACTCTCACCACTCTTATTCAACACAATATTGGAAGTCCTAGCCACAGCAATCAGGCAAGAGAAAGAAATAAAGAGCATTCAAATTGGAAAAGAGGAAGTAAAACTATCTATTTGTTGATGACATTATCTTACAGCTAGAAAACCCAAAAGACTCCTAGATTTGATAAATGAATTCAGTAAATCTCAGTTTACAAAATCAACATACAAAAATCAGTAGCATTTCTATACACCAATAATGATGAAGCTGAGAACCATATCAAGAACTCAATTCCATTTACAATTGCTGCAAAAAAAATTTAAAAAAATAAAATACCAAGGACTATATTTAACCAAGGAAGTAAAAGGTCTCTACAAGGAAAAATACATAACACTGATGAAAGAAGTTGTATATGAAACAAACAAATGGAAAGACATCCCATGCTCATGGATTGGAAGAATCAATATTGTTAAAATGATCATACTGCCCAAAGTGATCTACAAATTCAATGCAATTCCTATCAAAATAGCAATGTCATTTTTCACAGAATTATATAAAACAATCCTAAAATTCATATGGAACCAAAAAAAAGCCTGAATAGCCAAAGCAATATTAAACAAAAGAACAAAGACTGAGGCATCACATTACCTGTCTTCAAATTATATTAAAAGTCTTTAGTAACCAAAATAGCATGGTACTGGTATAAAATTAGATGCATAGACCAATGGAACAGAACAGAGAACCCAGATATAAAGCTACATACCATAACTATCTTATCTTCAACAAAGCAGACAAAAGCAAACACTGGGGAGAGGACACCCTTTTCAATACATGGTACTGGGAAAATTGAATCGTCATATACAGAAGAATGAAACTAGATCCCCCTCTCTCTCTCACCATATACAAAAATTAACTCAAGATCATTAAATGCTTAAATGTAAGACCTGAAATTATAAAAATTCTAGCAGAAAACCTAGGAAAAACTCTTGTGTACATTGGTATAGGCAAAGCTTTTATGCCTAAGACCCCAAAAGCAAATGTATCAAAAACAAAAATGAAAATATGGAACTTAATTAAACTAAAAAGCTTCTGCATAGCAAAAGAAATAACCAACAGAGTAAATAGACAATCTACAAAATGGGAGAAAACATAAGCAAACTATACATCCAACAAAGGGCTAAAATCCAGAATCTACAAGGAACTTAATCAATCAACAAGGAAAAAACAAATAACCCTGTTAAAAAGTGGACAAGTGACATGAAGAGACATTTTTCAAAAGAAGACATACAAATGTCCAACAAACATATGAAAAAATGCTCAGCATCACTAATCATTACAGAAATGCAAATTAAAACCACAATGAGATCCCTTCTTACTCCAATCAGAATGGCCATTAATAAAAAGTCAAAAAACAATAGATGTAGGCAAGGATGTGGAGAAAAGGGAATGCTTACACACTGTTGATGGGAATTTAAATTAGTACAACCTCTATGGAAAACAGTATGGAGATTTCTTAAAGAACTAAAAATAAACCTAGCATTTGATCCAGCAATTGCACTACTGGGTATTTACACAAAGGAAAATAAATCATTATATCAAAAAGATATCTGCACCTTATTATTCACAGCACTATTCACAATAGCAAAAATATGGAATCAACCTAAGTGTCCATCAATGGATGACTAGATAAAGAAAATGTGGCATATATATCCCATGTAATACTACTCAGCCATAAAAAAGAATGAAATAATGTCCTTTGCAGCAACATGGATAGAACTGGAGGCCATTATCCTAAGTGAAGTAACTCAGGGATAGAAAATTGAATACCACATGCTCTTACTTATAAGTGGAAGCTAAACAAAGGGAATGCATGGCCATACAGGGTGGAATAAAGGACACTGGAAACTCCAAAAGATGGGAGGGTGGTGGGTGGGTGAGGGATGAAAAATTACCTATTGGATACAATGTACACTATTCAGATGATGGGTACACTAAATCCCTACACTTCACCACTGCACAATATGTCCATGTAACAAAACTTCACTTGTGTCCCCTAAATCAATAAAAATTTAAAAAAAGTAACTTGTATATGAAAGTACCCAGGATAGACTTGGCACAAAATAGGTACCTACTAAGTGTTAGTACTACCTCAAACCATCTGGTAACTCATGCTTTTTGAGTGTGCTTTGAGAGAATTCAGCATCTTTTGTACTATACGTCTTATCAATCAAAATGATTAATAAGCAATGTATTTAAATTTCTAAATAATTAATGCTAAAATAGCTAGAAAGAGACACTTCTCAGCAGGATTAATTTCTAAAAGAATGACTAGAAAATTTCTCTTTTGGATAAAGAAGTAAAGATTGAGTGTATTTGCTCCAGGACTGAAAATCAATATGCAAGAAAAGTGAATAGAGTGTTCCCTAATGTTGAAAATGTCATTATAAAGACCAAGGAGGTATAATGAAGGTTCCTAGGTGACAAAAATAAGACGAGCATGGGAATGTTTGAAAAAATGAACAAACACCATCCTTGGGAGTTTGTAGTCTATGTCTAAATAAGAAAATTACCCTCTGCAATATAAAAATGAATTCTTATTACCCACTAAGTGGTTGTCTTTGAAATCAAGGTAATCTATTTGTTTGAAACTTAAAACTCAGAAGATAATTTAAATATTGATTGACAAAACAATTTTAAAAGACAATATAGGTTTGTATAAAGGCCATACTTTTTACAGTATATACTTTGAAAACTGTGGGCCACATTTGTCCTTTTTAACCAAATAAGCAAAAAGGAAACTTGGTGATGAATTTATAAGATGTACTGCTGAATGTTTTGATCTCCTTACAATTACTTAAACTTGTTAAAGTGATTTGGCAATATAATGACATATAAAAACTAGAGTCATTAATATTTTGTTACTGGTATGCAAATTGCTTACCAAGAGGAACATCTTTGGATCTTTACCTTGCGTAGCTATGAGTAATTTTAAAAAGAAGAGAAAAATTTGTAAGCCTTCCCATTATATTATCCATTTGAGGAGGTAAGAATCACAACAGTGGAAGGGTCCTTAGAAATCACTTGCTTTAGTTGTCTGTGACCTGGCAGGTAAATGGAAATCCAACAGCCTATCTTCATTGCACAGTCCTGTGTTTAGTGATCTTTGGAGCTTAGAATCACTCCCTTGTATCTAACTAAAGCCTTTCTTGAATTAACTTAATGATTCCACTACATTGTGCTTTTTAAATTTTTTTCTACATTATCATTTATTCTAGTTTGGTTTTCTTCCCATCGCAAGTAAAGGAATGAAGATGGGGCCTGAATTCTGGTCCCAATGCAGTGACCTCCTACTTATGTGACTATGAGGAAGCTATTTCACCTCCATGACCTCAGTTTTCTCTCTGTAATTTGGCAGAATTGGACTACATTATCACTCAGTTACCTTCCAGCCCTGACATTCCATGATTTCCATATGACTTGATGACTTGCCATCTGCTTTAGTAGGGAAAAAAAATACTAAAGAAAGAGATCCAGATTGTAGCAAGGAGTCTGCAAACTTGGGAAACTATGTCACCTCTCCGAGACTAATTTGTCTCATCTATCAAATAGGCATAATTATACCGGCTCTGTTTACCTCACAGGATAGATGATCCAGTGAGGTGAAGACACAGGTTGGCAAATAGTGTAGACTTTATCCACAGCAATCTTTTAAGACCTGACAGATGTAAATAGGGAAAAGGATGGTAAACGTATGCATGACTTAAAGTGTAAAATTGATAGAAAAGTACCAAAATATAGGCCAATTATCTAATGAAAGAAGTAATTCATTTATCTTCCTAATTATTGCTGAATATTTGAAGGCCTTACCTGTATTAAAAGCAAAACAAGTTAAATTTGGCAGCATAGTAATTAGAAGAGCAAAAAACAATGGACTGAATTCTAAGACTATTTCTGTCATTAATTAGATAAATGAATGACTTTGGACAAATTACACACTCATATTCTTTCATCAAATATAGATCCTCAAACTGACACAATCATAGTTAGAAAAAATTTTCTGCATTATAACTTATAACTTTTATTTTTAAATACATATTTTTTAAATGAGAGAGAGAGAGAAATTGAGAAAGAGAGAATTTCCACTTTGTGATAGACTAATTTGTAACATTTCAAACTTCCTGCTAAGAACAACTCAAAAGGCTGGATTATCAAAAAATGTGTAAGTCATAAATGAGCCACCAAGTCAGCCAGGAGTTGAGGGCCCAAGATCCCTGAGAGAAGAAAACTCATTGAGGGGGTTGCTCAACACTTCTTTTTCCATCAAAGCATTTTCCTATTAGTAATCAGTGCTGAGCAAGAGGCTGAGAAGCTGCACAGAAAGCTGAGCACAAAATAGCTAATGAGCAGAGCTTTTGCCAGTCTCAAGGGAATGGGAAAATAAAACTTGGAGTTCAAGGTTAAAAAGTAAGCCAGGACTTGAGAATTCAAGGTTTAACAGTGACAAAAAGTGCAAAGAAGTGAATCTAATACTATATGCGATTTTTTGTCTCAAGTCAATTCATTAGCAAAGTCAGGGAGGGAGACTAAGAAGTTGAGAAGAATAAAACCACTGAGAAACTAAGCAAAACTTTTAACAATCACACAATACTGGGGAGACAAAAATTGGGTTCAGAGCTCACCCATGAGGAAAACCCTGCTAACATTTCAGGGTTAAGGTTAGGGTTAGGGTTAAGGTTAGGAATAGGGATGGGGCAAACTAGAAATAGGCCACTCTCATAAAAACTGAAACATTGTGCCTAATTCAGCCCAGCCCATAGTTAGATTAAAATGATATTTCCTTCACCTACCTGCATTTTAGAAGCAAAAGTAAAACCTCTCTAAAAAAGACAATATTCAGATTATCTATAATTTTTCATACATTAATATAATAGTTGTCATTCAATAAAAACTTACCAGCCTACCAGGAAATAAGAATAAAAGAAAAAATAGAAAACAGAAAAGGCCCACAGTTGATTCAGATACTAGAGTTATTAGAAATGACTCTTGAAATAACCACGGTTGATATGTTTCAGAAAATTAATAGCACCCCTAAGATACAGGTACTTTTCTGTACAGATGTTATTCTTCATTAGAAAGTGTATTTTGAAAGATAATTTGAAAATATAAAAAGATAAAACATTTCTCCAACGCTTGTATCTTTGAAAAAAATTAATGGAAATTCAAGAACTAAAAAATTCAGTAAGAGAAATTAAGAACTTAATAGGTGGGTTTAAAAACAAATATGACTTAGCAAAAGACAGTGGTAGTAAACTGGAAGAAATGTTAATAAATAAATCCAAAAAGAAGCACTGAGAGAAAAAAGGTTAAAAATTATTTTACAATGTCATAAAATCTGAATGAGTATTGGATACATAGAACAATAATAATTTTTCTTCTAAGCAGACCTTAGAAGAAATTTGTAGCTTTTATGTAGCTTTTAATACATGTATTAAAAAACAGAAAGTCTGAAAATCAAATTTTCCAACTCAGGGAGCTGAAAAAGCACAGGAAATAAAACCCAAATATTGTTGAAGCAAGAATATAATGAAGATAAAAAGCAGTAACAGATAAAATATAAATGTAGAATTGGTTAGTTATTGGAAAAGATTTAAGAAAAAAAAAAAGAAAGGGATGGACTAAGATGGCCTACTAGAAATCTCCAGAGATGGTCTCTCCACATAAACAACAAATTCAACAACTATCCATGCAAGCAAGCACCTTTAGAAGAACCAAAAATCTGGTGAGTAATCATACTACCTGGTTTTAACATTATATAAAGGAAAGAACCACTGACAATCTTGCATTGCCTACAGCACCCCTCCCCAATCCCCCAGCAGAGCCACCCAAGCACACCCAGTGGAGAGAGAATCTGTGTGCCCAGGGGAGGGGGAATGAAGTGATTGTGGGATTCCGAATTGAAACTCAGAGCCACGCTGGCATAAGGGAAAACAGTACAGGGAAGAACTCTGCAGATTCCTACAGAGGGAGCATTTTCACCAGCTTGGGCAGAGGGAAATCCTCCACCATGAAACCTGAGTTCCAGCTAGCCCCACCACCAGCTGATAAAAAGCAGCTTGGGGCCTGGACTAAATTCCTAAGGCAGTTGGGCCACAAAGAATGCAGTCCTTGGGCAATTTCTGCTGCTGCAGATAAACTGATTTTCAGACTTTCCAAGCCAGTGGACTTAGGGTGCATGTAGTCCAGTGAGACATGAAATGCAGCCAAGCCAGTGCCTGTGTCACCTCTGCCCCAACCACAGGCAGCACAGCTCAGGGAGAGTCTTCTTCCACTTGGAGAATGGAAAGGGAAGAGATCAGAGGACTTTGTTTGCAACTTGGGTACCATCTAAGCCATGGTAACACAAAGTACAAAGCAGACTCCAGAAGATCCTTAGTCCAGGCCTTAGTTTCTGGATGGCATTTCTGTACCCCCACCCCACCACCCCAGGCCAGAAGGATACATGCTGTCCTGAAGGGAAGGGCCCAGTCCTGGCAGGATTCATCACCTGCTGACTAAAGAGCCCTTGGGCTTTGAATAAACATCAGAGGTAGCCAGGCAACAGTCACCACTGGTTGTGGGTGAGACTGGGTTGGTTTTAGGTGTGACCTGGTGCTGCTGGCCATGAGGACATGCCCACATCACTCTTCCCCCAACTCCAGCAGCCCAACACAGAGAATGAGGGAAGAGACTAATAGATTTTTCCAGGGTATTCTCCCATATCTTACCCAAGTCCACCAAGGTGGTACTACCAGGAGTCTGCAAGACACACAGCATTATTGAGTTTGGGGCACCCCCAGTGATGATATGGCTTCAGTGACCAAAGACTTATACCACAACACTCAATTTCCTTGGAATATCTGGAAAGACTTCTCAAGAAAGACAGATTCAAACAAACCCAAACTGTGAAGATTAAAACAAATACCTTATGCTTCAATGCACAGACACCAACAAACATCCACAAGCATCAGGAACATCCAGGAAGACATGACCTCACCAAATGAACTAAATAAGGTACCAGTGACCAATCTTGGAGTGATGGAGACAAGTGAAATTTCAGATAAAGAATTAAAAATAGCTGTCCTGAAGAAGCTCAGTGAACTTCAAGACAACACAGAGAAGGAATTCAGAAGCTTATCAGAGAAATATAACAAAGATAATAAAATAATTTTTTAAAAATCAAGCAGTAATTCTAGAGCTTAATAATTCAACTGACACACTGAGAAATGCATCAGAGTCTCTCAGCAGCAGAATTGATCAACCAGAAGAGAGAATTATTGAGCTTGAAGACGGGCTATTTGAAAATACAGTCATAAGAGAAAAAAGAAAAAAAAAAAGAATAATGAAGCACACCTACAAGATCTAGAAAATAGCCTCAAAAGAGCAAATCTTAGAGCTATTGGCCTTAAAGAAGAGGTAGAGATAGAGACTGGGGTAGGAAGCATATTCAAAGAAATAATAAAAGAGAACTTTCCAAATCTAGAGAAAGATTTGACGTATAAGATGGTCATAGAACACCAAAGAGATTTAATTCAAACACGGCTACCTCAACCATTTAATAATCAAGCTCCCAAAATCATGGACAAAAAAAGTTCTAAAGGAAGCAAGAGGAAAAAAATAACATGTAAAGGAGCTCCAATACATCTGGCAGAAGACTTCTCAGTGAAAACCTTATAGGCTAGGAGAGAGTGGCATGACATATTCAAAGTGCTGAGGGAAAAAAACCTTAACCCTAGAATATTATATCCTGCAAAAATATCCTTCAAACATGAAGGAGAAATAAAGACTTTCCCAGACAAACAAAAGCTGAGGGAGTTCATCAACAACAGACCTTCCCTACCAGAAATGCTAAAAAAGAAGTTCTACAATCTGAAAGAAAAGAACATTAATGAGAAATAATGAATTATATGAAGGTACACAACTCACTGGTAACAGTAAGCACAAAAATACATAATACTCTATTGCTGTACTTGCAGTATATAACCCACTTATATCTTGAGCAGCAAGACTAAAAGACAAACCTATCAGAAATAACAATATTTTGAGAGATAGATAGTATAAAAAGATATGGATGGAACCATCAAGAAGTTAAAAAGCTGGTGGGGGTGGAGTTAAAGTGCAGAATTTCTGTTAGAATTCTTTTGCTTTTTTATTCGTTTGTAAGCAGAGTTGTCATATGTTTAAAATAATTGGTTATAAAATGTTTTTTGCAAGTCTCATACTAACCTTAAATCAAAAAACCTACAACAGGTACACAAAAGATAAAAAGCAAGAAATTAAAGCACACTACCAGAGAAAATGATTTTTAACAAAGAATGAAAGGAAGGAAGAAAGAAAGAGAGAACCACAAAACAACCAGAAATCAAATAACAACTTGGTAATAGTAAGTTCTTATCTATCAATAATAACATTGAATGTGAACGGGCTACACTCTCCAGTCAAAACACATAGCATCACTGAATAGATAAAAAAGTAAAAGCCAACTATATGTCGCCTGGAAGAAACCCACTTCACCTATAAAGACACACATAGATAGAAAATAAAGGGATGGAAAAAGATAGTCCATGCAAATCGAAACCAAAAAAGAGCAGGAGTAGCTATACTTCTATCACATAAAATAGATTTCAAGATAAAAACTGTAAAAAGAGACAAAGATGGTCACTATATAATGATAAAGGGGTCAATGCAGCAAGAGGATATAACAATTCTAAATATATATTTACTCAACACTGGAACACCCAGATATATAAAGCAAATATTATCAAAGTTAAAGAAATAGATCCTAATACAATAAACGTTTGAGACCTCAAAACTCAACTTTCAACATTGAGTATATCATCCAGACAGAAAATCAACAATGAAACATTACACTTAATCTGTACTATAGACCAAATGTACCTAACAGACATTTACAGAACATTTCATCCAACAGCTGCAGAATACACATTCTTTTCCTCAGCTCATGGACCATTCTCAAGGATAAACTATATGTCAGGCCACAAAACAAGTCCTAAAAATTTTTTTAAAAATGGAAATCATACCAAGTATTTTCTCTGACCACAATGGAACAAAACTAGAAATCAATAACAAGAGGAACATTGCAAAATATACAAACACATGGAAATTAAACAATATTCTCCTGAATGAGCAGTGGGTAATTGAAGAGATTAAGAAGGAAATTAAAAAATTTCTAGAAACAAATAAAAATGAAAACACAACATATCATAACCTATGGGATACAGAAAAAACAGTAATAAGAGGAAAGTTTATAGTAATAAGTGCCTACATCAAAAAAGTAGAAAAGCTTCAAATAAACAACCTAACTATGCATCTGAAAGAATTAAAAAAACAAGAACAAACCAAACCCCAAATTAGTAGAAGAAAAGAAATAATAAAGACCAGAGAAGAAATCGATGAAATTGAAATAAAAAAATACTAAAGATCAATAAAAACAAAAAGTTGGTTATTTGAAAAGAAAAACAAAATAGACACACCTTCAGCCAGATTAAGAAAAAAAAGAAAGAAGACCCAAATAAATATAATCAAAGATTAAAAAGGAGACATTATAACTGATACTGCAGAAATCAAAAGAATCATTAGAGACTACTATGAGCAACTATATGCCAATAACTCGGAAAACCTAGAAGAAAGGAATAAATTCCTAGCTAAACACATAAACCAATTAAGACTGAATCAAGAAGACATGCAAAACCTGAGTAAACCAAAAACAAGTAGTGAGATAGAAGCAGTAATAAAAAAGTGTCCCACCATAGAAAAGCCCAGGACCTGATGGTTTCACTGCTGAATTCTATCAAGCATTCAAAGAAGAAATAATACCAATACTACTTAAATTATTCCAAAAAATTGAGGAGGAGGGGATATTCCCAAATTCATTCTATGAGGCCTGTATAACCCTGATACCAAAACCAGACAATGATATGAGACAAAAAAAGAGAAAACTATAGGCCAATATATCTAATGAATATAGATGCAAAAATTCTGAACAAAATACTAGCAAACCACACTCAACAACACATTAAAAAGATTATTTATCATGATCAAGTAAGATTCATCCCAGGGATACAAGGATGTCAACTTATGCAAATCAATCAGTGTGATATATCATACCAACAGAATGAAGGACAAAAACCATATGATCATTTCAATTTATGCTGAAAAAGCATTCAATAAAATTCAACATCCTTTCATGATAAAAACTCTCAAAAAACTGGGTATAGAAGGAACTTACCTGAACATGATAAAAACCATATATGTCAGAACTACAGCTAATATCATACTGAATGGAGAAAAACTGTAAGCCTTTCCTCTAAAGTCTGGAACATGGCAAGGATGACCACATTCACCACTGTTATCCAACATAGTATAGGGAAATCTAGCTAGAGCAATTAGAAAAGAGAAAGAAAGAAGGGAATTGAAATTGGAAAGGAAAAAGTCAAATTATCTTTGTTTGTAGATGATATGATATTATATCTAGAGAAACCGAAAGACTCCCCCCCGAAAACTAATAAACAAATTCAGTAAAGTTGCAAGATGCAAAATCAACATACAAAAATCAGAAGCATTTCTATATGTCAACAGTAAACAATCTGAAAGAGAAACCAAGACAGTACTCCCATTTATAATATCTACAAATAAAAAAAAAACCCAGGAATAAATTTAACCAAATAATTGAAAGATCTTTACAATTAAAACTGTAAAACATTGATGAAAGAAATTGAAGAAGACACAAAAAAGTAGAAAGATATTACATGCTCATGGATTGGAAGAATTAATATTGTTAAAATGTACATAATATGCAAAGCAGTCTATAGATTCAATACAATCCCCATCAAAATGCCAATGACATTCTTCACAGAAATAGAAAAAATAATCCTGAAATTTATATGGAACCACAAAAGACCCTATGAGCCATAAGGAGAAAGCCTCAGGCAACTTACAAAGGAAAACCCATCAGACTAACTGCAGCCTTCTCAACTGAGACCTTACAAGCCAGAAGGGGTTGGGGCCCCATTTTCAGTCTTCTCAAACAGAATAATGGCCAGCCTGGAATTTTGTAACCTGCAACTAAGTTTCGTACATGAGGGGGAAACAAAGACTTTCTCAGAGAATCAAACACTGAGGAGTTTGTCAGGACAAGACCTGCCATGCAGGAAGTACTCAGAACTGCATTATACACAGACGGGCACAATAGACACCCACCACTGTAAAATCAGCCAAAAGGTAAAGGCCAAAGCCCAGATACCACAATGGCTCAAGAGATGAAACAAAGCAACAAAGTTCTACTCAACAGGATGAACAGAAATCCACCTCACTTATCAATACTTTCAATACATTCAATAAATATGAATGGCTTGAACTCCACACTCAAAAGACTTAGGCTGGCTAAATGGATAAAAAAAAAAAAAATACAAGTCAAGTAACTGCTGTCTCCAGAAAACACATCTAACCCACAAGGACTCATTCAGACTCAAGGTTAAGGGACAGAAAACAATATTCCATACAAAAGGAAACCAAAATAAAGCTGGTGTAGCAGTTCTCATATCAGATAACATAATCTTCAAATCAACAACAGTAATTAAAGACAAATATGGTCATTATATACTGGTAAAGGGAACAATTCAACAAGAAGACATAACAATTTTAAATATTTACACACCAAATTAAAGGTACACCCAGATTCATAGAGCAAATCCTACTTCATCTAAACAAAATGAAAAACAGCAGCACTGTGATAGCCAGGGACTTCAACACCCCTCTGACAGAACAGGAAAGATCCTCTAAATAGAAAATAAAAAAAGAAACAACGGACTTAAATAGATCTCTAGAACAAATGGGCTTAACAGATATTTACAGAATATCCTACCCCCAAACCACGGAATATACATTCTTCTCATCTACTCATGGGACATTCTCTAAAGATTGAACACATCTTAGACCACAAAACATGTTTCAAATAATTTGAAAAAATAGAAATTATACCATGCATCTTTTCAGACCAAAGTGGAATAAAATTAGAAATCAATTCCAACAGAAACACTCATCTCTACACAAAGTCATGGAAACTAAACAACCTACTGATGAATGATAGGTCAAGGAGGAAATTAAGATGAAAATCAAAAGATTCTTTGAACTAAATGATAAAGGGCACACAGGTTATCAAATTCTGTGGGATACAGCTTAAGCAGTCCTGAGAGGAAAATTAATAGCCATAAATGCCTACACCCAAAAAACAGAAAGATCACAAATCAACAATTTAATGAATCATCTCAAGGAACCGGAAAAGGATGAGCAAACCAATCCCAAACTCAGCAGAAGAAAAGAAATAACCAAGATCAGGGGCAAAATTAAATGAAATCAATAACAAAAGACCTACACAGAAGAATTAATGAAACAAAAAGTTGGTTATTTGAAAAGATAAACAAAATTGATGGCCACTTGCTAGATTACCAAGAAGCAGAAAAGAAAGGAATCTAATGAGCTCAATCAGGAATGAAAAAGGAGAAATTACAACTGATACCACAGAAATACAAAATATCATCTCTGAATACCATAAAAATACCTATGCACATAAAATTGAAAACATGGAGGAAATGGACAAATTCTTAGAAACACACAGCCTCCCTCAGTTCAATCAGGAAGAAATAGAATTCCTGACCCAACCAATATCAAGTACCAAAATTGAAGCAGCAAAAAAAATCTTCAAAAAACAAAAATCATCCCAGACCAGATTGTTTCACACCCTAATTTTACCAGACCTTCAAAGAACCAGCACCTATCCTCCAGAAATTATTCCATTACATTGAAAAAGAAGGAATACTCGCTAACATGTTTTACGAAGCTAACATCATCTTTATACCACAGCCAGGAAAGGATTCAACAAAAAAAGAAACTACAGACCAATATCCCTTATGAGTATAGATGCAAAAATTCTCAATAAAATCCTAGCAATCTGAATTCAGGTGCTCATCAAAAAAATAATCCATCATGGTCAAGTGGGTTTCATCACAGAGATGCAGGGATAGTTCACCATGCGCAAATCTAAAAATATAATTCGCCACATAAATAGAAGTAAAAACAAAGACCATATGATCATCCCAACAGACACAGAAAAAGCATTTGACAAAATTCAGCACCCTTTTATGATAAGAACACTTAAAAAAATAGGCATAGATGGGACTTACTTCAAAATGATGAAAGCCACATATGACAAACCCACAACCAACATCTTACTGAATGGGGAACAATTGAAAGTTTTACCACTTAGAATGGAACCAGACAAAGTTGCTCTATATCACCACCTCTATTCAACATAGTGCTGGAAATCATAGCCAGAGCAATCAGACAAGAGAAGGAAATCAAGGACATCCACATGGGGGCAGTAGAGGTCAAACTATCACTCATTGGTGACAATATGATCTTATATCTAGAAAACCCCAAAGAATCTGCCAAGAGATTACTGGAAGTGATAAATGAATTCAGCAAAATCTCAGGTTACAAAATCAATGTACACAAATCAGTAGCATTCATACATGCCAACAATAGTCAAGCTGATAACCACATCAATGGCTCAATATTTTTTACAATAGCAACAAAGAAAATAAAATACCTAGGAATATATTTAACTAAGGAGGTGAAACCCTCTACAAGGAGAACTATGAAACACCGAGGAAGGAAATAGCAGAGGATGTAAACAGGTGGAAAAACATACCATGCTCATGGATCAGCAAAATCAACATTGTTACAATGTCTATACTACCCAACGTGATCCACAGATTCAATCCAATTCCTATTATAATACCACCATCATTCTTTGCAAATATAGAAAAAATAATTCTCTGCTTCATATTGAACCAGAGAAGACCCCGTATAAGCAAAGCAACTTTAAGCAAAAAGAGCAAATTATGAGGCATCAATTTACCAGACTTCAAGCTATACTACAAGGCTATAGTAACCAAAAAAGCATGGTACTGGCACAAGAACAGAGACATAGACCAATGAAACAGAACAGAGAACCCAGATATAAAACCATACTCATATTGCCATCTGATCTTTGACGAAACAGACAAAAACATACACCGGGGTAAAGAATCCCTATTCAATGAATGGTGCTGGGACAATTGGATAGCCACATGTAGAAGACTGAAACAGGATCCACACCTCTTACCTCTCACAAAAATCAACTCATGATGGATAACAGAATTAAACCTAAGGCAGGAAACCATAAGTATTCTAGAAGAAAATGTTGGAAAAGCTCTTATAGACATCAGCCTAGGCAAGGAATTTGGGAAGAAGACCCCAAAAGCAATCACAGCCACAACAAAAATAAATCAATGGGACCTGATCAAATGAAAAAGCTTCTGCACAGCCAAAGAAACAATCATTAGAATGAATAGACGACCTACAGAATGGGAGAAAATATTTGCATGCTATACATCTGATAAAAAGCTGATAACTAGAATCTATAAAGATCTTATGCAAATCTGCAAGAAAGAAATCAAACAACCCCATTAAAAAGTGGGCAAAGGACATGAATAGAAACTTTTCAAAAGAAGATAGACTAATGGCCAACAAACATATGAAAAAATGCCCAACATCTCTAATCATCAGGAAAATGCAAATCAAAACTACAATGATATATCACTCATCCTCCTGTGAGAATGGCTTTTATCAAAAAGTCCTCAAATGATAAATGTTGGCATGGATGCAGAGAGATAGGAACACTTATACACTGCTGGTGTGACTGCAAACTAGTACAACCTCTATGGAAAGTAGTATGGAGACACCTCAAAGCACTAAAAGTGGAGCTACCATTTGATCCAGCAATCCCACTACTGGATATTTACCTAAAGGAAAAAAACACATTCTTTAAAAAAGATATCTGCACTTTAATGTTTATAGCAGCACAATTCACAATTGCAAAGATGTGGAAACCACCCAAGTGCCCATCAATACATGAGTGGATTAATAAAATGTGGTATATGTATACCATGGAGTACTACTCAGCCATAAAAAATGGTGAACTTATACCTCTTGTATTAACCTGATTGGAACTGGAGCCCATTCTTCGAAGGGAAGTATCACAAGAATGGAAAAGAAACACCATTTGTACTCACCATTAAATTGGTACTAATTGATCAAGACTTATGTGCATATATGGAAGTAACATTCACTGGGGATCAGGCAGAGGGGCAGGGGGGAAGAGAGGATGGGTAAATTCACACCTAATGGGCATGGTGCATGCTGTCTGGGGGATGAGCACATTTGTAGCTTTAAGTCAGGCAGTACAAAGGCAATTTATATGAGCAAATGTTTGTATCCCTGTAATATTCTGAAATAAAAAAATAGAAAAATAAAAATAAAAACAAATAAAAACAGACCAAAACAAATAAACATGTAAATCAATCATCTCAAATAGAAAGAAGAAAGAAAACCCAGACCAACAAACATAGAAAAAGATTATCAATCTTCTTAATCATGAGAGAAAATGGAAAATTAAAACCGCAGTGCTACTAAATACTCACCAAAGTAGCTACTGCAAAAAATATAGAGCAAGCGGAAACAACATATATTGCTGGTGGGAGTATAGATTTGTATAATCACTTTGGAAAACTCCATAATTTTCTACTAAAGGTAAACATATTCTTGTTCTAAGATCTAGGAATTCTACTTGTAGTTGTATAACCCAATACATATCAATGCACACCGTACATTTACAAAAATATTCTTATCAGAGTTAGTCATAATAGCCTGAACCTGGAGGCAAATAAGTATCCATCAATAGAATAATGAATAAATATTAATAGTGAAGTGTATTCATTCAGTGAATTACTACACAGGAATGAAAAAGGACAAAATGTGGTAACAATTTGCAAAAAACAAACTGCAACAACATGGATGAATCTCACAAACATTATGTTGAATGAAAGAAGCAAGGGGAAAAATACTGTAGGATTCAATTCATGTAAGTTTCAGAGACAGGTGAAACTAATCCATAGTGATAAACATCAGGAGAGTGATTACTTTTGCAGTGTCGGTGTCAGTGATTGAGAGAGGGCAGGGTGAAGGCTTCTGCTTTGCTAGTATCTCTCGATCTGGGTGATTGTGTTCACTTTATGAAAATTCATCAAGATATACCCTTTGTGAGCCTTTCTGTATTTATATTTTACTTCAGTTAAAAAATATGCAATCATTTGAATAAGTAAACAAATAGACTGGAGCATGGTGATTTTTTTAAAAAATTGTGGGAAAAACAACATGAAATCTATCCTCTCAACAAATTTTTGAGTGTATATTATAATATTGTTAACTATAATTATAATATTGTACAGAAGATCTCTAGAACTTTTTCATCTTGCGTGAGTGAAATTTTATACCCACTGAACAAAACTCCCCATTTCCCCCCTCCCTAGCTCCTGGCAACCACCATTCTATGCTTTGATTAAATCAGTTTGACTACTTTAGATACTTCATGTAAGTGGAATCATGCAGTATTTGTCCTGTGACTGGCTTACTTCACTTAGTATAATTTCCTCAAGGTTCAATTGTGTTGTAAATGTTGTAGCATATGACAGGATTCCTTTTTTTTAAGACTGAATAATATTCTATTGTATGTATATACCATATTTTCTTTATCCATACATCCATCAGTGAACATTTAGGTTGCTCATACCTTGCAGAAATTGCGAATAATGCCACATTAAACATGGGAATATGAACATCTCTTCAAGATCCTGATTTCAATTATTTTGGATAAATACCCAGAAGTGAGATTTCTGTATCATATGATAATTATATTTTTAATTTTTTGAACTTCCATACAGGTTTCCATAGCAGCTATGCTATTTTACATTCTCACCAACAGGGCACAAGGGTTCTAATTTCTCCACATCCTTGCCAACACTTGTTATTTTCTGTTTTTTGGTTCTTTGTTTTTTTTTTTACATAACGGCCATTCTAACAGATGTCAGGTGATATCTCATTGTGGTTTTGATTTGTATTTCCTTGAACGCATTTTAGTGATGTTGAGCATTTTCTCATATACTACTGGCCATTTGTATGCCTTCTTTGGAGAAATGTCTATTCAAGTTCTTTGTCTATTTTTTATTTTTTTTGTTTGTTTTTTGCTTATCGACTTGTAGAAGTTCCTTACATGTTTTGGATATTAACCCTTATCAGTTATATGCTTTGCATATGTTTTCTCACATTCCATAGGTTGCCTTTTCACATTAATTGTTTCCCTTGTTGTTCAGAAACTTTTTAGTTTGATGTAGTCCCACTTGTCTATTTTTGCTTTTGTTGCCTGTGCTTTATTTTTTTTTTAATCCAAATTTCTGTCTGGGTTATTGTGACTCCTCTCTTTCTGTAATGGCATCCTTATACTAAAAATTATTTCAAGAAGGCATATACATGATTTGAATTATTTTGCTATGTTTTTTGATCATACATTACTTGGCCTATATTAGTTACAGAAACAAAATTTGCAACTTACTTCTTGACCGCTGCAACTAATGTGCTACTTCTGAAGGCATATCCCTCAGGAAGCAAGTTGTTTAAAGGGTGACATGTCAGTCAAGCCTCAAAAGAATAAAGCAGTAAAAGCAGAGGAAATTTAGCATTTTCTCCCCCCCCCAAAAAAAAGCTGATGATTAAGATGTAAACATTTTATTTTTGTCCTTCTGAGGAACACATATTCCACATACTCAATTTCAAACTTCACTAAAATGAATCCTGTTGGTCAAATCCTGAGAAATTGTGAGCTACAAATTCCGTCACTAAGTTATCCCATATTTCTATATTATATTTTTCTCGTTTTTGTTTTAGTGGATAGAAATGCTATAAAGTCTAAAGCATAAAATAACTAGACAAAGTGAATGATACCTCTTTCCCAACAGTTTTTCTCTTTGAGTGTCATTTTAATTCATTCCATCTTGCAATCTCTTCCTCAGGCAAGCATTTCAATACTTCAGTCACTTTGCTCCTAATGTATCAGGTGTCTCTAGAAATTTCCCCCAAGCCCATTTCAGCACATCAAATACTTGTATGACTCAGCTGCAAAATCTGAGGTTAGCACAACCAGCAGATTGAAGATGAGCATAACTTATTAAAAGAGGGGTCACTTTGGAGGTTATAGTAAAGTAAGTAGGCAGGTGTTTCCCATTATTATACTGACAAAGTCTAGAATTGTGCCTTTTTCATTTTGGTTGTCTGAAATTAAACAGAGTTCATACTCTGTTACAATGTACTCTTAGCAATACAGAAAATAGACTGGCTCTTTTATGCTATGGAGAAAGGTAAAGTTTGATATCTATGGGTAAGAATCTTTATCAATGCAACAGTTGAAAAATGTAGCAGACAACTTAGGGTTACTTAGTGTTTGATTATTGCATTTCAGGTAAAAATTCTATATAAAAATATTTTGGTTTTTTAATAGTATTTTCTACCTTTAAATGTGTATCTGCAAATTGGAGCTTTACCCATTATAAAGGGTTGTTGAGAAAATAATAATACTAATAGGCACAATCTATTGAAAGCCATTATGTCCCAAACATTGTGTTAAATATTCTATCTCTATAAGGTAGGTAATTTTACAGATAAATTTAAAAAAAAAAAAACCCTGACACTCAAGAAAGGTAAGTTCTTACCCAAGGTCTTATAGCTTGTTAGGGACAAAGAAAGACTTTTAAATCATGTTTATTTGCAAATCTGTGTTCCTAACTTTCCTCATAGAGATCTAATAAGGTAATAGAGATGAGTTGTTTGAAAGTTATATATCACTAAATTAATGGAAAAGGCATATCTGTAAAGTAAAAGGGGGCATTTTACATGGATCTTCTTTTGATACCTTTGAAACCAGAAGTCTGAAAGAGTTAATACTCTTATCACAGTTGGATTGTGGTTTTTGAGGTGAATAAACAATGTAACAGAAAAATAAGGACTCTAAGCAGCATACATTTTAAGAACTTAAAAATGACTCTGCCATCAGAAGTAGGGACGGGCATGGAATTTGTATAACTCCTGAGATGCACATACATATAGATTAATTAATTAATTAATTAATTAGGTATCTAGTCATTAAACAAGTGAAATTTCTAAATGTAGTGCTAGAGTACTAAAACAGTGATAACTAAACAAAATCTTATATTAAAGATTTGTAGTGGGTACTGATGTATACCAAATAAATCTCCCTTTCATGATCAAGGTGCTCATTCCCCCAGTTGGTAGGAGTGTTAGCTGCAAAGGTTCACAGCTGGGTTCCTGTACAAGAAGTTGCCTTGACCAAAATTACTTCCCTTTTCCTGGGCAACCTGCATCCAATGACTGGTTGGTGTGGGGTACAAAGACTCAGCAAAACTTGGCTCAATGGAAACAACTCTAAACAGCCATTCCATCTCTAAATTTCCCTTTAGGATTAACTGAGGCCTCTGTTGTCACTGTATCTCAGTGCAACTTCTCCCTTTGCCTAACCCTGGTTCCCTTACTTCTCTAAGGAATAGTTCCTAGTAATCCTTAATAAATTCTTGCATGCAAATCTCAGAGTTTTGAGTCTGTTTTCTAGGGAACCCGGACTATGACAACGATTAATCTCCCAGTCCACCGCTTATGGTTTTTGCTATTATTATAAAATATGCACTCTTTTTCTATATTTTATCAATATCAAGTAATGGAGCAGTAAATCTTCTACATGGAGCTGACATTACTTTATGGGGCTTCTAAAAACTCAATATGGATTTCAACATAACAAGGCAATCACATTGAAAAATGGTACACCTTACAACTAAAAGGATTTTTGAAGATTTATATGGTTATCATCTTAGGAGATTTTTTTCTACAAAACAATATAGTTTTAACCTATAAAGAACAGCCTTAAGTACTGATAGGCTGTATGTCCCTCTAACTTGCAGGCAGCTAAATGAGGTTTTCCCATTCTTTCTTTAATGAAATATATAATCTAGGTTGTGGAATGAAAATAAGAAGTAGGAATATGTCACACCCAAGAAAATGATACTATATTTTCAGAGGGTCTTTTAGGCCTGAATGCTAAAAGTCAGGAAATAATGCTATCACTGAGCTTATATAAAAAGCATTTTATTTTTTCAAAAGATTTTCTAATAATTTTTATTCAATTCCAGATATAAGCAGTTAGAGAGGCTTGTGAATGAGTATGCTGAAAGATCACTACAAAATGCACACTATAAACCTCATCACATTCCGTATCAGATCTACTCTGTGTTCTGCTTTTCCTTTCTCAGTACAGGGTGTCACCAATTGTTCAAGCTAGAAATCTGAAAATCAGTTTTGACACCTTTCTATCTCTCAATTCACACATCTAACAATAAATCAATCTAATATACAGTATGTCCTGCTATTTTATCTCCTAATTATGCATTTTCAAAAGGGATAATATCACCTCCTACAGAGTAAAAATTGGTTCTGGAGGACAGCAAAATGATAGTTAATTTTATGTCAACTTGGCTAGGCCTATGGTCCCTAATTATTTGGTCAAACACTATTTTAGATGTTTCTGTGAAGGTATTTTTTAGATATGATTAACATTTACAACCAGTTAACTTTAAGTACAACAGATTACCCTTCATAATGTGGGCGGGCCTCATCCAATCAATTGAAGGCCTTAAGAGCAAAGACTGAAATTCCCTAAAGAAGAAAGAATTCTGCCTCAAGACTGCAACTAGAAATTTTTCCTTGAGTTTCCAGCCTGCTGGTTTTCTCTCTCTCTCTCTCTCTCTCTCTCTCATAACACAGGGGTGAAAAATATTTTTATGTATAAACACAGATATACATACTGTATGTAAAGAGATAAGCAGTATATCTGTGGTATTAAAATTTCATGGAAGTGGGGTCAATTAGGACAAAAATTTCTAAAAAGTCCCTGGTCTCCTGGGGATGATGGGGGGCAATAATAAAAAACAGTGAAGAAACAATGTAGTAAATATTGTTTAGGTATGTCCTTTTCTCTGTATCTTTTATACCACTACCCTAGAAGAGTCCACTATTTACTATCAGAAACATTGCTTCTTAAGGGCTCTCTCTGAGGCTGTCTTAGTCTCTCTCAAATACATCTTCCACACTACTTACTAGATCTATCATTTAGCACATTTGACCATATTCCTCCCTTGTTTAAAACCCCCGATGGCTCCAAGTTTGGGAACTTCTCATCTCTGCTCCCATAGAAACCCACAGTCAGGGTAAGTGTCTTTTCATTACTTCACATAGGAGCAGACCGAGATCCAATTAGGTTTGATGACTTGCCCAAAGTTGCACAATTAAGTAGAGGCAAATTTAGGATTTGAAACCAGGTTTCACAGTCTAGATATCCAATTTTCTGGAAGAACACGCTCTTTTAACATTAAGCAGAAGAATATTTGAATATCATCAAAATCTACTTACTAGCTTATAAGAATCTGAGCAATAACTACTTCAGAGAGCTTTAGTTTCCTAATCTGTAAAATGGAGGTCATATATTCCTCCTAAAATTAATATTAGAATTAAATACGCTGATACACATATGCACATATATACATACACCTACATGCACATATACATATATATGTATACATGTTAGCACATGACTATACATATATGTATATATTTATATATGCATATATTTATTAGGTTATTAAGTATGAAATTTCGGATTTCCTTAAGTACTAAGTTTGACAGTTGATATCTCTGACATTTCACTTTGATGCTTCTTGTTTTTGTTTTTTTTTCTTGTGAAGGTTCATCTTCATTCTTTCAAATGCACGTTTTGGCTTGTAATTATTGTTCAAATTTTTTTTCAGAGCAATTTTTGTGAAATCATGATTAAGTGAAAAATTTGTGCTATTTTTTAATATGAGTTCCATCGTGTAACCAATGCAGGGCAGACAGCTCGAAATATCGACAAAGTGTTTGGAAAGGATGTGGCTAATGAATGTATAGTACATCGATGGTTTGAGAAGTTCCATTCTGGTGGTTTTGATCTTGAAAATGAGCCATGTGGGTGACCTGTGACCAAGGTGGATAATGATGAGGTGAAAGCTTTAGTAGAAGCGAATCCATTTCAACCTACACACGAATTAGCAGCAAGCTTTGACATTACTAGTCCAACAATATTGGACCATTTGAAACAAATCAGCAAGGTAAAGAAGCTGGATAGATGGGTACTACATGAATTAAATAAGCATCGGAAGAGAAATTGTCTCGAAGCTTGCCTTTCTTTGCTGTCACGATATAAAGGCAAACCATTTCTAAACTGTATTGTGGCGTGTGATGAAAAATAGATTATTTTTGACAATTGCAAGCACTGGGAACAATGGTTAGATAAAGATGAAGTGCCAAAACACAGTCCAAAACTGAATATTCATCAAAAAAAAAGCTAATGGTGTCTGTTTGGTGGTCCAGCACTAGTATTATCCACTACAGCTTCATGAAACCTGGTCAATCAATTACAGCGGATATCTACTGCAACCAATTATATGAAATGATAAGGATGCTTGTGATTAAGCAGGCGAGATTGGTCAATAGGTGGGTCAATCCTCTTGTAAGACAACGCTGTCACACAAATAATGTTGCTCAAAGTACAGAAGCTTAACTTGGAAACTCTCTGTCATTCACCAAATTCACCAGACCGTGCACCAACTGGCTACCACTTCTTCCATGCTTTGGACCACTTCTTGTGAGGAAAAATATTCAATTCTCAGCAAGCTGTAGAAAACGCCTTTAGCTATTTCATTGCCATTCATTCTCCAGGCTTCTTCGCTGCTGGCATAGACAAGCTACGGTTAAGATGGCAAAACTGTGTCGATAGTTTAGGTGCATACTTTGATTAATTGTACTGCTTCTTGTTTGAGATATAGTAAACTAAGCTTTTAATTCAAAATCAGACATTTCAGATTTAATGACCTAACATATGTATATGTGTGTGAATATATATATGTATGAGGGTAACCTAGTGTGTAATATTTGGCATTTTGGTAAGTATTGAATAAATAGGTGGGGTGGAAGGCTGTCTTTACCTTGTTACGCTACCTTTACCTCAGATACTGTACAAATTAGGAACACTTTGGTAACCTATCATGAAATTCACCCGAAATTTTTTCCTTTCCCAACTTCATGCCAAAATGACCTTACCCTAACTCCTGCTTATGCTTTCACTGGACAGAAACCAACCTGGGCTAAAGTCACCATCAGGTTCATTCTTATGAGAAATGTTTCTTTGAAACAACCTCCTTCTTTTATCCCTAAAAGTGTTCTGGAACAGCCTACAGTTCACCATTCATTTTCTCACCATTTTCCCACTCTTGGCTCAGTGAAACCACTCTACTCACTATGTCTCAACTGAAAGTGAATATATTTTCCACTTTCTCTTATCTTCTCCAAACACTTGTTTAGTTACTTTAGGGATATGCTCTCCCTCTCTTCCATGCAGTAAGCCTAAAAGCCAACCTAATCATAAAACCATAGTGTTTACAGAGTTTTTGCAAATTACTCAGTTGTCCTGATCACAAGGTATATCTCCTCTTTCCAGTATTTTAAAAAGTGTTCATCTCAACCCTTCTAGAATGTGACCAGTTAAGGGAAGGTCATAAGTTTCTTAAAGAAGTTGTTACTCATTCTGAAAACACACCCAGTTTATTCCATCCTTTGTCCTCTTGAACATGCAGCGTAAGTCTACACCCTCTTCCACATGACAGCCCTATATGCACCCAACATCTCCTCCAGAATAAATATATTCATTCTATGGCTCTTTTTTCCCTCAAGGGATCTAGTTCCCATTCCCTGGTTGTATGTTTCCAGCATATACCTCAAGTTGTCATTTGTTACTCTTTAACAATATGGAACCTAGACAGCACTAGTATCATAGAATTTAACAAAATATAACTTTTTTCTTTTAACACTGTCAAAAAGGTAGGTAAATATTTTTACTCACTATTAAGAATCCATTAACAATCATAGCCTCAATAATCACTTCTAATATCTGCCTTTCAATTTCTATCTTCAGCCATGGGTTGTCCCCAGAACTTCAATCACATATTGTGAACCTCTTATTCAATATAATATTTTTACTTGGTTGTTCCTTTTGTGGACTCAAATTTAATATCTCTGAAATGAACCTCATTGATCCCTAATGGCCAGATCTCCTTCCTGACTTCTCTATTTCTGTCAACCTACCAATAATTGGACTCAAAAACACAAAGTCATATTTCCCTGCAGCCTTTCTTTCTTTAACTGCCTCTCTAATAGGTGGTCTCCAAGTCTTGTAGGGTCTCCTTTAAAACCCCTATCATAACCATTTCTTTCATTTCATTCCCACTGCAGCCACCCTACCCAGGCCCTTATTAACTCATACTTAGATTGCTATAAATTTTCCTATTTATCTGTCAGAACTCTAAAGGGACCTCACTGGACTATTTTCAACTGCCCTCAGCTTTCCCTGCCTGCCCTATCTAATGGTTACCTCTAATCTCACACTTACTTTGGTTTCCCTGGCTCAGACTCCTCTCCATCTTATAAACTGCTAGCAGAATATTTAAAAACATCATTTTCATTATCTTACTCCTTTGGACTAATAAATATTTTCCCTGTTGCATACATTATAATATTAATATGTAACATTATTTGACCATTAAGTATGTGTCACACACTGGGCTTAAATTTTTACATATTTCATTTTACTTAATCCTCATTTTATAGGCGAGAAAACTGAAGCAGAGAGAGGTTAACTAACATGCCCAGGTTATCCAAGTAGAAGGAGGTTGAACCAAGGATGCTTGTCAAACCCTAAACTCTTAAGCAGTGCATTCATTAAAAGATTTCTACTACAGTGTGATCCCAAATCATGTTTTTAAATATCTTTCACATTATTCCTATATAGTTCCTGTCTCTTCCATTAGATAAGATGAATTGTTCTCTCCCAAGTTATTCTATAAACACTTCTGCTTTTCCAATTTTTGTGCTGGCTATTCTCTAGCATCCTTCCTCCCCATCTTTCCATTCCCTATCTTTCTATCTAAATATAAAATCTGTGGAGTAGGTACTATTATTACTATTTTATAGATGAGAGAAAACTGAGGCTATTTGCCAAATGTCCCATAGCTGAGTATAGGGAGTGGAAATTGAACCCAGGTCTGTTTTACTACAAAGACCATGCTATCTCACTACATTCTACTATGCTATATATAATCATTCACTCTCCACCTTCCAGGGAATGAATCTTCTCCCACCTCTTTCATAGAGCCTACTCTGACTATTCTAGCCCAAGCCATTTTCCCTAAAGTCTCACAGCACTTAGGGCTTTTGCTTTGTAAAATTTCTACGGTATTATCACTTTTTACTTTCATGTTAGTATTTAGGTTTTTGTGAAGTTGTCTTCCTATTCAAAATCAGATTGGAGAAGAGTACAGAATAATAGTTAAGAACATGGACCTTGGAGCCAGTTTGCTTGAGATCATATCCCAGCACTACAGTTTTTTAGCTGTGTGATCTTGGGGAAGTTACCTGATCTCTTTATGCCTCTGTTTCCTCATTTATAAAATGAATAATAATACCTAATGCATAAGCTTGGTAGGCTTAAATGAATTAATAATGAATTAATCTATATAAAGCTCTCAGAACACTATCTAGCACATTAGTCATTTAGCTTTTAGACACAGGAATCAGCTATTCTTATCTTCATTTCTTCTACTACTGTGTTTCCAGACTTTGAGACCAAACCTTAAAGGTTAGTTCATGGTAGCTCAAGATAGGCATATAAGAAAAGAAGTGCCCATTAGGATGACACAGTCACTGGGGTGGGAATTACCCTGGTTTATAGGTTGACTCCAAGCTAGGCCAGACAAAATGACCCAAAGGTAAAGCAAACTTGGCTGTGAATCATTAAAAAAGTCTATTATGGTGACCAAATGTGGTGTGTTATAAAGTGTTATAAAACCACTTTATAGATAATAACATAGTAAATGAATGTTAATTAATATTTGAAAGTCACAAGATGATAGACATCTCAAGAATTGGATGGAATCCGAACCTTACCTTTTCTGGAAATGTGCATATGCTTCATTGATAACATCCATGGACATGCCAAATCATCATAATAAATTATATGACAGTCATATGTCTACACTAATAAAAAAATTCAAACATAAACTGATTTTTGTAACTTGAAAAACTCAGGGCTGTAGGGAAAAAACATGCCTTAAAGTCCAATTTCAGGAGCAATTTAAATTCTGGAGATTCCTATGATTAGAATAGACTGGACCAAGCTTTGAACACAAAGAGTTCTTTATCCTTACATATCTCTCCTATATACAGAAATAAGAAACATTTCTCTAAAAATGCTTTTCTAAAAAAAGCAAAAATCATCCTACCCTGTTTTTATGCAATCCACCAAGCAGGTGAAAATTACTTCTTTGCACGGTTCAGTCCATTCCAGAACACAAATTGGATGAAAAAGCATTTAACCTAAGTATCCCTACATCACTCAAAGATGGATATGTGAGCATTTGTAGATTTCCAGTAAAACATGAATACAAAATTATCTGTATTCCCTCTTTCAGTTCATTGTTATCAGTGTTACCATTGTACCTGCCACAGAAAAAAAGAGCTGTTGTTCTCTTGCTTTCTGATTTTAAAAAGTGGCCATCTTACTCACTTCCTTTGTACCTAAAGCAGGTCCTGGCATACAGCAGTCACTCACAGATGTGGCTGAACCAGAACATAAAGCATCACCACCACCTCAATGCTTTCTGTGGCTATGGTTTTCAAATGTCAGCATGCATGAGTTCTATGAGAGCTACTGTGTAAATTCTATGCTTTCCCTACCCACAAAGAGATTCTGAATCAGGGGTCTAGACTGGGACCCAGGAGTATAATTTTTTAAACAAACATTCTAGGTGATCCTGACACAGACATCTAGCAATTATATTTTGAGAAACACTACCCTTTAGTTAATTTCTTAAGTAAGGCTAATAATGGTTTGCATATATTGAACACACGCTTCTTGCCAAGGGCTCTACAAGCATTCCCTCATTTATTTCTCATGGCAGTCTATGAAATAGACTTTACTATCATCATATTTTGCAATGAGGTAATTAGGACGTGGAGAAAATAAGTAATTTGTCCTAGGTCCCAAAGCTCATGGAAGAGAAAGAATATAAAACCAAGTCCATGTGATTCCAAAGTCCATACTCTTAACAAATAAACTCTGTTGCAAAAAAGAAATCTTGTGGGCTGCCAACAGTTTTCCTTAGCAACATATCAGTAAATACCATCCACAAATTTAGCTAAGAAAATTTATCAGTCATTCAGATAAATGACATTTCATCATTCAATAGCATCAACAGATATCCCGGATGATGGATCACAAAGGGCTCATGCCCCCTTAGGCTATAAAACAATAAAAAACCTAATGCATTCAAAATGAGGCCATTCTGTTCAGATAAGTGTCAAAAATGAGAGATTTTTTCTTTTTGAATGACAACAAAAATATTTATTAGATACTAATACTTGTATTCTTCTGACTAAAACATGAGGAGTAAAGGTGAACAAAAGAACAAATTTTATCACAGATGTATCAAACATATTTGTTTAAAAATTTAAAAAATTATATATTTTCCCTTTGCAATATTAACATATGACAGATTAAAAACTGATATATCCATGAAGACTACTGACAGGCCCCTAAATCTCTTCTTCCTTATCCTGTGTATGGCCAGAACCTTGGGAAAAACCAGGACTATGAAAGCATAAGGAATTCACTGCCAGGTCACTCCAAGATGTCCCTTGTCTCCTCTATGATAGTGGCAACAAAAGTGGATTTTTAGCTTCACTGGAATGACTCAGAGGAAAAAGTTTGTGCAATGATACCAGACAGACCTGCATTAAAAGGCCATCTTAGCCATTTAGTAGCTATATAGCCTTTAGCAAGTTCTTAACCTTTCTCATTGATAAAATTGGAATATAAATATCCATCTCACAAGATTACCGTGCAGATTACAGAGATAAATACCAACAAAACTCTTGAAAGAGTTCCTGGTAATAAATGATGGTAGTGAATATTTTGCTCTTCTTGTCTTCATATTCACTTGGATCTGTTCACTAACAGCTTCTTATTATCACCACTTGTAAATCTACTTGGAGTTGTACCTTCTTGCCACCTTCTGACATTCAAGGTGACACATAATAAATATAAGTGAGATTCAACTAAATATTATATTAAATCTTTCTGTCACAGAATATTCTTTCTGAAGTTTTAGGAAGTAGGATCCTGAGACCCATTGGGATTGAACCCTTTCTCTAAGAATTCTCAGATATGCTTTTACCACTTTCTAAGTTTTTATGCAGCCTCCATTTCAACTGCTCTCTGACAGTCAATCAGCAGGTGCCTACAATCAGGAAGTAATGACTTGCCTTATGCATAGTTGGCAGGCAGGAAATTGATCCCATCAAGACATAGGCTAGAATGATGAGATAATTATCTACTCTTTCTTTTCTTCTGTAGATTCACAATAGTTGGGAACCTATCTTCTAACAAAGGGTTCATCCCTATATACATATATCTGTGCAAACTTGGGCCACAAACAACAGAAAGGCATTTCTGTTAATGGTAGAAGAATACTGGACATCAAGTATTCTCTTGGAGAAAAGAAGAAGAAAAAACATCAATAGGTTTGCAAAAGGTAACAATTCTGCTAAGAGAAATGCTATCAAGAATGTGGGAAGGGGCTTGAGGAACTGGAAGAAGTTTCCCTCTAACTGTAGCTTTTGACTGGAGGAACCATGACTATCACCTATTACACCCCCAGCCCCGGTATATGCTTAACATACAGTATGTACTCAATTTGAATTTAATTAATACATGAAGGAACAAATGAACAAATAAACCCAAAGAGAGATGCTCTATAACAATAGGCCCTAATTGAGGTTACATTAAGCCTAACTGAGCATAATTGGGATTACCATGTCCTTTCTTCCATTGTTTATTAAATTAGAACTAGATAGGGAGGCAGGCAATCTAAGGAAGAAAAAATAGAACTAGGTAAGAAATACACAAGGATGTTCAACCTTACACATAAAGTGACCCAAGATATTCAAAGTAAAACTAAAATGGGATATCATTTTACCTAATAAGATTGGCAAAAACTTTAAACTTTTATAATATAAAATAATGGCAAGGGTATGAGGAAATAGATGTTGTTTCACCTGCATACACAAGGATGTATGTCTAAGGATGTTCATTGCATCATTCCTAAAATCTGTGAAAACTTAGAAGCAATCTAAATCTTTAAATAGGAAATCAGTAAAGTGTGGTATAGCCAAGCCACGTAGTATAGCATGTATGGAGTCAAATATAACGCAGTAAATCTAAATATGCCCACATAAAAAGATCTTGAAAACAGATTATTGAGTGGAATAAGCAAATTTCAAGAAAACAAACTATATAGTACACTATGATTTAAATAAGTTAAACTCTCTTTATCTCTTTCTCACAAACACACTCACATACACACACCCACAACTGTACAACTATACTATATATGTTTGAAGATATATGTATATGCTAATGTGTTCTTCCTTCCAAGGTCTGGAAGAACACATGGCAAACTGCTCATAGTGGTAATCTCTGGGAATCAAATTGATTAGGAGTCCTAGTCTAGGGGACCTTGCCTGCAATGCATCAACTGTTAATAAGGAGGATATATTCATGTGTTATTTGTGAAATGAAAATTATACAAGATCCCTCTTATATATAGGAACAGCAACACCCCTGGCTATTTTTCTTAGCACTTATATCTAGAGCACTTCTTCTTTGGTGATCTTAAGTCATCAGGTAAATGAATTTATTTACTTACACATTTGGCCTGTTGGTCAATCTTTCACCAAAGTAGTAATGAGTATTTACCATGTGTCAGAAAGAATATTACAGCTGGAGATCACAGATGAATAAGGTGTCCTGGATGTCAAAAAGTTTATCAATCAGTCTTACAAATGTTTAGAGATTCCATTCAACATATGAAGGAATCACAGTATTTTTCCTCACTTTGGTAAGGGGCAACATGGATTTGAGTTAACTAGTCAGGAAACTGTTGATTAAATTTACCATATAAGATTAGAACCATTTTAATTAAGAATTACTGTTATCTGAAAATTGGTAACATGCTGGAAAACACTTCCTGATGAGTTCAGTTTTCAGGCTTCAGTCAGGAAATAACTAATTAACTTTCCAAACTTTATTCACCCACCTGGAGATGACAACCCTGAAATGTTCTGATAAGTCCTGCAGGCAATGAACCTGTCCAAATTTCAACAGTGATTCTATGTGTTACAGACATATAATTAAGGTCTGCCAGAGAACTCCCTCAAAGTATCAGCCTCCAAATGTGGTCCTCCTCAATGAGGCTCAGCACCCTCTGTGTGACTAGTGATACCTGGCACACTTGGCTAATCAATCCAGAGTATTCTTCTGCTGGTTACTAGATAGGTGCATGTACATAAAAGGGCCACCAGGGAAGCACTAATTAAAGGTCTAATTTGAGCCAAAGGGATTCACAGATTCTCTTCTCAGGTACTTACTTTTATGTTGGCCTGTCCTACAATCTTGGATGAAAGATGCCTCCTTGAACACCATTATTTACCTGCCATTTAATATCTGCTGAGCTTTCATTGTGTGCCAGATACTGTATTAAACACTGGAGACACAGAGATGACCATGTTCTCAGGAACTCCTGTTCTAATGAGGACATTCATTCATTCTACATTTATTTATTTAGTGTTGTGCTAATTGCCAGGCATGGAAAGATAAGAGGCTCAGTTATTGAACCTCAAAGAGATCACAGTCTAATAACAGGAAAGAGTTGCTGAGACCACATCTCACATATCTTTTTAACCACAGCCCCAGGACAATGCTTAGGACAGACTCAGCAACTCAAAGTTTTTTGACGGTATGAGTAAATCAACATATGAGAATCTATGTCTGTATGAAAATATAATCATAATGATCACCATAATGATGATATAAAAAAAGTGTTTTGGGTTAGGGTTTGGGAAAAGCAGCACCTAGATCTACCCGTGGGTTAGGGTAGAAAGAAAGACTCCTCATAGGAGGGTAATGTTTCATCTAGGACATGATTTCCTATTAGGAGGCCCACATAGGAACTAAAAGGAGTGATAGGAACAAATTTAGACCAAGATATTGCTTTAAAAAGCCTGTGCTACTAAAGTTATTTGGCAATAAAATTTCCAAATGCCTACTTGCTAAAATTTTTAAGCCTTGTTTTTCCCTCCAACTTCTTTGCTGGAACTTGAACAAAATCAGATGCAAAGTTAAAAGCACAAAATTTAAATGCCACTGAACAGAAAGTTGAAACTTCACTCAGTATTAACGCACGTCTATAGGTTAAAATATATTTAACATCATAATTGTCAAAAATTATACATAAAAATGAAAAATGTGCTACTGCACATATAATGTCAATTTTCAAGTTCAAAGCTGACACTATTTTTATCTCTGTGTGGGGAATATGTTAAAAAGAAAAGAAAAAGGAAATCCAAGTTCTTTTTTCCTGCCTTATATGTGTAGACCAGTTCTTGGTTTGTAGTTTCTATTTATATTCAGAGGGATATTCTACATTTTGTATGACTGAGACATGCTATCTTTGACTTCCACAAAGCAGGGTTCGACCATGTATAAGAATTATTTAGCAGCATTCCACAGTCATGTAGAATCTAAGTAGCAATAAAAGGTAACATGTTATAGTCCTGGGCTAATAGATGATATATTATTTTATCCTCATTTCAACCTGATGTTTTGAGAATTTTTGATAAGAGCCATTCTCACTGGAGTCAGGTGATATCTCATTGCGGTTTAGATGTACACTTCCCTGATGATTAGAGATGTTGAGAATTTTTTCATGTGTTTTTTGGCCATTAGTCTATCTTCATTTGAAAAGTTTCTGTTCATGTCTTTTGCCAACTTTTTAATGGGGTTGTTTGATTTTTTTCCTGCTGATTTTCCTGAGTTCTTTGTAGATTCCGTTTATCAACCCTTTATCAGATGTACAGCATGCAAATATTTTCTCACATTCTGTAGATCATTTATTTGCTCAACTGATTGTATCCTTGGCTGTGCAGACTTTTTAATTTGATCATGTCCCATTTATTTATTTTTGTTGTTGCTGTGATTGCTTTTGGGACCTTCTTCATAAATTATTTGCCTAGGACAATATTTATAAGAGTTTTTCCAACATTTTCTTCTAGAATTCTTAACAGTTTCATGCCTTAGGTTTGAGTCTGTTATTCATAATGAATCCCAGAGATGCAAGGATGGTTCAACATACACAAATCTATAAATGTAATTTACCACATAAATATAATCAAAAACAAAGACCATATGATCCTCTCAATAGATTCAGGAAAAGCATTTGACAAAATTCAGCACCCTTTTATGATAAGAACACTTAACAAAACAGGCATAGAGGGGACATAACTCAAAATGATAAAAGGTACATACAACAAACCCACAGCCAACATCATACTGAATGGGGAAAAATTGAAAGCATTCCCACTTAGAATGGAACCAGACAAGGTTGCCCACTATCTCCACTTCTATTCAACATAGTGCTGGAAGTTCTAGCCAGAGCAATTAGACAAGAGGAAGAAATCAAGGGTATCCAAATGGGGAAATAAGAGGTCAAACTATAGCTCTCTGCTGACAATATGATCTTATATCTAGAAAACCCCAAAGATTCAACCAAGAGACTCCTGGAATTAATAAATAAATTCAGCAAAGTCTCAGGTTACAAAATCAATGTACACAAAACAGTAGCTTTCATATACACTGACAGTCAAGGTGAGAATCAAACCAAAGACACAATACCTTTCGCAATAACAACAAAGAAAATAAAATACCTAGGAATATATTTAACTAAGGATGTGAAAGACCTCTATAGGGAGAACTACAAAATACTGAGGAAGGAAATCACAGAGGATGTAAACAAAAGGAAAAACATATCATGCTCATGAATAAGCAGAATCAACATTATTAAAATGTCTATACTACCCAAAGTGATTTAGAGATTCAATGCAATCCCCACTAAAATACCAACATCATTTTTCTCAGATCTAGAAAAAATAGTTCTATGCTTCTTATGGAACCAGAAAAGATCCCAAACAACCAACGCAACCTTACATAATAAGAACAAATCAGGAGGCATCAATTTACCAGACTTCAAGCTATACTACAAGGCTATAGTCACCAAAACAGCATGGTACTGGCACAAAAACAGAGACATAGATCTATGGGTCAGAACAAAGAACCCAGATATGAAACCATCCTGATATTGCCGTCTGATCTTTGACAAAGCAGACAAAAACATACACTGGGGTAAAGAATCCCTATTCAATAAATGGTGCTGGGAAAATTGGATAGCCACATGTGGAAGACCGAAACTGGATCTGCACCTCTTACCACTTACACCAAAATTATTAATTTTTATTTCATAAATATTTCTTATTATGAAATATAACATTTTTATTAAATTAATTATATTTATTTTAAAAATAGGAATAAGAAAAAGAACTGGACTAAAAACAGTTATTTATTAAGTACTTAATCTGTGCTGGGACCTTTGTTGAGGGTTTTACATAATCTAATTACATCAATGTGAAGAAAACATTTTATTTCTGTCTTAACTCTATGTAAGCAAAGTTGCATAAAGATTAAGCAACTTGCTCAAGGTCACACAGAATTGTGACTCCAAAGCCAGTGTTCTTAAATACTTCATTACATTGCCTTCCTAGAAAAGTGCCTTATATATAACAGATAATATATATACATATGTTGGATAAGTGAATGGTCTTAGCAGAATTATTGTCAACTCTATGTTGTTAGGTTGCAGATAGAAAAATTGTAATTAAAACAAATAAATCATGAGTATTTTATAGATCATAATGCCTTTATCACAAAAACATCTCTTATAGTTGACCTTATGTACATTAGAAAAATAGAAGATATACCCTTAATCAGGTATTTTTAATAACATATTTCCATAATTTTGAACTGACTTGTTTTTTATAATCTAATGTTTATTCCATAGTTGAAATATAATTTAGGCTACAGTGTAAATCAGTAGCACCAAGAGTCTAGAATCCATCAATCATAATAAATTTGAGCCTATTTTTAGCGTAACTGAGTCAAAGTTAGTTATCCATTTTTTTTATTTCAATAGATTTAGGGGTACAAGTCGTTTTCTGGTTACATATATGAATTCTACAGTGGTAAAGTCTGGGCTTTTAGTATACCCATCATCTGAATAGTATACATTGTACCCAATAGGTTATTTTTCATCCCTCACCCCCTTCCCAGCTTCCCTCCATCTGAGTCTCCAGTGCCCATTATACCACTCTGTAAGACTCTATGTACCCATAGCTTAGCTGAAGTGAGAACATACAGTATTTGGTTTTCCATTCTTGAGTAACTTCACTTAGGATAATGGCCTCCAGTTCCATCCAAGTTGCTGCAAAAGATAGTATTTCATTCTTTGTTATGGCTGAGTAGTAGTCTATGGTATATATATATAATATATTTTCTTTATCTACTCATAAGCTGATGGGCACTTAGGTTGATTCCATATCTGTGTAATTGTGAATTGTGTTGCACTTATCTAATTTTTTGCACTAATTGTTCTACTTCTGACACTATGCATAAGATCTTACTGATCAAATAAACTATTCTCAAGAATCCAAAGTTTATGGAACACAGGATAAGAAACAATGGTTACAGAAGAGTGAGAAAATAGAGTTACCCTTAGCTATTTTGTATGCGTACTACATTAGGTAGTCTGTGATATGAAATTTGAAAGTAAAAGAAAACCTAGACAAAGAAAAAAAGAAAAAATTGAATGAAGACAGAGAAGCCAGTGGAAACAATAATTCTACCAAATATTTCTTGGCATAAAGACCTAGTAGCTCCCCAAATTGTACTCACTGTCTAAATATAAACAATTCAATTAAGTTAAAGCAGCATTCTATGATCAAGAAGAAAAGGTACATCACACTTCTCTATAAGCCCTATGCATCTTACTAGTATGCACTAACTATTTGTGTATACACATAAATGTACAAATCATCCAAAGGTCATCAGGTTTGACTCTTTTTTTTGAAGCAGTTTCTTTCAATTAATTGACTATAGCATATCAATAGGCTGCTTCTTAGCAAGAGTGGCAAGAAAATCTAAATTGCAAAATACCCTAAATCTTTTTTTACAGCACAAAAGTAAATTGAAATATGAAACAATGAAATAATGAAGAATGCAGAATATAGCAAGTTTTAAATAATCTAAATGATTAACAAGTGTATATGTCTTTTGCTTTTTCAAATACCTTTGTGTCAATTTCAATATGTCATTTCATCAATAGTGCTGTGAGGTCAAGGTGTCTCATTCCTCCTGCTCTATTCATTCATTCATTCATTCATTCACTCACTCTTTTTTATTCATTTGTTGATGCATCTATTATTAAACAAATATTTAATGAACTCTATGCCTCAGGCACTGTGCTAGGCACTAGGCATAATATAATGAATAGAATAGACAAATTCATGGCCATAATAGAGCTTACAATCTATGATATAATAAAAAAGCAAACAAATAAATACACAATTACAAATTTTGATAAGAATTTATGAAGGAAAATAATAAGTAATTAGAGGGAGGGAGGGAGAGATGGGGGAGAGGGGGAGAGAGAGAGAGAGAGAGAAACACTCCTAAAAGAATCTGTAGGCAGAGAAGACATCTATGAAAAGATAACACTTAAGATGAAATGTACAGAGAAAAAGGAGCCAATCTTTCAATGTGTGGAGAAGAATGTTTCAGGTAAATGAAAGAGTGATGGCAAAGGTCCCTAGGCAGGAAGCCATCGAGCCTTATAAAACTGAATGGAAATCATGTGGCTAGAACCAATAGTGAGGGAAAGGCTACCATACCATGAAGCAGAGGAGACAAGCAAAGGCCAAACTATATAGAAACTTAAGGACAATGTGTTAAAGAGTTTGAAATACATCCTTACTGCAATGAAAAGTCGTTAAAAGGTTTTAAGTAAGGAGGGAAAATTATTAGATTTATATTTTCAGATTATTCAGGCTGGTGTGTTCATGTGTGAACAGTGTATTGTTGGGGGGAGGAGCACATGAAAATGAGTGGATCAAGTTATAATGGTCTTGTTTGTAGTCCAGGTAAGAGATGGTGGTGGCTTGGACTCTGGTAGTATCAGTAAAGATAGAGATAAATGAATTCTAGAGCTGAAAAATATGACATTGGATTGAATGTGGAGGGTAAGAGAAAGGGAAGCATTAAAGGAAATACCCAGTTTCTGGCTAAAGCAACTAGGTAAATGGTGAGACAAAGAGAACTGAGTGATAACCAGATCTTCAGAAAATAAAGGTAATCAAGAGAATTAATATTCATTTCTGTTAGGTTAGCATTTTGAATTCCTTTCATTTGAATTTCAAGAACCTCTACTAAGCATCTTCTATATGTCAGACCCTAGGCTAGCCTCTGAGAAATGAAAGCTAAGTAATATTCAGCCACTTTCCACAAGGAATCCGACTAATAAAGAAGGGAATCACATAAACATTCACATATTCTTCCATATGATTCTTGCTACAATAATCTGGTAGGGCTCAACAGAAGAACTGGAGGTCAGGACAGACTTCAAAGAGACAACACCAAGATCAAGTCTTAAGAATAAAATGAAGTAATCCTTTTAATTGAATAAGATATAAATGCCCATTCCTATATTTTATTTTATAAAAACATTTATAAAACAAGGAATCAGGTCTTTGCCCTGAGTTCTCACTATGAAATGTCCCCTATTTGACAAATGCTTAATAAGCCCCTCTAATTTGTTAAAGAAAATAAAAATTTGTTAAAGAAAAATTAAAAAGGAGGCAACAGTTTAGAATACCCCAAGGCCATCCACCATAATCACACAATCAAAACTTACGTCATTTGATTTCTCCTAAACACTAACTCTAATCATAAGCAAAACACAAGACATAAGCTTTACATCCTTGTCAGCATGATTCAGTAATATTAAACTAATCAGCTATAGACAAGTTAGCTTAAACAGCTCTGCTTGCCTTAAAAGGGATGATAATGTACAGCCAATCATGAAAAAGGTTAAAATACTTACTTTCTTATTCTTTATAAATTATGCTGTAAGTGTTGTGAGCAGAGCTTCTTCCTACTCACAGGTTCGAAACCTTCTAGTTTTTGAACTATTCTTTTGTATGCACAATAAACATGTAATTTTTAAATTTTATTTATTTATTTTTATTTCAGAATATTATGGGGTACAAATGTTTTGGTTACATAAATTGTTTTGTACCATTTGAGTCAAAGATATAAGTGTGCCCATCACCCAGATAATGTACATTCTACCAGTTAGGTGTGATTTACCCTTCCTCTCCTTCCCCTTCCCACCTGCTTGATTTCCAATGAATGCTATTTCCATATGTACACATAAGTATTGATTAATTAGTTCCAATTTAATGGTGAGTACAGGCGGTGTTTGTTTTTACAATCTTGTGTTGCTTCACATAGAAGAATGGTCTCCAGTTCAATCCAGGTTAGTACAAGAGGTATTAGTTCACCATATTTTTGTGGCTGAGTAGTACTCCCCATATACCACATTTTGTTAATCCACTCATGTATTGATGGGCACTTGGGTTGTTTCCACATCTTCACAATTGTAAATTGTGCTGCTATAAACATTTGAGCGAAAGTGTCTTTTTTTATAGAATGTCTTTTTTTCCTTTGGGTAAATACTCAGTAGTGGGATTGCTGGATCAAATGGTACTTCTACATTTAGTTCTTTGAGGTGTCTCCATACTATTTTCCATAGTGGTTGTACTAGTTTGCAATCCTACCAGCAGTGTTTGAGTGTTCCTATCTCTCCAAATCCACACCTATATTTGTTGTTTGTGGACTTTTTGATAAAAGCTATTCTCAGTGGAGTTAAGTGATATCTCATTGTGGTTTTGATTTGCATTTCCCTAATGATTAGAGACGTTGAGCATTTTTTCATATATTTGTGGGCCATTAGTCTATCTTCTTTTGAAAAGTTTCTATTCATGTCCTTTGTCCCCTTTTTAATGGGGTTGTTTGATTTTTTTTCTTGCTGATTTCCTTGAGTTCTTTATAGATTCAAGTTATCAGCCCTTTATCAGATGTATAGCATGCAAATATTTTCTCCAATTCTGTAGGTTGTCTATTTGTTCTGATGATTGTTTCCTTGGCTATGCAGAAGCTTTTTAATTTGATCAGGCCTCATTCATTTATTTTTGATGTTGCCGTGATTGCCTTTGGGGGTCTTCTTTATAAATTATTTGCCTAGGCCAATGTCTATAAAAGTTTTCATATAACATTAACATTTTCTTCCAGAATTCTTATAGTTTCACACCTTAGGTTTAATTCTGTTATCCATCATGAGTTGATTTTTGTGAGTGGTGAGAAGTGCAGATCCTGTTTCAGTCTTCCACATGTGGCTATCCAATTTTCCCAGCACCATTTATTGAATAGGGATTCTTTACCCTGGTGTATGTTTTTGTCTGATTTGTCAAAAATAAGATGGCAATATGAGGATGGTTTTATATCTGGGTTCTCTGTTCTGATCCATTGGTCTACGTTTCTGTTCTTGTGCTAGTACCATGATGTTTTGTTTACTATTGCCTTGTAGTATAGCTTTAAGTCTGGTAAATTGATGCCTCCAAATTTGTTCCTTTTCTTCAGATTGCTATGGCTATATGGGGTCTTCTCTGGTTCCATATGAAATGGAGAATTTTTTTCCTTGATCTGCAAAAAACAATGTTGGGATTTTAATAGGGATTGTACCGAATCTGTAGATCACTTTGGGTAGTATAGACATTTTGACAATGTTGATTTTGCCAATCTATGTGCATGGTCTATTTTTCCACCTGTTTATATCCTCTACTATTTCCTTCCTCAGTGTTTCATAGTTCTCCCTGTAGAGGGTCTCACCTCCTTAGTTGAATATATTCCTAGGTATTTTATTTGCTTTTTTGCTATTGTGAAAGCCTCTGTGTTTCTGATTTGGTTCTCAGCATGACTGTTATTGGTGTAAAGGAATGCTACTGATTTGTGTACATTGATTTTGTAACCTGTGACTTTGCTGAATTTATGTATCAATTCCAGTAGTCTCTTGGCAGAATCTTTGGGGCTTTCTAGATATAAGATCATATCATCAGCAAAGGGTTTGACCTCTTCTTTCCCCACTTGGGTACCCTTGATTTCCTCCTCTTGTCTGATTGCTCTGGCTATGACTTCGAGCACTATGTTGAATAGAAGTGGTGATAGTGAGCAACCATGTCTGGTTCCAGTCCTAAGCGGGAATGCTTTCAATTTTTCCCCATTCTGTATGATGTTGGCTGTGGGTTTGTCGTATATGGCTTTTATCATTTTGAGGTATGTCCCATCTATGCCTATTTTGTTAATCATTCTTATCATAAAAGGGTGCTGAATTTTGTCAATTCTGTGTCTATTAAGAGGATCATATGGTCTTTGTTTTTGCTTCTATTTATGTGGTGAATTACATTTACACATTTGCATACATTGAACCCTCCCTGAATCTCTGGGATGAAGCCCACTTGGTCGTGATGGATTATTTTTCTGATGAGCAGTTGAATTCAGGTTGCTATGATTTTATTGAGAATTTTTGCATCTATATTCATAAAGGATATTGGTCTTAGTTTGCTTTTTCTGTTGAGTCCTTTCCTGGTTTTAGTATCAAGGTGATGTTGGCTTTGAAAAATGTGTTCAGGAGGATTCCTTCCTTTTTGATGTTATGGAATAATTTCTGCAGGATATGTTCCAGTTCTTCATATGTCTTGTAAAATTCGCGTATGAAACCATCTGGTCTGGGACTTTTTTTTGTTGGAATATTTTTTATTGCTGCTTCAATTTTGTTACTTGATATTGGTTTGTTCAGAAATTCTGTTTCTTCCTGATTAAGCCTAGGAAGGCTGTGTGTTTCTAAAAATTTGCCCATTTCCTCGACATTTTCAAGTTTATGTGCATAGAGATTTTTATAGCTTTTAGAGATGATATTTTGTATTTCTGTGGTATCAGTAGTAATTTCTCCTTTTTCATTCCTGATTGAGCTTATTAGAGTCCTTTCTTTTTTGTTTCTGGTTAATCTAGTGAGAGGGCTGTCAATTTTGTTTATCTTTGCAAAGAACCAGCTTTTTGTTTCATTAATCTTCTGTATAGGTCTTTATCAATCTCATTTATTTGTGCTCTGATCTTGGTTATTTCTTTTCCTCTGCTGAGTTTGGGATTGGTTTTCTCATCCTTTTCCTTGAGACAATTCATTAGATTGTTGACTTGTGATCTTTCTGTCTTTTGGATGTAGGCATTTATGGCTAAGAATTTTCCTTTCAGGACTGCTTTAGCTATGTCCCACAGATTATGATAACTTATGTGTCCATTATCATTTAGTTCAAAGAATCTTTTGAATTCCATCTTAATTTCCTTCTGGACCCAACTGTCATTCAGCAGAATTTTAAAATTTTATCTGATTTTATTTTTGACAAGTTTCATAAACCCTTAGTAACCCTCCTCATGTGCATAATTATTGTATTAGGTATTGTGGAGCCATGTTTCCTGTCCTTGAGTTGGTCTCTTCTGTTGCAGAGATTAGACATGCATTTATAAAAGAATCAGAAAATAATGCCAACATGAGATAAGCCAGTGGGTGTAATGTGATATAGACTGCCTCTGAATTCCTTTAAGGGAATTCAGAACAAAGAAACTACACTGTGCAGTGGGCTTTGTCAGAAAGCACTATCCCTAAGGGATGAAACTTTCACTTGAACTCTAAAGGGACTCTAGATATTTCTTCTCTCTAGTCATCTTAACCTCCTATCTCTAGCATGATATTCCCAACATCTGATCCCCTTCTCTCCCCATCTTTCCTCTCACTGACAGCAGTTGACTTCCCTCACTTCTCATTTCAAAGAGTAAATAGAAGCCATTCCACTGGATCTCTGTCAATTTCCCACCAGAAGCATACAATTGTACTGATATTGTCACACATCTGTACTTACATATGTGAGACCAAATATGACACATGGTCTTTTGATCTTATCCATTACCATCTTTTCAGAAAACATTTATTATTTTATATCACAATAAAGCTAGTCATAAGAATTTTTTGGCTTACCAGTTGTCTTTATTTGTGTGTGTTTCTATAAAGGAATACTTGATACTGAGTAATTTATGAAGAAAAAGTGTTAATTTGGCTCACAATTCTGCTGGCTGGAATACTGGGCATCTGGTGAAAGTTTCAGGCTGCTTCTACCCATGGTAGAAGGCAAAGGGGAGCTGACATGTGCAGAGATCACATTGCAAGAGAGGAAGAAAGAGAAGGGGGGAGATGACATGTTCTTTTTAACAACCAGCTCTCTTGAGAACTAATAGTGTGAGAACCCACTTATTGCAGCAAGGACAGCACCAAACCATTGAGGAAGGATCCACCCCCAAGACCCAAACATCTTCCATTAGAACCCACCTCCAAATTTTAGGATCAAATTTCAACACAAGGTTTAGGGGGACAAATGTCCAAACTATAGTATCAGTGAATATAAAAGTTATGTTTACCCTATACTGCAGTTTATTAAGTGTGCAATAGCATTATATCTAAAAAAACAATGCACATACCTTAATTAAAAATACTTTATTGCCAAAAATACCAATTATCATCTGAGCTGTGCCTTCAGCAAGTCATAATCTTTTTGCTAGTGGTTGGTCTTGACTCAATGTTAATGGCTGCTGACTGATCCAGAGCAATGGCTGTTGAAGGTTGGTGTGGCTATTGCAGTTTCTTAAAACAAGATAACAGTGAAATTTCCTGCATTAATTGACATTTCTTTTCATGAAAGAATTCTCTGTAGCATGTGATGTTGTTTGACAGTATTTTACTCATAGTAGAACTTCTTGCAAAATTGGAGTCAATCTTCTCAAACCCTGCCACTGCTTTATCAATTAAGTTTATGCAATATTCTCAATTTTTTGTTGTCCTTTCAGCAATGTTATCAGCATCTTCACGAGGAGTAGATTCCATCTCAAAAAACCACTTTATTTCCTCATCCATAAGAAGTGTCTCCTCATCTGTTCAAGTTTTATAATGTGATGGCAGCAATTTAGTCATATCTTTAGGATCCACTTCTAATGCTAGTTCTGTTGCTATTTCTACTATATCTGCAGTTACTTCCTCCACTAAAGTCATGAACCCCTCAAAGTCATCCGTGAGAGTTGGAATCAATATCTTCCAAACTCCTGTTAATGATGATATTTTGACCTCCCCCCATGAATCACAAATGTTCTTAATGGCATCTAAAATGATGAATCCTTCCCAGAAGGTTTTCAATTTACTTTGCCCAGAACCCTCAGAGGAATCATTATCTCTATGGCAGCTATAGCTTTATGAAATATATTTCTTAAATAGTAAGACTTGAAAATCAAAATTATTCCTTGATCCTTGGGGTACAGAATGGATATTGTTAGCAGGTGTGAAAACATCATTAATATTCTATATATCTCCATCAGAACTCTTGAGTGACTAGGTGCTTTGTCAATAAGCAGTAATATTTTGAAAGAAATCATTTTTTCTGATCAGTAAATATCAATAGTAGGCTTAAAATATTCAGAAAACCATATTTGGGTCATAATCCTGAAAGACATTATCTCAAAAGACACAGTACTGAAAGCCATAATCCCAAATGTTGAAATCTCAAAAGTCCAAAATCCTTAAAATCACAATCCTGAAAGATCAAAATCCCAAAAATATAATTCTGGAAAAAATAATTTTTAAAATTCTTTAGAAGACATTTATTTACATTTTTACAAAGGAATTTGAAAAACATATAAAACATGACAGAATACTTCATAGGCCACTTTACACAATAAAATTGGCCATAATAACATACATATTTTTGCAAGCACAAACACTCAAGTGTACTAAAGACAGTCACATGGGGTAACAGTTATGAGCAGATGAACCATATTCATAAAGAAATAGGACATAAAAGGAGATGTATAAATACATATCTAAAATACCATGACAGACAACCTAAGTCTTTTGATGAGATCAATTAAAAACTGTGATGGGTCACCACCACATGTGCATTTGCCCAGATAGATGAGATCTTAAGAAATTTTATCTTTCCCAAATGTAGATTTACCAAAAAGACAACTCATTCACTGAGGAAGTTTCAATGTTTTATGTACACACACAATTCTTACACACAAAGTCAATGTTATGATAAAGCACTTGCATACAGTAAAATTTGAAAAATTCATTAAATGAATTAAAACTCTAAAAATCTTTACACAATTTATACCTCCAGTATTGAAAATGATGCAAAGATGAAATACATGGCATAGAGAATTGTAGACAAATAGCCAAGAAACATATGAAAAAATGTTCAATGTCACTAATCATCAGGGAAATGCAAAATTAAAACCACAATGAGATATTGCCTTAACCCTGGTAGAATGGCTTTTATTAAAAATTCCAAAAATAATAGATGCTGAGTGGAATGCCTCTACACTGTGGGTGGGACTGCAAATTAGTACAACCTCTATGGAAAATAGTATGGAGATACCTCAAAGAACTAAAAGTAGAACTACAATTTGATCCAGCAATCCCACTACTGGGTATTTACTCAAAGAAAAAGAAGTCATTTTATCAAAAAGACACATGCACTCAAATGTTTATTGTAACACAATTCACAATTGCAAAGGTGTGGAATCAACCCAAGTGCCCTTCAATTCATGAGTGGATTAACAAAATATAGTATATATATATACCATGAAATACTACTCAGCCATGAGGAAGGATAACTTAATGCCTTTTACAACAATTTAGATAGAACTGGAGACTATTATCCTATGTGAAGTATCTAAAGAATGGAAAAACAAACACCACATGTACTCACTATTAAATGAGAACTAACCGATGAGCACACATTTGCATAGAGATAAGTAAAACTCAATGGAAATCAAGCAGGGGAGAGGGGATGTGCGATTACCTACTTAACGGGTACAATGAACACTATCTGGGAGATGGGCATACTTATAACCATGACTCAAGCATTATAAAAGTGATCCATGTAACCAAAAGTATTTGCACCCCAGTAATACTTTGAAATAAAAAAAAAGAAATAATATGTAAATATCTCTCAAGTTTGCAAAAATAAAGCAGAAGTTTAAAGCATCAAAAATAAAACAATAATGCTAATAATTTTAAATAGTGGGGAAAAAAACAAAGAAAAAGAAAATACTAAAAAACACTAAAGAGAAAATGCAACATATGACAAAGTGTATTACAGGAACAGATTACGGGCAATTGCATGAAAGTAGTCCATAAAAGCAGGTCAGCTTTCACAATTATTAACTGTATTCTGAAGTCTTGCATCACAATAAATAGCTGCTTTTTTCTTTTAATGCATGGGTGTACTAGGAGAATGCACACACATTCATTTTCTACTTGGTGCTGCTCTTTTTGAAATTCTTCTATAATTTGATATAAACCAACATGAGCATTCCCTATTAAATTTTCCCATCTTATGTGCCATGCTTCTATATTATTTGGGGTATGCAGAAGTTTATTCTGCATGCATTCATATACAAGCCATAGAACAATACTGGTGCCCAAACAGCAACATCATTGCATTCTTATCCTACCATGCATACAATTATTTTTGAACAAGTCAATAACTTCACTGGCTTCTGCAAGCAAATGCAGCTTTAACTCATTAAAAGCCCCTGGAATTTCATTAGATGGGAGGAATGCCAATGCAGACAAATGATGCAATATTAAACTGAAGTTTTTGTTGTTGCTGTATCACATGGCCAATCCACTTATCTGAATTTTCCACCAAATGCAATGGGATGAATGGTAAAAACAAACATTTTTGAAATTGACTTTTAGAAACTTTGATTGCACATAATTCCAAATCTGTCATAATGGTCTGGGGACTCAATTGATATCAATTTTCTTTTGCAAAGTCCACCAAATCTTTAAATTAGCATTTGAAAGTTTATAGTGCTTCACTTTTCTTACTCATTAATATACAAATGAGTGTATGAGTTCTAAAATGTTCAGATCCTACAGGGGCATGAATTGTACATAGTTGATAAGAAGCAATGGTGACAGTTTTGCAAGTGTCATCCATTAGCCAAAGTGAAGCATGCTCTAGTTTTTCTATACTAGATTTAGTTGTAAGCATAAGAAGTTAATTTTCTTCAACAGTCAAATCCCCGACCAAGAACAGTTCACCATTTACAGTTAACCTTTGAACAACATGGGTTTGAACTGCATGTGTCCACTTATACACAGATTTTCTTCCTCTTCTGCTGCTCCTGAGACAGCAAGACCAACTCCTCCTATTCCTCTTCCTCCTCAGCCTATGCAACATGAAGACGATGAGGATGAAGACCTTTATAATGATCCACTTCCACTTAATGTATAGTCAATATATTTCCTCTTTCTTATGATTTCCTTTTCTCTACTTACTTTATTATAAGAATACAGTATAAAATACATAAACACACAAAATATGTGTTCATCAACTGTTTATGTTATTGATAAGCCTTCCAGTCAATAGTAGACTATTAGTAGTTAACTTTTTGGGGAGTCAAAAGTTATATGTGGATTTTCGACAGTGTGGGGGGTCAGTGCCCCTAACCCCCAGTGTAGTCAACTCTAATATGTTTTGTAACACTGGAGGAATCTCTACATCAGCAAGTATCTTTAGTTCAGAAGTTTGCTGGGCTTGTTTAATTATTTTTATTCTCTGACAAAGGGTCTTTTGTGAAGACAAGCACTGGCACTATGTGTAAGGGGGTGGAAGTCATACACTATTGAATATTTTGGCATGGGATATTTCTTGTATTCTTGCCTTCATTTTCACTTCAATAATCTTCAAAACGCTCACAACATTGAGGGCAGATCTTCCCCACATAGTCCACTCAGACACACACCCTAATCTCCTCTGGAAACACCCTCACAGATACACTCCAAATAATGCTTTATCAGGTTTCTAGCATTCCTTAATCCAGTCAAGTTGACACCTAACATTAAAGCCATAAATCCACCCCATATCAACTTGGCACTCATACACATCTCCTTAAATTGTGCTTAATTTCCAAATGAAGATAATCACATGGTAATAGTTCTGCCTAACGTGATACAACTAACATGATGTAGCCATCCTGCGTACAACTAAAAATACACTAATCTCTCACCCAGAATTCAGGTTTCAGAATTTCAATTTCAGGATTTTAATCTTTTGCAATTGTAATTTTCTAGATTTTAGACTTTAGGGATTTTGATCTTTCAGGATTTCAATATCTGCATTATGGCTTTCAGGACTGCATCTTTCAGGATTATGATTGGCACTACAGTAAGCCATGCTGTAAACAGATGTGCTGTCATCCAGGCTCTGTTGTTCCATTTCTAGAGCACAGGCAGAGCAGATTTAGCATAATTCCTAAGCACCCTAGGATTTTCAACATGGTAAATGAGCATTGGCTTCAATTTAAAGTGATCAGCTGCATTAGCCCCTGACAAGAGAGTCAGCCTGTCCTTTGAAGCTTTGACTCCAGGCATTGATTTCTCCTCTCTAGCTTTAAAAGTTTTAGATGACATCTTCTTCCAATAGAAGGCTGTTTTGTCTACATTGAAAATATGATATTTAATGTGGCCACCTTCATCAATTATCTTAGCTAGATCTTCTGTATAACTTGCTGCAGTTTCCACATCAGCACTTGTTGCTTCACCTTACACTGTTACCTTATGGAGATAGCTTCTTTCCTTAAGCCTTATGAACCAACCTCTGCCAGCTTCCAACTTTTCTTCTCCAGCTTCCTTACTTCTCCCAGCCTTCACAGAATTAAAGAAAGCTAGGGTCTTGTTCTTAATTAGGCTTTGGCTTAAAGGAATGTTGTGGCTGATTTGATCTGCTATCCAGACCATTAAAACTTTCTACATGTCAGCAATAAGGCTGTTTCACTGTTTTATCATTTGTGTGTTCACTAGAGTAACCCTTTTAATGTCCTTCAGGAACTTGTCCTTTTCATTCATAACTTGGCTAACTGTTTGGTGCAAGAGGCCTAGCTTTTGGCCTATATTGGCTTTTGACATGTCTTCCTCTGTAAGTTTAATCACTTCTAGCTTTTGATTTAAAGAGAGAGATGTGTGACTCTTCCTTTCACTTGAACAATAAGAGGCCATTGTAGGGTTATTAATTGGCCTGACTTCAATATTGTTGTATCTTAAGGAAAGAGATGCCTGAGGGGAGGCAGAGAGATGGGGGAACAGCCAATCTGTGGAGCAGAAAGAACACACACAGCATTTATCAATTAAGTTCTCAGTCTTATATGGGTGCAATTTGTGGTGCCCCAAAACAATTACAATAGCAACATCAAAGATCACTAATCACAGATAACCATAACAGATATAACAATAATGAAAAAGTTTGAAATATTGCAAGAATTACCAAAATTACAAAATTACACAGGACATGAAGTGAGCACACGCTATTGGAGAATGGTGCCAATAGACTTGCTCAATGCAGAGTTGCCAACAAGCCTTCAATTTGTAAAAAATGCAGTAGCTGTGAAGTGTAATAAACTGAAGGTGCAATAAAATGAGGTATACCTGTATTGTAAACATTCTATCTCTTATTTGCTTTTCAATCCCTACAACTTTATTGAAACTCCTCTATCAAGGACTTCCTTGTTGAATAATCTACTGAATACATCTCAGTCCTTAATTCAGTTGTTTTTTCAGTCCCATCAGCTATTAGATATGCTAACTTTTCAGTCAGAAAAAAAAAATCCTTCCTTGACCTAGCACTTTATAACAGCTACCAATCTCCCGTCCTTCTTCATAGGCCAATTGGATATCTCTACTTCTGTCTTAAAGACTCTTCAATCTTAAGTTGTCCAGAATATATTTCATGACCCTCCCACTACCACACACAATATGAATCTTTTCCAGAATCCCCAAGTTCAGCAAATGACACATCTACTCACTGTTTTATGCAAGGCAGGGAGCTAGAAGTCATCCCTGATACCGTCCTTTCTCTTATCACCCCTGTATACAATTCATCTCCATGCTCTGGCACATTTATCCTCAAATATCTCAGATTTGTTCATATCTATTTGTCTCCACCACCACCTTCACTCATGCTACCACTATCTTTTGCTTGAAATTCTGAAAAAGGTTCATAACTAGGTCTTTGTTTTGTTTTGTTTTGTTTTGTTTTTTAGCAACGCTCCTTTTTTTCCATTTTCCCACCTGTTCTTCTTCACATAGAAGCCAGAGTGATGATTTTAAAATTCAGACATGACCATGATATTCAATCCTCTCCCCTCTCTTCAATTTACTTATAATTCTTCAGTGAAATACTAACCATTGTCTGACTTGTGTCTCCCTTCCCCATCATGTCTCCCATCATGTTCCCCCTAATCTACTCTCTGCACTCCAGCCATATTGGCCTTACAGTTCCTCAGAAGAGAAACTTTCCATTCTGCAGTAGGATCTTTGCATATGCTGTTCCTTCTGCCTGCGTGGATTTCTCCTTCCCTCTTCTCCAAGTTGATCTTACTTTTTAAATTTAAGCTTAATTAGTATTCCTTAAGGAAGCCTTCTCTGACTTCCCTCTCTACATCAATGCCTCCTCAAATGCACTCCCAACACAGCATGTATGTCTTCTCTGTAGTACTGATCACAATTGCAACTATATCGTCACCTATGCAGTTATTTAATTTATTGCTGCTTCCTCCTGAGGACAGGGATTATGTCTGTTTTCCCACACTATTTGAATTTAGAGGAGCTAGTACAGCTCCTGAGAAACAGCAGGTATGATGTAAATATGTATTGAATTAATTAAGGAAGAAAGGAGGAAAGATAAATGTGTAAACAGATTTGGATAGGTAGAAAGAATAATGGTGAGGTGCTACAGAAGACTCAGGCTGTTTAATATAAGTTGCAATAATAAACTAGCTATAGGCAAGAGGAGAGTTCTGAGAACAAGAAATTTAAGATTCCCCCTCTTTTCTGCTATTTTTTCTTCAAACAGATATAAAGAGAACATTTCCCTGTGTCCTACAAGAAGCCACATTACTGTTGCCAAGGGCTTTCCTCAACCCCAGGCCTACCAGACACCTGTTTACATTGACTGCGGGCAGTTTTGACTTATTCTGTCTACATAGTATAAGGTTACAGAAGGCAAAGTCCCTAGACTGGTGGTTTGGGGTGAGGAAATTGGTGACTTTCTATTTACTCTAAAATTATGTGAGCTGTCCTTACAGTCTGGGCAATATTTTGCCCTCTTAAGGGGTGAAGTAGAATTCATGTTATCATTTGTTTGACTTAGGATTTTATGTTTGGGCAACATAAACTTAAGAAAAGCCATTCTTTAAAAATAAACTCTCAGAATAAGTACTCTAAACAGTGGAGGAAAAGTGAGTGAATAGCTTCAAACACCACCATAAACCATAAGAGAAGGGACTGAACAGTGTGTGCTGGAGTTTTACACATGTCATCTCATTCAATCCACACAGATGACTCAAAGGGGTTAAGACATTTCCCAAATTAAGTAAGCAGTGGAGATAGAATTTTAACCCAGTTCTGGGTGACTCCACAGTGCATGCACTTTCCAGGGTGCTTCAAGTAGTGAAACCAAGAATAAAACCTAAGTACCCCGATTCTTCAGCTCAGTGACAGAGAGGATTGTATTCCCTTCCACAGCCCAGTTTCTCTCCCAGATTCTGTGTGCTGTCCTAATTCACAGGGACTGGATTGGATGACATTCTTTTTTTGGTTTTGTATAGGTCTTCCTATAGACCTCAAGCTTTCAGAGAGTCATAAAACTTCCATTTCATGTGTACTTTAGAAAACTGCCTCTGGAAACAGATTTGGGACATTAAGTTTTAGCTCAGAATGCGTTTTTGCTTCCAAGTTATAGAGTACAACTTTTTAATGAAAATGCTGACACAACCTAAAGAATAATCATGTATGACCAAATCCATTGCACAAATAAACTGATTCTTTCATCAGAGTATTAGCATCTTTAGAGAAAATATATTTATAATATATTTATAGTACATATTTAATTAAATTGTGGAAATTAAATTATGCAAAATTTTTACTCCACAAATTGCAATCTAAAATAGCCATCAAGATCAATTAGCATGTTTATTTTTTCCCCATAGGTTGAGAGGTTTAGCCAATCCAGACTTGAATGGCATTTATTATTTTAATTAGGTGTTTGTTCTGAGTCGGTTGAAAATATATTGGTCGGCAAGTGAAATATTCAAATGTTTGTACATATTTTTCCTCATTGCTGTAATGAAAGAGTGATTGTTACACAACCTGCACCTTCTCTACCCACTCCAATCATTCTCAAGTTGGGGGTTTTGATTAGATGCATTCATTGTACTTTTTGTTGCTGAAGCCAAAGAGCCAGTCCATTAATCCAGGCTGGAAGGGGCTGTTTTATAAGGAAGGCATGGAACTGTCCTGTCTGTTGCCAAACAGGGCCTCCTAGAGGAGCTGTAGCAATTAATGTCCCATTTCTGTGTCAAGTGCTATTAAAAGTTTTCTTCAGGCTAAAGTTTTTCCAAACATTTTGTACAATTCTGTAGAGGTCTGGGGTAGCTGGAGGCTACTTTGAGAGGTCTGGCATTGATTCCTGCTCTGTACTGGTAGTAGGAAGCTGACTGTGGCTACAGACATGGCCTTGTAGAATAGCTTTCCCTGTCTGGACTATCTGAGGCTAAATCTAATGAGGCAAGTCTGAGCAGAGTATGAGCACAATCAGAAGAGCAGCACAAAAAGAATACTAAGCAGGTGTAAGGAAGTCTTTGATAAGAAAGCCTCCATATTTTTTTGTGTAATTTAGGCATTTAAATAACATTCTTTGTTGTTATTTCCTTAAATTTCTAGGTTCACTATAGATAATTTGTAAGTACAAAAAACACTACATAGAAGAAATATTTTTAAAAGCCTTTAATCATTACTACTAAAAGTACACTTCTGTTCATATGTCATATGGCCTTCCTTTTTAACATGAAATTATGTGATATACCAATCTCTTGAATATTGTTGTAGGTCTTTTAAAAATACATATGCAGTAAGAGGTTTTCAGGTGGGATTATTCACTTGGAAGAGCTGTCATTCATGTCCCCATGCCTGTAGCTGATCTATGAATAGCAACCAATACCCAAATCAAGAGCATTTTGGTGCCTGTATTTGTTCCACAGTGATCTAACAAAACCAAATAAAAGAGAATATGATATTTAGGGAGGTACACCCAAGAGAGTTCATAAGACATCCATTTACTTTGTTTCTAGAAAATGATTCCATCATAATTACACTGGAGTTGGCACTCTGTAACCAAATCAATCACATGTTTCCAGAGGCTCCTTCACTTCCCAGAGCTGGACCCTATCCTCCCAAAATACCTTTCAGGAATTCAAGTAGCCAAAACAAATACAGCTATGGTTTTAACTTAGGAAATATCTTTCAAAGATATAGAAATTGTGAAAGAAATAACTATCAGGAAAAAATCAAACATTTATTATTTTTAAAAGAAAGTTAACTCATATAAAGATCCAAATTCCATACCTTTCAATTACATCTTACACTATCTGAGGCAAGTTGAAAGTAGGCCAAACTGTCAGAGAGTTCATTGTTCAAGTGCTATTGAGAGGCAACATAGATCTTAAATTGTAACCACCTTCAGAGTTCTCCAGTGCTGATAATAATAATGTCATAATAATAATAAAAACATATATTGAGCACCTGCTGTGATCCAGGAACTGATTTAGGCATATTGCATATGTTTTCTCTAATTCTGAAAATAATCCTGCAAGTAGGCATAATATTATTCTTATTTTACAAATGAGGAAAGTGAGGCAAAGAGATTTTGAAATGCTTGCTCAAGATCATATGGCTAAGGAGAGAAAAAAGATTCCAACAAGTTCTTGACTCAAAAACACATGTCTTTACTATAATGCAATATGTCCTCCTTAAGTGATGGGTGAAAAATTCAATAGGAAGAATGTTTACCCACACTGAAAAGCCCATGTAATGCTAATACATGTTTATTATTAATAATCAGTGACAGTATACCACCCAAGGCAAATTTCCTTGACATATTACTAGGGCTCCATGTTTTGCTGTCAGTCTCTCCTTCCCTCAACACTACCAATGTCTCCACCACAAACTCAAGCCAATATCTCAGTTACTCAGGTTGGAGTAGAGAGGAACCTACTACCCTGGGAGTTTATACAAACTGAAACATACCAGCTGTCTGTTCATCTATCAGAACTGGCAAAGAAATCGTTGCTTACAAATGTGAATATTCCAGAAAATTAAGGTTATTTAAAGCATCACATATTTTTGTGTTTTGAACATTTTTTTAATTTGTAAAACTTTTTAGTAGCCACAGTTAAAAAACACAAAAATAATTTTTATGTCCTCTCCAAAACAGCTTTGGACATGATTTTAGGTTTTTTTTCAGAATATTATGGGGGTATAGATGTTTTGGTTACAAGAATTGCTTTTGTACAGTTTGAGTCAAAGTTATAAGTGTGTCCATCACCCAGATAACATGCATTGTACAGTATGGAGATACCTCAAAGAACTAAAAGTACACCTACCATTGATCCAGCAATCCCACTACTGGGTATTTACCCAAAGGAAAAAAGACATTTTGATTTTAGTTTTTTATGTGTTGACTCATGATCAACATTTATGAATGGCAGTTAAGGTACAACATTGTAATATACCGATGCCCCACCAATGAATTACCTCATAGAGTTTAAGAACTTGTTCTTGCTTTTAAAATGTATTGCTTTCCTCACTGTCAGCTGCCATTTTCTCATGGCTGCTAATATAGCAGGCTGTAGTGATGCCCTCTCTTGAATTTTCATATACCTGCTCTCATTATCTGAATTTTCTAATGGGTTAGGTAATAAGATAGCCGTGCTTATTAGAGATGTATCTAAAAAGGCCTGGAAATAAGGCATTATGGGTTTCTCATGTTTAAATACATACACCTGAGAAATATTAGGAAGATAACACAGTGAAATCATAGGATAAGTACTCAGGAAATGAGTTGTGAGCACTGAAATATTGATTTAGTCCACTTCAGCACCATTTTTGGTTATTTCTGGATGACTCTCCATATATACCACATAATTGAGGTTTCTATATACTAAGTAAAATGTTGTTCAGTAAATGCATCTTAAGCTCCTATAAGTCAGTGCCATAAAGAATAAACACTCAATTCTTCTAGGGACTTTTCTGGACATAGAGACAGAACTCTTGAATTGGAAATCCATCCTATTATGGCATTTTGTATTCCCAATAACTTACAAATCATTGAATCACCACATTCTATGTTAGTACCCTTCTACAAACCTATGAAAAATAATGTTGTAGCTTACAGCTCTGTCATGAAACCATGTCTGAGAGAACATTTCATATTCAATTCCTTCAGCAAAGGATGAAACCAAGAAGAGGGAAGATAAATCCCAGCAACTCCCTTGAAGAAAACCTATTAAATTCCCTTACTCTTAATGGAAGGAAATAACTAAATTTCTAAATAGTCAGGCTTGGAGCTCTCTTTACACAGTGGCTATATACATGGTTTTCTTCTCCAAACATATCAGATGAGATTGCAAATTCCCACAGTACTGTGAAGGAAGACTTTCAAATGGGCTGTTGTGGCTGCCAAGATGGTTGTTCAACACTCCAATGTTGTCCAAAATTGCAAGGCATAGAATCCATATGGCACCTTCCATGACATAAAGCAAAACTACTAAAAAGATGGGTGTCTTCTAAATTCATCATTATTTATAGCAAACTCAAGAGCATCAATTTATCCAGAGAAATGCTTAACAATATCAGAAACAGAGCAAGATTGGAAATCCAGAGGACTCATTCCGGCTCCCCTGTATGCTGGTAATGTGGTGCCAAAAAAGTTATTTTACTTCTCTGAGCTTCAGTTTTCTTATCTGTTAAACAAGGTAAGAATAACTTTCCTACTCAACCCAGAGTAAGTATGAAGTCTATGAAAGCATTTTAAACACTTGCAAGAAGTGTGCAAACCAGAAGCTTTAATGGTGTTGTGTCATAGGAAAATGACTCAGAGCTTAATGCTCCTCAAGATATCCTGTGGCAAAGTCAGGTGTGGATAGGAGTAGGTAGATTATGCTTTCAGGAATCCTAGATAAATGATGCTTAATGTTCTCAATAGAAGACCAATACATTATTTCAGCAAATGAAAAAATTAAGTATTAAAAACAAATATCAGAAAAAAACAAATAAAAACCCAAAAATTTCTCTTTCATGATAAAAACACCCAAGAAGGGAATAGGAGGGAACTTCTTCAACCTGATAAAGGGCATCTACAAAAACCCCACAGCTAACATCATATTTAATGATGAAAGACCAAATACTTTCCCTCTAAAGTCAAGAACAAGGATGTCTGCTTTTACCAATTCTATTCAATATTGTACTGAAGAGTTTAGTCAAGATTTGGGCACAGTTTAGCCAAATTGGGCAAGAAAATTAAATAAAAGGCATCCAGATTGGAAAGGAAAACATAAAACTATATTTGCTGATGGCATGATCTTATACAGTGTATAGAAAATCCTAAGGAATTCATTAAATAGCTATTAGAACTAATAAGTTCAGCAAGGGTGCAGGTACAAGATCAATTAACAAAAATCAATTGTATTTCTATATACTATCAATGACCAATTCAAAAATGAAATTAAGAAAACAATTCTGTTTACAATAACATCAAAAAGAATAAAATACTTGAGAATAAATTTAGCAAAATAAGGGTAAAATTTGTACTCTGAAAACTAGAAAACATTGTAGAAAGAAATTAAAGAAGATTTAAATAAATGGAAAAACAATTATGGATCAGAAGACTCAATACTGATAAACAGCAATATTTCTCAAATTGATCTACAGAGTCAATGAAATCTTTGTCAAAATTCCAGCTTGCTTTTTGCAGAAATTGAGAAGCTAATTTTAAAATTCATTAAAAAATGCAAGGGACTTATAATAGCCAAAACAATCTTTAAAAAGAAGAACAGAGTTAGGATCTCACACTATCCAATTTCAAACTTACTACAAAGCTACAGAAATCAAGATAGTGTGGTACTAGCATAAGGATAGACATAAAGATCATTGAATAGAATTGAAAGTCTGTAAATAAACATTTACATTTAGAGTCAGTTAATTTTCAACAAAAGAGGAGAGACAGTTGAATGGGGAAAAAATACATTTTTCAATAAACAATGCTGGGACACTTGGATATCCATATATGCCATACACAAAAATTAACTCAAAATGGATGATAGACTTAAATGCAAAAGCTGAAACTATCAAACTCTTAAAAGAGAATATAGAAGAAAATCTTTGTGACCTTGGGTTATGCAAAGCATTCTTAGATATGACACCAAAAGCACAAATGACAAAAAAAAAGAGATAAATTAGACTTCATCCAAATTTAAAACATTTATGCTTCAAATGACAGTATCAAAAAGTAAAAAGACAATTTACAGAATGGGACAAAATATCTGAAAATCACATATCGGATAAGGAAATAATATGCAGAACATATAAAGAACTCTTATAACTTAATAATAAAAAGACAAAAGAATTAAAAACTAGTGAAGAATCTGAACAGACATTTCTACAAAGAAGATAAGCAAATGGCCAATAAGGACATGAATATACTCTCAACATCAATAATCATTACGTAAATGCAAATCAAAACCAAAAGGAGATAAAATTTAACAACTATTAGGATGGCTATAATAAAAAGAGAGATGATTCAAGTGTTGGTAAGAATGTGAAAGCATTGAAACCCTCATATATTGCTGGTAGGAATGTAAAATGGTGCAACTGCTTTGGGAAACAGTCTGACAGTGCCTCAAAAAGTTAAACATAGAGTTACCATATGACCCAGCAATTCCACTCCTATGTATATACCCAAAAGAATTGAAAACACATGTCCACACAAAAACTTGCACAAGAATATTCATGGTAGAATTATTCATAATATCAAAATAGGGAAACAATCCAAATGTCTATCAATTGATGAATGGATAAACAAAATGTGGTATACCTGTACAATAAAATATGATTCAGCAAAATAAAGTAATGAAGAACTGATGCATGCTACAACTTGGATGAACCTTAGAAACATTATGCTAAATGAAAGAATCCAGTCACAAAAGGCTGAATGTTATGTAATTCCACTTACAGGAAATTTCTAGAATAGATGAATCCATAGAAACAGAAAGTAGATTAGTGGTTTCTAGGGACTGGTGGGGAGAATGAATGGGAAGTGACTGCTAATGGGTATAGGGTTTCTTTAGAACATGAAAATGATCTAAAATTGATTGTGGCAATAATTGTACAATGCTTTGAATGGACTAAAAAAATCATTAAATTGTACACTTGAAATGGGTTAATTGTATGGTATGTGAATTATATCTCAGTAAAGCTGTCAAAAAAGTAAAGAACACAGATGGAAAACAACAATAACAAATAAACAAACAAAAAATCCCAAATGCCTGTAGGAAGAATACCATGAAGTTTCACATTCATTCTGTGTTCTATCAAATCTTTGGCTGAGTGGCACAAAAGAGAAGGTAGAAGAAAGAGGTGGGTGAATACAAGGCCTCAAAATTAGTCAAGTTGGATAAAGGGGGAATTCTAGGGAAAATATCAAAAAGTACAGAAAGGAAAAGCTGGGACACTGAACATAAACTTTTCTGACCTCAGTTTTACTGTGGGTCTTCCTTTTCTTCCCAGATGGTTATCCACTATTCCTCCATGTAGCTTCTCAGATTTTGCCAGCAACCTCAGGACTTGCATCCTCCATCTCTTTGCCCAGGGCATGCTAGGTACATGTTTATGTGTCTTCTGTTTTGTCCACTGTGTAGTTTCTATGTGTGCTCACTGGTAATGACCTTTCATCTCTCCCATGAACCAATGCCCCCTCCATACATACTATGGGTTCCCTTTCTGGGCATGTTTCACAGATCAGTGTAACAAAATTATTTTATTTGAGTACTGCAGTTCCCAGCAGAGTCTTTAAAACTGGAGAGGAAAACTGGTGTAAGTCTAAAGTACTATAAGGACCAGAAGAAAGGAAAAAGAGGAATGTATCCATTGTATCAATCTCATCTTCCTCATAGTTTGCTTGATTTAAAGCCCCTGACTACAGCAAAATTGAAATCAGAGCCATTCTACAGAGCTCATATTTCTTAAAGTACATCATGCTCTTTCTGAGATAATTTCCCCTCTGGGTTCTTTTCCAACCCTATGACTACCACCCATGTAGCCAGATGCACTCTAATCCCAGTGCTCACCAATTTAAGGTCCTGTACTCTGCAATTTTCTGTAATTTTCCTAAAACTATGATCATCTGATAATGTCCTGACTTTTCGTTCTATAAGGGGACTGCTGATAGCATGAAAACCTTGCCCTAAAAAATAAAAATTGTACCTAGTCTCTGGAAAGACAATACACGTCAAAGCCAGCCTGGGTGCAATTTCCCAGCAGCAGAGTTAGCCCAGCAGGAGCTGTATTTATAGGAACTCTGGAAACACCCAGAGAGCAGACACAACACTATGTTATGACAGGGTTAGATGTTTCTGAGCGGCATGGTCTGGGTTTTTATTTGGGCTATATACAAAATTAGTTCACACAATGAACTCTGGAAGAAGAAAAAGGTGGGGGAGGTGCTACAAAAAAAAAGAAGAAAAAAACCTTTAGGATTATTGCAGAACAGCTTACAACACATTGTATTAACTGGTTTCAATTAGAGTGAATGATCCCAACTGTGGATAATGTGAGGCGGTCTGGGAGAACATGCTGAAACAATTAACACTTTAAAAGAACATCTCCTCTGGTTTCTATGAGGAGCATCTGTTTTTATTGATTTCCCATAAAAGAGAAAAATTACTTTCATAATCTAGAGAGACATAGTAAGGACATGTTAAAATGTTTTTAAATGAAAAGAATTATCTGGCCCCACTCCTCGAAAATGGCTTTATGTTACTCAGAATATAAACATCTCGTGTTAATATACAGTCTTACATCATCAATTCCTGTCAGAGAACACAAAATTTCTTTTCAAAAGCTGCAAAATTTCTGCTTTCAAAGTCTTAAAGAGTTATATATTAACTCCTGGAAACTCTTCCTGTCCCAGGATGAATCCCTTTTTGAAGAAAGGGCCCTCATAAATAAATCTAAATAAGTAGCCCTAAATTAATAACAAGTTATTGCCTATTTTTTATGCTCTTCCTCATCAATTCATTCTGCTCCATCTACTCTCTTATGGAATGACCTATCCTTTTCTTTCTTTCCTCCTAGCAGTTATCAAGCAATTACTATTGTGCCAAGTACTAATTAACACTTGCTATACATTATCTCATATAAATCTCAAAATACCCTTTTGTGTGCATAAACTCAGAGAGATTAAGTAAAAATTGTCCAAGGTCATATAGCTAGTAAGTGGCAGAGTTAATATTTTAACACAAATCTCACTCAATTCTAAAGCTTGTACCCTTAACTATGACTGAACATTGCATCTTTTGTCTTCTGAAATCTATCTTGAAGTAACTTTCCATTCTGAAAATTTATAGCTCTTTGTACAGGCCATTATTGTAGAATGTATTACACCAAGTATAATTATTATTTGCATGTATTGTTGCTTGCTATACATTAAGAAATCCAAGGGTTGGTTACAATTTATATGCTTAGTAAATGTTTCTTGAAGAAGTGAAAGTTGATATATTCAGAATGCAGTGTTCTAATTTGTAAATGCTTACATGATTTTTGAAAATATTTCATATATCTACTTATGAGTGGATATTATATAACAACAGAAATATACAGATATAGCAATAGCTATGATAAGTTCCATAATAGCAGGAACTTAATTCTCAACTTAGCTTTTAGAAACTCCTCTATGGGCATTATTCTTTGATTTCCAGTAACTAAGTGGTGTGCTAATGTGCAAAGAAGCAAAACAATTATTCCAGCTAAATCACGTATTATATGTCAAATTAATTAAATCACAGAATACAGCCATTTCTAAGTATGCCCAATAACTAAGCATTGGGTTTGGGAATATTCCTCAAAATGATTAAATATATGCATAGGCCATAGCTGTATTGAGTGGTCCAGAAATATGTCCTGTGATGCAGCAACCACCCAAGACTCTTGCAGCTGGTCAAGTCCAAGGTTCTTTTTTTGTATGTGCCAGGAGCTAATTCTTAGCCTGATTCATTCCAGATTCAGAGACCTGTCTTTCTTCACCAGAGTCCCAGAGCATGTGGGCATCTTCTCAATTGTTTACAAGTGGCAGGGGCTCAGGTAACCACTGTGTTCAAATTCATAATTATACGAATCAATGAGGCATACAATCTAATTAAATTTAAAGTGTAGGGGTAAGGAATAATATTATTCCAGTGATTAATATAGTCATACAATGAGAGATAAACAATTAAACTGCCACACTTTTCACTAGGGAAGATGTTTCATTCATAGTCATTCAGGAAATTTAATTATTTCCATGTTTCTGGGTAATTACCAAGGGTAAAATTTCTTTTCTGCTTGAACCCCAATCTGTACATGATAGTTCTGGCTAAAAGGAAAAGTCTTTTAAAAAACAGAAAAAAAAAACCTCTTGGACTCATTACTACATAGGTGTAGAGTGCCAAAAAGGAGAAAATCCAGGAAGAGACTAAACAAATAGTAATAGAAGCCATTTTCAAGGCAATATGTAACTGGTGACAGGCATTTGCAAAGCAATTTGGAAAGAGAAGCCTTCTTAGGAAAACCAATGATAAAAGCTCTGCACTTAAAATGAAGTTGGGGCAAATGCACACACAAAGACCAAGACTTTTTTTGCAAAAAGTAATAAAGCCCAATTATGAGGAAACCATCATTTCAGAGTAGAATACCAAAGAGCAAGAATACGGCAGGGGAGAGAGAAATATAGGAAAGAATCAACTGAACTTGAAAAATGCACAAAGATAATAGAGACTATCCATTTATTATGCATGTAAGTATATATTAATTTATTTATAACTTGCTTCAGCCCTTGGAGAATTTCAGACAGTCAAGACATTCTCTTAAACACATAAGACTAAGATACTAAGATTTTCACTATTTCCTGAGAGATGAGAAAATGAAAATTAATACCAGAATTACTTTACAAATTATATATAGTTTTTAGTTATATAAATATGTATATACTAACTGTAGAGTTAACTACCCATATTTGTCATTCCATAATGTGGATTAAGTGATCATCAAATTATTCTTTGGTCATTTTTTAATGTACTCAAGTGTTATATACAGTAAAATACTTGGAATTAATAGACTACTATAAATTATGAAAATCCCAGTGTTCTGAGTGCTTCTTTATGTCTGAAACTACTACTCATTACATTAGCTGTAGTGGGGGCTCAATAAATGTTGCTCACTGGGTGTATTAGTTAATGTTTTTTCTTTTTCTTTTTGGTTTCAAGTAAATCAAAGAACAAGCCCTAAACAAACAAAATAAAGCAAAACAAAATTTAAATAATTTCAGGAAAAAAGTAACTTATTAATTATCAATAAGTTATTGAGACGTTTTCACAAATCAAACAGAGATCTAATTAAGTAAAACCTCAGAAGGCAGATAAAGGGCAGTTCCAGGGGTCTGAGCAACTGAGGTTCACAGAATTTTTTCCAAAGTATCACCATTCGTATGATTTGATATTGATGACTACCAGTTTGGTATATCCCTAGTACAAATTTCAAATCCCCAGGAAAGATAATCCAATTGACCCTACTAAGATTAGATGTCTATCCCTGGATCTGTCAGTCATGGCCAGGGCAGGCTCACATAGCCCAAACATAGCCACTGGGAGCCCACTTTTGTGGGTAGGGGGTTACCTGTAGTGAAAGCAGATAAGTGTGTGATGCACAACTCACTGGGAGATGTAATTACTTTTAAGTAAATGTCAGAGGAAAGTTATGAAACCAGTAGCTCCCAATTCCATGGCAGAAGTAAAAAGAAACATCTACTTTATGATGTTCTCAATTGACCACAGAACTGAGAATCAGACTTTAATGTTGGCACTTCTGACTTGTGATCTTCAGGAAGAGTCTTAAATGTAGTCATCTATTAGTCCTCAAGGTCCTATAATAGAAGGACCTAATCTGAGATCCCCCAATCCCAAGGCTTCTAACTCCAAGGTAATAATAATGAGGGGTGAATGATCTCTTAATTCAAAAGATAGACGTCTAATAATGCATTTACTTGCAATAAGATTGCACAAAGTAATAAAATGTCAAAGTTCTTATATTTTGGGCTGAAATTATCAGCTACTAATTAGAAATTCATATTGGTGTCATATATGAGTGTATTTGATTAAAATAGAAACACTACCTTACTCATGTTTGCATCTCCAACAATTGGTGTAGTACCAGTCACAACTGAATGGAATTACTAAGTTTTGTCTAGTTTGAGAAAAAAAATTCTCAAAACACATATTCTATGGTGCCCTGTTAGGAGAAACATGTAAAAAGACCCAGGAACGTGAGAAATGGAAACTACCAACTTAAGAGGGTAAAATAGCATCATTATTCCTCTTTACCAAGAAATCTGAGATTTGTAAAATCATTTACTGAAACTTACTAAAGAGGAAAATCAACAGATTGAAGATTCATTTATTGAACCTTCACTCACAGAATTCCCACCAGGTACCAGGGATTTCACCTAGGTGTGGGTATACTAGGACCCTAAGAGCACATGGTCTCCTTGGAGAAATAGATATATGAATCAGTAATGGGATAATATCAGCAGGGATGCAATAAAAGGAGTGATTGATGAAGAAATAGAATTATTAAAACACATCCTTTCTCTGACATCAGCAGAGTTCCTAAGCATGTACTCCCCTCTGACCATCTGCTCACAAAAGTGTGACATTTTTATTCTCCAAGTCTCCAGCAAGTCTGGGCTGCTTCTGTACTACAGGAATATCTCCAAAATTTAGCATCATCATCTCTCTTTCACTAAAGGTGATCCCACCTGCTCTTCCTTCCACAGATAAACAAAAACTAAAAGGAAAGAAGCTTTATCTCTTACACAATCTGCATGAAAATCAGGCCCCCCCCCCCAGGCCTAATGCCCTTACAACACAGTCATAAGTCCAGCTGCATCTTTCAGCACCTTTTACCTCAACCATAGATGAGGATATTTAAGAAGCCCCACATATCACTTTTACATTGCCTGAAAGGTGGGTCAAATGAGGAGAATGCCCAAAAAGTAACTTTCTAATTTCTTGTCCCCATCACACACAAATTATTTCATGACAAGCAAACTGTCTGTTACAACACATACAATTCTCAGGGAAGCCACTGTCATTTCTATCAGGCAATGTATGTATAAGAGAGTACCATACAAATCAGCCACTTTCTTCACTTACTCCAGAGCACAGGGTAGTAGAATGAGTACATCAAAAATGAAGTAGGTGTCTGGGATCTATTCCCAGCTCTACAACTGATGCATTATTCTCGCTCCCTTTGCATTTAATTCTCCCATCTGTAACAGGGATAATGAAATAGTACCTGTTTGTTTCTAAGGCACTTGAAAATTCTCTGATGGAAGATTCCACAAAAATGCAAAGACTATTATTACACTAGCAAGACTTGAAAATTGCAAGCCTGTGTACTCATCACTATTAAGCAGTCAACACAATGACAGAAGAGAAAGCATCCTTCTCTAAGGAATCTAAAATCAAATATTGCTGAATATGCAGCTATTCAGAAAAATATATGTGCAAATATATTTATTTTAATGATCATCCAAATATAACTCATCAATAACCCATTTAGAGAAATTCTTTGTAAGTTATCCTGACTCTGAAAAAATTCATGGTATCCCTAATCACTGGTATTTTTTTTTAAAACGCAAAGCTTTCTCAAAAGACATTCTTTCTCCTTCCAAAAGGTTTGCTCTACTCCAGAATTTCAAAGTACTCCAGCTCATTCCACTAAGGTTATTCCAAAATATAAAAACATTTCTCCTCCAATCTGACCAATCTTGTAATAAGCAAACTTACAGTACAGTGGTGGACAGGCATCCAACCAGGGGCTTCCACTGAACAATTCTGGGCTGGGCATTTGCCTTGGTTTTGCTGCAAATAAGTAAAAATGGTGTTATGTTCTATATATTATGTGCAGCAATATACACTAGTTGACATGTTTATTATCAATATGTTTATCACCATATTTATAAGTATAGCAGAAGCCTTTGAGAATGATTGGTGCAGTGCTGCAGAAAACTAGGTACATAATACCTATTCTTATGACAATATCCATTGCTTTTTTAAAATTACTCTAAGGACTAGGTTTTTTAAAATTTTTTAATTTTTATTTTTTTGCTTTCTGATCAGCTTTTTCAGGTTGAAAGGACTAGGTTTTTGGCACCAGGCTTTCTCAGCATCTGGCATTCCAAGCCTGAACAGAAACCACTTGAGAACTCTTCTACCCCAGATGCTGAACTATTCTCTTCTCTTCCAGGCTTCCAGACAACACTAATATACACTGTACCCCTAAGAGATCACTTGAGTCAAGGTATAGAAAGACTTGTTTGTTTGTCTACCCTTCCAGACTATAAGCTAGTGGTGGTGATTCTCTCTAGGGCATTTCATAGAACTCCAGAACATAATGTTGGAAGGGATAGATCTTAGACGCCTTCTTGTCACATCAAAAACTGAGATGCAGAGAAATGAAATAATCTGCTCAAGAAGCCAGAGGTTCAACATTCTAAGCCATTGTCCAGGTACTTCTTTCTACATAAGAAATTTATCTTCAGTTAACATACTCTTTCATCGTAATTCCAATAAATTCACTTCTATTAAATAATTGGTTTTTAGAAAGAATGAAGTGATTCCCTTTAACCAACAGTACTACACCATCCCTGTAGTAATGAAAACTGATTAGTCTTAAAAGTGGGGGTTGAAGATTCTAATAAAACATCTTTTATCTTTCATTTCCTTTATTGTACACTCAGTGATAATATAGGTATACTAACAATGTTAATAACCATAAAAATCACAACTGTGATTTATTGAGCTACTAAATACACCAGGTATTGTTATGGATTCATTATATTATCACTAGTCCCCACAACAAACATGGGTAGGAGCATTATGCCCATTTTACAAGAGAGAAAACTGAGGCTTCGTGAGGTTAAGCAACTTGTCTAAAAGTCACCCTACTAGAAAGCAGCATAGCTGTAATTGCAGCAAGAATCTGGCTGACTCTGATACCTATGTATAGTCTTCCTTTTATAAGAACCTGCCTCAAGTATTTTTGATTTTCTATCTGTTTAATGGGACTTAAGGCATGTCTGTCATAATCTAATTTGATTTCATATTATCAATGAGATTTATAAGCTTTTTACAACAACTTCTATTTAGGTGATCATTTTTAAGGCATCACTAAGGCCTGAAGTGTGGTATGAGTGATTATGGATAAAGTCACAGTAGAAATAAACTTAGATCACCAATCTCCATGATCAGTTTTCATATTTGAATGAAAATATGACACGCAGCACCAGCAGGGTACATAGGTGCATTAGACTGATGTCATATGACCACAATTTCAAGCTAAACTTGGCCATGTGCTTGCTGCCATGAGATGCTCTAGGTAGTCACATCTGTAAAACAGTCTTTGTATCTTGCCTTATTCACAGATGAAAGATATAGATTCACCCCAGATTATTATTACAATTTGCAAGGATGCTACTAATACGAGAACACACAAAGTAACAGGGCAATTTTTTTCCTATTTTTAAAAGTTTAAGCTAAATAAACAAATATAATTTATCTACCTGTGGGGTTAAGCTTTTTGAAATTTGAAAGCATAATTAAAATGGTATCAATTATTTTCAATTACAATAATTAATGCAAGTTTTAATGGTGAGGTATGTCTCCCTTGGAATAATTCATAATTGTTGTTGTTACTGTTAATAGCAATAATAAGCTTCTTTTATATCTAGATAGTGTATATCGTTATAGAGCACATGGTAAAGAAGCAAATTCAATAAATACGTGAGCTATGCTTGGGCAGAGGAATAGATGTACAGTCGTCCCTCAGTATCTGTGGGGGACTTATTCCAGGACCTTTCACAGATACCAAAATCCACTAAAGCTCAAGTTGCTTATATAAAATGGTGTAGTATCTGCATATAACCCATATACATTCTCCTGTATACTTTAAATAATCTCTAGATTACCTTTAATATCTAATACAATGTAAATGCTATGTAAATAGTTGTTATACTATATTGTTTAGGGAAAAAAGACAAGAAAAAAGGTCTATGTATTCAGTACAGATTCAATTATCAATTTTTTTCCTAATATTTTTTGATCCACAGTTAGTTGAATCCATAGATGTGGAACCCATGGATACAGACTGTATTCACATAATATGATGGGTGCATCAATAAGGTGTGTTTGAACTTCTATAGATATATAGCATAGGCTAAAGAAAGGTGGAAATCTGTGTGAGTCTCTCTCTTATTCCATTATAACCTCATTTTTGACATTAAGGTCTTCCCATTAGTGTTTAAACTAAGCAAATTAACAATATTATTACACAGGGCCAGACAAATAAAAAGGCTCACTGAAAATAGCTGCCGTGTAAATATAAATCATTTTTTACTCCATGGTGTGCAGCCAGAAAAAAAAAAAGATCAGAATAGAAATTAGAACTTTGGATTTCAGTAAAGTGTTCCCATTACTATCTGTGGAACTTTGGGAAACCCACTTTAACTCTTTAAACCTTACTTTCTTTATCTGTAAAATGAGAGGGTTGTCTTAGATCCATAATTCGATATGGGGAGATGAAGTGTCAAATTTACTGAAAAATTTTTTCTAAACTTCATTTTCCTCACAAGAATTTAATATGCTCCCTTTACCAAAAAGGTGTACCCTCAAGTTGAGAGCCTCTATCATTCTGATCTACTGATGAGTCATCTGTGAGGGCCTTAGTAATACCAATGGAAAATGGTTATTACCCTGTGATTTCCAGTGATAGCAAAGATTGAGAACCATTAGATCAGATGGTCTCAAAAGAGCCTTCTACTTAAATGTGGTTATTGAAAACTCCAACCTTGTGTTTTATCTACTACTTCACTCTAACTCTAAAGAAGATAAGATCTAACATGGATCAAGGGAGCTACCACAGTACGTGAAGAAGGGTTTTAAAATTCTCTTTTTTCCTAGAAGTCTCCATTTTCCTTCTTTGGAATCTTCTTTTTTTAAATATTTAATGTGTATACTGTGGCATGATAGAGTATGGGGGCACCTCCTACTTGGTAGATCCGCAGCCCTTAGAAGGCCAGCTAGAACTGGTATGAATACTAGAGGAAAGGACACACTCAAAACCCCCATGATATTCTGCAATTAAAAAAATAAATAAAAAAATAAAAAATAAAAAAAAATAAAAAAAATAAAAATAAAAAAATAAAAAAAAATAAAAATGAAAGCATACAACTGTAAATGGAAAATGAGTAAATTGAACTGTATTAAAATTAAGAACTTTTGTTCATTAAGTGATATTATTAACAGAGTAAAAAAGGAAGCCATAGAGTAGAAAAGATAGTCCCAGTAATATCATACATTTGTATGCTGTTGAACCTTATTCCTAATAAAATAATTTCAAATTAAAAGTAAAAAAAACAAAAAAAAACAAAAAACAAAAAAAAAACTACCTCAAGGCTAATTCATAAGCCAAAACTTAAGGGAGAACATTAGAATTCCCTCAAGGGCCAGTCCAGCTCTCCAAGCAAAGATTTAAGATAGAAATTGGCAACAAATTCCCCTAAAGACAGAGCTTTCTCTTCCCCTATTCTTCCAATTTTCTACCCAGGAGGTTTATACCTGTAGCTTATTGATATGTTACTCAACCAGGATTCAGAAATCTGCAATGCTAACCCTGAAAAACATATCCTTTTAAGAGACAAAACTGTCAGTTGTTTTGGTCTGTTAAAAATAGACAGGTTGATGTCTCCAAGTCTCTCATCTTCCTTGGTTGTCTTTTTCTGACTTTAACATCTTGAAATATTTCATTACATAATATTCTAAGAAAATTAGCCAAATATGCTGACCAATTACACCTCAGATTGATTATATAAATATGTAACTTTAAAGAATTTGAACAGTGAAAACACTTGACAAAGAAAACTCTAAAAATTTTCTTCTTAACCCATTACATCCCCAGAAAGAGTGGGAAATTTTTTGTGTATCAGCGGCTTATCCACTGTTAGAGTGCTTTAGAGTTTACAAAGTGCTTATTAGACATTTAGCCATTTCATCCTCAGAAAAAGTTGTGTGCAGCAGAGTGAAAACTGACTCATCCAAATAAAATGTTGACCTAAATGTTTCATTCAAAATAGCATGTTATTCTGCAAGCAGAGTAAGAGCTGAAAGGTTCTGTTTTTTTTACAGTTCACAGTAAAATGATTCTCATAATCATAGTTTTGTTTTCTGGGTTGGGAAGTGTTCTATGATAGGACTATACACATATTCATTCATTCATTTATCCATCTTTCACTTACCAAACATGTATTACATGAAAGATACCATGCTAGGTAAATATGGAGATAAAAATTTAGAGATATAAAAATTTAAATAATCTTTATTTTGCAAAAGCTCCCAGCATTTTAGGAGACATAATACAATGTGTTAAGTTTAAAACAGGCCAGAGATAACTCAAGATCCACCAAACTTGCTAAACTACACCTAAGGCAATATAGGCCACTACTTCTCTCCTTGGCTCTGCCAAGGAAAGAAAATTGTGGGCCTGGAGACAGGGCCATAATCTAGCCCTAACACCCCCAGCTCTCGACCAAGAGGCCAGATGAGAAAAAACCAGCGAAAGAACTCAGGGAACATGAAAAATCAGAGTGAAAAGTCACCCCCAAAAGAAACCATCAGTTTTTCAGCAATGGATACCAACTCAAATGAAATGGGTAGAATGACAGAAGAGGAATTTTGCTTAAGGATTATAAGAAAGCTCAATGAAATTCAAGAGAAAATTGAATCCTAGCACAAAGAAACCACAAGAAAAATGCAAGAAATGAATGAAAAATTCTCCAAAGAAATAGAAATATTATGGAAAAATCAAATAGAAATCCTAGAAATGAAAGAAGCATTCAAGGATCTACAAAACACAGTGGAAAGCCTTAAGAATAGGCTGGACCATGCAGAGGAAAGAATTTCAGAGCTAGAAGACAACTCCTATGCGCTAAATAAAACAGTCAAAGAGAAAGAACACAAAAACAAGAGGCATGAAAAAAGCATACAGGAAATGTGGGATTATGTAAAGAGGCCAAACATAAGGATCATAGGCATCCCTGAGGGAGAGGAAGAAAATTCGCCTCGGCTGGAAAATCTATTTGAAGGAATAGTAGAGGAAAATTTCCATGGCTTAGCCAGAAATCTCGATATCCAAGTACAAGAAGCACACAGGACTCCTAGGAGAGTCAACGTGAAAAGGCATTCACCATGCCACATAATTATTAGACTGACCAAAGTAAACACAAAAGAGGCACTCCTCAGAGCTGTAAGACAAAAACAGCAGATAACCTATAAAGGGAAACCGATCAGATTAACTGCAGATTTCTCAGCTGAAACCTTACAAGCCAGAAGGGAATAGGGAGACATCATCAATCTCCTAAAACAAAACAAAAGCCAACCCAGAATTCTGTATCCTGCCAAACTAAGCTTCTTATATGAGGGAGAAATAAAGACTTTTCCAGATAAGCAATCACTGATAGAATTTGCGAAATCCAGACCGGCCTTGCAAGAAGTGCTTAGACCTGCATTATACACTAACCAGCACAACAGACACCAACCTATGTAAAACTACGCAAAAGCTAAAACCCCAGAAACCAGATTCCACAATGATGCAAGAGGTAAAACAAAAGACACCACCCAATAGAATAATCAGAAATTTACCCCAAATATCAATTCTCTCAATAAATGTAAATGGCTTGAATTGCCCATTGAAGAGACACAGGCTGGCTGAATGGATTAAAACAAGCCAAGTATACGTTGTCTTCAGGAAACACACCTTACACACAAAGATGCATTCAGACTCAAGGTGAAAGGATGGAATACAATTTTCCAGGCCAATGGAAACCAAAAGAAATCCGGAGTAGCCATTCTTATTTCAGATGATATAAACTTTAAAGCAACAAAAGTAAAGAAGGACAAAAATGGACACTATATAGTGGTGAAGGGAAAAATCTTACAAGAGGATTTAACGATCCTAAACATTTATGCACCCAACACAGGAGCGCCCAGGTACATAAAGCAAATACTGCTAGATCTAGACAACATTATAAACAGCAATGCCATAATAGCAGGGGACTTCAACACCCCACTGATGGAACTGGACAGATCCTCCAAACAAAAATTAAATAGTGAAACAAAAGACCTAAACAGGACTCTAGAACATTTGGGCCTAACAGATATCTACAGAACACTCCACCCAAATAACACTGAATATACATTCTTCTCATCAGCTCATGGAACTTTCTCTAAAATTGACCACATCCTAGGCCACAAAACAGATCTAAACAAATTCAAAAAAATAGAAATCATACCATGTATCTTTTCAGACCACGGCGGAATAAAATTAGAAATCAATTCCAACAGAAACTCACATCTTCCTCCAAAAACTTGGAAACTAAACAATCTATTGCTGAAAGACTATTGGATCAAGGAGGAGATTCAAATGGAAATCAAAAGATTCTTCGAACTAAATGATAATGGGGACACAAGTTATCAAAATCTGTGGGATACAGCAAAAGCAGTCCTGAGAGGAAAACTTATCGCCTTAAATTCCCACATCCAAAAGACAGAAAGGTCACAAATCAGTAAACTAATGAATCATCTTAAGGAAATGGAAAAGGAAGAGCAAAGCAATCCTAAAGCCAGCAGAAGAAAAGAAATAACCAAAATCAGAGCAGAATTAAATGAAATCGAGAACAAAAGAACAATACAGAAGATTAATAAAACGAAAAGTTGGTTCTTTGAAAAGATAAACAAAATAGACAGGCCACTTGCCAGGTTGACCAGAAGCAGAAAGGAAAGGACTCTAATAAGCTAAAATAGAAATGAAAAAGGAGAAGTCACAACTGATACCATGGAAATACAAAACATCATCTTCGAATACTACAAAAATCTCTATGCCCACAAACACGAAAACGTGGAGGAAATGGACAAATTCTTAGAAACATACTACCTCCCTAGGCTCAACCAGGAAGAAACAGAATTTCTAAACAGACCAATATCAAGCACCGAAATGGAAGCAGTAATAAAAAATCTACCCACAAAAAAAAGTCCTGGACCAGATGGGTTCACACCTGAATTCTACCAAGCCTACAAAGAAGAACTGGTGCCTATACTGCAGAAATTATTTGAAAATATCCAGAAGGATGGAATCCTCCCAAACTCATTCTACGAAGCCAACATCACCTTGATACCAAAGCCAGGAAAGGACACAACAAAAAAAGAAAACTACAGACCAATATCCCTTATGAATATAGATGCAAAAATTCTCAATAAAATCCTTGCAAACCGAATCCAAATGTACATCAAAAAAATAATTCATCATGATCAGGTGGGCTTCATTCCCGAGATGCAGGGATGGTTCAACATATGCAAATCTATAAATGTAATTCACCATATAAATAAAAGCAAGAACAAAGATTATATGGTCCTTTCAATAGATGCAGAAAAGGCTTTTGACAAAATCCAGCATCCTTTTATGATAAGAACTCTTAACAACATAGGCATAGATGGCTCATACCTCAAAACAATTAAAGCCATATACGATAAACCCACAGCCAATATCATACTGAATGGGGAAAAATTGAAAGCATTCCCCCTTAAAACTGGCACCAGACAAGGGTGCCCTCTATCTTCACTTCTTTTCAACATAGTGCTGGAAGTCCTGGCCACAGCAATTAGACAAGACAGAGGAATCAGGGGCATCCAGATAGGGGCAGAAGAGGTCAAACTTTCACTATTCGCAGACGATATGATATTATACATAGAAAACCCCAAAGATTCAACCAAGAGATTACTGGAATTGATAAATGAATTCAGCAAAGTCTCAGGATACAAAATTAATACACACAAATCCATAGCCTTCATATATGCTAATAACAATCAAGCCGAGAAACAAATTAAAGATGCAATACCTTTCACAATAGCAACAAACAAAATTAAATATTTAGGACAATATCTAACTAAGGAGGTCAAAGACCTATACAGAGAGAATTACGAAACACTGAGAAAAGAAATTGCAGAGAATGTAAATAGATGGAAAGCCCTACCATGCTCTTGGATAGGCAGAGTCAACATAGTAAAAATGGCTTTGCTACCTAAATTGATTTACAGAATCAATGCAGTCCCTATCAAAATACCAACATCATTTTTTGCCAGTCTAGAAAAATAATTCTACGCTTCATGTGGAACCAGAGAAGACCCCGTCTAGCCAAAGCAATCTTAAGCAAAAAGAACAAATTGGGAGGCATCTATCTCCCAGACTTCAAACTATACTACAAGGCTATAGTAACCAAAACTGCATGGTATTGGCACAAGAACAGAGACGTAGACCAATGGAACAGGATTGAGAACCCAAATATAAAACCAACCTCATACAATCACCTGATCTTTGACAAATTCCAAAAAATGTACACTGGGGAAAAGATTCCCTATTCAACAAATGGTGCTGGAAAAACTGGATGGCCATATGTAGAAGACTGCAACTGGACCCACACCTCTCACCTCTCATAAAAATTAATTCACAATGGATAACAGATCTAAACCTAAGACGTCAAACCGTAAGAATTCTCGAAGAAAACGTTGGAAAAACTCTTATGGACATTGGCCTAGGCAAAGAATTTATGAAGAAGACCCCCAAACCAATCACAGCAGCAACAAAAATAAACACATGGGACCTGATCAAATTAAAAAGCTTCTGCACAGCCAAGGAAACTATCACTAGAGTGAACAGACTACCTACAGAATGGGAGAAAATATTTGCATGCTACACCTCTGATAAAGGGCTGATAACCAGAATCTATACAGAACTTAGGAAAATCAACAAGAAAAAATCAAACAACCCTATTAAAAAATGGGCAAAGGACATGAACAGAAACTTTTCCAAAGAAGACAGAAAAATGGCCAGCAAACATATAAAAAATTGCTCAACGTCTCTAATCATCATGGAAATGCAAATCAAAACCACAATGAGATATCACTTAACTCCAGTGAGATTGGCTCATATCAAAAAATCCCCAAACAACAAATGTTGGCAGGGATGTGGACAGATAGGAACACTCTTACACTGCTGGTGGGACTGCAAATTAGTACAACCTCTATGGAAAGTAATATGGAGATACCTCAAAGAATTAAAAGTAGAATTACCATTTGACCCAGCAATCCCACTACTGGGTATTTACCAAAAGGAAAAAAAGACATTTTATAATAAAGACATCGGCTCATGAATATTTATAGCAGCACAATTCACAATTGCAAAGATGTGGAAACATCCCAGGTGCCCATCAATACACGAGTGGATTAATAAAATGTGGTATATGTATACCATGGAGTATTACTCAGCAATAAGGAACAATAGTGAATTGACACATCTGGTATTATCCTTCTTGGAGCTAGAACCCATTCTTTGAAGCGAAGTGTCACAGGAATGGAAAAACAAGCACCACTGGTACTCACCATCAAATTGGTACTAACTGATCAACACCTACATCACACAGGGCAATAATATTCATCAGGTGGTGGGCAGGCGGGAGGGGGGTGGAGGGGATGGGAAAAACTCTCACTGAATGGATGCGGGGAGCACAGTTTGGGGGATGACCATGATTGTACCTCTGACACGGGCAGTGCATGGGCAATATATATAGCCAAAGTGTTGTACCCCCATAATATTCTGAAATAAAAAAAAAACAGGGTTAAATACTAGGATCATTCATTTATTCATTTAGCTGGTCAACAAATATTCATTGACCAATTACTATTTGCCAGCTATGGTATTAGGAATACGGATATATCAAGACCCAATATCTGTCTAAAGAAGTATTCCATCTAAGGGGAAAAAAAACCCTAATAAACATGCAGTTATAAAGCAATATTACTGATATGGGATAAATAAATCATGACATGGGCAGATAAAAAATATATATTGCACCCATTCTTGGGGCAGGACTAAGAAATGAGCAATCATCAGAGAAAATTGAGCAAAGGAATTGAGGCCAAATGTGGAAGTATTGAACTCTGGCTGAATAAGTCAGGAAGGGCTTTATAGGGGAGACATTTCAGTTTTCAAATAAAGCTTTTAGGAGAGAAAGGTGGAGGAAGAGGGTATTCCAGGCTAAAGACACTCCATGTGCCATCTGATAATGCATAATCAAGGCATTGTTGGCCTCGGTCAAGAAATCTCTCGGTTCTAGGCCACAGAAACCTGGGATTGAGGAGAATGATTCTATGCTACACAGAGATCTGACTTCAGCCTATCTCTTCATTTATCTCTACTTCATAGAATTCCAAATGGGTGGCAGGGTGTGGGATAAATGAGTCCTACCAGGAAGTGAATATGGGGGATCTAGATCTGATCCTATAAAACACACAAGAGGCTCTCCTGAGTTTAGTCTTTGAGTAAGCACTTCAGCTGTCTTTCTCATTCTTTCTGAGACTTTTAGATGTTTGGCAGATGAAGAAAAAGAGATCAATATGTGATGCCCAAGGGACAGAACTAAGTGGCATTTTGCATGGCAGAATTAAAATGGCTGAGTTGTAAAGTACCTTAGGAATGTAATGAATGATGTATTAATTATTATAAAATATAATTTTATGAGCTTATTCTTATTACTAAAATTATTAGAACACTTTTTCTGACTTCTAGTCCAATATACTTTTTTGCATATCAAGAGTTAAGAAAATTTTCAAAAAATTTGAAAAATAACCATTCCCAGGGTGTCTCCAAATCAATTTTTATATATATATATAAAGGATATATAGACATAGTGTGTGTATATAGACACATATAATACACATACACTTATGTTTTGTGTATGTGTATACATGTGTGTATAAATAATTTATTTCAGAAAAATAAAGATTTTCATCCAATTAGTTTTTTTATTTTCCATAAAGATGTGTAATATCAGAGTGAGATGTTAAAGAAAAAGAGAAAATCTAATTTGCCAGGTGCAAAAGTACAATAGCGTATAGGTAGAAATATGTGCATAAAATGTATATTGGGAAGTCCTAGACACCAAGTCATGATAAAAATGAGATTCCAAAGGAAATGCTAGACCACGTGTGTAATTTTCAAAGGAAATTACCAAGAACCAACTTCAGCACTCTAAATACTTATCTATAATGAGGGTATACAAGAATTGGATGGTTGAAATTTTAGAAAAGGAAGAGGATTTCTTTGGAGAGGGTTTGAGAGGTCTCACTTTTCACCTACAATTAGCGAAAAAGCCTTTAATGAGACTGCACCTAGAGCTTGATATAACATTCTTGGGTTTGGGAGGCCAGTTTACTGAGATCTGACTCCCACCTGAGAATTTTTACCAGCGAGATAACACGGCAAATTGGTTAGTGAGTCAGGAGAGGTGGCTTCACCTGGGTTAGCCTGCACTCTAAGAGTTTGTCAAGGCAAAAGATTCATTCTTGAGCCATTGTGATGTCTGCCAAGACAAGTCGCTATGTAGGGTGGACTGCTGTGAATCTTGGGGTTAAAGAAATGCATAATCCATACTATAGGAGATTTCGTCAGAGAGACCCAAAGAGGAAAATTCCAAAGACCCATAAAAGTATCCATGAGAAAAAAAGTCTGGAGCCAGGCTGCCTGGGTTAAAATCCCAGATACATCGTTTACTAGCTAGGTGACCTGGGTGAGTTGCCTAACCTCACCTTGCGTCAGTTATGAAGATTAAAAAAGTTAGTATAATTAAAGTACTTAGAACTATTGCTATACATAATTAGCATTATGTAAGTGTCAGCAATTTTCCTTTCTTGTTATTATTATCATTATTATTACATGTCTGGCTCAAAGGGCAAAAAGCACAACAAACCTAGTTAAATAAGAACTTTTCTGCTCTCCTTTTCTTACTTCTCTCTCATGCTCCAAACCTGGAGGGATCAATAATCAACTAGCAAATAAGAAAGGAGAAGAAAAGAGAAGTCTACAACATCCCCTTCCTCCAAAGCAGATGTCCTATCTGAAGATCCCACAGTAGGAAAGAGGGAATCTTTAATCTGGAAAGTGTTCAGAATTTTGATCAATATTTGGGAATGGACAATTTTAACTACAGAATTGAGACTGTATTTGTGATTTTCAGTGATTGTAGGACTTTTTATTTCCTGTAAATGACCAGAAAGTCATGGAACTACCCGTTTTCATTCAGTGGACAGAGTAGGGACCACTGACACTAAGCCATTTTAAGCAAATAGTGGGGACTCTCAAATAAAGTGGATTCTATTATTATACCCCATGAGTTCTCCTTGTTCAATGTATCAATTACAAACGCAAAACATACTCATGGTTAGTGTTAACTTTTTTCATTCAATTTTGGGCATAATTCTTCATATTCCTCAATATATGACTTCATCCGTTCCTGGGCTTATCCTTCCATTTGCTTCCTTTTATTTTCTTAGGCTTCAAAAGATGTTTAAAATAAGTTGGCCTAATTTGTTTCTGAGGAAATCCTTACTAAAACTGAAGCCATGCTGGGGAGTCATGAATTTGCCTCCTTTGTAAATGAAAAAAAATGCTGCTGACCTATTCTCCATGGGATGCTGAGAACAAGGGGTTTTCAGTGCGTAGGGATGGTGGTGCTGAGTCATCCTACACTTTTCAAAATCCCTTGTGACTTCAAGCAGACATTTGCCCAGGTTAACAGAGGTGCAGTCTATGGCTACCTAGTGCAAAAGAAGATTAAACACTCTATATTAATATAATATTCTAAGCACCTAGCTACCCAGATTAACTATGATGAGTAGGATAGGCTCCGAATTCTCAGGCTGGTCACATTTAAAGATCATAAATGGAAACCACTATTGTGACTTGATATTTCATGGTATCAATGGGGAGAGGATAGTGGGACTTGGACTCAGAAGGTATTTCCTAGATGTATAATAAAATAATATTTATTGAGCACCTGCTAGGTGCCAGGCACTTGACATTTAGCTCATTCTATCATCACATTAACCCTGAGAGGCAATAGAGGAGAGTATTTAATACCATGAAGAAGCCATTGAACCTGGGTTAGAATGATTAGAATGCCAGAGTCTTCACTTTTTAAATCTGTGACTTTGGGTAAGTTTCTTATTCTCTGTGAGTTGCAGTTTTCTCATTCATAAAATGGGGAGAATAATATCCAGTTTAAAGGATTACTGTAAGGATTTTATAAGATAATACACATAATACATTTAGCCCAAGGCCTGGTACATACTCTAATGGTAATAAGATAAATATATAATTTATTTAATATAAATATCTATTTTATTAATTTTTATTCCTATGCCTCTTAGCTTTTCAAGTCTATATTCTCACCTCGTAATATAAAATAATAATATTTATCTCACAAGTTTCCTATGAAAATTAAATGAGAAAAAGTGCAAAAAAGTACTTAGCAAATGTCAAGAACTTTAGATCTTAGTTTTGTTTGTAACTTTTTTGTCAATATGTAGAAGATGGAAAGAATATCTGAAATACAGCTGTTTTAATTTTAATTTTGGAGCCAATATTGATTCTGCAGTCTAGAATCACATACTTGAAATGATTAGTCTGTAAATATTTCTAAGAAATATAATATGGTATTTTAGCATTTTGTGGAGGCATGTCCCAATATTCTCTGAAGCTCTACAAATCTCCAAAGTTGAATTATTACTATGCATAGTTAAATGCAATAGAGTAATTTAAGCCTCTAAACACAAGATTTTTTAAAAATATAGTTTTATAAAATACTTTAAATGTAAAAGAGGAATGGGCTACAATTATACTTTTCTCCCTGCAAGAAAGAAATTTTCAACATTATCTACTCCTGCAATAAATGAATATTCTTCATTGGCAGATCTTATCTATTATATAATAAACTACAAAGTCTTATGGAAACATAAAAGACTATGACTTCTAAAATAAGCTACTTTTTTCTTTCTGACATATTTTAAAATTTATCTGTAAAGATACCTTTCTTGGATTACCAAATTAAAACCTAGTGAAAAATACCTGAAATTCCAGGACCCCAAAATAAAGTCAACCTTTTGAGGAAAGAAATGTCATTCAGAAACAAGATGAAAGTAATTTACTTCTATTCTCACTGCTACCATAGAGACAAAGAAAAAAAAGTGAAGAGATTTAGCAAACTTAATTCTTCCTGAAATTTATAATTAACTACATGGGAAAGGGGACAATTACCATATTTCCAAAGAATAAAGGATTTAAAAAGTTGAGCTTTTGATAAGATATAATTACAACCTATTAAATATGCAATTCATGTCAATTTGTTCTTATAATCTTCTTGAACTTCAAACAATACATATACATTGGACAGTGTTTTCTGAAAAATAAAAATGGAATGCCATCAAGTTAAACTTATAGAACTTTCTCTTATTAAAGGATTTTCTCAGATATTTAAAATTCTGGGAAAACTTAACACAAAGAAGGGGGACAATGGATATTACTTGCATATGTGCCCTGTCTTCCTGACACCTATAAATATGTATTTTTGGACAAACATTAATCAATGAAAGAGTGTGCAGGCTTTTGTAGATCAGGTACCATAGCCAACATCAAGCAGTCAGCCAGGAAGAACTAGCAATTAGATGTGTCCTCAATTTAAACAGAACTTCAGATTGCTGAGTAAATTACATGTGTGTTAATTTAGGACTGTTTTATTTTAAAGAACTTGCAAGAAAACACTGTAGCTGGAAATCCTAGACAATTAATAACAAAGACCAGGGTGGAAAAAAATTATTTTGCTAAAAATGTACATTTTTATTTATGGTTTCTATAGCAAATGATTTTCCTAATTTTTATCATCAATAATATTTAAATTTCCTCCCTCATTTTGTATTTAGAGCGCTATTTGAAAATAAATAAATTATTTTATTTTAGAATATCATAAATACAGCATGAAAGATTATATATATCATTGTAAAAATATGAAATATGGGAGGGGTAAGCTAAAAATATTAACACTTTATGAACTGTGTTTTCAGATAACAACCAAAATTCCTGCTGGTGTGGATAATAAATGGTATGATTCATATCTTGAAATCTGACTTTTAGATTTTCTTTTTTTGACATGTGATTAAGTGGTCTTCAAGGAGAATCTCTATTGCTGAATATATTGCTGCTTGGGAAAGTGGTATATTTAATTATCCTGAGTCATTTCTGTCTAGGGGTCTCAGAATAGTTTTAAAGGAACATTTGAAAGTGCCTAAACCTTTTAACTCAGATCTCAACCATAGAATAACATAATATCCATTCAGGACCCCTTTTGTATAGTGATGCTGTCATTTGTGAATAGTTGAATAAATTCAAAGTAATAATCATTATTATAGTTTTTTAAAGTTTATTTTATAGATTATTTGGGGTAAAGCCATTCGTTGGTACTGATATACTTTATTCTCTGAAATGCAAACCAAACAAACATAAAAAAGCAGAATTGCTATGAACCCGTTCCTAGACAAGTTTGTATCCTGAAAGCTGAGTGCAACGTAATGCATGCTACTTTTAAAAAATGATAATAAACCCTATTATTTGTTCAATTCTTTCATGACTTGATAATTTAGGAGAATAAAATCATTTTTAAATTTGCTATTTCATGGTTTTCTGACTCATTTTAATTTCACAGTAAAATGTACTCCATAGTAAAAAATTACTATGCCTTTATAGTATATTTATGATAAATATGTTGTATATATATTACAAATTCAAATTATTTTCCCCCAAAACAAGGTTAAGTATCATACTATATTAAATCACTGAGAAGTTAAGTAGACATGAGTTGGCATGGCATTCTTTTATCAAACTGAAAACCTGATCTGACTGCTTTACCTTTTGTTTCACAAAAATATACAACTGACTCCTAAGTATTTTTATACCTGCATTTTAGAAGTTTAAATTATGATCATAAGTTGGTTTAGCATAGATGTGATCTAGTAGCCATTGTCTTGGTGTATATGAGGACTTTTATCTCTTTTAGTCCATTACTCTTATACTAAAACGACATTTAAAGTGTCACTTAAGGCCCACCAACTGTTCACAGATAAGTCTACTAATTGCCTGTCTCTCAACTGAGCAGTCTATCCATTAGAGTACAAAGATTTCTTTTACAGCTATTTGTTGTAAAGTGCACATACATGCACAAAATGAATGTGTGTATACCCACATGTGTGTGTAAGTTAAAGGAAGGAGGCATTTTATCCACTCATTCAGTTACTTATTCAACAATGAAATATCTAACAAGTGTCTGTTAAATAAAAGAATCAATCAACACTTATGGTATACCTGCCAGCAACATGGTAGGTAGTCAGCTATAAATATGACTAAGAACTTTCCATGTCCTCATGGAATTCACCTTTTAGCAAGAGACAGGCACTTGTAAAAGCTAATTGTACAACTAGATAAAGGCTACTACAAAGATACAGACAGTGTACTGGGAACATGGAGTGTGGCTGGTTCAGTCTGGTAGCGTAGTAACAAGGAAAGAATTTACAGAGAAATCCGCATTTGAGCTGAGTCTTAAAGGTTAAGAAGGTTATTAGGTAAGTGTCAGGCTATGGAGTTGAGAGGCATTCTAAGCATAAGGAAAAGCAGGTACAAAGAAACAGAAGGACAGAATTCAGATTCTTTGGGGAAAATAATTGACTTTAGTTGACTAAGCCATGAAGGATAGTGGGATCTGAGATAGGAAAATTAGACAAGGGATAGAACATAGCCACGTGTGCCAGGATAAGCAATGCAAACTTTATCCTGTAGGGTAGTGCTTTTCAAACCTTAATGTGAAAAATAAACTAGGGATATAAACCAATTAGGGATCTTACTATTTGGGGATGCCATTGCAGCTGGTGAACAGATCACACTTTGAATAATGGAGCAGTAGGGGACAGGGAACCCTGAAGGATTTTAATGAGAGCTTTGACATACATACAAACTATATATATATATATATATACACACACACACACACACACACATACATACACACACAGACACACACATGTATGCACACACACAGACACACACACACACATACATGTGTATACTTTTTTAAGGAAGGTCCTAGTTAGTGTGGAAAATGTATAGGGGTGGAAGGATAGGAAAGGCAGGAAACTAATAAGGATTTTATTGAAGAAATCCATGTAAGAATCAGTAAGAATCTGAAAAAGATGGAATGGTAAATGAAAGACAGATTATAGTAAACAGAATGAATAGGAATTGGGCTATTTGGGCTTTAGGAAAAAATAAGAATCTAGAAAAACTCTCACTTTTCTAACCATGACAACTGGGATAGTGGCATGCTATCCACTGAGCAGAGAATACAGCAGGAGAATGATTTATGCTTGGAGGATTACAGAGAGTAGACATTTTCCTGGAACTTCTGACAAGTTTACTTAATGGGTAAATAGAACTCCAAATTCTATGAATTTATTAATTTACTATCAAACCAATTTCTCACAAAACCTGTTGTCCCTAAAAGGTTAGTTCAAGAACTGAATTACTTAGAAACAAAGAAATGGATATGTGTGGGTAAAGGTATTAGAATAGAGGTATGAGGGGCGTGTGTTATTTTCATAGGATTTCAAATCTGGTAATATGGCATCTTTCTCTCACCAGTAAAGATCTATAAACCTGGGAAATATTTGTCCACTGAAGCCAGAGGAAATCCCCATCTGCATGACTAGACAAATAGAAATTTGCCACTAGAGTGGTAACTGGCTAATTGAATTAATGATCTCACTGTGAAATTTATCCTTAAATATCAGCTTCCCAGAAAAGAGAAAATGAAAGAGAAAGAGGAAGAGGAACAGAAACATCTACACCTACTATTTATTGACCATATGTATGTATAGTTGCTATACCAAGCCCTATGTTTATATTAATATTTTCATTAACTGTTCCCTTCATCTGGGACATTATTTGCCAAAATCTTCACAAAGCTGGCCCTCTTAAGCTCCCCAAACTTTTTCAAAGAGGGTTTCTCTATTCACCCGGACTAAAGTAGCCCCCTGTCTCTTTTTATTCATCCAACATTTTACTCCATTTCTGTTTTTTTTAATTATAGCATTTCTTTTTTTTCTAATTATTATCCCAACATTGATTTATTTAAAAAAGAGGGAAAAAAAGAGTACATCACCCTTAGCATTTATTTTCCTTGACTACAGTAATCATATCAATCCATGATTTTTTATACTTCACCCACTTATTATTGGTTTCCTCATGTGTAAATGAAACTCATATGAGCTTTACACTTTTAGATTCATGGATATGGCAGGATTTTCCATTATTGTTTTTGATCCCTGTTTATAATTATTAATGTTTTATGTATCTAACTCAATCATGAATGTAACATCTTTCTAAGTTAAATATTGCCATACCCTTTCACACAAATACAAACTTATTTGCTGCTTCTTTATTCCTCCAAATTTTTATAATTACAGTAGTAGGTTGTTTTGTTCACCAAGCTAATTCCTGAATTTTCCTTTCATCATTATCTGTAAGATTTACTTAGGGAAACTTCAGTAGATTTTGCATTAGAAAGAATGAAAAATCTTATTAAACATACCAGATTGAATTGATTCTATACAGTCAATGTTAAAGTCTAGACAGATTTTGTATACTTTAAATATAGTAAATAACATTGGACACTTTGTACACAGGAAAGAAACGTTTTTCTTACACGTAAAATGAGAAGTTGAAACTTCAGTGGTTTCCAAATACATCATCTAACTCCAGTGAGAATGGCTTTTATAAAAAAGTCCCAAAACAATAGATGCTGGCATGGATGTGGAAAGAAGGGAACACTTATACACTGTTGGTGGGACTGCAAACTAGCACAAACTCTATGGAAAACAGTGTGGAGATACCTCAAAGAACTAAAAGTAGACCTACCATTTGATCCAGCAATCCCACTACTGGGTATTTACCCAAAGGAAAAAAAGTTATTTTATCAAAAAGATACGTGCACTTGAATGTTTATTGCAGCACAATTCACAATTGCAATGATGTGGAATCAACCCAAGTGCCCATCATACATAAGTGAATAATAAAATGTGGTATATGTATACTATGGGATACTACTCAGCCATAAAAGAAATGGTGAACTAATAATACCTTTTGTAACAACCTAGATGGAACTGGGACTATTCTTCCAATCGAAGTATCGCAAGAATGGAAAAACAAATACCACACGTACTCACTATTAAATTGGAACTAATCAGTCAACTCCCATGTGCATATATGGTATTAAAACTCAATGGAAACCAAGCAGGTGGTGGGGGGACAGGTCAATATGAATCTAACGGGTACAATGCATGCTATCTTGGTGAAGGGCACACTTACAACTTTGACTCAAACTGCACAAAAGAAAATTATGTAACCAAAACGTTTGTACACTCCTAATATTCTGAAATAAAAAAGACAATATATTGACCAATTGAAACTGAATCAAGCATTTCTTATATTGTTTAAAATTATTTTTATCTTTTGTCATCCTATTAACAGGCTATCTCTTTACTCTATACTGTAATTTCTATGAGGGCAGAGACCTTGTCTGATTTTATTAACTGTTATATTCCCCACTGCTCAGAATAATGCCCGGCACATAGTATGTGCTCAGTAAATATTTGTGGGGGTATGAATATTTAATCCTCATGATAGCCCTTTGAAGCACTTACTGTTATTTTACTTCATAGATAAGGAAACTGAGATTTGGGTAAATTGAGTAATTTGTTCCAGACAATAGAACTAATAACTGGCAGAGCTACAACTCCAGTAAGAACCTATCTGACTCCAAAGGCTGTACTTTCACACACTATGCTATTCTATTACTCTAAGCCAAATTCAGTGGTGGATGAGAATTGCTGTCCAACTGCCCCACTCTCAAATCTCTGAGGAACCTCCAACCTGTCAGGCCAATTTTCCTGTGTCACATAAAATTAGTTCTAAAACATATATGAACACAGCTCTAATTTTCTCCACCATACAGTAATGCTAATAGGAGTAAAATATTCCAACTTACACTAGGATTTTCTCTTGTCAATAATTATACTCATCCTTTCCATAGCGTTTTATTTTATATTTTTCAAATATATAAACTAATTTGTTTCTGTACCGACATCCTATGCAGGAAGTACTGATAAGCCAGTATCATTATTCCCATTCCAGACTTGAGAAAATAAGGCTCAGGGAGGATAAACTGAGTTGACTAAGATTACAAGTATAATAAATAGAAAACCCAAGTCTATATTTTCTGAGTCTTAATCCAATGCACATTCCCAAACTGCTTTTAGTGAAACATACATACATGCAACGAGACAGTTCTCTCAGTCAGCTGTAATCATGGGTAATCTGCTTGCAGAAAATCTTATCTACAAACAGTCAGATGAAATAATGTGTAAATAATAAAGGGAAATGATGAATTCTTTTGTACTTTATAAAGACAGTTAGGGGATTTATTTAAATTTTGAGCACAACAAATGTCTAAATATTACTTGATTTGCAAAATTTTATTTGCACTTGTTCCCTCTGCAAACCCACATTTGTCTCATAAAATAAGATTTACATAAGGGTTTTATAAAGGACAATCTTCTCAAACTCATAGCTCTTCCTGGCATTTGTAGCTTTTACTCACAGAATCAAAAAGGGCTAATGTTGTGAAATAACATCCTGGTAATCAGGTTTGTCAGGAAAACCATTTACTGCAGATGTATTTACAGATGACTGGTATAATTCACATAATAAAATTTTATTTTATTTCTAAAAGTTTTCTTTTACAGGCTATGGATATGTGTCCAAAAAACTACAAATCTACAACTAATGGTCAATAATTTCAAATTTCAAATTAAGCATTATATAGGTGTATTATTTTTATTTATTTAGATATTTAGGTTGGGAAGGAAGGAATAAAATAAAAAATATAGTATTAAGAGTATGTTTTAAGTAAATAATAACCTTAATTGTGGATAGGAACACAAATATTAGAGTCAAGAAGACCTGAGTTTGGCTCCCCCTTATGAAACTTCTTAGTTGTGTCAATGTGCTTCATGTTTATGACGTGGAAGATAATTGGATTGGTCTAAAGAATAAATGAATTTTATTAAATTCATCAAATTCCTTCAATGTCCCAGATAGTACCTATATAAAAATGAGAAAAATAGACATAGTTCCTTTCCTCATGGAGCTTCTGTTTAGTCAAGAGAAAGACACAAAGAAAATAATCACAAAAATCTGCGTGTAATTGTGAATTGCTATATGTGGAAATATGAGATAATATGACAATATACACCAAGACTACATAATTTTTTCAGGAAAGGTAGTGGCATGTAAGGTTAAATCTGAAAGATAAGTAGAATTTAGACATGTGGACAGAGTCATCTAGACAGAAGAGTAGTAAGTAGTAAGTAGAAGTCCCCAAAACAGGAACATGGTTGACACCCTCATACAAGAAAATAGGCATGGATGGAACATACCTCAATATTATAAAAGCCATATATGACATATCCACAGCCAACACCAAACTGAATGGGGAAAAAATGAAAGCATTCCTGCTTAGAACTGGAACCAGACAAAGTTGCTCACTGTCACCACTTCTGTTCAACATAGTGCTAAAAGTCCTAGCCAGAGAAATCAGGCAAGAGAAGAAAATGAAAGGTATCCAAATGGGGAAAGAAGAATCAAACTATCGCTTTTTGCTGATGATATGATCTTATATCTAGAAAATCCCAAAGATTCTGCCAAGAGACTCCTGGAATTGATAACTATATTCAGCAAAGTCTAAGATTACAAAATCAATGTACACAAATCAGTAGCATTCCTATTCACCAACAACAGTCAAGCTGAGAATCAAATCAAAGAATCAATACCTTTCACAATAGCAACAAAGAAAATAAAATACCTAGGAATATATTTAACCAAGGAGGGGGAAGACCTCTACAGGGAGAACTATGAAACACTAAAGAAGGAAGTCACAGAAGATGTAAACAAATGGAAAAACATATCATGCTCATGGATTGACAAAATCAACACTGTTAAAATGTCTATACTACCTAAAGTGATTTACAGATTCAATGCAATCCCCATTAAAATAACAACATCATTTTTTGGAGATCTAGAAAAAATAATTCTATGCTTTGTGTGGAACCTGAAAGAGCCTGAATAGCCAAAGCAACCTTAAGCAAAAAGAACAAATCAGGAGGCATCACTTTACCAGACTTCAAACAATACTACAAGGCTATACAGTAACCAAAACAGCATGGTACTGGCACAAGAACTGAGATATAAACCAATGGATCAGAACAGAGAACCCAGGTATAAAACCATTCTCATATTGCCATCTGATCTTTGACAATGCAGACAAAAACATATAATGGGAAAAGAATCCCTATTCAATAAATGGTGCTGGGAAAGTTGGGTAGTCACATGTAGAAGATGAAACAGTCCCAGCACCTCTCGCCACTCATAAAAATTAATTCACAGTGGATAACAGACTTAAACCTAAGGCATGAAACTATAAGAATTCTAGAAGAAGAGGTTGGAAAAACTCTTATAGATGTTGGCCTAGGCAAAGAATTTACAAATAAAACCCCAAAGGCAATCACAGCAACAACAAATATAAATAAATGGGATCTGATTAAACTAAAAAGCTTCTGCACAGCCAAGGAAACAATCAACAGAGCGAATAAATAACCTACAGAATGGGAGAAAATATTTGCATGCTATATATCCAATAAAGGGCTAATAAACAGAATCTACAAAGAACTCAAGCAAATCAGCAAGACAACATGAAACAACCCCACTAAAAAGTGGGCAAAAGACATGAACAGAAGCTTTTTAACAGAAGATAGACTAATGGCCAATAAACATATGAAAAAACATTCAATGTCTCTAATCACCAGGGAAATGCAAATCAAAACCACAATGATATATCACTCAACTCCAGTGAGAATGGCTTTTATCAAAAAGTCCCCAATAATAGATGCTGGCATGGATGCAGAGAGAAAGGAACACATATACACTGTTGGTGGGACTGCAAACTAGTACAACCCCTGTGGAAAGTAGCATGGAGATAACTCAAAGAACTTAAAGTAGACCTACCATTTGATCCAGCAATCCCACTACTGGGTATTTACCCAAAGGAAAAAAAGAAATTTTATAAAAAAGACACTTGCTCTTGAATGCTTATAGCAGCACAATTCATAATCGCAAAGATGTGGAAACAACCCAAGTACCCATCAATACATGAATGGGTTCATAAAACGTGGTATACATGTACCATGGAGTACTACTCAGCCATAAAAGAAATGGTGAACTAATATCTTTTGTAACAACCTGGATGGAACTGGAGACCATCTTTTTAAGGGAAGCATCGCAAGAATGGAAAACCAAACACCACATGTACTCACTGTCAAATTGGAACTGAATGATCAACACTCATGTGCATATATGGAAGTAAAATTCAACAGAAATCAAGCAGATGGGGGGGGAGGAGGAAATGGGTTAATTCACACACAACAGTAAAATGCACACTATCTGGGTAATGGACACACTTATCACTTTGACTCAAACTGTACAAAAGTAATTCATGTAACAAAAACATTTGTACCCGTGTAATAGTCTGAAATTTTAAAAAAAGATCAAAAAACAATAAAGGGGAGCCATCAAGGCCAATGTGTCCTTTCATTTAATGAAAGTCAGTGAAGGTAGCACAGATTTAAAATATGGTCTATTCCATGCATTTTTAAGATTCTTAGAGTATAAAATACAAGGCATAGTGATAGAAGATAAGACAAGAGAGGAATTCAGGTTCTAAGTCAAGAGAGAACTGTATACTTTGGTAAGAATTTGGACAACTACTCATCTTCGATAGGGTGTTATTGCAGGGCTTCCACATGAAGTGAAGCTGTTGGGCTTGTGTATTAGGTTGGTCATTCTGGCAGCTGGATGGAATACTTAATAAAGAAATGTTAAGCTATTATATTAATGGCTTTAGTATTTCAAGGTGTTTGATGATATTAAAATGGTTAAGCTCAGGTTACTGAAACAGTCATAGAATCTCTTCACATTGACTCTTTTCCCTGCTTTTCTACACAAAAAGCCCTGATTGTGTTAAATTTTCCCTACTATTAGCTGTATTTCTGCCTTTCTCTGCCACTCAATAGATTTCCCCTGGTCTATTAAGCCCCTTGCTCCAATCTCTGTTCAGTAGACATGCCACGTTTAAGATACTTGGTGGGGATAACAGGCATCAGGATCAGTGTCACTGGCAGGATAGATATGGGGAGAAGCACACCAAAGAAGGATAGGGAGATATGGAAGCTGTGGACCCTAACAGAGAATAATGTATCTACTCCCTATAAGGTAATATGCTAAGCACTTTGCTTTTCTCATCTCACTGAATCCTGAAAACAACCCTGTGAGATAGGTACTCTTTTATGGATGAGAAAACTACAATTCTGAGAAGGTCATCCAGCTAGTGAAAGGAGAAATCATTATTTTACTGAACAAGTATAAGGATGGGCAAAGGAGGATGTGCCAGAAAATAAGAGAAAACTCAAATCAGAGGAATGAAATGGGAGAGAAGTCTGGGTAAACTGGGACTTGAAACTAGTGTTATGATGGATGGAAAATCATATTTTCTTTAAGATCATAGATATCTCAACTTCTTGATATTTATGACTGGGCCCCTACCTATCTCTGCATCCTTTGTATCTTGTTACTCATCTTGGACACCTTACATCCCAGCCACACTGACCTTTCTTTCCTCAAATGTGCATCTCTCTCTGTCTGTCTGTCTGTCTGTCTCTCTCTCACACACACACACACACACACAGAGAACTTTGCTTAAAATATTCTTCCCACTCCATTGTGCCCTCCATTCTACAAATCAGCTTAATTGTCACTTCCTCAAAAAAGCCTTCCCTGATATTTATCCCTGCCTACCTTGCAACCAAACCCATCGGATTCTTTAGGTATCTCTAGCCTCATTTCCACAGCAGCCTATATTCACCTCTTTATCACACATCACTGTTATTTCCATAATTGACTGTTTTCCTCATTAGACAAAAAGTTGTATGAGAACAGATTGCTCATTGTATCCCATGACTTGTAGTAGGTCAAGCACATAGTAGGCATTCAATAAGCACTTGTTAGATGACTAAAATGAAGGAATGGATATGCTGCTTCTACCATAAGAGGAACTATACACCTGCATGAATAAATAGCTTTGTCTATGAACACAGGACAACTCAGGAAACCATTTGTTGCCTTGGTGATTTGTTCAATGTTCTCTACATAAAGCTCTGGTAAAAAATAAAAATGATTTTAGTTTCCCTGTAAACTATATTTGTAAATATTTCTATTATGAGTCCATTTTCAAAAGGACAATATACCACTTTTTTCTATTAAGGTCATAATAATAATAATATGACACTTACTAACTTTGATAAAAATATTTTTAAATGTCTAGCAACAACTCTTATTTCCTTTTAAAAATTCTGACTGACTTTATTGTTGTAAAAGATAGTGGGTTGACATAGGCAAAGAGTAAAATTTTATTTGCAGAACAGATGTACTATTAACAACATCAATAAAAGCTTCTTTTATGCTGCCTGGTCCACTTTTAAGTCTACTATTTGAATTTTATTATGTATATTAACCTGTTAAACATATGAAAAATTAATAGTGCCACCATGCCTTTATTAATAAATTACAGTGGTAATTTAACATATTGCAGTTTTATTTGTAGATTATTTTATTAAAACTTATTTAATGTCTATAAGTAAGGTTAATGAACAACTGAAATGATACTAATATATGATTCTCCCACTACCACTTTTTAAGATACTTAGTTAACCTGAATAATTTTATTTGCAGAGACAATGTACTCTAGAATAATATTATATTAGAGATGGTAAAGGAAAGACCTCAGAGATGCAATAAAATACGCCCATTTTACAGAGAAGGATAGTGATGCCCACATGCCTCTGGGTGCCCAAAGTCAGAAAGTACAGATTTACTTTGACTTTTCACAGTTCCACATTTTTTCTGTCTTTATATCAAATCTTATATGCTATTACATATGACATTTTAGAATTCCTACACAGTAAAAGAAAAATTCTACTGACTGCTTGCATTTCATGAAATTTGTTCCAGAATATTCTGCCTGTTATCCATAACTATTGTCCTACTGGCCAATCATCTAACAGCATGGCTCTGCTTTAACATAATATAACATTATGTTCCTTATATTTTAGTTCTCAAATTTTGGGGGACTATTATCTTTTAATTATTCAAAAAAAATTAGGAAATTCCACTATATAAAACATGTTGCATTAGCGAATAAACTGTGTTTAATCAGTGCTATTGAGATGACCTCATTTACTTTAATGATCATGCCCAGAGGATTCATTGAAGATATAAATTGTGAGTTGCTCAGTAAGTTATCCTAGATACAAATCTTTCCATATGCCAGAAATTGTGCTAGGTACTTTATGTACTTTACCACGACATCATTTAAACATAGGTAATATCATACTCTTTTTACAAATAGGAAATCGAGGCTCAGGAATGTTAAACAACTTGTCTAGGTCCCAAAGCTAATAAATGTCAGAGAAACAATTTAAATCCAAGTCTTGCTCCAGAGTCCTGTCTTCATACTAAAACATGTTTTTTTCTCTCTCAGTAGTGATATCTGTAACAAGAGAGTTGAAATGGAAACTGGGCAGAAACATTTGAAAAAAAGGGATGATTCAATCTTCGTACGAAAGTGAGTTGTCTGAACACTTTACAAGACCTTGGGATTCACGCAGCAGAAACTCTGTGTCTATGGCTGCTCTGATGATCTCCTGGCCTAAATTATCTTACTCCAAATCTGAGAGGTTCTGCAAATCAGCCTAACCAGACTGGAGCCCTTAAGACTTTAAGCAATCTGAGTTATATGGGGTGAGATCTAGGGTGGGATTATTTTATAATAGGGCTTAGATTATCATGAAATGTGCTACAGTCATTTCCTTACTTTTATATGCAGAAAAAATAAAAATGTTTCTCCAGCATGTCTAATAGATCCTTTTTATTGCCATTATGCAGCGATATTTTCTCGATTTATCAGCATCTCTTCTCTCAATTTTCTAACATTCGTTCTGAAGAGCGTGGAGCAAAGACATAAAGAGGAATTTATTACTACAGTATGCCTAATAGCAGGGAATGGTAGAACTCAGAGGGCATAGAGCTCTAGGAGGATCCAAAGGACAGTAAGTGCCTTTTATGCCAAGTCAGGGAGGGAAGAAGGAACTAAGATGCTATTATTAGTGGACATATTTGTTTCCCTATCACTGAAAACTTTGACAAAGGTGGTTGTACTGAGGTGTGCTGTGGATGAAGTGGAGACTAGGACAGATAAGGATAGTTAGAAGTTTTGGTCTCACATAAAGCTTCTATAAAGCAAGAATTAAAGTTGCTAGAAGGTGGAATTATTGTTGGAGGAGAAAGAGATGAGGATGGGACTAAGATAGAATTAAAATTTCTAAATTGTTGGCAACTTTCCTGTCAAGGAGTCCCAGGAAAGTGGAGCAAGGGCATCCCAAGTGCATGACCACTTGGAAAAAAAAAGTAAAGTATCAATAGTGGTGGATGAGATGCATAAGATTTGCAGTCTGAAGTCCTCTAGGAATCTCCTTACCTATGTTCAGCTTTTGAATCAATTATGCATTATTTACCATTGTAACATCATAATGTGATGTTGTTGTAAGTATGTTAGTCCTTTAAAGATGTGATATATGCTACCTTAGAAATATTCACGAATATAATTAATTAAGAAAATATATGAAATTTCACATGACTGTATATTCTGTTGAAACATTTAACCTACATATGATAAATCAAAATAACTGGAATAATGACATCTATCTCTTATTCAGCATTTAAGGCAAAATAATAATATTTCTTACCTTTGTACCTGTGGTCACCAATATTTTGGTAAGAAAATATAAAACACATGCCATATTAATTTATTAGATCATGTTTTCCAAATTGAAGGAACATGAATTTCAGTCCTGATTTAACTTGTTCAATGTAATATACTTCCAGTTTTGAGTTCTAATAATAACTTTTGATAACTTATTTTAAAAGTACTAATTATGTTTCACAGTATCTGAAATTATTACAATTTGGGAATAAATAATTGTAAAACACATGTAGGTCAGATTTGAAAGTGTTCTCTCAAGAAAAATAACACCAAGTGTAACACCTCAGGAAGAGTAAAACATTTAAGAGACTATTTTCCTTTCGTAGGTTACATAAGGATAAACAATTTCCCATTTAGCTTTTTTAAAATGTATTTTAGTTTATTTTTACTGACTTCACTGGAAATAAATGACATGCTTGGCAATTTTTAAAAGTAAAATAAGGTATTCATCTAATTTAGAGGACTGGTCAACTAAACCAACTAGAAGATATTAGGCTTTAAATCCACTAACGTTAACTGAAGCTCCCGTGTGATCCTAGGCCTTATGGAAGATATCCATTAAGATTTTTTGGAATTTAATCTGTAAAAGTAAAATACTTAAGGTCATACCATGGGGAACTTGGTTTGTGGCTTCAAAATTAAATAATCTTTTCTTTAGTGGTAAAAGGAGATCACAGTGGAAAATGTATACTTAGTGAATCTCCTGTACTAAGCTATTGATTTTGTCATGTCTAATGGGTATCCAATCAATGTGAGATACTAGAAGATATAGCTCAAATTAACTCATGGTATGCTTACATGCAAAATAAAAAGGAAACTAATAAATGTGTTTTAATTAGTTTTTTCTAAAAATAGTAGTAATTTTTATTCAAATAACCAGTGTTTATGAAATTTAAATATACTATTTAGAACTGATGACAGAGAAAAATAAAATGCTTTTGAAATTTTTAGCAATTTTCTGTAAAATCTATCCATAAAAGGATTGCCTATTGATTTTATTCCATTCCTTTTATTTCTATTTCCAATAATGCAAATATTTGTACTCCTAATCAAAATAGAATTAGTTAAATATTAAATATTGTGTGTGTTTGTTTTAAATCAAGGCCTAAAGACTTTTTTCCTTTAAAAAAATCACTAAAATGCAAAATATCAGAATTCTCCAATCAGAAACAATATGTCAAGCCACAGTAAAGCTGATTGGCTTCTTCAAACATATAAGACATGCTTTTTAAATTTAAAGCTAATTATCACACTCAGATAGACTACCCTGATATGTTATGTTAAAGTGATGTGTGAGCTACACTACTACTATAGATATTTCACTTATAAGCTATAAATAGATGTCAAAGCCAATTCTGCCATCAAAAACACAGGCAAATTCTCCTTTCATTTGCACAAACATGCAATATCACTTTAAGAAGTTGAAATCACATAAAGACAGGACCCTCAGACCCTCTTAGGGAACAAAATGCCCAACAAAGTAAATTATACTATTCATTTTCTCTCATGAATGGGCAGTACCTACGAGAGCTGTTTAATTACAGGACCAGAATAATAATAGAAAAATGCTGCACATAACAACAGCCCTGTTTCCTATCCTACCTTTGTGGTGACAATGCACAGGCAATCCATCCTGGATCCCTACACAGGACTCAGTACATGGAAAGCACACCAGCAAATCAGCAAAGGTGATAAAAGCCTTTCGGTAAATAGCACACAGAGAGGAGCAAAGCTTGGATTCTGCACAGATGGCTTTTCCAAGGGGACCCCTCATGGGAAACTCGAGCCCTCCTCCATACAGATCAAGGCAAGCAGGATTCTCCTAGGCACTGGAAAATCCCCTAGAAATCAGCTCCGGCAAAACTTCCTTGGTGGCTTGCTGGGCTCCGCTGCTGCATGGTCTTTTACTGGATTATTCCGTGATCAGAACAAGGCTCCTGTGAGTGCCCCGCACAGTTCTACCGTGGAGATGAATATTACACCAAGCCCCAGAGAATCACATTTCAGCTCTCGTTCTTGTTTCTGAATTCTGATCTGCTGTTTCAGTACACCCATAAGATTTCCTTTGCCAAAGTCCCCCCTTTGCTGCCTTCGTCTTTCCTACTAGCAACTCTGAGTAAGCACAACACAAAAAACTACCCAGCCCATCTATCAGAGGGCTGTCGTTCTGGTGCCAGAACAGCGGCTTTTGGTAATAAAAAGCTGTTTATTATGAGCATGATTCCCGGGAGCCTAAATGACTCGAAAGATATGACTGTAAAGCTAAGGTGAATGTGGTGCTGCATACATCACATCTCAACACACTTGCAATTACAAGAGCAGCTTCTTATAAATGACTAACAGCTGGATAAGGAAAATTGGGCCAGGGACATAAAGAAACCGAAGATTTGGAGGTTTTACTTAGAAAACGTTAAATTTCTGCTTTCATTTGTGTACCTATTTGTGTGGTCCATGACATATGCAAATACACAAACAACCTGAATATTTAAATGAATAAGCATATCATAAAATTGGTGTGGGAGGAGGTTCCACAGTGTTTACAAAAGTTCCACATTCTGAGACAAAAAAATTCTGAGTTCTTTCCCAAACTTTTCCCTCCTCCCTGGCTGTCTGAAGGCACTTATTAGGTGGGCAGAGCTTTGTGTTCCCTTCTGCAGCATTTTAACAGCCAAATGATTAACCCTCTCCCTCCCCCAAATCCCTCCCTTTCTTCTGGTGAAGCTGCTACATCAACTGCCTTTGAGGTGCTTGACAAGCATCACTCTGGATAATAACATACTTTTTTTGTCATCATTTTAAACACATAGGCAGAGACACTGAAACAGACAGAAAGACACAGGCACTCAGAAAGAAGGGGATGGGGGAGAAGGAGAGAGTGAATGACAAAATGGAAAGTACTGCCTAATAAAAATGGAAAATCAATGCCTCCTTTTCACTAGGAAGAAAACACATAGTCAACTGGACCATTGACAATATCAAGAAGAAATGTCTAGGGACACATACATTTTGATTACCTCTTCAAGATAGTGGCAGGACCATTCCCTACTCCACCACCCAACACCATTCTCTTTTTTTGTTAATAAAAAGTATATTTTCTATAATGAACAATTTTTAAAAGGGTGAACATGTAAGACTCTTCTAACTTTCATGAATTATTCAGCTTCTAATCTCAATATCTTCCTGATTGCTAGCTAAATAGATGACTGTCTTAGAAAGTGACATGTCATTATCTTACCAAAATGAGAGAGCACTGTTTCTAAAGGTGTTTTTTAAAATGTTCATAGCAAATCAGAAATGTGTTCAGAGAAAAAAAAAAGGAAAACAAAAGCTCCTAAAGTTCAATTTAATATAAAATCTTTAAAGGAGGTTCAAAAATTATTCATAGTTAAAAAATAATTTCCTCTGAATTATTATCCTAGTGGTATAACTTCAGATAATTTTCAAGTTAAACAACACAAATAAAACCCATGCTCTGGTCCATTCAATTAGGTAACTGTCTTATGGCTCAATAATATGAAAGTGTTAAAGAAGCATTACTTTGCCTATTCACCTTCTCATTTATTACATCGCCACAATTATTAATTTACCTCAATACTTCCTAAACTTATCTCAGAATATGTAAAACATCATGTCCTTGCGCATTCCCAGGTACCAGTGATACAACCAAAACATTTAATATGTAATTGATACTGTTTGCCATATTCATGTTCAAAATAACTAGGCTTCATGTCCCCATAGCACTTTAAAGTTGTACTTGTAACATTCTCATAAGCTTGGGAAGTTTAATTTACTTCCCAAGAACCTAGTAACTTTCAATGCCAATATTAAAGACTATGTCTCTTATTTGCAAGTCCAGGGCTTTTTTAGTTATGATCAGAATAGAGACAGTCAGGGGTTAGAGAGAAAGAGGAAGTAAATTGGACAGCAGAGTAAAAGGGATATTTTTACAAGGTATCTTTGGAAGAAAGCTACCTTTAAAACTTCATTCCATCTTCATAGAGAGGAGGAAACTAAAACAGGGGAAAATTTGCAGAGGCAGCCTGATTAGTCTTCTGACCCTTGCTGATCACAGACAAAAGCACTTTGTAAACTATAAAGACCTGCCAAAATGAAAAGCAGCTCATCTAGCATAACTCCTGGCATACTGTAGGCACTCCCTAAGTCATTCATCTAACACCTGTTTGTTGAAGGGTCCCTATATGATTATTTGATTAATGTCTGTCTCAGCAACTAAACTGAGCTCCCTAAAGGTAGTTTTGACTGTATATTTCCATTGCCTCCTCCAGTATCTCATTCATTCAACTATTACACTTGAGAATCTACTTATGTGGAGACACAAGGGTGAGCAAAAGTTAGCAGAATCCCCGCCCACAAGTGAACCAAAAACTGTGCTACTCTTCAGTAAGCACTTGGGGTGTTTTAGAATAACAAAGTAGAGGTATTTAACCCAGAATGGAGTAGTTAGGGAAGGCCTTCTAAAGAAGAGCCTTGAGTTAAGTTGAGAAGCACCCACAGGATTTAGCTAGCAGTTTGGGAGAAAAAAGAATTCCACACATTCTATTATATTTTAAAAAGGAATGAATCAATAATATCTTACCCCTTTATACAATCAGCTTAATAAACACATCCAATGGGTTTCCATTAAATAAAAGTACTTTAGAGCAGGTATTTCACAAACTTAACATGCAATCTCTGCTTGGGAATAAAGATGAGCATTGTTCATATAATGTTAAGTGAGTACAAATATAATATAAACGCATGTGCACTATGCATGTTCTATACTCTTTTTTTGTGTGCACTAGTGATTAATTGGATAATGTATGTATGTTTAAATATAAGTAAATACATAACATTTTAAAGTATAGTCCCACTTAGGATTTCTACTTTATGTATATCTTATCTCCTATTGATTTTCCTCAGATATAAAGATGATAGAAGATAATCCACTTCTTTGCCTCAAGGGATACATTATTTTATTTTAAAAATTAACAAGCATCAGCATGAGGCATTTTTTTTATATGCACAGAATTCACCGGGGCCTGTGATTTCAAGAAGTGTTTGGCAAAATATAAAGCCACAGTCTGCAAATTGCTTTACTTGATATTTCTTAAGGTTAATGATATCAAACTAAAAATATATTGATTCTTAGTAAAATCTACCATTGAAGATTTGATATCTGAAAATTACCATTGTAAACACTTACATTAAGCCTATACCTTAATCATTTAATTTCAACTTTTATTTTGTTTGTTTCCAACGGGGGGAAAAAAAAACCCTAGAAGTGAAATATATCTTGTGTCTATTCTAGAATCTAAGCATCTTAAGGGCAGATTTAATGTATATCTCTGGCACCTAGCATGGTACCTGGCACTTAAGTGGTACAAAATAAATGTTAGTAGAATGAAAGAATGATCACAGCTCGTTATGCCGTTTATTTTTCTTGATAGGAGATTTTTAAAATACCCTATTTAAGCCTACTACCCCTTGTCCATATGAGACCCATATATACAGAAAGTATAATATATATACATATATTTATGCATATATATGCATATAAAGAAATATATTGGTGCATGTAGCTGAAGGTATTTGCAAATAGAAATATTTTCACTGGCAAATCCAGTCCGATTCAAGAAAGTATGGTTTGCAACAGTATTATCTATAATGGAGAAGGGCGGTTTCCAGCTCAAGTGCTGCAACTACAGGATGCTGCTGAAACTAGGCGCTTGCCCTTGGGATAAAAAAACAGTAATAAATATGAGCATTTTTATTAATAATAAGTGGTTATTATGTGAAGTACTGCGGCAGATACTTTGCAAATATTCTCTCTGATTGTCATAATACCCTTTAGGAAGGAATTATAATCCTCATTTTATAGATAAAGAAACTGAAACTGCCTGAGGTTATATGCCTTGCCCTAGGTGACACAGAACCTAGATGACTCCAACCCAAAGGGCAGAGTCTATATTCTTTTTATCTCATCATACCTCAAATCCTGAAGCAGTTTCTGTACCCCTGGGTCCAACCTGAGAGTGAAGTATAAACACATCCAAAGGCCTGCTCTAGCCAAAGGTAGCCTGGACTCCATGCAGACTAATTAACAATCAATCTGGGATTCCCCAGAAGATAGGTGCATCTCCGGGATCCTACACTGAGGCCTTCCATAACTTATAAGGGCCCTGGAATCAATGCCAGAGGAATGGACCCCACATCAAAAAAATCAGCTCCAGAGGAAATAACAGAAGAAATCCACCCACCTGGAAGCCCATTCCCATCTATCTGTTCCCCACATACCCAGGACAGCAGGCTCACAAATGACATCTGCAAAGCTTCTTAGCTTAGTAAAATAAATAGACCGCAGGCAGGTCATGGCAAAATGCCTGCCCTCATTTACAAACCCTCCAGAGGCAAGTAAGAAATTATGATCAACTGGAAAAGGACTAACTTTTCCAGAGAGCTTCTGTGATGAAAAAATATCAGGATAGTATTGGATCCTGACAATAATTCATGAAAAGCAGGAGTCTACATATTCTTTGCAAGTTAAATGCATATCTTTGCAAAAGAAATATAAAAATTAAATTCCAACAAAATTTTGAGTGAAGCAACAATTGCTACAGAAATGAAGAAATTGTCATTTTTAACCTATTTTTTTTTACCATGGTTTTCAATTGTATAGACCTGAATTGTATGTCAGTTTTGCTTATATAAGAGGGTTGGAACACAGTTAAATGATAACCATGTATCTCTCCCAGTTTTTATTATCATCAAAATCTAAACAATCTTTGAAATTTAGGTAATTATAAGTGGTAAGGTAAAAATTGTACAAAAAAATTCAGTAAGCATTGTTTCCCTAACAAATCAAACTTTCTATAAACTTTGCTGAACATCAAGTACATTCCTTATGAAGCTCAATTTTCCCTACTATTATACAATGCTGTGATTTGAATAGATTCCAGAAATCCAAATAGTTGTGTGTAAGCCACAAATCTAAAAAGCTGTATGGTTGGAAATAAAATTTTGCTTTCAAGTTAATATAAATAATCTCAGCAATATTGCTAAATGCCCTTCTCACACTCTACTTTCCTACATTCCAACCACATTACATTGACCTGTTATCTGTTCCTCGAATATTTTACTCTAATTCTTCCTCAGGGCCTTGAATTTGCTGTTCCTTTTGCCAGAAACTCTCTTATCCTGGATCCTCAGATGTCTAGCTCCTTCTCATAATTCAGGTCTCTGCTAAGATGTTAACACCTCAGTAAGACCTTCTCAGACTGACTTCCTCTGATTAAATTAGATTCCCTTCCATCATTCTCCATTACATGATCCTAGTTTATTTGCTTCATAGCAATTATCACAATCTGAAATTATCTTCTTTATTCATCTCTTACTAGTTCCCCTATGTGAAGTTTATCTGTGAGAGCAGGAACCTTGTCTGTTTTGTCCACGGCTATATTACCAGAGTTTAGAATTTAACAGATGCTAAATAGGGACTTTTCTGAAAGAATAAATAAAATGCAACACAGGGAAACTTCATCTTTTTTTTTAAAGGCTAGAATCAGTAGTCTAACATGAAATTTGCAATGTATGGTTTTTAATATAGCTTTGTTTCTAAAGATGTGATTTATGCTAATAACAGTATTTATAAATATATAAAATAAAAGTGATTTTCAGATTCAACATTAATTTTTATTTATTTTAAAATAAATTTTATTGAGCATAATTAAAGTATACAACATGATGTTATCAGATACATACTTGTAGTTAAAAGGTTATTATAGTGAAGCAAATCCACATATTCATCACCTCACATAGTTTTCTATTCTGCTTTTGCAGCAAGAGCAGCTAAAATCTACTCATTTAACATTAATACCAAATACAGTACAATTTTATTATTTATAGTCCTCATGTTGTACATTGGATCTCTAGACTTGTTAATCTTACATATCTGCTACTTTGTATCCTCTGACCTACATCTCCCCATTTCTTCCCCCTCACCCCTAGTAACCACTATTTTGTTCTCTATTGCTGCACAATTTAATTTTTTTAGAATCTACATATAAGTGAGATCATGCAATATTTTTATTTCTGCATCTGGCCTATTTCACTTAGCATAATGTCCTCCAGGCTCATCTATGTTGTGCCAAGTGGCAAGATCTTGTTCTCTTTGAGACTGAATAATAGTTTCTTTATACATTCGTCCATTGATGGACACTTAGGTTGTTTCCATATCTTGGCCATTGTGAATAATGCTGCAATGAATACAGGAGTGCAGGTAATCTTTACATGGTCGTGATTTCATTTCCTTTGGGTATATGCCCAGAAGAGGGATTGCTGGGTCATATGGTAGTTCTATTTTTTAATTTCTTGAGAAATCTCCATACTATTTTCCATAATGGCTGTACTAATCTACATTCCCACCAACAGTATACAAGAATTCCCTTTTCTCCACATCCTCAGCAACATTTGTTATCTTTTGACTTTTTGATAAAGTCATCTTAATGGGTGTGAGATGGTATTCACAGCAGTTTTGATTTGCATTTCCGTGATGATTAATAATGTTGAGCATCTTTTCATATACCTGTTCACAATTTATTTTGTCTTCTTTGGATAAATGTCTATTCAAGCCTTTTGCCCATTTTTAATTGGGTTATTTTTTTTCCACTATTGAGTTGTATGAGTTCTTTATAAACTTTGGATATTAATCCCTTACCAAATACATGGTTTGCAAATAAGTATTAACTTTTTATTAAGCAGGCTGTGATTAGAAACTTTCATGGACATAATATCATTAAGTATTTATAACCAGTGAATTAAGTATAATTTTATAGGTGAAAAAACTGAAACTCAGAAGAATTGACTTACCCATATTTATATATAATAACTATTGATTTCATAAGCCAGTGTGATATACACTTTCTTGACTGAGTGGATAAACCAGGATAAATCCTGATCATCTAACCCCAAGTCCCATTCCATCTTTGTTATAATGGTGATCTGCTGCACGTTTTGTTTGTGTCTTTCTTTTTTGCTCTTAAGAAACTCATAGTCTATGCTGCACTTTCAAGATCATTGAACTCATTGATCCAGGTAGTAAATACCATAAACTTCAATGTTTGGTTCTAAGTTCTGTATTATTTGAACAGAATATACTTTCAAGCAAATGTAATAACCACGACCCTAAATACAGATCTATTCAATGGACAGGATATCATTTATGTAGTGTTTGTGTTGCTGTAGAGATAGCTGGTAAACAAATACATTGATATTTTGATTGATTAGTTTAAAATAGCCTTATAAATGTGTCAGACTTGGTAACACAAATCCCTGATCTGCAATGCTAATAAACAATCCAATCATTGCTCTTTAATAGGCAGAACATTGACCCTGAGGCACTACAAGATACTCAAAAATAAAGCACAATATCTTCATCAATCTGGAAATGAGGAATTATTACACTCTATGTTTTAAATTATTAATAGTAAATCAAATAGTTAACCATGGTATTTCATTAAAACGATTATTCCCCCATTAATTTCAGGTACTTAGAAGTTTGCTACCATACTTTTGTAGAAAATAGAAAATAGGCCAGGGGCCGTGGCTCACGCCTGTAATACTAGCATTCTAGGAGGCTGAGGCGGGACGAGCATTTGAGCTCAGGGGTTCAAGACCAACCTGAGCAAGAGTGAGACCTCATCTCTACAAAAAAAAGAGAAATTAGCACCTGTAGTACTTGGGAGGCTGAGGCAGAAGAACAGCTGGAGCCCAGGAGTTTGAGGTTGCAGTGAGCTAGGATGACGCCACTGCTCTCTGGCCGAGCCGACAGGCCAAGACTCTGTCTCCAAAAAAAAAAGAAAGAAAAGAAATAGAAAATATACCCAATGCTAAAGCGGTTTGAGTATCATGGGGTTTAATTAAAAAAAAAATTATAATATTCAAACTTGCCCAGATGAAACCTTGGGAGGTGGCAAATATCCTATAATAGTGGCTTTCCAGCAGATGATAGATTCCACTTTGGCAGGGCAACAATAGAGGAAATTTAAAACAAAGGAGAGTCATTGCTCTGTAGTACCATTAAAGTTACTTTTAATCCTCTGATTCTATGATATTTTCAAACTTAGTTCTCCAGGAAAATTAGCTCAGAACATCACTTTTTTTTTAATTATTGTAGTTAGAACTACATAACATTAAACTTACAGTTTTAACCATTTTCAAGTACAGAGTTTAATAGTGTTAAGTATATTTACATTGTTGTGCAACAGATATCTAGATCAGTTTTTCATCTTGAAAATCTGAAACTCTATATGCAATAAAACACTAATTTCCCCTTACCTCATCTCCCCATACCTAGGTAACCACCTTGCTACTTTCTGTTTCTATGAGTTTGACTACTTTAGATACTTCATATGAGTGGAATCACACAGTATTTGTACTTTTGAGACTGGCTTATTTTGCTTAGCATAATGCCTTCATGGTTCATTCCTGTTGTAGCATGTGACAGGATTTCCTTTTTTTCTAAGGCTACATAATATTTCATTTTCTTTATCCATTCATCTGTTGATGGACATTTGCCTTGCTTCCACCTCTTGGCTATTGTGAATAATGCTGCAATTAACATGGGTATGCAAAGATCTCTTCAAGATCCTGCTTTGAATTGTTTGGGGTGTATATCCGAAAGTGGAAATACCAGATCATATAGTAATTCTATTTTTAATTTTTTTAGGAATCTCTATACTGTTTTTCATAATGGCTACACCATTTCACATTCCCACTGACAGTGGGCAAGGGTTCCAATTTTTCTATATCCTTATCAACACTTATTATTTTCTGTTCTTTTGATAGCGGGCATGATAACAGGTGTGAAGTGCTATCTCACTGTGGTTTTGATTGACATTTCTCTTATGATTTGTAGTATTAAATATTTTTTCATAGGTTATGTTGACCACTTGCATGTCTTTTTTGGAGAATTTTCTATTCAAGTCCTTTACTCATTTTTAATTGGATTACTTGTTTTTTGTTGTTGTTGAGTTGAAGAAGTTCTTTATATATTCTGGATATTAACCACTTATCAGATATGTGATTTGCAAATATTTTCTCTAATTCCACCAGTTGTCTTTTCACTCTTTTGATTGTTTTCTTTGATGTGCGGAAGTCTTTAGGACCCATTTGTTTATTTTTGCTTTGTTACCTATGCTTTTGGTATCATACCTAAAAAATCATTGCCAAATTCAATGTCCTAATATGTTTCCCCTATGTTTTCTTCTGTAAGTTTTATAGTTTTAGGTCGTAATTATGTTTTTAATTCATTTTGAGTTAATTTCTGTATATGGTGTAAAATAGGTGTCCAACTTCATTCTTTTGCATGTGGATGTCCAGTTTTCTCACTACCATTTGTTGAAGAGACTGTCTTTTTCCCATTGGTAATCTTGGGACGCTTGTTGAAAATCATCTGGCCATAAGTGCAAGGTTATATTTCTAGGCTCTCTATTCAGTTCTATTGATCTATATATCTGTCTTTATGCCAATACCACACAATCTTGATTACTTTTGCTTTATAGTATGTTTTGAAATCAGGAAGTGTGTGGCCTCCAACTTTTTTCTTCTTCTTCAAGATTAACTTGGCTATTCAGTGTCTCAGAACTATCATTTTTAAAATAAGGATCATGAGCAGCATCTAATGTATACATATAAAGGCACGGGAATCCTTGTTCTGCTCTCATTTCCTAAAACAAATAAACACAAAAACCTTCTTTCCCATGGCTGAGCAGCAATAAGGAAAAGAAGTTTCCTTGTAAATATCAGAAAGGACAGTAAATAGAGAAATAGAGCTGAGTTGCAAAATTATTCTTAATCAGAGGGTACAGCTATTTAACAGAGTGTAAGTATACATTATAGCCTAAAAAAAAAATCAAGGGAAGTGTTGGAATTCTCTAAAGTAAATAATTTCCCTGTGCTATCAAGTGTTGTAAATGCATTCTAACTTAAAAGGACCCATAAATTAATCAAACCTTTCACTTTAGATTAGGAAACTGAGGTACAGATAGGCTAAGTGACTTGTCCAAGAATACTCAGATAGTAAGTATACAAAGACAATGATCCAAGTTCTCTGGCTTCCAATTATGACTTACTCTTACACCATGCTTCCTTTCCAGTCTGATATGTTTCCTACAGTCAAGTTTCTCTCCATCTGGTTACCTCTCTGTTCTTGCTGAAAGAAGCCTAACTTTATGCCCCATCCATTGTGGTATTTGCATGGTATCCACTCAGTCTCTTTATCATCCAGTTCTAACTCATAAGATTGGCTAGAATCTGTTTTCTGCTGAAGAAATTAATGTTAAAATATCAAACAACTAAAACATTGCCTAAAATAAAATATATTTAAGAGGCATGTAGTACTCTGATCATGTCTCTAAATGTATGCAATTTTGAGGGCATTTAACTATCAATCCTTTCACATATAACTATTTCAATTGATCCTTATTGTATTCCTGCAGGATGGGCACAATAGGTACTATCTCATTTTACAAATAAAAATGAGAGTCATTTATTCTGCCTGAGGTCACATGACTAATTAGTGATAGAGCCAAGATACAAACCCTGGTCTCTGACTTTGGATCTTTTGCTCTTTCCCTTCTATCACATGGTTCTACTTCTGATATCACACTTAGTTCTCAACAAATATGTCTATCTACTCTCAAAATATTTTCCCTTAGCTGTCCCTCTTTTACTTCAAATTTAAGATGTCATAATTGAATTTACTCTGTTTATCCATTAATCATCTTTCCTCCCAAATATCCCCATTTTTTGTACTGATAACAACCAGCTCTCGATTTACTTAGTCACCAAGTCCTGTCAATTATTTCTTTAAGTTCCCTCCTTTCTTCATGAGCTGATTAAGAATCCTCATTGTTTCTCACTAGGACTCTGTAATATCAAATCTCCGAGCTTTACCTTTTGTATATTAGGTTTATTTAAACACAGAACATGCCCCTAAAAAAATACTCCCAATTAATTAAAATTTATTGAAGGAAATAAGAAGAATAAAATAAAAATAAAGGAAGAAACCACATTAAATGTAAAATGTTTCCTCATCAATTAAGGTCTAAAGTTCTCAATGATGTCTTCATTTTTATCTTCCAAATTTTAATAAAATACCACTACAATAAAATAAATGTGAAACTTGAAATTCATTTCAATAGAATGAAAATCTACTATTTGCTAGGCAGTAATAAACATGTTCATATTCACAATTTCATTAAAATCCCATAGGTGCACTTTAAGATAAAGAAACTGAAGCTTTTAGTTAAGTAGCTTAGTCTAGCAATATACTTTCCTATGATGAAAATAAAAGTTTCTTTCATGTACTTTTCAGCATTTATTTCATTTAGCTGCCTGACAAGTTGGCATACTTGTATCCCATTAGGCCTGATGACTTCATATTCAGGAAGCAAAAATACAAATATGCTTGTGAACAGCCAGGAAGTTCAAAAATTTGTTTTCTAAGTATTCATGAGTCCAGCATAGATGTCAACCCTCTCTCTCTCATTTTGGAGGAAAACAGTACCGCTTCTAAATTAGATGACTTCCTTTCCTGGAAGCACATTTAGCATATTCTAACTATCTCAAATAGTTTAAATAACACCTTCTATATTAAACAAAAATATTTTTCAAGAGAGAAGTGAAATAGCCTTCAAAATGTCTGTGTGGTCACTTAAGACTATGCACTAAAACACAGATCCCAAAATGAAACACACGACTACTCAAAATAATACACATTTAGTGTCAGCTCAGTAGCAAGAGAATCTGGCATGCTGACCAGGCCAAAGCCAGAAATTAGGTTATACAATTTCTTTTACTTGAACACTACTAGAAGCAGTATCCACAGGAAACAAGACAAATCTTGCCCATTAAGCAAAGAAATAAAGAAAATACTCTAACACTTACACTTGTCTTTTTATCAGTTTCATTTTCAAAACACTGATTTTCTTTATTTTGCTCAATACATGAAGCATTTTCCTTTGGTCCACTGCAACCTGTAAGCTAAAAAAAAAAAAAAAAGTTCAAATCAATATTTCTTATTTGTGTTCTGCCATGCATATCATTTTTCAAACTTTTAACATACATATTAAAATATATAAGGCCTGAATAAATATTAGAGATTGCTTTTGTCAGTTTTAGAATATGAATGCACTGTCTAACCCATTTTTATATTGCTCCCAAAGAGAAAACATAAAATGAGACAGTTATTCAAAAGCAACTTTTTAAATTTCAAAGCTTTTCACCAGGGATTGTTGAACTTGGACTACTCAACAGGAAATTGATGATGTGGTAAAAGCTGAGCATGGTTAATGGGAAGATGAAGATAGAAGGGTTGATTTCATCTTTTGTAATTTCTCATACTTACAGAAATCTCTACTCTCTGGCAGCTGTTGGAGCTCTCAGAACTAGCAGAGGCACTGACTGCTTTTGTTCTGGACTATCTTTTTAAGGCTTTTTTATAACTACAGGTTTGGATGACAGAAATAATGTCTACTTCCAGAGCAAAGGGTAGGTTTGCTAACTGACCATTATAAAAGATATGTGTTCCCTAAACCGAAGGAATATAACTTATAACATGACCAATTGCGTGTGAACATATTACATGGCCATCTTTGCTTTGTCTTGTAGGAATTGGATCTTGAGCAAGTAGTACAATAAAATGTTAATCACTGCTCTTGTTGCAAGTATTAAAGTCCTTTGTCTTTGTCCTAGGAATCTTCTGGCAGCATCTGTGAAACTGTGGCAGGCTAACTTCTAAGCTTGCAAGTAGGGTAAAATCTTAGATCCTTCACAGTTCTTGACAGTCACAAGTACAGAATGCTGACAGTCATGGTTTTCTGGAAGAGAAAGGATCAGAGACTTGTGGGCTGATAAAATGGATTTGTGGGACATCTTTCGGTAGCAAACATGCTGACCACACTGTATGTTCAACCACATAATAATGATCCTTCATTTTAATGCCAGCTAATGAGAAGAAATTCCTAAAGCAGTTGCAGGTTGAGTACTGGGAAGTAGACTCAAAGACAGCTCCCAAAGGATTTTTGCTAACTCTCCTTTGGGTGGGAGGACTTCCTTACCAATCTACCAGTCAGTGTCAGCTCCCAAGATTCATTCCGGGTGAGTAGAAATTCCCGCCCCTTTTCTGACAATAGCTATAGAGACATGTACCTGCACTGATTGTGAAAGGAGAGAAATTTGTAACCACTGTGAGCAGAAACCAAGATTACTCTGATTCCAATTTATTTTAGATGCTTCTCTTCTCTGCTCCCATAGTTTACAGCTATCATTGTGGTTAACACATTGTATTATAAATTATATATTTACACACACACACGTATATATAATCTGTCCTATTAGAGTTCCTTGGGGGATAAGCAGAATGTCTTACTGTTTTTCTTTTTTCTACATTTTTTCTTTTTTTATTCATTTCTGTGAAGACTCTAGAAATAGTTACTGTTTTTCAATCCCCAGGAATAAATAAATATTTGTTTAACAAATGAAAATATAAGATTAAACCAAGATTAAATTAGATGAATAAATGGATGCATAGATGAACAAACAGAAAAGAGCTCTGATCTGGCTAAGAGGAATGTCAGGCTAAACCACCTGGGGATACCCAAGTAGCCTCTGCATCAAAAACATAGAGTTCTTTACTTTGTGCTCCCTTTTTGGAACAACCCTTCTTTGGGGTCACAAACTGTGGAAACAAATCAGGGCTGCCAATCTGACTGTATCACTCGTGTAGATGTCCTCAGTAAGGACCAGACTTCTGATGAGACCTACTGGAGTCAAGATGCTACTTGAGCCGCACTGCCACCATTGCACCCTGGATCCATCATCATACTGAACGTGGCAGCACATCCACCATCATAGATTAAGCACAAAGTAAAAGACTGTTTCTGAGACTGAAGCCACCTGGATGTCCTCACGTGGTTCAGTTTGGTATTTCTCATAGCAAGATCAGAGCCCTTGTTCCCTGTTTGTTTATTTGTTCATCTGTCTATGAATTCACTTATTTATCTAATTTAATCTTTTTTATTTATTATATTAAACAAATACTTATTCATCTCTGGAGACAGAAAGACATTAATATGGACTCTGTCCTCCAAGGAACTCTAATGGGAGAGAGAAATATAAAAATATGTAATCTGTAACACAATGTGTTAATTGCAGTAATAGATATAAAGGATAAGAGGAGCATCTTTGTCAGACTGTGAAGTCAAAGGAGGCTTCCTGAAAGATATGACATTGAAATAATGCTGCAGACAAAGGAGGTTATCTAGGCAACCAGGAGTGTTCAGTCTAATAGAAAACAGTGTGGACTTGAAAGGCATAATGCTCAGAAGAAAAGAACATGGGTTTTAGACTAAGAGAGAAATTAGAATTCTTTTACTTCCACATACTAGCTGTGTGTAATGAAGAAATATTTAAAGTCTATGACTATCATCATTGAAAATATGGAGATAATGCCACCCATCACATAGGGTCTTCTTCGTCCTTATCAATGATCTCACAGTTGAGGTGAACGCTTTGGATTGTAGGGGAGGGAAAAATAGCTTCCCTCCACCCTCCTACATTCCTTGGCTGAGCTACAAATTAAATTGACATAAGGCAGATTAACAGGAGAAAAACTATTTTAATTACATATGTACCCATGTATGCACAGAAGTGCCACAAAAATATGAGATTCAAAGAAGGGACAGATGATTTAAACTTGTATGGCATCCTGAGCTACAGAAAGGAATAAGGGCTTGGGGTTTTGGGAGGTGGGGGAGTCAAATTATGGAAGGGTGAAGGGAGGAAATGTATGGTGTATAAAAGTTACGTAGTTATGCAGATAAGAGACTCTGAACTGATAAAAGTTGTCTTGGAGCAGCTCTCTTCCTGATACAGATACCTCTACTAATGAAAATCTTCTTTATAGATGTGAATTTCCTTTACAAGAGGGGAGTTTTTCAGAGCTAATCCAGTGTATGCAGTTTCTCAAAATAACCAGCTTGAAATAATCAATATGCCAAAGAGGAATATTTGGGGGTGGCATTCTGGTCTCCTAAAGTCACATTTTGGGGTGATGCGTCCTTATACCTGGCTCACTTGCAATAATTTAACATTTGTCATTCAGATCAGTGTTTTTCAAACTAGCATGTATCAGAATCAACTGAAGAGCTTGCAAAACACAGTCTGTAGGGCCCCACCCCTACTGTTTCTGATTCAGTGGGTCCAAGAGTTTATCTTTCTAACAAATCTCTGGGTGATGCTGATGCTGCTGGTCTGGGGATCACAATTTGAAAGGATGAGTGGGCAGTAAGAAAGTGGTTCAGGAGTTTAGTGTTGTTGGAGATCTGATCTACAACGTTCCTACCTCATACAAGATGTTGTCCCATATATACTCCTAAATACATATGCAGCACTCAATCTCTGGTTCTCTATGCCTTTATATTCCCACCATTACTCCTTCTCCTGGTAACTTGCCATCAGTTTTGTTCTCATGGAAACAGTAATTTTCTTCTGTATTTCTATACTTTCTTCATTACAAAAAAAGACCCTTGATTGCTCCAAAACTAGTAATCTACCTCTGACCTTCTCCTCTCTGGAATCAATATTCTTGAAGGATATAATAGCAGTAATAACATCAACAACAATACAACAACAGAATCATTTAATGAAAAGTTACAATAAGTTATGCCTTGCTTCAAGGATATTGATACACATTTATATGCATTATCCCATTTAGATTTAAAAACACCCTATGAAGTAGGCACTATCATCCTTATTTCCTGGGTGAGAAAGCAGAATCTAGTTCTGTCTGAACATAAAGCCTATGCACCAAACTACTACACTAAACTCCTGAACCATTTTCTTACTATCCACTCATCCTTTCAAATTGTGATCCCCAGACCAGCAGCATCAGCATAACCCAGAGATTTTTTAGAAAGATAAAATCTTGGACCTACTGAATCAGAAACAATAGGGGTGGGGCCCTACAGTCTGTGTTTTGAAAAGTTCTCCAGGTGATTCTGACACATGCTAGTTCGAAAACCACTGATCTAGATGACAAATGTTAAATTATTGCAAGTGAGCCAGGTATAAGACATATTTAGGAAGAGATGGATAGTTCTTGGCAAAATGGAGAACGTGTGCCCCGTCTAACAGGTGCAGTCTCTAGTCACTTCCAGGCATTTGTTGCAATGAGGAAAGCCAGATCTAGTGTTACCAAATGTTTAGAATTTTCAAGAGAACTTGGAAGTCTAAACTTTTATGAGAAATACCTTGATTTTTAAATGTTGACAATGTGAAACAATGTTTATGAGAGGCCATTGTTTTAAACTGAGCTCATGCTCTAGGCCCTAACAGACCCGATCAAACCAGAATGGAGTCACTCATGTTGGGTGTCACATAATCAAGCTGATCTTTAAAACTGGCCAGTTTTCTTAAAAAACAGGAGATTCACAGCAACCAATTAGAAGGGGCCCAGTCCACCTGGGCCATCATGATAAGAAAGTCCTCTCCATTTTAACCCTATAAGAAGAGTACTTTGAAATGACCAATCTGCTTTTTGTTCATTTCTGTTTTCTTTAGCCCTTTTCTGCTTATAAGGCTATCTCCCTCTTCTCAGCTCATCAGAGCACTTTTCTATTTCATAGATGAGATGCTGCCTGATTCATGAAGCACCAAGAAAAGCCAATCAGATCATTAAATTAAATTTTTTGAAATTTTGTTCTTTGACAACAACTATATATTTTTTAAAATACCATGTGAGCTTATTAGCCAAACAAAATACAAACCTGGGCTGCAGTTTGTGACCTCTGCATTAATCCCTGAATGCTGCCCTTTCTTCTGTGAATACTGGACTCTTAAGACTCACCAAAGACTTCCTAATCCTCCCTGTCTTCCACTTTCTCTGTCATTTCACACCAATTAACCTCTTCCTTCTTGAAACTGTTATCCCTATATTCAGAAACATCTCTCTCTTCTGTCAGCCAATGTCTCAGACTGCTCCTTCTCTCTTATTTCCTCTTCCTCCTTTTAGCCACTGAGTTCAGCTGTTACTCATAAATTCATTTCCTTTGTCTCATTCTCTCAGTACTCACTCCCAGCCCCACTCTAGACATTGAGAGGACATTTTCCCCAGTTTCTAGTCCTACATTTTCAATTGCCTGCTTGTATTTTCTCTAAAAATCACTTTGGTGACTCAATTCTGTTCAATCTAAATGTAACTGACTTTTCTTCAGAACCCACTTCTACTACCTGGCTCTTGGTAATGCCACTACCCAATTTTTTAAGGACTATTCATATGACTCCTTCCTCCACAAAGCCTGGTTGATCCTTTCCCTTTCTCCAGCTGGATGAGCTCTCTCATTCTATGATGCCCTTAGGATCTATTCTTCTCTTTTACCCCTTTAATAATAATTAGTCCACCTCGTTTATTTGAGGAACAACCTAGAATATAAACAAAAGGAAAAATGAATTTATTAGTATTTATATATTTGTCTTGCCCACTCAAGTAGATTTTTAAGCTCCTTCAAGGCAGTGAGCTTATTACTATCTTCATATCCTTCACAGTGCCTGAACAAAGTGCTGTCCATAGATATTTATCAAATTATTTAATTACACAATGTTTATACAAGTGTATTTCTATGTTACACAATACATCTAGACAAATATTTGCCAACTTTAAATTGATTCATCTTTTATATGCATATTAGAAAAGTTTCCTATTTAAAAGAATCTTAGAGTGCATTTTTGAAAAATCTGGAACTTTTCTGTAAATACCTACTCACCCGATTTAACTGTTTTGTAGATTTACTTGTTTGTTTATTTATTAATATTATTTTGCTGAAACCTAGAATTCTTTTCTTTGGAAATGAATGTTAGTGGGTGAGTATTATGTACAAAATCTGTGTCCTCGCAAGAACCAAAAGCCATATAAACTCCAAAAAGTAAGTTAAACAGAGCTCTATGATGCTAGACCACTGAGAAGGACTGCCCTTTCTGATCCCCTAGGAATGTGAACTGTACAGATTAGCCTGAGGCACATCCTAGCTGGGCTCTGGAGTAGTCCAATTCTATTACTATTTCCTGGGCTTTATGTTTATAGAGCACCTAATTTTCCTTTACTCTATATGCTTATCTTCAGATACAAGAAACATTGCAAACCACAGAGGTATAAAGTTGAATAGTTTTTTAATGATGTTCAGAACATGTTACCCCAAGATATGGCAACTTAGCATTTGTGAAAACAGAAGAAGCAGAAAGATTACTCTCACCTTCCCTTCACCCTTCTCCCTTGAAGTAGGTCATAAAACCTTCATTCCAGGCACCCTCCCTATACCCAGAGAAAAGGAACATCCTTATCCTCAAAGGCACAGAGAAGCCAAGAAGAACCTGAACAAACATGTCTTGCTAAGTTCCCCCCAGTTTATTACCACTAGGTCATACCCCCTTTGACAATCATACTTCTGTATCACTGTCTACTCTTCACCAAACTTAGCATAAAAATACACATCTCTCCCCGTTTCTTTGGGTCTTCACTTCTATGTCATGTAAAACTTATATCAAATAAATTTATATGCTTTTCTCTTGTTAATCTTTTATTATAGGGGTCTAAGCCATGAACTTAGCAATGGATGAGTAAAAGATATTAATTATTCACACCTGCACTTTCATTGCACAGAAAACAGCATGCTGCTACTTTATAGACTCCACTTCAGCATTACAAACAACTGATGAGTTTAAACTGAGCAGTTTTGTAAGCACACTCCAAGGGATATTCAAACTATAATTCTAGGCTAGCTAAAGGGAAGCCATTTTGCTTCCAGTATGCTTTTGGTTTGCTCTGTCTTAAAAGTTTAGAATTAACCTGCTGCTTCCTTACACAGCTGCTGGGCACAAGATTAGAAAATGACCTTGAGGAAAAACAGATCAAGAGTCCAGAATAAGCCAACCACAGACTGCTGATGATAAGATCCACCAGATGACCTATTGTTTCCTGATAACCATCGAGCAAGTCATGATGACTTGCACAAAGCTTGTTTTCTGCCAAAAACTTCCTTTACCCCTTCCTTTTATAAGTTGTTCAGTAAGCAGAGAAGGAGGAGATGGTCTTCAATCCAAAAGTCCACCATCTCCTCAGGCTGCCAGCACTTGAATAAACCACCATTCCTTCACCTCACCTTTTGTGTTTGGTTCTCAGGTGGCAGGCAGCAGAAACTGCGTTTGGCAACAGTTTTCCCTTGCTGAGAGAATAGTAAACTCCACTATTTTAGCCTTAAAGATAAATGTCTCAGGACTCCTTGAAAAGCTGGACAGGGAGAAACAAAACTAGGCACAACCCAACAGCTCAAGAGAAGAGAGTAATAGTTGTCAAGAAAGGTCCTCGGCTCATTTGTTGACTCAACAAACATTAAATTATATAAATTGCAGGGCATTGAAGAAGATGTTATGGGGAAAACACAAAGAAGACAGTGTCCATAAAGAATTTACTGTAAGAAAGGCAACGATTATGTACAAATGTCACTATAAAACCAAGTAGAAAGCTTTGAAAAGAAGTACAGACAGTACTCTGGAAATTCAAAAGAGGTTTCAGCTCAATAAACATTTATTAAATGCTTACTCTGCCAGACTTTTAAGAAACTTAGAGTGAAGTAAGTGAGATAAATATAAAAAGAGATAATTTAAATTAAATTTTGAAGTATTAGAACAGAATTATGTAGTTGGGCAACTACATTTATCTAGTGTTGCTGAACCATGAGGCAAGGAGTTGTGAAAAATGAAATAGAAAAGATAAGAAGAAGCCAGTTTAGGAGAGTCTTAGACATTAAGCCAAAGAATTTAGATTATCCCAGGAAATAGGGAACCAAGAAGGATTGAGATGAGAAATGATGTGGAAGAAGTAGAGGGGTCAAAATGGAAAATATATTTTAAAAGTAAAGATCTCACAGACATATTGGTCTTATTTAGTTATGGTTTTATATTTTTTCCTTAATTTTTAAATGAATTTTTAAATAATTTAAGACTTATAAAAATGTTGCAGAATTAGGACAAAGAATACCCTTCACACATATTTCTAGCTTTATAGGTGTTTATGGTAGTTAGTCTTATCCAGTACCGGGTACTCCATTATGTCATTGTCTTTGTCATTGTAAACCTTTAAAAAGTCTGGCTGACTACTATGCAGGTATGCAAATGATAAAAAAATTTATATAAACTAATATAGAGTTTTTATCCAGGATATACTGTTAATGTGAAAAAATGCAAAGTGATGAAGAATATAGTCATGTCTCAGTATCTACAGGGGATTGGTTCCTGGAACCCCTGTGGATTCCAAGATTTGTGGATGCTCAAATCCCTTATAAAAAATGGAGTAGTATTTTCATACAACCTATGCACATCCTCCCATATAGTTTAAAACATCTCTAGATTACTTATAATACTTAATACAATGGAAATGCTACATAAATAATTCTTTTTTTCTTTGATATTTTCAATTCATAGTTGGTTGAATATACAGATGCAGAACCTGTGGATACAGAAGGCTGACTATATCTATAGTATGCTATCTTTAATGTAATTATAGGGGAAAAAATTTTTCCCTCTCCCTCTGAAGGTTCAGGTCTACTGAAATAAACTGACAATAGATTAATAGGACAAAAGTGAAGGAAATTAGAAACATTTTTACCCCAAATTATGACTTTTGATGTTCTGGACTGACTGAAGTAACCTCAAGGTCTCTCTGACCTTTCCCCACCACCACCGCCATAGACTCCCCCAAAATCATTGAAGTTTCTTCTGCCTGAAGTCTAGACCCACCTAGGAGAACAATTTTTCTTTTCTTCCCTTCCCTGTAAGACCAGGACCACACCTGAACAGACTCTTTAAGAAATAATGTCCAGTCTCTCAGAATCATTTAAATTCCAGAGGAACAATTTACCAGTTAATCTTTGTTCCCTATCCATTCATCCTCCCTAGTAATCCTTTATTACCCCCCTACTGAATTCATCTTTTCCCCCTCCCATAACCCATTTATCAGGAAGGCATATAAAATTCTAAACCCCATTGGGGAGATGAATCCTCATTTCCTGGGGGTTCCCATGTAGAGGTATTAAATAAATTTGATAGCTTTTCTTTTATTAACTTGTTTTATTGTTGAGGTGATTTTTCAGTGAAGCTTCCAAGGGCAAAGGGGAAGTTTTATTTTTGCCCCCACAAAAGGCACACAAATTTATTAATGTGCAAATGTTGCAAATGCAAAATATGAGCTTCAAAAAAGGGTCAGATGGCTAAAGGTTAAATAGCACCCTTTACTTAGAGGGGAGGGAGATGGGGGAATGCAGGAAATTTTGAGGGGTAGTAAATGATTTTTAGGAGAGTTAGTTGGGCTCAAAGAATGGAAAATAGTTTGTGAATTATTCTCTTTGAAAACTGAATGGGACCTGAAGAACAGACAATACCTTGTGATAAAGTCTGTTTAGGTATGGTAACATTCCTCAGTCTTTCCTCCTGAGATATGAGTTTAATCTTCTCTGGTTAATAAAATTTCAGAGAGGGGATTGAAAGCAATTGTATTCCTTCTAGAGTAGCTTCAGATAAGAAAACTTCAGAGAAAGAGTTCCAGCCTGCCCTTGTCAGACAGAAACAGGAAAAGGTCAGAAAGTCTTTGATTCTGAGGCTGCTTCTCAGGCCTTTTAATTTACTTTAGTTCAAAGTGCTCAGCATGCTAAAAAGCCATATTTTGGGGTATTGTCAGGTTGGTAGTCTGTTCTCGGTTCTTGGTATGCTCTTGGCTAAAGAGTGACGAGACACGCCAAAAGCAAGGTGAGCATGAAACGAAGTTTATTGAGGAAAAGCAAGATAGGTTTATAGAGCAAGAGCAAGATACATTTGCCACAGATGACAAATGGGCCCCCTGTCGTAACAAGAGGCTCTGGTTATGGTCTGGGGTCCTGTTTTATATTGTCTGGATTGGGCCCTCCTCATGGTTCAAATGTCACCATTGAACCACTTTGATGGCCAGTCAACAACATGATAATAAGCCTTAGTTTCCTCTAGGTCATTTTCCAGACCCATTTGTGCCTGGGATGTCTGGCCTATGGGCTGGGGAAGTCCCTGCATTCTTCTGCAGATCAGCACAGTGTTCCTCCTTCCCCCAGCTGTGGCAATTGCTCAACACAGTACCAAGATGGGGTGCCTGCTTTTGTCCCTAGGAGAGCTGGAGATCCCTTACTATCTACCTAACAGTGTCATTTTATGATCCCCAACATAACAAAGAAGGGGAAATAAAAACACATACATGTATCTCCTCATTTGTATTGTAGGAGAGGGAAGTTTCCTCAGCCCTCCTAGGGTTCCTGGCTAAGACAGCATAATAGGAGAAAAGCATACAAATTTATTCAATAAAAGTTTTTACATGGTATGGGAACCTTCATAAGGGAATGAAGACTCAAAGGCCCAGGGAAAACTGTGTATTATTGAAATAAGTCAGATGAAAGAATGCATAGTTGTGGAGAAACATAATTGGACAAAAAGGAGTATTGTAACAGTGGGAATGGCCTGAAAAAGGGTAAAATGTTTTATGAGTTGTCTCTTTAAAACACCCCCCCACTCTTTTTGGGAATTAAAACCTGCCCTTGACCAAGGCCAGTAATCAGAGGGGCAGGAGAATGTCCTTTGTTCTTTGTACCACAGGAGATGGTTCAACAGAATTGTCTGGGTGGAGGTCACAAGATTGTCCTCTCTGGAGATGGGATGGATCAGAACCATCAACTATAGTTAAACAGCAATAGCCTGAAGCTAAAACCCTCCCTTTAAAAGCTCTGTATTTCTGCTTATAGTTAGGATTCTGGTATTTTAAGACACAAGTCTGCCATACTCCTCATTTGCTGGCAAATTAATAAACTCCCCTTTCCTTCTCTTCAAACCACTTGTCCTCATTCTTCTGATGCGGCTTCGGGGACAAGTGCCAAACTTTCAGTAACAGTATGATCTAATGGTAATAAACTGGGAGGAGGGGAGGACTTTAGCAAGGCCTATTTGTTCAGATTCTTTCCAGCTTCTCTGTATGACATTCCTTCCCCCCAGATATAGGGCAGGATACTTGTCACAGGAGGAACTTCAGGGGGAAAGAGAGGTCAGAGAGTGACCTTCCCAGAATTTTACGGCTTGCTTTGAGCAAGGAGAGTTCTAATTTCTATGACCCACCTTGGGGAGGAAGGGTAATGGGAGAAAGGAGGATGGAAGAATGTGAAAGAAATCTTACTTCTGAGGCCCTTCCAATTTCTTCAGTTCAAAGTACTCAGCATGCCAAGGTGCCATATTTTGGCATATTATGTTCTCAGCCCGTGTTGTGCAAGAGTCAAAATAGGAAGGAAAAATAAGACATAATGAATAATGAAAAATGGGGGAGAAGAGTAAGTTCTTCCTTACAGGAGTATGCCAACTAGTGTAGAAGAAAGAGAAGTATCAGAATACTACCAACTGAAAACCACCATAAGTGATAATTGTTTTGGGTAAAAATATCAAGGAATGCTAAAATTAGTGGGTGAAAGTAGATGAAACACAGAATATTTACCTAAATTCAAAGTATCTCCTATGAGATTCTTACTAATTACTAAAAGAAGATAGTAAATTCACAGTGGATAATCTGGAATCTATTATAACTTAACCAAGTAAACAAAGTTAGCACAGATCAGTAATTGGACAAACAGATATTTTAGATATTTTCTCAAATCGTGTACTGAGAACAACAGAGCCCTTTTATAGTGCTTCTGCCCTAAATGTGTAACCTGAATTTAATCATAAGGAAATACCAGAAAAAAACAAATTGAATGCTATTTTACAAAATAAAAGTCTTATATTCCTGAAAAAAAAAAGTTCAAGGTGTTAAAAGACAAAGGCAGACTGAGAAATATTCTACACTAAAGGTGACTAAAAAGACATGACAACTAATTGCAACGTGTGATCCTAGATCGAAGCCTGGACCAGAAGTTTTTTTCTCTTTTGCTATAAAGACCATTAGTGGAACAATTAATGAAATGTGAATAAGATCTGTAGAATAGATAATACTTATATCAATGCTAATGATTTTGATACTTGTACTGTGGTTATATAAAACAATACACTTGTTTTCAAAAATACACACTAAAGTATTTAGGGACAAAGGCAAGTTGCTCTTAAACATGCCTCTTACAAAAAGTATACTTATGTTTATGCCCAAAGAGAATGATAACATAAATGTAGTAAAATGTTAACTTTGGGGAATCTGAGTAAATTTACACAAGTAATTTTTTACTATTTTTGTAACTTTCCTTTGTTTTTAACTATGTCTAAACAAATAGTTTTTAAAAGGAACCTATAGATCCAAAAAATTCAAGCCATTTGGAAAAAAAAAATTATGCTAAAGACTATGAACAAAATCAGTAACCAGAATGTGAATATGTTGAATAATGGCAATAAGTTGGGAGATTGGAGTGATGAGTTGTTAAAACACATCAAGGTCCTTGTCATATTTGAGAGGGAACAATACTTAATAAAGTAAATATAATGGAAGAGAATGGAAAAATTTTTAAATAAACATAGGATGCTCAAGGAGATAAAAGAAGATAAGAGGTTAATTTTTAAAAGCCTAGTAATAAATTATATTAGAAAATAGGAAGAGATGGAACAAGGCAGATATAGCAAAAAAATCATTAAAATGGAATAAAAAATAATCATTGAAACAAATAAACAAAAATTAATAGATGTCATAAACTGTAGACTAAACATATATAGAAAGATTGGGAAGATAGCACAGGGAATCCCCTCAGAACACAGCACTAAAAAGCTGAGATAAAAAAATTGTGAAAGAGCAGTACAAGACATGAAGGATAAATTGAGAGGGTCCAATATACGTTTTCTCAGAGTATCAGAAAAGGAGGATGGAGAGAATAATAAACAAGTAATATATGAATAAATATAGCTGAGAATTTTCCAGTATTGAAAAAAGATATGAGTCATCTGATAGAAAAAGCTTTATAAGAACTGACACAGATAAATAAAATTAAATATTCACTCAGACACATGGCAGTAAACCTGAAAATCTCAGGGATAAAGAAAAAAATCTTAGGAGCAACAAGAGAAAAAAATCTACAGAAAAACAACTAAAGTAAGCAATAATAGAGACCAAAAAGCAATAGAGTATATGTTCACAGTGCCAAGAGAAAATAACTGCTACCCTAAAACTTTATAACCAAATTATCATGCAAAAGTGAGAGTACAGCTATACAAATATTAAGATAATTTAACAATCAAGACTCTCGCAAAAATAATTATTAAAGGATATACTTCATCAAGAAGAAGAGTGAATTCAGAGGAATACCTAAGTACGTGGATCAGTGGTGAGCACAGAAATTAAAAAGTATATCATAAATTAAATAAGCCATCGATTTAAAATAAAATTAATTTTTGCATTCAAATAAGGGTAATAAGTTGGGATATAGGAGTGATTAATTGTTAAAATACATCAAGGTCCTTGTCATATTTAAGAGATCAATACTTAATAATTTAAAATTTCTTTGAATAATTTATAGGTTATTATGTATGCCAAAAAGATAACCAATAAAAGAATAGAAAGACAATCAGATGTTTCCAAACCAGCAGAGGAAAAAATAGGAAGCAAACATAGAAAAATTTTCAGTACAATAAGAGGTAGAAATGGCTGGGTGAGAGAGAAAGAAAAAGGATGGTCAATAATGTCCTAAAATGGTGGAATAAGTCTAAATATATTGAAACCCATGATAATGCAAATTAACTTGTCTATCAGACTGGACAAATTAAATATTAGTAATGGTAATTCATGTTTATTGACTGCCTATTTTCTAGATGCTTTACAAATATTAACTTATTGAATCATCACAATAGCCTATGAAGTCTGTACTATTATTGCACCCATATTAAAGATAAGGAGATTGAGGTTTAGAGAAGTTAAGTAAACTGCCCAGGAACTCAGCTAGTAGGAGGTGAGGCTGTGATGTACATCCAGGTAATCTCACTCCAGATCTACACCTTAGCAACCATTCTATTCTGCTATGACATATTACAGCCATCTGATCAAATGTTATGTATTCTATTTGTTAAAGATTATGCTACATAAGAAGCTTTATGGATATAAAAATGCCAACAGAATTATTTTAAGGAAAAAAGTATGTTATAAAATAGTATATACTAATGCGATCCAAAGTTTGATTAATCACACATACACACACACACACACACGCAAATACCGAGGAAAAAATCTACCAGAATACAGTTGCAATTACTTCTGGATTTTGTGATAGTAGGTGACACTTATTTTGTTCTTCATACATTTCTGTATTTCTACTGAATAATTGTATGTTTTTTGGGTTTTGGTATGTATGAGACGGTGTCTCGCTCCATTGCCTGGACTAGAGTACAGTAGCATCATCATAGCTCACTGCAATCTCAAACTCCTGGGCTCAAGCAATCCTCCTGCCTCAGCCTCTCAAGTAGCTGGGACTACAGGTGCGTCCACCACGCCTTGCTAATTTTTGTATTTGTTGTAGAGATGGGGTCTCACCGTGTTGCTCGGGCTGGTCTCGAACTACTGGCCTCAAGCGATCCTCCCACCTCGGCCTGCCAAAGTGCTAGGATTACAGGCGTGAGCCACTGTGCCCAGTCACGTATGTTATTTTTATTAATCATTTTTAAATGAGCCTTGTACAGTGCCAGGCAAAAGGTACACACCCCATTAATATTCAAGGGAGAGAAGCAGAACCACAAAATCCTCTCATTAACTAAAATTGAGTGGAAGCTCACAGAACTAATGTTGTTGTGTTACCTTACTTTCAGATGCTCAGATCTTAGGGACAGATAAACTGCATACTTTCTAGAAAACCTAGCAAAGAGCTGAAATTCTTACAAACTGCCCTTTTGTATTACTTTCAGGATCTGATTCTGGAGTTCGACCTAAACTTTGGCTTCAGAAGAAGCCTGAAAGAAAATAAAGGCCTTAGCTGTAGAAATGTAGTTAAATATCAGCACTAAATAGAACACAGAGCCCAGGAATGTCAGATCTGCAAATGTACTCCTGAAGCTTGCCATCCTGAAACTAACTCCCTCCCTTTATACATCAGAGAAAAATATCCACAGAAGCAAGTGGACTCATCCAAGTTTACATAGGGTTTCATAGCAGAATTCAGTTTTCCTATCTCAGATAAAGAAACTGAAGCTTATCGAGGTTAAATTACTTGCCCCAAATTACTCAGCTACCAAAAGGTAGGGCCAGTATTGTAAGTTGGCTTAACTTGATTCCAAAATCTCTTCTTTCTGAATTATAATCAAACAATTTTTCAATTATTCAAAATGTTATTTGATCAATAAATACATGAAAAATTTATTATTTAATATTATATTCAATAATATAAAGTTATTGAACATTATTCGGTATTTTTTATTCACCCAGCACTTCCATTTTACTAGCACTAAAGAAGAAATTATTTATTTATCTCCTTTCATGCTTATTTTTCTTTTTACTTGAAAAAATACATTTTTAAATTATTACAACTTGTAGTTTATCCCTTTAAGAATTTTCTCTATTATCTCTTTCTTTTTTCATTTAATTTTCTGTAACTTACTCTCTGAAAGACCCAATACTTTTAGAAAGCAGGTGCCATGTCATATAATTGCAGTTCTCCTTTTAAAATTTAATTTTGTTTCCTTCCTCTTGTTATTTTTTCCCTGTCAACACCACACACAAATGCATAGCAATAGTAGCACTCACAAGTTGTCAATAACCCTTTGCCTGCATGCCTAATGTTGTTTTCCTGCATCTCTGTTGCCCCTGATTAAACATATTTTTATATTTTGAATGTACTTGTAAAGCAACCACTTCCTACATGAAAGGGGAATTTTGTTGTAGTGGTGACTATTGTTTTCCACTAGATAAAACAATTTCTAAATATCCTCACTATTAGCTTGATGTTTTTAAACAGGCTAGGTCCCACATAAAAGATTCTGACTGAACATAACAGGAGATCATCTTCCCTTAGAGGTTTCCAAGAAATGCCCCCTTCACTGTCGGTTCTTTACATTATGAGCATCTAGGCAAGGAGACTAGACACCATTCTGCTTTTGTATTTTCATATTTACCTCACCTTTGTGATATAAAATGTGTATGGTAATGAAGAAAGTACGCATCCATCTAATGAGTGAGAAATAAACAGATTTTATTTTTTGAATGCATTTGTTAGTTGGTTAGATGTGAAGGAATTAATATTTGTTCATAATGTCCTAGGACTGTTTTAGGACCTATTTATTCTAGGTACTCTACTTATATTATCCCAATTTATTCTTCAGAAATATCTTTTCCCCCGATAAAAGGGAATTATCAACCTATTTTAATACGAGGCTTAGAGTGTTTAAGTAATTTGTCCAAGGTCACATAACTAAGAGGTGATAGAGTCTGAATGCAAACCCAAGTTGGCCTTGTGCTCTTTGGACTAAAACACTCTTCTCTTCACAATCTAAACATGTTAAAATGATCAGGTGGAGAAAAAAAATGCATTGAGAATTACACTCTTTATTCAGCCTGCCACATTGCAAGTGCTAAGGAAATACTAAATCAGTTAGTTGTTCTAGAATTGAACCACTTTATGACAAACACAAACTGTTTTTTTAAAAAGCGTGAAAAGGCTTTAGAAATGTATTGGTTTTCTAACATAATTATCTGCCTGTGTGTGTGTGAGCATGTGGGGGGATTGGAGGGAAAGGGGGAGAGGGGCTGGCTTAGAAGTAAGCCTGTGTGAAGGTGCATATTCATATTTTTCTTAGGTAGAAATCACTCCCAGCAACATATTCAGAAATTTAGTTAGGAGATGGGAGGGTAGGAAGCCACAAGAACCACATTTAGGAAATTACTGGCAAAGTAAAAATCATGGTGATTAAAAACAAAAAAAAAGAAAAGGGGGGGAAGGAGACACAAAAGACACTTCAAAGCAAGTGCATCAAGTTTCCATGGCAACTAGAGAATGTGGGTTGAAATTTATACGACTCCATTGTTCCAGCAGAGAAGTTCTAAATGACACCCTAGTGGCCTGACAGAGTCGATGCATCTCCCTGAATACTCCGGCTTATTACTTGAGAGTGCTTTAAGGCATTGAGAAAGAATAGGATCACAGCAACTTTGTCAGTTCCAGCTTCCCCAAACCCTCTCAAATGAAGAAACTTGTTTCTTCAATCTGAAGGCATAACATTCTCATTTCCTGAACCAGTCATGACCAAGCCTAGCAGAATATTAACGTTCTCATATTTATCCATGGCTGAGAATAGCAGGATTTACCTTACTGTCTGAAGTCCAAGATCCAGTGTGCCTGGAATCAGCTCTAGGCACTCAGAATATTCTCCTGAACCCCTCTGTGCTTTCCTGCTAGAACAGAAGCCTTCCCGGATTCCCAGGCAACTTAGCTAGCGCCCTAAAGTTCTGACTAGCCAATCAACACCATCATTAATTAACACCACCGTCAGCCACAATAGTCTAGTATTAAAAACAAACATTTGTTGAAAATGTTACATTTATTACCTCTAATACTAATTGACAAACCGCAAAGTAGGTATTATCTATAAGTGCTCAATTAATATGTTTTGATTAATATTTTACACCTGCATGGGAAACTGATGCTCAGAAAAGTTAAGTGAGTTTTCCAAGGTCCCAAAACAGAGCCAAAAGATGACTCCAGATCTGACAACAAAGTCTTTGCCAGGAGGATTTACCTTATTACATGAAACCTCAGCTATGGTTAGGTCCATGTTCTAAAGCAAACACACTCCCAGAAACACAACAATGAAATTATGGCTTTCTGCTGCTGTACCGCATTTACTGCACAGGGCAGGCTAAGACAGTAGGGACAGCAACTCCAGTCCAAAGTAAGTCCAAATTAGCCATGCTTATATTACCTCTGAGTATAAGATTACTGGTTGAGAGAAGAGACTGCCCTGGGTTTAGGCTTATTTCCTTAGCTGGAACTCCACTGGTTTCTGGCTTCTCACTAACTCTCGATGGAAGGAAATGGAAAAAAGAAGAGGAAATTAAGATGTTTTAAGCATCTATTATGTTCTGGGCACTGTGTTAGATTTTTTTGAATATATTATCTTATTGAATTCCTACCAAAAAATCTACAGGTTAATTATTTTCATTCCTAGTTTACATATCTGACAACTAAGAATCAGCAGATAAATAATTTCCAAGGGTTACACAGTTAGTAATTATTAGAGTCTAACCAAGTTTCTTTGACCCTAGTCCCATGCCTTTTTTCCCCTAGACCCTGGCATACCTCTCAACACAGCTTGTCCAAATTATAATTGTCTTTAGAGCTAGAAGGGACTAGAGCATCATCAATTTTAAGAGATATAATTAGTTGATATGAAAGTACTATTAAAAGCAATCAAAATAGAGAAAAAAGTAGCAGTTAGCTGAACAAATAAAAACAAATTTATGTATAGCCCTATATCTTCCCAATATATAATACTAGACAAGGGTTTTTTTTAATAAAAGATTGATTTTTTTCTTTTTTTTTGGAACAGGTAAGCATAAATTAGGGATTTCTATTAAGCCAAGATTTCATTCATTGTAATAAATGAGATCCTATTTTTTAGAGAGGCAAGTTAGTTAATAAGGGAACCAGTAATGGCAGCTTTTGGTGTGAGTACTTCCTGACACCACCAACCAGTTTCTTCCAAGCAAGACTGGTGGAAGTTATGATTAGAGATGTAACTGCAACTCAGACTGCCCATTTTCTTCATTTGATTTATAGTAAAGGTTGTTTTTTTCCTTCTGAGTGGAATTAGTTAATCACTAGCCATCTTCCATCTCACAGAGGTAATACTATTTGGGAATAAATTAATACACATAATTAAAATTTAATATAAACTTATACATCATTAGACTTTAGACCACTATTTTTCTTATTACATTTCTGTAATATGAGCTTCTTTAGAGAAAAATAAAAGCAAATTACCAGTTTCCAGTAGAACAAAATGTGAATAGAATAAATTTAACAACTATACTGTGTTATCATAGCAACCAAAGTTTAAAAAAAAAACTGATATGATAAAAAATGACACAAGAGAACAAATGCATCAAGTTGTTATGGCAACTGGGGAACGTGGGTTGAAATTTATGTATCTAGAGTCCAAGAGAATATTCTAGGCAACTAACATAAACATTTGCTTATTAAAACATCCCCCAAATAGTACTTATCTATAAGTATTAAAGTGTTGTCATTATTTTGTCTGCTTTTTATTTCATTTCCAATGGGTGATTTTAAATTGTGAGCATTTGTATTTCCAGTTCAGCTTGCCTTGTGGCAACAGATACACCAAGATACAATTTGGTTTGCAGAAAATGGTGCAAAAGCCAATTTCAAAATAGCATCTTCAATCATGTTTAGGATTTTTAAACTCTTTTAATAGTCTTTAACAAATTGTCTACTCTATCTGCTTTTTCTTTTTAAAGAAGCACTTCCTTACTTGATGAATCAAATTTATTATGTTCTCTTTACCTGACTTTGGAAGGCTTCCTCTTAGGAAGGGTATGAATTGAAGAAATACATAATAAATTGGATATTTAGGAAGTCTCCTGATAGTTTTTGCACACATACACTTATTTTAGTAGCATAACTGCTTGTTTTGTACTGAATTTTCTAGTGGCATTTGCAATTTTCCACATCACTTTTCCCATGTTCATACAGAGTATCTCACTGTGAGAGTAGAAAAGGTGAAATTTTTATTGTGACTCCATGCATTTGTGAAAAAACTTTTCCCACTGCCATTCATACTTTTTCTTCCACCCTTCTGGCTTCTTGGTTGGTTCTTCATTATCTTTTAAAATGCAGTTTAGATGTCAGTTTCAATGATCTACCTATTTGAGCTAGGTGTTCCTTGCCTTTGTCCTCATAACACCCTGCACATACTTACAGCTAAGTGCCATCATCATCAAAATCAACTTCATTAACATCATCGTCATAATAGCTATTACTTATTAAGCATTATCTATGTGCTAGTGACTCTGCTAAGTGCTTCCCCAAAATTAGTTCATTTAATCTTCACAAAAGCCCTGTAAGGTAGGTATTATTACTACCACTCTCCCATTTTACAGATATGGAAAACTGAGGCCTAGTGTTTAAGTCACTTGATTTAGATCATGTACTCAATAAGTCACAAAAAAGAGTTTTGAATCCATATCAATGTAGTACCAAAGCCCATGTTCTTTATCATTTAGCTAATAACTGAATTTTTTTCTTTGGTTTGTCTCAGCATTAGACTGTGAACTTTTTGAGAATTTCTAAGTGACTATATCATAGATTATCTGAACACATGTCTTATCTTTGTTGTCTCCTGCACTGTCAAACAGAAACATAATATGAAACACAATTATAAGCCACATATAAAATGTTTTATTTCTAGTAGCCACATTAAAAAGTAAAATGAAGAAGGTAAAAATAATTTTAATAACATATTTCACTTAACTCAGTATACATAAAATATCATTTCTACATGTAATCATATAAAAATTAATAATGAGATATTTTACACTTCTATTTTAGTACTAAGACTTTGAAAACTGTTACATATTTTATATGTATGTAACATCTCAATTCAGCCATATAGCTAGTGGCTACCAAATTGGACAGAGCAGGTTTAACCCATGTCTGATAATACGTAAAGAGTGCTCAATACAAATATGTGGAATAAATAAACAGATGAATGCATAGAAATAGAGAAATTATTTGTCCATTTCTCCAAATGTAAATCATTGATTTTCAGTCATAGAAAGACCCCATTCACCTTTATGGAACACTTAAATGTCTGTTTATGAGGAAGCTAAAAGTGCCTATTTTTAAAAATCTCCCAACAAAAAAATGTCCCAGACCACATCATTTCACAGCCGAATTTTACCAGATCTACAAAGAAGAACTGATACCTCTATTGCAAAAACTATTTCATAACATAGGAGGAAGGAATCCTCCCCAACTCATTCCATGAAGCCAATATCACCTTGATACCAAAGCCAGGAAAGGACACAACAAAAAAAGAAAACTACAGACCAACATCCCTTATGAATATAGATGCAAAAATTCTCAATAAAATCCTAGCAAACCAAATTAGGCTGTACATCAAAAAAATAATCCACCATGATCAAGTGGGCTGCATCCCAGAGATGCAAGGATGGCTCAACATACACAAATCATAAATGTGAGTCACCATATAAAAAGAAGCAAAAACAAAGACCATATGATCCTCTTGATAGGTGCAGAAAAAGCATTTGACAAAATTCAGCACCCTTTTAAGATAAGAATGCTTAACAAAATAGGCATAGACAGAACATACCTCAGTATTATAAAAGCCATATATGACAAACCCACAGCCAACATCATACTGAATGCAAAAAACTTGAAAGCATTCCTGCTTAGAACTGAAACCAGACAAGGTTGCCCACTGTCACCACTTCTGTTTAACACAGTACTGGAAGTCCTAGCCAGAGCAATCAAGCAAGAGAAGGAAATCAAGGGTATCCAAATGGGGAAAGAAAAAGTCAAACTATCATGCTTTGCTGATGATAAGATCTTATATCTAGAAAATCCCAAAGATTCTGCCAAGAGACTCCTGGAATTGATAAATTCAGCAAAGTCTCAGGTTACAAAATCAATGTACACAAATCAGTAGCATTCCTATACACCAACAACAGTCAAGCTGAGGATCAAACCAAAGAATCAATACCTTTCACAACAGCATCAAAGAAAATAAAATACCTAGGAATATATTTCCCCAAGGAGGGGAAAGACCTCTACAGGGAGAACAATGAAACACTGAGAAAGGAAATCACAGAGAATGTAAACAAATGGAAAAATATATCATGCCCATGGATTGACAGAATCAACATTGTTAAAAATGTCTGTACTACCCAAAGTGATCCACAGATTCAATGCAATCCTATTAAAATACCAATGTCATTTTTTGCAGATCTAGAAAAAAATAATTCTATGCTTTGTGTGGAACCTGAAAAGAGCCTGAATAGCCAAAGCAACCTTAAGCAAAAAGAACAAGTCAGGAGGCATCTCCTTACCAGACTTCAAGCTTTACTACAAGCCTATGGTAACCAAAACATCATGGTACTGGCACAAGAACAGAGACATAGACCAATGGATCAGAACAGAGAACCCAGATATAAAACCATCCTCATATTGCCATCTGATCTTTGACAAAGTAGACAAAAACATACACTGGGGAAAAGAATCCCTATTCAATAAATGGTGCTGGGAAAATTAGATAGCCATAGGTAGAAGACTGAAAGAGGATCTGCACCTCTCACCACTCACAAAAATGAATTCACGATGGATAACAGACTTAAATGTAAGGCATGAAACTGTAAGAATTCTAGAAGAAGAGGTTGGAAAAACTCTTACAGATATCAGCCAAGGCAAAGAATTTCTGAAGAAGACCCCAAAAGCAATCTTGTTATTTTTTTTCTTCTGCTAGCTTTGTGTTTGTTTTTTTCTTCTTTTTCTAGTCCCTTGAAGTATAACATTTGGTTGTTAAATTTTTATCTTTCTGTCTTTTTTGATACAGGATATAAAGGCTATGAACTTTCCTCTTAGGATTGCTTTTTCTGTATCCCAGAGATTTTGGAAGCTTGTGTTGTTTTTATTCTTCAGATAAAAAAACTTTTGACTTCCATCTTGATTTTATCATTGACCCAAAGATCATTCAACAGAAGGTCATTTAATTTCCTTGTATTTGTGTAGTTTTGATAGTTCCTCTCAGAAGTGATTTCTAGTTTTTTCCACTGTATTCCAAGAAGAAACATGGTATAATTTTGATTTTTCTGAATATGCTGAGACATGTTTTGTGGCATAACATATGATTTCTCTTGGAAAATGTCCCATGTGCCGTTGAGAAGAGTATATATTCTGCAGTGTTGGGGTAGAATGTTCTTTAAATGTTTGTTAAGTCCATTTGTTCCAGAGTCCCATTTAAATCCAATGTTTCCTTGTTGATGTTCTGCCTTGATGATCTGTCCAATTCTGTCAGTGGAGTGCTGAAGTTCTGGCTATTTTGATGCTGCTGTTTATTTCTTTGCTTAGATCTAGTAGAATTTCTTTTATAAGTCTGGGAGCTCCTGTGTTAGGTGCATGTAAATTTAGGATTGTTATATCTTCCTGTTGTATTGCTCCCTTTATCATTATATAATGACCATCTTTGTCTCTTTTTTTTACCGTTGTTGATTTAAAATCTATTTTATCTGATATGAGAATAGCTACTCCTGCTCACTTCTGGTTTCTATTTATGTGGAAATTCTTTCCACTCCTTTACCTTTAGTCTATGAGAATCTTTGCATGTTAAATGGGTTTCCTGGAGGCAGCATATATTTAGGTTGTGTTTTTTTATCCATTCAGTCAATCTATATCTTTTAAGTGGAGCATTAAGACTGTTTATATTATATAATGTTATCATTGATACATGAGATACTGTTCTATTCCTCATGTTGACTGTTACCTAGTTGTTTTGTTTTTTCCCTTGTGTTACCATTTTATAAGAGCTGTGACTTTTAACTTTTGGGTGTTTTTACACTGGTGAGTATCAATTGTTCTGTTCCATGTATAGATTACTTTTAAGCCTTTCTTGTAGGGCAGGTCCAGTGGTGGTTAATTCCCTTAGTGTTTGCTTCTCTGGGAAAAACTGTATTTTTCCTTCATTTATGAAACTTGGTTTTGTAGGATACAAAATTCTTGGCTGACAGTTACTCTTTTTAAGACTAACAATGGGTCCCCAATCCCTTCTGGCTAGTAAGGTTTCTGCTGAGAAGTCTGCTGTTAGTCTGATCAGTTTTCCTTTATAAGTTGCTTGATGTTTTTGTCTCACAGCTTATAGGATTTTCTCATTCACTTTGACTTTGGCCAGACTGATGATCATGTGCCTTGGTGATGTCATATTTGCCATGAGTCTTCCAGGTGTTTGACAACCTTCTTGTATCTGGACGTCTAAATCTCTAGCAATACCAGGGAAGTTTTCCTCAATTATTCCCTCAAATAGATTTTCCATGCTTTTTGTTTTTTTCTTCTTCTCCTTCAGGGATATCTATGATTCTTATATTCATTCACTTTACATAGTCCCATATTTCTTAGAGAGATTATTCATTTCTTCTTTATTCTTTTATCTACATTTTTGACTGACTGGGTTGATTTGAAAGTTTTGTCTTCATGCTCTGAAACTCTTTTTTTCCACTTGGTCTAGTCTGTTGTTAAAACTTTATACTGTATTTCGGAATGCCTAATTGATTCAATTCTAGAAGCTCTATTTTCTTATATTATCTCTTTAGTGAATTTTTCATTCATGTCCTGAATCATTTTTTCTTTTTTTTTTTCTTTTTGGTTTCTTTGTGTTGACTTTCAACTTTCTCATCAATCCCATTGATCTTACTTACCATCCATATTCTGAATTCCACATCTGATATTTCAACAGTTTCCTTTTGGCTGGAGTGTGTTGCTAGAGAACTATTGTGATCCTATGGGGGTGTCAAAACAGCCAATTTCTTCATGTTGGCAGAGTTCTCATGCTGGTTCCTTCTTATCTGAAACCTCTCCTCTCAGCTCAAGACAGATACCTTTTCAGTATACCTGTTCTCCTCTATTGGGAACTCTGTTGATCAGTGAAGTGAGGGAGAAGTCCCTGGATCATGCACTTGTGTCCTACTCCAGAAGACTGATGAGTCAGGATAGGGGAAGAGGCACTGTGAGCTTTTAACACCACTGCTTTCCTGTGTCTCCACATTCCCCTGTGGTTGTCTTGGGAAGTTGGCACATAGCAGGCAGTGGGTCACTAAGGGGTATGAGGTGGGCAGTGGACACATTTGGCTTGAGCAATTGCCTGCCCAGGAAGGCAGCAGCAGCATGCATCAGCATGTGGCAGTGCAAGTGTTTGCCCCACTTGGGTCTGTCAGTGGTGGCATTGCCCAAGCAACTTTGGTAGTGGCTGTGCCACCCAGTGTCAGCAGTGGACACTCAGGGCCATGTGTGCTCCCTCTATCTGGGTCCCATGGCTGCTGTGCCTGGGTGGGCCTGTCCAGGCAGTGATAGCAGGCACTGGGTCCATGTGTGCCCCTCTGCCTGCATCCCACAGCAGTGGTGGGGGTACACAGCACCCACCCATGGGACATATGAATGTGCCCAGCCTTCCCACTCCCTCTGCAGTTCAGCAGGGGTGTTGGGGAGGTGGCAGCAATGGATCTGACCAACTGCATAGACACAGTGCTCTGGGACTGGGATCATAAAGGAGCACCAGCCACAGAGCCAGGGTTTCTAAGCCAGTGGGACCCTGCTGTGCCTTCTTTCCAGAGCAATGCTGCTGCACAGTCTCCAGCCTTTAGCTACATGACCTCCTCTGGAAGTCTTCATTTCTCTGCTACTATTCTTTCAAATGAGAATATATACCTCACAGTTTTGGTTCGAAGCTCCATTTTTTAAATAAAATAATGGACATTACATATTATTTGCATCTAGTTTGGCAATAATAATGATAAAGTTGTAGTCAAGGAGATAGGCCACATCCTTCCTTAAAGCATCCCTTGGGTATCTTACTGAAACAGAACGTGTGATCTAATGAGAACAAACCCAGATGAGATCCACGAGGGCATTTATTATGATCCTATTGCCTTCTTCTCTGAAAACTGAAGAAAGCCTAAGTACTCTAGACTTAGAATGAGAAGACCTACTTATTATCCGTGTGTCTGTAGATAAGAGGTATAATGCCTCTGAACCTTGGTTCTTAATCTGTAATTTGAGGGAAAATAATATCTTCCTACCTCATAACAAGGTACTCACAGAGTTATTGATATAAAAAAATCAAATGTGAAAATGCTGATGAAAGTACCTGCATTCCCTTCCCAGAACCTGGAGCTTCAAGAAACTAGACCCAGGTGGGGGATTATGGGCCTCAACTGGGTCTAGTAGCTGACCCACAGAATAAAGGGCATGAAGCAAAAGGAAAACCAAATGATGATATACAGGTACTTGGGAACAAGAACTAAGCAGACAGCCCAAACCAAGCTATCATTTTAAGGAGTTATACAGAGAGGCAGAAATGTAGGACAGAGCAAATAGATCAGAACAAAGATGAGAAACAACCTAGAGAGATTACCTGAGGGGTGAGACCCCAGCAACAGAATATCTTTAGGCATCTGTGGCTCCTCTGGATTGGTGATGAGTCTGTTCAGATAGCAAGTACTTACATAAAAACTTTAGTCAAATGGTTGATATAACTATTTCTACTGTCATTTATTTAGGGACAGTGAGTGCATGATTCTAGAATTTGAAACCATAAATGATTAAAAAAACTGAGGGTATTTATTCAGTAAAAGAAACTAAAATAGCATATGATCAATGCATTCAACTATCTGGATGACAGTCCTTGAGAGACAAAGGAATTAGGTGTCATGTTGTGCTTTGCTCAGGGATCACAATCAAGACAATCATATGAAACTATAAAAAGAAGACTTCATTTTAGCATAAAGTATAATATTATATAATGATTAGAAGTGTCCAAAGATGGAATTGACCTCCTTGGAAGATAGTGAGTTCCACTTTATGGGGTGGTTGGACAACCATGGATTTGTGAGCAAAGTAAAGATACCAGATAGGGCTAGTCCTAAAAGTTCTCTAAGGTCTCCTTCAGCCTTATTCTCAGACTGTATTAGTTTTTACCTCAGCCCTGCCTTTCCCTGTACTTCCCTCAAACTACCCAAACTCTAATTCCCTTGAGTGCTCTAGAGTAGCCCTTCTCAGTTATTTCCTTGTGGTCAGAGAAAGTCAGGGCATAAGCAGTTCCAACAAATATCCATAGAGGATATTTTATTTCATTACCAGTAGTATATACAGACATAATGGGTATCCTTCTATGCTTTCAATAATACCTTGGAAAGTTATTTATCAGAAAAGTGGTAATTAGCACATATCCCCATTCCTTTGAGCCTATTATATAACTAAGGATTTTTCTCCCTAGGAAATTATTACATGAGCATATAAACACAAAATGTTGTAGGTATTTCAGAATATTAAGACATTCAAACTCTTCAGACAATGATTCTCAAACAGGAATATGAATTGGAAACACACAGAGAAATTTTATATAAGAATCTATGAACAAATATGTGCTTGAAACACACTCTAGACAATTCTGAATGAGCAGATGTACAATGGGGCACAAGCAAATGTATTTTTTAGCTACATAGATTATTCTAATATAAATTCCAAGTTAAGAAGTAATGCCCAAAGGTCTCCTGGGCTCCTGACTTAAAACCTCTAAACCATATAGTACTTTTCTCTTTATATGGAAAAATGAAGTAGTATCTGAACTGCATGGATGTATGTGCATGTACACATGCACATATACCCACTTCTTAGTATCCGTTTCACTTTCCCTACCATTCAGGCACCAAAGATAGCATTCTATTGACAGGTACCTAGTCCTCAGGTAGAATAGAAAGTCATATTCTTGGCTTTAACTTCAAAAAAAGGGTTCTTGAAGTCTACAGCAGAAATATCATATATTGCTATCAAAACAAGTATTTTCAATCACAATATCTGGGCTTTTAGAGAAAGAATTATTTGCTATTTGTTTTTCAGCTTTATTTATATTTAGGTTTTTTTCCCTTTTTCATTGATATATTTATTTACTTTTACTTGACACATTGTAATTATACACATTTATGAGTACAACTTGATATTTTGATACATATATGTTGTATAATGATCCAATCAGGGTAGTCAGTGTATCTTTCACTTCATGCATTTATCATTTGCTTGTGAACATTCAAAAGCCTCTCCTCCACCTATTTTGTAATATACAATACTTTAGTATTAACTATATTCACCAGAAGTTATTCCTCCTATCTAATTGTGTGCCCAGTGACCAACCTCTCCCTATGTGCCCCTTCCTCACCCCCTCCCAAGCCTCAGGTTACCCCTGTTCTACTCTCTGCTTCTATATCAACTTTTTCTTCCTTCCTTCCTTCCTTCCTTCCTTCTCTCTCTCTCTCTCTCTCTCTCTCTCTCTCTGTCTCTTCTCTCTCTCTCTCTCTCTCTCTCCCCCTCCCTCTCTCTCTCTCTCTCTCTCTCTTTCTCTCTCTCTTCTTCTTTCTTTCTTTCTTTCTTTCTTTCTTTCTTTCTTTCTTTCTTTCTTTCTTTCTTTCTTTCTTTGATTCCACATATCAATGAGATCATGCAGTTTTTGTCATTCTGCATCTGGCATATTTCACTTAAGATGATGTCCTCCAGGTTAATCCATGTTGTCAAAAATGACAGGATTTCATTCTTTTTATGGCTGAATAGTATTCCATTGTGTATATATATCATATTTTCTTTATGTATTCTGTTGTTGGACACTTAGATTGATTCCATGTCTTGGCTATTGTAAATAGTGCTACAATAAACATGACAGTGCAAGTATCTCTTCAATATATTGAAGACATTTCCTTTCAATATATATTCAGTAGTGGGATTGCTGGATCATATTGTAGTTCTATTTTTAATTTTTTGAGGAACCTCCACACTGTTTTCCATAATGGCTGTACTAGTTTACAATTCCACCAGCAGTGTGTAAATATTCCCTTTTCTTCACATCTTCACCAACATTTATTTTCTTTTGTCTTTTTGATAATGCCATTCCAACTAGAGTGAGGTGCTATCTGATTGTGGTTTTGATTAGCATTTCTCTGATGATTAGTGATGTTGAACATATTTTCATATACCTGTTGGCCATTTTTATGTCTCCTTTTGAGAAATGTCTATTAAGGTCGTCTTTTGCCCATATTTTAATTGGTTTATTTTTTGCTGTTGAGTAAAGTTCCTTATATATTCTGGATATTAACCCCTTGTCAGATGTATGGTTTGCAAATATTTTCTCCCATTCTGTAGGTTGTCTTTTTACTATTTTAATACTTTCCTTTGCTGTGCAAAAGCCTTTTACTTGTATATAACCCCATTTGTCTATTTTTGATCTGTGGCCTGTGCTTTTGAGGTCTTATTTAAAAAATCCTTGCCCAGCCCAATGTCATGAAGCATTTCCTCTATTTTTTTCCTAGTAATTTTATAGGATTGGATCTTACACTTAAGCCTTTAATAAATGTTGAGTTGAATTTTGTATATGGTTTGAGGTAGGGGTCTAGTATCATTCTTCTGCATGTCTAATTTTCCCAGCACCATTTATTGAAAAGAGTACCTTTTCCCCAATGTGTGTTCTTGGCACCTTTGTTGTAAATCAGTTGAGTGGAGGTAAATTTACTTCTGGGCTCTCTACTCTGTTCTATTGGTCTGTGTATCTGTTTGTATGGCAGTACCATGCTATTTTGGTTACTATAGCTTTGTGGTATATTTTTACGTAAGGTAATGTGATATCTCCAGCTTTTTTCTTTTTGCTCAGGATTGCTTTGCCTATTCAGGGTCTTTTATGGTTTCAATTGAATTTTAGGATTGTTTTTTCTATTTCTGTGAAGAATGTCATTAATATTTTGACATATATTGCATTGAATCTGTATATTGCTTTGGGTAGCATGGCCATTTTAACAATATTAATTCTTCCAATCTATGAACATGGGATACCTTTCCTTTATTTGTGTCCTCTTAAATTTCTTTCATTAATATTTCATAGTTTTCAGGGTACAGATCTCTCACCTATTTGGTTAAGTATATTCCTTGCTATCTTATTTTTTTTATACCAACTGGAGATGGAATTGTGTTCTTGATTTCTTTTTCAAAGAGTTCATTATTAGCATACAGAAACGTTAGTGATTTTTGTATGTTGATTTTGTATCCTGTGGCTTTATTGAATCTTTTTATTAGTTCTAAGTGTTTATTGGTGGAGTCTTTAGGGTTTTATGTACATAAGACCATGTCATCTGCAAACAGGGACAATTTGACTTCCTTCTTTCCAATTTTGAGGCTTTTTATTTCTTTAACTTGCCTAACTACTCTGGCTAGGACTTGCAGTACTATATTGAATAGAGGTGGTGAAAATGGACATCCTTGTCTTGTTCCTGATCTTAGAAGAAAAGCTTTCAGCTTTTCCCCATTCAGTATGGTGTTAGCTGTGAGTTTGTCATGTATGGCCTTTGTTGTGTGAAGGTATATACCCTATACATCTAATTTGTTGAGAGTTCTTATGAAGTTATGTTGAATTTTCTCAAATGTATTTTCTGCATCTATTCAAAAGATCATATGATTTTTGTCTTTCCCTTTGTTAATGTGGTATATCATATTTTTTGATTTGCATATGTTAAACCATTCTTGTATCTCTGGAATGAATCCTATTTGATCATAGTGAATAATCTTTTTAATATACTGTTTAACTAGGTTTGCTAGTATCTTATTGAGAGTTTTGTTTTGTTTTTTGGGGTTTTTTTTTGTTTTGTTTTCTTTTGTTTTTTTGCAGGTATGTTCATCAGGGACATTGGCCTATAGTTTTCTTTTTTTGTTGTGCCCTTTTCCAGTTTTGAAATCAGGGTAATGCTGGACTTGTAAAATGACTTTGGAAGTATTCCCTACACTTCAATTTTCTGGAATAATTTGAGAAGAATTGGAATTAGTTCTTCTTTATATGTTTGATATAATTTAGCAGTGAAGCTTTCAGGTCCTGAGTTTTTCTTTGCTGAAAGACTTTTTATTTCTGATTTAATTTCCTCACTCATTATTGGCTTGAGCTGATTTTTTGTTTCTTCATAATTTAACCTTGGTGGGTTTTATGTGTCCAGAAATTTATCCACTTCTAGGCTTTCCAATTTGTTGGAGTATAGTCATACATAATAGTTTCTTATGATCCTTTGTATTTCTGTGTCATAAATAGTAATATCTCCTTTTTCATCTCTCATTTTACTTACTTGAGTCTTCTATCTTTTTTCTTAGTCTAGCTAAAAATTTGTTGATTTTGTTTACCTTTTAAAAAATTAACTCTCCATTTCATTGATCTCTTGAGGTGTTTTTCAGCCTCTTTTTATTAATTTCTCCTCTGATCTTTATTATTTCCTTTTTTATACCAATTTTGAACTTTGTTCTTATTTTTTCTGGTTATTTGAGATGCATTGTTAAGTTATTCATTAGAAGTATTTCCTTTTTTTTTTTTTTTTGCTTTTTTTAGAGATGGGGTCTCACTCTGGCACCCAGGCTGGAGTGCAGTGACATGATCATAGCTCACTGCAGCTTCAAACTCCTGGGCTCAAGCAATCCTCTCACCTCATCCTCCTAAGTATCTAGAATTGCATGCCTGGACCACCATGCATGGCTAAATTTTTTTGTAGAGAGTGGGACTTGCTATGTTGCCCAGGCTGGTATCAAACTCTGGGCCTCAAGCAATCCTCCCACTTCAGCCTCCCAAAGTGCTAGGATTACTATTGAGCCACCATGCCTAGACAATATTTCTTCCTTTTTGATGTAGGAGTTTATTGCTATACATTTCCCTCTTATAACTGCTTTTGCTATATCCCATAGGTTTTGGTATGGTATGTTTGCATCTGGTTTGGCTCAAGGAATTTTTCAATTTCCCTTGTAATTTTTTCATTGATCTATTGGTTGTTTAACAGCATATTGTTCAATTTCCATGTATTTGTAAAGTTTTCAGAGTTTTTCAGGTTGTTGATTTCTAGTTTTATACAATTGTGGTCAGAGAAGATACTTGATATGATCTTTATATTCTTAAATTTGTTAAGACTTATTTTGTGGTCTAACATATAATCTATCCTGGAGAACATTCCATGTGAAATTGAGAAGAATGTGTATTCCACAGCTATGAGATGAAATGTTCTACAAGTGTCTTTCAGGTCCATTTGTTCTATGGTGCAGTTTAAATTCGATATTTCTTTTTTGACTTTCTGTCTATGTATTTGTCTATTGCTGAAAATGGGGTGCTGATGTCAACTACATTATTGTATCATCGTCTATTTCTCCCTTTAGGTCTAATAATATTTGCTTTATATATCTGAGTTCTCTAGTGTTGGGTGCACATATATTTATAACTATTATATCCTCTTGTTGAATTGATCCCTTTATCATTATATAATTATCTTTGTCTATTTTTATAGTTTTTGACCTAAAGTCAATTTTCTCTGATAAAATTATGACTAAACCTGTTCACTTTTGGTTTTGTTTGCACAGAATATCTTTTTCTATCCCTTCACTTTCACTATTTAATGGTGAGATGAGTCTACTGTAAGCAGCATATAGTTGGGTCTTGTTTTTTTAATCCATTCAGTTACTCTACATATTTTAATTGAAGAATTTAATTTGTTTATATTTGAGGTCATTATTGATAGGTAAGGACTAACTCCTTACCTATCAATAATAACTCCATTTTGTTAATTGTTTTCCAGTTGTTTTGGAGTTCCTTTGCTCCCTTCGTCCTCTCTTGTTTACTTTTGTGATTTGGCAGTTTTTCTGCAGTCTTAAGCTATGTTTCCTTTATTTTCTCATTAGTGTAATTTCTTTCTTTGTGGTTACTATGGGGGTAACATAAAGACTATTATAGTTTAATGGACTATTTTAAGCTGATAACAACTTAACTTTGGTTGCATAAAAATACTCTAGAGTTTTTCCCTCACTCCCACAATTTCTATTTTTGTTGCCCTAATTTATATCTTTATCTATTGTGTTCCTTAGCCACTAACTGTAGTTGTTGCATTTGTAGTTTTACCATTTTGGCGTTAAACCTTTATACTAAAGGACTGCCCCTTTATTTCTAGTTGTAACACTCCCTTAAGCATTTCTTAATGCCTGGTCTTATGGTGATGAATTTCCTCAGTTTTTGGTTTTCTGGGAAGGTCTTGATTTCTCCTTCATTTGTGAAGCATAGTTTTGCTGGATATAGTATTCTTGAGTGAAAGTTTTTTTGCTTTTTTTTGTTTGCTTGTTTTCTCTCAGCACTTTTAGCATATAATCCCATTTTTTCCTGGCCTACAGAGTTACTGTTGAGAAATCTTCTGATAGTCTAATAGATGATCCCTTATATGTTACTTGTTGCTTTTCTCTTGCAACTTTAGTATTTTCTCTTTGTCTTTGACTTTTGACAGTTTGAATATAATGTGCCTCAGAGAGGATATTTTTGGGTTGAATCTAGGTGGGAACTTTTGAACTTTCTGCAACTGGACGTCCATATCTCTCCCAAGACTTGGTAAGTTTTCAGCCATTATTTTCTTAAATAGGTTTTCTGTTCCTTCTTCATTTCTTCTGCCTCTGGCACTGATGTAATGTGAATATTTGTTAACTTAATGTGCCCTGTAATTCTCATAGGCTTTCTTCATTCTTTTTTATTCTTTTTTCCTTCTGACTGGGTTATTTTGCCTATTATCTTCTAGTTCAGAAATTGTGTCTTCTTCTTGATCTAGTCTGTTGTTTAAGATCTCAATTATATTTTTATTTCATTTATTGAATTCTTCAGCTCCAAGATTTCTGTTTGCCTCTTTTTTACAATATCTATTTCTTCATTGAATTTCTCATTGAAATCATTAATTTTTTTCCTGATTTCATTGAATTTTTTTCTGTGTTCTTTTTATATCACTGAGGTTCCTTAATATCATTATTCTGAATTCCCTGTCAGGAATTTTATAAATGACCTTTTCTTTGGTGTCTGTTACTAGAGACTTAATATGTTCTTTTGAGGATGTCATGTTTCCTTGCTTTCTTATGTTTCTTGTGTTGCTACATTGATAACTGCACATCTAGTGGAATAGTTGCTTTTTCCAATTTTGTGGAGTAGCTTTTATAGGAAGAGACTTTTTCCTGTAGATGGGTCCTGGGATGTCTATTGGGTATGGTGCATTGGCTTTGGTTCTGAGTGGACTCAGTCGTATGTTCTCCATGCAGTTTCTTCAGCTGTAATTCTTATCACTGATTTCTGTGATTGACTCAGTGGTCTAGACTGCAGGAGTTTGTGACAGTAGTGGCACAATATCACCAGGGGTAGGGGTACTCAGCTGGTAGTCAGGCCAGGTGCATGCAGATGCAGAGGATACAGGCGCAGGATCAATAGGCTATCAGGCAGGCTCTCTGGTGAGGCAGGAATTGTCTCCAGGTTGACTGTAGGACTGGGAGTGCCAGTCCTACAGAGAATGCCAGCCAGGCAGCTCTGTGGCAGTCTTTGTAAGGAAGCATGCTCCCACCAGTCTGGATGTCGGGCCAGTGTAGGCATGTGTAGGGGGAGCAGGACCAGTCAGCTCTGCAGTAGTCTCTCTGGAGAGGCAGGTTCACTGCCAGACAAGCTGTTAGGCCACATGTGTGCATGCATGGTAGGTCTGGGCAGCTCTGAAGTGATCTGTCAGAGGGGCAGGGCTGCTGCAGGACTGGATGTTGGGCTGAGTATGGGTGCACACAGGATCAGACGGCCAGCCAACTGTGCAGCATGGGTACAAGTGGGCATAGCAGGCCAACTGGCTGTTCTGTAGCTTCCCTGCCATGAATGTTCACCTGTTCCCTAGTAGGTTCAGGTGCAGTGTGTGTTCAGACACCAGGGTCTCAGCTATTTTGTCTGTTCTAGTGTCCAGGCAAGCAGGGTCTGGCGCAACAGGCACCCATGTGAATGTGGTAGAATTACAATGGGAGTTAGGGATGAAGAAAGTCATTGGCCTACTGGCCCCCAGGGCAAGACACACTTTAGCAGTGGGTCCAATTTGAAGATGGCACTTTGCTGTAACAGCTTAGGTTGTAGGGGTGGGAGAGTGCCCAACATGGGATCCTACTCTGAGGCAATGCAGTCATACATACTCCTAACTACTCTCCAAACTTGATTCAATGTCTTTGAGTACTGGAGGACTCTCCTGTAGCAAGGACTACTGGCATTGGCAGAGGCAATGGGAACCACTGGGGATCTCCAGCTTACCTTTTCCACAGAAGAAGTCTCCCTGACTCCAAGACGATTTTGGCAGAGAAAGAGTATGTCAGAGTAAGAATGCTCCACTCTCCTCTCTATGGTGCTATCCTGTGCTTCTGTGCTCTGCAGGACTTTTCCTGTTCCCCTGGTGCTCTCCAGCATACTTCTTCAATCACTCCAGTCAAAATATAGTTGTTTATTCATTGTTTTGGTCCCATTTTGTGGGAAATATGAGCACCAGGGATCTCTAGTCAACCATCTTGCTTATATTCTAAAAGCTGTTTTTCAGTTTAAATGCTGTAATTTGACTATAAAGAGCCAAATAGCCCACAGGTCTCAGAAAGTAGAATTTCATATAAAGTATACAGTGGAGAAAAAAGCAGATTTCTTCACCCCTCCCCCCCAAAAAGTACAAGCAAAGTATAAAAAGTATAGAACAGTTGTGGTATAAAGTTGGATGCTAGCAGATGCCTTATAGGGGTTTATAATCATGTCCATCCTCCTGGCTAAGCCCCTACTGAGGAGAAAGAGAGAAAACCCATATAGATTGAGGGTGAGGGAGCAGCACAAAGCAGAGGAATTTTCATTTATTAATTCAATTTATCTGTTTAATTAACAAATATTTATTGAGCACCTACTATGTGCCAGGCTCTATCTAGATTTTGGAATACAACCAGAACTTACTTCCATCATGTAGCTGGAAAATACAAAAAGTTGGATATAAAAGTGTTCTACAACAGCCTGGCTCTGCAGTAGTAGATATAACAGAAGCTAAATCTAAAAAGAGAAGGCCAGGGATATTACCCACACCTACTCTCAAGCTCTGAAGCCCAAGAGGAGCAAGGGACAGCATGTGAAACTTTCCTATATCCCTGAAAAGAGGTGTGATAGTGGCTGAGGATGGGAGATGGCCCCTGGAGGAGCATCACAATTGGAATGTATGGAGAGGCCAGTGTGACTAGTATGAACCTGGTTAGCAGAATACTAAAGTGAGTGAAGACATTTCAGTGAAATGCAGTAGGAATCAGTTCCAGTGACCAAAAATGTCAATGGCTACTATAGTTCTCAACAGAAAGCAGTGTGCATGGATGCTACAGATCATGGACACATCACCCTCTTCCCTGAAGCCAGAATGACAAGCCCCTGCTCCTTTGGAATTCAGATCAAAGGTCTGGGAAGAAAAAAGAGTAAAAAAGGATAATCCTGAAATGACTGAGTAGAAACCTAAAATTGGGAAAATTTAAATCATAGAGTGTGAATTTCCCTGAAAGTGACAGTGTTTTAAAGAATCTGCTATCACCGGATATGAGGACTTAGCTAAATATTTTTGAAATAGGAACATTTTAAAAAGTAAAATTTCATACACTTTGGTTTTATGTCTATAAGATACACAATCATTACACACATATTCATTATTTTAGATGAAATATTAACTTTTTCTATCATGACTATCTTTAAATACTTATTTTTCTTCTGGAATGAGAATTTTTATACTATGTAGCTTCACAAACACTAGCAAATTTCAACCAGGTTTGCCTCCTTTTATACTTAGGGAAACTGCAGCACAGAGGGTGAAATTATTGCTCAAAGTTGTAAAATCAATGAGAAAAAGAGAATTTGAATCCAAGCTCCTTGACTTCCTTTTCAGTGATATTTCCATTATCTTAAAATTTGACACCAAACAAGAGGAACCACACACAGGTACTTTGAAGATTGAAGTTTCAATTGTATGTCAATAAACAGTTTAAGTATACTTACAAAGGTGAAATTTTAGGAAAAATTTATTCAGGTTTGCCTTATTTAAACTTTCTCTAGAGATTGCTAATGAGAAGTCATATGGAAAGTATGAAATCCTAACTGAGAAAATATATGAGCCAGGCAATGGTATGTTGGTCAATGTTTTACAGCTGATTTCCAGGGGCTGACAGCCCTAATTAGTAGAGGTTGCTGATTTCCATGGTGTATATACTCCCACCATAACGAATTTCAAGTTACCAACACAGTGTCAATCAGGTGGCAAAATTCTTTGTAAATTTAAAAATCAGTTTTGCAAGCTGATAACAAGCTCGCTTCAACACAACACTGAAGCCAGGGTTGTTTCTCCAGAGCAGAGGTCAACTTAAGCATTTACTTATTAGAATTCAGGGGGTTTTATTGGGACAATACACTGATGTGCTTTAAGAACAGATAACCAGTTAGCATGAATAATTATCATGAAAGTAGTGTACTTTTAACTACTTGTAAAATGTAGCTTTTTCTTGAAATTTCCCCCAGCCAAACACAAAAGAAAGTCTTAGGTCTTCACACACACATACATATATACAGAGTTCTCTGGACCGAAGTAATAGAAATCATAAATGATAGAAATCAAGTGTAAACACTCTTTTGTGAGATTTGCATGGAAACTATCAACTGTACCTGTTTTACATTGTCACCTTGTATTCTGCTCATAAGATACAACAGAACAGCATCTATACAAAGTCTGAATTTTTCTCTTTCTTTCTACCATATAAGGTTAAAGAAAAGTGAGGGCAGATTAAAAGTGGCTTGTGAAATAGCTAAAAATAAAATTAATAAATAAATAAAATAAAATACCTAGGAATATATTTAACCAATTGGGTGAAAGCTGTCTCTAAGGGATCACAAAACACTGATGAAAGCAATTGAAGAGGACACAAATAAATGAAAAGGCATCCATGTGCATGAATTAGAAGATGTAATATTGTTGCGTAGATAGTGAGTGGCCTCCACCCTCCTGGGGACAAAGGTGGGCACCCTGAGCAATTGCCACACCTGGGAGAGGAGGGAATGCCCTACCAATCTTCCAATCAGAACATAGTGCTCAAACTGCAAATGAATGAAGACGATTCCCTAGCCTGTGGGCCAAGCAGCACAGGTACAATAGGGTCTGGAAGGTGACAATATAAGGTTAATTATCACGTAATTAGCTTAAATGTGCACTGCAGTTCACCCCTCCAAATGGGCATGAGGAGAGCCCAGCCTAGGCAATATAAAACAGGACCCCAGACCATAATCGGGGCCCTCCTGTTACAATGGAAGGTCCGTTCATTTTCTGTGGTGAACGCATTTTACTTTACTTGATAAATTTCACATCGTGCTTGCCTTACTTTAGTGCGTCTGGTCATTCTTCGGCCAAGAGCACACCAAGAACCGAGAATGGATGACTATGACCTGACAATATCATTGAAATAACCATACTGTCCAAAGCAATCTATAGATTCAATGCAATCCCTATCAAAAAGCCATCATCATTTTTCACAGAAATAGAAAAAAAAAACCCTAAGATTTGTATATAATCAAAAAAGAGCCTGAATATCCAAAGCAATCCTCTGCAAAAAGAACAAATCTGTAGGCATCACACTACCTGACTTCAAAATATATTACAAGGCATAGTAACCAAAACATCATGCTACTGGTACAAAAACAGACACACACACAAATGGAACAGAATAGATAATCCAGAAATAAATCCACATATTTACAGCCAACTCATTTTTGACAAAGTCACCGATAATATACACTGGGGAAAGGATACCCTCTTCAATAAATGGTCCTGGGAAAATTGGATATGGATATCTTCATATCTATATGTAGAAAAATGAAACTGGACCCATATCTCCCAGTATATACAAAAATCAACTCAAGACTTAAAAACGCACAGGTAATAAAAATGAAAATAGACAAATGGAATTATATCAAACTAAAAATCTTTTGCACAGAAAAGGAAACAATCAACAGAGTGAAGAGGTAATCTGCAGCATGGGAGAAAATATTTTTAAACTATTTATCCATCAAGGGACTTATATCTAGAATACACAAGGAACTCAAGCAACTCAATAGTAAAAAACCAATAACCCCATTAAAAATTGGGCAAAGGACATGAATAGACATTTCTCAAAGGGAGAAATATAAATGGTCAGCAGGTATATGAAAAAAATGCTCAACATCACTAATCATTAGGAAAATGTAAATCAAAACCACAATGAGATATCATCTTATCCCAGTTAGAATGGCTATTAAAAAAAGACAAAAAATAACAGATGCGGGTGAGGATGTGGAGAAAAGTGAATTTTTATACACTGTTGGTGGTAATGTAAATTAGTACAGCCACTATGGAGAACAGTATGAACATTTCTCAGAAAGCCAATAGAACTACTATATGATCCAGCAATCCTACTACTGGGTATTTACTCAATGGAAAAGAAATCAGTATATCAAAGGGATATCTGCACTCACATGTTTATTGCAGCACTATTCACAATAGCAAAGATATGGAATCAAGCTAAGTGTTCATCAATGGACAAATGGATAACGAAAATGTGGTATATGTACACAATGGAACACTATTTGGCTACAAAAATGATTGAAATCATGTCCTTTTCAGCAACATGGATGGAACTAGAGGTCATTATGTTAAGTGAAATAAACCAGACACAGAATGACAAATTTTGCATATGAGAACTCACAATGTGGAAGCTAAAAAAAGTGGACGTCATGGAGGTTGAAAGCAGAATGACTGATACCAGAGCCTGGGATGGGTGTGGTGGGGGGGATGAGAAGAGGTTGTTCAATGGGTACAAACACATAATTAGATAGAAGGTATAAGTTCTAATGTTTGACAGTAGAGTAGGGTGACTATAGTTAGCAACAATGCATTGTATATTTTAAAGTAGCTAGAAGAAAGAACTTGAAATGTTCCCAGAAACAGAAATGATAAATATTCAGAGTGATGGATATCTCAAATATCTTGACTTGATCATTACATATTCTGTGTATGTAACAAAATATCACATTTACCCCATAAATAAGTAAAATATTATGTATCAAAAAGTAGGTATACAAATGGTCAATGGGTATATGAAAAAATGCTCAATATTACCAATCACAAGGGAAATACAAGTCAAAACCACAGTGAGGTGTGATCTCACCCCAGGTAGAATGACTATTATCAAAAAGACAAAGAATAATGGATGCTGGCAAGTATGCAGGAAAATGGGAATGCTCATGCACTGTTGGTGGGAATGTATAGTTCAGCCACTACGGAAAACAGTATGGTATTTCCTCAAAAAACTAAAAATAGAACTACCACATGATCCATCAATCTCACTTCTGGGTATATATCCAAAAAAGAATAAATCAATATATCAAAGGGATACCTTCACTTGCATATTTACTGCAGCACTATTCAAATAGCCAAGATATAGAATCAACCTAAGTGTCCATCAGTGGACAAATGGATAAAGAAAATATATATGTACATGACGGAATATTATTCAGCCATAAAAATAGAATGAAATTTTGTCATTTGCAGCAACATGTATAGATAGAACTGGAGGTCATTATATTAAGTGAAAGAAGCCAGGCACAAAAAGACAAATATTGTATGTTCTCACTCATATTTGGGAGCTAAAAAAGTGGATCTCATGGAAGCAGGGAGTAGAATGGTGGTTACTAGAGGTTGGGAAATGTTGGGGGTGCAGATTAAGGGAAGTTGTTTAATGAGTATAGTTAGATAGAAGAAAAAATTCTAGTGTTCAATAATACAGTAGAGTGACTATAGTTAATAATTTATTGTATACCTATTTCAAAATAGCTAGAAGAAAGTTGGAATGTTTATAACACAAAGTAAAGAAAAATGTTTGAGGTGATGGACATGCCAATTACCTGGATTTCCTCATTACACATTGTATACATGTATCAAAATAGCATATGTACCCAAAAGTATGTACATTATGTATCAACTTTAAATATCTAAAAAATAAAAAAGTCCCCATGGAATTCAAATTAGCAACCCAATTTAAGTAAGACTGATGGAGATAATAAAGTAAAGATCAGAGTGTGATATGGTTATATATATAACTATTATCTTCTCTTTGTATCAAAAAGATTTCCAAGATTTATTCAAGACCCAATCTTTTTGTTCTTAATTTCTGCAAATGTAATGCAAAATATTTGTATTCCTTTATTCAATAACGAATAGAGACAATATTTTATTAGTAGAAAGACCTAAGGATTTGAAACTAGGTTTCCTGGGTTGGAATTCTAGCCCTGTCCCTTCAAACCATGTGACATTGGGAAAGTCATTTATCCACTTTGAGTCTCAGATTCCTTTTTGGCAAAAATGGAGTTAGTGATATTTCTTTGACATAATGAATGTGAAAGCACCAAGTACATGGTATATAAACGACAAATGTTTAGTTTATTTCATCCTAATAAATGTTGAACAGCTATTTCCAAACATCTATAAGACAAAATAAAATGGGAAATCTCCTGAATTTGTAATAGAATAGATTTATACTCTATTCCTTCTTAATGGTTAGAAAATTCTAGTCTTTTTTTAAAATTTCAAATCCAATGGTATCACATGTATTTTTTGTCATAAAAAAATCTCCAAAGATTCATTTATGTAACTCCAATTTCCTCTGGGCAGTTGTTTTTCAAAGCTACAGTTATCATAGTTCTAGTGGGATAATTCATTATATCATCATTGACTGGACATTTCATCAAACACATTTCACTGTTGAGACAACTTGTCAGTGATATTCAATTTGCTGTCTCATCAGCAATAAAGTGTATAGTAATTAAGTTTTTATCTTGACAACATCTCATCCTTATTGCTCATCCATAATTCATATTTTATATGTCAAACATCAACCACACATATATTGTGCTAATGAGGATGGAAAACAGAGTTTACCCTCATAGATGTCTTCTCAGACAATACAAATAATTACATTCTTTTTTCTAAGGCCAGGGCTAGCCAAAGGCACAATTATGAAGCAGAAGCCCCACTCCCCCAGCCTACCTCCCAAGAATTTCCCTAGTTACCCAAATCAGATTTTAAAAATTCCCTCTAAAGTACTAATGATTATTTAAAACAATTAGAAATCCTATTAACCTTTTAAATTCTAGCTCAAAAAACACTCCTTCCTCTGTATATTTTGTACTCTTCAATAGTAGCACTTGAGCTACTGATTTATAGATGTGCCTTCCCATTATTTTGTGAGTTACCTGACAGTAAGTACAAGCCCTTTTTTAAATGCAATTTTCTTGGTGCATAGCACAGTGCTTGGCACATAAACATATTAAATTTATTGAATTTAATTTAAATGGATCAATTTTATATTCTGAAAGAATGTTTCTATTTTGAAAGAAGTATGCAAAGAATGCAAGTTTATATTTCCACAGATGCAAATGTTGGCACTTAGATGAAGGAGATATTTATAAATGGGGCAGAAGGTAGAAATTTCCCATCACCACTCAAATCATATCAAATTTTAAATAAACTATTTCACCTACTTGCCTAGCTCTCCAGCCTCATTTTCACCCCTAGACTCTGAAAAAATTATTCCCTCTGCTTGATTGTCCTTCCGTGCCCTCTATATCTAGTAGACTGCTTTTTATTCTTCAAAACCCATTTCAAAAGTAACTACTTCTATGAAGCCCTCTCTGATTCCCTCAGACATTCACTATTTCTGAGTATCCACAGTACTCTGTTTATACCATTAGTAATGGTACATAGCTACTAGTAATGGAGTGGCTATTGTCTGCAGGCATTGTGTTAGACATTTTATGGAATTTATCTAATTTTATTCTTGTAAAAACCATACCAAATAGATGTTTATTTCATTCTTGAAAAAATGGAGGCTCACAGGATTTAAGTAACCTATTGAACGTCACACAGGTAGTAATCCACAAAACAAATTTAAACTAGACTCTCTGACTCCAAAGCCCATAATATTTACCCTGTATCATATAGTTTCTGATAAATTAATAACTGAATGAGTGATGACTGCGGCAAAGGATAGCACATCCTCATGAGCACATATGTGGCTGAGATAAATATATTTCAAATTTAACCTTCCTTACACATTTAATATTTGACATATTGGAGTATATTAAGATACCTTTGTTAAGATAGCTAAGGTATATGGCAAAGAACATACCACAATTTGAATGTATTATCCTCAGAATCATAACAAAGACCTCCTATTGTAACTGAGCATTTTAGAATGCAGTTTCTGAATTCAAAACCTCAGTGTCAAGCCAGCCTCATTACATGTTCTTTCCATTTAAGCCTATTCTGATCACATTCTCCTCGGATCAGCCCCAGTGGTCCCAACAGGGAGCTATAATATGCGTAAAATGTCTGCTGAGCCAGATTAAATGAATTTCAGTTAAGGGACTAATATTATTAACATTGTATGATGATTTGCAATTATCAGTCAAATAAGATCGCTTACCAGAGGACCAGGGAGGTCTTAGTAAGAGATGAACCACAAAATCAGCACATTCTCTGCTCAATCAGTTTATAACCTAAATGGGCAATTGCAAATAATGGAGGGATAGAAGAAGTCTCCAGGGAGAGGTGAGAAGAAGAAAGAGTCCTTCAATTGTTCTTGTCCTTAATGAAAAAGGCTTATGTGAAAAACAAGCTCAACTGCACTCCCTCATCTATCCTCCCACAATATGCAAGTCCTCTGCAAGCACACTGGCTTAATGCACTAATACTGAGAGGCAGCTGTCATTCAGAAGAAAGCACTGATCTGGAATGTAGAACCCAACGATTCTAGTCCTGAATCTGCCACTAACTATCTCTGTGACCTTAGTCCTTAACTTTTCTTCTTCTAGAGCCCCTGTTTCTTGCCAATAAAAGGAAAAGATCACACTAGTTCAATCTGAGATCTTTCCAATTCTAAAATGGAATATTTTACCATTGGATACAAATACTCATTCAGTTAAATCTAATTTTCCCCATTCTCTATTTCCTAATTGACATCACGGTTGATTTTCTTAGATTTTTGTCAACCTGCCCCAGCACAGATCCATCTTGTACCAGGCAAAGGGGCTGGTACAAGAAGGCACCAAATACTAAGGAGCAGAATTGTTTTTACAATTCTGATTTAATACCTCCAGCTCTTCTCTTCACCTATGGGCACAAAGAAATCAGTCCCTTCACTGAAATTGATTTATATGATGCAAAAGTTCCCTTCAGGATCTGGCCTTGCAACACCATTCTGATTTCATCTCCTATTTCCAATCACTCATTCCTCTTAAGCTGCTCTCATTGCTGGTCCTCTATCACACTAGCAAGATTCCTATCTCAGAGCCTTTGTATCTTCCGTTCCACCTACCTGGAATACCTCTCTCTCCTATAGCCTTGTAGTTTGATCTCTCACTTTCTTCAAGTTTTTATTCCAAAGTCACTTTCTCAATAAGGCCTACCCTCATCATCGTTTACACTTACTCACCATTTTATATCTTCCATCCCTACTCTATTCTCTTTCCTTAACATTGTTCACAATAATTAATTATGTATTTTGTTGATTATCTGTCTTCCCCACTAGAAAGTAAACCCCGTAAAGACAAAGGTTTTTTTGGTCTGTTTAGTTCTCTTCCATATTCCCAGTACCTAGAGCAGTGCTTAGCATATAGTAGGTACCCAATAAATATTTGCAGAATGAATGAATAAACTCCCATGTCCCATCACTCTCCCCTAACTCACTCTGCTCCCAACATGCTTGTCTTCTCCTTCTTTATCATGCATACCAAGCATACTCTCCCTTAGTGTGTTTGTACTGTACTTCCTCCTGTCTAGAATCTCCTTCTAAAGATATACATATAGCTTTCTTCATCAGTTTATTCAGATCTATATTATTTTTTTTAATTTCAAAGTATTAAGGGGATACAAATGTTTTTAGTTACATGAATTGCTTTTATAATGCTTGAGTCACAGCTATAAGTGTGCCCATCACCCAAATAGTGTCCATTGTACCTGTTAGGTAGGTTTTCACCTCTCCCCTCCTCCCTCCACCCCCTTGCTTGATTTCAACTGCATTTTACATTCCTCTGTGCACATGTGTGGTGATCAGTTAGTTCCAATTTAATCATGAGTACATATGGTGTTTGTTTTTCCATTCTTGGGATACTTCACTTAGCATAATGGTCTCCAGTTCCATCAAAATTGTTGCAAAAGGCATTAATTCATCCTTTTTATGGCTAAGTAGTACTCCATGGTATACATATACCACAATTCGTTAATCCAGTCATGAATTGATGGGCACATGGGTTGATTCCACATCTTTGCAATTGTGAATTGTGCTGCAAAAAACATTTGAGTACAGGTGTCTTTTTGAAAAAATGACTTATTTTCCTTTGGGTAAATACCCAGTAGTGGGATTGCTAGATAGAATGGTAGATCTACTTTTAGTTCTTTGAGGAATCTCCATACTGTTTTTCGTAGAGGTTGTACTAATTTCCAGTCCTACCAACAGTGTATAAGTGTTCCTTTCTCTCTGCATCCACACCAACATCTGTTGTTTCTAGACTTTTTTTAAAAAGCCATTCTAACAGGAGTAACATGATATCTCATTGTGGTTTTAATTTGCATTTCCCTGATGATTAGTGAAATTGGGCATTTTTTCATATGTTTGTTGGCCATTTGCTTATCTTCTTTTGAAAAGTTTCTTTTCATGTCTTTTGCCCTCTTTTTAATGGGGTCATTTGATGTTTTCTTGCTGATTTGCTTGAGTTCTTTGTATATTCTGGACATTAGCCCTTTTTCAGATGTATAGCTTGTGAATATTTTCTCACATTCTGTAGGTTGTCTATTTTCTCTGTTGATTATTTCAATAGCTGTGCATAAGCTTTTTAATTTATTCAAATCCCATTTATTTATTTTTGTTGTTGATGTGATTGCCGTTGGGGTCTTAGTCATAAATTCTTTGCCTAGGCTGATATCTAGAAGAGTTTTTCCTACATTTTCTTCTAGAATTCTTATAGTTTCATGACTTATATTTAAGTCTTTTATCCATCTTGAATTAATTTTTATGAGTTGTGAGAGATAGGGGTCCTGTTTCATTCTTCTGCATTCTTCTGCATCCAGTTTCCCAGCACCATTTATTGAATAGGGTTTCATTTCCTCAGCATGTGTTGTTCTCTACTTTGTCAAAGATCAGTTGGCTGTAGGTAGATGGTTTTATATCTGGGTTCTCTATTCTGTTCCAGTGGTCTATGTCTCTATTTTTCTGCCAATACCCTACTGTTTTGGTTACTATAGCCTTGTAGTATAGTTTGAAGTCTGGTAATGGGATGCCTCCAGATTTGTTCTTTTTGCTGAAGATCACATTGACTATTCAGGATCTTTCCTGGTTCCAAACAGAGAATAGAATTATTTTTTCTAGATCTGTGAAATATAACATTGGTATTTTGATGGGGATTGCATTGAATCTGTAAATCACTTTGGGTAGTATGGACATTTTACAAACTAGGCATAGAAGGAATATATCTCAAAATTATAAAAGCCATATATGACAAACCCATAGCCAACATTATGATGAATGGGGAAAAGTTGAACATTCCCCCCTAAGAACTGGAACAAGACAAGCATGCCCACTGTCACCACTTCTATTCAACAAAGTGCTGGAAGTCCTAGCCAGAGCAATCAGGCAAGAAAAAGAAATAAATCATATCCAAATTGGGAAAGAGGAGGTCAAACTATCCCTTTTTGCAGATGATATGTCTTACATCTAGAAAACCCCAAAGACTCCTGGAATTGATAAATAAATTCAGCAAAGTCTCAGGTTATGAAATCAATGTACATAAATCAGTAGCATTTCTATATATCAATAACAGTCAAGCTGATAGTCAAATCAAAGACTCAATACCATTCATAATAGCTACAAAGAAAATAAAATACCTAGGAATATACTTAATCAAGGAGGTGAAAGATCTCTACAAAGAGAACTATGAAACACTGAGTAAATAAATCACAGAGGACATAAACAAATGGTAAAACATATCTTGTTCATGGATCAGGAGAATCAGCATTGTTAAAATGCCCATACTACCCAAAGTGATTTACAGATCTATATTCAAATGTTATCTTGTCCAAGACGACTTCTCAGGTCAAACTATCTAAAATGGCAATTTCATTTTTCTTTTTTTAAATTTTATTTATTTTTTATTATACATAACAATTGTACATATTTATGGGATACATGTGATTTTTTTTTTAATTTATTTTTTTAATTTCAGAATATCATGGGGGTACAACACTTTGGCCATTCACATTGCCCCTGTTCTGCCCATGTCAGAGCCACAATTGTGGTCGTCTCCCAAACTGTGCTCCCCACATCCATTCAGTGAGAGTTTTTCCCATCCCTTCCACCCCCCTCCCGCCCCCCCCGCCCTCAGATGAATGTTATTGCCCTGTGTGATGTAAGTGTTCCTCAGTTAGTACCAGTTTGATGCTTGTTTTTCCAATCCTGTGACACTTCGCTTCGAAGAATGGGTTCTAGCTCCGACCAGGATAATACCAGATGTGTTAATTCACTATTGTTCCTTACTGCTGAGTAATACTCCATGGTATACATATACCACATTTTATTGATCCACTCGTGTATTGATGGGCACCTGGGATGTTTCCACAACTTTGCAATTGTGAATTGTGCTGCTATGAACATTCGAGAGCAGATGTCTTTATTATAAAATGTCTTTTTTTCTTTTGGATAAATACCCAGGAGTGGGATTGCTGGGTCAAATGGTAATTCTACTTTTAATTCTTTGAGGTATCTCCATATTCTTTTCCATAGAGGTTGTACTAATTTGCAGTCCCACCAGCAGTGTATGAGTGTTCCTATCTGTCCACATCCCCGCCAACATTTGTTATTTGGGGATTTTTTGATATGAGCCAATCTCACTGGAGTTAAGTGATATCTCATTGTGGTTTTGATTTGCATTTCCCTGATGATTAGAGAAGTTGAGCACTTTTTTATATGTTTGCTGGCCATCATTCTGTCTTCTTTGGAAAAGTTTCTGTTCATGTCCTTTGCCCATTTTTTAATAGGGTTGTTTGATTTTTTCTTGTTGATTTTCCTAAGTTCCGTATAGATTCTGGTTATCAGCCCTTTATCAGAGGTGTAGCATGCAAATATTTTCTCCCATTCTGTAGGTTGTCTGTTCACTCTAGTGATAGTTTCCTTGGCTGTGCAGAAGCTTTTCAATTTGATCAGGTCCCATGTATTTATTTTTGTTGCTGTTGTGATTGCTTTGGGGGTCTTCTTCATAAATTCTTTGCCTACGCCAATGTCCATAAGAGTTTTTCCAACGTTTTCTTCGAGAATTCTTATGGTTTCATGTCTTAGGTTTAGATCTGTTATCCATTGTGAGTTGATTTTTGTGAGAGGTGAGAGGTGTGGGTCCACTTTCAGTCTTCTACATATGGCCATCCAATTTTCCCAGCACCATTTGTTGAATAGGGATTCTTTTCCCCATTGTACGTTTTTCTGGAATTTGTCAAAGATCAGGTGACTGTATGAGGTTGATTTTATATTTGGGTTCTCAGTCCTGTTCCATTGGTCTACGTCTCTGTTCTTGTGCCAATACCATGCAGTTTTGGTTACTATAGCCTTGTAGTATAGTTTGAAGTCTGGTAGACAGATGCCTCCCAATTTGTTCTTTTTGCTTAAGATTGCTTTGGCTAGACGGGGTCTTCTCTGGTTCCACACGAAGCGTAGAATTATTTTTTCTAGATCGGCAAAAAATGATGTTGGTATTTTGATAGGGATTGCATTGATTCTGTAAATTAATTTAGGTAGCAAAGCCATTTTTACTATGTTGACTCTGCCTATCCAAGAGCATGGTAGGGCTTTCCATCTATTTACATCCTCTGCAATTTCCTTTCTCAGTGTTTCATAATTCTCTCTATATAGGTCTTTGACCTCCTTAGTTAGATATATTCCTAAATATTTAATTTTCTTTGTTGCTATTGTGAAAGGTATTGCATCTTTAATTTGTTTCTCGGCTTGATTGTTATTAGCATATATGAAGGCTATGGATTTGTGTGTATTAATTTTGTATCCTGAGACTTTGCTGAATTCATTTATCAATTCCAGTAATCTCTTGGTTGAATCTTTGGGGTTTTCTATATATAATATCGTATCGTCTGCAAATAGTGAAAGTTTGACCTCTTCTGCCCCTATCTGGATGCCCCTGATTCCTCTGTCTTGTCTAATTGCTGTGGCCAGGACTTCCAGCACTATGTTGAAAAGAAGTGGAGATAGTGGACACCCTTGTCTGGTGCCAGTTTTAAGGGGGAATGCCTTCAATTTTTCCCCATTCAGTATGATATTGGCTGTGGGTTTATCGTATATGGCTTTAATAGTTTCTAGGAATGAGCCATCTATGCCTATATTGTTAAGAGTTCTTATCATAAAAGGGTGCTGGATTTTGTCAAAAGCCTTTTCTGCATCTATTGAAAGGATCATATAATCTTTGTTCTTGCTTTTATTTATATGGTGAATTACATTTATAGATTTGCGTATGTTGAACCATCCCTGCATCTCGGGAATGAAGCCCACCTGATCATGATAGATTATTTTTTTGATGTACATTTGAATTCGGTTTGCAAGGATTTTATTGAGAATTTTTGCATCTATATTCATAAGGGATATTGGTCTGTAGTTTTCTTTTTTTGTTGTGTCCTTTCCTGGCTTTGGTATCAAGGTGATATTGGCTTCGTAGAATGAGTTTGGGAGGATTCCATCCTTCTGGATATTTTCAAATAATTTCTGCAGTATAGGCACCAGTTCTTCTTTGTAGGCTTGGTAGAATTCAGGTGTGAACCCATCTGGTCCGGGACTTTTTTTTGTGGGTAGATTTTTAATTACTGCTTCAATTTCGGTGCTTGATATTGGTCTGTTTAGAAATTCTGTTTCTTCCTGGTTGAGCCTAGGGAGGTAGTGTGTTTCTAAGAATTTGTCCATTTCCTCCACGTTTTCGTGTTTGTGGGCATAGAGATTTTTGTAGTATTCAAAGATGATGTTTTGTATTTCCATGGTATCAGTTGTGACTTCTCCTTTTTCATTTCTAATTGAGCTTATTAGAGTCCTTTCCTTTCTGCTTCTGGTCAACCTGGCAAGTGGTCTGTCTATTTTGTTTATCTTTTCAAAGAACCAGCTTTTCGTTGCATTGATCTTCTGTATTGTTCTTTTGTTCTCGATTTCATTTAATTCTGCTCTAATTTTGGTTATTTCTTTTCTTCTGCTGGTTTTAGGATTGCTTTGCTCTTCCTTTTCCATTTCCTTAAGATGATTCATTAGTTTACTGATTTGTGACTTTTCTGTCTTTTGGATGTGGGAATTTAGGGCGATAAGTTTTCCTCTCAGGACTGCTTTTGCTGTATCCCACAGATTTTGATAACTTGTGCCCCCATTATCATTTAGTTCGAAGAATCTTTTGATTTCATTTTGAATCTCCTCTTTGACCCAATAATCATTCATCAATAGATTGTTTAGTTTCCAAGTTTTTGGAGGAAGATGTGAGTTTCTGTTGGAATTGATTTCTAATTTTATTCCGCTGTGGTCTGAAAAGATACATGGTATGATTTCTATTTTTTTGAATTTGTTTAGATCTGTTTTGTGGCCTAGGATGTGGTCAATTTTAGAGAAAGTTCCATGGGCTGATGAGAAGAATGTATATTCAGTGTTATTTGGGTGGAGTGTTCTGTAGATATCTGTTAGGCCCAAATGTTCTATAGTCCTGTTTAGGTCTTTTATTTCTCTATTTGTTTTTTGTTTGGAGGATCTGTCCAGTTCCGTCAGTGGGGTGTTGAAGTCCCCTGCAATTATGGCATTCCTGCTTATTATGTTGTCTAGATCCAGCAGCATTTGCTTTATGTACCTGGGTGCTCCTGTGTTGGGTGCATAAATGTTTAGGATTGTTAAATCCTCTTGTGAAATTTTTCCCTTCACCACTATATAGTGTCCATTTTTATCCTTGTTTACTTTTATTGCTTTAAAGTTTATGTCATCTGAAATGAGGATGGCTACTCCGGATTTCTTTTGGTTTCCATTAGCCTGAAAAATTGTATTCCATCCTTTCACCTTGAGTCTGAATGCGTCTTTGTGTGTAAGGTGTGTTTCCTGAAGACAACAGATACTTGGTTTGTGTTTTTTAATCCATTCAGCCAGTCTATGTCTCTTCAATGGGCAGTTCAAGCCATTTACATTTATTGAGAGAATTGATATTTGGGGTAAATTTCTGATTATTCTGTTGGGTGGTATCTTTTGTTTTACCTCTTGCGTCATTGTGGAATCTGGTTTCTGGGGTTTTAGCCTTTGCATAGTTTTACATAGGTGGGTGTCTGTTGCTCTGTTTAGTGTATAATGCAGGTCTAAGCATTTCTTGCAAGGCCGGTCTGGATTTCGCAAATTCTATCAGTGATTGCTTATCTGGAAAGGTCTTTATTTCTCCTCATATAAGAAGCTTAGTTTGGCAGGATACAGAATTCTGGGTTGACCTTTGTTTTGTTTTATGAGATTGATGATGTCTCCCCATTCCCTTCTGGCTTGTAAGGTTTCAGCTGAGAAATCTGCAGTTAATCTGATGGGTTTCCCTTTGTAGGTTACCTCATTTTTTCATCTTACAGCTCTGAGGAGTGCCTCTTTTGTGTTTACTTTGGTCAGTCTAATAATTATGTGGTGTGGTGAATGCCTTTTCACGTTGACTCTCCCAGGAGTCCTGTGTGCTTCTTGTACTTGGATGTCGAGATTTCTGGCTAAGCCATGGAAATTTTCCTCTATTATTCCTTCAAATAAATTTTCCAGCCCATGCGAATTTTCTTCCTCTCCCTCAGGGATACCTATGATCCTTATGTTTGGCCTCTTTACATAATCCCACATTTCTTGTATGCTTTTTTCCTGCCTCTTGTTTTTGTTTTCTTTCTCTTCGGCTGATTTATTTAGCGCATAGGAGCTGTCTTCTAGCTCTGAAATTCTTTCCTCTGCATGGTCCAGCCTATTTTTAAGGCTTTCCACTGTGTTTTGTAGATCCTTGAATGCTTCTTTCATTTCTAGGATTTCTATTTGATTTTTCCGTAATATTTCTATTTCTTTGGAGAATTTTTCATTCATTTCTTGCATTTTTCTTGTGGTTTCTTTGTGCTGGGATTCAATTTTCTCTTGAATTTCATTGAGCTTTCTTATAATCCATAAACGAAATTCCTCTTCTGTCATTCTACCCATTTCATTTGGGTTGGTATCCATTGCTGAGGAACTGATAATTTCTTTTGGGGGTAACTTTTCACTCTGATTTTTCATGTTCCCTGAGTTCTTTCGCTGGTTTTTTCTCATCTGGCCTCTTGGTCGAGAGCTGGGGGTGTTAGAGCTAGTTTATGGCCCTGTCACCAGGCCCACAATTATTGTTCCTTGGCAAAGCCAGGGACAGAAGTAGTGGCCTGTATTGCCTTAGGTGTATTTTAGCAAGTTTGTTGGATCTTGAGTTAACTCTGACCTGTGGTCTTCTCCTCTTCCCAGTGGAGTGTGGTGAGAATGACCTCCCAGCTTGGGCTCTGAGCTAATGGATTGTACTTGAGGATAGGAATCCTCCACTCCCTATTAGCTAGGTATTCTGTTATGTCCGTGGCAGACTCTGATTCCCCAGTTGGGGTATGCAAAAGCCCTGTGCTTTGGGAGGGGCCTTGTAGCTCCTAGGGGTTACTTTGACCCTGCTCCTCCTGAGGTTCTGGTAGAAACACAATTTCCTTTGGCTGCAGTGTGAGAGCTGAGTTGGGAAAATTCTACACAGCTCAGAGGTTGCTCATCTAGTCACGTGTGGCTGCTCTTCTGATGTGTGACTCCGCGTGATACTGGTTGATAGGGGGATCTCCAATTGTGCACCCCTTTTCCACCACTAGACCTCAAGGCGAGGCGGGTGGCCGTCTCTATCCCCAGCAGTCTCCACTGGGGGGGTGTTCACACGGGGAGGGGGTAGTAGTGGCCGCTGGAAGCGCTCTTGGATGGCGCGAAATTCCCTATTGAAGTGGCCAGGATTATGGGGAGCTGCTCTGGTTCAGCCTGTGGCTCTTGAGGTATTTGGTTGTCATGGGAACCAGCAGTTATACCAAATGAGTCACTATGGCCAGCAACCTTCAAAATGATCGATCTCTGGGGTACAGGAGGGCTGGGACCTGAGGGGCGGGCGCTAGGACCGGCACGGAGCGGAGTTGTCGGAGGCCAGAGCCGGGGTAGCAGAACCAGATGGATGAGCTGCAAACTGTTTCCAATACTCAAAGGTCCCACCGCTACAGTTCCGGGATCTCGTCCCACCTGGAACCCACAGATGCAGCTGTCCCTGGCCACCACAGGCAAAGCCTGTCTCGCCCCAGCAGAAGAGCCCCGGGTGGGGGGGGGCGGAGCTAGAGACGCGGTTCACGGCTCCGTGGGCGGCTGTAAAGATGGCGGCCGCCGCCAGCCTGGCGCACAGCTAGGCTCCGATCGCACCGGGAGCGCAGTTTTTCTCCGCCGGTAGTTGTTAGCAACCTCCAAGGGCGTGTCCCGCTCTCCAATAAACTCCTGGGCCCAGTCCCGCTGACTTCTAGTCGTGCAGTGCCGGCCTGCGGGTTCCCGCGCACTGTCCCGGGAAGCTGAATCTCGGTCCCCGCCCAGTTCCTCCCCAGCCCTTGGCAGTTTCTGTATATTGCAGCTGCGAGTTGTGTTTGGCTCTGGCTACTTCCTCCTCTCCACAGGGCTCGCCGTCCCGAGCAACCGCTCTGTCCCAACTCTGGGCTTGTCCCTGACTGCGTGAAGGGGAAGTGTGTAACCGCTTGGGGGGCAGGTCGCGCTGCGCCGACCTGGCAAACGCGTCCTTCCCGCGCTCTGGGCTCTATTGTGCTCCATGCGCCCTCCGATCTTTGTGAAAATTTTGTACCTGTTTTCTTGGGCTGGGCGTTCGGCGTTGTTTCTCTGTAATTCGCAATGCTGTTTTCGGAGTGAGCGGTCCGTGCTTGCAGGCAGCCGCTGGCGTTCTTCACCTCCTTTCCTGGGAGCGGTACGGTGGGAGGGCCCTATCACACCGTCATTTTTTTAGGCACCCATGTGATGTTTTGATACATGCAAACAATGGGTAATGATCAAATCAGGGTATTTAGGATATCCATCACCTCAAATATTTATCTTTTTTTGTGTTGGGAACGTTTCAAATCTCTTCTAGCTATTTTGAAATGTACAATAAATTATTGTTAACTCTAGTCACCCTACTGTGATGTCCAACACTAGAACTTATTCCTTCTACCTAACTATATGTTTGTACTCATAAACCAACCTCTCTTTATCCCCATCTAACCCTTCCCACCCTCTGGGAACCACCATTCTACTCTTTCTCTCTACCTCCATGAGTCCAACAGTTTTAGCTCCTACGTGATGAGCGAGAACACATGCTATTTGTCTTTCTGTGCCTGGCTGATTTCATTTAACATAGTGATCTCCAGTTCCATTCATGTTGCTGCAAATAACAAAATTTCATTCTTTTTATGGCTGAATAGTATTTCATTGTGTATATACACCATGTCTTTTTTTATCCATTTGTCCATTGATAGACACTTATGTTGATTCCATATCTTGGCTATTGTGAATACTGTCACAATAAACATGGAGGTGCAGGTATCCCTTTGATATACTGATTTCCTTTCCATGGGATAAATACTCAGAAGTGGGATTTCTGGATCATATGGTAGTTCGATTTTTTAGGGTTTTTTTCTTTCTTTTTTTCTTTTATTTCAGAATATTATGGGGGTACAAGAGTTTGGTTATATATATTGCCTATTTACTGCCCAAGTCAGAGCTACAATCGTGGACATCCCCCAAACTGTGTGCCCCGCAGCCATTAGGTGAGAGTTTTCACATCCCCTCCACCCCCCTCCCACCTACCCACGCCCTGATGAACATTATTTCCATGTGTGACGTAAGTACTCATCAGTTAGTACCAATTTGATGGTGAGTACCAGTGGTGCTTGTTTTTCCATCTTGTGACACTTCACTTTGAAGAATGGGCTCTAGCTCCATCCAGGATAATACCAGATCTGTTAATTCACCATTGTTTGTTATTGCTGAGTAATACTCCATGGTATACATATACCTCATTTTATTAATCCACTCGTGTATTGATGGGCACCTGGGTTGTTTCCACATCTTTGCAATTGTGAATTGTGCTGCTATAAACATTCAAATGCAAATCTCTTTATTACAGAATGTCTTTTTTTCCTTGGGTAGATACCTAATAGTGGGATTGCGGGATCAAATGGTAGTTCCACTTTTAGTTCTTTGAGGTATATCCATATTACTTTCCATAGAGGTTGTACTAATTTGCAGTCCCACCAGCAGTGTAAGAGTGTTCCTATCTGTCCACATCCCCACCAACATTTGTTGTTTTGGGACTTTTTGATATAAGCCAATCTCACTGGAGTTAAACGATATCTCATTGTGGTTTTGCTTTGCATTTTCCTGATGATTAGAGAAGTTGAGCAACTTTTTATATGATTCGTGGCCATTATTCTGTTTTCTTTTGAAAAGTTTCTGTTCATGTCCTTTGCCCATTTTTTAACGGGATTGTTTGATTTTTTCTTGTTGCTTTTCCTAAGTTCTGTATAGATTCTGGTTATCAGTCCTTTATCAGATGTGTAGCATGCAAATATTTTCTCCCATTCTGTAGGTTGTCTGTTCACTCTAGTGATAGTTTCCTTGGCTGTGCAGAAGCTTTTTAATTTGATCAGGTCCCATGTATTTATTTTTGTTGCTGCTGTGATTGCTTTGGGGGGTCTTCTTCCTAAATTCTTTGCCGAGGCCAATGTCCATAAGAGTTTTTCCAACGTTTTTGTCTAGAATTCTTATGGCTTCACATCTTAGGTTTAAATCTGTTATCCATCATGAGTTGATTTTTGTGACAGGTGAGAGCTATGGATCTAGTTTCAGTCTTCTACATGTGGCTATCCAGTTTTCCCAGCACCATTTATTGAATAGGGATTCTTTTCCCTGGTGTATGTTTTTGCGTCCTTTGTCAAAGATCAGATAGCAGTATGAGGATGGTTTAATTTTTCTTACAATTTTTCCTTTACAACTGTGGCAGTAGGGGAACTGAGCCACTCAGCTCTCCTTTAAGAGAACTTTCTGGGGAAGCAAACTGACAGACAGCCCCAACTGTTCAGATTCACCTCTGCATTCTCTGGCCATGGCTTCCCTGGGCTTCTCCTAGTAGCCAATACTTCAGCACAGCAGTAGTAATACTGCAAGCCTATTTCTGATGACTTAGGACTCCTCTAATAGGCAATTTGGGCCCAGGGACTACCCATTGACCTAGCTGAAACTTCTTAAAACTGTGCTGTAGTCTGAGATTCTTCCTCCCCAAACCTCCTTCCTTCCCCCTTCCATTTCACAGGTTTCAGACCTACATAATGGCCCTAAGCCTCTCCCTGTCTAGTCTTGTCTCCCTTCCCTTTATCTTTCACAGGTATCTCCTATCGTAAATCTCTTATACCATCTAACTCTGTCTTGGTATTTACTTCATGGAGCACCTTAACTAACACAATAAAACTTATGACATGTTCTATATTAATTTGTTTATTTGTAATTGTCCATCTCCTTATCTCATGAAGGTAGAAACTTTGTCTATTTTATTTACTACTAGATCTCCAGAATGTAGAATGATTCTTGCAAATGCCAAATATCTTTGGTAGAGAAATATTACTGCTATATGTTAATTTTGATCCTTCATGAAAGAAAATATTGAGTGTCTAGTTGTTTAAGGCATTATGTTAAGTAATCAGTAGATCAAGGGTTTAGTGGAGGAGATAAATATCTAAGCAAGTAATTACACTATGTCAAGGCTTTATTAAAAGTATTCACAATGTATGTAGCACAAATAACATTGCATAAACATGTAAAAATTCAAATTCTATACATGTTTAAGATAAAGTATTGTGAATGTTCCATGAATTATACGAAGGGTAATTCAACCTCAATAAACAAGTTCCCTTGACTTATCCAGACCTCCTCAGAAGCAGGTGTTCCTTATGAAGCTTTTCTTCAGGTGTATTAATTAAAGTGAAAGCCATTCTTTATTGCATGAGTATATTATTCAATATTACACTGATTTACCAGGTAAGAAAGTGAAATCAAATATTTTTTGAAAGGCTATGGTTCTATGCCCAAGGAAGACAATCTATGAATCAGAGATATTATTGAAACTTTTCTAGTTCAAACCCCCCAAAATGGTCTAGCTCAAATGTCACCTATTCTATGAACACTTTTATGATATCCTCAATACTAGGCCAGGTCCCTTCTTTTATATTTTGTCAAAGCACCCTGTACTTTTCCTTCTTTGTATTTACCCAAAGTGTAATTCATTAGTCATTTGTGATTTGTCTCATTGGTAGAGAATAAACTCCATGAGAGAACTACATCTATTATATTAACTTCTGTATCTCCATCTAGCACCTGGCACAGAGTAAGGTCTAAATATTTCTTAAATGGCTGTATGGAACAATAAATAAATAAATAAACAAACAAATAGTAAATGAATGAATGACATGAAAAGTTTTCCCTTATCTACCCAACTTCATTTTTATCTATACTTCTTACACTTCCTCCAACCATCTATTCATTCATGATGTCAGTGAAAACTTTACCAATAAAGAAGAGTAGTACATCTCCACCCTTCTTGTCATAGATAGGCATGAATCTTTGGATTCAATTTTTCCTGAGGTCAGTGATTCAGCCTTCTCAGATATTGACCTGTTGAACTCAAACCTGAACTGAGATTTGAAGGTGACAAGTAATGGTCCTCTGACTTCCACTCTGGCAGAGTGGTCATTTCTTCCATTTTGAATTACTGTAGCTGGGATTCTTTACTCTCTAGCTTTGGAGGAGTTCATACTGCAGTAGTCATTGCTTGAGCAGCCTGCTTTCTGATCAGGGAGGCAAGGGAATTTAACTCCTTTTGCTGAAAGTCGTCATCTCTCTTTCTTCCTTTTTTTTTTTTAACTTTATCTAGCCACATAGTCACTTCTTATCTCCAGAGAGTCCTTTATGAATGGTTACAGTCCTAACCATTCAGCCATCTAACTTCAATCCCCTTTATGCTACATAACTTGTGATACACATTCTATCTTGCATTGCAGTTGTTAATGAACATGCCTTATCTCCCTTGCTGAATTCTAAGTGTCCCAATGTATAATTCTTGTCTTTATCACCAACACACCTTACACAAATTAGGGAATCATATATTTTTACTTGTTAGTGGAAATATCTTACTCACGTTCCAGATAATTCTCCACTTACTTCAGTATAACCAAATCCTTTACAAAAAGATGATGTTGGCCTGATTCTATCTGTGCTTCCCAAGCCTCTCCTCTAACTTCAAGCTGTGCTCAATCATTGCAGCAGCAGTGCTCCTTATCAACTGATGCCATCATCTGACTTAAAAGGGAAGACAAGAGAATCTGAAGAAATGATTGCATAATGGACTAAAGGGATACAACCGCAGGCAGATGAAGGAGAGAGGAAAGGCTCTGAGAAGCCTAGAAATCCAACTTCCAAACGTGACACTGGTTGCTGGAGCAACAGTCCTGGCAGATAGATTAGCTGGGCCTGAGACCATAGGGGTTGGTTTGGAGCACAGGAGGAGAGCATTGTTTTAAGTAGAAGAGGAAAAACACTTCAAATAATAAGATTCTCTTAAGCAGGGAGAATAAGAAAACAAAAAATAATCTTAAAAATTTCTACCACACCAATCTCTGCAGGACATTGCTATCACCATCTTATATAAAGCAGAAAAATGAATGGAAAAAATGAGGAGGAGGAACATGGTTAAAGGGATGAAGATGGAAATGAAGAGAGGCTAGGGAAAGGGAAGGAGGGTTGATTAATTAGCATGCTAGATCAATAGATTACAGTTTATAAAGCCCTGTGCACTTGCATTTGTACATGCACACATTCTCTCTCTCTCTCTCTCTCTCTCTCTCTCTCTCCTCTCTCTCTCTCTCACTCACACACACACACACACACACTTTATGAGAAACCATGAAGACAGAAACATAGCAGAAATAGAATGGGTTTTGAGTCAGAAGTCCTGCCTCAATCTGAGTTCCATTTCTCTATTCTATCACAACTAATTTGCTGATCATTGAGGACTGACTGTACTGATTTACAGGAAAATAACCATTAATATTAGGAAAAGTGTAGAGAGAGGAGGACAAACAAGTCTCTGGTTGAGTATTTTAATCTAACCTGAAAATTTGCAGCAGTCAAGTCTACAAGAGTAACAAAAAACAATGTTCTGCATTTCTGCATCTACTTTCAAAAAATTTGAAAGCACTCACCTTTATTATCTCCTCATTTTCCCTCAGTACTACTTTAAGCACTAGGCATCTAAGGCATTGAGAAGTTAAATGATCTGCCCAAGGTCACATAGCTAATGGATGACTAGCATCTCAATGTTCTTTCTATTAAACAGCAGGGAGAGAAGTTGAACATTGGAACAAATAAAAGACCTTTCCACTAGACTATCTCAATTGTCCCTCTATGTCTTCAAGGCATGAAATTAGCAAGTAACCTGCTAAAATAAGGTGAAAACTTCTTACTGTCCTCTCTATAAAATGTGAGTAAGTAGGCTTTGCTGTAATTATGCAGAATAGATATCTGATTTAATTTCCTTCTTTATTTCTTTGCTCTCTAGATATTTGCTAATGTTTGATAGGAACTCAAAGGCCGAAAATAAAGAAAGGGGAAAGAGAAAATTCATATACACAAATGTAGAAATATTAGGATTTGACACAATGATTCCAAAGAGTCCCTCAGAGTGAAGGTATTTATATATCTTCAGATGCCCTTAGAGCAGGTTAGGGTCCTGCCATAAAAGGAGCCTCAGAACAGAAGGTGATAGTGTGAGGGAAGAGTAGGGAAGAAAGAGGGGACAAGCCATATTGCCCGAGGTCTCAGTCCATATTCTCTATTAAGTGACTAAGTCTAACCCAATTCCCAAAGCACAGGAGAAGATAAGCTCTGCATTCCATCTGCTTCTTCTGAATCTCTTTCCTCTCATATAGCTTAGTTCCAGGGCTCTGGTAAACTCCAGGCACACCAAGAAAAATATCTCAGCCCATGCTGCTCACTCCCACGCCCTATTATAACCCCCATAAAGTTTGAATATGAATATTTCTCATCTTCCCAATCACTAGTGTCTGCCTTCTCCTTTCCAGTCCCACTACTTGCTCTCTAGCTCAACTCCTTTTTACCTCTGGTCTTGACTATTGTGACAGCCTCTTGTCTGTTTTTACTTCCTCCAGTGTCAGTCACTCAAATCCTTTTTTGATATTATTTCAAAGCTCACATTCCTAAAGTAGTTAGCTAATCCCTACCATACCTTGCAAAATTCTTTCAAAATTTCCCAACTGCATAAGGTTGACTTCTTCAACCTGATATGCAACTCTTACCCAACTCTCCCTATACCTACTTGCCCACTACCAACATACACTCTGTGGCCCATTAAATTCACAAACTTGACTTGTACTTTCTCACCTAATACTGTTCTCACAATTTTCCCTGAGCCTAATATACCCTCCCACAATTATCTACTTCTCTTCTTGTGGCATCTGTTTCCTGCCCCCCCACCTGAATCTCACCTTGATCTTAAAATTTCCTGTCCTGTTCTCTAAGACTTCTTAGCTGCAGGTGACAAGGCTTAGCTCAGCATTTTGGAGATCCATATAAAAGTACCTTCAAAATTTTGTTAAATATATCTTCTGAATTAAGAAACTTGCTTTTTTAAAATAAATATATGCAAGACTAGGAAATACTTTATAATAAATATTCAGTTCCTAAAAGACCTGTGGCTAAGGTTTTTTAATACCTCTTGCCTGGCTGCTCTGAATGGTAAATTTCTTATCAAAAATAGAGAGATTTATGGGTAAGACAAATTGCTCTATAATATTTGTATGATGAGAACTTATCCAAGTCAGATCAAGCTCCACATATCAATTCCCCATGCATTTGTATTCTGACAAACCTATCACAGTGACCTATTTTCATACCAGAAACTGAGTTAAGAATGTGATTGCTTTTGAAAGGAACTAAAATAAAAATTCCAAGAATGGTATTAGGAGCAATGAATAAATCAAACATGATTTTCTGTAAACACAGGATCATAAGCCTCCTGAAACATTTGTCTATTTTTAGATTTTTTTTGCCCATGTTTGATGTTATAAGTCCATTGTGTATATATGAAAACCACAGACCAGTTCAGTCTTTATAATGTTATTATGGGTGCTTACCAATTTTTTACTGGTGGTTGCTGATGAAACTAAATTTAAACGATAAATGTTCGCTGAATCCTATGAAAATCTATTTCTCTCAAATACTTTCATATTGTCCATTTAACAACCACATATGAAGAATACATTCTATGTGCTGAGGGATTTCAGAGTATGCCACCCCAAAATATCCCACTTTGACATAAAGATTATTTTGAGCTTAAGGCAACTGAGAAAAGGCAGACAAAGAACAAAATGTCTGCCCTGACCCTCTCTACTAGGAAGGGCAGGATGATTCACAGGAGACAACTCTTAGACTCTTAGCTTAGAGATGAACCAGAAGAACGTACATAACAAACCTTATTAAAACAACCCTTATCTTCCACTAGTTTCCTCATTTATTTACTTTTCCATAGTTTGCTACCCCCAAAAGTCTAAACCTCTTTTCATTTGTCTTGTCACTGCTCTATAAATTTATTTTTCTTTGTTAAGATGTTATACAAGCCCAAGTTCCTACCACCCCTTTGAGTTACTTATCACTGAGTTTTCCCATGTATATATGTGATGCACATATTAATAAACTTGTTTATTTTTCTCTTACTAATATTTCTTTTGTCTAATTTACAGGTAATGAACATAGTTGAGTAGAGGAAAAAAGTTTTTTTCCCTTCCTCTGTAGTTTCAAGGGCTTAAAATATACACAGTGCCTATCCTCAAGGATCCTAGAGTCTAGTGAGGAGCAGGACAATTAGATAATGAAAAAAGGAAGTAAAAAAAGGTAGTTAAATTAGAATTTTTAAAAACAGCAAGAAAGTCACAGGATAACATACAACTAGCTAGTCATAGCTAGATCATATAACTCATCTAGTCAATTAATGGTATTAATACCATTAATTTATCTTTTTTTGTTGTTCATTTATTCATTTCTCCAATAAATGGTTTTGACCAGCAATTTTGCACCAGGTTTGTGGGAAGTTATGAGAGATTCATAGGAAAGTTATATAGATTCCATACCTCAATTTGTTTAAAGTCTTATAGGACTTCAAGTCAGTTTTCATGACATTAGCATGTTTGAAAAATGGGAACCAAGTGCATTTGATTTACATAGATCCCTGAATAGAATCAGGTATTCAGAATCACAGAATCTTACAGTTGGTAACCTAGTGAAAAAGCCCCCGTATGGTTGAAATATCTCTTATAATAATTCGTATTTGTACAGTGCTTCATAAGAGTTGAAAACTCATAAGAGTTTTAAATATTTTATTTCATTCCATGCCAACAACAATATTGTGATATTGGTAAAGCAAATATTAACTCACAAAGAGGGAGACTAAGATTCCAAAAGATAAAATTACAAGGCTTAAAAAAAAAGGCACAGGACTGTGATATGAACTCAGATTAAAGATTCCAATCCAATGTGTGTTATATTACCACTCAATCCCTTAAAGGTCATACCCTTAAAATGGGTATATTTCAGATCTCACCATCACCCAGATTCTCTCTCTCTCTCTCTCACCCCTCCCCCCCCACACAGATTCAATCATAGATACAGGCTCAATCACATGCAATGGCTAAAAAGTTAAATTCTGAATTATAATCTTTGCAATGACTCCCACCTTAAAATAGGATACATCTTTCTATAAGGAAGGTTCTCTCCCTTTCTATCCTTGTCCAAAACCAATCAATTAAGCACCAGAGTCAAGACAACATTGGAAATACCAGGCAGTTCTGAACTATCAGTTGATTTCTGGGAGATTCTCCTACCCTAGCCTAGAAACTTCTTATGTCTCACTTGGATTATTGTGGCATATTCCTATTGCAATATACTCCAGTTACAACCACTCCATCTCAAGCAATTACACTCTCTTGCACATGCTTTCCTCTGCATGAAATGTTATACCCTTCCCTATCTGGCTTATTTAAAAGTTACCTCAGGCAAACACTTTCTGACACCCCTCATGCCCAGACTAGATTATATGCTCCATTTCTGTGCTCTCTGAGCTTAATTCTCTCTTATAACACTTTCATTACAATAATTTTCTATTTACTTTTTTGGTCTTTGCCACTAGGCTATGAGCTCCTTGAGAACAGGGATAACTGGGTCATTTATCACTACAATTCCAGTGACTAACATACTGTCTGATCCTCAAAAAATGTTTGCATAATAAATTAATGACAAAGTGAATGAGCCCTATTTCTATGTGTATTAATTTCTTAGCACCACCTTAAATTCCCACAAACTTGGTTGCTTAACACAGCACAAATGTATTTTCTCACAGTTCTGGAAACTAGAAGCCCAAAATCAGGACGTCAGCATGGCACGCTTTATCTGAAGGTTCTATGGGAGTATCCTTCCTTGCATCTTCCTAGTTTCCAGTGGTTGCCAGCAATCCTGGTGTTCCTTGACTTGTAGATGTACCACTCTAGTTTTTGCCGCTGTTATCACATGGCATTCTCCCAATGTGCCTATATCCACATTTCCTTCTTTCTTATAGACACCAGCCATTGGATTAGGATCCAACCTAATCCAGTATGACCTCATTTTAACTAGATTGCATCTGCAAAGACCCTTTTTCCAAATAAGGTTACATTCACAGGTTCTGGGTGGACACGAATTTGGGGGGAATACTATTTAACCTGATAAACTATTTTACAACTGTAAAGAAAAGAGTCTTCTGAACTTCTGTATTTGGAGCACTGTACCTAAGCAACCTGCCTAACTACATTTGCTTGGACATCCAGGTAACTGCCTTATTTATGAAACAGAAATTTCCCACAGGAAATTAGAACTGCTTTTTGTCTTAATCTTGGGAGTTCATTCATTCATTCATCACATATTTAGTAAGTACCTGTAACATGCCAAGCACTGTTCTAAGTGCTAAGGATACAGCAATAAACAAAATACACGAGAATCTCTGTCCTTATGAAGCTTATCTTTAAGCGATGGGGGAAGACAGAAAATAAATAAGTAAAACTCTTATATCAAATAGTGGTAAGTGAAATGGAAAAAATATTAAGCAGGAAATGCAGATAGGAAGGTTGAGTGGGGTTGGGGATGTTGCACTGTTAAATGGGGTGACTAAACAAAGCTTCACCAAGAAGGTGATATTTAAGCACATAGAGGAGGGGAGTTAGCCTTTTAGATATTTGGACGAATATAGTTTTAGGGAGTAGAGACAGCAAATACAAAGGCCCTAGGGTAGAAGTGTGCTTGGTGAGTTAGAGATACAGCAAAGAGGTCAGAGTGGCAGGTACAGAGCTAAGGGGAGAGCAGTAAGAGATGAGGTCTGAGGGGTATTGGAGGATAGCACAGAGATCAGGATGTTCTTCCTCTCTCTACTACGCAGTAAGTGGTCATTGCAAAACACTCATGTTCACTACATAAAGAATATTTTGGGTTCCTAAGAAAACAAGTTTCTCTAAATCAAATAGAAAAAAAATTTATTTCACAAGGATAAAAATGATATACTCATTAAATACTTAAAATTCAAATAATTTTAGTGTCCCTCACCTGTCTGCCTTATCATTAGGAAATTAGAAACAATATATGTATCTGGATTATAGGTAACAAATCTTTATTTTTAGGTAAATCATATTTTTAAAAATTACTTTCTAGGATACCATATTACTCTATCCTTGAGACTTGATTTATCACAATTTGTCTTGTCAAAATAACCATCACACTATTTTCTTTAAATAAAAAGTTGTTTTCATGGTTCCCTTCAGTGTTGTCTAAATTTTAACCTCACAGTTAGTTTCTTATTTGGTGTGACCTTGCGGAAGAATTTAATAGAAAATTGCCTACTTAATAAAAAGTCAAACTCTCTTTTCTAAAAACTCATTCAATCAGAGCATATTAGACAGATAGGTAGGACTTCCTCATAAAAAGACAATCTCTGGTAAGCATTGTGATTTCTACATGTCTGCACTATAACTTAGCATTTTTTAAGAAAGTAAACACATCTTTTCAATTAATGTTGTTTTGTTTAAATTCAATAACTTATTTTTATGGTGATCTCAAGCTTACAAAGTCTTCTCTAATGGTAAACTATTTTTAAGAGAATGGTGTTCAAAGCACAGGCATGTCTCATGATATTAACCCTCTAAGATAGGAATTATAATCTCCACTTTGAAGATGAGGAAATTGAGGCTTAAAGAAGAGTAGTGGTTTATCTAAGGTCATATCTAGTGGCAGAATAAGATTCAAGATTATTTGTGCCTGATCCGAAAGGCTTTGCTCTGAAACCCTGAGCTCTAGCGCCTACTCCACATTCTTATCTCAAGAAATTCTCCCCAATACCCTGTGAGTTACACACTAAATCCCAAATACCCAGAACACATTTTCAGAGATTAAATATTATACCCCAAGTCACAGAGCTATTTAGTAATAGATCAATCCATTCATTCACTCATTCATTGGTTCAACAAATATTTATTAAGCACTGAACATTCATAGTGAAGAAAATACCCACTCTTCTGGAACTTGTAGTCTAAAGAGAGAGAGTTTAAAATGGCAACTAACAATTATTAATTACTTATCATGAGCCAATTACTACTCTAAGCATTTTACCAGTATTGCCTCATTTGAAATTCATAACAGCCTCATGAGGTAGTTTTTTTAGATAAGGAAAGTGAGTCCCAAAGATGTTAATTAGACCAAGGTCCACAGATTGCAAAGACTGATGTCAGGATCTGAATCCAATTAATCTAAATCCAGTGGCTGTGCTCTTAACTACCATCCTATATTTCTTCTAGAGATACAAAATAAATAAGTAAATAAAGACATTATAATTAAAGTTGTAATATGTGTTCAGTGCTGAATTTACTACTCCCTTCATTGTACCACACTGCCTTCCAATATTTTTTTCCAGCTAGTCCTATGGGCAGCATCCCTGGAGTCCCATTTGTGAACTAACAAAAGGGCCAAGCTAGTTTGGCAGGGACATAAGCAGACATCACATTTGTCACTCCCCTTCTTCTACACAGTAGCTTGTGAGAACCCAGAACACATAGCACATAGTGGACATTCCAGATTTCTCAGTCCTGGCATAGACAAGCAATCATTACAAACCTGCAAACTAAAGAAGAGGCAGTCAAGGAAGGCAAGAAGAAAAGAAAGCAGGATTGAGTGTGTTAAGCAAATCTAACACCAAGAAAGAAGCTTTGTTATTAACTTTAATAACAAAATCAGAATTTGTTACCTATAAAGTATAAACTATTAGAAATAGCTCAAGAACCATTTAAAATTTTCAAGGACATAGGAGTAACCAGCAAAGCCATAAGAATTTCCAAGTTTGGAAAAGCAAGAAACATCTGCATCAGTCTGCTCCTTTCCTGAAAGAAGAGAAGATGAGAAATGGCAGTGATACCAAAAACAAAAGCAACAAACAAATAAAAAACATAATAAGAGTCTAGAATACAGGGAAATTGCACTGTAAGCCTTACTAAAACATCTAGACCACTTCATTGTGGCCATCAAGAAATTTTAGAAAGCAGTTGTAATACCAAGGTTGGATGTTGGGATTGGGGTAGGGGTGAGGGGTTGAAAGGACTTTAACCAACGCTCAAGCCACACCAAATAAACATTCTAAGCAAAATGTGTACTTAAAATACTAACTCAAGACAAATCTCTCAGCTACCCTTCCAACTAGATATTGTTCAGGAGTTATAAAGAGGATTCTAGGGCAGACTGCCTGGGTTTAAACCCAGTTTACCACTTAAAAAATGTGACATTGGCAAATTACTGAATCTTTTTGTACCTTAGTTTCTACATCTTCAATGTGGGAATAATTTTATTACCTACCTCTTAGTTTTGTTGTGAGGATTAAATAAAATTAATCTATATAAAACACTTAGAATAGTGCCTGGCACATGGACAGTACTATATCAGTGTTTGAGATGATTATGCCGCTAAAAGCCCCTCCTATATTAATTTTTAGGACCACAGCTGCTTGAAGGACATGATAATTTACAGAATCCAGCTTTGGGGTAAGAAGAAACAGAGGATGACAAAGAGAATAATTTTTGAGTTCATGATAAGAGTAGGTCTCATGTTGCTTGTAAGTATACTTTATACTTTTGCAAAGACATAAGAACAAGCATATACATTTACACATTTTTGTTTCATATAAGCTGACAACTCTTCCTCTTTCTCTCCACATTCTATTCTTAATTCATTATCTCTGCCATTGAGGTGTAGAGGACTGAAGTGTTTGTTAGTGGTTGCCCTGAGTAAGCGGTTCTCCAGGTAAAATTCTATTATGGTCCAGGCTATTTAAACTTAATGAAGAACAACTGAGAACAAATATTGTCAGAAATGTTGCTAGAAAATGTTTTCTGAAGTGTGACATGAATGCTTTCATCAAAACCCCTAGCAATTGAGTCGTTATCTCTGAGTGATGGGATTATGAGTTAGTTATATTTTTATCTTTGTCCTTTTTTATATTTTTTTCAAAAATTTACAATAAATGGAAGTTGTTTTTATGATAAGGAAAAAACAATTACAAATCTTAAGGAGTTGAAAAGAGCAAGACACAAAGCAGTTTATATATGATTAATATAATCATGTAAAATAAGCAGACAAATAAAACTGTATTTAGAGAAAGTACTGAAAGGAAAATAGTATCAACAATCATTTCTCATTTAAAATATTATCCTATCTTTTTACTTTTCTTTATTTTACAGGTTTTCAATGATGAACATGTGATACTTTCATTAGGGAAGAGTGTCTATTAATTTTAATTAAAATATAAGACCTCAGGCAGATTTATCTCACGTGTTTGAAACACAAGCATTTGTTTTTCTTCTTGCCTGAATTAGGCTTTAAAGTTACTGGAAAATTATTTCCTGATCAAACTATAAATGAAAAGAAACCCAGCAGGGGAGGAAATAGGAGCTGTTGTGGAATGATGGAGTAAGAAAAGAAGCACAAGTTATTTATGGTTTCCAACCTCTTTTAGGTTTTCAGCACTGCCCAGCAATCCTTTTAGTTATCTCTAGTCAGCTACTTCTGCTACACCCTGAAGTGGCTATTATAAACCTTCATCATGCTCATCAAGATTCTGTCCCAGCCCACTCATTCTCCACAGATGACCTTGCTACCTATTTCATCAAGAAAATAGCAGTCATAAAGCACAAACTTCCTTACCTTTCCTTCTCCAGCTTTCATCTTCAAGTTCGCACATATATTAAAATCTTAACCCAAGTTTATCTCCTCTCCTTCAGGGCAGAAGAGGTAGATATACTTCTTTCTCTCCAAAGTTAACCCTCTTTTTTATGTTTCTGGTCCCATTTTTTTTGTACTTTCCCTCCATCGTTACTTTAGTTTCTTCTTCTCCACTGACTTCTGCCCTTCATATTATCTCTGTTCTGTCTCCCCCTCATGGTACTGCCTTCTCTTTCCTTTTCTTCTCTCTCCCTATGTATACTTTTTTCAACCCAAAGCATTTTGACATTGACTTGGGGCAAATATTATGTTGCTACCCCAGAGGTGGTTTCAAACATCCCAAAGCTGCTTTAGCACCTACCTCTAAATTCCTGGCTCCCATTTCTCTATCTCAATCACAACTTCTCTTCTTAGCTCCCAAAACATATTACTAAACATTTCCATCTGGATATCGTACAAATACTTGTTAATATATCCAATACTGAATTCATTCCTACCACTATGAAACTTGTTCCTTCTCTTGTATTTCCTAACTCCTCAATGCCATCACCACCCAGATACTCATTGCAGAGGCCTCTGAGTTATCTCTGATTCCTTCCTTATCTCCTTCATTTAATCAAACATGAATTCCCATAATTTCAGTCTGCGAAATATTTCTTGAGTTTGATCATTGCTCTGTATATCCACTGTGTTAGTTTAGGCTCTTTTTTCCAAATACCTTCTTGAGTAGCCAGCAGACCTTTTCTTACTTGTTTCTAGTCTGTTCTTCACATGGATGCTAAAGTTGTTTTTTCTTAGTTAGGAATCCTATAACATCATTTACTTGTTTAAGAACCTCCAATCACACCCTATGGCTCAGAAAAAAATTCAAAACCTTTACATAGCATACAAACCCTTTACAGTTTGGTCCTCATGTATGCTATCAAATTCCTTTCTCTCCTTTGTCTGATGCACCTTAAAGAGTCAATCACACAGAACAAATCTAAGCATGCCATGTTCCTTCATCCCCTATACCTTTGAACATGGTCCTTCCTCTGTTTGAAATGACTTATCTATCTTTTTCACCTGCCATATTATTCTCACTTTAAACCAATGCTTCTCAAATTTTAATACGCTTTACAAGTCACCTGAGGATCTTGTTAAAATCAAATTCTGACTCCATAAGCCTAGGCTGGGGCCTGAGATTCTGCATTTCTAACAAGCTCACATATAATACCAATGCTTCTGGTCTATTGAACACAATCTGAGTAGCAAGAATAGGGTACAGCTTAAATGTTACCTCCTCCAGAGGCTTTCTGTCTCTCCAAGACAGAGTTAGTCACTCCTGTCCCTCTGCTGCTATAAGAACACTATATTGACATCTATTATAGCACTTTCATTTTGTGACATACGTATTTTTTGTATTTCTTTATCTCTTACTATACCATGACCCTTGAGGGGCAGAAACTATCCCTTATTTATTCTTACCCTCTAACCTCTAGCTCAGTGTCTGGCATATAGTAGGCACTGATTAAACATTTGTTGAATAACTTCATTAGTGAATAAATAAAAACAGAAATATTATTGAAACTAAATTCCAATGGATTCAGTAAATCCTTATGTTTTAAATTTGGTTCAACTATAATCAAACCACAAATATTTATTGAGTATCTATAATTCTTATTCATTTTTGTATCAAATTATTTATCTCAGTGCCTGAAATTTAGTAAAACTATAGAGAATATTTGTTAGATAGGTGGATGGATGGATGGATGGTTGGATGGATGGATGGATAAACACCAAAAACAAAAGGAAGGTTGTAAGACAAACCAGCATGCTGTGGCATAATCATTCAGAACAAATGAATCAACAAGAAGACGACCAGCGATGTATTTATGACAAATTCTGTGACTGACTTAAGTTTCACATTTGAATATTTTAGGAGAAAACTTTGAGACATAATAACATAAAGTGAATAAATATGCAACCAATTCACAAATGTGGAAAAGTGGGATAGATACATTGGAGGTGTTGGTAAAATAACAAACTAGGGGATATGATGTGTTGGAAAGAAGAATTATTCCTCTGAAGTGAATTCAAGTTTAACACAATGGAAAAAGAGAATGCTGTTGTTCCCCAGTCCTGAAAATCTGTATCCCATGACCTGAAATTCTGAAAACTTCTTTGGTTGTAGCCCATCTGTGCTATTCTAGTAAAAAAAGTCTACACCAAAAATTCTTCAGAGGCAGAGCTGAATTATCAACCAAGGACATTGCCTGTGATAATTTAAAAAACAGGGAGCTTGTACATTGGAGTTAACATTCTTTGATGAAGCTTAAGCCTTCTTAGCTAATGTTACATTTAGACATCTTGGCTTCTTTCTCAAGCTGCTGCAGTAGATAGAATGGTATCAAGGAGTACAAATGACTGCAAGAGAAAACCATTCCCAAGGCCCACTTATCACAGAAGGACAAAGGCAAAACTAGAAACTGGAATAAAACAGAAATAGCATCTAGCATCTATGAAAGGACGATTGCTGGGTCATCCTGGTGATAATCTCTCAGTTGGGGCTATTACCAGAACTCCTGAAGATAGGAGAAATAATAAGCTAAGTTATAAATAAATGTTATAAATAAACAAAATTAAGTTATAAATAAGCAAAGAACACCTGTCTTCAATCTGAAGCTAAGAAAAAAATTTTAATAAAGAAGAAGAAAAAGTCTTGTAAGTAACTGTAAAAATACTCAATGGCTATTTCTATCGTCACTCATCAGATATATGACTATTTAAAAATAAATAGAAAAAGGTCTAAATCGGGGTCCCCAACCAATGGTGAGTAGTATAATTATTTCATTATATATTAAAATTTAATAATAATAGAAATAAAGTGCACAATAAATGTAATGTGCTTGAATCATCCTGAAATCATCCCCCACCCCTCCCCGGTCCATGAAAAAATTGTCTTCCATGAAAACGGTCCCTGGTGCCAAAAAGTTTGGGGACTGCTGGTCTAAATGGCAAAGATCTTTCTGAATAGCTCAAAGGAACACTAACAGGGCACATAAACGCTGCTGACAAGTAAATCTAATATCAAGGATGGGTCAATAAATCTGTAAGTATTTTCTGTCTGCCTTGCATGATTCTTTGTTAGCTATCTTAAGGAATAAGGATTTTAATCTTCACACTACAGCCAGAGTGATACCATAGAATATGCCAAATAATGTTTTTCCTCTGTTCAAAACCCCCTTCGATAGCTTCCCATCTCATTCAGAGAAAAATCCTAGTCCATGTAGAGGCATTCATGATCTTACATCATGTAGCTCCCCACTACCTGTCTGGCCTCATCTGCTACTACTCTGTCCCTCTCTCAGTTCCCACTAGCCACACTCCCATCTATTTCACATACTCAGCAGGTATACTTCTTGGTCAGCACCTTTGCTCAAATCGCCTCTACCCAGGGCAATGTTCCCCCAGGTATCTGAAAGTGGTACCACATTTTCTTCAGCCAGCATAAATTACATCTTTTCAGAAATGCTTTCCTTTACTACTCCTCAATGACATTTCCTAAATCCCTATCTCTGTTTACTTTTTTCTATTGCATGTACCATCACCTGCATGCTCAATATTTATTTACTCATTTTCTTTTCCTCATCCCCTGTCTCCTAGGAGGAGTTCCATTAACTGTTGTATCTTCAAGACCTAGAATAGTATCTAGTACATAGTAGGAACTCAATAAATACTTATCAAATAACTAGTAAAGGGTTAAATATAATAAGGCCACCAGAAGGGGCTTGTGAGTTATGCTTTATACATGAGTTGTTCCCTGTAGGAGAAATAGAAAGGTTGCCAGATAGCAAAGGGGATTCAAGGAGAAATAGCATTTCACATGAAAGAAATGCATGAAAGGAATCAGAGAAGTAAGCATAAGAGAACATTTTAGAATTAGTTAAATCCAGTGAAGCAGAGAAATATATATTTTAGAATCCCTTCCATTTAAGCTCAGGCTTCAATCTTTTTAATCTTTGTTAGTACCTTCTTCACCAAAAGGGTTCAAGACATCAGAGGTATTTTAATTTTCCCTTATCATTATGAAATGCACCTCACTACCTCTGATAATACTTCCTATATTTAAGTTTGCTGTGCCTCATATTAATATAGCCTCTCAGTTTTTCTTTTCTATTCTCTTTTTTTTTTGATGGCTGTTTGTATGATTTATCTTATCTTTCTTCATATTTTTATGGTTACCATATTGTCATATTCATATTTTTCTCTTATAAACGGCATATAAGTAGGTCTTGACTTTTTATCTATTCTGACAATCTTTGCCTTTAATTGGAGTTTCTTCACCCATTTATGTTTAATGTTATTATTGTTACAGTTGGATTTAAGAATATAATTTTGCTATTTGTTTTCTATTTGTCCCATCTATGTATCTTTTTTAACCTCCTCTCTTATTTTATTTTGGATTTAAATAATGTATATAGTATTTTATTTTATCTCTTCTATTGGCTATTTTACCATACCCTTTTTGTATTTTTAGTGGTTATTCTAGGAATTATAATATGCATCCTTAAATTATCACTGTTCATATTGAATTAATATTATACCACTTGTGAATGTAAGAACCTTACAACAATATATTTCCTTCATTTGGCCTTTTCTGTTTTTGTTTTAATATATTTTTATACATCTTTTATAAATCAAAACACATACTTTTACTTTAAAAAGTCAATTATTTTAAAGAAGTTAAAAGCTAAAAGAAAAAAGCATTTTAATATATCCACATATTTACCATTTTTGGTGCTCTTCATATTTTATGTAGATCTACGTTTCTCTCTTTTATAATTTCCTTTCATTCTGAAGAGCTTCCTTCAATATATCTTAGTACAAGTATGCAGGTGTTGAATTCTCTCATCTTTTGTTTATTTGATTATGTCATCATTTATCTTCATATTTGAAAGACATTTTACAGGCACAGAATTCAAGCTTGGCATTTTTCTTTCAGCATTTTAAAGATGTAGTTTTTGGTTTTTGTTTTTTCTTTTTTTACACTTCATTTCTTTGCATGGGAAGTCAGCAGTATTCCTTATAATACCCAGTTTGTAATGAGACTTCATCTGGCTGTTTCTAAGATTTCTCTTTGTCTTTGGTTTTCAGCAATACAGCCATGATCATAATTAGTGTTCCTTAGGCTTCTTGGATATGTGGTGCTATGGTTTGAATGTTGTTACTCTCATTCATGTTGTAACTTAATCCTCGATTCAATAGTATTAAGAGGTGAGGCCTTTAGCTCATGAGGGTTCTACCCTTATAAATGGTATTAATGCCCTTATAAAAGGGTTTGAGGGAGTCTTTTTGCCCTTTGTCCCTCTATTCACCTTCTACCATGTAAAGTTTTAGCAAGAAGACTTTGCAAAGAGCAAGCCCTTACCAGACACTCTATCTGCTAGCACCTTGATCTTGGACTTCCCAGCCTTCAAAACTGTGAAATATAAATTTCCATTATTTATAAATTAGTCTATAACAAAAGGTATTTTGTTATAGCAGCAGAAATGAACTAAGACATGTGGATTGATATTTTTAATAAAATTTGGGAAATTATTAACCATTATTTCACTTAAAAAATATTGCCCCATTTTTCTCACCTCTTCCCTTGGGTCTGCAATTGTACATGTATTACACTATTTGATGTCATATCAAAAGTTATTGAAACTCTTTTCTTTAAGTTGTTTTTCTCTATATACTTCAGTGTGGATAGTTTCTTTTGCACTGATTTTAAGTTCACTGATATTTTCTTCTGCAGCATCTACTCTGCTCTTAAATGCAGTCAATTTTTTAATATCAGGTATTATGTTTTTCAGATCTAGAATGTTTACTTCATTCTTTTTTACAGTATCCCATTTCTCAGTTGAGATTTCCCCTCAACTGTTCAATCATCAAGTCCATCTTTTCCTTTACACTATTAAACATATTTATAATAGCATTTCAACAATCTTATTTGCTAATTCTAATATCTCTGTTATCTATTTCTACTAACTTTTTTCCCCTGGTTTTGGCATATATAATGATTTCTTAAAGAAGCTGGACATTGTAGATGCTACATCATTGACAATTAGAATTTTGTTGTCTTAAAGAATGATGAGTTTTGTTCTGACAGGCAGCTAATTTATTGGCAGATCAGTTTTATTCTATCAAGGCTTCATTAAAGGCTTTGTTAGGGAATGTCTAATGGAGTCAATCTAAGGCCAGAGTAGTTCTTCTCCTAAGGTATGACCTTTTTGGGTAGCCAGCTCAATGACTAAGGTATTCAGTAAGGTCCCTCTGCCCCAGCTGATCAAAATTCCAATGTCTCCCAGAACTGTAAAACTCCAGAATCTCTGTGTAGCTCAGAAATACTTGGTTGTGCCCTCTGCCAGGACTCATCAAATTTCATCCCGTACTCATGTATCTTATTATACAGCAAGATTTGAAGGCATTTCCCATGAATATTACTGGAGTTTCTTCTCTACTCAGTTCCCTCATTTCTAGTATTTTACCCTGCAAATACACCCACCTCAGCAGCAATAACTTCCAGTATTTCTTTCTTCTACCCATCAAGATTTTTGCTCTCTACCAAGGAAAAAGCTAGGATACCAATAAAACTCACCTTATTTATTTTACTTCTCTCAGACATCAGGGTCTTATATTGACTGTTGTTTAATGTCCAAAAACATTATGCTTTTTGCTGTATTCTTTTTGTCCAGTATTGTAGTTGCTTATGGCATTCAAGTAAGTCTGATATCTATTATTCCATCACATCTGAACAATATAATATCTTTTTTTAATTTCAAGATATTACTGGGTACAAATAGTTTGGGTATTCTGGTTACATGAATAACTTTTGTAATGTTGAGTCATGGATATTAGAGTACCTGTCTCCCAGATATTGTTCATTATACCCGTTAGGTAGGTTTTCACTCATCCCCGCCTGCCCCCTCCCCACAGATTGATTTCCACTGAGTTTTGCTTCCCTCTATGTACATGTATGCTCATCAGTTAGTTCCAATTTAGTAGTGAGTACATGTGGTGTTTGTTTTTCCATTCTTTAGACACTTCACTTAGGATAATAATCTCTACTTCCACCCAAATTGCTGCATAAGGCATTAATTCATCCATTTTATGGCTGAGTAGTACTCCATGGTATATATATACCACATTTTGTTTATCTACTTATGAACTGATGGGCACTTTCATAAATTCTTTGCCTAGGGTCATCTTGGGTTGATTCCACATCTTTGCAATTGTGAATTATGCTGCAATAAACATTCAAGTGCAAGTGTCTTTTTTTACAAAATGTCTTTTTTTCCTTTGGATAAATACCTAGTCGTGGGATTGATGGATCAAATGGTAGGTCTACTTTCAGTTCTTCGAGAAATCTCCATACTGTTTTCCATAGAGGTTGTACTAGTTTGCAGTCCCACCAACAGTGTATAAACATTCCTTTCAGTCTGCATCCACGCCTGTGTCTGCTGTTTTTGAACTTTTTAATAAATGCCATTTTGACTGGGGTAAGGTTATATCTCATTGTGGTTTCATTTGCATTTCCCTGATAATTAGTGATGTTGAGCATTTTTCCATGTGTTTATTGGCCATTTGTCTATATTATTTGAAAAGCTTCTTGTCATGTGTTTTGCCCACTTTTTAATGGGGTTGTTTGACTTTTTTCTTGTTGATTTCCTTGTGTTCTTTGTAGATTCTGTCCTTTATCGGATGTATAGCTTGTGAATATTTTCTCCCATTCTGTAGGTTGTCTATTTGCTCTGTTAATTATTTCCTTGGCTGTGCAGAAGCTTTTTAATTTAATCAAGTCCCATTTATTTATTTTTGTTGTTGCTGTGATTGCCATTGGGGTCTTTTTCATAAATTCTTTGCCTAGACTAATATCAATAAGAGTTTTTCTGACATTTTCTTCAGAATTCTTGTGGTTTCATGCCTTACATTTAAGTCTTTTATCCATCTTGAATTAATTTTAGTAAGTGGTGAGAGATATGGGTCCTGTTTCATTCTTCTGCATGTGACTATCCAATTTTCCCAGGACCATTTATTGAATAGGGATTCTTTTCCCCAGTGTATATTGTTGACTGTTTTGTCAGAGATCAGTTAACTGTATGTGATGGTTTTATATCTGAATTTTCTGTTCTGTTCCATTGGTCTATGTCTCTGTTTTTGTGCCAATATAATGCTTATTTAGCCATATATGTCAAACCCACAGCCAGCATCATACTGAATGGGGAAAAATTGAAAGCATTCCCGGTAAGAACTGGAACAAGACAAGGATGCCCACTGTCACTGCTTCTATTCAATATAGTGCTGGAAATCCTAGCTAGAGAAATCAGGCAAGAAAAAAAAATTAATGGTATTCAAATTGGGAAAGAGGAGGTGAAACTTTCACTCACTTTTTGCAGATGATATGATCTGATACCTAGAAGACCCCAAAGATTCCACCAAGAGACTTCTGGAATTGATAAATAAATTCAGCAATGTCTCAGGTTACAAAACCAGTGCAGACAAATCAGTAACATTCCTATAGACCAATAAGAGTCAAGCTGAGAGTTAAATCAAAGACTCAATACAATTCACAATTGCTACAAAGAAAATAAAATAACCTAGGAATATACTTAACCAAGGATGTGAGAGACCTATGCAAAGAAAACTATGAAACACTGAGGAAAGAAATCACAGATGATACAAACAAGTGGAAAGACATATCATGCTCATGGATTGGTAGAATCAACATTGTTAAAATGTCCATACTACCCAAAGTGATTTACAGATCCAGTGCAATTCCCATGAAAATACCAATGTCGTATTTCACAGATCTAGAAAAAATAATTTTGCACTTCATGTGGAATCAGAAAAGAGCCCAAATAGCCAAAGCAATCTTAAGCCAAAAGAACAAATCGAGAGGCATCACATTACCAGACTTCAAACTATACTACAAGGCTATAGTAACTAAGTTAAGTATATCTGTTGATAATTTTTATTTTCATCAAAATCTTGGAGTGGAATCAGACCACTTCAAGATATGGAAAATTCTCACAAAATAGCCTAACCGACAAAGCCAGTTATATCAAACCATCAGTAAATCATATTTATTTCTCCTGGAACAAAAGTCTGACTTTATTTTCTAATTAAAATGAAGGTATTAATACACCTTTCCATAACAACAATCTTACTTCTTCAAAGTAAATGAATATCTTGATAGATATAATACAACATTACCATGAGTGTGTCATCTTGATAAAGGTTAATAAGTACAAATACCTTCAATATTTCTTATGGATCTTTTCTTTGTTTTTCTCTCATAGTAGCAATTTATTTTTTACAATAGTCAAGAAATAGAAGCAGTGAAGTCATTAATCAAAAATTTATATCACTCTCACTCTAAAGCATATATGAATTCAAGTTGTGGCAATGAGACAAAATATAATAATTTATCTTAATTACCTTGATTTTTCCATAATAGAAATATGTTTAATAGATGGATAAACAGGAAGCCCTATCACAGGTTTATGGGGACTTAATTAATGGCACTTTGCAGACATCAATATTTCCAAATGTACTTTTATTTGGTGCCCCATATGATTTTACACCTGAGCAACATATCATAGTAAGTCTCTAGATGGGAGAAAAGTAAAACAGAAATTCCAGTTTGAAGATTTTGATTCTATATTGCATAAATGTCTTTCTTTCAATGAGTTATGATTTTCTGTTAAATTTTTACCTTTTTTGTATCTTTAATTTCTTCTTGTTGTAGTATTTTGGAAGATTACCATGTTTTAGGAGTTTTTTTTTTTTCTTTTCTTTACAAGAAAAAAAGGATTTCTGCCTGGGAATTCCCTTTGTTCTGATATGATGTGGGAAATTTCTTGGTACCTCCCATATCTGTCCCCAGCTACAGTTAGAGGTCTGCATGTTTCTTGTTCTTCGGAGAATAAAAGGGGCAGGAGAAAAACTAAAGTAGGCACATGTGAATGAAGTCTTTGGAATAAAACTGATCACTTTCTCTCTTGAGATTTTGTTAAACTTCCTTTCCCAGGATTTACTCTTCCTGTTTGTAATGTTATATTACATATTATTTCCTTAGACTCTCACTTTTCACAAAGAGAGCCAGGTCACTATTTACATCATCATTTCAGCTGTTTTACCCCAGCAGCTGTTTATAGTAGCCTTTAGTACTAATAAGAAAAACATAAGGCTACCCACTCATTTGGGGATCTCTCTAGGTTTGGTCATATTAGTGAGAACTCTAAAGATTTTGTCAACTTACTAATTAGATTTTACCAGAGATAAGGAGGAAAGTGTGGGAAGGGTAATGGGAAGAAGGGTTGGATACCACTAGAAGCCAAACTGTGCTGCACCTCTCTGTTCCACTGTAGATCCTTTATCTTTTCCTTGGCCACTAGTTTTTTAAGATTGTCGCATTAGACTATGCTCCTTTCCTTTACTGGTAATGGTGGCGGTTGTCATGAGTATGTGTGTGGGGGGGGTGGGGTATTTTAAACTATTTTTTGCTCACATAATTAAGTATTGGGAAAGGGGAAATATGTGTTGCAGTTTCAATTGGCTATCTTAACTTGGAAGTATCTTTAATTTTCACAATAATCCTGAGGGCTATTAGCTTTGTCGTTTTAAAGTGCAGAAAGGCTACACGTATTAATGAGAAAATTAAATAGGATTATAAATTTTTCATTCTTTAACAATATTAATTGGGCTCCTACTATGTGCCAAACACTGTGCCATGTCAGAAGTATGCAGAAATGAACATGAGAGACATGGCCTCTGCTCTCACAGAGCTTACCCTCTAGTAGGGGAAATAGACACTTAAACCACTGATTACAGTATAGTAAAATAATTTCTATAATAGAATAATAATTTCTATAATAAACATCCAATGATAGAGATACCTTATATAATGCCAGTGAGAGCTTTTCAAGCTAATAAAATACAAAGTCCAGTGATGGAATATAGCAGATGTTCAGAAAATGTTAATTCTAAACCTCAAAACAACTACAAAACATAATGGCAGTCTGTATTGCCTACTCCTAGTGTTGTTGGAAAGAGGCCATTAGTGCACACAGCAAGAATTTTTGTTAACTATAGGTGTAGGCTGATGACTAAATTCTGAGAGTTAAATCCAGGTCATGCAGACTAAGGGCAGGGTCCGCTTATGTCAAATACTTTAACGTGAGGGTTTAATAATACATCTGATATCAGTAGAAAGTGCCTAGTGATCAGTTGTGAATAAACCATTAAATAGGGCACCCATGGATATTAGAGGGGGAGATGATGGTCTCATTCAAATGAAAACATGTTCATCATGATACCTTATGTTAAGATGTTTAGCCTGAAGACCATGCCTCAGGGTTAGAAGTAATGTTTTAGGTTCTCTCCCTTCTGGAACAATTTTTTTTAATCCATCTGTAGTCACTGATAATATAATCTTTTTAATTTTAATGAAATTATTGATTCTGCACTCTGTATTTACATAGTGTCTTTTCATCAAGGGGCACAAAAATCATCACAGGCACTAATTAACCTTTCCAGTGTCCCTGTCAGACAAGAAAATTATGATGTTACTATATATGCATCTATCTAACTATATACTCATTAAGTTTCACAAATATTAGGAAATACTAACAACCATCTCAATAGTTTAATGAAGACAGTCTTCTAAATAAATTCTCAATTTCAACTCAGGGAATGGGGCATGTAATAATACAGATATACTAATTTCAAAATCACTATTGGTCAGTATACTTAACTAGAAAACAGAGATAAAGAGAAAATTTTAAAATACTATTAGATCATTTGCTACAATTAATAATTTATTTCAAAAGCATACAGTTTCAATTTTTAATAGCAAACAATCAGAATTTTTAAATGTTTCTCAAATTTACCTGCCAAATAAAAATGTTCTTGTAAAGTTGTTAGGAAATACAAATATTGTCTACTTATGTGTCTTTTCATCCATTCTTCCATTCATCCATCCATCTTTCCATTCATCCATTCATCCATCTATTCGTGCATTTATCCATCCAACAACTCTTTAGAGTCAATAATCATAGTAATAAAAGTTTAGAAGTACAAGAAAAACTCATTTTTGTTTGAAATGGGTAGGAAAACTTCAAAAGATGCGCTAAAACCTAATGAATGAATAGGATTTTAAGAGGGGGGGAAACCATAGAAAGAATTGCAGTAGAAGGAAAAGTCTGGACCAACAAACAAAAGTATGAAATAGTATGTTCAGGAAAGGATGAGTCAATATAAGTAAGTTAACATAAGTATTTGTAACTAATTTTAAGTACTTACAAGCAATATAATTAAGAGGATTTGAAGTCAGGAGCAGAGAAGTAGGAAATAAGGCCGAAAAGATGGTTAGGATCTAGATTTTTGAGGCTTTGAATGCCAGAATAGATAATTACAGAAATTATTTCATTGTCTGTGAGAAGCCACTAAAAGTTGTTGAACAATAAAATAACCAAAGAGGCACTTTTGGAAGTCTGGTCTGGGGCAATGTGCAGAATATATTGTATGAAACACTGACTAAAAGGCACCCAAGTCAGGAATCTTCTTCAGTAGATAAAAATACTATGCATGTATCAATTGCATAGTACTATTGTAATCTATCACTTGTGTAGTCAGAATGAGGGAAGGATCAAGCAGATGTGAGATGGCTTACTAAAAAAATAAAATTAAGTCCCTATTCTAAGATCTTTAACGTGTATAACTCATTTAATCTTCACTACAAACTGTAAGGCAGATTATTCTTCACACTTTACAAATGAACAAACTGTAGCACAGAGAATTCAAACCCATGCTAAATGGCTTCAAATCCAACACTCCAAAAAAATAATAACTTCTGTTGAATGCCAACTGTATTAGTTATCTAGGGCTGCCATAACAAAATACCACAGACTGGGTGGCTTAAACAACAGAAATTTATTTTCTCACAGTTCCAGACGGTGGAGATCCAAGATCAAGATGCAAATTGGGTTGGTTTCCTCTGAAGCCTCTCCCTTTGGCTTACAGATGGCTGTCCTCTTTCTGCCTCTTCACATGATCCTCCCTCTGTGCATGGCACCAAGTATATCTTCTTCTTATAAGGACACCAGTCATATTGCATTATGGCCCCATCCCTACTGTTTCATTTTAAATAAATAACTTCTTTAAAGGTCCTATCTCCAAAGACAATCATATTTGGAGATCCTGGGGATTAGGGTTTCAACATATAAACTTGGGAGGGACACAATTTAGTCTATAACACCAACTGTGTGTCAGATGTTTTATACATGTTCTTAATTAAACCTCAAATAACTGTGCAGATTCTTACTATCATGTAAGATGATGTATAAGCTATAGTATTGATAGACAACTTTTATTGTTCACTTCCATGTGTCAGATAACTGTTCTAGGCATTTTATGTGTATTGACTCAATTAATCCTCACATTAGTAAGTGCTATTATTAGATTTATTTTAACAGGTACAGATAATTTAAGTAACAATGTCACACAACTAACAAGCAGCAGAACTGGCTTTAGAATTTGGGCAGTCTGACTCTAGAGTCCATATTCTTAATCTCTGTGTTATACAGCTGATGATTTTTTTTCCATGACCCAGTAGAGTTTGAAATTTTAATCTACATGAACAATTATTCATTATCTTGTGTGAAGATGAGTGCTTTCCACAATGGCCTGACCCAGGCTAGATATGATGGTCAGGGATCACAGGATAAGAAACAGATTCATTGACCTTCAGTGCTGCCACACTGTTTTTATTTTACTTGGCCTTCACAACAATGTGAACTTCATCCAGTGTTGATGGCTGGAAGCCTTGATGTCTGCCACTACATATTTCAGCTGTGTGGGAATTCTTTCTACCACTGTGCTTTCTGGAGTTTTCTTTAGTCCTACATCCTCAGCCTCATTCTCCTGCAGTTAACCTTGGGTTTTGCTTTATTACATGTTATATTAAAGCCAAGCACACTCTGTGTAACTTTATGTAAATACATCCTAATTTCTGTCTAACTGGTTTGCTTCTTTATTTCTCTAAAAATATTTCTATATGGTACCATACTTCTTCCAGCATTTGCTTTAGTTTCTTTTTTTTATTTAAAAGTATTAAGGGACTATAAATATTTTTGGTGACATGGATCACTTTTCTAATGTTTGAGTCATGGCTATAAGTGTGCCCATCACCCAAATAGTGTTGATTGTCTGTATCTGGGTTCTCTTCCATAGCATTGACAATCCTTCAATTTTACAAGACAATGACAAACTAATTTGCTATGCCAACTCATATTCCCACCAACAATATATAAGATCCTGGTGCTCCACACCACATCTTCTTCATTTGGTATTATCAGTCTTTTTTTCATTTTTCCCATCTAAATAGCTATAAAATGGCATTTCATCGTAGGCTTGATTTGCTTTTGCCTGATTACGAATGAGGTTGAACATTTCTTCATATATTTATTGGACGTGTGTTTCCTCATCTGTGGAAAGTCTGATTATTTTTCTTTTGGGTTACTTGACATTTATTGATATGTTGTCCATTATATATTTGTGAAAGAAATCTTATGTTGAAATGTTTACTACATATATCTCACTGTTTGTAACTTGGCTTTTCACTTTCTTAAAATGAATTGATGAACAAAAGTTCTTATGTTTTAAAGTTAAATTTATCACCTTTTCCTTTTGGTTGGCTCTTTTTTTATTTTAAGAAATCATTCCCTACCTCCAATATTAGAATAATAATCAAATACATTTTCTTTTTTAAAAAAATTTTTTGTTTCAGAATATTACGGGGGCACAAACACTTTGGTTACATAAATTGCCTTTGCACTGCCAAACAAGCATGTGTGTCCCCCAGATGGCACACACCACATCCATTAGGTGTGGATTTACCCATCCCCTCCCTACCAGCCTGCCCAACACCCTATGAATATTACTTCCCATATGTGCACATTAGTATTGATCAATTAGTACCAATTTAATGGTGAGTACATGTGGTGTTTCTTTTTCCATTCTTGTGATATTTAACTTAGAAGAATGGGCTACAGCTCCATCCAAGATATTACAATAGGCAGTTCATCATTTTTTTATGGCTGAATATTACTCCATGGTATACATATACCACATTTTATTAATCCACTCATGTATTGATGGGCACTTGGGTTGTTTCCACATCTTTGCAATTGTCAAGTATGCTGCTATAAACATTTGAGTGCAGGTATCTTTTGTACAGAATGTCTTTTTTTCCTTTGGGTAGATATCCAGTAGTGGGATTGCTGGATCAAATGGTAGTTCTACTTTTAGTTCATTGAGATATCTCCATACTACTTTCCACAGAGGTTGTACTAGTTTGCAGTCCCACCAGCAGTGTATGAGTGTTCCTATCTCTCTGCAACCACGCCAACATTTGTTGTTTTGGGACTTTTAGATAAAAGCCATTCTCACTGGAGTTAAGTAATATCTTATTGTGGTTTTGATATGCATTTCCCTGATGATTAGAGATGTTGAGCATTTTTATATGTTTCTTGGCCATTAGTTTATCTTCTTTGAAAAAGTTTCTGTTCATGTCCTGTGCCCACTTTTTAATGGTGTTGTTTTATTTTCTCTTGCTGATTTACCTGAGTTCTATATAAATTCTAGTTACCAGTCCTTTATCAGACATATAGCATGAAAATATTTTCTCCCATTCTGTAGGCTGTCTATTCACTCTAATGATAGTTTCTTTGTGCAGAAGCTTTTTAATTTGATCAGGTACCATTTATTTATTTTTGTTGATGCTGTGATTGCTTTGGGGGTCTTCTTCATAAATTCTTTGCCTAGGCCAATGACAATAAGAGTTTTTCCAACATTTTCTTCTAGAGTTCTTATGTTTTCATGCCTTAGGATTAAGTCTGTTATCCATTATGAGTTGATTTTTGTGAGTGGTAAGAGGTACAGATCCTATTTCAGTCTTCTACATATGGCTATCCAATTTGCCCCACACCATTTATTGAATAGGGATTCTTTACTCCAGTGTATATTTTTGTCTGTATTGTCAAAAGTCAGATGGCTATATGAGGATGGTTTTATAACTGGGTACTCAGTCCTGTTCCATTGGTCTATGCCTCTCTTCTTGTGCCAGTATCATGCTGTTTTGGTTACTATAGCCTTGTAGTATAGCTTGAAGTCTGGTAAATTGATGCCTCCCAATATGCTCTTTTTGCTTAAGGTTTCTTTAGCTATACGAGGTCTTCTCAGGTTCCATATGAAGCACAGAATTATTTTTTCTAGATCTGCAAAAAATGATATTGGTATTTTAATAGGGATTGCATTGAATCTGTAGGCCACTTTGGGTAGTACACACATTTTAACAATGTTGATTCTGCTGATCCATGAGCGTGGTATGGTTTTCCATCTGTTTACATCCTCTGTTATTTCCTTCCTCAGTGTTTCATAGCTCTCCCTGTAGGGGTCTTTCACCTCCTTAGTTAAATATAGCCCTAGGTATTTTATTTTATTTATTGCTATTGTGAAAGCTAATGAGTCTTTGATTTGGTTCTCAGTTTGGCTGTTGTTGGCATATATGAATGCTACTGATTTGTGTACGTTGACTTTGTAATCTGAGACTTTGCTGAACTTATTTACCAATTCCAGTAGTCTCTTGGAAGAATCTTTGGGGCTTTCTAGATATAAGATCATATTGTCAGCAAAGAGTGATAGTTTGACCACTTCTGCCCCTATTTGGATGCCCTTGATTTCCTTATCTTGTCTGATTGCTCTGGCTAGGACTTCCAGCACTATATTGAATAGAAATGGTGATAGAAGACAACCTTGTCTGGTTCCAGTTCTAAGCAGGATGCTTTCAATTTTTCCCCATTCAGTATATGTTAGCTGTGGGTTTGTCATATATGGCTTTTATCATTTTGACATAAGTCCCATCTATGCCTATTTTGTTAATCATTCTTATCATAAAAGGGTGATGAATTTTGTCAAATGCTTTTTCTGCATCTATTGAGAGGGTTATATGGTCTTTGTTTTTACTTCTGTTTATGTGGTGAATTACATTTATAGATTTGTGTATGTTGAACCATCCCCATGTCTCTGGGCTGAAGCCTACTTGGTCATGATGGATTATTTTTTTGATGAACAGCTGAATTTGATTTGCTAGGATTTTATTGAGAATTTTTTTATATTTTCTTTCAAAATTTTAAAGTCTTTTTTTCTAATATTTAAGTCCTTTATCCATCTGAAATTGATTTTTCTGCTTGGTAGAAGATTAGAATCTAACTTTATTTTTCAGATATGTGGCTAATTTATTGAATAGTTACTCCTTTCTCCATTCAGCTGTCATACCACAGGAAAGTTTCACATGTGTAAGACTGTTTTTAGGTTATTTTTTATTCTTAGTCAATTGTCAATACCAGGGCCAGTAAAATGCTGTCTTAACTGCTATAACTTTATAATAATTATTGGTGCCTCATGGTAAGTCACCTCTCTTGACTCTTTTCCATATGTATTTTGGTTATTCTTGATATCTATAATCCATAAAAATTTTAAATCAGGAAATCAAGTTCCAAAAAAATTCCTGTTGAGATTTTTATTAATGTCATTGTATATATAGATCCATTTGGGGAGAAATTTGGCATTTTTATGATATTAAATATCTCCATTCATGAACATGATATTTATTTGTTTATTGAAACAGGGTCTTGCTCTGTCACCCAGGCTGTAATGCAGTGGCACCATCATAGCTCACTGCAACCTCAAGCAATCCTGCTGCCTCAGCCTCCTGTGTAGCTGGGACTACAGCCATGTGCAACCACACCCAGCTAATTTTTCTTTTTTTTGTAGAGATGGTGTCTCACTCTTGCTCAGGCTGGTCTTGAACATCTGGCCTCAAGTGATCCTCCTGCCTCAGCTTCTCAAAGTGCTAGGATTACAGGTGAGAGCCACTGAGCTCAGCTGATATTATTTATTATTCACTTACTTATTAAGGTCTTATTAAAGCTTAATAATGTTTTACAATTTTTGCATATGTTCTTGCATAATTTTTTGATTGATTTACTACTAAATACTTGATTTGTTGATGCTATAATAAATTGTACCTTTTAAAATTGTGTTTTCTAATTATTTGTTATTAATGTCTCTCCTTAAATTTGGAAATATTTCACCAAAAACTTTCCACTATAACTACAGATTACTATTGGTCTCTTCTTTATGGTGCCATATCACCTATTAAGCAACTGTGTTACCTTTTGAAAGTCACTTAAGCTTTCAAGCCCCCAATTTCCTGTCTAAAGGGCTCAGTGCAACAGTATGCCTTACCAACACTTGAGAAATGTCTTATTTCAAAGTCAAATAGAAAAGAGCCACATGCCCTAAACAGATAAAAAGCATATTAAGAGATCATGTAGGAGAGAATACTAGGATTCACTACAGAAGTGATGGGAAGCACTGAAAGCACATAAAGAGAGACTTCAGGGTGGTTTACCCAGTTGGTGACTATCTGAGAGCTGGGATAAGTTACTGGATGTGGGAAAACAGTAAGGGAGAAATCTCCAGGGCTTGACATCAAAATGGGATTTTACAATCTTGGCTATAGGAGAACTCCTTGACTCATATAGGCCTCAGGCCTAACCTAGAGAGCTGCCTAGAGATTGCACATAGACATTGATCCATAAAGGGTAGCCACATGGAATCCTATAAGCATCCAAGCCTAGAGCACCTCCAGCTAGGTGTCATTCTAAAAGCACAGATACTCAGGATCTATTGATGTAGCTGTTGCTGCTGCTGTGTTGCTATAAGGAGGGAGGGGGAGACTGGGGGTTCCCATGCAACCCTGGGAAGGTGCCCACTACCCTGCTGTGAGCTAGGAACTTCTTGCCCATATTGCTTGTCTGAGAGAAGGTCCTCCCTCCCTGGTTGCAGGCCCAAGGAACAATTTTGAGAGTTTAATACTGGGATGCACCCCACCATTTGTCCAAGTTTGAGGCAATGCAGTTACAGCCATCACCCAGCCAGAGAGGGAGAGGGAAGACTAAGCTCTCCTAAGCACATCTAGAAACATACCCACCACCCTGCTATAGGTGGCCATGGGATTGCAGACTAGCCACTCAAGCCATCATAGCTATCAGCAACACCAACATGGACCCTTTTTTTTCCAGTGGGTTGCCCCACCAGCACTACTGCCATCACTTACATCACACCAGCTTTCCAGGAGCCTAAGAACCTGCCCACACACACAGCTTACTCCTCCCACTATTAACTTCTGAGAAAGCCATGTGGAGGCCCAAGGATTGGCCCCACAAGACCCACAAACACTGGTGCCAGTATAAGCTGCTCTGGGGCCGAATAATAGGTACACTTAGCCCACTGCTGCCACCACTGAGCCCCAAAGACTGGCTCAGTTAGCATCCAAGTCCCCAGAAAAACGTCACCACAGCCTCAAAAAATAAACATATCCTAAGCCATCAAGGAAATCACAGATACTACTGACCCTGTGTAGTAGAAATCATATAAAGATCACACTATCACAGGCAACCAAAGCCAAAGTGTCCTACCCAACCAACAACATACATAGATCTTCAGGAAAAAATTCTTCCCAATGGAAGCAATTTCAAAAAATTGGAAGAAGTGACTGCTGCACCAGATGTGCAGATATCAACAGAAGGACACAGGAAACATTAAAAAATCAAGGAAATATGACAGCATTCAAGGACCACAACAATTGTCCAGCAACAGATCTCAATCAAAAAGAACTCCACGAAATGACAGACACATAATTCAAAATATTGATTTTAAGGAAGCTCAATGAGATGCAAGAGAAATCTGAAAACCAATATAAGCAAATCAGAAAATCAATTCTGGATATGAATGAGAAATTTACCAAGGAGATAGATATCTTCTAAAAAATAAAACAGAAATTCTGGAACTGAAAAACTCATTATATGAAATACAAAATATTTTTGAAAGCTTCAATAATACACTAGACCAAGTAGAAGAAATAATCTCAGGACTTGAAGACAGGTCCATTGAAATAATCCATTTAGACAAAAATAATGAAAAAGAGCATATAAAAGAATGAGCAAAGCCCTCATGATATCAGAGACTACATAAAGCAAACAAACATGAATTACTGGTATTCCTGAGGAGGAAGAGAGATCACAAAATTTAGAAAACCTATTTAAGGAAATAATCAATGAAAACTTGCAGAGTCTAGCAAGACAGTCAGACGTACAGATATAGGAGGCCCAGCAATCCCCAGGCAAATACATTGCAAAAAGTACTTCTCCATGGCATATTATATTCAGAATGTCTAAAGCCAAAGTGAAGAAAGAATTTCAAAATTAGCAAAAGTGTCTTGTCACTTACAAAGGAAACCCCATCAGACTAACAGTGGACTTCTCATCAGAAACTTTACAGGGCAAAAGAAAATGGGATGGCATTTTCATACTACTGAAAGAAAAAGACTTCCAGCTAAGAATTTTATAACCTGCCAGAATAAGCTTCATAAGTGAAGGAGGAACAAAGTCTTTCCCAGACAAGCAAACACTGAGAGAATTCATCAAGACTAGATCAGACCTACAGTAAATGCTCAAAGTGATCTTAAACATGGAAACCTAAGGTCAAAATTCAACATCATGAAAACACATGAAAATATAACTCATAAGACTTATAAAACAATCACACACAAAAGAGAGAAAGAAATCAAATGGCAACATCATGGAATTTCATCAAACCACAAAGACAAAAAGAGAAAAAGAAAGGAATAAAGAATTTATAAAACCACAAGAAAACAATTAACAATATGACAAGACTAGAGCCTCATGTATCAATATTAACCTTGGACAGAAATGGGTTAAATGCTCCACTTAAAAGATATTGATTGGAAAAATGGATTAAAAAGCATGATCCAACTACAAGGTGCTGACAAGAAATTCACTTTACCCATAAAGACACATATAGACTGAAAGTAAAGGGGTGGAAAGAGATATTCTACACAAAAGGAAACCAAAAGTGAGCAAGAGCAGCTGCACTTATATCAGATAAAACAGATTTTAAATATAAAATGGTAAAAAAAAAGACAAAAAAGGTCACTATATAATGACAAATAGATCAATTCAGCAAGAGGTTATAACAATTCTAATTATATACATACCCAACATCACAGCTCCCAGATTCAAATAACAATTATTACTAGACCTAAAGAAAGAGATAGACAGCAATACAATAATAGTGGGGAACTTCAACACCCCACTTACAGCACTGGACAGACTACTGTGACAGAAAATCAACAAAGAAACATCAGACTTTAATTGGACTTTAGACCAAATGTATTTAACAGACATTTACAGAACATTCTACCCAACAACTATAGAATATACATTCTTTTCACCAGCACATGGAACATTCTCCAAGACAGGCCATGTGTTAGGCCACAAAACAAGTCTTAAAAAATTCAAAAATATCAAAATCATATCAAGTATCTTCTCAGACCACAGTGGAATAATGCTAGAAATCAATATGAAGAGGAACTTCAAAAACTATGCAAACACATTGAAATAAAACAACATCCTTCTGAATGATCAATGGGTCAACATAGAAATTTAAAAAATTTTTAAAGCAAATGAAAATGAAAGCACAACAAACCAAAATTTGTGGTAAAAGCAATGCTAAGAGGAAAGTTTTTAGCATGAAATACCTATATCAAAAAAGTAAAAAGATCACAAATTAACAACCTAACATTGCACCTCCAGGAAGTTAAAAAAAAAAAAAAGAACAAACCAAACCCAAAGTTAGCAGAAGAAAAGAAATAACCAAAATCAGGGCAGAACTAAATGACATAGAATGACACACACTAAATGACACACACACACACAAAAAAAAAAAATACAAAGGGACAATAAAACAAAATGTTGGTTCTTCTAAAAGATAAACAAAATCAATAAACCACCAACTGGACTAACCAAGAAAAGAAGAGCAAAGATTCAAACAAACAGAACAAGAAATGAAAAAGGAGACATTACAACTGATACCACAGAAACACAAAAGATCATCAGAGACTATTATGAACAACTATACATTCACTAACTAGAAAACCTAGAGGAAATAGATAAATTCCTGGAAACATACAACCTACCAAGAGTGAATCAGAAAAAAAAAAAAACCACATGAATAGGCCTATAAGGAATAGTGAGATTAAATCAATAATAAAATATCTCCCAACAAAGAAAAGGATCAGCAGAATTTACCAATTTACAGCAGAATTCTACTAAACACACAGAGAAGACCTAATACCAATCCTTCTTAAACTGTTCCAAAAAATCAAGGAGGGGGGAATTCTCCCTAACTCATTATATGAGGCTATGTCATCCAAAACCTGACAAGGACACAACAACAACAACAAAATAACACTATAAACCAATATCCCTGATGAACATGAACACAAAAATTCTTAACAAAATACTAGCAAATTGAATACAACAGCACATCTAAAGGATAATACACCATGATTGAGTGGGTTTGTACCAGGGATGCAAAGATTATGAAACATGAAAATCAACACATGAAAATCAATGAATGCCATAAGTCACATAAACAGAATTAAGAACAAAAAACATGATCATCTTAATGGATGCAGAAAAAGCATTTGATAAAATCCAGCATCACTTCATGACAAAAATCTTCAGCAAACTAGGAATTGAAGGAAAATACCTCAAAATAATAAAGGCCGTATACAACAAATCCACAGCCAACATCATACTGAATAGGGAGAAAAGTTGAAAGCATTCTCCCTAAGAATTGGAACAAGAAAAGGATGAACATTATCACCACTCTTATAAAACATAGTACTGGAAGTCCTCACCAGAGCAATCAGGCAACAGAAAAAAATAAAAGTCATCCAAATTGGAAAAGAGAAAGTCGAGTGGTCCCTATTTGCTGACAATATGATCTTATGTCTAGAAAACCCCAAAGACTCCACCAAAAAACACTTAGCTTTGATAAATGAATTTGGTAAAGTTTCAGGATACAAAATAAATGTATAGAATTCAGTAGCATTTCTACACACCAACAATAATCTAGCTAAGAACCAAATCAAGAAGGCAACCTCATTTACAATAGCTGCCAAAAAAAAAAAAAAAACCTACAAATAAATTTAATCACAATCTCTACAAGGAAAACCACAAAATACTGAAAACAAAATTGCATATGAAACAAACAAATGGGAAAACATCCCATGCTTATGGATCTGAAGAATTAATATCAATAAAATGACCATACGCCCAAAGCAATCTACAGATTCAATGCAATCCCTATCAAAATACCTACATCAACTTTCATAGAATTAGAGAAAGCAATTCTGAAGTTCATATTGAACCAAAAAAGAGCCCAAATAGCCAAAGCAAACTTGAGCAAAAAGAATAAAGCTGGGGGCATCACATTGCCTGACTTCAAATTATACTACAAGTCTATAGAAACCAAAACAGCATGGTACTGGTTTAAAAATAGACATGTGTCCCATTTATTTATTTTTGTTGTTGCTGTGATTGCTTTGGGGGTCTTCTTCATAAATTCTTTGCCTAGGCCAATGACTATAAGAGTTTTTCCAACGTCTTCTTGTAGAATTATTATGGTTACATGTCTTAGGTTTAAGTCTGTTACCCATCGTGAGTTGATTTTTGTGAGTGGTGAGGGGTGTGGATCTTGTTTCAGTCTTCTACATGTGGCTATCCAATTTTCCCAGCACCATTTATTGAATATGGATTCTTCTCTCCAGTGTATGTTTTTGTCTACTTTGTCGAAGTTCAGATGACAATATGAGGATGGTTTTATATCTGGGTTCTCAGACCTGTTCCATTGGTCTATGTCTCTGTTCTTGTGCCAGTACCATGTTGTTTTGGTTACTATGGTCTTGTAGTATAGTTTGAAGTCTGGTAGATTGATGCCTCCCAATTTGTTCTTTTTGCTTAAGATTGTTTGACTAGACAGGGTCTTTTCTGGTTCCATACAAAGCATAGAATCACAACTAATGGATGTGGGGTGCACTGTCTGGAGTATGGGTATGACTGTAGCTCTGACTTGGGCAGTGCATATGCAATATATGTAACCAAAGTGATTGTACCCCCATAATATTCTTAAATTTAAAAATAAATTTTAAAAAATAGACATATTGGTCAATGGAACAGAATAGAAATAAAGCCACATATGTACAGCCAACTGATCTTTGACAAAGTCAAAAAAACATGCACTGGGGAAAGGACACCCTTTTCAATAAATGGGGCTGGGAAAATTGGATTGCCATATTTAGAAGAATGAAACTGGACCCCTCTCTCTCACCATATACAAAAATCAACTCAATGTTGATTAAAGACTTGAATGTAAGACCTGAAACTATAGAAATACTGGAAGAAAACTTGGGTAAAACTATTCTGGTCATTGGTCTATACAAAGAATTCATGACTAAGAACTCAAAAGCACAGGCAACAAAAACTACAGCAAACAAATGGGACTTAATTAAACTAAAAAGCTTCTGCACAGCAAAATAAATAATCAACAGAGTAAACAGACAGCCTACAGAATTGTAGAAAATATTTGCAAATGACCTATCTGACAGGGGACTAATATCTAGAATTTACAAGAAATTCAAACAACTCAACAACAACAACAAAAGCCAATTAACTCCATTAAGAACTGAGCTAAAGACATAGAGATATTTTTCAAAAGAAGACAAACAAATGGCTAATAAACATATGAAAAAATGTTCAACACCACCAATCATCAGAGAAATGCAAATTAAAGCCACAACAAGGTATCATATTACACCCATCAGAATAGCTATTATTAAAAAGACAAAAAAAAATATATGTTGGCAAGGATGCAGAGAAAAGGGAACTCTTAGACACTGTTGGGGGGAATGTAAATTAGCACAACCCCTATAGAAGACAGTATGGACATATCTCAAAGATGATCCAGCAATCTTGCTTTTGGGTATCTACCCAAAGGGGGAAAAAAATCAATATATATTAATAAAAAGATACCTGCACTTTTGTGTTTATTGCAGCACTATTCATAACAGCAAAGATATGGAATCAACCTAAGTGGCCATCAACAGATGATTGGATAAAGAAAATGTGGTATAGATACACAATGGAATATTATTCACCTGGACAAAAGAATGAAATCATGTTATTTGTAGCAACATGGGTGGAACTAGAGGCCATTATTTTAAGTGAGACAACTCAGACATAGAAAGACAAATATAGCATGTTCTCACTTATAAGTGGAAGCTAAATAATGTGTACACATGGAAGCAGAGTGTGGAATGATGGACAGTGGAGACTTGGAGGGGTGGGGGAATGTGAGGGAGTGGGATGTTGGGAGGTTTCTTGGTGGGTACAATGTGTGTTGCTTCAGTGATATACGCACTAAAGGCCTTGACTTCACCACAGTGCAATATATCAATGTAACAAAATTGCACTTATACCCCATAAATATATTTTAAAAAATTTAATGGAGAAAAAGAGCATATAAACAGAGTTAAGTTGTTCAATAATTTCACTTACTTATACTTTGAGATCCAGGACCATTTACTTATAGAAAAAAATCAAGTTGTGAAACTTCCTATAATTTCAAAATAAAGTCAAATTTTAAGTACATATTATAGATCTTTCCAGGAAGAGAGAGTGATGTGGAAGACAGCAGGAGAGTCTTGAGAGCTCAGGAGTTCTAACCCAAGTTTTGCCATAAACCACCTGCCTGACCTTGAATAACTTGCTAAATATCTCTAAATATTTTTTAAATTCTAAATTGAGACAATTGAGATGAAGAATGACATAGAAAAAACAGGAGTTAAATCTCAGATCTCCCACTTTCTTCCTATTGTACTTGGTCAATTTCCTAACCATTTTAGCCTCAGTATCATTATCATTGCTATGAAGTTTCAACAAAATAATATACAAAAAGTACCTTTCACAGTGTCAGTTACATACTGAGTGTAGCTAAAATGTGAGGTTTTTTCCCTCCACATATTCTAAAGTGTCTTCCAGCTTTATAAAGTTATGAATCTAGATGATTTATTAAAAACTTAATCTATTTCTCTAACCCAAGATAGATGCCTACCAAAGTTTCCACACTGCATTATTTCTCCCTAGAGCTAAAAATTTTCTTTTAGATGTCAACTTTTAGTTATAAATTATTTAGAAGTTAAGTAGGTGTACTTCAATGCTTCTGGGTGTTAAATATTCACTCATCATTGGCTAGTGGTGAAAGTTTATGCAAGGAGAGAAAAAGCAAAGTGATGTGCATATATCATTTATATTTTAAGCATCAGCAATTGCACCAGTGAAATATTCATCCACCAATGATATACTAGGGAAGTGTTTATGCATTGGGGCAACAATATGGAAATCAACATCTGTGGTTTAAAAAAATTGTATGTGTCACTGCTTATAGATGTGAAATGAATGAGCAACCATAACAAGATGATGTAATGAATTTGTGACAAGGACCAGAGGAAGGAAATGATCATCATAATCAGATTGGTATTGGTGCCTTTGTTTTTGGCAGCAAAAATAAATCTATTAATTATACCAAAATTAAAAGTCTTTAGATACAGCACTAAAGAAACTGATAGCTCCAGTTACATTATTATAACACCAATAATCAGTGATACAATGAGTATGTGCCAGGAAGCCTCTGCTGAACTGTTTATGTAACAGAGCTATCAAATAAGTAATATGGTTCAATAGTTTCTGTGAAATTAAACACTGCATCATGGTAACTGTGTTGCATTAGAATACAAGTGATAAGAATTCTTGCCAGTGATTCAAATGTTGATCGTGGGACAATTTCTCATCTATCACAAGAATCTTTAGTAAAAGTTACCCCCCCCAGGATCAAATCCATTCACTTCTGCTGTTTATCCTGAAAAGTGGGCAGTATGACATCATAGATAGGATTGGGGGTTTAGACTTAGGTGGGACTATGCTTCAGAAATTTACTTCTGCTAATAAATCATAAAGGTAAACTAAGAAAATCATTCATTCATTCATCATTGTGAAATTTCAGAACCCTACAATAAGGATAAGATTCAAGATTCAAGATGAAAATAAGGTATCAAAAAGGAAATGAAACTGGCTTCAGACACCTTATATTATTCTTGAATAATAACTTGGCTGGGTATATCTAACTATATTTTTAACATCTCCACTTGGATATCTAAAAGGAATTTCAAGTTCAGCCTATAAAAACTTGAATGCCAGATTTTCCCCACCTGCAAACTTGCTCTGCTTACAACCTCCTTCATTTTAACTGATGTCCACTCATTCTTTCCATTGCTCATAATGGAAACCCTGGAGACATTCTTGACTTCTCACCTTCTTTTACATGCCAGAGCCAAGGTGTTAGAAAATGTTTTGACTTTACCTTCAAAAATATTGAGAATCCTAACACTTCTCACCACTTCCACTGCTACCACCCCAGTCTAACCCACCATTATTTCCAATCTGGAATATACAATGACTTTCTGATTAGTCTCCTTGCTTTTAACATTGGCCTCTATGAACTATTCTCTACACAGCAGCCAGAGTAATCCTTTGAAGTCATGACAGATCATGTCAATTCTCTGCTTAACCCCCATACCAAATACCCATTTCACTCAAAATAAAAGTCAGAGCCATTAAAATGACCAAAAAAAAAAAAAAAAAAACCCAGATGATCTGTCCCTCCACTCCCTCTCTGACTTCACATTCTACACTCTACTTACTGTTCTCCTTCTCATCCATTCATTCCTCTGTAGCCTTACTGTACTCACTGCCTTTCCTAAAACACATAAGGAATAAATCCTTTGGGACTTTTAGATTGATCATTTTCTCTGCTTGGAATTCTGTTCCCCTAAATATACACATAGGTAATTCCTTCACCTGTTTTAATATTTTGCTCATTTTTTGTATTCTCTATGATGCCTACCCTATCATATTTAAAATTGCAACTCATTCCCACTCCAATCCTCATCACCCTTATCTCTCTACTTTTTCTATTTCCATAGCACTTATGTTCTAACACACCAAATTATTTATTTATTTATTATTTTTATTGTCTGTCTCACCACAACCCCACCCAGCCAGAATGGGAATTCCAAAATGGCAGGGATCTTTATCTGTATTGCTCATGAATGCATTTCAAATGCCTAAAAGAGTATCAACAAATAGTTAAGAACTACAGATAAATAGCAAATAAGTAACAAAGATATAAATAAGTACTTAAGAAATAAATAGAAGGGTGGGGCAAGATGGCTGACTAGAGACATTGGTCACCAGATTGTCTCAGAGAGAAAGGAAAAGTTTTAGATGAAAATAAAATAGCTCAGGTGTAATTCTGAGGGAAAAATGCCAGAACTTACCAGAGATTCCATGAGAAGAAGTTGTGGAGCAGAAAAGCGGGAGCAAGATTTTGGAAGAGACCAACCCCTGAGAAACTTGGAGTCCCATGGAAATGGCAGGTGTTTTTTTTTCTTTTTTTCTCTCCTTCCCCCACACCTCTGGTAGTTAGTAGGTTCCTGAGGTTCTGGAGACCTTTTCTACCCTCATGAGCCAAAAAACTGCCACCACCAGTGAACTGGTGCTTCTTGAAAACAAAGCATCAGGCTGCCAGGTCCCTCAGGGTTGCTTCCCATCACCACAGACCCAAGCTGAGATGGCGGGTGCCATACTGCTTTTCCACCTATTGTGTGCCTTTGTCATCCCAAGAGAACTTCACCTCTTCAGTTTTCATGTCACTGGTCCCCACACAAGCACTTCCCAACTCCTGGCCAGACTGCAGTGGCCACAGGAGCCGGTAGGTCCTGAGGGATCTGTGTGATCCCAGATCTTGGACACTCTGGATGGGCTGGCTTCCAGGGACAAAGATGACCAGAGTGCAAGCTCTCCTCCATTCAGACTCCTTTCCTCCCCCTTCCCACCCCTACCCACTCCTGCTGAGTGGCACACGTTCTCCAATGGATGATTGAGCTGGGGCTCTCAGGAGCAGCTGCTTCCCCTCTGTTGGCACATCCACTACATTGAAGCTCCCACAGAGAGTGGAGCTGACAACTTTCCTCTTAAAGACCTGCAGTGGGCCAAGAGATATTCAGACTCTGAGCTCCCTGCCTGCCAACCCTCCCTGGTGCTGCTCTAGCAGAGCAGTACATACACAAAAGTGGAGGGACTTTAAGCATGCCTAAGCATTCCACAAGCAACTCAGGACCAGCACATTTCTCCCTGGTATGTTCATGGATTGAACTTGGGGGACCAGGGGACAGGCCCGCAGGCCAGATCTCATACCCTCAGGACTCAATCATGTTGCTTGGGGGCACAGAGAGGAGATTTGTGAACTAATCTTGGGAAGTGAGGGAGCCCATGTGGGCAGAACTGAAGGAGAGTGCAGTGTGGGTCCAAGCCACAGTGCACTCATGGAACACCCCTCCCACCTCAGGAAAGCCATGCTTTCAGTCTGGGGTGGGATCCTAGGCAGGGAAGCTCCAAGCCTGCAGCACCAACGCTGGTGAGCTCAGCTAGTTTGGGCTGTTGTTTGCAGCCAGACACTGAAAGGAGACCTCAGGGCAGGGGAGGAGGGAGAACAAAACCCACTCCTGACAGCAAGTCTGTGAATCCCAGATGGCACCTCCCCCACAAGCAGACTTTCTGGCTTGGTGGGGCCACTTCAACCCCTCCCTGGTGGCTTTCCCCAGCAGCCTGGGAGCTGACCCTTGACCCCTGCCAAGAAAGCTCTTGTGGCCACCCTTTGTGGAGCCTGAACACAGGCTCATCTGACCCAGCCCCACCAGCCTTTCTCCTCCACCCACCTTTGCTGTGGTGGAGAATAAGAATATTCTCCCTGGTAGCTCCAGGTCCTGGCTCACCACCTGGGGCATTCAAGTGTTTCCCCTGATGGACTAGACCTAGTCATAGGTCCCAAAAAAAAAACACTGCAGCTGGCTTGTTCCTGCAAGCACCACCAACTAGCAGGGAGGACAACTTGTACAGCTCATTACAGCATTTACTGACTCAATCACACAGGGCATGGCTGACCCTTTTCCATAAGCACCACCTACTGTCTAGAGATTAAACTGGGAATCCCAATATAATTCACACCATTAAGAAGACCACAGGGCTAGGAAAAGGGAAAGGATTTCAAAGACCTACATATTCCCTTGTCAGCAAGGGACAAGGAATCTGCCCATGCACACAGTACACCACTGTTACACCCTACAAATAACTAGCAACTGAGAAAACTACCACACTAAAGATATCTACAACCAAGGTATCCATCCAGAGCCTAGACCCCCATCAAAGTAACAACAAGCAAAGCCAAAGGTCCTTACGCTACATATGCCACAGACACACCCTTAAGAGCAAGGGGGGGAAAAGCCCCATCTGAACAAAATAAAATTCAGAAATAAGAAGTGACCTCTGCTCCAGAAGAGAAGGAATCAGCACAAGAACTCTAGAAGTATGAAAAATCATAGTGAAAGGCCCACCCCCCCAAAAAAAAGAGTACACCAGCTCTCTAGCATTGCACCCCAACCAAAATGAAAATACTGAAATGACAGATAAAGAATTCCAAATATGGATTCTGGGAAACTCAATGAGAGCCAAGAAAAAATGGAAAACCAACTCAAAGAAACCAGAAAAATAATTTAGTAAATGAATGAATAATTTAATAAAGAGATGGATATATTAAAAAAAAATAGAACTTCTGGAAATGAAAAATTCATTTAGGGAAATACAAAACACAGTGGAAAGTGTTAAGAAAGAAAGAAATAATCTCAGAGCTTGAAGACAACTCTTTTGAATTAACCCAGTCAGAAATGAAAAACAAGGAATCAAAAGGAATGAAAAAAGTCTACAAGAAATATGAGATTACTTAAAATGGCCAAATATAAAAATCATAGGCATCCCTGAGGGTAAAGAAGAAAAAGTACAAGGCCTGGAAAGCCTATTTGAGGGAATAATTGAGGAAAACTTCCCTGGTCTTGCTAGAGGTTTAGACATCCAGATACAAGAAGCTCAACACACATTTAGGAGACTCATGGCCAAAAGGGAATCACCAAGATATATAATCATCAGACTGGCAAAAGTCAACATGAAGGAGGAACTTCTATGAGTCATGAGGTGAAAACATCAAGTAACTTACAAGGGAAAACCCATATACTAATAGCAGACTACTCAAGAGAAACATTACAAGCCAGAATAGAATGGGCTCCTATCTTTAGTCTCCTTAAACAGAATAACTGCCAGCTAGGAATGTTGTATCCTGCTAAACTAAGTTTCATAAATGATGGAGAAATCAAGTGTTTCCCAGACAAGCAAAGACTAAGGGAATTTGTGACTACTAGATATGCCCTACAGGAAATGCTCAAAAGTACATTATACATGCAACAGCACAACAGACACCAAGCAGTGTAAAAACACCCAAAATTATAGCTCACAGCTTTTATAAAACAATAGCACAAAAGGGAAAACAAACAAACAAAAAAGGTATCATCCAGCATGATGAACAGAACAGCATCCTACATATCAATACCCAATGTGAATGATCTGAATGCTCCTCTTAAAATACATACACTGGCTGAATGGATGAAAAAAACAAAGATCTACTGTCTCCAGGAAACACATCTAACCCACAAGGACTCACACAGGCTCAAGGTGAAGGGATTGAAATAAAATTCCTAGCAGATGAAAACCAAAAGAGAGCAGATATAGCCAATCCCATATTTGATAAAATAGACTTTAAATTAACAATGGTAAAAAAATGACAAAGATAGTCATTAGATAATGGTAAATGGCACAATTCAATATGACATAACAATCCTAAATGTATATGCACCTAGCACAGAGGCTCCCAGTTTCATAAAGCAAATTCTTCTAGCTCTAAGCCAACAAATAAATAGTAGCATCTTAATAGTCAGGAACTTCAACACTCCACTGACAGTACCAGATAGCTCATTAAATCAGAAAATGAATTAAAAACACTGAATTAAACAGGACAGTAGAACAAATGGACCTAACAGACATTTACAGAACATTCTACCCAAAAACTACTGAGTATACATTTTTCTCATCAGCACATGCGACATTTTCCAAGATTGATCATATCTTAGTCCATGAAACAAGCTTTAGCAAATTCAAAAAAATCAAAATCATACCATGTATCTTCTCAGACCACAGTGGAATAAAACTAGATATCAATTCCAAGAAAAACACTTAAATCTACACAACATCATGGAAATTAAACAAATAAATGCTGAATGATCCTTGGGTCAATGATTAAATTAAGATGGAAATCAAAAGATTACTTGAATTGAATGACAAAGGGGACACAATCTGTCCAAATCTATGGGATAGAGAAAAAGCGGCCCAAAGGGGAAAGTTTTTAGCATTAAATACCTACCTCAAAAAGAAAGGTAGATTAAAAATTAACAACCTGATGTCATATCTCAAGGAACTAGAAAGAACAAACCAAACCCAAAGACAGTAGAAGAAAAGAAATAACAAAGCCAAGGGCAGAACTAAACAAAATGGAAACCAAAAACAATACAAAGGATCAATTAAGCAAACAGTTGGTTCTTAGAAAAGATAAACAAAATCAATAAACCACTAGCAGTATCAACCAGAAATAAAAGAGAAAGGACTCAAATAACCTCAATCAGAAATCAAAAAGCAGACATTACAACTGATACATCAGAAATACAAAATATCAAAAAAAAAAAAAAAGAAATACAAAATAACATCCATAAATACTATAAAAAAACTCTATGCAAACAAACTAGAAAACCTAGAGGAAATGGATAAACTCTTGGAAACACACAACCTTACAAGCCTGAATCAGGAAGAAATAGAAACCCTGAATAGACCAATAATGAGCAACAAGATTGAAGCAGTAATAAAAAATCTCCCAACAAGAAAAGCCCAAGACCAAATGGATACATAGCCAAATTCTACCAGACCTACAAAAAAGAACTGGCACCTATCCTACAGAAACTATTCAATAACATCAAGAAGGAGGGAATCCTCCCAAACTCATTTTATGAAGCCAGTATCACCCTGATACCAAAGCCAGGAAAGGACACAACAAAAAAAGTAAACTACAGACTAATATTCCTTATGAATATAGATGCAAAAATCCTCAACAAAATACTAGCAAACCAAATTCCACAGCATATCAAAAACATAATCCACCATGATCAAGTGGGTTGCATCCACTCGCAAGGATGGCTTAACATATGCAAATCAATAAATGTGATTCACCACACAAACAGAAGCAAAAACAAAGACCCTACGATCATCTCAATAGATGCAGAAAGAGCATTCAATAAAATCCAGAACCCTTTCATGATAAAAACCCTCAACAAACTAGGCATAGTGGGATCATACCTTAAAATTATAAAAGCCATATATGACAAAGCCAACATCATACTGAATGGGGAAATGTTGAAAGCATTCCCCCACGAACTGGAACAAGACAAAGATGCCCACTGTCACCACTTCTATTCAACACAGTACTGGAACTCCCAGCAAAGCAAACAGGCAAGAGAAAGAAATAAGAGGCATCCAAACCCAGAAAGAGATCAAACTATCCCTATTTGTTGACAATATGGTCTTTTATCTGGAAAACCCTAGTCTCCTGAAATTAATAATTAAATTCAGCAAAGGCTCAGATTACAAAATCAATGTACACAATCAGTAGCATTTCTATATACTAATAACAGTCAAATGGAGAGTCAAATCAAGGACTCAATACCATTCACAATAGCCACAAAGAAAATAAAATACCCAGGAATATGCCTAAGAAAGAAGTGAAAGATCTCTATAAGGAGAACTGCAATACACTGATGGGAGAAATCATACATGACACAAACAATTGGGAAAACATCCCATGCTCATGGATTGGTTGAATCAACATCATTAAAATGTCCATACTGCCCAAGGTGATTTACAGATTCAGTGAAATCCCCATAAAAATACCAATTTCGTATTTCACAGATCTAGAAAAAATAATCCTAAGCTTCACTTAGAACCCTAAAAGAGCCTGAATAGCCAAATTAATCTTAAGTAAAAAGAACAAATCTGGAGACATCATATTATCTGACTTCCAATATACTGCAAGGCTATAGTAACCAAAACAGCATGGTACTGGTATAAAAGTAGAGACATAGACCAATGGAACAGAATAGAGCACCCATAAATAAAACCATCTATCTACAAGCAACTGATCTTTGACAAAGCAGACAGCAACATACGCTGGAGAAAGGAAGCCCTATTCAATAAATGGTGCAGGGAAAATTGGAGAGCCATATGCAGAAGAATGAAACAAGATCCCTATCTCTCACCGTATACAAAATTAATTCAAGATGGATTAAAGACTTAAATGTAAGGCATGAAACCATAAAAATTCTAGGAAAAAATGTAGGAAAAACTCTTTCAGACATCGGCCTAGGTAAAGAATTTATGGCTAAGACCCCAAAGGCAAATATAGCAACAACAAAAATAAATAAATGGAAATTAATTAAATTAAAAAGCTTCTGCACCATAAAGGAAATAATCAACACAGTGAACAGACAACCTAAAGAATGAGATAAAATATTCACAAACTATACATCTGACAAAGGACTGATATCCATAATATACAAAGAATTCAAACAAATCAGCAAGAAAAAAAACCAAAAACCCCATCAAAAAGTGGGAAAATAACATTAACAGAAGTTTTTCATAAGAAGATATCAAATGGCCAATAAATACATGAAAAAATGCTCAACATCACTAATCATCAGGGAAATGCAAATTAAAACTATAATGAGATACTGGCTTACCCCAATCAGAATGGCTATTATTAAAAATTCAAAAAACATTAGATGCTGGCATGTATGCAGAGCAAAAGGAATGCTTATACACTATTGGTGAGACTGCAAATTAGTACAATCTCTATGGAAAACAGTATGGAGATTCCTCAAAGAAATAAAGGTCAACATTCCATTTGATCCAGCACTTCCACTGCTGGGTATCTACCCAAAGGAAATGAAGTTATCTTATCAAAAAGACACCTGCACTCCAATGTTTATTGCAGCACAATTCACAATTGCAAAGATGTGGAATCAACCTAACCTTCAATTCATGAGTAGATAAAGAAAATGTATACAAACATACCATGGAGTACTAATCAGCTATAAAAAAGAATGAAATAATGTCATTTACAACAACATGGAGGGAACTGGAGACCATTATTCTAAGTGACATATCTCAGGAATGTAAAACCAGATACCATATATTCTCACTAACAAGTGGGATCTAATAAATGGGTGCACATGGGCACAAAGAAATATAATAGACATGAGAAACTAAGTAGGGGGGAGGGCGAGAGGGTGGGTGTGGGATAAAAACCTACCTATTCTGCACAATGAACACTATTCTGGTAATGAGCACAACAAAAGCCCTGACTTAAGCATTATACAAGATATCCATGTAATAGAAACACTTTTATTCCCTTAATTAGTACTTTGAAATAAAAAATAAATAAATAAAAATTTAAAAATAAAACATACAGTACATTCTCTGACCACAGGCAATAAAAAGGGAAATAAATTTTAAAAAATAAATAAATAATGAAATGGATATACAATTCAAGTTTTACTAACAAAGGAACATATATCAGATTAGCCTCAATGAATGCTAGAAGACACTGCAACAAAGTCATTCATTTCTGAGGAAAAAGTGACCCTGGGTTTCATTTCAAAATTATCTATTCACAAAAGATGAAAGTAAAATAAAGTCATTTAAAATTTTTTTTATTTTGAATATAATATCATACAGAAACATTGCAACAAATAATACAAGGAATTTTCACATACACTTCATGCAGATTTCCCATGTTTATTAGTCTCTCTCCCACACTCTCTCTCCCTTCCCCACCAACACACATTCTCCCTCTCTCTCTCTCTGTCTCTCTCTCTCTCTCTCTCTCTCTCTCACGCACACACACACACACACACACACACGGTAAATACATAAATAATTCAACTACTGGATAAAATAAGAAATATGAATACATGGATCTTTGAATGTAATGAAGATTCATTGTCAGTTACTAAAATCTATGATGTATCTCCGTGAGAATAATTGTTAGTATTTAATAGTAGTCATATATTTGCATAATAGTTACATATTTTTTGTAGTTGTATAATTGTATTAGTCATATAATTGTATACTTGTATTTGTATAGTTGTATAATGACATGAACACGAGTCTACATCCAATCTTAAGACAGAAGTAATGCAAGATAACTATCACTAACATATGTAACCAATCATTATTATATCATAACTAGGCTTTTAGTTTAATTTAAGAGCATTGCTGCTTTTGTTGTAGAACCCACCAGAACAGCACTCCAGAACCTCTTCTAAACATATGTAAGATGGAATGGTATACTCCATTTTTAACATGTATCAGTCACTGTAAGAGCAAAGCAAACACCACATAACAATAAAATTTAATGTTTAAATCAACTCTATGTTTTCTTCTATCTCCATTTATTATAGGAGTTTTATTTTCATCACATGGTTTTCTTAAATCATTGCGTGAAAGTTTATTCCAGTTATCCCAAATATAATGTAAGGGTAGCCTTTTTGCTAACAGTGACATTGGGAAAATATCAGAAGAGAAGATGGTAAAGAATAATAAATAAAATTATTTTTATTTGTTTATAATACTATGTGGCTAAATGGTAACTCTACTGCTACTGCATTTGTCTACCTCCTCCTGGGCCTGGGGTCAGTGGAATTAGCAGGGAAGGAGTGAAGCATGATTCATTCATAAACAAAGGAATATCCTTTAGATTTTAACTCAAATGTCATCTTCTCAGTGAGTCCTTCTTGGCCATTCTATCCAAAATTACAAGTCCCAAATCCAGACACTTCCTGCAGCCCCTCTTGTCTCATTTTTTCTGTTAGCATTCATCACTGACTATATATTTTACTTATTCAATTTTCTTATTGTTAATAATTTCTAACACCTAGACTATAGGTGACAGAGGGGCTTTCCAAATTTTCCAGGGGAATGAAATCTTTCCCTACCCATACCCAGAGGCTACTCTTATTTCAGAGGGATAACCAAGGAATCTTTTCCATCTCCCTAGAAGTGTGGTTTTCTGAGTTCAACAAAAAGACTGAAGGCTTTGCTTGATATCCTAAGCATGAGCATTAATATATGGACTAGCTCATCATCTTACTAAATCACAGGACTATATATTATATTAGATATTTCTATCGGTCCTTCAATTTCAATGTCTCAGCAACTCTGAACCACATATTCCAATCATTGCTTTGGTCCCCTTCCAAATTCAATTGTCTGTACAACATTCATCATTTTCTGCAACTTGCCACCCTTATAGAAGCTTAGGACCTTATTTATTTCAGCTCTCTGTTCTCAGATGAAAACCTTCACTGTATTATTGCCAATGTGCTCCCTGTCACTCCACCCTAGAAATGTAGACCAGAAGCACAGTCATCATCCCTCACATCTGTGTAGTACATTTTGCTTTCCAAAGCACTTCCATTCTCAGTATCTTCCTAGACCATCTGAGATAGCTAAGACCAATGCTACTATGCCATTTTACAACCAAGGAAACTGAGGCCTAGTTTGCTTGGTGACTAACCAAGGTAATTAATTGCATAGCTTCTGTTAGTGTTCTCACTGCCTCATTGTTTAGTTCTGAGTCCAGCATGTTCATACCTTTTTGTTGTGGCCACCCTTGCAAATAGCATTGAGACTCTCATTGTTTTTAAGTTGCAATATTCTTACATTTTTTACTTCATTCAGTAAAAACTTATCAAATGGCTGTTTTTGTAAAGTTAAAGCTTGTATTAAGTTTAAAAAACTTAGAATATTCAAAGATTTCCTTTAAAGTCAAGAGAAAACTGACATTCTTGCCTGACCAGCATGAATATGAGTTAGTGTGTAGCAGCTAGAATCACAGGTTCACCGTGTAGAAGATGGAGTGTGAGTTGGGTGTGTAAGGGAAGCTGGAAGTAGCAGTATGGGTGAAAAGAAAGAGACAAAAATTCCTAGTGAAAATGTTCAGTGGAGATGAGTATTCCATTAAAAGCAGGCAGCCTGGAGCAAGGTTACTAAGTCCAAACAAGGAAAGATATGGAAGAAGTGCTAAGATGTGAAATGTCAGAAAACCAAGCATAGAATAATTGCCAAATTCGATATATGCAGCTTTAGCAGTATTTTACACCATACTTATGGCCTCACTGGAGGGCTTAAGTAGAGTTTGGTAACCAAAATAAAGGTGTCACAGATTTCAACTTGGTAATCTTTTGACTAGGGAGCATAGTCTGGGAGTAATTTTAGGTGCACAGGCTTGCCAATGACAGTGGAGGATATTTCAAAATTCTAAATGTGCTCAGTGAAATAAAATAATTTCAGGAGATAGAGAGGTAATATAGATTTAGGGATGTTTTTTAAAAGAATGTTGACACTAGAATTATTTAAAAAAACAGTTTCTTCATTACATGTTGGAAATAAGCTATGCTTTATGAATGTCCTAGGTCTGAAAAATTCTGTTGGGGATTATTTTATTACATTTTTTCTGGATGTCTCATTATGTTCGTTTGGGATTATGTGTAACTTTTTCAGATATATACTAGGCAACTAGGTAATGTGCTATGAGATTGAAAACTAATCAGAACTGCATATTAATCAGCTATTACTTTAATGCTAAAATATATTTACCTATGATAGTAGATGCAAGAGTGTGGATAATCAGTATTTTTAGCCTATTATAATGTTTTAATTTCAGCCTATATATATGTGTGTATGTTTATTTATTTATATATTTATGTGTATATATGCATGTTATTAATACATATATATAAATATACAATAACTAACTTGAAAAACGATTGCCTTCCTTGTAAGATTAAAATCTAACTACTTTATGAGTATTCTATGTTGACCTATATAATAGGGTAGGTTCCTCATGAGTTGACAGTTCTGAGAAGTAGTGAAACTGAAAAGAAGGAAGGAGTAGAGGTCAGAGGCCTGAAAGAATGCAGTAAGGCTACCAAAAGAAGAATTAATAATGAAATGAGGTCATTTATCTATCAAATATCCAAATATACCTTGTTCAAGTCACAGTGAGAACCCAAGCTGGAGTCCAGCAACAAATCCAAGACAAAATCTGGAGAGAGTGGACCAGGAACCAAAGCAAGGAACTATATTACTTTTGCAGTAGTCCAGATGAATTTGCCCATTTCCTTGTAGCAGAACTTCATTCCTTAAGTAACTTATAACCTCTTTTATTTCAGGAAGAATGCTAGACAACATGGAGACTCTACATCCAAATTTGTAAAAAAAAAAAAAAAGAGAGAGAGAGAAACAGAAACATTGTCCCACTCTAAAAGAGCTCAAACTCTGGTTTAAGGCAGGGATTTTATGCTAACAAATGTGTTATAATGAAGTGCTAAAGGACTAAGATAGAAATTTGTACAGGAGAGAAATTTGTACAAAGGAGAGAGTGGTTATATCTATATGAGGGAGAAGGAAAAAGAAAATTATTATACAGCAGGGAATATGGCCTCAGCATACCTCTGATGGTTTAAAGGCAGAGAATTCTAGAATCAGGTATCATAAATGAGTTTCTTTCTAAAGTCTATAATTATCACTCTACATACCCAGGTGAATCAGGTAAACGAAATGATTAATTGTATATCAGTTTTATTTACTCATTTGTCAAACATTTATTGGCTATCTGTTATGTATCAGTCACTGTACTAAGTTAATGGACAATTAATATCTTACAATATACATTTTTATTCTGTTTAGCATATTATCATAGCAGTAAGCCTGCCTCAAATTTTGCACTCCATTAATCCACTGGTTTTTTTAATAAAATGATGAAGAAATTAACCTTTAAAAAGTTATTCATGCACTTATCTTGGGATAACATAGTTTAAATTAACTGCCCAATTTTGGGGGAGGGTCTCATCCTTTACTAATAAAACAACTATTATTCATCCAATACTTATCTAATAATTTTATTTAGCTCCTGGTACACTCGTATTCTTTTAGGCTCTTGAAAATACAAAGGTGAATAGATCATGGATCTTATAATTTATTTATTTATTTATTTTTCTTATTTTTTTCCCCTATCTTCCAATACTACCTCAAAGGAGCTTCTAGTTTAGTGGAAAAGAAATATAAACAGCTAATTCTAATTCAATATGGTAAGAGCAATAATCAAAGGTACAATTAATGAACCTACAACTTTAAGGGTCAGAACCTCTCTCTTAAACAAGCCCCATCCCCAAGTCCTAAGAGGAGCCCTAAAAATATCTTCAAGTGGTCATATATTTTTGTAATATTTGAAAAAATAATATATTTTAAACACAAATATTTAAGATCATTGTGTATTACTATTCTAACTTCTCTTTCAATATATTTTCCTTGTATAGAGTGTTATTGGAGTGGCCAAACACATTTTGGAGACCTAGTAAAGGGGTTATTAAATTGGGAATACATTTAGTTTGATCTTAGTGGGATTGACTTATGAAGTTCACAGCCACTTGTATCAATAGTTACATTGTTAGCATTCTCAATGTAAAAATGGTTTTTAGGTACCACTGTGGCAAAGTCAGGAGTGGCTGTACAACATGAACATATTCTGTGCTACCTGGAACAGAAAGTGTGGGGAAAGTGGAGGAAAAAAAAAGATCTGAATATACAGAGTCAGAAGCTAGTCTGTGGAAAATTCTTCCAGTCATCAGACATGTAATATTGTAAGTATAATATTCAGTTTTCATTAACACCTAGTTAAAATGGAAGTTCTCACCTGTCAGAATTGTACTTAATAATGCAGCACATACAGTTATAAATGTCCCATATATTTTTTTCTTTTTTATGGGAATCAAATGAAATAGACTCTATGAGGTTTCCTGTGTTTATGCAGCACAAATCTGTCACAATTACAATAAACTGTAAGCATGTCTCTAGAAGCTCACATATGAAAAACTTGATACAGGTTTGATATCCTAAAATACTCTAAAAATATACTAATATAAAATAATAAATAACAATTGGTGAGGGTGAAAGAAATTTTTTAAAGCGATCAATAACAAAAAAAACCTGTCATTAACCATGCCAAAAGAAAGATCAAAATATCCTTCTGTTCTTTCTATAGAAAATGATATTACAAATTTTTGGTCTGATTCAGAGGCCATTAATGGGTGAACCAAAAATAGAGGAAAAACTATTACAGAATTGTGCCAGGCCATAATTAATTATAACATCATACACTATTTCATGATCTTGTTCTACTTACAGTTATTTTTTTACTTTTTAAAATTTATAATTTATTAAGTGTATTTTTTCATTCTAGATAAATATTCACTTTTTAGCCTAATTTTATATTGGTAATATTATATTCTTTACATTAAAGAGATGGTCCCAAATTATAAAAGCTTCAGTCATATAAAATCTAGATCTTCTATAATAGTTATTTCTTTTGTCTAAATTGTGTTCTCATGTAAAACAACAAAATAGCAAGGGTCAATGTCCATTAATGAAGGGGTTCCCTCAGGCCAAGGCTGCTGGAGGGAAGGAATGCAAAATAGAGGCAATGAATAAAGGGCATAAAATGAAATTTGAGCCTATAAATAAGCTAGAGAAGGGAGCCCAACTCTGCAACTAACCCAAGTAAGCATCCACAAATAGATATAGTAACAAAAGAGTAAAGGATATCAGAGCAGGAAGTACTGAATCAACTGAGTAAGATAGAAAGTGGTCTTTAGTGAATGCCCAGAGCAGCTTTTGTGGCCCATCATGACATGTTGTAAGAGAGAGACAGCTGTGTTTAAAGAGTTAGGAATGATGCTGACAACATCATTCCAATATATGTTCTTAAAAGTGAATTTTCACAAAAGAAGTGAGTGTCCAGTACTTACAGGGGCAGATGTGTAGGGAACTGAAAGCTTCGGAAAAGACTATGGGGAAAGAAAAATATACACTGGTAGAAGGGACAAAATATATGTATTTTAAAAGTATCAGCAAATACCAGGGTTTGAAAATCTAAGATAATCTATTGAATCTATCCCTCTAGCAATTAAAACTAGTTGAACTAAACCAGCGTTTCTAAAATTAAGACTCCTGGAGGGGGCGGAGCAAGACGCCCAAATAGAAACCTCCAGCAATTGTCCTTCCACACGATCATTAAACAACGATCTATGCAAGGAGGCAAAGCACCTTCAGAAGAATGAAAAATCAGGTAAACAATCACAGCACGTGGTTTTAACATTATATCAAGGAAAGACGCACTGAAGACAGCAGAAAAGAGTCTTGCATTGCCTATGACACTCCTCCCCCATCCCCTGGCAATGCCCTGCCAGTGTGCCAAGTAGAAAAGAGAATCTGAGTGCCCAGAGGAGGGAGAGTAAAGTGATTGTGGGAGTTTGCATTGGAACTCCAGGCCACCCTGTCACAGGGGAACACAACATAGGGCAGAATTCACAGAGGGAGTATTTAGATAAGCCCTACCAGAGGGAAATCTTCTGCCCCGAAATCCCCAGTTCCTGTTAGCCCCACCACTGGCTGATAAAAAGCAGCCTGGGGCCTGGAATAAATTCATAAGGCAGTCAGGCAACAAAGACCGAAGTCCTTGGGCAAATCCTGCAGGTGTACTAGCAAGGAGCCAGTGGACTTGGGGTGCACGTGACCCAGTGAGACACCAGTGGCGGCGGCCAAGCCAGTACCCATGTCACCCCTCCCAATTCCAGGCAGTACAGCTCAGGGAGAATCTCTTTCTTCTTGAGGAAAGAAAAGGAAAGAGCTCAGAGGACTCTGTTTTGCAACTTGGGTACCAGCTCAGCCACAGTAAAATAAAGTACCAATCAGATTCCTCTAGCCCCTGATTCCAGGCTTTAATTCATGGACAGAGTTCCTAGACCCATCCTGGGCAGAAGGAAACACGCTGCCCAGAAGGGAAGGACCCACTCCTAGCAGAGTTCACCACTTGATGACTAAAGAACCCTTAGGTATGAATAAACATCAGAGGTAGCCAGGCAACAGTCGCAGGAGCTTTGAGTGAGACTGGGCTGGCTTCAAGTGTAACGTGGTGTGGTCCTAGCTTCAGTGGCCACAAGGGAGTGCCCACATCACTCCTCCACCAGCTCCAGAATCCCAGCACAGAGAGTGAAGGAAGAGAGTAAGAGACTTTGCCTGGCAATCCAGAGAATTCTTCCATATCTGACCCAAGTCTACCAAGGCAGTACTTCCAGAAGTCTGCAAGAGTCACAGAGCTTGGGGCATACCCAATGCTGATACAGCTGTAGTGACCAAAGACTTCAATGCTAAATTCCCTTTGAATATCTGGAAAGCCTTCTCAAGAAGGACGAGTTCAAACAAGCCCATACTGTGAAGATTAAAACAAACGCCTAACTCTTCAATGCCCAGACATCAACAAACATTCACAAGCATCAAGAATATCCAGGAAAACATGGCCTCACAAAACAAACTAAATAAAATACCAGTGACCAATCACAGAGTGATGGAGATAGGTAAACTTTCAGACAAAGAATTCAAAATGGCTGTCTTAAAGAAGCTCAATGAACTTCAAGACAACACAGAGAAGGAATTCAGAAGTCTATCAGAGAAATTTAACAAAGAGATTGAAATAATTGATTAAAAAATCAAGCAGAAATTCTGCAGCTGAAAAATTTAATTGGCAAACTGAGAAATGGATCAGAGTCTCTCAACAGCAGAATTAATCAAGCAGGAGAAAGAATTAGTGAGCTTGAAGACAGGTTATTTGAAAATTCACAATCAGAAGGGAAAAAAGAATAAATAAGAATGAAGCACAACTTCAAGATCTAGAAAACAGCCTCAAAAGGGAAAATCTAAGAGCTATTAATTAAAAGGAGGTTAAAGAGAGATTGGAGTAGAAAGTTTATTCAAAGAAAATAAAAAAGAACTTTCCAAATCTAGAGAAAGATATGAATATTCAGGTACAAGAAGGTCATAGAACACTAACCAGATTTGACCCAAACAATACTACCAGGAGGTATTTAACAATCAAGCTCCCAAAAGTCACAGATAAAGAAAAAGTCCTAAGGGAAGCAAGAAAAAAGAAAAAAGTAACAGATAAAGGAGCCCCAATATGTTTGACAGCAGAATTATCAGTGGAAAGTTATAGGCTAGGAGAGAGTGGCATAACATATTTAAGGTGCTGAAGGAAAAAAAAACCTTAACTCTAGAATACTATGTCCTGAAACAATATCCTTCAAATGTGAAGGAGAAATGAAGACTTTCCCAGACAAACAAAAGCTGAGGGATTTCAACAACACCAGACCTGTCCTACAAGAAATGCTAAAATAAGTTCTTCAATATGAAAGAAAAAGACATTAATGAAACATAAGAAATTATTTGAAGGTATACTCACTGGTATCAATAAGGACACAAATAAAGAATACTCTATTGCTGTAATTGCAGTATATAAACCACTTATATCTTGAGTAGGAAGAATAAAAGTCAAACCTATCAATAATAACTACAACAACTTTTTGAGAGATAGATCGTATAAAAAGATATAGATGGAAACAACAAAAAGTTAAAAAGTGGGGGGCATGGAGTTAAATTGTAGAATTTCTGTTAGATTTCTCTTAGCTTCCTTATTGATTTGTAAGCAGAGTTGTCATATGTTTAAAATAACTGGTTATAAAATGTTTTTACAAGCTTCATGGTAACAACAAATCAAAATCCCTGCAAAAGATACACAAAAAATAAAAAGCCAGAAAAAAAACACACTACCAGAGAAAATCACTTTTAACAAAGGAAGACAGGAAGGAAGGAAGAAGGAAAAAGAGGACCACAAAACAACCAGAAATCAAATAACAACATGATAGTAGTAAGTCCTTACCTATCAATAATAACATGGAATGTGAATGGACTAAACTATTCAATCAAAAGACACAGAGTGGCTGAGTGGATGAAAAACAAAAGATCTAACTGTGTGTTTCTACAAGAAACCCACTTCATCTATAAAGACACACATAAAGTGAAAATAAAGGGATGGAAAAAGATGTTCCATGTAATAGGAAACCAAATAAAGAGCAAGAGTAGGTATACTTCTACCTTCTACTTCTAAAGTAGATTTCAAAATATAAACTGTAAAAAGAGACAAATAAGGTCATTATATAATGAAAAAGTGGTTAATTCAGCAAGAGGATATAACAATTATAAATATATCTGCACCCAGAAGTGGAGCACTCAGATATATAAAGCAAATATTACCACAGCTAAAGAGAGAGACAGACCACAATACAATAATCGTTGGAGACCTCAGCATTCCACTTTCATCACTGGACATCCAGACAGAAAATCAACTGAAAAACATTGGACATAATCTGCACTATAGACCAAATGTACCTAACTTATATTTATAGAACAGTTCATCCAATAGCTGCAGAATTCACGTTCTTCTCAGCTCATGGATAATTCTCAAAAATAGAACATATGTTAGACCATAAAATGAGTCTCAAAAAATTCAAAAAAGTTGAAGTCATACCAAATATTTTCTTTGACCACAATGAAAAAACCTAGAATTCAATAACAAGAAGAACATTGGAAAATTTACAAACATATGTAAATTAACAAATATGCTGCTGAATGACCAGTGGGTCAATGAAGAGATTAAGAAGGAAATTGAAAAATTTCTTGAAACAAATGAAAATGAAACACAACATATCAAAACCTATAGGATACAGTAAAAGCAGTAATTAGAGGAAAATTTATAGCAATAAGTGCCTACATCAAAAAAGTAGAAAAGCTACAAATAAACAACGTAACTATGCATCTTAAAGAACTAAAAAAACAAGAGAAAACCAAACCCAAAATTAGTAGAAGAAAAAATAACAAATATCAGAACAGAAGTAAAAGAAGTTGAAACAAAAAATACAAAAGATCAATAAAGTGAAAAGTTGGTTTTTTGAAAAGATAAACAAAATTGACACACCATTAGTCAGACTAAGAAAAAAAAAGAAAGAAGACCCAAATAAATAAAATCAGAGATGACAAAGAAGATATTATAACTGATACTGCAGAAATTCGAAGGATCACTAAAGACCACTATGCACAATTATATACCAATAAATTGGAAAACCTTGAAGAAATGGGTAAATTCATAGACACATACAACCTACCAAGATTGAACCAGGAAGAAATCCAAAACCTGAATAAACCAATAATAAGTAGCAAGATAGAAGCAATAATAATAAGTTTCCCATCAGAGAAAAGTCCAGAACCTGATGTCTTCACTGCTAAATTCTACTAAGCCTTCAAAGAAGAACTAATATCAATCCTTCTTAAACTATTCCACAAAATCTAGGAGGAGGGTATACTCCCAAACTGATTCTATGAGGCCTGTATCACCCAGATATCAAAACCAGACAAAGAAACAACAAAAAAAGAAAACTATAGGCCAATATCTGATGAATATAGATGCACACATCCTCAACAAAATACTAGCAAACCGAATTCAACAACACATTAAAAAGATTATTCCCCACGACCAAGTGGGTTTCATCCCAGGTTTGCAAGGATGGTTCAACATTCACAAACCAATCGGTGTAATACATCATATCAACAGAACAAAGGACAAAAACCATATAACCATCTCAATTGATGCTGAAAAAGCATTTGATAAAATTCAACATCCTTTCATGATAAAAACTCTTTAAAAACTGGGTATAGAAGGAATTGCCTCAACATGATAAAAGCCATATGAGACAGATGCACAGCTAGTATCATACTGAATGGGGAAAAACTGAAAGCCTTTCCTCTAAAATCTGGAACAAGACAAGGATGCCCATTTTCACCACTGTTATTCAACATGGTACTGTCAGTTCTAGCTAGTTCAATCAGACAAAAGAAAGAAATAAAGGGCATCCGAATTGGAAAGGAAGAAGTCAAATTATCCTTGTTTGCAGACAATATGATTTTATATCTAGAGAAACCTGAGGGCACCACAAAAAACTACTGGAACAAATTCAGTAAAGTTGCGTGATATAAAATCTCTGTAATGAAAACTATAAAATATTGATTAAAGAAATTAAGAGGACCCAAAAAATGAAAAGATGTTCCATGCTTATGGATTGGAAGTACCAATATTGTTAAAATCTCCATACTACCCAATGCAATCTACAGATTCAATGCAATGCCCATCAAAATACCAATGACATTCTTCACAGAAATAGAAAAAATAATCCTAAAATTTGTACGGAACCACAAAAGACCCAAAACAGCCAAAGCCACCCTGAGTAAAAAGAACAAAACTGGAGGAATCACATTACCTGACTTGAAATTATACTAAAGAGCTTTAGTAACCAAAATAATATGGTACAGGCATAAAAACAGACACATAGACCAATGGAACACAATAGAGAACCCAGGAATAAATTCACACATCTATATTGAATTTATCTTTGACAAAGTTGCCAAGAACATACAGTAGGGAAAAGACAGTCTCTTCAACACATGGTGCTGGGAGACCTGGACATCCATATGCAGAAGAATGAAACTAGACCCTTATCTCTCATCATATACAAAAATAAAATCAAAATGAATTAAAGACTTAAACCTAAGACCTAAAACTATGAAGCTACTAAAAGAAAACATTGGGGAAATGCTTCAGGACATTGATCTGAGCAAGAATTTCTTGAGTAATACCCCCAAAGCACAGGCAACCAAAGCAAAACTGGACAAATGAGATCACATCAAGCTAAAAAGCTTCTTCACAGTAAAGGAAACAATGAACAAAATGAAGAGACAACCCTCAGAATGGGAGAAAATATTTGCAAACTATCCATCTGACAAGAAATTAATAATTAGAATATATAAGGAGCTACAACAACTAAATAGGAAAAAAATCAAATAATGCAATTAAAAAATGGGGCAAAGGATGTGAATAGACATTTCTCAAAGAAGACATACAAATGGCCAACAGGTTTATGTAAAAATGCTCAACATCATTAATCATCAGAGAAATGCAAATCAAAACTACAATAAAATATAATCTCACCCTAGTTAAAATGGCTTTTATCAAAATGACAGGCAATAATGAATGTTGCCAAGGATGTGGAGAAAGGGGAACTGTTGTACACTATTGATTGGAATGTAAAGTAGTGCAACCACTATGAAGAACAGTACGGAGGTTCCTCAAAAAACTAAGAATAGAACCACCATATGACCCAGCAATCCCACTGCTAGATATATATCCAAAAGAGGGAATTCAGTATATCAAAAAGATATTTGCACTCCCATGTTTATTGCAGCACTATTTGCAATAGCCAAGATTTGGAATCAACCTAAGTGTCTATCAACAGATAAATGGATAAAGAAATTGTGGTGCATATACACAATGGAATATTATGTAACCACAAAAAAGAATGAAATCCTGCCATTTGCAACAACATGGATGGAACTGTAGAACACTATGTTAAGTGAAATAAACCAAGCACAGAAAGAAAAATCTCACTTGTTTTCACTCACACATCAGAGCTAAATATTAAAAATAATTGATTTCATGGAGACAGAGAGTAGAATGATAGTTGCCACAGGATAGGAAGGGTAGCAGGGAGGGGCAGATAAAGTGGGAATGGTTATTGGGTGCAAAAATTTAGATACTTAGACAGAATGAACAATATTTGATAGCACAACAAAGTGACTATAGTCAACAAGTCAGGGTATAGTTTAAAATAACTAAAAGAGTGAAATTATAATGTTCCTAACACAAAGAAATGATAAATACCTGTGGTGATGTATACCCCAACTACTCTGCTTTGATTAATTCACATTGTATGCCTGTATCAAAACATCACATGTATCCTATAAACATACACAACTATTATGTACCCACAATAATTAAAAATAAATAATTTAAAAATAAATAAATAAGTAAAATTAATACTCCTGAATATAATCTCAGGAGTCCACAGGTTCTCATATTTAAGAAAACCTAGTCTAAACCTATTGTTAAAAATCACTGAAAAAATAGTCCACAATTTCTCTTATATTATGTATGTATTAATATATACACACAATTATTTCCTATCTTTGTGAATGTATTTAAATTAGTTTCTCTTGTTCTCAATAAGTTTCTATTTTTCCTATGCAATGGTCTAGCATATTCCTGATTTATTTTTAGACATAAAAACATAGCTTTCTATAGTTTTCTATGCAACACACAAACAAAAATTATTGTTATATTTGTTGATGTTTTCTCTGATGTACTTTTTGACCATTAGAATTACAAAGATACCTGGAATTTCAGGAGCAGTGGCCTCAGTAGCACTGCTAATCTAAAAAGTTCAAATGCCAAAAGAGATTTGTATATATTTGCAACTTTATTCAGCAAGAAAACTGGATGCAGAACTTGAGTGTTGTTGGTGAGTCAGTCATCACTGATTAAGAAACTGTTCCAAAAAATCAAGAAGGAGGTAATTCTCCCTAACTCATTCAACAAGGACAGTATCCCCCAATACTGGAGAAGGACACCACCACCACCACAACAACAAAACTACAGACCAATATCCTTGATGAACATAGATGCAAAAATTATCAACAAATTATTAGCAAAGCAAATCTGACAGCACAACACATCAAAAAGACAATATATCATGATCAAATGGGTTTTAAACCAAGGATGCAGGGATGGTTCAACATACAAAAATCAATAAATGTGATCTAGCACATACACAGAATTAAGGACAAAAAAACATATGATCATCTCAGTAGATGCAGAAAAAGCATTTGATAAAATTCTGCATCCCTTCTTGATAAAAACCATCAACAAAGTTGGCATAGAAGGAATATACCTCAATATAATAAAGGCTGTATACAACAAATCCACAGCTAACATCACACTGAACAGGAAAAAGTTGAAAGCATTCTCTCTAAGAACTGGCACAAGATAAGGATGCCCACTTTCACTACTACTAGCCAACCTAGTACTGGAAGACCTAGCCAGAGCAATCAGGTGAGAAAAGTAATAAAAGGCATTGAAATTGCCTTTTATTGAAAAGAGAAAGTCAAATTATCCCTGTTTGCTGAAGATATGATCTTATATCTAGAAAAACCCTAAAATCTCCACCAAAAAACTCTCAGATTTGATAAGTGAATTCAGTGAAGTTGCAGAATATAAAATCAGTGTTCAGAAATCAGTAGCATTTCTATTAACCTATAACAATCAAGCTGAGAACGAAAACTAGAAGGCAATCCCATTTACAATAGCTAGCAAAAAACAAAATACCTAAAAATAAATTTAACCAAGGAGGTGAAAGAACTCTACAAGGAAAACTACAAAACACTAATGAAAGATATTGCAGATGACACAAACAAATGGAAAAACATCCCATGCTCACGGATCTGAAGAATTAGTATCATTAAAACAACTATACTGCTCAAAGCAATCTATAGATTCAATGCATTCCCTATCAAAATACCCGCATCATTTTTCAAAGAATTAGAAAAAACAATCCCAAAATTCATATGGAACCAAAAAAGAGCACAAATAACCAAAGTGATCCTAAGGACAAAGAACAATGCTGGAGGCATCACATTATCTAACTTCAAAATAAATTACAAGGCTATAATAACCAAAACAGCATGGTGCTGTTTTAAAAATACACACATGGATCAATGGAACAGAATAGAGAACCCGTAAATAAAGCCACGTACTTACAGCCAATTGATTTTTGATAAAGTTGACAAGAACATACACTGGGGAAAGGACACCCTTTTCAATAAATGGTGTTGAGAAAATTGGATTGCCATATGCAGAAGAATGACTCTGGGCCCCTATCTCTCACAATATACAAAAATCAACTCAAGATGGATTAAAGAATTATAAGTAAGACCTGAAACTATAAAAATACTAGAAGAAAACCTAGGGAAAACTCTTCTGGATATTGGTCCAGGCAAAGAATTTATGAATAAAACCACAAAAGCACAAGCAACAAAAACAAAAATAGATAAATGGGACTTAATTAAACTAAAAACCTTCCACACGGCAAAAGAAATAATCAACAGAGTGAACAGACAACCTGAAGAATGGGCAAAAATATTTGCAAACTATGCATCTGACAGGGAAATAATATCCAGAATTTTCAAGGAACTCAAACAACTCAACAACAACAAAAATAATCCCATTAAAAAGTGGGCAAAGGATATGCACACACATTTTTCGAAAGAAGACATATAAATGGCCAACAGATCTATGAAAAAATGTTCAACATTACAAATCATCAGAGACATGCAAATGAGAAGTCATCTTACCCCCGACAGAATGGCTATTATTAAAAAAATTAAAAAATAGCAGATGTTGGCAAGGATGCAGAAAAAAGGGAATGCTTATACGTTGTTGGTGGGAATGTAAATTAGTCCAACTTCTGTGGAAAACAGTACGGAGATTTCTCAAAGAACTTAAAAATAGTACTACCATTGGATCCAGCAATCCCACTACTGAGTATCTACCCAAAGGGAAATAAATCATGATATCAAAAAGATACCTGCACTCATATGTTCATCTGAGCACTATTCACAATAGCAAATATATGGAATCAACCCCAGTATCCGTCAATGGATGATTGGATACAGAAAATGTGGTATATGTACATAATGGAATACTATTCAGCCATAAAGTATGAAATCATTTATTTTGCAGTAACATGGATGAAACTGGGGGCTATTATCTTAAGCGAAACAACTCAAGACACTGAAAGAAAAATACCACATGTTCTCACTTGTAAGTGGGAGCTACATAAAGCATACACAGGGACATAGACCATGGAATGATAGATACTGGAGACTCAGAAGAGTGGGGTGATTGGAGTGAGGTAGATGATGAGCAATTAGTTCAGAGGTACACTACATTATTCAGGTGATGGATACACTAAAAGCTCAGACTTCACCACTATGCAATATATCAATGTAACAAAATTGCACTTGTACTTCTTAAAGTTATAATAAAAAAAGAATAGTATCAGAGAAATCTCAAGTACATTTCCTTTAAGAGTACTTAAAGTAAAACTGCCAACATATCCTTTTGTGGACTTATAATTAAAAGGGTTCCTATTTAACTTCACTGATATCACACTGCTAATAAGCACTTAAGTCTCTAATGGTTAGCAGTGTTTTAATTCTACTTTGATATTCACTGCAATTTAATCTTATATAGAAAGGAAATTACATACATACACACAAACACACACGGATATTTATACCTAAACATTCACACATGCACAGATAATTATGTATATAAACTGCATTAGAAATCCCATATATTCTTTAAAAATGCTTACACATCTAAATTAATTTCACTTAAAGTCCAAATATTTGATTTTCAAAGGACTCTGTGGAAAATTAAGGAGTTGTTATTCATTTAGAGGCACTTCAAGTCTGCCACCCAATTATTTCGTTAGTCTTTCACTATCTAATACCCCTAATAAGACAATACAGTCCTAATAGAATCTTAAGTACATCTGGAGAGCAAAATCAAATACTTAGGATGCACACATATCTCATACTTCTAAATTTGAAAATAACTTCTAATTACTATTCATATGGTCTTTTCATTGAAAGACAAATTTAATATTATATTTGTTCACTGCAGGAAGAAGGAAGAAAAGCTCACAGAAAAAAAGAAATACAAAGAGAAAGAGCAAGAGTGAACAGGAAAAGAAGAATAAAAAGTTTCAAATAACCATGTAACATAGAAATCTAACCATGCTGTCCTACAGGCTGTCCTACAATTGTCAAAAGTTAGGGGAAAGAAGTTGCATGAACATTATCAGCATCTTCAGCTAAAAGGGACTGGATAAGGAAGGTGTTTTATACACTTTGGCCATTAAAAAAACCCCAAAAACTAAAGCCGTAAAAAAAGGTCTAGTGTATTATTGATATCAATACTCTCAATACTATTACTTGCAACAGGTCAAGAGATAATCAGAAAAAAATTGTACTTAGATAAGCTGCCTAATATAGAATGATTTATAATTATCTGAATGTAGCAACCTAACCCAAAAGTCTTTAGGTAATTAAATAGTCTTAAAATGCATGACGATAAATTACTCAGGCTGAAAATAAAAAGGAAACAATGTATATGTGAGCTAAATTTAGAAAATGAAAGAAAAAAACAGAGAGAGAAGGAAGGAAGAAAATTATCCCAGCTGTTATTGATGCAAGATAAAGATTGATGCATGCTATTTATATAGTGAATGAGTTATTTTGTTATATCTAATGATACAAAAAGTGGGTCCTGGACCATCTAAACACATTTACTTGGTTCTGGAAACACAAAAATCATCACTGCTATGAAAGCAGCCTTGAGGCAAAATTACATTTCATTTATTGGCACGCAAATGTGCACATCAAGCCTAAGAGAGGTAATACTTCTTGGTCAAATGAAATCTATTCAAAACAGTGTGGAGGGAGTTGAACTTAGAAGTGCATTCTCCTATGCAGAAGTGTATGGAGAAAGAAAACATAATAGAGCTATTTATAAGATGCAAAATATCAGACATTTGAGAATCAATATAAAATTTTTATATGTGGAAGATTTCTGAAACAAGATAAACTAGACAAACACAATGCAGATGTCTATGAGAAATGTTATTTACAATTCATCAGATTTTGTCATTGACAGAAATGTGATTAGAATTTTTAAATAATGATGGAGTAAAACCTTTTTATAAAGATAAAGATGAGAATGAAGGAGCTCTTTATTTTGTGCTCCAATGATCATGGAAATATGTAGGTAATATTCACCTAAATCTATTTGTACAACAATACAAATTGAGGTGGTAGATAAATTAATGTCATCTTATGTTGTACAATGACTCTTTCAAAGCTTTGGTTCAGTTTACCTTCCCAGGAAAGGAACAGCTCCAGAAGAGTAACACAACAAAAAAGAAAATTTAAGTTTATAAACTGAATTCATATATAATATTATTTCACCCTTTGAAGAATTTTATGAATGAGGAAATTGAAGGTTGAAGAGGTTAAGAAATTCACCAAGGGCCTTAAGATAATGTATTATGAAGTCAGGATCCAAATGAGGTTTTGAATAGCTGGAACCTGACTCTGTAGAAAGGTTCTTATATACCCCTTACTGTAAGAACCCAGAAATTCATACCGTGGTGGTTTTACAAACAGTTTAAGAGAGGGTTTCACCCTTATGTCAAATTAGCTAAGGAACTTCTTCTTCCTTTTAAAAAATATGCCCCAACTCAAGGACCAAATTTAGAGTAACATGTAATTTGTGGCCTCCACAGCAAATACATTTTTTGAAAATACCCAAATCTTTTTCTACTATGGAAATACTGGATACAGATTATTTTGACTCACCCATTCAATATGCCTATCTCCACCATTCCTTATCCTTTTAGAACTGGAATTGAAAAGCATAATCTTGTGGTATTTTCTATTATTTGTATAAGTAATATTTAAGTGATAGAGATCAGTAAATCAAGAAATGGTTGAGGCACTATCTCAAATAGGTTTTTAGGAAAATATTCAACTCAAGGTATCAAATCTAGGATTCTGCTTAAAGAACAAAATTCAAGGAACTGAAATGTTATTTCTTGGGATGTGTCACTTTGCTGTGAGAATACAAAGTCCTGAGGATATTGGTTCAACACAATGCATTTCAATCACCTTTACTGAATTGACTTTTAATATAAGTGGACATCCACTGTATATTTTTAATGTTTATAAGCATATACCAGGTAACAGATCTGAAAAAGTTTCTCTAAAAGAATATGATTATAAGATCAATATACTCTTTTCCCAAATACCATTCTACGAGGAGTTACAATAGGCAATTATGTTGCATTCAAGGGTCTGATTATAATGGAACCCATAAAAAAGCTGAGTTAACACTGGTGCAGAAGCTCTTTAGGATCAGGAAGTATCAATAAGGCAGAAGGGAGGCTCAAGTTCTGCCCCCTCAAAGCTGAATACTGGGAAGGGAACTAACATTTATTGAGTACCTACTTTGTCCAGGCAAAGTGTTCTGTTTTACCTACATTTAATCTCATTTAATCCTCACAACTATCTTTTAATATAAGAAATATAATCCGTATTCCACAGATAAGAAAGTTGAGGTTCATAGAAAGTAAGGACTGGATGCCTAATGTATGGCAAAACTGGATTCAAAATCAGTTGTCTCATCTGCCTCTTTTGAGGTTCTGTCACAGCTGTATATACCCCATTACTTTGAGACTAGTTCCACCATGTGAACCATAGACAATCCAGCTGACCCTCCCAAGCAAGCTTCCTTGTGTTCCCTGGATCCTAATGTGGATTTCATATAATACTTCTGTTCATTTTGGGGTGATATGAAGGTCTCAGCCTGCTTAAGCCCCAGCTCTTCTGCTTGCTTGAATCTGGCCCATCCCACCATCTGGATTGCTAAATAGCCTTTCTCTTCATATAATCTCTCTGTCTTACTTCCCCTGAATCCCTGGCCAGAAATTTTAAATTATTTAATAAAGCCACATTAGTCTCCTCCCTCATTATTTTTTCAGGTATATTTGAGGCAATTCGTAGCTATTGAGAAGACATGCTTCTTGAAGATAGAAATTGTGTATTTGAGGCAACTCATAGCTATTGAGAAGATATGCTTCTTGAAGGTAGAAATTGTGTCTATGCTCAAGGAGAGCATAGACAAGGTAGAAATTGTGAAAGTAGAAATTGTGTTGTACTCAGGCACAAAGTAGGTACTCAATAAATGTTAGTTCCTTTCCCAGTATTCAGCTTTGAGGGGGCAGAATTTGAGCCTCCCTTCTGCCTTATTGATACTTCCTGATCCTAAAGACCTTCTGTACCAGTGTTAACTCAGCTTATTCCCTGAGTTACATATTACATATTCCCTGTATATGGCACAACATCTGGTACATATAGGCCACCAAATATGTTTCTTAAACTAACAAATGAATGAGTAAGTGAAGGACTACATCAGTGAACGTTGTGCTAAGGTGCCTGGGGCAGATTTTCTGGTTTTTCTACTGCCTTAATCTGAGTGCAGGCCCAGAATGAAAATTACCAGGTTTAAATCCTGGCTCCACCACCAACTATGTGACTTTTGGCAAGTTATTTAACTTCCTTGTTTCAGATTCCTTATTTGTAGAAAAAGGGAATAATGATAAAATCTACTTCATGAATACTTGTGAGGATTAAATGAGAGAATTAATGTAATATCCTTAATAAGCCTGGCACAGTGTAAGCACTCAGGCACATCTGTCTCTTACCTTAAGTTCTAAATAATTTGGATGACTGTCAAAAGAGTTCTTCTTGACTTTTAATGAACATTTTTTGGACAGAATATGCACGACTATAATATAATGAAATTGATTTTTAGACAATTAGTCCTTCTATTGTGCCTGTATCAACCTCCCTATAACTTCAACACTTTTGTTCTAGATCTATGAGGATTTTCTTCCACATGAAAGCTAAAACTGTCATGTCTCTATGGTCATTACTTTTTGGTTACACATTCCTAATGATTTAAATCCTAAATTCCTTCGTATGTATTCATTCACTGACTCATTCATTCATTAGATAATATCTATTAAGCTCCTCTAATGTGCCAGGTACTCTGTCAGATAAAAAAAGCGATAAATAAACAGAGATAAATGAAATACAATTTTTGCCTTCAACACTCTGATATCAATGCAGGAGATGGGAATGGTTTTGTCTCTCTTGGCCATTCTGGTCACCTTCCTTTGAATGTCTTTAATTTTGACTATGTTCCTCCTAAGGTTTCCAAAAAGGAGTTTGACATCTAACCAGCACTGAGTAGAGCAGAACCACCACTTTTGTGTTACATTGATCTCTAGGTGGGAGGGATCCAGAGATAAGACGGAGCAATCTCTCCATTCTAGACACAGTCACACCCTACACTACATGGGCCGTGGTAGGGGTGAGGTGCAAAGGAAAGCATTTAAAAGCTGTTGGATCCACATAGTACATTCTTTGTTACTTATAGTCTCTCTCAAGATTTTTCTCTTTTGGGGGATTCGTTGTTTTGGAGTCTCTTTTCTAATGTATCTAATGTATCTAGTGTAATAAGAAAAGCTTGTAACTTTTATCTTTTTGAAAAGAATATCCTCTTCCTCCCCCTTGACCCTTAGAAACCAAGCAGAAACCAGGAATAAGTCTCAGAAGAGGTACAAATGTCCAGCTTTAGCCTGATGTTCCAGGCCTTATGGAGACATATTTTCCTTTTCTTTGCCATTTTTTTCCCCTTAGGTTCATCAAATCCTGCCTCTTCTCACTATCAAAATAGTAATATCTCAAAGTCTAATATGAGGATGAAGCCTTAATCAATAGGATAGGTGTTTAGGATGCCAGCCATATTTTATCATTGAAGGTCATTTCTATTGATAGGGTTTTACCTAAAAAGACCAAAGTGAAGCAAAGATTACAGCACTGTATCTACATGGAATCTGCCAAGGGCCCTAGGAGTGTACTCTCCCTCTCCCCAGACTGTAGCATACTAAACATCTTTTCCTCTCAAAATCAGTATTTGCCCCCAGAGGTTTTTCACAAGGAAAGTTACTTTCTTTCAGGTTCTCATGGATGTAGCTTCCCAATAGTCCACAGTTATTGATATTGAACTTCTGCTTTAATTTGTGCTTAAAATCTTCCCATGGCTTCCTAAATCCTCAGAGATTATGTAAAGTTCTTATTAACCTGATCCTATGCTCCAGTCTTACCACCTACCATACTCCACTTACGCTTTAGTCATGCAGAAGTACTTGCAGTTCCTAGAAAAAAAGATATGCTCTCCTTCAAATGCCATACTTTTGCAAATGCTACTCCTTCAGCTATGAACTTCCCCAACACTATTTACTCCCATTATATTCTTCAACACTTTCCTCAAGATGCCTGATCTGAGAAGCCCTCTCTTTTCTATCATGTGGACGTATGCACTCTCTATTCTGTGACATCACATTGTATTATAGACTGCCTATCAGCATGACCCCACTAGACTGTGAGATTCTTAAAAACAAGCACTGTCACAACATAGTTTCCATTTATTAAACACATACTATGTGCCAATACCAAAACAAATTAGGTGTTTTACATATATTAGTTCCACCTTCAAAACATTCTTCAAGATAGATATTTTTATCTTCATGTATAGGTTAAGAGGGGCAGGTTCAAAACCACGTTGCAGTAAGTAGGGGAAACAAAATTCCTACCCTAGCCCATTTGGCTCCAAGGCCTATGCTCTCTCCTTCCATGGCAGCCCTCTGGCTCCCACTACAATCAATGGGGTCTCATCCATCTTTGTATTCTTAGCATTTAGTACAAAGGAGGCCCTCTAGGGACTCAATAAAATGTGTTGAAAGAGTGAAAAAATATTATTGCTTAAATGTTTCTTATGCCTGTTTTGCATTCTTTTACTCAGAACCAATCAATTCTGAGGAAGAAATATTTCCTCAAAGGGAGTCATTTTCCCATAATCCTACCAAAATGTTAGAAACTAAAGCTATTTGATGTTGCATTATAAGTTCTAGAGAGTAAAAACTTTCAGTTCTAAGTAATAACTTATTTTTCAGGATTTCTTTTGGTAGCAGTTACATAATTTATATTCAATAGGCCTATTCTGTGCTCCCACCAAGAGTTTACATCCATCTCCACATTAGCACTTTACTATGGACTGAATGCTTGTGTTGGCCCAAAATTCATATGTTGAGATCCTAACTCCCAACGTGATGGTATTTAGGAGGTGGGGCCTTTGAGAGGCAATTATGTCATGAGTGTGGAGCAATCATGAGTGGGATTGATACCCTTACAAAAAGACATGAGAGAGCTTACTTTCTTCCTCTCTGCTCTCTATATATAAGCATACAAGAAGAAGACCGCCATCTATAAGCCAGGAGGAGGGCCTTCACCAGGAATCCCAGACATGCTAGCACCCTGATCTCAGATTTCTAGCTTCGAAAACTGTGGGAAATAAATGTTTGTTGTTTAAACCACCCAGTCCTTGGTATTCTGTTACAGCAGTCCAAACTGACTAGGAGACATTTGATATTAAACTACTTGGGTATGTTCCTGTCTTCCTTCTAGATTGTTACCTCCTTAATGGCAGGTATCTGGTCTCACTCATTTCTATACCCCCAACAACAACCAACAGAGATCATGGTACAAGGTGTTTAATCACTGTATGTTGAATGGATGTTGTCAAATAATCTGTCACAATAACATCAAAACCAATCCAAGCCCAAAAAACCCCAAAACTATCTATCTGAAACCACGTGGAATAAGTCCCTTTTTAAAAATAAGTTTTAACATTTTAAAAGAAAATTTTTATTTTTATGGAAGCCTCTCTAAAATATACACGTTCCTTTCTTCTTAAGGAAATCATACTTAAAATAATTTCAGCTACTTTCAACATTATTTCTCTACTCTATAATAGAATAATTGCTTCAGACAGTTCACCCACACAAAATGATCTCAGATTGTGGTGCCTTTTGTGTTTCTATGTTTGGGGGGGTGTGTGTGTATGTGTATGTGTCTGCATGTGTGTGTTTTCTTGCCTTCCTATACTATCAAGCTGTCAGATTTTATTCCTCAGGATCATGAATATGTTTGCCAACAGCGATTGCTCCCTATATTTAATCACTTTCATTTATTGAGAGTTTACTAACAAGCAATGTGCTAAGTTATTTGTTTATTTATTTAATTTATTTAACCTTGACAAATTTCTACAAGTATAGAGTAGGCTCTGGCTCCTCACAGCTTTTTTTTATGTTTTTACTACATGTTTCTCATAGTAAATCTGGATAGTTTGTTCTGAATATCTGGCCTATAACTAAACATGGCTAAATTGTTATCATCCCTTTCTCAGAAAATTAGATTCCAATTATTTTATTTTAGTGAGCACTATTTCAATGACAATAAATACTGTGCTATTTGTTATCCTATTTTCGTGCTTAATGTTTAGAATAACACACAGTTGACACTGCTAATGCCTCTCAAAAATCTCTCTGTAATGACTATAACAGATAAACACTTGGTGAGGTAGGTTGGTAGAAGAAAAAGGGAATAAATAGTGGCTTCTAAACTGATGGAAAAGAAAGTAGATTAGTCTTTTGTTTCAGAATTACAACTAATGGATAGAATTTTAAGAAAGCATGTGTTTTTATTCCACCTATGAGAGAACTTTCTAACTAGAACATTTCATAATGGAAATAATAAACTCTTTATTTATTTATTTATTTTATTTTTAATTTTTTTATTTCAGAATATTATGGGGGTACAACACTTTGAGTTACATATATTGCCTATGCACTGCCCAAGTCAGAGCTACAATCATGGACACCCCCCAAACTGTGTATCCCGCACACATTAGGTGTGAGTTTTCCCATCCCCACCACCCCCCAACCTGCCCAACCCCTGATGAATATTATTTCCATGTGTGCACATAAGCATTGATCAGTTAGTACCAACTTGATGGTGAGTACCAGTGGTGCTTGTTTTTCCATTCTTGTGATACTTCGCTTTGAGGAATGGGCTCTAGCTCCATCCAGGATTATACCAGATGTGCTAATTCACCATTGCTTTTTATTGCTGAGTAATACTCCATGGTATACATATAACACATTTTATTAATCCACTCGTGTATTGATGGGCACCTGGGTTGTTTCCGTATCTTTGCAATTGTGAATTGTGCTGCTATAAACACTAGAGTGCAGATGTCTTTATTATAGAATGTCTTTTTTTCCTTTGGGTTAATACCCAGTAGTGGGATTGCTGGATCAAATGGTAAGTCTACTTTTGGTTCTTTGAGGTATCTCCATATTACTTTCCATAGAGGTTGTACTAATTTGCAGTCCCACCAGCAGTGTATGAGTATTCCTATCTGTCCTCATCCCTGCCAACATTTGTTGTTTTGGGACTTTTTGATATAAGCCAATCTCCCTGGAGTTAAGTGATATCTCACTGTGGTTTTGATTTGTAACCAAAACAGCATGGTACTGGCACAAGAACAGAGACATAGACCAATGGAACAGGACTGAGAACCCAGATATAAAACCATCCTCGTACTGTCATCTGATCTTTGACAAATTAGACAAAAACGTACACTGGGGAAAAGAATCCCTATTCAATAAATGGTGCTGGAAAAACTAGATAGCCACATGTAGAAGACTGAAACTTGATCCACACCTCTCACCTCTCACAAAAATCAACTCAAGTTGGATAACAGACTTAAACCTAAGACATGAAACCATAAGAATTCTAGAAGAAAACGTTGAAAAAAACTCTTATGGACATTGGCCTAGGCAAAGAATTTATGAAGAAGATCCCCAAAGCAATCACAGCAGCAACAAAAATAAATAAATGGGACCTGGTCAAATTAAAAAGCTTCTGCACAGCCAAGGAAACTATCACTAGAGTGAACAGACAACCTACAGAATTGGAGAAAATGTTTACATGCTACACATCTGATAAAAGGCTGATAACAAGAATCTATATAGAACTTAGGAAAATCAACAAGAAAAAATCAAGCCACCCCACTAAAAAGTGGGCATAGGACATGAGAAGAAACTTTTCAAAAGAAGACAGAATAATGGCCAGCAAACACATAAAAAATTGCTCAACTTCTCTAATTATCAGGGAAATGCAAATCAAAACCACAATGGGAAATAATAAACTATTTATCTCAATTATATACCTTTAAAGTAGTCTGACATTCTAATCATATAGCTGATAGCTTGTTAAAGTATCCCAAGCAAGTATCTATGTATTTCAATCTAGTTCTTACCCAAGATCCTCTCATTTACAAGCCCACTATTTCTTTGTTGGAGTTATTATTTGCATCTTGTTACTCAGCCTCCTGATTTTCAACTTCCCCCTTGTAGACCCTAGTTTGGATCTACCCCATCCACTCTCTCTGCTTCAGACTGCCACAGAAAATATGTCTGGCTTGGACCTTGCCCCACCAGGTAGCATATGGCTGGTCTGTTCGGGCCTTTATAATGGTGAAGGGACTACAGATGAGATTGGATGAATATCAGATGAAATGCTACATGAGACATCTGCATTGGATAAGTCTTTGGACTATTTGAAAATAAGATTTCTCAAAAATCTTAGCATTCCCTGATTCCCTAAGGGGCAGAGAAATTAAGAGTACAGATTGTGGCATCAGAAAGAACTGAGTTTGAGTTCTTAATCCTCTACTTCATTGTAAAATATGATAAATAATAGGACCAACTTCACAGGGATATTGAGAGAATTAAGTGAGACATTATATGTAAAAAGCTTGGCATATAGTTCATATTAAAGGTGAAGGACATGCCATCCTAAAATATACTGTATTGGTATATTGATTATTTTGAGTTGAAAACATTGGAGATATTGTAATTTCAGAAAGGGCTACCTGACCTGTCTCTTTCTGCATGCAGCAAGCCATAGATTCCTCTGAGAGAGGGACTGTCATCTGTACCAGGGCAAGAAAATAGCCCTTACCACCAGAAACTTGGAATTGGGGGCTACCATGAACCTGAATAAATATACTTAACAAAACTCTTAACTTCCACCAGTTTTTCACTTCCCCATATATCTCCTACTGACTCCTCTAAAAATGTACTGCCCCCAGCCAGATTTTCTTTGTCCTGTCATTACTTCTCAAATTTATCATTCTTTGTCTAAAAAGTACAAAAGCATTTTACTTTGGCCACTTTTTCAGATTTTACTCTCTTGTGAAGATCCCCATGTACATGTAAAACTAATAACAACTGTACAGTTTTCTCTTGTTAATCTGCTTGGTGTCAATTTGGCTTATAGACCCAGTCAAAGAGCCCACATAAGAGCTAAAGGGGGGTTGGAGGTGATCTCTGGCTCCCCAACAGTATGCTTAATAAATAAATGTTAATTGCTCACTATAGTGTTAATGTTAGGCCAGTGGCAAGTATAATGGTACCAGTTCCAACCCCACATCCACAACAGAGAAAAGAAAAGAATTAAATGAAGATCTGCTCTTGTTCTATCTTGCTTTGTGATTTGTGTCCAGGAATATAATCTATTGTTTTGAGAAGTATATAGCACTTACTAGCATTGTAAACTTGGGAAAATCATTTAAACTTTCTGCACCTTAGTTGATTCATCTGTAAAATGAGTGTAATAATAATACCTATCCTGTATGATTATTATAAGAATTAAATGAATTAATGTACATAAAGTGCTTAGATAACTGACTGGATATAATATGTGCTATATAAGTGTTAGCTAGTATTAGAATGTGTTAGTACACACATTAGTCAGAGTTCTCCAGAGAAACAGAACCAATAGGATATAAGGATGGACGGATGGATAGACAGATAGATAGATATTTAGGTTATTAAGTATGAAATTTCCAATTTCCTTAAGTACTAAGTTTGACAGTTGATATCTCTGACATTTCACTTTGACACTTCTTGTTTTATTTTTAATGTGAAGGCACATCCTCATTCTTTCAAATGCACAGTTTGGCTTGTGATTATCTTTCAAATTTTTTTAGAGCAATTTTTGTGACTATGGATAAGTCAAAAATTTGTGTTATTTTTTAATATAAGTTCCATCATGGAACCAATGTTGTGCAGACAGCTCAAAATATCAATGAAGTGTTTCAGAAGGATGCGGCTAATGAACACACAGTATGTCAATGGATTAGAAGTCCCATTCTGGTGATTTTAATCTAGAAAATGAGCCACATGGGTGACCTGAGACCAAGGCGGATAATGATGAGCTGAAAGCTGTAGGGGAAGTGATCCATCTCAACCTATGTGTGAATTAGCAGCAAGGTTTGACACTACTATTCCAACAATATTGGACCATTTGCAACAAGTCAGCAAGGTAAAGAAGCTGGATAGATGCATACCACATGAATTAAATGAGCATCAGAAGAGAAATTGTCTTGAAGCTTGCCTTTCTTTGCTGTCACGACATAAATGTGAACCATTTCTACACCGTATTGTTATGTGTGATGAAAAGTGGATTCTTTTTGACAATCGCAAGCGTTTGGCACAATGGTTGGATAAAGATGAAGTGCCAAAACACAGTCCAAAACCGAATATTCATCCAAAAAAGCTAATGGTGTCTGTTTGGTGGTCCTGCACTGGCATTATCCACTACAGCTTCATGAAACCAGGTCAGTGAATTACAGCAGATGTCTACTATAACCAACTGGATGAAACAATGAGGATGCTTGTGATTAAGCAGCCGAAATTGGTCAATATAGACAGACCAATCCTCTTGCAAGACAACGATTGACCACATGTCACACAAACAACGCTGCTCAAACTACAGAGGCTGGACTTGGAAACTCTCTGTCATCCACCGTATTCACCAGACCTTGCACCACCTGACTACCACTGCTTCCAGGCTTTGGACCACTTCTTGCAAGGAAAAATATTCAATTCTCAACAAGCCGTGGAAAATGCCTTTCACGATTTCATCGCCACTTGCTGTCCAGGCTTCTTTGCTGCTGGTGTAAACAAGCTATGATTAAGATGGCAAAACTATGTTGACAGTTTAGGCACATACTTTGATTAATTGTACTGCTTCTTGTTTGAGATATAATAAACTAAACTTTTGATTTGAAATAAGACATTTTACATTTAATGACCTAATAGACAGGTAGATAAATTTTAAGGAATTGACTCTTGCGGTTGTGGAGGCTGGTAAGTCTGAAATTTGTAGGACAGGCCAGAAATTTGTAGGACAGAAAATTCAGGCAGGAATGGTATTGCAGTTTTGAGGAAGAATTCCTTCTCTAGGAAAACTGTTGTTGCTTTTAAGCCCTTAAACTGATTGTATGAGGCTCACTCACATTATCAAGGGTAATCTCCTTTACCTAAAGTCAACTGAATATAGAGGTTATTCACATCCACAACATACCTTCACAACAACACTGAAATTAGTATTTGATTAAATAACTGGGTACTATATCCTAGGCAAATCTACATATCATACTTTATCACAGTATGATAAAGAAGTCTCATGAAATATATTTTCTATTACACCACTGTAATGTCTCAGAAAATGATATCCCAAAATGAAGGCCTTAGGAGCAGGTCTCTCTGACCTTCCCCTGCCTTCCTGTCTCTGGCCTGTCATGCTTTCCCAAGGCTATTCAAACTAGAATCCCTCTTCCCCAAAGTGGGTCACAGAAACCAAAACCCTTGTCCTCCAAAGTCAGCCATAAAACCTAAAAATATTACTCTAACTTTCCCCTGGCTTTCCTTGTAAAAACTGGCCTATCTTTTTTCACTATAGGTCATAAGACCCCATTTCAGAAAGGGTGTCCTGTCCCATATACTGAAAGAAGGAATGCTGCACAGGGAGGCCAAGAAGTATGTAAATGAACAGGCCTTGCTGGCTTTCCCTACTCAGTCTATTAGCATTAGATCATACCTTTTTTGTTCAATCATATTTCTACATAGCTGTTCATACTTTGTTGAACTTAAGCATACAAAATAATAGTTTCCCCGTCCCTTTGGGTCTTCATTCTGGAGGCCCCCATGTCATGTAAAACTATGATCAAATAAATTTGCATGCCTTTTCTCCTATTAATCTGCTTTTTTTCAGTGATTTTCAGTGAACCTTCAGAGGGTGAAGGAGAAGTTTTCCCTTGGCCCTCACAACACTATCTTTAAGAAATTAATTTAGTCAGTGACTAAAGGTATTAATTGCTTTGGGCTTATGACTCACTCTTGTAGACTCTTTAAAAGAGAACTACTTATGTTTTACTGCTAGTATGATGTCTGGTATTATATTAATGGATTCATTTTTCATCAGATCATGGAGGATGACCACAAAAAATTTCAAAATAAAACAACTTTCTCTTAAATAAGTAACAAAGGGTTATTCATATGCTAGGCCATAATCTTATGTTATTTGCTTTCAGTGACAGCTACATACATACAAATCAGCCATATTTACTAAAATAATAATGAATTATAACTGAGAATAGTAGTATCTGTGAAAATTTCACAAAATGTTTAATTAATTGTGCATTAATATATATTATCTGATTCTGTTCTTGGACAGTGTTATAAGTTGGATAATCATATATCTGGAATTTTCAGACACACTCTCAATTTTAATTATCCTTCCACATTTTTATATAATTTAAAAACTATGATCCCCTTAGATTAGACAGTAATATAACCCATGTATTTATCCAGTGAATATTTACTGAGTAGTTACTATGTGCAGAGATCTAGACTAGTGCTGAGGGGATAGAAATTGTATATACAGGGCACAAGTCCTGACTCGATAGTATTGTGGGGGAGTTCTAGCCTGCTTACAGTAACTATAATACAACATAGAAAGTACTAAGGAAAAAAAAGGTCAAACAGATTTGAAGCAAGGAAAGTATAGTTTTTAACAAAAATATCAAGCACTTTTGAGGTTTCCACATAAAGCTCTCCATGGACAGGGTGTAAGGCAGGTAGACATCCTTAGACCCACTACAGTGCTATACAGGTGGCATTACATCAAGCTTGTAGAGTATGGATACTTTGAAACTTTTTTTCACTGTTACATTCTGATTATCAAATTATTAATAGTTTTACCTCCTGAAGAAATCTCACTCCCTCACCATATTTTCAAAGTGGGATTAACCTTTATATAATACAGGCTCCTTTCTCTATGGGGGCAAAACTTTAGGTATGTACAGCCTCCTCTATCTTTTTTACCAGGATACTCTGCCTGTTTAATAAGGAATGAGTTTGCAAAATTATGCAATTACAAAAATGAATTAATTTTTAAAAGAGATCAAATTGTTAAAAGTAGGTAAGCAATCAACCCAAATCAAGTTTGCAACAGGAAAGAGGATAGTCACTGTAACCTAACCATTCTCTCCAAAACTGCTAATGACCCAGTTTTGTAGAAACTCTGGCATCTCTGATTCTCAGCTTCCACGCACAGGTAAGGATGTGGAACTACTTCACATCATTGTAGCCCATAATTGCGCCATATTATGCCATATAATAAATACTTTAAAGGATAGAGTGAGCTGTGGACGACCAAGACTCATTTCTGTACTTTTAACAACTACTTTCAGAATCTCATCTAGGACCTTTCCTCTGGGTCAACCAGGAGATTTGAAGACATATATTTCTCGTATAATATCTACATACTTACCAAAACAACATATCAGTCTCTGACATCAACAAAAATATAATCATCCACTTCATAAACATTTACTGAATACTTACTGCCTAATAAGCTCTGAACCATATTATAGCTGTATGAATAAATATAATAATTGATATTAAGATACTCACAATCTAACAGGTGAAGCACTTGAGCAACTCATTGCAATACAATATGTCAAACACTGTAACAGAGGCCTTGGTCAGCACAGAGGACAGAAGAATTCGTTCTATTTGAAATCATTAAAAAATTAGTGATAGAAAAGTATGTCTTTAAAGGATTAAGTAGGAAATTTCCAGACAAAAACAAAGGGAAAAATATTCCAAGCAGAGGAACTAACAAGAACAAGGCTTAAGTAAGGCTTAAAGTAAGTTCAGTCCAGACTATAAAGACTATCCAGCAGTGATGGAACAATAATCAGTTAAAAAAAATGAGTATCAATAGGTAGTTTTTAAACTGTTAGCTTGAAGAGGTTGAGCTAGAAGAGGAAAAACCGATTATGAAGACCAGTTAGAAGCCTATTGCCAAATCCTTAGGTGATTCTATGAAAGCCTAAATTAGATCAATGCCATTGTGAACGAGAAGAGGGTCAAATGTAGAGATAGTTCAGTTATGAATATTAGTGGAATTTTACAATTAAATGTCTTTGCACCATCTCAGTAAGACATCCTTTGAGATCTAGTATTTCTAGTAAGTATGAATGTTATCCAATTTCATTACGTTTGAATGATATCTGGTAGACAACTAAAGTACTCTTACCATTTTAGATCATATTACTGGAAGGCTAGCTAGAGTACTCCAAAGAAAAGACTTACTGTAAATTATTCATGGATAAATGCTGAGTTAACTTCAGCCTCAGAAAGTAACCCTTAGCTCTGTGAGTTGCTCACAGGCTTCTTAGGTAATTAATTTTGCAATCAAGATTTTCCTTTCTTTTACAAGTTAGTTTGAGTATATTTCTAAATTTGACTTGGTTTTCTTCTTTATAAATCAAGTTACTATCTATGAGAAATGATATATTATAAAGAAAAATTCACTATTCATTATCCTCAAGAAGGGCAAAACAGAGTTCTCCAGGTACTCAATTGAATATTTTCTGGTATGAAAGCCACCTAATTTGTCTCCTTGCCACCAGTTTCTCCTGTCTCTGATCTGTCATGCATGATGCTCCCAGCTTAATCTTCCTCAGTACACCTGATAATGCCAATCCTTCACACAAAAACCTTCTATGGCTCACAACTGCCTAAAGAAGAGAGTCTAAATTTTATAGCATTACAATTAAAGCTCTCAATCAGACAGCTAGAATCACCTAATCAATTTTACTACCCTCAGCTCCCTTGCCTATTAAACCTAACTCTTCACTTTTCATAAAGTGAAAAGTTCCTCCCTACGAAAGTTCATGGGATGTCAGGCACATGTTTATTAATCCTCACAATACTACATTTTACTGTGTGACCTCAATGAAGTCACTTAACTTCTTTGAGGCTTACTTTAATCTTCTGCAAATTAGAAATATCTACCAACAACCTCAAATCCTATATAAAATAAGGTAAGCAATCAATCAATAAAATATCTACCTTCCTGGATTGCTATAGAGATTCATAGATAATATATTAAAAGTTCCTTGCCTGGACATTATTTATAAGTAGGAGGCCTTTGCTCATGTAGTTTCTTCTACCTGGAATACCTATCTTTTATAATGGGAAAATTCTTGGCTTGAAGTCTAATTCCTGAGTCTATCAATTCCTAAGAATATGACCCTGGAGAAGTTATTTGTCCACAGATTCCTCATTTCTAATATAGATAGTGACACTAACTTTACCTGGCTCACTAAGCCATTATGAGAATCAAGTAAGGTAAGTGACTTTTTTTAACTATAAAATAGCCTGTACATGTGAGAGACTGTTATTTCTACTAAAGTATAAGATCAAATAATGAGCCTTGGTTTTCCTCATCTTTGTAACTGATATCAAAAAGAACATCAAGTCCAAAGAAGAAGAAAATAGTATAAAGATCAGAAACTAGAAGAATGGACTCAAGAAGGAATCAAGTAAAAATGATAGGTCAAACAGAACGAGGCAGAACTGAGGCTATGAAAGAAAAACATGTTCCTGAGGTCCACTTTTACATAGCAACAAACGTGTTCAAGGGTAGGTGGCAGCTTAAATAAGCTACACAAAGGTGAATATACATAGCAGATACTCAATAAGTGATAAGAGAAGGGGACAGAAGGAGAGAGGGAAAAGAGGCAAAAGGAAGGGAAAGGGGGGAAGGGAAACAAAAGGGAAGACAGTTTCATCATTCCTTATAAGGGCTAATTTCTGTGCCTCTTGCCAGGCTGGTATAATAAAAAATCACCTAGTAGCTAAAGCTTATTTATGTTTGAGAACATTAATTTCTTTAAGTTTCACTTTCCCTAATTGTGCCTCTTCTCTCTACTCCACACCTCTCCCAACTCCTGTTTATCAGCATTTAGTTTCCTCCCACCATTACCCAAGTCCTCCAAATACTATGGCTAATCCATACCAAGTAATTACTCTTTTCCACCTACTCTCCCAAACAAACAAACAAACTAAAACAAAACAAACAAAACACTGCTCTTATTTACAGGTCAATATGGAGCTCTGAGAAGCTCATTCAAGAGCCTACTAGCAGAATATTGTGTTACCCTATAGTATCATGTACATTTTAACACGGACTAACTACCTTAACTCCCTTTGTCTTCTGGAGCCCCACCAAAATATCCACAGAAAGATATTTTGATAACAGCAATAGGTAAATGAGAAGATATTTAGGCACTGTATAATAATTATCATAAGATTATCTTACATTCACGTATTGCTTTTGCTTTGCAAAATGCTTTCTCATCCATTATTTAATCTGAATTCCCAGGGAGTAATGATGAAATATGGGGGCAGGGCAGGGCAGGGGGGAAATCCTATTTTACCATATATTTTAATATAATGCAGTTTTATGGAATTCCTTTTTCAACACTTTGTTATATACATCCTTTCATTTGATTCTCCCTAACATATAGTTTTTTATCTCCATTTGCTGATGAAGAAAGTGAGACTCAGAGATGTAAAAGGACTTTCCACAAGATCATTATCAATATAGCTGCTATTTATGGAGTGTTCACTAAATTCAGGAATTATACTAAGCAACTCACATGCCTACATCTTATTCATTCTTCACAAAAACTTTTTGAGGTAGATACTATCATTACTTTAATATTTTACAGATAAAATAATTGAAGTTCAGAGAGGTTAAATAATTTGGCCATGGCCACATAACTAGCAAATGACAAAAGCAAAATTCAAACACCGGGCTCTCAGATGACTCTTGATTGTTCTGCTATGCCAAGCTGCCTCCTTCCTGGCTCATTGCTGTTACTGTAACACTGTAACACTGTTTAGTAATTATTCAGTAATATAAAAATACTTTCTTTCTGTTACCAAGTTAGAATCACAGATTTCAGCCCAGCAACTTAAGCTTTGTGGAAAAAATACACACACACACACATTCTTAAAGCAGAAGTGAGGAGGATGTTGTGTCCACTTTTTTTCACAAAAGAATAAAAGATAAGCAGAAAACTCACCACAACTGGGAGCTAAAAATCAGTTAATACAGTGTTGGCAGTTAGGAGAAGGGTGATACGTGCTTCAATACAGAACAGTATAGAATAGAGAGATGAATTACTTATAATTCAGAAAAACACCTAAGAAACAAACAAACAAAAAATCAAACTTCAGATAGATTATTCTTTTAAAATGCTTTAAAACAAGGTATTTCTTGGTTATATTCCTAAAATAAAGACAGAGTGATTAATTTCCATCTTATTTGAAAACATCACCAACCCAACACAGAATAGCTCTATTCTGTGACATATTGTGACATCAACAACATATTGCAAGTTAAAATGCTATGGGGTGTGGGGGATCTAGGTACTAATTTACATTTTCCAAAAACCTCATATAAACCAGGGTTTAACTTGAGCAGCTATAATTTTATCACACATGTGCTGAGGAATTGAGAAGACAGATCTCTTCCCTCCAGGCATGAGAAATGGAATTTCAACTAGTAGGTGAAACTAGTATTTAAGATCTTCCCAGGCTAAATGCAAACAGGTAAATGTCACCTTCTTTCAAGACAAGAAAAATCTAAAACCTTGTCCCCCAGGTTCTTTAAAACTACATACTATTAAAACCATACAAAAGCTTTACTTTGGGAACCCATATAATTTTGTTTTGAGAGAAAAAACAATCATTGGGAGGCATACTATAGGGACTCCATGAGATCCAAAACAATGATCCTTAAAGAAGCCTATGGAAACTAATGAGTTAAGCAGATCCAGGCAAAAATAAAATATCTCTAATTTCTAAAAACTGGAGATTCTACATGTCTTTTGGAAAGCTCCGATCAACTCATTCATATGCTCAAGATCTTCCAACGGCTTCCCATTTTTCTCAGAGTAAAATCTTTCCAATAGCTTCTAAGGCCGTAAGTTATCTGGCCACCTGTTACCTCTTTGACCTCTTTCTATTTCTCTTCCCTTTGTTCACTCAGCTGCAGCCAAATGGGCCTACCCCATTATTCCTAGAATGTACTAGCTATGTTCCCACCTTATGACTTTTTTGCACCTGGCTAATCCCTCCACCTGGAATGGTCTTCCCCCAGATAATCTCATGGATAATTCCTTTCTATTCATCAAGTTTTTGCTCATGTCAACTTGTCATTGAGGCCTACCCTGACCACCCCATTAAAATCACAGTCCACTACAATGAGCACTAATCCCCTTCAACCAGATCTATTTTCCCATAGCAGTTATCACATATATTATATACTTTATTTAAGTTTGATAATTTCTTGTTGTTTTTCTCCTCCACTAGAATATAAGGTCCATGAGGGAAGAAATGTTTGTTTTTTTGTTGATATATAACACTTGGCACATAATAGATACTCAGTAAATATTGGTAGAATAAATTCATGAGTGAATGATGATATCCTCACTAAGAACTGAGGTTTGGTGGATCAGACAGAAAAGAACAGTCCTTATAAACTATACTATGAAAAATGGAATTAGACAATGATGATGGACAGTTGAATAACAAGTTGTGGGTCTTGGGGAAAATGTTGCTTAATAGGGCTGAAAATAGGAACTATTTCCTGCTTTTGGACTCTCTGGCAATCTGAATAGACTTAGCATTATACCTTAAGCCCTGCCTATTGAATAATTATCCCCAACCTTAACCCCAGGAACTCTAATGTCACCAGAGTAGTCCTCTTTTTGGTAGATTACAGATAAAGGATTGAGCAGAGATGCTGACACTGGTTATTTCCTATGCTTTAAAAGCCTTCACCAGGATATGTATGTAGGTATGCGAGAGGGACACAAAAAAAGAGTTTTTCTCCATCTCCTTGGGAAATGGTAACACGGCAAACCCAAGCTACCAAATAAGGGTCCAAATGGATTAAGGGAACAACCAAGTAGAACAATATAAACCTTCTTCTAAAAATCTCTGCACTCCTGATATAGCCAGCTACTCCTTTTGCCCTTTTAATAAAAGAGAGGTTATGAAGAATTCCATACTCCAAGAGATAATTCCTATTATGTAAATGGAAAAAGACAAAATCAGGCATGATCACATTAGAAGTAGGCTTCTGGAGAAATGCTGATAGCTGTGGAGTGTCAAACCAGGCTTATTTTATACATGGAGATCCATACTGCCTTGGGAACATTGCAGAGCAAGCTTTTCTTATTTTTTTTCTTGTTTTTTTCTTTTTTAAGTCAACCTTAGAAGAGATAAGAGATCTATCAAGAAGAGTCAGAGGGGAAGCAATAAGAATTAATACAAGTAAAACATTTAGAACAGTATCTAGTAGATAAGTGGCACTATGTAGATGTTTGCTAATATTTCTAATATCAATTATATAAAAAGCAATTGTTTATACACATTTACATTGCATAAAAAAATGTATATACCAAAATGTTACCAGTTTTTACTTCAGGGAGATAGAATTACATGATGGAGCTTTTATCCTTCCTACTTTCCCCACAAGTTTCATATATCCCACCCAGTCAAACATAACTAGTTGTCATTGCCGCAGAGTTGAGCCGCAGAAGCGTGCTGGGCCCATAACTAGTTGTCATCTCCCACATGTACCTCAAGCCTTATCATTTCTCTGACTAAACTTAGGTTGTTTTCTCTGCCCATAATTGCCCTCTTTGCCCATATCTACACATTTCTATCTATCCTTCAAGGCATCCTTCAAGGCAGTAATAATAGCCAGTAATCACTGAGTGTCCACTATGTATCAGGCACTGTTTTCAGCACATTATATAGATAATCTCATTTAATGAGTTCAAAGCCCTTTGAGGGAGGTATGATTATTATCCCTGCTTTATTGATGAGGAACTTGAAGTTTAGAATGACTGAATAATTTATTCAAGGTCATTTAGCTTCAGTCACCATCTCCATGGACTCATCCTTAAAAGTCCAGAGTCTCGACTAGACAACACACTCCTTGAAGTTACAGTCAATGGAAAAATATTTCTTTAATTTTAGTGTCTCTTACTAAATATATCTAGCACAAAGCCTAACAAAATATAGCAGCTTACACAGTAAACGTTTAAATGAAAGAATTAATGGATAAATGAATCATTCCATCAATAGCCACTAGGGCTATGCATTCATTCTAAAAATATAACTAGCTCTTGTGGAAGATTTAGATGTCCCTAGTTAAAAAGCTAGAGCTCATTTTAGTAGATTTGTTCTTAGGAAAAAATGCTATAAGCCAAAACAACATAATTAAACTACAAATGAATGACAAAATGGGAGAATATTCTATGTGCTAGATAAAAGGCAATAAACGAAATAGATAAAAATTGTTGCCCTTATGACATTTACATTCTATTGCAAGGGAAAATAGATGTTTAATTCTTGTGAGAATGCCATTTTGGAGGAAGAAACTGAGATCTAGAGGAGCTAAGTGATTTCCCCAAAGTCATACAGCTAAGTAGTGGAGCCTGAATTCAAACCCACATGGTCTGACTCTAGAGTCCTTGTTCTTACCTACTAGGCCATAATGTCTCTTTGTTAGATGGTGTTAAGTGTATGAATAAAAAAAAAAAAAAAGAACAGTAATGAAGTACCGGGCAAGTGAGAGGGGTATTTTAAATAGAATGAGGCTGGGTATGGTGGCTCATACCTGTAATCCCAGTACTTTGGGAGGCTAAGGTGGGAGGATTGCTTGAGGCCAGGAGTTCCAGACCAGCCTGGGCAACACAGAAAGACCTCATCTCTATAAAAAAAATTTCAAAAATAGCTGGGCATGGTGGCACATACCTGTAGTTCCAGCTACTTGGGAGGTTGAGGCAGGAGGATTGCTTGGGCCCAGGAGTTCAAGGCTCAGTGAGCTTTGATCACACTCCTGCATTCTAGCCTGGGAGACAGAGCAAGACCCTATCTCTAGAATGCGGTAGGAATCACTGAAAAGGTAACATTAAAGATTTGAAAAAGATGACTCCCCCACCCCATGCAGATATCTGGAGGAATAGCATTTCAGATGAAGAACAAAGCAAGTGCAAAGATCCAAGGCTCTACATGTTTGAGGAAAGAGAGGAAGCTAGGAAGCTGGACAGGAATAAATGAAGATAAAGTAGTAGGATTTAGGTAAGAGAGGTAACTGGGACCACGATTTGTAGGACTTCATAGGCCATGGCAAGGAACTTGAGTTTTACTCTGAGTGGCAAGAGATACTGGAAAGTTTTGAAAAAAGAGTGACATGATTTGACTTATGTCCCACTAGAAATGCTAAAGATCTTTCCACTCTGGGAAGTCATAGCCAGAGCAATTAGATAAGAGAAAGAAATAAAGGGTATTCATATTGAAAAGGAAGAAGTCAAATTGTCCCTGTTTGTAGGATACATGATTGTATATATACAAAACCATACAAGCTCCACCAAAAAACTTATAGGACTAATAAATGAATTCATCAGAGTTTCAGGATATAAAATCAACATACAAAAATCAGTAGCATTTCTTTATACCAACGACAAAGTAGTGGAAAAAGAAACCAAGAAAGCAATCCCATTTCCAATAGCTACAAAAAATTAAAATACCACATATATTTAACCAAGGAGGTAAAAGAGCTCTACAAGGAAAACTACAAAACATTAATAAAAGAAATTGAAGAGGACACAAAAAATAGAAAGATATCCCGTGTTCATGGATTAGAAGAATTAATATTGTGAAAATGACCGTACTACCAAAAGCAATCTACAGAGTCAATGCAAACCCTACCAAAATGTCAATGGAATTCCTCACAGAAGTAGAAAAAAAAACCAGTCATAATATTCATATGGAACACAAAAGACCTCAAACAGCCAAAGCAATCCTAAGCAAAAAGAACAAAGCTGGAGGCATTATACTATCCGACTTCAAAATATATTACAAAGCTATAGTAACCAAATCAGCATGGTACTGGCATAAAAAACAGACACTAGACAAATGGAACAGAATAGAGAACCCAGAAGTAGATCCATGTATTTACAGCAAACTCAATTTTGACAAAGCCATCAAGAACATACAATGGGGAAAGTACAGTCTCTTCAATAAATGGTGCTAATAAAACTGGACATCCATATGCAGAAAAATGAAACTAGACCCTTATCTCTCACCATATATAAAAATCAATTCAAAATGGATTAAAGACTTAAATACAAGACCTGATACTATGAAACTACTAAAAGAAAATACAGGGAAAACACTTCAGAACACTGGTCTGAGCAAAGATTTTATGAAGAAGACCTCAAAAGCACAGGTAACAAAGGCAAAAATAGACAAATGGGATTACATTAAACTAAAAAGCTTCTGCACAGCAAAGGAAACAATCAAGAGTGAAGAGGTAATCTACAGAATGGGAGAAATTATTTGCAAACTATTCAACTAAATAAGGGATTAATATCCAGAATATACAAGGAACTCAAACAATTCAACAGCAAAGAAAGCAAATAATCCAATTTAAAAATAGGCAAATGTACCCATTGTCTATGAGGAATAGACATCTCTCAAAAGAAGACACTCAAATGGTGAACAGGTATATGAAAAAACATTCAACATCACTAATCATCAAGGAAATGCGAATCAAAACCACAATGACATGTCATATTACCCAAGTTAGAACGGCAATTATCAAAAAGACAAAAAAATAACAAATTTAGTCAAGGATGCAGAAAAAGAAGAACTTTCATATACTGTTGGTGGTAATGTAAATTAGTAGAGCCATTATGGAAAATAGTATGGAAGTTCCTCAAAAAACTAAAAATGGAACTACCATATGATCCAGCAATCCCATTACTAAGTATATATCCAAGGGAAAGGAACTCAATATGTTGAAAAGTCATCTGCACTCCCATGTTTATTGAAGCACTATTCACAATAGCCAAGATATGGAATCAAACTAAATGTCCATCAACAGGTGAATGGATAAAGAAAAGTGGTATATATACACAGTGGAATAATACTATTTAACTACAAAAAGAATGAAGTTCTGTCATTCACTGCAATATGGATGAGCTTAGACGACATTATGTTAATTGAAACAAGCCAGGTACAAAAAGATAAATACCACATGTTCTTATATGTGGAAACTAAAAAAGTTGATCTCATAGAAGTAGAGTAGAATAGTGGTTATTATAGGCTGGGAAGGTTAGAGGGGAGGGAGGGACAGATAGAAGTTGGTTAACAGATACAAAACTACAGCTAGATAGGAGAAATAAGTTCTAGTGTTCTATAGCACTATATAGGGTGACTATAATAAATAGCAATTTATCATTTTAAAAATTGACTTTATAACTGTAAAGATTTCTAGATTGCATGGGGACACTGTTTGAAAATAGAACAACAAGAAACCATTCACTTAAAGTTATATTAAATACTATGCAGTGTCATAGTACTGCTACAAAATTCATCTCATTTCTCCATCATGTATGACTTATTTATTTAAAAAATGATGGTATAGAAACACTACCTTAGGATAAAAAATATTAAAGAACTATTAAGTTGAAATGATAGGTAAGATATGCACAATTTTTCACAGGTATCTTTAAAAAACAAATTTTTGGTGGACTTAGACTTCACATTATTTATTTGTTCTTATATTTTAGAACCTGATTAAGAGATATCTATCTACTACCATTTTGTTCTCATAGCAAATTTTCCTGTATCAATCCAGATATTAGAATTCAAGTTCCAGGATATCTGCTCCTCTCAGGGCAGCAAATCTTTCTGCATCTGTTGTAGAATAATAGAGTGGGTTATTAATGATGAGCTTTCGTTACATATCCTACATTTTTGCCTTGACCAGCCTATATTGTGTTGCTATCTAGGAGACTTCCAGAATCTCAAAGAGGCATAGGAATAGAAAGCATAGACATATTATTCTTGTTTTTAAATGTAAAAGCTATAGTCCAGATACAAGAGTAGAATGATTTATAAGAATAAAAGGTCAGATGGAATATGTTTCTCCCCAACTACATCTTACCTCCCATTTCCCTCTTAATTACTCCAACTCCCTCTGACCAAAAGACTCACGTTGTGAAATGAGGGAAAGAAAAAAGAATAGAAGAGAAAAATGAAACTGATCAGAATCAATTCAACTTTCATCCTCCCCCAACCCTAAGTTTTTTCATAAGTTCCCTGGCATCAATAGGACACAGAAGAATAAAGTACAAACAATGATAAAGGAATACCTAAGCAGAAGGTCCTGGGTAGCCTCATAATGTATCATTATACTCCAAGAAGAGTAGAAAGCAATGAAATGCTCATTTTGCTGTTAATTTTTCACCCAGGTAGGCACAAGATATACAGACAGAGATTTAAAAAGTAAAAATGCTTTGTGGTTAGAATAAGGAGGAGAAGCAGATGGTAGAGCGGACCTTACAGCTAGAGACCAGGTGGAGATACACACATGTCAGCTTTAAATGCCAACATAAAGGAGTAATGGCTCCCAAAGGTTAGAAAGAAATGTTCCAACAGGAAGTATCTCACAGTGGATGCTAATTGATGACCATGATCTTTCCTGCATGTGTCTCCTCTGCCCTCCCAATGTCATTCAATCTACCAATAGTTATTAAGCCTTATAATGTACCACCAACACTGTCCTCAGCACAGTGATATACAATATTACACAATCTCTCTGCTCTCACTGCAATGCCATGGCAGAATATATGCATAAGGGAATTGTTCACTCTGAGAAAAAAAAAATGGCAGAGGGAAAATAGGAAAGTGATTAATTGTAAAGCAGAAATGCTTTAAGAAAACCCAGAACTGACTAAGATTATGTTTTGTGCCACTGGGCAGTTTCAAGTCTAAATAAATACTATTAAGCCTCAGGGTGATTTACAGAAAAATAATGTAGAAAATTCTACGTGCTACTATAGGTCTTTAAGATTACTCTGTGCCAGATATTGTGCTAGGCACTGAATATACATTGGTGCCCTTCCTTATGGAACCCTCAACTGGGGAAGGCAGATACCTCTTTGGCATTAAAATAGCACTGACATCTTGCAGCCAAGTCATTTGATATGCCTACCTACCTGTCTTTCAAAAACTTGATCCAATGCTTGTTTGTGCTGAAATTTTAATTCTTATGCTACCATATTTTGTCTTCACATTGCCAAAATACCAGATTTGCTTAAGAAGCAGACTGATTAAAGTTAGTATGTTTCATGTTTTTACCTACCTAATATATTTGAAGAAAAGATATTAACCAAAGCCCAAAGGCATTATATGTGTATGTAAGTTCATGCAAAGTCTTTGTCCCTTAAAAAATCTATATATAGCAAGATTGTACAAATTGAGTTATTTAAATATACAAAAGTCCATACAAATTGACAAGAAAGACATCCAGTAAAAGAAAAAAATGAACAAATAATATGAACAAATTCACAGAAGAGAAAATTCAAATAGCCAAAAAACATATGAAACAATGCTCAAATTCACTGACAGTCTGGGAACTCTAAATTAAGTTAAAAATGAAATATCTCTATCCCTATTAAACTGGCAAAAATTAAGAAGAGCTGCAACACCTATTGCTGGCATAGATGTGATGTAAAATTGCAACCACATTCATTGCCAGTGGAAATTTGAAAAGTGAAATCAGTCTGGCAACACTTACTCAGATTAAAAGTATGCATACTCTGGGAGCCAGCAATGCCACCCCTGAGAATCTATCCTACAGAACAAAAGAATCAGTAAGTTTAGATGTACATTTAAGGATGATTTCAGCATTAATCATGGTAGTAGAAAATTAGAAACAGAGTAATTCCCACCAAGAGGGGAATGACTGAATAAATTATGATATACATACACTATGAAATTATACATCCATTAGAAGATCAAACTACCCTATACCAGACAACTTGAAGAAATGTTCATATATTATGAGCATTTTTTTGAGAAATGATGACTTCCCTAAATTCTCTGTGTATGTATGTGTGTGTCTGTATGTATATGTGTCTGCATATATACGCATGTGTATGTGTGTGTATGCATGCTCTCTTACATATAAAAACCCCATATATGTGTATATAGTTTGTATATGGAAACATATTATATGAGTGCAGGAAGAATAAACACAAGTTGTTAACATAACATTACCTTTTATGTGGAGAGGGTAGAGCTGATACAGTATAAGCAGGAAGTGAATGACAAGGGAGGGAGACTACAAAAATAGAAAAATTATTTTAGGAAGAACTTCATTTAGAAAAAAGGTATATATTTTATCATTCATGCCTTTATACAAAATTATGTGTATGAATGGTACTATGCATCTAGAAATCAAATAAAATAATTATTGAAAATTTTAAAAGGGGAAGTATCAAAGCAATAAAAGCCTAGAAAAAATATAGGAAAATACTTAACTAATCTGGAAAAGGGGAAGGACAAATCAAAGAAGTAAGAATAAAAGAAAAAAAGTGACAGATTTTATCACATAAAAATTAATATTTTGAATGCCAAAACAGCTATAAGCAAAATTAATAGTAATCAACAAACTATTAAAAAACCATAATTATAACAACAGAATGACAAGTTTCATAAATAAAATGCTGTTTGCAAAACAATAAGAATTCTAATACTACTTAGAAAAGTGGACAAAGAGTTTGAATTAATTACAAAAGAAATGTAGATAGCCAATGATTCATAAAGAAAAACAGTTGAGTCTTAATAGTGAACAAATAATTGCAATCTAAAGTGTTAAATAAAAAATTTATCTATTAATTTGACAAAATATTTTTAAATAATAAATGCTACTAAAGACATAGGCAGATTGGCCTTTTCAAACACTGTTGATAGCACCATTCTGCAAAGCACTTTGAGTATTTGTGTCAAGAACCTTAAAAATGTCCATACCTTTGGACTCAATAGCTTCATTTATAAAATCAACCCTAAATGGAAACAGTCAGAAAAAACACAATGGTTTATATACATGAATGGCCATTATAGCATTACTTACAGCAGAAAATTGGAGATAGCCTAAATATTGAATGAAGAGCTATTTAAATAAGTTCCAAATGATGGAATATTAATAGCCATTAAAATATTTTCAAAAAATATTCAATGGCATGATGTGGATAAATACTATTAGTATAATATTAAATTTAAAAGACATAAAAACACCCTAAATGCTATTGTCCCAATTCTACATACATATATTTGTATAAAAAAGAACTAAAAAAAGTTGAAATAATTACTTCTAGGTGTTGAAATTAGGATTATGTTTATTCTTTATGCTTTTAAGTATAATTTCACATACTTGGTATTATATTTATTAATTAACAAGTTAATTACAATATTGTAAGAGATGGGGGCAAGATGGCAGACCAGAGACACCACCAACCAGACCATCTCAGAAAGAAGGAGTTTTAGATGAAAGAGAAAAAACAGACAAACATAGATCAGATGAGGGTCTGAAGGAAGGGTGCCAGAATCTACAGGAGACTCCACAGGAAGAGGTTGCGGAGCAGAAATGGAAAGAGAAAGGCATCGGTGGAGATTACCCCCAAGAGACTTGGAAATCAGTGAGAAGGGTAGGTGGAACAGTTAGTTTCTCCCTCCCTGGCATCTCAGACTGTTGGTGGGCTCCCGAGCTGCTGGAGAGACCTTCTGCCTACACGAGTCCAGAAACTGCTGCCGTCAGTGAGCTGGGAGTTTCTTGTGGACAGAGCATCAAGCTCCCAGCCACCCCCGCCAGGATGCCTCCAACCCCACAGACCTGAGCTGGACAGTCGGCACCCTATTGCTTCTCTACCCACCGTGTGCTTTTGTCCTCCCCAGGGGGCTTCAACTCCTCAGGTTCTATTGAAACAATCAACAGAGTGAACAGACAACCTACAGAAAGGAAGAAAATATTTGCATGGTATACATTCAATAAAGGGCTAATAACCGGAATCTACAAAGAACTCAAGCAAATCAGCAAGAGAACATCAAACAACCCCATTAGAAAGTGGGCAAAAGACACGAACAGAAATTTTTCAAATGAAGATAGACTAATGGCCAACAAACATGAAAAAATGCTCAACATCTCTAATCATCAGGCAAATGCAAATCAAAACCACAATGAGATATTACTTAACTCCAGTGAGAATGGCTTTTATCAAAAAGTCCCAAAACAACAAATGTTGGTGTGGATGTGCAGAGAGAGGAACACTCATACACTGCTGGTGAGACTGCAAACTACTACAACCTCTATGGAGAATAGTATGGAGATACCTCAAAGAACTAACAGTAGACCTACCATTTGATCCAGCAATCCCACTACTGGGTTTTACCCAAAGGAAAAAAAGACATTCTATAAAAAAGACATGTACACTCGAATGTTTATAGCAGCACAATTCACAATTGCAAAGATGTGGAAAAAACCCAAGTGCCCATCAATACATGAGTGAATTAACAAAATGTGGTATATGTATACCATGGAGTACTACTCAGCCATAAAAAAACAGTGAACTAATACCTCTTGTATTATCCTAGATGGAGCTGAAGCCCATTTTTCTAACTGAAGTATCACAAGAATGGAAAAACAAACACCACATGTACTCACCATTAAATTGGTACTAATCAATCAACACCTATGTGCACATATGGAAGTAACATTCATCGGGGATCAGGCAGGTGGGAGAGGGGAGGAGGAGATGGGGAAATTTGCACCTAATGGGTGCAGTGCATGCTGTCTGGGGGATGGGCACTTGTAGCTTTGACTCAGGCAAAGGCAATTTATGTGACCAAAGTGTTTGTACCCCTGTAATATTCTGAAATTTTAAAAAATATTGTCATTATTAACTTTTTCTTCAAGTAACTAAGGTGATTAATTAGACTTGGTCCTACACAGTTTCCAAATAAATTCTGAGCAGTACAGAAAGTATACAAGAGGCCTCAATATTAACAATCCAAAAGTTCAGTAATCAAGATGACATTATTGGCACTAGGATTCCATGTAGTTTTCAAATCATGGGATTGGCTACACAATTCAAATATTTCTTTCTTCATAAGTGTCTTTTTTAATATGTGCAAATTTATGGGGTATATGAGAAATTTTGTTACATGTATATAATACATAGTGATCAAGTCAGGGTATTTATGGTGTCCATCACCCAAGTACCATACATTTTTGTTAAGTATAGTCACCTCACTTTGCTATGAAACATTGAATTTATCCCTTATCTTTTACTGTGTGATTGTACCATTTAACCTACTTCTCTTCATCCTCCCCTCTCCCCCGACTTTCAAGTCTCTTATCTATTCTTCCACTCTCTACCTCCATGTGTTCAAATTTTTTAGCTCCCACATACAAGAAAGAACATGTAATATTTGTCTCTTCATGCCTGGCTTATTTCACTTAAGATAATGGCCTCAAGTTCCGTCCATATTGCTACAAATGACACCCAATGAATGTTACTTTTATATGTGCACATAAGTGTTGATCAATTAGTACCAATTTGGTGGTGAGTATACGTGGTGCTTGTTTTTCCATTCTTGTGATACTTCACTTAGGAGGATGGGCTGCAGCTCCATCCAGGATAATAGAAGAGATGTAACTTTACTGAATTCATTTATCAAATCTAAGAGTTCTTTGGTAGAGACTTTAGGTTTTTCTCAATATAAGATCATATCGTCAGCAAAGAGAGATAACTGAACTTCCTCTTTTCCAATTTGAATGCCTTTTATTTGTTTCTCTTGCTTGATTGCTCTGGCTAGGACTTCCAGTACTATGTTGAATAGGAGTGGTAAAAATGGACATCCTAATTGATATTGTTTGGATGTTTGGCCCCTCCAAATCTCATGTTGAAATTTGATCCCCAGTGTTGGAGGTGCAGCTGAGTGGGAGGTGTTTGGATCATGGGAGCAGATCCCTCAAGAATGGCTTGGTGCCCTCCCTGTGGTGATGAGTGAGTTCTCACTCTATTAATTCATGCAAGAGTGGGTTGTTTAAAAGAGTCTGGCACCTCCCCCTCTATTTCTTGCTCCCTGTCACCATATGACATGCCTGTTCCCCCTTTGCCTTCCACCTTAATTGGAAGCTCCCTGAATTCCTCACCAGCAATAGATGTTGGCACCATGCTTCTTGTACACTTGCGGAACCATGAGCCAAACAAACTTTTTCTTCATAAATTACCCAGCCTCAGGTATTCCTTTATAGCAGTGCAAAATGGACTAACACACTAGTCTTTTTCCAGTTCTTAGAGGAAAGGCTTTCAACTTTTTCTCATTCACTATAATGTTAGCTGGGTTTGTTGTACATGGCCTTTATTGTTTTGACATATATTCCTTCTATGCCTAGTTTTTTTGAGTTTTTTTTTATCATTAAAGGATGTTGAATTTTATCAAATGCTTCTGCATCTATTGAAATGATCATATGGTTTTTGCCCTTCATGCTTTTGATGTGTTGTATCACATTTATTGGTTTGTGTATGTTGAGCCAACCTTGCATCCCTGGTATAAATCCCACTTTATCATGGTTTATTATTTTTTGATGTGTTGGTGTATTCTGTTTGCTCGTTTTGTTTTGTTTGAGGATTTTTGCATCTATGTTCATCATATTGGCCTGTAGTTTTATTTTTTTGTTGTGTCCTTTTCTGGTTTTGGTATCAAGGTGATAGGGCCTCATAGAAGGAGAATTCCCTCCCTTCCTATTTTCTGGAATAGTTTCAGGTGGATTGCTATTAGTTCTTCTTTGTACATTTGGTAAAATTTGGTTCTGAATCCATCTGGTCCTGGGCTTTTCTTTGTTGTGAGACTTCATCACTGATTCAGTCTCAGTATTCATTATTGGTCTGTTCAAGTTTACTATCTCTTCCTGACTCAATCTTGGTAGGTTGCAAGTTTCTAGGAATTTATCCATTTCCTCTAGGTTTTCCAATTTGTCAACATATAGTTGTTCATAATAGTCTCTAATGATTTTTGTATTTCTGTGGTATCAGTTGTAGTATCACTTTTTTCATTCCTGATTCTGTTTATCTGTGTCTTCCCTCTTCTTTTCTTGGTTAGTCTAGTTAGTGCTTTATCAGTTTTGTTTATCTTTTTGAAAAACCAACTTTTCATTTTATTGATCCTTTGTATTATTTTTAGTCTCTAACTCATTTATCTCTGCTCTGATCTTCATTATTTCTTTCCTTCTGATCTTGGGTTTGGTTTGTTTTTGCTCTTCTAGTTCCTTGAGGTACATTGCCGAATTGTTAAATTGTAATCTTTCTACTTTTTTCACATAGGCATTTACTGCTATAAATTCCTCTTTTAGCACTGCTTTCGCTATATCCCACAGGTTTGAGTATGTTGTATTTCCATTGTCATTTGTTTCAAGGAATTTTCCAATTTCCATTTTAATTTCTTCATTGACCCAATAGTTATGCAGGAGCATGTTGTTTAATTTCTATGTATTTGTATACTACTTTCCAGAGTTCCTTTTGGTATTTATCTCTAGTTTTATTCCATTGTGGTCTGAAAAGATACTTGATATCATTTTAATTTTTTAAAATTTGTTGAGACTTGTTTTATGGCCTACATATGGTCTCTCTCCTAAAGAATGCTCCATGCACTGATGAGAAGAGTGTATATTCTTCAGTTGCTGGGTAGAATGTTCTAAAAATGTCTGTTAGGTCCATTTGGTCTAAAGTCCAGTTTAAATCCAATGTTTACTTTTTTATTTTCTGTCTAGATGGTCTGCATAATTCTGGAAGTGGGGTGTTGAATTCCCTCACTATTATTATATTGCTGTCTATCTGTCTCTTTAGATCTAGTAATATTTGCTTTATGAATCTGGGTGCTCCAGTGTCAAGTGTATGTGTGTGTGTGTATGTGTATATATGTAGTATATATGTATGTATTAAATATATATAATTGTTAAATCCTTTTGCTGGATTGATCCATTTATCATTATGTAATAACCTTCTTTGTCTTTTTTCATCCCTTTTTTCTTTACTTTCAGTTGATATGTGTCTTATTAGTAAGATTATTTCTTGTAAGGAGCACATAGTTGTATCATGTTTTGTTCACCCTTTCAGCCATTCTATATCTTTTAAGAGGAGAATTTAATCCATTTACATTCAAGCTTATTAGTGATATGTGAGGCATTGTTTCTGTCATATTGTTAATTGTTTTCTGGTTGTTTTATATATTCTTTGTTCTTTTCTTTTTCTCCTGTAGTTTGTCATTGTGGTTTGGTGTATTTCTGTAGTGGCACCATTTGAGTCCTTTCTCTTCCTTCTTTATATGATTGCTTTACCAGTGAGTTTTATACTTCCATGTGTATTCGTGATGGTAAATGTCATCCTTGCACTTCCAGTTTTAGGACTCCCTTGAGCATTTCTTGTAGGGCTGGCCCAGTGGTAACTCATTGCCTCAGCATTTGTCTAGGAATGACTTTATTTCTACTTCATTCCTGAAAACTAATTGTGCTGGATATAGTATTCACGGCTGATTTTTCTTTTAGCATTTTGAATCATCTTTTTCTCTTCTGGCCTATTAGGTTTCTGCTGAGAAATTCTCTGTCAGTCTGATGGGGTTTCTTTACAGATGACTAGATCCTTTTATCTTGTTGTTTTTGGGATTTTCTCTTTAACTTTGATTTTAGAGAGTTTGGTCATAACGTGTTAAGCAGAAGACCTTTTTGCATTGTATCTCTTGAGGTATCATTGATCCTCCTATATATGAATGTCTAAATCACTTGCCAGATTTGGGAAGTTTTCATCTATATGTTGTTAAATAGGTTTTCTAATCCTTTCTTTGTTTCTTTGACCTTGGGGATACTGGTAATTCATGAATGTGGTAGCTTTGTGTTGTCCCAAATGTCATGAAGCCTTTGCTCATTCTTTTTTGTTCTTTTTTCTTTATTTTTGTCTGACCACATTATTTCAAAAGAAGTGTCTTCAAATTATGAGATTTTTTTGTCTGCCTGATCTAGTCTATTGTTGAAGCTTTCAAATATATTTTGTATTTCCTTCAATCAGTTCTTCACTTCTAGAATTTCTATTTGGTTCTTTTTAAACTATCTATCTCCTTAGTAAATTTCTCATTCATATCCTAAATTGGTTTTCTGATTTCTCTGGGTTTTTTTTTTTTTTCAGAAGTCTCTTGTATCTCACTGAGCTTCTTTAAAATCAATATTTTGACTTTTTTTTAAGTGGGATTTTATAAATTTCTCTTTGATTGGGATATGTTGCTGGAAAATTATTGTGTGCCTTTGGAGGTGTCATATTTCCTTGGCTTTTTATGTTTTCTGTGTCCTTATGTTGATGTCTGCACATCTGGTGCAACAGTCACTTCTTCCTATTTTTGAATTTACTTTCATAAGGGAGGACTTTTTCCTGACAAAGTTATCTATGATGTGGTTGGGTAGGGTACTTTAGCTTTGATTCTGGGTGTGTGCAGTAGTGCAGTCTTTGTTTGATTTCTTTGGCTATAAACAGTGTTAGTGGTATATGTGATTGTCTTGGTGTGGTAGGGTGTAGTTACTAGTGGAAGCTGTGGTAAATGTGTGCTGAGGAATGGGATGACAGGTAGGCCAGATCTTCAGGCTCCAGTAGTAGCAGCAGTGGGCTGAGCATGCCTATCTTTGTTCCCCCCAAGGCAGTGTATGCTGGCATCTGTGTTGGTGGTTACCAGAGTTTCAATTCTTCAGCCTCCAGGTGGCTTGCTCAGATGCTGGTAGTAGCAATTGTGTACCAGGTGGATGGGCAGGTTCTTGGACCCCTAGAAGCCTGTGTGGCATGGGCAATGGCAGTAGAAGTGATGGGACAATTCTCTGGGTCTGAAGCAGTGTGTGCTAATGTTAGCAGTGGCTGCAATGGGCTGGGTGGGCCAGTCTCCAGGCCTGCAGGTAGCACTTGCAGATAGGTGCCAGCTGAGGTAGTAGCAGCCAGGAGGTTAGACCTAATTTCAGGCCCTTGGGAGGAGTGCTCAGGTGCCCAAGGTGGTGAATTGGGTTGAACAATCCCTAGGACCCTGGGCTATATGCACTGTCACGGGGTGGGGAAAAGCTGGGCTGGGCAGGCTTGTGCTCAAGACCCCCAATGGTTAAAGCAAACATTAGCCATGGTGGGCAGGGCTGGGGTGACTCTCAGGCCCAGGTGGAGTGTTAGGGTGTAGGGTGGTGGCAGCTTCACTGAGTCCCCACCACTAGAGAGGGTGGGGCCATCTTCAGCAGCCACAGCCTGGGCCATAGGTGTGGAGCATTCATCCTCTTCATACCCCAGTCCCAGCAGGGCTTACCTCCCTACACTGGCCACAGGAGCCCACACCCAACTCACAACCAAGTTCCAGTGACAACTTGTGCCCTGCTCACATCCCTGTCTCAGATCCTTGCAGTGCTTGCTTCTTGACACCAGCTTCTGCCACTCAGGCCTTGCTCACTTCCTAGCCCTAGCTGTGGGAGCACTCTTGGCTCACTCCCCTATCCCAGCACCAATAGCCCAAGTTTCCCTAACGTCCTAGTCTTAGTGCCTCTGGGTCACAGGACAGGGCGCAGTTTGCTAGAAGCTAAGTTTGAAAATGCCATCTTGCTGTACCTACTTGGGTCGCAGACAGAGTGTGGGACACAGCACGAGCTCCCTCCCAGGATCAGTTCTATCCTATGGTCTCCCAGAAGCTTCCCATGTTAGTTTAAGGAGTTGGGACGCCAAGGGGTTCTCCTATGGCCAGGTTTGCATGATTCCACATTAGGGATGTGAGCCACTAGAAGTCTCTTACTTACTCCTTCTCCACATTGGGAAGTTACTCCCAGCTCCCAGACAATCCCAGCCAGGAATGCTGCCTTTCTTCCTTCTCCTTCCCCACTTTTGGTATCCCCTGTAATTTCTCTGCTGAATTCCAGTGTTCTCTCTTGGATAACATACTCAATGTGTGACTGCCTATGCACTCTGATTATTCTAAGTGGTGGAGCACACATGAAATGCTTCCATCCAGCCATCTTGAATCCATAAGTGTCTTTATCCAGTGATAAAATTAATTTCCCATTTACTAGCAGGACAGCAGTTTTATTTTCTTCAATATTTGTATCATATGTTAGTGCATAGCACAAACCCTATAAAACATTACCATGCGTATGCTGGGCCTCCTTAAGCTCTGTGGCCTGCCTTCTTCTTGCCATCCCCTTCACTCCATGCTCCCTCCTCTTCTCCACAACTTCAATCCTGACCGATTGCATGTGTGGGTATGTACTATTGCCTTAAAAGTATTGACTGCCACTTAAAAATATCATTGATCTGCCCCTGCCTCCACATTAGCCCTTAGCTATGAACCTGAGACATGCCTCAACTTGCCTTACCCTTTCATAAATGTTAATTCCAACAATAGTGTCTGAACTTTTTGATCCCATAACTTTATTTGTTAAAATCATTTGAACCTACAACTCTAATAGCTCTACATTTATTTTTTAAATGCATATGTGTTACTATTAATGTTATAAATTACAAAATATTGAAAATTTTAAAGAATTTAATTAAAAGACATGGAAATGAGAGTTCTATTCTTTTGTTCCTACCCTTGAATGAATCATTTTATTCATGCCCCAAGATATATACCCCTGCTATGAAAATCACAGACTTAGACCACACTCTCCTATTCCACTATTCATCTCCTTCCTCCATTGCACATGGAACTAAGCTCTGAAATTCCAGAACACCTTAGACTTGACTCAGCTCAAACTATGACAATATTCATAGCAGAACTCATTTATACAATATGAAGAATCATGTCCTTCCATGACCTATTTTATCTTTTGGGAAAACCTGGATTTTCATATATAAAAATTGCATACACTATGGTATAACTACATTTATATTATTATTGTTGCTATTTGTTCATAATAATTCTTAACTCTTTCAGAAGTTTCAAAAATATACCTCTGCAGATTTTTGAAGGCTATCATGGCCTGTAGCAAGAAGAGATGTCTTCTCCCATTTCTGTGCAACTTGATTGGCTTCTTCTATCTTCTGCTCACAACTTTTTTGAGAATTAAGCAATGTTACCTCATAAAATTCTTGAATATCTGTAAAGAAAATGCAAGGAAGCATCAAAATGTCATGCACCACTTCATAAATACCTTCTGTGTATGTACACATATATGCATATAAAATTTTTTTGCTGATTAAAAGAACTGCATAAATATGGATCACAAAGTAAAACAACCAGAAGAGAGAAAAGCCTGAAAGTTGCCTTTTTATCTGCATAAGAATGCCAATAGTAGCTTTATTCATAATTGCAAAAACTGGAAGTAACCAAGATGTCCTTCAATAAGTGAATAGATAAACAAACTGTAGTAAATACATATAATGGAATGTTATTCAGTGATAAAAAATAAGCTATCAAGCTATCAAAACCTGGATGAATCTTAAATGCATATTGCTAAGTGAAAGAAGCAGTCTGAGAAGGATATATACTGTATGATTCCACTTAGATGGCATCTGGAAAAAGTGAAACTAAAGAGAAAGTAAAAAGATCATTGATTGCCAGATGTTCTGGGAGACAGAAGGAGGATTAAACAGGTAAAGGACAAGATGATGAAAATATTCTCTAATGATATTGTAGTGGTGAACACATAACATGAAGCATTTGTCAAAACCCATAGAACTTGACATCATAAAGAGTAAACCTTAATGTATATAAAAATTTTAAAAATCATTTAGGAAGTCAAGGGGTCCCAAGATGAAATGATAACTGTTACAAAAGAATGTAACTGTATTAAAAATGTATGAAATAACGTCAATGCAGGTGGTAGGAAAAAAAAGCGCTGATCTAAGTAATTTCGAAAATAAGCAGAGACTATAAAACCAAAGACAAAGAAACTATACAAAAGCAGTTGGTAAATTTGTTTTCCATGAGGTACAGACTAACAATTCTGATACTGCGACACATGTGTACTGGAATTGAACAATTAAGTAAATGGATGGTGGATGATGAGAGCCAGGTTTCTTACTTTTGGAGTAGGAAGTTATAGACAAGTGGTAGGAAGGTTAGAACGATTCCTATATTAGGTTAGAATTGGAGAGCTCACTATAAACTTATATTTAGCTTAACATAGATACAGATGGATACATATAAGAACATTTACAGGTATGTATCTATACAAGTTAGTTATGCACACATATATTTCCTTGCTCTGTCTGTTAAGAAGGCCTAGAAACAATAATACCATAGTAATAATGAGCACAACAGCACCCTAATTTTGGCCAATATATATCATTCTCCACCAAATGGTAAAAGGTAATACATAAACACTGTGGTATTAGATTAGGATTGGATATATCTATATGAACTCAAAGTTTTTAAGAGATATAGGATGGATAGATAGATAAAAATATGTATGGAAATAGAAATAATTATGTATGTGAACATTTCCTAGCTTTGCCACACAATTCCTGGATCTGTCTGCTGAGAGGGCCTAGAAGCAAGGACACCTCAGTAGTAACAAGCATACCCAGAGCTTCTGATTTCTAATATCATTTTCCAGTAAAAGAAACCAGGCCTTCTTGTAGAAATGGTTGATTCTAGGACTGGGGCAGAAGATATAACAAAATGAACCTGGAGCATCTTATAACACCAGTAAGTAAGGAAACTTTTAGAAGTGACAGGTGTAGTTACTATCTTTATTGTGCCAATAGTGTATACATATGTCCAAACATATTAAATTATGCATTTCACACATGTGTGTTTTATTATGTGTCAGTTATACCTCAATTAAAAAAGTAAAACAATAAGGCACAAATTCAAAGAAGAAAATTTCACAACGCATAGACAAAGGAACAGTACCCAGACATGAAAAGAACTACAAATCAAAAATGAAAAGATATACAAACAAACAACAACAAAACGGTAAAAGGTATGAACAGGCATTTCATAGAAAAGGAAACATATATCAGAGATAAACCTAGGAAAAGATTATCAACCTCAGTAATGATAATAAATGAAAACTAAAATCATAATCAAATACCACTGACACCAAAAATATTGCCAAAAATATTGCCAAAAATAATGAAGTCTGACAATACAAGGTCTAAAAAAAGAAAGACACATATCAATGGCCCCTTTTATTTATTCCTGGAAATTACAAATTACTATAACCACTTTAGAAAATATTCTGGTATTATCTTGTAAAACTGAACATTTGTTTTTCCTATAATCCAGCATTTCTACTACTTAGTATATATACTAGATAAACTCTTACACATAACCACCAAGGAATAAACCAAGATGTTCATAGCAGCATAAATCACAATAGCAAAAAATTAGAAACACTCCAATGTCCATCAAAAGGAAAAAGTATAAGTTGTGGCATATTCTCAAAATGGAATTTATGGAGCTGTGAAAATGAATGAACTATAGTGTCATGGACCTACGGTATCTTAGAAACACAATGTTGAGTGAAAAAAACAAGTTTCAATATGAAAACATTTTTGTAAAGTTCAAAAATGTACAAAACTAAACTATACATTTTTAAACATACATACATATGTGACTAAATAATTAATTGAAAGCAGAGAAGCACATGAAAAGGTGTAGCTACTTCAGTGGACAGGGTGGGCAAAAAAATGGGATAAAGAAGGAACACATAGGTAGATGCAAATTAATGGTAATGATCTAGTTCTAGATTTGAGTGGCAATTTCAGAAATTATGATTTTATTATTATTCTGTGTATATTATATATAAATTACATTAGTCTATTTATATACTAAATATGTTATATTTATACATATTTTAAAATAATAAAAAGTATTTCAAGAATATTTAATTTACATAGAAAAGTTACAAATGCTTATATTTTATGCACAGCTACTTTATTCTGCCACTAGCAATGAAGTATAAAGGCATGTTTGAAAAATGTGTAAGAACAGAAGGTAAAAGCTGTACATATATAAACGCTTCACAGATTTTTTAATACTATAAGGTCCAATAGGGTATTAATTGGATTGACAAAAGTCAGAGGAATAAGGAATAAAAAGCTAAAATCCAGAAAACAAGATATGCTTATATCCTCTGGTCCCAAGAATTAATTAAAAGAAAAGAATTCTGCAAACATTTCTTGTAGCTACATGGTCTCTTTAAAGAATAATGACTTGTAATGAATAAAATAATTTTTGCAGATAGTCAAAGTTCAAGAGTCTTTGTCCTTACACCATTTTTAAGAATGTAAATAGTTTCATATGCAGCATTTGCAAGTCATCAAATTTCAAAATAGTATGTGTGTACATTATCCAGGAAAGGAAGCATATTTATCACACTCATGTTATTTTTTTAAAATTTTATTTCAGAATATTACAGGGGTACAACTGTTTTGGTTACATGGATTGCTTCTGTACTGCTTGAGACAAAGTTATAAGTGCGCCCATCTCCCAGATAGTGTACATTGTACCCGTTAGGTATGATTTCACCCATGCCCCTCATCCCCATTCCCCTGTATAGTTCCAGTTGAGTTTTACTCCCTATTGCACATGAGTGCTGTTCAGTTAGTCCCAATATAACAGTGACTACATGTAGTGTTTGTTTTTCCATTCTTGTGATACTTCACTTAGGAGAATGGGCTCCAGTTCCATCCAGATTGTTACAAAAGGTATTAATTCACTTTTTACGACTGAGTAATACTCCATGGTACACATATAACACATTTAATTAATCCACTCATGAATTAAAGGGCATTTGGGTTGATTCCACATCTTTGCAATTGTGAATTGTGCTGCTATAAACATTTGAGTGCAAGTGTCTTTTTGATAAAATGACATTTTTTCCTTTGAGTAAACACCCAGTAGTGGGATTGCTGGATCAAATGGTAGGTCTACTTTTAGTTCTTTGAGGTATCTCCACATTATCTTCCATAGAGTTTGTGCTTGTTTGCAATCCCACCAACAATGCATAAGTGTTCCTTTCTCTCTGTATCCATGCCAGCATCTGTTTTGGGATTTTTGATAAAGCCATTCTCACTGGAGTTAGGTGATATCTCACTGTGGTTTTGATTTAGATTTCCCTGATTATTAGAGATATTGAGAGTTTTTTCATATGTTTACTGGCCATTTGTCTATCTTCTTTTGAAAAGCTTCTGTTCATGTGTTTTGCCCACTTTTTAATGGGGTTGTTTGATTTTTTTCTTGCTCATTTGCTTGAGTTCTTTGTAGATTCTGGTTATTAGTCCATTATTAGAGGCATAGGATGAGAATATTTTCTCCCATTCTGTAGGTTGTCTATTCACTTTCTTGATTGTTTCCTTCACTTTGCAGAAGCTTTTTAATTTAATCAAGTCCCATTTATTTATTTTTGTTGTTGCTGTGATTGTATTTGGGGTATTCTTCATAAATTCTTTGCTAGGCTAATATCTAGAAGACTTCTTACAGCATTTTCTTACAGCCAGAATTACAGCCAGAATTCTTATGGCTTCATGTCTACATTTAAGTCTTTTATCCATTTTGAATTAATTTGAGTGCATGGTGAGATATATGGATACTATTTCAATCTTCCACATGTGGCTATCCAATTTTCCCAGCACAATTTATTGAATAGGGATTCTTTTGCCAGTGTATATTGTTGTCTGCTTTGTCAAAGGTCAGATAGCAATATGTGGATGGTTTTATATCTGGGTTCTCTGTTCTGTCCCATTAGTCTATGTCTCTATTTTTGTGCCAGTACCATGCTATTTTGGTTAGTATAGCTTAAATTCTGGTAGAGTGATGCCTCCAGATTTTTTCCTTTTGCTTAAGATTGCTTTGGCTATTTGGGCTCTTTTCTGGATCCAAATGAAGTGTAGAATTATTTTTTCTAGATCTGTGAAAAATGACATTGGTATTTCCATGGAGATTTCATTGAATCTGTAAATCTCTTTGGGTAATATGGACATTTTAATAATGTTAATTCTGTTGATCCATAAGCATGATATGTTTTTCCATCTGTTTACATGCTGTGTGATTTCCTTGTTAAGTGATTCATAGTTCTCCTTATAGAGGTTTTCCACCTCCTTGGTTAAATATATTGACAGGTACTGTATTTTCTTTGTTGCTACTGTGACTCTGACTTGATTCTCCATATGAGTGTTCTTGGTATATAGAAATGCTACTGATTTGTGCACATTGATTTTGTAACCTGAGACTTTGCTGAATTTATTCATCACTTCCAGGAGTCTCTTGGCAGAATCTTTGGGGTTTTCTAGGTATACGATCATACAATCAGGAAAGAGCGATAGTTTGACCTCTTTTTTTCCCCATTTGGATACCCTTGATTTCCTTCTCTTGCCTCATTGCTCTGGCAAGGCTTCCAGCACTATGTTGAATAAAAGCATTGAGAGTGGGCAACGTTTCTAGTTCCTTTTCTAAGTGGGAATGCTTTCAATTTTGCCCCATTCAGTGTGATGTTGGCTGTGGGTTTGTCATTTATGGCTTTTGTAATTTTAAGATATATTCCAAAATTATAAATTCCATCTATGCCTATTTTGTGAGAGTTCTTATCATAAAAGAGTGCTGTATTTTGTCAAATGCGTTTTCTGTGTCTATTGAGATGATCACATGGTCTTTCTTTTTCTTCTTTTTATGTGGTTAATCACATTTATGGATTTACATATGTTGAACCATCCTTGCATCCCGGGGATGAAGCCCACTTGGTCCTGGTGGATTATTATTTTTTTTTTTGCTGTGCAGCTAAATTTGGTTTGCTAGAATTTTATTAAGAATTTTTGTGTCTATATTCATAAGGGATATTGGTCGATAGTTTTCTTTTTTTGTTGTGTCCTTTCCTGGCTTTGGTATCAAGGTGATGCTGGCTTTGTAGAACGAGTTGGGGAGGATTCCTTCCTTCTTGATGTTATGAAATAATTTCCTCAGTATGGGTACTAATTCTTCTTTGTAGGTCTGGTAAAATTCAACTGTGAAAACATCTGGTCTGGGACTTTTTTTCATTGGAAAATTTTTTGCTGCTTCAATTTCATCACTTAATATTGTTCTGTTCAGGAGCTCTATTTCTTCCTGATTGAGCCTAGGGAGGTTGTGTGTTTCTAAGAATTTGTCCATTTCCTCAATGTTTTCAAGTTTATGTGCATAGAGTTTTTATAGTATTCAGAGATGATATTTTGTATTTCTGTGGTATCAGTTTAATATCTCCTTTTTCATTTCTGATTGAGCTTATTAGGGTCATTTCTTTTCTGTTTCTGGTTAATCAAGCAAGAGGTCTAACAATTTTGTTTATGTTTTCAAAGAACCAACTTTTTGTTTCATTAATTTTCTGTATAATGTTTTTGTTATCTATTTCATTTAGTTCTGCTCTGACCTTAGTTATATTTTTTTCTTCTGCTGGGTTTGGGATTGGTTTGCTATTTCTTTTCTAATTCTGGAGATGGTTTATTAAATTGTCAATTTGTGATCTTTCTGTCTTTCTGATGTAAGCATTCAAGGCTATGAATTTTCCTCTTAGGACTGTTTTTGCTAAATCCCACAGATTTTGATAACTTGTGTCCCCTTGGTCGTTTAGTTTGAGGAATCTTTTGATTTCCATCTTAATTTCCTCCTTGACCCAATAATTGTTTAGCAGTAGGTTGTTTAATTTCCATGACTTGCTGTAGAGTTGAGTGTTTCTGTTGGAATTGATTTCTAATTTTATTCCACTGTGGTTGGAGAAGACACATGGTATAATTTCTATTTTTTTGAATTTGTTTGAGACATGTTTTGTGGCCTAAGATGTGATCAATCTTAAAGAATGTTCCATGTAATGATGAGAACACTTATTCAGTAGTTTTTGGGTAGAATGTTCTGTAAATGTTAGGCCCATATGTTCTAGAGTCCCATTTATGTCCAGTGTTTCTTTGTGTTATATTCTGCTTGGAGGATCTGTCCCATTCTGTCAGTGGTGTGTTGAAGTCCCTGGCTATTATGATACTGCTGTTTATCACTTTGTTTGGATGTAGTAGGGTTTGCTTTATGAATCTGGGTGCACCTGTGTTAGGTACATAAATATATAGGATTGTTGTGTCATCTTGTTGAATTGCTCCCTTTACCATTATATAATGACCATCTTTGTCTTTCTGTACTATTATTGATTTGAGGTTTATGTTATCTGATATGAGAATGGCTACACCTGCTTCTTTGGGTTTCATTTCCATGGAATATTGTTTTTCATCCCTTCACCTTGAGTCTGAATGAGTCCTTGTGGGTAAGATGTGTTTCCTGAAGACAGAAGATACTTGGCTTGTATTTTTTTTTATCCATTCAGCCAGCCTATGTCTCTTGAGTGGGGAATTCAAGCTGCTTATGAAAGAATTGATAGGTGGGGTGGATTTCTGTTCATCCTTTTGGGTAAAACCTTATTGCTTTGTTTTACCTCTTGAGCCATTATAGCATATGGGCTCTGAGCTTTAGCTTTTGGGTGATTCTACACTTATGGGTGTTTATTGTGCTGATCAATGTATAATGCAAATCTGTGTACTTCCTGCATGGCAGATCTGGTCTTGACAAATTCCCTCAATGTTTGCTTGTCTAAAAAAGTCTTTATTTCTCTCTCATATAAGAAACTTAGTTTTGCAGGACACAAAATTCTTATCTGGCCATTATTCTGTTTGAGAAAGCTAAGAATGGGGGCCCAATCCCTTCTGGCTTGTAAGGTCTCAGTTGAAAAGTTTGCAGTTAGTCTGATGGGTTTTCCTTTGTAAGTTACCTGATGTTTTCGCCTTACGGCTCTCAGGAGTTCCTCCTTCATATTAACTTTGGCCAGTCTGATGACTGTTTCATGGTAATTGCCTCTTTGCCTTGAACTTCCCAGGTATCTGTTGTGTTTCCTATACCTGGATATCTAAATTTCTAAATTTCTAGCAAGACTTGGGAAGTTTTCCTCAATTATTCACTCAAATTAGTTTCTTAATCCTTGTGTATTTTCTTCTTCATCCTCAGGGATACCTATGATTCTTATGTTAGGCCTCTTTCCATAATCCCACAATTCTTGTAGGCTTTGCTCATTCCTCTTATTCCTCTGTTCTTTATGTTTATCTGACTTTTTAAATTCAAAGGTGATGTCTTAAGCTCTGGGATTCTTTCTTCTGTCTGATCTAGCTTATTCTTAAAGGTTTCCACTGTGTTTTGTATTTCCTTGAATGAATTTTTCATTTCCAGAAGTTCTGTTCTGAAGTGGTCCCACCCAACCAGAAAGCCTGCTTTGGGAGGCAGGGCCACCTGAGATTCACAATCTGGCAGTCTGCAGTGGGTCTCACTCTTCTCCCCCATCCTCTGCTCCACAGTCTTTCCCTGGCATCTGCCAGCAGACATGAGCTCAAGCCAGTCGAGCTCCCCCATGACTGTGCTGCGGGCCGGGAGGTTCCCCACCCAGGATCCTGGCCTGAGCTGAGAATGCAGCCCTCCCATGGGGGAAGGTGTACCCCGTGAGCACACTGCAGCTAGGAGCCACACTGCACTGTGCCCCCATATCTAGTCACATGAGCTCCCTTGCCTCCCAAGACCAAGAAGATTAATGCCTGACCATGCCATGGATAAGTGTGCTGGTCCCGAGTCACCCTCAGCGTGCCTGAGCAGAATCAATGTCCCTCCACCTTGGAGTGTGCCCTGCTCTGATGGAGCTGCCCAGCAAGCAGCACCAGGGAGGGCCAGCAAGCAGGGATCTCACAGTTTGAACACCCCTCAGTCTGCTGCAGGACCCCAAGAGGAAAGGCCTGAGCCCCACTCTCTGTAGAAGTCTTAGTGTGGTGGATCAATCGTCTCTCTTGCCAGCATGGATGGGGAGGGGATGGGGAGGAAAAGGGTCTGGATGGAGGAGTGCTAGCACTCTGGTCATCTCCTACCCTCTCTCTAGGAGGCAATCTGCCCAGAATATCCAGGCTTTGGATTCACACTGATCATCCAGGACCCACTGGACCCCTGTGGCTCCTGCAGTCTGGGTTAGAGTTGGGAAATGTCTGTGTGGGAATAAGCAAGATGAAACCTGAGGAGCTGAAGCCTCCTGGGAAGGACAAAGGTGTACTGTGGGTAGAGAAGCAATATTGTACCTGCCATCCTGGCTCAGGTCTGTGGAGATGGGAGGTGCCCTTGGCAGGGGGAGGGTAGCCTGGTGCCCTGTCCACAAGAAGCTCCCAGCTCACTGGTGGCAGCAGCCTCTGGGCTCATGTGGCAGAAAGTTTCTCCATCAGCTCGGGAACTCACCAACTGTCACACATGCAAGGGAGGGAGAAACAAACCGATCCACCTACTCTTCTTGCTGGACTCCGAGCCTCTTGGGGGTTGATCTTTGCTGATACCTTCTCCTTCTTGTTCTGCTCCACAACGTCTTCCCGTGGAGTCTCCTGAAGATTCTGACACCCTTCCTTCAGACCCATATCTGATCTATGTCTGTTTGTTTGTTTTTTCTCTTTCATCTAAAACTTCTTCTTACTGAGATTACTCTGGCAGCTGGTGTTGCTGGTCATCCATCTTGCTGCTCTCACTCCTTAACTAGTCATGAAGGCTGAGAAGTCCAAGGTTGAGGGGCTACATCTACTGAGAGGCTTCTTGCTGCTTGGGACTCTCTGCAGAGTCCTGAGGCAGTTCAGGGCATTGCATAGCAAGGCGGCTGAGTGTCCATACTCACGTTATTGATTCATATCAACAAGCTATACTTTGAAATATAATGGATAGTAGAAACTTGATCACATTTAGAAAAACCCTATGGACAATATTTGTAATATTAAATTTGCAAATCTTCATTAACTTATATCCCCAAATGTGATGAAGTACTCAAAGTCTATTTCACTCCTTTGTTTGCTTATTCTGCACACCTAAGCAACTACTAGAGAGGAAGAAAGTAACCATAATGAAGTCAAAGATGACTTAAATTTGAAGATAATTCTATGACCAATGTCAAATGTCACTTTCGATTAGCAAGCATTATTTTTTAAACACATATCTGTTTGTCACTTTCCAAGCATTTCTCTTTGGCATTCCCTTGTATCACCACCACCATCACTTTTCCATTTCCACTACCAGAGTTTAGACCCTTGCCATCTCTTGCCAACACTCTTCCCTAAGCCCAGATACCCTTTCCCACACATAGAAATCCTCCTTCTCCTTCAATGCCCAGTCCCAGTACTATGTCTTTGTAAAAAGAATATTTGAAGTCAGAGACCTAAATGTGAAAAGTCATCAACATAATAATTATTCTTACTAAAACTGAGTTCAACTGAGTGGGAAGTAAGAACACCCAAGTAACTACCATCAAAAAGAAAAAAAAATGTTTGTGTGGAAAGTTGTGGGGGATAAGAGTAGGTGAGTAATGCTGCTGCTTTCCTCCTGTTCCAACATACTGCTCGAATCTGTTTAATAGTTATTTCTCATTCTACCTTATAGTAGAAGTAGTTGTTCACACACCTGTCTTCAACATTTCAATTCAATAATTAATTTTAAGTGCCAGGAAAGACCTTTGGCATGAAGACAATGTCCTATCCAGCCATGTATTCTCTAGTATCTAGCACCATCCTTAAACTTAGTAAGCACACAATGAATGCTTGGTAATTTTCATTTATTTGCATTTCCTCTCTTATTTAAGGTCAAAAAGAAGGAAAATCATCGAATAAAGTCAAATCCTTTCTACTCGGGACTGCAGAAAACCTGTGTATTATTTGGATTACATTTTTATGTGACTTGACTACTTGATTTGATCACAGCAGCTAGCGCTTTTCATGTTGCACATTCTCTCTTCAAATAAAAAGATTTGCCACCTCTGAGGATATTCAAAATAAATTCCTTAAGTTCTTAAAGACATATCCATTTTTACCTCATAATTATTCTTAAAAGTCTATAAATTATTGTCAATTTTATAGATGAGTGTTCTCAAACTCTAATGTACACATAAATTACCTGAGGGTCTTGGGGCCTGAAACTCTGCATTTCTAACTTACTCCCAGGTGATGTCCATGGCTTCTGATCCACCAGGAACACTGGACTTAAGAAATAGCACCTCAGGGATTAGACTTTCATACTCTCATTTCAAACAGCCCTTGATGAGTCATTGCAATCCTCTTCTTCTTCAGAGTGAGGGGTGAGGGACAGAGGTGGAATAGGGTGAGGAATCCCAGTAAGAGAAACAAGTTGGCAGGAGAAAAACTCTGGCCATTGATGGGGATGGGAAAACTCTCACTGAATGGATGCGGGGAGCACAGTTTGGGGGATTACCACAATTGTAGTGCTGACATGGGCAGTGCATGGGCAATATATATAGCCAAAGTGTTGTACCCCCATAATATTCTGAAATAAAAAAAAGAAAAAAGAAAAATAATAATAATAATAACTACTTAGTGGATATTATTAACTAAATTGATTCAGATTTAATTAGTTAGACACTCATTTGAAAGAAAGTATATTTCAGTCCTCTGCTTTTAGGGCACATTAAAAGAGAAAAAGTAGACTTTGAGGCGATGTCTGAGACAGTCCCTATTCAGTCCAAACTCTCTCTTGTTTTAAACTATGCTCCTTAAAAATGAGATCTAGTCTTTGTAGTGATGATTCTGTCAGTTAGGTCTTCAATTATCAAACAGCATGTTCAAGGCAATCCATAATAAATAGGACTGTCTTTTTAAGTACAATCTTAAAAACTAATATACTTGAAATATTTCATTTCTTCCAAGCAGAGACCACCTGACATGACATACCTATTTCAACATTGTTGCTATTTCTTACAAAAACTCTTAAGAGCTCCTCTTCGAGATATACCATCAATCTTCTGAGGATCTTTTGAATATCCTCAGAAATGGCATATCTTTTCATTTGAGGGGAGATTTTATTTTTTTGAAACAGCCAAAATACATTGGGCAAACTGAATATGATGAGTGATGGAAAAATGGATTTCTTTTTACAACACTTAAATTATAATATGACTCTTAAATCATGAGACTCTTTACTTGTATGACTCACAAATTGCTCTGCAATTATCTACTTAACCACAGTAAAACAAAAAAGTAACCAGAATGCAGAATGTGTAGCATATTTACATTCTTTCTTATCTATTATATCATAGGCTAGAATTAAAGTGAGTGAGGAAAGACTCTTTGCATTTCCCCTTCCCATCCCAGGCTTCATGTTGTCAGACATAGTATTATGGGAACAATTGTAGTCACCTCTATCCTCTGCCAAGCAGAAACCTCTATGGAGATTGTTACTGTTGGTTCATTTGATTTTTTGTGATTGGCACAGACGGCTATAGCACAACAAAGCTGTTTAATCCCAACAATTGACTGAAATCACTTGAGGATTCTCCCCTTCCAGCCTCGATAAAGAGATGGCAATCTTTGTAAAATGTGCTTTCTTTTAATGTGTCCTATGCTTCTTCCAGCACACTTTGTTCTCTGTAGGGTTTCCCACATCACACACCTAATTATGAATTCAGCTGGACAGTATAACACAGATGTTCTTGCTATATTTAATGATGGTACAAATTGCAGTCTTGGTGTTCCATTTGTCTTTTCTGAACACTTGGTCCTGTTTAAGGAACCAAATAAATGCTCATATCCGATTTCTTTATCCTGCATCCATATTCTATACTTTCTCTTCTACAAAGTAAAGTTATCATTTCTCCAGTCCATTTGAGTCCAAGACTACTAGACACCAAAGCACAGAAGTAGAATTTTCAATAAAGGTTTATCAGTGGTAAGTGTCCTATCTTAGGCTTGCACTAAGGCAAGTTTCTTTAAGGTTAGTGCCTGGGACTAGAGGAATAAAGTTGAATATGAGGAATGGGCTAAAGTTGAATATAGTTGAAAAGAAAATATAAGTTAAATTTCACATCCAAGAATAGAGTGAAAGCAAGGTCACTAGTAAGTACAAACCAAGTACCAAGTAAGGAAATAAAAGAGGCAAAGCAGGGATGAGTGCAAACCCAGAGTCCAAGGACTAATGCAAGATCAACTCAATAGATATTGAAGAAGTAAGACCAGAGAATGAGGAAATGCTTATATCCCAAAGGCTCAAGCAAATTTCCAGAATCTTCTGATATGATCGGAGTTCTTCTGTGCCTAGACAAAGCACTAACTTGAAGGAAAGAAAGAAGGAAGGAAGAAAAGGAGGGAGGGAATGAGGGAGGAGTAGATTTGGAAGGAAATCTTGGGTTCAAAATACTTTCCTCTACTAAAAGGAATGAGGGATTTTTGAAGAAAAGACTCATTCCAGGATTACAGCGAGGAGATTATAAGACAAGTCTAGGACATCTCTTTGTACCAGAAAGTAAAGAATTGCTCAAAAATCATGGAATCATATCAAAAGGACATGTAATCCAGTTTGAAGGGGCTCCTACTGACCGAGTCTGGAACAATTTGAGCATTAAAAATAAATTAATAGTAATGCCCCATAACCTATTTAATAATATAAGAATCCATTAGTCCATCCTGATAGAAATAAATAAATGAGTGATTGAATGGGGAAAAAGTGAAAGCTATTTCTTGGAGTAGAATTCCAACTAATAAATATACAAGAAATGCTGGAATTAGAAAATCATCAATAGATGCTGCAACTAGTGATTAGAAATTTGACAAGGAACATGACATTATATAGTCTCATAATCTCCACAAAATTTGGAACAAACTGACACTGTGAGCTTCCTGTTATCATATAGCAAGAAGAAAACAGCATCATTTCTGTAATACTCTTTCCAAAAATGCATAAACTAAACATAATCATGAGGAAACATCAGAGAAACATAAATTATAGGGCATTCTACAAAATATTTGGTTTGTAATTATCAAAAATGTCAAGGTCAAGAAAAGAAAGGCTAATGAACTACTGCACATTAAAGGAGACTCAAGAGGCATGACAATTAAATGTAACGTGTGATTCCAGATAGATCCTGGACTGGGGAAATGTAACTATAAAAGACATTATGGAGACAACTGCCAAAATTGAAAATGGACTGTGCATTAGATACTAATATTATAACAACGTTAAATTTCCTGATTTTGATAATTGCATTATTTATGTAAGAGGATATTCTTGTTTTAGAAAATATATATAAAGGGGCCTGATGTCCACCACTCACTCTCAAATGGTTCATTAATAATATACATATATATGCATATATGTATATATGTGTGTGTGTCTGTATAGACATAGAAAGAGACATGTATAAATAGAAAGTGATAAAACAAATAGGCAAAATGTAAACAATTGGTGAATCTGGGTAAAGTGAATATACAGTAGTTACTTGTACTAGTCTAGTAACTTTTCCTTTAGGTTTGAAATTATATTGAAATTATACAGCTTTAAAACATGGTAAGGTGACTAGGGGGTGTTAGGGATAAGTATGGAATTGAGAAATCTCTAATAACATTTGTAAGAAAATTTCAGAGGAAAGAGACTCAAAGAGGAACAAAGTATAAAGCATAGAATATGATGTAAGAGCAGTAGGACATAAGTGAGGTAGTATAATGATCTGAAAGTTAAAGCACAAGCTTTGAAGTCAGACAGACAGGCCCTGGCTCTCCTATTTACTAAATGTGTGACCTCTAGCAAGTTATTTAACTTTTCTAAGCCTCTGTTTCTTCACCTATAAAACTTACATATGTAAGTATTCCACACAGTTGAACAGTTATATAGAACATACTCAGTAAATACTAGCTATTATTCTTTGGTTAATGCATCATCTTTGAACAATACTGTGTACACTGGATGTCTCATTAAATGTTGGATACCTGAACACAGAATATGGTCATCCAGGAGTCATTTCTTCCAGAAGAGTCTAGAGTGCAGACATTTGAACCAATAAAGCAGAATTAATACTTGAGAAGGAGGCAGAAAATTGTTATTTACAAGTTTTTTAAAAAGCTGATTGAAATGGAAATTTTAATACAAATGCAATATGATGTACATGAAGCAACACAGTAATTTTTGTGCCTTGAATAAGGTCTTTAAAAATACAACCTCTAAAATGAATTTTAATTCAAAATATCTCTTTGATGAATAAATGTGATACCTCAAGTTGCTCAAAAATCAGGCACTAAATAATTTCATGATATTGTTCATGCAAATCAGTTACCTTTTATCTTATACTTATGGCACTTATACTCAAAAATCACCACCAGGTGTGTCTTATTCTAAATCTAGGAAATAATTAACTTTCAATTTCACATCAATCATCCAAGTTACAGGAATGTTATAAGTCCTTTTTATTTCACAAATATTTACGATGTAATTTCTACAAATCTTGGAAAGATAAGTAACTATGTAAGCTTGTATGAGCCTACTTTTAAATTCTATTTTCTTTCATATGCCCCTCTCCCCTAAAATTCCAAATATCTTCCAATCTGTGATTAAGTATTGATATTACTCATTGAAGGACAGAAAGAGAAAAGAAATTAACATTTTCTATTTACCCACTATATGTTAGACAGTTAATACTTTGAAAATGTTATTTATTTTACTTAATTCTTTCAATCACCTTATGAGGAAAGATGAAGAAACTAAGACTTGCTCAAGGTCACCAGGCTGGATAGTGGCAAGGCTAGTATTGGAATCCACGTTTGACACCAAAGCCTACATCCTTTACTACAATATGCTGCAATAATATTCATAATGGAATATTAGGGGTTAATTGATGATATCAGTGTTAAAACAAGCATATTTAATTGTCAAATGCATGACTAGAATATCACTTAGAAAATTCTTCAAATCACCAAATGGAAGGAAAATCAAACCTAAGGAACTCTTTCAAAAAACTTTCCAAGGCTTGTTACCAGGAATATTTTAACTAATCTCAAAGGCACAGTGTTTAGCTGAAGCTATTTCATTTCTCTCTCCGTCAGCAAAATCTCAAACAGAATGAGAGTCTGGACTCCAGGGACCATATCTTCCTAGCTGATGAATGCCAAGGGGAGGCAAGGATGCTTCTGTATAGTGGTAGCTACAGACTGTCAATATAATTAAGCTTGGAAACAATTAAATGTTAAAAAGATGTTGCTATAGATGACTTCATTGGCTTCTGAGATTTACTTTATACATGCTGTGAACAAAGGGTACTCAATAAATATTGGTCATGCAATAATATTCTAACAATTTTTTTCAAGAGGAATAGAGCTAATTTTAACAGAAAATAAGCAGCAGAAGACAAAAAGATGGCAAGACAGCTGTGAAGTGAGAAACCAGACTTTGGAGGAAACTTTATCATCAGGCACATAAGTATAGATTTACTTAATATTCTGTTTAATGGAGATTTTATACAATTTTATAATCAGTCCAAATAACCCACTCATATGAGGCCAGAATAGCATTCAGTCTACAGGGAGATGTTATCTGTAGAGACATGTGCTAAGTAGGAAAATAAAATTCTGTTTTGACATGCAAAAAGACAGTGTCTCTCTCATCTCCTCAAATCTAGTATAGAGGGACTCATTATAAATTGCCAAAATGGTAAGATTTTTTGTTTCAGTTTTCATTTTGTTTCACTTTGTTCTTTCTTCCTTTTGCTTATTTTGGACATACAGTTCTGAACCATAAGACTGTATAGACCACTACTCATAAATACCAAAAGCTTAGTCCCTTCTTATATATACCATGAGATGAAGGGTGTTTCCTTGCCAGATTAAAACATTTAATGTCAACCACCACTTGAGAAAAGTATCACATTCCACCGTGCCAAAAGGATTGATTTAAATAGAAGTTTGTAATCATTTCACTTGGAATCAGTCCAAAAAGTGACAGCTAATGGCTAATCTCAAAAAGTACAATGCTTGTAAACACTGGTGTTCCAATTATCTGAAAGACCAATTTTAGATTGTAGAAATTATTGCAAATATACTCCTATAAAATGTATAATAAAATTTTATTACAATTATAGTATAATTTTAATCATATATAATATACTATTGTACATAAATTATGTAATCATTATAATTTATTATAATGTATAAATTATATTAATTACATAAAGTTAATTATCATGTGTATATCATTATAGTATAAGTATAATCATATCCATTATATTATAATAAACTTGTGATTTATTATGCTAGGAAATCTTATTAAAATATGCTGCTTAGACAAAAGTGTAGAAAAATAAAGCCTAGAGCCATTAAACATATCACCTCCCTTTCTCCCCAACCTCCCCAATATCTAAAGGGTTTGCTTAAGAGAAAATTTTATGCTCATATTAAAAAATATGCTGCTTCTCAATATATCTAATCTATCATTATCTTAATTTTATATCAGCTAAATAAAGTATACTGCCTTTTGTTCTAAAGTGAAAGCAGAAAGTTAGCCTGTAGGTGGCCGGTTTTTATGATGCAAGAACTGTCTGATCCATTGCAATCCTTAAGTATGACAGGAAGCTTTGTAGTTATCTCTTAGACCGCCTAATGTACAATAATCTTGAAACTTCTGGAAAGCCACATCAGACCCCATAGTCAATGGAGAAGGCCATTCTGCCTATTTCAAGACAAAGAAAAAACTCCATGCTGATAGTTCCACTAAAAATCTTTGGAAATAGTAATCTTTGCTCTTGCTTTATGGAAAAATACATCTATGAGCTCCTCCTCATATTTTCTTTTCTCTTTTAATTCTCTTCCTCTGTTTGCCTTCCCTTTCATTCCTTTTCTGAACAATTCACTCCCAAGGCCATTAGGTGAAATAGAGCAAGGTCTGTTCTAGTGGTGAAGGAGGTTAGAGAAAAGAGCTGTAGTGGCCCAGAGCAGAGTGTCAGAGCCTAATCAAGGTGAGGAGGGTATTCATTTATGGAGGCAGACCACGGAATAGTTACAGAGCCTGACAGAATAAGTAAGGAGTCCTTGAAGAGAAGTAGCCTAATGTGGGCTGCTGGAACCAAATCAGGTTAAGGAGGGCCAAATAGGTTATATAGTGTTTGAGTATGAGGTCAAAGCCTGAGCAGTATGAGGAGGGCACCCATGTGAAGGAAAGGGCTTGGAGTGGTTTGCCACACTCAAGTAGAGTGAGAAGGTCTTCTATGCAGAGGGGTGGCCTGGCAAGGGTTGTGAGAGCCTGAATTTGGTGAGAAGGGTATCTACGCTAGGGCAGCAGTAGCAATGGGAGATTGGTTACATAAGGGGTGGGGGGTATTAAATAAATAAATAAAATAAGTACAATGGAAGTCTATCAGAAAAGAGAGTGAAAGTATGGCAATAGAGAAACTACAATGAATTATGTAGTATTAGACTGAAACTGGAGGTATCAGTGTGAACTTGTGGTTTTCAATATAGGTAGATTAGATATAGATATTAACATAGATATAAATGTGAATGTGTGTAAATATACACAAAAGAGAAAAGAGTAAGTTCATAGTGGAGAAGCCTGGAAGACACAACCTCAATCATGCACTCAAAGTGAATATTATAAGTAAATGGGACAAATCTAACAATGTGCCACCAGATAGGATGCCATGAGAAGATCACAGCCTCACTTCTATGATACTCCTGTCTTCAGAAATGTCAGTCACAAAAAACAAGTTAAAGCTGTCTCAGAATTAAGGAAACTAAAAAGACATGACAACTAAAAATGTGTGATATTGAACTGAATTATTTGCTATAAAGCACATCTTATTGGGAAATTTGTTAATTTCCTGATTTTTATGCTAATATTGCAGTTATTAAGAGAACGTCCTTGTTGCCAGGAAATACACACTAATGTATTAGGAAGACATGGAACAACAGGTTGGCCACTTACACTCAAATGGTTTAAGAGATAAGAAAAAAATTTTGTACTATACTTGCATGTTTAAGATTATTTCAGAATTCTTAAAAATGTCTTGAAAATAAATATTAAAAATTATTTTTAAAAGAAATAAAGAAAGAAAATTACATCTAGGGCATAGAAAATGTAAATTCTTCTCAGTTGTCTAAGTGAAAACCCCTCACCCAATTTTTCAACTTCAATAGTCTATTTTTGTGTTTATAATAAGTGCCATTTATCAAACTTTTACCACAGCAAGTTGAGCATTGTATGTACATATCTCATTTACTATTCCCAATAATCCTATGACATAGGTACTATTATTTTACCCACTTTACAAAGGAAGAAACTCAAGAAGAGAGAGGTAAAGAAGTTTGTCCAGCGACCAGCCTGAGCAAGAGCAAGACCCCGTCTCTACTAAAAACAGAAAAAATTAGCCAAATGTGGTGGCGCACGCCTGTAGTCCCAGCTACTTCCAGGAAGATCGTTTAAGACCAAGAGTTGGAGGTTGCAATGAGCTATGATGATGTCACTGCACCCTAGCTGGGGCAACAGAACAAGATTCTGTCTCAAAAAAAAAAAAAAAAAGAAGTTTGCCCAGTTTTCTTAGTTCATAACTGTTCGAGCCAGGATGGGAACAATGTATGCCTAAGCCTGTTGTCTTAACTATTACAAACTACCTTTTTATGTGTAGAGTAATTATCAGGTTTTCTTTGTTTTGCTCTGGGTTTAACAGGGATTTTGTTTGTTTATTCTGTTTTTCTTTTGATCTAGAATGGTTTATGGACTATGACTCAGCAGTTCTACCTCAAATGTTCTTTTTCCCTGTAGCCTAGTTTTTCACCAAAAGTCATTGCTCTCTTCCTCCCCTTTATTGCCTGTGCACTTTGCATTTATCTTGTGATTTATCTTATGACCCTGTGTCATTGGTATATATGTTTTATCTCCCTACATGTGAACTTGGCCAAGTTAAAGGCCAAGTCACACTCTATTTTTTATCTCTTATAAGCAGTAGTTGCCAAATTTTATCACGCACCAAAATCACCCGAAGAGCTTATTTAAAAACAGATTACTAGGCCATACCACCAGAGTTTCTGATTCAGTAGTCTAGGGTAGGCTACTAGAATTTACTTTTCTAATAAATTCCCATGCAATGCCGATGTTGCTGGTCCAGGGAGCACACTCTGAAAACCATTTCAGTGCTATGTAGAGCTTACCAGTCTCTTGCCAAAGTAACTATTTAGTGTTTTAGGATTTATAAAACTATAACACATAAATTTTATTCTTTGATATAATATATTCAAAGAGGGATATAATATATCTATGCTATAGAATGCCTCATACTATATGATAATAATCAATTTATTGGTTTTTCTTCCCTACCTTGTATTAATTCACTCATTTCTTCAACTATTTTTTATTAAGCATGTATTGTGTGCCTGGCACTGAGATACAACCGTTAATAAGACAGATTGGTCTTTGTTCTGATAAGAACTAATAGTCTAGCAGGAAAAAAGGACACTAACCAAGTCAAGTAGAACAAATTTCCCCATCTTCACCTCCATTTCTCTCCCTGGGAGGAGATAATTGATAAATGGGAGCAACGAAACAAAATGTTTATTAGCACAGTAACATACAGAGTTATGTTATAATGGGTTAGACAGAGAAAGGATTGTTTGCCTTATAGATTCTTCACTCTGAAGTACCTGAAGGGTCTAAGCCTTCAAAGATGTAGAGACCTGAAAACATTATACTGTCCCTCCAAATCCCCAGGGATACAGTAAATGGAATCACTGAAGGAGAGCTAAAATCTGGGAAGAAAGAACAATAAAAGGAGAAAGAGGTAGGAATACCATAAAGGAGAGACCCCTTATGCCCATAGGAGATGGTCTCTCAGAGGTTCATGCTCTGTATGAACAGATAGACAGGGAAGGAAAATTTTGCAGCATCCTTGGGGAACCATGTACATTCATATTGTCTGCCCAGAAGTAAAATATTCTTTATGGACATACTATGGAAATATACAATGTTTTAAGCAAGTTATTACTATAATATCAGTGACTGTCAAGCTAGAAGAAGTATAGGGTATAATGAGAATACATGATACAAAGTCTATTATAGGGAGTTCATTTCCCAAAGGAGGGAGAATTTTCAACTGAGACATAAAGATGAGTAAGCATTTTCAGGCATGGGAGTTTGGGGACAGGGAACTGGAAAGGATGGAGAATTTTCAAGAACCTGAGGGAGCAGAAAGCATGGCAAAGACCTTCAAAAAATGCATTAGAGAAGGACAAAGAGAGTGGTATAAGATGAGGCTGGAGAGGCAGGAAGGTACATTATTGTATTATGTACTTGACTTTTAGGATCTTGAGAGCATTGATCATGTCAGTAAACTTAGTATCACTGTTTCCAGTAAGGTAGTATATGTCAACAAAGGTAAAATTAGAAAATCAATAGATGGATGGATGGATGAATGAGCAAAGTATATGCATGGTACAGAAGACAGAAGCATAAAATTATACTAACATGGCATGATCTGGAAGTAAAACATTGAATGGACCAATATAAAAAAGGAAAGCAGCCTGTGAGTCTGAATCATGCAGTGCTAGAACTATAAGTGGTCTGCGAATCATCTTATCAACCCTCTTACTGTACAGATGGAGAAACTAGGGTTGGTGAATTAAGGTGACTTCTCCAAGAACACAAAGATAGTAGTGAGTGAATTAGGACTTGAATCTCCTGGTTCCCAGATCACAAACCTTCCACTTGCAGTCATAGCTTTCCATACCTAGAAGCATAAGAATAAGTCTCTAACAGTCACTATGCAGGCAGATGCCAAGCACATCAGAACCTTACCCTTAAAGGATGCATAACAACTAGCAGCTGCCACAATTTTTCCAGCTGGAGCATTAGAACTTAGCTTTGGATGATACAAGAAAAAAACTCATCCCTCCCTGTCATAAAACTGATTCATTAAAAAAAAACAGGCTATTCTTTCAGTGTTACTATTTCCTTTTCTACCTTTAGCCTAAGAATTAATACAAACAGTATAGTGGCAACACTCAGCACAAAATGATCTTGAGAGCCCATGAAGTCAGACTGTCATGGGAAGAAATCTCTCCAAGCAGCTTCATAACTACCTATAATTCACAGGAGGTTATAATCAATAGGATTCTCAAAGGCTGACTCCACATTCTGTCCCTCTTTAGGTAACTGCTGTTTGTCAGAAACTTGGACAGACTCTACTCATATATCACAAATACTGGTTTTGCCCTGGGTAACCTTTGGTTTGTTGTGCTATTTCCAAGCTTCTTTTTCTCTGCTGCCTAAGTTAACTAATAATACTACTACCTAAAAAAAACCATACATTTGACTTATTTAAGCATCATATTTGTTATTAATAAGAGTAGTACAATTTGACTCTTTTTTTATATACTCCACGTACTAGTCAAGGTGGTAGGTAAGAGCTGTGTCGTTGTCTTTTAGGAAGCATGAGAATACCTGCCAAGCCTACATTCCCCTTCTGAAGGATTTCCTACACATAAGCTATCCCAGCCTACCTAGTGATTGCTGAGAACCTGACCCAAGACTTGTCAATTGCTAGACAGACCAATGGGCTATGAAACAGCATAGTATAAGAACTCTGCCTTACAAAGGTGGTGATAGGCTAAAGGCTTTAGCCACTAAAGCTATCCCCTCACTTGAGAAGCTTAAAACAAAAAAGTAGAAAGTCAGTTAATTGATAATGGTAGGAGGAATAGAAGCCAAAACAGAGAGTTGCACATTCAGCATAGTAGTAGAGATTAGAGTTGGGAGCATGGCTGTTGAGGATACAGAGTGGCTAATAACAACAGCAGCAGCTACAACAATTACAATAAGAACAATCATAATAAAGGCTTACATTTATTGAACCCTCAGTATATTCATAAGAAATTCAAATGTATTATTCCACCTAAACCTCACAACTACCTACAAGGTGGTTCTGCTATTCTCTCTATTTTACAGATGAGAAAACTGAGACAGAGAGAAGTTAAGGAAGTGCACAAGTCACTCCTTTAGTAAGTGATGAAACCAGGATTCTAACCCAGATTTGTTTGATTCCAGAATCCCTGCTCTTAACCACTATCCTGAGTTAGAGATTGTTTTGTGTCTAGAATGACATTTTAGGCTTCATACAATATTTAAGCTCCCTGACTTCTTTACGTCTACCTGAATTTGTACAGCAAACCCCCATTACTTAAAGAAAATTGAAGATTTTAGTTGCTCTGGACCTAAAAGGTATGCTCAGGGTTGATTCTGGAGTACCAAGGCTTAGATGTATGTTTTCTAACCTTTGAATTGCTACCCATCCAGATTTATCTTAATCACATCTCTTAATCACAACTGATGGCATCTTACTATGCATCAGTTTCATCATCAATCTTTATTAATTGTGACCATGGGAAATGGTAATAATAATAGTAGAGGGAGGAGAGAAGAATATTAGAATATAGGGAAACATATATGTGGATATCTTGGTCTATGTCATTCAATAAATTATGTACTAATTGCTATTTATATGCAATGTATACATACTCCCATGTGTCCCCCCATCCAGCCATCTACTTATTCCATGTTACCTAGGTTGATATAAAAGTCAGAATGCAGCATAACTATGGGTATCTTCATGTCTTTCAATCTCTGTAACTTCTGTTACCACATTACCATGTAAAAGATTGATAGTAAGATCAGAAATTATATATTTTATGTATGTGTGTGTATACATACAGTATGCAGTAGTAAAAAGATTCAAAGATCTGAGTTCTAGTCCTAATTGCCATTAACTAACTATCTGGCATCACAAAAATCATATCACCTCTCTGACCTCAGTTGAAAAAATTGATAATTGAACATGATAAAATCCAAGACTCTTTTAACTCTGAAGTTCTGCTATTTAGTTTTCATTTACTTTCATTAACAAAAGGGTAAAATTAATTGTCTCTCCTTGACCACATAGAAGCAGCTATAAACTCCAAGTACGTACTAGTCAGTTTCCAGGACTGAATATAATGATATACAAACTAGTTTTCTCATGGTTTTCAAAAATAATTTTTTTTGTGGAGGGTTGGAATCATACCCTTTCTTTTGTCAAACAAAATCTTATACAAAACCAAATAAATAAGGCTAAAATTAAATAAACAAATAAAGCTGCTCCATTGAAGAGAGGGTAGAGGGAAAATACTTGTTAGACCTATCAGATCCTGCTTGGTTTAGATTTCTGGGACCCTACATTTCCAGGAAACATAGTTTTAAAACTGTGGCAAACCAGAGAGGAGAGGCCAATTAATCAAGTGAAATGCTACTGTTCATCCATTATGAACAGAGCAATATGCAGGGAAGTAGAGAAGTAGAAGATACACTCTCTGCTCTCAAGGAGCTTGCAGTTTCCATGACGAGATTGAGCATAAACTTGGGAATTAATTTAAGAAATCCACAAAGGAAAAAAATCTGGGCAAAGAAGGTTCTAAGAAAATGCACAGTAGAGAGTGGCTCAAGGCCCAAGAATGTTATTTATCACAACTCAATGTAAAAAAGAGATTATGCAAATTAAGCATCCCAAATCCAAAAACCCAATTGCCAAAATGCTCCAAAATGTGAAATTTTTTGAGCACCGACATGACACTCTAAGAAAATGCTCACTGGAGCATTTCAGATTTTGTATTTTCAGATTTATGATGCTCAACCAGTAAATATTCCAAAATTTGAAAAAATATGAAGTCCAAAACACTTCTGGACCCAAGCATTTAGGATAAGGAACACTTAACCTATAGCACAAAACTCCAATTAAGCAAAACAGATGACAGTAAAGAGCCAATGGATTTGGCAACATGGAGTTCACTGCTGACCTTAACAACAGCAGCATCAATGGAATGTTGAAGATGGAAATGATTTGCCTATTTCCCCCTAGCATTTATTCAATATGCAAGCATTTTATTTCCATACATTTTCATTTATTTGTCTCTATTCTCCCTATTACAATGTAAGCTCCATGAGGGCAAGGACCTTGCTAGTTATACTCACTTCTATATTACCAGAGCCTAAAATAGTTCCTGGAATTGTAGATTCTTGGTAAATACTTGTTGAGTGATTGAATGACCATGTATTGTGCTAGGCATTAGCGGGTAGAGTCAGATATTACAAAATGAATATGGCATGGTTTCCATTTTTGAGAAGTTTACCATCCAATGAGAGACATATACTAATTCACAAGCAACTATACCACTCTTTCTCAAACTTGAATAAAGTGTGTATCTATTTTAAAAGAAAAAATTGAAGTAGAAAACAATCTCATGTTGGGAAAACATTTTATTATGGAATCATTTAAGAATGTATAAACATGAAACTAGGTATAAACTACTTATGCTTCTTGCTCCTATTCAACTAAAACTAAAACAAATTTAAAATTGAGTAAATCAAAACTATAAAACCAATAAACTTCAAATTAACATTAATCTAATGTTATGAATGACAATTTCTTGCTGAAACTAAGCTGCTACTTCCCACATAAAGGATACTGACTGTGATTGTGTTAACCACGCCTTGACATCACTTGGCTTTAGATTGGTGTAAAGCAGTGATTATAGATCAAGTCCACCTCTGTTCTCTTCACAATAGCTTGTGACATTTAAAGAGTACCACTTATTTCCCACGAAACTGTAAACACAAGCGCAAGTGCAGGCCTTCAGGGAAATTGGTAGCAGTGCTTAGTTATAAAGTGGTTATCCAGAGGATCTGAGATAGGCTTTAGATTTATTTCATTTATATTATGAAAGTAAAACACAAAAATCTTTGTAATGTTATAGAAAATTTGCAGCCCTTAGTATACATTTAACTCTTCTCATAGACTAGTTCCTTTCTTTGCATATGTTCCTGGATCACAATTAAGGAACATAGAGAAAAAAGAAGATACACACTAGAATTGGACAAACTTGGGTTTGAGTCCTAATTCTGCCACCAACTAGCCGTGTGACTTTGGCAAGTTACTTAACTTCTATGAGATTCAATTTCCTCACACAGAATACAGAAAATAATACCCATCTTGAGTTATTATAAGATTAAATTAAATTATATAAAGAGTGATGCCTGGCACATAATAGAAGTTCATAGAAGTTCATTAAATGTGAATTTACTTCCTCCTCTCCTCCTCTAGCCTCTTCTATAGGTCTATCCTGTGCCATCACCATTCATGATACAATTATTCCACAAATATTTATTGAGCACTTTCTATGTACCTGTCACTGCTCTATGTACTATGGACATGACAAAGCACAAGGCCCCTGCTCTCATAGAGCTTACATTCTATAAAATGCCCAACCCAAGTAAAAGCAATGGAGATAAACATTTGAGATGAATATTTAAAAAAATATAGCTGGCAAATGAACCTAGTCTCAGGCTCTGGGCTTTGAGATTAACTACAATCTGTCTGGGTTTACTTGTTGCTGCCCAGTCAATGGGCCTGAACAGCCCTTCCAACCCTCTAGGAACTGTGAGTGGAGGCTTGGCCACACACAGGTCAGTAATTAAAACTTTTTTATTGTCACCTGGAAGATTGAAGACTCCTTGGCTGTAAATCCTATTAGCAAAGAAATGTTACACTAATGAAGTGAATTTGGGAATTCATGACAAAGTGAATACAATCTCAAGAAGAAATGCAGAGATTGCAAGGGGGTGGAGGGGCGGGGTATGAAAAGTATTACAAGAAATGAGCAAAAATGGAACTGAATAAACCATTACAGGCAAAGATAACTTGGCGATCCACACAATATAATGAAAGGAGAGGCTAATCTGTCTTCAGGGCTAAAGGCACAAGCTCCACAAACATTTGTTAAATGGATGAATGAATGTGTGGCTGTGATCTGCCAGAATGATCCCACCAAAAATGAAACAGAAGAAAACTTGAGGAGAAACTAAAAATACATATAACAGAAATCTAAGAAATAGAAGAAAGACTTGAGATAAGTAATAAAAGAAAGATTCTCAGAGCTACATTAAAAAAAAAAGTTTGATATGCTGTAAAGAATGAAGAAAAAAAGAGAAAAAGAATCAAAATTGCTGCCCAGACTCTAAGCATTTGAAAACACTCAACTCCTTTTTTAGTTAGTACAGAATTTAATTATGAAAAGAACTACTTTATATGGAAATAGTTTTACCAGCATTTTTTAGCAGACTTTGGCTAGCTGACAACAGAGGAGGGCCAAACTCATGATGAGGTAATTTTTCTCCAAATCACTATGATCCCTTTCCTCAATTTCACAGGAATGTTGAATCACCCCATAGTATAAAATAGTATAATTTCCAAAGGCAATGGGGAAGAGGTGTTTTCTGATCCTGCTACAGCACTGATCTAATTTCAAAATTGAAAATATATTCTGTACTAAGGACACTGATTCAGTTCCTTATCCATGTGCTATCTACTCTGGTTTCCTTATTGAAGTACAGTTTCATTTGTGCTTAATTGGATAATGAAACCACTGACATTTTATGCTTATAATGCCTTTTGGTAGTGACATGTGCTCATATCAAAATAAAACAAGAAAGGGAAAGCCAACAACCCTTTGGGGAAAACCAGATTCTAATAAAAAAAAATCAAAGGGCAGAAAAGGAATATTGTTTAATTTTAAAACTTACTGACACACAAAGTATGACAGTTATCCTAACTGCCCCTTCACATCCATTCCCCACCTTTCTCTTCCCTGCTCTGCACCCTGGGATGCTAACTGCTACAGACTAAGTCATTAAGAGTCTTTGCCTTTTGGCTTCTGGTTGGGATCAGCTAATATGAGGTTCTGGCAGAAGACCAGAGAATAGGAGAAGAGAAAGTTCAGGGTATTTTTTCCATCAGCTCCCTCCCTGCCAGGCCAAGGTTTTGCCAGTGGCTGTGTTCTTCTCTCTAAGGCCACAGCTCCTATCAGGCCACCCCCTCTCCTATGGCTGAAGTCCTTACTGAATCCTGGTAAAACCTACCATTTTTCCTCAGGCCTAAGGATGATAATAGCATCCAATTTTTTGTGGTTTCCCTTAACCAAGACAATATCTCTATAAATAATCCCTCTAATAAATTATCTTCAATTAAACCCTTGGGAGTGCCATTCCTTTTCTTCTAGGACTCTGACTAATACACAAAATTATTTAACTTTACTATACAATAAATAATAATAATAGCTAGCATTTATTGAATGCTTTTTATATGGTAGACTCTATATCAAGTACTACATATGGATTATTTCCTCATTTAATCCCCATACACAAAACACTATTGTTGTTGTCACTATTATTATCCTTATGGTAGGTAACATTATTGTTCAGACATTCACTTCATTCTCCTCACTTCCGTGGGATGAATCTACTTACTTCATTGATGTTTGGCTTGGTCCCATGACTTGCCTTGGCCTATAGAATAGGGAGGAAGTAATGGTATGCCAATTCTGAGCCTAGTCTTAAGAGGTTGCACAGCCTCCTATATCTCTACCATCACCATGAAAGGGATATGCCCAGATTAGCCTCCTAGTCCCAGGAGGAGGCTTAAAGATATGTGTGCCAGAGCTACCCCTGTCAAACATAGCACATGTCAATCTACCCCCACAGAAAGTAGTGTGAGCACAGCCAAGACCAGCAGAGCCTCCCAGCCTATCTAACCCTAGCTCAGACTATCCTGAGATGACCAACAGGTCCATGAGAATAAAAGATTGTTGTCTTAAGCCACTGACTTTTGGGATGGCTTGTTTGCAGCAATTTTATAGCAATAGCAAACTGATACAATTCCAATTTTATATATAGGTGACCATAGGCTCCATATGAGATTTTCTACCAAAAAAATTTAGCATGAAGTCAATAAAAAATCATCCTCTTACAAAACTAAGTCATAAACCATTAAAGTATTAACCTGCAGAAACGATTTACCCTAAGAAAAGACTCCCAATTGCCATTTAGATGAAACATATACTCATTACCATAAAATACAAGGCCCTTTATAACCTGCTTATGTCTTTATCCTTTCAACCTGACATCTTCCCTGCCCCTACACATCACTAGAGCCACAAAGATTTACTTGCAGCTTATTTGGGCATGCTGTGAAGTCTCTCAACTCTGTTCCTTTACATACTGCTCTCTCTACCTCTTATCCTCTAATTCAACTCCAGTATCATCTCATTCTGGTTTCGTCAGGCTAAGTCTGGTGCCCTTGTTCTACATTCTGTGTTTGCCTATGTTTACTCTCTTATAGCCATTATAGCACTGTATTTTACCTGTGAGTTCCTTGAGGGTCAGGACTTTGCTTTCTGTTTATAACCATATTCCTACTATATAACATGCTAGCTGGCACATAGTAGGCTCTGAAATATTGATACAATCATTTTAGAAAGCTATAAACCATCCAATTGCATTGAAGGGAGTAGTGTTTTGGTGACTAATAGAAAAGGGAATTGGGGAATAAAAGTTTGTCAGTTTTAAATCAGCACTATCTAGAAAAAAATGTACTCTGATTCCTGGTTCTTGATACAAATATCCCTAGAGTATAGAAAGGTAATCCATCAGGCTGCCTTAGCTTCAGGTACATATACCTTGAGAATATCTAACTCCCTTTGTCTAATTCTTTGCTCACTAAGCATTCTTGTGCTGGGAAAGTTGGTTTCCTGAGTGGAAATAATATTGTTTGGGAGGAGGGAAGAAGAAAATAGTAAAGATAATTAATCCCTTATTCTGGAGATAACCACACTTAATAGAAATAGGTTAGCATGAGTCTATTTTCAGAAGTTAATCTTCTTTGAATGAACTAAAAATTAATTATAGGATTTCCAAAGTTAGGGCCCAATCCTGACTTATAAAAAGTTCACCAAGGGACTGTCCCTTCACACTGGGAGGGCTGGCCTAAGACAACCAGCAGATATCTTTGGACACCCCTTTCCCTACAGTACTCTACAGTGGTAGCAACTGCTACCAGGGAGAAAAACTAGAAAAATCAGACTGGTAGGATAAGAAACCCAGATGCTGTCCTCCCTGTTGCTAATGGTAACAGGATTAGACTAGATGGGGAACTGTAATTAGGCTCTTGGCTTTTATATCTGACATGTTTACAGCCATCGTGCTATTCTGGGGCTCTTATATAACATTTATATCTGATGCTATAATAGGCATTTTTGTGATCCTACTTTCTTCCTTTTCCATATAAGTGGCTACGACAAGCAAGCACTCCTTTCCTCTTCCAAACCTGGACCTGAAATGCACCACTCATACATGTATGCTCTGTAAATATCTGCTTTTTCACCTTAACTTCTTAATGAACACAGTTGCTTACTCTGGATTCTATGCTGTTATTTGTTTGGTTAATTCCTCTATTTGGTTAATTTCTTTATTCATGTAGATCAGAGATCGGAAAACTATAGTCCAAGACGAAATCTGCCCCACAGTCTGTTTTTGTATGGCCTGTGAGCCAAGAATGATTTTTACATTTCTAAAATGTTATAACACACAAACACACAAAAACAAGAATATGCAGCAGACTGTATAGGGGTTGAATAGGATGAAATAAGACTTTGGAAAGATATGAGCTGTCTTCAAATATTTGAAAGGCATATAATAAAGGGTACAAATTTAGTCTGTATGGTCCAAAGGAAACAAAGACCAAAGGGAACACGACTAAGGGCTGAAAGTTATCTAGAGGTTTCATTTCAAAATATAGAAGAATTCTAAATTTGGAGCTGTTTGGTGACGGGACAATTCACCTCAGTGTGGGTAATCAAACAGGGTCCTTTGTCAGATTATCATGTACAGAAGATTATATACTGACTCGAAGATGTTGTGATTCTGTTGATTCTTGGGAGTATTATAGCATGGATTCTGTAACTGAACTGCTTGGATTTGAATCTGGGTCTCATCATTTATTGTAGGTGTGACCACAGCAAGCCTACAAAGCCTAAAATATTTGCTATTTGGCCCATTACAGAAAATGTTTACCAAAAATGTTTATCAATGCTATTTATCTCTACAAGGAATGTTCTCCCCCTTTTCTTTGTGAACCAAACTTCTAATCATTTTTCAAAACTCAATTGTCTCTGAGTTTTAAACATACTTTGTTCATTCCTCCATAGTAAAATGTGGCATACTGCATTTTATCTATTAATTGTCTCACAAACAAGATTCGGGATTCTTTTTTTTTTTAATTAAGGGCGGGGGAGTAGGGAGGAGGATTCGATTTCCTTCCTTTTTCTTTTTCTTTTTTTTATTTTTTTTGAGACAGAGTCTCACTCTGTCACCCTGACTAGAGTACAGTGGCATCATCATGCTCACTGTAACCTCAAACTCCTGGACTCAAGCAATCCTCCTGCCTCAGCCTCCCAAGTAGCTGGGACTACAGATGCACACCACCACATCTGACTAATTTTTCTATTTTTAGTAGAGACGGGGGTCTCACTCTTGCTGAGGCTGGTCTCGAACTCCTGAGCTCAAGCAATCCTCCCGCTTCAGCCTCCCAGAGTGATTACAGGTGTGAGCTACCATGTCCAACCAAGATTAGGGATTCTTAAGAGAAAAGATTGTGTCTCATTCAGTTTTGTATGAATGAATATATTTATGAATCAAGAATGGATAATACCTTATTTTGTGACAACACCATCCAATTACTTGGGAAGTCAATATCAAACCTATATAAGGAACCCTAAAATTGAGAAGACCTCTCAGCCTTGGAAAACCTGGAATTATAATTTATAAACTTATCATATTTAGCATTCTTTGAGATGTTATAAATATTAAATTTCATTGTTTTTTATTGAGATATGATTCATTCATACTGACAGCACGAAAAGACTTTCAAAGTCCTAAGTCCCAAGATCTTAAAGTTCCACTTTGACTCTGGTTAACAGAATTCTGATCAGAGAAAAAACAAACCAAGACAGATTTGTCTCTGTCTACTTTTTAAAAATATTTTCACTTACCCAGGAGCTTGAAAAAGTAAATATTTTAGAGTCAAAAGAAAAATCACTCAAAATCCATGAACCTTCTAGAGATTGTTTATTATCTATGATATCTGATACCCACCCCATCTTGTTTTCTGAAGAGCAAGTAGCTTTTACCATTAAACTGATGGATGTGACCTAGGAAAGAAAAACATTTAGGAAAATGTTGAGAAATGATGAATCTTTAAAAAGACTCTCAAATTCTTTAGGATGAAAACACTATTTAGGAACTATGACACAGATTGCTAGTAGTCACCAAAACCCTTTTGGACACAGATCCAGGCCACACTTCCCAGCCTCCCTTACATTTAGACGTGACCATATAACTGAATTCTGGCTTTTGGAATGGGGGCATAAGTTATGTATGTTACATCCACAGCTGGCCAATAAAAACTTTTCACAGGTGACCCTCCCCCTTCATCTTTTACCCTTTTGGCTGGCTAGAATAGAAACTGTCCAGAGGATGACCTTGGGAGCCCCTTGACCTACTTGTTGAAAATAGCAAAGACATAAGATGAAAGAAGTCTAAGTTCTTGAATCACTGCTGAAAGGAAAACTACCTGACCATATACACATACACTAGACTTTGATATAAACAAGAAATAAAACCTTATTGTGCATAGCCACTGAGATTTTGGGGGCATATCTGTTACAGCAGCTACTGTTAACTAATACAAGGAGAGACCAACTTACACAGTTTCCCAGCAAATGAAAAGACCTCCATTTTCTTCATGGACATTTAAGTACAATGAGAAACTACAATAATGTAACATAGTCTATATCAAATAGTGTGTTTACAGTTTTTTTCATGTGAAAGCATCCCCACAGGGGTGCTGCATGAAGAGAAGCATTAAAAAAAAACCTTTACAAATACCTTTAAATAACTAATATCTAAATTTGAATGACACTATTGACTTATCATTGCAAACTGCAGCATGATTGAAGGTAAAATAGTTTGCTTCTTGGTTGCTGTTTGTTGGTGTAGGACTGTTTATGTACCTCTGTCCTTTTATTAAATATTCAGAAGTCAAAAAATCTTGAGCATATATGCTCCTGCTGAGATAATACCTCCATAGAGATATATATGACCTCAATTGCAAAACTCATTGGGTCTCTTCAAAGTAATTTAAAAATCAATCTGATCCATAACAAGAAGTCAATAGAACTCCTGAAAAATTTATTTAATGCCAATCAACTCCCTCTAGGTTAAAAATTTCATGGCAAAAGTTGTATATAAGAAGGAGCTTTACAAAAAGCTTAAAAAATGGCCCAAAGGGGGAAAAATTAAAGAAAAACTGGACTGCTTCTAAATTTTAGTGGCCTGATTTTATTATCATTCCTTCATTCAAGAAACATTTATTGAGAACATACAATGTACCAGGCTCTGTGCTAAGCAATATTACAGCTATAAAACTGGCTCCTAATTTTCATGATTGTGTAAAAGATAAAAACACAATGTAATTAATTGTTTTCTTTTGGCCTGACCTCTAAAATATTTGTACATAATATGATAGAAAAATAAAGCAAATTCCAAGCTCACTGCTAATAATACATCTTTTGGAAATATCAATAATTGTGGATAGGATTAGATGTTATGTAAAGGAAAGAATAGGTCAGCTAGGAAAAGATTCAAAAATAGAGGGAATCAGATTTTTATACATATATATATATACCACACACACACACACACACACATACACACACACCCTAATTTTGTCAAATTTCAGACGATGGCATGTCTTAGCTCAGGTCTCCTATAAAATACAGCCTGAGGCAAATTAAACTGCTGATTCTTTATTTTAGATAAAAGCCCTTTACTTAGGAAGAGCAATAAGGGGGAGAAAATAGGAGAAAAGGAGAAAAGAAACATACCAAGCAATGCAGTGTAATGCATAATTGCACTGGCTTCATGAAAAGCCATGAAGAGCCTTAAGCAGGTCTCTCAGCACAGGATATTTCCTTGTATAGAAGAAAACTATATAGTGGAGCAGTTCATGGAGGGGAGAAAGAAGAGATACATTATCTACTGATAATGTACCCAATCTCCCATCTCACCTTCATACACAGCCAATTTCCCCATGCTTCTATGTTGTGTCATCTAGCCACTCAATGGTCACTTCAAAAGCCAGATTCAACACCCTGTATGTGTCATTTCACCTAAGCCTGGAAAGTGAGAGGTGACTCATGGTACATGGGATTGACATGAGAGACTTATGGGTCATGTGTGCCTGAGACTACAAACTTTTTGGGTTGTTGGGAAGATTTGGAGCATGTATAAAGTGCCTATCATAATAAACATGCCAAAAAATAAGACGTATAGCCTGGGAAAGACAGTTGAGGGAGTGGGAGTAACTTAGCACCAGCAACAAAAAGTCCCTTGCAGGTTCATCACTGAGCTCACAGCTTCCCCAAGTGTTTTTCAACTCAAGAAGTGTCCCAGGCTAGCATTATTGTTTCTATCTATGCTGGTAGTTTGTCCTCTCTTAGCATGAGCCAACTTTTTCCCCATACAACTGTTTTACCATCTTGTCCTGCCTAGTAGAATCTTCAAACAGGTTAAATAACAACTACTGTAGGTGCAATCACTCTCTAGGTACAATTGCTTCTGACATAGTATCATAAAAGGCTCAGCTCTGCTGAACAAGTCCTCTTCTACAAGAGGACTCACCAGTGGCATGACCCTGAAATCTTAACAAACTGGGGTAAGCTTACTCTACAACATGCTACTACATATTCCTGGATTTCTGTGCATGTATCACACCGGTACAGGTACAGCCTTCAATGCAGGGACCAACAGTGAGCATCATGCATCAGGCCACACCAAAGGAGATGTCAGCCCCTCAACCCAGGATAGGGACCAGACACCTCTTAAGGCAGCTCTTGTGTTTGTTCAAAACCAAAATTGCCTTCCTGAATTGCTCACTCTATACCTGTCTTATCAGGGTGCTAATTCTCTAACACTTAGTCCACACAGAAATGAGGACACCTTGTTTCTTATTTCCTCTAGGAGGCTATGCTGGCTATTTAGAAACTGCTTCCTCACCTCTTCCAGTCAGAGGAGCAGTTTCAGATTTGGAAAAGCAGAAGGAATTCCCTGTCTCCCATGTTCCAGAAGAAACAAGATGTCCCCCAGTCACAGGGTCGATGGTTCTCCTGCTTCTCCCTAGCTCACACCCCATCTGACTTCTCTGCCAATGCCCAGCTGTGTCCCTCCCCTCTCTGAGGAAGATATGACCCCAACTCATATAAATAGAAACTTTTAAATAAAGGATCAAATTACTGTTCACTACTTACTGGCTAGGCTTGAGCTGTAAACAGATCAAACAGAAGAAAGAATATTTAAAAAAAAAAAAAAAAAGGAAAGTCTGTGAATCTATTCAGATATACCTACAAATAGATCAAATAAACTACTACTATTTAACAGATCATTGTTTCTTATTAGCTGAATCTTTGTTCTAAAATGACTATTCTCACTAGTACAGTAAATTTAAAGTGTTACTTCTATTGATAAATAGTTCTTCATAAACTAAAAGGACTGATTTCCATAATCTAAGAACTAATTTGAGTTATCCTGATGTTTAGTTATTTGGGCCTGAGATGGCCAGAATTGACAAGACTTGTATTTCAAAATATCTGGTACTGTCTCCTCCCAGGTAGAAGCAATGTTGGGGTTGAGATATTACCTCAAAATCCCAAAGTGATATAATTATGGGGTAAGATGGGTGTACAGGTTGTGGAAAAGAAGGGGAATGAGTGACTATTATAGATGATGCAGCAGAATAAGGAAGAGTATTCCATCTTCCTTGTGCCTATTTGCTGTTCTTAGCCAATGACTCTGATGTACAAAGGCTAAAAAAGGGATACAAATGGGTATTTGAACAGAGTGGCCAGGACAAACTCAGCTCTGTCTGTATACAGGGCTTCTCCACTTCAATCACATAAAACATAGAAAATTTGCTCTGCCATAAAAAAACAGGTAGAACACAAATGGGTTTTATTATTTCAACAAAATTTGGATATGTGTGTTCTCTGTACCAGGGACTATGAAAGACATAGTAAGGATTTAATGGTAATTAAAATAAAGCATGGTCTCCATCATCCTGGAATTTATAGTCTGTGGAAGAAACAAAAATAATCAAATACATACTTAAATACATGAAAACTGTAGAAAGTACAACATAAAAAAGGTACAACAAAGCACAACTGGGGAACATGACCTATTCTGAGGTGTCAGGAATGGCTTTCCTTTTCCCAGATGTGATCCAAAGAATGAATATCAACAAAATAAAAGGTGGCAGGATGGGAAAGTAAGTACAGAGGAATTGTATTCCAGGAAGGCAAAAGCTCTGAGTCAGAAAAGAATGTGGTTTGTTTGAGGACCTTAAAGAATGCCAGTGGCCTCACAGCAAATAAGAGAAGAGCATGCAGTAAAACTGCTAAGGTGGGCAGGGTCCCCATTTTGGTCTTTATTGTAAAATAATGTAAAGCTATTAAAAGTGTTCAGTATCAATCCTTTATTCTAATTAAAAAACACTTAGCAACCAACATGCCACTTTCTCCAACTATGAATTACAGGTACTCCAAACAACTTAAAAGAAATAACATCTACCAAAACTTCTAAAAGCAATCATAAAAGCCCTAAATCAAGAGATGGAAGGGATGGATCATCACTGTGAAGGCAGCCTCAAGATATAATTTTATGCTCCAAAAATATTCATTTGTCCAGTACGTAGCAGGCCCTGAATTAGAAAAAATGAGTAAAAGAGAATTCCAGGATCTGCTATGATTTCATGGCCTGCTGGTAAAAACAGGCTCTTATTTGAAGAAAATAGAGTGAGTGCTAAAATAATGGTATGTGCTGGATGCTATGAGATGATAGTCTTTTTTCCTTTCTCTAAGAGAAGGACTGAGCATTTAGGAGACACCAATTAACTTCCCAATAGTTCTAGAGACTGAACAAAGAATCAAGCAAATAAACAACAGTAGACACACTATTTAGTGGATTATCAATAACTTGCCAATTTTACAAAATGTAGTTTTAAGATCAACTGCATGTAAAACAAGTCAGCATATTGGCATCCCTAAATAGTCATGAATCAAAGAACTAATGCTCCCAATGCTAACTTGAGTTCTAGTACAGTAAAAGGTTAATGCAATTTTCCAAGATGGCCAAATAATTCTCCAGAAATTGCAGCTTGAGAACTGGAGACTCTTGATCAATATTTATCAACTCCTAACAAAACAGAATCAAGCAGCAGAAGCCCAGTAGACTCATGATATAAAGAGTTCACAGCATTAATGAGTAGAGAAAGGATGAAAATACACTTTACACACATTGGAATAACTGCAAAAAGGAAACCAGCAGCCTTACCTTGGCCAGAGCTCTCATCTTCCATTATCTGTGAGCTGATAAAACATTTCCTGAAAGGCTTTGTAAACTCTACTTGGTTGAAATATAAAAAAGAGGAAAGAGGAATAAATATGAAGTGAACTGGACTAGAAAATATTAGAGAAGGAGGAATTTGGCAGGAATCAAAAAGATTTCTAACCTTAAGGACTGAAAAAATATTCAAGAATGCTTTTAAATCTTTTCTTTTCCCAAAACTAAACTGTAAATAGCAATATAGCAATTTCTCTTCCAAACCCATCTAAAACTGTTAATACTGAAGTTTAACAATAGTGAACTTGGAGAATAGTTCCTGTGGGTCATTAATTTTATAAAATGCTGTAAGAGGTGCTTCCTTCTTTTCACTTTTCTTTACTGCTTTATAATAGTACAAATATTTATTCATATAATTCATATGTACAAACCCCCCAGCCCCTGGTCACAATATCCTTTTCCCACCACACCTGTACTTTGACTCCATTGCTACCTTCACTGCCACCTTTAAGTCCCTTTCTGTCTTAGTTTTCCCCTCCATCCAGCTTATATTCCTTGTTCCATCACTCAGTCACTCTCTTGTTAATAAGATCCTAAACAACTTTCCTCCATTGTCATTCCATCAAGTACAGTAAATCCTCAATCCTCGAAATCTGGGTGAAAATTATTTGCCTCCCTATACTAGCATCTTGGCTGCTGAGCATAGTTTAAGTCAAGTCATACAATGGAAAATATTTGCATTATTACAAAGTGGTGATTATCAACCTCAAATAAGCCTCAACACTAGCTGGTAATGTTTCTCTATCCAGATTATTTTCCCATTTTCCACAGTGGAAATTTTCAAAAAACACTCTAACCCCACATGATTAAACCTTTCTTATTCTTTTGAAAGCAAATGGCTCCATAACCAAAAACAAAAACAAAAAATCCTATTCTCCTCCACCAGTGTTATCTATATCCAGAAATATCTGCACCGATCACCCAGTCACTGCGTCATAGGCTTCAGAGTCATCCTTTGTACTTCCTTCTCTGTTATTTCCCCTATCCAATCAATTATCAAGACTATAGATTCTATTAAATATATAATAAATATCTCTTAATTTGTCAATTTCTTCCTATTCCCATTGTCACTAGCCAAATCTAAGTAACCAACATCTCTCACCTGCACTACTACAAGAGCCTAGGCTTCCTGTCTCTACCCTCTAATCAGAATAACCCTTTAAAATTATGTTTGATCATTACACACAATCCCCCTTAGTTTAATCTTTAAATGACTGCCCATTGCATTTAAAATAAAGTAGAAAAAAAGAAATAGAAAAAAAAGTAGAAATTTCTTAACATGGTCTATAAAGCCCCCAAAAATCTGTGTCCTTTCTAACTCACTTGCCATTTTTCTCTTTACTCTGTACCATATCGTGTCACTGTCAGTAGCTGGAGGAAACCTTTCCCTCTCTCTCCTGCCTGGAAGCCTTTGATCTAATATTAGCATTCTACCTAATCCCCATTATTACTATCACTAAGAGTCTCCTAAAATATAATCAGCTGAAATATCAACTGCAAAAAATCCCTTTCCTAATGAAGCAGAATAAGTTAACACCATGTACTTCCCTTTCAAAGCATTTGTTGCACATATAATTACTTATTAAATGTGTTTCTTTTTTAATTTTTTCATCGATACATAGTAATTGTACATATTTATGGAGTACATATGATATTTTGACACATACAGAATGTATCAAAATATATAAATGATCAAATCAGGGTAGTTGGGAAATATAACACCTCAAATGTTTGTCATTTCTTTGTGTTGGGAACATTCCAAATCTTCTAGCTATTTTGAAATATATTATACAATAAGTTATTGTTAACATTTGTTACACCCTACTGTGCTATCAAACACTAGAACATATTCCTTCTATCTAACTGTATTTTTCTAGCCACTAACCAACCTCTCATCTACCCCCTATCCTACTCAGCCTCTGGTAACCATCATTCATTCTACTCCCTACTTTCTTGGGATCAACTTTTTTAGCTCTCACATATGAGTGGGAACATGTGATATTTGCATTTCTGTGCCTGGCTTATTTCACTTAACATAATGTCCTCCAGTTCCATCCATGTTGCTGCAAACAACAGAGTTCCATTTTTTTATAGCTGAATAATAGTGCATTGTGTATACATATCACATTTTCTTTATCCATTCATCAGCTGATGGACACTTAGTTGGATTCCATAACTCGGCTATTGTGAATAGTGCTGCAATAAACATGGGAGTGCAGATATCTCTTCAATGTACTGATTTCCTCCCTTTTGGATATATACTGAGCAGTAAGATTGCTGGATCATATGGTAGATCTACCAGTTAGTTGAGGAACCTCCATACTGTTTTCTATAATGGCTATCCTAATTTACATTTCTACCAACAGTGTACTAGAGCTTCCCTTTCTCTACATCCTCACCATTTGTTATATTTTGTCTTTTTGATAATAACCATTCTCACTGGGGTGAGATGATATCTCATTGTGGTTTTCATTTGCATTTGACTGATAATTAGAGATGTTGAGCATTTTTTCATATACCTGTTGGCCATTTGTGTGTCTTCTTTTGCGAAATGTCTACTCAGATCATTTGCCCATTTTTTAAATCAGATTATTTGGATTTTTGCTATTGAATTATTTGAGTTCTTTATACATTCTGGTATTAATCCCATCAAATGGATAGTTTGTAAATATTTTCTCCCGTTCTGTAGGTTGTCTCTTCACACTGTTGTTTTTTTCCTTTGCTGTGCAGAAGCTTTTTAGCTTGTTGTAATCCCATTTGTCTATTTTTCCTTTGGTTGCCTATGCATCCCTGGGATGAATCCCACTTGATAATGGTGAATAATCTTCTTAATGTGTTGTTAAATTGGGAATTCAGCAAATTATGTGAAGTCATCCAATCCTGGCTTTTCTTTGATGGGAGACGTTTTATTATGGTTTCAATCTCATTACTTGTTATTGGTTTGTTCAAGTTTTCTATTTCTTCACGGTTCAAACTTTGTAGGTTGTATGTGTCCAAGAATTTATCATTTCTTCCAGGTTTTAAAATCTTTTGGCATATAGTTGTTCATAATAATGTCTAATGAGCCTGTGTATTTCTGTGGTGTCTGTTGTAATGTCTCCTTTTTTGTCTCTGATTTATGGGTTTGGGTCTTTGCTCATTTTTCCTTAGTATAGATAAAGATTTGTTCATTTTGTTTATCTTTTCAAAAAAATCAACTTTACATTTCATTGATTTTTTAAATGTTTTAGTCTGAATTTCATTTATTTCTGCTGTGAATATTTATTATTTCTTTCCTTCTAATAATTTTGAGTTTGGTGTGTTCTTGCTCTTCTAGTTCCTTGAGGTATATTGTTACATTGTTTATATGAAGTCTTTATACTTTTTGATGTAGGTATTTATTATTATAAACCTTCCTCGTAGAACAGCTTTTACTGTATCCCATAGGTTTTGGTAAGTTGTGTTACCATTTTCATTTATCTCAAGGAATTTTTAAATTTCCTTTTTAATTTTTTTCATTAACTTTATTCATTGTTAAGGAGCATGTTGTTTAATTTCCATGAATTTGTACAGTTTCCAAGGTTCCTTCCATTATTTATTTATAGTTTTATTCCATTGCAGCCAGGAAACATACTTGATATGATTTTAATTTTTGTAAATTTGTTAAGACTTGTTTTGTGACCTAAAATATGGTCTATCCTGGAGTATGTTCCATGTGCTGATGAGAAAAATGTGTACTCTGCAATTGTTGCATGAAACATTCTGTAAATATTTGTTAGGTCCATTTGGTCTAGAGTGCAGTTTAACTCTAATGTTTCTTTGTTGATTTTCTGTCTGGATGATCTTTCCATTGCTAAAAGTGGGATGTTGAACTCTCCTATTATTATTGTATTATAGTCAAACTCTACTTTAGGTTTATTCGTATTTGTTTTATATATTTGGGTACTCCAGTGTTGGGTGCCTATATACTTACAATTGTTATAATATCTTCCAGTATTGACCCCTTTATCATTATATAATGGCCTTGTTCTTTTTTTTTTTTTTCTATTCTTGACTTAAAGTCCATTTTATCTGATATAAGTATGGCTACTCCTGCTGGTTTTTGTCTTCCATTTGCATGGAATACCTTTTTCCATCCCTTCACTTTTAGTCTGTGCATGTCTTTAGAGGTGAAGTGAGTTTTTTGTAGACAGCATATATTTGGGCCTTGTTTTTTCAATCCACACAGCCACTCTGTCTTCTAGTTGGAGAATTTAATCCATTTACATTCAAGGTTATTATTGTTAGGTAAGGGTTTACTACTTCCATTTTGTTATTTATTTCTTGTTGTTTTGTAGATACTTTCTTCTTTTTTTTCCTCTCTTACTGTCTTCCTTTGTGGCTAAGTGATTTTCTCTAATAGTAGGTTTTGATTCTGTGCTATTTATTTTTAGTGTATTTGTTATAGGTTTTTGCTTTGTGGCTACCATGAAGCTTATAAAAAACATCTTTTAGTTATAACAGGTTATTTTAAACTGACAATGACTTAACTTTGATCACAAAGAGAAGTAACAAAAGAAAATTCTACACTTTAACACAACCCTCCCTTTTTGACTTATTGATATTTCACTTTACATCTTTTTATACTGCCAATCTATTAACAAAGTTTTGTAGTTATTATTGATTTCAGTAGTTTTATCTTTTAGTCTTCATCCTTAAGATATAAGTGGTTTACTTACACCCATTATAGTATTAGAGTATTCTAAATTTGTCTGTTTTCTTTCTTTTACCAGTGAGTTTAACATTTTCAGATGTTTTCTTGTTATGTGTTAGCGTCCATTACTTTCAGATTGAAGAACTTCCTTTAACATTTATTTAAGACAAATCTGGTGGTGATGAATTTCCTCAGCTTTTGTTTGTCTCCGGAAACTCTTTATCTCTTCTTTGTGTTCAAAGGATAGCTTTGCTGCATACAGTGTTCTTGGTTGACAGGGTTTTTTAAATTATTATTATTCTTTCAGCACTCTGAATATAGCATTCCACTCCTCACTGGCCTGCAGGGTTTCTGGTGAGAAATATGCTGAAAGCCATATTGGGTCTCCATTGAATGTAATATGTTTCTTTTCTCTTGCTGCTTTGAGTATTCTTTCTCTGTCTTTAATTTTTGCTAATTTGATTATGATGTGCTTTGGAAAATTTCTCTTTGGGTTGAATTTGATTGGTGACCTCTGAGCTTTCTATAACTAAAGGGTGTCATCTTTATCAAATTTGGGAATTTTTCAACCATTATTTCCTTAAATACACTTTCTAGGCCTTTTTCTCTCTCACCTCCTTTGGGAATTCCTATTATGCAGAGGTTGGTTTGTTTGATGATGTCCCATAATTCTGTAGGCCTTCTTCACTCTTTTTTATTCTTTCTTCTTTTTGCTCCTCTAACTGGGTAATTTCATATGTTTTGCATTAAAGCTTGCTAATTCTTTCCTCTGTTTGATCAAGTCTGTAGTTGGTGCTTTCTAATGAGTTTTTCAGTTCAATTACTGTATTCTTTACTTCTAGGATTTTTTTTTTAATTTTTTGTATTTATTTGTCAAATTTCTCATTTTGTTCCTGGATGTTTTCCAAATTTTATTTGGTTTTCTATTAATATTTTCTTGTGATTCCCTGAACTTCTTTAAGAAGATTACTCTGAATTCTCTGTCCAATGTTGCAAAGATCTTCAATTCTTCTGGGTCCATTGCTGGAGCTATGTTAGTTTCTTATGGTGGTATCATATTTCCCTGAGTTTTCACAATCCCTGAGAATTTACATTGATGCTTGTGCATTTGAAGCAATAGCACTTCTTCCCTTTTTGCAAGTGTTCTTTGGTTTTGTTTACTACTTAGACCTTTACTACTTAGTATAGGAAATTAAACACTGGCCCATTATTTCTTCCCATTCTGGGGAGAACTGATAGTGAGCAACAAAACTCTACACTTCAGTGATGGATGCACTGAAGGCTCTCATTTCACCACAATGCAATATATCACTTTAGCAATAAATCAATAAATAAAAACAAAACAGTACACTGGAACTAAATCACTGCCCTACCATTGTTTCTCAGTCTGGGAAAGACTTATAGTGAGTGCTGGAAGTTAAGCATGGCCCTGAAGCTATTAATATATTGCTGCCTTGCCATTGTTTCCCAGTATGGTGACAACTTAAGTGGGCACCAGTGCTTAATCTCGATCTTTATAGTTGTTTTCAGACCAGGTGAAAATTCCATGTGAGCACCTGGGAATTTGGGGATAATCTAGCCAAGGATTCAGATCTTCCCACAGATTGTGCCCCCTGTAGCACTATGGAACAGGCCAATCTCCTCAATGTGGCATCCCTGATAACTGAAGTACAGAATAGCTGCCAAGATTTGTGTACCAGTTGCTGTGATCAGAACCCTGCTGTTTGTCTCCAATGTACCCCAGGTGATTCAGCCCTCTTGGCACTCCCAATGGCTTTCATGGGATGGGACTGGAGTGGGCTTCCAGTAAAGATTTCCAGACCAGTGGAGAGATCAAATGTCCACCTCTAATTCACTCCTCTCATCTCAGAGACTATGTCTAGGGAAATTCTTTGTGAATGGCATTATGACAGCTTGGGAAAGAAAGTGTCACAGTCTGAAATGGCCATTTGTTACTCCTACCAGTCACAGCTTCTCTCGATTCTGTGGGCCCATGGAGTTTCTCCACTTCTCCCCTGTGCTCTGATGAACTCAGGGTGGTATTCTTGTCTTTGAATGTTTCTAGTTGTATTTTGGGGGGGGAGTGATGCCATGGCATCTTCTATTCCACCATCTTGCTGATGTCACCTCCCATCTAACTTTCTTGCTAAGCTTAAACTCCATGAAGTTAGCTTTATATTCCTGTCACCATTATATCCTTAACTCTCATTACAGAGTTTGTATTTAGTATGTATATGTTTAGTTGAATTTAATAGCTTATTTTATCTCTAATATTTTCATCCAAAATTGAGGAAAGAGTGAAATCATCTGAACATCTGATTACTGATACAATGTTATCTTTAAACTTTCAGAGCTTTACCCACATTTACTAGAGAAAAGTAACAGCTAAAATCTAGATTTTTCTAAAAATTGCTCTATCTTTAGCAATTTCTAACAAACCTCAAAAGTGCTGCCTAAAGGAAAAAGCTACATAAGGGGCTTTGAAGTCTGCTGCATTTCTGAAGAATCTAGGACAAAGAGAAATGATTTTTAAGTGACTGAAAGATGGTGTGCCTAAAGAAGACAAAAAAAAGATAAGAAGGAAATTTTTTTCTTTGTCATACTCTACTCACATTCTCATACACAAAACCCTACTTCCACCTGGTGGTTTTGAACAATGTGGAAGTGATTATTGCTATTTTCCATGTATACTGGGTATTACTATACCTAAAATGAATGATTTTGACATGTAAGGATGATAAAATAGGTGCTATTTATGTGAGGCATGATGCCTATCTGCATTAAATTTACAATCTATTGCATATGATAAGATTTAAAAATACTCACAAGTACAAAAATAAACCCATAAAGTTGGCACTCTATTTTGTCCAAACTTGTAGATTCAGTTTTCTAAAGATCTGAACCTGATTCTTGAGTGTGTTGTCATGACCTATCAATATGTGACATAGGTTTAAACTAGCAAGCCACAGACTAATTCTGAGAACACTAATGTCCCTAAACGTGTTAATATATGCTGCATAAAAAAAAGATTTCATGGTCAAAAAAATTAATAAATGTTTAATATATATGTACCTCTTAGAGGTGAATATATTACAATGCATATTCACTTTTAAGGATGCTGAAGATAATAAAAACTTTTAACTTTTTAAACCCACTGTTTCACAGATACATTTAACCACTATTCATTTTCTCACAAATCACCTTTTAATATCTCACACGACTCTAGCATTCATCCATAGGCTTTAAGAAATGTTGGCTTCAACTACAGTCATGATTTGATTAGTTTGACATATAAGCTTTTATTCACATCCTTTCTTACATATATACATAAATAAATAAAAAGCAAAAATATAGCTCTTTATTTAATTAACTAAACCAAAATATGTATGGTTAAATAAGACTAGATCAGTCCAAAAGGTTAGAACACTCAAGTAAATAATATGTGAGCCTAAATTATTAATTCTCAGCTTAATTTATCCCGGATCTTATTTCCAAATGTAACTAAAATACATCTATGTCACTTAATTCTTCTGTTGGAGATATTCTAATTCTAATCTTGTGTACATATCCCTAGGTAATGATTCTCAAATTTAGAGTTTGTTAGAATTACCAAAGGTATTTATTAAAAATGCAATTTCCTGGGATCCACATCAAAGTTACTGAACCAGAATTCTTAAATGTAAGGTTCAATATTGTGCATTTTTAGCAAATATCCTAGGTAATACAGGAAATTTTGTTTCTAAAACTTTAATCTCTTTGTGTCAAAAAAAAATTATTTCAGGTGGTTGCAGGTATCAGGGGATTGTGGCATCAGGCCTGCTTATCATAATTAGGCTCAATAAAGAAAAATTCTATGTTAGCCGTTCTTGGTGCTCTACACTAGGAAGAAAATATATTTTCTCTAACATTTCTGCATCTTCCACAATTACAAAATTGCCTAATGACACATTTCTCAGAACGTATCCCCATTGTTAAGCAAAGCATTACTGTATAACGACAAAACCATAAGACTGTCAAATGTGAGCAGGCAGATTTTAGAAAGAATCAAATATAACATCTAGAAATATTAAATATCATCACTGAAATTAAAAAAACATCAGATTAAATAGCAGATTGTATATAGCTGCAGAAAAAATTAATAACACAGAAGATAGAGCTAAAAAAATTACCCAGAATAAAACAGAGTCACATAGTATTAAGAAATATAGAAGAGAGATTAAGAGACAAGACATATATATGAAATTGGCTGCCTAAAGAAAAGAACAGCAAGAATAAAGGAGAGGCAATATTTGAAGAGCTAATAACAGAGAATGTCTTTCAAAAATGTATCATAAGTGAAAATTATATTTTAGGTCACATTCCAGAAAGAGAAAGGAATGCAAAAAGGAGTATGGTATAAGACACAAGAAATAGTAGCAACTAAGTAACAGTTAAAGAACACAGAGCAAAAGAAGCTTGCAATAAATTAGAGAACCCATTTGGCCTTAACACTTGGAACAGCACTTACGTACAATTCATTTTGTCTCCAGCTTTGCAGTATTCAATTAAGATAATGTTTCCACAGTTCCTTAAGTTAGTTCTTTTCTTCCCCATCTGTTCTAGTGTGGTTAGATTATTCATTTGTCATACAATTAGGTTCATTCATTAGTATTTATATTCCATTTTGCGTTGAATCTACATCCTGGTTGGTTTTGTTTATTTTGGGTGTGTGTGAAGGGTATGTGAAATATTACTATGGTTCTAAGAGTCAGAATTATTCAAAAAGATGTACTAAGAAACGTACACCCCATCCCTGCTACTGAAGCCCATTCGCCACTTCTTTCCATCCCTTTCTCACCCACCCCTATAAATAACCAGTCTCTTTAGTTTCTGATTTATCCTTTTTGTATTTCTTTTGCACAAAGAAGCAGATCAGGTATCTTTGTATTTTCTTAGATCACCTTCTTTCTTATGTGAAGGGTAGATATTATAGATATTCTTTTGGGCTTCGCTTTTATCACATAACAGTGTGTATTGGAAATCATACTGTATCAGTTTGTAAAGATGTTCTTCATTCTTTTTAACAGATGTACAGTACTCCATGTGAATTTGCCATAGCTCAATTGCTCTTGTATATATGGACATTTAAGTTGTTCTTAATACTTTACAATTACAAAATATGCTATAATAAATAATCTTCTGCATATATATTTTTGTTTTGTTGGAGGTATGCCTTCAGGGTACATTCCTACAAGGGGGATTGCTGGACTGAAAGCTAAATGCACCTGTAATTTTATTACGTATTACCAAATTTCCCTCCAGAAGGATTGTATCAATTTGCATTCCCACCAGCAATGTATTAAAGTGCCTGTTTCCACACAGACTTGCCAACAAAATGTGTTATCATATTTTTATAAGGGGAAAAATGATATCTCAGTGCTGTTTAAATTTGCATTTCTCTAAATATGAGTGAATTTGAACATTTGTTCATATATTTGGGTGCCAATTTTATATTTTTTCTTGTTAATTTTCTGTTCATAACTTTTTTCCATTTTTCTAGTGGGATTTTGGTCATTTGCCCCTCAATTTTTAACAGTTTTTTATATATTAAGAACATTAGCCCTTTGTCTATGGTACAGTTGTATTTTATCCATGTGTAAGATGTCTTTAACTTTGTTTATGGTATTAGTTGTCATACAATGTTTTTATTTTTATATAGTCAAATGTACCAATCTTTTCTTTTATTGTCTCTAGAATTTGAATCATAGTAGAAGGGCTTTCCTTATACCAAGACAAAAGAGGAATTCACACATGTTTTATTTTTATATTTATATGATTTCATTTCTTACCTTCAGATCCATAATCCATTTAGAGTTAATCTTTGTTTACAGTATGAGATATGGATCTAATTTTATCTCTTTCAAATCATTACACAGTTATCCCAGAATCATTTATTAATATGTCCATCTTTACCCCAATGATTTGAGTTGTTGTCTTTGTCATATACTAAATTTTCGTACATATTTGGGGCTAATTCTGGACTTTCTATTTCATTCCGCTGGTCTGTTTCTCTAGTCATGCACCAATATTCCACTGCTTTAATTATAAATGTGTTATAATATGTTTTAATATTTAGCAAGTCTAGCTCCCCCTAATAGTGTTTCTTTTTCCATGTTTTCCTACCTATTCTTACATGTCTGTTTTTTCATGTGAGTTTTAAGGTCAACTTGTTTAACTCTATAAGATAATGTGTTGGCATTTTTATTGAAATTATACTTAATTTATAAATTAATTTAGAGAAAACTGGCATCTTTAATGTCGAGCCATTCTATCCAAGAATAGGGAATGTCTTTTCATTTGTTCATGTTTTCTTTAGTATCTTTCAGGAGGGTTTTTAAATTTTGCTTATATATAATTTTGCATATTTCTCCTTCAATCTATTCCTATGTATGTAATCTTCTTTGCTGCTGTCATAAGTAGTGTTTTCTCTACCATTATGTTCTTGTTTATTATTTGTGTACGCAAAGGCTACTGATTTTTGTATGTTAATTTTGTAACCTGCTACTTGACTGAATTCTTTTCTTGTTGAGTAAGTTTTATCATTGATTCTCTGGGGTGGAAGTGTGAGAATTTGACATAACATTATATCATCTGCAAGTAAATACAGTGTTACTGCTTTACCCTTTCTTGTGCCTCCAAATGATTTATCTTCTCTAATTGCATTAGCTGATAACTCTAATACAATGTTGAATAGTAGTGAAGATAGTTGGCATCTTTGCCTTGGGCCTGATCTTAGTAAAAATGTCTCTACTGTTCCTTGATTTTAAGAAAGACTTGTAAGATAAAAGTAACATCATGTATCATTTAACAATGAGGATAAATTCTGAGAAATGTGTCATCAGGTAATTTCATCACTGTATGAACATCATAGAGTGTGCTTACACAAAACTAGATTGTATAACCTACCACACGCCTAGGCTATATGGTATAGACCAGTGATCCCCAACCCTTTTGGCACCAGAGACCAGCTTCATAGAAGACAATTTTTCCATGGACCAGAGATGGGGGATGGGGTGTTGTGGGTTGGGGGTATGCGGAGCTCAGGTGGTGCTCATGGCCTGTTTCCTAACAGGTCACAGACCAATACCATAGGTTGGGGATCGCAGGTATAGACTATTGCTCCTAGGCTAGAAAGCTATACCACATGTTACTGTACTGAATACTGTATACAATTACAATGCAATGGTAAATATTTGTGTATCTAAACATATCTAGACATAGAAAAGGTACAGTGAAAATACAGTATAAAAGGTAAAAAATGATACATCTGTTTAAGGCATTTATTATGAATGGAGCTTGTAGAACTGAAGGTTACTCTGGATGAGTCATTGAGTGAGCAGTGAGTGAATGCGAAGACCTAGGACATTACTACACACTACTATAGACTTTGTAATCTCCATACACTTAGGCTATACTCAACTTACAAAAAATTTTTCTTTCTTCAATAATAAGCTAACCTTAGCTTACTGTAATGTTTTTCCTTTATAAACATTTTAATTTATTTTACCTTTTTTGACTCTTTTGTAATAACACTTAGCTTAAAACACAAACACATTGTACAGCTGTACAAAATATTTTCTTTGTTTATATCTCTATTCTATAAGCTTTTTTCCTATTTTTAAATTCTTTTTTACTTTTTAAAATTTTTTGTTAAAAACTAAGACACAAACATACACATTAGTCTAGGCCTACACAGGGTCTGGATCATCAGTATCACCATGTCCCCTCTCCACATCTTGTCCCACTGGAAGTCTTCAGGGGCAATAACATGTATGGAGTTGTCATTTCCTGTGACAACAATGCCTTCTCCTGGAATACCTCCTGAAGGACCTTCCTGAGGCTGTTTTAAAGTTAACTTTTTTTTTATAAGTAGAAGTATACTCTAAAACAATAAAAAGTATAGTATAGTAAATGTATAAACCAGTAACATAGTCAATTACTTTTATAATATTTTCAGAAATTTAGGGTAGATTTAGTCTTCTTAGTGGTTGCTCTAACTCTCTCTTAGACCTCTTCATCAGTGCCCCTCACCTGTCTTCCTAGTAATTTCTCTGGCACGCCTTTGCTCCCATCAAAGTCAGTGGCTAGGAGTGGGATTTTTTTGGGGACCCTGGTGACCAGAATTTTTTTCTTTTTCTCTTTTTAATCACAGTGTCTAAACAATAGTATTTATGTAAAGGAAAGGAAAAATACAGAATCTATTAATATAATTTCAAATAAATACCTATTCTCATATTTTATATTAAAGTAATAACATTTATAATATATAACATATACTAAAGTAATATTTAACATGTGTGTAATGTGTAATAAAGTAATAACATGCATGTATAATGTATGTAATATATAAAAATAAAATAAAACATATTTTTGTTAAAGTAATAACACATGTTTAATATATATTTTTATCTATTATGGCTATGTTCTCAGTTGGTGCTCTGAAAAGTTGCTCTCCCTAACTTACATGCTATTTCATAATATGAATTTTTCAGTTACTATTTTCTATTTTTCTATATGAATACATATTCATTTCCTCTGATATACAGTACATATTCAAATTGCCCTACTTGTCCCCAAAATGTCTTTTCAACTGCTTTGTCCACACCAGTATAGAACCTAGGTTCCCATATAACATTTGGTTATAATGTCTATTAGGTGTTCTTTTAATCCAATACAACTCCATTACTCCCATTTCTTCCCAGGAGACAGACTTGCTGAAGAGACAAGGCTAGTAGTCCTTCAGTGTGTCTTACGTTTTGGATTTGTCTGACTGCTCCTATGGGGTGGCACTGAGCTTGTTTTCTCTCTGCACTATATTTCCTCTTTATCTCTCTCTCCCTAAACAAGGTGGTAAACTTCTAATGGTTCAGGATTGTGACCTGTTTTTGTATCACCAGATATAACACTATGCCTGGCCCATGGTCAAGTTGTAGTGTTTCTAGTTTTTTTTTTTAAAATAAAATATGTGTTGAATTAACCAGTGAAAGATCAGTCATTCCTAAATATCAAGCCCCGGCATTTGTTTCAGTTTACTATAACCTAAAAAATTCACTTGTTTGCTCTCTCTCTCTCTCTCTCTTTCTCTCTCTCTCACACACACACACACACACAAATATCATTTGAAACTAAAAAGACAGAATGACAATATATGGTTTTTGAGGAAGGTGGAACCTGATAGAGCAGCAAGGAAAATCTTCTGAAGTGGAATGATAATGACAGTGATTACATAGTGTAAATGTTGCTATTAGGTGAGCAACAGGGAGTGTTTCCACAGCAAATGGGCTTTGAGCACAAGTGTTTCCAGAAATCATACATAATTTCAGCAAAGGAAATTAACATACAGATGTAGAATGAGAATGATATGGCACTCTATCACGGATTTGAGAAAGCTGTTGTGAAGGAAGTTTTCTTTTTTTTTAATTTCAGAATATTACAGGGCTACAAACATTTTGGTTACATAAATTGCTTTTGTACTGTTTGAGTCAAAGTTATAAGTGTTAATTTTAAAAAATAATAATAGCAGTATCCTTTGTTTACAAATATAGCATGCAGATAAGTAAGCACTCAAAATAAGCAGTCTAAGTCCTATTTTAGCTCTCCCACCATTGTGAGTTAGTTTTAATAAAGCATGTTACTTCTCTGTGCCACAGTCCATCTATAAAATGTAGATAATACTTGCTTAAGCAGACCTGTTGGAGTCCTTAATCTGATTAACCTTATCTTTCAAGGTAGACAATGAAAGGAAGGTCTTCTTATAGAATATCTTTGTCTTAGGCCCCAGTTCTTAGCTCCTGAGCTTCATCTTTTCGATGAGACTTTCTCAAGTGACTCCTGGAGATCATCACTAATTGACATCTCAAAACCTCAGAGCTTCCTTTTGTTATAGGAATTTGTGGGGTTTTTTAGAGCCTAATGACAGACAGAGGCCAAAATAAAGCTCAGCACAAGGATAAAGATATACAGATTTTGTTTCCTCTGAAAGTAATTATCACATAAATTCTATTCTCCTACCTTTGAACAATAATGAGATATAACCTATGACTGGGCTTTCTGAACTTTTATTCAGTAAAAAAACTATTTTCAATGTAGTTTATTTAGAAATATTAGAATATTTCTTATTTAGATTATATTATACAATATTGCTTATTCTAATAATGCACTATACAAAGTATAGTGGTATTTCACTTTGACTGTGTTTTCATAATTTCTCAAAGTGCCTTCCATGTGTTCCATTATGAATCCTACAGGCTATATTTTATACCTTGATTAATTAATACCTTATTTTTATTCAATATTGCTGAGTTGGATTTCCCCTAAACATATCATTATCTGTTTTCTATTCCTTTTTACTCTTTACTCTTTTTTTCAAACTTTATTACAGAATTTATTTTAAATCATAGAGAAAATAAAAAGTTGATGTTTAAACTACATGCTATGCACTGTTCAAAACAAGGCAGCAAAGTTCAAATCAGATACATTATTTTAAACCCACAATAAGCAAAAGACTGTACTTAAGTAGAATAAGTAGAAAAGACAATAATTCGATGTAGTTGTTTTGTTAGTTTGTTTGTTTGTTTTTTGCTCCAGAAAGTTGACTGCAAATCCAATGTCTTCCATTACATCAAGAGGAAAGTAGCACATACAGGTTGAAGTACTAAAGGTACATACCCTCTAAATGCTTTACAAATCAGGCTAAATGACAACACTGTATAAACAGACCATGTCAAATCAGTTGCACATGGTCTCATTGTTCCTGTTGTATATCATACTAAATATTGACAAAATTCTTCTTGTAGGTCTCATAAGGGCTGATCCTTATCACTGGATTTTGTGGAAGTACTGGCATGTCTTGGTGCTCTTTGGGGCACAATATTGCTTACCACTCCATAGGAAGCCATCCCCCCCCATTCAAAAGAATAGGCAAGTACATAGGATGTGAGTTGAGAGTGACTTCAAGAAGAAAAGAAAATTCACAAGTTTTTGAACCACTACTAGATGTCAAATAGTATGTATGTTTACATATATTATTTGAAATTTTACAACAAGCCTGTGAGAAATCTGAGGCACGGAGATGTCAAGGAATTTTTTCAACATCATATAGCTAGAAGAAATGGAACCAGGATTCAAACTAGGTCTGTATGATAAGTCTATGCTCCTTTCACTGGGCCATGTTGCATGGCTACAAAACCCTTCTTACTCCCAGCCTTACAGTAGCTCATGCCTCCAATCCCGGCACTTTGGGAGGCCGAGGTGGGAGGACTGCTTAAGTCCAGGAGTTTGAGACCAGCCTGGGCAACATGGTAAGACTCCATCTCTACAAAAAATTTTAAAAATTAAAGAATTTGCCAGGCATACACCTATAATCCCAGCTACTCAGGAGGCTGAGGCAGGAGGATTGCTTAAGCCCAGGAGTTTGAGGTTATACTGAACTATGATTGTGCCACTGCACTTAAGCCTGGATGACAGAGCGAGACACTGCACTCAAGTCTGTGTGACAGAGAAAGACCCCATCTCTTAAAAAAAAAAAAAAAAGGCCCTTATTCCCATTCCTATAAAATATCTCCTCACTAGCCTGCCTAAGAAGCAACTACCCCTCTTCCATCCTTCTTTCTGCTTACCTGAAATTCTTATCCTCACTAACCTGATAAAAGAATCAGAAGACAAAGGCTTTAGAAAGACTACCATTGAGAATTGCTACCCTGATAGGCATCCTGCATGCCTTTACAAAGTAAAAGTTAGCAGATCACATATGATAAATTATTGATTTAAAAAGCACCAACTCTGGTTTGTGTGATTAGACAGATAAGATTCATGAGGCTATAATAAGATATCAAAAACAGCAAGGGACATCACAACGAGGGCAAATGGAAATGAGGTATCCATACCCTTACTTAACAGGTTGGAGGCAGGAAGTAGTCAATGAATGGAGAAAGCAGACTAAAGGTCAGGAATTGTAGTAAGAGGGTGTAGGTAAGAGGACAAAGGCAGGAAATATGGCAGCTTTAGCCAAGGAGTAGGATAGAAACTTTATAGAAGTAGAGAAAAGGATCATAGAAGCACCTGGAATGAAACAATTTCTAATAAAATACAGCCACACATAAAAAGGGATTTCAAATCACCAAAATGACCGTTCCAAAAGTGAAAGAAACAATATAGATGTACATATGCCCAATGTATATGTTCTTGTTCTACTTCACCACTGTTGGGATGCAGAAAATTGAAAGGCCTTGGAAATCAGCCTCAGAATCAAGGTCCCTCTAACCTTGCCTTGTTTCTCCCTGCCAAACACAGGGAGGGACTCTGTGAAATTTCCTTATCTGAACAAGGCAGCTTCTTACCAAAAGAAACAAAATTGCCTTCTATCCCCTCCCTCTTACCTCATTATCTATTGCAGAAAAGAAGACTGAAGAATGCAACCACACCTGGATGGACTTTTCCACAAGATAATGCTTGCCTCTCGGGTTCACTCAAATTCCAAAGAGAATTATGTACAAGTTAATTTTTGTCTCCCTGGTCCATTCATACTCCCTAATAGTCATTTACTGTCCTTCAAAAGAATTGTCTATATTCCCCATCTCCTCCCTTCCCTATGAAAAAGGGTATATGAGCTTCTGTACGCCATTGAGGGCTTGGATAATCACTCTGTGATTCTCCCCTGTGCATGTTAATAAATGTATATGCCTTTTCTCCTATTAATCTGCCTTTTGTCTGTTGATTTTTCAACGAACCTTCAGAGGGCAAAGAGGAAGTTTTCCCTTGGCCCCTGTACCACTTTTAGTTTTTTGTTTTGTTTTGTTTTTCCCCATCAGGGACATGGTATAGTAAGAAACATTCTGCATTTGTGATCAGGAGCCTGTACCAAGGCATTTAGCTGTCCAACTAGCATTTTAAATTCAACATGTCCAAACTTGAAGTTATTATGTCTTCCCCCCCACCAAGATCTCCTCAAAATAACAACTAACCCTCCTATACTTTCCTTCTCTTAGAGATGAAATTAGCAATGAGTAATGTAGGACAGAAATTTAGGAGTTACTCCAGACTCTTTTCCCTCCCTCACATTTGCATCCAGTCAATCACTAAGTTCTGTCAATTCTATCTCTAAGTATCTTTCCAGTCATCCCTTCATCTCCATCCCCATTAATACATCTTGATTCAGGCTCTTATTATTTTTCATTTGAATTATTATAAGGGTGCTGACACTGTTCTTTCTAACATGCAATTCTGATTAATTTACTCTCCTGTTTAAAATCCCTGAGTTGCTCACTACCACTCTCAAGATAAAATTACAAATTCTGAACATGATATACAAGGCCCTTGACAGTCAAGTTTCTGCTTGGCAATTCAGCCTTATCTCAGACCACACAGACACATACTACCTTGCAGTCACATCAATTATTTATACTACCTTGAGCACAGCATACTGAAAAAGTTCAGGAAAGGCCAACCCAAAATATGATGTTTTAGTACGCCGATTACTTTGAACTGAGGGTACAGAGGCTTTCTCTGAGCTCCCCTTATCTGCCTAAAGATGGATCCTCCAAAAGGAACTCAATTGTCATGAACCCCCTCCCAAGGAATCTTATCAACCAGGGAGGATTAACTCAAATCACAGAGAGGAGGTTGATACTACACCCAGACAGACTATCACCTGTTCTTCTGAGGGCTGCTCTGAGACAACTTTATTACCTGAGAGACTTTTTATCTACATAACAAGACTACGTTTATTCACCACACATTTCGTCCCCTCATCTCCCATAACTTGTGCTGCCACTACCCCCCAGAAGCCTTAAGCCTGTATTTCTTTCTGTAGTAGTTCAGAATGCTATACAAACTTCAGTCATCTGACCCTTCTTTGAGTTTCACATTTTGTAGGACTCCTATGCATATGTAAGTAATTGAATGTGAGTTTTTCTCCTATTTTTTTAATTTATTTTTTATTTCAGAATATTATGGGGGTACAACACTTTGGCTATACTATATTGCCCATGCACTGCCCGTGTCAGAGCTACAATCGTGGTCATCCCCCAAACTGTGCTCCCCGCATCCATTCAGTGAGAGTTTTTCCCATCCCCTCCACCCCCTCCCGCCTGCCCGCCCCCTGATGAATATTATTGCCCTGTATGATGTACGTGTTGATCAGTTAGTACCAATTTGATGGTGAGTACCAGTGGTGCTTGTTTTTCCATTCCTGTGACACTTCGCTTCGAAGAATGGGTTCTAGCTCCAACCAGGATAATACCAGATGTGTTAATTCACTATTGTTCCTTATTGCTGAGTAATACTCCATGGTATACATATACCACATTTTATTAATCCACTCGTGTATTGATGGGCACCTGGGTTGTTTCCACATCTTTGCAATTGTGAATTGTGCTTCTATAAACATTCGTGAGCAGATATCGCCCAGCCAAATAACCTAGAAGGGTAGAGGGAAACCATTTAAAATTCCCTACAATACTCTCCTTTACCTATGTTCCTTCAAATGTCATGTCATCTCCCCTTACCCTTTCTGCTCATTCTTTAAGACTCATATCTCTTCAATAATACCTGTGCTTATCTGCATCATATACTAATCTTACCAAATTATAATTACTTATACATATGAATAAATAAATGACTAATCAAATCTGAAATGAAGTTTTGATTCTGTCATTTACTAATCCCAAGTCACTTATCCTGTCAGAGTCTCAGTTTCCTCAGCTGAAAACAACTGTCAGAGGTTAAGTTACATACCAGGGCAAAAATCACTGCATGCACGTGTGACTTAGTAAAACTGACTAGGAGACAGTACTACTTTGCTGGATGACTGATTCAGAAATTCTTGAGAATACTTTTAACCAATTCTTAGTTCCCACCACAATTTGGCTTTCGGTCATTATGTTTATTTCTTATCATGCACATTAATTGTTACTGACTCAACATACTTGTTATAGCTACCTCTGCTCAACCTGAACACAGGAAGCAATGCTACTCAACAATTTCGCTTGTCTGCAAATAACAAAGTAGAAAAGTTTCTACAACTCTCTTCAATAAGCAGTGTGCTAAATTCCTCCTTTTGGGCAGACAACCAAGCCCTCATAGAACAGAAAACTTAGGAAACTTGGTTAACTCAGGAATGTTAGGAAACATGGAGTTATGGACACAATCACAGCCCTGATAACTGCTCTGAAAATATACTGCCTGCAAAAAGTTTCTGGCTGCTGCTTCTGCCCAAGTCTTTCTCTGAAATCTTGGGTCATCTTTTACAATACAAGACCTGCTGTCTGCCATGATTAATATAACCACCATCAATTATTTTCTCCAACATCAGCTATCATAGACCAAGTTCTCCAGAAGCAGAACCTGAGAGGAGGATTAATATGCATGTACTTTATTAGGGAAGTGCTTTTAGGAGAAACTAGTGGGAGAGTAAGAGAAACAGAACAGGGGAAAGAAAGGCACTATCCAAGAACATGTTGGATTCAGGTGAAGACCTGCTACAGCCTTATCAGACCCACAGGGGATGGGAAGAGCACTTCAAGTTGAAGCTGCTTATATGACCCAAAGGTAATTATCCTGAGAGGGTCACAAGTGTGAGACATTAGCTCACTCACTACACTTGCATCAGATGGAGGATAGGCACAGCAACCAAAATATTAAAAGAATTCCCACAGAATCTGTGTGAAGCACCAATAACCACCCACTTTTTATCAGACCTCCAGTAGCATCCTGTCTCCAGCAGATAATCAATAAATATTAGCCAATGATGATCAAACTACAATCAATCAAACTTCAGCTAATAAAAGAATGGAACCCTTTAGCTAATCTTTAATTAGTTTCTGCTAGATTTAACTAGGTAGTATAACATTTTAGAGTTTAAATTGCACTTTTGGTCTATATGGATATAACAATGCCCATAATATATCTTCTCTGGTATCTTCTAAATAAACTTAAAAATTATATGCTCCTCATAATATGTTTCCATTTATTTATACATAAATTAAAGTGATAAGTGGACTTCTTAAGCAAGCTTTGGTCTTAGAAATATAAAAACAAATTCTAAACTCAGATAAAGTGAAAAGAAAAGGAGGAATTTAAGTGAATTTGGAATCATGATTTGCACTTTATCAAGATAAAATGTGGATAACAGTTAAATAACATTACTTCTATCCTAGACTTTACTTCTAATTTCTATTCATAGTTCTCTTATATTTACAGTTAAATTGAAGATATATCTTTCTACATTTGATCTTAGCCAAAAGGCCGAGAAGCAATTGGAGATATATCTTTTTTACTGCCAAATTGGAACTAGCTCAGAAAAAAAGATTAAAAAATAGTAAAATACTCTGATTCTTTTGGCACACAAGTAAATGTAGTTTAAATATTCTTATATTCATTTGCAACCTCTATGCCCAAAAATTCAAATTAAAGGGATAATTAACTAAAATGACGCCTCAAGGAAAGACAGTATCAAGATATTCACCAGTGCTTCTACTGATGGATGAGTAAAAGCTTAAAGAATCACTGCTCTAATGATTGCTTTAAACTGTGGAGAAGGGATAAGTAAATCAGATCTGGTTGCAGGGATATAACCAGTAAATTTAATTTTAGATATATAAAAAATTGAACTCTACCCTCTTACATGAGCAGAGACTGTATTTTCACTCATTCACTATCAATTCCCAGAATCTGTCACAGGCCTGGCACACAGTGGTAGCTCACTACTATTTGTTTAACTAATATAAAAAATCAAATCTCTTGGGTCACACTATGCACAGGATTACGCTAGTCTTCCAGGAGCCTGAACATTTGTTGAAGAGGAGACAAAAGGTACAGCACCCATAGACACAAACAAAATAGTCTGAAGTTTACAATTATATATAATCTAGTGCTACATGGTATAATTCACATTTTAGGAGCAAGGAAAAAGGGAAGAGCACACATGATGAAACAAGTGAGAAAGGATTCATAAAAAGGATGAGACCTGAGTTGGAAATTGAAGGGTAAGCCAGATTTGGAAAAAAGGAGAGAAATGGCATGGCCATTCTAAGGGAATGCATGATCATGACATACTGACTGGAAGGAGCACCCTTCAAATCTATCCTCCTCACTGCTACAAGAGTGATTTTTCTCAAATATAAATACCCACCCTCTTGGGCCCACCCATTATTTTCCATCTCCATTACTCCTGCACTTCCCCTAATGCACCAAGCTATTTCACACACACCCCTTCATCTCACTCAAACAATGCATCCTGACTGGAGGATCTGTCCTATTGCCAAATTCCTAGCTCTAAGGCCTCCCAGAGACTACTTTTTAAGACTCAGGACAAACATTCCTCATTTGTGAAGCCTTTTCTTACCTCCTCACATGGAATTCAACCCCCTCCCCAAGTGATTCCACTCTATTCTGTCAGGTGACTCCACTCTATTCTGTCAGAGTCTTATATCACTTGTACCATGTCAGAGCACTAAATTGTTACGTCTGTGTCTCTTATTAGATTGCAAGTACCAAAAGGAAAGGAATATTTTTTCATTTTTGGATCTTTAACAACTAAACATATAACAAGGGTTTTATAAATGTTTGATAAATACAGGAATGAGTGGAAGGCAAAGGAAATAAGGGGAGCCAGACTAACTGAAAGAGAGGGTTTGTATTAGAGAAGAAACAAAAGCATATATTATGGAGAGCTTTGAATGCCAGGGTAAGAAGTTTGAACTATTTTAGGCTTTTAATCAAGGATATGGAAGAATAAAGGAAGAGAAAAGTAAAAGGATAGCAATGCTCTATGTGAACTCCAGAGGGAGGAGTGTGATACAATTGAATTTTAAAAGATTTTGTGGAGGGGAGCCAAGATGGCCAACTAGAGATATCACTGTATGGATCATTCTGGCTGGAAGGTAGAATATTGGACTGAAGAGAGCAGAGAGCAGTTGCAGCTCAGATGTGGGTCATAGGGAGAGGCAACAGAGACATCTGGAGACCCAACTGAGAAAAATGGCAAAGCAGAAAAAGAAGAAGATAGAGAAGATAAGACAGTGGCACAGTCCAAACAGAGAGAGGCTCAGAACCCAGTGAAATGGCAAGGGGGGCTTCCCCTCCCCCACATAGGTACCTTCAGTGAGCCATGGAACATAAAACATTTTGAAGGGCTTCCACCCTCCACGAGCCCAGGCACAGTGGCTGAATAGGAATAGTGGGGTGAACCTGTGATCCACAGAAATTCGGGTGTTCAAAAGGGACACTTTTCTGAAGAATGCCACGAGAGATCGGAGTGTCAGCTATCTTACATCTAGACGCTTCCTCCTCTGCACCCTCTCCAATCTCAGCATTAGAGAGAGTAATTTTAGCTCTCAGGTCAGCTGGTAGCCGCAGCCCTTCCCCCCCAGCTGCAACCGTGAGAATACTCTGAACCAAGTAGCACAGGAATGGCTGCATCTCCACAGTAGGTGCATATTCATGGCCAAACCTGCCACTGAGAGTGGGGCCACTGCAATTTCCGAGCTTCCAGCCTGTAGGCATTTCACGGGATGGCGCACTGGTGGCTTAGGCAGGGCAAACAGGTGCCCCGTCCCCCACCCCCCCACACACACACATGAGAGCCGTGCAGGGAGATGCAGGAGAGAGATCTTGGTCCCAGACATGGGTGGCAAGGAAGCCCTAGCGGACATATCCAACAGGAGAGTGTGGAGAGGCACTGAGGGATGGGGATCTGTGAGCACACCCCTCTCCCACCCCCATTGGAGAACCCCCATAATGGATAGGGGTGTGGCACTCACAGTGAATTAGCATAGCCCCTCATTTCCATGAAAACCAAATGCCTCCTGTGTGCTGCCAAACAGGAGCAGTGGCCCCTCCCCCCATTCATTACATAGGGAGTGCAGCCTGAGCCAAGAAACTCTTGAGTGGCCGCTTCTCCCAGGTGGGAGTGTGCCCCTAGCAGAGGCCCCTGCAGACACAGATAGGCCTACCTCTCTCCCCTTGGGGTCTTGTGTTGAAACAGCTGTGCATAATTGGGGATCCCCCCACCCACCAGCATCCTGTGGAGATGCACACTACTGGGTCAGACACACAGCCTGAGGGGTAGTTCGAGAGCCAGTCTTGGGCAGTGAGGGAACTCACATAAATTGATCTGATGGAAGAGTGCTATTTGAGCTACATAGAGTGAGTAGGGAGGGTGCCCATCCCACCCCACCCCACAGAGAAACTATGTTAGTGGACAACAGCGGAAAGAGCCTGGCCCAAAGCCTTAGCTCTCAATCAATTAGGCCCCTCCCTCAGGAATAGCCTACCCAGCTTGGAAAGATTGCCCTGAACTTCATACTGGCAGCACCCCTAGTGTCCAAATAAGCAAACTCTGAGACCCACTGAGGCCTTGCAAAGCCTCTCTGGCTCTCACAATTCAGCCACGATTTGCCTTGCTCCTCCCCCCACCTCAGGGGGAGCACAGATCAAGCAAACCCCTGGGAGCTACAGAGTCCTCCTAAAGCTTGGGGCATTCAGATGCCCCACCCAGGGGACCAGAGCTTACCATGGGCACAAAAGACTATCTTAGGGGCCGGCTCTTCCATGCAGACATCAATCAAAGACAGGGACAACAACCCCGTAGCTAAACATAGCGCCTTCCAACTCAAGCAAACAGAGAATGGCTGATTCATACTCAAAAGTACCACTCACCATCACCAAGATTAGGGACCTAACTCACTGCACACTGTTGGGAAGAGATGAAGACAGAAGATCAGAGGTAACCCAAGAGGTATACCTAACCTGCTAGAACACCCCATAGGCAACACAGGACCAGCACTCCTCTCCCTGGCACACTCAGGGATTACTCTTCGGGGACCCAGTGACAGGCCTGTAAGCCAGGCCTAGCATACCCAGGTCTTAACCAAGAGGCCAGATGAGAAGGAATCAGCAAAAGAACTCTTGAAACATGAAAAATCAGACGAAATGGACACCACCAAAAGTAAACAATAATTCCTTAACAACAGATACCAACCAAAATGAAACAATTGAAGTGACAGATGAAGAATTTCAAATATGGATTGTAAAGAAGCTCAATGAAATACAAGATAAAATAGAAACCCAACACAAAGAAACCACAAAGCAATGCAGGAAATGAATGAAAAATTTACTAAGGAAATCGATCTATCAAAAAAAAATCAAACAGTACTACAAAAAATGAAAAATTCATTCAAGGAAATATAAAACACAGTGGATAGCTTTCAGAATAGGATAGATCAAGCAGAAGAAAGAATCTTAGAACATGAAGACAACATCTTTGAGTTAAACAAGTCAGTCAAAGAGAAAGAACTGAGAAATAAGAGTAATGAAAAAAACCTACAAGAAACATGGGATTATGAAAAAAGGCCTAACATAAGAATCATACACATCCTTGAGGGCGAAGAAGAAAATACACAAGGATTGGAAAACCTATTTGTGGCAGTAATTGAGGCAAATTTCCCTGGCCTTGCTAGAAATCTAGATATCCAGGTACAAGAAGGTCAAAGGACTCCTGGGAGATTCATTACGAAGAGGCAACCATCATGACATATAGTCATCAGACTGGCCAAAGTAAACATGAAAGAGGCACTCCTATGAGCCATAAGGTGAAAGCATCAGGTAACTTACAAAGGAAAACCCATCAGACTAACTGCAGACTTCTCAACTGAGACCTTACGAGTCAGAAGGGATTGGGGCCCTATCTTCAGTCTTCTCAAACAGAACAATAGCCAACCTAGAATTTTGTATACTGCAAAACTAAGTTTCTTATATGAGAGAGAAATAAAGACTTTCTCACACAAGCAAACACTGAGGGAATTTGTCAAGACCAGACTTGCCCTACAAGAAGTACTCAGAACTGCATTATACATGGATCAGCACAATAGACATCCACCAGTGTAAAATCACCCAAAAGCTAAAGGTCAGAGCCCATATACCACAATTGCTCAAGAGGAAAAACAAAGCAATAAAGTTCTATTCAACAGGATGAACAGAAATCTACCCCACCTGTCAATTCTTTCAATAAATGTGAATGGCTTGAATTCCCCACTCAAGAGACATAGGCTGGCTGAATGGATAAAAAAATACAAGCCAAGTGTCTTCTGTCTCCAGGAAACACATCTAACTCACAAGGACTCGTTCAGGCTCAAGGTGAAGGGGTGGAAAACAATATTCAATGCAAATGGAAACCAAAAGAAAGCTGGTAGAGCCATTCTCATATCAGCTAACATAAACTTCAAATCAACAAAAGTAAAAAAAAAAAGATGGTCTTTACATAATGGTGAAGGGAAAAATTCAACAAGAAGACATAACAATCCTAAATATTTATGCAGCTAACACAGGTACATCCTGATTCATAAAGCAAACCCTGCTTGATCTAAACAAAATGATACACAGCAGCACTGTAATATCTGGGGACTTCAACTGACAGAACAGGACAGATCCTCCAAGCAGAAAATAAGCAAAGAAACAATGGACTTAATTGGAACTCTAGAACAAATGAGCCTAACAGACATTTACAGAACATTCTACCCCACAACCACTGAATATACGTTCTTCTCATCACCTCAAGGAACATTCTCTAAGATTGATCACATCCTAGGCCACAAAATATGTCTCAATAAATTTTAAAAAATAGAAATTATACCATGTATCTTCTCAGACCACAGTGGAGTAAATTTAGAAATCAATTCCAACAGAAACACTCAACTCTACACAAAGTCATGGAAATTAAACAACCTACTGCTGAATGGATTATATTGGGTCAAGGAGGAAATTAAGATGCAAATCAAAAGATTCTTCAAACTCAATGACAAAGGAGGGGTCATGGAGAGGTGGAGCTCAGGCAGTGATGCAAGTGATGGGGAGCAGCTGTAAAAACAGATGAAGCTTTACTCTCTCGCCCACCGCTCTCCTCCTGCTGTGCAACCTGACAATTTTTCCACGGATGGGGGGAGGGGGTGGAGCTCAGGTGGTGATGTGTGGCCCAGTTCCTAATAGGCCATGGACTGGTACTGGGCCTGGGTGTTGGAGACTGCAGATTTACAGCCTTAAATGCCTACATCCAAAAGACAGAAAGATCACAAATCAACAATCTAATGAATTGTCTCAAGGAATTGGAAAAGTAAGAGAAAACAATCCCAAACCCAGCAGAAGAAAGGAAATAACTAAGGTCAGAGCAGAACTAAATGAAATAGATAACAAAAGAATTATACAGAAGATTAATGAAACAAAAAGTTGGTTCTTTGAAAAGATGAACAAAATTGACAGGCCTCTTCCTAGATTAACCAGAAACAGAAAAGAAAGGACCCTAATATGCTCAATCAGAAAATGAAAAAGAAGATATTAAACATACCACAGAAATACAAAATATCATCTCTGAATACTATAAAAATCTCTATGCACAGAACTTGAAACCATTGAGGAAATGGACAAATTCTTGAAAACCGACAACCTCCCTAGGCTCAATCAGGAAGAAATAGAACTCCTGAACAGAACAAAATTAAGTAACGAAATTAAAGCAGCAATAAAAAATTTCCCAAGGAAAAAAAGTCCAGGAACAGGTAGTTTCACAGCCAAATTTCACCAGACTTAACCAAGAAGAATGGGTACCTATACTGTAGAAATTATTTTGTAACATAGAGAAGGAAGGAATCCTCCCCAACTCATTCTACAAAGCCAATATCACCTGATACCAAAGCCAGGAAAGGACACAACAAAAAAAGAAAACTACAGACAATATGCCTTATGAATACAGATACAAAAATTCTCAATAAAATCCTACCAAACTGAATTCAGCTGCGCATCAAAAAAATAATCCACCATGATCAAGTGAGCTTCATAGCAGAGGTGTATCCTTTTAGGATATGAACTCTTAACAAAATAGGCATAGATAGAACATACCTCAATATTATAAAAGCCATATACAGCATACCCACAGCCAACATCATACTGAATGTGGAAAAATTGAAAGCATTCCCGCCTAGAACTGGAACTAGATAAGGTTGCCCACTGTTACCACTTCTGTTCAACACCATGCTAGAAGTCCTAGCCAGAGCCATCAGGCAAAAGAAGGAAATCAAGGGTATCCAAATGGGGAAAGAAGAAGTCAAACTATAGCTCTTTGCTGATGATACGATCTGATATCTAGAAAACTCCAAACATTCTGCCAACCGACTCCTGCAATTGATAAATAAATTCAGCAAAGTCTCAGGTTACAAAATCAACGTACCCAAATCAGTAGCATTCCTATACACCAACAACAGTCAAGCTGAGATTCAAATCAAAGACTTAATACCTTTCACAATAGCAACAAAGAAAATAAAATACCTAGGAATATATTTAACCAAGGAGGTGAAAGACCACTGTAATTCTAGCACTTTGGGAGGCCAAGGCAGAAGGATCACTTGAGGTCAGGAGTTCAAGACCAGCCTGAGCAACATAGTGAGACCCCCATCTCTACAAAAAAGAAAAAAAATTAGTCAAGCATGGTGGCATGTACCTGTAGTCCCAGCTACACAGGAACCTGAGGCAGGAGGATCGCTTGAGCCCAGGAGTCTGAGGTTTCAGTGAGCTATGATAATACCACTGTACTCTAGGCCAGGCAACAAACAGAGCGAGACCCTGCCTCAAAAAGAAAAAAAGGAATTGGATTATATGGTACAGCTCAGCTGTGTATGAGGTTTACATAGTTGTACTAATATACACGTTATATGTAATACAATAGTAATAGTTGTATTATATATAGTATATTATATACATATAATTGATTAATGGATTTAACCAAACTTATATCCTTATTCAGAAGAAAAGGATGGGAAGCAAAAATGGGCATATGTGTATTGGTTGGAGAAAGGGGGGTCCCAATGAAAGACAGCAAAATCCCCATCTTTCAGGGTGGAAAATTAATAGATAATCCTTTTTTAAAAACACAAAAAAAAGATTTAAAAAATAGATGTATAAGTGTGCTACTTGTCATAAAAGGACAGATACAAAAATTAAAAGAATAAGCTAAAGGAATTGAAACTGGCCACTTCTGTAGAAGAAGAGATGGCAAAAAGAAGACCACTATAAACCTGAACTTGTAGAAATATCTAAATTATTAAGCTATGTGCATTATAACTTAGATTTTAAAAGTAAAAACTAAATTAAAAATGATTGATAGAAATAACTATGTATCTAAAATCCATAACAGCAAAATTGCTTGTGCCTTGTAATTTGTAAAAACCAAATTACAATAGAGTCACTACAGTATTTCTCTTGGCGGAATCAGAAGTCTGCTTGGGTGCTCTCTGTTACTCATTTTTTTGATCCCTCTTCTTTTGTGCCCCCCACCTTATATCTCCATAAAATGAAGGGGAAAAAAGAAAAATTATTCTCACTTTTAATCTTTTAGTATCATAGCATTTTAAAGTCAAAGCAGTCTCATGTCTTGAGGGAATTATTCTAAGACATAATGTAAAAATTGATATAAATTAAAACTAACTTGACAAAATGATTTATATGTTTATTCATTCCCACACACCAACCACGCTCATCAGATATTACCTACATTTATTCGTGTATATAATTACTGACAACTCAGATATATGAAGGTCACTCTCCTGCATGAGGAGAACAAAAGGAAGGTCGATAAATCTCCACAATGTCACCTTTTTATAAAGGCATTCTTTTCCCTTGTTCCTCAGGGCATTCCACGTCTCCAGCTTTGATAATCCCTGCATTTCATCTCATGAAGGAATGAATACATTTTTTTTATGACAGCCATGTACCACATCTATCATCTGATTTGGATCTAATTTTTATGAGGGTTGAATATCATCTTGATCTTTGGCTTAATTCTTGGTATGCTGGCACTTTTTTGAGTAACTGCTAAATCATTCCCAGGGATGTCACATTTGACTGGTTTCAAGGTCACTGTTTCCATCTCTTTCTCTCTTTGTCTCTCTCTCTCACATACACACACGTGCACGTACACGCACATATTTATGAATATTCATATAACAAATCTTTGGCTAGTATCTCCCACATTGCACACATGTCCTAGAACAGAGGCACAGAGGATACTACAAAACTAAGAGATAATTAACTCCTGTCTCTTTCTTTCACAAATAAGAAAAACAAAACTTAGATGAAATTTCTTGCCTAAGGATTCTAATCCAGGACTGTAGATTTTTAGTCTAATATTCTGTTACATTATGCTATTTATATATATTTTGTTTTTTACACATCTTTGGCAGATTTTAACAATATGTTTTCTACTCATGATCTGCCATTGAATAAGTCAGGCTTTTAACATTATACATTAAATTTTTGTGGTATATACACAATATATACCAAACATTTCAGGCCCAGCACAAAGGAGATGCTCAATAAACATTAATTAAACGAGATTGAATACTTATCGAGTTTCTGTTATGTACAAGGTATTTTCTAGGCATAAAAGATTTGATCATTGCTTTTACTGAATTTACAATCCAGTATATGAAGGATGACCTGTCAATTACTTTATAACATTTTGTAGTGGAATGAAGGGTTGTTTTAGATTTTTATTATTTTTCTTTCTTTTTTTGAAAAATACCTAACTTTTAAAATGACACTGTATAAAATTTATTCCTTGTGAATTTAATATATTAAAGAATACTTATCAAAATTATTCCTAAATTTTGATTAGTTAGTTGCTCATGTTTAAAAGAAATAAGTGCTCTAATCAACTTTAAATTATAGTAGGTTTCTCAGAACAGCTTTATTGCTGATGTAGTAGAAATAGGTTTTCTCCTGAGACATGATGGTGAGATTTATTTGGCAATTTACAGAATTTAATTAGGCCTTAGTCTCTTGTAGAAAATGGCACCAAGTAGGTGTTCAATAAGTTGTAACTATTAGTATTATTATTTGATAATTTTTTTTTAAAAAAAATGGGCAGGTAGGGAGACAAGTCCCAGAGAAGCCTGTGTTTCCTTTTCCCTATGTATTCCCCCAAGAGGATGAGATTTGAGAGCAACTTTTCAAACTCCTTTTTATATCCCCTCTCCTTTAAGTAGTTGGAGGCAGCACTGTTGTAATTGTTTTTATTATTGTCTATGACTACAACTCTTCTGATCTAGTTCATTGCCCTTCTCTTTCTCTGACACTTAAATGTCAATAGTGACTAATTTATTATTCAGCCAAGAGCTTTCTTTCTTGTAAGGATTTGGAAGTTATACAGCTACTATATATGCACAATATGCCAGGCACTGTTCTAAATTATTATTTCATTTGATCCTCATGCCAATCCTGGGAGGTGGGCATTGTTCTTGACCTCCTCCCCCACAATTTACAGAGGAAGCTATTGAGACACAGAAAGGATAACCCATGTTCACAAAACTAGTAAACCAGACAGTGTTGCTCCAAATTCTACCTATGCTCTTAGCTACTATACTAGAGGTTATCTCCAAGAACTAAGAAATAAAGGAAAAGGATCAGTCTCTGAGAATTAAACCCTAAGATGGAGATTAATGGATCAGAGAATAGATATAGAAAATCACCTGAAAAAGAAAAGGAAGGAAGGAAGTGAAGAAAAGAAGGGAGAAAAGGAGAAAAGAAGGAAAGAAATGAGTTTTAGAATATGACACTTGACTGTAAACTATTTAAAAAAAAACAATCAGAATGAAAGTCATTAGATAAGGAAAGATTTAAAAAGGAATCACAGAAGTAAATACTTCTTCTTATATGATAGATGTATTTTAGCCTGATGCCATTAGACATTTTATTTATCTTCTTTCAAGAGATAGTATTATACAGTGATTAAAATCTTGGCCTTTAGAGTTTTCCTGCCTGGATTTGAATACTAGCTTCACCACATATTATCTATATGATGACTGACTTACCTATCTAAACTTAACTTTCCTCCATACATATGTGGGACTAATAATGGTATCTACCACATATAGATGTTGTGAGAATTAAATTATATAATGTGTGTAAAGCTTTAAGGATGGTGCCTGGCACATAGTAAGCACTCGATCAGCCTTATTCTCTCATACTCTTTTGCCTCTAAAGACTACAAACTTTAACCTAAAATCAATGGAAGCCAATAAGGATTTTTAAGCAAAGGAATAACTTGATCAGGTCTTTGTTTTATAAAAGCTATTCAAATAACAAAATAATAGAAGTGTAGTGGGTTATCAGTCTAAATTAATGAAACTACTTAGCAAATATTTTAAAGAAAATGGGTTATTTATTATTTTTCAAATATGTGTAAATTTTAAAAATAACAAATAGACATATTTAATAAACAGATCAGAATTATTTGAAATTAGCATATGGCTTACAATTTTTTTTCAGATCACTTTAATAAAATGACTTTTTAGTGTTAGCTAAACATCTCCTTTCTAATGGGAACTTTAGTCTGATTCTGTCTGAACTTCATATTTCAGACAAACCTCTGAAATCAAAATAAATATGGCTTTACTATTTGCAGTCGCCTGGTATTGAAAATTTTGAAAGACAGCCACAGCTCTCTCACTGTCTGTGTTTACTCTCTTTCTACCAAGTTTCTCATGTGGCTTTCAACTTAAATAATACTTTCTACAGGCAGTCTTCACTGACTATTCCAGATCCCAGTCTTCTTTAATTTTCTATAGCATTTAGATTCTGAGCCATTCATTTATTTACTCATTCAGACTACAAATATTTGCCCACTACCTGTGCTCTAAGCACTAAATATTATTGTGATATTCACAGCCTGAGACGATGAGGTGCTGAACTAGAGCAGTGAAAGGAATTGCCTGTCTGTTTTGTGTTGTTACAAAGGAACCCCTGAGCTTGGGTAATTTATAAAGAAAAGAGGTTTATTTGGCTCACAGTTCTGCAGGCTGTACAAGAAGCACAGCACCAGTATCTGCTTCTGGTAAGAACTTCAGCGAGCTTGCAGTCAAGGCAGAAGGTGAAGGGGGAACAGGCGTATCACATGGCAAGAGAAGGAGCAAGAGAGAGAGGAAGGAGTGCCCACTCTTTTAAACAACCAGCTCTCATGTGAACTAACAGAATGAGAACTCACTAATTACCAGGGGAGGGCACCAAGCCACTCTTGAAGGATCTGCACCCATGACACAAACAACTCCCACTAGGCCCCACCTCTAACATTGGAGATCAAATTTCTTTTTTTTTTTTAATTTTTTTTTTTAATTTCAGAATATTATAGGGGTACACCACTTTGGCTATATATATTGCCCATGCACTGCCCGGGTCAAAGCTACAATTGTGGACGTCCCCCAAACTGTGCTCCCCGCATCCATTCAGTGAGAGTTTCCCATCCCCTCCACCCACTTCCTGCCTGCCCGCCCCCTGATGAATATTATTGCCCTGTGTGATGTAAGTGTTGATCAGTTAGTACCAATTTGATGGTGAGTACCAGTGGTGCTTGTTTTTCCATTCTTGTGACACTTTGCTTCGAAGAATGGGCTCTAGCTCCAACCAGGATAATACCAGATGTGTTAATTCACCATTGTTTTTTATTGCTGAGTAATACTCCATGGTATACGTATACCACATCTTATTAATCCACTTGTGTATTGATGGGCACCTTGTTGAATGGAGATCAAATTTCAACATAAGATTTCGAGGGGACAAGCATCCAAACGACATCAGGGATGATGTGTTCCAAGTGCTCAAGGCAAAGGCTATAAGATCACAGCCAGCATAATTTAGCACATTCTATATACTGTCTTACAATATTCACCATTGCTTCAAGTGTATCAGTAATGTCTTCCCAACCAGATTGTAAACTCCTATCTGGAACCAGACACAGGATCTTCAGTTCTTTCAAACACTCGGCATAGTGTGGCACTAAGTAGATATTTGATAAATAATTATTGATTGAATGTACACAGATGCAACTTAAGGAGAGGTAATTCTTCTGTTTACAAAATAATGGTAGAATACTAATAACTTCTTGTTGGCTTCCTTGGTTTAAAAAAATAGCACCTATTTCTTCATAGTTAATCACTTTTTTTCCTTTATTCTACCTATGTTTTTTTTTCAGAACTCACTGTTCCGTACTTTATCTGAAATTAATACTAGATTTGCCATTTGTTCATATAAGAATCAAAATTTTCAGCTGGATGTAGTGGCTCACACCTGTAATCCTAATACTTTGGGAGGCCAGGATAGGAGGATTGCTTGAGGACAGGATTTCAAGATCAGGCTGGGCAATAGTTAGACCCTGTCTCCACAAAAAATAAAAAAAAAAAAAATTAGCCAGATGTGGTGGTGCACACCTGTAGCCCCAGCTACTCAGGAGGCTAAGCAGAAGGATCTCTTGAGCTCAGGAGTTTGAGGTTGCAGTTAGCTGTGATGATGCCACTGCACTCTAGCCCAGCAATAGAGCAGGACCCTGTCTCAAAAAAACAAAAAAAAATAAATTAAACAACTTCCAGGAATGCAATTGCAGCAAATAATTTAGTGAGAAGCAAATGAAGCCTTGCTCATCCTCAGACTATGCAAAGGTGTTGTTATCAAACTAATTTACACAGTCTCATTAAGTTGGCTTTTAACCTGATGTCCCAATGAGTGAAGTTTACTTCAGAATCTCTATAAATCTTCAGGCTCAAGATAGTTCAATGATGGGTGGTAATTTGCATTAGATGAACAGAAAGAATCCTCTTCACTCAACATGTCTTCACCCTGTAAAATTCCACCAATTGCCCAAGCATAAGCAGATTAATTTAAGCCTACTTTTCAACTAGTGATTAACAAAAACAAACCGTAAGTACTCAACCTCAAAGACGAAAATAATTGTTCTTTTCAGAGATGAGAGCAAGATGAAAGTAGGAAAAACTACTAAGATCTATACCATTTCAATATCAAGCTGGTCATTATAATTTGCTCAAGAAACATTTAATTGCTTGTCTAATGTGTACACAGTGCTGTGCCGAGCACTGTGGGAGAAACAGAGATCAATAAGACATGGCACCTGCCCTTAAGCACCTCACAATCAACTAGAGGTGATATACACAGCAAGTAATTGCTTAAAATAGTTGTAATTATGCTGTACTATAATTAGGGAGCTGACAGATTAGGCAATGCTCTTCACTAATAAGAGGCATGGTTTGACCGAGGAAATATCATGGGGGAGGGAACAAAAAAGCGAAGAAAACGATAAGAAACTCTAATGACTTTTGAACTGGGGTGGAGGAGGAGTACTACAGAGAAGTAAAGTATCTTACAGCATAAAAAAGGAAAAGGTTCTCCCACTACACGCAAAAGAAAGTAAGACTTGGGTGATGAGACTGGTATGATCTGAAAAGCTGTCATGAGAAAAAAAGGTTTATATAACTAAGTGTTCTCCAGGGAATGGAGCTTAAGGCAGGACAGGTACTTCACCTCAACATGACGAAAATTATCAGAGGGACCCATTCTTTCTATATGGAGCTACCTGTCACAGAGCATGTGCTGAAGCAGAACAAAAGACTATCCATGAGGCATTATACAGATGATCCCTACACTATATAAAGGATTCAGTTAGATGGACAAAGCCCTCCCCAACTCAAAGGTCCTGTGGTTTAATTTTTAACACAATTTTCAGCAGTTTCAAGTAATCAGTTCAAAAAACAAAAGTTTTTCAATAAAAGTATGCACTACAATGTAACAATTGAGAGTGTAGGTCGCAAAGTCTGAAAAACTTCCATTCTGCCCATTACTAGATGTGTAACCTTGAGGATGTTACTTAGCCTTTCTGAGCTTCTGTTTCCTCACTTGTAAAATGAGGATAATATAAGGACCTAATTCACATAGTTGTTCTCAGGATTAAATGACATAAGACATGTAAAAGGCTTAGCACAATGTTTTAAGCATTTAGTACACAGTAAGTGTTGCTATTAGCTGGGTCTTACCTTCACTACTACTCTCCCATGACCCAGTCCATCCTCCTCATACCTATAAGTCTTATTTTTGCTTAGAATCAGTTAGGGCCACCATATCACTGAGGAATGCAGTCCTAACTGCTTGGTTTGATCTGATCTTCCCTGTGGAGTCTTACATTTAAGACTCCCATCCCACCATGCAGGGGACTCCTTCAAAATTACTTGCAGTTCTAAATCACCAGGCTGTTTCAAGCTTTGCTCACATTGCTAGCTTTACCAGAAATGAACTCACCTTCTCCCAAGCTAAGGTAACTCATCTTCAATATTCCCTTCTAGGATGCCCTACTCAATAAAATCTCTCCTGATGCCAAAGTAGAACTGAACACAGAAGTAGTTTTCATACAAATAAAGCAATGAAAGCTCAGAAAGGTCACCTTAGCCAAGGTCACCAACTAAGAAATGACTGTAGTGGTAGTAATAGTAGCAATAGCAAGAATACCTTATATGTAGAGTGCCTTACTGTATATAAAGCTCTTTCCTACACTATCTCATTGTATTTTTACAGCTCTGTGAAGAAAAGAATCATTTTCTTCTTTTTTATGGATCAGGAAACTAGGCACAGAGACTTGTACAAGGTCACACAACTTGTCTAGTGGAAGGCACAGACATGCTGGATCCCAGACCTCAGATCTTGCCATTCTTAGTCCACAGACTTTTCTTACAGAACATTCCACTCAGTAAATAAATGAAATTATTAAATAAATGAAAAAAATGGCTCCAGATTTATTTTGTTGATACTGAGTATCTCATTCTATAGCTTTGAGTACATCAAGGACAGGAATAAATTTGAGGAGTAATACTTCTTAAAAGAAAAATTTTCTCTCTCTACAAATTACTGAGCCAACCACAAAGGCATCTCTAATTTGAAGGGACTAATGTTAGAGCTGATTTAATGATAGGTGTAGTCACAAAGCTTGCACACACTGTCACAGAAGATACAAAACTTCAGAGGTAACTAACTAAATTGGAGCCTAAAACAATTAGAGAACAAAAGAATTTTGTAATTTCCAAAGCAGTGGGGTTAGGAGTCCTTGGCAAGTATGAAATTACCCACACAATTTACACATTTTAGAACATCTGAAGAATGAGTGAAACCATGATGGTACTCACTGGGTGCCAACGGACTTATCAGTTAAATGCAATGTTCCACTAAGAAGAAAGACAGGAAATGTGGATACTGCCTTTCTGTGTAATCGTCTGTAGATTTCGCAGGAGTTTTTAGTGAGCTATTATCCTATTAAGGAAGCTGTCAAATAGATGGATTAATGAAGGGGAATGGAAAGGAAGGGAGGCTTGAACAGATATAGGAAGAGTTTTAGAAAGACAAACAAATCTATGAAATTTACACTAAGGGTAAAGATTTCCTCTGCATGTGGGAACACTTCTGTGGATTAATATGTTGTATAACATTACTAAGCAACTTAAGTTATTTTTCTCTGCCAGATAATACACAGACATCCACCTACCTAAAATTCTAAATTAGCAGTGCCTGACATGTTGTAGGAACCCAAAGTTTGAAAATAAATAAAAGAAAGGATCAATCCAAACCTGAAATTTCACTATGAATGGTAACTGAGTTTCAAAAATATATATTTTAAGTACCTACTGTGTAACAGACACCATGCTAGGATCCAGCCATTGGGAACAAATTTTAAGTGCTTTGGCATTTTAATGCTCGTAAGACATGGAAATGTTCCTTCATCTTTCTATATGGTTGTCAGAATATAACAATAGTAATTGAAGATAAATTCAGAGTCCCTCTTCCCATGCAATGCAGGGAAATTATGGTTTGTATATTACAAGATGACAGCATCATTTCTCATGGTTTGCAGGATGATTGGTTTGTAGGATTAAAATGAGTCTAGTCCCTTCCAATCTTAAAACAGAAGTCATGTTCCCTATTATTAATAGAAGACTTGCCAACAAGCAGCTATAACTGTATTAGCACTTGTAACTGAGGACCAATATTTTATAGATGAACTGGGTTATAGCAAAATTCTTTCATTTCTGTAGTAAGTAAGCACTTTGGTTGAGATCCAGCTAAGCTGCTTTCTCTAAATTCTCCTTACCAGATAGACACCAATAATGAGGTTCTGTTGTTCTACTTATAGAAGAAAAATTACTAATGCCTAAAAATATGGGCATCAGTATCAGTATTTAGAAAGATATTGTTGCAATGGTGTGACAAACACTGTCAATATCTCAACCATATCCACCCCAAGTCTTACCATTATGGTGCAAACCAGACTTCCAAATGCCTTAGGGCTTTCTCTGGAGCTAGAGCCCATTCTACCAGTGTGAAGGGCAGACTGGAATGCTGTAGAATCAACAGATACTCCCACCCACTAAGAAGCAGCCCTTAATTAACAACTGACAGGGATTGGTATATAAATACCCTAGCTCCTTTGTCACTGGGCATGACAGAAATTAATTGAGGCTGGCTGATTCTACACTGACTCATGGAGTTCCCCAGTGGGATTAAGTTACTAGCTTGATAATGCACCCTTTATTAGGTAACTTACCTTCCCTGTCTTTTTTCTGGGATCATCTCCCAAATAATCCACTTAAACTTAAATGTGAATCCTCATTTTAGAACCTCTTATAGGGTAATATAAACTAGACAGAATTATTAGGCCCTTACAATATTCATTGTTACTTACTTTAATAGTAATACATTTAGTGTTAACAATTCTATGAAGTATGATATAGAATGTGATTTTAGATCGTTTTTTAGAAATAATTTTAAGGAAGCATCCTTTTAATTTAGTTTAATAACATAGTTTTTTTGTTTGTTTTGTATTGCTTTCCTTTGTTTATTATGAGGAATGATTGTTCAAATGTTTTGGAGGCCATATAGCATTTGTTCTGAAGGCAGATTGCCTGAATCCAAATCCTAATTTACCACTTAGTACTGGAGTACTCTTGAGGAGTTTATTTAAACTTTCTTTACTTCACTTGTCTTATCTGTAAAATGGGAATAATGGTATTAATGTCTGCATCATATGGTTATAGTGAGGATGAGTTAATTCATTTAAATTGCTTAGAGTAGTATCTGGCTAATAGTAAGCACTTAATAAATGTTAGCCAATTACAAATATTATAACATTATTATTGTTGCTTATTGGGAGGCACTCTAACAGAGTAGTTAGAGTTCTTCCCGGTTCTTCCACATGTTCTTCTTGGTTTCATATCTTAGTTCTCTCACATGCTAATTGTTTGAATTTAAGCAAGTTACTTAACCTTGTATATTTTAGTTTTTCTCATGTAAAAGATGAACATAAAAATATTATCTACATCATGGGATTTTTATATAAATTAATTGAACATATATGTAAAACACTTAAAACAGTATGAGTATAACATAGCTCATTATAGCATTAAACAAATGTGAGCTATTATGGCTGTATCTTTTATTTTCTTTGAGCTATTAGTGACATGTTATATTAATATATTTCCTAGTAGTAATCTCCACTGCATTTACATAATAAATATTTCTTAGTGCTTTTTAATATACTCTTAAATTAGATTTACTAATACTTTGATTAGGATTTTTAATCTATATTCATAAATGAGATAGATCTATATTTTCTTTTTGTGTTATCTGTGTTCAGTTTTTACATATACTAATTTTCTTAAAATGAGTTAGAAAGTTTTCTTGCTATTTCACTACTTTGGAAATGGGTACTAGTCATGAGAATTATCATCTTTTAAAGTTTAAAAGTATTTGACTTTAATCCTGAGCTTCATTAAGTATTATCCTTTGACAAAATTTTAATTTATTCCAAGGTCATGAGTCTGTTCAAATTTTCAATTTCTAACTGAATCAATTTAGGTAATTTATGTCGTGGAAAAAGAAGATTATAAGCCCATATTCTTTACTCAGCTAGAAATTGTAAATGAAATTACATTCTTCAGTTAATACAGCTGCTTTAAGAAGACAAAGCCTTGTGCTAACCATCACTTCTCATTAAATTGATGAGGCAACTTTATTCTTCCAGTTGTTCAGGGCAAAATCTTTGAAGACATCCTGATTCCTTTCTCCCCTGATATCTAATCCATCAGGAAATCCTTTGAAACATATCTGAAATCCAACCACTCCACCACCTCCACTGTTCCCCCAAACTCCAATCTATCATCTCTCATTTGGAGTACTTTATTAACCTTTTGATAGGTCTTCCTACTTTTTCTCTTGTCTCTTGTAATATAGGCTAGAATGTACCCAGATCTCCTAATCAGAACCTAGCCCCTCAAATCCCTAGCTGCCATGATTTTTGGCTGCTGACAGCTCATATCTGAGTCCATCTCTAGAAACTGCTCTAGAGATGCTCAAAGGGAGCTGCTCCCTCACCGAAAGTTATACCCCTTTCCCAAAGGTAACTAGTATCTAATGACTGGTCAATGTGAGATATGGCCCCCTTTCCCCAGTTTAGGACAACTCTGAAAAGATATATGAATTACAGAACTCCTGTGGATCAGTTACGGACTTTGTGGCAATCACTTTGCATTCAACTCATCACTCTGCCCAATTCTTCATCCTCATTCCCTCACAGGTGTTCCTGAGAGCACTCTCTAATAAACTTTCTATATGCAAATTCACCATTCAGAATCTGCTTCTCAGGGCCACTGACCTAAGATGATTGATGGAAGGAGTGGTCCAGAAAAAAAAAGTAGACTTTAAAATGGGATTTTTGAGTTGCAACACCCACTGGCTACTTGGCAATGAGAATCCCATCACTAGTGGTAGGTAGAAACTGATAATTCATGGCATGTTGTAATGATGCAATTGTTAAAACTTTCACATGTGGTGAACTGGGATTAAAAACTGGTGGGAAGGAATGCACTGGCAAGTATAATATATCAGTCACTCAAGAGGTTTAGAGGAGGTGTGGATCTAGTTTCAGTCTTCCACATGTGGCTATCCAATTTTCCCAGCACCATTTATTGAATAGGGATTCTTTTCTCCAGTGTAAGTTTTTGTTTATTTTGTCAAAGATCAGATGACAGTATGAGGATGGTTTTATATCTGGGTTCTCAGTACTGTTACATTGGTCTATGTCTCTGTTCTCGTGCCAGTACCATGCTACTTTGGTTACTATAGTCTTGTAATATAGTTTGAAGTCTGGTAGATTGATGCCTCCCAATTTGTTCATTTTGCTTAAGATTGCTTTGGCTAGAGGGGTCTTCTCTGGTTCCACACGAAGCGTAGAATTATTTTTTCTAGATCTCTAAAAAATGATGTTGGTATTTTGATAGCGACTGCATTGATTCTGTAGATCACTTTAGGTAGTATAGACATTTTAACAATGTTGGATTCTACCGATCCAAGAGCATGGTAGGGTTTTCCATCTGTTTACATCCTCTGCAATTTCTTTTCTCAGAGTTTTGTAGTTCTCCCTATATAGGACTCTCACCTCCTTAAGTTAAATACGTTCCTAAACATTTAATTTTCTTTGCTGTGAAAGGTATTATGTCTTTGATTTGTTCCTTGGCTCGACTGTTATTGGTGTATATGAAGGCTACTGATTTGTATACATTGATTTTGTCTCCTAAGGCTTTGCTGAATTCATTTATCAATTCCAGTAGTCTCTTGGTTGAATCTTTGGGGTTTTCTAGATATAATATCATAGTATCAGCAAAGAGTGAAAATTTGATCTCTTCTGCCCCCATTTGTACACCCCTGATTCCTCTCTCTTATCTGATCTCACCTCTCATAAAAATCAACTCATGATGGATAACAGAATTAAACCTAAGACATGAAACCATAATAATTCTAAAAGAAAACATTGGAAAAACTCCTACAGACATTGGCCTAGGCAAAGAATTTATGAGGAAGACCCCCAAAGCAATCACAGCAGCAACAGAAATAAATAAATGGGAACTGATCAAATTAAAAAGCTTCTGCACAGCCAAGGAAACCATCACTAGAGTGAACAGACAACCTACAGAATGGGAGAAAATATTTGCATGCTATACATCTGATAAAGGGCTGATAACCAGAATCTTTACAGAAGTTAGGAAAATCAACATGAAAAAAATCAAACAACCCCATTAAAAAGTGGGCAAAAGACATGAACAGAAACTTTTCAAAAAAAGACAGAATAATGGCCACCAAACATATAAAAAATTGCTCAACTTCTCTAATCATCAGGGAAATGCAAATCAAAACCACAATGAGATATCACTTAACTCCAGTGAGACTGGCTTATATCAAAAAGTCCCAAAACAACAAATGTTGGCATGGATGCGGAGAGATAGGAACACTCATATGCTGCTGGTGGGACTGCAAATTAGTACAACCTCTATGGAAAGTAATATGGAGATCAAAGAACTAAAAGTAGAACTACCATTTGATCCAGCAATCCCACTACTGGGTATTTACCCAAAGGAAAAAAAGACATTCTATAATAAAGACATCTGCACGCGAATGTTTATAGTAGCACAATTCACAATTGCAAAGATATGGAAACAACCCAGGTGCCCATCAATACATGAGTGGATTAATAAAATGTGGTATTTGTATACCACGGAGTTCTACTCAGCCATAAAAAACAACAGTGAATTAATACCACTGGTATTATCCTGGATGGAGCTAGAGCCCATTCTTCAAAGTGAAGTATCACAAGAATAGAAAAACAAGCACCACTGGTACTCACCATCAAATTGGTACCAACTGATCAATACTTACGTGCACACATGGAAAGAATACTCATTGGGGTCGGATAGCTGGGAGAGGGGTGAAGGGGATGGGAAAACTCACACCTAATGGGTGCGGGGCACACTGCCTAGGGGATGTTCACGATTGTAGCTCTGACTTGGGCAGTGCATGGGCAATATATGTAGCCAAAGTGTTTGTACCCCCATAATATTCTGAAATAAAAAAAGAGGTTTAGGGGAAATAATAATTACAAGGACAATGGACATGAATGGATGTTGCTGAGTGTGATCAAAGTTTTAGAGAAAGAATGCAAGACTAAGGGTGATTAATCACCAATATGATGCAAAATGTGAAAGTCAGAGAACTTCTCAGCTATATAAAACACTCATCTCCTGCAGCTAGAAATCAGAAAAAGTTAGGGATCAGGCCCAGGACTTAATTATGAGGATAGCAGAACTCTAGTGAAGGTTGAATCCACTTCTGGAGAGCAGGGAGGGGGGTTTGGAGAGAGGCAATTTGGAAAGGGAAAGCTCTTAGAGGCTTGACAGTGAAAGGAAAGAAAGAAGTAAATGGTAGAAATTAAGGACCCTACAGAAACAAACAAGAGGCACAAAATAAGACGACATACTAACCCCAAATCCACCCCCCAAAACAAGCATCAGATATTTTTAAAACATACACCACCAATAAAAGAGGTGAACTAAGAAGTCTAGAAGCCACCCAAGCACCTTACTCTAGCTACAAAAAACCTTTTAATATTGTTGGTCCAAGAAAATTTAAAACATTTAAAAATGAAAAGACAACCGCAAGTAATAGTTATACATATCTACGATAAGAAAGAAACAGAAAATGTCATAATGGTATTGAGGTTCTGTCAGAGACTCTTCTTGTTCTCAGGAGATATATACTGAAACATTGAGGGCAGAAATGTCATGATATCTACAATTTAATTTCAAATTATTCAGCAAATACCCACACAGTAGAGAGAGCAAATGTGGCAAAATACTAACAATTGGATAATCTAAGAATATATGTTCTTGTACTGTTCTTTTAAATTCCCTATAGGTTTTAATTTTTCAAAAGAGTATTTTCAAGACAAAGGGAAAATTCTGAACTTGAGGTATAGAAACTAAACTTTTTTGTGATTTTTAAAGAAGTCCCCGATGCAAGGAGACATTCGGGTCACTGTAGAACAATGAGGAAACAGTGCACCATGGGTACAGAAGATGAACAACAGAACGTGCAAGGTGAAACCCAGACCAGACCAGTACAGAACCATTTTTCTAGGCCAGACATGATTAAAGATTTTTACCAACTTCTTAGTAATAAAGAAATGAACATTAAATAGCAGAACCCCAAAACATATCCTTTAGACTTTAGTGTATATAACTATAATAAACTGTAACATATGATTTATGCTTCATACTCCATCAAAAAGGAATTGTTCCTTTCGTTGACTTTCAAATTCTACATTATTAAACATCTCCAAGGATTTCTTAGAGATGGATTTCAGGATGGAGTAGAGCCTACTTGAAAATTACAATTAATTGTAATTTGCCAGCAGCAGGAAGACCAGCTAAACAGAAATTTGTCTAAACAGAATCTCAGAATCTCTGGGCTCATATCACAGCTTCACACTTTACTAGCTGTGAGATCTTTAGCAAGTTACTTAACTTCTCTGTTTCATTGTCTATAAAATGTAAAAAACAATAGCACCTATATTTCAGGATTGTTGTAAGGATTAAATATAAAATGCTTAGAATGCTGCATTGTATATAGTAAACCCCTAATAACTTGATTATTAAACATAATTTATTCCTTTCTAGTTGTACTATGTCTTATACACACACACATACATGCACACACCCCTCTGAAAAGTAATTATCCAAAGTCGTGCTTCTGTTTCAAGGACTTTCAATGTTTTAAGCCTGTTGAACTGACAAGATCTAATTCAATCATTTATAAACAGTTAAACTTCAAATATCATATGTTATAATTTAGTACCAATTAATAAATATAAATATCCAGGTCTTCATTTTACTTCTTTTTCTTTTTTCTTTTCATTTCTTTTCTTTGCACTTTGTTGTTTTCTTTCTTTATTTTTATTTTTATTTTTTGTATCCTGGAATATTCTTCTACATTCACAAGTAAGGTCTTGTTTCTTCAGTTGTAATGATACTGGATAAAAACATCCTCACATCTGACCAAACTGATTAAATATCACAGAAAAGTAACTTTATGACCTTGTAGAATGTTATAGAATAGGAAAAATGCACTAAATAACCGCCAGGAACTATGTCAAAAACTTGTGAAAAATTCAATAGACATGAATTTTCCCAATTAATAAGTGATGTGAAGGTTTCTTGCCTAATAGACTAGATGAAACACCCAAATCTAAAAATGCCCTTTTTAGTCCTCATTCCCAACAAAAGTTGTTATATATTCAATAAATGTGGTTTTAGTTTTTCAAAGGTTTTTAGTGGTCCTCTGTAAGTATATCCACACAAGTGTTTCCTCCTTCCAGGAAAAATCTAGAGGTCACTGATCTGATTAGTTAATTCAATTTGAACAGTAATAAGGCCAACGAACTTGCATGAAGGCATTTAATAATGAGTTTTGATTGTGCTCTTGCAAAGCAGAGACCATGAGGATTTGATTTGGACAGCAGTTAGGACAATACAACTTGCATTCAGTAACTTAATAAACACTTTAATTGTACTCTTGGTTGACCTTCCCCAAGATAAGATATTTGGGGATACAGGAAGGAGTCTGATTAAACACAGGTGACACAAGTTAGAAAATAAAAGCCATGAGAAAGACAAGTCCCAAATATAAATAGATATTAATAATAATATTTTACATTTATATACACTTCACAGTTAACAAACTACCATTGCACAATTATAATTTATTTCAATCCAATAAGTCTTATGGAGCACATACTTAAGGCACTATATCAGACAATCTGTGGAAAACAAAAATGAATATATCCCCACAGAGAGCTTATGATCCAGTGAAGATATGGTCTGCTTGACTTGAAGAAATAGAATATTGTAGAGATTCAAATTGTTATAGGAATATAGATAGAGGAGAGATGTGATCAAACTTGAGGAGTCAGGGAAGACTTCACTGAGCAAGTGGTATTTGAATTTGAGCCTTTAGTTTCCCCCTTTCAAAAGAAGGTAGCAATTATTGTCTTGAGATGGGAATAGGAGCAAGCAGCTCAGTATGGTAAGAAAAGCACTGGGCTTGAATGTCAAAAGACTAAGATTATAGCCTCAGCTACTAACCAGCCATGTGAAATAGAACAATTACTCCATCGATCAACAAATATTTATAGAGCCTTATATATAAGGCTCTGTTATATATACTCTGGGGATATAGCAGTAAAGAAAGACATTATTTCTTACTTTCTGATAACTAATTCATTCAAGTTTGCTCATGAGTTTCCTTAATGATTGGACTAAGGCCCAAAATTTAGGCTTTCTGGCATTAATATTCTATGATTCTGAGAAAGAACTTGAATAACAATAGCATGGTAGCTTCTGTTTCTTTGCTAAGTGTAATTTTTCTATATGTATTTCAATTCCTCCTTCTAATAGTTATGGAGGATATGTATGCAGAAAGAAAAACAGACTGAATTTTCAGTCACTACCTACAGCTGCCATAACCAGCTGTTCCCACACATTTTCTCCAGGGACACATTTTTCTGGAACGTAGATTAATACATGATACTCTATTAAGCCATTGTAAAAGAAAACAGAATCAACACAATTTACAGAAACCTGGTGGAAAATATTGTTCTTTTTTCTCTTCTTCTGAGAGGAGGTCAGTGACAATTCCAAACAATTCATACAGAAATTGAAGAAAAAATTCTTACATCTTGAACATGTTTCCATTCCTCTGGTTGACATAGATTGGCAACACTATCGTGTTTTATGTAATTATTCATGGAATGTGGTCTAGTAATGGGTAAGAGCATCAGATTTGAGGTCAGATTGACAGGCATATAGATAAATACAAATTCATACAAATATAAATCCTAACTCTATCACTTACAATCTAGGAGATTTTAACTGCTCTGATCCTTAGTTTCCTTATTAAAATGAAAATGATCGTATGTGTCTCCTAAAGTTACCAAATGAGATAAGATATACAAAATGCTTGGCATATAGCACTTGATTTAATTACAGCCATTAAGCTTATCATCATCCTTAGCGATTAAAAATAAATATATATATATGTGCTAGAAGAAAAAAATGAACTATCATTTTCAAAATACTAACTCATTTTTGTACAAAGGAAACTAGTATTTGCAGCTATTTCACTTTAAATCACATAGGCAAAACCACTTAGGAAAAAAAATAGACAACATCTTCTCCTATTTCTCTATGTAGGCCAATATGTAATACATGCCATTAAGACATTTTTCAATTTAGTACTTAAACCACATAAAAATGGCAAACCAAATTACAAGTTTATTCTCAATACTTACAAGGTTACACACAAAACAAAAGTTTGAATACATCTTTCCATGTACTTACTATTCAAACTATACTTTAGGTATTCTAACAGGAGAAATACATATAATTTATAAGTACAGCTTCAAGTTACTAGTTCCAATTTTACAGCCCTTTTACCAGCACTTGAATTCCTGATTTTATAATCATAGATGGAAGAATGACTTTAGTATACAAAGAATAAGCAAAACAATGCAAATAATATGTGATAACTCCGCAATTCAATATTTGTGAGCAAATCATTAAAGAAATATTTCAAGCCACCAGTCATGCCTCATTTACCATAAGTAGGTCAATAGAAAACTAAATTAACTTACAGTGAACAAGAACTTCCTTGGACTCCATTAAAATGGTTAGAAGAGTAGAGTAAAGTTAGACTCTTAAACACAAATGTCTGCTACTAGTTGATAGAATCCCCAGCTCTGTCTCTTGCTCATACCACCTCACCAAACATACAACCACAGATGCTCCTTCCTAACAGCTGACTTTTAATCCTGTCATTAGGCTTAAACAAGATCCTTTCAAAAAATGTAGCAGGCAACACTGAATTCACCAAGAAAAAAATTATTTTTAAGAACCATCCCCTAGTACCAGAATGTTCTATCTCCCTACATGTTCCTCACAAAAGAAGATTGGCTTAACTTGAAAGCTGAACTATAATTTGCTTTCACATCTATTGTTGCACTGAATATGTTAAGCTACCCAACACAATTCTCTCCTTCGAGCTAGAGGATGTACACTCTGGGATATAATACAAATGTCAAAGCCATTTGGGTACCATTGAAGACGAAACATTAATGTTATAAAATCAACTCCTGCAATCAGGGTATATTACTTCCAGGAAATAAACACTACCTAATCCAGGCTCTCCCACAACACAAAAGCCTAGAGCCAGTGGATTGGCAATGACATTATAGAGATTCCAAAGATACCTCTGGCTGCTATTTTTCTCTGCAATATTAGGATATTAAAAAGAGTTATTGTCACCTCATTCCCCAAAATGCTAAAAATTGATGGCAATAGTTTTTACTAACAGGAAAATAATTTCAATTCCAAAAATTCCCTAGCTGATTCTTTTTTTATATGTCACAAAATATCAAGTTTTCTACTTATAAGCCTTATCACAAATATTTGCAGAATAATTACATAAAAGGTGAATATTATTCCCTATGACTATTTGTGCCAACAAAATATAAAAGTACTACATTTGATTTTCCACAACATATTGCCCCCAGGTTTTTTACATATACAAGAACTCCTCATCTAAATATCACTAACAACTAATATTAACTTGACACGTATTCACTGAGCTTACAATGTGCCAGGCACTGTGCTAGACTCTAGAGATACAAAAAATATAAGACATGCTCCTTTGTGAAAAATTTTACAACATATATGGTGGTTATTTCAGTGGTACACAATAATGTTACTGCATCAAAATTCTCCCTCAATATTCCCTTTTCAGAAATCCCTGCATCCAAGTAAATTCCACATTGTCTTATTTCATAAAGGTAAATTCTGGTCAACTATATTCAATATAGGACTATTTAAAGGTAAACATGCAGGAAAGGAGTAACAAAGAAACATCATAACTAGTTAACCATACATCAAATTGGATTTGTACATTGAAGGCCAGTTCATTTCTACAGAGGCTGTTGAGGATAACCTAATGAATGAGACAGTTTATAGGAGTCCACAATTCTTACTAGACATATCTAAACATATAAGTCCTCCAGATCTCTAATCAGAGAAGATCTCCTAAAGCAGAAACCATAAACTCAAAATTCCGACAGGAGCCAGGGGAAAAGGTAAATGAGTAGCACAAGCTAGGACTTAGAAAACTCACATTTTTAGTTTATCTTCTATCTCCCAGAAAACATTTAGGTAAAAATGAATATTTCTCTACTATAAGGAAAGGAATAGTGAGTGCAAATGCAGACAACTTATACTCTGCCTCAGTATAAGAGATGCTATCAGGAGGGCTGGGGACTGTAGTCTAATGAAAAGAGCAAAGCCATCCACTCAAAAAATGAACCAGTTGCTGCCATGTACAAATGTGAACCAAATGTTGTTATTGCTACATCTTTTGGTTTTTCAAGCGAAGCTAGAAGTTCATATTTTTGTGTGAAACCTCCCAATTTTTGCATGCCAGTTTAATGTTTAAAAAAATATTTGATGGGCTCAAATTTATCAATTTATAAAAAAGATCCAGCTCCCTTGACCTGAATAAAGGATATCTATGAAAAACTCACAACTAACATCACACTAATGGTGAATGACTGAAAGCTTTCCCCCTACAATCAGGAACAATACAAGAATGGCTGCTTTCTCTACTTCTATTCAAAATTGTACTGGAGATTCTAGCCAGGGTAATTAGGCAAAAAAATTTTTAAAAAGGCATCCAGATTGAAAAGGAAGAAATAAAATTATCTCTGGTTATGGGTGACATGATCTTGTATATAAACTATCCTAAGGAATTCACAGCAAAAAAAACCTATTGGAACCAATAAATGAGATCAACAAGGTTGTAGGATACAAGACTAATATACAAAAATCAATTTTATTTCTATATACTAACAAAGAATAATCTGAAAATAAAACTTAAAAGACAATTCCATTTGTAAAGAATTTTTAAAATATTTATGAATAAATTTAACAAAAGAAATGCAAGGTGTATATACTAAAAACTACAAAACATTGTTGAAAGAAAGTAAAGATGTAAATAAAAGGAAAGGCATCCCATATTCATGGATTGGAACACTTAATATTGTTAAGATTGTAATAGTCTCCAAGTTGATATACAGATTCAACATTACCGTTATCAAAATCCTAGCTGACATTTTTTTTACAGAAATTGACAAGCTGTTCCTAAAATTCATATAGAAATGCAAAGAATCCAGAATAACCAAAAAAATCTTGAAAAAGACGAATAAAGTTGGAGGACTCACACTTCTTGATTTCAAAACTTACTTTAGTAATCAAGACAGTGTGGTACTGGAACAATAATAGACATATAAATGGTGTAGAATTGAGAGCCTAAAAATAAATTCTTACATTTATAGTCAATTGATTTTCAACAGTGTTACCAAGACAATTCACTGTAAAAGAATAGTCTTTTCAACAAATGGTTTGGGGATAACTGGATATTCATATGAAATGAATTAATTTGGACTCCTATCTCATACCATACTCAAAAGTTAACTCAAAATGGATCAAAGACCTAAATTTCAAAGCTAAAACTATAAAACTCTTAGAAAAAAACATAAATGTAAACTTTCATGACTATGGGCTAGGCAATTGTTTCCTAGATACAACACCAAAAGCACAAGCAACTAAAAAAAAACCAGACTTCATCAAAATTTGTGCTTCAAATGAAACTGTCATTAAAATCAAAAGGCAATCCACAGATGGAAGAAAATATTTGAAAATCATTTATTTGATAAAGGTCTATTATTGAGAATATATAAGGAACTATTACAACTCAACAACAGAAAGATAACTCAATTTTTTAAAAGGGCAAAGATTTGAACAAGACGTTTCTCCAAAGAAAACAAACAAATGGCCAATAAGCATATGAAAAGATGTTCAACATCATTAGTCATTAGGGAAATGCAAATCAAAATCACAATGAGATAGCACTTCACACCAGAAAATTGTGTCTACAATAAAAATGACTGATATAAATAATAAGCGTTTTTGTTAGGACATGGAGAAATTGGAACACATTACTGGTAGAATTGTAAAATGGTATAGCCACTTTGGAAAAATTTGGCAGTTCCTTAAAAAGTTAAACATAGAGTTACCATATGAACCAGCAATTCTACTCCTAAGCATAGACCCAAGAGATTTAAAAACATATGTCCACACAAAAATCTACACTAAATGTTCATAGCAGTATTATTTACAATAGTCAAACAGTAGAAACAACCCAAATGTCCATCAACTGATGAATGGATAAATATGTAGTATATCCATACAATGGAATATTATTCAGCAATAAAAAGGAATGAAGTACTGATGCATGCTACAACATGGATGAACCTTGAAAATATTATACTAAGTGAAAGAAGCCAGTCACAAAAGGCCACATATATGATTTCATTTATCTGAAATGTCCAGAATAGGTAAATGTACAGAAAGTAGATTAGTAGTCAGTTGCCTAGGTGCAACTTTGCTCCACAATCGGCTCTTGCTGGTCAATGGAAGGGTAGAAGGTATGGCTGAAAGGTTTTCATACCAAGGGGTAAGGAAGTTATTTCCTCCCAAGTTTTATAAAGCTGTGTATAAGGATAAATAATAGAAAAGAGAATCAGAATTTAAGCACAAATGAATTTTTTGTAGTGTGAACCTGTTAAGTGGAGAAATTCCAAACTAATGATAAATATCAAAAATCCAATGGTGACCTGGACCTTTCTTGCAAGATCCAACCAAGATTTTAAAAATAAATAAATAAGTATTTTAGCCTGTTCACATCAGTAAACTCTTCATGCCTTCAATCCTAAAATCCCACTTAGTGTGCTAAGGCTGTGAAATTGATTAATTTAAAAGCAATTTTTTCTCCCCTGAGGCCAGAAAGGATTTTTGAAAGAGGCCAGAAAGAAAGAAAAAGAGTCATAGAAACAACAGGTGCTCTGAACAGCTGGGGAGAGAACTGTGAACTCCTCCCTGAAGATGATCCTAAGAACTAGCAAATTTTTAAATCCCTTTTGGAAAAGAGACATAACAAATGACTCATGTCCAAGATAATAACTGTTCCACTTTACTCCACCCCACATTCCCTGAAAACTGACATGTGCACCACTGTTAAGTACTAATAGATTCTGAGATGCCAGAGTTAACCCTCAAGGAAAAATAAGCTTTTAACTAAAAATCCTTTGTACATATGTTCTCTTTAAGAAACCAATATAAATTTGATTGATTATTGGCAATTTCACTTTTTAAATTCTGTGATACGCAGACCTGGATATGTCTTAGAGTAAATGTGAAATTGTGGAAGAATCGCAGACTTTGGAATCTGAAAAATCTGCTGTAATACTTTCTCGGCCGTGTGATTTCAGGCTTGCAAAAATAATACCTACGTACCACCTTTTATTCTAACCACTTTAGTATATTAATGTATTTAACCCTCATAATAACTCTATACGTAGGTATTATTGATCCACTTTAAAGATGAGAAAACTGAAGTTTAGTGAGATGAAATGGCTCAATGAAAGCTTCACAGCTAAGTGACAGAACTAGGATTTGGATGCAAGCATCCTAGCTCCAGAGACAATACTCCTATCTCATCACATTGATTTCTGATGTGTTTTTCTGATATTTTTTTCTTTATTACTCTTTCTTCAACTGTAAAACAGAATGAATTCATAGGGCCATTTTAAAGATTATAAGATAGTATATGTAAAGCACAGTTCCTTGCACATAGTAGGTACATGATAGACTTTTTAAATGATGATTATTAATATAGATCATGCTATAGGGTCTCAAGTTGAAGCAGCCCTCCACACCATTAGTCCAGTTTGAAATATAGATGTTGGGGTATCTTATACTCAGAACACAGTTACAGCTCTCCCTCATTCCTTTGTATTCACTTTGTTCATTCCTCTGCATGCTTTATAGACATGTCTTTTCATTAAATAATTACAGTAAGTTCTTTAAAAGGACAGAGCTTATCTTTTTATTTATGCTTATAACTGTTACAATCTCCAACACTTTGCCTGGCACAAAGAAGATGCTTAATACATATTTATGAAAAAGAAAGACTGAAGGTAGAAAGGGAGGAACTAAAATAGAAAGGAAGGAGCGAAAGATAGGGTAAGAGAATAGGAAAGCAACCAAAAACTAACCCAAAAAAAGTTAAGATAAAGAGTATTCTATCTTAATGAAACACGTTATATCTCTCTGAAGAACATTCCAGTGTATATCAACTACTGCAAATTATACTCCACAACTTTTTATAACATTTTATTGTCTTAGCTTATAGTATTGTTCCAATAAAGAAAATATAAAGTGATATTCAGTCCATTTTACCTCAGAGTTATTAACTAGTTTGAAAAGCAGGCAATACATTTGCACTAGGAGGAATTCTCAATTTTTCTGAAAAATCAGTGTTAGGTTTAGTTTTACCATTTAAATACAAACACTACTAGTAAGCTCACAATTTAATTGTACCCAATGTGTAACATTTTCAAAAGTAGGTTTGAAGGAAGGGTCACTGTATGAATCCAAACCTTGTCAGCTGCCAAATAACCATTCTATGTCTGGCAGCTGTGGACGGTGAACAATAAGACTAATGTAGCTGTCAGGAAGCCAAATATTTTGTTTATGACCTTGATAGTGAATCAGTGAATATCAGCTAATTTCTGACTACCATGTACAAAAGGGCATCCTTTTACTTTCTGTCAAGCTAATAATATTTGATGAGGGACTCTGAGTTCAATAAATCTAAAATAATAGGTATAAAATCTAGTTGTCTTTAAAAATGGAAATTCTAGGAAAAATTTTATATATCAGCATAAGACAGATTGTTTTCTTTGCCTTCTATTTCTTTTTATCTTTTGTTTAAAAGTTCAGAAAACTGTAAGATTTATATACTTGAAGATAGCTTTAAAACAAATGAGGCAATACAGCTGTTAATTAGCTGGATTTAGCCACTCCACAATGTGTATCGATATATATAAAAACATCGTTTTGTATACCATAAATATATATAATTTTTATTTGCCAATTTAAAAAATGAAAGAAGTATGATTAAAAAGCATTAGTCCATCTAAAATGTTTTACAAACCAGTGAGCATGGTAATAGCCAATTTCAGATGAATAGAGTGAAGGTTTGGGAGCTAAAGCAACACAAGGCAGGTTAGTCACAGCAACAGACAATACCAATGTCTGTGCCACTGCAGCAGACATCAGGCCCTGACCCTGCCAAAACACACTGAAATGTGTGAACATCTCTGGTTTAGCACTAAAGATAGTTAAAATAATTAAGTTCTCAAAGAGCTGAGAAAATGTAACTTAACATTCAGTAATTATTTTATTAATTCAAGACATTTATTGAGTAATGAATCACTGAATAAGGTCCAGCCATTGAAGAACAGAATAAGACAAATTCCCTATTCTCACAATATAGTGTGAGACAGATACATAAACATATAAGTGAAAAAAGTGTTAATAAAGAACAGAGTGCTAGGATGTTTAGGAACAGCTTATCCAAAGACTAACATTTCAGCTGGGTAGAGAAAGCCGAGAAGGGCATAAAAGGCAAATATGAGGGCAAGGATAGAGGTGCAGAACATGAAAGGCCTAGCTTTAAGAAAAAAGTGACATTGAGTATGACCAGAGTCTAGCATTTGTGTGGGTGGTATAAGGGAAATGCAACTGGAGAAGTAGGCTAATACCAGGTTGTGAAAGGAGAGAGTAAAAACCAACAGAAGTCTTTAAGCAGAATGGTGGCATGAGCCTATCTGTTTTGGGAAGGAAGATGCCCCTGGTGGATTTGTGGGAGATAGACAGCAGTGGGAAGAAGTAGTAGCAAAGAGACCAAATGTGATAAGCTGTCATGCTATACCAGGCAAAAGAAGATAGAGTTCTGAAATAAGACACTGGCAGTGAAAATAGACAGCCAGGGATAAATTCACAAGGTAAAAGTAATAAGATCTAATGAATTTGGGGATGTGATGGGTGAGGGGGGAGAAGAACCATACAAAGCTCCAAGCCTATAACCTGTACATTTTAAGCTTGAAGTGCTAACAGATGTTTACAGATTTGCAGAGTACAAAGAAAGTGAATAAGCTTGAATCGTTTTATGAAAAAAGCATCTCTGGAGACCCTAACCTAGTCTGGGTTAGGAAACCAGGTTAGGATCCAGGTGAAGATACCTAAAAGATAAAAATACAAGTTTCAGCTCAGGTGAGAGATTAGTATTAGAGATAAATATCTGAGATGATTGGCATATATGGACATAAAATAGGAGAAAATAAGATGACTCAAGGAGAGTACACAAAGGCCAATTCAGAAGAGAACCAAAGATGCAGGCTCAAAAACACTACCACTGAACATATTAAAAGAAGAGCAGCCATCAAAGGAGACTGAAAAGGAACAAGAATTCATTTATTCCAAATCGTCCAACTATTCTAATTATTCTATTATTATTTGTCACCTATTATAGACCAATCATTATGGGTGTCCGGGAGTAGGGATATAAAAATTAATACAATAGAGTTTCCGCTCAAGGATTGCTGTCTAATGGGGTTCATAGGCAAGTTGAGAGACATTTTCAAAACTGTTGCATAGGTGCTACAATAGAGAAATTCACAGGGTCTGAGGAGAGCACAGGATGGCATCTATTTAAAGGAGAACCAAGAAAAGTTATGAAACCAAGAGAAAAGAGAATGTCCAAAAATAGCATCAGCACTGTCAAATGTGATCTCAGCACAGATGTTATTAAAATTTGAATGTTGGTATTTATAGTCTGTATCAAGTTGCTCTTTCCAGTAAAACATGCTGACTCTTAACCCTCAAAATATTTTCAGTGGTCACTTTACACGCCTATCAGAAAGTATCGCATAGCAATTGAGGTATGTCTGAGAGGCTGTGAAAAGGAAAACACTCTTATTAGTTCCCACAATCAAATTAACCCTATTCAGACCACAAAGTGATCCTTGAACCATAAGAAAGTTCCAGAAAATCCTTTGAAATTAAAGAAAATTAAAATTTATCTGGAGAAGGGAGGAGAACATGTAGATCACTTTTAATCAGCACACATGTATTTTGTGTATATATTTAAAAACAGTTAATATGCACTGAATGCTTACAACCTGACAGACACTATGCTAAGTATTTCATATGCACTATTACTAATCTCCATAACAACTCAATAAAGTAGGAATCATTATTCCCATTTCACAGATAAGAAAACTGAGGCTTAGAGAGGTTAAATATCTTGTTCAAGGTTACAGAGCTAATCACTGACAGTAGTAAGTTCAAACACAATTTATCTAAATCCACAACCATGTCCTTCACCATTCCACAATACTAAACTATAAGTTATGGTAACTACAAAGAGAGATAAAAGGAAATGACTGAATCTAGAATTGTACCAACAGATTGAAAATTATGTGAAATGAATCAGAAAAAGCCTCATGATGGAGATAGATCTAAAGGTATGGTTTAAAGTTAGATTATGAAGAGGTACTACCACAGTACTGATCTTAATGATTCAAATGTGTTTCATTTTCACGGGTAAAAAAATAAATTGGAAATACATTTTAAGTCAACATTTATCATCTAATCAGCATAGTAAATTGTACCTCATAGGTCATAGGCAGTACTGAGTTTCTACACAATATATTCTTCAATTATAGAGTTATGCAATGTATAGAGAGAGGGTAGACTGATGAGTGTCAAATCTCAGATTCTGAATGGAAAATTTATTTATGAGACCATTAGGCAATTATATCCAAATATATGTGACAGGGTATTAAAAAACCAGACCAAAGTATAATAAATCCTCTCTGACAGAGACCGTGGGAGAACAAAAGAAAGAAAAAAGTAAAGTTTCTGTATGAGTTGAGATAAACATCACTGAGAAAAGGGTGTCATGCTGCACGAGAGAATCTAAGAGTCAGCATTGTAGGGAAGTAAAAGAAATTCTCAAAGGAATTCTTAAAACCCAAAACAAATTAGAATACTGAAAGCACACTCAACAGTACTGGACAACCTATCAAAACTGAATTCTCTGAAGTCCAAGCAGCTGCTGTGATTTGTCATCATGTTGCTGAGACAGAAGACCCAATTACAACTTTAGAGGCTAAACCATAAAGATACTTGGACTGGTGAGGGCTGGAAAAAAAATGCTGAGATTCAGAAAAACTATTTGATAGGAAGAATTTCTCCTCCTCTGGCATTCAATAATAACACTAATTAGCATCACTTTTATTCATTCATTCTTCAATAAATATGTATTGAGGACACTGATCCAGACACCAGAAACATAGTAAGGTAAATTAAACAAAAATATCTGTTCTTATATAGCTTATATTCTGGTCCAATAAACAATTATAAAAAGTGAAATATATAGCATAAAAGATGGTGGTATGTATTATGAAGAAAAATAAAGGAAGTAAAAATGAGGAGCATAAGACAAAAGCACAGGGGAGATGCAGTTTTAAGTAGGGTTGAGAGGACAAGCCTCAAGAAGCAGGTAATATATAAGCAGAAACCTGAAGGAGGTAGATAAAGGAGCCATGTAGGTATCTGAAGACACATATGGAACAGCCACTGCAAAGGCCCTGAGGCAAGAGTATTCTTAGCAGCTTATGGGAAAAGCCAAGAGGCCAACATGCCTGGAGCAGAGTGAGAGAGGGAAAAATCATGGAAAGTTAAGATCAAAAGGGTAGTGGAGATAGAGAGGCCAAATCATGTACGATCCTGTAGGCCATTGTAAGAACTCTGTTTTAACTGTAAGTAAAATGGGCAAGTTTCACAAAGTGTTTAGCAGAGAAGTAACATAATCTGACCTACATGTTAAAGGGTGATAAAAGCAAAAGTAGAAAAAAAGCAAGTCAGAAGGCTATTCCTAATGAGTATATTCATGAACACAGCAGAATTGTTATTCATTCTTAAAGAATAATGGTTAATCTCAGGCTCTGGAGTCTAACCTGTGTCCAAATTCTGCCTCAACTACATACCCACGCTTAAGTTTTCTTCCTGTGTAAAAATTACCTAAGCCTAGGTTTCCTCCTATGTAAAATAAGAACCCACAAAAGATACATTGAACAACTACTGTGTGTCAGACCCTGTTCTATCACGTCTTACTTTGGGTTTTCCCTCAGAAGCAGACCAGAAGACAAGAATTTGAGGTAATTTTTTTACTAGGGAAGAACAGGAACCATATTAGGAGAGCCAGGAAGCAGCACAGGCAAAGAAAGGCACTCTATAAAGGGTATGTTACCAAACCAGCTACTACAGTGGACAACTGGGGAGCTTAAAAAAACTCTGGGAAACAGACTATAACACAGAATTGTCCCACTCAATGATCAGGGACATGGAATAATACTTATATTCCAAGTTCAATCAATCATGGGTTACAGGATGCTCCTGAGAGGTGTTAATTTCCATGCATTTCCAGCCTGTTCTTTTCTTTCATGAGTAGAATGGCTTTCTGTGGTCCTTAGAAAAAAGCCTTCAAGCACAGAGAAGCACACACCAGCTGTTGGAAATCTTCTGGAGGACACTGAAACAGTCTGATCTGAGGGATATGGGTGTGGCATCAACAGCAACTGCTATATATCCATAAGAGAAAAAAAGACTGACAGTATATACCACAAAATGTTAATAGTATTCATTTCTGCATAGTAAAAAATATTTGTGTTTTTCATTTTCTTTCTTGTGTACCTTTTCATCTTTAAAATTCTGTAACATACGTTATTTGTAACATACGTTATTTGTAAAATAAGACATCTGATACATAATATAATATCTAATATTTAAAGATATCTTTAACAGCATATTATTTGTTTCTTACTGAGTTTTTATAATAATAAGTAGGGACTATTATTATTTCTATTTTACAATGAACATAGAATCTTTGAGAAATTGAATGGATTGCTCAAAGTTGCACCACTAGTTATTGGTCAAGAGGAGTCATGTAGATGTCATGTTTCCATGACTTTTTACTATCCATAGATGTATCACCTTGAGTATAAATATTACATTAGTCAAACTCTTCATCTTACAGATGATAAAACTAGAATATAGAGTAATTAGCCCTAGATCACATAGCTAAAGAAAAAAAAGGACACCAGGCCTTCTGCATCCTGGTTTACATAGAATCTGGTTCACACAAAATACAAAGATTAAGTTCATAAAATCTGTACCTACACTACCTGGGCTGAAAAGCCTCCAGAGCCAATTTATCTATATTAATTATCTTGGGCAGTTTTTCCTCCCTAAAACGGGGAATGTGAAAATGTGTATATTAGGGTAGATGTAACATTAAAATAATTAATATTTGAAAAGTCTAGTTAGGAGTGTCATGTAATGTTTGCTGTTATTACCAGCCCAAGTGCTGCATTGAAGAGAGAAAAAAATGAATACAGAAAAGAAACTGCCTAGGGGTAAGGAGTTAGATGGATCTTGGAAGGAAATAGTTTCAGCATTTGTAGTGTAGTCCTGTTTATATACTAAAGAATCTTGAAAGTACCTTCCACAGTTCTAAATAAGATCATCAAGAATAATGCCAATGGAAGGCAGTATATATTTTGGGGGAAAAATACAGTTTGCTGGACTTGAACTCTGGTTCTGCCACAGCTATCTGACCTTAGCAAATTATTTAAACTCTCTGTGCCAAGGTTTTCTCATTTACAAAATGGGAACAACAAAAATACCTAAAAACTCTTAGAATAGTACTGCTACTATAAGAAGTGATCAATAAATGTTGATCATTGTTATTACTAGATGTATGGAGCTGTTCAATTAAATTGGAAGAGAAGAACTGTGATGGAATATAACTGGAATCCATCTTGGAGCCAAAAGATATAATTTGATGCTAGGTAGGGACGTTTATGTGGCTAGGTCTGGGTTTTGGTATGGGATGGTATAGTTTATTAGAACCATTTATTCTCAGGAACATTGATACATATATGCACAAATAAATTACTACTAAAATATTGACTGACACATTAGACAGGAATAAGAAGTTGGCAAGTTAATGAAAACAAAGAGGAAACTGAATATGAAAAAGAATGAGATACAAGAGGCATTTTTCTCCCAGTATGTGAATCAACACCTCATTTTTTATATCAAAGATACACTGCATTTCACCTTCTACAAAGTGAAAGAGCTATCTTGAGCAAGATAAACCAAATGCAATCCTCATGAAATTGAATATTAATAAACATAAATTAAGTACAGATCAGGACCACCAGTATCCTATAAGACACTTTTGAGTAAACAAGAAAAAGGTGCCCCTTCCTCAAAGGAATTTACTTTCATCTATTGGGAAATTATGATAATATAATGATTTTCTTATAACTAAACACTTTACTACCATCTTCCAAACAATTGTAATGAATATAAAAATTTAAAATGTTTGTGATGTTAATGGTGTTCCCTAGGATTGTGTGGTGCAAATATACACAACTGTACACCAGCATCTCTGCTTAATATGTATTTAATGAACGAAGTATCTGTCATAAAAATCTACTGTGATAAATGCTGAAAATGCAAATATTTAAGAAAATATGGTCTCAGCCCTCAAAAAGCTCACAATCAAATAAACAATTTTACTATGGTGTAGTAAGTGCTGTGTTATGAGGGAGGGACTCCTAACCTGGCTGGAAGGAGTCTGTGTTAACAGATTTGCCTATACTTTAATGGCAGTGATTATAAAAACTAAAACAGCAAGCCCCAATCATTTGGAGTAGATTGACACTCATTATTGTCATTCTTTGCTTCAGCTAAGAGATGCTGTAAACTGAAGAAAACAAAGCCATAGCAGGTTTGCTTCCAGAGGCAAACCCTCCTTATAGTTAGTGGACCTGCAAGAAAGGCAGAGATCTTTTACCCCACTGGAAAGAGAGAAAAGAAAGAAGGAAAGTGGAGAGGAAGTGAAAGCAAGAGAGTTGAGAGAATATTCTTCATATCATAAAAGTATGAGTATAAAGAAAATAAATACAAAGGAGGATGAACAGTGGAAAAAAAAGAAGGAAGTGATATGATCAATATAAGGTAGTACCTGGGGTGTCACATGCATACATTTAAAAGAAAAAGAAAAAAATGAGGAGAAATAAAAACAGGAAGCATAAAATGAGAAATAAAGAGAAAGCTTGGAAATGAAGAAAGGAAACGTGGCATTTAGCTGTACCCCAAGACACCTATAAGAGTAGTCTACAAGGTTCCTGCAATACAAAAGGACATGGATATTATATGAGAGAGTACTAGTGGGAACACCGAATTCCCAAATTGCCTTTGACCTCAAGTTTATGATGTTGAATTTGCAAGTGACAAATATGTTTAGCTATTAGGCTTGAGCTCTTTTTAAAAGGTACAGAAACATAACTGCTTTGATACCACTAATTTCTATTGTTTCACAATTTGTAAAATATAGGTGCTGCAAATTGTACCTAATTGTGATAGTCAGTACCATTCAGTCAAAGGCATACATGCACATTTTGAGCATGGGAAATTGATAATTATTCTATCACTAGATAGATCTGTAAAATGATAGATAATAAAGTTGTTTTTTAATTGGTGGGATGAGAAGTGTTGTTGAGAAAAACAATGATTTCAGTCTCATGAAAGATATATCCAGGTAGGAATATGAGAATTCCAATACAAAAGACAGCTCTAATTCTAGCTTAAAGTAAGAAAAACGAGAAATACAACCAATTTGCTTTTCGCACTGCAAGACATAAGGAAAAGCCCTCCACTTCTACACTGACTGCAGTGCCCTTTCCCATTCTCTAAACTTATCTAAATTTCAATATTTCAAGGCTAAAACAAAAAGCTCCTTTCCAAATCCATTCTGTCCTCCTCTATGCTGTAGCACCAATGTGCTTTAGGTAATTGAACTAAGGTCCAATTTGAGCTCTGATTAGTCTAAACCAATCATGTTTAAATCATATCCTATCCCCCTTTTCAGGCCTGAACAAATAAACCCATGTCATTCCCTTGGCAATATTTTGGAATTAGGGATGAGTATATGACCTAAGTTTGCACAATAAGACTGAAGGAAATGATTTTTGTTCAAAAGCTGCTGGGAGGAGTCCTTTCTACCCTGTTGGATGAAACAAGGAATTGTGTAGCCCCCATTGCTCTGGCAGGTAGTTGATCAGACCACGAGTATAATAGCCCTACAATGAGATAACACTAGGGATGGCAGGGAGGTATGACAGAAGGAACCTGAATTCCTGACATCCTTGATTCATTGAATAAAACAACTGTGAAACCTGCCCTACCAATGTCTAGTTAGGTGAGTCAATACGTTTCCTTGCCATTTAAATAATTTTGCATTGGGTCTTCTGTTACCAGAGGCTGAAAGTATCTAACTAAAATAAATCCCAGGGATTAGGCACTATTATTTTCCTGTACATTAAAGACAGTGAAGCACTAGGTATTCTTAACCTCAGAGAGGTTAAGTAACTTACTCAAGGTCGATCAGGCAAGAAGAAAGAAGCAGACCTAAGATTCAAACACTGATTCATTTTTTAACACTAAGGCCTATGTTTTCCCTAGGGTGTTATACTACTGGATTTGACTTCTCTGACTAGATAGTAAATTTCATGACAAAAGGAGAGGCATTTCTTAGACATTTTTGGAATTCCAATGAAAGATTAGGCCCTAGCATAATGATTTAGAGCATAGGCTTTCAAAGTATATTGTGTTATTTTTTTCATTGACGTCCCATACCTTCTTTGATAGAATACCAACAAAGGAAAATAGAATGAACTAAAGGTTGAAATTAGACATTATAAGTATTTTTGCAGCAACCTATTTATTAATTAGTAGACTATAAGCTCCATAAGACCAAACGCAATATCTGTTTTGCTCAGTGTGGTATCCCCAGTGCCAAACAAAATATTTAGGATATATAGGCACTAATAAATACTTGAAAATTGAATAATAAATGAATAAAGTGAATTTCTTGTTTGATACTTCTTCACAAAAATTATTTTTCTTCTCTTGAAAAAAGTCTACAGAAACTTTCTCTTGGACCAATCTGTACGGAAAGAGTGATTAGACTCATATGTAAAAACACAAAGAAAAAGAAAACAAACAGTATGTCCATTTGTGCACCTGCAATTTATGTAGATCATACATTCATGCATTCACTCATAAAGTATTAGTTTATCATCTACTAGGTAAAAAACATTGAAGAATACAAAGATATTTATATCTTTGTCCTATTTTGTAAAACAGTCCTGCCTGAAACAGAAAGTAAGAAGTACTCAAATAATAATGAAGCCATGTCTAAGAGACACAGAGATCATTTGAAGGGACTTTCAGTGGCCAAATCTGGGAAAAATTAAACATGGAAATAAATAATGTTAATAACATTATTTACCATAGAATAAAATAGGAATCCATAAATAAATACATAACTAACTATGGGAAAGCTGGCAGTTCTTTCATATGGTATAAAGCCAACTAAACATAGAAGGAATGATGGAATTAGAAAATCACCATTTCAATTTGAAAATATCCAGAAGGATGGAATCCTCCCAAACTCATTCTACGAAGCCAATATCACCTTGATACCAAAGCCAGGAAAGGACACAACAAAAAAAGAAAACTACAGACCAATATCCCTTATGAATATAGATGCAAAAATTCTCAATAAAATCCTGGCAAACCGAATTCAAAAGCACATCAAAAAAATAATCCATCATGATCAGGTGGGCTTTATTCCCGAGATGCAGGGATGGTTCAACGTACGCAAATCTATAAATGTAATTCACCATATAAATAAAAGCAAGAACAAAGATTATATGATCCTTTCAATAGATGCAGAAAAGGCTTTTGACAAAATCCAACACCCTTTTATGATAAAAACTCTTAACAATATAGGCATAGATGGCTCATTCCTAGAAACTATTAAAGCCATATACGATAAACCACAGCCAATATCATACTGAATGGGGAAAAATTGAAGGCATTCCCCCTTAAAACTGGCACCAGACAAGGGTGTCCACTATCTCCACTTCTTTTCAACATAGTGCTGGAAGTCCTGGCCACAGCAATTAGACAAGACAGAGGAATCAGGGGCGTCCAGATGGGGGCAGAAGAGGTCAAACTTTCACTATTCGCAGACGATATGATATTATACATAGAAAACCCCAAAGATTCAACCAAGAGATTACTGGAATTGATAAATGAATTCAGCAAAGTCTCAGGATACAAAATTAATACACACAAATCCATAGCCTTCATATATGCTAATAACAATCAAGCCGAGAAACAAATTAAAGATGCTATACCTTTTGCAATAGCAACAAAGAAAATTAAATATTTAGGAATATTCTAACTAAGGAGATCAAGACCTATATAGAGAGAATTATGAAACACTGAGAAAGGAAATTGCAGAGGATGTAAATAGATGGAAAACCTTACCATGCTCTTGGATAGGCAGAGTCAACATAGTAAAAATGGCTTTGCTACCTAAATTAATTTACAGAATCAATGCAATCCCTATCAAAATACCAACATCATTTTTTGCCGATCTAGAAAAATAATTCTACGCTTCGTGTGGAACCAGAGAAGACCCCGTCTAGCCAAAGCAATCTTAAGCAAAAAGAACAAATTGGGAGGCATCTGTCTACCAGACTTCAAACTATACTACAAGGCTATAGTAACCAAAACTGCATGGTATTGGCACAAGAACAGACATGTAGACCAATGGAACAGGACCGAGAACCCAAATATAAAACCAACCTCATACAGTCACCTGATCTTTGACAAATTCCAGAAAAACGTACACTGGGGAAAAGATTCCCTATTCAACAAATGGTGCTGGGAAAATTGGATGGCCATATGTAGAAGACTGAAAGTGGACCCACACCTCTCACCTCTCACAAAAATCAATTCACAATGGATAACAGATCTAAACCTAAGACATGAAACCATAAGAATTCTCGAAGAAAATGTTGGAAAAACTCTTATGGACATTGGCCTAGGCAAAGAATTTATGAAGAAGACCCCAAAGGCAATCACAGCAACAACAAAAATAAATACATGGGACCTGATCAAATTGAAAAGCTTCTGCACAGCCAAGGAAACTATCACTAGAGTGAACAGACAACCTACAGAATGGGAGAAAATATTTGCATGCTACACCTCTGATAAAGGGCTTATAACCAGAATCTATACAGAACTTAGGAAAATCAACAAGAAAAAATCAACAACCCTATTAAAAAATGGGCAAAGGACATGAACAAAAACTTTTCCAAAGAAGACAGAATGATGGCCAGCAAACATATAAAAAAGTGCTCAACTTCTCTAATCATCAGGGAAATGCAAATCAAAACCACAATGAGATATCACTTAACTCCAGTGAGATGGGCTCATATCAAAAAATCCCCAAATAACAAATGTTGGCGGGGATGTGGACAGGTAGGAACACTCATACACTGCTGGTGGGACTGCAAATTAGTACAACCTCTATGGAAAAGAATATGGAGATATCTCAAAGAATTAAAAGTAGAATTACCATTTGACCCAGCAATCCCACTACTGGGTATTTATCCAAAAGAAAAAAAGACATTTTATAATAAAGACATCTGCTCTCGAATGTTCATAGCAGCACAATTCACAATTGCAAAGTTGTGGAAACAACCCAGGTGCCCATCAATACACGAGTGGATCAATAAAATGTGGTATATGTATACCATGGAGTATTACTCAGCAATAAGGAACAATAGTGAATTAACACATCTGGTATTATCCTGGTCGGAGCTAGAACCCATTCTTCGAAGCGAAGTGTCACAGGATTGGAAAAACAAGCATCACTGGTACTCACCATCAAACTGGTACTAACTGATGAACACTTACATCACACAGGGCAATAACATTCATCAGGGGGCGGGCGGGTGGGAGGGGGGTGGAAGGGATGGGAAAAACTCTCACTGAATGGATGTGGGGAGCACAGTTTGGGAGATGACCACGATTGTGGCTCTGACACGGGCAGAACAGGGGCAATGTGTATGGCCAAAATGTTGTACCCCCATGATATTCTGAAATTAAAAATAAATAAATAAATAAATAAAAAATAAAAAAAAAAATTCACCACCAATAAAAAAAAAAAAAAAAAAGAATAGTGGCTGCCTCTGGGAAATAAGAATTGTCTAGGTAGGAGGCATAAGGGAACTAAAAAAAAAAAAAAAAAAAAAAAAAAAAAAAAAAAAAAGAAAATCACCATTTCAACTACTGTAGTAATACATGTTTCGGGCAAGAGTTACCAATGGATGCTAAAACTGGCAGGTGAAAAGCTGACCAGAAATGGGATACTTAGGTATTCTCAAAGTATCTCCTCAAACAATAGTTATTAATTAGAGAGAGGAAAATAGTAACATCACAGTGGAGAAACCTAGACGACACCATTTTAACCAAGTGATCAATGTTAACATCACCAGTTTAGGGCACAAAACAGGTACCATGTGCTTCCTGACATGATGCACTGAGAAAAATACATCATTTTTGTTGTATTCCTTCCAAAAATGCATAATCTAAATTTAATCATGAGGAAAGATCAGAAAAACCAAAATTGAAAGAATTCTACAAAATAAATGGCCTGTACTCTTCAAAAAATGTCAAGGTCATGAAAAACAAAGAACCATTCCAGATTAAAGGAGAATAGAGAGACTTGAAAACTAAATTCAATATGTGATTTGGGTTGGATCTTATACAAGAATGATTTTTCTTTTGATATAAAGGATATTAGTGAGATAATTGACAAAATTTGAATTTGTTCTGTGAATTAGATGATCAGTGTTAATTTTCTAATTTTGATATTTGTACTAAAGAAAGGTAAGAAAATGGCTTTGTTTTTAGGAAATAACACAGAGAATTTAGAAGTAAAGAAGTAGTATATCTGCAACTACAACCAAACAAGTCAGAAAAAAAAAAATGTGTAAATACAGAATGATGAAGTAAATGTGGTAAAATGTTAAGATCTAGAGAATAAGGGAGAAGATACACAAGAAGTCCATGTAGTATTTTTGCAACTTTTCTGTAAGTCTGAAACTATTTCAAAATAAAAAGTTTAAAATAAAATAATAGATTTAGGGGGAGGGGCCAAGATGGTGAACTAAAACAGCCACCACATGCTGCTCTTACAGAGAGAATCAAAAGTGGGCAAGTAGATGTTCACCTTCAGAGGGATCATCTGGGAGAGAGCATGGTGAATCAACAGAGAAGCAGTCAGAAGCACCAAAAGCAAAGGAGAGGGAAGTAGGGTGACCTGCTTGGCTGGAATGGAGGTACCATGGGGAGGCACCTGCACATGGGGAGGGGAGCAGAAAAGAGAGCCTTGTGGTTCCACACTCCCCCTATGGAAACTGCAATCTGACCTGTGGGAGGGCCCCTCCACCCCCACAGATTTCTGGATTGGTGCAGGGAACTGCCTAAAGACTGTGCAGTGGCTCTGCTTCAGAGAGATGGCACAACAGGGTCCCACTGGCTTCCAACCCCTGGGTGCTGCAGTTAGTGCCATTCTGAGAGCCGAGCCTCAGAACACCTTGTCAGCCAGGGGCCAGCTCCATTGTCACTGCCTCCTCACTGCCACTGCCAGGCCAGGAAGGGAGCAGGGAGGCCAGGCACTCTTGTGTACCCCAGGACGAAGTGCCTTCCACTGCCGCTGCCACCACCACAGGGGCACCAGGCAGAACAAGTGCCCAGGATCTCCCATACCTGCTACAGTTGCTTGGGTAGTCCCACCCAGTCACTGGTACCATCACATCTGCCACAGCAGCTTCTGCCACTGCCAGGGCACCCAGGCCAAGCAAGAGTCCACAGCTACCCACACCCGCATACACCACCTGAGCAGCCTCACCCAGCCAAGGCCACCACCACCACTGCCACCACTGCCTCCACCACCACCAGGGCACCTGGGCAGAACATACGCCCACTACTACCTGCTTCTGCTGTGGCTGCCGAAGTAGTCCCAACTGGCCACTGCCACCTGCCACTGCCACTGGGAGACACAAGTAGGACCAAATGCCCACTGCCCCACAACTGATGATGCTACCTAGGCAGCTCTGCCCAGTTGCCACTGCCACAGCTTCTGCCAAAGGACCTAGGTGGGAACAAACCCCCAGGGCTACCCACTTCCATTGCCACCAAGGAGAGGGACTCACCCGGCCCACACACAAGCTGTCAGCAGTGGCCTGGGGACCAGCCCACCCCTCCACAGAAACATCACCCATCACCTGCTTGGACTGTGACAACCACAGGGTAATGGGAAGACGCAGAAGAGTAGCAGTGTTACAGGCTCACGGAGTATCTGCCCCTCTCCTACCTGATCGCTATTCTAGAAAATGACCCAAACACACCATCCAGAGGCCTGGGAACTGGGAATTACATAACCTAGACCACCATCACTGGCAGCTGAACATCCTCCCAAGGGTCTGAGTTCCAGCTGACCCAAATTGCCAGCAACACCACAGTGGGTACCTACCTGCATGAGCCAAAGGGCAGTGTGCCTTTTCCTCTCTTCACTAAGCAGGAACAACAGAGTTCCTGGCAGAGGAGAACAGGTGTACCACAAAGCTATCTGTTTTGCACTGAGGAAAGAGATTCCAAATGACAAGGAATCAGTACAAGGACTCCAACAACATGAAAAAACATACTTTTTTGACACCTGCAAAGGATCACACTACCTCTCCAGCAGTGAACTACAACCAAAAGAAATTGTTTAAATGAGAGATATGGACTTCAAAATATGGATTGCAAGTAAGGTCAAGAGGATCAATAAGAAAATTGAAAACCAACAAAAAGAAACCAAAAAAATAATGCAGGACATGAATGAAAAAGTCACTAAACAGATAGATAATCTAAGAAAAAATATAACAGAACTTCTGGAAATGAGTCATTTAGGATTTTCTAAATACAGTGGAAAGTTTTAACAACAGACTAGACCAAGCAGAAGAAAAAAATTCAGTGTCTGAAGACAATGCTTTCAAATCAACCCAGTTGGTCAAAAATGAAGAAAGAAGAATCCAGAAGAATGAACAATCTTTCCAAGAAATATGAGATTATGTAAAGCAAACAAATATAGGAATAATAGGTATTCCTGTGGGAGAAGAAGAAAAAGCAAAAAGCATGATAAACCTATTTGAAGGAATAATGGAGGAAAACTTCCCTGGTATTGCTAGAGATTTGATTTCCAGATACAAGAAGGTCATTGAACACCTGGAAGATACCTGGCAAATAGAACATCATTAAGGCACATAGTCATTAGTCTAGCTAAAGTCAAAGTGAAGGAGAAAATCCTACAAGCTGGAATAAAAAAGCATTGGGTAACTTACAAAGGAAAACCCATCAGACCAACAGCAGACTTCTCAGCAGAAAACTTACAAGCTAGAAGGGATTGGGGTCCTATTACCAATCTTCTTAAACAGAATAACTCCCAGCCAAGAATTTTGTGTCCTGGAATACTAAGTTTCATAAATGAAGGAGAAATAAAGTCTTTCCCAGATAAGCAAATGCTAAGGAAAATTGTCACCACTAGTCCTGCCATACAAGAAATGCTTAAAAGTGTTCTATACATGGAACAGTGCAATCAATACCAACTAGTGTAAAAACACACAGAAGTTAAAACAAACAGCTTTTAAAAAAACAGTAACACAAGGGAGAAAACAAAGCCACTGGATAACAAGCAAAATGATGCCTACAACAGTCTCTCACATATCAATATTAACATTGAATGTAAATGGTCCAAATGCCCCACTTAAAAGATACAGAGTAGCAGAATGGATTAAAAAAAAAACACAACACAAATATATGCTGTCTCCAAGAAACCCTTTTAACTTGCAAAGATTCTGAAATACTGAAGATAAAGGGATGGAAAAAAATACTCCACATACCTGGAAACCAAAAGCAAACAGGAGTAGCTATTCTTATATCAGATAAAATATACTTTAAACCAACAACAGTAAAAAAGGAAAAAGATGGTCATTATGTAATGATAAGTTGAGAAAGAAGATATAATAATCCTAAATAGATATGCCCCTAACATAGGAATTCCCAGAACCATAACAAAAATTCTACTAGATCTAGGGAAATAAATAAACAGCAACATCTAATAGCTGGAGATTTCAACATTCCACTGACAGAACCAGAAAGATCATCAAGGCAGAAGATCAACAAAGAAACACTGGACATAAATGGGACTCTATAACAAATGGGCCTGACATTTGCAGAACATTCTACACAAAAACTGCAGAATACACATTCTTCTTATCACCACATGGGACATATTCCCAAAGACATCATACTTTAGGCTACAAACAAATCTCAGCAAACTTAGAAAAACTGAAATCATAACATGTATCTTCTCAGACCACAGTGGAATAAAACTAGACATCAACTTCATGAGGAACTCTCAAGTCTACACAAATATATGGAAATTAAACAACCTTCTGCTGAACAATCCTTGGGTCAATGATGAAATCAAGATAGAAATTGAAACATTTTTTGAACTGAACAAAAAAGATGACACAAGCTTCCAAAATTACTGGGATACAGTAAAAGCAGTGCTAAAAGGGAAATTCATAGCACTAAATGCCTATATCAAAAGACAAAAAGATCACAAATTATCAACCTAATGTCACACCTCAAGGAACTAGAAAAAAAGAACAAACAAAACCCAAAGCTAGCAAAAAAAAGAAATAACAAATATTACAGCAGGACTAAATGAAATGTATACCAAAAAAAAGAAATACAAAGGAGCAACAAAAAGAAAAGTTGGTAAATTCACACCTAACGAGTACAATGCACACTATCTGGGGGATGGGTGCACTTATAACCTTGACTCAATGGTACAAAAGCAATTTATGTAACCAAAACATTTGTACCCACATAATATTCTGAAATAAAAAAAAGAAAAGTTGGTTCTTTGAAAACATAAACAAAATTGACAGACCACTAGCTTGAATAACTAGAAGCAGTAGAAAAGGACTCAAATAAGCTCAATCAGAAATGAAAAGGAGACATTACAAATGATACCACAGAAATACAAAATATAATCCAAAACTACTATAAAACATCTATGCACACAAACTATTAATAGAAAATCTAGAGGAAATGGATACATTTTTGGAAACACACAACCTTCCAAGCTTGAATCAAGAAGAAATAGAAATCCTGAACAGACCAGTAATAAGCAGCAAGATTGAAACTGTAATAAAAAATCTCCCAAGAAAAAAAAGTCCAGGACCAGATGGATTCACAGCCAAATTCTACCAGACCTATAAAAAATAAGTGGCACCTATATTATAGAAACTGTTCCAAAACATCAAGAAGAAGGTTAACCTCCCTAAATCATTCTATAAATCCAGTATGACCCTGATACCAAAACCAGGAAAAGATACAACAAAAAAAGAATACTACACAACAATATCCCTCATGAACACAGATGCAAAAATTCTCAGCAAAATACTAGCAAATCGAATCCAACAGCACATCAAAAAGATAATTCACCATGACCAAGTGGGTTTCATCCCAGGAATTTAAGAATATTTCAACATATGAAAATCAATAAATGTGATTCACCCCATAAACAGAAGCAAAACAAAGACCATATGATCATCTCAATAGATGCAAAAGAAGCATTTGTTAAATTCAGAATCCTTCATAAGAACCCTCAACAAACTAGGCATAGAAGGAACATACCTCAAAATCATAAAAGCCAAACAAAATCATAAAAGACAAACCCACAGCCAACATCAAACTGAATGGGGAAAAGTTTAAAGCATTCCCCTAAGGACTAGATGAAGACAAGGATGCCCACTGTCACCACCTCTATGCAACACAATACTCGAAGTCCTAGCCAGACAAATCAGGCAAGAGAAAGAAGTAAACAGCATCCAAATTGGGAAGGAGGAGGTCAAACTATCCCTGTCTGCCAATGATATGATCTTATATCCTATCACAGAAAATCCTAAAGATGCCTCCAAAAGACTCCTACAACTGATAAAAGCATTCATTAAAGTCTCAGTTTACAAAATTAATGTATACAAATCAGTAGCATTTCTATACACTAAAACCATCAAACTGAGAGTCAGATCAAGAACTCTCCCCCATTTATAATAACCACAGAGAAAATAAAATACCTAAGAATATATTTAATGAAGGAATTGGAAGATCTCTACAAGGATAACTTCAAAACATTGATGAAAGAAATCATAGATGCCACAAACAAAGGGAAAAACACCCCATGCCCATGGATTGGAAGAATTAATATTGTTGAAACACTTTCATACTGCCCAAAGTGATCTACAGATTCAGTGCAATTCCCATCAAGATACCAATGTCATTTTCACAGAACTAGACAAATCAATCCTAAATTTCATATGGAATAAAAAAGAGCCCAAATAGCCAAAGTAATACTAAGTAAAAAGAATAAATCTGGAGGCATCACGTTACCTGACTTCAAAATACACTATAAGGCCATAGTATTCAAAATAGCATCGTACTGGTATAAAATCAGACACATATATCAATGGAACAGAGTAGAGAACCCAGAAGTAAAACATCTGTCTACAACCAACCAATCTTTGACAAAGCAGACAGCAATATACAGTGGAGAAAAGAAGCTCTGTGCAATAAATGGTACTTGGAAAACTGGATAGCCACATACAGAAGAATGAAACCAGATCCCTCTCTCTCATCATAAATAAAAATTAACTCAAGATGAATTAAAGACTTAAAGTAAGACCCGAAACCAGAAAAGTCTAGAAGAAAATATAGGAAAAACTCTTCTAGACATCAGCCTAGGCAAAGAGTTTATGACTAAGACCCCAAAATCAAATACAGCAACAACAAAAATAAATAAATGAAACTTAATTAAACTAAAACATCTCTGTGCAGCAAAGGAAATAATCAACAGAGTAAATAGACAACCTACAGAATGGGAGAAAATACTCACAAATGAGTACTTGTAGTCATTCTACACATATGACAAAGGACTGACATTCAGAATCTACAAAGAACTCAAAAAAATCATCAAGAAAAGAAAAATAGCACTATCAATAAGTGGGCAAAAGACATGAACACAATTTTTCCCAAAGAAAAGATATACAAATGGCCAATAAACACATGAAAAATGCTCAACATCACTAATCATCAAAGAAATACAAATTAAAACCACAATGAGATACCACATTACCCCTGTCAGAATGGCCATTATGAAAAAGTCAAAAAACAATATATGCTGGCACAAATGTGGTAAAAGGGGAACACTTACACACTATTGGTGGGAATGTAAATTAGTACAACCTCTTTGGAAAATAATATGGAGATTATGCAAAGAACTAAAAGTAGACCTACCATTTGATTCAGCAGTCCTACTACTGGGTATCTACCCAAAGGAAAAGAAGTCATTTTATCAAAAACACACTTGTACCTGAATGTTTATTACAATACAATTCACAGTTACAATGATACGGAATCATCCTAAGTGCCTATCAACTAATGTGTGGATAAGGAAAATGTGGTGTATATATACCATGGAATACTACTCAGTCATAAGAAAGAATGAAATAATGTCTTTTGCAGCAACTTGAATGAAACTGGAGACCATCATCGTAAGTGAAGAATCTCAGGACTGGAGAAATAAATACCACTGGTTCTCACTTACAAGTGGGAGCTAATGAGAGGTATACATAGCCATAAAGAGGTATAAGGGACATTGGAAATGAAGAAAAGGGGAGGTTGGGAGGGGTGAGAGGGAACTGAAATTACTCATCAGTAACAATGTACACAATTCTGGTGATGGGTACACTAAAAGCCCTGATTTCACCATTACACAATTCATCCACGTAACAAAAAACAATTGTACCCCTTAAATTTATTGGAAAAAATGTCATTTAGCCTTCCTGTCCCTAAGTCTCCTCACCTAAAAAATGAGAATAAAATGAGAATATTAGCTACTTCTTAATTGGGTGGGAATATACTGATCCCCTCCTCCCCCCCACCTGCCTGACACCTGACGAATGTTAATTCCATATGTGCATATAAGTGTTGATCAATTAGCACAAATTTGATGGTGAGTATATGTGGTGCCAGTTTTTCCATTCTTGTGATATTTCACTTAGGAGAATGGGCTACAGCTCCATCCAGGTTAATACAAGAGGTGTTAGTTCACCTTTGTTTTTTGTGGCTAAGTAGTACTCCAGGGTATACATATATCACATTTTATTAATCCACTCATGTATTGATGGGCACTTGGGTTGTTTCCCCATCTTTGCAATTGTGAATTGTGCTGCTATAAACATTCCAGTGCAGATGTCTTTATTATAAAATGTCTTTTTTTGCTTTGGCTAGATGCCCAGTAGTGGGATTGCTGGATCAAATGGTAGTTCTACTTTTAGTTCTTTGAGGTATCTCCATATTACTTTCCATAGAGGTTGTATTAGTTTGCAGTCCCACCAGCAGTGTATAAGTGTTCGTATCTCTCCACATCCACGCCAACATTTGTTGTTTTGGGAATTACTAATAAAAACCATTCTCACTGGAGTTAAGTGATATCTCATGGTGGTTTTGGTTTCCATTTCCCTGATGATTAGAGATGTTGAGCATTTTTTCATATGTTTCTTGGCCATTAGTCTATCTTCTTCTGAAAAGTTTCTGTTCATGTCCTTTGCCCACTTTTTAATGGGGTCGTTTGTTTTTTTCTTACTGATTTTCCTAAGTTCTATACAGATTCTAGTTATCAGCCCTTTATCAGATGTATAGCATGCAAATATTTTCTCCCATTCTGTAGGTTGTCTATTTGCTCTAGTGATAGTTTCTTTGACTGTGCAGAAGCTTTTTAATTTGATCAGGTCCCACTTATTTATTTTTGTTGATGCTGTGATTGCTTTGGGGGTCTTCCTCATAAATTCTTTGCCTAGGCCGATGTCTATAAGAGTTTTTCCAATGTTTTCTTCTAGAATTCTTATAGTTTCATGCCTTACGTTTAAGTCTGTTATCCGTTGTCAGTTGATTTTTATGAGAGGTGAGAGGTGCAGATCTTGTTTCAGTCTTCTACATGTGGCTATCAAATTTTCCCAGCACCGTTTTTGAATAGGGACTCTTTTCCCCACTGTATGTTTTTATCTGCTTTGTCAAAGATCAGATGGCTGTATGAGGATGGTTTTACATCTGGGTTCTCAGTCCTGTTCCACTGGTCTATGTCTCTGTTCTTGTGTCAGTATCATGCTGTTTTGGTTACTATAGCCTTATAGTACATCTTGAAGTCTGGTAAATTGATGCCTCCCAATTTGTTCTTTTTGCTTAAGGTGCTTTAGCTATATGGGGTCTTCTCTGGTTCCACACAAAGTGTAGAATTACTTTTTCTAGATCCACAAAAAATGATGTTGGTATTTTAACAGGAATTGCATTGAATCTGTAGATCACGTTGGATAATATAGACATTTTAACAATGTTGATTCTGCCCATCCATGAGCATGGTATGGTTTTCCTTCTGTTTATGTCCTCTGCTATTTCCTTCCTTCATGTTTCATAGTTCTCCCTGTATAGGTCTTTCACCTCCTTGGTTAAATATATTCCCAGGTATTTTATTTTCTTTGTTGCTACTGTGAAAGGTATTGAGTCTTTGGTTTGGTTCTCACTTTGACTGTTATTGGAGTATACGAACACTACTGATTTGCATACATTGATTTTGCATGTTTGTAGCTCTGATTTGGGCAGTGCAAAGGCAATATATGTAACCCAAACATTTGTACTCCTGTAATATTGTGAAATTTAAAAAAAAAAGAAAAAAAGAGAAATACTTCTGAGCAAATGGCTGTAATTGTGCTTATAAATTGTTCTGTTAAATAAATATACATGTTTAATAAAAAATAAATAAATAAAAATATAATAAATTAGAAAAAATTAAAAATTCAGCATAATAATATCTTACTTAATACAGCTTATAGTGTTCTAGATAAGATATTATAGCATGGGTTGCTCACATTCAAAACTGTCAGTGTTACTATTCTTTTTATACAATAGTCTTAACACCTTGCTTAACCTAACATTCAAGTTCTTGTGTAATCTGATCACAATCTAGACTACCAACCTTATTTTCCAAAATTCTCCTTCTTGCTCACTGTATTCCAGTCAAACTGAATTATACATGATATTTTTTCTATTCTTCATGCTGCTAACTCTGTCTACAATTCTCTTATTTCCATTTCCCCAAATGTAAATTGTGCTCAAAAGCAATCCTGCTTCACCGACTGGACATAATCCCTCTTTTCTCTAATTTTCTATAAATTTATATATTTCTTATATGATATTGATCACTTTCTAACTTCTGTTATAATTATGTGCCTACAGTTACTTATCTCTCCAACAGGATCTAAGTTTTGCTTATAGAACTAGTATAGTGCCTTAGACAATAATAGGCATACTGTATTATTGATGATAATAATAATAGCGATAATAAAAAACAGACATTTACTGAGTGCTTAGCACATGCCAGGCACTTTATTAAGTCCTTTATATGCATGTATTTCTCACAAAAATCCTGAGGTAAGTACTATTATTATTATTCCCATTTTGCAAAAGAGGAAATAGAGAATCAGAAAGGATAAGAAACTTACCCAATGCACACTATCTGGGGATGCACACACTTATAACTTTGACTCAAACAGTACAAAAGCAATTTATATAACCAAAACATTTGTACCCCTGTAATATTCTGAAATAAAGTTTTTTTAAAATAAGAAACTTACCTAAGATCAAGCAGTAAGAGATGGAGTAAATATGCAAATACAAATGTAATCAACTCCAAAGCCCATATTCATTGCACCATAGTATACTGATAGTTTACTTGTTCCTGTTCTGGACTGAATATTTCTCTTCCCCCACAATTCATATGTTGAAGTCCTAACCCCCAATATAATATGAGGCCTTTGGGAGGTAATTAGGTCATGAGGGTGGAGCCCTCATGAATGAGATCAATTCCCTTATAAGAAAGAGACATGAGTTCACTTATTCTCTGTGCTCTCCACAGTGTGAGGAAGCAAGGAAAAAACAGCCCTTCTACAACCAGGAACAGTGCCCTCACCAAACACTGGATCCACCAGTGCCTTGACTTTGGACTTCCCAGCCTCCAAAACTGTGAGAAATAAATTTCTGTTGTTTAAACCACCCAATGTATGGTATTCTGTCATAGCAGCCTGGACTAAGACAGTTTCCACTGCTGCCTTTATTCTCCGACTTAGTTCTCCCAGAGCACAAAAAAACATAAATCCATGCCTTACTCCATAAACCAGAAAAAAACCGTAAGTGAATAACAGATTATAAATTACAGAAAGCAGAATAGCCTATTTCCAGGTCTTTTGCTGGATGTTAATTTTCTAAGGTTTGAAACAGAGCATCTCACAAAGAAAACCTTGTTAAATATATAAGATTTGGAACTTCAGTACTTAAAAGTAATTTGAAAATAAAAAGGAAAGCAACAGAGATGAAAAACATTTGCTCTAAAAATTACAAAAGGTCAATATCTATAAGTTCCAAAGAGTTCATTTAAATACTGTATATTAAAAGAACATAGAGGGGCTATCAGTTAAAATAATAAAGATATAAATAGAAAATTTACCATGAAGAAAATACATATAGTAAATAGTCAATCTTTAAATATTAATACCCAATGTTTTGAGGTTACAGCAAAATTAGTACACTCATACACCACTGGTAACACTTTAAATTGAGAAAAACATTTTGGAATATAACTTGTCAATACCTTTCAAGAGCCATGAAAATACCCTTCCCTTTGACCTAGTAATCCTACTTTCTGGAATTTAAGCTAAAAAAAATTCAAAAGGGAAAAAACATCTACATTATATGATTGAGAATGTTATTGCTGTGTCATTTTTTTAATATGATAAAATTGGCAAAAACTAATTATAATAGCAGTCTAGTTATGAAAATCATTATATATCTATTGAACATAATATTCTGAACCCGTTAAAATCCAATTTTAAAAACTTTAACAACATGGGGAGATAGTCATGATGTACCATGAGCTAAAATGCAAAAAGCAAAATTTAACAATTCTGGGTCTTCCACAGAGCTTCCAAAATATTTGATTGGTAGATCACATTTAACCTCATGTCACTGGGTTTTGGTGCAAATAGGACAGAGTTGTCAGAGTATAATATTTGCCATTAAACGCCATTTTCTGGGCAACTTTCACACATGTAACGACAGCCAGCTTTTAAGAAGGACTGAACTAAAAAGCACAACACTCAACCAGGAAAACATTCTGAAAATGGTTCTTGAATTTTTATAATGGAAAAGGCATTTTTATCAAGAAAGAAAGCCAATATAAAAACAAAAGAAAATAAAATTGTTTTTGGCTGAGAATAATTGGCCCTAATTTTTTTAATTTCTATTAAGTTAGACATGTATAAAGACCCAATTCTACGACTTAAACATTCAAAACCACTAATTACATGACTGCTTCTCTTAGCTGCTTATCCCTATAGTTTCTTTTCCTTATTCAATGAAAGAACTACTTAGTCTGCACTGAATTAACAAAGGTCGTCTTATGCAAAGAGTGGCACACTTCGATCTATGTAGTAGAGACATAGATAATCATTCATTCATTAATATTTTTGAGCACTACTCTAGGCACTATGATAGATGCTAGAGGTACAAAGAATAAGACATGGTATTCACATTCTAAGGAGGAGTGAAAAATTTATCAGTAATTTTATCCATTGGTATAAATACAATACTAGAAGTTATGTGTGTGATGTGCTATGGGACTATAACTGGGGCAAGAATTAATTCCACCCAGGATAATCAGGAAGACTTCATTTGGTAAGTGAGGAAGGTAACCTACAAACTGGATCTTGAAGTACAGATGGTTTTTTATTATACAGAGAATCTCTGCCCACATCCCTCTCTTCAACAAACGGTCATTGATTTCCCACATGTTCAAAATTGGTTCCAAGTGCAGGGCTACTACTTATGTATTACTGCTTTTTAGTACTTGTTATAAAGAAAAAACAATGATATACTTTTTATTTTCTAAGAAAGGTCACATGAGATGTTTCATGCATTGGCTGCCAAAAAGTTCATATAAAATGGAAGAATTAATTTATTTAAGCTATATGCCCTGATATACTTTTAATTGAAATTTTTATTAAGATAATTATAGTGGCAACATCACTCTGTAAAATCAATTATTCAATATCCATCTACTATGTGCCCAGCCTCTTTTCTAAGTATTAAGGATAAGAGACAGACAAGACAGTGCCCCTCTCCTCAGTGATCTAGTATGGGACACAAATACATACTACTCAAAAAAACTAGCTATCCATTACAAACTCTATTCAATCATTCGGTTATTAATTTATTTGCATAATGCTCAAGAGCACAGATTTTACAGTGAGTGAAACAAATCTAGTTTGTTTTCTTAACTAGCGCCAAGATTTTTTATTTTTTCTTTATAGTAGAATATAAGTCAATCTAGAAAAACAGATGTATATAATTAAAAGGAAAAACAAAAAAAGGAAAAATGAAAAGAAATAAAGTAAAGTAAAAAACAAAGTGAATCCCTCATCTGTAGATAACTATCACAAACATTTTGGATGTACTCACCCAGACTACCTTCTAAAAATATATAAACATATATAGAGCAATACTTTTCTGTCACATAATTTTTCTTTACTTAACTGTTATTGTTCTTCTTGTTTGTTTTTCTTTTTTACAGGAATATTTATGCCCTGATATACTTTTAATTGAAATTTTTATTAAGATAATTATAGATTCCCATGTAAGAAGTAATATAGAGGGATGTCTTGCACACTTTATACAGCTTCCCCCAATGGTAACATTTTATAAAACTATAGTACAATATCATAGGCAAGATATTGACATTGGTAGTATGCACTGATTTTATTCAGATTTCCCCAGTTTTACTTGTATTCATCTTTGTGTGTGTATATTCATGTGTGTATATGTGTGTGTATGAGAATTTAGTTTTATACAGTTTTATCACACATGTAGGTTCCTGTATCCACCACCACAGTCAAGATACTGAACAGCTGAATCACCACAAGAATGCATCTTGCCCTTTCATAACCCCACTTACCTCACCCTATCCCCACCTCCATCTCTAACCCCTGGCAACCACTAGTCTGCCCTCTATTTCTAAAATTTTATCTTTTCAAAATATGAAATAAATTGATTTATACATTATGTAACCTTTTGGTATTGGCTTTTTTCACTCAGCATAATTTCCTGGAGATTCATCCAAGTTATTGTGTATAACAATAGTTCATGCTTTTTTTATCTCTGACTAGTATTCCATGGTATGGATTCATTACCATTCACCTAATGAAGTACATCTGGGCTAATTCCTGACTTTGGCTATTAAAAACAAACTGCTATGAACATTCATATACAGGATTTTGTGTGAACATATGGTAACTGCATGTTTCATTTTATAAGAAAGTGTTAAACCCACAGTGGCTGTGCCATTTTACATTCTCACCAGCAATGTATGAGTGACCCAAATTTAGTTTTGAGTTCTGGATCTACTACATGTTAACCACGTGAACTTAGTCAAGTTACTTTAAGCCTTTGTTTTCTCAGCTTTTAACCCAAGGATCATAATAACTTTTCAGGGCTGTTAATATGTGAGATAATATGTGTGAAACAAAAAGTCACAAGGTTAAGGAGAGAGATTGAATATTAGAGAGTCTTACTTTATAAATAGATGCTTGAAGTAAGTAAGAAATCTCCTGGACTTAATCAGGGAAGGCTGGATATTAGAAGGAAGGAGAATAGGAATTATAGATTAGTGCCCTCTTTTCTTAATAAGATCATAAATGTTAGGCAGAGTTATTTTATTTTAGTGGGTAAAAAGCAGAGGCTCTGAAATCAGACTATCTGGACTTGAATTTCACCTCTGTCTCTTACTATGACTTGGGTAGGTTACTTATGCTCTTTGTGCTTTAATATCTTCATCTGTAAAATTATGATAATACTACTATTTACTTCATCAAGCTGTTCTGAAGATTAAAAGCATTGGTCCACTTAATGAATTTAGAATCATGCCTGCAACAAAATAATTGACAGCCATTATTATTTTTAAATGTCTGCTTTTTCTCCCTTCTATGTATTAGTTGTATGACCTTGAGCAAATCATGATGATTGCTGTGTCTCAAGCTTCCTCATGTGTACAAAAATAATAAAACATTATAGAACTACGATAAATATTAAGTGAGATAACATATTTAAGATGACTGGCACATAGCAAATGTGAGATAAATGCTAGTTCCCTTCCCTTCCCAATCACAAGTTATTTTACTATACTGTAACACAGACATTTTTCTCATTTCTCCCATGAGTCAGACTGTCACCTGCCACTTTCCTAGGAATATGCCTTTGTGCAGATGTTTAATTTGCTACATAAAGTTTAGAGTGCAGAAGCTTTATAGCAAACTATACTTTGTAAATGGTGTACTTTAATAGCCCACAAGTGTCTTTATGCTCAATTTCTGGTTACAGGCTGTTTTTGAAAATTGAGTTCTAAAAACATTCATCTCTATTAGGACAAAGTTATTATAATTATGATTAATTCTTTTTTCCAAGAGTGAAATAAAATAAGTAAAAACAATCATATTCTCATCTTGTCTAACAGTATATTAAAGGAGGATTGGGCTCTTTATGCCTGGGCATAAAAGCATAACAGGTAGAATGGAGATTCCTGGAAGAGCCTACAAATTTGAGTGTTATAAATTCTATAAAACATGGGGTCTAAGTGACCCTATGAAGTAGATAACTTGGGTCTACAAACTCAGAACTAATAAGATCTCAATTAGACCCCCTCTCAGAAGCATAGTGGCACATTATCATGTCCATTTGACTCAGCTGGTTTGATTCAGGGGCATTTTGATACTGGAGCATTTTGACACCTCCTTAAAGCAAACAATTAAGCTTTCAGCTTTCAGCTTTTATGATTACTATGTAACTTGTATTAAAACAGGCACATCATCCCTAAGTCTCAACTCTTCGAGATGGGGTCAAGGATGAGGTGGGAAAGAGGGACGGGGTCAGAATTTAGTTAAAATTCAGAGGGGTTTAAGGATAGAGATAGAGTAACTACATGGGGTAATTTAAGAATGGAATAAACCTCCATAATGGGAGGAGATTCAGAAATGAAATGAGGAACAAACAGAAGGATGAGGTAAGAATAGAGCGCCATCTAGTAAACAAGGCACAAATGAAAGAAAATCTTATGTTTACTCCCCTTAGACATCTCAGAAAGAGTATTTTTAAGCAAAAGTCATTTTAAGCAAAAGGTCTATGAATTCTCTGACTTTTACTTACATCTTGAACAGTATACATTTGCATCTCTAAAGTTATTATTTCTCCTTTAAATTTGCAATGGTTATTTATAGTTACTTTAATTTTTTTTTATACTCTGACTACTTAGTAATGGGAGTTTTTACATCTTCCTTTTGAAAATCTAAATGCTAAATTGAAAGTCTCCCTAATAGGTTAATAGTCAGAGAGAAACAATAAGCACAGGATATAATGAGTGTAATGGGGTTAAATGAAGGAAAGTTTATATCTGGTTGGAGAAGAATCAGAATAGGCATCATGGAGGAAATGGTATTTGCAACAGATATTGAATAATGAATCCTACCCTTGTCTCTATGACTAAATAGCTCCCTAACCACTCAACTGGAATTGCTCTCATAAGGTCACCCATGGCTTTAAATTTCAAAACAAATTTAATGAACACTTTTCAAACCCTACTTATTAAAATTTTCTGTATCATTTGATACTGTTTACCACTCTTTCATTCTTATAATTTCTCCCTTGGCCTTTGCGATATTTCCCCTTTCTCTTTGTGCTCCTGCTGCCAGAGGTGTCTGCCTAGTGTCCTTCGTAAGCTCCTTTTCCTGGACTTTCCCTGACAATTCCCTAGGATTTATGCCCTTAACCCTCTTATATTCTCAACTCTAGAACTCACTAGTCTCTGTCTCTGTATCAGTCGGCTTTTACTAGGTTATGCTGTAGCAACATACAACCCCAAATTTTCAATAGTTTATAATAAAGGCTTATTTCTCACTCATGTTTTGTAGGTGCATACCTGCAGCTTGGCTCTGCAACTTCTCCACTAAAATTACAGCCCCTGTCTGAAATATGTTGATCTCACGACAGAGGGAAAAGATGGTGGACCACAAGATGTTTCTTAGAACTTATTCTTGGGAGTGGCACATAACTCCACAATTCATCAGCTAAGGAAAGTCAAATGGACAAAACTGATGTCAGTAGAGTAGAAGTTTAATCCTGCCTCAAGAATGAGCTGGTAGAGAGTTGCTGGGAAGGAAGGAAAACATATTGTCTGAAAATAAGACAATCTATCAAAGTTTTAAATGCCCAAATACCACCTATATGTCTTACTAATTTATAAATCCAGCTTAGACATCTCTCATGAACACCGAAGTATATACCTTATTAAGATTTCTGCTGGATATCCCACAGATGTCACAAGCTCAAGAGTCAAACCTAAATTCATCACTTTCTTCCCTTATCCTACCTCACTTTTGCCCCTTATCCCACCCTACTCCAAACCTACTTTCCCTTATGTTTGTAAATGGTATCACTATCATCCACACTTTCAATCAAACTTTGACTCCTCTCTCTTTGTAGCCAACTCTTTACAATAGGCACTGAGTCTTCTGTAGTATATCTTCTACGTGCTTAAGTCTCTCAGTTCCTTTTAATCTCTTCTGCCAATGGTTTTGTTAAGGCCCTCATTATATTTCAACTGATCACTGCAATAGTCTTCAAATTGGCCTCTCTGACTCCAGTCTCAATCAATGATCATTTATTCATTGTCAACAAATATTTATTAAGTTCATATTATGTGCTGTACTTTGAATATACAATGGTGAGCTAGGCAGACATGGAGTTTATAGTCTTCAGAAATGGAATTAAATTATTGATAGCACAAAGTATGGTAAATACTATGATTCACTCATCTAAAAGCTACTATTGAGCAGAATCTACAAATATACAAAGGCATGGTTCTAGTCCCTGAGGATATAGCAGTGAATGACAGACAAAGATCCTCTCTCAGAAATAAATATTTAAATTTTTAAAATAGGATAATTTCAAATAGTGGTATGTGCTATTTAAAACATAATAAATGGTGATATGGTAGAGCATAAGTGGAAAATGTAAGGACAGCTAGGTAGTCTGGGTGGTTGGAGAAGGCTTTTCTGATTTGAGTTAAGACCAGAATGATGAGAAGAAACCAGCCATGAAGAGATCCAGAGTCAGAATATCCCATGCAAAAGAAAGAATCAGTTGTAAAAGCTCTCAGATGGGGACAAGCTGAGGCATAATGAGCAAGGAAATAAGTAGTAGGAGATGAAGTCAAAAAGTTCAGTAGAGAATATATTACATAGAGCTTTTCAGAACATGGTAAAAACTTTGGATTTTATCCTAAGTGTAATAGAAGGCCACTGGAAGGTTTAAAACAGGGAAATGACATGATCAAATTTACATTGTTTAAAGATTTCTGGCTGTTGTGTGAGAAATGGATTCCAGGAACAAAAGTAGAATTAGGAAACCCAGAAAGGCAACTACTAAAACAATCAAAGCAAGAGATAATGGTGGCTTGTGAAGGATAGCAAAAGGGAAATAAAGAGCTTTCTCTTTTTTTGATTTTTTATTTTTTTATTTGTAATTTTTATGGATACATAATAGTTGTACATATTTATGGGGTACACGTGGTGTTTTGATACAAGCATACAATGTATAATGATCAAATCAGGGTAATTGGGATATCCATCACCTTAATCATTTACCATTTCTTTGTGTCAAGAATAAACACAATTTTACTTTTCTAGTTATTTTGAAATATACAATAAATTATTGTTAACTATAGCCACCCCATTGTGCTACTGAACACTACATCTTATTTTGGACAGGTTAAGTAAGTTGTTAGGTGAAGTACAGTGGTATCACAGCATACAACAGGAGCAAATATAATAAACTGGTAGTGCCAGGAAAGGCTTCCCATAGGAAAAAAATCCTGAAATGTTCTACATTGAGAAAAGCAGAATGGGGGAATAAAGACCCTCAGCATAATCTTCATAAAATACAAATTTGATTAGAAAATTTCCCTGCTTAATATCCACCACTGAGTTTTGATCAACTATAGCATAATTTACCTGAATACTCCTTAAGAAGTCAATCTCCGCCATCAGACTATGAGCCCCTTGGAGGCACATTTCATTGTAGTTAATTTAGAATTAGCACAATAACTAGAAAATGGTACTTGTTACAGAGAACATAGAACATACCCATGTGTTAAATGGGTAAACTAGCTGCGTAACAGTCAAGTCATTTAGTCTCTCTGAGCCTTATTTCTTCAATTATAAAAGGCAGAACCTCCTTAAGATCACTTCTAACTTTAATATTCTATGATTAGACTTTCTCTGTGATACGTGAAAATATTACATCTGAAAGTCAGCAGCAATCAATTAGAATTCCAGTCCAGATTTGTGTGACCCTTGAATGTCCTACACAGTTTCTCAATACTTCCATTTCTTCATGTGTGAAATGAAAATTAAAATATTGCTCCCTTTCATAGAAAAGCTCATTGATGATGAAAACCATATTTAAATGTCAAAGGATTAAAATAAAGCAGAATTCTGTAAATGAGGGAATATTTTTTCTAAAATGATTTATGATAAGAAATGAGGTTCGTTACCTACTAAATTATGTCTTACTACATTTCGAAGGGAGGTATTCATAACTAATGATTTCTCCGTTTCATCTTTTATCAAGCTGTTCCTTTGTGTGTAAATCACTACAAGAACAAAGGACACCCTAATTTTTTCAAGAGTGTGTTTATAAGATTTAACTCAAATCTATAACCTCTTCTAGTTCTTTGTATTCTCTCACTGACCTCCTCTATTTTGTTTTTACCACTGCATCAAATTTCCAATTTTTAAATATCTACCAATGGCAAAGTGTGATTTAACTGGGAACCGACTTTTCAAGAACTTATCTCCCACTATACAATATTTATCTTATGTTCAATGGTTTTACTTCATTCACCTACTACCTCAATTTTTTTTATATAGTGGAAAAATTTGTATCCCAACTTAAAAGTCACCCCTAAATCTTTTGGAAACACAAAAGAAATGAAACAAAATTCAAACAATCTAAAAATATAAACTGGAAAAATAATATACTGAAATGGAGTGAACAGGTGTGGGCATTCAAGCACTGGTAGGAGGTATCCTTGACTAGACATTTGCAGCTATAGCTAAGCAAGAAAAAAGTTAATCCCAGAGGAATTTCTATATGGCTAAAAGGCACTATGTAAAGGACTGAAAAAGACCTATTTCTTTCTGGGATTATATGCCCTTTTAAAACCTAGAGAAGGGACCCTTTGACTAACATGCTCACCAAACCTGTTACCTCTGCTTCCTCAGACAGAGTTAGATTTCATTACCAACCTTCCTTTGAAGTTAGGTACAGCCAGATGACTGAACTGCGACCAGTGAAATATGGATGAAGCTTCTCCTCCACAAGAGAACAGGTGCCCCCCACAAAGCTGTCCCCTCCTCTTCTCATGGATGCCAGAACAATAACTAGGATTAAATGCCAGCATAACCTAGTTGATGTCTTGCTGAACCTAGTAAGGGAGGAAAGAGATTATACACCTAAAGAATTATAAGAACTATCTGGCATGTAATGGCAGGAGCCAAGGAAAAATTCCTGGGATTAGATTTTCACAGTGCTTAATAAGGGGGCTGGAACATCAGAGTAGACAAGCAAGAATTCATGGATTTAAAGACACTCAGACATGTATTTAACACCTTAACCAAAACCTCCAGGGATGGGGCAAACTTTTTATTGTGTTGGCTTTTACAAGCCTAGAACCCTTAGTAAAGTAGAAATGCCTGTGCTTCCCTGGCAGATGGTAGAGAAGGAACAAAGAGGTTGAGGGAGGTGGGTGTACTCAGATGATTATATTCCAAAAAGCCAGAGGACCCAGGATTATGTTCCATAAGAAGGCCCAGAGAACACATCATTCACCAAAACATTAAGAATGTACTAGCAAAAGGGGCACCAGCATTAATAAGAAATTCAGTAGGGGTTTTTCTTTGTGGGCCAGGGATAATGAAAGAAGAGAGAGTCACAGAGTTCACAAAGTGGCAACATTTAACTGTCAGAAGCCAGGAGGCCACAATTGTTAATACTATAATGACTGGCTATGTTAGATGAAAAACCAAGGGGGATTGACACACAAGGATTTTGGGAGGTTGTGAAGAGAGCATGATGTCCCTTGGGGGAAAATAGAGGGGTAGCCAATAAGGGTGCTGCTAAACATCCATAATCACAAAAAACAAGAAAAGAGGAGCAGGAGACTCCCCAATAAAAAGTCACAATCTCTTGCTTAGTTCCCAGATCTGAGCCAATTTTCAGACCCAAATCCATTGGCTGAAGCGGTGACTAGGAATAACCCACCACCTTAAGGCTTCTGCATTTGATATTTTCTTTGATAGGAAAACTCTTCTCCCAGATATTCATTTGTTTGCTGCCTCCCCTCTTTGAGGTCTTTACTACAAGGTTACCTTTTCGGTGAGACCCTCTCAAACCATCGTGTTTTAAATTGTGATGTTCCTCTCTTCCTTGTACTATCTCCTCCCCTTCTCTGCTTCATTCCATTTATCACCATCTGACATTTTATATATTTTAGTTATTTATTAGTTTATTGCCTCTCTTTACCAAGATGCAACTTCTAACAGAAATTTTGTGTATGTGTGTTGTTCACTATACTGAGAATAGTGTCTAACCATCATGTACATAAGAGGTGCTCAAAATTTTTCTATTGAATGAATGAATAAATTCAGAGGAGAGGTTGGGTTACAAATAAAATCTGGGAAGTCATCAGGCCATAGAGACAAAATCATAACTCATGAAAACATACACAACCAGCTGGGCTATAAAGTTAAAAACAAAATAAAACCACAAGAATAAAAAGAATTAGGAGTAGAATTTAAAACATTAAAACCAAACATAAAATAAACAAAGGAAAAATGAACAGATAAAACAATATAAATCCAGGGAATAAAAGAACACTAAAACAATGGTAGGCCAACCTCTACAAATTTCCCCAGAAACTCCGTAGCTGGGAGGTATTAAATAGCATATGTTGTTGAGGAATTTAATATCTTGAAAGCAGGACAGATACTAATCTGCAAAGGGGAGTGGTTAAGAGATTTAAGGTGGAGTGTTTTGGACAGCAGGGAGAAACAGTTGCAGGGATACAGGAAGAAACAGACTTCAGATGTGTCCTTTTGAGAAGATTTAGACTGTTTTAATCCAGGAGAAGCCGTAATGCTGGAGAAGAGCCACAACAAAGCCCACTGTGACAGGACTCTCAAGATTCAGAACACTAACCAGAACAGGTACACCTCATTTTAAAAAGAGACATATTCCTGGAAAAGTAATGTATAGCTTTTATTTTTATTTTTTCTTTTAAACACACAAACTCCTTTTAGTACCTAACACAGTGGCCATTCAAAATATTTGATGATTAACAAAAATATTAATGGAAGAAACCACAGATGATTTCCATACATTATCTTTACATAACCCTATGTAATGTGTATATTGACTCTAATCTACAGATAAGGAATTTAGAGCACAGATATATCAAATAAATTGCCCAAAGCCACACACATGTCTGCTGACTCTAAAACCCATCCCTCACAGTGTAACTTGGGGCTTTGTTTTTTAAAGGATCCCTTCCTTTTTAAGTAAAAGAATAAATTTTTACTTTATAAACCACCATACCCTAAACTTATCAGTTTGAAAAATAAAATGTTGGTATAGTGTTTTGAAGTTACTTTAAACTGAGGCATATTAAAGACAAAATGAGAACATTTAAAGATCTTTTAACTCCATTAGCCGTTCCAAGTATGACAAATTTAACATGCTTCCACAAAATGTAAAATCTACTCAAATCATACAGACAGATCAAATCCAAAATAAGTTCTATTAATTAGCACAAGAAATAATAGTGCCATTTGTTAACTTTGAAGGAAATTGTTTTGTTTTAAATTTCTAAAGGAAAGTAGTTGGATTTTACTTTTGAGACTACAAAGTGTTGCTCATACTCTTCAAATAGCATGTCTCCAAGGCACATAGTCATCAGCTTGGCCAAAGTCAGGAGGGTGAAAATTCTACAAGCAGAATGAACAAAGTATCAACTAATCTACAAAGGAAAATGAATCATGTTAATAGCAGACTTCTCAGTGGACACTTTACAAGCTAGAGGGATTGGACCCCATTTTTAGTCTTAAACAGAACTGTCAGCCAAGAATTTTGTATCCTGCAAAACTAAGTTTCACAAATGATGGAGAAATAAAGACTTTTCCAGACAAGCAAAAGACTAAAGGAATTTGTCACTACTACACCTGCCTTACAGAAAATACTCAGATCTGCATTATACATGGAAGAACATAATAGATATACACCAGTATGAAAAAAAAAAACCCTGAAAGTTAAAGCTCATAGCTCTTATAAAACAATAGCACAAGAGAGAAAACAAAACAACAAGGTATCATCCAACATGATGAACAGAAGAGCATCCCACATATCAATACTAACACTGAACATGAATGGTCTTAATGTCCCACTTAAAAGACATAGACTAGATGAATTGATGAAAAAACACATCACAAGTATATGCTATCTGCAAGAAACACATCTAACTCGCAAGGACTCATAGAGACTCAAGGTAAAGGGATTGAAAAAAATATTCCACACAAATGGAAACCAAAAACAAGCAGGTGCAGCCATTCTCATATCAGATAAAATAGGCTTTAAATCAACAATGGTAGGAAAAAAAAAGACAAAGATGGTCATTATATAATGGTAAAGGGAGCAATTCAACAAGAAGACATAACAATCCTAAATATATATGTACCCAACACATGATCTCCCAGATTCGTCAAGCAAATTCCACCAGATTGAAGCAAAGAAATAAACAGTAGCATCATAATTGCCCGGGATGTCAACACCCCACTGACAGAACTAGACAGATAATCAAAGCAGAAAATCAATAAAAAAACTGGACTTAAATGGGACTCTAGAACAAATGGATCTAACACATATTTATAGAACATTCCGCCCAAAAACTACCGAATATACATTCTTCTCATCAGTACAAAGGACATTCTCCAAGATTATAATATCTTAAGCCACAAAACAAGTCTCAGGAAATTCAAAATATTTGAAATCATACAATGTTATCTTCTCAGACCACACTGAAACATAACTAGAAATCAATTCCAAAAGAAATTCTCATATCTACACAAAGTCATGGAAATTAAACAACTTTCTCTGAATGATCCTTGGGTCAAGAATGAAATTAAGATGAAAAGCAAAAGATTCTTCAAACTGAATGACAAAGAGGACATAAGCTATCAAAATCTATGAGATATAGCAAAAGCAGTCCTAAGGGAAAAGTTCATAGCCTTAAATGCCTACATCAAAAAGACGGAAAAATCACAAATTAACAACATAATATCACATCTCAAGGAACTAGAAAAAGAACAAACCAAACCCAAAGACAGCAGAAGAAAAGAAATAACAAAGCTCAAAGCAGAAATAAATGAAATGGAAATCAAAATAAATAATAGAAAGGATCAACAAAACAAAAAAAATGTGGTTCTTTGAAAAGATTAACAAAATTGATAGACCACTAGCCAGGTTAATAAGAAACAGAAGAGAAAGGATTAAAAAACCTCAATCAGAAATGAAAAAGGAGACATTACAACTCATACCACAGAAATGCAAAATATCATCTGTGAATACTATGAAAACCTCTACTCTCACAAACTAAAAACGTAGAGGAAATGGACAAATTCCTGAAAGCACACAACCTCCCAAGCCTGAATCAGGAAGAAATAGAAATGCTGAAAAGACCAATAATGAGCAGCAAGATTGAAGCAGTACTAAAAAAGTCCCCCAACAAAAAAAGCCCTGGACCAGATGGATTCACAGCTTAATTCTAACAGACCAACAAAAAAGAACTGGTACCTATCCTACAGAAATTATTCCACAATATAGAGAAGGAGGAAATCCTCCCCAACTCATTCTACAAAGCCAGTATCACCTTGATACCAAAGCCAGGAAAGGACACAACAAAAAAAAATAAAAATAAAGACCAATATCCCTTATGAACATACATGCAAAAATTCTCAATAAAATACTAGCAAACCAAATCCAACAGCACATCAAAAAGATAATCCAACATGATCGAGTGGGTTTCATCCCAGGGATGTAAGGTTTAACATATGCAAACCAATAAACATGATTCACCATATAAACAGAAGTAAAAACAAAGACCATACGATCATCTCAATGTATGCAGAAAAAGCATTCAACAAAATTCAGCACCCCTTCATAATTAAAAACCCTCAACAAACTACTAATAGAAGGAACATACCTCAAAATTATAAAAGCCATATATGACAAACCCACAGCCAACATCATACTGAATGGGGAAAAGTTGAAAGCATTCCCACTAAGAACTGGAACAAGATGAGAGTGCTCACTGCCACCACTTCTATTCAACATAGTGCTTAAAGTCCTAGCCAGACCAACCAGGCAAAAGAAAGAAATAAAGGGAATCCAAATCAGGAAAGAAGAGGTCAGACTATCCCTGTTCACTGATGATAGGATCTTGTATCTAGAAAATCCTAAAGATTCCACCACAAGACTTCTAGAATTGATAAATAAATTCAGCAAAGTGTCAGGTTACAAAATCAATGTACACAAAACAGTAGCAATTCTTTTTTTTTTTTTTTTTTGAGACAGAGTCACCCTGAGTAGAGTGCAGTGGCATCATCACAGCTCAGTGCAACTTCAAACTCCTGGGCTCAAGCAATCCTCCTGCCTCAGCCTCCTGAGTATCTGGGACTACAGGTACACAACATGATGCCTGGCTAATTTTTCTATTTTTAGTAGAGACAGGGTCTTGTTGTTGCTCAAGCTGCTCCAAACCCCTGAGGTCAAGCAATCCTCCCACCTCAGCCTCCCAGAGTGCTAGTATTACAGGCATGAGCCACTGCACCCGGCCACAGTAGCATTTCTATACACCAATAACAGTCAAGCTGAGAGTCAAATCAAGGACTCAATACCTAAAAAGAAAATAAAATACCTATGAACATACTTAACCAAGGAGGTTAAGCTACAAAGAAAATAAAATACCTAGGAATATACTTAACCAAGCAGGTGAAAGATCTCTACAAGGAGAACTACAAAATACAGATGAAAGAAATCATAGATGACAAACAAATAGAAAAACATCTCATGCTCATGGATTGGTACAATCAACATTGTTAAAATGTCCTTACTCCTCAAAGTGATTTACAGATTCAATGCAATCCCCAACAAAATAGCAACATCATATTGCACAGATCTAGAAAAAGTAATTCTAGGCTTCATTTGGAACCAAAAAAGAGCCTGAATAGTCAAAGCAATCTTAAGTAAAAAGAACAAATCTGGAGGCATAACATTATCAGATTTCAAATTATACTACAAGGCTATTGCAACCAAAACAGCATGGTACTTGTGATATAAAAGTAGAGACATAGACCAACAGAACAGAATAAAGGACCCAGAAACAAAATCATCTACCTGCAACCAACTGATCTTCGACAAAGTAGACACAACATACACTGGGAATAGGAAGACTTGTTCAATAAATAGTGCTGGGAACATTGGAGAGCCACGTGCAGAAGAATGAAACAAGACCCCTATCTCTCACTATATACAAAAATTAATTCTATTCAAGATGGATAAAAGACTTAAATGTAAGGCATGAAACCATAAAAATTCTAGAAGAAAAACTAGGAAAAAACTCTTCTAGACATTGGCCTAGGCAAAGAATTTATGACTAAGACCCCAAAGGCAAATACAGCAACAACAAAAGATAAATAAATGGGACTTATGAGAAAATATTTGCAAAGTATACATCTGACAAAGGGTTAATATCCAGAATCTACAAAGAACTCAAACAAATTAGCAAGAAAAAAAATGAACGATCCCATTAAAAAGTGGGCAAAAGACATTAACAGAAGTTTTTAAAAAGAAGACAGACACATGGCCAACAAACATATGAAAAAATACTCAACATAACTAATCAGGGAAATGCAAATTAAAACCACAATGACTCTGTCAGAATGGCCATTATTAAAAAGTCAAAAAACAAAAAATAGGTGCTGGCATGGATGCAGAGAGAAAAGAATGCTTATACACTGTTGGTGGGACTACAAATTAGTATAATCTCTATGGAAAACAATATGGAGATTCCTCAAAGAAATAAATGTAGATGTACCATTTGACCCAGCAATCCCACTACTGGATATCTATCCAAAGGTAAAGAAATCATTTTATCAAAAAGACATCTGCACTCAAATGTTTATTGCAGCACAATTCACAATTGTAAAGATTGTGAATTGTGCTGCAATACATACACACACACCATGGAGTACTACTCAGCCATAAAAAAGAATGAAATAATGTCTCTTGTAGCAACTTGGATAGAATCGGAGACCATTATCCTAAACGAAGTATCTCAGGAATGGAAAAACAATCACCACTTATACTCTCTAATAATTGGGAGTTAACAATGGGCACACACGGACACAAAGAGGTATAAAGCTCATTGGAAATCAAGAAGGGGGGAGGCAAAGAGGGGCTGAAGTGTGAAAACTTACTTTTTTCATTGGGTACAATGAACACTATTCTGGTAATGGGCACACTAAAAGTCCTGACTTAAGCATTATACAAGCTATCCATGTAACAAAAACATTGGTACCCCTTAATATTTTGAAATAAAAAAACTTTTAAATGTTGCTCATACTCTTAAAAAAATTAATAATTCTTATTATAAGACATAAAGATACACTGCTTTGAGATTCTTATGAAAATAAATGTGTTAAATAATAATCACATAATAATAGCTTCCATTTATTTAGTAAATATTGTTGATCAGGTAAATGTTCTAGGTACATCATAAACATATTTAATCCTCAATACAACTCTGTGAGATAAAATATTATTTTTTATATTTTACCAGTTCATAAGGCTTAAATAACCTACTATCACATAGCCTGAATAGTATAACCATAGCACAAATCCAAATGTATTTAACTCTAAAGCCCATGCAATCTCCATCGTGTCCTATTGGAGACATCTTACAAGAGATATTATTCAGTGGCACCTCCAGTTTCAGGGTGGGGGGCTCTGTATAATCTTTTAGAATTTAGAATATAAGTTTATTTTTAAATGAAAAACTTTTAAGAAAAAGTTTTTTTATATTAAAGAAAATAAATACACTCTGCCATTTTAACAAAACCTTTTAATCTAATGAATCATGGCAATTTTACATTATTTAGAAAGTGGAAAGACAATTGATTGTGTATTGAATGTGTAAAAAAATCAAACCATGGTATAACTATTCAGTAGGTAGCTGTTCCCTTAGTTCTTTATGGGTAAACAAACTGGCTCTTAAATTTAACTATTGAAATTAGATATTTGCCCCTTTTTTTTTCTTTCCTCCAGTAGTTTGACTTTGCTAAGTAGGATGGCTATAAATTTGACTACACACTGATTAGGTAGAATGCAAAAGTGAATGACCAAAGTCAGACATGAGTACCCTAAAAGTTTGAAGATCATCTTAAATAACCAACCCTTTGAGGGCGGGAGTCCCACTAACAGACAATATTTTGTCTGCTATAAAATCTTAAGTTTATTGCATCCTTGCTCCAAAACTAACGGTGGAATTTTTATAACCATATGTTAATCAAACTGCTGTTAATTCATACTTTTTCTCAAATCTCAGCTATTACTGTAACCTAACCCTCAACTATAGATACTTCTCAACTTACAATGGGATCATGTCCCAATAAATCCATATAAGTTGAAAATATCCTAAGTTGAAAATGTACTTAATACATCTAACCTACTGAACATCATAGCTCATAATAAATGTGTTGTTCATCATTATATTTCTGGAGTCTACCACAGTTTCTAGAACTTACAATTTGTAAAATAAAAAAATGAAAGTTAAATTATCAGGATGACAGAAATTTGGAGGCTTAAAATGAAAGTTGTAAGATTAGCTACGCAACTAGTCAATTGAATGGCAAATTAGAACTTCTATACAAACGGTCCCCAATTTCCAATGGTTCCACTTTTGATTTTTCAACTTTACGATGGTGTGAAAATGATTGGCACTCAGTAGAAACCATACCCATACAACCATTCTGTTTTTTACTTGTAGTACAGTATTCAATAAATTACATGAGATATTTAATATTTTATTATAAAATAGGCTTTGTGTTAGATGATTTGGCCCAACTATAGGCTAAGATGTCATCCCTGCCAAATTCATACGTTGAGGTTCTAACTCCCAGTACCTCAGAATGTCACTATGTTTGGAGACAAGGTTTTTAAAGAGGTAATTCAGTTAAATGAGGTCATTAGAGTGGGCCCTAACCCAATATGACTGGTGTCCTTATAAGAAAAGGAGATTAGGATACAGATACAGAGGAAAGACCATGTGAAGACACAGGGAGAAGACAGCCATCTGCAAGCCAAGGAGAAAGGTTCAGAAAAAACCAACCTTGCCAACACCTTGATCTTAGACTTCTAGCCTCAAGAATTGTGAGAAAATAAATATCTTTTGTTTAAACCATCCAATCTGTGATATTTATTATGGCAGCTCTACAAAACTGATACAAATTCCATTATTTATTTGTGTTCCCTCACTCATTACCCTAAACATTCATGTGAAAATTTGAATCTTAAAACTTCTCAAACAAAACTATGGGAAAAGGTTAAATTCCAAGGACTATAGAAACCATAGGTATTTTTATTTTGGAACTGGAACTGAAATTAGAGTTGTAAAAATGAGGAGAGAAGGCCAGGTGTGGTGGCTCACACCTGTAATCCTAGCACTTTGGGAGGCCAAGGTGGGAAGATCTCTTGAGCCCAGGAGTTCAAGACCAGCCTGAGCAATCTAGCAATATCCCATCTCTAAAATTTTTTTTAAAAAAATTAGCTAGGCATTTTGGCACATGCCTGTAGTCCCAGCTGCTTGGGAGGCTGAGGCAGGTGGATTGCTTGAGCCCAGGAGTTTGAGGTTGCAGTGAGCTATGAGGACGCCACTGCACTCTAGCTTGGACAACAGAGAGAGACCCTGTCTCAAAAAAAAAAAAAAAAGGAGAAGAAAAGAATGATTCTGAAACAGAAAAACAGAAAAAGCAATTGTTTCCCAAACTGATATCAATCTCTCTCCCTACAAATGTTTTCCCAAATGTCTAATAATTCCAGAAATTCTTTGAATCTGGAGGCAGCTCAGAACAACAGACAAGTCACTGACCTCAGAGACAGCTAAATCTCAGCAGCTACATGACCCCAGAGCCTTTAGCATTTCTCAGCCTCATTGCTAATAGGAAAATTAAGAAGCTCAAAGTGAGCCTCAATTAGATAATCCAAGTTAAAGCAATTTTTGTATTTAAAAGCACCTTCCAAAGATGAGGAATAATTTTGCTGATCTACCAATCTTAAAAGCCCTATCAGCTAGGCATGGTGACTCACACCTGTAATCCCAGCACTTTGGGAGGCTAAGGTGGGAGGATCGCTTGGGGCAAGGAGTTCAAGACCAGCCTATCAACATAGCAAGACCCCATCTCTACAAAAAAAAAAAATTTTAATTAGCCAGGCATGGTGGCGCATGCCTATAGTCCTTGCTACTTATGCTACTTATAAGGCTGAGGCAAGAGGATTGCCTGAGCCCAGGAGTTCAAAGTTTCAGTGAGCTATGATCATGTCATCACTGCACTGCAGCCTGGACAGCAGTGCAAGACTCTGACTCTAAAAATAATAATAATAATAAAATAAAAAAATAAAAAGCCCTATCAGAAAGGGATATCAATTCTAATCTAAGCTAGAATACTGTCAAGGGACAACATTAAGTTTACCAATTCCTGGAAACTATACCTTTTCAAAAACACTATATTAAGTATTCTTGAATTTTCTCAATTCTCCTTAAATTTTCATATGATGAGCAGAGGCCCTGAGACCAGATTTGGGGTGAGAAAGTAAAAATGAAGTCAGATACCAAAAATCTGCCCTGTCATTCACCAGACTGGAATAACAGGCACTGATAAAGCCAGCTGCAAAGTTAGCATGAAACAATATTTCTCCAAGGACATGCTGCAGCTGTAAAGTATCATCATAACCACCTCCTTTCAGTGACTACTGTAATACTTTCTTACTGAGGAAATTTGTTCATAAAATCATAGACAATCAGAGACATTGTTTCTGAAATTTTATCAGTAAGAATGAAATGTCTCACTCTTGCCTTGAGGTTCTAAGTCACTTTGACAGAGAGAAGAGCAACCTCTATTTAGGACCCAGACAAATAGCTTCAAATAAGTGTTTGAGGACACAATATTCTAAATCTATCATCTTAACTTTATTGCTTCAAGGGAAACAGGACCATAGGTCCATTTCCACATCCACACTAAACCATTTACACACAGCCTTGCTCCTTGCTTTCCTTTGAGCCTATCAAACACATACATTCAAAGTAGTTTCATTTTTCATTCCTAATTGTGTTTATTTGTGCTTCTCTCTCACTCTCTCTCTCTTTTTAAATCAAACATGCCAGAAGCTATTTACCTTAATCTTATCAAAGAGAACACTTAGTCATTATTGATCCTCTTTATTCTGTGTTTGGTCAATATCTTCTCCACTTTATTATCTTTTTTCACTTTTATTGAGTTTATTCTGTCCTTTTTCTAACTACTTAAATTGGATACTTGGCTTATTAAATTCTATTCTTTCTTCTTTTCTAATATATTTATTTTACTTGGTTGGAATTTTCTGTGCTTCCTGTGTCTTTCATCAATTATGGAAAATTATGTCTCTCATCAATTATGGAAAATTATGTCTCTCATCAATTCTGGAAAATTTTCATCCAGGACTTACAACTTGCTTTTGCCACATTAATTGTAGTTTCTTCTTCTGGAACACCAATGAAGCATGTCAGATCTCCTCATTCTAACTTCCATGTCTCTTAACTTCTCTTTCATGTTTTTCATCTCTTTGTCTCTCTATGATAATTTCTATAACTACATCTTTTATTTCATTAATTTTTAATTTTCTTTTTTCTAATCTTTGTTTAAACCATCCACCTTTCTATTTCACTACTATAATAGAAATTCTATTATATATATTTTTATTTCCTAAATCTGCCTCATCTTTTTAATTGTATCTTGTTTTGTTCTTATACTTAGAGAGTCCATCTTTTATTTAAACATTTTACACATTATCTGAAGTGTTTAGGAATACTTTCTGCTGAGTCTCATTTATGGTGACTTATTTCCTATGTATTTTGTAGTCTGGATTCTCAATTTATATTTTAGTAAAGCTTTTATTGAGGGAACTCTATGAGGCCTGGATTGAAGCTACATTCAGTGAAAGATGATATGCATTTGTTCCTGCCAATTTCCCAAGAGTGATATCAAACTAGAACTGCTTAAAGTTTTTTCTCAGCCCTAGATTGCTCAGACCACAAAAATACATAACTTTTAGCTTGAAACTCATGTGAGACAGGCCTTTGTGGCTATCAATTTTCAAAGCAGATATTTCTATTGTTCTCTACTCAGAGCCTGGGCCAACATACCTTGTTACCAAGTTGCCTTGTTATCTTCCTTATTTGACAGGGAGATAAATTTTTTTACCTCTATCTTCTCATTAATCATAGAGTTAAACCCATGGCTCTATGTGGTCTCTAAGAAATACCCTCTCACCTGTGTGGATACAGGGCTTTTTCTCCTGCACTGTTGTGGTCATTCAAACAGGATTACCAAAATCAGCAAGTGCCCTCTGGACAGCAGTGATATCAGCAACCACCTTCAACACTGTTTCCAATTTATTTTCTTTTCTGGCCCTCAGGGATTTCCCTTACTTACTTATAAGCTCACTTAGGAAGTTACACTTGTTGTTGCTATTCTACCAAGTATTTTTAGGTGTCTTACGTTAGGGGTTTTTTCAGGACATCTTATCTGCAATTTTGCTGGTAATAGAACTTAATTCACTTTATAAATTTTTTTATTGATACATAATAGATGTACATATTTGGGGGTGCATGTGATAATTTAATACACTCATATTATTTGTAAAGATCAAAACAGTGTAATTGGGATGTCCATTACCTTAAATATTTGTCTTTTCTTTATGCTACATACATTAAAATTATTCTCTTCTAGCTATTTTGAAATATATAATAGATTATTGTAAACTATAGTCACCCTACTGATCTATCAAACACTAGGTCTTATTTCTTCCATCAAACTACATATTTGTATCCATTAATCAATTGTCTTCATCCTCCCCTCCCTCTTAACCTTCCTGGCCTTTGGTAACCACAATTCTACTCTCTATGTTCATGAGACCCATGTTTGTACCTCCCACATATGAGTGAGAACATGCGATACTTGTCTTTCTGTGCTTGGCTTATTTCACTTAACATAATGACTTCCAGTTCCATCCATGTTGCTGCAAATGACAAGATTTTATTCTTTTTTCATGGCTAATATTCCATTGTGTATATATACACGTTTTCTTTATCCATTTATCCACTCATGGGCACTTAGTTTAGTTCCATATTTTGGCTATTGTGAATAGTGCTGCAGTAAATATGAAAATACAGATATCTCTTCAATATATTGGATTTCCTTTCTTTTGGATACATATCCAGTAGTGAAATTGCTGGAACATATGGTAGTTCTAGTTTTAGTTTTTTGAGGAGCCTCCATACTGTTTTCCATAGTGGCTATAATAATTTACATTCCCACCCACAGTGTACGAGGGCTTCCTTTTCTCCACATCCTCACCAGCACCTGTTATTCCATCTTATTGATAAAAGCCATTTTAACTAAAATAAGATAATATCTCACTGTGGTTTTGATTTGCATTTCTCTGATGATTAGTGATGTTGAGCATTTTTTTCATGTACCTGTTGTCCATTTTTATGTCTTCTTTTGAGGAATGTCTATTCAGATCTTTTGTCTATTTTTGAGTTGGATTTTTTTTTCTATTTAGTTGTTTAAGCTGCTTATATATTCCAGTTATTAATCCCTTGTCAGACAGATAGTTTGCAAATATTTTCTCCCATTCTGTGGGTTGTCTCTTCACTGTGTTGATTGTTTCCTTTGCTCTGCAGAAGGTTTTTAGCTTCATATAATTCCATTAGTCTATTTTTGTTTTGGTTGCCTGTGCTTTTGAGGTCTTAGACAAAAAAATTTTTGCCTAATGTCCTGAATTGTTTCCCTTATGTTTTTCTCTAGTAGTTTTATAGTACCAGATATTACATTTAAGTCTTTAATCCACTTTGATTTGATTTTTGTATATGGTGAAAGATAGAGGTCTAGTTTCATTCTTCTGAATATGGTTATCCAATTTTCCCAGCACCATTTATTGAAGAGATTGTCCTTTCCACATTGTATGTTCTTGGCACCTTTGTCATAAATGAGTTGGCTGTACATGCATGGATTTATATCTGGGTTCTCTATTCTGTTCCATTTGTCTATGTATCTGTTTTTATGCCAGTACCATGGTGATTTGGTTACTTTGTAGTATATTTTGAAGTCAGGTGGTGTGATGCTACCAGCTCTATTCTTTTGCTCAAGATTGCTTTAGCTATTCGGGGTCTTTTGTGGTCCCATATGAATTTTAGGATTGTTTTTTCTATTTCTGTAAAGAATATTATTGGTATTTTGATAGGATTGCATTGAATCTATAAAATGTTTTGCGTAGTATTGTCATTTTAACAATATTAATTCCTCCAGTCCTTAAGTATGGAGTATCTTTCCATTCTTGTGTCCTGTTTAATTTCTTTCATCAGTGTTATAGTTTTCCTTATATAGATATTTCACTCCTTTGGTTAATCTTATTCCTAGGTATTTTTTATTCTTCATAGCTATTATAAATGGGATTGTTTTCTTGATTTCTTTCTCAGATTGTTCACTGTTGGCACATATGATCACTACTGATTTTTGTATGCTGATTTTGTATCCTGCAACTTTATTGAATTCATTTATCAGTTCTAATAGCTTTTTGGTGGAGTCTTTAGGATTTTCTAAATATAAGATTATGTCATCTGTGAATGAGACTAATTTGACTTCTTCTTTTCCAGTTTGGATGCACTTTTTTTTCTCTTGCCTAATTGCTCTGGCCAGGACTTCCAGTATTATGCTGAATAAAAGCAGTGAAAGTGGACATCCTTGTCTTGTTCCAGATCTTAGAGAAAAGGCTTTCAATTTTTCCCCATTCAGTATAATGTTAGCTATGGGTTTCTCCAGTATGGCCTTTGTTATTAAATATTTTGAAATATGTTCCTTCTATATCCAGTTTATTAAGGGTTTTCATCATAAAGGGATGTTAAATTTTATCACATGCTTTTTCAGCAACCATAGAAATGATCAATTGGTTTTTGTTCTTGGCTTTGTTATTGTTATGTATCACTTTTATTGATTTGCATATGCTGAAACACCCTTGCATTCCTGGGGTGAATCTCACTTAGTCATGGTGAATGATCTTTTAAATATGTTGTTGAATTTGGTTTGCCAGTATTTTGTTGAGAATTTTTGCTGCTATGTTCATCAGTGATATTGGCCTGCGGTTTCTTTCTTTCTTGTGTCCTTGTGTAGTTTTGGTATCAGCATAACCCTGGCCTTGTAGAATTAGTTTGGAAGTATTTCTTCCTCTTCAATTTTTTTGAAGACTTTGAGTAGAATAGGTATTACTTCTTCTTTAAATGTTTGGTAGAACTCAGCAATGAAACCATCAATTCCTGGGCTTTTCTTTGATGGGAGACTTTTTATTATGGCTTCAATCTCATTACTCATTATTGGTTTGCTGAGGTTTTCTATTTCTTCATGGTTCAATCTTGGTAGTTTACATATGTCCAGGAATTTATCCATTTCTTCTAGGCTTTCCAATTTTTGGTGTATAGTTGTTCTTAATAGTCTCTAATGATGCTTTGTATTACTGTGTTCTCAATTGTTATGTTTCCTTTTTCATTTCTGATTTATTTACTTGGACCTTCCCTCTTTTCTTATTAGTCTAGCTAAAGGTCTGCCAATTTCATTTACCTTTTCAAAAAACCAACTTTTCATTTCATTGATTGCTATATTCTTTTTAGTCTCAATGTCATTTATTTGTGCTCTGATCTTTATCATTTCTTTCCTTCTACCAATTTTGGATTAGGTTTGTTCTTGCTTGTCTAGTTCCTTGAGGTGTATTTTTTTTTTAAATTTCAGAATATTAAGGGGGAGGCCAGGCATGGTGGCTCACACCTGTAATCCTAGCACTCTGGGAGGCCAAGGTGGGAGGATTGCTTGAGGCCAGGAGTTTGAGACCAGCCTGAGCAAGAGTGAGACCCATCTCTACAAAAAAACAGACAAAATTAGGTGGGCGTAGCAGCATGCACTCCTAGTCCCAGCTACTCAGGAAGCTGAGGCAGGAGAATTGCTTGAGCCTAGGAGCTTGAGGTTGCAGTGAGCTGTGATGATGCCACTGCACTCTAGCAGGGGTAACAAAGCAGGACTCTGTGTGTGTGTGTGTGTATGTGTGTGTGTGTCTCTCTCTTTCTGTCTCTCTATGTGTGTATATATAAACAAAGGGGGCACAAAACTTTTTGTTACATGGATACACTGTATAATGCTGAAATCAGGGCTTTCCTGCCTGCCACCAGGACAGTGTCCACTGTACCCAATAGGTAAGTTTTCATCCCTCGACCTCTCCCATTCTCCCCCTTCTCAATTTCCAGTGACCTTTACATCTTTTTGTGACCATGTAGCACCCTTAGTTTGTTTATTTGAAGTCTTTATATTTTTAATATAGGCTTTTATTGCTATAATCTTCCCTCTTACTACTACTTTTACTGCATCCCAAAGATTTTGTTATGTTGTATTTCCATTTTCATTTGTTTCAAGAAATTTTTTCATTCCCATCTTAATTTCTTCATTGGCTCATTGGTTGTTCAGGAGCACATTGTTTAATTTCCATGTGTTTGTGTCATTTCCATGGTTCCTCTAGTTATTGATTTCTAGTTTTATTCCATTGTGCTCAAAAAAGATACTTGGTATGATTTCTACTTTTTGAATTTTCTGAAACTTGTTTTGTGGCCTAAGATATGGTCTATTCTGGAGAATGTTCCATATGCTGATGAAAATAGTGTATATTCTGCAACAGTTGGCTGAAATGTTCTATAAATGTCAGTTATGCCTATTTGGTGTGTAGTTTAACCTTGATGTTTCTTTGTTAATTTTCTGTCTGAATGACCTGTCCATTACTGACTGTGGAGTGTTAAATCCCCCACTATTATTGTATTTCAATATATCTCTCCCTTTAGATCTATTAATGTTTGCTTTATATACTTTGGAGCTCCAATGTTGGTTGCATAAATATTTATAATTGTTATATGCTCTTGCCAAATTGACTCTTTCATCATTATATAGTGACCTCCTTTGTCTCTTTTTACAGTCTTTGATTTACAGTATATTTTATCTAAGTATAGCTACTCCTGCTCTTTTTTGGTTTCCAGTTGCATGGAATATCTTTTTCCATTCTTTCACTTTCCATCTATGTGTGCCCTTATAGGTGAAGTGGGTTTCTTGCAGGCAGGAAACAGGTCTTGTTTCTTTATCGTTTCAGCCATTCTATGCCTTTTGATTAGAGAATTGAGCCCATTTACATTCAGTGTTATTATTGCTAAGTAAGGACTCACTATTGCCTTTTTGTTGTTTGTTGTCTGGTTGTTTAGTAAGTCCTCTCTTCCTGTCTTCCTTTTCTACTATCTTCTTTTGTGGTTAAGTAATTTTGTCTGGTAGTATGATTTAATTCATTGCTTCTTATTTTGTGTGAATCTATTATAAGTTTTTGCATTGTGGTTATCATGAGATTTACAAAAATTCTTACAGATATAACAATTTATTTTAAAGAGATGACAACTCATCCTAGATCACAAAAAACAGAAACAAAGAAATGAAAAAAATGAAAAAAAACCTCTATATTTTTACTCTATCCCTCCTACATTTTGACTCTATGTTGCCTCAAGTTATATATTTTCATATTGCCTATCTCTTAACAGATTGCTTTAGCTATTATTGTTTTTGACAGATTTGTCTTTAGGGCTTCATACCAGAGTTAGAAGTGAATTGCACACTACAATTACAGTATTAAAGTATTCTAGGTTTGTCATGTACTTAATTTTGCCAGGAGGTTTTATATCTTAATTTTTTTTTTCCTTTTGCATGTTAGTGTTTTTTATTTCAGATTGAAGAACTCCACTTAGGATTTCTTGTAAGACTGGTCTGTTAGTGGTGAATTCTCTCTTCTTTTGTTTGTCTGGGAAAGACTTTATCTCTCCATCATATTTGAATGACAGCTTTGCTGGATACAGTGTTCTTAGATAGCAGAGTTGTTTTTTTTTTTTCTTTCATTACTTTGAAAATATCATCCCACTCCCTTCTGGCCATTATGGTTCCCAGTGAGAAGCCTGTTACCAGTCTAATTGGAGTTCCTTTATACATCATTTGCTTCTTTTCCCTTGCTGCTTTTAGGATCTTCTCTTTGTCTGTGACCTTTGAGAGTTTGATTATTATGCCTTGAGGTAATCTTATGTGAGTCAAATCTGATTGGTGTTCTCTGACCTTCCTGTACCTGGATATTTATCTCTTTCTCAAGTTTTGGAAAGTGTTCTCTTATTATTTCTTTGAATAAGCTTTCTACCCCTTGCTTTTGCTCAACTCCCTCTTGAACACCAATAATTCTTAAATTTGGTCTTTTGAAGTAAATTTCTATGTCTTCATCTTTGTTCCTTTTCATTCTTTTTTCTCCTCTGACTGTATGATTTCAAATAGCCTGTCTTCAAGCTCACTGATTCTTTCCTCTGCTTGATCCACTCTGCTGTCAAAAGTCTCAAATGAATTTTTCAGTTCAGCAAATCTATATCTAATTTACAAGATTTCTGTTTGGTTTTTTTTTATTATTTCAATCTCTTTGTTAAATTTCTCTGATAAATTTCTGAATTGCTTTTCTGTGTTATCTTGGAGATAACTGAGTTTTCTTAAAATTGGTATTTTGAATTCTTGATAAGAGAGTTCACATATCACCATCTTGTTAGGGTCAGTCACTGATTCCTTCTTTTGTCCATTTGAGGAGGTCATGGGTCCCTGTTTGTTGTTTTTTCTTGTGGATATAAGTCTGTGTCTCTGCACTGAAAGATCAGTTATTTATTCTAGTGACTTGTTTTGGTTTTAGTTGCATATGTTTGGTTAGAGATTCTTCATAACTTACCTGCTGATTATCTTTCTCTTTTTGTGGTAGGTTACTGCCTCCTTTTTTGGCACTAGAAGGCACATTAAGCATAGGTTTGCTTTGGTCCTAGTAAACCACCAGAGTGCTGCCCTCCCCAAATGAGGGAGGTCCCAAAGGGGTATCTTGGCAGTGTGAGAAGGCTGGCTAGAGGCCCAGAGGACCTATGAAAAAACCTCCTACAGCATGGTGCTACTTAACAGCCACTCTGATCTGGCATCTCCTTTGGCCAAGATACAAAGTAGAGTTTCCAGAGCTGGGGATGGTAGTTCTCTCTCCTCCTTTTGTCTCAGGGATATTTCTCCCTTCAGGCACTTCTAACGCTTCCCTTAGGTTGAGGCAGGGACAGGTCTCCTGCCAAAGAAGCCAAGATGGTGGGGAAGCTGGTTGTCCACCTCAATATCACTTTTTCCAGTGTAGAAACCATGAGTTGGGGGAGAAGGAGAATTTTCCGTACACTTGGTGCTAGGTACATTGAGGGAAGAGGCATAGTGAATATAATAGTCCAATTCTCATATTGTCTACTTGAAATTTTTTCACTTCTCTGTGGCCCCAAGAACTGTCTCATCCTCATACTTGAGTTCCGGGATATTTCTTGTGATAATCTCAGTGCTATATATTTGTTTTTCATTTTCTGTTGTCGAGAGTGAAGCCAGCTTGCTTCTATGCTGCCATTTTGGAATTGTCAATTCACTCTTCAACATATTCCAATCTGGCTTTTGCTTCCATCACTAAATTGAAACTAGTTCACAAGAATCAAAATTATCTACAGTTTTCTATGAGTTTCATTTTATTTGGTCTCTCAGAAGTTTTCAATGGAATTGAAGTCTCTTTCATTCTTTTCTCTTCTTGGCTTCCATAACTCCACAATCTCTTTCTTTTCCTTCTACCCTTCTGGCTTTTCTTTTTGTGACTCATTTGCCTGCTCTTCCTCCAATATTTCTAAAATTTGTATGGCTCAGAACTTGTTTCTAATCCTCTCATCATTGTACATTCTCTTTCTAGGAAATCTTGACCAATTACATGGCTTTAAATATTATTTATATGCCAACAACTCCCAAATGTATATAACCAACTCAAAATTATTTTTTAGTTCCAAATCTACATATCTAACTACCGACATTTCCACCTGGACTTCTCACAGGCATCTCAGACCTTATTTTCCAATCTAACCCATATCTGCAAATGACACATCCATAAACCTAGTTATTCTTGCCAAAAGTCTACTGGTTATCGTTGATAACTTCTTCCACCTTTCTACCACTAACCCATAACCAAACCATCACCAAATTCCACAAATACTACCTAAAAATACGTATCTTGAATCTATCCACTTCTCTCCATCTCTACCACCAGACCAAGTCACCAACATCTCTTATCCACATGACTGCACCAGTTATAACTGATTTCACTGCTCACTCAGTAACTACTACCCTCCTCATCCCCAATCCACAGCAGCTAGAGTAATTTTAAAATATTAAACTGGCTCATACCACTATTCTGCTTAAAGGTGTCTTAATACCCTTAAGATTAAAAAAAATTCTTTACTTGGCATTAAAAAAGGTCTCACTTATCTAGTCCTGATTAATTCATCAGGCTCATTATTAAACACCAGCCACATTGGCTTTCTTTCAAATACACAAATGCGCCAAACTTCATTTGACCTTGAAACCTTAACACTTTCTGTTTCTTCTGCTAGGAAAATCCTTACTTTCACTCTTTGCATAGTTCTGATCCTGTTCCTGGCTCCACTACTTGCTACTACAGGTATACTTTCTTTTATTGCATTTCACTTTATTGCACTTTGAAGATACTGCATTTTTTACAAATTGAAGATTTGTGGCAACCCTATATCGAGCAAGTATACTGATGCCATTTTTCCAACAGCATGTACTCACTATGTCACATTTTGTTAATTCTCCCAGTATATCAAACTTTTTCATTATTATTTTATCTGTTATAATGATCTGTGACCAGTGAACTTTGATGTTGCTGTTGTAATTGTTTTGGGCTGCCACAAACCACACCCACATAAGAAAGTAAAATTAATTGATAAATGTTGCATGTGTTCTGATGGCTCCAGTGACCAGCCATTCCCCCATCTCTCTTCCTCTCCTTGGGTCCCCCATTCCCTGAAAACAATACTGAAATTAGGTCAATTAATAACTCTACAATGGCCTGTAAGTATTCATGTAAAAGGAAGAGTCACACATTTCTCACTCTCAAAAGCTGGAAATAATTAAGCTTAATGAGGAAGACATGTTGAAAGCTGAGACAAGCCTAAAGCTAGACCTCTTGTGCCAGTTAACCAAGTTGTAAATGTAAAGGAAAAGTTCTTGAAGAAAATTAAAAGGGCTATTGTAGCGAACGCATGAATGTTAAGAAAGTGAAACGGCCTTATTGCTGGCATAAAGAAAGTTTTAGTGGTCTGGATAGATCAAACCAGCCATAACATTCCCTTAAACCAAAGCTTAATCCAGAGCAAGGCCCTAAGTCTCTTCAATTCTATGAAGGGTGAGAGAGGTGAGGAGGCTGTAGAAGAAAAGTTGGAAACTAACAGAGGTTAATTCATAAGGTTAAAGGAAAGATGTTATCTCCATAACATGAAAGTGCAAGGTGAAGCAACAAGTGCTAATGAAGAAGATACAGCAAGTTATGTAGAAGATCTAGCTAAGATAACTGATGAAGGTGACTACTTTAAACACAGATTTTCAATTTAGAGAGCTTTACATTAGAAAAAGATGCCATCTAGTACTTTCATAGCTAGAGGGAAGAAGTCAATACCTGGCCTCAAAACTTCAAAGGACAGGTTGACTCTCTTCTTAGGGGGTAATACAGCTAGTGACTTTATATTGAAGCCAATACTCATTCATCATTTCAAAAATTCTAGGGCCCTTATTGTGCTAAATATCCTCTGCCTGTGCTCCACAAGTGGGACAAGAAAGTCTGGATGACAGTACATCTGTTTACAGTAAGGTTTACTGAATATTTTAAGCTACTGTGCTCAGAAAAAAAAGATTCCTTTCAAAATATTACTCCTTATTGACAATGCACCTACTCACCCAAGCGTTCTGATGGAGATATACAGGGAGATTAATGTTGTTTTCATGCCTGCTAACACAACATCTATTCTGCAGCCCCTGGATCAAGGAGTAATTTCAACTTTCAAGTCTTATTATTCAAGAAACACACTTGGTAAGGCTAACACTACTATAGATAGTGATTCCTCTGAGGAATCTGAGCAAAGTAAACTGACAACCTGGAAAGGATTCCCCATTCTAGATGCCATTAAGAACATTCACGATTCGGGGAGGAGGTCAAAATATCAACATTAACAAGAGTTTGGAAGAAGTTGATTCCAACCCTCATGGATAACTATGAATGGTTCAAGACTTCAGTGGAGAAAGTAACTGCATTTAGGGTAGAAATAGCAAGACAACTAGAATTAGAAGCAGAACCTGAAGATGTGACTGAATTGCTACAATCTCATGATAAAACTTTAACAGATGAGGAGTTGCTTTTTATGGATGAGCAAAGAAAGTGGTTCCTTAAGATGACACCTACTTCTGGTGAAGATTCTGTGAACACTGTTGAAATGACAACAAAGAGTTTAGAATATTACATAAATTTAGTTGATAAAGGAGAAGCAGGGTTTGAGAGGATTGACTCCATTTTTGAAAGAGGTTCTCCTGTGGGTAAAATGCTATCAAACAACATTGCGTGCTACAGAGAAATCTTTCATGATAGAAAGAGTCAATTGATGTGGCAAACTTCATTTTTGTTTTATTTCAAGAAACTGCAACCACACCCCAGCCTTCAGCAACCACCAGCAGCCATCAACACCAAGGCAACACCCTCCACCAGCAAAAAACTTATGCCTTGTTGAAGGCTCAGATGATCATTAGTATTTTTCAGCAATGAAGTGTTTTTAATTAAGGTATGCATAATGGGGGGTTTTTTTAAGACATAATGCTATTGCACAGTTAATAGACTATAGTATTAGAAAAGCAAAAAATGTGTTACTTGTTTTATTACAATTATTTGCTTTATTTTAGTGGTCTGGAATCGAACCCACAGTATCTCCATAGTATGCCTATATTTGTAACTTTCTATAAGCTTATTAACTCCTCTCAGACTCAAATTGCCACATTTAATAAATAAGGATAGTAAAAATATCTAACTCATAGAATTATTGTGATGATTAAAGTAGATAATTTGTTTATAGTGCCTAGCACAATAACTAACACACAGTAAGGACCTAATACATTTTGAATTTTTTACTTTTTAAATTTTGTTTATTTTTAATTTGTTCTGTAGTGGAAATTGAGGACAGCTGGTTTTAACTCCTTTTATATGTTACAAATTCACTCTAGGCCTTTGTATGTTGAATAACCCAAATTTCTTATTCTATATAATCACCCTCTACTTTTTAATATTTTAATCAATTGGCTTTGTCTCTAGTCAAATTTCTTCACAATTATTCTCCACTGGAGGATCCTGAAGAGAAGCTCTAGTTCCCTAGTCTTTATAGATTCTTGTAAGTTCCTGTTTCTAAAAACTAAGATCATAATTAGATGTGTTGAAATTTATGATTATTTGTGAGGTTTATCATTTGTTGGTGATGCTGTCGTTAAGTTCTTATTTGGGATGGGGATTGTGGTTTTGTATTTTCATTTGTTTTGCGTTTTGGCTATTTTGTTGCTTTGTTTTGATTTTTGGTGATGCTCATTTGTTGGCCTTTACCCAAGAATAAAGAATACGTTTTCAAAAACTCACCTCAAATATATTTTTCTTTTAAAAGCTTCTATTCCTAAACCATACTATTCACATAGAAACAGCAAACATTTTAATTGGACTTGGGTTTCTATGGAAGTTATACACACTATAGAACTCAGCATATATAAAGACAGAAAAGCTATAGAATATATATACACACATACATATATAAACACACACACACACACACATATATATATAAAGGTTATTTCTTCCTACTTCATGTAAAACTTCCTTCTTGTCATTTTCCTCTCTTAGTTTCTTCTTCCAGCCTCAAGTTTATTATATTCTCCATTTGAATATGTCAGGATGCTTGCCAAAATAAATAGAAAAGAGAAAAGAATATAGTTGAAGGGGAAAACAGACTTTTCTCTTCTTTCAGGTATATTGACAATTGTGACAAAACTTATTTTTACAAGGAAAAAGAAGAAAAGAAAACTGACATTTGGGCAAAAAAATTAGTTTGGCAGTTTCCTAGGTTATCTCTATTATACTTGAGTCTGACTATGCTGCCATGATTGGAGTACAGTACCACAGCAATACTGTGAGAGTGAGAGAAGTTGTTGAGCACCTGGGACTGAGGAAGCCAGTGATGGGAGAAACTCAACCATTTTTTTTTAGCAGCTTTAATGTGTTTACTTAGGACACAGAAAATGTTCCCTGATTTTCATCTCTACTATCTCCACTATCTTCACTTCTCCAGACCATACTCAGCATCAGAAAGGTGATGGAAACTGCCAAGAAGAAATATCAGTCTAGCATGTGGTAAACTTCCTGTTATGGACTGAATGTTTGGTTCCTCTCAAAATTCATATGTTGATGCCATAACCCCAGTGTGGCTATATTTGGAGATGGGACCTCTAAGGAAGTAATTAAGGTAAATAAGGCCATAAGGGTAGGCCCTTAATCTGATGGAATTAGTGGATTAGTATGCTTACAAGAAGATTCACCAGAGAGCTCTTGCTATCTCTTTTCATACATACACAAAGAAGAGGTCATGTGCGTATACAGCAAGAAGGCAGCCATCTGCAACCCAAGGGGAGAGCCTTCACCAGACACCAAATCTGTTGTCACCTTGATCTTGGACTTCCAGTCTCCAGAACTATGAGAAAATAAATTTCTGTTGTTTAAACTACCCAGTGTGTGGTATTGTGTTATGACAGCCCTCGCAGATTAATATATTCCCTAAGGTGGAGGAATCTATTTTATTCTTCTTTGCATTCCCAGGAGTATTAGGGCATTCAATAACTGCTAGTTGTATTGATTAAAAGTTAATTTAGTCACTCCCCTGCCCTTTATGTGTTCTCATCACACTCCAGTTCAACTATTATTGTTAATTTATCAATAAATATTATCATATCTTTTCATAATCATTTCCTTCCATGTTTTTCTCCCTTACTAGACCATAGAAGAGAGAAGGAATTGTGTCTTATTTAGCGTCATATTGTCTCAAATAGCAAGCACAGCATTTGGCACAGCATAGATGTGACAAATTCTACCAGTTGCCCATCCAAATCCATTTTCTTTTCTTCTGCTAAAATATTCACTTTCTTAAACTGCCTTGCAGGTAGGGGAACTATGTGACTATGACTCAGTTCTGGAGTATGAACACAAGGGAAGATTCTGTTTTCCTCATTTAAAAACTACCAATTATTTTTTCCTTATTTCTTACTCTTCCAGCCTGCAATTTATATGTGAGACTGGAGTGGTAGCTATCTTGCAATCATGAGATGACAGGCATAAGGACAAAAGCCACCTGTTATAAATAGTGGAATGGAAAAATAGTAGGAAGTTGGAAAAATGATAAAATTATAGAGTCCTAGCCTGCCTTCCTCTGGATTTCTTGTTTTTAAAGGGAAAAAATTAAAAACCCTATTCATGAAGCACAGCATTGATGTCTCTGTTACTGGCAAGTGAATGCAATTCCTAATCAATACAATAGAAGCTCAATAAATGTTTGCTGAATTGAAGTAAGAGGATATGGACAGGTTTGCCAAAGTTGATGAGGAAAATACCCCAGTTGGATAGGTCTACCATATGCAGAAATTTGAGCTGGAGTAGATCATGCTATAGAGCTAAGAATAAAAAATAATCTAGAGGATCTATGGAATACCTAAGACTGGTTACATTCTTTGTTTTAGGTGCCTCATGCTAAATTAATTAGTCAATAATAACTGTAAATGGGTAAAAAATGAAAATTCAGTCGGGGAAAAATAGGTAATACTGCATTTTTCTTGAACATCCCCCAGAATTTTGAAGTATCATTAGCACATAATGTCTAGAAATATAAAGCATTAAAAGATTCACAGTACATTAGTACACTACATGAGGACAAGGAGAGAGAAAAGGAAGATAACACAAATGAGAAATGTGTGGAGTGGATAAAAAAGTAACTCATCCCCAGATATTGGTATTGAGTGCATCACAGAGAACTGTATCAAAGACTAAGAGTGACAATGGAAAGCACTTAGACATATAATAATAATGGCAGATGCTATTAACTTGGTAGGTACTTACTACAAGGCAAGCACTGTATCATGCATTTAATATACTATACTATTTGATATATACTATGTTATTTAATATATACTAAATATATTATACATTTTACATATGGGGGGGTAGGTTGCATTATATACAAGGTACTATATTAGTTGCCAGATATACAGTGATAAACAAAGTAGTCTCTGCCTTCCTGGAGCTTGTAGTTTAGTTACCAACAGTGTATTGATGGTACAGGATCTTTTCCTTATGCATGTTCTTCTAAAATCTTCTGTTAATTTTTCCTTCATTATGCCATGCAGTATACATTTATTGAGTGTGCATACTCTTCCCACCTCAATAAATGAAACCTTGATTCTTTCAACTGGGCAAATCAAGAACCATGAATTTATTTATTTATGTATTTATTTATTTATTTAGAGATGGGATCTCACCCTGTCACCGAGTCTAGAGTGCAGCAGCATGACCACAGCTGTGTAATGGCAGAAAATTGGCCTTCAATCCTCTTCTACCACCTTGGCATTCTTCAGTTAAGAAAACAGCAGCCACTCCCCTGGTGTGGTCAGGGTGTTAGGGCTTACAGTTCCAGTATATAATGTGGCAGACCGGTGACCTACTTTGTCATTTCAGCATTCTACCAGAATTGATTGCCTTAAGTATTTGGTTTTCATGGAACTCTAAAAGAAGCCAATCTCTTGTCTGGGAGACCAGGTTGAAGGAAAGTAGTATTGAACACGCTAATCCTAGCAGTTATTCATCTATATAACCTAACATACAGCAGTAAAAGTGACTCATTTAAATTAAAAGTCAGATCATGCCCCTCCTCTGCTCCAAGGCCTCCAGTAATTTCCCATTTTACTCCGGGTCAAACCCAAAGCCCTTACTTTAGCCTACAAAGCTCTACAAGATCTGACTACCCTTCCACTACCTCTAACTTCATTCTTACCATTCTCCCCATCACTCACTCCCCTCCAGCCACATTGTCCCCCTAACACTCACTCACTAAACTTTTGCATTTGCTATTCCTTCTTCCTGGAATATTTTCTCCCCAGATACTCATAGGTAGGAAAAGTGTCTCTGGTTAAAAAAAAAAAAATCACAACCGTATAGAAATCTAATTAATCTACCTGTTTTTTACAGAAATCCCCAATCCAATCATTTAACATGAAAAGAAAATTAATCCTGGCCCAATGTTATCCCTGGGGCACTTGGAAGAAGTAAAAATAAAACCATTTTGGATGAAAATTTTTATAAGCTAGGCCACATGGTATTTCCACAGTGGGATAAGGGTGGGAGGAAGGAGAAGAGTTCCACTGAAGTTAGTACTGTCAGTAAATGAATATTTTCATGTTTTTACATGGTTCTGGCTGTCTGAATAAATTTTACCAGAAGCTTACTTAGAGGACAAGACTTGGAAGTCAAATGATGACAGAATAAATAGTGAGAGAACTCTTCAGATATTTACCTTCCTGGGAGTATGTTCCAGGCATTGTAAACTCAGAGGCAATTGTCTTATCTCCCCTCTAGAAACACTAATTTATATTCCAAAGTGTAAGAACCCCTCCCACCACTACCTATTCCTTTTTATTCTCTTTCTTGTTATCTACATTTGAGAGATTAGGTTTCTCTCTCTCTTTCAGGAGTGGAAGGTAGCAGCTGTTTAAACTCTCCTATATAAACTGCCACATTTATAATTTTGGAGCTTCTCTCCTACAGTACAGACCCTGGTACATATAGAGTGACTTTGGCTCTCATTACATCACCCAGAAGGAAGAAAGAATTAGGCAAGAAGAACCAATGCAGTTATTGCAGGAAATAATAGCTTTGATCTCTGCTTCAGAAGCTTCATATTTATATTTAAGATAATATAAATAAGCACAGATTTTAAAAACCTATTTAAAATCTAAATTCACAAAACATATGAGAAAATAATCCACCATGAAAATAGCAGACACATCAAATGGGAGGATGAACAGCCCAGAAAGTTGAAAAGATAGAACAATCTAAAAATGACTATAAAATAGCAGTATTTAAATATATTAAAAAGATAAGAGAAGGGATTAAAAACCATAAAGAAGAAACAAGACAGCATAAAAAATACAGGTAAATCTGAAAAGAAATCAAAGACAAATTCTTGATATGAAATATACAGTCATTGAAATTAACTCAATGGACTCAATGACTTAGATTAGAAAGCTGATTAGACAATACTGAGAAAAAACTTATACAGATTCTTATACAGAATACAATATAGAGTATTCAGGAGGCTGAGGCCGGAGGATTGCTTGAGCCCAGGAGTTTGAGGTTGCAGTGAGCTATGATGATGCCACTGTACTCTAGCCTGGGCAACAGAGCAAGACCCTGCCTAAAGAAAAAAAAAAAATACGATACAGAGATAAAGAGCTGAAAAAGCACAAAGTATGATTAAGAGACACGAAAGTTAGAATGACCACGTCCAAATACTTGTAAAAGAAGTCTCAGAAAGCAAATAGCAACAATGTGAGTGAGGCAATAAACAATGAACTAAAAGAAATTTTTCAAGAACTGATGAAAAAACATAATTTTTTCATGTTGAATAGTACACAAAATTAAAATAAATTAAATTAATTAAAAATAAACAAATAAATCCAAAAGAAAAAAAAAAAAAACCCGAGTAAAAAAAAAGTTACATACAATAAGCATTAATATAACATCTAGATTATAACAGAATAATATCTACAAAATGATAAAAAATAATTATCAATCCTGGACTTTTTGCCCAGTTAAATTAATTCAAGAGTGCAGAAATAAATAAAAACAGCTACAGTTTTAAACAAGCAAAGACAATGTTTATCATTAGTGTAAATGAAATTGCCCTTTACACAAATCAATAAAAGGGTGCAAGGCGAGGACTGGGGTAAGGGCCCCAAAACTCTGTGAAGGAACAGGCCTAGCTAAAAATAATCATAATAGTTAGTCACAATTACTACTACACAGTCACATAGCAGGTAGTCATAAAGATCCTTAACTCTCTCCGCAGATAACATCACTGTTTCTGAAACCTGAAGATAGATTTTGAGATATCTTCCAGGCCCTGCATTCCAGTGGATTGGCTGACCCACCCAGACTGATGGCCCATACCAAGAAACTGACTCAACCCTAATTGTGACCCAACCCAGGAACGAATTCAACACAAGATTTTGCCTCAATTACCTAACCCTTTGCCTGCCAAATTGTCCTTAAAAACTTTATCTCCCAAATTCTCGGGGAGGCAGATTTGAGAAATTCCTCCAGTCTCCCTGCTTAGTGCTATGCGGAATTAAATTCCTTCTCTGCTGTAACACGTACTGTCTCAGTATACTGGCTTCTTCTTGGGCAGTGGGCAAAGAACCTCATTGGATGGTAACATAAACTTGCTAAAAGAATTATTAAAGAAATTATTTAATGAAGAAAAAAGTTGAACACAAAAGGAAGATGCCAGATGAAGAAATAAATTAGCAAACATGAGTAAATATGAAAAAGCATTGACCATAAACATAAATCATTAAAATAATGACCACTTTTTAAGGGTTTAAATATTAAAGTGAAAATGACACAATAGACAACTTATGGAAAATAAACAAAAAAGATGAAGTGTTCTACAGTTCAGAAAGAGGGTACAGATACTGGCTGAATTTAGAATTTATTAAGTCAAATATGCATGTTAAAAATGTAAGGGTAACTCTTAAAACAATAGAAATGGAAGTGACAACTTTCAAACCAGTAAAAGGAAAAAAAATGAAGAAAACTTGATCAATATGATACAAAGCCAGAAAGGAATTAAAAGAAAGCATAGGAAAATAAGTATAGTAAATAAAAACCACAAAATAAAATGGTAGAAATAATACCAAATACATCAGTAACCTCAATAAATATAAACAGAATAATCAACTACTTAAAAGATAGACATTGTCATGTTGGACTTTAAAACTCCAACTGTATAATCCTTATAATAGACATACCAAAAGTATGATAATGAAGAAATACTGGCAGCAAAAGTGTGAAAATGATAAAATGAAAATATTAACCAAAAAAGTTAAGTTGTTATCAGCCAAAATACACTTCAAAGCAAAGATAATTATTGATAAGGAAGATATTTATGTAATAATCAGAAGACAAATTTAACAAGAAGATAGAACAAGCCTGAACCTGTAGTTATTTCACAACATAGCCTCTCAATACATTAAAAAAAAATTTACAGGCTTACAAAAATATAGATTGAACCTGTATATATCTTATAACATAGCCTCAAAGTACATAAAGCAAAACTACAAGACAAAATTACAAGAAAAAATTAACACATTCCTAATCATGGTGAAGTTTTAAAATACATTTATCTTAGTAATTGATGGATCAAACAGAGGAAAAAAAAATGGACTGCGCTGCTCTAAAAGTAAGATAGATTTTAAAATACTAAGGAGTAGAGAATAAATTCTTTTAAAAATCCAGCCTATGAAATACATCAAGGCAAAAACTTTTACCCAATAGAACTTCCTGCAATGATAAAATAGTTCTCTAACTGTGCAAATAGGGTAGCCTTTAGAATCACTTGTGATTAATGCCATTAAGGAATTGAATTTTAATTTTATTTAATTTTAATTTAAATAGCCACAAGGTTGCCATATTGGACAGTTCAGATCTAGAGTAGTATTAGTAGGAAATTTATATCTTTCAATGCTTATATTAGAAAAGAAAAAAGGCTAAAATGAAAAAGCAAACTCCTAATTTAAAAAGCAGAAAAAATATAAACTCAAAAAACACAGAAAGAAAAAAGTAATAAAGGGTAGAAAATAATAAAATAAAAAACAAAGCTACAAAAAATTTTAAAAACAATAAGATAGACAAGGCTTTGGCAAAAATAATAGAGAAAAAACATATAAATATACAATTTGGGGTGTGAAAAGTAGACAATAAAAATAAACTTTTTAATCTTAAGAAAGTACAGTAACAACTTCATGACCCAAACTTGAAATAGATGAACAATTTTCTAAAATAAATATAATTTTTTAAAGTTCAAGAAGAAACAGAAGAATTCAATATACCTAAAACTTTTAAAGACATCAAAGTAATAGCAAAACTCTATCTACCAAAATAAAACAGAACAAAACAAAAACTTTCACAGATGGTTTGAGCAATTCTACCAAAACTCCAAAGAGCAAATAATCTTTACCTTATATAAATAGTTCTAGAAAATAGAAAAAAATTTAAAAAGGAACTCTCTTCAACTCATGTATAATCCTAATATAACCTCGAAACCAAAATTAGCCACAGGGAGAACAAAATTTACATATTATAGGCCAATCTTATTTATGAGCATAGGTGTGTCAATACTTAATAAAACAATAAAATATGTTCTAGCAATGTAATTTTTAATTATACCACACAAAACTTAATCTATGAATGCAAGGATGCTTTGCCAATAAAAACTTTATTGTAAATTCTGCAATCAACAAAGGAGAAAATAACAAAATTATTTCAAAAGATAATACTATTAGATAATAATTAAGACTGCCAGCTGTATTCCAAAGTTCTAAGTTATATACTTATAAATTTATTTATTCTTTACAAGAACCTCTGATGAATTTTTATTCTCATTTTACAAATGAGGAAGCTATGGCACAGGGAAGCCCAATGTCACCCAGTTAGCAGCAGGGCCAGGATCTGAATCCAGACTGTCTGATTCCAAAGTCTACACTCTTAACTATACATATATTCCCTCTCAAATCCAATTTATTATTTTGGAGGGAAAATCTTAGCAAACTAAGAATAGAAGAAATACTCTAAAATCTGAGAAACAGTATCTACTAACAAACAATCTACAGTCATGCATTGCTTAATTACAGTGATATGTTCTGAGTAATGCATCATTAGGCAATTTCATCATTGTGTAAACATTATAGAGTGTACTTATACAAACCTAGATGGTAGCCTACTATACACCTAGGGTATATGGGATACCATATTGCTCTTAGGCTACATACCTGTACAGCATGTTACTGTGTTAAATACTATAAGCAACTGTAACACAATGGTAAGTATGTATCTAAACATCTAAACAGAAATGGTACAGTAAAAAATATGGTATAAAAGATAAAAATGGTACATCTGTATAGGGCACTTACCATGAATGGAGCATACAAGACTGGAAATTGCTCTAGGTGAGTCAGCAAGTGAATGTGAAGGCCTAGAACATTACTGTACACTACTGTAGACTTCTTAAACACTATACTTAGGCTGCACTAAACTTATAAAAAAATTTTTTCCTTTCTTCAAAAATAAATTAATGCTAGCTTACTGTAACTTTTTTTACTTCATAAATTTTTGGCTTTTTTAACTTTTTAACTCTTTTGCAATAATGCTTGGCTTTAAAACACAAACACATTGTACAACTGTACAAAAGTATTTTCTTTATATACTTATTCTATAAGTTTTTTTCTATTTTTAAATTTTTTTACCTTTTAAACTTTATTGTTAAAAACAAAACCACAAACACACACATTAGTCTAAGTAGGCCTACATAGGGTCGGGATCATCAACATAACTGTCTTCCACCTCCACTGGAAGGCCTTCAGGGGCAAAAACAACATGCCTTCTGGAATACTTCCTGAAGGACCTGCCTGAGGCTGTTTTACAGTTAACTTTTTTTTAATAAGTAGGAGTACACTCTAAAATAATGATAAAAAGTGTAGTAGAGTAAATACATAAACCAGTAACATAGTCATTTATTACCATTATCAAGTACTATGTACTGTATGTAATTGTATATGCTATACTTTTATGTGACTAGCAGCACAATAGGTTAGTTTACACCAGCATCACCACAAACACACGAGTAATGCATTTTGCTACAACGTTATGAAGGCTACAACATCACTAGGTGATAGGAATTTTTCAGCTCTATTATAATCTTACAAGGCCCCCATCGTATATGTGATCCATTGTTGACCAAAACGTCATTATGCAGCACATGACTATACTTCATGATAAAAGGTTAGAGCATCCTATTTAAAAACATAAACAAGAAAGAATGCCTGCGTATTTCTAGATCATTGGCTAGTTGTATGATAAAAGATAAAATCACATCAATACTTCATATATACACAAAAATAAATTCCATATGGATTTAAGGCCTGGATGTGAAAAGTAACACTTTGAACATTTAAGGAAGACTATAGAAGAATATGTTTGTGACTTGAAGGTAGAGAAGGATTCCTTAAAGGAAACACAAAATATATAAACCAGAAAGGAAATGGCCAATAAATTTGACTACAGGTAAAAATCGTAATTTTTAATTATACCACAATGTTCTACCACTACTGTGGAAGAACAGCATACAGATATTGGAGAACAAATAGCGGTAGCCATTTGGTAATAAATAATAACAGTAATAAATGACTGTTACTGGTTTATGTATTTACTATACTACACTTTTTATCATTATTTTAGAGTGTACTCCTTCTACTTATTAAAAAAAGTTAACTGTAAAACAGCCTCGGGCAGGAACTTCAGGAAGTATTCCAGAAGAAGGTATGTTGTTATTGCCCCTAAAGGCCTTCCAGTGGAGGTGGAAGACAGTGATGTTGATGAATCTGACCCTATGTAGGTGCACATTTACTAATCTGATCTTTGCCCCCAATTCTTTTTTTGGGTAGTGTTTCTGAGTTACACATGTTAAGTTACTATATGATCTTTGGGGGAGGTTTTGTTTTGGGGATTTTTTGGTTTTGCTTTTTTCTTAGAAGGGGCTACAGAAATAGACCATCATATAATTGTATTCATTTAGCAACATCCCTGCTTTTTGGATAACCAGGGCTGATAGCCTCTACCTAAAGCATATCATTTTCCCAGAGTGATCTCTATGCCATGAGAAAAGCTCCAAATTATGTTATTTATGTCACTTAACACTATTAGAGTGCCAAAAAAGAGTAATATGGGACATATTTCAAACTATCTCAATGAACCTTGACAGGATTACATCATAACGACAACAGAAAGTATTCTTGACTCTACCTCCAGCACTAATTTTATAACTTATAGTGTTTCTGTTGTTCTTTCAAAAATATTTATTATTCATTTACTGTACTCAAGTTTCCTAGCATGCATTAAGACAGGTAGAAATATTTAAACAAACAGTTTCTCTGACCTGGAGAAGTTGGAGGCTGGGAGGGGGTGGGTGGAACCACAGATATTTTATAGAACATAATTGTCCTAATAGAATTAAGTGACCTCAGCAAGGTGTGGTGGCTTACGCCTGTAATCCCAGCACTTTGAGAGGCTGAGGAGGGAGGATTGCTTGAGCCTAGGAGTTTGAGACCAGACTGAGCAACATAGTGAGACCCCATCTCTACAGAAAATTTTCTAAAATTAAAAAAAATTAAGTGACCTCTTCCCTTTCTCTGATCCAAGCCCTCACATGACAATCTTTACAAAAATGTCTTGTGCCACCACATAGTATATTCATTTATACAATAAATATTTTTGAGTCCACTATATATGTTATCATCCTTAATTATTAAATTTCTCAATAATCTTTGCTATATCTAAAACATGCAATTTGTCAGAAAGACTGAGGTTCAAATCAATTCTACTGCTTACTAATTATGTGGCCTTGAACAAGTTCTTTTACTTAGCTGAGGCTAAGTTTGCTCATTTGTAAAATACAGATAATTAACACCTACCTCCCAGAATTGTTGTTAGGATTTAATAATAATACATAAGTAGGCCACAGACATAATATAATGTTAGTTCTTTCTCTTTCTCTCTCTTTTAGGGAAGGAATTGTCTCCTGTACCATTTTGTACATTGCCCTGTACATAGTATATGCAATAAATAATTGGTACTTGGTTATTTTACCAACTAAGTCAGCAAAAATTTTGAATCCTTAATGCATTAAAAACAAATTCCAAATATGTTTAAGACCTCAGTTTTGAAAGCAAAATTTTAAAATTTTTACAAGAAAACATAAAAGCTTTATTCTTATGGTCTTTGAGCAGGGAAAGATTTTGTAAACAAGACATAGCACACAAACAATGGAGAAAAAGATTGATCAAGCTGACTACATGGGACTTTTAATTTTCTGCATCAAAAACCATCATTTAAAAGAGAATAAGCACTACAGACTAGAAGATATTTGTCCTTTGTATGCCGAACAAAGGATTTAGCATCAAGAATATTTTACTCATACATCTGTCTTAGTCCATTTGGGCTACTACAATAAAATACCATAGACTGGATGACTTATAAACAACAAACATTTATTTCTCACCATTCTAGAGGCTGAAAAGTCCAAGATCATAACATAGGTAAATTCAGAGTCTAGTGAGGGCCCATTTCCTAGTTTACAGACAGCTGTATTTTCCCTGTGTCCTCATATGGCAGAAGGAGCAAGGGAGTTCTCTAGGATCTCTTTCATAAGAGCACTAATTCTATTCATGAGGGCTCTACCCTCATGATCCATTCACCTCCTAAAGGCCCCACCTCCAAATACCATCACACTGGGGATTAGGTGTCAACATATGAATTTTGGGAGGACATAAACATTCACTTTCTAGGAGTATCCATAAAAACTTTACTTAAAAATAATATAATTTCTATGAATCAATATAAAAAACAATAAATAGAAATTAAACTCATTATAAACTTTTGAAAAGATGCTCATCATCACCATTGATCAGGAAAATGCAAATTAAAATCAAAATGAGGTAGCTTTTCATACTCATTATTTTAAAAGTTGGGTGTGTGGAGTAAAAATGTAGAGTTTTTTAATGCAATCAAATATAAGTTGTTATCAGCTTTAAGTAGCCTGTTGTGATATTTGACTTTCTGTGTTTAGCTTGTTTCATGTAAGACAATAACCTCCAGTTCCAGCCATGTTGCTGCAAAAGACATGATTTTATTCTTTGTTATGGCTGAATAGTATTCCATTGTGTATATATACCACATTTTCTTTACCCAATCCTCCACTGATGGACACTTAGGTTGACTGTATATTTTTGCTATTATGAATAGTACTGTGACAAACATACAACTGCAGGTATCTTGTTGATATATTGATTTCTTTGCCTTTGGGTAGAGATACCCAGTATTGGGATTGCTGGATCAAACAGTAGTTCTATAGAATTATAGTACAGTTATTTGAGAAATCTTCATACTGTTTTCCATAGAAGTTGTACTAATTTACATTCCCACTAATAGTGTATAAGAGTTCCCTTTTCTCCACATACTCACCAAAATCTGTTATTTTTTGTGTTTTTAATAACAGCCACTCTGACTGGAGTAACATTATATCTCATTGTGCTTTTAATTTGCATTTCTCTGTTTAGTGATGTTTTCTTACATACCTGGAGGCCATTTGTATGTATTCTTTTGGAAAATGTGAATTCATGTTCTTTTCCCACTTTTTAATGAGATTATTTGTTTTTTGTTTTGGCGTTGTTGAGATGTTTGAGTTATTTGTATATTGTGGATATTAGTTCCCTGTGAGATGAATAGTTGGCAAATAATTTCACCCATTGTACAGGTTGTCTGTTCACTCTGTTGATTATAACTTCTGCTGTGCAGGAGCATTTTAGTTTAATTAAGTGTCATTTGCCTATTTTTGTTTTTATTAACTGTGCTTTTAAGGTCTTAGTCATAAATTCTTTGCCTAGACCAATGTTCAGAAGAGTTTTCCCTAGGTTTTCTTCTAATGTAGTTATAGTTTTGTGTATCACATTTATGTCCTTAATCCATCTTGAGTTGAATTTTGTGTATGATGAGAAATAGGAGTCCAGTTTCATTCTTCTGCATATAGCAATCCAATTTTCTCAACACCATTTATTTAAAAGGATGTTCTTTATTCAATGTATGTTCTTGTCAGTTTTGTCAAAGATCAGCTGACTGAAAATATGTGGCTTTATTTCTGGGTTCTCTAGTCTGTCCCATTGATCTATGGGTCTATTTTTATACCAAAACCATGAGGTTTTGGTTACTATAGTCTTGTAATATAATTTGAAGTCAGGTAATGTGATGCCTCCAGCTTTGTTCTTTTTATTTAGGATTGCTTTAGCTATTTGGGATCCTTCTTGTTTCCATATGAATTCCAAAATTGTTATTTCTAATTCTGTGAAAAATGACATTGGTATTTTGATGGGAACTGCACCAAATCTGTAGATCACTTTGGGCACTATGGTCATTTTCACAACATTAATTCTTCTGATCCAGGAGCATGGGATGTCTTCCAATTTGCTTGTGTCCTCTTCAATTTCTTTCATTAGTATTTTGTAGTTTTGTTTATAGTGATCTTTTACCTCATTAGTTAAATATATTGCTAAGTATTTTAATTTTTTGTAGCTATTGTAATGAGATTGCCTTCTTGATTTTGTTCCCAGCTAGCTCACTATTGGTATATAGAAATCTTACTGATTTTTTTATGTTGATGTTGTATCCTGTAACTTTACTAAATTCATTTATCAAAGCTAAATATTTTTTGGTGGTATCTTTAGGTTTTTCTAAGTATAAATTCAGCAAACAAGGATAATTTGGCTTCCTCTTTTCCAATTTGGATGCCTTTTCTTTCTTTCCCTTGCCTGACTGCTCTGGCTTGGACTTCCGATACTATGTTGAATAGGAGTGGTAAAGTGGGCATCCTTGTCTTGCTCCAGTTCTTAGAGGAAATGCTTTTAACTTTTCCCTGTTCAGTATGATATCACCTGTGGGTTTGTCATATACAGCCTTTATTATTTTGAGACATGTTCCTTCTATGCCTAGTTCGTTGAGGGTTTTATCATGAAGAGATGCTGAATTTTATCAAATACTTTTCCTGTATCTATTGAGATGATCATGTTTTTTGTCCTTAATGCTGTTTACATGATGTATCATATTTATTGATTTGCATATGTTGAATCATTCTTGCTTCCCTGCTATAAAACCCACTTGGTCATGTGTGCCATCTTTTTGATGTGCTGTTGGATTCAGTTTGCTAGTATTCTGTTGATTTTTGCATCAATGTTCATCAGGGATATTGGTCTGTAATTTTCTTCTGTTGTTCTGTCCTTGTCTAGTTTTGGTATCAGGCTGATACTGGCCTTGTAGAATGAGTTAGGGAGAAATCTCTCCTCCTTGATTTTTTGGAACAGTTTCAGAAGGATTGGTATTAGTTCTTCTTTGTACATTTGGTAGAATTCAGTTGTGAATCCCTCTGGTCCTGGGCTTTTCTTCATTGGGAGATTTTCTCATTACTGATTCAATCTTTCCACTCGTTATTGGCCTGTTCAGGTTTTCTATTTCTTCCTGGTTCAATATGAGGAAGTTGTACATCTGCAGGAATTTATCCATTTCCTTTGCATTTTCTAGTTTGTGAACAAACAGTTGTTCATAAGAGTCTCTAATAATCTTTTGTATTTCTAAGACATCAGTTGTAATGTCTCCTTGTTTATTTCTTATTTTGTTTATTTGGATCTTCTCTCTTCTTTTCCTAGTTAGTCTTGCAATTTATCAATTTTGTTCATCTTTTTGAAGACCCAACTTTATGCTTCATTGATCCTTTGCTTTTTTTTTTTTTTGGTCTCTATTCATTTAGTTTTGCTCTGATCTTTGTTATTTCTTTTCTTCTGCTAAGTTAGCGTTTGTTTTATTCTTGCTTTTCTAGTTCTTTGAGGTGTATCATTAGTTTGTTAATTTGTGACCTTTACTTTTTTGATGTAGGCTATAAACTTTCTTCTAAGCACTGCTTTTGATGTATCCCACAAGTTTTGGTATGTTGTGTTTTCATTTTCAGTTGTTTCAATTTATTTTTGTAATTCCATCCTAATTTTTTCATTGACCCAATGATCATTTAGAAGCATGTTGTTTAATTTCCATGTATATTAATAGTTTCCAAAGTTCCTCTTGGTATTGATTTCTAGTTTTATTCCACTGTGGTCTTAGAAGATACTTGATATAATTTTGGTTTTTTAAAATTTGTTGAGACTTATTTTGTGGCTAACATATGGTCTACATTAGAGAATGTTCCATGTGCTGATGAAAAGAATGTATATTCTGCAGCTGTTGGGTATAATGTTCCACAAATGTCTTTTAAGTCCATTTGGTCTAAAGTCCAATTTAAGTCTAGTGTTTCTTGGTTGATTTTCTGTCTTGATGATCTATCCAGTGCTGTGAGTGAAGTGTTTAAGTCTCCCACTATTATTGTATTGTTATCTATTTCTTTAGGTCTAGTAATATTTGTTTTATGAATCTGGGTGCCCCAGTGTTGTGTACACATATATTTAGAATTGTTATATCCACTTATTGAATTGAACCCTTTACAATGACCATCTTTGTCTTTGCTCTCACTGATTTTGATTTAAAGTCTGTTTTATCCAATATACATACTCCTGCTCGCTTTTGGTTTCCATTTGCATGGAATATCTTTTTCTACCCTTTCACTTTCAGTCTATATGTGTCTTTATAGGTAAGGTGAGTTTCATGTAAGCAGCATATAACTGGACTAATTTTTACCTATTCAGCCAATCTATATCTGTTAAGTGGAACATTTAATTCATTTACACTCAAGGTTAACATTGATATGTGAGGTTTTGTTCCTGTCATATTGTTAATTGTTTTCTAGATGTTTTATAAATTCTTTTTTTCTTTCTTTTTTTCCTGATTTTTTTGTCTTTGTAGTTTGGTGGCATTCTGTATGTGATACAATATGATTAATTGCTCTTTTCCTTTGTGTGATTGCTTTACAAATGAGTTTGATACTTTTGTGTCTTTTCAAGATGGTGAATATCATCCTTTCACTTCCAAGTATAGGACTCCATTGAGCATTTCTAATAGGGCCAGTCTGGTGATGACTTAGGTTTTCTAAGCCTTTTGATCTCTCTTAACCTTCAGGATTACTGATAATTCAAAAGTTCAGTCATTTTATGTAATCCCAGACATCTCAAAGGCTTTGTTCATTCTTTTTTATTCTTTTTTTAAAATTTTGTCTTTTTTCTCAGTTGTTTGCATTGATTTTCAGATTTCTCTTGCATCTTGTTGAGCTTCATTAAAATCAATATTTTGAATTCTTTACCTGGGATATCTAGGATTTCTTTTTGGTAAGCATGTATTGCTGGGGAATTATTGTGTTCCTTTGAGGGTGTCATATTACCTTGCTTTTTAGTGTCTCCTGTGTCTCTACATAGATTTCTGCAAATCTGGTTTAACAGTGATTTTCCTTATTTTTCAATTTACTTTTGTTGGTGGGGGAGACTTGTTTCTTGAGGATGTGACTATGATCTTGGTTGGGTTGGGCCCTTAGCTTTGCTTCTGGGTATGTGTAGTAGTGAAGACTCTGTATGATTCTTTGGCTATAAATAGTGCTAGTGGTATCTGTGGTTTCCTTGGTGAGTCAGGGTGTGGTTACTGGTGGAGGCTGCAGTAAAGTTGTGTTGGGGACTGGAATAACAGATGGACTCATGTTCAGGTTTCAGTGATAGTGGTGGTGGTATAAGCATATCTATGCTTGGGACCTGAAGCAACGTATGCTGGCACCTGTGTTGGCAGTTCCAGGCAGGCTGGTTCTTGGGCCTCTGGATGACTTTCTTTGATGCCAGTTGTAGTAGCAGTATGCCAGGCAGGTGAGTGGGCTCTTGAGTTCCTGGGAAGGTAGGGTGGCCTGGGTGATGACAGTAGCCATGGTGGTGAGATGCTCTTCTAGTTCCAAAGTGCTGTGTTCTTATATTAGCAGTGGTTGCAATGGGCTGTGCAGGCCAGTAGGCAGGGCTTGCAGGTAGGAAACAGTTGAGGTGGTAGTGTTAGGATGCTTATGCTCAACCTCTGTTCCCTGGGAGAAGTGCTTGTGTGTTCCAGGTAGTAGATTGGGTTGTGGAACACCCAAGAGGCTGGATCCTGTACTCCATCTCAGGGTTTTGGGGCAGAGGAGGGAGCGGGTGAAGCCAGATAGGGCAAGCTTGTGATCAGGCTCCTCAATGGTGAGTGCATACCCTAGCCATGATGGAGGATCAGGGTGGTCTTCAGGCCCATGGCAGATGTTTGGGTGAGGGGTGACTGCCACTGCACTGAGGTACTGCCACAGGTAGGGTGGGGCCAGTCTGACTGGCCACAGCTTTGTCCAGCAGTCCAAGAAGGACTTGTGCCCCCATCATGCCCCATTCCCAGAAGGGTCCCCTTCCCTATCCCAGCTGTTGCAGCCATCCCTAGCAGTTTGCATCTAGCCCATAACTCAGCCCCAGGCTATAGGAGCTCCCACCCAGCCAAAGACTAAGTCTCTGCAGCAACTCTCTTCCTGATCAGGTCCTGGGGTGGGTGATGCCTGGTTCCAGCACCAGCAACTAGATCCCAAACCATGTTTGCTTCTCCATCCTGGTTGTGGGATCCCATCTCCTGCTCAAGCTCTGGTTCTGCAAGCTGTATCCCAAGTTTCCCTAATGCCTAGAAATGGTGCTGCTTGTTCCCAGGACCATGCACAGTTTGTTAAGATCTAGGATGAAGAATAGCATCTTACTGTAGCTGCTTATGTCTCAGAAAGGCCATGGGACCCAGTTTCTTCTCCCAGTCTCTTGGCCACTCCCTAAGTCAGATTCAGGGATTGGGAAGGACAAGGTTCAATCTCATGACCTGAATTGTACCATTCCCCAGTGGAAAAGTGGACTACATAAAGACTCACTCTCTCCTGCATTGGGAATTCACTCCTGGTTCCTGGCTGGTCCCAGCCACATAGGCTGCCTGTTTTCCTTTTCATTCCTAGATTTTGGAGGTTTCCTTCACTTTTCTATTGAATTCTCGTGTTCCTGCTTGGATAATGTATTCAAGATTGTATACACACTATTTTGGTTCTTCTAGGTGAATGAGGCATATTTGAAATCTATAAGATATTTTTTGTAAGCCTCATGGAAGCTAAAAAGCAAAAGCCTGTAGTAGATACACAGAAGATAAAAAGTAAGGAATCAAAGCATACCTCTAGAAAAAAAGCACTTAAAGGAAGACAGCAAGAGAGTAAGAAAGAAATAAACAATCTACAAAACCAGAAAACAATTAACAAAATGGTAGTAAGAAGTCCTTACATGTCAATAATTACCTCGAATGTAAATGGATTAAATTCTGTGATCAAAAGACATAGAGTGGCTGGATGGATTAAAAAAAAAAAAGACCCAACTATACACTGCTAAAAAGAGACCCACTTAACTTGTAAGGACACACATAGACTGAAAGTGAAGGGACAGAAAGATATTCCTCACAAATGAAAATCAAAAGAGAGCAGGTGTAACTATACTTATCTCAGGGAAAATAGACTTTAAGTCAAAAATTGTAAAAAACACAAAGAAGATAATTATATAATTATAAAGGGGTCAATTCATCAAGAGGATATAAAAATTATAAATATATATGCACACATCAAAGCACCTAAATATATAAAGCAAATATTAATAGATCTGAAGGGAGAGATAGACGATAATACAATAACACTAGGGGATTTCAACACCCCACTTTCAGCAGTGGACAGATCATCCAGACAGAAAGTCACTAAGAAAACATCAGACTTAAACTACACTTTATATCAAATGACCCTAATAGACATATACAGAACATTCCATCCAACAACTGCAGAATACACATTCTTCTAAAACGTACATGGACTATTCTCCAGGAGAGATCATTTGTTAGGATACAAAACAAGTCTTAACAAATTTAAGAAAACTGAAATCATATAAAGTATCTTTTCTGACCACAATGGTATAAAACCAGAAATCAATAACAGGAGGAATTTTGGAAAATATAAAAATACATGGAAATTAAACAACATGCTCTGGAACAACCAATGGGTAAATGAAGAAATTTAAAGTGAAATTTAAAAATATCTTGAGACAAACAAAAATGGAAACACAACCTAGCATTTATGGAATGCAGCAAAAGTAGTTCAAAGAGGGAAGTTTATAGCAATCAATGCCCACATAAAAAAAGAAGAAAGATCTCAAATAAACACTCTGTTGTGATACCTCAAGGAACTAGAAAAACAAGGACAAACTAAGCCCAAAGTTAGCAGAAGGAAGGAAATAATAAAGATTACAGCAGTAATAATGGACAAACAAGAGCCAAAAAATAGAAAAGATCAAACCAAGTTGATTTTTTGAAAAGATAAACAAATTTAACAAACTTTTAGCTAGACTTACAAAAAAGAGAGAAGACTCAAATAAATAAGAAATGCAGGAGTTCATTTGAAGAAGGCAAACTAAGAAATTTTTTTAAAAGAAAGAAATGAAAGAGGAGACATTACAACTGATGCCACAGAAGTACAAAGGATTATAAGCAACTACTATGAAAAATTATAGGCCAACAAATTGGATAACCCACAAGAATGGAAGTATTGCTAGAAACATACAACCTTCCAAGACTGAATCAAGAATAAATAGAAAATCTAAATGGATCAATAACGAGTAAGGAGATTTGATCAGTAACAAAAAGTCCCCCATCAAAGAAAAGCCCAGGACCAGAAGACTTTACTGCTGAAATCAACCAAACATTTGAAGAACTAACACCAATCCTTCTCAAACTCTTCCAAAAAATTCAAAGGAGAATACTTCCAAATTCATTTTATGAGACCAGAATTACTCTGATACCAAAGACAGACAAGGACATTACAAGAAAAAAAATTACAGGCCAACATCACTGATGAACATAGATGAAAATTTTTTCAACAAAATACTAGCAAACCAAATTCAATAGCACATTAAAAGGATCATTCACCATGATCAAGTGGGATTTATTCCAGGTATGCAAGGATGGGTCAAAATATGTAAATTAATAAATGTGATACACTATATCAAAAAAATGAAGGAGAAACACCACATGGTCATCTTAATAGATACAGAAAAAAGCATCTGACAAAAGTTCACATTATTTCATGATAAAAACTCACAATAAATATAGGAGAAATGTACCTCACACAATAAAGTCTATACATGATAAACCCATGAGTAACATCATACTTAACATTAAATAGCTGTAAGCTTTTTCTCTAAGATCCAAAACAAGCCAAGGACGTCCACTCTCACCACTTCTAATCAACACAGTACTGGAAATTCTAGCCAGAGCAATTAGGCAAGAGAAATAAATGAAAGGCATCCAAATTGGAAAGGAAAAAATTAAATTGTCTCTGTTTGCAGACGTGATCTTATATACAAAGAAGACCCTCAAGACTCCATCAAAAAATTGTTAGAACTAATAAACAAATTCAGTAAGTTTGCAGGATACAAAAATCAACATACAAAAATTAGTAATGTTTCTATATACTAACAAACAATCCAAAAAAGAAATTTTACAAAATTTATAATAGCTATAAAAAAACACTTCAGAATAAATTTAGCCAAGGAGGTGTAAGATATGTACACTGAAAACTATAAACAATTGGTGAAATAAATAACAGAAGTCACAAGTAAATGGAAAGATATACCATGTTCATGTATTAGAAGAATTAATATTGTTAAAATGTCCATGCCACCTAAAGCTATCTACAGATTCAGTACAATCTCTACCAAAATTCCAGTGATATTTTTCACAGAAATACAAAAAACAATCCTATAATTATTATGAAATCACAAAAGGTCCTGAATAACCAAAGCAATCTTGAGCAAGAAGAACAAAGCTAGAGGCATCACACCACCTGACTTCAAAATATCCTACAAAGCTATAGTAATGAAAACAGCATGATATTGACATAAAAATAGACACACAAACCAATGGAACAGAATAAAGAGCCTAGAAATAATTCCACATATTTATGGTCAATTGAATATTGACAAAGATACCAAGAACACACAATGGGAAAAATACAGTCTCTTTAATAAATGGTGTTGGGACAACTGAATATTCACATGCACCAAAATAAAATTAGACCCTTATCTCACACCATATACAAAAATCAACTAAAATGTATTAACAACTTAAATGTTATACCAGAAACTTTAAAACTACTAGAGAAAAACATAGAGGAAAAGCTCTATTACATTGATCTGGGCAATGACTTTTTTTAATATGACCCCACAAGCACAGGAAACAAAAGCAAAAAAAGACAAATAGAATTACACCAAACTAAAATGCTTCTGCATAGCAAAGGAAACAATCAACAGAGTGAAGATAAAATCTACAGTGTTAGAGAAAACATTTGCAAGCCATACATATGATACAGGGTTGATATTCAAAATATATAAGAAATTTAAACAACCCAATAGTTAAAAAAACTAATAACCTGATTTAAAAATGAGCAACAAACCTGAGTAGACAGTTCTCAAAAGAAGACACACAAATGACCAACAGGTATGTGAAAACATGCTCAACATCAGTAATCATCAGAGAAATGTAAATTAAAACCACAACAAGATATCATCTCACAGCTACTAGAATGGCTATTACAAAAAAGACAAAAGATAACAAGTACTGGCAAGAATGTAGAGAAAAGGGAACCACTGCACACTGTTATTAATACAGCCATTATAGTAATTTAATATGGCCATTAATTAATACAGCCATTATGGAAAACAGTATGAACATTCCTCAAAAAATTAAAAATAGAACTACCATATGATCCAGCAATCCCACTACTGGGTATATATCCAAAGGAAATGAAGTCAGTATGTCGAAGAGGTATATACACTCCCATGTTTATTACAGCATTACTCATAATAGTGAAATATGGAATCAATCTAAGTATCCATCAACAGATGAGTGGATAAAGAAAATGTGGTATATATACACAACGGGATGCTATTCAGCATTAAAAAAAGAAGAAAATCTTGTCATATGTGACAACAAGGATGAACATGGAGGACATTATGCAAAACGAAATAAGCCAGGCACAGAAAGACAAATACTGAACTATCTCACTTATATGTAGAATCTAAAAAAATTGAACGGACAGAAGCAGAGAATAGAATGGTGGTTACCAGGGGCTGGGGGGAGGGCAGAATTTTGAATAGACGTTGGTCAAAGGATACAAAATTTCAGTTAGATGGGAGAAATAAGTTCAAGAGAACTTATTTCTATCTACTATACAACATGGTGACTATAGTTGATAGTGTATAGTATTTTTGAAAATTGCGAGAGTAGATTTTAAGCGTCCTCACATCAAAAAGATGATAAGTATGTGAGGTAATACATATGTTAATTAGCTCAGTTTAGCCATTCCATGCATACATATTTCAAAGAAATATGTATAATTTTTATTTGTCAATTAAAAATGTTTTAATTGCTATTGATTATGATTAAAGTATTTAACTACATTTTTTATATATAACTATGGAAAATGAACCACCCATATGGATGAAGCTGTCTAGACATACTGTGGTGTTCTAAACATACTCCAGTGCAAAATTTTCATGATTAAATCAGGTAGTCATGACTAAGGTGACCCATATTCATTTGTATTTCCATTTTCCTTTAATATTGATAGTCTATTTATATTTTAAATTTTTGTTTTGCTTTTTATTGTCTCAAATTCCTCTTAGAAAAGTACAGAAAACAAATATATACAAATAAAATCAAATGCCTGTTTGCCTTTTTTCATGTCAAATGAATGCAGCTGGATTTATTTTCATCAAATCTGGAGGGTATCTTTGGGATGGTCTGACTTAAAATATAGACACATGGCATACTAAAATTCACTAAGTACCCCTGGAGGCACCTCACATGGATAAACAATCATCTTCTTTTAGCAGCTGGACCTAGGGTACAATGAGTGGCTCAAATGACAGCTGACAGGGAGAAACATGTCATATTGTTAAGGTATAAAAAGAAATAAGAAGTTGTGGTTCCAAATACATGACCTAAATTACAAGTCACAAGGTTAGACATTCCAAACTGAAAATGTTCATTTTTAATGGAGTGGATTCTCAAGGATACAATGCTAAGTATCACACTACAAGGTCAAAAAAACAGAGATTTATTTAACCATGGTTAATAATTTTCCTGAAGGCAGGCCAACTATAAACAAAGATACTTAAAAATAACCAGAAACAACTAGTAGGCACAAGGTTCATGATCAGGATACTGACTTGTTGATTAAAGTACCCAAGAAAGATTATATAGTAGCAATAGATAACGTACAATGTATTGGATTAGAATGAGATTTAAAATTGTCTTTGAAAACATTTTCAGGTATAACTAAAACTGAATAAACTTACAACTACACTCCATTCAAGTCACACTGCCTTTCCTCATTTCTATCTTGTGGCCTTTGCAGTTGCTGCTCCCTCTGCTTGGAATTCTCTTCTTGAAGATCTTCACAGGACTTATTCCTCATTTCACTAAGTTTCTACTTAAATTTCATCTCCTCATGAAAGATCTTTTTGTACGAAGACAACTACAAAACACTGATGAAAGAAATAATAGATGGCACAGATAAATGGAAAAACATCCCATGCTCATGGATTGGAAGAATCAATATTGTTAAAATGTCCATACTGCCCAAAGTGATTTACATATTCAATGCAATTCTCATCAAAATACTAATGTCATTTTTCACAAAATGAGAAAAAATAATCCTAAATTTCATATGGAATCAAAAAAGAGCCCAAATAGCCACAGGAATCCTAAGCAAAAAGAATTAATCTAGAGACACTGCATTACCTGACTTCAAATTATACTACAACACTACAGTAATCAAAACAGCATTGTACTAGCATAAAAGTAGACACATAGATCAATGGAACAAAATAGGGAACCCAGAAATGAAACCATATACCTGCAACCAACTGATTTTTGACAAAGCAAAAATATATATATATATATGTACTGGGGAAAGGATTCTCTATTTAATAAATGGTACTGAGAAAAGTGGATAGCCATATGCAGAAGAATAAAACTGGATCCCTATCCCTCACCATACACAAGCTAAAAAGTTTCTGAAGAGCAAAAGAAATAATCAATAGAGTAAACAGACAACCTACAGAATGGGAGAAAATATTCACAAACTAAATAACTGACAAAGAACTAACATCCAGAATCCACAAGGAACTCAAACAAATCAGCAAGAAAAAAAAAAAAACCCCGTCAAAAAGTAGGCAAAAGACATGAACAGAGCTTTTTCAAAAGAAGAGATACAAATGGCCGAGAAACATGAAAAAATGCTTAACATCACTAATCATCGAGGAAATGCAAATTAAACCCACAATAAGATACCAACTAACCCCTATCAGAATGGCCATTATTAATAAGTCAGAAAACAATATATGTTGGTGCAGATGGGGTGGAAATGGGAACACTTATACACTGTTGGTGGGAATCTAAATTAGTACAACCTCTATGGAAAACAGTATGGAGATTCCTCAAAGAACTAAAAGTAGACCCACCATTTGACCTAGCAATCCCACTATTGGGTATCTACAAAAAGGAAAAGAAGTAATTTTGTCAAAAAGACACTTGCACCTAAATTTTTATCACAGTACAATTCCCAATCGCAAAGATATGGAGTCAACCTAAGTGCCCATCAACTGACGAAAGGATAAAGAAAATGTGGTATATATAGACAACGGAATACTACTCAGCCATAAAGAAGAATGAAATAATGTCCATCACAGCAACTTGGATGGAACTGGAGACCACTATCCTAAGTGAAGTAACTCAAAAACAGAAAAACAAATACCATGTGTTCTCACTTATAAGTAGGCACAAAACAATGAGTATATATGGTCATACAAAGTGGCATAATGGACATGGGAAACTAAGAAGGAGGGAAGGTTGGAAGTGAATGATGGATCAAAAATTACTTATCAGGTACAATGTACAATATTTGGGTGACAAGTACACTAAAAGCCCCCACTTTACCACTATACAATTCATCCTTGAAACAAAAAACCCTTGTAACCCCTAAATCTATTGAAATTATTTTAAAAGCCACAAAAACTTTTTTTTAACATCACCTCCTCAGGGAGGCCTTCTTTGACCTCATACAAAATAATCTTGTCTTAGTACCTTTGTGCTGCTATAACAAAATACCACAGACTGGGTAATTTATAAACAATAGAAATTTCTTTCACATAGTTCTGGAGGCTTAGAAGTCTAAGATCAAGGGACCAGCAGGACTGGTGTCTGGTGAGGCCTGCTTTCTGTTTCCAAGATGGTGCCTCATTGCTGCATCCTCTGAAGGGGAAGAACACTGTGAACTCACATGGCAAAAGGGACAGAAGAACAAGAGGATGCCCCCTTCAATATTGACCTCCCGTTACAAGGGTGCTAATCCTATGAGGGAAGAGCCCTCATAACTTAATCATCTCCCAAATACCACACCTCTTAATACTGTTGTACTGGGGACTAAGTTTCAACATGAATTTTGGAGGCAACACCACCATTCAAACCATAGCAAACCTTATCACTGTCTTTTCTATTACCCTGCCTTATTTTCCTTTATAACATTTATTGATTGTTTTCCAAATTACCCAGCCTCCAAATAAGGGGGGAAATAATTAAACCCTTACTTTAAAAGAAATAGTTCAAAAAATAATTTTTCTTAAAATAATAATTTTCTGAGCAAAATAGTTCACTCTGTTTAGCTATGCCATGTGTTTACGGCCTAAAATCTTGGTGGTCACTGAGGAAAAACTGAACCACTATCATTATTTCATCCACTTTTTGGCTTTGAGTTAAAAAGCATGTGCAATCAAAAATTTAAAAATAAGAGTAAGCAGTGTTTGAATTTAGAGGGTTTTTTTATTCTGAAAATGAGACAGTGTGCTAGATTAGGCTGCTGACATACTTTTTCTATATTGCATAAGCAGATAAAATACTCCTGGAAAATGCCTTCAATGTTTTTTAGCTCTAGAGAGTCCAAAGATTAATGAACCTCATAAAAATAAAAAATTAAGTATTTCAAAAGCATATTTGCAAAATAAACCATTAAAGAGTTTTGGCTTAAGAAAAGTTAAAGCTAAATGTGAAAGACAAAACTATGAAGCTCTTCAAAGAAAGATACAAGAATATACTTATAAGCTCAGGATGTGGAAGACATTTTTAAAACAAAATAGAAAAAATATCAACCATAAAGTAAAAGTGATGCCATAAAAAATAGTAAAAAAAAAAAAAGGCCACAAAATGGGACATTTATAATCCCATTAAATGAATAACAAAGGTGTTATTCATGGATTTTATTTAAAAACTCCCATAAATCAATTAAAAAAAGACAACCCAGTAGGATAATGGTCAAAAGACCATTTGCAAGGCACTTTACAGATAATAATAAAAATACAAATAATAATAAAAATAATATACCAATGGCCAATTCACATACAAAGAAATTCTTAACCTCATTAATAATAAAAATGTGCAAATTAAAACCACAATAAGCAAATACTCACCCACTAATTGGCAATAATACTAACAATGTAAGTCTTGGTAAAGATGCAGAACAATGTAAAATGACTGCTGTTTGAAGTTTAGGTTGATACAACCATTTTGGAAGCAGTTTGGCAATAATTAATTAAGTAGAAGAATCACATTCTCTAAAATCCAGCAATTCATTTCTTAGAAATAAACTCTAGAAAAAACCCATGTGCAACTAGATATGCATATAAAAATGTTCATAGGAACATTTTTTAGAAGTTTTATTTCAAAATAGTAGAGGGCACAAGTGTTCTTGTTACATGGATGAATTGTACGATGCCGAAGTCAGGGCTTTTAGTGTGCCCATCACCAGAATAGTGTACAGTGTACCTAATAGGTAAGCTTTTGTCCTTCACCCCCCTCCAGACCTCCCGCCTTCTTAGTTTCCAATGTCCCTTACACCACTTTATGCCCATGTGTATCCATCGTTTAGCTCCCACTTATTTGTGAGAGCATGTGGTGTTTGTTTTTCCATTCCTGAGATACTTCACTAAGGGTAATGTTCTCAGTTCCATCCAAGTTGCTAAAAATGACATTACTTTATTATTTTTTATGGCTGAGTAGTACTACTTGGTATATATATATCACATTTTCTTTATTTACTCATCAATTGATGGGCATTTAGGTTGATTCCACATCTTTGCTATTGTGACTTGTGCTGTGATAAACATTTGGGTACAGGAGTCTTTTTGATACAATAACTTCTTTTCCTTTGGGATTGCTGAATCGAATGGTAGGTCTACTTTTAGTTCTTTCAAGAATCTCTGTTCTGTTTTCCACAGAAATTGTACTAATTTACAGTCCCACAAACAGTGTATAAGCATTCCTTTTGCATTCCAACATCTAATTTTTTTTTACTTTTTAACAATGGCCATTCTGATAGGGGTAAGGTAGTATCTCATTGTGGTTTTAATTTGCATTCCTTGATGATTAGTGATGTTGAGCATTTTGTGTATGTCTGTTGGCCATTTGTATCTCTTCTTTTGAAAAAACTCTGTTCGTGTATTCTTCACACTTTCTGACGGGGTTACGTATTTTTTTCTTGCTGATTTCTTTGAGTTCTTTGTAGATCCTGGATATTAGCACTTTGTCAGATATATAGTTTATGAATATATGCCCCCATTCTGTAAGTTGTATGTTCTATTGATTATTTCCTTCACTGTGCAGAAACCTTTTAGTTTAATTAAGTCTCATTTATTTATTTTTGTTGTTGCTTATTTGCCTTTGTGATCTTCGTCATAAATTCTTTGCCTAGGCTGATGTCCAGAGGAGTTTCTCCTATGGTTTCTTCCAAAATTTTTTATGATTTCAGGTCTAAAACTTAGATCTTTAATCCATCTTGAGTTAATTTCTGTATATGTTAAGACATAGAAATCCTGTTTCATTCTTCTGCATGTGGCTCTCCAATTTTCCCAGCACATTTACAGAACAGGACATCCTTTCCCCAGTGGATGTTTTTGTTTGCTTTGTCAAATGTCAGTTGGTCATAGCTATATTGTTTTATGTGTGGGTTTTCTATTCTGTTCCATTGGACTATGTCTCTACCTTTATACCAGTGCCATGCTGTTTTAGTTACTATAGCTTTGTAGTAATTTGATTTGAAATCAAGTAATAAGATGCCTCCAGATTTGTTTTTGGGCTTTTTGCATAAATTTCCTTTGGTTTTTTGGGCTCCTTTTTGGTTCCATATAAAGTTTAGAATTATTTTTTCTAGATCGGTGAAGAATGATGTTGGTATTTTGATAGGGATTGCAATGAATCTGTAAATCACTTTGGGTAGTATTGGCATTTTAACAATGTTGATTCTTCAATCCATGAGCATGGGATATTTTTCCACTTGTTTGTGTCATCTATGATTTCTTTCATCAGTGTTCTGTAGTTCTCCTTGTAGAGATCGTTCACCTCCCTGGTTAAGTATATTCTCAGATATTTTTTCTTTGAAGCTATTGTAAATGGTATTTCATTCTTGATTTGACTCTCAGCTTGACTGTTAGTAGCATATAGAAATGCTACTGATTTGTGTACATTAATTTTGTAACCTGAGACTCCTGAATTATAAATTCTAGGAGTCTCATGGTGGGATCATTAGGGTTTTTTAGATATAAAATCATATCAGCAAACAGGGATAATTTGACCCCTCTTTCCTGATTTGGATGCCCTTTCTCTCTTTCTCTTGCCTGACATCTCTGGCTAGGACTTCCAGTATTATGTTGAATAGAAGTAATGACAGTGAGCACCCTTGTTTTGTTCCAGTTCTTAGGCGGAATGCTTTCAACTTTTCCCCATTCAATATGATGCTGGCTGTGGGTCTGCCACATATAGGTTTTATTATTTTGAGGTATGTTCCTTCTATGCCTAGTTTGTTGAGAGTTTGTATCATGAAGGGATGCTGGATTTTACCAAATGCTTTTTCTGCATCTATTGAGATAATCTTATGGTCTTTTTTTTTACTTCTGTTTATTTGGTGAATCACATTTATTGATTTGCATATATTGAACCATCTTTATATCTCTGGGATGAAACCACTTGATTATTATGGACTATCTTTTTTATGTGCTGTTGAATTCAGTTAGCTAGAATTTTGTTGAGGATTTTTGCACCTATATTCATAGGGATATTGGTCTGTAGTTTTCTTTTTTTGTTATGTCCATTTCTGGCTTTAGTATCAAGGTGATACTGGCTTCATAGAATGAGTTAAGGAGGGTTTCCACCTCCTCACTGTAACAGAACAGTTTCAATAGAATGGGTGACAGTTCTTCTTTGTAGGTCTCATAGAATTCTGCTGTGAATTATCCATCCGGGCCAGGGCTTTTTTGTTTGTTTGTTTGTCTGGAGATTTTTTTATTAATGTGTCAATCTCACTACTCATTCTTGGTCTGTTCAGTATTTCTATTCCATCCTGATTCAGGTTTGGGACATTGCACATTTCTGAGAATATATTCATGTCCTCTAGGTTTTCTAGTTTGTGTACATAGAGGTTTTCATAGTAGTCACACATGATATTTTGTATTTCTGTGATATCAGTTTTAATGTCTCCTTTTTCATTTCTGATTGAGCTTATTTGACTCCTTTCTTTTCTATTTCTGGTTAATTTAACTATTGGTCTATCGATTTTGTTTATCTTTTCAAAGAACCAACTTTTCATTTCATTGATACTTTGTATTGTTGTTTTGGTTTCCATTTGATTTAGTTCTGCTCTGAACTTTCTTATTTCTTTCCTTCTGCTAGCTTTGGGTTTGGTTTGTTCTTTTTCTGGTTCCTTGAGGTGTGAGATTAGCTTGTTAATTTGTGATCTTTCTCTTTGATGTTAGTATTTTAAGGCTATGAACTTTCCCCTTTGCACTCCCTTTACTGTTTCCCATAGATCTTGGAAGTTTGTGACCTTTTCAATTTCCATGTATTTGTGCAGTTTTGAGAGTTCCTCTTGTAATTGATCTCTAGTTTTAGTCCACTGTGGTCTGAGAAGATATATGGTATGATTTCAATTTTTCTAAATTTGATGAGACTTTTTTTGTTGCCTAACATATGATTTCTCTAGGAATATGTCCCATGTGCTGATGAGAAGAATGTGTATTCTGCAGTTTTTGCATAGAATGTTCTGTAAATGTCTATTAGGCCCATTTGTTCCAGAGTCATATTTAAGTCCAGTGTTTCTTTGTTGAATTTCTGCTGCAATAATCTGTCTAGTTCTGTCAAAGGAGTGTTGAAGTCCCAGGCTATTATGATGTTGTTATTTCTTTCCTCAGATCTAGTAGAATTTGCTTTATGAATCTGGGAGCTCCTGTGTTAGGTGCATATATATTGATGATTGTTACATCTTGTTGAATAGATCGCTTTATCATTATGTAATGACCATCTTTGTCTCTCTTTTTTATCATTGTTGATTTAAAGTCTATTTTATCTGATATGAGAAAAGATATTCCTGCTTATTTTTGTTTCCATTCACATGGAATATTTTTTTTCCAACCTCTTTACCTTGAGTCTATGAGAATCTTTGTGAGTTAAATGCGTATCTTGGAGATAGCATATACTGGGTTGTGTTTTTTAATCCACTCAGACAATCTACGTCTTTTAAGGGGGGCATTAAGATGGTTCACATTCAATGTTAATATTGACATGTGAGATATTGTTCTAGTCATCATGTTCATTGTTATCTAGTTACTGTGTTCTCTCCCTTGTGTTACTGATTTATAAGAGATGTGAGATTTAACTTTTGGATGTTTTTATACTGATAGGTATCAATTGTTCTGTTCCATGTATAGAACACATTTAAGCATCTCTTATACAGCAGGTCTAGTGGTAACAAATTCCTTTAGCGTTTGCCTGTCTGGGAAAGACTTCATTTCTCCTTCATTTCTGCAACTTAGTTTTTCAGGATACAAAATTCTTGGCTGGCAGTTATTCTGTTTAAGGAGACTAAAGATAGGATCCTATTCCCTTCTGGCTCATAAGGTTTCTGTTGAGAAGTCTGCTGTTAGTCTGATGGGGTTTCCTTTGTAAGTTACTTGATGTTTTCTCTTCACCACTAAAAGGAGTTCCTCCTTCATGTTGACTTTGGCCAGTTTGATAATTACATGCCTTGGTGATGCCCTTTTCACAATTTATCTCTCAGGTGTTCATTGAGCTTCTTTTATCTGGATGTCCAAATCTCTAGCAAGATGAGGGAAGTTTTCCTCAATTACTCCCTCAAATAGGTTTTCCAAGCCTTTTGCTTTTTCTTCTTCACCCTCAGGGATGCCTATTATTCTTATATTTAGCCACTTTATGTAATCCCAAATTTCTTGTAGACTTTGTTCATTCCCCTTGTTTCTTTGTTCTTTATTTTTGACTGACTGGGTTAATTCAAAAGAGCTGTCTTCAAGCTATGAAATTCTTTCTTCTGATTGATCTAGTCTATTCTTAAAACATTCCACTGTATATTCTAATTCCCTAAATTAATTTTTCATTTCCAGAAGGTTTTTTTTTTGTTTTTTTAATATATCTACCTCTTTATTAAATTTTTCATTCATTTACTAAATTATTTTTCTGGTTTCTTTGAGTTGGCTTTCCATTTTCTCTTGGATATCATTGAGTTTCCTTAAAATCCATATTTGGAATTCTTCACCTATCATTTCAGTTTTTTCATTTTGTTTGGGATCCATTGCTACAGAGCTGGCGTACTCCTTTGTTGTGGGGGGGGGTTCTTTCACTCTGATTTTTCATACTTCCAGAGTTCTGTGCCAATTCCTTCTCATCTGGAGCAGCTGCCACTTCTTGTTTTTTGGATTTTCTTTTGTTTAGATGGGACTTACCCTCCTACTCTTAAGGGTGTGGCTATAGCATATGTTGGGTAAGGACCTTTGGCTTCAGTCGTGGGTACTTTGATGGGGGTCTAGGTTATGGATGGATACCTTGGTTATAGATTTCCTTAGTGTGGTGGTTTTCTCAATTATAGTTATTTATAGGCTGTAACAGTGGTGTATTATGTGCATGATCAGATTTCCTGTCTTTTGTTGACAAGGGGATATGGAAGTCTTTGAAATCCTTTCTCTTTCACTGGCCCTATGTTCCTTTTAATAGTTTAATTATATTGGGATGCCCAGTTTAATCTTTAAGACAGCAGGTGATGCTTGTGGGTAAGAGTCAGCCATGCCCTGTATGATTGAATCAGCAAATGCTGTAATGGGCTATACAAGTTTTCCTCCCTGCTAGTGGGTGGTGCTTGCAAGAAACAGCCAGCTATAGTGGTAACTGCCTCTAGTTGGTCAGGAGAAGCAATTGGATGTCCCAGGCAGTGGGTGGAGCCCTAGATCTCCCAGGGGACTCCTTCTTGTGCTCCACCATAGCTGAGGCCAGTGGAGGAGTGAGACTGGGTGAGGCTGGGTCACAGGAGCTTGCATTCAGGCTCCACAAAGGCAGGCACATGAACTGTCTCAGCAGAGGTTAATAACTCCCAGGCCACTGGGGAAATCCACCAGGGAGGGCCTGAAGCAGCCCCTCCAGGCCAAAAATTCTGCTCACAGGGGAGGGGCAGTCTGGAACTCACAGTCTGGTAAATGGGAGTGGGTTTCACTCTTCTCCCTCTTTTCATGCCCCATGGATCTCCTTCAGGCATCTGACCACAAGCAGCAGCCCAAACTAGCTGAGTTCACCAGCAATGGTGACACAGACTTGGAGCTTCCCTGCCCAATATCCTGCCCCAGACTGAAAGCACAGTTTTCCTGTGGCAGGGGGTGTGGCAATTCTCCATGAGTGTGCTACAGCTCTCACGCTACAGGGTACTCTCTTTTTATAATAGTTCTGTTTGTGTAGGCACCCTTGTCTCCCAACATTAGTTCACAAATCTCCCCTCTGTGCCCCCAAGCAACATGATCAAGTCCTGAGGGTATGGTATCCAGCCTGTGGGCCTGTCCTCTGATCCCCCAAGTTCAATACCTGACTGTACCAGGGAGAAGTGTGCTGGTGCCAAGTTGTCCATGGAGTGTTCAAACAGACTTAATGTCCCTCTGCTTCACGGTGTGCCCTGCTCTGCTGGAGCAGCCATATGGGCAGCACCAGGCAGAGCCAGTGGGCAGAGAGCTCACAGTCCAAGCATCACTTGGTCCACTGCAAGTCTTCAAGAGGAAAGGCATGAGCCCCACTCTCTGTGGAAGCCTTGTTGTGGTGGGTGTGCCAACAGAGAGGAAAAAATATCTGCTCCTGAGAGCTCTGGCTCAATTGTCCCTTGGGGCACCCATACCCACTCACATGGGAACTGCCAGACTGTGTCAACAGCTGTGGGTGGGGGAGTGGGGGAGAGGGAGAAGAGTCTGAATGGAGGAGAGCTGGGACTCTGGTCCCCGTTGTCCTAAGGACCTCTCCTGGCTTGCTGCATTCTCCTCTCCCCTGAAGTCAGCCTGCTCTGAATGTCCAAGCTCTGGGATCACATAGTTCCTCTGGAACCCACCAGCCCCCTGTGGCTACCGCAGTCTGGGAAGGAGTTGGGAAATGTTAGTATGGGGACTAGTAACAAGAAAACTTAAGGGCTGAAGCTCCCTAGGGAGGATAGAGGCACACAATGGGTGGAAAATCAGTATGGCACCCACTGCCTCCACTTGGGTCTATGGTGAAGAGGAGTGCCCCAAGGGGGCTGGCAGCCTGGTTCTCTGTTCTCAGAAGCTCCCAGTTAACAGGCAGCAGCAACTTTTGGGCTCATGAAGGTAGAGAAGCTCTCCAATAGTTTGGGAGCCCACAGTCTACCAGAGGTATGAGAGGAACAAAAACAAACACTCCCACCTACCCTTTCATGGGGTGTCAAATTCCTCAGAAGTTGATCTCTGCCAAAGTCTCCTTCTTGTTCTGTTCTGCAACTTCTTGCTGTGGAATCTCCAGTAGGTTCTGGCACTTTTCTCTGAGAATTACACGGAGGCTATATTTGGTTTTTGTTTGTTTTTGGTTTTGATTTTTCATCTAAAACTTTTCCTTCTTTATGAGACTAGCAGGCAACTGATGTCTCTAGTCAGCCATCTTGCCTCCCCTTGCAACATTGTTTTTAATAGCCAAAACTGGAAACATCCCAAATGTCTACTAGCTGAAGAATGGACACCATACAGTATAGTCATGCAATGGAATACTATATAGCAATAAAAATGAACAAACTAACACTATTCCCTACAATATTGATGAATCTCATAAGCATAACCCAAAAAAATTACATAAAGTATTTCTTCTTTTGGGTATGAAAGAAGATGCAAAAGAATATATAAAATATTATTCAATTTATAGAACATTAATAAACAAGCAAACTAAACTATATATTTTAGGGATGGATGTAGGGGTGGTAAAATTTTAAAGAAAAGCAAAACTGTGTTAACCATAAAACTCAAGATAATGGATGCTTCTAGAAGTAAGAAAAAGGAATTGGGAAAAGATAGTTGTGGAGTTTTGGGGTAGTATTCGAATTCTATTTCTTTTCTTTCTTTCTTTTTTTAGACATGAGGGCTCACTCTGTTGCACAGGCTGGAGTGCAGTAACATGATCATAGCTCACTGCAACTTCAAACTCCTGGACTCAAGCAATGCTACTGCCTCAGCCCCCTAAGTACCAGGTATGCGCCACCACACCAGGCAATTTTTTTTTTTTTTTTTTTTTTTTTTTGGTATAGATGAGGTCTCACTATGTTGGAACTTCTGGCCTCAAGCAATGCTACCACTTCAGCCTCCTAAAGTACTGGGATTACAGGTGTGAGCTACCACACCTGGCGAGAATTCTATTTCTTAATCTGTTTGATGGTTACACAGGTGTCTGTTTTGTAAGTGTTAATTATACTGTACAATTGTTTTATACATTTTTGCATTCAAACTGTTTTAAGGTTAAATTTTAAAGGACTGAGAAAAAAATAATAATTTTTCTTGACACTTTCTTTCTCTCACTCCCCCATTTATGATCCATCAACAAATTCTAATGACTCTACCATTACAATATATCCAGCATCCAGCCACTTCTCACCTCTTTGGGTCTAAATCACTATATTTTCTTTCCTATTACATTATCATAGGCCCCTAACTGGTTTCACTGCTTCTATTCCTTTCTCATAAAGCCTATTCTTCATAGAGCATCCAGGGTGGGTGCTATGGCTTGAATGTCCCCTCCAAAACTCACGTTGAAACTTAATCTCCAATGTGGCAGTATTGAGAGGTGGGGCCTTTAAGAGGCGATTGGATCATGAAGGTTCTGTCCTCATGAATGGGTTAATCACTTCATGGATTAATGGATTAATGGGTTATCATGAGAGTGGGACTTGTTACTTTACAAGAAAAGTAAGCGATATCTGAGCTAGCTTGCTCAGCTCCCTCACCATGTGATAGATACCCTGTGCTATCTTGGGATTCTCTAGAATCCCTACCAGCAAGAAAGCCCTCACCAGAGGTACCCCTCGACCTTGGGCTTCCCAGCCTCCATAACTGTAAGAAATAAATTCCTTTTCTTTATAAATTATCCAGTTTCAGGTATACTGATATAAGCAACAGAAAATGGACCAAGACAGTGGATCTTTTTAAACATAAGTCAGATCCTTCCTTTGCTCACTCTGCTGCAGCCACACTGACATGCTTGCTGTTTCTCCAATATGTCATATACACTCCTGCCTCAGAACCTTTGCATTTGTTATTTCCTCTGCCTGATTCACCCTAGACCCAGATATTTGCTCTCTCAATTCCTTCAGCACTCTGCTTAAATGTCACTCTAGAAGAAATATCTTCTCTTTCTACTCTACATAACACTTTTAATCCCCTTACTCTGCTTTACTTTTTATGGTGCTTAAAAGCTGACATATTAAATATTTTATTTATTTTATATCTCCTCTCACTAGGTTGTAAGCTCATGAGAACAAGAATTTCATCTATTCTGTGAACTGGTGTATCCCTAGTTTCTAGAACAGTGGATAGCAAACAGTATGCACTCAATATTTATTGAATGGGTTTAAAAATAAAAACAAATATACCAAAGCATTAACAGTAGTTTATATCTGGATAGAGGGTAAAAGTCTTTGTGTTCTCTGTATTTTCCAAATGTCCTACTTTGAAATTGTGTTAACTTTATAAACAGGAAAACAAGTTATTGTTCTGACACAGAAAAATAGCAACTAGTTTATTATCTGACAAATAGTAGGTAATCAATAAACATTTATTAACTTATCTAATCTAGATGATAAAGGCTAACAATGACTGATTTATATATATATACTTACTATTTTTGTTGATGTTCAAACATATAAGTAATATCATAGTTTATTTAAGGTCTTTAATTGGCACTTTCCCATTATTTGCATTGTTTCCTCCCAAAACACACAAAAGGGTGAATGTGGATTTTTATTGTGAAATGCTGTCCAGGAAATATTTACTCCATATTAGTGATTTTGAAGCTCATGGCTTCACTTACATGAAAAATTTCACAGTGATTTTAGGATTTACAGAAATGGATTTCTTTTAATCATGGTTCAAGGAATCTCATGCCAGTCTGTACCTGAGTTCTGGAAAGAAATCCAACAGAAACCAAGAACCCTGGCTTTTCTTCAAAAGACAAACTATATGGAAATGAAACTAATGCATATAAAATGAGCCAAAAGCTTAAAATCACACTCTAGAGAATAGTTCAGCCCAAAAAAAAGAAAAGCTATTCCTTATTTTAACAAAAATTTCTAGAACCTAAAGGCATTCTCAAAAGTTGAGAGCACTATTTTTAGAACTAAGTGCCTCACTATACAGTACAAGGCACACTGACAAACTTGAATGTTTGCAGAGGAGAACAAACAACCAGGATGGTGAAGGGCACTGGTTTTTCAGAGGAAAGACAATCTAAAGACAGGATATGTACAGCCTTTTGTTCTGAAAAACAAAGACACACTCTAGCTATCTCACATTTTGGAAGCATTATCATTTAGAAGAAGTGAAATTTTCCTATGTATTCAAAACACAGACCTATGATTATTTTTTTATTCATTTCATTCAACAAATATTTACTGCACACTTGCCATGTGTCAGGCTCTGTGCTAAATGCTAGTGATAGTGAACAAAAACACTAGGATAGAGGTTAAAAAAGCATTAATCTATTAATCACTGATTAATTAAAATCACATTTGTGATACAAGCTACAAAGAAGAGGTACACAGCACTATTAATACATGTAACTGGAGGATTTGATCACGGAAGGCTTAATTAAAGAAATGACTTTGCCAGGATCTAAAAGATAAAGCCTACTTTGGTGAATGCTGAAAGAAAATTGGGAAGAGAGCTTTCTAGGCTGAAGGAAAGCATATGCAAAGACTCTGTGGAAAAGTAAAACAAAGAAAGAAAAACTAAAAGAAGGCCAGTGTAACTAGAACTGATGGGTTAAGAGAATACAATAATGAAGCTGAAAAGGTAGGCAGGGGCCAGACCATGAAGAACAGGTAGGCCATAATAAGAAATTTCCCTTAATCCTGAGAACAATAAGACGACAATAGATTGAGTTATTAACTTCAAGAATTAAATGACATCTCTCTTAGAAATAAGATTATAAAAATTCAACAACTAAAGTCATCCAACAATAAAACGGTTTGCCTCAGAGACTGAGCATCTCATTACTGCAAGTAATCAAGTAAAACCTCAATGACTGTCTTTCAAGAATGCTATATAAGGGGTTGTGCATATCTTGGAAAGTTATCCCAATATCCCATCCTTATCTAAGATTAAATGATTCAATTATTAAAAACAGATTTTTAAAAAATACTCCAAAATTTGAAGTTTCAAAATGAACTATTTATTTTTCATACCAACACGCAGAATTAAAATACTCAACTGTGGTTTCATAGTGTTTCTTAAGAAGGATCATAATGTTACAAAATGGGAGATCCATTTTCAATTTGGACTGCAACCAGGGAGTGGCTCTTTCTCCCTGTCCATTGCCAAGGCACAGGCAGACTGTAAGCATAAAGGAAAGAGCACTCAAGTGAAGGACAGCTGTTGGAACTAGCAGTAAGGAATCAGAGAAACAGAAATAACAAAGAACTCCAACCCTGGTACAGAGCAAAGATTATTTTCTTGGCCACATGAGTAAAGTGTTTTCATCTCTCCCTTAGCAAAGAAGTAAATGGAAGTAGATACCAGAACACAATGGATAAGTATTTTAGTTGAAGTGGATATGTATGCTGAAATTAACTGCAGAGTAAAATGCATATCATTTTTGTTCTAGAACATGGATTGAGATATTAAAAACTAATATCTGACTGTCTTCATCAAGTTATAAGTTAAATGCCTTAGGATACTGTGTCTATAAATAATATACTCTGACTTGTTATCTACAGATAACATATCCATATCTATACACAAGGTATCTCGAGACAGTGCTTACTTTAGTATCATTTTACCATGACTGTCAAAAGTACACAAAACCATTACTTAATAAAGCACTATCTTAGCCAGGCTTACTTCTGCTGAATGTGACACATGCTACACTAGAACCAACTTCTTTATATCATACTCTTAGAGTAAGCACATAATAATTGATGTTATCCAAATGAGGTTTATATGACATCCACTTGCTAGTGGGTTCTCCAACTAGTATACCGCCATCCTGCAGCCCCTCAGCCCTCACACCTTAGCCTCTTCTCACCTCAATGTTTAATTTTTTTCTATCATATATCATACAGTATCATATATATTCCATCAAAACTTAAATTCATTCCATTTTGAACTCTCTTTTCCATTTGGTCAGAATCATTTTGAATTCTAATCCATGGCTTAAAATGACAATTTGATGCCATCTATCTATAAGTCTGATGTTCATGGTCTCTGTTCCATCATCTATGTCACTGAAGAAAGTTACAAAGAACCAAGCCTAGGATCAGCTTCTTGCTGTCAGAAGTCCATTTATAAAAGATGGACTCACTTAAGAAAATGCATCAAATGCAATACCAGTGTCATAAATACAATGTATATAGGTCAGAAATATTTGCTCTGCACATGCAGAAAAGTCACAAAAATGTGGCAGTAAACAAACACTCGCCAACTCAATTATAGGTCTTGCTTAGGAAAAAACTCACTTTTGTTATTGCTTATTCATCTGGATAATGCTGGAATTAACTTTTATTCTAAAACACCTACATGCTACAATCACAGTTAACCTCTTGCCTTATAGATTTAACGTGTCTATAGAAAGTGGATGGCTGATTTCTATTCAAATTCAGATGTATGCTTCCTCTTAAGTGTACCTAATATTTTACATGATCATTACTAAACACAGTAACATTGACATAGGTCAATGGTCCTTGAAGTTTACATACATAAACATAAAGCTAAAAATAGCTGTGGGTAATAATGGAGATTACTATTTTATTTTATTACTAACTACAGTATAATGTGACCCAAAAACTCACATTCATTAAGAAATGATAATGACTACTTTACACAGCTATTTTTTTCTTTCTCCATCTCATCTTCATTTCCTTCTTCCTTTTTCTACCTCAGAGGAAAAAAATCCCACAAGGAGAAATAGTGGCCTAAGACAAGAGGTGAAGTTGAAGCAAGTATGCTAGGTTGAGGTAGAGAGAGTAATGGGTAAAAATCTATCCCCCATTCAGGCCTGCCCGTTTTCAAAGCTCTAAAATACACATTCCTTTTTTTTTTTTTTCCATCTCCTTCAACTCCTCATACATCCTCATATCAAACTCCTGCCACTGATTAAGCTGATTTCAGTAAGAATTTCTTAGTCTGTCCACTTCTTTGCACAGCCACCACCCTAGAAAAATTCACCACTATCTCTTATCTGCATTATTCAATAGCCTTATAAGTCATCATCATGATTCCTTCCACTCTTATACCACTCTCCTTTGTCTCCCTATTCCTTTGTAGTTGTCACAGTCCAAGTGACACTCAAGTGTAATTCATTCTACACATTCAGCCAGACTAATTTATAAAACATATCAATTTATCACATCTCTCCCTGGCTTAAAACCTATCAATAATTTCCTAATGTATTTAGAATAAAATCCAAACTACCTAACATCATAAACAGGATCCTGCATGATCCTTTGCTTGCATACCTCTCCAACCATATTCCAGGTCACTGTTCTCTTTCATCATTTCAATCCAATCTGGTCTTTTATCGTTTCCTGGAATATTCACTTGAAAGTTTCCAACTATAGGACCTGTGTATTTACTGTTCCCTCTGCCTGAAGCATATTTACTGCACTTTTTCATACGGCTCCTGTCTGATTTTATTATATTTTGTTTTTAACAGACCCAAATTGAATTCATTATAATTTGTGGGCCATCCATATTGTCGTCATTGGCCCACGCAAAGCCATTTTTGCTTGTTTGACTTTTCTGTTTGTTTATTTATACTATAATAAACACCCATGAAAATATCATTCAACATAAAGACTGGGACACTGACTATAACTTATATCTACCTATGTGTACCTTTCCCGTTCTATTCCGTGACTGTTCCCATGCAAGATAATCACTATTCTAAATCTCTTTTCATCATTCTTTGCTTTTATGTATATGTGTATGCTTGTGTATGTAACCTATATATGTATTCTTAAGAAGAATTTCTAATTTTAAAAACCATGTATTGGTGGGGGGCAAAATGGCCAACCAGAGACATTGGTTGCCAGATCACCCCAAATATAAGAAAAAGTTTTAGGTGAAAAAGCATAGCCCAGGTGAAATAATAAAGGTTGCCAAGTAATACCCTTACCAGAGAACCCATGGGAAGAAGTTGCAGAGCAGAATAAGAAGCAGCTAGATTTTGGCAGAGATCAACACCTGACGGATTTGGAGCCCAGTGGAAATTGTAGGTGAGAGTGTTTATTTTTCCTCCCCTCACACCTCTGGCAGTCTGCCAACTCCCGATATGTCAGAGAGCCCTTCTAGCCTGAGGAACCCAGGCACCGCTGCCATTGGTGAACAGAGAACTTCTTGCGAGCACAGCACTGGGCTGTGGGCCCACATACGGTCACTTCACCCTACCACAGACCCAAGCTGAGATGGTGGGTGACATGGTGCCTGCATATACACTAGGTACTTCTATCCTGCCAGGGAAGTCACAGCCCCTCACTCCCCCTGTCACCAGATCCCACACAAACATACCCCAGTACTTGCTTGGACTGTGACAACTACAAAGGAATAGGGAGACAAAGGAGAGGAGCAGTATTCTTGGAGTTCTGATCTGTAGGGCAAGCTTCTCCAAGGGGACTGGGAAGTGCCACAAAAGCTTTTTAGGACAGAGGAAAGTGGAATGCACACCCTCCTGCACCACTGAGCCCCAGGCTTGTGACCAAGGTGGTCTGCATCCCTCCCAGTAGAGACACAAGTGCAGAAAATAGTCTATAGGGTAGGAGTGTCTCTACCTACCACAGAGGAGAAGCAGCAGCAGAGCCCAGAAAGGGACATGGAGACAGGAACCTCCCCTCCTCTAACCACCCAATGCTGTGGACATAGCTGCCTCTGCTCCCAAGCACAAGCTTTTGGCACAGGTGAGCTACAGTTCAGCCAGTCCTAGGCTTGCAGAGAGGGTACACATCAACAGGACTCTGCTCACCTCACCTGGGTTCTTCACAAAGTATGTGGCTCATTTCCCTCCCTTTATAGACAGGCAGTGTTTCTGCAGCTGTCCCAACCTGAGACTCTCAGCTCCTTGATGTCTACATTGCTGGAACCACAGCCAACACCCCTCAGCACCCATTCAGATCATAGTAGGAATGGGTGACTGGCGGGTCCCAGGGGAAATGTGGGTCTCCTGGAGTTTGGACATTCAGGACAGGTTGCTTCTATCTGAGAGGAGAGTGCAGCATGCCAGAGGGCAACATAGGCAAAGGGGACCAGGGCACCACATCCCCGCCATTTGGGGCCCTCTCCTTCTCCTCTCCTCCTCCTCTCCTCCACTACCCACTGCTGCTGAGCCAGCCACAGCTGAAAGGCTGTTTCCACTTGGGACTGACAAGGGTTCCACAGGGGACAATTAAGCCAAGGCATGTAGAAGTGGCTGCCCCATCTCTGACAGAGTGCCTATCACACCCAGGCTTTAGTGTAGCTTGGGGCTCACTCCTTTCCCTCTAAAAAGCCACAGCAAGCACTTTCATGTGCCCCAAGTACAAAAGCTACCACCTCCCCTGAGGGAAGGCAGGCTAGCAGTCCTCTCTCTGAGCAGCCTGTCTCTTCTGGAAGGAGTCTACCTGCCATGAAGGCAAGCCCCTGGCACAACTACACCTCCCCTGCTGGAGCATTTCAGCCACAGCCCACAGCCAGTCTGGTAGTCCTGCACACAGTAGGTTGAGCTGCCTCCACCAACTCTGCTGCAGCTGGGCCAGGATAGGAGCTGAGAATCTGGGCACTTTTGTGCCCACAAAGGACAGAGACCTCTGTCACTACTGAGAGAGGGAGGTGTGAGCAGCTTGTGCATCCCACAGCTACCTGTCTCTACTAATCTTTTCAATATGGACCCATCCCTCCTGTCACAGGCTCACAGTGCATCTGCCCTTCTACTACCTGAGCATTCTTCTAGAGCAAGAGAGAAGCCAGATTCTCGCCATCACAGCCAGTGCATGAACTCAGGGAGGCTTGAGGGCAAGTTTAGCAGCCCAGCCTTGATCTAGTTTCCTCAGGACTCAAGCATGCCATCCAGGGGCCTGGGAACTGGGGACTACATAAACTAGTCCACCTCGGATGGCACCGGAACACTCTCCATAGGTTTAAGGTCCAACTGACCCAAATTGCCAGAAATAACACAGTTGGTGTCTACCTGCAAGAGCCAAAAGGCAGTATACTTCTCCCTCTCTACACGGAGCAGTAGAGTTCCCAGCAGAGGAGAACAGGTGAACCACAAAGCTTTCTGTTTTGAGCTGAGGGAAGAGTTTCCAGATGACGAGGAATCAGCATAAGAACTCTGGCAATATGAAAGAGCAGGCTGTTTTGATACCCCCAAAGGATCACACTAGCTTTCCAGCAATGGACTCCAATCAAAAGAAAATTGCTGAAATGTCAGATACGGAATTCAAAATATGGATCACAAGTAAGCTCAATGGGATCTATGAGAAAGTTGAAAACCAACACAAAGAAACCAAAAAAAAAATTCACGACATGAATGAAAAAAGAACGAAAGATAGAGATTTTTTTTTTTTTTTTGGCCAGGTGAGGTGGCTCACACCTGTAATCCTAGCACTCTGGAAGGCTAAGATAGAAGGATCACTTGAGGTCAGGAGTTCAAAACCAGCCTGAGCAAGAGTGAGACCCCGTCTCTACAAAAAATAAAAAAATTAGCCAGGCATAGTGGCATGTGCCTGTAGTCCCAGCTACTAGGGAGGCTGAGGCAGGAGGATTGCTTGAGCCCAGGTGTTTGCAGTTGCAGTGAGCTATGATGACACCACTGCACTCTAGGCTGGGTGACAGAGTGAGAACTTGTCTCAAAAAAAAAAAGAGAGATAGATATTTTTAAATATACATATAACGGAACTTCTGGAAATGAACGAGTCATTTAGGGAATTTCAAAATACAGTGAAACACTTTAACAACATACTAGATTGAGAAGAAGAAAGAATTTCAGAGGTTGAAGAAAATGATTTCAAATTAACCCAGTCAGTCAAATATAAAGAAAAAGGGATCAAGAGAAATATGGGATTATATCATATGCCCAAACATAAGAATCATAGGTATCCCTTAGGAGGAAGAGGAAAAAGCAAAAAGCATGGAAAACCTATTTGAGGGAATAATAGAGGAAAACTTCCGTGGACTTGCTAGAGATTTAGACATCCAGATGGAAGAAGGTCAACAAACTCCTGGAAGATTCAATGCAAATAGGACATCACAACACCAGGGCACACAGTCATCAAAGTGAAGGAGAAAATACTACAATCTATGAGATGGAAGCATAAAGCAACTTACAGTTTAAAAAAGCCCCTCAGACTCATAGCAGACTTCTCAATAGAAGCTCAAATAGAACCTTACAAGCCAGAAGGAATTGGGGTCCCATCTTTAGTATTTGCAAACAGAATAACTGTTAGCCAACAATTACATATACTGCAAAACTAAATTTCATAAGTAAAGGAGAAATAAAATCTTTCCCAGATAAGGAAACACTAAGGAACATTTGTTACCACTAGACCTGACCTACAAGAACTGCTCAAAAGTGCTCTAAACACCAAAAAGAATGGTGGATACTCACCAGTGTAAAAACATGCAAAAGTAAACATGTATAGATAGCTCTTCTAAAAGAGCAACACAAGGGAGAATACAAAGCAACTAGATAATATTCAACACAATGACTGGTAAAGAATCTCAGTTATCAATATTAACACTGAATGTAAATAGCCTAAATGCTCCACTTAAAAGCTATGATTGACAAAATAGCACAACCAATATCTGCTGTACCCAAGAAATCCATTTAACTCATACAGAGTCTCACAGATTCAATATAAAGGCATGAAAAAAATATGCCATGCAAAAGGAAACCAAAGGAGAGTAGCAGTAGTTATTCTTATAACAGATAACACAGATTTTAAATCAACAATAGTAAAAAAGACAAAGATGGTAATTATATAATGATAAAGGGATCAATTCAACAAGAAGATATACCAATTCTAAATATATATGCACCTAACTCAGGAGATCCCAGATTCACAAAGCAAATTCTACTAGATCTATGAAGTGAAACAAATACCAACATAATAATAGTAGGGGACAGCAATACTCCAATAATAGAACAAGACAGAGCATCAAGGCAGAAAATAAACAAAAAAACACTAAACTTAAATGGGACACTAGAACAAATGGACCTAACCAATATTTACAGAACATTCAACCCAAAAATTGCAGAATACACATTCTTCTCATCAGCACATGGGACATATTCCCAGAGAGATCATATGTTAGGCCACAAAACAAGTCTCAACAAATTCAGAAAAATCAAAATTATACCATATATCTTTGCAGACACAGTGGAACAAAACTAGATATCAACTCCAAGAGGAACTCTCAAAACTACACAAACACATGGAAAATAAACAACCTGCTGCTTAAGAATCCTTGAATCAATAACAAAATCAAGATGGAAATTTAAAAAAATTTTTAATTGAATGACAAAGATAACACAAACTTCCAAAAATCACTGGGATACAGTAAAACAAATGCTAAGATGGAAGTTCATAGCACTAAATGCCTACATCAAAAAGACAGAAATATTACAAATTAACAAGCTAATATCACACCTCAAAGAACTAAAAAAGAACTAAAAGAACTAAAAAAGAAGCCAGCAAAAGAAAAGAAATAACAAATATCAGAGCAGAACTAAATGAAATTGAAACCAAAACAATAATACAAAGTATCAATGAAATGAAAAGTTGGTTCTTTGAAAAGATAAACAAAATTGAAAGACCGCTAGCTAGATGAACAAAAAAAGAAGAGTGAGATTCAAATAATCTCAATCAGAAATGAAAAAGAATACATTATAACTGATATCACAGAAATGCAAAAGATAATCTAAGACTACTATGAACACCGTTATGCACACAAACTAGAAAATCTAGAGGAAATGGATAAATTTTTGGAAATACACAACCTCTCAAGCTTGAATCAGGAATAAATAAAAATCCTGAACAAACTAATAACAAGTAGCAAGATTGAATAAGTAACAAAAACATCACCCAACCAAAAAACCCCAGAAGCAGACAGATTCACAGCCAAATTCTACAGGACTTGCAAAGAACTGATAGCTATCCTTCTGAAACTGTTCCAAACATCGAGAAGGTGTGGATTTGCCCATCCCCTCCTAACATTGTACCCTCCCTAATTCATTCTATAAAGCCCTATAAAGTTCCTCGTAGGGAGAAACACCATATCCTCCTTAACTCATTCTGTAAAGCCAGTATGACCCTGATACCAGAGCCAGGAAAGGGCATACACACAAAAATAAAACTACAGACCAATATCCTTCATGAACATAGATTCAAATATCTTCAACAAAATACTAGTAAACTGAATTAACAGTACATCCAAAAAAAAAAAAATTCACCAGGATCAAGGAGATTTCATCCCAGGGATGCAAAGATGGTTCAACATAGTCATATCAATAAATGTGATTCACCACATAAACAGAATTAAAAACAAAAACCATATACGATCATCTCAATAGATGAAGAAAAAGCATTTGATAAAATCCAGCACTGTTTCATGATTTAAAAAATCATCAACAAATTATATATAGAAGGAACATAGCTCAAAACAATAAAATCCATAATGACAAACACAGAGCCAACATAACACTGAATGGGGAAAAGTTGAAAGCATTTCCCGTCATAGCCAAAGAAATTATCACTAAAGTGAATAGACAACCTACAGAATGGGAGAAAATATTTGCATACTATACATCTGATAGAGGGCTAAAAACTAGAATCTATATAGAACTCAGGAAAATCAGTAAAGAAAAAATCAAACAACCCCATTAAAAAGTGGGCAAAGGACATGAACAGAAACTTTTCAAAAGAAGATAGACTAATGTCCAAGAAACATATGAAAAAATGCTCAACCTCTCTAATCATCAGGGAAACACAAATCAAAATCACAATGAGATATCACTTAACTCCAGTGAGAATGGCTTTTATCAAAAAGTCCCAAAACAACAAATATTGACATGGATGCAGAGAGATAGGAACACTCATACACTGCTGGTGGAACTGTAAACTAGTACAACCTCTATGGAAAGTAGTATGGAATTACCTCAAAGAACTAAAAGCAGAACTACCATTTGATCCAGAAATTCCAGTACTGGGTATCTACCCAGAGGAAAAAAAGTCACTCTATAATACAGACATCTGCACTCAAATGTTTATAGCAGCACAATTCACAATTGCAAAGATGTGGAAACAACCCAGGTGCCCATCAATACAGGAGTGGATTAATAAAATGTGGTATTATGTATACCATGGAGTACTACTCAGCCATAAAAAACAATGGTGAACTAACGCCTTTTGAATTATCCTGGATGGTGCTAGAGCCCATTCTTCTAAGTGAATATCACAAGAATGGAAAAACAAGCACCACATGTACTCACTATCAAATTGGTACTAATTGATTAACACTTATGTCCATATATGGAAGTCACATTCACTGGGTGTCAGGCAGGTAGGAAGGCAGTGAAGGGGATGGGCAAATCCACACCTAAGGGGTGTGGTATGCACTGCCTGGGGTATGGGCATGCCTGTAGCTCTGACTCGGGCGGTGCAAAGGCAATTTATGTAACCTATATGTTTGTAACCCCATAATATTCTGAAATAAAATTTTAAAAAATTTAAAAATTTAAAAATTTTAAAAAAGAAAGTATTTCCACTAAGAACTGGAACAAGACAAGGATGCCTACATTCACCACTTCTATTCAACATAGTACTGGAAGTCCTAGCCAGAGCAATAAGGCAAGAGAAAGAAATAAAGTGTATCCAAATCAGAAAGAGGAGGTCAAACTATCCCTGTTTGTCAATGATATGACCTTACATCTAGAAAACCCTAAAGACTCCTCCAAAAGACTCCTCGAACTGATAAATAAATTCAATAAGGTCTGAGGTTACAAAATTAATGTACACAAATCAGTAGCATTTCTATACACTAAAAACAGAAAAGCTGAGAAATCAAGAACTCAATATCATTGATAACAGTTACAAAAAAAGATAAAGCAATGGGAATATATACTTAACCAAGGAAGCAAAAGATCTTTACAAGGATATCTACAAAACTCTGATGAAAGAAATCACTGATGACACAAACAAATGGAAAAACATCCCCCATGTTCATGGATTGGAAGACTCAATACTGTTAAAACCTCCATACTGCTCAAAGTGATTAACAGATTCAATGCAATTACCATCAAAATACCAATGTCATTTTTCACAGAATTGGAAAAAACAGTCCTAAATTTCATATGGAATCAAAAAAGAGCCTTAATATCCAAAGCAACCTTAAGCAAAAAGAACAATCTGGAGTCATCACATTACCAGACTTCAAATTATGCTACAAGGCTATAGTAACCAAAACAGCATGGTATTGGCACAAAAATAGACACATAGACCAATGGAACAGAATAGAGAATCCAGAAGTAAAATGATACAGCTACAACCAACTGAATTTTGAAAAAGCATACACCGGAGAAAGGATGCCCTAATCAACAACTAGTGCTGGGAAAACTGGAGAGCCACATGCAGAAGAATGAAACTAGATCCCTATCTCTCACCATACACAAAAATCCACTCAAGATAGATTAAAGACTTAAATGTAAGACCTGACACCATAAAAATACTAGAAGAAAACTTAGGAAAAACTCTTCTGGACATTGGCCCAGGAAAAGAATTTATGGCTAAGACCCAAAACCAAATACAACAAAAACAAAAATAAATATATGCAACTTAACTAAACAAAAACGTTTCTGCACAGCAAAAGAAATAATCAACAGAGTAAATAGAAAACCTACAGAATGGAAGAAAATACTCACAAACTATATATCCGACAAAGAAATAGCACCGAGAATCTACAAAACTCAAACAAATCAGCAAGAAAAAACCCAAATAACTCCATTAAAAAGTGGACAAGAGACATGAACAGACTTTTTTCAAAAGAAGAGACACAGGCTGGGCGCCGTGGCTCACGCCTGTAATCCTAGCAATCTGGGAGGTTGAGGTGGGAGGATTGCTTGAGCTCTGGAGTTTATGATCAGCCTGAGCAAGAGCAAGACTCCGTCTCTACTAAAAATAAAAATATTAGACAGGTGTGCGCCTGTAGTCCCAGCTCCTCAAGAGGCTGAAGCAGGAGAATCACTTGTGCCCAGGAGTTTGAGGTTGCAGTGAGCTATCATGATACCACTGAGAAGGAATAACTTCTCAACAGCAACAAGGAAAATCATAAGAAAATGAAATAATGCCTTTAAAGTGTTAAGAGAGAATATCTGCCAAGCTTAAATTCTATACCCAGCTCAACTATCATTCAAAAGGGAGTGTAAAACAGAGAAATTTTTAGAAAGCAAAATTTGAGAGAATTTATGACAAGTAGCCCTTCAATTAAAAAAATCTATTAGGGGATATACTTCAAAAATAAGGAACTAAACCCAAAAATAAGGCCTAAGATATAAGAAAGAATATAAGTAAGAAAAGATTGAAGTCTGTGAATAAATGTAAACAAAAACTAGTTGTATAAAACAAACAATAATAATAATCAATTTAGAAGTATAAAACAATACAGAACTAAATCACTAGACAAGAACAAGTAAGGTGAGGAGGGTATTAATGATCAGAGTTAAAGAGCCCTAATATATTGTTGAGGAGAAAGGTAGGTATTAATTAATTTAGACTTTATTAAGTTAAATATGTGTTTTATTCCTGCAACTTTTTTTTGCCGTTACATCTAATAATAAAAACAAAAGAAAGGGGAATCTGTGTGACTGAAAAAAATTGTTGAAAAAAACAATAATAACAGCAAACAATGGACCTTCAAAGCAATCAGTGGAATCAAAGAAAAGAGTTTTCAATATGCAGAATTACAAGCAATTTATAGAAGAAATAAAAAGTTAAATGATATTGGAGACACAGTAAAGATAAAATATATGTTCTGTCTCCTAACAAGACAAAGGAAAAGCAAATCACAAAACCCAAGAAATATAAAAACCTTACAAATATGTCAGAGTACAAGTTTTTCTGGAAAATAAAAATGAAGCTAAAATCAGGCATGATTTTAGAAGATGGGGAGCAGAAGAAAGAGAAATCTATTTCATCTTGATGCCATGAATATTCTCCTTTGAATGGCAGAGATTATAAAATTAGAAACATAAAGAAATACATTCACGGCCCACTAAAATGGGCTCTGGTGTCATAATAATGTAAAAGGTATCCAATTTTTAGAATTAACCTATAGACAAAACAGAAGATTTAATTATTCTTACAGAATGGGATGTAAATATTATCAACCTTGAAAATGTTAAAGTAAAGATATGGTTGACAGAAGATAGGAAATAGATAAGAAGGGTAGAGAGAAAAAAGGAAAGTAAGGGATGTTAATATTTTCATCCTGCAAGATAGAAAGCTAACAGATATGGTTACAGGTTGAGAAATATAGATACACATTGATTTTTTTTATTTTAAGAAACAGGTTTGTGCACATTACTAGAGAACCTTTTAAGTGGCATAACTATCAAAATTGGGGAGAGAGAAAAAAGGTACAAATGAGCTAAATCCTCATCTGTTCTGAAGTAAATTAAATGTCTAAAATTGAGAAATTAAGAATTAATGATATGTATATATTATTAGGAGCTATGAAGGCAACCACCAGAAACATTAAAAATAGAAGAGGTTAAATGGTACAGGGGTTTTCTTAAAAAAAGAAAAAACAGAAAAGGTTCAAAATAGTTGTCTCTTAAATGTGAACCTGGGGCAAAGAGGGGTGGTATAAGATGAAACAAAAGTTCAGCAGGGTCCAGATTATATGGATTCGAATAGGTGGGTTAAGTATTTTGATCTTTTTCCAAAGGGCAATTGAAAGATGTTGAGTGTTGTTTTTGTTTTATTTTGAATTTGTTAAGTATGTATATCTGAGCCTATATGCGCTAAGAGAAGGAAATGGGAATCAGACTTGCATTAAAAAACATACCTCTGCCTGCAGTGTGTAACATGGATTGAAAGAGTACATGCTAGGAACTATTTCTGTAATTCAAGCAAAAGATGGCAATGTCTGTGAAAAATAGCCAGTATATTGTCTTACATATAGTTTTTTTCTCAGTTATAGAGTATACATGATTACCAATTCAACTCATCTGAAACAAATGCATTGGGATATTTCATTGAAACATATTTCTATTTCTTACATAAAATAAAATTTCACAGAAAGAAAAATAGCAAATACCTGTTATCCATAAATAAGATAAAACAAAACAGACATTAAGCCATGGATATCGATTTTATTTGTGTCCACATCCATCTAATTCTGTTTTGCTATTGCTCAGTGATAACATTCCAAATGAACCATCATGGTTAGACCTAACTAATATACTCTTAAACTGCATTTTCAAGAATGACAATAATGATAATTACCAAAGGTATCAATTTGCCTTCTATAACCACTAATTAAGAGCATATTTTTCTTAATTCATATACTCTCCATTCTCAACATCCATACACACACTAGCCAAAAACTTCATTTAACTGTCAGTAAACATATCCACCAGTTGCTGTATTAATATGAATGTGAATAAGCTAAAAATCTGGGTCTAAAGGTGATTATAATTTAGTGCTGAATTTTTCCCAATTAAGCTTTATTTTAAAATCAAAATAATACAGAAAAATATATAATGAAAAATGGGCCTATAACATTCAGGGGACATAAAAGGAGAATACAGTACATTTGGATAGGGGTAGGAAATCAGTGAGTGAATAAATCAATATTCTTCCCCATATTCTTCCCCAGGAAGAGTAACATATTTTAGACTTTCTTCCTTGATTAAACACTCCATTGACATTTTTTTTTTTAATGTTCTCTAAAAGGCCAGATTATATTAAGATTTGGTAGAAAGAGTCAATGTGTTTGATTAGGGAAAAGTAAATGGAAAATAGAATTTAATCAGTGAAATTATTGGGATTTTCACCCTGTGAATTACAGAAATTTTTAGTGCTATAACAAAACATGTTATATAACCCTATTTTGCAATCAAGCAGAAATATATTCTATTTCTTTCTTGTCATGTTCTGTTAGACCTGTACTATGTCTAGACTATGATAATCATTTATTATTGTGCTTTTACCACAAACCAGATCTCCCAAACCTATATTCTTATAACCATACATGAACAGAAGATCCATAAACCCCACAAAATTCTACTGTATGAATGAGAGCACAGCAAACAGGACAATTATTTCATCACAACACAAAAACAAAACCAACAACTTTATAAAGCAGAAGCAGCAAACTCAAATGTTCCATGTTCCTTTTCTTCCCTTCATATACTCTTTTTTTAATTTAAATACATTATCATCACTAATAAGAGAGCTTATCAGTCCTGTATGCTAAGTTTAGTCAGTTCTAGTATACCATGTTGTTTCTCTCTATCTCATTGAGGAGTCAACACATGAACAACTTATCTGAAGATCATTAATAGGAACAATAATCCCTATCATTTTCAGCACTTGCTATGTGTGCTATGTGTACCATATGAATTAAGGACTAAATATTATTCTCAATTTTCAGATGAAGAAACCAAGCCTTTGAGATTAAGAAGTTTACAAACCTAGAAGTGATGATTTAGGGATTGCTAAAATTTACACAATTAGTAAGTGGTGGAATAGGGATTCAATCAGGCCTGTCTAACTCCAGAACCCACGTTCTTAACCACATATTAATTACGCCTGTCTAGGGTCTTGCCATCAGGTCCTCTACCTACAGTATCTGCCCCAATTGCAAAACTCATATTCTATTAATTCACTACATCTTTTAAAAAAGATATTGTTTTGAAATTAGAATAATCTAGGCTTACACTGAATGGATTGAACAGATCAGATCAAAATCATTAAGTAAGCTGCAAATATGACTTCACCTTTTGTCTTCCATATTCCAAGAATCAAATTATATTTTAAACCAACTCCAGTCATCTGAATCTGGCCATGCTCAGCCACCAAATTATTTTTAATATTGCCTTGACAGTCCACCTTATCACTCACAAATATAGGTGGCTATAGAGTTCCTAACTCTCAATTTTTACCTCAGCTCCTCCAATCAAAGAATTCAAAAAGATGATGGATGTACAACAAAAGTATATTTTCTATCTGCCTCCTAAGTGTCAAAAAAAATCACTAACAGGCTTCTACCCCAGCTAACTAATCCAACTCCTTTGGTAGCAAGTCCAGGGAACTAGCCTAATAGTGGACCTCTGGATAGTATAGAGTGACTCCTACCCAAAATTCAGACACACTGAAACCAATGGCATGTAAAAATAAGCTAAGCAACAGGAAAAGACATTCCCAAAGATCTAAACACCTATTTAACAACTCTGTTTAAAATAAAATAGCTAATCCATAGGACAAAAAAAGTTTTAAAAAGATATAGAGAATAATAACTATATACTATTCACTATTGCAAAAAGTGCTATAAGAATATCTAAAGCCTCTATACTGAGAGATGAAAGCACTTTCCACTAGAAAAGTTAGAGAAGGCTTCAAACTATGAAAGTAGAATTATCTTGAAAAACAAGACAAAATAATAAAAGCACTACACAAAAATTTCCCCCATGTGATTTCTTTCACAGAAGATTGCCAGTTGACATATTCCATGATTAATTAAACCTAGGTATACCTGGGCCCTCCTTCACATCCATGAATCAGTTGTACAAACCTGGAAAAATTATTTACCCACCGGGAGCCTTAAATTTCTTCATTTGTTAACATGGATAACAGTATTTATCTTACAAAGTTGGAGTGAGGATTAAAGTCAATATAATGCATCAATAAACCAAGAAGAAGAAAGAATCTCAGAGATTGAAGACAAGGCTGTCAACCTAACCCAGTCATTTAAAGAGGCAGAGAAGAAAACAAAAAAGGCAGAGAAATCACTTAGAGAGATGTGGGACTATGTGAAGCAAGCTAACATACAAATTATAGGTAAGAAGGGCTAAAAACATGGAAAATCTATTCAAGGTAATTATTGAGGAAAACTTCCCTGGTATCACCAGAGATCCAAACATCCAGATACAAGATGGTCACTGAACACCAGGCAGATTTAGAGAAAATAGGACATCTCCAAGACACATAGTAATCAACCTGGCCAAAGTCAAAATGAAAAAGAAAATTCTACAACCAGCTAGACATAAGCCACAACTGACCTACAAGGGAAAACCCATCAGGCTAACAGCAGACTTCTCAGTAGAAACCTTACAAGCCAGAAAGGAGTGGGGCCCCCTCTTCTATCTTCTGAAACAGAACAACTGCCAGCCTAGAATTTTGTATCATGCAAAACTAAGTTTCACAATTGATGGAGAAATTAAGTCTTTTCCAGACAAGCAAACACTGAGGGAATTTGTCATGACCAGACCTGCCCTGCAGTAAATACTTAGAACTGCATTATACACGATTCAGCACAATAGATACTCACCAGTGTAAAATCAACCAAAATAGCTAAAGCTCACAACTCCTATAAAACAATAGCATACGAAGAAAAACAAAGCAATAAGGTACTACCCAAAATGATGAAAAGAACAGCATCCCACATATTAATTCTATCTCTTAACGTTAATATTTTAAATGCACCATTCAAAAGACATAAGCTGGCTGAATGGATGAAAAAACACAACTCAAGTATCTGCTGCCTCTAGGAGACACATCTAAACCACAAGGATACAAACAGGCTTAAAGTGAAAGGAAAGGAAAAAATATTCCATACAAATGGAAACAAAAGAGAGCAGGTATAGCCATTCTCATATCAGAAAAAATTGACTTTAAATCAACAACGGTAAAGAAAGACAAATATGGTCATTATACAATGGTAAAGGGAGCAATTAAACAAGAAGACATAACAATCCTAAATATATATGCCCCTAACACAGGAGCTCCCAGATACGTAAAACAAATTCTACTAGAGCTAAGCAAGGAAACAAATAATACCATTGTAATTACCAGGGACTTTGAGACACCACATAATTACCTTGATGATCTTCAACATACAGATCATCAAAGCAGAGAATAAATAAAGAGACACTGGACTTAAATGGGACCCTAGAACAAATGGACCTAACAGATATTTACAGAACATTGTACCCAAAAACTACTGAATATACATTCTTCTCATCAGCACATGGAACAGTCTTAAAGATTGGTCATATCTGAGGCCACAAAACATGTCTCAACAAATTCAAAAAAATAGAAATCATACTATGTATCTTCTCAGACCACAGTAGAAAAAACTAGAAATCAACTCAAAGAGAAACACTCAATTCTACACAAAGTCATAGAAATTAAACAACCTTCTGCTGAACGATTATTGGGCCAATAATGAAATTAATATGGAAATCAAAAGATTCCTTGAACTGAACAACAAAGGAGACACAAGCTATCAAAATCTATGAGACTCAGCAAAAGCATACTGATAGGGAAAATTCACAGCCTTAAATCCCATATCCAAAAGTCAGAAAAATTACAAAGTAACAACCTAATATCACATCTCAAGGAACTAGAAAAGGAAGAGCAGACCAAACCCAAAGTCAGTGAAAGAAAACAAATAACAAAGATCAGAGCAGAACTAAATAAAATCGAAAACAAAAAAATACTACAAAAGTCACTGAAACAAAAAGTTGGTTCTTTGAAAAGATAAACAAAATGGATGGATCTTTTGCTAGAATAACCAGGAATAGAAGAGAAAGTACCCAAACAAGCTCAATCAAAATTGAAAAAGGAAATATTATAACTGATAGCACAGAAATGCAAAACATCATCCATGAATACTATGAAAATCTCTATGCACATAAACTAGAAAATGTAGAGTTGGACAAATTCCTGGAAACATACAACCTTCCAAGACTCAATCAGGAAGAAATAGAACTCCTGAACAGACCAATAACTAGCAGTGAGATTGAAGCAGTAATAAAAAAAATCCCAGACCAGATGGATTCACAGCTGAATTCTACCAGACCTACAAAGAACTGGTACCCATACTGCAGAAATCATTCTGAGAAGGAGGGAATCCACCCCAACTCATTCTACAAAGCCAGTATCACCTTGATACCAAAGCCAGGTAAGGACATAACAAAAAAAGAAAACTACAGACCAATATCCCTTATAAATATACATGCAAAAATCCTCAATAAAATATTACTAGCAAACCGAATTCAACAGCACATCAAAAAAATAATCCACCATGACCAAGTGGGCTTCATCCCAGGGATACAAGGATGGTTCAACATACAGAAATCAGTAAGTATGATTCACCACATAAGCACAAGCAAAAACAAAGACCACATGATCATCTCAATAGATGCAGAAAAAGCATTTGACAAAATTCACCACCCTTTCATAATAAAAACCCTCAACAAGTTAGGCATAGAAGGAACATATCTCAAAATTCTAAAAGCCATATATGGCAAACATATTATGCTCATGGATCAATAGAATTAACATTGTTAAAATGTCCATACTACCCAAAGTGATTTACAGATTCAATGCAATCCCCATCAAAATATCATATTTCATAGATCTATAAAAATTAATTCTATGCTTCAATTGGAACCAGAAAAGAGCCTGAAGAACCAAAACAATCTTTAGCAAAAGGAACAAATCTGGAGGCATAACATTACCAGACTTGAAACTATACTACAAGGCTATAGTAACCAAAACAGCCTGGTATTGACACAAAAGTAGACATATAGACCAATGAAGTAGAACAGAGAACCCAGACATAAAACCATCCACATACAGACAACTGATCTTAGAAAAAGCAGACAACAATATACACTGGGGAAAAGAAGCCCTATTCAATAAATGGTGCTGGGAAAATTGGATAGCCACACGCAGAAGAATGAAACAGGATCCATATCTCTCACCATTCACAAAAATTAATTCAAGATGGATAAAAAACTTAAATGGAAGGCATGAAACCATAAGAATTCTAGAAGAAAATGTAGGAAAAACTCTTCTATATATCAGCCTAGGCAAAGAGTTTATGAAAAGGACCCCAATGGCAATCACAGCAACAACAAAAATAAATAAATGGAACTTGATTGAATTTAAAAGCTTCTGCACAGCTAAGGAAATAATCAAAAGAGCAAAGAGACACCTACAGAATGGGAGAAAATATTTGCAAGCTATATATCAGATATAGGGCTAATAACCAAAATCTACAAAGAATTCAACTAAATCACCAAGAAAAAAACAAACAACCCCATTGAAAAGTAGGCAAAAGACATAAACAGAAGCTTTTCAAAAGAATACAGACAAATGGCCAACAAACATAAGAAAAAATGCTCAACATCACTAATCATCAGGGAAATGCAAATTAAAACCATAATAAGATATCACCTTATTCCTGTTAGAATGGCTTTTATTAAAAAGTCCAAAAACAAAAGATGCTGGTGCAGATGCAGAAAGGAACACTTATACACTATTGATAGGACTGCAAATTAGCACAACCCCTATGGAAAACAGGCTGGATATTTCTCAAAGAAGTAAAAGTAGACGTACCATTTGATCCAGCAATCCCACTACTGGGTACCTACCCAAAGGAAAAGAAGTCATTTTATCTAAAAGACACCTGTATTCAAATGCTTATTGCAGCACAATTCACAATTGCAAAGATATGGAATCAACCCAAGTGCCCATCAATTCATGAGTGGATTAACAAAACATGGCATATATATAGTATGGAATACTACTCAGCCATAAAAATAGATTAACTAATGCCTTTTGCAGCAATTTGGAAGGAACTGGAGACCATTATCTTAAGTGAAGTATGTCTAGAATGGAAAAACAAACACCACAGGTACTCTTTAATAAATTGGAACTAACCAATGGGCACACAAGTGCACAGAGGGAAGTAAAAGTCATTGGAAATCAAGCTGGGAGGAGGAGGGAGAGGGGGAAGGGCAAAAACCCACCTAACCAGGATAATGAACATTATTAAGGTGATGGGCACATTTATAGCCCTGATTCAAGCCATGTATCAAAAACATCTGTACCCCCTTAATATTTTTAATTTTAAAAAATGTTAAAAAAAATTAAAAACTTGCTGGAGGCAAATGGAATTATGCCAGGCAACCAAAGCAGTACTGCATGGACTGACTGCATAGGCAAATACAGTGGCTTGGTTTGCACCTTATCTCCAAAAAGGATTATTTTCCCTCTCATCCTGATTAACTCTGAACTACAGAAAAACACAAAAAGTACATTCTAGGCAAAAAATATAAATTTAATGTCCACTTAGATATATAGGGTTTTTATTTGTGTATTGGTTTTGCTTTTTCTTAGTGACAACAAAAGCTAATTCGAAATGAAAAAGAAAATTATTACTTAAAAAATTACTCTAAAAGTAAGTCTTTTATGATAAAAATTTTTAATTTCTTATTCAAATTAATATTAAAATAGTTTTGGTTAAAAAATAAATAAATAAATAATGCATCTCGCACTGTGCCTAACACTCATACATACAAAAAGATGCTTAATAAATGGTACCTATCATTTTTATAAATTATATAAGGACAGGGGGGACATGAATAAATCTGTGTTTTAAACAGATCACCCTGCAAGGGTATGAAAGATACATTACCCAAGAAAAGAAAAAAGTAGTTACAAAAACTCCCAGAAGGCTATTTTTAAATTGTCCAAAAGAAAACTAATGAATACCTCAACTAAAGAAGAAACAATGAGGATGGGAACCAGAAGATGAACTGAAAAATATTTAGGAAAAATAATTATTAATAATAGGGATTAATAACTAATGATATATGGGAGATTACTGGATAATAATGAAGAAGAGTAGTTAGAAATATCAATAGGTTAAAGATCAGTTATAACAAATAAGTGTTTTTTTTTTTAATAATAAAGAGATACTCCTGAGAGCACAACAGCAAGACCAGTAGGGTGGGAGAGGTGAATTGTATGAGCCTGGAGAAAGGTGGGACCGATCAAGATAGAGATTAAGACATGGAAGGAGATATTAAAAAGCAGGGATTTGTACCTTGTTGGAGATTAGGTGGGCAGGCAAAAAAACATACTAGTGAAAGATAAGTGCTCATTGAAGACATCTCCATTAATTAAAAAAAAAAAAGCTGGTAGAATTTATCAGCTCTAAAGTTCCAACTGATAAATTCACATGAAATATTATTAACTTGTTCAAGTCCTGATGTGCCAAACTTGACTCCTCAAGTAAAAACATCTGACTTGATTTTTTAAATCCATAATGTTTACCTCTTCTTTTGGTTCATATTCAAGACTCTATTTGATTAGGCAATTCAAGCCACTTGGATTTTATGTGGCATGGAAAATAAATAAATAAACTAACATAAGGAGAGGAAAAAAACTAAATCACGAGTAAATTTTTCCTTGTTTAAGTTTCATTACTTTAAAAATTGCCCAAACTAATGGTATAAAAACTTATTTTATGTTAAGGAAACATAACTTTTTTTTGAAGAAAAAAATGGGCAAACAGAATTTTTAAAGAAATACGTAGGCCAGGCATGGTGGCTCATGCCTGTATTCCCAGAACTTTGGGAGACCAAGGCGGGAGGATCGTTTGAGGCCAGGAGTTCAAGACTAGTGTAGGCAACATAGTGAGACCCCATCTCTACAAAAAATTTAAAAAATTAGCCAGCCGTGGTGGCACACACCTGTAGTCCCAGCTACTCCAGAGGCTGAGGCAGGAAGATTGCTTTAGCCCAGGAGTTCAAGGTTACAGTGCGCTATGATCATACTACTGCACTCCAGCCTGGGTGACAGAGTGAGAACTTGTCTCTAGAAACTAAATTAAATCAATAAATAAATAAAAGAGAAACATGTAAAGGAGTACTAATGTATTTTATTATCATCAGTCACAAATTGGGGATTAATCAAGGACATAAACTAAAAACTCTCTATGGCCTCATAAAAGTGGTAGACCATTTGGAGGAACATATTGAAATTTACATATAACTACTAAATTATGTCTAATGATAGTTTTAATTTCATTGATATCTTCTTCAGGATTAACAGTTACTGATGTTTCACCTGAATTTTATAAGCCCCAAGCAATCTCATTCACAGTGAAATTTAAGGAACTCATTTAGTAGAGCTTTTTGGGTAGGTAATGCTTTTTTTTTTTTTTTTTTTTGAGATAGGGTCTCCCTCTGTCACCCAGGCTGGAGAGCAGTGGCACAATCACAGATCACAGCAACTTAGAAATCCTGGGCTCAAGGAATCCTCCCATCTCAACCTTCTGAGTAGCCAAGACTACAGGCATATGCCACTGCGCCTGGCTAATTTTTTTTTTTATCTTTTGTAGAGACAGTGTCTCACTACATTGTCGAGGCTGTTCTCAAACTCCTAGCATAAAGTGATTCTCCCACCTGGGCTTCCCTGAGTGCTGGGATTACAGGTATGAGCCACCACATCTGGCCCAGGTAATGCTTTTTAACTTTCAGATTGCTTCAAAAATCTTTCTAAGTCAAAATGCCTTGGGAAAAAATGTCTACATATAATTAGCTTTAGATCAAAACTGTAATAAAACAATATTATTTATGTTTTAAATTTAGGATATAAATAACATATGCAGATGGTGATGTTAGGAGTGACAGAAAGAGCATGATGGAAGCTTCTGGGATGATGGAAACATTCCATGTTTTTGAGTCTTGATGGGAGTACTAGTATACATTTGACAAATGTATATACCTGTATACCTTCCCTCTTTCCTTCCTTCCTTCCATTTCTTTCTTTTCTATTAAGAAATAAATGTATAAAGACATATACATTTGTGAAAACTCACTGAATAGTACACCTAAATCCATTTACTGTATGTAAATTATATCTCAAAAATATCAATGTAATTCACCATATTAACAGAATAAAAATTTTTAAATCCTTTGATTATCTGAGTAGACACAGAGGAAGCATTTGAAAAAGTTCAACACCATTTTTTTTTTGTAAAAATGCCTTTGCAACCCATGAGTAGAAGAGAACTTCCTGAATCCAATCAGTTGACATCTACAAAGAACTTTTTAAAAATGTACTTAATGTCAAAATGTTAAAACCTTTCCCACTGAGGTCAGAAATGAGACAAATGTTTCCATTATTACTATCTATCTCCATTTGTTCAACACTGGAACAGAACATCCTAGATGGTGTAATAAAGCATGAAAAAAATGGTATAAGCATTTTTTTAAATTTTTTATTGTTTTTATTTTTTATGTTTTATTTCTGGAGACAGAGTCTTGCTCTGTCGCCCCAGGTAGAGTGCAGTGGAGTCATCATGGCTCACTGCAACCTCAAATTCCTGGGCTCAAGTGATCCTCTTGCCTCAGCCTCCCAAGTAGCTGGGACTACAGGCATACACCACCACGCCCAGCTAAATTTTCTATTTTCGGTAGAGATGGGGTCTTGCTCTTACTCATGCTGGTCTCGAACTCCTGAGCTCAAGCAATCCGCCGGCCTCCCAGAGTGCTAGGATTACAGGTGTGAGCCACTGCACCCAGCCAAGGATTTTAAAAGGAATATGTAAAATACCCATTAGAGCAAAAAATCCTGACAGCTTCATCTTCAAAATATATGCAGAATCCTAAGAGATTTCTACTTCTAAACAAGATGGAGTAACAGGTACCAGATTTACTCTCAAAATTGCAACAACTAAAAATCTGAGCAAAAGATATGAAACAACAATTTTCAAGGCATTGGAAAAAGCAAAAAGGACAGCGATGCCTGAGATGTGGGAAACAAATGAAATAAGCCCTATGATTATCCCACCTTACTGCATGGAGAATATTTCCAGGCCACAGTACAGAGATAGGGAACCCATTTTTTGCCTGTGGTCTCTCTGACTTTAGAACATGAAGCTAGGAATCCAGGGAGACCAAGGCAGCTAGAATTTAAAAGACAGTCCCAGCGAGGAGAGTCTCACAGAGAGTACCAGAGATCTACAGAGGGTCCCCCTTGAAGTTTTAGCTGTGCAGTGATCAGTGTATGCATAAGAGGAAACTACCTGAGGCTGTGGGGAAAACCACCCAAAGGGATTAGAGAAAATGATACTTGGAGCTGACACAGGTTCCCATTTCCACTAGCCAAAATGTAAAACCTCATAATTCACTAAGCACTAGGTGTAGAGTACTGAGAAGTGTACTGTCCCACTGGTGGAGTAGAATTAGCCCTAGACTAACTGTTGCTCTAGTCTTGATTAACAAAGCTTAAAAGTAAAAATTGGAAGGATAAAACTGAAAAAACCGATTCTATGTAACTTAAGTATATCATATCATGAAGAAAACTACACAATGCACCTCATAATTAATTTGCTTAAAACTAGTGATACAGAGAAAACCTTAAAAGAGCCAGAGGAAAAAATTCCTACATTATATAGAGGAACAAAGACAAATGATGGCAGACTTCTCATCAGAAGCGAAAAAGCCAGAAGAAAGTAGTGCAACATCTTTAAATACCTGAAAGAAAAAAAAATGTTAATCGAGAATTCTATACCCAAATATCTTTCAAAAATGAAGGTGAAATAGGACATTAAAAAGCTCAAAGAATTCATCAACTGCAGATCCACACAATACAAAAAGTTAAAGAAGGAGAAATATGATACCATATGGAAATCTGGATCTACACAAAGAATAAAGAACACTCGAAATTGTAACTACATGAGTGTGATAGTTAATTTTATGTGTCAACTTGACTGGGCTAAGGGATACCCAGATACCTGGTAAATATTTTATCTAGGTGTGTCTGTGAAGATGTTTCTGGAAGAGATTAGGATTTGAATCAGTAGACTAAGTAAAGAAGATCACCCTCACCAATGTAGGAAGGCATCATTCAATCTGTTGAAGGCCTGAATAGAACAAAAAAGTGGAGGAAGTGCATATTCACCCTCTGAGCTGGGACATCCATTTTCCTGCCCTCAGACAGAAGTGCTCTTGGTCTCAGGCCTTCAGACTCAACCAGCACTTACATCATTGGCTCCCCTGGTTCTTAGATATTTGGACTTGAACTAAATTACACCACCAGTTTTCCTTGTTCTCCTGCTTGCAGATGGCAAACCACGGGACGTCTCAGCCAATTCCCATAATAAATCTCTCAATCTCTCTCAATCTCTCTCTCTCTCTCTCTCTCTCTCTCTCTCTCTCTCTCTCTCGCTTACACATCTGTGTGCACATATGTATGTGTATATATGTATATATGTATATTTATATATCCTATAGGCTCTGTTTCACTGGAGAACCCTGACTGATACAATGAGTAAATATAATAGACTTTTTTATTATTAAAACTATATACTAAAGCCAACCACATCTTTTCACTTTCAGTGTTACCACCCTAATCCAAACTACCATTATTTCATTCCTGGGTGATTACAACAGCTTCCTACCTAATCTCTCTAATTCTATCCTTACATCCCTACTTTCTTTTCTCAAGAGAGAAACCAGAGTTATCTGTTCAAAACTTAAAAGTCTGATCATGTGACTTTTCTGTTTATCTTCCAGCAGTTTCCAGTTTTGTTCAGAGTAAAAGCTAATGTCCTTTCAATTATCTATAAGATTCTACAGTATCTGACTCAACCATCTGTCTGATTTCATCTCCTACCACATTTTCTTTCATTTTCCAACAACAGTAGCCTTCTTGCTGCCCCAATAGGACAATCACATTTCTACCTTGAGATCTTTGTATCTACTGTTCTCTATTCTTAGGAACAAGAAAAAGACCCAAAATAAATACTAAACATGCAAAGTACAACATATGAATATAATAATATTCAATGACTCTAATTTAGGCCTCTATATCACTAGGAAGTAAATCACTTTTTTAACGAAAAAAATTAAAAGCTGACAGGAGACAGACAAAATGTGTATACTTCTATGTCCGTGTTACCTTTTTATTAAAAAGTATATATTTTATCTATTGTTTATTCTGTATTTTTCCTAATTGACATTGTCAAACCAATAGAAAAAAAAAATGGGCAAAAGTCTTGAATAAGGATTTCATCAAAAAAGGTGCCCAAATGGGCAATAAACACATGAAAAGGTGCTAAATTTCATTTATCATTAGGGAAATTCAAAACAAAACACAATGATATATAATGACATCCACACAAGAGTGACTAACATTATAAAGGCTAATAATGCTGTCAATGATGTAGAACAACAGAAATTCTCATACACCATTGGTAGTAAAGTAAATTGGTGTAACACTTTAGAAAACAGTTTTTCATTTAATCCTACAGTTGAATTTATGCATAATCCATGAAATAGCAATTCTACTCCTGGCACCCTCCTGGGTAGTGCTTCAGGAATAAATAATTCCCCAAATCCCAGTAGTTACATGGGGCTTTGGATTTAGAAGGGTCCTGTGCTTAGTTTAATTCTCTGTTGTAATTGTCTTGAAATTCTTAATATACGTTGAACAAGAGACCCCACATTTTCATTTTGCAGTGAGACCCATGAATTATGCAGCTTCCCTGCTTCTAGGCATATAACAGAAATGTGTGCATATGTGCACCAAGGGATGTGTACAAGTATGTCAATAGCAAAAAAATTAGAAACAATTCACGTTTTTCAACTATAGACTGGATAAATTGTGGAATATTCATAATATGGAATACTATACAGCAATGAAAATAAATGAAGTACAGCTGTATGCAAACATAATAATTAATCTCACAAACATAATGGCAAGAAAAAGAAGCAATCCATATGGGAATATCTTCTATAAGTTCTATTTATACAATATACAAAAACAATCAAAACTAATCTATAGCCTCAAAAGTCAGGATGATGTTTACCTTCGGAGAGAAGGGAAAAAGTAATGATTGGGAGGAAGCAGAAGGAAGATTTCTGGGGTCTGGCAATGTTCTATTAAACTTGATCAATGTTCTATATTCTGGTAATGTCCTAATCCAACTGATCAATTAAACTTGATCACTACCTCACATCTTACACAAAATTTTGGCTCAGCAAAGAGAAAAAGAAAAAAGAAGAAGGAGAAGGAGAAGAAGAAGAAAAAAAAAAAGAACTGAAATTTATTTTGTGCATGATGTGAGGTAGGAATCGAGTTTAATTTTTTTCCATATGCCAATCAATTAACACCTCTGATAAAGGGCTGATAACCAGAATCTATACAGAACTTAGGAAAATCAACAAGAAAAAATCAAACAACCCTATTAAAAAATGGACAAAGGACATGAACAAAAACTTTTCCAAAGAAGACAGAATGATGGCCAGCAAACATATAAAAAAGTGCTCAACTTCTCTAATCATCAGGGAAGTGCAAATCAAAACCACAATGAGGTATCACTTAACTCCAGTGAGATTGGCCCATATCAAAAAATCCCCAAACAACAAATGTTGGCGGGGATGTGGACAGATAGGAACACTCATACACTGCTGATGGGACTGCAAATTAGTACAACCTCTATGGAAAAGAATATGGAGATACCTCAAAGAATTAAAAGTAGAACTACCACTTGATCCAGCAATCCCACTACTGGGTATTTACCCAAAGGAAAAAAAGACATTCTATAATAAAGACATCTGCATGCAAATGTTTATAGCAGCACAATTCACAATTGCAAAGATGTGGAAACAACCCAGGTGCCCATCAATACACCTGAATTAATAAAATGTGGTATATGTATACCATGGAGTATTACTCAGCAATAAAAAACAACAGTGAATTAACACATCTGGTATTATCTGGTTGGAGCTAGAGCCCATTCTTCGAAGTGAAGTGTCATAAGAATGGAAAAACAAGCACCACTGGTACTCACCATCAAATTGGTACTAACTGATCAACACTTAAGTCACACATGGCAATAATATTCATCAAGGGGTGGGCAGGCGGGAGGAGGGTGGAGGGGATAGGAAAACTCTCACTGAATGGATGCGGGGAGCACAGTTTGGGGTATATCCACGATTATAGCTCTGACACGGGCAGTGCATGGGCAATATATATAGCCAAAGTGTTGTACCACCATAATATTCTGAAATTTAAAAAAAATGTTAAAAAAAAAAGTTTGAATCATCTGCAGTACAGGAGTTACAAGAGATAAGGCAAGAAATATAGGTTGACGTTGATGAGGGAAAATGGCGACACTTTAGTCAAGACACCTAAAATAGAGCTGGGAGGCCATTTCAGTTTGAGCCTCTGGCACACCTTAAGCAGAGAATAAAAACAGCTTTTGTAATTGCTCCATCTCCTGATTCATCCTTTTTTCTTTAAAAGCTCAAACTTCTTTTTAGTTCTCCGGAGCACTTCATAAGGTGACTTACAAGTGTTTCCTGGGATGCAGTAATTCAAATTTGGCTCAAATAAATTGTTTGTTGTTTAAGCCATCAGTTTCTTTCCAGATCCACAAGGCTATATTACAAAAAGCATAATTGCTTTTGTGCCATTCTGAAGAGTTTTAACTTCATCTTATGAATGATGGAAAACAAAGCAATGACATAATCACATCAGATTCAAAAAGATAAATTATTGAGACCACTGCTAAACTGAGTAGAAACGATATAATTAATACCTATGTACTTATAGCTTTAAATTACAATGGATGACTTCTATTTATATAGAAGATTATGGATTATTTCTCTCATTTTTAATGAATTCATAGAACTTAGAACTGAAAAAAATATTAGAAATAAGTTAGTCCAATTTTCTCATTTAACAGGCAAGGAAATTGAGCCTAGAAAAGTTAACTTGCCTAACGTCATACAGCTAATGAATATCATTGTTTATAAATGTTTTATCTCTAATAAATATCTATTATTATAATATATACTAATGGGCTATATGAAAGTTGGGTCAATAAATGACTTAGAAAATGTCCCCAAATCCTTTGAGACGGCTTACAAAACTATTACTGATTTGACTTTTGCAATAGAACAATTTGTACAGTAAGCGTAAAAAAAATACAGATTTGAATCCACAGAAAATTACTTTGAGGGATTAAAATTGATCTATCACCCTCTAATCACAAAAAAAGTAACCGTTTCAGCCAAATTCTGCATTATGAATTCAGCACACCTTTACTCCTATCCCTCCCTTTTTTTTGTAATTATTCCCTATCTCCTAATACTAGACGTCTTGTTGAACTGCTAACAAAATCTAGGAAATGCCTGAGGAATTTAATTCAGATGTAAATGGAATTATTTGGGTTGTTTCTGTCTCTGCTTTTAAAAAAATCATCATATGAAGCAGTGTGCTGTTGCTGAAAGCCCCACAGACTTCTCAGCTTGACACCTAAAGTAATTTAGAAGACTAAGGGGAGAAAAAAATCTGCGACTGCTTTACAGTTAATTTATTTACAACAACTCCAGAATTGAGAAAACCCACCCACACTCATATGCCCACAGAGAAAGAGAAATGAATTCTTTTCAAAACAGCAACTACTTTTTGTCCTGCTGGTGCTTTTTTCTCATTTCTTCTCTTTCCTCCTCACTTTAGGTAACTTCATCAGGATTTTAGTTACAATTCTAAATTTACTTCTGAATTCAACCGAAGTAGGAATAACACCAAAAGAAATGTGGTCCCACCTCCATTGTTAAGCCATCTCCTGGAAATACATTATGTTGGAGAACACCCCCAGAGGCCTGTACAAAATTATGTGTATAAATTGACTTGCAAACAAATGGAATGATACCTATATATTTGATTAGTCTATGAACTATGCAAAGTCCTTTGAAGATAAAATAAGACAAAGTAAAAAAATTTAGCTTATGAGGAAAGTAAATTTATAGGTAAGGCTTCATCTTTTAAAGTAAATACCCATGTCTTTAATATGAGCTTTTTTTTTTCCTTTGTAAGTTTGCATAATATGTGACAACTTGGACAGTAGAAAGAATCCTGACCCGTCTGTTAGCTCTGGGAGTAAGATTTAATGTTCTCAAAGATCTGTTTCAGATCTTAAATTCTATAATTCTATGATTCTTCATTCTCCATTTCTGTGTCATAGCACAATCATTTGACATGACATTTCATAGCCAAAAATGTCAAAGTAAATAATTTCAACACTGAATTAGTGTTTTAAAAAGCAAAAGTCAGTCTCAGCCCAAGGGCATTTAAAAAGAAATGAAAATAGTAAAATATATCAATCAGATACATATAAGATACATGTGATCATACGTGTCTGTGTATGTGTAAATTTAAATGTTTGGAAGAATATACATCAAAATGTTACTATTTCTAGGTGGTATTATTGCTAGGTGTAGCTATAGGTAATTGACTCTCTTCTTTATACTTTTCCACAATGTCTGAATATTTTACAATACAAATGTGAATTTTATAAGTACGAGAAAAAGAATTTCCATTCTAACATATAAAAAGACCAAAAAACAAGGTGGTAAAGAAGAAAGAGTGCCATCTTTGGTGAGTGTGTCTACCAGCACCAACATGTATCTGGTCTATGAAACAGAGATGGTCAATTATGAAGTTTATCTTGACAGTGTCTCTTGGGTACTGTGTAGGTTAGGGGTAGAGGGCAGAAGCAGCTGAACATCCCTTTTGACCTTGTAGGTGCTGCTGGGTTGCCTGGCATACATTCAAATGCAGTACCATCAAAAATCTCTGAGAGTAATGGTTAGGGATGTAAGTGTATCAGTTGGTGGCCCATAGAGGTGACACTGGGTCAAAGCTGAAACATTTACATGGAACCTTCCCTACCAAGAGTGGCAACTGGCTGGTTTGGATAAGGCAAATCCCATCCCTGCTATTCTGCATTATAAGAGACCTCCTCTGGGTAACTCTCAAGTTGAAGGTTGGTTCCTCTTTACTATAACCACTAAAAATGCTTTCCCTAGACCTTACTTCCTATCATATTTAAGGCCATAGCCTCTGGCATGATAAACATTAGGTTACTGAATGACACGTGTCTAAAGAGAGAAAGAACAAATTATATTACCTGTATCCTGAGAAAAACTTTTCAGAAACAATTGTGTCTAATAGTCAAGAAAGAAAATACAGAAGTAGAATTGGCTTAAAATCTTCAATAGCTCATTAGTTTCAGGATAAAATCCTGACAGCATTATCAAAATATCTGGGGGAGGTGAAGTAAAACAGATATGCTTGTTTTTAAAAACTTTCCCAAATGATTCTGATACATCATTGCCCATTCCTATGAAGAATTACTGAGATAGATAATATCTGTATATACTGTATAGATAGTATATACGTTAAAGATAAATTTGTTTTAAGTATATAAATATAAGATGAGTAATGATTAAGCCATTATGCTATCCAAAAGATGAAATTATTACATAGGAAGATGGATTTGAGAAAATTACCCCAAATGCAATACATTAAACAAATAGAAAATATAATGAGATTAGTGTCATTGAGGATAGAATAAGAAAGTTATCTGTCTACTTAAATAGGAGTTCCCAGAAAGAATAGGAAAGAGAAAACATTGAAGAGATGTAAGAACTTGCCAAAATTGATGAAAAACATAATCAGATTCAGAAAGCAAATGAATCCCATGCAAAATTTAAAAAGAAATCTATACCTAGATACATTATCGAGAAACCGCAGATAATCAAAGATAAAAAGGAAATGCTAATGCAACCTCGGAGAAAAGACACATTGAATGCAACAGAAAAATAATTAGATGGAGAATAGCCTAAATATTATTTTATTTATTCACAAATATTTGTTGAATGCCAGTCACTGAGCTAGTGCCTGAGTATACAGCAGTGAACAAAAAAAAACAAAAATTCTTGCCTACTGGTGATAGGGATAGAATAATATCTACAAAGTACAAATATAAAACAAATGTAAATTCCAAATTCACTTTTTCTTTCATTCAATAAATATTTATTAGGTACTTTTTATTTGGCAAACACTGTTCTAGGTGTTGTGCTACATCAATGGACAAGTAGACAAAAATTCCTGCCTTCATGGAGCTTACATCGTGAGGGGATAGATAATAGATAAAAAAATATTTTTTTAAATATAATATGATAGACTACAATAAGTGCTATTTTTAAAAACTGAGTAAGGTAAGGAGGGTGAAGAGTGGCAATTGAAGATGGGGCTAGATGAGGTTGCACTTTTAAATAGGTTAAAATTAAGCCTCCCTAAGAAGCTGACTTTTGAGTAAGGACTTGAAGGAGTTGCAGCTAAACTAGCATTCAAGAATAAAATAAAGATATTTTCAGATGAAAAATTGACATTGATAGACTCTTACTGAAAGACACTAAATAACTTGTGAAGGAATTACATACAAAGGAGTGGAATATAAAGTGCAATATTAAGGACAAATATTCCTCTCATGTATACATTATACATTTACAAAAATTATCCACATAACGGGTCACAATAATCTCTCAATACATGCCAAATACCAACAATTGTGTATAGAATACAAAGCAATAAAATTGGAAAACAAAAGTAAAATCAATTTAAGAGTTACATTAAAAATTTACATAAAAATTATATTACATAAAAATGACACTTCTAAATAATTCATAGTTTAAATTTCCATTTTATAATGGATATATAGAATATTTAGAAATTAACAGCATGACATATAAAACATGTGGGTAGCAGATAAAGTGATACTTAACAGGAAAAGTTATAGCCAAAAAGGCACATATCTGAAAAGCAAAAGTACTGAGAACTCTTAGCCAAGATCTCAACTCAAGAAATTTTTAAAAGGACAACGGTGTAATCCAAAAGAAAATATAAGGACGGAAATAATAAAGATGGGAATCAAATTTAATAAAATAGAAAACAAAGAATAACATAGAGCAAATTAACAAAAACAAAAATTGGGTCTTTGGAAAGAATAGTTGTCAAATTTCTGACAGTATTGAACATGAAAAAATGAGAAAAAATAAAAATAAACAACATTAGAAATAAAAATAATTACAAGTAGAGACTTAAGAATCACAAGAGAATATTATGAACACATTTAAGCCAATAAATTTGAAAATATAGGCAAAATGGGCAAATTCCTGGAAAAATATAATTTAATTAAACTGACTAAAGAGAAATACACTACTTGAATAGACCTATAACCATTTAATATCTTGAATCAGAAGTCACAAAATCAACCCACAAAAAAAGCACCATGCACAGATGATTTCACAAATTTTACCATACCTTCAGGCAACTGACAACCCCTATATTATACAAAATATTCCAGAGAGTAGAAAATAAGAAATCACTCCTGTAATTCTTTATGAAGTTAATGCAACCTCGGTGCAATAACTGGACAAGAACAGTGTAAAAAGGAAAATTACAACATAATCTCACTTATAAACATAGACTCCAAAATCCTAAATAAGACATTAGCAAGCCAACTCTAGGACTGTATTTTTTAAAATACATCATAGAATTCCTATCCTCTTAAGTATACACAACAAAATAGTACTAGTAACTTCGAATTTTTCTGTTAGTATAATTAGATCTCTAACTTAACAAAAACATCCAACTAGCAATTCTTGAAACCAATGACAATGACCCGTCACATAATAATTTTGTAAAACTTTGATGTACACATTGTTGGGGCACAGAGAACCAAGCACCCAAAGTATGGTGCTTTGACATGCTAAGTATTTTGAATTAAAAGAAAGTGGAAGGCCTTAGAAGCTGCCTAACTTTCTAACCTTCTCTTATTCCACACCCCACACCCCCCCTGCCCCCACATACCTACATCAAAAGCTCAGGGGAGGGACTCTCTCTGGAATTTCCTTATTTGACTAAGAAAATTTCTTTCCAAAAGAAGTACAATTGTCTTAAGAGCCCTTCCCTAGGAATTTCACCAAATAATCAAAAAAAAAATTAACCATCAGAGAAGAGAGTAAAAGTAGTCATCACACCCAGATAGATTTTTCATCTGTTCTTCTGAGGGCAACTCCAAGAGATTATCTGGAGGACTTTATCTGTATAATAAGACAACTTTTGTTCACAGTGAAGTTCTGTCCCTCACATTCCCACCCACCTCCCTCAGAGCTCAGAAGAACTTTGTTCCAGGTCATTGTTCTTTGGGCTCATTTATTTCCCCTGAAAATCATTTACTACCTCCTCACAATTGTCTACACCCCACATTTCCCTCTCCCCTATGAAGAAGGTATTTGAGCCTTAACCATCTGGCCATTCTTTGAGTCTCATATTTGCAGGACTCCCATGTCCATGTACACATCAATAAATTGGTAAGCCTTTTTCTCCTACTAATCAGTCTATTGTCAATCGTTCCAGCAAACCTTCAAAAAAGGGTGGAAGGGAAGCTGAGATATTGTTGAAATGGGCATTATATAGATATCTAATACAATGTTCTAGGAATCAAACACAGTAAGTCCACTCCAGTCTGGGTGAAAGAGCAAGACCCCATCTCTTAAAAAAAATCAAAAAGTCTATTCATTCATTGTATGTTTACTATTACAGTTAACATGAAATCTCATTACGTGACCTCAAGCAAGCAGTTCTACTCCAATTGAAACTTGGATGGAAAGCCTAACAGGGGTGGGGAACCTGAGCCTTAAGGCCACATGTGGCCTTCTAGGTCCTTAATTGCACCCTTAAGAACTGTTTTGTAACATTTGGATTCAGTCAAAAGGCCGCACTTAAGGACTTAAAAGGCCACATGTGGCCTTAAGGCCACAGGTTCCCCACCCCTGGCTTAACACCTCACTGATTTAGTATTCTCCCCTCCTCTGCCCATACTCATCCACTGACTCTAGGACTCTGCAAAATTCACTTTGAAAGCCACTGTAATTGATCAAAATTACTTTTAAACAGAATTATAGGAGTTTCTTCATAATTTATAACTTTCCTTTGGCACACACAAGCCTATCATAAAGGCATAAAGGCATCAGTCTGAAAATTGTCCTTTACAAAGTCAAGGTGATTATTATTTTGCATGTAATCTAAGTATTTGCAAATTAATATAACTTTATAAATACATCACAGGCCTTTTGATTATAAAGCATTTCTTCAGATAAATAGGAGTTTGCACTACTTTATATATAACTAATTTTCTTATTAAGATATAATCATTTCTCTAAAATCCAAAAGCCTAAGGGAATCTAGAGCACAGATGTGGTAGCAGATGTGATGAGTTGGACAGCTGATCATATTTAACAATTCAGGAAATATTATAAGCCCACCCATGTGCACCAGGTAATCAGAATGACAGCAAAATAACAGAAAAACACGTCACAATCTCACAATAAAGCCTACAATCTCACATTTTTCTTTAAATGACTAACTTCAATCAAAGCCTTGCTACAAAGTTCATTCTTTCTTCTAGTTATCTCAATACAGAGATGAGGAAAATACATTTTATTAGATGATTAAATTTGTGTGGTACCTGTTGCCTGAAAAGTAAGTTTAATATGATGGAAATTCAAATTTGGGGCAAATTGTTTAAGATAGGTAAATATTGACTGGGTACAGTGGCTCACACCTGTAATCTCAGAGCTTTGGGAGGTGGACAGGAGGATAACTTGAGGCCAGGAGTTTGAGACCAGCCTGGGCAACATAGTAAGACCTCACCTCTAAAAAAAAATTTTAAAATTAGCCAGGTGTAGTAATGTGGGCCTGCAGTCCTAGCTACTCAGGAGGTTGAAGCAGGAAGATTGCTTGAGCCCAGGAGTTGGAGGTTACAGTGAGCTATGATTGTGCCACTGCACTCCAGCCTGGGCAACAGAGCAAGGCCTTGCCTCTAAAATAAATAAATAAGTAGGTAAATATCATATTAAATGTTTTTTAAGCACTGAAGTTGCTGTCCATGTAGAAAACCAAAACCAAAAAAGCAAGATATCTTAAGTCTCAAAATCTAAAATACATGTATATATTACATATACATGTATTTTATATATTTTATACATAATATATATAAAATCTCCCTGATATAAAGAAGTTTTATAATGAGCCTCAAATCGTAATATCAAAAGTAGAATGAAGCAGAACACTTTTAAGAAACAAAAGGATAAAATTATAAACAGGGTACTATGAATTAGTAATAACACAACCTTGAGAAAACAATTTATAAAAAATAAATGGATCTGTTTTCATAAATGTAGCCACAGAATGTCACAAGTTAACATATAAGAAACCGAATCTAAAAATTACACATAGGCCAGGCGCAGTGGCTCAGGCCTGTAATCCTAGCACTTTGGGAGGCCTAGGTGGGAGGATTGCTTGAAGCCAAGAGTTTGAGACCAGCCTGAGCAAAAATTAGCCAGGCGTAGTGGTGCACACCTGTAGTCCCAGCTACTCAGGAGGCTGAGACAGGAAGATCACTTGAGCCCAGGAGTTTGAGGTTTCAGTGAGCTGTGATGACACCACTGCACTCTAGCCCAGGCAACAGAGCAAGACTCTGTCTCAAAAAAACAAAAGAAATAGTACACATAGAAGTTATTACCTGCTTGAAAGACAACCAACCATGTCAAGTGGCTACATATGTGGTCATATAATCACATTTCTCTCAACGTCAAATAAATTATTCATTTGACTAAAAATGATAGGTTTGCTTTGCTCCTAAACAAAATATTCTCTTAATACTGTGTTTAGAATCTAAATTCTTGTCACAAAGTCAAAAAATAGCAACTATTTAACAAAGTTAATTGTTATTTAAATACTCATGTGGTTCTGATTTTCTGTACTGTATTTCCTAGAGACACCAAAATTTGAGTGATAAAAGACTTATTTCTTTGGAAATGGAAAATCTTTGGAATTTAAATTGCAGAATTAGGTGTGAAGGTCTAGTAAAGACTATAAAATATGTCCTCATTCTTCAAAAGACTTAAAATAGCTGTCTATTCTGCAAAGGTGCCAAGACAATTTATTAGAGAAAGGATAGTCTTTTCAACAAATGGGGCTGAAACTATTGGAAATCCATAGGCAAAAAAAAAAGACCTTTGATTCTTACTTCACACTTACCTCGAAATGGATCACAGACCTAAATGTAAGAACTATTCTTGTTAGTATAGTGGTGAGTAAAAAAATAACTAAAAAATATTTTAAAAAATAAAAAAATAAATGTACGAACTAAAACTAAGTATAAATGTCTAGAAGAAAGCAAAAAATAAAATATTCACCATAATGGGTTAGGAGAGAGTTCTCATTAATGATACCAAAAGCATGAGCCATAAAACAAAAAAATTACTATATTGGAATTAGTAAAAATTATAAGCCATTTTTAAACAGACACCATTTTAAAAATGAAAAACAAGCTAAAAAACATTGCAAATTATATATCTAAAAAAAGTACTTACATCCAAAATATAAGATGATACTAAAATTTAATAAGAAGAAGATAAACAACCCAATTTAAAAATAGACAAGAGATTTAAAGATACATTTCACCAAAGAACACATACAAATGACTAGTAAGCATAACAGAAGATACTCAGCATCATAGGTCATTAGGAAGATATAAATTAAAACCACAATAAGATACCACACTACACACCCATTAGAATATCTAGAATCAAAAAGATAGACAATACCAAGTAAGTATCGGCAAGGATGTGGAGAGGAACCATCATACATTGTGCTGGTGGGAATGTAAAATGGCACTGCAACTTTGAAAAATAATTTGGCAGTTTTTGAAAAAGTTAAACATAAACTTATCATATAACCTGGAAATTTCAACAACCCAAATGTCCACTAATTGGAGAACGGATTTTTTTAAATGTGTTATATCAATGCTTTGGAATACAATTCAGCAATAAAAAGGAATGAACTACTGACAGAGGCAACAACATGGATGAACCTCAAAAACATTATGTTAAGTGAAAGAAACTAGATGTGGAAGATGACATATTGTAAGATTCAATTTATATGAAATGTCCAGAAAAGGTAAGTTTATGGAGACAGAAAACAGTTCAGTTGCGGGCTGGGACTGGGAAGTAAGGATCTTTTTATGATTATGGGAATGTTCTAAAACTGGATTGTGGTGATAATTTCACAACTTGACAAATTTACTAAAATTTGTTGCATGGTACACTTATGTAAATTAAACCTTTACAAAGCTATCTTTAAAAGCTGTGTAAATTTTCACCTTATTCTTTACTTTAGCTGACAGTGAATGACAAAAATACTTTTAAAAAACCTGCAATTCATGCCAATATTACAATAGAGAAACTATATACATAATTTTCAAATTAAAGCTTAAGAAACTATTCACCAGTTTTCAAAATTGCCCTTGCATTAGCAGTTAGAAATCTAAAATCATAGCATAATGAATGCAAGAAGCATATTTGGCAATAAGTAATCATTTGAATAGAGAAAGTATAAAAGAAAACTCGTCAAATCAACCTCATAAGTTTTAGCAAATACAGTTCTATACTGATAGAAGATATTATATACTAACTTCACTATGCTATAAACCTTGCAAATGTTCCAATCGTTCTCCAGTGCAGTTCCCTTAGATCTCTAAGTCTTCTCATTAAGATTTCTCTCCTTAATAATTTAATAGTGATGTTTATGGCAATGATTTGATTGAGCACCTACAATATGCCAGTTACTATGCTAAGTACCCACATTTAAAATCTCATTTAATCTTCACCTTTAAGGCCTTTAATCTCTCTGCTTATGTTTATATTCAATTCAATATTGATTAAGCACCTGTTGTGGGTATAGAAAGGCTGTGTATCATAATGGAAAGAGGATGGACAAGAGTCAGGTGGGAGTTTCAATCCATTCTCTGTCAGTTACCAGCTATGTAAACTTGAGCAAGTAGCTGTACCTCCTTCAGCCTCAGTGGATTTTTTTAATCAATTTTATTGACATATAATTTTCATTAAATAAGATACTTCCATTTTAAGTGTACAGTTTGATGCATATTGACAAATGTCTATACTCATGTAACCAACACACCAATCAAGACTTAGAGCATTTCCATAACTCCAAGAGTTATACAAAAATATTTACACAGGCTTTTCATAGTAGCCTCAAAGTAGACCCCAAATGTTCATCAGTAAGTAAATGGATTTTTAAAGTTCCTTATGCCACTTCCCAGTCAATCTGTCCTCCTACTCCTGGACTCCAAACCTTAGGTAACCACTGTCTGCTTTCTGTCAAGATAAATTAGATTTTTTAAATAGAATTTCATATAAATGGAATCATATAGTATGTACACTTTCATATCTGGCTTATTTTGTTCAGCATGTTTTTGATTCATTTATGTTGTTGCCTACAGTTTGATGTATTTTTTTCCTTTTTGTTGTTGGATAGTATTCCATTATATGGACACACCAGCATTGGTTTATCTGTTCACCTAGTGATGGACATTTGGGTTCACTCAGGCTACTATGAATAAAGCTGCTATAAACATTCTTATGCAATGCTTTGTGTGAACAAATATTTTCATTTCTCTGGAGTAAATATATACAAGTGGAATGATAGGTTTGAATAGTAAATATGAGCTTAATTTTTAAGAAACTACCAAACTGTCTTTCAAAGTGGTTGTACTATGTTACATTCCTACCAGAAATGTATTAGAGTTCCTGCCAACATTTGGTATTGTGAGCTTTTTTAATTTTAAGCTATCTAAAGTAGTGTGGTGGTATCTGCCTGTGGCTTTAATTTGCATTTCCCTAATGACTAAAGATGGTAAGCACATTGCAATGTGCTTATTTGCCATTAGAATATCTTGTTTTAAAATTTTTTTTTCATTTTGTATTAGGTGGTTTGTCTTCTTATTCTACAGTTGTGAGAGTTCTTTATAATACCAGTCCTTTGCCAGATGTATGCATTGCAAATATATTCTCCCAGTCTCTGGCTTCCCTTTTCATTTTTTTGATGGTGTCTTTTGAAGGGCAGAAGTTTTTAACTCTGATAAAGGTCTGTTTTTTAATTGTTTCTTTCATGTGTTGGGGGCCTAAGAAACCTTTGCCTATTCCACAGTTGCAAGGATTTTCTCTTATGTTTTCTTCTAGAGGTTTTATATTTTTAGTTCTCATGGTTAGGTCTGTGATCCATTTTGAGTTAATTTCCAGTATCATGTGCCCAAAATTCACTTTTCCCACATAGTTATCCAGTTGTTCTAGCACCACTTGTTGAAAAGATTATCATTTTCCCCATTGAAGTAATTTGGTATTTTTGTCAAAGATCAATTCACCCTAAACATTGGATCGATTTTTGGACTCTATCCTCTTCCATTCATCTATATGTGTAACCTATGTCAATATCACATTTTCTTGATTATTTTAGCTTTATAATAAGTCTTAAAATTAGGTACTATAAGTCCTCCAACCTGTCCTTTTTCAAAATTGCTTTGGCTATTCTAATTTTTTTGCATTTCTATAAATTTTAGAATCAGCTTGTCAATCTCTAAAGAAGTCAGCAGAGATTTTGACTGAAATTGCATTGAATTTACAGAACAATTTGGGGTGAACTGACATCTTAACAATATTCAGTTTTCCAAGCAATGAACATAGAATATCTTTCCATTCAGGTCTTATTTAATTTCTGATTGCAAAGTTTTATAGTTTTCATTGTACAAGTATTGAACATATTTTGCTGACTCTATCCCTATGTATTTCTTATTTTGATGTGTGGTAAATTGTACTGTATTTTTAATTGTAATTTCTAACTTCCCATTGCTAGTATGTGAAACACAATTGATTTTTGTATATTGATCTTATGTCCTGTGATATCTTCCAATTTTTTTCTTTCTTTTCAAGATTGTTTTAGAGACCCCTTTCTAATTCCATATAAATTATAGAATCACCTTTCCCATTTCCGCAAAAATGTTGGTCAGAATTTTGATAGAGATGGTGCTGAATCTGTAGATCAACATGGAAGTATTGCCACCTTAATAATATTAAGTCCTCCAGTCCATGAAACACAGAATGTCTTTCTATTTATTTATGTCTTTTTCATTTCTTCCAGCAATGTTTTAGAGTTTTCAGTGTACAAGTCTTCCATTTCCCTGATTAAATTTATTCCCAAGCATTGCATTCTTTTTGATGCTATTGTAAATGGAATTGTTTTCTTAGTTTTATTTTTAGATTGTTCATTGCTAATGTATAAAATACAAGTAGCTTTGTACATTGCTCTTGTATTCTACAACCTTGCTAAATTTGTTTATTAGCTCTAATAGATTTTTGTGGATTCTTTAGAATTTTCTACATATAAGATTATGTAATCTGTGAATATATCTCTACTCTTTCCTTTAAAAAAAATAATTTTTTTTGCCTATTTTCTCTGACTAGAATTTCCAGTACAATGTTAAATAGAAATGGCAAGAGCAGACATCTTTGTCTTGTTCCTAATCTTAGGAAGAAAGCTTTCAGTCTTTCTCCATCAAGTATGATGTTAACTGTAGACTCTCTTTATCAAGCTGAGGAAGTTTCCTTTCATTCTTAGTGTTTTTAGTGTATGTATCATAAAACTGTGTTGGATTTATCAAATGCTTCTTTTGCATCAATTGAGATGATCATTTGAATTTTTTTCCTTTATTAATATGCTGTACTACTTTGATTGATTTTATATTTTAAACTATCCTTGCATTCCTGGAATAAATCTCACTTGGTCATGGTGTATAATCCTTTTAATGTGCTATGGATTTTGTTTGCTAGTATTTTGTTTGATTTTTTTCTATATATTCATAAGGGATGTTGGTCTATAATTTTCTTTTCTTGAGATGTCTTTGGCTTTGGTATCAAAGTAATACAAGCCTCATGAAGTAAATAAGGTAGTATTCCTCCTCTTCAAATTTTTGGAAGAGTTTGAGAAGAATTGATATTCATTCTTTAAACATTTGGTAGAATTCACCATTGAAGCCATCTGGTCCTGGGCTTTTTTTGGTTGGAAGTTTTTTCATTACTGATTCAATCTCTTTACTTGTTATCAGTCTATCCAAATTTTTCCTTTTTTATTGATTCAGTTTTGGCAGATTGTGTGTTTCTCAAAATTTGTTTATTTCATTAGGTTGTCTAATTTGTTAGCATACAATTTTTTATAGTATTTTCTTATAGTCCTTTTTATTTTTGTGAGCTCAGTAGTAAAGTTCCCACTTTCATTCCTGATTTTAGTTATCTGAGTCTTCTTCCTTTTTTTCATAGTAGTCTAGCTAAAAGTTTGTCAATTTTGTTGATCATGTCAAAGAACCAATTTTGGACTCTCTCTATTGTGTTTTCTGTTTTCTATTCTGTTTAACTCCACTCTAACCTTTACTATTTCCTTCCCTGCTTGCTTTGAGTTCAATTCATTCTTCTTTTTCTAGCTGTTAAGGTAAAAGATTAGAATCTTGATTCAAGATATTTCTTCTTCTTTAATATATGTGTTTACAACTACACATTTCCCTCTTAATGCTGTTTTAACTGCATTCCATATGTTTGGGATTTTTTTCATTCATCTTAAAGTATTTTCTAATTTCACCTGTAATTTCTTCATTGAACCACTGGTAATTTAGGAGTGTATTGTTTAATTTCAACATATTTGTGATTTTTCCAAATTTTCTTCTGTTATTGATTTCCAATTTCATTTTATTGTGGTTGGAGAGCATACTTTATATGATTTCAGTCTTTTTAAATTCATTGAGACTTGTTTTGTGGCATAACCTATGGTCTATCCTGCAGAATGTCCCATATGCACTTAAAAAAATATGGATTCTGCTGTTGTTGGATGGATTGTTCTATAGATGTCTATTAGGTTGACTTGGTTTACAGAGTTGTTCAAGTCTTTTATTTCCTCACTGATCTTCTTTCTAGTTGTTCTATCCATTATTGAAAGAGGGGTACTGAAGTTTCCACCTACTATTGCCAAGATAATCCTCCCTTCAATTCTGCCCATTTTTGCTTCATATATTTTGGGTCTCTGTTGTTAAGTGGGTACATGTTTATAACTGCTATATATTCTCAAAGGATTGACCCTTTATCATTATATAATGTCCTCTTTTTTCTTGTGTAACAATTTTTCTTTTAAAGTCCATTTTGTTCAGTGTTAGTAGAGCTACTCTAGCTCTTTTGTTTACTGTTTGCAGAAAAAATCTTTTCAATCTTTTAATTTTAGCATATTTGTGTCTTTGATTCTGAATCTCTTGTAGATCGTATACAGTTGGATCATGTTTTTTAATCTATTCTGACAATCTGTGCCTTCTAATTGAAAGTTTAATCTATTTACATTTAATGTAATTACTGATAAGGGAGGACTTCAACTGTTTTGCTATTTGTTTTCTATATGTTTTATGCCTTTTTTTAATCACTTCATCCATTACTGCTTTCTTTTGTGTTAAAGAGATATTTTCTAGTGTACCATTTTAATGTCCTTGTTTTTTTTTTTAACTATTTTTTTTTTTAGTTATTTTCTTAGTGGTTGCTCTGGGGATTACAATTAACATTGTAGGTTGGGTTAATACCACCCTAATTTCAATAGTATACAAAATTTTTCTCCTATAGAGCTCTACCCTCACGTTATGTTGTTATTGTCACAAATGACATCTTTATACACTGTGTGCTCATCCACATAGGTTTATAATTGTTTTATGCAACTGTTTTTTAAATCAGATGAAAAAAAAAGAAGTTATTTAAAATGTCTACTCATACTGTCACTTATATTTATGTACGTAGTCACCTTTAACGGTTTCTTTATTTGTGTGGATTCAAGTTACTATCTAGTATCTTTTCATTTCAGCCTGAAAGACTACCTTTCACATTTCCTGTCAGGCAGGTCTGCTAGTGATAAATGCTGGTTTTGATTATTATTTCTGCATATACTTTTCTGTCTCTTTCTCTCTCTCCTCTCTTGATACTCTCATTACATGTATGTTGGTACACTTAAGAGTGTCTCACAGATCTCTGTGGCTCTGTCCATTTTTCTTCATTCTTTTTTTCTCTCTGTTTCTCAGAATGTATAATTGACCTATCTTCCAGTACACTGATTTTTTTCTTCTGCCTTTTCAAATCTACTATTGAGCCTCTTGAGTAAAATTTTCATTTCAATTATTGTACTTTTCAACTCTAGAATTACTATTTGGTTTCTTTTTATAATTTTTATCTCCTTATTGATATTTTCTATTTGATGAAACATTGTTCTCATAATTTTCTTTAGTTCTTTACACATGGTTTCATTTATTCTTTGAGTGTATTTAAAACACCTGACTTAAAGTCTTTGCCTAGTTAGTCCAATGTCTGGGCTTCCTCAGGGACAGTTTATATTTATTGCTTTTTCTGCTGTGCATGGGTCACACTTTCTTGCCTCAAAACTTTTTGTTTAAAACTGGTCATTTAAAATATTATAATGTGGTATGAACTAAAATAAAATCTTAAGGCTCCCAACTGATTGAATGGAACCCCTCTTAGCCAAGAGGACCCCAGAAATACCCTAAAGCTGAGTTGCTGGCCATGAGAAAGGAGGTCAGACACACCTCATGCCCCCTTCCCTTCTTGGAGATATCCTTTGTAACTCATTAACAGGCATAAGGCTATGCAAGACAAAGCTTGAACCACACCTGCAGGTCCTCAATTTACCCAACAGATCTTGTGAGTCTATGTCTAGTGGCTTGTCTCTGATCGACAGACTTCCTTATCTTAACTTAAAACATTCCAAGCCTTTAGACTAAGCTTCATTTCTTTAGCCAATTATAAATCAAAGAATCGTTAAACCCACCTATATCCTGTAAGCCCCCACTTTGAGATATCCTACCTTTTCGGGACAACATATATCTTCCATGTATTGATTTATGACTTTATGTGTAATTCCCATCCCCCCGAAATGTGTAAAACCAAACTGTAACCCAACCACGGTGAGTCCACTTGCTCAAGGATTCTTTGGCATGGCTCAGAACAAACCTCTTTAAATTATTTTACAGAGTTTGGGTTCTTTTCCATTGGCAACGGCAACTCTGGAAATCAGATTCTCTCTCCCCATCCCCAGGATTTGTTGTTTCAGGTTGTTGTGGTTGTTTTTGTTTATTTGTTTAGTGGTTTTTCTGAAATAATTTTGTGAAGTTTGTATTCTTTGCCACGTGTGACCCCTGAAGTCTCTGTTCCATTTGCTTAGTGGCTAGCTAATGACTGGATAGATATTTCCTTCATCACTAGGAACTAAAAATTCTCCCAGTCTTTGTAGAAGAGCTCTTGTGTATGCTGGGACACACCTTCAACACTCAACCAGGCAGTTTACAACTCTGCCTTAACCTTCACTTTCTGATTCTGCAAAGCCTCAAGGTTAGCCAACAGTGACAGATTACGGCCTACTCAGGTCTTTCCTGAGCATGTGCACAGCCATACAAATGCATGTGGCCTTCTAGTTTCCTAGAATATGTTAGAGCTTTTCAAAGCCCTTATCCCCCAAAGTATCCCATTCTCCAGCCTTTCCTCCCAAGCATTTTGGTTAGTCTATTGTTTGCCCCAACTATTACCTATTGCATCCAACAACAGCAACTAAAACATTCGTCTATAAATGTTTTTGACAAGTGCTCCAGAGTAGCTGCTTTAGTACTAGGTGAGTTCTGAGTTAGGTGAGATAAAGGCAAGCCTTTTGAGCTGTTCTTCCAAGAAGCCACCACATAGGTCAAAACAGATAAGTATAATTCTTTGTAAATGAGGTACATTCTCTTCACTTCACTACCTCCTTATTCTGCCATTTTTCCTGTTATAGGTTTGCATAAATATTTCTATATTTAGGGTTCATTAAGCTTCTCACATGTACAGATTTATGGTTTTCACCAAATTTGGAAAATTATAATAACCATTAAACATTGCTGTTGTAAGACTTATCGATAATTTACATAAAGAGCCTAGAACAACACCTTGCACACAGCACTCAACAATGGAAATTATTATTAGATCTGTGCCAGATACACAGTTAGAAAAAGAAAACAATGATAAAATTTGCCCTCCAGGAACTCAAAATGTATTAAATCTTTATTTCTTCAAAAAATTCCTACCTTTAAAAAATTACCCACATTTCCTTTCCTTCTTTTGCCTAAATGCCTATATTTTCCTCCTTGTCCTCTATCTACCCACCTTTCTTTGAATAACAAGAAGTTATATCCCACTGAATTCCCCATTCAAGACGTCCTTCTGGGAAGACAACCCACAGTTTTCTCTCCAAGAAACATGAGGTGAATGCAGGAAACTGCACCCATCTGAACCAAGCCACTTAGAAATACACAAAATTCGCAGACACACACAACTCAAACATCTACCAGCTACCTAATTTCACTGCATGTGTTATGAATCACATTCATCTACACTTGATATCACAACTTTCCGTCTGATTTCAGACAACCCTCCTTCTACCACTTTACAATAACTCACAAGCTGCAACCCTTACAACACCCATTTCCACAAACAAGCTTCAGGTCTTTTTTAAAGTAGAATGATATATTTACATATTTCTTAACCAAGCAAAAGCTTTTAATCTTCACAGAGTGACTTAGGAGTGCCAGAGTGGTCAAAAATAATTTATGGTGAGTGTGGTGGAATCAAAAATGTAAGGCACAGTGATCAGTGTTAAGGAGCCAGAGACCAACAGTGTGGTGGCTAATAGTTACTGGTGATAGCAAAATGCCAGTATCCCACTCTTCCTGTGGAGAAATCTTGATTATGCCTTATCTTTCTTGGTCCCTGAGTCTGATCTCCAGCCATCGTATAGTTTCTGTCAAATATCTTATATCCTTCCAACAAATCCCCTTTCTACTTATATTACATAGTACTGGTCTGTTATTTGCAGTCAAGAACTCTGACCAGTCCAAGAGCCATCTATTTCTAGCCCTAATCTCTGTCATATTAGAAATGATCTTGATAAATCAATTCCAGAAGGCATAAAAGTCAAATTCATTTGTGCTAATAAATCAGGTAGATCCTTAAAATGCTGGAATAAGTATGACCTCTTTTAAATTGAAATTGAATTCCATACTGCTACTATTTATAGAAATTAGAACTCAAGTCAGTTAGACTAAATTTTTTATCTAGCAATTCATATTTTTGAAAAATTAGGAGATTAATTTTTTTAATTTAAAAAAGGAAAAAATAAAAAGCTGTGCTATATTCAACTAACTGGTTTCAATATGAAATTTTAATGAAACTATTTTGCATAAAATTTGGCAAGAAAATAATTTTAACTACTTCAATAATGAACATTATCAGCTTCAGAGAATTTAATAAAAATTTTCATATTATTGTGCATTTCGTGACCTCTTGCTTCTCCTTCATGTCTCATGGTTTTAAAAACACTGATATTCTAACTTCTCCCAAATCTAAATTTCTATCTTTGATATCTCCCTGGTACTCCATATTTCTATATCCACCTGCTTACTTAACATATCTTCCACCCTACCTCCAAATATTCTGTTTTCCTACACTTCCCCCTCTCTGAAAATAGGAATGCCATACCTCCATCTGCTCAGGCAAAAAAAAAATTGAGTCCTTCTTGATTTCTCTATTTTTCTCATATCTGGTACCCAACCCATTAGCAAATCCCATTGGTCCTATCTTCAAAATCTAGAATCTGACCACTCTCACCACTCCCACTTCTGCCACACCTTAATCTAAGCCACAACCATTTCTGACCTGGAAAATTACAATAGACTCCTAACTCAGGTTCTCCGTTTTCTTCCTTGCATCCTTTCGGTCAATTCTCAACATACAATGCAGAGTTGATCATTTTAAGTATAAGTTAGATCACATCATTCTTCTTAAAACCCTCCAGTGGATTCCTGCCTCATTCACAATGAAAGTCAAAGTCTTTATAATGGCCAAGAAATCCCTACATAATCTATCCTCCCACCACAACCAAGCTCATTTCCTACTACTGTCTCTCAATTAAGAGTGATTGAATCCATCACACTGTATTCTTATTATTCCTGCAATAATTTAGGCATGCTCCTACCTCAAGGTCTTTGCACTTGCTCTTTCCTGCTCCCTCAAGTCTTTATTCAAATGTCTTCTTAAACAGAACTTTAATAACTACTCTGTTTAAAACAGCATCTCCAGCTGGGCATGGTGGCCCTACACCTGCAATCCCAGCACTTTGGGAGGCCAAGGTAAGAGGACTGCTTGTGGCCAGGAGTTGAGACCAGCCTGAGCAACATAGCAAGACTCACGTCTCTACCAAAAAAAAAAAGCATCTCTTCTCCCACTCCACAGTACTCCATATTCTCCTTCTCTGCCCTATTTTCCCTCCAGACTATACACTTGTATATCGCTGATATCTACCACTTAATTATAAATTCCATGAAAGCAGGATTATCTGTCTTTTTCACTGATACATACCCAGCATCTACAACAGTGTTTGGCACATCATAGGTGCTCCATAAATATTAAAATATTATCAACTAACAAAAAAATTAACAAAAAGCTTAGGAAAATATACTATAATGAATAATTATATCAAGAAGAATACTTTTTTAAAACAGCAGTTTTAAATTTCTCAAAAGAGCTGAGATTCAGTCAAGAATTCTAAGGGAAAAGGTTCACGTATGTAAAAGAAGAAAGATAGCTGAGAAGTCTTCTACATTAAGTTCTAGAAGCTAAGTCATGTTAACAGAGATCCATATTTTTAGTCTGTCAAATTTTCATAGTATTGAAAATATCATGATTTTTTTTCATATTATCATCAGTAACTTCAAAAAGGAGTAGGACATGTGAACAAGTAAAATTATCATGCTTCAATAGGTCTACCAATTTTAAATGATGTTTTGATTGTTGCATACCAGCAAACTCCAAGAGATTGCCTGGCAATGCAGTAGCATAATTAACCTAATGTACTTTCCTGACCTGATAAATCACATTCTCTGATGGTCTGAGCTCTTGGCACAAAGACCCTGAAAAGAATGCAGAATTCCCACTGACTTAACTATAAATTATTGCAAACATAAGGATCCTTTTTAAATGAATATCTTTCTCAATACAGTACTTTTCATCAAAGAATCTAATGATTTTGATTTTAAAGATAAATAAAAAACAAAGAAAATGTTAATGTAGTCATCTTGTCAAAATTTAAAAGTCCACCTGGCACAGTGGTTCACACCTATAATCCCAGTGCTTTGGGAGGTTGAGGCAGATCAGTTGAGGCAGGAAGATCTCTCGAGTGATAACCAGGAGTTCAAGGTTACAGTGAACTATGATCATGCCACTGCACACCCAGCTCCAGTCTGGGTGAACAGAGCAAGACTTCGTCTCAAAAAAAAAGTCAACAATCAGTAGTAAATTAGCTTTTCCCTCATTCACCAAATCATATTAGTTTCTATTATATACAATGAACTCTGCTAAGTGCTAGGATTGAAAGAGTGAACAAGACAACCAAGTCCCTGCCCTCAAGAAGATTACATTACAGTTGGGAAGGAACACACCACAAATAACACAAATATTAATAAACATATGTGTTGATAAGTACAATAAAGAAAAATTAACTAGAGTAAGAGAAAAAAGAGTAATATGAGAAGAGTGGCTATTTTAGACAGGGTGGTCAGGGAAGCCTTGAGGAGCTGGCAATTGGGCAGGTACTTAAACTAGTAAGAATGTAGGTAAAAAGTTCCAGGCAGAGGAAACAGCAAATACAAATGGCCTGAAGCTGAAAGTTTGTTCAAGGAAAAGTTCAAGGCCAACATGATTAGAGAGGAATGGGCAATGCAGAGAGTGTTAGCAGAAAAGGAGAAGAAATAGCCAGCAGTTAGATTATGTAAGGCCTTACTGTCATGATAAGGACTTTAAATTTTGTTTTGAAAGTGATAGGAAGGCAATGGAGGATTTTGAAAACAGTGAGATGAAATTAACTTTTGTTTCAAGGTTACTCGTACCTTGGGTGGAGGATGAAGGATGTAAGAGCCTAATTTGGAGTGTCTTCAAGAGAAAACAGGAGATGAAGAGGCTTACACTGTGAGTATAAACAACTCTTTTTATACACTGTGGTATGAAGGGGCTCATAGAAATGGGAGAAGGGCCATATAACAGGAACTGTGGCTTTAAGTAGAAGAATGCATTCACCACCAAGTCATGGCTCAGAAGGAAGGCAGCCAGGAGAGTAAAGATCCCAACCCCTCTTGCCTCCCACTTTCTGACCTCCTGCTAGTGCTTTCCATTGGCCAAACTCAAACAGAAGCCGGAAGACAAGGTGAAGGGAGATGACAGATGAAGGGAATAGATTTTAGAGATGGTAATAGTAGCAAATACTTATTAAGCACTTACTATGTTCCAGGAACTGTTAGAAACACAATACATATATTAATTTACTTACCCTTATAACAATCCTACGAGGTGTGTACTTTTATTATCATCTCTGTTTTATAGACATGGAAACTGGGGCACAGAGTGGTTATGAAACTTTCCTAAAGTCAAACAAGTTGTAAGTGGCAGAGGAGCCAGGATATAAACCCAGGCAATCACGTTCCAGAATCCATACTTTTAACCCTTACTCCAAATTGTTTCTTTAAAAGGAGATGTTTGTGTGCTAATGAAAATGATTGAATAAGAAGGTGAAAATTAATTGCAAAGAGAGGGAGAAAATCACAGTAGCATAATCTTTGAGTAAATGAGGAGAAATCAGGACATAACCTGTTGTGGATCTTCTGCATTTGCCCTTCCAAATCATCTTTCTTCCCTTATCCACCATGCTCTGTGCTCCGGGAGGCCAACTTCAACAATCATCTAGATCCCTTATCCTCTGGTATCCAACTGGAATCCCCTAATGGGAAGCAACAGTAGGAGAACCAGGAAAGGAAGAAAGAGGGGTTGGGACGTTTATTCCCCCAGCTCTCTTCCTGCTGGGCCATAGTTTAGCAGTGGCTGTGTTCCTCTTCCTAAAGGCATAGCTTCTGTCAGGCAGCCCCTTCAACGATTACAGCTACCTCTGTGTTACAGTAACAGCTCACTCTTCATGCTCCTTCAGAATTCCCACTGCTTCTAGTCCCCAACTGCTTCCATCCCTGGTTGGTTCCCTTAACTCTGCCTATACCTTTGTAACATACCCTTCGTTAAACTCTCTTTGAGAAGGCCTTCTGTTACCTACCAGACATCTGACTGATATTCTAACCAAGAGGAGAATTTGAAAGATAAAAGACAAGAGTTTATCTACTTTAATAAAAGGGAAGGCAGAGTATATGGATGCAGATATAGTAAGGTTGGTAGATTAAGTGGTGAAATAATGAGAAAGTTCTCTTTTGATTATTTTTATTGTCTCAATAAAATCAAAAAGGTCAGCAATGTTGAAGAAGGTGAGGTATGTTACATTTGAGGAGAAAGAAGGTACGAAAACATTCCCTCTGAGAATAAGAAAGTGGGCTGTCAAGGCAAATATGGGCTTTTGGTCATAAATTTAAGGTGAAACCAACTAACCAGGTTGTATGTATTTCTCCAGCTACTTTGGCTGCCTTGGTCTAGGCATAGAGGAGACAGAGATGGGTTTAACCAGAGGTTAGTTTTTGCTAGCTGATGGAGGAAACAACAAAGAAATTGAACATATATGCAAAGGAGTAATTATAGTAATGAATTATGTATTCTAAGTTGGGTAAGGAAGGACACAAAGACTTATGGTAGCTAACAGATCTTGGAAATGTGTAGAACCAATGATTTAGCAGTTCTTGTGGATCAAAGAATGATTGATACGGGAAGTACAGAAGTAAACTGGGTCAATAGGAGGTGAAGGGAGGTGGTCAGAGAGTGGAATGTTTAAAACTGAGATTTTAGAGGCTATTAATAATGATAAGATATGGAGCAAAACGTGAGTGGGTGGCTGAGATACAGTGGCAGGAAGAAATTATCAATGGAAAGGAGATCAAGGAACTGATCCAAGGAACTAGACTGTTCACAAAGACAAAATAATGACAATAATTCAAATTTGAGAGTATAAAATTATCATGTAGAATATTAGTACCCATTTTCCTATACCCTTCATTCAATAGAAAGAGTCACTATTCCTCTCCATAATCACTCACATTTACAAAGAACGTCTTTGCATTAGCTGACCTCTTCCATGTTACAATTATAAATACACAAACTCAGGAAATGAAAGTATCATGCACTAAATTTTTAGTACCTGCAGGGGACCCTGTTAAATGTACTAAACGTTTTCCATATTTCCAGGGGCTATAGTTCTAGAAAAAGATATAGTAAAAAAAAATGAAATTTTTATTAGGGAAATGTCGTGAAGAAAGTGAACATGTATTCTGAAAAAAGTACTAAATGGAGCTCTGTGCCTAAAATAAACAGGCTTCATTGATGGTATTAATTAAAGTAGTCCCCCCTTATCTGTGGGGGATATGTTCCAAGACCCACAGTGGATGCCTTAAACTAGGAATTGTACCGAACCTGACTGTTGTCAATCAGAACACGTTTCTATTCGTCTTCCACCCACAAACTTAAGGCCTTTTCCATCTTAACTAAGCACTTATCACACACTGTGGCTGTAGCTTTTGCAGTTTAAGAGGTAGCAGCAAAACCAGCACAAGTTTCTTTTTCCTTCTTCACAATTTCATGGATAGAAAATTCGTTCCTACTGTAGATCTTAGCAACCTCAGCATACAATTTTTTCCTTTCCTTATCAAGTCAAGAACTTTCACCTTTTCACTTAAAGGAAGCACTTTACAGCTTCTCTTTGGTACATGCGAATTTCCAGCATCACTACTATGGCACTTTGGGGCCATTATTAAGTAAAATAAGGGTTACTTGAACACAAGCTCTGCAATACTGTGACAGTTGATCTGATAACTAAGATGACTAATTAAGTGACTAAGAAGTGGTAGTGTATACAGTGTGGATATGCTGGACAAAGGGATGATTCATGTCCTGAGTGTGAAATTTAATCATGCTACTCAGAACAGCATACAATTTAAAACTTATAAATTGTTTATTTTTGGAATTTTCCATTTAATATTTTCAAACCACAGTTGACTACGGGTAGCTGAAACTGCAGAAAGTGGAACCGTAGACAAAGGAGGACTACTATAGCTCAATTAATGAAATCTAAAACTCACCTTTATATTTATAATTGTTGTTCTACTTTGATCAATTGAAGAATTCTTAGAACCTTATTCAAAAAATCTTGCAGCAACTATTTCTGGAGCACAAGGCTTGTTTCTGAAGTAATTGTTTACTTTCTTTTTTTTATGTTTTTTTTAATTTCAGAATATTATGGGGAATTGTTTACTTTCAAATGCCTTTTTTTCAAAACTCAAGGCTTTGCTGAAAGCAATATTTAATATTCAGTATAATTTGTTTCTATGAGTTTAAAAATGCTTTAAACTTTTAGGGATTCATGATTAAGCCCTTTGTAAGGATTCACATGCCCTCTGGGGTTTTTGGCTCTAGATACATTCAATGACTTGATTTGCAAATATACAATCCTGCAAAAGAATTCTAATCTTATGATTTGGGGAAGACTAATTATTTTGACAGCAAACTGGAAACTGAATATAAGCTAGAACTGGGGCACTCAGAAACTAGAAATCAGGGAAATGTATTCTATCTGGTATATTTGTAGGTTATTATTGAAATGTTTGGACTACCTAACATAGTCTAAGAAATTCCATGGTTTCTGAGCAGAGAACTGTTTCTGAGGTAGAATAGACATGTTTCCTTAAGCAACTCTGAGGACTGACTCATGTAAATAAACTAAGGTAGACCAATGCTCCTCATTCTCTATTTCTTCTGTCTTTTGCTAGGAGCCAGAACTAATAGGACAAAGGGGAAGCTTTTCCTATCAGACACTTGTGGGATACTTCTTTTTCCATTTCTCCTTCTTGTGGTTAATCTTTTTCATCAACACTCAATACCAAATTGGAAAGGAGTATAAGGAGGTAAGAACCAACATTGAGATCTACATGCTTCAGCATAGTGGGGTTACAAATATAACTTACAGTATACCATAGATCTGCAAAGAAAATGTACTGTTCTTTATTGTGTCTATGGTTTCTTCAGCCACTTCACAAGCCCTCAACCCCTGGTTAATTGGGAAAAGTAACCATCTAATCTGGTTTAAAGTATAGTTTGATCCAATAATTTAAACAATCCCTCTCAGCTAAAACTGTTCATTCGTATAGCCTCCCTCTGACCCTGCTTCTTTCTCTCTAAAATAGTGCCCAGGTATATGGGAGTACACAATTCAAGAGGGAAGCTTGAGGGTAGAAATAAATTGGGTTCACTAGATCTACATGCTGTCTTTTGGCTTCTCTGGTCCTTGCGCAAAGTCCCTGTCCACCTATCTGGTCACTGGCCATATTGCTGGCCTCTGATACGAAATGGAAGTTGGTTTGTTGGGATCTGGGGTCTATTCTTTGGCTCAGGCAATGCTCCCAGGTACCCTACCTGGCTGACCACTCTCACCTTGGTTTCCACTGGCACTATACTCTACACTCCTCCCTGAAGTCATGTTATAACTCCCATTCTGCCTCAGGAAACAGTCATGTTTAAAAATGATTTAAAAATGAGTTTTTTAAATCATTTAAAATGATTTACTTTTAAAAGCAATTTAAAAATGATTACTAATGAAAAAGAAAACGCTAGGCATAAACCATTATCTTTTCCCCGGTGGTTAAATAAGTAAAAATATCACTAAGGATAAGTCTGCCTATTAAGCAAGCATGTGACAAGGTGTAACAACAAAATTGTAGTCAGAAAAAAGTAGAGAGAACTGGAACTCAGTGTGGGTCCATCATAAGTAAGAGTCATAAAGGACCATGAAGATAAGAAGGGGGGAAAAATACTCTAATTTTATAGAATGAGATATTGAGGTCCATAAAGATCAAGTGAATTCCCCAAAATCATACACCATATGATTAAAGAGACGGGACTGAACCAGTTCTACTGACTCTCAATCCCCTCTGCCATAATGGAAGAAAATTATCCCTAAGGACTTACTTCTGCTGAAAAGAAATTCAGTCAAGTTTCTGTAACCTCTTTTCATGAGACCAGAGTTCCACCTCACCCTCTGTGGTTCTCTGATATCTTGCCCAGATTCTCAACATCCAACTTTAGTCATGGAGCTGAAAATTGTATAATCCTGATCAAATTACTTAACCTCTCTGAACTTCAGTTTTTATGTTTTTAAAATATCATTAATGGTATGCATCTTGCCAATGAGGATTACAGAAATATATGTATAACAGATACCATTAATTTTCTATCCAATACCCATTTCCCCTTGTTCCACACTAAGACAACCCCAATCTTATGGGGAGCAGCCATGTGCTTATCCAATGGTTTATGACTGATTTAAACAAAGCATGAATAAATAGCAATGCCATAATAGCAGGGGACTTCAACACCCCACTGACAGAACTGGACAGATCCTCCAAACAGAAAATAAACAAAGAAACAAAGGACCTAATCAGGACTCTAGAACATTTGGGCCTAACAGATATCTACAGAACACTCCACCCAAATAACACTGAATATACATTCTTCTCATCAGCTCATGGAACCTTCTCTAAAATTGACCACATCCTAGGCCACAAAACAGATCTCAACATATTCAAAAAAATAGAAATCACACCATGTATCTTTTCAGACCACAGCGGAATAAAATTAGAAATCAATTCCAACAGAAACTCACATCTTCATCCAAAAACATGGAAATTAAACAATCTGTTCCTGAATGACTATTGGGTCAAGGAGGAGATTCAAATGGAAATCAAAAGATTCTTCGAACTAAACGATAATGGGGACACAAGTTATCAAAATCTGTGGGACACAGCAAAAGCAGTCCTGAGAGGAAAACTTATCGCCTTAAATGCCCACATCCAAAAGACAGAAGGTCACAAATCAGTAAACTAACAAATCATCTTAAGGAAATGGAAAAGGAAGAGCAAAGCAACCCTAAAGCCAGCAGAAGAGAAGAAATAACCAAGATCAGAGCAGAATTAAATGAAATTGAGAACAAAACAACAATACAGACAATTAATAAAACGAAAAGTTGGTTCTTTGAAAAGATAAACAAAATAGACAGGCCACTTGCCAGGTTAACCAGAAGCAGAAAGGAAAGGACTCTAATAGGCTCAACTAGAAATGAAAAAGGAGAGGTCACAACTGATATCATGGAAATACAAAACATCATCTTCGAATACTACAAAAATCTCTATGCCCAAAAACACGAAAAATGAGGAGGAAATGGACAAATTCTTAGAAACATACTACCTCCCTAGGCTCAACCAGGAAGAAACAGAATTTCTAAACAGACCAATATCAAGCACCGAAATTGAAGTAGTAATAAAAAATCTTCCAACAAAAAAAAATCCTGGACCAGATGGGTTCACCCCTGAATTCTACCAAACCTACAAAGAAGAACTGGTGCCTATATTGCAGAAATTATTTGAAAACATCCAGAAGGATGGAATCCTCCCAAACTCATTCTACGAAGCCAATATCACCTTGATACCAAAGCCAGGAAAGGACACAACAAGAAAAGAAAACTACAGACCAATATCCCTCATGAATATAGATGCAAAAACTCTCAATAAAATCCTTGCAACCGAATTCAAATGTACATCAAAAAAATAATTCATCACGATCAGGTGAGCTTCATTCTCGAGATGCAGGGATGGTTCAACATACACAAATCTATAAATGTAATTCACCACATAAGTAAAAGGAAGAACAAAGATTATGTGATCCTTTCAATAGATATAGAAAAGGCTTTTGACAAAATCCAGCATCCTTTTATGATAAGAACTCTTAACAATATAGGAATAGATGGCTCATACCTCAAAACTATTAAAGCCATATATGATAAACCCACAGCCAATATCATACTGAATGGGGAAAAATTGAAAGCATTCCCCCTTAACACTGGAACCAGACAAGGTTGCCCACTATCTCCACTTCTATCAACATAGTGCTGGAAGTTCTGGCCATAGCAATCAGACAAGACAGAGGAATCTGGGGCATCCAGATGGGGGCAGAAGAGGTCAAACTTTCACTATTTGCAGACGATACGATATTATATATAGAAAACCCCAAAGATTCAACCAAGAGATTACTGGAATTGATAAATGAATTCAGCAAAGTCTCAGGATACAAAATTAATGCACACAAATCCATAGCCTTCATATATGCTAATAACAATCAAGCCAAGAAACAAATTAAAGATGCAATACCTTTCACAATAGCACCAAAGAAAATTAAATATTTAGGAACATATCTAACTAAGGAGGTCAAAGACATATATAGAGAGAATTACGAAACACCGAGAAAAGAAATTGCAGAGGATGTAAACAGATGGAAAACCCTACCATGCTCTTGGATAGGCAGAATCAACATTGAAAAATGTCTTTGCTACCTAAAGTGATTTACAGAATCAATGCAGTCCCTATCAAAATACCAACATCATTTTTTGCTGATCTAGAAAAAATAATTCTACGCTTCGTGTGGAACCAGAGAAGACCCTGTCTAGCCAAAGCAATCTTAAGCAAAAAGAACAAATTGGGAGGCATCTATCTAGCAGACTTCAAACTATACTCCAAGGCTACGGTAACCAAAACAGCATGGTACTGGCAAAAAACAGAGACATAGACCAATGGAACAGGACTGAGAACCCAAATATAAAACCAACCTCATACAGTCACCTGATCTTTGACAAATTCCAGAAAAATGTACACTGGGGAAAAGATTCCCTATTCAATAAATGGTGCTGGAAAACTGGATGGTCATATGTAGAAGACTGAAACTAGACCCACACGTCTCACCTCTCACAAAAATCAACTCACAATGGATAACAGATTTAAACCTAAGACGTGAAACCATAAGAATTCTTGAAGAAAACGTTGGAAAAACTCTTATGGACATTGGCCTAGGCATAGAATTCATGAAAAAGACCCCCAAAGCAATCACAGCAGCAACAAAAATAAACACATGGGACCTGACCAAATTAAAAAGCTTCTGCACAGCCAAGGAAACTATCACTAGAGTGAACAGAAAATCTACAGAATGGGAGAAAATATTTGCATGCTACACATCTGATAAAGGGCTGACAACCACAATCTATACAGAACTTAGGAAAATCAAAAAGAAAAAATCAAACAACCCCATTAAAAAATGGGCAAAGGACATGAACAGAAACTTTTCAAAAGAAGACAGGATAATGGCCAGCAAACATAAAAAATTGCTCAACTTCTCTAATCATCAGGGAAATGCAAATCAAAACCACAATGAGATATCACTTAACTCCAGTGAGATTGGCTCATATCAAAAAATCCTCAAACAACAAATGTTAGCGGGGATGCGGACAGATAGGAACACTCATACACTGCTGGTGGGACTGCAAATTAGTACAACCTCTATGGAAAGTAATATGGAGATACCTCAAAGAATTAAAAGTAGAATTACCATTTGACCCAACAATCCCACTACTGGGTATTTACCCAAAGGAAAAAAAGACATTCTATAATAAAGACATCTGCACGAGAATGTTTATAGCAGCACAATTCACAATTGCAAAGACGTGGAAATAACCCAGGTGCCCATCAATACACGAGTGGATTAATAAAATGTGGTATATGTATACCATGGAGTATTACTCAGCAATAAAAAACAACAGTGAATTAACACATCTGGTATTATCCGGGTTGGATCTAGAGCCCATTCTTCGAAGTGAAGTGTCACAAGAATGGAAAAACAAGCACCACTGGTACTCACCATCAAATTGGTACTAACTGATCAACACTTACATCACACATGGCAATAATATTCATCAGGGGCGGGCAGGCAGGAGGCGGGTAGAGGGGATGGGAAACTCTCACTGAATGGATGCAGGGAGCACAGTTTGGGGGACGTCCACGATTGTAGCTCTGACACGGGCAGTGCATGGGCAATATATATAGTCAAAGTGTTGCACCCCCATAATATTCTGAAATAAAAAAATAAAAAATAAAAAAAAATAAAATAAACAAATCATGAGAACATTTTCCTCCATTTTTCAGCCTCCCTTAAGTTAGTGGTGGCCCTATAACCCAGTTCTGGCCAATGTGACATTTAAAAAATCTGTGTTGAGAAAAAGGTGTGACACAGGGAAGCTTTTGCTTTTTTGAAGAAGAAAAACAATGATTGGGGCTGTTCTTTTCCCCTCCTGCCTACCTTGAACACAGACACAGTGTCTAGGATCACAGAAGCTGTATTATAGTCATGAAATAACAAACATGACAGAAACACTACAATAATTGCAGAGACATTGTCAGGAACTTTCCTGAGATGCTGACTTAATGGCAGCAACTGCCTACCTTCAGATTTCTTACATAGTAAAAATAAAACCCTACTTACTTAAGTTTTCTGCTGCTTTCAAATGAGTAATTTTCTAACTTAAACAAGAATCTAACATAGTATCAGGCACATAGCAACATTCAGTTCTTCATCCTTTCATTTAACAAAAATTTATTTAGTGGCTATTAAGTGCTAGGCACTTAGCTAATATAAAAGATACAGCAATAAATAAGACTGGCAAGATGGCTGCTCTTATGAAATTTACATTTTAGTGGTGAAAGTTATATAATAAACACATCAACAAAATATCTTATAATGATACATACAATGACAGAAAAACAAGGTAATGTGAAAAATGTGACCTGGGGTAGGGTGGAGACAGGGAGTGAGGTGGAAATGTACTTTAGAGGCACTGAGACTTGAATGATGAGATAAGACATTAATGTAAAGATCTGTATATAGAGTTTAATCCAGACAAAAGAAAAACAAGTGAAAATGTCCTGGGACAGAGAAAAAGTCAGTGTGGCTGGAGTGTAGTGAGTAGGGAAGAATGGTAAGAGATAAGAGAAATAAGCAGGGGTTATAGAGAACCTTATGGGTGAGAAGTCTAGATTTCATCCAAGGATAATAGAAAGCTACTAGAAGGTTGTAATTAATAAATCATATCTAAACATTTTTTAAACACAGTACAATAATATGAATTTGATCAGCTTAAGAAACTCCTTATGATTTTATCTATTTAATCCAAATTACTATTTATTTCAAAGTATTCAATCACAATTATATTTATTTGTTTAATGTCTCATTTGTTTAATGTAGTGGACCATGAGCTCCATGAAGACAGGGTCCACATCTCTCTTGTCACTAAAACCCCAGAGCTTAATATAGTGTCCCTTAGATAGTAAGAATTCAAATGTATTTTGTCAAGTGAAAGAAATTTAATGAAGGACTATTCTATGCCAGACACTGGCTGAATTAGAACTAGTCCCTGCATTCAAGAAGCTCACAGTCTGCTAAGGGAGACCAACATGTAATCAATTAACAATAGTACAATATAATAAGTGCTATAACAGAAATATGAACAAATACTATAGGAACATAAGGGAGAATGTGATTAATTCTGCTTAAAGGTAGGAAAAGTATTAAAGAAGTTTTTAATGAAGTAATAAATACTCATTTCCTTGAGATGGATGTTTATACTAAGAAAGAATGTCTATATATCATGTTCTTTTTTTTTTTTTTTTTTTTTTTTTTGAGACAGAGTCTTGGTTTGTTGCCTGGGATAGAGCACAGTGGCATCATCATACTTTACTGCAAACTCAAACTCCTGGGCTCAAGCAATCCTCCGGAGAAGCTGAGACTACAGGTGCACAGCACCATGCCCAACTAATTTTTCTTTTTTTTTTGTAAAGATAGGGTCTTGCTGTGTTGCTCAGGCTGGTCTCGAACTCCTGGCCTCAACTGAGGCTCCCACCTTGGCCTCCAAAAGTGCTAGAATTACAGGCATGAGCCACTGTGCCCCACCACGTTCTATTAATTTCATTAGTTCTACAGTTCAATAGAACATACACTCTATTGACAATGTTTTTTAGATATTACTATGCTATTTCAGAAATCTTGAAAGGACTTATTTGTAAAATAATCTTTTAGAATCTTTTTTAATATTTTTGTTATGTACATCAACTCCCTGAAAGTATTTCAACAACAAAAAGTGAAATTCAAGGCTATAATTTTAGTAACATTAGTATACTTGCTATAGGAATATCTAGATGTGAAAATCTATTGTGTTTTGCTTTTTTATGAGCTACGACACATTAGTTATAGTAATTATCATCAAAATTTCACTTGTTATGTATTTAGCAGAAATCACCAGATCCTTTCATGCTCCCAACAAAGCTTTGGTGTTTCACTACCTTACCATATAGAGAAGTCCCAAATGCTATCCAAGGAAATTAATTTTTTTCCTATTTCAGCTGTAGCATATATAGTTCAAATAATTGCATCCTTCATTTAGAAACAACTAGCCTTATAAGCATCCAAAGAGCATAAATTTAGTTAAATGGTGCCATCTGGTGACATAAATCTTGCAGTAAATACACCAAGTTATCATAGCTCACTGCAAACTCAAACTCCTGGTCTCAAGCAATCCTCCCTTCTATCCTACCAAAGTACTAGGATTATAGGCATGAGCCACCACACCCAGCCAAGAGGACATTTTAAAAGCATAAATATCAAGAGCATATTGAACCCCTGCTCCAGTTAGATACATTTCCTCACTCTCCTTTGGACATCTATGAATTTCTATAATTTTCAACACTTCAAATGTCACTTCCTTAAGAAAGATTTCCCTGATTCCACTGCTAAAGTTAAGCCTCTCACTCATAGCACCCTCTACTTCTCTTTTATAGCACTTATCACAGTTGTAAATATAACCTATTGATGCAGTTTTATTTAATGCTTATCTCCCCAGTGTGTATCATAGTGCTTGACACAGTGTTCAATAAATATCTTGTGAATGAATGAATATGTGGATGGATGGGGAAAATGTCCTTCTCTATCCTCTTTTTCCCAAATCCTATCAGTGACAAGACTCAGCTCAAGTTTACATTTTATATAACAGCTTCCCTAGCAACACCAATCTACAGTGATCCCATGCTTCTCTGAAGTCCTATAGCACTTTGGTCTAGCCCCCAGAGTTTAGTCCTTGACTATATGATATCTTGTACTTTTTTTCATGTATGTAAATATTACATTCCCAATTGACCTTAAGTTCCTTAAGGATAGGGATTTGGTCTTAATAACATCTATCTGCATTAGTCTATGTAAATAGGTAAACACGTCCTAAATACTTTGATAATTATCATTATTCAATTGCAATAACTGGAAAACCTGTATTCTTTTTACTTAAATGAGTATTATAAACAAATAAATATGAAAATAGTAGACCTTGGCAACTAAGAATTTAATGTACACTGTTTTGACCAGTCATGACTTATTAGAAGGTATATAACATGTAACTCGTTTGTTTCACTGGAGCACATGCTTTGAGGTTGTGAGTGGCAGCAAGCATTACCTAGTGGGTGTGTCTCTCACACATGGCCCAACAGCCCAACAGCAGCATCTCAATGTAGCTTTGCTGTTCTCTACTCATAGTAACATAGGAAGAAACTATTATTAAGTATCAAAAGGGGGAAAAAATCACTTAAATGTTTCAGATATACTATTTTGTTGTTGTTGTTGTTGCTGAGACAGAACCCTCACTCTGTCGCCCTGGGTAGAGTGCAGTGGCGTCATCATAGCTCACTGCAACCTCCAACTCCTGGGCTCAAGCAATCCTCTTGCCTCAGCCTCCCGAGTAGCTGAGACTACAGCTGTGCGCCACAACGCCCGGTTGATTTTTGTTCCTATTTTTGGTAGAGATGAGGTCTCACTTTTGCTCAGGCTGGTTTCGAACTCCTGAGCTCAAGCAGTCCACCCGCCTCGGCCTCCCAGAGTGCTCGGATTACAGGCGTGAGCCACCGCGCCCGGCCCAACTATTGTATTTTAAAAAGAAAATTAGATGCCATATGATATTTGTTAATTTATGGATTCTCAAAGCACTCAAGATATGTCCCAAAATCATTATATAATCTTTAACAAGTATAAGATTAAATCAGACCTTTATAAAACCTAGGAATGAAGAAATGCCACTGTCATATTCTCCCAAGTTTATTAATAATATTCACATACTATTATTAATTTCCTTGAATGACCAAATATCTAACCATATAGAACATATGTTCTCAAACTTTAACATGCCTTAGAATCACCTGGAAAGGTTATTAAAACACCATTTGCTGAGCCCTACTTCCAGAGTTTCTGACTCAGTAGTTATGAGGTGAGACCCCAAAATCTGCAATGCTAACCAAGTTCATAGTTGACTGGTGCTGCTGATCCAAGAACCACATTTTGATAACCTCTGTTTTAGAGACTTAGAGCCAAATTGCTCCAAATTCACATAACTATATGGGCCTTCACACTCACTATAATTTATAAAAAATCTTTTACTTCCTTATGATCAGTTAGTAAAAATTACACATTGTGATTAAAATTAAGACCAAAATAGCCATGATGTTTTCCTATAGATGTTACTTTGAAATAAAAATATATTAGAATTACTATGTTGGGAAAATATGTAGTTGGTTTTTTTTTTAACTCAGACTAAAATGTGATAAAACTCTTATACATATTTCTTTTGTAACCCTTACCACCATTATAACTAAATAATTACCTAATTGCTTACTTAATACCTGTTTGCTTTTCCCCCACTTGATGTCCTCCACTTGCCCATAGGGATAAGGACTGTCCTCTATAGTTCCCTGTTGTATTCCTATTGCCTAGCACAATGTCTAACACAAAACAGGAATAATTATTAAAAATAATTTTAAAATAATCTTAATAATATATTAATTATTTATATTTAATTTTTAAGATAATTTAAAATAATTGAGTAAATGAATAAAATCTATTAATATTAAAGGCCTATTATTACTATTACAGGTTCACATTCTGGGAGTATAAAAGTTAATGGGATATAACCCCTCCCCTCAAGCTGCTCACAGACTATTGAAGGGGCAGAAATATATTCAATTTATCATAAGGCAATGTGGTAAGTGCTTTATAGTAATATGAACAAAATGCTATAAGACATAATGAAAGTGCTGGTTAAAGCTGCTAGCAAGTAGGGATGTGGTAAAATACTTCAGAAACAAGGGAATGACAAATCCCAATGTGTAATATACCTGCTTATCACCCCTATTGCTAGTAATCCTGAGTATGCATAAGGTTCTCTATTAAGCTTTATGATAATGAAATGTATTCTATTCTAACACAAAGTCTGATATGTAAGGTTTAACAGCCTCTATAAAACAGGACGAGCGTTTTTCTAAGATTTTGCTACTGGCAGAGTTTTAAAGAAAGTATCACTTTACTGCCTGTTCTCTTCTAAATGTTTCCAAAAACTTCCCCCACAAACACTGTAGAGGAATAAGAGGGAATAAATTAGATAAACAAGGCTAATAAGATTTTAGAATGGGGTTGAAATCTGTGAAATATATATGTAGTTCTTTCCATCCTTGTATAAGTAATGACTAAAGAACAACACATAATTTTCAATAAGTTTACAAAAACAAAGAACATCTGTGTTACTATCTAAAAATGAACTGACCTATAATATTATTAACATAGTTTTCACAAATAATTACGGTGGTAATATAGATATTTAAATTTTTGAAGTAGACCTGGGAGAAGCACAAAAATAATAAAAATGTTCCATCTTGCGCCTTCATCACCTAAATGAAGAATAAATAACCTAATGCTTTGAAAATCTGAATGTTTTAGCTATTCTAAATAAAAGAGACCTAAATAAATTTGTAAAATATTGTCGAATTCCAACTCCATCTAAATGTGCAGCTTCTAGCATGTTGCTGTTTTAGGTTTGTTTTGTTTTGTTTTGGTACATTAATAAACACTATTATTATTTTATTTAGCTATTCTAAATAAGAGACCTAAGTTAATCTGTAAAATATCATGGAAATCCAATTCACTTATATTCAACTTCAGGAAGGTATTGGTATTTTAATCATCATAAAACTGCCATTCTCCAGTGGATAAATTTTTTCCTTGGTACTACCACAAGATGTCACCATAAGCCTAACATCTATATGTGTAGCGTCCAGCATATTGCTGTTTTAGGGGTTTGTTTTGTTTTGGTACATTAATGAACACCAACTGCTAACTTTTAAAAAACTAAAGTGGCTTTTTCTGCTGTCAGTTACTGGCAAACAGAAAATCAAAACAAATAATACAAGGACTCTAGAAGTAAGAAAGAAGAAAATTAAACAAACAGTTCATTCTCCATGCTTATCATATATCCTGCTATTTACCATAAAAGCAATGTATCTCACTACTGGATTTTATATTGTTTTACTTTCTTCATTTTAAAAAATTTCCAAAATGAATATATGTTACTTTTACAGTTAAAGTTATATATTTTAAAAATATGTAACAGTATTTTAAAAATACCTTTGCTATCACCTTCCACAATGTTATCACAGAACTCATTTATAAAATGCTTTTATGTACTGCAAAAGTGGTATGTACACAGAATTGTGGTCCTTGGAGATATACCATCTAAAACATACAACTTTTTTTTTTTTAAGCATAGGATGAAAGTACATCATTTGATGTGGTACAAAAGAAATTCATTTTAGAGTGATGGTTTCCTGGTCATGTATAAATAGTACAGCGTATTCTGCAATAATAGTATTTTTTTATTATCCATTTGTGTTAGTTTTTCTGCATTATGATTCTCTTCTATTTCTGCAGCTCGTTGAGATTCATCCAAGCTATTATTTCAATGTACTGGCTATCTGACAATAGGTGAAGCTACTATCTTCCATTACTTGTAACCAAAAAAAAAAAAAAAGGTGGGGGTGGGGAGGAGTTGGTTTAAACAGAAACAAATTAGAGACCAAAAACAATGCCCTATTTATCAATGGCTTCCTATCTACCCTTTTATAAAGATATAAATCCCCTTCAGGATGCACAGTCTACATGGCTTTTCTTCTTTTGTGTCCTTAAAGAAAATACACAGTGAGACCACTCAAACATTCAATAACAATAAATCAGCAATCAGTATTTAGCTACCCACATCAAATTCAATAGAAAATTATGTTGCATTGTATAATGTTGCTCCATTCTTTGTACTCTGGTTTATCCCAAAATGACTTTTAAAGACCAGCCTAAGCAAATCTATCCATTCAAAGCTGGGCATTGGGATTACTTACATAACAGCTTTTTACAGATTATTGTTGCCTCTCATTTTATTAGAAAAATTCAAACTACACTATAGGCTTTAAGCCAACATATTTATATTCACTCAAAATAATGGCAAAATGCAATTCTTTGTCCTTCATTTGTCTTTTTATTCCCTAGGTAATGGTGTTATGTTATCAAATTATTATGTTACCAAAATGTAGTAGATCTGAATCATCCAATGATACCCTTACTAAATCAAGTTCTAAAAAGCTCAAGTTCTCAAAAGACTTAGCCAGTCTTAACTAAACATATTATACAAATCTATTTAGATACATTTCCATTTAGTTAATGGCCTTTTACTAATTATCAACTGATGACACTATTAATTTTTAGTTGAGAATTTGTGGTTTAAAAATGTTCTCTAAAATACTATTCTCTAATAACAGGGTTTATTTAAATTCACTAAGACTCCATTTAGAGTTGTTTTTATTTAATACTAGCTAAGATGATTACAGTTATTTGTGTCATTAATGTTTGCCAGTCACAATAGAATAGTTTTTTAAAAATTAATCCATCCACAGGCAAAATAATCCTATAAAGCTTTTTACTTCTATTTTTATTCAATAGACTGATTTTCAAATTTTCAAAATTTAATGGCTTTAAAATTATATTCAAACTAAAAAGTTGTGGATTTATCAAAAAGTGTAGATATTTATAATGAAAGCACATTTTCATGATTAAGCTTTATAAACTCCTATTTTTAGATTTTATATAAATAATCACCAGGCCTGAAAAAGCAATGAAAATATTTAGTAGACTAAGTTATTTCTTTAAAATGTGCTGTTTCAGCCCAGTAAAATATATAGTATAATTGATTGGGGGTTTTTTTGTTTAGTTAGTCGGTTGTTTTTGTTGGGGGAAGTATTTGTCTATTTATATCTTTTGCTAGTTTATTTTATCTCTTAAAACATAATGAAAAATAATTAAAAGCTATCTATTTGCATAAATGTAAAAGATATGTGTATAAAGACATATATAAATAAACCATATCCTTGACCTTCTTTACAACCTTTAATAAATAAGAGAACAAACATAGGTTAAACATTACATGGTTAGATTCATGACAAATTGATAAGAATCTCAAGACATTGAGATTTTCATCAATAAACTTTTTAATTCTGAATTATAAACTTTCCTAAGAGAAATAAGAAAGATGAAAAGAGTGTTTTATTTTTGTTTTAAGAAGAGAGTAAAAGCAGAACTTTGATTCTGAGTAGAATGTGAATGTGACCCATCATTTCTGTGTTAGACAATTTCTTCTCTAGAGTAACGCAACTTCCTTCTATAGCATATTTGACATCAATTTTTGGAAACAAACCACTCAGGTTTTTTTTCTGTGTAAACTTTTCTTACTATATAAAACATTCTTTCAATATTTATATTTTTCAATAACCTACCCTTTATTCCTATTTTATAGCAATTCTTTTTTAGGTTAACCTTAAAAAAGAAAAAGGGAAACTAAACAAAACAATAATAATAAAAAAAATTAATCTTCTCTTCACACATTAAAGAAAATTATCCCAGTTTGAAACCTGGTTAACACCAGGTTTTTTGATCACATTATTCAAACTATCAAGCCCAATTCTGACCACTAAGATGATAAATAATGTAACACATACCTAGCAAAGCTTGAAATAAGCTGCTCTTAAAGATACCCATCACCTTTTTAACAGCATTTTTCAATAGCTGCTCCTCTGGTTTCCTCAATTTTTTGCAGTATTCTTCCAGTAATAGTAAAGCTCGGTCAGTATCTGAAAAACATGAAATTAACATTCTATCTTATGATCTTAGTAAAATAGTAAGCTAATTCAACTATTCTATAGTTGTGTTCCTAATTTCACGCCACAAAACAATTTAATAAAGTAATCATAAATTCTATAAACTACCATATGAAATTGGTAATTATACTCAACACCTAATTGCAATAACCCACTTTTATTTCCATAGTCTTGTCTTCCAAAAGAATCTGCAACTGTGAAACAAAACAAAACAAAATGCAATCCTGGCCAGATGTTCAGATTAGATGTCATTCTCTCCTGTCAGAAAAACTATCTTAAAATTGATGACTTCATGCAAAAATAACATCCAAATTCCTCAACATGACCATTGAGACCTCCTTCTCATGATCAGTTTACAACCTATAATTTCAGCCTTACTTCCCACTATATATACTCTACCCCTTGCAAGCTCACACACAGTGCCCAAGTCATACTGGATTACTCACTTTTCCATTCCACTTCCCTCTACACACACACACACACACACACACACACACTTTCTCTACTTTTTCTCACTTCTGTACTTTTCTTCTCCTACTTCTCCCTGTACTGGAATGAATATCCTCCCCCTTACCACTGTCTCCCCCTAGAATCAGTGTGCTGTATTGAAAAGAGTTTGTTGTCAACTAGATCTGGGTCTGACCCAGATCTTACCTACTAGCTGTGTATCACCTTTAACAAGTTACTTAACCTCTCTGAGCTTTAGTTTCCTCACAGGTATTAGGATTAAATAAAATAGTGTATTAGCACTATGTCTAACACATAGAAAGCAATCAATAAGTTAACTGAAAATCTACCTTCCCTTAATTTAACCTAACTCGAATGCTCTCTCTACCATAAAGCCATCTCTAATGGTTAAAATTAATCACTATCTCCCATTCTTCTAAACCATTTTGCCTACACAAATACTATAGGCATTCTTAACACATATTGTGTTATATTATGACTTCTTGAATAATGTCTTCATCCTTCGCAAGACAAAATATCCTTGAAAAAGTCACCAGAGCGACACTGCCTTTGCATGTAGAAGGTGATAATTGTCCTTGAATTTTAAAAGCCCTCTTCCCCCTCCTATCTACGTCTTTCAAACATAGCCTAAATACCAGTTATAATAAAAATAGTTTATATTATTGAGTCCTTTATTTCATATCTCCTCTTTTCTCCTGAACTTTCCAACTGTTCTTTCCCACAGCCATTCTCAGCTGATATTACTTCCCACTTCATGGAAAAATAAGAAGATAACTTTCACAAGCTCCTAATATAACATCCACTGACTTGCCTGTAACTATACCCATATATTCTGCCTTCGCTTCTGTTACTATGAATAAAATATCTGCGCTTCTATCTAAGGCCAACTCCTCTACTTAAGCACTGGAATCTATCTTCTCTTACCTACTGAAGGACATTGTTCCATAATCAATTGTTTTCTTCTCTATTCAATCATTCCCATCAGCATACAAATAAACTGTAATATTAGTGATTTTTAAAACATTCCTTAACCCTTCATTTCTTTCCAATTAGCTTCTGTCCCCATTTCTCTCTTCCCCTTTACAACAAAACTCCTTGAAATACTTACTATCTCCACTTCCTTTCCTTTCATTCTCTCTTGATACCACTCTAATCAGACTTCTCTATAATTTCACTAAGACAACTCTTATCAAGGTCATTGATCATCTCCACATTACTAAATCCAATGGTCAATTCTCAGCCATCTCACTTGACCTATCAGCAGCATTTGATACTGTTGCACTCCTGAAAACACTTTCTTCACTAGGCTTCCAAGCAGAGGTGTGCTGACAAATGTTTAACAGCTAGTTCTGATAAAAAAGAAAATGTGTGCACCTATACACATACAGGAGTTTATTATAAATTTTACTGATACAAGGATGTGTAGTACCCAGTCTACAAATAATAATAAGATATGCAACATTTTAGTTGTAAAATGCCATTAGTCAGTTGATTTTTAAAAGTATTTTTTTTTGGTTTTTGACAAATTCTTGCAATCATAGCCAACTTAGTGTTGTAATTAATTAATGAAGAGTTGCAACATGAATGTTGGTTGATCATTATATTTTGTTACATTAATGAATAAGATGAAAATAAAACAATAAAGATGGTTTATGTGAAAACCTCTTTTTCATCAATTATGTGATTTCTTTGCTGAACCAGATAATAATTATTTAATAGTGGGCAAATATTTCCTCAATTTCTATACTAATCACAATGTAACAGCTACAGACACAATATACTTTTAACTTGCACTTGCATCATTAACATTTTCTTTATCACTTTCTTATCAGCAAAACAATTAACCAAGCCCCAATTTGTAGCATTTGCAATTTCTGAGGTGTAAATATTCCCACCATGTACAATCTCAAGCTACCAACGTGATGTCGCTAAACACAGATCTGGTAAGAAATGCACAGCAGCACATTATATAGCTTTTCCACCATACAGATATAAAAGATTTAAATAACCTCAAGAGCAGAGATGGTATCAAGATGAAACACAATTAGGAATGGATAAGTGTTGAGTATTTATTACTTTTCTTTTTAATATAATTTATTTATATTTATGCACAATTTTTAAATGGCTGTGTTTAACAACCAGCTTGCAAATTTGCTGAAAATGTAATGGGTTCTTGCAAGCTGATATGAGCCAGCTGCAGCACACCACTGTTTCCAGGGTAGCACTCTCTTCTAGGTTCTCCTCCTATACCACAGATGCCCTTTCTCAATCACTTTTACTAGTTCCCCCTCATTTCTCATGCCTCTAAACATCCTAAGATTTATCTTTATTCTTACTCCCTAGGTAACTTTATTCAGTCTCCTAGATAATCTTATCCAACCTCCTAACTTTAAATATTATCAGTACTCTCAAGACTTTCAAATTTTATCTATAGCTCAGAACTTTCCTTCAAATCCCATACACATATCCAACTAAATACTCAACATTTCCATTTGTATATCTAATAAGCACCTCAAACTTAACTTACCAAAACTGAACTCTAGATCTTATCCACCCACCCTCAATCTGCTTCTCCTGCAATGTTCTCCATCTCTCGTTCTTCCAATTATTCATGCCCAAATTCCTGGAGTCATCATTCATTCTTCTCCTCTAATTCTCTACCCCTAATCCATCAGTAAATCCTGTGGGCTCTAACATCAGATTATATACAGATTCTACCATCCTGGTCCAGGTCACCATCATCTATCTCCTGCATTATTGCAATAACCTCCTACTAGTTTACATGCTGTCACTTTTGCCTTCCTACAGTCTTTTCTAAACACAACAGCCAGAAAGATCCTTTTAAGTTATAAACCAGATTATGTCACTCCTCAACGCAAACCCTGCAGTGACTCCACACCCCACTCAGAGCAAAAGCCCACCTCTCTAACTTCAGCTCTTACACCTCTCCTCTTGCTCAATATACTACACCCACAGTAGTCTCTGCTGTTTCTCAAATATACCAAGAACTCTCCTACCTCAGGGCCCCTATACTTGCTATTCTGCCTAAAACATTCTTCCCTTGATATCCATAAAGGTTGCTCCTTCATTTCTTTCACATCTCTGCTCATATGTCACCTTAGTAGTGAAGCCTTCCTTAATACTCCTATATAATGTAGCAAACCTCAAGTTTAGCCCCTTGAAATAAATGAGAATCTCAATTAGGCCATAATGGATGAAGGAGGACATTGTGTAGTATTTCTCTTCTACCTAAGGTTAGAAATATAAAAATGAATGTAGATGAATCAGGAGCTCTCTCCAATTTCAAAATAAGATATATTAACAAAGAATGGTGCCATGAACATATGCTAATACATTTGTAGAACTTTAATTTTTAAAAATGCTTTCATACTTTACTTATATAATAGTTTTAACAACTCTGAATCGGGGACAAATATTTTAATCCCCATTTTGTCAATAATTAAACAATCAGCAGCTTCTCTGAAATGATAGTGGCTTACTGACCTCACTTTCTAACCCATTTCTACCCACTGTTTGCTAATGTAAGTAGTTACATTACTTATTAATGTAAGTAATCAACAATACCATATTATACTATACCTCCCTCACTACTTATATGTATTTTGTGGCTCTAATCACATGATTATCTCTACTGCCTAAGGCTTTAGTTTTTTTCATTTCTTTATTTGTTAAACAGATTTTTTTTTTGAAAACCTACTAAGTGCCAGACACCTTTTTCTTTTCTCTCTTTTCTTTTTTTTTTTTTTACAATTATTACTTAGAAGCTCTTTTTTAATTCTGTGGCATTTTTGTAGATAGTCACTTATTTTAGTCTTTTATTCTTTTGAAGGGCAATTCTCAAAAACGTATTAATAGCATTCCCATAATCACATCTACAAATACAACTAGCTAAATACAGAGACCTTCACTCATTCATGTTGAGTAACCACCCAGGGAAGATATCACATTGATTTAAAGCAGCCAGATGTTCTGTGAACCAGCAGAGCTTATTATGCCCCTCATCTTGGTTTGAGAAAAATCTGCCACATAAAACAAAATGGACCGGGTGCAGTGGCTCATGCCTGTAATCACAGCACTTTGGGAGACCGAGGTGAGAGGATCACTTGAGGCCAGGAGTTTGAGTCAAGCCTGAGCAACATAACAAAACCCCACCTCTACGAAAAACAGAAAACTTAGCCGGGTGTGGTGGCACACACCTGTAGTCCCTGCTACTCAGGTGGCTGGGGGAAGAGGATTGCTTGAGCCCAGGAGTTTGAGGCTGCACACAGTGGTATCATTAGGAAAACTAAGATCAAAGTATAATAGAGTAAAAGGTGAATTTAATAGACAAATCTTAGAGAGCAAAGCATTTAAAATAATGAAATTCCTTTATATAAATTTATTCAACATTTTTACAGTTTAAAAATAACTTACGTGCATTATCTTCTCTGATTCTCACCACTGAGAAGTTATGCCTATTTTACCTGAAACTGAAATTCAGACAGGCTTGTCCAAGATCACATTGTTACTAAAGAACAGATTTGGAGCTTAATCCTAAAGCTTTTGATTCCAAGTATAGTGTTCTCTCCACAATACCACCCTTAAACCTCCAGAAATAGAGTTGAGCATATTTCCATGGAAAAAATAAAATAAAACTTGACCAATCCAACATAAACTGTATCACTAAATTTTAGAATCTAGGGCTTAATGTTGAATTACTCATTTTCACATGTTAATTAAAATAAAAATTGTATTCATAACATATAAATTAAAATGGACCTACCTTTATAAGTTTGGTAGAGAATTAAGTTCTCTCATTCATTAATCAAGTATTTATTAAGTATCTTAGTTCGCTCCAAAAACTGGGAACTCAGAAATGGGCAAGATAGGCAATAGTCTACCCTCACAGAGATTTTAGTTTGAAAGTAAAGATAGTTGACTAGGAAATATCAACAAAATAAAAGGTTAAAATAGTGTGTGATAATGCTATGATAAGGTACCAGGTGCCATGGGAGCAGAGAAGTAAGTTGATGCTATACATACCATGTTAACAAGTTTGGCCGTATACATAAGGAGAAATGACAAGTCATAGAAGATTTTTATATAAAGGGGAAGACGACCATTTTTTAGTTTTAGAAAAATTACTTTAACTACAGATTGGAATATATCAATTAAAATGAGCAACACCAATTATATTTTTTCTTTCATACTACTTTTAATAAACATATGCAAAATTGAATAGTCACAATTTTTTATCAATACTCATTAGACATTATGACTAGAAAATAAAAATATTTTTTAAGAAGGATTTACATGTGCTTAATTCTTATTGTGGATATTATTGTTTTTGTTTTTTTGTAAATCAAGGATATTCATATGAAAATAATACAATAATTAATACAATAGAAAAGTTATTGTTGCACCAGGTCTTTAAAAAGTTTTTAATATTAAAATTTCAGTTCTAGATGATACAACAAAGGTGTCATTTTATTACTAATATTAGCTAGAATTTATTGAGCAATGCTAAGCATTCTGCATAGATTATCTTATTTAATCTTCACAAGAATCCTAAGAAATATTATTACATACATTTTGCAAATGAGGAAATTTTAAACTGAGGGAAATAAAGTACATTTGCCCAAGGCTACACAACCAGTAAGTGCTGGAACCAGGATTCAAACTCTGGTCTATCTGGCACCAAAGCCTATACTTTTAAGTATTATGTCATATTACAACTTGACTTACTAAGAAAGGATCACAGTGTTTCTTTTTTCAATATTTTTTTCTGTCATTGTCCTTAGCAATTTTACTTTACCCTCCCTAAAATAATTTTTTAATATACTTCAACAAACACCTGTTGATCAGGATATTTCCTCTGTTGAAACAGGTAGATATTAGTATAAAATGGTGAATTTATATTGCTTCTTTCAGATAAGCCATGCTTTCAAATTTTCTATAGAATAGTTGAGGAAAAGTATTGAGAAAAATGCAAGGCTAAGTAGAAATAAATAGAAAGGAAGAAGATGGCAAATTGCACCTTCAGCTAAATATTGAAATACGCATTGTTCCAGTGTAACAAACTATTAATAGAAAAAAAATAAATAAAACTTGGAATTTAAGTACTGGAGAAATGATCTGGCCAGACTTAAAACAAACCTGAAGACTACAATCATTTTGTATATATTAGATGGTTTACAAATTACATTAGCATCTTTAGAAGAGAAATAATACTCATAAGAAATGTTATAACCTGTTAAAAAAAAAACAAAAAACAGTATGGCATTTCTTGTGACCAGATGTGTCATTGCCATATCTGGGCAGGTTTGCTCCAGAATCTGACTAGGAAGCTGAATCCAAACCACTGATGGAAGGAGACTCTGACTTTGAACACAACTTTTCTTCTCCTTGGACAAAAAAAAAAGAAAAAGAAAAGAAAAACCACACCACTATTCTGATTATAAACATTTGTGTAACATTTCCCATTTACAAATCAATATTTGCATAGACTAGATATCTTGATTTGATCCTCACAATAATCCCTTAAGAAGTATTATTAGTACAGTCATATTTTAAGATGAGGAATTTGAAGGGCAATCTGTTGATTTCCTTTAGATACCTTAGCCAGCTGGTGGTAATGATTGGATTCAACCCCGGGCTCTCCTCCACTGCACCATGACGGCTTTCATTTGTTCACAGAACACCATATTCATACAGTGAAAAAAACACTGGACAAGCTTCTGGCTCTAATTCTATCACTAACCAGCTTTTTAAAAGTGAAGTTCACATACATTATCTTATTTGATGAGAAAAAGAAACAACATGTAGTAAGGGAAAAAAGGTATTAAACCCCTTTTAATAAATGAAACTGAAGTTCAGAGGATTACATGATTTCCATAAGATTACCTGGTGGCATCATTATCAGAAGGCATATAAACTGTATTGTATATGTGGGAGATTGGAACTTTGAGATATTATTTTTTTTCTCTCCCTAAATTTTCCCCATTTCCTTTCTTTTCATTCAGGCAGATAACTGGTGCTATACTTTACTGCCTCAGGGGAGGTATGTGCCAGGACAGAAAACAGAAGGGATTTTAAAGTAATTCCAGTTTTGCTTTTCAAAACCCTAATCCCTGAAAATAAAAGAGTTTGTCACAGAGATGAAAGAGACATTCTCAGGTATAGGCAGAGAGACACTTCTCCTGGCCTCTTCCCAGTCTAGAAAGAAATTTTCCCAGCTGAAGAAAACTGAGAGAAGTCTTTGGATCTCAAGGCAGCAGGGATCTAGGCTCTGCTTACAGCCAGCATTACCTGGAAGGCAGCAGTGCCCTAGAAAGGAATGGCATCATAATGCATCTAGGCAAACAGAAACACAGAAATTCCAGTAAAAAAGAAAATTCATGACTTGGAAGAGCAAATCTCTGTCAGACCAGAAAGAACTATCTAGACACAACAACTCACATCTCAGAGCTAAGCTACTGTATACAGATAATCAATGAGCAGAGTATACCCACATTCCAGATGGAACTGTACCTTAACCCCACGGAAGTGGGGAAAACTTAAAAAAAGATTGGAGTTATTGTGTCCACTACTCAGTGACTAAGAGTCAAAAATAAAGTTGAATTATAGAAAATGAATGGATATTTCTTACATACCTAAATTTATACACCAAGCCTTCAGTACCTAGCAAGATAGTGTCATCAGAAGAAAGAGAATACAAAATCTTACCCATAATCTTTGAATATTTAAATTTAATAATTCATTTTCACAGGATTTTCTACTTTATAATACATTATTCCTCTTGATCTTAAATCCTAAAATAAATGAGGTCAGGAGAATTGTTTCAAAATAAAGGTGATTTGGCCATAACTCTTGAAATAGCTTTGAGAAATTTACAAAAAATTGAACCCATGAAAAAAGCTTACTAGTTGGAATTCAGAATGATTGGCTCAACACAAGAGACTGGGTAAAACTCATGATCCTTTGCTGACAAAGCAACCTACATTGAGGATACAGAGATCCTCCTGTCTCGACTGCTACAAATTCCTGAGCAGGAATTGTTGCTGTGGAACAGGCCCCCTTCCTCTAAAAAAAGATGTTATACATATCAGCCTTATTGTAAAAAATATTTTATAATCACGGACATGGTAACACAGTAAGAATTAAGAAATAAGCATATAAAGACTATAATTAAGAATCATATTCTTATAGTTTAGTGAATACATTTTTATAGAATAGTAAGGGATTTATTTCTTGACACAGGCATGAATGAATTGAATTCTTTAATCCAATGTTTTAAAAATCCAATGTTTCATGTACATCTCACTGATTAAATTCTTCTACCCAAAACAGTAACCAATAATAGGCCTAAAGGAGAGATCAAATATTCTATTATAAATGGAACACTTGAGCAGTCTTCCAGAAACCTAGCAGTTCACTCATTTTATAATATCAAATCATTAGCATATGATTTGCACACTTTCCCAATACATAGGATGTATTAAATAAAATCAATTAACATAATTTTATCTCTATGCCTATTGTTTGCTTCATAGCATACTCCTAATTAGTAGTTGAACATAAAAAGTATTCTATTTCTCACTCCAGAACATGCTGTCTTTATGCCTCCTGTATTAACGAATATTTTCCAACATCAAGAGTCTGTCGCTTCATGCTTTCCAATAACCCTCTCAACAAAGTCCAAGATGACCCTTGTGGGGAATTTTAACTCTTAAAAATTCTTTAATAAATTATCTGTTTTACTTTGACTTACAGAAATTGAAAAAGTTTAAAAATTTTTTTTCACATTCACCCCCAGGAAGATTCAGTGTTTAACTCTTTTGAGTTTTATTGGCTATGGGGGGAAAAAACAAAACATGAAGTTTTGTGAAATGGAAAAAGCATCTGGTTATAGTACTGATATGCAAACATGAAAGATCAAACACAAATTTGGTAAAATGTATGCAAAAAGAATAAAATAGCCACACAGGTGCACTCAATAAATTCAGGTACAGGCATACCTCGTTTTACTGTGCTTCACTTTATTGCACTTCGCAAATATTATGCTTTTCACAAATTGAAGGTTTGTGACAACCCTGCATCAAGCAGGTCTGTTGGCACCATCTTTCCAACAGTATGGCCCATTTCATGTCTTTGTGTCACATTTTGGTAATTCTCCTAATATTTCAAACTTTTTCACTATTATTTTATCTGCTATACTGATCTGTGACCAGTGAACTTTGATGTTGCTATTGTAATTGTTTTGGGGTACCACAAACCACACCCTTATAAGAAGGTATACTTAATTGATAAATGTTGTGTGTGTTCTGACTGCTTCACTGACCAGCCATTCCTCCATCTCTCTCCCTCTCTTTGGGCCTCCCTATTCCCCAAAAAACAACAATACTGAAATTAGGCCAATTAATAATTCTACAATGAAAGGAAGAGTCACACATTTCTCACTCTCAAAAGCTAGAAATGATTAAGCTTAATGAGGAAGTCACATTGAAAGCCTAGATGGTCCTAAAGCTAGGCTTCTTGTGCCAGTTAGCCAACTTGTGAATGCAAAGGAAAAGTTCTTGAAGGAAATTCAAAGAGCTACTCCAGAGAACACACGAATGATAAGAAAGTGAAACAGCCTTATTGCTGACATAAAGAAAGTTTTAGTGGTCTGGATAGAAGATCAAACCAGCCATAACATTCCCCTAAGCCAAAGCCTAATCCAGAGGAAGCCCCTAATGCTCTTCAATTCTATGAAGGCTGAGAAAGGTGAAGACACTACAGAAGAAAAGGTGGAAGCTATCAGAAGTTGGTTCATGAGGTTTAAGGAAGGAAGCCATCTCTGTAACATGAAAGCGCAAGGTGAAGCACCAGGTGCTGATGTAGAAGCTAGAGCAAGTTATCCAAAAGATCTAGCTAAGATAATTGATGAAGGCGACTACATTAAACAACAGATTTTAATTTTAGACAGGATTATATTAGAAGAAGATGCCATCTAGGACTTTCATAGCTAGAGATGAGAAGTCAATGCCTGGCTTCAAGGCTTCAAAGGACAGGCTGACTCTCTTCTTAGGGGTTAATGCAGCCAGTGACTTTATGTTGTAGCCAATACTCATTTACCATTCCAAAAATCCTAAGGCACTTAAGAATTATGCTAAATCTACTCTACCTATGCTCAATAAATGGAACAACAAAGCCTAGATGATGGTACATCTGTTTACAACACGGTTTACTGAATATTTCAAGCCCACTGTTGAAAACTACTGCTCAGAAAAAAAGATTTCTTTAAAAATATTTCTCCTCAATGACAATGCACCTAGTCAACCCCCTCAAGAGTTCTGATGAAGAGGTACAAAGAGATTACTGTTGTTTTCATGCCTGCTAACACAACATCCATTCTGCAGCCCACAGATCAAGGAGGAATTTCAACTTTCAAGTCTTATTACATAAGAAATACATTTTGTAAAGCTATCATGCCATAGATAGTGATTCCTCTGATGGATCTAAGCAAAGTAAATTGAAAACCTTCTGGATAGGATTCACCATTCTAGATGCCATCAAGAACATCCATGATTCATGAGAGAAGGTCAAAATATCAACATTGACAGGAGTTTAGAAGAAGCTGATTCCAATCCTCATGGATGACTTTGAGGGATTCAAGTCTTCCATGGAGAAAGTAAACTGCAGATGGGGTGGATATAGCAAGAAAACTAGAATTAAAAGTAGATGTGACTGAATCACTATGACCTCAGGATAAAACTTGAACGGATGAGAAGCTGCTTCTTATGGATGAGTAAAGAAAGTGGTTTCTTAAGATGGAATCTACTCGTGAAGATGCTGTGAACATTGTTGAAATGACAACAAAGGATTTTGAATATTACATAAACTTAGTTGATAAACCAGTAGCAGGGTTTGAGAGAATTGACTCCAATTTTGAAAGAAGTTCTACTGTGGGTAAAATGCAATCAAACAGCAACGCATGCTACAAAGAATCTTCCGTGAAAGGAAGAGTCGATTGATGTGGCAAACTTCATCGCTGTCTTACTTTAAGAAATTGCCTCAGCCACTCCAACCTTCAGCAACCACCACCCTGATCAGTCAGCAGCCCTCAACACTGAGGCAAGACCCTTCACCAGCAAAAAGATTGACTTGCTGAAGGCTCAGATGATTATTAGCATTTTTTAGCAATAAAGTATTCTTTAAGGAATTTACATTGTTTCTTTAGACATAATGTAATTGCAAACTTAATAGACTACAGTATAATGTAAACGTAACTTTTATTCACTAGGAAACCAAAACATTTGCGTGACTTACATTATTGTGAAATTTGCTTCATTGTGGTGGTCTGGAACCGAACCCGCAATATCTCTGAGGTATGCCTGTACATATTTTCTGAATAATGATTCTGAAAAAAATTATTTTCAGAACTTAAGGAAAGCTAGAGATGGAAAGACAGTATACCCAGATAAGGAAAGTCAAATGTAAATTAGATACTACAAATGAGATACTACAAAAAAAGTTAAGCCACAAAGGAAACAAATAATGAAAGAAGAAAACTCTAAATGAGGAAGGAATAAACAGAAGAGTTCTAAGGTCCTTCCCCCAGAGAGAAGAAAGAAAAACAGAAGTGACACTTTTACAAAGTATAGAATCAACCAAAAGCAAAGACATAATTAAGACTGTGAGCCCAGGAAGCAATAATCTCAATATCAAGGGTACCTATGAGATATATGACAGTATCATATCTCATAATTCTAATTATGCAACATTCTTCAGCTTCCCTTTAAAAGATACAATGTCAAAATATATAACTATGAAAAATATAGTATTTAACTTTCAGTATGCATCCTCCATTACATGTCTGAGAACAGTTGCAAAAAACAAATTCAAAGGAAACAAAGTGTCATATAAATGAATAACATCAAGTAGACTTCTATATCAGTTTAAAAGAAGCTCTGAAGATAACAGAATAATTTTTTAAAACACAAAAAATGAGCATCTCTTTCAAAGTATCAAAGGCATTGATTTCTTTCAAATATTTAATTACAATTAGGAGAATTAAAAAACTGTTCAAAAAAGAAACTCCATGTACTAAAAAATTTTGAAGTATACTTTATCCTTAAAACAGCAACTTTCTAGCCGGGCGCAGTGGCTTATGCCTGTAATCCTAGCACTCTGGGAGGCCGAGGCAGGAGGATCACTTGACCTCAGGAGCTCAAGACCAGCCTGAGCAAGAGCTAGACCCCATCTCCAGCAAAAATAGAAAAAATTAGCTGGGTGTGGTGGCCCGTATCTGCAGTCCCAGCTACTTGGAAGGCTGAAGCAGGAGGATCACTTGAGGCCAGGAGTTTGAGGTTGCAGTGAGCTACAATGACGCCACTGCACTCTACCCAGGGCAACAGAGTGAGGCTGTCTCAAAAAACAAAACAAAACAAAACTCCAGCAACTTTCTGCTGAAAACACAGGGAGGGACACAACTATCATTAACTTTTATTTCTTACATTAACCAAACATGAAATCATATCAGATCAATTCAAGAAGACATTGAAATAGACCCTTACAACACACTATGATCTTGCATCATATCATAGAATACAACTTATCTTGGATTGGTTCTAAATTTTCACAAATTAAAATATGTCAAAGATTGTCCTAAGGGCTCAGTTGGGAACAAATCAAGTTACTACTGTAGATGAGAGAATCCTGAATGAAAAACAATTGCTGAGGGAAAAAAATCTCTAACAGAGAAACAGAAGAGTCTTCTGTTGATAAAACTGAGATCTATAAAAATGTGAAGAGACTGGAGTGGGAGAGTTAGGAAGTAATATAATAAAGCAAAAGAGCAGGGAATATGGGGATTTGAGGTACAGCAGTTTCAGCTTATCCAGAGCAGATAAGAATAGCACCTAGAAATGGGCTTAGTGAGATTTCACAACCATTTCCACTTTCCACCATGGTTGCATGTTATCACTGAGAGAATCTCCTCTCTACTTTGATAACAATATACTAAATAAACACCAAATAAAAATCCGTCTTATGAAAATTTCATATTTTAATAATAAATTCAACAATGAATAAATGCTTGGCTCAGAGGGGATAGTTATTGTTTAAAATCACATTAAGTCTAGCTCTTTCTTCATATCTATCACATGTAACAATGAAGAGAGAAAAAGATTCAAGATGATGAAGGACAGTGCTCCCTGCAGGATAAATCTAGGTTTAACTTTAAAATATTTTTCTTATATAAACAGTAGAGATAGTAGACTTAGCCAATTAAAAATATAATGCACATGTAATAACTTGTTTGGCTAGTTGTTCATAATATTCAAAAATACATATCTTAATACTACCAGTTTTAAGAGATTTAAAAGCAAGAAAAATTATTTCTCTAACTAGATCAGTTTATAAGGAAAATTACATAATGCATACACTTTAGTAATGTACAAATATATACTTGTTTTGCTAATTAGAACTTGTTGATTCCTTTAAAAATTTAATCCATTACATCAATTCATTGTTAAAGAAGAAAGGAAGAGAAGGAGGGAGGGAGGAGAAGAAAGGAAGAAGAAAAGAGAGGAAGTCTCTATAATACTTTCTTATAAAGTATTATAATTTTCAATAATGTATCAGCAATTTTCTGTAACAGTTCCTTAAAGGTAAGAGTTTTTACAAAACTCAGTCTATTGGGTTTAGAAACCTTACATTCACCCTGTTTAGTTAAGTTATACCTATAACATCAATTGTGCTTCCTCCTCCTCCTTCCCACATACATTTTTATCCCTTTCTTTCTCTCTCCTCCTCCCTCTCTTCCTCCTCTCTCCCCCTTCCCATTCTCTCTCCCTCTTCCTTCTTTTTTTCACTTGTCTCTCTCTCTCTTTCTCTTTCTCTCTCTCTCTCTCTCACATACATACAAAATGTATTTAAATCACTTATTAGTCTAAAATAAGACAGTCCAATAGGAACTGTCTAGAGAAATGGTAGAAAGAATGAAAACACACATGAACACATGAAGTTAAATAAGTCAGAGGGCCATATTGTTTATTGGCTACATTTCCAAAACCATTCTTGTTCTAGATAAACCAACTGTGTCAGGTCTGGACAAGTGTGCCTCCAAAATCTCGTAGAGAGTTTACATCTCTCAGTGGTATTATGAGGAGCAAAAGGGGAAAGAAACAATCCCAGTCTTAAATCCCAGTATGCAAAAAGCACAGCTCTAGGTGTTTCAAAGGTTTTATATAGCATATCTGTATAAATATCAGCTTGGATAAAGCATCTCAGTGATTCTAATTTTCTTCAATGCATCTTCCAAATCTACAGGTAGAAGGATTAAACACCATGCAGAGCCAGGTTGCACTTTAACCCACAGTTCATCCAGAGCTTTAGTTTCAGATTGTAGCAACTCAGAAAACTAGACAACATTGGATCTATGTTAGCCCAGTAGAGTTCAAGTGTTTGTATAAGTTTTGATTCAAAACGCTTGAGAAACTCTTTATAGTTCATTTCATCTTCCATATCATGTCAAAAACAAAAACAAAAACAAAAAACACCAAACTGGTTTCCCTAGGATCCTTTGGAACAAAGTTAACAGAGGGTAGATCTAGGCTAAATTGAATCCCCAAGGAATGACATATAACTATGCTTCAGGACACACTGGATCTTGATTAATTCCAATAATAAAAATTGGGGAGAAAAAATCAGCTGTTTGCCTCATTTGAGGAACTTGCTAATCATGTCATTGTATAATGCATGTATCTGGAAAAGCATAACAGTTACCAAAGTTGTGTTTTATGACAAAAGTGAAGATTTACGCTAGAATAAATCCAAATATGAAATCTATTTTTAATCAAAAGATAAATTATAAAGCTATAACTTTGTTTGGTGCAAACAAAATTACATTGCTATCTTTTAAAAATATGTCATTAGCTTGATAAGTATTAAGTCCATGGGGAAGAGCTCCACTGTACAAGTTTCTTTTTTTAAAGATTGTTTAAAAGCAACCTTTAACAAGCTAAGAAAACAAGCTAAGGAAAATCCCAAAACTGTGGTACTATATTCTTGTTACAAATGGTGATATATAACAACCTACTTCATGAAATCACAAATGTCTATAATTAAATACTATAGTTTACTTCATTTTACTTTAGCAAAATATTACTAAATGATTTACCACTGAAAAGATACTATTACAATTAATATTTCCCCCAAAGTGAAGCAAAATTCTACTCTCAAATGGAATACAATTTAAATTACAAATACCAGAACCAAGAAAAAGGAGAAACATATTATATAGGAACCTCATAGCCCACCTTTCTTCTTGACTGGCATTTTTGGGTCTTTCCACTGCCACAGGATCAAGATTTCTTTTCAGGTCTCACCTTGATCCAGCTGGATTGAGGCCAAGAGCCAGGTAACTGTTGCAAACCACTTCACTGTTCAGTTTTGAAATCCAGGCTGAGTCTTCTATTTCAGATAAAGAAAATAATGATGTATTTTTTCCACAAGTAAACTTTTTACACTGTCCACAGAGTTTAGAGAAAAATAACTTTTGAGTTTTTCATGTTTTTCGATTTTTGTAAAATATTTACACTGTTTTAAAAAGCTGAGAAAATTATTGTAAGCATAGAAAACGTTATTAAAACTCCTCTTCAGGCAGCAACATTTTGGGGAGTTCAATGACTAACTCAATTAAGGCACAAACCAAATTTAGACATCTGTATCATTACTTTATACATGACCAAATTCACAGATGAACTGGATAATGATAAAGGTCCTCAATTCTTTAGCGAAAAATTTAATTCCCACCCCAAAAAAATACTTTTAAAAACCTCTTTGACTCTGTTCTATAAAAAGGTGGGTGAGTTTGAACAGTTTTCTGGGGCAGAGCACAGTCTGAAAGCCCCCCTTCTATTTACTGGATCAGAAGTTCCGGATCTCCCCCTAAGACAGGAGCCAGCTTGCTGTCACTTTCATTTTTTCCTTCTGCGCTCTCCAAGCCCCCCACGCTTGATCTTTAATGCCCCTCTGATTCTGATCCTCCCATGTATTAACTGAGAGGATTGAAAAAAAGGAAAGCAATCCCTTGGCATGGAGACATTAAAGTGACAGTGCTACTCAATGGGCACTTGATGCAGGATGAGTTGGCGAAGCAGATTTCTTCACACTGGAGTCATTCACATAATGCCATCTCTTCGCATCCAAGCAGCTCCCTATCCGGCGAGGAAAAACACTGAGACTGTTCGAGAGAAGCCAAACCTTCCCCCAAAGGTGTTTTCAGAGACGCTGTAGTAGTATTAGGCATGTAAGCATAAGCTATGCAAATGGTCCGCGATTTCCTAAATGAGCCAGTGGCAGCTGCTTGGCTTTCACATCCACCCTTTCTCTCAATCTCTCTTCAAACTACCCACCTTCCTTTTGCAGAAAAGACAAGACATTTCTTTGCCACCGCTGGCCACCCCTGCCCACACCCCGTTCTTTCATAGAAGAGCACTGTAATGTCCTGCACCCTCCACGCGATGAAATGTTTCCTCAGGCAGGAGAAACAGCGGCACAAGAAATTATATAACTCTCGAATTTGGCTTCTCTAAGACATGGAGACTGCAGGGTCGGGGGGGTGCCGGTCTGGGAGATACTGCTGGGCATTTAACGTGCACAAAATAGTGCCGGGCCTTCTCGCAGTGCCTCCCACCCTGAAAAACTGGCTGACAAGTGGGTCTTCTCGGGGGATAAAGGGCAAATTTCTCTCCAGTCGCTTTCCAAGCGGGGCGAAAGGATGGAATCTGAGGGGACTAAAGACTGGAGAGAGTCAGACAGCTGCGAGGGGAGGAGGCTAGTCAGGGCTGCTCTGACAGAGCTGGGCGGCCGACTGGGGACTCTGAGGAGGAGGTGCCGGAGAAGCCGAGCCTCAACACAAACACACGGGCCAGGTCAAAGGGGTGAGCTCCCTCAAGGAGTGAAAGGGACGAGTAGCTAGTCCCCAGCTAACGAAACTACCCTGAGGAGAGGCAAGCGCGCAGCAACATTCTTACGCTCGGGCCGCCGCATGCTCCCCTCAGGACGAGAGGAGAAGGGGAGCTAGGCTGACAAATAGCGGGGGGGGGGCTGTTGGGGGGGCGGGCCCACGGGCGACTGGACCTTGTCGAAGCCAATGAGTGGCCGTAATTTCTGGACGTCACGTCCAATCACAGCCAGGATGGAGGGCGCGGCGTTTGAGTGAGTGGGGGCGGGCCTGGGCTGCCAGCGGGAGGCGTGAGCCGGAAAATAGCACCACTTCCCGCCCAAGGCGTTCTGGGTCCCCGCCCGCCTGCCAGTCACGTGAGCCGCAAAAAATGGCAGGGCTCGGGCGTGAGGCTGGGGGTGACCTGAGGGATGGCGATGTGGTGCCGCTGGGAGCTGGGGAAGCGCCCAAGGTAGGCGGAAACCCCAGGTGGTATGGGCCGTGATTTCTGCAGCCTCAAAGTGTTGCCGGCTTCTTCTAAGATGATTCACGTAAAGGGGATTGAAGAGCTAAAAGAGTACAGCTCCCAAGTCCCTGCAGGGCACAGTCGATTACGTTTCCAGTTGTTATGGAAAGAGGCGAAGAGAAGGTAGAAGACCTGAGGTCAAGTCCTTATTATCTGCAGCTTGTTTTCTCTTGTCTCTAGGCCTTTGCACAGGCCTTGTCTTCAACTTAGAATATTTCCCTGCTCCTGTCCCTCCCAACTCCCCCGCCAAATTTTTCTTTTGGATATTGTTTTAAATGGCACTTCCTCCAGGAAGCTTTCCCACACTTCCTCTGACTAGATTAAGTTTTCCTTTTCTTACAGGTTTTTGTTTGTTTGTTTTAGTTTTTTTGACATCCCCATTCTGCGTTTAAATTTCCTGCTTTTTTTGTTCTGACCTTCCACTAGTTTGTGGGTTCCTGAGGTCATTGGCTTTATCTTGATTACCCTGGGGCCTGGAATATGCCAGGTGCTTCGTAAATGATGAGCGAATATTGAATAAAATTCTGAAGGTCAGGTGAAATAATACACATAAAGGCACCACAAAACCACAAAATGCTTTGCAAACTATAAACCTACATAAATGTACTATTACTGGTATAAGCATGGTGACCAGTTGAGTGGCCTTGGCTTAGTTAATTTGTAGATAAAATGCTGGTTACACTTACCAACAAGGCAGGGGACATACCATGATCACGAAGGTGGTTTTCCCAAGGTAAGGCTTACCCATTGTACTCTGGACGTGCTGACCCCTCTGATTTCTCCAAATGTGGGAAACTCAACTGCATAATTTGTGGTAGTGGGGAACTGTGATCATGCTCTCCTGTGGTGAAAATATTTATAAAAAGAGAAAAAAAAGTTGGTTATAGCAAAATCTTTACATTTTAAGCTTAAAATGAAAGCAGTCCATTCTTTTGACAGTGCCTTGCAAAGTCTAGGGCGGGTACCCAGTAAATGTTCGCTGTCCTGTTTTCAGTGTTTCAGTATTTAATGTCCTGTAATCATGATCCTGGGTGTCTCTTTTCCCTATACAGAGCTTAGGGTGTAGACTAGGTAGGAGATTAGTACAAGATATTGCCTAGAAATTTTCTTTGTGGGAGGTGGGAGACTTCAATGAATTGGATGAGAGGAAAACATAAATTTATCTAAGGCTTCTGGTTAATCATCATGTCATTGACATTTACCTTCTTAGGACATTAGATAGGTTAGGTATAGAATCTCCCCTAGATGTTACTATCTCTTCTCTTCCATTTTCCATTTGGATGTCAGAGAGAGGCAAAAGATTAAGTCTAGTCCCTGAAAAATTGTAATTTGTAGAGTTTTTTTTTTCTTCCCTATCCTCTTCAGACATTTTAAAGAAAAAGAAAAAACAGTTCTGCAGTGGTGCAGGGAAAGAAGCTGTTCCATTATTACTCATTGTGTAACACCATAAGAAGTTACAAAGGAGTCCATACCTGCTGTGTGTTGATGCCATGGGCAAATGAGTATTGCAGTGATGTTCAACATGTGTCCATTGACTACAGCATCAGAAGCACTTGTTGCTATTAAAATGCATATTTCTAGGCCTCATCCTACCTCTTTTGAATCCAGATATCTCTGGAGGAAGTTCAAGAGACTGCATTTCAAATAAACACTCCATGTGATTGTTGTGTACACTCAAAGTTGAGAACCACTGATTTATTAAGTATCTTCTGTGTTTATTATGCTTAATCCACTCTAATTGTCTTGCCTAGGATTCCTTAAGTTTGAGATTTAGTATGTGCCCTTGACTATAAACATTATTAAGATGGAGATTGGTGTAAATTCGTGAAGGGCCATTGATTTTTTTTTTTTTTTATCTGTTTGGCTGATCTGGAGGAAAAAGCATTGAAGTTTGTATTAACAGAACTTCCACTTACTGTTGCAGTAAACATTTGCAGCCACAAATTTGGATTTGCAAGAAATGTCCATATTTCCTTGTTTAGATGAAATTAATCCCTGTAATGCCAGACTGGCAAAATATTTAACAAACGTTATTAAGACTTTTCTGCAAAGACCTGAAAGTCTTACCCAGAGCAAAACATTCAGAAGGGATCCTGTCTGAGACTGCAGTTTTGTTTTTGTTTTGTTTTGTTTTTTACCTCATTAGTTTCTGTTAAGATACTGCTAGCCAACTGGGCAAGACGTTATGGTCCATTGACGTTGGCAGTTGTCATGTATACTACATAGCTATCTCTGGCAAAGGCCCTGCTTCCACCTCAGGTGCTAATAGGGAACTGGATGTATAATTTATATAGTCCAAAATAGCCATAATCCATTCTCTGTTCCCAGCCTGAAGCAGTCTCCCTCTTTCTGATTTTCTCTGTCACTATTCTCCCAAGACAATCCCTGTTCTCCTACCTCTCCAGGAAACTCAACACAATCTCCAAAATGAGCTTAGGCTTTCATGAGAAACAGAGGATATAGATAGTTGTCCACAAGGAGTTTACACCTCCCCTGAATTGCTAGAAGATCAAGGAGAATTACAAAGGGTCTAGCTATCTTCTTGGAATGAGGAAAGGGGAGAACTGTAAGGAAAAGAAAAATTCAGTATCTCAGTAAGTTATCCTTCTATACTAAGTCCTAAGGTGAGTCAACTGTTCGGAACTTCTGTTTTCTTATCTGTAAAAATAGAGATGATCATTATCCTACTAATTTCTCAAGTTAACGTCAATCAAAAAGCCATTGTCTAACAGATAATAAAAACTCAATAAATGTTGATTGAATTATTAACATAAAGTATGTGAAAGCAGATGACATAGTACCTGGCACATAACTAGACTATAAATGTTTTTTAATCTGAATCTGTAGAATTTATAAGATCCTATTTAATATTAATATCATTAGCTATTATGGCTCTGGAATTTTGTGTTTTCCAGGACATCAAGATGGCAGCATCTATGCACAGTCAGCCCAGTCCTTCTCTAGGAGATGCAAAACTCAGAAGACCAATAGTCATTGAAATCATAGAAAAAAAATTTGAATGTCTTAGAAAAGAAATGTAAGAGATACATCCAGACTGAAAGTCAATATCTTTATATGCAAATCTTTTATATTGCCATTATTTCTGAGGAGTATCTAAGATCCTATTAACTTTATTGAGTTGGTTATAAAGAAAGCTTATTAAATAGAAGAACTGGAGGGAAACATGGACAAATGAAAATAGTGGTTTGTTAGAATATTTGGGATTGTGTATAATTTCTTTTGCTTCTTAAAAAATGTCCAAAATTATTGCTAAAACATTTGTGCAGTAAATATATTTTAGTTAGAAGTAATTAGGAGAAAACCATTTTGGGGGGTACTTATATTTACTGATGAGCAATTATAATTAATCAGTTTAGGATTGATTATCTCAGCCACAGTACTTAGTACAGCAAAAGGAAATGCAGATTTCATGGTGTACATACAATCTCACATTATCATTTTGACTTTTAAATGAATAGAGCTTAAGAATAAAATCAAAGGATAGTTGATCTTAAACCTTAGAAATTTCTGGACTTAGTTGTGAGTCAGAATTAGAAAACTAGATATATCTTATCTCTTTGGATGAGGTTTTATAAATCCTGGACAAATTATTTTAAATGTATCTGGACTAATTAAGAAATAGCTATTTTCTAGAAGGCCTAACCAAATGTAAACACCTTTTTTCAGATGACCTTACGGAAATTAATTTTTAGTAGCAGGAAATTCTTGATTTAGGTAGTTCATAAAATTTGGCTACATTGGAACATACTTATATTTATTTATGGCCAAAATTCTTTAAAAGACCTCTATTTTAGAATCACCTAAGTCTTCTCAGGAAGAGAATTATATCCTCCCATTAAAATGCATATTCCACAGGGGATTTTTTTTCTTTTCTTTTGCTTTGTTTACTGCCCCATCCTCAGTGCTTAGAAAATACTTTTCACATAGTAAGTGTTCAAGATATATTTGATGTTGAATAAATATGTAATAACAAATAACTACCCAGGAAAGGATATATCCATTAGGAAAATATTATGTTGAACTTAATTTTGCTCTTTATTTTTTCTATTAGGAAATTAAATATACATGGAACGGTGTCACTTGCGACAACAGCTGGTATCTCTGGAATATTGGCAAACTTCATTTTTAGACACTGCTTCAAAGTTAAACATGATGCTTTGAAAACATATGCATCATTGACTATACTTCCATTTTTGTCTACTATAGTTGCTGACAAGTTCCTTGTCACTGATGCTTTATATTCAGGTAAATTTAAATTTACTAATGTGTAATGTAGTTATGTCTAAGTAAAGATACTTATTAATATATACTGTTGCTACTGCTAATAATAATGCCTTACATTTGTATATTGCTATACCACTTACAAAGTACCTTCACATATATTGTCCTATTGATCCCCACAACAATCCTCATAATTAGGCAGAGTAAGTAGTACTGTTTCTTGTTTATAGGTAGGCAACCCAGAGCACGTTCAAGTACATAAGAAGCAATGTAATATACCGGACAAAGAATAGACTTTGGCATATAACACACATGATTTCAGATCCTGCCTCCCGCCACTTAAGTTTGTGACATTCAGCAAGTCATTAATGTCTGAGCTTCAGTTCTCTTATCTGTGAATCAGTAGTAATAGTACTTACTTCACAGGATTGTTGTGAGAATTAAAAAATACTGTATGTTAAATGCCTAACACAGTATCTGTCATATTATGGGCTTCTAATGTTATTTCCTGCCTGCTCACCTTACTTTGAGTTTCACCACTAGTAATTGATGGAGCCTTTAGCCTTTGTTCATTCTTCAGGTTTGCTTAAATATCTTTTCTGCAGGGAAACCTCTGATTCTCTTATGGTAAGATAGGTTTCTAGATAACATTCTCCATACACTTTACCTTCAAAGCATTGTGCACCCTTATAATTATTTAAATATTTGTCTAATGTCTTTCTTTCCTGGTAGACTGGTCAGAAGGTCTGAGATCAGGTCTCTTTTATTCACCACTGTGTCCCTAGCATCTAGCACATGCCTGACACATAGTAGACAATAAAAATGTATTCACCTAGAATCCAGGTGTCTGTTCTGCTAGTTTAGTATTCTTTCATTATGAAATTGCTTCTATAACAACCATATATGTAAGAGGTAATTCTCCATATGCTAAAATATAATAAAAGCATTTTTAAAATGTGGTGCATTTAGCCTGTTATGTGCCATAGACTTTGAATTTGTAATATTCTTTCTTCTGTTTCATTGTGGTTGAGGACAGTGCAGGTAACTACTCTATGAGATAAAATATTATTTTAAAACCTCTTATCCTGAGTTTTAAAGGGAGATTAAATTTACTTTTGTTTTTCAGATAATATAAGCAAGGAAAATTGTGTTCTTAGAAGTTCACTGATTGGCATAGTATGTGGTGTTTTACATCCCAGTGCTTTGGCTTTTTCTAAAAATGGACGTCTGGCAGTCAAGTAAGTCTATCTGTTGTTTCTTTTCTTCCTTCCTTTTTTCCCTTCCTTCTTTTTTTTTTTTTTTAAGGTTAATAAATTCTCCTTATTCTTTAGCTATCAATGACACATTTTAATCAAATATAGTAGTTTGGTATTTCAGATAGCTAACTTTTAACTTTTTTGCCATCTACATGATAGACCTAGAATGGAAATTATCAGTTGAGGAGAAATCAACAAACTTTTGATAAAATATATATCCAGGAGAAGTGATAATTCTTTTTCCTTTTTAGGTATCATACTGTTCCACTGCCACCAAAAGGAAGGGTTTTACTCCATTGGATACTGCTTTGTCAGACAGAGGTGAAAGCAATGGCAATTCCTCTAGTCTTTCAGACAGGATTTGGAATACTTAATGGTCTCCAGCATTATGAAGTATTTGAAAAGACACTTAAGAAAACCGTGCATGAAGACTAACCAAAGAATGAATGGATGCTATTTCAGCAGAAAGGATTTTTTATGATGAGGACTTGGACATTCCTGAAAGAATTAAAAGTAACACTGGACACTTTGTTTCTGTACCTTTTGCCTGACATATAGTAAATACTCAATAAATATTCAAAATTCAATCAATAAATGTAAGTTTCATCTTACATGTAAGATGTAAGCTTTATCTTTCTTTCAAAATGATATGTCCATTTTGCCTGGTATATAGCAGGTATTCAATAAATATTTAATAATTCAATAAATGTAAATGTAACAATAAATGGAGGTTCCATCTTCTTTATGTGTGGAAATGGGTTTGGGCTGCAAGGTCTGATCTATGCAGTTATATATTCATTAATTCATCTAACATTTATGGGCACCTGCTATGTCTCAGGCACTGTGTTATATGTAATTAGAAAGTTCTTACCCAGAGGGAACTCACAATTAGAGGAATGAGATATGTGAACACACTGTCTGAGAGGTTTTAAGAGGTATACACACAATTCTGTGGGGGCACTGAGGGTGTAACTGTTAACTACTTAGGCAACAGGGGAAGCTGTGGGGAGAAAAAGTAACATTTGAGCTAAATCTTGAAGGAGGAATTAGAAGTTCATAAGAAAGCAAGGTATGGAAATAATAATATACAGCCTATTTCTCTAAACTCTGATTCAATATATTTACTATCTTCTTAACATTTACTAATTGTCTTCACTGTGTAGTTTAGACAACATTTATTGAGTGCCTATTTGCCATGCCTTAAGATAGGCACCAGGGGTACAAAGATTCACTCCCTGCCCTCAAGAAGCTTAAAATCTAAAGAAAGAGTTCACAGCATGCTTCTTTAGAGTCTCCTAAGGCATTCCTGAGCCATAAATATATCTTAGTTCAGGAAATGAACACTGATGAGAAGAATTACAGAATGGAACTTCACATCTCATTCTCCTTGCCCTAACCGTATTCATTTTGAGATTAAAGACTTGGTAATCTAGCAGCACCTTCAGTGGTCCCATGGATCTGTCTCTTGCTTCAACAGTGTTGTAGAAGGAACAGACTGGGGACTGTTCTTTCCAGCCTCCAACTGCTTTCTGATCTCTCCACTTGCAATCTCTGGGACCATCATCTTTTCTTCCATGTCCTGCTTCTGGAGCCAGCTAACACTGTTTTTTGTGGTTAGCTCCTTATTGCCGACCAACCATGAGCTCCCAGATTCGTCAAAATTATTGCACCAAGGTGGAGTCAGCAGTCAACAGCCTGGTGAATTTGCATCTGTGGGCCTCCTACACCTACCTCTCTCTGGGCTACTATTTCTACCACAACGATATGGCTCTGAAAGGTGTGAGCCTCTTCTTCCGCAAATTAACTGAGGAAAGCGTGAAGGTGCCAAGGGTTTCTTGAAGATGCAAAACCAGCATGGCAGCTGCTCTGTCTTCCAGGATGTGCAGAAGCCATCTCAAGATGAGTGGGGTACAACCCTGGACAAAATGGAAGTGCCATAGCCATGGAGAAGAACCTGAACTAGGCTCTTTTGGATCTTCATGCCCTGGGTTGTACCCGCACAGACCCCCATCTCTGTAGACTTCCTGGAGAGTCATTTCCTAGATGAGGAAGTGAAACTCCTCAAGAAGATGGGCGATCACCTGGCTAACCTCCACAGTCTGGCCAGCCCCCAAGCTTGGCTGGGCAAGTATCTGTTCGAAAGGCTCACTCTCAAGCACAACTAGGAGCCTACCGAGCCCATTGACCTCTGAGGAGCCCTTCTCAAAGTATCAGGGCTTCTGCCTCAGCCTCTCCCTCCAGCCACTAGTCAGCTTTTTAACCACCCTGAAGTCCTCTCCCAAGCCTTGGACCAAATGGAAATAAAGCTTTTTGCAAGAAAAAAAAAAAAAAAAAGACTTGGTAATCTTGCAAATACAGCAAGGTTGACTTATGTTCACCTCTCCTGTCACTTGAAAGCGGAATAGATTTGTACTTTACTCCATGACTTCAAATTGTCTTTTCCACAATAAAAAAGCTGGCAAGTCAATCGATATTTTCCTTTGACTTTAGAAGGTCACCAGAGTGACCATAGGAGATCTGAAAGGAGAAATTAGGGAAAACTTGGTCTTCTGGGCCTGAGCCTAAAAGTGAAGCTAGGTGAACCACAGTGAAGAAAGTCGACAAAGTCCTAAAGGCAAGATAGTGCAGAGATGTAAAGTACAGCCTGAACCTCAATTCAAGGTTCAAATCCTGGCTTTACTACTTAACAGCAGGATGATTTTGAACAAGGAACTTCACTTTTGCACCTCAGTTTTCTCATCTGAAAAATGAGGAATAAAAATTGCACTCATCCTCATAGTGTTATAAGGATTAAATGAGTTAATATATGTAAATCAAAACAGCACCCAACTCATAGGAAGTCTATATGTGTTTGTTGCTATCTTAGACCATTGGGGCTACTGTAACAAAATACCACAGACTGGGTGGCTTATAAACAACAGAAATTTATTTCTCATGGTTCTGGAGACTAGGAAATCCAAGATCAAGGCACCAGCAGATTTGGTGTCTGGTGAGGGCCTGCTTTCTGATTCATAGATAATGCCTTCTTGCTGTATCCTCACATGATGGATGGGGCAAAAGAGCTCTCTTGAGCCTCTTTTATAATGGCACTAACCCAATTGATGAGGCACCTGCCCTCATGATCTAATCACTTCCGAAAGGCCCCACCACCTAATACCATCACTTTGGGGGTTAGGATTTCAAAATATGAATTTTGAGGGACACAAAAATTCAGACCATAGCAGGTACATTATTGTTATTATTGTTGCTGTTAGTGCATACCAACTACCATGGTCATTTTCCTAATCTGTGGTTATCAGTCTAGCACTTTTGTAGGAAAGATTAGAAGCCCAACAAGGAGGATTCACAAGATATCTTGTATTTGAATAAATATGTATTTATATTTATTATTTATTCAGCTAATGTTGATTCAACACCTATTGTATCAAAGACATTGAATACCAAAGATTGGGCAAGTTACCTAACCTTTTTAACTGTGTTTCCTCTGAAACATATTAATAACTGCTTCGCAGTATGGTTATAAAGATTAAAGTACATAGAACCATACCATACCATACCTGGTGTGTAGAAGTTGTTCAATAAATGTGTTTACATTGTCTACTTTCCCTGATATACAGAGCAACACAGAGGAATGATATGAATGACAGCAGTCTTCTCATTGTAAAAATAACTAAGATATGATCCTTCTTATGAGAACTTAACTTCACACTTGCCTCATCTCCATTTCCCCTGACTCCCTTTACCATGTGATTTTCCCCCTGCTTTTATGTTGTATTATATTGCATTGTAGTGTAGTGTATTGATTTTCTCCCTGCTTTTGTACAATTATTTTATCTCACGTTAACTACTCAGTATTTGAATTTCCAAGTTTAAACAATAATCTAACAATGAAGAAATGGTATTCTACAGATAGGGTCAAATTTCATAGATTTGTTCACCCACCTTCCTGAGCTTCATTTTAAAAAAAAAATTTCTTCCGGACACACAGAGGGAGATGGTCACGTGAAGAACAAGGCAGAAATTGGAGTAATGCAGCTATAAACTTGGGAATGCCAAGGATTGCTAGCAACTACCAGAAGCTGGAAGAGGCAAGGAGGGTTTCTGCCCAAGAGCCTTCAGAGGGAGTATGACACTTCTGACATCTTGATTTTGGATTTCTGGCTGCAGAACTGTGAGACAATAAATTCTGTTGTTTTAAGCCACCAAAAAAAAAAAAATTCTTCCAAAGATATATAACCCATATTCCCCTAGCTTCATCACCCTATCCCTACAAAGACAGACACACTAACATTAATTAACATTAATAATTGAATCTTGGTAGGTCTGAACTCCACCAGCTTCACCACAGGAACAAAGAAACCCTCCAAAGTCTCCCCAAGACTAGGCATAGCAGAAGAAAAGATTAGTGAACCTAAAGACATGGCAATGGCAACTATTCAAAATAAATTAAAAAAATTAACCTAGTATTAATAAGTGACTTCATATACCTGTAATTAAAGTCATCTCAGGGAGGGGAGGAGCAGAAATTTTTTCCTGAAATATTAGTGGCTGAAAATTTTCCAAATTTGATGAAAACTATAAAGCCACAGATTCAAAAGCTCAATGAGCTCTAAGCAAAAGAAACGTGAGAAAAACGACTCCCAAGCCACATCATAATCAAATTGCCTAAAACCAGTGATAAAGAAAAAATCTTGATAGGAACCAGAGAAATACACTTAACACAGAGGAATGATAAAAATGACAGCAATCTTTTCATCAGTAAAAATGCAAGCCAGAATACAGTAAGGCAAGATCTTTAAACTACTGAAATGTCAACCCAAAATTCTGTTCCCAATAAAAATATCTTTCAGAAACTAAGTGTCTTAGTCAGTTTTGTGCTGCTAAAAAGGAATACCTGAGACTGGGTAATTTATAAAGAAAAGAGGTTTGTTTGACCCACAGTTCTGCAGACTGTACAAGAAGCATGACCCTAGCATCTGCTTCTGGTGTGGGCTTCAGGGAGCTTCCAATCAAGGCAGAAGGTGAAGGGGGAGCAGACACGTCACATGGCATGGCAAGAGGGGGAACAAGAGAGAAGAGGGAGTGCAGGGCTCTTTTTAAACAACCAGCTCTCATGTGAACTAATAAAGAAAGAACTTACTCATTACTGAGGGGAGGGCACCAAGCCATTCATGAGGGATCTGCCCCCATAACCTAAACATCTCCCACCAGGCCCCATTTCCAACATTGGGGATCAAATTTCAACATGAGATTTGGAGGGGACAAACACCCAAACTACATCACTAAGGCTAAATGGGGAGAACGATGTCAGCAAGATGGCAGAATAGGAAGCCTTAGACCCTCCTTCCTCCACGGAGGCACAGATTTAACAACAATACATGAACAAAATGCCTCTGTGAGAAGTTCAGAAACCAGTTAAAAAGGTTCCTGCATCCCAGATAAGCACAAAGCCAACCATGTTGAAGTAGAGTAGGAAAATCTGTGGCACTTTTTCTTGCCAGAAACCTTCCCACCCACTATCCATCTCATCTCCACCCAGCACGACACTGCACAATTAGAAAGAAAATGCCAACTCCTGTCTTCTCCTTTGGAAGAGAAAGGAGTAGTATGTAAGTCCAATGCTCTGATATCTAGGGGTGACTCCCCAAGGGACCATTTTCTGTCTTGCCTGAATCCAACCACTGACATAAATGGGGTGCTAGGTTGGGGTTTCTGAGAACAAATATGGTCAATATGCAACAGAGTCTACAGTACCACAGACAGACACTGGGTAAACACAACAGCACCAGAGAGGCCACATTATCAAAGGCAGATACCAGGGGGAACTCCTGAATAGGAACCCACAAGGCTTTTCAATCCCGAGAGGGTGAAACTCCAGAAAAGGATTGAGAAGTCTCCAGAGTCTCTAGCTGGGATAAATGGAGAAAGTTCTTTCTATATGAATCCAGACCACAATATCTGGGGAAGGTAGATGATTCTCCAAATGCCAAAATCCAAAAACAAAAACAAAACAAAACGACAACAACAACAACAAAAACAACAAAAAGGAGATATACAAAAAAAAACAAGGAAACATGATATATTTAAAGGAAAAAAGTATATCTCCAGAAACCAACCCTAAAAAAACAGAGACACATGAATTATAAAAAAAATTATGTTATTGTCATAGTTTTGTTCTCAGTGAATTAAGAGAGCACACATAGACAATTAAATGAAATCAGAAAAACAATGCATGAAGAAAAGGAGAATATAAACAAAGAGGTATAAAATATGAATAAGAACCAAACAGAAATTTTGCAACTAAAGGTTACAATAACTGAATGAAAAATTCACTAGAGGGACTCAACAACAGACTTGACCAGACAAAAGAAAAAATCAACAAACTGAAAGACAAGACTATCAAAATTACTGAGGCTGATGAGACAAAAGAAAAAAGGATAAAGAAAAATGAAGAAAGCCTAAGGAACTTTTGGGACACCATCAAGTATAACAACATACACATTACAAAAGTGTCATAGGAGAAGAAAGAAAGGAAGGAACAGAGATCCTATGTGAAAAAAAAAAATGGCCAAAAGCTTTCCAAATCTGAGGAGAGGAATAAACACACAAATTTAAGATGTCAAAGAAATCCAACTAGGATAAATCTAAAAAGACTTCTGCTGAGACTTACCATAATCAAACTGTCAAAAATCACAGACAAAGGAAAAATCTTGAAAGCAGCAAAAAAAAAAAAAAAGGCAATTCATCATGTTTAAGGGAGTTATTAGATTACCAGCAGGTGTCTGAGCAGGAACCTTGCAGTTTATAAGAAAGTGAGATTATATATTCAAATTCTGAAAAAAAAAGCCAACCAATAATACTATATCCTACAAAACTGTCCTTCAAAAATGAAGGCAAAATCAAGGCTTTCCTAGATAAACAAAAGTTGAGGGTGTTCATCCTCATTATTTACAAGAAATGCCAAAAGGAATTCTTCAAGTTGAAGAGAAAGGATAATAAACAGCAACACAAAACAATACAGAAATATAAAACTCCCTGATAAAGTTAAATATACAGACAAATATACAATCATGTAGTATGATAATGTAAGTGTACAAATCACTTTTAAATCTGTTATAAAATTTTTAAAACAGAAGTGTAAAAAGTAATTATAAATCTAAGCTAATGGATGTACAATATAAAAAGAGGGAATAACTGTCATACCATAATAAAGTGAGGAGGGCAGAGATGTAAAAAAGTAGAGTCTTTATACACAATTGAAGTTAAGCTGTTATAAGTTTAAAACTGTTATAACTTTAAGATTTTTCATATAATTGCAATGATAACCACAAAGAAAATATCTATACAATATATACAAAGGGAAATGTGAAGGGAATCAAAATATATCACTATCAAAAATCAACAAAGGTGGGACAAAAAATCTACAAGACATAGAGAAAACAATTAATAAAATAGCAATAGTAAATCCTTCTCTATCAATAATTACTGTAAATGTAAACAAATAAAATATACCAATTAAAAGACACAGATTGGCTGAATGGACAGGAAAACAAGATCCAAATATGTGCTGTCTATAAGAGACTAGCTTTAGATCTAAGGACAAACATAGGCTAAAGTGAAAGAGTAGAATAAGATATTCCATGCAAATAGGAAACAAAGGAGAGTAGAGGTGGCCATACTTATGTCAGACAAAATAGACTTTAAGACAAAAACTGTCACAAGAGACAGAGAAGGGCATTATATAATGATGAAAGAGTCAACTCATTAAGAAGATAAAACAATTATAAATATGTATGTATATAACATTAGAGTTCTCAAATACATGAAGCAAACACTGACAGAATTGAAGAGAGAAATAGATAAAACAACACAATAAAAATAGGAGACTTCATACCTCACTTTCAGTTATGGACAGAAGAATCAGACATAAGATCAATTAGGACACAGAAGAGTTGGACAAGACTATAGACCAACTAGACCTAACAAAAATATACAGAACATTCCACCAAGAGCAACAGATCTCAGGCACACATGGAACATTCTCCAAGATAGACCATATGTTAGGCCATAAAACAAATCTTAACAAATTTGGGAAGATTAAAATCATTAAGAAGATTGAAATATCTTCTCTGAACACAACAGAATGAAACTATAATAGAAATAAATATCAGAAAAATAATGGGAAAATCCACAAATATGTTGAAATTAGACAAGGCAGTCTTAAACAACCAATGAGTCAAAGAAGAAATCACAAGATAATTTAGAAAATAGCTGGAGAAAAATGAAAATGAAACACAATGTGCCAAAATGTACTGGATGCAGTGGAAGCTGTACTAAGAAAAAAAGTTTATGGTGGTAAATGCTTTAATCAATAAAGAAGAAAATCTCAAATCCACAATCTAAATTTATTCCTAAAGGAACTAAAAAAAAGAACAATAAACTACACCGAAAGTCAGTAGAAAGAAGAAAATAATAAAGAATAGAGCAGAGATAAATGAAATAGAGAATAGAAAAAAAAAATGTTTAAAAATCAATATAACCAAGAATTGTTTTTTTGAAAAGATTAACAAAATTGACAAAAGCTTAGCTAAACTATGAAAAAAAGAAAGAATACTCAAATAAACTAAAATTAGAAATGAAAGTGGGGACATTACAACTAAATTCACAAAAATTAAAAAGGGAGTATAGGATACTATTATGGACAATTATATGCCTGCAAATTTGATAACCTAAAAGAGACAAATTCATGTAAACATACAACCTAAAAGACTAAGTTATGAAAAAAATAAATAACCTGAATAGACCAACAAATGGTAAGGAAATTGAAGCCATAATCAAAAACATCCCAACAAAGAAAAGCCCAGGACCAGATGACTTCACTGGCAAATTCTACAAACATTTAAAGAAGAATTAACACCAATTCTTATCAAACTCTTGCAAGGAATGGAAGAAGAAGGAACATTCCCAAACTCATTCTATGATCCAGCATTACCCTGGTACCAAAACCAAAGACACAACCAGAAAAGAAAACTATAGACCAACAGCCCTGATGAAAGTTGATGCAAAAATCCTAAACAAAATACTAGCAAACTGAATTCAACAGCACATTAAAATCACAATATATCATGACCAAGTGGGATTTATACCTGGAATGCCAGGATGATTCAGCATACGAAAATCAAACAATGTAATATATCACATAAACAAAATGAAGGTCAAAATCCACATGATCATCTTAATTGATGCAGAAAAAGCATTTGACAAAATTCAACACTCTTTTATGATTTTTAAAAAAGCCATATATAAAAAGCCTATAGTTAACAGCATATTTAATATAAAAGTCTGAAAGCTTGTCCTCTAAAATCAGGAACAAGGCAAGGCCCATTCTCACCACTACTATGCAACATAGTACAGGAAGTTCTAGCCATAGCAATTAGACAAGAAAAAGAAATAAAAAAAACATTCCAAATGGCAAAGAAGAAGGAAAATTATCTCTGTTCATAGATGACATAATCTTATATGTAGAAAACCCTAAAGATTACACACAACCCAACACACACAAATAACTGTTACAACTAATACACAATTTAATCAAAGTTGCAGGATACAACACACAAAATCAGGTTTTTTCTGTACACTAACAATGACCAATCCAAAAAGGAAACTAATAAATAATCCCATTTATAATAGCATCAAAAAGGATAAAATACTTCGGAATAAACTTAACCAAGAAGGTGAAAGACTTGAATACTCGAATCTACAAAACATTGCTAAAAGAAATCAAAGAAGACACAAATAAATGGAAAGACAACCCAGACTCATGGATTGAAAGATTTACTATTATTAAAATGTCCATATTACCCAAAAATATTTACAGATTCATACAACCTCTATCAAAATCCCAATGGCATTTTTCAAAAAATTAGAAAAAAAATCCTAAAATTCATATGGCATCTCAAGGGACACTTAATACCCTAAACAATTTTGAAAAAGAGGAACAAATTTGGAGGCTCCACACTTCCTAATAACAAAATATACCACAAATCAACAGTAATTAAGATGTTGTGATATTGGCATGAAGATAGATATATAGACCAATGGAATAGAATAGAGTTCCCAGAACTAAATCTTTGCATATATGGCCAAATGATTTTTGACAAGAACACTAAAACTATTAAATGGGAAAAAGACAGTCTCTTCAGGAAATTATGTTGGGAAAACTGGATATCCACATGCAAAAGAATGAAGTTGGGTCCTTATCTTACTCCATATGTAAAAATTTACTCAAAATGGATTAAAGACTTAAACATAAGATCTAAAACTACTAGAAGAAAACTGGGGAAAATCTTCAGAACACTGGATTTGGCAATGAATTCTTGTGTATAACACCAAAAGCACAGGCAGCAAATCAAAAATAAACAAATGGGACTACATCAAACTTTAAAACTTCTGTGTGTCAAAAGAAACAATAAACAGAACAAAAAGGCAACCTACAGAATGGGAGAAAATAATTGCAAATCACATATCTAATAAGTGGTTCATATACAGAATATATAAGGAACTTCTACAACTCAACAACAACAACAACAATGAAACAAATAACCTGACAAAAATAATGGGCAAAGAACTTGAATAAACATTTCTCCAAAAAAGATATATAAATGGCCAATAAGCACAAAAAAAGATGCTCAATATCACTAACCTTTGGAGAAATGCAAATCAAAATCACAATGAGATATCACCTCACAGCCATCAGAATGGCCACTATCAAAATAACAGAAAATAGCAAGTGTTGGAGAGAATGCAGATAAATTGCAACCCTTGTGGTGGAATGTAAAATGGTGCAGCCATTATGGAAAACAGTATGGTTCCTCATAAAATTAAAAACCAAAATACAATGTGGTACAGCAATCTCACTTCTGGGTATATATCCAAAATAATTCAAAACAAGATCTTGAAGGACCTTTGCACATCCAATTTCATCACAGCAAAAGCCAACATGTAGAAGCAACTCAAATGTCCTTCAATGATTCACGGATAAAGAAAATGTGGTAGACTGGACACAATGGCTCACACATGTAATCCTGGCACTTTGGGAAGCTGAGGTAGGAGGATTGCTTGAGGCCAGGTGTTTGAGAATACCCTGAGAAACATAGCAAGACCCCACACAAAAAAAATTTTTTTAATTAGCCAGTCCTGAATTCCCACCTACTTGGGAGGCTGAGGCAGGAGGATCACTGGAGCCCAGGCATTGGAGATTACAGTGAGCTATGAGGATGCCACTGAACTCCAGGCTGTGTGACAAAGTAAGACACTGTCTCAAAAAGGAAAAAGAAAAGAAAAGAAAATGTGGTGTATTCACATAATGGAATAGCATGCAGCCTTGAAAAAGAAGAAAATATTGTCAAATGCTACAAAATGAATGAACATTGAGGACATTATGCTAAGTGAAATAAACAAAGTAAGCCATCACAAAAGCAATTATACAAATATATAAAGTATATTTAAGCAGTTATATAAATATACAAAAGTGATTATACAAATACTGTATAATTCCACTCATATAAAGCATCTAAAGCAGTCAAAGTCATAGAAACAGAAAGTAGAAAAGTGGTTACCATTGACTTTAGACTTCTGGCCTCCAGAACAGTGAGGGAATAAACTTATTGTTTTAAGACACTTGGTTTGTGGTACCTTCTTAATATAGCCTTAGGAAATTACATGTATACTGTATATGCTAAAGCAATCATCATAACTTTTAAAAGAATTATAGCTAACAAGAACAGAGACATAGACCAACGGAACAGGATTGAGAACCCACATATAAAACCATCCTCATATTGTCATCTGATCTTTGACAAAGCAGACAAAAACATACACTGGAGAAAAGAATCCATATTCAATAAATGGTGCTGGGAAAATTGGATAGCCACATGTAGAAGACTGAAACTAGATCCACACCCCTCACCTCTCACAAAAATCAACTCACAATGGATAACACACTTAAGCATAAGACACGAAACCATAAGAATGCTAGAAGAAAATGTTGGAAAAACTATTATGGACATTGGCCTAGGCAAAGAATTTATGAAGAAGATCCCCAAAGCAATCACAGCAGCAACAAAAATAAATAAACAGGACCTGATCAAATTAAAAACCTTCTGCACAGCCAAGGAAACTACCATCAGAGTGAACAGACAACCTACAGAATGGGAGAAAATATTTGCATGCTACATATCTGATAAAGGGCTGATAACCAGAATCTATACAGAACTTAGGAAAATCAACAAGAAAAACATCAAACAACCCATTAAAAAGTGGGCAAAGAACATGAACAGAAACTTTTTCAAAAGAAGACATAATAATGGCCAAAAACATATTAAAAATTGCTCAGCTTCTCTAATCATCAGGGAAATGCAAATCAAAACCACAGTCAGATATCACTTAACTCCATTTGAGAATGGTTTTTATCAAAAAGTCTCAAAATAACAAATATTGGTATGGATGTGGAGAGATAGGAACACTCATACACTGCTGGTGGGACTGCAAATTAGTACAACCTCTATGGAAAGTAATATGGAGATACCTCAAAGAACCAAAAGTAGAACTACCATTTGATCCAGCAATCCCACTACTGGGTATTTACCCAAAGGAAAAAAAGACATTCTATAATAAAAACATCTGCACTCAAATGTTTATAGCAGCACAATTCACAATTGCAAAGATGTGGAAACAACCCAAGTGCCCATCGATACATAAGTGGATTAATAAAATGTGGTATATGTACACCATGGAGTACTACTCAGCCATAAAAAACAATGGTGAATTAATACCTCTGGTATTATCCCAGATGGAGCTAGAGTCCATTCTTCAAAGTGAAGTATCACAAGAATGGAAAAAAAAAAAAAAACACCACTTGTACTCACCATCAAATTGGTACTAACTGATCAATACTTATGTGCACACATGGAAGTAATATTCATCAGGTGTCAGGCATGTGGGAGAGGGGAGGAGGGGATGGGTAAATTCACACCTAGTGGGTGTGGGGCATACTGTCTGGGGGATGGGCACGCTTGTAGCTCTGACTTGGGTGGTGCAAAGGCAATATGTGTAACCAGAGTGTTTGTATCCCCATAATATTCTGAAATTTAAAAATAAAAAAAAGAAGAACTAAATTTTTAAAAAAATTATATCAGCAGTGAAAAGTGATAGTTTGACCCCCTCTTTCCCAATTTGGATACCCTTTATTTCTTTCTCTTGCCTGATTGCTCTGGCTAGGTTTTCCAGCACTATGTTGAATAGAAGTGGTGACAGTGGGCACCCTTGTCGTGTTCCAGTTCTGGGAAGTAAAACTCAGGGGAAATCAAGCAGGGTAGAGGGTGGAGGAGGGGATGGGCCAAAACCTACCTAACGGGTACAATGAACACTATTTGGGTGGTGGGCACACTTATAGCTGTGAGCCAAGCATTACAAAAGCAATCCATGTAACCAAAAACATTTGTACCCCCTTAATATTTTGAAATTTAAAAAAATAGATAATCAGAATAACTATATATCTGTTATAGCTATTGAATTTGTAGTCAAAATCCTCCCTACAAGGAAAACTCAGGCCCAGAAGTCTTCGCTGGTAAATTCTACCAAACATGTAAGGAAGAAATAATACCATTATGATACAAACTCTTTCAAAATAAATTGAAGAGGAGGGAAGACTTGCCAACTCATTCAGTAAGATCAGCACTACCCTGATATCAAATCCAGATAAACACGTTGTAAAGAAAGAAACTATAGTCCAATACTCCTTATGAACATAGATGCAAAAACTTTCAACAAAATTTTAGCTAACCAAACATATGTAAAGAATAGTACCTCATGACCAAGTGAGGTTTATTCCAGGAATTCAAAATTGATTTAACATTTTTAAAAAATCATTAAATATGTTTTGTCCTGCCATACCCATGGCTGAATCCCCCCAAAGTTGGCAGCAGGGGATTTTCCACAAGGGAGTGCACCAAACCATCCCGAGATGGGGCTGGTTTGGATTTGAAGAAAGGAGTGCTAAAAATGCCAAGGTGATCAGTCCAAAGTATTTATTAGTGGAACTTATGTACAGAGGGGGCTGCAGCAATCCTTGCCATGAATAGTGAAAGAAAAGGCTACCTAGGATGTCCATAGCCAGGGAGTCAGAATATGGAGTTTATATGACAGCTTAAGGAATTTTGCTCAAGGTCAGGGTCAGTTTAGTTTAGTGTTTTGGGCAACAACCTGGACACCTTAATCAGGGTCTGAGAATGTTTAAGACCTCAGTTTGGGTTCAAGCCTATAGGGAAAAACTCGCAGCTGGCTGGGTCACAGAGCAGTCAAGGCATTCTGATTTTCCATCAGGACACAAAAAGAAAGCTGGGGAACTTGGGGACCCTACACAATATAATTCACTATATTAACAGACTAAACGAGGGAAAAAAAATATGATCATCTCAATAGATACAGAAAAAGCATTTGACAAAATCCAACATTTGTTTGTTAAAAAACAACAACAACAACAAAAAAACCTCCCAGCACATCAAGAATAGAGGAGAACTTCCTTGACATTTTAAATAACATCTGCAAAAAAACCTACAGCTAACACCATACTTAATGATTAAAAACTGAATGATATTCCCCTAAGATCAGGAGCAAGGCAAGAATGTCTGTTCTCATCACTTCTATTTAACATTGTATGGAAGGATCCTGACAGATTGGAAAAGAAGAAATAAAACTGCCTTTATTTGTTAAAAAGAAATCCTATTTAATTTAGCAAGATTGTAGGTTATAAGATATAAAAGAAAAATAAATTGTAACTCTCTAGATAAACAATTAGCAATCAAACCAAGCAATTTGTCCATTTCATCTAGGTTGTTGAATATATTGGGTTCATAATACTCCCTCTTTATCCTGTTAATGTGTGTTGAATCTGCATTAATATCCCATCTTTCAGTTTAAAAAGATTAAATTGTTTTATCTCTTTCTTTTGATTAGTCTTACTAGGGTTTATTGATTTTATTAATATTTTCAAAGAACCACATTTGGTTTCGTTTTCTCTCTATTGTTTTTGTCTTTTCTATTTCATTGATTTCCACTCATCTTTATTATTTCCCTTTTTCAACTTTCCTTTTGCTTAACTTGTTTTTTCTTTTTCTTTGCTTTTTAAAAAATATATTATTGATTTGGTTGTTTTTACCCTTAGTTCAAGGGCATAGGCCTTAGAGTTTGGGTGTAGTTTTTACTTCTAAGGTGGGGCTCTTCAGGGGCTCAATAGAATGCCCAAAGTTTTCATCTAGTCTCTATAACTTGGATCTATTTAAATTTGAAACACTGTCTCCCCAACATTAGACAGCTGCTGAAATATTTCAGCTCTTCCAGTCTTCCACCTGTTTCCAACTACTGGGTTCCTTGGGGTCTGACCACATGCATGTGTAGTTATCGTATCAGCCAAATATTTGAGTGGATTTTTGAAACAGATTTTGGGGTTCCTTACCTCCTCTCTGTATCTCCATTTTTCAAGTCCCTGCCCCTCATTTCCAGTTGTTCTGGCATTCCCAAAATTCAACTTTTGATTTTTTACAATGGGAAAAAATGTTGCTTTATGCTGGCACTCTCTTCCCTATACACTACACAGACTGATGCTCTCAAGAAAAAGCTGGATAAATGTGGATCTCACCCAGTATTTTTCCCTTCTTTCAAGAATTGTATCCCCTTCTGTGTTTTCATGCTATTGGGTTTCTTTCCAGTGTCTTAAAAGAAAAACTCTTCATTGTCCAGAGTTTATGATTGTTATCAGCAACAGGGGTTGTCCGATATAAGCTGCTGTGTCATTTCCAGAAATTGGAAGTCCTTCTTTTGTTTTTTGATTATCGTTTTTGAAGAACATGAAATCTTCCTTGATCAACTGCTTTCATGAGATTCATGTAGTGCTGAAGTCAGAGCCACATCCCAGGAATTTTTATGTATGACACAGGATTTTATATATAAAGTCCAGATGAGATGATATACTAGGTAGTAGTAATGAAGGTAGTGACAAGTGGTCAGATTCCACTTTCTTTTATTTGGATTAGCTACTTTACATGCCAATATTTTGTCACTAGAAAGAGTTCAGACAGGCTATAAGAAACTAAAATTATCTATTCTCTTTCAGCATTTCTCAAAGCTTTTTAAATCAAAACAATTGCATTTATTTTTAGTGAGAGAAAAATATGCTTGACAAATTTTTCTTTATTTCCTATTTCCAAAAGAAAAGCTTATGGTTGTCTGATGCAAGCATCACAGGCATTGCAGATTTGTGACTACATTTCTATTCCTCTCCCTTCTATGCACGGCCCAAGTTCAGCTAAATTGTTTGGCATAAAAAATTTCCATAGGTGCTATGTGGAGAATGGCTGAAAGGAGGACAAGAATGGAATCTGTGAGACTAAAGAGTCACCTCCAGAGGCTAGATGAGAGAGGATAGTTGTAAAGGATACTTAGGAGGAAAACCAATAGAAGTTCATGACTGAGTAGCCTTTAGAAAGTAACACAGAGGGACTCAGGTTTCTGGTTTGTGCAAGATGGATGGTGCTGCCAAGCCCTAAGATAGGAAACAGTAGAGGTCCAGATATGAGAGGGAAAAACACATATTAGATTTTCAAATTTTGAGTATGAGATGTCCTTGAGTTTTTGATTTAAAGGCACCTATCTAATCTCCATCTCTAGTATTGTCTTCATATTTTTTTCTGTACCATATTAATCTTATCAAAGTGTAACTATGATTATTTCACTGCCATTTTTAATAACTAATGTCTCCCTGCAAGTATAGCAAACAAAAGAGAGCAAATGCCTAGTCTGGAATTTAATTTACTCTTGCTATTTTTTACCTTTCTACATTATTTCTCATTATTATGTATAAGTTGGTTGTTTTATAGTATCTACATAACTAGGAAACACAGACAGGTATAGAGAAACCTTACTGAAATTCCATTCAGACCAAGCTAGTGAGCAAAATACTGTGATTTGAGAGTTTGCTTAAAACATTGAGATGAAAGGCACAATATATAAAAAGAAGACTATGAATTTTCCTTCTTTTATACTTTCATAAAAATAAATCTTTATATCTGTGCAAGTTTATAAACTGTAATTATGCACTTCCTTGGCACTATGGAGCCTAATGGTCAAGCAACTCTACAATGGATAGGCAGTATAAAAATTCAATTGGCTCACTCTAAAGTTACAAACAATAGGCTATAATGCTCTTGAAAATGAGAAATACAGAGACAGGATCAAGATGGCTGACTAAATACAGGTAGTATGAGCCTCTCCACTGTCAGGAAACAGAACAGTAAGAAGACTCTCACATTTTGAACAGATTGTCTAGGAAAGAATGCTAGGATTCACCAGGGAAGTTATGGGAAGCATCAAAAGTGGGTAAGGGGAGAGTTCAGGGCAACTTGTCTGACCAGAGACTAGCCAAGAGCTGGGAGAGGCTCCTGGACATGGGGAAATGCTAAAAGAGAAGCCCTCAGGGCTCTACATTCTGAGACGATCTTTTACAATCTTGGCTGCAAGAAAACTCCCTGACCCACGTAGGTCTTGTGCCTAACATAGGGAGCCGCCTAGAGATTATACAGAGATGTTGCTCCAGAAAAGAAACCCACAGAGAATCCCACAGGCATATGAACCTACAGCAGGTTGAGCAGGGTGCCTTTCTGAGATCCTAGATACCAGGGAACTGAGGGCACACCTGCAGATGCTACATATCTCCAAGGAGGGATAGAGGAGCCCAGGCACTTCCACAGACCCCTAGGAAGGTCCCCACCACCCTGCTGCAGGCTACTGTTGAGACTGAGACATGAACAGAAAGCATTTTCCAGTTTCTTGCTCAAGCTGTTTGCCTGAATGGGGCCCTGGCCTCTCCAGTCACAGGACCAAGGTCCCATTTTGAGAGTTTAACACTGGGATGCACCCCACCCTCAGGTTGAGTTTGGACTGACAAGGCTACTATCTCTTCGTGGCTGGGAGGGACAGGGAAACCAGGCTTTCCAACACACATCTAAAACAATACCCACCACCCTGCAATGGGCTGCTGTGAGACCAAATCTCGAGTTAGCTGCATTCCCCACAGGCCAATGCAGCCTGCCTGGGAAGGGTCCTCCTCCTCTAGTCACAGGCCTAAGGCACTATTTTGGGATTTTAAAGCTGGGCTGTGGCTTGGGCTCAGTTTGGGCTGAGGCACCTGCTGCCACCACCCAGCTGAGGCAGAACAGAGAAGCTCAAGCTCTCCTGCACACACCTAAGACAATTCCCACCACCCTGCCAAAGTCTCCTCTGAGACTGAGACATGAGCATACTGCACACCCCACAGTTTCTTGCTCAAGCCACTCACCTGAAAGGGGCCCCACCCTCTTTGATTGTAATCCCACAGCCAACACTATTTTGAGAGTTTAATGGTAGGTTGCACCCCACCCTTGGGCTGATTTCAAGGTGATGTGGCTGCAGCCACCACCAAGCTGGGAAGGGACAGGAAAGACCAAGCTTTCATAAGCACACTTAGGACAATGTCTACTGAGCTATTACAGGCATCTGTGGGACTGTGGACTAGCCTGCCCAATCCATTGCAGCTACCAGTAACAACAATATGGACCACCTAGTGGGTGGCTCCACCACCACTACTGCCACCTCCCACATAACACCAGCTGCTCAGGGGCCTGAGAATCCATCCAAACAACCAGCCCTGTGCTCCAACTACCTTTTGAGTAAGCCATCTGAAGGATCAAGAATTGACCCTCTAGGACACACTAACACTGTCACCAGCATAAACTGCTCTGGGGCCTAAAATCAGGCACACACACCCCACTGCTGCCACTGTTGGGGCTCCAAGATGGGTTCAGCTGGCATTCAACTTCACCATGGCCTCAACTAATAACTGTGCCTTAAGCCATCACAGAAATCACAGATTCCACACAAACAGAAACCAAAAGTAAGCAGGAGTAGTTATACTTATATTAGATAAAACAGACTTAAATCAAAAACAGTAAAAAAAAAAAAAAAGGACAAAGAAGGTCATTACATAATGATAAAGGGATCAATTGAGCAAGAGGATATAACAATCCTAAATCTACATGCACCCAACATTGGAGCACCCAGTATCACAAAACAAATATTACTACACCAAAAGAAAGAGCTAGACAGCAACACAATAATAGTGGGTGACTTCAACATCCCACTCACAGCATTAGACAGATCACTGAGACAGAAAATCAACAAGAAAAAAAAAAAAACACTGAAATTAAATTGGACTTCAGACCAAATGGATTTAAGAGACACTTACAGAACATTCTACCCAGCAACTACAGAATATACATTCTTTTCATCAGCACATTCTCCAAGATAGACCACATGTTATATCACAAAACAAGTCTTAAGAAATTTTTAAAAATCAAAATCATATCAAGTATCTTCTCAGACCACACTGTAATTAAACTGGAAATCAACACAAAGAGGAATTTCAGAAAGTTAGCAAATACATGGAAATTAAACAACATGCTCCTGAATGATCACTGGGTCAATGAAAAAATAAAGATGGAAATATAAAATTTTTTTGAAATGAATAAAAATGAAAATACAACATACCAAAACCTGTAGAACACAGAAAAAGCAGTGTTAAAAGGGAAGTTTATAGCATTAAATGATTACATCAAAAAAGTAGAAAGATCACAAACTGACAATCTAACATCACACCTCAAGGACCTAGGAAAATGAACAAACCAAACCCAAAGTTAGCAGAAGTAAGAAAATAAGAAAGAGCAGAGCAGAACTAAATGAAATAGAGACCAAAAAAATGCAAAGAATTAACAAAACAAAAAGTTGATTCTTTGAAAAGATAAACAAAATTGATAAACCACTAGCTGGATTAACCAAGAAGAAAGAAAATCCAAATAAACATCATCAGAATTGAAAAAGGAGACATAACTGATACCACAGAAATACAAAAGATTATCACAGACTATTATGAGCAACTATAAGCTCTCAAACTAGAAAGGGATGAATTCCTAAAAACATACAACCTCCCACGATTATACCAGAAAGAAATAAAACTCCTGAATAGACCAACAACAAGTAGCAAGATTGAAGCAGTAATAAAAAATCTCCCAACAAAAAAATGCTCAGGACCAGATGGATTTACAGCTGAATTCTACCAGATATACAAAGAACTGGTACCATTGCTATTAAAACTGTTCCAACAAATCGAGGAGGAGAAAATCCTCCCTAACTCATTCTACAAAGCCAGTATCACTGTGATACCAAAGCCATGAAAGGATGCAACAAATAAAGAAAACTACAGACCAATATCCCTCATGAAAATAGATGCAAAAATCCTCAAAAAATAATAGTAAACCAAATTCAACAACACATCAAAAGAATAATTCACAACAATCAAGTAGGTTTCATCCCAGGGATGCAAGGGTGGTTCAACATATGCAAGTCATTAAATGTGATACACCACGTAAACAGAATTCAAAACAAAAACCATATGATCATCTCAACAAATGCAGAAAAAGCATTTGAAAAAATCCAGCTTCCCTTGAGGATAAAAATCTTCAAAAACTCAGCATAGAAGGAATATACCTCAAAATAATAAAAGCCATATATGACAAACCCACAGCCAACACCATACTGAATTGAGAAAAGTTGAAAGCATTCCCCCTAAGAACTGGAACAAGACAAGGATGCCCAATTTCACCACTACTATTCAACATAGTATTGGAAGTTCCAGCCACAGCAATCAGGCAAGGGAAAGAAATAAAGGGCATCCAAACTGGAAAAGAGGAAATCAAATTATCTGTTTGCTGATGATATGATCCTATGCCTAGAAAACCCTAAGGACTCCTCCAAAAGACTCCTAGATTTGATATATGAATTCAGCAAAGTCTTAGGTTATAAAATCAACATACTAAAATGAATAGCATTTCTATACACCAACAACGACCAAGCAGACAAGGAAATCAAGAACTCAATCCCATTTACAGTAGCTGCAAACAAAATAAAATACTTATTAATATATTTAACCATGGAGCTGAAAGATCTCAACAAGAACTACAAATCACTGATGAAAGAAATCATAGATGACAAAAACAAATGGAAAAACATCCCATGCTTATGGATTAAAATAATCAATATTGTTAAAATGACCATACTGTCCAAAGCAACCTACAGATTCAATGCAATCCCTATCAAAATACCAACATCATTTTCCATAGAATAAGAAAAAACAATTCTAAAATTCATATGGAACCAAAAAAGAGCCCAAATACCAAAAGCAATACTAAGCAGAACAAAACACAATAAAATTTGGAGGCATAACATTACCTGACTTCAAATTATACTACAAAGCTCTAGTAACCAAAACAGCATGCTACTAGCATAAAAGTAGACAGATGGATCAACAGAACAGAATAGAGAACCCAAAAATAAAACCATATACCTACAACCAACTGATCTTTGATAAAACAGACAAAAACATACTCTGGGGAAAGGATACCAGATTCAGTAAATGATGATGGGAAAATTGGATAGACACATGCAGAAGAATGAAACTGGATACATATCTCTCACCATATATAAAAATTAACTGAAGATAGAGGAAGGACTTAAATGTAAGACTTGAAACAATAAAAATCCTAAAAGAAAGCCTAGGAAAAACTCTTCTGGACATTGGCTTAGGCAAAGATTTATGACTAAGACCCCAAAAGTAAATGCAATAAAAACAAAAATAGACAAACGGGACTTCATTAACCTAAACAGGTTCTGCACAGCAACAGAAATAATCAAAAGAGTAAATAGACATGATGTTATACTCTTGGTTATACGTATATGTTGTATCTATTGTATGCATTTGTTTTTGTATGTAAAAAAAAATTGTCTTTTGGTTGGAAGAGCATTCATTCTTTCTAAATATATTTACATAATAAATAGCTGTTATCTTTAATGTAAAAAAAACAAGAGTAAATAGGCAACCTACAGAATGGGAGAAAATATTTACAAACTATGTGTCAGACAAAGGACTAATACCCATAATCTACAAGGAACTCAAACAACTCAGCACAAGAAAATACAAGCAATCCTATTTAAAAGAGGGCAAATGATATGAATAGGCATTTTTCAAAAGAAGAGATACAAATGGCCAACAAACACATGAGAAAATGCTCAACGTCACTAATCATCAGGGATATGCAAATTAAAACTACAATGAGATACCATCTTACTCCAATTAGAATGGCCATTATTAAAAAGTCAAAGAACAATAGATGTTGGCACAAATGCAGCGCAAAGGGAACACTTATACACTGTTGATGGGAATGTACAATAGTACAACCTCTATGGAGATCAGTATGGAGACTTCTCAAAGAACTAAAAACAGATCTACCATTCAATCCTGCACTCCCTCCACTAGGTATCCATCCAGGAAAAAAAAATCGTTATATCAAAAAGATACCTGCATTTGTATGTTTATCACAGCACAATTCACAATCGCAAAGATATGGAATCAAACTAAGTGCCCATCAACTGATGAGTGGATAAAGAAAATGTGGTGTATATACACCATGCTGTACTACTCAACGATAATAAAGAATGAAATAATGTCTTTTGCAGCAACTTGGTTGGAACTGGAGGCCATTATCCTAAGTGAAGTAACTCAGGAACAGAAAAATAAATGCCTCGTGTTCTCACTTATAAGGAACTAAACTATGGCTACACAAAGACAACACAGAGTGTTATAATGGACATTGTAGACTCAAAAGAGGAGAAAGTGGGAGGGGCAAGGAATCCAAAATTACATATGGGGTACAATGTTCACTATATGGGTGATGGGTATAAAAGCTCAGACTTCACCACTATGCAATATATATGTAATGGAATTCAACTTGTACCCTCTAATTCTATTAAAATTTTAAAAGGGGAAAAAATTAAATAAGAAGTATAATTTGCAAGAAAAAATAATATAAATTCTTTGAACAATGAAACACTATCAGTTGTTCAGAAATTTTGGAGGACAAGAATTAAGATTTCTGATATATGTTATGATCATGTAGTTTTTTCTATATTTATTTTTGGCATAATGTTTGCTAATAGTGTTTAGATGTACCTTCTAAATCAACACTGTCCAACAGAAATATAATGCAAGCCACATACATAATTTTAAATTTTCTAGTAGCCATACTTAAAAAGCAGAAAGAAACAAGATGACATTTTTATAACATATTTCATTTAACCCAATATATTTTATTTAAAATATTATCATTTCAACATGTAATACAAAAATTTTTTGTACTAGGTCTTCAAAATCTGGCATGCATTTCACACTTACCACAAATCTTAATTTGGACTAGTTACATTTCATGTGCTCAATAGCCACATGTGTCTAGTGGCTACGGGGTGCTGGAATATATAATAGTGAGTCGAGTGTCAAGCAAACAGTTCCTAAGCAGCAGCATGGTGGCAGCTGCTAAGTTGACTTGCCATACTTCCATTGACTCACCTATTTTTTTTTTCTTTTGAAACAGGGTCTTGCTATATTGCCCAGGCTGGTATTGAACTCCTGGCCTCAAGCAATCCTCCCACCTCAGCCTCCCAAGTAGCTGGGGTTACAGGCATAAACCACCACACCCAGATCCACACTGCCATTGATTCAGCCAGTAATGAAACCAAGAGCCCTAATAGATTTAGAGAGTTTATTAACCATGGCACAGCAAGCAGCATGAGCTTTCATGTTCTCACTGCTTCATCTGCCACTCAAGTCCCATAGAGATTATGTGGAGGCAGGCCCAGGTGGATGCTGCATACAAGGTGGATCCACGTCATAGCTGAGGAATACCAAGCTTAGGTAACCCTCAATATTACAAAGGTGCCACAAGCAAACCTGTTCAAACTTTGTTTCTAAAAATGACAATTATCTTTATTACCCTGGTCAGGAAGCAAATCTGCCCTCTGATCTAGAGGGATACACAATCTGAAGCTTCCAAGACTACTATGCAAACATCCTTGAAAAGATAGTCCAGGTCACAGAAGATTTAGAAATGCCATTTAGAATTGTCTCCCAATAACTGGCTTTTCTCTTGAAAGCCTTCTTAGATATTCTAGGCAGAGATAGATGTTTCATAGTGTCCTCTACATATCTCAAAATAACACAGAACATGGAATTACAATTGTCTTCAGTGCTTGTCTGTCTCTCTCAGTATGCTGTGAGCTCCTGGGAGCCAGTGAAACACCAGCACTCAATAAATATTTGATGAAGAAATAAGTAACTTTCCAAGAGCTATGTTGTCTATAATCCATAGGCAATAAATCCTGTAAAGCATTCATCTATGACCCAGGCACTGTGCCAGTTGAACATATGTGCACACAAACACATGTTTTATTAAGTGCTTTGAAATAAACAGGATAATGAGAGACTGATAGGAAGATTTTAGTTTAGATTAATGGCCAAGAAAAATTCTATTCTTCTGAGACTTGAAGAATAGTAGCCAGCCATGTAAAATCTGGGGATCAAGAGTGGTCAAGTGGAAGGAGTAGCATGACTAAAGGATTTACAGCATCAAAAACCTTGGAGAGCTGAGGAACTAAAAGGTCAAAGCATCTAGATAAACACAGCAAGTGAGTATTCAAATGGCTCAAGATGACTTGGGAGAGGTTAGAAATGGAGCCAGATTATGCAGGGTTTTACAGACCATGTTAATTAATGACTTGGGGTTTTATTCGAAGTCCATGGGAAGCCATTAAGTAATTTTTAGTAGGGTATATTATAATCTGATTTTTACATGTAATTTCAAGTAATCTCTACTACCAGGTGCCTTGTAGAAAATGGAGGAGGTGGAGGAGTCACAACCCCATCAAGAGTCTATGACAGTAAATGGTAACCAACCATATATTGTTCTGTTTTGTTTCATTTTCAGGCTTTTTATTTTGCCTTTCTTATCCTCATGAGTTTGGTTCCTTAGGTCTAGAAACACAACATTTTCCTTTTACAGAAGAGGGTTTAGCTCTCCTCCCTTCTCCTGCATTAACATTAAACATTAGCCAAGCCAAACTGTTAACCACTTCCTTAAATACCTTATACTTTCTGACACCTACCCCTCACCTGTAATGGCCCACCACCTACTTAAATTTCACCATTATTTTGTGTCCAGTTTAGACATTCCTTTAATGTTTTTAAAAATCTCAATATACTAAATTGCCTTTATTAATCCAGAATGGCATGCTACCAATACTGTATAGCATGAACATCTATTACTTTCTAAATTGGCTTCAAACCATTAAAAATGAAATTGTAAGAATGTGAAATAAAGTATCAGGAAACAAAGCACAGTATTCACGCACACATAAATGTTATAGTTGGTATTTTAATAAGCTGGTTTTCCCAAACTGTCTCTGCCTTACCTCAGAAACTTTCCAATTAGGGAATAGGCTGACTTTCCACCTAGGAATCTGAGGAATTGTTTTGATTTTTTTCTAGTTCATTGACTAGACTATTTGATATCACCTAAGTATCTCCCAGCAGAAGAGTTTTGGGGGCTCTTCTCTTGCTCACCTTGCCAATATGAAGGCTTCCCCTTTATCTTGAATACCACTTCCGCCTTTGAGAAAGTTCAGTGATTCTCAAAGCAACCTTGGTAAGCATTTTTATTGGATCTTCACAACTTTACAAAATAATCAAGGAAAGTGTTACTTCCCCTCTTTAGTCATAGATGAGGAAAGAGGCTGTACCAAGGATAAGAAGAGACAAAGGTCTTCAGAAGCATAGTCCAGGACTTTGGTTCTCAATTGTTCTGACTGATGGAGCCACTAGGCTCCCTCCTCTATGAACAGTTCTTAGCCACATTAACCCAACCCTGCTTTCAAATAAGCAGTACTCTGGAAGGCACCAGGAATCCTCTGAAAAACAAGCTCCAGCTCTTGAGGTGCTCAGACTATGGTGGGACAATCAACCAGATCATAACATGGCACAGGGAACTGAAGTTCCAAGGGAAAGCAGAAAATCGATGGCGCAAAGAAATCTCAGTTCCTTTTTAACTTCTTAACTTGAATAGCTATCGTATGTCAAAAACTGTGTAGTATTGATATACTCCATGCCAACATCATGGGGTAGGCTCTATTGACCAGGAAGTTACGTAATGTGCCCAAGGTAGGTTTTCAGCCGAAGAGACAGGTTCTAGGGTCACCCGACTTAATATTTCCAAATTTCACAATTTCTACGACGTCTGTCCTGGGGGGCGGCGGTAGGCGAAATGAGCACACTCTGAACCAGTCAAACCTCATCGCTCACCCGCCCAGCACCTCCCCCAGCCTGAAGCCCTCAGCCGGAAGCTTTTGGCTACAACTGCGCTCTGGAGCCCCATTAGAGGCCGCAACCCCGCGCCCGCCCAGGCCGAGTCACGTGTCAGCCAAACATGGCTGCGCCCAGGCGATTTGAGCATAGGTTGCCGTGAGTTCTGGCGTGGCTGAAGAAAATCGGAGGAGGCGGCAGCTCCTGGGATAAGGAGCGCATAAGGTACTGGCATTCGGGGGAAAAGGGTGAAAAAAATGTCCCGGTATTAGGAGGAGCACGGCACGGTGACACGCTTGCCACTAGCAGCGCGGGAATGAGATCAAGGAGGAGGGGAATTGGCCCTACGGTACTGACCATCTCTTCACTTTCCACTCTAGAAAAAAAGACCTTATGTTTAAATTAAGCCAATAGAAGGGAAAAATTTCTGTGACTGAATTTAATCCCGAGTTTACTGCCAATTTACAGAGTGACCTTAGCCAAAATTAAGCTGCCCCACATTGCCTATATCTCAAGAGCTCTAGTGAGAATGATGTGAGATAGCTGATGCAGAATCTTTTGAAATGTTTGTAGTACTTAAAGGTGGCATTGTCTTTGATAGGGCTTTATTACTCATAACAAAGACATGATGGCCTAGGGGGGCCGCCCAGTCAGGACTTCTACTGAATTAAGGGTGGCTTCAATAGATACACCGTAGAAATGGATATTTTACGGAACTCAGAACCTCGCCAATATGCAGAGCATAGAACAGAAGAGTAGTGATAGCATTTGGTTTAACATTTTGAGGAAATCATTTTATTTCCGACATATACATTATACACTTTATGTATATATACTGAACTTGATAACATATATTCCTGCACCCCATACACAAAATCATTCAGAGCTCCTGTACAGCAGGGATTGTGTCTATCATGTTACTGTAGCCAAGGCCCTCAAAAATTTGAGTCCTAGAAACCTAGACCTAAATTTTCTAAGGTTGCATTGTATGTATTAGGTTAATTTTAAGTCTAGAGATGTGGGAATTCAGTGTACTCAGTATTTCCAAATGACTTCTTACACATTTAAAACAGGTAGCAATAAATATTTGTTAAATTAGTGCTGTAAATTAATAGTGTAGGAAATGATAGTGAGCCAAGAGAATCTGATCATAAAACAATGTTGTCCTTTACTGTTATCCCTGAACTTTTGCTTTTCTTACCTGTTACCCTGAAATTTATTGAGCCAAATCTTCTGTTTAAAACTCATCATTCACCATTTTCACCCTAACTAGTGCAGAGATCAACAAACTACTGGCATGTAGTTCAGATGCAGCCTACAGCTTGTTTCTGTACAGCCAGCTGGCTAAGAATGAGTGATTTTTATATCTTTTAAGAGTTAAAAAAAAAAATTAAACAAAGACCATGTGTTACCTGCAAAGCCTAAAATATTTACTATGTGGTCCTTTAGAGAAAAGTTCGCTGATCCCTAGTCTAGGGTATACTAGAAGTGAAATTGTTGGGTATGTGTGTCTTCTACCCACTAAATACCAAATTCTTTCCTAAAGTGGTTGCACCCACTTAGGGTACAATTTACACTTCCACCAGCACCACATGAGTTTCAGCTACTTCATATTCTTCCCAGTAATCAGAATTGTCAGATTTTAATTTTAGCTAACTTATGGGCACCTATTGATATCTCACTGTGGTTTTAATTTTTTCCCCTGATTATAACGAAGTTGAGCATATTTTCATGTTTATTGGCTGTTTGACTTTCTTTTTTTCATGAAGTGTCTGTTCAAATCTTTTGTCAATTTTTCTATAGGGTTGCTTACCTTTCTTTTATTCATTTGTAGTTCAGTGTATGTTCTGGGTACTAACTACTTTGTCAGTTGTATTGCAAGCAAATGTTTTCTTCAAGAATAGGTTATCTTTATGGTATCTATTGATAACCACAAGTTCTAAATTTTAATATTAATGTTACTTTTATAAGTCTTATTGTTTAGGAAATATTTTTAAGAGTTATGAATATATTCTGTATTTCCTAGAAGCTTTATGTGTTGTTTTTCATGGTTTCTGTTTCACTTGGGCTTTTTTGTTTTTCCCCAGCATGGTATATATGCATTGATTTTTCAGATATGAACTCTACAGTGCTTTTCAAATTAAGTATTTAGTCTTCAGGCTTGAAAAAATTTTTTTGTTTTTCAATAGATGTACATTATTGAAGAGTGATATTTTTATGTTTTTTAAGGTTCAAGATGGAAAATCATAAACCAGATGATACTATCAAGGAAAACTCAACAATTTTCAGTATCATAACCAGAAAAATTGACCAGCTTCCAGAATCAGATAGGTAAGATTCCTCCTTAATTTAAAAATATCTTTTTATCAGGTGGATTTCCATCACTGATTATCTCAAATTTATCTGGTAGTTTGAGTGTAAACAACATAGGATGTCAGAAGGAAACTGAGCCCTTTTCTTGCCTGAACAAGAAAGTCAAGACCCAAAGAGATTAACCATTTTGCTCAACACCACATAGCTAATTGTGGAAGTCAAGGCTGTAACTCATGTCTTTGGACATAGCTAATTGATGATGATTCAGTTTTTCCATTCAGCTTGGAGTGTAGTAAAATGTAAAATTTACAGACCTATTTAAATAAAACTTTAAAATAACTTTTAAAATATCTTCTTTCTCAATTCATTTCTATCAGTATGAAATGAATTAGCTTACCAGTCTAAAAGAGTACCATGGAACACACACATAGCTAGCTAGACAGGGAATATGAGGGAATGGGATCATGGCTAGAGATCTTTAAGATATTATTAAAGAGAAAAAGAAAATATAAGGAGTATATAGACAATGTACTTATCCAAGACAACACAGGCAACAACATTGCGCTTTCACAAAATGTTCTTAGACCTTGTCAGTCAAGAAGGTGTCCCTGACTTTAAAAGGATGAAAAGGATCCAGGCTGAGGAGGCGTGAGAGACAGTCTCTCAGGTAGAAGGAATGGCGTATGCTTAGCCACAAAACATACGATAGCATAGGATAGCAAAGCGTTTGACATATTTGCGGAACCATTGCTGTTGGAAGTGAGTTGGAACTGCAGGAGGAAATAAATTGCTTTCAATCATTGGCACCTAAACCGGGCAGATGACAATGTCCTGTTGTCTTTGCCTTGTTCCTATTTTCTCTTCATTTCCATTTTATCTTTTAAGTTTGAATCCTTATTCCTTCTCGCATTATCAGACAATTAGATATGTTTAACAGTTACTTGGTATGTTAAGTGTATGGAGCTTTTTTAATATCAAAAACTTCATTTTATGATCTACAGAATAATTTCACACACCATGTGTTTCATTGCCATTTGTTAAATTTGGTCTTATATGTTATTTGTGTACTTATTTCCTGTGTATTTCTTGTCAAAAAGTCTTGAGTTTCTAGTTGTACAGGAACTTTTTCAGAAAATTGGCAAGGGGCTGCTGGAAATAACAATTTGTGCTAATTGAATTAACTAAAAAATTTGACTTTATGGGATCACATCAAGCTAAAAAGCTTCTGCACAGCAAAGGAAATAGTCAACAAAGGGAAGGGACAACCTACAGAATGGTAGAAAATATTTGTATACTACCCATCTGACAAAGGATTATAACTAGAATATATCGGCCCGGTGTGGTGGCTCATGCCTGTAATCCTAGCACTCTGGGAGTGCTAGGCAGGAGGATTGCTTGAGCTCAGGGAGTCTGAGACCAGCCTGGGCAAGAGCGAGACCCCCGTCTCTACTAAAAATAGAAAAATTAGCTGGGCATTGTGGTGCACGCCTGTAGTCCCAGCTACTTGGGAGGCTGACGCAAGAGGATCGTTTGAGCCCAGAGTTTGTGGTTGTAATGAGCAACAATGACGCCACTGCACTCTACCCAGGGCGATAGAGTGTGACCCTGTCTCAAAAAAAATAAATAAATAAAATAAAAATAAATAGAATAGAATATGTAAGAAGCTCTAACAACTCAATAGGAGAAAATTAAATCCAATTAAATAGTCGGCAAAAGATCTGAATGGGTATTTCTCAAAAGACGACATACAAATAGCCAAAAGACATGTGAAAAAAATGCTCAACATCATTAGTGATCAGAGAAATGCAAATCAAAACTGCAATGAGGTATCAAAATGGCTTTTATCAAAAAGACAGGCAATAACAAATACTGGCTAGTATGTAGAGTATACAACCTTGTACACTGTTGGTGGGGATGTAAATTAGTGTAACCACTATGGATAATAGTATGGAGGTCCCTCAAAAAAAAAAAAAGAAAAGAAAAGAAAATATAACTACCATATGACCCAGCAATCCCACTGCTAGGTATATATCCAAAAGAAAGGAAATCAGTGTATTTAAAAGATACCTGCACTCCCATGTTTATTGCAGCACTATTCACAATAGCCAAGATATGGAATCAATGTAAGTGTCCATCAATGGATGAATGAATAAAGAAATTGTGGTACATATACACAATGGAACATTATATAGCCATAAAAAAGAATGAAATCCTGCCATTTGCAACAACATGGGTGAAACTGGAAAACATTATGTTAAGTGAAATAAACCAAGCAGAGAAAGACAAATCTCACATGTTATCACTCATATGTGGGAGCTAAATATTAAAATGATTGATCTCATGGAGACAGAGAGTAGCATGTTGTTTACCAGAGGGTGGAAAGGGGTATTGGGAAGGGGGGCAAAAAGTGGGGGTGGTTAATGGGTGCAAAAATATAGTTAGATAGAATGAACAATATTTGATAGCACAACAAAGTGACTATAATCAAGTTAGGGTATAGTTTAAAATAACTAAAAGAGTGAAGTTGGAATGTTCCTAACACAAACAAATGATAAATGCTTGAGGTGATGGATACCCCAATTACCCTGAGTTGATTGCTACACATTGTATGCCTGTATCAAAACATCACGTGTACCCTATAAATATATACAACTATTATGTACCCATAATACTTAAAGTAAAAAAAAATTTGACTTTAGCTATATAAAATTGGTTGGGAGACAGCAAACTTTGCTATTCAGATTCTAGTTGCACTACTTGTTTTTATTTATATATATAAAATATATATAAATAAATGTGGGTTTATCTTTATATATAATATATAAATGAATATGGGCAAATAATTTACCTCTGTGAGCACTGGTTACTATTACTAAAATGGGGATAATGTATATTTCATGTGATTGTTATGAAGATGAAATAACTTAATTCTTTTTTAGAGGAAGTACTCAAGTTTCTCATCCCCTCCACCCTCATGAAAAGCACAGGCTTTTGACATTTACATGTTTTCTGTGGTTGTTTGGTGGGTTCTCTAGGTTCTTATCACTCTGTTACCTTGTGTACCCTAAGTTCCTGTACTGCCATTACCATTTTTATAGACTTGTTATCTTTCAAGTTTCATTATCTTTCTTCTCCCATAATAGTCAACTATGAAAACCTTGAAGGTAGAAGATAATTTTTTGTGCCTTTAGCATTAAGTCTGCTGCATGTAATGGGTTCTCAGTAAGTGAAATGACAGGCATCATTATGATTGCAAAGTGGTAAGTAAGAAAAGTAATAACTTATACTATGTAGGAAGCTTAACTAGGAGTTCCTACAAAAGCTATTTTAAGATGAGTATAAACCACAGAAGTTAAGAGAAGTTACTGTGTAGCTAGTTTGGCTAGTTAAGAGTAATGAGAAATTTAAGAGAGTGTCTGCATCATAGATGGCAATACAGGTAGTGAAAAAGCAAAGTGGTAGGCTGAAAAGTTTGAATTAAAGTCAGTGTTTTCAATATCCAGCAATAATGTTAGGTATTATTTTTTCCCAAAACTAAAGAATGCATAGAACATGGGTTATAAATTCATACATACCTTGGCTTAAAATCCAGTTCCACTATCTCAAAACATCAATTTATTCTCCATCAATGGGTTGCTATAAAGTTCCTACCACAGAGTATTGCTTAAATGTTAGTACTCCCCCAGTCTCCCAATCCTGACACTAATGCTTCAGGGAATAGTGAAAGAAAAAACATTAATGACACATTATTCAACACCTTCTGTGTCAGGTGCTACTGAAACCAAGTTGAAAACATCTTTGTATCCATTGTCTTCATTGTCATTGTTTACAGACTAGTGGGTAAGCGTGACATATAAATCAATGATTATAAGATAGTACTACCATATACTGTGCTAGATAGGTTAAGTATTGGTTATTAGGGGAGCTCAGAGGTATCCAAATCAGACTCTTCAGAAGCTGTTCCCGGCTACATAATTAGGGAGAAATTTCTATACTAATATCCTTTGCAAAATCGCAAAATACATTTAGCAAAATCTGAATGTATTACTGTATCCTTAAGTGTTGACCAAATCAAAAGCCTTTTAGAATAAAAATATATAGGTAAAACATAATAATTTTTTTAAGAGTTTGGTTTTACAGAGCTTTAAGGGATAGATGTTAGCCAGTTACTGTATTCCAAAGTCTTGGTAAATTCTGTATGTAACACATGCCAGATTTGGAGAGCTCAAACACACGATAGAACCAAAGAAAAAGTTATTTTTTCTTACCCTCTCAGGAATTTACTTGAACATGGATCAACATATATTGGACTTAATGCTGCTCTCTGTGGCCTAATAGCAAACAGTCTTTTTCGACGCGTCTTAAATGTGACACCGGCTCGTATTGCTGCTGGCTTACCAATGGCAGTGATCCCATTTGTTACAGGATATACAACTTACAGTGCTTTTGTAACTTTACCTTTGACCACAGGTAAATTCTATTTCACTATCACCATAGTGTTTGCCTTAGTATATGTTATTTGCAACTTTAGTTAATACTTAAGTATTAATATCAAGTAGCTATATGCTGTAATGCAGTTAAGTGTTTGGATAAGATTGAATCTTGCTAGCCTATGTAGTTGGGCAACTAATTCATATTAGCATGGTCTACCAAGTAAGATGGGTATACACAGCAGTTCTCAATACTTTTCCTTTGTCTAACTTACCTTTCCCACACTGCTCATGTAGAGTAAGAAATATTTGGAAATATTTTTTTTTTAAATACTGGCTGCCTTAGAATTTTTAAATTTATATTTTATAGAGGAGCTCCTTAAAGGGGAAAAATATTCTTATGGGAATAAGACTCTTTATGTAGTAAATCTCTCAAAGCACTACATATAGAAGACTTATTAAATAAATGGAGACTTGATTTCCTCCTGAAAATTTACCATGTGTGCTGAGTGCTTTGAATATAGCTAATCACAAAAAATCTTTCGATTAATGATTTCAAATAAAAATATTATTACCATGGGGGCTAGGAAAGTTAGTCCATGTAAATTTTCTTTATGTTCTGTTAAGTGCTGCTCCAAATTTTTTATATTGAAAAATATCTGTGATACATATTAAGGGCATTTTGCATTCTTTAAATCAATTATGTTTGCTTGACTATTATGACCTTCAATTCCAGAACAAATTTACTTCCTAGGTGATTTGAACTGTGAAACCTGTATGGTAACACGGGGTGGACTGGTTGGTCTTGTTTTTGGTGGTCTGTATCCTGTTTTCTTGGCTCTACCTGTGAATGGTGGCCTAGCAGCCAGGTAGGATTGTTTTCTCATAATCAATGAAAAACTTCTTTTATAATGTATGTGATTACCTAGAAAACTCACAACTTAAAACAGCAAATATATTTTCTGTTTTTAAGGCATTTAGACCAAAGGCAATGTTACCTTCTTGATTAGAAGTTAGTAAGACTTGTTTTTTCTTAAAAGTAATCAAATTTTACTTCTCAAGAATTTGAAATAGTTCTAGAACTTTATCACACTGTGTAGTCAGGCTACTAACCTTAATTTGTGTATTGAATGCAAACGGTACTATGCCTAGTGTGAAAGCTATATTATATGAACAGTTTTCTTAGATGAGTCTGAGCACTTGCACTAAGGGAAAATGCCAGAAATGTCTAGCTATAATGGTTATTCTCTGTTGAACTCTTGCATCAGCAATCTATGCTATATGAGCCTCCAGAGGTAAACTGGTGAAAGAAAACAGGATAGTGTTTAGGTTTTTAGTTTTTAGGACTAATAGATGCTGAAGAGTGTAGCATGACCTCAATCTTTAGTTTTACCTTAAGACTTCTAGGGTTAATATATTTATTGTACATAGGTATGCACTTGATACAAGTCTTTTCTAGTGAAATATCTGAATATTTTCTTACAGGTATCAATCAGCTCTGCTACCAGAGAAAGGAAACATCTTAACTTACTGGATTAGAATTTCTAAGCCTATCTTTAGAAAGATGTTATTTCCCATTTTGCTCCAGACTGTGTTTGCAGCATACCTTGGATCTAAACAATATAAACTCCTTATAAAGGCCCTTCAACTACCTGAACCTGGCCTAAAAGTTCACTGATTTTAAACAAATATGTATACACAAAAAAATAAAATGGTAAAAATAACCTATGTCTAATGTTATTAATGAATAAAGACTTGTAATTTATCACATGAGGTACAACTGGGCAAACAAAGGCTGAATCCCCATAAAGGCTACCCACTTGAGAGCATAACCTTCACTAGTTTGCCCAATATTGTCTCTTCCACCTTGCTCATTCCATTTCTTTATATTAAACATTGAGTTTGGACCGTTACACAAGAGGAAAAAATAAATAACTATACAGCCATTTGTCACTGAAGATTTCATAAAGCCAAATAGCTATGAAAATGAAAAAAAAATGTATAAATACACTATAGCAAATGTTTCTTTTACTTCATCTTCTCAATTCAAAGTGTTTCCATAGGTATTTATTATTAATCCATAGAATCTTAAAATATACTTAACAACCTTCTTCACAAAGGGATCAATCCCAATCTTACTGACAAGACAGCATTCAGGATCAGCTTGAGCTATTAGATAGCTCTAATATCTAATACCTTCAGCTATTAGATATTAGATAGAGCGCCACCTACTTCAAAAATCACCTTATTTATATCTTGGAAAGCTGTATTTTTAAGATTTGGGCACAGTCTATCTTTGAAGCTTCAATCTATTGTGGCATCATTCTTTAAAATCACAGACCTGAGCTGCTTTTTTAGCTGTGTAGTGCTAAGCAGATTAACTAACCTCTCTGCCCCTCAGTGAAATATCCTAATTGATTCATTTCCTAAGATAGATCACTTAAATTTTTTTTTTACTGCCCATATGATCTGTAGGAAAGATCATTTAAATTTTTGAAGTGATTTATTGTGTTCTCCTTCCTAAAATTTCTATCCTAGCTCTCTAAACCATTTTCTTTTGTGACAGCATCCGAATTAGCATTGTCCAATAGAATCTTCTGTGATGATGGAAATATTTTATACCTGCATTGTCAATGTTAGCCACTTTGTGGGTGTTGAGCATCTGAATTGTAGCTACTGCAACTGAATAACTGAATTTTTAATTTTAATCCGTTTAAAAATTTTAGCTACATGTGGCTAATGCTTATCGGACAGCACAGGCCTAGACCAACACTTTAAGAAGCAAGCCAATTGTCTCAGAAAAGTACCAAACCCAAAATTTTAAGTGCCCATCCTAGATCACATTCATGAGTACCTTAACTATTCCTTCCAAATAGTGATATATCTGTTAAGTAATCTTATGCTACTTAAAATTATATAAAAAGAATGTAGAAAAGGCAGCTTTCCTGGTGAAATAGGCTTTCAGCCTGTTTAAAGGAAAATATTATATAAAGCAGTACTGCCAAAGATTTAAAACTCAAGTGAAATTAATAAAATATTTTCAGTTTTTCAGAAAGCAAAGATGATTTGTTCTTTTAACAGGCAGGTAAAATGTACTACCAAACTGATAAAAGAAATGATTCCAATTATGAGGCAAAAGAATCTATCTATATGCACAGAATAGACTAAAAGGAAACATGCCAAAATGTTTACTGTGTATATTCTCTGGGTTATAGAGTTATGGGTGCTTTTTCTTCTTGATTCTTTCTGGATTTTCCAAGTTTTCTATAATGAATATGCTTTACTTTTACAACTAGGGAAATAAAGAAAAAAATAGAGAGAGAGAGAGAGAGAGATATAAAAAAAGTTTAAATGGCAAAAAAAAAATTACCTGTTTATTTTTACAAGCTAAAATATCAAGATGAAAAGCTTTCTTACCCAAAATTATCCATTTTACCTGCATTCTGTCACTTTTATTTAAAGCAGAGTTCTATTTATCATGGTGAAAAATGAATTAAAAGTAATTTCTGACTTCAAAAATAAGAAACCCAAATTACTGAGTTAGGCTCCTTAAGAATATACAGAATGGTGTAATCAACTTAGACAATTCAAAACCCACTAATATAACTAAGATGTTTGACAATTTAGTACAAAATGTTTTCTTACCTGTCCTTAAACATTCCCAGAGTATTTACTCCTTAGCATAGTATCTCTTAAAAATAAGTATTTCTGTAACCAAAAAGAATTTCTAATATCTGCATTCTGCTACATATTTCTTAAATCATCTTTCCAATTAGTAGAAATAGGCAACATAAGCAATAAAGCATGTTAACTCTGTTGCTACAAATTTACTTTACCAAAATATTTGGTCAGAGGGCAAATACATGACATGTAAACCTGCAGTGATCTGCATTACAATTTAAAGACACTTAGTCATTTGTAGCTAAGACCTAAAGAACACTGCTTTCAATTAGTCAGGAAAATAGTTTTTAATATTTCAGTCCAGTCATAGTAGATAAACTATTTAAGTCTGTCTCTTACAATTCACTTTGTATAGTTATTTGGCTTTTAAAAAAAAAGAGGGTTCACATTATACTTATATTAAGACATTAATATATTCTGTAAACCCCAAACTATATACAGAGCCAGAGGGGTACAGGAAGCTAACTTCAGTGAGTATACAGGAACGATACAGAATTTGGAGGCACATTCTAAAGGAAGATGGGCTACCAGTAAAATTCAAATCAGTGTATTAACAACTACACAATGTTCAAAACACAATTAGTGACTACCTTTTTAAAATAGTTCATTGTGAAAATTGAGCAAAATATTTTCAACAATTTTGGGTCAACAAAAATTACAAGGTATTTATTGTAAGACAACAGGGAATGACTGACTTAGAGTATTGAGGCTATACATTAAAAGTATTCAAATTCAAATATATGAAAAATACTGTGCTGGCCAAACAAAACACTGCATTTCTAATGGAAGACCTCACCTCTTTGATCCCTGGCTTAGATGGCAACTAAATGAAAACACAGCTCAGAAAAAACAGTAAAAATATAAACATGCAGAAAGGCCTCAAAACTTTATATTGATAGTGAGTCTGGGGGAAAAAAAGCACTTGTATATATCTTACTACATATTTAACTTTCAGGAGTCATCAGATTATTTAGCTTACAAATTTGACTAAATTAGCACGACCTTAAACTACACCTTCAAAATGCTAAACTAGGTAATCACATATTAAAAGGACAATTACTCATCAGTGGATTACCCACTCTGTTCTATCAAAGTAGTAGTTATGGTCACTAAATAATGTTGGTGCCTTTGGTTGTAGAATGATAACCAGTTATACTGTTGTAGAATTATAACCAGCTGTACTGTTGCAGCATCAGCCAGCCACTTAAGCCTACCTACTACCCCCTTCCTCCCTCTTCTATCATCTGCACACTTCCCAAATGAGTCAATAAGATAAAATAACTCAGTCTAGCCCAGGTGAAGGAATGTCCAACGAAATGAAATAAAACAATCCAGAGTTTTGAGTATTTTTTCACACTTGTAATAAACTGGAAAAATATTTCAATTAAGTAAAACAACCATTTACCACGGAAAAAAAGCCACTTCCATCATCCAGAATGCTAAAGCCCTTACATAACACTAGAGAAATTGTAATATAAAACAGTAGAAACTAATATATCATTCATAAGAAACCTCAAATTATTAAAAACAGTGTCAAGTACTCAGAGAAAGCTCAAGAAGCCAAAACCTCAGAATCCACACATCCTGGTGTTACCCTAAATTGCAATTAACTACCCACACATTTAATCATAATCAACTTTTTCAAAGATATACAGACAAATCAATGCATCTATTTAAAAAGACTACTCTTTATAGTTAAGGACTTTACATTAACTTTTATATTCTACTAAGTAAGGTGTCTGTCTGTATTCCAAATTAGCTCTCATGTTCCAGGAAATAAATACAAACTCATGATATGCCTTGTGATCACTGATGGCCTGTTTATGTAATTCTAGTACACTAAATGTAATTCCACAGAATGTGCTCTTGATTATGTAAAAACTCTAATATTTCTTGATGAAATACTATAATTCTCTTCTCCAATAATTACAATTTTTAAAAGGTATGCAAAGAACTGAGTATCACTCCCATGAAAGACAAAAAAAAAGTATAATTTTGTTCCAAGATTAACTTAGTCTCATGTATTTCTATTAAGTCTTTCAAGGATTCCAGAGAATCTTTTCATATCTCCATTTCTGGAAAGTGAAATCAGTATAGAAGTAATTTGGGAACTTGAAAATGGCATTCATTTTTTTCAGCAGATGCCAAATTTTTGACCGACATGGCTCCCACAATTACTTTGTTACCATCAGTCCAGTCAGTTAACAGGTTGTAGGAAAAGATTCGTTTTTGCAGACACTGCTAAGCTGTTTAAAGAGAAGAGAGAGAGATTAATTCAGTGATTATAAAATGCACAAATATTTAAAATACTTTGAACACTTTTTGTTGGATTATATCAGAGGTGTGACTACATTTTAACAAACGTGGACTTTTTAGATAAGTCTGGTCAAAGAAGTGCAGAAACAGTAAGTCAATATGATAGAAATAGGTCAATATGATGTGTTAGTTCAATTAATGTATGAATTCCTGCCACCATCAGAAAACAAATATTAAAAAGCTACATCTTTAGTCTGGTTCTGTATCATTTTACCAGAGGCACAATTAGAAGAAAAACCAAAAGGGTCCCCCAAATACTAAATTGTTTTCAACCATTAGAGTAAATAAAGCCAAACCTGAAAATTTCAAAACAATCCACTTTATATTCCAGAAACCTCCTTTATCCAAATACTAATCATTCAGAACACAACTTTCTAAAAATAGTAAGACAACAGTTTCATATTAATCATAGCTTTTTTAATTAACAAGTAGTGAATAGAACACTTTAAGATATTGTTTACTACATACTGAAATAAACAGATCTGTTTAAATTCAGAAACCCAAACATTTACAGTAAAATGTGCTTACACATAATATGACCAAATTTATTTAAAGCCCCTGTTAGATAGGTCCTAAATACATGCAATTACCATGTAAAAACAAGACCATGAAGTAGATGTAAAAAATGACAAAATCACTAAGTCACCAAAACTAGAAAAAAAATAATGAAATGGAAACTAAGAAAAGACAATCAATAAAACATAAGGAACCTAACAAAGCAGCTTTAAAAATAGGCCATACTAATCTTTCCATTTTCAAAAGTTCTTAATCAAGTAATTCTAAAAACTGCCATTTATAAAATGACATTCTAAAAATCTACACTTGGAATTTCAAAGCATCCCAATTCAGAAAGGTTTGACTTCCTCCCCAGCCCCAAACTTCGAATAATGCAGAAAAAGCACTGACATAAGGAAGAAAATATTCCAAGGGAATGGTATAATTTTTAGAAAAACAAACTTACTGCTTCCAGAACCTTTTGATTAAGACCCACAGTCAGCATTAACAACAATCATTTTTCCTATTTTCATCCATTATTTTTCAATTTCATGTTAGAGATGAATAAATTCTTTGAGCCCATAACTGAAAGATCAACAAACCTGGTTTTATTATGACACCATATTTTTGTCATTGGTACTGCACAAAATTATATACAAAGAAATATATACAAAATGTTCAAGTATTAGTTAAATTTCAATTCAAGGCTTCTGTTTCAAAAAGCTACATTTAACATATTTCATAAAGATAGCACAAATTAGTCATTTCAAATAATCTTTCCAACTACTTTTGGTTTTTTTATATATATATATATAATTCAGTAGGCACTAAAAATCCATGCAGCTGCATTGTGAGGGGCTTGCTCCTGCCCTTAGGTATAAGCAGGTTCATCACTCCAGGTTGTGAGTTTGGCTACTACCCATCCATGCTCAAGTGCAGTAGAGGATTTTACAAAATATGCTGTGATGCACTGGAAACCAGAGACCAATTTAGGTCTCAAATCGTATTATCTAGCAACAAAACATTTACAGTTGTGCAAGAACAAGGATTCCATTTTCATACCAAATAACAACAAAATAAAACATTTTATGTGTAAGATAACTTACATCTTTGGACTGCTGGAAAATACTTTTTAATAATGAACATTTTAAAAATAAAAGACAGCAGAAGCCCTGATATTACCTCTTTTTCCTCATTTCTTATACTACCTTTTAAAATAAAGCAGGAAATGTGGCCAGCAGCTGGTCCCGTCTCTTCTGCCCCAACAGCTGTATCCACTTTAGCACAAAGAAAAACAAGGATGCTAAATACGTATATACTTTATCAAACAGTGATGTTTCACAAAGAATTTCTTAATGCCTCTTACACTGAAAGACACCATAACTCAAATTTATATAACTGGACAACAAATAATAGGGTACTTCAAGGGAAGAATACATCCCATCTTTGGAAAAATAGTGTCAATCAATGTCACTTAAGTGGCCAGAACCACTTTTTTATTATTTTTAAATTATTTTAAAAAAATTATTTTTAAATAGGACAAATACTTTTGAAATAGAGAGAATAAGATTCTTTGTGAAGCCTCACTTTACACGTTTTCATTCACATTTCACAACCTTCAATATCTAATCATACATACATAAATTTAACCTAAAATGTTAATACAACAAAAATAAAGGTGTTCAACAATTTATTCATACTCAGTGATGGGGTAATCACTGTGCTGGTCCTCAAAGAAACATTTCATTAGCCATTCTTATTCTTCCTCCAATTAACTAAAACACAGGAGAGTCTGATATGCATGTTAATTTCCAACTTCTCTAATGGTGCGATATTAAAATCTGTTACTCTGAATAGATTGTATTGCTGTATCTTCTACTGAAGACTAAAAGGTATTCTTGAATATTTAAGATATCTGTCATCTCCAGCAAAATATCTATCACATTTGTGCATGCCCCAAATACTTATTGTCAACCTCTGAAAAGTTGCTCTAAAACTGGAATTCCAATTTGCACCTTGTACAACTCGGAACTTCCATTCAACTTCACCTGTTTCACTGTCTCCAAACTGTATCTCTATAAGCAGGTTTCAGTGTACAGTTGGAACCGATGTCATCCAAGGCCATGTCCACACTGGGGACAGAAGAGCTAGGTACACGTAAGTCTGAATAAGGGGACACATTAACAGCTATTTCAACCAGAAGAAACATCTTAAAAACATTATTGACCAGCACAAGTCTGTTTCCAGGGTGGACAGGGCCCAAATTAGATTCCCCTCCCACCTTCCAAAAAAAAAAAAAATCACACACACACAAATTGAGATGTTGCCCATTAAAGTAGACTAAGCAGCAGAGCATGAGCGTTACGTGAAGAGATGGATCCTTACCAGGTTGTGAGGCGGGAACGACTGTTCTGTAACCCCTACAACGGAGCCTGGCAGGAAGGAAATCACCTAAAAAAGAAACTGTCAGAGAGATTTAATAGTCACATGTTATCATTAGGAGTTGGTTACTGTGTCACATTCATGCTTTTAGCTAAAACACTTAAAGATTCAATATTACTTTTTTTCCTCCTCTGAAATGTGTCCAGTGAAGATGTCCCACTAAGGTGTTTTACATGGTGTAAGGGAGTTGAAAGGGGTAAACGCGGATAAAGAGCAGATTACTTGACCCTACATTTTAAGAGAAGACGACGCCTTCCGGGCGCACGCCGAGCAGAACTCCACCGACACCTTATCCTTGTCCACATGAAGACACACTCCTCCCGCTGAGTCGTCCTCTTCCAGCAGGTCCTGCTGCTGCTTTCCCACCGGCAGCGCGTAGTCGTGGTCACCGGCGGGCGAGTCTCTGAAGAGCGAGGTGGTCAGCCGCAGTCCCACGCCGCTCAGCCGGCTCAGCAGGCGAGCCAGTCCAGTCTCGTTGGCTAAGACTGCCCGCAGGTAGCGACTCTCCTCTTGCAGTGCTTGTACGCGTTTGCCCAGCTCCCGATTCTCGGCCCGCAGCTCCTGGTTCTCGGCTGCCAGACCCCGGACTCGACTCTCCAGCCCCATCACGTACTCCTTCTTCTTCAGCCGATTAAGACGGGCAGCGGCCGCCGCCGCCTTCCGAGGACTCTTTGTCGCCGCCTGGTTGTTGTCGTTGCCGCTGCCGCCACCGCCTCCCGGGGACTTTCTCCGCCTCTTTTCGCCGCTGCCATTGTCACTGCTGCTGCTGCTGCAGCCTCCGATACCGTTTAACAGCCTCTGCAGCAGGTCAGAAAAGCGCTGCATCTCAGCAGCCGCGGCCTCGTCGTCGTCGTCCCCTCTCCACAGGCCGCCGCTATCCGAGCCTCCGCCGGATGAAGAGAGAGGCCCGGGAGAGCTAAGCCCGGGCTCCAGGTGCCAGTCCGGCTGCCGGGGGTCCAGCAGATCCGCGAGTTCAAGACCGGACAAAAAGTCCATATCCTCGGTCTCTTCCCCTGGGACGCTGGCGACCGCCTCCTCCTCCATGTCCTCGGGCGAGGGCGCGCGCACGGCCTCACCGCCGCGGCTCCCCGTCCCGGCCTCCAACTCGCCCACGTCGCCGAGCGGCTGCTTGCGGCCGGGAGGTCCGGCCGTCGCCGTCTTCTTCTTCCCCGCCGCAGCCCGGATCAGATTCGGGGACAGCGAGCAGGTCGCGGCCGGCGCCGGGCTCTGGCTGCGGGTTGGGGAGTCGCTGCCTGAGGCTGCCAGCAGCTTGGTCAGGCTATGCCTCATGAGGCCCAGCGGCGGGCCGATGTAGGCCCCGGCCCCTCAGACTGGGCCCCAGCGCCAGCAGCCGGGGCGCTGGCCGAAACGAAGTGGAGGGAAAGGTCTGAGTCGCCTCCCACCTCACTTGCTGGGTCGACCCCCCGCGCCGGGGCGGGGGGAGGGATGAGAAAACGAGGCTGCGAGGCCCAGCGATGACTCGACCGCGCCACCCAGACGACGGCCTGGCCGGAAGTCAGTCGTTTTCGCTCCAGCCCCTCCCACCACGTTTCGCGCGCTACCTGACGGTAATATCGCGAGAGTTCATGGTCCTCTGGCTTGAAGGTAATTCCAGCGGTCTAGTGATACCGTAGTAACAGCGGCAAAAATAATAACAAACTCCAAATTTTTGCCCCCTAATTCAATAGTACTACCCAATACCCAGATTCAACACTTAGACATTTAACACTTTGCAATATTTCCTTTATATAGATGAGTGTTTGTAAGCACTGTTTTTTGCTGAATTATTCCAAAGTTGCAAACAAGTCACCACGCCCCTACATATTTCAGTGTGCATCTCTAAAAATAAGGACTTTCTCTTTCATAATCCTAATACCATTACCAAGTCCTGAGAAAATTAACAATCATTTACTAATATTATCTAATATCTGGGCCATATTAAGATGTCCTCAGTTGGATGATGGATATGCTAATTACCCTGATCTGATCACTATACATTGTATGTATGGAAACATCACTATGTACCACATGAATATGTAGAATTATTATTTGTCAATTAAAAAATAAAATTAAAAAAGCAAAATGTAGGGTACAGCATTGTTTACCAAAAAAAAAAAAAAAACGTCCTCAGTTATCCTCAATCCTTCTTTTATAAGCAGATATTTTCTTCTGAGGCAGGATCCAATCAGGAGTGACTACATTCGGTGGTTACAGAGTTTGGTTTGGTTTGGTTTTTCTTTTTAATTTCTCAAACTAGAACAATTCCCTCCACTTTTTAGGTTTTCTTAATTTTGGCTTTTAGAAGAGACCAAGTAGTTGTCTTGAAGAACGCACCACATTCTGGATTTGTCTGTTCCTTCATGTTGCTTATCTTGTTCCCCTAGTTCCTGTGAAAGTTGTCAGAATCAAAATGGAGTCACTAATGTCAAAAACAAAACAAACAAGACAAACCCTGACAAATAAAGCCAGGGAAGGCCATGAAGAGAGGGTTCTCATGCTTGTATGCCTGATAACAAAAGCTATCAAAAAGACTGAAAAACCACAACCTTGAACAAAGGCCATCACAAACTTACACAAAAAAAAACTTCTGCAAGGACATCTGCCCAGCAACTGCCTGTTCAACCTTGAACTGGCATCACCCTTGTTATTGATCTTTGTAGCCAAGGATAATTATTTCAAAATAATTATGTAATTCCCATTTTTTCCTTTAAAGATCTTTGTCTTCCTTTACCTTCTTGCATATGCACCTAGTTTGTTATGGCATTCCCTGGCAATGCTCTATTCCCCACTAAATATCTTTTCTTTTAGAGACTCTCTCTCTCTGTTTGTTATTTAGGTTGACACCCCACAAGGGATTTGAGATTTGAAGCAGTTTACAAATACATTAGAATGCAATAAAATAAAACAATTTGAATTTTTAAAAAGCAAGGCCAATGAAAATATAGATGAAATAGGAAGATAAGGAGTCCTGAAAGGGGGGAAAGTTTAGTACTGGAATTGGATGGATGCATTATCTTACACAGTAATTCAAGTCGGGCTAAAATTAAATTAAGCTTCCTGGCAGTCCAAACAAAAAAGAGAAATAAACTTTCCTTTGTTTGTTCGTGAGTAAAGTATATATGAATTCTTTAACTACTTTTCTAGTTCTTAAGTCTTAAAGGAACTTCTCTATGGGATACTGAATCATATAACAGCCTCAACAATAACTGCTTTTATATGGCTATTTCTCAGAGAGATAGAAAGCAAGTTCTGGGAAAGCTGGACACTGATAGTTTCCAAAATATCAAGAAATGTGCCTGGCACAATGTAGGCTTCAACAAATATTTGTTGAATGAATGAATGAAAAAAGGTCTACAGTTTTGGCTGGAGGCATAACACTAAATTTCAACTGAATGAAAACTATTCTGCAAGAGGCAAAAAAAAGTATGGCCTATGGCATCTAGAAGAGTAAATAAAAGGACTCCATGTCCTTCTTAACCTTCCCAGTTGGAAAGGTTTTGCTAAAGTATTATAGAGCAACACACAGTTCAAGGTGATGTATACACCCTGGCCTGCCTTGAGTACAGGTGTTTTGTGTGGCTGGTAATCCCATTCAACTGCATTTTCTCCTTAGGCAAAATTCAACTTCATGGATTGATTTAGTGTATTTTTTTTCCTAAATGATAAAATTTTGGCTTAAATATGCACAGTTTAAGAGCCTCCCTAGTTGGAGTAAAAGAAACGCAGAAAATTGAAAGGGAAGTAAGTTTTTAAAACGTAGCCTCCAAAGAGAAAAAAGCACGTGAAGCAAGAGTAAAACTCCCAGAAAGTGGTTTTCTCCTCTTCACCCTTCCTCCCTTTTCTTCTCATTGTTCTCATGCTCTCCTTCATAACTGTGTTGTTTTTCTTTTTCTGGTTATAATGATCATTGGAAAAGATGCAGATAACACAGAAATGAATAACTGGAAAGATATTACCCACAACCTGCCCCAAAATAACCATTATTGAAATTTTAGTGGATACTATCAGAGTTTTTCTATGTACAGATGCACATTGTTTTATTTTATTTCATTGAACTCTACTGTTTTGACGTGAATATACTGTGGATATTGTTCATACAACTAAATATAGATCCACATATGTATTTTTGTAGGCTGTCTAGAATTCCAGTTCGTGGACTTTCCAACTTTTATTCAATCAGTTTCTCATTCATAGCACTTAGGTGGTATTGAACTTTTCACTATTATAAACCACACACAATTTTGTGCAAACAACTTTCTTCACTTTCCTATAACTTCCCTAGCATAAAATCTTAGAAGTAGAATTTCTGGGCACAATTTATTTCCCAACCCACTCAATGATAGTGAATTTATTCTTTTTAATATGTGTCAATCCAAAAATGAAAATGGCATTTTTGTGTGAATTTGCATTTCTTTAATTATTGGAAGGCTGAATGTTTTTCATGTGACCAATTGCCTTCTAATACAAATGGGATTTTTGCTTTCTTAACCCATTTTTCTTTGAAAGAGAAAGATGGGAGAAAACGTTTTTCAGAGAAGATGTTTGTCTTTTTTTTTCTTGATTTATGTGAGTGCTTTGCACTATAAGGAAAACATCCCTCCACATAATTCTTTTCCTCATTTTGCCATTTACTGGGGGTGGGGTGGTAAAGTTGCTTGTTTGGGTACAGTTTTTAAATAGTCAGTCTATCAAAATTTTCTTGACAGTCTCTGGCTTTCATGTTAAATTTAAACAAGGCATTATTAGCCTGAGTAATACTGATATTTACCTATATCTTTAGCACTTCTTTAGTTGTTTCTATCTATATTTTACTAAGAATTTTTAATAACATGAATGGTTATTTATTTCATTTAGATCCAAATTTATCCAGTATAAAATGAGAGGTAGAAAGACAACTTTTCAAAAAGTTATCTGCAACAATACCATTCATTGAATAATTCATATTTGCCCCACTGATTTCCCAACGTGTATGCCATGTATTAAATTCTTACACACACTTGGATCTATTTTTGGTCTTTTTCTTCTATTTCATTGATCAGCCTAGCAATTTTGGAAGCAAAATCACTAACTTTTTTATTGGAGTTTTATAGTTCATTTTATTATCTTATATGTCAAGTCCCTCCTTGTCACTTTTACTTTCTCAGAGTTTTCTAGCTATATTTAAATATATATTTCTCCACATAACTTTAGCAAACTTTCCAAGCTCAAAGAAAGCTAGAATTTTCATGGAAATTGCGTTAAATTTATTCATTTCTTTTTCCCAGTTTTTATGCAAATTTTGCTGCTGGAATAAATTATCTCTTCCTTTCTATTTCTAAATGGTTATTGTTGCTATATAGGAAAGATATTGATTTTTTTGTTAAATTTTTAACTGTCTACCTCACTGAACTTTCTTAATAGTTTTTTATTTTCAGCTTATTTATTCAAATTTTTTGGTAGACAATTATATAACCTTATTGCATATAATCACAATTTTTCCTCTTTCTTTGCAATATTTATTATTTTATTATCTTGACCAATAATAAACTTCCTTGTCTTATTCTTGGCTTTAACAGGAATGCCTTTAGTGTCTAGCTGTTGATTTGAGATAGATATTTTTATTAGGTTAAGAAATATGCTCCTATTTATATTTTACATAGAGGTTTTAACAAAATGAATGGTTATTTATTTTATTAAATGACTTACAGCATGAGTCAGGATTTGACAACACTCCAAGTCTTTGGAGGGAAGGAGCTAATAGAGCCAGGTAAGGATTCTGTGAGGTTCACTAGCTTAAGATGATTATGAGAGAAGCTAAAACTATATAACCCTGTACATTGGGGAGGGAGTTTGAGAAACATCTCTTCAGCTCCCCATAGCTAAATAAAAGTTATGCAAAACTTGATCCATCTCAAGCATCTATGTTACTCTGCATCTGTCTAAGATTGCAAGACCAAGCCTAGAAAAAATCATTTATTCAGTCATTCTATACATACACATACATATGTAAAGTCTACTTTGAGCTAGATCTTGTTATAAGCATTATACATATAATGACAAACAAGGTTGGTAGGGTTCTCATGAAGTCAGCTTTATAGTGGGAGAAGGTAATTAACAAATAAATAGAAAGTATTAACTAGTAAAAATGCTATACAGAGAATTTTAAAAGTTATGTGATGGAAAAGAAATCTATGGTTATTTTAGATCGGATTGCCAATGGAGGATTCCCTGAGGAGTTAAAATTTAACTGAATAGTGTGTTCAGAAATGAAGACAAAAAGATTGAAGCAGAGTGGGCAAGAAGAGAAATCATATGAGATATCTTAGTATACATGTTATCTGCAACTGAATGAATTATATGTTTATAAATATACAAGCATTTCATTCGAACTCTGAAGAAGAAAAATCCTGAAAGTCTCTAGCAAGCATGTAACAGAAAATGAAAATTAATTTAAGACACGTAGGGAGTCATTGATATTCTCTTCGTTTACCATTCTTTGTTTTCCTTTAACACATTTAACCACCCCCCACAAAAGACTTTAACTTCCTTAAGAGTAGATTTTCCAACCATGTGAAAAGAATGTCAGCTCATCTCCTGAGACACGTGTACATAAATTTTTCTGTTGGGGCACCAGAAGACAATGTCTGATAGTATCAATATCTTGACAGATTAGAGTAAGAGGTTAGCTGAGAGTGAGAAGGAGGATAGGAATTGTTATGGATTTAGTTGTTCCCCCCACCCCCGCAATGATATGTTGAAGTCCTAATCCCCACTACCTCAGACTGTGACCTTATTTGGAAATAGGGTTTTTACTGAGGTAATAAAGTTAAAATGAGCTTGTTATGGAGGGCCCTAATTCAATATGACTAGTGTTCTTATAAAAAGAGAAAATTTGTACACAGAGACAAACACAGAAGACAATGTGAAGATACTAGGCAGAGGATGACCATGTGACTGAAGCGATGCATCTGCAAACCAAAGAATGTCAAGAATTGCCAGCAAACACCAGAAGCTGGAAGAGGCAAGGAAAGATTCTTCTCTAAATCCATCAGAGAGAGCAAGGTCTTGCCAGCACCTTGATTTCAGACTTCTAGCCTCCAGAACCATGAAACAATACATTTCTATTGTTTTAAATCACCCAGTTTTTGGTACTACTTTGTTACGGCAGCCATACAGAAAAATTGTTGGAGATAAGAAGAGGCTAACAAAATATGCTGAGAATCTAGCTAAGCATAGACCATGTAATTCAGTGCTCAATTGCAGGAAACAGAAACCAATCCAACTATTTTAGGCAGAAAGGAATTTAATAGAGAGAAGTAAGTGCTTCCAAAGTCATTGGAAGGACTGGAGGAGTGTGCATTAGGCTGGGTGAGCAAGAATGCCTCTTAGTACCACATTGCTAAACAGGCCCAATTGGTATCTTCTATCTCTGCCTCAACTGGAAAAGTGGTAAAATAGAAAGCTGGAATATTGGCTTCAAGAACACTCTGCTTTTGCTGTGATCTAGGGATCAGGAAAACTACTGTTGCTGCCAAAACTCTCAACCCCAACCACCAATCATCTATTGCTGCCTAACAAGTTACCCAAAACTAAAAATGAACAAAAAACACTTGTCTATTGTTGTGGCAATAAACATTTATTATCTTTCTCATTTTCTGTTGGTCAGAAATTCGTAAGTGGCTTAGCTAGGCAGTTCTGGCCCTGGAATTCTCATGGGGTTTAGTCAGATTTTGGTTTGGACTGCAGCCATCTGAAGGCTTGACCGATGCTAAATGATCTACTTCCAAGGTGGCTCATTCATATGGCAAACAGGTTGGTGGTGGAGAGAGGCTTCAGTTCTTCTTCCACGTGGGCTCATCCACAAGGCTGTGTGAGTTCCTACACTACATAGTGGCTGTCTTCACCCAGAGTTAATGATCCAAGAGACCTAAGAAGCAGCAGCAATGTCTTTTATGACCTAGTTTCAGAGGTCACCTATGGTCAGGTGTAGGATTGTGTAGGATTCTTTTGGTCACATGAGTCAGACCTTATTCATGGTTGAGGAGACTACACAAGGACATGAATACTAGGAGACAAGCATCATAAGAGGCTATCTTGGGGACTGGTTGCCACATCCGATAAAGCTACTGAATGGACATTGGGATGCAGTTGCAGAAAAACCCAATGTTCCAAGAATGTGCTTGGCAGCAACAGCCAAAGGAGGGGGAAAGGGCCCCTGCCTCATTTGCACCTTCCAAATATAGCTGCAGAGAAGTCTTGCAAATAAAGTTTGCTTTTGTGTTTTTGTTTGTTTGTGTGTTTTAGCTTTTACGTTTCTGCAATACAGGAAAGCATACTAAAAAGGAGATTGAAATAGATACTGAGTACCAGTCTATCAGATCTTCCCCAAAGACCATGACTTTATGGTATTCCAGCACCAATATACATTTATTGGATTTTCTAGAGCAGAGAATTGGAGCAGAGATGGTAGAGAATGCAGGTGAATCAGGGTTAGCATTTTTCTGAGTGGTTACAGTAGAAGGATACATGTACAGGTAAACCTTGGAGATATTGCAGGTTTGATTCCAAACCACCACAATAAAGCAAACATCACAATAAAGTGAGTCACATGAATGTTTTGGTTTCCCAGTCCATATAAAAGTTATGTTTACACTATACTGTAGTCTACTGACTGTGCAATAGCATTGCATTTGACAAAACAATGTACATATCTTACTTTAAAAATACTTTATTGCCAAAAAGTGCTGATAATCATCTGAGCCTTCAGCAAGTCATAATCTTTTTGCTGGTGGAGGGTCTTGCCTCAGTGTTGATGGCTGCTGACTGATCAGGGTGGTGGTTGCTGAAGGTTGGGGTGGCTGAGACAATTTCTTAAAGTTAAGACAACAATGAAGTTTGCCGCTTCAATTGACTCTTCCTTTCACAAAAGATTTCTTTGTAGTATGCGATGCTGTTTGATTGTATTTTACCCACAGTAGAACTTCTTTCAAAATTGGAGTCAATTCTCTAAAACCCTGCTGTTGGTTTTTCAACTAAGTTTATGTAATATTCTAAATCCTTTGTTGTCATTTGAATGTTCAGAGTATTTTCATCAGGAGTCGTTTCCATCTCAAGAAACCACTTTCTTTGCTCATCCATAAGAAGCAACGCTTCATCTGATAAAGTTTTATCATGAGATTGCAGCAATTCAGTCACATCTTCAGGTTTTGCTTCTAATTCTAGTTGTCTTGCTATTTCTACCCCATCTGCAGTTACTTTCTCCACTGAAGTCTTGAATGCTTCAAAGTTATCCATGAGAGTTGGAATCAACTTCTTCCAAACTCTTGTTAATGTTGATATTTTGACCTTCTCTCATGAATCATGGATGTTCTTGATGACATCTAGAATGGTGAATCCTTTCATGAAGATTTTCAGTTTACTTTGCTCAGATTCCTCAGAGGACTCATTATCTATGGCAGTGTTAGCCTTACCAAATGTGTTTCTTGAATAATAAGACTTGAAAGTTGAAATTACTCCTTGATCCATGGGCTGCAGAATGGATGTTGTGTTAGCAGGCATGAAAACAACATTAATCTCCGTGTATATCTCTATCAGAATTCTTGGGTGACTAGGTGCATTGTCAATGAGGACCAATATTTTGAAAGGAATTTTTTTTCCTGAGCACAGTGGGCTTAAAATATTCAGTAAACCATGCTGTAAACATATGTACTGTCATCCAAGCATTTTATTCCACTTATCGAGAACAGGAAGAGTAGATTTAACACAATTCTTTTTTTTAATTTTAATAGATTTAGGGTGTACAAGTAGAATTCCGTTACATGTATATATTGTATAGTGGTGAAGTCTGCGCTTTTGGTGTATCCATCACCTGAATAGTGTACTTTGTACCCCATAGGTGATTTTTCATCCCTTACTGCCTCCCACCCTCCCCTCTTTTGAGTCTCCAATGTCCATTGTACTGCTCTGTGTGCCTTTGTGTAGCCACAGCTTAGCTCTCAGTTATAAGTGAGAATATGAGGCATTTATTTTTCTGTTCCTGAGTTATTTCACTTAGGATAATGGCCTCCAGTTCCATCCAAGTTGCTCCAAAACATATTTCATTCTTTCTTATTGCTGAGTAGTACTGCATGATGTATATATATCACATTTTCTTTATCCACTCATGAGTTGATGGGCACTCAGTTTGATTCCATATCTTTGCAACTATGAATTTTGCTGAAATAAATGTACAAATGCAGATATCTTTTTGATATAACCATTTCTTTTCCTCTGCATGGATACCCAGTAGTGGGATTGCAGGATTGAATGGTTAGTTTACTTTTAGTTCTTTGAGAAATCTTCATAATGATCTCCACAGAGGTTGTACTATCATATATTCCCATCAAAAGTACAAAAGTGTTCCCTTTTCACTGTATTTGTGCCAACATCTATTATTTTTTGACTTTCTAATAATGGCCATTCTAACTGGAGTAAGATGGTATCTCACTATGGTTTTAATTTGCATTCCACTAATGATTAGAGATATTGAATATTTTTTTCATGTGTTTTTTGGCCATTTGTATTCTCTCCTTTTGAAAAGTGCCTGTTCATGTCATTTGCCCACTTTTTAATAGGGTTGTTTTTTCTTGCTGAGTTGTTTGAGTTCCTTGTAGATTCTAGATATTACTTCTTTGTCAGACACATAGTTCGCAAATATTTTCCCCCATTCTGTAGGTTGTCTAGTTACTCTTTTGATTATTTCTGTTGCTGTGCAGAAGCTTTTCAGTTTAATTACGTTCCATTTGTCTATTTTTGTTTTCATTGCATTTACTTTTGGGGTTTTAGTCATAAATTCTTTGCCTAGACCAATGTCCAGAGAGTTTTTCCTAGGTTTTCTTCTAGAATTTTTATTGTTTCAGGTCTTACACATAAGTCTTTAATCCATCTTGAGTTAATTTTTGTATATAGTGAGAGATATGGATCCAGTTTCATTCTTCTTAGCATAATTCTTAAGGGCCCTAGGATTTTTGTCATGGTAAATGAGCATTGGCTTCAAGTTAAAATCACCAGCTGCCTTAGCCCCTAGGAAGAGAGTCAGCCTGTCCTTTGAAGATTTGAAGCCAGACATTGACTTCTCCTCTCTAGCTATGAAAGTTCTAGATGGCATCTTCTTTTAATATAATCTTGTCTAAATCAAAAATATGTTGTTTAACGTAGTCACCTTCATCAATTATCTCAGCTAAATCTTCTGGGTAACTTGCTGCATCTTCTACATCAGTACTTGGTGCTTCACCTTGCACTTTTATGTTATGGAGATGGCTTCTTTTCTTAAACTTTATGAACCAACTTCTGCTAGCTTCCAACTTTTCTTGTGTGGCTTCCTTACCTCTCAGTCTTTATAGAACTGAAAAATTAGGGGCCTTGTTCTGGATTAGGCTTTGGTTTAAGGGAATGTGGTAGCTGGTTTGATCATCTATCCAGACCATGAAAACTTTCTCTATGTCAGCAATAAGGCTATTTTTCTTTCTTATCTTATCACTGGAGTAGCCATTTTAATTATCTTCAAGAACTTTTCCTTTGCATTCACAAGTTGGCTAACTGACATAAGAGGCCTAGCTTTAGGCTTGTCTTGTCTTTCTACATGTCTTTCTCACTAAGCTTAGTCATTTCTAGCTTTTGATTTAAAGGAAGAGACAAGTGACTCTTCCTTTCACTTGAATACTTAGAGGCCATTATAAGGTTGTTAATTGGCCTAATTTCACTATTGTGTGTCTCAAGGAATAGGGAAGCCCCAAGAGAGGGAGAGAGACAGGGAAACGTCCAGTTGATGGAGCAGTCAGAACACATACAACATTTATCAGTGAAGTTTGCCATTTTATATGGGTGTGGTTCATGACACCCCAAAACAATTATAATAGTAACATCAAAGATTACTGATCATAGATCACCACAACAGATATGATAATAATGAAAAAGTTTGAAAAATTGCAAGAATTATCAAAACACAGAGACACAAAGTGAGCATATGCTATTGGAAAAATGGTGTCCATAGACTTGTTCAATGCAGGGTTACCATAAACCTTCAATTTATAAAAAAGGCCCTATCTGTGAAGCACAATAAAATGAAGTGCAATAAAACCAAGTATTCCTGTAGTACAGAGACTAGTGTGTTCATTTTAATATAGTTTGCTTGTTTACCCATGAAGTACAATTTGTAAGGGGTAATGAGACCACTAATAGATGTTATGACTGGACAAAAATTGAAGAATCAGGTAATTGACACTGTCTAGGGCCCTGTTGGATTATGTTTATAAGCACTACATACATATTTACATGGATTATGTGCAATTCCCAGTATGCTAGCTGCATTTCCATGCCTTTATCTCCCTCTCAAGAAAGCATTTTTGAATGCAATTGAATGAAAGTTGTACTATTGTGGACTAATCCGGAATCTGTCTTGTTTTATTTTAAAATGACTAGCATTTGAAACCAACTAAAATAGTGGCAAATCACTGGTATACCTCCCAAATAATCAAACTCCATGGTTATTGCCACTGAAATTGAGAATTGCTGCTTTGATGGGGGAAGGCAGAGCAAGTGCAGAAAAGTTTGAGCATGAGAGATTTAGCAGAGTAGCAGAAGAGCTTTTCATGTTCTGATAGCAAGGATCGCACTTCTCAAGTGGAAGTTGTTTCATCTCTTACCCCAATGGATACCTCAGAGCCAGAACTTGGCTGTGGTACTCTTACTTCTCATTGCCAATTCCAAATCATTTCTCCTCTTCTCTCCTTCAGAAACCCAAGCTCTTTTTTCATTTTAATTTTTTAAATATTGAAAATTTTTACTCATACACAAAAGTGGAGAGAATTCTGTGTATACACAGAACTCTTTTATGCTCATCATCCAGACTTAACAGTTATCAAGATTTTGCCATACTTGCTTCATCTCCTTTTCTTTTTTCGCTGAAATATTTTAAAGTAAATCTTAGGCATCATGTCATTTCATTCCTACACATGTCAGTGTACACCATGAACTATAAGGTGATTTTTTCCTATAATCACAGTGCCATGATTACAACTAATAAAATTATTATGGATTTCTTGATATCATTTAAACCCAGTCCACATTCAATTGTCTCAAACATGTCTATCTACAGATGACTTGACTGAATCAGGATCTAACCAGTTCTATACATTCCAGATGGTTTTCATGTCTCCTAAGTTTTTTTAGTCTAGGACCACAACCTCCCCTCCTTTTCCACCTTTCCCCAATGCCATTTGTTTGAAACCAGGTCAATTGTCCTATTGAATGTCCAATATTCTAGATTTATCCATTTGCTTTTTTGCGGAGTCATTTTACTTTTCCCACTAGCACTCATATTTCCTGTAAGCAGGAAGTTAGTTCTTAGGGCTTAGTTATCTTAAGGTTCAACATTTTTGGCAAGAATACTTCCTAGGAGGTGCTGCTGTGCATAGTGAATCACATGAGGAGGTACATAATATTTAGCTGTTCTGTTTTTAGTGATGCTAAGATTGATCAATGTTTTCAAATGCTGACAGTCTGATTCCTCCATTGTAAAATTCTCCATTAACTTTTCTCCTAATGGTTGCATCTAATGATGATCAGTGCCTAAATAAATTATCTCACAAGAGGTTACAAAGTAATGATTTTTAAAAATGGCTTGTTTCTTTACTTTTCTTATCTGGAATTCCTCTGTGAAAAGCAAATTTATTTCATTACTTATGGCCTATTTTGCTACCATGAAATACAGGGAATAGGAAAAGTAGGATAAATGCTCAATTAATTCCCCTTAATAGCCAATTTTCAGACTAAGGAGTTAGTGACCAATGAGTTTTGTGTTTGTTTTTGTTACTGACTTTTGTGTTTGACTTTCTTTTTTGGGGTATATCATAATGAACTTATTAAAATATTCAGTGTGTTTCACTCAATGTATTTTTGATGCTCAAATTAGTCATCTTTGGCCATTGACAACCCCTCCAATTCAACTCTCATATCTTTTTGACAGAACTCCATTAGCCTTTGATAGTTTATTTGCTTTCTGACACTAGATACATCAGGTTTTCCTTGTACTTTTCCTACTCTAGATCTGAAATCAATCTGTCCTCCAAGGAACCCTTCTTCCTTTTAGTGAAAAATAATTTTTGGAAGCCACAAAAAGGGCCCTAGGGATGCTCATTGCACTGGATTGCCATTGCTTTTAGGCCTTTCAGTTGACAGCACTAGGAAATACATGTATTTTTTTAAAAGAAAAACTGTCATAGGTTTAGACTGATATTTTTAATTCAAATTTGACATTAAATGATTTATTACAGTTTTTAAATATCTGCATTTAAACACTGAAAATGCTGTCTCTAGTAACATTAATATAATTATTTTTGCTCTAGCCTCAATATATATATAAAATAGTTTTAACATAATGCCAATATTACAACTATTAATGACTAATGAATGAAATTCACTAAGATTTCTTTGCAGTTCTATTTGTCCTTGGAATATATTCCATTAAAGATATTCATTAAAAACACCATTTTCTAAAGCTATTTGGATAATTCTCTTTTTTTGTATAGTTACACCAATGTGAAATTCATGCCATGTCCTCCTCATATCCCTTACTGAAGATTTTAGCTTGCTGGTTTCCTTTCCACTCAGTAAGACCTTATTTAAGGTCACCCAATAAGTGACAGTCAGGATTTGGATCCAGGGAGTCTGATGCCAATTCACCTTTTCACTTACTGCATTAATACTTTGGCTAGTTTGCTGATTTGCTGGTCATATATCTGGGTTTCCAAAGGGCCCAGTGAAAGAGTTTGCATGGGGATAGTGGGTGGAGGAGGGGAAGGATTGAGTCAGATTATGAAGGCTCAGACTTCTGACAGGGACTAAAGTAAATGTGAATGTGAGCATAATGGGATTAATGTGGCCAGAGAATCTCTTATTTGAGTCTATTTGGAGCTGCTTATTCTCTAGCCCTGGATGATACGGCTGTTGGGAAAGGTAGTTTTCTTCACCAGGAACAGGAGGTGCTGTGAAGGTTTCCAAGCTACTGTACTCTCATATTTTCCTCTTCTCTTGGGCGATTCTTCCACATTCTACAGACAGCTTAAATTTACTTCTAAGAAAAGCTTTCCCTAACTTCTCTTACATTAGGTTGGGGGAACCTGCTATGCATTCCCATGCCATCCTTTTCTTCAGCATTTTTCTCACCTACCAGGATGAAAATTCAATGAAGATAAGGTGTCTGTCTTGCTCACATTGTATCCCAGCACTTAGCATAGTGCCTGGCTAATAACAGACTCTCAATAAAACTTTGTTAAATTAACGCTATAAATTAAATGAAAGAGTTAATAATTAAGATTGAGAGACCAGAATGGTTTGGCCTGCCCTACTACAATTTTTTGGCTGTTAGTGCAAAACCAAAAGCAAACACCCAAAGTCTAAAAGCTTGAGTATATAAGCAAATAGGCTCTCTAAAATCTAAAATTTATACAGACATCTGAAAATCCATGACAGAAGCTAACACATCCAAATCTTTAAATTTAGGAGAGGAATACTAGTCACTGGGAGGCACTCTTTAAGGTAGAAAGATATTGTCATTAGCCATATGTGGTCAAACATTTGTTAAAGCAGCAGCTTCCAGCTGAATGGCCTGACCCAGATCTGTCAGGCCATATTTGGCTTTATCTAAAATATGTCTTGCCTACCCAGTTCCTGGAGAAAGGAAAATCTGCAGGCTTTTGAGTCACCTACACATAAATAGGGTTTACTGGGAAGTTAAATGGATATATGGAAGAGTCTTATTTTTGTTTTAAATTTTACTATCTTTTGAATAGGTAGTATATTCACATGGTTCAAAAGTCAAATGATATAAAATGGTATACATTGAGAAATTTCCTTCCCACTGCTATCCCTGACCACCTCATTCCCTCTACCCCTCCACACCACTAATAACCACTTTTATTAGTATTTTTTCCAATATTTACTTATGCAGATGGAAGTAAATACATTCATATTCTTATTTCCCTCTCATCCTCTTCCCTTTACACAAAAGATAGTATACTACAGATTTTGTTCTATACCCGGTTGTAGGGCTTTTTTCCACATATACCCTGGAGATATTTCTATATTAGCACATAAAGAGCTTCCTTTTTCTTTTTTTTAACAGTTGCATTGCCACCCATAGTTTATTTAACCTGTGCCTTATTGATGGTATGTAAGCTATTTAAATATTTTGCTATTACACTTATGTAATAAATAACCTTAAACATGAAAGAGAAGATTATTTTAGACCAGTGCAAATAAGAGTGGATTAGAGCATTAAATGGGGCCTATCTGGCAAGTAGCTAAAGCAGGAGTCCCTTTGTGGGACTAAGGACTGAGGGACTTGTAAGCCACTGTACTCAGTTGAATGTGTAATGTATGACCAGGCAGATCTGTCCAAGAAAAATTTTTTCTTATATTAGTTTTTTTCCAAGTGTGATAAACAGTAGGTTTTGGAGAGAACAGCATCAAATAGGGAGATCATCTGTACAGCCCCAGGCCCTTAAGTTTAATAAGATGTTTTTAGAGTTCGGAAAATATCTAGTTTCTCCTTAGGAAGATAGACAATGATTAGAAAAGCCTATTCTTGGCCACTTCTCCAAATTCCAACAACTTTTTTAAGAGGCCAAGACGTGTGATTAAAGATAAAAAAGACTCCCTTCCAGATAAGGCTCTGGCAATCTAGATGTAGCACAGCAGACATTGTTGAAGGTCCACCCAACATCCACCCCTCTTCAACCCTGCTAGCAGAGCCCTGCCTTTGTCAGGTAGCCTCTCCCACTATGTGGCATAGACTGGCCACATTCCTATCTCAAGGGTGGATCCTAATTGGTCTAAATCAATCATGTTGGCAAGATACCCTATGAAGATGTTTGGCTGAGGTATTTTCATATGACCCTATTTTGGCCAATGACACTGAAAGACAAGCTATCCGGAGGGCAAGGTAGGCTTTCAGGAGAGCAGTTAAAGTCACGGTCCTCTTTCCTTTATTTGTGTGCCAGGAGGTGGTATCTCAAACACCTGCCCGGTTTTTTTGGTCTTGCCATAGTGGGGAGCAGAATCATCCCTGCCCTGACCCAGCTATAGCTACTCCACAAGCATCTGGGTAGAACAGCAGGAACCTAGGCAGGTGCTACTTCAAACAATGTTGGGGAGACATAGATTTTCAATAACTTTAATATAGCAGAGTTGGGGAGACAGATTTTCCATCAATATTTTGTTTGCTAGAAACAAATTAACTTGAACTGATTCTAACTGAAGCAAGAGTCGGTATTCTGAAAACATCAGTTCACAGTTCACTTTTCCTGCAGCTCTTCTCTTTCCAAGCTCTCTTTCATAATTTTGTGGAACTGGACAAGTTCCTCAGAGGCACACTGAAGGGCTTACAATTTAGATAACACAAAAGATCACACTTATCAGCTACACAGCACTACTCACAAATTATTTGGTTTTAGAATCTCTCTTCTGCTTTCATTTTAGGGCTGCTGCTTATGGATGCTGCAGAAAAATTCACCAGGGATATAGGTCTGCTTTAGAAAGGAGTTGTGTTGTTTCCTTTTTAAAATTTCCCTTCAAAGACAGTAGTTTGGAGGGGGTGAATTTATATTTTGCCAATTTGTTCCAGTGATAAGCACCATTTCACATAGCAGCATACCACAATAACTAAACTGGTTGCTTATCCCCTAATGTGGCTCTGGGTTATAGATTAATAAAAGATGACCACTGAGAGAGTGGAATACAAAGTGCCATGAGGCACAGAGGGGGAAAAAATGCCTTTTTGTGGCTGTTTTGAAGGTAGTTTGTATAGCGGGAGAAAGCATGGGTTTTAGAGCCAGAAAGCAGGACCGGCTACTTAAAAGGCAGTGCCCAAACACAAAAATGAAAACGTGAAGCTCCGTGTGAAAAAATTAATAAGAATTTCAAGACAGCAACAGTGAGCATTTAACCAAGTGTGGGGGCCCTGTGTAGGTGGCACACCCATGAAACTAGCCCTTTCCCGAGGGCCTTGGGTTCAAATCTCACTCCTGCCTCTCCAAAGCTTCCTAGCTCTGGACAAGTCACCCTGAGTCTCACTTTTTTCATCTGTAAAATAGTTATTACTGATCCTCTCTCGAAAAGGTGGTATGAGGGTGAAATGAAAAGCACTTGACACATGATAGGTACACATTCCTCTTTCTTAGCCTATGTCCTGGGCTCTTCCTCAGCTGTTTTGTAGGCACCCATCTTTGGCCTTCTATTCTCATTTCCCAATTTCCTTTTAAAATCGTTCAAAAAGGTATTCAAGTGAACCTTATAAGTGGCCCATATCCGATCACTGAGGATCTACAAAACGGCAATTTGATATGGATCAAGCTTGTACAAACTCCTTAGCGTGGCTTGGAACAGTACCGTCCTTAGACCCTGGCAACTGGGTCTCTTTCTTTGCGCCTGAGTTTTAGGGGACACGCGCCCCTACCCTACCCCCACCCGCGATCCTCCAGACCTACCCTACTCCACCTAACGAGGAATCCCCGGAACCTAGAGAGGACGACACTCCAGTAACTCGGGACCCCGGGATTCCTACCCAAATAGCCCTCAGCCCACTTTCCGAACCCTGCCCTCTTCTCAGAGACCTCCTCCCCTCAGGCTGGACACAAAACTTGAGCACCAAGAACCAGCACCCACCGGCCGCAGCTGGGGGCGGGTAGGTGGAGCTTGGACCTGCAGGTTAGGGGAGCAGGAGGCGAGACGGTGGCAGCACGCATGCGCACCAGGCCCCTAGCAGGGTGGGTGGGAAGAGGAGGGCTGGGTCTGCGGTTTTCATTTGCACTTTTGCCCCTGCACACCTTCTCGCTCCACCGTCGTTCCCCCGCTGCCCTCCTGTCCCCCACTCCCCACCTCCCCGCCTCCCCACCTCCCGCCAATATAACGGGCCAGCCTGACTTTCAAGGTCCCTGTATTCTGGCCTCATCTTACTCTTCCAGTTTTATGTGTAGAGACGCTTCTGCGCACCTCCTCTTAACTGCTTATGATTTCCTCAAATATTCCGGCTATTTTAAAATACTTCTATGCCTTCTCTACGATGCTGTTTCAAACCCTTCTCCTTTTTCTCCACTTGAAGAAATTCTACTAGTTCTTTAAGAATCAGTTTATGGGTCAACTCCTACGTGAGTCATCCCTGGGAGTCCTCCCAACCATCCCAACCCTTACCCCTAGGCAGAATTAGATGCTGCACGTCCCCCCAACCTCATCTCCGTGACATCATATCACCGCCTATGAAAACACACTACCTTGTATGTAATTTTTTCCCCCAGACTAGACTGTCGGGGGGCTCTTCCAGGGCAGGAAGAGCTTATTTATGCTTACTCTCAATGCCTACCCCAGCACCTGGCACGCAGTAGCCCATATCTTTCAGTGGTGGTGTAGTCATCAAAATCCCAGCTCCCCTAGGGACCAAGTGGCCTTATGCAAATTACTGAAACACGTTTCCTCTTTTTGAAATAGAAATGAACATAATTATGTTCTTGAATAATCCTAAGGATTAAATAAAACAATTTATCCAAATTACTTCAGCACAATGACAAGTAGTATGAACTCAATAAAGGATAATCATGATTAAATTAGCCCCTATGTTCTGATTCTTGGTAACCTGTAAGAGGAAGTAAATAGTCCTTTGAAGCCAGCAACCTGGTTTCTATTTTGATGAGAAAAATTTGTCTTTAATAGTATAATCTTAACAGAAGTGTGAGAAAATGATTTTTAAAAATTACCTGAAGTGAGTAACACTTGCTTGGAAATGGTTTATTAAAAAGTCACCAAGTAATATTTTTTAGTAAATCCAATTTGCTATGTAGCTTTTGGTACTCCAAATGGGTGAGAAAAATACTACATTACAATCTATTTTGAGAGATATTCATAATAATGTTTATATGTCAACTAAATAGAGGGAAATAAGGAAATATAAAATATATTTTTATGACTACCTTTAAGAACTTTAAGAACTTTACATAAATATATATAACTGTTATCTGTTTTTATAACTATTCCTACAAAATTTGGTTATTACTACCAAAATGCTGTAAGTATACATATACACATTCAGCTTAGTATTTTTTAAAAAAGGAAAAAATTAATTACAAAAAAATGCTAACATAAACAAAAAACAATTGCTATGAGTTACGATGTAGATCTTACCCAGTCTACTATGACTTGTATCCCAAATTGGGGCTTTTTTTCTATAGCATATTGTGCAATATTAAATGAAACTATTGATATATGCACTATTATACATATAAATCCTGTCTTTATTAGGGAGAAAACCAAGAAAATGGAATGTGACCTAAGCTTACAGGAAAAATAAAAATAATGTTGATTTAACTTATTTAAATTTTATTTCTCATATAGAATGAGTGTAATAAAGTTGGCCACTTTGGTAAAGAACTTAATGATCTCAATTTTCATTTTCCAGGCTAGTGTAAAATAAAATAAAATCAGACACTTTTTTCCTGCAAAGTATCCATGCTATTATGATGCTGATATTTGCTTGCTTAAGATCTCAACTATGGGAGACTATACTATACCCCTACCTATCTACAACGGTTAATTGTGCCAATTTTTTTCACCATGGTACATTTTAAATTCACTTAAATCATACAAGCTGCTAATTTGAAATCTTAAGATATATGAAGATACCTGTGACCGAGAATAAATAAGGTATAGGGTATGGGGAGACAATGCTAGTAAATACAGGAAGATTTCAAAGGCACAGAAGGAAATCTGGTAAATCTTGTGTATTCTAGGTGGTAGAACTGAAAATTAATGTTAGTTTCACAATAGTAACAACAATATCATAGTAAAGTAGCTTTTCTTTGAGTTGCCTTTTGTGCTTAAAAGTATAATAAATGGGATATCATCTTTACTCTTGTCATAATGCTAAGGCACAAATATTTGAATTCTAAATTGGAGGCCAGAAGCAGCAGAAGCTTCCTTATGGGAAGAGATGGCGGAGTTTGGCATTGAGTTCTCGCTCCTTGCTTAAAAGATCAAGGCTGTGCTTTTTGAAGGCTTCTGACTGCAGCCTGAGTTCATCATAGGCCTTCTGGATCCCATCCACTCTGCGCTGAAGCTCCCGGACTCTCAAGTTGCTGTCTACGGCCACTGCCTCTTGCTCAAACCGCTCTAGTGCATGCCTCCGGGCCACATCGGCTGTCTCCAACTTCTCCTCAAGCTGGCGGATCTCTGCCTGTTTGTTCTGAAGCACCTTGCCCCTTTCCATAGACAGCTGCAGCAGCTCCTCTTTCTCCCGAGTGACTGTCTGCAGCCTGGCCTGAAGCTCCTGGCTCAGGCTGTTGTGCACCTCCTCAGCCTTCGCCATCTGCTCCATGGCTTGCTGGTTCTGCTGCTTGAGGCTCTGCAGCTGGCTAAGCAGCTGCTCTCTCTCCTCCGCGTAGGTGCAGGCCTGCTGGCTCTGTAGCTCCAGTAGCTCCTTCTCACGGGCCTGTGCTTGGCAGGTATCCTGAGCACACCTATGTTTCAGAGTCTCTAGCTCCTTGGTGAGGGCCTCGCTCCGGGCAGTGAGCTGCAATACTTTGGCCTCCTCATTCTTCAGAGCCTGGCTGAAGAGGCTGCTATTCTCCAGCCTCAGCTTCTCATTCTCCTCCCTCAGCTGGACGTTCTGACTCTTGTGTTCATCCTTGAAGCGGATCATCAACTCGTGGTTGGCTGACAGGGTCATAAAGCGCTCCTCTAGCTTCCGGGCATGCTCACTCTGCGCCTTGAGCTTCTCCTCCTCCTGCATCCTCTTCTCCTCCAGCTCTGTGTTGAGCAGCTCCAGGATCTGGCAGCGCTCCAGGGCCTCATCAGACCTCCGCTTCAGGATGCAGATGAGCTGGGACTGCTCTTGGATGCGGGAGCAAAGCATCGCCTTCTCGCTCTTCTCCTCCTCCGACAGTCCCCGGAGGTTTGCCAAGGCTTCCCTCAGACCATCCAGTTCCTTAAACTCCATCTTCTCTTCCTGGTTGTTCAGTTTTTCATTTTGCTTATCTAAGGGTTCTTCAGGGGGTGGGGTGTCCATTCTGAGAGCCTGCTCTTCCTGAGGTACAGGCGCTCTCCTCCACTAACTGCCCTGCCAACTACAGTCCTTCCCCCTCGGATTTCAAAAGCCGCTAGGCGTTGCTAGGGACTCTTGGCACTCTCCAGTACTTGGTTTTTCCAGTAAGGATCCCTGTAATTGGTGGACAGGTCTTCAGAATCCTGTGAAGTAACAACAGGGGAATCTGGGGGAGCCCAGAGCCACTCTGATCAGGTTACTCTCTTGCCTTTTCAACCAATCACAGCTCTCGGCTCACAGCCCAGTGCCTGGCCTGTACGGCACAGAGATGCCGACCCAGCTCAATTTCCAGGCAGCGTCTGGGGAGGAAACCTGACTCCACCTGATTTCTGGTAGGAGTAAACAAGCCGGCAGTGACATATTCCTTCTCCCTCTTCTGTCTTCATTTGTCATGAGAATAAGTTGTTGTCTGTGGAAAACACAGTTGGCTCCTCAAAAATTTGCAGTCTATAAATACAAAGTAGCAGTGGTACTCACTCTGAAAACCAGGACCCTAAACGGCTACAAGTCTGCACCTGTAGTGTTTGGCCCAACTCAGTTTTGATATTTAAGTGTTAAAACAGCAAACCCCAATGAAATTTCTTTTATTTTCCCTAGCGTTGTCACCACCTGGGAATAGATACTCTTTATTAGATATTCAGCACTCCCTATTTTTACCCATTAGCAAAATAAGGTTACAGAAAGCAGCTAACATGAACCATGTATATGTGATAAACATTACAACAAACAAAAAATCCAAATGGGGCTTATCATCATATGCCAAAGTCAACTCCTAATGGATTAAATAGTTAAATGTAAAATAAAATGAAAGTATTAAAAACAGAAACTAGAAGAAAATGAAGGTAAGCATCAAATCTCTGGGACAGGAAGGACTTTCTTAGCTTAAACATATGAAGCGATCAGAAAAGAAAAGCGTAATCAGACTTTATTGAAAATCTAAAGTTATATATAATTTTAAAAATTATGTGACTTCTGAAATCTCTCTAGCTTCTTCTTCCTCTGGACTTGCCTGACATTTTACTCAGCTACTGAAGTTTCACTAACCAACCAACTCTCTGGCCCTGTCTTTAGATGTTCTTCTGCCTGGAATGCCTTTTTCCACCTTGTTCCTTTTCACTCTAGTAATATTGTCAGCTTTTTATGCTTAGTTAGAAATTATCTCCTCTGTGAAGACTTTTCCTGGCCCCTACATATAGAACTGACCACTTATTTCTATTAGTGCATCCACTATAGCCTATTTGTACTTTTAGTGGACCATATGAAAGCTTTATTGCAATCATTGTTTATCTGCCTGCCTCCCCCCATTAGATTATGAGATCATTAAGGGCAGAGAATGTGTCTGTTTCATCCTTGGTGATTAGACCAGTGCCTGACACATTGAGGAGACTCAGATAAATGTTTGTTGAGTGGATATTGAAGGCAAAAATCAAATTGAGAAAAATATCCATAATAAATATGAGAGATACTAGATTTCTATTTTTATAGAGTTTACATGTATCAATAAAACATTAACATCTTAAAAGAGAAATGAACAATTAAATTCACAGACAAAAGAACCAAAATGCCAATAATTGAACCTCAACAGTGATCCAAAAAATATAAGTTAAAATTAGACACCATTTTGTCTATCAAATTAGTCAAAACATTTTTCCCTTATTTTAAGATTATCCAGGACTGGTAAGGGTGTAGTGAAATAGGCACTCTCTTATGCTGTTGGTGAAAGTCAGTTGACAGTATGTATTGAGAACTTAAAACAATTTTATCCCTTTTGAACTAGTAATTGTCCTTCTGGGGAGACCTTTTCTGGGGAAATAATCTAAAACAAAACATTTTAGTCAAAGCTTTTCATTGTAGTGTGGTTTATAATAACTGAAAGTTGGAAAACTATAATAAATGTCCAAAAAGAAAAATGTCAAGAAAATTGTGATTATTCATACAACAGATTATGTAGCCATTAAATATTATCATTTTTATAGGTAATTTTTAGTGGCACGGAGAATACTTGTTAGAAAGATAGCGGAAAGCAGCAAGATGCAAAACTTAAAATTCAGATTATTTTAATGCTGTGAAGATTAAGGGTAAAGAGTTCACTATTCCTGTGGTCACTGTTTCTGGTGGTCAGACTTAGTATCTCCCATGTCATGATGATAAGGAAAAAGCTTAGATGTCATTATAGATATTGGATGGATTTTTAAATGCTTCAGATTTCACTGGGAACAAAACAGATCTGAAGGAAGAGTTTCAGATTTTGCCTTCACTGTCAAGATCAGGGTCTCATGTCCCAAATCTTGAATTTCTTATTTATACAAGGAAAGCAAGGTTGAGGATTTGGGAAATTTCCTAAACTGAAATTTTAACAACTACTTAAAATGATAGGATATTGAAGTTTTGTGCAAGCGGGTTCCAAAGGCTTAACAAATATGAATTAAGCTTCTTTGTAATTTTTCCACATTTCTCTTCTTCACTTTTCCTTAAATTTCAAGCTTCATATGTGTAAATCGGATATGTAAACTCAAGTGACAAGGAAATTTGAAAAGTCCTCTTCATTTAAATAAAAAAGTCATATATACATTGAAAATTTTATCTGTTGATTACCTTATATGGTTGTCTGATGTAGTAAAGTGAATTCACAAAATATATTTCCCAAGAAAAGGAAAAAAAGACAGGAAAAATACTCCAAATATTAATAGGTGTTTCTTGAGGATGAGATTATGTATGCTTCCCCCTTCTAACTTTTCTAAGTTTCTTGCACATAGTGGATAATCAATGATATTTGTTGATTAAATTAATTGATTTCCCACATTTAAAAAAATTTATATTCTTTTATATTAAAAGATATTTTAATATTTAAATTTATATTAAATGTATATCTACATTATTTTAAATAACATAACATCCATACATTTCTTATCAAGGCTTAGAATCTCACAAGGTTCTAATCAATATTCATTCATTAATTTATTCAACAGACATTTGCAAGGTACAGTGCTAGATGCTAAGTATACATTAATAAAATAGATACCATCATTCTCCTCAAAGAACCTAGTTTATTTATTTTTTATTTTTTATTTCAGAATATTATGGGGATACAAATGTTTTGGTTACATGGATTGCTTTTGTACTGCTTGAGTCAAAGTTGTAAGTGTGCCCATCACCCAGATAGTGTACATTGTACTTGTTAGGTGTGATTTCACCCATCCCCTACTCCCTGCTCCTCCCTGCTTGATTCTGTTGAGTTTTACTTCCATCTGTGGACATGAGTGCTGATCAGTTATTTCCAATTTAATAGTGAGTACATGTGGAGTTTTTCCATTCTTGCAATACTTCACTTAGAAGAATGGTCTCCAGTTCCATCCAGATTCTTACAAAAGGTATTAATTCCTTTTTTTATGGCTGAGTAGTACTCCATGGTATACATATACCACATTTTATTAATCCACTCATGTATTGATGGGCACTTAGGTTGATTCCACATCTTAGCAATTGTGAATTGTGCTGCAATAAACACTTGCGTGCAAGTGTCTTTTTGATAAAATGACTTTTTTTCCTTTGGGTCAGTAGTGAGATTGCTGGATCGAATGGTGGATGTACTTTTAGTTCTTTGAACAATCTCCATACTATTTTCCATAGAGGTTGTACTAGTTTGCAGTCCCACCAACAGTGTATAAGTCTTCCTTTTCTCTCATCCACACCAACATCTATTGTTTTGGGATTTTTTGATAAAAGCCATTCTCACTGTGGTTTTGATTTGCATTTACCTGATTAGAGACATTGAGCATTTTTTCATATGCTTATTGACAATTAGTCTATCTTCTTTTGAAAAGCTTCTGTTCATGTCTTTTGCCCACTTTTTACTGGGATTGTTTGATTTTTTCTTTGCTGATTTGGTTGAGTTCTTTTTAGATTCTGGCTATTAGCCCTTTATTGGACAGCACGCAAATATTTTCTCCCGTTCTGTAGGTTGTCTATTTGCTCTGTTGTTTTCTTGGGTGTGCAGAAGCCTTTTAACTTAACCGAGTCCCATTTATTAATTTTTGTTGTTGCTGTGATTGCCATTGCCATTGGGGTCTTCTTCATAAATTCTTTGCCTAAGCTGATATCTAGAAGAGTTTTTCCAACAATTTTTTCTAGAATTCTTATGGTTTCATGTCTTAGGTTTAAGTCTATTATCCATATTGAATTAAGTTTTGTGAGTGGTGAGAGATAGGGATCCTGTTTGAATCTTCCAATTCAAACGTGTGGCTATCCAATTTCCCAGCACCACTTATTGAATAGGGAGTCTTTTCCCCGGTGTACATTGTTGTCTGCTTTGTCAAAGATCAGGTGGCAATATGTGGATGGTTTTATATGTGGGTTCTCTGTTCTGTTCCATTGGTCTATGTCTCTATTTTTGTGCCAGTACCATGCTGTTTTGGTGACTATAACTAGCCTTCTATAATAGTATAGCTTAAAGTCTGGTAAAGTGATGCCTCCAGGTTTGTTCCTTTTGCAGAACTTACAGTTTAGTAATCACTTTGGGCTCCTCTCTACCATGGTTGTTTTCTTTGTTCAACCATTTTTTTCCAGCTACTTTTGTTCCTGAAAGTATCCGGTATATTTCCTCCCTAGAGGTCCAAGACATAAACTAAGCCAATGCTCTTTTTAGTGACGATGAATGAGTCCCCTCCACTTGTCTTTGCTAAGTCTTTTGATGTCTCCCCTTTTTCTAAAGCTGCTATTTACAGAGTTCTTCTATATACCCTACATGGTACTAGGCATTTGTACATCTCTCATTTAGTCCTAACAATATTTTTGAAAGGTAGGCATTATTACCCACATTTTATAGTTTATAAGAAACAAGGAAACTAAGGCTCAGAGAGGCTAAACAAATTGCCCCAGGTCACCCAGAGAATAAGTGATAGAGCCAGGTTTCAAATCCAGATTTTTTTGATACCACAGCCCATGATCTTAGGTCACACTTCATTTATTTATTTGTTCATTCATTCATTCATCTCACATAGACTGAGAAACCATTATTTCCAAGGTTGCAATCCCCACTCTCAAGTGATAGCAATAGACAAATAATAGATAACAGCAGTTCAGTGTGATAATTGCTAAAGTACTCATGGATAAATTAGACATCATTCTTTTCAAAGAATGCAGTGTTAAGAACTGGGTGTTATTGACAGCACAAGGAAGGAGTACAAAACCAGTCTTGGATGGAAGGGGGAGTATTAGTCAAGATTATTTTGATAGAAACTTAATTCAATCTAGCTAAGCAAGTGGAAATTTTTTGGCTCACAGAACACTAAGGGAGCTCCTAGAATCAAAGTAAGAGTGGCAGAAACTAAGTGGGACCTCAAAAACTAAAACTGCAGCTACAAAGCCACCAGGACTCTTTATTTTTCCATCTGTTTCTCATCTCTATCACAGACAGGGTAAATATTTAATATGTGATTTTCTCCGACCACAGTCCACACCAAGGGCATAAAAACAGGATAGTTCAGTTGGGTTTATGTAGGGCTGGGGTCTGTAATAGTGCTGGTGGGAGGGTATTCAGTGGAAAGAAAAGGAAGCAACAAATTTTGAGGCTATTGACAAGAGAGTAGTTGACTAGATAGAGGAGTGATAATGGGAGGTGATTGATAGGGGTTTGAAGGACTGGAATCCTCAATGAGTTTTAGGAATAGAGGTTACAGAATAATGGACTGAAGGCCAAAAGCATAGAAGATTTTGGTCAGAGTCAGATGTTTGAATTTAGTGTTGCAGAGGTAGAAGTTTCCAGTTATAATGAGGTTTGTGGGTATGTGTGGCTGAAAAGGAATGGAGATTAAAGACACTCAAATTGAGGAGGAGGTCAAGGAACTGAGGAGCCAGGGTGTTTGATGAACATTCATATGCTGTGGCGCCAGATGCCAGGGGCTTCAATAAATGAGATGAATTGGGGAGGATGGTAGATGAACACAAGAAGGAGTGGAGAGGATAATCATAATAGCAAACATTTACTGAATGCTACTTGTCAAGCATGAGCACTTTATATTGATTCATTTATTTTTGCCTCTAGGGTAGGTACAATTTTCCTTTTTTTATAGAGACACAACGAAGTTAGGTAACTGGCCCAATGTCACACACAGCTACTAAGTGGTTTAACCAAGATTCAAACCCAAGCCATCTGGTTCTGAAGATCATTAACCACTATACTCCTTTCCTGATGTCACTGGATGGCACATGTCTTTAGAAACAGAGACATTTACAGGAGGATAGAAGAGCAATGATCTGAAGTCTGACCCCACATCCTAATTGAGGTACTGGGTACGGGAGAGTGGGTCTTCTTTTTGTGAGGCTGAAAGACAATCAGTTCTTTTGAAACAAGCCAGCCAAAGAAGTAGAGGGAATGTTCTGTGATTGGATCAAGTATGTAGGGGCATTTGTTTTATAAAACAAAATAGTGATATTAGTGAATAAGCCTGGGAGGGAACTGAGACAGAAGAGAAGATGGAAGAGCAATCCCAAAGCAAAATGGGAATGAGAGCACTGGAGAAGGCCGATGCTCAGGGCTTTTTAATTGGATGGTGAGTGTGGATGTCAGGGATATACAAAGATGTCCATGCAAGTTTCCTGGAAAACATAGCTGGGGAGGGTGGTAGGCCTCTCTGGAAGAAGGTCGTCTAGGCTAACAGTAATCATGCTTTTGGTGGGCTTCTAGACCATGTGAGCTGGCCACTGGATTCCCTGGATCCTCACCACTTACTTAGAAGCTACAGCAGTCATGGTAGATGGGGAGATTTAGGTCTCTCTGGAAAGGGTCAGCAGTGACCCTTGGAAATATTACTGATTGTTTAAATAATGGAATTTTGAAATAGTTTCACTTGAGGTAGACACAAATTTCATGTATACCCAGCTCTTGATTTGTCCACTGTCCATGTCTATGTATTATAACATCCCGTTCTTCTGATAATGGACCATTTGCCCTCCAGCTATAGAGTGGGCACATTACACAGGCTGGGTCAATCATAAGCTATTACTCCATCTACTCCTGGCCACAGTGAGTTGTCCAATAGGTGAGGATGTGATGCAAGCCTGGCCAGTTTCCCCCAGAGATCTCTCAAGGTGAACCTAGGAAAAAGAAGTTCTTTAGCTGAGAGGTTGTGTTACTAGAGCTGCCTAAAGCACTATTTCCTACTCCCTGAGGATGAAGAGAGACAGCATCTGAGTTCCTGGTTCTAGCCTGCAAGTCTGCAAAGTAATCTAGGCTTCTTCTTTAATTCTGTGGGCTAAACTATTATATTTCCAATAAATTATCCTTTTTGGTTTATTTCCAGTTGGGTTCTGGAAAAATAAACTGAAAAAAAAATTTCAAGAAAATGCCTCCGGTTTAAGAAAAATCTGCCTTGAAGTTTTAGCAGGGTTTTTGCCTAAAAGTCACACTGGCTCAGAAGCTGGTCAACCTAAGTTCATTAAAGAATTTAGGCTGCCTACATTTTATAATGCATGAAACTCACTTTTAGCCTTCCTCTTGTAGCCAGGTGAGATTAAATTTATGATTTATACTTTTTTTCAGAGAAAAATGTGACATGAATTTCCCTTTGGACTTCTGAGGCAGTTGGAAATGCTATGGATAGATGCAAGGAGGGTGAGTAATTCTATTGTCCACCCTGGTGTTTTGAAGGTGAGGGATCTGGGGATGGGAGAAGGCAGGTAGTCCTTGTCCTAGATGGGGAGATACCAGAGCCAATATCATTAGTGCTCCAGTGCTGGCTAGATGCTGGGAGGTGGTTGAACAGGTAGCTGAAGGAAGAGCTGAGAAAGTAGCTTGTACTATGATGTGGCACAAGCCAGAACAGGGTTTGCATTTCTGCTACTGTTTTCCTGGCTGACCTTAGAAGTGTACCTCTACCTAGCTCACCTTGTCCTTCTGCAAGGTCAGAGCAGGAAGAGGGAATAGAGGCTAAGCACTCCCATAAAAGATCTAGGGAGACAATGGAAAGAGTATTGCCCTAGGTTAGTCTCTCTTACAGGCCAGTGGGTAAAAGATTCTAGTATCTGTTTGTGGAAAGAGGCAAGCACTCTAGTTGTTTTCAGTGACATTTATTAGATGCTTGTTGTAAGATCCTATGTACATCTATCACCCAGGCTTCCCGGAACCTACATTAAATCAGTGCTTGTTTTGAGAAAGGCAACCTGGTTGGATCTTAAGGGAGAGTAATGCTTCATATACCAAAATCAACCCAAAAAGTCTCTGAGGAAAATCTTTTAAGAATAAATGTTAACCTATCTTTAAAGCTTTTCAACTACTTTTTTTAAAAATAAAAATTCTACTCTTAATAACATTGCCAAAGCTGCCCATTTAGGAGAAATGATGCCCAGAGTTTCACTAAAGAGACTCTGGAGAAATATTAGCCCAGCAGTTCATTAGCCTTGTTAGCGGATTTAGATTTTAGGATCCTAATATAAAGTATTTTATTTAAAATAATAAGTCAGGCTAATTTTCCAATATAATTTAAATCATATGATAATTTATTCTAAGGGTTTTTACAAAATACTTTATGAAAATTTTACATACATAGGAAGTACAGTATAATTGAACAACATTCTAATTAAAACTTTGCCACAAAACTTGTCTGTATCTACTCTTAGGCTGTTTTCATATAGTAAAGTTATAAGAAAAACAATCATATATATGCAGGTTTTTAAAAAAAACATAATTCTTACAAAATAAAGGCTTGAAACCTATTTTAAAATAGAATTAAAACAAAATAAGCCAAGAACTGAATACCACCTATGGCCAGTGGGTGGCACCAAAGTGCATTTAAGACATATTTTAACACTTAGGGAAAAGGAAAGAGTTTCTCAAGGCAGAAATATATGCAGTAAATTCAGTCTCATTGCCCTAACATGGAATTCCATATTTTATTAGAGATTAAACAGTAAATAGTTTTCTTATGGTCCAATTCTTTATCACTGATGTTCTGCTTTTCCTCGCCTGTTACTTTTTTCCACAACCTACATATTTTACAAGTCCCGCAAAGATTTTCAATGGTCAAGTGGCAGACCTCTTAACTGTCGCACAGATTGTGTTGTGAAACACATGATGGCAAACTAGAACATTTTTCTTGTTAATACCCCACATTTAATATTTTTTGGTAGCTTTTCTTTGAAGCAACAGTTCAATTTTCCTAGCTTGCTCAAATATCTTCTTTAACGGAGTCACAAATAAGTTATATACTTTGTCACTATTTAAATCCTTTGGGCCTTGTAATCAAAAAAGCACATGCAGATTGACTTTTTCATGCTGTGTAGTATTCTTTAGTGGCAATAGATCTTTGTCCACGTAGTCAGATTTTCAAGATCAGATTCCACTTGTTTAGTAGTTTTCAGCGGAGGAGCCAGTGAACTTTGGGCTCATTTGGAAATCTTGGCAATCAAAAGCATTCTGAGAGGCAACGTCGCTTCAATCCAAGTATTGGGGGAATTTACCATCTTCTCCCAGAGAGCAACTTCCTCTGACGTAGAGTCCATCCAATCCACTTCAGTCCCATAACTTTTACCTGAAAAAAGGGGAAGTTTTGCATTTATAAAGAAATAGCTCATTGGGGAAAAAAGTGGGAGAGGTCATTCCCTAATTATAATCATCAATGGAAGAAAGCTACGAAGAGTTTAACATCACCAGGAGGGCAGATATAGGACTCATTATATGGAAGAGCTGTACAACCATCTGAGTGACTCCATTATTGGGATCATTCCCATAATTTCCAGAGTAATGATTTCTCTTCACAATAATATAAAAGCTAGATGACAATTCATCAGGAGAATAGGGGAGTTGGGAGGATTCCTACACTGGTTTGGAATGACACTAGATGATCTCTAAGGAAGTGTAGTTAAGGCTTTAGTATCTAACAGACTCAATTTTGAATCTTGTCTCTGCCACTTAGTAGTTCTGTTACTTAATTTCTTGGAATAGCAATTCCTTTGGGGATAACATTAGTAACTACTACCTCATAGAATTGTTGGGAGGATTAAATGAAATAATGCAAATAAAGCATTTAATACAATGAGTAGTGCTCCACAAATGTTAGTTGTTATTATTCAAAACACACATTCAGCTTTGAGGGACGATGCATTTTTTGGGGGGTGTGGGAGAATAGCGATAAAGGCTTTTCTGTCCCTGCCACCACCACAATAACTTAAGCTCTAATGGACAGATACTGTAGCCTGTTAATCCTCATATCTAGAGCCCTTGGCACACAGAGACTGACATTCCTTCACTCATTCATTTCATTATACTTAACACAGACAGGATATCTATTTTCATTAGGAAGAAGCAAAGCGATAAACAAACCTCTAGTTTCTCCAGAAGAATTTGGCTCATGGAGAATTAAAAATGTAACAAATGGTACCTGTTCCAAAGCCAATCCGAAGACCTCCCAAAAACTGGTTGGTTAACTTGTAATGGTCCCAGACAGTAAGCTCTACACAGGCTTCCGTCAGATCTTCAGGGCCTGAAACCATCGTATACCATGGTGTGGTTGAAGATAGGATTGGTAGTTTTCCCTACAGCTCTCGTCTTCTGGCGACTTTTCCTACTTGTATCTGGAAGGATAGTACTACAAAAAAAGGCATTATTGTGAGAGCATTTTAGTAAGATAGTGAACATTTATGCTTTTAATACACTTCAGCACAGCTACTAAATATTGGCATTAGAGAAAAAACAGTGTGGCGAGAGAGTGGTGCTGGTGGTTTGGCAGGGTGTAGGAGTGGAGGGCACATCACGCTGGACATAGAGTTGGCTAGACTCGGTTTGAATCCTAAGTCTGTCACTTATTGGCTGTGCATTCTAGGGAAAGTTACTTAACCTCTCAGACACATGCTTCCTCATCTATGAGAAGGGAATGGTGATGCTGACTTCATAAGGTTGAAATTAGAATTAAATAACATATGCAAAACACTTAGTTCAATGACTGCATTTAGTAAGTGCTTAATATGGTAGCAATTGCTTGAGGATTCCTTTAAAATTTGGAAGCACGTTCTATTCCTGATTATCTGTGATAGTCTAAGGAATTAGCATTATACAGAATTGAAAAAGAGAAACCTCTCCAATTTGCTAGATTTAGCTTTGGAAATAAATTATATGATTTTTTGCAATCATTTACATTTCATTTGTGATAATAATTGAATGAACTTTAACCTACCATGACTTCTGTAAAGGCAAGAAGGTTTGAGAGTGGTCTCAGAATGGGAGACTGACCTGAGCTGAAAAATCTTACCAGCTGACATCTATGAAGAGTATGTAAAAGGAAAATCATAAATAGCATCATATATGCTACTTAGATATATGTCACATATGTTAATTAATTAAGTAGCTAACAACTGTTCTTCTGGTAGAATCTATATATTAATAGATAAAATTAGTCAGCAGGAGCTAGGAGAGCATATCAATATCTCTTTAGTTATCATTTACTAGATGCCAGTCACTTTATATGTGTAACAGAGAAAAAAGTTTGCCATTTAAAAACCCAAACTGCCTTAAGCTCTTAGGTGCTAACTCTTAGTAGGGGTTTGTTAAGCAAATAATTTTCCAAATATCTGCAATCTGATGCAAAGGCCCTTTGCAAACGGGCCACAAAATAGGTGGGACAAAGGAGATCAGGAATTCTCTCTGCTTCATAAAGCAGCCAAGGGGTGTGACATGCTACCATTAGAAATTTAATAAACTTTTTTGTGCCAATTACTGCCCTCACCAACAGATGTTCTCCCTAGTAGACATTATATAACTAAGTATAAGGCCTCTAGTTTCATTTGTATATATGACCTCTTAGCTTTATGATGTTAAAACTAAGTGAAGCCTTGGGAGTTCATGATACAGATTCCTCTAGTTCTTGTCTCCCTTCTTCCAAGTAAATTCATGTAAACTATGAATGATGAGTCAGCACCACAGATGCAGAGAACTAAAACCAACCAGCAAAAGCCAGGCTCTAGTAGAACTGATGAAGGCAGAGTCATCAATGTTATTACCATTTAACAAAAGAATTTAGATGGCTTCCCCTTAGCAGTGGTAGATCAAGGCATTCCTTTACCCAGATGTGTACTTCTCCAGTTGTAGGAAGCTTTTTACCTGTAATAGAAAAAGGAGAGAAAAATTTTACTGCCAGTTCTTGCTTGGCAATACTGCATCCAAAGATTCAGCCTAAAAATCTTCTGGCACAAAGATACTAGCTAGTACTTGATGTTATTATCCTAACTGATTAAATCTATACATTCTTAACTATATATTTCATAGTTTGGCTATACTGAGCTCAGATGGCTCTATAAATGTAATTCATATTGATTTCAAGTACAGAGTATTACATCATTCTTTTTGGGTTTTGCTTGGTTCAACAAAATCAGATATTAGGGATGTGAATCATCCATTTTTAGTTATATTCAAAACATCTCAATGAAATGCATATACCTTTCAAACATTAAAACCAATATCAGTTGGTGCTGGTGGAAGCATTTTAAACATATTTGAGTGTAAAGTAACCAAAATAGGTACTGGCTAAGGTATAGCTATTCTTCTTGTTAAGAGTGGTTACACATTTTATCTGGGCATTGTATATATACACATATTAGTTAATATTATGTACAGGGAATACCAGATTTTTCTGGATGGGTTAGCCCAATTAGTCAACCAAACAGTATTTAATGAGCATCTATTATGTGCTCATTCCTATGCTAGGAATGTCATTATATATACAAGGGATACAAGAAATAATCTATGCCCTTGGGAAATGTTTGCAGTTAAGCTGGAGAGAGTAATTCAAACAAAAACTATAAGAATGTAATATACAATGAAATGCCAAGTTATTACCACAATGTTTTGGAAGATAATGTGATTGGTGAGGGCTAACATAGTCAGGAAAAGCTTAATGGATGAGATGGGACTTCATCTAACACTTTGATAGGTTGTGGAGAAGAGGAAGCCATTCCAGGGAAGAAAAACTACATGAGCAAAAACTCAGATAGGATGGAGCCCATCACAACACACAATGCCCTCCTCCCCGACCACCAGGTGACAGAGGGAAAATGGGAAATGGAGTTGGCAGAATTTCAATGCATGTTGACTATAAATGACAGGATACAAATTATATGCAAAAGAATCTGCCTTTCAGGAAGATCCAGAAGTCATAAGATGGTGGTCTGGCACTGGTGTGGCCTAAAGATATGATTGGATTGCCCTTGATTTTTTTTTTTTTAAACTAAATTAGATGCCTTTCTCTAGTTCAGTTACTGCTCTCACCATCCATTATTTCTTCCATCTCACTAGCTGTACTGCCTGGTTACTGAAAGTATTTGGATTTGCAACCCCTAATTTCAGCTATAACTTCATACAGATTCTTAAGGAGAATAATTTGAGGAACTTGCTTGACAAATGGGGGCAAGTGGCTGCCTGGCATTTAATTCCTGCTCGTCTCTTGCTCTTTAACTGAGCTGAAGACCAGAGGCCCTAATGACAAGGATGCAATTAATAATCTTGAGGAAAAAGCTTTATCTTCTAATGAAACACTGAGAGTGGAAGACCAATGAGCTGTAAGTTCTTAAGGACTTCATTTGAATTCTAATTCCCACCTGTGAAAACGAACATTCAAGTTCCATTCTTATCATAGCACTATCAATAGGTCCAAATTCTGAATATAGGAAAGGTCATTCACATTGTGCAGATTCAAACTTTTTGGAAAGTGTAGTGAAAGTTAAAATAAGGACTGTAAACTGGACTTAAAACATGAGAATTTTCTCATAGAAACAGAAAGTAGAATGGCGATTACCAGGGGCTGAGGGCAGGGGAAGGGAAGTTGTTGGTTAACGGTTATAGAGTTTCAGATTTGGAAGATAAAAAAGTTCTGGAGATCTGTTTCCCAACAATATGAATATACTTAACACTACTGAGATGTACATTTAAAAATGGTTAAGATGATAAATTTTATATTATGTGTTTTTTACCACAATAAAAAAATAGGAATTTCCTAATTTACAACTGTGAATTGACTCATTTGGTCTATACAATCACTAACTTAACGAATTTATTTAGGGCTTCATCTTTGAAAATATAATTGGAACCCAGATAAATCTTTGGAGAGGAGAGGGATAAGAAAAGGGCATGGATCTAGATAGAAAATCATTACATACCAGGGATTGGCTCTGGGACATACTGGAGAGCTAGCTTCATTTCACCTCTGTTTTCTGCTTCAGGGGCAACTGGTGCTGTCTGAAAAATGAAGGAACGTCAACAGATGTGAGACAGACTTTTTATCCTGTTTGTTGGTGTAGGTCCTGTTATAGGACCACATCTGTCCCATTTCTGGGACTACGTATTACCCATGAGTGCCCTGGATTAAAATTTCCCTCTGCGTCAGAACTAGACTATTGCTTTTATATCTGGGAAAGCTAGGCTGTCTATCTTTAAAAACCTTGCAGGTTCCCCAGAAAACATGTCAAAGCCTTTAGTCTCAAAGATGATGGAGAAATCAAAATGGCTTTTTTAGAGATGGGAGAGGTATCCTGGGATGCTTTAATTTTAGTCACACAGATTTTTTTTTTTTTTTTTTTGAGACAGTGTCTTGCTCTGTTGCCCAGGCTAGAGTGCAGTGGTATCATTATAGCTCACTGCAACCTCAAACTCTGGGGCTCAAGCGATCCTTCTGCCTCTGCCTCCCGAGTAGCTGGGGCTACCTATACATGTGCACCACCATGCCCAGCTAATTTTTTAAAAAAATGTTTGGAGAGACGGGATCTCTTGCCTGGGAACCTGTTAAAAATGCATATTCTTGGGACCAGATCTTACTGCATCAGAAACCTTGGGAATAGAGCCCGGAAACTGTGTTTTAACAAGTCCTTCAGGTAAATCAGATACATGCTAAAATTTGAGAACTACTTCCCTAGGCTTTTAGTTGGAACCCCTTGAAGGGCCACAGCCTAGGAATATGGGCAAACAAAAATTAGACTAGACCACATGAAAACTGAATCTAAGCTTCAAGTCAGTTCATTCCCAGACTAAATCAAGGTGGTCTAACCCTATTCAATCTGTCAGAAGCAAAAGTAAATCCTCCTAAATTATCCCTAGAATATTTTCATATGCAATGTCCCACATGTGATAAAAAATGAATAGGCATACCAAGACAAAGGACCAAGTGATCAAATTAAGATTTAAAAATAGATAAGAGAGACTCACAAATGTTTAAGATACTTGAATTTTCAGATATACACTTTAAATAATTCTGATTGTTATATTTATAAAGGTAATGTTAAGATACAGAATTTTAGGAAAGAAATGGAATCAAAACAGTCAAATGAAAACCTATTTATTTTTATTTTTTTATTGAGACAGGGTCTCACTCTGTTGCTTGGGCTAGAGTGCAGTGGCATCATAGCTTACTGCAACCTCAAACTCCTGGGCTCAAGCAATCCTCCTGCCTCAGCCTCCCAAGTAGCTGGGGACTACTAGGCATGTGCCACCATGCCTGGCTAATTTTTTTTTTTTTGTAGAGATGGGGTCTCCCTATGTTGCTCAGGCTGGTCTCAAACTCCTGGCCTCAAGGGATCCTCCTGTCTCGGCCTCCCAAAGTGCTGGGATTACAGGTGTGAGCCACTGCGCCTGGCCAAAAATCTAAATTTTAAAAATATAATTTTTGTATTGTAGATGGGTTTAAACTGTAAATGGTTTTAACAGCAGAACTGACATAGCAGATAAAATTATTGAACCCAAAGATAAACTAGCAAAAAGTAGCCTGAAGCATAAAGCAAAAAAGAATATAAAAAACAAAGGAGAGCATAAGGGACATATAGGACAGAGTAAAAAGATATAACATACATGCAGTTGGAATTTCCAGAAGAAGAGGAGAAAAATAATAGGCAAAAGCTATATTTGAAAAAATAATTTCTGAGAAATTTTCAAAGTGATGAAAGATACCAAGGCACAGATTCAAGAAGTTCAGTGAATCCAAAACAGGATAAACACAAAGAAAACTACACCTAGGCTCACTATAGTAAAACTGTTAAAAATCAAAGACAAAGAAAAATATGCTAAAATCTGTGGGAAAAAAGAAAACACATAACCTTCAAAAGAGCAAAAACAAGATTAGTAGCCGACTTTGCAACAGAAATGACCAAATACAATGGAATGACATCTTCAAAGTGCTGAAAGAAATAACTGTCAACCTAGTAATAGAGTAAAAATATTATTCAAAGATTAAGGTAAAAAAGATGTTATGACACAAAGAAAACCTGAATGAATCTGTTGCTAACAGATATGTACTAAACATAAAACTAAAGGGAAGTCTTTGAGCAGAAGAAATAACTCCATATGTACATACAGGAAGGGAAAGAGAGCAATATAAAGACAAATATGTGGTTAAATCTAAATGAATACACTATATACAACAATAATATCTTATAGTACTTAAAATATGTATAATTCAAACTGACTAAAAATATCACAAAAGATGGGAAAAGGGGTAAATGGAGTTAAAATGTTCTTGGTTCTTTTCATTGTCCTGGAAGTGGTAAAAGTCCTAATTTATGTTAAACACTTTTAATTCAAGAATGCATATTGTAGTCTCTACAGTAACCAATAAGGAAAAATGAAAAGAAACAATAATTGACATATTAATAGAAGGAAAAAATGGAATGGAATAATATACAATTAATCCTAAAGAAAGCAATTATGAAAATAAGAAAATAGGACAAATATTAAGATATAAGATTTAGACCCAAATATGTCAATAATTAAATTAAGTGCAAATGAACTAAATAATCCAATTAAAAGACAAATATTTTCGGGCTGGGAAAAAAATCAAAACTATTGCTTATAAGAAACATATCTTCACTACAAAAACTTAGAAAGGTTGTAAATCAAAGGATAGAAACAAAATTCTCACCAAAAAGAGGCTGACAGCTACACCAACAGATTATACTAACAGATTTTAAGTCAAGAAGCATTACTAGAGGTACAAAGGAAATTTCAAATTGATAAAAATGATCAATTCATCAGGAAAGTATAACAATTCTCATGTATATATATGTAATAAGACAACCTCAAAATAAATTACAGTGAATCAAAAATAACAAAACTAAAAGGAGAAAAAGACAAATCCACAATTGTATCTCTCTTAGTAATTCATAGTACACAGACATGAAATCAGTAAGGATAAAAAGATTTGAGCTACCATTTTTTGACCTAATTGATAAATATATAGAACACTATATCCTACAACCATAGAATACACTTTCTTTTCAATTGACACACATGGAACACTCACCAAAATTTGGCCATATACGAGGCTAAAAGTAAGTCTCAAATTTCAAAACACTGAATCATTTAAATGACCTTCCTGAAATCTCTGAAACATTTGTGTTAAATGGTTTAAACATTCTCCCTATAATTTTTACCCTTTCTTCACTGAATGTACAAGTTAAATAAGCCCAACTCTAGTTTAAAATGATCCCAAACTACAGATCAGCACTCTGAATTAAATGCAATTAAGCTTTTTCCTATACACCAGGCCCCAAACCACCCAAATAAACAAACAAAAAACTCCGAACTTACCTTCTGCTTCAGAGGGTACCACTTCAATTGTTTGTTCTGTTTGTTGTCCCAGTCCCATGTTTCCAAATCAAGTTCCACTTCCCCTAGGAAACTATTGCGTTTAAATGTATCCCGATGCCAAACAGACAGGTTCAGCTTCTGTGTCTTTAAGATTTGCTTTTCGATTTTATACTGCAGTTCAAAGAAGAAAATTAGAATGATAGATAACATTACTTTATGCCAAAGTTGTGACATAGAGATGAAGAGAAAAATCATCTGTGTAGATCAGATTTTCTTATCTGTTAGGTTTCAAGTCTCAAAAATATTGCAAAGTCATCTTATTCTAAGAGTCTTGTTTCAAAGAGCTCAAATCCATCTTTTATAAAAGCTGATTTTCTTCCCACCTCTGGAAAAGCAAACCAAAGCTCAAATATCATAGCTGGCAATAGTTCTCTAAAAACAAAAGCCAATTATTCAATTTTTGCTGGATATTTTTAGTCTAGATATAACATGAATCAATTCAGTCTAAAAATACAAATCAATTTCTTTGTTTTCTACCTAAGAACAAGGTATTTTTTAAAAAATAGAATTTATTTTTTAAAGCAGTTTTAGGTTCACAGCAAAATTGAACAGAAAGTAGGGATTTCCCATACATCATCTGCCCCCACATATGCACAACTCCCTCCCTATCTATATTCTATAAGGACAGGGTATTTTACAAAAAAAAAGGATAAACTTGTTTTTCCTGCTTCATGTGGTCAAGTAGAAAAGATGTGGCATTCTAACTGTTTTTCATCTCAAATATAGTCAATCCTTGATTATATATATTCACGGAATGGATAATAGTACTTCTAATCTAAAAATAATCTCCATTTGGCTTTATGACATACTACTTGAATGTCCATTTTGGTTGTAGCAGACTTGCCTTTCTCTGAGTTTACCATTTAAATTAGCTGGCTCTTCCTGAGTATGGGGTTGAAGTCGCTGACACAGAAATAGCTATGGTTCTAGGGTCTATCATAGTCAAACAGTAATTTAAAACTTGCTACAGAAAATCCACAGGCAGTTGATTCATCCATGGATGACTGAGAGTTGATTTAACTGCTGCTTCTTTTTCCAGAGGATGATCAAATACTTGGACAGAGTTTTCAGAAAGAGGGGATGAACAACACTTCTTATATTTTTAGTTTTAAATAATGTTAGTCATGACTAAGACAGCATGATGCAGTTTGGGGGGAAGAAATGGACTATGTGCCAGGTATACTTCCCATTCATTTATCCTTCCAATAAACATTTTTTGAGTACCTATCCTAGACTAAGAATCAAGATTTATTAAATGTTTAATGTGTGCTAATCCTTATTAATCCATATTAACCCTCTTAATGTTCACAGCTACTCAGGTACGTAAATAAATACCATTATCATCTCCCTTTGGCAGATCCAAAAACTAGCGTTATCCCTATTTTGCAGATCTGAGGTGCAGACACGTTAAGCCATTTGCCCAAAGGCACACAGTTTAAAAACAACACAGAGTTGGTCCCTGCCCTCATGGAACTTACAATTTAGTGGCAAGGGAGACAATTAAACCACTAAAGTGCTGAGTGTTAAACGTAGCCTGTTATAAAGCAAGGTTATTGAGGTAGCAGACAGCAGGAACACTTAGGGGTAAAGGATACCCCTGTGAAGGAACTAGTGTGCATGTTAAGAAAGATGGACTTGACCTCAAGAGTAATGGAAATCCTAAAAGATTTTAAGCACAGAAATAAGATGATCAGAATTGTGCTTTAGGTCATTCTAGTTGCAATGCTCAACTTTATCAGCAGTGTATTCTTGAGCAAGTTACTTTATTTCTCTAAGCTTCATTTGCCTCATCTGTGAGGATGCAGATAGTGCTGGCTTGGCAGGGTATACATGGGGAGTGAATGAGATAATGTATACAATATTCATAGTGTATTGTCTCATACAAAGTAGAGTCTCAGAACATTGTATTCCTTTCCTTCTCCACTCTTGGTGACTGACTTTATCCTGTAGAGATATTACCCAAGAAGACATGGCTATTTAAATGCATAGGTCACCATTTAGGATTTTCCTATATGAAGAGTTCATAGGTACCCGCAGTATTTCGTTATACACAGGATTCAAGGTTTTCTTCACTATAAGGGTTTTCTTCTTGCCCATTTTGCCTTTGTCTGATAACAAATAGGTCTTTACATATCTAAAAAAGAGAATTGAATGGAAAAGAAATTCAGAGAAGATAAAAGTAATGTTTCCACCTCTACTTTTAAAAATTCAGTGAAAACTGATAGCAGAAATAATTATTTCATGACACCGAGAAAAGCAGTAACAAATGTTCCCACCAACACCTTTATACTTAAACATTTAGAGGGATTTTAGTGAAATTGATCATTTAATATTGTTTTGAAGATTTTTGAGAGGAATTTCCTGAATTCCTTTTTTCCTTTGGCCTTAACTAATATGCGGGAGGGTGGGGAGGGGCAGAAAACAGATCTCCAACATAGAGCTAATTCTGATAATTTGTTTCCTATTGAGAAAAGGCTTTGGTGCCTGAAGTATTTTTTAAGCATTTTTGTTACTGTCTTTTGAGAAATATTAATCTTAGTATACCCCTAATTAAGCCATATTTAATGTTAAAAAATAAAAATAAAGGATGCCGACCTCCTTTATTGTAAAAAAAAAAAAAAACCAATAAGGTTGTTTTTATAATAAGAATAAAAGAAAAAAGGATTGGGCTTGTCTTAGGAAATAATTAACAGTCAGACTTCTGCATAGGGATAAGTGGGAAATACCGCTCAATTTTTTTTGCAAATAAACTAAAATACAATCAAACCTGTGATTTAAAATATAAATCAGTAATTTCCCCTAAAGTTCTTCTACAAGATTTAAAAATGGAAAATGCCTCATTCCAGAATCTTAACTATTTTATACCACTGGACATTATGAAGTGTGCCCCACATGTCCCTAATTTTAGAAAAAGTTTGAGTGTTAAAGAAAGAGACAGGGGTTCAAGCCCTTATTTGTCATTTTGAGGCTATGTAAATCTACATACATGGGTTAGTTATCTTCTCTGGCCCTTGTTTCCTTATCTATAAAATGAAGGAACTGGAACTAGATGACCCCACATGTCCTTTCCAAGTTGAAACATTTTGTGCTTCTCTGTGATTTTTATAATTTAAAAATTTGACAAATGAATTTAAGTAACTAAAGTAAATAAAATAGCATTTTCCCCCAACTTTTCCAACATTCCTTTTAATACAGTCACACACATACCCTCCCCCTTTGTTTACTTTCTTTCCTTCCCAATTCCTACAAGATCAACAGTTTGAGAACTAAAAGAAAGTAGGTGACTCCAAAATGTACTTACGGGTCTGAACGTTGTTTTTTAACATCTGCTGCTGCTAAGTCCTTACACTGGGCCACAAAAACATGCAACTCTTTCAGTGACTCCACGTATTCAATTGCAAACTGAATATTTCCTTTAACTTGTATATTGCCAAAGTCTCCACTATAAACACTCACCACACTGCCACTCACCTGAAATCATCAGAAATACATCGTGTTTGTCTCTATCTCATTCTTGAACCCAGCAAAAGGATCATGGATACAATCCTTGCTTGGCATTATTTCTGTAGCTTACATATGAAAGCAGTTAATTTAATACAGCATAAGGACATGCCAACACAGACAACCTGTCATGATATACATGACTAGAGTTGTTAAAAAAAAATTTCCCCTATAATACATAGATGAAAAGTGAAATGCAAAGTTATTTAGATGCTGGCTCATTTCAAAGCAGGGTGATTTTATGCTAGGTGGCATTCAAATTTCCATTTTTAGGCATGCTTAGGATTTAAAATCCTAAAGGAAGAGGATGTGAGAACCCAGACACTCAAATCACAGTGACACATTGCTCTATCAAATTTCCAAGACACTAAAAGGGAATTTTACCACGTTACCCATCCACTGAATCTAGGGAAATGCTTACTGAGCCAGGAGCTTTTAGAGGTCAGGAAGGGTAGAAAATGGATGACTGATTAAGGAAATTTAAAGCCTTCCCAAGGGCAGACATTAGATTGTTGTCAGCAGAAACTCAATTTAAATAGATTTTTTTAAAAAAAAGATTTCAGAAATGTAAGGCTGGTAAGAATTTAAGCACAGCTTTATAATTTGTTTAGTCTACCTGGTGAGATAATGTATGTGTATCAGAGAAATATTTGGATAAGTATATGTGGATATATTTACATATGTATTTCTACACACATATTACATGCACATACAACTACCTCACTTTATGCAAGAAGTTCTATGTAAAATCAAATTTGTTAAATTCTCTTAAATCAAAACTGAGTAACTATACTTGGGGGGTTTTCCTTTCAAAACCCTGTTCCGAATTCTCCTATAAGGCAAAGAATTGCCTCTCCTATTCTTTTATGTGAATCATTATATTTATTCACCAGGCTTACTAAAAGAGAGGTAAAATTCTATGCCTGTAAGCAGTATACAAAAGCATATCTGATATAAGCAGATTTTACAATAGTTAACTCAATTGTTGCACAGAAAAATTTAGTGGTTCATCTTGTTGGCAATTTAGATATCTATTTTTGAAGTACTTACATCCAAACAACCCACAAACATTTATAATGGATATGAACCATTATATTCTTTTAAAAAAAAGGAAAAAAAAGAAAAGAACAAAAGGAAAAAAGGAAGATTTAGCTAGCCAGAAGCTAATTATGGATTAGAGAAAATGCTTGTGCACTTGGAATCTGAGAAATACAACAGGAGGCTGTTTTACAATGAGCATGAGCATGTCAGAGAGAGGTTCAGAGATGCGGAGAGATATTAACATGGAGCCTTTGTTTACATACAGAAGACAAGGACGTCATGCCAGAGGAACTGCTAAGATTGGTTAAAGAGCTTGGGCTCTTCTTGTGTCTGCTGAGCTGGTAACTGCTTTCTGATGCTGTATCTGTTTCTCTGTCATCACTCTACAAAACATCATATAATACGCACAGTATTTAAATTCAGAATGAGTTACAGTCAGAATCAATGTTTAGACAATGATGATATCTTGGTATCTCACTGATCTATGACATTTCCCTAGGTCAAAGGACGCTAGTGCTAATTGCCAGGGAATGGGGTTCAGGATCCTGTGGGAGATCTGCACTGGACCTCACCTAAGGAGGAAGGCTAGCTTATCTGCCAAAATAACAAAGTGATTTTTTTCACCTACAAAGTGGCCCCCAAGGTTATAGAAGACAGCACTATTGTGAGCTTTTTGTCACTCTTTTAGTATTATATATTTTTGTCACCTGGAGAACTTTATTGATACATATGAGAAATTAACTTTACTCAGACAATAAAAGATCTAAGATCTGTCGAAATATAAAATGTCATGCTTGATTCCTCTTATTAGTAACATAGCCTTAGCTTCTCTAACAATAAAATCTTTTACTTGAGTCACTATTAAACTAGGAAAATGCTAATCTAATCCCTTTCAACTATATCTATATAGATAGATACAGATATATATATATAAAAAAAATAAAATGTTAAACCACCTCTTGTTTATTTCTATGGTGTTATTGTGCTTATCTTTTTGTTGCTACAGGGAATTATATTAAATTACACATTCTACTCACATTAGATTTTAATACATTTCTAAAAAAAAATAGCAATAAGATACAGGTACTTATTTTAAATAGGTCCCAGGAAATATTTACCTGGGACAATAAAGAAAAGTGGAAAATTTTATTATCTTTAGATCTAAAGTTTATTGAGTAGTAGCTTTAAAAATGCATGATTCAGAATGAGCTTCTTTTGGGGTTAGAGAGCTTATGGAGCAGTTCAGTGGCTCCTGGGGTTAGGAACACCTTTATGGAGGAGTAGTTAGTTCATGCCAGCATATTCCAGGACCATGCAATTATGCATCAATATAATGGATGACAATTGTAAGGCAGATTAATAAAGGAGTTAAAGAAAAACAAAATAAATGACTTACATGGATGAGAAAAGGATTAAAATTCTCAAGGAATAAAAAAAAATACATACCTTTTAAATATCTCTGTTGTCATACTATCTCCCCACATGCTTACAATTCATTTCCCTCTGTTACAGTACATACTATATTCTACCCAGTATATCAGATCATTAGGGAATCATTGGAAGGATGGGACCCTGTCTTGTTGATCTGGAACAGTGTTTTTCATGTAACTGGCATTCAACAAATGATGTGACTGATGATCAGCCTCACAGGGACAGTAGACAAATGAGCAAGGCCTGATTTCATTTCCACTTCCTTTAATACGCAGTTCAACCTCATGCACTCCATGTAAAATGACACAACTGAATTCTGGCATCTCTGATACACAAACCCAAATGATCTGAACTCTTCTGTGCAGAGCTATGAGACAACAAGTTAAAACTGAAGGGAAGAGAAAGATAAAAAACCAGAAACTGACATAATTTGCTCTCAAACTATTATAAGGTTCACTCATGTGATCACCCAAGACCAAAGCAAATCTACAAAGGTATAAAAGCACAGGAACTCCATGGGGTGCCTACCCTTGGCTTCTAGTTAATGAGTTAGTTCCAAAGAATGAGTGATTCTTTCTGAAGGAAACTGTAATGTGGTCTCTTAAATATATGCAAGGGCTGAAAAACGTGCAGATATGGTTCATTAAAGGCCCAAGAATGGATAGAAGGGTGCCCAGGAGAGTGTGCGTGGGTGGGGGAATGTAAGCCCAAAGCTTTCCTTAACATTCTATCTACTAAAAGAATGCTTGAGAATGAAGCCTTTTATTTCACCATCAGAAATCAGACCAAAACCACAAATAGTAGCAGCTAACGCTTACCAGGTACCACTATGTGCCAGGCACTGTGCTACGTGTTTTTTTCTGCATTATCCCACTGATTCCTTACAACCTAATGTGGTAGGTACTAGGAAACCAGACTCAGGGAAGGTAAAGAATTTGTCCATGATCACAGAGAAAATTAGCATCATAGCCAGGACTGGGAATGTCTGGCTCCAAAGCTCAGGCTCCTAAATACCTGACTGCAATAACATGGGAGCTTAATTAACTCAAAGGACTTAATTAAGATAAAGTCTTAGATCTACTTTTTAGAAGCTATTGCATTTTGGGACAGTTAGTTAACCTCTCTGAGGCTCTCTCTTCTTTTATAAAATGGAGAAATAGTAACTACCACATACAGTTAGTGAGAGTTGGAAATCAGAATGAGTATTAAGTGCCTGGCACATACTAGGTACTCAATGAATAGTACCTAGACAATAGTCATGTTCTTACTTGAAACACTATTGTATAGTATAGTGGTTAACAGCATGGGAGTTGGATCTGGGCTCCAGTCCTGGTTCATTCCTTTTCTAGCTGAGTGAGGTTACTATACCTCTCTTAGTTTCAGTTTCCTCACCTGTAATATATGGTGATAGTGATGGTGCCTACCTCCCAGGATTGTTTAAGGATTAAATGAGGTAATATATGTAAAGTGCCTGGCACCCAGTAAGTACGCAAAGTTTGCTGTGTCATTGTTATTTTATTATTTTAACAAATGCTTTGAAGCTAGTCATGCAACCTAGATTAAGCTTTCACAAATCGATTCTAAACTGCAGAGGAGTAATTAGTTCATGCCAACATATTTCTGCCTAGATTTATTTCGTACTTGCTTTGAAACAAAAGTCATATTCCCAAATCTACGCAATTTGACTTCACTTATCAAAAAGAGTTACTGTTTGAGTCAAATGAGACCTGCCTTGCCTTGTTCCAGGATCAACAATACTACCTCTATTGACTGGGAAGGCAAGGGTCAGGCCTGCTGACCTTTTTGGTCTCTGCCACAGCAGAATACAAATATACCAACCATGGCATAGCAAATCCACCTATCTGGCTCCATTTTTCTGAAGGTACAAAAGACAAACTTGCCTCATCTTGGAGAAATGCTGGAACAGACTTGCTCATCCTTTTGAGTTTGTCGGGGTGGGAAAACTGATTATCAGGTTGTGCAGGCACTGTGGAAACTAAACAGCAGCATTTCCATTTCAAAATTATTCTTACAGTTATCAGACATTAGGCACAAGTTAAAAATACTTTTCTTTCATCTATGAACAGACATATTTTTATAAAAAGGTTAAAGGCACAGTAGTTCACATGCACAGGATCAGGAGGTAAGCAACATGCAGTTTTTATAAATTAATATAGACAGAACTAGCAAGGAGTTGAACCAAATACAAAATTTAAATGACAATTAATTTAAATAACACTAGTTTTTATTGAACTGGAGCTGGACTTGAATTAAAGTATACTGCCAATGTGAATTGGTTTAACTTATTTTTTCACATCAGAGCTTCAAACCACAAGGTAATTTATTGGTTCATCTCCTTGAGATATATTACTAACACACTGCAGGCTGAAAACTATTTCATCTGGACAGTAACGATTTTTGCACACAACTCAATAACAAAAGTGTCCTAGTCACTGAGTGTCTAACAGTAGGTTTGCTGGTTTAGTGATCATGGGTATTACTTTTCTGATAGTGTTTCTCACTACGAATTATGAAAAAGTGTAATTTAAAATTTATTTTTTGAAAATAGATATCTGGTGACTCAGAGAATTTTCAATATACCAAGGCCAACTTAAAATGGTTCAAGTTAGGGTATTCTAAGCATTTAACATGAAAACGCAGCAGCATATGTCTCCTTTATGATATATATAAAGTCTTCTTTCTGATATAGAAAGTATATGTGTGAAAAAAAGAAAGTATGTGTGGAAGGCACAATAAGAGGATAAATTCTAATCCTAATTTGCTTATCTCTAGTTAGAAAACTATTTCTTTTGTCTAAGAATTGTGATGTCTAAACTTTTCCTATGGTGAATCATAGCTCTTACAATGAATGAGTTAATATTTTTCAAGGCAGTTAGAACAGTACCTGGCACATAGTAAGCTCTGTATATGTATTTTCTAATCAAATAAATATCTGAGAGAATCTTTAAATTATATCGTGAACACAATATAAATATATTAACTTGGCTTTATCATTAAAAGAAATATTAGGAAAATAGATAAAAATCAAATCATATTTCTAGGTATGACTCAAAACACCCAAATACAGTCCCAAACATTAGGTAAATTCATCTTTAGTTAAAAGAAATCTAATGAAACAAACACTGAAAATTGAGCTACACATACAAAATATATCCTTGTTCACATAGCCTTAGGCTCACAAAGGTAAATGTACATCAGAATACTCTTATGGTATCTCACTAGACTGACACCTACTTTAATTGCTTCCCATTAAACAATTTTGTGTGTGTGTTTGTGTGTGTGTGTGTGTGTATCAGGGTGTATTGGGGTGAGTTATATTGGTAGCAGTGTAAGATTAGGTCCCACAATATGGTCCAATAAGAATGCAAACATTTTTTGTTATAACATTGCTCCCTATTATTTTCAAAGTTTATTGTTAGATGATGTTATGAGGGTCAAATTCAATTATACCTTCTATTCAAATGTAGTCAATTTTAGATTTATGGGCTTTGGTTATTTATGTTTTGATCATGTACTTGATTTTGTGGTAAGAATATACTCTTCACTAGTGAAAAGGCACTAAGAGTCATTTTGGAAAATATCACTAAAAAGAGAGAAATTAATTTATCCAGAGTTCAGCACATGATTAGCCTATTTGCCTTGACCAATAACTAAGCCAATTAAGAGGTCATGAATAAAGATTCAGATTATATAGGCATGTATGTCTATGTATGTTTTGCTTTCACTCCTCAAGCTAAATTTTGAAGAAAACATAGCAAGGTAAAATAAGATGCCCAAACTTAAGTATATACCAGTTCAAAAGCAACTGGAAAAGCCTCTAACACCCCTTAGTGGCAGAAGTCTTGTTTCCTCTGCAGCAGACAGCACATATTCACAAGGGCCAGAGCCTGGACTGTCTTCTTTCCTAAGCAGTTCTTAAGAATTTGTCAAGTCATGTGCAAAAGCTCAGCACCTTCGCTGCTAGCAGGAGGACCTCATGAGCAAAGTTTCAGATTTCATACTACATGTTACTGACTTCCTTCATCAGCACATTGTTTCTCTACCTAATGGCTCCTTCATTTAGCTGCTCTCCTCACTAAGGCCTATTAGCAGATCCAAAGACTATTGGGAAACTATTATTACAAATATTGTGGACTTGAGGGTAGGCATGTGTATCATTATCTTCATAGCTCTAGTGCCTAGGTTTACGAAACCGAGTGAAACCAGGAAGCTAAAGCTAAGAAATCACACACACAGACCCCTTCATGCTTTGCTGGGCCCCATAAGCACCTTTTTAATCCATTATTGTCCTTAAGATAGTGGTCACAGCTAAGTAGCACAATCTTAAGATTGAACAGAAAAGAGTAAATAAACATTATCTTTGCTTGGTAGTGGATATTAATTAGTTGATGGGTATTAGTTACCACAAGTATACATTTACTGCTTAGATTCAGACGTTCACTTGCTTTGGACATGAATATTTACTATTTGAGTCCAGTTTGGAATCTCAGAGTTTAAACCCTGTACTTAATAAAATTTACTTTTATAAATATGTAGAGAAGCATATACAACCATATTACATACTGTCAAAGTGCAGTTCTTTCTTAGGTTCAAATAAGTTATAAATTGCTTCATATCTACAGTTTTGTATAGAAGCCACAAGAGATCTAATACTTAAGACCATATGGCAACATAAAAGCCAAATGAAATCAGAAGGTGCCAACCCAATTTTAAGCAAAGACTTAAAAAGCAGAGAGACTGACAAAAGTACAATACTCAGCAATAACATTTATATATTAAATATATGTTATATATATTTAATATATAAATCTCCTGCAGTGAAACCATTAACTATTCTTTCAACACAGACAATAGTAAAATGTTTTTAATAAAACCCTTATCATAATGAAATAGTTTTGCAAGCTGCAGGAGTTTAGTACCAATAATAAATGCTGCATTATTAATGGGATTAGTTATTTCAGTATATTTAACAAACACTATGTAGAGCAGAACATTTAGTCATTTGTGAGAAAGATCCTGCTACTCACTTCCTGGTACGCATTCATTTGTATCTGGTTCCTGATCTGCTTTTTGATCTACTCAGGAGGGCAACATTGAGAATAAATACCATTTTAACAGAAGGATTAAAGAGACATGAAAGTACAGCTCAAACGTCAGTTTCGCAACTGAGACAGCAGAATATATTTGTACAGGTTTTCAGCTTGCTTTCATCCATTCCCCAGTGTGACTCTTCATTAGTCTTTTTAAGAGCCAACAAAGGAGATATATAGCATCTTCCCTTTAATTCACTAAACCACAGCATGGAAAATGGGAAAGAGCACTGGACTAGGAGTAATGAAGATGAGATTCTATTCCCTGCCCTCCCACTAACAGACTAGCTACAGAATCTTAGAAAAGTCATCTAATTTCTCTAAGTTTTTATCTGCAAAATGAAGATAAAAATCACTGCCCCATCAACTTCAATGAGGTTATTGTAAATATAAAATGAGAAAGACAAAACTATTACATAAAAGTAAAGAATGACCTTTGAAGACCTCTGTTGCTGCATTTATATGGGAAAGCTCAGTGAGTACACATTTTTTTATAATTATAGAAAAGGTAATTCAGCAATGAAAAAAATCCAGCATACAAATACAAATTGTACATGTGCATAAATTCTGAACTATAAAAATCACACTCATTTCCATTCCTCCCCCAACCAAGGCCCTATTATCCTATTCATTTTATGACTGAACCAAGTAATACCTGATCCATTGACAAGCTTCAAGATCTTCTGGCTCCATTATATTCAGAATCAATTTTACCCTCAGTCTCTACTTAGTTATTTATACAAGCAGAGGCAGGATTCTCTACCCTTGTTCTGGGACCTTTTCCTTTGAACCTAAGGCTTTACCAGTCGTGCCTATAGAGATCTAAACGTTGAGACTTGAGAATCAAACACAGGAATAACTTAACCGAGGAACCCACTCCACTCACTCACAGTGAGTTCTGCAAGTCAGAGTAGCAAAAATCAGCTCATACCCATAGAAATACAATTTCCTATTTATAGAAACCCTTGTTTCCCAAGGATCTCTGATGAGATCCTCACAACAGTATCACCAGCAGAAGCCTTAAGAATATAAACAGTATTAAATGCACCAAGTCAGAATCGTTTTATAACAACTTAGGCACTATTCAGCACATATAGTGGCAAATGACGTTCTTCTATTTATCCAACAGCTGCGTCCCGGAGACTGCCCAAATCACCCCAGAACTTAATACACAGACAGACATGCAAATACATAAAGATATTTACCATCTTCAGCACTACGTACTAATTCTTCTGGCAGATTATCTACTTTTGCTTGATCTGTTCAGGAGAAATTAACAAATGGTTAACATGGCTGACCCTTGGAGAGAAAAGAACAATGAGGTTGTCCCTGGAAGCCCCCGGAGTTGGAAGCAATTAGTCAAGATGCAGTGAGGGGTGCAACCAAGATGTCTTCCCCAAAATACTTTCTCTTTAGATTAGCTACTTGAGCCAGTGCCATAGCGAGAGCTCCCATTTCAGCCCCGATGCAGCTCCCATCAGCATACTGCTGCACACTGACTCCCAAGGGTTAGAGGGTTAGCTCAGAGCAAGCAATCGGCCAGCAGCAGGAGAAAGCACGGGGCTGCAACAGCCTCTCTATTCTTCTGTAAAGGGAAAGATGCTAGCCATGACTAACACCTTCCCAAACCCATGGTCATTAACAAATATTTGTGTGTGTGCATCATCGTTTGCTTATGCCTCTGGGAGGCTTGCTTGGGAAGTCAACTGAAGAGATGTAACTGGGGACCAGCTGCTAAGTGGAATCTTGGCAGGCTAGTGTGAGAGTGGGTATCGGTATTTGGAAGGGAGCGTGCAGGAATACCGGTCAGCTGATGGTGATTTCTTTTTTTTTTTTTAACCCTACACATTCCTGAGTACTTTAAAGCTGCACCATGGAAATAGCCCCGTGCTTCACAGGCAAGACGTTTGCTAAATTGAACAATTGTTGCTGAGGTTTTTTTTTTTTCTTTCCTCAGGGCCCATCACCAACATAAGGAAGAATAATTGGGGCTGTTCAACAAAGGATTGGACTCGCCTTCTCTAGAAGCATTCAGGCAGCTGTGGGGGTTGGCCACCTGTTGAGGAGGCTTTAGAGGGAATTCCTGCATTGGGGGGAGGTTGAAATGGGTGACTTTCAAGGTCCCTTCCAACCCTAAGATTTCAAGAATCTCGGGAGGGTTAAGGCTGCATTCCAAATTGGAATTGCTCTCTTCAGAGCCCTGGGAATCTCTGATTTTTAGAAATTGTTTGATGGAGTAGCTTTTTCTTTTTTATTTTCCTTCCTAAACTCTGACTTCTTAGTCTCAATTATAGATGCATTAAAAAAATGTTGTAAACACAACAATGGTCAATTATGATCAATCATATGAGTTTGGCAGTGGTTAACTTCCACTCGATAATTTTTCTCATGATCATCTGCAATCCCAGGGATGTATCTTAGCTTAAAAACAGTAAGAACAAACCCCTAGAAGTCGTAAGTCCATTTGTCTGGCACACAAGTCCCTTTATACATTATGCTTTCTCTTAGTACTCAAGAAGTCCTTCACCAATTAAAGCAGCAGCCAGTGGGAATAGTGTGCCTAAAGTCTTGCATGTTAGGTTGTCTTTGGGCTTATAGTTCCAGTATCCAAAAGAAATGTGTGAATAGAAAAGAAAGGATAAAAGAGAAAGTAGAGTCCTTAAAGCCAGGGACTAATTCAGCTCCATTATCAAGTAAAATTCACCAGACACCCAACACTGTCATATATAACATGGTCCCTTCATAAATGCTTTTGATAGTAGTCTGTTAATTTTGAATCCTGGGTTTGCTGTGTGATACTAAACAAGTTATTTCACCACTCTGAGCTTCATTTTCCTCATCTGTAAAATGGGGATAACAATAATTCATCTCTCACAGGATTGCTTATGCTGGTTAAATGAGAAAATACATGTAAAATTCCCAGCCACATTTTGGCAAGTAATAAATGTTAATACTCAATAAAAATTACTACTACGTTCACTGGTATTACTAGTTACCACAGTCCTTTAAAACTCACTGCACTTGAGTAAACACTCAAACTGGGATTCTTCAATTCAAGAAAACCTAGTGTTCTAGTAACCAAACTTCATGAATCATTTTAAAAGTTTCAGCCACTTTATGTTGAGCCTCTTCAGCACACTTCAGAAAGGTTATTCTCATCTGTTAATCCCCCCATTAGGGGTTTCAGTGCACAACAGCATGCAGCGAGGCCACATAAGAGCACATATGCGTTTTTAAACTTAGATGGGGCATGAACAGTGGAGCAAACTTTATTCTCACTTGATGAATCTGATGAAATGTCTTCTAGACTTTTGGAAGGCATTTTCCTAGCAGCACTCCTTTCCAAAGTTTTCAAAACAGGACTGGGTTCTTCTTCTGAACCTGTTATAAGACAAAACCGATGAACACTGCACAATACAAAAAAAAAAAAACCCTCTTACTAACAAATGGACATTGAAATGGTAGGTTGAAAGGAGACATTATGCCATAAGCCTTCCTACTCTTATTTACTCTAAGAAGCATTTACTTCACAGAAAAAAATTTCACCACTACTAATATGCCCTTTTAAAAATAATATTTGTAAACAAAAATGATATAGAAATAAGATTACCACATTAATGGAAATGTAATCTCTTAGTTGTTTACACCTCTATTTTAGGCACAAGATTTGTTCTGTGCCAGACTTTGAATCTTCCCACTTAACATTCTAGTTTTTGAAGACACCCATGAAATGATTTTAGAAGCATTAAAAAAACTCATTGAAAATCATGGAAAGCAGGATTCAGATGTTTAACATCTGTATATAATTGAGTACACAGATGGGTGGGTTCTCCAGATCAGTGGTTGTAGGCTTTCTGGGTTTCATGATCTAGTAAAATTTCCAATGAAATGTTGGGAAATAACATGGGATAGACAACTTTTTATTTCAGTAAGACATCTTAAAGAATGTATGTGTGTTGGGGGGGGCATATCATTTAGTAATGCTTTTATTTTATAAAAGGAAAGGCATTTTAGAACCAAGAGAAAAAAAGAAAAAGGACACAACCTCAGAATAAGAACAGTTCTTAAATACATCTAACTTTACAAAAAAAATTCTAGACAGTCCCTAATTTTTCCATTTTGACAACCCCCTCATGGATAAGTCCAGGCCTCAGTACTGGCATTTAACACTGTTGTGTTCTCAGTGCCTAGAAGAGGGGCTGGCAATGAGCAATTCAAAAATATTTGCTGAATCAATGAATGATTCAATTAATGAATCAATAAATTTTTTAATAAGAACCACTTCTCTAGACAATAATTTCCTGAAATGAATACCAGTTCTGGCCAATGTTAATATGTATTCCACAGCAAATGGATTCTAAGATGAATTAGATTTGGGATGTTCTTTGTTCAAATTTAAAAGGTTTCTTACTGCAGACCTTCTGAGAGACTTTAATATGCTAATAATGAGCATAATCTCCCAGCATTTCCAAAAGTATTTGACCATGGAACCTCCTTTTGTTTTACACTAAAGGAGCAAATTGAGATATTGGTTGGTTAAAAGATCAGCCACAAGTCAAACGTGTTAGGTTGCTCCCCAAAATTATGGCACCCTTGTAGTTAGGTTCTTTTCCAACTCTACCCTATCCTCACTAAAGTTTGCTGTAAAATAATAATTTAGGTTAAAGTACATAAAACCACAACTGGACCATTTTATACCTCTTAATAGGCTTATTATTTTAAAATATCTTCTTTGGGCTCTGCCTAGGTGATTATTTTTTATTTAAAAACATTTTTTTTTTCTTTACAGAGGTAATCAAGTTAAATCTATGTGATTATTTAATATTATTTCTTTTTTAGATAGGCTTTTTGCTGTTTAATCAGTTATGCTGGTATACTATAAGCATAGCTATTCACATTAAGTGATAGTTCCTAAACTAAGTGCAAATTTGCAAGTCCTTCTCCTCCTATGGGTCGGTTTACCCTAGTAACTCACGGGGCAGTTTAGTAAGAGTCTACTGCAGCAACTTTTATGTACTGGCCTTATTTGTCTGGTTCCAGAGACTGGTATTTCAATTTCCAATTTTAACCAGCAACATTTGATAAAGAGTCTTCAAGTTGAGTAAATAGGATTAAAGGTGGATTCTTTGGTCAGTGTTCAAGAAGAGACCCTACAGCTACTTACAGAGGAACCCAAACCTCTCAAGTAAGCCACTCAGTAAAGCTTATTTATTTTCATTGAGACTGAAGGGAGCAAGAAAATGACAAATCCTGTTAAACTACAAGAAAGGTGACCAATACCAGCTGTGCAACTTTGGTTAAAATGTGCCAGTCAGAAAGCATCCTCTACTATTTTCTGCTATTTCATCATTCTAATCAGGTAACTTCTCATTCCTATTTGCTCTGAGGTTTCTCTGCTAAAATGCCCAAGTGTTGATTGAATAGCAAACTGAAACAAGTCCTATGTTTTACAGCCTGGCTGAAACCAGTAACCCCAGGTCCACTTAGATGAATGTGGAGATCAATGAAGATCTTTATCAACTTAGCCAAGGCTGAAACCAAAGAAATGCAGCAGGCCAGACAATGTCCTTAGGTGGAATCAGGTGAAGTCATCCAACCAAATCATACTCTAAAACAGGAAGATTCTGCAGATAATTGAAAATGAGAGGGAGAGAGTAGCAATAAAAACACCACAGCACAAGAATCTGAGAGAAGGAAGTTTCCAGCCTTGTACTTTGTCCCCAGTATTTAGCCACCACTCTGGTACCATATTGCTCCTAAATGGGAAATTTGTACCCACTTGTGGCATTTCCTTGTCACAAATCTTACTAGAGACTTCTGTGAGGACTGCCTATTAAGAAAGAAATTCTAATTATTCCCACAAGGAAAACTGGCTTAAATGTTTTAAAGGTGCTTTCTAAACTCAAAAAATTATTTTAGAAATATTTTTGAAACCTAAAAATTCTATAGGTAGATTAATGAGAAGTCAGATTATGAAACAACTTTGTAGTAAAGCTGTTTCTATGTAACTCATTTGATTCAAGAATATAAATAAAATATTTTTTTTATTAAGAAAGGTTCAGGAGAACTGAAGTGATAAGAATTTAGCACCATTTGGGAATATTAAATTAATCTCAATTAAAATAATATCATCCTTTATATCAGCATTCCATAAAGCACACTCATCACGAGGTAAAAATTTTAAAATGCTCACTGGAGGTATTTCTCCAGCTTTCCACATTAGAACCGGTGTTTCCATCTGAAAAATCAGAGTCAGAGAAACCTTTTTCTTCCTCTTTCTCTTGTCTCTTATATGGTGATGCCAGAATCAATTCAATTTTACTTGTTTTTGTAGGATTTTCTTTGTTCATCAGGAGAGGAATGGGTTGCCTATTTCTGGACAAACTAATTGCTTCAGGAGCCTCTTCAAAGCCAGATTCCCCTTGTCCCCCTGCAACCTCACTTTTACTGTCCCTGTCCTCTGGGTGGTTTATAGTTTTAATGGTCTCTATTTCATGATCCACATAAAGTTGTGGGGTTCCAGGGATCTCAACCCTACTTCCAGAACCACAAAGACCTACTGATAAATCCATCACAGCTTCATCTCCTCTCAATGCTTTATCACACTGGCTGACTTGAGATTCCAAACCATTACTTTTAACTTTCATTTCAGAAGCCACTGAGGGTACCCAGTAAAAATGGGACACTTCCCCCAAGAACCTGGCCTGCTCTGACTGTAAGGGCTCCTGCTCAGAAGTTTCTTCCTTCCCTGACACCTGGAACCAATAAGGAGGAGCTTCAGATATTTCTTTAAGAAGTTTCTCAAAACCAATATCAAAAGCACTCTCAGTTATTGATGGAGCCTCAGACTTTTCTACTGTTTCTTTTATTTCCTCAGGATGGAATTCAGAAGCAGTTTGCCTGGGCTGCTCTGTACTGCCTATTAACTTTGACGGAGAAAGAGTCCCTGTATCGCTTTCGTTTTTTGAGGGGCAGGTTGCAATTGTTCCCTTCAGTAGTTTTTCTAAGCAAGCACTGAATTCAAGGAACTCCAATTTGGGTTGAATAATTGTTTCCCTCACAATTTCTGCCACTTCCTGAGGTGGCTCTTTGCCATACTGCACAACAGTGAAACCAGACGAGCTAAGGGTCTGTTCTGATGGAGACATTTGGGCAGCTAAATAAGACCCAACTTCAAGAGTTTTATCAGGAACTACACTGTAGGAATAAAAATCTTTCCTGTTTGGAACTATGGTGTCCATTGTAACCCACGGTGGGATCACCCCCAGAGGATTTGTGGGGCTACCTGCTGCCTGTACTCCTTCAGGAAATTCTGGTTTCACTTCCCCAGGACCTACTTCCCTCCCAGCTGGGTAACTCAACCAAGCTTCTCCATGCAGCTTCTGTAATGCAGCATTTACATCATTCAATGCAGGTTTGGGTGGAAGAATGACTTTCTCTATAGTCTCTGAAATTTCCCTTTGAGAAGGCAGTGCCCTATCCTGGCAGTCCCCCCTATCTTGGGGAACAAGATGAGCATCCTGGGACAAAAACATATCTTGGGGTGAGTTGGCCACATCCCCAAAAGAACCCTTTCTGTAAAGATGAGAAAGCTGATCCAATGAGTGAGAATCTTCTGCAGCCATCTGAAGCAAGTTCTCCTTGTTTGGCTGGCACTCACCACTTCCAGCTTTCCCAGGGAGAGTTATATTTTCCAAAGTTTCATCTCCCTCTGGAAAAGGAGCTACTATGTCTCTCTGATAGGCTGAAGTGTTGTAACTCTGTTCTATCCCTTTTTCAAAAAATCTACCCTCTTCAGGCTCAGAGTTGGTTCTAGTGGTAATGGGTTCTAACTTGGTTTGCAAGGGAGAAGGTGAAGTTCCAGTTGCTTCCTTCAGACTAGCACTCAAAATGTTCTGTTTGACCTTCAGAGGAGCTACTGTTTTGACTGCATGCTCATCAGTGATCTTCTTGGGTCCTTTGGCTGCTTCCTCAGTATCAGCAAAATCTGTCTTTTGAGGCCATGTCCTATTTTCAGAAACACCTGTTTTGAGCACTAGTTTTCCACAAACTTTTCCACCAGAATGTTGAATTGCTGGTGATGAAGCTTCTGAAAGTAGCTTCTGTAAGCTGTCATTAAAAGTGTCTTTGTAGTCTTTACACAAAACACTTGTTTTCACTATGGATTCTTGAATCTCTGGGTCTGAGTAACCCTTTTCTTCCTTGAACACTGGAGTAACAAACCATTCCGTATTCTTTTCCACATTTTCCTTTGATGACTCATTCCCTGGCAACTGATGAGTGGACTTTCTCGGTGGTCTCAATGGAAATGTGGTTTCATCTGGTAGCACCTGGAGCATGCACTTTGAATTTAATTTCTCCATTTCCTCTCTTGCTGTAATTTTTTTTTGGCTTATAAGTGCCTCTACTTCATGGGTATTTTTTCCTGATGATTTAATGTCACTGAATTCTTTGTTTTTCTGCCTACTAAAAGGCACGGGATTTTTTTGGTTTGTTGTGGTAATATTCTTCTCACCACTATTCTTACTGTTTGGATTAGCTTCTAAGTCCCAAAACTTTCTCAAATTCTCAAACTGAGAGTGATTATAGGCCTGTTCCGCATTGGATCCATCCATTCTTTCTTTTAGGGACATAACTTTAAAGTCGGCACTTGATTCACCAATGAGAGGTCTGTCTTTCTCCGAAGGAGGGTGTGTTTCATTCCCAACATTTGAGGAATGTTGCAATGCTGGTAAAGTAATGTCTCTTCTAGAGTGCAAACTGTTTGCCACTGGCAATCTTTTTATAGGCTCATTTGTCTTATTCTGAAACAGAAACGCTTTACCTGCTTGGTCAGCTGACGGATGGTTTTTGGATGGATCTGATATTTGGGGCCTGGTCTCTTTAGGTTTATTTGAGGAATAAAAACTGGAGAGTAGGGGTGCTTGATCATCCTCATCTAGGACCACTAGTTTGGCAGTGACCCGATTATATTCACTCTGGCCTGTAGATAAACTGTCTACGGACATACTCTGTGACTTCACAGGCTGACATGCTTTAGCAGAAGGTTGTTCCTGGCTGCCTGAAGATGTGGGTTCTTTAGGAGTTAACTTAGCAGCTTTCTCTCCTTCCCAAAAGGATATTCTGTCACTCACTCTTTTGTATTTCTCTCTTTGCACTTGGTTCTTGGGAACCTCATCAGCTTCTTGTAGTTGGACCTCAGGCTTCTTCCAAGGAGATCCACTGTTGGCAAGCCCAGGTGGTGACTCAATATTCTCTGCCTCTGAGGAAGCTTTCAGGATGTGAGTATTTCCTCCTTTACTCTTTCTTTCTGCTTTCATGTTGTCTTTCAAGCTTGGTTCTTTGAAAATTGTTGAAGATTCAAAATTCACTTCTGAGTCTCCTCTATTTTTTTCATGAACATGAAGCTTGGGTTCTTCTTCACCAAAGCTGCCAATATTCTTAGCGTTGCACGGAACTTGGTCTTCTGCATCAGATCCCTTGAGAACACTGAAGGAATGGTTATTGGCTGGAGGAGGTACCCCATTTCCTATGCTTATTGAATCTTGGCTATAGTCCATATTTTTACTCCTTTGACTTGGGGTACCATAGCTTTCAAATGGTTGCAGCATACCCAGGCGTTCCTTTGGGGTGCCTTGTTGGGACAAATTCATAGATTTGGATTTGATATTCACATCATTATCTTGGCCATTTCCAGAAAGCAGCATATCTCCTTCTATCTGGAATGTTGAGTCAGATCTCACTGGCTTCAATTCAACTTTGGTGGATGATAGGGCCTTTGAGCCATTTTCTTTTAGACTATTGTCATCTGTCACCAAGGCAATAGCAACCTGTGATTTTGAGGCTATTTTTTCTTCGGACTTTATTGCTTGGGGAAGTTGGAGGGATGGCTTATTGTCATCTGAATGAGAACTTCGGTTAAACCAGTCTAGGACTTTAGATATGGAGTCATCAGTTGTCTTCCTTATCTCAGTGGCATATGGATCAGAGCGTGAGAATGTCTTAGCTTTTAGAGCTGGGAGAGGAGGGGGCTTACCTTGCTGATAGTCTCTAGAACTGCGACCTGGCACCTGAGATGGCTCAGGCTCAACATGAGACAGTTCACCTGCAACATAGAAATGGGTTCTTATTTCTTTGTTAATAAGAAAAAAGCATGCTTAAGGAACTATTATTCAATCATTCACATCATCTTCAAAAAAAGGCACTTTTTCTCTGTACTTTTTATACCACTAGTTGTTTATACCAGCATTTTTCAGGGGTTATAGTCGTCTTAATTATGGTGTCCTACCAAAGGTGCCCTATGACAGTAATGGAAGGTAAATGTAGAATGGGGTATAGACCTAATTGGGAAATTTCCTTGAAGTCCCTCATTTTTAAAATTCATGTGAATTTTACATTCTGCTCCATGTTACATTTTAAATATTAATTTTCCCCTACTCTCAAATCTTTGCATAAAACTGACACTTCAGGAAGATATACCATACAGATTTTATGACTTCACCCATCCCCTGGCATAATGTCATAAACCCTTGATGGGGCTTACACCCAATTTGAGGAACACAGACTTAAGAGATTTCAGCAGTTAGAAAAACAACTTTCAAGTAAGACTAAACAAGGAATTCCTTCCACAACATTTGAATGGGACAGTGAGGATATGTGCATTCCCAGGCCTTACTCCTGATATACTAAACTAGAATCTCTGAAGATGGGGCCTAGGAATCTTTGCTAACAGCTATCCTAGTGATCATTTTGCACACTGAAGTTCAAGAACCATGATCTCAACAGACCCTTCCATTATGCCCCATTTCCTTTCTACCATTTGTAAGTTAGAAATTATTTCAGTTTGGGGGATGTCCACGAGTGTAGCTCTGACATGGGCAGTGCATGGGCAATATGTTTAACCAAATGTCGTACCCCCATAATACTCTGAAATAAAAAAAAAAAAGAAATGAGGGGAAAAAAAAGAAAAAACAAATATTTTTATCAATGCATAATTTTAAAGTATACAGGTAGATGATTTGACAAATGTATGCACTTGAATAACCACCACCTCCAGTCATGATATAGAATATTTTTCTCCCCAGAAAATTTCCTTGTACCCTTTTGTAGTCAATGTTCCTGAATATAATTTTAATGATTTCTCATTAAATATATAAAATCAGAAAGTTATTAATGCAAATGAAAACCAGCATTATTGACTTTTACATACTCAAACTGCCTCAAATGCCAGCTGTTAGAGCTGTACCAAAATAATCAGTGTTATTAACCCATCAATAGACAGATTAAATTGAAGTTAATTGAAAAAAAAGAACAATCTACAACCAGTTGACTTTAAGTAAAGGAGAATATCCTACGTGATGTGGGTGGGCCTCATCCCATCAGTTGAAAGCCTTAAGACCAAAAACAGAGGTTTTCTTGGGAAGAAAGAATTCTGTTCAAGGCTACATTATCAAATTGTGTCTGAGTTTCCAGCCTGCCTGCCCTGTGAATTTCAGACTTACCATCCCCAACAATCATATGAACCAATTCCTTAAAATAAATAGATCTATTTATCTATTAAAAAAAAAAGAAATTATTTCTGTAAGCTAAATTAACTAAAATGAAGATTGATAGAGAATGTGATCTCTACCTGTTCTCTGATTTGGACTTATCAATGGCTAGGAGGCTAAAGAAGGATATTTGAGTTTTTTCTAAGCTCTCAAGAAAGCAGAGAGTCTTTTCTGAGCCTTAATCACAGTGCACATAGTACATTTGGATCAGGGAACTCAGGCATTTCCTTACAACTCATTAGGCATTTAGTTAAGACCCTTTAGTTAAGGCTCAGATGTTTCAGTATTTCTACTCATCCTAAAATGCTATAGATGTATAGGGATGGTCCTAAAAATTGTGTGAGCTGAATTGTTAGGAAGTTAGCTACATTTCAAATGCAGTAGAGCTGTGGTCGCCAACCCCCGGGCCACCCATCACTGCCTGAGCCCCTGCCCTCCCATCCCCTGCACCCCCGAAAAATTGTCCTCTATGAAACATAGGAACCAGGCCGCACAGCAGGAGGTGAGCTAGTAAGCGAGCAAGCCAGCAAGCAAAGCTTCATCTGTATTTACAGCCACTCCCCATAGCTCGCATCACCACCTGAGCTCTGCCTCCCTGCCCACCCTCACCTCCCATCATGTGGAAAAATTGTCTTTTGTGAAACTAGTCCCTGCTGCTAAAAAGGTTAGGGACCACTGCACTAGAGGGCATGCCAGTTAATAAATCTCTACCTTTAATTTTAATCATCAACTCTGACTAAATGTGAAAATAACAAAGTTTGTACAATAATTGGCACATAGTGGATATTGGTTTCCTTTCTTAAGTACATATTGTACTACTAAATATATGTCAATAAGTGTGAAGTTCCTCTGAGAGATCTTTAAAAATTCTGTCTTAGTCTGTTTACAGACTATTTAATGGTGATTAAAAAAATGTTTGTGATAAACTGTTAGTGAAAAAAGAAGTCTGGGCAGTACAAACACAATTTACAAATTATATTCATGCTTAAAAATTATTGGAACTCCAACTAAATGTAAGCTACAGTTAATGCTGGGTGATGACATCACAAACGAGATTTTTAAAAATTCTCTGTGCATTTCTTCTTCTTAAATGTTTTACAGTAAAAGTTACTGGTTTAAAAATAAGAACAGTTGTTTTAAAAATTCAGTGCCAGGAATGGTTTGTTTCCTCTGAGGAATTTTTTTTTCCAGTATGATAATGAGATATTGACTGTCCTGAAGTTCAGAGCTAAAGTCAAACCCTTATGATTCACAGACTTACTATTTTTTTGGTCCTGGTTTTCTTTTTATGTTCCAGTATTACTTGTATATATTTTTGTGATAAGCAAAATGGGGAAAAAGCAGGGCATTAATGAGTAAGCAATGTTTTATTTATAAGCACTCTGTGAGACCAGAAGGGCTCCCAGTCAATCAAAATGGGTTTAACTGATGTTTTCCTCCCAAATTTAATGGTACGTTGGGATTTAAAAACCAGAAAGCACACATAAGTAAATATAGAATTATAAAGGTATTCTGTGAGAAAACAGAGATAGTTTCAAAAACAAGAAAGGCTTACCAAATTTTTCTATCAGTTATAATAAAGGGAAATATTATCAAAGAAATTTTTTTGTGTTTTTGAACAAACATCTAGGTAAACATCATGCATTTGTTAACGTTTTGTCAAACATTAATAATTTCCTTTAATATAAGTTCTTTTATTTCTTAAGAAAATATGTACTAATTTTTTAAAAAAATATTATCATGTTCAAATGATTGTAAATGTCTTTTAAGAAATGGATTGACCTGAAAATGGATGACGCTGTAGGGCTGAGCAAAAGTGACTCAGAGTTAACCTAATACTGACTAATAAGGGAGAAGGAGAGCAGTTGAGTTAGAAGCTTGATTGTTGCTATTGTAAATTTTCCTAACTGTAAAGAAATTATCATAGGGTTGGATGCAGATTTATTGAAGATGAGAAAAAGTATACAGCATAATTTTCCCATTGTTTCTGTTTTTTTAAAATCTAAGAAATTATGATTATGAGGCATTATGATTACTTCACAGTCATATAGGTATCAGAAAGTAGTTTGTGGCATTCCCTGAGAGTGGTGAGACCTTCAAGAAAGGCTAGTTAGCAGGAAAACACAGTAATTCATTGCCTCTCCATTCACACCACGTAAAGGAAAGAGTTCCTTTGGAGCTTTTAAAGTCTAAGAACAAATGGCTAGAGGCCCTGAGCGGGCCAAAGTCTGAGGCTTCTTTGTAGTAAGTACTCAAAGTCTAGTTCCCATCCTTTGAGGCTAAGAAAGTGAAGGTTCCCTTGAGATTACAAGAGAAACCAAAGTTTGGTAAAATGGTAATTAATAAATTTGCATTAGATGAGTAATATATTTACTCTGTACAAAGATATTAGCATTTCTTTAATTCTTATCCTCTCTATATATACCCTAATTTAACTAAAAAAAATTGCCATTTGTTTAAATAATTGATATGGTTATATTTTTTTAGGGTAAAGCATAATGGGCCAGAAACTGTGCTATCCTGTTTCTTTTCCTTATTGATGATCGAGGAAAACCTCCAAACCTATTAAGAGGTTTAAGCATTCCCCAGGGGCATCTGTCCCTATTCTAGCTGGAATGCCTAAAAGGCAAAATTGGGCTTCTACAGGACTGGCTGGCCTGGTCATTTCATTCCAAGAACACTGGGTCAGTTTTAATAACCTGGTAGTGACAACTCTCTTACCAGCAGGGCTTTTTGTCAATTCTGATTCGAGCCTTGTTAATTCTGATGATTTATCTTTGTGTTCACTGATGGTGGGTGAATTCTCAATGGACTGTGGTCTTGCAGTTACAACTTCTGAATGAGAATGGAGCCCGTTAATTGGAAAAGAACCTGAAGACATTAGCTGATGTGTTTCATTTTTTGATACATTTGGGCTTGAGGTTGACTGATGAGAAGGCAAAGGTTTTCTGTACTGGAAAGGCTTAGGGTCATTCTGAAACTCATCTATGTCCCCTGCGTCTTCCGTTCCATTCTTCAACCTGTCAGATTCTAAAACACTAAATTCTCCCACTTCCCGGCCATGGACTAGCCCAGGACTCTGTGGAAGTTCATCCCTCACTGCAGAGAATCTCACATGCTTTAATTGCTCCAGTGAGTTTGGGGAAGAGTCATCTTCTAAAGAATGCTCCTTCTCAGAAATTCTCTCATGGATGGTTAGACCGGGTGACACAATTTTGCTTTTGGGTTCCAAGTTGTGATTAAAACGAAGAGTTTCTGAGTCTGTGCTACTGGAACTGGAGTTGCGCTTGAGGATCCCTCTCGGAGCCCCTTTTGTGCTCAGGGAGTCTGTCCTTTGTCTAGGAAAAGACTGGCAATCCTCTTGGTTTAAATCATTTGATCTGTAGATCATTTTCCTGGCTTTGGGGATTGGAGCCTTGATTTGGGATCCATTTGAAGGGCCTGGCAAAGTCTGCTTTGATTTCTCTAAAGTTTGGCTTGAAATATCTAGGATAGGTGACTTTTCTTTTGACTCTGACAATTCACCTGAAAATTAAAACACATTAGGTGATATATCTATATCTCATATGGAGAATAATACTGCAACTCAAAATACCTATCATAAACTTAACATATTTAGTAAAAGCATTAAAATATTAAGGACAGTAAAGTAGGTAGCATAAGTGCAGACCTAATGTGAAAAACCTTTAAAAATTCATGCATTGTGTTCTTGCCCATATGTGAGGGCTAAATATTAAAACAATTGATCTCATGGAGACAGAGAGTAGAATGATGGTTACCCAAGGCTGGGAAGCAGAGCAGGGAGTGGGGGATAAATTGGGGATGCTTAGTGGGTACAAAAATATAGTTAGATGGTTAAATAGAATGAATAATATTTGATAGCACAACAAAGTGACTATTGTAAAAAATAAGTTATGGTGTACTTTAAAATAAGTAAGAGGGTGGAATTGGAATGTTCTCAACACAAAGAAATGATAAATGCTTGAGGTAATGGATACCTCAATTACCCTGATTTGATTAATACACATTGTATACCTGTATCAAAACATCACATGCACCCTATAAATGTATACAATTATGTACCCATAATAATTAAAGATAAAAATTATTAAAAAATGAATCAAGGGCCAGGAAAAAAAAATTCATGCATTGGAGCACAGAAGATTTTCAGGGCAGTGAAACTACTCTGTATACTACTACAAGGGTGAATATATTGGATACATGCCATTATACATTTGGGTATAATGTGTAGAGGATACAATACTAAGAGTGAACACTGATGTAAACTATGGAGTTTGGGTGATAATGATGTCTCAATGTAGTCCATCAGTTGTAACAAACATACCACTCTGGTGCATGTTGCTGGTAATGGGGGAGGCTGTGCCTGTGTGGAGATAGGGCATATATGGGAAATGACTGTATCTTTTGCACAATATTTCTGTGAACCTAAAACTGCTCTAAAAAAGTCTATTTAAAAAATTCACTCATGAACTTCACTGCACAGTACACTTAAGATCACTGTGCTTTACATACTTTGTGATATTTTACACTCAATACAGAAAGTTTTTTTAAAAAAAATAAAAAGAAAATTTCTCAAAGGAGACTTAAAGAAAAACATAGAAGTCACTTAAAAAATTCATGTATGGAAATCAGAAAAGAGAACTCAATTTTTAAAAAATAAAATCCTAATACCTAAAACAAAAATTTGTTTTTTCAAAAAGTTAAAAACAGGTAACATGTTCCAGTGATTTTTTTCTATAAAATATTTTATGTAACATAAAATGTGCCCAGTGGAAAATATACTATTAAACCAGGCCAATTGACAGCACTAGCTCCACTGTTCAATTGTCAATTTTCTACCCCTTGACCAATCTTTTAATGTTTGTGGAATCTTCTTAGAGTTGCTTTTGAAGAGATCGAATTGTCTAGTATTTCCTCTTAAAAGTATGTAAGAATGATAAAATTCCATAAAGGCAGACTTATATCAATTAAGCCACAAACCTGATCAAATGCTTCTGGACAACTGGACCAATAATTACAGATTAGAGGATCATAACATTGTCAAGAGACCCTTTCTTCTTGAGGCAACTTCTTTTAATTTTAAACAGAAATGTGTGGGCACATGGTAGGCATCCAATTAATACTATTAAGTGAAAGACTGAATGCATCTGGCAAATAAATTTCCCAATTCACTCACTAGGGAACCCAAGGCATGGAGGTCACATAACAAGCAGCAGCTCCAAGATTAGAATGCATGGACTTCCAGTTTCTAAAATTTATGCTTTCTCTTTCTCAAGGAAGAAACCAATGGGCATAGCAGAATAAGAAAGTCTTCAGGACTTTTCACTTTCTCTTGGAAGTTATTTTAGTGAAAGGAACTCTGAGAATTTCCCTTAGTCCACAGATAACAAAGATAAAACTATCTAGTCCATAAAAATAATATTTACCCTCTTTTGAAGTCTGAAATAAACCAGCTCTTCCATTTTTTGACTGTTCATTTTTGGTTTGTTGCGATGAGTGATCTTCTGGCAACTTGGAGCTATTGAACGGATTCTTCCTTTGCTGGGGAAAAATATTGTTTATTAAACTTGTTTTAAATGTCATATAGCAACTCAGTGTTAGCAAATGCTTATTATCTCCAGTTTTGATAGTTTTATCCAGTAAACTGTGGCATGTTTGAAAAACAGTTGTCTTGATTAATATGGTTAGCACAGAATTACCACATATGCCATACAAAAAAAATTGGAAAAATATACTCAAAGCCAGAGTCCTACAAAGTTAGATCAGAAACAAGCATTTAAATCAAAATCCCATTTTGCAGGTAAGAAAACTTGGCTCTGGATAGAGCAAAGACCTGATCAAGGTCAAAGCAAACTTGGGGGTCTCATCAGGTCACATTCCCACCAGTGTTTTTTCTACCACACCAGACTCTCATTGTGCTAGACTACACCTGTATGGAATACAATTGTAATTGACCTTTCCTAAGGGGTATCTTGAAGTGCCTCATTGTTATTATTATGCTTATCAATTCTAATGACAAAAAAGGTATCAATTAATAGGGATTTTTTATTAATATAAGACTGAATACCAATGTTTACTGTCTACAGTTTTATAAATTGGCAATTCCCTCCCAGAAACAGACCTCTAACAGAGATTCAGGAAGCTATGAGTAGCAATAAGGACTGACAGGGAACTAACAAGCCACATTCCATATGCCTAAAAGAAGCAGTACCAAATAGTTTCAGACTTTTTACTCTCTTGGGCTGCGGTTCCCAATCCCTAGGCCACAGACATACTGGCCTATTAGGAACTGTGCCGCACAGCAGGAGGTGAGTGGCAGGCAAGGGAGGGAAGCTTCATCTGTATTTACAGCTGCTCCCCACTGCTGGCTGCATCACTGCCTGAGCTCCACCTCCTGTCAGATCAGCCGGGGCATTAGATTCTCATAGGAGCACCAAGCCTACTGTAAACTGCACATGCGAGGGATCTAGGTTTGCGCGATCCTTATGAGAATCTAATGCCTGATGATCTGAGGTGGAGCTGAGGCAGTGATGCTAGTGCTGGGAGCAGCTGCAAATACAGATTATCATTAGCAGAGAGGTTTGACTGTACAATAAATGTAATGCGCTTGAATCATCCCAAAACCATCCTCCACCCCAGTCTGTGGAAAAATTGTCTTCCACAAAACTGGTCCCTGGTGCCAAAAAGGTTGGGGACCGCTGCCTTGGGCAATAAATCTGGGTTTTCAGCAATGCAGTAACATGGTATTCATCAATTTTTTCTACCACAAGAAAAACAGTAAAAATTATCTATATTTTATACCAAAAAGAGTACTACAAAATTATCTTTATTTTGTGGTACTTTTGATAAAATGAGAAAAATAGCATGCTTGCCAAAAATGAGATTTTTAAAGTCTGGGCTCAATCTACCTTAGCTGGAGACACAGCTGGTTTCCTTGTGTTTTCTTGGAACATATCAATCACAGTGGAAGCTGGATTTACCACGCTGGAACTGCAAAAGAAACAATTCAGAGAATAAAACATCACCCTTTGAGAAGCATAAATCATGCCTCTGAAGCTGAAAGTTATTAAGGCAGGTTAGAAGAGGAAGCTGGCTTAAAGGAATGAGGATTCTCTAAAGGAGTATTCCCTATCCTGGGAAGATAAGGTAAGAGTGAATGGAGAAAAGTGAGTTGAGCGGGCCCCCTCCTGAACATCGTCTTCCTCTGCTATTGAATAAGAAGGGCAGAAGAGGGTCACGAAGGCCCTGGACGAGGGGTGGGGGACCAACCTGCTCAGACTTCCTGCTCCAGTGGCCTTGCCTCAGGCACAGGAGGTGAAGTCACTATTGGTTGAAACGACTGTACCCTATTAAACACCACCAGTTCTTAGCACCATCACAGAGTTAAGGGCTTAGAAAATATCTGAGGAGGTGCTGGCTTTTCCCCACACAGCAAAGGAACCAAAGCCCTGAGGAAGGGAGCAATTTGCCCCAGGGCCATAGAACCTTGCCCAAGACTATTGTCACTAAAATCATGGGCTAGATGTTCCTGTAGCTTCATTTCCTTTCCTTACCTCTGTACTTCAATTGCTATTTTGGTACAAAGTTAGTCCCAGGAAAAGGCTGAACTCGTGAGGAAGCCATTCTTCCCTTCATTACCCTCCTCACTATTCCAGAAAGAAATTACAGCAGATGAGGCAGATGTATACAAAATACAGCCTGATCACATAGAGGCAAGAAAATGGGAAAAAACGGATAGGAGGGGATGGGTAGGGAACAGAGTAGGAAATTATAATGGAGCCAGAATTAAGGCTAATAGACACATCATAGGAGTCCTCTATTCTTGCAATAGGTGTGCACAAACTTGAATCAAGTTATCTAGCAGCAAAAGTAAAAAAAAAAAAAAAAGAAACCTGGTCACTGATAGAATTCAGCATCTATACAATAAAAACAACCAATAGCTCAGAACGAGAAAGCAATTTCTCAAGTGTCATTTTAAGAAGCCAGTGGGTGATATGAGGAACAACATCCTTACAGCAGATGCTATGCTCAGTTTCTCAGAGTGTTTTGTATGGTCTCCCTTGAGTAAATAAAGCAGTCACATAATCAAAGAATCTGAGCCAAGTACTAATGGTTGAGGGGTCTCCATGGAACACTCGTCTTCTCCTGCCATCTTCTTCCTTCCCCCTTCCCACTCACCAAGCCCAAAGGATAAGCAAAGTCTCTACATTCTTCTCCCTCTGCTCCCTGGAATTCCAGTTCCTGTGCTTCCAGGACCCCAGCCTCAACTGCCCATATCGCACATCGTGCTGTTCCTCTTTCCTAGAAATGACATCAGTCTCTCACTTACAGAACTCCATCCAGCTATGTGTTCTGTGTCTACTATGCGATCTCATTCTGTGTATACATTTCTTATCTCTCACAGTAAACTGGGAGATCCCTCAAGAGTATCTTGACCATCTTTATACCCCCTGCAGTGCCTTGCACAGTGCCTAGTATATGACTAAATAAATAAAGGCCAACTGAGCCAGTGCTAGGCAAGGCAGCAGCAGACAGGAGTCTGGGGCTTTTTTTTTTTTAATCCATGTTGTTTTCCAAAGTACAATGAGGTAGATTATTTAGGTATTAAACAAAATGTCTTTGTTTCCGCTTATTCAAAAAACAAAAGAGAGGAGAAAACAAAGCAGTCAGAACACATAGTCAGACACTAAAATACCAGAAACACACAGTATTCATTGGGTTACACTGTGGTTGGGATGGGGAAAATGGGATAGGGTGGGATGCTTGGTGAGCTGCAGTTCACAATCTGTTTAATAGGAAAAAATGAAAACAAGAGTCTTACGCCTCAAACTTTGTCTGAAAATACAGCTACTTCCTAGTAGCTCTCCTTCTCTCAAGGAATACTACAATGTTTTGCTTGCCTGTCTTTTATTGGGCCATCATCATTAAGTCAACCATCTTATTCTCAACTGGTCCTTGCAACATCTCTGTGAGGTATTTCATTCTTCCCATTTTACTTGTGAGAAAACTGAGGCTTGAAGAGGTTAAGTAACCTGAATGAGGTCACAAAATTAGTGAAAGAGCTGGGGATTTGAACCCAGGTATGTCTGACTCTAAAGGCAATCATGATAATGGCTAGGCTATACTGCCTCTGATTTCTTGCATTATTAAAGCAGGGTTTGTGGCAAGAGGACCGGAGGCAAGTCTGGGTGATTTTTCCTTCCTAGGGACTCACATCTGCCTCTTCTTTTCCACCTCTACTGATACCTCCTTTATTTCTGTCGACTGTATTGGCTTCACATCTGGCCTCCTGACTCCTAAGTTCCACTCTCCTAATCCATTTGGCATTCTACCACTAAGCTGGAATGGCCCAAAACACAACTTTGGTCATGTCCCTCTTCTGTTCATTACCATTACCTGGATCCTCAAGCCTTGCGGAATGAAGTCAGAACTCCTTGGTAAGGCACTTGAGACCATCCACCATCTGCCCCAATATACCTTCCCAGTCCTCCTTTCTGTTGACCATTCATGCCAAAGTGGTCAATCTACTTATTGTCCCAGAAACTAACCTGACTGCTATTTCCATTCAACCTATCCCCCAGCCCCTCCCTGTAAGGGTTTCCTCTGCTCTCTTTGTCTGCCCAAATTTCCCCTATCAATTGCAAGTCCAGTCTAAGTCGCACTTCCTGTATCAGCCTGGCTAAGAGTGAATCTCCCTTGTCGCAATTAGTACAGCACATTTTACTGGTACTTTGGATTAGGAATTTGCTGCCTGCCTGGTACTGTTTGTTATCATGTACCATGTTTTCCTAAGAGAATATGGTCTCTTTATAGCCAGATATTGTGTCTTCTGTTTCTTAGAATTCCTCTCAGAGGGTAGTAGACTGTGTCCTGAATATGAAAGATACTCAATACATTCCACATGATGAGATTTTTAAACTGTGAAGCAAGCCAAATTCCACATCCTGTGTTCTGTAACTTCTTCCCTCAGGCGCTCTTCAAAATGGACCTGTGATATTAGAAGCAGCACTTAGACAAAATTAGTTTACTTTATTAAGAAGATTACTAAAATGTTAGACTATGATTTTGGCTTTAGGGTTCCCCTCCTAAAAATGTCTGCATTTTAATACAAGTCTTTGAAGCCTTAACTAAAAAGAATAAATAACGTTAGCTACTGTGGAAGGGCCACTGGGGGAAGAGGTAGGACTTTACAGCACTCTTAAAATCACACCACATAGGCAGCTGGACACCCCATCTGCCTTCTGTATCCAGCCAGAAAGTGCTCCCACACACATGCAGTAACTTTGAAAAGTTTCTGAACCTTTACCAGCCATTCTCTCTAAAACAGTTAAAAATAACAGCAGTATACCTTCCTCTGTGGCGTTTTTTAGCTTAAATATTAACAGTTTGTAGAACCAGAAACAAATTCTGCAAGTGATGTTTTTCACATGTTTTTTGTTGTTTTGATCTCTCCCTTTGGACTGTGAGTTCCTTGGGGGTTCATGCTGTGTCTTATCCCCAGCACCCAGCACTGTGCTGGCATGTGTTGGCACTCAATGAAGCTTGAACAAATAAACAAATGAAGAAATGGCTCAGGGATGGAGTGAGGGAAGCAAATTAGAAAATATGGTACGCCAAGCCCTTCAAGTCAGTATTTTTTTAAAGTAAAATATTAATTGTGGACATACAGAGTCCTCCAGTGCTGCCACATTTCATGCTACAGAATTTGTCAAACATGAATATTCCCATCCAAGCATGAGGCATTTTGATGTCACAGTGAAACTATTCCTACTACAACTGATTTGAATAAATCCAAGATCTTATAGGATTAAGAAGGATTCTTTTAAGAGCTCAGTATAAATGACTTTGTAGGCCAGGTCTCCAAGAAATGAAATCTTCACATTACTGAATTTGCTATCAATCCTAGGAAAAAATATCAAATGCATCGTCCCGTAGATTGGCTCATCTCTACCCTGCTTTTGAAAGTAAGCTAGTTACCTTATGCCGACCTCATTACTGGGGGTAAAGGCAAGTAGCTAATCCTTCTGGAAGAGGAAGATGGATATATACAAAAGCCTTCCAGGAAAAAGAGCATTAGTGGAAAAAAACTACTCCAGAGCTAAAGTTCTGGTTTAAATTGGTTGGTTGCCATTCCACAGCAGGTAAGAAGGAGACCGGTGTCAGAAGTATCATCAAAGCACAGGCAATGAAGCTCAAAAACTGGCATTTTTGGTTCACTACGCTGACTTAAAAAATAGCATTTTAATTCTACCAAAAACAAAGTTTGGTGGGGATGCACAGTTTTGCTTGCAAGGAAACTCATCATTTTCTCACCATTTCATAGGTAAGTGCCCAGAGGAAAACCCGCCAGTGCCATGGAATAAAATATCACAGTGAAGGGTTTTTTCCTGCTCTCCCTGAACCCATTTTGGACATTCTGTAGAGATGTTTTTGATTAACGGACACCACAAACCTCTACAGCACCCAAGCCCCTTCCTACTTCCATTCCTTCTAGTTCCCCATCTTGAATGCTCCTCTAACACTGCCCAGCTGAAAGTCAATAACCAGAATTAGAACTATAAGCATTCAGAATTTTCCCTTCGCCACTCCAGAGGAAACCTTATTTTCTGCTCCTCTGCTCATAAACTTTTCTCTACTTCCTTGTGCTACAGGTGCAAACAAAGATGAGTTCAGAAAGAAAGCAGGTGGCTGCCAATGCTTGACTACATGCTGGATACCCAGAGTGTTTTAATTCTTCATAGGTAGGACCCCACAGAATTGTGCCCACAATAGAAAGAAGATTCTTGCCACAGAACTTATTAGAAAAACTCCTTCAGAAACTATAATAATCAGTCACTGTTGCCTCATACTCCCTGACTCCTGGCTAAGAAAATATTGACAGGTATTGAGTCATTCTATTGAAGTTCACTTAGTCTAAAAGTACAGGCCCAGAATACACTTAACACACCCAGTTTACAAAGGTTAAAGTATGGGTGAGAAACATTGCAGGAACCTGATACCGAGTAAAGTAGTAGTTTCTGACATGGAAAGAAGGAAGTAAAAACTAGCTCCTCCTACAGTCCTGCATGATTACCACCCATGCCACGTATTATAGGCTTGGCCTTCAATGAGCAAAGCGTGCTGGATACATCCAACCTCTTTATTCTTCCCTTCCCTTTATTATTTCATGGATGACCATACTTCATCCATGAAATAATAACATAATTATAATGCCACCTGGAAACGGCCAAATTTCTTTCTTCCTGAGAAGTGCCAAGTGATTCCCATAACTCTTTTATTTAATCTCACAACATCCTGGTGAGGCAATGCTGTTCTGATTTATAGATGAGATCAGAAAGACTTGTCTGAGGTCACTCACATAAGGAATGTAGAAAACGGTGGAGATGCAAATCATGAATGCTATATTATTAGCCTCAAATAGAGGAAGAGTGAGAGCATACCCACCAGCGCCACGGGATCATGTGGAAAATGAGCGTGACGGTGAGGGCAGCGGCACCTGTTTCTCAGGCCCTTTGGGATGAAATGAGTTACTGGAAGAAGGAGGGGAAGTCTGACCCAGATAAAACTGGGAAATGAGCTTTTTGTCTCTGACAAATCTTCTCCTTTCCCATTCTGTAGCACCTGCTCCCTCAGCTGGTCAATGCTCTGGTGCTCCCTAATCCCCATCATCCCAGCTCTTAAGAGCTGCTCTCAGTCCCTTGGTGGTGAATCTCAATGACTGTGTTCTTTCTCCTAGGGTTTCTAATATTTTAGGTCTCATCTTTCTTTATGGAAGAAAGGCCTTCATCCTATAGCAGTCCCCAACCTTTTTGGCACCAGGGACCGGTTTCATGGAAGACAATTTTCCCATGGACTGAGTGTGATGCGGTGGGGTGTCGTGGGCTGGGGGGAGGTGGTATGGAGCTCAGGTGGTGATACGTGGCCCATCTTCTAACAGGCCACAGACTAGTACTGCGCCTCGGCCCAGGGTTTGGGGACCGCAGTAGGCAGCTGGTGAGTAAGGAGTCACCAAGGGGAAGGAAGTAGGGTGTTCCTCACACCCTTTCCTGGGCTTCATAAAATATCTATGTGTATGAAAGAGCCCATGCTTCCATTTCTTGAGCACTTACTATGTGCTATGGACTATATTAAGAATTCTACATTCACTAGCTAATTAAGTGCTCAATAATTCTGCTGGCAAACTATTATTATTCCCATTTGAAAGCCAAGGGAGTAAAGGCCCAAGAAGTTAAGTCAATACTACTACAAGGTCACAGTATCAATTAGTGACTACTGTTGAGGTGTTTTAACCTCTAGTCAACATGGCCTCTACAGATATAATGGAACATTATAAATAGTCTCAAAGGGGAAACAGTGCAGCCTACAATTCATAGGAAACAAAATGATCCCCTCTGCAACTGGGAAATGGATAAATAATGGGTATATTAATAGAGTTAGTATTCCATTATCCATGTGACATAACTTTACTCATATTTGACTTTGAAACGCCTACTGGAACTTATATTATACACCCTCCCCTTCACCTATAAACTACATTGGAAATATTCCTGTTCCCCACGTGCCTCAGCCTTGGGCCCAGACTCAGTGACTGTCCCACCAACAAATTCATCAACTTCATCCCCGTTGGAGACTCTGAATCGAACTGTCTTCACTGAGGAGCTAGAGATAAAATGCAACTGCCCCTTCCACCAAAGGGTAACAACTATACCCTCAAGGGACAGACACCAATGGGAAGATCCTTAAATACCTAAAAGCAAATCATTATGGTTTAAAAGGTTTATGACAATGTCACCCCACAACTGGCTATTTCTTAGGAAGGATGTACAAAGGTACCTTTTCATTGGTCAGATAATAACATGTATGGAAAACACAAAAAAAATAAGGACTGAAATATTGAAGACAATCTGTATCCTTAGGAGGCATTTATTGAGTATCTACCATGTGCCAGGTATTCTCCATACATTATCACTCATCCTCTTCATAGCCTTTTGAGTATATATTATCATTCCTAGCTATGGTTAAGAACATAGACTCAGAAAGGTCAAATGACTCACCCATAGTCAAATGGCTAATAAATGGCAGATTCAGAATTTGATTTCATGTCTGTCTGGTTCCCATGCTTGAGCTTCTTCCATTGTACCAGGCTGTTACAATGTGATCATAATGCATTCCTTCCCTGAAATGACCTATTCCTCTATATTCATTGTACAGTACCTCTTCATTCTACATTAAGGAGAAATCCTTAGTACAAATTAAAAAACCACTATTACTGGTGCTAGAAGAAATCACCACTTAACATTTTATTTCAGATTCAGATTTATTAGAAATTCTGGAAGCTGAGGAAGAGTACTTACTGCTCAGGATTTGTCCCTATCAGGGCCCAGAATTCTCTCATACACTGCCCCCTTCCCATGCCCATAACACCAGTCTAGCATTTGTACTTATAGCCCGTCATTTTGCCTGTACAGCACACCAAGCCACGAGACCCACATGCAGCAGCTCTTCCCACAAGCTCTGTCTTACCTCAGGTTTGTTGGTGCTGCATCTTCTTCTGGCTCTTCTACAACACCAGCTAGCTCTGAGGGAAGGAAAGCATCTTTGTTGACATTATTCACCCAGCTTTCCTTCGCCCCATTTGCTCTGTCCTTACTCTGCTCAGCTGAAACAGGAAATGATAAAGACAGGAGGGTTATCTCTCGCCTCTACGACCTACAACTCTCTTATTAACTCTTATCACTGAAGGCTCGAACCTGAACCTCAGGCCTTCCCAGTGCCAAGGCAATCACTGAATCTAAGTATCCAGGATTAGAATTACATCTGTGAGAGTAGTCAGTAGATTCCCATGATGTTAGCTCCCCTCAAGCAGAGTCTCCTGAGAGCATGGGCGTAACTTTAAATGTGCAGGTGACTCCAGAGACCACTAAAGCAAAATTTGGACTGCCTCTAGGCTAATCTGATTTGAATTGGGGTCCGGACCAAATGTGCACAGCCAGAGGACGCTCACAGCAGGGAGTCCTCAGTGGCACAGAAGCACCATCATTACCAAGCATTTAATGAACAGCTACAATGTGCCCAACACAATGCTTGGCTCTAAGACACAAAGGGGAACAGATGATTCTAGTCTAGAATGTCCCTCTCCACTTCCTCCTCCTCCTCCTCTTCCCAGTTTCTATATATCCAGATTCTAAATATTCCTCAATCCCAGCTCATATGTATGTATGAGCCTCCATAAAAGCTCTGTGCTCCCTCTTCAGGAAATAACCTCTTTTGCCTCTGAATAGCCAGGACTCTTTCTTTACCTGAATTTCTCAATTAGCATTAACTGAATGATGATTAACTATCAGGTGCTATCCCAAGTTCCTTGCATGCATTATCCTATGAGTTGGGAGCTATGTTCCAAGTTTACAGATTTGGTAATTGAGGATCAAAGAGTTCAAGAAACTTGCCTAAGGCCACATAGCCAGTAAGTGCCAAGAATATTTTCATCAGTGTTAAGAAGATGAAGCAATACTAGGGCTCCTAATTTCCAAATACTTTCCAGGGTATTATCCCCCATAGGTCCCTTTACATATAAGTCTAGTTTCTTCAACTGCAAAATGGGGTCCACAGTACTAACCAATACACCTCAAGATTTCTGAAGGTCTGGGTGGGGTTTTTTTGTTTGTTTGTTTGTTTGTTTTGAGACAGGGTCTTCCTCTGTTGCTCAGGCTGGAGTGTAGTGGCACAATCATAGCTCACTGCAGCCTCGAACACCTAGGTTCAAGTGATCCTCCTGCCTCAGCCACCCAAGAAGCTGGGACTACAGGTACATACCATCACGTCCAGCTAATTTTTTAAATTTTTTGTAGAGATGAGGTCTCACTATGTTGCCCAGGCTGGTCTTGAACTCCTGGCCTCAAGCCATCCTCCCACCTCAGCCTCTCAGACTGCTAAGACTGCAGGCATGAGCCACTGTGCCCTGCTGTCTAGGTGGTTTTGAAAAGCAAGAGGGCTGCAAACAGTGCATTGTACATACTAAGCAGTCAGCCCTTATCTGCAAGGAGTGTGGCACTGAGGCAGAAAGACTTTGAAGTTCCATCTCTGCCATTTGCCAACTATGTGATCTTGGACAATTTACTTAATTTCTCTGAGCTTCACATACCCCATATACAGAATGGGGAAAAATAATGCCAACTTTACAATATTGCTGCTACAGTTAGAAATAATAGAGATCAAATGCCTAACATATATTAGATGCTCAAAAAGTGATAGCTATTTTCCTTATTGAGTACAAGCCAGATCTAGACAGGAGTTTATACCGACTAATGTCGAGTCAATTAGAGAGAAGGCACCCAGTAAGCATGAACTCAACAGAATTCTAAACAAGGCCTCAAAATATTACCTTTACAATCCCTTAAATAATGTACTTGGTTGATTAAAGAAGGTTTCACCAGATGTCAAGATCATTGAACAGGAAGGCTGATCTCTTTTTGTCTAAACTCTTCACCTTACTCAGAAGGTTCTGAATCTTCCGAGTTAAAAGCCAAAGAAGACGTGGTAAATCCTTTATAAACCCAACTATCTATGCTACTACAACTCAACATGCACCTAAAGGGCTTCCTGTGTTTCTCTACATCACACTCGGTCACTTAGTCCTGCCCTCATCCATCTGAATTTAGGGCAAGAAGATTTTAAGCTAGAGGGCCACACATTATGAAAAGCATACTTCCAAATTATTTTCCCAGAAGATTTCAGTGACGATTCTGACATCCTTCGCTTCTCCCAACTCCTCCTTTCCAAACAAATTCTGGCTATAAGTATACTAGCTAAATCAACTCACCAGCTACCTGGAGCCTCTTCTTCCTCATAGATGCTCTGATGATGTCTGCACCATGGATTTTGTCTCTGTGCCTTTTTGCCTTGGCTTCATAAAACCATTGCCCACTCATATTCTTCAGCTGCTGGTCATCCTTAATTTTTTCAGGCAAATGTCTACAAAAGAAAAAGAGCTTTACTTTACTGAGAACCCACAGTAAATAAATGAGCTCATTGTGACAACGCACAAAGAAATTTGTAAACATATAGCCAAAATGAAGCTTTTAATATTTTAGATGATCCCACAAACCTTCCAGATGACTAACAAATGGATGCTCCCCTTTGACTGAAAAGTCAGAGAAGCCAAGGCCAACATTTTTTTTTTCAAATTCAACGGTTTAATCCTGATCCCCAGATGATGCCTGAAATTTCTCAAAAGCAGATTCACTTTTTGGCTGTATTGTGTCTATTGTTTAAACGTAAATACCCCAGGGAGAGATAATACAGTAAGATTCCCTAAGCCTTGGTTTCCTCATCTGTAAAAAGGGGTTAATAATAGTAATCTACCTCCCTGAGATTGCTATGAGGACTAAATAAGCTAATGCATGTAAACAGCCCTCTGCTAATGCCTGGCGCCTAATAAACACTCCGTGAATAACTGGTGGGGTAGTTATCAGCTTATCAGTCCTTTCCATTCTGGTGATATGAGTTTATCAGAGACTTTCCTGGAAGCCTGTGGGTGGAGAGGCATGATGTCCCTGGTGCTTAACGTTAGGAAAATGAACACAGAAAAGTCAGGCTGGAATCAGGGAAGACCAAATTTGAGCATACGGTTGTGCAGGCAAGCTCCATTTGTGCAGATACTGCTTTTAAGGGTTCCACAATCATTTATACTCACTGAAAAGCTAAAACCTAAAGACATACCAAATACAGTACTGCCCTCCTGAAACTTCCCTAATTTACACTGCCTGGAAAAACATTGTTCTAATTGATGAGTCTGCATATCTCCATCCATCTCAATAAAATGAAAATCACAAAAATCTATCTTTTCTTACTCATGGAGATATGTTTAGAATAAAGTGGAATAAAAGCCTTAAGGAAACTTGGAAGTCTTGGAAGATAACATGCTACATGAATCCAAGAGGGTTTTACAATTGTCATTCAACCTAATGAGCACACTTCCTAAAGTAGCAAATCTAAGTGTTTTAGGCAGAGAATGTGAATGAGCCAAGGTGGTCGCAGGGTTATGTGTGAGGGTTGCACGTAGGCATAACTGGGAATGGGGAAAGGAACAGGGGCAGTTACCCAAGGTCTAGCAAGGATGTCTCCTCTCTCCCAAGTCTGCCCAGAGGGTGTCCCCCCACCCAGAGTAAATTCTGCTAGAACTTCCTCTCCTCTCCCAATTACCTAGGAAGAAGTGACCCTATCCCCAAACATGTCCAATCACAATATTTGGCCACACATTGTCACGACAGCCTATCTCAAAATCCTGACAGGTAGAGTGTCATCACTTCATGGTTCTAAGTCACCAAAGAGATCCGGTTCTTATTAAATGTTTCTTATGGTTTCTCATTGCCTAAGGCATTCTGCAGAGCAAACAATCCCTGCTGGGCTATTGGTAGACCTTTTGCTTTCTCCTCCCAAAAGGACCATGTGTGAGTTCAATTCCAGAAGAGAGAGTCCTTCCACCTCTCCCTGGCCCTTCAGATCCAGCCCAAGTGTCACCTTGCCAGTGAAGCCTTCCTTGACTCGCAAGGGCACAGTTAGTTTGTCCTTTTCCACGCTCCCACAGCACCTCCACTTCAGTACTCACCACACCACGTTCCAATGATCTATTTGCATATCTGTTTCACCCACTAATCTGTAGACTCTGCAAACTCCTTGAAGGCGAGGACTATATCTTAGTCACCTTTGCAACGCCAGCACCTAGCACCGAGCCTCGCACAGAGCTGATACCCAAGAAATGTTTGTTGAGTGAATAAATCAATGAACAAATAAAAGCTCAGAAGCCACCCCAGTCTGAGTCAGTCAAGAGATAAAGAAGATCCTGTCACTGCTGAGGTTAAATGAACCGTACCCCATCCCAATGGTGGTGTCTTCTCCTGACGAGACAGGACATGCTCATCTCTCATCAGGACAGGAAAAAACATCATGAAATATGGTGTCAGTCAGCATTCTTGTTGAAGGGGACTACAAACCTTCATAGCATAACAACTCCCAAATTTTCTTCATGAGATTATTTATTTTTGTTGTTCAACTAAAAGGCACTTTGTAGGGATTCTTGTGCAACTCTTGACCTGCTCCTTGCCTAAATGACTTTCTGTAGGCCCCTGATCAATGCACAATGAGCACAGGCTGTATGTCAGATTCACTGAAACACATGACCCCTAAAAAGGCTGGTAGCTATTATAGTAAGCAAAGGGTTTCTGGCTCATTTGTTCTAAAGTAGCAAAAGAAAAGGAATATTTTTTCAAATTTAATAAATGCCACTTCCATATTTCCTAACATGACTATTATCACTAGGTTTAATAATCTTCTTTTTCTATCCTAGTCATTTGTAATGTTTTTTAGATAAATCTATATGTGTGACATCAAAGTCCAAGTTTGTAAAGATTATTTTTAAAATCCCACTATTCTAGTGGTGCTTTTAAAATCTCCTCTTCTACCAGCCTATGTTAATCTCTCATTTTTCCTGAACTCTAATTGCACCAACCAAATTAGCATTTGATTCTCTAATCATTGTACCATTTAGTTGAAGTGGGAAAAAGATAAATTTCTTGGGACTGACGCTTTTTATCCTTTACCATCCTCTCCACACACGCACGTTGTATTTAGTAGAACACTGAGCATAGAGAAGATGCTCAATTAGCATCGGGGTCTGGTGGGCAGGAGCCAAGGTGGAAGAAGAGCACTCAGCCCAGAGAGGACACTGTCCTGCCGGCCTTCTGGGCAGAATGTCCTGGTCATTCTCCCATTTGTTCCCTCATTCCTTCTGCTAACACTTACACGGTATCTGTTTCGTACTGAACCACACACTTAGCACTTAACGTGCACCATATCATTTAATCCTTACAATCTCACCATGGTGTATAAAGAATTTAGTCCATTGCGAAAGATGGCGATTTTGCCTCCTCTGTATGTTAAAGGCCATACCTACACCCTGTCTGGTTATTTGTTCACTCCTTCATTCATTCATTCCCTATTACATACCAGGCATAAGCTCGGAATGTACATTGAAAAATTCAATCTACAGCCCTAACTGTCAATGTCAACTTCTTTTGGTGCAGAGGGAGTGTGAGCACTTGCAGAGGCAAGCCAGAGGAGCAGTGATGCCCTCCGAGCTGGCTTCAACACTTTCCGCTCAGCCTATCCCTTTTTGTGCTCACATATGCACACCTTAGCTTCCAGCTACTCAACACGATGAGGCAAAGGCCTGACATGTAGGCAGCACTTGGTTGATAATATCCAGTCAACTCTGGTTAGTAAGAATCAGCAGGCTGGCCAGAGAGGTTGATTGGTCCATTCTCCAGCCGTTCTTTCTTTTTATTCCCCCAGTATATTCTGGGCAAGAAGTTTAGATCGTGTGATTTGGAGAAACTCTTAGATGGTTGTTTTGAATGTGAGAGCTGGGAGGTACCTTAGATAGTAACAATTAGCCTCACTTTCTAGATGAAATGATTGAGGCCCAGGAAGTTAAGAGGCTTGTCCAAGGTCACACAGAGATAGAACCGGAAGCCAGCCAGTCTCTCAGCCAACTCTCTTTCCACTATCCCAACCTGCCTCAGAAAGCCAAACATGATTCAGTTTCTAAGATGGCTGTCACACTTCACTCTTTCTACCAAGGAACTCAATCTCTGATGGAGAATCCGAAAACCAACACATACAAAAACAAAGTAAAGTGCAAACGTTCCTTACAATGGGAAACGAGAAGAAACATAAGTCTCATATCACAGATTCCCACAATCTGCCGAGAGGCAGTGCGGCGTGTGGAAAGCGCACAGGCTTTGAGGTTGGGTCAGCAAGGCTCCAATCCTGCAGGGCACTTCCCCTCTTCAACCCCATTTCCCCATCTTTCGAGTGGGATCAGCTACCCTGTTCTGGGGATGAAACAAGAAAATGTATGTGAAGCTCTGGGCACAATGCAGTTCCTTGACAAACATTGGTTCCTTTCCCCTTTGTTTTAACAGAAAATATCAAGAGAGGTCCTGGAAATCACTTCCTCAATGACAACTGCCTTCATTTAAAAGAAACTAGGTCTTAAGGATGCAGCTGAGAATCATAAGATGTGGTGGCGGTTGAGATGGTATCTACTGCAAAAATGACCATCACCGTGGATGTGGTTGTGTGTATATGGGGGTGGGGGAGGTGGTGCTGGTGGTGGTGGACAGGCAGACATGCACAGTAATTTCCTGCTGGCAGTGTGACGCAAAGCACAGGAAACACCACCTCCTGAGTGTGTCATTTGCAAACCATAAAAGACTAAAATTACATATGTGTATGTATGGTGGTGTTTCCTTAAAGGAGGGGGAGGATAGGGTGGGAGAGAGAGAGACAGAAAGACAGAGCGCAGGGATGGGAGAGAAAAAAAGAATCCACCCGATGTCTGCTTCACTGCTGGTCTGTGCAATGTCTCTGACTGGGAGTTAGGGAAGCAAGCTGAGTAGAGATACATGGTAATAACCAGGTCCAGCACTCATAGCTGCAGGTAGAGAGGCAGTATAAAAGGCAGTTGTGGTGGCAGCAGTGACATGGAACTGTCATCTTCTCAACTGTACTCCAGAGACACCACAATGGATATTCCCTTGAGTTCAAGTCCATGTTCTACCATTAACAGGTTGAGTGATTTAGCAACTGGACACTTCCCCTGTATGACACTCATTTTTCCCATCCATGAAATCAGGATGGGCAGTAACAACATATAAACTAAATCATCTCCCAGTGTCTTGAATGAGGTCGGATGTGAAGAATTTAAAGCACTGGATATATCGAGAATGACAAACAGATTTTAATTTGAATGCCAAATCTCATCTACAGCCATATTAAAAAGGATTCTAAAGCAGTGTCTGATCTTGTGGGCAGGAGTGTTATAATCCATTAGTGATGCCCTCATGGCTACAGGGGAGTTATATCTGTAAAGTGACTGATACGAACAAAAAAAAAAATCTCCTCTCCAGAGCTGTCAGGCTATGACTCTGATGGAAGACCAAAGACAAACAGCTGAGGGATGGTGAAGGGGCTGATAAGCAAAAGCCCCTAGAGTAGCATATTCAGAGACCAAAGACCCAGTTCTGGTTCCACCATGCCAGGAGCAGAATACCCTCAGAACTATCCCCACAAGTCCCTTCAGACCTAAAGGAAAGAGGGAGTCAGAGCAAGACTCTTCTTGTGTGGAGCAGGCGATGGGTTGGGCCTCTTTTGGTGTCCATAACCATGTGTCTCATGCCCATCTATGCACACAATCATGCCTCCTCAGCCCTAGGGTCCTGGAACTGCCCACAGACAAGGCCACATGAGGTGTTTGGTGCCTGATTAGAAAGTCCCCCAGAAAAGTGATGGTAGATTGGGCTTGACTAAACTAGATTTTTCACCACCCCAAGCCTTCTTCCTATCATTTATTCATAAAAGCAAAAAACTAGGGCAGCACCAGTGGCAGCTGCTGCGGCACCCTCAGAAACAGACAGAAGGAGAGTCTGTAAAACCGACACTATGAAAGGACTCATGGCATTTTTGCTGCCGCTGTAGACGGGCTAGTTCCTGAGGGTACCAACTCACACCTCTTACAAGGCGCAGTTCCAGGCAGAACTTTGCATTTTTGAGGATATTTTCAACAACCAATAGAAGTGCCCAAGAAACACCTTCACTTTACTCAGACAGAATCACAGAACTGCAGGGAAGACACAGCAGCCTGAAATCCCAGGGGCCAAGAAAATATAGAGGGGAGGGAGGGAGGCTCTCTCCTTGTAAACTGACTAGCAAGAGGGGTAGAACTGCAGACCAAAAATAACACTTCAGTGAGTGGAGAAATAAAAGGTACTCACACCTCTCCAATATGCACAGGCCCACATCCTGAGGTAGAAAGAGGGACTCAGTACAGTCCCAGCTCTACTGTTTCTTTCCATGTCCCTCCATCTTGCCTTCTGAGAGAATAAAGGAAGTCCCACTTCCCAATATGCTTCAAGAATCGATATTTTCTCTACGATCCCCTCTCCCCTTATTCCTAAGTGGGTGTAACAGTCCCTGCCTTGCCAGGTCTCAGGGTTGCTGCGAGGAACATAAGAGGATAACATTCATGAAAGGGCTTTATAAACTGTGAAAGGGTGAAGGACCAATGCTGCCAGCAGGCTCCCACGCTGACTTAGTGTCAATCCTCCACCCTCCCAGGGAAACTGCTCAAGGCACAGCACCTGCTGAGAATGGGTGGCAGAGCCCCACTGAGGTGCATGGAGCACTGCAAGTGACTTGTGCAGAACAGCATGATCCCCGCCATCTACAGCCATCGCTTACCATCATCACAGCTCAGTGTCCTACCTCACACCACGACAGCCAACCCATTCTCTATTGCCAGGTCCCAGGACCGCCTGTCTGCCATTGTTTTCTCAGGGAAAGGAGGTGGAGTTAGTGAATGAGTACCTGAAGACAGGGATTTGATCCCCACTTCTGACTCCTACCGGTTGTGTGATCTTAGGCAAGTTACCTGACTTGTCTCAAAGTCAACTTCCACGCACATCAAATGGGGTAATTATAACCCACTCTACCCCCCAACTGTACATGTTTCTTATTTCATAAGAAATAGTGGGCATGTTAAGCCCTTTGCAACTTGTTAAACACTGCCTATACACAAGTTATTATTAGTAGCCATAATCAGACATACCATAGTGCTTGAAGTGAATTTCAGCATTTTTTTAAAATAAAGCATCCATGTTCAATTAGGGTCAAAATATGGGAAATGGCACAAATAAATCCATTATTCATGGTCCTGTGTTCCAGGAAGTAAGAATATGGCTTATGCCTCCTTTGGATAACTCCTGAGGTGGAAATCATAAAATTAACACTACTAACTTACACTCACGAAGCCTTTTACTGCCTTCAAAGCCCAAGATTACACAGCCAGTAAATGGCAGGGCCTAGACTAAGCCCAGTTTTTCAGCATCCTGGTATAGTGCTCTTTCTACCACTAAGGTGAGAAAGCGGTAGGAATGCTGACATGGAACATTTGGGTTCCACCCAACAAGGAGAGTGTGTCAGTTGCCAATCCTCTTTATGGGACTCAAGTCAAATGAAAAACTGGCTCAGAGAGTACTTTTAATTTTGCTATTAAACCCAATTTCAACATTTATGAAAGTATGCAGAAATGTGAGCTACTTCTCAATTTATTTTCTTTTAAAAATTTTAGAAATTTTAAAAAATTCTCATTTGGCTCATGACTCAGTAAAAAAAAAGTAGATATAAATGCACACATGCAAGAATGTAGATGTATGGGTTTGTATATATTTCATTTTTAACTCAATGTTTAATAAGTAAAAGGAATTTAGTTAGATTTTTAATCAAGACCCTATTTCTGGCAGGAGTTCAATGGGATAAATTAAGATACCAAGGAGGAAAAAGTTCTGTCCAAACCTAAAATTGAAACCCATAAGTTCAGGCTCCATGGCAGAACTACCACTTATGGTTGAAAAAACAAAGTGTCTCCTTTTCTTATGAATTGTCTCTTCCTTCCCGCATGCCCAAGGACTTCTCTGGCCCCTTACCTGACTCTCTCCTCTTCAGCCCTCTTCAGGGCAGCATCCCGCTGCAGAACCTTCATGATGGTCTCTTGTTCCTCCTCAGTCAGGAAGCTTAAGTCAATCATTTTGAAAAGCGCACACAAAAATAACAGCAACAAAAGTGACTTAAAATTTTCAGGGCTAAACAACTAAGACTGCAACCAGGAAGATTAAAAGATGCAAAAATGAACTGACATAATATCGCGTTCAGTTCTGAAGCAAAAGTCTTATTTTGGCTCAGCAAAAGTTTTGGGTAGCTGATAGCAAAATCTTAGGTGCCCTTTGCCATGAGGAAGTAGTGGTCCGTGGGATGATATTGAGAAAAGGCTCTCAGAAGGGCGCTGTATTCCTTGCCAGACAGGTCACTTGTTCCTACTGTGGAATTCCCAGCACGCTGTCTCTCTAGACCAGTCTTAGCCACAGTTTATTCTCTCTCTGCCCTGGTCGTCAACTTGATGAGAAGCAGCAGCATCAGATCATCACCTACCTGGGAATCAAGAGACAGCAAACACCAGACAGTGAGAGGCAGGTCCTACAAGCATTTTTCATTATTACAAGATTTTTAAATGACCATGTGAGATGGTCTCTGAGATCAGGGAAACCAGTTCAGCCGGCTTTCTGAGCAAATGGTAAATGGGTCATGAAACATGCTTCAACCCAATTCCAGACCGCCAAGATGGAGAGCACACAAAAATGCCTGTCAATGTTTAACGATTCACCTGAGAAAAGGATGGTTGCAAAAAGGAACTCGTTCTCTCTCTGCAAACTCCTGAGACAGTAGGCTAAAAAGTCATGCTAAAGGTTAGTAAGCCCAGGGAGATGTGATTTCAGTTGCCGAGTAATTATGGGTAAGACACTAGAAATTTTAAATGCTTACCTCTTCACAAGTAAAGACATTCCTTTGTATCATATCTGTGCACCATAGTAACAGGAGAACTAGTATCAGGTAGAAGTAGTTTGCAGAACAGTGGGAAGTGTTATTCTTCATCCAGTCCCACTGCTAACTTTTGCTGGGTCTGGAGGAACCTACCAAGCCTGTCTCCCTTCATTTCTGAGGGGAAAGAACACTTACTTGTATGTGTATATAAACTGGGGGAAAGGAAAAGGCATTATTTGAAAACACTCCATCATCCAAAGCAAGCATTTTTGAGTAGCATCATAGGCAAGAATCCTATTTTCTTTCAGACATCTTCAACACGTATGTAATGGGAAGGGGGTGAGACCTGAAGAATGCCACAGCCAGATGGGACTTCAGAGATTATCTACTCATGGTTGGGGCACTTTTAACAAGTGCAGTGCTGCACATACAGTAGATACTAAAAGCCATGTGTTTGGTAAATTTTAAAGCAGCCCCATTTAAGAATAAAATAGAGTGTGTACACTAGTGAGTGAATTTTATGAATAAATTCCTTGCAAAATAGAACTACTGGGAAGTGCTCTGTCTACTACTTGTTGGCTGTAAGCCATTAGGCAAGTTACCTACTACTCTGAGGCTCAGTTTTCTCATTTGTACTTACTTGACATTAGGATGTCCCTCACAGATTGTGAGGATTAAATGAAATAGTGAACATAAAATAGCACATCTCTTGCATCCTGTACAAAAAATAGCTACTAAAAATATATTCTAACTTCCTTTCTGAGTTCACACTTCTGTCCCACCCAGCTGAATAAGACTATACTTAGTTATATATTTCTTTTTTGTGTTATGTCTCTTTCTGATGTCCCCCATGAAGTTTGGACTTCATTAACAGGTAACTGATGAGCTCTGTTTTAATTTCCTGTAGCTGTTTGCATATTGCCCATAGTGACTACTCAAATAAATACTAAGACCTTATTTCCTTTTCTTTTTTAAATTTGGATATATTACTGCCTGCTGATTTATCCTGAAAACTATTCATCCTCAAGACAGATCAAAGTTACAACCTACATGAAGCTTTCCCTAATTTCCATGGCCAGAATTAAAGCTGAAATTGTTCCTAATTCTTTACTCCCTCCCTGTAATAGAACCATATAACCATGTTCCCCCTGGAGTAAGCAGACTATTCATCCCTACCCTCCTGATGTTGGGCTTGGCCTGTGATTAGCTTTGGCCAATGAAATGTTAGGAAACGTGATGCAAGCATCAGCTGTAAATGTGCCTGTGTGGTTTGACTTTGCTTCTTGTGTTCCTGCCATGGGCCATGAGAAGAGCTTGTCCCAGTTATCCCTTGCCTCTGCAATGTGGGTCCCAGAAAGAGAGATACAAGGACAGACCTGAACTTGACCCACCTGAAGCAAGGCACCCCAGCTGACCTATAGATATGAAAGCAAGAAATAAATATTTGTTGTTAGAACTAGTGAGGTTTGAAGGTTGTTATACAACACTCTGCAGCAGGAACTTGACTGAGACTAAAGCTTTCTCCTCTGTAACATACCTCTGCTGCTGTAAGTGTCTGCTGTCAGTCTCTCCTACTTGACTGTGAGTCTCTGAATGTGAACAAATGAGTAAATGAATGGATGGACCTAATGCAAACATACAGCGTCACTGGAGTTGCCTATCTCAATTCTTCCCTTTCTTTCATGACCAGTAACTTCCTTAGATCTCGAAGGCTGGCAGAAAAATGGATTTAAGCCACATCCTGGGTCCCGTGCTCCCAATGAGGCCTTACACTGCCATCTGGTTCAATAGGAGTTTGTTTTTGAGTTCAAGGAGTAAGAGACAGGAAGAAAACAAGAAAACAACTTAAGTTGTCCAGCAGTGGTAACTGGCAGGGTTGCTGAAGGGGGAAATGTTGCTTTCCACACCCTCAAGTAGAACTACAAGCCAACCAGTGCTTCTATGTAAAAGCTTCTAAGGGTTAAAAGTTTTCCCTTAAAATAGGCTGTTAGGCAGAGGGCAATGTTCTCACTTCACAGACGAAAGAATGAAGGGCTGGAACCCTTTCCTTCTAACTGAGTATCCAGGAGTACCCAACCAGATTGCAGGAGAACCCTCAGAGGGCAACCAAGACTCTGCAGTATCAGGTGCTTGTCCAGTTCCCAATATTCTGGATGACGTCCAGCATGGGAGCTCATCGAACATTTCATTCATTCATTTGACAAAGATTTATTGAGAGCCTAGCACTATTCTAAGCACTGGCAATGCAGCAATGAATAAGACAGAAACACTACCTGCCTTTGTGGAGCTTTTATGCCAGTGGGAGAAGACAATGATCAAACTAAGTAATAAAAAATAAAAATAAAATATATTTTTAAAATACTAAATAATTAAATCATACAACATGTTAGAAGGTGATAAGAGCTATGGAAGAAAACAAAGTAGGGAAGGGAGGAGGAGAATAACGTGGGGGGAGTTGGAGTTTTAAAGAGAATGGTTAGGGTAGGTCTTATTGAGAAGGGGACATCTGCATACAAACGTGATAGAGATGAGGAAACAAGCCATGTAGATATCCAAGGGTCCTGAGGTGGGAGTTGTCTGGCATACTCAAGAAACAACAAGGAGGCCAGCGCTGGTACACCAGCGTGCACCAGGAAAACAGGAAGAGAGGAGGTCAGAAAGGAAATGGGCCCAGACTGTGTTGGCTTTGTAAGGACTATAAGATTTCTGGCTTCTTCTCTGAGATGGAACAGTGTTAAGGAAGGACAGACAAAAAGAGAAGGTAATAAACATTCACTGGGTACCTCCCACATGCCTGGACTTTACGTGTATCATCTCATACACAGAAACTTCACAAAGACACTCTAAGGTAGGTTTTATTATCTGTGTTTTTCAAATGAGGAGAGTGAGGCTCAGGCAGGTGTTTGCCACCAAACTTATGTGTGGTAGGACTGCATTTGCTAATGGCCATAATAAGCCAACCTGATGTTGACATCTCATTTAATTTTCCCTGCCATGCAGATTCCTCAAGCCAGCAAGGCAGAACAAAACTCTGTCTGCCCATGGACCCTCATTCTCTGCTTAAGCATAAACTGTAAGGAATGAATGCTGTCCTACAGAGTCTTGTATTCTCACCAGAGTGTCACAATAATCTCCAAGAGGGAGGGTAGGAGAGAATATAGCCATTATTCACAGGAATTACTGCCGTGTTCACAAAAGGAGTCATACCTGGAGCAAGTAAAAAGTTCTCTTTGGGTTCAGCCCCCCACCCCCACCATCCTCCGCATGCTGCTGGGTGATTTCTTTAAAATTCAGATCTGACCAAGCCACATTCCTAGGTGCAAAACCCTTCACCAACTTTCCCCTCCCTCCCCGCTTGGCTAATGCTCAAAATTCTTAACATGGCCTGTAGGACTCTCCATGAACTAGGACCTCCTTTCCTCTCCAAGCTCTTTTCCTTAGGCTCCAGCCATTCCAAACTTTTCCAGTACTTTCTGCCTTTAGGCTTTTGCATAAGCTGCTCCTTCCTCCTGGAACACCCTTTCCCAGGTTAATACCTCTTGGATCTCAAGTTATATGTCACTTACTGCACAAGAGTCTCCACTAATACCTCCAGGCCAGGTTAGGTACCCCTCCTGGGTGTTCCATTAGCACCTGACTTTCTTGGTCACAGTACTCATCACTGTCTCAAATCCCTATTTACTCACGTTTGTCCCCCACCAGTTTATGAGAAAGGCCTGGCTGTCTGAGTGCTTTGTAGTCCCAGCACCTGTCAGTGTGCCTTGCATGTACCAGGCACTCAAGAATTCATGGAAAAATAAATAAATAAATGAGCAGAGGTGGAAGGGGACTGCGTTTCCACTCCTGCCTAAACAGGAACCTGGCTCTAGGGCCCACAATTGAAAAACCAGGCCCATATCACTCATTGGCTACCAGCTCCAGGTTCTTTCACATCACCTTCAATAAGGTTTGAATAAGTCACATGACTTCTCTAAGTCTCTGTTATCTCATGTGTATGATGAATGAATATATTCTCTTCCTCACGAAGACTATTGTGAGGCTCTCGTGAGAATGTGGGATGCTGTAGAGGACAAATAAGGATAATGAGCAGCAGTAGGACAGCAGCAGCACAAAAGGGAAATTGGAGGGCTCCAATGTAGAGTGTGCTTAATTCATATTTTCCACGTGCTGGCCCTGCCATGCCACATCTATAAACACTAATACTCTTCTTCTTGTCAATTGTCCAAAAGTTAAACTGGAGAGAGAAACCAAGTCTCCAAACAGTTGGTGCTTGCCTTTGATCACAGAATAAGGAACTGGGCTTGTAGCCCTAGTCCCAATCATCTTGACCAAACCCAGGTCAAAGCCCAGTTAACAACAGAATTTCTTTCCCAGCAGGCTCTGCTGCAAGGAGGGGCCCAGAGAGTATCTTCTCCTTTCCCAAACAACTATTGTTGTACCAAAGCCTACAGACCCCAAGGAGGGGAGGAAAACTTACATAAGTAGTGACTCTCACACCATGAGGATTTCAGAAGAAAAGCAAATTGTTCTGACAGTCCCAAGACATCAAGGATGCAGGCTTGAAAGAAAAATCTGGGCAGCAGAAGGCACGCAGTAACAAATATGCTTGAATTGGGGAGAATGGTGCTGGACAACAAAATCCTGATCAATGAAAAAGCCCACCCCCAACGGTAACACTTACAAAAACCATCATGCATAAGACTAAATGTTTCGTAAACATCCTAGATCACAGCAGCATTGGAGGATGAAAGGAATGGTCCACAGATGGTTCAGGAGAAGCCAAGGATGAAGCAAGGTGAGTGTGACGATCAGAGAACCTTTGCTTGCCTCCCTCCCAGCAGAAAGATTTCGCCTCAGTATACAGACTAGGGGTCTTCAGGCCACACTGCCAGGGCATCCATGCCCAAAGCTGCTAACTGCTCTGCTGGGCTGCTCCCCTTCTCAGGCTCAACTTTACACTATGGTTGAACTTGCCCCTGGATCCACCTGTTGGCTCCAATTCACCCTGCCCTCAGGAATCACATTTAATTTACTCTCCTTTACACATAACAACTTACAAGGAAGACAGATCTCATGCTCTCCCCGAATCTTCTTTGTTGAGGGGAAGATAAACTTCCTCCTTCCCTCAACTTTTCCTCACATGATGTTTTCTAAGCCTCTCATGATCTTGGTTATTTTTCTCTGGACTGAAAAATGAGGTGGTGCTAAATGCTTTACGCATATGAACTTAATCACTCTGACCACCAGGAAGGCAGGTATTCTCCACATTGTGTAGGTGAGAACACTGGGGCTCAAGAAGTTAAATAACTTGCCTAAGGTCATTCAACCACAATGTGATTTGAACCCAAGGCTTAAGATTCTAAAGCCACTATGTTTAATCTTTCACTGCATTGCCTCTCCCTTAACTTCTCAGAGAGACCACACAGCTGGGTAGGAGCAAAAATGAGACTGAAACCCAGGTTCCCTGATTCCCAGCCCAGTTCTCTTTTCACCCTGCTGTTCCTCCCTCTGTACATTCTACTTTCTTTGTTGTCAATTCCCATGGGCAACATGCATTGGTCCTCAAAACATAGCATGCTCTTCTCTGAACAAATTGTTAGGAATTGGAAAACTATGAGGCCCTTTGAGTTTGTTATATGGATAGACGTGGAAAAGAGGACAAGCATGGGACAGAGGGGAAAAGGTACCTGTGTCAACATGCAGGTGTTTATACATCCCACTAGCCTCTTAGAAGAGTATAGATCTTTGCAGCCAGAAACTATTGCTAAAAGAACCTACTTCATATGTTTAAACTCGATCAGAATGTTTTGTTACAGGCATGCATAGAAATGTGTTTATATGAAAAGCAAACTTTGCCCATGCAGTGTTGGGAAACAATGCTACATGAATATTTCCTTGTTTCTATGTAGCCAGGACTTTCGGCACTCTATTAAAAAAACACGTAAATTGCTCGACCTAATGTGTTGCCTAAATTGGGCTTCTTGAGAGGAAATAATTAATTGTCTTGTGACTGGTTCAAAGCCTCTTCCAAAAATATTAGTCAAATGAACCTACAAAGAAGTGAACAAATTAAAGGATAGAGATGGAATAAGAATAAGTCAGTTTGTTATCCAATGATAGGTTTCTGTTTTATTTTTTATAGAGGAACAACTGAAAATTCAAAATCGAGAAGATACAAAGCCTTCATTTTTGTGAGGATTATTGTAAAGATGGAAGTCATTTTTCTACTTCATTCACTTCCTTCAGGTCTAGGCTGATGTAGCAGACAGCTTATGAATTTTGGAAACTGGCTTAGTTGTCTCAAACTAAGAATGAAGGGGACAGGAGGAGATGAAAGACTACTTATATGTGACAATTCCCCCTACTCCTTAATCTCATGTTCAAACCTAATGCTAATGTCTCTGGGTTTCTGAAAAGCTCACCTTTCACAATTCCTTGGCCTCAAGTTTAAACTTATGGTGCTCATAAAAATCAAACATTTCAACCAAGCCCCAGCCAAGGGCAAGATAATGGGCCATGTGAGGAGATAGCATCACACAACTAACCCTCACACAAGTACCACATTAACTGGTAATAAAGGAGGTACAAACCAAGTGTCAGGTAGGCCATAGGGATTTGGGAAGGAGATAAATTGAGGGGAGCCTTGAAGGCTGAGTTAGAAAAGGTGGTAGGCAAGAGCATGGGGTTATGAAATTATACGATGTTCAAAAGAAGACTGGGAACTGGAGTGCAGGGTATAAAAGAGGAAAGTGACTGGGGTCTGACCCCGAGAAGCCTGAAATGTCAAGGAAAGAAATTTGAACCTGAATTTGCCATGTTTTTCAGTCTTCATAAATGTGCTAGAACCAACATTTTAATCTATGTTTTCTTGATGTATCAGGATTCCGAGAGAAAAAAACAGTGAAGAAAGGAAGGAGCTAGGGAAATGGGTAGCCGAAAGTTCATTTAAAATTTCACACCTGGGCTGAAAATTCAAATAAAATCTAGAAAAGAGATGGCAATCTATAAAAGGGATGATTTACCTTTGACAACATATCAAGAAGATGCTTTACAACACAGTAAGACAGGGCTCATCTGACATTGCATGGAGCTACTGTAAAAGCCACCACCACATCCATGGGCTCTTATTGATTATATAGCTTGAGAAGCACTAGGAGCTTTACCTAAGTTCAAAATGCCAGAGAGAAGCTTACTCTCTCCTTGGAATGGCAGCATCCACCACAGGCCCAGATCTCATTCCTGGAAGAGGGGACGCTATATGCCCCCAAAGTTCTGATAGGGTACGTGGTCCCTGCCCTCAGAGAGTTCACATTCCGGAAAGGAGGACAGACATGGAACAAGCCCAAGAAGTCCTACAAAGCAGAAGAGCAGAGGGCTATAAAACTTTTAACTGGGGGTAAGGGGGAGGAGTTAATGTAGTCTTGGGGGGCCAGAGAAGGCTTCCTTGAAGAAATATGATCTCTGTCAACTACACATTCTATAGTGACATCTAAATTGGCAGTGCTAACACTTTAATGATATTCATGATTGCTTCAATAAAACAGTAGTATTCAAATCTGGCTGATCAGCAGCAGATTCCCAGACATTGCTCAAGACCTACTGAACCAAAGTCTTCAGGGCTGACATCCAGTAATCTGCATTTTCTAAAATGTTCCCACATGATGTGGATGTTTGGCCAACTTTGGGAATCAGTTATAAAGGATTCCCAATAGATCAGAAATGGCTGATGACTGGCTAAAGAGCACAGAAATTAGTCAAAGTTAAACATGTTCATTTGTATATCAATTGTTTTTCAGCTGTGACAAGAGCAAACACAAGAAATGAAATACCAGCTGAATCATAGAGTCATAACTAGTTCTTTGTGTGGAGGAGGAATCTGAGACGAAGAAGGGTTAGACCAATTGCTTAAGTTCACACAACTGCCTAAGGTTAGAGTGGGACACCCAGGGGAGATCTCCTTTATCTTCCAGGACACATACAATTTCAACACAAATAGGATTGGTGAATGGGCTAATAAATGGTTCGGGCTGCATTTCACAGCACCCTTGAAATCAGCACACTGATAACAAGAGGAATTACTGATGAATTCTAGATTTAATTATTTTCTAAGTTTCAAATTCAAAGGAATGGAGTGGAGGAACCAGCTGATTTATTAACTGGGCTGGAATTAAATCCAGAATTGTAAAGTTAACCAAACTGTAGCCATCACCATCTCAGACTTTAACAGGACTACACAAAACCTCACTTTTGGTACAATCATGTACATTCGTACCCAGCCTGGGAGTGAGGGACTCTCTCCAATGTACTAACTTGGGAGTTCCCCAAACTGGCTGTACATAGCATCACCTGAAAAGCTTTTTTTAAAAATGCCAATGCCCAGGTCTTTTCATCCTCCCCTTTCCCCAGTGATTCTGATTTAACTGGTCTGGGGTGAGACCCCCACCTAGGATATTTTTTTAAAAGATGCCCAGTGATTATAATGTACAGACAGAATTAAGACTGCTGAACTAAATTTTCCTCTCCCCCTTCTGGCCCTTGCTCAAATTGAGGACCTAGTGGTGAAGCAAGCAATGTACCCAGAGCACAAAATATAAGGAGGCAAGGTTATGTGAGCTCAGCACCCCGTACCTGCAACGCCCTGAAAAGGGATGCCTCCTTAAGAGTGAGGCACCTAGGGCACATAATTTAAGGAGACACTCACTCTCCGGATGCCACAAGTACAGCATCAGCACTTGCATGACCTCATTTCCAAAGATTTTGTGCGCTAGGCACCTCACCCGCTTCACCCTTGTCCTAGACATGCTCAAATCCCTCTGGTCATGCCATTCACTGCCCCAAAGATAGATAAAGTTCCTACTGTGTGAAAGATTTTCCTTGATCCCCTCCATCCTCTAAAGAGACACTTATTTGGAACCTGATACAGGTGAGTAGTGTCTACTACATCCATTTTCTATACCTCTGACATATGAGGTTGCTGTGATGTAGTGGAACACACTGGTTTTGGAGTCAAAAAATAATTGAAAGGGGATTTATCTTTTATTAGTTTTTTGGCAGTTCCCCTAAGGGCTCTGGTTTGTTTCCTTATCTGTACAATGTGGGCAGCAAATCTACCTTACAAGGTTACTGTGAGGATGACATTAGGCTGTAAGTAAAATGTTCTAGGACATAGTAAGTGTTCCATAAATACCTGTTGACAATAAATCTCCAACATTTCACTAACTCTATCATCTTTCCACACCTCCTTGAAATTGGAGTATTATTGCTGCTGCCTTTCCTATTTACCTCACTAGACTGTCTCCCATCCTTGAACCTCTGATGCCATTTTAAGAAGGAGTCAAATTCTTAGTTTCTGCAAGCATACACACTCCCACCCCCACTGCACAGGGCCTCTGAGGAGATAAAAAAAAAAATCTTCTAAATTTGAGATGGGGGATTGGTAGTAGAAAGGTTGGGTAGGAGGATCTCTTTCTTTTTTTTTTTAATTTTTTTTTTATTTCAGAATATTATGGGGGTACAACACTTTGGCTATATATATTGCCCATGCACTGCCCGTGTCAAAGTTACAATCGTGGACATCCCCCAAACTGTGCTCCCTGCATCCATTCAGGGAGAGTTTTCCCATCCCCTCCACCCCCCGAGGATCTCTTTCTTAAATTACCAAGAATTCTCTTAAGTCTTCCCATCTTAGGCCTGCACCCCAGCTTTAGAGAATCAAAAGCCACGGGTTTGATATTTTGGTCTTTGGATCTGCGTTAACAGCCCTCCTCTAATTCTGCTTCCTGCAGTAGTGGGCAGAGAGGCTTTGACATCCTATGTCCCCAGCATCTAGCAGGGTGCCTGGCACACAGCAGGTGCCTCATTTATTGATAAATGGAGAGAAAAAAGAGATTAAAGGGGAGAAGCAAGACAATTCAACAGAGTAGAGCGAAAGCCAAGAAAGGTTACGAGGGTGGTACAAAAATAGTTTGACAAATTTTCATAGATGTATTTGTCAATTCTGTGGTAGGCAAAATAATGTTCCCCCAAAGATGTCCACATCCTAATCCCCATACCTGTGGATGTGTTACCCTACATGGTTTAAAACAAAAACAAAAACTTTGTAGATATCATTAAGATCTTGTGATGGGGAGATTATCCTCAATTATAAAGATAGGCCCAAAGTAATCACAAGGGTCTCTATAAGAAGGAAGCAGGACAGTCAGAAGGAAAGAGAGGAAGTATGAGGATGAAAATGTTGGAGTGATGTGTTTCAAAGATGAAGAATGCAGCAGCCTCCAGTAGCTGGAAAAGGCAAGAGAACAGATTCTCCCCTAGAGCCTCCAGAATGAACTCAACTCTGCTGACCCCTTGATTTGTAGCCTGTAAGATCCATTTCAGACTTCTGACTTCTAGAACTGTGAGATAATACATTTGTGTTGTTTTAAGCCACTAAATTTGTTAGAGCAGTAATAGAAAACTAACACACAGTCTGAGGAAAGATAAAGTTTCTTATCCCTCTCTGAATCCCCAGCTTGCTTCCTAGAGCCCAGGTGACTAAACACAGCCATAAGTAACTCTGACGTGGTACCCTGGACGCTTTCCTCTCCCCATCCTATAAGCCAATCATTGCCAGGTTCAGTTGACTGAGCCTCTGCAACCTCCCTCCAGTTCTGCTCTTTCTCTCCTTTTCTATGACTCATGTAGGGGGTTGTAATTGTCTCTGAACATGGCTTCTTTCATTCCTGGTTTTCCCTCATTTCTGTCTGCCATATACAATCCAGCTAGATTTATATTCCAAAGCATCACTTTGATCATGCCATACCTTGACTTAAAAACCTTCCCTAGCACTTCTCTGATGGCAGCGTAAGTCCAAATTCCTTACCCTAGTATTGACATCCTTCTCATCCAACCTCCCTACCCACTCTTCTTTACCACAGCCCCTTCCTTCCTCCTGGACTACAGCCTTTAACCTCTTTTTTCTCTCCATTTGTCCTCATATATCACCTCTACACTGTCATCACCAGACATGTGTTCATGCTGTTCTCTCCATGTGGAATGTCTTTCCCTTATATTTGCACACATCAAAACCTTACCTATCACTCAAGTCCCGGCTTAAATGACAACTCCTCCGTGAAGCTGCTCCTGCCGCCCATATGCCCTCACAAATACCCCTACCACAAGCTGGCAATGTTACCTCTTTCACTGAGCTCTCATAACACTTGTCTGTACATCTCTCACCTGAAGTAGGAAGCAGCCCAGGCTCTAGAGTCACATAGACCTGGATACAAAGTGACCCTTGTATAAGTTACTTAACTTTTCTGAGCCTCAGGCTTCTCCTCTGTAAAATGGGTACTATACTAATCTTACTATGCTGTTGAGAAAATTAAAGCTTATATATAGGTGCCCAACATAATAACTATTCAATAATTAATACATTAGTATTATTGTAACTTACATATACATTAAATTCCTATTTCTAGACTCTTTAAGGGAAGGATTTCCCTTAGAGAAAAATGAAATGTCCACTTTATTTTTTAGCCACACAGTACCTGGCACATAGTAGTGAAAAAATTTTTAAATAGTAGATAAGTTACTGAAGTGTTGGGAGCATCTCTTTAGGCTTCCTGCCCTGTGTAGACTAAGGATGGCTCATCTTTAGACATCTCAGAGAGCAGGGGAGAAGCACACTGGATCTCTTGCTGATCACCAGTGCTAGAAAGAATTCTTAAGATGGAAACTTTGCAAGACCCACTCTCTTTGGTTAATGCCTCTAAACTACTATTTATCCTAACCCACAGTAATAAAGTAACAAATGAGTATTATTTTAATTAGCATAAGTTATACATTGTTATTTTATACAATGTCATTCAGTTCTGGCTTAGACAACTATTGTTCCAGAGCTGATGGGACAAAGTTCACTTTTATTCTATGCTGTGGATTCCCTTTCATTCCTTGGTTGTGTATGCAACAGAATTACCTTCCTTTAAAGGCATTCTTGAAACCACTTTAGGCTATAGGAGAAACTTGGCCTTTTTCCCCTCAATCTAGTTGGCAGTTCCACAAAGGTGAAAGAACATAAGATTGAAAGTCACAAGATCTTGTTTGAAATCTGGTCACCCACTTACTAGTTCAGTGACCACAAACATAGTACTTACCTGATAGTCAGTTTGCTCATCTCTATAATTGGAGCTAACCACTGCCTATCCCCCTTACTGAGTCACTGCAAGAAACCAATGAGACCATGTATGCAAAGACATTTTGTAAAGCGTAAAACATTATGTGATAATATTTATCCATTCACCTTCTAACACAGCATGATCTCCAAGCAGACACCCAGAAATTTGGATAAGAGGAAGCATTCATAGGGCACTCCAGAAGAAACGAAGAATGCTTTCACTTCACCTGCCTTCATATAGTTCCCAAGACATAACAGGGAGTAATGTTCTACTTGTAGATGCCAAATAACCCCAGGCATGCTCCCCTTGAAGGAATCTTTAGGAATATCTGACTTGATATGTATAAAGTCCTATGAGGTGATATTCCTGAATAAAAGGTGCTATTACATGTAATTAGTCAGCATCACCTCTGCCCAGGCATCATGCTAGACTCTTTGCATATAGGATGTCCCTGAATCTTCAAAATCTAATCATCCTTCAAGGCAGTTGTCATACTCCAGAAGGACCTTCACTATGTGTGAGAAGGTAGGAGAATGACCAACCATATCTAAAACTGCATTTAATATTAATATTAAATATCAAAACAAGCAGCAACCATTCCAGCCCCAGTTTAGTTTTCCCCAAACTCCAGTACCCTTATTTATTTCCCAAGCCAGCCTGACTCAGACTCAGTACAATGCCTCACAGTAAGATAAAAGTCCTAATGAGTAAATTGCATAAAACATTCGGCTGGTCATTTGGAGAAAAACAGCTGGAGCTAACCTTAGGAATTCCACTAATTCCCCTACCACACAGCCTAAAAATAGCCAGAAAGCATTTTCTAGCTAGTGATGGCCTTTCCTTTAAAGGAAATAATATGCAAAAAGGCATGCAGGGGTCAATTAGCCCAAACCATGCAGTCCCCATGATAAATCCTTGGCCAAATGTTCCTATGAGAATCTGCCTTCACAAGGTCAACACTGAAACCTCCTTGTGAAGGATCCCCCCACCCCACCCTACTCCCCACTGTATAAAGACATAGGGTATCAGCCACTCATTCCCTGTGTGGCCATGAGTAGGTCATCTCCCCTTCCTTGGCCTCAGTTTCCACATCTGTAAATAAAGTGCTTGGCTGAGCGCTAAAGTCTTCTCCCAGTGTAAGACTCCCCTGGAGGTATAGTCAATGGCTTCTCACTGCCTTCAGGGTAAAAAACACCTCAGCGTTATGTTAGCTCCTCCAGATCTGCACCCTGAATTCCTTTCCATTTCACCCTATACAGTACCTTGAAGTTCTTAAACCCCTCTCTCACACCTCTGTGCCTTTGGAGAGGTGTCCCTCTGTCTGCTAGGCCCTTCCCCAGCTTCTTAAACTCCTAGTCTTCTTTTGAGACATAGTCCAGGTGTCACCTTCTTTGGGAAGATGAGTCAAGCCCCTTTCTCACAAGTGGAGTTAGAGTCTCCTCTTCAGTCTCACAGGACTCTGCATTATATAGCAACTGTCTGTTTACTTATCTGTCTCCTTTACCAGACTGAGCTCTCCTTGAAGATAGAGATCCCATGTCTATCTCCTCTGTACTCCCAGCACCCAACCTGTGCCTGCCACTCAATGTTTGGTGATATTGTACCAAACTCCACCAAAGCACCACATTCATTTTATAGTGTTATTCAAAAGGACCAGAAATTTATTTATTTTTTTCAAGAAAGGTTTTCTCTATTCAAAAGTGGGAAAGTAAATTACCCCCAAGCTTTTGCCTTATTAGGCACATACATAGCTGTTCAGATTTGTGACATAATCTTTGCAGAGATGAAAAATACACATTACATTTATCCCTGAGAAATCTCTCTTTAAACCAACTGAACCACAGTTCTTAAAATGGCAATTTAAGTTAGAAATGATGTCCAACTTGGTGGTTTTTGTTCTTTTACCAAGAGAAAGGAAAATCTCCAAAAGGGATAAATTATACACTAAGCTTTCCGAAAATTCTCAACCAAGCCCTAGGAAATCAGATGAAAAGCAGCAAGAAAGATACCATTTGGCTGAGTTCATGGTTTAAAAAAAAAAAGTATGTGATCTTGTACAGAAAATCAGAGTGCCTTATTAACTACTAATAACATTAAAAGATATACACATGTATTATAGAAGATAAAAAGCTAAATTAATGCCATTAATTGGTAGTACTTGGACTTGATCAAAGAGTTGGAGAAGAAAGAGACATTTAATCTTCCTCCAAGACCCTTTTCCATCTTTACACACGTTATCTCGACACCATAAAGCAAACCAGCAAAGTAGGCACTATCATCTGCATTTTATAGATGAGGAAACTGAAGTTCATGGAAGTTAAGAGACTTGCCTAAACCTATATTGTTTCTAAGCAGCACAGTCAGAATTTGAACCCAGGTCTACCTAGCTCAAAATTCCGTCCAACATGCTAGGAAGAGCAGCAGTAAAGGTGGAAGAAAGGGCTAGGTACACAGTGCCCTGTGAAGGAAACCTAAGACTCAAAGAGGAGCTGGGTTCTCCCACAAACCCCTGCACACCCAAAATACTGAGCTTTGCAAGACAGAATGTTGTTAAACTTGATGTAATGCAACCAGTTACAAAAGGATTTTTATTCTTTATGTGATCCCAATTTAGCAGCATATATAAATAAATTCTTAAAGTGTGGAAAGCAGGCAAGAAGAATGGTCTTGCAGCATCAGCAAATATATTTTTCCTAAATCCTCATGAACAACAAAAATTCTTACACTGATCTGGGAAAGAGCTTTATGGTATTAGTCAAACTTGAAACACCTCCAAAGTCAGGCACAAATGATCATTGACACTTCATTAGTCAGCCTGTGCCCTGCCTAAAGGAACAGTTGAAGGTCTGGGTTTTGGTCTGTGCTTTGCCACTAATGATTGAAACCCTTTGTTTCACTCACCTCTGGGTGACCCTTCCTGTAAAATGAGGCATTTGAACTCTGATCTCTCAGGTACCTTTCAATTGTTTTTTTTTCCTCATGGGCATAAAATCAAATGGCAAAATGAATGCCAACACTACCACCACCAAACTAGCTAAGGGAGAAAGACATGCAGAGGCAGACTATCAGAGAAAAATGTCATGCTGCTGCCCGTGCAAAATGCCTTTTTAGAAACTAAATATTTTTCATAAGATGTAGCTACAGTGAAGGAGGATAATTAGGAAACTAGGATATAAAAACTGATAAAAAGTCTTCCTTGCATTCTTTCTGTCCTTCCTTCCTTTCTAAGAGTACCCTCTGTTTTGGAATAGGCTGGGCACAATGGATAAAACTATTTAGTAAGGCCTGGTTCCTGTTAAGAAGATTTTGGTTCACAGCAATAATAAGAGCTTCCATTTGTACAATATTAAGGATTTACACTATACTCTTCACAACAGTCTTATGAGGTAGGCAGAGCAGGCAGGAATAAGTATCATCATAATCCCCCTGCTACAGAAATGAAAACTTAGGTTCAGCAAGGTCAAGTGGTTATCCAAGGTCATACAGGTGTTAAGTAACAGAGCTGGAAAGAAGATACATTTGCAAAGGAGGAGAAGCACTAAAGACAGCAGGTGCTATGGTTTGGATGTTTGTCCCCTCCAAACCTCCTGTTGAACTTTGATCCCCAATGTTGGAGGTGGGGCCTAATGGGAGGTATTTGGGTCATGGGGGTAGATCCCTCATGAATAGATTAATGTCCTCCCTCAGGGAGTGAGTGAGTTCTCACTCTATTAGTTCCCTCCAGAGCTGGTAGTTAAAAAGAGCCAGGTGCCCCAACCCTTGCTTCCTCTCTTGCCATGTGACCTCTGCACAGCCAGCTCCACATCTGTCTTCCACCATGAGTGGAAGCAGCCTGAGGCCCTCACCGAATGCGGATGCTCAATCTTGAACATTCCAGCCATCAGAATCATGAGCCAAATATACCTTTTTTCTTTATAAGTTACCAAGCCTCAGGAATTCCTTTATAGTAACACAAAATGGACTAAGACAATGGGATATATTTAAGTGTCAGCTGTGTGATTACAGAGGAAATGAAGAGATCAGGGAAAAAACTAGGAAGAAGTGAGACATGAGCTGAGCTCTAGATGGGGGAAAGCTTTAAACAAATCACATGCCAACTCACTGAATTAAATACAGAAGACAGTATAGTACTACTTTGGAAAGGGTGGAGTACAGAAAAACAAAAGGATGTCTACATTTATACATATACAAAAGTGCATTGTCTTTCACTTAAGAAGTGGACATTCTTTAGCCGCCATCCACATGTATGTGCTCTGATTATTTTTCCCAGGAGCAGAGATGGGTGGTCCCCAGCTTTCCTTTCCCCTTGGCACGTACGGTGGGTATCAGTGAGAGGGCTTACATGGGGTTAAGGGTATGTGATCTCTACCACTGAGCTAAGGTGAAAACCCCTGACCTTGGCATTCTTGGCTATTACTGAAACTATCTGAGCTAACTAATTCGCCTTCTAGTCAAGGTATTCCTCTCTGTGACTGTGACTAATCACATGCTTGTACAGCAAGCCTGCCTTCCCAGAGTGCATTCATTGCTACAAAGGATCAAGAATGTAATTAATGAGCAACCTGGACCTGCTTCTGAGGGAGGAAGGGAGAGGAGGTGAATGCTGGGAAAGACTTCAAGGTGATGACAGAGCATCAAAATTACAGAAGGGCTTCTTAAAACAGGCCCAGGCTCTGTATACTAAACAGAACAGGATTTAAGCCAAAACAAAAAACAACAACAACAAAAAAAAACAGGAATTGGGAGACTGTAGGATCAGGTGGAGGTCCTTAAGAAGGGAGACTTCAGACACAAAGGAGACTGAGATTTAAGTTAAACCACAGACCTGTTTTTCATAAAACTTAGGTAATAGGAATCCTAAGGTTTATTATTAGCAGAATTACAGGTCTTCTTACTAGTGAGACTTTAGTCAACTCTCCAGAATTCTGATTCCAATTTTATGTCATCAGGAAACAATTCGAACAATACCTATTTCATCAAGTGTTCTGAGATAAAATTTACAGGTGTAGGGTCTTTTGTTACTACAGAAGGGTCCGTTCGTTGTTCTGTGGTGAACGTATCTTGCTCTTACTCTATAAACCTATATCTTGCTCTTGCTCTGTAAACCTATCTTGTCCTTCCTCAATAAACTTCATTTTATGCTTAAAAAAGACTTACAGGTATAAATCACATAATATAGGGTATGATGAGATTAAACAATTCTCCCTCACCCCTATCTCCCAAGCAACTAGCAAGCAGCAGGGATAGGGTAGAGGCAAGGACTATTTGATGGTGTTACCCAAGAAGTGGTTTTGGAGTTTGGGCTTGAAGCCAAAAGTGATTCTTTCTACCAAAGGGAATTTGAATCTTCTCTTCCATCACATCAGCATGCAGTACTAATTGCAGAGCAAATGCAATGACCAAAGGAAAATAGAGCTCCCAAGTTAGAAAGCAGAACCCAGCATCTTTTCAACCATTCTGGCATCTTGAGCAGCTCATCAGAAGGCAGCAACACCTTCTGTAGACATCCACCAATGAAGACTTAGCTTTGAACAAATGCCTAATACCGTCTTAGTGAGGAGGAACAGCATAGACACATGCATACTCATGCGTGCAAACACACCATCTAAAATATATAATCTATATGTGTATATACTATAAATAGCATATACAACTATATATGTAAACACTACTGTATTTAGTTCTCAGTCATTTACAACCAATTTATGAAGTCCTGAGAACTCCTCACCCTATTACTATATAGAGAAAGCTGGGCTGAGTGGTTGCCAATGACTATAAAACCAGGATCCTGGTGCCCAGGTAGTGAGTAAAATCAGGCACCCATCCTCCATAGAAGAATGTTCTAACAAGGCTTATTTTGGTTCAGATGTAGTTGTTTATTGGTACGGGGTAGCAGGATTATATGTAAAGTTATTGCTATTGCTACCGTTTCTATGAAGATCCACCATGCTAGAACACTTACACAAGCTATCTCACCAAATCCTCAGTCCAACACTATAAGTGCCATTATCATTCCCATTTTACAGAAGAGAAACTGGGCTCAGAGAAGTGGAATAACTTCACCTCTGTATGTCCTCTTAATTATTATAGTCATACAGATATGTGTATGTGTGTATATATTATAGATATAAGTTACTATCTATAAACTGACATAATGGAATTTTCAAGTTTTCATTTCAAAAACTACAAACATATGGGTCAGGTAATACTCATAAAATCTTTTTCCTAGTGGAGGTAGATCTTAAATAAAAGGTCAAGCTATAATGGAAAAGTGAAAATATTTAGGTAAAACAATCTTATTCCATAACTTTGACTTCAGAGGAAGAAGGAAAACAGTCATTTTATAAATTTTTAATCACCAAAGTTCAATCAATAAATACTTCCTAAGGACATACTTGTGAGGAAGACTCATTAGGTACGTCTCACTGCAGAAAGGGACCATGATTGCAGAAAACCAGTGTGTTTTGGAGAAAGAACACAGGCCAGTGATTAGGCAAGGACAATTTTGCTTCCAGCTCAGTCATTCCCATGCTATGTGATGCTGGGCAAGTCACTTTACCTTCTGAAGCTTCTATCTCTTCATTCATAAAATGAGGGCACTGAAAAAGATGATCTCCCTCATAGATCCCTTCTAGCAATAAAATGCTCTGACTCAGACTGGTGAGAGAGATTCAGGCCACGGCAGAATTTGGCTACAATGAACCATGGCCCTATAATTTATGAGTATACCTCTCATCTCATTTCAAAGCCCAGAGTAAATTCATCCCAAAGTTTGCAAAAGCAAGTTAACATAGTCATTCTTTCAGTAGTGCTTAGGCTCCTCTAAAGAATGTGATAATTTTCAACCAAATTTAATGTCCCTTTGTGATACTGTGAAATATTAATATATATTTGGCCTTTGTCCCCATTTCCTGGCACACAGTTCCTAAAACCCTCAGAATCTCTGGAGTGATAAGAGTGTCTTTTGTATGCTAATGAGATGAATGGTGGCTGGCAGCCCCTAGGTAGCTTCAGGATGGTGGCTAGTCACAGTAAAGACCAACGCATGATTAGAGGATTGGGACTTTTCAGTTCCAGACCCCAACCTCTGGGGAGGGAAGAGAGGCCCAATAGTTAAACTGATCACCAATGGTCAAGGAGGCCCACATAATGAAGCCTCCATAAAAACCCAAAAGGACTGGATTCAAACACCTTCCGGATAGTTGAACACACGGAGGTTCCTGGATGGTGGTGCACATGGAGAAGGCATGGAAACTACAAGCCTCTTCTCTCATACCTCCCTCTATGCATCTATTCCATCTGGCTGTTCATCTGTATCCTTTGTGATATTCCTTATAATAAACTGGTAAATATAAGTAAAGTTTTTCTCTGAGTTCCATGAACCCCTCTACCAAATTAGTCGAACCTGAGGAGGAGGTAGTGGGAACTCCAATTTATAGCTGATCACTCAGAAGTATAGGTGACAACCTGGTACTTGCAATTGGTGCCTGAAGTGGGGGCAGCCTTGTGGGACTGAGCCCTTAGCCTGTGGAATCTGACTCTATCTCCAGGTACATAATGTCAGAATTGAAATGAATTAAAGGACACCCAGCTGGTGTTCACTGCAGAATTGATTGCTTGCTTGGTATGGTGAGGGAAACCCCCACATACATCTGGAGTCACAGAAGCATCCTGTGTTTTGGTGAGTAGAGAGCAGGAAAAACCCACTTTGGTTCTTCCTATATCCTTATACTCTTATTCTTGATGATAAATAGCAAACTAGGCAAAATTAGTTAATATTAGTTACTAATAATAAGACTATGAAAGTCTTACATAGCACTTAGTATATGCCAGGCACTGTACTAAACACCTTACATACATTAACTCAATTTCTCACTACAACATGTTGAGGTAAGATTCTAGATAAGGAAACAGGCTTAGAGAGGCTAAGTAACTGCTAGTTACTTAGTTAACTGCTCCCATATCCAGCCTCTCTGGGCCTCTACTCCTCGCTGCCTTCTTGGACAGAAGTGTCACAAAGCACAAAGTCATCCTCCAGATGGCCTAGTCTTTTGCTCTTCTTGCCCCTTTCTCTCTGACCCGCACGTACTCTGTCTTGGCTCATTTTCTGATCTTGGGCTCAAGTTCTGCCCACAGATTTCCTCAGAATGAACTTCCCCAGACAGCCCAAGGAGAGGAGGCCCCAGGAGGCCTCCGGCTTTCTGATGGGAACTACTCGGCCACAACAGCCATGTGCCATGTGCCTCATGGCAGGCTTCCTAGTATGACCCTGGTCAGTGTCCTAAAATCAACCTTCATAAGGTAACTAGAAATTCATCTTTCTTAAAACTAGCAAAACTCTCACCTTTGACAAGAGACCCAGTCACAGAAGACAAGAAGCATTTCCCCAGGAAAGGCATTCGATGAACTCAGATAAATTGAGACTATGCTTTGCAAAAGTTTAATGGTGGAAATGGTACAATGCAATGGTCTGAAAATAGAGCTTTCAGGGCTGCGAACCACTAACACCTCAGATTCCTTCTGCCTTATTCTCCCATTAGGAAGCCAAAGCCACCAAGAAGAAAAAAAGAGTGTGGTGAATGCACATTAATATCTTGCAAATAGGCCAGGGTGCAGTGGCTCACACCTGTAATCCTAGCACTGTAGAAGCCGAGATGGGAGGATCGCTTAAGCTCAGGAGTTTGAGACCAGCCTGAGCAAAAGCAAGACCCCTCTCTTAAAAAAAAAAAAAAAAAAAAAAAAAAATCTTGCAAATAAAAATTAACAGAGATATGAAGAAAAAAAATCTTACTTAAAGATGTGATATTCTCTGGTTCACTGATTTCTTTTCTCTTAGATATAAGAGGAAAAAAGTTTAGAAGAAAACATTCAAGGAGATCAAGGAGAACTAGTAAGGCTGCAATGCTTTTTCACTTCAAATTCAGGATCCATAATTATATTATTCCCTAAAACAATGGCTTTCAAATGCTACTACTATTTAGGCTGAGATACAAGGGAAATAAATGATATCATCATGGGGCTTAACTGTATTACACATTTATTTTATTAAATTTATGCCCATTAGAAGCATAGAAAATTGCAAGCCTTTAACATTCTCTCTCTCTCTCACACACACACACACACACACACACACACAGAATCATACAACAAATACATCATCTTGAATCTTAGTTTTTAATTTCTTTCCACAATTCCACAGAGCTCATAAAGGAAAAAAATGCTCCTACCATCCAGATTTATAAACTAGTTTCTATCAGTCCTGGGAATCACTAGTTACTCACACCACAGCAGGTGGCTGCTTGCTGCAACACATCAGCATTTGCACGTAATGAATGCAGTATTTTCTTATATGGATATTACTCCTCATTTGAACCAATCCGAAGAAGCTTCAAGGTAGGGAGGGAAGAAGTGGGAGGTGAGAAAAGGGCAATTTAAGTCAAGAGAAACCCCACACCCAGTCCACATTGAAATCACAACCATGTATGGTTGCTGAAATGGAAAGTACTTGAGTGCCCCCCTAAAAGCTAGAAGGCAAAACACCAATGAGCTCTACTCTGTGGAATTCAGTCTCACCTGAGGATAAAGCTTTTTGCAATTCTAAACAAAACTAAATTGAAAAGACATTTAACTAAATACCAGAGTGGATAGGACAGAGTTTCAGGATGGGCTCAAGCAAACACCACAGCTTGTCCAAGGGCAGCCAGAAATGAACCCCCTTCAGAGACAGAAGACAGAAGGGAAAGTGGAATTTTGCCTTTTCCCTTAACCGTTATCTGGCAAATGTTGACTATTTTCCTAAAAGTAAAAATCCTTATAAGAAGAGCAGATCTTGAAACTATTTTTGCAGAAACTTCTTCCATTTCTGTTTCTAAAATAATTCAAAAGACTAATTTTTTAAATTTTAATAATTTTAATCATGAATATTTGCAGAAAGTGAGAATTGGTCCAGGAGAATGAAAGAGCGTAAACCTCCCAAATTCTTGAGGTCGAGCAGTGTCTACAGGAGCCTAAATGAGGCCCATGGCCTGGACTTATAGTTTGTTTTTCTCCAAAGCTACATATTGAGAGCTACTGAGAGCTGTAGGCCACTGAAGCCCAAGTCAACAAAGGTAATTTTCATGCATCTATTTTTCAGTAGAATGTAAGTAACACAATGCCTAGCTCAAAAAATACTTGTTGAATGAAATTAAAGAATGAAATATCCACAAGGAAGGAGTGACAGTCACTCCTACTTCACTCTCAGCCTAAAGTTAGACCTGACTATGTTAATAAATACTATTAAAAAATCTTATTCATACCAGCTTTACTTGTAACAGCCAAAAATTAGAAATATCCCCAATGCTTTAAAAAGGTGAATGGTTAAACAAGCTCTGGTACATCCATACCATGGGATACTATCAAGCAATAAAAAGGAACAAACTATTGATATACACAACAACTTGGATGAATGTCAAGGGAATTGTGCTGAATGTAAAAAAGCCAATCCCCAAAGATTACATACTGCATGGTACTGTTTATATGACATTCTTGAAATGGCAAAATTATAGAAATGAAGAACAGATTAGTGGTTGCCAGGAGTTAGGGATGAGGGTAGGGGAGGAAGGAGGGAGGTGGCTGTGGTTATAAAAGAACAACAGGAAGGAATCTTGTGGTGATGGAACTGGTATTTTGCCAATGGTGGTGGATACATGTGATAAAATTGTATAGAATTTAATATAGACCCATGTGCACATACACAATAGTACTGTAAAACTGGAGAAATCTGGAGTGTATCCATGTCAATATCCTGGTTGTGATATTATAGTTATGTAAGCTGTTACCATTGGGTGAAACTGGGAAAAGGATACATAAATCTCTCTGCATTATTTCTTACAGCCTCATGTGAATCTACAATTATCTCTAAATAAAAAGATTAATTAAAAAAAATCCTAAAGCAACCTCTTTTCTGTCACCACCAACACCACCAATTTAAGAGTGTGGGGGGGGTGATTAACACATAAAACCCTTCTTAATCACCTCCTTAGATCTCTCCCACCTCTAAACCTCCAATGTACCAATTGTTTTTCACGCAATCTAACTCTTGCTTTTATATTAAGAACAAATATTTCAGGACTCTTATCTCCTTTTCTAGGATAAAAGCTCCTGAGACCATTAGGGCCTATGTCCTATACCTGTTTGATAGCCTCTCAGTGCCTAGCATAATGCTGAATGTAGAGTAGAGACTGAATAAAAGTGTTTTTAATAAATGAATATATGAATGAATGAATGTATGAATTTCCTACTCATAGTAGAACAACCAGATAAACTGAAAATTCACAGTGCTTTTACTCCAATTTCCTCAACTTCAGAAGGTCAGTAATAGCTATGCCTACCTGCCTCACAGGCCTGCAGAGAGGTTAGAGATCAGATCTCCACTTGAGCCTGCGGTAGCAGCAAGTGCATACATAGCTTTAGAGAGCTTCGATAATTATTTTTTGTGTGTTCTTTTGCCAGTTATTTTCTCTGAACCTCAGATTTCCCCTCTGTAAAATGGGGGATAATATTTTTGCAAGGTTGCTATGTGAAGAACACATGGTGCTCGTAAAAGGCCTCGCTTGATGCCAACCTCACTAGATGCTCAATAAACACGTCCACCCTTCCACGGATACTTCCAGGCACTGACACTCACTTCATAGCTCAAAATGGCAGCCAATTCTTAGTAAGTTTATGCCTTTGCAGTAAATGACCAGTGTTTTATTCACATAGCACCCTCCTCTAAAGATCAAAGTTTGCTTACATTTACAATGGCAAAGCAACGAGGTCAAAGTAAATGTAGACAGAGGATGGAACAAATGGGACGAGGTAAGTTCAAGCGGTAGATAGTACGGGGATTTATGGGTAGCTGTTAGGACAGTGTATTGCAAGTCCCTCGCCCCCAAGTCACCACAGAAGATGGCCTGTCTTGGGCTTGCTGTCCTCCCCCATGGTTTCACACAGCGGTTCTGTCCACAGGCAGCACAGACACTAGAGAAAGACACCTAAAAAGCCTACTGACCCCTAAAAATGGCGACCTGGAGAAACTGAAGGGAAGGAGGGGGGCCTCTGTTTATTTCCTCTGCTAGGGAAGCTGTTTGTCTTCAGTATCAATCTACTGCTTCCTTCTCAGGGCTGGCAGTGCCTCAGTCCGTTCTTACCCAAGGGTGGTAACTTTCCCCCAAGTGTGCAGCTGTCTGAAAATATATTTGCTCTTGATGTGTCACCAGGTCAGGAGGAGTTCTGAGAAATACTTTACACATAGGTGTCTCTGAGCCCAGGCAGTGGAGATATTTGCTGACCCATGAGGCAGGGATGGACAAACACTGGATCTGGTTTCAGGGTCCGGTTTTCAAAGAATATACGTATCGCAGTCAGTCAGTCAATTGCATTTTGAGTCCTAACGACACACCTGGCCTCTGCTTAAAACTGAGAAGGAATCATCCGTGACTGAGACACAGAAGGTCCCCTCCCTTTATGGAGCTTGTGGTCTACTTCTGCATATTCACATTTGTTTGCTTTACTTCTATCATAATGATCTGGTATGGCACACAGCACCACATGAGTCAAATCAAAGGTCTCAAAAATAGAATGTCATTCCAAGCATATTCCCTATAACAAGCAGAAGAATATGAAATAGAAATAATATGAAGATATGTTCATGTTAGACAATAAAGGCATATTCTGCAAATCTCAAGAAGATGGATGTGCTTTCTAGAAGAATTATACATTTTACATTTTTAAAGCCTTATAAGTTTTATTCTCTTATTAACATAATTAACAATAGCATATACTTACTAAGTACTTACTATGTGCCAGGCACTATACTAACACCCTTCAAAGAATCATCTCATTTAATCTTTACAACAATCTTATGAGTGATGCACATAATATTATTCCTATTTTATAGATAAGGAAACTTCAGCTTAGAAAATATAAGGGATGTAAATCCATGATCAACTGATTCAGAACTGATGTTCTACACTAAGCTACACCATTATAAGCCCACTTTGTTGAGAGAGAAGGCTAAGGTTATTATTGCTATTATTGAAATAAGAATGTATACTGTATAAATCCTTCAAAGCATATTAGATTGAACTATTACAAAATTAACTAATACAGGTTAAGTATCCCTTATCCAAAATGCTTGGGATCAGAAGTGTTTCAAATTTTGGATTTTTTCAGCTTTTGGAATATTTGCATATATATAATGAGATATTTGGGGGATGGGACCCAAGTCTAAATATGAAATTCATTTATGTTTCATATATACTTTATAAACACAACCTGAGGTAATTTTATATAATATTTTTAATAATTTTGTGCATAAAACAAAGTTTGTACATTGAACCATCAGAAAGCAAAGGTGTCATGTCAGGACTCAAAAAGTTTCAGTTTTGAAGCATTTTGGATTAAGGGATGCTCAACCTGTATACAACTGTTTTGACCTACAGAAATGGCAATTTCACTTGGTTCAAACTAATATAATATCAAGAGACAGAATGACATGAGCCTAGCCACAGCACAGCCCCCAACTAGCTGTATGACTTTCAGCAGTCGCTTAACATTTCTAGACTTCACTTGCATCACCCCCTAAAATAAAGAGGTTGAGCTGAATTTGTATTTAGGTTCCCTTCCAGCTTTATGATTATAGGCAGAGAAGTGGGGAGAAGAACCATAATTCATTTGTTCAACAATTATTTATTAAGTACTATTCCAAATTCATCTGCATTTCAAGGACAGCCTTCCAGCAGTTTCCTGTCATCCCTGGGCTCCTATATGTTGGAGATAAAGAACAAGTTTGAGGATTTTTGCTTGTCTATTGAGGGTAAACAGGACGCTCCCTATGGTGCTGGCAGCTTCCCTCAAATCACAATTTCACAGAAGAGAGAGCCAAAGGACATGGAAACCAAAGTAATGTGAAGAGACGAAGTGTGGCAGAAGAAATGTTCATGTGAACAAACATGTATCTTCAAAAAAAAGAACTCAGTAAATATTCTGGCTCACAGAGACTTCCAGAAAAATATTCTACTTTACTTGCTCCTCTAGACTTCATCTAGAGACAATCATCTAGACTTTTATCTTTAAAAAAAAAAAAAATACCAGAAAGAAAGAGCCCTCAGCTTCACTGGGTAGAGCACTTGAGCATCTAGTCACAACCTTTGCAGTGATTAAGAATTGGGAAAAGAAGGTTACAGGAAAACACCAAACTGCTACTCTGAAGACAACGATTCAGTACGTGGCTATGCTACTTACTAGCTTTGTGAGCCTGGACTTATTATTCAACCTGCCTGTGCCTCAGTTTTCTCATCCATAAACTGAGGACTGGGACAGATGACTTCTCAACATCTTTCCCATTCTAAAGGTCAAGCAGTTCCTTATGTAAGTTATTACCATCTGATCTGCCATCTGTTCCCTTTTGCACTGTCCATTGTGGACACAGCAAACAGCTATTTTCCAACATGCCTGCAATAGCTCTTCAAATACATTCTTGAAGATTCGTATGCATGCTTGCTTGACTCCCTCTCCTCTAACCTAAATCAAAGTCCCCGATGGAGTCATGTGATTAGCAAAATGTTGGGAGTTAACTCATGTGGGGTCATATGTCTAAACTTTGAGCTCATAAGGGAGGATACATGCAGCAAACAGCTGTTTGCTTTCTCAACTTCTTGTAACTAAGAAAGACCCATAACTCCCAATCTTATTCCCTGGGAATTCTACCAACTACTATAGAAATACAAAAGCTGCAAGAGAAAGGTATTAATAACTTTGATGTGCTGACAATCTAGCTGAGAAGATCAAACCTGCACACAGTATATAATTGATGAATTCTATAGGACAGATTGTTATTATGTGCTAAATTTGGGAATGTACCCAGTAAGAGTCAGACAAAAAACATTAGATAAGGAGTATATTCTGCTCCAGGGAAAGCTTGTCACTCTGTAGGAGGTTACACTCCAGGTCATTGAAGAGGACATAAATCACCAGGGAAACCATGATACCAACCCAGCCTCTAGTGGGGGGGGGGGTAATCTTCAAATTAGGGGTGACCCTGGCTCTACCAACAGACCTCTCTCAAACCCACCCTTCTGGGGTAGTTCAGAACAGACTATCTGACAGGGGAGTGGAGACAATTGAGAGCCAAATGTCACTTTGCCTTTCTGTGTTCTAAGTCAGGGTTGTTCATTTCTCTCTCAACCTGTAGCTTAACTTTCTAGTCCATTTAATGCAAACCATCTCTGAATAGGGCTCCTATGACATATGTCAATTTGAAGTCTCCAGAAAGGTATTTTTCTTCTGCAAACAAGTACCCTTTGTAAACAACAAATTAAAAAGTAAAAATAATTTACAAGAGAAATCATAGAAGCAAATTCTTAATAAACAAACTCCTCCCCAAGATTCTTCATTTCAGAGCTTTTTATCATGTCTCCTTTATTCCAAAATGCAAATACCCACAAGGAAGAAAGCAATTTGAGAACTGTTATTACAAAATTTTATGTTTTAAAGATGAGCAGTTTTCTTTTTCCTCTTCAGGGCCTTTGAAATACAAAATTTGTCAAAAAGACAGACATGGAGAAAAGTTTCAGCCACCTCAAATTTTGATAACACCCATGAAATTTAAGCTGATATATCTCATAACCGATGTTTTATAAACCTGTCCTTAAAAATCAGTGGCATGCTCTCAACACTTCCTGTCATGGAAATTGTTCCAACAGACAAAGCAATAGGCATTTCCATGGTTAAGGCCTCACAGCTGTCACATTATTTAGTTCTGCACAAATGAAAAATCCTATTACCCAAAAAAGGTTAGAGAATCTGTGGTTGAAATTTGGCAAGCAATTGCATTTCCACATTGTTTTAGTTAGTACACTTCCTCAATGCAAATATGAACCCTACAAAATATTTAATTAAAAATAACTATATGCCTGCAAACATGTCAAAATTTGAAGTTAATGCTTTGCCTTCTTTAGTGATGTTATGTAACTCACTAGAGAAAAGAGCTCACAGTTCCTCAATCCCCATCCTCCAATGACTCAAAAGAGCAAATTCGAATTTTAAAGGATAACAGAACAAACAATAAAACCTCCCACTTCCTCAAGGTCATAGAATAGACTCTCATATCACTGAACTCAAAAGAATCCAAATTCTCATATAAGCATCATGTCTCTCCATGAACTGGTCCCTCTGTGAGGGAACTTGCATTTACAAAGTCTTTTCTGCTTGTTTGAGCTTGATTTCTACTATTTGCCTGGTATTTGAGAGGAGAAAAAAAATTGTTATATTGGGGGGGATATAGGAAGTAAGACTCAAACATGAATTCTTATTTCTTTCTGAAAAAAAAAAAGTTTAAATAATTACTTGAGGTTTACACAGAAGTAAAAGAAAAGCAGAATTTCCAGGAATTCATGGGAAGTGGAGCCATTCATTGGCACTTTTCTTCTAATAAATAAAAGCAATAAATAGATGGCCTTTTAAAATGCCTAGGTTCCCATTCCCTTATGATACCACTAAGGAGAGGTTAAATGGCTGCACTTTGGTCTCCACATTTACGTCTCAGAATTACCACTTACTCTGTGACCGTGGACAGGATACTTAGCTTCCTCCCTGGTAAAATATCTACTTAAAATTGTGTTGTGAGGATTATATGAATTTGCACATATAAAAGACTTAGTCTATCACGGGTCCATAGTGAACACTGTAAATATTAGCTGTTGTCATTACTACCACCACCACGAAATCTCTTCTCAGCATCCCAAATAAAATCACATCCCACCAAGGAAAAAAATGTATTTCATTCTCTAAAATGATGATGGCCTGGCCTCAGGTTCACCATCTGATCCAAAAAGATTGAACCCTCTCTTCCTCAGCCAGAGCGCACTAATGGGAGCTGAGGCTTGAGCTGCTCTGTTCTTTAGGCAGCAGAAGAGGCCAGATACTTAGAACCAGTAGTTTTGGTTGCATTCATTAACAAATGTTAATTGTGTCCCTAGTCTGTGCTGAGCAATGTCCCAGGTGCTGAATTTATTTGCTCATGGTTACCACTTTTACTGCACTCTCTAGAGCCAAGGCCTTGTTTCCTTACTGCAATGTGCTTATGTAAAAGAAATGTTATTAAACATCTCCCAGGAGGAAACTAACAAGAATAGTTGAGGGTACCCCAAACCATCCATTTCTATTTTTTTCTTATAGTTCTATAATATGAATATCTTCACCCACTTTTTCAATTCAATAGGCAGATTATTCCCAGATGATGAGTTTTTGCCAAATAGCTGCCAGAAAGGATGACTTCAGGCAAGCTGGCTCTGAAATCAACAAACTGATAGCAGACTACCAATGCCCCATCCCTCACATCTACCACCCTGTGAATGGAGCTGGGAAGGCGGCCACTCTGGGAGTCCCATGGGACCCAGGAGAGGTAACACACAAGCACAGAGCATGCACATAAGCTATCATCACCAAGGAAGTCTCCTCCAAAACTTGCAGCTAGGCACCAGAAGCTTAAACTGCTCAGTAGAAGAGTCTTAACATTTACTAAGGCCTAGGTAAGATGTAACCACTTGTAAAACAGCCGATATAATGATTATTATTTTATGAAGTTGCATCATTATGTTCAGGCAGCACAGGGAAGAAAAAGAGCACTGACTTGGGAGTCAAGCCTGAGCTTGAATTCCAGGGATACCACTTAATAGCTATGTGACCCTGAGCAAATATTTAACTTCTTTAAGTCTCATTTTCCTTATCTAGGTTATATGGCTTCAAATTTGAGGATCTTTGTGAGGATTAAAGAAATGATTCATGTTAAACACCTAGCTGCAGTCTAACACACAGTTGAAGCTCAACATGGTAAATGTCCTGCCCACCTCTTATTTTCAGGCAGGAAAAATGTCCCAAGGAACTCATCCCCTGACTTAGAGGAATAATGAGAGGGAATCCAAGGCAAATATTGCCCTTAATTTTTCTAAGAGCCTAATTCTGATAACTGATATTTTTAGGGCTCTGACAGTACCTGAGATATTATGAAAAATGCAACCAAACCTTCTCCAATAGCTCTTTCTCACCCAGATTTTATAGTGGGCAATCAAGAAGGCTTCAGCTTTGTCCTGAAGAGCACCATGAGCTCTGGAACTGGCTCCTCTGGCTCCAGTCTTTCTATCCAAATTCCCAATGTAGCTGCTAAAAAGAAAGATAACTATTTCTCTCCGCAAAAGTAATCTGTACATAGGATGGCACATAGAGTGAGGGTAGGCAATTTGCCTTAAGTTCTTTTCATTTACTCAATAATATCTGTCAGGTCCAAAGCTTGACTAATACATATTTTAAAATAAACTTAAAACCTAAATATATCAGAAAGCTGGGAGACTTGAAAGTTCTTAAGTTTCACTGGGTCTAGATTTAAAATCACAAGGGTTGAATTTGAGCTTTGGTTCCATCTCAAACTGACCATATTACTCTGGGCAAGCTATTCAATTTTTCTGAATTATAGCTTCCTCATCTGTGAACTAATAATATTACCTACCTAACAGTTTTATTTTAGCATTAAATGATATCATGTGGAAGTTTTAAAAACTGTAAAGTTCCATACGAATGTTATGTTATAAAATTTTAATCTTTTTTATTATTGTCCCTTTTGTCAGCTACAACCTGTGTGATACAATAAAATCTTAGAAGTGTATGTTTATACACAGCTCTCCCCAGCTGGCCATAGCCCACCTGGGCACTCTTGTATCTCACACCACACCTCAGTCTATTGACCGAGTCTATTGACCATTGATCCCAAGTTCAGTTTCTTTGTGAGCCCGGCCATTCCCAGTCCACTTTCAGACAAAAGGATCATCATAGCTTCTGACACTCTCAGTTTGGAATTTCAGAACCTGACATTTATTTCCAAAAGGTGAAATCTGATTTGGCTTATAGAATCACAAAAAACCATGTAACTTTCTTAAGCACTGCCTTTACGTGCCCATATACATACAGTCTTAAGAAATGGGCCCCTCTCTTATGTAAGGGCCAATAACTTCTCAATCTGTAATATCTCCAAAGTCTTAGCCAAAGGAAAAAAAAAAAGGCTTGGCTTTACATTTGTGGCATTTCATGGTGTGTTGAAGGGATCCCCAAGTCCAGTCCCAAGTTTGATGATTCACTAGGATGACCCAACAAGATAGCATACAGTCATACTCACAACTATAACGTATTACAGTGAAAAGATATAAAGCAAAATCAACAAGGGAAAAAGGTACATGGGGTGAAGTCTGGGGAAAACCAGGTGGGAGCTTCCAAAGAGATTCAGTGCCTAGTGTTTCTTATTAGGGGCTGGTTATGTAGGCACCTCCTGCCTGACATGTACCCAAATTCCAGACTCCCAGAAAGAAAGCAGGTGTTCAGCATAAACCATTTTGTTTGCACAAATAGTTTAGGCACAGTGAGCTACTCTTATCGTTTAGATTGATGGGAACCCTCCTGAAATCCAAGTTCCCAGGCACCAGCCAAGGGCCAAATTTGCAAACATGCCTTTCTAAGGATAAGCTGTTTCAGTTCTGCTATGTTAATTCTTTTCTGCACACATGGGAATAAAAATCCCAGATATCTAATTAACAATTGCCCATTGACCACTAAAGAATATAAGAATAGCCGATCTGTGTATTGAAATCCTTAAAAAGACAGTGAACATAACTTAGCACTTCAAAATATATTCATTCAATGCACTTGTACTGTGTCATGGGCTTTGAGTATTAAGGAAAGAATAAGTCCCTTCCATCTCTGCCCTTTAAGAACTTTCGGACCAGTAGGGAAGATAAGATGAGTATATAAAGAATGTTAACACACAGTGGTACGTGATGATGGTCATAAAAGAGGTATAAGCCAAACACTAAACCAGTTGGAGAAGGGAAAGAAAAATTCCTACTGCAATGAACCAGAAGATTTGGGGAAGAATTACCATAGAGCTGCAGTTTTAAGGACAAGCAGGATTTGAGAGTAAGTGACAAGGTCAAGAAGAGCTTGACTAAGGGGAATAAAAGTCCATAAAAAACATCCATAACCAGGTGTGGTGCACACCTGTAGTCCCAGCTACTCAGGAGGCTGAGGCAGGAGGACTGCTTAGGCCCAGGAGCTTGAGGCTGCAATGAGCTAGGATCATACCACTGCACTCCAGCCTGGGTGACAAAGCAAGACCCCATCTCTAAAAAAGAAAAAATAAAAAACAAAAACAAAAACATCCAGTCTCCTTAATGAGATGTAAAACGCTGTCCATGATCAGCCTGCTGCCTAACTCTCTGGCCTCAGCCCCTGCCAGCCTTGCCTTGAACATGAATGAAACTGTGCCCACCACACTATTTCCCATCTTTCTTGACTTTCTGGTTCCTATTAAATCCACATCTCCTCTCAAGTATCACGTCTTCCAGGAAGCCCTACCTTGGCACTTGATCTCCCTCCTCTGTGCTCACATCTGACTATTGACATCACACTGTGTAATTATAGACACGTATCTTCCCCACTGAACTCTGAACCTAAAACAATTTCTGGCACATAATAAACATAGTAAACACTCAGTGAGCATTTGTTGAATAAATTAACTCTTGTCTCCAATCTAATGTTCTTCCCACTAGAGCATGCTGCCCCTTTTATCAACAAATGTTCACTGATTCATAATAGTTTAAAAAGAATAGTAACAAATTTTCAGTAAAGACCAACGAATCATACCATACTTGAATATTAAACTAAACTTACACACTTGGTCAATGCATCTATAGCTAGTGAAGCACATAAACACACCCTCAAGGACCTGACCATTCCCACCCATAGTTCATCAGTCTTGGTGCTTTGGTCTCAAAGGAAAGAGACCAAATCAGAATCTATCACAGGACTAGTCCGAGACTTGATTAACAGTGAGAAGGACTTGGGGCTTGGCACATGAAGGTTCAAAAATCTGGTATTCCAAAAGCCCAATGTGGGATGCCTCCAGGATTTTAAAACATATATCTTGCTCCCTGTGTACTGAATGTCAGCCCAAGACTTGTTTTTAGTTCCTGGCTGCTCAGAGAGTGATCTTGGGGAAAGTCTGCCAGAGAAGGGAAAAAGCAAACATATCCACCCCCTTCTCACTTCCTCACACACCAAGCAAACATCTGTGCTCAGCTCTACAGTAGGGTCACACCTGTCTCCTGCAGAATCTGACAGGTAGAGTCACATCTTCTCCATACCCTTGGCTTCCAGCCACACCTCAGTTCCTGTGGAGAAGCAGGTGATCATCTTTACACTTAGGCACCTCTAGTAACCAAGGCTAATCTCCCCCGTGGCTCTCCCCAAGGAACCCAGATAATATGTCAGGTTTTCCCTCTGGCCTGCATAAAGCACACAACCATCAGAAAAACATAAACACAGGCCTAGAAACACACAAACACACACTTGTGTGTACTTGTGTCTGATCCTGACTGCTTAGGGAGAAGGGCCACCCAGCTTCTTGCAATTTCCTATAGATAATAGTTTACAGCCCCAGTCTCCCTGCTCCTCCCCCCACCAGGAAACTCAGAAACTGCTAACCACAGTAGCACATGCTACTTCAAAGCTCTAACCAAAGTCAGCATGCATTGTGTGTCAACTATTCCTAGAATCTTAAACTCAATTCTGGAGATATAAAAAGGGGCCTTAAACATTCTTTCTGGGTTCAAGCCTTAATCATTTTGCCAAAAGCACACTTATGGGTCCCTTATGGAAAAATGGTAAATATGCTTAACTCCAAAGCAAGACAATTTATCTTTTTGTAATAATCTGGCTCCAATTGTGATCTAGTCCATAAATTAGTATATGGAGTCACCATTTTCCAACACATTATACACCTTCCTGCAGAAGTCTGGAATTAAACAGGAGCATCATCTTTACAAATACCATTACCTTTTACCAGAAAAGCTTTAAAATATGTTATCTCATCTGTACCCACCAGTCCAAACAGGTGTGCCAATAGACCTCAAATATATCTTCCATACTTTGGGCAGTATTACTATCCCTAAAGAGAAATTTAGTTATTTCACTCACAATATTGAGGAACATCCATTAGTTCCTTGTACTTTCCATGATAAAGTTTTTAGCCTGATTTCACCTTTGGTCTTCAGCTTGCCACATTAGGAGCACCTCCAGCCATAACTTATCTGCCCCACGTGCCAACTCAGTGGTCTCTCCCTGTTCCCTTAGTGTCCCATGCCCTTCCTGACTCCAAGCCTTTGAATGTGAAATGTCCTTCAACCTTCCCTCTCCATCTCACCCCACCTCAACCTAGCAAACTCCTACTCAGCCATGGGTCTAGCTCATCTGTCACCTTCCTACTTTCCCAGCTAGTTGCTCTCTTGGCAATCTCACAATAAGCTGTATTATTTATACTAGAACATTTACCACGTTGTACTGTAAGTATTACTTTACCATCGTTACCCTCAATAGCAAAGAGAAGAAGCCAAGAGGAAGGGAAGGAGAGAGCAGAGAAAGGAAAGAAAGAGAAGGGAACTGACATTTATTGAACAGTGACTCTTTGCAAGGCACAGTGATTCTATGAATGCAATTTTTTCAGAAAAGGAAACTGAGACTCAGAGAGTTTAAGTTATGTGCTCAATTACACAACTAGTAAGTGAATCCAAGGTTTAAAGTCAAGCTTATCCGACTCCAAAGCCAAGTTCATTCCACTGCAAAGTGGCCTCTGGGAAACATGACCTTCCAAACCCACACTTGCCTGTGGACACTGGCCAGAAACACTTACTTTACTATAACTCCTCTCCTGTCACCTTGCTGGCCATTGTGTTTCATAATTCTGGCTTCTGTCCTTCTACCTTTGATTTCACCTCAAAATCATGTTATTAACCACCTGATGGCAAAGTGTCCCAAGGATTCTAGCAAGAACACAGTGATTACATTTGCAGAAAGGTAGTATGATGCTATTTCAAAAAGACTCAAGGGCACACATTATAAAACAGAATAAAGGAGTGTCATATCTGAGTGATCTGACTAGGGCAACTGGCATAAAAAATTTAATTTTAAAAAATCCCCATATCATGTACATTATGAAGATCAACTTCATTTTTACGCAAGTTCTTCAGTATATCCCCTCACATTTATCAAGTTGTGATGCCCCCAAATAAAATGTAAGTGGGGTCTTCTTGCCAGTTCTCCAGAGTCATATTTCAGTTGCTCTAGTTCCAGACAGTGCTGCTGTAACCGCAGCAGTAAGCAGCTGACTTCTCAGGCTGTGGTGTGCTGGGAGAACTCGTTTTCTTTTCCTTGGAAGAGTGTGTCAAGTCTATCATTACATCTCTTTGGTAACAGAAATATCCCAAGTTTTCAGTTTCAAATATTATAGTCTGCTATGAGACTCACACCAAACAATCTGTCTTAACACAGGATTCAATAAGCGTGATCATAACATCTTTCCTCTAAGGCAGTGGTCCCCAAACTTTTTGGCACCAGGGACCATTTTCATGGAAGACAATTTTCCCACGGACCGGGGACAGGGTGGGGGGATGGCTTTGGGATGATTCAAGCACATTACACTTATTGTGCACTTTATTTCTATTATTATTATATTGTAATATATAAAGAAAGAATTATACAACACACCATAGGTTGGGGACCCCTGCTCTAAAGAACTTCCCCAAAAGAGGCGGTAGTGGCAGTGGTAGTGGAAAGAGCACAGGTTCTTGAGCCAAAGTAAGTAACCTGAGTTCAAATGTTTGTTTTGCCATTTACCAACTGTGTGACCTTGGGCAAGGCACTTAACTTCTCTGTGCTTCCATTTCCTATCAGTAAAATGAATAATTATCATCTACTTTAGAAAGTAGTCTGCCAATTAGATGAGCAAGGACCTAGCAAGGGACTGAGACATAGTATGCACTCACTAGACAGTAGACATTCTGTTTATCTGTTCTTCTTATTATTTGTAGCATTCCTAAAAGGAATGGAAAGGAAAGATACCATTTTTTCTTTTCCTAAGTAAAGGACCACAAATGATGTGATTTACCAAATGTAAATAGAACTAGTACTTAACTTCCTAAGGGCAACCCTTCAGTTACTAAATTCCAGGGCAGTGTGGATTCTTAAATAGGCTACTAAACTGCTGACTCATCACTTTGTAGTCTAGCGTCACCCCTAGATATTTCCTAAAATACTTAAACATTATTACTATCTCTATGTAACAAAAATTTTTAAATTTTTGCAACAAGCCTATTTTCAAGTACTATCTTGTGTGATCAAAACACTGGCCAAGGCCAGGCATGGTGGCTTATGCCTGTAATCTTAGCACTTTGGGAGGCCAAGGCAGGAGGATTGTTTGAGGTCAGGAGTTCGAGACCAGCCTGAGGAAGAAAAAGTGAGACCCCGTCTCTACAAAAAATAGAAAAATTAGCCAGGCGTGGTGGTACACACCTGTAGTCCCAGCTACTCGGGAGGCTGAGGAAGGAGGATCATTTGAGCCCAAGAGTTTGGGGTTGCAGTGAGCTATGATAATGCCACTGTACTCTAGCTGGGACAACAGAGAAACCCTGTCTCAAAAAAGTAATTAATTAATTAAAAATAAATTTTAAAATTTTTAAAAAAAAAAAAGAAAACACTGGCCAAGCTGTGTATCCTCATTTTACATCTAGAACTTAGTTTGCAGATTTCTGATTTCATAAATAATAGAGCAGAATACAGTTAGGGTACAGATAGGGTATAAGTACATCAGATTATCTTCTGATGATCCAAAGCATGGCCTCTGGAGTCTGACTGCCTGGGTTCAAATCCCTGTTCCTCTTATTAGCTGTGTCACTTGAGCAACTTATTTAACTTATCTATGCCTCAATTTCCTCATCACAAAATAGGAATAATAGTATTAATAATAGATTATTGTGAGGATTAAATAAATTGAAGTAGGCACAGTGCTTGGAATAGTGCCTAGTACATAGTAAGTACTCAATAAATGTCAGACATCATCATCATTCACTCGCCTCACAGGGTTGAAAAAATCAGTCTGAAGCAATCAGATATAATACAACATGTTACATTAGCAACCAAAGGCATACCAGATCAGGCAAAATACTCTTAAAATAACTGAGAAAAATGAATCCTACCATAACTAATTACTACTCCTAGGTGCCATCAATGCAGTAGATCCATCCTATTTGCAGATTGAATGCCTGTGGTTTCAAGTATTCATAAGTTACCTTGAAGATATGTCACATAGAAATTGTAATTAAATCAAAAATAGCACCAGATAAGTATGAGGTGGTAAGTCCTTCGCTGATCAGTCTTTAGGCCAAGCACCCAGCAATAGCATCTCAATCTGTTTTTGCTGGTTTTCATTAAATATATGACCTTATTTAATCCTTTTAACAACCTTGTGAGGTGGGTATGATCATTCTCATTTTATAGACACATCGAGGAAATCATATGCTATGATAATAGTTATAGACCTGGGGATAGCAATGGTCTCAGGATGCAGACCTGAACATGTCCCAAGATGACAGAACTGAAACAACCCTAGAATACATTCTTTTAAAAAAAAAAAAATCAAACTGAAACCCAGACCCTTTACTTCTAAAACTCAAATGACTAGTCTAAAACCAATAGTGGTAAAGAATCTGCTCTAAAGAATCTAACATGCTGCAACACAGTCTTCCAACACAGATCAGCGGCAGAGGAGGCAGGACCCATCAGGGCACAGATCTGACTGAGCAACTTAGCATGGCCTGGGATCCAGCCCGTGCCCTCAGCCTCACAACCCTGTGTTTTAATCAAGTGACTCAGCCAGTGGCAGGAGAGCCCAGGCGCCTGTGGCCGTGAGTAATGGCAGCACAAAACACATCTGTCTAATCAGAAGCTGATGGCAATGGCATCAGTTCTCTCAAAACTTACAGTAAAACAATGCTTCTGCAAGGGGGAAAAAAACCATCTATTCACCCAGAAGTCAAGTGATGCCTGCCTTTCTCCCTCTAACTCAGAATACAAATTTGTGGAATTGTTTGCTAGGTCTTATATCCACCCATCCACCCCCAAATATTTCTTGATGCATTATACAGACAAGACAACTTACCTAGGAATAATAAACCACAAATCTACTCTAGAATGTATTAGCAATCTAAGTTCCATTTATGCAATGCTTTTAATTTTGATAATCTTATCTTCTATTGTAGTCAATACAAGGATATGCATAAGAAAGTGTTTTGAGTTGTAGAACTTCAAAATATGTAAAGAATCATGCACCATTTGAGGAATTTACACTCTCATTTGCACAAAAATCATTCAGATTCGTCATTCTTCATTTGTTCATCATTAATTTAAAATACCTACATAATCCCACTGTGCCAGGAACTCGGCCACTTCCCATGTGCTGCAAATTAACCACAACTCCAAGCCTCAGGGCTCAATCTTTCCCATTGGTCTTAACATCTCCATCCTATTCCCCACCCAGTCTGAGCCTCTGTCTGTTTCTCTCTCCTCTCGCTCCTTGCCCCCTCTTAGTTCCTGAGCACTCAAAATGAGTCATTTGCACCAATCGGCAAGTCTAGCACGGCTTCATTACTGCCAGTGGCACTAAGGAATAATGATCCTGTATTAGACGTACCAAGAGGCAAGTACAGGAAACTACTGCTTCATTACCATTAAACACTTAGTTACATTATGCGTATTCCTGTCTACCTACCGTCTCCATCTCTATTTCTGGGACAAGCGGTACCCTTAAAATCCAGGAGGTCAAGATGTATAGAACACTAGTAGGGTGAACAATTCTCGGATCTTCTGATGTCGAGTCTGTGCTTCTGATGATGGAGTTCAGCTGGGGAGACCCTTAAAATATCAGGGGTTGCACAATGGTTGGATATGAATTTTCCAATTTGCTGGGATCATTGAAATCCAAGATCAGCATTTTACTGGAGACCAATTTCAACACAACTTTTAAAACATCTCAACCCTGAATTATTGATAAAACAAATCCTTTCTGGGAAAAAAAAGACTAATTACTCATTCATATTCTTTGCAAAGAGAAGCAAAACCAAGGGCCCGGATCCCAGTGGGCACAGCTCTCCTAGACCTGCCAAAGGGTGCAGCCGACAATAGCCCTGAAGCATGCCTGGCTTCACGACGCCCCCCATGGGCCCTGCCTTTCCAGTCTTACTGCTTCCCTGTTTTTGAGAGAGTGACAACCTCATTAAACCAAATCACTTTTCCTGTTGGAAAAAAAAGAGCTAAATTTTTCTTCATCTACTATATCTTTAAATTTTCTTTTTGAAACAGGTGGTAGCAAACATATTACCAGGGAACTCTGGAAGCCTACAAGGGCACAGTTCATCCTATCTCCCTTGCCCAAGGGGGAGAACCACCTGGCCTGACATCCTGGGTTTTGAGGATGGTGAGGCCTGTGCTGGCCCTGGGCAGACTCACATTTCCACAGGGCAGCAGACCACTCTGCACAAGGTGCTAATTCATTCATTCCACAAATGTTTATTGAGTGAAGTCTGAAAAAGGCCTCATAGGAGACAGTGGGATCATTCACAAGCCAACGGTCAAGTCTAATGGATCAGATGTGGACAATCAATCTTTCATTAGACCCAAACCACCTCTAGGATAAAGCAAACAGGGCCCCTGCCCCACCCACACACTAGCAGCTGGGTGGGATCAGGCAGACCTTCTAGAACAGGACTGCTGCTGAAAGAGGCTGAGGCAGTCACGGATTCCCTCCAGAATAATCAAAACTCCTGCACCGTAAGTGACATAATAGCTCTAAGATGCTTTGCATAGTGTCTGACACCAAATGAGAGCTCAATGTTAGTGGTTTTTGCTCTTCTTATTCAAGCCTGCTCTTATTCAAGGTGCAGAAAGTGAAAAGAACACAGGTTTTAGAATTAGACTAAATTTGGATCTCAGCTATGCTACTTACAAGTTATGTGACTAAGGAAAATGATCTTTCTGAGCCTCAGTTTCTCATCTGTGAAAAGGGGTACAGTATACCACCCCACAAGTGGCTTGTGAGAATTACGAACATATTATATGCAAAGCCTGGCCCATAGTAAGTGCCCAATAAAAGTCAGCATTGCCCTGTCACCTTCCCCACACCTTCCCTTCTCCTTCCTGGCTGCTTGTCAAGGGCCCTGGAATCTGATTTCACCTGGATACCACACTAGGGATGAGGTGGGGCAGAAGAACTACAGGGAAGTGTAATGGGGAAGGTGAGAGGAAGGAACTCCTGGGGATCTTCCACAGAAACCCATCGAAGTCCTCAGCTCCTTTCACCCACCCTACTCTGTCTGGCTGCTCCACCCAGCTGACAGCAGGGGCCACCATCCCAGCTGGGAATGGCTGCTAAAAGGGGACAGGAATCTGGATAACAGTTTGCACCCATCCCACCTTCCGGTGTCTGAAGCCCCAATGGACTTCCTCTGCACATCGCTGCCAGGCTCTGCGGGTCAGCAGACAGTCTGATTCGCAGTGTGTTTTTATCTAGGCTTCCATCTCAACCCAGACCCCAAAGCCCTGGAGGCTGCTGGTCACAAATCAGCACTAAATGAAAATAAGGACTTTTCATTAAGGCAGGAAGTGGAGCCCCTCAAAGTCAAAGGGGATTTATAAAGGGAAGAGAAAGGAAAGGGAAGAGGAGACAGGAAGGGTGCAGAAAGAGAGACCCACTTCCTGCATGCTGGTGGAGCCCTATGTCTTAGAGACGCTGAAGCAGTCGGTTTTCCACTTTGAAAGATAAATCCCACTAGTGTGATTTACAGCTCGCCGCGGGACGAGGTCGCGGTGTAGGAAGAGAATTTCAAAACATTCCGCTTATTTTCAAGGGAGAAATCATCAGCCCCTTACCTGCCCTTCCCAACACCCCACCTGTAAGTAGGTCCTAACGCCGTACCTTTCTGCACCTGAGCAATCAGGACTCTGCAGCCAGGTCCTGCCAGCAGCCAGCCCCAAAGCCCACCCAGGTCAGGCCTCGAAAGCTGCAGAAAGCATGAGAGCCCAGCAGAACCCCTGCCTACCTGGGCATCCCAGCTTCCCGGAGACTCGGCCGCCTTGGCAGCGGAAGTGGCTCTTGAGTAGGTGGAAAATTGAGACAGGGAGCTTGTCGGACGCCAAAACGCAGTTCCCGTTTTAGAACTCAGAATACATTTAAATAACATCATTCTCCACCAACTCTCTCATTTAACAGAGGAGGAAACAGAGACCCAGAGAGAGAAAGAAAGTTGCCCGAGGTAACACAGCGAGTGGCCAAAGTCGAGAATAGAACCCAGGTGCGCTCTTTTTCGAGTCGCTGTCGGGCAGGGGGCGCGTCTCGCCGCCTCCCTGGTCTTCACGCCCCCAGCCCGGGGCCTGGTGGTCCAAGCCCGGCAGCCCCGGGCGCGGCGCATTACCTTCTTCCAGGCTTGGCGCTGCGAGCCTGCCCTGTCCCGACCGGGCGCTGGCGACTCTGCCCCGCTCGCACGCTCGCCGGTCGGCCCAGGTGTCGCCCGGCCGCTGTCAGCGCAGCGTGTGCGGGCTCCCCCCGCGGGCGGCGGGCGGGCGGGCGCGCAGGGGCCGTTCCTGGGTGCGCAGGCCAATGGCGCCGCGCCCGCTCCCCGCCCCGGCCGGCCCCGGCTTCCCCGCCCGGTACCCGGCGCCCGCCCGCTCCTTCTCTCTCGCCTTCCCTTCCCTGGCCCTCCGCCGCCTCCTGCTGCTTCTTTCCCCCTCCTGGGCTCTTTCTCAAGTGTACCTTGCCCCGAAACAACTTGTTTTCTGTGCAAATAGAGAAAGCAGCACTGTTACTTTTTGCTCACTGCCCGTTAGAAGACCTTGGAGCTCGAGAGCGTTCAGCGCGAGGAGCCCCACACCCAAAGTGGGGACAGCCGCCGCGCGGGGAAAGGGGAGCGGGTGGCATGGAGCCCAGTGATGGGGGCAAGTTGCTTTAATCCTCGGGACATCAGTTTCCTCATGTGTGAAATATGAAAAAAAAAAATGCAATGCCTCACAGGTTGTTGAGAGGATTAAATGAAGTGATGCTTTAAAAGTATCTATTAATGATACAATAAAACCTGGATAAATGGTGAGCGTGATGTGTACTGCCTGAGCCACCCAGTGGGTGTGCAAAGCTCCTGGAAGACTCTGGCTGGTGGGGAGGCAGGCACACCTATAAATACAATATTGTATTCTAGCCAATTTTTTTAAAAGTTACTGATGATGGGGGCAGTCCAGGCATACCTCTGAAAGAGGTGAACCTTAAGGCCATCTTCTTCATCATCTCCTGGATTACTGTTGTCCGTCCAACTGAGGGTGGTCCAGGTCTGCCTTTGATTCTTCCAAAGGTCTCCCTTCTCCCAAATTTACAAATGCTTATCCCCAAGGGCATCATTCAGTGCCAGGTGCAGGGCTGCTAACTTGGCCTAAGAATCCTTGCACTGTATTAAGGTATGTATTCTGGTTTTCCCTCAACCTTTGAGAGTCTAGTGTGTCCCTGTGCTGGGTAAGCACTTGGGATGCAAAAGAGAAATAAGCCATTCACCTTGCTTCTGAAGAGACAAATATGTAAGTAATTTCAATTTAGGGTAAGTGCTATAATAGGTATACAAAGTGTTATCAAGTCACACACACTGGGGGAGGTGGACAATAAAAGCTTAAATACAAATGTGACCAAGGTAAGTCTTGAAGGGCTACAAGTCAAGTCAGACAGAAGGGGTGAGAGAACACTGGGTGAAGACATGGAGATGCCTGTCATATGTCATGGCTATCACATAGGGTGTGTGACAGTGAGGCAGAGATGAAGCTAAGGAGGTAGGTAGACAGATGCTGGAGGAGTAGCCATACCTGCCTTGCTGAGGAAAGCAGGCTGTATCCTGTTGGTGATGGCTGCTAGTGAATGATTTGAAGCAGGGGAGATGCTTTTGGTAGCTCACTTTCATTGTTGATTGCACCTGACTTGGTTATCCTCTTCCTGCCCCTCTCTAGCCCTGGAGGGCAGGCACTGAGTCTTGCTCACATCTGGGTGCCTTGCATCACCTGGAACAGAGCTTTGAAATAACTAAACACTTGCTATTCCCGGTGTCACTCTTCTCCTGGTAACAAACACAATGCCTAACTGCTATGGAGGGTCTCAGGATCCTCACTTCAACCTCTGGGGCAGGCAGGTGGGGGAGAAATTTTGAGGCAGGGTCTTGTTGGGGCCCTCAATTCATCCAAATCTTGCATGGCTCAGAAATTAAAAACTAGAGCTCTGAAGTCTAATGGCCAAGGTTCCAAGTACTAGCCCTATCAGTTTCTAAAAGGACCTTAGGCCAATTACTCAACCTCTTTGTGCCTCAGTTTGCTCATTTGTTAAAGAGACAATAATTACACTCCTCTCTCATGCCTACTGTGAAGGTTAAAATGAGAAAATGTGCATGTTTATCACACTGCCTTGCACATTGAAAGTGCTGAATAAGCCTTGGTTAACATGATCATATCAAGTCAGCAGTGGCCTGTCCCACTTAACATATAGGAGACTGCCACGCTTCAAAATGGTTTGCGTGTAAGTGATACTTAACCTTCACAGAATTCTATGTTGATATTAAAGGGAAAGGCAAGGGAGTAGGGATAGTGCAGTGCAGGGTTAAATGTACAGACTTTGGTGCATGTCCTGGCTCCACCACTGAACTAGCTGGGTGACTTTGGACAAGTCACTTCACCTCTGTTAGTGACCATTCTTCTTCTATAAAATAGAAATAGTAATATTACCTGCCCCATGCAAAGGCAATAATGCATAACACACACAGCACATTGCCTGGTCCCAGGTAAGATGTCAATAAAAGTTAGCTAATAATGTGATAATGGTTGGAAGAGAGTTATTATAGTTTTTGTTTTTATTTTTTTAATTTTTAATTTTTTAAAAATCAAAACCACAGATAAAGGCATATTACAGTTTTTGGAAAGGGAAAAGTAATCTAACAGTAATGTATTGGAAGAGGGAAGTGTAATCCTGCAAAAAAACTAAACTTAAATGTAAAGGTTGGTGTTGGATCTGTGAAAATTAACTGGGACAGGAGTAGAAGTGAGCTTAGAAACCTGCAGGAGGAAGGGTTTTTTAGTTGGGCATGGGTTATTTAAATTCAGAACTCCTGTCTGAGCAAGGATGAAATTCTTGCAGTTCTATGGAACTGAAATAAAATGAGGTATTGTTTGCAGGACTGTGTATGACTGCTGTCTGAGCTGCCCTCTTGGAATGGTGGAATGCCATAAGGCTGGTGCTTTTAAATGAGAATCTGGAATTTAACCACTAACACCAGCCAGCTGTGACTTTGTAGAGTCACAGGCCCATTACTAAGTTGTTCAGTTTTATCAGTTGGTTAGTAGGTAAATATTAATTCATGGGATAGGCTAGGTGTGGTTCCTTCAGGCTTGAAATAGCCTCCCCTCTATTTCTGTCCCAGGGACTCCTTCTCATGCATCAAGGCCTGGGACAAATGTCACCCAATTCTGCCCTCTTAATTAATTGACTAAATTAATCTTTACAACCTCTCCAACTCCCATGGTGTATTCCTCAAGTGTTTTCTTGGCATTGATTTCATTCTGTCTTTATAGTTACTTGTCACAGGATCTGCCACTCCCCACTAGTTTTAAAGCCCACCCGCTTCAGAGACCCCTCCTTTCTCTTGTATTCTTACCACCTCCATCCTTCTTCCCACCCATCTCTACTCCAAATGACTTATACACCATGGCACTCGATAAATGCTTGTTAAACTGCATTGGCAGGCAGGTCTCTCATAGTAGGCATGTTACAGAGAGCAGCACTTTTGCCACAATGAAAAAGTAAAAGAACCTTCCATTTAAAGATATACTTTGTCTTTAAGCTATGTGGATTTATAACTTCTTACCCAGCAAAAATTGTAGATATTGCTAAAATGCTATATAATTATGGTTATATAATGTGGTTAGATGACTTATAGCAGTAGATATCAAATGTTCAGCATTTAGAACACTATTTAGTCATGGTACTAGGTCACCAAATCAAGAATTTGGTTTTTTAAATAATTTGTAAATACCAAATATCTTTTTGACTTTTGAAAGTACAAAAATTTGGCCTTGAATCAAATTGTGTTAGCAATCTCTCCACAGTCTTTAATAATGCCTTGCATTTCTACAGGGCTTTGTATTTTTCAAAGGCCTTTCACTATGATTATCTTGTTTGATCTTCACTCAACCCTATGATCTAGGAAGGGCAGCTATTAGTATTAATATCTGCATTTTACAGATGAAGATGGCATGGACTTGAGAGGATCAGGCCCTTAAGTCCAGGCCAAATGGCAAACTAATTACAAAGTCAAGGTTGAAACCCAGGGATCTACTATACCAGAGACATTTCTGATAATCATTGAGGATAGTGGCATCATCATTTATAACCTTTAGGAGCAATGATATTATCCAGACATGTGTCTTAATTTATATTCAAGTCTATGTATTTTCATACAGAGTTCCTTTGAGAAGTAAAGAAAAACCTTTGTACTGATCACCTCTCTCAGATATGTATGTATAATCATAATTATTTATTACTTCAGTGCCTTTCATTTGTACATGTCAACATTATACTTTTTTAGAAACCTCTAGGTTTACTCTATCAGTGTTTCAGAACAGATGTTCTTATTTTAATGTTTAATGAAAAATCAAATATTACTTCAAAAAATAGAATACCTCCACTTATATGAGGTACCTAGAATAGACAAATATAAAAAGAAAGAAAGTAGAATAGTGGTTACCAGGGACTGGGGGGAGTGGGTAATAGGCAGTTATTATTTAATGGATATAGTGTTTCAGTGTGGAACCAGGAATGGTGGTGATGGTTGCAGAACACTGTGAATGTACTTAATGCCACAGAACTGTACATTTAAAAATGTTTAGAATGGTAAACTTTATGTTATGTATATTTTACCACAGTTTAAAAAAATAGAAGACTGTCTTGTTTTATTAATATTGGAGTCTCTCTGGTAGAAGAAGGTTAGTTATAATGTCAGAACTCATGACATTTTTTGTTTTATTTATTTATTGTTTGAAACTCATCTCACCTAAGAGCCCTCCACACTTACTGCAGAAGACAAAGCAGTGATCTGTAGGGAATCCTACTAACCTTTTTTAAAAATCCAAAATGGGATTGAAGTTTATGTGATAAAGTGAGATCCTGTTAGATTGTTACAGCTATTACTAATTGAGTGCTTCCTACCTGCCAGGTACTTGACTAAATTCTTTTATACCCATTATTTCATGTAATCAACTGAGTAGCTCTAAGTGGTTACAGATGAGAAACTGAGTTATATGAAGGTTAAGTTACTTACCCAAGGCTACACAGCCTGTGCTGTCCAAAATGGTAGCCACTAGCCACATGGGGCTATTAAGCATTAGAAATGTGACTACTCCAGATTGAGATGTACTGTAAGTGTAAAACACACACAATATCTCATCAATAATTTCTGTATTGATTACATGTTGAAATGATACTTTGAACATATTCAATTAAATATATTCTCAAACTTAATTTCATCTGTTTCTTTTTACTTCTTAGTGTGGCTACTGGAATATTTTAAATTAAATATGTGGCTTACATTATATTTATTTTGGACAGTGCTGCTTGAGGCCGACTGGATAACTCTCTCTACCTCAGTTTTCCCACTTGGGAGAAGGGGCAGTAACCTGTTTCCCATTGTCTCAGTGGCAGTTTCTTTCATCACCTCCTTCCTTCCATCATGCCATGTCCAGACAGGGACTTTTGAGTTATTATATACAGGACAGGAGAGACATATTACAAGAGCTAACCTCTGTGTTAGTTACTCTGCTTTAGAATTCAAAGCACAATAATAAAATGTTGTCACTGTTACTAACTAGGGTTTTTAATCCCTTGTTCCTTTTCAGATACAGAGGAATCTTGATTAACCATACATTTCAAGAATGGAGTGCCTGGTGCAGATGAAACATAATTTTGCTCCATCCCTTGTTTATTCAATTATTCATTCATGTATTCATGTCATATTATAAATATTTATTGGATGACCATTATGTACATGGTATATCATTATGAAGAATTCAAAGATGAACCAGATTAGTGTCTGCTGTTGATTCTCTTTCAAAAATACATTAGTTTATTTCCTTGCTTTTTATATTGAACATCACAGGCAACATGATATAATGAAAAAGCCCTAGAGCAGGTGTTATAAGGCCCAGAATCTAGTCAGATTTTATGTAGAAATAAGTAGGTCTCTTCAATTCCAAATCTTAGATTTTTTCATCTATAAAATTGGAGAGGATAAAAATATCCATTTTGCCTATTGTGAGAATAAAATAAGATAATGAAAATGGTAATCTACAAATTACTATTTCTTATTTATTAAAAGACATTGAATTCGAAGTCAGGAGATTTGGCTTCTCTTCTGGACCCTGCTAACAACAAATGGATAAGTCATTTAACCTCTCATGCCTCAGTGTCTTTATCTCTAAAATTAAGAGGTTAGGCTGCATAGATTCCAAGACCTCTTCCAGCTCAAAATCCCAGGTTTTAAGTTGTTTATGGTTTTAAGGTAATCATTCTCTAAAGATCAGCATTTAAATTTACCAGAGTCATAATTATCATATCAATTCTTAGTCATAGATTTTATAGGATTTAAATGTATGAAATACTAGAAACTTCTAGTTTCTATTCAGATTATTTTACAGTGTCTCGCCCTCTGCATCTTTAAAAGCCAAACAGAAGAGGAAAAATATTAAAGAAATTAAAAACAACTGTTTTACTTATCTATTGGTGTGTAGTAAACCACTCCAAAACACGGTGGTTAAAATGACAATTTATTATTTCTCACAGTTCTGTGGGTTGGGTGGTTCTGCTGCTGCTCTCACTACTTGGGATTTCTTCATACAGCTGCATTCAGCTGAAGGCTCAGCTGAAGCTGGAACCCCAAAGATGGTCTCTCCTTCTCCTGCGCCTCTCTCCACATGACCTCTCCTCATTGAATAATCTAGCCTAAGCTTTTCACATGGGGGCTGGATCCCAAGCTTTACAAGTCAAGCCCATTGTGCAAGTGTTTGTGTCATGCTTGCTAATGTTCATTTGACCACAGCAGGTGTTGTGGCCACGTTCAGTATCAATGCAGGAGGGCCTGAATATCTGGATCACCAATGTAATTGTCTACCACCACAACTTCCATTCAACTGAGTTACAATTAACTGAGATCTTAGCCCTCTCTCATGCTCCAGCATAAATCATTCCATTCTTTACTTCCATGCTTTGTGCACTCTTCTATTTCTGCATATGGTCACACTCCACTTTAATGATTGGTTTATATTTCAGCCTTCACTCACCCAAATGGAAGTTTCATGAGTAAGGGAAGACACAGTGTCTTATTCCTATCTGAATGTCCAGCATCCAGCACAGTGTCTCTGCATGGAAGACACTTAGTTAATAACATCGGACCACACTGAATTGAATTCTTTGGAACTTCACCAAATGCAAAGCGTAGATCATTTCATTTTAGATTGTAGCAGGGCAAGGATCCCTAACCTAGGTTCTTTATTTTTACTAACCTCTATTTGAAATTTAGCATTTCCTTCAATTATAAAAGTAAGCAACAAGACACAGTAGTATTATTGGTGGATGTGACTATCACCAATAGAAATCCCAAAATTTTCACATCACGTTACAGTTGACTTGTGAATACCATATATATTATAATTTTTAAATAATTTTAAAATAATTTGAACAATCAATTTTAATATAATTGGTTTTCTTTGTAATCCTAGGTATTTATTTTATTTCATTTAGAAACATTATTTTGAGGAGCACATGGATTTCCCCAAACTTCCCAGACTGTCCATGGCAAAGGAAAGGTAAAGAACCCCTGCTTGGAGTGAGCACCTGATTTGGGAGACATTTAATACCCGAGGGAAGACCCCACACCCCACTCCACTGGAGCAGCAGCATCATCACCTGGGAACTTGTTAGAAAAGCAAATTATCGGACCCTACCACAGACATTCTAAATCAGAAACTCTGGGGGTGAGGTCAAGCAATCTGTGTTTCCATAAGCCTTCCAGGTGATTCTGGTACATACCAGAGTTTAAGAACCATTAAAATAGAAAAAAACTGTAGTGAGTTGAAACTGAGGTATTCAGGGGTTGCTGAAGACCATTTAATCAATTAATAAATATAGATAAACATTGACAGGTATCTTCTATTTCCTCAGCACTGGGAAAAGTACCATAGGAAAATGTTCCAAATCTTAAGCTGAGTGATGATAAAGCAAGATGTATACATATATAAGATGACTTCAGGCTCTATACTTAAGATCTGTGCATTTTACTACATGTGTGTTATGTCTCAATTTAAAACATAAGTATACTGTAGGAGACATATAAGAGTGCAATACATAATCTCTGCCTTCAAGAAACTTTTCATTCACTTTAGAAGTCCATCTAGCCAATCATTTATTAAGTGCCAGGCAGGGTGCTTAGTGGGGATACAACCATGAATGAGGCAGATATGAAGTCTGTCTTCATATTTAGTAGGAAAGTTGGAGAAATAAGCAGGCCGTTATGAAACAGTGATAATGTCCATTATATAATTATGAATAATATGCACTCTAAATAATTACCATATTTCATTGATTCTGAGATGCACATTTTTTTTACAGCTTAACATCTCTGAAATAAGGTACTGCTTTATATTCGATGATTGGTAGTTTAATTAGAAGGGTTTCCCTTTTTTTTTCTTTTCTTGTCTTTTCTTTTTTTTTGGAGACAGGGTCTCATTCTGCCACTCAGGGCTGGAGTGCAGTGGTGCAACCAGAGCTCACTGCAGCCTCAAACTCCCGTGCTCAAGGGATCCTCCTGCCTCAGCCTTCCAAGTAGCTGGGACTACAGGCATATGCCACCACACCTGGCTTTTTAAAAAAATTTTTTGTAGAGACGGGGTCTCACTGTGTTGCCCAGGCTGGTCTTGAACTCCTGGGCTCAAGTGATCCTCCCTCCTTGGCCTCCCAAAGTGCTGGGATTACAGGCATGAACCACCGTGCCCAGCCTAAAAGGGTTTTTTCTGACGGTACATAAAAAATGGTGTATCTTCAGCTGATGGCATCTTATAAATTCTAAAATATTAAGTATCACAGAAGTTCATAGAGAAGTAGTTCAATAAGGATTCCAGGAGTCAAAAAGGGAAAGGTGATATTTGAGCCAGGTTGAAGAAAGAGTAGGATTTTAAAAAGAGGAAGAACAGGGACAAGAGGAGGTGAAGGCAGCAGAGGGGAAGGAGCAAGCTGTGATGGGGAGACATAGGTTTGAGTGGGACAGAGAAGGGAAGTGTTAGGAACCAAAGGGAGCTGAGCGTCTAGATATGTGAAAATTAGATTACAAAAGGCCTAGAAAGATAAGCAGTTAAAAATAAGGAGCAACTGAATATTTCTGAGCAGAAGAATGAAAGTTTAAGTCCAACTTTGGCATGTGGAATGGATTCAGGGACAGGAGCTATATATATATGTATATTTTTTATTTTTAGTCAACATTTTTGGAGACTAAAGGAAGTAGATTCAGTACCCAGAGAGGTTCTGCACCCACAGTAGAGCCAATGCAAACACAAGAAGTCTGTATACACATGAGCACGTGGTAGAGATAAATGAGTCAGCACCCAGCCACTCCCCAGGAACCAGTGGAAGAGCACACCCACTGGGTGTTATTGCTCTTGAACAGCCATACCTGAATGACCACAGTAAACCTTGCCATTGGCACCAGAGTCAACCATGCGAGCACTGGGCTACTGGCCATCCCTTCTCCCCTCATGCCTCAGTTAGGCCTTATGGGAAGCCCTGGAAGAGGCTTAAAGACTTATCTGCCTTCCTTTTTGAAGATATCTCATAGTCATACCAAATTCGTTGAATCCTTATCACATCCCTGTAAGGCAGGTATTACCATCCCCATTTTACGGATGAGGAGACTAAGCACCAGAGAGGTGAAGCGATTTTCCAAAGGCACAGAACTGGTAAGTAGCAGGGTTGGGATTCACACCCTAGTCTGTCCCCTCTCAAAATCTGTGCTTTTAACCAGTCTTCACTGTGAGTCTCAGGCCTGAGCAGGCTGCCAGATCAATGATTTCAGACCCCTTTCCATGGGGTCCAGAATGAGTACTGCTAACAAAACCTGGGTTTGGAGTGCACCCTTGTGCCCACCAAATTACAGCTTTGCCCCAACTCCTGCCATGCTCAAAAAGCTATAAATAAGACTGGATCTTACCTTAACATTCTGCTCTGTACTTTAGTTACTCTGCCAGGGCAGACAGCCTATGCTAAATCCCTGACCCCTTGACCTTTTCCTGCCAGTCTCCTCCTCCCAGTTGTGGTCCTGTGCCAAACTAGGCAAACCCCTGCAACCTCAGCCTTGCTGTCTGCCTGAATCTGATCACCACCACTGTCTGAAAACTGCTGCTGCTAAGCCCCACTCCCTGGCATCTGATTTCTCCATTAGGTCAGGGAGTCTCTAAGGCTGCAACCCAGAAACTAGAGCTGGGCTCAGATTTGGATAGAGCTGGCCTATAGCAGTGGGAGGTAGATAGAGGTAAGAAGGAATCCCTGGCTGGGCACAGTGGCTCATGCCCGTAATCCCAGCACTTTGAGAGGCCAAGGCTGGAGAATCGCTTGAGGCTAGGAGTTCGAGACCAGCCTGGGCAACATAGCAAGAACCCCCTCTCTACAAAAAAATAAAATAGTCATCCCAGCTACTCCAGAGGCTGAGGCGGGAGGCTCACTTGAGCTCAGGAGTTCAAGGTTGCAGTGAGCTATGATCACACCACTGCACTCTGGCCTGGGCAGCAGAGTGAGACCCTGTTTCCGAAAAGAAAAAAGAAAAAGGAATCCCAAGGAGAGTATCTAGGGATGAAGGAAAGGAGGAGAAACCATACCCAGGTCAGAGAAGTATCAATCCAAAGGAGCATGGCCTGGCAGAGAAGAGGAAGCAGCCAAGAGGGCATAGGACTGTAACCAGAGCCGACATTAAAGAGCAAGTGTGTGCAAAAGGAAGGGTGGAGGTGAAAACGCGACAACTTCCCAAGCACTTGAATGTGGAGACAGGGCCTTCTTAAGGGTCTATGAGTGTGGAGACAATGGGTAAGGTTGTAAACTGGCTCCGACACCTGGACCTGACCTCTCTGGGGCTCTAAGGCCTCAGGCACCATTACGGACCTAGCATGATATTGCTGTCACGCTCTGACCCTGATCCAGCCCAGTCCCAGCCTCCTCCCTCTCCCCACCCTCATTCACATACTCAATTAAAAACACTCGAGCCTCTGCTAGAATATAAGTTTCACGCAGACAGAAACATTGTCTTTTTCATCATTTTACGGCTTAAAACCCAGAGCAATATCTGACACGTCGTGGGCCCGGCATATATATTGGTAGAATGAAAGAATAATTGGTGAGTGTTCGGGAAGTGTGCTGAGTCTTAGATTATCTTCTGAGTTGTGACAACAGCCACTGTGTAAAGCACACGTTGCCTGCTGATATTCACCTGCAATAAAATTAGAGAATTTAATAGGCTAGCAGCTGTCAGCTTATAAAGTCAGACACTTCCTACGTTAAGATCATTTAAAAATTTCTAAGACAAGAAATAGCACGTGGACTTGAGAACAGGTAAAAATACCCTTTATATGTTTTAATAAGTTTTTAGAACATCAAAAATGTACTAATTTATTTTTCTTTTTTAGTTTCCTTTTTTAAAAGGGTTGGTTTCTGTTTTGTTTTGTTTTGTTTTAGTTTTTCTATTTTTTTTAAACTTGTGGTCAAAACTATCAATTCTACTAAGCATTTGTTACTGGGTTCAAAAGAATTTGCAACAAAAAAATGCCTGGATTGCAAAGATGTGGAAACAACCCAGGTGCCCCTCAATACACGAGTGGATTAATAAAATGTGGTATATGTACACCATGGAGTATTACTCAGCAATAAAAACCAACAGTGAATTAACTCATCTTGTATTATCCTGGATGGAGCTAGAGCCTATTCTTCGAAGCGAAGTATCACAAGAATGGAAAAACAAGCACCACTGGTACTCACCATTAAATTGGTACTAACTGATCAATACTTATGTCACACATGGCAATAATATTCATCAGGGGGCGGGCAGGTGGGAGGTGGGTGGAGGGGATGGGAAAACTCTCACTGAATGGGTGTGGGGTGCACAGTTTGGGGGATGTTCACGATTGTAGCTCTAACATGGGCAATGCATGAGCAATATATATAACCAAAGTATTGTACCCCCATAATATTCTGAAATAAAAGAAGAAAAATAAAATGAAATAAAATAAAAATAAAAACAAACAAACAAAAATGTCTGGAAATTGCCAAAATTGTACAGTCAACTTTGTTGGTCAAAAATTTTAGAGTTTGACCACAAAATGTTTTAGACTTGAGTGGAGTCCCAAAAAGAAAATATTGATGCAAAGCTTTGAGATTTTACTCTGGGTTACTTCTTAGGACACTAGTTCAAATAACACTCAAAAGTTTTCAAGATTCATGTAAACTCTACGTTAAGTCCCCAGTCATCAATGCTCTGACTACAGGATGCTGTAGCTAGGCAGGTTGACACTCCATCAGCCACCTTCATGGTCAGAGTAAACAAATAACAATTCTGGGACTTGCAAAGAAACCATGGGAAACCCTAAAGGGGATTTTAACTTTGAATTAAAGGAAACCACATGCCACCACACTGCCAACCATGAACATGTTTACATTTTAACTGAGTGGGAGTGAGTGCAAAAGGAGGTTCAGCGACTTATAGAGTTGTTGCTCATGAGGTGGTTAAAAGAGCCTAGTAGTGTTATTTCTCCAGTGGGCTGCTGAGTGAGACATGCTGGGGCCTCAGCAATGCAGATGGAGGTGGGGAAGAGGATTGGAGGGCATGGGATCAGAGTATCCAGCTGACACTCAACTCAAGGGTCTAAAGGTCCATGGCAAACTCTGGCTTGGGGTGGGCAGGTATTACCATCTGTTGGGTGTGTGAGAGGAGGGAGGAACACTTACACAAGTAGCAGGTGTCATTCAAAGTGACATAGTGTCTACAGAAGATTGCCTAAAATCTGGTTGATGATAATCTTCCTTGAGAGATCAGAATGTGAAAGAAAATGTCAGCCTGAGTATGGGGAATGGTTTAGAGAATTTTATTGAGGATTTCCCACAAAAAATCTTACTGAATGTCTTGGGGTAGAATGCTTTGTATTGAGTAATGGACAGGGAAAATGTTACAACGACATATTTCAATTCCTAACTATTTCTAAATTCTGCCATTCTAAGTTAGATAAAGCAGTTGAGGCAATAGCAAATATTTCTCCTTTCCCCTGCCCCCCAGAGAAATTAAATGAGTAAATGAGCCAATATGAAGTAAGCTCCTTTCTTCCTTGGAAGCAGACTCTGCTTGGAGGGGCTGGGGAAGAGGGAGTGAGAGCACTAGGAGAAGTCAAAACCACGACCACGGAGCAGAGTTGCTGTGGCCTATGCGATATTCACACCAAGAGCCCTATTAGCTGCCATATCCATCCCTAGGAAAAGGATGCCTAGACCATTAGTAGACTGCCTGGGTTACAAGGTTGGAGAATAAATCCTGCATAAATTAGTGCCACTTACTTCTTTGTTCACTATGCCTAATACATAGCTTATTTACTTTATGAAGTGCCTGATGTCGAGTGTACAACTCTAAAGAACCATGAGGGTGAGTTAGAAAGGAAAGAGAACATTCCTCTGGCTAGTTCCTAGAAGCTATTTTGCAACATGGAACAATGTTTTGTGTTTCCAGGCAATTCAACTATCTATAGCAGGACCCCACGGTGGGAATGATGAGGAAGGACTGGAAAGATCTAGGTCCCTGATCTCTAGAAGGGTTAGCTTGGGTTTGGAGTAGGCCTCAGCCCAAGCCAGAAACTAAAGTGTTAGGCAAGGAAACTGAGGCAGAAACCCAACAGTGGATTTTGGCAACACAAGAAGATCAAGGAAAAGGTACTTGAGATATTCTAGAAAGCATGACGGCTCAGAGCCAGAGAGAGATGTGAACTGGAATCCAGGCTGTCATTTCCTATTAGTGTGAGCTTTGACAAGTGTCAGCTTTTCTAAGAGTCTGTTTTCTCGTGTATGAAACAGGGAGAATAATAATGTCATAGGGATAGTGTGAAAATTAAGCTACGTAAAGTATATAGGCTCAAAAATAAACACTTTTATTCTATTAGATTGTAAGTTCCTTGAAAGCAAAGAATGGGCCTTAGCAGCACAGCAATTACCACATAGAGAGAAAGAGTGTTTAATAAATATTTACTAATAAGTGGGAAAAACCAGACCCTATCCCCAAGTAAGTCTGAAATTGCTAGTCTAGTACATATTCTCTTTCTTATTACTCAAAGTGAAGTTCATGAACCATTGACCTGGGAACTTCTTAGAAACACAGGATCGCCAGGTACCAGTGGCTCATGCCTGTAATCCCAGTACATTGGGAGGCCAAGGCACGAGGATTGCTTGAGGCCAGGAGTTTGAGACCAGCCTGGGTGACAAAGTGAGACCTTGCCTCTACAAAAAAAAAAAAAAGGAAAAAAAAAATCAGCTACTTGTAGTGGCGCCAGCACCTGTAATCCCAGCTATTCCGGAGGCTGAGGCAGGAGGATCCCTTGAGCCCAAGTTCGAGGCTGCAGTGAGCTATGATTATGCACTCCAGCCTGGGAGACAGAGTAAGACCCTGTTGAGAAAAGAGAAGAGAAGAGAGAAATGCAGGATCTCTGGCCCCACCCCAGACCTATTCAGCCAGATCCCCAGGTGATTCTTTTGCTGTTAAATTTCAAGAAGCACTGTTTATGTCAGGATTGACAGGAAGAATGAAAAGGCCTGAGTCTCCTGCTGGAAGGCATCTAGCAGCTGCAGCTGGGAGGGACTGGGGAAGGCAGGAGCTGTCAAATGATGTCCAAACTGATTCCTTAAATGATGACCACTGTCTGTGAGGGTTTGGGCAAATGGCCAGGCTGCTCTGCATCAGAGGAGCCAGGACCTCAATTTTACCAGACAGGGACAGTCTACAGATTCCACGTATGTGTGAGCAAAGCTTGAGTTTCAGAGCAGCAGCCTGGGCTTGAGGCAATGTCCAGAGCTCAAGGAGGCAAGAAGTCAAGTCCGGGGAGTCAGGTGAGAGAGAAGCTAACGCAGGCTAGGCTGGTCTAGAGAGCCAGTGTCTAGAGAACAGGAGGCTGGGGAGAAACAGAAAGCAGACAATTCTACCAAACTTGCCGAGCCGCTAACGGGTAACTCAGAGAGTAAGCTCTCATTCTACGAGAAGCTGCTTCGCATCTCACTCCCGTCAGCATGTAGATGGAAGTGCTAGAACACTGCCTTCATAGTCGAGAGGTACTCAGTGTTAGGACCTACTTGCTCCCTACGAAGGCAGGTATGAGGCTTGCTGAAAAGTTCCTCTCTTCTGCTGACATAAAGAATGAAGGTGGGAAAGTAGAAATTTCAGGAGCCGTGTTTAAAAGTTCTATGGAAAACAGGACGGAAAATCTCAGGACCTTTGCTCACACCACAACCCTGAGTGTTTTCAGTCAGGAATGGGCTGCTCTTCAGGAGACAATAGGTCAACAACCCCAGTAACGATAACATTGTCTCAGGGGGAATAGCATGGAATCCTATTATCCAAGAGTGTCAGAGCTGGAGGGGATCTGGTGGCTTTCAAACATTTTTTGTTTATCTATGGAGCCCTGTCTCCTAATGCTGTCTTACTTGGATCCCCAACATTTGAAATGGATAATAGCAAAGCTGTTCTTACTGGAGCAGAAGTTGCAGCCCTGAGATGTTCCCTTCCACCCCCTATTCCTCAAGCTCCTCTGAGGCCCCTTGGTGGACCCCCCTGGATTCCGTGGAGCAGTTTAAGAAGCACTGCTCTGCCCCAGTCCCATCTTTAAACAAATGAGGAAAAGGAAGCCCAAGGTGACAAGGTCTTCTGTGACCTGGCACCAGCTCACCTCACTGCTCACATGACCTACACCTTACCTATTGTGGACTCTCTTCAGTCTTCAGAACATGCTATACTTTCTTTATGGGGCCTTCCTGTGTGCTGTTGTCTCTGCTGGAAACATTCTCTGCTCCCTCTATGTCTTTGTCTTCCCACCCCTACTCCTGCCTGCCTCCTCCACATCCTGCCAATCTCAGCAGAGGCCTGTTTCGTTCACTGTGCTGAGCACAGTACCTGATAAATAGTAAGTTCTGGTATCTGTCTCTTTTTTGAATGAGTGAATGAGCATGCTTACAGGAAACTTGATCCATGGCTGCCAGCCAGCTCTGAGGTTCAGGAATGTTGATAGCCCCTCAACCCAAATATGGGGTGGTTATAAGCAAATTCTTGTCAAGTCTGTGTTGATTCCTCCTCAAAGAGTTCTGATTGGAATACAACAGTGTTAGGTTGAAGCTCCAGGTAATGGTAAGAATGTGTTTAGGAAATGCAAAGTGAGACACACTTAGAAAATGTTGGTAGGTCCAGGTGATCGTTGCCTTCAAAGTGGCCACTGAGAGTTTTTGGCAGATGTGTTTCTCAGGATGACAGTTTTGAGATATCATCCTGACCTTTTGCCATCCTGAGGGTTTGGAAATAAATAAGTCTTAAATCTGACTACCTTCTAACTCCAGTAACCATATTTGACATTCCTAGTAGATAGTCTTCCAAAAGTTTCACAAGGAATTATTCATGATTCCCTGATGGCAAAATGCAGCCATAAAACATGGTATTTGGTATTTCTCAGGCATCTCTGTGATAGATGAATGAATCTCTCCCAGAAGACTCACCTCACACACACACAAAAAAAAGCCAAATAAATATGAATTAATGTTATACTAAAATTTTTCTGAATATGCAAGCAGCTACAAATGCTACAGTCAACATATCCCAAAATTGACTCTCTCTATTAGTATGTGGGCAGTAAATTGTTAAGAAAAACTAATTATCTCTTTAGATAGTATTACCCAAACATTACTTTTACAAGCTTTGTAGAATGATTCAACGGGTAAACTCAAGTCTCTGCTTAAGCATCATTTTATTTAAAGTGACCTCATCTTGGTAAACAGGTTTTTAATTAAAAAGGAAAATTATATTTGCATCCCTGTAAGATAAGGGAGAAACTACAGACTATTTAACTCTATTTATCTCTTAAGTACATTCTATGTCTATCTCTACCTATCTTTGGCACTAGATACAAAGAAAAACTACCTGGAAGGATAATTTCCCCCACAATAATCCCTTTCAACTAAACAGGATTTAGCAATTTATGAAGTATGTTCACATGCAGGATTTCATTTGATCCTCTCAATAGCCCTTTAAGACAGGTATGACAAGAATTAGAGCAACTATCATTTTATAAATAAGGATGCTGAGGCCATGGAGACTACATGATTTGTTCACAGTTGCCCTGCTAGTAGGGAGTACAGCCAAGGCCTTGAAACCAAGGTTTGTGACCCCAGGTCTACCTCAGTGTCATCATCATCAGGTAGATTGTGGTTAAGTCTGCCTGATATCTTAAATAATATTGCAGAGGAACCTTGGTCTTCTAGCGTAGCGGTTCTAAAACTATACTTCTTAAAACCCTAAAGATCCATAATGGTGCATGAGAAGACACCTTAGGGAAGGGAAGTAGACAGGGTACTGGGCCACTATCCCCAACAAAGAGCTCTGTTTTTATATGCGTTATATACTGGTGTTTCAAGTAAAATTTCTTTGGAAGAAAGTATTCCACTGCTTTAAAAAAAAAGTTTGAAACACCAGTATACTAGTCCAAACTTTTCATTTTATAGATTGGAAATGATTTATAAACATCAAGTAATTTGTCCACCCTCACACCCAACTAAGACTAGAAACCAGACAGTTCTCTCCATACATAGCCCACTGCCCTGTGAGTGGGATAAAAGTTAGGTTTCTCAGTACAGTGTTTTGTCTGTATCCACAGTTCTCAAATTTTAGTGTGTATCAAGATCACATGGAGGGTTTGGCACAGATTTCTGAGTCCTACCCTTGAAGTTTCTGATTCTATATGGCTGATTTAGGGGTGGGGCCTGAAAATTTTCATTCCTAACTAATTTCAGGTGATACTGATGTTGCTTGACTGCAGACAATAGTTTGAAAACCAGTTGTCTACAGGATACCAAACAACTGAATCGACCAGCTAATTGTGCATTTCATCAATTTTATTTCATTCTGGGAAAATAATGGTGAAGGGAAATCCCTCCTTCAGAATTTATAAACCCATTACTTTAACCATGCCACTACACATCTGTCAACACCTAGCATTGACATTCTATCACATCAAAGAACTGAAACCCCCCAAATTAGCATATTATGTTGGTGCCCCGGACATATCCCTTTGTCCAACCTCTGAGTTTACCTATAGCTCCATCTCAACAGCTGGCAATTCCTTGTGTCTCTGTCTAGAAATTTGTTCAGCCCACAAGAGTTTGTTCAGCCCACAAGTGTGTATGGGGGATACAGAATTAACACACCTACTTCTCAGAGGCATCATTCAAACAATGAAGATAGGAATCTGTTGATAAATACTCTAGCTTCCCTATTTCACAGTGGGACAATTTTGAAGCTTGTTCAAGTGACTCCTTAGAGCGTCCCTAGTGAGATGGAGCCTCAATTTCCCACAGCAGTAACTCACTTAATGCACTTTTTATTGGCATTTCTCCTTCCCTTCTCCACTTCCTCATTTGTGCTTCCTGGGGTCATTTCCTAAATAAACTATCTACATCACAAGTTCTTATCTCAGGGTCAGCTTTGGGGGAAACAAAAACTAGGATGCTCTATCTCAAAGTTCTTCACTAAATTCATGGAAGCAGCACCTGCTCTTGCTCAACTTTCAGTTCTAAGCCCTAGGATTTTATTCACAGGTCTTTGGGCTGGCTAACCCAAATTAGGTTTACTCAATGGGTGTTAATAAATAAATAATACAGATTGTTGCTGCCTTAACAGTAGCAGAAATACAGACTTTTAAATCATGTGTGGATACTAATAATTCACCAATTGCATACTTAAATAGTCACTCTTCAGAAAGAGGCCCATGTTCACCATTATCAGATCTGTGAAGGATACCAGCTAAAAAAAAAAACCCTAGCATTACGCATATTTTTCAGGGCACCACTATAAAAAGCATCTGTCGATTTTAAAATGTAGATAAGTTTCCTTTTGTACAAAGCAAGATTAACCTTCAGCAAATATTTACATTTGAGGAGTGGAGTTTCACCAGTGATGGCACTGACATTTGTCAAATTGCCATGCAAATCTCAAAGGAAAAAGAACTAAGAATCAATTAAACTGTCCTCAAATTGAAGCCAATTAATGGAAACAGATCCTTTTGGTTAAAAAAAATAATTAAATGAATCAAACTTCATCCTAAATAATAGAACCAATGGATGCATTCCATTTGTTGTTGGTGGCTTCATTTTTTTCTTTTTTTAAAAAAGTCTTCTAAAAACACAAGGAAATTTTTGGAGGTGATGGATACGTTTAGTACCTTGGTTGCAGTGAAGGTATCATAGGTGTATGCATATGTCCAAACTCATAAAGATGTATACATTAAATGTGTGCAATTTTTTTTGTATATCAATTATACCTCAATAAGGCTAAAACACAGCTTTACTGAGGTATAATTGACATATAATAAGCTGCACATACTTAAAATATACACCTTAATAAATTTTGATATATGTACACACCCATGAAACCATCATGCTAGCTTATTTTTAAAAGAAGTTTTACCTAGTTTAAGTCTATATCACTTTAAAATGACAATTTCTGGAATAATTTATTAATTATCTTTATGCACTGATTCATCAAGGGCTAAAGTCTCTTTAAATTATTCTCTACTTGAAATGGCTACATGAGTATGCTGAAAGTGCATATGTGCAAAATAAAATAACTGGTTGGCACAATTCCCCAGAACTTATGAGGTGTATTTGGCGAATAGTAATAAAAGCTACCACTTATTGAGCATCTATCATTGCCAAGCTTCATTTTGTAGTTCTTTACATATGTCATTTGTAACCCTTACAACAAACATATGAGATAGGTATTATTAACTCTATTTTACAAGTGAACAAACTGAGAGTTTGAGACACTAAATAACTTAAAGACATAACTTAGAGCTAGAAAATGACAGAGCTGGGAATTAGATTTGCAAGCAGAGGAGATAAATTCGGCCACGTTTAACTGGAAGTCTCTCAATCTCATAGTGTCAGGTCGTTGTCTGTTCTCAGTTCTTGGTATGCTCTTGGCCGAAGAATGACCAGACACACCAAAAGCAAGGCAAGCGCGAAACGAAGTTTATTAAGGAAGGACATGATAGGTTTATAGAGTAAGAGCAAGATATAGGTTCACAGAGCAAGAGCAAGATACATTCGCCACAGACAATGAACGGGCCCCCCTGTTGTAACAAAAGGGCTCTGGTAATGGTCTGGGGTCTTGTTTTATAGTGTCTGGATTGGGACCTCTTCATGGTTCAGATGTCACCACTGAACCACTTTGATGGACAGTTAACGACATGATAATTAGCCTTAGCTTACTCTAGGTCACTTTCCAAATCTTACTGTGCCTGGGCTGCCTGGCCCCTGGCCTGGAGAATTCCCTGCATTCTTTAACAGATTGGCAAGATGTTCCTCCTTCTTCCCAGATGTGGCAGTTGCTTGGGGCAGGATTAAGGTGGGGCAGCACCAAGATGGGCACCCACCTTTGTCCCTAGGAGAGCCAGAATCCCTCACTATCTACCTAACAATAGTGACATATTTGTATGTACATATGGCACTATGTGATATATAAAATTGTAATTATGATAATACTATATTAGGAATAATGGTAATCAACCCTAAATGGCCTCTTCTATTATTTCTTCCAAGGCCACTAGGAGCCCTCTTATAAATAGACCACTAACATCCCAGAGTTCTCAGGTACATATGCATCATGGCCCTTGACACATATAAGAAAGAGATGATTTGTATGAGAAGTAAAAAATAATTACTTTAGTAATTCAAAGAAAACTTGTTTCTAGCTAATAAATAGAGATACAAAACATACTATATTTTAGTATAAACTTGATTATACATAGTATATTTTTTGCCTCCAAAGTGATAAAGTAACTTTAGATCTCTTTGGAAGTGTGTGTGTGCATGTGTATGTGTGCACGTGCACATATATATATATAGAAGATAGATAAATAGACAGACAGACATAGACACACAGATACAAAGTGACTATGGCTTCACTGTTACAAAAATTGTTTATATTTTTTTTTTGGTTTTAACCCTTTGCTCCTTTCTGTAAATATCCCAAAACATGATGAGGAGAGAAAATTATAAATTTTCTCTTCAAATGATCAGTATGTACCCTTTTTCTAACCTTCTATTTACAGAATGCAAAGGCTCAAATTCAGTCATCATTATGTCTCATATTTATTTTCAATGCTCCTATTATAGACAGAATTGTATACTCTCAAATTCATATGTTGAAGCCTTAACCCCACCCCCAGTGTGGTTGCAGGGCCTATAGGGAGGTAATTAGAATTATAAGGGTGGGGCTCTAATCCAGTAGAATTGGTGTCCTTATAAGAAAAGGAAGACATACAAGCGAGATCTCTCTCTCTCTCTCTCTCTCTCTCTCTCTCTCTCTCCCTCCCTCCCTTTCCTCCCCCTGACCCCCCAGTGCACAGAAGAAAGGCAATGTAAGGATACGGAAAGAAAACAGCCATGTACAAGCCAGAAAGAAAGCCCTTACCCAATGACAACCCTGAGGACACCTCGATCTGAGACTTCTAGCCTCCAGAACTGTGAAAAATGCGTTTCTGTTGTTTACACTATCCAGTCTGTGGTATTTTGTTATGGCAGCCCTAGCAGATTAATACACTTCCCCCTATTTTTCTTAACACATTCTTTTTAAGTCAAAATGGTGAAGCAGGAAAATCACATGATGGGAGCTACTTCTGATCATTGCTGACAACAAAATTAAACCCTGGTGATTACAGCACCAGGGCCTCTGGTTACTGCTATATCTCCAAACCTAATTTCTACCCTCGAGGAACACACATGGTAATGACTAGTCCTCCAAATGGAACTTGTGACAATTTATAAGAGCAGATGAAGGGGTGAATAATAATGGAGAATTTTTTCTTTACTTTCTCCTATCCCATAACAATAGTCACCCTTCTGTAACTAGTCTTTTCTAAGCCAAGGTTTCTCCATCTCAGCACTATTGAAGTTTAGGCCAATTGTTGTAGGGAGCTGTCCTGTGTGTTATAGGATGTTTGGCAGCATCCCTGTCCTCTACCCACTAAATACCAACAGGACCCCTTTCCCAGTCATAACAATTTAAAATGTCTCCAGAAGAAAACATTTGCAAACTATTCATCCAACAGGGGACTAATATATCCAGAATATACAAGGAACTCAAGTCAACAACAACAACAACAACAACAACAAAAAAACCAAAATAATCTCATTAAAAAGTGGGCAAAAAACATGCATAGACATTTTTCAGGAGAAGACATACAAATGGCCAAGATGTACATGAAAAAATGCTCAATGTTACTAATAATCAGAGAAATGCAAATTAAAACTACAACAAGATATCATCTTACTCCAGTCAGAATGGCTATTTATTAAAAAGAAAGAAATTAACAGATGTTGGCAAGAATGTAGAGAAAAAGGAACTCTTACACAATGGTTGGTGGGAATGTAAATTAGTACAACCTCTGTGGAAAACAGTATGGAGATTTCTCAAAGAACTAAAAATAGAATTACCATTCAATCCAGCAACCCTACGCCTGGGTATCTACCCAAAGGAAAAGTAATCAATTTATCAAAAAGACACTTGCACTTGTATGTTTATCGCAGTGCTATTCACAATAGCAAAGATATGGAATCAACCTCAGTGTCCATCAGCAGATGACTGGATAAAGAAAATGTGGTATATATACACAAGGGAATACTATTCAGCCACAAAAAACAATGAAATCATGTCTTTTGTAGCAACATGGATGGAAGTGAAGGTCATCATCTTAAGTGAAACAAGCCAGACACAGAAAGTCAAAAAGCAGGCTGGGCACTGTGGCTGACGACGCCTGTAATCCTACCACTCTGGAAGGCGGAAGTGGGAGGATCACTTGAGAACAGGAGTTTGAGGTTGCAGTGAGCTATGATCACACCACTGCACGCAAGCCAGGGCTACAGAGTGAGACTTCGACTCAAAAAAAAAAAAAAAGTCAAATATCACATGTTCTCATAAGTGGGTGTTAAAAAATGTGTGCATATGGACGTGGAGAGTGGAATGATAAACAATGGAGACTCAAAAGGGTGAGGGGGTAGGAGAGGGTGAAATAACAAGAAATAACTTAATGGGTATAATGTACATTATTCGGATGATATCCTAAAGCCCTGACTTGACCACTATGCAATCTATGCATGTAACAAAATCACACTTGGACCCCATAAATTTATACAAATAAAAAATTAATGAATTAATGAATTAGTTAAATGTCTCCAGACACTGCCAAATGTCCCCAGGAAGACAAAGTCATCCTGGTTGAGAACCTCTGTTTTAAGCCTTGAGAAATTCTTAACTACAATTATTGAAATCCATCAATCTCTGACAACCCTCTGGGGTAAAAATAACTAATGATGAAAAGTAATATTGTGGGCCAGGCCCGGTGGCTCACGCCTGTAATCTTAGCACTCTGGGAGGCTGAGGCAGGAGGATCACTTGAGCTCAGGAGTTCGAGACCAGCCTGAGCAAGAACGAGACCCTGTCTCTACTGAAAATAGAAAAATTAGCTGGGCATTGTGGCACGTGCCTGTAGTCCTAGCTACTCAGGAGGTTGAGGCAAGAGGATGAGTTGAGCCCAGGAGTTTGAGGTTGCAGTGAGCTACGATGACACCACTGCACACTCTACACAGGGCGACGGAGCGAAACTCTGTCTCCAAAAAAAATAATAATAATATTGTATTTCTCCTTCAAATATAGGCAGGGATTTGTGAAGACAGGAAAATCTTATAATACTAGGAGGAAAGATACTATTTCTTTGGAGATATTATGTATCCATCTTTTGTGTTGCACAAAGCTATTTTCTCTGGAGATAGAAATATAGATGTACATGTACATGTACATGTAGATATCTCCACACATATAATCATATGCGTTTTGACATATGTCTACACAAACACCACAATCAAAATCTAAAACATTTGAAAGGAAGTTTTTTTTCTCTAATTTAAACAAAGTTTTAAGGGAAGAACTGTTAATTAATTTCAGAGAAAGTCATGTGATGAACATGGGGGACATTCATGCTTTATCCCATGAACATACAAAAATAAATGCCATGTACCTCCTTTTTAAACTTAAACAGCTATGGGAACTTGAATTTTTGATTATTTACAGGGAACCTTTGTTATTGCTTATTACTTTTCTTACAAACACCCCATTAGCGCTTTAGGAAATAACTTCAAAGAACAGGAAAGGGTTTGTGAGAGAGTTAGATAAAAACCTAAACTACATTTGCACACTGTTTATACTTTGATTCATTCACTGCAGTGACTTCTCTGTCCCCCAGCCAGTCTAGTGACCCACATAAAGTCTCACATAGCCCAAAAGTTCCTGTCAGCCATGTTGTCTCAGGCCCCTACCCTCTCATCCAGGCCCCCAGCCTCTAGTCCCTCCGCATTCCATTCCTGCTCCATTAATCTTTCTCAAGTCTTGCTTTTGGCATGCTGAGAAACCTTCATGGCTTCCCAGTGCTCCCAGGATAAAGTCTGGGCTCTATCGGACCACCCTTGTGTGTTTTACCCATTTGTGTTGGTGCAGATGGGTAGCTGGGAGCCGCCTCTAGAGGGTCATGGGCTGAGCCTGTTTGTTGTTACAGAGGGTGGGTGGTCTGTGCGTGTTTCCTTTTCCCTAACCCAGGCACAATGTTAGAGTGGTCTGGGTCTAGAAAAAAGGTATCAGTAATGTATTTGTTACAAAGGAATAAAAATTTACATTCTAAGCTTTATTTAGAAAACCTAGCAAGGCCCTCAATTGGATATTGTTAAGAAATATCAGTGATTTATGTGAATTCAAACGTTACAATAACTTAGAGGTTTTATGCACATGTCATTTATTTGTCAGGTAAGCAGCATGACCTGCCTGGGTTACTTTCTGGAAAAGATAGCCATTTATTCATTTATCCATTTATCCACACATACACTCAATATCTTTTACGCACCTTTTACATGTCAGGCTCTGTGCTGGGTACTGGTGGTATGATGGTGAAGCAGAGAGAGACATTGTCTACACCCTTACAAAGCTAACAGATTAGCTGAAAAGGTAAGGAGAGCTACAAAGGGCAGGTAAAGTGCATTCTGGGAGCTGTGGTGGACACTCTAGTGCCCTGCCCACATCCCCTCAGCATTCACCAGGCAAACCGAGGGCTTATTCCTATGAGTACCTGTAACACTCAGTGCTGAGTGAGGACTTCTCTGGCCCACAGGCCACAGGCTGTAAGTGCTAGGGAATCAGTGCCCTCCTGAGAAGTCCTCAACCAATGACAAATGAAGGTTAACCATCCAGCTTCCTCACCCTCTGGGTGGGACAACTCTGAGCGTATTCTGTGCTGTCTCCCAGAGTTCCTGGTAAAACCAAGCCCATTACCCATCTCCCAGTAACTTGTTCATTAATGCACCTCGAATTGGCTTCTTTCTCTTCCTGCCTGACTTCCCCATTTTCCTACCAGAGCTTTCTGAGACTACCTCCCAAATAAAAGATTTGCATTCAAACTCCAATTTCAGGGTATGTTTCTGGGGAAACCCAGCAAATGACTGGTACATATAACAGGGGGATCTGACCTAGACCTAGGTGGGCCTTATCAGCCATGTCAGAAACTCTTTCCTGAGGGCTCTGTCAGAAGCTACTTAAGGTCTTAAACAAGGGAATGAGTCTCTGGCAGAATGTGGAGAAAGGACTGGATTCAGGACAATGAGTGCGCAGCTATTTATTCAGTCAAATCAGGAGAAGATTGAGACCTGTACTAGGGAAAAGGCAGTGAAGACAGAGCCTGACATAGTGCCTAGCTCATAGTAGCTGCTCAACAAATATTTTTGGATGAAAATTAATGAATGGGTTCAATCTACACAATCTCCAGGTAGACTGATAACACTTGAAGGTTGATTAGATCTGGAAGTGAGGAAAAATAAAGCACCTAGAACGATTCCCAGTCTACAGGCTTGAATAGCTAAGTGGATGCTGGCGCCATTTACTAAATATGGAACACAGCCTTGAGGAGGGGGGCAAATTGGGGAGGAGGGAGATAACAAGTTTGGGGCATGATGTAGCTGTGAGCCATTTAACTGATGCTGAGTAGGTAGCTGGGTGTGCAGCTTTGGAGCTGGATTGGAGATGCATATTTGGGTCCCATCAAATATAGATGCTGACTGGGTGGAACAAAGCCCTCTCCAGCCACATCGGAAATGTGACCCAGAAGAGCTCCATATTCTCCTATTTTCTGGCATTCTCACATAATATTTTAAAAGAGGTACAAAGGAGAACTAATATTTATTGAGAACCTACTATATGCCAGGAACTGTACCATGTGTTTATATAATCTTCAGAATGGCCCTGAGAGGTAGCAATATTATCTCCATTTTACAGATGAGGAAACTGAGGTATAGAAAGGCGAAATAACTTGTCCAAGGTTGTGCAACTAGTAAGCAGTTTCAGAATAACCCTGGACTGACTCCAAATTTCCTTTTTTATTTTTGAGTCAGGGTCTCACTGTGTAGCCCAGGCTAGAGTGCAGTGTTATCATCATAGCTCACAGCAACCTCACATTCCTGGGCTCAAGCGATCCTCCTGCCTCAGCCTCCCGAGTAGCTGGGACTACAGGCTCACACCATCACGCCCAGCTAATTTTTCTATTTTTAGTAGAGATGGGGTCTCGCTCTTGCTCAGCTTCAAATTTCATATTCTTAAAGAAAATAAGCATCTAGCTGGGCATGGGGGCTCACGCCTGTAATCCCAGCACTTTGGGAGGCCAAGGCGGGAGGATCACTTGAGGCCAAGAGTTCAAGACCAGCCTGAGCAACATAGTGAGATACAATCTGTACAAAAAAATTTTAAGAAAACAAGAAAAGAAGCATCAACAAAGTGTGGTTCTGTAAACTATATCTGTCAGTCTCATCAGATTGCACAATGATCAGTTCCCACAGTCAGGTGCATTCACTAGAAGAAGGATCTTTCAATTTCAGAGTCCAGAGACTATTCTCTCTGCAATACCCCTTTCAGCTGCTCATGGCTTCACTTAGACAGCTCTTTCCAAGTGGTCCCCCTGCTGGTAACCCTACAGCGTATAGCCCTAGCTGAAGTCTTCGCTCAATTTCAGCATCTCTGTAGATGTGCCTTTTCTGGACATTTAAATGCAATAACAATGTAGTCTTTTGGCAACGGTTTTCTTAGCTAGTGTGCTGTATAAGAGGTAAAACAGTTGGTGTGTCCTCAAAACCATATGAAGTGTGTAGGGAGTAATCTACAACCTCATTATTCCCTTTATTTAAAAATGTAGCACTCTACCTTAGGTTTGCTAATATTGGTAGATTTCTGAGAATGTCCTTTTATTTTCCCTTCTGCAAACAAATACAGCTCTTAAAAGATGGAAGTTAAAATTTATACTGCCTCATTCCCCAGATGTGAGGTAGTGTTATTCCATTCCATATGTTCTAAATCTTTTAATATGTTTGCTGGTGTTGAAATGGTAGAGTTTCATAGACTACTTCCCGGTGTGGGGGTGGGCATCTCACCTGAGTCATAGAAGGCTGCAGAGATTAGGCAAGCTGACAACTTGAGCCAGAGAGATGAGATCATTCTTTTTGCCAGTCATAGAAATCTTGCAAAGGGCAGAGCCTGAGACATGTTTCTTGGACCAGAAACTAGATCCAAGTGAGAGGCCCTTAGGCAAAAGAAAGATTGGAACTGTGGTCAGTGGAGTTCATTCTGGAACCTGACCCCATCCTGACCCTTCCCACCCTCCTCCACACCACACCACAGAGCAAAATGTTATCATCACAACAGAGCCCATAATTCTCAGCATGGCTCCGAAGAACGTCATGATCTGTCCCTACTTGCTTCTCCAGCCTCCTGTCTCGCTCATCTCCTGTCTCTGGGACTCTATTATCTAATCATAGTAAATTTTTTTAGCTCCATTAGGAACTCCTCATTTCCATTTTTACCTCTAGGCCTTTGTACGTGCTATGCCCTCTGTCCCAGCCCCTCCAGCCAACACTCCAAACTGACTAATTCCTGCTCATTTTCAAGTCTCAATTTAGACCTCACTTCCTCTAGGAATTTTCCCTGACCTTTGAGACAGGGTTAGGTTTTCCAAAGAACCCTGCTTTTACCCTATTCTGGGAATTATCCAACTGTGTCATAATTGCAAATTAATATAACTGCCTCTCCCTACCCCTAGACTGAAAGCTCCTTCAGGCAGAAATAGAATCTGTCCAATGTCTGACCTCATGACACACACCAAGCTACAAATGCCCAGTCAAGTCGCTCCCAAATTCCTGATCCATAGAAACTGAAATAATAAATTATTATTGTTGTCTTGAATCACTAAATTTTGGAGTAATTTGTTATGCAGTAATAGACAACTAATACACTAACAAAACCAAATGGTTTAAAACAACCACCACTTTATTATAGCTCACAGATCCTGTAGTAACTGGTGACCTCTTGCTCCCGTGGCATCAACTGAGATCAACTCAGCAATACTTAGCTGACGGATGGGCTGATGGGGAGGGTCCAAGATGACTTCACTTACATGTCTGGCATTTTGTGGGTTAGAAGATGGGGGCTCAACTAGAACAGAGTTGACCACAGTGCCTACACTTGGCCTCCCCAGCACGGTTGTCTCACAGTAGATGGACTTTTTACAGGGCAGCTGGTTTCCTCCAGAGCAAGTATCCCAAAAGAACCAGGAGGAAGCTGCATGACTTTTTATGACCTAGCCTCAGAAGTAACATACAGTCATTTCCATACTCTATTGGCTGAAGCAGTCATAAGACCACGCAGATTCAAGAGGGAACAGAGACCCCACCTCTTGATGGGATGGGTATCAAAGAATTTGAAGCTATTTTTTAAAAAATTAACTTTACTGGCTGGTCCAAAGGTAGCAAGTTAACTCAATTGATTGTTCACATTCAGTTATAGATCGAACTCCTTGTTCCTCTCTTTCCCCCCTTCTCACTACTGCCCTTGACTAGTCTTAAAAAATATTAAGTTTATTAAGGTATAACTTACATACAGTAAAATGTAGCCATTTAAAATACATAGTTCAATGAGTTTTAACAAATGTATACACTCTCATAACCACCACCACAATCAAGATACAGAGCATTTCCTTTATCCCAAAAGTTCTATCCTGCCCCCTTGCAGTCAATTCCCTTACCCCAGCCCCTCAGCTCTAGGCAAACAATGCTCTGCTTTCAAGCTTTTCTAGAACTTCACATGATACAGTATATAGTTTTTCACACTTGGCGTCTTCACTTAGCTAAATTCTTTTGAGACCCATCCATGTTGTTGCATGTATCACTACTAGTTCATTCCTTTTTTATTGCTACGTAGTATTCTACTGTATGAATATATCACTTTTTGTTAATGTAGTTACCTGTTGACGGACATCTGAGGTGTTTCCAGATTTAGGTTATTATAAATAAAGCTACTATGAACATTCATTTTCATTTCTCTTGAATAAATATCTAAGAGTGTTGTTGCTGGGTCATATGGTATTATGTTTAAGTTTATAAGAGACTACCAAATTGTCTTCCAAAATGGTTGTATCATTTTGCTTTGCCACCAGCAATATATGAAAATTCCAGTTACTCCATATCCTTATCAACGCATGGCATTGTTCGTCTTTTTAAGTTTAGCCATTCTAATGGGTTTATAGTGGTATCTCATTGTGGTTTTAATTTGCATTTCCCTGATGACTAATGATGTTGAGAATCTTTTCATGTGCTAATCAGCCATGACTATATCTTCTTTGGTGGAGTGCCTGTTCAAATCTTTTGGTATTTGTAACTAGTTGTTCTGTTTTCTTATTACCAAGCTTTAGGAGTTGTTTATAAATTCTAAATACCAGTCTTTTGGCAAGTATATGTATTGCAAATATTTTCTTCCAGACTATAGCTTGCCTTTTCATCTTCTTAAAACTAAAGAACAGAAGTTTTTAATTTGAATGAAGTCCAAATCATTATTTTTCTTTTTTGAATCATGCTTTTTGTGTACTATGTAAGAACTCTTTGCTTAAGAGGCCACAAAGATTTTCTTCTGTTTTATTCTAGAAGTTTTATAGTTTTTGCTTTTATATTCAGGTCTATGATTCATTCCGAGTTAATTTTTTGTATGGTTTTTGGTCAGAGTCAAGTTTCATTTTTTTCCAAATAGATATCCAACAGTTACAGTAGTATTTGTTAAAAAGATTATCCTTTCCTCATTGAGTTACTTTGGCACTTTTATCTGAAGCAAATTACATATATGTCTATTTCTGGATTTTTTGTTATGTTCTGTTGATCTATATGTTTATCCTTTTGTGGTCATATTTTAAGACTGCTGCAAGCATGTAGCAATTCATTGTTGCTAAATATTCTCATGACATCACATGCCAAAGCCCTCAGGCACAATTCACATCATCTGGCCCAGGTTCCTAAAACAAGAAACCTTGGCTCCAGCTTACTGTCCTGGTTCCTATTCTCTTGGAAAAAACAAAGAGATCATAAAAGTAATTTCAAAAATGAGTTAGGCAGAGGAGGTAAGGGGGAAAAAAAGAGATGTGATATCATTTTGCCAAAGTTCTGGTTATTCAAGTTAACTTGGATTGAAGAGATGAAGAAAAGAAAGTGGATTGCACGATATGCCTCCGGCTTAAAGAGAAAAACCATGACCCTTATAAATAAAGCAGGAAACCATCCATTTTATAATATTGAAACATGACAATGGATGTTGGGTCAAAACATAATCCCCTCTGTATGTCACCATATCTTCCATATCTTAAAAGTAGCATAAACTTTTTTCCTCTCAAGACAGTATTTTACCTAATGACTTTTTTTGCAAAGCACCGATTTAATTGTTTCAAATTTGTCAGGAACAAAGTTTTCAGTTAAGAAGTTGTAGCAGAGCTTATCCATTTCTCAAAACTAACTACTGTCAGTAAAATATCTGATTCACTACAAGTTTGAATCGGTTTACAAAGTCAATATGTTACTCTCTAGTTCAAGTCTATAAAATTATTGTGACATTGAATGTTAATATTTAGTTGATGGCCTTAGGGTCTGTTTGCAGAGGCAGTAATCTTCAGTGAAAACAGGTAAAAATAATGCAAAAACAAGTATGTTCATGATTTTTAAAAATCATATTGTCAAAATAAGATCCTGTATTTTTTTAAAAGTATAAGATGTTTAGCAATTGTTCATACCAAATAGGTTCTTTATGGTTTTGCCAAAAACAGACTGAATATTTGGCATTTCTACCTTACATACTTTCATACCTCTATTTCTGCATCAGTCAACATGGCAAAGCTAACAGAAAATCAAGGTCAAATGAGGAAACTCAGCAAATGGCTTTTATCTGGCTTCACTGTTTGACCACCAACTGGCAAACACCATAAGAAAAACTGTGCAGGAGATAAATGATAGGGTAAAAGTACATTTTTGACCATGGGCCCAGGCTCTCATAAAAGCAGGCCTAAGATTTATAGGAAATGATGTGGGAATGAATTCAAAGTGCTGAAGAATCACAAATTGTTTATCCATTTAACTAAAAAAAACTCCATGCTTTAAAATTTTTTGGTGGTAGCTCTTTTTGTTCCTGCATTTGCACTCTATTTAATAATTTTTACCCCATAATCCCACCTGCTGTTATTCTAGGGAAGACCAAGTAACTGGAAACCTTCATCAGATGTGTAGATCACAGCAAATTACTGGCACTTCATAAATATAACAATGATAGAATAAAGGGAGATTTAAATGAAGTGGAACACATAAATTACCTCAAACTGGTTAATATTTGGATGACTTCATATTGGTGAGAAAAACTCCCTTAACCAAAAGCTAGTAAGTATTTGTATTAACTGCTTCGGTTCCCTTCAGGTGACTGATGAACAGAGTAGAGGCCAAAAGGACCCTCACTTCTGTGTTCCTGGGACAAAAGGATAAACAATTGACTTAGATGTAACTAGCGAAAGCAGAAGCTCCCAGGATGTGAGAAATTGTCTTGAGGCAGAGGATGAGAAAGAACGTAGGAGAGGGAAGAGGAACCGCAAAGCCTGCAGTTGTGGGATTTTTTTTTTCCTCGAAGGCGGAGAAAGCTGCAAAAGTGAAAAGAGAAGGAAATATGGTATCTATAATGCCTTTCCTGAGGTTTAGGAGCAAAAAAGTAAAACGAAAGGGAAAACAGGCATAATCAGGGACTTTTAGAGCCAGAAGTTACCCTATAAACATTTAGTTCAGGGGTCGGCCATTCTATCTGGAGTTAAACCAAAAGAACTCGTGCCCAAAAGTAGACAGAAGAAAAGCTGCCACAGTGGAAGGGGCAGAGCAGGACAGAGATACGCAGAAGCCCGCCATCCGCGCGCACACCGCTGTCCCCGTCCTCCGACTCCAGGCGTCCTCAGTTAGCAGCGGAAGACACAGACACTGAGACAAAAGTCACCTGCTGTCGGTCATAGCACTGAGCCCGTGTGCCCTGTCTCTATACACTCACCACTTCCGTGTTTGCGACTAGAGGGAGGCAAGGAGCGCGTATGTGTTTTATGGGATTAGCCGGGCGAGAAGCGGAGAAAATCCCGCGCGGGGAAAGCGGGAGAGAAGACGGCGGCTGGGACGGCAGCCTCCCAGGACCTCGGCCCGGACTCTTCCCCACGCCGCCACCAGGTGGCGCTCTCGGCCCGCCGCTCACGGCTGAGCTGGGGCGGGGGTTTGGGGGAGGATGTTGGTCGCCTTGGAAACCCAGGGCGCTGCGGCGGCCGCGGGGGAGTGTGTTGGCTGGTGGGCGGGCGGGACGGCAGCGCTAGCTGTCCGCCCACGGCAGTGTATCTGCACCTGGAAGCCGTGGAGGGCAAGTCGGGAGACTGGAAGGCCTCCTTTCTCGGCCCCTGACCCCTTCCGGTCTGACACTGAAGGCTTTATGAGCATCCCCTTCTCACCCCTCATAGGTCCATCTTCACGATCCTGGGGCTTGCCCCGCTCCAAGATGGGCCTGGGATCGCGCCCTCCTGGTCTCGCTCACGAGGCACCATTCTTGGGCCGTTAGGAGCTGCTGGGAAGGATTCTCGTAGGCCCACCTCTCTTCTCCACCCAGGAAACAGAAAGAGGCAGGCCTTTTTGATCTGAGCAGGTTATTAACCTCTTTCCACGTTGCAGTAGAACCCCTGGATACGTTGCTTATTTGCCCTCCCAGAGGGCAGGATCTGAATTTGATTCAGGTTTGTAATTTCCACAGTGTTTCCACACGGTCCCTAGCACACAGATGTTCCTTAATCTAATAATGCCTTCCATTTGTATGGGGCTTTAACACTTGACAGTTTTCCCAAAGCGTCTGGATCCTCATTAATAAGCTTGACAGGAGATAGGACAGATGGAGGGGGAAACTGAGGGTTGGAGAGGTTGAAAGATCTGTCAGAGATTATAAAACTCAGTGAAGGAGCTAAGACTAGACTCAGTCTTGCTTCTCTTAGTGCAGGGGTGGGGAACCTCTTCATGTTGGAAGGCTGAATTAATTTAGCTGTAATCAGTTAAGGCTGCATTCAAGAAACTTCAATTAAATATACTTTAAAATGTACATTATTTTGTAAAAATCTGACTACTATGTACTTAATAATTTCAAAAAATGAAAACAATTAATATTTGTTAATTTTAAAGTTAACTAACCTTTTAATGACTTTGTCATGTCTGCTTTTTGTTGGAAGGTATTTGAATATTTGGTTGCAGCATGGAGGTCTGCAGCTTCAGTTGATCCTCTAGATGGGTATCAGTCATTTGTGACATTAAGGGTGTCTTGATTTGGGTTAGATAGGAGAATGTAGATTTGCAGCAATAAGTGGGTGAAAAGCAAGAAAGCATTTTTTGGGCATGTTGCCAAAGGTTTGGTATTCTGCATTTTTCTATATTTCAACTGGATCTTTCTTAGCATCAAACAATGACTTTAAAATGTCATCTACTAAGAGCTCAATCAATTCCATCTGTAGTTCTTTAGGTGCCTTGGTGATATCAGCTAGGTGAGACTGAAATGCTAATTTGAGTGTGATGTCATGATTCTCAAAGTCAGTGAACCTTTCATTGTATTCTCCAATTAATAGGTCTGTAACAGCTGTGAAAAAAGATAACTTTTTTCAAAATGCTTGGATTTTTTGCCACATATCATATATAGACCTAGTTTTACCTTGCAAAGAAATATTCAAGTCATTTTGATTTCACATGATATCACATAGAAATGCTGCATTCCTATAGAAATCTTTCAATAATTCACGTTTCTGATTCTGTTCTTCATAAAATCTAACTATCTGTTCTGCAGAGATAAAATTTTGACCAACACCTGTCCCTGCGATAGCCAACTTTAAAATATGGCAAATCTACACTGAATATCTCATCCTTCAACTTTAGCATGTTATTAAACTGATGATGCTGTGTTGCATTTGCACAAATATAGTTAACAATATTTATAACTTGTTGCAAAGTGTCACTTAAAATAGCTTTAGCACAGAGATTTTGCTGATGCAAGATACAATGAAAAGAAATGAGAGCATCTGGATCTGTTAATACTTCTCTTATCTGTGCAATAAACCCTTCATGTTCTCCTGTCATGGAAGGTGCACTGTCTGTACATACACTAAATTTACCAAATTCAGTCCAACTTCACGACATTTATCTTGAAAGTTGTTGAAGATATCTATTCCCTGTGCTCTATTTGCAAGAGTGCCCAAAGCGAGTAACTCTTCCTAGCAAAGAAAATCTTCTGTTATGACCCGAATGAAGTACAAAACCTGCAACGAGTCAGTAGTATAAGTTGATTAATTCAAAGTGATTGAATAATACATATTTTCCTTTTGAAGTATTGCATGAAGCTGTTCTGTTCAGCAAATTCATGCTGCCGATCAGTTATAATTCTCCTTGAAAGAGGCAGTTGTTTGTACTTTGAAACGTTATCAGGATCTAAGTATCCTACAACTTCGACGATGCATTCTTTCACAATTTCTACATCACTGAATGGCTTCCCTTTCTTCCTGAGTATATAAGCTACTTACTTTATAAGTTGTTTCAAATGGCATTATTTCCAGGTCTTATTGCTACTTGAAAGAATTGTCTTTGCTTTTGCTTTTCATCTTTTAATTTCTGCAGTACAACCTTTCACACCTCTCCCTCTAATTTAAAATAACTGTGGTCATTATGAGTTTTATAATGCTGATGAGTATTGAATTTCTTTAATGTTGATATTGCAGTATCACAAAGCAAGCAAATAATCTTATCTTTAGCAGAAACAAGATAATATTGCAATTCCCAATCCTCATTAAAAAATCTGTTTTCTTCCTTCTCTTGGTCTTCTTTGACATGGTGGGCTGTTAAGCAGACAGAATTTAAAAATACTGTTGAGCTGTGCAACTATTCACAAATTCCACTTCAAACAGAAACACAGTGCAACGTTGTCAAAAGCTGATAACAGACTGGCATACTTGGCTCCCATAAACTCTTGCCAACCAGCTTTGTGCAATAGTGGCGCCAGTCAGGCAAGGAAGTTAGAACTAAATCATGAGCCATCAATTTAGTCCTATGGCTTACTAATGTTCTAATTGTACCGGTCAACCTGGGAGGATTATTTCAGTGAAATTTATTTTACTCTTTGATATTGTAAATACATTCATTTTAAAATAAAATATAAATATAAAAGATGAACAAAAATGTATTAATAAAAATATTAAATAAAAGGATTTGTTCTGTAAAATTTGGATTCAGTCAAAAGGTCGCACTTAAGGACCTAGAAGGCCACATGTGGCCTTAAGGCCGCAGGTTCCCCACCCCTGTCTTAGTGCCTTCTCACCAAATTCCAAGTCTAATGAATGCTTTTTGAGTGAGGACCTCATATATCCTTGCATAATTCTCAATACCAGCACAGTGCTCTTCCCACTGTAGGTACTTCATACGTGCCCAGTGTTGATGGCTTTCACCCTCACACTCCCAATTCATAGATTGGTTTCAATCCCTTGCCCTGGATGCTACAACCTTCTTCTAAAGAGAACACATGGTTTCTTTCTTTTATGCATTTGTAAGATTTGTATAGTACCATATTTTTTTCCTTACTCCCCTCCTTGCCCCATAATTTTCTGTTGGGCAGAGAGAGAGTTGAAGTAATTAGGAGATGGGAAAAGATGCTCCCTCTAAGCCAGAAAGGAAAAAAGCAAGAAAGATTCCTGTGAAGGCAGAGAAAGAAAATAATATGACTGGATATTCATCAGTCTGTGTGATAATTGCTCATGGATTTCCTTACAGCCACCTTCAGTAGATCCTCTTTATTTTCACTATTTTTCTTTGAAGGTAGACAGAAGCCTTTTTGTTCTCTTCCACCATCATAGTATAAAAATATTGTATGTACTCCATTATCCTCACAATATTATTTTCATGGTTATGTTTTTTTTGAGACAGTCTCACTCTGTTGCCCAGACGAGAGTGCACTGGTGTCACCATAGCTCACTGCAACCTCAAACTCCTGGGCTCAAGTGATCCTCCTGTCTCAGCCTCCCAAGTAGCTGGGACTATGAGTGCATGCCACCATGCCCGGCTAATTTTTCTATTTTTTGTAGTGACAGGGTCTTGCTGTTACTTAGGCTGGTCTCAAACTCTTGACCTCAAACGATCCTCCCACCTCGGCCTCCCAGAGTGCTAGGATTACAGGCATGAGCCACCGTGCCCAGGCTATGATTCTTTTCTTTTTTGACATTTCTAAAATTGAAGGACAGCAGGAGTTGGAAAAAAAATGTGGTTCTAGTTACTAGATAAGTTAGTATAATATACCGCATTTCAAAATACTTGTTATTAGCAATTCTGTATCAGAAGACAGACCAATTTTATTCTTTTTATTTGTTTATTGTTATAACAAGCCCAACTGAGATGCCAGTTAAACCAGCTTTAAAGCTAAGACTCCAGTGTAATTTGGGAACTGCAGTTCAAAAATGTACCACTAACTAAAGGTTGCGTTGGTAAAGAAAATGCATGCAATGTAATGTACATCATGAATCATCCAAGTGAAAGTTGAAAGTGTCATTTATTTAGCTGGTTTTAAATACCTTGATTTGACTATATAGTTTTAACATTATATCTCCAAAGTGGAAGAATTTTACATTTTAACACCAACTACTTTGTGCTATATATACATAATCTATACAAAAAGAGGTCTGAGATTTTTAAAAACTAAATTTTAGGCAGTATTATTGCTACTAAAAGGCATTAAATGAATTCAGGATTTTTTTTAAACATGTGCTGGAGACCATTTCCAATTGTATTAAAAATGTGTTCTAGCATAAGTGAGAATTTGAGTTTAAAAGTAATTTAACTTTCTGACAGCCAGTTGTTACAAAAATTTTTTTTAAAAAGTAACTTAACTTTCCAAATTTAGGGTATATACAACCTTATGAGCAAATAAATAGGGCCACTGGTAAAGTAAGTGAGCATGCATTATTTGCAAGTCAATCATTCAGATCAAATATTTATTGAACATCTAGTTGGTGGCCATGGGAGATGGCCTATGTGCCAGCATCATTTAATTAATTAATTTATTTATTTTGCAGAATATCTTATTCATTGTCCTTTTCCTTGTCTACTGTAGTTGTTCCATAAATCTTCATTGAATAACTTAGTAAATCAGTGAACTTTGTCTTTAAATTAAGTGATTTCAGGTATCGGACAGTAATTTTGCCAGGCTGGCCCTTTAAATATCAGAAGTGACTTCAAAGATGCTCATTTTATAGATGAGGAAACTGAAGCCTGGAGAAGTCAAGGTCTCACAGCTATTTGTAACTGAGAAAAAGCTTGGGTCTCTTGATCCTCTGTTGAATGATATTTTTATCACACTTGACTTATTTTATTCAGTGTGAAAGTTTTATAAGTTTCATATGAAAGGTTCTAGGCTCACTTAAGAGGGGTAAAATTCTAGCTAGTTCCTATGGACCTTGCAATCTTCAGAAGGAAAACTAAATGGACACTAATAGATATTACAAGGCATAAAAAGTTGTAAAAAAAAGAATTGCTATGGGACCACAAAGAGAGGTTATTTACCACTAGTTGGGACAAGCAGAAGACGCTGTTTAGAAGATAAACTTAGAGTTAAATATTAAAGGATATGACATCTATTTTTGAATTCGCAAAGATGACGGTTTGTTGAAGTAGTTACCTGTTATACAGCATGAAAGGAATTATATTTTGTTTAAGATGAGTACCATGAATTTTTTTGAATATGTATGTACTTCAGCCTTGCAATTAACACTATAGTGAGGTATGTGCCTTTTAAGTTAGATTGCTCTTTAACAAGGCTTTTGGAAGTACTGCATTATTATTACTATTACCACTATTATTAGCCTTACAGTTTATAGGTAAGAATCCAGTATAATTTGGGAACTGCAGTTCAAAACTGTGCAGTTAATGACTGAGTTCCTAGCTAGTTAACGGCTGAGCCAGGACTAGACTTCGAGACTCCCAGCACCCATGTAGAGATCTTTTAACTACATCATGCTGTTATCCTCTGATGAAATCTTACTCTGAATCTTCGTCATTACTAATGCTATTAAGTAAATATCTTCAATTTTAATCTGCATTTTATAAAACAGCTAACAAACCTCAGGATTCATTTCATATGTCCGGAAGGATATTAGGGTAGAACTGCCAGCCCTCCTGGACCCCACAAAATTACGAAAGGAGTCATTAGGAGGCTTCTGGATATTCATGACTTCACAAAGTCATGAAAAGAGTCATTTTGAGCCTTCTAGATATTGAGCCAGGATCCTGAGAGTGCACAGGAAGGGACGTACTCTGTGTTGTATGGGTAATTTTGCAGAGTCAAAACATTGTGGGATAACAGTACATTTGAAGAAGATGATTGTTATATGTCCATTTTTACTAAATAGACTTTTTACTTTTCACTGAGAAGCATTTGGGAATATTTACCGAAACATTTTCTGATAGAAAATGATAATGGAGTAGACTCTGGAAAGGCTGGAGATCTGAGTCTTTTGAACCCAGGCTGCTCACCTGCCCTCACTTCATGGCGTGTGTTTTAGCGTGCCCAAACAGAGTTGCAAGAGGAGAAATACACATGGGTGCAAAACAAAAGGCACATACTGGATGAAGATATCTCTGGCATTACCTGCACAATTTTGCTAAAGTCTTTTAAAGTTGCTCATTATTTTTCTAAAGTTCTGCTGCAGTATGTTTCTTTCTTCCTATCAGTCTGAGTAGGGATCTTGCCTCTTCTATATTTTATAAAAAAGGGCCAGGTAAAGTGCCATTCACAGAGCAGGCACTGAATAGATGTTTGCAGTTACTGACAAACAGAGTAGGTATTCGTGTGTCAGGAATTATTCTAAATGTAACCTTTCTGGAAGGTCATTGCACTTACTTTGTAAATATTTTTCTAGGATTCTCACATTTTACTGAGATAGAAATCTTCTGGGTGGTCAGGGATTGTAAATCCTTATATGTATTTATGAAAGTCCCCATTGTTTGTAGGACATTATAAAATGCAAAAGTACATTGTGAGGTACTGTCATTAGTTCATTGCAAAACTGCAACTATTAGGCAATCCAATTGGTTTACCAATTTTCTTAAAAGTATGTGAAACAATGAATCTTAATATAGTTTATGCATAAATCATTTGGACTTTAATGGATCCACATTTCCACTCATATTTTATTAAAATCCTTTGCCATGAGCTGCAGTTAGTCAGAGAGTTAAAAACATAAAAGCCAGGTAACTGAGGTAATTGAGCAAGATGAGGTCATTTTTCCTCCAGCGCCAGGTGGGTACCACAGGTGGAAACCATAACACTGATCTCTTCCATATGACTTAGGAAGAAAGAGATTAATGTTGACATTTGTTTTACCTGTTAAATAAAATATTTTATAGTAAAAAGCATTATTAAATAGTAAGCTATTGTTTTAAAATGAAACATTTGTCAGCATGCTATCTTTTTGTGTAAGTCAAGTTAAAAATTCTAATTCTAAAATAGAAAATAATATAAAAATTCAACTCTGCATCTGAGAGAGCAATTTTTTCTTAGCTGATAATTTTTTTTGACTGTGATGGTATAATGATGACACATTTTGGTATGGAGCTTATTGAATTATCCTCAACACTTTCATATTTTGGAAGACACTACTTAACATATAACCCTGTCTTAATGTATTAAATCTTTTTGTTATGGCACCTGTGTACTTTTCAGTTGGAAAGTATTGTAGTATATTTGCATTCATGTATGCTCGAATTTGTTAGCACATAGAGATGTACACGCTTGGCTAGAAAGAAAAGTCTCAGATACAAAGACAGCCTTGTTGGAGTTCTGAGTGCGTGAGCAGCATGCCTGCAGAGAAAAAGTTTATTTCAGCAACTTTTTCCTCGGTGGATCTAAATGATCTATGAAGATTTATGTAGGTTGCCGATTCAGTGATCCAAATCAATGATGAAGGTTGACAGTAGCAAACTTCATGGATTAGTCTTTCCACATATCATTGTACTTGGCAGCAGGCAGATATCCTCTGCTTTGTAGTTACCTATAATTTGAAGAAGCATGATCTGTAGCTACAACTGAAGAGAAAGAGGAAGGGGTGTAATATTTATTAAGCTCTTTCTATATGTCAGACACTATGCGAGGTGCTTTAAATATTCGTGTATTTAATCCTTATAATAGCTCTTAGAGTAAGATTGTCATTCTCACTTTATGGACGATGAAACTGAACTTCAAAAAAAATGAAGTAACCTACTCAAAGTCCCACAGATAATAGGTGGTTGATCTAGGGTTAAAACATGTCTGCCCGATTCATTCATGCATCCATTTATGTATTCATTTGACAAGGATTTATTGTATGTCTATTGTGCTAGGTGGGGAAATAGAGTAATGCACAAGAATTACATCATCCCCACTCTCATGGGAGTTTCCAGCTATTTATACAAATAATTACAAAAGTTATGTGCTTTCTACTACACCAAACTACTGATACATTCACTGAAGGCTAGGCACTTATCTTTTGAGATTAGTAGAAATTAAAAGATAAAAATCTGTTAAGGAGAACTATAATACGAAAAGTGTACTTTAGTACCCAAACCTGCTTACTACAAACATCTGTGAACTGTGGGCCTTGATTTTCCCTTTTAAAAAATATTATTCTTGATGATCTCTTATTATTGGGTATAAAAGCTTTTAATAGCTAATGAACAGTTAATAATACATTATTATTATTTGCATTTGTAAATCTCAACCATCTAAATAAATACCTCCACGTGTGCTTTTATTCACTCTTCATGACAACCCTGGCCAGGCCTAATTCTTTTGGATTCTAGTTCTAACTCTTTTGGATCCTAGCTTCTTGGTATTCATAGAAAATTGTGGTTTTGTTTCATTTTAATTTTTAAAAAATTAATAGCCAGTTATTGAGCTGCTGCTATGTGCAGTGCACTCTGCCAACACGGTGGAAAAATAAAATGATTGAAGAAGTTCAGTCCTTTGCCCTTAAAGGATCCTGATAGGGGCAACAGATGTAGATGGATTACATAAAAGAGTGAGTCTCTTAGAAAGTTTTGGGTGGGGGGAATACTGTACCTGGGCTAAACATGGAATTCACCAAATTCAAGAATTTAATTGATTCATGATGTTCCAGCATTGTGGCTGATGTTAGATCTGGGGACAGGGAAGAAGCCAATATAGAAAAGCCAATTTTAAATTAATTCCCAGAGGTGTCCTATCTAGAGTAAACACAAGTAGAGGGGCAAAGATGGACTTTATTCACTTTTCCTATGTCTCTTTTCTAAACAGATATACTTCTTATTAGCAACACAGAACAATGGAAAGCTCAGGGAAAGCAAATAAAAAGGATATGCATGATGGGCCACCAAAAGAAGTCAAATTGCCTACCAGTGAAGCACTTCTAGACTATCAGTAAGTTTGTATTCTGAAATCTAAAAGTTGCCAAATATAAATGGCAATCATCGTTAAGACTCATATAATGCCAAATGGAAATGACACACCCAACAGCTGCGAAAAGAACAGGTGGAATGGAAGCATAATTGCACTCTCGTGCTATGTGCGTATATTTAAAGGTTTTTGAAACTTTGAATATAATGTAGTCCAAGTAGCAGCTATGAAGCAGCATTCGTTAATGTGGTTTGGGCTCCCTCCATTGTGTTACTGGCCACTCTCCCCTATGTACACAATAGCTTGCTGGCTCACCTCTTAAAATACAACATAGAATGGTTAGTGTACATTTATAGAGGAGTAGAAGAGGAAATTCCCCTTCATTTAACTTTTCATTTCTTAGACATTCCAACTTGCATTATTCCTAAATGGCTACAGATCAAATCCAAGTGATTTAGAGAGAATTATTTTTAATAACAAGAATGTTTCATAATGTCTCACTTCCAGGAGCTGGAGAACTAGAGGCGACACTTATTTATGTTTTAGTCCAACTAATAGATAGTAAGTTCCTTAAGAGTTTGTGATCCTCAGTTTTTGGCACAAGGTAAGTGTTTTATTGTGTAATTCTTAGGGAATGAAGGACAAATATTAGTCTTATCCCAAATAAGACTGAAATGTACTTCCTTCATGCACTCATTCAACAAGTACTTGAGTGTTTACCACATACAAAGCAAGTGCCAGGTACTGAAGTATAGCAGTGAACAGGACCACATGGTCTCTGCCCTGATGAAGCATGGGAGGCAGACACTAAATAACTAATTTGAGCTTTAAAAAAAATTGCATAGCTATAATGAAGCTTCTATGAAAGCAAAGTGTAAGGTGCTGTTTAACAGCATAACTAAAGGACTTGACCTAGTCAGAGAGGGCTTAGGAAAAGCTTGAGGAAGCCATGTTTGAACCGATCTCTGGGAGAAGAGCCACTGTTATGGAGACATGGAGTGGTGCAGAGAATGGCTTGCGGAAAAGACATTAGGGTAGGAAAGAGCTTTTCAGTCCAGGAACTGAGAGAAAGCAGAGTGAGAGAGAGAAAGCAAGAGCAGACACTGGTGATTTAGGCAAGGGTCAGGTCAAGCAGACACTTGGGATTGGGGAATGGGAAGCCAATTTACTGGTGGGGGTGAGGTACGAGGTTGAAAATGGGGATCCCATGGTGCTAGTGACTAGGCCTTTGTTTAACAGAATTATTTTTAACAACATTCAGGGAGACTCCATCTCCTTCTCCTTGAGAGACTCCATATGTATTCATATGTTCTTTTCAGAAGGCAGTGAGTGAAAGGGTCAGAACACTAAGAAACACCTGTTGAAAGGGGCTTTTAAAAGTTTCCTTTTATTTTCTACTTGAGATAATATTAAGTAATAACCAAATACTATTCACACACATTTCTCAACATAACTGAAAGCTTCCCTCATCTTATCTCAGGAGAGGAGGACAAAAAGTCAGGCTTTACGAATATAACCTGGCCTCTAATTGGATCTCATGGTTTACAGTGATGACATCCCATTACAGCTGTTTCTCTCTCTTTTGGGTCAACCAGAGGCCAACCTTTTTCTCTTTAACAAAAGTTTACAAAAAGGCAAACATTTAAAAATTCTCGTGATCTTGTAGAAGATATAAACTGAACATCCCATGCCTTCGTTCTTTTTCATTTGTTAAAACTAAATAAATAGTCTCATGGACTGGAACAGCCAAAGTCTTACTATATCATGCTTTGCTAGTGACAATTTACTCATTCCATGTGTTGCTAGGTGACATAACTTTTGCCACATGACAAATACAAGACATCCCCTCTCACCATCTTAGGAAGGATTGTCCAGGAGTTCCTTGGCCCCATCTTAAATTTCTCTTGTGCTATCTCAGCTCCTAACAAAACAGTGAGAACATAGTAGGTAGTTGAATAATGACTTTTGATCAACTGAACTTTTTTTTCAAATTTATCCCAAGAAAATAAGGTCATGAACTTCCATGGTTGTTTGTGAAGAGCTGATACTGCCAAAGTTAAATCTATAAAATGATCATTTCTGAGTAATGATGGTTTCTATTTTCTCCTTTATATTTGTTCTTCCCCCAGTTTTCTACAATGAATATGGATATGGATATAGAAATAGGTGTGGGTATGGTTTTGGGTAAAAAATAGAGAGATTAAAATAAAGATTTTTTTTAAAGTCAAGTTTTTTGGGTGGGTGGTTTGGGGATTTGTGTTTTTATACGGATAAGGCAGTTAGATATTTGAGGTGAGGGAAAAAATATGGAGAGTCATTTCTGCTTGGCTCTCCCTTAACAAACTATGAATTCCTTGAAGACTGTATTTTATTCCTCTTTGTATCTCTAGTACCTAGCACAGCCTAGTATATAGTATGAGCTCAGAGTTTCTTTGTTGAGTAAATATTTTGTTGTTGTTGTTTTGATTAAATATTGTTGGATCTTGTCTAAGAGCAAGATCATATTCATGAAAACAAAAAAAAATATTAATTTTGCCTATAGATATAGGAAATAAAAATTTTAAAATACTAATACTCAGGAAATGCCTACCATGAAACAGGCACTTTCTTACCTGCTGGTGAGTGTAAATTGTTCAAATATTCTGAAAACATTGGTAGTAAAGCAGTCCTGCCCTTTGATCAGGTAATTTCATGGATATAGGAACTCTATCCCAAGAACATAAAGTTGTGAACCTCTAGGGTTGGTTGTGAAGAGCTGATATGTTCAATGCTAAATCTATAAAGTGATCATCTCTAAGTAATGGTGGTTTTATTTTCTCCTTTATACTTGTTTTTTCCCTAATTTTCTACAATGAGTATGGATATAGATATAGAAATAGGTGTGGGTATGGTTATGGGTTAAAATTAAAAGATAAAAGTATAATTTTTTGGAATTCAAATTTATTCATTTTCCTTCCCAGAATTTTCAATAAAATTGCATGGAGGGGGAAAGTTGACACATTACTAACATTTTAATAACATAGACAGGAAAGAGGAAAGGTGATACATTATATTACTAACAAGTTAATGTCACTGTGCTTTGGAATAGTGCTATATCCTTTTCAAACAACTTTTAATATATATTGGTTTATCATCCCACTTGCTTCAGCATTTAATATGACATGTGGGATATTAGGGAACTGAGTAGATGGGGGAGATATGAAAAGGAAAAAGTATGTAGAGAACAGTGAAGCCTGAATTCCCCACAGGGGCTTCTAGTGCTTAGTTCTGAAGGTAAGCTTCATCCGCTTCCTGGTAAATCCACCTTGTGAGCAGCGAAGTTAGACCTGCACTACCATGAGCTCCACAAGGGGGCCAGGGAAGCCACCAAAACATTTAGGGCATCTCAGAATTTCCCCTGAGGCCTGCAGATGCCACTCAGATCACCCTAAACTACTCAGCACAAAATGAACAAGAGACAAAGCCCTAGGCCAGTTGTTCTTACATGTTCTGAAGGATGATGGGCTTAAGTGTGGGGTTCCAGATGTAGCAAATAGAAATACAGGATGCCCCACTAAATTTAAATTTTGGATAAACAACAAATAATTTTTTTTAGTGCAAGTATGTCCCATGCAATATCTTGAGTCAGGGCTGGATGTGGTCTCCAGCCAGATCATTGCATGCTCAGTTATTACCAAGGAAGGCTCTCAGCGGCAGCCAGGGGGTCAGTCTATTAACCAGTCCATCCAAAGTCTGAACCAATGGAGACCACATACTTGAGATTAATTTGCCTGCTCCACTCAACACAGAGAAATAGTGTTACATCTGCAAGAAGGTGTGCTTGCCCTTATAAAGTCTTTGTTTTGTTTGTCATTTTTATCTGAATGTTTTTAGAATTCTGGAAATCATGTTTTCTGTGTGCCCTCTCCTCGGATTCCTTTAAGCTGAATTATTTATAAATATTAAAATATAAAAATTAAATATAAAATATAAACAGGATTGATTTTTTTCAAAAAAAAAAAACACCTTGAAGTTATCTCTCCAATATATATTTTGATGAGTAAAATAGATTCAGAAATACAAAATCATTTAGGAAAGGTTCTTATCCCTAAATGGGTTTTTATAGTATATTTAATCATTTTCTTAAATTCAAATAATTTAGTTTAATTTTTAAATTTTGTCTTATTAATTTTTCCTAAGATAAATAATTGTAACACATCTTATCTTTGTTTATTCTCAGCTGTCAAATAAAGGAAAATGCAGTAGAGCGATTCATGTTTCAAATAAAGAAACTTAGGGAAAAGAACCAAAAGTATCATGAAAGAGTGAGTATAAAATTTAAAGCCTATATATATAGTCATCAAACATTTACACACATGCTTTAAAAAATTGTGAATTATGATGAAATATAGTCTAGGAAATTATCTTCTTCAAAGCTTGGAATTGGTTGATTTAAAATCTGTTTAAGTTTCTTTATACATGTGAGGCGAGAGGGTACTGCTCTTCCCATTATGTTAATTTTAATGTCAATGAAGTTGGCTTGAATTATGTTATTTAGATCCTGAAGACACTCAATCTTATGTTCAAAATTTTAAAGCTTTGAAACCACATTTATCTTTTGACTTCTTATGTAACCAAACTATTAAACATTGATTCTCTATTTTTTTAATCTCTGTCTTTTTTCTTTTAGATTTTCTGAGTGTGCATATCTAAATACCATTTGAAAAGTACAGCCTCAGTTGTTAAAATGACTAATTGGATATCTAAGATGATATGTTGTTTTTATAAAATCAGATTAAAATGAATATCAAAAGGGTGCTATATCTGACTATCAGGACTACAGATCGCAGAAATAAAGTTTGGAAGCAGAATTCAATGATAATTATTAACAACACAACTTATCCTTCAAGGCATCTGAGGAAATACTGAAAGTGCCCCCAGTTAACACATTTATTTTATATGGACCCTGAAACTTCCACAGTTAATGGTTTTATCTGGCTTTTGTCTAAAAAGACTATATCTATAAATTTTAATGGAATCTGGAGTCAGAGTCCTGAGTTTGCATCTTGACTGTGCAACTTACTGCTGATGTCATTTTGGCCAAAATTGGTATGAGCCTCAATTTCCCTCCTGTAAAATGGGGATTCCTGTCTTTTCTATAGGGCCAATTTGTTCATTCATTCAGCATATATTTATTGGACAAGACAAGCCCCTGGTGGTGATATTACTGTGATTCTGACACTGTCATACTTCTCAAGGTTGAGTCACTTGTATTAGGAACTAAAACAGACATTCAGTTTGGCATAGGTACTTGAACGCAGGCTCCACATGATGATAGCTGCAGCACAAAAGAGGAGTGAGCACCATCAGGGGACCAATGCACATCCTCCTCTGGTCAGCCTTGGGAATCCTAGGTCAGGACTTGGTTGTAGAAAGTACAACAAATCAGGACTGAGTAATCACTTTCCCCATTACCGCACCATTTGGAGCCAGAAACGAAGTTATTGTTTCCGTGAGGATTAGCTCAAGAAGGAGACAGACCTAAGTCTGCATATTAGTGGACCCAGCAATGAGGAGCACGAAGAGGCAGATTCTAGTTCCTGCTGTACATATCTGAACATCATCCATTTCTTTCCATTTATGCTGCTACCACTTTAAGCCACCATCATCTCTTATCCCTCCTTCCCACTCCAGCACATTCCCCGCAGTGAAACCAGAATTACTCTTTGAATGCTGTAAACCTTTCAGTGTTTAAAACCCTTCAGTGGCTTCCTATTGCACAGAAAATAAAATGTATAGTCCTTACTAAAGTCTTCAGGGCCCTGCAAAATCTGACACCTGCTTACCTCTCCAACATTGTCTCCAGCTGCTCCATCCTTTGGTTTCCACTGCTGCTTTTGAATCTTGGAAAACCAATTTCTTTCTTATTTTACCTTTACTTGTGCTATTTCCTCTTCCTGGAATTCTTTTCTCTTGACGGGCTCCTTTTCATTCCTCCAATCGAAGCTGGAATATTGTGTGAAAATATATTTCCGTTATTGAATTGAAAGTTCTTTAGCAGCAGCAATCAAATCTTACTTATCTTTGTTTCTCTGGAAGAGCCCAGCATGAGTAGGTGTCCAATAAATATTTGTTGTATTGATTTACACTAACATCAGTGGAAGGAAAAAATTTTGAGATTACAGATATTTAAATTGCTAAATTAAACATGACTCAATAGGAAGATATATTTTTTTCTCTTCACTTATTTCAAAATCAAAAATGCCCCTCTTCCTTCCTACTCATCACCTCTTCCTATGTGTATTTAGTTCTATTTGGATCATCACCTCATTTTTTATCTTTCTCTCTGTTTGCGTTCATTGTCCCACCCCCCTCATTAGACATTTGCTTCATAGTTCACTCTGTCTATTTCTTCACCTCCCAATTCATTCTTTCACTCACACTATCCCACCACGATTGCTCTAGCAAAGGTTATTAATGACCAGTTAGCCAGGTCCATTAATAAGGGTAAAGTAAGGACTACAAAGACTTTACCCCTCATCCCTTCATCTTAAAACTCTTTTCTCCTTTGGGTTCCAGGACCCCCCTCTCCTACCTCTCTGACCATTTCTTCTTGTTTTTCATTCAGTGCTCTTTTCCTGGACCCGTCCCTTAATTATGGCATTTGCAGGGTTCCAATCTCGATGTTTTTCTCTCATCTAATCTCTCCTGGAGTGATCTCACCATGGCTTCAAATACCATCTATTTGTTAATAATTTTCATATCTATATGTGACAAAATTTCATAATACTGTACAAAAAATGAGTGCATGTACAAACTGAAATGAATAAAGTGTCTAGTTTAATTAATAATATTATGCCAATGTCAATTTCCTGGGTTTAATAATGTCCTATGGTTATGTAGGATGTTATCATTGGGAAAAGTTGGGTGAGTAGTAGATTAAAACTCTACTATTTTGGCAATTTCTTAGTCTTGTTCTTGTGGGCCTTAAAAAGTTAAAAGGGTAAAGTCCATGAGCTGGCCTTATAAGAAAACAAAATCAATCCTTTTTTTTTTTTTGTAGCTTATTTACTGAATATTCTTTTTCCATTTTATAATGTGATAATTATTCTTACCTCAAATAATAATTATTTATTTCGCTTTGTAGGATAAACGTATTTCTCAGCATAATGGTAGATATATCTAACTAAATTTTGTTTCAGTATATTGCTCAAAATAATTTTTCAGATTTATTGAATTCTGTAACATGTTGCCAGACACATTCTCCTTCCATCTGAAATTCATATAGGATTTGGATAGTTTAATACAGATGTTATTAAATTTCTATGTAATGTCAAATAATTATTTAATAATACTTATGCAATGTTCCATAATATTTTTAGCACATGTGATGCTATTTTAATTTACAAATTTAAAACATCACATGCTTGCAAAGAATAGTCATTGTGTGATAAATTTGATCTAGGAATACTGGATTCACTTTGAGATGTATTAGGCCAAGTGTGGAAAGTAAAAGGAAAATTTCTTTGTATATTATATATATTTCTTTATAAATTGTATGTAATGGTTTTTAAATTATCACTACCTTTGGAAATTTTTTGCCTATAAATCAGAGTGAATATTTTTGATCTAGAATTTAATTTAGAGGCCATTGTTACCTTACTAAAATTAACTAACATAAGTAAAATCAGATATTTTTATTTAGTATTTAAAACATACTTGATAAAAGAATTTTCCACTTCTACAAAAATAAGTGAAAAAGTCCAATTTGGAAAAATTTTTAGTAGTTTGGCAAGTGATATTTCCATCGCTATTACTCAAGTTTCTACAAATATTTCATTTTAAAATAACTTATGTCAAGCTAAAGTAATACAATTTATTTATAAGCAAACAAAACATGAATCTATTTCATTCAAGAAAATAGAATATCTGAGAATTGGTTAAAGAGCAATAAATTGTTTATTTTTCAGTTGCTAATATTAATTGGCCTTCATTTTTTAAAAATTAAACTTTGCCAAAATGTTTGTACCCCCATAATATTCTGAAATTTAAAAAAAATTAAACTTTGTACTTTGAGGTAATTACAGACTAACATCCAGTTAGAAGAAAGAGAGAGATCCTACTTAGTTTCCTGTAACAATATTACAAAACTATAGTACAATATCACAACTAGGATATTGACAATATTAACATTGATAGCCAAAATATCGAGTATTTCCAACACTACAAGCATCCCTCATGTTGCCCTTTTATTACCATTCACTCCCCTCCCAATTCTACACTCTTATTGACCCCTGGTAAACAGTAATCTGTTCTCCATTTTTATAATTTTGTTATTTCAAGAATATGATACAAATGGAATCATCCCATAAGTAACCTTTTGGGACTGGTTTTTTTTATTCAGCATAATTCTCTGGAGATTCATCCAGGTTATTGTATCATTAGGTGGTTCCTTTTTATTTCTGAGTAGTATTCCACGGTATGGATGTACCACAGTTTGTTTAACCATTCACCTGGAGTACATCTGGTTGTTTCTGGTTATTGGCTATTACACATAATGCTAATATAAACATTCATGTACAAGTGTTTGTGTGAACATAAGTCTTCAATTCTTTGGAATAAATGCCAAGGAGTTCAGTTGCTGGGTAGTGTGATAGTTACATGTTAGTTTTTTAAGAAATTGTTCAACTGTTTTCCAAACTGGCTGTACTATTTTACATTCCCACCAGAAATATATGAGTAATCCAGTTTCTCCTTATGTTTGCCAGAATTTGGTGACGTCACTATTCACTATTTTATTTTAGCCATTCTGATAAGTGTGTAGAAATATCTCATTGTGGTTTTAATTTGCATTTCCCTAATGGATAATGATGTTGAATATCTTTTCATGTGCTTATTTGTCTTTTGCACATTTTCTAAATGGATTTTTTACTGTTGAGTTTTGAGACTACATATAATCTTCTAAATGTTGGTGTTTTGTTGGATATGTTATTTGCAAATATTTTCCCCTAGTCTGTAGCTTGTCTTTCATCCTCATAAAAGGGTCTTTCAGAGTAAAAGTTTTTCATTTTAATGAAATTCAGTTTATCAATTTTCCCTTTTATGGATTATGCTTTTGGTATCAAGTTTAAAACTCTTAGCCTAGACCTAGATCCCAAAGATTTTATCCTATGTTTTATTCCAAAATGTTTGTAGTTTCGCCTTTTACATTTAAGTCATGGTCCTTGTTAGTATGTGTATAAGGTGTGAGACTTAGATCAAGGTACATTTTTTCTTTGCCTGGGATGTCCATTTGTTTCAGCACTATTAGTTGATGAACCTATCTTTCCTCCATTGAATTGCTTTTCCACCTTTGTCAAAATCAGTTTGGCACTGAATAGGCATTTCTCCAAAGAAGATACACAAATGGCTGACAAGCACATGTAAAGATGTGCAACATATTATAATTAGTTATTAAAGGAATGCAAATCAAAACTACAATGATGTACCACTTCACAGCTACTAGGATGGTTATAACCAAAAGAGCTGACAAGGATGCGAAAAAATTGGAACCCTCATACATTGCTGGTGGCAATGTGAAATTGTTCAGCCACTGTGGAAAACAATTACCATATGACCCTGTAATTCTACTCCTAGGTATATTCCCAAAAGAATTGAAAACAGGTACTCAAACAAGTATGTATTATATGCATGTTTAAGGCAGCACTATTTATAATAGCCAAAAAGCTGGAAATAGGCCAAATGTCCATCAACAGATAAATGAATAAGAAAATTGTGGTATATACATGCAATGGGAGATTATTCAGTCATAAAAAGGAATGAAGCACTAACACAAGCTACAATGTGGATGAACCTCAAAAATACGCTGAATAAAATATACCAAAGACAAAAGGTCAACATGTTGTATGATTCCATTTATGTGAAATATCTAGAATAGATAAATCTGTAGAGACAGAACACAGATTGGTGGTTGCCAGGGCTGAGAGAAGGGAGGATAGACAGAAACTACCTAAGGACTAAGGGGTTTTACTTTGGAATAATGGAAATGTTTTGGAACTAAATAGAGGTAGGGGTTATACATCATTGTAAATGTACTAAATACCACTGAACTGTTCACTTTAAAATAATTATTTAAATGTTAGTAGAATAAAAAAATCAGTTGGAGATATTTCTGTGGGTCTATTTCTAGGTTCTCTATTCTCTTCCGTTGATCTGTATGTCTACTCCTCTGCCAACAGTACACAGTCTTAATTCCAGTAGCTATATAAGAAGTCTTGAAAGGTAGATTGATTCCTTTCACTTTCACTTTATTCTTGTTTTTATCTTTTCCTTTTTTTTTTTAGAGATAGGGTCTTGCTCTGTTGCCCAAGTTGGAGTGCAGTGGCACAATCATAGCTCACTGCAGCCTTGAGCTCCTAGGCTTAAGCAATCCTCCTGCCTCAGCCTCCCAAGTAGCTGGGACTACAGGTGTGTGCCACCAGAACCAGCTAATTTTTTTCTTATTTTTTGTAGAGATGGGGTCTCGCTATGTTGCCCAGGCTGGTTTTGAACTCTTGGCCTCAAGCAATCCTTCTGCCTCGGCCTCCCAAAGTGCTGGGATGTCAGGCATGAGCCAGCTTCTTATTGTCTTTTAATAAAGGATACCCGTCATTTGATTTAGGGTCCACCCGAATGCAATACGACCTCATCTTAACTAGTTATATCTGCAAAGACTGTTTCCAAATAGGGTCACATTCTGAGGTTCTGGGTTGGCATGAATTTTGAGGGGACATGAATAACTAATACAGTGCATATGTGTTTATAATTGTTAGATCTTCTTGATGGTTTCACCCATTTATTATTATATAATGTCCTTTTTGTGTCTAGTAATAATTTTTTTCTTAAAGCCTATTTTGTCTTACATTAGTATAGTCACTCCAGCTCTCTTTGGGTTACTGTTTGCATGGTACATCTTTTTTCCATCCTTTTAGTTTTAGCCTATTTGTTTCCTTGAATCTGAAGTGTGTCTCTTATAGAAAGCATACAGTTGGGTCTTTTTTTGTGTGTATTCTGGCAAGCCCTGCCTTTTAATTGACATTTAATCCATTAATAAAAATTAATCCATTTTCATTTAATGTAATTATTGATAAGGAAGATTTACATCTGACATTTTGCTATTGTTTTCTATGTCTCATGTTCTTCTTGTTACTCTCTTCTTCCATTACTGCCAGCATTTGTATTAAATATTTTCTAGTATGCCATTTTAATGCTCCAGTGTTTCTTTTATTATATTTTTGTGTTATTTTCTTGGTGGTTGCCCTGGGGGTCCTAGTTAACATCTTAATTTATAACAATCTAGTTCAGATTAATGCCAACTTAATTTCAATAACATACAAAAACTTCACTTTATTCCTTATCCCCATTTGTGTTGTTATTGTTGTACAAAATACATCTTCATACATTGTGTGCCCATAAACATAGATTCATAATTATTGTTTCATGCAGTTGTCTTTTAAATCAGACAGGGGAAAAGGAATTACAAAAAATACATTTATTCTTTCATATTTTCCTACATATTTACCTTTATTGGTGTTCTTGTTTTTTCTCATAATTTCAAGTTACTGTCTAGTGTCCTTCACTTGATCGTGAAGGACCTCCTTTAATAATTATTATAGAGTAGGTTTGTTTGTGATGAATTCTCTCAGTTTTTTTTTTTTTGGTGGGGGGGTTGGAGACAGGGTCTCTCTCTGTTGCCCAGGCTAGAGTGTAGTGGTGCCATTATAGCTCACTACAACCTCAAACTTCTGGGCTCAAGTGATCCTCCTGCCTCTACAGGCACACGCCACAACACCCAGCTAATCTCAGTTCTTATTTATCTGTATATACATAATAAGATTGCAAAGGCAAGAGTAAGCTCTAAATTGATTAAATGAGCTTAGAAACACAGATAGGATATCCATATGAGGAACCTAGTCCATATTTCAAGTGTGAAGTTTTGGTGAAGTAACCAACACCCTAAAAGAACAGAATTAGGGTTATTTGTGAGAAAAGCAAAGAATAATTTAAGTTCCAAAAGAGCAGTAATATTTTTCCATTTCATTCACTAATACAGTCCTAGTGCCCAGAACACTGCCTGGCACATGGTAGATGACTAAATGAATAATGAATATTAGAAAACAATGTTAGTTGGAAATTGAAAAAATTGACTTCCAAGGTTTAACTTTAATGTTCATTGATTCTGTGATAGAGTGATAGACTTGTAGATTAATAACATAATTTTTAACATGTAAAATTCTATCCAGTGGTTACCATGTTGGTGGGTTTAATTTTATACTGGGTCTTCCGTAATTCATAAGCTCCGAGACACTGTATAATTTCTTTCATTAAGTGTTTCTTTCTCACTTTGCAAGACTCAATGTGTGACTCCATTTTGAGGAAAAACAACGTGAATAGTTCATCAGATGTTAACTACTGTCAGTTTTCATGACAGAATACCCGCTTAAAAGATGAACAGAAGTGGCACATACGGAACCTACTAAAGGAACTGAGTGAAGAGAAGTCAGAGGGATTACCAGTGATAACAAGAGAGGATGTTGAAGAAGCAATGAAGGAAAAATGGAAGTTTGAAAGGGACCAGGAAAAAAACTTGAAAGGTGATTTAGGAACTTAGAAAATTATCATAAAGTTGTATCAAGTTATTTCTTGAATATGTTAATTTTTTTGTCTTCCAACGTGTTCAAAATGCTGTGAAGATGTTGCAAATGACATCATTGCCATCACAAACATAAACACATGTAGGTAAATAGACAGGAGAGGGAAATAACAAAGTGGGTACAGGTAATGAAGCCAAGTGAGGAGGAGGAATAAGGATATGATCAGAACAAAGACAGACGAAATCCATCAGACTTTTTTTTTTATTTAAGACTATTACAGGGATACAAACATTTTGGTTACAAGAATTGCTTTTGTATAGTTTGAGTCAAAGTTATAAGTGTACTCATCACCCAGATAGTGTGCATTGTACCCATTAGGTGTGTATTTACCCATCCCTTCATCCTCCCTCCCACCTGCTTGATTTGTGATGAGTTTTATTAACATATGTGCTCATGAGTGTTGATCAATTAATTCCAATTTAATAGTGAGTACATGTGCTGTTTGATTTTCCATTCTTGTGGTACTTCACTTAGAAGAATGGTCTCCAGTTCCATCCAGGTTGTTAGAAAAGGTATTAGTTCACCATTTTTTTATGGCTGAGTACTACTCCATGGTATACATATACCACATGTTCTTAATCCACTCGTGTATTGATGGGCACTTGGTTTGAGTCCACATCTTTGCGGTTATGAATTGTGTTGCAATAAACATTTGAGTACAGATGTCTTTTTGATAAAATGACTTTTTTTCCTTTGGGTAAATACCCAATAATGGGATTGCTGGATCAAATGGTAGGTCTACTTTTAACTCTTTGAGGTATCTCCATACTACTTTCCATAGAGGTTGTACTAGTTTGCAGTCCCGCCAGCAGAGTGTAAGTTTCCTTTCTGTCCACATCCATGCCAGCATCTGTTGTTTTGGGACTTTTTGATAAAAGCCATTCTCACTGGTGTTAAGTGATATTTCATTGTAGTTTCGATTAGCATTTTCCTAATGATTAGCGATGTTGAGCATTTTTTCATATGTTTATTGGCCAAAAGAAGTCTTTCTTCTTTTGAAAAGTTTGTTCATGTCTTTTGCCCACCTTTAATAGTATTGTTTGATATTTTTCTTGCTGATTTGCTTGAGTTCTTTGTAAATTCTGGTTATTAGCCCTTTAGCAGATGTATAGCATGCAAATATTTTCTCCCATTCCGTATGTTGTCTATTCACTCTATTGATTGTTTCCTTGGCTGTGTAAAAGATTTTTAATTTAATAAGGTCCCATTTATTTATTTTTGCTGTCACTTTGACTGCCTTTGGGGTCTTCTTCATAAATTCTTTGCCAAGGCCGATGTCCATAGGAGTTTTTCCAACATTTTCTTCTCAAATTCTTACAGTTTTATGCCTTAGGTTTAAGTCTGTTATCCATCGTGAGTTAATTTTTGTGAGTGGTGAGAGGTGCATATCCTGTTTCAGTCTTCTACATGTGGCTATCCAATTTTCCAAGCACCATGTATTGCATAGGGATTCTTTTCCCCAGTGTATGTTTTTGTTTGCTTTATCAAAGATCAGATGGCAATATGAAGATGGTTTTATATCTGGGTTCTCTATTGTAATCCATTGGTCTATGTCTCTGTTCTTGTGCCAGTACCATGCTGTTTTGGTTACTATAGGCTTGTAATATAGTTTTAAGTCTAGTAAAGTGATGCCTCCTGATTTGTTCTTTTTGCTTAAGGATGCTTTGGCTATTTGGGGTCCTTTCTGTTTCCACATAAAATGTAGAATTATTTTTTCTAGATCTGCAAAAAATGATGTTGGTATTTTAATGGGGATTTCATGAATCTGTAAATCACGTTGGGTAGTATAGACATTTTTATAATGTTGATTCTGCCGATCCACGAGCATGTGTTTTTCCATTTGTTTATATCCTCTGCGATTTCCTTCCCCAGTGTTTTGTAGTTCTCCCTATAGCTGTCTTTCACCTCCTTGGTTAAATATATTCCTAGGTATTTTATTTTCTTTGTTGCTATTGTGGAAGGTATTGAATCTTTAATTTGATTTTCAGCTTGACTGCTGTTGGTGTAAAGGAATGCTACTGATTTGTGCACATTGATTTTGTAACCGGAGACATTGCTGAATTTGTTTGTTAGTTCTGGGAGTTTCTTGGCAGAATCTTTGGGGTTTTCTAGATATAAGATCATATCGTCAGCAAAGAGTAATAGTTTGACCTCTTCTTTCCCCATTTGGATACCCTTGATTTCCTTCTTTGGTCTGATTGCTCTGGCTAGGACTTCCAGCACTATGTTGAATAGGAGTGGTGACAGTGGGCAAACTTGTCTGGTTCCAGTTCTAAGTGGGAATGCTTTCAATTTTTCCCCATTCAGTATGATGCTGGCTGTGAGTTTGTCATATATGGCTTTTATAATTTTGAGGTATGTTCCATCTATGCCTATTTTGTTAAGAGTTTTTATCATAAAAGGGTGCTGAATTTTGTGAAATGCTTTCTCTGCATCTATTGAGAGAATGATGTGGTCTTTGTTTATGCTTCTGTTTATGTGGTGAATCACATTTATAGATTTGTGTACATTGATCCATCTTTGAATCTCTGGGATGAAGCCCACTTGGCCATGATGGATTATTTTTTTGATGTGCAACTGAATTCAGTTTGCTAGGTTTTTATTGAGAATTTTTGTGTCTATATTCATAAGGGATATTGGTCTGTAATTTTCTTTTTTTGTTGTGTCCTTTCCTGGCTTGGCATCAAGGTGGTACTGGCGTTATAGAATGAGTTGGGGAGTATTCCTTCCTTCTCGATGTTATGAAATAATTCCTGCAGTATAGGTACCAGTTCTTCTTTGTAGGTCTGGTAAAATTCGTCTGTGAAACCATCTAGTCCGGGACCTTTTTTGTTAGGAAATTTTTTATGCTGCTTCAATTTTGCTGCTTGATATGGATCTGTTCAAGAGTTCTCTTTCTTCCTGATTGAGCCTAAGGAGGTTGTGTGTTTCCAAGAATTTGTTCATTTCTTCAATGTTTTCAAGTTTATGTGTGTAGAGATTTTTATATTATTCAGAGATGATATTTTGTATTTCCATGGTATCAGTTGTAACATCTCCTTTTCCGTTTCTGATTGAGCTTATTAGGGTCCTTTCTTTTCTGTTTCTTGTTAATCTAGTGAGAGGCCTGTTGATTTTGTTTATCTTTTCAAAGAACCAACTTTTTGTTTCATTAATCTTCTGTATAATTCTTTTGTTATCAATTTCATTTAGTTCTGCTCTGACCAGAGTTATTTCTTTTCTTCTGCTGGGTCTGGGATTGGTTAGCTCTTCCTTTCCCAATTCCTTGAGATGATTAATTAGTTGTTGATTTGTGATCATTCTATCTTTTGGATGTAGGCATTTAAGGCTACAAATTTTCCTCTTAGGACTGCTTTTGCTGAATCCCACAGATGTTGATAACTTATGTCCCCTCTGTCATTTAGTTTGAAGAATCTTTTGATTTCCATCTTAATTCCCTCTGTGACCCCAAAATTATTCAGTAGTAGCTTGTTTAATTTCCATGACTTTGTGTAGGGTTGAGTGTTTCTGTTGGAATTGATTTCTAATTTTATTCCATTGTAGTCTGAGAAGATACATGGTATAATTTCTATTTTTTAAAAATTTGTTGAGACATGTTTTGTGGCCTAGGATGTAATCAATCTTAGAGAATGTTCCATGAGCTGATGAGAAGAAAGTATATTCAGTAGTTTTGGGGTAGAATGTTCTGTAAATGTGTTCAGCCCATTTGTTCCAGAGTTCTATTTAAGTCCATTGTTTCTTTGTTTATTTTCTGCTTGGAGGATCTGTCCTGTTCTGTCAGTGGGGTGTTGAAGTCCCTTGCTATTACAATGCTGCTGTTTATCATTTTGTTTAGATGAAGTAGGGTTTCCTTTATAAACCTGGGTGCACCTGTGTTAGGCACATAAATATTTAGGATTATTGTGTCTTCTTGTTGAATTGTTCCCTTCACCATTGTATAATGACCGTCTTTATCTTTCTTTACTTTTGTTGGTTTGAAGCTTATGTTATCTGATATAAGAATGGCTATACCAACTTTCTTTTGGTTTCCATTTGCATGCAATATTGTTTTCCATCCCTTCACCTTGAGTCTGAATGAGTCTTTGGGGGTTAGATGTGTTTCCTGGAGACAGCAGATACTTGGCTTGTTTTTTTTTTTATCCAGGCAGCCAGCCTATGTCTCTTGAGTGGGAGTTCAAGCCATTCACATTTTGAAAGAATTGATAAGGGGGTGGATTTCTGCTTATCCTTTTGAGTAGAACTTTGTTGCTTTGTTTTACCTCTTGAGCCATTGTGGTATCTGGGCTCTGACCTTTAGCTTTTTGGGTGCTTTTACACTGGTGGGTGTCTATTGTGCTGATCCATGTATAATGCAGGTCTGAGTACTTCCTGTAAGGCAGGTCTGGTCTTGACAAGTTCCCTCAGTGTTTGCTTGTCTTAGAAAGTCTCTATTTCTCCCTCATATAAGAAACTTAGTTTTTCAGGATATAAAATTCTAGGATGGTCATTATTCTGTTTGAGAAGACTGAGAATGGGGCCCCAATGCCTTCTGGCTTGTAAGGTCTCAGTTGAGAAGTCTGCAGTTAGTCTGATGGGTTTTCCTTTGTAAGTTACCTGATGCTTTTGCCTTATGGCTCGTAGGAGTGCCTCTTTCATGTTTACTTTGGCCAGTTTGATGACTATGTGTTGTGGTGATTGCCCCCTTATGATAAATCTCCCAGGAGTCCTTTGAGTTTCTTGTACCTGGATATCTAGATTTCTAGCAAGGCCTGGGAAATATTCCTCAATTATTCCCTCAAATAGGTTTTCTAACCTTTGTGTATTTTCTTCTTCACCCTCAAGGATGCCTATGATTCTTATATTAGGCCTGTTTACATAATCCCATATGTCTTATAGGCTTTGTTGTTCCTCTTATTTGTCTGTTCTTTCTCTTTAACTGACTTGTTTAACTCAAAGGTGTTGTCTTCAAGCTCTGAGATTCTTTCTTCTGCCTAAGATAGCCTATTGTTAAGTCTCTCCACTGTTTTTTGCATTTCCTTGAATGAATTTTTTCATTTCCAGAAGTTCTGTTTGATTTTTTTTTAATAATTCAATTTCTTTAGTTAATTTTTCATTCATTTCCTGCATTGTTTTTGTGGTTTCTTTGTGTTGGGTTTCTGTTAATATTTTCTCTTGTATTACATTGAGCTTCCTTACAATCCATATTTGAAATTCTTCATCTGTCATTTCAATCTTTTTTTGTGGTTAGGATTCACTGGTAAGTAGTTATTGTTTTCTTTTGGGGGTGTCTTTTTGCCTGATTTTTCATGTTTCCTGAATTCTTTTGCTGGTTCCTTCTCATCTGGCCTCTCGGTCAAGACCTGGAGGTGCTAGGCCTGGCTCACAGGCCTGTCTCCAGGTCCCCGAAGATCAATCCCTGAGTATGCCAAGGAGAGGGGTGCTGGTCTTGAGCTGCCTATGGGATATTCTAGCAGGCTTGATGAACCTCTCGGGTTACTTCTGACCTGCTGTCTTTACCTCTTCCCAACAGTGTGTAGTGAGTTAGGTCCCCCAGCTTAATCTCCAAGATGGTGGGTGGCATTTGTGAGTATGAATCAGCTGCTCCCTGTTTGCCTGAGTTAGAAGGCACTATGCTTAGCTATGGGGTTGTTCCCCTCTTGTTGATTGAATTTGCATGGAAGAGCCAGCTGCAGCGATGGTAAGCTCTTGTCCCCCAGGTGGGGCACCAGAATGCCTCAAGCTTTAGGAGGGACCCTGTAGCCTCCCAGGGGGTTTCTTGATCTCTACTCCCTCTGAGGTGGGGGGAGGAGCAAGAGAAATTGTGGCTGGATTGCAAGAACCTGAGAGGCTTTGTATAGCCTCAGTGAGGCTCAGAGGTTGCTTATCCTGCTGCTAGAGGAAGCCACTGGTATGATGTTCAGAGCAATCTCTCCAAGCCAGGAAGGCTGTTCCTGAGGGAGGGGCCTAATCACTTGAGTGTTAAGACCCTGCACCATGTTCTTTCTGCTCTTGTCCACTAGTGCAGTTTCTCTGTGGGGTGGGGTAAGCACCCTCCCTACTTGCTCCCTGGAACTCCACAGCACTCTTCAATCAGAACAGCCTGCATAGGTTCCCTCACTGCCCGAGACCGGCTCTGGAACTACTCCTCAGCCCGTGTGTCTGACCCACTAGTGTGCATCTCCTCAGTGTGCTGGCAGGTGGGGGGGGGTCCCCAGTTGTGCATGCCTGTTCCTCCACAAGACCCCAAGGGGAAAGAGGTAGGCATCTCTGTCTACAGAGGCCTCTGCCAGGGGTACATTCCTGCTGGGGTGAAGCGGCCACTTGTGAGTTTCTTGGCTCAAGCCGCACTCCCTATTGTAATGAGTGAGGGGAGGGGCCACTGCTCCCATTCAGCCAGCATGCCCAGGGCATTTTGTTGTCATGGGAACCAGGGGCTAGGCTAATTCACTCTGAATGTCATGCCTTTATCCAATATGGCAGTTCTCTAGCAGGGGTGGAGGATGGGCATGCTCACAGATCCCTGTTCCTCAGCACCCCCCACACTCTCCTGTTGGATGTGTTCACAAGGATTTCCTCGCCACCCAAGTCCAGGACAGAGATCTCTCCCCTGTGTCTCCCTGCACCGCTCTCATGTCCAGGAAGCATCAGGTCCAGCCCGCCTGTCAAAGTCACCAGCATGCTATCCCACAAAATGCCAGTGGTCAGGAAGCTTGCAAATTGTGGCAGCCCCACTCTCAGTGATGGGCTCGGCTGCCAACATGCAGCTGCCCTAGAGAAGTAGCCATTTGTGTGCCTTTTGGTTCAGAGTATTCTCACTGTTACAATGGGGGGGAGGGGTTGCTGCTACCAGCCAGCCAAGCTAAAATTACTTTCTCTGATACCGTGATTAGAGGAGGTGCAGAGGAGGAAGTGCAAGAAAGTCGGCACTACAGTCTCTCCTGTCACTGTCCCATGGAGTGTCCCTTTTTAACACCTGAACTCCTGGGGTTTGCTGGTTCACACCGCTATTCCTATTTAGCCACCGTGCCTGAGCCTGTGGAGGGTAGAAGCGCCTTCAATATGTTTTGTGTCCTGCTTTTTGCTGAAGGTACCTAGGTGGGGGGGTAAGCCCCCCCCACCCTTTCACTGGGCTTTGAGCCTCTCTGGGTTTGGTCCACACCACTGTCTTCTCCTTTCTATCTTCTTTCTCAGCTTCACCCCTTTTCTCAGTTGGATCCCCATGTGTCTCTATTGTCTCTCCCTGTAATTCACACCTGGGCTGCAACTGCTCTCTGCTTTCCTCAGTCCAATATACCAACTTCCAGCCAGGACAATCCAACAAGTGATGTCTCTAGCTGGCCATCTTCCCATCTGACTCTTAACCCAGGACCATATACTATTGTTTCATGGCTTCATTGGCTTCAACCTCAGTTTAGATTTTGGAATGACAAGGTGAATATAACAATGAAACATTTTCCTGCAATATCTCTAAGGGGGCTAAGTGCCCTACTTAGATGGGGGGAATACAATTAGAGTTGGGAAAGGGGACATTTGGAGGATATGGATAGAAATGACACCAGGTGCGGGTGGTGAAAGACCCAGGACACACTCTTGCTGTGGACTTAGTAAATACCATACAGTACAAAAACAATACTTACTGAGGGTAAGTCATGCACACTTTCGACACAGGCATTTTTTTATTCCTATTCCTTCATCCTAAACCTGCTAAGATTAATAAAACCACTTTTTCCAGAACCTCTATAAATACCTTCTCTGCTAGGAAGCTGGAAAACATGGGAAAGGGACTTGAGTGCTATCAGGAATCTGTATCAGGAGCTAGGAGGCAAAACAAGGGACTAGATTTTCCTACACTTCTCCAGCGGGCCTACTTAACCAAGCACTTTGCACAAAGCAGGATCTCCTTTCAATAAATATTTGTTGTTTTGAGTAAAATAGTTTCCAAGACCAAACATCAATAGACAAGCTTCATTTTTAGAGGTCTCCAAAGCTATTCCTATAAACCTCCTCCTACCCAATCTCTTCATGGGCAATCCTGATGTCATGAGGTGGTAGATAGTGTCCTTTTCAGGACTCATTTTCAAGAAAGTTCTGCTTATGTTTGGAAGGAAGACTTTAATAAGTCCCTGGAGACAGGAGTGAGAGCCCAATGAATGTTCATGTACGCCTGCTAACCTTCCTTCTAAGGGAATGGGCCCAGTTAGTTGAGGTGCACCTGTTTATGGTTGGGGCTGAGTACAAGGATGTGTGTGTTGTACAAGACTGAGGCCGAGTTGGATGACTGAGCACAGTAGAGGAGGGCTGGGCATGCATGGTAGTGCAAGGAAGAAAGAAGCCCATAGATACTGAGGAAGAAAGGGAAAGTGGGAGAACAGAAGTGTCTGGAAAGAATTTTTGAGGTAGTTTTGTTATGTACCAGGTAGTCTCTTGCAACTTACTTTGTTGTGAAGCAGTAGCAGGTGCTTCACCCGGCAGCTTGTTACGACACAGACCCTCAGGCCTCACCCAGACCTATTGAATCGAAATCTGTATTTTGATAAGATCCCTGGTGATTCCTATGCACAGTAAGGTTTGAGAAATACTGCTATAAACCTTTTCTTCTAGTGTTTAGTTAAGACTCTTTCAGTTGTAAGGATGAAAATCCAACTCAGACTAGCCTAAGCATAAAGGGGATGTTAATTTTTTCATATAACCAAATCACAGGAAGGGCAGGGTGCTGCTGACCTGGATCTGGGGCCTCACATGCTGTCAGATCTCAGCTTATTTTTTAAAAATCTGTGTGTGTGTGTGTGTGTGTGTGTGTGTGTGTGACTAAAAGGGAAGGGAAAGGGGTTGTAAGAAAATAGAAAAACAGCCACTACTTTCATCTCTCTTTCAAAATCTTCAATGACTTCTACCAACCCTCCCCTCAAAGGCTGAATGTGGCACAGGGCTGAGACAGTAACAGTCTGCTCAAGTGAAAGGACAGCTGCCCATCAGGGTTATAGTAGTGTTAATAATTGTTTAATAACAATAACAGGTACAACTTGTTAAGAGAATTAAAAATATGTATTATGTACATCTTTAGAAAAAGATGTGTCCTGAGTCCCTCTGGACATCTGGACTGTAGTACATCCCTCTGGCCTGATTGGAATGCTTCGGTCATTCAGTAAACATTTATTGAACACTAGATTTACAGAGATAAACAAGATAAGATCTTACCCTCAAGGAGCTCTCAAACAAGGTAATGTATGGTAGTGAGCCAGATAGCCATTAAGTTCATCATACTTGGCTCTTTGAAATGCTTCCTTTTCCAAAATATTTAGCAACATGATACTCGGGCTGACAGATTAAATAGACTGTCATGTTTAGCAAATGCACCAGGGCAACAAAGTTTATATGCTTGAGATAGCTCAATATTTGTACTTATTTAACTGGGGAACTTATCTTTCATTCTGGGGGGTGGGGGTGGGAGAAGATGTGTTATTATAACTATCAGAATGTTATCATTTCACACGAGGGAAGTCCAAATAAATGAACTTTAGATGACTAAATCAAACAATTTACTTACAAAAATGGTTGCCAAGAACCTGGGAAGGACACAAGTTGAAATCACTTTTGCCCAGGGGCATAATGGCCAGAAAAATGACAATTTACTAATAAAGAATACATACGATATGGTATGTTGTACAAAATCGGACCCTTATTAAGCTATCACAGGAACAACCTAAATTCATTATCTTTCAATCAAGCTTCAAACCAATAAAGTATCTATTAATACTTCATAATTGGAAGTTTTTTACTTAGATTTTGAATCATGAGGAATAAATAAACAATAGTTTGAATAGTTTAGATTTCCCTAAATTATAGATATAAAATAGTATTTCTGAATCAACAGCATTTTAATATCAGAACTTAACTTCATAAAACCAGATTGCAACATATAATGGTTACGAGGATAATAGAAATGACACGGTGTCTTGATTTTCTTTTCTACAGATATGCGCACACAAATAAGCAATGCTGAGAAACTATTTCTTGAGAAACTCAGTGAAAAGGAATATTGGGAAGAGTACAAGAATGTAGGGAGTAAACAACATGCTAAACTCATTACCTCCTTACAAAATGACATCAATACAGTTAAAGAGAATGCAGAGAAAATGTCAGGTCAGTTGCAACAAAGCTAGTTCAAGTTCAATAAAATCATCTCTATAGGGCATACATTGGTGGAAGAAAAAAGTGGTTATTCTCTGAATCATTCATTACTCTCTGCTGTCAGCACAAGCAGCTGTGAGCCTAAGGGTAAAGGTGGCAGGAGGAAGTAGAAAACTAATCCCAGAACCACCTATGAAACTGAGAATGGGCAATAAAGGGATAGGGGATGGGGGAGAAACCCTGCGACCTAGAACACCAAGAAAGAAGCTTCATTCAGTGGGTGGTGTCTGTATGTTTCCACGCCTGGGCCTGGGGCAATTCCATAGAGATAGGAGGGCCCTCTGGCCGGGTTGTATTAGCAAGAGAATTCACCTGAGGCAAGCTGAGGCAACCAGAATCATTATAGAGAAATGCCCAAGTAAATTAAGTCATAGTCAGAAAAAACTAGAGAACAAACAAGGAGTGGGAGGGTATGGAGCAGATGGCATTAGGAGCAATGGTGCTTACCAGGACTAGATCTGGGCAGGTGAGGCCCTGAGTCTGTTGCTGAAGTGAGCATAGTGGCTTAAAACAACACTGGAGACCCAGAGACAAAAAAGTCATAGGATAGAATAAATGGGGGAAATCTGGCCCAAAAAAGCACTGTGGGTGGAGGACAGGCCAGAACCCAGCTGAAGATGGTACCCGGTGTTGTGGTGGGGTTCCTGTGGGGTGGTTCCCTTATCCCCTGCTGGAGCCCTGTTGAGTACCTTGCTTCTGGACCAACTTCTATGTAAATTTCTCAGCTCAGGGCCCCTGCACCACAATGGTAGTGCAAACCTGGCTCCATATCAGTCTGGGCTTGGAGTTCTGATTTCTCAAAATGTTTTCCTCCTCAAAAGAAGAGAGTGAGGCCAGGCGCGGTGGCTCACGCCTGTAATCCTAACACTCTGGGAGGCCAAGTTGGGAGGATGGCTTGAGCTCAGGAGTTCGAGACCAGCCTGAGCAAGAGCAAGACCCCACCTCTACAAAAAATAGAAAAAATTAGCTGGGCATGGTGGCACATGCCTGTAGTCCCAGCTACTCCAGAGGCTGAGGCAGGAGGATCGCTTGAGCCCAGGAGTTGGAGGTTGCAGTGAGCTACCATGATGCCACTGCACTCTAGTCCACAACAGAGTGAAAGTATCAGCCTGCTAGCCCTGTCTATCCCCCAGCCACTCAGATCCTCTCCCTGGAGAAAAACACTATCACCAGTTTCTTGTCAGCCATCAGAAATATTCGATGTGCACTTTGGGAGGCTGAGGCAGGAGGACTGCTTGCGGCCAGCCTAGGCAACATAGCAAAAAACTTTTTAAAAAAAATTAGCTGGGTGTGGTAGTACACGGCTGTAGTCTTAGCTACTCAGGAGGCTGAGGCAGGAGGATTGCTTGAACCCAGGATTTCCAGGCTGCAGTGAGCTATGATTCTGCCACTGCATTCCAGCCTGGGCAACAGAGGGAGATCCTGTCTCTAAAAAACAAAAAGAAAAAAAAAAAAGAAATATTCTATGCATATATCAATATACACATATATATCACAAATAGCATGCTACAGATACAATTTTTCACTTGCTTCTTCATGTAACAATATGAACATCCTTATAAATCATTACGTATGAATACTGCTTCATTTTTTCCAGTGGCTATATTGTTTTGTTGTACCATAGATTTTTAACCAGTCCCCTACTCATAAACATTTAGGCTCTTTCCAGTCCTTCACTATGACAAATAATGCCGCAGTGAATATCCTTACATGTATCTCGTTTTACTGCAACAAATATCCTTGTAGTTATTTCATTTCACTTATGTGTATCTCTGAAGAGGAGTGATTGGGCCAAACAGCCCTTTTATTTTGATTTTGATAAATGCAGCTCTCCATAGAGTTTGTACCAAGTTGTGCTCCTACTGGTGTGCATGAGGGTATGAGGGTAGCTATTTTCCCACATCTTCAACAACAGGGGGTTTTATCCAACTTTTTGGTTTTTGTCAGTCTTATAGGCCAAAAATGGTATCTCATTGTAGCTCTAATTTCCACTTCTTTTATTAAAAGTGACATCGAATGTGTCTTTTCATAACTTCAAAAGCCATATGAATTTCTTTTTCTGTGAACCGTTTGTTCACATCCTTTGCCCATTTTCCTATTGTCTTGTGGCACTCTTAACATTTTAAGAAGATTAGCTCTGTGATATAAATTGCAAATATCCCCCCATTTGTCATTAGTCTTTTGTTTGTGGGTTTTTTTAATGAGGAAATTTTGTACTTTTACCGTACCAAATTTATCAGTCTTTGATTTTATAATTTATGAGATTATGAATAAATTCTCTAATATTTTCTTCTAGAATTTGTATGGCTTTGTTTCTATATTTAAGTCTTTGTTTTTGTGTGAGGAGGAGTCAAACTTTATTTTTTTACCAGATGGTTTTCCACTTGTCCCAATATCATTTATCAAATAATCCATTTTTACCCTTTTGATTTGAAGTACTAACTTTATCATACTTTAATTTTCTATATACATCTGAGTCTCTTTCTGTACTTTCTATTGTGTTCCATTGATCTATGTATTTGTGCACCAGTGTGATACTTTTTATTGTTATATGTTTTAAAATTTTTAAATATTTTAGCCAGTATTTCTTTATTTTACATTTTTAAAGTAAGAAGAGTGATCTCATATAAACTTAATCCATTATATCAATCAGAAATTTGGATGATTTCTTTGAGTTGAAAATTTTCATGCTGCTAAATCCAACTTTGGGGTGGTAATAACATTCATATATTGAATTACTTGCTAGTCAAGCCATGGGGTATAGCCAATTTTAGGTGCCATGAAAAAATGGTTGTTATGAGCTTGTCTTATTTGCCCAAGTTTTAGGCAATTCTCCTAACCATCTAGGTAGCAGCAGCCAATCTGTCCGGGAACTATTAAAACACTTTGGGGGCCACTAGTTGGACACAATGAATAAGAACAGAACTTCTAAATCAGTCTATCTGAAGCTTTACTACCATTATCCCCTCTTTTTCTCCTACCTTCCCCCTTCTGCACAGGCCCCTTCCATGATTTTTCTGGAATTCTTCTCTGATACCCATGATTATGGAGTTTGTGTTAGTTAGGCTGCTTTATCTGCAAGGAATAGAGATTGACTCAGGCTGGTTTTGAAGGGCAGTTATTGTAAGTGAAATGGGTTATTTTTTCTTTCTTTCTTTCTTTCTTTTTTTTTTTTTTTTTGGAGACAGGCTTGAAGCCAGGCTGGAGGCGAGGTTACAGTGGCCCGATCATAGCTCACTGTAACCTCTAACTCCTGGGATCAAGTGATCTTCCCACCTCGACCTCTCAAAGTGCTGGGATTACAAGTGTGAGCCACTGCACCCAGCCCAGGTCATTAAAATAAAACTTTTTAAAGTCTCAGTTTAAACTGAGGTGGCACTAAAACGGACACCATGTTCCAAAGTGAAATGAGACACCACCATGAACACTCGCAATATAATGAAACAGAAAACGAGTTTCACACCTTTGACTACCAAATTCCAGTCTATAAAAGAAGTTACAGAGGCCAAGAAAAGATTGTTAGAAATTAGGGGACAGTTTTTGGAAATAGCTCTTGGCATGCTATAAGTCCTACACTTTCCCCCCAAAGGAGCAGGTAAAAGGCAATTCCTCCTTCACCTCAAATCAAGATGGAAGGTCTTTAAGAAAACTCAGGTTGTTCAATATGTGTCCCCTGCAGTCTGGGGGACATTGAGGTTTAGTTTATGACTCATCCCTGAGAAAGCTAGGGAATACGTGGCTGACAAGGTAACCGTTCTGACAGCAGGACACAGAAGAGTGGCTGCCCCCTGAGCCAGGCCTGCACCCCAGAGTTTGTCAGGGCACAGAGTAGAGGAGCGTTTCCTGTGGACCTGTTATGAGAGAGTGCTGGGGCACAGTCATGTTACATCTTGCCTGAGAGGGCCAACTAGGGGGTGCAGGAGTGATAGTTCCCCAACAGAAAAACAGGGAGCCTGTATGTGTGTGTTGGTGGGGGTGCAGTATTGAGAGTCGGGGGCCAACAGAACAATTGTCACCAATCTCCAAGGACAGTATTTCCCTGGCATCAAGGGAACACAGGTCACATATCACTTGAAATGGGGAAGGTCGTCCTCCGAAGAACCTAAAAAAACACCCCTGTGAGAGAAGGAGTCAGCCTTAAATGCCAGTTAGGAGCGGAAAGTGGACACGAGCTTGAGTGGACAGTATCAGTTTGTGAGAGCCTTGCCCTTTTCCATGCTTCCCGACTCCGTTCATCCCGGAGAGAACAGGTGTGGAAGCTTAAGGCAGCAGAAATAGCAGCAGGCCCAAGTTAGGAGAGGGGAATAGCCGTAACTTTGAATGAAGTTTAATGTGTTAATTATTGCAATAGACGGGACATATTAATTACTTATTGGAGGACCTTTTATTACCACTAAGGTCATAGGATTTGCCATATATTTTATTGAGTGGAAGCCACTAGCCTCACTGTATGAATTTTAAGGGGAAGTGCCAAAAATAAAGTCATTTGACCTCCCAAAGGTCATGCTTGTGGGATGTAACACACAGTGAGGACTAGTAGGACTGAGGACAGAACCAGGAAGCCATCGGATCAGTGGTTGCTCTAGGGATGGCTGCTCCCCACATTTATCTCTCACGGTCTGTCACTGTCCCTCCCCTGGCACCTCTGCTTTGCTCGGTGTGCCTGTCCCCATTCTTTCCTTGATTCCCACAGACCAGTTCTTGCAATATTCTCCAGGCCAGATTCTGAAAAGAGCTGGTGTCTTCATCTACCTAATCAAAGATGACCAAAGATCTTTGTCCATGCCTCCTGTGGGGTCACTGTTCAGCCCCAGCACAAAGTGTTCCTTGGTCACCTGCTTCATTCAGCAGCCACCCTTGAGCCCTGGGGGCAGGAGGAGACAGCACCTATCGCTGCGTCCCTGAACTGTAGTTAGAAGGAGATGTTGGGATATTGAGTATAGGAAACAGTCACTGATACTCCCAGGCCAAGTCTATTTTTCCTCAATAAAAGAAAAGAGGACCTTAGATTAGGCCCAGGGTAGAGAAAGTTTGAGGTTATTACAAAGTCTTTAGATAATTACAGTCACAGAGCATGTTTATTTTTGTCCTTCACCAGGAACAAAGGACAGGGATTCTTAAAAGTTCTTTGTACACTAACTGCAAGTGAAAAGAATTGAGTTTAATAAATCTACTTACAAAAAAGTAACGTTACTTCTTTGAATGTTAATTTCCTCATCTATAAAATGACAGTCCCTAGGTGGTCTCCAAGAAAACTCACATCTCCAGCATCTGCTTTTCTATGTCTTATCCCATCTAATCCTTACAAGTTCCTTTGAGTTAGATATATTAATATTTATGCTCAGTTTAAAGATAAGAAAACAGAGACCCAGAGAACTTAACTGCCTTAACCAAACTCACAAACTTAGTAAGTAGTGGAACAGGGATTTGAACCCCGGTGTGTTAGAGCCCAAACCCATATGCTTCAAATAGTCCTCCCAGCTCTGTGATTCAGTGAGTTAGGGATGGCTCTGAAGAGATTGCTACCTGGCCAGTATTTCACGGCCCCTGCTCAGTTTTCTCCAGAGGGAGCTGAAAGGAGGCCAACACCACAGGAGAGGATCAGCACAATGAAGCCCTGTGACACCCAGAAGTGGGAGTAGGGGAGATAACAAGACTTCCAACAGGCCCTGGAGGAGTAAATCAAAGCACAGCCAGACACAACAGGAAGGCAGAACAATGCAAAACAAGCTTTAGCCAGTGTGGTTTGGATCAGCTTCTGAGAAGTGACCACATTAGACTGGCCATCTGAGAAGCAAGGAGTCTTACTGCACAAAGCCATAATCTCCCAAGCTCCCACTTCTCAATCTTTTAGGAGAAGGAGATTTTTATATACCCCTACTTTCTTTTGCTACATTCACAAATGAATGGTTAATAGTTGTTACTAGAAACATCATCTGAATCACAAAGGATAACAGATTTTCACATTCACCCTTGTGCTGGTTACTCTGCTTTTAAAAAGAAATACTGTCCATAGAATTTTATATGGAATTTGGAACAGAGTCAAATGTTAATATTGTTTTTTCAGTATTAATATGGCAATCAAGAGAGCTACAACTTTAATCAGAGCATATTTGGTAATCTATTTTTTATGATTTACAGCGAAGAATTAATATTTAATGTTACCAAGGTCCAGGTTTTAAGGTTTCTTTCAGATGCTAAGAATGTAAAATCCATTATAGCTAAACTCGTGATCCATTGCAACTTTTAGATTGATTGTTGTGTTTTGTAGGGTAGAAGTTTCAAATAAATAACTAGCATTAACCTGACGGGCTAGGTCCTGAATTGAAAAAGAAATTCCATCAGAAATGAGATTGGAACAATTAAAATATTCAAGGGATTACTTCAAATGAGAGTAAGAAAAACACAGGTTATACAGATGAGAATATGTAGGTTAGAATAATAAAGACTTCTGTTTCATTTTCCAGATGTCAAGTTAGACTTGCTCTCAAAACCTATTGAACTCTTGTTTTTGAACCACTGCCTTAGACGCTCTCGTGCAACTCTATTAGCAGCAGAAACTGCCCTCTCCTGACTCCCTTTTCTGACCACTCCACAACTTGGAAGAACTCTCCTCTTGTCTCTTTTTACTCCCCTGTCCCCTCTCCACCAAAGTTGCCACTGAAGAGCCAGTGTTTGCTGCTTGCCACCCTGATGATGAAGCCTCAGGTCACTGTTCACCAAAGACTTACAGTTTGCCAAATTTAATTTTCATCAAAATATTTTTCAATATCTATTGTGTCCCAGGGATACAGTAATAGAAAGATACGGAAGAGAAGTTTTGACTTTCTGCTCCCAGAGTTTTCATCTAGTAGGGGAAACAGTGATGCCAGTAAAAACCACAGATGAGGCTGAATAACCCTTGTCCAGCTGTCTGGCCCTCTGGTTCCAACAGTAGCCGCCTTAGTTTGGCTCCTGTTCCACTGAAAGACCGGGCCTGCCAATCTCCTTCCCTGTAGCATAAGATCTCTGAGAGTTCTGCTTTGGCTGTCTTTGTCTGTGGAGAAAATTTTCCCTGTGAAACGATGTTCTAAATGGAAGTTAGGTTCTACAGCACTGTTAGTACAATACTATCATTTGGTTACAGAATAAGTTAAATGGGCCTCTGTGGACCTGTCCAGAAATCTAGCAACCATGATTTTCAACATCATTTATATGGAATAATATTAATACTTTCTGATTTCCAAATAATTGTCCTGCATATGTTATAAATAAAGCACAACTAATGGGGACATGTAACATAGATGTTATAAGACACAACTAACCTTGATTATTCACAGATTATCTGGTTTGGAGTAGCACAGTTTCCTTATATTTTACATTGTTGACTACCTTACTTTCTTCAGTCTCTCCTCAAATGTTACCTCCTCAAAAAAGCTCTCTCTGATCACCCTATCTAAACCAGAGAATTTTAATTTTTCTTCATCACATACATCACCACCTGAAATATTATTTATTTACTTGTTTACTTATTTATGGTCTAGCTTACCCATTAGAATGTATCACAGGGACAGGCGTTTTGTCTGTCTTAATCAGCAATATTTCCAGTGTCTTCAATAGTGTCTGGCATATAGAAACAGCTTGATAATTATTTGTTGAAAAAAAGAACGAGCAAACTGGACTCATTTATCCAGCTTTATTTCTCTCCACTCTCTAAGGCAGCCTTACTGTCATGGTGCCTCATTCTCCTTAAAAAGGGGTGTTGATTATATGATCTCTAAGCATCTTTCAAGGCCTAAAATTTTATGATTCTTTGCTGTCTCAATAATGACATTTATGAGCATATGAAAAGCTGGAGAGGGGCTGGGCGCAGTGGCTCACACCTGTAATCCTAGCATTTTGGGAGGCCGAGGCGGGAGGACACTTGAGGCCAGGCGTTCAAGACCATACTGAACAAGAGCAAGACCCCATCTCTACTAAAAATAGAAAAATTAGCTGGGTGTAGTGGCGCTTGCCTGTAGTCCCAGCTACTTGAGAGGTTGAGGCAGGAGGATCGCTTGAGCCCAGGAATTGGAGGTTGCAGTGAGCTATGATGACACCACTGCACTCTAGCCTGGGCGACAGAGTGAGACCTCATCTCAAAAAAAAAAAAAAAAAAGAAAAGAAAAGAAAATCTGGAGAGGATAGAGAATCTCGCCCTTCATCACTGTCTTCCTTTCTCGCTGTGAGCCTAACTTAGAACCAAGTCTACTGACTTTCTCAGGCCCCTTACTCCCTCCTCACTCTCCTCGTTCTGTGTTTCCTGCCCCAGGAAACACATGCCAAAGATAGTGGAAATCTAGTTAGATGGAGTCAGATGTACAGGATGCTACTCAAGCAGATAATAAAATCTTTATATTTCTGTTGTAAAATCGTAAGTTGTGTAATATGAAGGATAGACTGCCACACAGATACTGAAGTATTTGAAATTCCCCCTTGGAGAGACAGTCCCTTGAAAATACACACATTCTTGGGAGAGATCTTAAACTAATTCACATTAAGGTATTAGTATATTATTAGAGCATTTCTTCTAATTGGAGGAACTAAATGCTTCAGTAAAAATGTACCTTGAAAATTCAGACAAAAATATGTGGAAAGCAGAGGTGATGATCGAAGATCAAATTTACTAACATCATAGTTTTACCTAAGATAAGCCTTGTTAAGTCTTCTAATTTTCTTTTTAAAGAACAGTATAAAATCACTCTGGAAGATGCTAGAAAGAAAATAATCAGAGAAACTCTGTTGCAACTCGACCAAAAGAAGGAATGGGCCACACAGGTATATTTCAATTTTCTTTAAAAAAAAAAAAAAAAAGCCTTTCCCCCCAATTTTTTCATTGGATATATTATAGTGGTTAAGAACTTGGGTTCTGAAAGTAGGCAGTTTTTGAGTTTAAATCACAGTTCTTTCCACTTACTGGCTATACAACTAAATTTGTTACTTAACTTTTCTGTGCCTCTGTTTCCTAATCTATAAAGTGAGGACAATAATACTATTTACTTTAAAGAGACAGTGTGAGGACTGAATGAGATTATTTAAATAGCATAGTGTCTCCCAAGGAACACAAGCTCAGTGAAATATTATTCAGTTATTTCTTAAGTATAATACAGCTTGAGTACCCCTTATCTGAAATGTGTTTCAGATTTTGGATGTTTTCAGATTTTGGAATATTTGCATTATACTTGTTGAGCATACAAAATCTGAAATGCTCCAAAATCTAAAACTTTTTGAGTGCCAACATGATACTCAAAGGAAATGCTCATTGGAGCATTTTGAATCTCAGATTTTTGGATTTGGGATGCTCAACCTTGTAAAAGGGCTATAACAAAATATTTAAGTAAAAGTTTTGGATGAATTATAGAATGAAACATAATTTGTCTAAAAAGTACTTTCTTACATATCTAAATCTTAGACAGTATACCCTACATTGCTGGTGCTTTAAAAATTTGGGATATAAAACATTTTTTGAGGTATAATTTCCTATTATGTTCCTTCTCTAATCCCTTTGTTTTACACCAGATATCTGACTTTTTTTTCCCACGGTCCTCCTATCTCCAAACTATCTTCAAAATCAGTGAGATCCCCACTGAGATTGTCTTTTCATCTGGGACATCATTTTTTTCATAATCATAAACAACTGGTCTTTCTTTAAAAAAAGTTCTTTACTGGATATCAGTTGCTGTTGTTTGTTGGATCCCTGTTGGTTCAGTCATTCTTTCAGTTTTACTCTCTTATTGCATGATTTTTACTAATTTACACAAATACAAAGGATTATGGACAACTGATCAATAATTTGTCTGCCCATGCAATTTGGCCACTTTGTGACAGAATCTAACTATTATTAATAAATGGTAAAATCAACCATTAAGTGATCTGACCATCGTTAAGATGATTAAAAATGCATATGTAGATCAAATAAGCATATAATTTCAAGCACATATCATGAGGACTGTTCCAAATACTCTTCCAAGCATTTTACATTTAAGTCTCTCAGCAATCCAATAAAGAGTAGGGACTCGTTAATGAGGAGACTGAGACACAGAGAAATTTGTGACTTGCCCAGAGCAAGTGGGAGAATCGAGATTAAATTCAGGAGGTCTCCTTCAGATCATTGTTTGTAATCCCTACACTATACATTTTCTTTTTTCTACATAATGCCAAACACTCACACTCTTGAATGAATTTTCCTCTTTTTAGCTGGCTATTTTAGCATACAGTTCAACTTCCTGTAATCCAGTGCTATGCAACCTTAGCTGCACATTGGAGTCACCTGAGAAATTTTTTTAACCCAGATGGTATGTGGGTTCCACCCATCCCATAGAGAAGCTAATGTATTGCCCTGGGATGTTTCCTGGGCTTCTGGAGTTTTCAAAGGTTCTAGGAGACACTGATGTGTAGCCAAGGTTGAAACCATTGCTCCATTGTTAGAGAATTAAGCCATTAGCTAACTAACTTCAGTTAGGAGCTACTTCTTGCTTTTGTTCACATGAAATTCTATGTTGGAGAAAACTGGAATTACTAGTCGTAGCTGGAGTATAAAAGTTCTTGATTCCTAGGAAATATAGGCCCACTCAATTTAATAATCGTGATTTAAAGAAAAATTTTTATTGTAAATCTTCCAACTCTGAAGACTTAACAGATAAATTTACCCTTAACATGCTTTTAAATTATTTCTGTCCATGTTTATGATCTAAAATATTTTTTCTTAATTTTTCTTTTTTTGGTTGTGTCCTTCAGTTATGAATATTAAATTTGTAATATGGTATCCATATGAAAGCATCTCACAGAGAAATACAATCAGTCATCCACTATAGAATTCTTTTTAATATCCAACTAATTGAAAATGAATTTGCATTTATGAACCTACTGACAAAGTAAGGTTTTTTCTGTTTACTTTGTCTAAAGTGCCTTTCTCCAAGAAACTATCTAGCTACAGGCTTCTACCCTGAAATTACCTGAGGTTAGGTTTATAAATATGTATATTGTTATTACATGCAGAAATTTTTCAAATCAAAGAGATAATAAAGTAATCTGTTCGTGCTTTTGTTATATGTTGCATTATGTCTGTGACTATAAACTTGAAGAATGTTTGATCATTGCAACTTAGCCATCTTAATTGTGCAGGAGATCACTTGACTGATTTCTTCATGGTAGTCAGATTCAGTCAATGGAGGCCAATTGAGTGGTAAGCCACATGTTGTCCAGTGCTCCAAATCACCTGTATTTGTGTAAATCAGCAAAAACAATACAGTAGGGTAGTAAAGAATGAACAACTGAACCAAAAGTTCTTTGGTATGTTCCCAAAGTAATTTCCAAAACATAATTTACTTCAAATGATCAGATAAAGTTATTGTGCATCACCATTGCTATAATTGTGAATCACCATGTGGCAACTCATCCTTAATACAGAAACTTTTTTTTTAGAACGCTGTAAAGCTCATTGACAAGAGCAGTTATCGAGAGATCTGGGAGAATGACTGGCTAAAAAAAGAAGTAAGTGGAATTTGTCAAAACAAACAATTTCTTCCTATTTTTTTGAACTGGACATGGCTTTAAATTATGAACTGAAGCCATGGGAAAAGCATGGAACTATAGCTGACTGAGATAAAATGAAATTCAAGTGGAATCCTAATCTTATTGCAAGTAGTTACTCAACAAATACCATAAATAATCTCAATAATAACTAGAAATAATTTGCGGGTTTACAATTCACACAATATACTCAAATGTGCAAAGTTCCTTTATGTTCTGAAACTGACTGGGTCCTTCTCATTAGCCTGCTTCCTCCTGGTTGCTAGGGGCAAGGCTAAAGGATCATTCTAACTTCATTCTCTACTGATTTAAATTGCCTCTTTTGAAGTGACATGGTCTCCTTTGGATAAGGGTTCAGTCTTTTAGATGTTCTTTCCTCCCTCTGCTCTTCTCCAAGATGGACCTTTGAAATACAGGGAAGAGGGGCTTACATGGCCTTTCATGGGTGTGTTGCTAAAGAGGGTTCAGATCCATGGGGTTTCCTTTGGATCCTTGTTCCCTCTGCCTTTTTGCTGTGGAGGAAATGCTTTGCTCTGCTCCCTGCACTGGTGACTTCTGAAATGCTTTGGCTTTTTGGACATTGTGTTGCAGCCAATCCCAAACCCACAGTTACAGCATTTGCCTATGGTTGAGGTGTCCCTGCCCACTGCAGCCTCTGTATCTCACCCCAGCCTGACCCTTAGGTGCTCTTCACACCTTCTTCTCAAGAGCATACAGGAACTGCTGGACCCAGGTGTGCTGCCTTAGACTCAGCTGTCTACCTGCCTCCCTAAACCAGTGTGCTACAATACTGCTCTTGCGGGATATGGTCACGTGAGGACTTCTTGCGTAGGGTCTCTCAACCTCCGCAATATTGATATTTTGAGCCAGATCATTCTTTGCTATCAGGTACTGTCCTGTTTTCCTTATATTGTACATGCTGGTCCCTCTGCCCTTACCTCCATTACCTCCTGACCCTCATTTGCCTGAAAAACTTCAAGTCTTCCTTCAGGCATGAACTTTGATTATCAATTTCCTTGTGAATCATTTTGTAACTCCCCCAGGAAGTCTTGGATGCTCCTTCCCTGGTGTTCTCTTGCTTCATTGTAACTCCTGCTAAAATATGTTGAAATTGTTTATGCACCTGTCTCCTTAATACACAGAGCAGGTTATGTCTTTTAATACCATGACACTGATAAATAATCTATGCTTATTAAATAGTTATTGGATGAATGAACATCAGTGAATATAGTATACTCATTGAAGGGATAAATCAAATAAATAGCTTAGATCCTGGGTGAAGGAAGCAGTTAGTTAAAACCTTTGTGAATTGTTTATGTTGTAATTCAAGAAAGCAGACGGTATCCTATCTCTCCTGAGGGCCCACTGAAATAAAATTATAGAAGCATGAAATGGAACCTATTCACAAAGAGAACAGGAGGAGTTAACTAGCAGGTAAGATTTCAACAATTTTCTGGAAGACAAAAAGCAGATGTGAGAGCCTGTTTTTGGATGAAACAAGCAGATAATATCTGGTCCAGATGTTACAAGAGTGCTACAGAGGATGTGCAAAACTCAATCTATTTTTGGAAACCTGGAAAATTCTCTTCTCAAAGTCTATGTGTGCTATAGATGGTGGCAATAGGAACTGCACCAGAAAACAAGGGGGTTACTTGATGGTCTGAATAAGGAACATCTGCATCAGTAAGCATCTCCCATTACCCTCTACCATTTCCCTCACATACAACAAGAGTGTTTATTCTTGGACTAAAAACCTGATGGCTGCCTCTGAGAACACGGAACAAATTATCTGATAAAAGCTAAGGTTTCTATAGACATTAGATGTTTCTGTGCCCCACAGAAAATCCTTCCTATCTTGGCATTTAGGAAGCCACAAACTAATATCCTGCTCCTGACTTCTCATCCTAAAATGGAGTTTGCCAGTGCACCTGCCCTGCTGTACTACATGCAGGGTCTCTGGTCCACATTCCCATTTGGAGGAAAAACTTGGCATGAAAACAGACCTATTTACACAGTGGTAGAGAAAATCCATACCATTCCCCAGACCTTTCTTAAATATGAATAGACAGCTAAGGATCACCAGGCATATAAATACAATCAGCACAACAGAAAAGAAAGACCAGGTGACCTAACAACAAAATAAAAAGCAAACAACAACAAAAAAACTTGTCCCTGGAAGAAATAGAAAAAATTCAGGGGACTAAAAAAGTCTTCTATTAATATAATCAAAAATATCTAAGAAGGCATTTTATTTATAAAACAAGATGCTTTAAGACAAAAATCAAATATAAAATAGGAAACAGAGAACACTCTCTTAGAGCAGGGAAGACCACAGTACAAAAAAAAAAGGGATTAAAAATAAGAGATATAGATTACTAATGTAAGATGTACAATATCCAACTAATACATAGTGATTCCAGAAAGAAAGAATAGGGAAATTAGAAGGAAGGAAATTATCATTGAAATAATAGATGAAAATTTTTGGATGCTAAAAGGACATGAGTTTTTAGAACACTAAGAACAAAAGGAAAATCCTAAAAGTTTCTGGCACAAGGTGGTGGTTGGAGGGTAAGTTAACTGCAAAGGAATAAGAAACAAATTGGCATTCGATTTTTCAATAGAAAAATTCTGATGGAAAATTATTTTCAACCTGGAATTCTATACTCAGCTAAACTAGTTAAGGACAAAATAAAGCTATTTTAAGAAAGGCAAGGGCTCAGAATATTTAATTCTCAATTTTTTTCGGGAATTTACTTAACAACACACTTTAGCAAAACAAGAAAGTAAACTGAGCAAGAGAAAAACAGGTGTTAATAAAAGACCACGAGATCTTCAGAGGAAAAAACAGAGGGCTTTATTTTCTATTAAAAAAAAAAACTGGAAATTGGGAAGGCACAGCATTCAGTACAAGTGGAAAGTGTGTTGTCCAAAGAACAAAGGGAATGTCTGGCTTAAATAAGGAAAATTCTTGCCCAGGTTCTCAATTGGGTCCATTTATGCAAATGAAGGATTCAAACTTGTTCCATTCTGATTGGTCAAAATAGTTCAGTCCTGATTGGGTGGTTTCCTAGCCTCATACCAGAAGTCTCTTTCAGATGCTTCTTTCAAAAGGCTGGTTGGAGGGGGGAGGTTTCCAGCCACAGTTTATCTTGGCTGTTTATCAAGTGCTGCTTTTTATGAGAACCTAGGACCATTCTTTCTCATATTGCTATGGCTGCCTGGTTCTGCTTTTAAATTTAGAGCATCTCTGGCCCAGCACGGTGTCTCATGTCTGTAATCCCGGTGCTTTGGGAGGCTGAGATGGGAGGATAACTTGAGGCCAGGAGTTCAAGACCAACCTGGGCAACATAGCGAGCCCTCGTCTCTACAGAAAAATTTTTAAAAATTTGCCGTGGTGCGCAGTGAGCAGTGAGCTATGATCATGTCACTGCAATCCAGCCTGGGCAACATTGCAAGACCTTGTCTCAAAAAAAAAAAAATTTAGCACACTTCCATTAGGCACAGGGAGTCTATCTCACCTGGAGAGCTTGGGTCTTATTTTACAATTTCACTTCACACAGAAAACAGTGTACTTCCCAATGTACTAGGAAAGAAATGTCTAAGGATGATAATTTTGTTGCAAGCCTAAAAAGCATCCTGTCCAGATCGAAACAACCAGTTGTGCAACTCCACCTAAATGCACCACACACCACAGACATCTCAAACTCCTAAATTGACTTCATCTCCCCCTTTTCTCAAAACTGCCTCCTCTCCTATGCTATCTGTCCCAGTGAAGGATCCCACCAATATACAGTCACCCAAGTCAGAAAGTTGTCCCTCAGTATACTTGGGGGATTGGTTCCAGGACACCCTCCCATACCAAAACCTGTGCATACTCAAGTCCTTCAGTCTGCCCTGCTGAACCCGCGTATATGAAAAGTTGGCCTTCCATATACACAGGTTTTGCATTCTGCAAATACAGCATTTTCAAGCATCATTTGGTGGATCATAAGTGGATCCTCGAAGTTCAAATCCATGTTGTTCAAGGGTCAACTGTATTTTGAGAAATGTCCTTTTCACTTCTCACATCCAGAAGGCCTCTAAGTCCCATCAGTTCTACTTCTGACCACCTCTCCTTAACTTCTTTGCTTTTGTCCTCATTGCCTCTCACCAAGATCTTTCAATTGGTTTTATCTGGTTTTCCTCCCTGCAAACTGGAAACTTCCCCTATCTCCTTCACGCTGCCTCAGAGTCATCTTTCTAAAACATAAACCTGCTCACGTCAATCAGCTGCTTAAAACCTTTCAACAACTGAGTCTCCAATCAGTTCGGAGGTGCCAGGGAGCATGATGGGGGTCTCCTGGAGAAGTAGTTCAGGCCCACTTTGTGTGCCATGCAGAGAAGTTTGGACTCTATCTAGTAGGTAATAAAGAGTCGTTGAACTTTACGTCTTAGCAGCCTCAGTGTTTCTGGTTACTGAGGACAGCAGTACCTTAAGCTTATCTAGCCCAGTCACCATTCTACTTGACATTCCCTTTATATCCAGACAAGTAGCCACCCAACCTGTGCTTAAATGCCATCTATCAAACAAAAGTCACTGGTTTTTGAAAGAACTCACTCCAACTATATGCACCTGTTATTAACAAGTTATCCTTACGTACATCTTCAGCAGTAACTTGTATGTGTCCTCAGCTCTGGACCTACATTTTTATTTTCATGCCAAATATTTCCACATGGATGTCCCAAAGGCACTTCAAACTCAACATACCTAAAACAGAACTCATTAAATTTTCTCCTTACATTTTCTCCTACTCCATTTCCTTTTTCACCACCTGCCCGGAAACCCAAGATAAAAATGTTGGTGTCAGCTTCTGCTCGTTCCTTCCCTTGCTCCCTATTTGACTGAGTACAGTTAGTGAGTCTAGGAAACAAGGAATTTAAAAATTCTTACGCTTTCTGTGATAACTGGCCATTGTCTTTATAAAATCATGGTGAATGGGAGTTCATACTATCCCCCAAAACTAGTCAGGATGAATGCCCACTTTTTTGTTTGTTTGTTTTGTTTTGTTTTGTTTTGACTCCCCAACTTATAATAAAGGTATTAACAATTTTAAAAACTCGAGGTAATCTCAATAGTTAAAAAATATTAGGGAGAAATTTAGTTCTTGTACTTTTAATAAATACAGTGGTATGATCCTAACCACAACAATTTAACAATTCTACTCTTAATCTTATAAAATGTTCTAGATCTTAGGGTTAGGGAAAATGACTACAAAAATTTGTATTTGATAAGAAGAGCTGTTTTGGTGCCTTGACTCTTCCTACCAAAGCCACAAATTATGTTTTGTTTTGTTTTATATTTTACCTCTTATAGTTCAATGGAAACAGAAGACAGGAAAACAAAATGACAAGTTTAATTTAGTCATGAGAAAAATGAGCTTTGTAATAAAAGAATAATCATTTTAAGGAACTCCAATAGACAATTTCTCTTTATGTCAATAAATATTCATTTTAACATTATTAAATTTATTCACAAAATTAATTAAAACTATTTATGGTTATAAGTACTATCACAAGAATTGAAAATTGTCTGGAAACAGAACAATGTATGTCAATTAATTTCTTTGGGGAAAGTTTAGAATGAGTAAGAAAGGGTGTTTAATAATGGAACTCCTGAAAATATTTCTCCATTTATCTCACAACAATAACCAAAACTTAGATCTCTGGGGATATTCTCTTGCATGATTTTCATTCTCTGGTTTTATTTGGCATGCTTATTAGGAAAATGAAGAAAATTTAAATTTCCAAAGGATTTAGACTTATTTAACAAATGGAAAGCTGGAGAAACTAGACAAAGGGATTAAAAGAAGTTAGCAATCAGAGTTTTAAGTATGAGGAGGCATAAAGGTAATTTGGATCTTTCAGGAGAAAATTTCAAGAGTGTGTCTATAAGAACACATAACATAACATATAAGAACATACAGAGGTCCCTGATCTCTAATAGTTTTAACTAAATTATATTTTTCAATTTCTATATACTTTTTTGGATATTTTGGGGGGTGCAGGCACAGGGAGGGAAATGTGGTCTTTCACTTTCCTCCTTTTATCTTTCTTACCTCCCAAATCCAAAGGTATTTATATGGTTATGGAAAAGAACTAGTTTTATTTCCCCTAACATTTCAAAAGGCTAGGAGGAAGATAGCAATTGAGCATATAACTTAGTACTCTAAAAAGGTAGGTGATATCATAGGATATCCTTAGCCTGAAAGATTTGATGTAACTCCCCAAAAGGGCCCTCATTCCCAGCTTTGGAAAGAGACCAAGAACTGTGTGTGCTGCCTCCCAAGCATGCCAAACCCTTAGGTCCAACATTTCCAAATGTTCTATTAATTCCTTCTGTTTACAACCTCTAACTATAATTTTTTTCTCATCCTTTGACATTTGAAAATCATAAACTTTTTCTTAAGGCATTCGGGCTTGTAAACAGATTAACTATGTCTCAACATATGAGGTCCCAAAACACCAAATCCTAGCTTTGTGATTTAGTGTTATGGACTTAAGTGGTTTCGCTAAATTGTTTGAGACAGGTAAATAATATATGTTTTTCTTTCTAAGTCTAAGCCACCAGCAATATTTGAGCCTTTCCTATGACACTGGTATTGCTTTGTATTATAATTATTTGTGTTTTTGTTCACTGGATTATAAGCTCTCTTGAGGGAAGAAGCCATGCCGTATTCACCTTTGCATGCTTCTACATCTAGCTCAGAACCTTGCCCATAATAAGAATTCATGCATTTAATAAATGACTATGTGATAGAGATATGCATGGTAATATACTAAACGCTTCAAAATTCTAAAATACAATTAAGTCTCAACGACAAGGCTGACAATGTTGGTTGTCTCCTTTAAGTGCTCGTCTCGGTTACACCCTTGGCAGAGTTATTGAATCTAAATCCTTGTGCCTTTTTTGTTTCATCATATTCCATTGAGACTACTGTTACTTCCTCCAGTTTATCTTTCTATTATTCTCACCAGCCTACCACTTTCTATTTTATACTCTTCTAACTCTTCCATTGTCCTCATCTCTCCCTGTGAGCACCTCCTGATCCAGCACCTATGTAGCTCATGCTGCTTTGGACGGCAGAGAGGTGGGTTGAGGGTTCTGTCTAGTAACATTCTTCTGTATATTCTTCCCACTACCAAGCCTTCTTTAGATAAAAGTTATCAAAATACACTCTTTAAAAACTGATAAGAACTCTGAACAGAACCAGCAAATTTGTTCATATTTGAGTTAGCCATATTTCTTTTTTTTTTTAACAAGCCCAGTTGAAGTGCCAGAGTTAGCAATATTTCTTCAGTAAACATTAACTAAGTCTGCTGTATCTATCAGTGACCTTCCATCACCTACAAGATAAAAACCAGACTCTGTAGCATTATTTGGCTCTTCCCTAATTATCCAGTTCCTCTCCTACTTCTCCCCACTCCCACTTTGTTATCTGTTCACATCAAAATAATTGTGCCTTTGCACATGTGGTTCCTTGTGCCTAGATTGCATCCTCTTGTGTCTGCCTAGGGAATTCCTACTTGGCTTTCGAGATCCAGAATAGGTGTCATCTCTTCTATTAATTCTTTCTCATCCCTTGACACTTAACAGAAATAGGGTGAACCACTGTCTCCTCCTGCAGCACCTGGATGGCTTCCATTATAGTTTTTATCACATTGTTTTCTGTTTTCATCACCATCTTTCCCACTAGGTTATGAGATCCTTGAAGGTTACTGTATCTTGTTGATCCTTTGTTCCCAAAGTGTAATATAGTTTCTGGCACATAGTAGGCATTCAAAACAATTGAATTAATGAATGAACAAACAATATTTCATCTACCTGAAAGTTCTCAAACTACCCAGCACTCAGAGAGAACATAATTATATTGTAGAGGCTGATAGAAAGGACTACTAGACCTGTGCATCTCTTTTTAAAAATACATTAAAATATAGCATTTTCCCAGTGTTACTAGTTTTTATTCATAATTACACTTAGATTGGTTCTCATGTAGCTACTAATATGCCATATTGCTAAATTAATTAGCCATGTTTTCTTATTTATCTCTGCCTCTATCTCATATATAGGTCCAGCAGTGTTTTTGAAAAGTAGAAAAGGACAACTCCTGCTATTCTGTAATAACTGCCTAATCATGCAGACAAGTTCTGCTGATGATCTAGAAAAGAGAGTCCCATCCATTCCTTCTTAGAGAGGAAGGACAAAGCAAACCCATAAATAATACACGATAGATCTTACCCTCAGGCAAATGCACTTTTAGGAGTTGAATTTATTGTAGACGACTTAATAGAACTAAATCAGTAAGTACCAACATCTCCATTCTCTTCTTCTGAGAACAGATTGCAATTCACAGGAAGGAAGTTGAAGAATTAGAAAATGCTATTCAAGAACTGGAAGAAGAAAATTTGGTGCTTATTGATCAACTATTTAACTGTAGACTTGTGGATCTCAAAATACCCAGGTGAAAGTTGTTAATATATCAAGGAAGTATTTTGGAAACATTTGTATCTGTAAAAAATTAGGTTTTTTAAAGATGATATAATTCTCCAATGCTCCAGCCATATTGCAATAGTTAAAAAGAAAGAAACTCACAAAATGGCCACAATGAAGGTACAAGGTTATTACTATTGACCATTGGTACGGTATAAACTTTGACTTATTTTTTCTAGCAAATGCACTGTAGTCATAATAGCAAACACTTAACTGTCAACCTCAGGAGCCTTCAGGCCGGCAGAAAAAATTACCATGAAAATAAATGCATAACAGTGCATCAGAAGATGTATGAAGTACAGAGTTAGCACAAGGGAAGGTGTGACCAACTCTCTGGAAGTTTCTTGGAGGTTTTCTGGGCTATGGTTACCTTGTGGACTATAGAACTATTTCCTTTGATGAAAGAGTCAAACTACTTTGTAGGCAGAGAAAATAGCCTGGCATTCAAAGTCACATTTATTCCTACACAAGAGAAACCAAATGGTGTATATGGCTTTATATTTTAGGTTAGCTGTTTTTCTTACCCGACAAAGTAAAGAGTCTTAATATACCAATCTTGTTGGAAAACTAAGGCCCTGGAATATAAAATTAAAATTCAAAGTGGCAGTCATAATTTAGACAAGTAATCAAAAACAAGAAATAATCTAAATGGTGGGATGTTTAGGAAGAGGGGAAATCGATCACACAAATTAGGGTATATATGTGCAAGCACAGGAGAGAAGTGTCTAGGTTTAGGAATTAAAGTAGATATTAAGTTGAACCTAGTGGAAGAGCCAGGAAAAATTTTCTACCCAAGTAGTTCCTGTTGCATGTGTGACATGGAAAAATACTATTTGAGACACAATAACGTATTTGCTATTTACAAACTTCCTAATGTTTTCTAAGAAAGGTAGATACAGGTAAGTTGTGGGTTCTTTGTCTGCCAGGCTAAATGATGGGTGTCAGAATAGAGAAATTGAGAGATAGTGTCATTACTTTATAGGCTGAAAGCTGGGTGGGGCAGGATAGAGAAAGAGGCCACCTGCTTCCTTTTCGCAATTACATGCACTCTAGGAAGAATAGATGCCAAAGTAGATGATGTAGGAGGTAAGAGTGAATGAACTGATTGATTACTGAATTCCTGTACTTCCTGTCTCTAAAGCGGATGCCCTGGAGGGTGCCTGGGGGTGGGTGCCTCGTTCCCCAGTAGGCAATGCTCTCTTTTACCAGCCCTCCTCTCTATGATCAGGTCTCCAGCCTCACATCCCTGTCCCTCCTCTAATCCTTGTCATCTGCTGCTGCCGCCTTCTTTGTGATCATATCTAATCTCTGTCAGCATTGCTGGTGTGTGGCTTCTATCCATTGCTACACCTGCTGTCCACTGTCCTCTTTTCTCAATGGGCTAAACTTTAGGAAAGAGCTGCCCTCTAAACTGCCAGCCCCACTTCTCTGCTTCAATAAGCTCAGTCTGGTATATCTGATGTGGTTGTGCTAATAATTATAACAAAGTGCTAATAATCATAACAAAGGGAATTCTTCCACTGGCCAGAGAGGACTTGGAAAGGAAAGAAAAGGAGATGAGAAACTTTTAATGGGGATTTTCATTAAATAGTTTGCTGCGTAGTATGTGATTGAATCCTATCCTCTGTCTTCCCCACAAAAATCTTCAGTAAAGTCCATATTGCTCATCAATGCTTCAGGAGCTGGTTTTCTCTAGTGAAAAGCATGGAGTGATTAGTCCTGCTTCAGAGTTGGAAGAGATGAAATCAAAATCTTTCCAAGGGAAAAGAAACAGCGTGGGTGACATTTACAAGAACTGGTTTATGTCCTGGAGAACATTAGGAGATGTCTGGTATGTGCTTCTATAGCACCCTGAACTTCTCCTTGTAACCAGCATTTATCACACTTTTGATTACTTATTTAATGTCTGCTTCCTTGCTAGATTGTAAAGTCCTTGAGGCAACTATTTAGGACACTTTAGAAAGATCTGCATAAAGAAAGAAGAAAATGTGTAAACCCTCAATTATCTACTAGACTTCTTATCCAGAAGGATAACCTGAGAGTATTCAGGAGCTTTTACTGTACATATTTCCAAGTCAAAAAAATATAACATGTATTGTATATTTTATGGCAACTGCCTTTTCCACCTATTTGTTGAGAATTCCTAGATAATAGAAGTCCTATAAAATACCCATAGGGTGATAAGAAATAGATATGAACTGTCCCCAGTGGATACATAAAAAGTTCTATTTCCCTATTTGGATGGGGAATGTGATATTATGGTTAATAAAGTTACTATATTTCGCATGCAGAGCTGCCCAAACATTTTTCCATCACAACTCACATAGTATGTCATAGGGAGGTGCTCGGAGCCACCGTGGTGAGGACCACGTTGCTTCTGAATATCTTGCTCACCAGTACACCAAGGGTTGGAAAAACCATACTATGCAAAGAACTTGCATCAAGATCAGGACTGAAAAAGATTAATATGGGCGATTTAGCTCAAGAAGTCTGATCACGGATACCATGGAGTCTGGCAAGATGGTTTCTCCCAAGAGCATGCCAAAACATGCACAGATGATGGCACAAGTCCTGAAGGATATGGAGGTTACAGAATATGAGCCAAGAGTTATAAGTCAGATGTTGGAATTTGCCTTCTGATATGTGACCAAAATTCTAGATGATGCAAAAAATTTATTCAAGCCATGCTAAGAAAGCTACTGTTGATGCAGATGATGTTTGGCAATCCAGTGTCCATGATGACCAGTCTTTTACCTCTCCTTCCCCAAGAGATTTTTTATTAGATATCTCAAGGCAATGAAATCAAACTTGTTTGCCATTGGTCAAGCTGTATTCAGGTCCTAGATTGCCACCTGATAGATACTGCTTAACAGCTCCAAACTATAGGCTTAAATCTTTACAGAAAAAGGCATCTACTTCTGTGGGAAGAATAATAGTTCCTCAGTTAAGTGTTGGTTCAGTTAGTGGCAGACTAGGCACACCAAACCCCAACACCACGTCAGTTTCAACTAAAGTAGGGACTCCAGTGTCCCTCACAGCGCAAAGGTTTACAGTACAGAGGCCTGCTTCACAGTCCCCAGCTGTAAAAGCACCAGTTCCTGCAACATCAGCAGTTCAGAATGTTCTGATTAATCTGTCACTAATTGGGTCCAAAAACATTCTTATTAGCACTAATATGGTGTCATCACAAAATCATCAAATGCATTGAAAAGAAAATGTGAAGATGATAATGACAGTGATGATGATGACTATGATAATCTGTAATCTAGCCTTGATGCATGTAACATGTATACTTGGTCCTGAATCCATTGTACTGAAATTAAACATGCAGGCTGGATGCTTTCAAGTTGTATTTTAGAAAACTTAAATAATATTCAATGAGTAAATATAGGTAGCATACTTTTCAATTGAAATGTTGGATTTTCTTTAATAAGATTAGTAATGGTTTCTCATCAGCCTCTAAGTGTAAAAAAATAAAGTTGTCATTCATCAAAAAAGAAAAAAAAGGAACATTGCAGGATTTGTTTGAAATGTTAGGGTAAACAGATGAGGCAACTGCCAGCCAGAGGTGACTGCCCTGGGAATCCAGTGCCGCAAGGCTGAGACTAAGTGGGCCAATACCTACAAATCTATCTAACACTAACAATATAATAACATCTTGAAAAATATTTTCTATATCATTAAATATCAAGTGTTGCTGCCCTGTAGTGGTACAGAAGTGACAGTAAACTAATGAGAGAAGCCTAGATTTATGAAAATGATAGCATTTGGTAAGATCCTAATTATTCAAAATGGTAAAACAAAGAAAGGAAAGAATTCTATGGCCTCAGACACGTCTACCTGCAGACCAGAGCTACACATGAAACTTATCTGTATGAAGTTAAGTCTTCAGAAGGTTTTACAGATGCAAATATTGCATGTAGTTACAGTATTTGCTGGAACTGTAAGCATCTCGATAATGCTTTGTTCATATTCTTTAAATAACTGACAGCCTCTAATTCAGGGAATTCATTCTGGTTGCTCAGTTGCTAGGCATGAGGTGTTTCCACATTTGCAAGGGTCCGAATGCTTCATGCTGTTTTCAGGCAAACCTCATGGAAATGCCATACAGAGCTTTCAAGGCATATTTTCTGATTGAAAATTCAGTGGGCATTCTAAAAAGGAGAGCACTGAATTAAATACATGCACAGAGAGCTGCAACAGCATACACACATCAGTTCACTGGGCTTGTAGCCAAAACATGCCACTAAGTGAAAGCCAGGACCTAGATGATATCTAGGATTCCTGTGGCTTGCTTGCTTGCTTTCTCTTTTTCTTTCATCTCAAAGCCATCCTATTCAGGCCACTATCATTGCTCACCCTGAATTACTACAACAGTGACCAAACTGGTGCCATGCTCACTCTCATTTCTGGAATTTTAAGTGTGTTACTTTCTTATCTTGGAATGCCCTTCTCTCACCCCAGCTCTTCCCTGGCAACACCTCCAGGTTTAAGACTCAGCTCAGGTTTCATCTCCTCCAGGAAACCTTCCCTTACCTCCTAAGGCTAACTCAAGTGCTGCTGCTTCCTGCTCGCAGGCATTCTCACACTCTGCTAATTACCCCTGATGGTACAAACCATTACTTTCAACTAATGTAAGACTGTAAAGCCACTCGGCCCTATGCTCCTCAGGGTGGAAACTATGTCTCATTTTTCATCTGTGCATCTTCAGCATCTAGTAGAGAGATAGACACTAGTGAGCATGTAATACAATATTTGTTGACTGACAGACTTTTTATTATTTGTTCTTTTAGGCAACTATATCTTACCCAAGCTGCTGGACTGGAAGTGCCACCTGAACAAATGCCTTTGGAGTTGCCAGAAACACATATAGGTATTAAGTTATTGCAATGGTGATTTTTTTTTTCAAAACACTTACTTTTCAATTTAATAAACACTTATCTATTATGGGCAGGTGCCCCACATATAAGAGCTATTCAAGGAATAGATACATGCCAGCTCCAGGTGGGGAACCTGTGGCTTCTGATTTCAAGATTGTTCTTTTTTAAGCACCAAAGGAGGCAAGAAAAGCTTCTTCTCTGCTGCACCCTTTTTAATAAAAGGATCTGTTCTGTAAAATCCTATCAAAAGGCTGCATTTAAGGACCTGGAGGGCCACATGTGGCCTTAAGACTACAGGTTCCCCACCTAACCTATCTCCCCTCTCTAGACCCGTTTTCAAATAAAAGTCACCATGTTTCATTTCACAGTGAATTAAATAAATACCGGAGGAGAGGGATGAACGATGGGGTGTTGTCTACACTGGCAAGGTTTGGGGCCTTGTGTAACCAACCAAAATGCCAACATATACATATGTTCCCATATGATTACCGTAACTTATTAGCTAACAGAAGGAAATATAACTTAGATAGAGTTTCTAAAAATGGAACTCCCTCTTATTTTAATACTTAAATCCTACATTTCTAATTCTCAAAGTTCTTTCAAATTAAAAATGTGGCAAAGTATGTATTACATTTTTATTTTTATCTGTTCAAAATGTATACATAATTAATTTCTTTGTATTCATCCAAGATGAAAAGTCAGAATTGCAACTCACAGAAGTAGAAAGCAGAGACATGATGAGCTCATCAGTTGAGAGCAGTACCTTACATCTTAGTCATGAAGAAAGCATCAGAAATGTCCAGTATCTGAAGACAGATGAAGAGGAGAGCTCATGCACAGAGTTTGGGGGCTCTGATATGAAATACTTACTATATGAGGATGAGAGGGATTTCAAGGTAAGATTCATGAGAACACAACTTTGATTACTAAGAGAATGCTGTTTTATTAATTAGTGGAGAAAATTAATCTAAAATATGGATATTAAAAAATTCTATTTGCAGTTATTAGTAAAATTGGCCTACCATTTACATCTCTTATTGGATACTATTTTTACTCCTACTTTTGCCCAATTTGCAACATATATTCATTTATAGACCTCCATTACTAGTATACAATGTAAGTTATATAATGCTATATAACAAATAATCCCCAAATGTAGTGGCTTATAACAATAATTATTTATTCTCTTTCAGAGCTTCTGTTGATTAGGAATTTGGGAAGGGCTCCACTGGACAGTTCTCATGTAGGCTCTTAGGCAGTTTTAATTAGTTGTTGGCTGGGGCTGCACTCATCTGACGCTTGATTGGGGCAGGAGGTTCCACTTACAGGGTGGCTTACTCATATGGCTAGCAAGTTGATGCTGGCTAAGCTTGAGGCCTCAGTTCCTCTTCACATGGACCTCTCCACAGGGTGCTTTGAGTTCTGTTTGTTAGGGTGTCTGGCTTCTCCCAGAGCAAGCAATTCCAGAGACCAACAGGAAAGCTGCACTGTTTTGTATGGCTTAGCCTTGGAAATCATACACCATCACTTTCATCATATTCCATTGGTTGATATAGTTACAAAGTTCCACCCAAGGGGAAGGAACATAGTTCCTACATCTTGATGGGGAAGTGTTAGCATCACATTGTAGGAAAAGCATGTGGGGTAGGATATACATTAGGTCATCTTTGGAAAGTACAAACTGTCACATATATCATTAGTCAAAACCTGGAGTATCAAACATTTTAATTTTGAAACCTCTTTTTGGTCCTCAAAAAACTAAAAATAGAACTACCATATGACCCAGCAATCCCGATACTGGGTATATATCCAAAGGAAGGGAATTCAGTGTATCAAAAAGATATCTGCGCTCCCATGTTTATTGCAGCACTATTCACAAAAGCCAAGATTTGGAATCAACCTAAGTGTCCATCAATGGATGAATGGATAAAGAAATTGTGGTACATATAAATGATGGGATATTATATAGCCACAAAAACAATAACATTCTGCCATTTTCAACAACATGGATGGAACTGGAGAACATTATGTTAAGTGAAATAAGCCAAGCACAGGAAGACAAATCTCACATGTTCTCACTTACATATAGGAGCTAAATATTAAAAGCAATTGATCTCATGGAGACAGAGAGTAGAATGATGGTTACCAGAGGCTGGGAAGGGTAGTGGAGGGGGATAAATTGGGGATAGTTAATGGGTACAAAAATATAGTTAAATAATTAGACAATTATTATTGAATAATATTTGATAGCACAACAAAGTGACTATAATCAACAATAAGTTAGGGTATACTTTAAAATAACTGAACGAGTGGAATTAGAATTTTCCTAACACAAAGAAATGATAAGTACCTGAGAAAATAGATCATGATTACCCTGATTTTATTAATTCACATTGTACGTATGTATCAAAACATCACATGTATCCTATAAAGATATTCAGCTATTATATACGCATAATAATTAAATATAAAAGTAAAAAAACACAACAAAAAAACCTCTTTTCAGTATATTCCAATTATCCCCACAGCCACGCCTTGCCATTTTCCTTCTCAGTACTACCAAAACTTTAAAAGTTCTCCTAGAACTTAAAGTCTGGTAGGAGAAAGAATGATGTAAGAAAGCAGAAGAAACAAACCAACACAAACCATTTTAACTAACTACAATTCAGTCCTGCTACCACCAAGTAACCATTTAAAGAGTAAAGTTTTAATCTCCCTAGCACCCAAACACCCCCATGAGCATTTTGGAATCATGACTCCTGGTATGTTATGATGATCTCAGGCTAGTAGATAATTGTGTACAAAATCCCTGAATTGTATACCATTTGGTTGAATGAAAGACCTTCTTACTTTCCATGTGAGTTTTTGATGTAGTGGAACTGCCATGGCCATTGTGCATTACTTCAGAGTCTTCCTCCAGACGATTCTGAAATATGTGGTAGCTCTCATCAATTTGCATTTCTCCTATCTTATGTTTATCATAGCTCTATCAATACCTATTTTGAAAGCTAAATACAATTATAGGTATTTTTGAGAAATAAAACATCATCTTCCTTTTTTATTCTGTGATTCTCCTAAATTTGAATAAATATTTATTGAGAAACCCACAACATGCCAGGTACTTGTTAGATGTTTGGGAATTTAAGGGGAGAACAGGAAGAAATGAAGTCTCAAAGATGCCTGTATGGCAGGTCTTACCCTCAAATCACTTACAGGCTCATAGAAGACAGATTTAAAAAATGAACAATTACTGTATAAAAGGAAATGTACTGCTTGTACCTATCTCCCTGACCAGTCTGTAACCTTATCATTGCACCCCAGCACTTGATAAAGGACCTGGCACATAGTGGGAACTCAGAAAATGTTTGCTTTGAAGGAATTTTGAAGCAAGAATTATGGCTTGGAAGGCTTCCCAGAGGAAGGGACATTGGGTAGGGCCTGAGCTCTGTCAACCCAGTTTTGGGTTGGCTGTGGCATTTCATATAAATTAGACTTCTAATTCTGATTTTTGGTATCTTAGACTACAGTTTGGCAGAATGTGGTAAGTTTTATCTATACGATAGCTTAAGATCCTGTGAAAAATGTGAAATTCATGGCGAATTTGCTCAATATTAGAATATTTATAGTCAAAGTGGCATCTGCAGAATCTTTCCCTTTGTTCTTGAGTAAGATAGAAAACTCTGCTTTGGTTATTTCATGGCCAGCAGAGGGCTATGTATATGCAGTCATGTGCTACATAACGTTTTGTTTAGTGACAGACTGCATATACGATAGTGGTTCCGTAAGATTACAGTGGAGTTGAAAAATTCCTATTGCCTAGTAACATTGTAGCCATTGTAACGTCACGTTGCAACACGTTACCTTTTCTATGTTTAGATATGTTTAGATACACAAATACATACCGTTGTGTTATAGTTGCCTACAATCTTCAGTACAGTAACATGCTGTACAGTTTTGTAGACTAGGAGCAACAGGCTATACCATATAGGTTTGTGTAAGTACACTCTATAATATTCACACAATGACAAAACAGACTAATGATGCATTTCTCAGAAGGTATCCTTGTCCTTGTTGTAGAGCAACACATGACTGTATGGCCAATACTCTTCCACAAGCTCAAGAACTTGCAGAGGATCTATGTCCCCACTCTAGCCAGTACCCCTTCTCCTTCAATCCCTTGAGAGACAAGCCTGCCAGCCTTGCTGCCTGCTCTTTGGGAGGTCTTGCCAATTGTGTATGCCCTACTGTGTATATAAGTTTACTGAGTGCTCTGTTTTTTTTCTTTTTTAATTGATAGTGGCCCTCATATTTCATGTGTTATACAGCATTCAGTCAATTAGAAAGGCAATCAAATCTTTCAGATAAAGGCCAACTATAATAAAGAAAACCTAATCTATCAAGGCTGGTAACTTGCTGAATAACCTCTCCTATTCTCTTCCATGTCTGTTCACCATAGGATTATGTAAAATTGGGCCCCATGGGAGTGAAGCTCATGAGTGTGGAAAGCAAGAAAATGCCTATTCATTTTCAAGAGAAGGAAATCCCAGTCAAATTCTACGAAGATGTGACGAGCCCAGAAAACCTCATCACATATAAGATGATGAAGTCTTTTCTCTAAGATGGAGAGCTGCAAAGTAAAAACAACTTTTTCTTGTAAGTGTTCTTTGGAAATTGAAGTATATCAGTTGCCCATTGTACTTATACTTTGGCCCATTTTTAAACCAGTTGTTATTCCTAAAGGTCATAATTACATTTAAAATCAAAGTTCCAAGTATTCTGCTATTCATTTCCTTTCATGGTATGAGTGACAAAAATGAAAGTACACTTTATATTTCTATATTGAAGTATTCAGACGCATCACAGTGGGTTCAAGGTGGTCTCTGAGGTTCTATCCCACTTAAAAATGATGAATCTATGATTTCAATATGAAATAGTTCCATTAGAAATGTTTCCAAGGCCAGGTACAGTGGCTCACGCCTATAATCCCAGCACTTTAGAAGGCTGAGGTGGGAGAATTGCTTGAGGCCAGGAGTTTGAGTCCAGCCTGGACCACACAGTAAGACCCTGTCTCTACAAAAAAATAAGAAAAAAGTAGCCAGGCATGGTGGCACATGCCTGTAGTCCCAGCTACTTGGGAGGCTGAGGCAGAAGGATTGCTTGACCCCAGGAGTTTGAGGCTGGACTGAGCTATGATGGCACCACTGCACTCCAGCCTGGGCAACAGAGGGAGACCCTGTCTATTAAAGAAAAAAAAAAAAAAAAAAGAAGCAGACAATCAAGGATTTGTATGTAGATAATCCAAAGTGATATACAAACTAGCAGAACTTATAAGTGAATTTAACAAGGTCATAGGATACAAGGTCAATGAATAAACATCCATTGTATTTCTTTATAACAGCAATAAACAATGGAAAATAAAAATTTTAAATAATATTTAAAATAGCATCAAATATCAAGGGATGCACCTAATGAATATGAGCAAGGCTTTTATGCTAAAAACTGAAAAACATTGTGGAAAGAAATTGAAAAAGACTTAAATAAATGAAATAAACACCATCATGAATTGGAAGACTCAATATTGTTAAGATGTCAGTTCTTTCCAAGTTGATCTATAGGCTCCATGCAATCCCAATAAAAATTCCAGCAGCTTTTTTGGATAAAATTGATAATCTATTCTTAACACTATTATGGAAATTTATAATGTAGGCAAAAGACCTACTATAGCCAAGATAATCTTGAAGAAAAACAAAAAAATTAATGTTGCCAGATTTCAAAACTGGCAGTTTTGAACAGTTCTCTGTATGAAATGTTACTATAACATTTCAGTGATTAAGACAGTACAGTATTGGCCCAAGGATAAAGAAAAAGTCCAATAGAACAGAATAGAGAGTCCAGAAACTAACCCACACATATATAATCACTTAGATGCCATTATAATTCAGTGGAGAAAAATGATCTTTTTAATAATAAATGATGAGGAAGCAACTGGATATCTGCTTGGGAAAAAAAATGAAACTTGACTCTTATTTTATGCCATATACAAAGTCAATTCAAAGCCAGACACAGTGGCGCAGGCATGTAGCCCCAGCTCCTCAGGAAACTGAGACAGGAGCATCACTTGAGCCCAGGAGTTTGAGTCTAGCCTGGGCAACATGGCAAGGCCTTAACTCTTAAAAAAAAGTTCAAAGTGTATCAGAGACCTAAATATGGAAGGTAAAAGAATAACATTTCTAGTAGAAAATATAGAGTATCTTCATGACCTTGAGGTAGGCAACACTTTCTTAGATATGCCATTAAAATCGCTAGCCATAAGAGGATTGATAAGTTGGACTTTATTAAAATTAAGATCTTTTTTCATTAAAAGACACCATTACGAGAGTTCAAAGGCAAGCCACACATTGGAAGAATATATTTCCTATACATGTATCTAACAAAAAAATCACATCCAAAATACATAAAGAATGTCTATAAATCTGTAGGAAAAAAAGAACCTATTTTAGAAAAAAATGGGCAAAAATCAGGCACTTCAGAAAGTATATTCAAAAGACTGAAAAGCATAAACACATCATTACTCATCAGGGAAAAGCAAATTAAAACCACAAGATACCACTAGAATGGATAAAATTAAAAAGTTGAAGAAGCTAAATATTTACAAGAGTGCAGAGCACCTCAAACTCTCATATAATTATTGGTGGAAATGTAAGTGGGCACAAACACTTTGGAATATGTTTTGACAGTATATATTCAACCTGAACATATATATATACACCCCATGATACAGCAATTCCACTTTTGGCTTTATATCCAACTGAAATGAATGCTTCTGTTCACCAGAAGACACGCACAAAGATGTTTCTAGCAGTTTTAATGTTCAAAAACAGAACAAGCATACTAATCTATGATGACTGAAGTCAGAATAGTGGTTTTCTTTGTGGTGGGTAACGACTAGGGTGGGACATGAAGTAGTTTTCTGGTAATCTTGATCTGAGTGACAGTTAACATGGATGTGCTCACTTTGTAAACCTTCATCAAGCAGGACACTCAAGATCTGTATACTTGACTGATGTATTTTGTACTTCAAAAAGGTTTCAAAAAAAATTTTCCCCCAAACGCCCATATTCTAACCCATTCTATAAAGTGACAGTGTGTAAAGACCATGCCAATGTCCTGCAGTGTGAAGGGCAGCAAGAATGTTTCCTGACAGGAAGGCAAAATATCTGGTTAGGGCAGTCTTCCAAAGGCCAACAGAGACAGAAATGTCCTTGGAGAAGGTAATACAATATAGAGTGGATCTGCAAACTTCTTATAGATAAGATTATCTTTATTTTTCTCAGATAGAAAAAAACTTACTGACTTTCCACTGGGGCAAATCGAGTTTCTTGTAACCAACAAAAACAGCCTATGTGACAGCTCATTGCTTTCAGTAGGTCAGCAGAAACTGACATTGTTTTTCTCTCACACTTGAAAAGTTCAGATTAAAACAAGCCAGCCATGGTAGGATTCCCGCATAATTTGTTATTGTGGCAGTTTCTCCTTTACAGTGTGAATCTGAATTAGAAGAACATATCAAATGACTAAAAGTCTTGTGTGCTGCCAAGAAGATGTTAGAGTTGAAAAGGCATCATTTGGAAAAGGAAAGGTAAAGAATGTCCTTTCCTTCTGTTAATATCATTTCTTGTATGGATTTGCAGAATAGCAGTATCTCTAAAACAAATCTCCAGGGTTTTCTTAACCACCCAAATTCTAAACAGCTTACAGTGGTAGCTTTGTTAGATGACTACATTACAAAGCAAATCTCAATAAAGCTGTACCACTGTGAACTTCCTATCAGGGTCATTCATTCAACAAAGCATTTATGGAACAAGTCCTTTCAGACACTGTGTGTAATGTTTTAGGGATGCAAAATCAAATTGCCCCTTTCCTTAAGGAGCTCACAGGCCAGTTAGAGAACCTGAGCCTTCCCTGCTGCTTTTGGTCTTCAGCAGTAACAATCAAAGAAGGAAGCAAGGAAAGTGGGGGAGACAGGACCAGCTGTTCTAGGTGGGGTGGGTGGGGCTACCACGTGTTTAGTTCACACTGTTCTATTTTTAGCACCTTTAGTAATAGGTTTGGAAAGAGAAATTTCAATCAAAATGATTTTAGGAGGTTTTTATGTAGGTTTCAGTTCTCAGAATAACCAAGTATGTGAGTTTTGCGTGTTATTTCTCAAGACTTTGGGGGGCAGGAAAAAAGTGATGCCAGCTTTAGGCTCAGGCTAGTAAATTGCTTACTTTAGGTCCAGAAATTAGATAGGTTTGACGAAATTAAGGAGGTATAAAGAGTTAAGAGTATGGAAAACACACTCTCTGGAATTAGGCTGGCCGCCTTTGCTTCTTAGGCAGTCACTTAACCTCTTTAAATCCTGGTTTCCTCATCTGTACATCATGGACCCAATTCCCACAGTGCAGGATTATTTTGAAGATTAGAAAGAAAGCACGTAACCTGCACATAGTTGACATACAATAGATGGCAGCTGAAATAACTATTAGACACTTAACAGTAACCTCTAAAGATTCTCTGGAAACAAGCCAAAGACGTCTGGTTTTCTTTGAAGTGCATTCACATCAAGAGGCACACAGAGCAGTGCCTGTGTCCAATCCATCACATAGTGTGAAGCGCAAACCAGTCTCTGATGACAGCTGGGCTCTACACACTTTAAAAATGTTTATTATTTTTAATTTATATGGATACATAATAGTTGTACATACTTACTGGGTAACTATACACTTTTTTTATCTAGCGGATCACTCCACCCGCTGGGGAGAGCAAATCAGCGGCCACTTGGAGTGAGGGCATGGTCTGCACCCAACAGGCTCCAAGAGGCCCCCACCCTCAATCTGCTGATCTATAGCAGGCTGTAAACCCAGTTCTAAAATTCTTACATCTAGTGGGGAGCAGGGTGCACGGGGCATTTTTGTCTCCTTTTGAACCCTGTAGTCAGACACTAGAGCAATTCAGGGAACAGAGAGGATAGGGTATTTTTGTGGCAACAAAGGGCTATTTGTTAAAGGGCTGCTTGGTCCTTGCTTGTTTTACTAGACCTCAACACAACAGTTCTCTGTATTTTTCTTGGAATAAACTGGCTTTTGCACTAGATACACGGAAATGTGCCCTCAAGCTTTCTAAATATTAGTGACTTTAACTTGATTAAGTATTTCCATTTCCTATTCCTATGACTTTGTGAGGCTCAAGTTCCCAGAAAGGCTGTTTTTTTGACCATGAGTCTTTAGGTTGGTTATGTTTCAGGTCATTCTGTTCTTATGATCAGAGTAAGTGCTGAAAACCTTCAAGATACTTTTAAAGAGTCTGTAAATAGAAACGTTTTCAGATTTCCAGCACAGCAAATAAGTTTTAAAGTGACTGCAGGTTCAGATATCCTCAAAGATTCTTAGTATGTTTTGTCAGCATTTCCCTCCCCAAATCCTGTGTCAACTCGCTGACCTCTTGCCTTTTTGGGTTAGTGCCATCTTTTTGTACAGTCTCAGCTATAAAAATATGCTAGCCCTTGCAACATTTCCCTCCTAAGAGGAATGAAAATTAACTATGTTGGATTCCCTCTTTATGACTACTCTAAATGAGGCCAGTGAGTCATTTTTACCTTAAAGTCCTCAGACACCAAATCAGAGGGATGGCATACCCTGGCCTCACTTGAGGTTCTAGTGCAAGTGTGCAATTAACCTTAGGTCTTTGATGTTCTTTGACTGGTACATCTCATTTTTACATCAGTCATTTTCTCCTAGCAACTTAAAAAGTGTCTTCTGTGAATTTTATGCTATTTATGTAAAAATGTCAATGTGGCATACAGCTGGACCTAAAATCTGGTGAGAAGGTATAGATTTTTGACATGTCTTATAACATTTACTCAGCATTAGCAGTTAGGATTTGTTTACTTTTCATTTTTTAAGGTTTTGACATTTTTTGTATTTGTTTTCATTGAGACATTTCAATTATAAAACCAATTCTTTTCTAGGATTTCTCAGATCTAAATTTACAATATGTTAACATAGAAGGGTTTTGAAGTCATAGATTAGAAAAAGTTTGACAAAATTAACAATTCTTTTAATAAAAATTGTATGACCATGGCAGTGGCTGCTATTTCCCGTCAAATCTATCCCCTCCCCCTTCTATAATAATGCATTCACTTAGCTGTCCTAGCTGAGTACATGGTCACCCAAATTAAAGACTCTATTTCCTGGCTTTTTTTTTTTTTTAATAGCCAGGTGCAAAGTTCTAGCTAATGGAATGTGGACAGAAGTTGTGCACAATTTCTGGATCATCTCTCCCCTCCCCACCTTCCTTTATATTGCTGGTTGGAATGTGGTTATGTTGCTCAGTTATATTGGATTGTGCAGATGACAGTAATACCCTGAAGGACTGTGCAACATCAAGACACCTAACACCTAAAAATGGACACCTAACAATCTTGCGGGGCAAAACTGCCATGCCAGCTCAGACTTTCATGTGTGAGAGAAACTTCTATCATGTTTGAATCATTGTTAGTGTAAGTTTTCAGCTGTACATAACCAAAACTAATTCTAATACAGAGACTAAATGAATCTTTACCTTATGAGAAATCAATATTTTTAATAGTAAAATGTAGTCTCTAGAACATTAAATAAGAGCCAGATAAGTAATTTATTCTCTGTTAAAAAGGAAAAAAGGGCTCAAACTACTTTCTGCTTTGGAAAGTATCTGTGGGCATCTAAAACTGCTGCCCTAAGTATACTTATGTGTGGGGCTGGCTGTTTTCAAAAAAGTACTCTGTCACACCAAACCGCAATATTACTGAAGCTGCCTTAGGACCAAGAATTCCTGCTTGTGCGAGGACATGTTGAGTCAGGAGTTCAGGGTTCTGCTTTGGTAGCAGCTCACGGGATCTCCGCCAGCACTGAGCTGATGTTAACTATGTGAAAGAGAAGAATGGACGACTCCAAAGACTGATAGTTTACAAGACCCTTTACTAACAATGGCAAACACTTAAATGTGCTTATTATACGCACTTTACATACATTGATTCTACCATAATCCTATGACATAGGGTATGTAATTATCCCCACTTTATAGATGAAGAAACAGGCAGAGGGAAATTTAATAACTTTCCCAAAGCCCCCCAGCTAGTAAGGAGAGCCAGGATTCGGACAGGTGGTTTGCCTCTAGAATCCAGGCTCTTGACCACAATCTATTCTGCATCCCAGCAAGAACAGCAGTAATTATGTATTGAGCCTTTATCACATGGCAGATTATTCTCAATGCCTCCATTTATTAATTCATTAAATACAACAGTTCAATGAGGTAGGCATTATTCTTGCGTCCATCTTACAGAGTAAGCAACCGAGGGAGATGCTCTCCAAGAGATAAGAACTTCTGCAAATTGTCCTCTGTGTCTATATTCCAGGCTGTCCATCTGCATTTCCTCTATCTCCTACCCCATATCATCTAACCACTCAGCATTTCCCTTTCTCCCACTGATTTTGCACCTATCTGATTGTCTCTTATCTTTGGCCAACTCCTTTAGCTACAGCTCTCAGGGCTTAAGTTTTGTTCATGCTGGAAGGCTATTTTAATAATCTCCTGGCCTGTTTCTTCTCTTGTCTCCCTATAGCCCATTCTCAATACAACAGCCAGAGTGATCCTTTTAACAACAGAAGTTTTTAAAGAATCCTGTGCTCAACACTTCCAGTGGCTTCCCAGCTCAGAAAGAAATCTAAGCCTCAGCACGGCCTAAAGCCCTGGCCCCCTGCCACCCCTGACCTCAGCTCCCACACGCTCATTTTGCCCAAGCCGCCAGTGACCTCGCTGATCCCCAGAGGGGCCAAGCAGGGCCTTTGCGCTGCCCTCTACCTGCACATGTGAGCAGAGAAGCCACTCTCCACATTTTACCATCCTGCTTCCTTACTAAGTCTCTGTTCAAAGGTCACCTCATCAGAGGTCTTCCTTGACTCTATCCAAACAGCACCATACCCTGCTCACATCACTCTCCTCACAATGCTATTCTTACAGCAACTCATCACTTGTCATAAAATATCTGTTCACGGCCTACTCTCACAAGAAAATACACGCCACAACAGCAAACTACCGGCACATCCAGGGTACTCAATGTGTTGAGTGGGTGAACAGTGAATCTGCTTTCATCTTAAACTCTTCCTTGGCCAGTCTGTATACCTTTTGCTTACTGCCCTTTACCTCTTTTAGTTCATAGCCAAGCTTTTTGATCCCTCCACATTTTCCCGTCTCCTCAATTCCATGTAATCTGGCTTCTGCCCCTGACAATGCCCAGGTATAGCTAGGGGTAAGGTTCAAGTTCCTAATTGCTGGATCCAATGGGCAGGTTTTGGTCTTTATTTCACTTGTGTTGACCATTCACTACTTCTTCAATTATGTCCTTGACATCTCTTTCCTGGTTCTCCTTCTCCAGCTTCGATTGTTCTTTCCTGGTCTCCACCCCTTAATAATAGGGTGCTTGTTCTCTGGGACTCATCCTTTCTTACTCGGGCATACAGTTGTTCCTTTGGTAATACCAACCACTGTGATTGGTATTCTTGTGCATGGCTTTTTCCATATGTTGGACTTCTTTAGATTTTCAGAAAGGGGATTACAAGCCACAGGATACAAACATTTTTATGACTTTCTGAAAGGGCTGTCCAGTTTATAGTGCCCCTAAAAAGATCAGAGTTGGTAGTTTTCCCTCCCAGGAAAGATAAAAATTTGAACAGGCAAAACAGGTCAAAAACAAAGAGGCAGAGAATTCCAGAGTTCTGTTAAGAGGCAGGGAAGAGAAAAAGGTGGCCTGAGCAGAAGCTTCAAGAATGGAGGTATGAGAAAGGTTCTGATTGTTGTAGCCCTTGAATATTTGATAAGCAGTGAGCCACAGGGACACAATGAAGGACTCCAGCAGTTAAAGCACAGGATTGGAGGGAAGGGGTGAGAGCCAACCAGATACATGAACATCACCACGTGATGGACCACCCCCGCCTTTCTCAGGAAGCTGTATCTGGGCAGAAAATTATCAAGAATGGAAACTTAGTGGTAACATGTATGCCAAGTTTTGCAATCAAGAAACTATGCCTAAGTAACTGCCTGATAAATGAAACTAAAAATGCCTTGTGGGTCCTATGGTTTCCCGTAACACAGGACAAGGGACCTGGGAAGTCCACTTACCTCCTAAATCTCCTATAAGGCAATAAAATAAATGTTGATAAATGGAAGGCCCTCCTGTCTTTTGAGTGACTGATAAAGAATCTTGTTCTCCTAAGCCTGTTAGACAGTATTCCTCCTGTCTGCAGTGGAGACCTGCCTTCCCCAAGGGGAAAAAAATCTATCTTCTTCCCTTTCATTGGCATGAAAAATCAGCAGAGGCTGGTAGTGTAGACTGAGTTCTAATCTGGGATGATAGCAATTAAGATCTGCACTGAGTCTTTGTAACTGTCTACTAGCAGCTGTTGTGAACTGACCTGTGAGACCAAGGCTGCAGAAATGGTCTCAAGGAGTGGCTTTAGGGAGTGATATATCCACTAACCTGACCTCCTATCCTTCAACATGGATTCCTGTTTTTAAACTTATGTGCTATGCAATGCAATTTAAGACAAATTCCCAAGCCAATCTCCCATGCCCAGATTATTTCCCTGGGTAAATTTTCTAAATGTAGAATTACTGGGTTAAGGGTATGAACTCTCAAGGCTTCTGATTATGGCCAATTTCCATACAAAAAGGCTGTACTGGTTTATACTCACCTTAGCCTTAGATAAGCAATCAAATTCTATGTGCTCTGGCCCATACTGGTACATACACACATACTATTTGATAAGCAAAATGGCATTCTATACTCCAGTATACAGCAGTGGTGAGGAGTAGACCAACATGCAGACCACATTAAGTTTAGGATCACAATGTGACTTACTCTCTGAATCTGTTTCCTGATCTATAAAACAGGTATAACAAAGGTGCCTCCATGATAGACTTGATTAATGAACATATACATATAAAAGCACTCACTGAGGCCAGGAGTTTGAGACCAGCCTGAGCAAGAGCAAGACCCTGTCTCTACAAAAAATTAGAAAAATTAGCTGGGCGTGGTGGTGCGCACCCATAGTCCCAGCTGCCCGGGAGGCTAACGCAGGAGGATCCCTTGAGCCCAGGAGTCTGAGGTTGCAGTGAGCTATGATGATGCCACTGCACTCTAGCCTGGGTGACAGAGCGAGACCCCTGTCTCAAAAACAAACAAATGAACAAATAAAAATAATAAAAGCACTCAGAACAGCCTTACACTAGGAAAGCATCATTGTTTTCATTTGAATTTTTTAGTTACTACTAAAGATGAACTTTTTTCACTGAGCATTAGTACTTCTTCTTTGGTGAACTGTTTTTATCATATTTTTTCCCTTTTTCTATTTGTAGCTATTCAGTCACATATATTTTCTTACTCTTTATAAATTCCTTACATTTACACTCTTTAATCCATTCGGAATTTATCTTGGTTTGTGTTGGAAGAAATCCCCCTTGCCCTTTTCCCAAATAGGTATTTGGTGCTGGTAAATTGGCTTATTAAATAGTCCATCTTTTCTCTTTAATCTTTACTCTTTTGAAATGCTATTCTAGCACATATTTAAACACCTGTCAGTTACTAGGCTTACTGTCCTGTGTGTGTTTCTTTCAGGCCAGTATCACACCAGTTTAACTTATTGTATACCTTTGTGAGACAAAGTTCCTTTCTAAAGAACCCTCATTCCTTCGTTTCTATTTTTGACCCACAATGTATATTCTGTCCATTAAGAATTTTAAGTTCTGCGTATCAGTACAGCTGTAAAAGATTAGCTCCTGGTGACAACTGCTATGAACACCAAGCGGTGAGCACATCAGCCGTCCTTGCACCTACCCCAGGAGACCAGCTGGCCAGGCTTCTTGGGCTCTCCCACTGAGTCTTTTCCCTTCTATGGCAGTGCCTCTGTCCCCCTCAGGACCTTGAAGCCTCCCTTCAGTAAGTAATTAAATGGAAGTGGAGAGCATTTCACTTCCTACCCTGCTTCACGACAACCATCAGAAAGACATAAATTTCATTTTGTGCCTTTTAAGATGGCCACCAAGCTAGCTGACAGTGCCAGTGTGGTGTACTTGATGCTTCCATGTAAAGTTCTTGAAAGGCTAAGGAAATCAAACTTCCTGGACAGCCTAGAGTCCAAGTGAGTGGCAGGGAGTCAGGAGCTGCTTAATTCTGATATTTCCTTCCCTACAGTCCCAGCCAGGAGCATGACAACTCACTGATTGTTTATTAGGAGCCCAGGACAGCTGCCAAGTGCCCTATGCTCAAGGGGGACAGGCAGGGTACCTGACTGGGAAGGCTCAAACAGGACAAGGTTTAGCTCTCAAAGAAAATCTCATGTACTTTTTATTTCAAAGCTGACTTTAGCTTTTGTAGCAGATAAAATTAAAAAAGCTATTTTGAAAAAAAGCTTATTAGGAAACAAAGTTTCCATAAAACCTTTCTAACCCCACATTTCTCTCCTAGTTGTCTGCCTAAAATCAGTTTGACCTCTGCCTCACTAGTTACATCTGCCCCAAAACAAATACCACAGAAAGAACTTTACACAACTTTGGACAATGTGGACAGTTTCATACAGCATAAGAACTATATCTGCACATTACATTAACAACAAATGGGACATTTACTAAGTGCTTAGGACTTAATAGAATACCAATTAATAGGACTTAATAGAATACCACTTCTTAATAGTAGCAAGAAATCAGCTTGAGGTTTTCTGAGAGAGACTGAGTGGAAGACGATGAAGTGCAGCCTTTTTTTTCAGAGGCTATTCAAACAGAATTCCAGAAGGGCTAGTCAGATCCCACAGAAGTGTGGCAGAACAAAGATTTAAGCTGGTTGCAGAGGTCACTGATGGAAGCTGTGAAACCTCTTTTCTGGAAGGCAAGTGTAAACTCATCTGGCTGAGCACTGTGGTCTCTCCATACACTCTGTGACCCAGTCACTGCTAGCACACAGGAGCTACACTCACCCTGAATGGACAGATTTCGTTTTTCTCCATGGAATTTTGCAGAATAAGCATTTGCATCTGTACTCTGAATTCTCAGAGTTTGGAAACATGTTTGTGGATGACGATAAACAAGAGAACCTTGAAATTATTTTTAGTTCAAGGAAAAACATCCCACAAAGGGCTGTTTTCCAGGGGTCATATTTTGTTGGCTTGTGGAGAAGCAAAAGATTCCTAGTCTAACATAAGGCCTCTTCCTAAATATGGACTCCTCATAGTCACTAGTTAAGAGAGGGATGTCTTTCTTAAAATGCTGAATGCTAATAATGAGATGTTAAATCAAAAGCAAAAAAGTAATTTTGAAAATAATTTGGGACAGGTACAGTTGCTCTCAGCTAACAATCTTATAATATTTGTCTCTGCAGCCATTATCAAATTGCTAACTGGGTAGTATAATAAAATGGTATGGGCATGTATGAGTTTATACCCTGATGTAGTAATGCATTCAATAGCTGATTTATACTTCACTTGTTATATTTTGATTAAAGTTACTGTTATTATGTGTTTGCATTCTTCCTTGTCAATGACCTCTGGCCACGAGGGCTGGAGGAGGCAGGAAATGCACTTCATAGGAGAAGACCACCCGGGAATAAAGAGTGGCCATCAGTCTAGACTGCAAAGGGGAAAAAAAAAAATCTCCATTTCAGTTTATATATTTGAATTAATGACGGCAGGTCACAGAGAGAACAATGGACCATGAAACCAAAGACCTGGCTCCTCCACCTATTAGCTTATTGATCTGGGCAAGTTTCTTCTTTGGTTCCTGATTTCTATCTGTAAAGTGGAAAAATGTGGATCATAACTATCCAATATAGCTGAAAAGCTGTTTGAATGACAAAATGGAAATGGTTATGAAGCACTTCACATACCGAAACATACTAAAAAAAAAAAAAAAAGGTAACAGAAACAAAACAAGCCACAGACCTTAAATATAACACCACCTCAAACACCAGAAGAGACAAATCAAAATTTGTGATGTTAAGGAAGGTAACTTATAAAAGTACAATTTCCCAGTTTATGAAATGGTTTAAGAGTGAAACTTAGAAACTAGTAAACTTGACAAAACATACTGGCTGAAGACTACATATTTTTTCCAACCATGGCAAATATGCAGTCACTTATCAACGCAAAGCTTTTAACTCCTTTATCACATACTCTTGTCCTACTCAGTTCAGTGGGCAACGTGATACAATCAGGGGTTTCTTTGGCAGACATAATCACACGCATCAGTATGTCAAACTCAAAAGCATTTTCTCCATTAAACTTACCTGATTAAAGGCATCTGATCAAAAGACTAAAGTGAACAATTTTAATAAGCAGTTCAGCTTATCAATAAGAGTCTAGAAGGTAACAGAAAATGCAAAGATAAATCTTTTTGGAAATTTATATAAAACAGAAATAAATCTTACATTTTATTAAATCAGTAAATATAATCATCTGGGTATACTTTTATTAGGGAAGAATAATGACACTGATGATAAAAAGAAAAAAGGAAAAAGAAAATAAATGCACCTCAGACCAGAATACCATAACAAAAGTTTTGTGGAAGCTGCATTTTATTTGAAAATCCACCCATTTTGCTAACATACATTTTAATATTGTAAACAAAAATAGAATCTGCAGAGACAATGCAACAAGTATGCTTAAACTCATGTACAGAATTGCTTTCCTACAATGAACTGTCCTTCTTAAGGCCCCTCTCAACCCAAATGTTAAGATGTATTTACACAAAGCACCGATCAACAGTGCAGTTTAATTCTTCGTTTACTAAACTCTTGGCTAGACATTAACTTTAAAGATACTATTTCCCCTTATTTAAAAGGTACATGATCATAACATGGCACGTGCCAAATAAAAGGTTCAAGGATTTTGTCCCCCGTCCCTCCCCCCGTAACACCTCCTAGAGTTTTACTGAAAAGAAGGAAAGTCTTGAAGTGAAAGCAATTCCTCACATTCATTTTGGAAAGGCCCTAATGTCAAATGGAAAGTAATGACATGCCAAGCACAAAGCAGTAAAGATCCTTCCCAATGCACTAATGCTGAATTTAAAATGTAGTGCTTTTCCTAGTCAGTGAACTGTTCCCTGGCAAAATCCTAGGCACAGAATTGACTATAAGGATTAATGCATTTATATAATGCTTCCCTAAATCCCACAGAGACCGAGAATTCTTAAGTGATTCAGACCTATGGACTTGCCTTAAAATATTTAGTGCTCTGTATGTCAGCTGAGAAAAGCATTCTGAATCAGATTCATTCTTGTGGATAAAAATCAAACATACTGTGTACATCCATACTCATTTTCATAAGGAAGTTTGATACAATATTAATGTTACGTAAAATTGATAATCATAAATAAATACAAATACTTAAGGAATGTCTACTGCAAACTGAATATAAATTTTTTTTAAAAAGAAAAGTTAATTTCAGTTACCATTTTTATATCTGTGAGGACTGGAGAAAAGAAAGATAATACATAATTATGATTTTGATCCCCCAAAGAGTCCTGCTGAATTACAGTAAACTCTTCTCTCCAGGCAGCTTTTCCAAATACAAATTTCACACTTTCCAAATACGGGCTTTTCTTGGTAGGTTACTGATTATGGGTATTAACAGGAGTTGAAAGAACTGAAGGGTTAGTCACCAAAAAGACAGGTCTTAAGTCTTATATCATGGCAATTCTTGGCTTTATAAACTGTATTGATACGTTGTCCTATAAACTAGTCCCAATTTCCTTCATGGGCCTTCACTGAATTACTGTAGCATTCTAATGGAAGAAGAGAGTTTAACAGACAGCAGTTTGGATTTTGCTGGAAGTAAGGATTCACCATTTGAGCACTTGTCTTTTTGGAATAATTCCATTCTCTTCCATCTAGTTACATAAACTGTATCTGGAAAAAATAATAAGTGTGTAAGTTAATTCATTGCATTGTAGGGTGTCTTCTCCAATTAAAAATGCTTTGTGACCTTTACCGCTTAACTGGCCCAGAAGTGATCACAACATGCTTATCACAAACCATGATTACAAAACAAAGTCAGTATTAGCAGCTTATTGTATGCCAGAGGCTCAATATTTGAAGCATAATTTTAGGGACTCCCAAATATCTTTCTAAAAATTACTAAAAACAGAGGGGTAGTGTGTGGGGGAGGGGAAGAAAGAAGACCAATGACCTATTTTTCCATAACAAGTTTGGAAAAATCTCTCCATAAGCGTAAATATTCCATGTAAAACCTCATTTGGGAAAACAAAACTTAAAATATTATTTCCAAATGATATAAAACTAGAGATAATAAAGGTAACTGTCATATTATACTAAGTCATTTCTTTACTATTATAAACCAAAATCTGAACGATCTATAAAGAAATATGTTTCAATAGGGTGTCACTGTTCACTCAAAGACACTTCAACGCATGATTTCCTTTAAACTGCCCATCCAAAGATTTATTACTGAAGTAGATGTGCTAATAAACTTGCCAAATCAGAGGAGTAAAAACTCCCAAAGATCTAGAAGGTATATCTGAACTGGGGGCTAGAGCACCAAGAAGAAGAAATTGCACTTTACACTGTCTTCCAGCAAACAGAGGCAGTGTGGATCATACGCAGAATCCTAATCGAAAGGGCTTAAGTACTCACTGGCCTTTAATTAAAAAGCAAATTTTTTAAAAAAGGTACTATTTTTAAATGAAAAGGCATACATAAAAATATAACCCTTTAAAGAATTGTTGAAATGAATTTTTCACAACTAATCTGGCCATTATACTAAAACTAAAGATGCTCCTAATCACACTCTAATGCAATGTGTAATGCTGTGTAGTGCTCTACAATTCTTTTAAGACTGACTAAAACACCTAGTTTCTAAGGGTGGTATTTGATCTCATCCATCTGCTATGAACAGTGGATGAAATTATGTTAAATAATTATGTAAAATATATTTTCCAAAAGTTGTTTTTCATTATGTCCTATCTTGACCCTATTTTTATTCTCCACATAGAGAAGAGAGGAGGAGGAGGAGGTGGAGGAGAGGGAACCCAGAGTCTCTTAAAGAAACAAAGAAGAAGAGTGAATTGTGCTTAATGTTTGGTAATTTTTTAAAAAGTATTTAAGTCCCCATCTCCCCCAACAAGCAGCAATACCTAAAGTGATTTATAAGAAATCCTCCAAAGAGAGCTCTGCAAAAGGATCCTTTCCTGAAGCTCTGTGAGGACTGTGACTGGAGGGGCTGGATGCTGCCGACAGCTGGGGGGAAAGAAGACAGAGAGAGGGAAAGAAAAAAAGATCTCAGATCTCAGAATGACAGAACATGAAAGCAGAAAATGTATGAAGGAAGAAGTGGTTTTTGTTTTGCTATCTTTAATAAATGTAAAGGCAGCCTTTGTAGAAAATGGAATTGTTAAAACAAAAATTTTAGTCACATGTCATATCAAAAGGTATCCAATGGTATGTGGTTTTCAGAAAACGAATTCTTGTTTCTGAAATTCCAAAGAAATAAAGTCTTTTACCCAAAAAGGTCGATATAAGCTGACCCACGGTTGAGACTGTTAGTGTGTGTGCACAGAGGGTGAGGGGATTACAGGGGAGGGGACACATAATTGTGTTTTTTGAAATGGAGGAAAGATGGTTTCCTGTGTCCAGGCTATCTGTTCAAAGCTGTGCAAACTCTGACCTCAGTCCAGACCCAACACATATCTAGCTGCAATATTCTTTCCTACCTTCTTCATAAGGGGAATAAGGGGTAGAAAGTCCTGTCCTCAGCTCACACACCTTTTTTTTTTTTTTTTATATGGAGCTGTCCCCCTGCTTGTTTATCTGGATACATCCCAGCTGGTGCACATACTGTGGGAGGTGAAAGGGACCATAGAGGTCATCTAGTGTAACTGTCCACATACTGCTCTGAATATGGGGAATACTTAAGATCTTTGATCCTGCTTCCTGTTTGAACATACTTGCTTGATTTTTAGAATCTGCTCCTGCCGTTTAATTTGAATATAATGTAAGGCAGGTAGACCATTGAACTCAGTAATATCTTTAATATTTTCCCAAAGAAAGGCAGCTCCCAAAGAACCAAGATGTTGATTTTCATAATGTATCTCCTTCACCAAGTATTTCAAACACAACATGAGCCATTTTACTTTGGAACAAACTTTTAACTCTTTTTCTCCCTCTGCATAATATTGCAGAACATGCAAACATAGGGCTGTTATAAAATGAGCTGTCCTTTTGAGCTGTTCAATTGAGCATTAAATCAAAGTTTACTAAATAAAAACAGTTTAAATTCATACTTCACCATTCAAATTCTACAAAGGATTTCAAACTGCAAAACCTGCCTTTGCTAGTCCAAAGTGATCTCATTTCTTTCTACCTCTTTATTTCTTTTAAGAAAAGCACCATAGAGAATGAGTAGCCAATGAGCTTTAGCAAATATTACATTACCAGTATATGCAATTTGTTGTTCTGGATGCCAAGATCAATTTACAGGTTTAGAAATCACCATCAGTTATACTAGTGGTTGAGTAGTTTTCCTAATCCATATCCTGTTCTCAGAAATAAATGTTCAAAGACAATGGGAAGGATGATGGAATCATATAGGCAGCTACAGACAGGAGGACAAGGCAGCATGCCTAGTCTAGAGGTTTCAAATATCATCCATGCAGAGACAGATTAAGGTAACTTTATTGGAAAGATGCCCCTTCCTCCCCCTTTAGCCTAACCACAGACAACCACTCAGAAACAGATTGATTTCAAGTAAAATGAGCATCAGTCACTGAGCTGGAGAGAGCCGAACATCCACATTTATCAACAAGATTCACTGGGTTTCTCTCCAAAGCAGATTTACTCTTTCACTTGAAGTTAGAACAACAAATTCTGCTTACTGCAGGTAAGATTGCATCCAAAATCACAAATTTTCTATGAGAGCCCCACATTCAAATGTCTTCTTAAATCACATGTTTTCATGAGGGTAGCAGTCTGAAGACCCGACGGTCCCAAAGGAAAACGCCCCCGAAGAATACAGACAGAAGAGACACTTCTATTCTTCTCAATATGTAAGGATACTGCTAGAGAAATCCCAGAGGCTTACAATGTTGAAAAGGATCAATTTTCCTTGGGGAAAAAAATGCCAGTTTTTAACTAAAACTTCCACAAGTCTCTTAAATTGATAAAATATATATATACATCTCATATCTATAAATATATAGCCAAATTAAAACATGATAGATACCACTAATGAGAAAACAAGACTTAATATCCCTGGAATAAGTTTCTTATCATCAATATCCGTATCAAGCAGATGAAAGAGCAGCACAGGCTGATTTGGCTGGTTGCACAGCTCTAAGGACTGGGACACTCAGCAGCCCCTGACCATTTGGTCCCCCCACTTCCCAGCACCTGCACCATAGAGACACCATGCACTGGTGAGGAAGCAGTTATCCCAGAGAGTAAACAGGGAAAAAGAAGGAAAGGAAATATGCTGTTAATAGCCCAATTACTGCCTAAGGAAATCAGGATGAATAAAAGAGAATGAAGGGGCAAATGGGATCCTGGTGGGTGAGAAGCAGGATTTAAAAAGTCTCAGAAAGTCACCCAAAACAGTAAGAGCTGACCTTCCTCTACTTATCATTTCTGTGAGTAAATTAGATAACACAATGTAGGACTACTGAGGAACAGAAAAAGGCAAGGTTAAAGTACTAGAGGATAAAAAATTTCAAAACAAACAAACAAACAAAAAAAAAACTATGAACATTTATCACAAAACCACTGAATTTTACAAGCCAGCCTAAGACAAATCATGATCATTCAAGTCAAATCCTACTACAAGTATGCCATCACTAGAAATCTGTGCTCTCAGCACTCTTTGTCTCTCTTATGAGTGCTCTCATTCTATCATCAACCAGTCACTTGTGCTTCCATACCATACTCAACTTTTAGACTCCTCAGGTGCAGAAAACATATTTTACCTGTCTTTTGTTCAGCAACTAGCAGTGACTTACACATTGTAAGCATTCTAAAATATATTAAATTAAAATGCCTTTTGGTGATTAAACGAGCTTTATGTAAAAAGTCTCCAAAATGGGATTTAACATGTTTTTTAATATACCTAATATATTGTTGTTGGAATATTATGAATATAATCTATAAATATACACACATTGATGGTACATGCTTGCTATGGTCTGAATGTTTGTCCCTTCCAAAACTTATGTTGAAATTTAGCTGCCATTGTAAACAGTGTAAATAAGTAGGACCTTTAAGAGGTGTTTAGGTCCTTATCAAGAGAGCACATTAGCCCACTCTTGTTCTACCCCCACTCACCATGCCTTCTGCCATGTTATGATGCTGCAAGAAGGCCCATGCCAGATGCCAGCACCATGACTGCATTTCCAAGCCTCCAGAACTGTGAGCCAATAAATTTCTGTTCATTATAAACTAAGACAATACTGAAATCATATTTTCCTAATGCTGCTGTGTAGCCAAAACATTTGGAGACCACAGCACTTCTCAATAGGATTCCACAGAGACATTAGCCATAAAACTGAGTCATAGAACAGTAAGTTGTTTTTGAATAATGTTTAGAACACAGCCAGGCCACTAGTGGTACATCTGAATCCATTTGCATAGGGATATAAACATACAGTGATGCATTTCATTTATTTTATATTAAAGATAATGCTATTCCTCAGCTGTCTCTGTGAGACATGGTTAAAAGAAAGGATTTCTCTACTGTATACATGTAGAGGGTCTGCCCTTTAGGTTGAGTCTGGTGCCATTGATAACTGCATCTTGGGTTTATGCTCAACACCACTTCATCCTGGGCTTCTGCCCACCAGTAACATCACAGAGTTATGCCAACATTAACCCTGTACCTTCAAAACACCACCCATCTTGTTTTAGCAGAGCCACACAGTGACCTGGGAGCATTCCTCTTTGAAGGTATGGTGAAGATATCTGAACCTCTCTAAAACTGAAGACTACTGCTAGAGTCTACAATAACTTTAAAATGTTAACACAGAAGCAATGTATCTGTTATTCAAAAATGGCATGATAAGTCATCTCATTAGAATCACGACAACCTAAATTGACAAAGAATTAAAGAGAAACAAATTGGAGAGAGGGAAAGGTCACAAAATATCCTAAACTCATAGGACGAAATATTATTAAATGACCTGAGCTCAAAATAAACATCTTCCATATATAATAAATGCTTCCAAGGGTAAGAGAAGTCCTTTTAAAGTTCCATTCGACGGAAGGAAATCATAAAAACTGACTCGGCTTATCTGAATCAAATGTTCACTGCTAATTCACACAGATTTCAACTTGTAATCCCTCAAAAACCAAAGAAAATGAAAAAGCTAAGATTTATGTCAACTGGTACTATAACACAAAATAAAAATTAAATGTTATCTAAAATGTATCACGTATTTGCCATTTATTGGAAATATGGCAGTTTTGCTTGGTTGAAAAAAAAAAACAACTGCAAACTATTTTCTATGTGTGATCTTGAGGCTACCCTACTTTTTCTTGATTTATATATTGGGCTTTCACTAAAAATGTTTAAGAGAGTTCCATAATTTTAAAAGACACTGTCAAATAACAGTGAGTCATAATTAAGATTTCAAAATAATGAACTACAAATTGTTTATAATCAAGAAAAACTGTAATGCATGGAAAGAAATAAATAATTTTAATAAATTAGAAGAGGAGAATAAAGACAAATCAGAGACAATCAGGGACAATCAGGAACTAGGGACAATTTCTGAAAATAAGGCAACCTTGTTAAATTTTCTTTTAGAAACAAAAAATGTTCCTTATAATCATCAATAAAAAATACAACAAACCTCCACATTCCTAAATCAATTTTAAGTATTTTCATTTGATCCTTACAGCAAACCTATAAAGTACACAAAGTAATATCACAATTTTACAGATAGGGAAATGGAGGCTCAAAGTTACATAGACAATTTTGCTCTCAAATACATGGTTAGTGAGGAGTCAAGTTGAGATTCTGCTGAATTGTGTCCCCTCAAAAGATATTTTGAAGTCCTAACCCCTAGTGCCTATGAATGTGATTTTATTTGGAAATAAAGTCTTTGTAGACCTAATCAAGTTAAGATGAGGTCATTGGTGTGGCCCTAATTCAATGACTGGTGTTCTCATAAGAAGAGGCCACATGAAGGCAGAGACAAACAGAGAGAACACCTTGCGACTGTCAGATTAAAGCGATGCAGCTGCAAACCATGGAGTAACTGGGGATACCAAAAACTGGAAGAGGATGGATCCTGCTCTAGAGGATTCAGAGGAAGCACTGCTCTGCCAACACCTTAATTTCAACTTCCAGCCTCCAGAACTGCGAGGGAATAAATTTCTGCTGTTTTAAGCCATCAAGTTTGTGGTACTTTGTTATGGCAGGCCTAGGAAACTAATACAGACACTAATGCAGACCTGCTGACTCCAAGGCTGGTGTTTTTTTCCTCTCCAAAATCTGCTATCCCAATTATTTCAATTCTGCTAAAATTTATGACTATATTTAACCTACAGGAAAAAATTAAAGTGAGAGTAGAGAAATACTTTTTAAAAAGGAACTTTTCTAGTAAATGTTAGATAGTCAATACATTCCTGAGCTTTCTATATACACAGTGTTGTACATGGTCATTGATGTTCATCATGAAGATTGTGTAGAACTTCACAGTCCCCCAGATTTTAAGAATACTTTCTGGTTTTATTTATTAAGACAAGAAATTAGATTTCTACCTTTCAGAAAGAATGTCCCCAGCAAAAATCTAGTAATTAAGGTCTTATTCTTCAGGTATCTTGTTAACAATGAAGGTCAGCAGATAGGACTTCTCACATTCTTATTTTGACTTTTTCATGTGTGCACTGGGGGCTACAGAACCAGCTTTCTCACCTTTAGTACTAAATCCCAAATTTTCAAAGTAAATTCCCTCATGGCAAGGATGAGTGAACACAACACACTGCTGTCAAGGCAAAAGGCCTTCTTTACAGAAATCCAGCTGGGCAGATCAGCTGACAGAAGAGGCAATGCCAACACCCACAATTAACACACCAAGAAAGTTTAAAAAAAAAAAAAAAAAGAAAAGAAAAGAAAGAAAGAAAAAACAAATACTAAGCCTAAAAGCAAAAAACCATTAGTTCTTAAACACAAGAAAGTCATTAAAAGGGCCCTTTTTTGTAAGACTTAAATTATTCCAATATCTAAAGCCAACAGTACCCCCATTTAGAAGGGTAAAAAGCACTCACAACCAGCCATTGTTTCCTTTCAGACACTTAGCTGATGTCAGACTTACTTAAAATTGGACACTGCAAACAAAAATACAGCAACCATTTTGCATCTTTAGCCATATCCTCCATAAACAAAATTGGCAATCCTCCATTCAAAATATTTTATATTTATTTTATAATGCACCAGTAAGAGAAAGCCTAAGAGTCCCCATTCCCCCTAAGTTACTCAACAGACACTCTAGCAACCTGTAACAAACAATCAAATAAATAGTAAGACCATGAGCAAACACAGAAGGAAAAAGTAAAAACTAGACAGACCTAGCATTTTCCATGAAATCTCTAGGAGGATGCAATGATATAGAACACATTAAAAACAGCTAAGTTAGGCATGAAACAGAACATCATAATGCCCATCTTTATACAACTAACAATTCCATGAAAATATCTTAAAAAAAAAAAAAACGGAACAATGATGTAGCAAAAACAATGGAGAGAGAACAGGATACGTGTATAGGAAGGCATAATTTCAAAACTACAGTGTAGTCTACTAAAACCTATGACAATTTCCAAAAGAATAATACAAAGTCTGAGCTAACAGCCATCTGGAAGGTATTAACTGCTTTCTCACAAGCAGTTTTCTCACTAATGTAGCACTTACAGTAACCTAGATATAACGGAGAACACACAACACACTGTTTGTAATGCCTCACTAAATGGCAACAGGATAAACATATCCAGGAGGGCTGGGGTACTGTCAAAAATATTAACTTGATTTAAAAGTAATCAGGCAAGAGATCAGGAACCACAAGTTATGCCCTAGGTGAGTAATGGCTCCTAAAAGAAACATTTCAAGTAGCAAGGAAGGATTTTTGGCAATAGCTGTGGAACTGGGACTTGATTAGAAGATTCCATTTTGATGAAATTTCATTTTTCATTTAAATTACCATTTACTTCAACGTACAGAGAGATGGTTCTCTGCCCTTAAGGAATTTTAAATCCAATTGGAAAAAAGAGAACAAAACAATAAAAGAACAATTAAAAGGTAAAAGAAAATTTATTTTGGTTACAGCTAAGATTGTATGGACAAAATTAACCCAAATGACTGGCTAAGAATCAGTAAACATTAAAGCATGAGAAAAATCTCACCTACTTCAAAGATAAACAGTTTCGTTTTTAAATTATTAAAAATATTCAATCATGAAGTCAAAGGTGTCTTCAATCTTTAGGCGAGCCATCTAATATTTTAGCTCACAGTGACTATTATCCAACAAATCAAACCAATTTTGAATACTGCTATAAATTATTACAATGGTTACAAGTGAAACGAGAGATTAAAGAGGAGGAGAGTAAGTTACATGATGAAAACGGTACGTTTTTAACCAGATTCATTCGTTTGACAAATAATGTCCAAAAATTGTTACACGTCAGGCACTGTTCTAGGAACCAGGGACACATAAGTAAACATGCCACAAAAAAGCCTGCCTTCATGAAACTTACAATCTAGTAAAGAAGTTGAGATTGGATGGATGGATGGACCCCAGGTAGTCGTAAGGTCTACAAAGAAAAACAATGCAGGATAAGGAAAGGAATTCCAGATCTCATAAGGAGTTGAAAGGGACAAGCGACAACTGAAGAATAGGAAAAGAGTAAATCCACTTCATGGCAGATGAAGGACTTTTGCAAAGACAAATAACAGCAGAACACTGGATACTTATTGAGAATTATAAAGGCATGGGAATTGAAGAAGCTAAATATTCTGCTCATTCATTATTACTCTTAAAAATACGGTAACTTCACGAGGTAGTTTTAAGATGGAGGGAAGCTAAGGGCATGTTTTATATGTTCAGTTATATCTAGATTCACCTCTTTAGATGTTTGAGTATAGAGATAAGATGTTACAAATACTGTCTATAGGAGATTATGCCAGTATCTACATAAAGGATTAAATCAGAAAGGCAAAGAACAAGAGCTACTGTTGCAAAACAAGCATGAATAAAGAGGTTCCAACCCGGGTGAAGGATGTAGAACACAAGAAGGGTGGACCTAGTAACAGCAGAGGAACAATTAGTGGGACTTTGTGACTAGGTACATAGAGAACAAAGGAGAAAAAGGAATTAAAAGTAACATTAAAAGATTTAAGATTCTGACTTTTAAATGATTCAAATGACTGTGTGAAGAGACCAAAACTTCCTTGAGCTACTTCCTTGCCACATGATTTTCTTTTTCTAGTTATCAATCTGCTTCCTTAATTTTTCAGTCAGTAATATTTAGAATTAAGTACTCACTTCAGATTTTATCTCTCAACAAGAAACTTATTACCCTAATGTTTTCATTCATTTCTCTTCTGGCATAAAGTAATTATTATAGGAAAAGGCATTTCAGTAACCATTTCTTTTCATGCACATGAAAATTCTTACATATTTTTAGTGTTTCAATGAAAGGGTTATGTGGATTTTAGAAGGAAACAGGATATAAAACCTCGGTTAAGAGTAGATGCTGGGGGGCCAGAAATTTTTTTAAAGGTAGATTTTTGCTAAGAATATTTTTTCTTTTTGGAGACACAGTCTCCCTCTGTCGCCCTGGCTAGAGTGCAGTGGTGTCATCATAGCTCACTGCAACCTCAAACTCCTGGGCTCAAGTGATCCTGCTGCCTCAGCCTCCTGAGTAGCTGGGATTCCAGGTGCACATCACGATGCCTGGATTATTTTCCTATTTTTATTAGAGACGGGGGTCTCATTCTTGCCCAGGCTGGTCTTGAACTCCTGAGCTCAAGCAGTCTTTCCGCCTCGGCCTCCCAGAGTGCTAGGATTATAGGCATGAGCCACCACGCCCAGACTTTTACTGAGATTTTTAAAAACCATTTTTTTTTAAAAGAGAAAAACTCATATACAATGCTTCAAGGTTGAAAGTTTTACCCAAAACTATAGATGATGTTCTTGACAACTATAGTAGTTGTATCCTGAATGTTTAAATGTGGTTTATAATCCAGCAGAAAAACCCCAAGGAATTTACACAGTGGTTCAATGCTGACAAAAGAAGACAGTGAGTGCTCCTGCAGTGCTCATCAGGACTTAGTCCCACTAGAAGAGAGGCAGTGTGGTACAAATTCACAACGGACCAGGAATCAGGGGTACCTGGGGATAAGTTGCATTTCACCACTTACTTAGCAGAAGAACTTTTCCAAGTCTCAGTCATCATCTATACAATGTGATGGTGACAGTAGACCTCTCTACCTTAAAGATTATTTTGAGAATTGGGGAAAACAATATATGTGAAAGTGCTTGGAAACTGTCAGTATCCAAGCTTAAGGTAGCCATACATTCTGACAGAAGCCTACAAAACAAGATGCAGACTGGGTGAAGGGTTTAACTATGGCATCAGGAAAAAACTTCTGTAGACAGTGGTTCCTGATAAGTCTTTAGCCCTGAACTATAGTTTTTTTTTTATTTTAATAATATATTTTATTTAACCCAACATAGCCAAAATATTATCATTTAATATATAATTAATATGAAACTATTTAAGTCTTTTATATTCCTTTTGTCTTACTAAGTTTTTTTTTAAAGCATGTTCACTTACGCATTTAGGTTCTTATCACTTAGTCCTTCACAGAAGAAAACCAAATTAATTTTAAAAAATAAGTGATACATATCTGAAGTTAAAAGTATGAATAACAAAAAAATTAAAGGACATGAGGAAGACTTATAATTGTATAATCTTATGAAAACATCTACACTGACAGAGAAATCATCAATATACTTCTTGAAAGGTAGTATCAAAATCTACTTTTCTTTTACAAGTTATACCAATAATCAGAACTACTACTGGTAGAAGACAGAAGAGAAAGAAGGCTGTAAATATCCACAATCCATTATATAAAAACATACTTTTTATGTAGCTGACTTATAAAAGTAACGACTATGTCAAATACCCTAACCCCAAGCTATATTCACTATAAATACTTAACTGATTAAGGAGTAGGAAGAAAAAGTCACTTAAACATGGATAAAGAAGAAAAAAGAAAAAGAGGCATGTAGAGGCCAGGTGAGGTGGCTCACGCCTGTAATCTTAGCACTTTGGGAGGCCTAGGCAGGAGGATTACTTAAGGTCAGGAGTTCGAGACCAGCCTGAGCAAGAGTGTGACCCTGTCCCTACAAAAAATAGAAAAATTAGCTGGGCATGGTGGCATGTGTCTGTAGTCACAGCTACTCAGGAGGCTGAGGCAGGAGGATCGCTTAAGCCCAGGGAGTCTGACGTTGCAGTGAGCTACAATGACGCCGCTGCCCTCTAGCCAGGGTGACAAAGGGAGACCTGGTCTCAAAAAAAAAAAAAAAGAAGGCATGTGGGCAAATGTTTGTTTGACTTGCAACCAACATGAATTTTACCTCCTAATCAGAATTAAATTAAATTCATTACCCACTCTCAGCTAACTCAAATGTCCATTTATTAAATGATTTCAATACTTAAAAAGGCTGAAAAATAAAAGGATCTCCTACACTTCACTAGTCCACGAAATACAGTAGTCCCCTCTTATCTGTGGTTTTGCTTTGTGTGGTTTCAGTTACCTGCAGTCAACTGTGGTCTGAAAATAGGTGACTACAGTACAATATGATACTTTGAGAGAGAAAAAGGAAAGGAGAGAAGGAAGGAGGGAAGGAGAGGGACAGGGAGTTTATAATTGTTCTATTTTATTATTAGTTATTGTTAATCTCTTACTGTGCCTAATTTATAAATTAAACTTTATCATAGGTATGTATGTCTAGGAAAAAAACATAGTATATATAAGCTTCAGTGCTATCCGTGGTTTCAGGCATACACTGGGGGGTCTTGGAACATATCCCCCAGAGAAAAGGGAAGACTACTGTACAGAGACTAGATTCAAACTGGATCAATATAAACTAATTTTGGCAATGTAACACTGTATGCCTTGGCAAATGTAATATATATGCATTCAAGTGGAAAAGGAATAACAAGTCCATTACCAAATACTCACTCAAATGTTTTCAAATCAGCATTAAACACAAAAGCCAAACAGTTGGTATTGCAAACCATTTAAGAAAAGAAGGGATGCTTTAACAATTGCATGTGATCAACTATTTCTAACTGTTAATAGGATGAGCAGAGTCACAGACACAGAAGGATAAGCCATCCTGTTACTTCACAAGGGTTTTATCCCATAATATGCCACCAGAGAAGTAAATAACAAAGGAATTTCCTATCTCTTTTCCTAACCATTAACAAGTAAAAGCTTTTAAAAAAAATTCAGATTCCTCTAATGCCAACAATAATGAAATAAAAACAAAAAACGAATATTTAGGGTGAATTTTCAGGAACTGGGAGAGGAAGCCTTAGAAACATCTGAAAAGGAAAGTCTCTTGTTTAAAGAATTTAGGACAGCATGACATTTCAAGGTTTTTCACCCTTTTTTGGTTTGTTTTTGAATACAATCCTCAGTGGCAGAAAGTTATCTAACGAAAAAATAGCATCCAAAACCTTCTAGAGATGTGCCAAGAGTATTACAAACATCTTAAGGGCAACACCCTTGCTGTAGAATCATTTAAGTCATTAGCCAAGGAACTGAAAGTATGAGTCAATGGTTTCGAGGGTTCACAAAGGATAGCATTCCAGAATCATGAAGAGAGAGTAGGTTCCTTAACCTCAGAAAAATCATCCTCTGGAGCTACCAACTATAAATTATCAAGAATTTTCCATCTTTAATATTTGTAATCTACTCATCCTTTCCTTCCAAATAATCAATATTCCCAAAAGCTCTTATATGAGAAAGATATGATGTAAGTAACATCTATGAAGAAGGGGGGAAGTGCTATAATAACTTGTTTCTCCAACTGTATATGAGTTTTTTAGTATTTTATCCCTTTCAAATCAAGCACATTCAACAGTTACATGTAGCACATGATACCTGTGCTCCCGATACAGGACCAAAGGGGTTTGGTGGTCTCATAACAGGCTGGCTGTATATTAAGGTTGGTTGTGTCATTACAGGTACACTTCCCATTTGAGGAGGCTAAAAAATAGAAGAGTATCAAGTTAAAGGATGCTGACTCACATATTCCTTATTACGACTAAGTAAACAAGAATGATAACAGGGATCAAAGGTCCTAGTATCTTTGCTTTGACTCAAAGGGAAGCTTCCTCTGAATGCAAATACGATGAACAGCTATAAACTTTTAAAAGTATGTTTTGATACGGAAAGTCTTTAATATGCTCATTTTTAGAAGTTGGTAACAAAGCCTAACTTTTTGTTTTCAATGAGCTGCAACATTTAAACTTTACTATAGTACAACAGACAAAATGATTTAGCCCAAAGAACTCCCCAAAATTCCAAATTTGTCAGGTTTAGACATACAGAAATCTCAAGACCATATGCATTAACTGCTAAGACATTTCAAAGTAAATTGCCTTTGTATATCAAATCAAGTTCTTATGCTGTTATGCAAATGATCACAAGTGAAGACAGCTGATTCTTTGAAGAAAGGTTTACCCTCTATAGTTCTTTCATTTTATTTCATGTATTTTTAGGGAGAATTGAGAAGGGGTTTAAATTACACACAAAGAGGTTAATTCTTTCTTGAGTAATTGAGAACAGAATCTCAACCAAACATCTGTTTCTTTAAAAATTACCACTGCAGAGTATAAAATTAACATAGTAAGTGACAATACCTAGTGTGAAAATAATGCACATACAGACCACTGTACTATTTTGGTTAAAATGCAATGCTCTAAAATCTTACCTTTCAAGGAGTTCTATTTAACCTTTCAAGTAGACCATTATCTGCATTTTTGGAACCTTATGGCCTGAGTTTTTGTGCAGATGTCTTAATGCAATGACCACCAATATGAAAGCTGTGGAATTTCTCCACATGTATGAAAGGAGGTACATCCATATCATATACACAAAGAAGTAGTAGGGCAGCCACAGTAGCAATACCAAGGGACATAGTGCTACCTTCTACCAGGAACAGTTACTCAAATACATACCAGTTGGCTAAAGCTACTATCTCCATTTCCTATCTAAGCAAGTCTATATATTGAAAGAGTTAGGAGAGAGTAAGGGTAGTCTAGAATGTGCATTGTGGGCAAGCTTAAAAAGTTAAAAGACTGCTTTTGCACTGTAACAACCACTGGCATAGAAAAATTTCTCTGGCCTTTACCAGATTAAATTTGCTCCTATACAATTCAATAAATGTTAATCCCTCCCTTCCCCTACAACATTGAGGTTATAAGACCTCGTTGGTATTTAATATAAAGTCACAACAACAAAGATTTAGAGTTAACATTAATGTTTACATGAGTTTGTAATGAAAATATAAAATGCCTAACAAAGTTATGAGGACAAAAATAAGTAAGTCAAGTAATACTAGAACATTAATAAATAATATCTCTTGTATAATGATTATTCTAGAAATACTTATGAAACCAATGCTATGGTTCCACGGTAGCATTAGTGCCTAGTGCCACTTAGGCACTAGGGCTAGGGGTATGTAGAAAATGCTTTTCTAGGTTAAATCTGTAATAAAAGCATGTTAAATATGACTCAATCTTTTTTCCAAAAGTTGTATCTGGAAAAATACTTACAATTCCATATCCTATCATGCCTGTTGGTGTAGTAGCAGGATAGGCCATTACAGGGGGTGCCTGACATGGTGAAAGGAAAAACAAACAAAGAAATATAACTCGTGTGTCAAATGAGTTCAAGGAATTAATAGCTGTAGTTCTACTAAGACGAACTGCTAGGACAGCTGTGATTAAGTGACACTTGTGATCATTAATAACTGTGTCAATTAATGCTCAATGAAAAGGTGTCATGAAATTAGCAGAAAAGCAGACTTAATAGACGAAAAAAGTACCACTTAGATACAACAGTGATCTAAGATTTCAACATGCTTTTACAGCTTTAAAAATCTTTAGATTTAAAAAAATTAAAATTTAAAGTTCTAAAATTTAAAGTCTATCACTATCAAAAAAATGTTTACCCTGAAAAAGTATTCCTAAATGTTTTCCTAAGTACTTCATTTCTTTAGCACTCAAAGGAAAAAAAATTAAAGCTCTCAAATCAATTAATAACCTGGTCTTCCAAAAAACAAGTAGTTTCTAAGGACCTTTTTCACTCTTTTCAAAGAACCCCAAGGGATTCAAAACCAGTATTGAGTATGACTTTTTCTACGAACCATAGTTCTTATATAAACAGTATGTATGTTGGCTTTCTTTCTAATTTATTCCAAAAATTATTTAAGAGAAACAATCAAGTTTTAAGCCTGTGTTTCTCATAATAAAAACTGAAACTGAATACAGGTGAAAGACCAATAACACTGCTGAAACATAAAATAACTGAAATTATATGGCAATTTGAACATATGCATGGAGAAGTTAAATGAAGCATAACTTTTCAAAAATAACACTAAAGTGAACAGTTAAAAGTTTAGTATTGGGGAGAGTCTATAAGGCTTATTGGTCTCCCCCTACTTAAAAACCAAGATCTGCAAGAGCAGTAGACAAACTGCCAAGTACAGCAGAAGCCTGTAAGATTTCATGCAGTTGTTATTTTAAACATTACCACAATCAACATTTCCCTTCATTCAGAAGTCATCAAGTGCACAGTGGCAGCACAGATACACACACAGACACCCAGCCATCTGGCAGCAAATGGCAGAATATTAAGCAAGGAAAAAAAATTGGTATTTCCCATGCCACCATCAGAATCAATTCTGCAACACATCCATGAAATCAGTAGATGCTAGGAAGAATTTCTGCACATTGAAAATCTGAATGTGAAAACAAGTAATAGCTGAAAGGTTATGAGATTCTGCTACAGCAGTGGTTAATAGCATGCCAATTTATTGCAAAAAGGCTAGTTTTTGGTCACTTACGTATTGTGGAAAATGCATGCCATTCTGTTTTTCCCAGGGAGAACAATTACATAATGCAATAACACTGGATTAGAACAAGTACTTACACAACAGAAAATACACAGAGAGCATTTTAGTTCACATGTACACTCACTAACTACCTAAAATCCCTTGTATTTGTAGCATCTAATGAAAGAACATCTATACTAAAACACTATCAACGTTGACAAGGGAATTTGTCTTTGGCCTCATCCCTTTACATACACAATAGTTTATTGATTACAGATATCATTAAAACATAAAATCAATCGGTAGTGTCAACAGTGCAAAATTTGGTACATCCCATAAACAGGGTTGTGTCAAATGTCTACCATAAGAAAAAAGCAAGCACTAATTAAAAGAATTTGTAGTATAACATATATTTTAATAAAATTCCAATAAATTTGTTAAATAAAAAAAATTTTAAAAACCTTGACAGTGTTTTAGGATTAATAAAAAGGTTAGAAATGTAAAGAAATGTCAAAAGCAGTAGTTTGTCTTAAGTAGTCAATCACATCATCAGCCCCACCTGTTAGCTATTAAAAAGAAACTCTGTAAACTACATACAAATATTTTAACAAAATCCTCAAGAGATGATATACATTACCACATATAACATAGCACCATAAATACTGCTATCTTATCATCAACTTACATACAAATTCTACATGCCTAGATATCTATTACATTTTAGTCAATCATAAGTCAAACACTATCTATAAACTTCTAATATTTTATACAGATTAATATAAGAAAATATTCATTGTATTTTAATATTAGCATCTGTATTTATATTATTCCTCATACATTATCAATGTGTAATTCACACCTGAGACCATAAAACCCACTAGCCTAAACTTTCTATCCCCTAGTCAGTGAGGTGTGTTTTATAGTGGGAAAAACACTGGTTTCAGAGTCAGAAGGGATGGATTTCAATTTAAATCTGCTTTTCAACTTTGCACTTGGGGAAAAACAATCACATAGCTTTATCTTTAAAACTGGGATGATACATGCTCAAACTCTCCCAGAGAACACTGTTTATAGGCTTAAGAAAGTGCGTGTGTGTGTGTGTGTGTGTGTGTGTGTGTGTAAAAACCTAAACATATTTTATTATTAGTGATGGTATTAACCACTATCTGTGAAAAATTACTGCCTTAAAAGGGTAGCTAAATTTCAATATTATTTCTCATTTATGAACTCTGAAGCTAATAAAATTCACAAAATGTTATCAACATAGTATTTTTAGCTCAGCCTTATTAATTTTAACCAAAGGATTAACCCAAGGGAATCAGGGCAATGCTATGGAAGTGGCTATACCAAGGACAATGGGGGTCTCTAACAACAATAGGAAGGGTATAATATGTAGCCTGGGTAATCAACACACCGCTACTGACCCACTGTTAGAAAAATGCATGTTCCAAATTTTTTCACAAGGAGGAGTTTTCTCTGACTGAGAGAGACTTGTTGGATTGCTAAAATATCAGCTGGCCAAAGATAGGGGACTAGCCACAAAGCTACACTGGGCCTATCATACCTTATAGCAATTAAAAACATTACTAGAACCTCTTCAGTAATAGATGCTATGTTAACTGGCAAATACAGTTACTACTCATTATTCATGGATTCTCTATTTGCAAATTCACCCAATCGCTAAAATTCACAACCCCTAAATAAATACTTGTGGTGCTTTCCAGGTCATTCATGCACATGTTGTAGAGTGGCAAAAATCTGATTCACCCGATGCAGCTCATTTCCAGCTGAGGTGGAACAGGTGACATCCTGCCTTGTTTCAGCTCTCATACCAGATAAGAGGATGGAGAAGGTAGGGGGGCAGTCAATCACACTACAAGAAGCTCTGGCTCTGAGGCAGCTGGACAGAGTTAGAATTCCAACTCAGGCACCAGTTAGTGGGACAGCCTCAGGCAAGTCATTTAACACTTCTGAACCTTATTTTTTCTTTTGTAAAATAAAAGAAATAGAATCTTCTAGCAGTTTTTTTAAAAAAATAGGATTTAAGATTATAATCTATGTGAGATATGTATATATATGTACATATTACCCCTAGCAATAGTTCAGTGTTCACTAATTCAGTGTTTGGGGTGACTTTAAGTACTTAACTGCCAAAAATAATGAGAATCAACTGTATAAATTATATGAAAATATTAACAAAACCAAGCAAGTATAAATTTCTTCACCAATAGTGAAATCAGAAGAAAATTAAAGATTTTATGTTTTAGACAAGTAATAAATTTGAGACCAGAAATATAGTGACTGAGAGCATATGATCTACAGTTAGCCTGCCTGGGCTCTAAAAATTCACCTAATCACTTAAAAACTCTGTAACCCTGGGCATATTACTTAGTAACTCTGTGTCTCTACTGTCATCTGTAAAATGGGAATAATAATAGTTACTAACACATAGGGTTAATATGAGGATCATCCAAAATAAAACCACATTATTATTTATTAGAATGATGCCTAGCACAAAGTAACCCTTAAATACATGTTAGCTACTAAAACGCACCTGGTAAATACAGTCTACCAGCTTCCTTTAAGAGAAATACAAATTACTCATACTTCTAAAACTCAGTAATAATCTATTTATTCCTATCACTTTAAAAACGTTTTCATTTTACACATTTAACTAAACTACTCATGTGTTAGTGTATCAGGAGCTTTTCCAACTCACCATTGTTGCAGCATTCCAAGCAGTTGTTGGTGCAACCTTTGGTTGCCAGTTAGATCCTCCAGTTAACTTCTTTTCACCTGGCTGACTCCAATTTACATCACTTTAAATAAACATAAGTGAGAATATTAAATGTTTCTAATTATAAAGCTTCTTCAACTATATACAGAGCATTTAAGATGCAGACTTAACATCTCTATACGTACTTTAGAGATGAAAGCCACAACAACCTCTAAATGACACACAGAGAAAGAATACAAATATAAAACACTCACTTCTTAGTGGTTCCATTTCCAATGCCAAGATCTAGGAAAGGAGAAAAAGAAAGCATTTTAAAACTAAACTCATTTTAATAAAACCACTTATTTTAAAGACGATTCGAGAATCCAAAGATTACTTACTGCCCACAAGGTTGGCTAAAGATGAATCCAAGTCATCAGATACTAACTTGTTAGGTGGGAGTTTGGCAACAGGAAGACTCTGGTTCTGAGAGGCCACTGTTGGTTTGAGAAGTCCACCTAGTTCATCAAAGCCTTAAAGTTACAAACAGACGAAATAGAATTTGTAAGGAACTTTATGGTGCTACAGCTTTCTAAAGGAGGTCTTTGCCTTTTCTCCTTGTTTGTTCACTGGAAAAGTTCTCCAAAAAATAGGCATAAGTAAATGCTTTCAAATGGAAAAAGGAGTAATTCACCAGTTCATGAGAAGGCTATAATTGCTTTGACAGAAATTATTTCTCTTTTATCACGACCAAGTTATATTAAGGTTAAAGGATATTAAGAGAAAAGCATTGTGAAAGGGAAAAAAATAGAATATAATCCCCCCCACCCAGCAAAACTTTGTGAAGCAATACAAGCTGAAAATATATCTCTGCAACTCTGAAAAAAATTCCTTTTCCTTTAAGAAGTAATATTTTACAAACCTTTTTATACTCTTCAAAGTGCAGAATATGACAACTAATCTAAATTATATCTAAGAAATTGCTAAACAATTGCATAAACTCATCTAGCAAATGAAGATATTTCTTGAAAATGAAAATAAAATTTTTACCAAAGGGTAGAAGGTAAAAGCAAATCCAACCAAACCAACCCTCTAAGGCTGTAGTCCCCAACCCCCGGGCTGGTCCACACCTGTTAGGGACCCAGCCACAGAGCTCTGAGCACACCCCCCTACCCCCTCCGCATGGAAAAATTGTCTTCCGTGAAACTTAGGAAAGGAGGGTGGGGGGTTGGTGTACATCTGTATTTACATTTACAGCCACTGCCCTCCCCCCATCCCTCTCTCTCCTCCCTATAGCTCTCACATCACCTCCTGAGCTCCAGCACCTCACCCCACCCCGGGTTCCAGTTCCGTGGAATAACTGTCTTCCATGAAACCCATCCCTGGTGCCACAAAGGTTGGGGACTGCTACTCTAAGGACTCAATAGCATGCTTTAGAAATATTAGAGAGTTTGAAAAAGAAAGTTACCAAAGATGGTAGTTTAAAAATATGAACGACTGGTCTCTATTTCCTTTTTCCCAGGCAAAACAAACTCAAAAGGAAAAACCCAAAATGCATCAAAAAAGTATCATTATAAACCTACTAGTATAAAGAAAAAAAATAAATTCTTAGTCCATACATATTCTTTATAAGCTTGCTCCTTACTTTTTGGATAACTAACTACATGTTACAAATTTAAGAACACCTCAATATATTCTCTTTACATGGCGAAAAATTATTTTTAACCAAAATCAAAGGCCATCCCATGGTAAGAACAGGATCAATGGGTATCAAAGTTTTATAGGAACTTCAAATTAACAAGGTATTAACAAAAACACAAAGTGAAAACCTGGCTCTACAGATTTATAAAGGTCTTTTAAGACAAATGAACTATAACAATAATCATTCTTAAAATAATAAAAAGCCCCTGAACCTACAGGTTTGATATTTAATATATTCTAGTTGTTTATACATAGACTATTTAAACAAGTCAATATACCACAGGTTATATTATCCTAGTTTTCAAAAATAGCCAATTTCATACATTAAAATAATAAGGTTATTATTCATTTTCATAAAGGTAAAAATTATATGCCTAAAAAGGCACAGCATTCTATACACAGTTACTAGCAACTTAGCATTCTACTGAGCTAAGTCTCATTTTCTGTCTTTTATTTTGCTTTGAGACAAACAAAAGCTTCCCAGAATCTAAACTGCCACCAAGAAAAGGATAATGACTAATAGTTTCTTAAAGTTCTCATCTAGTGGTTGGGGAGAAAGGGGACGATTTCTTTGGCTACCCCAACTTAATCTACTGACACATATTAGAAGCAGCATTATCTTTCCTTACCCAAAATCTAAATTATTAATAGAATATTATAGTACTTTTAATAAAAAATTTTTTCTTACCACCAGAATCTACAATAATATTTGTAGATTTATTTCCAAACACAGATTCAAAGTCAACATTAAGGCCAGCTGAAGGATGTGGCTGCGCAACTGGAGAAGGAGTGAATCCTGAGAAAAACCAAAATGGAAAAAAAGCTCAATTCTTTAAAAACTCTACACTTCAAGCTTTTTAATAATGATGACAATATAATAGAAAAAACAATACATTCCCCAAACAAAAACAGAGCCAATTCCTCAAACAAAATGTTTTCTACACCACATTTCTTGTGGCGATTACATTTTCCATAACAAAATCATCCCACTGAAAAAACTAGTGAATGAGCAACTGATGTTGAACTGCAAGTTTGCTTCATTACAGAAATAAAATCTTTGCTTATCTTTTATCTTAATTCTGTATGCTGATAATCTTCTAAAAACTAAACAAAAATAAAATTATAAGATTTCACATGAAGCAAAATATATATGCAATGTAAGGGATCACTTGAGAATAAAATAAGAACTCTATGGTGCTTAAAAAAAATATGAACTGTATTAGCATCCCCAAGATAAAAGTCTTTCTCCTGCTACCTACCCATTTTCCATATTTCTCTCTCCTTCCTTCTCTTCTCCCTTCCTTCCTTCAACAATTAATCAAAAGCTAAATGGTTTAGGTTCGTCAGAGAAGTGACAGGATTCTGAAAGTTGTAACCCACCAATCCTTACGTCCACCTGTATCCAAGCGCTTTCAGAATATCAAAGAAGATATACCACTTTCAACTCTCAACCACCCTCTAACGTCATCTTACTACTCCAACAGTGGGGCTGACAAGTATACTATCAAACATGCTAATTAACCTAACTCTAGCCTGAAACACCAAACCATAAACAGGAAACCTTATTCTTTCTTGCCTGTGTTACACTGATACTAGTGGTATTAAGCAAATATACCAGGCTCATATGAACCATACAAGCTGGTATACATCAAAGATACTACTTTAAAAGTAGCATCTTATATCCCATAATAGTGAATATTCTGTAGGGCACAAATTTTTTGAGAATGTACCAGTTTGATCTTGTTCCATAATTACTTTACCCTTAAACTACTCTTAACTCAAAGACACTGGTCATACAATGAGAACACAAACAGTATCAAACTATAAAATAATCTAGTATATAAATCTCCCGACTATTCATCAAAACATTCCTAGAATTCTACACTTACCAATTTAGTAACATTTTAAAGTGTACAAGCTGTTTAAGAATTAGACCATGGGCTTACTGTTTCTTCTCATAACTCGTTATGTAAAAAGCCAATGTATCTACTCAAAATGCTTAAGTATGTGCTCATGCTACCATCATAGTGTCAGTAGTATATATATATTGTTCTTTAAATCATTCTGGTAACAATGTTGGCTATGATATCACTAACTTTTAGATCATACATGAGACAATTTAAAACTATCAAATTTCTATTTTCTCCTGCTATTTTTGTCCCAGCCTTCCAGAATATGGTTAATATCACAGAGATAAGCCTATCTATTCTTTATAGTAATATAAAAATGACTTCATTTCTTTCTATAGAGGAGCCATCTCTTGAGGTGCCTAGGGGCACCAATCTGTGATATTACAATATTATCACCTAAAAGTACAAAAGGTTAAAAAGGATATAAAGTAATCCAGAGCTTGTATCTCAAGTTTGAAAAGCCTCTATGTGGGCAGAGAAAAAAAGTAAAAAGGAAATTTATAATAAATTGCAATAGCTGATTAGCTACCAAGGAAGCAATCAGCGTATTTCCAAAATAACAATCTTTTAAGTAATTAATGAGTGCCTGTAACACACACACCATGAAGGTAAGAATTTTGCATTATCATTTCAATGAACATCATCAACTTAATGGCCTTTTGTCTGGAGTCACTTTTTGGGAACCATTAGGTCTGTCAACATTTAATTTTTAAAAGTTACTTAAAACAAAGATCAAACTAGTATCATTTCAAAGGGGAAAATTTAGAAACAAACAAACCAAAAATGAACAGGCTCTGCAAGTTAGGGTTAACTTTATGATACGATCATTACATTGTCCTTCCTACTCTTTCATCTCACCAAGGCCCAGAGAACACTTTGTCACTGACCAGCACCAGTCCACAGATTAACATTTAGAAATCACTGCCCTGAAGGGCAAATCTCAAAAGAACAATAATAAACTAACGGAAAGGCACAAGATTAACAAGCTTTGGGGTCAGAAAGGCATTCCAAACACCTTTAAGAAAAATTAGCTGGGCTGTTAATGGATTTTGGTGGTAGTTCCATAATAAATTAGGCTTCCTACTTTTTTTGTAAAAGTAACTGCTACCATTTATTAAACCCTCTTAAACACTATGCAAGGGCTTTATAAACAGGATATTGCTTACACCTCACAAAAACCCTATGAGGTATTTATTATTATCCCCATTTTACAGATGAGGAAACTAAGATTGAAAAATTTACCCAAGGTCAAAGATTTAGTAAATGACAGAACCAAGACTTGAGCCCCAATTTGTTTAATTCTAGAATCTACAAAGAATTTTCATTTTAATCTTAAGGATTTCACCTTACATAAACTAGTATATAGAAAAATACATTTTTATTATAGCTATAATAATTACTTATTATTAATTAAAAACTATTCAAGTTTTATAAACTTCTTGAGCTTTTCATTGCTAATGCTAGGCCAAAAAAGTGAATAACCCTTGGAAATTTTAAAATCCAAAATAACTGATGTTCAAAACTGTATCTGATAATTAAATAATAATTTAGATTAAGAAGTCCATTTTCTAATCATGAAGTGGTCCACAGATACAAGATGGGTTTTAATAGTTTAAATGATAATTTTATATGCCAGGCATAGCACTATACGTTATATAATCATATATGTAAACCTCATGACAACCCTGAAAGACACTTTCTTTTTTTTTGAGACAGAGTCTCACTCTGTCACCCCAGCTAGAGTACTATGGCGTCATGATAGCTCACTGTAACCTCAAACTCCCGTGCTCAAGCGATCCTCCTGCCTCAGCCTCCCCAGAAGCTGGAGCTACAGGTACACACCACCACACCAGACTAATTTTTCTATTTTTAATAGAGATGTGGTCTCACTCTTGCTCAGGCTGGTCTTGAACTCCTGACCTCAAGCAATCCTCCCACCTCGGACTCCCAGAGTACTAGAATTACAGGCATGAGCCACTGTGCCTGGCCTACAAGGCACTATTATCAATTTTCACAGGCTTAGAAAGTTTATATATTTGCTTAAAGTCACACAAGTTAACGAAAGAACTAGAATTCAAACCCAAGTTCACTAGAGATCTAAGTATATTCTATCAAATACTCTCATAAATTCCATTTTTAAATATATTTAGCCATGTCCACTTCTTACTGCCAGTCAAGAACCTCAACTCTTTAGTTGTGTCAAACATTCTTTCTAATGCCAATTTAAAGGAATAACTACTATGCACCAAAAAAAAAAAAATCAGCTAGACTTTGAGGTTTTATTGCTATTGCACTAGCCTAGAATGTATTTGGAAAGACAGATGAATATATAAAGAACTTCAAATTCATTAAACTTGTAATATTAAAATGTATATACTTTTCTAAAAATTTAAAATCCTGAGTGTGGAGTAAAGTAAGAAAATAATAGGCATCTATTCACAAAACCACCATGTTTAATTAGAGGTAAACAAAATTAGGCAAAAACTGATAAGTTCTTCAAAAGCAAAGTACATATTATTCTTACCAAGTTTATAAAAAATTCATTTTAAGACCAAAAAAAGAAATCCCTCCTGCATAAATAGATAAATTTTAAAGATACTGTTACCTACCTCCAAGTAAGCCAGCTACAGCAGAAGTAACATGGCACATAAGGGTAGTATTAGGATAAACCCAAGTGCCACAAAAAATTCTGACAAGGTATATAAGGCAGACCACACGAAGGGAGGGAGGGGAGGAAGGAAGAAGGTAGGGAGGCAGGCAGGGAGGGAGGGAGGGAGGGAGGATGGAGAAGAAGAAGAGAAAGTAGAAAAAACAGAAAGAAGAGGAGGAACAGTTAGGAGTAGGATGGGTAACTGAGAAAAACAAAATAATACAAAACAAAAAACAGGGGTAGTCCAAGACTTGGCATTCTTTAAATTACAACTTACTCAAAAAAGAACTTACAGCTCCATTATGAGTATTTTACTTTCAAAAAATAACTATTATGTTTGCAACGAAATTTTTTTTAAAAACCAACACAATACTGCATCTCATTAGAAAAAGAAATATGATGCTATTGGGTTTTTAGCCAATACTAACTTGTCTTGTAATGTGTGGTTTTACAGATGAGGAAGCAGGCCTAGACCCTTTCACAAACGCGTATGTGGCATAGTTAGGACCACAACCCATTCTCCACTTACTACCATTCAGTGTTCTAGAAGCTTCAATGAGGACAAGTTACCTATTACACTGATCATCATGTCAGATAAATGTCTTCCCTCTGGCAAAGTTGGAAGATATCTAGACATGTGGCTATTCTCTGATTTTTCTGGGTTGTTTTTAATCCTATAGAGCAGGGGTTGGTGATCTTGTATTAAAATGACACAAAGGAATTATTCCAATCAATTATTACACTTTGAGGGTATATATATGGTTGAAGCTATTAGTCCAGTTATATAACTAGAACACCTGACTTGGAACTTTCTCCAATCTCCTTCCACTATTAACTTGTTTCCTAATTACTTCCCTCCCTCCTTTCCTTTCTAACAGAATAGTTACAATGTGGTCACATGATCTGTTTGGGGTACATACATGACTTTCCGCATTCTGCTTTAATCAAATATTTAAATTCACATCACCTTAAGCTGTTTCTCAGAACTGAATAAAAGCAGTTTTACCATCTTTTAAGAGGCGGTGAGCATCTTTTTTTGGAGGATTCAAAAACATTTATTTCAGTTTTGGTATATACTTAAAATCTTATTATTCCCCTAATGATCTTGGTGTGAAATTTTACCTTTTTATGGGTTTTTATACTGCAATTACAGGATATTCAAGTCAAAGTGCCTTCCCGTTTTACTAGTTAAAATGGAACATATACTTCCTACTTTTCATCTATCTCCAGGCTAACAATAAGGTGAAACCCTTAAGAATGGGATAAAGGGTATGTATGGATTTTAGACAATATAAAATTATAATGTGCAACATTTTAAAAAGAAATAAAAGATTAAAGATTGCTGCTAAGAGTGATAACCACCCTCTCTCCCAAGCACAAAGGAAAAAATTTAAGCACATATGAACATGTAAGTATAAGAGATATTACTTTTCAACCAACTCTTCAAACTAAAACAGGATGCTGCATGCTAGAATATTGTACTATAACTTGATAACAAAACACTAAAAAAAAAATTTCAACATCAAAAGAAACTTTCTTTCCTAAAAGCTTATATTAAATAAAATTAGGGATACTAGTGTCAAAGAAACCTCACTACATTATTGGTGTTTAGTTTATTTTAGAATTTGATATTAAAATCTAACGTAATTATTGCAGTGCTTTAAAAGTAATTAATGGATACGTAAAAAGTACTTAGGCAGTATAAACATTAATTGGAAAAAAAAGGTTAAATGGTACTTTACCAACAAACATTTCATGAGTAGGTGTCCTAGTAGTAAAAGTGGATACATCTGAAGAAATGGGAAGGTGAACATCACCACTACTTTTTGTGAGGAAAGGATTTAAGCTTGGAATGGCATCATCAACAGCATCTATAGTAGCAGAGAAAGGATCTGTGCAGTCCAAATGTATTACAGCAAAATGAAGAAAGGAAGTAAATAAATTAGTATTGTAATTAGTCAAAAGATGCAAAGTTGAAAGTAGTAGCTATATTACTGTTTATTAATCCTAAATGCAAAAATATCTAATCACCAAGATGGAAGAATTACATTTAACATATTTTAAAATGAATTCTCAGGAAAAAAGCATTTTATTTGCTCTCTAACAACAGGAAGCCAATAGTCAGGTAGTTAAAAAAGAGAATAATAACCAAGATGTTTTTATAAAAGAGCAACCCACCCTGTACCCATCTTCCTTGCCTCAGGTAGGAGTATATTGGCTTTGGTGGTATAGCTGTGTTTACTCAAATAATTGACATAAACAATTGGTATGTGTGTGATACAAGCAAACTTTCAAAAAAAGCGGGGAGTAATGACAAATTAGGGGCAAGATGCTATTTTTAGCATGTACAGACAACTCCTGTTATAGGTTCAAAGGCAGGAAATAAAAAATAAAGGCTTAAGGATGGGAAGAGAAATTTTAGACAATTAAGAACAGAGATGGAAGAGTGCCCATTTAACAGACTGGGAACAGCATTGAAGGTCTAGCTAAGAGCTTCAGAGTCTTGAAATGATTTGCTAAAGGAACAAGTGTTGTTCCCTACTAAATGATACCAAATATGTACTATTATCAAATCCTGTATCTAATATTCAAGAATCAGATAATTACTGTACCTCATTCAAGATAATTGTCATTCTAATGACTGAAAGCCATTTTTCCTACTTTCTTAAGATTAAGAGTTAAGTAAATGGAGAGAGAAATAAAAACCAGCAAAAATACAGTGTCATAATTTTTTCATTGTAAAACAAGTAAAAATGAGAAGATATGCCAATACTTCCAACCAGCAACCTATTCTTGTCTATGCTAATCTAGTTGTGGACTGTCACTGAAATATACTGTAATACCCTCACAGTATTAGGCATTGTATTTTACTCTTAAAACTGTATGACTGACCAATAAGAAGGCAACAGTGGCCTCAGGAGCAGCTCATTTAATATAGGTACACTTCCCTAAAGTCAATAAATTCAAGGCAAGTGTTCCACAAACCCAAATACAACAAATACAACTGTTTGAAAAAGGAATATATCAAGAAAATAGTAAGGTCGTGGGTTTAAACATAATACTTTTTTTTTTTTTTTGGAGACAGGGTCTCTTTCTGTCACCCTGGCTAGAGTGCAGTGGCATCATCATAGCTCACTGCAACCTCAAACTCCTGGGCTCAAGCCATCCTCCTGCCTCAACCTCTCAAGTAGCTGGGACTACAGGCACATGCCACCACATCTGGCTAATACATCTTTTAAATAACTTTAATTTTTCTATCAAATGAGAGCTTTTCTAGGAATTAAGCATTCCTATGGAACACCAATTCACATTCAAAAAATAACATCCAACAAATGTATCAAAATTTGCTGATTATACTATTCAAACTCAAATGGTCATGTTTTAACATCTTCCCCACTCATCCACTCCCCAATAAATGGAACATTGAGGAAAAAAGGATCAGAAAAAATATTTCAGAAATACAAAGCAGAAGACAGTCAGATATAAGAATTTGGTTTTTTGTACTAAAATAAAAATGTACTGATAGCCACTCTAATTCCTTCTTGCATAAGACGGTAATGGTATTAAGTTTAGAGTTGACCAGTTAGGTTGAAAGTACTATTTTTAAATACTTGGTGGTGGCATGGAGTTTTTAAAGGACATCATGTTTTCTCAGATAAGTAACACAAAGCATCTCTCTAGTCTTTCATGCAAAAAAAGCCATAAGAGAAGTCATTTTTATAAAAGGACACACATTTGTATAACAGATCCATTAGTTTATGAGAAGACATAATCAGGAAAGGTTACTAGTTATCTTTTGTTTTATCAATTGACACCGTTTTATCTAAGCACCTAATTTCAATCATTTCCTATTACGTGAAACATCCTAGAGAAGAATATGCAGAAGCATGTACAAGTGCATTTAACTTTCGATCAATCACACAATAAGGAAAACCAGCTTCTAGTCTACTTGACAAAACACTACGTAATCTATATGATGTTAATCTATTAGTGGAAATTATACTTAATAATAAAAACAAATTCATTAAGATATGATAATAATAATGTTCCAGCTATTCCAACTTAAACTTTATCTACTAGACTGGCAACTGTACTGTAAATACCTTAAAATTTTTAAAAATAGTTTTGTCCATTATTTTTATCATTACTCATTTGAAAGTGTAATTTTATGCTACACTAGAGTCATGGAGAAATAACCCAAAAATGTTAAAACAAGGACTAGAATAGCACCACAGTCATATTATACTCTTAAGGTCCTAAACAATTAATATCTACATTTACACACAGAAAGTTGAATTTTTTCATAAAGTACTGTATGTTTCATGCCAGCTAAGAATAAAGTAAATTAAACTGCAGAATGAATAATTCTTTTACAGTTAAATTAAATTTTGAAACCTTGCTTCAAATACTCAACAGTGCACTGAGCTGATAATACTGTATATTTTCAGATCTGCTATCACTCAGTTTTCAGGTGATGAAAACCTAAGCCTCCTCAGATACTAGTATTCAATACCAAGTGCTTCTTTAGACTCCAGACCATTTCTTGAAAAACCAAAGGCTCGTTAATAATGCAATGAGGCAAAGAGGAGAGCTCGTATCCTCTCTCATTTTTAGGTGGGATCTTAAATGTCTTCCATATAAACAAATAAACTTTTCTTCCCCTTAAATATACCTTATCACTAACCTGGCTGTGACTAGAAATACACATCATCTCTGTGATGTTTATAAGAAATAAATTAAATACTAGATCTGTTAAATTAGGCATCCATTTTTAGCTAATGAAAGCAAGAGAAGCACAGAGCAAGATTTGGGGATTATAAAAAATCATACCTTTGCTTTATCGCATACTATAAAAACAATATGATATAAAGTGTTACATATTTAAAGTGTTCAGGTAAATGGTTAACTTCAAAGTATCTCAAGCATTTACTGTTATGATCAAATCTTCTCATATCTAAGATTCATTTATCTTAGGCTAACATCAATTTTAAGAATTAGAAAAAAATTCTCAATCTGAACATCATGGCTATGAACTCTAAATGAATTAGGAAGAATTGAAAGTTCTTGGCTTAAAATACTCTTTAGTTATCCAATCATGCAGAAGCCAAAACCCTGAAATTATCACCAACTCAGAAGCCAGATATCTTTATATAAAAGTCAAGACATGATTTAATTCTGCTTAAATTGAGGGGCTCATAGTAAAGATCACATTCCTTTCCTCATATGTAACAATAAGCTTCTGGAAAAATAATAGTGCAATTTCTATTGCCCCTGTTCCCCCTGTACTTGATGTGTACTTTTAATCTCCCTACTTGTATACAGGAAGTTGGATGTTAAAATATGGGAGAAATTTTTATGGAAATGGCACATAAAGCACAATAACCTAAAATAGAAAAATAAAACATGATTAAATGTATTCCAACATACTGTGTTCACATATAGGCTTGGATAGAATAATTTCTTCTAACAGGATATAGAACAATTCTTATAGCCTGAAATTACTTAAAATTAGTATCCTACAGTAAATCTATTTGTTTTCATATATGAGTTCAACAAGTTCAAGTAGAAACTGTAACCTGTCATTGTTAGAATGAATTGTACATGGTGTCCAGACAAAACAATTAAGAATTTCACAGTTCAATTTCTTTGAAATGTTAAATATATTAATTTCATTAAGTTGTCTATAAATTTTTTAGTCTATTAGAAAAACAACTCCTCAGCCATAGTTTTAGAAAGACAACTACATTTTTTTAAAAAAAGAAACAAATCAAAACTCCTTAAATGGTCATGTTAATTCTACTAACCTTAGATAACATCCTTAAAGCAATTTACAATAAGGTAGAAAATAAGCACATAAATTGGGCAGATTAAAAATTCTAAAATCAAGACTTATTAGGATATTTAAAAATTCCTTTCTCAACCTTAATTTGCTGCCTACTATTCATTCTGAAATAATTCTAAAATACTTATTAACTTTAAACTATCTTATCACTTTTAGAAATTACTCTAGATCTTAAGATTTAGCTAAATTAAACTAGCCTTCAGAGTCAGTTAGTTTTTTTAATCAAGTTAAAGCTCACAAAATTAGCCTAAAAATCTAGTGTTTTAGTGTTTTACTATCTCTGTTCCATGCTCCACCTTGAAACAGAAATAACCAGTCCAGAAGAAGAGAAAATGTCCACTTATTCTACAAACATTTACAAACTACCTCTTATATATCAAGAAGTGTTCTAGGCATTGGGGATACAGCAATGAACAAAATATTTAAAAATTCCTGCCTTCACAGAGCTTATATTCTAGCATAAAAGTAGCACCTTAAAATAATAAATAAAACAAAAAAGTTCTTAAAATTCAAATCACTAAAATAAAAAAAGCTCACTAGAATAATTAATTTATCTTTGCTATGAAATGTAAGCCTATCAATTCAGATTTTACATGCAAGCCAATAATAAATTTTATGGTATCTTGCCATTCTCTATTTAGACAGTATCCTTCTTAAAATATTTCCTTTCCCTCTCCAGCAATTTTTCTGAGTGTCTGTCTGTAAAATAATACTTACATACATACAAATAGAAGCACCAAAACCAACCAAAGGAGATGATCTGAAAACATACTAGATGTCTAAGCAAAGCTGTTTAAAAATTGACATGGACTAAGCTCTCTCCTCTTTCAAAGACACCAGGCCATGGTCATGATCACAATGTTGTCACCATAAGGTCAAAGAACTGGTCAAGGGCAGCAAACACTGCTGTTGGTACTAGGGGAAAATTCTTTGAATACCAAAATCTCATAGGTCTGAATTAAGTCAACATTAAAATACAAGCAGCATAAAGTTTGTCATGAGAATCCTGGTCACAATATAGTTCACTGCCTGATAACACTATCTGAGTTTTACTAGCACCTTATCATATACTTACACAAAGATGAGTTTTTTCCCCGAAAGTAAAAATTTTTTACTATACCAAAGGCAAAACAGCCACTATACATTTTCTGATTATAGAATAGAAATTCAACATGAAAAGAATGATTTCATATTTATACATTTGGTCTTTCCCCTTACATTTAATTTCTTCATTAAACTTCACTCCATAATTTAACTGAACATAAATTCCAAAAATTACATTTATAATAAATGAAAATGTCTTCAAGGGATAAAATTACTTCACTGCCATTTTAATATTTCTCAAGTTCTCACGTATCAAGTGTAACCAAAAACTATACAAATAAAACACCACAGAATGGAGAGGAGAGATGCCTACAAAACATCTAAAGTAGAATTCGTTAATGCTTACCTCCCCATGTACTTGCTACCTGAGAAGCAGTTGACATAGGATGTACAGATGGGTGAAAAGTTGGCTGCTGCAAATCAAGCAGATCATTTGGCAGCTTTGATGTGCTAGGAATATATTTTAGAAAGATGTTTTATTTACTAGATAAACTTTGCTACATTAGTCACCATGCCCCTCACCCCCACTGAAAATAAAAACATTGAAAAGACAAGTGAAAAAAAGCTCAATAATGGAAACCTCAAAAGGAGGAAACAGTTTCAGCAAGATAACATTTGCATGCCCCTCATATAACAGCATATTTCCAAGGAGGCCTGGAAAAATCATCAAACACCATATCCTAAGTTTATATGTGACTCAAGTAACAATAGCTCTTCTGGAAAGGACCAATGACTTCCCCAGGAAAACACTGATTTCCTTATTGAAATGAATCCAAACAATAAGATGCATCATGCAATTTTAATTTTTTTAAGGAAAATTTTTTCCGATTTTTAATCATCAAAGAACTTGAATCACATTTGAAATACCAATACCCCTACAAAGTAAAATATCCGTTAACCTCACCTCTACTGCCTCAATATCCAAACAACATATCAAAGATACAGGGAAAAAGTTTTACATGCATGTATAAGCTTACACATGCATGTATAAGCTTACACATGCACGCCATCACACAACTCCAGAAGGCACTATTTACATGATGTGTTTCTGACCCCAAGTGTTTTATATGATTTTAAGGAATAACAACTCAAAAAAGATCCCAGAGTTTCCATGAATGGAGGCATTATGTGTACCACTTATTTATTTATTTTGGAAACAGAATCTTGCTATGCTGCCCAGGCTGGACCAGAACTCCAGGCTCAAGTGATCCTCCTGACTCAGCCTCCTGAATAGCTGGTACTACAGGCACCCGGCTCCTAATTTTTAACTTACACATTCTCAAAAACAGAAGTTTTTTATTTTTAAAATGGATATGTAATAACTGTACAAATTTATGGGGCACATGTGATATTTTGATATTACGCATACCATGTATAATAATCAAATCAGGGTAAATAGGACACCGATCATCCAAACTTTTATCATTTCTTTGTGTTGGGAACATTTTAAATCTTCTCTTCTAGCTTTTGAAATATACAGTAAATTATTCTTAACTACAATCACCCTACTGTGCTATCAAACATTAGAACTTATTCCTTCTAACTGTATTTTGGTAAAAAACAGAAGTTTTGAAGACATGTCTTTTAGATGTAAAGTAGTTTTGTAGATAGTAGATATATATATAAGTACATTTAATGCTTTGGGGAGAAATAAGGAATATACATTAAGCATTCTGTAAATGGGCCGTTAAGATCTGTCCTTAATTACTAGTAAAAAGGTGAAAACTTTTAGTATGAGATAAAAATCTAGTGAAATTAGGTCTTTATCCAATAATTTGTTTCATCCTCAAACATTCAAAATTGTTTCCATTTTCCTCTCCTAAGACAGACTTCTTTTCAAGGTCTCCAAGTTGAGAACTTGCCTCTTAATAGGGCCAATGTTATTTTATTGGGGATTAAGGAAGGCAGCATACATAAGTAAATAAATAAGACAAAAGAAAAACACAGAACTGAATTCAACACCTGCCAAGAATTTAGGGAGCAGGTAGCAATTGACAATGCATGAAGCAAACAGCAGTTCAGTTATCAAAACTTACAGTGAGCTTGTTATAGGAGTCAGTAGGCAAGAGGAAGACCTTTCAAGAATGAGTTAATAAAATAAATAATAACAACTACAAAATGAAAATTCTTGGACCCTACCTAATGAATCAGACCTGTGGGTTTGGGACCCAGATATCTGTGGTTTAATGAACTCTCCATGTGATTTTGATGCTTGCTTAAGATTGAGAACCACTGACCTATACCATGATTATCTCATTTGGAAAAAGGTTTTTGAAAAAAGGTTAAGAAATAATAGAGCCAGAATCAAAACCAGAATCTGACTTCTAAACTACTTTAAACTACTCTGAAGTAAAAGATAGAACAGATGTAGAAAAAGCCAATTATTCTAATTTGCCTGGAAATATTATATTACCATGTTAAGTAGCTTAAATTAAACAACAAGATTATTAAAGTTGGTCTGACAGGCTTCAGTACCAAGAAATATAGCAACTAAATTCTGTTACTGTGTTTCACATTACAGAGTTTAACACCAGGAAAACAGACATGAAAGACATTTAATAGTCAATGAAATGATATTTTGAAATACATATCATACATATATCCAAGAGCTATCAACAGTTTTGAACTATTAGATGCTTCATAAATGTGTTTAATCATAATTTTTATACAATGAAAAGTTAGCCCAGAGATAACCACTATATTCCAATTAGTATAAACTAGTAATTAACCATCTTCCATTTCTAAATACACAAAATATAAATTCTTATCACTTTGTACTTAGGTATTATACCAATACCACCATTTATCACTACTTCTTTTCTGTGCATCAGTGACTATAAAATCATAAAGTAAACCTGAAAAGCTTGAACCTAAAAACCCCTTCGAAATTTCTTTTAGAAGTTTTTGAACCCAAATATTCAAAGGTAACTTCTCCCCCTACCTGTTAGAAGAACTAGGGGTAGAAAATATGTCAATGGCTGGTGCAGTCATTATCCCCCCTGCCGAGGTGGACACAGGAGAGGCTGCGGTTGTTAAAGAGGTATGAGGTTTCTTTGCAAGTTCTTTTAGGCGCTGTTCCTGTTGAGAAAGGGAACTACCATAAGAATTCCAGAAACCAGATTGGTTTGTACAGCCTCTGAAAAAAAGTATTTTCTAATTTTGTTTTGATAGCAGAAAGATATTCACTGCTTTAGTCAAGTCATTCTATGTCAAGATGAAAACAGACTGAGTTTCAGCCGATTAGGTAGCTATACATTAAATACTGTAAGTGTGTGTAGAGGCCCCATTTACTTTATGAACAACTGTACCTGTTTTTCCAAATAAAGAGAATGCCCACACTTACCTTTAAAGCTTTTAAACGTGCCTGTTCTTCCTCTAATGCTGCCTGCTTTTCCCTTTCATCCACTTTGGTCAGAGATAGGCCAGTGCTTGCCAGGGAAGAGACTGCATTGGAAAGTGTTGTCGCCCTAGGATAATTGGACAGAGGTAATCTGGCTTTTTGCTAAGTACTTCACATTACATCCATGTCATAAAATGGTCTGGCAACCCTGCCATGGATAGGCATTGTAATTATGAACTTAACTTATGGACTCAAAACCAGTACTTCAGATGAAATATTCTACTTAGTTACCTAGGAGATTATAGCAATTACAAGAATGCTGACTTATACATCCACTGCTTTTAGAGTAAGTGTTAGACTTTGGAAAGGGTTCACAATAGAGTGGGGCACATTGCCTCGTCCAAGCCTCAAGAGAGGGAACCAATGCAAATGGGAAAGAACCCACAAACTCCCAGAAAAGCCCTAATGGGAAAAAGTGTTGAGTTTCTCACAGGGAAAGACCCTCTGTTAATTCACAGTCTGGGTTTTGGTAGTGCTACTACAGGAACATCAAAGCATGAGTACTAGTAATAAGTAATGTGTGTCTAGGTGATTTCCTTGTAACAACACCCAAAGATGTCATCCCCAGAGGACTTCTGCTTCCTTCAAAAGAAGATTGGTTTCAATTCATTCACCAGTCCATGTGGCACCGCCTTCCTATGTGCTGCCCTTTTGCCAAACTAGAATTTCCTTTTCAAACATATTATACATGCACAATGCATCATCTCTCACTGGCAAGCCACTTCCTTTCCCTTTTATCAAAGGCTTATCCATACCATAAACCCCAACATTAAATTCCCAAATGTTAATTCTAAGCTAAATAAAAACATGTGGTAACAATTCTAACCTGAAGAATTACTTTGACCTTTATTAAATTTCCTTTAACCACACACCAAACATCATTAATTTCTACTCTAAGCACACAAAGTGGTAAAACCTACCATTTAAATTTTATGTAAAATCAATATTATAAATGAGCTAATAAAAAATACAACTCCGAAGACAAAGTAATAATAATATAGTTGTGATAGAAATGCAAGGAGCCCAACAAAGTTGAAGTAAACTGGAGCACCTAAACTACATGGCTGTATTTTTCATTACTCTCTCAAAACAAATGAGCCTTACAGTTTTGGCTACTACTTCTAAAACCCTACTAGAAAATTCAAAGTGCAAATCTGGAATTAAAAATAAGTATTAAAATCTAGTAATGGCATTGTCCTCTAGAAATTATTTGAATTTAAAAAGGAAGAAAGTTCTAAAACAACAATCAAAAAGTCTAAAACGGACTAAAGGAAGGTTCTCCTTACACTTTATACAAATTCTTTCTTCATGCTGTTAAAAGGAAATCTTCGTAAGAAAACATGAGAATTACTCAACCCAATGCAAAAATCATGTTACAAGATCGGTATGACATGGTTGTGTGTTATTTTCAATTTGCTAGGTTAACTGGTCTTCGTCTGGACAATTAGCTCAAAACTTTATTAACTGATTAAAATATAACATATCAATAATCAACCCCATAAACTGGCATTGAGAAAGATGATGAAATTTGATGTCAGATAGTCTATGTTTGAATCCCAGCATTACTACTACATACTTCACAGGGTTATCGTAAGGGTTGAGCAAATTAATACAAAAGTATCTTAAAAAGCACCATACAAATCAATGCATTATTATCTTTAAGAGAAATTCTGACAATATAAACACAATTCTAAACCAAGCAGTTACTGTCATCATCTTAAAAGATGCCGGCATTTATTGAGGGTAAGAACTATTCCAAGAATAGGCCGGGTGTGGTGGCTCACACCTCTAATCCTAGCACTCAGGAGGCCGAGGCAAGAGGATTGCTTCAGGTCAGGAGTTTGAGACCACCCTGAGCAAGAGCAAGACCCTGTCTCTACTGAAATAGAAATTAGCTGGGCGTGGTTGCTGTGTGCCTGTAGTCCCAGCTACTTGGGAGGCTGAGGCAGGAGGATCACTTGAGTCCAAGGAGTTGGAGGTTGCTGTGAGCTAGCTAACGCCACAGCGCTCTAGCCCGGGTTACAGAGCAAGATTCTGTTTCAAAAAAAAAAAAAAACCCAACAACAAAACTATTTCAAGAATTTACATGTATTAATCCACTTAATCCTGATACTAATTCTATGAGGTTGATAGTATGATCAAACCCATTTTACAGATAATTAAATCAAGATAAAGAGAAATTAAGTGGCTTGGAACTTGAGCTGGATTCACCTACTCCCTCAGAAAAATCACTCTTGCTCTTTGTTTTACAATGAATAATGTACCTGCTTGCAGCTGTAGAATCTTTGATTTTCTTTCCTTCCAAGGAAGCTAAATGTTGTTCCAAAGCATCAAGAAGACTGCTGGGGGCCTGAAATTATACAAATATTAAGAATTTCATGATCATCAGGCTTCTGGTTAAAATAAATCAAGTATCACCTAACATACGAGAGCAATAAAAATAAATACGTATATTTCTCATGCACTAATTAGCAGTGGAGTTTTAGCTACTCAATGAGAATGACAATCTTATTTTTGTTACATAAACATGACCTAGTTGGAGGTATTAATAAACATTATCAAAAATATGAAAGCTAAAGACTATGTAAGCATGAAACACTAAAAGGATCCTGAAAGTACTTAAATGTTTTTATATTTAATTTATTTGGATTTTAAGTAAAAACATACTCCTAAAAGCTAGAGACACATACTATTGGAGCATGAAGCAGGTACTCAGTAAGTACTTGCTGAGTAACAAAGTATCTAAACATTACTCTGAAACAGTTATTGATAAATAATATGGAACACTAGCATCAAGGAAAGGTAAATGAAAATCACAATGAGATATACCTTTTTACCCACTAGAATAGCTAAAGTGAAAATAAACAAGCAACATCAAATGTTGGGGAGAATATGGAATAACTGGAACTCTCATACACTGCTGGTGGGAATATATCATCACCTTGAAAAGGATCCTTTTTTTTTTTTTAATAAAATTAAATACATACCTACCTTAAAGATCCAATTCCACTCCTATTTACTGCAGAGAGAAGATAACTTATCTCCACAAGAAAAGACTTAAGAATGTTTTAAGCAGCTTTATTACAATAGTGAAAAACTGCAAACAATCTAAAAGTCCATCATTTGGAAAATGGATAGACAAAATTGTGGTAAATTCACATAATGGAATACTATTCAGCAATAAAGAATGAATTAATGGTACATTCAACAATATGGACAGATCTTAAAACACTGTCATGAGCAAAGGAAGCCAGATACAAGAGTAAATACTTGTATGATTCCATTTCTATTAAGTTCAAGAACCAAAAAAATTATGCTATTAGAAATCAAAGCAGTGAATTTGTATGGAGGGGGGTAAGGAGTGACTGGAAGGGGGCATGAAGATTGGGGTGATGGAATTGATCTATGTCTTGCATGGTGCGTTGGTTACAAAAATGTTTGCACTTATCGAACCTCACTAAAATGGATATTTACCCTCAGTTTCTTTTTTTTATATGGAAGACTAGTTTTAAACTCTCAGGCTATAGGTCAAATCTCAACTTAATATGAAGAAAGAGTTAATTTCTTTCAAAAGGAAACCTTTTCAGTGTGCAGAGCAAGAATTATTCACTGTCTTTAAGTGAAGCAAATGTATCAGTTGGTGTTTATTTATCCCAAATATTCTTTAGGATTTGAGATACAGTTTCTAGATTACAGGATCTAAAAACAGTTATAAAGGGCAATATTTAGCTAATTTCTCTATCAATTATAACTTAAACAATTTCTTTCATTCAGTATTTTCTCTATATAAACCAAGACCTTAGCACAAGAGAGATATAGTAGAAAACCATTTAAAACCAAATACTAGATTGTAAGATTGATTTCTGTGTTGAGCTCAGAACACATGTACACTTCCCACAGCCCCAGAAAAATGTTTGCTAGTCAGCAGGCAAAGCACTATCTCAAGAGCTTTCAGAGGAGATAAGGAGGATGTTGACAATAGCAGTTAACATTTAAAAAGCTCTTCTCATTTTGGTAGTATGAATAACTAAAAAAAAAAAAAAAAAAATTTTCCCTAATGACTTGTGGTTAAAAAAAGAAAAAAGAGAAGGAAAATAAATAAATAAATAAATTAAAAAAAAAAAAAAAAGCTCTTCTCACACAACAGGCACAGTGCTAGCTACTTTGTATGTAACCACTGAATCTATGAGGTAGACACTGCTAATATATCCATTTGACAGATATCCTGAGACAGTGAAAATTAAGTAATTTGTCCAAGATCACATATCTGATACACAGCAGGAACCAAGATAGGGTCTAAGGTATGTTCGACCTTAAAGTCTAGATATTTAACTACTATGCTACCAAATCCTATACTGAAACTGTGGTCATTTAAACTGCAGTTTACTTTTTTCTGAAGGACTAGCCCCTACGAAGGCTGCAATTTCTAAAATCCCTTCTAAATATATCTGGCTGTTCTTCAAAAGTCAAATCCACATTACAAAGCGTGAAGAAAATGTGATGCTTCACATTTTAAAAGAACAATATATAGCTACAATAACAAAAAAATACATAATTTCAAGTTTTCACTCTTCTGCCTTACACCATCTTCCCTAAACAGGTTTTAGTTCACTTTTGAAAATGTTCTGAATCACCAAAAGAATGCCTGGCAAGTTCCCTTTAAATCAGAGATCACTAATAAAAAAGGAAGGAGAATGGAGGTTGACCAACACTACTCAATCACAATGCCATGAATATTAAAGTATAGACACATGAAGACAGCCTGTAACTTCTACATCTGGCCTAAGGATGATGATTTTTAAACAAAATATAGGGGATGTTGGCATGACAAATGGAGTGGGTAATAGGGGAATCTAAAGTTAACAAGTCATTTTATACCACATATTATTCAAGCAATGACTCTTCTATATTCAGCCTAGAATAATTTGCTCGATCTTAATGAAACCAATTTACCTCAAGTGGACATATGCAAGAGTGCTTTATTTACATATAACCCATAACTAGATTTATTGCATACTCTTAACCTTGTGAGAGAGGGATGAATCAGAACAAGTGAGTACAGAGAAACAAGAACCATTAACAAGAAAGTGTTTAAAAGATGTCCCAGAACAATTCAAGACAAGGTAAAAGAGATGCCAACTGTTAAGGAGAGAGTTGATACAAGTGTTATAAGGATAGTTATGCCAAGTACTTTTATTCTTAATAGTAGACAAAACACTAAGAATAAGCCAGAAAAAACTGCAAGTATTAAGCTTATTTCCTAGAAATATTTTTGAAGATGATGATGATGACAAAGACAATGTAACAACAGCTAACATTAGTTGAGTGTTTAATGCTCTAAGTGTTTTTGTAGGTATTAACACATTTAATTCTCTGACCTACCACCTGAGGTAGGTACTATAGTATCTCCATATTACAGATAATGAAACTGAAGCATAGACAGTAACTTCCCCAAAGTCATAGGGGCCAGCTAATGGCACAGCTAGGATTCAAACTTTGACATCTCACCCCAAAGCCTGCTCTCTTAACCCAATATTATGTTTTGAGGTTTATTCCTATTTAATACACTCCTACCTGAGTCAAACAAAGTGGAAGGTTTAAAACAGGAAAAACAAATCCTGCATAAAATAATTCTCTACCAGTAGTACAGTGAATATTTTGTTTTTTAAATACTACTCTGTAAGTTCAGTTCCCAAAGTTTATTTTTTTTTCTTTTTCCTCTTTCCTTTTTTTGATAATGATGATGCTGTGAAAGAGAGATTAAAGGGAATAAAGGAATGGTACAAGTGAGTAGGGCCACCAATATAAGAGGTGAGCAGGTCATTTTATGTGGTCATATTGTTAGAACAATCTCCAACAAATATCAAATTGTTAAAATCTGTCAAGAAAAACTACACTGATCTCTTGGACAGTAGGGGCTATACATTACTCATCTTAGTACTCTTCATACCCAGCAGTATATAACAAATAGTGAATTGATATATTAACAATATACTTACCTGTGATAGGTCTGGTATATCACCTCTGTCAATTCCAACTTGCTGTAAGAAGAAGCAGCATTATATTTAACAGATAAGATTATAATAAAGATGTTTTATAAACAAAATTTGAAAAAATGACATTTATGGCTAGTACTGCTAATATTTTAAATAGACTTCTTAAAAATCAGAAAAATATTTAATCTCTACAGATATTCAGTATTTCCAATGGCTTAGATATTATTTGATGGCTCTAAAAGTTGTAATAGTAGGGGAACTAGAGTAGGAAATTCAAGAAGCCTATTATAAAGTTCCCATCCTCATGTCTTTTGAACACCTATCACAATCTGAAAAATCCATCTCTTCTATGTGCCGTATGATAAAAACCCTATGGCGAGAATAAGAAAGGCTACCATGAACAAGTTCTATGGGGCATAAAAGAAGTTAAGAAATAAACCTGAAGACACTGACTTTGTCTCTCCATAAAATATGCTTTCCTTAGCAATGACCATATATAATACTTTTTAAAACCTATGTTCTGTCAGGTAGGCCAGGTTTTATACAAATGTCAAGTGATATCTAACAAGGATATAATTATCTCCACAAAGCAATCCCAATACATTTCATGATGCTCAGGCCCTAGGCAGTTTCCAACAAAAAAGATAAAAACGGTTCCTGCCTATTCAAGCACCCAAATTAGAAAACTGTTTTCTCCCATGGCTATGTTTCATTTTCTAATCATTCTCCCTTCCTTTTTTCAACCTCTCGGGGGCCAGTACCAGAATGATGTCAGTAGAAAATTTGATAAATTAATTCACACTCAGATGTTAACAGCTAATAGCTAATCACTACCTGATACATTTGTCCCCTTCAAACACATTACAACAGGTTACTCTTGCCTTTTGTCCAAGAACTAAGGTCTTTTAATGAAACTGCAAACCCAAAGACAATCTCGTTACAGAATATTTTAGGGCGAGGAATCTTTACATTTCTTAGATCATATGGAACAGTCTCTCTGTCTCAATACAGAGTTAGAACAGCAGATCTGGAAGTAAAGAAGGGGACTTAAAAGTTAGGTCAGTAACTACCACTACCAAATGCAAAGAACTTAAGAGGCCAAAGGGGGAAAGTCAACAAATTAAATTTATTTAAAGAATTTACTGGAATCACAGCATAAACACTATTTTCTTCTGGTTTTAGTATATGACTGGCCCTGAAGAAATGGGAAAAAAAACATTGATTTCTCCTGGAAAGATCATTAAATCCAAAATAAATCTCAGTAGGCTTCATAAAACAGCTGATTAATAACAAAGCTATTTTCTTCAAAAGTCTCATCATCCTGTTCTATCCCATTCCATCTACTACAGAATAATATATCGCTACAGTAATAGAGTCCTCACTAACTTCCTAGCTCCAGAGTAATTCCTTTGATGTAATGGATCAAGTTGTCCAAGGAAGACATCTCTGGGAGAGATGGGTAGAGGCAGGAGAGAGGAAAAACAAACAAACAAAAAAACCTTAAGAGCTGCCTCTGTGCTAGCAAGATAATGCCTGCAAGCATTACCACACGGCCTTCTGTGACAGTATCAGAAAATTATTTTTAAACAGATCCGCAATATAGATTATCCTATAATCTACTTTCATAGCTTTCATAATCAGTGATAAACAATAAATATACAAAGTTCATTTCTGTACGGGAACAAAAACATTTTGAACTATATGGCTCCAGTCTCACTGGAGTAAAGGGACTTTTACTGACCTTGAATATTCCCAACCATATTTAACAGAATAAACCTTCTCAAATACATGGTTAATTCCAAACATAAAAATCTCTGCTACCACTGTATGTCACCTACTTAATTTTATACAGAAGTAAACAATTTAGAAATAAATTACCTTTCAATATTCAATATTGAAGTAAATACATAGCATATATTTTATTCAATATTATATTCATATCCTTGCACAGAATTCAATGCAGTATATTAATATGATTGAATCCCTTACTATATTTAAGACATTTCTTTCATTTGGATAATAAGTGACTTCAAAGTCCATACTTAGAGACAAAAAAGCAAGTTAGGAGACACAGTAGTCCACTTAAAGACACTTTACCTCTGCAACTTTGAGAAACTCTGAGATTCTTGTCATCCTAGTCAGGAACTTCTTATAGATGTCAAGACCTTCTTTGCACTGGTTCTTTTTCATGTCAAAATATTTTTCTGCCAAAAAGTAATACTTTTATTCACATCAAAATATGACACTCAAAAAGAAAAAAGATTAATAATAGCTCCAAAGAGATTTTATAGGTCTCTCAAAGAAAACACACACCCTACTAGAAAAATATCAATGTTAAATTAGCTTAGATATTTAAAGCAAATTAGAATAGAGGTACTATTAAATTAAAAATAGAAAACTTACTTGACTTTATACTCAAATTACTAGTTTGTTTCACAATACTGCTTCCCTCACAATTCCCTAAGTATGTGTTTGCGTGTAAACATATACCATACTTTACTCCATTTAAAACAGCACTACCATCTATTTTTAAATATTCTTACTGGTAATGTGTTCAAATGCCACTTGGAAAACGTATTTAAGTTTAATACGTAAACAGCAGTAAAGAGGTTAATTTATACTAATCATAGGGTAGAAGACTATGGTTTCCAAAGTTTTATAGAAAAGAAAATCCTCATTTTTCACTTGTGAAAAAATAAGCCAAATTTCCCTATTCCCATTGATAAACGTATCCTGAATAAGTTCCTCTTACAATTTTCACATAAAAAACAAAAAAATGGGGAGGGAGGGAATGAGGAGAGAATGAGCACAACAGAGTACACATACTTGACATATGACACTTGATACTTTGGCACCCTTTGCAGACAGTTACTTGACTACTCCATCCAAATCCCACTAACTGAGTATTTCTAGGCAAAATTAATGGCATTTCACATATACGGAATACATAATAAAGCACCTAAATTCCTAAAATGCCTCAAAAGTAAAAGGCACCATTAAAAATAAATGTTTAGAAAAAATATCAATTTTACAAAGTTAATTAGAAGAAATAAGATTTCCAGGGATAAAAAAATTTTCTTTCTTTTCCTTTTTTTTTGAATTGTAGTAAAATACATATAACACAAAATTTATTATCTTAACCCAACTAAATTTTTAAGGGATTTTTATATTTCAAAGTATTAATAAAATGGATAGAAAAAACATGTCTAAAAAAATATAAAGTTTATCTAGCTGAACATTCTAGTTATAAAAATAAGTATTTAATCAGTTGCATATATAACTAGGCACACATTTCTTTCCCCAAATTAATTGTTATAATGAATGAATATATCATAATGTTTTCAGTAGCTTTAAGTGATAATTCAGTCAATATTATTTATTCATATGGCACAAGATAAATAAAATGTCATTAGGCTACAGAAGTACTTACCCAACAGGTTAATAATTCCTTCATTGTATGCTGCAAACAGTCTAATGGCATCTTTAAACAGGAGCATGAAGGCAGCATTTATTACCCCATTTGTAAGTTCATTGCTATTAACCTGGGGCAAAAATTAGAAAATAACATGAGGTAATCTTATGCTTTAAATGACACTGACAAAAAGACTACCTTCAAATTAACAGAGAACAAAGCAGACCTAGTTCCTGCTCTGAAGAAGCTTACGGCAATTAGCACAATTTAAAGGAAAAATCAACAACTTGGGCCGGGCAGGATGGCTCCCGCAAAAAAGGGTGGTGAAAAGAAGAAGGGCCGTTCTGCCATCAACGAGGTGGTGACCCGGGAATACACCATCAACATTCACAAGCGCATCCATGGCGTGGGCTTCAAGAAGCGTGCCCCTCGGGCACTCAAAGAGATCCAGAAATTTGCCATGAAGGAGATGGGAACTCCAGATGTGCGCATTGATACCAGGCTCAACAAAGCTGTCTGGGCCAAAGGAATAAGGAATGTCCCATACCGTATCCGTGTGCGGTTGTCCAGAAAACGTAATGAGGATGAAGATTCACCAAACAAGCTCTATACTTTGGTTACCTATGTACCTGTTACCACTTTCAAAAATCTACAGACAGTCAACGTGGATGAGAATTAACTGCTGATTGTCAGATACATCAAATAAAGTTATAAAACCACCAAAAAAATAAATAAATAAATAAAGGAAAAATCAAATACAGCATGAAATCGTCACAGTTCCATTCACTAACTTGCACTTACAATCTCTAAATAAAACGTCTTAAGATAGTTGCCAACAAAAAGAAGAGTTGAAAATGCCAACTTCTAACGTATTACAAACGACAAAGCTGGCAACTTGATTCAAGTAATGGGACCACTTTTACAGAAAATCCTTAGCCAAACAGGATACTAATGTGAAATCTAGAATCTATGCAACTTGAGAATAAAAATTATGATGAATTATAATAATCTAATTTTTTAACATCTTCAATTATAAAAGCATAAACAACTTACATTAAAATCAAGAAGTGCATCCATTTGATTTTGAATAATTGGTACAGTTTTTAGGAGTTTTTCTGTGTTCATTGTTCTCATAACTCCATCAGCCCTGTTATTAAAAAAAAAAAGAAAAATTCAATTTGCTATTAAATCTACATTTTTAATTCCCATCTGCTATGAAATGTCACATATTTTTAAGTCATAATTGAACCTGAAACCTCAAGCAGAGATCATACAGAAAAAACAAAAACAGGCAACACTATATATCCAATATCAAGGTACTCATTTAAAACTAAAAAAGAAAAAGATGTAAAGCATGAGACATAAAAACAAAAGTTTACATTATACAGCCAGGGAAACAGTATACTTTTCACATGAGGAAATCAGCTGATCCTCACAACCACTCATGTATAAAGAACAGTTTTGCCAATTTTTTAAATTACAGATTAAAAAAAAAGTCATTTGCCTCAAGTCACTAAACAGTTAAACACTGTGCAGTCAGGAGTTGAACTCAAGTCTTGGAGCACTGCTTTATTTAAAGTATTTTATTCATGACTCAAACAGCAATGTCTTGTAATACAGAAAATTATAACTAAAACCACTTCATTACAAAATAAAGAACAATTTTATCAAGTCATTCTAACCTGTCTAATCTGTCTATTAAACACAGACTGGGGGGATTTTTTGGGTTTTGTTTTGTTTCGTTTTGTTTTAAAAGAGACAGGGTCTCATTCTGTCACCCGGCTGGAGTGCAGTGGCATGATCATTGCTCACTACAGCCTAGAACTCTTGGGCTCGAGCAATCCTCCTGCCTCAGTCTTCCAAGTAGCTTTTTAAATTTTTTGTAGAGGTGGGGTATTCCTATGTTGCCCAGTCTCTAATTAGTCTGGTCTCTAATTCCTGGCCTCATGTGGTCTTTCCTGCTGCAGCCTCCCAAAGTGCTGAGATTACAGATGTGAGCCACTGTGCCCGGCCAGAGGACTGTATTTAATAAAATATTCTGTTAAATATTTCCAAACAGATTATATATTTCTACAGATAAAGAAGTATCAAATAAATTGGAATTTTTAAAAACTGGTACCAAAAAACTCTAGATGAAAGGTATATTAAGTGCTTATCATATATCCAGTTTGGTATTATATTAAGGATTTGAGGTACACTTTTCAAATCCTATAGATATTCTTGTACCATTTTACAAATAATGAAATTTTAGGTTCCGTGAAGGTATATGACTAGTCTAAGGCCAGAGAACTAATCACTGGTAAGGTCATTATGTAAACCCAGGTGTATGAGACTCTCCAATAGTGTCATAACCTACTGGCAGAGTAAAAAGGCATTTCTAAAACATGTGCAGGCTTTCCCTAATTTACAAATGACACATACTTACAAACAGCTGTTCTACCCTGAGATACACCATCAATCTCACAACCCCAGATGCTAAAAAACAATTAAGCTATGAAAAGTAACAATAGTGCTTTGCAGGACAAAACAGAGTTTAATAAACAAACACTGGACTGCCTTAGGTCAGCTGTTGATCAACTTTAGCCTCACTCTCCCTCATAAGATGTAATAACCTATGGATGCCTCAAGTATTAAACTGCATTGGTTGGTACCAGCTGCTGGAGTTCAGAAGGAGGACACCATTTCTTCCTTACAATGCTTTCTTTATTCTCATATACATCACACTCTCATTTTATCAGTCACTGTTAGTTTCCTTCTAATTTTCCCTCTCTCTTCTTGCTGAAGTCATTTTTTAACCTCTGGTCACTTCTCCATCACAGAAGACTTGAACACTGGCTTATTCTTTCTTGGTTAACTTCAACATGTACATGGCTCTGATCCTAAACTTACTGACCCCAGAAACTACATCATCCCATCTCTCACCAATAAATTTTAAAAAAGGCAAAATTCAGCCTATGCAGACACCACTCTCCAGTTCTTTCAATCTTCCAACTGATTTGGTCAAGTATTCCCATAGTAAAAACTATTCCATGTCATCCAAAATTTCAATTTATCAACTCTACCACAACCCACACTGATCCTTTCTCATTTTAACTTTCTTCATCTAGCTTAGAATTCCACAGACCATTATTATAATCACTGCCTTGCAAATACCCTTAATTTTATTGCACCTCTCTTCTTCCCTTTCAGTCGTCTGGCAAATTCACAATCCTGGCTGAGCAAACACTTAACTTATCTATGCCTGTACACACACAGTTGAGTGCTGGTAAAGAAAACCGCAACTGGGCAAACTGGCAAAACTATAAATTCATGATCATCAACCTCAATTGGGTATGCAATATTGCCAATCCTTTTAAGCCTTGTCTAATGAACTTCTCTCCTAAGCATCTTCAAATCTCCTTCTTCCACTCCTCCTTCCATGACTCCCCACACCCAACACACAAACTCTTAGCTCATAAATCTAAAAATATTTCATTCAGGAACAGAAAACAACAATAAGAAATTGGCATTCTTGCCACCCAAACTGTATCTATCTGGTCTGCTCCTGTTACAATGGAGGAAATATATTTCTATCAAATGTCTCACACAGGTCTTCTGGATCCCATTCTATCACAGCCATCTGCTTGTCCTTCCTTTCTATAACATGGCACTGTCCAACGGAGCTATCTGTAATAATGAAAATGCTGTATATCTGCACCATTCAACATAGGAGCTGGACTAGCCACATGTGGCTTTTGAGCATCTGAAATATGGCTGATGCAACTGAGGAACTGTATTTTTTATTTCATTTTAATTAATTTAAATAGCTACATGTGGCAAGTAACTGACACATTGGCCAGTGCAGCTCACTAACCTCTTCTTTTATACTAGATCATTCCCATAAACATGCAAGCACAGGCTCTAGGAGCACCATTCTTTAAAAAAACACACACACACACACACACACACTCACTCCACTTATCCCCACTTTCCATCCAGCTACCACTTCCTCTGAAAAGCCAAATATACTTTTCGAAAGAGTTGACACTACCTCACTTTCCATTCATTTTTCAGTTCATTCTGATATGAGCCCGACTCCTATCACCCCAGTTAAACTTCTCTAGTTCATCTAGAAATTCACATTGCCTCTCCAATGTGTACTTAACCTCATCTGACTAGACTTCTCAGCATCATTCAAAAGTTTCCCTCATTTTTAAAACACTTTCCTACCATCCACTATACCTCTCTTTCATTTTCTTCCCACCTCACTATCACTTGTTCAGTCTCTTTTATTGGCTCCTCATCCTCTACCCAATCTCCAAAATAGATGTTGGTATACCTCAAGGTGTTTCTAGGCACTCTCCTCTCATTCTATACTTACACTCCCCAGGTTATCTGTCCTTCTCAAGGCCAAAATTACCAAAATGCCATTGACATATTTCTATTCCCAGACTAGAACTCTCAAGTTTCAAGTTAATATAGCCAATTGCCTGCTTGATAGCTCGCCTGTATTAATCACAGGCATCTCAAAACTAGTACTTCTAAATTAAATCCTTAGTTCTTTGTCACTACACCCTATATTACCCTTAATACGCTCACTATAAAAGGTACTACACCTTCTCAGTGGCTTACGCCAGCCACTTCAGAAACATTTTTGATTCCTCCGTCTCACTGGCCTTCAAATCATTTCTTCTCAGAAAACTTTAAATTCCTTAAATTAGAAAAATCTTATCATGCGTATGATATCATATATCAGAATTCAAAAAAACTCAAATAATTTACAAACTCAAATACTTGAATATGATTCAGATCAAATGCATAACAATTCACATTCTATTCACAGGATTTTATGGTTTCTTAAATGGGTTATAATTAAATTCAGATACTTGCTTCCCAAATATAAGAGAGCAATGGATTAAAGGTTTACCTTCCATGTACTTATTCATAAACAATACCTGGATCATTCTTTCTTTTGCTTGTTACACAACAATGTCTTGTCACTTTGGACTATACCAATTTAGAATACAAGATAATTCTACATGATGAATACTATGAAAAAATTGTTTCTTTAAACAGAAAGAAAATGAAGGGACCAATATTTAACAAACTAAAAAGATAAATCCACAGGCAATTTACTGGGTCTATTTTTCATAGAACCATGTAATGTGCTGTTTACAAACTCATCTAGTCATCTTTTCAAAACTTATTAAACTTCTACTATGTTTAGACATGGTGGCAAGTTCTGAAGATATAAATATGAGCAAGACTATATTGTCCTCATGAAAGTGACAGTGTCATATACAATCTAACAACAGAAATAAGGCTTTCTCAAAGAAATGATGTTTAAATGAATTCTTGAAGAATGCCTAAGAATTTGCCAAAATAACAAAAAGAGGACTTCATAGAAAGAAGGAAGTATATATGAGTGAAAAGCCATTTAACTGGGCCAAGCTCAGTGGCTCATGCCTATAATCCTAGCACTCTGGGAGGCCAAGGCAGGAGGACTGCTTGAGCTCAGGAGTTTGAGACCAGCCTGAGCAAGAGCAAGATCCCATCTCTACCGAAAAGACTGAAAAAATTAGCCGGATGTGGTGGCGGGTAGTGGTGGTGCGCGCCTGTAGTCCCAGCTACCTGGGAGGCTGAGGCAGGAAGATCCCTTGAGCTTAGGAGTTTGAGACTGCAGTGAGCTGTGATGACACCACTGCACTCTAGCCGAGGCAACAGAGCGAGACTCCATCTCAAATTTTAAAAAAAAAGGCCATTTAACCATTATTGGGTAACAATTCATTTTGATTTTTAAATATTCTATATTTGTATTTAATAATAGCTGGTTTCTACTTCACTTTTATTTTAACCAAGGTAGATTCCAAGTGAATCAAAGATTAAAATATAAAACACTGAATCCATAAATATATCTGATGAAAACATCAGCAGGTAATTGACCATTCTGAGGTAGAACAGCTCACTCTGAACTTGCTTGAAAGACAAAAGCCACAAAGATAAAGGTAACAATTTTGATCACATAAGGTTCTAAAACTTTTAACAATGTTAAAAAACAGGGAAAAATACTTGTAACCCATGACAATTTACTTTCCTAACATACAGAAAGCTAATTTGTTGAGTGAGTGTTAAGTGTTAAGCATTACATATAATATTTCATTTAATTTTCACGATGATCCAATGCTATTAATACAATCACCATTTTACAGATGAAGTAACTCAGAGCTTATGTCGAGGCTTCCCAATTGTGCCACAGTATACAAGTATGGTAGAAAAGGGTTACATGTGTTCCAAGACACTGATCCTGTGATCCCTAACCCCTGGGCCGCAGTACCAGTCCATGGTCTGTTAGGAACTGGGCTGCGCATCACAGCCTGAGCTCCGCCTCCCCGCCAACCCCGCTTCACTCCCTACCCATGAAACTACTTGGGAACCAGGCTGCACGGCAGGAGGTGAGTGGCAGGCAAGTGGAAGCTTCATCTGTATGTACATCTGCATTTACAGCCACTCCCCATCGCTCCCATCACCGCCTGACCTCCACCTCATCCCACCGCCCCCAGCAACCTCCGTGGAAAAACTGTCTTCCATGAAACTGGTCCCTGGTGCCAAAAAGGTTGGGGACCGCTGCTTTAACCATTAAGCCTCAAGCAGGCTTCTCCATTTATCCCAGTATCCTGTATAAATAGTACCAGTTTGTGTGCCATGATGTAAAAAAAGTTAGCAAGCTAATGGCTATGTAATAAAAGATCCTTGTTCTTAGGAAATATGCACTGAAGTACTAAGGGATATAAAGTATAAAAAGGCTGGAGGTATGTAACCCACTCTTAAATGGTTCAAAAAAACAAAGTGTTATGTGCATACAGAGAGACAGAGAATGTCATCAAGCAAATGTTGCAAAATGTTAAAAACTGGTGATTCTGAGTAAAGTATATGGAAGTTCTCTACAATATTCTTACAACATTTCTGAAAGTGAAATTACTTCAAAATAACATTATTTTTTAAAAGTCAGCAAGCTGGCTAAAGTATCTTTCTAAAGTCCCTCATCTAATTGGAATGAAGCTAGAACTCAAACCTAGATTCAATCTGACTAAAAAAACCTGTGAGTTCTTCCCCCTTTTCAAGACAATGGAAAGAATGAAAAACCCAATAAAGAAATTGGCAAAGGACATCAAGAGACAACTAACAAAGCATGAGTGGCATTTTTAAAAAGACAGAGGAGAGCTCAATATCACCATTTATTCAATTATTCACCAACCAGTAATAAATGAACACCTGAGATACATTTTCCATGATGATGGAAGAACACAGATAAAGAGGTGTTTATAACTTTATTTAAGTCAATAACTTGGTATAACTTTTATACAGGGTAATTTGGTGTTTTCTACTAAAATGTTAAATGTATATATATTTTATGACCCATCAATTCTAAGAATTTGTTCTACAGGAGAACTACTTAAGAATGCAACCATATGTAAAAGAATGGTCAAGCCATTGCTTTTATAAGATAAAAAATCAAATGTACATCTGAAAAAATTCTATAGCCATTCATAAGAATGAGATGGATCTATGTGTACAGATGAATGGGGGTGGGGAGTAGCCTTCAAACAATGTGATCTAATTTTTATGCACCTTCATACACATATTTATTTCTATTTACACACATAGAAAAGATTAGATACACCAAAATTGTTAACATTTTCTACAAGTTAGGTTGTTACATTGCCTGAATTTTTGTTTTTTTATTTTTTTTGAGAAGGAGTTTCACTCTGTCGCCCCGTCTAGAGTGCAGTGGCATCATTATAGCTCACTGCAACCTCAAATTCCTGGGCTCAAGTGATCCTCCTGCCTCAGCCTCCCAGGTAGCTGGGACTACAGGCATGTACCACCACACCTGGCTTATTTTTTCTATTTTTAGTAGAGACGAGATCTCACTCTTGTTCAGGCTGGTCTCGAACTCCTGAGCTCAAGCAATCCTCCCGCCTCAGCCTCCCAGAGTGCTAGGATTACAGGCATGAGCTACCTACGCCCAGCCTGAATTTTTAAAAAGTTCATTTATTACTTCTGTAAACAAAAAATTATCTTAATAAATAAAATGCTACTATTTACTATATAAGTCCTCTCCAAAACTTACACAGTCTACTGAGGTTTTTTACCATGATATACTAAATTTTAATTGCTTTTTATTTATATAATCTGATACATGTATATGCATGTATATGTTTGTTACACGTATAATATCACTTTTGTGCTTCTTCTGTGTTCCCACTTAATTATGGCTCTTCCTTGATTCACCCAAATCAATACTAATTTTATTGTATCTAACCAAGGGCTATTCTCATCCAATTAAAAAAGTTTGCTCTATTAGTTATAAAAATTCATCAACTATCCTCAGTCTCAAGACCAGCCCTTCAAATTAGGAAAAAAGGTTACTATCTTTAAAATCTATTATTCTGAAATCTACAAATACCTTTAAGCTCAGCTTTACTGAAAACATTTTACAGCAAAGTATCAATATAAGCCCAACTGGAAAATGGTTTATTGGACAGGAGACATGGGTTAAGACTCAGACTTCTCACATAAGCCCCTCCACCATAATCTACAAAGTGCCTAAATATATAAAACAAAATCTGTAGAATTCAGTTTTGGTAAGTTCCAAAACAATCACCCCTGATTAATTTGGAATGGTGGCACGTAGAACATTTAAGTTCAGCTTTAAATTTTTTTTATATAACTAAGAGAGTACTTCTACATTTTAATTAAATTTTCCACTTCAGTCTAGTAATTTAAAATTTCAATACAACAATTTAAAGGAACTTATCAATTACTTAGATCTTTGGGATTTTAGAGCAGCAGGGCAGCTCAGAAAGGCATTCACCAGAATATTTCTGCAGATGCCAGATTCCCTTCAGAGCAGGCCTTCATAGCTACAAGGGTCATTATTGCCCCTAAGAATGTCTTTATAGTGGCTTTTTCCTAAGGTATCATCATATATCTTAGGAAAAAATCTGCATATGCAGCATTATCAGGTATAGAAGCACTAACTGTTATCATTCACGTGACTAGTTCATGTGCTAAGGTGATTGTTATTTAAGCTGCAGCAAAAACTAAATTCATCTTCTGCATTCAACATTAAAAGGAAACTTAAATACAAAACAGCACTGAAAGAAATGAAAGAAGATCCAAATAAAAGATGACATCCCATGTTTATGGTCTAGAAATTTAATGTGTTAAGAAGACAGCAATACTCCCCAAACTGATCTATAGGTTTGACACAATCCCCATAAAATCCCAGCTACCTCTTCTGTAGAAATTGACAAGCTGATCCTAAAATTCATGTGGGAATGCAAAGGACTCAAAATAGCCAAAATAGTCTTGAAAAAGAAGAACAGAGTTGGTGGACTCACACTTCCTCATTTCAAAACTTACTTTAAAGCAACTGTAATCAAGACAGTGTGGTACTGGCATGTGGATATACATATAGATCAACAGAACAGAACTGAGAGTTCAGAAATAAACCTTTGTATTTATGGTCAATTCATTTTCAACAATGGTGGTAAGACCATCCAACGAGGGAAAAACAGTCTTTTCATAAAATGGTATTGGGACAACTGGACATCCACATACAAAAGAATGAATTTGGACCCATACCTCATACCATATACAAAATTAATTCAGAATACATCAAAAAATCTAAATGTAAGGGCTAAAACTAAAAAATTCTTAGAACAAAGGAGTAAATTTTTGTGACCTTGGATTAAACAATGTTTTCTTAGACATGCTGCCAAAAGTACAAGCAAAGGAAAAAAATAGATACATTGGATTTCAAAAAAATTAAAAACTTGTTCTTCAAAGAATATTATCATGAAACTGAAAAGACAAGCCACAGGAGGGGAGAAAATATTTGCAAATCATATATCTGATAAGGGACTGGTGTACAGAATATAGTAAAAATTAAAAAAAAAAAACTCTTGCATCTCAGCAATAAAAAGACAAGTAACCCAATTTAAAAACGGGCAAAGAATTTGAAGAGACATTTTTCCAAAGAAGATCTACAAATAGCCAATAGCACCTAAAAAGATGCTCAGTATCATTAGCCATCAAAAAACGCAAACCAAAAATCATGAGACAATACTTCACACCCACTAGAATGACCACAATTTAAAAAAAAAAAAAAAGTGGCGAGAACAGGGAGAAATTGGAAGCCTCATACACTGCTGAAGGAAAGTTAAAATGGTTCAACTGCTTTGAAAAACATTTTGACAGTTCCTCAAAACACTAAACATAAGAGTTACCATACGACCGAGAAACTCCACCTCTAGGTATATACCCAAGAGAACTGAAAAGATAATCCACACAAATCTTATACATTAATAGCCAAAAAGTAGAAACCACTCAAATAGCCATCAGCTGATAAACAGATAATCAAAATGTGGTACATATCCATACAATAAAATATTATTCAGCCATAAAAAGGGATGAAGTACTGATATATGATACAACATAGGTTGCTATAACTTGAATACATTATGCTAAGTCAAAGAAGCCAGACAGAAAAGGCCACATATCATACAATTCCATTTATATGACATGCCCAGAATAGGCAAAGTAGATTCATGGTTGCAGGGTCTGGAGAAAAAGGAGAATAGGAAATGATCTCTAATAGGTATGGGGTTTCTTTTTGGGGTGATGAAAATGTTCCACAATTATATGGTGATGCTGCACAATTTTGTAAGTACACAAAAATCACTGAATTGTTTACTTTAAAAGTGTGAATTTTGCATTGTGTGAATTATATCAATAAAGCTGTTATAAAAATAAAAGAAACTTTCAAAAAAAATCTTATGACAAAAAGTATCTGATATACCTCTTCAAAGAAAAATGAAGTTCGCCTATACAACATAGCACTGGAAGTCCTAGCCAGAGCAATCAGGCAAGGGAAAAAAAAAAAAGGCATCCAAACTGGAAAAAAGGAAGTCAAATTAACTCTGTTCGCTGACAATATAGTCTTATATCTAGAAAACCCTAAAGACTCCACCAAAAAACTCTTAGATTTGATAAGTTTCAGGATACAAAATTAATGCACAAAAATCAGTAGCATTTGTATACACTAATAACAATCAAGCTGAGAACCAAATCAGCAAAAAAATAAAATAGGTAGGAATGTATTTAACCAAGGAAGTAAAAGATCTCTACAAGGAAAACCACAAAACACTGATGAAAAAAATTGTAGATGACACAAACAAGTGGAAAAACATCCCAGTGTCATGGATTGGAAGAATTCACATCATTAAAATCACCACACTGCCCAAAGCGATCTACAGATTCAATGCAATCCCTATCAAAATACCAACGTCATTTTTCAGAGAATTAGAAAAAAAAATCCTAAAATTTATATGGAACCAAAAAAGTACCCAAATAGCCAAAGCAATCCTAAGCAAAAAGAACAAAGCTGGAGGCATCACCTTATCTGACTTCAAATTACACTACAAGGGGATAGTAACTAAAACAGCATGATTCTGGTATAAAAACAGAACATACATCAATGGAACAGAATAAAGAACCCAGAAATAAAGCCACGTATCTACAGCCAACTGATCTTTGACAAAGTTGACAAAAATCTATGATGGGGAAAGGACATTCTTTTCAATAAATGGTGCTGGGAAAACTGGATTACCATATGCAGACGAATGAAATTAGACCCCTATCTCTCACCATATACAAAAATCAACTCAATATGGATCAAAGACCTAACTCTTTGAAAGACCTAAAACTATAAAAATACTAGAAGAAAACCTAGGGAAAACTTTTCTGGACATTGGTCTAGGCAAAGAATTCATGACTAAGACCTCAAAAGCACAAGGAACAAAAACAAAAATAGACAAACGGGATTTAATTAAACTAAAAAGCTTCTGCACAGCAAAAGAAATAATCAACAGTGAACAACTAGCAGATTAGGGGAAAATATTTACAAACTATGTAACTGACAGGGGACTAATATCCAGAATTTACAAAGAACTCAAACAACTCAACAACAACAACAAATAACCCCATTAAAAAGTGGGCAAAGGACATGAACGGACATTTCTCAAAGGACAAACGAATGGCTAACAAGCATATGAAAAGATGTTCAACATCGTTGATCACCAGAGAAATGCAAGTTAGGACCACAATGAGACACCATCTTTCTTACACCAGTCAGCATGACTATTCTTAAAAAATCAAAAAATTACAGATGTTGGTGAGAATGCAGAGAAAAGGAAATGCACACTGTTGGTGGAATGTAAATTAGTACAATCTCTACAGAAAAACAGTATGGAGATTTCTCAATGAACTAAAAACAGAACTACCATTCAATCCAGCAATCCCACTACTGGGTAACTACCCAAAGGAAAAGAAATCATTAAATCAAAATGATACCTGTACTCGTATGTTTATTACAGCACCATTCACAATAGCAAAGATATGGAATCAACCTAAATGTCCACCACAGATGATAGGATAAAGAAAATGTGGTATACATACATAACGGAATACTATACAGCCATAAAAAGAATGAAATCATGTCTTTTGCAGCAACATGGATGAAACTGGAGGCCACTATCTCTTTTTTCCCCCCCTGGATAGAGGGTCTCACTCTGTTGCCCAGGCATGAGAACAGTGATGTGATCATAGCTCACTGCAATCTTGAACTCCTTGGCTCAACTGATCCTCCTGCCTCAGCCTCCCAAGTAGCTGGGACTACATGTGCACGCCACCACACCCAGCTAATTTTTTTCTGTTTTTTGTAGAGGTGGGGATCTCGCTATGTTGTACAGGCTGGTCTTGAACTGATGACCTCAAGCAATCGTCCCACCTCGGCCTCCCGAAGTGCTAGGATTATAGGCATGAGCCACCGTGCCCAGTTTGGAGGCCATTACCTTAAGTGAAACAACTCAAAAGCAGAAAGTCAAATACCACACGTTCTCACTTGTAAGTGGGAGCTAAATAATGTGAACACATGGACACAGCATGTGGAATGATTGGAGATTAGGAAGATTAAGAGGGTGGATGGCGGGGGTAGATGATTAGAAATTACTTAATAGGTACAAAGTACATTATTCAGGGGATGCACACACTAAAAGCCCAGACTTTACCACTATGCAATATATCCATGTAACAAAATTGCATTTGTACCCCTTAAATTTATACAAATAAAAAAAGAAAAGAAATAGGAAGTTCTATCAAAACTGGCTAAAATTTCCTAATTCATAATCTAATAATTCTTATGTTTTATATTTTTAAATATTCAAATCAATTTGGTATCAAAAAAAGAGAAAGCTTAACTCACCCTCTCTTCACTTTTGTGAAATCAAATGCAACTTGTCTGTATGAAACTGCTTTTTCATTTAAATATCTACTATATCGTCTAATAAATGTAGACATGTCATATCCTGTAAAAAAAGAAAAAAGAAATAAAGAAGTTTTCATAAATGATGAATATACCAATTTGTCTAGAAAAACAACTTATTTTATCCAACGGCAATAATGTCTTGATACTCCAACTCAATTTAGTGATGTAAATTAAGTAACTAATGAATAATATCATATTAAATTCTCTAAGACCTCAATTTTTAAGTGCAGTATGTCGTATGTGGCTTTAAAAGATCTTTTCCCTTAGAATTTCACTAAAATAAGAAGTTTCTTGCTTCTGATCAACATTCCTATTCTTTATTCATCAGGAATTGGAAAATCATGTTTGCTTACACAACTTAACCTCACAACTCAAATTTAACATCCTAAGGAACTATTAATATAATCCCATTCCTCAAATAATCAAGCAACTCTATATAATTTTTATATTTAATACTAATAAAATCTTTAGCTGTATATTATTTAGAACTGTAACTTACATGTGCCAACCTTATAAAGTATAGAAAACTATTGCCTACTATAATGAAAGGAATGGCAATATGCAAATTTAATACACTGACTGCCACACTAGAAAAAAAAAATTTTTCCTTGGGGCCATGGTGGTTTATTATGAAAATAAAATAAAAAGACTTAGAAAATAAAGCAATCCTTTCTAATTTAATGAAAAATTTGTTATTTTTTATTGTTTTTTGTGCATGAGTTATATACAATTAAATTGTCAATATTAATTGTAACAATAAGAACATGAACAAGTAGGATTGTCACAAACCAACTGCAGTTACATATGCTTCACGAGGCCCTGGGCTCAGAACTAGCTTGAGTTAAATACAACTCACATGGCAGTTAATGTATTAAGGCATAACAAAAAACAATCATATGAATGTGTTCAATAAAACTTTCTAAATGAATGCAAAAATCATTCTAAGATTTTGTTTTATCACAATCATGAGATTTAAAAACTTCAACAACATAAGACACAATATTATTTTTAAAAAACACCAAAAACCTTGTATTTTAGTTATCACCTGGCTCAAGGAAGCCTGTAAAGTTTCACTCCTCATTGAAAAGTGGGTCCATTTCATTTTAACTCATCTTCACCTAACAAATTCAACTTTACTTGATGATACCTGCTACTTTAAAAGGAGAATACCTACCAAAGCAACCAAAAACTACAAATGAAGTAACTGGATTTTAATATCATCACCAGTTCATTTATTCAGCAAGTATTTATTGTTTACTAAATACCACTGGAGAAAAATCAGTGAACAAAATGGAAAATAATTACTGCCCTCATATTGCCTCATACCTACTAGTACACTTTATCATGTGTTACATACTCGCATTCCTCAGTTCTTTGGTTCATATCGTTCCTCCTAACCTACTCTACTCCACGCTCTCTGATAGAGGAAATACCTCTTTCTCCTTCAAGGCTCAACCTCTTCGAAACATTCCCTGAACCCTCTTGTGCTCCCATATTATTCTTATCCCAAGTACAACTCAAAGCTATTAATTGTACACAATGTCTACCCCACTCACTAGATTTTAAGTTTACTTATATGTATATACACCTAGTATAATATCCAGTACATATTTAATATGCCAGACTCTAACAGAATACATCAGCAATCAAAATTAGTTTTCAAAATTACCATTGAATTATATGCTTTTAACTACCGTTTAGTCTTATCTTTATAATCTCTTGAGAATGAGCTTTAAAAAGGGGGAAAAAAAAAAAGCCTAAAAACTGTCCTCTACATAAAAGGAATGAAATTCTTAAAACCACATCACTATAATTGCTTAATTTCTATCTTATGAAAAGGAACCAGCCTGAGCAAGAGCAAGATCCTATGTCTATTAAAAATAGAAAAATTAGCCGGGCATCATGGCTCCCGCCTGTAGTCACAGATACTCGGGAGGCTGAGGCAGGAGGATCGCTTGAGCCCAGGAGTTTGAGGTTGCTGTGAGCAGTGATGACACCACTGCACTCTACCCAGGGCAACAGAGCAAGAATCTGTCTCCAAAAAAAAAAAGAAAAAAATAAAGAAAAGAAAGAAAGAAAGAAAATGGGAAATTTTCAGTTATTAAGATACAAAACACCCACTTGGACATACGGAAAAACTGCTCTAGAGCAGTGTTTTGTATAATTTTTCATAGACTTTTAAAGCTCAAATAAATTGAATGAGGAGGAGTGAAGTAGAAACAAAAGGATGAACAGGCAGGTTCTCCCATGATCCTGAAAACAGAGAAGCTCCATTTTTATCTATTATGTATATATACCTGGCTTCTGTTTAAGATTTTATTTGAAAAAGGGACTGGAAGCCTACTATCTAAATTTTTTTTCTTACTTAGACCACTGTAACTCTTGTTAAAATATAATGAATTTTGTAACACTGGGTCCTATGTGCAGATGATTAGCCTTCCACATGTCTGAAAGATAGGGTATTAAATTCATTCTAGATAATACTTCCACCTGCCAATATGAGACAAGGATTGAACTGGACAGCCCCTAACCCAAACACAGCCAGTCACTAAACTCCACTGATTTTACCTCCACAAGAACCACAGTTCAGTCCCTCATTAACTCTCCACTAGAAGACCAGAATGATGACTAGATCAGTCTCAGCATCCTCAAGATGTGGTTCACTTGGATCCAACTTGACTGAGCTATGATGCTTTCTTTGTAACACACACTCCCTCTCTCCCCTCTTCCCTCTACTCAAAAAACTTTGATAGTTTCCCACTGCATTATAAAATCCCAACTCCACCAAAATTTTCTGTGACTGATTTTTTGGCTCTGAACAGCTTCTCGAGGGCTATCTGCCATTACATGTTCTCCAATACACCATTCATACATTCTATTCACGCTCATTTGCCCTGTGAATCTTAAATATCCCATGTACTTTCACATCCATGTCTATCTGTGTACCTGTGCTTAAGGCAATTCATCTCCTCATCCATCATTCAGAGCCCAGCAAATCTCGCCTTCTCTAAAGACATTTATTTCCCAGATTGAGCCTCACTGTTGACTATTTCCAAGTTGTATGGTACATCCTTTATGACTGTGGTCCCCAACCCCCCGGTCTGTGGACTGGTACCAGTCCATGGCCTGTTAGGAACCAGACCACACAGCAGGAGGTGAGCAGCAGGTGAGCCAGCCAGAGAAACTTCATTTGTATTTACTCCCCACTGCTCCCATCACCGCCTGAGCTCTGCCTCCTGTCAGATCAGTCACTGTCTCCCATCAACCCCAGATGGGTCTGTCTAGTTGCAGGAAAACAAACTCAGCGCTCCCACTGATTCTGTATTATGGTGAGTTTATAATTATTTCATTATATATTACAATGTAATAATAATAGAAATAAAGTGCACAATAAATGTAAAACGCTTGAATCATCCTGAAACAATCCCCCCCACCTCACCCGCAGGTCTGGGAAAAAACTGTCTTCTGTGAAACTGGTCCCTGGTGCCAAAAAACCAAAAAGGTGCGTAGATAGCTACAACCAGATTATGGCAATTTCAAGTTACTGAATTAAAAGTAAAATAATAAATAAATAAATAAATAACAGGTGCGGGTATCAATGAGAAATTCAGATAAATAAACTATATTCTAAACCTTAGCTACTGAAACATACAGTTCTACAACTATATACATATATATATATTTTTTTTTGGGGGGGCAGATCCAAAGTTCCAATACAACTATATTTCTTGAAAGGAAGCATAAAATAATACAATAACAATGAAAGTAGATACTTATATAGTGCTTCCTGTGTGCCAGGCATTGTTCTAAGCACTTTATAGTCATTAACTAGGTTTGGCTTCCTGACAACCTTATTGGGTAGGTACTATCATTATTCGATTTTACAGATGCAGAGAGGTGAAGTAAATTGCTCAAGTTCACAGAGCTGGTAAGGAGTGAAGAGGGGATTCAAATCCAGGCAGTCCAGTTCCAGAGCCCATGCTCTCAAATAACTAACATGTACTGCTTCTCAAAGAGCTTTGGGTGTCAGATAGTAAAATCAATCATAATCTTCAAATTAAGACAGTTTTTACTTTCCTACAACCTTCACTAAAATATGAGGTCTAAAAGACAGAGTTTAATTCTGCAGTAATTACCATGTGGGGTCACTCTTTTGATTTTCTATAATGAATAAGTTATCTTTACCTTGCAATCCACTCTTATCCAAAAAATTGCTTAAGTTAAACAACGTGTTTCTTGAAGCCAAATACTGAATAAAACGCTGGAAAAAAACAAACAAATAATTACATCAAATTAAGGTACTGCCATCTCACAAACTCTAATTTGAAAATTAGGAGGAAAAGTTATGGTTAACACATTCCATTAAGTTTATCTAGTTTAAATTTCTCATCCTCACACCTCCCATTAACTAGTTACCCAACCTAAAAACATAATACATATTTTTCACTAGCTTATGAGAATTTATTAAAGCCTAATGCCCAGAGGCAGAATACTAAAGTCAAAATTTTAAAAGGGAATAGACACTTTTAAGTTGGAACCAGTAATTTTGGTTTTATTGTAGCATATTAGGACTACAGCTGATCATATTCAGGTGGCATCTGTATGTTATTTATTTATTTATTTATTTATTTTAAAGCATCTTGCCAGAGGAGGCATCTGTATTTTAAACAGCTACCTGGTGTCCCAATTGTTATGACTTTTTTGTAAACAAAATAATTTTAATCACATAAGAGAGCAGTATTATAGAGAGCCTCTTACCTCTTGCCCAGATTAACACGTTAACATATTCACTTCAGATTTTGTTACAGAATCAAAACATTCTAGACTCCACTGAAGACACGCGCCTTCAATCTCACTCCCCTCCCTCCCTCCTCAGAGGTGACTACTTTTCTGAAGCAGGTATAAACCATTTCAACACATTTTCACAATTTACCTAGATGTGTAAGTTATTTATAAACTATACCTAATTTTGTTTTCTAGTTTAAATTTACAGAAATATTACACTGTACTTATTCTTCTGCAATGTGCCTTTTAACTCAACTTTTTCCCAAGAATTATCCATTTAATATAAGTTAGTCTAGTTCATTCATTTTAAAAGATGTTCTAGTATTCCAATGGACTAAAATATCATTATGAATTCATTTCTTTATTTACGGATAGTGAAGTTCTTCCTAATTTTCACTACTGATAACAATGCTGTATTGACATTTTTGTTCTTGGTCTCCATGCACAATTACATGAGCTTCTTAGGACATATACTTAGGGTTGAATTATTAGGTTGGCATGTATGTGAAAGTTCATCTTCTCAATACTGTCAAAATACTCTCCAAAGTGTTTACCGTAGTATATTACCTTAACTTTCTTTTACATACAATCTCTAAAACAGCTAATGAAACACCTTTCAATTTCACTTCTCCTTAGGCTTCCCTTTCTTTTTTTTTAAATGCATGCAGAGGCTTACTATAAACTAGGATGTACACCATACCCCAACAACCCAATCTTGTTCACCTGAGATCACCCCAAACTAACAAACCAGGATTTTGAAAACCAATTTGTAAATCAAAGATTAATGTTTTGTCATTAACCTAAAACTATCTCTTTCAAAAAGGTATTAAAATATCATAAGACAACATTAAGACTACGATTTTTATAGGCTTTGATAAGACTCTTCTCTTTAACCTCTGCATTCTAGGAATAAATGTAAATATCAGACCATTTCATCCATGACTTTTGAGATAATGAATCTAATTTTTCATTTTATTAGTCCTTTCTAACCTTCATCCTAATATTTAGCTGCAAAGACATATGGCTTTAATCAAGTTTTGATTTTGTTCCCAACAGCAGCATCCTCATGATATTCAAAATGGTATTAAGAACCACACCACCAATCTGGCAAGTAATACGGCTTCACAGGTTACTATTCTGGGTCTTAAGAGGTAACTGGGAATGCATTACCCTAAAGCTCTCATTTAAAGAATGGCAAAATGCTGATAAATGCTGAAGCTGGACGATAGGTACATGGGCATTTGCTATACTATTCTCTTTACTATTGTGTATGTTCAAAATTTTTCATAACAAAATGTTTAAAGATTATGGTTTAGATTATTTTCCCCAAATACTTTACACTAAATCCATGCTTGGCTCTATACTTTTTTGAATTTCATCTACAAATTTTTAACTCTACATTTTCATTTACTGATCACCTACAACTTTTCATGCTATAATAGGATCCTTGGTCAATTCTATCCACCCATTAAGGTATTATCGTATTACTGATAAGGAAACTAAAGCTCACAGAAATGACTTGCTTAAGTTACCCAGTCAGGAAGTGGGCAATGGTATAGGATCTCCTAGCTGCCTGACATCAAGGGCCTACAACAAAATGCCCACTCAGCCTTAACCTTTTGAGATTTTCCTCTGTGGCCAGGTTTCTCAACTTTAGGATACTTTGAACCAGATAATTCTTTGCTGTTGGGGACTGTTCTGTACACGATAAGATGTTTAAAAGTAACCCTGGCCTTTACCTACTAGATATCAGTAGCATCCCCTCCAGTTGTGACAAATGTCCCCTGAGGGAAAAGAAATCATCTACCCTTCCCCACCCAGTTTGAAAATCACTGCTGTATGGTATTCCCATCACCAAAGCACAGTGAAATCCCACTAACACCCTTTAAGAGACTAATGACACCTGCCAATGGGAAAACCTGAGAATTGTACAGACCAGCATAAAAAAATGAGCCAAGTACCAATACTTAGCCGCTTAAGGGAAACTAAACATGAGTTCACCAGGCCTGGCATGGTGGCTCACACTTGTAATCTCAGACTCTGGGAGGCCACAGCAGGAGGATCACTTGAGGAGTTTGAGACCAGCCTGGGCAACATAGCGAGATCCTGTCCCTACAAAAATATTTTTAAAAATTAGCTGGGCCTGGTGATGCGTGCCTGTAGTCCTAGCTACTTGGGAGGCTGAGGTGAGAGGATTGTTTGAGCCCAGGAGTTCACAGGTACAATGAGCTAGGATCACAACACTGCACTCCAGCTTGGGCAATAGAGTGAGATCCTGCCTCTTTAAAAAAAAAAAAAAAAAAAAAAGATTTAAAAATAAATAAATAAATAAAAACATGAGTTTATCTAACAACCACACTAAATGCTATCTTTTTCCTGTGAGTCAGTTCTATGGAATGACAGTCAACTCTGTTTTACCTTTATCAACATTTTGCCTCTAGTACTGTCACCTTATATTAATAGCCTCTGAAAGCCATCACTGATAATTTGCCTCTTTATCTGGAATTGTAATTGGTTGTATTTGTGACTTTTCTTTTCAAAGAATAAACTACACACACACACACAAGAAAAATAGATATAAACCCGAAATTCTTCAGAATAATCATGATCTTCAGTAAACACATTCCTGATAAAAGCATAAACTGTTATCCTAGTTAAGATCAAAATGTTTCAAGTTACATTTAAGCTAGTATATCCGAACATTTCTATTAGTTCTGTAAACTTGTTATAATGAATTAGAAAGCAACTGAGTAATATATGTCCTAAAAATGGTCATTTCTGTTGACTTAATGATCACATTTCAGGTAATACCTCTGTTACTCATTTTTAAAAATTAAAAACTACAAATAAAATCACTCAACATTGTGGTGTTAACATTGAATAATCAGAAAACTAAATTTCCAGCAAGGGGAATAATTTTAAAAATTAGACTATATGGTCAACTATGTCATTATTAAAGATGATAAATATAAAGAACACAGAACATGGTGAAGTTGATAGTGTGATAGCATATAAAAAGATGAAGATAATATTTTATCTAAATTATAACTACTAAAAAATTCAAATACTTTTGGACAAGGACCAGAAAGGAACATCAAATGTGCAAACAGTAAGACTTGTTAGAATAATAAAGTTGTAAGTAAATTCCTGCTTCAATTTTGAACTTTAATAATGCTGTATTAGTAGTTGTCAAAGAAGAGAGTAGAGTCTCTTACCTGAAAAGCTCAAAATAATGAGTGAAGTTATAGATGTCAGAAAGTCACTATGTTCAGAAGACTAATACCAATGACTAAATCCCTTCTTATCTCTGTGAGGGCTATCTTCCTATGCTGCATTTTTCTAAGGCACATACCAATGTAGATTTACCTAGTTCCATTCAAATGTTTTCAGAAAGTTCCTTTTAACACAATTTTACAAATAAGTATTGAGCAGAGGAAAGCATTTAACATTAAGAACCAAAATATTAGCTCCTAGACTATAATGGAAAACAAGATGATTCTTTCTGAACAGAAACTGCAAAGCTTACATATCTTATTTGTTACCTTTTTGGACAACAAAGGATTCAGACACATCTCTCTACTACAAAAGGCATGCTTCAATCAGTCCCTCTCAGCAAAATGTCATCTCAGTCCCCAATATCACAGCCTTGAACTAAGTAAAGTGCTTCCACAGACAACTATATGAGATCAGACAGAAAATCTGATTGGGCCATAATAAAAAAGCAAATGGATATAGACAAATATATAGTCTATAAACAAGGCCTGCAAAAAGTAGTGTTGATTATAGGCATTAACCTTTTCTTCTTGATCCCATTACTGAAATCCTCTCTGCTCTGACCAATTTTCTGCTTTCTGGCTTACAGCCCACCTTTCCTCAAATTGCAGGGTCTACAGTCCTATTTCTGGCTAGGCACCTTGCCATTTTTACCTGTATTACTCAGTTGCTGATGCTATTCCTGAAGTTTCAGTGACAAAAGTGAACTGAATAATCAGTTATCACACCAGTATACTTATTAACTAAAAATTCTGCTTACCTCATTTCCATACACCATCAAATGATGAGTTGTAATGAGAGACTTGAAGACCACCACCCAACTACTGTTAGTAGTTCTTTCAAATAAACTGTCTGCCAACTGTGGGATGTTCACATTCATCTCGTTTGTGCACTGAATTAAATCTGAAATAAAAAATTTTAAAAACATTAATTTACTCTCTGGTTTTAATTTATGGTTAATGCCAGATTAGCATAATAACAAGTGAAAGATCTAACAAAGTAAAGTAGCAACAGATAGTTTGGAGAAGTTGTTAAAAATCTCTCAGGAGAGCAACTGAGACCACCATAACCTACCTGAGAACTGGTATACTAATTAGGATCACATAAATGATTAATAATACCAGAAAGTAAATCAAACTCCCTCAGGGTATAATTCACTCTCATGTGCTTTATTCACCTCAAAACAACCTTGAGGAACTTTTGGTTTTCTTACTACTCTTAGCCCTTGAGAGTTACAATACTGGTATTATTCATCTCTTTGAAATTAAATTTAAAAATTTTCTTTAAATAAAATTTGTTTAAACAAATCATACATATAGAAGCATAAACAACCTGAAGGTCAACTACCTTTATTAATATCTACCATAGAATGCTGTGTTTACACTAACAGTAAGATAACGGAGCAGAGATATGGTCTGTGATTGGGTAGGATCTCAGCTTGTTCATAAAAAATATTTCTCATTCTTCTCTCCCTATAGTTCTACTGAATTAGCTCAGATATTAGTTAATATCAGCTAGCTAATACTGATAAACAAAACTGAAAAATGGCTTGAAGTTTCTTACTGCATAAATTCCAAATCAGAAATGACCCAGGAACTCTATTATTCAGCATTACTCTTAACACAGTTAAAGCAGTAAGTCCCAACTTTATATTTCAAAGTCAAAAGCATTACTATAAAATAGTCTAATATACAACTATTTCAGCACCAAAACTGAAAAAAAGTTAACAGACCTAAGAGTTTTACCTGCAATCTGCTTAAGAGATATCACTTGCAAATTCAATGAAGAAAAAATACAAAATATAATCTAATTTAGAGAAATAATAGAGAAGACCAAGAAATGAGTTGTCCTACTTTTAAAATAGATATAAAATATAATGTATAAAGATCTCAGCTATAACTACTGTAAGGGAAAAAAATTAAAGTTATTCATGACTCATTAGTAATTTGTTCACTTTTAATCTTCAGTGTATGATTAAATATAAATTCAAATGATCTAACTTAGCCTTGATTACTTGCAAGAAATGACAATGTAAACTATGAACATTTATCTGCTTATTATCTTTCAAAATGTTTGCTTTAATAGGTCCAATTATTATACAAAGTAACATTTGATAAGCAAATGCATTTTAGATAAAAGCAGCTACACTGGCCAACATTGCTTTAAGAACAAGGAACAGAACAGTCAGAGTGCTCAAGGAACAGCAGAATGACACAAGGCTTTCACAATTAAGTCTATTTGAAACAAAAATTAAATAGTAGATTCAACTTGGGTGTGTATGGTTCAGCTTCTGACAGTAAAAAATGGAATTTGATCTCTGCCTTCTGTAAATCTTCATAGTACTTTATACTTGTCCTATTGGCATTGAACATATTTGTATTTGCCTCATTCCAAATATAATCTACTGAGGGCAAGGCCTATCTTCCTCATTTTTTAATCCTTTAAAACTTCAAACACAGTAGTAAAGTTTTAAACTTAATTATAGGAAACTATATTCCCAGCTTCCTTTCCCTTCATATTAATCTTTATATACCTAAATTTTTCTTCTATATCTTTCTAGAAACTGTCTTGATAAACTATTCAATTCTTAAATATAGTAGGCTACCTCCTCACAATGGCATCAATAGTAATTTTATTCTTCTGAATCTTATTTTTCAAAAATCGAACCTGTCACAAAATTTGGCACAATACTACCCAAAGGTGCACCTACTTCTGTGTATGTCTATATATATAATATATAGACACACACACCCCCCTTGATCCCATCAATATCCAAGTCTTTTTGACCTCCTAAACCTCCTTCTGCTCTCTAGCCCAACACAATGCCAAAGCCAAAGTTCAATCCCTATTTATTTAACTAGGGAGTACCACCTGTCCTCGAAGAATTCAGAAATTGGAGAGGGGGATTATCACACTGTCTGACGGTTTTATGGGTTTTGCTGGCATTTATCATCAAGGAAGAGGGAGATTATCCAGCAATGCACAATCAGTACTCCACAATTAAGGTTGTCCCCAGTGAGATCTGACTGGCCTCCTCACTTCTGATGATACCTGAGAATTGATTCACCCCACATCCAAAACCATTCTCTAAATTGGCCACAGAATGATCTACAACACTGTCATTGCCTAACCTTAATGATGCCTACAAGATGGGGAAAATATATTCCATCATTGTCAATATCTTCCTTCCTTGCATCTTAGCCTCAAACACAGAACCATTTTCTGTGATGCACCTTGCTGTTTTATACCCAAATCTTTCCATTCCTGCTTATTCTTCAAAAAGTACTTCCTCAGTGAAGTTTACCACACACTAAGGTACCCTTCACAGTCACTAAAATTGGCATATAATTCTGTACTACAGAATTATTCTTCTACACTATAATTATTTACTTCTAAATCATTCTCTTCTACTAGAGAACCTTAAAAGGAGCCTGCAAACACTTTTGTTAGCAATTTCCATATTCTTCATCACAGAGATAAGTAGACTGCTAGGATTAGTCAGACAGTGCCTGATCTGAAATGAAGCCAAGGGTACACATTTCAGTTTCAACAACTGCTTTATTTTATATATATATACACACACACTGTATTTAATACTACATATAGTGTATGTGTACCTATATATTGTACTACATACAGTATAAAAAGTATGTGTGTATGTATACATATACACATTCATACAGGTATTATATCTATATTATATTCCCTTTGTGATCTGTTCTCCCTCCTGCATGACTGACATCTCCTTTGCAATGCCTCCCATATGCCAAGCACTTTTACCTCAGGTGTTTAGCACTGTTCCTTCTGTCTAGAATCCTCTTCTCCCAGATACCTACACTGCTTGCTCCCTTCACTTTCTTCCTATAGATTTTTGCTCAAATGTCATCATATCAGATAAACTTCCCTAAATATTTATACAAAGTAACAAAGCTTTAGGACACTCCCCTACCTCCCAACCCTCGTTACTCTCCCTTACTCTGATTTCTCTCCAAAGCATTTACCACCTGACTCACCTTAATCTGTTTCATGTCTTTCTCCCTCAATTAAAATGTTAAGTTCCACGTGGGCAGGACTGTTTTGTTCTCTGCTATATTCCTGAAGACCTAGAATAGTGCCTCGCATACAGGGGTCACTCACAATATTTTCTGAATACATTCTTTTTAATATGTATATCGACACTCTTAATAAGACTTTTTTTAAAAAGCACGCAAAATGGTATTTCTTACATGGATTTAATTAACATTCTACAACTATGTATACAACTTGTTATTCCCAAAAGGTTGAAAAAGCTGAACACAATACATGTGCAAATTTTAAAATTTCAATTTAAAAGAGGATCTAATAAAGGTTTTTATTGTAATGCTTAATAAAAACTATAGTATGATTTAAAAATGACCACATAAAAACTGAAGGATAACTCCAGAAGATAAAAAAAAAATTCTTCACATATAGTAAAACAGGAAAAATGAAATAAGAATTCAGGTTGAGATTATGAATCAAAATAGACCAAACGCAAAACCAAAGCTATACAAATATTACTGGGGGGGGGAGGAACTATAGAATAAAGTCACACAAACTGTACATATTTACTTCCCCTTAATATGTTAACGCAGCCAGTCATTTTCTCCATGCAGTAATTTTTCCTCTGCACAATGTGTTTCTACTATAGTAGTAACTTAAAACACTTCCAAGTTTGAGCTCCAAGTCAGGAAGGAAAATGTTTTCCTCACCTCTGACTAACCAAAAGCAAAACTGCTCCAAACAGAAGCCACACATATCACAGGACTCTCAATAGCTACTGCTTTTCCCACTCAATCCAGGCGATACTATTTCTTAAAAAGCAAAAACTCTGAAATAAGTTCCCTTACCAATCAAAAAGGTACCAAAATGAGGACACATATTTGCTTTTAATTATTTACCTTGAAAATATAAAAACTTAAGTACCTTTTTAAATGTTTCATTTTTAGCAATTCCTAAACTCCATACTCAAAAAAAAAAAAGAATACCACTTGGCATGTGAGTTCATTTAGGTATGAGTGAGAATTCATGTGGATTTCTAGTATTTAACGGGAAGAAAATAAGGCTACCATAGAAAAGAAAATCACTTTCCAGATACACAAAGTGGATGGAACCAATACCTACTATACAAACAGAGATGCTCTCACTTTTATTAGTTCACATGCTCCTCCAACAATGTCTGAGGTAGATAAAGAAAATGTTAATTGTATTTACATAGGTAAGGCTCTTCCCATAGGTTAGGTCACAGGAGCTCACTAAGTGACAGATTTATGACTAGAATTAAATTTTTTGTAAAGGATACGGATCCTTAAAACATATACCAAGTGAATGCTCAACTAGCCAATTTAATCCAAGTCCTAAATTTAGAACTAATTAAAAACAAAAACAATAAGAAAAATAGTGAAATATGAAACTGTATTTTTGTATTTATATAGGGGAAATTGTTCAGCAATATACCAAAATATTTAGAAGTAACCAGTTACCAAATGGTTTCATTAACCTTACATTCATATTCCTAGTACAGGCCACCAACCTGTATAGACTTCCCCAGGCAGAGTTCACCAACTTCAGCAACTTAAATTAGGACACTTAAGGTTCACTTCTACATCAAGTCAGGCAACCCAGCCAGTGACATGCACCATTAGAACACAGAAGTATCAACTTACCATCTAAACAGGAACGAACTAGGTTATACCAAAACCATGCTGACACCCCAGTCAGATCTTCTAATGAGCTTAACTAAAAATGTAAGTTTTAAAAAAATAAATATATCATAATCATTTAACCAAATGTCACTATCCCTTTCAAAAGAGTCATTTTGAAAGATACCCTTTTTGTGACTGCCCTCACCACAATCAATTTTATAACATAAGACTGTTTTCTTCAATTGTCTAGAAAACTGGTGATACACATTCAATTTGTTAGGCAAATTAAGTGGTTAACCAAATGTTGCTTCACTGATCAAATCTTTGAAATTTTTCCTGGGAGGGAATAGACATATAAAGAACAAATAATCACCAAGAAATAGTAACTGCAGGATTAAAAAAAAGTTTCTGAACTTTTGATATTAAATATCAGCAACATTTTTTCATTTAGCAAAACTGTGAAAGTATTTAAAAAATATGCAGATGAAATTAGGCTTAATCCAAAAGAAATTATACATACATAAGCACATTTGCCCTAGTCATAAGTGTCCAAATATCTGGGAAATGCAATGAATAGTCTTATATCTTACTGCATCCAATTTTTTGTGTAAGGGATCACAAAGTATGGCCCAAATTAAGATGTAACTGCTAAAATTTTATCTTTAAAGTTTATGGGGTCCTGTGAAAAACATAATGTTATATTTTTATATAATTTCCATTAGAATTAACTAAAAAATATGTTCTTGCTTGAGGTCAGGAGTTCAAGACCAACCTGAGCAAGAGCAACATCCTATCTCTACGAAAAACAGAAAAAATTAGCTGGGCATGGTGGCATGTGCCTGTAGTCCCACCTCCTCGGGAGACTGAGGCAGGAGGATCACTTCAGCCCAAGAGTTTGAGGTTGCAGTGAGCTATGATGACACCACTGCACTCTAGCCGGGGTGACAAGATGAGAATCTGTCTCAAAAAAAAATGTTCTTCACTGGAAGATGGCCTTACTAGCCTATCTAACACAGGAAAATAACCTATCTAACAGAAAGTAAAGGAAATAAACTCACAACAAAACTACCCTTTGTTTAATTAAAACACCTGTGACCTAACGTTATCTCTAAGAGTTCTTTTTCAGCCTTGAAAAGCCCTAAGCAGACAGTAGGGGTGCAAGCTCCCTGTTCTAGCTCTCTGTCATGGTTCCTGTCAACAAAACAGACTTCAAGGACTCAGATAAAGTCAGCCTCACAGAGATAAAAATAAATAAAGAACTCCCTGACATCTCACTGCCACTTCTGTTATCAGTCTGTTGAAGCAGAGAAAGAAAAAAAAAGCCATTTTTACCCTTTAAAAACGGCAAATGACTTTCCCTCAGCTGCCTGGCACTACCCTCTACCTTTTCTTCAGTGCCACGGCCACACTCTGTTTCACTAACTCTCTCTCTCTCCCTTTTCCTTTCTTGAGAAAGTAAAATAAACTTTCTTTCCTAAAACTATTCTAGTCCTGGTGTGAGAATTCTTTCTCCAACCCACCATGAGCACCTAGTAAGTTTCCATCCTAACATTCACAGACTGATTTACACCTTAATAAATCTAACCAACATATTAACTGGACTTTAAGGTAATAATTAGGGAAAGACTCTTAAAGATAGACTATGGAACAGTCAGTAGAAGTAACAGGGATTAAGTCAATTTGAAGAGAGAAAAGGAGGAGGCATTCAGGGTATTAAAAAGAAATGACAAGTAAAGATATCCACAGGGCTTTTATTAAAGTACTAATGAAGCTAAGGGACCTAACTCATAATGTAAGTGGACATGTCCAATAATGGAGAATTAATTAAATGACAGTACAGTCTGACAATGAAATACTGTGAGGCCAAAAAATGCATGGCAAAAAAAAAAAGCCGTCAGGACAAAATGCTCACTATATATTAAGTCAAAATCCACTATAAAGAAAAATACACAGTAAGATACCATTTTAAAAAATTATATTATATAAGTGTAATATTTTCTTATACATGCTGTATTTGCCCTAATACAAGGTGATGCAAAAAGAAGTGAACACTTCAGAAATGACTCAGCAACAAAGTTGCATATGAACAGTCAAAACCAATTTGTAAAGAAACTATATCACCGTTATTTCCGTAGCCTTACAAATCTCAGTAAGTACTTCTCATGTCACACAGCACACTCCAATTCTGTACCGTAATTCATCCCGCACCCTTTGGAACACTATCCTGAACAGCAGATGAACGGCAGAGAAGACAGCCATGACACATTCCTTTATTTCCTCAAGGATGTGAGAAAGAGGCGGTACAAGAATAAGAGCTGCATAATATAACAGCTAAGAATTTGGTGGCCACTATTCGAGAAGTAAATCAATATTTTGAACACAAGTTCAATCTCTCACCATGATAGATGAGCCTTAAGGAATCTCCAGACCCCACAATGAAAGTAAATCGAAGTCCCATGTTACTAAAAAAACAAGTTGCAGCTATAGGAAAAAAAAAAATCAATGTATTAGCACAACTAGATATGCAATTCCTGTCACTGTGTTCTCAGCAAAATGAATGGACTAAGACTTACACACATAAAAATTAAGAAATGCCAAGAGTAGGGCAAAATGGCACACATCTATAGTCCCAACTACTCAGGTGGCTGAGGCAGGAGGATCACTTGAGCGCAGGAGTTTGAGGCTGTAGCCACTGCACTCAAACCTTGACAATACAGCGAGACCACCTCTTAAATTAAAAAAAAAAAAAAAAAGTAAAGATAATTGTACAATTTTTCAAATTGTCATGTAAAAGGAGATGGCTTTTTCCCCTAAAAACTATTCAACTGCCATAAGTCTTCCCAAATTCTTTCCTTATGTGACTCTGTTTATTTTAAACAAAGTTTTTTTGGACATATATTAACCTGGAAAGACCTCTATCAGTGCTAGTTTCAAGTACTTATAAACGTCACCTAAAGAAATCAATTTTCTTAAAAAAAGGAATAAAAAATTTAACATAGATGTATTAAGAATTCCTGGAGAAATACCACATAACTGCAAGAATTTCAAGTGCTGGGCATCTTCAGAGCACTTTAAAAAGCAACAAGATAAAAAGTTATGTTGCAGAGATCAGGAATATACATGAAGAAAGAAAGAAACCGTCTTGGTATTACAAAAATGGAAGGTGATGGCCTGGGAAAAAACTTCCAATGCAAATTAGAAAGTGCTTCACCTGAAAGATCTCACATAGAAGGAAAGATGTTATATAACTAAAAAAGGGGGGGTTCTGGATGACCAAAAATCACTATTGTCCAAGATGTACATGAATGTAGAGTGTGAGCCAAATTTTTTTGAGATGTACGTATGAGTGTGGGAAAAAACCACTATTTTAAAATCATATATTTTTTTACAGTAATCTTTAATGTGTATTCTAACTAATGAGTTTCAATATTATGACCTTGATTGCTTCATCTAACATTTATAGATTAAATAGGTAAAAGAAATAGAACCTTAGGGATTATGTCATTGGGAAAATGAGGGCTTGCTTTATGTTTGGGTTGCCTCACATTCAAGTATATACAGTACATCTATATACATGCGTAAGTGTGTATATATATTCCAAAATATATGTGAAATAATGGATAGGACCACACACTTTGAGAGCTCTGTTGTATTTATGCTATCCCTTTTGCTGGGAATGACCTGCATACAATTCAACAACTGTTTGATTCATCTGATGCAAAATACCTACATATACAAAGCTGTGTAGACATGAAATCTCTCCCCTACTAAGATGTAGCCTCACAATATACTGTGGTGATTGTAATCTGTACACATGGGGTTCAGAGATGGCACAGAGGAGCAAGTGTTTATTTCGGAAGGGAAAGCAAATTTTCCCTGACTCAACTTCATACTCCTTTAACTCATTATACCACAATTACAGCACTTATCATACTTCATTACAATTATGAGCTTATATATCAGTCTCTCCCTCGAGACTGAGCTCACTAAAAGCCATACTATGTATTCTTCATCTTTTTCATCTAGCAGAGTAGGCCCTAAATATTTATTAAATTAAAATTAATAAATGAAATGTAACTTAGAAGATGTCTATAGAAAGCAATAATATTCTATTTACTCTGAGCTGTGCTGCAATGATAATTTGGAAAAACTGTGTTGGCAACTTGGAATAACATAATTGCTTTTTCAAGTTTATACCACCCTATCTATATTCCTTCTCCCTGCCCCTCTGCTATTACAGTGAGGTAGTATGAACTACCTCAATAGGAAGCCTCTACTTCAAGAACAGAACATAGAAGAGTTTTATTTTTAAAGGCATTTTCCTGGCAAAGAAAGGGTTAATATCTTTTTTATCTGTAGCAAAGGAAAGAGGAGGAACTGAGAAGGGGATATGTAGAGAAGAAAGAATTCAGATGAAGCTAGATACACAAAGCCAACCCCTAAAATACTCTACATTAACATATGTTCGAAATTTAGCCTCTTAAGTCATAGCTGAAACCCATGCCAAATTCACTTTAATTTTTAAAAGTGCAAATTGTTTTAGATAACGGAGTCATTATGTAATTGCCCTAAAATTTTAATCAACACACAAAACATTTTTCAAATCGCCCAACCTACTGTCTCTTTAATTGCTTCATTTCTCTTTTACCCATTCATCTGTCATAAATACAAAAAATCTTACAACTAAAACAGAAAGCTTAAGTTATGAAATTGCTCTACAGAAAAACATACACTCTTGGAACACTCTCAGAATTCACTGCCACTGACTTATATTTTCAAGCAAAAGAGTCGTTTCCCCACTCCCCTCATTATCAAAATGTTTAGCCTACTATGTAAGCACTCTTAATATAAGAAAGTCTGGAAACCTAGAGCTTCTCCTTGGTAGGCTAGGATACTCTGCATTCCTACCACTAGATGGCGGACGGTACAGAAAAACAACAGGACTCTGGCAAGAGTGGGTTCTTGCCAGAGACTTGTACAGGCTCACCTATAAACCACCTCCTAAATTTTGAGATTGTTTAGGATTCCATACCAGTACTCCAAAGTGGTGATTTCCAAACCTAAACACCTTAGTTCCATCCCAGATTCCAAATAAGGATCTCAGGGATGAGGAAATTTTGGTAAGCACCACCTCAAAGATTACTTCTATGTTAATTTTTAATTTATCAGAAAATACAAGATATAAAGTTACTTAATGGAATAAAAACTCATCACTTAATATAAGAATTAAAAATATTTATTTAAACTGAATAGGAAAACAAAATGAAAGCATTACAGCACTCCAACATCAAAAAATAATGTTCTCCTCTTCTTTGAAGATCCAAAGTTTCATAATTATAATCCCACCTATAGGAAAGAAAACATATTAAGTATCAAGTAATGTAAGAGAAAGTGCCAAAATTACAAACTCTTTTTTGTATTATATTATGAGAACTTACTTACAAGTAAGTTCATTAGTCCAGTCAAGGAGATATAACCAAGATTCTCAAAAACAATCTAGTACTGGATCAAAAACACAAAACTTGACTTCCTAAGCAAAATATCAAACAAAAGGTCAAATAACAACTTATATATTGTATGTACTGTACTTACCTCCACCAATGCTGTGAACCAGAACGGTCCTGGGAGTTGGGCAGGAAAAAATTGAAAGAATTCTCCTTTCATTCCAACAAGACCAGGAAAAAGGAATCAGAGCTTGAAAGGCCCTGCAAATACAGGCCAGAGCACTATAAAAGGGGAAAAAAAAAAAATCTGGAGAGATTAAAGGGATTGAGACTAAGTCTGAAGAAAAGTATGTTATTAGTTGGGAAAGACCAAGTGTCCTGGTTTTCCTGGAACAGTCCTGGTTTACACCTATTGTCCCAGTGTCCCATTGGGACAACATACCCATTTCACTTTTTTTTCCCCCTCACTCTGTCACCCAGGCTGGAGTGCAGTGGTGCGATCATAGCTCACTGCAACCTCAAACTCTTGGGCTTAAGCAATCCTCCCACCTCAGGCTCCTAAGTAGCTGGGATCACAGGCCCACGTCATCACATCCCAGGAAAATTTTTATTCTTTTTTTTTTTTTTTTTTTTTTGGTAAAGGCGAGGTTTTGCTATGTTGCCCAGGCTGGTCTTTAACTCCTGGCCTCAAGTGATCCTCCCACCTCGGCCTCCCAAAGTGATGGGATTAAAAGGTGTGAGCCACCACACCTGGCCCCTTTCACCCTTAAAAAGTGACCCAGTTGGACATTAAATTATATGTCACTCTAGTTATAAGTGACCTAATAAAATTTATATGTAGCTAAGAAATTAATACACTACCACCATCTACTCCTGGTGTATCTGCATTTTTCTTTTATGAGTGCTATATTCTGGTTCCCAGCCTTCCTAAAACACACGCATGCTTCTAATTCTATCCACTTTGTCCTCTCACTCCCTACCCACAGGCATTTTTTAACATTAATCTCTGGTCCTATTTTTTTCAACCTGGGAAAAATCATCTAATCTCTTACCTTCAAAGAAAACCTCTATACAAATGATTCACAAATTTCTTCTCAAAAAATCAATATAAAGTCTTCTGGGGAGTTGGAGATATTATTAACAGAATTTTTCACCTCTATGTCCAAAAATATCCCATATTTAAAAAACAAGAACATGGTCTCAAATGTAATCTGAATTTCCCATTTTTGTTTTAATCAATAAGACTCATTCTTTACTTTGTTAAAATAAATTCTCAGGAATCTTCTGTCCCCTTATATTTTCCACAATGTGTGACATAGTGCCTTGTATGCATATTCATATGATGGCATGAATATTTGTGGATTTAGAGATGAAACAAAAGCCCATTTCTCTGCTTGTAAGATACAGGTAGAGAAGAGACAGTAACAGAGGGAAAAGTCCTACCTATAGCTAAGTTAATGTTATTCAGTTACTAAAAAGTAAGCAGGAATCCAAAAGAGTTTTCATGTCTTCTCTTAACAATTTAAATTCTGCCTAGTCAGAGGGAATAATGGACTGCAGTTAGTCTCTCTGCCAGAGTCTCCCTCACCCAGAAAACACAAGTTCTGTTCCACGTCCCCAATGCACTTAGAACAATGAGAGTTTTCATATTCCACCTTCATGAAGCTTTGCAAACCTCAGTAAAAACAAACAGAAATCCTAGTTATTCTACAAATATTCACTGCTTACTATAATATGCCAAATAGTGTCTTAGGAGTTAGATATTAGAAATATACAATAATGGACAAAGTTCCTGTTACCATGGAACTTATATACTGGTGGGGGAGGGGGACAGTCAGTAAATGAACAAATACATGTCAGATGGTGGTAAAGTGCTAAGGATCCCTTAGTTCTTAGAAGGGATGGGGGTACGTGTTTGGAGGGGGTTGCTATTTATACATGATAATCAGGGAAGGAGTCCCAGATAAAGAGACTTTTGAGAATTATGGCAACAGTGGTAGTGTGTCACCAATGGCCTGGACGCCAATGACACTGATTACCACAATCAACTACCACACAGGCATGTAGGCATCAAGATGTCCCTCTAAGCCACTGAGTAACAAATGAAAGCCATTTCTGAAAAACCTTTTTTCAAACTGCTGGAAACAAACTGCAGTAATGACAGCTATAGGTGGAAACAGTAAGTGCCACATAATAACTTATTTACATGGCTTTAAATTTTGAAATAATGCTCTATAAATGGAAAATATGAGCAACTGAATACATTATTATTAATAATAAATCACTATGAAATAAATCCAAAGCATTTTTCCAAATAAGTTTAAAAAGCCTTTACGTTTCTACAAGAATGAATAATCACTAGTATGTTTCTACAAGAAGCAATTAATAACCACACAACTATTCTTGTAAGATTCCTAGCCAGGTGCAGTGGCATATACCTATAGTCCCAGCTACTTGGAAGGCTGAGGCGGGAGGGTGGCTTGAGGCCAGGAGTTCAAGGCTATAGTGTGTATGATTGAGTTTCTGAGTAGCCACTGTGCTCTAGCCTAGGCAGCATAATGGTACCCCATCTTTTAAAAATTCCATATACCCCACATTCGCCTATTTCTCAGCAAAACCAAAAACTGATAATTTCATTCCTTGACAAATGCCTTTCTTAAAAGGCATTATAAAATATTTCTAAGATAAAAATCTACTTTAAAAGCTGCCAAAGTTCAAGTGAAGATGTTACTTTTTTAACTTAAAAACTCTGTGTAAATTAATTAAAGGAAAAAATCTGTTTGAATCAGTTTAAATCTAAAGATCCAACCTTTGGCCATCAAAAAGTGTTGATCTGAAAAAAAAACTTTTTCATTCTATACACAAATATAAACAATTTGGTATGTTTTATGTAAATTCCAAAATTGAAAAAAAAAGCATTATTATTTGATTCACTGTAAGGTTTAAAAGCCATCAACCTATGTATGTTACAGCAGAAACTTAAGAGGACTCAATATTTTTTTTAAAAAATTAAAAAAACAGCAAATTACCTCTTCTATTAAAAGTCAGACACTACAGAAGCAGTGAGAAAAAAACAAAAAAAAAGTCAGACATGATCACAACTTATTTTGTACATTATACAAGTTTAAAAGAGGCAAGAATGTCACAGAACAAAGTTAACTGACTAGATTTTAGGTGAACAGGTCTTATGTGATTTTACATGACAAGAACACACAGAGCAGTTTTCCAGTCATCTTTTGCCCCAGAGATGTAATCATTTCCAATTCTAAGTAATAACAAGAGGGATAAACCATGTTAAAAGGGGCCTCAATAGTTACAACACATTCTTGGTTAGTCACTAAGTTAGGAAAACATAACTCTGATGAAGAAAGTCAAAGAAAAATCAATTCTAGGTTAAGTCTATAAGCCCAAGGATAGGAAGCAGCTTAAGCTTCTCTTAAAAGGTTCCTAATCTCCTGATAGAAGGAAGTATCTCTCTCCCTGCACATCACCTTTAGGCAGTCAGTCAAGTATCTCAGCCTCCTCAGCTGCTCTATAAATAGCTTTCTAACTTAGCTACCACTTGCAACTCTACAACCAATTTTTAAGTCAGCATCTATGGTTGTTCTTTATTGCCACTCAACTGTATTATGCAGTGTTTCTGGGATGAGCTACAGAAATCACCTGAGGATAATGCCTTGATCCACTCTAGGTCACCAAGTCTAAACAATATTTTGCAAAAGAATATGAAGAACAAAAGCGAATGAGGGTTTATACCTTACAAAGTCTAAAACGTTATATTAAATTAATGCCCAACACAAATTCCAAACCTGATAACCACAATTACATAGTTCCGTTAAGAAAACTTACAAAAGCTAATGTTGAGAAAAGAAAAATAGACAAGGAAATACTGCCGGCTAAACCTTAACTTCTCAGTCATTAAATAGCTGGTTTTGGCCAGGGAACCATGGCTCACACCTGTAATCCTAGTACTGTGGGAGGCTGAAGCTGGAGCACCACTTGAGGCCAGGAGTTCCAGACCAGCCTGAACTAGAACGAGACCCAGTCTCTAGAAAAAACTACCGTAAGTATTTATAGAAGCTGTATTTCTCAAAGAAAAGCTCTCTCCTAACTATATCCCATTCCCTAAAAGTTTTCTGTGAGCTAAGAGGCTGCCCCAGATTGCCTGACTTCCAGGCAAAATTCTTCACTGACATCTAAATGTTAGATTTATTCTGTACTTCCTCTTACTAATAGCATCTTAGTTTAAGTATCTGTAAAATAGAGCTAATAAGACCATCTAATAAATAGGTTTTTTATAAGTATTAATTGTGTTAACAATACATGTCAATTGCTCAAAACAGAAAGGATTCCTTAACACATTGACTGCCACACTAGAAAAAAAAATTTTTTCCTTGGGGCTACCATGTTTTATTACGTAAACAGAATTACAACATCGAAAACAAAACAATCCTTTCTAATTTAATGAAAAATTTGTTATTTTTTATTGTTTTCTGTGCACAAGTTATATGCAACTTGAAATAGTTCACACGGCTCCCAAGGTGAAGAGACGTGTGAGTTACATATGGTTCACGAGACCCTGGGCTCATAACTAGCATGAGTTAAACACAACTCATATGGCAGTTCATGTGTTAAAGATTAGCTGTTCTCCTTTTGTATATTATGTCCAAACTAAACTGATTTTATGTAACACTGAGGACTGAAATGTTTCCTTAAACTTTTGTAAAATCTCTACCCTAAGATCAAAGATAGGTATACATTATTTCTGCTGAGAAGACTTTTTCAACGATTCCTCTGCAATCTAGAGATTTAGAAATCCCCCAAACCTAACTGCCACTATTTAGTCTATAATAAAGTTAATATATAAAAAGCCTGAAGCAGCAAAATCTCATCCTCAGTTTCCAGATCAACAAAACTCCTTGCCTTCCCTACTTTCACACTGGCAGGAGAAAACAAAGATATAGGGTAATTTTGAAAAATTGGCTAACTATGGTCCAACATACTCAAAGTAGCCAAAAGCTACCTGGCAATAAGTTGTATCTAAAGGCTATATGATCAAAAGTTGTACTCTCTCTACAATCTAGCCTCAGACAATTGCTCCAACTGTACTTCTTATTATACCCAACCTGTCCCTCTCATAGCCCCAAAGCACTCCACTTAGAAACAGATTCCTTTGTTCCGCAAACACAATTCCAGCCTTCCTACCTACAAATGTTTGCTTATGCGCCTTCCTCCACCAGAAATGCCTATTGTTCCTAACTACTTATCATTTAAGGCCTAGTTCTCCCCTTATCAAAAGCAGTATCTCTCACCTCTGATTTTTAATGTCATTTGATCTGTACTTATCTCGCATTGCCTGGCAATACAGCTATCTGTATATCTCATCTTCCCTACTAGACTGAGGACATGATCAGCGATTTTACTTTTATATTTCTCAATTATCTCAACACAACAACTTGGATATGTAGTAGACACTGTTAAATTAAATTTGGCCTAAAGCTGCCTCTGTAAGCGGTGAAGTACAACTTAGTATGTAAACAAACTGCAACTTAACTTAAGAGTATATTCTGATAACAAGTAGTTGAGTCTCCGCCAATTACAGCCGCCAAGCTTTCAGCCAATCACAGGTTGCAAACTGCTAAGACATGTCCAAATAAGGCAAATGCAGAGCTGTAACCAATCAGGCTATTTCTATATGTAACCTTTTTCTATCTATAAATACTGCCTGCCCACATTGCTGAGTAGAGCTCTCTGAACTTTCACTGGTTCAGGTGCTGCCCAATTCATTAATCGTTTCCTATCTCAAATAAACTCTGCTAAATTTAATTTGTCTAAAGTTTTTCTTTCAACAACACTCAATATGTAACTGCTAATGAGTATATTAATTTATTTCCACAAGACTAACTAACAAAGTCTTGTTTGGTAGAGATCCAGCTTTAAAAATGTAAGAATGACTAATAATTAATGTATCATTTGCAGATAAACAGATGTCAATAGTTAAAATCAAATAAGTCAATCAGGCCACCAAGATTCTTATTGACTTTAAATTGGTTTAACAAACCTTTTTTAGTCATACTATCATCTGATAATATGATAACAGTATGAACAGTTTATATGTAAGTTTATACACTTGGAACTCAAAAAAAGCTCGATTTCCAGACAAGCCCACAAAAGCCATCATATCACAGTATACCTGATTTTATTTATTTAGAGACCCAAACCACTACATATAACAATATTCAGAGGTCCAATTTTGGGTGCTAAGACACATTTAGCCCTCTGCACATCTGCCAACAAAACTGTGCATTCCTTCCTTCCTATCACTCTCAACAACCCTACTACAAACTACCTGGGAAAAGGAAAAAGTACTTCCCAGTTTCATGGCACTGGCATCTAAAGCTTGGAAGGAAAGCAGCTAAAATGCAAGAAAAGGGGACTCTAAAATGAAAATTTGGAGAAGGGGTGTGAAAAGACCAGAGTCTACCGAGGTAACTCCTGCTCCTTCAAGACCTTTAAGGGCTCCCTCTCCAGTCCCATTTCCCCTTACTCCCATTAACACTTTGCATTCCACCATAAAGAACTCTTTAAAGTTTACCCCAAACACACCATAAAGCTCTTTCTTGCCTCCATGTCACTGCTTATGCTAATTTAAAAGGAACTCATTTGTCCATCTGCAAACCGCTATTTATCCTTAAGATTCTCATTTTTCCACTCAGGCCATGTCCAAGAAAAATAAAGTCTTACAAAATGATAAACTCATGAATCTTTGTAGGTCTCCTAAAAACAGTGTGGAGAGTGGGAAAGAATGGGCATAACTGAAGTAGGAAGAAGCCCACTCCCCCTCATTCAATATAGCTTATTAAAGATAATACCCCACTTCTTACTATCTTTATTTGCACTTTAAATTCTTCACCAATGTCCTCTACCAAAACACACAAGCACTTAGCAAATAAGGCCTTATAGCATCCTGCCATAAGATGTGGACTGTGAGGCCAGGCACAGTGACCCACGCCTGTAATCCCAGCACTTTGGGAGGCTGAGGCAGGTGGACTGCTTGAGCCCAGGAGTTTAAGACCAGCCTGGGCAGTACAGTGAGACCTCATCTCTACAGAAAATTTAAAAATTAGCCTGGCATGGTGGCATGCGCCTGTTGTCCCAGCTACTTGGGAGGCTGAGGCAGATGGATCTCCTGAGCCCAGGAGTTTGAGGCTGCAGTGAACTATGATTGTGCCACTGCACTCCAGCCTGAGTGACAGAGCCAGACTCAGTCTCTTTAAAAAAAAAAAAAAAAAAAAAATGATGTGAACTATCACAGATAACACAAAGGCTAAAATCAAGGACTGTCAGGAATTCACTTTTAACAATCACACATTACCAAAGTAATAATAATAACAACAATAATAGAAAGAAAGAGAAAAGCATAAGAAAAACCCAAGATGTGACTAACAAACTCATTTGTTTTAAGTCAAATATATCAACAATAGTTAGGTCTGGAATAAATATATTAGTGTGTCAAACCACCCTGATTTTACATATCCTAACTCTGAAAGTTTATTTCCCAACTTCCATAATTCCTCATATTTTCAACCAATACAGAATAAAAATTTACCTGATCATGAAACAGAAAGAAGTTTAAACAACCACCCACTACTCATAGCAAAGACTATCACTCCTATAGTAACCTTCTTTCTTTCTGTAAAAGATCCTAAACATCATTTGGTAACACATTAGAAACCCCCATGAGAAATTCATTCCTCCTTGATTCATTTAGCATCTTTTTATTGAATACTTGTTATATGCTGCATTTAGCATAGTAAAGAAGATATGCAAAGGGCCCTCTATATAAACAATTACAATTATAGAAGCTATGAAGAATTACAATATATGAGGTAGGGCACCGTGGCTCACGCCTGTAATCCTAGGGCTCTGGGAAGCCGAGACGGGAGGACTACTTGAGCTCAGGAGTTGGAGACCAGCCTGAGCAAGAACGAGACCCCATCTCTACTATAAATAGAAAAATTATCCAGAAGTCATGGCATGCACCTGCAGTCCCAGCTACTCAGGAGGCTGAGGCAAGAGGATCACTTGAGCCCAGGAATTTGAGGTTGCAGTGAGCTACGATGACACCACTGCACTTGACCCAGGGTGACAGAGCAAGACTCTGTCTCAAAAAAAAAAAAAAAATTACAATGTATGAAAAGTGTCATTATGGGTAAGTACAACATACTATGGAAACATACAATGACACTATTCTGTGTGGGCCAAAACAACTTATTTATACTCATGCAACTATGTGTTATCTCTTCACGCATTTAAAAAACTGTATTGAGAACCTAAAACTATATACATTGGATCAGATTAAGTGACCCAGTCAGCTGAGAGAATGTTTGAGTCAAATAATTCCATCTGTCCATCTACGAACTATGCCGAGTACTGGAGTTTGCCATCAAGGAAATTTTTTTCTCCCCCATGATTTCCTATTTCCACATTACACAGAGATAGTACAGTTGTACGCCATGTCAACTTCAAAAGAAGGGAAAAAACTCGAATAGCTTTAGTTTCCCTTAATATAAACTAGCCTCCTCACACCATAGTCAAAAATTAAGTCAAAATTGATCAAACCTTAATATAAGAGCTAAAACTATAAAACTCTTAGAAAGAAACAGGTGTAAATGTACATAACCTGGAGTAGCCAATGGTTTCTTAGATATGACATAAAAAGCACAAACAAGCAAAGAAAAATAAATTGGACTTCATCAAAATTAAAAACTTTTGTGTATCAAAAGACACTATCAGGAAAGTGGAAAGACAAGCCACAGAATGGGGAAAAAATTGCAAATCATATATGCATCTAGTATCCAAAATATGTTAAGTACTCTTCTAACACACAGAATATATAAAGATCAAATCTTAAAATGGGCAAAGGATCCGAATAGACATTTTTCCAAAGACTATATACAAATGGTCAATAAGCACATAAGGGGATGCTAAACATAATTAATCATTAGGGAAAGGCAAACCAAAATTACAATGAGATACCACTTTACATAGGTAACCACTAGGATAGCTATTCTTAAAAACCAAAAACCAAAAACCTGAAAATAACAAGTGTTGGCAAGAACGTAGAGAAACTGGAACTTTCATACACTGCTGATGGGAATGTAAAATGGTGCAGCTGCTGTGGAAATCAGTCTGGAAGTTCCTCAAAAAATTAAACACAGAATTACCATACAACCCAGCAATTTTTACTCCTAGGTACATACCTAAGAGAACTAGAAACAAATGTTTATGCAAAAACTTACAAATGTTCATAACAGTATTATTCATAGCCCAAAAGGGTAAACAACTCAAATGTCCATCAACTGATGAATGTATAAACGAAATTGGTATATCCATACATGAGAATATTTATTCAGCTATAAAAAAGAATGAAATATTGTTATGTTACAACAAGGATGAACCTTGAAAACATTAAGCTATGTGAAAGAAGCCAGGCACAAAAGGCCACATATGATTCCATTTATATGAAATGTCCAGAATACGAAAATCCATAGACAGAAAGTAGATTAATGGTTGCAGGGGGGTGGGGGAGATATTGTGAGTGACTGCTAACAGATAAGGGATTTCTTTTTTGGGTAATGGAAAATGGCCTAGAATTAAATAGTGATTTCAAAATAAAAAAAAAAAAAAGACAGCAATGATGGTTGCACATAGCACTATGAATATACTAATCACCACTGAATTGCATATTTTAAAACAGTGAAGTTTACATCATGTGGATTGTGTCTCAATTTAAAAATTGCAACAACAAAACACACACACACACAGTCAGCCCTCCATATTCTGCACTGTGGATTCAACCAACTGTGAACAGAAAATATTTGGCGGGGGGGGGGGGGGGAGGTATGTACTGAACATATACATACTTTTTCTCTTGTCATTATTCCAAAACAATACAGTATAACAACTGTTTACATAGCATTTACATTGTATTAGGTATTATAAGTAATCTAGAGATGGTTGAAGTATACAGGAAGATGTGCATAGGTTATACGCAAATGCTATGCAATTTTATATCAAGGACTTGAACATCCACAGATTTTAGTATCCTATGAGAGGTTCTAGAACTAATCCCCCTGGGATACTGAGGGACAACTCTCTCTCTCTCTCTCTCTCTTTATATGTATATCCTTGCCCACAATCCCCTTTTACTATTAGCTTTAGATTAATCACTATTATTTCAAATTATTCAATAGAATACATTAATGAAATTTCTGCAAATAACTGAAGTACATCAAAAAGGCCTGCCAATCCTCTCCAGTATGAATGCCACCCATTATTTATTTTTTGGTATATACTTAAATTACATTGAGATTTTTGCATATTAGATGTATTTAAAATATGATACATTTATATTTAAGTATCTGCAAGATAGCTACCTCTATTACCAATACCAGCACAAAAAATTTTGAACATACACACACACAACCCCCCACAAGACCCTTGTTCTCACAAGACCTGTAATCAGAGAAACATACACTTAAAATACAGCAATTAAGAATATCCTGCAAAGACACTTGTTAGAGTATACCTGTGATCTTTAGTGAGTAAAGAAGTTTTTGAAAGCATGTCAAGCTTCCTCAACCACTATTTGGAAAACTGCCCCTCGAGTAAAATTTGAGCCCCTAGGATGCTTTCCAGTGATCACTTCATGGCTATAAATACCAGCACCATTCCAGAAATCACCACTGTGAATGCCAAGGGTTCAAAGAAAACTTTCAGCAATTCCCATTAGTCCCTAGAATCAACTTATGGTCTAGTTTTAGTGATCCTATTTTTACCACCATCACTACTACCACCCTAACCCTTGCCTCATACCTCCTAAGGCTTCCTTTTCTTTTACATTTTGACATTACCTGTTAACTGTACTTTATCCTTTCTTACATCAAAAATGAGTCTGCTGTATAGTTTTACTCTACAGGGCATCTTTCATACCAATTCCAATGTGATAGGCACCTCCCAAAGTTGTGCAAGGAAGCAACTCTGATAAATATTTCAGATATATTTCTGGTCCCCTGTTTAACTCTTAAAATTACAATCCTAATCTCAAGAACATGTCCTCAAAAATGTGCGTTTTTAACAGTGTTCAAATTGAGCAACTAAAAACAAAAACTGTGCTGTAACAATGTTTTGGAAAACACTTCCTAGTACCTAAACAAAACAACCTCTTAATACCTCATGAGTTCCATGAAACACATAGCAATTGGTTATGTTTTTATCAATGTTACTGATTGACTTTATATATAAATTGTAACAAGGCACTTTCAATACTCACCACAATAAATATTCTTAAATGCCTACTGGAATAGATTTCTATATGGAATCCATAAATTGTTTATGAAATAGTCCAAGCTATGAAGGGAGATTATGTATAATCACTCAATATTTACTGAGCCACCCACAGGGTTACTGACTAGGTACTTTGAGAAGAGATACAGAACAAGACAGAAAAGAACAGTTCCTATTCTACAGAGAAACACACATAAACCCAAAATATATACAAAAGCATGATAGTAACTACAGTTTAACAAAATTAGAAAACTTGATAAATGGTGATAAAAATGTTGAGTTGACAGGACCAGGGGAAGTTATTCAATTAATGTTTTTATGAAAAAGGTTACTTTAAATGTGTGTTAACAAACGCAGGTAGTTTAAAGAAGGTTCAAAAGAAAGGAGGGATTTTTTTTGACACGGGGACATGAAAGACATTTTGTGTCCAAGGAAATGGTATATGCAAAGGCTAACAGTTTGGTAATCAAGAACTTATTTTGGCACAATTGGTACCTAACCTGCCTGGCTTTCATAAAAAGGGATAGCTGTGATATTAAAAAAAGAAAAAAGTGAGGACAAATAGATCAAAAGTTCCAATTAATGACTAACTTTATTAAGGCCTTTGGGAAAAAAATTTTAGATTATTACTATCAGATGTTTTGCCCCCAGCAGTTTCCTTTCCAAGTCACACTGCGCACTCCCTCCAATCTACTTGACAGTATGACATAAAGGATTATGATACATCTCGTTCTTTAAGTCTTCAATGGTTTGGATCACTGTTACCTACCAAATCAAATCCAAAATTACTTTGAGAGTTTAAAGGATCTCTTAACTCTATTCTCTCTGAGTACCCTTCTGTCCCCCTCTAATACACACACTTCCCCTAGAGGTGCATTTTTTAGTTTCAGAACCTTTACACTTTTAAAAATTGAGGTCCCCAAAGAGCTTTTATGTGGGTTTTCTCTTATCAGTATTTTCTGTGTTGGAAACTAAAACTGGCGGGGCGCAGTGGCTCACGCTTGTAATCCTAGCACTTTGGGAGGCCGAGGCAGGATTGCTTAAGCCCAGGAGTTTGAGGTTGCAGTGAGCTATGATGACGCCACTGCACTCTATTCAGGGCAATGGAGCAGTTCCATTCCCCGTAATAAAACAGCACATAACACATTTAAAAAAAAAAAGAACCCAAGAAAATAAAACTGAGAAATTTAAAAATATTAATTCATTTTAAAATAAAATTATGTTTACATGTTTCATGAAAAAAACTATATTTTCCCCCAAAAATTACAAGAATGGCATTGTTTCATATTTTTAAAAAACTCTTTACTATGTGGCTTAATAGGAGACAGTTGAATTCTTATTATCTGAACATTCAATCTGTTGCAATATCACACATCACATAGCCTCTAGAAAACGCCACTGTACACTGGTGAAAGAATGAAAGTGGAAAAGGCAAATAATGTCTCAGTACACAAATACAGTTGTGACCTCACAAACTTGCTGAAATCGTCTTTAAGAACCCCAGGAGTCTCTGGACCACACTTTAAGAACCACTGCCAATAAAGGAGCAAAGGCAGCACAATGGAGCAAAGACAGTCCTTTTTTTTTATTTTTAATGAATGGTAATGGAACAACTGGATATCCACATGCAAATAACTAAATCTAGAGACAGACCTTATACCCTTCACAAAAACTAAAAAGATCTCAAAAGAGATCAGAGACAAAATGGGTTACAGACTGATAAAATATAAAATGCAAAACAATAAAGCTCCTAGAAGATAACACAGAAGAAAATCTAGATGACCTTGGGTTTGTTGACGACTTTTTAGATACATCACTGAAGGCATGACCCATGAAAGAAAGAAATGATAAACTGCACTTCATTAAAATTAAAATTTTCTGCTCTGCAAAAGACACTGTCAAGAAACTGAAAAGACAAACCACAGACTAGGAGAAAATATTTGCCAAAGATATATTTAATAAAGGATTGTTATCCAAAATATACAAAGAACTGTTAAAACTCAACAAGAAAACAAAGAACCTGACTTTTAGAACAAGCCAAAGACCTTAACAGACACTTCACTAAAGAAAATATACAGATAGCAAGTAAGCACATGAAAACACGTCACGTCTTTTAATTTGCATTTCACGGCAGGGAAACAACAATGAGATACTACTATACACCTACTAGAATGGCCAAAATCCAGCACACCTCAAATGCCAGTGAGGATGTGAACAACAACATTCATTTGGTGGGAATACAGAATGGTATAGCCACTTTGAAAAATAGTTTGGAGGTTTCTTACAAAACTAACATACTCTTACCATACAAATCCAGCCAAACAAATTGAAAACTTATGTCCACACAAAAAACACACACACAGATGTTTATAGCAGTTTTATTCATAAATGACAAAACTTGGGAGCAACCAAGATATCCTTCAGTAGGTGAATGGATAAATAAACCATAGTACATTCAGAGAATGGGGTGTTTATTCAACACTAAAAAGAAATGAGCTACCAAGCCATGAAAAAACATAAAGGAAACTTAAATGCAAATTACAAAGTGAAAGAAGCCAATCTGAAATGGCTACATACTGTAGGATTCCAACTCTATGACATTCTGGAAAGGACAACACCATAGAGACAGTTAAAAAAAAAAAAAAGATCACTGGTTGCCAGGGGTTCTTGGGAAGGGAGGGATAATTAAGTGAAACACAGAGGCTCTTTAGAGCAGTGAAACTACTCTGTATGATACAGTGGTAGATACATGCTATTATATATTTGCCAAAACCCATCTACATGTACAGCATCAAGAGTGAACCCCAATGTAAATTATGGACTTTGGGTGGTATAGATGTATCAATGTAAGTTCATCAATTGTAACAAATGTACCACATTAGTGAAGGGTGTTGTTAATAGCAGAGGCTGTGCATGTAGGAGGGGTAGAGGGTATATGGGAAATCTCTGTAACTTCCATTCCATTTTGTAACATTCCATTTTGCCATGAAACTAAAACTGCTCTAAAAACTAAGGTCCATTTTTTAAAAGCCCACTGCCATGAATAAATTAATATAGTTTATTTATTTTCTAGAATAAAAAATTATTATGTAAAAAGTCAAGCTAAGTTAATAGCAGACGCCAACACAAGACTACTAGGGTTCAAATCCCAGTTCCCTTCTTCCTGGCTGTGTAACACTGGGCAAATTACTGAACCACTTACTTTCCACTTCAGCAAAATGGAAATAATACACCCTCTCTCACAAAGCTGTTAAAAGGAAGTTAACAAATATAAAGTGTTCAATACGGTGCCCTGCACAAAATAACCACAAATATTTGTTAAATATAAAAGCCATCTAGGCAATAAGCACAAACAGTATACCTACTGCTACCTACATACCAATTATAACTTGAGAAATCCTTAATTTTCTGATAATCTGGCAAATCATAATCTGAACATAATTTTTAATATGTAAAGTTTTAAGTTCATCAAGATTCCCTTTTAAAGGAATATCATCAGTCATCTCACTGCCCAGAATGATTCTACACAAAAAGAACCATATACACGATAAACATAAAAAATTCTAAAAGGTGAAATCCAAAATTTTGATTCTCTAGAGAAATGTATAAAGCAGTTTAACACAGAACATACTGAGACAGAACACAAAGTAACGGAAATGCCACTTTAGCCACCAAAAGAACAGGAAGAGCAAATACTAAGCCTTTACTTTCAAAGTCTAAGGCTACTTCTTCCTGGTAGGGCTCTAACCTCTTGCCAAGATGCCTTTAAGTTTATTTTTCTTACTTCTTTGATTTTGAAAAATCATGAAATTAAGCATTTTGGAACTGAAGAAAACAAAACAGAAGCGACTTTCTACACATTACGGTGAACTTTCACATTAAATATTCTAAATTATGATCAAGGGACAATTTTAAATCAAAGCAATTCTCATGATTAAAATGGATTATTTTTAAACAATTAGTGTATTTTAAAAACATCAAAGTAAATGTTTCATACAAATACTTCACTAATCATATGAAAGAAAAAAGCCATGGCACTTCATATGAAGTGTTTGACTTCTCACATGCCACTGTAACTTTAAACTCAAAGACATTTTTAACAATTATCTAGATATATAAAATATATAGTAAACATTAAAAGCATAGATGCCTAAAGGCCCAAAGTCTAATGCTAAGGTTTTGTTTGTTTGTTTGTTTGGCACAGGGTCTCACTCTGTCACCCAGGCTGGAATATAGATCACAGATCATAGATCACTGTAACCTCCACCTCCTGGGCTCAAATATTCCTTTCACCTCAGCCTCCCAAGTAGCTGGGACTACAGGCACACATCACCACACTCAGCTAATTTTTAAATTTTATTTTTAGAGGCGAGATCTCGCTATGTTACCCAGGCTGGTCTTGAACTCCTGGCCTCAAGCAATCCTCCTGCCTTCACCTCCCAAAGTGCTGGGATTACAGGCATGAGCTACAGCACCCCACAGTATTTCTTAAAATAACAAATAAGTCCACCAGTGAAGCATAATTACTTTGCAAAGATATTTCAGAATTCATTTGCTAATTACAAAAAATGGTAGCTACAAAAATGGGTGAAAGTCAAGGTCTCTTTAGAGGTTTTCTTTGAAAATACATGCTATTTTGAAAAACAACAATATATAGGAGAAAAAAATATATATTTGTGGAGTTCTGCTATATACCTCAGGCATTTGACATATGTAGTCAAATCTTACTATTACTATTATCGATCACTTCATTACTATTTTCTGTATTTCAGAACTATTACGACAAAGTAAGGGACAAAATAGGTCAAATAATGAAAAATGAAAATATAAATCATATGTTTAATTCTTATGGGAAAGAACAGGAAGCCCACACATTAACTACAAAATAACTGTCTTTGTAAAACAAGATATTTTTGAAAAAAAAGTCCCAGTTACCTTATTTCTACTAAACAAAAGACATACTGGGACAGATCTTCCACTTTATGTTTTCCTTACATGTGTCATCTTAGAAATCTGATTCCGGTTACCAGATACCTTCTTGACAATATGCAAACTAAGCACCTCTAAGATGTCATTAACTAAGACATTAAAAACCAATACATATGCTTAAAAGCGAATTAATTCAGGGACACTTTGGTATATTACATACCTTTTCTTTTTTAAAAAAAAAATTTTTGTAGGGATGGGGTCTCACTATATTACCCAGGCTGATCTTGAATTCCCGGCCTCCAGCGATCCTCCCACCTCAGCCTCCCAAAGTGCTAGGATTATGGGCGCTAGCTACCGCACCTAGCCTAGACATTTTCAGTGGTCATACAAACCTCTAACCCAAATACAAATCCCACCTTCTACATATGCAAAACATTCACAAATCTCACTTTTTAAAAAATTGTTTCCACAATTAAAATTAAGTAGGGTCTAGCTTCAGCTCACAACATTAAAAATACTATGCTGCATCTACCAAAAAGAGATATGCTTATAATGGATGCTTACTAAGAACTTAGTCTTGATTTTGTATTAGAACAGGTAAGGCAGATTGTGGTTGAAATGAAGTGTCCCTGGAAATTAACTGGGAAAAATATGGATTAAAAAATTAAGACATTATAGCCATTAACATAAATATTACACTTCAGTGAAACATGTCAAAAAGTAAATGTCTGGGTGGGCACGGTGGCTCACTCCTGTATCCTAGCACTCTGGTAGGCCGAGGTGAGGGAATTGAGGTGAGAGGATCGATCTCTTGAGCTCAGGAGTTCGAGACCAGCCAGAGCAAGAGCAAGAGCAAGAACAAGACCCCGTCTCTACAAAAAATAGAAAAATTAGCCAGGCGTGGTGCTGCCTGCCTGTAGTCCCAGGTACTCAGGAGGCTGAGGCAGGAGGATCACTTGAGCCCAGGAGTTTAAGGTTGCAGTGAGCTACGATGATCCCACTGCACTCTACCTGGGGCGACAGAGTGAGACTCTGTCTAAAAAAAAGGTAAATGTCCAAGGATAGTAAATTAAACAAATATAGAAAAAAGAAAATTAAGAATTCATATCAAAAACAGGATAAAATTAAAAGGTTGTGAGATCAGATACGTTAAAAAGTGTTACGTCTATACCTCAATCATTATGAATGTTTTAAGCATTCTATAACCTCTGTAAATGGAGTTAGAAGCTACTTTTTATGCATAAGAATTGCCCCCACCCATCACCTGTGAGAGAGGATTAAATGATAAGTGCCTGGAAAATTGAAGTTCTTCAAATAAGTGCCACTAAACAAACAAAAAAAAAAGAAACAAACAAAAAAGAGAAAATAACAAATATAAGTGCTACTATTCTTCTACCTTGATTATGGCCATTAAAGGCCTGAAATTAATGAGAAATCATCTTTATTTTTACAAATATGTTTCAAGTTTGACAACTCTTCACACTACGGACACTAGCCAACATTATTATCCGCTAACATCTATGGTATAAGCAAAGCAAAAAGATCTCTTTTCAACAAATATATAATGTAGTATGAATTAAGCCATAATTCATGGATTATAATAATCACTTCCTAATATGGAAAGATCTTGGTGAGGAAGTGCACAGAAACTACCTCCACATTCTAAGGCCTATAGCTAAAACAACAGTCCTAAGCATATTTTTGTTAAATGTTGCCATTTTAAAATAAAATCATTTTCACTAGGTTCATATATGTAGGTGTTAGTTGTTGGGAACATTAAAAGATGCAACAGAACTAAGCTTTCACTATAAAGAAAAAATCCTAAAAAGACGAAAAATTACTTGAAATGACAGATCTCTATATTAAACCCTAAAGTTCATGATGTCAACACCAACAACCTTTTCAATTTTCTTAAAGCATCTAAGTGTGTAGGAGAAGGTGTTTGTTTAGCAAACCACTAATTGGTCAGACTTTACTTAAACTTATTTCATTAGTGAGAACTGGTTACAATGGCACTTTAAGCAACAATACAGGGAAAATAGTGTCACTGTATTTTAAAACCTCATTGAAAAGAAATAGAGGCATATTTTTAATTTTTTTAAAGTCAAACACTACCAGGTATACTCAAGCTTTAAAAAGGTAGGAGTTTATAAAAATAGCAGTGGTAGAGAAAAAGAACCACAAATGTGAGATTATCCTCCAAACCTAATCCCAGTTGGCATCTGCAGTAGCAGCTATTACAAGAGAAAAGGCTAATAACATTTATAAAACCATAAGCAAATATCACTCCTCTAACCCTATCTAACCTATTTCCTACTCTTTTTGGCAATGTGTTAAAAGAACCACTGCTACATTTGAAATAAGACACAATCTTTCTGAAGACTTTTAAAAGCTTTGTCTATTCTTGTTATAATTTGTCATTTTGAGTGAAGAAAAGAGGAAAATAGTTCACACAATTACTTTTTATCCCCACATCAAAAAAAAAAAATACTAATAAAAGAATTAACACAGTGTTAGGGGTAAACTGTAAGATTTGGTAAGGCAAACCAAAAAGTCATTTGAAGAGAAGTAAAGAGCAGAAATGCCTACTCCCCATATCAGATAATTAAAAAAGCATTTACAGCTCCATGATGCAGTTTAAAGAATTTTCTGTTCATAAGTGTCACCATTTAAAGATAGACTCCATTCTCTAAACAGGCAAGGACTGATAGTTAAAAAGTAGCCTGCATGAGTATCATAACTGAGAACCAAGCACTAACAATTTTTAAAAAACTTTTCCGCAGTGGAGGAACAAATCAAAATTAATAATGGGTTTGCCCATAGCAATAACTTGTTCTAACAGCACTTCATGAGCAAAGCATCTTGGAAGAATTCACATTTTGTACACTTATTCTAAATAAGTGCAAACCTTACAGCCAAAGTCCAAATGAGACACCAAAACAGGCCTCCACACAATGAATTCCCTATCAGGGCATACTCACTCCTGCTTCAAACAGTAAAGCAAAGTAACTTCACATGAAAGTCAGTCAGACTAATGTGTCCAGTAGTCATTTAAAAAGGAACTTACTATTGTGACTATTTCCCTATTTTTCCCTGAAAAGTTTCAGGTCAAAGCTCCGTTGACTCAAAGCCTGAGTGATCCACTGAGCTTTGTACCCTGAGGTAAAGGAGCACAAAGAAAAAGGAGGATATTAAAGGTGGCTTCCAGGTTTGAAAACAGTTGGGAGGAGTTAGTTCTATTAATTGTATGTAAGTTAGTGAATGGAGCAATACTATGCCGTATAAGAAAAGCTAGTTCCTCAAAAGATATTTGGCATATTCTGTTCAGTTCAGATTTAGCTTAAAAAATAAATAAAACTAAAAATATGTAATTGGCATAAATTAAAACGTATCCAAACTCAAGCATCACCTAACATCTTTATAAGCTATCTATAGGTAAATTTATCAATCCATTTTGAATTCCAATAGTCTACGCTTCACACTTAAGCTTCTAAATCCAAACCGCCAATGTTAACAGTTCCAGGAACTGATACCAGTATCAGCAAAGCCTTTTCCCATACTCCCATTTGAAAGGAGGGGTGGTGGTGGCGGCTAACATTCATAACTCACCCCAGTCAAAAGTACGGACATACAGTGATTAAACTCTACTAGAGGCAAAAAAAAATTCCAACTTTCCACAAAGCTTCCCCTACACCAAACTAAATCCTTTTACTTTCACTCCCACGAAGAGGGTAATCTGGGATAAAAGTAGGGTACTGGGTATGGTGCTTAAAATGAGTCGAAGAAACTTAACTGAAGCTACAGAGGCAAAGAAAGGCAGCCAAGCCGGGGAGGAAAGGTGGAAGAGAAAGCCGGGAAGGGAAGGGAGAAGCTAGTGGAGAGCAAAGGAAACGGGAATCACTTCAAGGGAGGCAACCATCAGGGTTACAGAGTAGCAGGGATGTGGGTCCAAGGAACCCGGCATTTACGGAAACCCGAAGGCGGCTAATAGGGAAACAATGGGGCGGTGAGGCCGGGAGCAAGCGGGAGCCGCTGAGGCGAGGGCGACGAGGCGGCACGGGACGGTGGGATGGAAGAGCAGAGGGCTGCAGCAGAGAGGGGTAGGGGCATGAGAGGCTAGGTGGGGAGGCAAGTTGGTCCCGTGTGATGAGGTATGGTGGCGCGCTGGGCAGCGAGGCGAGGGTCCCTAGGAACCAGGAGGGGAGTGGCTTGTCAGAGATTTTTAGACAGGGAACGGGGGGAACGGAGGCCGTGAAGGCTGATGTGATGGAAGCAAAAAGAACCCAGCTCAACGGCAGAGAGCCGCCGTGCCAGTAAGACGCAGGGAGGGACGAGGCAGCTGAAGGGGGAAAGGAAAGAATGAGGGAAGGAAGCGGGTGGCATGGGCGGGGAGTGGGGGCCAAGGTCGGCTTCACTCACAGTCCAGGTGCTTTTTCTTGGGCCCCATGATCTCGTGGGTCGTGGCCTTGCATACTGTCTTGGATACGGCGGAGCCGGTGACACTGTGCTGGGCGGCGGTGATTCGGTCCGTCAGGCTCTGGCCGGACATCTCTGCGGCTCCTCCGCCACCCCTCCCGCTCGGCAGCCGGCGGGGACTGGGACCCCCAAGCGCCGGAGGACCCCCACCCCCCCCACCGCACCCCCCTACCCCCACCGGCTCCTTCCCCGCCTGCCGGCCTGGGGCGGGGCTCAGGGCCGCGCGCTGCCACCTAGCCGGGAGAGAACCGGCTCGTGTCACCCACGGAGTCGGACACGGTATCGGGCACTCCCTTGCCCCCGCCTCAGCTCAGCCCACCCCTTCCCTGGTCAGCTGGAGCCCGGCAGGGCAGGAAGGACAGGCAGCTGCAGGAAAATGGCGGCGCCAGGCTCCTCCTCGGAGCTTTCCGGGCTGCCCCCGGGTCACGTGACTCGGCACCGCCCCTCCTTCTCCCTTCTCCCGCCCCTTTTCCCTTCCCTTTCCTCTTCAACGCCCGCCCTCCCTCGCTCGGCGAGGGAAGAGCGGGGCGGTGCCCACGCGTTACGTGGTGGAACCCGCCGGGCGGGCGCAACAGGAGGCCCGCCCGCGGGTAGTGCGCGGCTGGCCGCATCACGTGACTCTCTCTGCCAACAGGTCGCCAGAGGCCCAGCCCGCGGGGGTCACAGAGGGGGGTGGGGCGGGGCGGCCGGCTTCTCCCCTTTCTGCCCACGCCAGGAGGTCCTCGTGTTTGTGGTTGAAACCACCAGCTTGACAAAGAGGAGGTGCATCTGCCTGCACAGCTTCTCTGAAAAAGAGGGTGTCAGAGCTCTGTCTCTCAGAGCTTTCCTAGCGGAGTCAAGTAAGAATGTGTTTGGAGACGCCCCCCAAAGTCGTCCTCCTGGCTTAAAGGAAAAGCTTCCAATCGGCCTATTTCCTGAACTTGCCAACAAGCCTCTCTCTATTATGGAACTGCTGAAGCTCTCCCTGTTTACTTATCCCAGAAAGGCTTTTCCCCCTCCTTTCCTTGAGAGGCTTGGAAATGTCACCTGGTTTTGTTTATCTCCACTCCAAAAACTCAACACGTTGCTGCCAAGCTAAATTTAGTTACTAACCGGCCAGTATTCATTCTCTAGAGTGTCAAGTAGGACAGGAAACACATAGCTTCACTGGAATTTGAAAAGGGAAGTAGTAGGATGATGTCAACATCGATTAGCTTGACCCTACAAGGCTGACTGCTGTGGTGATTAAAGGTCCAGACCATAGAAGGAAGTGAGAGGGTGGTAAATGGACAAGTCCCATTCAAAGAGTGGAGACATCACTACCTGCCATCTCCCCGGTTTAGTCTTTCTTCCCCTGGGTCTCTTTCCTCTTATTGGGTGAGCCAGATTTCCACGGAAAGACATTGACACTGCCTGTGGGCATTTTAGAGGAACTATTATACCCTGAGAATCTGTTCTATGAGATCAAGAAGATCTACTAACAAAGCCTTTTAAAATGTTATTAAGGCCTACATTTAACCCAGGGTTAGGGGTAAGTATTTAAATCTCTATGACTATTAAGTTACCATGTAATCTTACTAGTTTCAAGTGAAATGCTAACATACTCAGAGAGTCTGTGTACACCATCTGCCAGCCAAATCCAAAATACTGTGCCTCAATCTGGTGACTCTCAAAAGATGCAAAACTCATAGAAATTTAACATTTTATGTATCATATCAGGAATTTTGTGGTCTTCTCCCATTCCCTTTCCCCCCACACCTGCTCACCCCCTTTTCTCCCCACTATGGCTGGTGAAATTCTGCAGCATCATGTTTTTGCCAAGAACACAGTTCTTAAACCAGCAGGCTTCATCATTGTAAAGCCAGCCTCAAATTTCACAAAACCGTAATGACTTCCTTCAATGAACTGCAATCCATCTGTGGTTTGGTGCCCAGTTTGCTGCCCCATGTGCCTCCAGCCAAGGAATTACCCAATTCTCAAGACATGTTGTCAGCCATCATTACTACTGTCCTATGGGTTCCACTGCATAATTTACTGGTTGGCCTGGGCCTCTGTACTGGTAAAGCCCAATCTGAGGTCAACACTAACATAGTTTAGCTATCAATGGCTAAATATTTTATCCTTAGGGAAAAAGTAGAAGTTATTCCTAAGCACACAGCAGGAAACATTTTTATGCCCTACTATAAATGCCATTCTAGGAAAGTATTTCACTGTTACTTTTACCAAAGAGGTTCTTTCAAACCACCTTTACAAATAATTGCGGACATGTTTACTTCATTTTTTTAAAAAGTTTTTTGAGAGACAGGGTCTTGCTCTGTCACCCAGGCTGGAGTGTGGTGGCCCAATGGTATAGCTCATTGCAACCTTGAACTCCCGGGCTCAAGGGATCCTCCCACCTCAGCCTCCCGAGTAGCTAGGATTACAGGTGCACACCACCACACCTAGGTAATTTTTTTTTTTAATTTTTTGTAGAGATGGGAGTCTTGCTCTGTTGCCCAGGCTGGTCTAGAACCCCTGGCCTTCCAAAGTGCTGGGATTGCAGGCATGAGCCACCACGCCTGGCCATGTTTACCTTCTTAACAAACTAGCTTCTGTTAGAAATATCATTGTACTTCTTTTTCAAGGATACATTTTAGAAGTTTCTAAAGATGTAAACAATCAGTGATTATTGTAAAGGTTTATGTACAGTTGTGAACTGAAAGATAGGGAGAAATTTAGAAGATAGGGAATTGTTCTAAAGATAGGAATTACTGACTTACCTTATTTTATATGCTTAAGTTTTCTCTGTGTTTTGGTTTCCTTGGTCTATTCAAGAAATATTTCTACTGAAATCCCACAGATGCCAACTCACTATGGCCAAAACTGAACTTCTCTTGTCCTGCCCACCATCCATCATCCTTAATCCATACTGATCCTCTCCTTTGTTCTCTGTTTCTGTTAATGGCCTCACCACCTGTCCAGAAGCCCCTTTCAGAAAACTGTGATTGATTCTGAGCTCTCCTTCTCTTATTTCCCTCATCAAGCCTAATCTACTTAGATTTCTCAAACCCATCTTCTCTTTAACACCATTTCTGTTGTCTTAATTCCAGCCTTTATGATTTCTTTCATACCTAGACTGTTTAAGTAATTTCTTAGCTGATTTCTCTGCCTCTCATACCCTGACCCTCCAATCCAGATCTTTCTGAACCTAAAATGTGATTGTCTTTTTTTGCAGTAAAATCCTCCAGTAGCCCCCTATCACTGCTCTAAAGGATAAAACTCAGTAGAATTCTACACACAGTAGAATGCTGGTTGAATGAATGAATGAAACGTTTTGAAATCATCCATTTGGACACACCGTCACTTCAAACCTCTCATTTGATAAAATCTCCCCACTTTTTCACACATGCCCATCCCATAGTTATCCATCTGGAGCATCATCCTTATCCAGTACTTTGTTAATTAATTCACTTTTTTAAAAAATATGTGTTGAACACCTACTGTGTGTCAGGCACGTAAGTTCTAGGTGCTGAATACTGTTTAACAGTGAACCCATCAGTCCTTTGGGAACTGATCAGTTCTCAACCTTGATCACCAACTTGAAGGCTTATTTGCTTTGATTACAAATGAACAGACCAAAAACAGAAGCAAAAAACTTGAATAGCACATGATATTTCCTAGGCTCTCCCATGGGGTGCCGGGAGAAGGAGCAACAGGTTTTTTGAGTACCTTCTATATCCTAGGAACACTACATAAGTCTTTTCATTTAATTCTTATAACAATAACTCCAAAATGTGTTGTGCTCATTTAATACAAGTAAACAAACAAGTCTTAGAAGTAACTTCCCAGAATCTCACAGATAGTAAGTGGCAGAAGCAAGATTTAAAAACTCATTCTCTTTCCAACAGTGTACCCAGACCCTTTAGCCAATACTTGAAGCAACTGCCAGTATACATCAAGTCCATTCAACAAATAGTTCTTGCCTACATACTATGCGCTAGGCTTTTCTAGATGCTAAGATATAATAATATGCAAGACAAGCATGGTCTTTGTTCTTAGAGATATTAAGGTCTTTAAGTGGCAACAGGGGAGAAAATAAGTGGGGAGGAAAAAGTATGCTGCACTTGAGGAACCTAGACAGTGTCTATGTCTTAAAAGTAAGAAAGTGAGAGAGAAAAAGGATATGGAAGAGAAAATTGACCAGAATTTTTACTCCTATTATTTCACTTAAATACATTCCCAGATCCAAAGAGAGTCCACCAGTTCCCTATTCTCACTGTTCTTAGAAATTAGTGTTATCTAAATTACAATCTTTTAACATTCTGTTAGCTAAGCTGATATGAACCTCTGGCAACCCCTTTCTCTCTCACCCTTCTATGTTTACACTTCTTGATACTGCCAAATCAGTTAAACATCATAACCTTACAAAAAGGTAAGGACTTTTTTTTGTAGCTGAGATCTCTTGCTAGAACCTCCAAGAAAGTATAGTCATGCACTGCATAACAATGTTTCAGTCAACAACAAACATATCATATATGATGGTGGTCCCTTAAGACTATAATACTGTATTTTTACTGTACCTTTTCTATGTTTAGATACACAAACCCACTTACCATTGTGTTACAATTACCTATAGTAGTCAGTATAGTAACATGCAGTACAGGTTTATAGTCTAGGAGCAATAGGCTATACCATATGGGCTAGGTGTGTAGTAGACTATACCATCCAGTTTGTGTACACTCTATGATGTTCACACAACAACAAAATCGCCTAACGACACATTTCTCAGAACATAGCCCCGTCCACATACAACTGTGGGAAACTTATTCATGCTTCAGGTATACATACTTCTGATAATAACAATAACATGTAACTTTGTTGATTACTTACTCTGTGCTAAACACATTACATGGATTATCTCAGTTACACCCTAAAAGAACTTCATGACATTAAGTGGCAGAGACAGATTTGTGTTCACCAAACTGTTTGCTTTTCCCCCTGAGCACAGTTAGACTGCATTTCCCAGCCTCCTTTGCAATTAGTTGGGGTCATGTGACTGATTTCTGTCCCAGAGAATGTGGACAAAAATAATGAAAGCCCTTTAAGGCGTGGCCCATAAAACCTCAAAACCTCCTACACATCCTCCACATTCTCTTTCTTTCCTTACCTACCCAGCTGAATGAAGACTTCAAAGAATCTAGAGGAGGCGGAAACCATAAAATGGAAGAAGCCCAGGATCACAAATGAATCCTTGGAGGAATGCTGCCCAGGAGAACTGCATGACCAGGAACACCTGTGTTAGATTTTATTTGCTTTATTAAATTATGCCCCTGAGATTTTGATGCTGTTTCGTACAGTAATTAGCTACCCTGACTAATACACTTCTTTTTGCTCCATTTTACTGATTAAGAAATTGAGGCTTGGGAAAAGTTATGTAACTTGCTTAAGTTTGCTCAGCTATTCAGTAAGGGAAGTAGGATTAGAGCTCAGGTCTAACTTTAGAGCCTGGGCTCTCACTGCTTGAGTTCCTCATGAAACTGTTTCATGTACTTCTAAAATTTTCATAATAAAAGTTCCAAATGGCTTTTTAACACAAGGAGTGACACACTTTCCTTTCTTTCAGGTATATTAATTTTACAATTTCACTATGACTTCCAATGTATTTAGGCCTTTTATAGCTGTTCAGAGATAATGTGTAGACTGGTTGTTAAATACAATCTTTCCCTTAAAAGGGAAGATTAACCAAACCTTGACCCTGAATCATCATCAAAAACAATCTCTAATTATGAAGCAGAATAAAAATAGGATACATAAGATGTTAAGATATCTGGGGTACATTTTTCTCTGTAACCCAAGAGGCTGAATCAAGTAAAAGTATATTAGAACATGTGACATTGAACTAAAATAATATCAGAGGTTTAATGATGATGTTAAAATTAGTATATTGAGTTTTGACCAATAGGTATTAGTAAAATGAAGGAGATTTATTAATTCATTTGTAGTAATGGGAGAAGCACTGGATTTGGAGTCAGACACACTTAGGTCTGAACTTAGATTCAAAACCCTGAGCAAGTTATTCAGTTTCCTCATATATAATACAGGAATAATAGTACATATCTTACAAATTCCTGTCAGGATTAAAATATTGTACACAAAAAACTAGAACAATGCTTGACACATGGTTGTTATTCAATAAATAAGATCAGTCAAAAACATTTACTCAGAATTTACTATGGGCAAAGCACTCTGCCAAATTCTCAGGATATAGAAATGAATTAGACAAACCATTAACACAATGTATTAAGTACCATTATAGAGATATTGCATAGAGTATTATAAGAACAGAGAAAAGAGTCACCTAATTCTGCTTGGAGGATCAATGAAGGTCCCAGAGGCATAGACACTTAAACTGAGACTCGAAGGATGATTAGGAGTTATAAGGAAATCAGGGAAAAGTTATTCTAAGCAAAAGGAGCCAGATATGCCAAAAAAATAAGTAATTTGAGAACTGCAAAATAGTTGTATATGGCTGGAGCATAGTGTGTGTGTGTAGTTTTTATTTATTCATTCGATCAGCAAGTTATTATTGTGTACCTATATGGTATGCTGTTCTAGGTCCTGAAAGCATATCAGTGAAGGAAACAGAAATTTCCTCTCTTCATAGTGGTTGTTTTCAAGTGGGGCACATAACAAAGAAGAAATAAACATGAAATGCAGGTAGCAAAGAGTGCTATGAAGAAAAATTAAGCAGGGTAAAAGGTCAAGAATGATAGGGGAAGAGGACTTTAAACTGGGTGATAAGGGAAAGACTCTAAGAAGGTGACATTTGACTTGAGTGGATTGTGGGAGTCAGCAATGCAAATATTGTGGGGGAAGATCATTTATTATAAAGGGAATAATGAGGACCATGGCTCTTAGGCAGGAACAAGATTAACTTGTTTGCATAACAGCAAGATGGCCAGTGTGGCCAGAGAAAGAGTGAAGAAGAACAAGAGGCTTGGGATAGAAACAAACAAAAAAAAGAGGCTAGAGATACAAACAAATCATGATGAGTTTTTTAAGGCACGTTGAGGAGTCTAGATACTATCCAGAGGTAGATGTCCCATGAGAATAGACAGCTAGCCCTAAATCCTTGGAACAAGCTGATGACTGCATGAAGTAGGCTATTTCCACCCAAGACTGTTGGAACAAACCCCACTGATTGCCACAGTCTTCTTTATATGCTTATCCTCTTGGCTGTGCATTTTTATGCTCTTGGCTATTTAATCTCCCCTTTTCTGGATTAGGGTCCTTGATTGTTAATGGACATCTTTGTCCTTTACTCATGGTATTCTCAAGACCGGTATCCTTGACAATTATCAGATATGGGACTAATTCTTCATACACTGGGAAGGTTGAACAAACCCTACCCAAATTAAAGGAAAAAAGATACTTGATTATATGAGGAAGATCCAAATATATTATGGCATATGCTTTAATTGTCCAGTTTTGAAAATCTGGGAATATGGCTTTAGGGTATGCCTTGCAAACTCTAGTAATTTTTGTCTTAGTGTCTGTCTACATTGCAGTTACCAGATATATGATCTTCAGAGTCTTAAATACTGCTGCACAACCACTGTTAAACTAGATGATTTACAAATGATCATCCAACAAAAAGGACAAAAAGGCCTGATACTTACAGAGGCAAAAATGACTACCATAAAAAATTCAATACACCACTGAAACTTAAACAGCAATGTAGATCTGGACTGATCATGTCCCAGGAAATAATGGTATTTATTTATTCCAGCTTGGGCTGAAGACTGACCAAAAGAACGGAGTCTGAGAAATGAAGCAAAAACTATAAGGATTTGCAAAATGGATCAACTGTACTATTTCATGACATGCAACACAAACTATCAAAGCTCTTATTGTTCTAACACCAACTTGTTTAGAACCATAGGTTACAAGATAAACCACAGATAAACTGATTTAATTATAACTCTGCACTCATATGATCTAGCAATTCACCTAGTTTACAAATTTTAATGAATCCTTGCATAGGCTACTAACATCCACCATAAAGCCACCTTATGATTAATACCAGCCACCTTTCAAATCCTATAAATGTCTTTCCATAAATCCCCTCTTTTCCCCCTTTTGAAACATTATTAAGATTCTGTTATGGTGATGCTTCCCCTTATTAGGAACAAATCCAGATTTTTATGATCAACATGCTTTCTTATGATTTTTGTATGGAGTGTAGCAGGCTAAATCATGCCCACTCCCCCCCCACCACCACCAAAGATGTCCATGTCCTAATAATCCCCAGAACCTGTGAATTTATTTATTTTTTTATTTCAAAATATTATGGGGGTACAAACGTTGAGGTTACATATATTGCCTTTGCACCAACCGAGTCATAGCTACAAACGTGCCCATTCCCAGACAGTGCATACCACACCCATTAGGTATGAATTTACCCATCCCCTCCTCCCCTCTCCCTCCTGCCTGACACCCAATGAATTCTACTTGCATATGTGCACTTAAGTGTTGATCAATTAGTACTAATTTGATAGTGAGTACCAGTGGTGCATGTTTTTCCATTCTTGTGTGTGATACTTCACTTAGAAGAATGGGCTCCAGCACCATCCAGGATAATACAAGAGGTGCAGAACCTATAAATTTATTATCTTACATGGTAAAGGAATGTTGCAGATGTGCTGAAGTTAAGGATAGGGAGATTATCCTGGATTATCTGAGTGGGATCAATGTAATCACAAGGTCCTTATAGGAGGAAGATGTGCACTCAGAGGGATTAGAAGGCTATCTGATAACAGAAGCAGAGATTGGAGTGATGCGGCCACAGCCAAGGAATGACCCATCTAGAAGATGGAAGAAGCAAGGAATGGATTCTCCCTGGAGCCTCTGGAAGGAATCAGCTCTGTCAACCCCTTGGGTTTAGCCCTATTAGAATGACTTTAGACTTCTAACCTAAAAGAAGGTAGTTCTGGAGGTTGGAAGTCTAAAATCAGACAACAGAATAAACTTCCATCATGTTAAGTCACTAAGTTTGTGATCATTTTGTTACAGCAACAATAGGAAACTAATACAGGGAGCTTTGGCAGGAATTTGGATTTTATTCTGAGTGAGATGAGAAGTCATTGGATGTTCTGAAGAGAGGAACGACATGATCTGAAAAAAATTTGTTTAAGTACATTCTTGTTGCTGTGTGGAGAATGGAATGTAAAGCAAGAACAGAAGCAAGGAAAATAGCTGGGGAGGAGTTGCTATAGACCAGAAGAGCAGTGATAGTGACTTAAATTAGAGTAGAAGGCATGGAAGTGAAACAAAATAGATTTAGATTTATTTTGAATACAGAATCAACAGATTTGCTGGTGGATTGAATGGTAGGGGGTAGGATCTGGGGGCAGCGGCTCATGTAAAGAGACTATGCAAAGATGACTCATAGGATTTTGGATTGAACAACAGTGTGAATGGAGATATGGGCAGATGAAGTTGGAAGGAAGATAGCAGCCAGGTCATAAAGGACCTCACATGACACATTAAGAAGTCTGGATATTGTCCTGAAGGCAATGGGGAAGCACTACAAGATTCCAAGGACAGAAATGTTGTGGAGGACTAACTGGTATTTGTGGAAGCCTTCATTTTCAAAATTCAATTAATCTATTAAATGATTCCCTGAGTCAGAAACCATTATTCCATCTCTTTCCTCATTCTTCTACCTGTGTAATGCTTTGGTTTTTAGTTAATTAAAGCCTTGTTATGAGATAAAATATCAAGAAAGTTCTGGACAGCTATTTTTACATTTTATGGTTTTCATTAAGCTTAATTCACAGTAGGCTGATAGATTAGAAAACAAAAAGCTCATAAAAATAGTTGTACTTGTTTATAACACTTAGCCCAAGGGCAAGATCAAAAGAAAATTAGCTGGTGGGTAGAATGCATTATGACAATGGAATTAGAGATGGGAACAAAGACATAGATTCTAGAGATAGGTAAAATGCATATAACTTGGTTAAGAGATTGCATGAAATGGATAAGGAAGAATGCAAAGTTTAAGTTACTTCCTAGGTTTCTGACTTGAGTTACCTGATTGTATCTTGATGCTATCCACTGAAAAGGAGAATCCTGGAGGGGGAAGAAGTCGGGGAAGTAGCAGGGAGAGAAAGATGTACTCAGTTTGGATATAGTGGGTTTTTTAATTACAAACTTTATTTTTTCAGATCAGTTTTAGGTTCATAGCAACATTGACTGGAAAATACAGACAGTTCCCATATATCTCCTGTCCCAACAAAGGCACAACTTTCCCCACTATAGACATAATGTGCTACAGTAGTACATTTGTTACAATTAATAAACCTACATTGACACATCATTATCACCCAAAGTCCATAGTTTACATTAGGGTTCACTCTTGTACATTCTATAGGTTTTGACAAATGTATGATGACATGTATCCATTGTTGTAGTATTATACAGAATAGTTTCACTGACCTAAAAATTCTCTGTACTCTGCCTATTCACATTTCCCTCCCCTAACCCCTGGAAACCACTGATTTTTCACTATCTCCATAGTTTTGCCTTTTCCAAAATATCATATAGTTGGAATCGTACAGTATATAGTCTTCTAAGATTGGCTTCTTTCACTTAGTAATATGCATTTAAGTTTCCTCAATGTCTTTTCATGACTTGATAGCTCATTTCTTCTTAGCATTGAATAATATTTTGTTGTCTAGATGTACCACAGTTTATTTATCCATTCACCCACTGAAGAACATCTTGGTTGCTTCCAAGTTTTGGCGATTATGAATAAAGCTGCTATAAATATCTGTGTGCATGTTTCCATGTGGACATAATTTTTCGATTCGTTTGGGTAAATACCAAAGAGCACAATTGCTAGGTTGTATGGTAAGAATATGTTTAGTTTTGTGAGAAACTACCAAACTGTTTTCCAAAGGGGCTGTACCATGTTGCATTTCCACCAGCAATGAATGAGAGAATCTGCTGCTCCACACCCTTGCCAGCATTTGGTGTTCTCAGTGTTTTGGATTTTGGTCATTCTAATAGGTGTATAGTGGTATTTCATTGTTTGAATTTGTAATTTCCCAATGATGTATGATTTGAACATCTTTTCATATGGTTAGTTGCCATCTGTATACCTTCTTTGGTGAGGTGTCTGTTCAGGTATTTGGCCCATTTTTTAATTGGACCATTCATTTTCTTATTGTTGAGTTTTCAAAATTCTTTTTATATTTTGGATAATAGTGCCTTATCAGATGTATCTTTTGCAAATATTTACTCCAAGTCTATGGCTTGCTTATTCTACTTGACATCATCTTTTGCACAGCAGAAGTTTTTCAATTTTAATGAAGTCTACCTTACCAAGTCTTTCTTTCATGGATCATGCACGGCATTGAACCTAAAAAGTCATCACCATGTCCAAGGTCATCTAGGTTTTCTCCTATGTTGTCTTCTAGGACTTCTATACTTTTGTATTTTACATTTAGGTTTGCTGTGGTCTGAATGTTCATGTCTCCCCCAAATTTGTATGTTAAAATCCTACCCTCAAGGTCATGGTATTAGGAGGGAGGGCTTTGGGAGGTCATTAAGTTCTTGAGGGTGGAGCCCTCATGAATTAGATTAGTGCTCTTATAAAAGAGGCCCCAGAGAAATCCCTCCCTCCTACCATGTGAAGGCACAATGAAAAGACAGTGACCTATGAACCAAGAAGCAGACCTTTACCAGACGAAGAATCTGCCAGTGCCTTGATCTTCAACTTTCCACCTTCTAGAACTATGAGAAATAAATTTCTGTATTTGTAAGTTACTCATTCATTCTATGGTAGTTTGTTATAGCAGCCTAATGGATTAAGACAAGGTCTATGATCCATTTTGAGTCAATTTTTGTGAAGGGTGTAAGGTCTCTGTCCAGATTCATTTTTTTGTATGTCCAGTTGTTCCAGCAACTTTTGTTAAAAAGACTGTTTTTTCTCCATTGAATTGTCTTTGCTCCTTTGTCAAAGATCAGTTGACTACAATATATATATATATATATATTTTTTTTTTTCTTTTCCTTTTTAAGACAGGGTCTAGCTCTGTTACCCAGACTGGAGTGCAGTGGCACCATAATAGTTCATTGTGACCTTCAACTCCTGGGCTCAAGTGGTCCTCCTGCCTCATCCTCCCAAGTAGCTAGGATGACAGGCATGTGCCACCACATCCAGCTATCAGTTGACTATATTTATGTGGGTCTATTTCTGGGCTCTCTACTTTATTCCATTGATCTCTTTGTCTTTTCTTTCACCAATACCATGCTGTCTTGATTACTGTAGCTTTAGAGTAAGTCTTGAAATCCAGTAGTGTGAGTCTTCCAGTTTTGTTCTTCTCCTTCAGTATTGACTTGGCTATTCTCAGCCTTTTGCCTCTCCATATAAACTTTACAATTAGTTTGTCAATATCCACAAGTAACATGCTAGGATTTTGATTAGGATTCCATGGACTCTACGGATCAAGTTAGGAAGAACTGACATCTTCCAACAATATTGAGTCTTCCTATCCATAAACATAAAATATCCCTCCATTTATTTAGTTTTGATGTATTTCCTCAGAGTTTTGTACTTTTCCTCATATAGATCTTGTACATGTTTTGTTAGATCTATACCTAAGTATTTCACTTTTGGGGGGGTACTAACATAAATGGTAATGTGTTTTTAACTTCATGTTCCACTCTTTATTGCTGATGTAGGAAAGTGATTGCCTAATATACAACAATATATTAATGTTGTATTCTGCAACTTTGCTATAATAGCTTATAAGTTCCAGGAGTTTTTTTGTCAAATCTTTTGGATTTTCTACATAGACGATCACATTGTCTGAAAACAAAGCCAGTTTGATTTTTCCTTCCCAATCTGCATGTCTTTTATTTTCTTATCGCGTTAGCTAGGACTTCCAATGTGAGGAGACACCTTTGCCTTGTTCATGCTCTTTGGGGAAAAGCTTCGAGATCTCACCGTTACCTATGATATTACCTGTGGATTTTTGTAGATGTATCTTATCAAGGTGAGGAAGTTCCCCTCTATTCCTAGTTTCCTGAGAGTTTTTATCATGACTGGGTGTCGGATTTTGTCAAATGCTTTTTCTGTATCTATTGATATGATAATGTAGGTTTTCTTCTTTAACCTGTTGATGTGGTAGGTTTTACTAATTGATTTTCAAGTGCTAACCCAGCCTTGCATACCTGTAATAAATCCCACTTGTTCATGGTGTATAATTCTTTTTATACATACTTGGATTCAATTTACTAATAATTTTTGAGGATTTTTACATCTATATTCATGAGAGATATTGGCCTATAGTTATCTTGTAATGTCTTTGTCTGGTTTTGGTATTAGGGTAATTCTGGCCTCACAGAATGAGTTAGGAAGTATTTTCTCTAATTTTGTCTTTTGAAAAAGGTTGTAGAGAATTGGTATAATTTTTTTTTCCTTAAATGTTTGTTATAAATCACCAGTGAACCCAACTGGGCCTCGTGCTTTCTATTTTGGAAGGTTATTAATTACTGATATAATTTCTTTAATATATATAGACCTACTTAGATGGTCTATTTCTTTCTATGTGAGTTTTGGCAGACTGCGTCTTTCAATGACTTAGTTCATTTCACCTAGGTTTTTAAATTTGTGAGCATAAGCCAGGCACGGTGTGGCTCATGCCTGTAATCCTAGCACTCTGGGAGGCTGAGGCGGGAGGATTGCTTGAGCTCAGGAGTTTGAGGTTGCTGTGAGCTAGGCTGATGCCACAGCACTCTAACCTGGGCAACAGAGAGAAAATGTCTCAAAAAAAAGATTAAATTTGTGAGCATAGAGCTGTTCATAATGTTCCTTCTTCCTTTTAATGTCCTTGGAATCTGTAGTGATGTCCCCTCTTTCCTCTCTGATATTAGTATTTTGTGTCTTCTCCCTTTTTTTGTTAGTGTGGCTAGAGGCTTATTGATTTTACTGATCTTGTCACAGAATTGGCTTTTGCTTTTCTTGATTTTTCTCTATTGATTTCTTGTTTTCAATTTCATTGATTTCTGCCCTAATTCTTATTATTCTTTTCTTCTGTTTGCTTTGGATTTAATTTGCTCTTCTTTTTCTCATTCCCTAAACTATTAGCTTACATTATTGATTTTAGATCTTTCTTCTAGTCTAATATATGCATTCAATGCTATAAATTTCCCTCTAAGTACTGCTTTTGCTGCATCCTACCAATTTGGATAAGTTGTATTTTTATTTTGTTCAAAATATTTTTTTTAATTTTTCTTGAGTTTTTTTTTGACCCATGTGTTATTCAGAGGAGTGTTGTTTAATATCCAATTATTTGGGGATTTTCCAGCTACCTTTCTGTTACTGATTCCTAGTTTAGTTCCATTATGGTCTGAGAGCAGACATTGTACAATTTCTATTCTTTCAAATTTGTTAAGGTGTATTTTATGGCCCAGAATGTGGTCTATCTTGATGAATGTTTCATATGAGCTTGAGAAGGATATGTAATCTGCTGTTGTTGGATAAAGTAGTCTACAGATGTCAATTACCTGGTTGATAGATACCTGTCAACCAGATCCTGCTGGATCTATCTATTCCTAATAGAAGGGTGTTACAGTCTCCATCTATGATAATGCATTCATCTCTCTCTTTTTGCAATTTTATCAGTTTCTACCTCATATATTTTGATGCTTTATTGTTAGACATATACACATTAAGGATTTTTATGTCTTCTTGGAGTGTTGACCCCCTTATCATTATGTAATGACCCTATTTATTTCTGATAATTTCCTTGCTCTGAATTCTGCTCTGCCTGAAATTAATATAGCTACTCCTATATTTTGATTAGTGTTAGCATGGTATATTTTCCACCATTCTTTTATTTATTTATTGAAAGAAGATCTGGAAAGAAATCTTTATTTTTAGTATATACATTTCTTTACATGTAAAGTGGGTTTCTTGGCTAGGCATGGTCACTCATGCCTGTAATCCTACCACTCTGGAAGGCCAAGGCAGGAGGATCACTTGAGGTCAGGAGTTTGAGACCAGCCTGAGCAAAAGTGAGACCCCTTCTCTACTAAAAAAAAAATTTTTTTAATTAAAAAATAATAAATAGTAAATAATAAAGTGGGTTTCTTGTAGACAGCATGCAGTCAGATCTTGCTTTTTAATCCACTCTAACAATGTCTTTTAATGGTGTACTTAGACCATAGATATTTAAAGTGATTATTGATATAGTTGGATTAATATCTACCATATTTGTTTTTGTGTTCCATTTGTTGCCCTATTCTTTGCTCCTGTTTTTGTCTTCTACATCTTTTCTGCCTTTGTGGTTTTAATTAAGCATTTTATACAATTCCATTTCTCTTCTTTCTTTGACTATCAATTATGCTTGTTTTGTTCTTACTTTTTTAAGTGGTTGCATTAGAGTTTGCTATATACATTTATGACTAATTCAAGTCCACTTTCAAATCACACTATACCACTTCACAGTAACACAAGTACCTTATAATAATGAAATGTTCCTGATTCCTCCCTCCTGTCACTTGTTTCATTGCTGTCATTCATTTCACTTGCGCATAAGCCTACATAAGCATATATACACATAATCAAATACACTGTTGTTTTAATATTTTGAACAAAATGTTGCATTAGATAAATTAAGAATAAGAAAATGGGGGAGGGGGAGAGGGATCAGGGAAAGAGAAAAAAAAGAAAACAAAACTTTTTATTTTACCTTAGCTTATTCATTTCCAGAGGCTCTTCCTTTCTTTATGTAGAGCCAAGTTTTGGCTGGGCATAGTGGCTCATGTCTGTAATCTTAGCACTCTGGGCGGCCAAGCAAGGAGGATTGCTTGAGGTCAGGAGTTCGAGACCAGCCTGAGCATGAGCAAGACCCCGTCTCTACTAAAAATAGAAAAATTAGCCAAGCTTGGTTCCCGTAGTCCCAGCTACTTGGAAGGTTGAGGCAGGGGCATCCCTTAAGCCCAGGAATTTGAGGTTGCTGTGAGCTCTGATGATGCCACTGCACTCTAGCCTGGGTGAAAGAGCAAGACTTTTTCTCAAGAAAAATAGAGAGATCCAAGTTTCTGACTTATACCATTTTCCTTTTCTCTGAAGAATTTGTTTTTAGCATTTCTTACAAGGCAGGCCTACTGGCAACAAAGCCCCTCAATTTTTGTTTGTCTGAGAAACTCTTTATTTCTTCTACACTTTTGAAGGATGATTTCACTGGGTATAGAATTCTAAGTTGGTGGTTTTTTTCTTTGAACGCTTTAAATATTGCACTCCACTCTATTCTTGCTTGCATGATTTCTGAAGTGATGTCAGATGTAACTCTTATCTTTTTTATTTTTATTTTTTTGAGAGAGAGTCTCACTTTGTTGCCCCAGCTAGAGTGGAGTGGCATGATGGTAGCTCACTGCAACCTCCAATTCCTGGGCTCAAGCCATCCTCCTGCCTCAGACTTCCAAGTAGCTGGGACTATAGGCCTGGTGGCCTGGCTAATTTTTTAATTTTTAGTAGACAGGGGTCAGGCTGGTCTCAACTCCTGAGCTCATGTGATCCTCCTGCCTTGGCCTCCCAGAGTGCTAGGATTACAGGCTCCTAGCCATAACTCTTATCTTTATTTCTCTATAGGCAAGGTGTTTTTCCCCCTCTGGCTTCTTTCAAGATTTTTTTCTTTAAATTTTCTGAAATTTGAAAACTTTATGCCTAGGTGTAGTTTTTGGGAGGCATTTATCCTGCTTGGTGTTCTCTGAGCTTCTTGGATCTACGGTTTGTTGTCTGACATTAGTTTGGAGAAATTCTCAGTCATTATTGCTTTAAATATTGCTTCAGTTCCTTTCTTTCTTCTCCTTCTTGTATTCCTGTTACATGTGAGGCAGGAGATCAGAACAGGGAACACAGGTGGGGTGGAATGATAAGGAACAGAATTTGGGTTACCAAATGAAAACAAAAGCTGTAATCCAGCTTCAGCTGTAACCGTTGCAAAAATACCTTGTTTACTCCAGTTTGGGGAAGCCCCTCAGGAGGCACCTGTGCAGATGGAGGGCAAAAGTGTCCTCAAGTAACTCTGACTTCATTGTACCATAATTACCATATATTATTACTCCTTTGAATGGGCTTTGGAAGCCATGACACTTCCGGGCCTGAACAAATAAAGCAAAAAAAACTACCCCGTCATTGGTGGGGGAAACAACAATGCAAGAGGGAGGAAAGAAAAGGGGACCCCAAAGAGAACCCAGGCCACTGTCCACTTGAATGCGTGCCTGCTCCGACCCCTTTAGAGTGTACTATCGTCTGTTTGCTTAAATAACTTCATTGATTATTGATCACTTTTAACAGCCCACTTCCATATCTCTTTGATAGTGTCTTTGCTAAATAAATGCTCATGCTTTGCTACTTTGGTGTTGGTTTCAATTCTTTGTTACTGCATGCAAGGACTGAGGAAGATCACATACTAGTAACACATGTAAATTACACTTTTGTAGCTGTCCCACAGTTCTTGGATATTTTGTTCTGGGTTTTTTGGTTTTTTTTTTTTTCCAGTATTTTTTTCTCTTTGCCTTTTACTTTTGGAAGGTTCTTTGTTATATTCTCAAACTCAGAGATTCTTTCCTCAGCTGAGTCCAGCCTACTAAAGAGCCCATCAAAGGCATTCTTTATTTCTGTTATAGTGTTTTTGATCTCTAGCATTTCTTTCTGATTTTTTCCTTAGAATTCTCATCTTCATCACTCTGCTTACATTTCCCATCTGTTCTTAAAGGTTGTTTATTTTTTTACATTAAAGCTATTAGCATAATGATCATAGTTGTTTTAATTCCCCATCTGATAATTCCAAAATCCTTGCCATACAGACTCTGGTTCAGATGCTTGTTCAGTTTTTTCAAACTGGTTTGTTTTGTTTTGTTTTGTTTGCCTTTTCATGTGCTTTGTATTCTATTTTGTTAAAATCTTGACATGATGAACTGGGTAAAAGAAATCCAGTAAATAGGCTTTTAGTGATATGGTGGTAAGGTTTGAGGGAATGTGAAGCATTCTATAGTCCTATGATTAAATCACAGTTTTTTTGTGAGCCTGTGCATTTCTATTCCCCCAGATAGGTTAGGTTCTGATAAAACCCCAGCAGGCTTTTGTGGTATAATATAAAAATATATTTTGTCTTTGTCCTTGTCTCCTGGCACAGAACTCCTAAAACCCTTGGAATTTCCTAAATGATAGGACTCTTTTTTGTTATTCATAATGAGCCCCTTTCAATCACACCTATATTTATGCTAATGAGGTGTCTTAGGGTGGGGCCCCTAGAAGGCCTCAGATGGGGCTGGTCACCCAAAAGACCAAGTGATTAGATGGTTGGAACTTTCATCCCCACTCACCAACCTCTGGGAAGGGGATAGGGGACATGGAGATTGAGCTCCATAAAAGCTCTTGAACAATGAAATTCAGAGAGCTTCCAAATTTTTGAATCCATCCATGTGCTGGAAGGGTGGTGTACCCCAACGCCATGGGAACTAAAACTTCTGAGCTTGGGATCCTTCCAGACCTTACCCTATGTACTTCCCCACCTGATTGCTCATTTGTATCCTATATAATAAACCAGTAAATGTAAGTAAAGTGCCTTCCTGAGTTCTGTGAGCCATTCTAGCAAATTATTGAATCTGAGGAGAGATCATGGGAACCCCAGACTTATGGCCAATGAGTCAGAAGTATGGGTGGCCTGGGACTTGTTATTGGCATCTTAAGTAGGGGCAGTCTTGTGGGACAGAGCCCTTAAACCTGTGGAGTCTGACACTAACTCCAGGTAGTTAGTGTTATAATAGAATTGAACTGAATTGTTGGACACCCAGTTGGCATTCAGAGAACTGGAGGATTTGTTGTTGGTGTTAGAAAACACCTCACTCTGATAAAACAGTTTCTCCTGAGGGTGGGCCTTGTTGAGAACAGAATACTTTGGCATATTTAAAAGTGGAGCCAGGCTCTGTGGTACATGTGGGTAGTCCCAGCTACTCAGGAGGCTAAGGATCATTTGAGCCCAGGAGTTCAAGTCCAGACTGGGCAACTAGCTAGACCCCATCTCTTAAAAAAATAATAAGAAGTAAATAAAAATATTGAGTTTTAAGGGTAGTATTTTCATATCACCTACACACATCCTCTAGAATTCTTTAAATCACCTCTACATTACAGAAGTCCTTACTTAAAAAAAAAAAAAGTTCCTTTTTTCCTCCCCTTGCAAGAAGCATGATGAGATTTTTCTCCAGTATTCACTGTGAGTACCTGGTAGAACTCCATGAGGTGAGACTCATAAAAGTGTTGGGAGCTCCCTATGACCGGCTCCCCCTGGAGTTTATAACTTTCAGGCTTGTCCACACTGAACCGCCAGTGTTTACAGGTTAGGTTTTCCTACCCTAGCACTGGCTCCTGCAGAGGTTTCTTATTGTGGGTTTCTGCTCTGGTAAGTTGTGATGCCCTGTATCTGCCTGTCTGTCTTCAATTTGGAGGAAGCGGTTTGCCCTGTGACCTCAGTTTTTTTGACAAATTTAAGAAGTGTTGTTGATTTTTCTGTTTGTTCAGCTTTTTACTTGTTAGGATGGAGTAGTGACTTTTAAGCTACTTAAGTGCAGGAACGGAAACTGGAAGTCCTAGATATATTGATTTTGAGTTGTTCACAGGATAACCAAACGGAGCTGTCCAGTATTCCAAAGCACATTAATGTGGCTTTCAGTAAGCTGGAGATACAGACCCAAAGAATATGAGTGTACAAATAGTTGGTGAAGTCATGGAATGTATGAAGTTAACCTGGCAGTGAGTTAAAGATAGTCTTGGGGAATTCCAACATTAAAGAGGCAGGGTATAATTTTGAAGGAGGGCTGAATTCATAGTCACTCTCTGATAAAATTAAGTTTTCTCCAGTATCTTTTTATTGCTCATATAAATTTATCAAAGTTCATTACCTTTTACTCTTTTACACCCACACCTCCCACACCTCAATTAACTAAAGTAATTATATTATATAATCCGCTCATCCTAGGGCAATTTTTAAGATGTAGACTTTTTTTTTTGATGATAATACGAATTTATTTTGCCTTTTTAATGCTTTCAGATCAGAGTGTTCTGCATTTGCCTGGGTAGGTGGCAACTCAGTTTATGCAGTACTTGCCTTCAGGTGTTTCCATGGTCTCTCGATTTTGAGAATCAATGCATTCAAAGAGGTACACTTCCTTCTGAAGAATCTCCGATTGTGTGTATACCATACTTACTATGCCAGTCATCTCTTTATCCGTGAGAAGTACTTTCATACCGGGCCTGTTGTCCTCTATCATTTTAGAAATGTACTGCTTCACACCAAAAACCACACTCATGGTGGGGAATTGACAGATGCCCTTCCGCTCCTTTTTTCTTGCTAAATTAACCCCCACCTGTCGGAGGGGTTACAGCTGCTTCCTCCCCAGTCGTAGACTTTTTAAGAGTAGAATAAAATATTTCAAACTACCTTTTCAATAAAGTTCTACCTATTGTTCAGTAAATATTTTGTTTAAACATATCACTTTAAAACAAAGATATTTTGTTTCAACCGGCAGTCTAGTGAAAGTTTTGAGTACTAAAGTCTAAACTTCCAAGAGTAGGATTAAATTTTTAAATGCTGGAAGATTCCAGGAAACAACAACATTCCTGCATGCTACAGTAAAATAAAGGCAGGAGGGACACAGCTGCCAAACTTTATATTATAATTAAATCACTTTGTACTGACATAGCTTTAGTTTAAAGGAGATTGTTTGTGGGGATTTTTAATCAGATAAAAATAGGGCTGCTGTTTTCTCTATACCAATTAACATAGTTGACACTTAGCCAGATCTGCCCTGGACACAGCAGGGGATGTACAGTTTGTCCTGGTTCTGTGGTAAATGAAAAATGCAGTACTTGGCACAGGAAAAAATATGTGAACCCAAAAAATGTTGTCAAATATAGCAAGTCAAATTAAGTAAATTGATTTACTGAAGGGCGGTCTATGCTTTCGAGAGAACAAAGTAGGAAGGAAGACTCTCTGGACTACTAATAAACATTAGGGGACCTGAGTGTAACTGTTAATACTATATGATCATAAATAAACATATTTAGTTGAAGATATTTTGCTAGAACTCAGTTAAATATGCAATTCTTCTTACCATGAAGTTAAGAAAGGAACTGGTTGTGGCTCATACACAGCATATAAACACATGTTAAAATTTTTTAGCACCGGCCCGGTGTGGTGCTCACGCCTGTAATCCCAGCACTTTGACAGGCCAAGGCAGGGAGGATTGCTTGAGGCCAGGAGTTGAAGGCTGCAGGGAGGTATGATCATGCTACTATACTCCGGCCTGGGTGACAGAGAGAGACCCTGTCTTAAAAAAAAAAAAAAAATTTAGCACAGGAAGCCTATTTAGATGTCATCTAGTCCAATTCCTTCATTTACAGATGAAGAAAATTGGTCCCAGGGATGTTAAATTACTTTTATCAAGTCACACTGATATATTACCCTCTCAGAACTTCGGCCACACATCCTTCGGCTCATGAACTGAAAACTTTATGAGAACACCAAAGCTTTGGTAATATTTCAAATAACCAGAGTGCTTGAAGAATAATTAATTCTAGTTCATTTAAAATTCTGTTAACAAATCTTTTGAAAGAAAAGTATTTTTATAACTTCTTAAAAAATTATCTAAGGTGTCTTAGCTCATAGTCCCACCTTTATAAGTAGTAGGTTGAAAACAACTATGAAATTGCTGATATTAGATAATTTTTTACCCACAAAAATAGCACATTTCATATGGTTCAATGTGAAGTATGAAAGTAAACAGAATTAAACATTTGAATAACTTGTAGGAACTCAAGTTCATTACTCAAAGAGTATTTTATATTATTTAACACTGTGGCTCCAGACATAAATAGTTCAGGTGATTATGTAGAAAATATTCTAGCTCCAGAAATACCCTGAAAATTTTGGGACTTGTGCTAGCCAGCCTCCAAGACGGACCTCAATGGTTTTCACTTCCTAGTATTCATGCCTTTGTATAGCCCCTTCCCACAATGAACAGGAATGACCTGTGCAACCAATAGAATACTAAGGAATTGAGGGTGTGTGACTTCTGAGGTGAGGGTCATAAAAGATATTGCAGCTTCCACTTTGCTCTTTTTTGGCTCACTCACTTTGGCAGAAATCAGCCACCAAGTTATGAGAACACTCACACAGTCCAAGGGAAAGGTCCACGTGACAAAGAACTCAGGCCTCCTGCCAACAGCCTGCACTAACTTGCCAGCCTTGTGAATGAACCATCTTGGGAGCAGATCGCCCAACACCACAGTCAAACCTTCTGAAGCCCTGACCAACATCTTGACTGCAACCTCTTGAGAGATCCTGAGACAGAACGACCCAGCTAAACTGTTCCCAAACTCCTAGGCTACAGAAACTGTAACATGTAAGATACTGGGTTGTTTTGTTTTAGAGACAGGGGTTTCCCTATGTTGCCCAGGCTGGAGTGCAGTGGCTAGTCACAGGCACGATCATAGCACACTACAGCCTCGAACCCCTGAGCTCAAGCTATCTTCCTGCCTCAGCTTCCCAAGTAGCTGGGACTACAGGTGCCTGCTACCGCACTTGGCTGAGATACTATTGTTTAAGCCACTAAGTTTTGGGATAATAGGTAGCTAATAAAGAGCTTTTAAAAATATATCTCTACCCTATGTATTAGTTTCCTAGGGCTTCTGTAATAAATTACCACAAATTTGGTGGCTTAAAACAATAGAAATTTATTCTCTCACAGTTCTAGAGGTCAGAAGTCCAAAATGAAGGTATTGGCAGGGCTATATTCCCTTCAAAGAGTCTACGGGAGAATCCTTCCTTGCCTTTTCCAGCTTCTGGTGGCTGTAGGTGTTCCTTGGCTCGTGGCAGTGTAACTTCATTGTCTGCCTTCATTTTCACATGGCCTTCTCAACTATCTCTGTATGAATATATATATTTGCCTAAGTCACCTAAAAGTATCATAAAGGCAAAATAATAATAATAATAAAGCTCTGGTTAAGAGTGCTCTAGTGAGTTTAATTACTCTAAGCTGCATTATATCTTTTTTTTGAACAGGAAATCAGAAGTCTTGTTTCCGCTGGTTGTGTGGTCTTGGCGAGAAACTTCACTTCTGTGACCCCTTTTAGGGGTTGGGCCCTTCCCCGCATCTCTTTCCAAATGCGAGACATCCACTAGAATAACACTCCCTGGTCCCTCTTTTCCCTCTTACTCACTCTTCCTAGGGGAGGAGGAATGATTTACCTTACCGGTGAAAAAGAAATGGACATGGTTGGCCAGGGACAGGACTAGTGTGAGGACAATGAGGAACTTGGGGCACAAAATTTAAGGGGACCTCCACTCTCAGGGTTATGCAGCAGACATGTTCACAAACCTGAGAATAAGGGTCTCTTTGAATTTTGCACCCTGGGTGCTTCACTCGCCTCACTCTAGCTCCAGCCATGTGCACAGCCTTCACCTGGTTGCATTCGCCTGCAGAGACCTCCGGTCCTGCCTGTTTTCTGCTGAGTGATAAGGGAGACCTTATCTGCATGGGAAGCCCGGGGCTGTCTGGTGGACTCATATCTAGATGTGTTAGTCTATCAAGTTTTGGGGTGAAATGTGGACACATATCAGAGCCTTATCTTCCAATTTAGCTTTTTACCACTAATAAAGCTATTTTAATTTCTAGTTATCTGACTCTGATGTCTATCTTTCAGCTGATTGCAAAGTCAGAAAGAAGAAAAGCGTGTTATTTAATGATATTCACACACACACAACTAAGTCACAGTTCCATCATTGATTAAAAAAAAATAGGACTAGATAACACAAGGAACATTTACAGCACTGCTATGAGGGAGGAAGGAGACAGATAGCATTTGTCTGTTTTAAAATATGGTTTATAGTTCATGTGAATTCCTTGAACCTATAAAGCCCTTCCTAACTCCATTCCAGGGATTATTATTATTGGACTCATCTCAGGGCCCTCTGTGAAGTCCTCCCTGCAGGATTATTCAAGATCACACCAATCTTTCTCCACTTTGATCCTCCATAACACCTGTTGGACCTCACAATTCTTTTAGTATCTATTCTCTAATAGTTTCTAGTATGCATTGCTTATCTCTACAATTAGATCAATTAGATTGTAAAATCCCTGCTGGCAGGACCACATCTTTCGCTTGTATTGGATCTCCTCTCTTCCACGTTCTTTTCTGCTGGGGCACATGACATGAGTATCATTACGCATTTGTTGATTGACCAAATTAATAGAAACCCTTCTTAACATGCTCTTCCTCCTTGAAGATCATTTTGTCTTAGCAATCAATCTTTATTTCAGAACATACTACAGAGATTTTTCACATGGACTTTTTTCCCCAAGAAAGCTGTACCTAAAACACCTAAGTTTATCATGTTATCCTTTTCAAGTTATTCATATTTCAGAAATATGCTGTTTTTTTGCTATTAGTTTGTGACTTTTCTCCATCTGTGAGGCTACTGGTCTAATTATATTATTTTAGACAGGCTAAGATACAAGTTAGGCCAAAAAGAGTTTGCTTTGACAACTGTGCATGAGCTCTGTCTGAAAGGCCCACCCCTAAGATTGTGGTTATGGGACCAGATGATGCATAGAGGCCTAGACTTCATTTGTCTAAATATTTAAGTCATATGTCAAGATATCAAACTTTTAGGAAAAAAAGTATGTCCTATCCTTCTACCTTGATAAATTTTCTTTTTATCTTTTTCTTTTCTGAATTTTACTTTTATATTTTCTGCTTCTATCTTGGCCTTAACTTGCACTCATTCTCAATGCCCCAAAAGATTTTTTTTTAAAGTAATTGTATTCAAAGTGTTCAAATGTATTTTCCATCAAAAAATGTAAAGTAAATATAAAAAGTTGGAAAATTACAAATATTTTGTTTGAAAATGATTTTTCTAAAGTGTACAAAATTATCTCTCTTAATATTAAAAAGGGAAAAACAAATTATAATTATTAAATATCAAAATTTTAAATCAAGATTATTGAAAGAAAATATTTTAAAAATTTATTTGCATCTATTTAAATATTTTAATAAAAATAAAACTATTTTCAATTTTTACATTCAATGCCCTTCCAGTGGCCAGTGTGAAGAATTGATATCACACTTCACATGTATTATGTATAGCCTACACAAACACACAATGAAGAGTAATATGAATTATTTTATATTAAAAAATATTCTTCAGCCACCATGTTTCATTATTCCAAATAAAACACTAGTTCATGAGTACTCTGGAAACACAAATTAAAACGTGAAGAAAAGCAAGGAAATGGATGCTTTGTGTGCTAGAAAATGATACTGCATTATGCAAAAATCTCTTGTTCTCTTGCTATCTGAGAGGAAGGATCTGAAAGTTTAATCTATTCTCCTACCTAATTGTTTCTGTTATTCAAATCCTCCGAATTGCTGGTGTTCATCTCCAAATTTGGTGGTGGTACAATCCATAAGACTTCACAGCATTTAGACACAGTTGCCTTTTCATTTAAGGACATAGGACAAGAGATGTAAATAAGCATTTCCCTGTGGCCTGAATGCTGCTAAGCATGACAGTGGGTGCTTAAGAACATACTGTGTCTGCTGGGTGTGGTGGCTTGTGCCTGTAATCCTAACACTTTGGGAGGCTGAAGCAGTAAGATCACTTTGAGCTGAGGAGTTTGAGACCAGCCTGGGTAACATAGTGAGACCCTGTCTCTACAAAAGCTAAAAAAAAAGAATCATACTGTCAATGCTGAGCGCCAGAATCTTAAGTGCCAGAGGTGTCCATGCATTATTTATTTATTTATTTTTCCAGCCAGTTTTGTGTTTTATTGATGTAGTTTTTTTTTTCAGCCATGTGTTATTTAATAAATTAATGTTTGTGTTGTGATATGTGGGGCCTCCTGAAGCACAGGACCTGAAGGAAGGGCCACCTTGCCCAGGTTGCAGGGTTGTACTATTGCACCAAAAGTTAATCACTGAAAGTCAGAAAGTTCTTTCTCTCATGTATGGTTCATGGATTAAATAATTAAATTATTTGTAGTGATATAGTATAATAGTGACAGTATAGACTCTGGAGAGGGAGTGCTTGGGTTCACATCTTAACTTTGTCACTTTGTTGTGTAACCTTGGGCAAGTTTTTGTTTGTTTGTGTTTTTTCCCCCTCATAATTGTCCATGTCATTCTATCATTATTTTACCCTCATAAAGGCAAAATCAAAAATGATTAACACAGACATTCTTTCAGCAGGATAATGGAAGAACTCCAGAAAATGAAGCACTATAATTGCAACCTGGTTTACCCTGGGCAAGTTACTCCACCTTTCTGTGCCCCAGTTTCCTGAACTGTAAAGTGGGGATGATAATAATAATAAGTACCTTAAAGGATGGTTCCAATGCTTAAAAATATCTGTCTTACTGAGTAAAGTGCTGAGAAGAGCATATGGATCATAGCAAGCACTGTATATGTATTGCTCTTATTTTATGTGCACTCTCCAAAGCATTTGTAGAACCTAATCCATTCCTGGAAATAGCACAATTATTAACAATGATTACACCCAGTTTTTGAATACCTTCTATGTGCCAAGCACAGTATTTACATTATCTCATTTAATCCTCAGAACAACCCTGAGAGATAGGCATTATTTTCAAATCTTAGCAGAAGAAAATGAAATTAAGAAAAGTTAAGTAATCTGCTCAAAGGCACAGACAGTAAGTGACAGAGCTGAGCTTTAAATAGATGTTTTCTGAGTCCTAAGCCTATGCTCTTTTCACTTTGTTCTTGGTGGACAAACCATGTCTCTTAATCCCAAACTCCTAGATCTGAGATCACAGAGTACAATGGTACTGCTATTTGTAAGGATGAAAATTATAAGTAACTTAATACTTCCTTTAAGAAATTTTTATATAATAACTTTTTAAAGTTCAGTTATATCTGTACTTTTTGTTGTTGCTTTGACATTTTTACCCATGTAGACCTTGACTCTCCCTTGAATCTTTTTGAAGTGAAGACTGGGTTTATTCAAATTTCTTCTGGCTTCAACTATCATTCCCATGATCCTTGCTAGAAAACAAATTATAGGATGTTTAGAGATGTTTCCTTGTTTTGAATTGCCTGGGCTATTACTTTCTCAGAAAAATCTCACGGTACACACACTTTCATACCAGCTTGGAATATGGTTATTTGGCTCATCTGCCATTTTTAATAACATTTAAATTTAGGTTTATATAATGGGTATAATGCACACTATCTGGGGGATGGGCACACTTATAACTTTGACTTAAACGGTACAAAAACAATTTATGTAACAAAAACATTTGTACCTCCATAATATTCTGAAATAAAAAATAAATAAATTTAGGTTTATGTATTTAGGGATATAGTGGTGATGCCATAGAGTTTTCTTCTGAAAGTTCCAGTTCTTCAGGAGTTCCACAAGGAACAACCTGCATGTAGTACTGAACAACATCTTAAGATGCATTTCCCAGCAAGTTGTAGGGGAAAAAATTAAACCCCTGGAGTTCACATCTCTTCTACTGGACCAGAAGGAGCAGCAATTTATTTATACTTGAGTTCAGATGGGGGGGGGAAGGGAGGGGGGATTTCAAGCAAACTCACACAGCATAAGCCCAAGCAGTTGGCAACTGCTAACCAAAATGGTGGTGGCAAAAGGAGACTTCTGTCACACACAATCTCAAATACCTACTCCTCATCCTTCCTATGTGGAATCTTGATTTTGGGGCTTATAGCCACTCAAAGAGAAAAAAAAAGCTTCCCTTGCAGTTAGGTATGTAGGTAGGTGACTAAATTCTAATCAATGAGATGTTAACAAAATTGTCCTTTGGGATTTTCTGGAAGACCCCTTAAAGGGAGATCATGCATCCATCTTCATCTCTGTCTCCTTCATTTGGGCTGGAAATAAAACGTGACAGCTGAAGCTCAAGCAATGATTCTGGGCCATTAGGTAGAGGCCATATACTGAGGCTGGCAGAGCAACGGGGCAGAAAGAGTCTGTGTCCCTGATGATGGCAGAACTGTCATACCAACTCTGGACTGCTTACTTCCAGACTTCATTTATGTAAGAGAGAAATGAATTTATATCTGGTTTAAGGCATTAGTATTTGCTGTTTTATGTCTTTCTCAACTGTACATAATACCAAGAGACAGAAGGATCCATTAGGATAGCCACATATTGTTCTCTCTTGGGCAAAGTAAAGAGAAAGATCTGACCTTATCCCCATGATCATGTTCTATTTCTACTCCCCTCCCCATCATATTTCCATCTGCCTGTAGAAGCCAGACATCTAGACAGCTTCTTCAAGGAGAGGGAACTTATCAATTAACCCTAGTTTATAAATATAGTAGCAATTTCTCAGATAATATGCTTATATTCTCCCAAGATGGACTAATTAAATATTCTGGGTTTTGTTCTATGAACTTAGTTTAAATGACTTCTCTGTACTTTACATAATTAATTAATTGTTAATTAAGTGGTTAACTGTTAATTAGTCCTTTAAGATCTGTAGGACCTTTTCTTAGAGTACCAAGAAACACAAAGTAGCCAAATATGACTTTTAACCTCAAACTTCAAACTGGTTTATATATTCCATTGAAAAGTACTCCACAGCTGTTTCCCCTAGTTTTCTAGAAAGAAAGCCTAGTTTTTCTTTTCAAATGTTCTCTCATTTTCACAACCTAATCTCTAAAATGTTTCAATCTGTTATTATTCCTATATTGAGTCCTATGTTGTAAGGTTATAAATTTATTTCTTTTTACGTTTGATTTTGCCCTTGGAAAGAGATTTTACATTTTCAACAATAATTATAAAAGTAGAGGATGGGAGGAGAAATGAAAAAGAAAATGAAAGAAAAAAATTAGACTAACACAGAAGAAAACTTACCTTTAAGTTTTCTTACACATTAAACATTTTGGCTAAGTAAATTCTTATAATGCGTACCAAAAGATTTTAATCAGCAAAAACAAAAGCCTGACAAAACCAAAAGGCAGATTTCCTTATGATCTAAGAAGATAATTTTGTCTTCATAATTAGCAAATTGCTGTTGCTAAAATAGCACATAAAAGAGTATGCTCAAATATTCCCTCAATAGGAACGATGTGCATGATTCAGACTGTGAGCAATGACAGCATAGGATAACTTTGGGGAAATGCACACAATTGCCAAATCATATCCTCAGGCACCAGAATGTGTGTGAATCTTCTACCCACTACCAACTCATGTCTCTAAGATATGTTGACACATTTATTTGTCATGTTTCTTTAGTCTGCAGTGTGGTGTAATACGGAAATCACCGGGTTCAAGATCAGAAATGTTAAGAGTTCCCGTCCAGGCTCTAACACTTATGGCCTTGTTCAGCCACTTGACCTGTAAATCAGTGTTAATAATACCTACACCGCCGGCTTCACGAGTCTGTTGTGAAGATCAAATGATATGTATCTGTTAAGGCTTTGTAAATCAGAAACGTTAAGCATTCTATTACTGTATGTTTCTCCACTTGTACCTTTGGCTCTACTTGTGACTTTTCTTTTCCTCGAAATCTTTTTTGAAAATTAGAAGCCATCTAGCAGATCTTTCGGTGACCTCTCTCAAGAGCAAATCACTTAACTTCTTGGGCCTCTTTATCTATAAATGAGGAGTTGGATTAGAATGATAGGCCAAAATTTTATTTAGAAGCAGAACTTTTTTAATAAACTTATTCAGAATATTATCATGTAAAATGGACAAAAGCAGGTTTGTTCTTGGTTGAGATAGTTGAAGCTGGAAGGAGGAGAACTCAGAGTTTTACCTAATTAGACTTCTTTCCCCCTTTCAGGCATCCATTATGGCTCCTCACAACAAACCTCAGACCCTTCCCACTGTAACTTTCTACAGTGTTGATGATATGATTCCAGTCTTTATGTTTCTGTCATTCTTCAAGCAAAACTCTCTACCACAAAGAGGTAAAGAAAAGCTGTAGTATGTTATAGAAGGACAGTTGTCTTGGCCTCCCCAGTGACTTCGAATACCAGGTAGTTCGTCATTCCACCTGTTGAGTCATTCTGAACTCTTAAGAGCCAACCAACAAATTTGTTGAAATGTAGCCAAGTCAATTTAACCAGATAGGTGTCAAATTCCTTGAGATGGAAGATGTCTTTAAGAAGCTATGAAAAATATCTTAGCAGCCCTCATGGAGTAGAGAACTGTTCATGAAACTATACAAGTAAATATTAAATGGGCAATTCTCTAAGTTGTTCTCCACTAAATATACAGCAAAACTGCAGGTGTTTTGAAACTCTTAAGTAAGAATGACTCAGAGTTGAAGAAGCCACTTACAACAAAGCTTGCAATGCCATTTCTCAATGGCCCAAACAAGAGAGATTGCTTAGGGAGGTTAGCGTCAGGATACACAGATCATATAATCATAGAGAGTCAGAGCTGGAAATGATGTTAAAGAATAACCAGTCTATGTTACATATGACAAATAAGAAGTCCACAAATACTGTGAGCCGCCCAAGGTTAGGGATTCATTCAAGCTTCATTAAATAAACAGTACTTGAATGCTAACTATGTGCCAAGTAGTAGGGATAGGAAGGAAAATAAAGCATGATCCCTTTATGGGGAGGTGGGAGAAGACAGACAAATAAGTCAATAACTGCAGTTAGATTCTTGCAGAATCAGGACTCACACTGTGTCCAAGTTTGTAAGCCAGTGTCTGTCCCACCACCTCACACTGCCTTTTAAATTAAAAAGCTTGATTCCAGGCTTTGTGGCCCACCCTGTAATCCCAGTGACTCAAGAGGCTGAGGCAGGAGGACTGCTTGAGCCCAAGAGTTCGAGGCTGCAGTGGGGAGCCATGGTCAATATATCTAGAGAGAGAGATGTGTGTGTGTGTGTATTTAAAATCCCAGGCTTGTTCTCTGATAAAGATATATTAATGTAAACTGAGCCTAGGTGTTTTGGGTGCACAGGTACTTATCCACCTTTCTTGAGGACCTACAAATAACAGAGGACTCTATCCTTATATGAAAGGAAATTGTTACAAAGATTTTTCACCAATACTTACAAAGACTTCTTAGAACACTGAGGAAATAAAAAGTGGAAAAGTCCTACAAAGAAAGGTAATCATAGTATGGCCTTTGCTCTAACTTTTGAAGAAGTCACCACCAAGGTCAAAGCCATGAAAAATTCCATTACCTACTGGCATACTTTTCAACTTACTCAAGCAAGAAAAGAAGATTTTAATTAGCTGTCTTCATAGGTTTGTTTTTCATTAGTGTATAAAATACTGAAGAAATGTACAAATATTTCAAAGATTTGTACCATTGTCCAGAAAGAAAAACAAACATAAAAGCCTAACAAAAACCTATGGCACACCTACAAATCTCATTTCTTCATTACTGGCAATATTGTAGCATGAATTCTTTCTTATCAGTTCTTGCCTATCGTGTCCTTTATAAACTACATTGTGGTTTTCAACTACAATGAAGTAAAACCAGCACAAATACCTAACAAGAAAACTCTAGGGAAAGATATCAATGTCCCTTCATTTATTTGACAAAAGTCTAGCATTAGTAGACCTGAGGTCAGGCAACTTTACAAGAAATCCATTATTTACCCATCCGTTTATCCATTCGTTCATCTAGCAAGCATTTATTGAGTGTCTTCAATGTGAATACCACGATACCAGAAGCTATGTAGAATACTAAAGACATAGAATAGGATTTCTCCAAGTGAGTTTGAGGACCCATCTGCATCAGAATCACCTGGATAGAGCTAGAGCTAAAAATGTGGGTTCCTAGACCTTAGTATGGAGCTATTATATTGGTTATAGCTCTGGGTTGCAAGCAACAGAAACCAATTCAGGCCACCTTAGGCAAAGAAGGAACTCACTGGAAGGACATCAGAGGTTCACAAAATTGACCAGGGATTGAAACCAAGGAAGCTTTAGCAGAACCACAACAAAAATCATCCTGCAGGAACAACATGGTCTGCATGCTGATAATGTCACTATGCCAAGTTCTGATCTTATCATTGCATTACTGCTCTGAACTGAAAGTTCTGAAAAAGAGCCTCCATCTGATGGAAACTAAGGCCAGACTCAGATGACTCTTTCTAAGACTGTGCACAAAGGGAGATTCCCCAACAGGGAGATTAGGATAAAAATGGGAAGTAGAGTTAAATGTTGGTTACCTACTAAATCAGAATCTCTGTGGGTTAGGCTGAGAATTCTCTACATTTTTTTAACAAGCTTCTCAGATAATTAAAAGTATTCTAAAGTCTGAAAAGCACTGACGTAAAGGATATTATTTAAATCAAAGTGGAAATCATAGGTTAAACATTGCCCCATCTCCACTCCTGGCCCTCATCAGCTGTCCATTCCATTCAGAAATGAGCATCTTTATAAAAAGAGATTTTATGCTTATAAATTCATTACAATAGAATATAAGTGTACACTCACATTTTTATGGAAAAATGTATGTGTGCATAAAAGCAAGTTCAGAAGGCTATACGCCAAAATGTTAACAATTAAAAAAATTTCCAAGGAAAAGATAAACAAATGCATGAATTATATAAAATATATGCACAATACAAATAAAAGTAATTTCTATTCAGGCCCTCAACTGATAGGAAAAAAAAGTAAAAGTAACCCAAATCCTTTATTTTAAACTCTTATGTATACTTTTTATATTTTCTAATTTTTCTGGAATGAGAAAAAAAAAATACCCAAATCAAACTCACTGGGAGTACAATTGATAATTGTTAGTGACCATGTTCAGATTTTCATATGGCTTGTAGTTTCAGACCTTCCCAAAACACTACATATCAAATTTTTAAGTTATAGAAATTTTCATCATTGTTACTTACTGAATGTCAGATGAAGAGGAATACTTACCAACAAGAACCTATAGTGCAGTGAATTAAGTAATATATTTGTTAATTCAATCCAACCAACATTTGAGTACCTTCCACATGTATAGTTTTATCCTAGGAAAAAATTATAGGAAACAATGTAGAAGGGTACTAGCTAAAGAGAAAAGATAATTTTAATAGGAAACAATTAAAGAATAATGTGAAAGCAACTTATAAACAAACACATGGTGGTATAATCTAGATTCTAGATAGTGTCTAATGTCTGGTTTCACAGCCCTAGAGCATTTTCATCTCAAACTAACTCTAGTGGATGAGAGCAAAATAAACAATCAGCTTTTTTTGTGTTGCATTGACACAAGATAGGCATAAACATAGGCATAAACTCACAGGCAGTTCTGAAACAGCATCATCCACTGTGTGCTAGTTGTGGCCCAGGGCAACCAAGAACAGCCTGGCTCTTTTTAACAGAGCAGTATCTACCAGTCACCAAAAACTGCCATGCCTCTAGCTGATCACATGGCCCAGAGGCAAAACTGAAAACAGTGATCCAACAGAGCAGCTAGTAGCTATGTTCAAGCTACTAGGACAGTAGCTGGCTCCTAGTAAGAGCTCAGTATATGTTCCTTGTCAAATAGTCATTCATTCTGAAAGAGCTGCTGTTGACACACTGATATATCCAACCCTTCTCCCACCTTTTCCTCCTCATTTTCTCACTCCTCTCGGTCCCTGACACATAAAACACACAAAGAGAATAATCATCCACAGTGTCATCTCTGAAGGAAATAGAAAATGTGTATCTGGATGTCAAACACTTAAAAATACTAAGGTCTCTAAACACATTGCAAAACATAACCTAAACTGTGCATTTAGCTAGAGGTCCATCTAAAAAAAAGAAAGAATAAAAAGCAATTCGGGTTCAAACCAGAAGAGATTTTGTGCTGTTTTTATTCATAATATTTCAAGCTTTGTCTCTGCAAAGCATAGAGAGATTTGCTAACAGCGTATTAAAATGCAGGTAGCTGGTTAACTCACAAGTCAAGTCTTGTAGGTGTAGATCATTATTATTATAATTATTACAGTTAATAATTATTATAATAAACATTTATGTAGCACTGTACATTACCAAAGTGCTTTATAATATTCTTGGCTCTAATTCTGCTGACACTAAATCTGTTAAAGCCCAAAGCAGTTCTTTTTAAATTCATTAATGAGAATGAAGTTTGACTGTTTTGTGGAACCTACAGAGAAAAAGACAGATGAACTAAAAGTTTAGATATTCAGTATAAATTTCAGTTAAAATACTCAACTGGATAATTTAACTAGGAGTGTAATGAAGTACACATTAAAAAAATTAAAATTATTAAATGTTATTTTGTTTTAAATTTTGCTCATAATTAGAGAATATAACAGACACTGGTAGTCTAGATCAGTGTTTTCACAACTTTTCTGATGATATGTATCATAAGGAGTGTTTGTTAAAAATATAGTTCCTTAGTTCCCAAGCCTTGTAGTTTCTGATTCATTCAGGTCTGGGATGAGACCAGGGAAATTGTATTTTTTTAACCAATACCACAAGAATTTCTTATTATCAGGGAAATTTGGGAAATAGTAGTTTCTGTGAACTAGTGTCCAACTCCCAGACCCCATAGACACTTGGAACATATAAATTTTACTTGTATAATCAATCTGTAACCCACTGGGCTAAAGACGTTCGACATCTCTTTTGATCTTCATAACATTCCATAAGATAGTGAGTGTTACCATTTCCAGGAATCAAGCTCCAAAAGACTGAATAACTAGACCAACAGAAAAGTTGAATAACTAGACCAAGATCTCAAAGCCAGGTCTTCTTGGCTCCAAAGGCTATGCTGAATCAATACACTGTCTGTATTTTCTTCTGCACTTTGCCAAATCTTGCATCTCAGAAAAGAGAGGAGGGGAAGAAGAAAGCAGAATTCCATTAAGCGCACTCCAGCTTTTCAAGAGGTTATTGAATATACATAGTAAGACAAAAAGTTAAATCCACCTTAAAATTCTCCAGTTGAAATGTAAAATTGTTAAAAAAGAATGATATAGAAGTTGCAGGGGAAGACCAGACAGTAGATGATCACAAAATTGATTGAAGATTACAGTTAACTCCCTGTTAGTGTTGAGGCAGATGTTATTTTGCTAGGAAGAACCCCTTTTGGTTAAGGAAATAGAGAAAAGAGTAAATAGGTCATGATATTCGAGGGGATTTAATATGTTATTTCTCTGAAGTTGGCAATTCAAACTAGAAGGAGATCATCCTTTTCTGGTGTGCAACTCCTGATCTTGACCAAAGGAGACTAAGACAAAAGCAATGCACAGTATTTACGTCCAATCTCTTGTTCTGCCTTGATGCTGAGAAGGGAAATTCTTCAAAGATCCTTGATAAGGAAGCCTCGTTAGAAGAATCAGGTTGTCTTTTATACATGTAAGAAATAATTCATCAGAGTTGAGCTAACTTTTTCAGAGAATACAAGCTGAGTTGAGCTAGTTTTTGTGCAGAACACAAGCTCTAATGTTACCTTGAAAGACCTAGCAAACAAAACCTTCAGACCTTTGATGCAGAAATGGGACAGATAGTCCATGACAAGAAAGGGGGAAGTATGTCAGCAAGTTGCCATTGAAATTAATGCCTCCTCCCTTTTAGTTTGTGGTATGGGTCTAATGTAGACAATGGTGATTATTTTTCAATTTTATTACAGGCTATGGCTGCTTCCTTGGCTTTCAAAAAATTCTACTTCCTTGGTTTCTTTCTATCAACATGTCATAATATTTCTGCTTTACAACCATGAGGTGAGGTGGTCTTAGAAATAGACTCGTGTGGCCGGGCGTGGTGGCTCACGCCTGTAATCCCAGCACTCTGGGAGGCCGAGGCGGTAGGATTGCTTGAGCTCAGGAGTTTGAGACCAGCCTGAGCAAGAGCGAGACCCCATCTCAAAAAAAAAAAATAATAAAAAATAAATAAATAAATAAATAAATAAAAAGAAATAGACTCGTGTGTATATGGGGTGGGGTGGAGTGGGATTTATAACTTAGGGGAGACCATGGTTTTGTAATGAGCTTAGCTCCAGGGAGCTTCCAGAAAGGTACCAGACTTATCATCCAGGTATAAGCCTGTATAATGGGAAGGTCATTATAAAAGTCTGGATAGGCTGAAAGGGTCTGGCCATAAAGCAACATCAAAAACCATGGTATTCCATTTCTTCTTATGTAGATGGGATACACCAGAAATTAATCTAAGAACTTTGTGTTAGAACAGCTAAATGATATTCCAGGGGGGATGTTTAAACATTTGGAGGAAAATGGTTTGCAATCACTTTTGAAGCACAGTTTGCATGTGAGGAAGCATCCTAGTGATTATATATCATTTTAGATTCTAATGCACTAAAATGTACCACTGCTTGGTTAGCCTTGACAGGGCTGGGTGATCTCAGGTCTGTGGACTCTCTGGCCCTAGCTTGATTCTTTTTGGCCCCAAGCTAATATTCTGGTCACTACCCAGTAGTCCAAAGAACATGTTTCCTTTGGTGGATTGACTTGACTATTAGTGCCTTGGAAGGAAGGGTGAAAGTCAAGAGAAATCAAAGGGCTACGAGCAGTGGTTAAACGGGTACTTCGGATTTCAAAGGACAGTGGTGAGAGGAAAGCATACTTGAAGTCCACAGTGAACGGCAGGGTATGAGCAGAATAATTTACCTGCTCAGCACTAGCATCTGTCTCTTGTCATTTTGCTTTTGCTTTTGCTTTTGCTTTCTCTTCCACTCTTTCGCTAACTATTTTTCTGTTTCTTTGCGTATGTACGTCTTTCTGTCTCCACTCTTCTTCTGTCTCTTTCTCTCCTCCTGTATCAATTGTTCTTTTCCACACACTCTTTGTCTCTCTCTTTGACTTTCTTTTGTCTCTTCTCCTCCTTACCTACCTCCACTCTCACCCCGTTCTGGAAACCAACCATAATATGAAATTTAAATATAGCATTTTAGATGGTCATATTTGTAGAAGATAATTTTATGTTTTCAGTTCTTAATTTTAGAAGCATACAATTACAAGCTTGTATATATCTTTCTTAAAAGAAAATTTCTACAACCAAACAAGTTAAGTTACTTCTACTTCTGACAGGATTTTTACTGTTTTTTGTAGGCCAGTGGGCCTTAGTAGACAAAATATTCGCTAACAAAGGCCTCCATATTTGATACTCTGAATTTAAGGGGTTTTTTAAACATAATTTTAAAATAAATGTTTAATAACTCCTTTATGGACAGACTTTCTTCTAAGGCCTGCTATTTGGTGATATTTTGTTGTATAAATATACTGGTTACATTAACATAAATGCTATCATCTAGATATATCAAATTGTTTTAATGAGTTTGTCTATATTGAATTTATTTTATTTACACTTAATTTTTTAGCTGAAAATAAGGTTTTGAGAAAACTGAATGCATAAAGAAAGAATGTTGAAGAAAAGGCCCAGTTCTTCAAGGCAGAAAACCCTGTTACAAAAAATGGTATGAGTCTCCTAGGCCAGCAGTCCCCAACATTTTTGGCACTAGGGAACGGTTTTATGGAGGACGACTTTTCCATGGAAGGGGTGGGGCTGGGGGAGGCAGAGCTCAGGTGGTGATGTGAGTGATGGGAGCGGCTGTAAATACAGATGAAGGGTAGCTGGATCGCCTGCTGCTCACCCTTCATTGTTTCTTTGTTGCTAGTCTCATATCTAAATTTAAAGCATAACTCAGCAGTCCCCCACATTTTTGGCACCAGGGACAGGTTTAACGGAAGACAATTTTTCCATGGACGTGGCGGGGTGGAAGCAGGTGGCAGAGGTCTGCAGCCTGGTTCTCAACAGGCCACGCACCTATACCAGTCCACAGCTCGGGGGTTGGGGACCGCAGTTCTAGGCATTGCTGCCTTGACACCTTGTGTGCCTAAGATCAGTGGTTAAACCAATTATTCTTTGAGATACTCCCCATCTAAGAGCTACATCTATGAACCAGAATCTGAAGTGAAAGAGTCTATGTCTAAGAAACATTTTTCAGCTAGATTGTATTGGTTCTTCACACCATGCCATATTCTATCTACATGCCAAGTGGAAAATATAGTTGGAAATGTTTTTTGGCCAAATATAACTCTGTTCTGGGAAATTACTTCCTTTATCAACCACAGGTATTTAGACATATTTTAGAATGTAGCATAGGTATCCATGGAATGCCCACCATGGTCTTCTGAGCCCATGAATCAACTCTTAGGAAAAAATTGCAAATTAACTACAAAGGCATCTGAACTGGCATGGATGTCTGCTCTTTTTTCATGCACATCCCTAACCTAGCCCACATCTAGTTGGATGTATAGTGTGAGAGAGGAGAGTGGAAGATTCCTATTATGGCCAAGCAAGTTGGCCTTTTAGATATCCTCATATGACTGTCTCTTGGGTCTCACACTTAATCCAAATCAAAACCCAATCCCCAAAACACGTTCTATACCCAGTCTTTCATGTCTCAGTTAATAGCACCACCATACCCCCAGGAGTTCAAGTCAAAACCTAGGACTCATTCTGGTTTCCTCTTTATTCTCAAAATACAATTCATCAACAAATCCTAGAGGCTATTCCTCCAAAATACATCCTGAATTTCACCATCACGCTGTTATTACCCCACTCCAAACCACCATCATAATTGACCTGGACTTCTGCAAAAGACTCCTGTTTTTACTGTTGCCCCCATACTCTACCCTCTATCCAGCAGATAGAGTCATCTTTCAAAAACATAAATCAGGCTGGGCACGGTGGCTCACGCCTGTAATCCTAGCACTCTGGGAGGCTGAGGCGGGAGGATTGCTTGAGGCCAGGAGTTCAAGACCAGCCTGAGCAAGAGCAAGACCATTTCTACTAAAAATAGAAAAAATTAGCCGGGCATAGTGGTGCTCGCCTGTAGTCCCAGCTGTGTGGGAGGCTGAGGCAGGAGGATCCCTTGAGTCCAGGAGTTTGAGGTTGCGGTGAGCTATGATCACGCCACTGCACTCTACCCAGGGTGACAGAGCAAGACTTTGTCTCAAAAAAAAAAAAAAAAACCCATAAATCGGTCCATATCACTCCTTTGCTTAATCCAACCCCATCGGTGGTCTCCCACTGTAGCTAGAACATAACCAACAGTTTTGCCATACCCTAGGAGGCCCTGTATGATCTGGCTTCTGCCTACATCTACAATCTCATCTCATAGCTTTTACCCCTTTGTTCAATTCACCCCAACCACGTTATACTTTCTCCTGCCTCACGAACCTGCACATCAAACTCCTTTGCACCCAGGGTCTGTGGATCGCTATTTCCTCTACCTGACATGGTTTTCCCCAGGTCTTCTCATAGCTGTCTCCTCATAATTCAGGTTTCAGCCCAGTTATCACGTCCTCAGAGGAGACTTTCTACCTCTCTTCTCCCATTCGACTTTTTTTGGAATTAGACAGATTTTCAAAAATTGTGTGTATCTATTATTTTGATTTTTAAAATTAAGGTAAAAATAAATAAATAAATAAACAAAATAGCCTCTCTAGTCACTATTATATCACTCTGTTTTGTTTTCTTTATTGACGTCATCAACTCAACTTATTTTAAGTTGGGTTTTGTTTACATATTAAGATACTATTGCCAATACCCATGCACATGGAATGGGTCCTTGATACAAATGAGAAATTGTCAACATTCATATAGAGATTGTAAAAAGAACTGGTAAATAGATTGGTATCTATATCCATTTCAGTATGTCAGTGGTGAGATTCACAACAAAGTAGAAATTGAAAGGCAAAATTAATGTTGATTTGGATCTGAAAGATCATACCTGAGTTCTGCTTTTGAGGCAGTGGGGAACTGTGTGGAATTGCTGATGCAGCAGTTGAAGCTATAGGCTAGTTTTCAGCACAGTAAGAATGGAAGAATAGGAGGTAAGGACAGTTGCCTAGAGACTCCAAATAGGTTACATGGTTATGAGGAAGTGATTTAGAATTAGGGCTTTGAAAAATAATAGTTTTCATTGATTGAGTGCCTACTATGTGCCAGGCTATTCCCTATAATCTTTACAGAAATGCCCAAGGTAGGTATTATTTTCCCATTTTACAAATGGGTAAGCTAAATCTCAGGAGGTTAAATGACTCGCCAAAGCCATATAGTTATGTAAAAAGTGGAGCAATGATTTAAACTAGATCTTTCTTTCAAATCCCAAAGCTGACAGGCTTTCCACTGCACCACACTGTCTTTCTTTGTCCTTGTGCAGTCCACTTATTTCTGTGATTCCTGGCACCAATTTTAGGGCTTGCCACAGCATCCTAATGGAATCATGCCTCGCTGGATAGCAAACACCTCTGCTGCCAGTGGAGGGGCAACTTAAGAGAAATGTTCAACCCAAATTGGGTCTAAGGGTTGCTGACTAAGCAGGTTTCAAGCCTCCCGCTCACACCTCTTCCTCCTGACTTTCTTTCCCAGAATCCTTCCACAGCTCACCTCTACCTCTATCCACTGGGAAAAGCATCTTCCAGGTGCTAATAAAAAAGTTACTCTGGGCATGGAGTAAGGGGGAGAGGCAGGTCAGCAGAATCACTACTGAGAGCCTGGCCAGGCTTAGGCAATGTGATCCGAAGAGCTGAAGTGTGCAGCCCACAGAGAGAAAGAATTGGGTAAAATGCAAAACTAAACAGGAGGATAAGCGTAAGAGGAAAATCTTCCTGACAGAAATGAGTTAGTTATGGAACTAACTCCTCAAGGGAAGAGATTGGGCTCCGTTCCCTGAGACTCCTTAAGAGAAACCATGCTACAGAGGACAAGTAGGGGGTGGTGATGGTGGGGGAGACATCAATGACCAGTAGGTGCTTTCCACCTCTGAATTTGGTGAAGATGAAAGAGGCATTTTTGAATAGAGAGAGAAATGAAAATAATAATAACAAGGAAGAGACAGAGCTGACTAAGACACTGCAAAGATAGAGGAATGAGGTTTTTGGTCCTTGTACTGAGTGAGAAAAATTATTTCTTTCAGCTGCAAGATGCAGAGCTGATCAGTTCAGAATTTTGAATTCAGAGTTTGGGCTCTGCCACTTACCAATTGTATAAACCTGAGCAAGTTGCTTAGCCTTTCTAAGCTACAAAATAGGAATAATAACTATTTTATAGGTTATTTCTCACTGTAAAAGAATACCACCGTCGCAAATGGTTCTTGTGAAGATTAAATGAGATGACTCATGTAAAAACAGTACCTACTTAGCATGTAGTAAGCACTCAATAAATGACAGTAATTATGATTGGGGCATGGCTTTGTGTGGAGGGGGAAGTATAGCTGGGTCATTATTATCAAAGTCACATTATGGGGACAATTATTCCCTTTAAACTTAACGATAGCATCTCCTTGGTTCAATTATTTACTGAGTTGATAGCTCACACCCTCTCTTCTGACTTAGTTTTCAGCTCACAGGTAAGATGAAACCCAAATATGACAGATACCACCTCTACTCTTAGGCAAGTTTGCCAAAGAGCAATTCAACCCATACTGGTACTCCCAACTCATTCTGAGGATAAACCTATCTCCGTGGCGGGCTCACGCCTGTAATCCTAGCACTGTGGGAGGCCAAGGCGGGAGGATTGCTTGAACTCAGGAGTTTGAGACCAGCCTGAGCGAGAGTGAGACCCCGTCTCTACTAAAAATAGAAAAATCAGCCAGGCATTGTGGTGCGTGGCTGAGGCAGAAGGATCGCTTGAGCCCAGGAGTTGGAGGTTGCAGCAAGCTACAATGATGCCACTGCACTCTACCCAGTGCGAGAGAGACTCTGTCTCAACAAAAGGAAAAAAAAAAGCTATCTCCCCATGGAGAAGGATGGTATACACAGGAGATAATACTAATGACACTGTACATTTATTTAGTCTTGTACAGTTTACAAAACACTCTTACCTGGGAAGGGTTACTATAGTCATTTTATAGATGAGGAAACAGAGTCTTAGGTGAAGCAACTCAATTAAGGTGAGAGAGGCAATTGGTTTTAGGAATTCACCTTCAAATCTTCTGACTTCAAGTCTGGGGCTCTTTTATACCACAAGGTGCTATAGGGAAGAGGAACAAGCAGCAGATTAGAAAGAGAGTTGCTTCCAGTCATAAAAACAATGAATTTAAGAACAGGAAGAAGCTTTCCGATTACCTAATACTGTGGTTTTTAGACTGTGTCCAGAGAGTCCAGTAGGAGGTGGAGGGAGCCAAGCAGGAGGTGAGATTATGTGCAGCTCAGCTTTTACCAATTAAATTTATAACATTAGAATGTTCTTTGAAAAAATGTTTAGAACATTAAGACTTTGCTTAAAAAAGAAAAAGGAAGTTTGAAAAACCTGATCTAGTTCAACTATCTAATTTCTCTAAGAATAATATTGAGGCCCAGAAAGGTTAAGTAACTTGTCCAAATCTCAGAACTAGATAGGGGCAGAGCTAAGACTAGAACTCAGTCTTCAGTCACCTGCATATTTGATAAGCATGTCATAAATGTCCTCATGCTCCAAATATTTTCCTTTGATTACCTCAAGCAAGTCACTTACATATGACAATCAGATCCTTGAGGAGAAATTAGCTGTGGCATTAGTCTCCCCTGATGAACAAATATGTGACATTGGATCAGTCAATTGATCTCTGAACCCTCAGCTTTTTTGGAGATAAAATTATAGGAATGATAATTCCCATCTAGGTAACTTAGTGGTTCTGTTGCGATGACTGTAAAAGAAAAGAACGTGTGGAGGTTCGTGGAGTTCTTCCAGGGGAGGAGACTCAGCAAGTCCAATGTCTTATTTACAAATGCCTACCGAGAGTGTCATTGCTTCTAAGCTTATCTTTGCAATTTACCATCCTTATTTATTTGTCGTTTCTCATTTGGAAGGGCAATGAGGTTTGTAGCCATGTGAAGTATTATTGGTTTATGAAATAGTCTCAAAAACTTACTACATTGGCTTTCTGAAAAGACTTTGTAGTTTCTTACTACTTACACATGGAAGTAAATCTTTGAAGGTTAAACACCTTTCATTCTGGACAAGTTACAGAGGCAGCTATCACTCAGAGGGTCTGGCAAGCCTGGGGTGTTCAGGGGATGATGAGATCACAGGACCTGTGTGCAGGTTACAGACTTTGGAACTCTCCTACCTAATTGTAAGTTTCTCCTCCTTCAACAAGGATACTCAGAAAATATAATCAAAGACTGTCAGGCTGATCTTGAAAGCAGCCTAATTGCTTGTGACCTTGGCCAAGTTCTTAATGTCACTAAGCTTCAGTTTTCTCACTTGTATAGCCTACCCTTTCCACCTCACAGGGTTGTCAGGGATTAAAAGAGAGCATACAGAGTGTTTTTAAAATTGTGAAGTGTCTACTAACTGAAGGGATTGTTATGTTTAAGAGTGTGTAAAATATTACAATTACTTACAATGTGCATTTCAATTAAATCCTTTCCCTTAGTTAGAAATACCCATTTGTATAGAACAAATACGCACGTTGAAGAGAGATAGTGTTTTAATTTATTCTGGTCTCTATGAAGAAAAGAAAATGGCAACATTGAGCAGGGCAGAGTTAGATGTGGGGAGCCATTCATCTCCTTACTTTGTATTATCACAAAACAAGAAATACTTTTATATTTTCCATTAAGAAAATTTTAAATTAAAAAATAGGAAATTAAAAAAAACTTTTACCAAAATTCTAGTCTGAGTGCCCCAAATTTCTAACTACATCCCTTAGCAAACAGCATTTCTATGCTTACCCTTCTTGGTACTTTTAAAAATCTGGACCTCGTTTCCATTCTGCAGGCAGCCCAGTCGCAGAAGCCAACCGGTATTTTAAGACTGCAGTGTTTACTAATGGATGTCTGGCTAGAAACAGTGTTGGCAGAATCCTGGCGGAGGCATTTACTCTCACTAATGATGTGGAACAGGGCTGCATAATTATGTCCACTTGTATTAAGTCTACCCAAGACTGTGATGTTTTGCAGTGGAACCGGAAACAAACATCCCATAAGTCCTGGGATTTTCCTGCAAGAGGCATTACATCAGAACTCGTTCAGACTTTCCCAAAACCTTTGCCCTGCCATTCATTTCATTTAGGACCTTCTTCGCAAAAATAACCTTACAGAGTACAGTGGATATCAGGCTGTTTTACAGAATATTTAGCGACATAAAGACAGTATATATCATATATGAACCATTCCAGGCCAGGAAAAAACCTATCAAACATTTCCTTGGAAACACCACCAAGTACTTTTCTTGTGCATTTACTAACATATCCCAAATGTAGAAGGACACTCAATTTATACCCCACCCCCTGCCCCAAGAAAGCTATTACCAGTTCCACGTTATCATTTTCTTTCCTAGCTGTACCTGGGACAAGAAACGTCAGCAGTTCTTCATCAATAAGAAAGAAGGACAATGACATTCATTTTGACTGCCTGGACAGTCTTCTAGGGGAGAGTAATTTCTGTCTACTAAAAAAGATAGATTCTAAACTTAGATATGTAGGAAATCATTTGGTGTTTAATAGAATTCAAGTTGTGTACATAGTCCTAGAAAGTGATAATTAATAAGGACCTAGGCAAGGAAAATGAATAACAGCAAGCCTTTAAAATGAAAATCCTTAGAATAAAGGAATAGCTGTTATTATCAGTTAGTATTACTCAGTATTAAAAATGTCAAGATATTGTCATCAGATTTCTTTCCCTTCTACCTAGTTCCTAGATTCCAAGGAATCTTCATGCCATTTTCTGAAATAGGATGCTGCTTCAAAGATTTTAGAAGTAAATCATGAAATAAGAACACTACAGAAGCATTAATTTTTTACAGATTACTATTAAAAAACATCTTTATCCCATATTAATAATTTAACCACACGTCTGTCAAAATAGTCTAAAGATTTGGCTACTTTAGAAATAACTAGTATTATCTGAAACCAAATATTATGGTTATTTCAAGTGGATTGGAACTTGGATCTGCAGTAAGAAAAGAACCTATGTCCCTTCCTCCCTCCCTTCTTTCCTTCCATCCTTCTATTTATCCTTCCTTTTTCCACACTTCTGGCCTTTTGGTGCTCCTTATCTAGGGCAACATCTCAGTGGAAGGAGTTCAGGAAACGATATCCTAACATATTTGTGTGGTGGCATTTAAATACGGAGCTGTATTTGTAAGGCAAGATGCTATAGCTGCTGCTGCTCCCGTACAGCCTCTATCCAGATGTTTGTCTCTCAGTTGTTGACACAGATGCAAAGATTATCCCTTTAATTTTTAACACTGTCAAAGTTAATATATACCCTTTACTTTTCAACATTGTCAGTGTTAATATAAACCTTTTAATTTTTAACATTTTTAAAGTTAATATAAACCCCATAATGCTTCTCAGCTGATCAAACACAGGAATGATCACTATGAACTAGTGGTATCCATAGTTTTTCCATGAAGTGGCCAGTACATTTTTTTATATGATATTGTCAATGGTCATAGGGATAACTATAACTATTTATAATTATAGTTATAGCATTTTTTGTATACAAAGTAATGTCACATTCAAGACCTCATTTGAGACTCTCTTAGACCACCGCTCACTACTCCAGATGTCTTCCCTAATTGCCTCTGCCATCTCGTGACCTGTCCTCTGTACTGCTGCTCCCTCTACCCTCGGCTTCATTCCCTAGATGTACATCAACTCCTTCCTTCATTCTGCCAAGTATAGTTAACACAGGCTATTATGTATAATAGACTTTACTAAGTGTATCAGTGTCCTAGGGCTATCATAACAAAGTACCACAAACTGAGTGGCTTAAACTACAAAAATTTATTGTCTCACAATTCTGGAGGTTAGAAGTGCAAAATCGAGGGATTGGCAGGGTTGTTCCTTCTGAAGGCTGTGAGGCAAGGATCTGTTCCAGGCCTTTTTCCTCAACTTGTAGATGGCCATAATCTCCTCATGTTTCTTAACATCATTTTTTCCTCTATACTTTATGTGTTTCTGTGTCCAAATTGTCACTCCCATAAGGACGCCAGTCGTATTGGATTAGGGCCCACCCTAATGACCTCTTTTTAACTTCATTATCTCTGTAAAGACCCTATCTTCAATTAAAGTCACATTCTGAGGTACTAAGGGTTAGGACTCCAACATACCTTTTTTAGGGGGACACAAGTCAACCCATAAAACTAAGCCTTGAGGATAAAAAATACGAAACACAACATAAAAAAGAAGAATTTAGGCCAAGCATGGTGGCTCACGCCTGTAATCCCAGCACTTTTGGAGGCCAAGGCAGGAGAATCGCTTGAGCCCAGGAGTTGGAGACCAGCCTGGGCAATATAGTAAGACCCCATGTATACAAAAAATAAAAAAGTTAGCTGGGCATGGTGGCACATACCTGTAGTCCCAGCCAGTTGGGATGCTGAGGTGGGAGGATCACTTGAGTTCAGGCATTCAAAGCTGCAGTGAGCTATGATCACACCACTGCACTCCAGCCTGGGCAAGTGAGTGAGATCCCGTCGAAAAGAAAAGAAAAGAAAAGAAAAAGAGAACTTAAATGGAATTTCAAGTGTCTTTATCATGGAATCCACTGGCCATGCCTGGTACAGGGTCTGATTGTCTTCCTCCTTTTTTTTTTTTCTTTTTTTTTTTTGAGACAGAGTCTTGCTCTCTCACCCTAGGTAGAGTACAGTGGCATCATCATAGCTCACTGCAACCTCAAACTCCTGGGCTCAAGCGATCCTCCTGCTGCAGCTACTCCTCCCTAGTAGCTGGGACTACAGGTGCTGGCCACCCCACCTGGCTAATTTTTTCTATTTTTAGTAGAGATAGGGTCTCACTCTTGCTCAGGTTGGTCTTGAACTCCTGACCTCAAGCGATCCTCCCGCCTCAGCCTCCCAGAGTGCTAGGATTACAGGCGTGAGCCACCGAGCCCGGCCATCTTCTTCCTTGTGTCCAACCTGCTATCATGTTTCTTGGGCCAGCTCATCTCCCTGGATGAAAACCTGGTAATGCATATCACTTTCTTCCTGTGATGGTTAATTGTATGTGTCAACTTGACTGGGCCACTGAGTGCCACATATTTGGCTAAATATTTTGGGTGTTTCTGTGAGGTATTTTTAGACTGAGTAATGCAGATTGCTTTGTAATAGGTGGGTGGGCCTTATCCTATCAATTGAAGGCCTGAATAGAGCAAAAGGCTGACCCTCCCTTGAATAAGAGAGAATTCTTTTGCCTGGCGGGCCTTCAAACTGAAGATCATTTCTTCCTAGTTTTACAGCAGCTTCCAGCTTGAGGACTCAAATTGGCACATAAACTCTGCAGATTTTGTATTTGCCAGCCTTCTTAATCATGTGAGCCAATTCCTTACAGTAAATCTCTCTCTCTCTCTCTCTATTTCTCTGGAGAACCCTGACTAATTCACTCCCTAAGACCAGGTCCCACTTAATGAAGAAAAATCACAAACCATATAAGTATCCTTTCAGATTGCAACCTATCATCCTCAGAGCCGTCCCTTTATCTTACTAAACATAATACTCAATACCCCTAATCTGAAGCCCCTACATCTGGGTTATTCCTCAGGGTTTTAGTCATCTTTATGTCTAAAAATGCTCCCCCCATTGATTTCTCTGAAAATAATGCAAGAGAAGCCTGCCCCAAAGTCAATTCCAGCTGCCAGTCTTAGTGTACTCATGGATTGCAAAATACTGAGAACCAAACTCAGAGCACTCTGCTACATGCACAAAACTACAGACATATTCTTTGCATACATGTCAAACCATTGAGGACTTTCTCAGATTCTCCTTATCTGATTTCATTTAGGGCTTTTCATGTGACTAGACAATTTCTTTAATAACTGTCTTTTATAGCTTAATATTGCAGGTATGTGACTTTGTAAAGAATTAGCCTTGTCTAATTAACACTCAATACAAAACCCTTCAAAGTTTTAGCAGACCAGAGCTGAACCAAATCAGTCTTGGAAGCATGTTTCCAGGTTAGAAGAGGCTAAACCACTCCCCCGGCTCTGGGACCTGACTGTCATCTCTACTTTGGGTTTCTGTTTTCCAGATTCTCTCTGTCATCACATCACCTGTTCACCTCTATCCCAAGGCTGTGTGGTTCTCCTTTAAAAATTTCAATGTGGACAAAAAATATTTTCCCTTAGCATAACTGAGACAGGCTGGTATTTTCAAGAACAGCTTTACTAAACAGGAGGGAAAACAGAAAAGAAATAATTATAGAAAACATACACAGTATAAAAATAGCCAAGTTTCCAACTGTAGGTTTCTGTTTCTAAAAATTCCATTTGAAGCAGGGAAGCTTTACTGGGCCTCAATTTCATTTACCGTTAGCCAACCACATCCCTTAATTTTGCTATATCCTGTCTCCCGTACCATCAACACCTTACCCATCCCTGTTATGATCTTGAGCCACTATCTTGATTTTTCAAACCCATATCTCAAAGAAAAAAACACCCAAGAACTTACTTTTAAAACTAAACTTACTTTTAAAACTAAGCTTACTTTTTATTCTCCTAATAAAAAATATCCTAGACTCACAAAGAGCTGCCAAAATGCTGGCTTACAAGAGATTTTCAAGTTTTGATGTTTAAGATCCACTGGGTTTCAAATATTAGCCCTACTCAATACTGATGTTAAACCAGCATAAACCAAAGTGTATTCTAGGAGAGTATTCCTAGGACAACAAATATTCTTCACAAAGGCAGGTAGGATTCTGTGGTCAAATAAATTTGAGGAATGTTGGGTTAAACTAAATTTCATAATTTTCTCCACTCCATATTTTCAAACATTTTTATACCATTAACAATATTATGAGCACCTATAATGTGTGCATGCATGTCTGGATTAAGGAAACTCTGTTGAAGGATGAACAGAACAGATAATATCCTTGCCCTGCCCTCATGGAATTTGCTTTCTAGGTAGAGTTCACCAGAAAAGGTAAACAAACAAACAAGATCATTTCAAATAGTAGCATGGACTTTGAAGACCTTAAGGGGTGATGTTATAGAGTAACTGGATGTGGGGAAGCCCAGCAGGCAGAGGGAACAGTGAGTCTAAAGACTAGGCAAGAAAAATCTTGGCATGTTGGAGGAAGAGAAAGGAACTTCTGTGGCTGGAGCTGAGTAACTGAGGGGGAAAGTGTATGTGATGAGGTATGATCTTAGAGGTCATGGTAAGAAAATAAGATGTTATTGTTGGCACAACTTGGATGTTGTGTGGTGAATAAAATTTAGGGGCCAAGATTACAAGTGGAAATCAGTTAGGAGGCTCTTGCACTAGTTCATCTGAGAAATGATAGGCATGTCAGTGCAAATAGAGAGAAGTCAATGGCTTCAGCATGTATTTGAGAAGTAGGGACAACAGGACTTCCTGATGGGTTAATGTGGAAAATAGAGACCAGAGAGAAGACAGCGATGACTTCTAGCTTTGGGGCTTGAGCAATTAAATATATGGTGGTGGTAGTATTGACCAAACTGGGACAGACTAGGGAAGCAAAGGCTTAAAGGGGTGAAGGAAATTAAGAGATTGTCTTATCTACATTAAGTCTAAGATACCCACATGTGTAAGAGGTGCTATCAAGTACATAGATTTTATTTACATGTATGAGTCTGGAGCTTAAGAGAAAGGTTTGAGATATAGATACAAATTGGGAAATCATTAGCATACAGATAGTGTTAAAGTCATAGAACTGGATGAGATCACCTAAGGAGAGTATAGAGAGGAGCTAAGGCCCAAAGCAAAGCCCTGAGGCACTTTGAATTTAGAAATCTGGTACAGAGGAGGAGCCAGCAGAGAACCACTTCTAACATGTTCATGTGCATTATGACTCTATTAGAGGCAGATCCAGAATGCAGCATTTCCCCAACTTATTTGACTTTAGAACCTTTGTCATACACCATCTCACAAGGCTAGGGTTCCAGGGAATATATTTTGGGAAATACCGTACCCTTCTAGCTACACTCTACTGGGGCATTAATATATTAACTTCTAAGGTAACCTAGGCTAGTTCTTTCTCTCCAAGCAGAGAGGTGTTTCAATAAAAGCCCATCCATCTCTAAACAAAACACTGCCCTGATGATCCAGGCCCAAAAATATAACTGCAGGAAGTGCACACGTGCCCAATGCATTGAGGAGGAAAGGAGGGCTATCCAACTACAGCCTTGCTGAGCCCAACCTCAATGCTGGCAGGTTTTAGCCTTTTCTTTATATTCATAATAGTATTTTGGTGGAAGGGTGAGACTGAAGGTCTGGAGAGAGGTCCAGGAAGTAAATGCTCTTTCATTTTTTGGTGAAGTATGTAACTTTGTTTAGAATACTAGCATTTGGATGTTTCTGCCTATATATACTATACCAGAGTGTCATTTGATGCTCCATAAAGATTTTTTTTTCTATTTTCTAGTTAGTGGATTTTTTTGTTTGTTTTTTAATTTTTTTGTTTTTGTTTTGGTTATAAGGAACAGAAACTCACTCAGAGGCCCATAAGCAAAAACTGTACAAGGGGGGATCCCTGAAAGTGAACTCAGCTGGTGCTAGGATGTTACTGGGATCTGAGGCAGCCCTGGGGACAGGTTTCTCTCTAAGACACGTTTTCCCTCCTTTCTCTCCTTCTTCCCCCCTTCTCCTCTTCTCTCTCTGTCTCTTTCACACACAGACTCAGAGGCTCTATGGTTTTTCTCTCATAGCATCTTGGAGATCTCTCACATTTTACAGTTATATACTAAGAAATCATAACAAAATCCTCTTTGTTTGAATACCACAATCTAAGTGGACCACACAGTAAATCTTGAAGGTTTTGCTTTAAAAATGAGGAGACCAAAGCCTGGGGAGAAGAGACATGACCCAGTGGAAGGAGCCCTAGATAGGTTTGGTAAACCTGAATTCTGCTCCTGTGTGATTGGAGGCAGGTGGCTTCATCTGGGCCTCAAATTCCTCTTCTGCAGGGAAAAGCAGTTGGCTAGGGATAGCTGATCTTCAAGATGAATCTCACAGTGTGACTTGGCTGTGGTCATATAGCCAGGTGGGTCATGGCCGAGCAGGTATCACATCTTCTATCACCTGGTCCAGTGTTTTGTTTTGTTTCCTTATGCCACACTACATTGTCATTTTTTATCTTATTAATCCCAACCCATTTTTCTCATCTATTTGGATTTCCGTGGAAACACTGCAAGAAGGCCACATGATGTTCAACTATTCTGTATCCATAATAATTAAAAATAAAAATTTTTTTAAAAGGAAGGCAACATGTTGTACTGAAAAAAGTATAAGCTTTGAAAGTAAAGAGACCTGCGTTAGGATCTATATCTACTTTCAGCTCTGTAATCTTGAAGTAGTTGCTTAACCCCTTCTCAGCCTCAGTTTTGACATCTGTAAGACAGGTGTATGTAATACCTGCCTCATAAGTGTTGCTGATCAGATTAAGTGAGATCATGGCTATAAAGCATCATGGGCACAGTATGTACAAACATTCCATCTCATACTTCACATCTCTCTACCTCTTAATTATTTGGGAAGATGAGGAATTACAGCAAAGTGTTCATGAACCAAGATGGGAGTGAGGCATGTGATGGCTTCATTTTCTGTATATGTAATATCTACCAGGAAAATATTTCAGTTCAATCCCTCTTGTTGATTTTTCAAAGTATTAGTCTGCATTCCTTCTTTGGAAAGCACACACTTTGAATATAATTGGATCTTTCTTGATGATTGAAGATCTTGCCATGCCTCGGGTTTATTATTCCAAACTTGAATTCAAATTATTCAACTGCTTGGCAAAACATGCAGAAGGTGCAAAACTTAGCTGGAATGTGTTGAACTCAGGAAATCTTCTAGAATTTTGTTGTTTGTTTTGAATTGAAATCCTTGTTAACAATTTCTTTGTGGTTCAGACTTCTAAATAGTGCAAGCATTCCATTTATAATTGAGGATCTTGGATATTGTGCTTTTTTTTGTTGAAGGACCTGAACCAGGCACCATTTTGAACATGAGAAAATATAAAAATTATTTTGAGGCCTTAAGGAATGTGTACTGTCATTGATGAGGCAAAACATAAACTTATAAAAAAGGAGCTACAACAAGAGCAAAACAAATGAGAGAGGGCTTTATAAAGAAGTCAGTGCTTGAAATGGGACTTGAACCATCATAGGATTTGGACTAGCAGTCTTTGGTGATAGGAGGAATATTTGATGGGGAAGCTTCTTTAAAGCAGAATAAATTTACTTGAATAAATGCATGGGGATGAGAAAGCTTGGGGTACATCTAAGGGACTTTAAGTTGTTCATTTCAGAGATAATTAATGCTAACACAAATACTTAGTTGGGACATTTCTAGTTTTTCATAATATGTACTGAATATCCAGATGTCTCAAAAAATGTTGCTTAGGCCCTTGTATTAATGCATACGGGAAACTGTGATCTGCTGTGTATTTTTTTGTGCATTAGTTTATCTCTATGGGCTGATATTATGTAGGTCACAGGAGAAATCATAGGGCTTCCAATTTGACTGTTGTTAGAGGCCTGAACCCATCTCTAGGACATCAGACACCTGGTACACTAGACAGCCCTACTAGGATTCATTCTCCTTTCTAGAAAACCTTTAAGAACCATGGGATAGGTCCTGAGTTTGGACACCATGGCCTGCCGCTCCTCAAACATCTCAACCCAGGAGTGTGGAGGAGGGAGAGGCCAGGTTTCTCTAATGTTCTCTCCACTGGTCTCACCTGCCCCTTGTTTGCTAGCCCAGCCCTGTGCCCATTCCCATCCTGCACTGGCTCCTTAAAAGCAAGGTTACTTTCCTCAGAGGGAAAAAGAGTATTTCACCTAATAGTCAATGGATTTACACACTCCCTCTTCATGAAAGTGGAAAATGAGAGAAAGGAGGGAAAAGTCTGTGCAGACCCTGGTATTAAGGGACATGGCTTAGTCTGCTTTGCTGAAGCCAATGCTCCTAGCAGAGGTAAAAATGCATGACACAACGATGTGTATTCCACATTGAAGTATCTGGGCAGTGAGACCCTTGGGAAAAATTGCTAGATAGATACTCTCTTGAACATTTCTAAGCATTGATTGATTCTAATAAGGAAAGTTGAGATTCTCAAACTCAGCTTTCTACATGTAAAGCAAATCTATGCCAAGGAACATGACATTTTTGCTTTTAAAGAAGCAGACATTTCATCCAGGACACGTAATGAGGAAAGTATTTGGTGTCTCTTCTAGTCTTCTCTTTTTTTGTTGTTATTTTTCTGTATCTGGCTTTTTTGTTGAAAGTGCCCTTCACTTTCAACCATAATGCAAAACTTTCCCCCATTTAATAAAAATCCTTTTTCCTAATATGGCACAGGGTCAGAGTGGTAGAGCTGGAAGGGAACTTAGACGTCGTTGAATTTACCCTATTGACTTTTGAGATAAGGAAAATGAGCCCCAGAGAGAGAAGATGGTCTTACTGACTATAGGAATGGTAGGGATGGAAGTGAGTGGTGGGAGGTTGTAAGATCACTCCCGAAATGTTTTATGGTTTACAGAGTGCTATCACATATGTGATCTCATATGATCTCATAAAGCCTGTGCTGTAGGTGATATTATCATGTCAATTTTGCAGGTGAGGAAACTGAGACCCAGAGAATTCTCCTATAAGGAGAAAGAATATATATACTGTTTTCATCAGGGAAACTGCCCATTGCAAAGCCTAGTGACTGTGAAGTGCCAAACCCTGTTCTGAAGGGCTAGGCATCAAAGATTAAGGAGACACCACCCGTGTGCTCGTATCTGTTAGAAGGTTGTCAGTCTCTCCCAAGGTCACACACAGGGCACCCTAGTGCTGTCAAAAATTACCTGACTGAGTCCCATACAGCCATTTGACTCCTTCTAAACATGACCATGTGGAAACTTTGGAAAGGGCCAGCTCTTATGCAGAGCAAATTGCATTTTAAACTGCACAAAATTGAGAGAGTCTATGTAATGTGAAAAGTGACTAAATTAAAGTTGGCTCAAGATTATAGAGGTACTTGGGGTTTAATTGGAAATGGAGGTGAAGTAGGGATGGATGAACTAGGGGCTTTCGGAACTCTTCTTGTCCTATATTTTACTCTTTTTTGAGACTAGTACCCACTTCTGTGGTCCTACTTTTTCAGTGACACTGACAAGCATATACTCTTTTTTCCCCTTTTGTTCTTGGTAAAAGAATATGATCAATAACTATATCATACCTTCATGGATGGTGAAAAATCATTTGGAACTTTTTTGATCTAAGAGAAGGGTCAGCAAACCACTGCCTGTGGGCCAAATCTGACCTGCTGCCTGTTTTTGTGGGCTCATGAATTAAAAACAGTTTTTATAGTTTTTATATTTCTAAATGGTTGAAAAAAATCAAAATCAGAATACTATTTTATTATGTGAATATAATATTAAATTAAAATTTCAATGCCAATAAAGTTTTGTAAAAATGCAGCTACTCATCCTTTATATCTTGTTTGTTTTCATGCTACAACAATGGAGTTCAGTAGTTGCAACTGAGACTAAATGGCCCACAGAGCTTAAAAATATTTACAATCCAGCCCTTTACAGAAAATCTTTGCCAACACCTTAGAGCACTAATCATACTGTATGAGAATTCATATCCATCTCCCCACCTAGACTTTTGAGCTTATGAAAGGCTCTATTTTGCTTAGAATGAGGCTGTATTCCAGGTTAGCACTCTTTAAATGTTTGTGGAATAAAAGAGAAAATGAATGAATGGTGTGGGCTTGGGAAAGTCAGTTCCCCTTTTTGGGCTTCAGTGTACTTTTCTGTGAAATGAAAGAGTTGGCTGAGGTGAACTTGGTCCCGTCTAGCTCCAACATTCTATGTTTTATATTAAGGTTACTATAGCTAAAAGTAAATATCATATGTAGTTCCATTAACTCCAACTTTGGGTTCTGCCTTTGTGGCTTTCTGACTATTGATTGGCTTCTCAAGTTTTTCAGTATCATGAAGGGAATGCCCTTACTAGCTAATTTTACTGGGGCATATGATGTCAGTGTATGTGGTGTGTGCATTACATGTCGTGTATAAATTCATTATAAATCAATAACTTCTTTTCTTCATTTCTGCCTGTCTTGGGTGAGTCTAGTGACATAAACAATTTTCTCAGGGCCTGGTCAATATGAAGAATCTGAACATGTGGGCCGGGCGCAGTGGCTCATGCCTGCAATCCTAGCACTTTGGGAGGCTGAGGCGGGAGGACTGCTTGAGCTCAGGAGTTTGAGACCTGCCTGAGCAAAAGTGAGACCCCATCTCTACTAAAAATAGAAAAAGTTAGACAGGCATGGTAGTGCACACCCATAGTCCCAGCTACTTGGGAGGCTGAAGCAGGAGGATCGCTTGAGCCAAGGAGTTTGAGGTTGCAGTGAGCTATGATGACGCCACTGCATTCTAACGTGGGCAACAGGGTGAGACCCAGTCTCAGTCAATCAGTCAATAAAAAAGAATCTGAACATGTGGAGTTCAGAGACCACACTGGATTTATGGCTACTCCTTCACCTCCATGCATCCACATGGTAGCCTCAACTATCTGCCCTTACTAGGAAAATCTCACTACTTAGAAAAACTTACTACTTGGAAAATCATGGCATTTTCAAACCAAATAGAGATAAAAAGGCCCTGTCCAAACTTTACAAGTGCACAGGGCCATACCCTCAGGTGGTGTTCAATGGACATCTTTGTGATGCAAGGTCAGGGCATGACGTGATATCAATGTGATTTGATTTAAACCATTATCCTACACTGTTTCCTCCCAGAAGTGTCATTTCCTCTCTCCAACCCCATCATTGTTAAGAAGTGGACAGAATCTTTTTTTTTTTATATTTCAGAATATTATGGGGATACAACACTTTGGCTATATATATTGCCCATGCACTGCCCGTGTCAGAGCTACAATCGTGGTCATCCCCCAAACTATGCTCCCCACATCCATTCAGTGAGAGTTTTCCCATCCCCTCCACCCCCCTCCCGCCTGCCTGCCCCCTGATGAATATTATTGCCCTGTGTGATGTAAGTGTTGATCAGTTAGTACCAATTTGATAGTGAGTACCGGTGGTGCTTGTTTTTCCATTCTTGTGACACTTCGCTTCAAAGAATGGGCTCTAGCTCCAACCAGGATAATACCAGATTTGTTAATTCACCATTGTTTTTTATTGCTGAGTAATACTCCATGGTATACATATACCACATTTTATTAATCCACTCGTGTATTGATGGGCACCTGGGTTGTTTCTACATCTTTGCAATTGTGAATTGTGCTGCTATAAACATTCGCGTGCAGATGTCTTTATTATAGAATGTCTTTTTTTCCTTTGGGTAAATACCCAGTAGTGGGATTGCTGGGTCAAATGGTAATTCTACTTTTAATTCTTTGAGGTATCTCCATATTACTTTCCATAGAGGTTGTACTAATTTGCAGTCCCACCAGCAGTGTATGAGTGTTCCTATCTGTCTGCATCCCCGCCAACATTTGTTGTTTGGGGATTTTTTGATATGAGCCAATCTCACTGGAGTTAAGTGATATCTCATTGTAGATTTGATTTGCATTTCCCTGATGATTAGGGAAGTTGAACAATTTTTTATATGTTTGCTGGCCATTATTCTGTCTTCTTTTGAAAAGTTTCTGTTCATGTCCTTTGCCCATTTTTTAATAGGGTTGTTTGATTTTTTCTTGTTGATTTTCCTAAGTTCTGTATAGATTCTGGTTATCAGCCCTTTATCAGATGTGTAGCATGCAAATATTTTCTCCCATTCTGTAGGTTGTCTGTTCACTCTAGTGATAGTTTCCTTGGCTGTGCAGAAGCTTTTCAATTTGATCAGGTCCCATGTATTTATTTTGGTTGCTGCTGTGATTGCTTTGGGGGTAGAAGTGGACAGAATCTTAAAGTTGAGGCACACATGACAAGGAAATGTACTTGCCTGTAAGTATGGCCCTGTGAAGTTTTCCTGTGTTGAAGCCAAGAACAGCTCTCACGTGATAGATAAAATTTGTTTTCTGGACTCTTCTATTTGTTTTTTTACCCCTTCCCCCTAGGTTTCTAACATTGTCCACTGATTATCCTGGGCCTCTGTTAAAACTCACACAGTGTGAAAAACATTCAAGCTTTCAGTTCAGTATCTCCTTTCCTTCCGCTTTTAAATGAAGGGTAATGAGGTATAGTTGAAAAGGGTAAAAAGGCCTTAGAATCAAATTAGTCTGAGACCCAGCTCCTTCACTCAGTGATGGAGTTTCTATTATCTGCTACCTGGAGATAATACTTTTCACCTACCTCTACTAATCACCACCTACTAATCACCCCTGAGTCCCTCACCATCAAGGACCATGCATTATATATTCTTTTTATCTCACACTGCTCAGTACATAGCATGCAGCAGACACTTGACACAATGCCTCTGGAGTGAAATTGAACTGACTTTACATATAATCTTGCATGGATCATGAAATGTGGAATGTTTGTGCTAAAAGGAACTCAAAGACCTATCCAGTTCAGTGTCAGCAAACATGAAGCAGATGCAACTTTCTCCCCACTTCTGTGCTAAATGGACGGAAATGACTAAATCGTCACTATATTCTTTCTAGCTGAGTGTCTTTCTTGACATGAGCTTCACAATCTTCACCAGAGCTCCCTAGGAGGTCACTACCGTTAGATTGAAATTGTCACTGGAGGAAAAAAACTATGTGCCATTCTGGATTGCATATAACTTACACCTTATAACTGAAAAAATCCAGACCTAGAGAGGTGATATGATTTGGCCAAGATCACAGAACTAATTGCAGGGTAAGTTGGAAATAGAATATAGCCAGCTCTCCGTGTCTGTGGGTTACGAATCAGAGGATTCAACCAACCACAGATCGAAAATATTGGGAAAAGAAATAAAAAGTAACAATAAAAAGTAACAACACAATAATAAAAAATGATGTAAATTTTAAAATACAGTATAACAACTATTTACATGGCATTTACATTGTATCAGTTATTATAAGTAATCTAGAAATGATGTGAAGTATAGGGGAGGATGTGTGTAGGTTACATGCAAATACTACACCATTTCATATAAGGGACTGGAGCGTCTGCTAATTTTGGTATCCATGGGGGATGGGGCCTGGAGCCAATTCCCTCCCACTCTCCCCACCACCCATCCACATGCCTCCATGCTCTCCATCCAGTGCTCTGTCTACAATTTACCGTTTGAATTGTAACAGAAGTCTCAATGCCTTCAGGCCAAGGAGTGAGCGCTGAAGGAAATTTCTAGCAAGGACAAATGAGTTTTTTGGGTGGAAAGGGGGTGGACAAGAGGGCTTTAGGGTCTATTTGGTACTTCAGAAGGCAAGTCAATTACTCAACACACTTTCACTCAAGGCCTCTTCCAGGCAAAGGTACAAGGCCCCCGAGGCATAGATGGATAAAATGAGGACTCTGCCCCAGGGCTTATAGACCCATAAACAAACAGTTAAAAAAAAAACCAGGATGATGAGTGAGCTAACAGAGACATGCTTAGAGCTCTGCAAGGGCAAGAGGGCATGACCACTCACTGCACAAAGGTCACAGAGGGCTTAACTAAGGAAGTAACTTCTGAGCTGATCCTTCCAAGAAGAATCATAGTTCTCCCAAGCAATGAAGATGGGAAAGAATGTTCCATCAGAAGGAACTGTGTGTGCAAGGCACAGGGCTGGGAGAGAGGCTGGCATATATAGGGACTAGCAAAGAGTTCTCTGTGGGAAGAGCTTCAGGAGTGTGGTGGATGAGGGAGGAGAAGAGTGGGGAATGAAGGCAATGTCAGAAGAGGGATCGGGAGAGAGAAGCCAAAGCAGCCTGTTTCTAAGGAGCCTACAAAGGGTGATAACACACATGCATAAATCATAACACATGATAGAACAATCAATGCTTTTCTGAGGGTCAAGGAAGTGCAGGGGAGCTCAGAGAAAGAAGAGGTAACTTCCTAATGGGGGTTAGGGATCATATCACTGATAAGTCAGGCAGGGTTTGAATTGGTCTTTTTCTACTGTTGGAATTCAAGTAGAAGTTAAAGATCTGTAATGTAATAACCTGCCCAGCCCTGCTCTCTTTGAGTCATATCTTTAACCTAATAGACCTGATCCTAAATCCCAACACATTGCCCATTGGGGTGCCCATTCCCATTACATAATATCTTGGTCAGTTTTCTTCACCACTCTGTTAGCCAATGCCTACTACAGTGTCTGACACCTAGCAGGTGCTGAATAAATATTTGTGGAATCAGTCTTTGAAATGATATATTGTTATTATGGCAACTACACACTCTACATTTTTTTTAGAGTCTTTAAAATATCCTGTCCCTTAGTTGCCATTAGTACAACTGTATTTGTCATGCATCTGGATTTCCAACTTAGAAAATATGGTAACAGAACACACAGACACATTTTCATTCATTTTCATTTTCAAAAACTCTTTCTGTGCCAGCTGGAGTGTTTGGGAGGGAGGTGGGAAAGAAGTGTGGTTTAGTAAGAGCATACCATTTCTGGTCTGGAGGGCTCAGCCACTCCCTGCTGCATGGCTGGCTGCCCATGCAGTCTCAGACCAGGGAAGCTCCTTCATCTTGTTCTTTGCCCAATGAACACACAGGCTTTGAGAGTTTTGGATGAAAGTGGAAAGCATTAGCATCCTGGAAAGGATGTAGTTGGGCTGCTTGTGGCCTTGTTTGGTTCTTTCCAGAGCTCTGGCTGCTCTATTAGGAGAGGAAACCTTCCACTTCCATAGGGAAGAAAGAGCATGCTGCTTCTAAATCTTAGCATCTGCCTGACGCTGTCTGGATTGTAACATTTAATGTGCTTGATTATTACAGTCAAGTGGATCATCAGTGAAAGTCAGTAACCCTACACATTCTATTTTTTTAAAAAACCATTCTATTTTTTGTTTAGTTTTAGGTTCCGATGTCAAAAGTATTTGATACACATAGATTTTTTTTTTTTGAGTTGAGAAAGAGGCTTGCTTTATATTCTGACATTTTGCAGTTTCTTTATCTCTATCTCTCCATGAAAATTTTGAATCCCTTCTGTATTTAGAAAACAATAGAGAAAGCTGTCTTTCTTAATGGTTTCACCATCTTCCCATCTACCCAAAAGGAAAGCCTTTAGAATTGTCTTCTCCACTCCACTCACCACTCCATTCTAGAATCCTCTTGATTCTGTTCCCCAATTATTCTCACATGTGTCCCCTCTTGTCTAGCACCTTAACTGAGGCTCTCAAACTGGGTTATCCTAACAGTCTTTTAACCAAACTCCCTGACTCCACGATCTACTTCTTAGGTCAGTCTTTGCACGGCTACTGAACTGACCTCCCTAATACACAGGTTAGTCTAAGGCATTCTCTTCCTCTGCAGGCAGCTCCTTATAACACAGGGTATGAAATGCAAAATTCTTAACATGCTATTCAAGGCCACATTGAATCTTGACAATACATCAGCTAACCTTTGGAAATGAAAAATGAGTGGAAGAAAAATAAATTGATAAAATAAACTGATACATTACATGAAAACTGTTTTCTAAAAATCCACTGCAAAAATTACATTTGTTTGTGTGTGTGTGTGTGTGTGTGTATATATACATGTAGATAGATAGATAGAGATATGTATGTATACACACACAGTGTTGTAGGTGGTTATTAGGGTTTCTAGGCAGGCCCAAACAAATCTTTTTAATGTATAATTTGTAAGCAAACTACTATGCATATGCAATAAAAAATTACTCTGCAGTGCCAATAAATAAAACAGGAAAACCACTAAAATTTAAAGTAATTTTTAAGAAAATACCTTGACCATTGGCCTTTGAGGTGTCAAGATGGACAGATAACTCCATTTGTCATTATAGCTAATATTTACAACGTGCTTGCTATGTACCAGGCCATGTTCTAAAAACTTTACAAGCATTAGCTTTACAAGTATTCAATCTCACAACAACTTTATAAAATAGATACTATTTCCCCATTTGTAAACAATGTATACGTGTGTCAAAACATCACATTTTACCCCATAGATATGTACAATTATCATATGTCAATTACAAATAAAAATAAAAAAACAACCCCACTTTTAATGACAACTCTATGTTGAGAGCCAGAGTTGTCAGGAAGAGTCAGGGTCATTTAACAGTAGAGGACGCACAGGAAATGTGTAAAGCAGTCCGTACCAGACTGGCTGGGGAACAAAACTGGGTAGTCAGGAGTGGGTATTAGGTATACCATGTTTTGTTGAGGTGATTTTAATGCCAGTAATATTTCAACATCCATAATTAATTCATTACTATAAAGAATAAACCATTAAATTTTCAGCTTTTAGAAAAGCATCAAGTAATTTGTGCAAGTATTCTCCCTAAGGAGAGAATGGGGTAAGGTTGTTACCCACATCATTCATTCATTTTTTTAAAATGATAGTTTAGTGGCTTGATTTTTAGGGTCACAGTATGTCTGTGCTATCAAAATGAAGACATATTGCTTCAGAGGGATGTGCAGGAGGAAGAGGTTAAGCCATGAGTGCTAACCGCAGCCTGTCTTGGGCAGAAGCAGAAAGAATCTTCAGTGATAGAAGGGAAGTCCCTTTCTGCTCTGGTTATCGGAAAGGTCAAAGAATCAAAACACCACTTTTGCAATGGATGATTTTACAAAACTGCAAGAAGTGTGACAAGACTTGAAAGAGAGGACACATTTTTGAAACATCTTCATGTAGTATCTTCTTGTTTTGAAGTATCTCCCATCTGAAAATTGGGATTATTTGATGAAGTGGCATCATCTCTGGTATCAAGACAAATACCAAGACAAATCTTGGTGGATGAAGACAAATCCTGTAGGTCAAGAAAAATAAGGTATTGTGAGAAAATTGGGATACGGAACCACGTTCAAATCTAGGCTCTACCACTTGCAAGTTGTGTATTTTCAGGCAAATCTCAACCTCTCTGAACCTTGGTTCCTTTATTAATCAAAGGGGAATAATATTACTACCTAAGTCTTTGGATTGTTATGCGTCTTAAATTGTGCTTCAGCTCATCAGCATTCAGTAAATATTCATCAAATAGCAAGAGTGGTTAGTGGGATTATAGGTGATTCTTTATTTTACTTCTCTGCATTTCTTAAATTTTCTACCATGAACATATGCTGCTTTTGTAATTAGAAAGAAAAACAATAAAATTTATTCTTTTTAACAATGACAGGCATAATTTCTCATATTTTCATATTTGCTCTTCCCACCTTTGTCTCTTTCATGTCTCTTTCTGCTGTATAAAGCATGGGCCCTCTCCATGCAGCAATGTTCAGAAGACACCACGGAATAACAGTTATTCTCTATTCTCCAGCACAGCGTGATTGGGGTCAGGTGACTGTACCCGGGCCTGCGCCCGCAGCACTGAAATGAGGCTGAGATCAGAGTGGTAGCTCAGTGTCCACCAGGAGCTCTGTTCTCTCTATTACATATCGATTCCCATCCTGCCATGCCCTCAGTCTGACACTCAGCAGGATGCTCCCAGCCACCCCCTGTCCTCAGAGAACTCCATTTTTTCCTCCTCCTAGTTTCATTTATTCAGCACCAAGGCCTGAAAGCGCTGACATGGGCTGTAGGAGTCAAGCCTGCAGTTGGTCCTTGGAAATCAGGGAGAGTGTGGGTGCGTGCATTAAATGAAGCAAAGCTCTGGCAGGAAACCAGCTTCTAATCTTAAAGCTTCCCTTGGTTCTCTTCTTTTCTTTATAATTGTAGGTTTGTGGGTCCCAGATCTCCATTTTGGCCTTCTGGAGCTGATTTAGCAATAAGAGAAAAGATGGGTGTAGGAATTTAGGGCTGAGTTAGTCCAGCCCCATGAAGCACTCTAGCATCAGGGAGCATAACCTGAGGCTCTGTCACTTGGAAGGTGCCTGGTCAGCCCATCCCTCTCATGCAATGGGCCTATTCTCAGAGTCATGGAGGTAGAGGAAGAGCCAAAGAGCTAGGATCTTTCTGAATGTGTGGGCTTTGGGAGTGCCCCCTCACTCCTGCATGCTCTTAATCACAGAGTGGGGCATCTCTCCGGCCCCTGCTGGTCCCTTCATTCCAGCATTCTTCAGGTGGGCTCCTGCATGGTTCACTCACAAACACCTTCTGAGCTAGTGAGGCCAAGAGAAAATACACACATTAAGGCACTTCTCCAGATGAAAAAACTCTACATGAGTCTAACACTTAAACCACAAATAAAGGGAAATATTTCCCTCTAGACCAAACTTCTCTACATAGGAAAGGGGAACAGGAAGGTTGATCTGGTTCAGTTTTTGTTCCTATTGCACTCCATGACTTCTTGGGAGGGAGAAGCTGAGAGTAAAAGTTTCCAGAATATCCAGGAGTCCACTGATCCATTTAATGCATGTTAATATAGGTGTGCTGTGCCAGGAGTGGGGATGGGTGCTAGGAACACTGTGCTGTATCACATAGACAGAGATCCTGCCCTAGGTGACCTTATAGGCTAACACAATCTGACCTAATCTATTACTTAATTTCTTTGTTTGTTTGTTTGTTTATTGAGACAGCATCTCACTATGTCACTCAGGCTGGTCTCAAACTCCTGGGCTCAAGCAATCCTCCCATCTCAGCCTCCCAAGTAGCTGGGATTTCATTTTTGAATACCATCTTCACAAATTTCAAATACAGGATTATAGAATCTTAGATTCTGGGAGACATAAAAGAGATATTCCTTTAGCCCATTGCCTCTCTCCCCTTAGCCAATGTTTAAATCCCTTTTACAATATCCCGCTCAAGTGATCATGTGATTACTCCTTGGACACCTCCAATAACAGGGGATTTACTACCTCCAAGGTGATCTATTCTATTTCTAAACAGCAGCATGGGTTAAAATGTTCTTCCTTGTCTCAAGCCAGAATTGGTTTCCCTAAAATTTACACTGTGTTCTGCTATTTGGGCCTATATAGGACAAGACAGTCCCTTGTGCTCTGAGTGAGCCCTGGCTATGTGAGGATGATTATTACAGCCCCCAAGAATTCTCCAAACATCTCCACTTGATGCTCCCTTTCCCCATAAACATGGTTTGGAATGCTTGCTTCGGCAGTACATATACTAAAATTGGTATGATACAGAGAAGATTAGCATGGCTCCTGAGCAAGGATGACATGGAAATTTGTGAAGCATTCCATTAAAAAAAAAAATACACGGTTTTGAGTTCATTCTCTAGTCAAATGGCCAATAGACCTACTCCCTCCCACTCTGCAGAAGCATGAAAAGAATCTTCACATAAATCTTTTCCTTGATTCTTCCGTATTAAGTTAGAAAATCATGCAACTAGAGAACGACCTTCTCCCACCTCTACAACACATCATTGCATGCATAACTCTGCACATAGCTTTGAAACAAGCAGGCAAACTTTATTATTCACAAATTAGAGCTAATAATATTGAGCTTTCAGGGTGGTTTTGAGTATTACAAGAGATAATGAATATTGAATTAAATACTTCAACAAATGTTGATTGAATACTTCTCATGTACTGGACACTGTGCTGGGCTCTGTGTGGGACACAATCCTGAAGAAGATAGAAAAGACCTCTAACCTTATGGAGCTTACAGCCTAGATTCTAAATATGAGCAGCTCTCCAAGGGTTGTACAGTTTGAACTGAAGTTGGGGGGTCCCCAGAGGCAAATCCCCATAACCTAAGCTGGAAGCTCAAAAATGGTACCCACTGTTATGATTATCATCATGGTGAACATAGGTATAACCATATCAATGCCAATAAAGCTTTAGGTATTATAATTTCCTTATAAGAATAATAATTTTAGAAACAGAGGAAACACCATAGTGGTATTTCTTATGAATAATAACCATTATATCACCTATATTGTCTCATTTTCTCCTCCTAGAAACCCCATATTTCCCATTAATCAAGGACTTTTATAATAAATGAACTGGGTCCACTCTGTGACTGTTTATTCCAATCTGGATCAGTTTCCTACCCTGGTCAAACCCAATGCAAGATTCTAGTGCAGAGCAGCAGCTTCACTGAGGAAGGTGCAGTTACACTGGTAGGTGTGGTGCCAGGCTCCCTTCCTGCTTCCACTGTCTGCCACACCAATTATCCTGTACACAGTTGTCTTCAGCCATCGTCTTATTCAGCATGCTGTGGATGACAGGATTTGCTTCCAACATCAAAGAGGCTTTCAGCTTTTCCAAAAGTTGTGCCTTGGCTTCCTCATCATTTCACATCACAGTTCACTCAATGTTTGGTCAAGGAACTGACAGAAATGGAAGAGTTATTTACTGTGAAATACGTAGTCTCTTCTCAGTTGAAACCACTATTCTTCCTGTTTCTCTGTTACTGTCAGATAATCCACCATCTTGGGTGGGGTGTGCATGAAACCACTACCTAACATCTGACTAGGGGAGGGAAGTGACCACAGGATGTCACCATCTGTGTCAGAAGAGTGAGAGATATTTAGCAGGAAGGACTTCATATTTACCAGTAAAGCAGAGTTGCGCTTCTGGGAAGATGCTCCACGTCCACCACGCTACTGGGATGAGAGTAAAGATCTCTTTCATGAAGCCTCCTCCACCGACCCTATATGCTGACATGTTTTTAATACTGTCTATATGGAGGCCAAAGCAACTCAATCTTGGCTGCTAATCCATCATGTTGATGTCTGATTAACCCCTGTTCTGTGAATTCCTCTAAGATTTCTACTTTATCAACTATTAACATTACCATAAATTCTGCCTTTAGGCAGATTCACATAGCATTCTTGCCTTTCCATGACAGGTGGACTTCAATTGTCTTACACATTCTTTCCCTATGGTATATAAGCCTAAGGTGTGGGGGTAATGGCGTGGGGATCCACCATATTTTCTGGTGTCTCCATCACCCAAGACATGGCTTCTTTTCTTAATTCCCTATTAAGTGGCTTCTTGCTAAGAAACTGAACATGTCTGCCTCTTTCTTTGGCTTTTCAGCTTCCTCAGACTTTGGAGGAAGATTTGCATAGACCTGCCCACTGTGAAATAGTCTATGTCTTCAGGTATCACTCATAATGGTACTTATAGTGGCTAATATTATTTACAGTTAGCCTGGCATTGTGCTTGGCACTTTATATACTCTATCTCAGTTAATCCTCATGATAATCTTCTAAGGTAAGCATTATTATTCTCTGTTTTCACATGAGAAAACTGGTTCAGAGAGCAAGTGGCTTGTTCAGGGGGACTTTAATAAGATTCAGGCCCAGTCTGGTGATGCACAGAGTCTGTGATCTCTTCACTTTCTTACCCCACCACCTTGTATATGTGAATCTTAATCCAGAAAAAAGGGGGCTACCCTCAGAATGTACCTCCTCCCCTACTTGTTCAGTCCCTCCCGTTATTCATCTCTGTGTCTGTCTCTTACATAGGATTGCAAGTTTCTATGAGGGGAAGATGACTTATTGATCTTTGTATTCTTCCCAGAGAATAGGACACAGTAAAGTCTTAATAAGTGCTATTTAAGTGAACACACACACAAACTAGAATATAATGCTATAGCGGGAATTTCTGGCTCTTAATTCAAAATTATGGACAGGCCTTCTTTTTAAGATCAGTAACAGGCCAGGCACAGTGGCTCATGCCTATAATCCTAGCACTCTGGGAGGCTGAGGTGGGAGGATTACTTGAGACCAGGAGTTCGAGACCAGCCTGAGCAAGAACAAGACCCTGTCTCTACTAAAAATAGAAAAAATTAGCTGGGCGAGGTGATTCATACCTGTAGTCCCAGCTACTCAGGAGGCTGAGGCAGGAGGATCACTTGAGCCCAGGAGCTTGAGGTTGCTGTGAGCTAGGCTGATGCCACGGCACTCTAGCCCTGGGCAACAGCGAGACCCTGTCTCAAAAAATAAATAAATAATTAACAAATCAAATCACCTTATGTCGACTATCGGATTATGGCCTTGAATGACTGAACAGTAAAACTCCCCTTTCACTGTGGCTCCAAGTTGCACATCCTCTTGCTGTCCAAACCAGATAGAAAAAAATCCTCCCACCCATAGTGTGCCACTCAAAAGTAGCTGAGCAAAGACATGCGGTTGCTTAAATGTAAATAGAAAAACTTGCTGCTCAGCATAAGTAGAGAAGCTTCCTCAGAAGTACAAGAAACTGGTGGAGTCATTGTACAGAGAGCATAAGAGGAGAGATCACCTCTTTATACAAGATTGGCTTCACTTGGAGCAGAGGCAGACTCAGAGGCAGAGTTCTCAGCCATTAGTATTTAAGACTCTGACACCAGAAAGTCATCATCCCAATTGGACTGGAAGAAACATGGAACCAAATGGTGTATAGCGATCAGCAAGCCAAGAAAGAAAATAGACTGGGACAGTATTATGATAACTCTCCACATTTATGGAGGGTTTCCTATGTGCCAGGCACTTACATTATTCGTTTTAATCTTTATAATAGTCTGAAGGGTAGATATGTTTCATAGAGGTAGAAATGAAGCTTAGAGAAGCTAGGTAATTTGCCCAAAATTCTCCTTGTGGGTAAATGTAGAGCTGAGAGAATTGAACTCGAGTCTGTCTGACTCCAAAGCCTAAGCGCTTAACTATTAATGCCAATCATTAACTATACTTAACTGACCATTTCATCTATTCCGTGGTGAGCAAGAACTAGAGGTTAAACACTAGAACCCCATGCATATTATTTATTGTCCTTATTTACATCATATAATGGCTAAATGTATAATCCTCATTCTGTGAGATAGATGCTATCATTCTAAATTAATCTTTTTGTTGTCAATGTAAGCTCTAGGCTAACAATATTTTCTAGATAATATACAGAAACATCTGGGCTCAATGTCTCCAAACTGACAATTTTACTCAAGAAACTGATACCCAGAATGGGCAGACCAGATAAGCAGCAGCCGTTACACACTTGACCCTGATGAAAAATGCTACTTGTTTTACTTACATTGGTAGAGTGGATAATAGTCTAACAGGTATTTCATATCTATTATTTCATTTGATCCTCTAAAGAATATTATGAGGTAGGTAAGATAAGGAATATTATCCCTATTATACATATGAAGAGACTTGCCCAGAATTATAAAATCAGTCAGTGGTAGAATGGGACTCCAGTTCAGGTCCTGAGAATCCAAAACCCAAATAAATGAACTTCTAGCCCTTTAAAAATGCAAATGGAGCTGGTGTGGTGGTGCACCCTAATCTCAGCTACTCAAGAGGATCAGGATCAGGAAGATTGACTGAGCACAGGAGTTTGAGGCCAGTCTGGGTGATGTAGCAAGACCCCTGTCTCAAAATAAATAAACAAAACAAAACAAAAAAAGGCAAATGGAACTGTGCTCAAACCTTGACTTTATTACATATCTATCTTTGCTTCAGTTTTCTCATCTGTCAAATAAGGGTGAGGATGTCTACCTCTCAGGATTATGAAACTAAATGAAACAATGTAGGTAAAGCCCCTTCAATAAAGTAGTGAACAGAACAGACACGGATCCTGTCCTCATGGACTTTAGGGAGTGAGAAGCAAATGTCCAATAATTACACACTTAACTATCAAGTTACAATAATAAAAAATGTTATAAAGGAAAAATACGGTGACTTAACCTAGTGTGTGGCTCAGGGAAGGCTTTCATAGGCAGTGACAGCTAAACTGAGACCTGAGGGATGTGTGATAATTAGCCAGGTGATGTGGGGTGGGGTGGAGGCATGGGTTACAGCAGAGAGTGTTCCAGGCATAAGGAACATCCTTGATGAAGAAGGTTGGTGCCTTTGAGGAACAAAGAAATGACTTGTTTGTCTGGAATGTAAAGAGCTCCAGGAAGAATGATGTGATAGGATGCTGGTGAGGTAGGCAGCCTCCAGGCCATGTGGGGCCTTGCAGATTGAGTTAAAATTTTTGAACTTAATCTTCACAGCAATGGGAAGTGATCAAAGGGCTTTAGGCAAGGAGTCAACATGATTAGATTTGAGCTTTTAAAAAAACCAAACCCTTCCAGTTCCTAACTAGGGTTAGTTGGGATCTTTCGAAAACCTTTCCTTTATTTATTTAAGCAAACGCTTCCCTAGCACCCCTTACATTGCAAAGAGAGCTATAGGCTGTTTGTTTCAAATGTAGAATCAGAGACTTGTTAATAGAATGGGGCAAGTACCAGCTCCTCCCTTTACTACTTTCAGGTTTTAGGACAAGTCTCCTCAAAGGCATCTCTGCTCCTGCCACCTAATGCAGTTGCTTCTTGCTCTAAGCCAGAATTAACCTCCATCCTGAAAGTACATTGAGAACCAGTGTGACATTTCTGGGAAGCTAATTTATCTATTCTTTTTGTTGAGCAGACGTTTATTAAGCATAAGCTGTGTATTCAGCACCATATGGGGCACTGGGGGTACGAAGATGGATAGGATAGAGGCCCTGTACTTTAAGAACTCACAGTTTGGGGTAGATATAGGCCAAAAAAATAAACAAGTAATCACAACAAAGTAGGAGCTATTACAAGAGAAGAAGCAAGAAGGGAGTTACTCACAGAGCCTAGAGTCAGGAAAGTTTTTAGAAGAGGTGATTAGCACAGCTAATCGGTACATGCTGAGTAATTAAAAGTTTGAGCTGAGTCTTAGAAGGATGAGGGGAAGTTTAGCAAGCAGAATAAGTGGAGTAGGGAATAAACAAGATCACACATACCATAAAAGTGGTTTTTGAGATTATTTTATCAGCAGCAAACTAGATGGGTTGAAAAAGAGAGATTACAGGCAAGGAGGCCAAGTAAAAACCTGGGGCAGTAATCCCAGGGAAAGATAAAGAAGACGTGATGCTCACTCAGCAGTAACTGGGACTGTGCTCAGTTTGCCTCATGTTAAGTTGCACTTGGTAGTACAGCGTATGGCTTGTCAGTGTTACTGGCATCTCCCCATGAATGAATGCCTGTTCTCCCTCACAAGGGCGGAGACCATGTCATCTGCTGAAATCCTCGTAGCACCTAATTCTGTGCTCTGCACCCCATCAAAATGTGCCCCCATCAAAAGCTGGGACCATAACTGTATTCCCTGAGCTGGGATTGGAGTGGGAGAGCTGGAACAAGGGAGGTGGGGGAGGAAGGGAACCAGGGCTGTCAATTAGGGTCAAAAAGGGTTTCGTGTTATCTTAAATTGCTGGGATTACAAGCATGCACCATAATGCTTAGAAAAATTATTAAATCAATCATGATACAATTTCAATAGCAGAATTTAATAAGAATAATGTTGCCGAGTTCTGCTCACAGATGTCAAGAAGTTAGTAATTTGTAGTCACATTTAAAAGGAAGTAGATATTAATTATTACAGTCTGAATTATGCCATTTTTTAAACAAATGTATGCACAAAAAGGTTTGGGATAATTTTATATAAGAAATTTACAGTTGTTTCTACATGGGTAGGATTCCGGTCATGTTTTTTTCCCCTCTGTTTCCTAATTTTTCTATTGGAAACAAATAATAAGGAAAAACCTATTTTTAAAAATGTCAATGAAATGAGAAAACTGAACTAAGAACGAAGGAAGCAAGAAAAGTAAAAGGAAAAAATGTACAACAGTGGATAGGGATAATAAAGAAAGAAAGCAGAGAAAAGGGGTTGGTGGGTTTTTTTTTTTTTTTAAAGAGACTTTCTTGTTTTCCAGAAAGTTAAGGGGAAAAATATTTTTGTTCTCAGAGTTTTTCAGTGTGCTTTCCAAGCCATCAAATTCCTAAATATAACCAAAGATGATTCTACAAGCAAGCCAATATAAACACAGTACATGTTTATATTTCAACATTAACAACATGACATTGGGGCTGCAAAAGATCTTTCAAATTAGCTATATTTTATTTTTCTTAAAAGTTTCCATTTTGAGTCCCCTTTTAAAGTACACCCCTCCACACCCTGCATGGCTTTAAAATGTCAAGAAAAGGCAGATCCAAATTAACATAGCAACATTTGGCAGTGAGGATGTGGAAGGAAGGAACAAGAGGGAGGTGGTAGGGTTCAAGCCTTTGGGTTGGAAGGGGAGGGAGAGGACTTTTTCAGAGCCTGACCTTAAAGAAGTACTACCCAAATGCTAGTATTTATTCCGATCCTCTTGTTAAAATGCAGATTTTGATCCAGCAGGTCTGGGGTGATACCCATGCTATTGGTACATGAACAACTTTGACCAGCAAAGCTTTAGAATCTGGGAATTTGCTCTCCCACCCTAGTTGCATTTCACATTGGCAGCCTCTGGTTGTAACAACCTCTTTCTTCCTAACCTAATGGGTTTTTGGGTTTTTTTGGTCAAAATACCAAATACTGGAAACTTTTCAGAAAGTCATTTTGCCATGAGCAAGGTACAGTTCAAGGCACTGTGCATGGAAGTGAGTAAAATGGGAGACAGAATATGGAATGGGCAGGAGCCCCTGATATACAAATGTTATAAAGGTCATGATATTGAGGAAAAAGCCCTGGACTGGTTGTGAGCAGACCTGGTTTCAATCCTAGTGACCCCTAACTAGCTGTGTACCTTTGTGCCAGTCATTTCTCTCTGGTTCTCTGTTTCCTTTTCTGTTAAATAAAAGAATTGGTCTATGTGGCTTCTAAAATCTTTTCAGCTCTGACACTTGAGGAGTCTATAAAAGAGATTGTATAGCAATAGGAAGGGAGGAAAAGAAGGATGTGCCACCACATACACAGCTACCAAGGATCCTGTACCTGTGATATTATAATGGCGGAATTTCCCTCTTGTCTGCCCAGATGCAAAAATGTTACTGGCATGAGAGACTGGGAAACTTGCCTGGTATGAAATCCTAGTACCCCAACTTCCTTGTTTTGGCAATTTAGTCTTGGGAATCTGTCCCAGCCCCTATAAATAAGGCAGACCTTGTAAACAGGCCCTCTAGGAGTCTCGATGTAGCCCTGGCAGCTTTCAGATTTTGAGGTCCTCCATCCCCCATTCTAAGGCAACCCTCAGGTGTCACCTCATCCTCCTATACTGATCAGCAGCCAAATTCCGCCGCCTCCTTGAACTTAAAGTCTCAGCCCAAAGGCCTGACTGCTCTCCTGCTTGTGCACAAATCCAATTCTTGAAGCAACTTTAACTCTCCCCAACAGCACCCCTCTGGACCCTGAGTCTCCCAGACACTGCAGACCCCATTCAGCCCTGGAGCAGCCAAGCCTCAGGGATTTGAGCAGGCCAGAAGGCAAAACTTCTTTCTCTGTGTTTAAGATAGTCCCATCTGCAAAGTAGGGATCAGCCCCTACATTGATAAGCAGAGTGTGAAGCGGACCTGCTGGAGTGAGGTTACCCAGACGCTAAACCAAGGTCCTGCAGCTGCACCTCCTGCCTCCGCAGGCCTGTACTCTCGAAATTTTAAATTACTAAACAGGCCAGTTGCTATTCTAACATAGTTTCACAAGTCACCTATAAACATGCCAGCTTCAGGCCACTTCTTGTGGTTTGCCTAAGGACAGCTGGGAGGGCAGCCAGACTCCATCCACAGTCCTGAGACCCCCGCCCCCAGCAGACACTCACTCAGGGCATGACCTCCCAAGGTGCCCACTTGGGATGCAGGGACCTTAAGTGGCTGCAGGAGTTGTTATTTTTCCCTCCAGCCCCAGCCTAGGCTGAGCTGAATGATGTGGCTGTCTGGTACAAAGGCTGCTTTTTATAATGTTCTTCCTTGGTATTTTTGGTGTCTGGAGAGGGCTTCCTTTCCTCCCACAGTTAATTAGCAGCATCAGAGCATTTCCCTTTCCTCAACAGAAAGTCTGTTCCCACCCCTGAGGCCAGGCAGAGGGGGTGGCAGGTGTGGCTAACTACTCCCTGAGGTTAACCTCAACCTTAAGCTTTAGAACCCTACTTGGTTAGAAGCGATGTGAAATGCAGGATTAGCTTCCATTCTGGGCAGTAGGCAAGCAGGCACATGTCCCTGGCAAGCTAGCATCCCAATCAGGTGAGGGGACAGCGAAGGGGGTGGGGAACCAATGTGTGTTTGACACGTTTGTGAATTGTTTCTACAACAAAGACTTTTTTAAAACAACAGAGAGAAGCTTTATATATTTGAATGAGAAGCACACAGAAGGACCTATTGTCTGGAGGAAAAATTGCATGAGTAATTGTGCATGACTTCAGTCTTCCCAATTGAAATGTTAGGCGTATTAAGGATGATTGTGGGCATTCCAGTGTATTCAGTGTGGGGAAGAGGGAGGAAGGAGCTCCTGGGAAGAGGCAGGTTGTCTAGCAAGACAAGGAAGGAAGGAAGCTGAGGAGCTCCACTCCCTACTCTGCCTCGCTGATTCTCATTTTTCCGCTTTTAATTGAAGTACCACCTCCTACAGGAAGCCTTCCTGACCCCATCTCCTTCCCCTACCTCTCACTTTAGGTGTTACTCTTGAAACGTATCTCCTGTCTTTTCATTATTTACTAGACTATGATACCACTGATAGGCCATAGAGCAGTGAGCATGGACTCCACGTGTTACCTTGGGCAACTTACTTATCTTCTCTGTGCCTCAGTTTTCTCACATATAAAATGGGACTAATACGTACCTTCTAGGGTTGTTGAGAGGATTAAATGTGTTAACACATGTAAGGGACTTAGAATAGTGCCTGGCATATAGTATGCACTGTTAGCAATTATTTTTATTTACATCCTACTTGTTAGCACAGGATGTAATATATCATGAGTCAGTGGTTTTCAACCCTCATATGCATCATAATTGCCTAAGGAGCTTTAAAAATATATAGGCCATGGCTGGGTGTGGTGGCTCAAGCCTGTAATCCCAGCACTTTGGGAGCTGAGCTGATAGGATCGCTTGAGGCCAGGAGTTCAAGACCAGCCTGGGCAACATAGTTGAGACACCGTCTCTACAAAAAATTAAAGTTAAAAAATATGGTAGCGCATGCCTATATTCCCACCTACTTGGGAGGCTGAGGTGAGAGGATCACTTGAGCCCAGGAGTTCAAAGTTACAGTGAACTATGATCATGCCACTGCACTCCAGGCTGGGTGACAGAGTGAGACCCTGTCTCTAATAAGTAAAGAAATAACATATAGGCCTGGGCTCCATTAATGTAGGTGTGAAACTTGGTAATGGTATTATGGAAATGTTGCCTGGGTGGTTTTATTATGCTGCCAGGTTGAGAATCAGAGTCATAGAGGCTCATGAATATCTCTTAAATGAATGAATGAATAAATGAATAAACCAAATGGAATCAGAAAGAATAAACACAGGTTACCCCATCTTTAGGAATGTGAAAGCATGATTCTGTCTCCTTCAGAAAGTTGGCTTTCCTGGGACAGGCTTCAAGAGAAAAACGTGACAGAGAATATAATGAAATACATGAAAGAATGAATTACAATTCTAGTCATTTCAACATATTAAAATATTGAAGAAAAAGAAAACCAACTAGCTAGAGATAATATTAGAGATCAATAAGTATTTCCTCTTGCTCTCCCTTCTGTTTATTCAGACTTACTGCCCAGAGTTGCTATGACAACTGTAGCAGGAAGCTGAACTTTGACCTTTCCTCTGTTTTAATTTCGATTTGCAACCCAATCTTTAATTTAGTGGACATAATAAAAATTTTAAAGACTTCAAATAAAGCATTTGCACCACTCTAATGTATAATCATGCATGATAATAACATAATTATAATGAACTGCTTTACCTAGTTGGTCTACAAAATTTAAACTGATTGCTGCTTGTAGAACATGAAGTCAGGCACCTCAAAATAGAAATGAGAAACTGTAGCCCGGACCCCTACTCCCAAGGAATTTGTATATTAATGGGGAAAGTAAAAATAAACATACAGAAAACTAAAGAGAACAAATATAACAGAAACATTTAAACAGAGTATAGCCGTGTAAAGTGGGCTTTGGAGTTAGACTTTGGGTCTACTTATTAACTGTGTGATCTGTTATTTCACTTAACCTTCCTGAGCTTCAGCTTCCTCATCAGCCAAATGTGGGTTTGATGCCTACATCACAGGATTGTTGTGAGGATTCAAAGCAATAATATATGTAAGTGTCTGGCACATTTTATTAAATGAGATGATTTTAATTAACAAAGATATCCCAACAGCACTTTTGATTGTCAGAAGTTTTATCATCAAAAGGAGAGATAACATGAAAAGAGAGGAAGCAAATCAAGATGGAGAGCTAAGCACAAACACATACCTGACCTCCCACCATAAATCCCTTAACGGAAAGGTAGCTCTTAAAATCAGTAAGTACCTACCAGCACCAGCATACGAGAAAGGAGGTAGAAATTATGATAAAAATCTGGATAGAATGCAGTTGGGATCAGACTAATGAAGACCCAAGAGCAGAGTGTTTATACCCCAAAACACTCTTAAGAAAAAGTTTCTCTGGAGGCAGGAGCAGTGAATCCCCAAGCTCAGAGGAAACAGAAAGTATAGGAGGGGTTGTGAAGCAATCATTAGGGTTGTTAATCTTTAAACTGCCCTCTGAACAACAGATCCCTCTCCTCCTTTCTTCACTTCAGGAAGCTGTAATAATCAGTGGGGGGGGGAAGGGGGGGTTGACCCCAGATAAAACACAGAGCTTCATTCTAAGAAAGTAAATCATTTGTCTGGGGGAGGGCACCTGCTGGGGTGTAAGAGCCTGAGAGAACAGGAAAGCAGGACTGGAAGTAACCCCAGTCGTTTCATAGACGCAGAGAGAGGAGAAAGGAAAAGCTGTTCCTGCCCAGGCTGCCAACTGCAGCTTCATCCAAGGAAAGGCCTCCTTATTTTGGTGTTGGGGACAAGCAAAGGGAAGAGTGGGGAGGAGGGTGGTCTCCAAGCCTGTCTCCCTGCCTGCTCCGTGTGTCTTACAAAGACGTCTAAACGTCCTCCTTACTCACAGAGTCCCAACTGACCCTCCATTTATCAGAGGAGCCTGTAGGGGAAACATAACTCAAAACTGAGGTAAAAACTTAGACAACATACCTACTAATTAACCTATCCTTCAAACATAGATATGAATAGAAAACCTAGGATCACTAGATGCTTGAGGAAATTCAACAGCTCTAAAAAAAAAAAAAAAAAGATTAAGATGAACAAACTAAAAACTGATCCCAGAGGAAAGACAGATACTCAAGTAAACAGAAAAGAACATTAAAAAATTTTATTAATAAATAGCATCATCCTTATCATCATCCTTAGAAAGATACATGAGGATATTGTAGCAGGTTGCTATAAAAAAGGAACAAATAACTTCTATGACAAAGGAAAAACAACAAATAAACAAAAAGGAAATTAAAAAATATGATAGTAAAATTAAACAAAGCAATAGACAGGATGAATAATAGAATAGATATGAAAAAAAAATTGGGAGTATAATCTGAAAGTTAAATGTGAGAAAAGCTCTCAGAATGTCCAGAAAAGATCAAGAATGAAAAATTTGAGAGAATAATTAACAGAGTGTTACGGACTGAATTGTGTTCCCCCAAAATTCATATGTTGAAGCCCTTGATGTGACTGTATTTGGAGAAAAGGTGTGTGAGGAGGTGACAAAGGTTAAATGAGGTCATAAGGGTGGGGCCCCAATTCAATAGGGATGGTGCCCTCATAAGAGGAGAAAGAGATACCAGGGTTCCAGAAGGCAGCCATCTGCAGGCCAGGAAGTTGAATTGGCAGCACCTTTGTTTTGGACTTCCCAGCCTCTAGAACTGTGAGAAAATAAATTTCTATTGTTCAAACCACCTAGTTTATGGTATTTTGTTATGGCAACTCTAGCAGACTAATGCAGAGACAAAAAGGATTGATTCAGAAGAGACTCCATTAATTCAAAAGAAATGGCAGAAGAGAACTGAGAATTGGTGGTGGGGAGATCCACAAAAAATAATAAAATACATTTTTCCCAACCCAAAGAAAGGCTCAAAACTTCAGAGGGCCTGCCAAGTGTCGGGTAAGAGAAATTTTAAAAGATCTTTACTTAGACAAATCCTAGGCATGTTTCAGAGCCAAAAGGACAAAAAGAAAACCCTAAAAGTATTCAGAGAAGAAAGACAGGTTACCTAAAATGAACAAAAATGAGATTGACTTTCAGACTTCTGAAAGGTAACTCTGAATGCTGGGCAGCAATGAAACAATACCTTCAAACTTTGGATCCAGCATTGAAATGAGAGAGCAAAATAAAGCCACTTTCTAACCTGCAAGAATTCAGAAAATTTATCTCCTATGCACCGTCTCTGAAGAATTACTTAAGGATGTACTGCCTTGAAAAAACAATTAAGTTAAGAAAGGAAGAAGTTCTACACAAGGAACAGTGATGAGGTGAGAAACTAGCAAACTTACAGTTGTTTAAGTAGTTTTTGATGCCGAATATTAGAAACAATCTTGAATCAAATCCCAGATGAAGAAAATACAAGAAGTTTTGTAAAATAATATTATGGAAAAAAGATTTAATTCATGAAAACATCAGCATCTATAAAACACTTAAATCTAGGAGGAAATGGTTTTTATGACTTTACTAAAGAACAAAATATAACTGGAGAGATGTACTATGTTCCTGGATGGAGGAACAATAATGTAAAGATGTCAATTCTCCTCAAATTAATCTATAAACCTAATAAAATCTCAGTTTAAAAAACCCAGAAATAGTTTTAGTAAATCTTGGTGAGCTGATTTTAAAGCTTATCTGGAAAAAGCAGATGGTAATGAAAACAATGCATTAACAGAACAGGCTCAGTAAATTCATTTTTGAGTCCAAAAAGAAGCATATGTATATATAGGAATTTGTTAGAGATAGAGTAGACATTTAAGATTGGAGGAAAAAAATGGATTATCCCATAAGTCACACTGGACAATTGGCTTTCCATTTGGAAAACAAAAATTAGATTTTTACTTCATATTACACACAGAATAACTTTCACCTTGACTAAAGAGCTAAATGGAAAAAAATTAATATTAAGAAAAAATATAGGGGAATATTTCTATAATATGGAAATAGGAAGTCCCTCTTAAGTAAGTCACAAAACACAGAAAGCATCGTAAAAGATAAGAGGGACAGATTTAACTAGATGGTTTTAACTTTTTATTTTTACAAAAATGGAGAGAATAGTGCAATGTACCAATCTATATGCATCACCAAACTATAACAATCATCAAATTCATGGCCAATCTTGTTTCATCTATCTGTCCACCCTCACTGGATCATTTTGAAGCAAATCCCAAATACTATATCATTTCATTCATAAATATAGTTATATCCAAAAATATTAATAATTATTTAATATACTTAAATATACAGTTTGACCATTGTTTTAATTAAAGACTTTCGTACATCAAAGATACCATAAGCAAAAGTTAAAAAAGAGTGAAAAGGACAGATTATTTGCCAACATACAACAAAGGATTAATATCCTTAATATATAGTGTTACAGCTCTTTTAGAATTTGTCTAGCAGGTTTTCCAGTCCTCACCGGAAAGCCCAAAATAAATAAATAAATAAAATAATATCCTTAATATATAAAGAATTCTTACAAATGAATATAAAAAGACAAACTAAACTATTAAAAAATGGACCAAGGAGTTGAACAGGTAATTAACAGAACAAGAAATATAAGTGGTCAATCAGTATATAAAAATGTTCACCCTGCCTCTAAAAATAAAAAAAATAAAAGAAATGTTCAGTTTCATAGGTACATAGGGAAATGAAACCTAAAATAAGAATGGAATATTTTTACCTTTTAGATTGTCTAAAATGAGTAAACTTGATAAAATCCAACACTAGTAAAATTTCAGGGGAAATGGCACTCTCAAACCCAGCTTGTAAGAGTACCAATTGGTACAGCAAATCTAGAGGGCAACTTGGGTGTATCAGAATTTTCCATTTTCAGCCATCTAAGCTGGAGAAAAGCTTGTATGACAGTCGATTTTAAAAATTACCTAGTTAAAAAAAAATGCACCAAGAGGCTTGCACAGCAGAGTAAGCAGTGTCGACTCGAGTTAGGTTGGCCACTTACTAGTCAGGCATCTTTGGGTGAGACTGCCTTAGCTGCCTCAGCAGTGAACTAGTGATGATAATATGTAGTACCTATTTCATAGGGTTGGTTTGAGAATTGAATGTGTTACTATATGCAAAGTGCTTAGAACAGAGCCTAGTACAGACCAAGCAAACAAAAGGCAAGTATTCTTATTATATATTATATATGTGGATATTGGATGTTATGTAAGGACATTAAGCCTCAGGTGGCTTCCAATTTTGTGCTACTGGAAATAAGTGATGCTGTGGTGTTTGCAGTGGCACAAAATTGGAAGACCTAATATTAATATCTTTTAATAGGAGAATGTTACAATCATTCTCCTATGGAATACCATGCAACTGTGTAATAAAAAGGTGATAGAACTATACTGATTCTATGTGCTGTCCTGGAAAGATCCCAAGGACATATTGCTAAATGGTGGTGAGAGGGAGAAAGCAAACTGTAGGACAGTACCACAGAATGATTCCACTTTTAAAAAATGCATGTATGTATGTATTGGACTTGTATCCAGTGGTAAGCCAAGGTGGGGCAATGCAGGGGGAGCCATCTACCCTGGGCATAGGCAGTAAGGGGGTGCATCAACTGAGGATTATTTAAAACAATAGTTTTAAACAACAATTTGAAAACAATTATAAATGATAATAAAACTTACTTGGTCTGCTTTTTATTATCACCGTGTGCTGTGAATCTAGTTCTTTTTTCTTTTTTTTTTAATTTGCCAGGAATACTGTGTTGAGGTGTGCTATGAATCTAAACAGTGAAAATAACCAATGCTAATACTTCCCCCTGCCCAGACAGACCATTCCTGCCCTTCCCCCAACCCCTGACCCTGCACATCGCTGCATGTTCCTATATGTATAAGTTCATAAAAAACTTATGGCAGATACTTGTAGACAGTACTTAACAAACAGCAGGATAATTTACAGAAGGATGTGAGGTTGAGTGGGAGTAAGATTTTTACTTTTTACTCTCTACTTGTTTATTTTTTTAAAAATTTTGCAAAGACTATATTCATTTATTTATAATTACTTACTTGTATAATTAAAATTTTTTTAATTTGACAAAAGAAATAGCATGGTAGGAAAAAGGATTTGTTCCAGGAAGTCATAAAAATGGAGTACAACGATAGCGACCATGCCCACAGATTTTGAGATCATGGAATATGAATTAAGGTGCAATGACTGGATTTTCAGAACAAAAATCAGAACCCGGTGTCTGCCAAAGGATTTTTAGTGTAATTTCTGAGTAAGAGAGGCAGCCTGGTTCATTCACTCTAGATGCCAAAATAATGGAAATTTCTTTCTTTTTTTTTTTTTTTTCTGAGACAGAGTCTTTCTCTGTCACCGCGGGTAAAGTGCAGTGGTGTCATGATAGCTCAGTGCAACCTCCAACTCTTGGGCTCCAGAGATCCTGCCTCAGCCTCCCGAGTAGCTGGGACTACAGGTGCACATCACCACAACCGGCTAATTTTTCTATTTTTAGTTAGTAGAGATGAGGTTTCGCTCTTGCTCAGGCCGGTGTGGAACTCCTGAGCTCAAGCCATCCTCCCGCCTCGGCCTCCCAGAGTGCTAGGATTACAGGCGTGAGCCACCGCGCCTGGCCAATAATGGAATTTCTGAAACAATCTGAGCGTTTATTATTACAAATAGATTGAAACTGGGCCTGTCCAAAAACCCCCAATTCTGTTCCCTTTTTGGATCCTGTTGGAAATGAATTCCTCCTTACACAATACCAGTTTAAAACTTAGCATTCAGCCTGCCTTATCCTAACTCCCCTAGGTCCAAGGCCTCACAGCCTTTCCTCCCTGTGAGATCTCCCAGGAGCCCTGACGGAGCACTCCTAACTTTTCAATTGCCTCAGCGACATCCCCGGGCACACCGTCTGCCCTCACCTGCCAGGGGAGCTGTTTTCCTGACTCTGTCAGCCCCTCTGATTCCCTGTGAGCACCACCGCCCCGAGCCCCAGCTTGGCGTGCAGCTGAGCCAGCCCAGGCCCAGGTTCTGGTACCAATCCGGTTGAGGCTAGCACAGACAGCCCCGGACGCAGGGTAAGCTGAGGCCGTGGGAATGCAGTTGCTGGGTAATGGAAGGAGGGCGATAGGCCCAGGGATGGAGAAAAGAGTTTGCCAGGAAATTAGACACAGGGACGCCAAGTGGGAAAGAGAAGTTGGAGCAGGACTCACAGAACATTTGGGGTCACTGAAGGAAGAGGGAGAGAGGTAGGAACTAAATGTACATGGCAGTGTTATTTCTCAGTGTGAGAAAGGATGGCTGTAATAGAAATACCGAGGTAAATGCATGGATTCATCACTGGAAGGACAAACAAAAGGCTCCAGTGGGTGTTCTGCTGGGCAACAGGGAAAGAACATGGGTCAGAAAGACCTGCTCCCCACTCTGTCTGTGTGACATGGAACAAGTTCTTTAACCCCCTTTACTAGTAAGTTGGGGTCCTTCTAAACATTAAATGAGTTCAGGTAAGTAAAGCGCTCAGTCCAGTATTCAGGAATCTGAATTTCTTTTTCCTTCCATCAAAATGTTGATGATGGTGATGAAAACTCACTTGCAGCCTCTTGCTACCCATGTCTTCCTCGGTGTGAGCACTCAACATACCAAATAATAGTTAGTTATGATAGCTACCATTTATTGAGTGTGTATTATTTGCAGGCTGTGTTCTAAACCCTTTGCAGGATTAACTCAATCCTAACAATAACCCTACGAAGTAGGTAATATTATTATTTCTAGTTTATGAATGAGAAAATTAAGGCTCAAAGAAGTTCAGTAATTCTGGGAGGCCGAGGCAGGAGGATTGCTTGCGACCAGGAGTTCAAGACCAGCCTGAGCAAGAGTGAGACCCTGTCTCTACTAAAAATAGAAAAATTAGCCAGGTGTGGTGGCACACACCTGTAGTCCCAGCTACTCCAGAGGCTGAGGCAGGAGGATCACTGCAGCCCAGGAGTTTGAGGTTGCCGTGAGCTATGCTGACACCGCTGCACTCTAGCCTGGGGCAACAGAGTGAGACTTTGTCTCAAAAAAAAAAAAAGTAGTTCAGTAATTCGCCCAAGATGAACAGCTAATAAGAGGCAGAACCAGGATGAAAACCCAGCTCTAACTGCAAAACCCATGCTCTTTACCATTGCACTATATTCCTTCCCAAAATAGAGAAAAGGTAAAACAAAGGAAGGTCCTAGCAAAGTCATCGAGGGAGACTAGGAGGGCTCTCACCCTGCCCGGGAGCAGCAGCTGGAGGAGACGTCCTAGAAATCTCCCATCTGACAGTGGGATCCCAGGGAAATGTAACTGCCGAATGAAGGAATAACACACTCCCCCACCATTAAAGAGATTTCTGTAAAATTTGGCTTCAGCCAAAAGGCCGCACTCAAGGATCCAGAAGGCCACACATGGCTCCGAGGCCGCAGGTTCCCCACCCCGGGGGGCATTGCCTCATGTCCTGAAAGTATCTTGCAATAAAGGAGGGTAATGTGGTAATAAGTCCAAACGGAAGGTGATGGGTCAGCAGGCAGTCTGAAACAAACCGAGTCAAAGTTTGTCCATGTGTCTACAGCTCTGCCCACTCTGATTCCAAACATTCTGTCCTGGTTCTGTAGGTAAAAAGCTCTGGGAAGAGGAAAAAGGCCTGAGGAGATGCTGCCTGGGAAAGTCTAAAGCACCAAACACGTAGGAGAAATTACTACTGTCAATGTAATAATGCCAAGGACATTAGAGGTTTTCATTACGGTTATAGTTATAATCATCGCCACTACTTCATTCATTCGCACACTCGTGCATTTATCCAGGACACACTTACAGAGGACCTACTATGTTCCAGGCCCTGTGCTAGATACTGGAGCACTGCAAGAGGTCCCCAGGAAATTACCGTATAGTCAGCACACAACAGAATGGGCTCTTCCAATCTAATGGGGTAAAAGCTCTGCTCTCAGTAAGGGCCTGTCACATGCAAACACATGACCCTTTCCGCAAGGAGGTGATTGTGCTGGTAGGGAGTCTGGAAACACCTCCTACAATGTTCGCAAAGGTTCTTGAAGAACCTTTCCGTCTCACTGTATGGAGAAGAAAACCATAGGCCTGAGTTATAAAAAGGATAAAGTGCAGATCAAGACTTCTTATGGTAAATGCAGCTGAATGGCACCCTCACAAGTGCAGCAGGAGTTTGAGGGAGACAAGAAAGGCTTCCTGGAAGAGGTGGGACTTAGGCTTTCCTGGAAAAATAAGTTGTGTGTGTGTGTGTGTGTGTGTGTGTGTAGGGGAGATACCTAGTTTTAGATATTTGTCAAATTATTCCTTAAGGTGTTTAATTTTTTTTATCTGGTTTTTTTAGTCACCAAAAGTCCTTCAGATCTGCAGTTGTTGGTTCATTTGAGATCTGCCACCAGATGTCATATGATTAGTTGCACAGGCTTTGGAGTCTGACAGACCTGAGGTCAAATCCAGGCTCTGACATTTTCTAGCTGTGTAATACTAGTTTCCTCATCTGTTAAATAGGGATAATTATACCGCCATAGGATTGTTATGAATATTAAATGAAGTAATACATGCAAAGCACATAACATAGGGCCCGACACTCAGGAAACACATAGCATAACATACCATAAACATGATAATTATTTACCTGTATTGACCCTATGACATTTTCAGTGTGCCCTGAAATCATTCAATTTCAGTGAATTCTTTCATCAAACAGGCATGGTGCCAGGTATCATGCTGGATGCTGGACACGGAGCCCTGTACCAGACAGACATGTTCCCTGCCCACTCAGGGCAGTCTAGATGTCTGGCACAAAAAGATATGATTGCAGTACAACATGAGGTGCACTATTTTTTTTTATTTCAAAGTATTACAGGGGTATAAATGTTTTGGGCTACATGTATTGATTTTGTTATGCTTGAGTCAGAGTTATAAGTGTGCCCATCACTCAGGTAGTGTTTACTGTACCCGTTAGGTAGGTTTTCGCCCACCCCCTCCCCTGCGCCCCCTGCCACCCCCTGCTTGATTTCCGCTGAGTTTTACTTCCCTCTGATGAGGTGCACTATTAATAGGGGCAGGTAGTAATTATTGGTAGTCACTTCCTTGTGGGCTACGAACTTGAAGGGCCACACTGGGGGCTGATGGGGCCTGACCTTTCCAGGGTGCAGCCACCCTAGAGACCCACCAGTAAAGTCATTGCCATTTTTGGACAGCTCTAAGTTTGTTCTGTATTATTTACAATGTCATTTCCATTTGACAGCAGAATAATCTAAAAAGAAAAAAAAGTTACCTCTTACTAGTCCAGTATCCAGCAGAAACTGCAAGAATCAGTAAAAATGCACCTGCTCTCTCCCAGTGTGTTGGGTGCCTGTGGTAGCAAGAATCCAAGTGGTCCCAGTGATCCCCACCTCCTGGTATTCACACCCTTGTGTATTCCCCTCCTACTGTGTGACCAACAGAAAATGGCAGAAGGGATGGTATGTCACTTCTGAGATTAGGTTACAAAAGACACTGCAGCTTCCCTCTTGGGCGCTCTCTTAGACATACCCTCTCTCACGTTACTTGCTTTGGAAGAAAGCTATGTCTTGAGCAGATCTATGAAGAAGCCCACATGACAAGGAACTGAAGCCTCCTGCTGACAGCCGTGTGCAGGAGCTTGGAAGTGGATTCTCCATCTCCCATCAGGTCTTCAGAGACTGCAGCCAAAGCTTGACTCCATGAAAGGTCCTGAGCCAGAACTACTCAGCTGGGCCATTCCCGGACTCCTGACTCTCAGAAGTGATGTGAGATAATGAATGTTTGTTGTTTCAAGCTGTAAAGTTTTAGGGTAATTTGTTTTGCAGCAACAGATAACTAATGCAGTGCCCCTCCTTTGTGCTTCAGACATTCTGCTCCTCCCCTGATAAGGCATTTGCTACACCGTGTTGCAGTGACCTGTTTACTTGTCTGTCTCTTCATCAGACTGCTAGCTTAATGGAGATCATGCCTATTGTCTCCTCATCGCACACGCCCAACCCATAGCAGGTGGTCAAAAACTCTGTTGGATGAATAACTTGCATTTGTATAGCATGTTAGAATTGACAACACATACTAATGTTCATTCTCTCATGTAGTCTTCAGGCAACCCAAAAGGTAGTACTAATATCCTATACCCATTCAATAGATGAGGAAATTGAGGCTTATTGACTCATTTATTATAATATCTCACAGACAGTTATTAATAAAATCAAGTCTCAAATCCAAGTCACCCAATTCCTAGTCTGTGCCCCTTCCTCTATACCGAACTGCTCTTCGCTTAGCTTGGTGGGGGTAGGGATGGGAGAAAAACTAATCTGGAAAATGGGGTGCTGTCTAGTCATAGATGGAGAGCCATAAAGGGGCAGTGCAGAAAAAAGTGGCTCCTTTATGAGTAGGCCAGGTCTTTGCAGGCCTCCTCACCCCACACAATCATTTGATGTCTCATTTAAAGCTCACAAAAATCCTAAAATAGAAGATTAGTAACTTTCATTCCCCCTTTACAGATGAGAAAACCAAAGCATGATTTCATATCTGCTAAGTAATAGAGACAGCTGGGGCTCAAGCAAATGTATTCAAACTCCTAGTTCAAGGCTCTTTTTGTAAAACCCAAACTGCTTCCTTTTCCCAGTACTGGTCAGCTCCAGATTTGGGCTCCAGATTTAATCTCATTTTTTTTTTCCTTTTACCCCTCCCTCATGTCCCCTCCCTTCTCCCAGATTTAATTTCTGATTCCAGCAGGAGCACACAGGGCAAAATATCAGATTCTCAGATATTGAGCAAACCTGTCTAATGCAAGAATCCTACCTATGTGGCTATGTCCTATCTCATGCTGAGCTTCAGTCACTGATTCTTGGGGCCAAGGTCAAAGGTTTCACAATATCTTTTTTACGAATGAAAGAAAATGTGCTATTGTGCTTAGAGTCAGCTTCAGTTTGTACATCTTTAAAATGACAAAAATAATTGCAGTGATGATTAAATGAGAAGATATATGTATAATGGCTGGTACATGATAGGTGTTCACAAGCCTGTAATACTCTTCCCCACTTCCAGCTCTCTCCTATAGTCCTATAGGACATTTTTTTAGAACAAGAGCACATATCCTTTTGTGAGCCTCTCCTGTACACATAAGCTGAAGTCTTAGCAGCGGGGTGGAAGCAGAGGGAGGAGAGGAAACTTCTTCAGGCTCTGTACACAGTCTCCAGACTGAAGGGAGCTCTGCCCTGGGATTTCTGTTTTATGTCAGCTGCGCAGTGGGGCTGCAAGACCTCCACCCTTTGGGGGCAGGTATCCTGCTGAGGAGCTGAGCACAGAGAAGAAGCCCCAGCTGTTCTGTGGGCCCTAATAGAGTGTGGCTCAGGGCTGCCTGACGCCATGCTGGGTTGGGTAAACTTGGCCTGTTTGCCTCCATCCAAGAGACCTTTCACCTTGAGGGCTCAGCAACCACAAAAACATCTTAGAAGCCAATAATTTCTCATTCTCCAGGGAGCCAGGGCGCAGACAGTTTCTGGGCTGAACATCAGGGACAAACCCACGAACTGTGAGAGTGCCTCTGTGCTGAGGCCTCCATCCAATCCCAGGAAATGGAGTGCTGGTTCCATGTGCTAGAAGACCCCACTTCCTGCCAGGAAGAGGATCTGGGCCTTGTCTCCCTGTGCGCCAGCATTCAGATGTGGCAGTCTGGGGTTTCACGGAGGAGCTGTGGCTATGGCCAGGCCTGAGCTGCAAGTTAGGGTGAGCCTAACTTTCACAGTCCTATTCAATGCAGTTTGCAGCAATTAAACAATCAAATGAGAACCCACTAGGTGCAGGCCTTTGGGGAAGCAGGTGATATTGTGGAAAAGCCACAGGCTTTGAAGTCAGGAGGCTTCAGTTTAAATCTTAGCTCTACCACCTACTAAGTGTGACTTGGGAAAGATACTTAACCTCTTTGGGCTTCAGTTTCTTTATCTGTAAAGTAATAGTAATAATAATAGTAATGCCTGCTCTGCGGGGCTGAGATAAGAATTAAATGTTATTACCAAATATAAAGGGTGCAGAATAATGCCTACTGCCTAATCAGTGCTCAAAGAACCAATATTTATTATTGGCTTTCATGAAGTTGAATAACAGTCACAGTTAGGGAGACAGTACATGTAAAATTCAATATAACTCATTTGATTTTTTTCAACCAGCATATATTGCAGAACTTCACATGTGCTAGCAACTAATAATGGCCCCTGGCCTAGAGGAACTCAAGAGTTTTGCAACTGAGATAGATGGATGAGTAAGCAAATAATTTCCATCAGGGTTATAAGTGATCTGAGTTAAACAAGTGCAAATGCTATGGGAGCAGGTGCTTACACTATCCGAAGGAGTTAGAAGAGGCCTTGCCGGCCAGGTGTGATAACTCACACCTGTAATCCCAGCACTTTGGGAGGCCAAGGTGGGAGGATTGCTTGAGGCCAGGAGTTTGAGACCAGCCTGGGCAACATGGCAAGATGCCATCTCTAATTAATAAATAAATAAATACATAAATGTTTTTTAAAAAGAAGAGGACTTGCTGAAGAAGCAACTCTTGGGCTCCATTGGCTGGGTCTTGAAAGATGAACAAACAGGAGTCACCAGGTGGAATGAGTGTAAAAAGTCATTCTGACATCAGATACAGCATGTAGAAAAAACACAGAGGCATGAAAGAGCCTGATTAGGGGAACGGGACCATGGAGTAAGGGATATAAGGAACATGATAAAGGACAACCAGCTCAAGAAAACTTGCTTGACTGCAACGGAGTTGGGACTTTGCTCTGGAGGTAACAAGGAGGTTTTAAAGTAAAAAACAAGATGACTAATTTGTTTTTAAGAATGATAACTGGGTGGAGGATGGGTGCAAAGGGGAAAGACTAGAGACCAGGAGGCTGGAAGGCTATGGAGATAAGAAGCTCATCTAAGTCACATAATCGGGAAGTTGGTGGGGGATCAGGAAGAGAGGCTAGACCTCCTGGCTCCTAGTTTGAGTTTTTTTATTAGATTGTTCCTCCTTCTGTATCTTTGAAAACTGCCTACTAAGCAAACCCTGACCTAAAATTACAGCGCTTATGTGAACAGGAACATGAGACAACAAAATTGTAACCAGGTTTGAATTGGACTGAAGCAACTGCTTCAGTCCAATTCATGATTTTCCAGAGCTTTAAAATATATTCAGCATTTATCTGGGCACCCACTTCCTGAGGTCTGTGTTCCTAAGGAGAATGAAAAACCTTGCTGATTGATTTGGGTCAATCATTCATCCATCCATTCAGTCCATCCATCTGTCCACCCACAGAAATGTATTGGCAGCTACTATATTCTAGTCCTTGATTAAGTCCTGGGGATATAGAGATGAAAGGCGATTTTTGCCCTCAGAGAGCTCACAGCCTACTGGAAGGGGAGACAGAAAACTAGACAGGAACAATCCAATGTGATGACTGCTAATCCAATGAGAGGGACGTGCTAATTGCTATGGGAGCGTGGAGCAGGGACACCCAACAGTCTGAGCCATCAGGGAAGGAGGGGACACTGTGCCAAGTCTTGAAGGGCAAAGAAGAGGGCACAGAGGTATTCTAAGTAAAAAGAAGAACATATGTTCTTTGGGGGTACACTGCAGTGGTGGGAGTGATTATAATTTGGGAACTCAGCAGTCTTCCTAGTCCTGAAGCCAAACACATGCTTTGCCTATTTTAATTACATAAACCACATTAATTCAGATCTAATTTATGGCTTCCCTCTGGCATGCAAGACTGGAAGCCAGTGCCCACTTTCCCCAAAATTACCAAATTGGTAACGTTTGCTTGGTATTTTCTGACCTCCTCTTTTAGTGCCTATCTCAGGGCACCCCCATCTCTGGCCCCTAAGTTCATCCTCCAGCAACCGAGAGCCCACTTCGTCCCCTTTTGGGCAGTGACCCAGGTTCCCAGTCTCTGTCCATTCTCACTTACTTTCCTATCATATCTTAGCTTGTGGGTCAAATTCTGCCCAGCTTTCAGATAGCTCTTATACTATGAAACTGGAAGGCTACTGTTCGTTCTACTTTGTTGATAATTACTAGCCAGCTTAAAGCATTCCTCCTGACAGAAGTATCTGCACTCAACTTTGTCTTTACTCACCATACTTGTGAGGGACATTTTTCTGCTGTGCGCACTCTCTCCTTGTGGTTTTCCATGGCACCCCATTCTCTGGGGTCTCCTCATACATAGGTACAGTTCTGTCATACTTGTGAAACACAAGAGTTTTAGCTATCTGCCTATTTTGATCTTCCCACCAGACAAAAAATTCTTTGTCCTGCTCATTTTTCTCTTCATAGTTCCTACACATAGTAGCACTAGTAAATATTTGAGGAATGAATGAATTAGTAAAGGTATGGACAGAAGTCTCTGGAATAGGCCGGGTGTGGTGGCTCATGCCTGTAATCCTACTACTTTGGGAGGCCGAGGCAGGAGGATGGCTTGAGGCCAAGAGTTTGAGACCTTCCTCGGCAACAGTGAGACCTTGTCTCTACCAAAAAAAAAAAATTAGCCTTGCTTGGTGGCACGCACCTGCAGTGTCAGCTACTCGAGAGGCTAAGACAGGAGGATCCCTTGAGCCCAGGAGTTTGAGGTTGCACTGAGCCAACTGCATGTACTCTAGCCCAGGCAACAGAGTGAGACCCTCTCTCCAAAAAAGTAGAAAAAAAAGAAGTCTCTGAAAGAAACTCCTGCCAATGGAATGCTATTCTAGATGTAGGATGGCCAAACCTAAGAAGACGGGTGGAGAACTAGCTTTTGAGACTTCTGGCACCCCTCTATACTATAGGCTTGTGCCTATTTGCCTGCATCCCACGTTAGTCATGAGAAAAGAGATGCTGCTCCTGAGAGCGAGAGAAGACAGCATCTTATACCTTAATTTCTTTGATCCTTGTCTGGCCTAATTTCTCTAGGCCCATTTCTGTGGGCCTGTGCTACTTTGCATGGTTCTTACTCATGAACTAAGTACTATTAATGACACACCAGGAGCTGATATTGCAATTGACCTGAATTATGCTTTAACATTAATGCTGTGAAATTCACTGAAGAACTAAATTAAAGTTAATACTCACACACACACACAGTAAAACTAGTCCCAGGTTTATTATTAGAAAAATCTTGGCCTTTGGTCTAATTTTATTTATTTTTTTTACATTAAGATCCAAAAATAATAAAAATTCTGACTGACTAGCCACACATAAAGCATATGCTGAAAGTCCTCAGCTGAGACCAAATATGGGAAAAGTCAGACAGTGTATAGAAAACAAATAAATGAATCACAGTGTTGGGTAAATTGCTATTTGGCATAAATCCATGAACACAGACCAAAGAAGTGTCTCTGCAAAGATATAAGAAATATCTGTAGAAAATATCTCAGAAACAGATCTGAATTTGACCTGAAAACTTGACTACAACTGAATTTTGTCCTACAGGGGTAATACATAATGTTTTCCACTAGTACATGTTTGTTCACCAATTTGTCCATGGATCACGGGGGAGGCTGCTCCCTGCAGAGTGAACTATGTTCCGTGGTGGCTTTGGTTGTTGCTGTGCGTGGCCAGCCAGAGCCAGGCTGATCCACGGCTGTGGGAAGCAAAGGTAATACAATCCAGCAGCTTGGAGCAGCGGAATGGACCCTGGGCTAGGTGTCAGGAGCCCTGGGCTGGAGTCCAGGTTCTACTGCTAAATAGCTGTACACCACATGTAACATACTTTAAAAAGGCCTATCATCGGCATGCAACCAACTATAGCCTGTTTGGTCAAATGCCCAATTTGACATTTAATTACAATAAGCCTCTTTAATTCATAGAATCACTTATTTCATGGTTAAAGGCACCTTGTGGATATTAGGAATGAAAAGGGGGAAAAGACTTGGGCCTACATTTTCCAGGATCTGCCAGATAACTAGTTTTGTGTGTTGACTATGTTCTAGGCACAAAAAGGGCTTCAAAAAGATGAACAGACAAAAATTCTTCTGCCCTCTAGGAGTGTAGAGTCCAGGAGGGAACATAAGACAGGGATGTTATATCTGCAAAACGAGGTAGGAGAGAGGAGTAATAACGACAGTGAGCATTTATTGAACACTCATTATGGCAAGGCACTATTCTAAACGCTTTGTATTTATTGCCTCATTTAAACCTAACAAAAGCCTTATGAGGTAGGTAATACCATCAGCTCCATTTTACAGATGAGGAAACTGAGGCATGGAGAAATTTTTTAAAAATTTGCCCAAGATCACATAGTGAAAGGTTCCCGGGAACTTGAACTCAGGTGGTGTGACTGCAGGTCCTGTGTGCCCATCCTCTGTGCCATTCTGTCTGGCAGGGACCATCTGAGAGGTACATACCAAAAGTGTCCTGGGAGCTCACCTGAGGGAGACATTCACTCCATCCAAGGAGGAAGATCACCTACATCTTGTGCACTAAGCCTTGAAAGATGAGGATTTGGACATACAAATGTTGGCAGTGAAAGTGGAGGAAGAATTCAGAGAAAGGGAGAGAAGCGCTCCCAGGTGGAGAGCGGCGTTAGCAAAACATGAAAGCAGTAAACACTCAAGATCTAAGGAAACAGCCAAGGTCAGCCTGGCTGTACCAGAATGTATGAAAGCAAAGTAGTGGGAAAGAGGTTGGGAGAGTAAGCTGGAGCTGGACCTGAAAGGCTGACTCATAATGATGATCTTTCTAATCCATTCCCCAGTATGTTGCCAAACTTATTAACTTATTACCAAAGACCTCTTTCAGAAGGAAACTTTGGTGAGTTTGATCAATACAAATGAACTGAGGAGAAAATTCAAAGAAAGAGTCACCTTCCCCCAAGGGCCAGCAAGTGCAATTCTCATTCTAGTTTTCTGCTTGTCTGCTGTGAATAAACTTCCAGATGTTCCAGGTCAGATGTACATTGTCAAACCATTAGATAAATAAAGTGTACACATCGTAATATTGGATGGTAGCCAGATTTTTGGCAATAATCCTTGATAATCATGGAGGGTTCTAGAGCTTCTTTAGAACTAATTAGGGTTTGATTTATTGTTAGAGCTATGCAGTATGAAATTGGAGTGTAAAATCTGGGTACTTATTTCAGAATTGGTAGGGCCTTTAGAAACCATATAGTTTATGCCCACTTATTTTGCAGAGTTAGTAAATGAAGATAAAATGATTAAATGGACTTACTCAAAGTCACCTGGAAAATCAATAGCAAAATCACTTTTGAATACAGAATTTTTGAAAAGTAAACCAAATGCTTTTTTTGCACATTTATAAAATCTGCATATACAGTAGCTGTATCAAAGGTTCTTCTGTCCCAACACTCATCCATGAATCTTTAAAATTTGGTTAAAACACAATACCCAAACAAGAGTATTTTTAAAATGTTGAACACAAAAATGTTTACACTTAGAAAAGTAATCTTTTATTTATATTCCATGCTAAAAATTAATTCCGTAGAGATATTAACATTAACAATAGCCGATCATTGAGCACTTACTGTGTGGCAAACATTGCGCTGAGCACTTAAAATGCGTTACCTTTATGGAGGTTCTACTGTTATTCCTCTTTTTATGGTCAAGGAATCTTTAAAAAGACATTTAGTAACTTAGTCAAGGTTACACAGCTTGTGAGTACCAACCTGGAACTCAAACCCAAGACCGCCTGACACCAAATTCTGTGTTATTAACTGTTACAATACATGACCTTCCCAGCTAGTACAGGATGGCACATACATTTTTTACCAGGAAATTTTAATTATCCAAACAGGGTGTGGAAAATAGGAGGTTTAATCTTTTAAGAATTTTTGTACTTAATTGAAAGCCTCTAGGTAAGTAACACTTCTAACAAGACTTTCTATCTGTGTGTCAAGATCAACCATCTTTGCCGTACTTTGCTAGGGAAATAGATGCCCTTGGTTCACTGCACAGTGAGAATTTCAGTGACTATTAGTGACTGTTAGTGACTGTTTACAGCCTGTGGCCTTCCCAGTGTTGTGGCTGTCAAATAGCCATGAGTGAATCTGCTTGGTTAGCCTGGGACACTAGGCTAGAAATTGTGCTTGGGTTAGCCTGGGGCCCAGCCTCCTGCCCTACTCAGCGCCACCTGTCCTTCCACTGACCATTGACTGCATTTAAGAAATGGCTTTTGGCAGATTCTCACTCACATTGGAAGCTAAAAAAAGTTGCTCTCGTAGAAGTAGAGGCTAGAATAATGATTACTAGAGGTGGGGAAGGGTAGAATGGGGGGGAATATAGCCAAAGGTTGGTTAACAAATATACAAGCGCAGCTAAATTGGAAGAATAAGTTCTAGTGTTCTATAGCATTATAGGGTGACTATAATTAACAACAATTTATTGTATATTTTCGAATAGCCAGAAGAGCAAATTTTGAATGTTCCTAACACAAAGAAATGATAAATGTTTGCAGTGATGAGTATGCTAATTACCGTGACTTGATCATTACACATTGTATACATGTATCAAAATATCACATGTACCCCATGAATATGTACAATTATTGTGTGTCAATTAAAAATAATAATCAAAGAAACAAAAGAAATGGGCTTGGGCTCTCCCACTTCCTCTCTGTCCTTCTTGCCACTGCCCTTCTTTAGACCATCATCAATCATCTCTTGCCAGGACTACTCTAAAAGCCCCCTAAGTCCTTGGGCATCTAACTTGACACCTTCCAATCCATCCTCCCCTCTGCTATCAGAATGATCTCTTTAAAACTGATTGTGCCAATCAAAGATTTCTCTGCAATCTTTGATGGAATGTTGCCTACAAAATAGAATCCATACTCCTAAGCCTGGCATTCAACATCCTTCACAACTTGGCCCTTATTTATTTTACGGGACTCAGTAAATATTTGGTGAATAAGTGAATGCTCTCCTGCTTAGCATTCCTGTTAGCAACATTCCCTCTATTTGTTTTTCAACAATCAAATTTAGTGAGTACCCACAATGAGTTGAATTTTAACAATCACTATTTTATTATAGGATAATGGAAATAGTTGGGGACATAGAGTTTAGAGTCCTGTGTTTGGATGCAGTTCTGGCCTTTTCTCTCTATGTGAATCTGGGCAAGTCATGAGCCCTCTTCATGGACTCAGTTTCTCCATCTGTGTAAAAGAGGGTAGATCTAAATGATCTCTAAGGCCCTTATATTCCATGTCTGTGCTGGTCCCTGACATTAGCATCCCCTTGAAGGAAGAGCCAGGAAGGTTAGTCCCTAACCAGTCAGAGATGTGGGTCTTTAGCTGATTCCTGTGCTCAGCTTGAAGGCATCCCTAGTTCACTACTTTTACCCCTTCAGCACCGCCTCTTAGAATTTCCTGACTGGCCCTGCCCTGAGTCACAGCCCTGGGGTTTAAATCTTCTATTAATATATAATGGCCCCTGGAGCTGAGACAATGGAGCTCTTGGATCCTTCAGCTATGATCTCATCTTCTGACCAAGATTTTTCTTGGCCTATGACTGCTCAGCCCTAACCAGAAAAGAAAAAGAAAAAGGAAAAGGGAAAAAAAAAGCCCTACTCCAGGAAGTGCTAGCGCTGGTGCTGACTCAGCATGCTGTAGGTCTGGAATTGGAGCAGCAACATGTGTGGACTGGTGGGGACCTTACAGGCTTATGCAGGAAAGAGAGGCAAAGGCCAGGCGAGCCTGAGACAGACAATCCCGAAGGCAGAGATTTCAAGAAATGAAAGACAGCAGGCTTGCTGTGAGGTAGAACTCCTTTGCTGGGAACCTTCTGTGTAGTAGGCACTTTGATCTGGGCTACCCCTCTGCAAGGCAAGTATTATTACCCCATGTCACAGATGGCGTATCCAGAGTTCAGAGAGATTAACTTTTTCAGACTCACACGACTAGTAAGTAGCTGTGGGGTTCAAACACAGGTTTCCAAAGACCTGTGTTTTTTCTGTCACACACCCTGAGAAGCATCTGAGAAGAATTTAGGAAATCTTGAGAGTAAAACTGGATGCTCAGGGAATACTCACTGGATGGTAATTTCAAGGGAATGAGCAAGATAGCAATGGGATAATATTGAATCCCAAATCATCAGCACTAACCAGAAGAAAGATACAATTACAATCACCGTACTAAATAGCTTTAGGTCGTAAATGAATGTCAACTTCTGGAGGGACATAAAATGGTATGGTTAATTCCTTGAACATCAATGTGACTAATAAACCAGGTGTGGCATCAGTCAGTCATCTTGTCCACACAGCTGTCTGGGTAGGCTAATCTCTGACTTGAGTCTCTAGCTCCTGTCTGCCCAGTGGCATGCCGCACTCTGATCTCCTGGCTTCACAGTTAGCTTGACATTTTTGCTGAGTCTGACTCACTTGCTCCCAGCCTCAATTGTTCTGTGCCAATGCAGACTTCTTTTACAGTTGGCCTACTTAGAAACACAGGATGTTAGTGTTGGAAGGGAACTACTTTAGAAGTCACCTAGTATAACCCCCTCATGTTACAAATGAGGAAACAGGCCCCAGACAAGTGGTGATGACTTGTCTAAATTCGGTGAGTTTAGGTGTGAGGCATGATGGGACCTTAGCAACATGGTCCGTAAGGCAGGAGGAGGAAGCTGGAATGGAGCATGCTGGAGCTGGCCATGCTAACTCAGCAGCAGGACTACTAGAGCTGGGGTGGAGCACAGGGAGTGGACCCAGCCCCCTAGAAGAATGTGTTCGGTAAGGGAAGCAAAGTGCCAGGAACCCAGCCAAGCAGTCTGGAGTTCAGGGTAGGGCTTCTGTCCCAGCAGGGAAATTTGGGGCTGGGGAGGGAAATTAGGCTGAAGGACAGTTGTGAAAATTGGACCAACGTGCTGAGGAGGGTGAGGGGGTATGAAGAAGAGAAAATTAACTTGAGGCAGTCAGGCTGTGCGGAGTTCACCAGAGTTGAGATAAAGTCCAGATCGGTGGCCGCATACCCCACCCCTGTGATGGGTGGTGGCTGATGCACTTCTCGCCCTCTCTAGGAAGGCTCCAGTCTGCAGTTGCGGGGAGCAGGTGACTCCACATCACAGCAGGAGAGCCAAGAAAGACAGCACTAACGGACACCATCCCTTCTGCCTCCCAAATGTCTCTGGGATGTCCCTTCCATTTCCACTGTCACCACCCTGAGCCCTGGTCATCACCCACCTGAATTTTTGCAACAGCATTTAAGTTCATCTCATGTCCTCTGTCTGTACTTTCTCTAAAGCACTCTTGTCATTGCCACCAGAGCAGTGTTTCTATGGCATGTGAGGAGGCCACTTGCTTTCTATAAATGTTGGATGGCTTTCTCTACTGGGCTTCCATGTGAGAATCAAGCCCTACAGAAAATAATTTGAGCAGCTATTTCAGTTCTTTCCAGGATGGCACATAGTTAGTATCATTGTACAGGGGAGAAATGTATTTGTACAACGGATGTCTTAAGACATCAGGGCTTAATTTTTCTTGTGAAACCTTGTTCAGAAGGGCTGGAGAGAATAAAGCCCACATGCCTAAGCCTGTCACACCAGGTCCACCACAACTTTAGCCCAACCTTCCTTCTAGTTTCATCTCTTGTTCTCCCTGCTATGCATCCGAAGCTCTGGTCACGCCAAACTCTTGCCGTTCCTTCATCTTGCTATTCCTTTCATGTCTTAATGTTCCTCCTTCAACCTGGTCTCCTTCTTGGACTTGTAAAATCTCAGTCATCTTTCAAGGCCTAGCTCAGATGTCACCTCTTCTCTGATGTGGTGCCTTCTTCAACCTTCAGAAGCAGATCAAATTGTTCCTTCCACTGTGTACTCATATTATTTTCGTGTATATGCCACTGTATAACACATTGTTCATAATTGGAGGTTTGCATATCTGTGTGATTTACAAAATTTTGAGTTTCTGCACTGTAGGCAATATTCGCTCCACCCCCTGACCTGAATAGAAGTTTCTTGAACTGAATGGCCTGAAGTCCCCTGGATAATCAATGACAATGCTAATTCTGGAACACACGACTCTATACATGACTACAACTAAATCAAACATTAAATATGCCACTGTCAGATATGCAGCTGTGCATGGTGATAGTGTGGGCTGGGAGAAGACTCCCTGAATAATTACTGACAGAGTGAGGGAGTAAGACCTGGCAGGCCTAACTGGGAAGGGGAATGGAGCCAGAAAGGTGGCTGTGGGCTCAGACTCCATCAGGAAGAACGCGTGGACCAACTTTATAATATCTCCAGGAAACAAGAAAAGGAAAAGAAGGATAAATAATTGCTGGTGGGGTTAAGTGAAGGACAAATACATCAAGAACTGATGTCTGAAATGACTCATCACAGCTGAAATCTGATAATAAAGAGAACTTACATTTGCATAGTGCAGAATACCGTCACATAGATGATCTCATTTAATTCTCAGCACAACCCTGTGGTGGAGGGTGGGGTGTGTGTGTTGGAGGGATGTGGGGGTGTGTGTGCTGTTGTGACAGCCCTCTCTTTACAGAGGAGATGACCGAGGCTCAGAGAGAAGTTACATGCCACATACCCACTGTCCCTAAGTGATGCAGCTGGAACTCAAGGCAAGTCTGCTTCTCTCCTGGTCCAGAGCCACATTCACCTTTTTTTAAAGAATGGGGAAGCAGCTCCTCTGAGCTAAAAGCTGAAGGCCTTCATAAATCAAGTATAATGACATGTAGAGGTTTTTCTGAGCTGCAAGTCAGAGAGATTCTCCATAAACTCAAATTTTTTCTAGGCTGTTTTAAAACAAAGATAGAAAGCCATTAGCTGACTTGCAGGGAGTTGACTGATACAGAGCAATTCTCTACTTGAACTGGGCAAAAGTCTGACTTGACTGGAGAATCTGGGGCAGGAGAAAAGAGCAGAGGGCAGTTTGCCTGGAGCCTGCCTGAGGCCACAGCGAGTATACAGGATGGCCAAAGAGGACCTTGCTGCTGCACTTTTTGGTCAGCTCCAGATTCTTTCTGTTGTATTTAAACAGAGTACAACATTTCCTGTCTCCCCAACAAAATGGTAAGACCCTCAGGGGCACAGAGTTAGTTTAAATAACTTTCTACCCCACTATGTTGTACTCTGGTGATATAAAAAATAAGTCTTGGGAAATGGCTTTTGACTACAATAAAGATGTCTAGTTTGTTAAAAACACCTTTTATGTGCCTCCACAGGATGAGATTCCTTGATTTCTTGTCCCTCTCCCTCAAATGTTACCTAGATAGTTTTTTAAAAGTCCTCATTCATTCATTCAATGCTAGTATTACTGATCACCCACTATGTGCTAGGTCTACTACATGATAGGTCCTATGCTAGGTGCTGGGTAGATAGAGGTAAACCAGAGGCAGTCTCTCTTCATGGAGGTTAGAGTTTAGGGCAACATAGATGGGCATGGTTGGAAGAGACTACAGAGACTGTTTAATTCAAATGCCTCATGTTAACAGGGAAAAAATGAAGGCCCAGAGAAGGGAAGTGTCTTGCTGAAGATCACACAGCTAGTCCATAGCAAAACCAGATAAAGAAAATAGTTCTTTTCAATTAAGATCCTGATCTGAAGTTATTCAGAAGGCCAAGAAAGGCATTATCTTCCTTGCCTTCTATGACAACTTAGTAAATCTCTTTCTTGGCTTCTTGATTATTGGAGAATGTGAATATTTTTCTACCCTGTCTTTTCTGGGACTAAGCATGGTCTGTTAGTAACAAACCAGAGTTTCTTCATTCTCTGGAACTCTATCTTCTACATCCTTTGAAAACCCCACTCTCTATAAATGCTCTCAGTTCTATGACTGGAGCCCCAGGACCAGGGAAAACATGCTGCCTGAGTTTTGCTTTTTCACAGGAAGCAGATTATGTCCACCTTCTGTCAGAAAACACCATGAAATTCTGTTTCACTGTGGTTTAAAAGAATTAATTCTGTAAGAAATGCTGATAACACTTGTATTAATCAGGGTTCTCCAGAGAAATGGAAACAATAGGAGATATATATATACACACACACACACACGTGCGCGCGCACGCATGTGTGTGTGTGTCGAGTAAGAGAGTTAGAGACAAGAGATTTTAGGGAATTGACTTATGCAATTATGGAAGGTGGTGTCTTAGTCCATTTTCTGTTGCTATAAAAGAATACCTGATCCAATGTATATTCTGTATGTTAAACAACAGCAACAAAAAGAATAGCTGAGACTGGGTACTTTATAAAGAAAAGAGGCTTATTCGGCTCACAGTTCTGCAGGCTGAGAAGTTCAAGGGTATGGCCCTGGTTTTTGGTGAGGGCTTTCTTGCTGCATCATAACCTGGTGGAGAAGGTTAAAGGAGTAGTGGACACCTGTGAAGACAGGGAAACCTGAGGGGTGCCCTGGTTTTATAAGGACCCACTTTTGCAGGAACTAATCCATTTCCATTTCCATGAGAACTAATCCAGTGTCTCAAGAGCAAGAATTCACTAACGGGATAACAGCACCAAGCCATTCATAAAGGATCTTCCCCCATAACCCAAACACCTCCCATTAGGTCCCACCCCCCAACACTACCACCCTGGGATCAAATTTCTACATGAGCTTTGGTGAGGACAAAAAAACCATGTCTAGACCAAAGCAGATGGCATGTCCAAAATCTGCACGGTAATCCAGCAGGTTGGAACCCCAGGAAAGAGCCAATATTGCAGTACAAGTCTGAAGGCCATCTGCTGGAAGAATTCCCTCTTGCTCGGTGGAGGTCAGTTCTTTGTTCTATTCAGGCCTTCAACTGATTGGATGAAGGCTGCCCACAGTAAAGAGCAATCTTCTTCACTCAAAATCCACTAATTTAAATGTTAATCTCATCCAAAATAACCTCACAGAAACAACCAGAATAATAATTCACCAAATATCTGGGCACTGTGGCCCAGCCAAGTTGATACATGAAATTAACCATCACAGGCCAGGAGCAGTGGCTCACACCTGTAATCCTAGCTCTTTGGGAGGTTTAGGCCAGGAGTTTAAGACCAGCCTGGGCACCATAGCAAGACCCCATGACTACAAAAAATTTAAAAATTAGCTGGGCTTGGTGGCACATGCCTGTAGTACTAGTTACTCAGGAGGCTGGGGCAGGAGGATCACTTGAGCCCAGGAGTTCAAGATTGCAGTGAGCTGTGATTGTACAAATGCACTCCAGCCTGGGTGACACAGAGAGATCTTGTCTCTAAAAAATAATTAATTAATTAATTAACCATCAAAATACTATAAGCTGAAATTTTTTCAACCCCAAGAGTCATATCAGAATTCTGAAGTAGCTATGTGAGTGCCACTTGCTGGAGGAACCACTGGATGTAAAGGCCTTCATAATACTGGACCTCATAAAACTACAGATCAACATACATATATATACAGAGAGAGAGAGAGACAGAGAGAGAAGGAAACCTGGTAAAGACGAAAAAACCACCAGGTAGACAGAAAAGTTGTGATTGGAAGACCACTTTGACAAACACAGAGATTCCCTAGCCCTAATTCCTTTTCTTCTGTTCTGTTTCATAGATGAAGAGGAGGAAAATCCAGAAACCAAGACCAGATAGGGAAAACACCACCTTGTTCTTCCTTCAAATATGCTTGGTGGGCCAGAGTTCCAACAACCAGAACTTTGGGGCTAAGTTCCCCCTTTTAACTCCTCTGTATGGGGAACTGAGACATCTGGCTTTGTGTTTAGGGAGTTAAAGCCTGTGACTGTAGAAGAAGGTCTGTAGGAGTTCTGACCCTTGGTGAAGCTGCAGAAGTCTTAGAGCTCTGAACATACCCCATGAATGGCTTTGAACATGGAGATTCATGTATACATTCAACAAATATTCCTTGTGCCAGGCTCTGTTCTAGATGCTGACAATACAGCAGTGAACAAAAGTCACAAAAATCCCTGCCTTCCTGGAGTTTACATTCTATCAGGGAAGACAGACAATAGACGATATAAATAAGTGAAATATAACATATGATATGCTAATTACAAGTGCTAAAGACAAAAATAAAGTGGGGAAAAGGACTAGGAAATGCTGGGCAGTGAACACAGCAATTTCAGATAAGGTGGCTATGGAAGGCCACCTTTGAGTAAAGGTCACTTTACTCAAAGTGACATTTGAGTAAAGACCAGAAGGAATTGAGAAGGTGAATAATATAGACATCTGGAAAAGAGCCCTGTAGGCAGAAAAAATAACTGCATAGGCCATTGTTGTGGGTTGAATTGTGTCCCCCACAAAAGATATGTTGAAGTTCTAATCCCTGGTACCTGTGAAGTGTGACCTTATTTGGAAATAGGGTCTCTGCAGATGTAAATCAAGTTAAGATGAGGTCATTAGGGTGGGCTTTAATCCCATATGACTGGTGTCCTTGTAAGAGGACACAGAGACAGAGACAGGGAGAATGGCATGTGATAACAGAGGAGAGTTTGGAGTGATGTATGTAGTTACTAGGAAGAGGCAGGGAAGGATTGTTCCCTACAGGTTTCAGAGGGAGCATAGCTCTGCCAACACCTTGATTTTGGACATTTAGTCTCCAGAACTGTGAGACAATAAATTTCTGTTGTTTTAAGCCAACCAGTGTGTGGTACTTGGCTATATCAGCCCTAGGAAACTAATACAGCCATAAAACTGGAATGTGCCGGGCATGTTGAAGGAATACGGAGGCCAATGTAGCAAGGCAGGGAGTAATAAGATGAGATCAGAGAAGTTACATAACAGGTGGCAAGATCACATAGCACCTTTTGGGTCAGAGAAGTGATATGATCTAACTTACCCTTTAACAGGTTCACGTCCAGTTATAACTGTGTGCTGCATTCATGGCTGAATGGAGATATATAGAAGAGCTCAGATTATATTAAGGAGACGAGATAAGAAGATGTAGTGAGAAGGTACCAAATTGTGTAAATACTAATGCACAATACTGTACTTATAATTAAATCTTTCATTTGATCTTTAGGCCTATTTTAATCTGTAATGTTGATGTATAGGTAATATAAACAAGATAAAATTTTTATTTACAAAAACAGATCATTAGGTGGCAAAGTATGAATTCGCTGATCTCAATTGAACACACTAGTGACCAGCTGGGTTGTTCAGACCATAATCATGGCATACCCTTCACCCGGTGTCACAGACAATGAGATGCGCTGTCCAGATTCCCCTTCTAGCAAGGGCTAGATGCCCAGCCATGGGGAGTGTGGTTAGCAGACAGCCCTTAACTCCTTCCGGCTTTGCCTCAGATGCAGAGAACAACCTCGCCCAAGATTAGGTGCTTCCCAGGTAGTCACGTCCAATGGCTGAGTGAGGTGCAGGTATAAAGACCCAGCCATTTCAGCCTGAGGTGGGACACGTCTGGGGGGCAATGCTCACTCCAGAGCGCTCACTGGGGTGGTGGAAGCTCTCAGTTCCTCTTTGCAGTTTAACTTCTTCCTCTGCACCATTCTGTCCTCTCTTTTCCCTTCACACATGTTGAGCCAGTAGTATCCCTATTCGATCAGTATCCGCTTCCAGAGAAACCAACCTGGGACACCTGTTGGCAGATGCCTTAATTGCAGGTGGACTCTGGGGGAAATGAGCACATCCTTATGCTGGGAACTTGGAAACCATACTCAGGAAGATATCAGTAAGTGAATATCACAATCCGATCCGGTCACAAGACAGAGAAACTCTGTTGAGTTAGCTTAAGGGCCAGGAAATTTCTTTACAAAGAATTAGGAGTGTCTCACAGAACTCAATTGTCAGACCTTATGAAGGACTGGAAACAGAAATGGAAAATTGTCAGGAACTAAAGTGGATCTTCTTTCTGTTTCTGTATCACTCTGTCTCTCCCCGCCACCGCCATCATGGTGTCTTGTCTGTGCTTCTCATGGTAGATCCACTCTTATAGCTCATCAGATCACATGACCCAAAATAGAAGCCCCAAAATCTCCACCTCAGTTGCCCTTATTCTCTGCCACTTTATAGTTCCAGTGCCCGTAGCCAAGTGATCCTGTCTCTCTGGATTCCCAGGAGAGATGATCTAAATGGCCTTTCCTTTTGGTTGGATGTCTCTCCTGGGCCAATCAACCATGGCTGGGGCCTGGGTCATTTTGGATGGAAAACTGCCCTCCTTTCAAGGCTATGGATGGAGCTTATTTTCTAAGAAGCGCATATGGGAGTGGGAAGGATATGAAGGGCATCTCTAGCGCAAAATCCTCACAGCTATGATGTCATAGAAGAAATGTTCAACTTTGAAGACAAATGATCAGTTTTGAGTTCCTGTTCTGCCATTCAATTGTATGAACTTGAATGACGTCAGTTAAACTTTTAAGCCTCTGTTTTCTCAACTACAAAACAAAGATAACACCCATGCCTCACAGGTATTTATTTATTTATTTATTTATAGACAGGGTCTCGCTCTGTCTCCTGGGCTAGAGTGCAGTGGTGTGGTCATAGCTGACTGCAACCTCAAACTCCTGGGCTCAAGCGATCCTCCTGCCTCAGCCTCCCTAGTAGCTGGGACTACAGGCGAGTGCCACCACCTTTGGCTGATTTTTCTATTTTTTGTAGAGAAGGAGTCCTGCTCTTGCTCAGGCTGGTCTTGAACTCCTGGCCTCAAGCGATCCTCCCGCCTCAGCCTCCAAAAGTGCTCAGGCATGAGCCACCGCACCTTGCCTTAATTTATTTATTTTAAAAAATAGTTTTACATTTTTTTGAGATGGGCACTAGGCTATGCACCAGAAATATATAAAAGATATAGTTCCTGCTACAGACAGATGCTCACTGTCTAGTGAAGGAGGCAGGTAAGAAAGCAAATAATCATAGTTGTAGATGATCCGCAGTGATAGAGAGAAGCACACCTGGGTTAGGTGCCCTCCTTGCATGCCCTGTGTGTGTGTGTGTGTGTGTGTGTGTGTCTGTGTGTGTGGTGTGGGCAGAAGAGAAGAGGAAGGGAGGAGAATGGGGAAAGCTTCCTAGAAGAGGTAAACCTGGTGGACGCTTGAGAGATAGGCAGGAGATCAACGTGGGGAGGGGGAAGTATGTCCAGGTAAGGAGAGCACCGTGTGCTGAATCACAAATACGTGAAGGAGACTGGTCACTTCAGAGATGTGCCAATGGGAGAGCAGAGCTGAAATAAGGACAGCATTTGGCATGGAGTGAGGCAGGGCTGGTGGGGTGGCTAGAGATGTAGCTCCTCTGATTGAGAAGGAAGAAGTGGAACAATGTGTGGGTAAGTGCTTTGAAAGCCAAAAGTGCTGAACACATAAAAATGGCTAACACTGTGCGCTGCTTATGTGCCAGGAAACAAGCTAAGTTGTGTCATGAATGTGTCTCTGTGAGGCAGATAATATTATCTTCATTTTACAGGATATTATTTGAGTAATATTCCCAAGGTCATGTTGTGTCTTACTTTGTGTTCCCCCAGAAGCAGACCCTGAGAAAAGGATTCAAGTATAAGTAGTTTATTTGGGGAGTGATCCTGGGAAACCCCAGTCAGAGAGTAGGGAAATGAAGTGGAGAGAAGGAGCCAGTAAGGTGTGTGCTATCGAGCACGCTCCAACTGAGGATAACTGGAGCTCAGTCCTACTGGGAAATTCTGGAAGACAGTGAAGAATATGCCTCAGAATTATTCCCACCAAGAGGTGAGGAAGCTGGGATATTTCTCTCCAAATCTCCACCTATCACTGTTTGAGGACTATTTCTCGGGACATTAACTCTGGCATCCCAGCTTCCCTTGCACAAGGGCCTCATGTGCAGTGAGTCACAAGTGTTCTCGGTAAGCAGGTGAGGGCTGAGAGGCCACGGGCAGGACACTGACAGCGTGTGCTATGCACAACTAGGAAGTAGGGGAGCCAGGGTTTGGTCCCAAGCAGTCTGGCAGAGGTTTTAACAACAATCTTATACTGCTTCCCAAAGGTGAAGTATTATAAATAAACATAATTAATACTGATACTTTCAGTATGTGTCAGAAAACATAGCGTCAAGCCTAGAATAGATGGAGCCTGTTGTCCTAATCAGTGACTGGCACATAACGAATGTTTAATAAATATTTTTGTATGAATTTTTTAAAAAAGTCAAAGCAAGTGACTCAGTGTTATTTGGGTATGAAGAGCCTTTGGCTGGAAATCAGGAGATTTGGATTGTTGTTTGGATTCTGCCACCCGTTTGGGGACCTCAGGGAAGTCATTTATACTCATTGAACTTCACTTTTCTTATGTAAAATCTTGTAACTCTACAGCTAGAGTTGTGGTGAGGATGAAATGTGATAAAGATTGTGAAAAGTTAAAAGTACAGCAAACTAAGAGGTAATACTGTATCTCTGCCTTGGGTTTAGATCAGGAAGAAGTTACTTGTTGGCCTTCGGTTTCCCAGGATCCAGGACCACATACTGTGGGGCAACATCTACATCAACCAGGGCTCTTGGTTGTAAGCAACAGAAGCTAACTCTGGCTACCTTACTCAAAAAGGAGTTTATTAGAGAAATACGAGGAAGATCATAAAACTGACAAGAAGGCTAGAGAATCAAACTTGGAAAATGGACAGGAACTGAAAAAGAACCACAGTTAAGACCACACCACAGAAACATCCTGGTTAAAATGCTGCTGCCTCTCCCACTGAGCGGTGGACACCAATGCTACCACCAGCACAAATTCTAAACTGTCCCAGTTTCGTGGGTCATTTGCTTAAGACTCAAAGTCTTAAACAGTGCTATCAGCTGGGTCAAGATTAGGTCATATACTTGTGCTTTGGCTGCCAGAGACCCAGGAGAGCAACTGTCTGGCCTCTTTTCCAACTTCCATAAGGGGAAGGCATACTCTCCCTCCCAGCATGTCTCATGCAATGGCAGTTTCCCCAGACGCAGGAAGGGGGCTCCGATGCTGGGCAGCCAATAAGAATGTTAAGTCCTATCCAAGTCAGGATGTAGAGAAAGAGAGGATAGTGGTTGAAAATTGGAAAACAGACCAGGAGAAGGTCACGATTTATTGAGTAGCAACATTGACTTGAGACCTTATTTACCAGGAACTGTTCGAGGTGCTGAGTGCAAAGATGGCTAAGACATAGGTGCTGGCCTCAAGGTGCTCTAGCCAGTTAGGGGATATATACTAAAATAAAATGTGATAAAGAAGGGCTATAACTGAGACACAAAAAATGTTCAATGGGAGCATTAAGCAAGGAATTAATGCTGGGGATCATGTGGGTGGTCAGGAAAGCTTTCACAGAGGAGATGGGCCTGGGACAATGGGAAGGGAGAGGAGTGAAAGAACTTTAGAAACAGAGCCACCCCTGGTATCTGTTAATCTTCCTAACCAGCCAGAATCTGGGTCCTGGTATTTCTTACTCAGTCCTTTCTGACCGTCACCAACCACAACACATATGCTGCTACAATTATGGTCTAAAATTAGTATTATTGAGGTCTAAGTGTTGCTAGGGTGTTGGTCAAGCTAGGTTTTTCTTCCTTGGCTCTCCCCAAAATCTCTGGTGCAGAGTGATATTGGCAAACACTTATTGCTGCTTTTGCTGTTTTTAGCTATTTTAGATGTAAACATATATCTAGTCAGACCTGAGTTTAAATAATGGCTCAGCCACTGACTGATTATAAGATATCTTTGTGCCTCGATTTCCTCAAAGACAAAATGGGAATCAAAAATCCTTGCCTTCCAGGACTGTTGGGGATTAACTGAAATAATGTTTGCAAAGTGCCTGTACTTAGCAGTCAGTAGGCACTGTTATTGCTGTTGGTTTGAGGCAGCTCTCTGCAAGTGTGGTATGAGGAAGAGACCTTTCTATTCTTCCCCTTTGACTTCAGGAGTTTCATACTGTCTGTGGAGGAGATTATAAGAAGGAAATGTCTCCAGGAGAGAAGGGACCCAGAGGTTCTGTCAAAAGTGTGGGAATATTGGAGTAAGGGAGGAGCAGATAGGAAGTTTATCTTGAGCTCAGAGCCCCTTTCCAAGCTGACTCTGTGGTGGGACTGTGAGCCTGGCTCCTGGAGTTGAGGGAGGCTTTCCCATCCCACAAGAATGATTTCAATAACAGCCCTCCTGGCACTTGGGATGTTTGCCTCTGCCCATGATGAGGAGGAAACGATTTACGCAGACGCAGTCCTGGTCAGGCTCCCTTCTTTATCAAGATCAGGCCAAGAACTCGGAAGGGTGGAGGACAGCACATTCATTAAGCAGCCTTTTTCACATATTGTTCCTGCACTGCGTTTGAAAACGTGTGCAATGTAACATGTTGAATAACACTGGTGGAGTAACACTGTGTCCTTTCACAATAATAAGTATGATATTTGAGGGGAATTAACAACCGCCTGAAGAAATTTAATAATTAGGGCAGACATAGATGTGAAAATGCTGTGTGGCTTGGAACAGACACCAAATTATGTGGAGTATGAATTTAGATCTCCTTTCTGAAATTCCTGGCATATAATTTAGTAGTCTCTTTTTATAATAAACTATGGTGTTCTATTTCAACCTTGGACTTCTAGGTAAATTCTGATCAGTCATTCATTACATAACTATTTATTGAATACTTACCACATACCAGGTGTTGTGACGGGTGTATATGATCTTAATTCTGATTCTAAAGAAAAGAGAGATCGTTTTGTAAAAATTCATAGGGCTTCTCCATTCAAACATTATCTGTAGGAAAAGGAGAATGTCTCCCCTGTCTGCATATGGAGAAAGTAATTTCACATAGAGTGGCTTAGGTCTGGTGTTTACTGGGCTCATCATCCCATGTGGGGTGGGCCCAGGATTGGGAAGGATAGAGCGGCAGAGCATGTTGCTATGGTAACTTGGCATTAACACACCTTAGCTCCTTTGTGTCACCCCCAAATTACCTTTAAAACTAGTGTACATTTTCAGAATATGGCAAGCTTTTCTTAATTTTCACACAGCCAGTTATAAAGGCATTTTTCAAGGCACTTAGGCGCTGGGAGGGTCTTTTCTTTTTGAGGCTGAGGCTGTGCTGACACTGTTTCCTAGGCCGGAAAGTACAGAATCAGGATCCAGACCATCTTGTTCTTTCACAGAAGATTTCACTTTCAAATCCCTTTCACATAGGTTATCGTACCTTGATTGCCATACTGTTTTAACCGCATGCTTGAGCAATCCTAAAGGGCAAGAAAATGAACCCACTAAACATTTATGCCTCAAAATAACCATGTGAGGTAGAAAATAATATCTCTGTTTTACAAATGGAAGAACTAAGGCTCAGACAAGATCACATGGTTAGTAAATAGCAGGATGAGGAACGGAACCAGGCCTCTAGATTCCAAATCTGGCGTCTTTCCGTTGTAGCTTAACTGACTCTCAATCTCTTCCAGCTTTTGTTATTTTACAGAAATACAGATGCTCACAAAGCAGCAATGTCTGTGCTTTGCTTTTTTAAAAAACAGCTTTATTGAAGTATTTTATGTGTATATAATTATATATATTTTTATCAAATTCACCCACTGTAAATGTATAGTTCAAGTATTTTTTTTAAAGTTTTGTACCAGCTTCACTGGGATATAATTCACATACCATGCAATCTACCCATTTTAAAGTGCACAACCCAATAGTTTTTAGTATATTCACAGAGTTGTACAACCATCACCACAATCAATTTTAGAACATTTTTATCACCTCAGAAAGAAACCCTCTACCCTTTAGCCATCACCCCACGGTCTTCCAACCCTTCCTATCCCCTGAGCCCTAACCAACCACTAATCTACATTCTGTATCTCTATATTTGCCTATTCTGGACATTTCATATAAATGCTATCATATAATATGTGATCTTTTGTGACCTTCTTCTTTCACTTAGCATAATGTTTTCAAGATTCGTCCATGCTGAAGCATGCAACAGTACTTCATTCCTCTTTATGGCCAAATAATATTTCATTTGTGGATATATCACCTTTTGTTTATCCATTCATCAGTCAATGGACATTTGAATTTTTTGGCTATTATGAGTAATGCTCCTATGAATATTTGTGTAGAAGTTTTTGTATGGACATAGGTTTTCATTTCTCTTGGGTATATACTTTGGAGTGACCTTGATAGGTCAAATGATAACTCCATGTTGAACCTTTCAAGGAACTGCCAGACTATTTTCCAAAGTGGCTGTACCATTTTATATTCCCACCAGCAATATATGACGGTTCCGGTTTCTCCACACCCTCATCAACACGTGGTGCGCTTTGCTTTTTTCGCTTAACGTTATTTCATAGCTACATTTCCATATCCACATGATTGTCATTTTTAAAGTTACACAGTGTTCCACATCAGTTAGTTTGACATTGTTTAAGAATTACTTTAAAGCTGAGGGCTTGGATTATTTCTAGTTTCACACTGTTTTAAATTGTAGGGCTAGGATCTATACCACTTACTGATTTTTCCTTTAGCTTATTTCCTTGAGGTATGTTCCAAAGTGGAACAAAGGGCACATACAGCTTTTGTACTGCTTCCCTGATTACTCTGCAGGAAGGTTGACTGTATGTAAAATGCTATTAGGAAAGTTTGTGCCTGCCTGCCTTTCCACAGCCTCTGCCAACATAAAGCTTTTTTGCTTTATTCACATGTCCTAATAAAGTAGGCATATAATAGAGCCTTAACAATCTCAGGTTGTTTCAATTTGCATTTCTTTCATTGCTGGTAAACACAATATTTTATGGACATCAGGTTGTCAGTCTGAGTTGTCAAACCAAAGAGGCCGGAGAATCTAGGGGTCAAAGCAAAGGGGAGAAGATGGGGCTTGAAGAAACTCCCTGGGTTGGGGGCACATAGGTTCAGAAATGTTTGATAGGGTGGTTGTGGCCTCAGCCATAGATGAAGAGAGCATTGGTAAGAGTGCTGAACTGATTGATTTAAACACGTCCCTTTTCAAACTCTCCCTTCACTTGGCACTTCTCCTGGTTCTGCTTCTCCCTCTCTGGACATTCCTTCTCAATCTCCTTTGAGAGACTCTTTTCCTTTACCTGCCTCTTAGACATTGGTATTATCCAGGATTTCGTTCTTAGAGTCTTCTTTTTCACCATGGCAGTAATGACTATGTAAATGCTGAAAACTCCCACGTATTTATCTCCAGCCTAGACTTCTCTCCTGAATTCCAGATGTACATATTTAACTTCCTACTGTATATCTCCACTTGAATGTCTTGCAGGCACCTCAAGTCCAGCATTTCCCTCTCCAACCCCTTATTTCCCTCTCCAACCCTCCTTCTTGTCCCATATGCCCTACTTTTTTTTTTAAGGCCGGGTCTCACTCTGTCACCCAGGCTGGAGTGCGGTGGCATGATCATAGCTCATTGTAACCTCGAACTCCTGGGCTCAAGGGATCCTCCTGCCTTGGCCTGCCAGAGTGCTGGGATTATAGACATTAGCCACCACACCCGGCCTGGCCCCGTGTGCCTTACTCTTATGATTATAGCAACATCTACCCAGTCACTCAAGCCAGAAACCTGGAAGTCATTCCAAACTCCTTCTTCTTCCTCTACTTATATTTTCCTAAATGTGCATCTTCTTCACCTGAAACTTAGTGCACTAATTCGATTAATGTTTTCACTATTTCTCCCAATAATTGTGGCATAGTTACATGTATTAGTTGGGGTTCTATTGGTTGCAACTCTGTCGCTTTAGAAAAGAAAAGAAAAAGGTTGATTTTTTTGTTCCTTTTTTTTTTTTTTTGAGACAGGGTCTTGCTTCGTTGCCTTCACTGTAGCCTTGAACTCCTGGGCTCAAGTGATCCTCCTGCCTCAGCCTCCCCAGTAGCTGGGACTACAGGCGTGTGCCCAAGCCCGGCTAATTTTTCTTATTTTTTGTATAAACGGGGTTTCATTATGTTGTCCAGGCTGGTCTTGAATTCCTGGCCTCATGCAATCCTCCTGCCTCAGCCTCCCAAAGTGCTGGGATTACAGGCATGAGCCACCGCACCCAACCAGGAAAAGAAAAAGATTTACTGGATGGATACGTGTATGGAATGGAAGGAGAAACTGAGCAATCACTGTGGAAAAGCAGGCTTCGTGTCAGCTCCAGGGATCTCAGCAGCAAGCAGGTTGCCCTGGACTTTCTCTGGAGAGTCTGCTATGAATATGACTTGGTTCCAATAATGCTCAGCCTCGGCATCTCTCCGTTCAAAATACCAAATTTCTGGGAGAATCTGGGGACAAACACAGATCAAGAAGGTGGGGGAAGCTGAGTCATGTGTTGGAGATACCATTCTGGAGGATGACTCCTACGTATTAGAGGCGATTATCAAAAAACAAAAAGATGGCATGAGATGGACAGTATTTCCAGAAGTTATCTGCTACATTGCCACAACTTCTGAACTGGTCTTGCTGCCTCTAGTCTTATACTCCACCAACCCTATTCTGCCAGAATTATCTTACAAAATACAAATCTGAGAAAAAATGGAAAAGTATAGGCATGAAATCCTTGTTCAACTCTTACTAGGTCTGGGACTTTGAGCAATAGCAGCTACCATCTGAGTCCCTACAATTTGCCAGCACTGTGTAGGTACTTCGTATATATTATTTCTACTCCTCATGACAGCTCTGCAAGGTATATATTATAATTACTGTGCAAAAGAAGAAACTGAGGCTTGGAGGAATTAGTAAGCTTGTTCTAGGGCCCATGACTAGTAAGTAACAGAATTTACACCCTGACTCAAGGCATTTATTACCGGGCTATACTCCCTCTCTGAGATTCCCAGTTTTTTCATTTGTAAAGTGGGCATGTCTTTATTTTTCAGGATTGATTTTAGGATGAGGTAGAACTGGCTACATAGTTTGTGGGGGCCAGTGCAAAATAAAAATACAGGATGGCCTCTTGTTAAATAATTATTAAGAATTCAAGACAACAGCAGGGTGTTAAACCAAGTGTGGGGCCCTTCTAAGCATGGCTTATGTGGCTATACAGGTTGAACACCCATGATGTTAGCCCTGGGGTTAGGGTTGATGTATATCAGATACTTTGTACAGAACATATGATCATTAAATTATGGGTATAATTGCATTAGCTTCCTATTGCTGTTATAACAAATTACTACAAACTTAGTCGCTTAACACAAATGTACTATCTCACAATTCTAGAGGTCAGAAGTCCAAAAGGAGTACTATGGGGCTAACATCAAAATGTAATAGGGCTGCATTCCCTCTGGAGGCTCTAGGGGAGGATCTATTTCCTTCCCTTTTCCAGTTTCTAGAGGCTGCCTGCATTCCTTGGCTCATGACCCCTCCCTCTGTCTTCAGAGTCAGCAGCACAGCATGCTCCAATCATCACTCTCTCCTCGCCCCCCTCTCTCTTTGACCTCCGTTTCCCTTCTCTGACAGTGACTCTCTTGCTTTCCTTTTAGAAAGACCCTTGTGGCTACATTGGGCCCACCCAGATAATCCAGGATAATCTTTACTTAATCACACTTGCAAAGTCCCTTTTGCCATGTAAGGTAGTATATTCACAGGTTCCAGGGATTAGGACATGAACATCTTTGGGGGACCATTATTCAGCCTACCACAGTATTTTTATTATTATTATTTTGTTCTTATTTCATTCTTCAGCAGTGTGAGAATAAAGTCCAAACTCTTGCAGGACATGGACAACCCATTGTGATCTGACCCATGCCTATTATCCTAGCTTCAATTCTTTCTACTCCCGCACACTCATTAAACACTCCCATAACACTGAACAACTTGTGATTCTTCAACTGCAGCCTGCTCTCACTTGCTGACGAAACTCTTTCCTACTGTTACTTCTGCACAGAATATCCTCTCCCACTTCCCCTTTTCACCATCCTTCTTCCCTTTCAATTCTGGTTGTTTTTTTTATTTTTTTTTTTGAGACAGGGTCTCATTCTGTCACCCTGGGTAGAGTGCAATGGCGTCATCATAGTTCACTGCAGCCCCAAACTCCTGGGCTCAAGTGATCCTCCTGCCTCAGCCTCCCGAGTAGCTGGGACCACAGGTGCACACCATGTTGCTAATTTTTCTATTTTTAGCAGAGATGGGGTCTCATTCTTGCTCAGGCTGCTCTCAAACTCCTGAGCTCAAGCAGTCCTCCCGCCTCAGCCTCCCAGAGTGCCAGGATAACAGGCGTGAGCCACCGCGCCTGGCCATGGTGTTTTTTTGTTTGCTTGGTTTTTTGTTTTAATTCACTTAGTCCAAGTTTTCTCCTTGGGAAAACTTCACTCCACCACTTAGGAGTGATCTTGAATAAGTTACTTCACTTCTCTAAGTCTATTTTCATACCTACAGAATGAAAATAATAGAACAGTACCTACATTATGGTGAGGCTCAAATGAGATAATCCACATAAAGCACTTAACAGTTTGCCTGACAGATGGTAAGTGCTTACCAAAAAATTATCTATAATTATCATAAATATTCCTTGACCTCCCCTGCAATGGGATTTAAGAGCTTCCCCCTCTGTCCTATATTAGCAAACAGTGCATAGCATGTAGCAGCCTTTCCTGGAATTGCCTAATCATTTATAAGTCTCTTCTGCTATACTGACCATTCTTTGCGATCAGGAACTCAATTGTTCATTTCCATATCCCTAGTGTCTGGCACAGGGCTTGGGCATATAGCAGGTTAATATTTATTGAAACACAATAGAAAAGTCACTCTTAGGAGGACACATGCTAATTCTGTTCTCAGAATATTTCTTTAAAGTATTTATTCCATTCTTATCATCCTACAGTACCGGTCTAAAAATATTTTATTTGCCTACCTTCTATTTAAATAAAAACGCAGCATTAACAAAACCTACCCTGTTGTGCCAAATTTCCTTCTGTCATCCTTGCTCTAGCCACTTCCTCTTTTTTTCTTTCTACTTCCTCTTGGTAAAGGTCATTTCTTTCTGTGTCATAATCCCATCTTTTTTTAAAAATAGTGACAGTTTTTTTCCTAAAATTTGTGTTATTACAAGCTTCCCGAAAGCTGTGTAGTCATTACCCATAACAAGGGAAGTCCCACCCTTCCTTTTCCCCCTGGTGCTGCAGCCCTTGAAGTCACCAGGATATCTGTAACCTTAGCACGGAGTCAGTTTGAGCTCCCTCTCCCGGCAGGTTACAGTCATGCTAAAGCTAGACACAGGCCTAGAGTATCCCGGTTGCACGTTCAGGAATTGCTATAAAGCATGAGGTAACTCAGGCCTGTCTGCTCCCTGAGCTCTCAGATTGAGGAAGGTGTGGCGCTATCTATTATATTCATAAAATCATTCACTTAACAGGCATCACAGAGATCTGAATCCCATCCTATCACTTGGAGAAAAGAAGCTGCTGGCTTGGTGGAAAGAGTGCTAACTTCAGAATCAGAATGTGCATTTGAGCCCATGTCTACCACTTATCCAGCTGGCTGCTCTTTTGGTAAACCACCAATGTCAGTAAGCCTCTGGATCTTCAACTTTAGGGTGACATTAGACCTATTCCACCTACCTTACATTGTAGACGTAAATTTTAAAAATAACATAAAAATATTGCTACTTATTGAGCACTAACTATGCATCAGGTACTGATAGGTACATTATCCCTATTTTACGTATGAGAAAACCAAAGTTCAGAGAGTTGTCACAAAGTCACTCTGCTAACACATGGAGAGCCAGGATTCAAACCCACATCTTTTTGACTCAAAAGCCTTTGTTGTTGTTGTTTTCCCTTTAATTGTACCAGACTGACATTCATGAATCATGCCTCTGAAAACATTTTGGCAAAAAAAAAAAAGGAAAATTTTCTTCCACAAAAGATAATTATTATTTTATAAATGAAGAAACTGAGGCCCGGAGAAATACAGTAACTTCCCCTAAGAGGTTGGTGGCAAGTTTTAATCCAACAAGTACTCAACAGGGCTAGCAGCTGTGCAGGCCATTTTGGAATTAGGGTGCGGCTGCACCCAGGTGAAAGAGGGAAATCCAACAAAGGAGGCAGGTACTTAGGACTTTTTCACACGCTTTCCACTTTATGGTTGCTCTAGACAGCATAAGTGACACAAACTTAGTGACACTGTCCAGATCACAAGGGTGTCCAGTGTCCTTGTTGTGGGACACAAGAGAGCCTCTGTGAGTTGACCCCAGCATCAATCTCCAGCCTCATCTCTCCTCAGGCCTCCCCTGCCACTATCCAGCCCCAAACCTCCTCCTCAGCGGTGATGAACTGCTTGCAGTTGCTGGAATGCACTCCACGGGTTTGTGCCTCAGAGCCTTCATTCCCTTTACCTGGAATACACTTCACCCAGTGAACACCTACACATTTTCCAAGACTCTGCTTAAATGTCACTTTTTGGATGCAGTCTTACCAGATCTCTTCCCACCTGTCCCCACTTTGGATAGAATTGATCATTCTCTCCCTTGGGTCTCTAATATCGCCTTTACATTTGTCTGTATTGGGACATATAACATTTTTATTGCACCAATTTATGCAACAAAACTGGTTTATTTGCATGGCTGTCAGTTAACACCTTAAGGGTAAGGACTAACTTATTTCTAATTGCATCCTTAGTCTGTAGTATTGCGAGCACTTGGGGGCAGAACATGATGGCTGGCTAACCCATCTACTCCCAATCTGCTTATCTTTTGCTTGCCTCCTCCTGGAAAAACTAAATTGTTTTTTCCCAACCTCCCTTGCAGCTATTAGAAGCTGTGCAGAAAAACAGTTCTGGCCAATGAGATATAGGCAGCATGGAGAGCTTCTCGGAGAGTTTTTGCATTTCTGATAAAGGGCCAGAGTGGCTGATACAAACTATCTCCCCTTCATCCTGCCTTGAATACGAACATGATGCTGGAGTTGGAGTGGTGCTGTCTTGCAACCGTAACGGAAAAGCCCGAAATGCCACTGAGCCACTAAACAAATGCAACAGCTGCATTTATGTTATGTGAGAAAAATGTACCCTCACTAATTCAGTCTGCTGTTGTTGGGTTGTCTGTTACTTGCACCTGAGAACATTTCTAAGTAACCTATCAGTTAATAATGTTGGAGTTCAAAAGAGGTAATTTTTTATTTCAATGGTTTTCAGATGTTTAGTTTAGTATCAGAAACTTCTCCTCAAGAGGAGTTTTAAACTAAGCCCAAGAAATAATATTGGTGAAAGCAGATGTGCTCTGATTGAAGAAGATGGAAGATAGCAGGCTGACCTCCCAGCTCTTTTCTTACCCCTTCTTTCCCCCAGATAACCCCTGCGATACCTATTTGGAACTCCTAAGTCTTCTCTGGACACTGAACTACTCTCTGACACTGTTGATGGGAGTGTAAATTGGAACAGCCTTCTTTGTGCACAGTTTGGCAGTTTGAGGACAATTTCTGTCATGTTGTTAAATTATATAATCTTTGACTCAGTAACTCCATTTCTAAGAATCTATCCACAGAAATACTGGCATTTTTGTACAGAGATATGTATATGTACAAGGTGATTCATTACAGAATTGCCTAAAGGTTAAAAAAAGAAAGAAAACCTAAATTTCCATTAAGGAACTGATTAATTACTTTATAGCACATTCATCATCTCGTATATTTTGCATCCATTACTGACATTGAAAGATCTCCAAGATATATTAAAGTAATGTACATATATTTTAACATATATTTTAAAAGTAACTCCTGGCTGGGCACAGTGGCTCACGCCTGTAATCCTAGCACTCTGGGAGGCCAAGGTGGGAGGATGGCTTGAGGTCAGGAGTTTGAGAACAGCCTGAGCCCTGAACAAGAGCAAGACCCCATCTCTACTAAAAATAGAAAAAATTAGCCGGGCGTGGTGGTGCGTGCCTTTGTGCCAGCTACTCCAGAGGCTGAGGCGAGAGGATTGCTTGAGCCCAGGAGTTTGAAGTTGCTGTGCGCTAGGCTGACACCATGGCACTCTAGCCCAGGCGACAGGGCAAGACTCTGTCTCAAAAAAAAAAAAAAAAGATTCCAACTGAGAAAAAGTGCATTAAAAAAAAGTCACTACCTAAATACTATTAAAAGAAAAACAGTAGAAGTGTATAAAAATACACATATGTAGATATGTAAATGCGTAGAAAAATGTCTTGAAGGAAGACCAAGTGATTACTTTTGGGTAGTGAGATTGAGGGAGAGAGACTTCAACTTTTTACTTTGTAAACTAGTGTATTGTTTGAAAAATTGGCATGTATTTACATTTATTCTGTAAAAAATATAGAATAATACCTCACCAAAAGAAGATATACAAATAGGCAAATGAAAAGATGCTCAACATCATATGTCATTAGGGAATTGTAAGTTAAAAAAACAATGAGATACCACTACCTATGAGAGTGGTGAAAATCCAAAACACTGACAACACCAAATGCTGGTGATGATGTGGAGAAACAAGAACTCTTATTCATTGGTGGTGGAAATGTAAACTGGTAAAGCTGCCTTGGAAGACGTTTTGGGAGTTTCTCACAAAACTAAACATCTTCTTACCATATGATCCAGCAATCATGCTTTGTGGCATTTACTCAAATAAGTTGAAAACTTATGTCCATACAAAAATACGCACATGGATGTTTATGTTATAGCAGCTTTATTCATAATTGACAAAACTTGAAAGCAACCAAGATGTCTTACAGTAGGTGAATGGATAAACCATGGTACATTCAGAGAATGGAATGTTATTCAGTGCTAAAAAGAAATGAGCTATCAAGCCATGAAAAGACATAAGAGAAACTGAAATACGTATTACTAAGTAAAAGAAGCCAATCCGAAATGGCTACATACTATATGATTCCAATTATATGACATTCTGGAAAAGACAAAACTATAGAGACAGTAAGAAAGATCACTGGTTGCCAGGGGTTCTTGGGAAGGGAGGGATGAATAGGTGGAACACAGAGGATCTTTAGGGCAGTCAAACTACTTTGTATGATACAGTGGTGGATACTTGTCATTATACGTTGTCAAAACCCATCTATATGTACAGCACCAACAGTGAACCCTAATGTAATCTAGGACTTTGGATGATAAGGATGTGTCAGTATAGGTTCATCAATTGTAACAAATGTAGCACTCTGGTGCAGGATGTTGATAGTGGGGGAGGCCACACCTGTGTAGGGGCAGTGAATATATGGGAACTCTCTGTACTTTCCACTTAATTTTACTGTGAACCTAAAACTGCCCTTAAAAAGGCGTCTATTTTTGAAAAATAGAGCATAGAAGAAACTATACCAATTTAAGATTTAGCCCAACATATTTATTCAAATTGTATTTTTTTAAACAACTGGTAATCAATTTATTAAAACAGTTGACTTAAGCATCTGCAATGGTGACTTCAACCTCAACTTCTGGCTCAATACTGATAGAAGGAATCTGCTTAACCATCTCAGAAGGAGATGCAAGTCAATGAGTGGTTTGTGGATTCTTATCTGGAAGCGGTCCCAAGTCTTAGAACCTTCATCACGAGGAGTCTTTCTTATAGTGATTCTCAAAGTCTTGGTAGGCATCCAAACCGGTCCTTTCACTTTGAGATTCTTTTCCATTGCACCCCTGATCAAGTCAGCACACATCTTCTCCAGGGATTTTACTTTGCGGCTGGTTAGGGTAATTCTATTTTGGTGAACCGCCACCTCTGGCTCCACGGGTGTTTTTCCAGTATCTTTAAAAGCCATGGCTGCGGCGTGGCTTCCTGACCAACTTGTTCCTCGGCGAGAATGAACAGCAGTGAGTGAGTCAGGAGCAGAAGCGGGAACATTACAGCTCTGCTGCACCTGCAACCGTGTCTTCCTCGAAAAGCTCAAATTGTATTATGCACAAACAGGGTGGTCTAGGTTCTGTGAGGGCACGGTGAAAATTAAAACATAGTTCCTGTTCTCAAGGAGCGTAAATATAATACATTGAAGTTATATAACTATACCATACTATAAAGCAGAATTTTTAAAGTGCTGTAACAAAGACACAAGTAACTGATTATGAGAGTCCAGAGAAAGGAATGATTTGCTCTGTTCTGATTAGGGGGAATATAAGAATACTTCACTGAGGCAGGAGCATATGAGCTGGATCTTGAAACATAAATAAGTTTTTGTTAGTCAAATACAGAGTAGCAATGGAACAGGAAGAGCACTCTAGGCAGACAGAATAGCACAAGCAAAGACACGGAGGCATGAAAGTGTAGCTTGTGTATGAGGAATGGTGGCTGCCTGTGTGGTTGTAATGTAAGATAGGTAAAGGGATACTATGGGATATAAAATTGGAAAGGAAAGGTGGGGTAAAAGCAGACAATATCTTGTATCTTATATATTCCATGCTAAGCTGTTTATGTTAACAAAATATAGGGAGTCAACACAGGTGGGCAAAGTCAATCACCGGTAGACTGGGTCCATTGTCCTGCGGCCAGGACAGGGGTAAAGGGGCATAGAGCCTCGGTTCAGAGGCCTGGGCCAGGGCTCAGGAAGGATGGTGCCTGACAAGCCAGCACTCTGGAGCCTGCAGTTGGAGCACCCAAGGGAGAAGCATGTATGGGGTTGTGCCAACAGCCAACTAAGAGCATCTACTGGGTCAGAGCAGCTCTGGTCTCCCTGCTCAGCCCCTCTCTGGTTGGTGAGACCTTCTGTAATTAAAAATCAGGCTTCCCCATGCTTGGTGTCCCCTTCTAGGGTCACCTTTTCTAACTAGACAGAGGAGACTTGTGGGGACTCTGGTGAGGGTGTCTTTTCTTTCCTTCTCCTTATACCCCTTATTTTAGGGATTGGGTAGGGACCTGTCACTATTTATCTGCCTCTCTCTAATAATCTATAATTCAACCAAGGAGTTTGTACTTTAGACTCTGCCTAATTTCTCCTGATTCTGGTTTTCTAAGCTCCTGACCTTAAATTACTACCTTACTTTTCTTCCACTGTTTGATTTGTGTTCCTGGCTTTGATTCCCAATTGTTCCAAAACTTGTTAGTTTAATGGCTTGGCCCTGCATTTCAACCTTACTCTGAACTTCAGCCTTAGATACCTGCAAATAAGGTTTTGGCACCTAATATGGACCCTACTCTGTGTCATCATTCCTAAACTGCTTATCATAATCTAATCAGGGATACATGATTTATAAACATTAAACAAAATACAAGATTGAATAGCAATAGCATTAAACTCGAAAATACATTGTTATTGGTAAAGAAAAGGCAGTAAGGTGTTGTCTTAGTCTGTTTAATGTTGCTATAAAGAAATATCTGAGGCTGGGTAATTTATAAAGAAGTTTATTTAGCTCATGGTTCTGCTGGGTGAATAGTTCAAGATTGGACATCTGGTGAGGACCTCAGGTTACTTCCACTCATGGTGGAAGGTGAAGGGGAGCTGGCCTTGCAGAGGTCACATGGTGAGAGAGGAAGCAAGAGAGAGAGGGGAGGGAGGCGTCAGGATCTTCTTAACAACCAGCTCTCAAGGGGAACTAATAAGAGAGAGAACTCACTCACACACACCCCCCACCCCCAGGGAGGGCATTAATCTATTCATGAGGGATATGCCCTCCTGACTCAGACATCTCCCATTAGGCCTCAACTCCAACATTGGAGATCAAATTTCAACATGAGGTTTGGGGGGGACAAACATCCAAACTATAGCAGGTATAGTGGGAAAGAAACTGAATTCAAGACACCTGGATTCTAATTTTAGTTGTCACTGACTGGTTGCAGGACTCACCAAGTCTCTCAACCTCAGCTATAAAATTGAAGCATTCTTCTCTATGACTTCTAACAGAACTTTAAACTCTGTGACTAAGTGCTATGTGGGTGGAGAAAGGGAGAGATCTGTTTGGGTGGGATTTGTTTGGTAAGTCTTCCAGAAAGAAAAAAAAAGGAATATAAGATAAGCCTTAAAGATGTGTGGGATTTTTGACTGGGAAGATGAAAGTGAGAACACTTGCAGAGTTGGAGGTAAAAACATTGGTAAGTAAGCATGTAGGAATGAGCTGAGTGGTTTACAGCACAGCAAACACACCAGCCTGAACACAGCAGCTGGTGAGCAGTGGGAGAGGGCTGGGTGGGCATGTTATGGAGGATGTTGTTGGACACAAGGCTGAGGGGTCGTAGTGGATCCTTGAGGGAAACTTAGTCTGGGAACAGTGGACAGGATAGATGGATGGGAGAATATATTGGAGAGAGGAGATGAGTTTATGACAGTGGTCCAGCTGTAAGTTAAGTAAGTTTGGGCTAGGGTAGCTGAGATGTGAGTACAGAGAAAGTGGTAAATCCAATAGGCATTTTGAAGGAGAGATTGAATAAAGAAGAATAAGAAGAGGAAGTGATTTAAGTTAACCACCAAGGCTTGAGTAGAGATTTTTAACAGAAAGGGGAAAGGTATTTTGGGGGGAGAGGTTTGGTCTTCTGGGGAGTTTCATAGTTTCATTTTTAGACATGAACATGTCTGAACGGTTTTACTGGGAGTCCTTTAAAATGAGCATATTTTTGTTGGCAGTTAGGAATTATGAGTATCAATAGATATATAGAGTTGGGGTTTTTGTTTGTTTGTTTGTTTTGAGACAGAGTCTCGCTCTGTCACCCCAGGTAGAGTGCAGTGGCATCATTGTAGCTCACTGCAACCTCAAACTCCTGGGCTCAAGCGATCCTCCTGCCTCAGCCTCCCGAGTAGCTGGGACTAGAGGCGCATGCCAAGATGCCCGGCTAATTTTTCTATTTTTAGTAGAGATGGGGTCTCACTTTTACCCAGGCTGATCTCAAACTCCTGAGCTCAAGCAACCCTTTCGCCTCAGCCTCCCAGGGTGCTAGGATTACAGGCGTGAGCCACCGCACCCAGCCGGATATATAGAGTTTTTAATCATTTACATTGAGGCAGAAATTGAAGCCATAAAAGCAGATGCTGTGTATGAAGGAGAATATTACACAGAGAAAGATGTACAGATAAATTATTGGAAGAAAAAAGGATCATACTTTTTTAAATAATTCTCAGCTATTCTATTTTAGCTTTATTTTATTATTCCTAATTTAAATCCAACTGTTATAGTACGCCTTTGAGCTGTCCCACAAATTTTTTTTTTTTACATAAACACTGTAATGTGGAATGGACACAGGCTGTGAGTGACACTGACTGTTAGCTCTCTTTTCCTTTCTGGGTAATTGTACTAGTATAGACAGGTTAGCTTATACTGAAATCTCAGAGGCTGAAAAGTACTTCTCGTTCACTCTACCTGTCTGTCACTTCCCCTCATATTTTATTGGCCAAAGCAAGCCACACAGCCACATCAGTCTTCAAAGGAGGCGGAATTTCAATCTCCCACTGTGCATTATTAGAGAGAGTGGGTCCATTTGTAAAAAATTCTAACAGTAACCATAATAACAAACTTTTTTCCCTTGGATTTCTATCTACAACCATGCCTCCTCCACCTTTTTATTTGTATCATCACTAAAGTGTTCCCGGTATGAACATTTTATAACCAGTGGTACCATAGTATAATGTCTATGTGAATACGTTGTTTCTGCTTCTTTGCTCTTTGTTTTCTCCTTACTTTGATGCTTAGTTTTCCCTTGATTCCACGGTTGGCTCTCTTTTCTTTTTTCCTTCCCCTATTCTTGGAACTGAAGAGACTCAAGAAAATGCTACACCCATAAGCAAAACAATCTTTACCTCTCTCTCTCTTCCTTGTAGTTCCACTTCACTTGCTTCTTTAGCAAGAAAAAATTCCTTTGCTCTGGGTCTTGCTACACTTCCTTCTACTTTCTCACTTCCTATCACTCAGAGCTTAAGGTCATCGCAGAGCAAAATAACCAGCTGAAAAGTAATAGATATTACTAATCCATCGTTTATTCTGTCTGACATTAATTAGCTGGTTGCCTTGATTTTCACAGCCTGTGTCCATTCCTCAAATTGTTAATTTTGTGGAATTCTGATCAGAATTAATCTTTTTTTTCCATCAGAATCTCACAGAATGTGGTCTGAATCTCTAATATGATTATCACAATCTGCCCTGTCTCAGGGTTATTTTTGTATACGCCCCCTCACTAAGTTATGATACCCTTATAAATTAAGTTGCAGTGATTTGTTATGATTTGTTAGTGATTTGCACATAACAGATATTCAATAATTAGTAATCCACTGATGAATTCTATATTTGACTGACTTGACCATTGGTTTTGGTGGCATTTGGGTAGATCTTGATTCAGCAATTGGCACTTATTAGACTTTTGTTCATATCTAGGAAAAAATACATACATAGACACAAAAATATGTTATTTTTCTATTGATGATCTTTCTCCTTCTCCCCTCCCCTGTTAGATGATGGTACTATTGTTTGTTTACAATTCATACCACACCTTCTTTCATTCACTCATTCGTTCACTGATTTACTCAATAGTCACTTAATGAGTCCCTATCATGGGCTGGGGGCAGGACAGAAAGTCTGATAATACATGGTACCCTCTTTCAAAATCTGGGAGCAGGTAGGAGACAGATTAGTAAAGCAATTGCTGTAGTGTAATAAGTGCTATGGCTTAGAGGAGAAGCATCTAAGTCAGACTGGGACTTCTTGGGAGATGGGGCCCCTGAAACTAGTCTTGAGGTGAAAAGAAGGGGGTAGCTGGAGAATTGGGCGTGGAATGAGGGCTCTTTATGAGAAGAAACATGCCATGTGTAATGACACTGAGATGGGAAATAAAATTACTTGCTCCAGAAACTGCTCAAGAAATTCAACAGGACTGGAACATAATATACCAGTTGAGGAATGGCAGAAGATGAAGCTAAAAAAATGAGTGGGGGTCAGATCTAAAAGGGACTTGTGTGCTAAAGTAAGGAATTTTAGCTTCAAAGCTATGGAACATGTCCAGATTCCTCTCCTAGGTAAGTGGGGTCTAGGATGAAATTCTGGGATTATATTTCCAGAAGCTGGGTCTGGTTATGGATAGGGTTAGACTTCCTGCATAAGGTTCATAGAATGGAACTGAAAGGATCTGAAAGCGAGGGCCCAGGAACAAAGCCAGGATTAATTCAAAGCTGAAAGGAAAATCCAGGAATAATTAATATGAAACAATAACTGAAAGTACTAAGAGCGAAGAGATCAAAATGGAGGGTCAAAGGCACAGCCCAGTATCTTAAGACTCTTTTCCCCTTTTGGGATTCCTTCAGTGTGTATCTGGATGGGAGAGGAATAGTACTAATTTGGACCTGAGGCCCTACACATATTTTAAGCAGAAGAATGATAGGGCCTGTTGTTGCTCTCTTCTTAACTCTAGGCACACAACATCTTGTCATGTCCTGTGAGCTCTAGCCCATATGTATCGGGCCCAGAGTAAGTCCTCAATAAATATTTAGTGAGTGACATGGACTTGCTGCTAATTTTTAAGCACAGGAATGCTTTTGTTTAGTCTATTCATATGTTATGTGAGTATAATGCTGCTAACTGATTTCATATAAACCCACAAGAACATGCTCTTCTCTGATATTTATTTTAATAAATGTCAACTAAAATTATGTTATTCACCAGCCATTCTAATGTAAAACTAACCTTTTTTTAACAGTGTTTCAGACATACACATTTAAATCATGCACATTAAGGAATAACACAATAGAAAAGAAACTCAGAAAAGAAGAACCAACTAAAATTTTTTTAAAAAGTAGTTTAGCAATGAAGTAGTATAAGTTTCCATAACAACAATAATAGAGAAACAGTGGCTGAGATGATTGTAAAACATAGAGTTAAACAATACAAAGCTGCTCACAAGTCTTGTATGTGTAAGTTGCCAATCATAACTGAAGTAATGGTAGTAATAATAAAGTTAGAATTTCCTGTGGAGAAGCCTCATCATTGTGCTGCCATTCTAAAGTTGTGGGGAGGGGGAGAATAAGTCAGCTTTGGGTCCAGTCCACCATAGGCTTTGAGCAGACAACAGTTGAGCAGAATGTGACCAGCCTGTACATATGTCACAATGGTGCCATCATGAGACAAGTCCACGTAATATAAAAAGTGAGGAAGGAAATACAAACTCAAAGTGAAGAACAAACTGCTAAGAGCTGCAGAGCCTCCCAGACTGCTCTTTATTCACAGCATAGGCATCACATGTACCTTGTGCATGTGCATATGCAACATCCGAATGGATGTGTATTATAAGTTGAAGTCAACACACATTTAAACCAGTCCTGTTTCAGTTATTTACATGAACTTTCTGTCTCAGATTTTAGAATGATTTCCTCATGCTTAACAACATCACCAGAAAACAAAAAGCAGCATTCTTTCTCTGTAAAGATACCCTCTGTGGTATTACAAAAATAAATATTTGATCTTTGACCCCAGTTCCTGGCACACAGCTCCTAAAACTCTTGGGAGTCTCTGGGATTGATAAAAGTCAGAGTGTCTTTTATATGCTAATGAGATGACTGATGGCTGAGGAGGAGAGAGGGGCTGGAGATTGAGTTCAATCACCAATGGCCAATGATCTATCTAATTAGTCATGTCTACTTAATGAGACCTTTGTAGAAAACCAAAAACAATGGAGCTCAGAGAGCTTCTCAGGTGGCAAACACGTCCACATGGCGGGAGGGTGGCACACCGCAACTCCAGGGACAGAATTCTTGTGCTTGGGACTCTTCTGGACTTCACCCTATGCACCTCTCATCTGGCTGTTTATTTGTATCCTTTGTAATAAACCGGCAAATGTAAGTAAAGTTCTATGAGCCATTCTAGCAAATTATCGAACCTGAGTACAGCATTGTGGGAATCCCTGATTTATAGATGGTCATAGGGAAGTACAAGTGATCTCAAAACAGCATGGTGCCAGCATAAAAACAGACATATAGACCAAGGGAACGGAATAGAGAGCCCAGAAATAAATCCACTCATTTTTGGTCAATTGATTACCGACAAAGGTGCCAAGAGCACACAATGAGGAAAGCACCATCTCGTCAATAAGTGGCGCTGGGACAACTGGGTATCCACACGCATAAGAATGAAACTGAACCCTTATCTCACACCATATACAAAATAATCAACTCAAAATGGATTAAAGACTTAAACATAAGACATGAAACTGTAAAACTACTAGAAGAAAACATAGGAAAAAAGCTTCTTGACATTGTTCTGGGCAATGATTTTTTTTGGATATGAACCCAAAAGCACAGGCAGCAAAAGCAAAAATAGACAAATGAGATCTCAGCAAACTAAAACCTTCTGCATGGCAAAGGGAACGATCTCAGGAAGACAACCTCCAGGCAGCAGACGAGAGAGAAGAAATCACCTAGGGGTAGGATAAAATATTTGCAAAACATATATCTGATAAGGGGTTAATATTCAAAATATATAAGGAACTCAACTTAATACAAGAAAAACAAATAACCCAATTTAAAAATGGGCAAAAGACCTGAATAGACATTTCTCAAAAGAAGACATACAAATGGCCAACAGGTACATAAAAAAATGCTCCACATCACTAATTATCAGGAAAATGTAAATGAAAACCACAATGAGATATCACCTCATACCTGTTTTAGCTATTATCAAAAAGACAAATGGCGGTAAGTGTTGGCGAGGACGTGGAGAAGAGGGAACCTTTGCCCCCTACTGGTAGGAATGTAAATTGGTACAGCCCTTATGGAAAACAGTAAGGAGGTTCCTCAAAAATTAAAAACAGAACTACCATATGATCCAGCAATCCCACTTCTGGGTATATACCCAAAGGAAATGAAATCAGTGTGTTGAGGACATATCTGCACTCCCATGTTCATTATGGCATTATTCACAACAGCCAAGATGTGGAATCAACCTGTGTCCACTGACAGATGAATGGATAAAGACAATGTGGTGTGTGTGTGAGAGATATTATTCAGCCTTAAAAAAGAGGAAAATCCTGCCATTGTGACAATATGGATAAACCTTGAGGATACTAAACTAAGTGAAACAAGCTAGGCACAGAAAGACGAATACTACGTGATCTCACTTATATGTGGAACCTTAAAAAGTGAACTCGTAGAAGAAGAGAGTAAAATGGTGGTTGCCTGGGGCTGTGGGTGAGGGGAAAGGAATGGGGAGATGTTAGTCAAAGGATACAAAGTTTCAGTGAGACAGGATAAATAAATTCTGGAGATCTGTTGTACAGCACGGTGACTATAATTAATAATACTGTGTTGTATACTTGAAAATTGCTGAGAGTAGACCTTAAATCTTCTCACCACAAAAAAATACTGTATGTACAGATATGTTAATTACTTTGATTTAATTACGTTACAATATGTACATATATCAAAACCTTACATTGTACATTATAAATATATATAATTTTTATTTGTCAGTTATACCTTAATAAAGCTGGGGAGGGTGGAGAAGTACAGGTGGTCTGATATCGTGCCTGGCATTTGAAGCGAGGGCAGTCTTGCGGCACTGAGCCCTTGAGCCTGTGGAGTTTGACTCTAACGCTGAGTGGTTAGTGTCAGAACGGAATTGAATAGCTGGGCACCCAGTTGGTTTCCAGAGAGTTGGAAAATTGGTTGATGTGAGGAAAAAAACTCACATATTTGGTGTCAGAAGTATTCTGAGTAAAAACAGCTTACCCTTGATAAAATATATCTTTCTCATTTTACTATTCTATATCTATTTGGTGAAAAATTAGTATTTAGAATCTCACAGTGTCTCTGATTGTGTGTGTGTGTGTGTTCATGAGAAGTTGGAATTAATGGCTCTGGTAGATATAGAAGTTAATCTGGGGTTTTTCCCCTCAAACGTTCCAGGTCTAGGTTTAGTAGTTGCCTTGTTCTTCCTCCTCCATACTCCTTACTTCCTTCAAGTAAACTTCAAGTAAACACTGTTTTTGGAAACCAACATTAACCTCACTCATCTCAGAACCTCTCTACTTGGTTCTGCCAGATACTTCATTTAAAAAAAAACAAAAAACATATTCTATAAGGTAGCGAAGAGCTGTGGAAAGGTTTTAAACCTTGACTACACGGTAAAATTTACCATATGATTTTAGATAATCACTTGGGCCAGAGGCTATATAGGAAAGATTTGCGGTGGAGGCTATCTGGTAAGTAGTGCACAAAAGCAGTTTCTAGAGTCAGCCAAACCTGGATCCAAATCTAGTTTCCAAAACTTATTGGCTATACAACCTTGAACAAATTACTTACTCTTTCCAAGCCCACATTTCTTCCTCAAGGGTGATAGTAATCATTTTCAATTGTCATGTTTGTAAAGTGCTTAAAGACTACCATGTAGAGAGCACTGAACAAGTAGTAACAATTATGTTAATTGCTGTATTGTTCTGTGAATATTTTTCATTTGTTTCATGGGTCTTAACTGGATTTTAAATTCCTTCTGCTCAGATTCTCTCTCTTTTATCTTGCATTAAGTGCACCTGATACAATGTCTGGCTAGATTCAGTCCTAGATTCAGTCCTTCTAGTCTAGGACTGACCTGATACTGTCCTGACTAGAAGGTTATTCAAATGTCATCCCATTCCAGCTGTGGGGCAACTTTATGTCAAAGGAATGTAGACTCGGCCAAGTTGGTCTTTGACATCCACTTCTTTCTTTTTAATGTCCTGAGACACTAAACTAGGGTCACTTTAGGCTTCCCTTCTAGACTCACACCTCATTCAATGCCACCCACCCACACCACTACTCTCCTGCCCACCTAGAATGAGTCCCTCATTAAAATTTCCTTTGCCACATCATATACTTTTCAGTTTTATCTGCTTACTAATTCATTCAATATCTTCAACAAACTTTTGCTGAGTGCTTACAACATGCTGCAAACTGGGGAAACAAAATGAAAGAGCTACAGTCTTTACACTCCAGCAATTCGTATTTTGATTCTGCTATAATACGATTAGTGCTATGACCAGTGATTCTCATCCCCAGAATTAGAACCACCTGTGAAGTTCTTAAAACTACAAATGCTTATATCCCACTTAATTTAGTAAATCTGGGTGAGACTCAAATATAGAAAATTTCTAAACCTTCCTCAAGGATGTTACTGAATAGCCAGGGTTGAGAACCACAAGATATGTTGAGAGTAGAAAGGAGATAGGGATCTGGAAGTGTTGAGTGAGCTTTGTGTTGGAACATTAAATTGCATGTTGAAGGATGAGTGGATTTCCAGGGAGAGAAGAGCATTCTAGGAAAAGGAAAAACGTAAATTCAAAACCTAAGGCCTTTGAATTTATCAGTATAATTTTTACTAATACATGAGTGGAAGAGGGTTAGGAGACTTATTTATGAATAATATTTTTGCACATTAACTGTAAACTTCTGGGGTAAATGCCCTTCCTTTTGTTAATCAATGCAGTTAACACACACTATAGTAACCGTTTTGTTTTCACATTTAGTTTCTCTACAAATTACGAACCTTTGCAGAAGAGGGACATGTGACTTAGTATTTGTAACCCCACACTTGATGCACAGTAGGATTTTCAATCCATGTGTGTTGAATGAATGAATGATGGTCTCTATGTCATGACCTTAGTACTGGGAATTTTAAGCCAAGTGAGAGAGGAGGTATTTGGAGGTGAGCTAGCCTCTCAATTCCACTTGCGAAGCACGTAAGTCATCACCTGTTCTCTGTCTATGTATTGTGATCCTGTTTTGAAATATCCAAAATCTATCCATTATGTGAGAAGGATTTATCGAGTTTCTATCATATACCAGCCCCTCTATTTATGTATTTATTCTGAAAGTGATATGAAATAAATTCCTATTTAAAAAAATTATTCATAAGTTAATGTTAGGGAAGGGAAATTTGCACTTGTCCTGGCTACCAACCATATGCTTGGTACTTTATATAACAACATGTCTGATCTATACAATATCATTTAATTTTTAGTCCTCACATCAATTTTGAAAATAAGCTCCCTCCTCCTACCACTGTTTTTACAAATAAAGAAGATGACACTCAGATGGTGCAAGGTCCAAGATCATGTGGCTCATGCATAGAAGCACCAAGATTTGGACCTAGCTTTATCTTCCTTCAAAGCCCAGAGCCCTTTCCTCATACTATACTACCTCTTGGGTTAGCCTAAAGGACCCTTTATAAGGCTAAGCAGGTTGTCAGGAAATACCTATTGAATCCATGAGCAAGGCCAGGTCTGAACGATTAAAAACTGACCATTCAACAAATTGAGCCCACATGGCACACATCATCAAAATGCTCACTTTAAACTAGTAGAGTATCCTGAAGATAATTGCAATATCCTGACCAGCCTCTCACCACTAGTTCAGCAGTCTTGGAAATCCAATTTATGATGCAGTCTATGAGCACGAAGTGAAGTGTAGGTTTGTCAGTTTTTAAATAAAACTGGCTAACTCAGGTTGACCTTTTAAAAAAAATTTTGGACTAGTTTTGCTTAATTGCTTTTAGGCCATTTCCTTAATCTCCTGTTACTTCTAAACAGCATAACCTAGAGTGTTAGCAATTATCTGGTTAATTTGGCCAGTGTGAACATCCAGCTCAGGTAAAAATAATGCTGAATTGACAACCAGGAAGTAAACCAGGGTCAAATTCAAATTTAGATTGCAAGATTATTAGGCCATACTACAACTAGGCCAAAAGTTTTGAGAAATTTATCCAAGTAGTTCACAATCATGAGTAGATATGGAAGGAGGATGGGATAGAGAACTAGTTAGTGTACCCGTCTCAGGGATGAGAGGATTGAGTGATATACACCCTGTTCTGTACAGGATATTCAAATCTTCTCCCCAGGGCACTCCCATGCTGCAGCACTGGCTGGTTCAAGGTCTCTAACTGGTCCGTAGTGCCAGAAAGGTGATTCATATGGACAGACTCAAAACTCCTGAGTCCACGTGGAATGATTTCTTTGGAATGATTTCTTTCCTCTTCCTTACAGCCTGCTCTTTAACCCTTTCTCTTGGATCCATTTCATATCCACGAGCATGTTGCAGATAGGTGCCAGGGTTCTATGTGCAATGAAATCTTGACTGTCCATCTTGGGGAGTCAGTGGCAAGACATGTTGGAAACCATGGAAGGTCAGGCAGAGACTCTGTCCCTAACCTCTAGGTTAACGACCAAGATAGAAGGACTCTCCTGAAGATAGGAAAAGCATCAGATGTTCTAGCTCAGTCCTGGGACATTACTTGGCCATTAACGGACAGGAATTGTCTTTAGTCAGACATGGAGTAGCCCAGCTCAAATGTTCCCTAACTCAGGCTGGAGGGAAGGTCTTCCAAGTCCCTTGACAAAATTCTTTAAGAAACTGAGGAAACGGGCCTAATAAAAAGTTAACTGTGGGGAGGCGATGAAAGCTCAAGAGCATAGTTAGCACTTTTCGGAAAATATTAGTTATAACTCTGCCTGCCGAGTACTCCCTACCCCTTCAGGGTGAACAGCCTCTGGAAGCACAACCATGTGGTTGAAGAAAGGAAGCCTGAACTCAATCAAGCGGTGTTAAACCCCAAGGCCAGAGAGTATCTCTGGGAGCAAAAATAGGAAAACAGAGCAGAGCCTGTAAGGCAGTGAAACTGAGAGATGGATACTCTCAGCTTCTGGGCATTTCATGTAGACCCGGGATCATGGAGGCCACCCTAGAAACCTGCCTGGGAAGGAGGCACTTGAGGGGCCAGGGTTCCTGCTTTTGGCCTGGGAACCATTTTGCTTCTTCAAAATGACTTTCCATTGATTTGTTCTCATTCGTTATGTACTGGGTTGTTGTTGTTGTTCTTTATCAAATCTGAATTATTCTGGTGTCACACTTACTCTTATTGAGTAAGGATGAAAATAAATACTTTAATGGGTATGTATTTGGCAAGGCAGTATAGCAAAATGGTTAATAGTTTGGGCTCTGGAGCTAGAAGACTTCAAATTCTGACTCTGCAATTTACTATCTATATATCCTTGGGCAAATTTCTTAACCTTAATTTCCCTAAGCCTCAATTTTCTCATCAGTAAAATGGGAATAGTAAAACCTGTGTCACAAAATTATTATGAGGATTAAACAAGATGGATGTATGTAGAGTGATTAGATCAATGTCTGCATATAGTAACTCTCAATAAATGCTTTTCCTTATTGTTTATTATTGTTAAGACTTTAAAGTTCACAAAGCACTATCATATGTATTTTCTCATTATTATTTATTGTTGACCTACAATATAAGTTATGGCTACAAAAATAGATTGATGAGGGAAGAGAGAGACCGGTGAAGGAGAGGTCCCTTCCTCCTCCTTACTCTGGCATCCAGTGTTAGGTCAAGTTTCTACCACCCTGGGTCTCATGTATTCTCCTCTTCTTCCCTCCCACTGGCTTTTAGCTCCCTTCCTCTTAATTTCGTGGTTGGAATGTCCCAACATGAGGCCCATCACTGCTCCAGCACACCCCCTCTACACCTCACTTTGTCATTGAACCTTTCTCCATCTTAATCAGAAAATAGCTGAACCCCTTTGAGGGCAGTAAGAGCATAGCCCACAGTGCTCACTGTCTATGCGGTGCCTCTGGAGGAAATGCCCAGTGCACTGGGAGGACTGAGTGAAAAACCTCAGTGTCACTTACCCACAATGTTTCCCCCTTTCTTCTTACTTGGGGCTTCTCGTGTGGTGTGGCTGGGGAACTCCAGCTTAGTCATCTCTGAAGACCTTTGAACTAAGAGCTTGATCTTCCACTCTGGTGCTTGTGTAGGGGCTGAGTAGTCCACCACACCACTTCACGTTATCTACTGCCTCCAAGTTCTGTCTCTGAGCATCCTATACCCATATCAGGACAGATTACTCAAACCTTACTGGGCGGTTGTGTACATTCTAGCTCTCACCTCATCTATAGGTCATCATAACACTATTCTCTCATCGGAACACATAGGCATCGTAGTCCTATGGCACTTAACAAGGTTTAAGTATTGGTAGTATCATCAGTAAAGCTTAATCAGCAGATAGACTGTGAAAGCTGAAAATTCCCTGTGCCACTGAAGTCCCTATCTTTTGAATGCTCTTCACCTTGCTCATGGCTGACAATGAGGTCAGGAGTCTTTCTGCTGAGGCTTCGGTCTACAGCCTCCACCAGGTTCCTCTGATCCATTTGATCTGGCTCTTGCCTTAAACCTCAGCTGTGGGTTCTACTTCCAGTTGTGCAAGCTCAGACATGTTCTCAGTTGAGTAGTCAGAAACTTGAAAATTTTGAAACTGACAGCCTTTATGCAGAACACTCAAACTCTTAACCTACACGAAGTCCAAAATCTGTACTTCAGTCCCCTCAGTGTAGTTGTCTTTTTCTTCTCCCAATCCAGTATATTGACCCTAACTACCATGTGGTTTTTTCCCCAGGAAATGGAACCAACTTTACGGTTGGCACCTTTGGAAGATTCTCCCCCATCCCTTACTAATTATCCCTTATTAATCTGTGAAACCTCCACCTGGGCCAATGATAGCAGCTGTAGTAAGCTGAATAATGGCCACCCAAAGATATCCCTGGGACCTGCAAATGTTGCCTTATTTGGAAAAAGGGTCTTTGCAGATGTGATTATGTTTAAGGATCTTGAAATAGGGAGATTGTCCTGGATTGCCTGGGTGGACCCTAAATGCAATCAGAAGTGTCCTTATAAGAGAGAGGCAGAGGGAAATTTGACAGACAGAGGAGAAGGCAATGTGATGGTGGAGCAGAAAGATTTCAAGGTGCTGGCCTTGAAGATTGGAGTGACACAGCCACAAGCCCAGGAATGTTGGAAGCCACCAGGAGCTGGAAGAGGCAAGGAATGGATTCTCCCCTAGAGCGTCTGGAGGGAATGCAGCCCTGCTGACACTTTAATTTCAACCCAGTGATATTGATTTTGGACATCTGGCCACCAGATCTGTGAGAGAATAAATTTCCAGTTTGTGGTAATTTGCTATAGTGGGTAGCCACAGAACACTAATACAGCAGCCATTCCCAAAACATTTTTCTACTACCTGTCACTCACTGTTGCATGCTCAGTTTAATTTCAAGTGTTAATTTCAAGTAACTCTGTTGACCGTCCCCCGCTTTCTACTCTTTTCCAGGAAAGGAAGCCATTTTGCTGACAGCAGCATATGACATTTTCCAAAAGTTCTTTAGTATTCTTAGGCTTCTGGGGTATATCTTTTTCTTCTCTCTTTTCTTTCACTCTTTCTCTATAATTAAAGGAAAAGAAAGTATTTTGAAAGCTAGTATACTTGGTACTCTCTCAACCAAAACTCTCCGTTCCTTAACCAATACTTCTGTGATCTTCAGTACAATGACGGTCCTCATAATCATGTCCTTATGACTTTGCAAAATCCTGAAAAGTTTTCCAAGGAACTTAAAGAAAGGTTAAATTTACCAGTTTCTCTATGTCTTTAGAAAAAGTGATAGCCATTTAACTTGTTTGGGTCATTGGACTGTCTTTAGGCTACATAGTTATGAAGCCAGAAGGCTGGTAGATTGAGGAGAAACAGAAGGATCAAGGAACTGGAGATCCTAGATGAGGTAACAGTGAAAGCACAGGAACGGAAGAGCTGGAATGGAAAGGGATACTCAGAGGAGTTTAAGGGTTGAAGCTATTGTGAGTGAAGTCAAAATCCTGAGGGAGGACTGGAGCAGCTTAAATATTAAGGTGATGACAAAGGGCACTCATCGGTATTGGGAGGTCATGGAACCAGGAATTCAGGGTGTTGGAGTGATCTTCCACATGGCTGCTGGGTTTGTCTAGGATGCGTGAATTTAGGATATAGAAGGGAGAAAGAAGAGGGGAACGCTGTGACCAGGATGAAAAAATTTTGTTAAGACTGGTGATCAGGATGTTGAAGAATGACAAATCAAGCAGTCAGGGGTGGGGAAGGAGGAGAGTTCCAAGGTTCTTTTGTTTTTGTTGTCACCATAGGAAGTGAATTAGACAAATGAAAACAAGAATAATTATAAAAAAGGCTGCTAAAATTGTGGTGAAATGGTTATTAGTGGACTTCAAAAATGCAGTTACCCCATAATGACAAAAGCCAGCGTTTCTAGAGGTTACTAAGTCTTTTCCCCTTCCTTTCCATTTCTAAAGCGGTTTAGGCCTTTACTACCTTGTGTGCAGACGGGTTTCCCTGACTCTATCTCACTCCATCCCAGCCCTCCTGCATACACCACCACCAGATAATCTTTCTCAAATTTATTATGAGTGTGTCACTGTTTTGGTCAAAACCCTGCAGGCAGAGTCAGGACAGCTACCCAAAAGAAAGTGATCCGAGACCTTCTTTCGCCAAGGACTGTGGGGATTCCAGGGATGCAGGATCTTATCTATTAAAATCTAGAACCACATTGCTGTTATCAGTCACAGGGTGACAAACTGTCTGGGTTTTAGCAGTAAAAGTCACATGTTATCCATGACCCTATAAGCTTTTTTTAGGAAGTGAGAAGAGAAGAGAAAAAGGTGATGGCTTCATTAACTTGGCGTCTCCAGATTTTCCATCAATCTAGTAGTTGTTCAGATTTCATCTTCTGTGAATCCAAGAATATTTCTATCAAGAGATTAATTCTCATGGTGTTAGGCAAACTAGCTAATGAAGTAGAAAAAAATTAACCATAAACACTTTAGTGAAAATTATAAGATAAATCTTACAAAACTAAGCATATTCTTACCATATCATCCAACATCCTTGCTACTTGGTATTTACCCAAATGAACTGAAAATTTATGTCTACACCAAACCTGCACAAAAATGTTTATAGCAGCCTTATTCATAATTGACAAATCTTAGACACAACCAAAATGTCTTTTAATAGGTGAATGGATAAACAAACTCTAGAACATCTAAACAATAGCATATTATTCAGCAATTTAAAAAAAGCACTATCAAGGTACAAAAAGACATGAAGGAACCTTAAACGTATATCACTAAGTAAGAGAAGCCAATCTGAAAAGGCTATATGTGTATGATTCCAACAATATAACATTCTTGAAAAGGAAAAACTCGGAAGACATCGAAAAGATCAGTGGTTGCCAGGAGTTAGGGGCAAGGGAGGGATGAATAGGTGGAGCACAGGATATTTTTTAGGGTAGTGAAACTACTCTGTATAATACTGTAATTGTGGATACAGGACATTATGCATTTGTCAAAACCCATGGAATGTACAACACAAGGAGTGAACCCTAATGTAAACTATAGGCTTTAGTTAATAATAATGTGTCAATATTGATTGATCAATCATAACAAATGTACAACAAGGATGCAAGGTGTTAAAAACAGGTAAACTGGGGTGAGGCTGGAGGTGAGGTGGTATATAGGAACTCTATGTACGTTCAGCTAAACTGTTCTGTAAAACCTAAAATTGCTCAAATATTAAAGCCTGTTAATTTTAAAAAAACCCACAAAAACAATAATATACTCCACCCCTCAAATGTGGAGTCAGTTGGTTTGTAATACAATTAAATGCCAGTTTCCCCCAACAGAATATTAAGTATAAGTCTAAGAATCTTACAATGGAATTATCTATAAAATGGTAAAATATACTTATGAAAATACTGCAGTGTATTAAAAGTGAAACAATATTAATACAGTAAATGTTTTTTAAAGAAGAAAATTATATATAAACAGCAAGAAAACTGAGAAAACATATTTGCAACAATAAGACACTCAAAGGGTAGGTATCTTTATTGGAAAAAGAGGTTTTATAGTTTGATAAAGAAATAGGCAAACATTCTAATAGAAATAGGCAATAAATATGAACAAGGGATTCACAAAAGAAGAAATATAAATGGCCAACTAACATTCAGACTGAAATAATAATCAAAGAAATGAAGAAGCATGCCAATACTCAGTTGTCCAGGGGGTGTGAAGGAAGTGAGCACTCTTACACTGTTCATTGTATAATATAAATGACTGTGACCTCTCACTGAGCAATTTGTCAGTATACGTTGAAAACCTTAAAATATGCATACTCTTTAACAATCCTACTCCCAGAAATTTATACTTGGGAAATAATCCAGAGAAATTGGCGGTGTACAGCAACTTGTAATATATTGCAGTCTTACTTATAACAGGAAAAACTGGAAATAACCTAAATGTAGGAGATTGATTTAATACATGTTAGGACACCATACAATGAAGCAGTATAAAGCTAACAAAATGGTGATGAAATATTTTGTAATTCATTGGCACAAAAAGATCTTTATAATATATTGTCAAATTATAAAAAGTTAAAAGACAACCTGTGTCAGATGAGCCTATGTATACAATTATGAGTAGAAGCATGATATAGTGAGTCAAGGCCAAGCTTCAGCATCAGGCAGCCCTATACACAAAGCTCTGGGCTCAGGGGCTTATCGGATGTGGAAACTTGGGTACATTATGTGACTCCCCTAAGCCTCAGTTTCTCATTTGTAAATTTGGGAGAATAACAGTATCCACCCCTTAGGGATATTGTGCAAATTAAATGAAATAACTTAAGCAAAGTTGTAAGTACTGGCAAAAAAAAAGTAGTCTGAAAAATTACTAAAATTTTAATAATGGTTGCCACTGAATGGTAGGTTTGTGGGTGATTTATGCCTTCTTTTATAATTTTCTAAATTTAACTAAAAATATATGTGAACATAGTAGATTCTTATTTAACAATGTTTATTTATTACATACAAAGAAAAAAGACTAAAATACTTCTGCATTATTTTAAATTTTATAGTGAGAACGCATTTATTTACTACTTATGAAATTTTAAAAAACAGACTGCCAGGAAATACACTAGAACTTTCAGGACCTGGTGCCAAGAAAGTGAGGATTTAGGCGACAAGGAGGCAAAAGCAAACCTCAGAGAAGTCATCAAAGCCCAGGGGGGGCCCAAGGAGACTCAGCCACCACGTCCTTGAGGGCTCAGAACCTACAGTGCAATCCCTGGCCCACCAGAGGGTGGGCTTGTCCCCAACTCATGCCAGGGCCAAGAGCGGGCTGCAGACACTGGATCCAAGAATAGCTCAGCTGACAGGGTCCTTACTTTCCCATCTGTCAGATCAAATAATCTTGAAGGCCCAGAGAGGGGCAGCGACCCATCCACAGTCACACAGCACATGCATGACAGTTCTAAACAAGAACCTGAGTTGTCTCCAGGCTGCTGGCACTCCATCCATGGCTCTGTCAGATCTGCTGCTCACATGCCCCCCCCCCACCCGCCCAGCCTCAGCATCCTGGTTCCCGCAGAAGAGAGAGAACGCTGGCCAGCTATACAGCTAAGACTCGGTACCGTGTGCCCCACCCTCCCTCCCACCTCCCCGCAAAATACACGTATGCACATCACATTCCCTTGTCCATTCTGCCCACCTCTCCCCACAAGCCACCCCTTCCCTGGCCTTCCCCAACTCCCTCGCTCCCAGAGCTGAAGAAACCCTCATCGTCACCTGGGTCTCCCTCTCCCCAGCCAGAACCGAGGCTTGGTTGTCTTCTGCAAGAAGTCTTGGCAAGGCTTCTTGCAGAAGACAACCTTCTCCACCTTCTTCTTGCATACCTCCAGGGACGGAGAGCTTACTACATCCCATGGCAGCCCTGTGTCTTTGGACTGCTCTGCCTTTAGCAGAATATACAGAAGAGGTTCTTGTTTTTCTGTGATTCCGTACATGGCATCCCACTTGCTCCCTCTCCTTCCCGGAGTGTTAGGGTTACACATCGACTCCCCTGAGCCCTCTTCTCTCCGGGCTATAAAGTCCCCAAGTCATCTCAGCCATTTCTGTCCCTTCACACTGGGACAAGGTTTCCTGTCCCTTCATACTGTCCATACATTTCTGAGTATTCCCTCTAGGCTTGGGCAGGGACACTCACAGATTCACACCCACACAACACTTATAATACACATGCCTCAAAGTCTAGACCAGTGTTGGCAACTGGATTGCAAGATGCCTCGACCCTGATTCAGCAGGAGTGGCTGCTGGAGGCTGTGCCAAGGTTCCAAGGTTTGGTCTGGGTTCAGTGGGAGAGAGCAGCACAATCCTGATTAGTGATGTCTGCTACACACCCTCAGTTTGACTACTGATGTCTGCCACAGGCACAGGGATGGAAGAAATGGTATGATGCCTGCTCTCTGCTCTCTCCACTGTCCTTCTTCAGGTCCTACGAAGAGTGCATTCTGCCTCACAAGCCGCTGGCAACCTGTACCAGCTCCTGGCCTCTCCTTGTGCTTTCCAGTTACCTGGGAGACAGAGCCCAGTGCTCCCTGCCTGCCACCTGACACCTGTCCCCTTCTGAAATGCAGCCAGGAGCTCTGTGCCTGCAGGAAAGATTCAGTGTGACCCTCTTTCCACCTCCTCCTGCTGTGCCCACCAGTCCTGGACCTCCCCCCAGGTTTCTGATTTGGTCTTCCCCAATTGTCCCTGTAACAGCCTGCCCTGGTGACTCAATAAATGATGCCAGAACTTCCTAGAGATTGAGTTTCTAGGACCCAGGCAGACCTGCAGCTGGGACCCCAGCTTGGCCTGAGAAGGGCCTGGGGCCCGACCCTCTCTGAACCCACTCACATGATCAGCTCCCGCTTCCTGGAAGCGGCAAATTAACAAAAACCCCAAACCCAGGCTGGGCCTCCCCAGGTCAAATTTCACAGCTCTTTGGCTCCAGTCCAGGGGCATCCCAGGCTTCTGTAGCCCATAGAAGAGCTAGAGGGAGGATCTAGGAAAAAGGGCTGATCACGGAGGAACATCTGGCTGAGGTGGGTTCAAGGGTGGATCCTAAACTTTCCCCAAGGGCTTTCCGTAAGGGTGCTGAGGAACCTGCATCAGCCACTTCAGCTCCCCAGCCACTGTCCACCTTCTCAGGCTGGAGAGGGAAAGCAGGCTGTCTCTGCTCCTGATGTCATGAGCCCTGTTGATCACACAACCTGCCCTATACTGAAAGCCACTTCCCTGAAGTTACTGTGTCTTGGAGAAAGGGGATGTATCTTATGGGTGGGGGTGGGGTGATAAGGGGCTCAGGATCCCTATTGACATCCAGCCTTGTTGCTTGGGCCTCCCCTGTCCTCTCTCTACCCATGCCCAACGGGCCCAGACAGGACTCCCCAAACTAGCCGAGGCCCTGGCACCCCCATCTCCCCGGAAGCCCCCTCCTCCCTTCCCCCACGGGTCCTATGTTGAAAGTCTATTTTGAAAACTGTACATGTTCCTTGCAGTAGATAGCAGAGCTAATTTATCACGTTTATCTCCTGTGAGTCCCCCCTTTTTATATTATATATCAAGAGGAGTTTTGTAATATAAAGCAGGACACCCACACTGATGGTTTTGCACTGGTTTTTGTGACTGTTTCTTACAAATAGAAAAAGGAACAAAGAATAAATAGTGACCGTGAAAACAAAAAAAAGAAATACACTAAAATATTGAAAGCAATTAATCTCTGGATGTTAGGATTCTAGATGACTTATTTCTTTCTGTACAATTTTTCTCCATTTTCTAAGCTCACAACAATGCGCAGGTAATTCTTGTATAATAAAAAGTAGTATAAAGAAAAATATTGTGATGTAGATCATTTATTGACATTGAAATAGTTCCACAAATAGATTACTAAGTGAAGAAAAAAGCTACAAAACAGAATATGAAGTTTTGATGATTCTTATTTTAAAATATACACATGCAGTAAAAAACAGTGAAAGTACGTATATCAAAACGTTAATAGTTCTTACCTTTGAGTGGTGAAATTTTGGCTAACTTTTGTTTTACATTGTATTTTTGTGTTTTCAAATTTTCTGAATTAATCATTTATGAATTTTATAATGAGATACAAAGATAAGTATTAATAAAATAAGAGAAATTAGAAGTACATAAATGATAGAATAAGAAATTATTTGTGTCAGAACCTATAGGACTTCATATTAAAGTATCAGATGGCATGCTAGAATAATAACGTGGCTCTTACACCTGGAACATAAAAGGGAGTTTTTAAAATGTTCTCTGAATGTATGAAGAAAAAATAAGGTAAAATTGTGACATTCTGACACCCACATGCTAGGGTAAGTACACCTGTGCAGGCTGCCTGCCATCCCCGGGAGTTACACCTAAACACCACTGTGGACTAGCAAAACTATGAATTTACAATATTGGCATCCTTCTTCCCTATGTAATTCACAAATCTCCTTCGTTCCTACAGACTAAACACCTTTCCAGGATTCTAGATTCATGCCTTAGCTCCTGGCATTTCTAGCTCCTCACCCCTAAGTTAAGTGAGGTGTCTCTGTCCAAGAACATAGCCTTTATTTTGTAGAGGAGATATCTGCCTCACATTCAGCATTGCATTCCTTCAAATTCCAGACTTGTGCTGGTGGGATTTTTCTAGTTCCAAAAGTGAATCCTGGCCAAGGCCAGATTCTGTCCCCACTATAAGGGACGGAGCCTCACAAACGTGCAGCTAGGTGGCCTTGTAGTCTCAACTCCCTTTTCTGTTGCTAGAAATAGGTCTCCATCTCTGCCTGTTGGTAATTAACAGCTAAAGTTTTGAGTAAGGTCTCTTCTCGGCAAGAATCCTGCCCATGTACTTCCTGCTTCCTAAATCCTAGGCCCCTGTGCGACCACACCAGATGCCTATCTTGTACAATTAGGAGGTGGAAACAATCTGGCCAGGATCCCGAATCCTGCGTGTGGCTGCATAAGCTTCTCATCCAACACGTGCCCAAGGGATACTCTGAGCAAAAGCCCACTCTTCACTGCCAGCTCACGCTCGGCGCCAAACCCTATCAGGTCTCTTGCCTCAGCAACCACGCTGGACAACGTGGAGTCCCGGAGAATACTCGTGCCCTTCTGACTTAGGAATGTCCCAGACACTGATCACAAGGCGGGGAAGAGGTGAAAAGAGAAAAGCATTACAAAAGCCAAGAGTCTCCAGAAATTATTGACAGGGAAAATATTCTCTCGCCCCATTTCCATTTATAACCACTTTATTCCTCCAACAGAATCTCCCACAGAATTATCTGTTCCTCTAAAATCTCCATTTTGTCCTGGATTCACTTCAGAGATCCTTTTTCTCTGGATTGAAGGACGGAAACCTTGAGCTCCCCCTGGAGGTAGGAGTGTGCTAGTAAGAGTCTCCGTGGTCTGTGGTTCTGGACTCGTCCCAGTTCATCTTAGCATAAACCTTTGTCAACCGAATTGCTGACTTTTACCCACTTCCTGTGCTGCCTCTAGGTGACCCGACTACAACGTCCGTGACATCTGACTGGGGCTCCCACCTTCTTTGTATTTCGGCTATTCTAGTCTTGACAATAGGAAGGATCCCTTGCCCTGCTGCGTAAATAACACAGTCTGTTCCCAGTCTTGTCTTCCATTTTCTCCTCTAACACAGTTTGTTAGTCATACAATTCTACTTGACATCTCTCCAACTTTCATCGCTCCCTTCCTCTGTATCCTTATTACTGCTCTTCGTTTTCCATAGAATTCTTTTCCTACGCTCAGCCCTTATCTCCTTGTGAAAATCTTTTCCATTCTTTAAAAGCCCAATTCACAGGCCACCTTCTTCACACCCACTTCTGAAATCCTGTAGAACTTGTTTACAGAGCTGTTATCATATGTTACTTTGTATTTTAGTTATCTCTCTATACATTATCTTTCTGTTTCCAAACAAATGCCCAGCATGGTCTCTAAGGTCTAGCTGTTGATGATCATTAGATACGTCTTGAATTAAGTTGTTGAAGGATGATTTCAAACACCTAATTTTCTAAGAAGAGAGATAACTTCACTGTTAAGGAAGGGAGAAAAAGAAAGAAAGAGAGAAAGGGAGGGGGCAGAGAGAGAGGAAGAGAAGGACAGTGACTATATATCTCATGACAAATGTCATGAGAATTGCGGTAGGTTGTTGTAGAAAGAGTACTGGATTAAGGGTCAGGAAACTGGGCACAAGTCCCACTGGCTGTTAATGAGCTAAATGACAACTAAATTACTCTCTAGGCCTCAGCTTCTTCTCTACAGAACCAAAGAAGTGGGTTATACGAACTCTGAAGTTTATTGCCGTGCTGAAACTGTATGACCATCTCCCCATTCAGGCATACTGGTAGCTGATTAAAGAAGACAGCATTCACATTGCACCTGTCACAGAGCCTGGCATAATATGTGCACTAATAAATGTTAGTTTCTCTTTTCTTCATACGTAATAGAAACATTCTGCAGCAGTCTCAATTTTAAGAAAGGTAAAACTTTGTCTTTTTCTATTGAGGATGGAGGCATGCAGGAATACTTGCCTGATAATATGGTAATACAGAATTGTATAACTTGTTTAATCAAAAATATTGTGGAAAAAAAATAAAGAAAAATATTGTGGAAACATTTGTTTTCCTCTATGGATATGCATTGTATAGAAAAATTTTTCAGTGGTTGAGTCTTACATTAAGGTGAACATTTTTTCCTCCAGGTCTTGCCATATGTTATTTTAAGTGGAAGCTTCTATTCCAATGCAAACGACTTTTTGAGTCAAGTGAAGAACTGAAAAAGAGCTATGCTTAAACAAATTCTTAGTCGATCACATCATGGCTGGGGAAGATACAAAAATCGTTTGGCAGAGATTGTTCAAAATGCTAAGCAAGACAGGAGAAAGGTAACAGATGGAAGCCAATCAAAAATGAGAAAGAATTTAAATAAGGTATGTCAGGAAAATAAGGAGATCCCAGGGAATTTAAAATAAAGTTTCTGGAACCTATGACAATTGCAGATGTTCAGATTAATATGTGTAGTAACAACTCATTTATCAGGGATTTTACAGGAATGAGGAGTTCTATTTACGGGACTTTTTGAGTTTACTAAGGTTTAGTTCTTTGCATTTCTAACAAGCTGATTTAATCACACTATTTTATCATGATGTTTTCCTGACTTATTTAAGAGAAGTCTAAACTATCAGCTGTCCTTACAAAAATATGGTGTTTTGTCACTCCTCTGTGACTTTGTGGGTGCTGCTCCCTCCTCCTGGAAGTCCTCCCTCCTATCCTACCCTTCAAAACCTAGTTTAAATCTCTGTGAAGACATCCTATACTTCAGTCAGCAAAGTAAGTTGCTCCATGGTGGCCCAATAGTCTTGGCTCATAGCTTTATTATTTTCATAATCACTGGGGCCCTGGCTGGGTGAACGCCAAGTGCACCCAGCTGGGGATCAGCGTGGGATGTAAGGAGGGGACTGATTAGGAAAGTAGTACTCAATTATGAGAAGCCAGGGGCCTTTCTTTATTGAGCATCTAATACTATTACCTAGTAAAAACCTTATGAAATGTTTTCTTCTGATGCAATTCTAAGTATATTCTGAGAGGCTCTTAATAGAAGGGAAATTGCGGGGGAAAAATCGATGGGAGGAGGGTGTCGAGATTGGAGGGTAATGGTAAGAAACTCCAGTCTCGGAAGTCTTTGCGAGAAGCAAGGTCTAAGTTCACCCACTCCCATGTCTTCATCCAGTTAACCTCCTCAAGTTCTTCATATTTCAGCTTCCTCAGGAAAATGTCTCATGATCTTTCTGATACGTACAATCATGGCACATAAAGGGATTTCAATATTTGTAGAGTAAATTAATACTGTTGCATGAAAGGCAATAAGGCAAAGGGAATTGAAACATGGATTTAAAGGGACTGCTTAAAATAACTTATTGGTATTGCTGATGATCAATGACAAAATCTTACAGGTATGAGGACTTGGTGAGAGGCCATGAGAGGTTTTGCTTTTCCTCCTGACACCAAACATGTGGGATCTTTTCCAACACCACTCTCCAACTCTCCGACACCAACTGGGTGTTCAACAATTCAATTCCATTCTGACTCTATCTACCTGGAGTTAGTGTCAGATCCCACAAGTTAAAGGTCTCAGTCTATAAGACCACCTCTACTTCAGATGCCATTCACAAGTCCTAGGCCACCACTACTTCTGACCAACCAGCTACAAATCGGGGTTCCCTTGACCCCTTCCTCATGTTTGATAATTTGCTGGAATGGCTCACAGAACTTAGGAAGTCACTTTACTTATGCTTACCAGTTTGTTATAAAGGATACGAATGTACAGCTAGATGAAGAAGTACATATGTGAGGTCCAGGAGGGTCCCAAGTGCAGGAGCTTCTGTCCCCATGGGGTTGGGTGTGTTACCCTCCCAGCACCTTGAGGTGTTCACCAATCTGGAAGCTCCCTGCAGCTTATTGTTTATGGGTTTTTTTGTTTGTTTGTTCATTTTGTTTTATAGAGACAGGGTCTCGCTCTGTCACCCAGGCTGGAGTGCAGTGGCATGATCATAGCTCACGGTAACCTTGAATTCCTGGGCTCAAGTGATCCTCCTGCTTCAGCTTCCTAAGTTGCTGGGATTACAGGCATGAGCCACCATGCCTGACCCATTTAGGGGTTTTTATGGACGTTTCTTTATGTAGGCATGATTGATTCAATCATTGGTCAATGGTAAATGAATTCATTCTCCAGTCCCTCTCCTCTCCCTGGAGGCTGGGGGTTGGTGTTAAAATTGCAAGCTTCTAATCAAGGCTTAGCCTTTCTGGCTACCAGTCCCCATCCTGAAGCTATCTAGGGGCCAAGAGTTGTTTCAGTAGAACAAAAGATGCTCCTATCACCCTTATTACTCAGGAAATTCCAAGGGTTTTAGGAGCTCTGTGCCAGAAACCAGGACAAAGACCAAATATCTTTCTATAATACCACAGGGTGGCAATGAATTTAGGGGTGTAAATTTAAGGGTACATACAGTTAATAATAGTTTGTAATGATGATGCCAACAATGTTGTTAACCAAAGTTCCAAAGGTAATGATAAATCATTAGGTTGCACTTACATTTCATTGCAATTTATGTCCCACCAACTTCTTAAATAGGCAAATTAATGACATCAGCATGTCTTCACTCAGTAATTACAACCTTCCCCTCCCCACTTCATCTAGCTTCAATACCATCTTATTCTGAGTCATTTATTTGATAATTAGATGTTACAGACACCCGTGAGAATATGCGGCTGAATAAAATATTCTGATGCTGTGTTCCTGACAGCTTTTCTAAGACGGCAGAGATAGATGTCTTCTAACAACCATGACCTCTTTACTAGACTTATGAGTTTAGATCTGAAATTTTTTTGCTTCTTCTATTCTCCAACACTTAACACAGCAAAACATACTTTCTGGTACAAACTATAAATAAGTTGATAGATTAAGGGAATAAATCAGACTGTATCAACCTACACACTGCTGCTCAAAATAGTTACTGACAGGGTAATAGAAAGCAAATCATATACAATCTATAGATTGAGACATTTCATTCATTCCCTCAACAAGTATTTGTTGAATGTCTCCTATATGCCTGACACTAGACATATAGGAGACCCATATGATAAAGTGAAAATAGGAGGTGTATAGTGTGGCAGTGAGGGGAAATTTGCCCTTTCCCCAGAAAGTTCACTGAAAGATCAACTCACAATTAAGGCAAATTAATAAGAAAGAGATGTTTATTTACCGTGCACAGAGGGGAAAATCACAGAGTGATTACCCAATATCCCAATGAAGTTCAGATATTTTTATACCTGTCTTTTTGGAGGCGAGGGGAAGATGAGGAAGGATAGGTAATTCTGTTTAGGGGCAATAAATGGTTGCTAGGGAGGATAAATGGATGGGGGAAACTGACTTGTAAATGATTCTCTTAGCAAATTGACCTGAGAGACAGGTGTTATATTTAAAACGATTTGGGCCAGGTCTGGTGTATTCCTGGTCTTTTTTTTTTTTTTCCTGTAATATACTGAGGGAATAACAGGGAAGGGAAGGGAAGTCAATTCTTCTTTCGATCTGTCAGTCTGGTTTATGTAGATAGAGGGAAAGCCCCTTCCAGTGCTTTTTGATCTTCAAGGGCCTTTAATTCAAAATATTCTTTGTACCAAAGAGTCATATTTCGGGGTGAAATTTCCTGGGCTCCTGCAATAGGATACGAAGTGAATTCAACATATAACCTGCCTTCATGAAACTCCCAATCTTTTTGGGGAAAGAACAAAATCCACAATTAATGCTAAGATATAAGAAGGGTTCTATTGAAGTGTGGAGAAAAGGCAATCAAATCAGATTGGAGTGGTTAGGAAAGATTTCCTGGCAAGCTAAGTCTTGACAGATGAGCCGAATGAGAAGGGTGAGGTTGGAAGGGGAGGGTATTTTAAGCAAAAGGAAACATATATGAGAGAGATCACAATTTAATCAGTAAGCCATAAGTAATTCAGCACAAGTCTTCTACTTAAAAACTTTCAACTTATGAGCATTCAGAAATGCAAAGCTCTGCTCTGGAGCAAAGGTACATCACCTCTTTCAGAAAGAGTTAGTGTTCTGGTGAGGTCATTTTATTCCTAGACCACTGGGCTATTCCTCAGTCTGTGGCAAGGTGGCAAACTCAAATGCCTACTATGAGCGAAGTTGTCAGGGCAAGGACTGAGGTAAGCTGGAGTGTGAGATGTGAGGTGAACTGTGTGTGCCATCTACAGGGGTGAGCAGCCGCAGCGCCAGCTGATTGTACCTTGTCAGAGTGTAGCGTCAGTGCTGCATGCCTTTCTTTCTCAAGACAAACCAGAAACCTCCTATAATTTGGAAATGTATTGGCCATGGTAGATATTAGATGTCATTTTCACGAGTGTGACATGAATGAGTGTTAGAGATAAGTTGACCATCTCCTTATAAAGATATTAGCAGAACAGTGTTATTATGGGCTTGCAAAACCTTAGCAATATTTTCTGTATAATCCATCTTGTGATAATGATACCTGTTTTACTGGAATTTGACCTGAGAGAATAGAACTTGGTCATCAAGTTTCAACATAAATATTGTTGAAAAAGTACATTTTTCCTGTTGCTATGAACAGGGATTTTTTTTTTAACGTAATATGTACACTATAAAACTGAGTTATATACAAGTGTGTTGTGATTGGGTAGATTCCAGACGCAGGTTTGAACAAGATTATTTCAAAATCTTTTTACTTATGTGGATTAGTGAGCCTGTGGAAGAAGAGGTCTCTGGCCAGAAACTCCAACCTATAAAAGTGGTTTCAACTGATCAATTCTATTTTCACCATGGGTAAAAGTCTTTCAGTCCTTGTGATAACAAACTCCAGAAGCTTACCTCTTTTAAATCCTCTAAAGAAATTAAAATAACTTAAGGTAGTAAGTAGAAAGATGATAATATTGATTTCATTCATTCACACAACGTTTGTTGAACATAAAGACACTACTGATATCCAGATGAATCAGAAATGGATTCTACCCACAAATAATTTAGCCTGGGGTAGGGGTGTGGCACAGCTAATCAGCTGGGTTAAGGCTGACATTTCGCTTAAGAACTTGAAGTACAGGTATTTTGTGTTGTTGATCCATGGACTTGGGAATCTAGACCAATAAACATGGCTTGGACAAAGCTGGCATTCTGGTGTGAATTTTGAAAAGCATGGTTGGTTTTCTCTTTGTTGCCTGGAGCCACTGCTCCGAGGGATCTTTCCCTGCAATTCTAGCAGCCCTTTCAGGATCTGGCCCCTAAGACATTACAAATCTTTTAGTCATCAAATGTCAACCAGGCTCCACTGAGAGTGTTAATTGGTACCACTTTACCAGAGTGAAATGTAACTTTGAACTAGTGATTTGGCTTCTCTTCCCTTTCCCCTCCTAAGGAAATAATCAGAGACCATATAAACATGCACATGCAAGTGAAACTGCCCTTTTCAATAAAGGGGTGCAAGGCAATAACTGGGGTAAGGGCCTAAAAACTCTGCGAAGGCACAGGCCTAGATAAAAATAATAATAATCCACTGTCCGCTCGTTTGCTTGATAATAATTAGTCACTGTCTCCCTGTTTGTTTTTTTATAATTGCTAGTCTGGAGTCATATAACTGGTCATAAAGATTTTTAATGCCTTTGGTGCATTTACAAAAAAAAGGAAAAAAAAGATTTTTAACTTTCTCTGTAGATAACATTACCTATTCAAAACCTAAAGGTAGTTTCTGAAATATCTTCCAGGTCCCGCATTCCAGTGGATTTGCTGACCCACACAGACTAGCAGCACACACCAAGAAACTGACTGAACTGAAATTGTGACCCCAGGAACTGGAGCAATATAAGAAAATAATTTCTACACCCCTATAATTTTACCCCGAACCTAGCTAATTAGCAAATCCAATTGCCTAATCCTTTGCTCGACAAACTATCCTTAAAAACCCTGTCTCCCAAATTCTCAGGGAGGTGGATTTGAGGAATTCCTCCCATCTCCCTGCTTAGTGCTCTGTGGAATTAAACCCTTTCTTTCTCTGCTGTAACACCTGCTGTCTCAGTGTATTGGCTTCCTTTTGGGCAGTGGGCGATAAACCTGGTTGGGCGGCAACCCAAGTATATAAATATATAATATATAGAAAGCTCAGAAACCATTTAAATGCCAAACAATAGGGGTGTGGTTAAATAAATTGTGGCTATTTTTGTGATATAATACTACGTAGCCATTAAAATGATGTCATAGGAAAACAAAGGAAAATATTCACCACATGCTATTGTAAAAATTGCTTATGAAACTATAACATGGTATCAATTATATTTTCCAAATATGTGTGTATTCATGTTTGTGTGTGAACAGAAAAAGACTAAAAGAATTGAAGATGCCAATATTAATAGTGGTTATCTCTGGATAGTAGAATTATATGATAATTTTCTTCTTTGTGCTTTTCTTGTATTTTCCAAATTATCCAACATGTACACGTGTTACTTTCATTATTCAAAACTGATTATATTTTTAAGAAAAAGAACCAAAAAGTTCTAGCTCTTCCTATTTTGTAGCTCTCTTTGACAAAGAAGTTTCACCAAATTCCCCAAGGGCTGGAATGGAAGGCTATTTTAGTGATGCCAACTGTGCCAACTCAAAGCATTACTTAGAGAACTTGGATCTGGAGGCAAAGAAAAGCATTACTTCCCATGCTGCCTGAGGCACACTCACCAGGAGCTGCAGGGTGTCTTCAAAAACCTTTTTTTTGTTCAAGGGTTTTTAATTCTGGTTTATCCCTGGGGCCTCATAAGCAATGCCAAGGTCTTTACCATCTCTCTCAGTCTACCAGGTACCCATGTGCAAATAGGATTATTGATGGCCTTGAGTAATATTCCAGAGTCTCTGAAAGAGGCAGACAAAGTAGGCCCTATTTGGAGATAGAACAGCATAACTGTTAAGGACACAGACTCTGCGGTCAAACAGACCTTAGTTAGAATCCTAACTCTGAAATTTACTAATTGTGTGACCTTGGATACATTACTTAATCTTTTTGTGTCTCAATTTCCTCGTCTGTCAATTGGAACATGATACCTACCTCTGATGTTTCTATGATGACTAAAAATTATAATGCATGTTAAATACTTAATAAGCTGTCTTGCACTTAGTAAGTAACAATGAATGAAAGCTATTGTATTACTATAATAAGTAACATAAAAGCGATAAAAATAAGTGTCATGGGAGATCAAGAAAAGGCATAATTAGTCCTGGTTGAAAAGATGACAAAAGGATTTGTAGAAGGAGAAAATTTAGATATTCTAAGATGAGGGGAAAAGGCATTTCAGGTGATGGTAACATCAGAGGATAGAGTTAGGGAGGTTATAGAACATATGTGTTGTGCAGTTTTCATGGAGCATCATGTATATGAAGAAGTCTATGAGAAGACAAGAATGCCAGGTAAAGAAATTTAAGTTAGTTTATGGGTAAGTTAATAGATGTTTCATCTATTTGTTATAATTTTCATCCCCAGACAATTTTTGTAATATCACACAGGACTCTCTTTTTGCAATTCACCTGAGCATATGTGTAAGTACTCCATCTGTCCTCCTTGTCTGCACGCCCTCTGAATTTACTAATTAAAACAAAGTTCTAGCCATTGGTAAGTCAAAGAATCTCCTGGCCAAAGCACAAAGTGGTTTCCTGGGGCAGGGAAAGAAACTGAAAATAACAAAGTAAGGAAAGCATGATCCCTCCCTTTTTACAGAGGCATCAGGGAATATGGAGAGAAGTATGGGAAGGTTATGCTTGGTCCTGGTAAGTAGGCTCATCTCTGAGATAAATATTTAAATGACATAAAAAACATACAGAAAAGAACAAAAGTTCGGGACTTATACTACCTGAGTTGAAGATTTATTATAAAGGCTGGGTGCGTGGCTCATGCCTGTAATCCTAGCACTCTGAGAGGCCAAGGCGGGAGGATTGCTTGAGCTCAGGAGTTCAAGACCAGCCTGAGCAAGAGCGAGACCCCGTGTCTACTAAAAATAGAAAAAATTAGCCGGGTGACATGGCATGTGCCTGTAGTCCCAGCTACTTGGGAGGCTGAGGCAGGAGGATTGCTGAGCCCAGGAGTTTGAGGTTGCAGTGAGCTATGATGACACCACTGTACTCTACCAGGGCGACAAGAGCGAGACTCTGTCTCAAAAAAAAAAAAAAAGGTACAACCACTTTGAAAAGGATTTGGTAGTTTTTTATAAAGTTAAACATACACTTGCCATATAATCCAGAACGCCACTCCTAGGTATTTCCCTGAAAGAAATGAAAACATACTTCCACACAAAAACTTGTCCATGAGTGTTCATAGCAGTTTTATTGATAATAACCCCAAACTATAAACAACCCAATTGCCTATTAGCAGGTAAATGGGTAAACAAATTATCATATACCCATACAATGAAATACGGCTCAGCAATAAAAAGGAACAACCAATGTATGTGTACAACAACACAGATGAATCTCAAGAAGTCTGTATGTATAAAAGAGTACATACTGCGTGATTCCATTTATATAACATTCTAGAAAATGCAACCTAATCCATAGTGACAGGAAACTAGTGGTTGCCTGGGTCTGGGGTGAAGAGAGGAAGAGGACTGCAAAGGGACATGAGGGAATTTGGGGGATAATGGAAACGTTCTGTTTCTTGATTGTGGTGGTGGTTACACTGATGTCAAAAGTCTGAACTGAATGCTGCTTATTGCATATAAATTATACTTCAATAAAGTGTAAGAAATGCTATGTATATTGGATACAATGCTAAGGACTTGGGAAACACATGGATGACAAAATATGGTTCCTGTCCTGTAGGCTTCACATTTAAAAGCGATATATGCATATGACAGGATGCAGAAAATGCAACTCCAAAATATGACACCTTGGCATACTGAATATTTTAGGCAAAAGGAAATTGAAAAACCACTGATGCCAAGGTCACTCTCTGACCATCTTCCACCTTTCTCCCCTGAAGTAGGTCAAAAAGAATTCTCTGAACTTCCTGCATTGGAAGTAGGTCATAAGATCATCATGGGGGGGGGGCCCTTATACCCAGAGGCAAAGAAGAATCTGAACAATCAGGCCTTGCTAAATTTCCCCCAGTTTATCACCATTAGATTATATCCTTTTGTTCTCCAATCATGCTTCTGCATGATCATCCATAAAAATACGCAGTTTTTCCTGGGTCTTTGGGTCTTCATTTCTGAAGGTTCTCATGTCACGTAAAATTTAAACTAAATAAATTTGTATGCATTTCTCTTGTTAATCTGTCTTTTGTTATAGGGGTCTCAGCCATGAACCTTGCAATGGGTGAGGAAAAATACCACTTTTTGTCTCCTACACATAGTTTTCAGTAAAGATAGAAGTTTGTTTTCTTTCTGCTGCTCCCTTCCAATTTACCTAGCCAACAAATATGTACTGAACCTATTACATGCCAGGTATTTGGCTCAATTTTAGGCACACAAAGGCAGACAACCAACCTTCACAAGGTCTCTGACCTTACAGAGCCTACTGTTCAATAGAAGAGAGAGCAATGCCAACTATAACCTAAGATGATGACTTCTGTTATAGGGAGAGTATAGGATGTCAGTGAAGGGCATTTGCATGGCTGGGGAAGTCTTCCTGAAGCAAGAAACATTTGAGCTACCAATCTAAAGTGTGAGTTTTTGTTAGCCAAAACAAAGCTAATTTTCACCCTGAAAATGTTCCCTTTCAGTATGGACAGTGGCATCCAATATGTTCATATATACTGTTTTGGATTAATGCTTCCCCAGCTAATCAATTTAAAAAAAATTTCAAAATAGGAGGTAATTTATCCATGCTCCTAGTTTAATACCAAAAATTACATATGCACGTTAACTAAAACCCTGGTAATTTTATGACTAAAATCCTTACCCAACTTTGTACGTTATAGCTTTTTTTTTTCCTACACCAGTGATACTGAATTCTTGGAACGTTATAGCTTTTTATACCAGTCAAAGTTTACATTTTAAACTTTATTTTAGGCAGTATAATTCTAGATTCACTCTTTACTACAAAATAATCTGGTACAAATAATTATATTGATAAATCAGAAAACAAGAGAAAGTAATAGTCTACATAGAAGATATAGTAAACTGACCTTGTTAAATGTTTCCTCCTCTAAAAGGGGGGGCATAGTTCTTAATGAAGAGTGTTACCACCCACTCTAGGGTATTTGGAAGTCTGTGGATGGTTTTGTTTGGTTGTCACAATGATTAGAAGAGCTATTAGCATTCATGGGTTGGGGCCAGAGATGCTAAATGTCCTGCAATGCTCAGGACAATCCCCTACATCCAAAAGCTGTTCTGCCCCAAATGCTAATAACATCCCTTTTGAAAAATGCCATTAGAAGGTCTCCAGTGACCTTTACAGCTCTAAAAGTTTGTTAATAGATTCCATTCATCCCTTTGAATTGGCATTGCTTTAGTATTCTAAATGTCAAATTCAATAAGCAGACAATATCAACCAACTAAGCATCTGTGATGGTTAATTTTATGTGTCAACTTGGCCGGGCCACTGTGCCCAGTTATTTAGTCAAACATTATTCTGGATGTTTCTGTGAGGGTATTTGAATGAGGTTGATATTAAACAGTGGGCTCTCAGTAAAGCAGAGTGCCCTCCATAATGTGGGTGGGCCTCATCCAATCAGTTGAAGGCCTGAATAGAACAGAAGACTGACCTGAACAAGAGGGAATTCTGCCAGCAGACAGCCTTTGGATTAGAAGTGCAGATTTGGGGCTTTTCAGCCTCCATAATTGCACAAGCCAATTCTTTTAAATAAATCCATCTCTCTCTCTCTGTATACACACACACACACACACACACATCCTATTGTTTCTTTTTCTCTGGAGAATCCTAACTAATGCAGCGTCCTTATTCCTGGGTGTAAGATTTAGAAAATATGAGAAAGAAAAATGATGTTAATACAAATTATCTCCAATATTTACCTTGGATATGGATAGCTATGGTCTCATTTAGTGCACACCTCAAGTGTTGAAATGCAACATTTCAAGTATTTGGGTTTCAGAATGCCCCTGAGCATTTTACTGAGCATTTTTCATCTGTACTTTTAAACTCATGTGCACTTTGAGGGGCATAATCCATGTTTCTGATTCATTTACACTTAACTCATCAAAATCTCTATTCACAGTTTTTTGACACTCTGCATTTTCTGAATGCTTGAACTAGCTCTACCAAGTCTTTGTCCTAAGACCAAGAAGTCACCTTTGTTCCCTCAAAGAAATGAAATAAAGTAAGAACCCATGTTGGAGTAAACTAAAAATGTATAATTTCTAATTTAGCTTTCTGCCCCTCTTTTTAAAGCTTACATATTTTTTACTTATTCATATCTTCATTTGGAAAAACTCTGTTGTTTTAACCCTATTCAAGGTTCATTCCCAGACATATTTTTAAATATACACATATCTTCAAACCAAAAGCAGCAAGTAATTTTTGCATAAAATATATTAAGTATATTTCTTTTCTTGCTTTGCTTATATGTACAGATGGTGGATTAGTGTCGAGGTCAGTGAATTCAAATGCAACCTACTTTAGAGACTGGTTTTTTGTGTTTTGGGTTTTTGAATTTAAGTGCCCCATGTTGTTTTGCAAACTCTGTGTAATTTAATCTAGGTAATTACTCTTTCAACACAAAAACTTCCCTGATGTTGCCTTATTCCAACTCAAACAGCACTACCTGATCCGACAAGCTAATTCTCCTGAGACATCATATAATAACAAAACAATATGAACACAAAAAAAAGGAAACTCAAATATTTACAAAGAAATTGGAAGTACAGTTTTGTACTTCTAAGGGGCTAGCCTCTCAGTTGTAGGTTAAATTTCAGATCTCAGGACTGTTTGGGCACTGACTTTAATTAGATATATGAATGTCTCATGCTGAGCAACAGCTTCAGTATGTAAGATACAATGTTAAAACAACAGAACTCCTATTTATCTGGATTTATTTCCTAAGGTTTTATTTCAGAATTGGACATTTCCCTGGAATATTCCAGACTCTAAGATAATGACAGATAATTAACCAGGCAGTAATTGTAGTCTATTTATTAGAGAAGTATGGACAAAATATATCACGCACCAGACATTACAATTATAAACAGCAATATAATTAATGCTTAAAATCAAAATTACGTACAGAGGTGTTCTTTTCAGGGAATAAATGAGAATTGGGCTATTTAAAATAAATTCATTTATTAGATTGCCTTTAAATTAAAATAAACTTTTATCTTAATCCAAAAGTAATAGATGCTTATTACCAAAAATACAGAGAAGCAGAAAGAGAGAGAGAGAAGACGAAAGAAAGAAAAGCCACCCATTCAGAGATGAACATGTTGACAACTCAGTGGGATGCCATATGGTACAGGGATAATGAAAATAATGAATTCAATGAACTCAGGCCCCAGAGTTAGGCTGTGTGGATTCAAACTTAGCTCCACCACTTATCCCCTCTGACTTTGAGTTAGTAATTTAACTTCTCTGTCTCAGCTTCCTTATTTGTAAATACAGATGTAAGAATGTTGTGAAGATTAAATGAGATAAATTGTGCTACCTGCCTAGTATATAACAAGCCATCATTGAATGTTACCTCTTAGTACAACTTTCTGTATCTTTTTTGTCGTCGTGTTTTAAAATAGGAGCATTGCTGGTTTTGATTTACATTTGAAAAGAGCACTTTGAATCTCAGAAGATAGTCACTTACAATCAAAATGTATTTTTCTTCTGACTTTTTATTGTATAAGGGGAGAATTGTGGATAAAATCTTATCATTCCTAAAACCAAGGTTGGTAATGTTAAAGCAGGAGCAAACCTTTGCTTTAAAAATCAAAATAAATTTGTCATTCAACAATTTTTCCTGTAATAATAAATATTTTAAGCTCTTCCACACATATTGTCCCATTTAAGGCTCATACAAACATCTTTTGAAAGAATAAGAACTCGGAATTATATCCATTTTTTTGAGCTAATTCTTCCCTTAAATTAGTGACAGAGCATTGTCGTTTGCATGTGCCCTTTAAGACCATATTTGTGGCCGGGAGTGGTGGCTCAGGTGGGAGGATCGCTTGAGGTCAGGAGTCCTAGACCAGCCTGAGCAAAAGCGAGACCCTGTTAGGGAGAGAAAAACAAGTGGAGAGGTAATGGAAATCAGAAAAACAGAAAGGAGAAAGCAGTTATAGAAAAACAATAAGGAGGAAATGATTGCAGAAAAATAAAAAGAGGGAACGGTTATTTCAGTCTTAAAGAATGGGGTGATTAGGCCACGGAACACTGACCACCAGTCAGAGAATGGAAACGGAACATTCCCCCACGGTGCGTATAACATAACCTTTAAGTCATGTCCAAACACAGAAAGGAATTCAGTCCTAATTATGACTAACCTTTAGCTAAACATAACGCATATAAAAAGAAAAACATAGAAGTAGACAGGGTCTTCTCCGCTCGCGGAGACAGACCCGTTTCCCCTTAGGAAATGTACTTTCACTTCGCACCCTTAAACTTTACTTGCAATAAATTCTTCATGCATACTGGCTGGGTATCTGTCATCTCTCTCCATTGTGCAGTCTGGGCTTGCAATTCCTCCAAGCCAGGAGCCCAAGAACTGGGGCAACACTTCAAAGTCCAGCCGTGGACTGAACCATGACAACCCCTCTCTACTAAAAATAGAAAATTAGCCAGGCGTGGTGAGGCCGAGGCAGGGGGATCACTTGAGCCCAGGACGTTGAGGTTGCAGTGAGCTATGATGATGCCACTGCACTCTAGCCCTGGCAACAAAAGTGGGACTCTGTCTCAAAAAAAAAAAAAGATTATAGTTGGGCTTGGGGAAAAGTTAAATTACATCATATCTACCTTCTCAACATTAAAAGTTAAAAATTTCATCTACTTTTCCTCCTATTTTCCCTATCTTAGTTAGAGATATCACCATCCAGGAAGTCAATGAAACTATAAACCTGAGTCATCCTATGCCCTTCACATTCCATGAATTACTGAATCCTATTGATTATATTTCTTAAGTATCTCTGGAAACAAGCCCTTGCTTTCCATCTTCATTGGCACTGCCTTAGTTCAGGTCTGCAGTACTGAAATAGCTCATCTCCCTGCCTCCACTCTTACCCCCGACCTCTGCCAAAGTGAAAACTCTTCTTTGGCTACATCACTTTACAGACCAATGGCACAAGGCTTTTCATGATGTGGCCCCTCCCAAACTAATAAGACACCTATTTATGAACCAAATGCCAAAGTATTAAAGGTATGCTGTGAAATATACCTCTCCAGTGACCAGAGTACGGATGCCTACTCATTAGGGCACTTTCTTTCTGTTATCGAGGAAACCAGAAAACTGAATTAGCAATCGTAAGATAGTACAGTCATGAGTCTCTTAATGACTGGGATACGTTATAAGAAATGTATCTGAGAAATGTGTTGTTAGATGATTTTGTTGTGGGCAAACATCACAGAGCATGCCTACACAAACCTAGATGGCCTACATAGGGCACTTACCGTGAGTGGAGCTTGCAGGACTGGAAGTTGCTCTGGGTGGGTGAGTGAGTGAGTACTGAGTAAATGCGAAGGGCCCAGGACATTACTGTACACTACTGTAGACTTTATAAACACTGCACACTTAGGCTATACTAAATTAATTTTTAAAAAATTTCTTTCTTCAGTAATAAATTAGCTTACTGTAACATTTTAAAGTTATAAACTTTTATTTTTTTTAACTTTTTGACTCTTTTGCAATAACACCTTAAAACACAAACACATCGTACAACTGTAAAAAAATATTTTCTTTCCTTACATCCTTATTCTATAAGCTTTTCCTATTTTTAAAATTTTTCATTTTTTTCCTTTTTAAACTTTTTTTGTTAAAAACTAAGACACAAACACATGTATTAGCCTAGGCCTACACAGAGTCAATATCATCAATATCACTGTCTTCCACCTGCACATCTTGTTTTACTGGAAGATCTTCAGGGCTAATAACATGCATAGAGCTGTCAACTCCTATGACAACAATGCCTTCTTCCAGAATACCTCCTGAAAGACCTGCCTGAGGCTGTTTTACAGTTAACTGTATGTGTGTGTGTATATATATATATATATATATATATATATATATATGGAGTACACTCTAAAATAATGATCAAACATATGGTATAGTAAATACATAAGCCAGTAACATAGTCATTTATTACCATTATCAGGTATTTTGTACTGTACATAGTTAAATGTGCTAGACTTTTATGTGACTGACAGTGAAGTAGGTCTGTTTATACCAGCATCACCACAAACACATGAGTAACCCATTGTGCTACCACTTTAGTATATCTATGATGTCACCAGGCAATAGGAATTTTTCAGCTCCATGGTAGTCTTATGGGACCACCATACATGGGTTCCGTTGTTGATTGAAATGTCATTATGCAGCGCATGACTATATGTGGTAAACAAGGCCCTGCATAATCATGAGGGAGATTTTATTCAAGCTATACTTGACTTGATCCTGATAAACTTTTCTTTATCTACAATACAGTGTATTTTCTAGTGTTTGGAATACAGCGTTTGCATCCACTAGATTGCCTTTATCTGTCAGACTCTATTAGGATAACACTGACAAAACTTTACTTTCCAAGCTAATTCCCACCTCTTCATGAAGCCTTCCCATATTTCCACCCAGTTAAAATTAGTTACTTCCTACCCACCCTGTCATAGGACTGTATTCTCTGTTGAATATTTCTATTACAGTACTCAGCAGCACTCAAATTATTTAGCACTAAAATTATTTACAAAGGTTGTTTTCTTCCAGAGAGCTGCAAGTGTTAGTCTTTAAAAGGACCGGCACCTGGATCAACCAGATCTGGGTTTAAATTCTGATTCTCCCACTTACTTGTTGAATGGCCTTTGTCTAACTCTTTAGCCTTTCTGAGCTACAGTTCCTTCACCCATAAAATATGGATTATACAGTACCAGCTTCATAGTTATTGAGAGGATTAAATAATATGCTGCATGGAAAGCACTTTGCATAGTACCAGATACATGGAAAATACTCAATAAAGTAGATCTTACTGATCATCTTTGCAGTCAGCTTGGCAGTGAGGAATCCTGTCTCAAGGACAGGACCCCTTATACAGCCTTGTCTTTATTCTTAGTAGTTTATTGACTTTGGAAAGCAAAAGCACTTTCTTTCTGTTAAGATTTTGTCCATTATTTAGTGAACAGACTTTGTAAGACAGCTAGAAATACTCATTTGGTTTACCTCTTCTGACTTTCCTTACCAGACTACAAATTGCTAGAGGAGAGGCGTGATGTTTTAGTTATTTTTGAATCCCAGCACCTAGAAAGTGCCTGGCACATACCAGGTACTTAAGAAAATGTTTATTGAATGAATAGATAAATATCATGAAACTGTTTGTAACACATTTCTGATTTTATCATGTAGACCAGTTATTCTCAAAGTGTGGTCCTTGAATCAGCAGTACTGGCATCACTTTTGAGTTTGTTAGACATGCACATTGAAGGGCTATGTCCCAACCTAGTGTATCAGAGTCTCTGGAGATGAGGCCCAGGCAGCTATGATTTAACAAGCTATTCAGATGATTTTTATGCCTGTTACAATTTGAGAACGACTAATATAGACAGTATTTTTCTTTAAAAGTTAGTGCCAGTTTTTAAATTTCAGAAACATTATGCTGAGCAAAAGAGGCCAGACACAAAAGAGCACACACTGAATGATTCTATTTATATGAAGTTCTAGAATAGGCAAAACTGATACGCTAATATAGGCAAAATAGAATAGAGGTTGTCTGGGGAGGAAGAAAGGAGAGGTTTGATGAGAAAGAGGCGTGAGGAACTTTCTGAAGTGTTGGAAAATTCCATCTATAGCTTGATGGGGTATGGATTATGGGTGTATGCCTATGTCAAAACTCATCGGACTGTATACTTACGACCTGTGCATTTCACTGCTTATAAATAAAATACCAACAAAACATTTTAATGAAATAAAGTAATGTCACTCTATTTCCTTCTGTGTAAGTCTTATCAGCAGGAGATATATTTTAACATAGCAATCTTAAGATGGTCTACAAGGTCCTGCATGATCTGATCCCTTACCTCCTTTTCTAGCCTTATCCATTACCACATTCCCGCCACTTTTTCAGTTCTTCATTAGCACTGACCTTTCAGTTTATCAATGGCATTTGTCCCCCTCTCACAGTCCTGCCCCAGGACCTTTGCACATGCTATCACCACTCCCTAGAATGTTTCTTCTTCTCCCCTTTCACCTGGTTAACTCCCATTATTCTTTTAGTTCCACTCTTCTGTCTGTTCCTCCGGAAAACTTTCCCAAGCCTCACTTGGTTATATACGTCCATGTGACCTTTGTAGGGCTGCTGTGTACTCTTTTGCAGATGGTTCACCTAGACAAGCGTTCCCAGCTGAGGTGATAACTAGAGCTGAAATCCATTTTGTGCTCCACTCACAAAGCCTTTGCCTTGGAGCAGGGCTGTATCAACCTGAAAGAAGGGGTGCCTTTTTCTAATTCACCAAAGGCACAGTCTGCTTGCCAAGCTGTACCTACTCTGGGCTGTTTCTGCCTATGCAGGTAAAAAATAGCACAGGTAAAAAATAGCACGAAGATACCATATGGGCTAGCAGCAATCCTGACCTTGTACTTCCCTTTCATACCACTTACCACAGTTGTAATTTTACATTTATTTGGTGAGTATTTGGTTAATGTTTGTTTCTCCTACTAGTCAATAAGCTCTGAGACAGCAGGAACCTGTCTGGTTTTGCTTATTATCAAGTCTCCTCAGCACCTGAAACAGTGTCAAGCACATAGTGGGTACTCAGTAAATATTTATTAAATGCATGAGATATTTTTTAACACTGGAAGAATCTTAGGCTTTTTGAAGGTAAGGACTGTGTCTTATTTTCCCTTCTATTCCTCTGCTCCCTGAATTACCATACTGCTTTGCACATAAATGGCATTTAGTAAATTCTTCCTGATTGATTTTAAAATGTTCAGAGAAGCCATATGATGTTCTGCTCATAGAAAACTAGATCTGCAAGCATATGATTACGCATTGCATGAGTGATGATGAACAGCTGCTATTTATGAAACAGAAGAGACAAAAATGTTGAATGAATGAGAAATAGACTTCATTTGAAAAGGGAAGGATTTAATTTAGCTTTTGAAACTCATTTCCTGATATGAAGCTTACAAGATACTAGAGGACAATGCCAAGGAAGGCTGTGAATTTTCTTTCTCTATATAACTAAATGATCTTGGAAAGCTTTCTGAGACAGACCAACCACTTACTTAAAGGCTAAGGAGTATTTCTTACTGAATTCTCAACAGTCTAATAGGAGAAAAAAGATTTTTTTAAAGTAAGATTTTTATTTGGGGATAATTTCACAGAAAATTTGCAAAGATAGCATAGCGAGTTCCTGTGTTCCACTCATCCAGTTTCCCTCATTGTTAACATCTTACATTACCATGGTACATTGGTCAAAATCAAGAAACTGAAATGCATGCATTACTATTAATTATACTCTAGATTTCTTTTGGATTTCTCCAGTTATGTCCTCTTTCTGTTTCAAGAGAGATAGCCTTTTGATGTGTTCTTTGTTATTGTATAAAAGATTGCCTAAAGACCAAGCTCTGTGAATAAAATTACATAAATCTAGAGTTGCCTGGGTTCTTCATCTAGGGTAAAAGTGCTTTGGCTTTCCAAGCACTTGCATACAATCCTTAGTTCTGCAACTTGAAGAGCTGTGTGTCTTTGGGCAAATTGTCTAATAACCCTAAGCCTCAGTTTCCTCATTTATAAAATGTGGGTGAAAAGACTGCTCCAATTGTGATGGTTGAAATTCCTCACAGGAGAATTCAGTGTTGAGAAACTTGTAACTTATTTACTTACTTATTTTTTAGAGATGGGGTCTCACCATGTTGCCCAGGCTGGTCTCAAACTCCTGGGCTCAAACAATCCTCCAGCCTCAGCCTCTCAAGTAGCTGGGACTATAGGCACACACCACTGCACTCGACAAAACTTATGATTTTTAATAGGTAATTGGACTTTTATATTTATTAAATTGTTACTATAAAAGTAGTACTCTAAATAGAATACATTTTACATATCTTAAATTAATGACAAAGACTCTCTCCTTGACCAAACTTCAGTCAGGTGCCCCTGAACCCTGTTCTTAACTAGGTCTTGTCCTTGGGTCCTGTCTTCAGCACGCCTATTTCAGTTGTAGCAAGAATTATGCTGTTAGTTTAGAGAGAATCACACACCCTTGACATCTGATCACCCTGGCTTTCCTTCAGCACGAATCCTTTTAAGTTGGTTTAGCAAGAATTCTCCATCCTCGATATCCCTCTTAGTAATTTTCCAACTACTGACCCTCCAACTCTGCTCCCTGACTATAAAGCCCCACTCCTTGCTGTATTTGGAGTTGAGCCTGATCTCTTTTCCCTATTGTGATAGTCTTGACATCTATCAAAATAGTCCTGAATGAAGTCTTCCTTACTGTTTTAACAAGTGTCAGAATAATTTTTTCTTTAACATGGTAATAATGATTATGAACCAATTTCCATTTATCATCCTTGACTCGTCAGAAAAATTTAAAAATAATCCTCCAAGTTTTAATAAGACTCTTTAAAAATATTTTTGCATTATTACAATGAATGCCGTAAGGCATTTTCCTCCCATATGTGTCCTTTACCCAAATGTTCACCATTTGTCTAATTTTATGACTAGAAATTGACTCCCACTTCTCAGCTCCCACTGATCCCACACACACACAGAGTAATTTTAATTTAAAATGCTTCAGTTGATTATCCTTTACTTGTAGCGCTATATTTCAGAAACATCCTTTCTAACAAAGGGGATTATGTCTGTCTTTGCCAATGAAGTTATCATAACAAAGCACATCTTTGTATTTTTTACAGATGGGGTCTTGCGCTGTCACCCAGGCTGCAGTGCAGTGGCATGATCATAGCTCACTGTGGTCTCAACTCCTGGCTTCTTGGGATCCTCCCAAGTAGCTGTAATTACAGGTGCAAGTCACTGCACCTGGCCCAAAGCACAGCTTACTTCCTCAGTAGCTGACTCTATACCAGTCTCATCTCTCTCACCAACTGAGGAGTGTTTAGCAGTGCCTGGCAAATTAGAAATGTTGAACAAATAACTGCAATTATTAAGACCTGAACTTTAATTTTTTTTCAGCTTCTTTATTTTCCCTGAGTCTTCATTGCAAAAACCTCTTATTCTGCCCTTCCTTTTCTTTACCTTCCTTTTCTCATTCTCAACTGAGTTCTCTCCTTACCTCCAAAAGGAAGAGTGACTTGCAATCTGCGGATAATGAAACTGATGTTGTGGCTGTAAAGGCATCATGCAGAAGTAATTCAAGCATACTAGAATTTTATGGATGGTGCACTCTAGACAGGTTATCCACTGGGTAATGTAATGAGGTCTAAAAGAGGAAATATATACAGTATCAAGTAGGTGCTCAAGAAATGGTAGGTCCCTTCCTACCTCCTCATTTTCACAGATGGGGACACTGAGACCCAGAAAGAAAAGTAGTCACAACTGTGTTCTTCAAAAAGGGGGACGGGAGTTGTATTTCATTTTGTGTCATCATTCTCCTTGACTTGCTGCTCATTCAGACATTGGGTTTAATGACCCATCTAACAAATCCACATGGCTCACCAACGCATTTGGCACCCAAGAGCCCAGATATAATAACAGAGACAAATATTTTAGTGAAGTACGTTTTGTTGCCCTCTCCTAAAATTTCACTGTAACCAACGTGCAAAAAACATTGTCCGCCGGTTAAGTCTCACAGTTTCATACATAATTGGAGATGACCACTGATTCATAGGCCTTGGCGCTGTTCAGGGCCTGAACACCCCTCCAGCGGTTAAAAAGAACACTTCGCGAGGAAACTAACTGGAGTCTAGAATCATTCAATTTTAGGACAGTTCTATTTAAACCTTAACCAATATTGACACCAACCAGATAAGGATAATCATCCACTGAAATAAATATTCATCAGAATAAACATTCGACAAGAATTTAGGGCGGGACCAGAGACCATAATTTGGTAGCGCTTTGAAATCCATCCCAGGTTACGGAAACCCGGTAGAAGACTACCCGGTTCAGCAAACAAGAATTCGAAAAGAGGAGGGGCTTGAAGGAGGCGGGTCCCGACTGCCCAGCGCGAGAATACGCCTCAGCGCAGGCGCATCTCCTGATGGGTACTTTCCATTTGCTAGATGGGGGAGGCAAGTGGAAGACAGTCTACATTTTTTGAATTTCCATCCTCAAGCAAGAATTAGATTATGAGTAGTTCCATGAATACTTGAAAGCATTATCCTCCAAGTTCACGATTAAGGACACTTGGCATAAACAGTTAAAGTAAGAAGTGACTTCTCGTATCTTCCCCCGGCCCCTGGGACACTGGTGGTCTAGTCCTTTCCACAGACTTTCGCTCCCTAGCAGCGGGTCGGAGATCGAAGGATTGGGCCAATTGCGGCTGAAACGTCTTTGGAAGGAGAAAGGGGGTGAGGGAGCATCCCTTTGAGTTCCGCCTCTTCTTTTTGAGGCGGTGGTGGGGAAAGGAGACGTACGAAATACTGCCCTCTTAAGCCAACGGATCATACATCTCTGTGCAAACCGCCGGGAGGGCGGCTGGAAAAGGGCAAGACGGGAGTAGGGAAAGGGAAGGAGCCAGGAAGCCGCGCGGAAGGGCGCGCGTGCGCGCCCCTTTTTCAGCAGTGTGGCGGGGTCGCACGCACGCCCGCCTCGGCGGCTGGGCGCGATTTGCGACAGTGGGGGGAGCGGTGGAGGTGGCGGCGGCAGTGGCAACTTTGCGGCAAGCTCTGGCCGGGCTTGCTTGACGGCGGTGTGGCGGAGGCCCCGCCCGAGGCGGCAGGAACCTGGAGGGAGGCGGAGGAATATGTCCGAGAGGGAAGTGTCGACTGCGCCGGCGGGAACAGACATGCCTGCAGCCAAGAAGCAGAAGCTGAGCAGCGACGAGAACAGCAACCCGGACCTCTCTGGAGACGAGAATGTGAGTGCAGTCCCTATCAGTCACAGGACTCAGGAGTGGAAGTTTTAAGTGCTTTTAAAACTGTAGGCGCGGGGGCGGGCGGGCGGCTATGGGGGGGAGGGAGAGGTGTCACTCTCTACTCAGGAAAACGCGGGCGTGCAGGAGAAAATCGAACTTGTCTTTTGGGGATATTGAGCCGGGGCCGAGAGCAAGCAGAAACTTGGCGAAGGAGAGCGTGGTTTAGGTGATTGCCTGCGTCTGAGAGGTCTACTCTGAAATCCTTTTGCATCTGACAGGGGAGTGTTTGAGCCTTTGGGAGATTTAGCGGATCTTAGATTCCAGTAGTTTAAAAGGCATGTTAGAGATTTTTCTAAGAAAGTTGGACGGAGGGGGCAGAGTTTGTTAGGGACCCTATTAAAAGAGTTTTGAGGGCTGTGTCACTCTTAGACCCCTGTGGAATCTTCGGAATCGAAAGCGTAGATCTTAGATTTATCGAGTTTGGGAGACTTTATTAAAGGGGTTTTGTGTCTGCTTTCGTTTTATCCGTGGAAATTGCCTTTTCTGTAGGAAAAGCAGAATTGAGAGGGTCGTCTTCCGACTTGGAGGGGGAACCACCTTTGAGGGAGGAATGAGAGAGGACGGTTTCTCTTTTGAAAGTTTTTACTTAGGGTAAAGGAGGACGACCTAGAAGATTTTAGGCAACGGCGGTAAAGGCATATATATTTAAGTGTGGTGGGCTCGTGGCTTTGGCAAGTGTAAGATGTTTTGGAATCAGATTTTTTTTAAAGCTCTGAAATGGATATTCGTAATCATCCCGTCCCAACAGTTAACCCAACTGTGTTTAAGTGACCCGTTAGTAGTAGGCGAATTGACATTAATAACTTTTCAGTTTCATGTTTTATTGATATCCAGTAAGGTCAGCGAAATGTCTTGACAATTTATTCAAAGATACTACTCCAAAATGTGAACTCGCTTCCCATGATACATGGCAACAACTTCTGGACATCTTTTTTAAATCTTTAAAATGTTTTAGGAGAGTGGTGAAGTTTCATTTTCTCAATTTGGCTAGTTTTAGGAATAAATGCGACATCTTCCTAAATTCTACATCATAAACACTGAAGCATATATATGGCATGGTGTTATGACCAAGATTTTTACCGAAGAGATGGGAAAGGATTCTTTTTGCAGAGAGAAGAAAGATATTTTGGGGATTATCAGTTTGTGGTATCACGGACTTGAAATTTCTGGAAATGTGGGTGTTAAATGTTACTTTAAACCCTTTTTTTTTTTTTCCTCCTGTTTGTGCTCCCTGATCTCACTATATATTGGAGGGTAACATTTTTGACCCTCTTTATTCCAGTCCTTAGAGACTTAATTTTGTTTTTACATTTTATTAAATTTCTCTAGGCAGATTAGAGTATTAATTAAGAGCACAGATAGTGGTATTTACTTCATGTGGTTTTTGTGAGGATTATATGAGTTAATATAGGTAAAGTGCTTAGAAGAGTGCCTGCCCCTTAATAAGTAATATACAAATGTTAATTAGTTATAATAATTACTATTACTTATTTTGTGGTTACACAGAATGTAGTTATGTTTCTGGCCCCCACATACTTAATAATCAGGGATAATATAATGAAAATGTCAAACCTATTTAGATGAGCAAAATTTCAGGGGACAAAATAAATTGAGAGATTATTTTCTTTTTGCAGCCCCTTAAAAGGGAATATATTCTTTGATGCAATTTTAAAGTTATTCAGAACCAAATGATTGGATTAGCCTTTGTCTTGGTTGTGTGCGTGCCTTGGAAGCCTTAATGAATCCTGTGGAGCCTTCTCAGAATAACATTTTAAAATGTATGAAATACAGTATATAAGGTTACAAACAAAATCAGTTGTAAAATTGTATGTTTTTTGGACACACGGTTTTTTGAGATTTGGAGCAACTATAATATAATATAAAAGTACCTGATTTCCATTGGTGACAAAGTCACAACTCCGGTAATACTAGCATGATGTTACCTGTATTATAATAGAAGGAAGTGCTAAATTTCAGTTAAAGGTGGTGAAAATTAAGGTGCAATTTTTTTCCCCATTCGAGTTCACAGGCCCTCTGAGTTCCTTCCAAGTATCCCTGATCTAGGACTTAGGTTAGGAGAGGTAGTAGGGGAGTAGAGAACATTGTATAAAAATGAGTTCAGAAAAAACTAACAAGGGCAGTAGTTTTTTATTCTTAAGAGAGCTGAATATTGACAAAAGGCCAAAAGCAGACAGGAGGAAGAATGTGTTTTTGAGTTGGAGTTAAGGTAACCTGAGCATTTACTATTGTTAAAGTGAGTCAAAGAATTAAAAGGACACATTTTAAATTTATTGTATATGTTGTCTGCCTTTTATCAAACTTTTTGACCCCTGGAAGAGTACTAATGGTTGCGTCGGTAGTAAGATGAGAGGGCTGAATCTGGAGACTTCTTTTTGCGTAAGTAACCTGTGGCAAGATTAAGGGACAAATTACTATCCCTGTGTCTGTTACTTTGTTGGGCAAATGAAGATGATAGTGCCATATCTGTTGCACAGTATCATTCAGTATTTGAGGAGGAGGGTAGAGTGGAAGTTAGTCTGTACATGTATTAGACACTTAGCAAATATTTGATTTTAATTTAAAGATAAAATGAAAGCCTTGTGACTGTATTACATTTCCACTTTATTCCATCTTGATTTGCCTTTGGAGGAGATGGGTAAATTAAGCGGTCAGAAGTAAAATATGCAGTGTGCCCCATTGACAGTGTTTTGTGTGGCCTGTTAATTGGCAGCTCATTGTTTAGCCAGAATGTAAAGAAGCTGGTATAGAAATGTCTAAGAGTTTCATTATTTCATTTCTCTAGTGTCAAAAGATAATTTTTCAGAAAAAAGGTAAGTGAACACGTGTTAAAAATTTTATTTTACTCATATGAGGAAACCAGGCAAACGTGGTACAGCAACTGGTTAACCAGGAAAGTCAAAACAGTACAAATTTACGTGAAATAAAGGAATGTGGAGATGAATTGCAAATGGAGACAAAAACTTTTTTTTTCCCTTGAGTGAGAGGGAAGACATTTTAAAGCTCTACTGTGGAGACAAAATTTGCATATCTATCAGTTACCTAGAATTTAAAAAGACTTAAGATAGCCCTATAATCTGATAACTTGGAAGAGTGTGCTATAGATAACTTGCAGTTTTCCATTCAGACAAGTTTTCTGCACTTGATTTTAACTGTGTAAGTACAACTGAAAGGTGGGGAGAGATAGGGAGAGAGAAAAATTTCACATTTTCTATTTCTATAAAGAACAATTACATTTACATTAAATTACAATTCAAATATTTGTTGAGTACCTACTTCTGTCACCTCTCCACTTCATTTTTTTTTTACACTGCATAATCAGTGTGTTTCATATAGTGTATTTTTTAAAAAAGCATTTCATTTGGAACCATTTGAAGTTTTGAAAACACCCAAGAACTGTATAATGCCATATTGTTTTTAAGTGAATTAATACGACTTTTTATATACCTTTTGACACTCTAGTTAATTTTTAACCTTCTGTAATACCATAAAACCAACTTTAGGAAGCAATAATTTAGAAATAGCCCCTAAAGCAATGTTTCCTAGACTGTGTTCTAACAGATGTTAATAGGTATTTCAGAAAAAAGGCTTCCTCTGGAAGGAGTTTCAGAACTACTGCCCTAAGGTCATAGATTTAAATAAATCTTTTTATTCCAGAGAAGACATTGGAATCTGTAATCAAAGGAGGTAGTGAAATCCTCTTCTGAGATTAGAGGCCATTAATATGCCTTCTGGACTGGAGATAAGGTATATGGAGAATTTTCAAGGTTTCCTGCAGTCATTTCTATTTGGAAGGATTTTACTTTAACTATTGAGCGTCTCTGGAGTTCTAATATATGAGTATTACTATTTCATGTAGGACTTCTAAAAAAATTCTAAATAGTTTGTGTTATAAATAAGCAGAATTTGAATAACAGGATTTTTAAAAACTACATCTAAAGTAGGAACCATTAACACTCCTGCTTCGAATGGTTGCCTAACTGAGCAACTGTCAAATAAATTATGAAAACATGTACCTTAGTCACATTTAAAAGTCACAGCTTTGAGTTTGAATTCTAGCAACCCCTACCAGCGACCAGTTAGGCTGTCTCAACAATACTCCCTTATCTAACAATACCTTCTGTGAAGAGCTGTAAAGATTAAATTATCCTGTGTATTAAAGTGACTGGCACAGACCAGTGCCTTATTAAGACAGTATTACTCTTCTATTATCATTCTCATTAGTATTTTGTTTTTATTTTTGCTGAAATATAGAATAGCTACGAAAATTCTAGTTTGTAGCTGGATTACTTTTTATCCTTATTTGGAGGCAAGAAATAGTTTTTCCATTTCTTGAAGTAATTATTTCTTTTAGGTCATTCACCATCTTCCCAGTGTACAGAGTTATTTGCTGCTCAATACAGTATTGCTGTTTCATGTAATTTTTCCTGATTTACTGCTTACAGGATGATGCTGTCAGTATAGAAAGTGGCACAAACACTGAACGCCCTGATACACCTACAAACACTCCAAATGCACCTGGAAGGAAAAGTTGGGGAAAGGGAAAATGGAAGTCAAAGAAATGCAAATATTCTTTCAAATGTGTAAATAGTCTCAAGGTATGTGCAAAAAGATCCTGTGGGCTTCAGAATCATTTCTCAGTGGCACACATTTTATACTCACGATACTCTATCAAGTTTTATTTTAAAGTTACGGTGTTTTGAAGGGTTTTTTTGTAGTTCAGACTGCATATTCATTGTAGTGCATATTTAGTTCTTTTGGTTTTGATTTTTGTTTTAATTTAAATGTGTGACACTGAGTATTGCAGACTGGTTTTGGTTTATTGTTTGTATTCAAATAAAAGGTTTTGGGAAATGTTACCCTTCATAAGCCACTTCTGGCACCAGTTATTATTATAAAAAGAACTGAATGTGACCTATTAACTTTGAGTCAGTATAAATTGAAACAGATGTCTTACTTTGTACAGTTTTTAAATTTTAACTTTTATCCTTTGTTTTATTTGTAATTGTTTTCAAAGAAAAAGCTATAAAGTTTAAAAAACTTATAAATATTCAATACTTGGGGAAAAGGGGTTTATTTGTTTAAATTACTGTATCCTCAATAGTATTTTTATTTACTTTATAAAAAGGATTACTGGTGTTCAAGACGTTTTCTTTCTTTTTTGTTCACTTTGTTTTTTAAATTTGGGGTTATTTTTTCTATACTGAGGGAAAATATACATTACATTATCTCATACGTATGTAAGTTAAAACGTTTTATAAATATCTAAATATGCTTTTCAGTAAAGTCTTGGGAAAGCATAAGAATCTATGACTATATGACATTTTCCTGTGTAGTAAAAATTGAGTGCTCAGTGTGTCAAATTATGCCCCCATGAAAGGACAGAAATTAATCTCAGCATATTAAAAAAAAAGCGGTGTCTGTTATAGTTTTATGTTAATGTTTATTTGTATTAACCTACTACTGTTAGCTACTATATCTGGAAGATGTTTTTAAGTACCATCTAAGTATTTCAAAAGCTTAAATCTGTGGCTTTTCAAATGATAAGAAAATGAAAGTTGTTACTTTAAAAGTGAAGACAGTGCCTTAAAGTGAAAAGTTTGTGTTAAATGCCAGGAGATTGCCAGTAAAATCCTAAAGCTGAAAAATAACTTTGTGAGCAAAAGTGAATAATTTTTTTTTTTTTAATATCTCCTCATAGTCTCCAGTAGCTGGGAAGTTACAGTCTGTTCTCTCCCTCCCCCCCCACCGCTGTTCAAGTATTCTTGTTCATTATAAAACTTCTTGGGATATTTTTCTTTTAAGACCCAACTTTAAGGTTATTTAAAATTGTTTATACAGGACTAACAGAAAGCAGTGATTTGAATGGCATCTGATATGCTTCACTTTACAAGGGAAAAATGGAGCCTAATAAAATTTAATGAATGCCAAAGAAGCTGTATTACCTCTTTAAGGCCATTTGTTAGTTTCCTATTTCAGAAAAATAAATTGTGTTCTTATGGCCCAAGAGGTTAAAGGTGTCTACCAAAATTATCCAGTTTATTGTGATTCAGAAGAATATGATTGAGTTTGAGAGAATAAAAGGCAAATATCAAAGTATTTTCATAGGTAAGTAGTTATCTAACCTGTGATTTAAGCTTTTGATTGTTTTAAAACTTTTATCATACCCAATATTTTAAAATGTTAACACTAGATTAGTGATACACAAAATAATGGATTGCTTTTTGGAAAAAATTAGAAGGGACAAAGTTAGTTTACTATCATTTTTTGGTTTCTAAGATACTTTAACTTTTCTTATTTCATGATTATTTTATAGGAAGATCATAACCAACCATTGTTTGGAGTTCAATTTAACTGGCACAGTAAAGAAGGAGATCCATTAGTATTTGCAACTGTAGGAAGCAACAGAGTGAGTGTTAAGGGGTCTGTTTGGTATTTGGCTTGATTATCGGATCTTGTGTTAATATATTATAATATTGAAATGGAATGATTTCACAGTAGATTTTGTATAGCTGGTTTAACAATATGATTGTGTAAGAGTGAAGCTTTTTAGAAATTGACAAATTAAAACTAGTATTATGACTGAAAATACATCTCAATATATTATTCCCAATTCATGAAACAGGTTTTATACTTGTATTTGTCTTCATGAATATTTTGAGTGGTTGAAATAATTGACTTTCCTCTTTTTTTGAAGTGACTTTGTTATTTACCATTCAAACAGGATAAGAAGTCTGATTTTTAAAAATAACGTTATTAAAAGTGTTTTAATTATTTGCAATAAAAAGTTGAGTTGTTTTTTTTTTTTAAGGAAGCCAAAAACTATCTTGAATTAAGAGTGATGGGTGGAGAGAGTCATGCTGGCACATTTTAACATAAACTATTACTTAACTTTTTAGTTAAACCTGGGACTGAACTGGAGGATTGCTAAGATTTAATTATTCATTCCATTCACTTCTAAATGTGTGGGGAACTGGAAGATTTCCTAGTCCTTTCCAGGGAGTCTTCAAGAGTTTTCTATTAAAGTTGAAATCACCTCAGGGAAAAATTGTCCTCTTAAGTCTTTGTAAGCTAACATTCTGGGTATTTGTTTATACTGTACGAGCAATTAAGAGGAATAGCATAGAAATAGGTTGGTGTACTCAGAAAAAAAATGTGGAGGAAATAGATTAACTGGGTATGGGTTGACCACAGATAAAAGCCACTTCCTCTATCCTCAGCCCAAAGGGGGAAGAGGGGTGAATCTGAGAGATGTTCCGTAAGTTATTTTAATTGAGTAAAATAAAATTTGATGTGTCTTTAGTAATTGTTCTAAGATTCTTAAATAAAAGGGCATAGGTTTTAATGCACAGTACTTATTTCCTATATTTGTTTCTGTTTCTTAGTATTGGTATTCTTTTATTCTCAATCAAAATTAACTTGATAGCAAGAGAGTTGTCAATTTAGTATTTTTCAAACGTCAGCATATTTTCAAGGATTTTTTTTTTTCTTTTCCCTAAACGTTTGAGAATTGTAGTAACACATACCCAGCCATTCTGGGCTAGATCCTTCCTATTCACATTTTCTAAAAAGTAAAACTTGGCTTTAGGTAGTTTTTTCCTGGGCACTCTTTAAAGGATGTTTTGGTAACATTTAAGGCTGTGGTGCTTTTACTATTTGAGAAAGTCATTGAAATTCTGAATATTTGAAAGTTACCACTGAAGTTGATAACATGGGATAACGGCTTTTTTTTTTTTTTTTTAAGTGTTCAGCCAAATGTACGTTGTGTGGTATGTAGCCTGCTTATAGTTGTTTAGTCCCTAAATTCTTTGAAAACAACAATGCAGAGGAAAAGTAATGTAGTTTCAAGAAAAGATTAAGGTTATTTTTTTCCTAGTTGGTAACATAGCCTGTTAATTAAATTTGAATCCACTTTTAAGATGTCTTATAATCTTATAAACTTAATAAGATTTAACCTTATAAACCATTATAATCATATAAACCTAAGATTATAATACTTGGCTATAATATTAATAGTACCAGAATTGGTATACTTTGTACTTCAGTATGGTTATTGTAGCATTCTAGGCTTTCTAACAAAAAAAATCCCTATTCTCATTTAAGATGACATTAAAAGCTGTTACATAGTTGATTGAATTACAAAAAGTCCTACTTTTAGGATTTCTTTAAGAAGAAGAAAAGGAAAATGTAATTATCTCCTAAGATATAACCTAGTTAGCAGCCATATAAAGAATATTTTTAAAAATATTAATGTAGAGGAGATTATTTTATGAATGAATAGACTGTGATGATATACAAGATCGTCATAGCATTCTTATATACTGTTATAAAATAATAGGTTTTTGCTAATGTGGCTAAGCTATAAGATAAATGGAAAGAAATTTATAAAAGTTTAGTATTACAAAATTTCATATAGTGTGTATATTTAAAATTTTATAATATGTGACAAATGAAAAAGGCCACCATATGTAGGAAGTTAATGTTTGATTAGCTGTACTCATGAAAACTTTCTTATGTGTAACTAATATGTAAATGCTCTAACACTATCCGAAGACTTTTATTGTGAATTTAAAGGATGATAAACCACAATTACTTTGGGGCGTTCAACTTTATTCACTTTGAAGAGTTGGTGCAATTATATGGATGAAATGTAAATTTAAAAGATTAGAAGTAGAAACTTATTACTACAATATTTAATGTACTCTGGATATTATGTAAAACATTAGGCTTTGTAATAATGGCTTCCTTAAGCTTAAAGGAGCTTTTAAGGCAATAGTTGCTGTAGTCTACTTGAGATATAATTGTGACTAAAATATGTTTAAAAGGCGAAAAGGGTATGTTTCTCTACTTGATGAAATTTACTGTATTTGTGTTTTCATTAGGTTACCTTATATGAATGTCATTCACAAGGAGAAATCCGGTTGTTGCAATCTTATGTGGATGCTGATGTATCCTTTCCTGGGTTTTTAATATCTTTGGTCAAAGAAATTTATTTTCAATAGGTACACTAAAACTTTTCTAAATTAATTTCCTAAAGTTACTGTCCTTTTTTAACTTTAACCAGTGCTATTTTTTCACTATCACTGTCACCTAAGATCTTCACTATTACTATTGCCATCACCTAAGAGAATCCTGGTATTTCGTTTTCCTGATCGTTAGAAATTCACTGTGGAGGGGATATGGTGGGTGGGTGCAGATGGCTGGAGATAGGAGCGTTAGAAATCCAGTAACAGAAAATGTCTGTAGAGATTAGCTAAAACCTCTTGTTTTTTTGACCTTGCCTAGAATTTATCATTTCAGTGTAGTTATTTAATATAATGATGAATTTGGATTGATCGGAAGCTGTGACTGGCAGTCATTCCAAGTATTTGATCAACAAAGCTTAGGGAGAAAAAAGTAAATGTGCAGCTTAGGAAATAAAATATTGCAAAATGTGGGTTCATAAAGAAGAGGAAAAATTTGAAAAGCCAAAGGGTTACAGCAGTAAAAGCTAGGTGATAAGATGTTTCTTCCAGATCCATTTGAAAAACCTAACAAACAAGACAAGGCAAGGACACTCAAGTCTTCTCTAGAAGATATGGAAAGATGTGAGCTCCCACAGGAAGAGGTGGAAAACTAAATAGTTATTCATTTTTATTTAGATATTCATAGTCAGAAATACCAGGATAGAGCAGAGCTCAGCTAATTACAGCCGGCAGGCTGGCCACCTGTTTTTGTAAATAAAGTTTTATTAGAACACAGCTATGCCCATTTGTTTATATATTGTCTGTGGCTGTTTTGGCACTATAAGGACGGAGTTGAGTAGTTGTACAAACAGCTAAATAGTAAACAATTGAGTGGAGGGACTGAGATTTGGTTTGATCATTTGGTATGGATTTTAGAAAAACCTAGATTTGCCATTGTATAAATTTGGTTGTATAAAGAAAAATGAGAATTTTTTATGTCGAAAAATTTAGCAGTTCTTTGTAGGTTTCCTTCTGTTGTAATCATTTAAAAAATTTTTAAAAAAAATTTTTTCCTTAGGCCCAGGGACAGACTGGAATGTCTGTTATAATCGTTGACATGTTTATTTTTCAAAAATAAATTATGTTTCTTAACTGGCATATATTAGGCTGATGAAAACTTTTACACTTGTGCATGGACCTATGATAGCAATACAAGCCATCCTTTGCTGGCTGTAGCTGGATCCAGAGGCATAATTAGGATAATTAATCCCATAACAATGCAGTGTATAAAGGTGAGTTTTCTCATTAAATTATAGATCTGCTGCTTTTGAATGCACACCTATGAAAATGTGTCATGTTAATCTTAAAACTAATGGAATCAATGACTGTAAAATTTATGATTTGATTTGTATTTTGCTTGTTGCTTTCTTTAGACAAGTCTTTTGAGACCTTTGTCACATTTGGGTAATATAAATTAAGGAAAAATGGGAAAATGTTAATATTTGCAATGTTTTCTTTTAAAATCATTTCCCTCCTCCCTTACCTTATTTTGAGAGGCTCTAAATGAACAATAACAGAGGAGTGAGTCCATTTTCCAAGACACCAAACTTGGGGTGGGGGCTCTAGAGTCAAAGGAACCTTGTCATGAACATAAAGGGGAAGCCTAGGAAGTTGATATGGAGACAGATTTTACAAGTCACTTTAATGAGCTGTTTTTAACCCTGGGGACACATTAGAATCACCTGAGGATCTTTTAAACCCTGCATATACCTGAGCCTGTGCTAATCCAATCAAATCAGAATAGCTGCAGTGGGACTTTAGCATCTTTTCTTTCTTTTTACTTGAAGTTTGTTGGGTGATTTATGCAGCCAACATGGACAGTCACTTCTTTAAGTGAAACTATTCATTCTTTAAAGATTTATGAAAGAATTTATTGATTTTGAGATATGAAACTTGAAGTATTTTAAATTTATTGTAGCACTATGTTGGCCATGGAAATGCTATCAATGAGCTGAAATTCCACCCAAGAGATCCAAATCTCCTCCTGTCAGTAAGTAAAGGTAAGATAAGCAAATATTTCTTTAGTCTGTGGAAGCTGTCAGAATTAAAATGGAGTCACTAATGTTAAGCAAACCTGAAAAATAGAGTCAGGAAAAGCCATGAAGAGTTTTCATACTTGTATGCCTGACAAAAGCTATGACAAAAGACTACAAAAACCACAACCTTGCACAAGGGCCGTCACAACCTTACACAAAAAAATACTTCTATAGGGACATCTGCCCAGTAACTTGCTTGTTCAGCCTAAGACTGGCATCTCCTGTGATCTTTGTAGCCAAGTATAATTATTTCAAAACAATTATGTAATCTTCATTCTTTTCTTTAAAAACCTTTGTTTTCCCTTGCCACTCCGAATACGCACATAGTTGACTATAGCATGTGTATTCCCATAGCAATGCTTTATTCTCAAATAAACATCTTTTGAGAGCCTCTCTCTGTTATTTAAGTCAGCAAGTCCTTTTTATTTGGGAATAATTTTTTTTAAGGGACAAATAGTGTTCTAAGGAAAGAAAGCCAAATTTAAGAAAAAATTAGTAACAGTAAATTTTAGTAGAAAAATCTCAGGCTATATTAGTATCTCCAAAGCAAGGACTGGGGAAAGGGACCATAAAATATACTTATGTCTGTTAACAGCCGACCCAGGTAAAATAATTGGTGCTGAGGAGTAAGTATGGGTTACCCTTCTTATTTACCATATTGTGTTGTGATAGTTCTAGAACTTTATACTCAGCTGAATAATTATATTATTTTATCAGTTTTAAGTGGCATGTCAAGAAAGTTATGACGTATTTTAAAGTTTTTAAGATAGTTTTGCAAATAATTTTACTGGTTACTATCACCCTGTCTGGTCATGTAATAAAAAATCCTGCATATGAAAGTCCATGTTGCTTTCTTATTTAAAAAAAAAAAACAAAAAAACTTTTGTTTTATAAAGGATTCCCTATAGAATTTATTAAAATGCTCAGCTCTCTAGCATAAGCCCTTTGGAATATTTCCTATAAAGAAAAAGCATTGCATTGCTCTTTATGCCTTTGCTGGCATTATAAATTTATTCTGGGTTTAGACGGATCTGTTAGTCATTCTTCGTCATTTCTGAGCTATCTGAAGTAATTCTTCTTTCTACATTCTGTTCTTGATTACTTTTTCTCTTTGCATTTCTACTGTATTAATGTAGTCAACTTTATTCTTTTCTTAGGCTTGTCAAACCTATAACCTCCCCTGCAATCCACTCAAAGGATGTCCTCAAATGAAAACTCTTACATGAAAATGTTTCACTGTCATTTTTCTGTAACTACCAAGGCTTAAGTTTGGAAATCACCACCTCTAGGAAGTACTTCATACTTTTTCTTGTCTCTTGATAACAGTGGTTGGGCTCAGATATTTCTGTACAAGTGAATAGGCCATAATGCCTCATTTGTTCTAAATATCACAGCTTTTAACCCAGATCTTCCCCTATTGTGTCAGTAAGGGCATTTTTAAAAAAAATCAAAACAACTTTTCAACATGTATAAGAATTTAGCTACAAATGATACCATCAAGAAAGTAAAAAGACAAGCTGCAGAATAGGAGAAAAAACATTTATAAATCATGTATCTAATAAAAGGCTTGTATTAAGAACAATTACAACTCAATAATAAAGACAGCCCAATTAAAAAATGGGCAAATGTTCTGAATAGACATTTCTCCAAAGAACATACATGGCTGATGAGCGCACAAAAAGATGTTCAATATAATAGTCATTAGGAAAATATAAATCAAAACCACAATGAGATACCACTTCACACCTACTTAGGATGGCTATTAATAAAAAGACAGGGCCAGGTGCAGTGGTTCACACCTGTAATCCCAGCACTTTGGGAGGCTGAGGTGGGAGGATCGCTAGAGGCCAGGAGTTCAAGACCAGCGTGGGCAACATAGTGAGACCTCATCTCTACAAAAAATTCTTAAAAAATTAGCTAGCATGGTGGCTCACACCTATAGTCCCAGCTACTCGGGAGGCTGAGCCGGGAGGATTGCTTGAGCCCAGGAGTTCAGGTTGCATTGAGCCATGATCACGCCACTGCCGGGGTGATAGAGTGAGATCCTGTCTCCAAAAAAAAAAAAAAGTGTTGACTAGGATGTGGAGAAATTGGAACACTTCTCAAACATTGCTGGTGGAAATATAAAATGTAACCACTTTGAAAAACAGTGCAGTTCCTCAAAATGCTAAACATAGAATTACCAATCCTAGGTGTATTTACACATATCTTTATCTCTTGGAGGGGTGTGTGTGTGTGTGTGTGTGTGTATATCTCCAAGAGAAATAAAAACATGTCCACACAGAAACCTGTACACAGTTAGAATCAAGAAATCATTTTTACAGCAATCTTAATTTCTACTGTTGACGCATGTATTACTGCCTCTTGGTGTTATTTATGTAATATGTTAATATTCATGTACAGTATGAACATCGTCATTGACTATTTCAAGCTCTCTGTGATATTTCTTTTGCTGTAATTCTTTACTAATATTTAATAGAAAAGATCGTTCAAATTATAGTTACATAATTTTTAAAGAAGGACTGTCATTCTATAAAATTGTGTCACGATATATGTAGTTTTCATATTTTGGGCTTACTGTAGAAATCTTATAAATCTAATCAGTCTCCTTCCGTTTGTTGATGTGTGGTGAAGGCAAAAGTTGTCTTGTTCTGTGGCATAATATAAAATTACTCATGTCACATCCCTAAGTATTTATTTTCTTACCTCAAAATTATATTTCCATCAAATTAGGATATGATTTAAAGAAAATTATTTGAGGTAAATAAGCTTAAAATATTTTTAAGATGACATAAATATTTCTTATTTACTTATCTTACTGTCTTATTTCATGTTAGTCTGTTAGGAGAGGCTAAGAGTGAACAAGAGATAGAACTCACAGCCTCAAGCCCTTTTATAATCCATTCATAAGAGTGGAGCCCTCATGACCTAAATACCTCCCATTAGCCTATACATCCTAAAACTTCTGTTTTGGTGATTTTTTTCCCAACACATGCATTTTGGGGGACACATTCAAACTATAGCATTCTTCCCCTAGCCCCCCAAATTCATGTCCTCACATACAAAATACAGTCATTCCATCCAGTAACTCCAAAAGTCTTAATCTGTTCTAGCATCAACTCAAAAGTCCAAAGTCCAGGGTTTCGTCTATATCAGATATGAATGAGACTCAAGGCAGAATTCATTCTGAGGCAAATTCTCCTCCAGCTGTGAGCCTGTGAAATCAAACAAGTTACCTACTTCCAAAATACAATGGTCAGACAGGTATAGGATACATATTCCCATTCCAAAAGGGAGAAATAGGCAAGAAGAAAGGGTGACTAACTGGTCCCAAGTAAGTCCAAAATCCAAGAGAGCAAACAACATTAAATCTAAGGCACCAGAATAATCTTCTTCACTCCATGTCTTGTCTCCTGGGCACACTGGGGCAGGAGTTGGGCCCTGAAGGCCTTGGGCAGCCCACCCCATGGCTTTACTGGGTATAGCCCATACAGCATCTCTCATGGGTTACAGTCAGATACCTGCAGCTCTTCAAGGCTGTTGTATGCTGGTAGCTCTACAGTTCTGGGATCTTGGGGATCCCAAGATCCTAGTGGAGCCCCCACAGCTCCACTAGGTATTGCCGTAGTGGGGAACTCTGCAGTGGCTCTCACCCCGCAATTTGGCTGGGCCTTGCCTTAGTGGGGGCTGTCTGTGGTGGCTTTGCCCTTGTGACAAGTTTCTGCCTGAGTCCCAGGTTGTTTGTGCCATCCTGTAAAATCTAGGTGGAGGAAGCCATGCCTCCAGCTCTTGCATTCTGTGCAGCTGCAGACTTAGCACCTCGTGGATGCTGCCAAGATTTGCTGCTTGCACCTTCTGAAGCTGTGGCCTGAGCCCCCTTGAGCTACACCTGGGGCAGCCAAGGAGTGCTGCATAGGTGGGGAGCAGAGTCTCAAGGTGGCCCTGGGAAGTGAATGTAGAGGACTTGTGAGTGCCTCTCTGGAAGCGTTGTCCTCGGGGTCCTAGCTTTGCCTCAGAAATCTCTGAAATGCCTTGGATGTCGTTCTCCTATTATCTTGATTAATAGAACCTGGCTTCCTTCTATCCCTATTAATCTGTTTAGCAATTGGCCGCTTGGCCACACCCTTAGTATTCTCTCTCCAACACAATTTTTTATTTGTGCGGCCAGACTGAACATTGTCCAGATCTTTTTGTTCTACATCCCTTTTAATTATAAATTCCATCTTTAAATCATTCTCTCTCCTCTCATTTTGCTGTAAGCAGCCAAAAGAAGGCATGCAGCACCATGAATCCTTTGATGCTTAGATATTTCTTCTTCCAGATATCCTAGTTCATTGCTCTTATGTTCTGCTTTCTATGAAGTCCTTAGGACATGGACACAATTCTGCTAAGTTCTTTACAACTGTATAACAAGGATGGCCTTTACTCCAGTTTCCAATACTTTCTTATTTCCATCTGAGACCCCATCAGAATGGTCTTTACTATCTGTAGTTTTATGAACATTCTGATCACAACCACGTAAGTAATCTCTAAGAAGATTTAGGCTCTCCCTGCCACTCTTGTCGTCTTCTGAGCCCTTGCCAGAATTGACCTCAACACTCCATTCATGGCAAAATAAGCTTTTTCTACCTTGCTTCTCTAAATTCTTCCAGCCACAACACGTTACCCAGTTTCAAACTGCTTCTACATTTTCCGATATTTATAGCTACAGTTCCATTTCTCAGTACCAACCTGAGTCTGTTTTATGCTGCCATAACAGAACACCACAGACTGGGTAATTTATAATGAATAAAAATTTATTTGGCTCACAGTTCTAGAGGTTGGGAAGTCCAAGAGCATGGCACCAGCATCTGGTGAGGGCCAGGTGCTGCATCGTTCCTATAGTGGAAGGCCAGAAGGGCAAGAGAAGGTATGAAGGAACAAGAGATTGAATTTATAGCCTTAGGTCTTTTTATTAAATATAATTGGTATTAATCTATTCATGAAGGTGGAGCCCCATGACCTCAACACCTCACATTAGGCCCCACATCAGAACACTTACACTGGGGATTAAGTTTCCAACACATGCTTTTTGGAGGACAAATTCAAACCATAGCACCTAGTTAATTCTACATGTGATGTAAATATTTTAAGTTGCTGTATAATACAGATTACATTTTTAGGCTTTACTGTGCATAACTTAAGAAGTCCAAACTTTTGTAGTTTTTCCTTAATAAGATGTTGAAAGCTCATAGTAAATGAATGATAAAAGTTCACCTGAATTTTTTGTATGTTTATACTAGATCATGCTTTACGATTATGGAATATCCAAACAGACACTCTGGTGGCAATATTTGGAGGCGTAGAAGGGCACAGAGATGAAGTTCTAAGTGCTGTAAGTTGAAACCTGCCCGGTAGTCACTCAGGTTTACATAGCTATGGACAGTCCCCATGGAACTCCTTATAAGAAAGCATATGTTTGTTTCATATAGTCTGTCAGGCAGACATTTCACTTATGTTTGACATACAACATTTTAATCTTACATATGAAGGAATAAAGCAAGTAAAGTCTATTTTCTGTATTTGTTTTTTTAATTACCTGCACGAATACTATGAACTTGTTCCTTTTCTCTTAATCTAAAACCATGAAGTTAATGTTTGTTTTACTGTTTCTCAGTTGTTAAAGGAAAAAATTAAACTAGTTAGCCATTAACAAACTTACTCATATTTTCTTTGAAGTTGAAACATAAGTTACTCACTTTTAGGAAGTGGTTTATTGTTCTCACACTGAGTTTTACATACTTGTTTCCAACTCTTCTCTTTGGGTGGCATGGTATTATAAAAGACCAATAGTTGGTTCAAATACTATCTTTCTATTGATGTATTATAATCCATTGATCTATTACAATCTGATACAAGTGTTTTTGCTAAGGTTTCAGATTTTCACATTATTATAGCTTTACTTATGTTCCATGTATAGCTCCCTTGATTCCTTTAGAAATTTTCCATCTCTTTGGCTCTTTTTTATTTAACTATGTAAAGGAGCATATATTTTGAAGCATGTAATGTATTAATTGGAGGCACTAAAATATTCCTACAGATGGGATTTGTATGCATTTTTGAGAATCACACCTACCTTGTGGTACCCTGTCAACTTGGATTTTGTAAAAGTTGTAGTAGCATTCTATATCTGGCTTTATGTGTGTAAAAGCTAAGTGTACTATCCTTTCTTAAGAACTCTAAGTTAGAACTATTGACTCTATGGATGTGTCGTTGCTGTTGACAGGTAATTAGAAGTAGTGTGCTTGTGAATTCAATAAACACAGACCTAAAGTTCTCAGACTCTTATAAAACAGTATTCATAATTAATTGGAGGGTTGGATTAACACATAATATGTAGGTTAAGGAAAATATCCTCCTTTAGTAGAACTCTCTACTGTTATTTCTTAGAATACAAACAGGATACAGTATATATCTCTTCTATGAAATACAGGAGTTTGCTGCTAGGAGGATAGATGTGTGAGATTTTCATTAACTCATCATGTGCCTTATGCTAAATTAAATAGCATCTCTGGGCCTCAGTGTCCATCTGTGAAATAAGATTAATCTGTTAGGTGCCTATCAAAAATTAGTAAACAGCAAATGAAGAAGTTAAAATCTGTTATTTTCTTTATTAGACTTTTTTATATATTTAATAAGTGATGTCTAAAACCAATGTAAATGTTTGAAATGTTTTGACTTAGAACAGATAAAGTTCAGTTTGTCTTAACAGATAAAGTTAAATTTCAGCTGTTTAAGGTTCACGTATTTTCACATATAGATGTCATTTTCATTTCTTGATCAGGATTGGACAGGAAGAGTAATATAACTATTCAGCTTTTTCTGTCAGCAAATAATTATTCTACCTTAGCGTTCAATTTACCTTCAAAATAAAGCAAAAGAAATATTTAAAGATGATTGAATAGATAAGACTAAGTTCAAGTAATTTATTTTCTTGCCTTCCATATTGTAAAAGGTCATACTCTCTTGGTGACAAATCAATTAAAACTAAATTCTTGAAAGTAGTAAACTCTGATTTATGGCCTACATAGATGAAACCCAAAATGTAGTTAGTATTGTGGTTTAAAATACAATTTTCACTATGTTACATCAGATGAAAATTGGATAAATATACTTTGGGACTGTAATTTATATACTTAATTTAAATTTTTCTGTTTTACATACAGGATTATGATCTTTTGGGTGAAAAAATAATGTCCTGTGGTATGGATCACTCTCTTAAACTTTGGAGGATCAATTCAAAGAGAATGATGAATGCAATTAAGGAATCTTATGATTATAACCCCAATAAAACTAACAGGTAACAACTGTAGTATTCAAAACAATTTGCTATGTTGTACTGTTGAGTAATTTTAAACCACTTAAACTTATGGAATAGAGAAAGTAAAGGACATTGTAGAATATTGTTATATTAAGGTTTGTTAAACAGTGTAAATTGTAATTCAAGATGGTAAACCACAATTTTAAAAAATGGGGTTCTTGGCCAGGCACGGTGACTCACACCTGTAGTCCCAGCACTTTGGGAGGCTAAAGCAGGAGGATCACTTGAGGCCAAGAGTTTGGGACTATCCTGAGCAATATAGTGAGACCCCGTCTCACAAAAAAAGTTAGTAATTAGCTGGGCGTGGTGGCGTGTTGTTATTACTTGCAAAGCTGAGGCAGGAGGATTGCTTAAGCCCAGGGGTTCAAGGCTGCAGTGAGCTATGATCCTGCCACTACATTCCAGTTTGGGGGATGGAATGAGACCTTGTCTCAAAAAAAGGGTGAGGGGTTCTTATCTCTAATTCATGATAATATTAATGCTTTCCTCTAAATGATGCTCACTTCATAATAGACGGAGCAAATTCACATGCAGGAGCCTTGCTTTATGGTACTATAGGGTGGGGAATTTTTCAGTTTTCTTAATATGTTTTTGTAATGTCTCGCTTAGTGCAGTAACTGTCTTTAGAATCTTATGAGGCTGTCATTAACACTTTCACCATAAACATCATATGTCTACATATGTTAACTTTGTCGGCACTTTAGTTTTAGCAAAGAGCTAGAGTTTATTTTCTGGTTATCAAGCTAGATTATTAATAGATTGTTAGTTAAATTTGTAAGCATCAGTAAATACTTCAGTGCACTAACATTCATTAGACCTCAGTGGCCTCTAAGGATTATTACAACTTTCAGATTTCTCCTTTAAAACACCAGGGGCTAGTACAATGTTAAATTTATATTTCTAAATTATTTTCTAGGTCTCTGGAATGAATACAAATTATATTTCACAGTTTACAAAAAATAACGTTGAGTTGTGCTAGTCTTCTCCTTGAGAAAGGTTTAGCCATAAGATTATAATATTTACTTGTCTAAAAAGCAATTAACATAATTACAGCAGACTTAGAAATTTATATGAGATCATTAATAACATTTTAATGTTTTAACAAACATCTCAGAGTTTGAATTAGAAGGATTGTTTGATATGATGCAGCCCAACATGCTTTTTACATGTGAGGGAAAAGGTAAAGAGAGAACATGTAAATTTCCTAAGACAGCTAATCCACGGCATATTATACTTTTACAGTTATTTCTGATTAAAAACTGAATCACTTACTAGATTAGACATGTTAGGTATAGTATTAAATCACTTCAAAATTAGTGGCAGCTTGTCTGTTTACTGTCTTCTCACAAATATATTTAAGGAAAAAATAATGCCACGTTTTGGTTTCCTAAATACAGACATTATTAGGAAAATTCCTAACTAACAAATGTGAAATTCCTGCAGAGTGTCATTTTCAGAAATTAATGCTCAAGGCAGGACTCTCATCTAAACTTACCTTTAGCAGACTTTGGAATGATGTTTCATTGTTCCTGGAAAGATGACTATCTTTTGCAGTATTGTAGATATGTTGACTTTCATTAACCATTAATGCTAAATTTTACAGGATTGAGTAGGTAGCTTAGTATATTTTCTAAAACTTAATGATCCTCACATCAGGTCTTTATCATTGGTTAGGATAGCCAGAATTGAAGTGTTTAAGTTTGGGTTATATATGGTAAAAGGCAGGAGCTGCAATTTTAATAAATGAAATATTATAGGACGAAAATAAAAGTGGAATGAGACCTTAGCTCTCAATAAACAAAGTATTCAGTTATATAGGTATACAGAGGAATTAATAGTCATACATTTTGTTTTTCAAAGTTTTATAAATCCAAAAATGAAAAAGAGTGTGATTCTACAATAATTTTTTCTTTTAACTTTTTACATTTCCATTCTTCTTCAGGCCATTTATTTCTCAGAAAATCCATTTTCCTGATTTTTCTACCAGAGACATACATAGGAATTATGTTGATTGTGTGCGATGGTTAGGCGATTTGATACTTTCTAAGGTATGGTAACTGCAGTTAAGCTATACTTCCATTGTTTGTGTGTGTATGTGTGTGTCTGTGTGTGTGTGTGTGTTGGAACTTTGCAGGGAGGTTTTTACCTAGTTTGTTAAAATGAAGGGCAGATGGGAAACTGCCTTTTTTTTTGAAGTCTCATATTTTGGTATATTTGGAAACTTGTGTTAGGGATAAATCATCCTAGTGAATTAAAATTCTTTGTGCTCCAGTAAGATGAGAAATGTAGCTTACAAGGTGATAAGTGTTCTCTGATATTCGATGTTATTGCAAGATAACCAGTATCTCAAGCCAGCGGTTTGTTTTATATGTTTGTTACTATTTCAGTAAAATTTTATTTACAAAATCAGGTGGCCGGAGTTGGCTCATAAGCTGTCGTTTGCCAGCCTCTGCTCTAGAGTATTGATACAGATGCTCCTCGATTTATGATGGTATTAAATCCTGATAAGCCCATCATAAATTGAAAATATCATAAGAGGAAAATTCATTTAATACACCTAACCTTAGCAAACGTCATTGCTTAGCCTAGCCTACCTTAAATGTGCTCAGAACACTTAATATTAGCCTACAATTGGGCAAAATCATCTAACACACAGCCTATATTATAATAAAGTGTTGAATATCTCATGTATATAGCTAGCCCAAGAAAAGATCAAAATTCAAAATTTGATGTATGTCAAAGATAGGATGGTTTCGTACCATCATAAAGTCAAGAAATCATAAATCAAACCATCATAAATCAGGAACCATCTCTGTGTATGTATATGTATTTTTTTTTAGCTGATAATTTAGAGAAGTTATTCATGATGTTATATGAACATTTAGGATTGTCAAATTTGGAGAAATTGCTATCCAGTTTCTTTTCTTGATGTGGATTTCAGGCTATTTCACATTTTCTTGATCAGAGCCTGATTTATTTTTTTCTTGGCCTTATGTCTATAGTTTTACTGGTTTGGTTTTTTCCCTTAAACTTTTGATCTTGAAATAATTAGATTCACAGGAAGTTTCAAAGATACTTCAGAAAGGTCCCATTTGACCTTTACCCAATTTCCCCCAATAGTTACATCTTAAGTAACTATACATCTTAATGTAACTATAATACATCTTATGTAATTATAATACATCAAATCTAGGAAATTGACATCGGTATAATGTGTGTATATAGTTTTATGTCATTTTATCATAGTGAATTTTGTCATTTCAAGACTGTTACAGTTTGGGACCTTTTAAGATTGTTTTTTTCCACTCAGTATAACGCCCTTGAGATCCATCCAAGTTGTTGCCTGTATCAGTAGTTCCCTTTTTTATTGTTGAGTAGTATTGCATGGTATGGATGTAACACAGTTTATTTAATCATCTATTGTAGGATGTTTTGGCCGCTTCCAGTTTTGGGCTATTACAAATAAAGCTGCTAATGAACAGTTGTGTACAGGTTTTTGTGTGGACTTAAAGTTTTCATTTCTCTGGGTAAATGCCTAGGAGGGCAATTGCTGGGTCATGGTTAAGTTTGTTTAGTTTTTTAAGAAACTGCCAAACTATTTTCCAGAGTGGCCGTGCCATTTTACATTCTCACCAGCAATGTATGAGAGATCCAGTGTCTCCGAATCTTCGCCAGCATTTGGTATTGTCATTATTTTTTATTTTAGCTGTTCTGATAGGTGTGTAGTGATATCTCATCGTGGTCTTAATTTGCATTTATCTGATGGCTAGTGATGTTGAACATCTTTTTCATGTGCTTATTTACCATCCATATATCCTTTTTGGTGATGTCTCTTTGTGTATCTCTTGCTCATTTCTAATTGGATTGGTTTTTGTTGTTTTTTTTTTTTTAACTGTTGAGTTTTGAGAATTCTGAATATATTCTAAATATGAATCCTATGTCAGATATGTAGTTTGCAAATATTTTCTTTCAGTCTGTAGCTTGTCTTCTCATCCTCTTAATAGGGTCTCTCACAGAGCAAATGTTTTTAATTTTTATGAAATCCAATTTATTGGTTTTTTAAAAACATTTTATGGATCATGTTTTTGATGTTGTATCTAAGGACTCTTCACCAAGCCCTAGACCTTAAACATATTCTCCTGTGGCTTTTTGTAAAAGTTTTATACTGCTGTGTTTTACATTAAATGGATGATCCATTTTGAGTTGATTTTTGTATAAGGTACGAGATTTAGTTGAAGTTTTTTTTTCCCCCTGTGGATATTCAGTTGCTCCAGCAGCATTTGTTGAAAGACTATCCTTCCTCCATTGAGTTGTTTTTGCACCTTTGTCAAAAATTGTTTGGCCATACTTCTGTGGGGCTGTTTCTGGTTTTTCTGTTCTGTTCCATTGTCTGTCTCTCCACTAGAATTACCTACACGGTCTTAATTATATTAGCTCTATAATAATTCTTGGAATCAGATAGCTTTCTCCCACTTTATTCTTTTTTTTTTTCCAAAATTGTTTTTAGCTATTCTAGTTCCTTTGTCTTTCCATATAAATTTTAGAATAATTTTGTCTACATTTACAAAAAACCTTGCTGGGGTTTTTTTTGCAGGGAATGAGATTTTGATTGGAATTGTGTTAAATTGTGTTAAGCCTATATGTAATTTTGAGGGGAAATAATATCTTTATACTAAGTTTCCTAATCCATGGCTATGGTATGATTCTTTTTATTTAGATCTTCTTTGATTTTTATCATCAACATTTCGTAGTTTTAGCATATAAATCCTGTTTATGCTTTGTTAGATTTATACCTAAAGTTTTTTTTGAACAATTGTAAATGGTATTTTATTTTTTAAATTTCCATTTTGATGTGTTCATAGCTAGTATGTAGAAATACAGTTGATTTTTGCATATTGATCTTGAATCCTGTGACCTAACTACTTATTCTAGGAGTTCTTTTTTGTAAATTTCTTGCAGTTTTCTATGTAGATCATCATATCATTTGCAAAGAGGGATAGTTTTATTTGTTCCTTTCTGATATGTATGCCTTCTTTTTTCCTCCCTTATTGCACTGGCATATTCAGTCCTATGTTGAATAGCAGTGTTAAGGACATTTTTGACTTGTCATTCAGTCTTTCAGCATTAAGCATGTTAGCTGTATGTTTTTTATAGATTTTCTCTATCAAGTTGGGAAAGTTGAGAACTGTCTCCTTCCTAAATTTTTGAGAGTTTTTTCATGAATGCATATTATTTTGTCAAATGCTTTTTCTTCATCTGTTGATATGATCATGTGGTTTTTCTTCTTAATCTTATTAAAATAGTGGATTATATTGACTGGTTTTTTAATATTGATCTAGCTTTTTAACCCTGGAATAAACTCTACTTGGTCATGCTGTGTAATTCCTTTTATATATTGCTGAGTTCTCTTTGCTAATATTTTGTTAAGGATTTTTGTGTCTGTATTGATTGGTCTGAATTTTTTTTTTTTTTAACCATTTTTGTCTGGTTTTTTTTTTTTAGTAATACTGGCTTCATAAAATGAATTGTCAAGTGTTTTGTCTGCCATTTTCTGGAAGAGATTGTATAAAATTAGAATTAATTCTTCTTTAAATAGTTGATAGAATTATTCAGTTAAACCATTTGGGCCTAAAAAGTTTTGAGAGGGATTTTTAAAATTATGAATTTAATTTCCTTAATAGTTACAGGGCTATACAAATTAATCACTTTAATTGTGTGAGTCTCAGTAGTTTGTGCTGTTTAAGGAATGGGACCATTTCATCTAAGGTAAAAATTTATGGGTACAGAGTTGTTTGTGGTACTCCCTTATTAGCCTTTTGACATCTACTGGGTTTCTAGTGATAACCCCTATTACATTCCTGAAATTGGTAGTTTATGTCTTTTTTTCAGTCTTGCTAGAGATTTGTCGATTTTATTGATCTTGTTTCATTGCTTTTCTTGTTTTTAATGTTATTGATTTCTTTTGTTTGCTAGGGGTTGGTTTTGCTCAACTTTGACTAGTTTCTTCAGGTGGGAGCTTAGGTTGTTGAATCAGTTCTTTTAACTTTTTTGAGAATTTGTTTTATGGCTCTATTTTAGATATGTTCCATGGGAACTTGAAAATAATGTGTATTCTGTTGGGTAGAATGTTCAGCAAGTGTTTATTAGATACTGTTGGTTGAGGGTGTTGTTGACTCTTCTATATCCTTGTTGATTTTTTTTTGTCTACTGTTTATCAGTTATTGAGAGGCAGGTGTTGAAATCTTAGCTGCAATTGTGGATTTTTCTCTTTCTCCTTTTGGTTCTATCATGTGTTTTGCAGCTCTACTGTTTGGTGCATTCACATTTAGTATTGCTTTGTTGTGGGGGCTTGCCCTTTTATAATTATGTAATCTTTTTTGAACCTTTTATTTTTAATCTATGTATATTATATTTTAGTAAGTTTCTTGTAGATGACATACAGTTGGGTCATATTTTTTTAATCCACTCTGCCAATCTATCTTTTAATTTGTTTATTTAGACCATTTATATTTGAGCCTTAACATCAGTTATTGCTGTAAGTCTGTCATATTGCTTTTGTATTTCTCTCTTTAGGTTTTTTCCCCAAACTTCCTATAGGTTACACAAACAATTTTTAGAATTCCATTTTCATTTATCTATAGTTTTTTGTTTATCTGTAATATTTTGAGTCTTTTATCTATATATAACTTACCATAGTCTACTATGTATTAACATTTTACCAATTCGAGTGAAGTTTAGAGGCCTTCCCTCCCTTTTACATCACTTTGTTCTTCTCCATTTATAATTGTCTTGAATATTTATTTTACATTTGAGAACCACAACAGACGGTATTACAATTTTTGTTTCAACCATCAAATGTAATTTAGAAAACTCAAGAAGAAAAGGAGAGTATTGCATTTACTCATTTTGCTTTTTCTGTTGTTTTTCCTTACCGGTAATTCCAAGACTCCTTCTTAAGTCATTTCCTTTCTGTTTAGAAAACTTCCTGTTAGCCATTCTTTTAGAGTAGGTCTTCTGGTGACAAATTCTCGATGTTTTTCTTCATCTGAGAAATGGCCTAATTTCTGCTTCATTCCTGAAGGATATATTTACTAAATTCTGGTTTCACAATTATTTTCTTTCAACACTTGAAAAATGTGCTCCCTCTCTGGCCTCCATAATTTCTAATGAGAAGTCTGCTGTGATTGTAATTGTTTCTCCCCTATAAGTAAGGTGTTCTTTCTGTCTTACTGCTTTTAGGATTTATTTCTTTGCCTTTAGTTTTCAGATTGATCATGAGTATATTTAGTTTGAGGTATGAGTGTGATATGACTTGATGTGAATTTCTTTGGGCTTATCTAACCTTGTTGATTCTATAGTAGGTTTATGTTTTGGGGACATACTTTGTTCCAGATTTGGAAAGTTTTCGGCCATTATTTGAATTCTTTTTCAGCCCTGCTCTCATCCCTCATTTTGGGGCTGTGATGATAAGAATGTTAGATTTTTTTTTTTTTTTGGTCCCTGAGACTTACTCATTTTTTTAAAAACTGTTTATTTTTTGTTCAGATTGGGTAATTTCTATTTGTTTGTGTGTTTGTGTTCATTAAAGCATTTTCATGATTGCTGTCTTAAATCCATGTCAGATAGTTCTGACATCTGTTATCTCAGTTTGGCATCTGTTGATTATCTTTTTAAAGTTGAGATTTTCTGATTCTTGGTGTGATGAGTGATCTTTGATTGAAATATGGATATTTTGGATACTATGAGACTCTGGGTCTTATTTAGATCTTCTCTTACAGCAGGCTTCCTCTGATATATTTTCAGAAGGCTGGGGAAACAGGGAGCACTGCCTAGTGATGGCCAGGTTGGGGTGGATGACCATGTTCCCCACTCAATTGACTTGGTTTTGGTGCCTTATTACTGCTGGGTGGGTGTGGGAGTTAAGGTTTTCCATAAGTCTCAGCCGATACTACCCTAGCTGTGAGGGACCAGGATGCCTAATTACTGCTCCTCTAGTGGTTTCCACCGACATTGTGGGTAGTTGGTGGTGGCCTTACCACTGAGTGGTTAAGAACATCCTCGCTGTACTAGGTCTTCTGATACCATCCCAGCCAGAGAGAGGAGGAGGATTACCCCATTACCACAAAGGGTGGTAGGCACTTGAGGTGCTTAGTTACAACCTGAGAATGGTTTCTGACTGGGCCTTTGCTGATTCAGGAGGAGATGGGTCCACAGATTTTTCTGTAGTTTTTTTCTGTGGTGGTCGGCTGGAGTAGAGCATTTGCTGTCTGAAAATTTTATGTCTTGTTAGGCTACCGCTTTATTGGTCCTTTGGCTAGAAAGAGCAGTCTTTGTTGAAGCTTTTTTTGTCTACACCCATTAGCATTTCTGAGTTGCTGCCTTCTCTAGCATCCAATTTGGGATACACAAGGCAAAACAAAAACCCAGAGAACGCAACACTATATTTTGTTCATGTTCCAAGGTTCCTAACTTGTCTGCCTTTTCTCTGCCTTTCGGAGTCTTATGTTTGCTTTATACATGATATTCAGACTTTTAATCTAGACTTATGGACAAATAGGGAAAATTACATCTGCTCCATCATTTTAATAGCAGAAGTAAAAAGCCAGTAGCTTTTTAAAATTTCTGTTCTCAGAACTTAATCAGTCCACAGGAAAGGATTTCTGAATTTTAGGTGGGAGGCTGAACCAAAATATATTGGTGGTCTCAAATCTGGCTCTGCATCAGAGTCAGTAGGAGAACACTGGAAAAATAGATGCCTAGACCTCACTTTCAGAGATTCTAAATCTGGAACGAGGTCCTGGGAATTTGTAATTTTGTAAAGCTCTCTAGATGATTTTGAAGTGCAGCCATCCACCAGCTCTGGAAACTTCTTTTTATCTCCCTACGCTTTAGTTTCCCATGAGGGAGCTCTAGTAATTAAGAATTCTTTACCAGTGCAGTCAGTAAGCAGCACTCAAAGAGCTATTTTACATTTCTTCTGCCTTGCCCTTTCTCTTAGAGATTCTGATTCACAAGGGTTGGGGCCAAGATGAGTCTTTTGGGAAAACTCCACAGGCTTATTGATCCAATTATGCACTTAGTCAAGAGTCATCAAACTAGGTGGTTTCTAAGGTACTTTACAGTTAAGAACTTGTATAACAGATAACATATAGCACTAGGATTTTAAAAGTCTAAAAAAAGTGGAGAAGAAAAAAGAATGTGTTGTCGCCTGCCTAATCTTCCAGTGGCCCTGCTGTTAAACTGTTTAAATGCCAGTGAATCCCACAGGACTACCACCTATGACTGTATGGGCTATCCTGTAAAACTCTAGGGGGCACTGTTCACCTACACCAGGGTTTGTCAATCCTAGCGCTACTCAAGTTGGGTCAGATAATTGTTTTTTGTGGACAGTATTATAAGATGTGCATGATAAGATGTTTAGTAGCATCTCTAGCCTCTACCCATTAGAGCCTGGACGTATTGCCATATGTCCGTTAGTGGGCAAACCACTGACCTAGACAGTAATATGAATAGTGCCCACAGTTGTGCAGTTTTCCAGTTTTCCTTCCATTGCATTCTTTACCACTTATTGCTTAAGTGTAAGTGTGCACAAAGATTTGATGTTATAGGATAGGAAAAGTATAACTTTGCAGCCTATTTGAATCCCATCCCCATATCAATGTCTAGATGTTAAACCACTGTTTTTCTATTGCCCTGTTAATAACCTGAGTTCTAAGGCCCTTTCTGTGAGTTCATCAACTTTCCTAAGACATGTACTGAGTTCCTACTTGTGTGGCACAGTCACCATGGATGAAGGATTAATAGTTAACAAACAAGGTGAAGGGACCACCTGTGGTTAGAAGTGAAATGAGAAATTGAACGGGGAAAGAAGAAACTACTTGAGTAAGCAAGGGCTTATGAAGAGCCATGGATTGTAATATTATGTGTTTGTAATTGTACCTTTGCTATAAAACAAAGTCTCTGAGTGTCAGAGTATCTAGAGCTGAATTTGGTTTGATTTGGAAGAGAAATTGTGATTTCCAAAATGAACATTCCAGACAGTGTGATTCTTTTGTATTGTCCACTTCTGTTGATAATCAGATTTTTTGTCCTCAAGTGTAGACATTGACTCTAAATATAAATGAATGTACATCACTGTGCTTGGTAGATGGATTAACCAGGGTCTAACAGCTGTCAGCTCTAAAGTGATTGTAGAGAAAAGCCTTGTTTTTAATATTTAAAATTCAGTTCTACAATTAACATTTCTTTTCCTCATTTCTGTTTTTTAGTCTTGTGAAAATGCCATTGTGTGCTGGAAACCGGGCAAAATGGAAGATGATATAGATAAAATTAAACCCAGTGAGTCTAATGTGACTATTCTTGGGCGATTTGATTACAGCCAGTGTGACATTTGGTACATGAGGTTTTCTATGGATTTCTGGCAAAAGGTAGGGAACATGTTTTTACATTTTGAAATGATTTGACTTATGCAAGACCATTACAATTCTAGATTTTTCTGTTGTGTCCATGTTCTTTTTCCTCTAAGAATCTACTTTAATGTTTTGTGTTGATTACTTTGCACTTTGTTGTTACTCACCCTACCTTTGTGGCTCTGCACACCATTTGCAGTGCTTATTTAAGTGAAATTGGCAGCTAGGTATCAATGATGGAAGTTAGGTGTTTGTGTTCCATAACATTAACATAACATTACTAAGACTTAATGTTTTAGTAATTAGAGTGTTAATCTTCTTATGTGACTTTTTCCTAGAATAACGTAGAGAAAAAATCAGGATGGAAGACAGACAAAATACTAGTTATCTAAAATTTTAAACAAATCTATTGGATTTTGTGGTAACAAATTACCTGGGTATTTATTTCTGTAAGAAAGCTTTGGAAGAGCTTTCTATAGCTTTTGCTATAATGCTTGAAGGCAGAAGAAAAAGTGAATACTGCGCTAACAATGTAAATTGGAAAGCCCCTCATAAATTTGCAGAATGCCTTCTTTTTCACTCAAGACACTTGTTAAGTATTAATTACTCTTGTTCCTATTTACAAATCAGGAATATAAGATCCAAGGACATAGTCAAGAGCACAAGCAAAGGCTGGAGTTGAAGTTTTTTGAAATAAAGATATCTTAGGATTGCTTGAATGCTTTAGAGCCTGGTGATTTTATTAATCCAGTGTTTTAAAAAATATGTTTATACAGATGCTTGCACTGGGCAATCAGGTTGGCAAACTTTATGTTTGGGATTTAGAAGTAGAAGATCCTCATAAAGCCAAGTAAGTGTTTAGAAATGTCTGTTCAAATTTTCTGCCTTTTTCTCAAATTTTATGCCAATATAGAGAAAATAATTGATATTTGCAATGCCATCCTTAAGCCATTTTAACATTCACTAGTCTCAGAGTTAAAGTATTTCTGTTTTATTCTTATAATGATTGTTTTTCATGAGTACCTTTCATGAGTGACAAATTATTTCTTTTTTATACAAATTATGTGGTGCTTCTTGAACTTAATATATACCCAAATTGTATAAATTTTGACATTGAGCTCTTAGTGACGTATACTCTGGTTTTAAATGCTTTTTATATGACTTGGAACATGTGCTCATTTTCTGAGTCACTGTTTTAAGGTAGACACTGACATTATCTATGGTATTTAATTTAACCTGTTGTCATATATTTTTCCCTAGATGTACAACACTGACTCATCATAAGTGTGGTGCTGCTATTCGACAAACCAGTTTTAGCAGGGATAGCAGCATCCTTATAGCTGTTTGTGATGATGCCAGTATTTGGCGCTGGGATCGACTTCGATAAAATACTTTTGCCTAATCAAAATTAGAATGTGTTGTCTCTGTAAAATAGAATTAATGTATCTTGCTAGTAAGGGCACATAGAGCATTTAGAGTTGTCTTTCAGCATTCAATCAGGCTGAGCTGAATGTAGTGATGTTTACATTGTTTACATTCTTTGTACTGTCTTCCTGCTCAGACTCTACTGCTTTTAATAAAAATTTATTTTTGTAAAGTTGTGTGTTATTTTATTTTCATTGTGATGGAAGAAAGTTGAAAGTAATAAAATTATGGCTTATCTTTCTGTAGTGGTCATTTTTTGTAGTTTTCTTAACTAGAGAAAGCTGTATAATATAGAGATTAATTATAGGCTATAGAACTAAACTGAATTCAGATCTTGGGTGTGCCACTGTGACCTTGGATAAGTAACTTAACATCTCACTGCCTGTTTCCGCATGTGTAAAACAGGAATAATAATAACCTACCTCAGGGTTACCAAGAGGATCAGAAGATTTTTTTTTTTTTTAATTTCAGAATATTATGGGGCCACAAACACTTTGGTTACATATATTGCCTATGGACTGCCCAAGTCAGAGCTACAGTTGTGAATATCCCCCAGACAGTGCACTCCGCACCCATTAGGTGTGAGTTTTCCCATCCCCTCCACCCCTCCCACCTGCCCAACCCCTGATGCATATTATTTCCATGTATGCACATAGTATTGATCAGTTAGTACCAATTTGATGGTGAGTACCAGTGGTGCTTGTTTTTCCATTCTTGTGATATTTCGAAGAATTGGCTCTAGCTCCATCCAGGATAATACCAGATGTGTTAATTCACCGTTGTTTTTTATTGCTGAGTAATACTCCATGGTATACATATACCACATTTAATTAATCCATTCATGTATTGATGGGCACTTGGTTTATTTCCACATCTTTGCAATTAGGAATTGTGCTGCTATAAACATTCAAGTGCAGGTGTCTTTATTATAGAATGTCTTTTTTCCTTTCGGTAAATACCTAGTAGTGGGATTGCTGGATCAATGGTAGTTCTACTTTTAATTCTTTGAGGTATCTCCATATTACTTTCCATAGAGGTTGTACTAATTTGCAGTCCCACCAGCAGTGTATGAGTGTTCCTGTCTCTCCACATCCCTGCCAACATTTGTTGTTTTGGGACTTTTTGATATAAGCCAATCTCACTGGAGTTAAGTGATTATTTCATTGTGGTTTTGATTTGCATTTCCCTGATTAGAAAAGTTGAACAATTTTTTATATGTTTGCTGGCCATTATGCTGTCTTTTTTTTGAAAAGTTTCTGTTCATGTCCTTTGCCCACTTTTTAATGGGGTTGTTTGATTTTTTTTCTTGTTGATTTTCTTAAGCTCTTCATAGATTTTGGTTATCAGCCCTTTATCAGATGTGTAGCCTGCAAATATTTTCTCCCATTCTGTAGGATGTCTGTTCACTCTAGTGATAGTATCCTTGGCTGTGCAGAAGTTTTTTAATTTGATCAGGTCCCATTAATTTTATTTTTGTTGCTGCTGTGATTGCTTTGGGGGTCTTCTTCATAAATTCTTTGCCTAGGCCAATGTCTGTAGGAGTTTTTCCAACGTTTTCTTCTAGAATTCTTATGGTTTACGTCTTAGGTTTAAGTCTGTTATCCATCGTGAGTTGATTTTTGTGAGAGGTGAGAGGTGTGGATCTAGTTTCAGTCTTCTGCATGTGGCTATCCAATTTTCCCAGCACCATTTGTTGAACAGGGATTGTTTTCCCCAGTATATGTTTTTGTGGAATTTGTCAAAGATCAGATGACAGTATGAGGATAGTTTTGTATCTGGGTTCTCAGTCCTGTTCCATTGATTGGTCTGTGTCTCTGTTTTTGTGCCAGTACCATGCTGTTTTCATTACTATAGCCTTGTAGTACAGTTTGAAGTCTGGTAGATTGATGCCTCCCAATTTGTTCTTTTTGCTTAAGATTGCTTTGGCTAGACGGGGTCTTCTCTGGTTCCACACAAAGCATAGAATTTTTTTCTCTAGATCTGCAAAAAATGATGCTGGTATTTTGATAGGGACTGCATTGATTCTGTAAATCACTTTAGGTAGTATAGACATTTTAACAATGTTGATTCTACCTACCCAAAAGCATGGTAGGGTTTTCCGTTTCTTTACATCCTCTGCAATTTCTTTTCTTAGTGTTTTGTAGTTCTCTCTATATAGGTCTTTCACCTCCTTAGTTAAATATATTCCTAAATATTTAATTTCTTTGGTGCTACTGTGAAAGGTATTGTGTCTTTGATTTGTTTCTTGGCTCGACTGTCATTGGTGTATATTAAGGCTACTGATTTGTGTGCTTTGATTTTGTATCCTGAGACTTTGCTGAATTCATTTATCAGTAGTCTCTTGGTTGAATCTTTGGGGTTTTCTAGATATAATATCATATCGTCTGCGAAGAGTGAAAGTTTGATATCTTCTGCCCCCATTTGGACACCCCTGAATCCTCCCTCTTGTCTGATTGCTCTGGCCAGGACTTCCAGCACTATGTTGAATAGAAGTGGAGATAGTGGGCAACCTTGTCTGGTTCCAGTTTTAAGGGGGAATGCTTTCAATTTTTCCCTGTTCAGTATGATACTGGCTGAGGGTTTATCATATATGGCTTTAATAATTTTGAGGTATGAGGCATCTATGCCTATATTGTTAAGAGTTCTTATCATAAAAGGGTGCTGAATTTTGTCAAGAGCATTTTCTGCATCTATTGAGAGGATCATATAGTCTTTGTTCTTGCTTTTATTTATATGGTGAATTACATTTATGGATTTGCATATGTTGAACCATCCCTGCATCTCGGGGATGAAGCCCACCTCAGGATCAGAAGATTTAATATATGTGAGACAATTAGAACAGTATTTGACACATAATAAGCCCTAAATATATCTTAAGTTGTTTAAAGTTATTGGAGATTGTATTTCTTGTGGTTTAATATTTTTAAATTACTACTTCTGTCATAGTTTTATAAGTAATGTTTAAAATTCTATAGAGTTAGAACATATAATAATAATGTTTTAACCTTTCTTTACAGTTTTTTTAAAAAAATACTATCACCATTAGATTTGCAACTAGGCCATTAGTAACCTAGGGGAAATATTATCATTAGAGCAAAGGAGGCGAGGACATAGAAGCTTAAATACAGTGGATTGAATAATGAAAGAAATGAGGAACGTGTTCATTTAGTGAGTTGATGCCCCCTTTTTAGAAGGATGTTATTGGCTAGGAGAGGTAAGTAGATTGAGGAAGGTATAGAGTTGAGAATACTTGGATTTTGTCTCAGACATGGGGCGCATTGCATTTATTTGGGGGCAAAAAATCCCAAAAGAGTTAGGACCAAGATCACATATGGAGAGGTTAACCTGAAGCCGAGGGAATGAAGAAAGCCTGAATGATCATAAAGTTAAGGTAAAATGAGGTGAGCCAGGGTAAAATACAGAAGACTGAATTTTGTCAAGTTTTTAAAAAGATTCATGAACCTTGTTTCTGTAAATATGAATATTTTAAAACTTTGGTTTTGATATACAGTATTTTACACTGCCCCTTTTTTGAGCTGTCTCTGAAGCAAGGTTTACTTCCTCGAAAATAGTATAATGCTTAACCCTCAGTAAACAGGTAAACTTATCACCATGAACCATCTTGGTCCAGTGGGCCCTTTAATTTTTTTTTTCCTATAACCAACTCTAGTAGCACATTCAGTTTTTTTTAATTAGAAATTTTAATAGGAACTTAAGCAGCAAACCTTTCTGGAAAGTAAATTCTGATTCGCAAACATCATAAAAGAGAAGGAATACTGTCACATCCTTTTAGCAAAATGAGGTGGCCCACGTTCTTGCAAAATACTGTGTGATGAAGTCCTTCTGTTGCATGACTAACTGGATGAAAATATCTTTCCTTTTGGTCCTTATATATTCATTAATTGGTTCTTGAGTTTCAGAAAATTCTAGGATATGGTCATCTGAAGACTCAGGCTGAGATTTTCACTGGTATTATACAATCAGTTACCATCATTAGAGTCTAGAGTAGTGCTGTCTTTATTCATCTTCTGATTTATCTAAAAATTGGGAAACATCCTCTATCAACTTTGTTTTTCTCATAAGCAGAAAGTGAAAATTTTTGAATTCTCAACTGTGTTCAATGAAAGCTAAAAGCACACTACAAAGATGGTTTTTTCTCTCTTGTATACCTTCTCAGAAAATGATGAAATATTTTGGGAAGTGCAGTAAGAAGAATGAAGAATTTATTTCAATATTACATCTAGGTAATTCATTTTTTCTTTTTATTATTTTAGTCTTTTTTAAATGTAGTTGGGAATAATCGATGAGTAATGATGAATTCTTGGTTTGATGAAATAGCAAAACGTGTCCAGATGTAAGGAAGATAAGATAAATAATGTCACATAAAGTATTTGGACTTGAAAGGGCTCATGTGTGTTGTGAGAGAGAATGAATTCTATTTGTTTATAAAAACAAAAATTTCCCTTTCTTTGAAGAACCTCTAAGAAATAATAAAAATCATGAAGTAGTATCCGTCTTTATAAATAGAACTGCTCAAAAAGGAAACTCAGAAACTTAAATTAATTGCAGTGGATCTTGATAGACTTTCAAGGGTCAAAGATAGTACAGATAATGAAAGGTCCAGGAGGGAGAACTCAGAGGCCAGTTATTAGTCACATACTTTATGTTCTATTTCTGTCCTCTCCTTACCCTGAAATACTGAGAGAATAACATTTCTCTTCCTGGTGGACGCTATCTAGAGGTACATAGCCACAAATTATCTCAGCATATAAAGACATTCTTTTCCCTCTGGTGATTACAAGGGTCTTAGAAGCTCCTGTGTTAGCAACCAGAAACCAAGAACAAATATATATATTTTTTAAATCTTATTTTTAAATTGACAAATGTATATATTCAAGGTGTATAATGTGATGTTTCGATACATACATTCTAGAATGAGCAAATCAGGCTAATATATCACTTTGTTCTTGATCTTAAGGGAAAAGCTTTCAACTTTTCACCATTGAGTTTGATGTTAGCTGTGGGCTTGTCATATATGTCCTTTATTGTGTTGAGGAACATTCCTTCTGTACTTATTTTTTTAGTTTTATCATGAAAGGGTGTTGTATTTTTGCCAAATGTTTTTTCTGCATCTATTGTGATGATCATACGGTTTTTGTGGTTCATTCTGTTAATAAGGTGAATCAGATTTATTGACTTGTGTATGTTCAAACATCCTTGCATCCCAGGGATAAATCCCACTTGATTATGGTGAATGATTCTTTTAATGTACAGTTGAATACGGTTTGCTAGTATTTTGTTGAGGATTTTGCATCTATAGTCATCAGGAACATTGGCCTGTAGTTTTCTTCTAGTGTCTTTGTGTGGTGAGTTTTCCCTCTTTTTCTCTTAGTAAGTGTAGTTAAGAGCTTGTCAATTTTGTTTAGCTATTCAAAAAAACCAACTCTTGGTTTTGTTGCTTTTTTTCTATTTTCCTAGCCTCTATTTCGTGTATTTCTGCTCTGATCTTTGTTATTTCCTTCTATTAACTTTGGGTTTAGTTTGTTCTTTTTCTAGTTCAGTGAGGTGTAATGTTAGATTGTTTATTTGAGATCTTTTTTAATGTGGGCATTTAATGCTATAAACTTCCTTCTTTAAACTGTCTTTGCTGCATCCCATAAGTTTTGATATGTTGTGTTCCACTTTTGTTTGTCTCAAGATTTATTTATTTGTGTGTATGTGTGTCAGTGGGAGAGAGATGGGGTGCCCAGGCTGGAGTGCAGTGGCTATTCAGGCACAATCATAGCACATTACAACCTCAAATTCCTGGGCTCAAGCAATCCTCCTGCCTCAGCCTCCTGAGTAGCTGGGGCTACAAGTGTGTGCCACCATGCTTGGCTTTCAAGATATCCTTTAATTTCTCTCTTAATTTCTTTGAGCCAATAGTTGTTCAGTATATTTCTTATAAAGTGTCACAGATAGTCTTAGGAAGGATAAAACCAGCTTTGATATATTGGCTATTTATTATGTTTCTGAAAAGACAAGACAGGGTTTTTTTTAACTGCATACTCAAAAGTTTCAAACATACAGAAGAGTGAAGAAAGTAATGAAGCCAGTGTGCCAATAGTCAAGCTTCAACAATTATCAATACATAGCTAGTCTTGTTTGATCCATACATCTACCAGATTATTTTGAAGCACATCCCTGACGTGTCATTTTATCTGTAAAAATTTAGTCTATATTTCTAAGACTTTTAAAAATTAATACTATTCTGACACTTTAGAAAGTTTAATAATTTTAAAGCACATATGTAGTTTATATAGAAGTATAAAGAAAAAAGTAAAAACCACTTTAAATTTTACTACCCAGAAAAATTGCTTTTGATGATGGGACATATTTTGTATGCACAGTTTTAAAGAATTATGATTGTTACTGAGTATATTGTTAATATACTACATTTTCAGATTGCTAATAATCCTTCAAATATTAGATTATTTTGCTTACATATCTTTCCATAAATTTCCATGAATATACCATTATCTAATGCCTTATTTTTTGGACATATTCATTGATTCCAGTTTTTTGCTATTATAAATAATATTTTGATTAACAGCCCAGTACAAAAATCTTTATATACCTCTCTGGTTATTTTCTCAGGCTCATTTGTCAGAATTAGTTACTGATTGAAAGGCTATTTCCGGCTATTAAGGGTGTACCAAATTATACTTGCCCCAAAAGCATAGGTAGTGCCCATTTGAATTTTGGTATTAGTTCCTATGTATATCTGTGTAGACTGGGGCCAACAAACTTTTTCTGTAAAGAGCTAGACAGTAAATATTTGAGACTTTGTGTGCCATACAGTCTCTGTCAAAACTATTCAATTCTGCCGCTGTAGCATGAAAGTCATAGACAACATGTAAATGACTGGGTATGGCTGTGTACCAATAAAACTTTAATTATAAAAACAGGCAGTAGGCCAGTTTCAGCCCACAGGCCATAGTTTGATAACCCCTTCAGTGGATGCTAGTTATTAAAACAAAGACAGACAAAAGAACTCTTAAGGGAGTTCCCTAAAATTGCTGAAGATTTAGGTCAACCAAATAGTTCATAATCAAAGATCACGAGATAGACAATGAAACAAACAATGATTGAGAGTTGAAACAGTAAGCAATATACTTAGACCACCATTTCAGATATTGGAATTATTAGGTAGAGAATATACACAGATATACACAGGTACTAATAACAAATAAGCCACCTTATTTAAAATTGCAGCTCTCCTTCCTCCCTGTACTCTCCCCTTTCTTGCTTTCTTATTTTCCATTTCAATAATCATGTACTATACAGCGTAACTGTGACGTAGGCTATATGAGGGTGGGTTCTGTTTTATTTCCCTGGTATAACCCCAGCACCTAGAACAGTGCTTTGCACATAATAGGGGCTCAATATCTATTGGTTGAATGAATGAAACCCTTAGAGAAATAAAAGGTACAATCACAAAAATGAGCAAACAATAACAAAGTATGTAGACTGCCAGGTGGGTTTGGGAAGGAAACACATAGAACTTTTAGAAGTGGAAAATGTATTTGTTAAAGTAAAAAACTCGATGGATTAGACAGATTAGACACAACTGAAGAGAGATTAGTGAATTGCATGAGATCTTAAGAAATTACCTAGAATGTGGCACAGAGAATCAAGAAAATGGAGAATATGATAGGTTTGAAATACAGAGAATAAAGTGAAAAGGTCTAACAATACATTTAGTTGGAGATCTGGGGGAAAAAAAGAATGAATGAAGTACAGGCAATATCTGAAGAGGTAATTAGCTGACTTGCTGCTGTGATACCTGGGTGGCTTGTGGGCATGTGTGATAGAGCCAGGAGAGATAGTGGGTGGTTCTGGCATCTTCCTTACCATCATGTCTCCTCCCACTTTCATTACAGTCATGGCCACTGATGTGCCAGTCTGCTTCAGTCTCCTCCAAGCCCAGAACTTCACCCTGATGTGTATTATGTCCTGAGGAAAAGTAGCCTTCACAGTTTATTTCAAGCTGGTTGAGGATCCAGTTGATGCTGTATCCCTGTTGTAGCCTTCTGTGGTGAGGCAAGGTGATCACCAGGACAGCAGGTTCTTCCAAAGCCGCCTACACCACAATCTGAAGGACAATAAGATGTGAAAGTCCCTGGGTTTTTGGTTTTTTTTTGGGACATTGGGAACTAAGAGTGGCATCCCTACACTACGGGTCTACCTAGGGCCTGACATTTGATTTAAACTCCCTCTTCCGGTCATTCATCAAAAGTATTCCTTTACAAAACAGCAACTCAAAGTACTGTTAAAAAGTAAAGTATTCCCTTACCTTTATTTGGACCTTTGTTAAAGAAAAAAAAGTAGTATCCCAGTGTTCTGACAACCCACTGAGTTCTCCATATAGTTGCACACCATGGAGCTCATTTCCTTCCTGGATTACAACTGTACCTTGGATAGTGAGGGCACTTTTTTTTTTTTTTCTTCTTTTAATTTGTTTTTTTAATTTCAGAATATCATGGGGGTACAACACTTTGGCCATACACATTGCCCCTGTTCTGCCCGTGTGAGGGCACTTTTGAAAGTGCACACTTAGCTCACCTGACCTCAAACCCAAAAGTGGTTAAGACCCTGTTAAGCAGAGTTGTTAAGCACCCCAACACTGTCAATGTCCATTGAGGCCAAGAGCATGCTCTTTGCCCCCCAGGGAGCCAAAGTCATGACGACATATGCCAGAGCCTGGGTAACAGACACAGTGAGGATTCCTGGATTTCAGAACAAAGTCTTCCTGGAGCCCCCTGTACATCATGGACCCCATGCCCAGCTTGTTGTCAAAGAAATGCAGAATAATTCAAGAGTAACAGAGGATGCTATTGGTTCTGTTTCTAGTCCTGAAGATAAGGTCAGCTATATAATTTGCAAGGCTCAGTGCAAAATGAAAACTCAAGCCCCTTGTTTAAATAGCAGGAAAAAAGTGAGGTTAAATTATTAACTATAAATCTTTTTCCTTTCTTCCATAATTTCTTTCTCAACTTGTCATGGTGTTTCTAAATTTGCTATTTAATGCCATTCTAAGTAAAGTTAAAACTTTAAGCCTGGGCAATAGCAAAACCCTGTCTCTACAAAAAATGAGAAAAATTAGCCGGGCATGGCGGCACACGCCTGTAGTCCCAGCTACCCAGGAATGCTGAGGTAGAAGGATCGCTTGAGCCCAGGAGATTGAGGTTGCTGTGAGCTATGATGACGCCACTGCACTCCAGCCCTGGCAACAAAGTAAGACCCTGTCTCTAAAAAAAAAAAAAAAAATTAGCATGAATTTTACCATTCATTTTCATATTGTGTAGTGACAGTTTTAAATGCAAACATAAGAACCTTTAAATCTATGTGAAATCATAGAAATTACACAATTGATATTTTGTGGCTCATACACACATGTGTTTTGTTCTTACCAGGGCAGTGGAAATGCTGCACAAAAGTAATTTTACTGTTTAATTTTATTTGATACCACACATACCAGCACTGTACGTTTGACTTACATTTAAGGATGAACTAAAAGGAAAAGGAACTACCAGTTGCCCTATTTTTCCCTTTTTTCTATGTCATTGTGTTCAGTGTAAATGGTAGCAAATACAAGGAAGCAACATAAGAAAAGTTTCCTTGGTTTGTTTCTTAAAATGCCATGTCTTCCTTCTTTGTTGAAACCAAGTTCTGGTTCAAACTGAAAGCATGGCCTCTTGGGACTGTCAGCTCCCCCGCCTACTCAGTAGTAGATATAACATGCTTACCTTGCACTTGTTTTGAGCTTCACTGAATGCCACATATTGTGGGTCCACTGGAATTCTGTGCTCAAGGGGAACTATGACTGCTATATATTAAAGGAGTGGCAAGGAACATCTCTTGTACTCACACACATGCTGCCTGTCCAATTGGACTTCACTTACAAAATGCAAGTTTAAAGATAAAATTATTAAGAATTTCAAAATGGGGACAGTGGAATATTAAACCAAGCATAGTGGAGCTGGGCACAGTGGCTCATGCCTGTAATCCCAGCAATTTGGGAGGCTGAGGCAGGAGGATTGCTTGAGACCAGGAGTTTGAGATCAGCCTGGACAACATAGTGAGACCGTATGTCTACAAAATATTAATATTAATTATTAATATTAATAATTAGCTGGATGTGGTGGTGCATGCCTGTAATTCCCAGCTACTTGGGAGGCTGAGGCAGGAGGATCGCTTCAGCCTAGGAGTTTGAGGCTGCAGTGAGCAATGATAGTGCCACTGCACTCCAGCCTGGGTGACAGAGTAAGACCTTGTCTCTAAAAAAATAAAAAATAAATAAATAAATAAACCAAGCACGGGGCCTTTCTGAGCTCAGTGCCCTGTACTACTACCTAGGTCATACACCCCTGAAGCTGACAAAATGGAGTGAGAAAGGACAAAGATGTAACCTTTGGTGTATTATCTACTATAGAATATTGGAAAAGGGCTTGGTAGACATTCAATGATGTAAAGTTATTTTTAAGCAAATGCCTGAGAAAGGCAAAGATCTAAAGAACTGACAGTCACCTTGTCCAGAAGTGCTTAAAGAATTAAAATGCTCACTTGAGGCAAAGGGGACAGTCATTCTGCTTAATTGCATCTTTAGGCTTGGACTAGGTATCATCTAGAACAGTAATTTTTAAACTTTTTCTTTTAATGCAACCCACAGGAAGAAACAGACCATACATAATATCCCAATTGTACACACACACACGTACCTGAAACAAAAAGTTCCGTGAAATGATACACTTATGACGCATTCTGAAATTTTCTATTTTATCTTTTTTTGTAATGCTGGTTGTGACTCACTAAATTAATTTCACAACCCAGTAATGGATCTCAACCTGCAGTTTGAAACACAGTGATTTAGAGGAAATGAGTCTAGATAGCTTTTACCATGGGCATTGGGAGTGGGATCCACATTGTCAGAAATACAAGCCCAAGTAAAAAATGCTACATGATCTCTGTCCAACCAGAGGCCATAGCTCCAACTCTGTAAAGTTTGTAACTTCCTCTGCTTTCAGTTATCACTGCTGGGTTTCCCCTGTTGTAATTTATAGAAAATGACTATCATTTTGGAATTGAGCTGGTATATTTCTACAAAGATTCTTGGTATTTTATGGTTATTTTCTGATGCAGAGCAAGACTTCAGGTGAATGAAAGTAGACTCATTTCACCTTTCTTGCTTTAGTTACGCCAGGCTGATGTGGAATAAAAATGTTGGGTTTCTGTTACATTTCTGTATAACGAATGAGTGAGGGAAATGTGTATGTATAATTCTGAAACCATTAAATTTTGGGTTGTTGGAAAATCACTGATTGTAAGAAGTGTATTGTACTGAATTCAGACCCTGTATTATACTGGCCATTATTTAACTTTTTATTCATTGCAAAATCACTTTTTAAATTGTTAAAATTTATTATAAAAAAAGGTTTGGTTTATCTTTCTGAATCTGATTGCAAGTTAAGGCTTAATAATCCTAGCTCTGAATAGTAACTATCTAAGAGTTCTGCATTGAGAATTCCCCTTAATCCCTGAATAAATCTGGTTGAAATACAGAGTTTGTGACTTTTGAAGGTCAAAGCTCTCGGTGAAGGGCCCTCCAAAATAATATTTTCTTAACTTTGCCCTAAAATGTGAGCTCCTAGTAGACAGGAGAGAATCATTTGTTCTTACATTTAATTGGCCAGGTCTGCAAAGCATCATATTACTTAGGCCCCTGTATAAATATGTATTATGCAGTAATTCCTAAATGTGGAAAGAGTGAATGTACCACAATCATTTAGGGAGCATACAACAGATCCAAGTTCCAACTTGAGAGACTAGAATTAAGTATTTTAAAAATTCTCCTCCAGATTATTTTGATACACTGATTTTGAAACCATTGCTCCATTTTGAAACTACTACTACTTCATTACAAATAAATTATCCTAATTAGAAAATCTCTTCTCTTGGTGTATTTCAATAATAAACTCTCAAACTTTTTGCTAAACTGCAATTTCATATGGCTGGGTACAACACAAAACAGCCCAAGTAGATCTAATTATATAAAGTTTAATCTCAGTTCAACCCAGCACAACTTTCCACAGTGAACTTCAAACTCTCTCACTATTGCTAATTAGCGTCTCCCAAACCCATGTCCAAGGCTATTGGTGGGAGTGGTGAGAATTTGTTAATAGCTCTGCCACCTGTTGGGTTGCTAGTTAGCAGTTTCCATCCTAGATTGGGTCCTGACTGAGCCTTCTGCCAGGACTCTTGTCTTTCTATGGCTGTGCTTTCTAGTCTTCTGGGCCATAACCAAGAACAGGACATCCAGGAAGCCACCTGTGAACAGACTGGGACTTGGTAGGGCCCCTCACTGGCTGATACCTCTGTCTCTTTCCTGCTGGTGGCCTTGCCAGCCTTAGAACTAGCTCCTGCCAGGCTGCCTCCCTAGTAGTAGCAGTTTTCCAGGTAGTCAGGCTGCTTTCTGCATGCACATTGTAGGGGCTCAGTTAATATTTGTTAAAAAAATAAATGTTTGTCCTTTGGAAGGGCTCTGCCTTTTCGAGTTACTGCCTCTCTTCTATTTCCCTTAATAATATCCTGGTTGAACCTGCTCATTTTAGCATCTCACTGAAGTACATCCACTCTTGTGGTTTCCTATACTCTAAAATCAGTGCCAGACTAAGAGCTCTTGAAACAGGGACCTTTCCTTATTTTTTAAATTCCCAATGCTTAACACACTGGCTCAGAGTAGGTATTCAAGGAAATGTTGAGTGAATGAAAAATGAGCTCACAAATGTATGCATAAGTGGATTTCTGATGAGTTTCAGGCAGTATGGAAGAGAGTATAGAGAGGTGACGGCATGCTTGAACAGCACTAGGCCTACTCCCTTATGTAAAGCTGTCCTGGGACAAGAAAGGTAAGATTTGTGCTTTACTGGCTCCAATATTCTCAGCTGTTAAGCACATTCAGATCCCTCTTCTTTTATATTTTATTTAGCAGTGTTTTTCAAATTTTAGCATGCATTGGAATCACCTGGAGAGCTTGTTAAATCAGTTTGCTGCGTACAGTCCCAGAGGTTCTGATTCAATAGGTTTGGCATGAGGACAGAGAATTTGCATTTTTAATAAGTTCCTAGGTCTGTTGATGGTGCTGGCCCAGTGACCACATTTTGAGAACTGCTGTAGTTTTAGTAGTGGTAGTTATCAGTTGAGTCCTGACCAATTTACTCCTTACCACGAACTGTGGTAAGTTCCTTATATATGTTATTTCAATTACCATTCAACAACCCCATGACATAGAAATTGTTGTCCTCATTTTACAGATGAGCAATCTGAGGAACAGAGTTGTTAAATAACTTGTCCAGTGTCTTAAGTGCAGGGCTGAGATTTGAACTAATTTCTAATTTGAGTCCATGTTTTTAACTATGGTTATACACAACATAGTTTTACATGTTTTAAGTAAATACCTGACAGTGTGGAGCCAGTAACTCCTCAGATAAATGCCCAATTATATCTTCCCACAAACAACCACTAAATGTCAGCTCTATGAGAGCAAGGGTCTGGTCTCCCTTATTCTTTGCTTTATTTCTAGAGCCTTAGAAGAAAGTTTACACAGAGTAAATACACAACGAATAAATAATTGTTGAAAATTAATGCATAAAGTATCTAGGCAAAACACCTTTTTGTGAATGAAGTAGGTACATGTTCCCACATATAGACTGCTCAGAATTCTTGAGTTGGACTGATGGGTATGTACCTTACTCCAGCTCAAGATCTCTGAATCAGCAAGGCCTCTTTAAGTATGAGACCATATTGGCCAGTGTTTCTCAAATTGTGGTTTCTGGACCAGCAGCATCTGCATCACCTGAGAACTTTGCAAATAAAATACAGGGACACTAGATTAAATTTGAATTTCAGATAAACAATGAGTAATGAAATCTTTGGGACATACATATACTAAAAATTATTCATCATTTATCTGAAATTCAGATATCAGATATATGGCATTCTTTATTTTATTTGGCAATCCTACCTTATTAGAAATTAAAATTCTTTGGCCCTACCCCAGACCTACTGAATTAGAAACTTAAGTGAGTCCCAGCCATCAGTGTGATTCTGATGTACCCTCAAGTTTGAAAACCACTACCCGAGGCAATACCTTGTTTACCCAAAGCATGGGTAGCCAAATCTGGCCCACTGTTTTTGTTAATAAAGTTTTTTGGAACACAGTCACACCCACACCCATTCTTTTATTTATTTACTTATTACATTCCCTGCCTTCTTGGAGCTTATATTCTAGTTGTGGGGGGTTGTGTTAATTATATTTTCAGGTATAAATAACAATAAAGCCAACTAAAATTGGCTTAAGTAATAAAGGAACACATTATCTTGCATAGCCAGAAGCACAGAGGTAGGGTAGGCTCCAGGGCTGGTTGGCAGTTTTTTTGTGTTACAAGGGTAAGACTTTCTGGCACTGAAAGCCTAAAATGTTTATTATCTGGCCTTTTACAGATAACATTTGCTTAACCTTCACCTAAGAGAACTTCCTCTGATAATAGGCATATTCTCAGCTATCTCTAACAGATGCTGGAAGCTGGGACCGGACAGACACTGAGGTTCTGAAAATGGAAAAGTTCCCTTTGAGCTCTCCTTGTACTGCTGTGGTTCTTGGCTTCAAGTGGGGAAGACAGAGAGGAAGGCAGCAAAGGAGAGGCTGAAGAGCAGAAAAAAGAGTTCCCAGAGCTCAGAACACTGGTTATGGCACCCCCTGCTGGAGTGTTGGCAAAATTCTGTGACACAGGACATTTAGTCAACATATGTGTAAGAAGGTCTAAGAAGGTGTAAGAAGGTATGGTGGTTTCTGTTCTTGAAGGGCTCACAATCAAGAGTAGTCAGGCTCCCTAATTAGATCTTTATGCTGTCTAATCAAGTGTTAACTGCAAATGTACTTAATAAATGATTATGGATATAATATACTTATATTCACTCAGTAAATAACTGTTAAATGCTTACTAGGGGGCAGATGCTGGACTATGTACTGGAGATATAATGGTAAACAAAATAGACACATCCCCTGCCTTCTTTGAGCTTATAATCTAGCCGAGGTTGTGCTAATTATAACATCACCTATGAGTAACAACAAAGCCAACTAAAACTGAACAAGAAACATATTATCTCACTTAACCATAAATACAGAGGTAGGATAGGCTCTAGGGCTAGTTGGTTCAACAGCACAAGACAATAAACACCCAACTTATTTTCATCTCGTTGCTCTGCCTTCCTGATTGTGCTGGCTTTTTTCCCAGGTTGTTTCCTTTGAGGTTTCAAGATGGTTGCTACAATTCCAGGTTTCACCTTCAGATACGTCCAGGTGCAGAGGAAAAAAGTGATTATCTCTTTAATAAATAAAAAGTAATTTCATATTGTGAAGGAACTACAGAGAAGTTAGCTTTTGCTGCTTAAAAAAACACCCCAAAACTTAACAGCCTAAGACAACAACATAACTCATTATTCTATTTGGCTTGAGCTCAGTTGGGTGGTTATTCTGGTCTTGACTGGGCTCACTCATGTGTCTGTGGTCAGCTGCAAGTCAGCTAGGTGGCTCTGCTAGTGGGGTTTGACTGTTTGTTTGCCAGGTGTCTTTCATTATCCAGCAGGCTCTATGTGGCTTATTCTAGTAAATTGTAAAAGTTCCAAGAACTAGAGCAGATGCTTGCAAGTATTTTTGAGGCCTAAGCTTGGAACTGGTACATCATCACTTCTGCTGCATTCTTTTGGTCAAATCAGGTAAGGAGGCCAAGAGGATGAAGAAATAGACTCCGTCTCTTGATGGGAGGAGCCGCAAAGTCACATTGCAAGGGCATGGACACTAGAGGAGGAAGAATTTGTGACATTTTTGCAATTTACCACAGGTATAAGAGTAACAGGGAAAGTCACTTGGATCTGCCTTCAAGAAAGACTATCATTTGGAAAGTTTCAAATCAGCAATATGTCTACTGTGAGCTGAAATTCTTATACTAGTATGGTTGTTACTGATGAATTCATGACAGTGTTTGTTCCAGACAGCCAAAGTTCAGAGCCTGCGATGCTGTGATTTAAAACAATAATATTAAAGAGACATAGAATCATGGAATATTTACTGCAGAGAATTTCAGAAATTATGCAGTCCAATTCCTACATTTTAAAATGTTTATAAAATTAAATTTTGTTATTAATATAATATGGGCACATAGTTTAAAAAGTCAAACAGTGCAAAAATCTTTTAAACAAGAAATTTTTCTGCTCATGTTCCATTCAGAAGCAACTTTTAACATTTTTAGCTGTCACTTTTTGTATTTACTTCATAATTCTAAGTAATTCATAAGTAATATGCCACTGCTACTCTTTTGATTCATTAGTTTTGACATATATTGACTATGATAGAAGGGGATTTTAGCTATTTACACCTCCTCTTCCTCTGCTCCCATCTTCTTAATGTACTTAAATAACAATATTTACTTAATCCATATTTGGAGTTTTTATTAAGATTATTGTGGTAGGCTGAATAATGCTGCCGTGCTCCCCTCCCCCCAAATAGTCATGTCCTAATCCCTGGAACCTGTGAATATTACCTTACATGGCTAAAGAGACTTTGCAGATATGATTATGGACTTTCAGACAGGGATATTATTCTGGATTATGCTGGTGGGCCCTAAATGCAATCACAAATATCTTTATAAGAGAGATGTTTGACATAGAGAAGAAGGTAATGTAAGGACCGAAGCAAGATGCTACACTGTTGACTTTGCAGATGGAAGAAGGGGCTATGAGCCAGGGAATGCAGCTCTAGAATTTGGAAAAGGCAAAGAAACAGATTCTCCCCTAGAGCCTCTGGAAGGAGTGCAGCTCTCCTGACACCTTGTTCATGGCCAGGTGCAACTGATTTCAGACTTCTGACCTCCAGAACAGTAAGTGAATAAAATGTGTGTTGTTTTAAACCATCAATTTTGCGGTAATTTGGTATAGCAGCCATAGAGGACAAGTACAATCATGTAAATACTGTCTGGTGCTAAATCACTATTGTACACTTTTATTTGTTCTGGCTTTAATAATAGCTAGCCTCTTTTTCAGTTTTAGTTTGAATATCTGGCATAGGCTGTCTTTATCTATCCATCAGCTCTGTAAAACACCACTCTGTTTAATTTTTCCATGTTGTCAAAAATGTCAAATAAGCTATTAGTTCCATTTTTTCCCCTCTGAAAATAAAAAATCCCTCTAGAGCAGCCAGTCCCCAATCTTTTTGGCACCAGGGACCAGTTTCATGGAAGACAATTTTTCCACAGACCCGGGGGCGGGGATGGTTTCAGGACGATTCAAGTGTATTTATTGTGCACTTTATTTCTATTATTATTACATTGTCAATTGCCACTTACTGATAGGGTTTTAATATGAGTCTGCAAGCAATTCATTTATTATGGTCTCTGTGCAGTCAAACCTCTCTGCTAATGATAATCTGTATTTGCAGCCGCTCCCCAGTGCTAGCATCATCGCCTCAGCTCCACCTCAGATCATCAGGCATTAGATTCTCATAAGGAGAGCGCAACCTTGACCCCTTGGCATGCGCAGTTTACAGAGGGTTCACACTCCTATGAGAATCTAATGCTGCCGCTGATCTGACAGGAGGTGGAGCCCAGGCAGTGATGCGAGCTATGGGGAGTGGCTGTAAATACAGATGAAGCTTTGCAGGCTTGCCCGCTGGTTCCCTCCTGCTGTGCGGCCTGGTTCCTAACAGGCCATGGACCAGACCAGTCCGAGGTCCAGGGATTGGGGACCGCAGCTCTAGAGGCTCCCTGGATTGGTTGTGCTCCGCATGGCTATTAATTATCTTCTGAGATTTCTTTTTGCCATCAACTTTGAAATTGTCACTTTCCTTAGTTGAATCTCCTGTAGTCTCAATCTCATGCCTTCTCTATTAGTTTCTTCCCTTGTTTGGGTAGAACACATCATCCAGTAACTTCCTAAGAAAAGGGTAGATGGGAGGTGATTTTTTGGAGACTTTACAGCTCTGAAAATATCTTTATTCTATCCTGATACTTGATTGGAATTTTGGCTGGATATTGAATTCTAGATACACTTTGAGAAGTAATTTACACTCAGAATTTTTAAGACATTTTTCCTTTGTCTTCTAGCTGCCCATGTTGCTATACAGAGGTCAATTCACTTTAGTTCCCAATCACTGTATGTAACTTTCTCTTTCAACTTTTATGGAATCTCTATTTATTCCCAGCTTTCTGAAATTTCATGAGGATGAGACTCGGTTTTTATTTCTGGGCATTCAGTTAACCTGTTCTTTCTGGAGACTCATGTCCTTTGATTCTCAGTTTTTGTTTAATGGTATTTCTTTGATCATTTACTGTCCAGTGTTTTCCTTATTCTCTCAGGAATTCCCACTAGTCAAACATCAAACCTCCTGTACTGACCTTCTATCATTTCTCTCCTGATTTCTATTATATTTTTTCTTTTTGCTCTCCTCTCTGGGATAGTTCCTTGACCTTATCTTACAACACTTGTAATAATTTAAAACTGTCTTTTCAGCCATCATAGTTTTAATTTCCATGAGTTTTTTTTTTTTTAAGAGATGGGGTGTTGCTTAAATGCCCAGGCGGGAGTACAGTGGCACAATCATAGCTCACTGCAGCCTCTCACTCCTGGACTCAAGCAATCCTGCCTCAGCCACCTGAGCAGCTAGGACTACAGAAAGGAGCCACCATGGCCAGCTTGAGGGTTCTTTCTTGTTGATTTTCCTCCTTTGTAGCAATCTAATTTTGTTTTGATGATGCATTCTCTCTCTCCTTCTCTGTCTCTCTCCAACTCAATAATACCCACAGGGTTTTATTAAATTTTTTCTGCATCTTGTATTGTTTTTGTTTCTACTGAGTCCCCCCATCTCCCCAACTCTCACCATTTGTTTGCCTTCATCTTACTCTTTCATGACAGAAGTTTTCCTCAAATGTCTGGTGATCCTTGGTAGCATGTTCTATTTATAGCAAAAAAAATGTGGGAAGAGCTGGTAACTGGAATGTTTCACTATAATAGGATTAGTTAGCCTCTGAGTTTTGTCACAGGGAACTCCAAGATATATATATCTTTGGGGTGTTCAATTTTTCCTGAGAAGGATCCTCAAGTCTCCTACCTGGGGGATATAAGCCTTGATGCCAGTATTTTGGAGCTAGGAGGGGAAGGACTTTAATGTAGTTCTCCTTTCCCCATTCCAGGACTTCCCACTTGCTCATAGGTACCTTTACATGATTTTTTTTTTTGGTATTGTAAGTTTTGCTATTGTAAATGATACGGATTTTTACTAAAAATAACTTTATTGAGATAGTTCATATGCTACATATCTTACCCATTTAAAGTGTACGATTCAATGATTTTTAGTACATTCACAGATATGTGTAACTATCACTACAGTCAATTTTAGATCATTTCCTCACCTTAAAAAGTCCTGGGGGAAGGGAAAAAGGAGAATTGTTCAGTAGGTACAGAGTTTCAGTTTTACAAGATGGAAAAATTCTACAGATCTGTTGCACAAGGTGCAAATAGTGAACATTACTGTAGTGTACATGTAATGACTAAGATGGTTAAAAAATAAAAAGATGCTGGACACCATGGCTCACACCTGTAATCCCAGGACTTTGGGAGGCCAAGGCAGGAGGATCACTTGAGCCCAGGAGTTTGAGACCAGCCTGGGTAACAGAGCAAGACCCTGTCTTTACAAAAAATAAAAAAAATTAACCACACATGGTGGCATGTGCCTGTAGTCTCAGCTATTTGGGAGACTGAGGAAGGAGGATCATATGAGCCCAGGAATTTAAGGTTACAATGAGCTATGATCACACCACTGCATTCCAGCCTGGGCAACAGCAAGACCCTGTCTCTAAGAAAAAAAAAAAAGAAACTTGTACCCTTTAGCCATCCCCCCCATCTCCCTATCTCTATCTTTATCTGTCCCCTTCTCCCTACCCTAAGCAACCATTAATCTAATTTCTGTATTTATAGATTTCCCTATTCTGGACATCTCATATGGATGGAATCATATAGTATGTGGTGTTTTGTGGCTTCTTTTACTTTGCATAATGTTTAAAGGTACAGCCATATTGTAGCATGTGTCAGTACTTTACTTTTTTATGGCCGAACAATATTCCATTATATGGATATACCACATTTTGTTTATTTATTCATCTGTTGATGAACGATGGGTTGTTTTCAGCTTTTGGCTATTATAAATAATGCTACTGTAAACATTCATATACAAGTTTTTGTGTGAACACATGTTTTCATTTCTCCTATATTCTAGGAGTAGAATTAGAGTCACATGGTAGCTCTATGTTTAATCACTTGAGGAACTATCAGACTGTTTACCAACACAGCTGTACCATTTTTACATTCCCACCAGCAGTATATGAAGATTCCAATTTTTCCACATCCTTGTCTCTTTTATATTCTAGCCATCCTAGTGGGTATGAAATGGTATCTCACTGTGGTTTTGATTTTCATTTCCCTGATGGCTAATGACATCTAGCATCTTTTCATGTGTTTATAGACAATTTATACAACTTACTTGGAGACATGTCTATTCAGATTAGTAGAGGGTTGAATAGTTACCCCACCCCCACCCCCCAGCAAATTCATGACCATCTGGTACGTGTGAATGTGACCTTTTTGGAAATACAGTCTTCGCAGATGCAATCAATTCAAGTTGAGGCCATACTAAATTAGGGTGAGCCCTAAATATAATGGCTGAGGTCCATACAAGAGACATAGTGGTAGGAACACCATGTGAAACAGAGGCAGAATTTGGAATGATGCATCTATAATTCAAGGAATGTCAAGGACTGCTGGCAACCACCAGAAGCTAGGAGAGAGGCATGGACCATGGCCCTCCCAACACCTACCTTGATTTTAAAGTTCTAGCCTCCAGATCTATGAGAAAATAAATTTCTATGGTTTTAAGCCTCCCAGTTTGTGCTTATTTGTTACAGTAGCCCCAGGAAACTAATAAAGATCTGTGGCTCACTTTTAAACTGGGTCGTTTTCTTTCTTCTTCTCAGTCGTCTCCTAAATAGCTGGGACTACAGCTGTACACCACTGCAGTTTATCTCCTATTGAGCTGTAAGAGTTCTTTAGATATTCTGGATACAAGTCTCTTATCTGATATATAATTTGCAAATGTTTTCTCCCATTCTGTAGGTTGTCTTCTCACTTTTTTGACAGTGTCCTTTGAAGCACAAAAGTTTCATTTTGATGGAGTACATATCAATTTTGCTTATCTTGCTCATGCTTTTGGTATCATATTTAAGAATCCTTTCCCTAATCTAAGTCCTTGAAGATTTAATCCTGTTGTCTTCAGAGTTTTATAGTTTTAACTTTTTACATTTAGATCTTTGATCCATTTTAATTTTTGTATATGGTGTGAGGTAAGAGTTCAAGTTCATTCCTTTGCATGTGGCTATCCAGTTGTCTCAGCATCATTTGTTGAAAGGACTATTCTTTCCCCCGTTGAATGGTCTTGCACTCTTGTTGAAAAAGAGTTGACCAAAGACATATGGTTTTGTTTCTGGACTCTAGATTCTATTCATCTATATGTCTACCCTTGTGCCAATATCATACTTATTGCTCTGTGGTAAGTTTTAAACTCAGGAAGTAGGAATCATCCTAGTTTGTTCTTTTTCAAGGTTGTTTTGGCTATTCTGGGTCCCTTGCAATTTCTTATAAATTTTAGAATCAGGTTGTCAATTTCTACAAAAAAGTCAGCTGGGATTCTGATAGGAATTACATTAAATCTGTAGACCAATTTGGGGAGCATTGCCACCTTCACAATATTAAGTCTTTTGCCCCAGGAATATGGGATGCTTTCAAATTTATTTAGCTCTCCTTTAACTTCTTACAACAATTTTTAAAAATAGTTTTCAGAATATAAGCTTTACACTTATTTTGTTAAATATATTCCTAAGTATTTTATTTTTTTTTTAATGCTACTGTAAGTAGAATTATCTTAATTTCATTTTTGGATTGTTCAGTGCAGCTGTGAAGAAATACAATTGTTTTTGTGTATTGATCTTTTATCTTGCAACCTTGCTGAAATTGTTTACTAGAGTTCTAATAGTTTTTTAGTGGCTCTCTTAGGATTTTCTACTTACAAGACAATGTCACCTATGAATAGAGATTTTTTTCATTTCCAGTGTGGATGCCTTTTTTTTTTTTTTTGGCCTAATTTCCTTGGCTGGAACTTCCAATACAATGTTGAGTAGAAGCAGGTACAGCAAACATCTTTGTCTTGTTCCTGATCTTTCATTAGTATGTATGATATTAGCTGTGGATTTTTTTTGTAGATGCTCTTTATCAGGTTGAAGAAATTCTCTCCTATTCCTAGTTTGATTTTTTTTTTAAATCATGAATTTTTTTTTTTTTAAATCATGAAAGGGTGTTGAGTTTTTACATGAATTCTTAAAAAGTGACCCTCCTTCCCTATGGACGAGGGATGTAAAAGTGACCCCTCTCTGCATGGATCATACAGAAAATGGCATCCCCACTCTCCAGGTGGATGTTTTAGAAAAAGCCACACAGTCTGACATTGGTGTGTTTGACTTGGTGAGCCAAGTGCTACTCTCCCATTTGGGTGCCCTTATTTAGGACCTAATCTGTATATGGTGGACCACTTTTTCAGTATCTGGTTTCCTAGTACCTGGAATGACTCTGATTCAGTTTTCTCCAGAGATTTCACACCAATGGGCTCTTGTAAGGTGTGGACGAGGGACACACATAAAAATCTTACATTGATTTTAAATAATCTACCTGTTTTTCAGTCTACTGCCTTATCCTTGCCTTCTGTGGCCCTGGTATCTCCAATTCCTGAGTTTCTCTGATATTTACCTTTTTCTATAGGTACCTGAGTTTGATCTTCTGCTCTGCTAAGTTATTTCTCTTTTATCTCCTTCCCATCAATATCTATTGTGACTTGGAGTTACAGATATCGCCCAGTACAAAGAAGATGGAGTTTGTGTGTCTATTTCTTGTTCTTCTTGTTTTGGAAAAGAAAATTTTCCAGAGAAGAGAAGAAATATTTTTGCTCTCTTCATATCAGAATTCAATTCTAGAAGTGTGGGAAACCTAATGGCCAAAAAGATGAAATAAATTATCTTATCACTAGGTTAATGGAAGAGCTAAAACCAGAATTTGGAATTTCTGATTCCCTGGCCACAATTAAACTATGATTTGTTCTTACTTGACAGAATCATATAGTTTGAGAGCCAAGAAGTACCTCTGAGGTCCTAAGCCAATTTTCCCAAATTTTCCATGAATCTCCTCAACAATGTAAGTGGATTTCAGCATTTGTTAAAATATCAATGTGAATAGGAGAATTCACTCTATCCCATGTCTCTCTATTCTTATTTTAGACAGCTCTGATTATTGGAAAGATCTTTTTCTCTGAAACATTTTTTCTTCACTTGCACAAACAGTGTATCTAGTTCTGCCCTCAGAAGTTACAACGAACTATTGTATGTAGAAATAATATAGTTTGGTGAATAGAATACTGGCTTTCATCATCTGAAGAAAGATACTAAACTCACTCCCTTTACCTCTTTGACTAATCTATAACTAAGACAGTTTACCACCAAAATGGATAAAAAGCTCAAATCCCATGTAACAAAGATTAGGAAAATTAATAAACAACTCCTCTTGTTTACAAAAAAAAATTCTAAGCTAGCCAGCTCTCAATTCATTAAATAAGACTGCTGTGTAAGAGAAGAAATGATTATCAGGTGGGTCATGGAAAAATTTCTAAAGAAAATTGGGAGGATGTGTAAGAAATTACCAAGTGAATATTACAAGTAGATAGAACAAGTTGCATAAGCACATACAAGTTGAAAAGTATGAGTTGTTCATAGAATCAAAAGTATGGCTAGGGCAAAAGTGGGTTTAAAGACAACATGGAAAATTAGGAAAGGCAATAATGCTAAATGCTAACATTTATTAAGCTATATTCTGGCCACTATGTAGTACTTCACATATAAGAACGCTCATTGTAACCTTATGCAGTAGGTACTATTATCCCACTTAAGATGGGGAAAAAGAGGCATAAGAGTGTTAGGTTAACTACCCTAAGATTATACAGCTAATATATGGCAGAGATGGGCTCTGAACCCTGGAGTGTGGCTGCCCCTTATGAAGTGATTTCATCATGAATGGCATTTTTATTCAGAAGGTTCTGGGACTTCTTAGGTAGAAAGTTGTACACATTGGTAGAAAGGTCCTTTCCTACAGCTTCATCTTTGGCTCAGCTATCTCAAAGAAGTATCTGAGATAAGATAGGTGGTCAGAGTTTATGGAGCCACAGTGGAGGCTAGAGGACTGTTCCAAACTCTGATCCTCCATATAAAACCTGAGGTTGGGAAGACAGACCCGCTTATATAGCTGGTGGCCTAAGCTCAAATATTTCAAATTAGGCAGACACTCTTTATCATCTTTTCAAGAGGAAGGAGAACTGAAGCCGTGAAAGGGAGAATGCGTGTTGGTGGCAATCAGTACTTGATGCCAGTTCTTTTGGCTATTGTTTTGTACTTCCTATGAACCTTTTCTGCAAATGCATCTAGAAACGAAATAGGCATTTTACAATAAAACTCCCACGAACTAAACACTGCTAGGCATTATTCTAAGTGCTTTACATATATTAACTCATTTAATACTTACAGCAATCCTAGGAGATAGGCACAATTATTATTCTTATTTTGCAAATGGGGACACTGAAGCACAAAGATGTTATATAACTCTCCCACAGTTGTACAGCAAATTAGTGGGAGAATTAAGTGAAGCTGGAAAGAACTATAATAAAATTGTAAACAAGTACAAAACAATTGGTTAGAAATTAGTACTTCTGAGATACTGCGTAGCAGAAAGAACACCGACTTAGATTAGGACTTGAATTTGGGCTCCAACATTTACATCTGTGTAAAGATTTGCAGCTGGTCACTCTGAGCCTCAGTTTCCTCGCCTATAAAATTGAGATTATGATACTTACCTTGTAGGGTTTTTGTAAGGATCTAGCGAAGTGAGGAATGTAAAAGCTCACTGTTAGTCTCTAAAATGCAATACAAATGTTAGAAACGTTACTCAGTGTTGTACTTGCAAACTTGGGATCCGGACTATCAATCCCCTTCCCGGAAGCCGGCGCAGAGCCCACTGGGACTTGTAGTCTTGTACTAGCGCCGGCCAGCCTTTCCCCCTTAGTTCGGGAAACCGGGTGTAAGCCCCGGAAGTACTCGTCACACGGGAGGCGTGCTGGTTAGGAAGGAAGGGTCAGAGGTCGAAGGGCCAGAAGGCGTTCCTGCCGCTGGCCCCGTGGCTATGTAGTGAAGGGGCAGGCGTTCTCCCGCAAGTTCTGGAAGGTTCTTGGGCTCGACTAGGGCAGTAGCCCCAGGACTCCTAGTCGCAGGCTTCAGGTCCCTGCCGACTGACGGAGTCGCCGCCGCCATGTTTGGCTGCTTGGTGGCGGGGAGGCTGGTGAGGATGGGGCCGGGTGGTATCAGGAAGGGGTCAGGTTACTGAGGGAGAAACCCTGGGGAGGGGAGGGTGTGCCGGTGCTAGGGATGCGGGGAAACCCACTCATTGTCTATATTTTGGTTGGATGTGTGAGGAGCGTGGGACGCTGGGGTGCTCTTATTTGCCCAACTCTGTTCAGATTCATTTGAATAGTAGTCAGGATATTAGCTGCCATTTATTGAGTGTGCGTTTTGTGCCTAGTACTGGGCTAAGTGCTATGCACGCCTTTTGTTAATTGTTATTTCAGCCTCTGTGTAGTGCTTATTTGGTACCTCAAACAATCCTCATAACTCGTGAGATGGTCATTTTAATTTCCATTTCGCAGTTGAGGAATTTAAGCTCAATCGGCAGTATAAGTACTCGCCTAATCTCATAACATGAGTTAGAGGTAAACCTGGGATGTGAATCTAGTATGTAGCAAACTGTCAGACGATTAAGGCGCTCAGGCAATGCATATCTGCCGGGTCTCTTTAAAAAAGACCCTAGTGAAAATATGCATAACATAACTGGAAGTTGGCTGAAAGAAACACCTGAAACTTATTTGTGAGCCTTATCTGAGATGACCAGAGAAGGATGCGAGCAGTGTGTTTCCTTATTGGTCGAAAGAGATAAATTTACCTTGCCAGGTGTTAGAATTAAATGAGATCAGCGCCTGGAATAGTTTAGGAATAATTTGTAGCGAATCTTGTTTGCTTCCTTAGAAACCAACCACACATCCATTTTCAGACCTGACTCCTTTCACCTGGAGTTCTTTTTCTTTCGGCTTTGTTAAGTGGTTGAATTGGGGTTTTTTGTCCATCACAAATTTTTTTTTTTTTTTTTTTTGAGACAAGAGTCTCGCGCTCGCCCTGGATGGAGTGCAGTGTCGTCATAGTAGCTCACTGCAACCTCAAACTCATGGGCTCAAGCGATCCTCTTGCCACAGCTTTCCGAGTAGCTGGGAATAGAGGTGTGCTCCATGACGCCCGGCTAATTTTTCTGTTTTTAGTAGAGACAGGGGTCTCCCTCTTGCTCAGGTTGGTCTCGAACTCCTGAGCTCAAGCAGTCCTCCCTCTTGGGCCTCCCAGAGTGCTAGGGTTACAGGCGTGAGCCACCACGCGCGCGGCCAGTCCATCAACTTTTGACAATGTGTTGTATTCTGTACACAGCTCTAAGAAACCACAAGGGTAAACTGCAGACGACTAGCCTCAAGGTTTATTTTCTGTCTCTTGAATGACTGGGAGGCTGCTGTGGTGATAGTGGTAATAGGTAGTCCTGGTGAGATAATTTTGGATTGCCCCTGCTTTTGATAGAGAAAATGAAAGGACCAACGTGGGATGAGTGTGAGTGTAGCACTCAGATGAATGAGTGTTGCTAGTGGGTGATATTGAAAGGGTATGTGTTTTGTAAAGAATAAAAAAGAATCCATGTATCGCTCATGCTGTCTACTAATTTGGAAGGAAATTTAGTTGTAGCAATACCTGTGTCTATTTACTCCACACCTAACTTTTGTAATGTATATCCAATAGCGGTTCCTTCCAGACGAGATTTATTGGGGGTGTTTGGCTCTTTAATTCTAAAGTGTTAGAACACATTAATGAAAATGAAGGGCAAATAGACCTAGTGACATCTCAAAATTTAACTATATTATTCTGTTACCAGAAAAACCCACTTATCTAAAGTTAAGAACCCAGTTTTCATTCCTTGAATTTTTTCTGAAAGAAGTACGTTTTTTCTTAAAGTCAAGGATTAGAGTGTTATAATACAGATTTACAGAATGGTGCTTGTACAGAGTTAACACTTAAGAAATATTTATTTTGCCTGATAGTTATTTCAGGACTCATAAGTACCATAGGTTAACATGCTTTTTAAGGTTGCATGCATGCCAGAGGCTGGTGGAATTGCATTTAATACTAATAAAGGCCATTTGGTTTATGTTTATGTTCTTCCTTTGTTTTATTCTTTATACTTAAACTGGAGGGTTTTAAATTGGGTCAGAAAACTTCCAAAGAGGGAATCAGAACTTGACTTTAAAAACATTCAGCTTTTGTATTTTGAGATTTAATTTAGGGTAGTTGATGTTACTTTAATATATAGATGAAATTATATAGCAGTGTATTTTTTTCTTAAGTTTGTATTAATAGATGGGATATTGTAGAAAAGGTTAAGAAAAGGTATTGTCATAGAAAAGGAAAAGGTTAGCATTTTAGTAACAACCAGCAAATATTAGGGACAGAAAATAATTTGCATTCTAGGCAGTAAGAATTAGTCATTTAGTCTTCAAAAATAATAATAGTAACTCAGATTTGGTGTTTTGGTGAAGAGACTGGCAATAGCAATTTAAAAACAAAGCCAAAAACTCTTATATAAGATAAATTCTTGACAGTGTGTCTACCTGAGTGTTCTCAGAATTAATATTTCTTTTTGCTAATGGATGCGAAATAGCAATTATCAATTTTCTATCTGTAAAAGAATTTTTTCTGTGAAAATAGATTTCTCAAACTTCAAAATAAGATCTCATGTTATGAATTGATGTTTAATTCTAGAACAGAAAATTATATTATGAAATGAATCAAGAGGAAACTTTTACAAGTTCTCACGTACAAAACTTAAGGTAGAATTTTTACATTTTTGTGTACAATCGATCCTCAGTCTTCCCAGTTGTTATGTTCTATAAAATCTCTGAACACCGAAGTGGTGGATATTGAATAATTGCCCTGGGCAGAACTGCAGCGTTAGGTTCCTGTGAGCCTCTGGTAGCAGCATTTTTGATGAACTTACCATAAGCTTGTTTTATGTGTTTCTGTTTAAAGATAATTCAGTATGTGTTGTTGATTCATTAACATTCAAGTCATGGCCAACAGCACTGTAACTCATGCCTGAAGAAAACTTATCAAACACGTTTTTTCTCTTTAAGGCGTGTCATAGCCTTCTTGCACTTAAGAACACTAGCCAGCACTTGAGCTTGGTGATTTTAAACAGCAAAATCACCAACAGAAAGCACAAAAATGCAAATAAACATGGCATTAAATAGACTGAAAAGGATACTTGTTCACAGTATGAGGGCTGAAACAAGGCACAGTATAGCCTGTCCCACATCAGCTGGCAGCGTGTGAGTCAACTCAGATTTTTTGCTGCTGTGCCCCTGAGCGTGTCTATAAATGACTGCAGAAGTGCAGCAAGCATTGATTTGGGGTTACAGATAAGTTTTAGTGAGGTGAATTCACAAATACAGAATCTGCAAATAAAGAGGATTGACTGCAGTTACTTCTGGATTGCTTACCCATTTTAATTACTTGAGGTTCTTTACCTTTAAATTGGAGGATAAGAGCTTGGTGGTGGTGTGTTGAACAACCTTTGATTTTTACAACATTCTGAAGCTGTCTTTATGTGAGTAAAATCCTTTCAGGATACCTCTGAAATAATTTAGTTATATTTTTAAAAGATTGCATTCATTAAATTATCATTGCAGGGCTAAATATATATATATTTTGGATTCTCTATTAAAATTAACACTTTGGTATATTTGATAGTTTCATAATTAGAGTATCAAGTTAACCCATCATTATACCTGGTATAACAACTATAATGGACTATGCTGGTAACATAGCTTATAGCGATACTGTAACAGTTATAGAAACTCATCCAACTATTGAACTAAGACGAGTTTCTTATTTTCTAGGTGCAAACAGCTGCACAGCAAGTGGCAGAGGATAAATTTGTTTTTGACTTGCCTGATTATGAAAATATCAACCATGTTGTGGTTTTTATGCTGGGAACAATCCCATTTCCTGAGGGAATGGGAGGATCTGTCTACTTTTCCTATCCTGATTCAAATGGAATGCCAGTATGGCAACTCCTAGGATTTGTCACCAATGGGAAACCAAGTGCCATCTTCAAAATTTCAGGTCTTAAGTCTGGTAAGAATAATGTATTAAAATAGTTTTGTAATTAATCTGACTTTTTTAAATAGCATACATGGAATATGGCTTTTTTTAACTTTCTATTTTTCTAGTTGCTAAAGTAATACATAACATTATTTTTTTTTAAAAGAAGACAATATAGAAACATTTGAAAAATAGTAAGTGAAAGACTTCCCTGGCTCCTCCCTCCCACCCTCTGGCCCCGGAGAGAACCACTCATTGTTGTTCTCTTTGTATGTTTTATACCTTTGTAGAGGAATTTTTCCAAATTAGAGGATGTTTTAATAAATAATGAGAGGAATCTTCTCATAATTTATAATATGCACATCTGTGTTTTAAATGAGAAGGTAACTCAGGTGGACTTGTATAGGAAATAAAACGAGAGTGCTTCTTTTCTTCCGTGAAGATTTTTGAACTCAGGTATGGTGGCTCGTGCTTGTAATCCCAACTATGAATACTTGGGAAGCTGAGGCAGGAGGATTGTTTGAGCCAGGAGTTGGAGGCTGCAGTGAGCTATGATTGTGCCACTGTATGCCAGCCTGGGCAACAGAGCTAGATACTGTCTCTTAAGAGTTCAACCTTTAGATTTGATTACCCTTCCAATGTTGTTCTTTTGGTTCCGTTGACATTGCGGGGACATAATCCTTGCTTTGATACTTTGAAGTATTTTGTGAAGAAATGTGAGAGTGAAACTGGATTAAGTACTCCATTGAATATCTGGTTCCCTTGAAAATCTGTATGAAGACAGACTTGAAAATTCTTAAAATATACATTCTCCTAGAAACTGCCTATGAAGTCCAAGGAAAAACTATATTTAGGCAACACGTAGATAACATTTATATAGTTAACAAACATTTGGGTATCTACTATGGGATTTAAGGAATGATTTAAGTTCTTGCCTGAGATAACTCATATTCTTATAGAGAAAGACAGTTCTGTAGACCAGTAATGGGAGGAGTGAAAAGTCATAGTGGATGTTTATACAAAGTGCTGAGGGAGAACAGAAAAGGTAGCAATTAATTCTTAAGTTGGTTGGAGCAGGTTTCCTGCAGGAGGTGATTTTGAAGCCCTTGAAAAGACAAGTAGGAGTTTGTCAGGCCTGTGAGAGACCTACTGGGCATTCTTTTCTAGGTGGAGGTAATATGGGAATAAGATGAAAGTTTGAAAGCATGGCATGCTCAGAATGGCACAAGGCTGGGTGTGTATGGGACGGATAGGCATGGATAATGAAGTTTTATGTATCATACTGACTCATTTGGAATTTAATAGGTCAGCAATTTTTAACATGCTGAAGTCACAGTTGATAGTATTGTTAAAAATATGTGTACCATAATGTAAATACTCAAATATTTGCATCCACTCTGAAGCCTGTTTATGTACCCCTCCCCACAAAGAACTGCTCCTGAAGGTATAGAGAAGCCAGTAAACAATTTTGGGTAAGGGAATAATATTTTTATTAAAAAAATTTTTTTTTAGCCTGAGCACTGTATGAAGAAGGACCTGGAGCAGTTCTGGCTAGTTGGTGGACTGTTAACTGCTCTTATTTTATATAGTTGGAATTCTACAAGAAGAAATGGGAGAGAGCCATATTTAAAGCTAAAAGTTGTTTAGAATTGATGATAAATACCAGTCTCTAGATTTAAGAAGCAGGGTAAGTCCATATAGTCCTCAGTGGGGTCTCATGAGATAATTATCCCTAATCTCTAAGGCAATGGTTCTTAGTATGGTCTCCCTATCTGCAGCTTATTAGAAATGCACATTCCTGGCAGGACCCCAGACCTGCTGAATTAGAAACTGGATATGGAGTCTAGCAGTCTGTATTTTTTTTTTTTTTTTATTAAGGGGGTGGGGAGTGAGGAGGTTTGTTCAGTTGCCTTGTTATTTTTTTTTTGAGACACAATCTTGCTCTGTTGCCCTGGGTAGAGTGCAGTGGCATCATTGCAGCTCACTGCAACCTCCAACTCCTGGGCTGAAGCGATCCTCTCTTGCCTCAGCCTCTCTAGTACCTGGGACTGCAGGCGCGCTCCACGACGCTCAGCTAATTTTTCTATTTTTAGTAGAGACAGGGGTCTCCCTCTTGCTCAGGCTGGTCTCAAACTCCTGAGCTTGAGCAGTCCTCCTGCCTCGGCTTCCCAGCATGCTAGGATTGCAGGGGTGAGCCACCACGCTCGGCCCAGTCTGTGTTTTAATGTTTCCTAGGTGTTGCATGCTAAAGTTTGAGAACCTCTGCCCTAGGGCATCCACAGTACATAATGAATTAATGCTATTTATACATGGTATAGCGTGGGTAATTGCTCTAAACAATCTTTGGGAGAACAATAGTCACTCTCAAGTCTTTTTTCTTCTCTGTGGCTGTGCTGAAAAATAGACAATCTATAAGTAGAAACATATAAATAGATAATTCAGTATATTCTAGTGAAATTACTGAACATTAAATATAAAGAGAAATTAAAAGCAACCAGAGAGAGAAAAGTCATTTATAGTTAAGCAGCAGTTAGTCAGTTTAACAGACTTATCAAGAGCATTAATAGAGGCCAAAAACCAATACAATAATATTTTTAAAGTGGCAAGGAAAAATTACTTTCAAAACTGTCATTCTAAAGTGACAGAAGAAATAAATATATTTTCAGATGGAGATGAAGAGTTTACCACTCACAGACTGTTACTTACTGAAAGAACTACTGGAGGTTGGCTAGGTGCGGATCCCAGTGCTTTGGGAGGCCGAGGCAGGAGGGTCACTTGAGGCCAGGAGTTCGAGACCAGCCTGGTCCATGTAGCGAGGCCCTGTCTCTACAAAAAAATAAGAAATATTAGCTGGGCGTGGTGGCACGCACCTGTAGTCCCAGCTACTTGGGAGGCTGAGGCAAGAGGATCACTTGATCCCAGGAGTTCAAGGCTGCAGCAAGCTATGATTATGCGATTGCACTCCAGCCTGGGTGACAGTAAGACCCTGTCTCAAAAAAACAAAACAAAACAGAACTAATGGAGGTAATTGTACTTGATAAGAGGAAATTGAAACTTGAATAAAGAAAAGGATGCAAGACACAAAGTTAGCAAAGAAATTGGTAAACATATCTGGACAACTTGATTGTATAAAACAGCATAATAAATAAACATATGAGAATTAAATACTGTTGGAGAAGACAATGTGTAAGATAGAAAGGGTGGTGGTCTGAGTTAAAGTTTTCTGAGGTCCTGTTCTTTAGAAGGAGATTGGTAATATCGATTCTACTTTCAAGTAATCTTTTTGTTTGTTTGTTTTTCCACCATGGCGTACATAGGATGATGTTTTTTTCTTTTTTTTTTTAATTTCAGAATATTATGGGGGTACAACACTTCGGCTATATATATTGCCCATGCACATCTTTCAAGTAATCTTGTTAAAAATTTAAGAAAATTTAAAAAAACAAGTACACCCTCCAAACCATTGGAATAGGTGGAGTAAGGTAGTAGAGAAAACAGTAAGTCCATTAGAATGCAAGAAAAGAGGAAAAAGAAAAAAAGAGGGGAAAAACAAAGAAAAAGTGTAGTATATTAAAAACAAAATAAGATGGTAGAAATGATTTCGACTTTATCAGTTATCAAAATAAATGTAAACAGACTAACCTTACCAGAGAAAACATGGGGAATCCAGGGTGAGACTTTTTTTTAAAGGCAGCAAATGAAATAATTATATTGCTGTTTATGAGTAATAAGTCTGAAACATCCTGACACAAGGAACCAAAAGAAAGCTGGCACAAGTTTATTAATTTTAAGAAAACTTAGACCAAGGAAAAAGCATTATCAAGGGTAAAGAGATTCATTCAACAGGAATGAGATAATTCACTAGGCAGACTTAAATATTCTAGGAAAAAGTGTCATGAATTTATGTATATATATAACATACCTTCAAAATATAGAAAGTAAAAGTATTGATATTTATAGATAAATGGGCAGTCTTACAATTAATATTTTAACACACCTCTTAATACATCAGACAGATATTAGTAAAGATACGGGAGACTTGAGTAAAAGAGTTAACAAGTTTGGGCTCATGGACATTTATAGAACCCTGCAACTGATAATTAGATCATACACAGGAAATTTATGAAATTTGACCACATGCCAGGTCACGAAACAAGTTGCAGCAAATGGATAATTAATATGCAGTCCACAGTGTAGTGTTATTACAAATCAAAAGATAAAATGTTGTCATGTTTGGAAATTAAAAAATATTTTGCAGTAATTCATGTGTTGTAGAAGAAATGATTATGGAAGTTAAACTTCTGCAGAAACCAAAATAGAAACATTACATATCAAACTTTTTTTTGTAAAATCATTATAGCCAATTGATTTTTTTTTCTTTTATTGATACATAATACTTTACATATTTATGGGGTATATGTGAGTGTTTTACATGCATAGAATGTGTAATGATCAAGTCAGGGTGTTTGGGGTATCCGTCACCTTTAGTGTTTATCACTTCTATTTTTTGATAACATTTCAAGGCTACTTGTAGTAGTACTTCTAGCTACTTTGAAATATGCAATATAATCTTGCTAACTATAGTCACCCTAGTCTGCTGTTAAACTTATTTCTTCTAACTGTAAGTTTGTACTCATTCACCAACTTCATTTTCCCTTTACACCCTTCCTAGCCTCTGATATCTATCATTCTGTTCTCTATCTCCATGTGATCAAGTTTTTAAACTCTTACATATGAATGAGAACATGCAGAATTTGTCTTTCTGTTCCTGGGTTATTTCACTTACGTAATGACCTCCGGTTCCATTCATGTTGCTGCAAATGACATGATTTTTATGCCCGAAATAGTATTTCATTGTGTATATTGTATATATCACATTTTCTTTATCCATTCGTCCATTGATGGGCGAATTAAATTGATGGATTGATTCCATGTCTTCACTATCAAACCTTCTGAATTGCAGGTAAGATAGTACTCAAGAGAGTAATTTATAGGCTTAAATGCACATATGTGGAGAGGTTGAAATGATGTAAGTATTTAACATAAGCATACCTAAGAAAGTAGAAGAAAGAAAATGATAATGCTAAAAATAGAAATTAGAGACAGAAAACAAAGAAACAATAAAAAGACTCAATGAAACCAAAATCTGGCTCTTTGAAAAGACAAATGAGAAGATGAGCCATTCAAAAAATGTATCATGGAAAAAGAAGGCATAAATAGTGTTATTAAAAATGTGAAAATGGAGCAGTAACTACGTATAGTTTTATGCCAATAGATTTGAAATGACAAAGGAGCAGATGAAATTGGCTGTTTTATAGAACATACTAAACAAAACTGACTTAATAAATTAAAATCCTGAATAGATATATCAATAAAGAAGTTAATATTAGTAATTAAAAATATACCTCTTCCTTCCACATACAGCCCTCAGGCCCACATGATTTTACAAAGTTCTATATCTTTAAGAAACAAATTGTTCATATTTTATGTAAACTTTCAGAGAACAGGAAAAGAAGCAAAGTTACCCAGCTTATTATTTTGAAGCCAGTATAACCTCCCATACCAAAAAAGGCCAAGGACAATATGAGAGAGGAAATTTGGCCTATGCCAATTTTATTTGTTTAGAATTTTAATATCGGCCAGGCGCGGTGGCTCACACCTGTAATCCTAGTACTGTGGGAGGCCAAGGCAGGAGGATTGCTTGAGCTCAGGAGTTCGAGACCAACCTGAGCAAGAGTGAGATCCTGTCTCTACTAAAAATAGAAAAATTAGCTGGTCGTCATGGGGTGCACCTGTAATCCCAGCTACTCGGGAGTCTGAGGCAGGAGGCTTGTTTGAGCCCAGGAGTTTGAGGTTGCCGTGAGCTATGATGACACCACTGCACCCTATCCAGGATGACAGAGCGAGACTCTGTCTCAAAAAAAAAAAAAAAAGAAGAATGTTAATATCTATATAAAACAGAGTAAATTGAACAGGTATCTTATTTTAAAAATTTTTTCATTATAGAAAATTCAAGCATATATAGCAGCAGACCACATGGAATATTGAATCCCATTCTGTTCATCAACCAGCTTCAAAAATGACCAGCTCATGGATAATGTTATTTTGATTCCCATCCACTTCGTCCTTTTCATGTTATTTGGAAGCAGATTCCAGAATCACAACATGTAATCTGTAAATATATTAATATGTGTCCTTAAAAGACAAAGAGCCGTTCTGGGTGCAGTGGCATGTGCCTGTAGTCCGAGGAGGCTGAGGCAGAAGGATTGCTTGAGGCTAGGAGTTCAGGGCTGTAGTGTGCCATGTTTGTGCCTGTGAATGGCTACTGCACTCCAGCCTGGGCAACATAGTGAGACCCTATCGCTTAAAAAAAACCCAAAAAACAAAAAACACAAAGACAGTCTTTTTTTTTTTTTATATATAACTATAATACTGTTATCACACCTAAAAACAAAGAATAATTCTTTAATGTCTAACTGAATATCTGTGATCAGTGTTCAGATTTCTACTGGTCTAAAAAGTTTATGTTTATATAAAGTTTAAATACTTTCAATCAACATCCATGCAAGGTCCTTTGATGGCAGTTTGTTGATCTCTCAAATATCTTTTATAAAATTCAAAGATTGAATGTTTTCTATTTCCAAGAAATTAATTGTGTTTAGAGGTTTAATCAGATTTTGTCTGAGTTTGTTTTTAGATTTTTTGACAGGGTTCTTATAGGTGGTGGTGTGTTCTTCCATCAGGAAGCACATATATGGTTCTCTTGTGAAATTAGCAGTTCATTAATTCAATAGGGGTTCACAATGATGGTATTCTAAGTTTGTCATTTCCTTTATTATCTGTAAAGAGAAACTTGCATATATACTATTTGGTTATCCGGGGGTGGAGTCATCATAGGAAAGGCAGGATAAATGCTTGATTCTTCCTCTAAGTATGAATGTTCAAAAATGAGTTAATTCCCTAGCATCCTTCAAAGGTAATTAACAAGTTTTTTTAAAAAAAATTATGAAACCATGGATATATATGTTTGTGTGCATAGATATATTTGATTTATAGCTGATGTATTTTAACCATTGATATACCATCAGAATCCATTGGAGGACCCAATTTTAATTTTTCAGTTTCCTTTTTAAGCAGATACTGATATTTTATGGCTTTTATCCTTTCTTAAGAAATCTTCCAAAGAAGAAAGAAAATTTATTTTTTTAAAACAGATTTGAATAGCTTTATTGAGGTGTAATTGACATAAAGTAAATTGTACATATTTAAAGTATACAGTTTGATAAGTTTTGATATATCTATAAACCTGTGAAACTATCACCACAGTCAAGATAATGAATATACCTACCTCTTCCCCCACTGCAGGCAACTACTGATCTACTTTCTGTCACTATAAATTGTTTGTATTTTCTAGAGTTTTATATAAATGAAATCATCTAGGATATGCTCTTTTTTTGCCTGGCTTCTTTTACTCAGAATAATTATTTTTAGAGTTGTCCATGTTGTGGTGACTATCAGTAGTTCATTCTTTTTTATTGCTGGGTAGTATTCCATTGTTCAGATATACCATAATTTGTTTAGCCATTTACTTGTTGGTGGACATTTGGGGGTTTTTTTTGGCTTATAAAAACTGCTGTGAACATTTGTATACACATCTTTGTATGGGCGTATGGGCATATGTTTTCATTTCTCTGGGGTAACCTAGAAGTACAATGGCTGGATCACATGGTACTTGGGTGTTTACTTCTTAAGAAATTGCCAAACTGTTTTCCAATTTGGTTGTTCTGTTTTACATTTCATCTAGCAGTGTATGAAAGTTCTAGTTCCTTCATGTCCTCACCAACACTTTGGTATGGTCACTTTTAGCCATTCTAATAGGTGTGTAGTGGTTTCCCATTGTGGTTTTAATTTGCATTTCCCTAATGACTAGTAATATTGAGCACTTTTTCATGTGCTTATATGCTGTCTATATATCTTCATTGGTTAATGTCTGTTCAGATTTTTTGCCTGTGTTTTTTATTGGGTTCTTTTCTTATTATTGAGTTTTGAGAGTTCTGTATATATGCTCAATACAAATTCTTTATCAGATATGTGATTTGAAAATATTTCTTTCCCAGTCTTTGGCTGGTCTTTTCTCTTAACTGTGTCTTTTATAGAGCAGAAGTTTTTAATTTTGGTGAAGCCCAATTTTTCAATTTGTTCTTTTCTGGATTATGCTTTTGATGTTGTGACTAAGAATTCTTTGCCTAACCCAAGGTCGCAAAGATTTCTCTTAGAAGTTTTATAGTTTTAAATTTTACATTTATATCTGTCTCCAATTTGAATTAAATTTTATATTAGGGCAAGGTATCTATCGAAATTCTTTGTTTTTTTTTTTTCTTGGCAAATGGATGTTCAATGGTTCCAGCACCATTTGTTGAACAAAGTCTTGAACACATTTTTCTACATCTGTCATCAAGCAGTCAAAGATGTTCACTTGATATACACTTGGAAATTCTCAACTGCTTTCTTTTAAATTAAAATATATGCATATGTAAGTATTTATGTATTGATTTAAAAAGGAAAGAAATGGGAATAGATACTTTTGTAGTTTTTTAACAATAAAACACTAGTTGGAAACCCTGATGGAGAGATTAAATGGATACTGGTAAATATTTATAGTAATAAGCAATACAAGAGAAGCAACTAATTTGGGGGAAGGGAGAGATGATGTTACTGGTTTGGATTTGAGAAGTTTGTAGGACATGATAGCAGTCCCTTAAATATAAAGTGGAAGGTTTTATCTGTATAGCAATTGGCTAGTAGCCAGTTGTTAACCTCTTTTATATAGTTGGAAAGTGGAGAATTTAGCAGGCTTACTTTGTAACCAGATTATATTGCATTGATTAAGGTGAATATTAGATACTGGTCACCATCCAGTAGACAAGGACACATTAGTTGTTTTTAGAAACATACCAATTAAATTGTCAATTTAATTGTCCCCGCCTTACCCTCACTTCATCACAGCTTTGCCAATATTTTGAGTTTGGAATGGGTCATAACATTCCTTTTTCCTTTATGATCAACACTATATTCTTTGCAGGAGATGCTTTGGGAACAATGAAATGTACTTTCTCCTGTCTTTGTTGCATTGCCTTTGGAATTCAGCAATCAAAAATAAGTTAATCTACTTATTATAACCATAACTTTAATAGTTTCTCAGTGAGATACATTTTCTGTTGTGGAGTTAGATAAAACGGTCTAAAACCCAATCCTAGAGTAGTACTTGATCCAGTATGGGAAAATGGATTTATTTTAATTATGATAAGACGGGTTCTTTTATTCTCCCACTTTTAAAAAAATTAATAGTTTCTCATCGTTTTCATTTGCATGGCTATCGATAGTTTTATCCACAAAGACAAATTTTCAAGGTAATATTTGTGAATGGTAAAGCATGATGCTTTATTAGAAAAGTAAGGCAGCTTAAAATATTTAAAGACTTAGTGCATATCAATATTAAACAAATGTTAAAATGCTGTCAAATGTTTTGTTACTAGTTCTTTACTGGTAAGTTGTTTGGAAAAGCACTTTTTGAATGTTTAATATATTAGAATTCTTAATTTTAAAGATTAGACTTAGTATTCATAGTAGGAAATTGTGTATTATTAAAATATTAAGATAGGTGGACTTGTAATGGATTTATATTTTCGAACTTTGAGGTGCCCTTTCAAGCCTGGGGGTTTAAGTTTGATTATATTGGGCAAACCTGGCTAACTAGCACATCAGGGTGGGGAAGAGACTTGCTGAAGTAATTTCAGGCACTTGTGATTGAGAATTGATTAACAAATAGCAGAATTTTATAGGAGCTGGGAGGGAGAGAGTTATTTAAGTGAAGCAAATTTCACGTTAAGAAATTTGGGCGGTATTTGCAGTTCTGTGCTGGATGATGGGAACAGATTTCTTAACTTCAGACAGAGCAATTTTGGTTGTGGAAGGTCAAGAGAGCTCTATAGGAAAAATTGCACTGGTAGGGGGTCTTGAAACCAATTACTGTGAGGTTTTTTTTTTTTTTTTTGCTTAAGAGCTGATTCTTCGTGATTCTTGGGTTCTGAAAAGGAGTTTTGTGATAAATACAACATGTTTACTCTAGTGCTGGAACAATCTGCAGGTGATGGTTAAACACTATGATAGGACTAAATTTGAAAATATAAAATGAAAGTTTTGACATTAAGAAACAAGAAACTTCTGTTTCTTTTTTTTTTTTTTTAACATGGGACATAGAAATCTTAAAACAACACCACCACAAACATGGCACATGCTTAGGAGATAAGGTTAGGTAGTTGGAAAATTTGGGAAGTTTTAAGTAAGTCCCTTGCAATTTTGTCTTTAGATGCTATTTTTGGTTTTCGTAATGTGGAAGAGATGTTTAACCAAAAACTTCATAAAAATTAAGAAAAACTGGGAGTTCCCTATAAAGAGATTCTTTGCTTTATAGGAAGTATACGTAAACTCAAGTTAGTACATATAAGGGAATATTAACAAAATTAATTTTTTTATGGAACTTGTGTTAAAAAAAGTGGGAAGCTGCAGGTACTATAGTATATATGCTATAGGTGTTTTGCTATACTGTGGTTCTTATGATTTTTCCTTACATTGTGAAAGCTTGGGAAATTACTTTAAGCATTTCCATTAAATAAATTACAGAAGACAAAAGTATCTGCTTATGTGGTTGAGACTTTGTTGTGTATCTTATACCTCAAGTAATTATTGAACATCTGCTTGATGCCTACTCTCAGGATGTGTATATGTGTGTGTGTGAATATTAAAATATCATCCCAAGACAGTGTTCAGAGGAGACAGAATAGTGAGCTGTGGTAAATGAGGATGTCTCTATGGAAGATTAAACTGGGGAATGAACTTGGAAGTATGCATGGGATTTGGATGGGATGGAAGTAGAAGGATGGGAATTGCATTTGGAGATGATCAGAGTCATAAAAGTAATATGCAGTTACCTTCAAGAGACAGTGAGGAGGAGACTATTAAGGGTGGCATGATTGGTTCTTATTTAGGAGGAGTAAGAAGTGAGGTCTTAGAGATAAAGTGAAACTGTTGTATGGATGGCCATGCTATGTAGGGTTTAAATTTTTTCTGGTAGGTGAGTGTTTGAGCGAGAGAATGATACTAAAATGTTGCTTTAGAGTCAGGTGCAATGGCACACACCTGTAGTCCCAGCTACTTGGAAGGCTGAGGTGGTAGGATTGCTTGAGCCCAGGAGTTCAAGACTAGCCTGGGCAACATAGTGAGACCCCCTGCCTCTTAAAAACAAACAAAATAAAACAAAACAAGATGTTTTAGGAAAATAATAATTGTCTGGGATGGCTAAGAGAATCTCATTGAGATTAGAGCCAGAGAAACCAGTTAGGCAGATTTTATGATAAAAGGATGAATGAAAGGGTAGCAGATACTGAGTATCTGCAATGTGTAATGCACTGTACTAGGATTTTACATATATTACATATTTAATCTTTAACAACAACCTTTAGAGGTTGGTGTTATTAACTCCTTGTTTTCAAGAGGCTGAATTTCAGAGAGGTTAATTATTTTGCTCAGAGTCTGCTAACTTTTAGGTGGTATGTATTGATCTGCCCCTTTCAAACAGTTGTACGTTATATGGCAATACCATACTTTATTTAACTAATCCCCTATTTATAGAAATTTGGGTTGTTTCCAATTTTTGTTGTTTTACTAGCAATGCTACAATAAATATTCTTACACATAATTTTGTACATATTTTCTAGCGCTGTATTTCTGTAGAAGAAACTCCTAGAAGTGGAACTGAATTCCTGGATTAAAATGGCCTTTAAAACAAATGGTATAGGAAGCCTGGGAGAAACGGTACTGAATGTGGATAATGGATCATGAGTGTCATGGCAGTTTTTAGAGAGTCCATAATAAAAGTACAGTGTGCTTGGTACTATATAAAAAATATAATAGAGCATATCCTTGCCAAGTATAATAACAGAGTAAGCCATGAAATATTAGAATGGAAGATCCTAAAATAATTTAATCTAACTCCTTAATTTTACTGTTGAGGCTCGTGAAATCTAGAAAGTTTGAGTGTTCCTGAAATAGATCAAGGTTTAGGAGCTAGATACTCAGATTTTTAGTTCACTATTCTGAGTGTAGTAGGTCTTTTCCTCTTCTAAAGTAAATTGAAGGAAAAAAAACAACATTCAAATTTTTTTCCATTGTTTTATGTGTATATGTAGTTCAAATGTTTGTAACTGCTATTTTCTGCCATTTTTACTTAATATTTTATAATGGGTTGTGAAATTTTGATGTATTCAAAAAGTATTGTTTAGTTCTCCTTTTTTTTCCCTTTACTCCTTTCCTGTTAGTTAACCAAGTAAAGTGAGGAACAAATACATTCTGATCTTTAAAAGAGGTGGCGTGGGAATAGATGATAAGATTTTTATGTTTATTTAAAAGTAAAAGGTGACATGAGTTAAAAAGCTTTCAGAAACACTGATCTAAAGGACACGATCCACCTACTTTTTTTCCTTCTTGTTTTAAATTGGTGGTATAGTAATACATTTTGTTGATAATCTATGGTTTGATTGCCTATTCGTTGTTGAGCATTTTGGTGTTTTTTCTAAATCTCTGAACATATTTTGAATCCACTTGTTTGTTGTTGGTATTATAGAAGTACATTTGATTTTTGTGTATTGACTTTGTATCCTGAAGGGTGAGGAAAGGGTAATATATATTGAATATCTTGCTAAACTCCCTAATTAGTTCTAGTAGCTTGCTAGGATTTTTTGTCTAGATTATCATAATGTATATGAAAAAGATTTTTTACTTCTTTCTTTCCCATTTTTATGCCTTTGATTTTTTTTTTTTTTTTTTTTGCGCTTTATGGCATTGTCCAGGCCTTCAAGCACCATGTTAAATAGAAGTAGTAAGGGTACAATGAGGTAAGAAAAATAAATAAAAGTCATAAAAATGTTTTTCTCTTCCTCTGTTTTCTGAGTTTGTATAAGATTGATGAATTTGTCCTTTTATCAATATGAAATGCCCATTATATCTGGTAATACTATTGTCTGGAAGTCTACTTTGTTATATATTATATAGTTTCTCCAGCTTTTTTATAGTGTTTGCAAGATATATTTTTTCTTTTAATGTAAATATACTTTTAACATACTTTTACCTTTTACTTTTAACATAAATCTCTGTCTCTTGTAAATGGCATGTAGTTTGGGGCTGCCTTTTTTTTTTTTTTAACCTATTCTTACAATCTCTGCCTTTTAAATGGGATATTTAGTCTAATAATATTTAATGTTACTTACATGCTTAGGTTTAAATTTTTATCTTGCTGTTAATCTTCTTTCTTTTTTTCCCTCTCTTTTTGGTGTTCTTTTGTATTGAGTGCTTTTTAATCCATATGTGTTCTGTTTTTTAGCTGTATACCTTTGCATTAGTTTTTTAGTGGTTTTTGTAGGAATTACAGTATGCCTCGTTAACTTTTCGTAGTGTTCCATGAATTCATATTATAGAAATAAACATCTGTATTTGACAACTGTGAAACTGGATTTGGTAATTTTTGTAGGATCTCATCTTCAGTTTTCCTTGCTCGTCAGTCTACTTAGTGAAGTTCTGAATATAATGACAAAAACTTCAGGACAGAAATCACATTTTAGTGATTTATTTTGAATTAAAGGTACTTATTTATCTCCATTGTCATCATCTTTGTACCAAATTCAACATTGCAGCTCTCGATAGCATGCCAAGGGAGTCAGATGATGGGAAACCAAAAGCTCTGATGTAGATATTCTGTGTATTTTACCCAAAGTTTAGAATTTCCACATCCTTCACAGTTGAAAAATAAAATTATTTACTGACTTTTGCTTTGACTTAATCTGGTCCAGAGGAGCATTTCATTATCAGGTCCAGGTTGTCGTGAGAATTTTCTGCATAGACTACATCTTTAATTTTCTCCATGAAGTCTTTTGACTAGCCCATAGCCTGCTTTTCTGATGTGTGTCCATCTCATTAACACAAAACATACCTGTGATAGAATTAGAAATGACATATACCTAAGTATTTCTTTTTAGTTTTTTATTAGTACTATCACAGTGCTTTTTGAAATTTTTTCTTAAAATGTCCTAGCACAGTTCTAAAAGTGGTGTCTAGCCTAAGTAGTATCATTAAATTGTAAGGTATGCAAGAAAACTTGACAGTCCTTTCAGCATTCAGGTAGAGGGTCAGCTGAATACTGGTTTCCAGTTATAACAACTTAAACAACTATTAAAACCTGTAACAACCATGAATAATGAGATGCCCTATAACGTTAACTTCAAGAAGTCTTGGTTCACTATATATCAGGAACATGAGTACGATATCTTTTAAATTAAGGTTTAAAAATTTGATTCTGAATGAATGGAAGAGGAAAGCAGTTTCTCTTACCAAAACTAGTAACTGAAAAAATTTATATTTGTATTTATGCATGTTTATATGCATTTATCTGTCAAAGGTAAATATTTGTAGAGTTCATATATACTATTTGAAGAGTTTGTTTAAGCCACATCCACATACTCTTTCATACACACAAAGTTCAATTTAAACCCTTCCTTTTCTCTGTAGGTTAACTATTTGTAAAGTGTTTCAAGAGACAATGAGGAAATGGCTCAATGCCTCAGTCAGGGAGAATTCCAGTGACATCTACAGTGGAGAATTATATGGAGAATGGGAAACAGAAGAAGCCGAGATTGCAAGAGCAGGTGGGGGAGTAGGACATTAGGTCAGATATAATAAAAACACTATGTAGAGCTTTACAAGTATTTTTTATTGTGTCTATAGCACTTAAACATGTGATTGTACTTAATAGAAGAATAAGAAGTTGTTGCTCAAATCACCTGTAGCATAAGAAAGGGGATATATGTTTATGTGAATGAATAATATTGGTAGAGCTTTGTAGAGTATTCTTGTTATGAGAAAAGGCTGATGTTTTATGTTACAGGCCTTTAGAGTAAATGAGGCCTTATGGTGGGGTTTTATTTTATTTTGGCCAAGGCCTTACTGTGAGGTACTGTTAGTTTGGAATGAAAATGCATTAGGGATTTAAGATAACTTTATTTTGAAAAATTTTTTAATTAGAGAAGAATTATAAGAATAGTACAAAGAATTCCTTACACTCTTTTCCCACATTCGTCAATTTTTGCCACATTTTATTTATCATTCTCTGGAGCGGGAGAGAGAGATAAATACACATACATACACACACAGCATAGTCACTTAGCTTTTCTTTGTCTTTAATAACAGTGGCATTAAAAATACTCATGACAAAAGGCTTAGCACCAAAGAATAATTTTTAACAAATGTTAAAATTACAGTTTTTATGAATTGTCATTTGAATTTCTTCTTTATAATTCTGTTTTTTTTCTTTAGGGCTTGCTGCCATATTTTACTCTCATTGCCTTCAGCTTTCTCTACATATGGCATCATGGTCTCTCATTTCATCCAGCTCAGTTACCAGGAAGAAACTTTAAAACTAATTCTAGTTTGTGTTTTAAAGTAGGGTTGAGCTTGTCAAGAAGATTAGAAAGGACAACAAAATCAAGATGCTACTATTAATCTTTTCGTATGAAGTGGAGCTAGTGAGCCAGAACAGGAATTGCTTACTCTGACATTTCTTGACTTGCTTTCTTGAATGGCTTCCTTGTAAATATGTAATGAATAAAAATAAATTAAGAGTTTAGACCATAGAATTTGATATAAACAGGTAGGATAAGGAACTGGAGTGAGCATCAACTTTGGAGCTTGATAGACCTGTTTGAAATCTCAGTGATTCTTGTTACTGAGTATGTAATTTTGACCAAGATACTTAACCTTAGAGGAGAATTCAGGTAAAATGGCGATAATAATACCCACAGTGCAGGTGTTTTTGTGATCATTAGAGATAATGTATGTGAAATGCATGATAGTGCCTGGCACACAGTTGATGCTTAATAAATGGTTATTATGTTTTTATAAAATCATAGAATGTTAGCACTAGAAGGGATATTAGAAATTACCCAGATAATGAAAGCAGTTCAGAACAGTTAAGAGACTTTTACTGCCCATGTAATTTTAGGCTTGCCAAGCTATCAATAGGAATGAAGCAAGGAGGTTTCAGAAATACATATTTGATTTCTAAATTTTTATATTTGATACTAAGAATGCTTTTAAGCAGGCATAATTAAGCTGTTTTTATGTAACTTTGTAGCATATGTCATCATATTCAAATGCCACTGTGTAGTGAATTACCCTAACAGTTTTCTTTAGTCTTCACTTTGGTGCTGTGCACACTTACAGCTTAACCAGTGGACTTACTTTTAGTTTTTTAGTTTCCCTTTTGAGTACTTTTAACTGTTAGAAGGATTGATATCTCATGAGTTGTATTCTTTTGTAGAGGTCTTCCAAAGAGAACATTTACTTACATATTTTTTAATAGAATAAAACTCATTTTATCTTGAAATTACCATATGGGTCCACTGGACCATTTTATAATTCTAAGATGCGTTTGGGGATATTAGTGATCTTATTTTTTCTCTATCTTGAAATGTTTTGTTATTTCATCCAGGAAATTATTTTGTCATTACTCCTCGATTATTCTCATCTTTTTTAAAAAAAGGCACTAAAATAATTTAAAAAATGGAAGAACAATGGAATTGCCTGGAGCAGAGGTTGGCAAACTTTTTTGTAAAGGGTCAGATAGTAAGTATTCTAGGCATTGCAGGTCATATGTGGTCTCTATGGCATATTATTTCTTTTAAATAACCCTTTAAAAATTTTAAACTTAACTCCCAGATCATACAAAATAGTTTGTGGGCCAGATTTGGCCTGTGAACCTTGGTTTGTCCTTGCATTAACCAATGATTTTCATATTGTATTGCTCAAAGGATTATGTTGTCTTTCAAGAAATATAAAAGGAGCCTGGAGAAGCCATCTTTATGGTCTGCTTTTATTAAGCAGAATTTGGAATTCATACTTTTTAATATTTTGTTCATAGTGGCAAAGAGAAGAAAATTGACAGAGGAAGATTTTCACAATTATTAGAAAAATCAGAAAATGAATACAAAAAGGTAGATACATTCTGGTCTGATTGTGAAGTCAATCATATAAGCAAAATCACTGTGAATCTTCAGATGATCTCTTCTGAATTGTCTCAACTAAAAAATTGATGATTGAATAGCATATTTTTAATGATCAAAAGGAAATATGGTATTCTACCCAGTTAGTAATTTAAGAAGGAATTGATCATACAATATTTTGTGACAATATTTTGGACATGTGGTAAAAGGATGTGTGCTGCTATTCTTTCATCTCTTATATTTGTGCTCCAAAATTGACTGGATATGGTTTGTAAGTGGACAAATGCTGAAAGTGGCTGTATATACAAACATGATTGGAAGGAATTAAGTGTAGAAATAAAAAAAATCATTGGGTTGATCATTGTAAATAATGTTTTTAAATATAAAAATGGAAATGTTTTGCAAATTATAGATCAAAGAGGATGGTCATCATTACTTCAAATTATGAGCCATTAAAGGTTCCAAAATTCCAAGCTTTCAGGTATTGAATTTTGACAATGCATATGCCAGAAAAAGAACAAGATGTAATCATAAGCTAGAATGTATTAGAGATCTGACTTAAAATTTGTAAGATAGGTATGTTTCATGTTCATCCATGATGGTTGATGAGCACTTGTATTCAGAGGACATGGCCCATTTTGGCTATATAACTTAAAAAACATGAAAATGTAGAATGAATATCTGGGTTTGCTATGTTTAAATACTCTCTAAAAATTCTAATAAAGTTGTTTTCCACTTCTTCTGGACATTCTTTATAAAATGACTTCATATATTTTTAAAAGGTTCCATTAGATGCAGATAGGAAAAGATTGTGACTGCTTTTCCTTGTATACTGAGAATGAAGAGGTCGCTTACCATAAGATTTTTTTCTGAGTTGTGCTTTGTGTTAGGCTCTTGACTTACTAGGAGGAGGGATACTTTGAGAAACAGTCTTAAAAAATTAGCTGCTGCATTTACTATTGGAATGTTATTGAGAACTTGATCAATCTAATGTTATTTTTTTTTTAAAGACCATGTCACATGTTTTGCTTGCTCTGCTGTTTTTATATATATTTTATTTTTTGATAATGACACTCAGTGTAACTGATCATGTTTTTCTTTTTTACTTTGGCTGTTATGAATTCAGATGCAAAATTAAATACTAACTGTAAGTTTGTTTATTGTGTTCCAGTATTTCTTCCCGCTATTTTATGGTTTGTAAACAAGGACCTTTGTACTTGGAGAGTATAAACTACTGTGTCAAGCCCATTTTGAGAATAAGATTGACTAAAGGAATGATTTAATTGCACAATAGATATCTTTGAAAATGTAAATTAAAGATTGATGAAGACCTTTGCATCTTTTTTTTTTTTAAGTTGCCATCGTAGTACAGAGCTTTAAAACAAAGGAAAAGTCAGAATATTTTCTTAGTCCAATCTCTTACAATGGGTCTCAGCCAGTTTAATTTGGGCCTAACTCTCTTGCCAAGAGCTTGTGTGTGACAAAAGATGCAAGTCATAGATGACAAGACTTTCTTCCTGGGCAAATCACTTCCCAGGTAGTTCAAACTAAGGCAATAGAAGATTGTATTGAACCGCTTTCCTTAATTGGTATCATTGGAGCTTGTTAGGCAGACAAACAGCAGTGTATATTCTGGACTTAGCATAATTCTAGGTTTAATATAAACCAAATGATAGAGTAAGGAACTCCAAAAATCCATCTCTTCATACAAGCAACAACAGCAAAAAACTGGCAAAAACTGTCAGAATCAACTTTTTCAGAACTCTGGCAACTAAACAAAAGCTTGTGGCCACAAGGAGAATATTAATCAAGAAATACCACTGAGAGCTATGATTGTACCACTGTGCTCCTGCCTGGGTGACATAACAACAGAGCAAGACACTTTCTCAAAAAAAAAAAAAAAAAAAAATAATAGTTTTATTAAGATAACATCTCCCAAAGACATAGATGGGGCAATTTTTAAAAATTAGTTCACTTACATTTAGATAAATAAGATACCCAATGCTAAAATGTGAAAAAAAAAGAAAAGAAAAGAAACACCATTGAATCTCAGAACAGTGAGGTTTGTGGCATTTGACTATCCTGGTCCCATCCTGTGCTCCTGAGCTCAGTGGTAGCCTTGAAAATAACAGTCTCCATTGTTGGTACTGGTACAGGGAGTGGGATAGACCTCATTCACAAAGAATTGTAATTAACTTGTTTTGGTCGGTCTGGTGGCTTTCTGGAAGACTGGCTCAAAAGGTTTGCCTTTTTCTCACCTAACTGGGAACTCTCCCAATGCAAAAGTGACTACCTTGGGGGGGTGTTTGCCAAAAATATTTACAGATACATGTATTAGTCACTGCTGCCTGAGACAAAGGACAACAGTTGGGGCACACAATAGACAAACCAAAAAGCTTGGGAGGAAAGGCTGGAAATGAGGTGCTTTGGGTAATGAGGGCTTTGAAATTCTATGACATATTCCTGGGAATCTAGAAGGGATGGGCATGCCCAGAGCTACAGGCATGCTCAGGAAAGACCTGAGGGAGGCCCTAAGTGCTCTCTTCTCCCTGACTTTAAGGCTCAGCACAAGTGGGAAATGAAGTCTAAGGCAATTATAAACTGCCTGGCTGAGTATTGAGGGCATGTCCTGGCACGTAGAGCCCACCTGCAAAGACTGGGAGAATTTTTTGGTTGCAGGTGTTTAAGGACATTTTTATCTGATCACCAGCTGACCACTAAACTAATGGAACAGAGACTTCAGTGGCCACACAAAGAAACAGACTTTGTAGAATTAGTTTGGAAAAGTCATTAAATAAGGAAACAACTACAACAAACAGTAATGACAAACCCTGAGAAGGGGGAAATACCAGATTTCTAGAGTTGCCACAATGTAATATTCAAAATGTCCATTTTTCTACAAAAAAATTATGAGGCATACAAAGAAACAAGAAAGTAAGGCCCTTACACAGAAGAAATTATTATAATTATAATTTCTATAATTTATAATATAATTTAAAATTTATAACTTGTATAATTATAATTACTATAATAACAGAAACTGTCCCCAAGAAGTACAAAGATTTTAAGCAAACTGTCTTAATTATGCTCAAAGAGCTAAAGGAAATGAAAATGATGTATCATCAAATAGAGAATATCAATATAGAAATTATAAAAAAGGAACTAAACAGAAATTCTAGAGCTGAAAATTACAATAGTACAATAACTAAAATGAAAGATTTACTAGAGGGGTTCTTTTTTTTTTTTTTTGAGATGAGTCTCACTCTTTTGCCCAGGCTAGAGTGCCATGGTGTCAGCCTAGCTCACGGCAACCTCAAACTCCTGGGCTCAAGTGATTCTCTTGCCTCAGCCTACCTGAGTAGCTGGGACTATAGGCACACGCCACCATGCCCAGCTAATTTTTTCTATTTTTAGTAGAGATAGGGTCTCACTCTTGCTCAGGCTGGTCTCGAACTCCTGACCTCAAATGATTCTCCTACCTCGGCCTCCCAGAGTGCTAGGATTACAGGCGTGAGCCACTGCGCCTGGCCTACTAGAGGGTTTCAATAGCAGATTTGAGTAGATGGAAGAAAGAATTGGTGAACTTGAAGATAAGTTAATTGAACTGTCCAGTTTGAAGAGCAGAGCCTTATAGACCTGTGAGATACCAGCATACACAGGGTAATGGGAGTAACAAAAGGAAAGGAGAGAGAAGAGGTAGAAAGAATATTTGCTGTGGGCTTAATGTTTGTGTCCCTCCTCCCCCAATTTACATGTTGAAACCTTAACCTTCAAGGCATTAGGAGGTGGGTGGTGACTAGGTCATAGAGGTAGAGCCTTCATGAATGGGATTAGTGCCCTTATATAAGAGTAATGAAAGAGATCCCTTGCCCTTCCACCATGTGAGGACACAGCAAGAAGGTGCTGTCTGTGAACCAGGAAACAGGCCCTTACCAGACACCAAATCTGCTGATGTTTTGATCTTGGACTCCCCTGCCTCTAGAACTGTGAGAAATAAATTTCTGTTGTTTATAAACCACCCAGTTTATGGTATTTTGTTACAGAAGCCTGAACAGACCAAGATAATATTTGAAGAAATAATGCCTGGAAACTTCTCAAACTTGATGAAAAACATTAATCTACACATTTAAGAAGCCTAACGAACTCCGGATAAACTCCACACCAAGACATATCATAAACTGTCAAAGAGAGAATCTTAAAAACATCAAGAGAAGTAACTCATCACTTACAAGGATCCTTGATAAGATTAATAGCCAATTTCTCATCAGAGGCTGTGAAGTTTAGAAGGTAGTGGAATGACATATTCAAAGTTCTGAAAAAAAAAAAAGCTGTCTGCCAAGAATTCAGTATCCAGCAAAACTATCTTTCAGAAATAAAGGAGAAATGAAGACTTTCCCAGATAAACAAAAACTGAATCATTGCTAGCAGATCTCTATAAGACATGCTCAAGGAATGCCTTCAGGGTCGTTTATGGAACGTAAGACAGTAGTTCAAAATCACATGGGTAGCGTAACTACATTGGTAAATATAAAAGTCACTGTTTTAGTGTACATTTTAGTTGTAACTCCTCTTTTTTCTTTTCTGATTTAAAAGACAACTGCATAAAACAAAAATTGTAATCTGTGTTGATAGCACAGTATGTATAAAGATATAATTTGTGACAATAACAACATAAAGGGAGGAGGGACCTATAAAGGAGCAAAGTTTTTGTATACTGTTGAAATTAGGTATTAATCCAAACTAGGTTTTTTTAAATTAAGGTATTAATTATAATCCCCAATGCAACCACTAAGAAAAAAACAAAAAATATGTAGTAAAAGAAATGACAAGGAAATTAAAATGGTACACTAGCAAGTATCTATTTAACACAATTAAACTCTCCACTTAAAAGGCAGAGATTGGCAGAATGTGTTAAAAACATGATCCAACTATATGCTGTCTTAAGAAATTTACTGTATTTTATTTATTTACTTATTTTTTGAGATAGGGTCTCTACTCTATTGCCTGGGCTAGAGTGCAGTGGTGGGTTCTTAGCTCACTGCAACCTCAAACTCCTGGGCTCAAGTGATTCTGCCTCAGCCTCCCAAGTAGCTGGGACTACAGGTGTGTGCCACCATGCCCAACTAATCTATTTTTTGTAGAGGCAGGGTCTCACTCTTGCTCAGGCTGATCTCGAACTTCTGGCCTCAAGTGATCCTCCTGCCTCAGCCTCCCAAAATGCTAGGATTACGGGTATGAGCCACTGCACCTAGCCATTTTTTTTTATTTTGAAATTTATTTTGAAATTTTATTTTTTATTTTTTTAGAGACAAGGTTTCCATTTGTCACCCAGGCTAAAGTTCAGTGGCACGATCATAGCTCGCTGCAGCCTCAAAACTCCTGGGTTCAATGATCCTCCCGCCTCAGCCTTCCAAGTAGTTGGGACTACATGCACCACCACACTCAGCTAATTTTTCTAATTTTTTTTTAGAGACAGGATCTTGCTATGTTGCCCAGGCTGGTCTTGAACTCCTGGCCTCAAGCAATCCTCCTGCCTCAGCCTCCCAAAGTGCTGGGATTACAGGCGTGAGCCACCGTGCCCAGACAAAATAATTTTAAAATATTGAAAAAACCTGAAACCAGTCATGTTTAGTGAGAGGTGTATGTGTGTATGTATTTTTCAAGCATAGAAAAGCACATTTATAAGTTTTTATTCATATGCTTGAAAATTTCATAAGAGTTTTGATACTTGCAGTAAGTATTCTAGTTATTAGAAGTATGTGTTGTCCCAGATTTTCGTTCATCAGTATTTGATTAAACATTTTATAGTCATATAAAAACAGAAAATAAACCAAAAATTTATTCATTGTATGGTTTTTTTTCTTCATTGGACTTTTATGATTATTTCTCATGTGGATTAATAAATTGGTTTATATTTCCCAAGTGTAAGTTAACTGGCATTTAGAGGTGGTTGCTCAGATGTATATTTAATGATTCAATTTTATATATAAAGGGGAAAAGTTATTAAATATTTTCATGAATAAGCTGCAAATTTCTTTATTGCCTATTTGATAATAGTCAAGTGTAGAGAGGAATGATCTGTGGCGTTTAGTAAAATATACCATGTTGTTTATTGGTAATAATGACAGTTTAAAGATGTTTCTTTAATGGAATAGTCAGAGAATATTAAAACTAGTTCTAAAAATCTTTAAAAGTATCCTTTTAGAGTTAGCATTGAGAGTCTTTTAACTAATTCTTATTTATTTTTCTCTCATTCTGTTACTGTTTCTAGCTTTAGTAGTTTTAAGTTTTAGAAAAGTAACTGCTGTTTTTCTGGTGGGAAACTTACAGTTCTCTTATTCTTTGTTAATAGCCTAAAATCTAAGTAGCCTTTTACATATATCTAAAAAGAAACAAACTTGCACATAAGAAAACTTTTTAGTGTATATAAATCAAAGGTTATTCACATATTTACAAAGGAATTTTTAGGACCACAAGTTAAATTGGAAATCTTAGTATAAATCCCACTATAAAAAGAGGTCTATCTAGAGAAGTCTTACTCTATTTTGTCTACCTATTTGTGCTTAGAAAATGCCTGGCACAGAGAAGATAAACAATAACTATTTATGGAATGTATAACTTATTCTCTGAACTGCCTTGTGTATTTAAAATATTTCATAATAAAATTTGAAGTTAAATATTAAAATTTAAATTTGAAGTTAAATTTGAAATTTGTGGCACATGTTAATTTCTTTCAGGAGAAGGAAGCCAACATCCTTTTGGAGCCATGAATATTGTCCGAACTCCATCTGTTGCTCAGATTGGAATTTCAGTGGAATTGTTAGACAGTCTGGCTCAGCAGACTCCTGTAGGCAATGCTGCTGTATCCTCAGTTGACTCATTCACTCAGGTAATGCAGTGTACATTTCATTCTCCCCTACCCCTTTATTATGGTATAATTGACAAAATTGTATGTATTTTTGGTATACAATGTGATGTTTTGATATGTTTACATTATGAAATGATTAAATCAAGCTAGTTAACACATCCATCACCTTACATATTTTTTTGTGGTGAGAGCACTTAAGATCTAATCTCTTAGCAAATTTTAAGTATACACTTTTATTAACTATAGTCTCATGTTGTACAACAGATCTCCAGAACCTATTCATTCTGTCGACGGAAACTTTGTGCTTTTTGACCAACATCTCCTCATTTCCCTCCCCTCCACTCTCCATCCCCTGGCAACCACTGTTCTACTCTCTGCTTCTATGAGTTCAACTTTTTTAGATTCTACATATAAATGAGATCATGCAGTGTTTGTCTTTCTATCCTTGGCTTATTTTACTTACCCTAATTTTGAGAGGAAAACACTGGTGTAACAGAGCAGGGAAAATTGCTAAGGCAGTATCCTTGAGAAGGAACTGGCAGCATATGTGGAGGTGTTCACTTTAGATAGGATAATGGATATATGGGTATGGATATAAGAGGTTGGTAGATGAACTTGTGCAGGCTCTCTCCTGATTCCTGCTCTTTGCTCAGTGAAATAGAAAGATCATCAGCTAACATTGAGGGGAAAGGAGGTATTGGAAAATTTAGAAGGACAATTAAAAATAAGTCCTCTAGGAAAAGAGGAGGGTGAATGGTCTAGGGAAATCTTATAGGTTTGCTGGGCAGCACCAAAGGCACACTTTTGAAGGTTGTGGTCATGAATTTAAAGGCAGATTTGTCACATGATCTCTTGAAAATGGACTAAAATAAGAATGACAGAGTCTGGGTCTCAAATTTTTTTTTTCCAGTAATTTAAAAAATAAACTGCTGTGCTAAAAACAAACGGTAAAACAATACTTATGCCCATGTAGACGGCATTAGAAGTTTCTGGAAAATACACACCAAAGTGTTAAGTTATCCCTGGAGAAGGGTAAGAAGACTTTTTACTGTAACTAGACTTGTTACTGTAACTGTAACTGTTATTTGAACTTTTTAATAAAGCATTTATATTTTTTATTAAAAATTTTATTATGAAATATTTTAAATACACAAGACAGAATAATTTATATGTTCCATAAATAGTTATTGTTTATCTCCTCTGTGCCAGGCATTTTCTAAGCACAAATAGATACAAATAGGTAGACAAAATAGAGTAAGACTTCTCTTTATAGAACTCTTTTTAGAGTGGGATTTATACTAAGACTTCCAAGTTTCTTCCACCTACATTTAACTGTTATATTTTGTCATATTTGCTACTAATTTTTTTTAAAAAAGAAATAAAACACTACAGCTCACTGCTGCCTGCTTCTGTCCCTGCCTTTTACTTTCCATGTAGCTACTCTTCTAACTTCATATATTTTTCCTATCCATATTTTAGTAATTTAAAAAAATTCCTATGTATTCACAAAATATATATAGTACTATTCATGTATGTGTTTAAACATGTTTCTAATTTAATTGCTCTGTTACTCTTATTTCATTTAAATTTTTATTAAAGTAGCGCATATACTTGGTTTAAATACTCAAAATAGTTTTATATGCAAAACAGCTGTCCTCTGTTATAACTGTTATATTCTGCTCCTCAGAAGGTATCACTTTCAACCTCTCCTTTTTTTAACCTATTTTTTTCTAGCGTTATTACTTCCATATATCAGAGTAACCTTGCTTAGTTGTTACTTATTTTTTCTGTTACAGATGTTTTCCGTTGACCTACCAGTATGAAACATGATGATTGTAGCTCTCTTACTTTCCTGCTCCCCAACATACACACACTTCTTTTCTCCCCACTTTCCCAATATAAATTTTTGTTAAATTAATACTCAAAGTTTTCAATATTATGACTAGGTAAATATTTTTCAGAACTGAGCCATGTGTAGCACAATCATTTCTTTTCTTGTATAACTTTTTATTTTTCCTGGGTTCATTTTCCTCATTTTTTTCCTTTGTATAGATTTCTGTGTTTCCATTTCTGATTTATGTCCAAACGCTTCTAGTGTAAATTTCCATTCAATATATTTATTGTATCAGTTCTGTATCTCGCTCTGTCACCCTAGGTAGAGTGCAGTGGTGTCATCGTAGCTCACTGCAACCTCAAGCTCCTGGGCTCAAGTGATCCTTCTTCTTCAGCCTCCCAAAAAGCTGGGACTACAGGCACGTGCCATGACACCCAGCTAATTTTTCTATTTGTAGTAGAGACAGGGTCTCACTCTTGCTCAGGCTGGTATGAGAAGAGATTTAAATTCATTTTTCCCCTTATGGAAAATGATTTGTCCTAGTCCCATTAATTGAATAGTTAGTCCCATTTTTTCCCTCTGAGTCATAGTATCTTTGTTATATATAATTTTGCCACATATGCTTAGTTTTGTTTCTGGGTTCTCTATTTTATTCTAATTAGTTTATTTGTCTGTTCCTTTGCCAATAGGACTTAGTATCTGGTAGGGCAAGTTCCTCCTCCTAGTTATCAAAATAGGTTTAGGTATTTTTCATAATAATTTTATTAGCTTATTGAATTCCATGAAACAGTATCAGCTTGTCAGGTTTCATGAAAAACCTTATTGGAATTTTGTTGGAAATAGCATTGGATTTACAGGTTTATTTGGGGGAGAACTGGCCACCTTCACCACATTGTCTTCCCATCTGTGACATGTTTTATCTTCCATTGAACATGATATATATAGATCCTTTTGTTTTCTGTCTCTCAATATTTATCATATTTTATCACATTTTCCACAAATGGCATATCAGCTTACCTAGCTTATCATTTTTTTCTAGGTATTGGAAAGACTTTGTTTATATTCTGAATTGAATCTTTTTAAGGTTACATTTAAAAATTTTTTTGCTGATATGTAGGGCTACTGTTGATTTTTTTCTGATATTGATCTTTTAGTTAGTGATCTTACTGAACTCTGATATTAATTCAGGTACCTTACAGTGGAGTCTTTTGGATTATATTACCTTCATATTATTAAACAAACAAATTAAAAAACTTAATTAAGATGATTTCTCTTGTGTAGAGAAGAGACAACAGGAGCCTTCATGACTGGTTTTATATTTTTGAGAAAGTGATTTTTGAGTGAGTAAAAGGTAGTATTATCTCTAGAAGTACATTTACTTTTGGGTTTAGTACTTAAACCCATCTGATTCTCAGGAAATATGAATCAGTTTACTTTTAGCTTCTACAGAGGAGACTTGGAGGATTTTAGTGAATTTGACCATTTTAGGATCAACGAGAATAAACGGGTTAGGAAATAGAGAAAATAGGATAATACTACCTTTCTTTTCTTTTTAAAGATGGGAAGTAACCAGTTGCTCCTTTATCAATTTAAACTCTTATCTTTTTGGCAAGGAAAAGACTTCTTAGAGATGGTTACTATTTTATATGAGAATATAGGTTAATTTGAGAAGAGTGGCATTTGAGTAGGGGTACTTAGTGGATACAGATGTGGAGATGAAAATATTTTGAGGAAAAAAACTTTTCCTTTTTTTTCCCCAAAGTGAATAACATATTCTACAATTTGACTCATTTTATGAGTCAAAAAATATTATGACTCAATTTTTTTTCTTAAGTTTAGAAAATCTTGATCTGTAATAAACATGAACATTTAGGGTATCAGGGTATATTGCACCCTGAACATTAAAATACCATTTTAATGCTTAACTTTCAGCATTAGATTGTCTTAGAACTTACAGTCCTTAAAACTAAGTTAATAAAGGAACATTGTTAATTAAAAATATAAAGTCTAAATGGAATATTTAGTATAATCCATTAATCTATTATTAACTTTTTAGTTCACACAAAAGATGTTGGACAACTTCTACAATTTTGCTTCATCATTTGCTGTGTCTCAGGCCCAGATGACACCAAGTCCCTCTGAAATGTTCATTCCGGCCAACGTGGTTCTGAAATGGTATGAGGTATTCTCTATCTCTAATAGTAAGACTTTCAGTAACTTAATATCTGTTTTGCTTGTGAATGTATTCCTTCTTTGACATTTAAACATATACTTTTATTGTGGACATCAGCATATGTTAACATTGACATGCCATTAAAGTGTATATTATAGAGTTCAGATCAGGAACGGTTCTTACTCTAAATATTCTGTTTATATAGTAGCCATTATGAATTTATAAAGATAGGAAAATATAATTGCCTATGTTTTAGGAACCACTATTAAAGATTGTAAATTTTTGTATATTTTGACTTAGAAGTACCATATATGAGACTTGAAATATCAATCAAAACTTTTTTTTCTTAAATTTAGAAAGTCTTGATCTGTAATAAAGATATACATTTAGGGTATCAGGGTATACTGCATCCTGAACATGAATGACTAATAAGTCTTTTTGCCCAACTTTCCCATGTTGCTGTTTTATAGGTATTTCTTTTCACTTTGCATATCCCAGTAATGGGGGGATGCTTAGGAGGAGTTTGTTGAGAAATGATACCATGGTGTAGCATGGAGAGCACTGAAATATACTAGGTTTGAGCTTTGTCAAAATGTAGCTAATTATGTGACCTTTAGCAAATTACTCTCATTTGCTCATCTATGAAATGAGGGAATATGGTTTGATATTTTTCCTTAGGTTCTTTCTAGCTCTCAAATTTGCAGAAGATAACAATTACTAAAATTTATTATGATTTGTGCTCTGATAAAAGCTAATCAAAACTGCTCTCATACTTAAATCACTATACTTGCTATCTTTTTATAAGAATAACTAAATTTGTAGATTAGCTTTTTAGCTTGTTTATCTTAGCTTTTTAGAAATGGCATGTAAAATTGTTTCTGATAAGTCATTTGGCAGATTATGAAAGATCCTATTTCAGTTTTCTTGTAAATAATATGTATTTTCTTTTCTAGGTATGAAAACTTTCAAAGACGACTAGCACAGAACCCTCTCTTTTGGAAAACATAATTCGAATAAAATAATTTTTAATGGATTCTGAAATTTGTCATATTTTGAAGATGAATGACTCCATTTAAAAGCATAAAGTCAAAAGAATCATGAAACATAAGTTTAAAAATTGCTTAGTGACTGTGAGGCTTAATTAACATCTTTATAAAAAATTAAAAACATTGAAAAATGAAAATATGTTTGTCATTAATGACTTTTTATCCCCTTAAGCTTACTATTCAGAGGCAAAACATTTTGTCTTGGCTTTCATTTTTTACTTAAAAATAAAGCCTGTTCACAACAGTTATATGCCCATGCCATTGCATATGTAATGTTTCAGTTATTTTTATAGAGGTTTGCTAGAGTAGTTAACTTTAAATCAGCTATCTCAAAATTTGGGGAATTTTTGAAAAACATATCAAATACACATTTTTAGATATGGAAAAATTATTTTCAGGGAGTATTAAGATTACAAGTTTTTTCAATTAACGCAGGTTGGCTGTCAGTTTTTATATCTGCAGATTCATACATTTTTATTTAATGAAATTGCCATGATTAACAGTGATGAACTCTTATTTAATACTAGTAATGTTACTAGGCATTTATGTATTTAATATAGGATTCATATGCATATGAAGATAGAACCTTTGTGTCTTATTTAAAAGGGAACCCTTTGACTCATTTATACTTGTGAAGCCCATTGGCCAAAGACTACCAGGATCTCACCTGTAATGAAAGCTAGGTTTAGTAGCTTGCTGCACTAACAAAGTATGTACCAGAGGAAACATGAGGAATCTCCAAAGGAAGGGTACATATAGGAGTTTGGGGCCTGGAGTTAGTTTTGGATTGTCTTGGCAGATATTGGTGAAAATTTGGAAACTAGGGAGTTGCTAGAACAGTCTTTAGAACACATGACTCTGTGCAAAGTTATTTGTTAGGGCAGTTTGTGGTTTTGAGACATGAATTTGGTTGAGCTGGCATTAAGATTCTAAGCTTAGGTAGTTTCTTGCATTGTCACAACTTAAGCATTTTGCAAGTTGTATGGTTTTGCAAGTTCTCAGTTCTTTTCTGGTCTTTCTTCAGCCTGAGTTAAAGGTTAGACTATTATTTTTTGGAGTTGTGATCAATCTAGATCTGTATTGCTATTTACTGGGTTATGATTATGTATCAAGTTTTTGATGGTAGTGATTAGGCTCAGGTCTTCTTGTTAATGATCATTGTTGTATTAGTCCATTCTCTGTTGCTTATAACAGACCAAGTGAAACTGGGTAATTTATAAAGATAAGAAATATATTTATAAATTTATAAAGATAAGAAAGTTATGGAGGCTGAGAAGTCCAAGGTTGAGGGGCCACATCTGGTAAGAACCTTCTTGCTGGTAGGGACTCTAAAAAATCTCAAGAGTCCAAAGACAGCTCCGTGTATCACATGGCAGGGGCTGAGAGTGCTAGCATGCCAGCTCAGGTCTTTCTTCCTTTTCTTACAAAACCATCAATTCCCTTCCCATGAGAACCCATTAGTCCATTAATCTATGAATGGATTAATCCATTCATGTGGGCTAAGCCCACATGCTCCAATCACCTCTTAAAGGCCCTACCTCCCAATACGGCCACACTGGGGATTAAATTTCAACATGAGTTTTGGAGGGGACAAATATTCAAACCATAGCAATTGTTGAATCGTGTGACTTGACATTGGCTACACAACAGCATTTAATACTGTGAACAGAAAGCAATACAGCCAATTGCAATACAATTACCAGAGCAAAGTGATTATTCTTGTACTAGAATTTGTACCCAGGACCTAGATTACCAAACCCAAGATACAAAAACATGTCCTAAAGTCCATCTGGGTCTATTCTACAGAGTCAAGTATCCTCTTCCTTTAACCTAGTTAAAATCTGTCCCATCTATCCAGTGATTTTTTTAGAGATACAACAAGAAGTATTAACACAAACTGCCTCTTGGCTTGGTAAGAAGAAATCAAAGACTATGTGATTGTCCATGACAGTCTTGTGTAGTGAATTTAAACTGGTTTGTTGGGCTTTCAGAACAGACGATGGTAGTCAAATTTTGGACCACATTTTCTAGTTGTGGTATTCTTGCTGTTGGAATAGTATCTTGCACTGTATGCATAAAGAGTCAATTATCCCTTCTAGGAGCTCTCCTGGGTAGCCTTTACCTGCCTGATTTTGACGTTTGTGGTTATTCTTCTCAGGAAAACATGGTACACTGAGAGAAGTGTTTTAAATATCTGAAAATCTCTCAACAGTTGTTCTGTATATGCAGGATAGGTTTGCATATAGGAGGCAGGTGAAAGCCTGATGTTGACATAAATAATCCCTAGTAAGTTACAGAAAATATTGGGAATATAAATATCACAACAGCAGTGAGCCAACAATTGTTTCTTTGAGGTGTTTCTTTAATTTCATATTCTCAATGGAGTTAAATAGTTCCTGCAGAGAATTGGGGAAAATCTTTGGAGAAAACTGACTAATGCAGTGAGGATAGCTCCAGCATTTGTCCCCTCCCCTGGTGAGCTTGGTTCTGCTGACAGTGCTGTAATGATTGTAGCAGAAGTATTTTTGTTGAATTGGGGTAAAGATACAGTTTTTACAAGAGTGAAGATTGGGGTTAATGATAAGAAGAAAGTTAAAATATCAGATGTCTGTGAGAGGAAACTGGCCTCCCCAAGAGTTTAAAGTAGTTTATTTTTTTTTACAGTGGAATTTGAAAGATTCAGGGAGTAGCTGTGGTCTGAGAAAACTGCTCAAAAGTCTTGCATTTCTTAAGGTGGCCAAAAAAGACCATAAGAGATGAAGAATAAAATGATAAATATATATGAGAATATATTGACCTTTAGGCAATCTCTAGGGAGTGCTAAACCATAATAAGCAAAAGAGGGAAATGGAGCAAAGGTTTCAGAAAATTGATCTTGCCTTAGGAAGAAGCCGTGTATGTTGTCATTTACTTGATTTGAGAGTCTTGATTAGTAACTTTCCTTCAAAGATGTTGGCTTTGGGAGGATTCTTAAGAATCATTGGTTTAAAGTCTCCTGATGGTTGTCTCCTGATGGAGTGTGTGGAGAAGATACTTGTCATTTAATTGGGAAACATAAATCCAATGCTCATCATCTTGGAGCTTACTGCCATGCTAGTTGTTATAGTATCTGTTAAACTAATTTTTCATTTAGGGCAATTTTTCTCTGCTATCTCTTCCAGACGACTAAATTTGTTGACAGTTGAGGATGTTAAAGACAATGATGTTTTTGTAGAATGGAGGCGAGTAGAATCCACTATTGAGGTACAACATGATTAATTTATAAGAACTTAGTTAAATATATGAGAGCACAACATCATATTATGGACAGTGGAGACAGTGGCAATTTTCTAGGTCTGTAATTAATCTCATAAAGTGTATCTTTTGGTGGACAGTTGTCATGAACATGAGTATGTTTCTTTTCACCTGAAAGTCACTGAGACACTTCTAATAAATTTTACTTATGCATAATTTAACCTGAGAAGGCTGAACTCTTGATTTGTCAAGTTTTTTTTTCCTTTTAGTTAGATTCTTTAAAAATATCTTACACTAGTTTTGGATTAATTAAAGTTTGGAGAATGCCAAACAAACTTAATTTTTCCTATTATTTTTTCTTCCATAAGATGAAGGAAATCCAAAGAGTTCAGGCACAAAAGACACTTAACAGTCTTATTATGCCTGAATTTTGGGAAGGCAAAATCATAAAGAGTTGTCAGAGGAGACCAGATTTGACTATAAGTCAAAAATATCCAAAGGCAAGAAATAGTCTTGGCCAATAGCTATACTCAGTATACTAGCAAAAATAGTCAACACCATTTACCATCTGTGCCCAATAGATTCATTTTTAAAAATGCTTATAAGCCACTTTTTAAGGAATTTACTAAAGGGAAAATAAAGGGATATTAAGGAACTTTTATTAGCAATTTTAAATAATGAGGGACACTGACAATGTATTCTGTATTATCGTAGTTTTGATGATATATATATCTGATATAGGCAATGTCAACTGTCATACATGGCCCTGGAACATACTTGTCTTGTAAATGCTGGTTCTAGATTTCAAATACATCTCTAATAGGTTCTACCTTATCATTACTTTCTAGTTCTTCTTGAACTTGTACCATAAAAATGCAATACTTGAAGAATTAGTTGAAAACTGACAACTCATAATTTTGTCAGAGAAGACAGTTGTCTTCTTAGCTACATGGTTGTAAAACATTTTTATTTTAGATTTATAACTACTAATTAAATGTTCAAAGAATTTTTTATTTCTGCATTTTCTGTGTTTTTCCATCACTTTTTTATACATATCTGCTTTCAGCATTTGTCAACTTTAATAAAAATACATTATTGAGATATATTTCACGTACCATACAATTTACCCATTTAAAGCTCAAGTTTTTTTAGTATATTTGCAGGGTTGTACAAGCATCAGCACAATCTGATTTTAGAACACTTTTGTCCTCCCTAAAAGAAGCCTCATATCCATTAGTAGTTAATCCCTCTCTCCCAAGCCTCAATATCCCTAAGCAACCACTAATCTACTTTTTGTCTCTGGATTTGCCTTTTCTGGGTATTTTATATAAATGGAATCATACAGAGGTCTTTTGTGACTGGCTTCCTTCACTTAGCATAATGTTTTCAAGATTCATCCATGTCATAGTGACAGTTTTTACTGTCAGTACTTCATTCCTTTTTATTGCTTATAAAATATTCCATTGTGTGAAAATATCATATTTTATCCATACATCATTTGATGGAAAGGGTTGTTTCCACTTTTTGACTATTATGAATAATGCTATGAATATTCATGTACAAGTTTTCGTGTGGGTTGTGGGTATATGTTTTCATTTCTCTCGAGTATTGTCTTAGTTTGGGCTCCTATAACACAGCACCATAGATTGGGTGGCTTGTAAACAAATTGGTTTTTCACAGTTCTGGAGGCTGAGATCAGGGTGGCAGCACAATCTGGTTCCAGTGAGGGCCTCTTACTGGTTCTATCACCTTGACCAGAAAAACCTGATTCTTGAATAAGTACAACCATATCTCAATTTTTTTTTTTTTTGGGTAAACAGCCACTGAGTGTTACAGAAAAAAATCTTGTGACCACAATCTTTTAACTTCCCCTTGGTTGTCAGCGCTGCTCAGCAATCTTGCCTTCTTCTGACAAACTCTTTCATTTCATTCACCACAGCTGTCGTCTTCCCCTCTGGCTGCCTTCCTTTTCCCTTTATATTTTGTTTTCAGCAGTTTGAAAATGATTTGCCCGAGTGGTTTTTGTTTTTGTTTTCTAATCCTGCTTGTTGTTCTCTGAACTTCTTGGATCTATGATGTCTGTCATTAATTTTAGAAAATTCTCAGCCATTGTTTTTTTCAATATATTTTGTTCCATTTTTTCCATCTTTCTATGATTCTTATTGCATGTATGTTAGACCGTTGATACTGTCCCACAGTTCTGTACTGTCATTTGTTTTTTTTTCTTCATACTTTTCTCTGTGGTTATTTTCAATAGACCTATGTTCAAGTTCACTAAATTTCTTTCTTGACTGTGTCAGATCTATTGATAAGCCTGTGTAAAGCACTTTTCATCTCTGTTACTGGGTTTTTTATTTCTAGTATTTTTGTTTGATTATTTTCTTACAGTTTCCATCTCTCTTCTGAAATTATCCGTCTGATCTTACTTGTCCATCTTTTCCATTGGAGCCTTTAATGTATTAATTTTAGTTCTTTTATTTTTTATGGTGAAAAGATATGTATTTAGAATTAGCCACCTGGACTCAGTTTAGATGATCCCAATTTTCTTGGCAACATCCAAAGCATTGTAATCGGGAGCCAGTCGAACATATGCCTTCCTCTCTCCATCAGGCCTGATCAGGGTGTTGACCTTGGCCACACCAATTTCATAGAGCTTCTTCACAGCCTGTTTGATCTGGTGCTTGTTGGCTTTGATATCCACAATGAACAGGCTGCCAAAAGCTTGGCACTTGTCCATGAGGCCGCATCAGAAGAATAAGGACAAGTGGTTGAGGAGAAGGAAAGAAGTTTATTACTTTGCCAGCAAAAGAGGAAAAATGGCAGACTATCGTCTCAAAATCCAAATTCCTGTACATAAGCAGAAATACAGAGTTTTTAAAGGGAGGGCCCTCAGTTCTAGGCTATTGTCATTTAACTACAGTTGATGATTCTAATCATCCCATCTCTGCTGAAGACAAAGACTGTGACCTCTGCCCACCTGGGAGGCCCACCCAGACCTCCCCCGGCCAGGTGCTAGGCATGGGAATGGAGCCACAGTTCAGCTGAGCTATCTCCTGTAACACAGAGAACAAAATATATTTTCCTGCCCCTCCTGACCACCTGTCCGAGGCAGGGATGCAGGCCTCATTCCCCCCCAAAATGAGGGAAGTTTTAAAGAGACAGAAAACATCTTTTGCTGTTTTTTTCCCCAGGCCATTCCCTCTGTTACCAACACAAGTGTATGGTTGTCTTCTGTCTTCTTCATGGCAGACTCATGGTTGGGAGAACTTGATGATGGCATAGTGGTCAAGCTTGTTTCTCCTGGGGGTGCTCCTCTGGGAATATTTGGGCTGCCTCCAGAGCCTCAGTGTCTTTGGCCACCAGAAGGTGGGTGATGTACGGATCTTCTTTTTTTTGTGGTTGTGGACACCTTTTAGCACTGCCTTCTTGGCCTTTGCTTTTGCTTCGGCTTTGGGAGGGTCAGGAGCTTTCTTCTTTGCCTGCAGTGCTATCTTGTGAAAAGCAATTTTAGTTACTTTAAATCCCCTGTCAGTTCCCACATGTATGTCATACCTGAGTCTGGTTCTGATAATTGCTTTCTCACTTGCCCCTTTGTATTCTTTGTCATTTTTTTATTAAAATGACAGTGAGGCAGTTTTTGTGCCTGGAAATAAGGTCTTCTATTTCCTTCTATTAGGCCTTTAGTGTGGGGTTAGTAGTTGGGCTGGGTTTGAGGTTACTTTCTATGCACCAGACTTAAAATGCCCCTAAAAAACTAGTGATACCTTGTGCTTTGGGTAGGAGATGATTTGCGAAAAGTTTTCAATGTTTCTCTACCTTCACCTTTGGAGTTTTCCCTTGTGTTGCATCTCAGAGAAGGTCTAGCTCTTGCATGTTACTTATTACTCCATGTTTGTTAAATGGAAGTGGGGACTGGGGATGTTCTCCTATTCTTATTAAGCCTTGGTTTTAGGTAGTCACCATGTTTCTAGGTCTTGGCCTAGTCCTTCTCAATTGGGAGTGTGGCTCCTGCCTCTTTCCCAGCATATTTCTGAGCCCAAGACATATTTTTTCCTCTGCTACAGAAATAGATTTTTTCTCTCCTGTTTTCTTCCCTCAGCTGCAATGGGCTTTCACCAGTGCCCTAAGAGTGACAGTTTTTATCTGCCACAGATTGGGGCTTTTGTTCCTAAGGCAGATAGGAGTGAAGAGTCCCAGCAAAGTATTGACTACCTCCTGCAAAGGCTGCTCTTCCCTTCTTCCAGTTTTGCACAGTGAGGAGACTTTCCCAGGATTCTCCAAATCTTTTGGGTGTATGTCCAGTTGGGTTCATTCAGAAAAAGCCTGCCATAGCAAGCAGACTCACCTATATTTGTAGCCCCAGAGGATTCACCCTTTCTAGTTGGTCACCCTAGCTGAACTCTTCTTCCAGGTAAGCCAGTATCATATCTTGTCTCTCTCCCTGTTGGTTGCCCTGCAACCTCAGCATTTGGATGGGTTCAAGAAGTTATGAACTTGCTATTTTTTTTTTTCATTGTAATGTTGGCAGCACCTCTCTGCCGGGCTCTCTACATCCCTAAAAAGAAACCAGAAGTCCCACAACAGCTTTTTAACTGCTCTCATTCTCTTTATATATTTCCTACACACTATATCCCTCTCATCATCAGACAACTGGCCTCTTTCTGAGAAAGTAGATATTATCAGATGGGAATGCTTTCTACTTCCTGCAGCCCAACATCTGTACTTATTCTTTTTTTCTGTTTTTCCTGTCATGGTGGATGAGGAATTCCTTCTGCCTGTCTAAGGCTTATCTGTGCTCTAAAGCCCATCCTGATTTAACTTCTCAGGGATCTTGCTCTATCAGTATTCTCTTTTGCTTGTATATTTTATACTTCTATTGGCTTCTTCCCAACAACATTTAAACAGGTTCATTCTTTCCTCTCTTAAACAAAATTCCTTCCTATGACACGTCCCTGACCTGTCTTTGTCTGTTCTCATTCATGGACAGATTTCTCAATGGAGTTGCTTTCTCTACTTCCTTATAGCTCATTGACTCATAAATCTTTTGCAATGTGATTTTAGTTGGCACACTTAATTGAAACTATTCCACAAAGTCATTATTGGCTTCCTTGGACATTTCCGTTTTTATATTACTTAGCATTGCATTTAATCACATCCTTCTTGAAATGATTAAGTTTTGCCTTGGCTGCCATAATACCTACCATACTACCTTCTCTGTCTCTCTCTTCAAGGACTTGTTTACCTATGGCATCCCATGGAAACTCATGGAATGCTGTCCTAGTCCTTCTATGTTTCTCACTGTATACTTCTAAATTAGTGCTTTCCAATATAAATAAAATGTGAACCATGTATGTAATTTAAAATTGCCTAGTAGCCACATTAAAAAGGTAACAAAAAAGGTGAAGTTAATTTTAATAATATGTTTTAAACCCAGCATATGCAAAATACTATCATTGCAACATGTAATCAATAAAAAAGTTAATGAAATATTCTTTTTTTGTACTAAGTCTTAAAATCTGGTGTGTATTTTATACTTACAGCACATCTCAATTTGGATGCCAGATTTTCAAAGGTTAAAGTGAGATGTAGTACTACCAAAACAATGCAGTTGTGTTTATTGGAAAAATATTTTGCACTGCTTTAAATGTAAAATTTAAAATTAATTAAAATAAAACTTAAAAATCAGTTCCTCAGTTTCACTAATCCAGTTTTGTGTGTTTAGTAGTCACACGAGGCTAGAGGCTACCATGTCAGAAAGTCCAGTTCTAGAGTGATCTAATCTATTTACACATGTTTTGACTACTCCAAATCTCTTTCCTGAACTCCAATATCTTATTGTCAGCTGTTTCCTAAAAAGCCTATGTGTATAGGAGCTTCAAAGTCAATATATACAAAATGGAACTCATCTCCTTCATCTGCCTCCCGGCTCTCTAGTGTACCTTATCTTAGGAAATGGCATTAATTTCTGTCAGGTTAGTTGCTCAAAGCTTGAATACCATTATTGATTGCTTCCTCCTCCTCAGCCTTATCCAATCAATGATTATGCCAAGTACTATCAAGTCTCCCTCCAGATATTTAAAAAATCCATTCACTTCTCTATTTCTGCATCTACTATGCAGTTTAGGCTAATGTTTCTCAAACTCCAGTGTACCAATGAATCATCTGGGGACCTTGCAGATGTAGATTCTGATTCAGCAGGTCTTGGGAGGGGCCTGAGTTCTGCACTTCCAACAAGCTTCCAGGTGATGCTGCTGCTCTGTTAACCACACTTTCTATCCTCACAAGAGTCTCTTAAGGGTCCCTCTGCTATTTTTAATCCTTCCTCTGATCCATTTGCTACACTGCAGCCAGATGATCTCTATAATGTGTAAATTTGATCATCTCAGTATCTTGCTTAATATCTTTCCGTACTTTCTCATTGATTTCAGAATGAAGTAGGGAATCATTACAGATCCTCCCTACCTCCCTAGCTTTATATCCTAACACTCATCCTACCTGAACTTGCTCTTGTTCTACAATGCAGGTATAGCTAACTAGAAGAGCCTTTGTACATGTTTTCCTGCTCTGGTTGGTATGCTCTTTTTCCATCTCCTTTGCTCTGATAATTCTTCCTTAGGTCTTGACTTAGATTTCACTTTCTCTGAGAAGCTTTTTCTGACTCCCCAAACAGCATAGTCTTTTTTTTTTCTCCTATAACATTCTGTATCACTTAATCACATTGCATTGTTATTGCCTGTTTATTTGTCTTTCTTTCATGATAGGTTATAGACTTCTTGAGGCCAGGAACTCTCTTTTTAATTGATGACAAATAGTAGATGCTCAATAGATATTTTTGAAAAATTGAGCAAGATATGAGGGCAGTATGCTTTATAGAGAAGTACATGGTTTTCTGATTAAAATGGCCTTTTATCTAATGGCTTCTAACTCAAGGATTTCAAAAGAATCTACAAAAGAATAATTTGAAGTATGCGAAGTATTTGGGGTTTTGTTTTTCATAGGGAGTGATACTTTCCAAGACATTAATTTATCCCCAATTCCTTGAATATCATTATACCTCCATAAAATGCATAATATGATATTTTTCAAACCACATTTTATAAAACAGTAGTTCTGCTAGATACTATGGAAAAAGGCTTCCATGACCAAATTGTTTAAGAAACACAGCACAATCTTCCCACCTCTTAAAATTCTGGCTCTGCAAAATCCTCAGTAAAGAAATCTATTTAAACTTGTTTAACTTGTTTTTCCAGCTTATTTTTAAAAAATTTTAATTATTATGGGTACATAATAGTTGTATATATTTATGGGGTATATGTGATGTTTGATACAGGTATATAATGTGTAATCAAACCAGGGTAATTGGGGTATCCATCACCTCAAGCATTTATCATTTCTTTGTGTTAGGTACATCCCAATACTTATAGTTATTTTTGAAGTATACAATAACTTATTGTTGACTATAGTCATCCTGTTGTGTTATCAAATATCAGATCTTGTTCACTCTAACTGTATTTTTGTACCCATTTTTCTAGCTTATTTGACTATAGAACCCCATTTTAACTTCCTCTTGGAAAATGCAGTGAAGTAAGAGAAACCTAATTGCCACTTGCAGACACTTATATGTATATAAATAAGATAATTTATATACATGTTCTGGCTTAAACATTCATTGAAACAGTTTCATGGCTTACTATTTCTTTTTTTCCATTTAGAGCCTATGGTGGGTTGGGCACAGTGGCTCATGCCTGAAACCCTAGCACTCTGGGAGGCCAAGGCAGGAGGAGCACTTGAGGTCAGAAGTTTAAGACCAGCCTGAGCAAGAGTGAGATCCTGTCTCTACCAAAAATAGAAAAATTAGCCAGGCTTTGTGGTGCGTGCCTGTAGTCCCAGCTACTTGGGAGGCTGAGGCAGGAGGATCACTGGAGTCCAGGAGTTTGAGGTTGCAGTGAGCTTTGATGACACCATTGCACTCTACCCAGGGTGACAGAGTGAAACTCTGTCTCAAAAAACAAAACAAACAAACAAACAAACAAAAAGAAATGTGATTAGAGCCTATGGTGGACTAATAAGTATCAGGTATCTGAGATATCACTAACTTCAGCTTTTTTTGTATTTAATTGATTGAAACCTAATATTTTCTAACCAAGAACAAGAGTATTTCAGATCTCAATAGCACTAGCAATTGCCTTTATTTTCACAAAGAAACAAAGGTTTTTAAAAAACTATGTGAGTTTTTCTTTTCTTTTTCTTTTGCTTTTTTTTGCAATGATGCAGAAAGAACAATAAAGTTTCCATTATAGTATAGGGGTTAAGGTTATGGCCTCCAGAGTCAGGTGACTTGTGTTCAAAACCTGACTCTACCATATACTTACTAGTGTGACCTTAACTTAACAAGTTATTTCACCTTTCTGTGTCTTAGTTTCCTCATCTGTAAAATGAAGCGACCGCAGTATCTACCTTAGAAGCTTGTTATAAGGTATGAATTTACATAACATACATGCAAAATTCCTCAACAAAACATTAGCAAATCAAATCAACAATGTGTAAAAAGAATTACACACCGCAGCCAAGTGAGATTTATCTTAGGTATGCAAGGCATTTATGATAAAAACTCTCAGCAGTCTTGGAATAGAGGGGAACTTCCTTAACTTGATAAAGAAAATGTACAAAAATCCTGCAACTAACATCTTACTTAATGGTGAGAAACTTGAAGCTTTCCCACTAAAACAAATCAATATGCCATTATTAGGATTAATTTTTACTCCAGGGCTATGTGATCTAATCTACATTAGAAATGTCTAATCTTCCTATTGACATTTCTTTTTTTCTTTTCAAAATACCCTCACATTAACTGCACATGGCTCTGCTTGAGCCACCTTGTTAACTAAAGCTAGGATTTAAATGTTTCTCTTTAATCCTCAAGTTTACTCCATGATGATGGGGTGGGAGGGTGGATAGCTTCCTTTCATGCCATCACACTAGTCTGATGTTTAATCATTTTATAAACTTGTAAGCAGACAAGGCCACAGATATTGACTTGGGCTAACTTAAGCAGAATGAAGTTATTGGAAAACTATTGGAATTTCACAGAGTGATGGTATCTGGGAGAATCAGTCTTGGAAATGGGCAGGAATCAAGGGGGCTCTGGAGGATTGGGCATTAGGAACCCCGGCAGTTTTCTTAAAGCAGGACAGTGAAGAGTGCGTGTCATCCCTGCACGAATATCTTCCAGATTTTCCTGCTGTCTGTATGTCACTGGCTCAAGAGTCTGAGCCCCGGAAAGAGCATCTGACAACTTGGGCTTGGGTCACATGCCTGGCCCCTGATCCTGCTGAGTAAAGGAGGGCAAGGATCTGTTTCCTTCAGCTTCGGTAATAGAACATGGTCCTAGGAATTTCTGCCCCACCAAGATACACAATGTAGATCTGTGAATTCCAAAAGGAAATCTGGATGTTCTCAGGGCAGCCCAAACTAATGCCAACCAGAACTATGTTTTCAATGGGCCAGTTGAAATGTAGGAGAAAGGGATGGAGAAGTAAGGATGGGAGGAAATGGGGAGGAGGGTGAAAGAAAATGGGAGTAGGTAAAACAGCAGGAAACATTCACTCAAGAACAATTATTCTTTGGCAATAGGTAGATTTACATATAAGTCGGCATGACCTTTTTCCTCCACCATGATCTTAAAAGCTCTCTGAAAGCTCAAGAGTATGGAAAACACATCTTGCTGACCAGGACATATAGTCACCCTCTTTCACCACCAGATGGTGCTTTACGTACAGCTAGTGTGACATGGATCCTGGGGAGGTTCCCAAGCACCTGCATGTTCACAAAGCTCTTTTGCTTAACTGTTGTTCAAGAAATATTGAGGAAATGCAAGCCCAGATGAGGGATACCCAACCTAGCTGCAGAGACAGGCAGGAAAGTTTTCCTAACAACAGCTGAGGCTTGGACACAAGGACAGGACAGAGATTGGGAGGGGAATTCCAATTTAAGGAAGAACCACCAGAGGTAGAGCAGGTTGAGAAAGCACAGTGCCTGTTAGGAACTGCAGATGGTAGATTGGGAATGGAGAGAGGGGGAGTATTTCAGGTGGAGGAAACAGGATGAACAGAGGTGTAAAAAATGTACACATAGATTTAGATTAAACTATGGCTATAATTAACTGTATGGATATAACATACAGCTAGAATGGCTATAACTGAACTGTTTGGTTTATTAGTGGGATTGTATCCCATGACCTGACCTTGGAAAAGTGGGCCATCTGGTTAGGATTACTACTCTCACTCTCCCCCCCACCCTTTTTTTTAAAGCCCCTTCCATTCTAGGAGCAACTGTTCTGGTTCTATCCCTCAAAATTCCCACTGTGTGCCTTAGCCAATCCTTGTTCTCTAGCTTCCCTATTTTCTTGTCCTTTTTTGTGTTAGAGGTATATTGGAGCAAGACTCATTGCAAAACTGGTATTGCATTAAATACACTGAACCCCAAATGTTTGTGGAACACCTACATTATCTATATAGAAGAATAAGAAAAATCCCCTATCCTGTAGAACTGACGCATTTAGTTTGTATCTTGTTCCATGATTTAAGCAATCACTATGTATTGTGTCCTTGTGGTCTGTGGTCCCCAACCCCTGGGCCACGGCCTGGTATTGGTCTGTGGCCTGTTAGGAAACGGGCTGCGCATCACTACCTGAGCTCTTCACCCCCCACCCCCCCCACAACACCCCAACCTCCCACCTCTGGTCCGTGGAAGAGTTGCCTTCCATGAAACTGGTCCCTGGTGCCAAAAAGGTTGGGGACTGCTGCTTATGATATGTGAGATATTGTGTTAGCATTTTATACATATCTCATTTAATCCTAACACAACCTGGAAGTATTATCATACTCATTTTACAGATGGTGAAACAAAAACTCAGAGAAATTAAGTAGCCTGCCCAAGGTTTCCAGAATAGAAAAAGTAAAGGCCTAGGGTTTAGTTTTCCGCTAAAGATGCTCATGCTGTCTTCTTTACATCATTCAAGTCTCTACTCAAATGTAACCTCAGAGAAGCCTACATTGACTTCTCTATTTAAAGCAGCCACCTCACTCTGTGTCCAATTGCCCTGCTTTATTTTTCTTTGTAGTGCTATTATATTGTTTATATTTTTATTGTCTGTATCTTCCACTAGACTGTGATCTCTGTAAAGGCAGACTGTTGGTTGTGTTGTTTACTGCTTATTACCTCACTATCCAGACAAGAGCCTGGCACATAATAATGAGGTTAACAAATTTGTGTTAATAGAGTGATTGACTCTCAGCCCCAAACTCTTAGCCACTATGCTACATTGTGTCCCTAGATAGGATTAAGAAGATTTAAATTTTGAATGTCCTGATACCAGAGAGTATGCTGAACAAAGCCTGTGCACAGAACATGCCAAATAATATGTACACTGCCAGTCTATATTCTTTTAAAATTAGAATTTAATTTGCATACAGTGAAATGAATAAATCTTAAGTATTGTATGTATTTTTATAAATGTACACAGTTGTGTAACCACCAAGCAGATCAAGATAGAGAACATTTTTCAGCCCCCAAGGAAGCTGTCTTGTGTTACCTTCTGGCTGATACTCCACCTCCCAGAGGTAAGTATTCTGACTTCTATCACATAAATTCGTTTGCTGCTTCTTGAGCTTCACATAAATGTAATCATATGGTTTGTACTCTTTTGTGTCTCTTCTTTTGCTCACCATAATATTTTGGAGATTCACCTATGTTGTGTATATCAGTAGTAGTTTATTCTTTTTTATTGTTGTGTCATTGTATGAATATACCACAATTTGTTTATACATTTAAATACACCACAATTGTTTATACATTTACCTATTAATGGATGTTTAGGTTGTTGCTAATTTTTGCCTATTAGGAATAAAGTTGCTGTAAACATTCTTGTACAAGTTTTTACAGACATGTGTCCTCAGTATGTTATTTTGGGGAGGGATATACTTAGGAATGGAATTGCTGCATCATAAGGTAGATGTATGTTTAGCTTCCTTTTTCAAAAAGTGCCTATTCAAATGTTTTGCCCATTTAAAAAGCTTTGTTATTGAGCTTTAGAGTTCTTTATATATTACAGATACAATCCTTTATCAGATATATCCAGACATACGTATTGCAAATATATTTTCCCACTTTGTAATCGCCTATTCAATTTCCCACTGGTATGTTTTGGTAATAAGAAGTTCTCAATTTTAATGAAGTCAAATTTATCAATTTTGTGTTTTAAGGTTAGTGCTTTTTCCTGTTATGTTTAAGAAATCTTTTTTTTACCTCAAAGTCATGAAATTATTCTTGTATGTTTTTTTCTAGAGCTTTATTTTTTCAGCTTTCAATTTAGGTCTATGATCCTCCTTGAATTAATTTTTGGGTTGGTATGAGTAGGTTTTATTGTTTTTCCCATATGCATGGACATATAGTTGTTGAAGCACCATTTGATGAAAAGACTATCATTTCCCCACTGAATTGTAGTGACACTTTTGTCATAAACCAAGAGACTGTATATGTAGAGGGTATTTTTGGACTCTGTTTTGTTACATTGGTCTATTTGTCTGTACTTGCACCAATACCACACTGTCTTAATTACCGTAGCTTTGTAGTCAGTCTTGGACTCTGGAAGATAATAAAGTTTTCCAACTTTATTCTTCTTTAAGACTGTTCTTGGCTATATTAGATTCTTTGCATTTCCAGATATATTTAAGATTCAGCCTGTCAGTTTCCACCAAATATTTCTCCTGGGTTTTTATAGATTGGGTTTGCATTGACTATTTATCAAATTGGGAGAAACTGACACTTCTTTATTTAGTCTTTTGATTCATGCACATGATATAGCTCTTCATTTATTTAGGTCACTTTTAATTTCTCTCAGCAATATTTTTTAGTTTTCAGTATTAACCTTATGGAACATTTCTTAAATTTGTTCCTAGATATTTGATTTTTTGATGGTACCATAAGTGATATTTTAAAATATTTCATTTTCTGATTGTTTCTTGCTAATATACAGAAATATGATTGTTTATTATATACTGATCTTGTATCCAGAGAGCTTGTTAAATTCACATATTGATTCTAATAGTTTGAATATTTTTGGATTTTCTGACTTCACAATTGTGTAATATGTAAATGAAGATAGTTTTACCTTTTGTTTCCAAACTTTATACCTTTTATTTCTCTTTCTTGTCTTATAGAACTGTCTAGGGACTGTCTAGGGCCTTCAGCATAATGATGAATAAAAGCTGTGCTAGTGGACATCCTCATCTTGTTCTTGACTTTGAGGAGAAAACTTTTACTGTTTTACCATTGAGAATAATGTAGCTACAGGGTTTTATTACTAGATAACCTTTTAAGATTAAGGATATTCCCTTTTATTTCTACTTTGTTGAGGATTTTTTCTAAAATCATCAGTGCATATGTGATTTGTATGATGTTAGTATAGCCACTCTGGGATTTTAGCATGGTATATTTTTTGCCATCCCTTTAGTTTTAACTTATTTATTTATATTTAAAACGTGTTTCTTGTAGACAGCATATAGTTGGATCATGCTTTTTAACCAATCTGACAACCTCTGACTTTTAGTTGGGATGTTTAGACTATTTATATTACATGTAACAATATTATTGATGTGGTTGGGTTTAAATCTACCATCCTGCTCTTTGTTTTCTATTTGTCTTATATGGTTTTAGTTCTCTTTTGTCCTCTTTTTCTGCCTTCTTTTGGATTGAGTAATTTTTTTATGATTCTATTTTATCTTTTTTGTTAGCGTATTTACTATAAGTCTTTGTTGTATTATTTTAGTGGTTAACTACAGGGTTTATGGTACACATGTTTAATCTATCATCGTCTATCATGTGAAAAATTTTGGTAATTATTTCTTCAAATTCTTTTTTGTGCATAAGTTTCCTTCTTCTCATTCAGGGACTCTAATTATATGTATATTTGTGTTCTTGTTGTTGTCCCACAGCTAACTGATGCTCTCTTCATTTTTTTTCAGTAATTTTTCTCTCTGTACTCTTCATTATGGATATTTTTTATTGCCATGTCTTCAAGTTCACCAATCTTTTTTCTTCCACTAAACCCACCCAGTGTATTTTTCATCTCAATTGTAGTTTTCATCTCTAGAAGTTCACTTTGTTCTTAATATCTCCAATGTCACTACTTAACATGTTCAATCCTTCTTTTGCTTCTTGAATATTTGAAATACTAATATGATATCTGTTTTAATGTTCTTGTCTATTAATACTATTATTTGTGTCATTTCCAGGTTGGTTTAAATTGATTGGTTTTTTTCCTTGTTAAGGACCATAATTTCCTTCTTCCCTGCATGCCTGATAATTTTTTGTTGGATGTGATACATTATGAATTTTACCTTGTTTGGTGCTTGATACTTTTTTATTCCCATAAATATTATTGAGCTTTCTTCTGGGATGCAGTTAAGTTACTTTGAGATGGGTTGATTCTTTCAGGTCTTCATTTTAGCTTTGTTGGACAAAACTGAAGCAACATTTAGTGTAGGGTTAATTATTTTCCCCACTACTCAGGAAAGACCATTTTTTGTACTCTACCCAATGCCCCATGAATTATGACGTTTTCTACTCTGGCTGTTGGGAATAGGCACTTTTCTTAGACCTCTGTTATCTGTGGACACTGTTCCCTCTGATTCTTTTGGTTGGTTCTTTTCCCTGGCCATAGGTAGCTTCCTCACATGTATATGCTAATCAGTACTCAACTGAATACTTTAGGGCAGTAGTCCCCAACCTTTTTGGCACCACGGACTGGTTTCATGGAAGACAATTTTTCCACAGACCTGGAGGGGGGATAGTTTCGGGATGATTCAAGCACATTACATTTATTGTGCATCAAACCTCTCTGCTAATGATAATCTGTATTTGCAGCCAGTGCAAAATGTATTTGCTCCCCAGTGCTAGCATCACTGCCTGAGCTCCACCTCGGATCATCAGGCATTAGATTCTCATAAGGAGCACGCCACCTAGATCTCTTGCATGTGCAGTTTACAGTAGGCTTTGTGCTCCTATGCAAATCTAATGCCTCCGCTGATCTGACAGGAGGTGGAGCTTATGCATTGATGCTAGTGATGGGGAACAGCTGTAAATACATGTGAAGCTTTGCTCACTCACCCACTGCTCACCTCCTGCTGTGAAGCCAGGTTCCTAACTGGCCCAGTTCCTAACAGGCCATGGACCAGTACCAGTCCGTGGCCCAAGGGTTGGGGACCACAGCTTTAGGGGATGCTTGGAAGATCTTTCTCTCTCCCACTCTCTCTCTTTTTCTCTAATTTTCTCCTTTCCCTGCACTGTAGCCTGAAAACTTTCTGCAGGTAGTAAGCTGGGGCAATTGTAGGATTTACCTCATTTGTTTTCTACCTCTCAGAGATCATTTTGTTGCCTGACAACTTATTTTGATTTTCTTATTATGTATTTTATTTATACATATTAAAACCTCAGATAATATAGTTCTTGCTTTCAACAGTCAATGATCTCTTATTTTTATCCATTAATTTATCCTCCCTAGAACTGTTCATTCTTTCTTATAATTTCATGTTCCATTTGGGATCATTTACCTTCAATCTGAAGAACATCCTTAGCTTTTCTCTTAGATTTTGACTGAGAAATTTTAAAAATTTTGTCTTTGACTTTGAAAAATATTTTTCTTGAGTATAAAATACTAGTTTGGCAGTATTTACTTTCAGAACTTTAAAGTTATCATTACATTGTCTTGTGCTTAGATGTTTTAATTGTGATGTCAGTATTTCTTGCAATTGTCTTTTTTCTTTAATTGCTTTTAAGATTGTCTTTTTTAAATCTTTGGTTGAATCAGTGTGTCTCTGATGTACCTAGGTGTGATTTCCTTTATATTTATTCCTTTATTGGGCGCTTGCTAATCTTCTTGATGTTGTCATTAATGTCTTTCATCAGTTTGGAAAATTCTCAGCCATCGTTTCTCAAATGATTACTTTTTTATTCTTTCTTCACTTCCTGGAATTTCATATGTTTTACAGTTATTACTCTGTTAGATTCTGTTTACCTTTTTCCTCTTTGAGGTTCAGTTTGGATAATTTCTTCAAATTCATTAGTCCTGACATGACTTCTTTTCATTGAGGTGTATTTTATATATAATAAACTGCACCCATTTAAAGTGATTTTTGTCAGCTGTATACTCCTGTGAAACCACTATGATATTCAAGATACAGAATATATTCATCACCCCCAAAATATTTCTCATGCCCCTTTGCATTTCATCTCTCCTTCTGATCCTGGCCCCAAGTGATCACTGATTTGCTTGACTCACTATAAATTAATTTGCATTTTCTAGAATTTTATATAACTGAAATCACACAATGTATATTCTTTGTGTCTTGTTTCTATTAGTGAGCATGACGGTTTTGGGGTTCATCCATGTTATTACCTATATCAGTAGTTCATTCCTTTCTATTACGGAATTGTGTTACATTGGGATATGCTGCTACCTGTTTATCCATTTTCCATTTGATGGACATATGGGTCATTTTACATTTGTGGCTATTGTGAATAAGGCTCCTACGGAAATTTGTGTTTAACAGATATTTTGTTATGTGTTCTTTCCCTGGCTACAGGGAACATATGTTTTTATTGTGTGAACATATATTTTTATTTCTCCAAATTGAATGCTTAGAACTAGAATGGCTGGTCATATGGTAGGTATATGTTTAACTTTATAAGAAACTGCCAGTTTTTCAAAGTACATTGAACCACTTTACATTTGCACCTATAGAGTAAAAGCTCCAATTGCTCCACATCTTCACCAACAATTGGTATTATCAGTCTTTTTAATTGTAGCCATACTAATGTAGTAGTATCTCATTGTAGTTTAAAAATTTTTTTTTAATTTTTTACATTTCTGTTCTTATCTTACTATCATTGTAGTTTTAATATGTGTTTTCCTAATGACCAATGATCTTGAAAATATTTTCATCTCTTATTGGCTATTTGTATATCTGCTTTTGTAAAATGTGTGTTCAAATATTTTGTCTATTAAAAAGAATTGAGTTGTCTTATTGAGTTTTAGGAGATTTTTAAAATATATTCTTTATACCAGTTGACACATATTTGTATTGTGAATGTTTTCTACTGTTCTTTGGCTTTCCTCTTTCTTTCTTTCTTTTTTTTTCTTTTGTTTTTTAGGCAGCCGCAGAGCTGTAAACCTCTTTATTTCTTAATGGTGCCTTTAAAGAGCAAAAGTTTTTAATTTTCTTTAGAATTAAATTTTTAAAAAATTTCAAAATATTACGGGAGTACAAATGTTTTCATTACATGGATAGCTGTGTAAGGCTTAAGTCAGGGCTTTTAGCATGCCCATAACCAGAATAGTGTTCATTGCACCTGACACGTAAGTTTTTATCCCTCACTTCCTCCCACCTTCCCATTTTGGTTTCCAACGTCCTTTACATCTGCACATCTTTTAGCTCCCAATTATTGGAGTGTACACGTGATGTTTATTTTTCCATTCCTGAGATACTTCACTTAGGATAATGGTCTCCAGTTCCACCCAAGTTGGTGCAAAAGACATTATTTCATTCCTTTTTATAGCCGAGTAATACAGTTTTTAATTTTGATAAAGTCCAACTTATCAAGTTTTAAACTTTTATGATTCATGCTTTTTGCATCTTAAATATTTGCTTAACTGCGAGATCATAATATTTTTCCCTTATGTTTTATTCTAGGAATTTTATAGGTTTTACTCTTACATTTAGGTCTGTGATCCATTTTAAGTTAATTTTTGTATATTGTGTGACATGAGTTGGCTGACCAAGTTATCACACATTGCCTAAAATTACCTACATTATAATTTTTTTGGAATATGTTTATTTATCAGTAGTCTCCATTTAAAAAAACAGTCAAGAGGTATTCCTTTGTTTCTAGAATGCACATTCTGTTTTGCCTAGGTAGAGTAGTATCATCTAATGGTGAAATGGGGCAAGTAACTGCAGGTTTAAAATTTCTGGAAGCCAAAGTGCATTTTTTCCTATTTTTACTTTTCCCATTATTTAAAAAAATATACTAGGATTCCCTCTATTAGCATTTATCATCATTATTCCTATTTTATTGATGAAATATTAAGACTCAGAAATATTAATATTTTGTTCAGTCATACAAACCTATTTATGTTAATACCAGGGTTGAACTCAGATCTTTAAATGCCAAATTCCTCACTTTAGCTTATGTGAAATGGAAAAAAGGTGCAAAATATTTGTAAGAGGGACAGGTCAGATGAGTGCAGCTTAAATATTAACTTTCCCTTCTATTTATAAAGGGATAATGTTGTATACATGGATATCATTATCATATTTATTATTCATTGAGACCACATCTATTAAACATGGAAAAGCCCTACTGCATGACTTTTATCCTGCAAGGAGTCCAGGCAGAATGCTGACAGTGTGTTACCTCTTACTTGAAATGGTCTATTTTTAAATAGTCTGAGTTGATGAGTTTTGCTATAGTTCTTCTTTGGGAGATCATTCCACAGCTTAGTGTCAAGATAATATTATTTGTCACATTAGCTAATTTACCTATTTTAATTGTGTTGCAAGACAAAAATGCATCTTTGCAGTTTCATCCATCAAAAGTTTCTAAACAGCTGTCACTCAACCACATTAATCATTCTGTGGCCAGCCACCCCATGGTCAGCACTTATCCTTTTAGCTAGTTGGTAGCTTTCTCCCATCTCTCTTAAAAATTTCTCTGATTAGTTGCCATCTGACATATGGATTATTTATAATATAGTGAAATTCAAACTTCTTTTTAATATAATACTGAAAAATACAATGGTGATTAGGTCATCCTCTTATTAAAGGTCTTCAGGAACTATCCACACCTTCCAAATAAAGTCCAATCTTTGTTTAGCATACAGACAAATCATCCCAGTTAGAAGTAATCTTCCTTCCCTTGGACTTCCATTTCACTGTCTTCATACCTAGAACATGATGACACTTAACATATGCTATGGTTTAGATATTTGTCCCTCCAAACTTCATATTGAAATTTGATTTCTAAAGTTGGAGATGAGACCTATGGGAAGGTATTTGGGTCATGAAGGTGGATCCCACATGAATAGATTAATGCCCTCCCTAAGGGGTGAGTTCTCACTCTGTTAGTTCCTGAAAGCCAGTTGTTAAAAAGAGCCTGGCACCTTGCCCTGCTCTCTTTTGTTTCCTCTCTTGCCATGTGATCTCTGCACATGCTGGCATGCCTTTGCCTTTTGACATAAGTGGAAGCAGCCTGAGTCCCTCTCCAGATGCCCAATCTTGAACCTTCCAGCCATCTAGAACTGTGAGCCAAGTAAATCTCTTTTCTTTATACATTACCCAGTCTCCAGTATTCCTTTATAGCAACACAAAACAGACTAAGGCAATATATCTTTACAATAGAGTGGCAGTGCACAAGCATTTAATTTATGTGGATTCAAGTCTAAATAAAGCTGAAAGAGAATAATTTAAATTGAAATACTTCAATTTTAACCACTAGTCCTGTGTCACTTAGGGTTTAGTCAGAGAGGCAGAACCCCTATGAGTGATTGATAGAAAATATGAAATTTATTATGGGCAGTATTAGCCCTTACATAGTTGTAGGAGCTGGTTAAGCCCATCTGGTGTTGGGCCAAAAGTCAGCAGGGCCAACAGTCTGGAAGAAAAGATGGTCATGAAATAAGAGAGAGTAAGGAAAGATTGGAACTGGTGAGAACAATCTGGAACCCAAAAGGACAAACTAGACAAATTTTAACCTGCATCTATCTCTCCTTGCATCCAACCTCAGTGATATGAGTGACCTGTAGGATAAGGTGGTGCCTTTGGTAACACTGCTGCATGTATAGCTGGTCCAGGGTTCACAGAGGCAGAATGAGGAGATCTGATGGGAGCTGCAGAGTTGCAGGCCAGGCTGCTGGCCCGTGCCTACTCAGTGAGCCAGCAGATAAGTGCCTGACCCTTCGATGATTTTCAGAGCATCAGATCTTCATAAAAATTGGTGCTGATTTACTTCTGACTTCCAAATCTCACACACATTTCTCTTTTGACTAACCCTAACCTAGAATCATATAGGGAAGGGAATTCTGGAAAATGTAGTTCTATCTTAGCTAAGTTGACACAGTGTGTAGCCACTACAAGTCTGCTTCTGCATAAGGCCTTTAGTAAGCAAGAGAATGGAGCTAGATATCTGCTACATTTTCAATCTGTCTCAGTTCATGAGTGCTTCTCATAGTATAAGCATCACACAGAACTGCGTGCAATTCTACTATTTGGTTGAATTTTTCAAACAAGATTGCTTTACTAAACACTAGCCAACTGCTTTATTATGTCTCACCTGAAGAAAGTAATCTCCTCCAATGCTGAGGAGAAAGACTGGTTGCATTGGGTCTATGAACTGGGAGACGGTATATATGGGTCTCCAACATGGTGCCTTCCTAAGAAGGTATTTCTAGAGTAGTTTTGCTCATATCTGGTTTTCAATTTACACTTTGACTTTGGAATCCAACCATGGTTTTAGAACCTTCTATAATAAATATTTATTAAATGATGAAAAATGAATTGTGTACTTCTCATCTGTGGGGATTTTCCAGTAACTGTCTGTATTCCTCTTAGCAACTAGCAAACTGCTTGGCACAAATTGTGTACTCAATAGATGTGGGTTAAATTATTTATTGCAGATTTCTATTCTTTGTTGTGTAATGAGTGTTGTAAATGTTTTCTATTTCAATAGGTTTCCAGTTCCCCTTAATATAAGCCACTTAATATAGTGTGCCTTGGGGCTTGGGTAAAAGTGACTGTCCATTCAATATAGGTTTTGTAAGGCAAGTTTAAGTTTGTAGAAAAGTATATGTACATAGAAATACTTTGGAAAACTTCAGCTTGGTTTTTTTCCTTCGGTGTTTGCATAAATCCCTGTACTGTACCTGTACTTCTCTCTCTCACTCGCTTTGGTAAATTGTCTTAAATATTATTAAAGTAATTCATGTTCTTGATAAGCAGTAAACAAAAGAGAAAAGTGAAAATAAAAGTTATTGGGACTCCTCTCCTCCATACACAATTTTACATGATCCAAAAATACCACTGTTAATATTTTTTGTGTATCTTTCCTAAAGTACCCTGTGTATTTACAAAAATATATATGAACATGTATGCATACTTTCATATATACTTATATTTGAAACAAATAGGATCATATTGTGTATAAATACTATTCTATAACTGGGGGTTTTCGCTTAATTTTTCTTGAAACTTTTTCAACATCAGCACATAAATGTACAGCTTTCTTTTAAGCAAACGCTTGAAAATGTATTGCAATGTATGGATCTACAATTTAGCCAGTTCCCTGTGATGGTCATCTTAGGTCAATTCTAAGTTTTAGCATTGCAAACAATGTTGCACATACATATATCTTTGTATATATCATGCCAATATGTCCACAGAACACATTCTTAGCGGTGGAATTGCATGGTTTGCCTGAGCTTTATTATCAAGTGAAAAGTATCTATTTTCAGGACATATAATATTTACACTTTATTAGAATTTGCTAGTAAACATAGGGTCACATGAATATACACAGCTCTTTTGTTAAGAGACCTTTGACAAAAGGTAAAAAAGACCTTGGAAGAAAAGTCTTTTGTCTTTATTATTTTTAAAGCCTCTTTTTGCCGTCTATAATTCATGAATAATTAGTGTTTATAACCATCTTCTAGAACTGAAGATAGCTTTTTTAGAGACTAAAAGTGTCATCACCATAATTCAAAATCTAATCTATTGTAAGAAACTAATATATTTTAAAAATTCCATTATTAATATAGAATAATAATGCTGTTATTGCCACTAAAAATTAGCTGGCTTAGCAATTGCTGTCAAGACAACAGTCAGAAAAGAGTTTGCCCAGACACACTCAGCCCTCTCACTATGTCATGCCCTGCACTGCCTCGGGACCCTGCAGAATCCCCACCAGCAAGAAGACCCTCAACAATTGTGGGGCCCCTGACCTTGGACTTCTCAGCCTTCATTACTTGAGCCTATTGCAAACAATGCCAGGGAGATATTGCTCTACCTTTGCATGTATGTCCAAGTATATCTAAAGAATAAAGTCTTAGCAAATGCTGAAAAAAAGGAAACAGAAGAATTTGCCCATTGCTTGCTGCTGATCCACTCAACAAAATTCTCTGCCTATTTCCCCAGCCTACTCTGCAAGTACAAGTGCTTCAAGACCAAACACCATCAACAGACTAGAGGACAAAAGTCAGGTGGTAAAAGGGAGAGTGGGAGGAAATTATTTTCTTTAAAAACTAGTTCAAGAAAGGCTCAAAGCGTAGTTCTGAGCTTTTAGTAGCCAAGGTAGAGGGAAAGAAGCCAAATTATAGAGCTTAGCATTTTCTAGCACAGAGTTTCTCAGTTCTATTAGAACCAATGATTCCTTTTTATAAAAAATATTTTGTAATGCCTTAATATCTTGAGATGAGGTTTATGGACAATGTAGTTTATCTACCCACACCATTTAAAAATGAATGTAAAGTTATAATTCCAATATAATAGACATTAAAGGTAAATAATGTATAGTAAAACACTATATAATTTCACCATGTGTATGTCCAGGCATGACTATACTGGAAGGCATAATGAAGTCACCACAAGCTTATATATGTAGGAAGAATCACTATGAATGCAACAGCCACAAATGCAACCTGGTTCAGGTGTGTTGGCTATTCAACTCCTAGCCTCATTTATGGTGATGATACAATTTTCCTAAATGGTGAAGAATTCTTCTTAAATCCTGAAAAAAAACTTCACTAATTTACTTGGATTTTGAATTCCTAAAAAATTAAATGATACCGAAATTGAGTAAAAACCTTGTATTTACATGTAAAGTTAATTTTTTTCTAGGCTCTAAAGCAGCCTTTTGTTGTTTTGCCTTACATGGAAGTCTAATGAGATATTCATAAGTGGTGAAGAATGTGGAACAACCTTTATTGTGTAGGACTGTCTTGCACATTACAGGTGGTCTACCATCCCTGGTCTCTGTACACACACTATGTACCAGCTTCCTCCCAACCACCACCACTGCAACAGCCACTTTGGAAATCTGCTTGGCATTATCCATTAAGATTGATCATATGCATTTCCCATGACCCACCAATCTACTCCTAGTTATATACGCATCAGAAAACAGTATATAGATCCATCAAAAGTTTTCTATGAGAATGTTTGCAGCAGCATTATTCCTAATAGACTCAAAGGAAACAATTTCAAACGCCCCTCAACAGTGGAGTGGATAAGTAAATTGTGCCCTAGTCATACAAAGGAGTAATATACAACAGTGAAAATGAACAAGTTGCTACCACAGAAACTGTGGATGAGTTTCACAAATGCAATGTGAGTGATAGACACTTAAGAATACATATTATTAGTATTTGATTCCAATAGTTGAAACACAGGCAAAAGTAATCTGTCATATTTGTTGAAATAATGACTGGAGAGGAAATGAAGTATATTTCTGCAGTATTGATAGCATTCTATTTCTTGACTTGGATGGAGTTACATAGGTGTATGCTCACTTTGTGATTATTATCAGCAGAGGGGAGAGTAAGAACACAATTTTTCAGGATGAGAGTCGTGACGTGTACTGTATAGGGAAGGGGGAAGATGACTATCATTTTAAAAAAGTTAACCCTCTCCTCCCCAATTCTCCAGCCCCCATTTCCTAGGAGGGGAGTCGAGGGAAAATCAAAACAAGAAACAAATTCCAGCTCAAACTCAAACCCTCACGCAGATCCGGAGACTCAAATGTCCATCATTCTGGGCAAAAAGCATTCCCAGATTCGTCCAAGGTGTTTACAAAAGCTACCAACCTAACCACCAAGTCTCTTTGCTGCTTGGGCTAAGAGGGGAAGGAAAAAAACAAAGTTTTTAAAAGAAAGTTACTTCCCAATCTCGCTGCCTAGAGCTCCCTAATCACCGGGGCAACCTGGTGCCACACATCTTAGGGGGCGGGGCCGAGTCCCTACTTGGACGCCTTAGCAACCGAGCAAGCCTTTGTCGCGTCCTAGCAACGCGCCGCGCTCTCCCCCGGCGGAGCCTACTCTTCACCATCCCTCACTGGGTCTCTCACTGGTCCGGAGGGCGCGGATTTGCACACTCTGACTCAGTGCTGGACAGCTCTCAGGGTTCCTTCGGTGGGAGGGCCCGAGAGCCAGAGCAGGGAAGAGGGACGGCGAGAAAGAATAAATTTATTTAAGAAAGAAAAAAAAATCAAAAAAAATTTCAAGATTTTTGTAATTTTTATTTTTAAGGCACATCCAAAGCTCTGGGGAGAAGGAGCTGGAGGGTGGGAAAAGTCATTTTTGTGCAAACTCCGTATAAGAAAGGAAGAAAAGAAACCCGTCGAGGACCCAACACGTAGTCGACTGGGAACCGGAGATGCTGGACACTATAGTCCCTGATCTGCGGGACCTGGACAGGCAGGTGCTGCCCACGCTGCCCTCGCTGAGCCAGGGAGGTAAGAGGCATGAGGTGGGGACTCTGGGGACTGAACCTTCACCTGCTTCAGGGGTAAGGGAAGAGACCTGCTTCCTTATTTCCTGGCTTGGGCCTGGCCTGGAGAGGCTAGGTTGCCTTGGCAACTAGCTGGTAATCACATCAGGCCCACCTCGGAAGCCCAGAGACAATTTCTTTACTGGCTGCTTTAATGAGGGAAAGGGGCCACCTGAGGGTTTTGATTAAATGAGATAATGCATATACAACTCTTAGCTCTGGGATTAGCACAAAGTAAGTGCTCAATAAATGCTGGTTAAAACCAAGCACCCTCACCCCACCCACTGGGGCAAATCACAACCTTTTTACCTCCCTAGAGAAAAGCTGTTGTAAAAGGATATTAAATGGCTTTTCAGAATTCATGCGAAGACACAGTTGCTTTTGTTGCCATTGACACCTCGCTGTTGTATTAAGAAAACGAGATGATCATAAAAAGATACTGCGTAAGCGTTTGGAAGGGGACCTGGCAACTTCTCAGAGAAAACTTATTAGGCTTGGTTAGTAGCAAGACACAATCTGTTTTTAGCATAGTTTCTTAGAAGAGTCACCCCAGAGTGATGTTGAGATCTGTCTGCAAGCGATAGAAGCCCTTCCGAAGAAAGGTGCTCCAGAAATGTAAGCTGTTACGATTATCAAGCCATTATAACTTAGAGATGTAGCCTAGGCTTTAACCAAATGATTTTTGAAGATAAAATAATAGGAATGATGCCTCTTCTTTTTCTTCCCTGCATCATTGCTATTTTTTCCTGTCAAAATAATTCTAAAAGAAGCATTAAAAATAATGGTTTTATGGATTTAAAAATATTTGCCGTATTTATAAGTTTATATATATTCATTCAAGTAATTTTGAAACCCTGCTAAGTGCCAAACACTAGAGAACTGATGGTGAACAAAAATCTTGGAATTTACAATCTAGTGGGGAAGATATACATTGATCAAATAATCACACAAACATAAATTTACAATTGAGGTAAGTGCTACCAAGGAGGAGGTAAATGGTACAATAAGAACTTTTTTTTAAAAAAAACTATTTTTTAGAGCCATTTTAGGTTCACAGCAAATTAAGAGGAAGGGACAGAGATTTCCCACATACATGCACAGACTCTCCCATTATGAACATCCTACACCAGAGTAGTATATTTGTTACAACTGATGAACCTGCATTGACACATCATAATCACCCAAAGTCCATAGTTTACATTAGGGTTCTCTCTTGGTGTTGTACATTCTATGGGTTTGGGCAAATGTGTAATGACATGTGTCCATCATTATAGTGTCATATGGTATTCTCACTGCCCAAAAAATCCTTTGTGTTATGCCTGTTCAACCCTGTCCCCACCCAAACCCCTGGCAACCACTGATCTTTTTACTGTCTCCAAGTTTTGCCCTTTCCAGAATGTCATGTAGTTGGAATCATACAGTATGTAGCCTTTTCAGATTGGCTTCTTTCACTTAGTAATATGCATTTAAGTTTCCCTTATGTCTTTTCATTGCTCAATAGCACATTTCTTTTAGTGCTGAATAACATTCCATTATCTAGATCTATCACAGTTTTTTTTTTTATTCAATTCACCCATAGAAGGACATTTTGATTGCTTCCAAGTTTTGTCAATTTCAAATAAAGCTGCTATAAACATCTGTGTGCAGGCTTTTTAAATTTTTTGGATATAAGTTTTCAGTTTGTTTGGGTAAATACCAAGGAGCATGATTGCTAGATTGTATGGTAAGAAGATATTTAGTTTTGTGAGAAACTGCCAGACTGTCTTCCAAAGGGGCTGTATCATGTTGCATTCCAAACAGCAATAAATGAGAGTTCTTGTTCCTCTACATCATCACCAGCATTTTGTGTTGTCAGTATTATTTTGGCCATTCTAATAGGCATGTGCATCGGTACCTCATTTTAATGTGCACTTTCCTGATGATATATGATGTGGACTACCTTTTCATATGCTTGTCATCTGTATATCTTTTTTGACGAGGTGTCCGTTGAAGTCTTTGGCCCATTTTAAAATTAAGTTGTTTGTTTTCTTAGTGCTGAGTTTTAAAAGTCCTTTGTATATTTTGGATAGCAGTCCTTTTATCAGTTATGCATTTTGCAAATATTTTCTTCTAGTCTGGGGCTTGTCTTCTCATTCTCTTGACATTGTCTTTTGCAGAGTAGAGTTTTAAATTTTAATGAATTTCAGCTTATAAATTATTTCTTTCATGGATCATGCTTTTGATGTTGTATCTAAAAAGTCATTGCCATACCCAAGGTCATCTAGGCTTTGTCCTATGTTATGTTCTAGGAGTTTTATAGTTTTGTATTTTGTATTTAGGTCTATGATCCATTTTTAGTTAATTTTTGTGAAATGTGTAAAGTCTATGTCTAGATTCCTTTTTTTGCATATGGATGTTCAGTTGTTCTAGCAACATTTGTTTAACAGACAATCTTTGTTCCATTGTATTGCCTTTGTTCCTTTGTCAAAGATCAGTTGACTATATTTATGTGGGTCTATTTCTGGGCTCTGTACTCTGTTCCACTGATTTATTTTTCTATTCCTTTGCCCATACTACACTGTCTTGATCACTGTAGCTTTATGGTAAGTCTTGAAGTTGGGTGTGTCAGTCCTCTGACTTTGTTATTTTTCTTCAATATTTTGTTGGCTGCTCTGTATCTTCTGCCTCTCAAATATAAACTTTGGAGTCAGTTTGTTGATGTCCACAAAATAACTTATTGGGGTTTTGATTGGGATTACATTGAATCTATAGATCAAGTTGGAAAGAACTGGCATCTTGACAAAGTTGAGTCTTTCTGTTTATGAATACGGAATGTCTATTTATGTAGTAGTTCTCTGATTTCTTTCATGAGAGTTTTGTAGTTTCCCTCATACAGATTTTGTACATATTTTGATTGACTTATAGCATAATATTTCACTTTTTGGGGTTCTAATATAAATGGTATTATGTTTTTGTTTTTATTTTTGTTTAGAGACAGGGTCTTGCTCTGTCAAACAGGTTGGGGTACAGTGGTGCAATCACACCTCACAGCAGCCTTGAACTCGTGGGCTCGAGGGATCCTCCTACCTCAGCCTCCTGAGTAGCTGAGACTACAGGCTAGCCTAATTTTTCTTATTTTTTGTAGAGATGGGGTCTCACTATATTGCCCAAGCTGGTCTAGAATTCCTGGCCTCAAGCAATCCTCCCACCTTGGCCTCCCAAAGTGCTGGGATTATAGGTGTGAGCTGCTGCACCTGGCTGGTATTGTGTTTTTAATTTCAAATTCCACTTGTTCATTGCTAGTGTATAGGAAAGCAATGACTTTTGTATATTAACCTTGTATCCTGCAATTTTGCTATCATTGCTTATTAGTTGCAGGAGTTCTTTTTGGTCAATTCTTTCAGATTTTCTACATGGATGATCATATTATTTGCAAAAAAAGAGTTTTATTTCTTTTTTCCAAAATACATTTGGAAAATACATTTGTTACCTTTTTTCTGTCTTATTGCATTAGCTAGGACTTCCAGTATGATGGTGAAAAGGAATGGTGTGAGGGAACATCTTTGCCTCGTTCCTGATCTGAGTAGGAAAGCTTCAAGTTTCTTACAATTAAGTATGATGTTAACTGTAGTTTTTTTGTATATTCTTTATCAAGTTGAGGAAGTTCTCCTCTATTCCTAGTTTACTGAGAGTTTTTATCATGAATTGGTGTTGGATTTTGTCAAATGTTTTTTCTGCATCTATTGATGTGATCATGTGATTTTTCTTTTTCAGCCTTGTTGATGGATTACATTAATTGATTTTTGAATGTTAAACCAGTCTTGCATACCTGAAAGAAATCCCACTTGGTCATGGTATATAATTCTTTTTATACATTGCTTGGTCTGATTTGCTAATATTTTATTGAGGACTTTGTGTATATGTCCATGAGAGGTCTGTGGTTTTCTTGTAATGTCTTTGTCTGGTTTTGTGATTAGGGTAATGTTAGCATCATAGAATGAGTTAGGAAGTATCTCCTCTGCCTCTGTCCTCTGAAAGAGATGGTAGCAAATTGGTATAATTTCTTTCTTAAATGTTTGTTAGAATTCACCAGTAAACCCAATTCAGCTTGGTACTTTTTGTTTTGGAAGGTATTTAATTATTGATTCAATTTCTTTAATACATATAGGCCCATTAAGATTGTCTATTTATTCCTGTGTGAGTTTTGGCAAAATATGTCTTTCAAGGAATTCGTTCATTTCATCTAGGTTATCAAATTTGTGGACATAGAGTTGTTCATAGTATTCCTTTACTGTCCACAGGATGTGTAGTGATGTCCTCTGTTTAATTTCTGATATTAGTAATTTTTGTCCTCTCTCTTTTTTATTATTTAGCCTTACCAGAGGCTTATCAATTTTATCAATCTTTTCAAAGTACCAGCTTTTGTTTTTGTTGATTTTCTCTATTGATTTCCTGTTTTCATTTTCATTGATTTCTGCTCTAATTCTTACTATTTCTTTTCTTTTGCTTACATTGGATTTAATTTGCCCTTCTTTTTCTAGTTTCCTAAGTTGGAAACTTAGATTATTGATTTTAGATCTTTTTTCTTTTCTAATATATACATCCAATGCTGTACATTTCCCTCTAAGAATTGCTTTTGCTGCATTTCATAAGTTTTAGTAAGCTGTGTTTGCATTTTAATTTGGTTTAAAATATTTTAAAATTTCTGTTGATATTTCTTCTTTGTCCCATGTGTTATTCAGAAGCATATTGTTTAATATTCATGTATTTTCAAATTTTTCACTTGTCTTTCTGTTATTTATTTCTAGTTTAATTCTATTGTGATCTGAGCACAGGCACTGTATGATTTCTATCCTTTCATATTTGTTGAGATGTGTTTTATGGCCCTGCATGTGGTCTATCTTGATGAACGTTCCATGTGTATTCTGCTATTGTTGGATAAAGTAGTCTGTAGATGTCAATTATATCCAGTTTATTGATGGTGCTGCTGAGTTCAACTATGTCTTTAATGATTTTCTGTCTACTGGATCTGTTAATATTTGATGGGGGGGTGTTGAACCCTCTGAGTATAATAATGGATTCATCTATCCCTTCTTGCTAGTCTATTAGTTATTCCCTCATGTAATTTGATTGATTACATTAATTGATTTTTGTCCAATGTACAGCATTGGATGTATATATTAGAAAAGAAAAAATATCTAAAATCAATAATCTAAGTTTCCAACTTAGGAAACTAGAAAAAGAAGAGCAAATTAAATCCAACGTAAGCAAAAGAAAAGAAATAGTAAGAATTAGAGCAGAAATCAATGAAAATGAAAACAGAAAATCAATAGAGAAAATCGACAAAAACAAAAGCTGGTACTTTGAAAAGATTGATAAAAAGGATTGCCTTTTGTGATTTTGTTGTTAGGTGCATACATACTAAGAATTGCTATGCTTTCTTAGAGAATTGACCCTTTTATCATTATGTAATGCCCTTATTTATCCCTGGTAACTTTCTTCAGAACAGATTAGAAGTCTGTTCTGCCTGAAATTAATATAACTATCCCTGCTTTCTTTTGATAAGTGTTAGCATGGCACATTTTCTCCATCCATTTACTTTTAATCTATATGTTTTTATATTTAAAGTGGGATTCTTTTAGACAACATATAGTTGGGGTTTTTTTTTGGGTCCAGTCTGATAATCTCTGTCTTTTAATTGGTACATTTAGATGGTGTTCAAAGTGATTATTGATATAGGTGGATTAATATGTACCATATTTGTTACTGTTTTTTATTTTTGTACTTTTTTTAATCTTCCACTGTTTTTCTGCCTTTTGTGATTTTTAACTGAGCATTTTATATGATTCCATTTTTCTCCTTTCTTAGCATATCAGTTATACTTCTTTCTTTTTTTCTAAACTTTTTTACTAGTTGCTGTAGACTTTGCAATATATATTTACAACTAATCCAAGTCCACTTTCAAATAACACTGTGCCACTTCTTGGGATTTTCTTTCTTTTTTTTCCCGAGAGGGTCTTGCTCTGTCACCTGGGCTAGAATGCAGTGGCATCGTCACAGCTTACTGTAACTTGAAACTCTTGGGCTTCAGTGATCCTCCTGCCTCAGCCTTCAGAGCAGTTAGGACTCTAAGGCATGTGCTGCTACACCTGTCTAATTTTCCTATTTTTTTTCTTTTGTAGAGACGGAGTTTTGCTTGTGCTCGGGCTGTTCTTGAACTCCTGGCCTCAAGCAATCCTCCCACTTAGGCCTCCCAAAGTGCTGCAATTACAGGCATGAGCCGTCACACCTGGCCAGTATGATTATCTTTAATGAGAAAATAATCCTAATTCCTTCCTCTTGTCCCTTGTATCATTGCTATATTCATTTCACTTATATATAAACATATGTAAATAAATGTATATGATATATATAAGCATACATAATTGAATACATTATTGCTATTATTAATTTGGACAAACTGCTATCTGTTAGATCAATTAAGAATAAAAAATAAAAGTTTTTATTTTATCTGTATTTATTACTTCTTTGATGGTCTTCCTCTCTTTATGTAGATCCAGGTTTCTGACCTATATAATTTTCCTTTTCTCTAAATAACTTCTTTTAATATTTTTTGCAAAGCAGGTTTACTGACAATTAATGCCCTCAATTTTTGTTTGTCTGAGAAACAAAATTTCTTCCTTGCTTTTGAAGGATAATTTCACAGGATGCAGAATTTTATGATGGTGTTTTCTTTGTCTCAGTACTTTAAATGTTTTTTTCCACTCTCTTCTTGATTGCATGTTTTCTGAGAAGAAGTTGAGTATAATTCTTACCATTGTTCCTCTATAGGTAAAATGGGTTTTTTTTAACCCCCTCTGGCTTCTTTCAGAATTTTTTCTTTGTCTTTGATTTTCTATAGTTTGAAAATGATATGCCTAGGTGTAGTTTTTTTGTTTTTTTTGTTTTTGTTTTGCATTTATACTGCCTGGTATTCTCTGAGCTTCCTAGGTTTATGGTTTGGTGTCTGATATTAGTTTGAGAAAAATTCTCAGTAATTATTTTTCCAAATATTTCTTCTTTTCCTTTCTCTCTCTCTCCTTCTGGTGTTCCCATTCCCTTGTGTAGAGTTGCCCCACAGTCCTTGGATATTTTGGATTTTTTTTTCAGTCTTTGTTCTCTCTCCTTTTCAGTTTTTAAGTTTCTATTGATATATCTTCAAGCTCAGAGATTGTTTCCTCAGCCACGACCAGTCTATGAGTAAGCTTATCCAAGGCATTCTTCATTTCTCTTGCAGTGTTTCTGATAGCCAGCATTTCTTTTTGATTCTTTCTTAGGATTTCAATCTCTCTGCTTACATTGGCCATCTGTTCTTTCATGCTGTCCACTTTATCCATTGCAGCCCTTAGCATATTAATCATAGTTGTTTTAAATTCCCAGTGTGACAATTCCAACATCCCTGCCATGGCTGGTTCTGATGCTTGCTGTCTCTTCACACTGTATTTTTTGCTTTTTAGTAGGCCTTATAATTTTTTCTTGATAGCCAGATGTGAGGTACTAGGTAAAAGGAACTACTGTAAATAGGCCTTTAGTAATGTGTAGGTACAGTATGGGGGGAGGGAAGCATTCAATGGTGCTGTGATTAGGTCTCAGTGTTTTAGTGAGCCTGTGCCTCTGGACTGTGCATTTTATAAGTGTTTCTCGGTGTTTTCCCCCCTTAGTTGAGACAGGAGGGCTAGAGTGGGCTGATGTTGGTTATTTTTCTTCCCCCAGGTCAGTTAGGCTCTGTTGAATAGTTTCTCCTGAGGGCAGATCTTGTTAAGAGCAGAATGTTCTGGCATATTTCAGAATGGTCCCTTTTTCTTTCTCCTCTGCCAGACGCACAAAGGGATTTTTTTCTCTCATATTTATCTGGCTATTTACCTCTGGGAACCTGGTTGAGCTTCTGGAAGTAAATCTTACAATATAGTAGGGACCCCCCCCCATGTCTGGGCACCCCTGGAGTTTTTTTTTTTTTTTTAAGAGACGGGGTTTCGCTCTTGCTCAGGCTGGTCTGGAACCCTTAGCTCAAGCAATCAGCTCCCAGGGAGCTAGGATTACAGGCATGAGCCACTGTGCCTGGCCCCCCCTGGAGTTTTTAACTCTTGGAGTTGTCTACACTGAGCTTCCAGCAATTTGTCACTTATTCTTCAGGTTTTCTTACCTCTGTGCTGGTTCTTGATTCTGTTTCTGCTGGTGACTCTCTGCTCCAGGAAGCTGTTACTCCCTGTTTTTGCCTTTCTGTCTCTCTAATCTGAAGGAAAGCAGTTTGCCCCGTGTCCTCCCCTTTCTTGTGGATCCAAGAAGAGCTGTTGATTTTCCAGTCTGTTCAGCTTTTTACTTGTCAGGATTGAGAGGCAACTTCCTCACATGTATATCTGGAAACTGACAATGAGAACCTTTAATAGAGGGTAAGGATGGGTGTGTGTGCCAAGAATTGCTAAAGAATGGATAATTTGAGCTGAGGCATGAAGAAAGAGTTGGAATTACTTAGGTGAAATGGGTCAGATGCGTAGAGAGTGGAGGTGAGGTGAAAGCGTTTATGGCAAAGGCAACAACTCTGTGGTGGGAGGGAATATGGTGTGACAGGGCAATCGAAAGATGGTTGACTGGCTGCTCTGTAGGTGAGGGGAGGGAGTGTATCCTAAAGGAAGCTGGAGAGAAAGGAAGGGGTCAAGTTATGCAGGACTTTGTAAGTCGTATTAAGGATGTTGGCCTTTATGTTAAGCCTGGTGGGAAGCCATTAAGTGTTTTGAATTGGGGGTCAAGGAGGACTTGAATGCCACAGTCAGTTTGTATTTTGAAAAGATCACTCTGGGTCAAGAGCGCCTAGAGCAGTAGTCTGGGTGAGAACAAATTGTAGCTTGGTATAAATTGGTAGCAGTAGAAATGGAGAGAAGTGGACAGACTGAAGGGCTATTTGGAAGTAAAATCTATAGATTCAGGTGATGGACTGGATGCGGGGAGTGAGGGAGAAAGGAAGTTTCAAGGATGACTTTGGAGTTCCTGGCTCATATAACTGAATGGATGGAGGTGCCATGCATTGAGATCAAAACCCTGGATAAAGGATAAAATTTAAGGGAAGATGCTGGTTTTGGGCAAGGTGAAGGGCCTTTGTGAGATATACAAGTAGGCAGTTGGATGCACAGGTCCAGAACCTCAAAGGTGGTTGTGGGTAGAGTCTGGTCTTGCAGATAAACATTTGTGAATCATCCTGAGCATGGGCGTGACTGTTTACAGGGAGTGAAAGGAGAAGTGAAAAGAGGTGGCGGGCTGGGCCTGTGCTTTGAAAATCCCCAACATTTAGTGGGTAGGTTGAGGGGGCTAAACCTGCAAAGGAGACTGAGAAGAAATGACCAGAGAGGTAGGAGAAAACCCGGGAGAGAGCAGTGTCATAAAAGCCAAAAGAAGTGCTTAAAGGAGATGGGGGGCATCGACAGAGTCAGACATGGCTGAGGGGTCGGAAGAGATGAAAATTCAACCTGCTCATTGAGAAAGAGACCGCTGGTGACTTCAGCAAGGGCTTTATTGGTGGAATGATAGAAGCCAAAGTCAAATTACTAATTTATTAACTTTCACAAATGACCCGTTGCAAAGGGGATGAGGATAAACTTCAAACCTCAGCAAAACACATAAATTAACTTTCATCATTGTATATGTTCATTATTGTATATTCCTGCTGCTTCTGTATGTTTCACCAAAGTTTAATATTATGTGATTATGGTACCAAAATTAAGGTCCCATCATCATTTTTCAGATGTGAACTGTGTGAAACTTGAGTCCATGGAGGCAGGAAGGCATGCAGCATACTGCTTTTTCCATTGCACTGTGCTCTGGGAATATATTTCTTTTTTAAAACCATCCTTTACTATTCTACTGTGTTTTAATTTTAGAAGATAAGTTTTATAACATCAAACTTATCTACACCAAAAAGGAAATGATTTAGTTAGGGCCAGGAGAAATTGTATAGTTTGTAACAAAACCCTAGTGAAAAGACTTGACTGGAACTTCTCTTTTTTTATCTTTTTCAAGAATATATTATTCTATAATTTACATAATGGGCACTGAGTCCTTTTTTATAATGATCATATATAAGATATAGTATTCCTGCCATTTGGCATTGTGTTTAATAACATGGTTTTGAGTGCATAAAATGTTTGGAATTTGAAGTCAAATGAAGGTTGAACTAAATGTAGAAAGTATGTCTAGGGATTAGTTCTTTATAATAGTGATTCGTGGTGTTTCAGTGTTTGACTAAAATAAATAACCCCAGCTTCCCTTAAAATGCAAAAGTAGCATATTCTTCAGTTTGTTTCTTAGACTGGATTGAAATTCTTTTTGTTTTGAGATTTAGTGATACCCTCTTTGACACTTCGGGATATTAGAAAAAATCAAATTTAGAAGATTTCCAAATCTGTTCCAATTGAATTGCAGGGTCCTAAAGCTTCCTAAGGGGAATGATGTATGTATTTTCCTTTATTTTTTTTTAGTACGAAATAGGAAATTTCAGTTTAGAATAATTAACTCTGCTCTTTAGATTTTGCCTATTAGATTTTATGAAGTAAAACAATATGGTGGACTTGAATATATCATCCAAATGAAGAAAGATTATCCTCCAGTTTTCAATTAAACTCAGTCAAGTCTTTTCCACTAGGGTTTGGTTACAAAATACACAATTTCTCCTGGCCCTAACTAAATCATTTCCTGTTTGGTGTAGATTGTTTTCCTGAAATCTGGGCTGCATTTCATGAGTCTATGCATTGCGGATTTTGAATTGGGGGTCACTTTTAGAGTCATAAATATAACAGTTCTGACTTGATTAACTTTGAAAGATTTCCATGTATTATAAATCTGGATACAGAGATTTTGTATTATTAGTGAATTATGACATTTTTGGCCATGATGAAAATTTTAATTTGGTATGCAGTTGGGACTAGTTGAAATACCTTCTTAGTTCTTAGCAGCCAGCAGTAGAATTCTTTTGGCTGTGAGGGTGGGGAGGGAATGGAGTAGGATCGGCAGAGTAGGGGAAATGCCTGATTGTAGAAAATGTACATCCATGATTTAGAGTGAGGGGCAGAATCTTGGCCCTCATGCTTGCTGTGGCATGCAGCCCTAATTTTACTGATAGGCAAGTGAGTTTTCATCACCAAACTTGCTCCCAGATTTTCATGAGAGTCACTGCTACTTCTCATCCACTAAACCTGCCCCTTCTCTGGTATATTAATAAAAATATTTAAAGATTTTTAAAAGAATTAAAAGATTGCAATCTCCCTGATTTATTTAGTGGTTTAAACCAGTGGGGGAAAAAAGTTATACCAATAAATCAAGCAGCTTCTAAAGTGGGGAAAGAACTGGCCTTTTTTCACCCACTGCATCTATCTATGGCAACCTGGTCAATGTCACTGTTCTTGATCTTTTATTAATATTTTGAGAATTAAAACATGACAATTCTGATTTGCAAAGAGTTCCTAGCTGTAAAGTATCTTTAATAAACACACGATTAGGTTTGGAATGGCAATGTCAACACAGATATAATTTTCTATATTTCTAAATATTAGTCCTACCTAGAGCATATGTTCTTATCATACATTAACACTTTAGTTATTGACAACTACCTATTTTTCTATGACTGTTTTTTGGAACATAGTTCAGAGCAAGCAAATAAATATAGAAGGCCTCCCTCCAATTAGTCAAAGTTGATAGTGCCAAGTTTATGCATTAATTCAAAGTAAAGCTTCTTGGGCCCCTACTCAAAGGTGTGTTTTTAAAAATTATTATTTTAGACATAATATTAGTATATTTGTTATTTCCAGAACACAGCAGATAAGAAGCAGTGAATTAGGACTGGAGAAGGAGCCCACAGAGCTCTCACAGCAGAGAGAAGTGAAAACTGATAGTCTAACAGTGAAAAAATGAGAATAAAAAGTGGATTCAAGAATTTAGCAAAAATAGAAGTGTACAGACAGTTAGTATACAGACAACAGCCTTTCTTATTCCTGTGGCCCTTGGTCTTATTCCTGTGTTGTAGAATGGTATAAGAATGAATGTTCACATTAATCCGGTGGCACAGAGTAGACACTTGATAAATGGTTGTTGAATGGGTCGTTAAGAAAAGGCTAGGTTATACTTGGGTAACTCTATTTATAGAATAGAAGGAAATGTGTGACAGAGTTCCCTTTATTGTAGAAAGGTTTTCTTCAAAAATTTGTTATTATTATTATTATTATTTTAAATCACATCTTTGGAACTTAAAGGGGTAACAGGAAAATTAACTTTTGAGAATGATCTTATTTTTTGTTAATTCTAAATTAATTAGGAATTATTGTCATTTGAGTCTCCATTTCACATTTACACTTTTATTTATTAGCACTAAGATAGTATCACCTGGGTGCTTACTTAAATTATTTCTGGTTTTCTTTGAATTTCAGAAGTCGCTACTATCTGGGGGAATGTGTCAGAATTTGTGGAACGGCAGTTAACTCTGCACAAGGTAGGATTTATATCTTAATTTTAATGTAGGAGTCCAAAGGGTCTTTCCTCCATGTCTTGTATAATTTTTCTGGAAACAGAGCAGTAGACTTTAGAGCCACCCAGTTTAACCTTCAGTCCTGTGATTTTATGATGCTCACACTTAGGACTTGTAGATAGCAGATTTAACAAACGTGGATTTTATTCTTAGGTGATGAAGTTGTAAGTTCTGCTCTTCTAGTGATACAGAGTGTAGTGCTGATTGGCCTGGGTTTGTGTAAAGAAACTCAATGAGTTCTGTCTGTGATCTGATAGTTCCTGGCCTAACTGTACAAGCATATACTGCTTCTTGTTTTGCCTCCTCGCAGGGAATGGATGTTAAGTGAAATTTACAAAGACAGGAACCAAACTCAACCTGCCAAAAATGAGAAACTTTGTCCAGGAGTATTTCCTCCTGTCAAGTCTTAGGTTTAGATGCCATAGAACTGGATGGAGATTTTGGGAGGAGTTTTAGGGGAGCTGGGAGGTTGTGAAACTTTTATACCCTACTCAGCACTGTGAGAGCCCTTAGGTGGAATTCGTCCTTCAAACTTACTTTATTTGGTTTGAGAATTCGAATTAGTTATCATCACTTAAAATTTGGAGAGTTTATATAAAGTTTTGGATTTTTTTCTCCCTTTTCTTGAAAAGTCAGCAGATCTAACAATGCAAGTCTTCTATTCCTGCGTGGTGGTACCAGCTGGAGCTCACATCGGGCGCTCCCCTGCAGATGGAGCATGCGCTCTCCAGCCACTACGTTCTCTGGTTGGCCACCTTCATTTCCTTGCATTCTTTCTTGGCCCCTGTAGGTACTTCAGTTTGTAACCCTTGATGTATATCTTCAGGGAGATGAAACCCAGTTTGAGAGCCAACGACATTTACTTCTACCCATCAGCCAACATCACTACATTGTAGCATATGCCTTGGATGCTGGGTTGTCTGATTTTAAGCGGCAGATATAAAATCTAAAAGAGGGAATGAAAAAGCAAAGTTTCTCATGCCCCCTTAAATTCAACTAATGGCAAATGATTAAAATTTAAGACACAATTTAGGACAAAGTAACCTTAGATATAGATTAAAAGAAGCTATGGCATTCAGGCATATTTTCTTAGCCTTTTAATGATATGGAGACATCGTGGATCAATATATTACATATTATACTAAACTTATTTGAAAACTTAGAATTATAAAACGTTATAGCTATAAGGAGTTGTAAAGATCATTGAACTTTTAACACCTAAGCTTAATTCTCTTCCTGTTTTTTGGATAACAATACTAAGGATTATTTTTTCTTTGCCCTTTCAGTGAATTCTTTTTTTTACTTTTTTCTCCCCTTCTTTTTCATTCCAGGGGGTTCAGATTCCAGGATTTGGAACTTTTACTTTCACAAGACAAAAGATTGAAGTGGGAAACAACAAGTTTATTCTAATTCAGAGGCCTGTGTTTATCATGGCAGAGAAGTTAGTGCAGATCCATGGACTCAAACAAAACAAAGTATACACTCCTGGTAAATAGTTTTAATATTTAAGATTTTCCCAAAGGGTTACCAGCCTGGGGATAGAAATGAAAGGGCAAAGATTGGCCAGTGCTGCTTCATTAGTTTCTGATTAGAGGGACTCACTTTTCATGTGGTAGCCTTGGCAAAGAGAGGGACCAAGGTGGGAAAATACAGAGTCTTCCTGCAGGCCATTTTAAACCCCAGTAACTTAAGTGGCAGGCATGAGAAGACCTGATGTGACATTAAAGGCAAATTTATATAAGAGCTACACCACAGACTTGTACAGACCTTTATTCATATTTCATATCCCAAGAAATTAAAAGTGGTTATAAAGAAGAAAAAGTTAATTAGTATCTCTTCTTTTTTACATATATATATATATAAAATATATAGTTGGGAGAACTATAGTCAGTATCAGCTGTGAAAAAGATAAACAAATGTTTTTCTATCATATATATAATCTAAATTATTAAAATTTAAAGGTTAGAAGTTGAATAATTCCATAAAGATTTAACACATACCTTATATACCTTTCTCACACCCTAAAACCAACCTTCCTTCCGTCTGCAAATATTTACTGAGGGTCAACTATGTGTTAGGCCTTGTTCCAGGTGCTTGAGATATATTGGCAAACAAAACAGACATAAGCCCTGCCACAGGACGCTTCCATCAACTTTAGTGTGTGGGCTTCATAACACCTACCTTGGTTACTTAGAGGCATTTGAGCACTTCCTTCTTGATACCTAGGTGTGTTCCTTTTGACCTTTCCCCTCCTGCATCAGACTCATACCTGGATAAAGAGAGAGAGTCTACCCCCAATGGCAACAGGTGAAAAAGCTGTAATTTTCCTTTAAGATAACTTTCCTGAAAGTTAATTTTCAGAGTAACTTTCCACCAAAAAATGATATATTGGAAAAACATGTTTTTTAGAATTCTTTATGCATATATTTAGTATGGTGGGTTTGATGAACTTTCAGCCATTTTTACCTAGAGTCTTATGAAAGAAGAAATGTATCATATTTCATCAAAAACCTACCAAAGGAAATGAAAATAAAGCCAACAATCTTGCAAAAACATTTGTGCCTTAGAATTAGAGCTTATTTTTGCCGGGCGCAGTGGCTTGCACCTGTAATCCCAGCTACTTGGGAGGCTGAGGCAGGAGGATTGCTTGAGGCCAGGAGTTTGAGACCAGCCTGGGCAACATAGTGAGCACCTTTCTCTAAAAAGAAAAAAAAAATAACTACATAGCTACATGGCTGTAGTCCAGATACTTGGGAGGCTGAGGCAGGAGGATCACTTGAACCCAGGAGGTTGAGGCTGCAGTGAGCTATGATTGCATCATGACACTCCAGCCTGGGTGACAGAGTGAAAGACCCTGTCTCCAAAAAAAAGAAAAGAAAAGAAGAATTAGAAATTACTTTTCATCTTAGAACTTGTAGTGTAGTCCAAAAAAGTAGTTTAGATCTACGATTAGTTTTTTTATAGGGTGAGGAAATTTCAAAATTAAACATATATGACAATTAGTTCAAAAGAAAAATTCTGTCCACAATTTACCTTTGGGGTTGTGATTCTTCATCATTAATTAACTAGGTAATTAAGCAAACATTTTATATATATAGTGGTCTTTAAAGATTAGTAAGATATGGTTCTTGCTTTGAAGAGCTCAGAATCTAGCATAGACAATAAATATATAAGCAAAGGATGCAACATGATTAAGTACTATAAAAGCAGCATTGATCTTAACTGGATCAAATGCTGTGGGAACCCCGAGGAGAGCATGCCTAACTCTGCTTGGGAAGGTTTAGGAAGATGACATGTGAAAAGGTCTTAAAGGATGATAGAGGACTCTGCCAACAGAAAAGCTTGGGAAGATATTTAAGGAACAGTATGAACAAGTCAAGAATACAGAAAAGAGTGAAGCCTGTTAAGGAGGTAATGGGCACTTTTGCATGGCCAAGGCATATGATTGTAGAGGCAGGTGGAGAGAGGTAAAACAAAAATGATAGGTAGGAGCCAATTGTGGAGGGACTTACATGGTGTGATAAGAACATTAGAATTCATCCTGTAGGCACTGAGGAGCCATTGAAAGTTACTGAGCAGGGAATTATCTGTCCTGGTCCAGTTTTTAGTTTAGGAACATAGCTCTTTCAGTTACAGAAGTTTGGTAAAATATGGTAAAATCTAAGACAGTGGCAATTAGGAGGGAAATGAGGGGACCTATTCATGAGACATTTCAGATGTAGCATTGATAGGACTGGTTAAGTTGGGAGTGGTGGGTAGCAAGAGGAAGGAAGGTATTTAGGAAGACTTGGATTTCTTGTTTGGAGAATAGATGGAAGATCATGGCATTAACTGCCATAGGGAATAAAGGGGAAAGGCAGGTTGCGGTGGTGGATAAAATACTCAGTTTGCTTTTGGATATGCTGAATTTGAGTTTCCTGTAGGGATATTGAGGTAGGTGATTCCAGAGCTCAGGAGAGGGGTGGAGACTAGAGATCAAGATTTGGATAAGTTTACCCAGAAAAGGATATAAAGTAAGAAGAAGAGACAGACAAGGACAGAATCCTGTTAAAAAAAAAAGACAACAAAAAAATCACCTTAGTATTTTATAAGATGTAGAAGTGGAGAGAAGCCAGCATAGGAGACCAAGGAGGAGGCAAATTGGAGAACCAAGAGGGGTGTCAAGGACGCAGAAGAAAAGAGAGGGTGTGGCCAACAGAAGTTACAGGGAGGTGGTGAGAGATTTGCGAAGTACCCGTTGGCTGCCCGTCGTGAGATGGTAGCGTCCTTACTGAGACGAGTGGGCTGAAAGACAGGTTGCAGAGAGGCAACGGGTGAATGGGAGGGGAGAATCTAGGGCAGGCAAGATGGCTGTCTCTTTTAAGAAATTTATATGAAAAGAAAAGAAATGAAGGGTGGTGGTATAGGATTACCATTAAATTGTACAGGAGACACTGGCTGATACAGTGAAACTCACGTTTGGTAGAGCTGTTAATTCTCATCATTCAGCAGTATTGGACATTTGAAAGGTTATAATTCATACTTGCTGAGTGAATGTTTAGAATATTCTCCTCTCCTCTCTGTTCTGTTCCTCTGTCAGTGGACCTTGTTTTTGTCTCTCTTTGGCTTTATCATTTTGATCCTTTCTTATTCACCCCCTTCTGACTTGTGGACCTTGCACAGCTCCTACATCTACTCTACTTGAATAGATCCTGTGCTTCCTTCAAGATAGATATAATCTTATTCCTTTGCAAAGTCATGTATGGGCTCGCTAGGAAAAGCTTTCTGCAAGTCATTCAATATGCTACCCTTGTATAAGGGTATTTCATTCAAATAACTTTTAGTGAAGATGACTGTGTTTTCAAAACACTAAACTTTTGTAGATATTTATAATCATTTAAAAATGGTATGTTAACTAGTGGAGATAGGCAAATATTGCTGCACTGTATTCTGAAAGGTAAGGGGGTTGAAAACTGTAGAAAACCTTCTGATGAAGAGAAGCAGTTGATTATTACTATATCTCCTAGAGAAAACCAAAAGCTTGTCTACAGTGTTGTTTAGAAAGCTAATTGTTCTTATTTTGAGCATAAAACATCATACTTTTAGAGAAAATTGTATTGATTAAAATGTGTTAATAACCAGTTGTGTTAATTGTCTGCAGTAATAATATTACATTGGGTGCAACTAAAGGCTTCACATGGACAATTCTATTTTTGTGTATTAAGTGTGTACTAAGAATCAGATAATCATTTGTGTGTGTGATATGTCCTTATTGTAATCACCACTTCCTTTCCCCCACCCCAACTGTCTTTTTTCTCCTCTAGGTGATATCCCCATTGTTCCACTTAATTTTGTCATGATATCCCTGGACAGTCCATTTAACAGGGATGTAGTGGAAGGATGTGTGAAGGAGACGTTGCTGTTTTTATCGCGATCCATTTCCATCAAACAGAATGTGGAGTTTACCTTCAAAGGAATTGGGGTCCTGATGATCAGAGATGGCAAAGTGAAGATGAGATTTTATAAGGACTTCCTTTGTGCCATGGATGGAAGTGGGGCTTTGGTAAAAGCCCTAGCAAATGTAAATCAGTGTTTCCCTAAGAAAGCCCTCTCCCAATCATAGCTCTGAATCATCTATAGGTGTGTTGTCATTAAGAAAAACTAAGGTTGACATATTTTAAGTAACAGTTACCCCAAAGGCACGGAAGTGCTTCTTTATAGATAATTAACTCACTGACAAAAAAGATTAGAAGGGCAGAGGAACTTTAAGTTTTGAGTCAATGCCAACTGAGGACTATAAATAGTAGTAGAAACTCTTATAATTCTGAACATCTTATAGTACTTTATAGTTTAAAAAGTTCTTCTGCATGTATTACTTCATGTGAATCTCAAAACATTATAAAATCAGCATTTTTATCATCCCCATTTTATAAGTGAGAAAAGTGGGGCCTTGGGGAGGTTATGCAGGAAGCCTTAGGTCAGGGTGCTGGTAAGCGGTAGAACTGGGAGTCAAGCCCAGGCGTCCTAATAACTCAGTTTTGGCTGCTTCTACTATTTTATTTTAATGAAAGTATACAACAAAATCTAATTCAAGCCTTGGAATTATAATTTTAGCTTTTAATTTGCCTTGCTGTAGAAGAAATGTCATAATTGGTGCCATTATTTTGTTAACCTTTAAGTAGCTGGGATGGACTTATACCATTTTTAGCCATTAAGTATGACCTTCATGCTAAGTTGGTCATAGCAGCGTTTAAGGAGGCAGTGAAATAGCCAATCAACAGGATTTATTGAATATTTCATGTGCCTTAGGTACAACTCCGGGAACTAACAAAGTTGACCTGAATGAATTGAATTGAATCCTATATCTCATAGAGCAAAAGCCTGATTTTTAAATGAAAAGGCTATGAATATAGTCTAATTCTGCCCACATCTCTTTTCATGAAGCTCTGGCATGGGGATTTAGGAGATGGAGTTGTGCATAATGAGGCTCTTGGTGTTTTCTGTAGAATCTGGTTTCGTGCAGGATTGGTAAGAAGGATGACAGCTCTGTGTGTGGAAAATGGAAACACACACAAGAAATACCCTTTTTCCCCCCATGAAAACACAGGGAAAGATTTGCAAATCCACAAGCAAGGCCAAAGTGGCTAGTCCATCTCTAACCCTCAGTGATTCTGTTGAACTTTGTAGCTTCAATGTGTGTTTAAAAGAGAAGATGGCATTTTCCTTGACCTGCTGAACTCTAAAGCATAACTTGTAAGGAACATTCTCCAAAAGAATTAGTCCTGAGAGATACTCTATGAAAAAAGGGTTTGAAGGCCAAAGCAGACTGAGAATTGCTGATTGTATCAATCTCCCTCATGGACAGAGGCACAAAGCACAGTAACATGATAAAGGACCTGGGAAGTCTGGCTGTAAAGCAGCCAGTTTAACTGCCCAAACATATTTAATCATGGAACCCTGAGTTAATCCAATACTCATTAATAGCTCATTAACTCTATAAAACACATTTTTGGAGACTGTTGTAAAGTTGTGGGAGTGATTGTTTTATTCTCAAATTTCCTATAACTTAAACCTGAGTACTGTCCTGTAAAGTTACCCTCTTGGAAGCTGTGTGTTTATTTCAGTGATGCTGCTTTGGTTAGAAATATTTTAAAATTTCTTTTTGGGAATTCCGTTCACAGCCTTTTGTAAGCTATAGCATTCATCCAAAAATAATATTTTATATATTACTTTATACTAATAATGTAATGATATGTAATTTATATAATAATTACAATAGCTATTTGTTCAGTGCTTACTATGTGCTAGCCACTTACATAGAGTACCTCATTAGAAGTCCTATGAATTGATCCTATTATTATCCCCACAAACCTAGTGTCCAAGGCCACATAGCTATTATCAGTATTGGGATTTGAATGTAAGCCCACCTGACTCCAAACCCCTCCTCTTAACTGCCTGATTTTAGAGTCACTGGGGCCAAGAGTGAAATTAGCCAGCTTGCTCATTTTCCAGATAGTTTTAGGAAGTCTGTTCTCCTCTTAAAGATGTCTAAAAGCAGTTGTCAACTCTGAAGGCAATTTCCAAACAGGAAATGGTTTAAGAAAAGGCAACCTAGGAAATACCGATGGTATTGCTGTGTCACTACCCACCCCACAGTGGCTAGTTTGATGAAATGAGATCATTGGATTTTAAGCTCTGGACTTAAGTGCTAAACAAAAACAACAACAAAAAGTATCATGGTAGCTTTGCCTTTGAGATAGCTGTAGTTTCTGATTTGTCTGTGTCCTGGACCACAGCCCAGATGTAACCTTGCTCTGTCTCTGTCACTGTCCTCCAGAGGCCTGGCACGGTGGACTCTGTGTTATCCTGCAGAGAGGCCTTTGGGAAGCGGCCCAGCAGTGTGCTTGCATTTCCAAGGTGAGTGCTTTGCTCCATGGGTTCCTCCAGGTGCCAGCTCTCCTTGCCGATCTGTTGATCTGATTGGGCAGTGTTTCTCAACCTTTTGTAGCTCCTGCTCCTTTGAGAAGTGAATTCTCTCTCTTTCTCTCTCTCTCTCTCTCCCTCCCCCTCTCTAAATGCACCAGCAAAGAAGAGTTTATTGAATACATTTTCTGTAGTTAAGTGAAATAACAGTAGGTGTTTAGAATATTCTTTTTTTAAATTACTCTTGGCTCCCTGGAAATTCTAATACCACCTTCCAACGACCTTAGTCCCTGTAATATTAGTTAAACTCTTCTTACCTGCTGGGCATTCCTCTACTTTCAAGTACTTCTTCCTCTTCCTGCAGTCCAGCCCACTTCCTGTCAGAGCTCCGATTTTTACCACTAAACAGGTTAAACAGATGAAGTTAGAATAAGGGAACAGCTTTACCCCATGAGCACAGGGGGTGTTACTGGTGGCTGCATATTACTATATTTAATTTTCACTACAATCATGTGACATATGTATTATAATTTTTTCCATTTTATAGGTACAATAGTAATTTAAATTTTAATTCCTTTTTTAAATGAGCAAAGCAACATGGTGCACTATTAAGAAACTGAAATAGGAGTCAGGAGACTTGAGTTTTATTTCCAGCTGGGCCATCACTCACTCATTGTATGCCCTTAATCGTGTTCTTGATTTTAATTGCTGTTTCGTTATTCACTGTGCATTTCAGGTGGAGGAAGTTTGGGGAATAACAACCAGCTTTCTAAAGTATTATTTTCCTCATATTTTTTGAGTCTGTGACATCCTCTTGTGTTTGTTGGTTTGGAATAACCCCCTCCTAGAACAGCTGTTTGACACACACCTCAGAAGAACCAGTGTGAAGGCCAGAATAAGCCTTAGAGATTAGTTATTCCAACCCCCTCGACTTGCAGATGAAATGGCCACACAACTAATGAGTGGACAAGCCAGAAACAAAACCGTGGCTCCTGACTGTTCCACTATTCTTTCCATTGTACCATGTTGCCTTACTGAAAATAAATCAACAGATTCAAAATAATTTTATTTTCATTGCTTTGGAAGGCAAATTTGGCTGTCCCTTTTGACATATTTTGGCTTAAGTACTTCAGGAGAGCAATAATTGCAGTGAGTCAAAGAACAGAGACAGAGGGAGTCTCCTGTCAGTTTGAGAGCCTAGAAATGCACACGAGGACTTAAATACTCAAAACAATTGTTAGTGTTTTATTTATGTGAAGTGTGGTCCCTGAATTTACTAAAAATACCCCCACCTCCACTCCCAGCTCCAACCTAGTACCCCACATATGAGACCAAAGAAAACCTCCAACTCCACACACCAACTGAACACCCCCACCCCTCGAATTGAACCTTTGCAAGTCCTTCACTTTTGCCTGGGGAGAGGATGGGGAAGTAGGGTAGAGAGGGAGGGAGGAGAGGAATGGTCATTTCAGGGCATGCTCTGTTTACCAGGCTATAAATCCTTGCCTTCAAGCTGTCCAATACTACCTTTCACTGTATCACCTTCATGCCATCTGGTTACCAGAACTAGAAAGGATACAGAAAAATTCAAACTGAAACCAGAAACAAAAACTTAAATGAGGCCTTCAAAGCAATTTATCTATATACAAGCTGATTTTGAGCCTATAGTTTAGAGGGGGAAGGTCTTGGTCAGCTTCCAGACTTAGCCTCAAAGAGAGTGAGTCCATGGTATGTACTCAGCAAATCAAAGCACTCACCCCTTGAAGGAAGTGGGCTTGTTTCAGAATCAGTGAGATGGCTGGGTTGCTTCCCAGAATTGAGAGTTCATGCAGTCACCTCTTCAGGTCCAGTGCAGGAACAAACATCTTGGCTTGTTCCTAGGATTGAGCTCAAGGAGACGGAGAACAAACCACCTATGGAGACCATTGTAGAAGAAGATGGAGAGAACAGACCAAGGAAGTTCAAGTTAAAAGACAAGTCAGACAGAGGAGAAGGCGTCAGAGGTAGGCCAGTGGTTTCTGGGTGTGATGTGTCACTCTTTACCGCTTACGAGCCCAGCCATATTGCTTAGCAATTCAAATTCTCAATAAAGTTAGATTCACCAACAATCACTGCATTCTCTGTAACAAATATCTTCTATTCCTGGAATGCTGTATCTCACCTTAACTACTTTATGAGTCTTAGATCCTTTGACTCTCAGGCTCTTAGATTATCATATCTTTGCGGGCTCTCCACTGCTTACAGGTGTCAAAACTCAGATGCCTACAGGGTCCAGGCAGGTAACATAAATGCAGGAAGTGGGCTGGATATAAGATGATAGGAAGACCTGTTAGCTTAAATAACATTTTTTATGAAAAATAAAGAATGGCAGTTTGACATCTTTCATGTCTATAGAAGGTAGCTGGATTCTCATACCTATGTCTACAGTTAATCTGTTGTGATAGGTTGTTTCGTTTGAAGCATATGAAGAAAATCCTAGGACTTCGAAGATATTTTGAAGGGGTCCTAGGGACCCCCAAGGCTTGCCAGACCACAGTTTGAGGATTGGTCCTCTAGCAGATTGTTGCTTTGTGGAAATGTGGCCCAAGTGGTATCAAATCTTCTGATTTTTTTCAAAAGAAGCAGAGATCCTGACTTTAATGTGAAATCTATTGATTGTTAAATGTTTGCAGCTTTTGTTGATATTGAACCAAAAAATGCCAGTTGGGCCAAACAGAGCATATCAATGGGTAAACATTGGTTTGTGGTTGTTGGTTTTCAATATGTGGCCTATAGGATTACATATGGACTTTTAGTTTAATAGTCAGATACTTTCTTTTCTTTAGCCTCATCTCCCACTGTGCCCTACACAGACCCCTTCTTTGGGCAAAATTGTCTATTCGTGTTCTTCTAACATGCCTGCCCTTCTCCTACTTTATCCTTTTGCTCATTCTTTTTCTCCAGCCCGGCGTGCCCTTCCTTTGCCTTTAGTATATGTCAATCCTACTCACTTTTTAGCATCCTTCTCACATCTCACTTCCTTCATAAAAACTTCTCTCATCACTGGATTCTGAAATCGCTTCTCCCTTCTCTGAACATGTCAGACCCTTAAAGATTGCACCGTTTGTTTGGGATTTAGACATTTTGCATCATTGTCCTAAGCTGCTATTTCCCCAACGTATGTAAAGCACTTAGCACTGTTGGCATGTGAGAAGACCCCCACAAATGGGAGCTCTCACTGTTTTTGTTTGTATCTTATTTTTCTCTCCAACGATACCTATTGAAAGATCTTTAAGGGCAAAGACTTACCTCTTTATATCCTCTAAATGCTTAGCACAGTGCTTCCTTTGCATATATACAGCAAAAACATTTTTTATACCACAATAGGATAAGGGACAATCATTTAAAGATAAGAGAGTGTATCGTATGTGAAAATTTCCTTTGGTAAAAACAATCACAATTTATTTATCTGTGTTAAGTACTAACTACCCAGTTAGTGGTTTGAAAGTTGAAAGGAAACTTGTTTCCATTCGTTCTTGTTCTGCAGAGATCTCATCAGCCAAGAGACTTCAAGATAGACAAATTATCTCCCCTGCCAAAGTGACAAACAGCGGCTTGCTGGACAAGTTTGAGCGAAGTGGGAGTGGTGGCAAGATCATGGCCCCTGAAAAGTAATGCATTGACATTTTTTTCTGTTATACTTAATATATGTTTGAGTCATTTCTTGATGCAGGGAATTTAAGTAATTGTTCATTCGTTCATTTATTCAGTGTTCTTGACAGTGTTCTAGGTGATGGGAACAATAGAGATGACCAGGGCTCATGATCTAGTGGGAAAGCCAGATATATGTAGAGCGATAAATTATGATTCAGTGGGATGTATGTTATGACAGAGACAGAAACAAAATAGCACAGAGGTGGTAACATCCAACCTTCCCTGTAGATTTGGGATAATCTACAAAACTTTCCTTGTTTTCTGAGTGCTTGGATATTATGATGTGACAGTTTCATATTTGCATCAAACTGGAAAGTAGTTTTGTCAAACATGGTGGCACTCCCTTAGTTCTCAATAAACATTCTTTGAATGAATGAATGTAGTACAATTTATCATGACCAGGTCTTCTTATGATGTTATATGAAAAGATTTCTTTCTTTTCTTTTGTTTTTTTTTGAGACAGGGTCTCTCTCTGTTGCCTGGGCTAGAGTGCAGTGGCGTCAGCATAGCTCACTGCAACCTCAAACTCCTGGGCTCAGCAATCCTCCTGCCTCAGCCTCCCACGTAGCTGGGACTACAGGCATGTGCCACTACGCCCGGCTAAAAAAGATTTCTATTTCATCCTTCTCTCTTTGAGTAGGAGGCTTTTTAAGACCTGAAATCAGTCAACCCTACTCACATGTTTATTGAGCACCCGTGTACCTTGCATTGTGCTGTCAACTTTCAATTTATTTATGTGTCACAATTTATCAGCCATCATATGTATAGTTAATGTACTTTTTGGATTACTAAAGTCATATTCAAAACCCTAGGCATGCTTGTTTTGGATAATCTCACTGCTATGAAAGATAATGGAGAATTAGGTGTCTAGTACTTTGGAATTTAGTTCAATCCAACAAACATTCAGCACCACTGTGTGCCAGTTAACCTACTTTCATAAAACTTATAGTGTTTTTAAAAAATTTCAAAATATTAAGGGGGTGCAAATATTTCTGTTCCATGGATAAACTTACAGTCTTGTAGGGAGACTTGACACTAAAGAAATAATACATGTAATGAAGACAACAAAACAAAGTACAGAGGCTGCTAAGAGGAGGGAGGAATTCATTGTTGGGGGTTGTTAGTGAAGGTTTCTTGTAGAAGTTGACCAAAAAATGTTTTTTGTGTTAATTACTAAAATAGTACATGTTTATCACAGAAATTTTAAAAACATGGGAAAAGCAACAGTTACAGAAAAATCACTAATAACCTTACTACATAGAGGAAACTTTCTGTTAACATTATGGTGTACATCTTTTATTTCAATGCAGATACAATATATACATATATTTATACTTGAAACATACATACATTTTAAATAAAATTGAGATCATATTATATGAACCTTTGTTACACTTAACAATAAGTGGTGAAAATTTCCCCATGGCTGTAAATATTCCAAAACATTAACAAATGGTTGCACATTATATAAATGAAAGATTAAACATTTTGTTTAACCAAACTTCTGTTGGATATTTAGATGGTTTCTAGTTTTTTTATATTATAAATAATATTGTGACAAATATAATTACACATAATTCTTTACACACATCTGAATAGTCCATAGGATAAAAATTTAAAGTTAAATTTCGGAGATAAGTGGTGAGCCCAGTTTTCATGCCTTTGATACACATTGCCAATTATCTTCTGGAAGGTTGTACTAAATTATCCTCCCAGTAGCAGTACTATGAGAGACTCCTGTATTTTCTACAGCTTTGCTAATACTGGACGTTGTACTTTAAGAGATCTTTCTGTCGTAATAGGTGAAATGAGCTATTTCATTATTGTTTTAATTTGTGTTTGGTTAATTTCTAGTAATTTTATACTTACTTTAAAATGTTTCCTAGCCATTCATAGTTCTTCTTTTGCAACTTTTTTTTTGCTTTGAACTCTGTGTCCTTTTTGTGCTGGGAGGTTTACTTTACTTTTTCTAAGAAACAGGTTGTATTTCTTATTAAGAGAATTTTATACACCATAGGTGTGAATAGTTTTCTGATGTATATGTTTTAAATATTTTTCCAATTCTTTTTTTTCTTTTAAATTTTTGTTTCTGCATCATTTAATGCACAGAAGTTGAAAATACATCCTGGTCAATTTACCAACCTGTCCAAGTCCACAAACACCATGTTTGGGGATGTCCAGTACATGATACATTTACATTTTGCAAGACTAAAGAATGATTTAGAGGGATAGGATAAGTGCTGCAGGGGACAAGGCATAATAAAATGGAAAGATTCGCCACTATTTAAGAGATTAAGGCAGTAATCTAGGCCATTTGTTTCCAACAAATGACCTAAGGCTCCCAGAAGGCCTTGAGAGCCATCTCAGAGGGTGAGAGTGAGGTCATGTTGGGGGGACTCTGGGCTCTATCCTTTCGCTTCCACCGGAGTGTGTGTGCTTTTTTTTCTGTTTTATGGATTGGGGTTTGAGTAAGATTTGTCTAAACTAAGGGGGGGTAGGACTTTCATTGCTTAACAATTGAGTACAGCTGGTCTGGGGAAAGATACTAAGGTGTGAAACTAAGATCAGGTGGAGAGAAAACTTTAGATTTGGCTGTTTAGGAGGTAGAATCAGCAGGGCTTGGTGATTAGTTAATTAAGGGAGGTGGAGAAGAGGAAGGAGTCAAAGCTGACCCCAGACTTTGCCTTAGATAACTGGGGAAAGGTGGCACCATTAATCAAAATAGGGACTACCGTGGGAAGTGCAAATTTGGCTGGTGCTGAAGGCATGTAGTGGTCAGAGAATCTCTGAAATTTTCACTCCAATTTAGAGGATTTTTTTTTAATACAAATGAATCCTTTTGGAGCATAGCATTCAGAAATGTGACACATTTCTTATCGCCTCCTCGTGCCAGTTGCACCTGACAGGTTATTTAAATCAAATTATGAGGCTCAAACAGCATTCCCTCCTACCCCAGATTTTGAGGCTTAAAAGAAGAAGTTATTAAAAAATAAAGGGTTCTGCTTTCAGCAATATGGTGGTCTAAATCTTCTGAAGAGGTCCTATTGAGAGCCAATCCAGTCCACTATATATTTTTGTAAATGAAGTTTTATTGGAACACAGCCATGCCCATTTGCCTGCATATTATCTACATCTGCTAGTTGTGTTAGGAACAGTATAGCCCTCAAAGCCTAAAATATTCACTCTCTGGCCCTTTACGGAAACAGTTTGCCAACCTCTGCTCTAAAGGTTCCTATTCTCAACTCAGGTTCCTACGACTCTTGATTAAGTTGGGCCAAACATGAGGTCACAGTCCAAAATTACAAGGACTATGTGGAAACCAGCCACATAATGAGAGACATCAGAAACAAAACTTGGAAAAATTGAACTTCCAAGGATTTTGGATCTGGAACATTAAAAATTACAAAATATAAAATAAGATGTCTAAAATGTTCAAAGAAATAAAGGACAGAATGGAAAACATGAACACGACACAAGTCATTACAAAAAATGACCTAGTCTTCAGAGCATTTGTATTTTGGAATTGCAAAGGAATTATATTTTGTAAGAGCTTGTAGACCCATACACTACTTAATCCATTGATTATTTAGAAGACTTGTATTTTATTTTTTTAAGTTTCCAAATGAATAGAAAATTTTTTTTTTTTTTGGCTACTTGTTTTATACCGTGGTTCATTTAATGTCAGTTACTTGGAACTTTGTAATTTGTTGAGCGTTCCTTTGTGGCTCGAGTATTTATACAGTAATTGTCTATGTATACTTGAAGAGACCGTGTACTATTTCTTGGATGCAAATTTGTGTATATTTAGATATTAGCTAAATCTTGTTACTGTGTTACTTACTTAAATAAGTTACTGTGAGCTTTTAAATACTAATTTTTTTGCTGAGAGAGATGCTAAAAATATTTCACTGTGATGATATATTTTTCAGTTTTTTAGTAATTATGTCAATTTTTGCTTCTTAAGCAATATATTGAATTCCACATATGTCCATGATATATATTTTTGGTAGATAGTCCTTTTATCATTATAAAATATTTTCCTTTGTCTCTACTAAAAGTTTTTGCCTTAAATTCTGTTCTATCTGATTATGCAACATTTGGTTAGTATTTACCTGGAATATCCTTTTTATGACATTCTTTTTCATCTTTGTGTGTGTGTGTTTTATTTTTTTATGTGTGTCTCTTGTAAACAGCATATATTAGGATTTTTTCAATTCAATCTAAACTTTATTTTTCAGTTGTAATTACTGGTATACGTGAACCTATCTTTATCATCTTATTTTGTATTTTCTATTTACTATACATCTAATGTTATCATTCCCCCTTTTCTATTTTCTGTTGGATAGACCACATTTCTTTAGTATGCTTTCCATTTCCTTTAAACTCCACCCTTCCAGACCTTCTGCATTTTTGTCATCTAGAACTTTTGTTCCAATTTGCTTTTAATTATATACAAATTTTTTGTATTATTTTATGGGCAATGATCACTTAGATTTGTCAACATGTTTAACCAGTTTCTTTGCTCACCATTGTTTCTTATATCCCCGCCCTTCCTCTGGGTTCATTTTTCTTCTTACTAAAGTATATCCTGTGATGGTTCTCTGTCTTTTCGACATGCTTGCTCTTTGTATTGCTTAAAAAGATTCATGTTGTGAATCTTGAATCTGTCACTCTTGAATGCTGGTTCTTGGTTCACAGTTATTTTCCCTCAGCATGATACTGCTCCATTTCCTTCTGGCAGTTGTCCTGATAGGAGGTCTGAGTCAAGCTGGTTGTCATTCTTTCTTGTAGCTTTTAAGAGTCTTTCTTCCTTCTTGATGTTCTGCATTTTTACTACTCTTAGGAGTTATGACTTTCTGAAAAATTTATATCCATTATCTTCTAGAATATTGTTCTTTGCCATTCCCTTTATTCTATAAATTCAGCACTCCTATTAAATGTATATTTGAGCTTCTGAATCTGTTATTTCTCAACTTTTTTTATATTTTCATTTTTTATCTCTGTACTGCTTTTTATGTGATATTATCAGTTCTATTTTCTAATGAATTAATACTAGTATTGGGTGGACCAGTCTACTATTTATTCCTTTTATTGAGTTTTAAAACATATATATATTGTATCTTTTATATGTCATATATTTTATTACTACATAATATGTATTTTTTCACTTGGTTATCTTTTTTATTATTTGCCTGTTCTTGCTGGTTCCACCTTTATCTCTGAGAATGTTGAATGTACTTGTTTAAAATTCTTTTTTTTTTACCCCCAGTTGCTTCATTGTCTTTATTTCCTTGGGTGTGATTTGCCTCATTTGTTGGGTCTGCTGACATATGTACTCTTGGCTCTGGACTATTTTAAATGCTTAGCAATGTTGCTTTGAGAATTCATCTTGTGTAAAAGTTTTTCCTGTGTGTGCCTCTCTCTGTTGTGTGGTTTTCATGACATTCAGGTTGTATGGTTACAAACCCTCCTTTATATTAATGTTTAAAGTTCTTGCCCTGGGCGACCTGGGCAATGCTGGGAACCATATTCACACCTGGTGTGGGCTCAGTTCCTGGTCTCTGACAAGGGGCTGGAATCGGGGTGAAGTCAAGACAATGGGACTGTGTTTCCCACACTTGTCAGAAGATTGTGGCTGGAAACACCCTCCAGGCCAGCAGCATGGAGAGGAAACAAAAGCACTGTATGCAGTCAGAAAATTCTGTCAACTCCACCTTCAACATATATCCAGAATGTAGCCACTTCTTATCACCCCTACTCTTACCACCCTGGTCCAAGCCACTTTCTCTTTCTCTTGAGTTATTGGAATAGTCCTAATTGTTCTTCCCACTCTTGTCATTGTCCCTATTCAGTTTATTTTCAACAATGCAGCCAAAGTAATCCTTTTAAAATTTAAGTTAGATGATCTCCACTGCCCAAACTTCTCAATGGCTTCCCAAACCCACTCAGGGTAAAAGCCAAACTCCTTACTCTGGCCTGCAAGATCCTGTCTCCAATCTCTCTCCTACTTCCCTCCCCTAACTCACTCCCTCAGCCACACTGAGCCCAGCCATCTCCCACCTCAAGGTCTTTGCACTCTTTTGCTCACCTGGAATGTCTTTTCCATCAGATATCTACATTGTAGCTCCCTTATTTTCTTCAGGTATTAACTCAAATGTCACCTTCTTGGTGAGAACCTCCCTGACCATCCTGTTTACAATGTAACACTCCATTTCTCCAGCATTGCAGGCATTTATCATCATGGAACATACTGTAGAGTTTACTTATTTATCTTGTCATTGGCTGTCTATCCCCATCAGAATGTTAATTCCCTGAGGACAGGGATTTGTGTGTGTGTGTGTGTGTGTGTGTTTTTCACTGCATCTCCTGTGCCTAGCAAGGTGCAGCTGGTAAGCACTCAATACATTTTTGTGGAATGAATAAATTTCATCCCCATTTCACAGAATTGGTAGCTGACACTTTGCAAGATTACACAATTCATCTCATGTCAGTTAGCTTGTAAGCAACAAAGCTGGCATTCAAACCCAGCTTTATCTGACACAAAGTACAGGTTCTTAACCTCTATACATAGAACTGTTCTGAAGAGATATTTTTCTTTATCTTATATTTATACTTGCCTCAAAGTTATCATTGCTCTGCATGTCAGACTGTATTAAACATTAATTAAAGTCACATTGTTTTTATAGCTTATCATCTCCAGGTTGTCTGAAAAATGACAATGAAATGAAGCCCAGAATACCTCCAGCCCCTGCTTGCCAGGACCATAGTAAAGCAGGACAGGTACAGTGTCTTCAAGCAAACAAAGCCCGGTCAGAATCTCACTTGGACTTGTTTCCCCAAGAGAGTTCCTGGAATCTCTCTTTCTTAATTATAATATAAAATATGGGCATGGCTCAAGTACTCAGAACCAAAAACTGGACTGTGGTAAATTTATCTACTAGTCAAGATCTACTAGTTAACAGAAATAGGGTGGGGAAAACCTCTTCTAATTTTCAGTTGCTATAAACACTTCTGATCAAGTGAGAGTTCAGTAAATCCTTTAGATTATTGGTGGGGTTCACTCTGCAAATCTCATTTTGCTAATTGTTACTAATACATCTTTTTAAAAAGTGTGTTTCTTGATACACCTGTTTTTGGAGAGCTTGTGAAGGGAAGGTGAAGGCAAAAAAGTAAAATGTAAAAATTTATTTGTCCTGAAATTTGGGATTATAGGAATTGTGCTATGTATGTTTGCAACGAGCACAACGAAATTCCCCGTTGAACTACAGTGAGGAGAGGAGGAGGAGAGAGATAGAAGATGAGCGACTTATAATGCAGTATCAGATTCTGAAAGACCAGGAGGCTCTCTTCAAACACCAGGTAGTCCAACACCTTAATTAAAGGGTGTTTGATATAGGACAGTAGAACATGATTATAAAATGCCATTGAAAATGTTCCATCAAATGTCTGTACTGTAACATATCTGATCACGTACTTACTGCTGGACTAAAACTTAAGTTGTGTCCAAGTTTTCACTAATAATAAACAACACTGGGATGAATAGTCGTGTGTTTGATGTTTGCATATATCACTTTTTCCCCCACAAGGACTAACTTTTAAAGGTAGAATTTCTAGATTTATATTGCTTTGTTTTTGATTTCTGATAAAATATAACTCTGCTCAAGGCTTTTACCCTTCAGATTCATGACCTATTTCAAACAAACAAAGACAGAATGGCACCTTTATATTGCTCTATCCAGATTTCTGTGGTTTTCAATAAGTGACCCTACTACCCTTTCCTGTATTTGTGATGAAATCTTCTATTCTTTTTTAATATCCCTGTAGTGGTGCTGCCTAAAGTCCAAGAACAGAAAATAAAAAACTTCCCCCAAACTACTTTTATAAATCTGTGAAGACAGCAGAAAGTAACATTGCCTCCAAAAGGCAGGTTTTTCCTACCTTGGTTGGATTATTTTAATATAATAGAATTAAAAATTTTAAAAGCTCTATTACAATGTGTAATTAAAAATTTAAAACTATTTTTTTTTTGCAATAGATGAAAAGTCTGGCTACCAGAGAGCAGAATCAGAAAAATGCTGCCTATAATCTTGGAGTTGCTGAAGCTATGAGAAGCCACAAGAATGAGAAACCTGAATTTTATGTAAGAGTCTTTTAAAAATTTCTATTGCTAACAACTGCTCCATCTGTGAGTATTTGAATCCACTCCCTGTATTGCAGGTTGTGCCATTTTTAAAGCGGCAGAGTTGAAAAGTGGGCGGTGCAGTCTGAAACTTTCTTCTAGGGCAGTTGTTGTCCAGTGTCCGCTGCCATACTGTTCACATTCACAATATACTATGGGCTCCCATTAGTCATTGCAGCTCTTTTTAATTATAGTAATTCTCAACCAGGACCTGGGATGGGTGGTTGGGGGCAGGATACTAAAGTCCAGCCCCAGGATCTAAACAGAGAACCAGCAGCGTTGGCATCACCTGGGAGCATGCTGGAAATGCAGACTGTAGGGACCCATCCCAGACCTCCTGTATGGGCATCTACACTGGGATAAGATCTCCAGGTGATTTGTACGTGCATGAAAGTTTGAGAAGCCCAGCTTCAGATGGTGGTGAACCAGGTGCTTCACTGCTTGATTTAATGGCTTCGGTCATTGTATGCCTATGCTTATTTCTGCCTCAATCTTTCTCTTTTCACACCACTGTCTAGGTAGTCTGACACTCTGGACATAAATCTAATAAAATATATTTTCATTATTCATCACCAAACATTTATTAAACTCTTTTGTGCCAGCCACTGTGCTAGCAGCTAGGAATACAAGCTCCCTCTTCTGAAGAGGTCCCAGTCTAATAGGAGAGACAAAGACACAAGAGTGTAGTTTAATGAACGCCATGATAAATCTTTGAAAAGGGAACTATGTAAGCAAAGAGGAGAGTCACTTAACCCAGACTGGAGATCGGGGTAAACTTCCTGGCATGCAGGAGTTAGGTAAAGAAGCCAATGGAGGAAGAGCATTCCAGACAGCAGGAAGGGAGGGAGAGAGCGTGTGGCTTTTGAGATTTAGGTATGATCTTTCTCCTTACACACGAGCTCCAGATTATATTTACTTTGTATCTCCTCTTTGATATATCTATACAAAGTTAAATTTAGAAAGAACAAAACAGAACTTTTGATTCCCTCCTCAACCTGTTCTCTTAGTTCTCAGAAGATGTTAACTGGTGGTGTTAGTAAGTGGCATCACCAGCCAGCCAGTTGCATAAACCCTGTATCTAGGCACGATCCCAGATTCCTCTTTCTCTATTCCCCACATCCAACCATCTGCAACTCAAGTTGCCTTTACCTCCAGACTGTGTCCAACATCTGTCGCATCTCTTCGTCGTCAATGTTGCCACTCTAGTCCAAGCCACATCATGAGGCTCAAGCTCTGCAGTTCCTCCCTAAGTAGACTCACTGCTTGCATTCTTGCTCTGCTACAAACTACCCCACACAGCAGCCAAAGTGATCTTTTAAAGTTGTTAACCAAAACATACATTCTCTCATTTAAAGCCTCTAATGGCCCCCCACTGAATTAAAATGAAATCTAAACTCCTCATCTGGACCTATCAGACCCTACATGCTCTGGCCCCTGCTTTCCTCTTGGAGCTCACCGACTTCTATTAATACGTCCCCTTGCTCACTCCTCGCTGTTCATTGAATATGCTTAGCTTGTTTCCATGTAGTGTCTTTGCACTTGCTGTTCCTTCTGTATTGGACACAGGTCCCTCTTATAGTTAACAGTGGAGGTGATTCATCATCTCCATGGAAAAACCTTCCCTAATAACCAACCAACCCAGTCACTTGCTATGATAAGGGCTTCATAGCACTTATCACTACTGTGGGTGATCTGATATACCATTTACTTGTTCATTGTCTGTCTCCTGCAGCAGAATGCAGGCTTGATGAGAGCAAGAATCTGTTCTTGGTCACTGTTGGATCACCATGTCTAGAATGGCCAGGCCCCCACAGTAGGTGTTCAGTTTTCCCTCTTTCCGCCTCCTCTCTGTCCTTGCTCATGCTGTTGTACCCACTCAGAATTCCTTCTTCCATCCATCTGGATGTTGTAAGTGCTAGCTCAGGATCTCTCCATGGAGCACTTTTTTATCTCTGTCTCAGAAATGAGGCTCTGGTCAGTTCAGCTGAGCTTCATCCTTGAACACACTCATATTACTCTGTGGGTTACCTCAACACTAGCCAGTCAATGTGTTGAGCGCTGGACAAATATTAGCAATTAAGAAATACTTTCTGATTGATTTTAGTCTTCTGAATTATTAACTTTGTTTTTTGGTATTCAACCATAAATGAATTGCTTCTCTTTTATTCTAGAAATCCTTTCTATTTGATAAACGGCCACTCAGTCCTGAGCTTAATGCCCTTAGGCAAGAGGAATATTCTCAAAGTCTCCTGAAACAAATGGATAACAGACGAGAAAAGGAAGTAAAGCAAAGACAAAACAGAGAGTTGATGGACCGCCTAGAACAAGTGCAACTGACAGAGGAGTGAGTCCAGCTAGACATGCTCTGAGAGATGGATTCGGAATTTTCATGTGAAGTTAATTTTCATGTAGGATTGAATCAGCACTGGTAGTTTTTATTAGCACCACTGTAACCAACTGAGCAAACTAGTTCAGTTAGCAGCCGGTACTGCACCATAACTTTTCATTAGAAAAATGAAAAAGCTGTCATCTTTATAATTATCATTATAGTAATGATCGCCAATCTGTAATTACTATAATTATAGAGTATCATTTTGTATTGTTTTGCAATCACCAATATTAGTAGATAGAGGAAGGGATTTGTCTTGAACAGGCATCGCTCCCAGTTATTAGATGTTTAGGTGACCTCGTGGCAAAGCTGAGGCTTTACTATAAGAACATAGGGGTGCCCCATGGAACTGGAGGGCAGGAATGTACAGGGAACTTGGAAGGTACTGGAACCAGGGACTAAGAAGCCATGTAGAGTGGCTTTCTCTCTGCTTACATCCATAGCTCCTTAGTTGACATCATCTTTATTCCAGCTCAAACTTAGAGAATGTTAATCTCAATTCCAAAGCTTTAGGAATGAATCTGCTTGGTCCTGATTGTGTTGTCTGAGGCCTGGGATAGGGTCAGGGCTGTGGAGTTCATGTATACCTAAGGGGGCCCACATTTCTGCTACTGAGGCCATGAGAGCAATTGTGGAGGCTACCGTAGTGTGAGCAGACTCCTAAAACAAGTAAGATGCTAGTTTCTGTGACCAAAAAAGTATATTTCTATAAAATGTATATGTTCCATTATACCCACTTGACAGATCATATGGGTTCTCTGGAGGTTGCCTATAATAGAACCATAATTTATAACAGAATAGATCACTTTAAAAGAAATCTAACAATGAATCAGTTTATAGACTGAATAGTCATGTCCTGCTTTCTTATCTAGATTTTTAAAAGAACTAGTGGTGGTGGGGTGGGGTGGGGTGGTGATGGTGGTGTCTGCTGTTTTAGTAGTAGTGCATTTGGACAATACGGTTGGTCACCTGCTTATACCTGTGCTGTCTGTCCTGTGTTCAACACATTGTTCACTAGCTTATGGATTTGAATTACTCTTTTCTTTCTTAAAATGAAAGAGTCCAGAATAAAATGGGCTCTCATTCCTATTAATATTTATTAAACATGTTTTGATGATCTTAATCTGTGTTACCGAAAACTCTGTAAAACTATGCCCCCACCTTCTCCTATTCTTGACTACCAGACTTGCTGCGCAAAGAGCCAAATATTTAAAAGATAAGATGGAAGAAACACAGTGTTACAAGAGAGCTTTGGATGCACAGGTAAAGGGACAATTATTATTTTAAAAATTATACAGTACTTCAATAGCATTTTAAGAATATGTATGAATACTGACAAGTTATAAATACTCTTACGTGCTTTGCCTTTGGCGGTTTTTGAGCCCCTTGTTCCTTCCTGTACGGTATTAATATTTTATTATATTATAGAGTTGTGCATAAAGTTTACTACCTGGTAGAATTATCATCTGCATTATGTGTGTCCCTGTTTCAGATAAGAAACAAACCCTCCAAGCTGCCCGTGTTTGAGCCAGACTCCTCCGAGCCCATCTTTGGTAAGAATGAGGGTGAGCTGATGGAGGACAAGCGAAAGCGAGAACAGAATTACATGAGACACCAGCTGGAGGCAGCTGCTGGCCACAAGAGGAAAGCCATCCTGAACCAACTGGTGGAGCAGAGGCGGGATCTGCAGATGCTTCAGAGGACACAAATAGAGTAAGGAGACCGCCTCCTCCTCTCCTTCTCCGCTCACCTATCCTGCCCTTTCTCTCTCTCTCTCCCTCTGTCTTTCTCATGCAATGGCAGAGAAGTGAGACAGAGCTCACAATTGAGGAGTTACTTGTACAAGACATTGTTCTAAGCTCATTACATGCTTCATCTCATTTTATCCTCACAATTTATCCTATGAAGAAAAAGTTATTAAATAAATTTTTAAAAACCTCTCTTCATCCCACTTCCCTCTCCAGTTACCTCCCCATATTTTCCCTTCCCTTCACAGTACAACTTCTTAAAGGAGTTGCCTGTACCAGCACTATCCACTGGAGATATGATATGATTGCAAATGTCGTGTCGTGCTCAAGTTGACCTAGACATGAAACTTGGGCCCTTTCTCAACTTTCACTAAACTCGCATTCTTCAAAGAATCTGCATGTAATAAGCTTTACTGATGATTGCTGGTGAGGGAGTTGGTGAAAGTGGTGGGGTAGGCAGAGGAGGGAGGACTTTACACCATATCAATGCAAATACCTTTAAATTTGAACATCAGATATTCAGTTTCAGAAAATATACAGTTGATGACCCCACCAATGGGGAATTTTTAAAGGTCCTGACTAGCTCTCAGCCTTGCAGCATCTACGTGATTCCTCTCTAGTCTTTCCATGTTCTGTATCTTCTACTTTTCACCTCCACCCCACATCGCCACAGAGAACTCCAGTTTCTCCTTGTAGATGTTTAGTAATTCTCAGTTCCTTGATTAGCCAAAATCACCAAGGTGCTCAGGAGTTCCAAAAAGGCTTCTGTTCAAAGGAATCCACTCCTTTTAGAAGGCAGTTGCACATGTAAAAAGAAAAAAGTTACTTTATTAAAATTTTATAAATGGTCAGTGGGATAGTGCATAGATCTGTCATGTTCTATACCAAGTAGGCCCAGGCATGAAAATATGAGTAGAATAATAGGTTGAAGATGGAGGATATTGGGATAAGGGTGGGGTTTGATTGTTGATATGTTTTTCTATTTGTTTAAATCCTCTGCGATTTCCTTCCTCAGTGTTTCATAGTTATCCCTGTAAAGGTCTTTCACCTCCTTGGTTAAATATAGTCCTAGGTATTTTATTTTCTTTGTTGCTATTGTGAAAGGTATTGAGTCCTTGATTTGATTCTCAGCTTGACTGTTGTTGGCGTATAAGAATGCTACTGATTTGTGTACATTCATTTTGTAACCCGAGACTTTGCTGAATTTATTTATCAGTTCCAGGAGTCTCTTGCAGAATCTTTGGGGTTTTCTAGATATAAGATCATATCATCAGCAAAGAGTGATAGTTTGACCTCTTCTTTCCCCATTTGGATACCCTTGATTTCATTCTCTTGCCTGAGTACTCTGGCTAGGACTCCCAGTACTATGTTGAATAGAAGTGGTGATAGTGGGCAACCTTGTCTGGTTCTAGTTCTATGTGAGAATGCTTTCAATTTTTACCCATTCAGTATGATGTTGGCTGTGGGTTTGTCATATATGACTTTTATAATATTGAAGTATGTTCCATCTATGCCTATTTTGTTAAGAGTTCTTATCATAAAAGGGTGCTAGATTTTGTCAAATGCTTTTTCTGTGTCTATTGAGAAGATCATATGGTCTTTGTTTTTGCTTCTATTTATATGGTGAATCACATTTATAGATTTTCATATGTTGAACCATCCTGCATCTCTGGGATGAAGCCCACCTGGTGGTAGATTATTTTTTTGATGTGCAGCTGAATTCGGTTTGCTAGGATTTTATTGGGAATTTTTGTGTGTATATTCATAAGAGATATGGGTCTGTAGTTTTCTTTTTTTGTTGTGCCCTTTCCTGGCTTTGGTATCAAGGTGATACTGACTTCATAGAATGAGGGGAGGAGTCCTTCCTTGTCAATGTTATGGAATAATTTCTGCAGGATAGGTACCAGTTCTTCTTTGTAGGTCTGGTAAAATTTGGGTGTGAAACCATCTGGTCCAGGACTTTTTTTTGTTGAAAGGTTTTTCATTGCTGCTTCAATTGCGTTAGTTGGTATTGGTCTGTTCAGGAGTTCTGTTTCTTCCTGATTAAGCCTAGGGAGGTTGTGTGTTTCCAAGAGTTTGTCTATTTCCTCAATATTTTCAAGTTTATGTGCATAGAGATTTTTATATTATTCAGAGATGATATTTTGTATTTCCATGGTATCAGTTGTAATATTTCCTTTTTCATTTCTGATTGAGCTTATTAGAGCCCTTTCTTTTCTGCTTCTGGTTAATCTAGCGAAAGGCCTGCCAATTTTGTTTATCTTTTCAAAGAACCAGCTTTTTGTTTCATTAATCTTCTGTATAATTCTTTTGTTGCCAATTTTGTTTAGTTCTGCTCTGACCTTGGTTATTTCTTTTCTTCTGCTGGGTTTGGGATTGGTTTGTCCTTTTCCAATTCCTTGAGATGATTCATTAGATTGTTGATTTGTGATTTTTCTGTCTTTTTGATGTAGGCATTTACGGCTATAAATTTTCCATCTTAATTTCCTCCTTGACCCATGAATCATTCAGCAGTAGGTTGTTTAATTTCCATGTCCTTGTGTAGAGTTGAGTGTTTCTGTTGGAATTGATTTCTAATTTTATCCCACTGTGGTCTGAGAAGATACATGGTATAATTTTTATTTTTATAAATTTGTTGAGACATGTTTTGTGTCCTAGGATGTGATCAATCTTAGAGAATGTTCTATGAGCTGATGAGAAGAGCATATATTCAGTAGTTTTTGGGTAAAATGTTCTGTAAATGTCTGTTAGGCCCATTTATTCTAGAGTTCCATTTAAGTCCATTGTTTCTTTCTTATTTTCTGCTTTGAGGATCTGTCCAGTTCTGCCAGTGGGGTGTTGAAGTCCCAGCTATTATGATGCTCCTGTTTATCACTTTGTTTAGCTCTAGTAGGGTTTGCTTTATGAATCTGGGCACACCTCTGTTAAGTACATAAATATTTAGGATTGTTATGTCTTCTTGTTGAATTGCTCCCTTTACCATTTATATAATGACCATCTTTGTCTTTCTTTACTATTGTTGATTTGAAGTCTATGTCATCTGATATGAGAATGGCTACAGCAGCTTTCTTCTGATTTCCATTTTCATGGAATATTTTTTTCCATCACTTCTCCTGAGTCTGAATAGGTCCTTGTGGGTTACATGTGTTTCCTGGAGACAGCAGATACTTGGCCTGTATTTTTTTTATCCATTCAGACATATCTCTTGAGTGGGAAATTCAAGCCATTCACATTTGTTAAAAGAATTGATAAGTGGGATGGATTTCTGTTCATCCTGTTGGGTAGGACCTTATTACTTTGTTTTACCTCTTGAGCCATTATGGTATATGGGCTCTGAGCTTTAGCTTTGAGGTGATTTTACACTGGTGGATGTCTATTGTGCTGATCAGTGTATAATGCAGATCTGAGTACTTCCTGGAGGGCAGGTCTGGTCTTGACAAATTCCCTCAGTATTTGCTTGTCTGAGAAGGTCTTTATTTCTCCTTCATATAAGAAATGTGGTTGTACAGGATACAAAATTCTGGGTGGTCATTATTCTGTTTGAGATGATTGAGAATGGGGCCCCAATCCCTTCTGACTTGTAGGATCTCTGTTAAGAAATCTGCAGTCAGCCTGAGGGGTTTTCCTTTGTAAATTACCTAATGTTTTCACTTTACATCTCACAGCAGATCCTCCTTCATGTTTACTTTGGCCAGTCTGATGACTATGTTTTGTGGTGATTGCCTCTTTGCGATTAATCTCCCAGGAGTTCATTGAGCTTCTTGTACTTGTATATCTAAATTTCTAGCAAGACCAGGGAAGTTTTCCTCATATATTCCCTCAAATAAGTTTTCCGACCCTTGTGTATTTTCTTCTTTGCCCTCAGGGATGGCTATGATTCTTATGTTAGTCTCTTTACATAATCCTATATTTCTTGTAGGCTTTGTCTTTTCCTGTTATTTCTCTGATCTTTATCTTTGACTGGCTTGTTTAATTCAAAGGTGTTGCCTTCAAGCTCTGAGATTCTTTCTTCTGCCCGATCTAGTCTATTCTTAAAAATTTCCACTGTGTTTTGTATTTCCTTGAATGAATGTTTCATTTCCAGAAGTTCTATTTGATTTTTTAAAAATAATTAGATTTCTTTAGTGAATTTTTCATTCATTTCATGTATTGTTTTTGTGGTTCCTTTGTGTTGGGTTTCCATTTTTTGTATTTCATTGAGCTTCCTTATAATCCATATTTGGAATTCTTTATCAGTCATTTCAATATTTTCATTTTGGTTGGTATCCATTGGTAAGGAGTTATTGTTTTCTTTTGGGGGTCTTCTTTTGCTCTGATTTTTCATATTTCCAGAGTTCTTTCACTGATTCCTTCTCATCTGGCCTCTCAATCGAGACCTTGGGGGCACTAGGCCTGGTTTGTGGACCTGTCTACGGGTCCCTGAAGATTGATCCCTAACCATGGCAGGGAGTGGAGTGCTGGTCCCGAGTTGCCTATGGGGTGATTAAGCAGATTTGATGAACTTCTCAGGTTGCCTCTTACCTTCTGTCTTCACCTTTTCACAGCAGTGTGGATTGGGTTGGGTCCCCCAGCTTAATCTCCAAGATGGTGGCTGGTACTTGTGAGTAGAAATCAGCCATGCCTTGTTTGCTTGAGTTGAAAGATGCTATGCTAGGCTGTAGAGTTTTTCCCTCTGTCATTGGAAGATGTTTGTGTAGAGTAGCCAGCTGCCAAGATGTTCTTTTGTGCCTGTGCTAAGCTCTGGTCCCCCAGGTGGGGCACAGAAGTGCCCAAAGCTTTAGGAGGGACCCTGTAGCTCCCAGTGGGTTGCTTGATCTCTACTGTCACTGTGGTGGGGGTAGGAACAAAGCAGATCATGGCTAGATTGTGGAAGCCTAAAAGGCTTTGCAAAGCCTCAGAGGGGCTCAGCAGTTGCTTTTCTGGCTGCTAGGGGGAGCTGCTGGTATGAGGTTCAGGAAAAGCTCTCCAAACTGGGAAGGTTGTTCCTGAGGGAGGGGTTTAAATGCTTGAGTGCTAAGGCCCCAGGCCAGGCTCTTTCCGCTCTTGTCCAGTAGCGCAGTTTCTCTGTGGGGAGGGGTGAGCACCCTCCCAAATCACCGCTCCCTGGAACCCCATAGCACACTCCTATCAGATCAGTCCATGTGAGTTTCCTCACCACCCAAGTCCAGCTCTCTAACTTCCCCCCAGTCTGTGTGTCTGACCCACTTGCATGCATCTCTGTGAAACACTGGTGGGCAGGGGGTTCCCTAATCATGCACCCCTGTTCCTCCACAAGACCCCGAAGGGAGAGCAGTGGGCCCTTCTATCTGCAAGGACCTCAGCCAGGGGCACGCTTCTGCCAGAGAGAAGTGACTGCTCTTGAGTGTCTTGGCTCAAGCTGCACTCCCTATTATAATGAGTGGGGAGAGGGGCCACAGCTGCCATTCAGTTGGAGGGCCCGAGGCATGCAGTTGCCATGGAACCAGGAGCTAGGCTATTTCTCTCCAAATGCCATACCCCTATCCAATATGGCGGTTCTCCAGTGTGGGGGAGTGGGCACGCTCACAGATCCTCGTTCTTCAACACCCCACCACACTCTCCCATGGGATATGTCTGTGAGGGATTCCTCACCACCTGAGTCCAGGTCCAAGACCTCTCCTCTGCATCCCCCTGCACTGCTTTAGGTTCCGGGGGACGCTGGGACCAGCCTGCCTATCTGAGCTGTCAGCCCGTGATCCCATGAAACAACAGTAGGCAGGTTGCTCCCAAATTGTGGCAGGCCCCACTCTCCATGGTGAGCTCAGCCGGGGGTGTGCACCTGCTGTAGAGAAGCAGCTGTTCACGAGCTTCTCGATTCAAGCTGCTCTCATGGTTGCAATGGGTGGGGAAGGGGCCATGCTGCCCAGTCAGCCTCTTCTGGCACTCTCCTGTGGGGTGCCCCTTATGGATGTCCAAACTCCTGGGCTTGGTGGTTCACGCCACTATTCCTAATTAGCCACTGTGCCTGGGCTCATGGAGGGTGGAAAAGGCTTCAATATACTTTGTGTCCTGCTGTCCACTGAAGGCACATAGGTTGGGGAGGGGAAACCCCTCCTACTCTTTTGCTGGGCTCCGAGCCTCTCTGGGTTTGATCTGCGCAACTATCTTCTCCTCTATCCTCTTCTTTCTCAGCTTTGCAGTTTTTCTCCGTCGGGTCCCCAGTCGTCTCTGTCATCTCTCTCTGTGATCCACACCTGAGCTGCGACTCCTCTGTGCTTTCCTCAGTACAATATCCTACCTTCCAGCCAGGAGGGTCCGACAAGCGATGTCTCTACTCAGCCATCTTGGCTGTACCTCAGAGTTGTTTTCTTACTGTTCAGTTTTGAAAGTTTTTTACATATTCTGTGTACAAGTCTTTTATCTGATACACTTATAAAGTCTAAACATGCCCGAGGAGATGTCTTTCCCATAGATTTTTTAAAAAAATGTTTATCCCCTTGGGAAAGCATTTGGCGTCTTTTTAGGTTTTGTTTTATAGCAGCTGAACAGCTGTCACTTTTCTCATGGTGGCTCTGCCTTTCCTTCTTGCTGCCACAGCCAGGTCTGGGACCCTTTGCATTTGTTGCTGAGGTTTTTGCAGCTTCCTCCTCTGCTTTTAGCCATTAGCTTCTCTTGTTCAGCTCCTAATCTTGGAATCAGGAGGGTTAAATTCTGTTACTTCCAAGTTGTATGACCTGGGCCAGATTACACATCAGGTTTCTGAGCCTTCATATCCTTATATGAAAAATATGGATAATCACACCTGCCCTACTTATCCTTACTGTGAGAATTAAATGTGATTATGGATGTGAGAGCATTTTTGGAAACTGTAAAACTCTGTCTGAACAGATAGGAACTGTGATCTTTACTTAGTTATCTCCTTTGTTGGAGCTCTGGTTGTAGATCCCCGTTTCTGTTTTGGTCAGATCTGTGTTTCCTGTTTTTATATTCTTTATTGGTTATTCTACTCTCTCACTTTCCTTATCTTTTCCAACTCCCTGGCCCTTCTCTGGTCCATCTCAAAATGCATCTGGATCTTAGGTTCTCCTGTGGCAAATAGAAGGCCGCTTTCTTTCGGAGGGGATCATTTAGGCACTGTGATCTAGACAAACCTGCTGAGCTATTATACTTGTTTTACCCTTTTTTGTCTTTGAACTTTTATGCTCTTATTTTTAAAAAACAATTCATGCTCATTGAAATAAGGCAATTGGTGGGGAGATTTAAAAAAATATATAAAAAGATTAATAATATCTCCCACCAAGTAGCCAATGTTAAGGTGAATATATAGCCTTCTACGTTTTTTCTTATTCTTTCCAAAAAAAAAATTTTATAATTTTTTTCACATTTAAACATTTTATACATATATATATTTTTCCTTCCACTTTTGTAAATGAAAATGAAGTCCATGAGGCCTTATATATGACTCTTCAAACTAACCTTTCTTTAACCTAATAATGTGTAATTATTTATATTCAAGTCAGTATATAAATACCAGATTTATTCTTCATTAATAGCGCATAATATCTATAATATGGAGGTACTAAATTTAACATTTGCACTGTTGATGAACGTTCACTTTGTTTCCAGATATTTTGCTATTATAACAATTCTGTACTAACCATTCTTAATATATATCTTTATACTGGTTCTTTTGTTTCTATCAGATAAATTCCTAAAGTCAGGATTGCTAGGTCAAGCATATGGCACATTTCAAATATTACCAGATACTGACAGTTAAATTCCTAAAAAGGTATAGCACTTTGTTTCCCAGCAGTGTTGTGACAATACTAGCTGCCACCTGCCCCATCCCCACCTCATTTTCTTACTTTTTGGGCATTTAAATTAAAATGACTTTTTACCTATCCTTTAAAAAATAATATAATAATGGCCAACAAGAATGTGAAAAAATGCTTAACATCACTAATCTTAATGGAACTGCAAACCAAAATAACAGTGAGATAGGATGGCCACTATTAAAAAAAAAACACAAGCGCTGGTGAGGATATAGAGAAGTAGAAACCCTTGTGCACTGTTGGTGGAAATGTAGAACAGTGCAACTGCCATGGAAAACAGTGTGGTGATTCTTCAAAACATTAGAAATAGAACTACCATATTGTGTTGGTCCGTTTTTCATTGCTATAAAGGAATAGCTGAGACCGGGTAATTTATAAAGAAAAGAGGTTTATTTGGCTCCTGGTTCTGTAGGATGTGAAAGAAGCATTGTGCTGGCATCTGCTTCTGGTGAGGACTTCAGAGAGCTTCCAATCAAGGCAGAAGGCAAAGGGGAAGCAGACATGTCACACAGCAAGAGAGAGAGCAGAGAGGAAGAAGGTGGTGCCAGGCTCATTTAAACAACCAGCTCTTGTGTGAACTAACAAAGTGGAAACTCGCTCACTATCATGGGAGGGCACCAAGCCATTCGTGAAGGATCTGCCCCCATAACTCAGGCCCCACATCCAACACTGGGGATCAAAGTTCAACATGAGAATTTGGAGGGGCCAAATATCCAAACCATATCACATATGATCCAGTAATTCCCCTTCTGGATATGTATCCAAAAGAATTGAAGGCAGGATATCAAAGAGATATCTGCACACTCATGTTCATAGCAGCACTATTTACAATAGCCAAGAAGTAGAAGCAACCCAAGTGTGCATCAACAGATGAATGGATAAACAAAATATGGTATACATACACTGTACATGGAATTATTATTCAGCCCTAAAAAGGAAGAAAATTCTAACACATAATACATCATGGATGAACCTTGAGGACATTATGTTAAATGAATAAGCCAGTCACAAAAAGATAAATACTGTATGATTACACTTATATGAACTATCTAGAGAACTCAAATTCATAGAAGCAAAAAGTAGAATGGTAGTTGCCAGGGGATGGAGGAGGGAGAAATGGGAAGTTGTTTAATGGGTGTAGGTTTACAAGGTGAAAGAGTTCTGGACATTGGTTGGACAATAATGTGAATATACTTAACACCAAATAACTATACACTTAGAAATGGTTAAGATGGTAAATTTTGTTACATGTTTTTCTTTTACTACAATTAAAAAAAAACTCTGAAAAGAAAAAAAAGCTTATAAAAAATAATAGGTTTCATTCAATCATTGATCTCCCATCATGTGATAGGCACTAGCACTTTCTGTGTATCACTTAATCTTTACAATAACTACACAATAGGTGTTGAATCAATGCTTATTAGATGAAAAAGTGGCTATGCTGTTTTAGGAAAAAGTGAACCAGTACAGAGGACATTACTGATTTTTATTGGAGGATCCTGACACCCAGTGGCTGTTGCTACCTATAACACAAAGCCCTTCAGAGCACGCTAAATCAACAATCACATTTTTAAAGATTCTTCTAGACTTTAATGAGAACTGATGGTAAAAGTTTCAGTTTAGCAAGAAATAAATAATTTGAACCATGCTTAAGGTGATTCACAATAGTAGTAACGGTGTGTTTGGAGATCAGTGATAGAAACACAACACCGGGAATACTGAGACATTGTACTTAAAGAGAAATAATATATTGGAGTCACTTCTCTGATGACATGGCCTTCACCAAACACTCCTACTTTTTTTTCCTTGCCTCCTTCACAATTTTAGATAATCTTTTTCTCTATTTTATTTTCTCTTGATTAGTCACTTTTGTTTCTTTTCCCTTTTCTAGACTTTAATTTGTATGCCTATCTATTTTGCCTTGTAAAATGCTTATAGCAACTAGTAGGCTGATTACTGATAGTGGGGCTGGACTAAGAGGAAAGAAACATTCAGAATAGGAAATCCACTTGGGATTATTCTTCAGATGAGTTAAATAGCCTCAAAGGAAATTAATGGCTTTGAAGGTTGTTAATTGGAAAAAGGTTATAATCCTGCTAAATTAAACCAGGATTGGAGATGAAACATCCTAGACTCATAAATTATTTGAGATCTAGGAGTTTTACCATGCTTTTAGAGTGATCATGCCTTTTAGTATATTTCAAAGAGTAGTGAACAAAACCAGAAGTTTTCTGTTTAATGTAACATAAAGGAACAGGGCTCCCAAGGTTGGTGCTTGCCCTTCCAAGTATTATGAATGGAGTCAGACTGTCCTTTTCTCTCTAGGCACTTGGCAGACAGAACTGCCGAGCTGGAGCGAGTGAACAGAATCAACCAATGCTTGCAGGAGGACTGGGAAAGGAGTGCCGCCATGAAGAAGCAGCGGGACATGGAGGAGAAGGCTTTCGAGCGGTAATGGCCAAAGTTCTTTGTTTGCAAAGAAAATCCCCTCTAATTTCTTGTTTACTGTCCTCAAATCCTGGGATGCAGATAGGTTTCAAGTGCCAACTCCAGTTGATTAGTAGTGGCTGCCTAGAGAACTTTGTGGAGAAAGCAACTCTGTGTTCAGTGGGAAATACTGCTGTGCTTGATTACAAGTGTCTGTTACGGACATGAGCATGGAGAATGCTGTGTTGTATACTATGTATTTACCAACCCTCCCCTAATCTTTGCCTCTGTTTAGAATAGCTTTCTTTTCTTTATGTAGAGGATGGGGATTCTCTTTGGAAATAATTATTTGGAAGTAGGGAGGGTGAGTTTCTGATCTGAACACTTCCAAGGCTTAGACAATGGTCATCTGAGAGCTGGATTGAGGGGTCGTGGGTAAGACTGGCAATTGGAAGAGTGAGATGCCCATTATGGAACCAATCAAAGAACATCTTTCTGAAACTTGTTATATCCCTGCCCCCTCTCTTCAGCTATGTGTTTACAATCTGAAGTCAGGGAATTTGGGTTTTAGTCCTGGCTTTGATAATTCACACTAACTTTGGAGAGGAAGCTAATCTTCTTGTCTTATTTTTCTTATTTGTAAAATGGGAAAGTAAACACTTGCATGACCAGGCTAAGATGGGAGTTTTAGGGATCAAATAAAGAGATGGGAAAGTATTACACTTTGAAAAAAATTAAAATACTTTACAAATGTAAGGTATGATTTCAAAGAATGTTACAAATTTGATGAATGAGGCCAGGTGCGATGGCTCATGCCTGTAATCCTAGCACTCTGGGAGGCCGAGGTGGGAAGATCGCTTGAGGCCAGGAGTTTGAGACCAGCCTGAGCAAGAGCAAGAGTGAGACCCCATCTCTACAAAAAATTAGAAAAATTAGTTAGGAGTGGTGGTGTGCATCTTGTCCTAGCCACGTGGAAGGCTGAGGCAGGAGGATCGCTTGAGCCCAGGAGCTTGAGGTTGCAGTGAGCTATGATGACACCACTGTACTCTAGCCCAGGTGACAGAGTGAGACTCTGTCTCAAAAAAAAAAAAAACAAATTGAACGAGATGAAGTCTATGTAATTAAATTATTAAAATCTGAATATACCAAAATAATAGCTTAAATTGCCCATTATCAACTAATTTTTATCATGGATAAAATTTGTTATAATGGATCTTGATTTGTAACTTTCCTTTTCCTTTTAGATTTTCTTGTAAGGTTTCTCACCTGTGTTTCTAATGGGTAGAACCCATATTTCGTGACAATAAAAGTATGAGGGATGATGTGGAAGATAGGTTCCAAGCAGATGTGGGGTCATTTGGCCTAGAGAACAGGAAGAGAAAGGGGAGTTGGGGATTTCAAGCCATTTTCTCAGTGTTGTGGGGTAGCGGGTAAAAGGTGGTGAGATTAATGCCAGGGAGATTTTAGTTGGATTTAGGAAGCGTCCTTGGCCAATATGGTGCTAAAGGATAGAGAAGACACAGGAAATAAGATAAGATAAATAAATAAGATAAGAAATAAGATTGGGGCAGGCTAACCAATCTGCTCCAGGGACATGGTGGAGCAGAACTGTTGCCTGAGGACCTAGGCCAAGCGTGGGCAGGAACTCAAACCGGCAGCAGGTAGGAAGAAGGAATCAGTTGGCAAAAAGCAAAAGCAAAAACAAGGTTCGCATGTATGCAGTTAGCACATGATACTCTGTCCTATTACTAAGGCAAGCCAGCTAGGTTTTCCCCTGCTCACTTCCAAGGTTGTTTCTTCTTTCTCCTTTTAAGACTGCTCTGGATTCTCCTTCTCCTTCTCCTCCTCCTCCTTCCTCTTTTCCAAAATTCCACCCATGTAGAAATTTTGATGGGGTAAGGGAGCAAGCGCACCAGGGAGTGTCTTGCATAACCAAGAACAATTATCCAAGGGGAAAATCAGTCACTGCTGCTCCTTCACCTCTGCTTCGAGTGGCTTGTCTTACTCTTCGACTCCACTCCCTATCCTGCCCTTAACTCTCCGGAGGCTTCTGGTATCCTGGGACATTTCATTGCAAATCTACTCTTAACTCCCTGCCGGCGTTATCTGTTCCCCAGCAGCTTAACGGCCTGATCTCCCTCTCAAACACTGTCTTCCGGGAGCCAAACGAATAGAGGTCGCCCACGCGGCCAAGCAGCCAACGCAGAGGCTTCTTCGGAGCCGCTGCTTGGGGCTGTGTGACCCTGGGCAAATTCTATGCTCTCTCTGAGCTTGGGTGGGTGTGCTGGGGAGACGCATAGGGTCATACCGTTGTGAAGGCACAAGTCCAGGCCTTCTGCTTAGTGGAGAACGAAGAGACAGCGGAGGTTTGGTGGCAAGAGGTGGCAGGACCGGGTGAGCCGCGGTAGCAGCGTGGCGGACAGAGAGCGCAGGTGGGTGTAAGCGCCCTGAGAGCAGGGACCAGGCGTTACTTTTCTTTTGTCCCCCTCCCACCGCACCGGCCTCCGAGCCGGCGCACCTGCCGATGATTGCTCTCACTCTCCTCTCCTCAGGGCTTCGGACAAGCTGTTCCTCCTGGACCAGTGTGAGAAATACCGGCGCTGCAAGCAGTGCCAGAGGCGCACCTCCAACGTGGGCGAGAGCAACCTGTGGCCCCTGAACAAGTTCCTTCATGGCTCCCGGTTGCTTGTGTAAAACTAAAAGTTCCGATCTGCGTTTCCTGGGGAAAGCTTTTTTCTTTTTTTTTTTTTTTTATCTTTTACATATTTGGGGTGACTGTGAAACTGCTTATTTGTACCTCAGAGAAAAAAATCATTGTTCGGGTTTGGTGCTTTCAGTAGATTGCTTTTTAACCCTTTTTGAATTCAAGTTGGCAGGGTCTCCCCTACTGCCTTCCTCCCTCCCTTGTTTACTCCCCCAGCTTGTCTCTGATGTCAGTGAAGGTGTCTGAATGGTCCTGAGGGCTAGAACCCCCTGCCACAGGGGCTGGGGACTGGACCCGGCTTCATTCTGGCTGCTGGGGTGCTGCTGACCCGGCCCTGCCACTCCCTGTGATTTTGTGTATGAAACTCCATCTTTTTTCATCTGTAATGAATAGTGTCATAATAAATATTTTCTAAGCACCTGACTGTGCATAACAATTCATAATGGTACATTTTATCCCCCTCCCCCAACCCTAGACTTGTCCAGAGGGCTGTATGTGTGGACATCACAGAGGTAGGTTAGGCTGTTTACCTCGGGAGGGTCAGGGCAAAGCTTCCTGCGTTTTGTAATTGACATACCTGGGACTTTATTGGGGCCCCAGGGGATATCATTCCCTTGGTGACCTCCCGTTCAACCATTCCCATTCCATTGTCCAGCCATTTCTACCCCCTGATCATACGTTTATTGTGGGAGTAAGTGTGCATTGTGAGGGGAGTCCGATTGGCTTGGTAGGTGCCACCTTCTCTCACTACTTCACTTGCTTCCACTCTTGAGCTGTTGAAGAGGACTTGCCTGTCAGGGAAGGTATGGGTGTTCTCAACCAAAACTTTCTTCATTTACCTTCACCCTTTCCTCCTCTCCCTGCCCTGTCTGACCACTTCAGATAAAACAAAGTAGAGTGAAGCTTAGATTTCTGCAATTCGAAAGCTAGGAAGAAAGTCTTTTAGACTATTTGCCTTCTGTCTGCCACACCGCTCCTTTAGAAAACGAGCAAGGGTATATGTGGGGAGACATTTGTAAATATTTAAACATTTGTTTTGCCCTACCACCAATACAAAATAGGAATGTGTTGAGCCCTGAATAGTTATGGGGAAAATATTCACTCAAGCTGGTATTGGACAAATTTTGTTGCTAATGTTGTCTTTTTCTATGGAAACAAGCATACCTGCTGATGATTACAATTCTTTGGAACCTCTTCTCCAACCTTTCTACATTTCTGCCTCCTTCCATTTCCTCAGAAAATTACTCCATGGAGGGCCAGTCTTCATCAACCAATATTTAAAGCAATAGCCATTCCTTAGGACTGCCTGACCTGCCTGAATCCACACCTACTGCACCCTTGGAGTATTTCTCTATCTCTAATATATGATACATTACTATAACAGTGTTGTATTAATATTTAAAAAATATAGACTTCCATGCTAAAGAAAAAAAGGTAGGCAATTTTTTTCCATGTCAAGATTTTTATTTATTTTATTTTATTTTTTTAATTTCAAAATATTATGGGGTACAAATGTTGAGATTACATATATTGCCTGTGCACGTACCACACCCATTAGGTGTGAATTTACCATCCCCTCCTCCTCCCTCCCTCCTGCCAAACACCCAGTGAATGCTACTTGCATATGTGCACTTAAGTGTTGATCAATTAGTACCAATTTGATAGTGAGTACATGTGGTGCTTGTTTTTCCGTTCTTGTGATACTTCACTTAGAAGAATGGGCTCCAGCACCACCCAGGATAACGCAAGAGGTGTTAGTTCACCATTGTTTTTTGTGGCTGAGTAGTACTCCATGTTATACAGGTACCACATTTTAGTAATTCACTCATGTATTGATGGGCACTTGGGTTGTTTCCACATCTTTCCAATTGTGAATTATGCTGCTATGAACATTTAAGAGCAGATATCTTTATTATAGGATGACGTTTTTCTTTTGGGTAGATACCCAGTAGTGAGATTGCTGGATCAAAAGGTAGCTCTACTTTTAGTTCTTTGAGGTATCGCCGTACTACTTTCCATAGAGGTTGTACTAGTTTGCAGTCCCACCAACAGTGTATGAGTGTTCCTATCTCTCCGCATCCACGCCAACATTTGTTGTTTTGGGACTTTTTGATAAAAGCCGATCTCACTGGAATTAAATGATATCTCATTGTGGTTATGATTTGCATTTCTCAGATGATTAGAGATGTTGAGCATTTTTTCATATGTTTCTTGGCCATTATTCTATCTTCTTTTGAAAAGTTTCTGTTCATGTCCTTTGCCTATTTTTTAATGGGGTTGTTTGATTTTTTCTTACTGATTTTCCTGAGTTCTACATAGATTCTAGTTATCAGCCCTTTATTGGATGTATAGCTTGCAAATATTTTCTCCCATTCTGTAGGTTGCCTGTTTGCTCTAGTGATAGTTTCTCTGGCTGTGCAGAAGCTTTTTAATTTGATCAGGTCCCATTTATTTATTTTTGTTGTTACTGTGATTGCTTTTGGGGTCATCTTCATAAATTCTTTGCATAGGCCGATGTCTATAAGAGTTTTTCCAACATTTTCTTCTAGAATTCTTATGGTTTCATGCCTTAGGTTTAAGTCTGTTACCCATTGTGAGTTGATTTTTGTGAGAGGTGAGAGGTGCAGATCCTGTTTCAGTCTTCTACATGTGGCTATCCAGTTTTCCCAGCACCATTGATTGAATAGGGATTCTTTTCCCCAGTGTATGTTCTTGTCTGCTTTGTGAGATCAGATGGCTGTATAAGGATGGTTTTATGTCTGGGTTCTCAGTCCTGTTTCATTGGTCTATGCATCTATTCTTGTGCCAGTACCATGCTGTTTTGGTTACTATAGCCTTGTAGTATAGCTTGAAGTCTGGTAAATTGATGCCTCACAATTTGTTCTTTTTGCTTAAGGTTGCTTTGGCTATATGGGTTCTTCTCTGGTTCCATACAAAACGTAGAATTATTTTTTCTAGAGCTGTGAAGAATGGTGTTGGTATTTTAATAGGGATTGCATTGAATCTGTAGATCGCTTTGGGTAGTATAGACATTTTAACAATGTTGATTCTGCCAATCCATGAGCATGGTGTGGTTTTTCATCTGTTTGCGTCCTCTGCAATTTCCTTCCTCAGTGTTTCATAATTCTCCCTGTAGAGGTCCTTCACCTCCTTAGTTAAATATATTACTAGGTATTTTCTTTCTTGCTATTGTGAAAGGTATTGAGTCTCTGATTTGGTTCTCAGTTTGACTGTTGTTGGAATATATGAATGCTACTGATTTGTGTACATTAATTTTGTAACCTGAGACTTTGCTGAACTTCTTTTTTTTTAATTTTATTTATTTATTTATTTTTTAAATTTCAGAATATCATGGGGGTACAACACTTTGGCCATACACATTGCCCCTGTTCTGCCCGTGTCAGAGCCACAATCGTGGTCATCCCCCAAACTGTGCTCCCCGCATCCATTCAGTGAGAGTTTTTCCCATCCCTTCCACCCCACTCCTGCCCGCCCGCCCTCAGATGAATGTTATTGCCTTGTGTGATGTAAGTGTTCATCAGTTAGTACCAGTTTGATGGTGAGTACCAGTGGTGCTTGTTTTTCCAATCCTGTGACACTTCACTTCGAAGAATGGGTTCTAGCTCCAACCAGGATAATACCAGATGTGTTAATTCACTATTGTTCCTTATTGCTGAGTAATACTCCATGGTATACATATACCACATTTTATTGATCCACTTGTGTATTGATGGGCACCTGGGTTGTTTCCACATCTTTGCAATTGTGAATTGTGCTGCTATGCACATTCGTGAGCAGATGTCTTTATTATAAAATGTCTTTTTTTCCTTTGGATAAATACCCAGTAGTGGGATTGCTGGGTCAAATGGTAATTCTACTTTTAATTCTTTGAGGTATCTCCATATTCTTTTCCATAGAGGTTGTACTAATTTGCAGTCCCACCAGCAGTGTATGAGTGTTCCTATCTGTCTACATCCCCGCCAACATTTGTTGTTTGGGGATTTTTTGATATGAGCCAATCTCACTGGAGTTAAGTGATATCTCATTGTGGTTTTGATTTGCATTTCCCTGATGATTAGAGAAGTTGAGCATTTTTTTATATGTTTGCTGGCCATTATTCTGTCTTCTTTTGAAAAGTTTCTGTTCATGTCCTTTGCCCATTTTTTAATAGGGTTGTTTGATTTTTTTTCTTGTTGATTTTCCTAAGTTCTGTATAGATTCTGGTTACCAGCCCTTTATCAGAGGTGTAGCATGCAAATATTTTCTCCCATTCTGTAGGTTGTCTGTTCACTCTAGTGATAGTTTCCTTGGCTGTGCAGAAGCTTTTCAATTTGATCAGGTCCCATGTATTTATTTTTGTTGCTGCTGTGATTGCTTTGGGGGTCTTCGTCATAAATTCTTTGCCTAGGCCAATGTCCATAAGAGTTTTTCCAACATTTTCTTCAAGAATTCTTATGGTTTCATGTCTTAGGTTTAGATCTGTTATCCATTGTGAGTTGATTTTTGTGAGAGGTGAGAGGTGTGGGTCCAGTTTCAGTCTTCTACATATGGCCATCCAGTTTTCCCAGCACCATTTGTTGAATAGGGAATCTTTTCCCCAGTGTACGTTTTTCTGGAATTTGTCAAAGATCAGGTGACTGTATGAGGTTGGTTTTATATTTGGGTTCTCAGTCCTGTTCCATTGGTCTACATCTCTGTTCTTGTGCCAATACCATGCAGTTTTGGTTACTATAGCCTTGTAGTATAGTTTGAAGTCTGGTAGATAGATGTCTCCAAATTTGTTCTTTTTGCTTAAGATTGCTTTGGCTAGATGGGGTCTTCTCTGGTTCCACATGAAGCGTAGAATTATTTTTTCTAGATCGGCAAAAAATGATGTTGGTATTTTGATAGGGATTGCATTGATTCTGTAAATTAATTTAGGTAGCAAAGCCATTTTTACTACGGTGACTCTGCCTATCCAAGAGCATGGCAGGGCTTTCCATCTATTTACATCCTCTGCAATTTCTTTTCTCAGTGTTTCATAATTCTCTCTATGTAGGTCTTTGACCTCCTTAGTTAGATATGTTCCTAAATATTTAATTTTCTTTGGTTTTGCTGAACTTATTTATCAATTCCAGTAGTCTCTTGGCAGAATCTTTGGGGTTTTCTAGATATAAGATCATATCGTCTGCAGAGTGATAGTTTGACCTCTTCTTTTCCCATTTTGGATACCCTTGATTTCCTTTTCTTGTCTGATTGCTCCAGCTAGGACTTCCAGCACTATGTTAAATAGAAGCGGTGATAAAGAGCAACCTTGTCTGGTCCCAGTTCTAAGTGGAATGCCTTCAGTTTTCCCCCATTCATTATGATGTTGGCTGTGGTCTTGTCATATATTGCTTTCATAATTTTAAGATAAGTCCCATTTATACCTATTTTTTGAGCGTTCTTATCATAAAAGGGTGCTGAATTTTGTTGAATGTTTTTTCTGTGTCTATTGAGAAGATCATGTTGTCTTTGTTTTTACTTCTAATTATGTAGTGAATTACCTTTGTAGATTTGCATATGTTGAACCATCCCTGCATCTCTGGGATGAAGCCCAATTGGTTGTGATGTATTATTTTTTGATGAGCAGCTGAATTTGATTTGCTAGGATTTTATTGAAAATTTTTGCATCTATATTTATAAGGGATATTGGTCTGTAGTTTTCTTTTTTTGTTGGGTCCTTTCCTGGCTTTGGTATCAGGGTGATGTTGGCTTTGTAAAACATGTTGGGGAAAATTCCTTCCTTTTCAATGTTGTGGAATAATTTCTGTAGGATAGGTACCAGTTCTTCTTTGTAGGTCTTGTAGAATTTGGATGTGAAAACATCTGGTCTGGGACTTTTTTTTTAGGAAGGTTTTTTTTAATTACTGCTTCAATTTTGGTACTTGATATTGGTCTGTTCACGAAGTCTATATCTTCCTGATTGAGCCTTGGGAGGCTGTGTGTTTCTAAGAATTTGTCCATTTCCTCTATGTTTCCAAGTTTATGTGCATACAGATTTTTATAGTATTCAGAGATGATATTTTGTATTTCTGTGGTATCAGTTGTAATTTCTCCTTTTTCATTCCTAATTGAGCTTATTAGAGTCCTTTCTTTTCTGCTTCTGGTTAATCTGGCAAGAGGTTTGTCATTATTGTTTATCTTTTCAAAGAACCAACTTTTTGTTTTATTAATCTTCCATATAGTTCTTTTGTTATCGATTTCATTTAGTTCTGCTCTGATCTTTGGTATTTCTTTTCTTCTGCTGGATTTGGGATAGGTTTTCTCATCCTTTTCCAGGTCTTTGAGATGATCCATTAGATTGTTGATTTGTGATCTTTCTATCTTTTGGATGTAGGCACTTACGGCTATGAATTTTCCTCTCAAGAATACTTTAGTTGTATCCCACAGATTTTGATAACTTGTGTCCCCTTTATCATTTAGTTCTAAGAATCTTTTGATTTCCATCTTAATTTCCTCCTTGACCTGCCAATCATTCAGCAGTAGGTTGTTTGGTTTCCATGACTTTTGTGTAGAGATGAGTGTTTTTGTTGGAGTTGATTTCTAATTTTATTCCACTGTGGTCTGAGAAGATGCATGGTATAACTTCTATTTTTTTAAAATTTGTTGAGACATGTTTTGTGGCCTAGGATGTGATCACTCTTAGAGAATGTCCTGTGAGCTGATGAGTTGAATGTATATTTGGTGGTTTTTGGGTAGAATATTCTGTAAATGTCTGTTAGGCCCATATATTCCACAGTTATATTTAAGTCTCTTGTTTCTTTGTTTATTTTCTGTTTGGAGGGTCTGTCTAGTTCTGTCAGCAGCATGTTGAAGCCCCCGGCTATTATGGTGCTGCTGTCTATCTTTTTGTTTAGATCAAGTAGAATTTGCTTTATGAATCTGGGTGCTCCAGTGTTAGTTGTGTAAATATTTATGATTGTTATGTCTTCTTGTCGAATTGTTCCCTTTACCATTATGTAATGACCATCTTTGTCTTTCATTACTTTTGTTGATTTGAAGACTAAGTTATCTTATATAAGAACTGCTATGCCAGCTTTCTTTTGGTTTTCATTACCATGGAATATTGTTTTCCATCCCTTCACCTTGAGTCTGGATCAGTCCTTGTGGGTTAGATGTGTTCCCTAAAGGCAGCAGATACTTGGCCTTTGTATATTTATCCATTCAGCCAGTCTCCTTCTCTTCAGTGGGCAGTTCAAGCCATTTACATTTATTGATAGAATTGATAAATGGGGTGGATTTCTGTTCATCCTGTTGAGTTGAACTTTGTTACTTTGTTTTATCTCTTGAGCCATTTTGGTATCTGGCCTTTGACCATTAGCTTTTGGATAATTTTATCTTGGTAAATATTTCTTGTGCTGATTCATGAATAATGCAGTTCTGAGTATGTCTTGTAGAGCAGGTCTTGTCTTGACGAATTCCCTCAGTGTTTGCTTGTCTGAGAAAGACTTTATTTCCCCCTCATATATGAAACATAGTTTTACAGGATATAGGATTCTAGGCTGGGTATTATTCTGTTTGAGAGTGTGAGGCTGGGGCCCCAATCCCTTCTGGCTGGTAGGGTCTCAGTTGAGAATTCTGCTATTAGTCTGGTGGGTTTTCCTTTTTAAGTTACCTGCTGTTTTTGCCTTATGGCTCATAGAAGCACCTCTTTCATGTTTATTTTGGCCAGTCTGATGACTATGTGTTGTGGTGTTTTCATCTTAGTGATGAATCTCCCAGGGGTCCTATGAGTTTCTTGTACCTGGATATCTAGATTTCTGGCAAGGCCAGGGAAATTTTCATCAATTATTCCCTCAATTAAATTATCCAACCCTCATAAACTTTCTTTGTCACCCTCTGGAATGCCTATGATTCCTATGTTAGCCCTCTTTACATAATCTGATATTTCTTATAGGCTTTGCTCATTCCTCTTGTATCTCTGCTCTGTCCTGTGCCTGACTTGTTTACTTGAATGATGTTGTCCTTGAGTCTGAGATTTGTTCTTCTGCCTGATCTAACCTGTTCTTAAGGCTTTCCACTGTGTTTTGTAATTCCTTGAATGAATTTTTCATTTCCCAGAAGTTCTGTTTGATTTTTCTTTAATAATTCAATTTCTTTAGTGAATTTTTCATTCATTTCCTGCATTGTTCTTGTAGTTTCTTTTGGTTGGGTTTCTATTTTATCTTGTATTTCATTAAACTTCCTTATCATCCATGTTTAGAATTCTTCATCTGTCATTTCAATATTCTGCTTTTGGTTGATTTCCATTGGGAGGGAGCTGGTGTTCCCTTTTGGGGGTGATCTTTCACTCTGATTCTTCATACTTCCAGAGTTCTTTCCCTGGTTCCTTCTCATCTGGAACAGATGTTCTTTCTTACTTTTGTATTTTCTTTTGTTTAAGTAGTGACACGCCCTGTTTAATCTCTGAGTCAGGAGGTGGTGTTTGTGGGTGTGAATCAGCCACACCCTCTCTATTGAGTCAGTAAATGCTCTTACAGATGTACAAATTGACTTTCCTGTCAGTAGGTGGTGTTTGCTGGAGGGAACAAGCAGTGTTGTTGTCTTTGGATCCTGTTACCAACTCTAGTTCCTCAGGGGAAGGCTTGTAATGTCCCAGGTGGAGAGTGGGGCTCTGAAACTTCCAGGTGTATCCTTTATTCACCACCACAGCAAAGGGGGGTGGGGGAATGAGGTTTAGCCGATTAGGTTGGGTGAGTCTGCCCTCCAGCTCTGCAAATGCTGGTAAGGGATATGCAGGGATTAAAGGACCATTACCTGCCTCTGGGCTAAGCTGTCTGGGAGGGACTGAAGTGGCCCCATTTAACCAGAGCGTCTGCGTGTGGAGGCAGGGCTGTCTGAGACTCCCAATGCAGTAGTCTGGAGAGGGCCTTGCTCCTTTCAACCTTCCCCTATTTCTCAGTTTTTCCTGGGCCTCTGCCTGCAGGTAGGTCCTCAAGCCAGCTGAGCTCCCCAATGACTGTGATGCAGGCAGGGGGGTTCCTTAGTCAGTGTCCCAGCCTGAGCTGGGAGCAAGGCCCTCCCAAGGCAGGAGGGGTGCCCTACTAGCTCACCGCAGTTAGGACCCATACTGCTCTCTCCCCCCTGCTCTGCTCCTGCAGACACCTGTACTTCCTGAGTCAAATTCACAGTTAACCCCTCTGTGCCCCTGGGCAATGCAGTTGAGACCTGGGTGTATGGGATCTGGCCTGGGGCCCTGTCCACGGGGCCTCAGAGATCAATCCTTGACCATGCCAGGGAGAAGGGTGCTGGTCCTGTGTCACCCACAGGGTGCCCACAGTGGTTCAACGTCCCACTGCCTCGGGGCCTGTCTTGTTCTGGTGGGGCCCTCAGGTAAGCGGCAGCGGGGAGGGACTGGCAAACAGGGAGCTCACAGTCCACACACCCCTCAGACTGCTGCAGGACCCCAGAAGGGAAGTTCTGAGCCCCACTGTCTGTGGGAACCTCTGTATGGCTGCTCACTTGTCTCTCTCTGCAGCCATGGCAGAGGTAGGGGAAGGGGAGCAAAAAGATTCTGGGAGGCAGACTGTCCCAAATTACTAGGCTCTGGAGTCACGCAGAAAGCCCTAGGACCCACTGGATCCCTGTGGCTTCTGCAGTTTGGGTCGGAGTTGAGAAATGTCAGTGTGTGAGTGAGCAGCCCGAAGCCGGGGGAGTTGAAGTCCCCTGGGGAGGACAAAGGTACCTGGTTGGTTGAGAAGCAATCGTTTTACCTTAACAGAAAAGTAGCAACAGTTTTAGAGAGTTCCTCCTATACTCACCTAACTTCCCTGTTGTTGACATCTTACATTACTATGATACATTTGTCACAACTAAGGAATCAACATTGGTACTTTACCATTAAGTAAACTTCATACTTTATTCAGGTATCACTAGATTTTCCCTAATATCCTTTTTTTGTTCTAAGATTCATCCAGGATACTACATTGCATTTAGTTGTCATGTCTCTTTAGCCTCCTCTGGTCTATATTCTAGGTCATATTCCTATCATTATTTGAGTAATTCGTTACTTTCTGTCATAACAGGATGTTCCAGGTTACTCTTGTACTTTTCCTGCCCTAGCTCTGGAATCAGCCATTTCTCCAAGGAGCCTTGGTTCCTTTTAATGGAGAATGGTATTTAAAAAACTATGATCTGGTCACTCATGGAGCTCATTACTATTGGGTTCTCTCTGCTCTCTATAGATGAAGCTAGGGAATGCACACACACATCTGTTTCCATTACTGTCTTTCTATATTGAAAATGATGAGTTCACACCGATACCACAATTCCAATCCCATATACTAGAATTCATTTGACTTTTCACCTTTCCATATTTGTAATTCCTGTCTCTGACAATAAGAAACCTGATTCTCATTATTCTCAATGTATTACTGGATGAACCCTTATGCAATCTCTGGTTACTACTGCTATCCCCCCTGTATACACTCTCTCCACTCTGCTTGGGCTCTGACAGCTTGTACCAGGCTGCTCCTACCACTCTCACTGGGGCTTAAATGCCCTTCTTGCCTCCTTCAGAGTCTGATATTCTGTGCTGCTGCTTCTGCGTCCCCACCTCCTGCACAGACAACTACCTACCTTGCTGAGCTCCATTTAGTGGATCGAATTATTAAAGAAGAAATAAAAGGAAGGAAGGAGAATGGAAGACTGAAGAGATAAGAAAGAGCAAGGAAGGAAGGAAGAGGAAAGAAGGAAGAAATAGGGCTTTATAGTTGCGGACCATGCATAGGCCAGGAAACAAAGTCTAGATATTTTATAAAATTCTAATAACTATGAGAGAAGAAACCTGAGAACAAGGAATAATATCTTCAAAGGACTGACAGGAAATGAATACCAATGTAGAACTGTGCACCCAGCAAAACTATTAATATTAAGAATGAAGGCAAAATAAAAAGATTTTAGGAAAAAAGACAAAAACCCAAAGAAAAAGGAAAATATAGTTTACCAACAATAAGGGAAATGCATTCATGTGAGAGAATACATATTTTTAAGCACATATAAAACATTTATCAAAATTGATCATATACTCAAAATTAAAGGAATCTCCAAAAGATGCTTCTGGATAAAGGAAAATAACCTTTGATGTTAAAAATAACATTGATTTTTATAAGCAATAATGTCTAACTTGTGGCATTAAAAAATTAAAATGCTTGACAACATTAATAGTTAAAGCATACTGAGTTCCTTCAAGAGGTAGGAAAAGATTCTGAACTGTATTTGGCTTTTTCTAAGATACTTAAGCACTAAAAGAATGGAAATAGGGTGTATAATAGACCATATCTATTAGAGAGGTAGACTCCAAAGCTAGAATTGCAGGATTCAAACCTTAGTCCAGACATTTACTAGCTGTGTGACTTTGGGCAAATTACTTAAACTTTCTGTGCCTAGGTTTTTAAAGTAAGGACAGTAGAAATGATACTAGTATATAATTCATAGGATTGTTGTATTACATTTACATAAAGACAAAGCAGTGTTAGCCACAATTACAACTTCCAAAACAGTAGAGGGAAAATACGAAGTAGGAATAAGGCAAAGCTTTAATCCAAAAGAAATCAAGAAAGGATTAAAAAAAAATTAGAAATATGGGCCAAACAGCACAAAATAAGAGAGCAAAATGCTTAAGTTTTTCAGCTAAAATCAGTTTGTCAGACTGGATTTGTAGCCACCCAACCAGTCTTTTCTGGCTGTACTCTGTTGATAACAGAATGTCCAATTATTTTCAGGTACAGAGCTAAAAAGTTACAAGTTATACAGCCAGAGCTTCTGCAAAAAAGAAAACTTCGACATCAAATAACACCCAGAACTAAAGTCTTGCCCCCTACCCTAAACTAAAAGATCAAGACATATCCAGAACTGGAGTGCCAGAACACTTTCAGAAGCCAGGGGTCCAGTTGTCTAGGAATATCCGGTAATAAGATCCCTCCCCATGCCTTACCATAAATGGTCCTATTTAAAGTCTTTCCAATCAAAACTTGTCCTGCCAGCGCTTCCGCCTACCAACCTGTCCTCCCTAACATGGAAAACTTGTCCCAGAGCCCAGATCAGGGAGACAGATTTGAGCTAGTCTCCTCCTGTCTCCTTGCTGGTTGACTTGCAATGAAGCTTTCCTTTTTTCAAAACCTGGTGCCATAGTATTGGCCTCCCTGCGCATTGAGAAGTGAGCCCATTATTCGGTAACAGATTGGGGGAGGGGGGAAAGCCAAACAATGTATTGTCTCCAAGATACACAGTTAGCATACCAAGCTGGTAGAAAACATACACCAGTCACAGTCAATAGTTGGGAATTTTCTTCCGCTACCTTCCCTTACCAGTCCTAGTCTACCCCCCGCTTTCTCTCCAGCCTCTTCCAGTCTTCGCCCCCACCACCCCCGCGTCCCTCCTTAGCCCCCCTCCTTCCTAGGGGGAGGCGAGGATGCTGAGGCAGCAACGGGTTCACGCCTGCTGCCGCTGTGGCCGCGCCACCGGCGGGGGGCGGGGCCGTGCTCCGCCCAGTCGCCATTGGTGGGGGGTTCTCAGGTGGCACCTGCTACAAAAGAGAGGGTTTGTGACGCGAGGGCGCCTGGCGCGCGCGTATTGGCTCCCACGAGGCGCTCCCGTGCGAGCCTGGGGTCCTGGGTAGAGCCGGTGTCCCGCCGCCACCGCCACCGCCACCGCCTCCGCAGCCCCGCGACAACCACTGCCGCTCGGGTCCTGCAGCCGTCGCCGCCTGTGGCGCCGCGGGTCCAGTTGTGTGATTAGGCCACAGTCTTTCATGAGTAAATATACTCCTTTCTGTGGTGGTGTCGGTCGCGCATTTATGGAGTTTCTGAAGGGCCCTGGAGATTACTGCCAGGCACAGCACGACCTTTATGAGGACAAGTGAACTGTGGAAAGCCGTAACTACTCCCCTAAGTAGCCCACATAAGAGCGGCTAACCTGGACGCAGAAGTGTTGAATCGAAATCATCAGAGCATTTTACAAGAGCTCTGACCTGGATGGGATAAACCTACGTGCACTTCCTTTCCATCGACTCAACATTAGTGAATTGAAGAACTGCTGCTTGCCGGGAGGTTCATTTCATTTCCTGTCACTCGCAACTTCATATTCAGAGCTCTGAGCATTTCAAGTGGAATATATTGGAGTAGACTTCAGTTTCTTGACATCATTTCTGTATTCAAAAATTTTTAATTTTGTCGGTGTTTTTTAAACTAAATTAACATGGCTCCAATGAACCTCCGGGCTCCTGTGGAAGTCACGTACAGGAACATGAGATTTCTTATTACACACAACCCAACCAGTGCAACCTTAAACAGATTTATAGGAGAACTTAAGAAATATGGAGTTACCACAATAGTGAGAGTATGTGAAGCAACCTATGATCCTGCTCTTGTGGAGAAAGAAGGCATCCAGGTTCTGGATTGGCCCTTTGATGATGGTTCATCGCCATCCAATGAAATTGTTGATGACTGGTTAAGTCTTGTAAACATTAAGTTTCATGAAGAACCTGGCTGTTGTATTGCTGTTCACTGTGTCGCAGGTCTTGGGAGAACTCCAGTGCTTGTTGCCTTAGCATTAATTGAAAGTGGAATGAAAAATGAAGATGCAGTACAATTTATAAGACAAAAGCGGCGTGGAGCTTTTAACAGCAAGCAACTTACGTATTTGGAGAAATACCATTCAAAAATGCGGCTGTGCTTCAAAGACCCTAGTGGTCACAGAAACAACTGTTGCATTCAATAAAACTTGGCTGCCTGATGCTGTTTCCTTGGAGGTGGAACTTGAGACAGGACTTAATTTATTATACGTATTAAGCCAACATGTAGGCTTAGTGTATGAGTCTAATGAAGCTTCCATAGGAATATTGAAAGGCCACGTGCTTGACAGAATTGCATCCCCTATGTTTGGCTTACTATTTAATTATTCCAATGCCAGAAACAATATATAAGAAATTTATAAAGATTAGGTGCCACGATACCCAGCACAATCCTTGTATATTTTTAGTATTATACAGAATTAAAATTCCAGAAAATATGACCTTATGTGGTTTATTCCTTAAGTCATTTCAGACATTGCAAGTAGGGCCTATATGATTATCTGCCTGCTTCTTTGTTTACCATCCCACATGTGTACCAGAATACATCAGGTTTGTGCAGCAATTGATTTTGTTGGAGTCTTACCAAGTCTTATGGTGATTATTTAATGTCTTTCTATAAATCTCATTTGTTATGTAAACTTCCATTTTGAAAAATCAGAAAAATCACAAAGTCTCCATTTTAAAAATCAACCTCTGGTTGAAAGTTCATGAAAAATCCACATTGTACAGAAGCACGTGTTGAATGTCTTCAGACAAAAAGCCGTACAGTTAATGTTTACAGTTAGAATGCAACTTAAAGGGGAGAGCCCTGAAGACAGAATGGCAGGAGGCTGTGAAATATTTCCAATAAAATGTTGCTTTTGTCTTATGCAGGACCTGTAGAATAGGCCCTTTAATTTAGTAAACAGTTTTCAAAAGGCTGAGATGCTTTGTCTTTGTAGCTAAAACAATTCTTAATTATAAAATTTCTGAAATCTCATAATTCTTCCCCATACCTCCCCATATAGGAAGTTTCTTATTCACTATGATACTTCTTTGTGGGGTGATATTTTTTTCTTGCCTTCCCAACCAAAGAAGCTGTGGGTTTCTACTAATGAATTGATCAGGCATTTAATATTTTATGTGTTTTTTTGTGTAACTTAATATTTGGATACCTGGTAATTAGTTTTATTATATAATTGATAAAATGGTGATATAAATATTAGGACAACCATATATTTATACTGTCTATATATGGTTCTGTGGGAAAAATGATTTGCCAGTGTTCAACATTCACCAGCTACTACATGAGCTTAAACATCTGAATAAGTAATGAATTGCAAGAGAGAGAGAGATTTCTAAGATGGTATAGCTGTCTTAATATCAGTAAAAGTAGAAGCAAATGCATTACTAGAGATCAAATCACTACTTAAAAGTTTGAATTTACCAGGAAGTTAAAACAACTCTAAACTTTATGCAACTGATAACATTGGTCATGGTATATATAGAAAATATGGACAGAACTACAAGGAAAATTGCCACGTTTGCCATAGCAGTGGGAAGTTTTATTCTCCCTATTTAGAAACAGATCAAGTATACAAACATCAAGAGTTTGGATATAGATTTGAACAAAACAATCAACAAACTTGATCCCATGAACATATAAGGGGCATTGCATCCAACAGTGTGAGAATACACATTCTTTTTAACAGTACATGAAATATTAAACTTGACCATAAACAAATTTTAGCAAATTTTAAACTATTTTAATAATGCAGAACAACTTCTCTGACCACAATTCAATTAAGTTAGGAACAAAGTTAATATCCATACATTTGTAATTTTGAAAATCTGTGTCTAGAGACTTCTACTTCTAGATAGGATGTAGTAGGTTATGGCAGCCTAACACTCTTCCTGCAACAACCAGAAAAATATGGAAGAATTACAAAGGTCATGTTTAAAGATCTGTGAGAGCTGTGAAAGCAATAAGGTCGAGGTGAATAGGAATTCCAGAGACGGAGGAACCCTCCTGAGGTGAGTGGCCATTTTCTTTTCTGGGAGCATTTACTGGTTCTGGACATGGACTAAAAAAGATCAAGCTTGGTCCATGTAGAGGTTCTTTCCTAAGGGAAAGAAAAACCCAGCAAAGCTTTTGGTTGTCATGTGAGGCTGGTGCAACAGATTGGAAAATTAAGAAGCTAGGCCAATTTTCTCAACCTGTTGCAACTTGAGTTCCCCAGGAAACAGACACTGAACCTGAGATTTGCATTCAGAGAGCTACTGGGGAGTCTTCTCAGGGAACAACGCCCATGAGGGAGTAAGAGAAGCAGAATAGGGCGTAAGAAGTTGAATCAGGTGGCATATAGAGTTGCAGCAGTAGCCTCAGCCTATCTTATGGGGAGCTCTGAAGATGAGATGGCTATTTAGAGATGTCTCCAATTGAGGCAAAGGAGCTGGGCCTTTAGGCTATTGAATCAACCAGTCATTGGATACAGGCTGCCCCTGGGGAAGATGACATCACCTTGGGTGGAGCATCCTCCTTCAGTCAAGGGCAATTCCTAGAGAGGGATGCAGCTATGAGCCCTCAGCTGATCATGGCAGCTGGGGGAATGAGTGTTTCAGACCTGAGGAGGGATCTGGATGGTGCAGCCACAGCATCCACTCTATTAAATTACACTTGCTGAACGTGGAGCTATGTATGCGAGGTTGGGGAGTTAGAATGAAGACTTAAAAGGCTATCAGAAATCTCCTTTAATCTTATAGTGCTTAGGAGACAAAGTTCTGCTACTGAAAGAGGGTCACATTTCTCCATCTCCTCACCAACAATTACCTCTTTTATTATTGCCATTCTGGTGAGTTTGAAGTGGTATCCCACTGTGCTTTTAATTTTCATATGACTGATAATGTTAAGCATCTTTTCATGTGCTTGTTAGTCATTCATATATATTTTGAGTAAAATGTTGCTTTAAATATTTTGCTCATTTTAAAAATTGTGTTGTTTGTCATCTTCTTATTAAGTTGTAAGAGTTCTTTCTGTATTCTGGATCCAATGTCTTTGTCAGATATATTATTTGCAAATATTTTATCACAGTCTGCTACTTGTCTTTTTTTCCCCTAATGGTGTGTTTTAAAGTGCAAAAGTTTTAAATTTTGATGAAGTATGGTTTATAATTTTTTTCTTTTATGAATCATGCTTTTAAAGTTGTATCTCAGAACTGTCCATCACAACAATTTTCTGCTGTATTTTCTTCTAGAAATTTTATAGATTTAGTGTTTACATTTAAGGCTGTGATCCATTTCGAGTTAATTTTTGAGTTTGGTGTGAGGTGTCTAAGTTCATTCCTTTTTGCATGAGGATATTCAGTTGTCTCAGCACCATTTGTTCAAAAGACCATCCTTTCCCCCACTGAATTATCTTGGTAGTTTTGTTGAAAACATCAATTTAGCATAAATGTAAGGACTTACTTGTGAAGTCCCAATTCTGTTTCATTTATTTATAAGACCACACAGTCTTGATCATTCTATCTTTACAGTAAGTATTTGAAATTGAATAGTATACTTTGTTCTTTTAAAATTTTGGGGGGCTATTCAAAATCCTTTACATGTCCATATAAATTTGAGGATCAACCTGTTAATTTCTACCCAAAAAAAAAAAGCCTACAAGGGTTTTGATAGGTATAGTGTTGACTGTATAGGTCAATCTGAAGAGAATTGCAATCTTGACAATATTGGGTCTTCAAATCTATGAACATGGAATATCTCTCCATTTATTTAGATCTTACTTAATTTCTATCAGCAATGTTTTGTAGTTTTCAGCATATAAGACTTGTACTTCTAAAATCTATTTCTAAGTATTTGTTCTTTTTGATGCTATTGTGAATAGAATTTTCTTAATTTTATTTTTAGTTTGCTGATAGCATATAGAAATACAATTGATTTTTGTATATTGATCTTATATCTGGTGACCTTTTAAAACTCATTAATTAATTGATAGAGAGAGAGAGAGAATGTGTGTGTGTTCTTTAGCATTTTCTATATTCAGGATTATGTCATCTGTGAATAAAGGCAGTTTTACTCTTCCTTTCCAATCTTGACAACTATAATTTCTTTTTCTTGCTTTATGGTATGGGCTAGACCCTCCATGTTGACTAGAAGTGGTGAAAACGACATCTTTGCCTTGTTCCAGATCTTAGGGAGAAAGTATTCATTCTTTTACTGTTAGGTATGATGTTAGCAGTTAGTTCTTTATAGATGTCCTTTATCAGGTTGAGAATGTTCTTTTCTATTTCTAGTTTACATAGAGTTTTATCATAAATGGGTGTTGGATTTTTTTTCATATCTATTGGCATGATCTTATGGTTTTCGTCCTTCATTCTATTAATATTGTATACTATATTGACTCATTTTTGAATGTTAAAATAACTTTTCATTCCTGGGGATAAATCCCACTTGTTATTTGTGTGTAATTCTTGTATTTATGGTGCTGGATTTGGCTTGCTAATATATTGTTTAGGATTTTGGCATCTATATTCATGAAGGATGCTAGTCTGTACTTCTTTTGTGATGTCTTTATCTGGCTTTGATATGGTAATACCAGTATCACAGCATTTGGGAAATGCTCCCTCCTCTGCTTTCTGAAAGAGTTTGTGAAGGATTAGTATTATTTCTTCTTTAAGTATTTGATAGAATACAACCAATGAAACCATCTGGCTATAGGCTTTTCTTGGGGGGAAGATTTTTAATTACTAATTCAATTTCTTTGCTTATTATAGGTATATTGATTTCTATGCTAATTTTTGCTTGCTTTGGATTTTGCTTGCTTTCTTTTCTAGTTTCTTAAGAGGGAGTTAAATTTATTGATTTGAGACCTCTTTCTTTCTCTCTCTTTCTTTTTTACTTCCTAATATAGGTATTTGCATTAGTCAGGGTACTCCAGAAAAACAGAACCATAGGATCTCCCTCTCTCTCTCTCTCTCTCTCTCTCTCTCTTTATTATCAGGAATTGGCTTGGCTCACATGACTATAGAGGTTGGCAAGTCCTAAGATCTGCAAGGTTGGTTGGCAAGCTGGAGACTTAGGAGAGCTGATGGTGTAGTTCCAGTCTAAAGGCAGGAAAGAGCCGATATCCCAGTTATAAGGCTGTCAGGTAGGAAGAATTCTCTCTTACTCAAGGGAGGGTCAGCCTGTTTTTTTCTATTCAGGCCTTCAACTGATTGGATGGGGCCCACCCACATTGTGAAGGGCAATCTGCTTTACTTAGTATGCTGATTTCAATGTTAATCTCATCCAAAAACACCCTCACAGAAACACCCAGAATAATATTTGACCAAATATCTGGGCACCCTGTGGCCCAGGGAAGTTGACACCTAAAATTAACCATGACAGCATTTAAAGCTATAAAATTTCCCTCTAAGCACTGCTTTAGCTACATCTCATTAATTTTGATATGCTTTTAAAAATTCAGTTCAATGGATAATCTTGTGATTCCTTCTTTGATCTATGGGTTATTTAGAAATGTACTGTTTAACTTCCAAGTATTTTGGGATTTCCCATTTTTTTTTGTTTTTGATTTTTAATTTAATTATTAACTCTGTCTGGGGGAATCAGGAAGACTTCATAAAGCCAATTGCATTTGAATTCCAAGGATGAATGATATCTCCAGGCAGAAAGCTGTGGTGAACCAAAATTTAACTGGTAAAGGGCAGGGAAGAGAAGGGAAGGACTTTCCAGGTGGGGATACCAAGCAGAGGCTTGAAAGTGCCTGTGGTTAGTGTCGGCAAGATGTTCGGTGTGGCTGGAACAAAGGAAGCGTAATTTGTGTCTTCTTTCTTTTTATCTTGGTCCATATAGCTAAAGTTTGTTAATTTAGTTGATCTTTTCAAAGAACCTATTTTGCTTCATTGATTTTTCTCTACTACTGCTTGTCTTTTCTATTACAGTGCTTATAAAGGAGGTATAGTGGGGGTAGAGAAGAAGTTGCGGGACATGATGTAGAAAAGATAGTGTAAAAGGTTCCCTGGTGTTCAGATTCCAGCTGCACTCTTCAAACCCTCTTCTGAATAGTTTCTTATTTTCTCTGAGCCCAAGGATCATAGAGGAGGGATGTTTTCTCAGGATATTCTTGGCTGAGCACCAGTACCAAGGACACAGATGTTGGAAGAATAAGGCTTGAGCAAGAGGTGACTGGTGGCTCTGCTAATTACTTTTTTAGGAGCCTAACAAAGGCTGTCACTGCAAATTGATCATATAGAACCTATTCATTGTGAGCCGTGGGGACCCTGAGGTTGAGGTGGCAGCGGGGGTAGGGCTCTAACATGATTTATTGTTTCCTCTATCATACAATTAAACTAGAGGCCAGAAGCTGCTATTCCAGTAGGTCTTAGCATCTTGGCGGGGTCTCTGATTGCAGGGGGCTGCAAGCTCTTTCCCCACTCTCACCGCCTGTGGTGTGGGCTCTGCTGGACATGAGGGAGGTGCGGGTGAGGACTGAACTTGGTCTAAGAAACACCCAGGACAGACTGACGTCACCTCTATGGGAAAGCAGCTCTGGGTTGCTCAATTACGTCAGAGAGTGAAGGATGGAAGACAGAGCGTGTTCCAGAGCCAGGAAAATGAAATCAAGTCTTCCTTGGAGCTCCCCACGATGTTCTTCCTCTCGCTGCCTCTCTGCCTCCTCACTCCTTGGCAGGCTGACCCTCCCCACCCACACTCCCCTGGTTTTCCTTTTAGTAAAAACCAAAAAAGCATGTCTAATACTCAACAACCCATAGGGCAGTGACCCTTCCTGACTTGTTAGTGAGCTGCCTCCAGCCACTCAGCTGCCACACCCTGCTGAGTCTTGAAGGGTGTGTGTTCTTCTCACAGGACTGAACTCCCTGATGGGGGGGCCACGTTTGCTGGCTAGTGGCTGTGCTCACGTTCCTCATCTCCCCATGACTCCCACCTGTCCTTCCCTCTCGGGACTCCGTGCAAACGCTGCTCCCCCTGAAGCCTTATGTTCTCATGGGAAGTGTACTCTCCCTTCTCTGAGCACCCTCAATTTTTATCTGCCCTTCTTTCATGGACTTCCCACTTTCTCCCTTATGGCAAAATGAATTGTGTCCAATCTTCTCCACTAGACCCTAAGCTGTGTAAAAGTCAGATTCTAGGCAGGATTTTGTATTTCACACAAAGCCGAGCCAGTAGTTGGCAATTAATGGATGACGAAACGCTTGGGAAGGAACTCAGAGGAGGGTTATAGAAAAGTGAGCTTCCAGGGCCTTCAGGGACAAGGCTCTCGTTCACTGTATGCCTTGGCATCTCCTCTCACATCAGAAAGTTCAAAGGAAAAAACACAGCAACAAGGATGGCCATTTTGGAACCCATTTATATTGTGGGTGTAACTCTGGGCTTCATCCAGCCCCATACCAGCCCCTGAGACTGCATCAGACTGTCTGAACATTCATGGCTTCCTTGGGCCAAGTGTAGCTGTCCAGCGTAAAGGAGTCATAGTCTGGAGTGTAGACCAGGGATCTTACAAAAGCCTCCTTGTCCTTGGGCTCCGGGTAGTAGGAAGCCAGGTTGTGTTTGTACGCGTAGTCAAGGACCTAGGGAAAAACGTTTGGCTGAGGAACTGGATCTAAGGGGAAACCTCCCTACAGGCCCTTGCTTGGGAGCCTGGGGAAGTCGAGTACATCTTGAGGAACAAGACTTGCTCCTCTCATGAGCGTGGCCCATGAAACCACTGGATAGGGAAGGATTTTAAGCTTTCTGCCTAGACAGGCAGCTGTGGCATAGTGGAATAAATACTGGGCCAGGGTCAAAAGGCCTCAGCCTAAATTCAGCCTGCCTCCAACTGCCTGTGGATCCTCAGAGGTGACATTATCCTTGCTGAGCCTCAGTTTCCTCATCTGTAAAGTGGGGGTAATGAGACCTTTCTCTAGGGCGGTGGGCGGATAAAATTAGATAGCAGGCAAAAGTGTCCAGTACCTGATATTTTTTTGCCCTCTTGAATATGAGTTGAATTGGCAAACAGCCTGGACACTGTTCTGTGGGTATTAGGTTTGGCTTCAGAAGAGTGTGAATCTAAATATTCCAGAAAGGAAGGAACTGGACAGGGTGAAGCTGGACCAAGAGCTGGACTGTTAGTCTTGAGGCCTGATTCTGGATCCTGCACTGGACAACTCACTGGGAGTACATGTTGATGTACAGGCATTTTCTGAAATTATTTTAAAAAATTATTATAGGAAATGTAAAACATATACACTAACATAAATAACAGTATGATAAGCCCTCATGTACCCATTTTCCAGCTTCAACAATTATCAATTTTGAGACAGTCTTTATTGTACCATATTCTGATTCTTTGAAAACCCATATCATCTCTGTGTAATCTCATAGTCTGGAATAGTACATAAACCTGATCATCCCCTGGCCCAGCCATTGTGACAGAAAGGGGACAAATGAGATCTATTCTAGCCAGGCAGGCGCTGGGTGTGGAGCTTTCTCACTGTCCTCTTTTAACCTTCACCAGAACTCTGGGAGAGAGGAATTACCAGCCCTTTGGAAAAGGAGGAAACTGAGGCTCAGGGAAATAAAGTGATTAGGCCAAGGTTACACTGCAGCTGATTGGCAGAGCTGGGACCCCCAAGCCTGAGCTTTTTTCATGATGCTATGCAAGCTGACCTTTCTTATAAATTGGTACTTATGATTCATTTTTTAAAAATTTCACCCACATTCTGGTCCACAAGACCATGGACTTTGATGACCTTTCTGCCTGGCATTTGAGGGGAAATCCAGAAGCTTTCCCAGAACTGGCCTGGGTGAGATTTGGGGGTGGGGCTCAAGCTTTAGGCAGGCCAGAGTTTGTCACACAGTCTCTTGGTTGCATGCAGTGCAGCCCAAGGAGCTCAGGATGTCTCCACTTCTGCCATCTCCTTAGCCCTCCTAAAGTCACAGACAGAGAAAGTGGTTGAGCCTCATTACCCATATTACAGGGGTAGGATGCCCCTTACTTTGGTGGCAATTCTCAGAGATACGTCTCGGATGGTGCTGAGTGGTGGGTACAGTCTCCCCTGGGACAGATGCTGCTCAGAGACCTCCTGGGCAATTTGCTGGGGAGAGGGAGAGAACCAAGAGAAATAAGCTGAGTTTCTGCCTTCCCAGAACAAGCCCAACCCCAGAGACTCACCCTGCCCCAGCATAGTTGGTCAAATGCTGCAGTTCCCACCGTCAATTCTGCCACCACATAGGCCCAGGAGAGTTTAATGCTTGGGCTTAAGCAAGGACACATCCTTTCTATACTGTGAGACTGGCTGAGGCTTAAAACAACATAAGGGTCTCTGAATTCTAAAGGAAAATCACTCAAACCAAGATGAATAAACTCATGGCCTGCAAAGCAAAGGCTATGCAATCTCTGTTTAGCTGGTCCAGCCTGTTGCACAGGGATCCCTGTGTCCCTCACTGCCTGAGTCCCAGTCTCCTCCCGCATGCTTGATGCCATACCGGGTGCCCATCTAGGCAATGTTATCTCTTTGTGTTCAGCGCTCCTTGAGCTCTCCCTTCCAGCCCTGGTCCCAAGCTGAGGAAGGCCTCTCCTCCAGCAAATGAATGTGTCTTATGCCTTATCTGTAAATGCCCTAAGCACATCATCCTGGGGGAGAACCTTCCACAGTTTCCCTTCCAAGTTCAGAGTCTACCTATGAGGGTCAAACCTTATCCTTTGCAAGCCTCATCCTCCAGCCTCAGGTGCTGGTGCTCAGCCAGCCTTGCAGATCAGCCTCTTTAATGTGGTGGCTTTGAATCTACACCTGCCCAATCTTCTGGTGTCAAATTTAAATTTGGGAAACATCACTGGTGCTCCCTGAGAACTGTGTGTCCCAGAAGTGACAAGGTGAAGGAGTTGGTCTCGTCTCAGAGTGCGCAGACATTAGGGAAGTGGGCCTCCCCCTCCGCTGCCTCCTTCTCACACGCCTGTCTCTCCTTTCCATTCACTGAGCTCTACGATACGCTTGGCTCTGCGCTAGGTGTTGAGGATCCATGTGGTGAAGGATTCCATGGAGAAGAAGCCATGGTCTTTTCCTTTATGGAGACTGGTGTCAGTGCACAATTAATAAACAATTATAACAATTATAATATAGCGGGTGAATGCAGTGAGAATGGACATATAGGCACAGAGGGAGGCTTCCCGAAGCATCCTAGACTCATACCCGAAGTATGAATTACCTGAAAAGGGGAGAGGGACTAGCACATGCAAGTGCTTGGAGGTGAGAGAGCAAAGGAGAGCATGGACTTGAGATCGAAAACAGCACATTGGGTAGGTTGATGGTAGGCAGAGGCTAAAAGTGAGGCTGGAGAGGGAAGGAGGGCCCAGTGGTAAAGTGCCTTGTCCGGAAACCATGGGAAGGAGTTTGGACATTGTCCTGTAAGCACCAAGGAGCCATACAAAGGTCTGAATTTAGGAGAGAAACGTGGCCTGATGTGTGTTCCGAAGGATTCTCTTTGTGGAGGTATAGCAGATGGATTGATTAGAGATAAGGAGGATTTCCATGGCTAGATCTGCATCTAGAGAGGTTATTTTGTGAAGAGATACATCATGGTACATGTGGTCACTTCTGGGATGTTGGACACTGGTCATGCTCTGCTGCAGCATTGAGTCAAGTTGCCCGGGGCCATCCTGGCACTATTGCACACAAGCCACGTGACCTTGGGTAAGTGACCTAAACTCTCTGTGCCTCCCTTTCCTTGTCTATAACATAGGAATAAACACTATACCTATTTTACAGAGTTGTTAAGATGAAATGAGGTAGTGCACGTAAATCTTCTTAAAGCCTATATTAATATTCCATAGGAAAATCAAATTCAACTTAAATTGTCTTAACTAAAAGCACCCTTTTCAGAAATATAACTTGTCAGGACTTTGAAGACAAGACTATCAGCTCCTATAGGAGAGGGGGCTTGTCTTGCTCACAGCAGGTGCTTAATAAGTAGATCTAGGAGAAGGTGCTGTGTAATTGATGGACACTGTCTATGAAATGATGGATTCAAACTGTCTCATAGCACTGGGGGGTGTTGGGTGTGTGGATGTCTCAGGGGATTATATAGGAAGGACTCTAGCAACTATGTTCCTGCATGACAGGGGAATTTGCTTTCAGGCTGACTTCAAGCAGGAAATGACTCTTCTCATCCAATGGGGGTTTCAAACAGCTCTTCCCATAGCCACAGGACAAGAACAGCCATTATGGCAACGAGAAGAAATCCAAACACAGAATACTCAGACAAGAGGAACAGAAAGCTGGGGCACAAAGTCATAACTAGTGTGCACAGGGCTGGAGGCCAGCTGAAAAGCCTTTAGGAGATATTATTTGCACTGCCTTGCAGAGCCAGGGCTCAAAGACCAGACATAGTAAGAAGGGACTTGGTGCATGAGGTAGTCTTTCCCTATGTGCCTCATAGAAGTGAATCCAGACAGGGCTGCATGGAAGCCATACCCACGGCTTGTTGGTTTCGGGCTCTCACCAGTGCCACAGTGAGGAGGAAATGTAGAAGGGTGTTAGAAGTCACAGGAGAGACTTTGGAGCTTGTTGGGTATAAATATATTTAACATTTGTATATAGCTTTGATTAACTTCTCTCAACAGAGACATTTCTATGCCTTGGTTTCCTCAGAGCGAAGATAAATGTCAAGTGCCTGGCACTTAGAAACCACTTGATAATGTCAGCTACTGTAACTGTTATAAATAACCATTATTATGAACATGGGCTGCCATTCTTAATGAATTCTTTCATGATTTTTATTGTGTCTAGTAAAGAACCCTTCTGGGAAATTTTCTAGTCAGATACTGGAACAGGTACATCTCCAGCACCCCCATATTGGTGCTCAAGATCTGGATACTCAGAGTAGGCAAAACCAGGCAGGCAACCCCACCCCCCTACAGAAAGTGGTTCTAGTGGAGCTTACTACCGCCAGTTACCCCAGTGATTTGACCAAGGTCTGTGGCTTAAAAAATCCATCACCTGTCATGGTCCACAAGCCCCAGTTTCAGGTAGCTTTGCTGGCATATCCTTTGTCTAGGCATTTAAATGGTATGGCTGGGAGGTAGGGAGCAGCAGGAGGTATGTCCCCTCACTGCCAATGCCTCCTGCCAACACCCCCTCCCACTGACTAGTCCCCATCCCCCCTCAAAAGCCCTGTGTATGCTTGAAGAGGTCAGGCCTCAGGTGATCTTGAGAGATGCCTGAGGTTCAAGCACTTTGGCATCCACTGCCAGGGTTGGGGGGCAGATGGGTAGAAGAGACAAGAGAGGAAGAATCTTTAGAGGTGGGGCAGGGGACCCAGTGTCAACCCAAAGGTTCTATGGGAAGCATTTGAGAGAGCAGGAGCAGTGATACCTCTGCTGTTAGGAGGAAGATCTCATCTGGGATGTGCCGGATCCCGCCGGCGATGACTCCCAGTGCCACCCCAGGAAACACGTAAGCATTGTTTCCCTGACCAGGAATGAAGGTCTTGCCATCTTCCAGAGTTACACTCTTAAAAGGACTTCCACTTGCAAAAATCCCTCGGCCCTGGAGGCAGGAAGAAAACCAGAGATGGAGCTTGGAGACTGGTTTGTGGAAGAAATGGTGGCCTGTTCTTATCCCCCAAATGTTGAACCTTTCTTCATCCTCTCCCAAATGCCCAGCATTGTGCTGAGTACATAGCAGGCACCTAAAGCACATTTGTTCATTTGACCAGAAGGCTCAGCCTCCACCTGAGTTACCTGGTGGCCAAGAAACTGCTGAAAGGTGATGGGGTTCACGGTACCCTTTTACCTGCCACCTCCTGGGAAGGCCAGCCCAGGACATGACAGGTGTGGAAGTGGCCCAGAGTCTACAAGTGCCTCAGGTTCTGGGTTCTGGTCAGAGCTCTGTTATTTAGGAGGAACCTTGAACAGTATAGCATAATGGTAGGAGCTTGGGTTTTGGAGTCAGACTTGGGTTTGAGGGTCAGCTCCTCTCCTTATTAGCTCTGTGACCTTGGGCAAGTTACTTCATCTTTCTGAACCTCAGTTTGCTCATCAGTGATGTGGGGATTTTTTTTCACCCTCATAGGGTTACTCATTATTACTATGTTCTCTCAGCCGGGAGAAGGAAGGACTCCCCGCTGACCTCGGTGACCTGGTAGCACTTCTCAGCCGTGCACTCGGCCTTGCTGGTGGGGTTGCTCAGGGCAAAGATGATAGGGCGCTCGTGGAAGGAGGCCATGTCCCTCAGAATCTGCTCCGTGAAGGCTCCTGCGATGGCGGCAACACCTACAGGGAAAAGGGGGGTAGTGGGGATGCCTACTCTTTATAAACAACCCGTTCCTCTCCTGGTGGTCGGGGGAGCCGGGCACACCACGAAAGACTCAGTAGTTTTGGTGATGGCAGCTGCCATAGGGACCGAGGGAGCAGAAGGGAAAAGGGTCTTCCTGCTTGAGCTGCCTGAGACCTCCTGTCCACCTCTATGGGACAACTGGTCCACTTCTGGTCCCTGCCAGTTAAGGTGCACCTGTGAAGGCATCCCTGGGCCTTGGCATCGAGAGTGGGCTGCACCCTCAGTACAGGAGAGGTGTCAGGGTCCCTGCCTTGGGGGAAGAGTGCTCATCTTATTCTGGTTAAAGAGAACAACCCTGTACTCTCCCACTGCACCGCAGCATTCTGCATCACTAAGCCCTAATTCTGGTGCCTTAGTTCTTTGGTTTTTATACAGTAGTTACTCAATAAAAGTTTGTGGCATTGAATTGGACACGGGACCGGGGAAAGAGCTGTGTCTCCTTGGGTTACTTATGACTCCTGGCTGAGGCTCAGTCTCTCCATCTGCAAGTCAAGAGAATTAGCGAGGCTGGACAGTGGGTCACCTCCCTCCTCCTACCTATAATGGCCGTGGGCTTCACCAGCCTCACCACCTCCTCCAGGGTGTTCACTTCAGGATGGTCTTGGGCAAACATCTCCTTCTCATGGTTCAGATGGCTCCTCCCCTGTAGGAAAAGAAGGAACACAAAGCAGCTGTGCTGGTGAGGGCCTGTTGGGCAGCGGGTATGGATGCATTTGGAAACTTTGACAGCATTGTCCGCTGAGCCCCATGCTTTGGTCTGAGCTGTCAGAAGCCTTGGGGACTGTCCTCTTGATCAGATTTCCTGATAGAACCTAAAGTGGAACCTCAGTTGTTTTCAGGGGTGTGTGTGTGTGTGTGTGAGCGCATGTGTATGCAAACGTGTTTCTTTAACCTAAACCACATATGGAGAATCCATAAGGAATTTATTTGAACTGCTGGGGTCATGGCTTCCTGGGCCAGGAAAGAAAGGCTCTCAGGAAATGCCTGAGATCCTTAACCCCAAGGTGTTCAGCACCCAGGCCCAGTTGAGGGATGAGGGCCTGAGCCACCCTGGGTCAGGGAGCTAATTTGAATGTACTTAAGGGAGCCATTAACTAGCTGCCTGTGAGTAATACTAAGCTGAGCTCTAAGAAAGGCTTAGCATGGCTGGCCATGCCCAATCAGCTCCAGATTCCTTTCATTTCTTTAAATAGAAGTTCGTAGGTGACAGGCTGGCATGAATGTTGGTAAATAGGTACAGATGTTTCTGATGACTCCTTTGGGTTAGCGGACCTCATGAGAACCAGAGTGAAGATGTCAGCTCTGAGAGCCCCTTAGGTAGGGGTGAGCTTGATGGGGTAAGCAAAATGATATTGCAAGATGGGCAAGAGTGACGAGCAGCAGCCTCTGGTAGCCTGCACCTGTGGCCAGATTATGCTCTGGAATGACGTGGGGTAGAAGGAGGAGTCTCTGGGCCTACGTTCCTTCTAGCAGCATGGAACAATAGGAAGGTCAGTTTCTGCTGAGGGTCTCTGCTATTCTTGGTCGATGGCCCCATGTATTTCCCCTGTTCCCATCTCTGCCATTGTTTTTCATCTCTCACTGACATTCAATGTCAGTGGAATTCTTGGAGTTAAAGCACGTGGCTCAGAGTGAAGCCCTCAGGAAGAGGTCATCCAGTCGTTCCCCCCGCCACATGCTGGTCAGAAGCTGGACTGTTTCTCTCTCATTCGTCCTTCCACTCAACCTCACACATTAATTCCACACTTAGCACGTGACAGGCATTGACATCAAGACTCTCTAGTCCAGTGGGGAGACGGACAAGTAAGGGGCAACTGCCCTACAATGTGGTAAGTGCAATGTATCGGGGTGGGGGGAGCCTATGTGAGCAAAGAAGTAGGAAAGAGCTTCTTGGAGGAGGTGATATTTAAGCTCAATCAGAATATAAGGAGGAAACCGGGAAGGAGTTGAGGGTTAGGAGTTGGCTTGTGGCAAAAGGGAGAAGAGTATTTCAAGCAGAAGAACAAAATGTGCAAAGATGTGGAAGAGAGAGCATGTTACTTTTGGAGAACTATGATTTGATGAGGCTGGAGGTTAGTGCAAGGCAGGAAGTGGTGGGGGTAAGGCTGGAAGGGGCACACACGCACTCTTGCACACATATTCAAAACTTTTGGACAAGAGCAATTAAGGATACTTCGGGATGAATCTTTTGCTTTGGAGTTTAGGCCATCGCCCTCCTTTTGCTCTCTATTCTTTCTGAGCAGTTTGTCCCTTGGAGACCTCTTCCGGCCCAATTCCTGGGAGCTGTAGGTGTCAAGAAACCTCCAGGTCTCCAGCCTGACAGTACCTTGACAATAAGCCCCTTGGAGTCCACCATCCAGATCTTCCTCGTGGCCTCTGCCTTCGGTACGCCTTCTTTCTTTAGGGCCATAACAAGGAGATGGGCGATGCCCATGGCTGCCTGGGAGGTACCATAAGGCAGATGTTTAGACACAGGGCAAACAGCTGCTTAGCACTTATCAGATGTCTTACCAAAATGAACCCTTCTTCTTTCTCCCACCCCTGCAACTCCTAGGAGGCCCAGTTAAATTCTTGCCTTGAGATACCCAAATGTGGGGGCTTAGGTAGCTGCAATGATGACAACACTTCTTTGTTGCTTGCTCCTCTCAGAACCCCAGGACACCTCCCCTCCTTGAGGCACCTCCACCCATTGTTATTCTACCACTGGAACAACAATAGAGACCCCCCCCATGGCACCTACCTCACCTGCACCTTGGAAAACAAACACATGATTTGAGAGCTTGTTCTTGGTGATTCGCAGAGCAGCCAGAATCCCTGCCACAGCCACAGAGGCTGTGCCTGCAACAGAGTGGACAGAGATCAACCTCTGGCCACCAGTCCCCAGTCCCCAAGAGAAGGCCCTTGGCAGACTTCCCCAGGCCTAGGACCTATGGAGGAACAAGCAATGTTCTTTAGCCCTTATGCCCTGTAGGTATGCAAGTTTTGGTGCAAATCCATGCCCTCTCCCACAGATAACTATTTTTTTCTTTTAAGAAACAGCTCCTGGTTTGTTACTTGACCCTGTGAGAGAGGATCAGATAGTCAGGTGCTGTTACCATCATCATTCATAAATAAAATGACAAGGATAAATGTAATACAATGGAAGCAAAAAAGAAGTGGTGATTTGTTTAAGGGATAATTGGACAAAAACTTTAAAAAATGAGAACACAACCTGACCATGAGACACTAAATGATCATGTGGCCTAAGCTGCCCATCTGATCCACCAAGGGTGTGCCTGCTAGCAGACCATCATTAGATGGCTTGGGTATGTCTGGAGGGACAAGTAAGCTGCATGAGTAAGTGGCTCAGACTTGTTTGAGCACTGCTGCATGACTTCCTCTCCCTTAATCCACATCTAAAGTCTCACTGGAAATTCCTTAAAACCAGCTGACCAAGGAGAAAGAAATCTGGGCTTGGTTTAGAAATTGTTCTGAGTGATGTGCTGGTACCAACTAGAAGTGTAAGGTTGTAGCTTCACAGCCCCAGTAAAAGGTAGCCCTAAAAGGTAATGGTGAAGGACAGTGGACATGACTTCAAGTGGTAAATTTCATTGTTCACTTTGGTCCAGGAGATGGCTAGATCTATACTGATTCATGGACAGTTGCTAATGGTTTAGCTGGATGGTCAGAAACTTGGAAAGAACAAAATAGTAAGATTGGTGTTGAGGAGGTCTGGGGAAGGGGTGGGTGGATGGATCTCTTGGAATAGGTACAGAGTGTAAAGATATTTGTGCCCTATATAAAGATCACCAATGGACATAATGAAAACAGGCTCTCAATAATCAGGTGGACAAAATGGCATGACCTGTGTATGTCAGACAGCATTTTTCTCTAGCCACTCAAGGTTTGCTCAGTGGGCTTACATACAAAAATAGCCATGGTGGCAAGGATGGAGGTTATGCATGGACTTTCTCTCACCAAGGCTGAACTGCTACTGCTACTGCTGAATAACATGGCAATGGCAGAGAACAATGTTGAGGTCCTGATATGTTACCATTCCCTGGGGAGACCATCCAGTTGGTGGCAGGATGATTACATTGGACTCCTTCCATCATGGGCGGGAAAGAGATCTGTCCTCACTGGAATAAATACATATTCTGGATATGGATTTCTATCCTTGACTATAAAGCTTTGGCCAGCACCATCATCTGTGGATGCTTGGAATGCCTATTCATCATCCAGATACATTCCAGACAACAAGACTTCTAATCAAGGAATTCATTTCACAGTTAAATAAGTGAAGCAATAGGCCCAGGCCCATGAAATTCACTGGTCTTAACATGTACTCAATCACTCAGGAGCAGCTGGCCTAACAGATCAGTAGAATGGCCTATGGAAGACTTACTTAAGATTTGAGTTGAAGCAACACTCTACAGTGATGATGAGCTTCTATCTTACAGGAAGCAATATATGACTTGACTTAGCAAACAATACATTGTGTCCTTTCTCTCACAGTCAGAATAATGGGTCTGGAAATCAAGGGGTAGAAGTGGGAATTGTTTTTCTCACCATTTCATCTAATAACCCATTTGCAGAATTTCTGCTTCCTGTCTCTTCAACTTTGTATTCTACTGGATTGGAGGTCTTAGTTCCCAAGAGAGAAATACTTTCATTAGGATTCACAACATGGTTCTATTGAATTGGGAGTTGAGACTGCCACCTGGTCAGCTGGGTCTCTTTTTGCCACTAAATCAGTGGGCAAAGAAGAAGGTTACTTTTCTGGCTGTCGTGATTCATTTAGATATCCAAGGGGACACTGGGGACAGGGAGGACTATGTCTGAAGCCTAGGGGATCTTCTGGGGGTGTGTCTTAGTACTTCCATGCTCAATAGTAAATATTAATAAACACTGTTGCAACTAAGGAGAGTCAGGACCACTGAGGATTCAGAGCCTTGAGAAATGAAGGTTTGGGCCACTGTACTGGATAAAGAATCCTGGCCAGGCGAGGTTCTGTCTGAGGACAAGAAAACATGGAATGGGAGGTTGAGGAAGAAAGCTGTAAATATCAGCTGTGGTCTCCTGACTGGTTACAGAAATGAGGAATGTACGGCCATCCATATTTTCTTCCTTGATTATTATTTGACAACATATAATGGTATACATTAGCTAATTTCCTCTCCCTTCTCCTTCTTATTATTTTATATAAGTTTTGTTGGAGGTTAATTCTGCACTTTAGTCTTTAGGTAACAGAATTTTCAAATGTGACTGTGACTGATTTTCAGGAGTAGTTAATCCTGTCCAGAGATGGACAGTGTGACTATCGTCCAGAGATGGATAAAAGGACTGTTGAGGCTTTGCCTCTCCCCATTTTGGGAGAAGGTGAGAATGTCTTCATTTGTTGTAAAGATAGTTGCATTTTGTTAGGCATTTTGTTAGAGTTGTTTTTGTTATGTCGAAGTACACCTGTGGAATGCTGAATAGTGTGTATGAATGCTGAATAGCCAAAAGGGTGGATTGTGCCAACTATTGGGTAATTGTTTCTCAGCTTCAAATCCACTCTTCTTTATACTGCTTTGTCTGCAAAACACTTTCCAGCGTTGCCAACTGGCTCTATACTGGGCTCTGCCAATAAGGGGTACTAGAGGGAGACAAAGACTAGATGAGGAAAAAGGATGCTGTTTTCTTTTTCAGCATTGCCCCAGTCTTGCAGGATTACCAGGTAAAATGTAGAACACTTAGTAAAATCTGAATTTTAGATAAGCAACAACTTTTTTTAGGATAAGTATGTCCTATGCAATATTAGCATAAATATTCTAAAACATTATTTGTCATTTATTCAACATTGAAATTTAATGGGGTGTCCTGTGTTTTGGTTTTGCTAAATTTGGCAACCCCACAGCTTTGGTTCTTCAACTCCCACAGTAGCAGTTTGTTCCTGAAGCAGCAATTGAATACAGTTTGTGGTTCATCTATTACTTAGAGAACTACCTTCCTAGCATGCCCTTCAGTGACACCAACACCAGCCAACTGCCACCTCCTCTTTCCTTTGTTCCCTCAGCCTAAGGTGTGGTAGCATATCATTAGCATTTCTTTTTGGCTTTTTAATTCTTTAATACATAATTAACAATTCTTTTTATTAAGTTTTCTCTGTTAAAGCAACTGGTATTGACTCTGACTGATACAGAGAGTTCACAATAAAGTCATCACAATTAGCAATGTTAAGCCTCCATGATGGTAAAAGGAAATTAAAGTGGGACTATTTATGGCTTGTTAAATTTGCACAAATTAAAATATTGATGTCATCTAGGGTTGGTGAGGGAACAGGGAAAAGTAAAAAGATCCAGCATACTTTGCATTTTAAAAAGTGCTGCAATCTTTTTTGGAAAACTATTTCCAAGTATAGACCAAAGGCATAAAATATTTTTGCCCTTTGACCTCATACTTCTACTTCTGGGAATCTATGTATGGAAAAATCCAAAATGTGTATGCTAGGATATTTATGACAGTTTATTTATAATACAGAATGACTGGAAATAACCTAAACATCTAACAAGGAGTAATGGTTAAGTAAATTATCTAGTGTAAATACTCAGTAGAATATTTTGCAGCCATTAAAAATGATAATCATGGAGATTATGTAGCAACGTGGAAAATGCTATGAAGTTAGTAACATCAGATATTGTTATAAGTGCTTTAAATGTCTTAACATAAAGACATTTATTTATCTAATCCTCACTATTATCATTCTCATTTTACAGACTGGGAAAGAGGTACAGAGCAATTTGTTGAATTGTCCAAGAACATATAACAGAGCCAGGATTCAAATCCAAGGAATCAGCCTCTAGAGGCTTATGTGCTTAACCACTAAACTACACTCCACTGAACTGGTTGGAAGGAAGAGAACCTTAAACAGTATACATATCGTGATTCTAATTGTAATGTAACACACACACAGAATCCAGAAGGAACTTCAAAATACTAATGGTTGCAGGGTGGGTGTGTGAGTTTTCCAGGTGGCTTGTTTTTTGCTACTCTGGGGTGGGCTTTCTCCTAGAAAATGGGTTGGATTTGTGCTTGGCTTAGGGGCTAAGATAGGGGGCACAGTAAACAGTTGGAGCCCAAGAAGTACACATTCATCACTGTGGACATCAGAAGGCAGGGCTCTAAGCAGGAACACACCTTCTAGAAGATGGGGTGCAGGCTCTCACAATTTCACACAGCTGTAGCCTGGAGGGATTACTGAACTGTCAGCAGAGTCACAAAGGCAGGGCTGAGGACTATGGGAACTTCCTAACATCCTTCTGAGGGTCCCCAAAGTACTTGGTGTGCATTTACTGAGGGCCTACCAGGTGACAGGTACCATGCCAGGCATTGTGGAAGACAGATGGATCACACATGGTCTCTGCCATTGGGAAACTCCCAGTTTACCAAGGCTTGGGTGTAAAAAACAACACAATCAGTAGTCAGAGGTCACTGGAAATTATTGCATTCATTTATTCACTGAGCATCAATTAAGAACCAGACTCTGGGGTACTGAGGACACCACTGATAACAAAATAGACTAGGTTCATTCCTCTTCCTAAGGAAAGAAGTTATTAAATGATTACAAGTGTGATGGCTGTTATAAAGTTGTTCATGACATACTTTTTGTTAGTTTATGTACTATCAGTATCAACCTACATTTGCAGCTTCGTGTTTCCCTGTGTACTCTATGTACCAGTAACATTATTAATTCTTCCCTAAACATACCATGTATTTTTACACTTACATGCATTTATCCATGCTATTCTCACTATCTTTTGATTTCCATTTTAACTTGATCATTGACCCAAGAATTGTTCAGCAGCAGGTTGTTTAATTTCCATGACTTTGTGTAGATTTAAGTGTTTGTCTTGGAATTGTTTTCTAGTTTTATTCCACTATGATCTGAGAGGATACATGGTATGATTTTGATATTTTTGAATTTTCTGAGACTTGTTTTGTGACCTAAGATATGACCAAGCTTGGAAAATGTCCCCTTTGCTGATGAGAAGAACATACATTCAGTAGTTTTTGGGGTGGAATGTTCTGTAAATGTCTGTTGGGTCCATTTGTTCTAGAGTCTCATTTAAGTCCAATGCTTCTTTATTCATTTTCTGCTTTTATGATCTGTCCAGTTTGGTCAGTGGGGTGTTGAAGTCCCCAGCAATTAAGATGCTACTGTTTATTTCTTTACTTAGATTTAGTAGAATTTGCTTTATGAATCTGGGAGCCCCTGTGTTTGGTGTATATATATTTAGGATTGTTATGTCTTCTTGTTGAATGGCTTCCTTTACGATTATATAATGACCATCTTTATCTTTTTTTAATCATTGTTGATTTAGGTCTGTTTTAAAATGGATTGCTTACTTTTGGTTTCCATTTGCATGGAATATTTTTTTCCATCCCTTTACCTTTAGTCTGTGTGAATCCTTTTTGTTAGTTTATGTACTATAGCAGATAGTTTATGTACTATAGTTTATGTTCATAGCAGATAAAACAGACTTTGAATCAACAATGATTAAAAAAAGATAAAGATGGTCATTATATAATCGTAAAGGAAGCCATTCAACAAGAAGACATAACAATCCTAAATATATATACACCAAACACAGGGGCTCCCAGATTCATAAAGCAAATTCTACTAAATCTAAGTAAAGAAATAAACAGTAGCATCTTAATTGCTGGGGACTTCAACACCCCACTGACCAAACTGGACAGATCATAAAAGCAGAAAATGAATAAAGAAGCATTGGACTTAAATGAGACTCTAGAACAAATGGACCCAACAGACATTTACAGAACATTCCACCCCAAAAACTACTGAATGTATGTTCTTCTCATCAGCAAAGGGGACATTTTCCAAGCTTGGTCATATCTTAGGTCACAAAACAAGTCTCAGAAAATTCAAAAATATCAAAATCATACCATGTATCCTCTCAGATCATAGTGGAATAAAACTAGAAAACAATTCCAAGACAAACACTTAAATCTACACAAAGTCATGGAAATTAAACAACCTGCTGCTGAACAATTCTTGGGTCAATGATCAAGTTAAAATGGAAATCAAAAGATAGTGAGAATAGCATGGATAAATGCATGTAAGTGTAAAAATACATGGTATGTTTCTTGGAGATGTGTTTCTTGGAGACAGCAAATATTTGGGTTGTGTTTTTCCATCTATTCAGCTACTCTGTGTTTTTTAAGTGGGTTATTCGACCATTCACATTCAGTGTTAGTACTGATATGTGGGGTGCTGTTCTATTTATCATGTTGGATGACATCTTGTATCTTGTTGTTTTGTTTTCCCTCTTGTGCTATTGTTTTATAAGAGCTGTGAGCTTTAACTTTTGAGTGTTTTTACACTGGTGGGTATCTATTGTGTTGTTCCATTATAATATATTTTGAGTATTTCCTGTAAGGCAGGTATAGTCGTGACAAATTCCCTTAGTGTTTGCTTATCTGGAAAGGTCTTTATTTCTCCATCATTTATGAAACTTAGTATTTCTGGATACAAAATTCTTGGCTGGTGGTTGTTCTGTTTAAGAAGACTGAAGATGGGGCCTCAATCCCTTCTGGTTTGTAAGGTCTCCAGTGAGAAGTCTGCTGTTAGCCTGATGGGTTTTCCTTTGTAGGTCAATTGTTGCTTTCATCTTGCAGCTTGTATAATTTTCTCCTGCATTTTGACTTTGGCCAAGTTGACGACTGTGTGTCTTGCAGATGTCCTATGTCCTACGAATCTCCCCAGTGTTCGATGACCATCTTGTATCTGGATATCTGAATCTCTGGCGATACCAGGAAAGTTTTCTCAATAATTCCCTCTAATAGGTTTTCCATGCTTTTTGCTTTGTCTTCTTCTCCCTCTGGGATACCTATAATTTGTATATTGGCTCATTTCATATAGTCCCATATTTCTCTGAGTGATTGTTCATTCTTCTTTACTCTTTTTTCTGCATCTATGACTGAGTGGGTTAGTTTGAGAGCCTTGTCTTCAAGCTCTGAGATTCTTTCTTCTGCTTGGTATAACCTGTTGTTGAAGCTTTCTGCTGTATTTTGTAATTCCTTAAATGACTCTTTCATTTCTTTAAGTTCTGTTATATCCTTTCTTATGTTGTCTATTTCTTTAGTGAGTTTTTTGTATTTTTCATTCATGTTCTGAAATATTTTTTTGGCTTCTTTGTGTTGGTTTTCAACTTTCTCTTCAATCCCATTGATCTTATTTTCCATCCATATTCTGAATTCCATTTCTGACATTCTGAAAATTTCCTTTTGGTTGGGGTTTGTTGCTGCGGATCTACTGTGATCCTATGAGGGTGTGGACCTAGCTTGTTTTTGAATGTTGCCTGAATGTCTAGTTTCTTCTCATCTGAAACATCTTCTCTCAGCTCAGGGCTGACAGGTTTGAGGCACACCTATTCTCCTTTCCTGGGAACTCTCCTACTTAGAAGAAGGAGAGGTCCCTAGATAGGGCTTTTGTGTCCTACTTTGGAGGACTGACCCAGTAGGAGAGGGGCAGACTCACTGAGAGCTTATAAAGTTGCTATTTTCCTGCATTGTCCCATTCCCTTGTGGTTGTCACAGTCTGAGTTGGCGCTGGGAGATATTTGTACAGAGTGGTAGGTTGGTCCCCAGGCTGCTGTTGGAAGCTCAGGCAGGGGGCTGGGCAAGTCCCTCTCCACGAAGGCCGGTGGTATGACCTTGGCCAGTGCCTGGGTAGGTCATGGACCTTGGTGGGCACCTGGGTGGGTTGCAGGACTTTTGCAGGTGCCTGGACACATCTTGGGACTGCAGCCAGTAGTGGGGCAGGTTGCGGGTCCTTGGCGGTGCCTGTGTGGGTCATGGGACATTGGTGGGTGCCTGGATGTGTTGTAAGACCTTGGTGGGCACTGGTTGCATTGTGAGACTGCAGCTAGCAGCAGGATGGATCGCAGGACCTTGGCGGGTGCCTGCGCAGGTTGCAGGAACTCGGCAGGCACCTTTGCAGGGTGCCAGACCTTGGCGGGCACCTAGACAGGTCAGGGGCCTTTGGCTGGAGCCTGGGCAGGTCACAGGACTGTGGCTGGCACGAGGGTGACTTGTCGGGTTGCAGTGGCTGGGCCACTTGTGGCTCCCAGGGTGGGGAGTCACGGTGGCCAGGGCTCTCCCTCTGCCCAGGTCTGACTGTGGCAGCTGCTGTGGTGCTACTCAGGAGGCAGTGGCAGTGCTATCGAGATAGTGAGATGGTGGTGGCAGATGCTGAGGGCTGTTGGGTGCCTGCTCTGCTCTGATCCCTGGGAGGTGGCCGGTGGGGAGGGATTGGGGGGGTTCATGGCACCCAGTCACAGTGCACATGAGAGGCCTGCTCTTCCCTGCTCCCTCCCTGGCCTGACAGTGGTAACGGGGAGGTGGCTGCAGCGGAGCTGACCCCTCTGCAGACTGGGCACTCTGTGGCTGAGAGCACAGATTGGTGTCTGTTGCAGCGACCCTGGGACCAGAAGCTGGCAGGACCCCACTGTGCCTGCTCTCTGGTGCAGTGCTGCTGCACAGTCTTCAAGCAGCTCCCTGATCAGTTCAGAGGCCTTCTGTGGTGGAGCCCCATTGCAGCTCAGGTCGCAGTGTCCACTGGAGGAGCACGGTGCCTGGGGGATCTCTCCCCTGACTCTTCCCTGTGTGCAGACGCCTCCCTCAGGTACCTTCTGAACTTGCCAAGTGGATCACCCCGCCTCTCTCTCCCCCACTTTGGGTGTCTCCAGTTGCTTCTCTGATGATTCACAGTGCTCTGAGATGGTCCATCTGCAGGTGAACCTCTACCCACAACCTTTGATCCTGTCCTTGAGAGCAGCGAGTGCAGGCTGCTTCTAGTCCTCCATCTTGGCCTCCTCCCCCCACTGTGTATAAGACCCCTTTTCAGTTTGTTATTTATTCCTTAAGACTCAGCCCAAATGATCAGCAGGGCATTCCTTGCTCTCCCCAGGCATCGTTAACCACCCCTTCTGTTCCCATATCTACTTTTTATCTAACCTGAATGAAGTTGGGCTATAGCATGGTCAGGCACAGCACTGTATTGCCTTCAAAAGAAACACCAAGGTGACATCCAAGACAACATCAAAAAGCAATTTAAATAATTATTTAAGTCACTTCAAGAGGTGGCAGGGAGAACTGCACTGTACAACCCTCCACCCGAATCCCCAAATCATCTTCATCCATAATTTTATCCAGAGTCAACTTATTATGGCAGCACCTCCCCATTTGTGTCCTCACAACAACTCCATCCTTTTTACTCTCTGCCCATAAAACCCACTTTCATTTTAGTTCTCCTGAGTCATAATCCGTATTTCAGAAGATCTCCAGATGATTTGTATGCCCATTTAAGTTTGAGACACACTGAACTAGGTGGCTTCTCTAGGTGAGGTGCTAGTTTCCTACCATTGGATCGCGGGAGTTTTCTGCTTATCAGATTCTCTCCTCAGGGCAGCCTTCTGCCTCCTGAAAGGAGGTGATGTGCACAGCGTATGCCACCAGATGGCACCGAAGGCATTCCATCAGAGACATTCCCAAAGACACCACACTTGGATGGGTCTTTTCCTTTCCGGGTGTCAAATATTTTGGGGGGTTATTTGCAGGTTGAATAACTAGGCTGACTCTCAGAAATTCAGCACTGGATGGGGATGGGAGCTCACGACATTCAGCAATTGTACAGATGAGGAAACTGAGAAGCAGAGGGTGGCTTGGCCTGCTCAGTCACCCAGTTGGAAGCAAAGCAGGGAAGCCTGAGGTGCTGCTTCTACCCTTTTGGGTCTGTGAAGCTCATACCGCCTTTCCTGACTGCAGCTGAAGGCAGCAGGAGAGGCATTGCGGGGTTTCCCTGGGGGGCATCTGAGTGTGGTGGAAGTGGAGGCAGAGAGAAGTGAACTTAGGCAGCGGATGTCAACATTCAGCCGTGGCTCTGGAAGGAATGGGGAACACAAAACAGTGGGAAACCTGATGGGAAAGAGTCACACATTTCAATAGAAGGATACAAGGGCAGCTGCCATTTATTGATCACTCTTAACCGTGGCCTTGGCTCAGTGCTATGTGCTTACCATTATTTGCTCATTTAATCTTCCCGACAACTCTATGAAGTAGGTACTATTGTGCTCCCATTTTTTCCCACAGAAATGGAAAGTGAGGCTCAAAGAAAATAGAAACAATCAGGAAAGAATTGAATCTTGTCATCAAGTGTATAAGCCTTCTGCCTCCACGTCCACGTCCTTTGCCTTTCCTCCTGTTACCATTGATGTGCTGTTCCCACTCCTAGTTAAAGCACCGCTTGTGCACTGGATCCCATCCTTTCAGTCCACTGAAGGAATTTTTCATGTTATTCCCTCCCCTGTTTCTCACATACTCAATTTCTCCCTCTCTACTGGATCATAGCTATCAGCATATAAATACGTTGTGAAGCTTCCATCTTTAAAAAGCCCTCCCTTGACCCTATGTGGTTCCTATCCTATTTCATACTCCCCTTCATAGCAAACCCTTCTAAAGAGCTGAGTATAGTCACTGCCTCCATTTCCTTTCTTCTCGGTCTCTGTGAAACTCAGTCCAATCAAGTGACTAACCCACCTCTTGTCAAGGTCACCAAGCACCCCCACCTTGCCAAATTCAGTGGTCAGTTCTCAGCCTTCCTCTTCCTTGACCTCTCCGTAGCATCTGATACTGTTGCCCGTTCTTTCTTTTGGGAAACTCTTTCTGCACTTAGCTTCTGGAACCCCATACTCATTGAGTACTTCACTGGCTACTTCTTCTTGGTCTCTTTACTGGGATCTTCCTTGGAGGCCATACTCAGAGGTGACAAGCCATCCTAGTTAAAGACCAGAGCTCAAGAGGAAAAATAGCAGTTCTTAAGCCCCAAATTTAAAAGTTCTGCAAGTAAAGTTATCATCTCCATCATTAACTTGCATTTTTCAGGGGCTTTTGGGCAATGTGCCAGGGATTTAAAACTGGAGAGGAAGGAAGCTACCTAGCTTTTTAGAGGTAACCACCCTGAGAAGCCCGTGGGTCCAGAGGTATGCTGGAACATGGCTTGTGCCCATAAATGCCACAGGCAGCTGAAAGTGTGACTGGTTGTTCCTATTCATGACAAAAGAAAACCAAGTGTTCTTTTTCAGAGGGAGCTTTCCATAATTACATTTCCTGCAAACTGAATACTTGAGGTTATAAGTTCAGGAAATAGCACAAAAGGACAAGCTGAAAATGTAGTTTCTGCTTTTAGTAGTCATATTTGACAAAGTTAAAGGAGTTCCATGCTGAACAACAGATTATTGGAGGAAAGGGAAAGAATTCATTGCTTTATCAGATGAGGGAAGACGCTGACCCGGCAGCAAGAAGGACAGGGAGAGTTAGGTGCAAAGTCTGGCTGAGGTGTCTTTGGAGGCTTGGGGCCCTGGCAGGACTGGACAGACTCTACTATAGGGCCAGCCCTACTTCCATGATCCACAAAAATTACCTTCCCAAGGCAGCCACTGCCATTTATTTATTCGTGAGCATGTACTGAGTGCCTGCCCTGGGCCTTCTCTGGGCTAGGCCTTGGACATATAAAGATGAATAAAAAAGTCTTTTTCTCAGGAGTTGCCAGTATAAATGTTCAGAAAATTCAGGTTCCCCTTATTAGGCATCAAACAAAGGCCTTCTAGACTATTCAACACTATTTCTGTGTCATAAGGGAGTTTTCTAGAGCCCCTGGACTCCCTAGAGGGCAGTTCCTGGCCCATGCAGAAGGCAGGGTTAGGCTTATTCTGCCACAATTTGGAAGGAGCTGGAGGGAATAATTACCATGTTCTTGGCTTCTCTGGGGTTTTAGCTGTTGCAGCAGGCTGAAAAGGACATAGGTCTCAGAGGAGCCAGGATCAGATACAGAAAACCCATGTGAACCTCAGGGCTGGGGACAGGCCTGGAAGAGAAGAAAAGCCTCAGAACCACGACACAGTGAAAAGGAAGGCTCTGGGAACTGGGGAGAGATGAGGCTGAAGAGACCAGGGAGTTTCACTGTGGGGGAGAGACCAAGGAAATACCTGGAACTGCTACTCAGTGTGTGTGGTGGTGGTGGGCAGGGGTGCCAGAGAGGGCAGTAGACCCCTGACAGCCGAAACTAACCCTGGCATCTTGTAAACAGGATAAACCAGCTGGACAAAGTCTTCAGAGCTGGGCTGTCCCTGCCTGTCCATCCCCTATGTGGCATCTAGACCAATGCAAAGTCCCCTATCCCTGTCCCATGCCAACGAGGTTATGATCTTCCATTGGCTGAGAGCCCCATCTATGGCCCTGGGGAACTTTGAAGCATTCTGCAAAGTGGGGGACCACTGTCCAATGTCACTGCTGGGTCCCAGGGAAGGGTGGGGTCATCTAGGCACCTGTGGCTTGGCCCTGGATGCAGTGTCTTGGGGGTGGTGACACTTGAGCCTTTAAGGACAGACAGACACAAGCCAAGAGCAGGAAGGGAGTTCTAGGCAAAGGGACCAGCATATTCAAAATTGCAGGCTTGGCAGAAAACTCACCGAACAGCGACTTATGCAATGGGCTGGAAGAGTATGGTACGTGAGGGAAAGTACAGAAAAGTGAGATGGGGCCCTGCCTCTTCTCCTCAGGCTTCACCAGTCCCATGCTCATACTGGGCCCCTCCTCACCCCCTTCAAAACCTCTCTGTCTCGGGTCTCGCCCCTGCTGTCTTTCCTCCCATACCTGTGTGTCTAGAGCCTGCTATACCAGAGATGTTAGTAATAGGCACCAGAAACTGAGTACTACTACATGCCTGTCCCTGCCTATACCTCACTACAATCCGTACACCTACCTAGTGCCATGAACAAGCTGGAAATACCTAACAATGAATTGGGGTAGGCTCCAACCAACCAGAATAGACACTGGCCTTATAAAAACACCCCGGCCATTCTGGTGATACTGGTTGATGAACAGTTACAGCTGTTCAAACTGCTATGTCCATTTTACAGATGAGGAAAAGAAGGCTTTGAGAATTTAAGCCACTTGGCCAAAGCCACAAAGCAGGAAAGTGAGGGTTCAGACCTAGGCTTGTCTCAGTGCAATGTCTGACTGTTAAGCACCCTGGCTCACAATTGAAACTTAAAAGTGTGAAGGATGACGATGGCCTGATGTAGTGCACAGGCACCCTGACAGGCCGCCTGGTCCAGGGATGTGGCAGGACGGGGGTGAGGCAGGGCCAGGGAAGGCTGGTGGGGTGGAGGATGCTTTGGAGCAGGTGAGCCAGCGGGGCTTTCCATCTCCAGCCACACTGGGTGGTCAGCTTGCACATGGAGGCCAGGAACCCACGGTCACCAGGCCAGCAGCATCCTGGACCTGGCTCCTTGTGTGTGGCTCTCCTTCCTTCCCAAGGACAAAACTGGCCTGTCCCCCAGCTTGGCCATCCCCACTGCCTTTCCCCTTTCAGGTCTCTCTTTCCTCCTGTAAGAGCAAAGATGCTTCTGTGGACCCAGCTGAAACAACAAAAGTCACCTGAGCCTCTGCCTTTTCCAAAATTCCTGAGCAGGCGTCCAGCGATGAGTCAGGGCATCGGCAGCTCCACTCGCCAAGGACCAGCCTGGGCCTGGGCCGAGGCCTCATGTCAGTCTGAGCTGGGCGGGAGGCAGAGACGATCAGAAGCCCTGGGGAGCTCTTTTCCTGTCAACAGCAGGGGCTCCAGAGGCCCAGCCCCGTGGGGTCAGTGGTTCCGAGGTGCGTGGCACAGTGGGGCCGGCTGGGAGACATTTCAGATAATGTGCCCAAGGCTCCTGCTCAGCACCAGGCCATGGCCCTGCTCTCACGGGGCTCAGACTTCAGTTATATCTTTCCTTGTTCCACTGCGGATGTGAGGCTGGGCTTGGGTTCAGAGCAGGTAGCACGGCCCCAGTCTCATTTTCACGTGGGTTTCTTGGTTCCAGCCTCTGCCACACGTGGGTCCCAGGCAGATTCTGAGAATCTGTCCCAGGCCCTGCTGGGTGGACTGGGTCCAACCGCAGCTCCCACGTGCGGCGTGGTTTTGGTTTCTGTTTACTGTGATTCCTCACTGCTCACTCCTCCCTCCCTCTGTGCGTGGAGGTGCTCCTCTTCCATTTTTGAGCACAACTATGTAGTGTTATATTTCATTTCTCCTTACTTTGCATTTGGAGATAAAGGGGGACAATTCCAGCATGGGCTGAATCTTCCACGTTGGCCCCTTAGTCCCGGAATCCTCACCAGTCTTCTCATTGCCCACGCGGCAACGGGAACATACATCACAGGCTTCCGGTCCTGCACCCGTCACTAACCAGCCCGTGGCCATGGGTGAGTCCCTTCCATCGCTGGCCTCGTTCTCAGCTCTGTGTACCGCAGGAGTTAGAGGAGGGGATGGGGGCAAGGAGGAGGAGAGGACGAGAGCAGCCGGATGCCGGGAAGCAGTGACACCCACACTCATGTGGGTCTGGAATTTAGTCCTTAATGAGAAGACCCTCTCCACCACCTCTCTCTCTCTCCCTCTCTCTCTCTCTCTCTCTCACACACACACACACACACACACACACATGCGGGAGCAATAGGCTGTCTGAGATCACCGAGAGCATGGAGAATTCCAAGTCAGAGATAGCTAGTCCCAGCTTTGTGTCTGTCTGGCCATGTGGCCGTGAGCAAGCTTTAACCCCTTGGACTTCAGTTTTCTCATTAATGACATGGGACAGCTATGTCTGTCCCCCCACAAGGGGAGGGGGTTGTTGCCAGGAACTTGTGAGATAGTGTGGATGAAAAGCATTTTTTAAACCTAAAGTTCTGTGTGCATACAAAGTAGTATTATTTGGCACAGTTTGGGTCCCCTGGGAAGCAGATTCTGAGACATATGGAGTGTCAGGGATGTTTTTAGGAAGTGCCCTTGTGGAAAGGAGGGGAAGGAAACAGGATGGGTCCAGGGGGAAGCTGAGCTGCGACACAGGCCCCAAAGCCTCAGCCAGCCTCACAGGGAGCTCAAATTGTCTTGCATTGGGCTGAAATAGTTGGGCCTTTATATTCCCTCATCCCTGGTGAGGATGGCCCCGGCAGGACCATGGGCAAGGTGGCTTTCTGTAGCTGAGGCTCTGCCTGATGTGCTGACAGCCCTGCTGTCAGCTGGGGCAACAAGCCCTTCCTTGCAGGAGGATCTGAGTGGTGCATGTCCATGCCCACCTCTTTATTGTTGTTAATTACATGGTCACACCTAAATGCCAGGCTGCACTGGTCAAAGTTCTATTGCCATTCCAGCACTACTTGCCAGCTTTCCTCATGACTTCCAGATTGATGGCTTTAGTCTTTAATTTCTGAGAAAAGAATGGGAAATGCCTCTTCTGTTTGCTCTGGGACCCAGAAAACTATCCCACCTGGCTTTGCCTGGGAGTGAAATAGACTCTAGAAGCAGGACATAAAAACCAATGAATTTAAACAAATGAATTGATTTAATTAAAAACAAAAAGATCCATATACACGCAGTATACACATGTGAGTATGTGGATACATCTGAGTATGAGCACACGGGGGTGCATTTATACGTGGGGTGAGTATATGTCTGACGATCTGGACAGCAGCAGGGCAGCAGGGCAGGTGGCACCCATGAATGAGTGGGTGTGCTTGTAGAATGTTAGTTTGTGTGTGGAGACATCATTCATTCATTACTTAAACATCTATTAAGCATCTATAATGTGCCAGGCACTGTCCTGGGAGTTGGGGAACAAGAATATGTGGTTCCTGCCTCTGGAAGCTTATCACCTCATGGGGAGGCAGACAATACAATATGGGCATTCGGGGTACAGGGTGGTAAGAGGACTAACAGAGGGGAACACCTGGGTGGGTACCCAAATCACAATGGGGGAGCAGGGGCTGATGTGGGGCATCCCCTGGGCAGGAGACCCCAGAGCTGAGTCTTGAAGGGTGAGTAGGAGTTGCTTCGGCAAAGACAATGGGAAAGGGTGAGTGGGACTTTCACATGCAGGGAGTAATGACCGGTAAGGAGGTCACAGGAGTAAAAGTGAAGACAGGGTCAGAGAAGAGAGATCTCGAAGTCTTATGTTTTCAGTGAAGGAGTGTGAACTTTCTCATGAAGAGGGGGCGGAATTGGTGAGTCATATTTTCATCTCAGCTGCACATTCTGGCAACAGTATGGGTGAATGGGGGCTGGGGGGCCTGGCTGTGTTCTTGTGTGTCTGTTTATGAGGATGTATACACATGTGGCTATCTGTGTGTCTATACATCTGGAGACTGTGCACCAGGTGTGCCAGCCACATGGACTTGTTTTCCACTTCCACCCTCTGGCCTTGGGAGCCTGGCAGGCTTGGGGGCTGGATGTCCAGCTTCTGACTCATTTGTGAGTGGCATACTGGGGGAGCTGGGCAGGGGCTAGCCGGCAGATGCTTCCTCCAGGGCCACACACACACCCCTGCCTGCCCAGGCTGACAGTGAGGGGACTGGCAGCAGGGAGAGAATGCTTTCCTCCCCTAGCAGGTCTTCCTGGATGGCACTGTACTGCCCTGCCTGTGCCCTGGCTGGTGTGGTGACACTGGGCTAGCCCAGCCAATGCTTATCCCAGGCCCAGGCATCAGGGCAAGGTGGAGACAGAGGGGAGACAGCTGGTGGGGAGGAGCTGCCAGTCCCCAGCTTTCCCTTTCTGGGTCTCTCCTCTGTCTGGGCACCCACTCTTCAGACACTGAAATCATATATTTTGAACTTAATTATCTAATAGTGTGCTCTAAATGTGATATCTTGCCTTTTAAAAATTTATAATAAATACAAAAAAATCATCTATCACATTTCTTATACCCTATAATGTGGACCATGAAAGAAAAAAAGGCACTTGGTTTGCAATATAAGTATAAGACCTGGGAATGGTATGGTAAGTGGTCATGAACTTGGAATTTAGAGTCTGAATGCTTGGGCTCAAATCTCAACTCTACACTTACTGGCTATGAAAGTTATTTACTCTCTCTGTGTCTCAGTTTCTTCATTTATAAGACAGAGATGCTAATATCTCATAAGATTAAATGTGTAAAGTGCTTAGAACAGTGCCTGATGTATAATAAATATTCAGCTATAAACCTTAGCTATTAATTACCAGGGTTTGAGTACTCTTAGGTCTATCCCTAACTCACTTGATGAAAAGTTATGATCTCTTTGAGCCTCTAGAGAAAATGTCTGCAAGACAAGAAGTTGGCCAATCTTTATCCCCAAGGACAAACACTTGCCCCCCTACCAACTTATTCTTTCTACCTGACATAGATCTTTTGTTTTAAACAATTTTGCTTAGCAAACTTCATTTATTAAATAATAACCTATGTGGACTCATCAAGGTTTCTTCTGGGCTTTACAAAATACTAGGAATAGCGCACAATGCTCCTCCCTGTGAACTCCTGGATCAGTTGAGATAATTCCTGAGTGGCCAGTCTTTCTACTCCACCTTCATAAACTAGCACCTCCACAGTCAGAAGCAAGTGCCTTCAGATATTTCTGGGCCATAGAATAGGTAACCATGTGGACCCTGAACTAGAAAATGCTTCATGTTGGCTTTTGAAGTGCTCTGTGTCCCTGGTGCCAGTGTCTCTTGAGGTTATTGTTGTTAGAAGCATGTATTTCTGCCAAGTTCAGAGAAGGAATTGTCCTGACTCTCTAACAGGGATACACCTTGTGTTCGGAAAATTCAAAAGCAAATTCTTATGGCTGGGGAAGGCCATTTTTATGGTGATTGATGTTTTGGTCCAATGAGTTCTATGTGCTAGTACTTTCTATATATTAGCTCTTTAAATTTTCACAATACTCTTCCAAGGCAGTTATTATCATCTGCATTGAATAGATGATAAAACTGTGGTCAGAGAACTGATTTGTCCAAGTTCAACTAGCTAGTAAATTATAATGTTTAGAATTTCTTATATATATTAAATCACATAATTCTTACCTACCTCAAAGTAATAATGATCTCCATTTTATAGACAAGGAAACTGAGGCTTAGCAAAGTTAAGGGACTTGTTCAAGGTCACAGAGCTAAGAATTAGCCAAGTGGAAGTTGAATCCAAGTTTAATGTTCTTTCTTCAATAGCTGCTGGCAGCAAACCAGCTATGAGGTGACACTCCTTCCTCACCCCTTAGACATCCTGGTGAACTTTGAAAAAAGGTGTTAGTCCCCAGTGGCTTTGTCAGGTGGGGTGGAAACCTACCTTGGATGTCGTCATTGAACATGCAGTACTTGTTGCGGTATTTGTTGAGGAGGCGGAAGGCATTGGCATTAGCAAAGTCTTCAAACTGGATGAGGCAATTTATTCCAAACCTGTGTGGAGGGAGAGGAAAGAATGCACCCCTCCTTGAGGCAGATTCCTGGCAGATCCCAGCCTGCACTGCGGAGCGGGGAGGTACAGTCCAGGCGGTGGGAGGTGGCCTGGTTCCTTCATCTGGGTTTTTGCCACCTGGCTGGCTCCTGGCTTGGAGCTCTGCCTGCCCCATCATGAACGAGGATGGGGAAAGGAGAGAGTAGGGCACTGGGCTTGTGGTCAGCCAAGCCAGCATCACTGTGACTAATGTGGGCTGGTGGCTCCCATGGGCTGCCATGGCAGACTCCAGGAGTACCAGGAGGGCTGAGATGGGACTTGCCTTCTTTGTAGCCTGTGGCCACCTGAGATCCCCAAAGAGAGCTCACTCCAAACCCAAGGACATGCAGACAGCCCAGCTTCCCCACCACGAGCAGCTGGGGAGCCTCTGCAGCCTCCAGATATCTCCCTGCTGTACCGTGAGGCCTGGAGTTCCTCCACTAGAGACCCCTCTGGGTTCAGGCATTATTCCCTGGTACGATGAGAGGAAGGTTGGGAAAGGCCACTACATTAAGCCACTGTTATCTACTAACATCTTGGTGAACGTGTTCCCCAACTTGCACGTACAGAAGAATCAGTTAAAAAGCTTGCTTAAAAAGCAAGTCACCAGGCCCATCTCACAGGGAGTCTCACTTAGTGAGTGTGGTACAGGGGTCAGGAACCCACTTTTTTTTTTTGAGACAGAGTCACTCTCTGTTGCCCAGGCTAGAGTGCAGTGGTGTCATCATAGCTCAAACTCCTGGGCTCAAGCGATCCTCCTGCCTTGGCCTCCCAAGTGGCTGGGACTACAGGAATGCGCCACGACATCTGGCTAATTTTTTCTATTTCCAGTAGAGATGGGATCTCGCTCTTGCTCAGGCTGGTCTTGAACTCCTGGCCTCAAGCAATCCTCCCGCCTCGGCCTCTCAGAGTTCTAGGATTACGGGCATGAGCCACCGCACCTGGCTAGGAACCCGCATTTTTAAAAAGCACCCCAGATGGTTCTGATTCTGACAGTCTGGAGACCTTTAAGAAACACTGCCTTGGTGGGGAAAGACAATACCCGTGAAGCTGCTTGCTATGCCTTATTTAAAATCTACGCCCGTATTGCCTCCTCGATTTCATGTTCTTCCTAAAAAGTGGCTGGATTTGTTAGAGCTGTTTTTCCTTTTCACGTTTGTCTGTAAGGAAGCTGAGAGTGAAGTTCCTGCTTATTTGCAACAGGCCCCCTCAGCCTAGGCCTTCTGTGCACGGATTTCCCCCTTATTCCCTTCTTGCTCTTTGATCCTGGTATTTGATAGTTTTGCTGATGTCTCTAAGCCTTTTTGGAAGCAAGTGTGTAGGAATTATTAAAAATTACTTAACACATGGACAAAAAGTAGGTTTCATCTCATGGGTCAATTCATGACTAACGGTATCTGAGGTCATGTTCATTGAGAAAAAATGTCCTGAGTGATCTGTAAAGAGTGTCAGGGCACGTGACAGGAAGAAGTGGCCTGCCATTCCAAGCTGGTGCAAACTACAGGCTTGAGATCAGCTTGGGACCAGCTGTAGAAAGATTTATTACCTTGTTAGAGAAGGTGACTGGGGCACCCACTTGGTGGGCTTCCTATGCTCTTAGGACATCTTTCAACTTATTTATTTTATTTATTTTTAATTTTTATGGATACCTAATAGTTGTACATATTTATGGGGTACATGTGATATTTTGATACAAGCAAACAATGTGTAATGATCAAATCTGGGTAACTGGGATATCCATTCTCGCAAACATTTACCATTTCTTTGTGTTGAGAACATTCCAAATCTCTTCTTCTAGCTATTTTGAAATATACAATAAATTATGGTTAACTGAAGTTAACTATTGTGCGATGGAACACTAGATCTCCTTCTATCTAACTGTATTTTTGTACCCATTAATTAGGGCATCTTTCTTTTAATTTTATTTTATTATTTTTTTTAAATTTCAAAATATGAAGGGGGTATAAATGTTTCTGTTATGTGGATTCCTTGTATAATGCTGAAGTCAGGGCTTTCAGTGGCATTTTTCTGATGGGGCTGGTGGCTGTGAGGGAATGAGGAGCACTGAAATGGCCCAGAAAACATTTTTTCCAACCTCATAATTTTGTGCATGGCTTACCCTGTCCAGCAGAAATGCTAATGGGTGGGCAAATATTTGCTCCTGCCATGGTCCTTCCAGAGCCTTAGCTGGTCAGAGCTGCTGGCGGGGGTCCTTGGAGATGGGTCCATGTTACAGGGACAGAAATGCAGAAGCAGGGACTTGCCACATTCTGGGACTAAGAGTGTGGGGCGTGGGTCGGGAGGCCTGTAGGCCTGATCTGGCTTCCCACACACAACTGAGTGACCTGCGCATGTCACTTCACTGCTTGATTCTGTCTCAGTTTCTCAAGTGTTGATGGGCACAATGATACCTGCCTGGTCAACTTCTGTGGGCTGTTGAGAGGGTTAAAAGCTGAGGGTGATTTTTTTTCCTCCAGCTTTATTGAGGTATAATTGACAAATAAAAATTGTATACATTTAAGGTGCACAATGTGGTGATTTGATATAGGTGTACATTGTGAAATGATTACCACGACAAAGCTAATTAACATATCCATCACCTCACATAGTTACCATTTTTTTGTACATGTTGTAAGAAAACTTAAGATTTACTCTCAGCAAACTTCAAGTATGTAATACAGTATTATGAACTAAAGTCTGGAGGTGATTTTTAGACTGTAAAGTGCTCAACACAAGTGTCATTCTGGCACAATTCTTATTCACAGTCATAAAGCAGTGCTGATGTGGAGGGTGGGGGCTCACTGTGTCTCCTGACCCACCATCCAGCTCTTTTTCCCTTGTACTAGAAATAGAAATGACAAATAAAACATCCCATGCACAAATATAATGCCATGCTCACCAGGCCAAAATTTACTGTGAATTTTTGTTCAGGGTATGAATTTCAAGTATTTGGATTGGGAGGGGGGAACGGAATGTCTTTGGTTGCTGGTGGCATTTTGCTATATATAATTCCTACAAGACTCCCAGTGTTGCTCCACAACTGGCCTGGAGCTAAAATACTGAAAAGGTCAGACAACAAAACAATGTAGTGAACGTTCTCTGTTTCTGTCTCTGTCTCTCTCTCTCACACACACATAACCTTTAAGCAACACCACCACTCATTTGCTGAGGTGAAAATAAAGCAAGAATTATAAATAAGCACTTTTGTTCAGTGCACGATACTATTTCATATTTAATTCAGTTTTATATAAGAAATCCTGCTTCCTCCAATGGAGAAATTTGATGGAATATAGAGTGAAACCTTAATTCAGGTTACTTTAATCCTAACTTGGAATTGCACAAAAGGCTGTGTGGATCACCCATCCAATAACTTGGACTCAGCATTCCTAGGACTCCTTGGATTTAAGGACCTCTGGAACCCCTATCCACCTTGGACACCCATTCCCATGGCTGCTCCCTGGACCTTTCATCACCAGAAACCACTCCTACCCTAGGATTTCATACTGTCCCCTCTCAGTCTCTGACTGTAGTCTCTCCTTCCACGTCCCCTCACTTCTACTACACCTGCTCTCTGTCTGCATCGAGACCTCTGGGCCCTTCACCATGTTATCCCAGTCCCTCAGCCTCTCCGTTATGGCTTTTCAAGAAACTGGACCACTATCCAGTCTGAACCAAAGGTGGTTACTTCAGTCACTGTGTTAGCACCATCCATCATCCATCCACATGTCCATCATCCATCCATCCATCTGAAAACATCTATTGAGCATTTATGGTAAGCCAATGCTATAGTTCAATAATGTTTTAGGAAGGGGTGGATACATGAAAAAGTTGGTGGAAATTTAGTGTTTTGAGCTTGCAAAATCAAAATTTCAAAGTGGAAATTTAAATGGCTTAGTGGAAAAAAAGAAGTTCTCAATTCATCCATGTACATCCAAATACAGGTAATGGATTTTCACCATAACACTAATTTAAATGTTAATTATCAGTTGCTTTTCATGTTCACTAAAATACTAACAATGGTAACAAAAATAGCTAACCTTTATTGAATGCTTATTACCTGCTGGGCATTACGCTGAACTCTTTATATACATTATCTCAATTAATCTTCACATGACCTTATGATACAGGGGCTGTTTCCAGAGAAGGAATCCTGAGCTACAGAAGTCAAGTTATTTGGCCAGGGGCTATTTACTCTGTTGCCTTTGGTGAGTGGTGGAGTTGGAATTTGAATCTAGCTCTATCTGACTCTAGAACCTGCCTTAGTTTAGTTTTAATAGAAATACACAGTTGCAAAAGATAAAGCTAAATAGGTAATCAAGCTGGATTTCTTTTTCCATTGGGAAAGACAGTGCCGTGTGGTGAAGAAAATACTGAACAGAGAGACAGAAAAACTGCGTTCTTTGTTTCTGACAAACACTAGGAGTTTTGGCTGAGTCCCCTTTCTCTCTCTGGGTCTCAGTTTCCTGGTCTGAGAGCACTGGAGGAGTAGCATGAGCTACTTGATGTATGGGTTGGAGTTAATACACACTAGGAGCTTCACTTAGATAGTTCTGCAAGTCCAAAGCCAGGAGGTCAGACCATGTGATAGGAAAATCTGGAAAGTCAGTGTCTTAGAGACCTTTTTGTGCTTATACAAACCAGACCAGCTGGGTGGGCAGGGCTGAGGGGCCACCTTCCCCAGGGGCTCCACTCAAGGCCCCCTACTCAGGGCTCTGGGCAGTTTCCTGATTTTAGTTCTGGCAGTGGCCTTGCTGTCCTTCTGTCCTGCCAGAAGCTGCCCCCTACACAGGAGGCTCCTGCTTATCTGTCCCCTTCTGCACTTCTGAACTCTTCACCCTGCAGCCCTGGCAGCAGCTGAGGAACATCTGATGCTTCTCCAGTGGGGAATTTCTGCAATGGAGAGAGAGGCACCTCCCCAAGCCACACACAGAGCTGCCCAGACTTCTCAACCCTGGGGACTCAGCTAGGAAATGGCCTTGGAGCTGCCAGGGGAGGACTTCCAAGGCCAGGGATCACTTAAAGACACAAGGCTGATGGGTGGATGTTTGATATATTTCCCCCAGCACTTAGGCAAGAGGAAGCCTGCAAATGGTGACCTGTCTTAGGAGTCCTGGTGAGCTATGTGTAATAGTATGACAAGACCTAGGCCACAATCAACAGAACCTGGCACCTGCTACCTGTGATACAGCCCCCCAAGGGCATGGAGGGTCCAAGGTGGCTGTTATGCCCTTCCCCCCAGCAAGCTGACCAAATGCAAAGTGAGAGATGTTGGTGGAGCAGAACATTCCAGGGGCTATAGACCTGGTTTCTCTTTTCCATAGGTCAGGACCTGCCATTTTTTCAAACACCTGGGTCTGACCTCTTTCAGGCCTGAACAAACATGAGGGACCTGGGAGGAGCAGGTGAACTTGCTCAGCCTGTCTCTAAATAGAGTGACTAAAAGCTACCACTCACATTTCCATGGGAGTCTACTCTGTTCCTTCAACAAAAACACACATGCAAGATTCCCACAGCAGAGTGTTCAGTGGGAACATCAGTTATAACCCAAGGGAAAACTATTTTTTTCCTTCCAGGAGCTAGAAATTACAGAATCATGAAAACTCTAGGTCTTTTTTCTATTTTACATATTCCATTAAACTCTAATCCTTGAGATGGTTTTAGAAAGAGGTTCTGTGATTAAATAAGTTTGGAAAACTCTGCATATTCCATATAGCAAATACAATATATATTAAAGGATCTGAAAAGTCCTGCAGTAAGAAATCTGTTTAACCCAGCATTTTCTAAACTTATTTGACCAGAGATCTTATCCTGCTGCATCCTACCCTCCCCACTGGAGGCATATTTTGAGGTACATAACTTTTTGCAGAAAGAACTTTCTACAGGTGAGGCTGGGTGGGTTCAGGGCAAAGCCATCTCTCCTTGGGATTACTGCAATTGCTATAATCCTGCAATGACTGATCTTACCTCCTTCAAATTTATTCCCACTCCCCCAATCCATCTTCTATATCTCTCTAAACACAAGTTTGTGCAGGCCACTTATTTTCTTTTTCTTTTTTTTTTTTTTTAATTTATTTTTTTAATTGCAGAATATCATGGGGGTACAACATTTTGGCCATACACATTGCCCCTGTTCTGCCCGTGTCAGAGCCACAATCGTGGTCGTCTCCCAAACTGTGCTCCCCACATCCATTCAGTGAGAGTTTTTCCCATCCCTTCCACCCCCCTCCCGCCCGCCCGCCCTCAGATGAATGTTATTGCCCTGTGTGATGTAAGTGTTCATCAGTTAGTACCAGTTTGATGGTGAGTACCAGTGGTGCTTGTTTTTCCAATCCTGTGACACTTCGCTTCGAAGAATGGGTTCTAGCTCCGACCAGGATAATACCAGATGTGTTAATTCACTATTGTTCCTTATTGCTGAGTAATACTCCATGGTATACATATACCACATTTTATTGATCCACTCGTGTATTGATGGGCACCTGGGTTGTTTCCACAACTTTGCAATTGTGAATTGTGCTGCTATGAACATTCGAGAGCAGATGTCTTTATTATAAAATGTCTTTTTTTCTTTTGGATAAATACCCAGTAGTGGGATTGCTGGGTCAAATGGTAATTCTACTTTTAATTCTTTGAGATATCTCCATATTCTTTTCCATAGAGGTTGTACTAATTTGCAGTCCCACCAGCAGTGTATGAGTGTTCCTACCTGTCCACATCCCCGCCAACATTTGTTTTTTGGGGATTTTTTGATATGAGCCAATCTCACTGGAGTTAAGTGATATCTCATTGTGGTTTTGATTTGCATTTCCCTGATGATTAGAGAAGTTGAGCACTTTTTATATGTTTGCTGGCCATCATTCTGTCTTCTTTGGAAAAGTTTTTGTTCATGTCCTTTGCCCATTTTTTAATAGGGTTGTTTGATTTTTTCTTGTTGATTTTCCTAAGTTCTGTATAGATTCTGGTTATAAGCCCTTTATCAGAGGTGTAGCATGCAAATATTTTCTCCCATTCTGTAGGTTGTCTGTTCACTCTAGTGATAGTTTCCTTGGCTGTGCAGAAGCTTTTCAATTTGATCAGGTCCCATGTATTTATTTTTGTTGCTGCTGTGATTGCTTTGGGGGTCTTCTTCATAAATTCTTTGCCTAGGCCAATGTCCATAAGAGTTTTTCCAACATTTTCTTCGAGAATTCTTATGGTTTCATGTCTTAGGTTTAGATCTGTTATCCATTGTGAATTGATTTTTGTGAGAGGTGAGAGGTGTGGGTCCACTTTCAGTCTTCTACATATGGCCATCCAATTTTCCCAGCACCATTTGTTGAATAGGGAATCTTTTCCCCAGTGTACGTTTTTCTGGAATTTGTCAAAGATCAGGTGACTGTATGAGGTTGGTTTTATATTTGGGTTCTCAGTCCTGTTCCATTGGTCTACATGTCTGTTCTTGTGCCAATACCATGCAGTTTTGGTTACTATAGCCTTGTAGTATAGTTTGAAGTCTGGTAGACAGATGCCTCCCAATTTGTTCTTTTTGCTTAAGATTGCTTTGGCTAGACGGGGTCTTCTCTGGTTCCACACGAAGCGTAGAATTATTTTTTCTAGATCGGCAAAAAATGATGTTGGTATTTTGATAGGGATTGCATTGATTCTGTAAATTAATTTAGGTAGCAAAGCCATTTTTACTATGTTGACTCTGCCTATCCAAGAGCATGGTAAGGTTTTCCATCTATTTACATCCTCTGCAATTTCCTTTCTCAGTGTTTCATAATTCTCTCTATATAGGTCTTTGATCTCCTTAGTTAGATATATTCCTAAATATTTAATTTTCTTTGTTGCTATTGCAAAAGGTATACCATCTTTAATTTGTTTCTCGGCTTGATTGTTATTAGCATATATGAAGGCTATGGATTTGTGTGTATTAATTTCGTATCCTGAGACTTTGCTGAATTCATTTATCAATTCCAGTAATCTCTTGGTTGAATCTTTGGGGTTTTCTATGTATAATATCATATCGTCTGCGAATAGTGAAAGTTTGACCTCTTCTGCCCCTATCTGGACGCCCCTGATTCCTCTGTCTTGTCTAATTGCTGTGGCCAGGACTTCCAGCACTATGTTGAAAAGAAGTGGAGATAGTGGACACCCTTGTCTGGTGCCAGTTTTAAGGGGGAATGCCTTCAATTTTTCCCCATTCAGTATGATATTGGCTGTGGGTTTATCGTATATGGCTTTAATAGTTTCTAGGAATGAGCCATCTATGCCTATATTGTTAAGAGTTCTTATCATAAAAGGGTGTTGGATTTTGTCAAAAGCCTTTTCTGCATCTATTGAAAGGATCATATAACCTTTGTTCTTGCTTTTATTTATATGGTGAATTACATTTATAGATTTGCGTACGTTGAACCATCCCTGCATCTCGGGAATGAAGCCCACCTGATCATGATGGATTATTTTTTTGATGTAATTTGATACATTTGAATTCGGTTTGCAAGGATTTTATTGAGAATTTTTGCATCTATATTCATAAGGGATATTGGTCTGTAGTTTTCTTTTTTTGTTGTGTCCTTTCCTGGCTTTGGTATCAAGGTGATATTGGCTTCGTAGAATGAGTTTAGGAGGATTCCATCCTTCTGGATATTTTCAAATAATTTCTGCAGTATAGGCACCAGTTCTTCTTTGTAGGCTTGGTAGAATTCAGGTGTGAACCCATCTGGTCCGGGACTTTTTTTTGTGGGTAGATTTTTAATTACTGCTTCAATTTCGGTGCTTGATATTCAGGCCACTTATTTTCTGAAAATCCTAAAAGGGCATCTGCTGCTTTTGGGGTTATGTACAAATTCCTTAGGTGGTTTTCACTTTGACCCCAACACATACCCATGTCAACACCTGCCACTCTAGACACATTTTGCTGCTTCCCAACCACTCTGGGCCCTTGCATAGTCCCATGTCTTCTCTTTGCCTAGAAGGCCCCCTTTTTCCCAGGTCAACTCCTTCTTAAACTGTAAGGCCCAGCTGAAATGTCACCTCTTCTAGAAGCCTTCCCTGACCCATCTCTTTCCCTACCCTTACGATATTGCTAATTCTTCTTTTCTCTGGGCTCCCATGATATTTTGGACATATCTGTAACAACATATGCAACATTGTATCATAATTATTTATTGCCATCTGTGCTAATTCAATTAAAGAAATGTGTTGGGCAGGGTATCCTCTTTGTGCCAGGAGCTATACTAGGTATGACACACAAATTCCATTCAACATTTATAAGTGTCCATTATAAACAAGGGATTGTACTACTGGTAAGATACAAAGACAAATACAAAGATCTCACTGTCAAATGGGGACATAAGAAAATAAAAAAGCAGTTGCAACACATCGTGGCAAGGGTAATAATAAAGGTATATGCCAGGTACACAGGAAGCCTGAAAGAGGGCAGGCAGCTCTGCTAGGGGGAGAGGCAGTGAGGGCTTCATGGAGCAGGAGGCTCAGAGGAGGGGCTTGAAGGAAGAGTACTGGGATGTGGGAGGAAGAAGGGCATCTCCGGCAAAGGGGACAGCATATGCATGTGGACTGAGAGAGTATGGAGCCTTCCTGGAGCTGCGGGAAAATACACAGAGCTGGATCTTGGCAGAGGGTGGGTAAGGAAGGGGAGGAGGTGGGGAGAGACAAGCCTGGGTGGACTCCAGGGGCCACCCTTTTACATGCCTGTGTAAAGAGCCAAAATAGTCTGGAGGGCAATAGGGACCAAATGCGGGGCTTTTAGGCAGGAAGGTGGCATGTGTTTTAGGAAGTTCATTCTGGCAGCAGAGTGGATGACAGATGGGCATCTGGGAGGACATACTGGAGACATGGAGACATGTAACCACAGTGAGAGATCATGAAGTCCTGGTGTAGGGTACCGGGGACACTGACGGAGAAAAGGGTTGGGTAAAAGATGTTAAGGAGGTAGAGAGAGGAAGAAAGGCAGAGTGTGGGGCAGTGGAGAGAGCTTTGAGATCAAGTAGGTGTGGCTCTATCACTTATTAAATGTATGACCTTAGGCAAGTTATTTAACACAAATTTCAGTCTTCACTGATAATAGAGTAGGATAATAATACCTCTCTTGCAGTCCTGTTGTGAGAGTTAAATGAGATAATGTATATAAAAATCCTGGCACACTGTAGGCATTGAGTCCACAGAGGCAATGATTATTAAGGACAGGATTTAATAACAGGCCATATGTGAGATGAAGGAGAAGGAGGAGCCCAGGATGGGTGAATGGTAGGGTCCTTTACTCAACAAGATTGAGGATAGGGAAATATGGTCAAACTTACTAGATAAGGCAGACCTGGCACACGTTGAGTCTGAGGTGCCATGGGATGTTCAGATGGATGCGTTCATGAAGCAGTAGGCTATACACGAGGTTCAGGAGAAAGGAACGTGCAGCTCAGGGCACTGTGAGTAGTTGAAGACATGGCATTGGATGAGGGTCCTCAGGCAGTGCATGTGTAGTAAGCAGAGAGCAGGGCCAAGGACAGAACCCTGGGGTACACCTACAACCATGGCGCAGAGAGGCGGTGGAAGAGAGTCCAGCCAAGGAAAGTGAGTAGGAGAACCACTGAGGTGGAAGGTGGCCAGCAGGGCAGCTGCCACAGGAGCCATGCAATGGGTGTGGTCAGGAGTGTCAAATGCTGCTGAGATGTCAAGTGAAACAGGACTACTATGTGTCTATTGGAGTCGGCATTTAGAAGATCACTGGTGACCTTTGCAGACCACTTTTGGCAAAGTGGCAGGGAGGGAACCACATACTGCATGGGGTTAAGGTGTAAATGGAAGGGAGCCAATGTTGGGGATTATGAATTTCAAGAAGCTTGGCTATGAAGTAGGTAGGCTGATAGCCACCGGGGGACGTGGGACAGCAGGCTGGATTTGCTTTTAAGATGGGAGAAAGGAGTCAGGATGGAGGAGAGGTGAGAGAAGAGAGGGTGGGGGAGAGCCTGAGGGGCGGGAGGAGGTGGGGTCTAGAGTGCAGTAGGGTGGGAAGAAGACGCGGTGGGATAGCGTGGGCCAGATAAGAGGCCGTGGATGAGGGGGGGGGGTGGGAAGTGGGGGGCAAGAGTTGGGCAGGGGTTCACAAGGACAACAGGGAAGATATTCTGTGGGTGAGGAGCGGGATGCCAGGATTGGAGGAAGAGGGAACACTGGGCCTGAAAAGGGGAAGGGCAAGCGGAATGAGCCACGATGATGATCTTCGAACAGGGACGGCCATCCGTGAGCGAGGAATTAAGCAGTCTTATTTTGTGTGGCCTTGAGGGAAAAAGTAGAGCCAACGGGTGGAAGTCAGAAGGACACAGATTTCAGTGCCATATAAGGTAGAGATTCCAAACACTGGTCGGAAAGAGGCTGCCGGTCACTGGAGGTGAGTCTGTGGTCGCCGGAGCTCCACTTGGCACGGAAGTCGTGGAAAGGATCCCAGGCCCGGGTGTGAGGGTGGGCCTCTGAGGCCCTTCCCTTCCCAGCGCCCAGGCTGGGAGATCCTGTGGTGTGTCCGGGTCTGGCAGCCAGACTGACGGGCTCCTGCCACTGGCATTCTGGCGTAAGGGGGGAAAACTCCCATCAACTAGCAAGACAGTCACAGGAAGCAGCAACTTCTGAGCAAAAATCCCAGGATAATGTGACCATTCCTCAGTCATTGCTCTGGCAGCAAGTCCAGGCCACATAGAAAACACTCAGGAACAGTTTGGCTTTCCTCCTGAATTTCCCTGTTTATCTGAGTTCCTGGGCAAGCACACAAATGGTGCCAGAAATCCCAGGGCTGGGAAGAGGATGGTGGCTGATCTGTTGACCTCTTGACCTCTGAAAGGTCAGTGGCCAGCACTGAGTTTTTCCTCTAGGCATAGTAACTGACTCCACAACCTCCTGTTCATATAGCCCAGGTGCTTTTCTCAGCCACTAATCCTCTGGCTGGCTTGGGGGCTTCAGCATTTATGCCATGCCAGCTCATATTTGCCCATAGATTGTATGTATTGAGTTGTCATGAGGCCATGAATGTCCTCCATGAAGCTTCTCTGATTAAAGTGGCCCATTCTGATCTCTCTATTTAGGTGTATTCCTGTAGTATTTGCACCATACAGTTTGTCATGCAATAGTATCTTGAACCTGCTCAGAGTCTAACTGACCCTCTGGCACAGAATTGCTAAATTCTACCTTGAATTATGACAGTTAGTCTGGGGGTGAAAGACGGCAAAGTAGGTAAACCCAGTCTGTGTCTGTGGGCTTTTAGGACCCAGGTTGAGCCAAAGTTACAGAGGAGAAGAGAGGAAAAAGACCAGACCAAGTTAGGCAACAGACTGGATCAAAGCAGACACTCTAGTTAACACGGATGAGCACCACTGGCCGGGAGCATCTTCCCAGCCAGGCTGGGAAAGTAGGGAGTCCTTGAAGGCAGGGGCATCCTCTTATTTGCCATTATATGGCATGACAGTTGAAGAATGAGCTTTAACTAGTTACCTTTCCTGTCTCTTGCTCTGGACAAATCAGTCTCCACACCCGTGCTGGAGAAGCAAACATGCTAGTGCATACCTTGTGCCCTGTGCTTGCCTAGGCTCAGTAAATACCTGTTAAACAAATGAAAGCATGAATGAATGAATGTTGGAGGACAGTCCCTCTCACAGGAGTGCCTAGTTGATATCACCAGCTCCCCGTGGAGTGGAGCTACATGCTCCTCTTCTAGAGGCCACAGTGGCAAACTATCTTTGTAGCACAATACCTGAGGCCTCTTCCTTTACCCTTGAGGATTCAAGTTAACACGGGTGAGCACCAGCAGCCAGAGCATCTTCCCAGCCAGGCTGGGGAAGCAGGCCAGCAGAGGATCTATATTCAAAGACCTCAGGCTTTGAAGTCATGGGGATCTGAGAGTCTAGTTGGGTGATTTTGGTGAATTACTTAGACTTTCTGAACCACAGTTTCTTGATCGTTAAGGATTGCTATGATAATTAAATGTAAAGCACCCAGCACAATGTAGGTGTTCTACAAAAGTCAGTTGCTAGCTCTTTCCTGGGAATAAGGCCATGACTTTTAAAATCCAACTAAATGTCCCAAGTCTATCAATCAGCCTTGATCAACACTACTACACTAACACATTAGTCAGGCATGTGTTAAATCTACATAAACCCAGCAGTAATTATTTCACCATAATTTTTTCCATGGTAAATTGTAAACTCCTTGACAGCAAAGTCTATTTCTGACTTCTTGCTATATTCAATAAGTGTTGGTCCAATGAATGAATAAATGAATAAATAGAAAACAAATAATGGAATGCTGTCTTGAATTATTTTCAGCTTACTTTATGTGTCCTTATTACAATCCTAGTGAAAATTGAATTCTTCAGGATGGGTCTTGTTTTTGTATTGTCCACATTTGGGGGCACAGAGAAGGTACATGATAAATACAGGCTGAATGGAAATTTTGTGAATTATGTGAATAAGAGCAAACAACTGGATGGGTTTGCCTTAAGTTCCCACTGCTTTTCTCATTATTTGACCTTGGGGAAATAATTTTCTCTTTAGGTCTCAGTTTCCCCACCCATAAAGTGAGGGATTTGGATCAAATGAGTGGATTTTTTCTTGCTCAGGTATTCCAAGACTTTGAGATCAAAGTCTTAGGGTGGGTCAGGGGAAAATAAGAATGGTAAGATACAGACTGAATTATAGAAGGCATTCCTGAAATTCAGTGTATATAAAAACACTGAGCAGTGACTGTCTCTGCTGAGAGGGACTCAGAATGTGAACACTCCCTTGAAACACTGCAATCAGGACTTAGCGCTAACAGCAATGCTTTTTACACTATTTTAAAATTAAAACAAATCCTCAAACTTTCTTTGTAGTCTGGATGCCATATGCTTAGGGGTTTTTCTTTGCTTATGTTACTTTAAAACCAACAGTAGAAGCTTGGAGCCACGGAGTCCCGGCTTTTCCCCTGGGGTGAGCTGAGCTGGTTGGGGTTTGAGGTTTGTTGAGACACCTGCAGGGGGCGCCCAGCTCGGAGGATGATGGGGCAGCGGCACAGCTGGCCGTTAGGCGGTTAAGAAGGAAGAACCAGGAAGTGCCAGCAGACCAACCTGGACAGTGGCGAATTAAGAGGATGCTTCCTTTACCGCTGGAAGCTAGAGAGTTTTGATAATGAAAGCTGACGGGCCGGTTGGGGTGGCTCACGCCTGTAATCCTAGCACTCTGGGAGGCCGAGGCAGGAGGATCTCTTGAAGTCAGGAGTTCGAGACCAGCCTGAGCCCTCAGCAAGAGTGAGACCCTGTTTCTACTAAAAATAGAAAAAGTTGGCTAGGCCTTGTGGCACGTGCCCGTAGTCCCCGCCACTCCTGAGGCTGAGGCAGGAGGATCGCTTGAGCCCAGGAGTTTGAGGGTGAGCTAGGCTGACACCATGGCACTCTAGCCCAGGTGACAGAGAGAGACCCTGTCTCAAAAAAAAAAAAAAAAAAGCTGATGGCTGGTTCCTTCATAGCCCCTCTTATGGTGAGGATGGGTGGGGTATCAACCCTGCCCTTGAGCAAGCGGGAGAGACGACACGAGTAAGCTAAGCAGAATAGCTGTCTTAATGAAGACTTTCCTCCCATTTACCCTCCTTGTCTACTGTATCAAGGTGTCTGGAGTATGCTGAACTTTCCTTTATTCATGGGAGAAAATAGAGATAGAGAATATCCAATTTAGGGGGTGGGTTCTGGAGTTAGACCTCCTGGGTTCACAGCTTGGCTATACCATTTACTAAATGTGTGAGCCCAGGCGATTTCCCTGACCTCCTCTTCACGGAGGGTGCAGCCATCTGCGGTTCCCAGCTTTTGGCAGGACTCTTGGTTCCAATATCTTGTCTTGTACAGACCTCAACGCTTGGCCCTGCGGGGATGTGGACCCATCTCCAGGCCTGAATGATAAGGAAACAGCCATGAAATGGAAGGACATTCAAGGCGGGGGAAATGGCAAGCACGAAGGCTCTGCGGCTGTGACAAATGAGCGGCAGGAAGGCCAAGGTGACTGCAGCTGAGGGAGCCAAGGGGAGGGTGGTGGGAGGCGGAGTCATCAAAGGCTTCCTTCCGGCTCTGAGAGCGAAGTACAAGGCTGCTGTATGAAGAGCCTCTTAATAGGTCAGTATTAATGGATAGTCCAGGGCATTTTAGTGGCTTTCTGTGTGGCAAACTTCTGTTTCTCATTTCTGTGCTGAGAAATGTGTCTCATCAAAAGATATTTGGTTTTGCAAGGGGACAATTCTCTCTGAGTGGTGGGTCTGTAGGGCCCAAATAACACTCAGCTTGAAACAACTGCAGGAAATATAAGAAGACCTCACCCCCATGAACACACACAAACACCCCCTACTGTGTACACAACACCTGTACATGTGAGGAGGGAGTTAAACTGAATAGGTGGGGAGGGGAGTGTGAAGACCAAGCATTTACTCATCGCATATTCCAGGGATATGAAATGGAGATGGATCACAGCGCTGTTTTGATTTTTCCTTCTCAAGTTTAGCACTGGGGAAGCGAGGAGAAGTAATATTGGGATGGAGAGGACAGTCGGGTGGAGGACTGTGGAAGGCAGCGATGGATATATCAATGAATATATTAACTCAAGCATGAATGCATGAATGTGGGCACCACCAAAGCACTGCCTAAAGGAGAATGGCTTTGGACATTGCCTAAATTAATAATAATTATAATAATAGCAAACATTACTTAAGTGTTTGCTATCATTCAGGTAAATGTTAAGCATATGGATGGCCTCATGTATCCATCATAAGCCCTCTACAAGTCTTAAAAATGCATCTTAGAGATGGGGAAACTGAGGCACAGATGAATTAAGTAGTTTGTTCATAAATGTTACTAAGTAGCTTGTTAATAAGAGGTTCAAACTTAGGCAGTCTAGCTCTAGAATTTGTGACTGTAACAACACAGTTAGTGGGTGGGGTCTTAATAAAGTCCCCTTTTTTAGGTGAGGTACATACATTTTATAACCTTCCTTAAAATTTTATAACCTGCTCTTAAAATGAAGCTAATAATAGTACCTACCTCATAAGGTTGTTGTGAGAATTAGGTGAGTTAATATTGTATGAGGTACTTATATCAGTGTCTGTACATAGTAAGCAATTAAATAAACAAGAGTTATTATTGTTGTTATTGCTATTTATACATTGAGGGGAGTCACAACCACCCCCACCAAATAAGACCCTTCTATCCCTTCATCTCCTCTGCCATAAGCTGAAAGTTTCAAGTCTGGGCATGATTTGTTCCTATTCTTGATACCGGGTGATAAAATCAGACTGCTAAGAGAAGATGAAAAGGAAACAGCCAGCTGGCGTTATTGAATCCATCTCCCTAGCCATTGAATTTCTTCCAGCACATTTTGGCCTCAGTCCTGAGGCTGGACCTTAACTAGAGAACTGCAAACCCCCTCAATTATCCAGTCTGCTTGACCACAATGGAAGCTAATAGGTCCTAAAGGGTTGGGTCTAGTTTGCATTTTGATACAGTCTCCCAGGCCATGATCCAGCCTGTGACTCAGGACAGATTCATTGCAGGCATGGGAGTCTGCCACCAAGAAAAATCTGACTCCTGTTCTGCTGGAAACATGTAGGAGCTGGACTGTCAACAATTAACCATGTCAGGCTGAGACCAGAAAATTGTCCTGCCTCTTCACTGGCCAGACTAGCCAGAATGATATCCAAAGTTCCCTCCTCTGAGCTTCCTCAGATGTGGTCAAGGTTCATAGCCTTCACTCCATTCTAATTGATAGCTAACCTGGTGAAGGCTTTTGACCCACCAACCAACCGACCAACTCCCACCCTCATCATTTACTGTGGGTTCCCCATGAGTAAAGCCATGCTCCCTAAGAACCACCAGTCTGGTGGAGACGTTACAGAATCACAGGACCTGAGATAGGAATGATCCTTAAAGGCCATCACTCCAGACCATGCCAATACTTGAACCCTTCTACAACACTCCAAGCACAACTCTGCCCAATCTCTTCTCTGACTGTGAAAGATTAAAAACCAAAAAGAGCTTTATTATATTTATTTTTTTAAAGGTATGAAAGAAAATTTATTCAGCTCTGTGAGGCTTTACTTTCATGATATACATACCCTTGGCATAGGAAAGCCCTATTAAAGTTTCAGAAGTTGCTTAATAAGGTAAATATTTAGTTTGATTTTATGAGGCTTTCAGACATTAAGTTTGAGAAAGTTAGTGGTTATCATGATTTGCATACCTGATCACAATCAAAACAGTAAAATAGCCAAAGAACAGGACTTTCTTACTACCCCCCAAAACATAATAAATTATAATTTCCAGTGAAACATTTATTCCTACGCTGCATTCATTCTTTTCTGACAAAAATGCCCTTCAGAAATCTTATGCTACACTCATTTTGACCTCTTATTTTCCACTTTATACCCTTTGACTTTGTAAAAATTTCAAAATATTAAGGGGCTACAAATGTTTTTGTTGCATGGATAGCTTTTATAACGCTTAAGTCAGGGCTGTTAGTGTGCCCATCAACAGAATAGTGTTCATTGTACCTGACAGGTAGGTTTTTACCCCTCCCCTCGATCCCCCTCCCCTCTTCTCTAGTTTCAATGATCTTTACTTCTCTCTGTGCCTGTATGTGCCCATCGATTAGTTCCAAATGATTAGAAAGTACATGTAGTGTTTGTTTTTCCATTCCTGAGATACTTCACTTAGGATAAGGGTCTCCAGTTCCATTCAAATTGCTACGAAAGATATTATTTCATTCCTTTTTATGGGTGAGTAGTACTCCATGGTATAAATATACCACATTTTGTTAACACACTCATGAATTGATGGGCACTTAGGTTGATTCCACCTCTTTACAATTGTGAATTGTGCTGCAATAAACATTCAAATGCAGGTGTCTTTTTGACAAAATGACTTCTTTTCCTTTAGGTAGATACCCAGTACTGGGATTGCTGGGTTGAATTGTAAGTCTACATTTATTTCTCTGAGGAATCTCCATACTGTTTTCCATAGAGGTTGTACTAATTTGAGGTTCCACTAACAGTGTATAAGCATTCCTGTCTCTTTGCATCCATGCCAGCATCTATAGTTTTTTGACTTTTTAATAATGGTCATTCTGACAGGGGTAAGGTGATGTCTCACTGTAGTTTTAATTTGCATTTCCCTGATGATTAGTGATGTTGAACATTTTTTCATATGTTTGTTTGGCCATTTGTTTATCTTCTTTTAAAAAACTCCTGTTCTTGTCTTTTGCCCACTTTTTAATGGGGTCATTTGTTTTTTCTTGCTGATTTATTTGAGTTCTTTGTAGATTCTGGATATTAGCCCTTTATTGGATGTATAGTTTGTGAATATTTTCTCCCATTCTGTGGGTTGTCCATTTACTCTGTTGATTATTTCCTTTGCTGTGCAGAAACTTTTTTATTTAATCAAGTCCCTTTTATTAATATTTATTTTTGTTGTTACTGTAATTGCCTTTGGGGTGTTAGTCATAAATTCTTTGCCTAGGCTGATGTCTAGAAGAGTTTTTCCTATATTTTCTTCCAGAATTCTTATGGTTTCATGCCTTACATTTAAGTCTTTTATCTATCTCGAATTGATTTTTGTATATGGCAAGAGATAGGAGTCCTGTTTCATTCTTCTGCATGTGGCTATCCAGTTTTCCCAGCACCATTTATTGAATAGGTCTTCCTTTACTCAGTATATGTTGTTGTCTGCTTTGTTGAAGATCAGTTGGTTGTAGGTAGATGGTTTTATATCTCGGTTCTCTGTTCTCTTCCATTGGTCTATGTCTTTACTTTTATAGCAATACCATGCTGTTTTGGTTACTGTGGCCTTGTAGTATAATTTGAAGGCTTGTAATGTGATACCTCCAGATTTGTTCTTTTTGCTTAAGATTCCTTTGGCTATTCAGGCTCTTTTTTGGTTCCAAATGAAGTGTAGAATTATTTTTTCTAGATCTGTGAAATATGATGTTGATATTTTGATGGGGATTTCACTGCATCTGTAAATCACTTTGGCCAGTGTAGACATTTTAACAGTGTGGAGTCTACCAATCCATGAGCATGAGATGTCTTTCCATTTGTTTGTGTCATCTGCGATTTCTTTCATCAGTGTTTTATAGATCTCCTTACAGAGATCTTTCACCTCCTTGGTTAAGTATATTCCTAAGTATTTTATTTTCTTTGTAGCTATTGTTAATGGTAGTGAGTCTTTGATTTGACTCTCAGCTTGACTGTAATTAGTATATAGAAATGCTACTGATTTGTGTACATCGATTTTATAACCTGAGACTTTGTTGAATTTATTTATCAATTCTAGGAGTCTTTTGGTAGAGTCTTTGGGATTTTCTTGATACAAGATCATATCATCAGTGAAAAGTGATAGTTTGACCTCCTCTCCCAATTTGTATATCCTTCATTTGTTTCTTTTGCCTGATTGCTCTGGCTAGGACTTCCAGTACTATGTTAAATAGAAGTGGTGACAGTGGGCATCCTTGTTTTTTTCCAGATCCCAGGGGAAATGCTTTCAACTTTTCCCCATTCAGTATGATGTTGGCTGTGGGTTTGTCATATATGGCTTTTTAAATTTTGAGGTATGTTCCTTCTATGCCTAGTTTGTTGAGAGTCTTTATTATGAAAGGGTGCTGGATTTTGTTGAATGCTTTTTCTCCATCTACTGAGATGATCATATGGTCTCTGGTTTTGCTTCTGTTATGTGGTGAATCACATTTATTGATTTACATATGTTGAACCATCCTTGCATCCCTGGAATGAAGCCCAATTGGTTGTACTGGATTATTTTTTAGATGTGCTGTTGAAGTTTGCTAGTCTTTTGTTGAGGACTTTTTAATCTATATCCATAAGGGATATTGGTCTGTAGCTTTCTTTTTTTGTTGTGTCCTTTCCTGGATTTGGTATGAAGGTGATACTGGCTTCATAGAATGAGTTAGGGAGGATTCCCTCCTTCTCAACGTTATGGAATAATTTCTGTAGGATGGGTACGAATTCTTCTTAGTAGGTCTGGTAGAATTTGGCTGTGAGTCCATCTGGTCCAGGGCTTTTTTAATTGGGATATTTTTTGTTACTGCTTCAATCTCACTGCTCATTATTGGTCTGTTCAGAGTTTCTATTTCTTCCTGACTGAATCTTGGGAGGTTGTGTGTTTCCAGGAATTTGTCCATTTCCTCTACGTTTTCTAGTTTATGTGTGTAGAGATTTTCATAGTTTTCACAGATGATATTTTGTATTTCTGTGGTATTAGTTGTAATATCTCCTTTTTCATTTCTAATTGAGCTTATTTGGGTTCTTTCTCTTCTAGTCCTGGTTACTCTAGCAGGAGGTCTATCAATTTTGTTTATTTCTTTATAGAACCAACTTTTGTTTCATTGATCCTTTTTTTTTTTTGGATTCCATTTTGTTTAGTTCTGCCTGGAGCTTTGTTATTTCTTTTGTTCTGCTGGCTTTGGGTTTGGTTTGCTCTTCCTTTTCTAGTTCCTTGAGATGTGACATTAGGTTGTTAATTTGTCATGTTTTTGTCTTTTTGATGTAGGCATCTCAGGCTATGAATTTTCCCATAGGACTACTTTTGCTATATCTCATAGACTTTGATAACTTGTGTCCCCTTTGTCATTCAGTTTCAGGAATCTTCTGATTTCCATGTTAATTTCATCATTAACCCAATAATCATTTAGCAACTGGTTGTTTAATTTCCGTGATTTTGTGTAGATTTGAGTGTTTCTCTTGGAATTGATTTCTGGTTTTATTCCACTGTGGTCTGAGAAGATACATGATATGATTTCTCTTTTTTTGAATTTGTTGAGACATGTTTTGTGGACTAAGATATGATCAATCTTGGAGAATGTTCCATGTGCTGATGAGAAGAATGTATGTTCCGTAGTTCTTGGGTAGAATGTTCTGTAAATGTCTATTGGATCCATTTGTTTTAGAGTCTTGTTGATGTCCAGTGTTTCTTTATTGATTTTCTGCTTCAATGATCTGTGCAGCTCTGTCAGTGGGGTGTTGAAGTCCCCAGAAATTACAATGCTACTTTTTATCTCTTTTCTTAGATCTAGTATGATTTTCATGATGAATATGGGAACTCCTGTGTTAGGTGCATATACTGAGGATTGTTATGTCTTCTTGTTGAATTGCTCCCTTTGCCATTATATAATAACCTTCTTTGTCTTTCTTTACTATTGTTGATTTAAAGTCAATTTTATCTGATATGAGAATGGCTATACATGCTCTCTTTTGGTTTCCATTTGCATGGAATTTTTTTCCCACCCCTTCACCTTGAGTCTGTGTGAGTCCTTGTGGGTTAAATGTGTTTCCTAGGGAGAGCAGGGTTCTGTTTTTTCATTTGTTCAGCCAATTTGTGTCTTTTGAGTGGGGTGTTCAGACCATTTTTGTTGAGTGTTAGTATTGATAGGTGGGATGCTGTTCTGTTAGTCATGTTGGGTAGTACCTTATTGCTTTGTTTCCCTCTTGTGCTGTTGTTTTATACTAGCTATGAGCTTTAGCTTTTGGGTGATTTTACACTGGTGGGTATCTATTGTGCTGATCCATGTATAACGCAGTTCTGAGTATTTCCTGTAGGGCAGGTATAGTCGTGACAAATTCCCTTAGTGTTTGTTTGTCTGGAAAAGTCTTTATTTCTCCATCATTTATGGAACTTAGTTTTACAGGACACAAGATTCTTGGCTGGCAGTTGTTCTGTTTCAGACAATTGAAGATGGGGCCCCAATCCCTTCTGGCTTGTATGGTCTCCACTGAGAAGTCTGCTGTTAGCCTGATAGGTTTTCCTTTGTAGGTTAGTTATTGCTTTCTTCTTGTTGCTTGTAGAATTTTCTCCTTCATTTTGACTTTGGCCAAGTTGGTGACTATGTGTCTTGGGGATGTCCTATTTACATGAATCTTCCCAGTGTTCAATGACCATCTTGTATCTGAATGTCTGAATCTCTGGCAATACCAGGGAAGTTTTCCTCAATAATTCCCTCAATAAGATTTTCCATGCTTTTTGCTCTTTCTTCTTCTCTCTCAGGGATACTTATGACTTGTATATTAGTTCCCTTCACATAGTCCCATGTTTCTCTGAGTGATTGTTTATTCTTCTTTATTCTCTTCTCTGCGTCTTTGAATGACTGGGTTAGCTTGAGAGCCTTGTCTTTAAGCTGTGAGATTCTTTCCTCTGCTTGGTTTAGCCTGTTGTTGAAGCTTTCTGCTGTATTTTGAAATTCCTAAATGATGCTTTCATTTCTTCAAGTCTTTTATATCCTTTCTTATGTTGTCTATCTCTTTAGTGACTTTTTCATCTTTTCATTGATGTCCTGAACATTTTTTTGGCTTCTTTGTGTTGGTTTTCAACTTTCTCTCCAATCCCATTTATCTTATTTGCCATCCATATTCTGAATTCCATTTCAGACATTTTGACAATTTCTTTTTGGTTGGGATCCACTACTGTAGATCCATTGAGATCCCTTGGGGGTGTCAAACAGTTTTGTTTTTTCCTGTTGCTAGAGTTGTTTTGCTGGTTTCTTCTCATTTGAATCCTATTCTCTGAGCTCAAGGCTGATAGGTTTACAGAGCACCTAGTCTCCTTTGCTGGAAACTCTCCTACTTAGTGAGAAGAAAGGGCGGTCCCTAGATGACACTTATGTGTCCTCCTCTGGACTGTTGACCTGGCAGGGTGGAGGTAGGCACACTGAGAGCCTGTAATGCAGCTGTTCTGTTTGGTCCCATTCCCCTGTGATTGTCACAGTTCAAGCCAGTGCTGGATGATCTTTGTGTGGGGCTGTGGGTTTTTCCCCAGATTGTTGTTGAAAACTCAAGTTGGGGGCTGAGTGAGACCCTCTCCATGGAGGCTGGCATTGTCGGGGAAGATTGCTCTGCCCAGGGTCTTCCCATGGAGACGACAGTGGCATGTGAGTGAGGCTATCTAGGTGGTGGTCGTGAGTGTCTGGGCTGTGGGTGGTTGCTTGACCTGGGTCCAGGTATAATGTCAGCTTGAGTCTGGAAGGTCTCTGGTGAAGCACTGGATCTTGGGGTGGTTTCACGGGCCCAGTGGCAGTGGTGGAGATTTGGAACTGGAGTCTTGGTGTCCAGGTGTAGTGCTGGAATCTCGGGGCGGGGGTAGTCTCGGGCCCAGTGGGAGCACTGGAGCCACAGGGGTGGAGCCTCAGGTCCCAGAGACAGCATTGGAGCCTCGGGCAAGTAGAACCGTGGTCCTAACAGCTGCAGTGAAGCTTCATTGGAGGAGCTCTGGCCCAGAGCACAGCAGGAGCCGCAGAGCCAGAGCTGTGGCCTTGAGGCAGGGCAGGAGCTGTGTGGGCAGCGCTGCAGGGTCAGATCACAGTGCGGGAGCCACAGAGGTGGAGCAGTGTGGCGTTGGCAGTGGCGTGGGGTTCATGGGGTTGGGACTGTGGGTCAGGGCTGCCAAGTGGCCAGGGTTCACCCCCTGCCCAGGTCCCACTGAGGCATTTGCCACAGTGCTTCTGAAGTGGTGTCTGTGGTGCCTGAGGCGCCCCCTCTGCTCAGATCCCACCTTGGCGGGGAAGGACACTCAGCTCCCAGTCACAGGGCATGGCACAGAGGAACGTCTGCTTTGCCCGCTCCTTCCCTGGCCTGGCAGGAGTGGGAGCAGGGAAGCAAAGGCAGCTGTTGCAAAGCCGAGCCCCATGCAAACCTGGCGCCTTGTACCTGAGAGTTCTTCCTGTCCTTCCCCATGCGTGGTGCCTCCCCAAGCTTGCCTTCCATCTTGCCAAATGATTCGCCCCATCACTTTCTTCACTCTTTATGTCCCCTGTCGCTTCTCCGGAGTTTTACAATGCTCTTTCCAAGAAGAGCCATCCATAGGTAGGCATCTGCCTGTAATTTCCCATCCTCTTGTTGAGAGTGGCACGCGTGGGCTGCTTCTAGTCTGCTTTCTTGCACCCCTACACTCTCTTTGACTTTTTTTTGAACATTGGTTACAAATAATCTTTATCATCATCTCCTCAGTCTTTTTTTTTTTTTTTGAGATAGGGTCTTGCTCCGCTGCCTAAGCTACGGTGCAGTGACGCAATCATAGCTCGCAGCAGCCTGAAACTCCTGGGCTCAAGTGATTTTCCTGCCTCAGCCTCCTGAGTAGCTGGGACTACAGGTGCACCACCATGCCCAGCTAATTTTTTATTTTTTGTAGAGATGGGGTCTTGCTATGTTGCTCAGGCTGGTCTCAAACTCCCTGCTCAAGCAATCCACCCACCTTGGCCTCCCACAGTGCTAGGATTGCAGGCGTTAATCACGGTGCCCAGTCTCCTCAGTCTTAATGCCATAGTCACCTGTTTTACCTTGGCTGTATTTTTATTGTTTAGAGTAGGATACACTTATTAAGCCAGTTATACTCCAGTAACATTGTGAATGAAAATAAACGTTAGAGAATTAAGAACAAGTAATGGAGTCATTATTTCACTGATCCTTATCCAATGTCAGAAAAATCATGTCCCTAAAACAGCAATTCTGCCTGATAAATTCTTTCAGTGTCTAAACAGAAATGGGAAGAAAAATGAAATTATGGGAAGTCTATGATACTTTACTAGACATTGTGTGCTTTTAATAGTTCAACACTGGTCATATTTGGCAATCAAGAGTAAATTAACAGGCTAACATCCAAAAATGTATGCTTTCATAAGTATAAAGTGTATAAACAATTAGGTAAGCTTGTGGAGAAGCTGACCAAGATACATAAATTAGGAAGTACAAATGCCCATCTAAATTTTCCATATCTCATTTTTTTACAGAATATTTATTAAAGTTGTTTAATATATAATTTCTTATTTTTCATTTTGGAAGTCATTTATTACAGAGATAATTATCTTGTCTGATGACAAACAGCAGCCACAGTGATTATTCTGGACCTCCACATTGGATAAATTCAATTTCTTCCTGAGACAAAAGTTTCCTTCTGTTATAGAAGGAATATCACAATGCAGTGCATGCTTAATTAGCAGATGGACTATGCAGCCAATAAGATTACAAATGGGGGAAGTGTTTCAGGCCAGGCTGGTCAGGATAGATTTCCCTAGGGAAGGTAGAATTTGAATTAGCACATTGCTATGAGTTCTGCCTCTAATCTCCTTCCATATCCTGTCAATTTTAATGCAATACTTTTGTTGCTCAAGAACCTACCATGGCTCCCTATTGCTTACTGCATCAAGTCTCAAGTAAGGTATTTTGTGGATTGGTAGTTTTCAAAGATTTTTAGCGGAATTCTTTAATTAATGAAATATTGAGCAGAAACCTGATATAGAAAGCAATTAAAAACAATGAAATGTTTCTTCAAGTGGTTTAAATCTTTTATAGTTGGGGGAAAATATTTCATTTATAGCACCCATGATGAGCCTCTGTAGAGCCTTGGGACTTAGGGAAGTTTGGTTGAAAAACCACTGGATTAGAAGGCTAAAGCCATTTATACTTTTGACTTCTAATAATTATGACCTTCTGCCTGGGTTTCAAGGCCCATCACAGTGTGGTAGTTAATTTTAGGTATAATCTTGCCTTAGTTAAGGGATACCGAGATAGTGAGTAAAGCACCACTTCTGAGTAATATCTATGAGGGTGTTTTCAGAAGAAAGTGGCATTTGAATTAGTGGATTGAATAAGGAAGATCTGACCTCACCCTATATAGGCAGGCACCACCAATTGGTTGAGGGCCTGGATGGAATAAAAAGGCAGAAAAAAGGCAAATTCTCTTTCTTTTCTAGAGCTGGCACACCCTTCTTCTCCTGCCCTTGACATGAGAAATCCAGGTTCTCTGGCCTTCTTACTCCAAGACTTGCACCAATGGCCCCCTAGGTTCTCAGGCCTTCAGATTTGGGCTTAGCTATGCTACCAGCTTCCTGGGCTCCTGATCTTACAGATGGTATATCGTGGGACTTCTTGGCTTTCATTATCACATCAGCCAATTTCCATAACAAATCCCCTCTCATCTCTCTATCTATCCATCCATCCATTCATGTATCCTATTGGTTTTGTTTCTCTGGAGAAAACTGAGAATACATGTAGCCTGTTCCATTCTTTCTTAACCTTATTTTGAAGCCATAAACATTCATCTCTAGTTTGGCCATTCTTCCAGAGTCTTTTGCATACTCCTTGCCTTTCCTGTGTTCTTGCTTTTCTCATGACATGTCTTCTATACGAAACGTCATTCTTTCTCCTGCTGCTTACCCAAATTCAGCCCCAAAGTTGTACAATTTCCATCTCTTCCCAATCATCCATGATTGCTCCTTTCTTTGAATTTCCATTGAACTGAAGGTCAATGTCAAACAATTGAGTACTTAACTGTTCTGTAATTATTTCCTATTCAAAAATATTGTCTCCTCTGAAGTACTATATGGTTCTTGAGGACACAGTCCATTTCTATTTCTTTTGAATCTCATTACAGTACCTAGTAGAGTGTTGAGCATGTAGTCATTATTCAGAAGCCCCGGAAATGTGTGATCAGATACATTATTTGCTTGTGCTGCTCCTAGCTTTCTGGGAGCTTCTATGATGAGTTTTCTCAGCTTAGTGATAAAATAAAGCTCAGTTCCCAGAGTTCAGTGGCAGTACCTACTGTTCCTAATTATTTGCCAGCAAAATGCATCCCTTGTAGGAAAAGTTTACCCTTTCCAGTTTGAAAAGTCAAATTAAAAAAAAATAGACATATTTATTGGGAGGGTTATGTGACTTTCTGTACTCCACAGGAAGCTTTTTAGAAGGAATTCCCTAAACAAGGCAGTCACCACTGTCTTTACCTAACCAATGCTTTTGCCATCTCCCTCTTCCAAGCTCATTAGCTGTCATGAAGTCAAGGCTGAGACAGAGAATTAGGCCTGTGCACATGCCTGCTTGTGGGGAAAAGCAGGCCTGGTTCTAGCCCACCATGTGTCTTCAGAGCCAGAGTGCCCAGACGTGTGAGTGTTTTCCCCACATGTGGAAATGCAGTTATGCCAGGCATGAAAGCAGCTCGAGTTCCTCAGGGCAAAGGGGATTCCAGCAGAACCAGTGGTCACAGACCTGCTTGGGAGGTCTCCAGACTAGAAGGAAGCTGTCAGAACAGCAGGTGTATTGTCATGAGGGACCTCCATGGCAGGGTGAGCCCAGACAATGTACAGGGTCTTACCCCACATAGGTCCTTGCTAATAAAGCTTGTGGAAAGTCTTACACCCTCACCTCAGGCTCTAGTCTGACTCTGAAAGTGGGGGAGTTGGGGCTGCTCAAAAGATGCCTCATCTGGTGAAGTGGTCTATCAGAGTTTCTCAAACTTCAATCTTTGCAAAGCGCTATGAGAATCATTAGGAATGCTTTAAAAATACAGACGCCCAGGTCTCAAGCCAGGGCTACTATGGCTTAAGAGCCTGGAGCCTATATTCTTGATAAGCTTCCCTGGTGATTCAGAGGCAAAGCCAGATTTGGGAACCATAGGTCAGTATTAGCATGCTACTTTGATTTGATCCACTGCTTTATTCCAGAGTGGATTGGGGATGGAGGTGGGGGTAGGGTATACCCAAGGGAGCATATTCCTGCATGTTTTTGTAACTCAGAAGAAGCAGCTGCATTTTCATGTGGATGAAAATATAGAGTCTTGGTTTAGTTCTTGAAATATCCTGAACATAGAGGCTCCCTTAGCCTCTGAGTTGCTATGGAGCTGTAGGGGTCAATAGCCAGTGCGGGTGCTCACAGAGTCACAGATGCTTGGGCCACAGGCTCCTCACAGATCCAAGATGGGTAAAGCACAGCACATGGGCTGCCACCCCTCATTCTCTGCTGAGGGCAGACATTGCTAACCAACCATGATGCTCTTCCCTGTCAAACCTGGAGAGGCCTTAGAGTCCTAAGCAATCAGAGCTGGCACAAGGAATGAAATCTTTCACGCTCCTTGCCATTCTTCCAACAATATCCTAGTCTAATCCTAAATTTTACTGAGCACTTTGACTTGCAGTTATCCATAGGGCACAGTTCATAAAAGGGTGGTGAGTCATATTCTCTTCTCTTTCTATGCTCTTTCCCTAGGTAAACTCAATCATTCCCTTGACATTAATACCATCTATAGGTTGGAGACTCCCAACTTTACATTCCCACCCTAAAACTCTTCTTGAGCTCCAGACTTACATAGAAACTCAGAGGCTAAGGAGGCTTAGAGGATCAGGTTGTCTAAACTCCAGTAGGTATTAATATATAAGAAACGTCTTTGACTGCAAAGTTCTTTGAGAGCAGGGCTGTTTATTTCTCTGTGGACTGCCTGGCTCAGTGTCTGGTATATAGCAGGTACTAGGTAAGACTACCCATTGATTTTATGTGATACATTTCCCTGCTTATATGTGTAACTGTGTTATTCTTTTTCTCTGCCCTTCTTGCATTTCCAGAGCACATTGTCCTATAATGCTGGTTGCCCCATTCTTTGTCCCTCCCAAGCTGGATGGGGTATGGTAGTCTATTATATTGGCAGCCCCCAATGCACCATGACTCCCAGTATTTACATCCTTGTGTTACCTCCTCCTTTGGAATCCAGTATGGGTCTGTGATTTGCTTTAACCAGTACAATGTGGTGGAAGTTATACTGTGCCAGTTCCAGGTCTCATCCTTAAGTAGGCCTGGCAGCTTCCACTTTTGTGTTGTTGGGAGCCCTGGACTGCTATGACAAAAGTTCAGCTCTCTTGTTGAGAGAAGAGACCATATGGAGAGGCCATGTGAAGAGGGAGAGATCCTGAGACTGTATGGCAACAGAAGGAGCCCAACCTTTCCAGTGTCCCAGCTTAGCCCACTCTTGGTTAATCTGCCAGTTGAAAGCAGGCATATGCATGACCACTGGGAAGACCAGTAGAAGAACCATGCAGCTGAGCCCATTCCCAGTAATCTGCCAGCTGAAAGCAGCCATATGTGACCACTGGCAAGACCATCAGAAGAACCACCCAGCTGAGTCAGCTCAGCTTGTAAGAATCAAGAGCAAAGAAAATGTTAAGCCTCTAAAATTTGGGGTGGTTTGTTACACAGCAATAGAACTGGGGGGGGAGGGGGTAGGCCTTCACACCACAGACCGAGGGGCAGTGAACAGTCTTGGAATCTCACCTATTTGTTTCTAGGTTTAACTTTGGTGCTCTGCTTTGTACAAAGGCCTGACAAGTACCAATTCATTTGCCCCTGTCGATCTGATCAGGACACAGTAGAGATATTTAGTTATTTTGTTAGTATATATATTTGAACAGACATCTTTACAGGCACCCTCCAAATGTAGGACAGAAACAAGTGGGATGAGGAGCAGAGGGGAGATGGAATGGGGGGAGTCCCACTTAGGCTGAAGTGACACAGAAATGCATGCTGGAGCACATGGGGTGGCTCTGGAAGGGCAGGGGCTCATATCAAATTTGGAAGACAGTATTAAGGGGTGGGCCTGTGCAGTAACTGGCTCCAGAGATCAGAGGCCCAGGGCTGTCTGGGTTTCTCTGAAAACTAGAACTTTCTACAGAGAGCACTAATAGTGAAATTGTGACTTCCACTATGGTGTGAACCTCAGGTATTTTGTGTCTGTGTGTGTGTGTGTGTGCATGAAAGAGAGAGAGAGAGAAGATTTAAAAAGATGGAGAGACTCAAAAAACAAGAAATTTTCCTGGAGCTAAAATGTGAATGCCTTTTTTAAAAAGTAAGATTCCTTTATTTATTTTCCTTCTTCTTTACTACTCTCATCTTAGCAGCTTAAGAATCCCTATATTAGGGTTTGGGGAGTTAGAGAAAAAAGGAGTGGTTTCCTCTCCTGGCCTGCCTAGGCTGAAGCTGCTGCTGACATCAAACTTCTGTCCAACCCAGGCCAATCATGAGACAGAGCTAGGGCTCCAGGTGCAAACTTAAAACAGATGATTTCCATCCATTCTACTGTAAGTAACAGGAATGGTAAATGTGAGGATCATCAGGGACAACTTGTCACACCAGGATGTGGTGTTCAGGTGCAATGCTCTGGGTCCCACTGGATGGCAGGGAGGGAGCAGGAGGAAAGAAATGACCAGTCCTTGCCACGATAACATCAGTTTTTTGTTTCAGCTTTGAGGAGGACACTCCCAGCTGTCCATTGCTGTGGTTCACAGACTTAAATGGAAGTTCATTCTGTGCTAGTGGGTCTTCCTTAGTGTCCAAGCTCCGGGACAGGAACTGAACCATAGTGAGTTTATTTCAGGCCAAAAAAATCTCAAGATACATCCTGATTAGTGGGTAGAGGCAAGAAGGTGGGGCTTTTTATTAGCAGGATGTTTGGACTGAGATGAGGATGTTGAAGGCAAGAGTCATCATTTCCCAAGGTTCTTTCTTAAAATACATTGTGTTTAACTTTGGAGCTCCTGACTCACCTCCAAGCTGGGCATTCCATCCTGGGGCTACTATATTCCCAAGAGCTCCTGGGGAGACCAGCTCATTCCCCACCTACGGTATCCATAGAAACGTCTGCTTTAGCTTATTAGAAAGTCAAAACAACCAACCATCAATCCATCATCTTTTCTGTTTAAGGACACATTCCTGTTGGCTGACACATGCTGCTTCCCAGGGGTCCTCCCCTGGACTCCGTGTGTGTCTGTGAAACTGTGAACTGATTTTGATGATAATTTGAAGAGCCTCTTACATCCTAGTTTATTTAACCTTTCCACACGAATAGCAAGAGTTCTCTTTGGGGACTCGTGGAATGACTACTGACTCATTAGATAAGCTGTGAGCCCTGGAAACAGGAAGCAAAAAATGGGCTCTCAAAGCCAGTTGCATTCCCTTCTCTTTTCATCCACAGGTGACTCAGCATTGTAGAAAGCGGTCTGCACTCAGGGTCAGTACACTTGGGTTCAGCTTGCAGTCCTGCCATGAGCTTTATGACCTGAGACAGGTATCTTGGCCTCTCACGGTCTCAGTTTTGTCTTCCATAAAGTGGGAGTAATAATACCCATCCTGGCTAGCCACACAGGGTTTTTAAGAGGTCAGAATAGAATACTGGGGTGGGAAGGCATTTAAAAAGCATATGATGCTTGAATTCCCTCCTATAACATCACCACCAATAAGCCACATAAGCTATCCTGGAACTCTTTCTGTGACAGGGAACTCATTCCCACAGAGTCCAGTGCACTATGGGATGGCTCTGATTTGTTTTGAGCTAAAAACTGCCTCCTTTGGCAATCCACCAATTAATTCTTCTCCAGAATTGGACAGAAAAAGTACAATCTTTTTTTGAAAGAACAACTTTCAGATGTCTGGAGATAGCACCAAGTCTCTGATATGGACAGAACAGTGTCTGAGTCTTCCCTCTACCAGGCTTTCCTCTATGTACCTTCATTATCATGTTTACTGTTCTCTCCAAAGATATTTTAGGTAATTTATAACCCTCGGTGTATCTTGTCTGGAACTGAATGTGGTAGTCAGATAGTCTGAAAGGGGGAGAATAAAGTGGGACATTCACCTCCCTTGTTCTGGATGTTATGCCTCTATTAATGCAGCTGACCCTTGAAATAGCTTCTTTGGTGACCACATCGCAACAGCAGCAGCTCCTCCATAATCTCAGCTGCAAACACCTAGCTTTCCGAATACCACTGTTCTTTCTAGCTCATTCCACCTAGTACTCAACTCAATAATTCTTAAACCTCACTAGGACTTACCATCCACTGATCTTACCACCTTTTTACTGTCCCTTGCCCCTCCCCTCTACCACACCCTCAAGTTCCTTCTTAGCCAGCCTAGACCTCATGATGCAATTATAACCATTCCTTTGGATACATTCTCAACTCCTTTCTCTTCCCCTGTCTCTCTTGCCTGGCAAAAATCCCAACCCTGACTACATCCTACTCTCTGCCTCTTCCTGCCCTGCACCCAGACAGTTGAACCTGCCTAGAGAAAACAAGACACAGCTTAACTGGCCTAAGTTAAATTCATGACCAGTAATCTCAAGAAGACTCAGAGAGCTGCCCAGCGATCATATTCTAGTTCCCTGGTCTGGACATTCCCCCGTTCTCCTACATTCTCCTAGATAACTAGGTCACACCGCCTCCATTCTTTGCTCCTTTTAGAGACGAGGTCTCGCTCTTACACGTGACCTAGGCTAGACTCAAACTCCTGGGCCACTGCACCCAGCCCTCCTCCATTCTTAAGCCTTCCCCATCCTCACTGTCCACTGATGACCTTGTTGTCCAGCAAACGGGACCCCTGCACAATCCCACCATCACCACCTGCCCCATCTGTGCCCAGTGCTCTGCCTTCCCTCTCTCCCACTGGATGAGTTTCTTTGCTCCTGAGACAAAGCTCTCCAGGTGTGCCCTTCTTGCTTACTCAAGAACTTTTGCCCCATCCCACATTCCATCATTAACTTCCTCTTTTTTACAGGATCATTCCCATCCCATGTAACCACAATATTATTCTTCTTTCATCTTAAAAAATAAAACAAAGCACAATAACAGCAAAACACTCTTTTTCCAGATAAGGAGACGCAGAAGGGTTCAGTAACCTGCCCAAGGTCACACACCTGGAAAGCAGAGGGGCCAAAGGTCAATACAGTTTGCCCACACCTAAAGCCCACCCAAATGAGACTCTGTGGGCTGCAGAGGCCAGAGCAGCTCTCTCTCTAGCCTGCTACTCTGGTTCGAGTGGCTGAGCTCGGGTGAGGGAGCATTTTGCCAAGGATGAGCAGGCCAGCTCCGCCAAACCTGCACACTCTTGGGGCAGCAAGAAAGGCTGGGCTGGGCACAGTGGCTCACACCAGCTACTCAGGAGGCTGGGGCAGGAGGATTGCTTGAGCTCAGGAGTTTAAGGTTGCAGAGAACTATGATCACGCCACCATACTCCAGCCCAGGTGTGCTAGAATGAGACCATGTCTCCATATTTAAGGAAAAAAAAAAGCTGGAGCTTTTCAAGTGAGAAGGGGACCTACTTTGTCCCCAGGGGCCCACTGAGTTGCTGACACTCCGGCTTGACCAGCTGGCCTCTCAGGCTAAACTGGGTGGGGACTGTTACCAGGACTCCATCCCAGCAGCAGGCCAGCCACCGCAGGGTGAGTGGGTGGCCCCAGTGGCAGACAGATGGGACCGGCGAGGAGGGCAGAGCTGCTGATGTTGTGCACCCCAGTGAAGAGATGACACCTCATAAATTTTGCAGGCCCAGAGCCCATGCGGTCTGCCACAGTGGCTCATTAACACTTCGTCATCCTCACTCAAGGTGGAAAGTGACGGCAAATGTGGCAAGCTGCCTTCCAAAGTCACTTGATCAGAAAGGCACACATCTTTCTTCCACCACTTGCACCATCCCTTCCTATGCTGAGAACCCCCAAACAGCTCAGGCAAAGGGGGTTGGCCTCCTGTGACAAGAGACACCTAACTACCTCCAGATCACAGAGGCTTTAGCCATCAGCCCTCTCCCCTTCCCTCCCCTCTGCTCCCAAAGATGGTCCCAGAGAAATGAGTCTATTCGGCCTCCAGCACACATCTACTGCCCCTTGTCTGTGTATCTGCCGAAACCAGTGTTGACTTCAGTCACGGTATGTCTTAAGAGTCCTCTTTCAAAAGGGTCTGACTGGCCCACTTACTTGTCTGTCACAGCCTGCATGAACTCATCCAGCAAGTCATCGTACTCCTTCCCGCGCACACGCTGGTGTTTCAGGCCGATGTACAGAGGGTCTCTGAGCAGCTCCTGGAACAGACAATACCCACTTACTGAGCCTGCTCCCAGTGTTCCTGCATTGTTTTTTTTCAACAAGTGTCTAGGTTCAGTGGGAAGAACCAGGGGGTGGGAGGGGAGGAGGCAGTCGGAAGCTGGCTGGATCCCCCACCCCCTGCCAGGTGTCATCTCTGGAAGGGTCTGGAGGCTAAGCCACTGACTGAGGGTGGACTCCAAGTCACCCCCATGTTAGGATCCAAGGATGCTCTGAACCAGGCAAGCCTCCCTCAGACACAGTATCCCAACCTGGCTGCAGGCTCTGGGGTTATTTCAGGGTTTCTCAATAGTGGCACTATTGGCATTTTGGCTTGGATAATTCTTTAATGTGAGGGCTGACCTGTACATTGTAGGATATTATCAGAATCTCTGGCCTCTAACTACTAGGTGCCAGTAGCACCCCCAGTTGTGATCATCAAAAAATGTCTTCAGACATTGCCAAAAGTATTCTTGGGAGCAAAATTGACCCTGATTGAGAACCTTTGTAGCTGACTTTAGGTGGCATTGGGATTGAAGTCATGGTTCTCATCCAAAGTCCCTCATCTGGACTCAAATTAGAAAACCTTTCCTTCTTTCTTTACTTCTTTCCTTCCTTCCTTCCATGAAATCTTACTGAATACCTGCCATGTGCCTCACACTGTGCTAGGCCCTGAGGAATACAAGGATAGAATGATACAACCATAAATTTCAGTTCAAGAATGATGCCCACCTTAACACCCAGTCGGTGTTAGGCCCCCTCCACCCTGCCTCCTGCAGGTCTTTCCATTGCAGCAGTCACGTGCTGTTTGGTCATCTTTGGTGTTGGTCTAAACAACCACTCCCACTGGCCAGCTCCTATACAGTTAGTAGACTCATTCATGCATGACACATGCATTGGTCATGGACTACTGCTGATGTTGGGCCCAGTGGGGGATTTGTACATGAGTAAGAAATGGCTGCTGCCTTCAAGGTGCTCACAGCCTATTGCAGGTGGCTGAGGAGTAAACTAACTCACTTTACTGCAGGGCACCATGACATTGCTTTGGAACAAAGCATGGCACATAGCAGCAGAGAGAAGGAGTGAAGTAATTCCCCTTAGGGGTTATGGTTGGGATTGTGTCATGGAGAAAATGGTCAGGCATTAGAAGATGGGCCAATTCCAGCAGGTGGGCTGTGCTCCAGGCTGAGAAGTCAGCACAAAGAAAGACTGGGGCTAGAGGCAGGTGGAGGGAAAAGTACCTGTTGTGTTTGAAAAATGGGAAGTAATTCCATGGATTAGGGTCTCCCATAATTATCTATCATTACGTCTAACTCACCAAAAATATGAGCTCCTTGGACAAGGTTTTGTGTTAACTTCCTCTCTGAACTGCTACTGCCAGACACAAAGATAAGGACCACATGGACCTACTCTCAAGGGACTTAGAGTCCAGTCTCACCTGCACCACTGGCAAGCTGTGTGACTTTGGGCAAATCATATGACCTCTAGGAGCCTTCTTCTCATCTTTCAAATGGGGATAAAATATGGGCTGCACAGGGTGATTGTGGTGATCAAGTGAAATAATATATGTAAAAGAGCTTTGTGAATTATAACATCTGCTATAAAATAGTGGTAGCTGTTTTAGCTTTCATGGTGCTTCCTCTGTGCCATGTACTGCCCATACTGCCTAATGTGCTTTAATTAACCCCACGAGATCAGCATGGAGGTATGCAGCTCGGAACCTTCTTAAGGGAACCTGCGAGGGAGGGCAGTTGGTGGACAGCCTTCCACCGCCACACTCTCCCGGGACGCTTAATGACTGAGCATGGTGGGGGCCGGGGGCCATTCTTGCCCAGCTGAGACTCCACTCAGGCAGTCTTTCCTTGGGGACTTCCCACTGGCCTGCCTGAAACTCTCCCAGGGCTGCACCGCAGCCAGGGCTCTCTCGCCCAGTCCTCGCTTCTTCCCGCTCCCCTCTCGCAGGTGTCTGGCCTGTAGTCTGAAGGCCCCACCTACCTCCGACTCCTGCTCCCTCCCCTTTATTCTTCCCAGGTGTTTCCCCAGTAACTCTCTCACACGTCTGTATCCTTGGAGGACCTGAAAGGTAGGTCTCATTATTTTCCCCATTTTTACAAATGAGGCAACGTGACACGGAGAGGTTAAGCAACCTGCCCAACACCTGGGGCTTATAAGCGCAAGAGTCGGGATTTAAACCCAGGCTGTCGGGCTCCAGAGCCCATGGGCTTAACCACTTGGCTGTGCTGCTCGGGTGGCTCTTCTGCACATCAACAAGAATGGACTTTTTTTTTAAGACACCTCTCTAGGTCTACACTGTTTTGATATCACTGTAGGAAGTGGTTGGGGAAAGGTGTAGGGGATAGAAGAGAACAGGAAATACCTGCCTTCCCAACCCCAGACCCCCAATCCTGGGTCCACATGGTCCCCATAAGCATCTGAGGCGGGTCTAGCACTTTGTCCAAGGTACCACAGGTCAACACTGAGAAAGAACGTGGGTCCTGATCTCCCTCTCTCTCTTCTCATCCCCTGGATTGAACATCCTTGAAACTGTTTAGGATTCTTCCCTAGTAGTTGTGTGTGTGTGTGTATGTGTGTGTGTGTGTGTGTGTGTGTGTGTGTGGTGAGGGGGACTAAAGGATGAATGTGGGACATATATGGTGCCTACTCTTCCACATGCCACCTTCAAAGTAATCATCTAAAAGCCACTTAGAGGCAGCAAAAATCCAGCAAGAGGGAATGGTGAACGATGGTGTAGCAACTCAGTGGACATCTAGGCAGTCATTAAAATTGGTGGTTTTTAAGACCATGCAATCACCTGGACAAATGTATATGAGATTATTTAAAGTGAAGAAAAAAACAGATACAAAATTGCATAGATCATAATTACAACTATCTGAAACACACACACACACACAACTTGGAAGGGAATATACAAAAATGGTTGAAAATAGTGTAACTCTTGGCTTTTGCAGAAAATATGCACTTTTCCAGTTCTTACAGAGATTAAAAGGGTCCATGGTGAGTTATAATTTGTCATGTTGCCAAGTCACAGATTTGGGTCTTGGTGCATCAGGCAGCACAGAGTGAATTTCTCAATGCTGTGTATGCTCTTTCTAGAGTCAAATTCTCCAGGGGCACTGGAGAATTTTTAGATTTTCCAAAAATCGCTCAGTATTATCTGAAGTAAAGATAAAAGATCAACCATAGGGAGATACTGTTGAGATACAGGGTGACTATAAACACCTTTTAAAAGTCTTTATATTTTACTTTTATAATAAAATGTTCTATGCCTCAGATACTTTAACAAAAAAGTGGAAAAAGGTTTCCACATGAAGATGACATTAAAAATTAGCTTCTTATGTTTGTATAGAGCTCTCAAGTAATTCACTCATTTGATCCTTCTAATAGTCTGACTATTCTCATTTCTGTTTTACAGGAAGTTGGAGTTCAAGGGTTTAAATAAACTGTCCAAGCTCACAGAGCCAGAAAGTGGCTAAGCTGAGATTGAGCCTTGCTTTGATTGGGTCTCACGACAGCACCCTCTTCATCCTGTCACTTGGCAGGGATATCCTCTCACTTGTGGGGACCGGGGAGCCAGGGGCAGCTCCTCACCCTCTGCCCGGTCCAGTGGCTGGGCAGGTCCAGGCTCTTGTCTTGCAGACCAGGCTGGGGAGCAGGGAAAGCTAGAACAGAGTTGGGGGAAAGCTGTGTTCACATCTCTAGCCAGCTCAATCTTATTTGGGAGGAGTGAAAATGGCTTCTCTGCAACGGCAGTGGGTGGAGCTCTCACGGCTGACTTGGCACGGCCTGGAACAAGCCCACATTCTACCCTGTGTCCCAACAGCTGATTCAGATAGAAGAACGCCTGCCAACAAGGTGTGGGAGCATTCACCATCCTGGAGCCCTTCCTTGCAGCCCTCCTCTATCCCGACTTCATCACATGTGTTTAGAGCAGAAGTTTTTAGAGCAGTAGCACTGCCAGATAAAATATAGGACACCCAGTTAAATTTGAATTTCAGATAGGCAATACTTTTTAAAACTTTTTTAGTATGAGTATGACCCAAGTATTACATTCAATATACTTATGCTAAAAAAGTTTGGTTATCTGAAATTTAAACAATAAATATAAACTATATTTATATAACAAAAAATATAGACTAGTGTCCTATATTTTCATTTGCTAAATCTGGTAACTGTTATCAATAAAGGCAGAAAAAACCTTAAAGTTGGGAGGCAATGTGTTATAGAGGAAAGGAGGTTGCTGGGCCTGGTGGCTGTGGTCAGGATGCTCCCCGCTGAGTATCCTCGGTGTGGCCCAATGGGGCTCCAGGCTCTGGAATCAGACGGACCTGGGTTTGAATTCAGGCTGTCACTTAACTAGCTCCATGACTTTGGGCAATGTATTTAACTTCTCTCAGCTCTCTTATCTGTTAAATAGGGATAATAATGATGTCTATCACATAATGCAAGCTCTCTGAGGAGATTTTGTGCTCCTTATTCATGTGCTTCTCCGCAGAGATTAGTATGGTCATGGCACACGGGAAGCCCTTAAAAAGTCCTTACTGATATGAATTGCCTGAGTCTTGGGACTGGGCTAAGGAAATGCCAAATTAAGAATTAAGAGGGTCTTAGAAATCGCTTGGTTCAGCCTCTTCCAAATGAGTTTTTGAGGCTTGGAAAGGATAAATGAGCTGCCCTGGGTCACAAGACACATTGGTGCAAGCAACAGGCAAAAACTATGGTTTCTAGACTAGTGCTCTTCCTTGGGTGGGGACCAGGCTTATTCACTTCCAAGCCTGGTGTGCACTAGGGTGCCTGGCACCTAAATACTAATTAAATGACTAAATCTTTCTTTCTGTTAGATAGTTACTGACTTCCGTTTGGAATGAAATTAGTCAATGACTATAATTTTAAGTGAAGGTCTTTGTCCAAAGTGGGTGAACCAGAACTTTCTCCTCTGCCATGGGAGTTGGAGGGTTGAGTATGCTCTCTATGGCTGTTTGCCCAACTCTGCCTTCCTAAGGTTTTCTTGGAGACAAAATGTCATGGAAAACAAAATGGTTTCCTCCTCCTCACTGGCCCTATCACTGAGCACTGGATTTAAGCTGGAAGACAGTTAAACAGCCTAGTCAAAAAAATATTTATTTTGTGTAGCAACAGGCAGGCTAAGATATTAACTCAGAGCATCTGGGGGTCTGGGAGGTCATGGGATTGGATTCACGCTGTGGGCACAGCACCCTTCCCCCTCAGGGTGGCAGCCCTGCCTACCACTCATTCCTTGGGAAGATCAGCTAAGACCAGGGGTAAGCTGCAAGGATCCTAGGGAGGGCATCCTCAGAGACCACATGTGTATACAGCGCAAGTACTCTGATGGCACCACATGGTGAATGCTGTATACTTCTTAGTCATAGTACGATAATCCTGCAAGGCAGAAGAAACCCTGAAACACCCAGCCCAGTGGCTGACCCCATGCCTCCTCAGCAACCCAGTAACATCTCGAGGCAATGTTTACGAGGCTCACTGATCATCTGCTCCCATGTTTGTCTCCCAAGCAGACGTGCCTCCCCTTCCTCTGCCCATGAAACAGTCCCAGGGGCTCACACAGCATCTCATTGTAAGGTGAGTTTGTAGAGGCTCAAGACTTCTGCCACGAGAAAACCTCCAAGGCTCAGGAGGGCCATTTAAAAGCTAAGCCCCCAGGGTGCCCACAGAACCTTGGCAGAGAGTGAGGAGAGCACTGGGCTTGGAGTCAAGCCTTGGGGAAGCCATTCTTCTCTGGGCCTCTCTTCCCATGTAAGATGACGGGTTGAGCGAGAGGAGGTTGAAGTCCCTTCTCACTTGGATAGTCTGTGACTGGCTGCGTGCAGATGAAACAAAATACACAAACCAGTTCACACGCAGCCGTGATGGAAGTCTGAGCAGTCACTCTGCATGACGGGAAGAGGCTCCCTTCCTCTGCCCCCTTGGAACTTAATCATGGGATGTCCCTTCTTCATGGGGTCACCACCCCACATATTTATTTTTCCAAATCTCCTTGGTATTGGCAGGTAAAAGTGACTCAGAGTTTCAGGGCTATAGACAGCAGATGTTTTCCTTCAACAGGAAATCTGGAGGGGTGTTTTCTCTGACTGTGATTAAAGCTCCTGTTGCCTCGGGAGTTTTTATAGAGACGTACACACAGATGGTCTGACACTAAAAACCTTCACAACAGCATCCTCTCTGCACTGATACATGAAATAAAAGTTGCACGCTGAGCTTCCCCCTGCTATAGCTCTGGCTTTCTCTGAGCAGGAGATGTCCCCCAAGACTTCTGGGGGGAAAGTCCTGCAAACTGATTATTTTCAAAAAAGAACTGTAGTGCAAGAAATCACATAGTACATCCATTTTCAAAGAGATAAATCGCTGTCTTCCTAACGTTGGATGCTTTATAACTTTGAATTTTTGTGTCCTGACTTTCTTGAAGTGGGTCTGGAGGGGGCTCACCTTTCCCTGGAGGGGAGGTTATGCTCTACCTCAATCCTGACCATCCACTGGATTCTGCCTGCATGAAACAACCACTTTCTCAGTACTCGTTTCCCAGTCTATAACACAAGCACCTGACCCCCTGGAGTAGTGTGCCACGGTGGGCAAGGCAGCTCTGACACCTAGAGCTGTAGGACCTGAGATAAGTAGTTGACATGGTTCAGTCCCAGTTTCCCCGTCTGTAAAATGGGGAGAACAATATCTCATACAGCTGTTGTGAGAATTAAAAGAGATAAAATACATGAAGGCCTAGAACTATGCCTGGCACATTACAGGTGCTCCATAAATGGCAGCTGGTATTGTTCTTACTGGACTAGGTGAGAACTGCTTTCTCTCACCCTCATGGTATAGGGAGGGCAGGTTAGGGCATGTTCCCTCCCTCTCAGCTGGGGGATACTCTGGTCCCTCCGTGACATGAGGGAGCAGGCCCAGGGGAAATTCTCTCCCTTCCACACCCAGAAGGGAGAGGTGATTCTAGAGGCCTAAAGCCCCAGGAGGAGAAGCAGAGACTTTGAGTAGACACATGACCCATTAAAATGATCAATTAGGTGACAGTGTTGGACCACTGACAACTATTAATAGAATATTCTACCAGGCCTGGCTCTCATTTATCTCCCTTATGCTTAGCAGAGCGCCTGACACCTACTAAGTGCTGAATAAACTTTCACTAAATAAGTAAAGAGAAAGCATTCACAAAATAATTTTAATTGAAAAAATTAGAACAAAATTGCACTATGATTGCAACTAGGTAATAACTACATCTACATATATGCATAAATAAATATTGGAAAGGAACACAAATGTAGCATTGTAGGAGAAATATCATTTCCTTTTTCTTGTAAAATTTTTAATAATGTTCTAAGTTTATTTTAGTAATAAAAATTCTATAAATCAAGAAATGATCTTTACTTATAAAGCAACAGAAATCCAGGCAGGGGTGAAGTGTGGGGAAAGCAGCACAAACTTGGATTAAGATTCCAGCCCTGCCACTTCTAGTAGATCTTCTTGGGCAAATTAAACTCTCCGGGTCTCAGTTTGCTAAACTGTAAAAAAGGGGGTAATAACAGATGCTCCATTCACAGGGTTATTGTAAGGCTTAAACCAGGTGGTCTGTGAAAAGAGCCTGGCCCATGATCACTGCTAGTTTCCGGTCATCTTTTCTGGTGGGTTTGTTACAAGTTGGGGCCAACCCTAAACTTCAGCATATCCTTGCTGGGAGCTGGACCTTCAGTGACAATGGATGCTAATGCACCGGCTAGCAACCAACACCCTTTCAGGGGATGCAGTGGCCTCAGACTCAAACTCAAGCTATGTCAATTCTTGCCTAGGGCCACGTTTTAGGAGAGGGAGCAAAAGTTTCAATTAAATCCATTTAGAACACAGAGGAGACGGTGGATGAAGTATAACTAAAACAAAGTTTGCTACACTCATCCACGCCTGCAAAGATGCACTCTTTGAGGCTGAAGGACAATTTCAGCAAAACCCAGACATCTGGCTGGAGGAAGGAGACCACTGTGCAGAGCAAACTTGAAGACTGGTCCTGATAAACAGTTGCAAGGCTTGCATCCCCACCCAGCCTCCAGTCTCCTGGGCTGGTGAGGAGGCATATGGACAGAAAGTGCTTTTAGAGGTTGAAGGACACTAAGTAACCTTCTGGTTCAATTCCTCATTGTACCCAGGGGATCAAGTATAAAGCCGTGCAGTGACTCACCTGGCTTGTTAGTGGTACTGGAACCAGGGTCCCTGCTTCTCAATCCAGTACTTCTCCCACTTCCCTTGCCCTCCCTCATCTCACCCCCACCCCCAGGATTTCCCCGCTTTTAAGCAAGGTCTGCCTAGTGTTCCCTCATTTGATCATATCTGAGGATGAAGACTGGATAAGCATCATTCCTTACTAGGAGCTACAGTGCTCATTCTTGTTTTGAAATGGAGATGTATGATGTCTAAGGAAGAGGAAGGCCGTGCAAAGAGTCTTGGAAAATTTTCTTGAGAGAGATCACTGCAGAATGCAAATAAGTATAACCTTTTGGACAATGCAAAGAATCTAAAAAAAATGACCATTCCTTTTGCCTCAGTACTTCCATCTCCAGGAACTCATCCTACGGAAATACTCAGAGATGGGGACAAAGACTGATCCTATAAAAAAGGGTATCAGACACAATTTATATTTGCAAAAAGACTAGAAACAACCTAAGTGTCCAACTGTGGGGGTTTTCTTAGGTAAATTATGATACATGAGGCAGCTATTAAAATGGCATTGTAGAAGAATGATTAATGACTTGGGAGAAAACTCATGACAGATATTAAATTTTTAAAAGGCAGGATAAAAAACCGTATATGCAACATGAACCCAATTTTTGTTTTGTAAGTGCTTTGGGAAAAAAGGCATATACCAATATGTAAACAATGATTAGCACTCGTTGTGTGACTGATATTTTATTCTTAACATTTCCCTGGATTTTTTGAACTTTTGAAAGATGAACATGCATTGATCTTAAGCTCAAAGTTAAGTGTCATTAATAAGTGGTTATTTTTTCATGTTTTCTGACACAGAGACACAGAGCTGAGAAGCACAGACAGGCACAAACACTGTGCCCAATGGTGTTGACCACAGCAAACAAACTCTCGGCTGGGGTTTGAGTATCTTAAATCCTAAGCCACTTGAATCCTGCAGGTGGATCTTGCCCAAAGCTTGGCTCAGTTTCTTTCTCGGGGTTTGCAGGACACTCATCTGCCTGATTCAGATATTTCCACACTGGTGCTGGTACTCTGAATTTTAATCTTTCCACTGAGGCAGCTTGCCTCGGAAATGCTAAAAAACACAGCCCAGTAGTTACTCCCACCTACCTCAATAGGCTGCCCTCTTTGCCAGTGCATCAGAGAGTGTCCTCAAGGGGAATGGAAACTATGTGGGGTCATGGAAGTCAGGGAGCAAAGGAAGCCCCAGCAGGGGTCACGTGGGCACAGAGCAGCAAGGGGGCCCAGAAGTGGGAGGGGAAGAGAACGGGGCTGCAGGCATGGGCAACCAGGAATGAGGAAGGTCCTCCACTTCACACTGTGTAGGGGGAGTGCCCTGGTCAAGGGGACGCCAGCAAAGAAATGCCCATTGCTGTGTAGATATAACCACCCCACAAACGAGCTCCCCACCCCACCCCAGCTCCCACCTCCCGGCCTGGGCAGCATGTTACCTCGTTGTTGGTGCCGACGTCCAGCAGGACAGGGAGGCACTGCTGCGGGTTCACCCCTCCACACGCCGTGTACAGGGCCAGCTTGCCCACGGGGATGCCCATGCCGTAGCAGCCCAGGTCGCCCAAGCCCAGTATGCGCTCCCCATCAGTCACCACCACAGCCTGAAAAACACAGCAGGGCGCCATCAATCAGGGACAGCACCTGCTGTGACGAAGCACTCATATTAGCAGCCCTAACACATCAGGCCTGACAACTAGATGCCCACTGACTTAGCTGGGATGAAACAACTTGTCTGGGATAAGGCCAAAGCATTCATCCACCTGCAGATGGCTGGTTCGTTCTAGTGGGCTGGGAGGAACCCCACTGACAGAAAGGCACCTGCCCTGCATTCTCAGGTTCAGCTGGGGGCTGCAGAAACAGCTGGAGGGAAACCACATCTAGTCACTCTCTCTCAAAGAAACCAAACAGACATTCTCAGTCTGAGACCTGAGGAGGCGGGAAGAGGAAAGAAGGACATAATGAAAGAAGAAAATGAAAAACAAGTGTTCATGCTGCTGCTACAGCTCCGGGGTTTAGAGAACAAGGGAAGTGCTCTCTGGCCTGCCCCTGGTTACGATAAATCCCATTTGCAAAGAACAGAGCTCCTTGTGATGTCTCCTAGGATCCCTATTACATGTAAAATCAGGAAGATTTTCCAGCTGTACTGGGATTACCTTTTACATTTGGCAAAGAATCACCGAGGGCCCACTACGTACTAGATATAGTGCTAATTCAAGGCTTACCTACTGTAAATGAACAGATGCTGATGAGGCTGATGGTGTTGACAGGAATAATTATATGATTGCGATGGATATCCATTTATTCATTCATTTAATACATATTTATGAAGCACCTACTTTGCATAAGACACTGTGGCAGATCCTAGGGGAAGAAGCTTGTTTGCTCCTCTATGGAAACACGTATGCACGGACCCGGCCCTTAACAAACTAATGGGCCAAAAGAGAGATGGAATGTTTATATTAATAATTATGACTTTGGGAGGGAAGCCCGAGTGCAGCAGGACAGCACAAAGGGCGGCAGAGATTAGGAGATGGGAGTGTTACCCGCCCCCCCGCTGCAGTGTAACCCTTCATGGATGAGGGGACACACACACCATACCTTGGACAGGGGAGATTGTGGGTGTGGGTGGGAGAAAGGCATTTGAGCAAAAGGAAGTGAAGATCTGTTGTGGGGGGAGGATATAGGGTATGCGTGGGGAACAAGGAGGTGCAGGTTGCAGGAAAGGAAAGAATGGAAAGTCAGGCAGGAGTCAGACTGGGAATGGCCTTGAATGTCAGGCCAAGGAGACATTGTCAGGGTAACAATGAAGTTGTTCTTAGGTCACCCCAACATGCTCACCATCACTGGCTCCCTTCATCTCTAAAGAGTTAAGTTTATAGGCCACTCATCCCTTCACTGGAACCTGGCTTTGGATCAGCTCTGAGCTAAGAATGTCCTGGTTGGCCCCAAGCATGGTGTCCATGGGCACCATAAGGTTTAGTTCAATCCATGCAGGTACAATGCTGGGCACTGGGGATAAAGAGATGAAGACCCATTCTTAACCTGGAAGAGTTTATGATCCAGCTCCCAAAGGGCCTATGGTGTCTTCTGACTTCTACTCTCTTCTCTTCAGGGGTGAGAGCACACATGGCTGGTATTGTCTTTTGGTGTAAATAGGTGTAGAGATTCTTAAAAACACTCCTCTGTTTCTGGAAAGGGGTCTCTGGAGAGTGCAACTGACCCATGAAAGTCATGACATTCCCCTGTAGATTGGTCTACTGCCTCTGTGGAGAGTGCTCACAGCCTGCACCTCAACTCGTCCTCCCTGTGGTCCGGGTAGCAGGCAGGTCTGCGATTGTTATCCCTGTTTCACAGGTGAGCAAACTGAAGCTCAAGATCTTTATGTTCTCCACATATCTGTTAAGTATCAGGCATATGCCAGGCACTGGGCTGGATGTTTCCAGGTTAGTTATTTTAGAAAGATTAGATGACTTATCAAGGTCACCTTGCTTGAGTAGGTGGCAGGGCAGGGCTCCAATCTGGCTTCGGGTTCCTGGTTCAGGGCTCCTTCTACTACCCCGAATGGCTGGGCTAAAGCACCTATGCCCTTGGCAAAGTCCCGCCCTGCCTCGGCACCACCCTCTCCACAGCCTGCACCTGACCTCCTCTTAGTAGCTGTCCCTGTTGGAAACTGTGCCCTCTACTGCCCTGGGTACCCAAATTCTGGGCATTTCTCTATCATCTCTCCTAATCAAAGCTTCCTTATTCTCGTTTCCAGTTTCTCAGAATCCTTCTGTCTGCGGAGGGGGCAATGAGTGACAGGAAGTTAAACACAGAAAATCAGCTACTTCAGGGTGTTATTTCTACAATCCTAGGATGGCGCCGGGGGCTCTGCAGGGCCACTCTTCCAGTGTCCATGGCACTCTACTGCCTGCCCGACTCCTCCAGGAGGATGTCTCACCTCCACCTAGTGTCCGTTCTCAATCCTACCCTGCTTATGGTTGGGTTGTTGCGAGTTTCACTAGACTGCTTGCCTCTCGTCTTTGTTCCTTCCAATCTCTCCTGCCGACCAATGTCACATTCACTGTGTCAAAGCCCACTGTCATTATTGCCATTCCCAGGCTCAAAGACTTTTAGTGACTTCTAATTGTCCACAGAAGAGAGTCCAAAATGCTTAGCTCTTTAATGACCTGAACCCAACTTTCTTAAACTTATCTTCTGCTATACATCTGTACACAGCTGTCTTCTTTGGCCAAACTGGCCTCCTCACTCCTCCCAGACACACTCTGGATTCACCTACCCTATCTCCTGTGAGCCTTTATATACCTCTCTTCTGGAAAGCCCTCCTCCCCACCCTCCAGCAGTGCAAATCCTGCCTATTGCAATCTGCTGGGATTTCTCCTTCCCCTGGACTGCTAGCACTTTTTGTTTCTACCACACACCCTTCCTGTCTGCCTGCCTACCTTGCACAAACATTTATTAAGTACCTACTGTGTGCCAAGACCCATGCAAAGTGCTACTTAAATATTTGATGGTGAAAGCATCTGGGTTGTTATTTAACATGTTTTAAAATGCACATTTTATGTCACTAACCCTAACCCTAACCCTTTTTTTTTTATTTCCACAGTCCAGTAATTTATTTTAAATTTGAGTAAATTCTAGCAGTTAATGGCAGAAGTTTTGGAGTCTGATAACCAGTATCTGAATCTAGGCTCCTTGATAATGTGCCATGTGTAATCTTGGATAAATAGATAACCTTTCTGAGCCTCCATTTTCCACAAAATGGGTATAATAATAATACCTGACTCATCATGTTGTTATAAAAATGAAACGAAATAATACATGTCTCGTTTTAACCTGGCGCTTTGCATAAAGTAAGGGTGATGAGTAAATGGTCACTGCTCTTGTGATTGTAACAATGATTATTATTTAGGGCAAACACTATATATTCAACTTTTTAGTTATTTCCTATCTCTCTAATTCAGCATTACCACAGAAAGACCACACAATAATTATCTGTCAAATGAATGAATGAAAGAAATACTGAGGAGCCCTTCGCAAATGCAATTTTTAAGAAAATGCAGCCATGTAAAGCTTAACCACATTCTAACCTTGACATCCTCATCCATCCCAATGGTTCCTCCTGTCATCTCTAATCACATGACACTTGTAGCTAACTATCTTCTGGATATTGCCACTTGGGTGTCCAATAGTTCTCTCAACTTCCATAAGCCACTCTTCCTCCTTTTGAGCCTTTTCAGTCTGCTGTCCTCCCTCCCTGTATCTCTCAAGTTCAACACCGTCCAATCTGCTTTGACTCTTCTTGTTGTTCGTCAACCACAGACAATTTGGTCACCAAGTTCTGCTGATTTTACCTGCTCCCTATTTTCGACATCTGTTCAACAATCTTCATACCATTGTTACTGCCTGGGATCTGTCCATCTGCCCACTGGAGCCACTACAGTGGTGCCCTGACTGGTCTCTCTAGTCGTGGATTTACCCCATTCCATTTCATTTTTCCAAAGCACATCCAGATGCATCACTTTCTTGCCCCCAAATCTCCAGTGGCTCCTGATGCTTCAGCATTTAAGGCCTTCTGTGGGCTAGGCCCAATCTGTCCTTTGAATTTCCCCTTCATTCTCTCCATGCTCCAACCAAACCAAAATACTTGCAATTTTGTACAAGGTTTGTATAATACTTTCTTGAATACATGCCATTTTGCTCCTTAAATTGCTATTATTTTCTTGATCCAAATCTTATCTACTTGCATGTTTCAAGGGACAGTTCAAAAGACAACTTCCCTCCATGAAGCTTCCCTTCTGGAAGTTATCACTCTCTTCTCTGAATTCCCATAGCGTTTTCCTCACCTACAGCACCTTTCACTCCCTTCCTTGTATTATAGTTATATATATTTCCTTGTCTTTCATAGTAGCTTGAAGCTCTTTGAGGCAAGTACTGGGCCATGTCATCTGTGATTCCTTCGCACTTAGCTTGGAGACTGCAATGTGATAGATCCAACAGAGAGCACAAAGTGTCTTCTGCACTGGACAGGGCTCAGACCTGGTGTAGATTAACACGTTCAGAGAGAAGATGCTGCACCCTATTTTTCATGACATCAATGGAGTTCATGCTGGGAGCTACTAGTTCAGTAAATTGTCTGAGGGTAAATGTGAGCAGCATCCTCGGGTTGGATAGCCCAGCATAAGTTTCTGGAATGATAAGATCACATTTTCCTTGTTTAGGAGAATTTTATAACTCACAATTTCCTTGTCTAGAGGGAGATTTGGGAGTAATGTGCCACATGCTTCCTTTGCCCGCCTACCTTGGACCAAATTCTAACCTTGACATCCTAAGGCCTTTTCTGAACGATTGCCCACACCCTTATCTTAGGGGGGCCCACTGGGACTGACCCAGGAACGATCTGAGGATCACGATCCCTTGCTTGCCCCGGGGCTTCCTTGGACGTGCAGCCATCGCCACTGGCTGCCACAGCACCGTGCGTGCAGCCCTCTCCTTCCCCTTCCTTTTGTTTCATTCTTCCCTCTCACCTTTCCTGTTATCCTCCTCCTCCTCCTCTTCTCTCTCTCTCCACCACGTAAACACGCACACTCTCTAGTTTCAAGCCTTGGTTCCCCTCCTCACGTGCAAAGAACCTGACCCCTCAGCTTCCCTGTCCATAAAACGGGGATAAGAATAATCCCGACCTCTCACAGTGTCGTCAGGGGACTTCAGTGAGTTAATCTATGTAAAGTACTTGGACGCGGTGATGCGACGCACTGCTCAGATCCTCCTTCAGGAAGGAAAGAGTTATTTCCCCAGCCATTCTTTCAGCTATCAGCCCACTGGGGGAGTTTCCTCGACTGAGGACAGCCACTTTGCCCACAGCCGCGCCCCCTTCCAGTGGCAGCCCACAATCAGTGACTGGTCAGTGTAGGAGTCTAAGGGCCCATCCCTTGCCCCGCCTTGGGATGACTCTGAAGGGCTGTGCCAGCCCCAGGGCCTCCTCATGGGCTCAGCTGAGTCTTCCTCAAGACCCCACTGCAGCCCAACCTCTGCCTCTGCTCCATGCTGCTTCCTTCCCTCCCACAGGTGTTGACCCAAGAGCACTCCCTAATATGCTAATTTCTTTCCCAAGGACTGTTTCCTGGGAAATCTAGCCTGTGACACTGAGCACAGAGTCTAACCTGGGTCTAACACCAGGTGGGCCTGTGCATGACGGGTAGGCACCTGGCACTGGCAATCTGCTCCAAGTTTCAACACCTAAGTGGCTGGTGCCCAGGGGCAGAGGATGATCCTTGGCCCCACCACCCAGCCGCCTCTCAGCACCTCCTCCCCTGAAGCTGTTGGGACTGGGGTAAGGGAGAGATTTAGGAGCTTGGGAAAGCTGTTGGGGAGGAGGGCTATTCTCAGCTGAGCCTTCCTCTCAGCTCCAGGCAATGGTCACTGTGGGAAAGAGTCAGAAAGCCAGTTCTCACTCCTCTATGTGATTTACGCTGGACAGCTCAGGGCAGCCTGACCTAACCACCCCCGCCTTCCTGCACGAGAAGGGCCCACAAAACTTCATGGTCTCCCCCAGCCTTGGGCTTTGGCCCCATTTCCCTCTCAGCCAACTTTTCTGACATCTCAGTTTGCAGCCCGTTCTGGCTGGGAAACCATAGAAAGTCATTTTTACCTTCTGAGTTGATGCAGGAGCTGAACCCCTCCTCCTCTCCAGCCAAGCAGCCTGCAGCATCAGGGTCCAGAGACGCCTGTGCCTTGAAAAACTCTGCCTCCCCCCTCAGCAGCTAGGAAGAGGTGACCCAGCAGCAGGGCTCTGGGCTGGGCACCAACTCTTATTTGTGGGTAACCCCAGGCAAGTCACTTAACTTCAACTTGCTCATCTGAGAAAAGACACTCCTATGCATTCTTCAAGACCCAGCACAGGAGTGTCAGAAAGGGTCCTTGCTCCGCTCTGAGCACAGTGACTGTGAGAATAAAATGAAACAGTGAAGGTGAAGTCCAGAGTCAGATCCAAAGTGCCAGGTTGGGGGTAATGAGCAGAGATTCTCCACCTAGGTTGGGGGATTTTCCTCCCTTCTTTTTAGGGCAACTGGAGAAAACATATTAGGAAACAAGAAAGACTGGGGCTTGGAACATTCTGAACCTTTGAAAAGGTACCCTGTGGGTGGGAGGAGGAGACCTCCAAGACAAGGCCAGTGAGGGGGGCAGGTAGGGGCTGGGTAAGTCCAGTCAGCCCTATGGACTTGTTCACATGCCAAATTATAGGCCCAACATTCAGAGCTCCTGCTTTTTCCAGAGAAGGCAGAAATACAAGTGTTTTGATATGTATATATATTTTTAATGAAGTTTTTTGATTTTAAAATGTTGCCTCCAAACTCAAAATTTTCAAAAATCATCAAGGGCCAAATCAATTATGTCTAGGGGCCAAAGTGTCTGACTGCCCATTTGAGGCCTGTGATTCCCAGGTAAAGGAGCCCCCTCCATGGCTGCCCTTAGGCCCTGAACCACTGTGTGTGCTACAGCCACCTCCTCCACCTCCATAACGACAATGTTCATTTGATGTGTTAAGACTTTATCATAGTTCATCTCACAATAAGAAAGCAAAGCTCAGAGAGGTTATCTGCACACACAGCAGCAGGTAAGTGGAAGATTCAAGACCAGAACCTGGGTCTGTCTGATTGCAAAGTTGGGGCAGATTCCTCTACATAGTCACTGGGACTGACCTCCAGGTTTCTCCAAAGTGAGACAGAAATAAAGGGTGGAGGTGGCCCCAGGCAGTTGCCTGTTCACTCTGGGGTACCACAGGGCAGATGGGCAGCCAGTCACCTGTCTGTTCCTCATCCCTTGGGCTCCTCTCTTTGGCAGCACAGACATAGTGTACTGTCAGTGTTTCTGGGTCAGTTTCTGTAACTAGACTGTAAACTCCTGGAGTTTGGGCCCATATACCTTCTTTACCCCTGAACCCCCAGGGAACTGTTACAGAGTAGATGTTTACTAAACGGCGGTTGAATGCAACTGAATTAGATGCCACTGGCCCATATCTGCTCATGAAACTTACCCTCTCCTTAGACGCTTTGGATATCTCTGTTTATTTGAGGCCTGCTTGAGTCTCACTTCTTCCTGGTGACCCCAAACCCCTGGTTCTCTTCCTCTAAAATCACAACAGTTGCTGTCTCCATCACTCTGGTAATTAGCACTCAGTACTCAGAAGTTTCTCAAAATATGTTTATTGAAGTCAATGGATGTTTAGCTCCTAAGGTTCTATTTTGAATTCATATCTTGGTTTCCCAATCATGATATGAAGCAATTTGGGGGCAGGGTCCATGTTTTTCTCCTTTTGCATCCCTCACAGCAGGGATGTTGTGTTAAGTTGTGCCCTGGCAGGAGGAGCAATTGAAACCTGAAATCCAGCCCATGAGCCCCTCCCCAAGCTCTGCCAGCCTGGTTCCTTTTTCTTACTGGTTAAAGGGGGACACCTTTTCACCATTTGTTCTAATTCCTTGTCAATGCAAAGCCACCGTATGTATTAGAGGAGACCCCATCTCTCTGCTCCTGGTACAGTGTCAGAACATAGAAGATGCTCAGCATGTTGCTTGCCTGAGTTCATTGAACTCAGCAAGCATCTGTTGAGTGCCTACTATGTACAATGTTTTCCATGGTTGAAATGTCCAGGAATGTGGAAAAGATAAGTTTGCAGGACCTCACAGCATGTCCACTCAGGTCAGCCCATAGTTAACTCTCTATCGAGTAAGCTGGCTTCCCTTAATGTCCTTGAGGTTTTATTATAGATTCATACTAGACACATCCTGGAAACTTGCTTCTCTGGGACTGGGGCCAAAACCTGCAGGGCCAAGGCCTATACATAACTGGAGTCTAAGAAGATAAGCAGGAAGGAGAAGCACACAGCAAAATAACACCCAGACAGCAGTGTATGAAATGAGCCAGGACTGAAGTCCAAGGGCCTTGGCTGTGGCTCGGGCCTGGCTCCTCAGCCAAAGTCCTCCACCCGCTCCCCACCCCTGGTGGCCCTGCGCTGCTGGTTGTAAATACTAACATTCCCCTGAGAGGACCAGAAGAGGGTGGGACACAAAGGGAGGGAGGGAGGAAGAAGCTGCATTTGGTGCCTGGTAGAGAAGGATGGGGAGCTCAGGGAACTGGCAGGGAAGGAGGGAGGGAGGCCCTGGACAGAAAACAGTGGTGGAGTGCCACAGCCTCCCAGTTGAGGCAGGGCGCTGTGAGCATTGGCCCTGACAGTTCCTTCTACTGTACTTGGTCAGCTCCAATCCCGCCGCAGCTCATGTGGCCACAAAATGCCCTCACCAAGTAGCCAGAAGATGTTTTACATTTTTGCTTCACCCATTTTGTTTCCAGAAGTGACAATGATCTTAGATGCCAGGGCCCCTCCAACTCTTCCACAGAAGTCCCCATAGCAGGAGGAGATCCGGAGATTTAGCCAGAGGCTAATAAATTTCTACCAAGTTGCATGTTTTATTAATATATTTAAAATAATAATTAATGTATTTAATTATTATATTATATTATATATCATATATTATTTACATATTCCTGTTTGTTACACAAAAATGTATTCTCCCTAAATTTTTTGAGTGAAATTGATACTATTTTGTATCAATTATTTTGTCACTCTGCATTTATAACCCCCTCCCCCACTGCTGTGTACCCTCAGGGTACACATACCCAAGTGTGAAGACAGTATTCACCATAAGCCTTTTCTCTTGGTGCAGAGTGTCCTTACGCTGCAGCCTGGTCTGTCCAATGCCTAACTGCCCAAACTCTACCCCTCAGTTCAAGGCCCAGCTCCAATGTCACTTTACCCATGAGATTATCCCAGATTCCCCGCAGCCTACAAGTCATTCCCGCCTCTGAACACTGAGCTCTTCCTGTGTATCTCATTTATCTCTGATCAATTTCTACCTTGTTAGTCTTTTGTGTTTCTGTCTTATTTTCCTCATGACATGTCAGCTACTTGAAAAGAGAGTCTATGCTTGATTTCTCCCTGTATCTACCATGGAAACTGGCAGCGTTTATTTAGCAGGTACTGGGTGCATGCCGAATGTATCTTCAGACTGATAATAACAACAGTAATAAAGGGCAATTTCACTGGTTGATGCAAACCTCTGCTGTGGGGTGCATTTGTACTTGGCTATAACAGGTCTATGGCTTGGGCCTGGGAATGGGGTAGGGAGCAGTATGGTTCATTTTATAGTCAGAAATGACTTGTGCAGGCTGAAAGTATTCACCCAACAATGAAGTAACAGCAATGAGAACAGGATCATACCTTAATATTGTCTTCTGGCCAAGAGTTCAGCATTGTTGCAAGATGGCCCTTGTCATGGATGGTGATAAAGAGCCCCCTAGGAGAAACAAAACACGTACACACAGAGAAACCAGGCAGTCAGACTGGGAACAGAGAAAAGACCACAAGTACTGTGTAATGCATCACTTATGTTGCCCATAGACCTAGGCAAGAGAGATCCCTGCCCAAAGCCCCAACAGTTTAGAGGGTCCTGCTCTGGCCTTCCTCCAATTGTTCCTCTCCACAGGGCAAAGAGTCCTGGGGCCAAGGGTTGTGCCCCCCTGGAGCCTATGCTCACCAGAGTCTGTGCCCTCCCTCCTTCCTCTAGACCAGGTTCCCAGGATCCCTGAATTCTCTGACTGAATGGCCCCAATGCTGCTTCCAGGGACTGTTCGGGCCTCTTCTCCAGGTCCCTTCTCCCAAGTACAGACCACACTGCAGTGGCTGGACACTTAAGCCTAGGGTTGTGACTGGAACTTGGACATGGGATTTGGGATGTCCAGACATATGTGCGTGAGGTCCTTGCAGTAGGGGATGGTGGGAGGATGGAAAGAGGGGTGAATGCCAATCATGAGCCACCCCTTAAATACATATATATAAACACACACACACACACACACACACACATACATTTGTATATATATATGTTTTTAAGGCAATGGAGGTTGGCCAAAGGCCAAAAGCTGGCATAAACTGGAGGGAATCTGCCTTTAAAAGCAGGGATTAAACCTTTTGAGATTTGCAAGTTTGCAGCAGCTTTTTGCCTGATAATAGTCCAATCTGCAAGCAACCCTAGGGCAGCAGAAAACCAAAGTCTTCCTAGCTCAAAGTAACAGAGAATAGAGTTGGGGCTGGAAGAGCCAGGGAGTGAAGGGGTGTGTGTGTGTGCGCGGAAATTCTGGAAAGGGAAGGAGCTGCAGAGGGATTGAACTCCCATATCTGTGTATGAAATCTGCCCAAATCCTTGGCTGAACATTAAACCATGAATACATGGGGGACCGGCAAAAAAAAAAAAAAAAAAAAAAACTCCTATAGTTGGAAGCTCAGATTTCAGTTGCTGCTGATTAGGAGACACAGAGTTTGGAATTTGAGTCCAGCAAAATTAACTCTCTCCTAGAACAAACATTACTCATCTGAGAAATAAAACAGAATCCAGAGTCCATAGAATCCAGGGTACATAGAAGTCCATTATAATATTCTGCCTCCTTTATATTTGTTAGGAATTTTCCATAATAAAAAATTAAAACAACAACAAAAAATACCACTGAACTCCAGATTGCTCTTGACCCCACATTCTTTGCTAGGACTATGCTTTCTCTCTCCTCCCTTCACTGCCAAACTTCTTCAAAGCATTGCCTACACTAGCTGCCTCCGTTTTTCATCTCCTCGTTCCTCAACCCACAGTAATGTGTCTTTTCTCAGCATCCTACTACCAAAACTGTTCTTGCTAAGGCTACCAATGACCTTCACATCCCTCAATGCAACGGACACTTACTTATCAGCCCCCATTCTCCTTTGGCTTCTCTGGTACTTTTAATCCCCCCACCCCAAACTTTGTCTTCTGTGACTCCACTTTCTTTGAGTTTTCCTCCTACTTCTCTAGCTGTTCCTTCTCAGTTTCTTCTGCTGGGTAAGTCATCCAGCCATTATGCATTAAAGCTCCTCAAAAATTTGTACTATCCCACTTTTCTTCCTATTCTTATTCTTTTTCTATGCGATCACATCAATTTCCAAGGGCTTTGGCCAATGACTCCCAAATACCTGCAAACCAGAGTTTCTGACCTTTGGCACTATTGACATTTTGGGTTGGATAATTCTTTGCTGTGAGGGGTGAGGTTGTCTTGTGCATTGTAGGATGTTTGGCAGCATCCCACTAGATGCCAGTAGCAACCCCCACCTCATTGTGACAACCAAAAATATGTCCAGACATTGGCCATGGGGGAACAAAATCACCCATGATTTTAGAGCCACTGCTCTAGACCTTTGTATGTAACTACCTACCTGACATCTCCCTTTGCGTGTCTCAAAGGCACTTCAAAGTTAACATGTCCCAAAACAAATTTCTAAACTTCTACCACTAGAACTCAAAGACAAGACAAAACAAAGACTCAAGACAAAATTGATTCTCTTCCCTGCTCTTTTTCTCAGTGAGGATTACCCCCACATATTTAGTTTAATAATCCTAACCCCTGAAGTCATCCTTGACACTTTCCTGTCTCCTTTTATACAACCCATTGCCAAGTCCTTCAATTCTACTTTATGAATAGCTCCTGGTTCATACACTTCTTTCATCAATAACACCACCTCCCTGGTCCAGGCTTCCAATATCTATAGTTTAAAGTGTCACGATAACTTTGTAACATCCCTGCTTGTCCAATCCCCAATCTATTTTCTATATAGTAGCAAGAGTGATGCTCTTGAAATCAGAGTCTTACTGTTTTACTCCTTGTGCTAAAAATCCTTCAGTATCTTCCCATGGCTCTTAGAATAAAGGCTGAAGTTGTTAACATGGCCTACAGGGCCCTGTGCGGTCTGGTCCTTGTCGATTTCTTTACTTCACCTTGTTCCCTTCTCCTCCCAGTCTCTAGTCTCAGCCACACGGGCCCCCTTTCCATTCCTCCATGTGCCAAGCTCGTCCTCATGTTCTCCCTACCTCAGGGCCAATTCACACACTGCTCTTTCTGCCTGATACACTGCTCCTTCTCACTCTTTAGTTAGTTAATTCTACTCATTCTTTTGATAATTCTGAAACCGAGTGCTAACCTGATCGAGCCCACCACATTTAAACTGCTTTGCTCACTTCTAATCGCTTACTTCTAGTTGACCTTAAAATCTATATAGCTAAAATTCACACAGCCAAACAATACATAACTAAACTCCCACTGGCTTCCTTACAGATAACATCTCTGACTGTGGGTCACTATGGTAACGGTTGCTTAAAGTTGTTTTTCAGGAACTTGGGGTCAGCTCCTATTCAGTTCAATCCCATTAAGACCACCCACCCTCCAACTGGGCCTGCACGGGTGCCTGAAGAGCAACCTTTTGACGTCAGAGGGCCAAAACCTCTACCCTCAGATCATTGTAATGGCACCATTTTCTGAACATGTGTCCTATTAAGAGGCAGGTAGCTCCATTTCGCTTGCATAGAACCCCAATTACCTTACCTTTCCTACCCACCAATCACCTTTCCCCATGCTTTAGACCACCTTCCTTTCTGTCCTGTAAGTACTCCCAAGCCCTGTTTTCGGGCAGGTGGATTTGAGATCTGTTCTGCCTCCTCGGTTGGCTGCCTCGTGAATAAACCCTGTCATTTTTGCAAAAGCCACTGTCACAGTAATTGGCTTACTGTGTGCAGGCGGAACAAACGTGGTCAGCACCACTTTCAAGTTAAAGTAGAGGCTCCCTGTTATACGCTGTCAAAGTACCCTGTGCCTACATACACAAACAGCACATTTATTTGGTGGCTATTTGGTTAATATCCACCCCCTCATTAGATTGTAAGCTTGATGAGGGCAAGGTCTGCATCTACTTTTATTGTTGTTGTTCACTGTTGTATCCCCCAGACTTAGTCCATAATAGATGCTTAATATATAATTTTTGAATAAATGGAAAATGAACAAATGAACAACGGTAATGAGGGACAAGGATGAAAAGTGTTGAATAAAGCTGAATGAGAGTCAGAGCAAAGGCAACTTGTGTGTGTGCTGTATTCTATCAGGTTCAAGAGATCATGTGGCTTGTGCTATGCCCTGTGGCTCATAGTGGGAAAATGAGCACATGGAAGAAGGTGAATGGGCCGGGGAGGAGGACTTGGGGGTTGCAGGGCTTTATTCATCACAGTGAAGGAGATAAGGGTATGCATTTGAATTAAGTTACTCATAGAGTTTGAGAACAAGTTCCAGGTGAACGGTACTAGAATATGCCACCCCAAAATGTGCCTCTTTGGCCTATAGATTATTTTGAGAATCAGCAGATGCAGGAAAAGCTCTAAAAACAGGGCACAAGTTTTCCTTTTGTAAAGGAAATTTATATTTTTAAAGTAAATTTTCATTTGTTGGGATGTATCCTTCTTCCTTACTAGGAAGAGGAGGATTCTTAACAACTCTTATCAATGGAGAAGGCAAACAAAGGGGTAAGATCCATGCACTATTTTAGATCTTAGCAAAGCTCTGGTGTGGTTAATTAAACACAGGAAAAGTGTGATTACTGACATTATCTGGTACGTGAAAACAGGCCCTGTTTGTTGAAGATAAAGAGAGGGAAGAGAGACGCTTAAAATGAACATTTTTACATTCAAACTTGAGGTACTATAATTTCAAAGGACCCCTTTCCTCCTTTTTCTTGCATGTATAATTTCATACTCTGCAGAGATCACACTGCAAAAATAATACCTTTTGAAATGCATTAAGAGCTTTTAAGCACTTCTCAAAGTGATTTTCCAACTATTTCCTAAATTTCAGCCATGAAAATCTCAAAGGATTGCCTTGGATAGAGATTTTGAGATGTCTAGTCCAAAGACCTCATTTTATAAATGAGAACATTAAAGTCCAGAGAGGCAAAGTGACTTGTCCAAGTTCACACAGCTCATCAGCAGCCAGACCTACTTGAAGCAGGATCCTGAGTCCAGTGTGCTTTCTGCTAGCTCTGACTGCCTATTCTCTCAGGGGGATCTAGTTCCTGACAAACAGCTGGAGGTGTGGAGTGAAGTGAACCAAACAGAAATGCACATTGGGGGCATTAATGAAATATTTTTCTTTGATGCATGTTGAGGAAGCAAAATGTTCAGGGTGAGAGATTATGATGATAAACAAATGGATTGCAGGTCCCAGCAGGATCCTAGGGGCAGGATCTCTTGCCCATCTGCCCATTTCCTGGCATAACTGCATCTAGACAACCTCAGAAAGTAGATACAATACTCCCAGGGAAGAAAACCTCTTCTTCAGTGACTTCAATGACCTATTTTTAGGTTTAGCAAGTTTTCACTCAGGGGACACTATTTTCTCCAGCAGTAACTGGTGATGGGGTTGGTCCTTATCTGTTTCCATGAGGTTCTGATTAACTGAGGAATGCAGACACTCACCTCTCTGCATTCCCTCTTAGTGGCTTCGGGAAGAATATTCAGGTGCCTCATGAGGTGCTGCTACCTAGACCTGCTTAGTCTCATCCTGAGACTTCAGACCCTCAGGAGTCCCTGAGGCTGGAATGGGCATTTTCAAGTGATTTCCAATAATACAAAGCACTGACAAGTGATGAGCCTTCAAGCAATTCAAGTGAAGTTTTAGAGAAACATGACAGGGAATGTAGCATAGACCAGGAGTTAAATGTACGTGCTTTGCAACCACAGCGCCTGGGCTCAAAGCCTGGCTCTACCACTTACTAGCTGCAACAGCTATGAACAATTTAATTCCTTTCCTCAAGCTTCAGTTCCCCATGTATAAAATGGAGGGAGTGGCACCATCTGCTTCATAACTTTGTTATAACGACTAAATAAGACAATGTATATTTAAGAGTGTATTACAGTGTATGCTGGCATGAGTGAACATTCACCAAACGGTAGCTCTTCATGTTGCTGACTGAGTGTAGTTGTTAAGCGCACAGGCTCGTGAGTCAGATCACCGGGGTTCAAATGCTGGCAAAATGTTCAGCGAGGTACCTGTATCTGGCTTATAGTAAGTGTTTAATAAATGTTAATATCTAATTATAAACTAATATTTTAACTAGAATTATACCACTTCAATATACATGTTTGTCAGGAGCCAGGATTGACAGTTATATGTGCCTTTTATTGGTGAAACAGGAAGGCAGTCATAAATAAAGTATGGCAGGCAGAACATCTTCCATTACGTGGGTCACTGAGTGGGGGAAAAATAAAAGGGTTTTCTGGTGATGCATAATTGGGACAAGAGGTTTTCCATATCCCCTGCAAGAGTTAATATTCAATGAGAAAGAGATCAAGAGCAGCCCGAAAGGAAAACAAGTCACAAAAGGGCAACATTTATTCATTTATTCAATCAGCTTTTTTGAGTATCTCTGTTCCAGGGGAACTTGCAGGCCCCTTATGCACATTATCATAATGCTAATGCAACACTATCATCATTTTTTACAGATAAGATTAAGCAGTAGTGAAGGTGGAGGTGAGATTAGAACTCAGGTCTCTTGGATCCCCAAAATGTGGTCCCTTTAGGTGTGTGATTTGGGGCAAGTCACTTCACCTTTCTGTGCCTTAGTTTTCTCATCAGTAAGATGGGGACAATGGCTTCTCCATTAGGCATGATTAGGCAAGGCAAGTTCACAAAATCCCTACACACTGTAAAGCCCTATAGACATGTGACTCTTACTATTTGTCTAACCTTGTCCAATACGGTAAGTCTGAGAGGGGGTGTTCAAGTGAGGCTCCCTGAGCTCATGCCGCTCTATAGGGATGATTTGGGTAGTATTAATAATTCAGGTGCCATGGAGCTCTCTGTATTCCACAGCTGGATCTGTTTCAATCTTCTCTCCTTGAGAAAGAGCCAAAACCCCTGGGAATGAATGACACCCTGTGAGGCACTGCCTTTGACAACTGGTGTGTGTAACATATTTAAAGTGTGATGTTATTATTTTGCTCTGAAGCACAAAGGGAAGCAGGAAGGTGGGAAGCTCCAGGAAGCCTGGGGCCTGGCTCCACAGAGGTACAGAGACATTTCCAGCTTTTGAGTGAATTATAGGCTGCCCTGGGGATCCCCAGGCGCTAAACATCCTGCAGTGAGCTAATACAACCCGAACACTCATCAAGGCTAATGACTCAGAGGAGTCTTGACTGCTTCTGGGGCTGTGAAGATGGGCATCTGGGATAGAGGTACTCATGGGAATCTTGCTGTTAACAGCCACTAACTGGAACAAGACAAAAACAAAAATAATTTTAGCTACTGATTACTTCTCCCAAGTTTTTCCTGTTTACTTCAGGGAATCAATTTTAGAACTTCAGGGAAGGAAAAATATATATAGTGATTATGGCAAATAGCCAACCTATGGAATCTAGGGTTTAAATAAATAGACGCCTTGCTTTACATAAAATACAGCATATTCTTGAGTTGTAAATAAATAAAATATCTATACCTAAAAGTATATTGTATGTGTACTCAGGAGGATGCTGTTTAAAGGGAACCTGCAAGGAATTGCTCAGGAACATACTTCACTGTGCCACTGTGAAGCCACTGATTTGTGGCTTTCACATTTTGACTTTCCTACTTTAGTTTATAGAAACAGAACACAGATACTCTCTTCCCTGATGGTCAGTCATCAGGGCCCACCGACCAAAGCTGAGAAGGAGTGGCCAGAGAACTGGTATGGCTACTCCTGCATGGCCCTTTGGGGTAAGTGTGCAGAGAGGGAAGGGTATGGTCATGCTTGACAACAATGGCACTGAGAACTGAACCTATTCTGTCAAAAATTTAATTCATTTGGCCTGAAAGGAATCTTTGTTATGGGCTGTTCATCCTGGAGGAGAGTTGAAACTCTTCTTTCTATCCATTTGTGGAAGCAATTCGTTTCTGTTCTCCAAATATATTGTTATCTCTCTTGCAGACACAAGGCAGGCTGCCCTTCTATGATTTGCTGAAATGAAGCACAGCCTGGTGATGTGCTTTGGCCAATAAAATGTGAGCGGATACAACCTGACATACCTGGGTGGAAATATTTAAGGGCCAGTGCGTGTGTGACTTACCATCTTCTCTTTTTCCCTTTGCCATAGCAACCTGTACAGTTCCAGAAAAGCCTACTTTCTTAGCCTGTATCCTGGCGTGAGAACGACACAGAGCACAGCCCCCGTATGTGGGGCCAGATACACGTGATGCAGAAGCGCTGGATAAACTTTGCGTTAAGCATGGGAATTTTCGTATTCTTTGTTCCTCAGCATAACCTAGCCATGGTACACTTTGTTCAACGAAAATCTTTCAGAGATGCCTTGCAATATGTAGAACAACATGTTGGAGCTCTGGTTAAAGCAGAAGTGAGTCCCTCACCACTTTTTGAGGGACATCTCACTACTTTTCATCTCAGCAGCCATTGTCCCTCAACATACTTCCGATAATGACAGCAAAGGAAAAAAATTCCTTATTGGAAATGGTGCTATGGTGCTGGGAGTTAGTAATTGATATTTAGGAAATTATCTCTAATGCATATTTCCTCCCACTAGACTCATGTTCTAAGAGGGCAGGACAGCATTATTCTTATTCACTGCTGTAACCCCAGGGCCTAGTGTAGTGGCAGGCACACAGCGGGTACTCCATAAGTAATATACGTGTTAGGTATGGTGAGTAGTTCAGCACGTGGGTGCTGAAATGAGACAGATCTGGGCCTTTATTTCGGCAGTTGTAAACTGGGCATATAATAATACTTACTTCAAGGTGTTTCTGTGAAGATTAAATGAAATAATATATATCAGGTACATGGCATAGTGTTTGTTATATGGTAAATGCTCCAAAAATGGTAGCTCACGTTGATTATTTATGGTAGAGAGTGATAACATATCCAAATATTTTCTGGGTAAGAGTAAATTCCAAGTCATTTGAATTGTGTCCCCCAAAAAGATATGTTGAAATCCAAACCTTGTGTATCTGTGACCTTATTTAGAAATAGGGTCTTTGCAGATGTAATCAAGTTAAGACGAGGTTATTAGGGTGGGCCCTAATCCAATAGGACTGGTGTCCTTATAAGAGGAGGGGAGACATGGACATATAGGGAGAAGACAGCCATGTGACAATGGAGGCAGAGATTTGAGTGACACATCTGCGGGCAAAGAAATGCCAAAGATTGCCAGCAAACAACAGTAGCTAAAATAGGGAGGGAAGGAGTGTCTCCTATAGCTTTTAGAGGGAACATGGCCCTGCTGGCACCTTGATTTCAGACTTCGAGCCTCTAGAACTGTAAGAAAATAAATTTCTGTTGTTTTAAGCCACCCAATTTGTGGTATTTTGTTACAGCAGCCCTAGGAAGCTAATGTACCAACTATCCAATTTTTGGGTAGTAGCCATGAATAGTAGTAATCCCAATTCCTTCCCTATATGTTTCTTAAAACCAAAAGTCTGTTGGAATTTCATAAGGGCAAGTACAGGTGAAGTTTCCTCCATCCAACAAAGGCCTGTAAATTACATCACTATCTCCAGTTTCCATCAGGAGCCAGAAAAATCCTCTTGGATTTTAGAATTCAGTTACACGAGAAAGATACACAAGATAATGTTCACTTAGGAGAATGTTATTTCTTGAGAAAAAGACTCTTAACCCTTATCTCGGCCTGCAGAGGAGTGACCTTTAGAAATTTCCTAAAATAGAATTGGGAAAAAAAACTCAACAACACTCACTCAAATAGACAATGTTCATTTAGGCTTCTTGGCACCAAGTACAACAATAAAGGAGGATTTAATTAAAACAGGGTCAGTGACATGAGGCAAACCACTGCGGTCAGGCTCAGAAGGAGGGATATGCACTTTCAACTCTGTAACAAAGGCTCACTGTTGCCAATGAAACCACCATTCCACACATTTTTGGCAGGAAGGGAACCTGTCCTCTGAAAACCCGCAAGAGGCTATTTTTAAAGCCCAGTAGCAGTCTCCCAGAGTCAACAGTACAGCAGGAGAAAGTAGGTCTAAAAAGCCCAGGAAGCAGGTCTAAGAAATCCTGGAGGGCTCTGCAGGCCAAACACCTGGTGAGGCAGAACCCCCGGGAGACTGAAGTGGGGTAGCTGTCCATGCTTCGGAAGAACTTACAGATCACACCCTGCACTGCATTACGTGAAGTGTCCTCAGAGTAGGATGGTTGGAGTGGGGGATGGGGTGTCCATAGATACCTGCACATGCTAGTGGTAGGTCACTCATAATCCTTCTTTGGTGTTATATTCTATCTTGAAGAACATTCTGATTATTTTAACCTACTGAACAACCATAACTAATGTCCTGTACCTTGGAAAGCCCATCCTGTTCCCTTCTGAGGTGGGAGGTTACAAAGGGAGTGGGTATGTGCTCTGCCCCACCCTGTGGAGGCCCCCTTTCCTTCTGACCCTCCCAGATGACAAATGGATGTCAAGTGTTCCTGTCTTTAGAGCGAGGTGCAGAGGTGTGGACAATGGCATCTGTTTGTGTAACTCCATAAGTGGGACTTCCCTTGGAGTGGGCATGGCTTCCTCCGTTTCCCATGTGGAGGTTAACAATTGCCTTGGCCCTGAAGTGACTTCATGCATTCTGAGTTGTGCCAAGCATTGTGCTGAGCGCACAAAAACAAGTGTCTCTGATCCAAAGGGGTCTTCTAATGTAGTCAGATTGGGAGGGGGCAGCAGCATAAAACATTACAACAGGGTATAACAGAGACATTATTGGACAACCAAGGAGAACCACAGAAAAAGTAAGCTCAGAATGGCTAAATCACAGAGTGAGAGCACAGCAGACCTGGGCCTGGGGCCCTTCTCCTAGGCCCCTTTGGTCCTCCTCCTTTCTCTGTCTCCCTCTTGCTGCTGTAGGATGATTTTCCCCAAATAGACTTAAAGCATCCAAAGGGCAGGAACCATATCCTCCACTTCCATTGATTTCTCTGGGTCCCCTAGTATAGCCCTAAAACATAGTATCTATTAATATTTCAGGAAGGGATTGCTGAATAGATGGGCAATTCATTTCTCTCCTTCCCTGAATGTGGTAATGGAGTAGTTAAGACAATAGTGGTAGAAGTTTTTCCACTACTCTATTTAGCTACGTGAGTTTGAGAAAGTTCCCAGACCTCTCTGTGCCTGTTTCCCCAGCATTAAAATGTGGAAGGTAGATCAGTTAACCTCTAAAACTCTACGATTCTATGACTATAATCTAGCAAGGCTTGCAGTTATCTGTGGAACAGTTGCAAGAACATAGATTTGGAGCTAGACAGACCTGGATTCCAATCCCAGATCCAACCCTTATTCACTATGCAACCCTTGGCAAATTATTTAACTTCACTGAGTCTCAGTTGCTCATTGCTAAAATGGAGTTGTAATCATTAAGTCCATCTCACTAAGCTGGCGTGAGCATTATTAAATAGATAAAATAATACATGTATTATAAAATGTCAGTAATAAAGTAGCCTCTCGATAAATTTTCAGTTGGAATTTAAGAAATGTTTGTCAAAGGTATGAATGTCAATTCCCCTCCAAGAGACACAGAATTTCATGCTATGGTTCATGGATAGAGCAATACATACTCTGGTTCTCCTACGTCTTGACACTATTATTGTTTTCCTTTTCACTCTCAAAAACTCACTGATCTGCTCACTGATCCAGTTTACTAAATTCAAAACTCCATTTATTAGGTGCCTACTATAGAAAGTCAAGCCTGTTCTTTTGGTGGCATTGTTCTGAATCCTTTCCCTGCGTAGTAATTAATTAAAATCCTACTAACAACACAAAGCATCTGTGAAGTGGCTTACAGTTGCCTTCTCTATCCACAGCTTCCACATCCGTGAATTCAGTCTACTGCAGATTGAAAATATTTGGAAAAAAAGACCAATAAAAAATAACAATACAACAATAAAAATAATACAAATAAAAATATAGTATAACAACTATTTATATAGAATTTACATTGTATTAGGTACTATAAGTAATCTAGAGATTATCTAAAGTAAATGGGAGGATGTGCATAGGTTATATGCAAATACTATGCCATTTTATATCAGGGACTTGAGCATCTGTGGATTTTGGAATCCACAGGGGGGTTGACTGTATATCACCCATGGGCAGTCTTTTACTCTCTGTGACTTTTTGGTACTCTACAATGTACTCTTTGGCAAACTCTGCAGAGTTCATTTTGAACAAAAAGCATGGAGCCTTACAGGTATTAGACCATCAAACCTCAGGCCTGGTCTTGGCTCCCTGAGGGCCTGATCTTTGGCCTCAAACAAGTCATGTCATTATTACCTTAGGTGCCATATGTAAAAAGTAGGAAAGAAAGAAGAAAAAAAAAGAAGCCAACATATATTTAGCTCCCATTGGGAACATTTTACAAATGTTACACCATTTACTCCTTGCCACAAGTCTGGAAGGTAAATATTGTTGTTCCCATTTACACCTGAGATTAGTGAGGCCCAGTGAGATGAAATAGTATCATTGAGATGAGAAGTAGCCAAAGTAGTAAGCGAGAGCAGGCAAGAAACCAATATACCTTCCCGTCTCTCTTGTTGAAGTTTTAGGAGATAAGACAGTCTTCTATTAACATAGAGAAAAACTGAAACAGGTTTCTAATTGTTTTTTCTCTTTTTTTTCTTCCTGGACTTGCAAATATCATATATTGCTCTGGCTTCTTTGTTGATTATGAGATATTTTTTGGCAGGAAAAAATTGCTCAAGTCAAATTCCAAGGGCTGAGGGAATTTCTCCATCTGTTCTCCTTGAATAAGAAGAATCCTGATAAGGTGTGCAAGTAGCTGAAGTAAGTGCAGTTTTCATTAAAAAGCATGAGTACATGGAAAAGCTGATGAAGAGTGCCCTGTATCTCCATCACACCATTAGCTGACTGAACACTTTATAATCAGGACGAAAAAGAAAGGCCCCATAGATGGAAATTTCAGCTGAAATTGACACCTCTGTCCAAATAGAAAATCACTTTGGAATCTGAAAATTCTAATTCTGCAACTCACAGATGCTTCCAATTAGAAAAGAGAAGGTTAATGTAGTTTCAGCTGTTACTTGAAATATTAAAATGTGCCAAGAAACTCAGAAAGAGTCGGTATAAAGGAGTTTCTTTTTCTACTGAAATATTTACTCCTCCAGAAATAATAATCACAGAGGCTTCAGGCCTCTTTTCCCTGAGAAGTCACACTTAACACTCTTCACTTTCTTTTATAGCCATGAACATGGCACAGACCCATACATGCCTCCATCTTATAAAACAAACACCTTCCTGATGTCTAAAAGGCCTCTAGTGAATCTGGGTCTTTGGGCAGTAAGGTTTTTGGAACATGTCTTTGTTCTAATACAAACTTCTGATATCCAAAGCAAATAATCATAAAACCCGAGATCCTGAAATTGCCATCCCCCTGACTCAGAGGCACTGCCTTGTTTACATGTATGGGCTTGTTTACATGTATATGCAAGATAGACAGAGACAGAAAAACATCCTATCTGCTTGTTTTTCCAAAGCAGGTTTGAGAAGTAGTCACACATTTTTTCCCACTGAGTCATAAATCTCTGCAGACTCAGTTTCAGAAATAGGCTAGGAGCTCAGAACCCTATTCAGAGACACACTGAAACAATAGGCCCCTAAGCCAAGGACAAGCTGAACCTGTAAAAGCTTGAATCCATTTTATGCTAGCATTTATGAGGCAATTCCATGGGCAGACATCTGAATCCTATCTTGAAGTAATTTGTTAGCAGAAGACTCTGCCCACTTTAATTTATCATATAAACATTTCTGGAGCTATCATCACATATTTAGTTATGAAAGCTGGAATTTAATAGGAGGGAACAGAATTCAGTTTTCAAAGAGGACAAAAGTTCACTTGGGAAAACATATGTTTAAATCTCAGGAACCCTGATCACTGGAAGCAAATGTAAGAGACAGCTAAGCGCCTGAAACTAAATGTCTGGAAGGACCACTCATCAGATGCAATTAAGCAGGGGGAGGGAGAGAAGAACATATTTGACCTAATTTGTTGTTTTGACTAAGTTTAGCATCCAAACTACACATCCCTTTAAAGGATGAAATCTCAGAACACTCAAGATCAGGAATGTTCTGGTTAGTAGCTGACTGACCTTGACAAATGACAATTGAAGTTTCCTTGTCTGTAAAATAGGAGTAAATAAAACATTTCTAATAAAGTAGGTGACAATTAAGAGAAAATACATGGAAAGCAGTGAGCACAATGCCTGGTACATTTGGGTTAAAAAAAATCTAATTCTTTGAAAAAAAGTTTCAAAGCATACCACTGTAGAAAACCATCAAACCACAAAGGACTATAGCAAGAGAGGAAGGAAGAAACAAAGAATCTATAAAAGAACCAGAAAACAATTAACAAAATGGCAGTAGTAAGTCCTCATGCATCAATAATTACTTTGAATGCAAATGGATTAAATTCTCCAATCAAAAGGCATAGAGTGGCTGAATGGATTAAAAAAACAAGACTTAACTACATGCTGCTTACAAGAAACTCACATTACCTTTACGAACACACATAGACTGAAAGGGAAGGGATAGAAAATGATATTCCATACAAATGCAAACCAAAAGAGAGCAGGAGGTAGTTATATCAGACCAAATAGATTTTAAGTCAAAAACTGTAAAAAAGAGATAAAGAAGGTCATTATGTAATGATAAAGGAGTCATTTCATCAAGAGGTTATAACTACTATAAATATATATGCACCCAACATTGGAGCACCTAAATATATAAAGCAAACATTAAAAGATCTGAAGGGAGAGATAGACTGCAATACAGTAATAGTAGGGAATTTCAGTATCCCACCTTCAACAATAGACAGATCATCCAGACAGAAAATCAGTAAGAAAACATCAGACTTGAACTACACTTTGGACCAAATGGATCTAACAGACACATAGAGAACATTCCGTTCAACAGCAATAGAATACACATTCTTCTCAAATGCATATAGAACATTCTCCTGTATAGATCACATGTTACACTGCAAAACAAGTCTTAACAAATTTAAGAAGGTTGAAATCTTATCTTTGGAAAGTATCTTTTTCTGACCACAATGATATGAAACTAGAAATCAATAACAGAAGGAATTTAGGAAAATTCAAAAATATGTTGAAACTACTGGAAGTCAGCGGGACTGGGCCCAGGAGTTTAACGGAGAGTGGGACATGCCCTTAGAAGTTGCTAGCAGCCACCGCCGCTGTGGCCAGCGGAGAAAAGCTGTGCTCCCGGTGCGATAGGAGCCCAGCTGTGCGCCAGGCTGGCGGCGGCTGCCATCTTTACAGCCGCCCTCCTGGAGCTGTGAGCCACGTCTCTAGCTCTGCCCCGCCCCGGCCCGGGGCTCTTCTGCTGGGGCGAGACAGGCTTTGACTTTGGTGGCCAGGGTCAGCTGTATCCGTGGGTTCCAGGTGGGACGAGATCCCGGAACTATAGGGGCAGGACCTTGGTGTATTGGAAACAGTTTGCAGCTCATCCATCTGGTCCTGCTATCCCGGCTTTGGCCTCTGACAAGTCTGCTCCGTGCTGGTCCTAGTGCCCGCCCGTTAGGTCCCGGCCCTCCTGTATCCCAGAGATCGGTCATTTTGAAGGTTGCTGGCTATAGTGACTCATTTGGTATAACTGCTGGTTCTCATGACAACCAAATACCTCAAGAGCAACAGGCTGAACTAGAGCAGTTCCCCATAATCCTGCCCACTTCAATAGGGAATTATGCGCCATCCAAGAGCGCTTCCAGTGGCCACTACCCCCCCCATGAGAACATCCCCCCGGTGGAGACTGCTGGGGATAGAGACGGCCACCCGCCTCGCCTTGGGGTCTAGTGGTGGAAAAGGGGTGCACAATTGGAGATCCCCCTATCAACCAGTATCACGTGGAGACACACATCAGAAGGGCAGACACACGTGGCTAGGTGAGCAACCTCTGAGCTGTGTAGAATTTTCCCAACTCAGCTCTTACACTGCAGCCAAAAGAAATTGTGTTTCTACCTGCACCTCAGGATGAGCAGGGTCAAAGTAACCCCTAGGAGCTACAAGGCCCCTCCCAAAGCACGGGGCTTTTGCATACCCCAACTGGGGGATCAGAGTCTGCCACGGACATAACAGAATACCTAGCTAATAGGGAGCGGAGGACTCCTATCCTCAAGTACAATTCATTAGCTTAGAGCCCAAGCTGGGAGGTCATTCTCACCACACTCCACTGGGAAGAGGAGAAGACCACAGGTCAGAGTTAACTCAAGATCCACCAAACTTGCTAAAATACACCTAAGGCAATACAGGCCACTACTTCTGTCCCTGGCTTTGCCAAGGAACAATAATTGTGGGCCTGGTGACAGGGCCATAAACTAGCTCTAACACCCCCAGCTCTCGACCAAGAGGCCAGATGAGAAAAAACCAGCAAAAGAACTCAGGGAACATGAAAAATCAGAGTGAAAATTCACCCCCAAAAGAAACCATCAGTTCCTGAGCAATGGATACCAACGCAAATGAAATGGGTAGAATGACAGAAGAGGAATTTCGTTTATGGATTATAAGAAAGCTCAATGAAATTCAAGAGAAAATTGAAACCCAGCACAAAGAAACGACAAGAAAAATGCAAGAAATGAACGAAAAATTCTCCAAAGAAATAGAAATATTATGGAAAAATCAAATAGAAATCCTAGAAATGAAAGAAGCATTCAAGGATCTACAAAACACAGTGGAAAGCCTTAAGAATAGGCTGGACCATGCAGAGGAAAGAATTTCAGAGCTAGAAGACAGCTCCTATGCACTAAACAAATCAGCCAAAGAGAAAGAACACACAAACAAGAGGCATGAAAAAAGCATACAAGAAATGTGGGATTATGTAAAGAGGCCAAACATAAGGATCATAGGTATCCCTGAGGGAGAGGAAGAAAATTCGCGTGGGCTGGTAAATTTATTTGAAGGAACAATAGAGGAAAATTTCCATGGCTTAGCCAGAAATCTCGATATCCAAGTACAAGAAGCACACAGGACTCCTGGGAGAGTCAATGTGAAAAGGCATTCACCACGCCACATAATTATTAGACTGACCAAAGTAAACACAAAAGAGGCACTCCTCAGAGCTGTAAGACGAAAAGAGCAGGTAACCTACAAAGGGAAACCAATCAGATTAACTGCAGATTTCTCAGCTGAAACCTTACAAGCCAGAAGGGAATGGGGAGACATCATCAATCTCCTAAAACAAAACAAAGGTCAACCCAGAATTCTGTATTCTGCCAAACTAAGCTTCTTATATGAGGGAGAAATAAAGACATTTCCAGATAAGCAATCACTGATAGAATTTGCGAAATCCAGACCGGCCTTGCAAGAAATGCTTAGACCTGCATTATACACTAAACAGAGCAACAGACACACACCTATGTAAAACTATGAAAAAGCTAAAACCCCAGAAACCAGATTCCACAATGACGCAAGAGGTAAAACAAAAGACACCACCCAATAGAATAATCAGAAATTTACCCCAAATATCAATTCTCTCAATAAATGTAAATGGCTTGAACTGCCCATTGAAGAGACATAGGCTGGCTGAATGGATTAAAAAATACAAGCCAAGTATCTGTTGTCTTCAGGAAACACACTTTACACACAAAGACACATTCAGACTCAAGGTGAAAGGATGGAATACAATTTTCCAGGCTAATGGAAACCAAAAGAAATCCGGAGTAGCCATCCTCATTTCAGATGACATAAACTTTAAAGCAATAAAAGTAAAGAAGGACAAAAATGGACACTATATAGTGGTGAAGGGAAAAATCTCACAAGAGGATTTAACAATCCTAAACATTTATGCACCCAACACAGGAGCGCCCAGGTACATAAAGCAAATACTGCTAGATCTAGACAACATAATAAGCAGCAATGCCATAATAGCAGGGGACTTCAACACCCCACTGACGGAACTGGACAGATCCTCCAAACAAAAAACAAATAGAGAAATAAAAGAACTAAACAGGACTCTAGAACATTTGGGCCTAACAGATATCTACAGAACGCTCCACCCAAATAACACTGAATATACATTCTTCTCATCAGCTCATGGAACTTTCTCTAAAATTGACCACATCCTAGGCCACAAAACAGATCTAAACAAATTCAAAAAAATAGAAATCATGCCATGTATCTTTTCAGACCACGGCGGAATAAAATTAGAAATCAATTCCAACAGAAATTCACATTTTCCTCCAAAAACTTGGAAACTAAACAATCTATTGCTGAAAGACTATTGGATCAAGGAGGAGATTCAAATGGAAATCAAAAGATTCTTCGAACTAAACGATAATGGGGACACAAGTTATCAAAATCTGTGGGATACAGCAAAAGCAATCCTGAGAGGAAAACTTATCGCCTTAAATTCCCACATCCAAAAGACAGAAAGGTCACAAATCAGTAAACTAATGAATCATCTTAAGGAAATGGAAAAGGAAGAGCAAAGCAATCCTAAAGCCAGCAGAAGAAAAGAAATAACCAAAATCAGAGCAGAATTAAATGAAATCAAGAACAAAAGAACAATACAGAAGATCAATGAAACGAAAAGTTGGTTCTTTGAAAAGATAAACAAAATAGACAGGCCACTTGCCAGGTTGACCAGAAGCAGAAAGGAAAGGACTCTAATAAGCTCAATTAGAAATGAAAAAGGAGAAGTCACAACTGATACCATGGAAATACAAAACATCATCTTCGAATACTACAAAAATCTCTATGCCCACAAACAAGAAAACGTGGAGGAAATGGACAAATTCTTAGAAACATACTACCTCCCTAGGCTCAACCAGGAAGAAACAGAATTTCTAAACAGACCAATATCAAGCACTGAAATGGAAGCAGTAATAAAAATTCTACCCACAAAAAAAAGTCCTGGACCAGATGGGTTCACACCTGAATTCTACCAAGCCTACAAAGAAGAACTGGTGCCTATACTGCAGAAATTATTTGAAAATATCCAGAAGGATGGAATCCTCCCAAACTCATTCTACAAAGCCAATATCACCTTGATACCAAGCCAGGGAAGGACACAACAAAAAAAGAAAACTACAGACCAATATCCCTTATGAATATAGATGCAAAAATTCTCAATAAAATCCTTGCAAACCGAATCCAAATGTACATCAAAAAAATAATCCATCATGATCAGGTGGGCTTTATTCCCGAGATGCAGGGATGGTTCAATATACGCAAATCTATAAATGTAATTCACCATATAAATAAAAGCAAGAACAAAGATTATATGATCCTTTCAATAGATGCAGAAAAGGCTTTTGACAAAATCCAGCATCCTTTTATGATAAGAACTCTTAACAATATAGGCATAGATGGCTCATTCCTAGAAACTATTAAAGCCATATACGATAAACCCACAGCCAATATCATACTGAATGGGGAAAAATTGAAGGCATTCCCCCTTAAAACTGGCACCAGACAAGGGTGCCCACTATCTCCACTTCTTTTCAACATAGTGCTGGAAGTTCTGGCCACAGCAATTAGACAAGACAGAGGAATCAGGGGCATCCAGATGGGGGCAGAAGAGGTCAAACTTTCACTATTCGCAGACGATATGATATTATACCTAGAAAACCCCAAAGATTCAACCAAGAGATTACTGGAATTGATAAATGAATTCAGCAAAGTCTCAGGATACAAAATTAATACACACAAACCCATAGCCTTCATATATGCTAATAACAATCAAGCTGAGAAACAAATTAAAGATGCAATACCTTTCACAATAGCAACAAAGAAAATTAAATATTTAGGAACATATCTAACTAAGGATGTCAAAGACCTATATAGAGAGAATTATGAAACACTGAGAAAAGAAATTGCAGAAGATGTAAATAGATGGAAAGCCCTACCATGCTCTTGGATAGGCAGAGTCAACATAGTAAAAATGGCTTTGCTACCTAAATTAATTTACAGAATCAATGCAATCCCTATCAAAATACCAACATCATTTTTTGCCGATCTAGAAAAAATAATTCTATGCTTCGTGTGGAACCAGAGAAGACCGCGTCTAGCCAAAGCAATCTTAAGCAAAAAGAACAAATTGGGAGGCATCTGTCTACCAGACTTCAAACTATACTACAAGGCTATAGTAACCAAAACTGCATGGTATTGGCACAAGAACAGACACGTAGACCAATGGAACAGGACTGAGAACCCAAATATAAAACCAACCTCATACAGTCACCTGATCTTTGACAAATTCCAGAAAAACGTACACTGGGGAAAAGATTCCCTATTCAACAAATGGTGCTGGGAAAATTGGATGGCCATATGTAGAAGACTCAAACTGGACCCACACCTCTCACCTCTCACAAAAATCAATTCACAATGGATAACAGATCTAAACCTAAGACATGAAACCATAAGAATTCTCGAAGAAAACGTTGGAAAAACTCTTATGGACATTGGCCTAGGCAAAGAATTTATGAAGAAGACCCCCAAAGCAATTACAGCAGCAACAAAAATAAATACATGGGACCTGATCAAATTGAAAAGCTTCTGCACAGCCAAGGAAACTATCACTAGAGTGAACAGACAACCTACAGAATGGGAGAAAATATTTGCATGCTACACCTCTGATAAAGGGCTGACAACCAGAATCTATAGAGAACTTAGGAAAATCAACAAGAAAAAATCAAACAACCCTATTAAAAAATGGGCAAAGGACATGAACAGAAACTTTTCCAAAGAAGACAGAATGATGGCCAGCAAACATATAAAAAAGTGCTCAACTTCTCTAATCATCAGGAAAATGCAAATCAAAACCACAATGAGATATCACTTAACTCCAGTGAGATTGGCTCATATCAAAAAATCCCCAAATAACAAATGTTGGCGGGGATGTGGACAGATAGGAACACTCATACACTGCTGGTGGGACTGCAAATTAGTACAACCTCTATGGAAAAGAATATGGAGATACCTCAAAGAATTAAAAGTAGAATTACCATTTGACCCAGCAATCCCACTACTGGGTATTTATCCAAAAGAAAAAAGACATTTTATAATAAAGACATCTGCTCTCGAATGTTCATAGCAGCACAATTCACAATTGCAAAGTTGTGGAAACAACCCAGGTGCCCATCAATACACGAGTGGATCAATAAAATGTGGTATATGTATACCATGGAGTATTACTCAGCAATAAGGAACAATAGTGAATTAACACATCTGGTATTATCCTGGTCGGAGCTAGAACCCATTCTTCGAAGCGAAGTGTCACAGGATTGGAAAAACAAGCATCACTGGTACTCACCATCAAACTGGTACTAACTGATGAACACTTACATCACACAGGGCAATAACATTCATCAGAGGGCGGGCGGGCGGGAGGGGGGTGGAAGGGATGGGAAAAACTCTCACTGAATGGATGCAGAGAGCACAGTTTGGGGGATGACCACGATTGTGGCTCTGACACGGACAGAACAGGGGCAATGTGTATGGCCAAAGTGTTTTACCCCCATGATATTCTGAAATTTAAAAAATAAATTGAAAAAAAATATGTTGAAACTAAGCAATACACTACTGAACAAACCATTGAGTCAAAGGAGAAATTAAATGGGAAATAAAAAAATACTTTAAGACAAATGAAACTGGAAAACAACATACCATAACTTATGGCATGCCACAAAAGCAGTTCTAAGAGAAAAATTTATAGCAATAAACTCCTACATTAATGAAGAAGAAAGGTCACAAACAAACAACCTAATGTTACCCCTCAAGGAACTAGAAAAAGAAAAACAAAATAAGCCTAAAGTTAGCAGAAGGAAGGAAATAACAAAGATCAGAACAGAAATAAATGAAAAAGACTAGAAAAACAATAGAAAAAAATCAGTGAAATTTGAGTTGATTTTTTGAAAAGAAACTGACACAACCTTAGCTAGACTAAGAAAAAAAGAAAGAAGATTTAATTAAATAAAATCAGAAATGAAAGAGAAGGCATTACAATTGGTACCACAGAAATACAAAGGATCATAATAGACTACTGTGAACAGTTATGTACCAACAAACTGGATAACCTAGAAGAAACAGATGAATTCCTAGAAACATATAACCTGCCAAGACTAAACCATGAAGAAATAGAAAATCTGAACAGAACAATAACAAATAAGGAGTATCAGAAATAAAAAGTCTCCCACCAGAGAAAACTCTAGGACTGGATGTCTTCATTACTGAATTCTACCAAACATTTAAAGAAGAGTTAATATCAATCCATCTCAAACTCTTCCAAAAAAATTGAAGAGGAGGAAATGCTTTCAAACTCATTTTATAAGACCAGCATTACTCTGATATTAAAGCCAGACAAGGACACTACAAGGAAAGAAAATTACAGGCCAATATTCCCGATGAACATAGATATAAAAATCTTCAACAAAATATAGTCATGTGTCACTTAACAATGGTAATACATTCTGAGAAACACATTGTTAGGTGATTTCATTGTTGTATGAACATCACAAGTTTGTGATGTCACATAAATCCACATGGTATAGCCTACTACATTCCTAGTCTATATAGTATAGCCTATTGCTCCTAGGCTACAAACATGTACAGCATGTTACTGTACTGAATACTGTAGGCAACTGTAACACAATGGTATTTGTGTATCTAAAAATATTTAAACATAGAAAAGACACAATAAAAATATGGTATAAGAGATAAAAAATGGTACACTTGTATAGGGCACTTACCATGAATGTAGCTTGCAAGATTGGAAGTTGCTCTGAGTGAGTGAGTGAGTGAGTGAGTGGTAAGCGAACGTGAAGACCTAGGACATTACTGTGCACTACTGTAGACTTAATAAACCCTGCACACTTAGGGTACACTAAAGTTATTTTAAAAATTTCTTTCTTCAATAATAAATTAACTCTAGTTTACTATAACTTTTTTACTTTATAAACTTTTAAATTTTTTTCCTTTTGACTCTTTTGTAATAGTACTTAACTTAAAACACATCTGTACAAAAATATTTTCTTTTTTTATATCCTTATTCTATAAGCTTAATTTTTTTTTTAACTTTTTAAACATTGTTGTTAAAAACTAAGACATGTATACATTAGCTGAGGCCTACATAGAGTCAGGATCGTCAATATCGCTGTCTTCCACCTCCATATCTTGTCCCACTAGAAGGCCTTCGGGGCAATAACACTCGTGGAGCTGTCATCTCCCATGACAACAATGCCTTCTTCCGAAATACCTGCTGAAGGACCTGCCTGAAACTGTGTTACAGTTACCTTTCTTTTTTAATAAGTAAAAGTAGTATACTCTAAAATAGTGATATATAGTACAGTCTAGTAAATATATAAACAAGTAATTTAGTCATTTATCATTATCAAGTAGTATGTATTATACATAATTGTATGTGCTATAGTTTTATACCACTGGCAGCACACTAGGTTTGTTTATGCCAGCATAAGCACAAACCCATGAGTACTACAACATTACAATGGCTATGACATTACTAGGCAATAGGAATTTTTTAGCTCCATTATAATCTTATGGGACAACCATTGTATATGTAGTACATCATTGACTGAAACATTGTTATGTGGTACATGACTGTAGTGGCAAACTTAATTCAACAGCATATTAAAAGGATCATTCACCATGATCAAGTGGGATTTATCCCTGGGATGCAAAGATGGTTCAACATTAAGTGATTCACTATATTAAGAGAATGAAAATCAAAAACCACATGATCATCTCAATAGATACAGAAAACACATTTGAGAAAATTCAACATTCTTTCATGATAAAAACTCTCAATAAATTAGGTATAGAAGGAATGTTCCTCAACACAATAAAGGCCATATGCTAACATCATACTAAAGACCCACAGATAATATCATACTCAACGGTGAGACGCTGAAAGCTTTTCCTCTAAGATCAAAAATGAGACAAGGATGCCCACTTTCACCACTCCTATCCAACATAGTATGGGAAGTCCTAGCCAGAGCAATAGGGTAAGAAAAAGAGATAAAAGCCATCCATATAGGGAAAGAAGTTAAACTGTCTCTCTTTGCTGACAACATGATTTTCTATATAGAAAACCCTAAAGACTCCACAACAAAAAGCTGTTAGAACTGACAAACAAATTCAGTAAAGTTGCAAAATACAAAATCAGTAGTGTTCCCATACATAACAACAGACTGTCCAAAAAAGAAATTAAGAAAATAATCCCATTTATAATAGCATCAAAAAATACTCAGGAGTAAATTTAACCAAGGAGGTGAAAGATCTGTATACTGAAAAGTATAAACCATTGATAAAAGAAATTGATGACAACACAAATAAATGGAATGCCCAGCATATTTAGTAAATGCTCAATAAATGAAGCTATTTTTACTATTGTTATTCCATACAAACTTCCCTAGACCATTCTTCACATCCCAGGCTTACCATTATAGAGGAATGTAAAGAGTAAGGCTTAAAAAAAAAAGTGGAGTTGATCTAAATTATATGACTATGAGCTCTATGCTTGCAATATTACTGCTTTTTCTTTATTAGAATACCTTTAGACTGGCTTCAGCCTATACCACTAAACCCCAAACTATTCAATGACAGAAATATCAAATAGGGATCTCAATCTTAATCTGCTCAGGAGACTATGACAATATTGGTGTCACTATGAAAAATTTATACTGTAATGCTGAGAAACGTAGGAGGCACATTCTTTTGTTTCTATTGGCTTCTATAAGCTAAAGCACTCATTGATAAATTATTTCAATAACTATTTATTAAAGCACTCTATGTAACAGGTACTGTTCTAAGCACTTGGGATACTTATTTCAGTGAACAGAACAGACAAAATCCTTGCCCTCATGTAACATATACCCACTCCATTCTTTCCTTTATTCACTCATTCATTTCACCATGTGGCAAATGGGACAGTACGAGTTATGAAAGGGAAAAGACATAGATATAAAGGTGGATAAGATACCTTGTCTGATGAGCTCCTTGTCCAACAAAGCAGCAAATGATAGAGCAGATCTGTAAATAGCTACTGTATTATAGTGCGATAAGTTCTATAATAGAGTATTAGCAGAGAGCACTGTGAACAGACATAGAAGAGGGAGCAAAGTATTCTGCAAGTGAGGGAGGGAGGACAGAGACTAAGTAGGTGGCAAGAGATAAAGACATTTGAGATGGACTTTAAAGGCTAAGCCAGGGGCTGTCATTTGGGTAAAGGGGAGAAAGGGCATCAGGCAAAGGCAAAAACTGCTGGCTTCCCTCAAGTAATGAAGTATATGGTAGAATGCAAGATTAAAAGAAAGTACAATGCATAAACTAAAGTAGCTAACTTGGGAAACAACTGCTCTCAATCACTGACTAATTAAACTGTTTTTGTTTTTCTTTAGACTGGCCTAAGTAGAAAATGGCCTTTATTCTCCCTCGGTTTTTGCATGAGGCGAGAATAGTTGAGCGTGCTCCACCTTGGGTTTGCTTTCTGGTGCTTTGCATTTACCCAGGGTAGTGTTAATGTAAATATGGCCCATCTGTTGCCTGTGTGGTCTTTAAGCTTCCTGTAGGAGAAGAAGTTGTGGGTAGTTTTAAAGTGGAGACTCTTGGGCCCCACTCCAGACACAATGAATCAGAATCTTGGGGAAGGGCGCTGGAGTCTATAATTTTTCATAAGTAGACTCTTATGAAAGTTTAAAACCATTGGCCTAGGTGGACGTTTACTCTCAAACACTGCCCTCTGGGTTTAATAATCAAAATCATTTAATTACCTATTTATCTTAATTATTCTAGCTAGCACTTTACCTGTATTTGTTCTACTTGAATTCAAACTTCCCGTACCTTCTTTGTCTAGAAAGAGAGAATTTTCTCTGCTCCTCACTACTGGTTACCCCCGTTCCCACCCCCATACCATTCAAGGAGTTTTACTCTAGCTTCATCTGTTCTTCCAATCAGTAAAAAAGTTACCATGACAACTTCACATCTATGTCCCTTCACTTGACTGCACATGAGAAGCACCGATTGGCTCACCCAGAGTCCATCCTGCAGCAGCAGGCAAGGGCAATCTATTGAACCACACTTGTGATGAGAATTGGACATAGTTGTTAATCCTCCAGAGCCAAGGATTCTGGAAGTGCAGGTCATGATGTCTAGCTCTAGCTATTGATTTCTTCCCAACTGATAGACCTGTATTTGGGGATAAAGTTATATTGCAAATAATGGATAAAATCTATTCCTTATTTATCTCAGTAACATAGAAATTTTTTGCAACTGCTTTTATATTCCCATCCTAGCATTTAAAGCCAATTAAATTACAGAAACAATTACTGAGTGCCTATTATGCCCGATGAAATTTTTCTTGTTTAAGCTTCTTAAAGGAATCAAATCACTTTTTACATAAATGTTAAAAAAAATTTAGGATACAATGTATTTTAAACAAAATAACAGAGTTATAGCTCTTTCTGTGTAAGTAAGGAGCCATTGATAATCGAAGGTCGCTCCTTTAGGATTCTATTAGAAGTCATGGGAAAATAAAACTCCAAATTTCTTCCATTTATCCACTGCTCCTCCCACCCATTCTTCCTTCTATCTAACAAGGACTGTGAGGAAAGCCCCATGCTGGGTGCTGGGTATACAATGGTGAGCAAACAAATGTGACTTCTGCCCATCAGAAGTTTATAGTCCAGTAGAGGAAAGAGTCCTGGATGGCAAATAGCTCCAAACTCTAGGTTTAGCTCTATCTCTTCCTATTTATACAGCGTTGGGGAGTCACTTAACCTCTTGAATTCTCCATTTCCTCATATGAAAGGGGGCTGCCCTGTTTCACAGGGCAGTTGGCAGGATTGTATTTGAATTCACCCTAAAACTTTAAAGTGCTACATAAATATAACTAATAATTGTGAATTAAGTTTGATTCAAACAGTGGAGGGAACACCTATTTCTATGCACAGTGGAGAGAAGTAAAGACTTCTGAGGTGGATAGAGGCAGGAGACCTGAGTTCTGGTCCTACCATTTCTACTGACTTGTGCCCCTGGTGGGCAAGTGACACCTTACCTTGGTGCTGATTGATTTCTAGCTCCATGATCCTGTCAGTGTATGCTGCAAGGGGAGGTGAATCTGCAGAAATGCAGAGCTCAAGGGCCTCTTAATTGTTAATCAATTCCACCTGTTACCATATAAGTCTCCCTGAAGAGATTTGACTCTCTGTTTTCAAAGGCCTCTTAGGAGGCAAATATCTCAGCCCATCTTGGAACCCAGAGCAACGAGTTGTCTGGGCGTGTTTGGGAGTGGGCTACAGGGGGCACCCAGGTGACACCTGTGCTGGCTACAGTGCTCCACAGGCTGTGCAGGGTTTTTTAAAATGTGGAGGCATGAAACATCCTGACACCAACTCAAGGGGGCATCACGGGAGCAGGAGCCCCATGAAATGCTTGGCGTGTCCTTGCTATTTAGGCTCTGCCTGTGCAGGTGTGAAGAACCTGCCCAAGGTGCAAGCCCTGGCTTTTTTCCTGAGGCTCCTTAACCTGGCACCTTGACATGGCACAGCAATTCACAGCTCCACTTCATCCCATCTCCCTGCAGGGGACTCTAGCCCTGAAACTGACGCACATGGACTCCTGCAGATACCTGTTGCTAATTTCATTCAGTCTCGGAATGTGTTTGCTTTGTTGTGGTTGTTTGGGGAAAAAAGCATATTTGTGGGAACACACATGATTCAGAAATGCTGAGTTTTAATGAGGTAGGACTAGAAGGATTTCAATATGGAAAGAAGGGGAGGCCTTGGAATAGGATAGATTCAAGTTTGAATCCTACCGCTTGCATGCTGTATGGCCTTAGGCAAGTCTCCCACCTCCTCTGAGGACAATAATACACTCCCACGTCTTACATCTGTTGTGAGATTCAAAGGTAATAAAGGCAGCTTGGCTATCACGGTATTGGCCACTCAATAAACATAGTGGTAGTTGTCATAACCAGCTCTCTCCTCCTCTCCTGAGGCCCGAGCTGAACTTTGCACAGCTGTCAGTCCGCCACGACACAGTTCGCAACCTGACAATTCTTTCTCTCACCTCTATCTTTGCACCCAACTTGTCTCCAGCACTTCAGATTCCCCTTTACTGGTGTCCTGAGTTTCCTCCCTTCATTTCCACATCAGAAACCTATCAGGCTCTTCTCAAGCTTTAGTTAATATGATAGTTCCCCACGGGCTCTCTTCTTTAGTCCTCCAAGAATTATCCTCCTCAAAAAATGTTTCCATTACAGCCCTCCCTCACTCGAGAGCGTACCACGATCCCTGACTAACCCTATCCAGACTCCTCCCTTTGCCTTACATCCAGCCTTACCTCCTCCGCCCTGGTCAGTGGGGTAGTCTCCCTACGCACCCAGCCCTCTGTCCTGGAGGTGGTTGCTCAATCACCCGAGAGAGAGGCTCATGAAATGAAGGACACGACAGGGAGCAGATAAGGGTATACTCTCTGGAGCTTGGGAGTGAATCTACCATGTACCTTTTTCAGGTTATTTTAACTCTCAGTGCCTCAGTTTCCTCTTCCTGAAAATGGGTCTAATACTATTACATACCACAAAGAGATGGTGTGGGGCCTGAATGAGTAAAGCACCTAGAAGAGTGCCTGGTGCATTGGAAGCTCTGAGTAAATAAATGTGAGCTATGTTACATGACAGTGGTGATCCAAGTATCCCGTCAGGAAAGGGAATTGCTTTCAGCTGTAGGTAACAGACAGCTTTGACTCAACTGGCTGAAAAGAGGAAATTTATTTCATACAACAAGAAGCCCAGAGACAAATGGCTCCAGGATTTGTATATTTAGTGGCTCAACAATGTCACCAAAGACTCTCCATGTTTCCACTTCCCATCCTGTGCAATATAGGCTTGGTCCTTGGGCTGATTTCCTCAAGGCTGCTGGATGATTGCTGCAGCTTCAGGCATGGCAGACATAAAGACATCCAGGGAAGAAGAAGGTGTTAGGTCGGAGCCAAGAGGAAGACACTCAAGCCTGGGACGTGGTAAAATGCCACTGATTTTGAGCACCTGGGTACAGGTGGGTGGAGGCCGAAAAAGACGTCCACCCAGAGGAGGGGAAGAGCGGAGAGTTTTAGAGAAAGTTGGGGGAGGGGGCGTTCTGCCAGTTTCTGCTGGCTCCATCCCAGCCTTTGTAATTCAGAGTTATCTTTACAATCTCTGAGTCTCTGGAGCCTGAAGCCTGGGTGGGGAGGGGAAGGTCCTTATCTGACTTACCTACAGCATGCATTCTGGGGCAGACCCAACAGAGGGGTGCTCTTGTGATGAGGAAAACTTTTCCCAGAAGACCTCTTGCAGATCACCCTCACTTCTCTTTGGCCAGAATTGGGTCACATACCTATACCTAAATCAATCACTGGCAAGGGGACCAGACCACTGTGATTGCCTGGGATTAAGTAGGACCTACTGCTTGGTTCTGGGAAGGGCCAAGACTCCTTCAAAGCACATGATCATTTGGAGGAAGAAGGATAACTGAAATAAATTGGGGTTGTTAAGGAGGAAGGGGCAACCAGCAGTGTCCCTTGCACCCCCAAGCCTGAGAGTCTATGATTCTTGGCTTGTTCCAGCCCAGTGCCTTGCCTATGCAGTTCCTCCTGCTTGGAACACATTCCCAAAATCTTTGCATGCCAGGGACTGTGCTGGGCCCTTTTTGCAATGTGAATCAAAATCCTTCTTTGAAGGTTTAGATCAAGAACCAACAATTCAATGGAGAGATTTATTGCCATAAGGAATTGCCTCAATACTTACAATGTAAACTAGACAATCTTACCACACTTCATACATTGGCTTACATTGGCTTAGAATTTTTCTTCTCAGTTGGGCCATAAACTCCTCAAAAATAGAAACCATGAATAAACTTCCTTATTCCTTTTGATCTTCCATGTACGTATGGTGGCCAACCATAAAGATGGTGCTTAACCAATGTTTGTTGAGTCTAATCAGAATACAGTCTTAAGTGCTCCCTCTCTGGTAGGTGCTTGAAGACACCATGCTCAGCACCATGGGAGACACAGGGAAGAACAGCACACAGCACACTTGTGTTCCCCCCAACGCTTGTGATTCAGGAGACAAGATGGTATAGATTATGTGGAGCTGAAGACATCCATCTTCCACCACCCACGTTACTTTGTGTCCTTTCAGTATCTCCACTTGCTCCCCTCCAGTAACCCTTTGGACAATGCCAACAACACCTCATTGGGTGTCTCTTAAAAACCAGTTCATAGATAAAGTTTTCAGTGTTACCCCTCTAGAGTACATGGGAAATTTCCTGTAGGTACAATGGACTAACACAAAGACATGAATATAATAATGAATTTTAGGAAGTGGCCAGCTGGTAGTGGTGTTCCTTTCTGGCAAGGCAGCCTTCACTTTTCTTCAAGAAATTCTATACTAATAATCCTTTACTTTTCCTCTAGCCCAGAACCTTTCAAAACATTTGCACTGCTTGCAGCAGCTTGTCTTAAGAAGCCACTCTTTTTGGACTAAACATAATATAAGTAAACACAACCTTTCATACACTTTACAGGTTAATGGGAGATCAAGGTTATCTGAGGAAAGGTCTACTCAACTCTTGATTGTATGTACGTATTTCCTTCTCAGAGTAAGGAAATTCTCCCCACACCTATTCTTTTGATCACCATGGCTGGGATTGCCGGGGACAAAGGAGGAAAAGGACAGAGCCAGATAAAAAGAAACAAAAATCAGTTTGTTTAAATTGCCAGGGAAATCTGCCTTTGGCTAAAGGAAGTCAAACCCAGAACATGCTGTTCTAGTTAATAAAGTTCATCTGTCTCCAGCTCGAGTAAAGAAAATACAATCTTTGCATCTGTGTGGGGCTTCTCCAGCATTCCCACCTGAACTCCCACTTGAACTCGTGGATGGCTGAGGAGCATCTTCTGTTGTCCCCACAGGCAGAGCCTGGGAATGCGTCGCATTCCTCTTTGGTGTTCAAACTTCCCAGGCCCAATGTCACATTGAACATGTTAACACAAAGTTTTCCTTACCTTGTTGTTTGTGATGTCAAATGCTCAAATCTGTCTCTAAAACAGTAAGCCCATTCCCTCCAGCAGATGAAAAATCCCAATGTGGAAATTACCATTGAATCACAATGCAATTTCTCCCTAATGCCTAACCTCTGAGGCAAATTTATAGCCACAGTGTTCTAATCTGCTCAAAAAATTACAGACTGTAAGGGCTGAAAGGAGCCCCTGAGATCACCTAGTAAAATCCTCTGGTTTTACAGATGAGGAAAGTGAGGCCCAGAAAGGGGAAGGGATTTACAGGTCCCACCGCTAGGTGTTGACAAGAACTGCGACCAGAACCCATATTTCATGACTCTCAGCTCCCTCTACTAATGCACAGTGGGCCTGGAGGTGTCTAGTCTTCTGCTTTCTTCAGCTGGTCTCTATTCATTTAGTACTGAACTACCTTTCACCATCCTTTGATCCAGTGGTTCTCACAATGTGGTCCCTGTGCCAGCAGCATTGACATCACCTGGACCTTGCTGGTGACGTAAATTCTCTGGTCCCATCCCAGATTTGCTGAGTCTGCTTTAACAAGCCCTCTAGGTGATTTTAATGCACACTAAATATTGAGATGCCCTACTTTAATCTGTTAGCCCATCCAACCTTCTAACAAGAGGATCAGGACACTAATCAGATCCATCTGATTTCACAGCTCTTTTTCAGTTTGGCTCTTCTAGTTACCTAAGGCAGAGGTTCATTTAAGTTACCTCCGGAGAAAGTGGGTTTATTGTAAACTTGTGAACAGGAACTGGAATGGAAGGAACTGAGGCAGCTCTAGGAACCAATCACTCTCTCTGCCCGTGTTTTCCCTCTCTTTCTCTCCCATCTGCCCTCATCTCCTCTAGCCACAGACTTATTCCTTTACTTACTGCTCTTTTCTGTTCCTTCATAGCTGGCATTTGCCATTGGCCTACCATGATCTGACTTTAAAGTCCAAACCATAGCATCCTTTTTGCCTTAAATTACCTTCCCAACTAGAAAATTCCTTCTATACAACTTCTTCCACATCTCAGATCAAATTCCTGAAAAGGACTCCAACTGATCCAGCTCATCTTTTGAGCCAGGCCACACTGGTCACCAAACAATTGGTCTCCCTTGAGTCTGATGTTTGCTCCTATCTAATCATGTACTGACATCAGATGAGTGGGCAGCTATTACCATTACAAGGTGGGTAATTACATGGGGAGTCAAGAGAATGAGCACAGCTTGGGAGAGGGGTGAATTCTGGGCAGTGCTAGGAGCTTTAGGAGGAAACTGGGGGAGGGAGGAGGACAGCAGCAGTGAGACACCCCCCAACTCCCCAACCTTATGAACGAGGTATGAGGCAGTGTGGCAGTGGGGCACAACAATTTGGCTTGCTGAAGGCTGAGTTGGAGATGAAGGTTCTGCTATGTTATTATGACCCTAATCTCCAAATGTACTTCCAAGGCTGGCCTGGAAAATGCAGGATGCAAGTTATCAACGCCCTAAAAATCAGAGAAGATCCAAGCTGGAAGGAATTTCAGAAATCATCCAGCTCAGTGGTTCTTAGCCCTAGCTACGCATTAGAATCCCCTGAAGAGCTTTTGAAAACTAAAGACGCCTGGGCTCCACCTCTGGGATTCTGATTTAAAGCTCCCCAGATACTTTCAACGCATAGCCAAGACTGAGAATCACTGCTCTAACTTGACCATCTTAATTTTACAGGTAAGGAAACTTAGGCTTGGCCACATAATATGACCATGGCTCACTTAAAGATATCATTTCTAACTTGGTTATGGAGTTTGGGTTATTAGATCATAAACTGTTACAGCTGGAAGAGATCACAGAAGCCATGTCATCTAACTCTACCATTTTTACTCAAGACTAATGAGCTAAGTGACTTGCCTAAGGAGCAACAGCTAGAAAGGGGGTGGTAAGGGCTAGAACCCAGATCTCCTGACTCCTAATCCAGTGCTCGTCCCTAACAGCCATAGCTAAAGGACTAACAGGGCCAGATGGAAAAGCTAACCAGACCCAGCTGCAGACCTTGTGCTTGCTTTCCAGCAACCCAGGCTTTCCAGCAACACAGCTGAAACAGTTTGGCAGAGGAGTCTGGGTGGAATTGGATGAAAGCAGTCTTGTCCAAAGGAATCAGTTCTTTGCTGCCCTGAGACTGGGGAAGGGACTGGTCTGATGATGCTAATCCTTGCTTTCTGCTTGCCTCCCAATTGTGCTGGGAGCGTGCGTGCCTGTATTCCCAGTCAGCTGATAGCTGGGTTGGAGTCATATTGTGATGTGCTCAAAGACTGTGCCCTGGATGTGAGGGGTCTTCCCATTTGCTGAGACAAAGTTGTCTTTGTTTTCCAGAGTGGCTTTGGTCAAGATGTTGGCACTCATTGGTCCTATGCATGGCTAGAAATGGGCTCCAGTGGATATTTAAGAAGCAGAGGCATATGATTCGTGTCCCAGGGATTCCTCTGTGTGTGGGTGGGTGGAGGTAGAGGTGGGTGAAGATAAAAAGGTTCTGATGCAATAAATTGAGGCTCACCAGACATACTGAACATGAAGCAGGAAACTCCAAGGAGGTGACTGGGAACCTTAATCACACCCTTTTATGGGGAAGAATGGATGAAAAAATAATACCCCTTTACATTTATGAGGAAATTCACAATTCACAAACATGTTCATATGCATTTAGCTCATCTGACCTTTACAATGATCACACAAGGTGGGCAGTTCCTGTGATCCAAGCTCAGAGAAGTGGAGTAGCCAGGCTCCAAGGCCACATGGTTATTAACGGGGGAGTTAATTCACTACCTCTGGACTCTAGCCCCAGTGCTCTGTCCAACATGGTATAATGCCCCTCCCAAGTGTGTGTGCGTGTGTGTGCACACATGTGTGTGTCTCTCCTTGTGCTGACCCATCTGGCAAGGGAGTTTATATGAAGGCCAGAATGTGTTTATCTCTCAGGTGTCATGTTTACCAGGGCCACAAGAATCTGGACTATGAATTCAGGAACAACACAGGGAATTGGCGCTGGGTCAGCTGCAATGTCTTAGACAAGTTAGCCTTAGTTTTCACCTTAGTAAAATAATAAGCACCTTGTGGGGTTGTTGTAGGGCTCAGGCATAATGTGCACAAAGTAGCTAGCCTAGGGTCCACATGAGCATTGCAAGCATTCAAGATATTGTGATTGTCAATATCCTGTATACATGTTACTGGCCTATGTATAGAAACCCACCTGTTTGCAGATAAAAAAGACAGCAGCTTGACACAAGGGCTAGGGCTTTTTGGCTTTGTCCAAATCCAAATATGTCTCCAGGTATTTTCCACAGAGCCTCCAACTACACAGAATCAAGTCCCGCTTCCCAGCCTCGACTTTCTAACTCATTGCAGCCCACCCTCTAACGCCTCACACACACCTGCTACTGGACTTGTGAGTGCAAGTACAGGTAATTTAAGGTCTGAATCAAACAGAGTGAGGTGGTATTTCAGAGGACAGGGATGCCCTCAGTAGGTTTACAGTTTATACTTTTTGGAAGGGCAACCAAGCAGGATGACAAACCCCAGTGGGATGGGCCAGGCAGACCACAGTGCCTGAGCAGCTATGACGGCTGGGCCCTGTACACATGGAATCTCATTGAGTTCTCACATGCAGCCATGTGAATAGGCCTTATTCCCACTTGACACATGAGGAGACTGAGGAGGTGCTAAATTAATTCTCAAAAGTCATGGGGAGCTGACATTCAAGGCCAAGCCTGCCTGGCTTCAAAGTCTGTGCTCCTTTCACTATCCACAACCAGCCCTCTGACAAAGACTTTCCTTTGACCAAAGCTTTAGTCGGGCTCCCTGAGTCCTTTCTGACTAGACCAGACCTTGAGCTTCCCTCTCTGTCCTTGTAGAATCCAGTCTGAGCAAGAATCCTTCTAAGTCAGTTTAGTGAAAATCCCCCACCTTTGATATCTGACCACCCTTGATATCTTATGACCCTGGCCTGCCTTCAGCAATAATCCCATCAAGTCAGTTTAACCAGAAATCCCTTCTTCTTCTCTTTTTTTTTTTTGGTGACAGGGTCTTGCTCTGTCGCCCGGGCTAGAGTGCAGTGCCTCGACCTCCCAGAGTGCTAGGATTACAGGCGTGAGCCACCACACCCGGCCTACCTTCCCATCTTTAACAAGTATCACATATAATTTTTCTTTAACACCTCTATCACCCACACAGGTAGGACCCCACAGAGAAGCTGGGAACTGTTAGGTCTATAGGTGTGTGCACATCGCTTGGAGCCTAAGAGGATGAGGAGTGTGAAGACAGGGCTGGTCGAGAGGGGGCGGCCTGAGGAAGGGAGAGGATTCATCGGAACTGGCCACTACATTGGCTTCCTCCCTGCACCCTTCCTCTGGGTTGAGTTCTGTCCCGGCCTGCACCAGCCACTCTGCTGGCTTTCACCTCTTCCAAGGCACACACTAGTGACCTTCAGGGGCACTCCATCAAGCCAGGCCCATGGAGGCACCTGCAGAGGGTGTGCAAGAGGAGAGGCAGGAAGAGGAGTCCAGAACCTTCTGCTGTGTCTATCTGCCCAGGGATGCTCAGGTGCCCCTAAGATGCTCTGGTATCTCCTTTCAGGTTGTGAGGAGATGCAGAGCCCCAGGCTTGTGGGAGGCTCAATTTTAGCATCAGCTGGACCTAATTAGCTTTGGTGGGGGGCCAGGCCCTTTTACACAGGACTTCATTGTTCCTGGGAACCTAGCAGGAATGTTTATCATTTCAGAAACTGAGAAGGCACTGGCTCTCTCCTCTTGGCCTGGGGGTTATCCTCCCTTCAGATGCTAATCCATAAAGCCATTCCAAGCCAGGCCTCAGATGGAGCTCAGGCCTAGGGTGGAGCCCAAACTCTCATTTCCCACAGGAGCAAGGCAGGTGTGGAATCAACACCTGGAAAGCAGCCAAATGGAAACCTAGAGCAACAGCTCAGAATGTCATATGTCACATAACTTAATCGGGTAATCATCTGAAGAAGGGTTTGTGCAAAACACATGTGGGAAGGCTGTACCAAGAGTGTGAGGGACTAATCCAAGAAGACGGTTCAGTCTGCCCCAGCCTGCCTCAGCCTCACCCAGCGGCAGGCCCCAGGACTTGGCAAGATCAATTCCTCCCAGGAGACACTCTGGAAGTGGTGCTAGCAATCCCCACCTTAGTCCTCTGTGCAGGCATATGTTCCTGCAGCTGCAGTGGCACCCCGTCCTGAATGCCCACCAAATGTGCACAGTCCTAAACTGTAAGTGGCAGTGTACTGTAGTGGTTACCTGTTCCATCTGGTTCAGACTGCATGCTTGAGTCTTGGTTTTGCTGATTATAAACTGTGTGACTTTGGGTAAGTTATTTCTCTGTACCTCAGTTTTCCCATCTGCAAATGGGATAATAATAGTACCTACCTCCTAGGGGGGTTGTAGTAATTAAATGAGTTAATATATGTAGAGATTTTAAGATAGTACCTTGCCTATTGGTAAGTGGTTGTTAGGCTTTTCTTCTGGTGCCAGTTCATTTGTAAGTTCTCTGCTGGGACTCTCACATGCCTGTTTTCCACGCAATATATTCCACTTCTGCAGCATCCTCTCTACCCCAACCCAGGGCTGACTTGGTTCTCTGGGCTCAAGTGGTTGGCAGGGCCTTGTTTCCACCTACGTGGAACCCCACTCTCCTTCCCTGTCCCTGGCTGTTACTGACCCCTTGGAGAACCACGAGTGGGACCTGGACCTGAGTCTGAAATAGCTCCCCATTAATCCATCCCCCTGGGGTGGTATGAAGGAGACGAGGAGTTCCTCTTCATTGGGCAGAATCACTTGTCAATTCTACCCAGCCTCTCTGCTTTCCTGTTTCACCCACTATGAGGTCCCAGAGGCCATACATGCTAGCCAAGGGGAGGTGGGTATGCTTGCATCACTGTAAACAAATTGTTTTTGTCTCAATTCTTCATGGCCCAGCCCAAATGTCACCTCCTTGGTGCAGCTTTCCTTGATTCCCAGTCAGAATTCTGACTTCACCAATTGCTCACTGTGTGATCTTGAACAAGTTCCTTTCCTCTGGCCACCTCAGTTTCCCTATCTGTAAAATGAAGATACTATCACCAACTAATCTTACAAGACATTGAGAGGATTCATGATAAACCAACACATGTAAAGTCCAAGTTCCCCTCCTTTTCCCCTCCTTGCCAGCCACAGATGATGCAGAGATACTCAAGTTAGCTGACTAGTAGGGTGTCCATGAAACCTATAAATTCAGCCCTTCTCTGGGCTCAATTTGCCTCCGAAGCTCACTCCAGAACCCAGGGAAACCACCGGGATTGAATTTGGGTTAACAAACATATATGGGGCAACTAGTAGGTGCCAGGCATCATGGTAAACACTGAGAGGCTACCCCAAAGAACTAAATACAGTTCTCAACCTCAAGTAACTCACCAGCCCAGTGAGGGGCCAGCAGGGATGGCATATAGTATAGTATACATATGCACTTTTAAATATTTACAAAGAAAATTGAGTCATTGAACATGTAACAAACTAACACTTTTAACTGCAGAGGTAAACCAAACCCAATGTTATACGAACACACACGATTTTGCTCTTCCAGAACCCATTGTTTCCTGAAGAGGTCCTATAGCCTTTAAGGCATGGCTCACTACCTCCCTTGGCATGGAGCTGAGATCTTGTGGAAATTTGCCTCCAGAGCCAAATGGGATAGAATGATTGTTCCCGCCTTCTTTACCTATGGAATTCCTATTCAACATTTGAGGACCAGCCCAAAAGTCATCTCTTCTGTGAAGCATCCTTGCTGCCTCTAGGGAAAATAAATTTTCCTTTCCCTTATATTCCTGTAATTCTTTTTCCCTATTAAATCTCTTATTTCCTATTAACTGTTATTATATTTATATTATTGTTGCCTGGCTCCTCACTGTGCTGATGAATTGCTTGAGGTCAAGAACTGTATTTTGTTCTTTGGGGTAACCTCTCAGTGTTTAACATGATGCCCCGCACCTACTAGTCGCTCCATAAATGTTCATTAATTCAAATTCAATCGTGGTGGTTTCCCTGGGGTTTGGAGTGGGCTCTGGAGGCAAATTCTACTTTCACAAGCCTGTTGCATATGAAGGGGTCCTGACCCTGATACTAGTTTATCTAGAAGCAACTGAATCCAAAATCTAATCCATGGGAACCTGTGGCATGAGGGCTTCTACACACCCTGGCAGTAGGAGGTAGGAGAGAAATGGCTTTGAATTTCCAAACTATCTCAGCTCCGTGGCAGGCAAGGTAGTGAACCATGCCTTCAGGGCTACAGGACCTCTTCAGGAAACAGTGGGTTCTGGAAGAGCAAAATGGTGTATGTTTATACAACATTGGGTTTGGTTTACCTCTGCAGTTAAAAGTGTTAGTTTGTTACATGTTCAATGACTCAATTTTCTTTGTAAATATTTAAAAGTGTACGTATATACCATGACTCTACATCTGTCACTCCTTTCCTCCTTCTACAATAGTTATTGAAGGAAAGTACACACATTTGTCTCGTTCCAATTTTATGCGAGCTACCTGATCCGTACTATCTCATTTTACCCTCACAATGATTATTTGAGGTAGTAGTATTATTACCTCCATTTCATCAATGTGTAAATTCAGGCTGAGAGAGGATGAGAAATTTGCCCAGGGTCAAGGAGATTAAAATTCAGGGCTGAGGGCAAAGACCCAGTTCTTCACAGTGAGTGCACAACCAGACTTTCCCAACTGAGTGACAATTACTTGCCAAGCACTAGTCTAGAATATACACATGGATCTGATGCGTTTCCTGCTCCCTCAAGAAATTTGTATTCTAGTAGGGAAGACTGATATACAAATAAACAAAAACATAAAACAGGAAAAAGAAAACTATGGAGGAGAAGTATGTGTAATGGGTTGGGGGCAGGCGAAAAAGGAGGGATCATTTCATCCTGAGGGAATCGAGGAGGGCTCCACAGAGAAGCTGCCCCTTGGCATGGGCCTTGAAGGCTAACCTGAATTGTGATGGGTGGAGAGTGAGAAAAGGGAAGAATGTAGGAGTTTAAGGAAGACAGGACCATACGTGCAAAGGCATGGAGAAGAACTCCTGGTGTACTTGGAGAATAGATAAGTGTTGCTAGAACATTTGATTTTGGAGCTGGGCTGTGGCAGGTTTAGATCTATGAAAGGGTTGGACATGATTCTTTAAGCCCTAGCGGGCTACTGGAGGCCTCAGAGGAAATACTTGATCTGAGATGCTCTGTGCAGGAAGGACCCAGAAGGACCACTTCTGAGTAGGAACAGGGAGGTAAATAGGATCCTGCATCCTTCAGAAATGTACGATCAGCACCCGATGTCTCTGCCACTGTTGGTTTCAGAGATGAGAATAAGAGAACAAGAGTCTCTTTCCTATTGAAAAAGGCAAGTTGAAGCCCAGAACTGCTACAGGGCTCTGGCACAGCGGTCGCCCTGTAAGACTGCAAAAGTTTGGCTCTTCTGGGTGACAAGGACATGTCTGCTGCAACTGCTGAACATACCGCCGTCAAGATGAGGTTTGATGTGCTCTCCTTTGCCCATGGTAATAGTGGGACGCAGAAAGGAAGAGAACAGGCATCAGGAACTCTCTGGAATCAGCTTGTAATGCTGAACCCAAATACTGGCTTAAAAACTAGAAGATTGTTTTTCCAAATTAACAAAAGTTGCTCTAACTCCACGATTACATGTTCCCCATATAACACATGATTTACAAACACTGATTTATAAATTCTGTATAAATGTAAATTACACATCTGTGCACAGTATGTTGCTGAAGGAAATTAGAAATATTTTACCCCAAAATATATTTCTTTGACATATTTTGAGATGACTGCCATGAGTCTCACAGACAGAAGTAATACTACAAAGCTGTCTTTTATTGGCGGGGGGGGGGGCGGGGAGAGGTGTTACATCTGTTGAGAATCTGGTCTGCATTAATACAGCCAGGTCTATCCTTTCCTGATCTAGAAAAGAGTAACTGAGAGTCTGACACCTTTAAAGGTCTGAAAAGAAACATTTACCATCTCTTCTCTCTGAGGGCTGCTACCTGTAAGGTTTCATTTATGTAACAAGACCACCTTTGCTAGCTACTCAAGCTTCTTCCTCTCTCCCTCCCAAAACCTGTTTTTCTGCTTTCAAGCCCTCCTTTAAAAACCTCTGTACCTCACTAAGGAATTGAATCTTCATTCTGAATGTTCCCATGTATACATGTTAAAAATAAATTTGTAACTTTTTCCTCCTATTAATCAATCTGCCTCATGTCAGTGATTTTTCAGTAAACCTTAGGGGGGGGCAAGAGCATTTGCTCCCTACAGTTTGGCATACCAAGCAGGGTGACCAAAGCCACTCTGTTCTTCTCGGAAGTTCCAGGGAAGAGAAACCAGGAACCTAACAAAGCCGGCAAAAAGGGTAAGGATTTCTTATCAGCTAGGCTCCTGGCCTCTCTCTCTGTACAATCCGGTTGAGCAGATGGTAAAAATCACTCTTTGTCTATTTTGATTGATGGGAGAAAGATTTGTGTGACTAGTCCTGGTACAGTGACCCTGATGTACTTTTGGTACTTTTGTGATATAAATTCATATTGTTTGATCCTCCCAGAAATAATGTTTTCTCTGTCTTTCTGTGTTGTTCTGTCATAAAGAGGGGTACCAGATAAAAGTTTCCTCTCGTCTTGTTTTATGTCCTTAAGAGCTTGTCTTATGACTAGGTGGGAGCCCTTCCTCTTGGTCTCCATCATCTGGGGGATGAAAATTTTCGGGTTGCGTGTTTGGTGGCCAGCATAAAAATGGCTGGGAACCCGAGATGTTTTTTGTTCTGAACATGGCGAGCTCTGGGGAGTGTTTGTCATAAAAAGTCCCATTCATAAGGGGCTTTTGTCATCTCTATCTTAACCTATTTCTGGGAGAATGAAGAGATCTTTGGGATTGCTTCTTCTCAGAAGAAGCTATTGGATTAAGTTGCTTTAGAATAAGTGCATCATTGAAAATTAATGGCCTTTAAATGGATCCTTTAAATTAGAAAGATGGATTTTAGAGATGTTTTGTTCTAAACAAGTGCCTTAGTTGTATCAATAGAGGAACTGGATTAAAGGAAGGATACATAATTGTGTTGTGGATAGCCTTAAAAATTCTCTTGACAAAATTAAAGAGAAAAACCTGACCTAAAAGATAAAAATCCTTTGTGTGCTGCCCCTGCAGGAATATCTGCCCCAGTGGGAGCAATAATAAAAGCTAGTTCACTTTGTGGTTTAGTGGTTGAGATTTTCTGCTCCCCCCTGCCAGCAACCCTGGTTCAATTCCTGGTCAGGGAATGAGTCTGTTTTGGTTTGATATTTGTGTAACTTTTGCCATTTATTGATTCTTTTCCCTTCTATGCACAGATTTTGATTTGCTGTATTCTGTGGGGACACAGGAGGCTTTTAGACATTTATATGTAAATGGTCAGCTGAGAAACTAAGACCCTAGAAAATACAGCTGGACAGAAATGTGAATTATACTCCACTTGTGCCTAGCAAAACTTCCCTTTCTTTGAGCTGGGTTTGGGGCAGTTCTAGATCTTGTAAAACTTGTCTTCCACCTCTCTGGAGGCACCTCTTGCTTCCTTGATTAAGCTATAACCTTGGTTAAGGCTTATTGGTTTCATTTAGTTAAAAAGTTCGAAAGCAAAAAAAACAAAACAAAACAGCCATTTGTCCCAGCTAAAAGCTGCTACTACTTACTTTACTACTTCCTACTCCTCCTTTCTCTTTGCCATCTTCAGTACCACATGAAAAACCTAGAGGAAACCTTTAATGACCCAAGTCCCTTAAGGAACTCAGGAAAAAAGGAGCCACTCACTCCTTTTGGGGTCTTCTGTTTTCCTTGTGGAGTGTAAAATGTCATGGACAGATTCCTCTCAGGTATAAAACTCTCCTCTCTTTTGTATTGTGTTAACTCTTTGGCTTTTGGGGATACCAGAAATTACTTTGTATTATGAGAAAATTTGACCTTGGTGTGTGTCATGGCTAGGCAAGAATAACAATATTAGAGGCAGCTAAATACACTACAGGAGGCTTCTCCTTTCTTTGGGCCTTGGATGAGAAAGGGTATTGGTTTAAACATTTAAAAAAAAGTCTTTGTAAGGAAGTGTATTATAAAAGCATTGTGTGGCTCAGTCCCATGGTGTCTCTTGCTTTTGGGGGCTCAAGATTCGATTCTACCTACCTAAATAAAGTTGGTCTCTATATAAAGTCCTATGGTCAATTCTTGTGATTTTATGTTGCCTTGGCATCCATTTTGGTCTTCCTCTAGCACATCCAAACTCCTTCTTAAAGGGGCTTGGATTTTCTCACTCTGTGCTTTAAGATGTTAATTGATACCCTGTTTTCTCTGAGACTCAAAGAGGGCTTGGGCCATGTGTGAGACAAATGGAATTTTATTTGCTCTATTTTTAGTGACATGGTTTAAATCAAACTGTCCTTTCAGACTGATGAGTTTTGCCAGTCTCATGGCTAAACTTTTAAAATCAAGGCTGTAGAGTCCTTGCATATGTGTGTATGTCTTTATGTATGCATATGTGTATGTCTATGTCTACTGTCTATGGCACCATGTGCCAAATTGGCTTATGAGTGAGTACTCATAAATTAAAGAAGTCCAAATGCTTTTCAAGTTCATATGACCTTAGTAATCTTTGATAAATAAAGATAGTTTTGAAATTATTGGTAAAATAAAATAAAAACATCTTCAAGATTTAATTTAGACATTCTTTTTGAACATACTGGTCAGGCAGGTTTATACTATTAATAGCTCAGCTAAATAGTTTAAGGTCATAAAACTGCTGCTTCTGTGATATTTTTAAACTTGCTTAACTTGTCTATATACTTATGACTTTAAATTTGAGCCTTTAGTCTATGATGAGGCCTAGAAAAAATACACTAGCCTGTCTTTCCTGGCCCTGCTGTGCTAATAAAGATTAGATACTCCAGACATTGTCTTTTGTACTGGGCTCTATATGAGATACATAATTTAAATTGCTTACCTCCTAGGTTTTTCACTAAAAATTAGGGTTACTAAGACCTAACAATATATCTAATTAAAACTAATAGATATAAGAGAAACAATTCTATATGCAAATTATATATAAAAAAGCAAAATGTGTTTTTCATTTAAAAAAGGTTATCACAAGACATAGAAATGTGGTTTTTGTTAAATAGAAAATAATTTTGCCTAATTTAAAGGTTTTATAAATTGTTTTAAATTAAATAAATAAAAATGATAGGTAAAACAAAATGGATATAAAAGTTGGGGGAAAATGGTAAAAATTATAAAAGATTTATAGAAATCTTACTGTATGGTCAAATTGATTGGGATTAACTAGACTTGTTTATAAGGTTTTACTAAAATTATCTTTAACATTAATAATATATTAATGCAAAAGTAAAATTTGGTTTTCTCTTTTAAATAAGATTTCCATGTAATATCAATAGAGATAGTAAAAGATTTTTGTTTACCTTTTCAGTAAACTGCAAAAAAAAAAGAGTAGAAAGACACAGACAGATTCTTTGCCTTTTTATTAGCCTGTCTTTCAGTTTGTCTATATTATGTCTTATGATGGGGAAACTGAGTCTCCTCTCTATTAAAAGTAAAGTTTTTGCCTTTTAAAATCTTTGAATTATCACTTTGGCTAAATGAATGACTACTATTTTATAGTAACTTGCGATTTTGTTTTGAGACAACAAATATTTTAAACCTTTGAAATTTGATAAACTTTCCAAAGTCAAAACTCTAAATTCAGTTTTGTTTTTTTTTAACTTCAAACTAGCTTTTGTTTAATATTGGAGTCACTGAAAGTCCAAGAAAGACACGTCTGGCTTATTTGATGTTACAACTATACAGGAAGCATTGTCAAATATGAAGTGGTGTTTAACTTTCTTTGGGTTATATTTATATAAACACATTATTAATATACATTCCAAAATTGTCTGAGAGTCCTAAACTTCTGATATGTCTTGGTGTATGTTATCAGTAATCATGGTTATTATGATAAATTGTTGTGTGCCAAAGAAATAACCAAATTTCTTTGTCAATTATCTCTTTAACCACGGCCATTCTAAGACTTTTGTCACGCACAAACCACTATTATTTTACTCCAATTCTTCTCAAAGTGTTTTTTTAACTGGCTATGGTCCAAAATTTGCTTCCTCAAGAAAAGTCATGGGAAGGGCTGACAGATTCATTTAAATACAGGTGAAACTGATAACTTTGGAGATCATAGCATTTGAACTAGGAAAGCTTCCAAGACTTTAATTAAAAAGCTGATGCATTCATGAGGATTACTAACCCAACCTCGAGCAGAACAAAAATTAATTACATAGGACTGAACTAATTTTTTATGACTTTTTCTTTAAAACATTACTGATTATTTTTAATTTTTTTTCAAATTTTTCTTCCATGTTTCTAACTTGGACTCAATGAAATTGCCACTACTTTATCCTGAGGCCCTGCAAGCATACTTTGTGACGTACTAACTCCAGGCAAGAATAATCTGTCAGATTTTTGTCTCCTTTCACTTTAACTGAAGCTGTTTCAAGTTTAACATCTAGAACTTTAGCTGTACACCCTCCAGACTCTAAGAAAATTAGTTTAAAAACTGTTCCAAATATAAACCTTTGTTTTTCTTCCATTTGAAAGCTCCTCTGGGATGGCAGCTCCTGGAATGGAACACAGCTGTTTAACTGAACTGATCTATTCACAGGACAAGAAACTGACTGAAGAAGATGTCGGACGATATGTTTAACTTAGCTCTTTTTCCATTAATCTCAATTGGTTTTTAACTCCTTGTCTATATCTAACAACTTCTTACAACCTCTAACCCAAATTTCTCCAAAACTATCAGCTTGGCTTTTAATATGTAAAACCTTTTAGTTTCCAAATGAGGATAGAAGGAAATTAGAAATATTTTACCCCAAAATATATTTCTTTGACATATTTTGAGGTGGCTGAAAGGACAGCCTTGCTAGCAAAATAACAGAAAAAATTATTAACTTATAGTTTCTCAATAAGGGCTAAGATTGATCAGCTCTCTTTGCTAACAGGTACCCTGCAGAGTTTTGTCTTCACAACATCTGAAAAGACATGAGTAGACAGAACGGAAATGCAAAATCTTTCTCTCTACAGTTGCCACAAACTGCTTTTTAGAATTTGCTTTTTACAGCCTTGAAGAGTTTCTGAACGGACAGCAGGGGTGCGAACTTCAGGCCTCAGTTCCTGACCAAAACCATATCCCAAGGGCAAGATCACCAACAGGATCTTTGACATTCCCACAGCTGCTTCTGTTATCAGCCTGCCACTAAGAAAAGGAGGAGCAGCTACAGCAGTTTTGTACCCTGCTAATTTCTCTATAGCAGCTTCTGTTATCAACTGACAACAATCACTATTTTTTTCTTTCTCTTTGTCCCCATGAAACAGCAAGACACTTGGCCTCTGCACGGGCACCTCCCTTCTCTTTCTTTGGGTGCATGCCATCTCTTTTCTCTCCTTTCTCTCTCTCTTTCCCTTCTCTCTCTCTCCTAAGAAAGTAAAATAAACTTTTTACCTTTATATATCCTAATCTCTGTGTGAGAAATCTTTCTCCACCCGCATAGTGAGCACCTGGTGAGCTTTCCGCTCTTACAGTGGTTGCTATGAGTCTCACAGATAGAAGTGACACTGCAAAGCTGTCTTTCGTGGGGGGAGTGGGGTGTTACATCTGTTGAGAATCTGGTCTGCATTAATACAGCCTGGTCTATCCTTTCCTGATCTAGAAAAGAGTAACTGAGAGTCTGACACCTTTAAAGGTCTGAAAAGAAACATTTACCATCTCTTCTCTCTGAGAGCTGCTACCTGTAAGATTTCAGGAACAATAACAAGACCACCTTCGCTAGCTACTCAAGCCTCTTCCTCTCCTCCTCCCAAAACTTGTTTTTCTGCTTTCAAGACCCCATTCTTTAAAAACCTCTGTACCTCATTGAGGAGTTGAATCTTCATTCTGAGTGTTCCCATGTATACATGTCAAAAATAAATTTGTAAACTTTTTCCTTCTATTGATCAATCTGCCTTATGTCAGTGATTTTTCAGTGAACCTTAAGGGGGTAAGAGCCTTTGCTCCCTACATTGCGTATTTACATATTCTAACACAGACTAGAACAATGTTCCATTACATATAATAAACCCACGCAGCTCTTTTATCATTAGTGTTAGAACCATGCATTTATGATTTTCAGGCGCCTTCCACCAAGGACCCCTTTTCAAAAAATATATATTTTGAACTCATCATGAAAAAACCAAGTGATTTTTTTTTAAAGAAAACTGCTTAAAATTCTTTGGCTCTGAAAGAAAATGCAGTGCCAAAATTTTGCCTAATAAAATGACATTTTAAGTGGAATCTGAGTCAAGCCCAAAGGAAGATATACTGGTTCTTTGAGTCAGCAAAAGAATTCAGGTTTTGGTGTCCAACACTCCATTATTCATTGGGCTGAATTGGCAGGAGAGCTGTCAGCACTTTGGAGATGACCAGAGGAGGCCGGGAGGTGACAGGTAGATAATGAGAGAAAAACAATCTGAGCTATCTCTCAGGCCAGCTCTGAACATGTTGGACATTTATTATTTGGAGGTGGACGCCGTTCAATACCCCCTTGCTAGCTACCCTTTCAGCTCATTTCTCTGCTTAGGAGGTCATTTTCCTGAGCAAGTGCTTAAAGTCAAATGTCTCTTCATTGGACCCAGTCAGGAGTTAGCCTCCAGGGCCTCATCAGCCCGGGGAGCAGAAAGAATTTATTGCCCTGCATGAGACAGCCCCTCCCTGAGCCCTCACCCCACGTGGGCTCACCGGGGCCTGCGGAAGGTCAGGCCGTAGTGCTGACAGGCCAGCCCCACGGTGGGCGTGTACACTATTGGCATGAACTTCTCCACGTCTGACGTCAGCACTCGGTAGAAGAGCTTCTCGTTCCGATCTTGGAGTGTCATGAGAATGATGTACCTTGGAAAGGGAGAGAAGCAGCAAGCTGATCACAGAGCCCCACATGTGGCAGCATGGAGGGCCTTGAGGCCCTGTGTGGAAAGGGCAGAGGCCCTGGACTCCCTGCTGCTGCTACGGTGGCACATTCATGGACAAGTCACCCATCTGCCCTGAGCATGGGTTTCAACGTCTATGAAATGTTGAGAAAATGACCTGCTTTATGACGCTTATTAGTATACACGGGTGGGTACTGTTCTACATATTTTACATTAACTCCTTTAAGACTTCCAATGATTTGTGAGGTAGGTACTGTAATTCTTGCTATTTTAGAGGCAAGGAGACTAATGTTCAGAGAAATTAACTCATCCCAGGTCTTATGGCAGAGTAAGGATTTGAACCTAGCCAGTCTGACTCTGGAATCTGTGCTCTCAACCACCATGCAAGAGAGTTCGTTATGTTATCATATGGACATTGATGCTTGACAATAGCATGACAATACTTGGGGATGGAGCAGGGTCGGGGCAATACCGGGCACATGGCCTTTCCTACCACCCAGGGCTGCTTCCTGTCACAAGCAGAGTTCAAAAGTGGTTGAGTAGCAAGTAATCTCAGGAGACACGTTCAAAAATCTGTCTTTTGCCTATTCCCTGAAACTTGAAATCACTAAGCCAGGAAAAGAACCTTCCATTCACACTCCTAAAAATGCAGAAACCTCTGCTGAGAGAAAACCCAGAGGTTGAAATTCACAGTGAGGTGTGACTACTGATATCACAACCTTTCTGGATGACAGTTTGGGAGAGAGTACAGAGACACTTGAGGCCCGGGCATGGGGTGGGGTGAGAGAGATGCTCTGATAGGAGAAAAAAAGCTGTTCTGTGGTGGGATGATCCTTGTGCATGGCGTCATGGTCCTGGGTTTGAATCCCAGCTCTCCTGTCTACTAGCTATGTGACTTTGGGGAAGTCTTGTGACCTCTTGGGTCCTTAGCCTCTTCTTCACCAAAGGTGCTGGTCCAGAACTAAAGGCCATGTTCTGGAAGGTATTTTCAGGAAGGATTTATACTCAGGAATAGCCAGGATCTCAACTCATTTCCAGAGTAAGGACCCCCTTCCCCAGTAGCCATTTGTGCACATTTCTTCCCAATTCTACATTCAGTTATGTCAAATTGGTAACCTGGAATCAGCCATGGTGGGAGTATTTACACTATGGAAATTGGCAAATGCTATAAATTCCTTACCCCTCACTTCCCACAGGGAACCAGTTATTAGACATTTACTAGCACACACTGCCCTTCCCCAAAAGAAGCTGGGGAGCCTTCTTAGCATTTCCCCAAGCACCTACTGAAATGAGGGGCTCCTGGAAGGAGCCTGCTGGGCCAAAGTAATCAACACAGCATCAGAAGCAAGCCCTCTAGAACGCCCCAGAATGGGCTCTTTCTTCTGTCCCTGAGCCTAGAATGTCTTCCCAGGCATATGAGTGAAGCCCATCTAGCTGGAAAGAACTGGGGAAGGAAGGATTTTGGACTTTAAATTTTAAAGTTTAATATCTTCAGGAAAATGGATTTCACTTTGAACTTTAATTCTTCTTTATAAATTTAACAAAAGAGGGAGGTTCCCAATGTTCAAAGTTAGGGCATGTCTCATGTTGTTAGTTGAATTCATTGTGTAATTTCTGGTTTGCTCTTCAGGGTGACTTGGCTAAACCCAATCTGAGTGGGATAAACAAGAAGGAGAGAATATTTAGCCTGGGCTGCAGTATGGCCTTGGAGCTAATATGAGTAATGATCCTTTGAGTTTAGAACTTTGGGAGTAGGGGTAGGAAGATGGGCAGAGGCTTGTGTGTTCACTACCGCTCAGAAGCAATGGATGATATGGAGGAAGCATAGGAGGATGAGTGCAGGAGGACCCTGATATGCTGCGGAGCTCTGCCCCTAGGGGGACAGCTACACCCTCAAGGACCCAAAGTGTTGGTCATTTAGCTGTATAGATAGACAGGGGGAACACTACTCTTCTTCCTGCATTTCTGCTAGAGCCCATAACAAGGTGACATATTTATTTAACAAACTCTAACACAGTACCTACTATGTTGCAGGCACTGTTCTAAGCACATCACAAATACTAATGCATTTATTCCTCATAATAATCCTATGAGTTAGGTGCCTTTGAAATACTTATTGTACAGATGGGGAATGACTCAGAGAGGCTAAATAACTTTTGCCATTAAGTGGTAGAATGTGGATTTAAACTCAGTCTAGTATTAGAGTCTACTGATAGCCGCTAGGCTTTGCTGCCTCTTGGCTGTGGCATAGCAGAGACATGAAAACACAGACTCCGGAGCTGCTATCTGTGTTCAAATCCTGGCTGTGCCAATTCACAGCCATGGGACCTGGGCTTCTTTGACAAAGCTGCTAAAGCTGGTCCTGTGATTCCCCATTGGCTCTCTGTGTTTACATCTCTACTGGGGAGAATCCAGAGAATGGGCAGGGTTATTGACAGTTGCCTATAACCTCCAACATATGACATCTAGGTCCTTCCCAAGGTGTCCCCTGTTCATTTCCCTTCTCCCCCACCATGCTCTCCTAATTGCAGGAACCCAGGCTGTGTACCACTTCCTTAACACACCTGTCTCTACATCTTTGCTCCACCTCTCCCTTCTCCATGAAATGCCCTCCCTGATCCCTACTGCTGTCTGCTGAAGTCTAATCAGTGCTTCTTGGGCCAACTCAGCCCGACCACTTCCCAGAGGCCCTCCCAGATTCCACTGGTTAGAATTCAGTTTCCCTTCCCAGTTCTCCCAGGACATGTCAACTGTGCCTCAGTCGTAATAAGTCGTGTCTCTTAGGGAGATCATCACTCCTTAGAAGGCAGGGCTGGGTCTGGGATCTCTCTGAGCTCTTAGCTTTTCCTAGTTGGAGAGTTTCCAGAAAAGCTGCTGTAAACCATGGTAAACAGACAGCTCAGCTCAAGGATCAGGTAGAGAGAATAGACTTTAGGCACTGACTTGTCCAGGTCGCTCTGCTGCCGCTCATAGTATCTCATGATCCGCAGGAGCTGGACGTCCTGGCTCAGGAAGCAGGGGGGGATTAGGCCGTGGATTCCAAGCTGCAGCCTTTCCTCAAGTGTAAACGCCATGCCCTGGGAAGAACAGGAAACACACACACACAAATGGATATGTAGGAAACCAAGAAACAGAAAGGGTACCATCCACAGATAAGCCAAAGTCTGTGTGACTCAGTAGAAAAGGCCCTGGACTCAAATCCCACCTCTGCTATCTAAGTAGGAGGGTAATCTTGTGCTACTTACTTTGACTCTTCTGAGCTTCAGCTTCCTCATTGGAAAAATGGGGAAAATACCTCTATCATCAGTTTTTTGGTTTTGTTTTCTTAAAAAAATATATTTTATTTTTAGAACAGTTTTAGTTTTATGGAAAAACTGAGAAGACAGTACATAGAGTTCCCATATACCCCTTCACACAGTTTCCCCAATTGTTATCTTATATTAGTATGGTACATTCTTTAGAGTCAATGAACCAATAGTGATCCATTATTATTAGCTATAGCCTGCAGTCTATTGAAATTTCTGAATTAGTTTTTACCTAATTTTTTTTGTTTGTTTGTTTCAGGATCCCATCCAGGATCCCGCATTACGTTTAGTTGTCGTTGTCTCCTTAGGCTCCTCTTGGCTCTGACAGTTTCTCATATTTCCCTTGTTTTTGATAACCTTGAGAGTTTGGAGGATACTGGTCAGGTATTTTGTATGGTATCCCTTTATTGGAATTTGTCTGATGTTTTTCTCATGATTAGACTGTCAATATGGGTTTGGGGGAGGAAGATCACTGAGGTAAAGTGCCATTTCCACTACATCAGATCAGGGCTACATACAATAAACATGGTTATCATTGTTAACATGGACCTTGATCAAAGGGAGTGCTTGTCAGGTTTCTCCACTGTAAAGTTACTTCTGTTTTAGAATTCTTCTGCCAGGGAAATTTGTCTTTTCACCATCCTTTATTTGCTTATTTAATCATTTATTTATATTAGAATGGACTCATAAGTATTTATTTATAGTTTGGGCTATAATCCAATACCGCTTTATTTATTTTGTTGCTCAAATTGTTCCAGCTTTGGCCATTGGGAGCTCTTTCAGTTGGCTCCTGTGTCCCTTTGACATATTCCAATAACGTGGTGGGGTTTTTTTTGAGCAATTCTTTACTTTCTGGCACTATGAGATGCTCCAAGTTCATCTTGTATAATGTATTGTCTGTCCTGATCCTAGAATCAACCATCTCTTCAAGGATCCCTGATTCCTTTTTTGCAGTACGGTATTACAAAGCAAGATCTGGGCACTACTTACCACTTGTGTTCCTTGCTATGGGATTTCATTGATTCCAGTCCCTCTCAGCTGACAGAGCAAGGAAGTACACATGTGTATACTAAACTCTGTGTATAATCACATATCTATAAATGTTTCTATATTTAACCATATGAACCTATATTAAGCTAAACATAGTTCACACTAGTGTCTCCAACTCTAATCAATTACCACATGGGTCACTTTAGCCCCATCACTTTTCTGATCAATAAATTTCCACTCTAACAGTAAGAAAATTGGCTCCTGCCATCTGCCATTTATTTACTTAATTGTTAATTCAAGTATACACATGTAGCAGTATCAAAATTGTTAACCTGTACCACTATGGGAAACAACTTTATAAACTACAGTACAGTGCTCATGTGCAGTTCTTTTTGCCTTTAGTCTTACAAACTCCATTCATTTCTAAAGTTACTTAAGTCAACACTTTTTCCCTGTCCCCTCTTCATGGAGATTGTCATATACATTTGTAATACAGTTAGATTCTCTCTTCATAGATTCTCTCTTCATTCCTTCCTGGGATCCCCTAACCTATTAAATAATTTTTAAAACATCTGGATACATTAAGGTTCATTCTCTGTGCTAGAAAGTTCTATAGGTTTTGACAAATGCACAATGTCATGCATCCACCATTACAGTATCATACAAAATAGTTTTACTGCACTAAAAATTCCATGGGCTTTACCTATTCATCCCTCTTTTCTTCCCCAAACCTCTGGCAACCACTGATCTTTTTTACTGTCTCTACAGTTTTACCATTTCTAGAATGTCATACAGTTGGAATCATAAAGTATGTACCTTTTTCAGACTGGCTTCTTTAACTTAGAAATATGCACTTAAGGTTCATTCGTGTATTTTCATGGCTTGATAATTCATTTCTTTATGCCACTGAATAATATTCCATTGTATATTTGTACCATAGTTTGTTTCTCCATTTACCTATTGGTTTAATGGTTCTTCTCCACTTACTTTGGTTGCTTCCAGTTTTGGGTGATTATAAATAAAGTTACTATAAATATTCCTGTGCAGGTTTTTGTGTGAACGTAAGTTTTAAAATCAGTTGGATAAATACATAGGAGTATAATTGCTGGATCATATGGCAAGACTATGTTTACCTTTATAAGAAACTGCCAAACTGTTTTCTAAAGTGGCTGTACCATTTTGCATTCCTAGTAGCAGTGAATGAGAGTTCCTGTTGCTCCCCATCCTCTTCAGCAATTGGTATTGACAGTTTTTTTGGATTTTAGTCATTCTAATAGGTGTATGGTGGTATGTCATTATTGTTTTAATTTGCAATTCTCTACTAACGTGATGTTGAGTGTCTTTTCATATGCTTATTTTCTATCTGTATATCTTCTTTGGTGAGGTATCTGTTCAAATATTTTGCCCATTTCAAAATTTGTTTCTTTCATTATTGTTAAATTTTAAGAGTTCTTTGATCTACAGGTACAATGCAATCACTATCAAAATTCTAATGGCCTTTATTGCAGAAATAGAAAAGCTGATTCTCAAATTCATATGGAATAGCAAGAGTTCCTGAACAGCCAAAACAATTTTTAAAAAGAAGATTTTGAAACTTACTACAGTAATCAAAACAGTGTAGTACTGGCATAAGAATAGACATATAGATCAATGGAATAGAATCAACAGTTCAGAAATAAACTTATACATCTATGGCAAATTGATTTTTGACAAGTATTCCAAGTCCATTCAATGGGGAAAGAATAGTATCGTCAAGAGATGGTGCAGGAACAACTAAATATCTACTTGCAAAAGAATGAAGTTGGACCCTTACCTCACATTATATACAAATACTAACTCAAAATAAATCAAGAACCTAAATATAAGATCAAAAACCATAAAACTCTTAGAAGAAAACATAGGGGTAAATATTCATGATCTTGGATTTGGCAATGGATTCTTAGATATGATACCAAAAGCACTAGCAACAAAAGAAAAAATTAGATAAATTGGTCTTTATCAAAATGAAAAAAACTTCTGTGCATCAAAGGACATTATCAAGAATGTGAAAAGACAATCTAAAGAGTGGGAGAAAATATTTGGAAATCCTATATCCAATAATGGTTTGATATCCAGAATAGATAAAGAACTCCTACACTACAACAAAAAAAATATAACCAATTAAAATATAGCAAAGGACTTGAATAGACATTTCTCTAAAGAAGAAAATAGAAATGGCCAATAGCACATGAAAAGATGCTCAACATCATTAGTCAGTAGGGAAACACAAATCAAAACTACAATGAGACATAGTGTTTAGCACTTTACACCCACTAGAATGATTGTAATTTAAACCCTACCCCGCCAACACACAGAAACAAATAAAACCTAGAACACAAGTGTTGGTGAACATGTGGAGAAATTTAAACATTCATATATGGCTAGTGGGCATGTAAAATATTGCAACCTGTATAGAAAACAGTTTATGGTTCTCCAAAAAGCTAAACATAGAATTACCATATGACCCAGGAATTTCATTCTTAGGTATAAATCCAAAGGAATTGAAATCAGGGACTTGAACAGATACTTGTACCCCAATGTTCACTGCAGCATTATTCACCATAGCCAAAAGGTGGAAATAACCCAGGTGTGCATCAACATATAAATGGATAAGCAAAACGTATATACATACAACGAAAATTTACTCAGCTATAAAAAGGAAAGAAGTTCTGATAGGTGCTACTATATGGATGAACCTTAAAAATATTATGCTATGTGAAATAAGCCAGACACAAAAGGACAAATATTGTATGGTTCCACTTATATGAACTATCTAGAATAGGCAAATGCATAGTGACAGAAAGTAGATTACAAGTTACCAAGGGCTTGGGGGAGGGGGAGTGATGAGTTATTGCTTAACGGTTACAGATTTTCTGTTTGGGGTGAGAAAAAGTTTTGAAAATGGATAGTGGGGACAGTTGTATGACATTGTGAATGTACTTAACTGTACATTTAAAAATGGTTAAAATGGTGAATTTTATGTTATCCACAACTTAAAAAAATTACTAATGTAATAGATCCCAAACTGTTGAATTACACAACCTTAAATTGGTGAATTTTATGGTATATGAATTATATCTCAATACAACTATTTTTTTTTTAAAGAGTCCTTTGCATGCTTTGGATACAAGCCCCTTATTGGATATGTGTTTTGTAAATATTTCTCCTAATCTGTGGCTTGTCTTTTCATTCTCTTGGCGGTGTCTTTCACAGAACAGAATTTTCTAGTTTGAGCACTGGCAGAGAATCGGAGAATAAGTAGGATGTTATGAATCTGCTCCCTGACCCGGTTCACAGTTAAGCCCTACGGAGACAGCATTTACTGGTAGAAGTTGCAGGAACTGTTCTCATCAGAGACACTGTGAGACATGAGGACACAAGCTGCCCCATCTTTATCCCACAATGATAAAGTACAATACATGGTGAAAAACAGGGACCTTTTCTGTGTAGAACTCTGGATGGCTGCCCTGGCACTGCTTAGAAGCCCCTGGAGACTTCCTCAGCATTCTCATGAAAGGCCCTGGCAAAGCGATAGCAGTGAGCCCCTGAGTGGCTCCATGGGTGGCAGACATCAACAAAGAAGGGACCAGGATCCCCACGGGGGATTGTGCAGGTCTATTGATGTGACCTCTGATGTATTCAAGGCTGATGATACCTGGGCCAACTCTGATTATGCCCTCTATTTGTAATGAGTCCCAGATACGGAAGGTCCCTTCTGAAAGAGAAGAAGGCTGTGTGGGTGACAAGTGAGACCTCAGTTATGCTGCTGGCAGGCTAGCTTCCCCCATTACCTGGAGGAGGGGAAGCTGCAACGGGAGCGGGCGTCAGCGTTCATTCCTCCACCAGCTATAAATATTCTCATCTACAACTATTACAAGCTCTTTGATAGGGAATTACTAACCTCAGGGAGATTCAAACCCATACACTGATCATCCACATCTTAGAGTTGTTGTTGTCATCAGCTCTAAGGAAGGAGCTCTAAAGAATATCCAGTCTTACTCTATGCTTTCCTTACAACCACATTGTGAGGGAGGTTTTACAACTTCCACTTTACAGATGAGAACGCTAAGCTAGAGAGGTCACATGACGCTCCCGAAGTTGCACAGCTATTGCTTGGTATTGTATTGCTTCTTAAACCAGGATGCATCTCATAATCCATAAGTACATTTGGTTTGATAATTTTTTTTCCTGATGATTTTCTTTCACTACAGGTAAGAGATAGAACCAAGATTTGATCATAGGTTGTATTCTTGCTGCTACAGTATACATCCTCCCAAGACCTTGGTGAGATCGACCTCAGAAAATCTGGGGTGGGGGCGGGGTGAGGATGGCGAGAGAGGAGCGGAAAAAAAGAGAAATAGAGAAAAAAAGTGAATAAAAATTAGACTCCTTGGCTACTCCCAATTTCCTCTTTGTCTTTGTTTTGTACCTTGGGGATCTTTGAAACTATGAATAAGTGGGCTCCTCTTGCATTTTGGTAAAGTAATAAGAACTCAATTTATGAAAATCCGGAAGAATTGTTCCTCCTCCCAGAAGAACTGCTGAAACTGTATGAAAGATCTGTCTTAAGATAGGCTCTACTCTGTTTGAGGTATGACTCCCAGAGACTTCTCAAAGTACTCCACACATAAAGTTCCAAAATTTTTCTTCATCAAAACCCACAGTCATCAGTTCATAAATCCCGTGTTGGTCACCAGCTTTGTGAGCAGAGAGCAACACCGAGGTCCCAGATCCTTTTGCAGGAAACCCCTTTGCCCTGGAGACTGGGCACTTTCACCAGACACCATTAAGCAGAAAGACTGTGATCGTCTCTCCATGGCCGGGGGATCCCAGAGAGGCCCAGGCATTTAATTATGACATCATCTTTGTTAATGACTGCTGTGGCTTTTGATAACAATCCACTTTTCTCTACAAGGCAAAGTTCTAAGTGTTTCTCTTGGCTGACTGCCACCAACTTCTTTTGTACTTGAGGAAAAAGTATGACTGTTTAGCAACTGGTAATTTCAGGGATTTAAAGAAATTACTTCTTGAAGCTTCTTTTCATCCTGAAGCTAATGTTAAGGCAACCTCAGATTTTCAAGTTTCAGAGCAGAAATGCAGGCACTTTCGCTGCACTATGGCCTCCAAAATAGGATAGGCACAAGATGATTCACTAGGATTTAGGCAAAAAATATTAGAACTCACAAGTATATTTCTCTACAAAAGAAATATAAACTTTGCTAATCAGAACTCAGGCTCTTGGTGTATGTGTCAAAAAGTTGTAAGGTATATCAGGAGTCCTAAGGTAAGAAGAGTAGGGATGGCATAACACAGAGGAATTAACCGTGGGGCCCTTATTCATTCTTACTACATTGAGAAATTACAGTTTCTGTGTGCCTAGCAAATAGAGTTATAGATTATATTATCTAGTTTTAACAAAACCCTCAAAATAGGACAAATAGCTTTTGAAAACTGGCTGACTCTTATAGTTATATTTCAACTTCACATCCTTGTGGAATTCAGCTAGGACACACTGGTAGGGGCGTACCAGCTATTACTAGTTTGAAATGTTTCAGTTTTTACACAGCCATTGCTCTGATCATTTCCCCAGCCACATATGCCTGCCACCTGCTCTGGCTTCTTCCAGAGAACCTTTGGACCTCCCTGAGATCCAACAACCAATGGGTTAATGTCTGGCCAAGTAGAGGGCCTCAGGACCCTGCCCTAGCACTAAAGGCCTGTGACCGTTTCAACCAGTCAGTGCCGATGCTGAACCAGTTTTAATCTTTTAGCTATTACCCCTGACTTTACCTATTTCATCGTTTTCCCTGAATGATCATCTCTGGCCCAGCCACTGAACTCTTCCCATGGGCTCAGCCCTGTCCAAGTTCCCAGGATAAAACTTCCTGGCATCAGAGGGAGCATATGTGAATAGACCCCACCATCAAACGGCAGTGCGCAAAGGCAGCAAGCCCATCAGGTTGTGCCTCTGTCCCAGCTTCCTGCTGTTCAGAGGCTTCCCGGTGCCCCATTCCTAATGGCTGAGCTTTTCTAAGAGTCAGTGTCGTAGTCCTGCCTGGTGATCTGCCTAGTGCCTCTGGACCCAGAGCCCTGCTGTGGGCTTGACAGTATCTTCTCATTCATTCAACAAGCCTCCATGAGGTCCTTCTTTGTGCCAGGCCTGCCATATTAGGCACTGGGGCGTCCTAAATGGAAGAGGTCCTGGTCACTGTCTTCATGAGTCTCCTAGAAGAGATGTGTGCATTAACACACAATAGCAGTCCTGGGCCTCCGCCTTGGGCAGGCCACTTCTCCCACCTATAAAATGGAGTGCTGCCCATTGCATATGTTGTGGGATTAAATGAAATAATGCATGTAAAATGGTTAGCATAGATACTGGCACATAGGATGTGCTCAATGAACACCAACTATTCTCCTTATTACTATTAGTATATTGCTCACAGGGCAGGGTGGCACAAGAGAGTTCATGAGCAGATGCTGGAGATGAGCCCTGAAGGGTGGTCAGGAGCTAGCCTGGCAGAAGAGGCTGTAAGACAGGGGCTGAAGTGACGTCACCACATGACAGTGTAACTGTTTGTCCATGGGCTTGGGCACAGCACCTGCCTCTGCAGCCCTGTGCGTTCTCCCCACAGGCAAATGCATTCTGGCCATATCATGCTTTGACTCCCACCAGGGCCCCTGCCCACCATACTCTGATACTGTCCCTCCCCCGTCTTCCAATTCGCCTCCAGGAGGCCTTGCCTGCCTCCCCCATTTCACACATCTCCCCCTTTCTCTCAGAGTCAGTGTCATACAGTTTAGCAGATGCAATGTGTCATCTGTTTGATTTCTTGAGCATTAATTACTAGATAAGAAACTTGGGATGGTGGGGAAGTAAATATTTCAAAAAAGCTAACACAGGGTTATAGCACAATAATATTATCATCCATAATAGCAACAATTATCTTTCACTGAACGCTGATTTGGTGGGGTTGGGCACTGAGATAGTCATTTTATACTTGTCATTGCATCTAATCTTCACAGAGATCCTGACAGGAAGGTATGGTGATTATTATCCCCATTTTGTGGCTTAGGAAACTGAGGCCAGAGGGGTAAGCAACTTGCTCAAGGTCACATAGCAAACCAGTGGAAAAACCAGAAGTAGAAGAACCCAGGCCCAAATATCTCTAAAGTTCATACTCTTTCCTCTGAACTAATCAACAGCTCTAAGACTTGAAAGATTAAAAATGTTGTTGATTGAGTTGGCTATTTTTGATTAGGAATGTGATTATTCTGCTTCTATGTATACAGCTAGGTATCGTCATGATTTCAGCTACTGCTGAGTGTTCCACTGTATTTGCCTCAGGCTGGTCAGCCCATCTGCAAACAGGTATGCCTGGACCTCTGAGTTTACGCACTTGGCCCATGGCACACATGTAGCCATGGTTCCTCTGACCAGCATCATTACTGGAAGGAAGGATTAGCAGACACTGTGTAACAGCAAAGGTTTTCTGTTCGACACATCATTATGTCATGCTCTGAGCTGACTGCTCACACTAACCAGCTTCCTCCATCAATCAACCATAGCAGCCTAGAGAGTAGCATAGCTGGGGTAGAGCTGTGGGCAATTAGCTCTGAGACTGTACAATTAAAGCTGATGAGCTGTTAGGGGACCAGAAGGCATTTCCTCTTCCTTTTGCGTATTACTTCTTGACTCTATTTGTTTGGGATTTTTATGAGTTAGGGTGACATGGATTCTGGTTGGAGACAGGAAGTAGGATTACTGAGGCTGCTGTTCTCTCACTGAACCCCAGGTTTATGAGGGCCCCTGAGCACACTGCTGGGATAGATATATGGGGGTCTCAGAAACACAACATAGGGAAGTCTCCACAGACAGAGACCTGAGAATGGCCTTCCTCCCAGACATATTTCTGTGATCAGGTGCAAAATTACAGATCCAGAAACACACTGTAAATTCCTGAGGGGAGCGGAGGATACACTGCTCATTACTGCCAGCCTTGGGCTCAAAGACGGGGCTTTGGTACTGCAGGCTGCACGTGTGCGAAGGCTACCTGCGACCTTCCGTTTATGAGATACACAGAAGTTCTTGTTCTGGCCGGGAGATAACACTTCAATTTTCCTTTCATGGGAGTACAGCCAACACATAGAGGGTGCTGTGCTCACGCAGTTGGATGGGGCAGTGGAAAGAGAACCAGAAGCCAAATATTCTACATTCAGTCCCTCCACTGGCTGTGGGATCCTGGGAAAATTACTTCACCTCTCCGAGTCTTCTGCCTTCATTAGGTTGTTGTATCAAATGGGAACATGGATGTTGAAATCTCTTTGTAAATTCAAAAATGTGGTAAAAAAGTTTTAAAAAGTCTATGCCTATTGTGGTTTCAAACTCTTTAGGGTAAGGACTACAAGCAATTTAGCAATTACGCTTTACAGTACTTATTTCCTTTCTTGTCTCTTTTCCCTGCAAGACAATAAGTCTCTTGAGGGAAGCAACTATGTCTAAATGAACTGTGTGTCCCTTTTGCCTAGCATAGTACCTAGTACAGGGTAAGCATTCAATAAATACTTGGATAAGTGGACTCACTCATTCATTCTTTCAACAAAAAAATTATTAAGTGTCTTTTGTGTGCTAGGTGCTATTTTAGATCCTGGGGAATCAGCAGTGAAAAGACAGAGGGTTCCAGCTCTCCACAGGCTCCAGGTGAACTGTTCCCATAGCAAGCTAGTGGCAGCCTGCCCCTCACTACTACAGCAACACATTAGTCTCTCAGTGCTGCAATGGGGGAAAATGTTCTATTCTGCTCTGTCTGATGTGGTAGCCACTGGCCACATGTGGCTATTGAGCACTTGAAATGTGGCCAATACAACTGAGAAACTAAATTTTTAATCTCCTTTAATTTTAATTAACTTAAATATAAAGATCCACATACTGTATTGGACAGCACAGATCTTCCCCACGTTGGGCATCACTCTCACCCTGGCCTAGGGGGAAGCATAGGAACTGAGGACTCAAACCCTGGCTTTGGGTCCTGGCTTTTGCTGAGTGGTGGAGACACATTGATCTACCTTGATGCAGAGAGTGATGTTTGCTGTGTGGAGCAGGCTGGGGAGAGCTGGGTAAACAGGAGTTAGAGATGAACTGAATGGCAGGGAAGGCTGGGAGCTTGGCAGGGAAGAGCCCCAAGGTGTGTACTCACTTTGGTGGCAGCAGGTGGGAGAGGCCTTCTAAGGAGTCTGGGAGCCTCATGCTGGCCATCCCTGCTCCCAAGAGAAGGAAAGTATACTGGGGGGAGGCTATGGGGACACATCAGAAGAGGCTGCACAACTTTCACAATGAGTGATTTAAAAGTCATGGATGAGGGTACAACTTAATAAAGACTGACTGAATGCAAAATAAATGTAAATAAAACCTTCTGGGCAGGAATTCCTGTGAGAGATGGAACAAAAAGAGAATCTTCCTTCCCAGGAGCCCTTGTGGGCATATTCTGCAAATAATAGAAACAATCGGAGCATCTCACAACAGAGTTTTGTTGGACTTCGTGGCTTCTGGTAAACACCAACTCTGGAGGGAAAGTTCTGAAATAGTCTAGAGCTTGGCCTTTGAAGGCTTTTATTTGAGTGTGGTCCTGGGTAGAACAACTAAGGAGAAAATATAAAAAATCAATAGAAATCTATACAACAGCTGCTGGAGAAGCTTTCTTTATAAGCCTGTGAGCTTCAAAGGAGGTACCACTTTAAAAAGGCATTCACATGAAGGTATCTGGAGGTTCCAAGGATGTTCACTTCATTTTCTGTGAAAACCTGGCAGCATGCAACCCTGACAGGGTGCTCAGTTTAGGCAGGGGCCTACTGGTTCTCAGAGTAGGCAACGTGGGGTGTGCACGGGGCCTGTGCTTTCAGTGTGTGGGAAGCAGTCATAGTAAAAAGTCATTACTCTTTGCCCTTGAAACATGTCTCAACGTCTTTATATAGCTCCTTCTAAAATTTTTAAAACATGCTTTTAATAGCTGTTGTGTCAACACATTAAACAGCCATTGGAGAGAAGATGCTCTGAAGGAATGTGCTCCAGGGTGAACGCCCCCTGCTTGCTGTCACCCCTGCACCCAGGTAAGCTTCTCATCCCAAGTCTCTAGAATAGACCAAAAATTTAGCTAATTTTTCTTAACATCTTATCACACTATGCAAATGAGTTACTTACTTCTCCAGGCCTTGGTTTTACCCATCTGGGAAATGGGGATAATACCGGCTTCATCTACTTCACAGGGATGTAGATGATTCAGCAAAGATAATGTGCAAGGAAGTGAGTTGGAATAGAAATATTGAAGTATTTAGCAATGATAGGAGTAACTAATGTAGCTTCAGTGGCCCCTTTCTCTGAGGTAAGAATAGACCTGGGACTGTTGGCAATTACTTTTGAGAGGCCTTGGGTGCTTTTTAGAGGAGACTTTTAGAGGAGACAGAGATTAAGTGGTCCAAGACCTCCTGTGCTCCCCCTTAGGCTGTGTGCAGTGCCTTTTGCCACTACGGAGCCCTGTGCATGCCTCTACCAGGCTGCAACATACTGCCTTGCAACTACCTGAGTCTGTTTTCCCTGAAGAAAGGAACTCAACTCAGTCTTATTCATTTCTGCATCCCCAACACAATGCTAGTACAAAATAGGTGCTTCATAACATGCATTAAATGAATGAACAAATGAATGAAAGTATATGATTCCCACTTTATTAAGAAAGCTGGAGTAGAGGGCAGTTACTGGTTTATAAAGTGGTGTGTGAACTAGTGATTAAGAGCTGGGCTTTGGAATCAGGCAGTTCTGGGTCTGAAAGTCTGTAACTTACTAGCTTTGTGACATTGGGCACATCATTTAACTCCTTGAGCAGCAGTTTGCTCATAGACAAAACTGGAATAATAATCCCTGCCTCAAATGCTGATTTATGAGGTTTACATGTAATACGATCTGTGAAGTATTACACAATACACTCCGTAAGCACTCAACAAGTGGTAGCTAACGTCATTATTCGTTCCTTAAAAATAAAGGAGGGGATGTGATCAGTTCTCTGTGAGAAGCCTGGAGGAAAGTGGTGGCAGAGGCAGATGACCAAGGCTTTTTGGAGGAGGTGACAGGAGGTGACCAGAGAGAGGAGGCACAAGAGAATTTGCCACACAAATCTCCATGATAGCAACCTGCCCTGTGGCCACCCCTCCCCCTCAACGCACTCAGACCCTGGGGGCCAGAGGAGGCCAAGGTGGAGAGGAGGAGGGAGTGGTGCTCCTCCTCAGTACCTGGCCTCTCCTGCCTGCTCTGCTTCCATTTGCCGTTCCCTCCTAGGGCCTTCTGTACTGAAATCTCAGAGGAGGGATCAGGAGAACCGCCCCTTCCTTGTTGCCACCTGCCTGAGCAAGTGCAGGGCAGATCAGCTCTTGTATTGTCCCCTGCAGCACTGACTTAGTTGTGTGGTCCCACCTCCTTCTTTATGTACCCTTCCTGGGGACGCTGGTGAGAGGCTCTCCTCTCCTCTCTGGCTTGCTGCACCATTGTCAGGTGCCCTTCAATGTGGGCCCAGCCTGAAGTCCCTCTTGGCCACCTTTCTTACTGTGCGCCTTTTAATTCAGGGCTTATTAACTCTCATTTGCTTCTGCCTGGTAGACCAAGGATACCAGCCTGGCAGACAGACCATCAGAAGCACTTGAAAGCATCCCCAGAGACTAGTAGTTAGTCTAGGAGATCAGAGAACATGTATCTTTTTAAACTCCCTTAATTCATTCCATACTACTCAGATTTGGGAACTGCTGGGCTGGGTCATTTTTGTTTTTTGTTTTTTGGGTTTTTTTATCTGAATTTTAAACTCATTATGCCCAGAAGCCAATTCTGTTACCTCTCCCTTAAAATCAGCAGCCAAGTCCCCTGGATTCCCCCGTTGTGGTAGACCCAAGATTGGGAGCTTCTCATTCTACCACTCTTTGGGCAGGATCGCCGTCTCCCCTGCTCCCATTCTAAAGCCTGTTTTAACCTTCAAATGGACACATCTGTGCTTCAGGACACAAGCAAAAGACCCAATACTCATGTAGAGAAACAAGGTTACTCAGACAGCTCTGGGTCCATTTTAATCCAGGTCACTGCCAAAGAGATTGCACAGCTGGGGGATCAGAAAAGCCATGCAGAGGAGGGCCTTGGGGCCACGTCTACACACCTGCTGGACCCTCACAGTGCTCTATGGAATCAGAATGAGAACTCTGCCAACCCCCATCTTGGATTTCTGGAGGCTCAGGCTGCTCTCCTGAGCACTGTCTTCCTCTCCTAGAAGAGAAGAAGGCCTACAGCCTGTTTATTCATTCACTTGTGCATTCAACAAATGTCAGGTGTCTCCTCTGTGCTTTGCAAGATGCTAGGGCTGCCACTGCTTTCCCCAGACAGCTTCTAAAACCTCACTCTGCGCAGGGTTGGTATTAACAAGGTTGTGCCTCCTGCAGCATATTAATCAAAATGAATTTCCCATTGCTGGGAAAGTGAAAGGAATCTTAATTTTTAAAAAGTGAACTAATTTTTATACTCTATGTTATTTACTCAAGTGTTTTTTAAAAATAAAGTTCATTACACAATTGGCTTTATGCCTTCACCAATATCTTTGCCAATGATAAAAATACTTTGCATATTTTTACTGCTTTATTGTTTCTAAAATGCTCTCATATGGTTTATGTCATTTGATCCTAGACAGGGCTGGTGTTATTATCCCCATTTATAGAAGAGGAAATTGAGGCTTAGATGGGTCAATGACATGTCAAGGGCATGTGGCTAATAAACATGCCATGCAAAAGCATGTGAGAATAATGGCTATTTCAATTGTTTTTGCCATTGGAAGACTAGTTTATGTGAAGTTGTTGGATACAGACCAGCATGGAAAAAAAATGGAAGAATCTGCTTCTGAAATACTTGGTGACTTTAGGATTTTGTCCTCACTGAGCAAGCGAACAGAGGTGGATAGTCGGAAAGATTATGAATCACTCTCTTGGCAGAATTTCCTGTGGCAGTCTGAATGCTTCATGACCTTCTCTTCCCAAGAGACTATTATTTAAAATTTAAATAATATTTTTCTTGGCACCCTGATGGCCCAATAACTCAGCTGAACCTCAACATGGTAATGGCAGAGGAAGGTTATGGGCAGGGGAGCAGCTGAGAACAAGGAAGCAGCTTCCTTCCTCCAGTAACACAACAGCACTTTGATGGGCCCAGTTTGGGAGGATTGGGTCAAAAAGTGAACAATGGCCAGAAGGAATAAAACAAAACAGACAAGCTTTGGGAGGGTCTCAGAATAAGCATTGTACATGCATGCCTGGTGCGTGCGGATGAGTGGGCAGGGGTGCCAGAACTGGACGTGAGACGACCAAGGTCAAGCTCATCCAACAGGGCAATTGTCCAGCAGGCGGCTGTTAACCTGTTTCAGCCCTGATGTTACCCAAATCCTCATTCTCCTGGGCCTCTACCTCAGCTCTGCCACTTGATCAGGTGAACCAGGAAGGAAGTCATTTTGCTTTGGAGAAAGTTGACCATTGGGGTGCACAAGAGATCAGAGTGATCAGTCTCCCTTTCTGTCTTGACACCAGAAGGCAGGACTTCTGAAGTTTAGAGACGATTTTGGACCAAATTTATAACAACTGTTTACACTTAACTGCTTTGGTAGGATCTACAAAGCAGCTGTATTTTCTATGATAGTGGTTCCCAAACTTTGCTACTCATTAGGATCGCTGCCCTATGAGGTGAGCTGTGAAAATATCATCTCCATTTTGCAGATAGGAAATCTGAGGCTAAGAGAGTTCAATGATTTGCCTAAAATCATGGCCCTAGCAAGTTGCAGAAATGAGACTTGAATTTTGAGTTCCATGTCAACCTGTTGGTTCATTAATTCATTTACATAATCATTCACTTAACAAGTATATTTTGAGTACCAGCCATGTATCAGGCACTGGATTTACTATGAGAAGCCAAATATATACAGCCCCTGCCTCCATACAGTTTCAGTCTAGTCATCTTTTCATTCGAGCCAGTGTCCTTTACATCCCTTCATATTTCAGAATTCATTTGGAATTATGCAGGCTGGTTTATTGCCTGGCAGGCCCAGATGCTCAGCAGAATGGCACAGTGGTATTTTTGCTTGAGTTTGGGTGTGCAGGTACAGACTTGCTCATGAGAGGCAGCTGGCCATCGAGAAGAGAAGTTAGGTCTGGAAGTTGGTGTTCCTGCATTTGAATTGTGACTCTGCCCCGACCAGCTATGTGATCATGGGCAACTTTCTTAACTTCTCTGTTTCAGTTTCCTCAGTGATGAACTGAAGATAGTAATATCCAAACCCCCTGAGTGTGGTGTGCCTTGCTAGTAGCACTCTGTAAAAACATCTGTGCCCAACTGGGCCCTCAGCAGGTGCAGAGTACTGTAGTGAACACACAGACTCAAGAACCTCACGCTCCTGAGAGGCACAGCAGCCTAGGGGTGTCCTTAGAGCTTCTTGTCCTGTTTATTCATCCCTCTCTAATCTTTATTCTCAATCCATTCTATTTATTTTCCTTAGTACTCCCAGTTGGGGTACCATTTATTTGGAATTTAAGGATAGATGCTCAATAAATTTTAACTGGTGATAGTAACCTAATGCAGATCTAAAAAATTAAAGAGAGAAACTCAAAGGGGACTGGGTGGAAAGTTAAATGTTCAACTAGTGGGAATGCTTTTTGAATGGCATTTCCATTTCTTATTAGATTTATATTAAAAGGAAGGGAAAGGAAAATGTGGAATTCAAACCTTGTGAGTTTTTGTTCTTACCAGTGCTTCACTGATATAATCATTGAGTTATTTTCTTTGTTCCCTCCTGAGATAGAATCTAATCCTTGCACTTAATGAATCTGAGAGCCTTTAAAAAAATTTTCATTTCAAAAACATGATTAGCTCTGGGCTCTATATGTTGAGGGACCATATGTACCTAGTCAAATTGCTCTTTTCCAATCTTGATTTCTGGAAAGGTCATTGGAATTCCTACAAGTGTGTGGCTCGGCTGTCCTAGATTGACATTGTCTACTCTGGAGCAAGCGATGTTGACATTCACAGAGACCTGCAGTGCCACCTCCCCTCCAGATGCCTCAAAATAAATGGCTCCATGCCCAGGGCTATATTTAGTGCCATTTAGCTACCAGGTTCTTCTAAAACCTATATCCTGTGATAAGTAAAGTCAATATTTAAAGTCTCCTTTAAATTACCTACTAATAACTTGTTCTACATTGATGCTGATTGACTAAATACATCACTGAATGATTGATTGGGTCATTATTGAATAGTCTGGAAGTTTTAATTTGCTTTTACAGGTGAATACTCAGTTTGTGGGTTAGTCTATATTTTATAACTTAATAAAGGTACTAACACTATTACTCAAGTCTTACTACGGGACGGGCTTGTGGTAGATATAGAATGAACCCATGCAGTATTTCCATCTTCTCCTTCCACAATATCCCTATGAAACAGAAAACCTACCCGAGATTATATAGTTCCTAAGTTGTACAGTTGTACAGTTGTACAACTGTAATGTGAACCCAGGTCTTATGTGCTGCTGAAGCCCATACTCATAATTACTATTGTGCACAGATTTTTAAGCATTGTTTCTTTGTTGACTTTGAACATTTTACAGCAACCTTTGTCAGTCACATCAGAGATGGGGTTTGATCAATCTACTGAAGTAGGTGTTTTCTGGTTGGGCCTTATCCCACAATACCCCAGGTTTTTACCTTTGATGCTTCTGTAGAGGAAAAAGGAGATGCATGCAGGAACATTTGATTGTTCTCTTCCCAAAGGTGGGGGAATGACAAGATCTGGGAATTGAAATGAAATATTCTCCCCAGGAGACTAAAATACAGTAGTGTTTATCAAACTCAATCAAACTCTGGCTGTGAAATATTAGGGAGTAAACCAACATTTTAAAAAATGACATAGACTTGAATAGAAAATATCAGGTTTCATCACATTTAGTAAGGGTAAGTACTGTTTTGCACATGCATGGAACACACACGCACGGAACACACAAATTCAGGAGTAAAGGTGACTACCTTGTCCTTGGGAAATATCTCAATAGAGATTCAATCAGGAGAATTTCTTAAGTGGAGGGTAGTAGATAGATGCTGACTTATTAGTAATATAATGTACTGTATTTTGAGAAATACTGTAGCATGGGGTAATAATTATGTTATTAGTCCAACTTTGTCAGACTGACAAAGTTTGCCTCTCAACTCTGACTCTTACTAGATGCATGGGCTAGATATATCACTTAACTTTTCAAGCTTTAGGTTCCTCCTTTCAGAAACAGGGGTGATAACAATACCCACTTCATAATGTATGTAAAGCGTGCAACAGAGTGCCTGACGCTTAGCAAAGGCTCACTAAATTAATGTCAGCTGCTGTATTTTAAATGAAGCAGTTTGGGTAAAAAGTTGGTGGCAAGCAAGAGCAATGCTTTGCATTATGTCCCCAGAATCATTTAAATTCCAGATGCATACATCCATCTGCTTCCTGGGTGTCCCCACTTACATGTCTCACAAGCCTGTCAAACACCACGTGCCCCAAACCAAACTCCTCTCCCATGCCAAACCTCCCTCCTGTATTCCATACTCAACGATGGTACCACCAGCTACCCAGTAACCCAGTAAAAACTCAAGAGTCATCGTGGATTCCCCACAGCTCAACTCATATATGCAGTCATCACTAAGTCCAGTTGATTTCCTACCTCCTGAGGAGTTCTAACTTCCTCCTCTCTTACCATCCTCCTCAGGGTCCCTGTTCTCTTCAATATCAACAGCATGCCTGGTCTGCTAATAAGCTACTAGGCCTGCAACTCCTTGACTCTAGTCTTCACTCCCACTGTCCTGCCCCGCCCCTGGAATATACCTTTCAGAACTTCTGCCAGACTGACATTTTCCAAAAACCAAATTTGATAATTTCATTTCCTACCTTAAAATATCACTAGCAAAGCCTGCAGGGCTCTTCCTATTGCTGTGCATCATTTTTCGCTTCATCACTGGCCACTCCTCTATGGGTAGCTGTTAATATAGCAAACTATTAATACTTTACCATTTCCAGAAGAAGCAGGCATTTTCATGCCTCCGTGTGTGCACCTGGCAGTTCTTCTGTTGGGAATGCCCTTCTGTGCCTGTCTGCTAATTACTACAGTGGATTAAAGGATGAAGAGGACATTGACTCAAACTTACATTTAAGAACACTGATTCTCAAACTTCAGTGTGCATCAGGAACACCTTGGTTGCTGCTGTAAAATCCAAGTCCTCAGCCCCTACATATAAATGTTGATTTTAGCAAAGCCAGGGCTTTTCACCTGCACCTTGGTAATTATGAGAAACTGTACTCATAAGGGAAGACAGAAGTTTTCCACAAATTCTAATCCTCAACACACAAATTCAGGAGTAAAGGTGACTACCTTGTCCTTGGGAAATATCTCAATAGACATTCAATCAGGAGAATTTCTTAAGGGGAGGGGAGTAAGTAGATGCTGACTTATTAGTAAAGATATCTCTTTTTTAATGAGCAGCAATGACAAGAAGGGAAAATACTGCTATTTAATATAATTATCTGTTAATGTTATTGCCTTAAAATATGAAAACTGCATACTGCAAAAGCACAATGATGGCACTGATCCGACACTGTTGTAGCAAGATCTCTACTTGAAAGCCCCGATGGGAGTCCTTCTACTGGGTAAGTTTATAACAGAGAGAAAATCAGTTGCTGCTCCTAATGGGAAGACAGAAGCCCAGTTGTTTCCACTAAGTCTGAAACAAAGGGCTTTCTCTGTTATTTTCCTTAGTAAGAAAAAAAAGAGAGAGAGAGAGACAACAGAAGCCTCAAGTTAAGTATCTGGGCGTTAGTGGCAGTTAAACTTTGGTGAGAAACCAAGATCAGAGGCTGGGTTTTTATAGGGAACAAATCTCTGAAGCATTTTTATGGCTGCAAGTTAATGCAAACCAGATAAGCCAAGGCTTTCAGATAAGGATCTTAGAACAGCTCCTGGCTGCTGTCTCTTTTGAGCTGTCCACCATCTGGCCCACCCTGCTTCCTAAGCCTAATCGTGGAATTGCAAGTCATTCATTCACTCAGTGAGTGAGTACTGTGTGACATGCACAATGCTAGGTACAGGGGCAAGAGAAATGAGAAAGCCCAAATCTCACATTCTGTAGAGGGAATTGACACAGAAGGTATAAGATGAAGTGACTGGTCATTCATTCAAGCAAGATTACCAAAGTGATGCCATGCATTCCACAAAAACTTGCTGAGCATCTATTTTGTATAATGTATTATGCAAGGCAGTAGGGATATAGCTGGGAAAAATAGAGGTTTACATTCTAATAGGGAAGAAAATGATTAAGTAAATAATTACCCAAATAATTACTTCATTAGAAGAAATACTACAAAGCAAGTGCAGAGGATGCTACGAAAGCATATAAAGAAGTCTGGAAGCCCTGATATAATTTTCCTTGCAGGGAGGTGGTATGTGATTAGAAGAGGCTTCCCTGAGGAAGCAACATTTAAAATGAGATATGCAAGATAAATAAAGAGTTAATTATCTTCAATAATTGTATTGGGAAAACTGGATATCCACATGCAAAAGAATGAAATTGGACCCTCATCTTATACCATATACAGAAATGGATTAAAGACTTAAAATGTAAGACCTGAAACTGAAAACTCCTAGAATAAAACACAGGGGAGACACTTCATGACATTGGTCTTGGCAATAATTTCATGGATGCGACATCACAAGCACAGGCAACAAAAGCAAAAATAGATAAGTGGGGCTGCATCAAACTAAAAAGTTTCTACACAGCAAAAAAAAAATGGCAACCTAGGGAGAAAATATTTACAAACCTTATATCTGATAAGGGGTTAATTTCCAAGATATATAAGCAACTCCTACAACTCAACAGCAAAAAAACTCTAACAACCTGAATAAAAAATAGGCTAAGGCCCTGAATAGGCACTTCTCCAAAGAAGACATAAAAATGGCCAACAAGTATATGAAAAAATACCCAACATCACTAATAATCAGAGAAATGCAAATTAAAACCACAATGTGATATCATCTCACACCTGTTAGGATGGCTATAATCAAAAAAACAAATGATAATAAGTATTGGTGAGGGTGTAGAAAAATTGGAACCCTTGTACACTGTTGGTGGGAATGTAAAATGGTGAAGCCACTATGGAAAGTAAGGAGATTCCTTGAAAAGTTAAAAATAGAACTACGATGTGATTCATCAATGCCCCTTCTGGGTATTTATTCAAAAGAATTAAAATAAAGATCTCAAAGAGATATCTGCACTCCCATGTTCATTGCAGCACTATTCACAACAGCCAAGATGTGGAAACAATCTAAATGTCTTTTGACGGATGAATGGATAAAAAAATGTGGTAAAGCAAAGACTAGAATGGTGGTTGCCAGGGGCTGGGGCAGCGGGGAATGGGGAGTTGCTAATGAACAGGCATAAAATTTCTGTTATGCAAAATGAAGAAGTTCTAGATATCTGCTATATAACATTGTGCCTATAGTTAACAATACTGCATTATACACTTAAAATCTGTGAAGAGGGTAGAGCTCATGTTAAAAGTTTTTACCACAATAAAAAAAAACAGTGATAAAAACTAATAAGATATCTTTAACTATAACAAAAAAAGAGTAATTAGGCCAAGTGGTGGGGAGATAGGAGCAAAAAGTTTAGGGTATTGTCAGGGAGAGTGGGAATGATGGATTGGATTAGGTTTGTGGATAGGAGCAATGGCTGGAAGAAGTGAATGGACAGGAGTAGAGGGCTGAAGGATTGGAGACTGTGGTGGGCTCAGATGGTGTGGCCGACCAAGCAACATCTCTGGTCACGGTGTGTTGTTAGAATCATTGATTCTGACGTAGTGGAATTTCACATGATGCCAAGGTCCAGGGTGTGACTCTGGGAGTAGCTGAGGAAAAGTATTCCAGTTAGGCAAGGCCAGGGTGTTGGAGGAGACAGCACATTGATGCTGAAGTCATGCCATCAGGATTGGGGTGGAGAAGGTCTATAAGCTGGGGCCAAAGTCCTCAAGGAATAAATGAAAGTTAGTAAATTCCAGTGATGAAAAGGACAGAAGGTCAGTATCTCTAAATGGCACAATTCTTTAAATAGGAGAAGAGAAACAGGTTTTGCTCTGGTGGTAATTGTTTGTTTAAGTAAGAGGATGGGGAAGCACAGTCCTGAACATGGCCTTCGGGAATGAAAGGGTACCCACCTATGTCCTGACTTGGAGGGCTGAGGAGCATGAAAAGACAAACAGCCTCTATGTGAGAGGGGTTTGGATGAAGCAGTCAGCTCAGGGTAAGTGTAGGTTTTAGCTGATGAATGGAGACGGAGAGAACTTTCTGGAAAGGATTGCAAATATCCTGAGGAGGGTTGTTTCTGAAAGCTGAGTGGGATGGGGTAGAGAATGGAAGGCTAGGTCAGGGGCAAGGATGTGCAGACCTGAATGTCTGATAGAGAAATAGATGCAAATCAGGGAGGAGCTAGGAGTGTGAAGAAGGGAGCTAGTTGCTTGGGCTTACAAAGGAGGTGGAAGGGCAGGTATTGTAAAGGAGGTCTTATCTGAGCTGAGATCCAGTAGAAGTTCTGCTGATGGGCAAAGGAGGGGGAAGCATCCCAGGTAGAAAGATCAGCGTGCACAAAGAGCAGGGCCTAGGAGGCAGCTGCTCCAGGCCAGTGCAGCTTTCTCCAGTGCATCTGCTCTGCAGTGTCCCAGACAGCCAGTGGTGGTGCCGGTGGTGGACGACCGGCATGCCCAGGCCATGAATGGCTTCAGTGTCCAGCTGAGGAGACTTGTGGCTTAGGGCGCTTCTGTAGGCTTTTAAGCAGTGCTGAACCATGATTGTCTTTGTTCCAGGTGGGTGGTTCTCTTTGCTCTCCTCGTTGCCCCTGCCATGCTGTGGCTCACACTGTCCCTGAGCTGTCCAACCCTCTGGGTCAATCCTGCTCATCTTCGAGGACTAACTCAAATCTTAGCCCTGAAATAAAGCCTTTTATGAATACTGCAGCCCATACCTTCCTCTTTTCCCCAAAATGTTTTTATTCTTACAGTCAGAATCACACCCCAAAAGAAAGACAGTGGGAAAAGCCACCAGTCACGGTTTGTGTTGGAAATCATCCTCCTCACCTAGCCAGAGAGAGACCTGGTAGGACATAAAATTACTATAATTATGGGAGAGTAACCTGTCCCTTTCATTTAGAAAGAAGACAGAACACAAGTTGATTTGTTCCTAGAACACTGGAAAGAAGGATTTCCTTCCCTTTTCTGTTTTACTGTCCAAAAAAAAAAAAAAAAAGAGTGTTTTCAGGATCAAGTATAAGGAAGGGATCTGTTTGAAAGCCCTGGGTTAATACCGTCTCAGATAATGTCTGGCCATGTGGCCTTAAGCAAGTTACTCAACTTCTTAAAATCTCATTTTTTAACCTGTAAAATGGGCTAATAACACTAATTCCACAAGGTCATTAGAAGATCAGATAAAATCATCTGTGTATTCATTCAACATATTTCATCGTGTGCCTGATTCTGTACCAGGCATTGTGCTAGGAGCTGGGCTATGGCATGCACAAGATATTCTTGCCCCCCTAGAGCTTACAGACCAGAGGGAGAGAGAGACAAACAGTATTAATTGCCGGTATACTAATCTAGGGAGCCAGGCACCAAGCACAATGCCTGGTTCAGAATGCACCCTTAATACGCATTAGTTCCTTTCCTTTCTTAAGTTCTCTCAGTTGAGGTAACATAACAAGTGTTGTTTGGTAACACACATTCATTACTTATTTCAGAAATTTTCAGGGCCTCTCACACTGTAAGTGGGGACTTACTTTCTCAGGTCCACACAAATACAGATGGTGCTCTGAGGAAACTACGGCACGGGGACTAAATTTATGTCCTACCACAGCTCCTAACTAAGTCAAAGGAAACCCAGTAGAAAACTATAGCATCAAGTCACATATTTCAACCCCCAAACCTTTGGCTCACTAGAGCAGAAAGAGCAAACACATCAAACTTCAGGACTTGATTGTGTCCCAGGACTCGGGACTTGTGGAGGCAAAACCAGCAGCCTCAAGTGGAGCCTTGGAATGCAGCGGCCCGGTGCAGAGGCCTGACCCCTTCCACAGCCCATCCATCCACTAGAACGTGAAGGGTGGGGGCGGGCCCTTTCCCCATTAATGGGCTCAATTCATTCTAGTGAAAGAAAGCCTGGGTTTCCCTAAGGTTTACTCATGAGCGACAACATTATTTAAAGATTTCTGGGCACAATGCCTTTCCTAACTCCCCAGTGGCCTGGAACAAAAGAATTGGGCCAAGGCACTGGCCCTGCTCATTGTGAGGCGGCAGCTGTGTGTCCGAAATGCTGGAGAGAGATTCCTCCCCCTGCCCTCCCTCACCTCCCAGAGCCAGCTCTGTGCACCAGCACCGCTGGGGTTAACGGCTGAACTGGGATGCCCGTCATAGAAAAGCTTCCTCTTTTATTCCTTTAGCAATAGCAGAGGAGGGAATAAATCTCACTAGCCTGGGAATTCAGGCAACCTTATCTAGGGTACTGACAGGAGAATCATTGTCACTTGCACAGCCCTGGAGCTCTAAAACTATGTGTCAGATTTACTGCAAGTGTTTGTTTACAAGTCTGTTTCCCCATTTACACTTTGGGTTTCCTTATGGCAGGTACTGTGTCTTATTTATTTTTACCTTAGTGCCTGGCTTGTAGTAGGAGCTGAAAAGAGAGAGAGAGAGAGAGAGAGAGAGAGAGAAATATGAATGAATTAATTAATGTTAGTCTCCAAGGTTGGACAAAGTGATTAGGAGATGCCAATCTGGACGTTAAGACTTTAGCGGGTCCTCAGAAGTTCCACAGAGGTGTCAAGTGGGGGGCGGGGAAAGGCATGTCATGAGAACAGGGCTTGTCTCACTCCCGGCACTGTGGTTTAACCTAGCTTTTATGAGATTCATCTGTCTTAGACATTGCGCTTATTTGAGATTTTATTTGAATAAAATGTTCTGTGGCTAAGATAACTGAAAAAATTATTGGGCTAGATTTTTTTATCTTTAGGTCTCTTCCAGCTTTGATTTTTTCTGTGACGGGCAAGTACTTGTATTGCTTCTGATTTTGACAACCACTAGAAAATGTTTCTGCATCTTAGTCTTGGAAGGCTGCATGAGGAATGATACAAATAAGGGACGTCCCCTGTCAAATACCCACAGCGTATTCTACTTGCGCCACACCTCCAACAGCCACGCTGCTGCCTGGCACCCATGTGTCCTAGTTCTTCTTAAGTGTGCACTGTCCCACTTCACATGGGCAGGGTGTGGGGACTTTTGAGGTGAGCAGTGTTTTTAGCCTGTAGCTCCAGCTCTGTTTTCTCATGTCTAATTTTAACATAACGTACGCTGCTCTTTATCTCTCTCCTGCTGACTGTCCCAAACCGTGGAGGTAACTTGGCCCATGGAGGACTGAAGTGCTGCTGCAGATGGGCCAGTCACAGACACTATCAAAGGGGAGTTTGTTACTCAAGTTTGAAAAGACATCAACAGACAACCCAACAACCCCAAAGCATGCGCCATCAACAAGGCCACGGAGAGACTCCCACGGCTTCATCCACTTATTTAGCACCTCTCTACTGAGCACCTGCTCTGTGGGGCTATGTGGGGCGCTGGAGATACAGAGACAAATTAGAGAAGGTGCTTTTGTTAAGGAGCTCACATCCTAGTGAGGGAGACAAAGTTAAGAAAACGATAAATTCAAGATGGTAAGTACAAACACAGAAATGTATCAAGTGCTGTGGGATTACAGAGAGGGGTGATATTAATTCTCCTTGAGGGCTGGAGGGAGCAGCAGGGAAGGCTTCACAGAAAAGAGCCATTTGAATTAGGCCTTAACTTTGGACAGTTCTTCAAACCCAGAGGCAGAAGGAAAGCAGAACGGGCGTGGAGGCACCAGCCACGGGGCACCTCAGGGATGAGATTTGGGGTGCTGGGCCATCTGAGAGGCAGGGCTGACAGGGTGATACATCAGGCAGTGAAGCTGGAAAGGTAGGTTGGACCACACTGAAATGGGCCCTGCAAGCTTAGCTAATTATATTACTCTGGAGGCAGTGGGGAGCCACTGAAGGTTTTAGAGTATGGCCTCCCATGCCATGCTAAGGCACAGCTAATTACCCTGCAGGCAGTTGGGGAGGCAGCAAGGCAAGGACTGGTCGGATATTCCCTGTGACTGCCCCCTGGCAGCTGTGTGGAGGACAGGGAGCCGTGGAGGCTGGGGCCTGAGGCAGTGAGAAGGCTGCTGCCAGGGCCCACGGGAAAGAAGAAGATGCTCTATGTCAGGACAAGTGGAGGGGACTGAGGGGAGAAGGGATAGAGTGAAGGTGCCTTTCAGAGGGCGAGAAAGCAAGACATGATTCCCCTTGTGTGTTGGGCACTAGGAGGAAGGCAGAAAACATGCAGGCTTTGAATGTTTCAAGCCTGGGAAACTGGGGCTGGTCCCCATTTCTGTTCCTCAGCACTGCTTTGGCATCTGTGCTGGGGTCCTAAGTGTCTCTAAGATTGGTTTCCTTTCCTGGGGGTCAGATTAGCTGCCCCAGGAGTTGCTGATAACAGCCCTCATGGTTTGGGATGTGGCAATATTGCTTACCCCCAGCACTTCAGAATGTGACACTATTTGGAGAGAGGGCCGTTAAAGAGGCAAGTAAGTTAAAATGGGGTTGTTAGGGTGGGTCCTAATCCAATCTGACTGGTGTCCTTATAAGAAGAGGAGATTACAACAAAGGCAACACAGACAGAGGGATGACCAGGTGAGGACACAGAGAGAAGGTGGCCATCAGCAAGTGAAGATGAGAGGCCTCAGGAGAAACCATATCTGCCAGTACTTTGATCTTGGCCATCTAGACTCCAGAATTGTAAGAAAATGAATTTCCGTTATTTAAGCCACCCAGTCTGTGGTATTTTTTTATGGCAGCCTGAGCAAACTAATACACTCCCTATGAATAAAACCTCACTCAGGGTCCAAGCCTGACTGGTCCAGGAGCCAGAAGGAGACACCTGGAAACTAGGACCACGTTCCCTGTTTTTATTTCTCCAGCTAGTCCAGCTTCTCCACTGGCCTATTCAATCATTACAGTCATGGGTACTGTGACAGCGATGGGCAGGTGAGTCAGGGGAATTCAATCACTTGAACAAGAATGTCACTGGGTTATTACATCCAGGCTGCTGCTTTTTTCTAAAGAGCCAGTCAACTGGTTCACAAAGCTCACAATAGCTCAGCTCCCACCACTAGCTCAAAGCCTGTTTCTTAGGCCTTGGGGAGGGAAAATATATTCCATTTAAACTGGAATGACTATTAAGCTCTGTTGACAAAATACCACTGGGAAGAATAATATAAATGAAATCCATCTTCATGGAAGCAAAGACTTTCAGAGAGGTCAAGGGGCACTTCACAAAACCCACTTTCCTTTGGCTGTGGTGACTTCATTGCTGCATCCAAGGAGAGAGAAGTGTGAAGCCTGCGGCCTTAATTAGGCAAGCAGAGAGAGTTGTTTGGAATCTCATTGTAACCAATGGGAAGACAAAGTTTTCACAGACAATTGCTGGATGTGACTAGGTCAGGCTCCAGATCAGAGATAAGCCCTTTATCTAAGGGTTGCTACTTAAAAACCAGCGACAAAGGGGCATTTTACCCAATTCCCGTGCAGATTTGGAGACCAAATTTTCCTTGTTTCTGGCTAGCAATAACAGAAAAAATTAAAACAATGCAGTCTGGAATATCCCAGGGAGCCCCCAAATTCAGTAAGATCTGGGGAATATACTGCCTCGTCAAGTCTCTGAAAAGGGGCACAGTGAGTGGGACAGAGCACAGACCTCCAGAGTCAAACAGAACTGCATTTGCATCCTGGCTCCATTGGTTACGAATATGTGACCTTGGGCCAGTTATTTAACCTTCTTTCAGCCTCAGCTCCCTTATCTATAAACCTGGCATAACACAGACCCCTCTGCACAGGGTTATGAGGATTCAGCGTGCCTGTGTATGAAAAGAGAACAAAGAAGCTGCGTGGATATGATGGTGGGCTTGACCCACTGCCAGGAAAATTACTGACTTCAGTACATTAGTATTACAGTTCACTGTTATCCTGACAAATCAGTGATTTCTCCACCTTACTTCACTCACACAAAATTAGCGAATACCTGCAATATACCAGGCACTGCATGATACAAAATAGACAGGCTCCCCACTCTAGGAACTGACAATGTCATTCCCAACCTGTTGGGAATTTTAACACCCATCACAAAAGGATCTCATGATGCTTTGGACACCTTCTCAAAAGGTGTCACATGTACAACAGTAGTAACAGCAACAGCAGCTATCATTTCCTACTTTGGTTTTATGCTTAATATTTTGCAAAACAACACTTTCACATATATCATATGAGCCCTGCAAAGGCTTTGGAACCTCACCACACAACAAGCAAGTTGCAGAACTAGATCACAAGCCTGGTCTCCATCTCCCTAAAGTTCAATAGGGATTTTGTAACATATTTTTTCCCTAGGTTTAAAAGTAATATATGCTTATTACACACAGAAAAGTTGAGAAAAAAATACATAATAATCACACCTTACTCTCATCACCCAGAGATAACTGTGGCATCATTTTGGTCTATTTTCTTCCAGTCTTTTCTTTATGGTTAAAAAAAATAAAACTTTGTTTAAACAAAGTTGAGATCATGTATGTAAAATTTCATACTCTTCTTTTTTCCAATTACTATTACATGATTAGCATTTTTCCACATACTAAAACTTCAGATGAAACATCATTTAAAAACTGAAAACTGCTCCAACCAATTATCTAATAATTCCCCTGTTTTATATATTATAATCATTTCTAAACTTCCACTATTATAAATTATGCTGTGATGAGCACACATCTTTGCCTTTCTGATTTTTCTCTAGATTGAGCTACTATCAGTGTACTTAAGAGACTGATGACTCTTTCATTCATTCTTTCAACAAATATTTAATAAGCACCCACTAGGTGCTAGACACCATTCTAAACTGACAATATAGTAATAAGCAAAAAAAAGTGAAAAACAGACAAAATATCCCTGCCTTCATGAAGCTTACATTCTAGGGAGATAAAAACAATTTTAAGTCTCCTTAAGCATATTGTCAAATCACTTTCAGGAAGGCTGAAGTAATTAACAACTCTATCATCAGTACATAAGTAGCTGTCTTATTGTATTTTCGCCAATACTGAGTATTATGATTTAATTTTTTGCCAATTTTATAACATTTAATGACAATGTCGCATTCCTCAAAGATTTTTCTCCTTCCCTCTCTACTCCCATGTATTCACCCACTCACAAAACACAAGTAAATTAAAGAGACATTTAAGTTTTCATCCAAAGTTTGCTCTCCAAATGGCAAGTTTCAAAGGATTTTTCTCCCTCCAGTGAGAAAACAATACCAGTCCCAAAGCAGGGATGGCAACAGTAGAATCACCTCCTATACTTTGCAAGGTAGCCTTTGAAGGTATCAGGAAATGATGATGGCAAATCCATGCCCTGTTAGGGCCTGATTTTTCTGGGAGACAAGTCAGCAATGAGTTTCTCTAGCCAAATGCCATGCTTCCTTGGGGGATGAGCCAGGAGAAGCCAGGTGTGGACTCTGTGGAGGGTGGGGGGCTGTTTGAGGTCAGGATCAAATGAGGCTGTTTCATGAAAGCACTTGGTAAGCTGTAAAGCACTGAGCAGTAGAAGGAAGCGTTGCTCTTTTTCATGGAGGGCTTTGGAGGATGTTGAGGAGTTTGACAAAGGCTTATAATGAGAGAAAGAAGATAAATGTATGTATGGGAATATATAAAAATAAGTAAATAAAATATTAATAAATAAAGTAAAAATGTGTATAATATTTTTGGAGTGTTTATCATGTGTTAGAAAATTTTGAGAGTACTGCATTTTATTTATATTTTAATAAGTAAATATACAGTGCTTATTTTGTACCAGGCACTGTTTTGAGCAGTTTTGACTTATGTAATCATACCTGTCCTATGAGGTAGATACTAGCATCATTATCTCCATTTGACAGATGAAGAGAATGAAGCATAGAGAGTTAAGTACTTATAAAGCCAGGATCTGATCCTAATTAGTCTGCCTTTAGGGTCTGTGCTCTTAGACACCATTTTATAAGAAGGAAACTGATGATCAGATCAAGGAAGTAATTGCCCTGGCTCAGAAGGTCAGGTAAGGAGGGATTTATTGAGTGTCTTCTGTGAAGCAGGCACTGTGCTGGCCCAAGGTCACAAAGCTCCTGAGTGGGAGGCTGGGAGCTGGGATCTGGCTTGGGATCCGTCTGACTCCAGGCTCTCCCTCTTTCTACTACACCCTGCTTAAGGGAAAATGTTTCCTTATTTGAGTTGGTGTGTAAGAGGCAAAGTTGGCACAGGGTACAGTGCTCTTGGAACAAAATGCCACAGCTAGAAGAAGAGAAGCTCTCAGGTATGCTGTGCTTTGGGAGGGCAGTGGTGCTGGAGGACACCTCTGGGTAGGCCCTTCACGACACCTTCTAGGCCCCAGACACTCTAATATGGTCCAGGCGGTTCAGAATTTACCTTTTGGGTTCAGATGCCTCCATGCAATAAACAACAGTCTTTTAGGAATTCCAAGAAGTGTTCTTACAATCCCAGGCTTTGGCATTAGAATCTGTTGAACCTTCAGTTATTAAAAATTCTTTTATATTTTTCCCTTGACAACTCACACTGTACTTCAGACTGCTTTGATAGCTCCCTTAATGGTTGCCTTCATATTTCAGGACCTATAAAATTACATATTTCAAGGGATTATTCATTTTTTTTCCAATGGAAGGCACACACACCCTGTAATGCTTTAATAATGATAACCAGATGGATTGAGGGGTCTTTGACAAGGGGTTTCTTTAGCTAATTTGAGAACATACTGAATTTCAGTCATTTTTGACTAGTGCAAAAATGGGCAGAACGTAAAGTGCCCTATAAATTTCCTACTTGTGCAATTTTAATACTTTCATCATGGTCAGATGAAATACATTTAAAGCTAACTCTCCCCTTCCTCTATTTTGAAAGTACAGATTTCAGGCTTTATTCAGTAAAATCCAGGAAAATGTCTAACCAGAAGTACTGGATACTCGCAAGCAGTTTCCACTCAAAATTCTGCCAAAAATACTTCCCAGTCAGTGCTCATGCCCTGGCCTCCCTCTCCCTTACTCTCAAAGGAGCCCTTGAGACTTTAGGAAGCCTTCTTATCTGCATGTAGAATCATAAGGTGACAGGGCTGGAAAGGACCTTAACAATCATCTGGTCTACTTTCATGTTATAGATAAAGAAACTTAAAATTCGGACAGGTTCAGTGACTTGGCCGAGGTGATGTAGGTAAGAAGTGACAAAGTTTAGACTTGAACCTCATTCTGTGTGCAATATCCATTCATTAGATCACTTTGCCTCTCTTCTGCTTCCCTTTTCTGTACTTTTCCCCTTTTTTCTTTATGTTTGCCATTTCCCCTGTCAGAACTAGGCTTTGGATGGTGATGGGATGGGCCAAACCAGAGTGGACCAGGTTGTGGAGAACAGCCAAATTAAGCAAGGGAAAACAGGTAATAGAAGGAAACTTCTGGTAATAGGCAGCCAGAAAAAGTCTGGCCAACAAGTACAACAAAAGGCAGAGGCCCAGGTTAGACAGGTGGTATGTGCAGAGCAGGGAATTTGACATCAGGTCATGGAAGTGCAGTAAGCAGATTAGTTAAGCAGCAGGTATCAGTTACCCAGACTCATGAACTACATTTCAGTGGCAGGACTCCACTTCATAAGAACTGAGGTAGAGTGCCAAGGCAGGGATGTGGCCATGGGGCCCAGGGGAACTAGAATCAAAATCTGGAGCTCAGTTCCAAGGAACAAGTCTATAAGGTCAGGGCAGAACCAGCAGTGAGCTTCTGGCCTAGAATTCCTTACATTATCCTAGAATAGTGTGGTAGAAACAGTTGGTAGCTTAACAAATAGTCCATGTACTTCCACATATCTCCTAGTCTCCCTTGTAGCCAGATTGGGATCCCGTGTCTATTTCTGGTCAAAGGACTGTGAGGGGAAGTAGAGACTATGACAGCCACACATCTTATTGTTGGGGAGGGAGGCAGGAACACTAGAAGTCTTCAAGAACAGGCCTGTTGTCAGCTCCTTGTCCACCCAACCCCAACTCTGTAAGGTATATTTTCTGGAACATGTGTAGCTTTAGGCACAGCATGACCTTTTTACCTGAGAACTTAGTATCTACATGGGAAATGCCTTGGAGCAAGAAAGTATACCTTGCTACACACAGGTTGTTTCCTAGAAGAAAAAAAGAACAAAGACGCTTCCCCCCTATAAAAAAATCAATGTCCCCTATATATTATAACTGCTTGTTTTGTTGCGAAACAATTGAAAACTGGATAAAAGTAGGGAATTTATAAATGACATACGGTAAACATATATAAGCATATAAAAACATGATATAAATGTAAATAGATTTACATAATTTAAATAGATCTACATCTATAAGTCATTTAATCTCAACAAATGAATGAGGCAGATACTACTATTATTTCCATTATCAGGAAACTGAGGCACAGAAAGTGTGAGTAATTTGGAAGACAGTTGACACAGTAGTTTCAGCAGACAAATCTCTAGGTTAGAAACTACATCTTAATAGTTAAGAAAATTTATTTATTTATTTATTTATTTACTTATTTATTTATTTATTTTTGAGACAGCATCTTGCTCTGTCACATGGGCTACAGTGCAGTGGTGCAATCATAGCTCCCTGCAACCTCAAACTCCTGGGCTCCTGAGTAGTTGGGACTACAGGCACGTGCCACCACACTCGGCTAGTTTTTTAATTTTTTTTATAGAGATGGGGTCTCACTATGTTGCTCAGGCTGGTCTCAAACTTCTGGCTCAAACAATCCTCCTGCCTTGGTCTCCCAAAGGAGAGATCTCCCAAAGGATTATAGGTGTGAGCTACCGCAACCAGCCAGCTAAGGAAATTATTATTGAATATTTACATACCAAATTACTATAAGTTAAGTTGAATTAATCCAATGTATCTTACATATTTTTAATCTAAAGTCAACAACTTTAAATTCAGTAACATTTAGTGCATTCACAGTGTTGTGAAATCACCACCTTTATCTAGTTTCAAAACATTTTCATCACCCCAAAAAGAAAGCCCTACCCAGTAAGCTGTTTCTCCCTATTTCTCCTATTCCCCAAGCCCTAAGCAACTCTCAGCCCTAAGAAACCACAAATTCACTTTCATATAAATGGAATTATACAATATGTGACCTTTATGTCTGGCTTCTTTTACTTAACACAATGTTTTTGAGGTTTGTTTCAGTAGTGCATTACTTTTTATGGCTGATTAATATTTCATTGTTTGTATATACTGCAAATTGTTAATCCATTCATTTGTTGATGGTAGGGTCCCAGAACCAACTATGCCAACATGGTTTCCAGTCTGCACCTCCCTTCTACCCCTGGGAGCATCTGCACAGGCTGTTCTACAACAGTTCCAAGGCTGGATATGCTTCTGAGTCATGGGACCTGTAGCTGAGAATCTGTGACCAGATATTGGTCCTGAGAAGTATTTTAGAGGTGTGATGTATAGAAAATTACTCTGGCCTTAGAAGACTTTTATTGGGGGCTCAGCTTCGCCACCAATAGCTGTGTGACTCTCGGCCAACCTCTCCGGGCCTTAGCTACCCCATCTACTAATTCAAGTGAATTAAGAGTCCCTCCAGCCCAGACAATTTATGATCTGGCATAGTCTACAAATATTTTTTGTTGTATTACATTGAAATCAGTGGTCCTTAAAACAGTTGTTAATCATTGAAGTTTCCTATTTTAGGCTCTATTTAACTATATTATTTTAAATCTTTGTAATAACCTTTAAAATAGATTTATTAGAAATCATGCCCATTTTGTAGATGGAATGAACAAGTAACTGCTCTGAATCATATAGCCAAAAGGGAAGGAACCAGGGCTCAAACCCAGACAGCCTGACTCCAAAGACCACAGCTTTTTCACTTCAAGTCTCTGCCTCCAGGACTCCTTCAATGATTTTTCTATTCCCTGATTTTGCCTCTCCCACTCCCCCACCCAGTTCCATGGGCCTGCCACAACTGCCCAGAAAAAAACCTGACTATTTCTCCACTCCACCCATTTTCTAAGACCTTCCAGAACCACATGCATCTCGTCCAGTGAAGGACCACGCTGCAGAGAGAAGACTCCACCTCTCCTCCCTCCCTCGTATACTTTGGATATTTGACCCTCCAAACCTCATGTTGAAATTGGATCCCCAATGTTGAAGGTGGGGCCTAATTGAGAGGTGTTTGGGTCATGGGGAGGATCATTTATATAGTTCCAAAGAGCCTGGCAGCTCCTCCCTCCTTTCTCTCTCTCTCTCTCTCTCTCCCCTCCCACCCCCTGCCCACCTCCCTTACCATGTGATCTCTGCACATACCTACTCCCATTTGCTTTCCACCATGAGTGGAAGCAGTCATTCCTTTATAACAACACAATTGGACTAAGACACTCCCCAAAGCTATGTGAGCTTATCTGAGAATAATAATAACAACAATGTCATGTGACCTTTACATAGCAATGATCAATTTACCCATTGCTCTCTATTATCTTACAGGACTGTGACAGCAAGGCCATAAATTAGGATTAATTTTATGGACAAGGAGGCTGAGGCTCAGAAGGGTCTCTCTCCCATGGTCACATACCTGGCTCCAAGTATACCATTTCCTTCCTGGGCCTTTGACATACTATGCTGACCTGGAGCTTGGGGAAATATCTCAGGGGCATGCCTTTGTGAACAGCAAACAGATAGGGTAGTCTCTGGCCACTTATAGCCACATGCACAAGTGCTGCTCAGAAATTGGCCCTGACCCTAAAGAATCAGTCAGTGGCCTGTGTCTAGTGAAGTTATTTTCAGGGCCTTTTTGATGCTCTTGCATTCCACTGCACAGGCATCCCCTCTGCCCCCTTGACAGGCCCCCATATATCCCTGACAACCCCAGTGACTGATGTTCACCAGATGCTGCTCAGGCCTCATATTCTCACATGGGTATGATGGAAAAATCCTCTATTCCACACTGGGAAGTGGCTGATGGTCATGGTGCTGAGGGCTCTCCCAGTGGAGAAAAGTGGAGGAATTTCAGGAGAGGGATGTTGTGCCTTTGGTTAGTTGACTGGTTTTGATTTGGAGGTCATTTGTCTGGAAAATCTGACTTCGGATTAACTGATGCTTACCCTTCCTGTTTTAATCATCCCTACTTCTTTTTCTAATCCATGTGTCACCAGGAGAAATGTAAATATGTGAGGTTGCTGTTTTCAGCAAATTCACTCAGCAATCAATGCCAAACCAGGCTTTGCCTGAAAACCAGTCTGGCACCAACAACAAGAGAAGGAGACAGGGTTACATTTCTTGTAAACCAACAGCTTGATTTTCATCTTGGCACATTGAGGGTTTTGTTGTTGGGGGTGTTACTGTTGTTCTGAACTGAGGGACAGGCTTATTTTCATAGCTGGGTTTATTATTAAATGCAGCATTGCTTCTTGAAACAACTTGCTGAATAAATTCTATTAACTTAACACATTCACAGCCATTAAGAAATCTAGCCATCTGCTCTCCCTTCAGGGTGATCTTTCTAAATTGCAAATGTGATTGTGCTACTCCTTATTTGGTATATTCTGGCCATAAATTACTTTTCAAAATCATTGTCAGAGATGAACTTTCTCTAACTCCTCTCATCCTTCAGTGCTCTCAGATCTGTGAAATTTTCCCTAATCCCATCCTCCCCTCCTCTTCCTGCCCTACATGTTGTTGGTCATTCCCTCCTCTGATTCATAGTACCATATACATACCAATGAGTTAAGAGACAGTTTCTTCACTAGAGGGGAAAAATATACAAAAAAGAGCCAAGCCAATATCATCATAAAAAAGGCAAACTGGGATAGTGAGTCCTTCCCATAAGAGATTTACAGAATCTTAAAGTCAGAGGGGATCTAAGAGAATACTTCCCACTCCCTTCTGCAGCATCTTTGATACATGTTTTTTCAGCTTCCAATTGAGCATGTCCAGACATAGGAAAATCAGTGTTTTCTTTAAGAAAGATTTTCTTTACATTGAGCAAAAGTTGATTTCACAATAAGCTCTACTTATATGTTCCTGGTTTGCCTCTGGAGCCATGCAGAATAAGTCTACTCCCGTTCCACATCATGGCCCTTCAGATATTTGAGAAGGGCTCTTATCTGCCTAAGTCCTTCAAAAAGAGAATGGGGTCCCAGAATCATTCTTTCTGGCATGCTAGGCAGAGGATCATTCCATGACTCTCCCTGTAAGCCAAATGTACCTATCAGGTATATCCCATGTGCACCAGGCTATTGTTTTTGGGGAAAATAAATATATTTTATTCCATAATTGATTAATTTAAGCACAAGCAGTATACTTTTTAAATATAAGGTTACAATGCAAAGAACAAAAACAAACAACAAAAATCCTCAGAAGGTAATTCTTAGAGAGACAGGGAAGGTTCCAAACATTTTTCAATGGATCTAGCAGATTAAAGTTCAGCTGCAGCTCATTATTTGTGAAATGTTATGCCTGTTTCTTGCAGAGAAACAAAGAGGCAGCTAAGAGATAAGGCCTATGTATCTCGGCGTCCACACGATTGTTTAATTTAGGAAAAATTCCTAGGAGGGGCCACTGTGGGGAGCTGGAGACCACTCTGCAGTGAAGCCCAATTCTGCTAAAACAAAGTATGCATGAGATGGAAGCAATCTGGGCAACATCGATTTTGGGAAATGATCCTGGAATTTTTCTTTGAGGATCCACTTACCGTAGTGATGGTTAGGTATGGTTTAAATGCAGTTTTGCTCTTAGTAAGAGCAATGGACCCAAATACCTCCTAAGCTCCCCCTAGAGGTTAAAGTGTGGAGCTGCCAGCAGAGCTCTCTTGGAAGCCAGACAGAAGTCAAGATAAACACAAGGAGTTACAGGTTCTATCGGTTAATCTGAGCAAAATCTGTTGGTTGAAAAAACAAAAAATAAAATAAAACGTTACCATTTTCTAAATGCAAGGCTTAGATCAAGTACAATGTGAATATACATTCAAATAGAAGAGGTGGTAACTGGAAATATTCTAAAATTTCATATTAGATAATTTGATAATAACTGATTATAATATTAGATAATTTAAGAATAACTGATAATTCATGGTGCAATGAAGAAAGCAAAAATTCCATAATAACTTCCTGGATATGCTGACTTCTAAAAAGACACATATCTTTTGGATAATGGATGCCAATAAAAATGATCATCATTATAGCCACCAATTATTGAGCACTTATGTGTCAGACACTGTGTAAATACTTTACTTGCAGTTTCTCATGTATTCTTCATGAGCCCCCTTTTAGATATATACTAGAATTAGCACCATTTTACAGACCAGGAAGCAAGGACTTAGAGAAGTTAAATCCTTTGTAGAAGGTCAACAGTTAATATGTGGTGATGCTGGGATTTGAACTTAAGTTTATGCTCTTAAACACAATAAAATAGAGCTTTCTCATCAGAGGAAACAGGACGCAGCAAAATTAGTGAGTAGTTCTAGGTACCAAACTAGTAAGTTGTATCGTTAATGTGTGGTTTGATTGAGAATGTAAATACAATTCCTGGTCCATCATGAATATTCAATGAAAACCAGATCCCTTACCCTTTGAAATGACCATAGTTCTTACTACACATGTCCTAAGTGTGTCTTTCAGAGCATAAAGACCCTTGGGAGACAGCCCATGCCATTTAATCTTTGCATCCTGTCACCTAGACCTGTACATTGCCTATACTGTGTGCTGAATGAATATTTGCTAAATGGATTAATTAACAATTAAATTAGGCCTGTCTTCAAGGAGGTTACAATATGGTAGGAATAGTAAGATTTGTGTGCTCACACACACATACACACAAACTCCAGTATAATACTAGTCAGAAGTGAGTTAAAATATACTGAAGAATATATATCAACAATTCCACACTCCTCATATGAGCTAGAAAACCTCGCTCATGTAGCAAAAATTGGGAGCAACTTAAATGTTCATCCACACAGGCATGGAGAAGTGCATTTCAGTTTACTGATGTGATGGAATGCTATATAGTGATTAAAATAAATGGTCTAAAATGAAATATATAACATGGATAACTCTAGAAACACAATAAACAAAAAATAATTATAATAATAGCTATCAACTTATTTAACACATTATATGCCAGGCATTACTTTATGTGCTTTGCATTTATTAACTCATTTAGCCCTCACAACAACCCTTTGAGGGTTAGGAACTATCATGGAACCCATCCTAGAAATATGGAAGTTGAAGAAGGTTACCTATATTTGATATAATGGCTAAAATGCTTACACATATGCAAAAAGACTGTAATTTAAGAATGCTTCCATTTGTAGTAAAAGCATAAAATGCATGCATGGGAATCATTAAACACCAAATTTATGATAGTTATTATATTAGGTGTGATGTGGCCGAATCGGTGACTAGAGGAGGTAAACATGTATTTGTTTATTTATTTTATTTTATTTTATTTTATTTTTTTGAGACAGGGTCTCTGCCCACACTGGAGTTCCATGACCTCACCATAGCTCACTGTAACCTCAAACTCCTGGGCTCAAGTGATGCTCCTGCCTCAGCCTCTGGAGTAGCTGGGACTACAGGCCTGTGCTACCACACCCAGCTAATTTTTCTACTGTTTTGTAGAAATGGGGTCTTGCTGTTGCTCAGGCTGGTCTCAAACTCCTGGGCTCAAGCAATCCTCCTACCTCAGCCTCCCAAAGTGCTAGGATTACAGGTGTGAGCCACCATGTCTGGCTAAAAATGTATTTATAATGTTTTATTTCATAAGCTGGATAATTGTTACATAGATATTCTTCATGTTATCTTTGTACTTTTGAATATGTCTGAAAATATTTCATAATAAAGAAAGTGATTTATAAGCAGAGACTAAATACCTTGAGAGCTTAAAGGAAAGAAACATTACTCCTCATATTTCATGGAGAAAGGGGCATTTAAATTGAGCCTAAACATTATGTGTGGGATAATGTGGAAAATCTAACAAATGTGGAAATCAGCACATACGCCGAGGGAGTGATGTTGTGCACAAATGTGGAGGGCGCAGCAGGGCTCAGATTGTTAGGAGATTCCACTTTCCATTCCAAGACCCTCAGGAGGCCCAGCTGAAGGACTCAGACCTTGGCCTTAGTGGCTACAGTGCTGGGGAACTGGGAGACATCAGCCTTCCTGTTCAGGGTGGCTGTGAATGCATGGATCTGCAGGCATCCTGTGGTTCTCTTTCAGACTGCAGATGGGAGGGGGCTCTTGTCTGCTACTCAAATGCAGATTGCTGGGATGGGGGGTTCTGAGTTCACAAGCATGAATAATGACTGACAGAGTGTTGGCTTTTGAATTTTGGAAGAAATGCTGAGGACTTGCTGCAACTCAAGACCCAGACAGTGACTGGCTGACAATAAATAGTTAATAATTGTTTTGCTGAACAAAACAGAACCAACTGTTGACCAGAAAGGCCAGGCACAGTGGAAGACCACAGATGGCCCAGTTTTCAGGCAGCTGTGGCATTGGGGTCTGGACAGTCCCAAACTGCAGATATTGCCTCAAGCCAAGCTGTCTTCCCAGACACTCTCCTGAACTTGGGCCTCAACCTCATATATATTAATATGAGATTAATATTAATTATTAATATTATTCAGCCCTAAAAAAAGAAGGAAATCCAACACGGATGAACCTGGAAGACATTAAGCTAAGGGAAATAACCCAGACACAGGAAGACAAATACTGCACGATCTCAGTTATATGTGGAATCTAAACAAGTCAAACTCACAACAGAGAACAGAATGGTGGTTGCCAGGGGCTGGAAGGTATGGGAAATGGGGAGATGTTGGTCAAAAGGTACAAACTTTCAGTTATAAGATGAGTAAGTTCTTGAGATCTAATGCACAGTATGTTGACTATAGTTAATAAGTATTGTATACTTGAAATTTACTAAGAGAGAAGATCTTAAGTGTTCTCACCACAAAAGAAGAGGGGAGGGTAACTATGTGAGGTGATGGATATGTTAATTAGTTTGATTGTGGTCATCAATTCACTATGTATACAGACATCAAATCATCACATTGGGCACCTTAAATATATGCAATTTCTATTAAGGCTGGGGAGAACAAAGAAAAAAAAATGAGTATCTGGTTAGTGCTTCATTCAAAGGAAATTTTGTTTTGTCACGCAATGGAAATACCCAGAAGTTAAGTCGAAGACAAGGCCTTGATTGTTGGTTCTTCCTCTAGTCCTGTATGTGTGATCTTTGACAACTCACTTGGCCTCTCTAAACCTCAGTTTACTCATCTGTAAAATGGGGGTAATAATGGCAACCATCTCAAAGGGTTGCTGTGAAGAGCAAAAATATACCAATGTCTACCATTTGTTGGCTATTCACTACGTGCCTAGAGCTATGCTCAGCACTTTGAAACAAAATATCACATAATCTTCCCAGCACCTCTAATAAGGAACTGGAAAGGAGAAAGCCTAAGTGATTTGCGCCAGTCACTTACTGTCTCAGCTAATAAATTGTGGAGCTGGGATTCAAACCCAGATCTGTCTGGCTCCAAAGACTATTACGTACTGGAGGCTGCAAAGTGCTTTACAAATGCTTCACTGCACATGTAAAAATTATAAACTCATCTAAACTAGTTAAAACATCCACTTTTAAATTAACCTGATTTGGAATTAACTTAAACCCAAAATACACAGGCTGGATTATGCCATTGCTATGAGTCTAGGATGCCCCTTTGCTCCACATGGGCATCCTGGGACCTGCTTTCCTTTCTGTCAGGGCCCTCAGTGGGCCAAATAGACACTAAGGTTTCCTCAAAGCAGGACGACCTTCTCTGGGGGACCTAGTCTCCCAGTTCCCAGGGTGGTGTTCTTATTTTGGATCTTAGTTCCTTGTCTTTTCAGCATCTTGGCAACTGTCACCAACTAGGTGTCTAAGGATTCTTTTGTAGTCTCCCAAGGCTAAGTCCTCAAACTACAAATATTCACTTCATTTGCCAAACACTTCTCTGAGTTCAGTGCTCTGGAAATTAAGCTTTTCAATAGCTTCTCTGTATCCTACTAGCCTATAAAGAGGTCAAGTCACTTCTCTGATACTGGTATTATTCTAAATATTGTATTAAATATTAAGGGTTTGGCACTCCTAGTTCCATACCACTTACCACTTCAAATAAACTAATGAGCTGCTTCTTTATAAAAGTGTCTAAAATATTAAATCATGTTACATATGGCCACAAAAGGACTTTTAGAGTTTTTGGCTATAAAAATATACCATTCTGGCAGAACCAAATAGATATATTTTATATAAATATTTATACATATAAATATAAATACATACATATAATACAGCATAATAAACCAAGAGCTTCAGCTGGAGGTCCTTTTGGGAGATGCTTTTCTGACTTTCAGAAATCAAAACAGAAATTTAAGAACTATTCTTCCACATGAATAAATGTTAGTATTCTTCTGGCCACATGTGCACCCTACACATATTTTTTAAGGCCACAGTTTGAGAAGCTATAGCCTCTGGATAATTAGAATTATGGCACTTTAGCGTTGGAGGTTACCTGAGAAATCATTTAGTACAGGATTCTCAAATTCCTGGTGAATAAATAAGAATTAACTGCTCAATCATAAGTGACTATATTATATACCATTTATTAACTACCTACTACATGCCAGGAACTGTTCTAAGCATTTTACATATATTTACTTATTTTGTCCTCTCTCAAATCTCATAAGGTATAATACATACTGTTATTGTTCCAATTTTATAGATGAAGAAAGGGAGGCACAGAGAGTTAAGTAACCTGTCCAAGGTTCAAATCCAGGTAGTGGCGCTCCTTAACCACCTCTTTATACTATCTCTTCTTTGAGGTAGAAATAGAGGCCTTGAGATGGGATGACCCATTCAAGACCACAGAGCTAGTAAGGGTCCACCTTTGTCTAAGTCTGCACCTTACCTTGCCTTTGGAGAGCTATTGAGGTGTATGTATATGGCGGTGTTGGTGGTAGTGTGAGGTGAGTAGTTGTGGAGTGCCTCCTTTCTTTTCTCCACTCCCCATACTCAGAGAATAGTACCATCCTGAGGGTGCTATGGCTTGGGGGTGAGGGGTAGGGTACAGAATGAAGTCTAATTCGTGGGTCTTGCTCTCAAGGATTCTCTTGTGTAACCAACTCTTAAAGTCACAAAATATTCTTACAGTGGTTTAACAGCATACACCTTTGAAAAGATTAAAAAACAACAAAAGAAAACATAAACATCCTAAATGCATGGAATGTATGGAAAAGTAGAGAAGGAAGTAAAATTTACAATCTCACCATCCAAGGACAATCACTATTGACATTTTGGTATATTTTCTTCTAGTCACTAGTTGTGACTGTAAAAAAAACATAAAGCAATGTTATATCCTGCTTTTTCTACTAAATATTGTCTATATTATGACACACATTTTGTAAATATCTTTTTACAAGGTTGTATAATATGCCATTATGAGGATATGCCATAATTTACACAAGCATTCCTCTGTTGTTAGGCATTTATGCTATTTTTAAGTGTTTCATTATCATTTATTACCATAAAGAATTTTTTTATGAATAAAGCTTTTGTGATACTTAGACTTACTTCTCTTGGAAAGATTTTCAACATGAAAATACTAGAAATTCCCTTCACCTGAACCATCACTTTATTAGGAACTTTTCAGGGCTGGCATTAATTCTCAAGCTGTTAATTGTCAATATGGAAATAAACAAGTCATTGTGGGATTTTAAACTATCTTCTTAAATGAAATTTTTTTTTTCCAAATCACACCAGAACCATAGTTCATTCTTTGGTAGAATGGCAAATGGAAGTATAATACCCTGCCCACTAATAATACAGGCATGTCTGACAGTGACATAGCATCAGAAAGTGGTTAAGAACAAGGGTTCTACCTCTGTGATAGTCTTTCACAAAACTCATAACCCCAGTCTAATCATGAGGAAAACATCAGACAAATCCAGCTGGGGGATATTCTACAAGATTCCTGGCAAGTACTCCTCAAGACTGTCAAGGTCACAAAAAATAAGGAAAGACTGAGACACTGTCATAGACCAGAGGAGATAGGGAGACATGACAACTAAATGCAGTGTGGTACCCTGGACTGGATCCTGGAATAGAAAAGGAGCATTAGTGGCAGAACTGGTGAAATACAAAGTCTGGAGTTTAGTTAATAGTAATGTGCCAATATCAGCTTCTTAGTTTTGACAACTGTATCATGGAAATGTTAACAATGTGGGGAAACTGGGTGAGGAGTATACTTGAACTCTTGTACTATCTTTGCAATTTTTCTATACATCTAAAATATTCCAAAATAAAAGTTTATTTTGAAGAAAAAGATGAAGAACAGGGATCTAAAGCCAGTCTGATTTGGTTTTGAGTCTGGATCTGGCATTTACTACAGCTGAGTGGCCTTGGCCAAATTATTTCTTTGAGCTTCAGTTCATCTATTACATATGAAGAAAATTACCTACTACAGGGGGTTGTAGGATTTAACTATAATAATGCAGATAAAGCACTTAGCATTATTTCTGGCACAAGGTGAGCACTCAACAAATGTAAGCCATATGCTTATTTTATTTAGCTTGAGGGCTCTTCTTTCCAATTTTTAGCTTCTGCTAAGGTAACTAAGAACTTTATAAAAAAAATGCACAGCTATGTAAAAAGTGGAAAGTTAAATAGCCTCATTAAAATTTTGAACTCAATATAAAGGAGACAAACTATTACAGGAATCTCAAAATGGTAACTGATGTGGGCTTTGGGGTCATTGCTCTTGTTTTCTATGTAGTTATTGGGTCGTTTCCTAAGGGTAGATGTAGTAAGAAGATGCAAAATTTTGGAGAGACTACATTCTAGCATTGATTGCCCAAAATGACCAACTTACAAATGCCCATTGTAAGACATGGGAATTCTTTCATTTGAGCTACTTAGAAAAATAATCTTGTAGAGAATTAAAATGATCTGTGCTTGGCCTCTAACCAAAGGCAAATTATTTTAGTATGAAAGTCTAAGGAAAATAATTTAACCACAAGCTATGTGAGTAGGGAAGGAAAAATAACCAAAGGATAAAGAAAAATACTCTCTGACTGTTTCATATATAAAATTCTTTTTTGGGTGCTAAACTGCAGCACAGATGTGAAACCTGATCTACAAGTTAGGGTTTAAATGACAAAGGAAAAATAAATAATCCAAAATCTAAAAAATATTCTGAGATGATATTAAATTGCAGTTGAAGACTATAAGTGGTCATGCTAAAACACATTACTCAATACTGGACCTAGAGTCTATGACCTGAGTTCAAATCCACTTATAAAATGTAAGATTATAAATTACCTAACATAAATCACCTAGCTTCAGTTTCCTTATTCCAAAAATTGCGGTAAAACGTACATCACAAGATTCTTGTAGAGCTAACACAAAGATTAAATGAGATAATACATGTGAAAAACACCTTGCCCAGAGCTCACATATAGGAAACAATGAAGAAATATCTGCTAAATCTAAGTCTGAACATATACAGCATTGAGCTGGTCACATATATGATCTTGTTTCTAATGTTAAAGAATTTACAATCTTTTTGGTGAAAAATACTATTTATTTGAGAAATTATAGAATAATACTGAAACTGCATAATAAAGTGTTATATTGAGAGTTAAAAATACGGTACTAGGCGGGGCACAGTGGCTCATGCCTGTAATTCCAGCACTTTGGGAGGTGGAGGCGGGAGGATAGCTTGAGGCCAGGAGTTCAAGACTAGCCTGGGCAAGTAGTGAGACCCCATTTCTACAAAAAAATTAAATTAAAAAAATTAGCTAGGAATGGTAGTGTGCACCTGTAGTTCCAGCTACTCAGGAGGCTGAGGCAGAAGGATCAATGGAGCCCAGGAGTTCAAGGTCGCAGTGAGCTATGATTGTGCCACTATACTCCAGCCTGGGGAACAGAACGAGACCCTGTCTCTAAAAAAAAATAGAAAATATGATACTGATTAACTTCAATTTCCTTTTGGCTGCCAAATCCAACCTTACTTGTCAACATGATACCTTCTGGAAGTGAAGAGAAAGGTTAAATATCATATATTAATTAGGGTAGCAAATTCATCCCTTGAGTGTGAGCCTGATTAGCTGATTAATGTTCTTCCAACTATGGGATTCACGATAATTCACAGTAACAAACCATAAGCTCTTACATATGAGTAAATTTTCCAGTGTAACTAATCTTACCCTCTTAAGTGCTAAAATTTCACTATTTTTCAGCAAAAATTTAAAATAAGATTGTTTACATTATCTGTTTCATGCTCCAAACTACTAACACATGTCTTATTTTCACTTAAATCTCTAGCACTTAGCACAGTGCCTGGCATGTACTAGATGTTCAATAAACATTTTATTAAACTGAAGTGTATGACACATAATCCTACCTTCTTAAACAGAGTTAATGAATATGATCCAACCTTTTCTTAATGACTACAATCTTTACTCTGAACTCAATAATTGTATATCATTTCATTGTGAGCAAAGTTCTCTGGGGCAATTTGCCTTCATAAAATGGTCTCAGACATGTGATCTTTTAATTTTTCCAGCTTGCTTTTTAATTTTCTCCTCTTCTCTTGTTGAAAAGGCATCAGTGACTGCTGCTAGCTATTGTCACATTGCCTCCTTTTAGGGTCTACTCTTTTTCTGATATGTTGTCTATGAAGAACTCAGAGAACCAATTTGTTAGGATGATATCTAAAAATAAGAAGTAACAGGCTTTATGCGAGCGACTTTGGAGCTGGTATTTAAACGCAGATCTTTGGATTGCAACTGTACTCCCACCGTGCCGCCATACAGTCGCAGGGAGAATGTGGATCACATGTAAGGCCACAACCATTCAAGGAAGTTTAGCACATGATTCATTTGCACATTGATTCTGCTGCTTTCCAAGGGGTTACTTTTATTCCTTCAAGAAGATATAGGCATATCCTCCATGTAACCCCACTTTGAGAAGTTAATTTCAGCTATTTGTGTACCTTGGTATGATACATCTTTTTCTGATCAATTTTTTTAAAAAAATTCAGACATTTCACTAATTCAGCCAATCTCTCTGCCCTCCAGGGCCTCAGTCCAATTTCCTGAGGTTTTAAACAATGGGTTCCATCTGACCTAGGGCCACTTGTCTTGGTGCATTTTCCCATCAGAGAATGAGGTTTCTTATGCCTGTGATTGGTTAAATAATACAACATGGTCCAAGCTCCTGACCAGACCTCCAAAGTGAGGTCTGGGTTTGGATCCAGGGGACAGTTGATGTCGAGGGAACTCTTCCAGGCCTCACAATGAAGTGTCCAGACCAAAATGTTTCTGTTTTGAGTCCAGATCAGAAAATCAAAACCCACCTATTCCTGCCATCTCCAAATTTCTCCATAATTGCTTTGGGAAAATTGTTTGCCTACATGAAATATTTATTTCCCATCCTGACACAATGTTCTTTGGGGTTAATGAGAGGGGAAAAGTCACCATTTTCAGCAATTTCAACGCAGGTTTAAGGCCAATGGAAAGAAAACATTGTTTTTATTGGCACAGAATTCATGGGACTTAAGAACAATTAAGGTCAACTGAATCATATTTTTTAAACTTTTTTTCCCCTTAGTCTCGGCTAATTTGTTAGCATGATTATCATAGTTCTTAAACAAAAATGCAGAACTCTGAATTATTTACAATTGGCCTGAGAACTTCTCTTGAGTAATCAAGAGGCCAGGACTGATTTCATTACTTCAGTAAGTTTTTATTGAGGTTTTTTTTTTTTTCCTAAAGCACTTTAAAATCAGAGGTCCGTCCTTCCTTCCTTCCTTCCTTCCTTCTTTCCTTCCTTCCTCCCTCCCTCCCTCCCTTCCTTCCACAGTACGTTCCCAAACTTTAAACTTGTTTTTATGAATACGGCTGTACTCAAATTCAAGCTGACTTGAAACAGAAGTTTAAGGTAAAGAAAGTCAACCTCTTGGCATAATTTAATAATGAAGATTTAGAGGGTTTTCAGGAGAAGCAACATTCAAATCACAATTACAATCTACATTGAAATAGGAGGAGGGAAGGTCTGCGTGAAACTTGACATAAATCAGAATATTAAAATATTTTTTAAATGCACTTTTATATAAATGCAAATGAATCCTTTAGAGCAGAAAATGAAATGCCTTTTATCCTTTAAGAGAGCTATGTATTTTTAGAGCTTACAGGAGCTTTATGGACCATCTAGTCCAGAGATAACAAGAAAGTTTCAACTTCAAGCAATTGCTAGTGGATGCTAGGGTGCTGTGTTAAATACTGTATTGGAAAGCCACACCATAGCTCAGGGAAGAGTGTCATGGTTGATTAATGATGTCTGCCATGGTCAAGGGAGGATATGGGAGCTTGCAGGGCTTGTGGAAGGACATGTGTGGACGGACATGTTCCACATACCTTTCATTGATCCAGTCTAACCTACGACATTGACAGAGGAGGAATCTTAGACGGGCAGAAATTAAGTGTCTGCCAATGGTCACACAGATAGTTTGTGACAGAGCTAGAATTAAAGCTCAGCAGTTTGGGTTCTCACTTTACAGCATCCTTTAATGGGAGTTATTTAAAAATGCATTACACACTTCCCTGCCATAGTAGATAGGTTAAAGGAAGATGCTGCCATATGCAGTGATATCTACGAGGGACATAGGGGTACATTAAAAAAGAAAGCTGTTTGCTGCTCACCCAGTGCTCTTTTGGGATGAGAATACCTAATAGTGTCTGTTAAAGCATTTGGCTTTCTGGTAGATCTGATAAATTTCTGATTCAGTTAAAGGTGGGGTTTCAGCAACTGCAGGTTTTTTTTTAAACTTTTATTTATTTATTTATTTTAGAGACAGGGTCTTGCTCTGTCACCCAGGCTGGAGTGCGGTGGCATGATCATAGCTCACTGAAACCTCGAACTCCTTGGCTCAAGTGATCCTCCCATGTCAGCCTCCCGAGTAGCTAGAACTACAGGCGTGCGCCACCACACCCAGCTAATTGTTAAAAATTTTTGTAGAGATGGCCTCTTGCTATGTTGCCCAGGCTGGTCTCAAACTCCTTACCTCAAGCAGTTGTCCTGCCTCGGCCTCCCAAAGTGCTAGGATTACAAGAGTGAGACATCACACCTGGCCAGCAACTGCATTTTTATCAAGAGTTCAAAAGGTCTGTGGAGCACAGTTTGAAAAACTCTGAGATGATATCGCTTTTCTTTCGGACAGTTCTATTCTGTGGTTTTCTCACTTCACACTGTCCTTCATACTACCTCTTCTGTTTACTAGTCTCTTCCTCCTTCTGTCCATATTTTTTGATATTTTCTTGTCTGTCCTCTTACTTTTTGGTGCAGCTTCTCTTATTCCTGGCTCTGGATGGCATCATTGGCTGATAAGAGAGTTCCTCTTATTTATTTGGTGAATTGATCTGTCAAGCATGTCTTCTCAGCTTTCTCTTAGAAGCTTTTCAGCTATTCCTAATCACTCCCCCTGGAAGCTTGATTTCTGTACTGTTAAGAGCATGGACCCTGAAGCTAGACTACTTGGATTCAAACCCTGCCTCCACCTCTTATTGACAGAGTGACCTTGAGTAAATGACTTCACCTCTCTGTGCCTCAATTACCACATCTGTAAATTGGAAATAATAATGATATCTACCTGTGATGATTAATTTTATGTGTTGACTGACTTAAAGGATACTCAGATAGCTGGTAAAACATTATTTTTGGGTGTGTCTGTGAGGGTGTGTCCAGGAGAGATCAGCATTTGAATCAGTAGACTGAGTCAAGAAGCTCTGCCCTCACCAATGTGGGCAGGCATCATCCAATCCATTGAGGGCCCACCCGAATAGAACAAAAAAGCAGAGGAAGGGTGAATTCTCTCTCTTCTTGAGCTGGGACATCCATTTTCTCCTGCCCCCAGATATCACAGCTCCTGGATCTCGGACCTTCAGACTTCGGGACTCAACACCGTGGCTTCCCTGGTTCTCAGGCCTTTGAATTCAGACTGACTTATACCACTGGATTTCCTGGTTCTCCAGCCAGAAGATGGCATATCATGGGACTTTTTGGCTTCCATAATTACATGAGCCAGTTCCCACAATAAATTTCCTCTTATATGTCTATATATATCCTATTGGGTTTGTTTCTCTGGAGAACTTGACTAATATACTACCTCATAGCATTGTTGTGAGGATTAATTTAAATGAGTTAACAAAAGTAAAGTGCTTAGAATAAAGTGCTGGGACATTAAAGTGTTACATAAGTCTTTGCTATTATTGTTATTTTTGGTTTCATACTGTTTGAGGCTACCAGGCAGTCAACAGTCAAATAACCAAGGCATTGTTATAGAAATAGCATTGTTACAGAAACAAGAGTTTAATCCATGGTTCTATCAATCAATCATTTCACAGGTACCTCTGAGAGCACTTCCAGTTCAACAGCAAGCAGTAATCAAGTGGTCTCTGTGTGGCCAGATGTGTGGTACAATACACCTTTCCCCTCTGGAGGTTATAAATGCCTTTTTCTTAATCAATAGACATCTTTTGGTGTATCTGCCCAGCTCATAATCACCACCATCCCCCCCTGCCCACACACATGTCCCTTACTCTTTAAACAGTCTTGATTTACAATGTGACCCATGCCCTCCAGCTGCTGACTGGACCAGGAGTGACTACCTAACTCAAGCTGAACCAATCCAAATTTGGGGACTAAGAGATGGATGAGTTTGTATCTCTTCAAGGCTAGAAGTTTAATATAAACTTGGGAGCTGTGGGGCAGCCATGCTTCCCACAATGGGAAATTGAGAAGTAAAAGTTTGGCCTATTGGCCATAAGACAGAAGCTAGAGGACTCTGAGGGCTTCCTAGTCCCTAGTTCCAGTACTCCCCTGGCCTGTCTGAATTCCACTAACTGGGTATGCCAGACACCCCTGTAACCTTCTATTTTCTCTATTTTACCTAATCTAGATAAGCTTGATTTTTGTTTTAACCAGTAGAGATTTATCATTTACTTTCACTAGTAGTGGTTATGAAATTTGTGGCTTCTCTGACAAATTCCTGCAAGCCGAAAAACATAGAATCAAGTAAAAACAATATGTTTACCATATAAATATAGCCTTGAGACCACTCTACTATTCTCCTCACTCCCAATGCCCAATTCAACCTGCTTATTGCCCTAGGCCACACCTCATATAGAGTTTCTGGAGCTGCGACTATTCATAGGAACATCTGAGATAGTCACAGGAAACTGCCTAAAGTTGATTTCAATGGTTTTAAAACAGCCCACGTAGAAAACTTAGCTGGTTACACTGAGTGATTAGATTTTTATTAACTGGTTAAAAGGTAAACTGAATGAACAAATGTTTGTGAAATATGCCACTCTTCTTCCTTTCTCTGTTATTTCCCTTTGATTCCTCTGAACCTCTACTCTGGCATCAGACAGTGGGAGAGAAAGAACACATGGGCTATTCTGAGGACCAGATCTCAGCGTCTCACACACAGTTGTCAGGATATTGGTTTTACTTGGAGAGGAACAGTATTGCAAAAGACACAAGGAAAAGAGAAAATGTAGCATGTAGAGCCCTGCAGGTATTTGGACTATATAGTAAGTAGAGAGAAGACGAGACTAGAGAGGTAGACAGAAGTCAGAAGGTGACATGCTTTAGGGGAAAGAATGTTGTCCTGAAGTGATAAAGTACCATTTAATAATGTTCAAATTTGCTACAAGAAACACTTATTTTTTCAGTACTTTAAAGAAAATATTTTTCTTTGGTATGCAGATTACAAGAAATCCAAATACTTAAACAGTATATGGACTTAAAAAGTACAAGAATCCCTACCCCCATTACCAAACTTCTCACCAGACATTAACCATAGTTAACAAGGTATGTCCGAGAAAGCTTTGCTAGAAAATCCAGCTCCCTGGCTTTAGTGGCCATATTTACAGAGCACAGTGAATTTTTTCATAGAGCATATCAGAGAATGGGAAACTATAGCTGATCACACATTTTGGATAACTCAAAGACCACCAGGAATATCATTTGTCCAAAATACAGGGAACAGTGATGTATTTGCAGTACCTCAAGTACATTATCAGGAACCCCATATATCACTGGCTGGCAAAGCATTAGTCCACCAACTCATGACTCGGCAGAATATAGGAGTCAAATAGTTCTGGGATTGAACCCCAGCTCTAACAGGTGACTGTTGGCTTAACATTTCTGTGACTCAAATTCCTTCTCTGTTCATTCAACCATTCAACAAATATTTACCAAGAGCCTACTACGTGCCAGACCTTGTGCCAGGCATGGGAAATCCAATGGCCAGCAGAAAGAGATTCAGTTCCTGCCCTCATGAAGCCAGTCTAATGAGAGAGACAGATATTGAGTCAGGATTCACAAATAAATGTGAAACTGAAATTGAGAGGCAATATAGTGTATTGTTAAGAGCACAGACCCTGAAACTAGACTGTGTGAGTTCAAGGTCTGTTTCTTCTACTTTCTAACTTAGTGTAACCTTGGGTAACGTATTTCACTTCTCTGTGCCTCAGTTTCATCATCTGTTAAATGGGGATAATGTGAGTATCTATGTCCACAGGTTTTTGTGAGGATTAAATCTTGAAAGGTGCTTAGAACTGTGTTGGTGCTGGCCCATAGTGCTATGTAAGTGTTTGTTATTATTTTCATTAATTGTATTAAATGATATGGAGAAAAGATACATAGCACAATAAAGATATGATCGAGGGCACTGACCACATCAGGAAGTTTGGGATGTTCATATACAATTCTTGTGCCAGTTATTAAATTATTGTCTCTGGGAAACTATAGCTCCAAACCTACTCCTCTGTCATCTGTGTTGTGATGTTGGGGCCAGGCCCTGTAAACCACATTGTTACTCTGCAAACTGCCTTTATGTTTGGCTCTGCCAAGAGGGTACAACAGAGGGAGACTAAAAGCCTTTCTGTCTACCTCCTGAGTGATTTCTGTGGCTTCCTGTACCCATCAGTGGCACCCAGGGAATGCTTCTTCACTGGGGCAGCAGTAGTTCCTTTCTATGGCAGCAGGTCAGTATAGTACAGTTTTTCTATTGTAAAACCAGCCTCATCACATCCCACCTCAGAGACACCAACACCAGCTGGTTTGTGCCCCCTTCTCAGAGGTCCAGGTCTCAGACTCCTGGGCCCCTTCTCTAAGTTTCTAAATTTTAATAATTCCAGCTTTTGTTCCTGCAGACCTACAGGTGGCAGCTGCTTCCTACAGTTGATAGCCTTGTGATATCTTAGAGTAGAGGTTGTCAAACTTTTTTCTACAAAGGACCAGATAGTAAATATTTCAAACTTTGTGGGCCATATGTGATCTGTGCTGCATTTTTTTTTTTCTAACAACCTTTACAAATGTAGAAACTATTCTTAGCTCATCAGTCCTACAAAACAGGCCACGAACTGAATTTGGCCCATGGGCCATAGTTTGCCAACCCCAACTTAGAGTTTTCTTCTTGCTTTCTATCACCTAATTAACAACTTCGCACTTATTTAATAATTTGCTATATTATATCCCCTCTGTTTCAGATAGCTGGTGTGGTTTCTGTCTCCTGCTTAGACTCTGACTGATATACTTGCCTTTGGATCTGAAGGAAGAGTTGGAAGTGAGTAGGGAAAGGACGATTGGGGGATTTGGGGTGGGGAGTGGGATCCAGAGGAGGGAAGTAGGTGTATAAATTCTCTGCAGTGGGAGGAAGCAAGACTCACTCGAGAACTGCTGTGGTCAGAGCAGACAGAACCACAGGCAGTATGGGGCCAGCCCATGCAAGACCTTGGAGGCAATGTTAAAGATTTAGCTTTCTATTCTAAAAGCTCTGGAAAGTCAAGAAGAGCTTTAAGCAGATAGGTTATAGGTTCATATTTGTATTTTGACACTATCTTCATGGGTAAAATAGAGTGTGGCAAGGATTAAATGATCTAATATTTACAAAACAACTTGTATAAATCTAATAGATGCTCAAGAAATCTCAACTTCCCACTTTTATCCCCTTTCTGTATCATGGCAATAAGGACTGTTGCTAGATTTCTGACAAAATTGCAACCAAATTTGTTTTCCCTTTGTGGTTTTAGATTTTGGAAGGATGACTTTTTCAAACAGTGAAAGTCTCTCTACCCATATGCATACAAATATTAAGTGTATTATTTCTTTATTCTTGCCTTGCCCAAGACCACAAATATAATTTTTCAATCAGACACACAGTGAAATTACCAAGGTTCTGAGAATCGTGTACACGGCCATTTGGCAGGCACATTCTTGGCAGCTTTTCTGCTGACTTGTGAAGTCTGCCCCCCTCTCGTTACTCTGAAGGATTTAGTATCAACCTCAAAATCGCAACCCTCAGGACCCAGTGAATATCCTTAAGGCTGCTCTGCCAAGGCCATCCTCACAAGCAGATTCACTGTGCAGCAGAAGCCTGTGTACCTGCACCAACCAAAGAAAAAGCACAGGAGGTTGAACATGGGGCAAGAGGGCTATGGACTCGCAAGAACAGGGTGGCTTCAGTTACACTGTGCATAAGCCCATTCCCAATTTCGGACACAAAAGCAGAATGGCTTCTGGAATGAATTAACATGAAAATATCACCCGTTCCAGGGATGCCTATGCCTCCAGTTAAAGCTCCCCACCCTACCCCTCCGTGTTCAGTCACCATGCACCCTATGCCATGCAGCCTGAGAGACTGCAAAGAATAATGATAGGTCCTGCCCTCCAGTGCAGATGGCTTAATGGGGAAGATGATAGACATCTTTTGGGTGCTGCCATCTCAAACACTGAGGGAGCTTATAATCCATTTGGAAAGTTAAGATTTAAGTGCATAAAATAATTACAAGCTAGTATATAAGAAAGAGTCAACCTTTTGGCTCCACGATTAACAGTCAGTATGGCAGTTGTTTGGTTCTCAGTCTTAGCTGAGCTCTATTGTCCACCTCCATTTCCAGCCTCCTCCCAACACTGCTGCAGACACTGGAGCCTCTTTTGGGCCCAGCAGATGTTCAAGCAGCTCCAGACCCACATTCTCAGGCATTCTTTCTGTCTTTCCTAAACAGTGGTTCTCAATTTTGGCTGCATATTTGTCTTACTTTGGGATATTTAAAAAATTGTGATGCCCAGGCGATAACCTAGACCAATTTAATCAGAATCTTCGGAGGTGGAACCTGTCATTAGTATTTTTTAAAGTTTCTCAAATGATTGTGAAGTGCAGTCAAGGCTGAGAATCACTATGAGCGTAGTACAGTGGGTCTGCCCCTGACCTGGTAGGCTATTTGATAATAGGGCCTATTTCTTGATCCAGATATCAGTTTTACCTGGAAGTTCTTAATAACGTTTCTGTGTTGATCACCTGCCTGGGAATCCAGCTCTTTCATAGGCAATGGGTTAGGTAACCAAGTCAGGAAATGGAAATGTAGACTTTGGATTCATATAGACCAGAGTTACAACCCCTCTACTGTGTGGGCCTTGACTCAATGATGGGGCCTCTGAGCCTCAGTTTGACAGTCCTACTTACAGAAAAGTATCTGTAAGGATAAAGGGGAAACTTCACAGGGAGAGAAGACTCTGGATCTAGTATTTTCCATTGGTGAATAAGGGATGAAAAAAATCAAAGAAAAAGGAGGTGACTGTGGTCATTACCTGATTGTCCCCAAGCATGGAGCAAGTCCACTCTTCTTCCTCACTGCCCTGCATTAACAATTCCAGTTAAACAGGCTCTGCAGAGAGAGACCTGGGAGCCACACGCATGCCCCTTGTTCCTGAGAGAGCTGGTGACACAATTCAACGGGCCTGACTGGTGATTTGTCTTTTGAGGAAAGAAAACCCAGGCCTGGAAACTGGAGCCCTACTATCTTTCTCACCGGGTCATGAGAACGTCTAGCATCTCAAGTTCATTTCCCTGAACTTGTATTAACACAACATTCATAACATTCAGAGCAGCTGGACTATTCCCAGAGGCATGGCTTTGTCTGTGGGGTTTCAAAACACATTTCAAGAGAAAGATACAGGGCTTGTAGTCATTTATTTGTTTTCCTAAAGGAGGCCTTAACTTAAGAAAAAAAGAATAGTTTTTAAAAATTGAGGAACAATCTCTTCAGCTGAAGAAAGAAGGTTGAGTAAATGTCAAACTTTGGACAAGACCTTCCCCCTACCCCATGGGTAAAAGACACAACATATCCTCTCACGAAGAACTGGTATACTTATACTGGTTCTGACTTCCCGCATCACTTGGGACCTTAGGCACAGTATAAAGATAAAACCACTTAAAGTTTTCCTTTCTGATAGAAAAAAATATGAGCATCTACACTGTCCTCCAATATTAAAGTCAGTTCTTACTGTCTTGGGTATCCTCTGTGCCTTGGTGCTCCAGTGTTTGTTTCCAGAGGTCAAGAGTGGCCCTCCAGATGTAGGCCAGAGGTTTCTGAGGTTTTAAGCAAAACAATCATTCTTACCTAACAAAGCGACTTACAGAACTTACCCTGGCTTACCACCCACCCACCCACTGCTGCCAGGCACCTCCCTGGACAGCTTTGATGAGTGAGAAATTGTGACTGAAGTTGGATGTGAATAACAGTCTAAATTCGAACTGTTGAGGCTTAATTCTGATATGTCTGGACCATGACAATGAGGCAGTATGAAGCACACAGAAGAGGTAACTGAGTCTGAATAACGTCTACATGAGCACTTGTTTCAGAACTCCAGAAGAAATTCGGAGGTTCTGCAAACAATGACTTACTTGCTACCAACAATAAAGATCTAAATCCCCTGATGAACCTTTCATTACTTTGATCTATTTCACATACAGGATTTCCCAAAAGAGATCTTTTGAAGAATAGAGTTCAAGGCCATGCTAATAGCATATGAACAAAAGGCTTGAGTTACTGCTGTTATCAATAAAGGAAAAAAAAGCAACAGCAGAAGTACGGATTTCTGATCACAAGGCCCCGAATAACAACACTTGCTTGAAGTGTTTTACAAATGCAACTAGACTTTGTAGGCTCCCATCCCAGTGAACTCTCCGGTGGCCTCAGCTGGACACCTGAGTGGGTTTGGTCTCCAGGGACTCTCTTGTGTCCCTCATAAAGTTATGGGGGTTGTGCTGTCTCTGTGTTTTTTATGATCACTGGGAGTGTGTTCCTGGCCTTTTCTTTGCTACAAAGACAGACTTTAAACAGCTCCTCAGTGCTTTACACACAAGCTTCCAAGCCCAAAAGCAACGTTATAATTTTAGGTGAAAACCAAACCTCCTGCAGTGTTTGCCTCAAACAAGTCCAGATGCCAAGCAAAATCAACAGGATGAAGCAGATTTGATCAAATCAGGCCTGTGGCCTGGAGAAAACACACTCCCTGGCATTTTCTCGGAATACCAACCTCCAATATTTCTCCTCAGAAACTGTTGTTATTCTTTGAATAATCATGTTAATAAGTGTGAGCAGTATGTTAGAGACCTGAGTCAGGAGTTTGTCGGCAACGGGGAGGCAGCACAGGCTTGAGAGGGCGCCATGGTTAACCAGGAGCCCCGGAGGGGGACTGGTCTGGGACCACCCGGAACCCAGAAAGGAGCAGGGCGAGGGGCAGCAGGTGGTTAGAAGGTGTTTGTGGAAGCCTCACTTCCAACGGAGGCGGCAGGGATGACAGGAAGGGCATGCATGGGGGAGATGCTGGGGTGGCAGGGCTGACCGAGTCACAGATGAGCCCAGGTCTGGGGCCTGAGGCCCTGGAAACAGGAGGTTGGAGGAACAGCTGGATTGGGAGAAGGATGCTATGTACTGATTTGCAGGTGTTGGGTTGAACAAAATCCTTAACAAGCCGTCAGAAAACGGTGGTCCTGGAGCTTGGCTGGGGGAGGTGAAGCCGCTTGCCGAAGGTCACACAGCCAGTAAATGACAGAACTTGGATTCAAACACAGGATTTCCAATTCCAAAGCCCAGTGTTCTCAATCCCTGTGCTCTCCTGCCTCCCCCTTCTCTGCTCATCAGTGTCTTGGTGAGATGGAGCTCATTAGGAGGGGTAGATGGATTAAAGACCTAAGTCAGGGTTTGTCAAAGCTAAGGTCGGTCCACCTACAAAATTGCCTTTAACTTGTAGGAAATGAAAAAATGTGAAAGGACTAGAGCGACACTTGTGATAGGGAAACTATGGGCAATGAAGGGGTTTAGTGGTTCCCAAATCCAAACGTATATCAGAATCTCCTTGATAAACTTTAAAACATTTTTCTAGCTCCTTCCCAGACCTACTAAATCAACTGTCTTGCTTACAAAGATCCTCGGGTAATCCTGATGCATCTGGAACTCCTGGCATAATAAAGACAATCTGAAAGAAAGTCTTAAAAATAACAGATAATAATAATAATAGGCACTGCACATTGGATGCTCACTCTAGGCCAGGTGCTGTTCTGAGAGATGGCTGTAAATTATTTCATTTAATCTTTACTGCAGAAGATTGCAGATGAAGAAACCAAGGCTCACAGAGGCTAAGTACCTGTCCACAGCCACACAGTGGCTGCGATTCCAGCTCAGGCCTGCCTGATTCCAAGGCCTGGTGCTGTGGACTGGATACCTCGAAAAGCGATGTGTTCGAGAGATGCTGGGAGCAAGAGTGCCCAGCCTGAGCAGAGGGCCTTTCCCCCAGAGAGCAGTTTCCCTGGGGCCGCACAGTTTGCTGAGGGAGTAAATGGAGGAGCTAAGCAGGTGAAACCAGACTGCCGAGTGGCACTGTGGGAGCAGGATCTGCTATGCTGTCTTTCTGGGACTTGCTTCCCTGTGCCTGCTTCTGCCTGTTCCTGACACCACAGCCACGTAGATTTATTCTTTCACTTACCAGCGTTTCCTATAAAGAACATGGACTTGGGAATCAGTCCTTAGGGTTCCAGTCCTGACAATACTGCTAACTATCCTGCTTCCCTCAGAAATCAGTCTCTACATCTGCAAAATGAGGAGTTGCCCCGTACCCCATCCCTAAGACTCCTTCCAGCTCTGCATGCACTGATTCTCTAGCCATGTGCTGAAGAGCTGGCCAAGTCGGTGACAACCTGCTCACCTACTTCGAAGGAGGACACAAAGAAGGGCACAGGGGCAGAACTGCCCTCCAGGGGCCTGGGTGGGCCCAGGTGATGCAAGCAGTGGTGAAGGCAGGTGGTTTCCTTCAGGGTAACGCAGGGTGCTGTGCAGCCACATGAATCCCTTTTGGGCATCACTCCCCCACGGAAGCCCAGGCCCTGGGGCAGGCATACATTGACAGGAAGCGTAAGGTGACAAAGGGCTTTCAGAGTCCACATCCCTCAACCCTGTCATTTATGAGTCAGTCACCACAGCTGAAGGGCAGCACTTAGTCACTCTCCTCCCAAGTACCACACGAGCCCCAGTGCCCAAGGACACAGAGTCAGGATGTGGAGTGTTCCCACAGTAAAATGCTATGGGTCTCTGATATGCATTTCAGTAATGACCCCCGAGTCACCACCCAGCATTGTGTGGCCTGCCTGAGGGTTTGGTTTCTTATTCACTGGCCACAAAGACTCCTCTCTGCAAAGTCTAAGGCTACTTTATGCCAGTCAGCTTGTCGACACACAAGAGAGATGTAACCAAGGGCATAAGCACAGTGACAGATTGACATTTCATCACTTCCATTTGCCTGGCACTGTCCTGAGAGCTTCGTGTGTATTAACTCATTTAATCCTCATAACAGACACATGAAGAGGCTATCATTAACCCTACTATATAGATTAGGAATCTGAGCACAACTGCTTATATAATTTTCCCAAGGTACCACAGTTTGGGGAGGAAAAGCCAGAATTTAAACCAAGGTAATGCTGATTCTAGAGCTCTTGCTATTAAATGTCAGGTTCCACTGTCTACATTAAAATAACAAGAAAGCAAGGGCATGGAGGAGAAATACAAAGAGAAATGAAAAGGGGCTAGAACAGGACATTGAAGGACGTTGAGACCTGATTGCTACAGGAGGGGTAGTAATGAGAGAGAGAAAGTTACTTGCACAGGTGTCTGGGCTACAAATCCAGGTTGATCTCAAACCCAAATGCATGCTCTTCTACAGGCCAGAGGGCAACAGAGGGTGGTGCTGGAGGGGCCCGGAAGAGCAAGAAAGCATGTCCATCAGATGCAATCATGAAGGGATTCATAGACAGAAGCATCTACCACGGGCCTTAAGGCTTTCTAGGCACAAATGATGGTAGGGGGAAGTTATCACAGTGATGCTGTGAAGTTACATGTCCACCATCCGGATGTGGAACCTGGGCTCAGAACAGTTAAATGACTGGCCCACCTTCAGTGACAGAGCTGATTCTGCCACTCTGGTGAATTTGAAGTCCACCTGGGAGGAAAGATAAGGAACCAGAATTTCCTTCTTGTAATTACTCTTTCTTGATCTTGGTATGTTCCATTAATTCAGTTCCCAAATCCCTACCAAAATACACCCCTCTCCTTCTATTCCAACAAACAGTCATCTTGGGCATGAGGAAGAGGAAGAGAAGAGGGAGGAAAGAGGTAGGAAACCCAAGAGAAGTGTTCAGGGAGGTCTCCACTTGGTCAGTCGGAAGTGGGGGCCCTGATTTAAATTCCCCTTCCAAATGAACCAGGGTGTGTGGGGGCCAGAGCCCGGGTACATGCCTCTCTATGTGAGCCAGGACTTTCTCCTTACTCTTAACCCCAGTATCTTGAGCAGCCACGAGGCTCCAAGCCTGCCTGATATCCCGATAATGAGGAACATCACTATTAGTGAGCTAATGGGCAGCATGCCCCTGCCTCTGAAACCCTAGACTTCCCAGTTTTCTTAGCTCACAATCAGATCATTAGATTGTCTTTCCTGTCAATCAACTTACATGTCTCTCAGCAAAGCTGTGGACTTTGATTTGAAATAAATTATCAGGCCTTCAAAAAAATTATCCAAAAAACAAGGAATGACTGATAGCATTCTAGTCCCGTACCTGAGGCATTGTCTACTGTGCCTGAAGGCTCAAGTTAGAGACAGGATCACATTCACATGCTGTAAAATGGTTCTGCATTTTTTGTTTGTTTTTTCTTTTGTGTTTTATTCTGAAAAAAAAGGGTGGGGGGCATAGATAGCAGCTGGTTTGTCCATTGTCTTCTCTCTGGGAAACCTTGCGGCAGGTTCCTTTGAACACTATCCTTGGCTTTACTCTTAAGACAAACTGAAACTGTGATTGATGATAAGAAGCAATAAAAGTTAATTTGGACAGAATTCTCCATTTTTATTGACTTGTAATCATGAGACTAAAAAAACAAAACCCCTCCAGTAGCAATTCTTGAGGGGTGAGATTGTATCTTTGCTCCATTCTGGATGTCACCAGGCACCGTTAAAAAATTAGGAACTTCCCATGGGCTTGAGGCATGAGAGCTTAGCAAGTAAACTTAATATGGCTCCAAAACTTAGCATGGCCTTGGTGACTGGCCCTACTCTTATATTCTGTTTACAGTCTTCCTCCTCTTCCACCTCTTCATTAACATCATGAAGGCAAATATTGCCAGGTTGAGGGCTATTATGTACTGAATGTTTGTCTCCCCTAAATTCATATGTTGAAGCCAGAACCCCCAATGTGATGGTATTTGGATGTGAGGTCTTTAGGGATAACTAGGTTAAGATGAGGTCACAAAGGCCACTCAGTCCCTCATGATGGGATTAGTGCCCTTATAAGAAGAAGAGATACCAGAACTCACTCTCTCCATTCACATACACTGAGGAAAGGCCATGTTAGGACATAATGAGAGGTGGCTGTCTGCAAGCCAGGAAGAGGGCCCTCACCAGAACCTGACTATGGTTGGACCCTGATCTTGGACTTTTAGCCTCCAGAATTGTGAGAAATAAGCCACCCAGTCTATGGTATTATGGCAGCCTGCTATGGTTTGAATGTGTCCTCCAAATTTCATGTATTGGAAACTTAATCCCAATTAGAACAGCATTAAGGGGTAGGAGCTTTAAGACATGATCAGAGCCCTCAAGAATGGATTGAATGTTGTTATCGAGGGAGTAGGTTTGTTATCGCAGGAGTGAGTTCCTGATAAAAGAATAAGTTCATCCCAATTGCCTGTTTCTGTCTTGCATGCTTGTTTGCCCTTCTGCCATGTTATGACGCAGCACAAAGATCATCACCAGATGCCAGAGCCATCCAGAACACACCTCCAGAACTGTGAGAAATATTTTTTTTCTTTATAAATTACCCAGTCTGTAGCATTGTTATAGCAGCAGGAAATGGACTAAGACACAGCCTGAGCTAACTAAGATGAGGGCTTTACAGATTATAGGGAACCTGTGTCTTTTCCCAGAACAACTCAGTGAAGTTGTTATAGTCATCTAGCAGATGAGGAAACAAACATATGGAGGTTAAGGAACAGGCACAATCTGGTTAAATGGCAGAACTGGGATTGGAACCCTGGTCTTTTGGCTTGATTTTTTCCCTCCCTGGTTCTTTTGGGGCTGCTTTGTTTAACCCAGTTCCCCGTATCCTGGGAAGGCTTGGGTTAACTGTCAGGAAGAGATGGTGGAGACCACTTACCAGCCCACAAGGGTCATAGAAAGGAAACCTGGACTCTTGTGTAAGCTTGAAGCTTCTGAGGAGTTGAAGGACTAGGAGGCAGCTCAGTGTAGTGATTAAGAGTATTGGGGGCAGGGCAAGGGATGTCTAGCCTGAGACTTTCTGGATTAAGTCCACTGTAAGACCTTAGGGATGCCTATTATAGTCTCTGTGCCTCAGTTTTTTTAACTTATAAAATGGGACTAATTATGGTACTTGCCCCTAAGGACTTTTATAAAGTCTAAAATGAGATAATATCTGTGAACTGCTTTTATGACACTGCCTGACATACAGTAAGAACTCAAAAAGACAGGGATCGAGGTCATGGCCTGGGCTGAAAAGCAGTGGCTGGGCATTGCCCCATCACTGCAGCCAATGCTGGTTCAGGAGAAGCATCGTCCTGGTGAAATTCCAGAGTGACAACACTCCCAAACCCAGACATACACGACAACCTGCAGAGCATTGCATAGCCATCATCCCTTATTTACTCCCCTGACAATCCTGTGAGGTTTCAGATGGAGAAGGTGAGACTCAGATAGGACAAAGCAGTCAAGTAGAACATGTACAAGTTTTGGAATCAGAGCTGCACTTGGACCCTGGCTTTTCTGTTTGTTATGTGTTTGATCTTGGGCAAGTTACTTAACTTCTCAAATCCTCAGCTGCTTCATCCTAAAAAAAATTGATAAATGACTACCCAAAAGGGTATTACGGGGATTAAATGAGAAAGATATATGAAGGTATCCCTAAAAATGTTTCTGTTTTTTCCTTAAGTGCTTTGCTTTTAGTTATACAGCAGCTGTTAAGCAGTGGAGTGGAATCTAAAATCTAGACTTTAGGATGCTGTGAGGCCACAGGAATGGATTTACAGAAAAAGTGCGAAGCCAACGATCTGGACAAGGGTGTGTCAAGGCTTTGATGTTTGCCTACCATCATTCTTGGGTCTATGTAAGGACTTAAAGAAGCACACAATGATGTAAAAACTAAGTAAATCAGTAACAGTGCCCGTATCCAGAACTTCCAATGGGTTTCAAGACTAACGGTGGCTGGGTCTCAAACATAACTAAACAAACACAAATATCTATACATGTACATTTAATGAGTCTTCATTAACTCACTCAATTAACAAATATCATGAAGCATCTGCTGTGTGTGAAGCACCAAGCCTTAGTGCTACAGAAACTGATAGAACAGTCACTGTCCTTGAGGGGATGCTGTTATAGCACCTAAGGTAAAAACAAAAGAAAAAAAATCATCACAGGAATGTGATAAGGGCCATGGCAGTGGAATGAACACAGAGATGCAAGAGGGAAAGCCCATATTTGGTCTGAAGCTGTCAGGGAAGATTTCCAGGGAAAGTGACGTTAGAGCTGTCGGAGCTAAGAGAAGCAAGGAAATAGCAAGACGGAAGGAGAAAGAGCCTGGTGTGCACTTGAGAGCGCTGGGCACGGGGCACAGACTGGGGAGTAGAGATGATGAGGCTGCATCGAGTCTCCCCATGAGAAGAGTCTTGTATATTGTGCTAAGCAGTGTGAACTCTGTACTATAGGTGGGAGGAAGCTACAGAAAGGTTTTTAAGGAGGGGAGTTAACGTTTTAAAATTTTCCTCTGGTAGAGGTTGAAGCAGAAGTTGGACGGGGGGTAGAAGAAATTGGAGATAAGGAAATCAATACAGAGGCCACAGAAATGTCCAGATGAGATCCTGAACTATACACACACAAATAGTCACTGATGATAACAGGGCCTGGGTTTGAGATATAGAAATAATACATATATGAATTTGTGTGCCAATATATGAATACAGGTGTGTGCACACACAGAAAAGCTGGTGCTATCTTTACTACTACACCTTGGCATGGATACCATCTGGCTCCTAGCTCCCCACAGGAGCCCCCTAGGCCTGGCTCTCCCTCCCCTAGCATTGCCTTAAATATGCTGTACCCTCTTACTTCTCTGCTGCGGTAAACCCAAACGGCTCTTTATTTCCGGACTAACCTCAAACCCAGAGTTTGAGGTGATTAAATACTGCCTGTGAGGTTGTGGTACTGGAAACTTCCTCCCAAATGATGTAAGTACAGGGAGCGCAGCGTGCCTGGACACACACAGCACAGCCGGGCCATGCAGCTTGTGAGCAGCACAGCTGCGCTTGTTTCTGCAATCAGACCTTTAAATTAACACAGCAATTACAGCTACCAAGGGAAAGGGAAATCAGCATTTACTATTGATTTTCATAAACAAATGCCAAAAAAAAAAAATCACAACCCGGGGAGCACACATTTAAATAAGCAGTACTTAATGTGCCTTTATTAAAATAAAAGCTCTTACTCAAAAACGGATGAAACTCTTGTGGAATGTAGGGTGAGGGTGGATGACACATTATCTTTCAAGTTTCTGGAACTCTTACTCATATGATGTCAATGTTAGTGAAAGGGTAATAGAGCTAATCAGCACTTCCTGGGGGCCAATATGTCTCAGATATTGTGTTAAGCAAGCACTTTATATAGATATATTATCTCTTTTAATCCTCAAAACAACCTTAGAAAGTTGGAATTTTAAGTGGCTGGATCAAGATGCAAACCCATGTCCCCTGAGTTCCTAAGCCTGAGCTCCTTCCATTGCATCCCCTGCTTATCTCCTTATCGAAATGTGAACCACTGTACTTCCAAATCTGGCTGGAAAGCCCTTCCAGAAGTCACCATCATAGTGCCCATTCCATATCTCCAGAGAATGTTAGATTGGAAGGAGCCTTACAAGTGATCAACTGCAATCTTCCAGAAACAGAAGACAAGTCCCCAGTCACATGGCTGAGAAGTAGGGCCACTCACTCTGTAATTAATGTCTTCGCTCTCCCTGGCCAATGTATGTCTCGCTACATCATTCTGAGGTCTTCTGTCTCAGGAGTTAATGGTTCCCCCACAAAAGTTTGTGGTTATTGTTTTTGCTTTAATTGTGAGATTTCTATCCCTGCCTGAGTCTGAAAAGAAGCTGGGGAAGTCATGCCTTTTCCTTCAGCAGATTTATTCAATGAAAATGCATGAGCTGAGTCTCCCTAATGTACATAATCTGCTTCCACAAGATCCTACAAGAGAATGAATAAGAAGTGATTAAATCACAGCAAAATGGTTTTATTTACAACTAGTGCTCAGTTTCTTGAAACACAAACCTCCCACCCAAATATTTATCCCAAGGATAAACATCTCCCCCACACGTTGCCATAACCAGTTCCTGCTGGCACAAAAGCATACATCTGAGCATCTGGATCCAGGATATAAAGGATGCCTTCCAAAACAAGGGCTCAGAGGACACCCTTGTGTGGGTGCCTGTCCTAGAATCCTGAACCTGAGCTTTCCATTTGGTCTGGATTCAAAGTTAGTTCTCTCTCAAATGAAAAAAGAATTTATAAACTCTGTTATGTTGATCTCAATGATGTCTTGAACAGAAATCCCTTCTATTCTCTACAAACTGAGATGCTAAAGGGAAGAAAAATGAAGCTCCACAGAAAGCTTCAAGGTGAAAGAAACCTGAATATCCTTTTATATTAAGCTATAAACATAATTTTTCTCTAAGGGTGATGTGATTAAAAGATGGGTGGATTATTGGGACATAGTCCCCCAACTATGTTTGGTGTCAGTGGGCGAATGGAGGTAGGGTGAGTTTAGATGGGGGAGAGAACTGAGTGAGTGGGCTGATGGGTGTCAGAACCCACCTCTGAGCATTCGATCTCAACATCTACTGTTCGGCGGAGGGAGTAGGCGTGAGGCCAGAATTGACCTTTGGCCTCAAGGCCAAAACTTAGCCATCTACAGGTTTCTGCCCCAGCTCCTACCATTCCCCTACTAGTAAGAAAAGGGTACAATCAAATGATAACCATTTGAGAAGTACTTGATATAGGAAGAAGAGACAACAAAAATAAGACTGCATGATAGTCTTTTGGTGCTTAGGCCCAATTCCTGTGAAGGCATCTTCTGGTACATTGGATCCTGCAGCAGGAAAGTTCAAGCTTGGTGGAGATCCATAGAACATGTTAGCTTCTGGTACAAAAGGCCACCACAGCACAGAAAGAAAGCAACCATGGGGTTTCCCAAAGCTGGAAGGCCTCTGGGTCTTATTTCTGTGGACTTCAGTGGCCCTGAAGTCCTTCTAGCTACAGCTGTGCAGGGCCACTGTCATGGTCTGTGGAGGTGAGTGGTTGTGACCACAGTGTTTGGGCAACAGCTTCAGCACATGACTAACACATGCTCAAAACAACACTTGCGACCACAAGTTCTCACACTGTCTGGGCAGGCCACAGCCACCCAGCCTGGTTTGGTTTTCTTAAGGAGCTGCCTTACCTCTTTAAGAGGTGTCAAGATGCACTCAGCAGTCACTCATTCCAATCCTGAACTATCTCACCTTGCCTATTGCAGATCTCCATCCTCATTCCTCCCTCTTCACCTCTCTTCCTATCTGCCATGTTATCCCTTCAATTACATTCTCCACCATGACACACAATCCAATTCTCCTTGGCCTCTACCATTGGCCCACCTCTCCAATCAGGTCCTCTTCTCTCCTTGGTTCTGTGTTTCCACCATTGATATACCCAGGATATGTACCTCCCTCTCAGCCTAGCCCCCAGGATCTTACCTCTAGGATGTTGCCCTTTCCCCGTTTCCTCAAAGGGAAAGATGGGGAAGAAGGTGTTTCCAACATCATCATGTTCAATAACTGGGGAGCCAGTTAAGCACACATAACCTGCTCGCCATCTCATTGGGGTCCAGGGAAGGGCACATGTGAGTGATCTCAAAAACATGAATGCATAATATATATTTAAATTAAGTATAGTTTTTAGTAACCCTTATGCAATGTTCTGGGCTAAATACCATGTTATGATACCAACTAGGAAAGGAGAAAGTAGGAGAAAAGTCTTTTTCTAACTCACTTGGAAAGGAAAATAAGAAAGCAACAGCAAAATTAACAAAATAATTCAAGACAGAAATGGAATTATAACACAAAAATCAAAGAAAAGTACCAAAGAAAAGTACCACAGAAAAGGTTATTTGACCAAAGATGCTAATGTAGCACTTCTTCTATGTGGGCTTATGGGAACTGTACTTCAGAGGCAAAGCCAATGAAATAAATGCTTCCCTGTGGAAAGCAGGGACATAAGAGTCCCTCAGATCTATAAACCATTAGCTAAATGGATGCAAATGTGTTTACAGCCTTCCTTCTTTGAAGCTACAATATTATGAAATGTTTACAGTGTTAGACCCCGTTATAAAAATTTGCTATTTTGAAGAGGAAGTGAATTAAAGATAACCACTATAGTTATACTACACAGAGTAATTACACAAGATCAAACACTTGGAAAAATCATGGTGTAAAACCAAAAATCTTTTACAATTGTGCAAGAACTGTAAGTTACCAGCCTCCCCCAAATTTTTCATCCTGGAAAACTTGTTTTCTTCATTGGACTTTATATGGTATCTGTAGCATCATGGTTAGAGTCACACTATGTGACAAACGACCCTGCCCAGATGGTACAAAAAATGTATGAAAAATAAGAGTTGGTTTATAATGATATTCTTGCTCCTAATTCTAGTAAAACTTCATTTCTTTTTAAAAATCTTTAAGCAGCTTTTTACTTAGACAAGTGGCTGATACTGGGTCAAAATGGCCAAGAAAATCGTTCCTGCAAGCTTCTGATTTTCTATTTTTATTCTCTAGGAATCATGGTTCCTAAAGGCAAACTAGGACTTGGCAAAGAGAAAAGCAAGCAAAAATTCAATCTGATGGAGAAAGTGACAACACTTTGCCCATAGAGGGCCAAGTCTGTGAAAGTTTCATTTTGCACGAATTCCAGATACTTGTTTCTATTCCACCCAAGTCTTCTCAAAATATAGAGGAAAGGAAAAAATAAAAAAAACAGAGGAAGGAAATTTTCATCTAGAAAATATACTTTCCAAACTATGAACATTATTTCCATTTTTAATGTAAAGAATTTTTGTTTTTCCACTGGTCTGAGAGAAAGAAGGAAGTCTCTTGAGCGCTTATAGGTGTTAAAATAGTCTTACCCATGTCTTTGTGACGTCTTTATGATATCAGTTACTGCATGGGAGGCTGGGCAATGTCTCCATAATGACAAAATACCAGCTAACACAACCAGGTACTCAGCAAGTTGGCACCTTCTTTCCACTTTGGGAGATAATATAACCAGAGTGTAGCTTTGTAAGAACAGAACCAGAACAAGAATGGTTAGTTAGACAAAGGTCAATGACACCAATATTTACAATAAAATGCTTAAAATAAAAAGGGCCCAATTCTGTAATTCCTCACATTTTCTCCAGTCCCAAAGTACTTTCTCAGGAATTTCATGTTTTGAAAAATCTTGCATGTATTAATAGTTAATTTATTTTCAAATGTTTACAACACACATAACTGCCAACAGAACATTTGATACTGGCATGAGCTAACCAGTATTAATAGTTTTATTCTGTTTAATTCTAGGCCAAGATGAAGGAGTGTGATGTCTTGGTTAAGCTGTGTAAATTTACGATGGATAAATACAAGGTTTTCACTAGGTTTTCTTGAATACTGACAATAACTCATGGACTCCTATTACCACTATCATGGAGCTCAAGGAATTTTGGGATCAGTCTCCTTTCTGCTTCCTTCAGCATCTCGCATCTGTGTTTGCCTCACCATTTGTCACATCAGGTCCTCCTCGTCTCCCTCATGGGGACCGAATTCCTTCTTAACTAGTCTCCCTGACTCCATTCTTGTCTCCTACCTGGGGCCAGATGGTCTGTCTAAAGCTTGACTCCCACAGTGTCACTTTCCAGTGTTCCTCTTCACCTTCAGGACTCAGGCCAAACTCTACACCCAGGCAAAGAGCAGCCCAAGCCCCCACCCCATGTCTTGCCCTCCAGCCCCATCATTCCACACATTCTGTCCTCCATTCAGAACCTCCCGCAGTTCCTCCAAAACCACACAGTTTGGGTATATCTGCTTGGAACATCTTTCTTCCATCTTGTCTGCCCAGGGAATCCCTATATACTTTGTAAGTCTTAGCCCTGACACACCAAGAAAAAAGAAGTAGTCACCTCAGGAAAGAGGTCAGAGCAACTTTCCTTTTTACTTTATGCAACATACTATTTATATAATTTAACATAAAGATCAAAGGTCACCTACTTTAAAAAACCTTCTTGCTTTTCTTTCTCCCCACCAATGTAAAAACTACTTGGACAAATTATTAATAACATAATTTTAATATAATATAAAGCCTATCATACTACTTTACATGTATGAGCTTGAAAGTCCATCTCTTCTCTGCACTCTGAGTTTCTTGAAAGCAAAGACAATGAACCCAGCACAGTGCCTGCAATACAGTAGGTGCTCAATAAGTGTTTGTTGAATAAATCAGTGAATGGTCTCAGGGAATCTGGAACTGAGGGTTGCTGCTGCCCCTTACAATATGGGAGACCACAGGCAACTCAGTCCTCTGGGCCCCAGTGTCCTCCCCTATGAAACAAGGGTGACAGCTCCTGCCCCACAAGGTTTTGGTGGGGATCAGATGAGATAACCAATTGGGAAGCACTTCTTAAAAGTAAAACACAAATATTCTATTTCCATATTATTATGAGTATGCTGAGGAAGAATGGAAAATAACTGTCGTAGGCAGTGGTGGTAACTGTGGGGGGAGGGACACAAGGTGGGAAATACAGACCGAGTCCTGGAGAATCCCAAGAAGAACACAGGGGAAAATCCTGGCCCTTCTACCTCCTTTTTTTTTTTTTTTCTTTTTAAAAATTTTAATAGATTTAGGGGGTGCAGGTTGAATCCCATTATGTGTATATATTGATTAGTGGTGAAGTCTGGGCTCTTAGTGTACCCATCACCTGAATAATGTACATTGTACCCCATCAGTAATTTTCATCCCTCACCCCCTCTGTTCTACCTTCCAACCAAATTTCCCATCTAAGCACTCTGCCTCTCCCCGACCCCCCATCCCAGCCCCCATCTCCTGCTCCAATGACTGCATGAGTCTTCTCTCCAAGACTCTAAAAGACTGCATGTCTTCTGCCTCCGCTGTCGCCCTCCTCCAGTCTGTCCACACAGCAGCCAGAGATCTTTTATTAATGTAAATCAGATCAAGCCACTTCCTTGCTTAGAACTATTGAATAGTGTCCTGTTTTAACCCAGCCCACACCCACAGACTCCCAGGCTCTGTCCATCTGACTCCTGAGCTCTCTCCACCCTGGATTTATGCAGCTTCCCCCAGCTCATCACACTCCTATTGGTCTGCCTATCATCAGCACCCAGAACCTGTCATGCCAAGCTGTCTGTTGCCTCCAGACTCTACACAAATTCTTCCTTCTTCCCAAAACACTCTTACTTCAATTTCTCCTCTGGCTGGCTCCTCTTTCCTTAGTTCTCTTCTCAAATATCACCTCCTTAAGAGCTCTTGCCTTACCTTCTGAAGTAGAGCCCCTGTTACTCTCTTACAGCATACCCTATTTCTTTCTTTCCTACCACCAGTAACCATCTTTATATAATTTTATTTGTTTACTTATTTATTATCTTTCTCACTAGATTGTATACTCAATAAGAAGGATCATAGCTGTCAAGTGTATGATGTTATTCCCAATACCTAACAGTGCCAGGTAGATAGTAGGTGCACAATAAACACTGGATGGCTAGATGGGGAGCCAGGGAGGAAGTAAAGAAGAGATGAGCTCCAGGACAGGAAGCAGGACGCTGTTAGATGAAAAGGTTTTCTTAGGTTGGCAGCCCTGGGCAGCTCAGGGGTACCAGGAAGACCCTCAGGATATGCCTTGTGTAGCAGCCTGTAAAGGAGAAGAGTCCATGGAAACAGGAAATGAAAGAGCTATAGGCAAAGTTTACCTTCTTCACAATTTTTTCTCTGCTTGGAAATAATATATGTGAAGTGCCTACAAGAGTACCTAGCATGGTAGGCATTATGTAAGTGTTTGTTATTATGATTTCTAATGTGATTGTCCAAGTGATTTTGAGCCCCAGGGGAGGAAGCAGACTCTGTCTAGTTAACTGGTAGAAGGTTGCAGAACATTGAACAGCTCAGTCAACAAGAGAGCAGTTGAGGATGCTCAGACCCTCCCGCCCTGCAGCTGAGGCCAGTTACTGCAGGCAGGACCACCCTTCTGCCCGGCAGGCCTTCCCTCCTGGCACTACCTGGCTGGCTGCCCCACTGGCACCCATGCCATCATCTCCCACAGGCAAGGCTGGGCAGGTCCGGAGGCACCTCAGACATGAGGAGAAGCTGCTGCCAGCTCTTGGAGTGTGAGAACCGGGGAAATCTTTCAGCTCTGACAGGCGGATTTCAAAGTCTGTTTCTAAAAATGGCTGTTAATAGGTTTTCCTCCACAGTAACTATCTCTACTCTTGTTCCATCAACAGCAACTGCATTGCTATTCACTGTCCTTATGAACTCAAGTGATTTTACCAGTCAAAACAAATACCTAGGGACTAGAAGAGACCAAAAATAAAATAAGAGATAAGAAAGGAGAGTATGACATCAGGGGTGAGCTTTCTGTCAAGCAGTCTGCAGACTGTCTTGAAGATCACGTTACTGCAAAGAAAAATAGAAAACCTGAAAGGAAGATGGGAGTCAGGAACACATCCATTCATCAGAAATGGACATGTAGGAGTGGCTGCAGGAGCTACCTCAGCAGGTATTTAAGTTTGCAATGTGCAACAATGTTTAATATGAAAGCATGTCCTCTGCCTTTCTATGGAGACTCAAAAGCACTTCTGTCTAAACTGACTGAGGCTGATTCAAGGCCCTATTTCAGGATGGCAGGCAAAGTGCTACCTTTCAAAGGCAGCGAGTGTAAGAGACAGATGCCACCCAAGGAGGCTGGAGTTTCCCTCCACCCCTTACTTCTTGAACAGGACATCAACCCCTCTGGGCCTCTGAAACCTTATCTGTAAAATAGTGGTAAAATGCTAGGATACTATCTGCCCAGAGACAAAGAACTGGGCAAGATGATCTCTTTGTCTTTGGGGAAATGCTTATCCTGAGTTCTAACAAAGGAGAAGATGTTCATTTAAAATATGCATATGCAAGTATTTATTAATTACCCATGGCAGAGTGTATAGAGATGATCTTAAAACTCCCTGCCCAATCTGACTGCTAGCTGGGTGAAGTTGACCCAGCCATGCCTTTAGCTGGATTTGAGGCAACATTTTAACATTTATGCTAAATGACCATAGCAGACATTCTTTTAGATTGCTGTCCTACTATCAGAATCTCATGAAACTGGGAATGTTATAGTGATGAATAGGTAGGTAAGTAGGTAGGTAGGTAGGTAGATTAGATAGATAGATCGATCCAGATAAATTTGGATTTTTCTTTTTAGATTTAGTTTTAAAAACCTTGGTTAGAATATGCCAAAACATTGGGACAAAATTCTGAGATTCCTGATGATGGCCACTATCTTCAACACTAGCTTCAACTTCCAGAAGTGCCAGCTCTTTAAATGGCACTTACATTTCTGCTGCTGGAGACATTTTTATTTACAGTTCATTCAGACAAGTGTCTAGATTACCTAGGCTTAGACTCCATCCAGTATTGAAAAATTATCACTAAAGTCTCCACCCCATCTGCCTCTTCCCTGATTCAGTCCTCTTCTACCAATTCTCTGCCAAAATCAGATGCAGCTCATACCCATGGAGAATGAGTTTGATCCTTCAGTCTTCCCCTCTCCTTCCGGACTGGGTGCTCACAGGACCATGGACCAGCTCTAAACCCTACCGTGTCTGTGACTTCTACAACCCACACAGGGATTCATGCTGTGTTAGGAATGGTGTAGATGCTTTAGAGATGTGGATTAGTGAAGAATTAATTGAACATTTATAATCTTCTTTATACATATTGTTTCATTTAATCATGATAGCAATCTGTCAGGTAGGTATATTTTATTATCATCCCCATTCACAGACAAAGAAACTGAAGCTCAGAGAAATGAAGCAGTCTTCTTAAGATCCCACATCTAGTAAACGGCAGAGGTGGGACTGGAATCTTGGGCTTTTCTGACTCTGAATGCCTAGATTTTAGCCAGTGTGCTCTGCTGCCTAATACCTGGTCACAGGCTATACCCCTTGGGGGTCACACAATTGATTCTATCTGACTGCTTCCTTTCACCCCCAAAATCCTTTAACCTGTGGCTAGCTACAACAGGTCTGAATTTAATGTCTTTAAAGCAGCCCACGGATGAGAATAAATAATCTCATCACAAAGATGCTGTTCTTTAGATGAAGTGCACCTGGCACAGCATCAGAGTAGAAAATTCTCTTAAGGAAATATATTTCCGAAATTTATGTGGCCAGAAACAAAGATTTCTCTTGGCTTTCAAAATCCTCCAACCCCTATGGAGAGATCTAAAAATAATTTATATTGTTATATCAAGTTTTGCACCATCTTTTCAGAAGAGATGACAGATGGGATTGGTGCCTTACCCGTCTTCACCATAGCAGTTTCTGATCTGTCAAGAAGGGAATGTGGAAGTAATTCCCATAACTCAGTTTTGCTGAGGTTATCCTATGAGGAAGGCATTGTGTGCTGACTAGGCAATGCCCAAGACAGCCTCCTGGGTCTGAAGGTAACACAAGTGATGGAGGTAGACATGTGCACTAATAAATGTACACTGAGGCCAAATGTGGAAAACAGCCATGACTACCTACAAATACTAAATGCCAAAGGAATGTAGAGGCTGAATAAGTCACTTCCATGTGGCATTATTGAGGAAGGCAGCGTAGCAAGAGTGACCCTGGAGATGTTGAGCCCTGAAGTATGCTGAAGATTTTGATAAGTTGATCCAATGTGAATGGTGCCCTTGGCATTGGGCAACACAAAACAAGAACAAAATCAAAGAGCACGTCAAAGTACTGGAGATACATCATCAACTCTGTTTGTAGAATTAGAAACTTTATTATATTATTTAGTTCTCTGAAAATGAGGCCTCTTAGAGGTGAAGGTCTATTGCTCAATTTCTGCACATTCAACCACAAAAGTAATGGCTATCTCAGAGAGAATGATGTTCTCTCTCATGGTCTGGCCTAAACAGCTTCTCCTCGGCCACCTTCATCTACCAAGTCCGATCTTTCCATTGGTGTTGGCTCTGGCAACATCACCACTGGAAGCGTTTCTGCACCAATCTTCCGTGTTTCTATGGCACTTGTATGAATGCTCCTTTCATTATACCTACCCACCAAATTGACACTGCCCCTTTACTAACCGGTCCTCACCTGCACCCCTCTTACGCTGTAAGTGCCTCAAATGCAGAAGAAGTATTGCGTTCACCATGGCATCTCCACTGCCTAAAACAGAATAGGAACTCAGCAAATGTCTATCACATAAATTAAATAAATAAATAAGTCTTGGGAAAATTACACATATTTAGAGGGTGAGAAGAAGGCGTCCAGTAATCTTTAAAGTTCCATCCAATTCCAAGATTCTATGATTCTAACAGAGCCAGTGGAAGTGATAAATGCCAGTAAGAGGACCACAGCAGGGAGCAGGGAACTAGTTAGTTCCCTGGAAAGGCCACAGCACATCAGAATTCATGCACTAGTCCCAAAAACAGGGAACCTGCACACTGGGTGTGAAAGTGCAGCATAGAGGGTGAGGGTGTGGGACCTAAAACTAGATGGCCCAGGCTCAAGACCTGGTTCTGCCACTATGAGCTGCATGATCTTGGGCAAGTTAGCTAACCTCCTTGTGCCTCAGTTTCTCCTCTGTAATATAAGGTTAATAACAGTGCCTACCTCAAAAGGTTGTGATATTGTACTAAATGAATTAATGTATATAAGCTGCTTAGAATAATTCCTGGCACACTGTATGTCTTAAAAAATGTTAGCTGTTATAATCATTACTTGCATTCCCACCATAACGCTACCAAAGAAAATTCAGTATAATAGGAATCTTCACTGGAATCCTCAACACCTCTTTCAGAACCAGAGGAAGAGGGAATGGAGAATGTCTATTGTGACTATAGACTTAGCTCCACTGTGCACTTGGCAGCCCCTCTCCTGTTGGGGAAGTCACTGGACAGCCCCATCACTCTGAAGAGATGCCAGTATGGACTCTCTCCTTCTGTTTTGTAAAAGAGCAAAGCAAAACAAAACAAAGGAGTCAACAGAGCCTGCCTTCTCCAGAATTCCCCAATGTAGGGGAGTACATTTCAGGACCAATTATGCTGTGGGCTTCATGTAGCTCACTGCCAAACAACAACACAGAATCAAGACAAAATGCTTTTTAAAAAATAATAATCTCAAGTTGCTAATCATTCAACTGTATCCCCTGTAGTCCCTCTCATTTTCAATAACCACTTTTAAAAGCAAATGCAGCTTTGATTCTCTCTTATTCAAGTTCCTCAAAAGCTGATGATCTTTCCATCAAAAATCCCTCTCCTCAAATGACTGGGTACATTTTACTCTTTACTGTGTCCTTCTGGTAGGAACTGTGTCTTAAACAGGCTGCCCAGAAACCCTTTGGGTACAAAATGAATTCATGCTTTTAACCACTGACCTCAGCACCCCCAACTGTAGGATATCCGTCAGATTTTCACCACGCCATCATAGAGCATCTTTTGTGCTCTGCATCAGAGAAGCAGTCAGACACCACCCCAAAGGATTTCCCAATGTAGTTTCTACACATCAAAGTGAAGGTTTTTGAAGCTGACTGTAATCCATGTCTTTGCAAACAAAAGTGCTGCACATTAGTGACCCTTTTGCAATGGCCACAGAAATTAAAAGGCCTTTCCCCCCCCCCACTATAAGACTAGCATTTCGAAAGAATACAGTAGATGATAAAAGAAACCATTGGTAGAAATGACAAAAATACAAAGTAAAATAAAACCATAAAGTCCAGAGCCTACAAAGGCCAAAGACAAACAAGAGAAACTGGAAACAGGGGGACTAGAGATGAGCCTGAAAAAGTACCCAAAGAAACTCCATACACAGGGCCCAGACTTAGCCTAACTTAAGACGCCAGTTGGGCCAGATCTAAGTGAGACAAGACAGATTTCTTTATGGGATCTGCCCTCTAGTGCTGCCACTTACATAATCTAGATATTGCTGTTTACAACTGCTTTTAGATCAGGCAGCAGGTTCCTGTGTTAATATTTCGTTATTACTTGAATCTAAACATATTGACTCTAGATGATAACTAATTACAAAAACTTGAAATAAGACTGAGGCAGAGGGATTTCTACCTATATATTACAGGTGGGTCAACTTCCAAAAGTTGGTCTGAATGTTATTTACTTGGCTCTAAAAACTCAATTCCCAATAGAAGCTGAACCTACCATTGAAAAGATAATAGAACATTCAAGAAAACTACATGAAGAGTAATTAAACCTCCCATAAGCTTATTGCCCTAACACAATCATTTTTACACATTTACTTTCAAGGCTTTTTACAAAGTTACATATTTTTAAAGTAACATGCACGAGTATAGATTACACTTAGTATTTCACATTTTGATTTAAGCATTCATTGACATGAGCCAACGTTTCTGAAGTCTTCATAATGATTACACAAATGCTTATTTAACAGATAATATACTTTCTTTGGAGAACCATTCAATTATTCATAACAACATGTCTGTGAGAAAACCCTTTCTGAGTATCAACTTCAGGTTCCACGAGCAGCAAATCCCCCTCCTGTGCTCCTGGCACCCCATCCCATAAAGCCCTGGGAGATGAGGCTCTCCCTGAATGGTTTCCTTTGTCTTCATCAGGGGTCTTGAAGGACAGAGGAATTGTCGGCATTCAGAGCAGGAATGGAGGCTCCAAGGACTCAAAGTTAAGGGCAGGAGTTCCAGGAAGTTGCACATACTGACAGAAGCTGGGGTCTCCTACCCCTGCTCCACTCCCTAGATATTCTCCCTTTGTTTTTTCCATGGGTCCCAAGAATTGGCCCTGTCCAACTTTGGTTCTAAGGTACCACCTGTGTTTTCTGAATAGGAGCTCCTTCTTCCCTGGGCTGTGCTTAATGCTGGTAAAACTGGAAATAAACAGAGTAAACATCTTTGTACTGTGCTGTTCTCCTCTGGCACTTCCTTCTATGGTGGGCCTCTGGGCACACAAAGGGCTGATGTGAGACTTATCCACACTCCACATGGGCACGTCAATACCATAGTTAAGGACATTGGGGGAGGAGAGGCACTAGGGTGAAAGAAGGGGCTTTGGTAAAAGGGGAGGAGGGCAAAGGTAAGGGATGAGAGGAGGGAGCCTCGGCAGACGTCTCTTGACGAGATCAGGTGCATTCAGGGTATGGCCGTAGACGGCAGACGTCTCTGAATGACTCACTCTTTCACTGCTTACTGAGCATCAACTAAATACCTGGGATACATTGATGAACAAATAGACAAAAATTCCTGCCTAAATGGAGCTTAAATCAAATTGGGGGAAAACAAACAATAAACAATAGACAGAACAAGCAAGCAAATCAGATAGTATGTGGGGAAGTGTCAAATACCATGGGGGAAAAGTAGACCATGTTAAGGTGGAGTAAGAAAGTTGAAAGGACTGTTTATGGCTCCTACAGGGTGGTCAGAGTAGCTCTCACAGAGAAAGCGAGAAGCCGTGAAGAAGGGAAGGAGTCAGCCCTGTGGCTATCGAGGAAGTGTGTTCCAGGAAGAGGCACCGGCCAGTGCAAAGACTCCAGGTAGGAGCACACCTGACTATCTGAGCAAAGGCGAGGAGGCCAGTGTGGTTGGGGCAGTGAGTGAAGCAGAGGAGTAGCAAGAGATGAGGTCAGAGAGAGTCAAATCACACAAGGCATCATAAAGACTTGGACTCCACAAGGCTTTGAGCAACAAGTGACATGATGAAACAGTTTTTAAAAGATCACTCTGGCCATTGTGCTGAGAATAAGCAGGAGAAGCAAATGGGGAAGCAAGGAGGTCAGCTAGGAGGCTGCTGCAGTCATCCAGCAGAGGGGCCGCGGCTTGAATCAGGGTGAGGCTCCTGGTGAGCAGAGGTCGAATTCCACATTTAGTTTGCAGTCAGAGCAACGGGATTTTCTGGTGGATTAGATATGTGGCTTGAAAGAAAGAGTGGACAAGGACATGTCCAAGGGCTTGGCCTCTCAAGGTGTGGTTAACAGACCCAGAGGAATGGATTGAAAAAGGCTAGAAATTGGGAGATCAATTAGGAGGCTCTTCCATAATCTAGACATGAGATGATGAAGATGTGAACAAGGTGGTGGTGGTGGGGATGTAGAGACATAGATGGATTTTAAAAGGTTGAGGTAAAATTGACAGAGTAAAAAAATGAAAGTTTCATATCAACATTTTGTGGTAGCTCCTTTTCTTTAATGAAGTAGAATTTTTAGCTGAATACCTGGGTGCCCAGCCAAAGATCACATTTTCCAGGTTATCTTGCAGCTAGAAGTGGCATATGACCAAGTTCTGGCCAATTGGATGTAAGTGGAAGTGATATTTACAACTTCCAAATTGTGTCCTTAAAAGGCATTTCCCCCTCCCACTGGCTTCTGTATGGAATTGATGGCAGAGGGGAGAGCATCCATCTCGGACCCTGAAATGTAAAGTGCATATTGGAAGGCAGCGCAAAAAAGTCAAACTACACACCAACCCACGATTGCCTACTCAGATTTGTTCCTAAGAGAAATACATTTCTATCTTGTTTAAGCTTATATTTGGGATTGGCTTTGTTGTTATTGCCTAACCTTTAGCAACTAATAAAAATCGTTTTAGCTATTCCAAGAACAAAGCCCCAATACCAATACTTACCAGTCTCATGAAGCTGGGAGAGTATTTAACAAGGAAGGATTTAATTCCAACATGCCTCTGCTCGTTTGTTCCCAAAATATCTGAACAGTATTTGAGCTTCAATGCCCTGAGTCACTGCACAAGAGGCTCAAATCTGGAGTAAATTGCTGCTTATGGAACTAATGTTTACTTACTAATCCATTGCTTCTCTTTCAATCAGGAGGCCCAATTCTACATCATATCTGAAGCAGAGGTCTCAGGAAGACATATTATGCAATCTGCCTTTGGGGCAGAAAACAGCATCACCAATAAACTCCTAATTCTCCATACAACCCAGCCATCATCTCCTGATTGATTGATAAGCCAAGTCTGTGACAACAGACTCCCCTCACCCAAAGGAGGCAAGATCAAGTTCTAAGCTGGCACCACACAAAAACATATACTTTATTCAAAGGCAAATCCTAGCTGTGTGGGAGTCTAATAAATCACCACTGAATACAGAAGGGATTCAGCCGAAACCTGTGCCACCTCAGATGTGCAGCCAACACTGCAGCACTGGCCACCCAGCCTTTACAGGTTCATTAATCAAGTCTACATGGGAAGCCCATCACCTATGGTGCCCTGCAGTGTCTGAGGCCCCACTGCATGAAATGTGCTGGTCCACAATCACAGTGGACTAAGCACTCTTGACTAATCACTCTATTCATTCATTCTTTCCCTAAACATCAAGCTCAAGAAATCACAAAACTGCAGAGAAGCAGATGAAGGATCAGTGGAATTTTACGGCAAAAATCACTGTTGGCATGTGGGTTAAAGTGGGGAGGCTAGTGCACTCTGGGAAATAACACACCTCTTCAGTGAAATGCCCTAAAGTCTGGAAAGAAGAGGGTCAAGTAGGTGTATTTCCTCCAAAATGGGACATAAGCATTTAACTACAATAAGAGTACTGGGCTGTGAAGTAATGACATTAAGATTAATAAAGTTGAGAGGAAAGGGGCCATGACATGATTGAAATAATTTAAAGAGCAAATATTGATTGATTTATTCATCTCAAGTCAGACAGAAAGAATGCCATGTGACAAGACTGTCCTCAAGGCGCTCAGGGTCTAGTGTGGATGACACACCAACCAGCCATTACAATAGCATGCTCAGTGCCAGAAGGAAACAGAGTGATAAGACAAATGGGAGGGGACTCAAATCTAGTTTGGGAAGTTTCCACACAGATTAACTCACTTGAATTTCACAATCCTGAGTCAATTATTAAAATTTTTATTTTGCAGTAATTGTTATTTATTCAGCACTTTAGTTTAAAATATGATTTCTAATTCAGTGATTCATTTGGTTGTCACAATAACCAAATGAGATAGGAATGGTGGGTCTATTATAATATCCATCAACATGTTGCTACACTTACAGAATGGGGATGACTTCTGCCCAAGAAGGTAGCCCTGGGAAATGAGCTGAGAGTTGCCTATTTAATGTAAGTAAAACATGGCTGCTGTAATCAAAAATTTACCCTGTTGCCACAATCTACATGGAAAACAGAAGAGGTCATTACATAAATTTTAGAAGAAAAGCAGAATATCAGTTTAAAAAAAGGAAATAGAAGTTGTATTGTTGACCTTGCATCATTTAGAAAATCTAGACTCCTGGAGGGAGCTTGGAATCATCTAGCACCAATTCTGTCATCATCAGGAATACGCCTAAATCAGTCAAAGCAGATGTGCACTGTCATTGCTACATAGTGGACTGAAATTCAGGAGGCAGACTGCCTCCACCCACTCTACCCACTTCTACAACCAATGGTAATCTCTGTGGAGCTGCGTGGTTTTCTTGGCTTGTCTTTTCTTATGAAAATGAGGATGTTGGATGAGAACAACGATTTTCAAAAATTTTTATTACTATAATCCATGGTAAAATTAGGCATTTTACATGGTAACCTGGAAAAATACCTACTTTTATTAATTTCAACGTATTTGCTATTTTTCTATTCTATTCTAATCCATTTCTTTTAAAAAATAATTGCTGGTAGATCCATTAAGTTAATTTCATGTCCCATAGTTTGCGACCGATAGTCTGAACAATTCAAGTCTAGATCATCTCTAAGGGCCCTTCCAACCCCAATTCTGGGAATCATCACACGATCACCTAATATTCACACCTGGGGCTATGTCCTATGACCCTCCCAGCAGTGGTGTAACATGGGCAGAGGAGCTTACAAGATTCACCACAGATCACACGGCCAGGGCATGACGGAGCCGGGACCAGAACCCAGTGATTGCACAATAGCAGCCATGCTTGCCCTGTTCAGTAGCTCTTCCTCTCTCAGAGAATTCTACCTTCTGATCATCCTCTGCCCTCCTGCTTCCACTTAAATGCTCCTCCTGATCTGTGAAAAGTGGGATGCAAATCGCGTGAACACATTCCAAGAACTTAATGTTAATTTTTATGTACATGCCCTCACTAAATCCTTCAGGAACTACCTCGTGCCAACCACAGGTGCATGAAACTCAGTCCCTGGCCTGGAAGAGCTTTGATTCTAGTAGAAAAAAGTCCACCCACAGATCTGCCCACTAAGTGCAGCACCAAAGACCCTTTCAAAGCCGCCTTTTGCTTTTGTTTCCTCAGTGATAACCTCACTGTTCCGTTTAACCTCAGCACAATCCTCCCATCGGGCACACTGAAAGCACCAAACCTCAAGCCTCCCCTGGAGATTCTCTGATGCCTGGAGGTCAGCAGGACAGCCAGAGGGTGACATTCCAGTGGGAAGAGAAGGGCACCCTGCCCCCTGCAGGCAGCACTGCTCCCTCCCCTCTGTCCCCAAGGGTCAGTGAATAGGGGCATGCCAATAGTCAGCCTCCTTCTAGATACCCTCCTCACCTCAGAGCAGCATCAACTGACTTCAAGGATGTACCAAAAATGCTATTTAACATCATGAAAAAGTCAGGTCCCCTAGATTTATGGATAACATCCCATTTATATTACTTGGGAGGAAAAAACTTACATCAGAGACAAAGGACAAGGGCAAGAGTGCTTTTAGGGGACCAAACCTAGGGTTAAAAAAAAAAGGCTTTTAAGCTCTTCCTTTATTTTCTTAACTACTCACAAAGCAATAAGTGCTGATTGGTAATATGCCAGTACTTTTAAGGCAGTTATTTTCAAAATGATTGGAGCCTGTAGTGGGAATTCATTGTTCTGCTTTCCAGCATCCACCCCTCCTCCCTCTGATGACAGTATCCAGATTTACTGTGGAGAAACCACATCCCCTTTATTCTAAGCCAGCTGGTGTGGGTGGCCCTACCTTAAACACTATCTTTAGCTCCAGGTGTAGGCTCTGACAGGCTTAAGTTACTGGTGATTGGTTTGGGAATGGGAAGGAAATCCAATCAGAGTCAATAAGACTGAAGGATTCACTTTCTGAAGCTTCAGGGAAAGTGTCCTTTTTGTTCCACAGGAGCTATCAGAAGGAAGTATCTCTGTAGTCTTGGGTGGTGTGGTGTGAGAACAGGAGATGGGGGACTGTGGCAGTACTGAGGTGAAGGACTCCACTGGATAAAGCCTGAAGATGAAGCTAACATTGCAGAGGCAAAGCAGAGAGCCGGAGAGAATCTGCATCTTTAGGAATGCCATTTGGATTTCTGGGTCAAGCCTCGCCTGCAACCCTTCCTCTAGATTTCTTTAGTTAAAGGAGCCTTTTGTTTGTTTTAGCCAGTTTCCATGTTCTAACATTTACTACCAAAGTAATTCAAACTGATACAAACACCTTAAATGCTTTGGAAAGGGGTAGTGTACAAAGAATTTAAGGTCTCTTTTGGGAAGAGCAGGAGATGAGTGTGACAGATGGGGCTTGAGAGAAAGATTTTTTTCCATAGCTGCTTCTATTAATTCTGTAGGAAATAATCACAATACTCACTATTATAGTTGTCCCTACTTCTCAAAAACGCCTTTTCCACACAGATTGCCACACTGGAATTTCACAATCCTGAGTCAAAGCAATTATTAAACTTTTTATTTTGCAGTAATTGTTATTTATTCAGCATTTTAGTTTAGCATGTGATTTCAAATTTGGTGATTCATTTGATTGTCACAATAACCAAATGAGGTAGGAATGATGGGTCTATCATAATATCCATTTTAGGCTGGAGAAAGCTAAACCTCAGAGAAGTTAAATGAGATGTTCAAGTTAATTCAAGGACGTGGGAGAAGACAGGCCTTAAATCTAGGTCTCTTGTGTCTATCTCTCACCCAATCCTCTGAACCAAAATATTTAACTCTGTTGCCAGAAACAAACATCTGTGCTCTTAGGTTAATACACAGAGGTTAGCAGTGGGCTGAACTTGCCCAAAGCATTGGAGATCTGGATTCCAGTGGCAGAGCTGGAACTCACAAGCTGGTGACCTTGGGCAAGTTCCCTTTGTCTTGTTTTTTGTAAAAGGAGAGATTTGAACTAGGATCTCTGATGCCCCTACAAGTTCAAAGTTCTATAATTCTAGACCTTCCTGTCCCTGCTCTGAAATTAATCCTTTTCCCAGAATAATAATCATAACCTTAGCTGACATTTATTCTCTCACTGGGTGCCAGGTAGTGTGCTAAGAACTCTACCTCCACTTTCTTTTTAAACCTCACAACATTCCGAAGACAAGTGTATCTCTTTTACAGATAAGGAAACTTGGATTCACAGAGGTTAAATGAACTAATCAAGATCAACAGAATTAATAAGCATCAAGGGGAGATCTGACCCCAGTTCAGACTAACCATGAGGACCGTAACCTGGTCTATATTGTTATTGCAGAAGAAATTAGGCTCCCTGCGTTTCCGGTCACCTCTCTCCATGCAGAAAGGGCAGAGTGGGGATGGCCCCTGGAAGGCAGAAACAGAAAACCGCCGGAAGGGCGCGGGGGAGGAACCTTCCCAGGCTCTGGGGGCGGGGCACACTTCGCCGCCAGCCACAGGATCCCAGCTGCCGCCATCCTACCTTCCCCACTGTTACCTTGTTGAGATGCGGGTTCCTGGTGACATCGTATCCGCGTTTCTTCAGGGGCACGGGGCGCGCTGGGCCGGGCTTGGAGTGGCAGGCTCTGGAGGACGCGGAGGGTGCCCAGCGCGGGAGGGCGCCGCAGGCCCGGCCTGGCAGTAGAGTCAGCCGCGGGCCTGAGCCCAGCGCGGCGCCCATGGTCCTTGCACAGACCTGGCACGGGGAAGAGAGCAAGGTCAGGGGCACCTTCTAGCCAGCCAGAACCCACGCGCGCAGCAGGGCACCGGGTCCGAGCCCGGGGGACTCGTCCTCGGGGAGATGGCAGGGGCTCCCGAAGGGTTAAGGGTGCCAGCCCCCGCTCTTCCACGGCGGCCACCTGCTCACCTCTCTGCTTGCGGTGCGCCAGGCCTCACCAAGCGCCAGGCAAAGCGAAAGCAAGCCCAGGAAGCAGATCCAGTGCGGGTGGCAGCCCGCGCCACCCGCGCCACCCCCACCCTCATCCCCGCGAAGAAGAGGTGACTGCACCGCGAGGCGTCCCCGCGCCCCCAATCCCGCTTGGTGGCTTGCCTCGGTCCCCGCCTTCCCCGGCCCACCTGCGCTGCCCCGGGAGCTGATGTGGATGCGGTCCCGCTGCGGAGCAGCCGGGGCGAGGCGCTGCGGTCTGTGGGTCCTCTCCCGCCAATGGCTGGACCGCGCCCGCTGCCGCGAGCTCGCGGGGCCGGTGCGTTCCTGAAAGAGCGGTCCCGAAACCTTTGTTCTCAGTGCCTGGCTTTCCCTGAGGACGCGCGTGGGGCGCCTCATAACCGCGTGCACGTGGCTGTCCCCAGTGACAAGATGAAGCTCAGAATGCCCCTCTGAGACTCTCCATCTTGACCAGACTGAGCGCACGGAGGGGTTAGCGTTAAGGGTCCAGCATACCCTCTCACTCGCCCAACTTGTGGGGCAGGCCCTGGCTTCAGGAACCGGAGTAGAAATCTTCAGATATCCAGTGCTCTGTGTTGCTTTGTGCTGTCCAGTACAATAGCAATTTAGCCATGTGTGGCTATATAAATTTACATAAATTAATTAATATAGAAAAAATTTAAAATCCAGTTCCTCAGTCACACTAGCCACATTTTGATTGTTCAAGAGTCATTTGTACAGAACATTTCTATCTTCACAGAAAGTTCTACTGGACACCACTGATACACGGTCCACAGTTACTAAGAGGGCTCCTGGGGACCCCACGAAGCCTGCCATGGATTATTGGGGCCAGACAGGGATCTTGGGATCCATCTAGCTGGAACTTAATTTTACATTTTCTCTACACAGTAGTTAGGAGATTCCTCTTAAAGCAAACATTTCATTGTGTGTGGAATAAAAGTCAAACTCTTTTGGGGACCTACAGTTTCTCCCAAAGCCTGACTTCTGCCAACTCCTCAAGCTTCTCCTACTCCACTCTCCCCTTCTCACTGAGCTCCAGCCCTAATTGCTCCTCAGTTTCTCCACCCCACTCAGTTCCCTCCCTCTGCAGGGCCTTCACACTTGCTATTGGCTCTCCTTGGAATGCTCATACTCCAGCCTTCCAAACAACTGCCTCGTTCCCATCTCTCAGGTCTCCACCAAGTTGTTAACTCGAAGGCGTTTCCATTTGATATCTGCCTGCACTAGGGACTATATCATGAAGGGGGTTTTTCCTTCACAGAACTTAATTCAGTCAGGAGTCCTTGTTTTTCTGGTTGTTTATTACTGTTGCCCCTGGAATGTAAGCTTCATGAGGACAGGCTCTTTGCCTGTAAACCTGGGTAACTTCACTGCCAAGCTCAGTGCCTGGTATGCAGTTGCACAATAAATAGTTGTTAGGTGAATGAAGGGAAGTGACAGCTACTTTCATACGGATTGTATTATAAATCCTCAGACTGACTACCAGACAGAGGGCATGGCCCTCTGCTGACTCCCCTTCAAAGCTCACCCCCGGGCATGTTAGCCCTGTTCCAAGTACCAAGCAGACTTCCTGGTGTGTAATGTGCTCGGGGCTGCTGCTGCCTCGGTTCAGGGCTCCCCCATCTCCTCAGGAATGATTGTCTCCTCCTTCAGTCTCTCCCCTCTCTTATCTCCAAATTTGCAACTTGAATGAGCTACACAAAATAGTGCTTTCTAAAACAGAATCAAATTTACCTTGTGAGGAGATAGGGATGGGGGCAAAAATACAGATTTCCAGGCCCCATCCATGGAGATTCTCATTCAGTAGAGTTTAAAGGCCTAAAATCAGGTTTACTCTTGGACTGTACATACATAAGCCTACAAATGAAATCCTTTTTCTTAAACCAGTTTGAGTCAGATTTTTTTATTGTCTGCAGCCAACAGTATTAACTAATTCCTTTCAACAGTGTTTTTATATGTGCACATCTTCCCACCAGTCTACAAACAACTTGAGGGAAGAGACTGTGTGTGTGTGTTTCCATCTTTGATACCTAGCACGTAACAAATAATCAGAAACTGTTGAATAAGTTTTCCCTTGTTCAATTCAGAGAACTTTCCCTCACCTGGAGAACATTTTATAGGTAACCTCAGTCATTTGAAACTCGGCTAGAAACCAGGATATAATCAACAAAGATTTCCAAACAAGCAAATGTAATTTTTTAGCATCAATTCACTAAAGCTTATACAGTTTACACATAAGTCTGTCACATGTCCTCGTTTGTGGCCTATGTTCCTCTAACCCAGACATAACTCTAACAATAATTGTTTTTCTTTTGTGTGTATTTGTTCCTTGGCCACAGGAAAGGAAAGACGTTAAAGGCAGAAGGTGGTAGCAAGAGGAGGTGGCTTCCCAGCTCCACAGAGTTTTCCAAGGACCCAGGTTCTTTCTCTCTTGCTGTTGGGCTCTTCCCTAGGTGTTGCCAACCTCTACACAGAAGCAGTAATACCACATCAGCATCCCAGCACGCGGAAAGGGGGAAAGAGGAAGTGGAGGGCAAGCAACTCTCATTTAGGGAAGTGACATAGAAGTCCTACACATTACACTTCTACTCATATTCTATTCGTGAACACTAAGTCACACAGTCACATCTAGCTACCAAGAAGGCTGGAAAATATGTTCCTAGTGAGAAAGACGTGTATATGCTCTACTGAAGCTCAATAAGGGAGTCTATTGCTAAAAGGAAGAAGGTAAGAATGGCTCCTAGGGACTGGTAACTAGAATTCTAAATCTAATATTCATTTTATATTAAAGTTCTTGGCATGTAGTGGCTGCTCAGAAACTGTTAACTATTATTATTGGCATATGTGGTTTCCATTTCTGCTTTCATGGCAACTTCCTAACTTTTAGAGCTGAACATAGGATTTCAGAGACCAGGTTCAGAGCCATGGAAACATTCCAGAACTTTTTCCAACTGCATATAACTCTGACTTCCTTAGCCAGCCAGCCTTGTGATCTGGTCCACCACTAGATAAAACTAATGGGTCGCCATAATTTATCTTGGCTGTCTCCCTTCACATCCCAATTACTGACTTCTGCCATGGTTGTAACATTGCTTCTTGGGGTGACAGGAAAGAAATTCCATTCCATCTTCCCCCCAGCCAAAGGTTCTATATTTCAGGTGCACTTAGTACCTTTGCTTTTCCATCGTGACTACAGAGATTTAAATATCTACCTGTTGCCCTACTAGATTGTGAATTTCTTAAGGAATGGAGCTACCATTTACAATTCTTTGCCTCTCCAGTGCCTGGAACAGTGCCTGGCACTGAGAATATGTGCTCAGTTTGTTGAATTAAATAAATCGTATGAATTTATTCAAATTTTGGTATAATATTCCAAGGACTGAAATTAATTAAAACCAAATTTGGTGCATTGTTAAAAGGGCTTCAAAGTAGCCTCAAGTTAGATTTTTTAGTTCAGTCTATCTTAAAGTAAGATCACTTGTCTTCTGAAAGCAGATTTTAATGACCTTACGTATGGATTTTTAAAAGGAGGAGAATTAAAAATCCATTATTTTTCAGTTAATCCCATTGCTTCACAAAGTTACTCATAATATTCTACACAACATTTTATGTTCATGATTGCGCCCAGAAAACTCTTTAATTCATATTGCTGCTAGTAATATTTGTAAATACTTCAACTGTGGAGGAGAATGGTAAGGAATATGTATTTCCTCCTAGCCTGCATACTCACACTCAGCTTATGTGTCCTGCACTCTGGGTTTTTGCTTTAGCAGTTTCCTCTGCTTCTAGCACCTACCAGTTGAAGCTCTGTCCTTCCTTCACAATTGCGCTCAACCCTCTCCTTGGCAAGCCTTCCCAGATTCCCCAGCCAACAGCTTGCTCTCCCTCTCTCATGCTCCCCAAACTCCGCTACTTGTACCTTTCCTATTGCACTTCTGTAATCTGTCTCTCCATAAGTGATTATGTATCTGCCGTCTTCTCTGAGCCTCAGAGGGGCTCACAAGGTAAACAGCTTTGGATTCAGATGGTCCAGACTCCACCAGTGACTAGCTTGTGTGACCTTGAGCATTTAATGTGACCTCTTTAAGCCTCACCATCACCATGGGCAAAACTGGGATCCTAACATTACTTCCCACATTGGTTTTTGGTGGATTAATTAATTAATTAGTTAAAAACACATTATAATGTACTTACCACATGTCAGACACTGTTCTAAGCACTTTATGAATACTAATTCATTTAGCCTCATACTTTTTCTATGAAATACTGAGCTGGTTACTAAACTATTTCTCTCAGCTTCAGATCTACCTTTCTGTACTCTGGCTGATGGGGGGATCTTGGACCCCACAAACCAGTTCTTCTTTGGCCCCAGGTTTCCTGTTAATTTCTGCCGATAGGGGGCACTAGAGGAAGACCAAGGGCTGGAGAGGGGAGATTTTCTCCTTTCTCTTTGCTTGCTTTTGGTTCCTTGCAGTATCCCCCACACACACCAGCAGCAGCCCTTCACCAGCATCAGCCTTTGGTCCCAGCCTCCAGCGCCCTTCCACGGCCTAGAACCAGGAGCTCCAGGCCCCCAGAGACTTAGCAGCGGGTCTCTTGCTGCACATGCCCAGCTTCTGATGGTCCCAGCCTCTTCCCCCTCGTTCCTCCAGCTTTAGGAATGGTACCTGCTTCTTCTGGGTACCACCTGTGGTGGTGGCCTCAGTGTTCCATTCCTTCTCGTTCAGTCCTCTAGCACCTGTGAAATCAGTTCTTTAAATTCCTTTTGTTGAGATATACGTTGTGTGGTTCTGCCTTCTCAACTGGCCCCACCTGTTACAGGTTGGTTTAATTACTATCCCCACTTTACAAACGAGAAAAAAAACCCGGAGGAGTTAAATAACATGCCTGAAGTGTGCCGGGATTTAAACCCAGGCTCCAGATGCCATGGTGGTCCCAGGACACAGAAGGTCACGTGTGTGAAGCGCTCCCCCAGGCCTGCTGCATGGGAACACTAAACAGATTGCAGATAGCGGTCCTCTGGTCTCCAGTCATCATCCTTGTCACCCTCATCATCACTCTTCAGCCTTGCATCCCACAAGCCACCTAGCGCAGGGTGTGTGCAATGAATGCCCACTGAATTGAGCTTAATTACCTAGCTAGGCGAGGACAAGGTGGCATAGATGGGGCTTGAGTTAGAAAGGGACATGGAGGAGGTAGTAGGACCACAAAGCCTCTGCATCCTATCCCTCCACCCTCCTTCCTTTGGAGCTGTTACCAGGGCAACTGGCTCTCCCTCTCTTCTTATCCCTCTCCCCGCCTGCCTGCCACCCTTCTCCTGTCCCATTATACTTTGGCTTCTTGACTTTCATTTTTCTATTTATTAAATGGGAATAAAGAGTTTCTGACATTCTAAAAATATCACAAGGAGAAATATAGCAGTAATTTGGGTGGGTAGCAGAAGAAAACATTATTCTGTTATTTTTCTGTTGTATTGAATTCTATTTCTCTCTTCTTCTGTTGCATTGTCATAATTTTTGGTGCCTAATTTTAACAAGAAGAGAGTGTGTTTTACATAACCATATTTCTAATAGCAGTGGCCCACCAGGCTCCGTTATCCTGTTATCACAAAAACACTTTGAAATCTTTGTTTATAAACTCATTAGCCTTCTATTCAAGTAGTTGTTGCACCAGACCTAATTGCTTCCAGATAGGATACAATATATTTCATTTCTCATCAGACTCCCTGCCTCACTCGCATTTTGTCCTGAAGCTAATTCTCAATAGGCCTGATTCCTAGCCAGGCCTCCGGGCCAGCTCTTATTTTCATGGCTGGTTTAGGCACAAACAATTTATAATCCATTTCATACATGCCCCCACTTCCACCCTGCAGGAGGAGTTCCAAGAAGAAAATGTTGTCTTTGATCAGAGTGGCCAGGGAGAGAACTAATAACCAGTACTTTTTGTGTCTTTTCTAGGCCTCCGGATTTCCCAGAGGTTGTTTAAAAAATCTATTTTCTGCTCCTCTTGAAACACTCTATTCAAGCACTCAGCCCTCTGACGGCCACCGCACCATTTCTTCATTATGCTCTGGGCCCCTCGGCCTCCTCCTGTCTCACACAAAAGTTAGACAAAAAGGCAACTGTTAGAAAAAGGCAAGACACGGAAACAGAAATCCGTGGCGGCAGCTGCTGAGTTAAGCAGCTGATAAGGGGGAACAAATTTGTGCCCTTAGTGTTTGTTTGGAGGTCAGGGCGGTGGCCCAGCAGGACAGGGGGAGGGCTCTTTGTGCACGGTGTGATTTGCCCATCTGGCCCATTCAGCATCCCCTGGACCAGCTGACCCCTGCCACCAGCTGCTTCACGGGCTCCTTCTTGGGCTCTGAGCTTGTTAAACTGTAATGAGCATATCCTCGAGTTTCCTAATTAACTTTGCAACAGTCCCGACACACTTCCATAATGGGGAAAAAAACAGTTTTTCCTGTTGATATTCTTATTTCTTAGTGGAAGAAAAATCATCAGCCATCTGGAGGAATCCTGAGGCTCTCCCTAGAGTGTAGGTTACTTTCAATGTTTTTAAAGCACGTATTCTACATGTATAATTGGGGAGATGAAGACAGGCTATTCCTAGTGAACTTGGGTTCTCTTCAGCTCTTTGTCAAGTCAATTGGTTTTTGTTTTCCCTTCTCACAAGATTTAGCCACTGCACCGACCCCTTCTCTCAGCTGGCATTCAGCTTCCAAACCCTTTGCCTGATTCACTGAGAGTTCCCCCAAAGAGATGTAATTTGTTTCTTTTGTGTGTTCACAGGTTTTGAGCTTCAGCTTGTGTAGTTTATTATTATAGTGGATGTTATCTGTGTCGTCAGGCAGCCCTCAGAGCAGGCATTCACTCGGCTGTGAAACCGCAGGAGGATTCTGACCACAAGGCCAATGTTTTTCCCTTCAGGTCGTACCAATTGTTTGCCACAGGCCCCTTATTATCAGGAATATTTGTGCTTCTAACAGCGGGTAGACTAGTTCTCCTTAGCTTGAACGTTGGGCTAAATCTAAAGGGCTGGCTTACAATGGATAAGAGTGGAACCTGATTAGGCAGCATATAGTTGATATGGACTGGAAAGAGACTTTTTTGTCTTTTAGACATGATAATTTGCTACACACCTTATTTCTTAATTTATTTTTTTTTTTTACAGGCTTGATGCTGCTGTTTCAAAGCAGGTTTTGAGACTTGAGCTCCATCAGCATGTTATTTAACACTTTAATTTGCACAAGGATACTGAGGTTGTCATTTAAAGTTGCTGTCTCAGATTTTTGCCAATATATATTTCAAGTTCTTTGTATAGTAGCTAAGAGCTTTCTTTTTGGAGACAGATACATCTGGGTTTGCATCCCAGCTCTGCTACTCACTAACTGTGTGATCCTGGGGGATTTCCTTGATCTTTCTGAAGCTCAGTTTTCTTATCTACAAAATGAAGATGATAATTATAGTATTTAATTTATAAGATGGTTGTGAGGATTAAATACCTGGCACATAGTAAATCTTCCACAAATATTAAGTACCATTATTGCAATACTTCCTCTGTATTCCCATAGAACAATTCTGGGCATGTAATAATTGCTGAATAAACATTGATTAAATTGCACTTACCTGAGTTTTCAAAGGCCCAGCTTTCAAAGGCTCAATGTGAAATATTGGTATAATCTCCAAGGCAGGTAATTCCCAAAGATAGAGGCTGAACGTTCATTGAATTCAGTTGCATTTAAATGGTGGTAGAACACACATACACACACACACCATTTTAGATACTATGTCAAATTCTATTAAAATGGAAGTCATGTGAATGTTCCCTGGGCCACACCTATCTCGTGTTGCAGGTAAGCTCACTTCCAAACCCAGGTTCTTACCTAGCTGAGATACCCTGCCACATGTCTTTGAAAACATTTGCTTTAACAAGATGTGTGTGACAGAGATGAAGGGAAGAATGGAGTTTCTTCACGAATCAGAAGTATAGAAGTTGAGCTTGCTAAAACTCCTGGTAATTACAGAGTATATGAAATTACATAATTGTAAAGTTGGAAGGGATCTAGGTTTTATAATAAATCAGTGATAGTGCCAAGAATAGAAACTTTGCTCCCTGGGAAGTTTTTTGGATGCAAGGAGGTGCAGCAACCCTGCAGTGGTGAGACACCTAATGAGATGGAGAAAACCCTCTCCTCTGAGGAAAAAAACCATTCCTTGTGATTTAAAAAAGGATAACACTTGGCAGCCATATTTTCCCCCTCATTTTTCAGTTTTTATCAAGCCTTATATGACAAAAGACATGTTCTCCTTCATAAGAAGAAAGCTAGAGACTGAATTGATAAACAATCCAGATGCCAAGCACTGGAACTATCATAAAGAGAAAGTTCATGGCAATTAACAGACTCTAAGTAAAGGACTTTTGATCTAATCACAAGTCCCGACAAGCTCTGACCAAGCCAAGCCAAGAAGACAAAAATCCTGGACAAAATAACAAGTAATTAATAATAGATGAGAATTGGTAGAAAAGCTATCAAATTGGAACATTATGTTTGCATTTTTAAAATCTTGCTTATTGTTCTATATAATGTATGACAGGATACTGAATGGAATTTTTCTTATCTCAGGGTTTTGGCTAAAGACCCAAGCTAAGGTCAACAGGTGGTACCTTACATTCTATAAAGAAACCTAGGAGCCACCAGACATGGCCTCCAGTGCTCGAAGCGGTGGCCAAAGAGATCCCCCAGCTCTCACCACCACCACCCCATGAGCAGAAGGCTATTGCCCACAGCTGAGGAGATTTCTAGACAAAGAATGAAGCCTCCAAGGGGACCACATGTGGAGATGAGGGCCGCTGTAAGAGGGCAGACCAGTGTCTCAGTTTCTGGCTTGAGGCTTAGCGAGTTGCCCAAAGTGATGGGGCCACCAGGTTGGCCCACCATGAGGCAGCTCATGAGAGAGGCTGAGCAGCGGCCCTGGAGGGGGGATTCTGAAGGCAGAGGCTGACTGGAGAAGTCGGTGATGGTGGGAGAAAAGAGAGCAGCTGCATGGTGGGGCCACCTCCCACTCTTCACAATAGCTGGGGTGGGTGGAGACTCTTGAAGGCCAGAGGACACCACAGAAAGTAGCTGAACCTGAGTCATTTGAAGGCCTGGCACCCGTGAAGGGGCCTGTTCCAGGGAGAAGACTGGAGTAGCAGTAAGAGGCTCTGGGGTTTATCTCCCAGCTGGGAACTGAGCAGAAGGTCACAGGCAGTCAGCCAGGGAGCCCTTCACCAAGTCAGGCCCCTTCAAGGCCTTCTAAGAAAACCTGCTATTGCATCAATGACACAGCCAGCTTTGGGACACTTGCCCATGGAGGGCACTGGCAGCCATGAGGGAACTACAAAGAGCGTAATTTAAATAAAAAGTCTTTTTGCCCCTTGGCCCTTTGTATTAAATATTATTTCTTAGGGTGGCTGTAACAAATTACTATAAACTTCGTGGCTTACAACATCAGAAATTTGTTCTCTCACAGTGCTGGAGGTCAGAAGTTCAAAGTCAGGTTGTCAGCAGGGCTGCTCTCCCCGTAAAGGCTCCAGAGGACAATCTGTTCCTTGCCTCTTTGAGCTTCTGATGACTCCAGGTGTTCCTTGGCCTGTGGCTGCATCACTCCAGTCAGTCTCCATGGTCACACTGCTTCTTCCCCATCTCTGTGGCTCTCTTCTATGTGTTTCTTATAATGACAAGTCATTGGATTTAGGACCCACCCAGGAAAATTTCAACTCAAGATCTTTAACTTAATTATATCTGCAGAGATCCTTTTTTCCAAATAAATTCACAATCATCTGCTCTGGGGATTACAATGTGGACATATCTTTTTGGAGGTTACAATTCAACTCACTACATTCCTTGTCCCCCTTTCCTCCTCCAACCAGGTAGGGACCACAATCAGCAGGGTGAAGGGAAAGAGGAAGGAAGCCACAGACTGTGCTTCCCACCTACCCAGAAAGTCCCCACTCCCCGTGAAATAGGCCCAAGCTTGGGAGAAGAATCTCTAAAATGAATGTGAATTTGAAACTTTACATTGTACCTCACTAAACTTTCATTACCTCAAAGTAGCTTTGAAGTTTTGACATCTGCCTGAGAGTTTCTACAGGGTCATGAAGGGGAGACCTCCCAAGCATGACTGAAGGCAGTGCTGGGAAGGGATAAGACAAGCATTTCCTGTTGCATTCCACTGAATTCAGCACAGTCAATAAACTGGTTACACTAATATTATTAAATAGTCTATACTTTTCTAATTTAGGAGCTCTGGTTTGGGGTTTTTTAAATAAGAAAAGCACAATTTAAAGGTGAAGTGTGCTAATATATGTTCTCAGTGAACATTATATGAGGACAGGACTAGCTATTTGGAACAAATACCCATGGAAATCTAAACCACAAAACTATATGAAACGTCAATTACTGAAGCAAGAAGAGTGAGAATAAGCAGTTTTTTTAATAGCAGATGTTCTGTCCACCAATTCCAGATACAGACTGATAAGGAAAGTGCAATGGGACTATTACCTACAACAACCAATCAAAATTCTATTAATGCAGCCTCATATCACTTCAGACTTCTAAGAGCTCTGTCACACTGCTGGCTACATTGAATTGTTATTAATGGAAACCTGAAGGTCAGATGAATGGCCAAAGAGACAGCTGTCTTCTTGAACAATTGATTTTGTTGAGATTACAGAAACTTTTGAACCTAAATACCTCTGTTCTTTCACAGCTTTTAACTGTGATTTGTCCATGTCAGCTCATGTTTTCAGCTTGTTGCAATCTTTATAATGTTGACTTTGTTGTCCAGTGTGTTAGTTCTTGCTCATAGTTTTGCATTGTTCACACATTTGGTAAACTGGCCTTCTGGGACTGTGTTAACAGGGACTCTGGGGACAGAACAGGCTCAAAGGCAGAGCTTTATGGTGAGCCAGTGGAGGCCATTGATGGAGTGTTCAGTCAGCTAAAATATCAACACATAGAAGCCCTCATTTAGTAATGTCTGCAGCATTGGACTTTCTAGAGAAATAGAAACACTAACAAAATAGCTAGAATGAAAGTCAGTAAGAAAAAAATTATATTCTGCATTCTGCCCAATCTCTTCTTTCCTTCTACCCCCAATAGTAGTTACAGGTCTACAAAGTGAGGATTCACCTTCAGTTTAATGATTTTCAATCATTGCAAGACAAAAATGAAAGAATGGATTAACCCATTTTCAACAAGATGTGAAACTCCCCAAATATCCATTTAACCCTGAGTTAACTGGAAAAATCATTTGTCCAGATACCCCTATTCTCTGATTTTTGATATAATTAACCCATTCTCCTTTTCTTTGCCCTAAATGATAGTTGGGGGTATGGAGGAAAGGGGGTTGGAGGGCAGAGAGAATTTAGTAAAAGGAACAACTGACAAGAGAAGTGGGTAATACATAAAGTTCAGAGGTGAAACAACTCTGAACACAGGCATCTGGTTGTAGTTCATGGACCAGAAACTATCCCTCTGAGAATTTCAGCCAAAACAAAAACTGCTAACTATTATAATCAGATGACACACCTGAACTAGAAAGCCAGAGCTCTGTAACTACCTGTGTGACTCTCCCATTGTGTAGAGGTGTCACTCCAGCAGGTATGGATTATCTATTAATCATTAGGAGGAAAGTGAATGCTGTTGTCTAATTTGGAGGTGTTGGGGTTTAATTCCATTAACACTATATCATGATACCAGGGCTTTAAGAAGGATTACTGAGTACAGGAAACATAGATTTGGATTAAGTTTTCCTATGCATATGTCTTGTACTTGGATCACATTCAATAGTCTATGCCATCACTATTGTTATTGGTGGACCATTATGCAGACATATGAAACCCCTGGATGCCTCTGCCCTGGACATCCTGACAGCACCTGGGATCCTGGAACACATGGCCTCTTCTAGGAAATCATGATTCCTTGGGGAGCCCAAAGCAGATTTGATCATAACCCTGCCTGGCTCGTAGGGTCAGACATGGTGAATCCCAACATGCAAAATCACCCAAATGGTAAAATTGGTAAAGCAGAAAAGATAAGCACTTAATGCCTCTTAACTCTAAAACCTTGGTTGCCACAGTGGAAGGCAATGCAGAATTTCTATGCTGAAAAATCAAGGACAAAATTGATCTTCCTTAAGAGATTAAAAGAATTACTTGTTGTTTAGGATACTATAAAAGCTTAGGAAGAAAGACTAAAACAAAATCTTAACACTGAATATATTTAATTCAAGTTTATCTATCATAATGGGATTACAGCTCGTTTATTTCTTGGAGCAAATAAAAATAACAGGCTTTGGAGACAGGGTGTTTAATAGCCAACAAATACATATATATATATATATATATGTGTGTGTGTGTGTGTCTCTGTGCAAGTGTGTATAAAATATATGTATAAATAGTCTGTGTGTATAAAATATATGTATAAATAAATACATAAATAAATGGTATTTAAGCAAGTTATATTTTATTTTATTCCTTTTTATTGGTTTTTTGGTAGGTATAGCTTTTAAAATTGGTATCCCAAAGTAGTAGCTGCCTTAGAAATAGGCAGAAGGTACAGAACAAGAAATACAATACAGGTTGAGTACCCCTTACCTGAAATGCTTGGGACCAGAAGTATTTCAGATTATAGATTTTTTCAGATTTTAAAATTTTTGCATTATACTTATCAGTTGAGCATCCCAAATCTGAAAACCTGAAATCCAAAATGCTCCAATAAGCATTTCCTTTCAGCATTATATCAGTGCTCAAAAAGTTTTAAATTTTGGAGCATTTCAGATTTCAAATTTTTGGATTTGGGAGGCTCAACCTGTATACTCCTTTGTTTGTTTTAGTATTAACAATTTCATAATTATCTTTCAAGATGTCTGCAATTTAGATTCATCAAGAAAGGGTATGTTGAAAATTAATTTCATGGAGTTTTTTTGTCTGAGGCAGGAACACTGGGAATACATCGATGCTGGCCTCTCCTGCTCTGAAACTGAGGACTTGCTGCTCTAGGTTCCCCCAGAAGTGCTCTCACCCTGCTCCTCCTTGCTTTTGTTCAAGTAGTTACCTTCTCCTGGAATACCCATTACTCACTGATGTCTAAATCATGACTATTCTCTAAGGCCTAGTTCATATGCCACCTCACCCTACAAGCTTTGTTTAATACATCTTTTTCCATGTCAGAACTCCCCTATCACTCAAGGTCTCAGCCTATGCTTCATTTGAATGAGCTACCAAATCTTGACACACACTCCCCAACCTCTTCTCCCTTCTGTGAATTCCATGTTTTGGAAAAGTATGCTACCCGAGTAAACAGCATTTAAGAAAAAGTTCAGCTATGTAGTCAATGGTTTTTGTTTGGGCAGTTATTGTGTAACTATCAACAATGTCATTTTTATTTAGTATTATGAACTGCATAATCACACAAGTCACTGTCATGGATGTGGCACTAATTATAATAATGAGGGAAACATTAAGTCAGCAGTTAGTGGCCTAACTCCAACTGTTGTGCTATACTTCTGGCCAAGATCATGCCTGTTCTGGACATGTTCCTTTGGAGTACTGAAACCACCAAATGTCTGTCTGTAAAAATTATGTCACCCACTGATTGTATCCTAGAAATTTCAACGATGTCATCAACAAGCAATCAAAGCTACTGATGAGCACAAGCTAAGCAATGTTAACACAAAGTTGGTATTATTTCGGCCTAAAGGAACTTGACCTTTTATTTTGGCTGGGGTGACCAGCTTTCCGTTTCTGTAAAGCAGAAATAGCCTTTGAACCTAAAGCTTTACTCTCTAAAACCTCTAAGCTTCTGGCAAGGCCAAGGTGAGAATGAAGAACCTCTATTCTAAGCCTCCCTGATTCTTTTTACCAAATCTTAACTGTATTCAACACTGTTGTAACTTCAAAGGTCTGGTTCCAGAAAACATTGCTCATAGGGGACCGTCCAAAATGTCAATAGTAACTGTTAAAGGGAAACTTATAGGCTCAACTTTAGTGTCCCACCTTTCCACACATTCACGTGGCTGAATTTGGAAGGAACATTTCTTTAGTCTCATAGAAGCAAACATTAAAGAGGGAATTATATGACTAATAATATATTACAGTTCTACTCTGTGCCAGGCACTGAGTTAAGCACTTTGCATTCACTGTCTGTAGTCCTCCAACAGCTTTGCATAGTGGGTCTTATCATCTAATCTAACACATCTGGATTTATATTTTTGTGCAACTAATATTTTCCCCTTTAAACCTGGTACCCTTCCTTTGTACAGACTCAATTTTGACACTGGCTATCCACAGAGTAAGGTTATTACAGGAGAAATTAAAATAGAATCAAGAGAAGGTGGTTCTTGTCTATAAAGCCTAAACAATGAACTTGGAAGAACAATTTCAAAGTGAATTTTGACCACAGCAGAAAAGATACAAATTTCTGGGCTAATGGTCTGGAAGAAAGTCAGAAAGACCAGGAATTCCCAATTTCATCTTCTTTAAAAAGACCTGCCCTGTTTCTAGTTCACTTATGTCTAACGTGTAGCCGTTTGGGTCCCCAGCTGACAGCCTGGAATATCTACTAGTGCCCCTCCTCCTTAAAGGGTCCTAAACCCTAATTTTTGTCTTCCAAGTGGTGAGACACTTGGGAAAGCTCATCTAGGTGTCTTAGCCCCCTGTGCACCACTTAGGACTTGACAAACGCCTTATGGCCTCACTTCTCTGCACTCTCCTTCCTTCAAGGTTCTTGGCCTTTCAAGTTCTGCACACCGTGGTGTCTTAGTCAACTCAGGTTGCTGTAACAAAAATACCATAGACTGGGAGGCTTAAACAACAAACACTGATTTCTCCCAGTTCTGGATGCTGGATGTCTGAGATCAGGGTGCCAGCATGATTTGGTTTGGTGAAGGCCCTCTTCCTCACAAAGGCCACCTTCTCATTGTGTCCTCACATGGGGAAGAAAAACAGAGAGGAGCGTGCCCTCTCCTGTCTCTTCTTGTGAGGGCACTAGTCCCATCACGAGTGCTCCACCCTCATGACCTAACCACCTCCCAAAGGCTCCACCTCCTAATACCATCACATTGGGGGTTAGGGTTTCAACATATGAATTTTGCAGGTACACAAACATTCAGTCCACAGCACTTGGTAACCCTAAACTTTTGAAGGCTACCTGTGTATGACTGTCAATGCTCTGCTCAGTTGCTGCTTTCTGCTTGTTTTCTGCTCAGCTTTTTCCACAGTCTGCTGCTTCCATTCCACTGTCAGTGCCTTACAGGAAACAGGGTAGAATGTTGCAAACCTGAGGGTGTTTTCTTTCTCTCTGGGACCTTAGTTCTGGGACCTTAATCCTGGCTCCCTTGTAGCTCTCAGATGCTTCAAACAGGTTTTTATTTCTTTCTACATTTATCTAGCTCTTTCAGTTGTTTCTCATTAGGAAGTTTGATTGGATGCACTGTTATAGTCAGAAATGGAAGTGAGCAATCCCCATCAAAATACTAATGTCATATTTCACAGATCCAGAGAAAATAATTCTCTATGCTTCGTTTGGAACCAAAAAAGAGTCTGAATAGCCAAAGCAATCTTAAGCAAAAAGAACATATCTGGAGGTATCATATTACCAGACTTCAAATTATACTACAAGGCTATGGTAAACAAAACAGTGTGGTATTGGTACAAAAATAGAGACATAGACCAATGGAACAGAACAGGGAACCCAGATGTAAAACCATCTACCTACAACGAACTGATTGTAGATGTAAAACCATCTACCTACAACTTTGTCTTTGACAAAGCAGACAACAACATACAGTGGGGAAAAGAAGCCCTTTTCAATAAATGGTGCTGGGAAAATTGTATAGCCACATGCAGAAGAATGAAACACTATCTCTCACTACTTACAAAAATTACTTCAAGATGGATAAAAGACTTAAGTGTAAGGCATAAAACCATAAAAATTCTAGAAGAAAACATAGGAAAAACTCTTCTAGACGTCTGCCTAGGCAAAGAATTTATGACTAAGACCCCAAAGGCAATTACAGCAACAGCAAAACTAAATAAATGGGACTTAATGAAATTAAAATGCTTCTGCACAGCAAAGGAAATAATCAGTAGAGCAAATAGACAACCTACAGAATGGGAGAAAATATTTGCAAACTATATATCTGATGAAGGGGTAGTATCTAGAATCTACAAAGAACTGAAACAAATCAGCAAGAAAAAACAAACAATCCCATTAAAAAGTGGGCAAATGACATGAACAGAAGCTTTTCAAAAGAAGATAGATGAATGGCCAAGAAACATATGAAAAAATGCCCAACATCACTAATCATCAGGGAAATGCAAATTAAAACCACAATGAGATATCACCTTACCCCTGTTAGAGTGGCTATTACTAAAAAGTTAAAAAACAATAAATGCTGGCATGGATGCAGACAGAAGGGAACGCTTATACACTGTTGGTGGGACTGCAAATTAGTGCAACCTCGATGGAAAACAGTATGGAGATTCCTCAAAGAAATAACTGTAGACTTACCATTCAATCCAGCAATCCCACTACTGGGTATCTACCCAAAGGCAAAGAAATCATTTTATCAAAAACACACCTGCACTTGAATGTTTATTGCAGCACAATTCACAATTGCAAAGATGTGGAATCAACCCAAGTGCCCATAAATTCATAAGTATATTTTTTAAATGGGGGTGTGTATGTGTGTGTGTGTATATATATATATATACACACACACACACACACACACACACCATGGAGTACTACACAGCCATAAAAAGAAATGAATTAATGTATTTTGCAGCAACTTGGATAGAACTGGAGACCATTATCCTAAGTGAAGTATCTCAGGAATGGAAAAACAAATACCACAGGTACTCTCTAATAATTTGGAACTAATCAATGGGCACACGCCGGCACAAAGAGAAGTAAAAGTCATTGGAAATCAAGAATGGGGGAGGGGAGAGAAGGGGAGGGGTAAAAAACCCTACCTAACAGGTACAATGAACACTATTCGGGTGATGAGCACACTAATAGCCCTAACTTGAGCATTATAAAAGCCATCCATGTAACAAAAACATCTGTACCCCCTTAATATTTTGAAATTAAAAAAAAGAAATGCAAGTGAGAATAGTGGAATAGAAGTATAAGGGGCTTTTTTCTTCCTTTTTTATTAATTTATTTATTTTTATTTCAGAATATTATGGGGGTACAAACGTTTAGGTTACACATACTGCCTTTGCACCGCCTGAGTCAGAGCCACAAGAGTGCCCCTCCCCCAGACAGCGCGCACCGCACCCGTTAGGTGTGAATATACCCCTCCCTTCGTCCCGCTCCCACCTGCCCGACACCCGATGAATGTTACTTCCATATGTGCACATGTGTTGATCAATTAGTACCAATTTGATGGAGAGTGCCCCTACGAAGTCTTTATGCCCATCCCCTGCCCATGTTCCTCAGTGAGCTCAGTGAACAGTAGAACGTTTTCCCTCATGCTGAGATCAGTGTGGAGGTGGTACCAGCCACTGGCACACCCGAGAGAGACCTGGCCATCTAAAGGGAAGGATATGAAGCAGGTGATGACCCAAGGCCAACTTCCCTGAGCCTGCCCAGGTTACACTGCAAGGCCTTGTCTCTCCTTACGCCCATCCCCAGGGAAGAAAGAGAAGAGGCGAGGAGGGTGGAGAACCTGCACTGACTGAATTTACTCTGAATGGACCAAGATTCTGTTTCCATCATCAGGCAGAATGGCGACTCAAGACAGAACTTTTAAAAAAATATATGCAACATAAAATTTATCATTTTAACCATTAAAAAAAGGCATAAGTTCAGTCACAGAAAAATACAGACAATTGCATATTTTTTACACATCTGAGTTTGTGGCCCATGAAGTTCAGCCCTGCTAATGGGATCATATCAGAAATATTGCTCTGTGACTTGCTTAGCAATATATAATAAAAATTTTTCCAGATAATTCACATAGATCTATATTTTCTTTTTAATAGCTGCACAGTATTGCCTAGTAAGGTTGGATGTAATATATTCCTCCATTCTACCATTAATGTGTGTTTAAGAGATTTTTAATTGTTTTCTATTATTAACTACATTATCATGTTCACATGCTTTTATTGGTGAATCACAAAAATCCTAGGAGTGGAAGTGCTGATTTAAAATGTATCAACATGTAAAATTGTAATAGATACTATCCAATTACTTTCCCTAAAATCATGGCAATTTACATTCTAACCATTGGTATACAAAAATGTCCCACAAAGCTCTGATGCTATCAGTTTCACCATTTTTGTTAATCAAACAGGAAACAATAATATATCATTATTATTTTAATTTTTACTTTCCACTAATGAGAGCGAGAATCTTTTCATATTTTTATTGTCTACCCATAATTTCTTTTCTACAAACTAACAATTTGTTTCAATCATCTATATTTATAGTTATTTTTTCTTAATAATTTATACTCATCCTTTTTATTATAGGCCTATTAATCCCTTTTCTGCTACATGATAATTCTAACAGGTAATGTGTGTTGAGTGCCTATATTGCACAATCCTGTACTACATGCTTTAAAAATATTGTCTCATTCAATCTTTATAAAAACCAAATGTTACTACTGAGCTTACTAGACTAAAAAAAACCAGTTGACAATACCAAGTGTGAGCAAAGAAGTGGAACAACTGCAAGCCACGCATTGTTGGTGGGAATACAAAATGATACAACCACTTTGGAAAACAGCGTGACAGTTTCTTATAAACATACACTTATCAGATGATCCAGCAACCCCACTCCTCGGTATTTACCCATGATAAAGAAAAACACATATCTACAAATATATTTATTTGAATGTTCATGGCAGATTTATTCATAATAATTAAATAGCCAAAAACTGGAAAGAACCAAAATATGGTTTTGATTTTGGTGTCAGCAAATTCTCCTTCTGTCACTAAGAGTTTTTACCTTATACAAGTTATTCCTGTTTTGTTTGGTATATGAGGATTTGTGGCACTTATATTTTCTTTCTATCATTCAGAGTATCTGTCCTGTCTTATTGAAACTTTTGCTCTGAATTCCATTTCTTCTGATATTAATTTGGTCTCCTTATTGTTGTTTGGTTTTCACATGTCTCATACATTTTTCAATATTTCTTACCTTTCTAATCACTACATGACTAAAAAAGTTTTGGTACTGTCTTAATATTCATAAGTTCAGGATTCTTAGATTATAAACCTTTCACCTAAATTAGGAATATTGTTCTACTAGCTACGAGATGTTGCAAATGAGAAATTCGACACCAATCTAACTTTCCTTTGCAATTCACTTTTAGAAGCTGTAGTCCCAAATCTTATTCACTTAGGTTCCCCTATAAAACATAACGGGATTTTGTTATTGGCATGCAGAATTTTATTTAAAAATAGACCTATCAATGAATGTATAATGAAATTTTCATTTCCCTGATGACTTTTAATATCAATATTTTAATAATTTAACAACTGATCCAAATAGCTGATATGATGTCACAGTCTGGAGAGATGAAAAGAGGAATTACTAACTGAAGAGATTATGGGAAGCCTTGTGGAGAGGTTGAAGTTTGAGCTGAGATGGAGGAAGCCTCAATAAATAGGGTGAAGTAGGTAGGAGATTCCAATCAGAAAGTTAAGCATAAACTGAACAACAATCAAGTCTAAACACTGAAGAGTGTTAAGAAAATGGAAAGGAGGCCACTGGAGTTGAGTAAAGAGTAGTGAGTGATAAGACTATAAAACTCCCGGGAGCAGATTGCAGAGGACCAGGAATGACGAGGAGAAGATTATGAAGCTTATTCCTTCTGCAGAGGGAAGGCTGGGAAGGATTGTGGCAGTTGAGTGGAAAGAGAAGAACAAATTAGAGACATTTCTCTTAACCAGGAGAGACACAGTGAGGCCCTGAGCAAGGCAGCGGCAGTGGGATTGAAGATGTGCAGACCCCTGCAAGAGCAATTTCAGACATAGAATCCTTGAAAAACATTTGGATGTGGAAAATGAGAAAGAGTGAAAAGTTGAAAATAGTGTTGAATTTTTGATCCTGGGAGGATGATGGTCCATGATGCTTGTTTCTAGATATGGGCTAGAATTTTTGCTTTCAATAAAGGACAGTCTTCAAGCCTCATGGAAAGGACTATGTAAATACTCTGAAATATTACCATGTACTTCAAAGAACAGAGCCTGGGGTACAAGCTTCAGAGCTGCCATCAAGTTCTAACAACTTTCTGCTCATACCAGAGGTTTGAGCCAGGATTTATAAGACATCTTTCAATCCGAAGTCAGACATAGTGATAAAAGCAGATTGCTGACTCAAGAATGAACTGAAGAAGGAAATTTAATTGTGGTTATTTGTATGAAATACCTTTGTATGGAATAGCATTGGTATTTAAATTTTTTTTATTTTGGAATAGCTTTATATTTACAGGATAGTGCAGAGATTTCCTATATACTCTTCACCCAACTTTTTCTAATGTTAATATTTTATATAACCATTGTACATTTGTCAAAACTAAGAAACTAACACAAGTCCAGTATTATTAACTAACCTACAGACTGTATTCAAATTTTACTAATGTTTCCAATACTATATCCTTTTTCTGTTTCAAGATTCCATCCAGGGTACACATTGCATTTAGTCATCATGTCTCTTGAGTCTTCTCTGATTTGTAACAGTTTCTCAGTCTGTCTTTGTTTTTTGATGATATTGGCAGTTTTCAGGAGTATTCAGGTATTTTGTAGAATGACCCTCAATTTGGGTATGTCTAATCTTTTCCTCTTGATTATAGGTCTTTGGAGACAATAACACAGAATTAGGTGCTCTTCTCATCCCATCATATCAGGGGTATGTGATATTGTGACTCACCACTGATGGTGTTAATCTTGATCATGTGGTTAAGGTGGTGTCTGCCAGGTTTCTCTGTTGTGAAGTTACTGTTTTCCCCTTTCCATAGTCTATTCTTTGGAGGTGAGTCACTAAGTGCAGCTCATTCTCATGGAGAGAGGAATTAAGCTCCATGCCCTTGAGAGGGAAATAGTTATATATATTATTTGGAATTCTGTAATCCCCTTATCCCCCATTTATATATTCATTTTAAATAGTGACATTTGTGTCACTGACGTGGTAGGGGCCTTCTGTGGAGGAGATCGTCAGCAAGTGTGTAGGATGAGTGAGAGTAGTAGCTCTAGTTCTTTTGGGATTGGAACAGCAATAAAGGCATTTGCTTGGTTGTTGCCTCCCTGTTAGTCTTTAGAAAGTGAACTTTAAAGTTTTCCTTCTAAAGGAAGAGAGGCATAGTGGATGTTTCCTGGGAGGGATATGTTTTCCACATTGATACTCCACAATGAATATGAAAATGCTGCAGAGATAACTCAGAAATATCTGTGAACAAGGCTTTGCTATCTTTGGAGGATCTTGCCTTTGGTTTTTCTTAAAAGACTCTCATATTATAATAGATGGTACTGAGGGAAACCTAGACTGTCTACAGTGTTAGCCAGATAGGGTTCAGCATAGGGTTTTGTGGAGTTCTGCCTCTAACTCTGTTTTGCTTGCATGGAAGATCAGAGTAATAAACGTGACATTAAAGACTGCCTCTGGGCAGGAACTTCCAACTAAGTCTCAGGCTGGAAGCCTGAGAATGAATTGTTTTTATAAAACCTCCATCTGCTTGACCCATTGTGCATTAAATCATATGAGTTAGTAATAACAGTTTCCTATTATAAAATATGTGTATTTGCACTTCCACAAATTCTTATTTAAAAGCTCAGATGTGGAATTTGGCAAGCCTGAAAATCTATATTAGAGTTCAAGGCCCTAATATTTTTATTGTTTATGCATAACAATCTTAGGTTTTCAGGACTGCAGCATAAGAAATGCAGTTACATAAAATTGAAACCCAATAACCTTCATATTAGAACTTTACCTATTTATCCAACTTTATCTCTTGAGCTTGCAGCCTCTGATAAATGGAGTGATGTATTGTTAGTTTACATACATCCATTGATTCATTATTTATTGACTATCCTCTTTGCTATGCTATACTTTATATACATTATCTCATTTAACCCTCAAAATAACCCTTTGAGTTAGGTGGCATTATCTCCATTTTACTGATGAGGAAACTGAGGCTCCAAGAGGTAAGATATTTGTTAGCAGAGTTCTCTCTGTGTGTCTCTTTTTGCTAGGAATGGAGCTCACATCCATAGAAGCTGGCCTCTAGAAGCTATTTTTGGACAGAACCTTGCCTCCCTTGTCATTATTTATTGGGACCAGTGATGAACATATCCCCCAAGCTGAGCCAATCAAGATTTTTTCTACTAGAAGTTTGAAATTGGAATTCAGAGACTGCGGGTCCCTGCTTATGGCTGAAACACATAGACTTGACAGGCTTAGGAAGGCAGATTCCAATAATGTCATTGGAGAAGTGTACGAGGCAGAGAAAATGAGAACGAAGCTGCTGCAAAGGCAGAAGCAGAAGCGAGAGGCAGTCATGGCAGCCTTCCAGCTCCTAATTTCTGGCCCATCTTGAGCTCTGGCTGTGTTTCTACCCCTGACTTTCACAAGATACCCCTATATCCTTATAATAAATTGTCAATTTTAGCATAAACTAGCTCAAGTTTGCCTCTATTACTTGCAATGAAGGAATCTTAATTAATACAGCTAATATATGACAGAATTTGAACCGAGGTATATTTCCAGGCTATGTTTGTTCTATACTATATTGCCTCTCTAGGCAAAGAATTGCTTAAATCATGGACAGTATATTAATTCTGGGTGAGGATATGAGAATTGTGCTAATGATCCCTTATTATTAATTTATTTCATGGTGAAGGAAGGATTTCACCCACTCATATACACATTTAAAGAAGCAAGACAACTGAACAAATTTTGGTGGTGAGCTCACTGGCTTGCCAGGAACTCTTTGCTACATCAACAGCCTACTCTCATTATTATCATTATTGTGTTCAGCAAGCTAGGCTATACTGTACCATACACCCTGGAAGATCTCCAAATATTTTGCAAATCATATGTCTGCTTTTAGACCATTGACATGCAGTGAGTTCAGGGACTATGGCAGACACTACAGGATATTCACCAGATCTGTTTATCTTCCTCCTGGGCACAGAGTTTTATTATATTTCCCAGGCACCCTGGAAGTTAGTGTGGCCATGAGACCAGATTCTAGCCAGTGGAATGTAAGCAGCAAGATCTGAGCTACTTGTAGGCCTGGCCCAAATAAACAACCAATTGCCATCCTCTGTGTTCTTTCCCCCAAGCCAACAAACTTGGAAGCCACATATTAAAGAAGGAGAAGCTCCATCTTTAATTATTTAGAACCTAGGTTCTTTAACTACTTAGAACCAACCACTAAGTGGGAGCATCCATTTAAGTGAGCAAGAAGCACATTTCAATTTTGTTAAGCTATTAATACTTTGGAGTTTTTGTGTTACAGCAGTGAGTACTACCTTAACAGGGATTATCTCTTCAGTTTATGACTAATTAGCACACATCCCAAGGCAGGAGAACTTTATTAAGGAATAAATCTTATAAAAAGAGAAAGTTCTTCAGTGATAACAGGTCACGTTTAGAATCTTTCCTTTTAAGTCTTGACTATATGCCAGGTCTGCCATGGAAATAGGGTGACTCTGGTTGATTAACATCCTGAGAATTTGGAGTTATGAAAGAGACCAGTGTTTCCAGGCCTTAATTGATGAATCACATTTCCAGCTATCAGCATGGCAAGAAAAAATTATTTCTCAGTTTCTAACAGACATTGTCACCATAGAAGAGAAACTCCCCCATGCCAAGACCCCTATCAGTTGTTTTTGCAAGGATGTGTTTTCTTCAAAGGCTTCAATTCAGAGTTCAGGCCATAAATAGTTAAGCAGAGACAGCTAAATATGATCGGTGCCCAACAAACCCTCAGATGGGGAGAGTGGAACAATTCTGTGGCTAACCCATTTAATTACATAAACTAACATTCCAGATAGTTTAGGCCACATATGAATTATTTTTGTTGCTATTATTACTGTTATTAATTTATATTTTACACATTGAAGACCAATGAGCTCAATTGCAGTAGCCTGTCAGTCTTGCAAGAAACTCCCCTTTCTTTTCTGTCTACCGTTTCCTTAATTCAGAATCAGAATATACCTGGGTGGTTACCTGCATGGCATCAACTCACTGGGAATGCACAGCTCCCTGCTTTACTCCATCCTGATACCCTTGGTCTGGTTAGGAAACCCCAAACAAAATTGGGGAGAAACAGTGGGTCTCATACATTGGAATACATTATCTCAGGTGGCAGTAGACCTAGAGTGAGAGTTTAGTTGACGTGCTGGGGGAGGGAGCAGAGATCTGGGGTAAAAACCTGGGAGCACAGTTCAAGAACCATTGCTCCAATGCAGCTGATTAGACATGACTATTCTAAGCTGAGACTAGAGAATAAAAATCCAGGAAGGTATGTACGCAGACTTCAGGGATCCAGGCACTCAGCCACAGGGGGCTGTGGATACAGAGAAGTGGACGGGGAGCCTGTCACTGGGGCATAGCCTCCTCTGCTTCCCCAGCACCTTGTGCATACCCCTAGTTTTTATCTGAAGGTGCTGTGATTGTTGCTGTTTCCTTCTGGAGATTGTGAGCTCTGTGAGGGCATGGACCCTTTCATGAAAGTCAATTTTAAAATATGCTGATGGCTGGTGCAAAACAACTCAATGGAGGAAGAAGGATAGTCTTTTCAACAAATGGTACTGGAAAAATTGGACATCCCTAAGCAAAAAGAAAAAAGAAAAAGAACTCAACCTAAACCTCACATCATATATAACAATTAATTCAAAAATGGATCATGGATTTAAATGTAAAATATAAAACCATAAAACTTTTGGGAAAAATACAGAAGAACATCTTCAGGATCTAGATGATACCAAAAGCACAATCCATAAAAGAAAAACTGATAAATTAAACTTCATAAAAATTAAAAACCTCATTCTGCAAAGATGCTCTTAATAGAGAAGAAAAAGACAAGCTAGAGAGTAGAAGAAAATATCTGACAAAGACATTAATCTTGAAATATTAAAAAAACTCTAAAACTCAACAGTAAAAACAAGAAAGAAACAAAAACCAAACAATCCAATTATGAAGTGGGCAAAAGGAGATACAGGTGGCAAAAAAAAAATACGAAAAAATGTTCAACATCATTACCCATTAGGGAAATGCAAATTAAATTACAATAAGATATCACTGTGAGCCTACAAGAGCAGCAAAAAAAAAATAGTGATAATAACAAATGCTGGAAAAGATACAGGTAGACTGGATCTTTCATACACTGATGGTGGGAATGTAAAATGGTACAGCCACTCTGGCAAACAGTTTGGCAGTTTCTTAAGAAACTAAACATGCATTTGCTGTACAACCTAGCAATCACAGTCTTGTGCATTTATCCTAGAGAAAGGTAAACTTAATCTTCACACAAAACCCTATACACAAATATTCATAGTAGAAAACTGAAGGAAAAAAAAAACCCCAAATGCCATTTAATGAGTGAATGGTTGAACAAACCCTGGTACATCTATACCATGTAATATTACTCAGCAATAAGAAAAGAATGAACTATTGATACATGCAACAACTTTGGTGTGGAATTCAAGAGAGCTACATGGAGCTATGGGACCCTACACTGAGGGATCATGTAATTTGACCTCCTTAAGAAAGAGATGTTTACTTTCCTTTGCACTCCCGACACCCAACAAACTGTCTAGCTTCTCTGTTAAATGAATAAACGAGGTAGAAGACAAAGAGTCCAAGGTGTTGAATAACTTTGAAACAAATAGCAAGACTGACACCTTCCTGAGACAGAGAAGCACTGCCCTGTCATTCCACATTTCCCTAAGCCAGGCCATTGATTGCAGGGGATTGATTGCAGTGCCAGGAGTTACATGCAAATACGGGTTTTGGAATTCAGTTGTATAAGTTAGTCCCCAAAGCACAGTAAGGCTTGTAACCAGGCAAAGGATACAGGATTACCATCTTTCACACTATTTTCTATATTACACATTTGGCACTTTTTTATATGCTGCTATTATTTCTAACAGCCTGTTCCAAACAATTAACACTTGCTGATATTGATACATATTAGATTGTCAAATTATTTTTCATAAATTATTTGATTGTGTGTGTGTATGTGTGTATAAATCTTTCTAGCTAACTAGATTGGAACCCTCTTATGGGGAGAAGTATTTTGTTTTTGTGTTTAAATTTTTTACACAGAGCTTCTGGCATGATGCTCTCTGTAAAAACAGACACACATGTGTAAGCTGGACCACACCTTAGGACAGGAGTGGGGAACCTTTTCATGTTGGAGGGCCTCATTAATTTAGCTATAATCAAATAAGGCTGCATTCAAGAAACTTCAATTAGATATACTTAAAAATGTCCATTATTTTGTAAAAATCTAACTGCTATGTGCTTAATAATTTCAAAAAATGAATACTATTTGTTAATTTTAAAGTTAACTAACTTTTTAATGACTTTGTTGTGTCTGCTTTTTGTTGGAAGGCAGTTGACTATTTGGTTGCAGCATGGAGGGCTGCAGTTTCAGGTGGTAGTATAGATGGGTATCAGTCATTTGTGACCATAAAAGCATCTTGATTTGGGTTAGGTAGGAGAAAGTAGATTCACAGCAATAAGTGGTTGAAAAGCAAAAAAGCATTTTTCGGGAATGTTGCCGAAGGCGTGGGTATTCTACTGCATTTTTCCACATTTCAATTGGATCTTTCTTAGCATTAAACAATGACTTTAAAATGTCATCTACTGAGAGCTCAATCAATTCCATCTGTAGTTCTTTAGGTGCCTTGGTGATATCAACTAGGTGAGGCCAAAATGCTAATTCGAGTGTGATGTCATGATTCTCAAAGTCAGTGAACCTTTCATTGTATTCTCCAATTAATAGGTCTATAACAGCTGTGTGTTCTTCAAATGATTCACATATATCATCCTGCTCGTCAATAACCTTTGCTAACTGGGGAAAATGTTCATCCAAAATATCCTTTTGAAGAAGTGTTTTGAAAAGATAGCTTTTTTCAAAATGGTTGGATTTTTTGCCACATATCATAGATTTAGTTTCACCTTTCAAGTCATTTTGATTTGACAAGATATCACACAGAAATGATGCATTGCCATAGAAATCTTTCAATAATTCACATTGCTGATTTTGTACTTCATAAAATTTAACTATCTGTTCTTGCAGAGATAAAATTTTAATACCTGTCCCTGTCATAGCCAACACACTTTAGAATGATAAGGCAAATCCACACTGAATACATCATCCTCCAACTTTAGCATGTTATGAAACTGAGGATGCAGTGTTGCATTTGCACGAATATAGTTAACAATACTTATAACTTGTTGCAAAGTGTCACTTAAAATAGTAGCTTTAGCACAAAGATTTTGCTGATGCAAGATACAATAAAAAGAAATGAGAGCATCTGGATCTGTTAATACTTTCTTTATCTGTGCAATAAACTCTTCATGTGTTCCTGTCATGGAAGGTGCACCATCTGTACATACACTCACTAAATTTACCAAATTCAGTCCAACTTCATGACATTTATCTTGAAAATTGTTGAAGGTATCTATTCCCCGTGTTCTGTTTGCAAGAGTGCCCAAACCAAGTAACTCTTCGTAGCAAAAAAAATCTTCTGTTATGGTCCAAATGAAGTATAAAACCTGCGCCGAGTCAGTAGTATCAGTTGATTCATCCAAAGCGATTGAATAATATATATTTTCCTTTTGAAGTATTGCATGAAGTTGTTCTGTAAAGTTGAAGGCTAATTCATGCTGCCAATCAGTTATGGTTCTCCTTGAAAGAGGCAGTTGTTTGTACTTTGAAACGATGTCAGGATCTAAGCATCTTATAACTCTGACAATACATTCTTTCACAATTCCTACATCACCGGATGGCTTCCCTTTCTTCCCAAGTATATAAGCTACTTTATAAGTTGGTTCATTGGCATTATTTCCATATCTTATTGGTGCTTGAAAGAATTGTCTTTGCTTTTGCTTTTCATCTTTTAATTTACAACCTTTCGCGCCTCTCCAATTTAAAATATTTGTGGTTCTTATGAGTGTTATAATGTTGATGAGCATTGAATTTCTTTAATGTTGATACTGCAGTAGCAGAAAGCAAGCAAATAATCTCATCTTTAGTGGAAACAAGATAATATTGCATTCCCAATCCTCATTAAAAAATCTGTTTTCTTCCTTCAGCATTTTTTCTTGGTCTTCTTTGACCTGATGGGCTATTAAGCAGACAGAATTAAAAAATACTGTCAAGCAGTGCAACTATTCACAAATTCCACTTCAAACAGAAACACAGTGCACCTTTGTCAAAAGCTGATAACAGCCTAGCATACTCAACCCCCATAAACTCTCGCCAACCAGCCTCGTGCAGTAGTGGCACCAGTCAGGTGGGGGAAGTTAGAACTAAATCATGAATATAGTAGCCATCAATTTAGCCCTTATGCCTTACTAATGTTCTAATTGTACCAGTCCATCTGGGAGGATTATTTTGTTGAAACTTATTTTATTCTTTGGTATTTTAAATATGTTCATTTTAAAAATAAAATAAAAATATAAAATACAAACAAAAATGTATTAATACAAATAAAAGGATTTGTTCTGTAAAATTTGGATTCAGTCAAAAGGCTGCACTTAAGGACCTAGAAGGCCACAGGTTCCCCACCCCTGGTTTAGGAGATAAAGTTCTCCACTCTGCTCCCACTCATTTTACAAATGATAAAACCAAGGCCCAGAGCCAGGAAATACCTTTATTGCTCACTCTCTTATATAAAGTTTTCACGTGTACATTGGTTCCAAATCATGGATTACAAAGGTATTCATATCAGAGAATATTAGACCTAGAAGGTGTCTTCAAGGCCAAGGTCACACAGATAATTGATGACTGACCCAGGAAAAGACCTGTCTCCCAACTCCCAGTCTGGTACTTCTTCCATGACTGGAGGCTCTTTCCGTGGGTGATTCTAGTCACTGCTGACTGATTGATTGTGTACTTCTTTACAATGTGTGGCAATTATTTCTGGCAAGATAAACTTGCTGCTCCAAATAGGAAACTTGTAATGTAGCCCAAGGCCACTCGTTGACTTATCATGTTCAAGTTGTTTTTACTACTGATGGAAATTTTCAGAGGGAAATTTGCAGGTTTAATGGGCCTGTGCTGTTCTCTTTGCTTTTAAAACCCAGGCAGGTTTCAGCAGCAATCATTCCTGGGATTACTGGCTTCCGGGACTTTGGCCCGGCACATTCTGAAATCCATGTATGTGCACATACATGGCCTCCTGTAAGGTGGCATATAGGGCTCCCCTGCTATGGAAACAAAGACCAAAGACTCCTTAAATTACATTTACCAACGTGTCTTATTCCACGCACCCCATCATGACGTTTCCCTAGAGGTTTGTTTTCCAGGTTTTAATGGTGAAAGAAAAGAGAGGCTAAGTACTAATAGGATTTAGAATATGCCAGACTTTCACCGGTGCTGAGATGCTTTCAAGCAAATCAATTTTCCATTTGCCTGGGGCTTAAAGCTCTTCCTTCTTGGATCAAGCCCTCTACTAGGGCACTTACAGTGAAAGATCAGTTCAATTAAAATAAAAAACTAAACATCACAAGGGTGCTCTGTGTGTGTGTGTGTGTGTAACGAACAGTGAATTAACTTGCTGAGGATAATCCAAAGCAACTCTGGATTGACTAACGTATAAAATTTATATTAGCAAATTAATCAGGTGTGAAGAGTTTAATTGGACAAGTTAATCAAGAAAGAGACAATCTCACATTGAAGTTATGCTTAGCTCTCAAATGAATGTGGTGTTTTTCTTTGCACTGGTGTCTAAAACAAAAATGAGTTTCAAATGTAAACCGTCTTTCCAATTCTCCCACTGCCAGCCCCCCACCCCACCCAAGAAAGGATTCTTGCTTGCTGGATCATCTTCTGGTGGAGGTGGGAGGGGAATTGGGGTAATGACAGGACAGGTAAAATAAAGAAACCAGAGAGATTTAATTGGTCTACATAACATAGAATTAAGACAGAGAGAGGAGAGGCACTATTAGAGCCTAAATAGACTGAATTGGGGAAAATTTTGGAGAACTTGGAGTGAGGGAGGTAAAGTGTTTACTTTACAGCAGATACCATGCACATGGTAAAAGTGCATGGGATGGGAATCAAGAATGTCAAATCAGTTTTGTTTTTCATTACTTCCCATTTAGTACTTTCTAAGAGACTTCAATAAAAATCTAGATTTCTCCTCAATTACTTTGGATGCAAGACTAAACTTCTTTCAATGTGAAACCATGCAAAGATGGAGTCAGTAGATAGTTGAGATTTACTTGGTTTACATACTGAATGTTAAGTAGCAAGCATTTTTCAACATTAGCTCTCATGTATACACCCACATGCTTTCATGTACACAAACATTATTTAGCCTGATCAGTTATCTAAATATTCAAGGGGAACTGACAAATGAGAATGAATGTGTTGGAGCAAGTACATACAAAAAAAATCAAAATACCACCTCTACACTAAGTCTCAGCAAACAAAAGACAGCACTTTTATATAGTATCAAGGGTGTAAATAGGATATTTATTTATGACAACGGGATGGACTTAGAGAACCTCAGAGAGAGAGAAACGTGAATCACAAACATGAACCTTATAACTCACTTCATACTCTTTTGAGAACAAGGAATGCAACACTTACATATACATCTACATATAATTCCTACAATAAAGAATCTCTCTATTTCATTTATTTGGTTAGTTACACTTCTAGAAAGTTCTACAGCAGTGATCTTAATCATTGGTTGGGTCAAGAACATCTTTGAGATTTAGATGAAAGCTGTGGATCCATTCTAGAAAAAAGCAAGTACATAACAAATACTTATCACTTGTAATTTTACACGTTTATGGATCTTCCTAGAGAGTGGATAAAAAACTCCTCCATCTTTCTAGAATATCAAAAGCCTGCAACAGAGATGTCCTTGTGCTGTCATGAGACATAAACTGGCAAAGCAATGGGATTCTTCTTTTCTTATAACAATGTTATTATACACAAGACAGAAGAGAAGGTTCTTGGGTAAAAATACTGCTCACCTAGTTCTCACAAATGTTACTATGACATGTAAAATAAGGACCAGTTTTTCAGTGACATAGTATGTTGAGCCAAAGAAACTTAGCACTCCTAAGTAATTGGAAAAATAAATAAATAGACAAAACATGCAGTCCTTCCCTACCCTACACATGAAAAGGAAGAAGGCCAAAAATAACAAAATAACTGTTGTGCATCTTTGGAGCTGCAGTTAATTATTTCACTGAAGGTTTTAAATGCATATCTCTGTGTTCCACTGCCTTAGGGAACACTTAAACTCTAGAGTTATGGATCAAACTACAAATCAGCAGCAGGATTAGATTTTTCCAACTGATTTTAACACAGAAGTTTTTTTTAATGGAAAAATTTTTAAGTCTTTGTAAAGTTAAAACTTACAGTCATCTTTTCAGAATGTATTCCTTGAGTTCAATCATGGACTGATGACTGTAATTTGTTATATATTTACTGGCTCTGCCACCAGAAAATATTTGCTATAGGATTTAAATAGAATACTCTATTTAAAGCTTTTAGCACAGGATCTGGCATACAGAAAGAGCTTAATAAATAGCCATGTTAGGAAGCTCACGTTAGGTAGCAGGACCCTTCTTTGCTGCTGTTCTGCAGATGCAGCTACCAGTGCAGAGGATTTTTGGTGGTCTGGCTGCCCAAAACAGCCTCTGACCCATGGCTGAAGCAAAGAAATCATCAAATTCCAATGCCTGATTTATTCATACTTCTTGGTGTCTGATCACAGCAGGAAGCACACAAAATGATAGCAATGTCCTATAGCTCCTCATCCCTGGTTGAGGGGATAGGTTTATATAACCTCTTAATATCACCTGCTATGTGTTTTACATGACTAATTTCACATTCAGTCCCTTCCAAGCAGGAGATAGACTGCACAGGGAATCTGGGCACTGTGTCATCATAATCACCTGCTGTTGCTCCCCTTGCTTTTCCTTTCAGAGGGGGCGCAGTGGAAGGGAGTTGGCAGGTATGTAGGCATCTAGGAGTCCATAATCTTGAGCATGCCCCCTCTGAAGACCCGTGGACCAAAGCACTTCTTTCCAACTGTAAGTGCTGGCCCTCACCGATCTGCTCCGGTCCAGTAGGTAGGTTAGTTGTCATCATTGTTGTCATTGTTGCCATTATCATCACATCATCATCTGAAAGGTGTAGAATGTATTTTTCTTTTTGAAATCCTCTAACATTATCCTCAACCTACCTTTCCAGCCTCATCTTCCACAGCTACCTTCCTCACACCTTACAGTTTTGCCTGACTGCAGGCTAATGTAAGTGTTCTGAGCACATTTAAGGTAGGCTAGGCTAAGTTATGATGTTCAGTAAGTTATGTACATTGAATGCATTTTCAACTTAGATGATGTTCCAACTTACGATGGGTTTATCAGGACATAACTCCAATGTAAGTCAAAAAGCATCTGTACACTAAAGCAGGGAGATTTTTACAAATTAAATATCATCTATCTTCTCAAATTGCAGTTCAAACCTCAACTTCTTTCCTAACTCCAGACTTGTATATCCAACTGCCTACTTAATAACTCCACCTAGATGGAGAATATGTGATCTTAAACTCATTGTGTCCAAAATGAAACTCCTGATCTTTCTTTAGTGTTGTATAACGTTCAGCTTACTTTCTGGAAAAGTGAAGCATCTGTTCTGTTTTATTCATGTCCTGTTCAGGCCAGCAAGTTCAGCCTTAGAAATGCAGTGTGAGTCTTGTTCAGTGTGAGAACTTTCCCAATTGGAGAGTGTGGACTGGTCTCCACTCTGTATATCACCTGCCTGGAATGTGCTTCCTTCATTGCCTCACCAAATCTGGATTATTCATTATGGCCCAGTTTTGTTGTCATTTCATTCATTGATTCCTCAAATATTTATTTCAGTGCCTATTCTGCTCCAAGGGCTGTGTAAGAAGCTGGGACTGTACCTGTGAATCAGATAAGCAAGGTCCTGGCCCTCAGAAACTATGTACAGATGGCCCCCAACTTATGATGGCTCGACTTACGATTTTTTGACTTTATGATGTTGCAAAAGTGATATGTATTCAGTAGAAACTGTACTTCAAATTTTGATCTTTTCTTGGAATAGCAACATGTGGTAGGATACTCCTTGCGATGCTGGGCAATGGCAGAGAGTTGCAGCTCCCGGTCAGCCATGTGACATGAGGATAAACAACTGATACTCCACAGTGTAAGTCCTGTATTCAGTAACTTACATGAGACAGCCACCACTTTATTATAAAATAAGCTTTGTGTTAAATGCTTTTGCCTAACTATAGGCTAATGTAAGTGTTAATGAGCACATTTAAGGTAGTCTAGGCTAAGCTATGGTGTTATGTACATTGAATGCATTTTCAACTTAGATAATATTTCAACTTACGATGGGTTTATCAGGACATAACTTCGATGTAAGTCAAGAAGCATCTGTACACTAAAGTAGGGAGATTTTTACAATAAATAGTAAACTAATGAATGAAATAAACTAATAAATCAAATCATTCCAGATCATGAAAAGCAATAAGAAGTGAGAGTCAGTATGATAAATCCAGGTGTTTCTGGAGATAGAACTACCATTCTCTACCACTCCTTAGATACCATTCAATCTAGGGTATTAAACACTCAGTCAAATTTAATAAACTTCCTATGCCCCTCCCACCAACTATACAACTGAGCATGTCTTATTTTTACTTAGATGAGTAATCTTGTCAGTAAGAGAGCACCTATGTAAAGTGAGTTCACCATTTGTGATTTCCTAGAGATTGGGAGAACTTACGGTTTCCTATAGATTTATTCCCTCTGATTCTGCTGCCAAAATTCTTGCCACCTTCCTCTAGCTACCTGTTTCCATTTGAACACATCTACTTAATAGTCCTTCTTGAGTTCTGGTGCAAACTCTTGCCCATCTCTGTCTTCCAGCATATTGTCTAATAATTTGTTGAGTTTGTTGTATCCAGTTTTTGAATGATAAATTATTGATCCAGGCTGTTTGGCATCCTTTCCCTTCCTTTTTGAATAAGATCCCTTCTAGTTAAGTCTTTTCCTGAATTTTTGAGTCTGATCTAGTAAGTCTTTTTCTTCATTGTATCTTTCTTCACTATAAGTTCATTTGGCTTGTCCTAGGGCCCCTGAGCTGGCACCGATTTTATCTAGTGTCTCCTAAAATATTTTGTCCAGTGTTGGCTTTTCCACCATACATGTTGCTGCCACGGTGTATTAATTGCCTGCGTGCAATTCGCATATATATTTTCTATCCAGAAATGTTGTGTTCCACAAGATAAAGTTATGTGAGTGTAAGTCACTCCTAAATATACCTTAGTCTGCGTGTGCTAAAGAACTTCCCAGAGTTATCCTTGACAAAGTTAGGGGTTTCATTTTTGGGTATGTGATCCCACCATGTTAATCCTAGCCTCATGTCACTCTTGGTTTGCCTTTCATATTCTCCATGGTTGAATTCCTCCAACCCATTACATCTAATCATAGGGAGGTCAGGCAAGGCCTCTCTGACCTCAGCCCCCTTACACACTCCCACTGCACCCTGTATTTTTCCTTCATAGAACTGCGCCCACTTGAGGTCACTTAATTTGTTATTGTAAATATAATAATTTGTTTAAGCCCTGTCACCAATGCTAGTCTCTAATCCTAGTGAGGATAGGGGTTGTGTTCATACCTGTATCCCCTGGGCCAAGTAAAGTACCTGAGGCAAAGTAAATGCCCAAGAAATACAGGGTGACTGACTGACTAATTGACCTAAGTTGTCAGGTCATGAAATAGTGAAGACAGCTGGTGGTACTGGCTATCACAAGGAATATACTGTTGTTCTATATATCAGGTCTAAACCCTGCAGTGGTCTTTCATTTAATCTTTCATCAACTCCTAAAATCCAGTTACTTAGAAGACCAGGCACACACATAGGCTTCCAGTAAGTAGGGTTTGTAGGGCGTCTGTGCCTAGATACCACAATCTTGTCACCATCAAATTTTTGGCTACTTCATTTAAATTCTCTTTTTAAAAGAGTACTGTCCCTGTCTTCTCCTGTGTTTACAAGAGTGCCCATCATCTGCCATAATTAGTTTCAATGGTTTGGGGATTTTTTATTTCTGGAATTCCTCCAACCCAGCGGAACACAAAGAACTAATTTATACTCTTCCGCCTTGGGGAAAACTGTGAAGTGGAAAAACTTCATTGTTGATGCTGCCTCCTGAGCCCACCCTGCCAGGCAACTCTCTTTTCTGGGCTCCCCCTCCACACTGGGATCATCTTCTCCCCTGTCACCCCCAGATGACCAGCTCCCTCATTCTGAACCTTGCCTGTCTCTTCTCTCCACATCCCCAATTTTAATGCCTCCTATAGAGCTCTCTACTCCAGAGAGCTCCAACCCCCAAAGTTGTCCACAGCCACTCAGTGCCAAGATGTTGCCCATCTCAGAGTGGTAAGTTTGCAATTCTGGGAGGCCTCTCAGATGGGCACAATTTAACCCGAATAACTGCTTCCATGGGTAGAGGTGTCAGGTTTCTAGCATAAAGAAGGAGAGATTTGGGGACAGTTGGAACCCTAGAGGAATCAGGAGGGAATAGGGGAAACGTTTCAGAGGCATTGGAGCCTGACAGACTTGCAGTGGTGGGGACCCTAGTGTAATGACACTTGGAGAAGGTAACTTTTTTAACACTCTCCTCTACATAAAAAAATTATTGATATTTGCAGTAAATAGCTTTAAGTTAGCCTGTTGTTATTTATTCTATAGTAAAGATTTATCCACATGGAATTTAATTCAGAGAACTCCTTAGAGTTTCCTAGTGGTTGAGAATCATTTGAGTACCCTTTGGGTATGGTTCATGTTTTCAACCCCTGTGGAAGTACATATTCCCGCATTGAGACAATAGATTCAGAATAAACAGTGATATCACAGTGATTGAAAAGACAAAGGAACAGTATTTGAGCCACTTCAGTTCTGACACTCTGGATTCATTTGGAATGTTTATCTATTGAAAATATAAAACAGAAAAACAGAATGGCTGGAGCGACCATTTAAAAACTATGCCCAGTTGATGTGACGCAGGGGCCCCTGTCTGGTTTACAATGTGCATCAGAAGCCACTGTGGCTTTCACATATATTATGAAAACTCAACAGTAACCACGCAGTAATTGTTTAGAAATTCTTAGACCAACAAAAGATATTTGGGGGTGGAGTATTTTACCACTAACATTGCTTGGAATTCTCTAGGCTTGACAATAGTGAAATGCAGATGAACATTTATTCAGTTTTATCATAGTTTTTAAATTCTCTACCAACTGAGCACCTTTCCTTGCTGGTACTCAGGGCAGATTACTCCACTGTTGCCCTGTTTGTTCACTGCAGATAAGTTCAGATCCACGTTGTGTCATTTTCTGTGCAATCTTGAACAAATTTATATATATTTAATTTTAAAGTTAATGTATCATTATTCAGTGCTTACAATGTGCTGAGAGCATGTTAACAGCTTTGCATATACTGCCTCATTTAATACTCACAACAACCTTATTAGGTGGGTACTTTTCATTCTCTCTAGTTTGCAGATGAGGAGACTGGGACTCAGAGAAGTTAAATAATTTGCTAGATGTTCCCTCAATGAGCAAGTTGCAGGCCTGAGACTTGAATTTAGGACTGTTTGACTTCAAATCATAGGCACTCAATCTAACCTTTTCAAGCATCACTTCTGTTGTCCATGAATGGGGATAATAATGTCTAGCTCACATACACTTCTTCCTTACCTGGCCCCTGCCTTTCTCACAGCTTCATTTCCAGATTGTCCCCATCTCCACTTGGCCCTCTCCTACTCCCTTTCGAAGACTCAGCTCAGACATCATTATTCCCAGGCAGCATTTCTCCACCCCTTCCCTTGCAGTAGCCAAGCCTGGGCTAAGCGGCCCCCTACATTGTACTTCCATAGTGCCCAGCACATAACTCTGGTCCAGCATCTCAGTGCCCAATGGAAATGGTCTATGTGTCTGTCCCTGCAGCCACCCTGCATGCTTTGGGAGGGACTTTGTCTTCATCTTTATGCTACCAACACCTAGCGCTGCGCCTGGAACATAGAGGAAGCTCAAGAAATGTTTCAGAACAATTTAGAAAAACTGGAACTCAGAGCTGGCAGGACACCTGAAGGTCAACTAGCTCACACACCCATCATATGCTTGGCTCCCTTTACAATGTGTTGCTCCCCTTTCCTGGAGACTCATTACTTTTCAAGATAGACCAATGAACAGGTAGAATTATGAGACGGTGCTTTGTGTATTGATCTTCATCTTGTCTCTTTGTACCCTATAGAATTAGCCTTTTTTGTACTATTGACCATTCATCTGAAGGGCATTTTCCAGTCTTGCCAACAAATGTATTTGACCATCCATAAGTGATGTCATTTTCTATTTTAGTAAATAGAAAACCAAGAGGATTAAGGATCCTCTCTCTTAACAACTAACTGGCTACACTCAAGATTTTAGTACCAATTAATCAACAACCACTGAAAAAGCCACCTGTGTATTATGAGATTTATTAGTTTGGGTGGGGGAGATCATGGGGTTAGTGTATGTGGAGGAACAGGAGAAGATTTCCTCCTCCTTACAGAGCCTCTACTAGAGGCAGTCTTTACCTAAAGAAGGGCATTTAACATTTTGCACCTACCACAAAGTTCCTCTGAGCAAAGTGTCCCAGAATTTTCATTAGTCCAGATTTCATTAGTGTGAGTTTTCATTAGTTCAGAGCGAGCTAGTCTGAGTATCACCTGTGGACTTCGGCAGTTAGGAGTTAATTTGATATTTGCCTTTCGGTTTTAATCCACTTGGGATAAATGCCAACATTTAAGATATTTTCATCTTAGATGCCTAATAGTGAGAAGGCCAAGCAAAGCCCTCCACAAATGGCTTTCACTGCCCCATTTGTAGGCTAGGTCAAAATTAGTACAGCAAGTGTTTGAAGGAAGCAGGTCTGGGCCTCCCAGGTTCCTCCCCATACGTCCCCAGGGAACCAGATGTTCAGGCCGATAACCTTTGGGTGTGATCAGCACCCCTTCTCCAGCCCCATTCTGCTTTCCTCTTCTCATTGTCATGTTTGCTTTGCCGTGTTTGCCAGTAGAGCTGTGTGTATTGAGCAAACTTTCTAGCCTGTGTACGCCTGTATTTGCCCTGCTCTGTTTCATGCTGAAGGACTATTTACATTCTAGCCTTCAGCACTTCTCTGGGACTAGAAATGGATATGAGCCCTGGGCCTCTGGGATGCAGAAGCTGGTATTTTCCATGGTCAGAAAATACAACAATTCTTATAGTCCAGAGCCAGAATGAGAACATCTCCTGGATTTGCAATATTGTCTTCTCCTAGAGGGCAGCTAGGAACCCCGAGACTCTGGCATAAGATACCTTTTTTTTTTTCAAAATAACCATAATGAATGGGCCTCACCAATCTCAAAGCAAAGAGCCCATCAGTGCTAATATAACTTCTTCCGTTGCCACAAAGAGAGACTCCTGGTTCTGCCACTTACTCACTGTGATTCCTGGGAAAGTTCCTGAATGTCTCTGTGCTTCAGTTTTTCCATCTCTAAAATGGGGCTAATAATGCTCACTTTTGGGGTTGTTGTGATTAGCAAATAAACCAATAAAGATAAAGCACTTAGCTGAGCACTTGGCACATAGTAGATACTTAACAAAGTATAATCGTTGTTATTAATATATTGTTATTGGCTGTGCTACTTCTAAATTAAAATTTCTCCTTAGCACTAAAGTTATTTTCCTCTTTCTTTCTGATATTCTTCTGCTAAGCAGTGATCAGTCAGCTATTTAGATTATAAAAGCTTCTTTGTTGTACTGTAAAAAATATTGATGTTATAATTTTGAATATGCAATACTTCTGTTAGACAAAAGTCTTCCTATAGCAAATTGCTGGCGATCACCTTTATATTGCCATATATAGGGAATGCAAACTCACACACAATGTGAAGGGTAATAGTTTTAACATTCTGATTTCTTCCCTTTTGTTTCAAAGGATTTATGTTCTATCCAGAGGCCTGCATTGCATTTAGATTCAGCAATATTGATTCTGATGTTTCTGTTTCAGAGAGGGGTATGTACAGTTATTTCACTTCAATAAGCCTCAGCTTCTTCATCTGTGAAATGGATATCTAAGTTTCTACTGATAGGGATGTGGTGAAGATCTTATAAAATAAGTCAAGTAAAGTGCTTATCAAGTGTCTGGCATGTAGCATGCTTTAAGTTAGTGTCAGCTGTAATCATTACTAATAAAATTTTTACTTTGACCAATGGACTCAACTCACTTTTCCTTTTTCTTAGACTAAGACTAGCCCATTACCTTATAATTTTGAATGCATTTGACTAGTGATGTATGAGAAAAGTTCCTGAACCTTTCTGGGCCTTATCTATGCATTTAAGTGTTTGTTATTAGTAATAAGCTTAGGAATCTCTGTATGAATCAGAGAAGCAGAGAAAATAAGTCTGCAAAGTGGGAAGAACAAAACAAAATGAGGAACAGAGTGACAGAGGGAGACAGAGGGTCAGGTGCTTCATGGTTCCAATTCCTTCCAGAGGCTAGAATACATGTCTCCTATCTGACCATGGGATCAGTGCTAGCTACCTAAGTAAGCTAGCTCAAGTTACTTTCTGTTACTTGCAACTAAACAGACCTAATATAGTTAACATCATTAAATGATTAGTAATTATTGTAAAATTTAAACTAAGTTATTTTTTCCAATATTCATGGCAGAGTTGTAAATTGCCCATGGACTATCAGAGCTCCATGGAATAATATTTAAAAGACAACAATATGGGATTTTAGAATTAGAAGGAGTCTCAGGACTTATCCAGTCCAGTATTTTCTGAAGTGTGGTATGTCTACCACAGGTGGTATCTGAGATCATTTTATGTCATTTTATCATTTTATACCATTTTATGGGTGACTAGCTTAAAATATTTAATAGTTCTTTTAATGCTTATTAGAAAAATAATAACCACATCAAACCTGTTACTTCATGGATATTGTTGCTTAGGACAAAGCTAAATTTAAATTTCAAAAAACCCAATTTGTATTTCCAGTATTTATGGAGAAGCTTGTATCAGACTGATCATTCTGTGGATAACAATTACAAACTCTGGATAAAATAATCTTAAAAACAACTGGAGGTCCCAGAAAGTGGGTAAAAGGCAGGTATAAATTGGGGAGACTTGGACTCTTGAAAGAAGGAACCATATTGGGTGAGATCCAAATTTATATAGTATTCCACCCAAGGGCATTCTCTATCCTGTGCAAGACTCAGAGGATAGAGCTCCAGCAGAAAAGCACAATCTTATTGGCCTTAAAAATCAGATGACAGAGTTCAGGGCTTCCAGAGTAGCAAGAAATTGAGGTCAGAAATTCTGGAAAGGAAGGAGCCACAGAAAGTGATCCTCAAATCTGCAAATAAAATCCCCTCAAATCCTTGGCTCTCTCCTGACCTGTGAATGTTTAGGGAAAAACACCAAGTTGTCCAGGGGGGATATAATAGTTGGAAAGCCAAAAGAGCTAATCAGAGGTTTCAGCAACTGCCTACCACAGGGAAGACAGATTTTGAAGTTTGAGTCCCACAAAGTTAGAAAGGCATGGAAAAAATTTTGGGCTTTCCATCAGAATCTCAAAAAGGCAATGATTTGGAATAAAGATCACGTGCTAGGACTAAGGGAACTGACCTAGGATTAAGTGCAAAGCTAAAATGGACAGGCTGTAACAAAGACTAAAACCAAAACTCCACAATGCAAAGTTGAACTACTAGTAATATAACTTTTTGCTAGAACAAAACACTCTTTAGAAAGAGGTAATAAAACCTCTTCTACAATATATGATCCATAATGACCAGTGTATGTGAAAAATAGACATAAAAACAAAACAAAACAGAGAAATGTGACCCATAGTAAGTTGAAGAACCAATAAATAGAAACCAACCCTAAGATGATTCAGGTGTTGGAATTAGCTGATAAGGACTTTAAAGAAGTCTTTATAAATACATTCAAGGAACTTAAAATAAAATATGACCATAATGAATAAATAGAAGAGACATCTCAGCAGAGAAATGAAAACTTTTAAAAAAGGAACCAAATGAAAGTTCTATAATTACAAAGAGGAATATCTCAAATTTTTAAGTTCACAGGATGAACCTAGTAGCTGAACAGTTAGTAAATTTTTAGATAGATCAATTGAATCTGAAGAATAGAGAAAAAACAGATGGAATAAAAATAAACAGAGTCTCACTAAGGTGTGGAACAATGCCAAATAGAAAATTATTTAAAAACACATTGGCTGAAGAATGTCCAGGATAGGCAAATTCATATAGAGAGAAGGTAGGTTACTGGCTGCCTAGAGCTGGAGCATGGACAAGGAGAATGGGGAGTAACTGCTAACGGGTACAGGACATCTTTTTGTGGTGATGAAATATTGTAAAATTAAAGTGTGGTGATAACTGTACAAATCTGTGAATAGACTAAAATCTATTGAATTGTACACTTTAAATAGGTGAATTTTATGGTATTGTGAATTAAATCTCTCTATAATGCTATTAAAAATACTGGCTGAAAGTTTTTCAAATTGTGTCAGCCACAGATCCAGAAAACTTAGCAAACCTCAAGCAGGATAAATATAAAGGAAAGCACTGCTAAAAATAAAAGATACAGAAAATTCTAAAATGACAAAAGAGAGAGAGAAAGAGAAAACACACTATATACAGGAAACCAGTAATATGAATATGAGTTGACTCAGATCAGAAACAGAAGGTCAAGAGATAACAGAATGGCTAAAAAGAAACCTGAATTTTACCAAATACAGATGGTCCCTAACTTATGGTGGTTTGACTTAAGATTTTTCAACTTTATGATGGTGCGAAAGCAATATACGTTCAGTGGAAACCAAACTTTAAGTACCTATACAACCACTCTGATTTTCACTTTCAGTACAGTATTTAATAAATTACATGAGATGTTCAACACATTATTATGAAATAGGCTTTTTGTTAGATAATTTTGCCCAACTGTAGGCTAATGTAAGTGTTCTGAGCACATTTAAGGTAGGCTAGGCCAAGCTATGACATTAGATAGGCTAAGTGCATTAAATGCATTTTTGACTTATGATATTTTCCACTTGCAATGGGTTTATCAGGATATAACTCCATCATAAGGTGAGGTGCATCTGTACTATATTCAGTGAAAATGCCTTGCAAAAATGAAAGTAAAATAAAGACATTTTCAGATAAATGAAGTCACACCTGACTTGCACTACAAGAACTACTAAAGGAAATTCTTCAAATTGAAGGAAGGTGATGTCAGATAGAAATTTAGATCTACAGAAAGGAATAGAGCACAGAAATGATAAACAAATGGTTTAATAAAAATATTGTTTTGCTTTTGCTTAAACTCTTTAAAACCTACTTGACAGTTTAAGGAGAAATAATACAATGTATTATGAGATTTAAAGTATTTATAGACATAGAATACATGATAACAATAGCACAAGGACAAGAAGGAATGTAAACACAATTACACTGTTGTAAGTTTCTAATATGTGAAGTGAGATAATATTAATTCAAGATAGACAGTGATAAATTAAGGTATATATTATAATCCCTAGAGCAATCATTAAAAAATACAGCAAGGTATAGCTGAAATCCAATAAAAGACATAGAATGAAATACTAAAAAATACTGAATTAACCCAAAATAAAAATAGAGAAAGAGAAACCTAGGAAAAGAAAAACAAATAGGAATATTACAGGTTTAAACCAAAACCATAGCGATAATTACATTAAATATAAATAGACTAGATTATTAAAATAAAAGGAAGAGATTGCCAGATTAAACAAAAGCAAGGCCCAACTACATACAGTTTACAAGAAACTCACTTTAAATATAAAGACTCAGATAAAAAGGGAAATGGAAAAAAGATATACTAGGCAAACACTAATCATAAGATATCTGGTGTGGCTATAGTAATGTCAGACAAAGTAAGTATCTAGACAAGGAATAACATCAACAATAAAGGGGTCATTTAGTAAGGATGAAAGGATTTCACTTAATAATAGATTTTCAAACTATGTGCATTAAAACTGATGGAGCTAAAAGATAAATGGACAAATCCAAAATCATAGATGGAAATTTTAACATTTCATTATAAGTATTTGATAAAACACATAGACAAATCCATCGAAATCTAACAATTAATTGCAGAATACACTCTTTTCAATAGTATAGGAAATTCAACAAAATAGACTATATTCTGGGCTATAAAATGAGTCTCAATAAATTTCAAAAAACTGAAATTATACTGAGTACGTTATCTGACCACAATGGAATAAACAGAAGAAAATAACAATTAAAAATATCTAGTAAAATCTCCAATTATTTGTAAATAAGTTAACAAATTTTCAAATAGCTTATGATTCAAAGAAGAAATCACATGGCAAATTTGGAAATATTTCAAATTGAATGATAATGAAAACACAACCTATCCAAATTTATGGGTGCCATTAAATCAGTACTTAAAGAGAAATTTATAGTTTAAATACTTTTATAAGAAAGAAAGACTACTTTCCATAGAGGTTGTATGAGTTTGCAGTCCCACCAGCAATGTATAAGTGTTCCTATCTCTCTGCATCCACGCCAACATTTGTTGTTTTGTGACTTTGTGAATACTCTGAAATAAATTCAAAAAAAAAAAAAAAAGAAAGAAAGAAAGAAAAAAGGGAAGGGAGAAAGGGAAGAAGGAAGGAAGGAAGGGAGGAGGGAAAGAAGGAAGGAAGGGAGAGAGAAAAGGAGAAAGGGTGGGGGAGAAGAAAATCAATGACATATTTTCACCTTAATTAGCTGGAAAAAGAAGAGCAAATTAAACCCAAAGTGGAAAAAAGGAAATGATAAATGTGAGTAGAAATAAAGTAGAAAAAAGCCAAAATTTGGTTCTATGAAAATATTGATAAACTTGATCAACTTTTAGCCAAACTGGTAAAAAAAAAAGGGGGGGAGGGAGAACGTAATATACAAATTACCAATATAAGGAATGAAAAAAGGGATATATACAGATCCCACAGTTATTAAAGGAGTACCACAGAATCTTTATGCCATTTAATTCTATAATAGATGAAATGGAAAAATTCCTTGGAAAGCATGACTTACCAAAATGTACTGAAAGGGTAGAAAATTTTTAATAGCCCTATACCTGTCAAAGAAATTTAGTTTATAATTACAAACCTTCTACAAAGAAAATTTCAGATCCAGATTGCTTCACTGGTGAGTTCTATCAAACATTTAAAGGGAAATACTATGAATCTTACATATTCTGTTTTGGAAAATAGAGGATACAGAAGCACTTTCCAATTTGTTTTAAGAGGGCAGATGGCCTTGAGACCAAAAAGACATTACATTTTTTAAAAATCTAAAAATCAATATCCCTGCTCTTACCACTTCTTGTCAACATTTAGAAGGAATTATCCAGTGCCATAAGGAAATAAAAAGAAATAAAATTCACAAAGATTGGAAAAAACAAAGTAGAATTGTCTTTATTCACAGATAACATGATTGTTTACATAGAAAATCCTAAGGAGTCATGCCCTTCTATTGTGCCTGGAGCGTGTTGGGCACAGGGATAACCTACGACCACGTCACACGTAAGGCCTGTGCTCTCAAAACTCACAGTCCTGTGATGTGCTGAACGTGATGGATGCCGCGGAGGTGGAAGGACAACAGGCCGTGGAAGTGAAGATCAATGACCAAGAGCAAGAAGAAGAACCAGATTTGAATACAGGTGAACTCTAATTAAAATATGTGAAAGTCTTGAATATACTTTCATATCCTAAAAGAAAAATACTGTGCATACGTGGCTACAGCATTTAGATTATTTTCCCATTACTGAGCATGGAGACAATGGAAAGAGTATGGGATGAGGGCAAATAAAATGGCTGCTTTTCTGTGTACCTTCTATTGTGATTTTCTGTGTAACACCTTTTACCCCTCCCTCCCTGCCCTGCCTACGTGATAATTGATGTCTAAGGTCACGTAGGAAAACAAGACACTGGACTCCTACAGCCTGGAGGTTTAATGGTTTGCACAGAAAATATCAGGAGTCTGTCTCTGCCCGAGGCAGGGTCCTTTTTGATCTCAGTTCCCAAGCACTGGAAATCATTCTTTCCACTACACCCTTCCCCTCCCTGACTACCAGAGGGTGACGCACAGCACAGAGTGCTGATTGAGCCAGAAAATACCGCCCAGCCAGCTCTTGAGGCAGAGTGTGTGAGAGAAGCTAATCTTCAAATGAAAGAAGACCCAGCTGGCAGTCAGCATGGTGCAGAGTGCTGGGGGCAAGAAGCAGCATCTCAGACTGGCAAGAGGCAAGGACAGGCACCCCACCCCCAGAGGAGGAGCAGCCGGGCTTGGACAACTCTAGAAGAGAAACCTGAACACATCAGAACTCAAACTAGCTGGCAATGGATTGGTTTTCCCCAGCTCCTGCGTGATAAGGAGGTAAAATAGTCTCTTAAAACCCAATATATACCATCCTAAGTTGTCTGTTTAAGAATTTCTTAGTGAACTCTATTGTAAAATACATCTAGTTCTCTAACAACAACAACAACAACAACAACAACCTCCTAAGGAATCTGCAATAAGCTACTAGAACTAATAAGTGAATTAGCAAGGCCACAGGTTACAAAGTCAATCTGCAAAAATCAATTATATTTCTATATACTAGCAACAAACACTTGGAAGATAAAACTCAAACACTGTACAATTTACATTTATAATAGCATCAAAAATACAAAATACTTGTAAATAAATGGACATTTAATGGAAACTATATAATACTGATACCATGAAAGCTACAAAATATTACAGAGAGAAACGAAAGAAGATCCAAATACCAGAAAAGGCATACGACGTTTATGCATTTGAATGAAATTTGAAAAATCAGTTTTCTTATAGATAAAGAGAGTAAGATATAGAGCTCTTAAATGATTTGCCTAAGTCACCCAACTAAGTGAGGACAGCATTAGGAATGTCAGAGTAGAGGTTTAAAGGAGAGTTTGGGTATCCCTCGTGAGAAAGCAAAGACACAGGAAAGCATCACGGAGTGACACTGAGGCCCAGCTGAGGTCACAGGCTGTGGATTTGTCCTAGCACCGTCTAGCTTGGTCAAGGGATTTTCTCCAGTGGCGTTCAGAGGGCCAGGCGGAGAGCAGAGAAGATTGAACATGGGATTAAGCTGAAGTTCAGGGTTTGTAAAGATGAGAACGGCAAACTGCTAAGGCCGCTGGGCTGCTGGAGGCGTGGCAGGAGAGACGGTGGCGATTCACTCTGGAGGGCCAGGTCTGACCTGCAGGAGGAGTGGAAGAACACAGGGCGGAAGAGAAGGCCTGGGAAGGAGGAGGACGGGAAAAGCAAAGGGAGCAACTGCTGTGGTCAGAGCTCGATCTAATAAAGAATCCATTATTATATCCACTGTACTTCCTAAAGCAAGATTTTTTATAAGGGTTGAAATTTTAAAGTGTTTTATGTATAACACTATTTATCTGAAAAACAAGAACAATCCTTTCCTTAATCAGTCTAGATAGTAGATATTTTTGCAACGTATGTAAGTGGACCCAGCTCGGAAGTGTGATGGGTTAGGAGCTAAGAGCACAGGACCTGAAGTTATGCTACCCGGAGTTGTATTCTTGAGTAAGTACTTATCCTCTCTTTGTGTCTTAGTTCTCTCATTTGTACAATCGAGTTAATAGTAGTACCTGCCTCAGGGGGTTGTTGTGAAGTTCAGACCAGTTAACACCATTAACAATAACAGGATTTACAATGTGTTTAATTTAGATGCTAAAGCCTCATTATTAGGTCAATATTTCAACAATTCACTGAGGAGAAAGTGAGGGAGATAAACACAGAATCTGTGAATCAAAATGCTTTCCTAGAGCAAGACAAGCTGGTTTCTATAATGAAACAAGACTCTTAAAAACATGCTTTTGCATTTTTTACCTTCAGACTGTTAAGGTTGAAATTGCTTGGTGCATATGTAACAGACACTGCAGTGAAACTCCCATGTTTCTTGTAACTCCCACGTTCTTTCTAATAGACCTGGTATGAGATTAGCTAGAATCTGACTGACATGTGTGAGGCTTGGGAACACAGGATTCCCCAATGCATAAGAAACCCTTAGATGAGTGCTAGGCATATGGGTAGTTCTTAATACATGCCTGCTATTATTATTCTTATGTGACTTATAAATGATCCCTTGCCAGCAAGGAGAGATTGTTTATACAAAGAGGAAAGAAGGTTATTTTGGTTTCTATATTCAGCATACTTTATTACTGAATACTATTGCATATTGAAGATATAGCAATGAAAAAGACAGCATTTGCTGTCAAGGAATTTTCATTTAGCTGGGCAATAGACACATAAGATTAGTATATTACATGCAATGATGGACATATTTCTTCCATGTTTTCAGAAATGGAAGGCAGGGAGTAAGAGACCAAGACAGCAATGGTGAGAAGCTGATGTGAAAATTAGTAGAAGACCCCTACTCCTGCCCCCCAACTTGTGGTGAGGATAAAGGGACCCATAAAGGAAAACCCAGGGGTGGGGGAATCCATAGTCACAGACTGTGCACTCTTCTCCTAGGACTGGCTCTAGGGCAGGAATAAGTTGGATGTATGCATTGAATCTATTTTTGTCACACTCAGGGCAGTAATATATGGAGCTGACTAGTTTTTCTAACTTACCTGACTTTGTTTAAGGACCATTGCTCAGAGAGAATTTGTCAACCAAGGGAGCCATGTTCTATCCATCCCTGAATTGTGAACATGGCACCAGTTGACAAAGGACTCTGCCAGTCCACTGCCTGTGTTTTCCAAACAATTCCTAGGTGTTTGGTCCATTTCATAAGGTGGGTAATTTAGTGCGTCTTCAGAATTTTACTACATACTTTGAACGGTATAGAGCAGGGCAGGCTGTTGAGCTGAGGTGTCATGACATAGAAGTGGACTGTGGCCTGTGGAGGTCACCAAAAGTATTATAATTTATTAGAAATAATAGGTAAATGATGCTTGCATGTTATTTTCTTTAAAATATATTACAGTATTTAATGGGTACAAAGTTTTAGTTTTGCGAGATGAAGAGTTCTAGAGATGGATGGTGGTGATGGTTGCGCAATAATGTGAATATGTACTTAATACAACTAAACTGTATACTTAATATGGTAAATTTCATGTTATATGCATTTTACCACAATTTAATACATGTAACAGTATATTTAAGTTTCTGATCATCACAACATCACTGTCACATGATTGTTTACTGATAGGCTTTCTTGAGTCAAAAGAGAGTGTTCATGGTCAGCATGCAAGGAATCGTGTGCAACCCTGGACATACCCAAGGAGCGAAGGGGTGGAAGGGACATGCCTTTTCCTCATCCGTCACAAGGGTCACGGCCAGCATTCCTATAACAAAAGTCAGGTGAGCAAGAGAAAAGCATGACAAATGTATTTAATTAAAGTTTTATGGGATACGGGAAACTTCAGAAATGACTCAAAGACTCAGGGAAAACTGTATATTTTTATGTGTAGGTTTGACAAAGAATGGACAGCTGTGTGGAAATGTGATTGGACAAAAGGGTATGATCTAATGGTAATAAACTGAGGGGGAATCCAGCAAAGCCTGTTTGTTCAGATTCTTCTCGGCCTCTCTGTGTTGTGTAGCATTCCTTCCTCTGGGTATGGGGCACCCCTGTCACATGAGGGTCTTCAAGGGGAGAAGGGAGGTCAGAGAGTGACATTTCTAGATTTTATGGCTTGCTTTAGGGGAGAAGAATTCTAGTTTCTATGACCTGCTTTGGGGAAGAAATGAGGGAAGAAGACAGGAGGGCGGGAGAAAGTCACAGAGAACTTCTTGCTTCTAAGGCCCTTTCAAAGTACCCAGCAAGCCAAAGCACCATACTTTGGGGTGTCATGTTCTGAGCCCCAACAGGCGGGTGTCACATATTGAGTATCATTCATTATAGGCTGTGAATAAACAGCTGTGACCTTGGGTAAGTCATTTGACCCATTGGATTCCCTAATTTTTTGTTTATTTGTAAAAAAGACACACCTCGTAGGATAACCTGAAGCTAACAGTGTGTGACTAAACCTAACATAATATCTGGTAAGGCACTCAGATGTTAATTTTCTTCCGTCTGGAAGTATCACTGAAAGAGGTGAACAAGATGATTTCAATTTACAGCAGAACCACTAAGGGAAGAAATAATATTGTGAATACTTAAAACTTTGCATAACCCAAATGTCCCCAGTCCCACCAACCTGAGGGAACGAATAAGTTCTCATTGGTACCCAAATTTTGTAAGCTCACAGCCCCACCTGCAGGATCCCAATTCTTGCTCAGAGATCCTGTCAGTTATTTGGTGGAGTCCGTGTGTCTCACCAGTACTCAGAAATAAGTCCAAACTCATCTCACTGCCTCAGCCTCCTTGCTAATGTCCCTTGCCCCAAGGCACCAGAATATCTCCACCACTGTCAATGCCTGACACCCCTGCTTCTCTGTCTGTCTCCCTCCTCAAACCCCAAACCCCTGGTCTGTGGATATCTTACTGTGCCAGAGTCACACATGGTGGGTTATACAGAAGTGGAAGAGAGCCCTCACACCAGGGCTTTGTCACACCTTGTTCATCCTCTGGATGGTGTAAAAGCTAGTAGCACATGAAAACAACTTCTGCCAGGGCCAGATAGATAAAACAACAGATCCTGAGTTAACCCCTGTCCTGCACTGCCATTACCCTGCCTTCATCCATCCATCCGTCTTCACATCCACTCCAAACTGCATCCTGGGCCCTGGCCATCCACACACAAAACTTCCTTCTCTCCCATTTCTTTGTGTTCCCTTAACCCTTGTAAATCCTTTGCAACTCAAAATGCTCTTTATATTGAACTCATATATCAGGTATCTATACATGCTTTATATATATTATCTCTTGTAACTTTACAACAACATTTTGAGGTAAGTACTATTCTTAATCTCTCTCATTGGACAGATGAGGAAAGAGGCACGTAGATATTAAGCAGTATGCTCAAGGTCACGCTGGTTATTAATGACAAAACTAGGATTTGAACCTGGATTTCATGCCATTAATCTAAAGCCCTTAATCTCTATATAACCCTGCTTCTCTAAGGAAAAAAAAAAAAAACATTACATTGTAGAATAACTACATTTTTTACTCTCCCCCAAAATATGAATTTATTTAATTTAATCCAGTCCTATTGTTTCAAAAGATGTTTATTAAGCACTTCCCAGGGTCAGATTCTCTGCTGTACACTTCCTATAAGGCAAGACCTCTTTTTTAGGCTCCCGTGTAGCCCCAGCTCCGTCAGTTCCTGGAAACTGTAATATCTTTGACTGATGCACGACAAAATGACGAAGCACAAACAATGCCAACTAAAATTCCTAGACAATGAAGGAAATCAAATAGAAGTGAAGATACTAAGTAAATTAGTAAATCACTATTTCCCCCACACATTCCTTCCCTGCCAGTCTTTGCAGGTCTATACCTTCTTAATAAGGATTAGTCCTGTTTTCTTCGGCGGGAGAGAGAAACATGCTTCTTATATACCAATTTGTTGGATGCCAAGTTGGCCATTTAAACTCCTACAAGCTCCAACAGCATGGTCTGTGTTCAAGGTGAATCATTGCCTTTAATCCAGAACTCGAGTTGATTAACACATGAGTACGTGTGGGAACATGCCTGATACCCAGAGCGAAGCAACTTACTCCTCCTTCACAGAAGGATCTCAGAGAATTCCCTGGTGGCTCTGAAGGCTTCTACAGGTTCACAGCCCTCACAGGCCCCGAAAGGAATGACAATTCTTGTTCTTCTGAGGACTGACAACCATCCCAAAGAAGAGACTTGCAACCCAAGGTCCCTGTGAACTCTTGAAACACAAGAAACACACTCTACTTGATCACTTACATAGATCCAGGGTTCTAAAAGCTCTGGTACCCAACAGGGTTGAATAAAATCGATTCTAAAGAATATGTCATAAAGACACCTGGATGTGCTGCATCCTGTGAAATATGCTAAAAAAATAAAATAAAATACAACCAATGTCTTCACAGTCCAGATACACATGAAGAACCCAAATGTTTCCCTCTCTCCCACAGATGAAGTTCTGGTTAGAAGCAGATTTACCAGGAAGCTAATAAAATGGAAGCTTCAGGGCCCTTCACTTATATGGGCCCCTTCTAAGGCCCTGCCTGTATTTTTCAATTTGTAACTTTGTATTCATTTTCTTAACAATTTCTTCCCCCCACAGTTTTATAATCATCAGGCTTCACAGAACTTGGATCTGTCCCAGCTCTAGGCAAAATTTTTCTGCATAGAAAATCAATGTTGGTGGCTCAATCTCCAGATGATCCAGGAGTGAATGATTTAACTCCAAACCCTCCTCCTGCGTATTTATGCTTTTTGGTGCTTCTGACACTGATTTCAGGAACCATGCACCAGTGCCCTCAAAGGTGGAGAAAAACCCGAAGCAGGAGGGCTCTTTCTCACACTGAAGGGTCAGCTGAGGGATGAATTTCCTGTAATTGCCTCAGTACAGGGACTTTCCTGAGCTCTCTTTGTCATCACCTAGTACCCCAAAGTTATCCCAGACATATTAGAGAAGAACCATGAAGGTAGAAAAGAATTCTATACAAACTTTTCACTCTGTCTAGAATTCCCTCCATTTATGTAAAATTGCTACTACTCATCCTTTAAGAACCAGCTCCTGTACCTTGGGTACAGGGGCAGGAACATGTGATACCTTTCCTCACCCATCATAAGGGTCACAGCCAACACTCCTGTAGCAAAAGACAGGTTAACAAGAGAAAAGCATAACAAATTTATTTAATCAAAGTTTTACATGACATGGGAGTCTTCAGAAATGAAGACTCAAAGACCCAGGGAAAACTATCTATTTTTATGCTTAAGTTCAATGAAGAATGAACAGCTTTGTAGAAATGTGATTGGACAAAAGGGTATGATCTAATGGAAACAGACCTTGGGGAGGGGGGGCAGGAACCCAGCAAGGCCTGTTCTGTTCAGATTCTTCTTGGCCTTCCTGTGTAGCATTACTTCCTTCATGGTACTGGGCAGGACCCCTTTAGAATGAGTGTCTTCAAGAGAGAAGGAAGAGAGTGATCTTTCTAAGTTTTATAGCTTGCTTTGGGGGAGAGGAGTTCTAGTTTCTATGACCACTCAGGAAAAGGAATTCTGGCTTCTGGTTTCTATGACTCGCTTTGGGGGGTAAGAGGAGTGAGAGACAGGAGGGCAGGGAAAGTTCAGAGAGCATTTACTTCTGAGGCCTTTCAATCTCCTTTAGTTCAAAATACTCAGCATGCTAAAGTGCCATGCAGAGGGGTATTGTATTCTGAGCCTTAACAAGGGAAAAGAAAAGAACCTTTCGTCTATCTTTGTATCATCAGTACCTGCCATTTTTATGGGCCCTTGATGAATTTTGACCACATAAATGAATAAATAAATTAATTGATGAAATGTGAGATGAAACATTAGGAGAGGAGAATGAACTGGATGTGAGCAGAGAAGAAAAGTAGAAGTAAAAAACCAGGACATGTAAACAGCATTTTGAGCTATGTAAGCAAAATCTAAAGCTACCATCAAACAGACATGATTCCCTCTTTTGATTTATAAGAAATGGCACAGATTTCTCTTGGATCTTGGTTAGGAAAAGTACTTAGAGTCCTTGAGAGAGGCGGTCACACTTTGTCCTTTATCTTGCCTTGTAGCTTTTTATCTGCTCAGAGGGCTTCAGTGTAAAAAGAAAACTTTGCAAATAGGGAAAAATCAATATTGACCTAGAGATAGGCTTATGTATTTCCTTGTGCCTGGAAACTTATCCAATCAATTTTAATTCATAAGTAAAGCTAAAACTTTGAGAATTAGTTTAAATAATTTGCTTAAATAGAACTATAACTAGCTTAACATAAACACCAATGAAATAGAGGTGGCCTTTATTTCCCTTTTTATCTCCTTATCCTCCTGTCATACAGGGAGAACATATTGGATTATTATCTCCATTTTATATGGAATATAAATAAAGTTTCTATAAACTTGGTGTACAAACGTGATCACCTCTCTTTTATTTTTACAATTTATACTTTGAGTATCCACCTGCCTTATTAGCTAGAAATCCAATTTCCCCAATAGATCTTATATTTATGGAGACTTACATACTACGGAAGGGTTGTATGATTATAATTTCTGTAACCAAGAGGAATAGAATGGGAGTCTGATCTAGTCCAACCACAGAAAAAAGCAAGCAAGAAAGAAAAATGAAGAAAATTTCCAAATCTAACTAAAGCAGAAAAGGGAAACTGAAAACAAAATGCAATTTAAACAGAAAACAAACAAAAATATAAAAAATAAATCTCAATATACTTGTATTGACAATAAATGTGAATGGATTAACTCTTTCTAATAAAAGGCAAAGACTCTCTGCTTGGTTTTAAAAAGATCCAAAGACACTCCTAAATCAAATAATAACCATAGAAAGTCAAACACTAGAAATGTTAAGAAATTTAACAGACAAATGCTAACCAAATGAAAGCAGGTATAGAAGTACTAATATCAGAAAAAGCACATTTCAAACAAAAAAAAGTCACTAAAGAGAACCAAAAAAGATGTTTCAAACTCACTAAAGGTATAACTGACCAAGAAGGTATAAGAGGCCTCAACTTTTATGTACATAAGACCAAAGCTTAAAAATATATGAAGAAAAATGATGGACATAGGTAAACATTAACAACTTGACAATCATAAAGGAAGACGTTAACAATAATCTTAGAAATGGGTGAGTCAAAAAGCCAAAAAAAGTAAGGAAAGGGATCTGAATAACACCATTAACAATCTTTAGCACATATATAAAGAGAGAAGGAGAGAGAGAGAGAGACAGAGAAAGAACTCATCATCTAACATAGGAAATTATACATTCCTTTCAAATACATGTGGATCATTTACAAGCATAATCTATATATTTGGCCACAAAAAAAATTTAATAAGTTTCCAAAATAGAATTGTACATATAACATTCTCTAACCACAATATAATAGCATTTATTAGCAAAAAAAGGAAGATTCCCAATAACAAAAAACTAATTCTACTCTTTTAAATAACTCAGATTAAAAATAGAATTAAAAATAAATTACAAACTATTCATAAATGAAAGATAATTATTATACTACATATCAAAGTTTGTGGAATGTTGCCAAAGCAAAATTGAAAAAAAAATTAAAGCCTTAAATATATTATATCAATAAGAATTGTCTAGGTCAGGGGCTGGCAAAATTTTTCTGTAAAGCCACAGATAGTTAATATTTTAGAATTTGCAGATCATATGGTTTCTGTCACAACTACTCAAGTCTCCCATGACACAATAGTCCCCCTTATCTGTAGTTTTGCTTTCCATGGTTTCAGTTACCCACGGTCAACTGCAGTCTGAAAACATTAAATGGAAAATTCCAGAAATAAAAAATTTGTAAATTTTAAATTGCTCACTGTTCTGGGTGGCATGATGAAAGCTTGAGCCACCTTGCTGTATCCCACTGGGACATTAATCACCCTTTGTCCAGCTATCCATGCTGTAGACGCTGCCCACCTGTTAGTCGCTTAGTCGCTGTCTTGGTTGGATAGTTGGTGACAGCCATCAGACAAACTATCACAATGTCACAGTGCTTGTGTTCAAATAACCCTTATGTTACTTAATAATGGCCCAAAAGTGCAAGAGTAGTGCTGCTGACAATTTGGATATACCAAAGAGAAGCTGTGAAGTGCTTTCTTTAAGTGAAAAGGTGAAAGTTCTTGACTTAATAAGGAAAGAAAAAAATAACTTTTATTAAGCTATACTATTATAATTGTTCTATTTTATTATTAGTTACTGTTGTTAATCTCTTACTGTGCCTAATTTATAAATTAAACTTTATCATAGGTATGTATGTACAGTATAGGAAAATTCATAGTGTATATAGGCTTCAGTACTATCCACAGTTTCAGGCATCCACGGGAGGTCTTAGAACATATCCCCAGCAGATAAAGGGGCACTACTGTAGTTTGAAAGCAGCCATAGACTAGGCAGATGGATGAGCATGGTTCTGTTCTAATAAAACTTTATTTATAAAAATAATGGCAAGCAGGATTTGGCCCAAGAGCCAGAGTTCATCTACCCCTTGTCTAGGTTATACTAAGGTAACAAAGAACCCCCAAATCTTAGTAGCTTATACAAATAAAGATTTATTTTTCACTCACATGTGGGACCTACTCATAACAGTTGTCCTCACTCTGGGGCCCAGAGCAGGAATCACTTGAAACATGGCCAACAGTAGTGGCATAACAAAGTGCAAGCTGGCTCCTAAGTTTCTGCCTAGAAATGACACCATGTCACTTCTGCTTGCATTCTACTGACCAAAACAAATTATATGGCTAAGGCTAACTTCAAGGGGGCAGGGAAACTTAATCATCCCAGAGAACAGAAGCAGATATTAGTGAACAATAACACAATCTGCCAGATATTTATATTTAAACAGTTCTTTTTTGGAGATTCAAATTTTATCTTCCCTTCTATTATGGGTTGAATTGTGTTTTCCCAAAATTCATATGTTAAAGTTCTAACATCCAGTACCTCAGAATGTGACCTTATTTGGAGATTGGGTCTTTACAGAGGTAATCAAGTTAGAGTGAGGTCATTAGGGTAGGCCCTGATCCAATATGATAATACATGACCCTATTATAAAAAGGGAAAATTTAGAAACAGAAACACACATAGTGGGAAGACAATGTGAAGAGACATAGGGAGAAGATGGCCAGCGACACGCCCAGGAGAATGGCCTAGGACAGGTCCTTCTCTCACAACCCTCAGAAGGAACCAACCCTGCCAACATCTTGATTTTGGACTTCCAGCCTCTGGAACTATGAGATAGTAAATTAATTTCTGTTGTTGAAGCCACCCAGTCTGTGGTACTTTGTTATAGGAGCCGTAGAAAACTAATACATCTTCTAAAGGAGACTCACAACGGTGCCCTACACCTGCCCCTCTATTGGAGGCTCTGGGAGTCCAAAGTGGTTTTCTGGTAGTTTCTTTGCTGGGTAACATGCTATGGAGAAGATAGGATTAACACAGGAAGCCTTTGACCTCTGATAATGAGCAAGCCCTTTAATGAGCACTAATGAGTGACTACAGTTCTAACTGCTTTACAGGTGTTATTTGACTTAATCTTCATATCAGCTCTATGTAGTAGACACTGTTATTCCATTACCCTCCCATTTTAAAGTCAAGCTAACTGAGACCAAAGGCTGCTAAGTAACTTGTTGAAGGTCCCAGAGCTAGAAAGTTGGAGAGAAAGAATTCAAACCAGGTGATATGTACAGACTACACGAGAATGATTTGTGGGATCCCATGTGCACCTTATGTCCTGATTCTGCGTTTCATCACACTCTTGTGGATAGGTGTCCTCATGGCTTTCCTGACAGCAATGTTCTGCTTAGTCACCTAAATTCCCTGTGCCTGGTACATTGTCTGACACAGAGTGGTCACTCAACCAATGTGTTGAATGAGTGAATGAATGCATGATGCCTTCACAGCAGGGCTAGTGTGTTTGGTGGATTGTCGGATGGAGTCAAGTCAGAGGGCACCTAAAGCTTAATCCCTGCTGGAGCGTCCCCACATGCCTTTGGGCAAATCTCTTAGTCTCCCCAGGAGTGAAACTTCCTTATCCTACCAGATGCTGTGGATTCGGTCATGAAGGAATAGGTGCATGAACACTACAAGTGCTGTGCTTCTACTCCGGATGTGCCCCCTGGGCAACAGAGAGATCCAAGCTCTCACCTCTCATGGCAGCTTCAACTTGCAGGCTCCTCTGGGGTTTCTAGATCACTTTGAAGTACCTTGGAACATTTTTAAGAGTTAATAAAAACATTGAAATAGGCAACCAAAGTCCCCTGCTATCTGCATTCCAGTTCTTTTTCTTTTCTTTCTTTTTTTTTCTTTTTTTTTTTTTTTTAGATTTTCCCTGAGGTGCTTAAAAGGACAAATGGTTGACAGCCACATCAATAAACAAGGTCTGTGGCCTTGGAATGGGGAACCCATTTCCCCCCTGTCTGTTACTTGATGTGTAACTTTGGGCAATATGCTCTCCTTTCCTAGGCTTCTGTTTCTTTACCTAGAAAATTGCAAAATTGCCCTGCATGAATTCTAAAGTCTCTTTCAGTTCTAATATTCTTTGATGCAACACTGGACAAGACTGCACGTGGAGCTCTGTGTTGAAAGCTGTGGATACAGCAGTGAATGGGGATCAGGGTCTAGGTCTGTATGCATGGAGAGTCTGAATGGTCCTGACACAGCTGGGGATGGGAGAGTAGACCAGTGCGACATGAGGTGAAGGCAGGAAATGAGGCCAGAAAGGCAGAAAGGGGCTTTTGTATTTGATGAGGAATTTAGACTTCATCCCGTATTCTTGTTTCCCAAACTTCATTCCTCCTTGTACCATCATTTTTTTTGCCCAACTCTGTGATGTGGTTGTTAAGAGCAGGGCCACCAGGGCTGCCAGTCTGGGTTTGTATCTCAGCTTTGCCATTTACTGGCAGTGTGACCTTGGGGATGTTGTCTAACCTCTCTGTGCTTAAATTTCTTCATTGCAGAATGGTGATCATACCTCATAGAATTGTTACAAGGACTTAACATATTACTACATGTTAAATGCTTACAATTGTGCCTGGCACCTGAAAAGAATTCAAAACCTGTTGACTATTATCTTTATATCTGTGTACCACCAGAAGTGACATTTTAATACATGGTTTTAAAAAGCATAGCACTGTACATGAAAATTCAGGGTGTGAGGATCCATACTAGCAGTCCATATCATCCACACAATGTATACTCCTAAAATATAGAAGCAGAGGTTCAGTTACCGATATTTTAAAAGACCATTGGACATGGTTGGAAAATGTACCTGTAATTCATGTCAACCTTGTAAGGTGAATTACCATGGGAGTAATTACTTGAGCTTTGCCCTAGGAAAAATGTATGTGAAAATCACTAGTGTAATTCCTATTACACTTTAAAATAAATATATTACCATCACAATTAAAATTGTTCAATCCTCTGCTTTTTAAAACCACCTTGTTTATGTAGAAAACCCTTGTAGGTAATGAAGAAACACAGAAATTTTTAAAGCAGGGAGTGACACACACAGATTTGTATTTAAAAATTCATAATAAAATCACCTCCCTTTTTGTTCTCTTTCTTACCCTTTGACATGGGTGATTATTAAGCAGAGGGGGTAGATAAATCAGGCCTTGAAGAAGATAGGATTAATTTGTCTTTTTCATACACTGCATTGTTTTTCTGTTCAGTTGTGACATGTCATATTGATTTTGACTATAATGCTTTCAATGGCATACAAGAAAAATAAAACTTGGATTTCTTAGAGAACTGAGGCCACAATAGGACATTTGCACAGGCTGTTATTTCTATCTGGAATGCTGTTTGCCTGTTCTTCACTTAGCTCCTACTTACTTAACTTCAGATTTCAGTGAAGCGGTACTTCCTAGGGAAGCCTTACCTGATCTAGCTTACCAATCAGATTGCATCATTATTTATTCATCATGATGCAAGTCTACCTTCCACAATTTATTGCAGTTTTAGCTATACATTTATTTGTGTGGCCACTTAATTAATATCTGCCTATCCCTCTAGACTGTAAGAAACATGAGTAAAGGGATCATGTCTGATTTTGCTTACCACTGATCACCACTACTTTGCACAATGTCTGGCACATAACAGGCTCAATAAATATTTTTGGAATACATGAATAAGTGAATGAATTAAGTAAAAATTATTTTTAAATCACTCCATTTCATCTAAATTATAACAATAAATACGTGAAACAGAGAGATCACAAAATTTGGAATGGGACACTGGGTTTGATGTCTAGAATCCACCCCTTATTAACACAGATCTGGGCACGTACTAACATGTCTGAGCTTCTGGACCCAGGAATATCACTTGTCAGTAGGATTTTGGTGAAAATAAAATAGGACAATAGAAAAGAAAATGTACTGAGTAGACTCTATTACCATATATAAATGTTAAACTACTTATTATTCTGAGTGGGACAGGTACAGAAATTCTGCCCTCAAGCAATATGTTCTTCGTGAACTTTCAAATCACGCACACAGATTACAGCTGTCAAAACACACTCATACACATACTCACAATGGTCACAGTATTTACAGAATAGTGTAAGACAGTGTAGCATAAAATGTGGTGCTACAATTCTCTGGGGGTATTATAATGCTTCTAGAAGCAATGTGGCAGAGAGAAAAGTATGATGGGTTTGAATTTTAATCCCTTGTTTCCCATTAACAGGATTGACATTATGATTCCAACCCTGCCACTGACTGGCTATATGACCTTAAATAAGTCATTTAAACTCTTCCAGTTTCTACATTCAAAATGGGAGCAGTTCTCCATAAGGTTACTGCAAGAATTTGTGAGGGCTATAAATTCCTATATTAAAAAAAAAAGACTAAAGACCTCAAATCAATAGCCTAAAAAAAGAAAGACCTCAGTCAAGAAAAAACTAAATCCAAAGCAGGCAGAAGGAAGGAAATAATAAAGGTCAGAGTGGAAATAAATTAAATAGACAATAGAAAACTAATAGAGAAAATTAATAAAACCAAAAATTTTTTCACTGGAATGATCAAAATTGGTAGGCCTTTAACTAGAATGACAGAGAAAGAAGGGGGGGGACTTAAATTACTACAACCAGCAATAAAAGAGAGGATATGATTACCAACCTTATAGAAATAAAAAGAATTATAAAGGAATACTATGAACAATTGTATGTAAACAAACCAGAAAACCTAGATGAAATGGACAAATTCTTAGAAAGCAACAGACTACCAAAACTGACTCAAGAAGAAATAAAAAACCTGAATAGACCTATAACAAGTAAAGACATTGTATTAGTAATCAAACACTTCCCTCAAAGAAAAGCCCAAAACTGGATAGATTCATTGGTTCCAAAACTTCTTTCAAGAAGAATTAACACTAACCCTTAACAAACTCTCCCAAAAAAATAGAGGGCACTTCCTAATTCATTTTTAAGGCCAGTATTACCCTGATACCAAAATCAGCAAAGATATCACAAGAAAAGAAAATTATAAACAGATATGAATATAAACACAAGAATCTTCAACAAAATATTAGCAAAACAAATCTAGCAACATATAAAGAGAATCATATACCATGGAAAATTGAAGAATGAAAGTTTGATTCAACTATAAAAATTAAACATTGTAATACACTGTATTAATAGAATAAAGACCTAAAACCACATGATCATTTCAAAAAATGCAGAAAATGCATTTGACAAAATGCAACACCCTTTCATGAAAAAACATTCAACAAACTGGGAACAGAAGGGAACTTCCCCAACCTGATGAAGGGCATCTATGAAAAAAACCACAGCTATCACCACACTTAATGGTGAAATATTTAAAATTTACCCTCTAAAATCAGGAACAAAGCAAGAATGTCCATTCTTGCTACTTCTATTCAACATTGTACTGAAGTTCCAGCCATAAGAATTAGGCAAGAAAAACAAATAAAAGGCACCCAGATTGGGAAGAAAGAAGTAAAACTGTCTTTATCTCAGATGAAATGAACTTGTATATAGAAAATCCTAAGGAATCTACAAACAAACAAACAAACAGAACACTATTACAGCCAATAAACAAGTAAAGCAAGGTTTAAGGATGTAAGATCAACACACACAAATCAATTGTATTTTTATGTACTAACAATGAATGATCTTAAAATTAAATTAAGAAAAAAATTCCTTTTATAATAGTATCAAAAAGAATAAAATGCTTAGGAATAAATGTAATCAAAAAAGTGCAAGAAACGTATATTAAAAATTACAAAACATTGTTGAAAGAATTTAAATATCTAAATAAATGGAAAGACATCCCATGTTCATGGATTGGAAGACTTAATATTAAGATGGCAATAATTCCCAAAGGATCTACAGAGTCAGTGCAATGCTAATAAATTCCTAGCTGCCTTTTAATATATTTTTTTTACAGAATTTGACAAGCTGATCCTAAAATTCAAATGGAAATGCAAGGATCCAGAGAAGGAATAGCAATCTTGAAAAAGAAGAGCAAAATCGAAGGACTCACACTTTCTGATTTCAAAACTTACTACAAAACTACATCAATCAAGACAGTGTGATACTGGCATGAGGATATTCATATAGATCAATAGAATAGAATTAGGAGTCCAGAAATTAACCCTAGTCAATTGATTTTCAAAAAGGGTGCCAACATATTCAATAGAGAAATTTCAGTAAATGGTGCTGGGACAACTGGATGTCCACATGCGAAATAAACTTGGACTCCTACTTTAGACCATACACAAAAATTCACTCAAAGTGATTTAAAGGCCCAAATGTAAGAGCTAAAACTTTGAAACTCTTAGAATAAAACATAGTTGTAAATCTTCGTGACCTTGAATTAAGCAATGGTTTCTTAGATATGACGCCAAAAACACAGGCAACAAAAGAAAAACTAGATAAATTGGATTTTATTAATTTAAAACTGCGTGTTTCATAGAACTCTATCAAGAAAATAAGAAGCAACACACAAAATGAGAAAAAAACATTTGTAAATCATATATCGGGTAAGAGACTAATAAGGAACTATTACAACTCAACAATAAAAAGACAAATAACCTAAATAAAAATGGGCAAAGGATTTGTATTGACATTTCTCCAAAGAAGATATACACACATCATTTCCATTCATATTTCATCTTGAGAACTTATTTACACAACCATACCTAAAGCTAGAGGCCTGGGAGACATCGCCTCTGCCTGAGAAGCTACAACTCTATACAACGGAGGGAGGAGCACAGATTTTTGGTGGATATTTAGCCAAGTCTCCCTCAGTAGCAACTGTTAACCATGTCACACTGCTATCATCCAAAGCAGAGAATATGTAATGCTTTAAGAAAATACTCGATCTCTGGTAAGGCTCACCTTTGGCCTCTCAGTGTCCGCGCTGTTATTCCATACTTGGAGCCTGGAACTCCTCTCATCCAAGGTGCTTGGTATAGTGGTGACACTTGGGTTTCCTTTTATCCCATATGGGATATATAAACTCAGAGCAAGAAAAACATGTGCTTTTTTTTCATTTGTACATAAGGCATTTCCTCTCTTGGCATCTCTGAGGCTAACAAATGAGATTTTTTTTCTCCCTGAATACTCTTCATGCTTCATGAGCTATTATGAAAAGAAATGACATGCTCTGAATCCATCTGATGTAGACACATGAATATTGAATGTTTTGTCATTAATTATACTTTTTTATTTGTGGTAATCCTTGTGATCACAGTATTTCCCCTTCATGCTACAAAGAAAGGCTTGGGGGAGAGTCAGGAAGCAAAGCAAAAACTCTCAGCCCAGTTTGGTTACATTGGGATTAGTTAGCTATGTGATGATGCCAGTAACAAAAGAGTGACCAAAATCCCCAAGCAGCCAAGTGCTCAGAAAGTTATTTTATTTTCATGGTGAGGTGATCTCAAACATATTTGATTCCTACCCTCTAGAAGTTACAAATCTGATTCTCTAAAGTCAACAAAAAGATAATTATTATAATTGCAAAGCTCTTTACAAATAGCTTTCAGATCCTCTTTCACAGTGTGGTGGGATATATAGCTTCATTCATTCCTTTAATGTATATTTAGTGAGCACCTACTATGTGCAAGGCACTGTCTTAGGCATTGGGTTTCTATCTCCCTGTTACTTATGAGAAAACTGAGGCTCAGAAATGTAAAGTAGCTTGCCCAAGGTCATAGTCAGTGGAATTAGTACCTACTTTTCTTAAACTTGGTTCTCTTAAATCAATATTAGATTATAATAGCAACCACTGATTGAGTATTTACATGTGCCAGGCAAAGTGGCAGGAACTTTATTTACTATATGTTATCTAATTTTCTCATCAACCTTGTGAATAGTTGTTGTTTCCCTCATTTTAAATAAGAAGAAACCAAGGCTCAGGGAAGTCAGGAGCTTTGCCCGAATCTGTCTAGGTCTATCTGTCTAGAACCCTCCTTTATCTGTGCTTTGCCGCTACTGCTCTCCCTTCCTGCTGATTGGCTGTGTCCATGACCCTGCCCCTGTGGCCACGGCTGACTGGATAAGATTGACACCTGCCACAAGGGCAGCTTTCCCAAGGCCGGTGCTCCGTGTAGCACACCACCCTGAGTGAGGCAAGCTTCAGGGCACAGCCCTTACTGGGGGTGTCAGCTGTTGCCACTGTCCATGCCCATTCAAGATAGGTCACTGACCGTTGCCTGGTTCTGTTAGATTCCAAAATCACTTGATGGCTGTCCCTGCCCCCTGCCCTGAAAACCAAGAGGGGTCACTCCTCCATCTTTCCCTCGTTCTTTCTTCCAGCTTTAATTTCTGGAAATGAGTCTTTGGTTCAATTCTCCTTGGCCAGGACCAGCAATAAAATGTTTAGGGCCCAATGCAAGATTAAAATGTAGAGTTTCTTGTTCAAAAATTTTCAAGAATTTCAAGATGGCAACAATAGAGCACTGACCAAGCATAGGGTTCTTCTGAGTATGAGACCCTATGTGACTAACCAAGTCACATGCCCATGAAGCCAGCCCAGGCCCTGCCACAGTTTTTACTGAAATTTTTGGAATGACTCACACTTTTACAACAGATTCTCCCTCTGTTTTTGTATCACACATCCCTGCTCTAGTCTGGAACAGGCCAATCTCCACTGTGGCTCTTCTGGGACTTGGTCTCCACCTGTTGACTCCTTCCCCCATTCGTAACTCTTTCTCTAATTTCCCAAGTCTTCAGTAGCCTACCTCCCCCCAGACCAGTCCGCACACCCTGACCTTCTCACAGGCGTCTCACACATCGAGCTTTCCAGGCAGCGACCTTGCAATGTGTACAGATAGGGGACTGATAGGGAGAGAGAGAAGACTGTGCATGTTTGGTAAAATATTTGTTTATAAGAATTTCTGGCATCTGGAGTAATTTTTTGCTTTTTATTAAATATATCTCTGCATTCCATAGCTAGATTTCAACTTGGCCTGAACTTCTTGAGGGAAATTTTGGGATTTTTGCCAAACAATAACACAGAGCTTCATATTTATGTTATAAAAACCAGCAGTGTCATCATAGACAACTTCCTTCCTTTGTTGGAGCAATTTTCAAAAACACAGATCACAGCATTATTCAGTACAGTAAACCACACCCTCCACCCCTTTAGTGATATTGACAACAGCACAGCAGAGTATGTAAGTCATAACCAAATGGAAAACATTGCTTCCAATGCATCCTGTTGTGAAATCCTTAAGCATTGGGTTACAGCACTGACAACAAGGGAAAAATTAAGAAATACAAAAAGAAAAAAGAAAAAAGAAAAGATTCCCAATGGAGAAAGACAAAAAAGAGAGAAGTTCAAAAGGCTGTAGGCCAGGATGTGCTGTGAATTCCCAAGACATTGGGTCTTTTAAATCAATACTAATCAATAAGTGCCATCCTTTATTGGGCATTTGCCATGTACAAGACATGGGTTGATTAGATGTATATTTATCTGGCCTTCACAAAACCTTGTGAAGTAGATATTATTTTCCTGAATTTTACAGTTGAGGAACATGAAGCTCAGAGAAGGAGGGAGGCATGACTAAAGTCACAGTCCTGTAAGTGGCAAAGCTGGAATCTATCTGCTCCCACTCCCTGCTGACTGGCTGTCCCTGGAGATCTTGCCCCTGTGGCTACTATGATTGAATAAGGCTCAGACATCTGACACAAGGGCAGCTCATCCATGGAGTGGCCAGCAGACTGTGACTTGTGTGGGCAGATTTGAAAATGTGATCTGAGCCAATTTGGCCCCTTTCTTATGGTCTTAGAATCTGGAAAAATCACAGCCATTTAGCTATGAAGGCTGAGTCAAAGGTTAATGAGGTGGACGCAATGCAGGGGCGGCTGTCCTGGGCCATGTACAGACTAAAGTGGGGAGAACCACAGACAGCAGAGAGCGGAAGAAAGAGTAGATGCACAGAGAGGAGAGAAGTCAAGAGAAAGAGAGTGTAAAAATTAGAGAGACACAGGTAGACACCCATTCACAGAGAGGAAGAGATCATGGGCACAGAGCCTGAGAGAAGGGAGCCTCGGGCTAGCCACCTCAGTTCCTGGCAGAGTTCTGATTTTAGGCCCGTGGCCGCACTATGGCGCCCACCCTTGGACTCCTGTAGGTCTCCGTATCCTCACAACAATCCTTTCCACCTGGGCTCGTGTGAGTGGGTCTCTGTTGCAATCCCAAAAATTCTGATTTCAACAGTCTGATGCCAAACCCTCTTACTATCTGACTACATGTCCCTCTTCATTTATAAACCAATGATGACAACATCCACCATGCGCCCCAATTCAGTCAACAAGCCAAAGTCTCTATAGGCCAAGTTCCTTGTCTCTGTTGCTGTGGTTAACCTGCCACTGCCACCACCCCTGAGTGGAGAGTGCATGTCCAGGCCCCGAGGCTACTCCGTACCAGTCCTCCCTTTTCCTCCTAGGGCGCCTCTCCAGGCCTCCCACCCCCATGACTATGGCAGCCACCTTCTTGGGTCACTGGCCTGGAGCTCAAGGGACACCAAGGAGTGGGTGGTCAGCCCTGAACATTGCCTCTACTCTCATTCCTGTAGGTCCTAAAACAATGACTCGCCTCCTCCAATACCAAAATGTGGGTTTGTAGAGGCTAGGAATTAACCTGGACATATAATAAATAAAAACAGAGGCAATTTAGTCAAGAGATTAGGACATGAGCAGACCCTGGCTTCTTATTTGGATTTTCTTCCTAACCGGCTGTGTTACCTTGGGCAAGCTGGCTGACATCTCTGAGTCTTGGGTTTCTTATCTATATAGTGACGGGGAGGATGAATGACATGGGTTGAGGCCCCTTCCAGGCTCTGACATTCTAAGATCCAAATTTAAATACTATTCTCTTTCAACAGCATTTAAAGAAGCAGACCCTAGGTCCTTTCTGAAATCTGTGCTTTAATCATCACACCTGTTCTAGCTTCAAATATCAAAAAAGCACCTATAGCAGTGCTGACTGGATGTGGAAAAGGAACTAAATTAGCAGAGAATATATAGAAACATACTAACCGAAGGTTCAAGAAAAAGGGAGGGGGCCTCATGTCTAAGAGAAGACTTATTTCACCAACAGCCCCAGGAACGTGTGGGCAACTGTGTGAACAGCAGAGGTGCAAGGGCATGTGCATTGCTGAATTAGTAAATTTCTAAGCATGTATCACAGCAGGCTGGGCTTTCAGGCTTTATTTAGGTAAAACTCCCATTGAGTTTCAGCTCCCAGTGCCCCATCTGACTCAGAGCTTCAGAATCTTGGCCTGCGGTGCGATGAGTCATGGTGATGAAATTTCAAGAGAAAGGACATTCTTAAAATTAGCTTGGAGACAGCAACTGGCTGTGCTTTTGCTCTGTAAGCGCCTTTTCCAGGTTATTTTAGTTGGTCTCCGTTTTAAGGGGACCCGGAATGGTTGGGAACGGAGGCCCTGGACCGGCTCTCTCGTTTGCCTGCTCTCGGCCCCTCAGATTCCAAAAACTCCAGGGCCTTTCTGTACTTGCCCTTTTCCAGGAAGCAAGCCAAGGACTGGGGCCTTGACCCTCAGGCCTGGTCTGACCTTTGCTTTTCCTCCTGTGATCTGGTTGTGGTTCTAAGAGGATGGAGTGCCCAGAGGAGCCCAAGGCCAGGGCTGGGCTAGGCTGGGTGGACCACCCTGGGTAGAAGTTTCCGAGGGAACAAAGATGGAGTGTGAGGGTCTCTTCTTACCCAATCTAATTCCTCTGACTGCACAGGCCCACTTTGTGCCTTTTGACCAAGCCTCCTCCCAGGGCAGGAAATCAAAGCTGATACTGACTTGCAGTCTGAATATTTCTATCAGAAATGAGATGTAGATGAACAATTTCTCCACTGTTCTCTGCACAACAGAGGGTTCTGTTGAAATCAGGCAGGAGTGGCTCAGTTCCCATCTTGTATTTACCCTGTGGAAAGCTTGTTCTTTTCAATGTCTCCATCCTTGCTCAGGGATGTGCTGCCTCATGAGTGTAACTGGGATTCCCCCTCAACAAATCCAAGCAGGCAAAGAGCTACCCAGGTCTTCAGGGAACGTGATGAGAGCTACAAGTAGGAAGAATGGGCCCAGCCCAGCTGGTGAGATTCGAGAGGCCCCAAAAGGTCTAAATATAGCTTCCTTTTGCCAAGTTCTTCCTATTAACATGCATACATTCATTTAGTCATTTATTTAACAAGAATTGATTGTGTACCAACCATATGCCATCACTGAGCTGGGTACAGGGAATATTAACATGAATAAATATACAGCTGCTGCCACAAGGACCTCATCTTTTAATATGGGAATGCTGGTAAATGATCAGTTGTAATGCAAGATGGTGTTCTGTCGTGGAAACCTATACAAAGTATGAGATACAAAAAGAAGGAAAGGAAAGGTAAAATGTTGTCAGGTTTAAGAGAAAGGTGAAGATGTTTATTAGTAATTAAGAAAACAAACAAAGAAAAAACAGGCAAAAGCTTTTCTAGTTTGTGTAACCAGTATGTTGCACAAGCATGGCTCATGGCGTAATAGGCTGTTGACTCCTCCTGTCATGGTTCTCCCCCATCTCACCTGCTCTCTGCTGTTTCAGATTCATCAGGGTCAAAGCCATGGGCAGGAGGAGAGGTAAGGGGTTAGGATAGCTTAGACTTGAGCCTAGCCTTTGACCAAAGAAAGCGTCTCCTGCGTGGGCCAGAGCAGGACTCTTTTAATGGGAGCCATGCCATGTATTCTTCCAAGGTCCCCTTCTGGGACCTCTGTCCTAAAGTTGCCTGGACCCTGACAGATGTGTCTCTATTCCTGGAGCCACTTGGGGCATTGAGGAGCAGCATCTCTCTAGTCTTCCTGCCAAAACCCCCTCACTCCTCCAGCAGGCACTTTCAGACAAGATCTAAGATGACCCAACCACAGGATGGGTCTCTTTCTGATGTGGCCCACATCTACAGGAAACGACTGCATCCCTTACCCTGAAAAACTCTGGGAGTGCAGTCCAAACCCACCCAGCACATCTCCTAGTTCCTGAACCTAGATAGCAAGTCAACCCTGTCTCATCCTCCACCTACCGTGGGCAGGAGCCAAGTCCCAGTCACGGTCTGCTCTCCCAGGCGTGACTCCGGCACCAGTTCTCTGTGCTCACTACTGCAAGGAATATCTTTTCATGTTCTCCTACAACACCTCCATCCCTCACCCTAAGGGAAAGAGCAGTGACAGCTCTCTCCAAAGGCATCTCTTCTCTATCCTCTCCCCAGTCTGGTCCCTCTGAGCTTTTTCTCTATTCTTGATCTGGGTGAAAGCCAAGACTGAAGGTGCATGAGCCCTTTTCCTTGAAAATCTGCATCTTGGGTTACGCTGTCATACTCATTTTTAAATCTTGATATTGATCATATTTGGGGTCTCAGGTGAACTAATGGCAAGAAGAATCCCATTCCAAATATCTTATGTCCCATTGTAGCCACAACCTACACCAGGAATGGTGTCCCTAGGATGCTGAGCTATGTCCTGCTGGCAAGCAAGCAGAGCATGGGGGCCTCTTGAAGACCCAATTATTCCCCAGATATAGTCTGCAGTCCTCATCAGCTAAACTTCTGAGCTCCTTGCTCACATCTCAGGTGAATTTTTCTTTCCAGAGTTTACCCAGAGGACTGTGGGAGTTGTGTTGGGACCTGGATTGAGAACAGGAAGCTGTCCCCATTTTCTCAGTGTAGCTGGCAAAGGACAGGTATGAAAGTGAATCCATGCTTCTTCTGTCAGAAGATTTCTTCATCTACAGAATATTGTCCCACCCTGACCACCCATTACCACAGAGGGCCACCCACAGAGTGGAGGATCTACACTCAGCACTCACACAGCGTTGCCACAAATGGAGGCTGACTCCCTTGGTGAGGCCACTTCGGTTTCCTTGCTCTTGGCCCACCTACGAGCACCTCTGACAGGTTAAAAGATGCTCTTACAAGCCAAAGGAGATAAGTATAGCCCCTGATTCCCTGCTTTCCATCAAGTCCCTAGCCTTATGACACCTCCATATAAAGCCATCCCAACAGTCAAACTCCGAGCCTTGCGTAGGATGTGAAAACTGAGTCACAGGTCGGTGACTCACTGGCTCAAGACCACACAATGAGTCAGAAAAAAGAAGGCCTGGGGACAAACTTTTTAAATCTGAGTTCTCCAGACTGCCTCTAGAGAACCACTCTTGAAGGAGGGAAGACTCCAGGGGAAATGGGTGGGGAGACTTGTTGAGACACCAAACCCCTCACCAGGGAGCAGTGACGTACCCTGGCTTTTTGCATGGCTCACTGAGAGCTTGGAGTTTTGTGCAATAGATTCTAATGTTGTTTTGTAATTCCTGACCCCACTTACTGATAACAAATTCATCAGTCACCTCAGCTCTGCTGGCTGCCCTTACTGACTCATCACGTTCACTATCCTTTAACAACTGCTTGTGCTTCAGTGTTCAGGAAACCCTGATACAGAAACACCGCCAGGAGACAGTGGAGGTGCCATAGAAAGTGGTTAAAGGCACAGGCTTGGTTATTACACAAACCTGGGTTTAAAACCTGGCATCACATTTGCTGGGATCTTGGACAAGACACTTGCTTAATTTTTTCCATCATTAAAATAGAAATAATAGTGCACTTGAAGGGTTTTATGGAGGAATAAATAAGATACTGTTTATAAATAGCCTGGAATATAGATGTGCTCTGTAATAATTAAATAAATATTATATTATTCATTAAGGATTTTTTCCATTGATTGTTGTTCTGCACAATTTTGCTAATTGTTTACAAAGTTAAATAATTATTTATTAGAGTATAGAAAAAATTAAGTTTATGCCAATATACAAAAAAATCATACAGCAGCAGGGATCTACAGCACCCTCAGCACACATACTCCTTGAAAGAAGAGCCACATTTAGTCCATTTTGCCTCTTCAGGCCTGACACAAAGTGCTCAATCAGTGGTATAAATAAATAAAAGGCTGAATGGTGCATATTTCTACACTAAACATTTTTGGACTTTGTGTCATGCATATTTGTTCATGTTCATTCATTAAGTAAGAAGCTGTGTGCACAGCTCTGGACCAGACATTATGTGAGACACAACTTAGCCATCCACACACAAAACAGTATAAAAACAAGCACACTCTAGGTGTAGAGGGGAGTCAAGGCCACAAAGTGACCCGTAGGGTTAGGACGGTCCTGACAAACATTTTTGAGGCAGAATTAGAATCTGAGTCTGTTTGGGCTGCTATGAAAAAAACTCCAGGAACTAGGTGGCTTATAAACAGCAGAAATTTATTTCTCACAGTTCTGGAGGCGAGAAGTCCAACATCAAGGTGGTATTCTCATAAATGACACCTTCTTGCTGCGTCCTCACATGTGGAAGAAGGAAATGAGCTCCCTCAGGCCTCTTTTATAGGGGCAGTCATCCCATAATAATTCATGAGGGTTCTGCCCTGTGACCTGGTCACCTCCCAAAGGCCCCACCTCCCAACACCATCACATTGTGATTAGGTTGCAACCTGTGAATCTGGGAGGGACACAAACATTCAGACCATAGCAATTAAGAGCTGGGGCTTGAGAGAACTGGCTAGGTCTACCAACAGGCAAGACGAGGTAGGACCTCAGGAAGCAGAAGAAACTCTGACAAAGGCCAATAAGCAGAAAATGCTGAACAGATAGAGAGGTCAGCAAGGAGATAGGCCCAGCCAGGCTAAGCTGGGGAGTTTGTGGGAGATGACGATGAATAGTGAAAACCCCCGAGAGAGAGCTTCTCCCCCCTGCTGGAGAAAGCTTCTTGTTCACACACTGAGAGACCTGTGGCTTCATCAGCTGGACCCTTCCTGGGAGGGAGTAGTTTGCTTTGCCTTTCACTGAGAGAGACAAGACATGGGATAGAGGAGGCTCTATTGATTGCATGTTTTATGACCCTGGTCCAATTGCTTCCCCTCTCTGAGCTTGAATTCCCTGACTCATAAATAAAATAAGTGGGTTGACCTGAGCTGAGGTTCTAGACGTCGGCATGCAGGTGAATCATTGGGAGAGTGGACCTAAAATGTAGATCCCTTGGCTCCACGCCAGATATGGAGTCCTAGATCTGGGGTACATTTTACAAGCCCCATCCATAGGTAATTCTAGGAAATAGAACTCTAGAGCAAAGTTTCACAAACTTTTTGAATATGAGGATGTCCTTTTTTGCATCAAAAATTTTCTGAAACTACCTCTGTATAAATGTAGATGGATTTTTATGTTGGTTGATTGAGAAAATACTGAAAAACTAAAAACTATCATGAATGCAGTAACATTTTGAGATGCATTTGTAGTTTATTGATCTCACTAGGGGCATATATATTTGAAAAATAGTATTCTATGTATGTATGTGGGAGGAGGATATGCCGTTCGTTCATAATCTAGATGATGTTGGGCATCCTCTGCATCAGAGCATTATAATCCACAGACTCCTGGGTATGTAGCTCACAACTTGGAAACCACTGACCTAATTTATCTATAAGTTCCCACCTCAAAACTAACAATCTGTGGTTCTAATCAGAGGCTTCATGGCAAGTCTGCTAAGCACTGGTTCTTTTGCCTGTGTTTGAAAGCTAATAAGGAATTCTGCTGAGCAAGAACTGCTGCTTCAGGTAATCCTGGCCAAAAACAACAACAAAAAAAAAGTGGCACTGCTCCTTTTCCCATATATTCATTTTTATCTACTGATTTGCAAGAGAGCTGAGGAGTCAACTAAGAGAGGAAAAAAAAGAGTACTTGAATCCTGCTTACCAGTGGGGTTTAAATATTATACAATACATAGAGGCTGTCAGCTAAGAGCCAGTTTTGCCAAAAAGATCCATGAATTCTCCTGTAATTGAATTATCCATCAGAGAAAAAGGGTCCAGTAGGCAGGCAGGCCCAGCACAGGCCAGGGCTGGAGGGGAGCTGTGTTTCCAAATCCACTCTGTGAGCTGATATTAGACCATAGCCTGCCCCAGTCAGGGCACACAACTGGAAAGGGAATAGGAACTTCAATAGGTCTTTTACTAAACACATCAGCCCTATGTGGCTGAAGCTGTGGGCCCCTTGCTGGGGGTGACACACAAGGAACTCTCTCCTCTCTTCATTAGTGTGGGAGCAGCACCCAGCCTCAGGAAGCAGCTGCATGTTTGGCAAGAAATCACCAGTACTGCTTCTTGGACACGTGTAAGCATCCCTGGGGCTTCTTTGAAATGTTTGGGATGGGTTTCTGTCAAAGACTGGTCTTGCCACATTCAAGTAGGTGGAGGCTCCGTGCCTTGAGATGTGGGTGCTACACGTAAATGTGATTGCCTGTGCCATGCCAGGGATGTTCCAATTACAGAAATGTAAGGTCGGGAATGATGTTCATCAAATAGTTATTCATTGGCTGGTGCTTTATTCTTTAGATTTCTTTTGGTTTAATGTTTGCTCACTATAGTGGTAACTGGTCTCAAAAACAAAAGCGTGGTTCTCACCCCGGTCCCTGAGGTACCCACAGCTGCCACCTCTTTATGTCACTCAATCCCAGGGTGATGGGAGGTATACACAAGTGAACCTTCCCTTCGTAGAGTCCCTCCCTCTTCAGCTGGCTTCTGGTTTCCTGGGGAACGGCTGGTGTTTAGCCTCAGAGTTGCAGGAGAGTCCCTGAGGATGGACTGCAAAGGATGCCACTGGGCTCGGAGGCATTCTCTGTCAATCTGCTGACTGGGGTCCGCCCAAGTTTTTGGTGAAGGCAGCTGCGAAGTATGTGGTGCGACTACACAGAGTATTCTTAAACTTCTGCCACAAAGATGTCAGAGAAGCAGTACGGAATTGTTGACATAATGCAGGTTTTAGAACCTGAAAGATGTAGCTTTGAATCCCAGTTCTGTCACTGACCAGCAGTGCAGCCTTGCACAAGTCACTTAACCTCTCTGAGCCTCACTTTCATCATCTGCAAAGTGGACTTGATAACTTCACCTCATAGGGTTGATATGAGGATTAGCAATACTGTATGAAGGTGCCTGGCGCAGTCGTTGCTGAGGCAGTGTAGTGATATTCGGATACCAGAGAGGGAAGTTTATTTCGGAGTGTGCATCACGAAACTGCGCTATACTCCTTCATTCCCAGTGTGCCAGACACCATCCTGGGCACTTGATTCTAAAGATACTTGAAACTCCCCTACCTCCTCCCCACCAGGAGCTCAGGCCAGCAACTGTCCAGTTTCCTTCTCTCTCCCTGTCAAACGCTTCCTGCTCCCTGGGCGGGGGCCTATCCTGGATGCCCCTGACCTGGGCTGTGCTGGGAATGAAAGCAAGATGGCCACAGGATGAAAACAACAGACTGGTGCCAGGCTGGAAAGCTGTCAACAGAAATGTGAAAACAAGATCTTGGTTGAATAGTTATGGCAAGTATTCGCGGAACATTCCTCCTCTGTTCTTAGGGGGAGAAGGAGGAGCTCTCACCCCAGATTGTGGGGGTGGAAAAATCTGCTCTTCATTAGGGGGACACTGTGTACAGAGGGCCCAGCCCCTCCAGGCGGCCCACTGGCCACAGCCTGGGTGCTCACTGGCTGAGGTCAGCTCTTCCCAGCACTCGGAACCAGGCTCCAGGGCACTGGACAGGGCTGCTAATTGTCAACAGAAACTTTCAAGTCTCTCTACCTTTCTATTCCAGTCAGAGGCATGTTTCTCATTATAGTCCTCATAAGGAGACAAGGAATAATCCTCCTCACCATGGCCACCATTTATTGAACACCTATTCACCAGACATTCATCTAAGAAACCCCAACGTCTGTAACCAATCGCCTCTGTGTTCTCCTAATCTTTACCCCGCTTCTTCTGCGTGGTACTTGCCTAATCGTTCATTAAGAAAATAGTTCCCATCAGGCAAGTGAATTTCACTTATTGCAGCAGTCAGGCCCAACAAGGAAAACAGAACTGTCTTTAAGATTTTAAAACAGAGAGAATTCAATACCAGAAAATGGCTAAAGAAGAGAAGGAAGTTGGGAGAAGTCAAACAAGAGGTGAAGAGGCAGCCCAGAAGACGCTGGCACCCTAGGCAGAAAGGAGAAAGGGGGGAGGTGGTGTTCCTCGAGCCACGGTGCTGGGCTCACTAGTGGAAACCAGACCGCATGCCTGCAGGAAGCTGGCCCTGCGGAGGAAGCAGCAGCTGCTGGAGATTTCACCAGAAGAAGGGAGGAGGAGGAAGACTCTGCTGCTCCCTTCCTCCCACCCCACAATCTTCCACCCTACACTCACCCACCAGTGCTTCCCATTGACCACATCAAGATGGAAATCAGCTGAAACAGGAGCTGGGCGATGCAGCCTGCAGCCTGGGACATACTGAGTCAAGCAGGAAAAGGGCATGGAATATCTCCAAAGGCAAGCACACCAGGGACAGGAATGTTCACATTACTTATTTAGTTCACACACAAACAATCCCGTTCTCAGGTAGGAATTATTGTTATCTCATTTTTTCTGGTGAGAAAACTGAAGCTTAGAAAGGTTAAAAAAAAAATGCCCACAGGTGCTTAAAGCTGAGATATTTTGGCATCCTACCTACTGAGATTTAAACTCTCGAGTCTTTTTTCTCTCCCAACAGGAGAGTTTTATTGAAAGTTAGCCAGATCTGTCTTTAAAGTAAATCAAAGGCTTTTAATTTCATTTTTGAAAACCACAATTAATGAGAAGCACATTAATTGCAAAGAGCCAACAGCTAAATAAAACAAGCCTGTGGCCTGCTGGATCTTCACAGCTGGTCAGCCTTGGGGAATGAGGCAGGGCCTCCAGGAACCGTGCCCTGGCTTGGTAGTAGGGACAGAGCACCACCAGGGTCAGCTCTGTGTCTGGTCAAGGCTGCCTGAAGTCTCGCCAAGCCATGTGAGCACTTTTGCCAGTGTCCCTGCCTGGAAGCATTGCTCAAGAGTTCCCAGAGCTTGTCAGTGGTCAGTGAGGGATCATGGCTATCCCATGTCACGAGCTTCCTCCTGAAATCCTTCTTTGACCCCCAAGTCAGATCATTTGATGTCCCTCATCACTATCCATTCAGCATTCTGTGCCTGCATCCGTCATGGGCTTGATATATTGCTTTGTAATTGGGTTTTCCTATTTATCTGCCCCAGTGGATTGCAAGCTCCATCAGGGTAAGGCCCTGTGTGCTCTCTGTGCTTAGCACAGCATGGAACACATGATGGATACGCAATAGAAATTTGAGGAATGGATAATGGGGACACAAGTTATCAAAATCTGTGGGATACAGCAAAAGCAGTCCTGAGAGGAAAACTTATCGCCTTAAATTCCCACATCCAAAAGACAGAAAGGTCACAAATCAGTAAACTAATGAATCATCTTAAGGAAATGGAAAAGGAAGAGCAAAGCAATCCTAAAGCCAGCAGAAGAAAAGAAATAACCAAAATCAGAGCAGAATTAAATGAAATCGAGAACAAAAGAACAATACAGAAGATTAATAAAACGAAAAGTTGGTTCTTTGAAAAGATAAACAAAATAGACAGGCCACTTGCCAGGTTGACCAGAAGCAGAAAGGAAAGGACTCTAATAAGCTCAAATAGAAATGAAAAAGGAGAAGTCACAACTGATACCATGGAAATACAAAACATCATCTTCGAATACTACAAAAATCTCTATGCCCACAAACAAGAAAACGTGGAGGAAATGGACAAATTCTTAGAAACATACTACCTCCCTAGGCTCAACCAGGAAGAAACAGAATTTCTAAACAGACCAATATCAAGCACCGAAATGGAAGCAGTAATAAAAAATCTACCCACAAAAAAAAGTCCTGGACCAGATGGGTTCACACCTGAATTCTACCAAGCCTACAAAGAAGAACTGGTGCCTATACTGCAGAAATTATTTGAAAATATCCAGAAGGATGGAATCCTCCCAAACTCATTCTACAAAGCCAATATCACCTTGATACCAAAGCCAGGGAAGGACACAACAAAAAAGAAAACTACAGACCAATATCCCTTATGAATATAGATGCAAAAATTCTCAATAAAATCCTTGCAAACCGAATTCAAATGCACATCAAAAAAATAATTCATCACGATCAAGTGGGCTTTATTCCTGAGATGCAGGGATGGTTCAACATACGCAAATCTATAAATGTAATTCACCATATAAATAAAAGCAAGAACAAAGATTATATGATCCTTTCAATAGATGCAGAAAAGGCTTTTGACAAAATCCAGCATCCTTTTATGATAAGAACTCTTAACAATATAGGTATAGATGGCTCATTCCTAGAAACTATTAAAGCCATATACGATAAACCCACAGCCAATATCATACTGAATGGGGAAAAATTGAAGGCATTCCCCCTTAAAACTGGCACCAGACAAGGGTGCCCACTATCTCCACTTCTTTTCAACATAGTGCTGGAAGTCCTGGCCACAGCAATTAGACAAGACAGAGGAATTAGGGGCGTCCAGATGGGGGCAGAAGAGGTCAAACTTTCACTATTCGCAGACGATATGATATTATACATAGAAAACCCCAAAGATTCAACCAAGAGATTACTGGAATTGATAAATGAATTCAGCAAAGTCTCAGGATACAAAATTAATACACACAAATCCATAGCCTTCATATATGCTAATAACAATCAAGCTGAGAAACAAATTAAAGATGCAATACCTTTCACAATAGCAACAAAGAAAATTAAATATTTAGGAACATATCTAACTAAGGAGGTCAAAGACCTATAGAGAGAGAATTATGAAACACTGAGAAAAGAAATTTCAGAGGATGTAAATAGATGGAAAGCCGTACCATGCTCTTGGATAGGCAGAGTCAACATAGTAAAAATGGCTTTGCTACCTAAATTAATTTACAGAATCAATGCAATCCCTATCAAAATACCAACATCATTTTTTGCCGATCTAGAAAAAATAATTCTATGCTTCGTGTGGAACCAGAGAAGACCCCGTCTAGCCAAAGCAATCTTAAGCAAAAAGAACAAATTGGGAGGCATCTATCTACCAGACTTCAAACTATACTACAAGGCTATAGTAACCAAAACTGCATGGTATTGGCACAAGAACAGACACGTAGACCAATGGAACAGGACTGAGAACCCAAATATAAAACCAACCTCATACAGTCACCTGATCTTTGACAAATTCCAGAAAAACGTACACTGGGGAAAAGATTCCCTATTCAACAAATGGTGCTGGGAAAATTGGATGGCCATATGTAGAAGACTGAAACTGGACCCACACCTCTCACCTCTCACACAAATCAACTCACAATGGATAACAGATCTAAACCTAAGACATGAAACCATAAGAATTCTCGAAGAAAACGTTGGAAAAACTCTTATGGACATTGGCCTAGGCAAAGGATTTATGAAGAAGACCCCCAAAGCAATCACAGCAGCAACAAAAATAAATACATGGGACCTGATCAAATTGAAAAGCTTCTGCACAGCCAAGGAAACTATCACTAGAGTGAACAGACAACCTACAGAATGGGAGAAAATATTTGCATGCTACACCTCTGATAAAGGGCTGATAACCAGAATCTATACAGAACTTAGGAAAATCAACAAGAAAAAATCAAACAACCCTATTAAAAAATGGGCAAAGGACATGAACAGAAACTTTTCAAAAGAAGACAGAATAATGGCCAGCAAACATACAAAAAGTGCTCAACGTCTCTAATCATCAGGGAAATGCAAATCAAAACCACAATGAGATATCACTTAACTCCAGTGAGATTGGCTCATATCAAAAAATTCCCAAACAACAAATGTTGGTGGGGATGTAGACAGATAGGAACACTCATACACTGCTGGTGGGACTGCAAATTAGTACAACCTCTATGGAAAAGAATATGGAGATACCTCAAAGAATTAAAAGTAGAATTACCACTTGACCCAGCAATCCCACTACTGGGTATTTATCCAAAGGAAAAAAAGACATTTTATAATAAAGACATCTGCTCACGAATGTTCATAGCAGCACAATTCACAATTGCAAAGATGTGGAAACAACCCAGGTGCCCATCAATACATGAGTGGATCAATAAAATGTGGTATATGTATACCATGGAGTATTACTCAGCAATAAGGAACAATAGTGAATTAACACATCTGGTATTATCCTGGTTGGAGCTAGAACCCATTCTTTGAAGCAAAGTGTCACAGGATTGGAAAAACAAGCACCACTGGTACTCACCATCAAACTGGTACTAACTGATGAACACTTACATCACACAGGGCAATAACATTCATCTGAGGGCAGGCGGGTGGGAGGGGGGTGGAAGGGATGGGAAAAACTCTCACTGAATGGATGCAGGGAGAACAGTTTGGGGGATGACCACGATTGTGGCTCTGACACGGGCAGAACAGGGGCAATGTGTATAGCCAAAGTGTTGTACCCCCATGATATTCTGAAATTAAAAAAATAAATAAATAAAATTAAAATTAAAAAAAAAATTTGAGGAATGAATGAGTGAAGGGACAGATTGGAACCCAGGATGTCCTTAACAGCATGATGTACTGGAAAGAATGTGCAGTCACGTGTCCATTGGACCTAAAATTTCTACTTACAAGATGTGCGATCTTAATCACTTGAGGTCTGAGCTTCAGTTTTCTCCTCTATAAAATGGGCTTCATATTACCTTCCTTCAAGGGTGGTTGTAGCTATTCAAAGAAATAGTATTGCTTAATGACTATCATTTCCTTTCTCCCTTATATTTTGAAAGGAAACTACTCTGTCCTTCCTTAAAATGTTTTTGGATCACCATCAGGATTAAATGTCAGGTAGATGGGCCATGGTTTTGAAGCAGGATAATGATATGAACTAAGATTCAGTACAGAAAATAGAAATCACTTTGGGCAATTCAAGAAGGAAGGGATTTAATGCAGGGAATTAGGGAAATACAAAGTTGTTGAAAGGGCTGGAAGAGTGGATGTCAAAGGCCATCACTGGGCTTTTGAGTTCAAGGGCACTCTGTCCACCAGGGCTGCCAGCCCATGCCAGGAGGATGCTGCTGCTGCTGCCATCACACACTGCCACAAACTACCTCTTAAACTTTGGTCTCTGTAACCGTGTGTGTTAGTTCTTTATTGCTACACGACAATTCTACCACAAACTTAGTGGCTGAAAACAATACATATTCATTATTTCACAGTTTCTATGGGTCAGGAGTTTAGGCACAGCTTAGATGGATCCTCTGATTCAAGATCTCACGAAGCTACAATTAAGGTGTCAACCGGGGTTCCAATCTCAACTGAATCTCAACTGGGGGAGGATCTGCTCCCAAGCTCACATGGCTGCTGGTGGTATTCAGTTTCTTGCAAGCTGTCAAGTGAGCGCCTCAGTTTCTTGCTGTTTATTGGCCACAGAACACCCTCAACTTGCCACATGGCCACTTGATCCCTCAAAGCCATCAAGAGAGAGAGCATCTCCTAGCAAAACAGATGTTATAATCTTATACAACATAAGCGTATATACAAAATTCCATCTTTTTTTTATGTTCTAATGATTAGAAGCAAGTCACAGGCCCTACGCACACAGCTGGGGAAAGAAGGATCATGGGTAAGGTGGAATTGATGTTGAGGGAGTCGATTCAAAATATCAACACCAGTGTCATTTATTTAGCACAGGATACTGAATATCTGCTCTAGTGGCCAATCTTATTAATATGATGGTGCAAGTGTATTGAAAACTTACTGTATGAGTCAGTGTTGAAAAATGGTTAAGAGCATGGGCTTGTAGTTATATTGCCTGGGCTGAATTCTGAGTCTGGCTTAAAGTTCTCATCTATAAAGTGGGCATGATAATAGGACTTACATCATAAAGTGCCTGGCATACAGTCAGCACTCAAAAAAGGCTAGGCGCCATCATTATGAGAGGCCAAGCAATTTCCTAAGTGTTTTACATTCATTGTCTCATTTGATCTTCAAAAATGCCTCACTCATGCATTAGCTATTGTTATTATCCCCATTTTACAGATGAGGAAACTGAGTCTCAGGGTAGCTATATCACTTCCCAAAAGTTAGCAAAGACAGTTATTGTCAGAGCTCTCATTGCTCTTGGTCATTAGGCTTAAACTGTCTTCTCTTTATCCTTTGAAGATAGATTTATTTTATGCAAATTGCCACAGTTATTTTTGTTCATCATATTAACAGAAATAATAATAATCCCTTAAAATTATGTAGAACTTTACAAAGTGCTTTCTCACTTGAGCCTTCTGATATGTATTTGTTGTATTGTTTGAGAATATTCAATTATGCTATAGAAGAAGAGAAAACAAATCAGACAGATGGAATTCACAAAACATGTTAGAAACTATGGCATGTGTGTATTTAACATAGAAAGGGATAGAGGGACCAAGAGACACCTAATATTCATGAGGCACTAAATATTCATGAGGCACCTGTGCACAAAATATAAATGATATATAAATATGCATGAGATATATGGGCACTAAATATACATGACCAATCAATATTCATGAGGCCTTAATTCAGCCATAAATTGATGGCATCCTTTCTAGCTCTGTTTCCTCTGCGCAAAAACACAAATGAAATCCATGGCTTCTCAGCAGGCTAATTGAAAAGCCACAGCTATTGTTCAGTGTACTTGTCCCTGTGTCTCTCCTTGAGAGCAAGCATATATTCCTCACTAGGGAAGTTTCCATCTGGGGTTGCCTTTGCTTAAATCTCGACTCTGGTCCTGTAACCAAACCATCAGTGGGGAAGGCTGACGTGGCAGAGAGAGAGATGGGACATTTGAACATAGCCTACCCCTGGTCTCAGGTAGTGTGGTCTTTTCTCCCTGATCACACCCTATCTCAGAGTGCTAATATGCCCCATATCTTTCCCCTTGCTTCTTGCTGTGTGCTTTCAATTGATTTAATAACCCCTGTGATTCAAGTATTTTAATTTAGCTAGTGAGCCTTTCTGTTCTATGACCCTTGGTAGGAAGTACCAGCTTGACCTTGTAGGCTACCATTGCATCAAGGTAATTTCCTATTTGACAAATGATGGGAGGTAGGTAAGGATCACGATCCCCTCTTTAAAGATAAGGAAATTAAAAAATATAAAGGACATGTGACTTGTTCAAGGTCACATAGCTATTAAATTAATTAATTGGAATTTACACACAGGTTTCTCCAACTCCAAGCCTAGTTCTTTTTTTTTTCTAAACAAGATCCTTATTTCAAAAAAATATCAGAGAGTATTATAAAATAATGAGTTGGATGTTTCTTGTGGGGCTGTAAAGAAAGACTCCAAGGCTATTCTGAGCAGTGGTATCCAGACAGAACAAGACATCACTGGCAAAGGCCTCGTTTTGGTGGAGCCACACTCCTTGGCATGCCCATGTGAGGCATGTCCTTAAAAGGGCCCCCTTGTTTCAGATTACAGTCACCCTTCCTCTGTTCCTCATTGGTTCTGTAAACACAGGCTCATTATGGGCAAGGCCCACAGCCAACAGACACGTTGAGGCTCTGACACTGTTAGGAATTAAGTCCAGAAAAAGGGGAGGCTTGAGCCGGAAAAGGTTCAGTTGTCTTCACATCCTTCCCAAAGCTGGATTCCTTGCCAGATAATATCAGCCTTAGAGATTTGGCCTGTGTGTTTGCTCTAGCTCTTTTAACTGTTGACTTTTGGATCATCTCTAGGTTGGCTTGGGTATGAAAATCACTTTTCCAAATTCAGTATTAATAGTAAACTTGAATATGCACTTTTTGGTCTTCTTTCCAATCTCTTCCTTACTACCTATGAAATCACGTGCAAATAAATGTTGTGACCAAGGCCTTTTAGAGAAGAAAGTTTCTCTAGTGAGGGCAGGACCAAGAACTTCATTTTATCTGTGTCAATTCACAAGCTGTTGTGGGAAACATCAGTCTTCTCAGATGAGGAAATGGGTAAGCCTCAATGGAAACTTGCAATAATTTTCAGAAATCACTAGGCCCTCAAAATGTGTGATTTTTCTGCAGATTTGCACTGATTTTGCTCTTTTTCTGTTTCGTCCTATGTATCTTACCTCTCTCAATGACTCACCAAATCACTAGACTAGAAAAACATCACAATAATTATAACTCATGGTTGTGGAGAAGGAATAGATATTAACATGGAAGATAGACACAATCCTGTATTTTTTTTTTAAATATTGTGTTTTTGTCCATATGTGTTTGTGTGTGTGCAGGCACACATATAAACAACATCGGAAAATCCTTCTCCTAAGGCTCCAGTGTTAAACGACGGCAGACCACAGGCTCAGAACCTTCAGCAGATAACAGACCCTAGCTAGAGTTAACACTATGGATTTGTTCAGTTCCCATCTCTACCTGTATCATGCTCTGTAAGTTTTGGCAAGTTATTTGACAACAAGCTTCACTTTCTTCACTTACTTCATTCATGAGGATTAGCATGGATTCATTCTGAATATATTTATCAAGAGACTTCTATGTGCCAGGCAGTCTGGTGGAATACAGTGGTGAACCAAGCAGATGAGATGTTCACCTTCATGGGTCTTCCAATGTAGAGGGAAATATAGATAAATGAACAGACAATTAATTTACATTGTGTGATAAGCACCACAGGGGGCACTCAGGATGCTGGGGAGACACTTAAGAGGGATGCCTGACTTGGACTTGGATGAGGGGGTAGTCAAAGATTTTTTGGAAAAAAATGGCAGCTCAGTTGAATTCTGAAGCAATGGTATTTAGTCAAGAAAGAGGAGAGGGAACAGCATATGTAAAGCTCTAAAGATAAGGGACAAAACTAAAATAATGTAGAGTCCTTAGGATAATGCCTAGAACATAGTTGGTATTCAATAAATGGCAGCCGCCTTTAGAAATATTATAATGTCCTGAGCCTCAAGAGGTATTAGATTTATCTCTGTGGCCTCAGCAACAAAGCAGTTCCTGGCACATAGTAGATGTTCACTAAGTGTTGAAAAGTGAATGACTGAATAAACAAATGAGTGAATAAGTTAATGAATGAACAATTATTAGTTATTTCTGTCTGCTCCTAGGGACCAGTCCATACCAGAAGCCACATAGAGAGTAATGCTGCAGCCTGGTTCTGACTTCAGACTTGGAAGATTCCACTGAGTTCAGCTGGAATCACACGGGCTCCCTTCCCTCTAGCCCAGGAGGGGCCACATTTTTCTTTCCTTACAACACTGATGCTACTAATAAGATCCACATTGCCGATTTTTGTTTGAAGGTCTGTCTAATGGCATTTATTTGTCATCCCACAGAGCTTGGCAACTTGTAATATTATAAACAAACAAACAAAAAAAAAAACCCAACAATGACAACATGGCTGTGGCTGCCTTATCTTCTGCAGCCATGTCTGTTTGTGGTTCATGGACGAATGGAGCAACTTAGCAGGTGGAAGGTCATTAAAAACCCAAGAACCAGTTATAGGGAAGTTGGAGGCTAATACTAATATTAAGAACTAACATTTATTGATCATATTCTATTTGCTGGATGCTATGGTTTTAATATTTGTTCCCTCCAAAACTCATGTTGAAATTTAATCCCCAATGTGGCAGTATTGAGAAGTAGGGCCTTTAAAAGATGATTGGATCATGAGGGCTCTGCCCTCATGAATGAATTAATCCATTCATGGATTAATAGATTAATGGGTAAATGGGTTGTCATGGGCAGGGAACTGGTGGATTTATAGAAAAGGAAGAGAGACCTGAGCCAGCACTGTCAGCCCCCTCCCCATGTGATGCCCTGTGCTACCTCGGGACTCTTCAGAGTCCCCACCAGCAAGAAGGCCCTCACCAGATGCACCCCCTTGACCTTGGACTTCCAGCCTCCATAACCATAGGAAATAAATACTTTTCCTTATAAGTTACCCAGTTTCAAGTATTCTGTTATATGCAACAGAAAATTAACTAAGACACCAGGCATTGTGCTAAGAGCTATATATGCATTACCCCATTTAATCCACACAAGGACCCTTGGAAATAGATACTGATATCATGCACATTTCACAGGTGAGAAAACTGAGTCTTGGAGAGCAATGTGACTTGCCAAGGTCACACTTTTAGTCAGAGATAGCTGGGATCAAACCCAATTAGTACAATAGCAGACCTGGTACTCTTAACCTCTTTCTTCACCACAGTGCCATAAGCAAAAAAAGATATTGGGGGGGTGGATGGTCAGCATACTGCACACCTGGGAACATACAACAAAATCAGGGTCATGCTAATAAAATCTATACCAAACTTTGTTCTTGTTGACTTTGAAGGCTTATTAGAACACTGAATAAACATTTATTCAGAAATTGGAGAAAAGATGGACAGATTGAAGTAGAGCTAGCCACTCAATCAATCCCAATAATAGAATTTTTTTGTTTGTTTGTTTTCTGTTTTAAACCACATCACCTCAGGTTGTGTGTGGTGTGACATCGACTCTATCAGTTTAGTCTTTCTGAATTTTCAGTAAGCCCATTATCACTGTGACAACAGGGTCAGTCCCTAACCTCAGAGACTAAATTGGAGTTGTTAATGCCTCTGGAATGATAATGTGGCCCCTTTGTAATTTTTTCTTATCTTGCAGAACTACCTCTTCTTCTTTCCAAATCTTAATGCCCAGATGCTTGAAAACAATGTACAAACTACTTAGAAAATCTTTTCTATAGAAATTCCTATGCCTTCAAATTCCTATGTGTGATTGGCCTGCAGACCCATCACTACACTCATCCTAGACTTGGTCCCTTAGATGGTAGGCCCTGAATATGTTCCCTCAAGACTCACCTCGAATGGGAATGATTTCTACCATTTATTGAGGGCCTAATTAATGTGCATGGAGCAGGCTGAACTGAATCAGGAAGCTCAGCTGGAACCACTGAGGTCCAGCAGGAGCGCCTGCCCGGATCCGAAGCCGTGGTGCAGCCAGGCACTCTCCCTCCCCGAGCTGCTCAGCATCACTGGAAAAGGTCATGCAACTGCTATGATTAGCTTGACTACAAATCCCTGTTATCTAATCTCAGCTGGGCCCTCAGTGTCACTCAGAAATCCTTATTGATCCTGGTTGACTCCCTATCACATTCCCCAGAGCACATTTTCCAAATGTTCTCATTTTGTTAAGCCCCCAACCCACTCCAGCCCCCTTGCCCACATCTCTTTCTTTGCTTAGAAGACTGGGGTTGCTGACTTCCTTCCCTCCCACTAAAAACTCTTCATTTCTTCCCAGCCTTTCCTCCCTCCTCCCTGCCCTCTCACTGAGACCCATCCCCCAGGATTTATGAGGCACTTCCCCCCCCAGTCCTAGAGACCCCACTCCTTGTCTCTGCCCCTTGTTCTCGAATCTTCTCCTTCCTCAGCATCCCCAAGGCCCATCACCTCAGTTTGTAAACAGGTTCCAGCGTTCCCCATGCAAATAAATACATGAATAAATTAACTTTTTTTTTCCAAGTGCTTTCTGCTCAAAATACCATCCCACCCTTCCCTTTAATGGCTGCTGCTTACTCTTCTTCTTCGCCTCTTTGCTTTGCTTCTTCGCCTTTGCTTACTTACTTTCTTCGCCTCTTGGACTTTATACTTTTGAATAATCTAAGTAATCTATGTTTGTGGTAGAAAAGTTAGAAGCTGCATATAAGCAAAAGAAAAAAAATCATAACCCCTCAGAAATAACTTTTTTATCATCCTGGAGTATATCTTCCTAAGGTTTTCAGTGCATATATGTACATAAATAAAGTTAAACAGATTTTAAAATAAATATAAAGTCACATCCTACATTGTGTGCTGTAACTTGCTTTTCTTAATTCACAGTGTACTCAGCATCTTTGCATGGGGCCCCCCTGGATAAGACAAGATAATCTCCCATCTCAAGATTCTTAACTTAATCACACTTGCAAAGTCCCTTTTGCCATGTAAGGTAACATATTCGCAGGCTCCAGGGATTAGTACAAGGATATCTCTGGGGGAGGGTGACATTATTCTACCTATCACAAGTAAGCATTAGCCTAGAGAAAAGGTAGGGGTCAAAGTGGCAGGTGAGTGGATTCCAGGCACAGGGAACAGCAGAGCTGTGACAAGGCCTCAGTCTCTCCCCATCCCCAAAGCCTCCATGCCATAAATATAGATCTATACTACCTTTTAAAAAAAGTTTGTAGTTACTATTACTCATCCTCCTCCCTTTTGGAAGATGCCTTCCCCCCACAGCATGTGATTCTGGAAGGTTTGTTAGGGAAGGCACATGTGATCAGTGTGACCACTCACAGGGCTCCACCCCATGGGCAAGTGACCCAAACAGAGCCCATCCACCTCTTGGGGGAGGGGCCTGACCTGGATGCTGAGACAAGAAGTTTCGCTTCTTGTTGAGACTGTGAGCCCTAGAATGCTGGAACCACTGAGGGCTATCTTTCCTACCACTGAGAGAGATCCTGTCTAAAAAGGAAACCATCCCAGAGGAGAGGAGAGTTGAGAAACATGGTGGGGGGAGAGAGGGAGAGGGAGAGAGGGAAGGGGGAGGGGAGGGGGGAGGGGGGGAGGGGAGGGGAGAGGGAGAGGGAGGGGGAGGGGGGAGAGGGAGAGAGGGGGAGAGGGAGAGAGGGGGAGAGGGAGAGAGGGAGAGAGGGAGAGAGGGAGAGAGGGAGAGGGAGGGAGGAGAGGTCAGAGGACATCATCTGAGCATTTATTCCAGCCTTCCTAAAGCTAAAAATAACTTCTGGACTCTTCAATTGCATTAGCCAATAAATTCCTTTTTTCTTTCTTTGCTTGGACTAATTTGATTCAGGTTTCTGTTATTTAAAATAAAGAGTCCTTACTAATATATTATTGCATAATATGGATGCATTAAAATAAAATTAACCAAATTCCCTAATACTGAGCCTTTAGACTGTTTCCAACCTGTACTATTTTGACAATACCATAGTAAACATCCTTGTACATATATCCTTTTGCATATGACTGATAAGAATACATTCGAGAAATCCAACAATTTAATCTACTGCAGTCTGGCTGCAACCCTACAGCTCTGCTTAAACTACCCTCTGCTAGGGCACCAACCATCTGATTGCCTATTCCAATAATTCTTTTCTCCATCCTCATCCTATTCACCCTTTTCCCATGCCTTCCACCTACAAAAATCCCCTTAGACTTCAATGACTCTTTCTTGTAGCTCCTTTTTCTACTTCCAGGATTCAACTGGGGTGCCACTTCTGAAAAACTAGTAGGATTACTATGTTGAGATAGGTTCTAGAAACCACACGAAGTGAAGCTGAGCAGGAGAATGTGTGATCAATTAGCAGTGTTTCCCAACGCACTGATGCAAGCAGGGGGATGCGAGGGAGGAGGGGTAAAGGATGTAGCAAGAGAGTCAATCATTCGCCATTACTATAACCAGAGGTTTTTAACCTGGAGGATATAGATTAGGAGATCCCCTGGAGGTTTCAAAGAGACCCGGGGGCTTCATGAATCTCCTGGAGTTGTATGCAAATATTTATGTGATTGTGCATTTTTCTGGGAATAAAAAACATCATAGCTTTTATCACATTCTTAAAGGGATCTGGTACCCCAAAAAAGATTAAGAGCCATTTCTGTGGACAGTCTCCTAACTTATGTTTTCCTCAAGTAGCCTTGTGGAGCTTATGGTTTGGAGAAGGAGAAAGTCAAGTGACCCAGTAATTATCAACCAACCTGACACATGCAATGACATCATGAAGATGCAGGAGGTCCCTTCGAGATTCTGCAGGGAGAGACACAAGGTGCCCTTACACTGCCCTCTGGGCTGGCCCAGCGTGACTTAGCTGAGTGGGGAGGGAGTGCAATTCCTTCTTTGACCCTGCTCTCTCAACCCTCTCCTGTGCAGCTTTGCCTCAGCTTCTCTCCAAACCACTCCTAGCTCTCCAGTGTCAGGGAAGTCAGCAAGTGCATTGCCAGAGACCTCCCTCCTGCTGTGCCCCAAAGCACAGAAGTTTGTGACATCTGGAAATTTGTACATCTGGGAAAGAGTGCTCAGGCAGGCTACTACATTTCACTTTCAATACGATTTGCTTCTGCCCTTTCTGTGTATTGTAGGCCTCATTAATTATGGTGGCTCCATCCAGATCTCCTTATCTCAGTGACTATCAATGTTTTGAATTCCTTGCTTTTCCCCCTCCTAAGTTTAATGGGAAATATTTCCCTCAGCATTTCTTCTGTCCTCTCTGGTGACTGTAACTCCAGCCATTATATTATCTTCAGTGAATATTATTAATAAGGAGGAATATCTCACGTTCCAAGATCACTAGTGGAGATATTAAATGGAATAAGAGTGAACCTTAGGCTCTGTCACATCCTCTTGAGACCTCCCACAGCCTAGAAACTGGATTTCCACTTCCTGCATGGCCATAGTTTCATACTGTACCTTGACAGGCCACATTGGAGCCCTTCCAAGAATATAATTTCTTGAGACCAATTCAATGTCTCATTAAAATTTTAATCTGCCTCCTATTACCTATGAAAGTTTCTAACCTGTGCTTTCCAAATACCATTCAATCTTCCACAGAGTATCTATAGCTTAGATATTTTTCTCCCTACATGATTACATGGAGCATTGCTGCATGCACAAAAGGCTCACACATCTCACGCTGGCATTCAAGGCCCTATAGTTTGATGTCCTTTCCTTCTAGAAGTTATGTGCATTTCATTCTTTAACCCTCTACAGGGACATGCACTCTGGACTCAGATGATCTGAGTTCCAAATCTGATTCTTATACTTCCTAACTATGTGATTTTAGGCAAGCTAATTAACATCTCAGGGTCTCAGTTTCCTTTCTCATACAGTGACTGACTGACAGAATTAAATTGTATAGCGTTATTAAGGAATTTAACTGAAATAACACATGGAAAGCATTTAGCAAAGTGCCTGGCCCATAGTAAGTGATTTTGGTAGGCAGAACTCCTCCCCCCAAAGATGTCCACACCCTAATCTCTGGAACCTGAGAAAAGAACAGGTCAAATGTACTTAAGGTTAAGGACTTTCAAATGGGGAGATTATCCTGGATTATCTAAGTGAGCCAAATCCAATGATGAGTCCTTAAAAACAGAAAACTTTCTCCGGTTAGAGGCAGAAGAAACGTGGCAGAAGGAGAAATCAGATAGATTTTAAACATGAGAAAGACTCACCATTGTGATCTGGAGAATGGAGTGGGCCATGGCTGAGGGCTGCAGATAGGCCCCTAGGAGTAAGCGTGGCCCCAGCTAACAGCCAGCACAGAAGCAGGGACTTCAGTCCTACAACTGTAAGCAACTGGTTTGGCCAACAATCTGAATAAGCTTAGAAGTGGGCTCTTCCTCAGAGCTTCCAGTAAGGAAAGCAGCCCTACTGACACCTTGATTTTTAGCCTGGAGAGAGCCATGTTAGACTTCTGTTCTATAGAAACTGTGAGATAATAAATTTGTGTTGTTTTAGCTGCTAACTCATGGTAATTTGTGATGGTGGCAATAGAAAGCTAATACATTGCTCTGTAATATTGGCTATTATTTGCCAGCCACACTGGCCTACCTACGATTCCCCAATTCACCTGCATTCTTCTTCTAGTCTTGGAGAAATCCCTTTCTTCAAGCAACCACCTTCAAAGCCTTGTTCAAATCCACCTCCTCCATGCTGTCTTCCATGATCCTTCTATGAGAACCAAACAGACTTGAGCTCCAGAGATTAATATTATATGCTTTATTCCTTCCAAAGTCTGCTTTCTGTTAGAGCTACTTCCTACCTGTTGTCTTCCCAACTCCATCCATATTTTGCCCTGCATATTTATCACAGACTCCTTTCTCAGGTAGCTGGGAGGGAAAAGGAAAACTAACACTCATTTAGAGTTTTCTCTGTGTCAGGCCCTGTGCACATAAATTATTTTCTTTAACTCTTATAAGAACCCTATGGGGTAGATAGGCATATACTTTCTTTATACATGTCTCAGTGAGACAAACTTGCCCAGTGTCCAACAGCCTCTAAGAGGAAAAGGTGTGATCTGACTTCTGGCGAATTCAGGTCTGCCTGATTCTAAATTTGTTGTTCTTTCCACTGTATTATGGTATTTATTGTAAGTGCCACCTTTGCATTCACCACGATGAACATTCATATAGCCCTTCAGAGAGAGCAGCTCATGCTCACAGCAACCCTTTGAGGAAGGTTTTATTATCCTAATTTTAAAGTTCACACAGTCCCTAAGAGACACAATTAGGATTTGAGCTCAGGATTTCTGACTGCAAAAACACTTAAGTGTTCGTTCCACTATTCCACAGCTAGTTCCAATCAATGTTGATGAATTAAATGTTGCTCAGCACCTGGCTTGTGCACAGGCGCTCTCTCTTTTCTAAAATTACTGGAAGGCAGTATTTCTAGCCTCTGAGTCAGATTTCGGTTGTTTCACTGTCTTGATTATACGTGCCACACCTCTCAGTGCTGGGTCAGCTGCAAATTACATTTGTGTCACGCTGACTTCTTCTTCTAGACTACACACCCAGATAGGGAAAGACACCAGCTTCTGAAGCCTCTAGGGCCCCACCACAGCTAAACCAGTTCAAATTCTCCTTTGTTTAGGATCTTCTGGTCAATTTTTAATCAACATGACTTTTTAAAAAATTGTGATAAAACATACATAATATAAAATTTACCATTTTAACCATTTTTAAGTTGAGTAGTATTAAGTACATCCACATTGTTGTGCAATCATCACCACCATGCATCTCTGGAACGGTTTTAGCTTACCCCATTGGAAAATCCACACCTATTAAACAATAACTCCCTATCTCCCCTCCTCCCAGCCCCTGGCAACCACCATTCTACTGTCTGTCTTTATGAACTTGACTACTTTAGGTATCTCATATAAGTGGAATCATACAATATTTGTCCTTTTGTGACTGGCTTATTTCACCTGGCATAATGTCTTCAAGGTTCATTCATGTGGCTTTGGTGGCATATATCAGAATTTCATTCCTTTTTAAGGCTGAATATTCCATTGTGTGTATACACCACATTTTATTTATCCATTCATCAGTCCATTGACACTTGGGTTGCTTCCACCTTTTGGCTCTTGTGAATAATGCTGCCATGAACACTGATGTACGAATATCTCTTTGAGTACCTGCTTTCAATTCTTTTGGATACATGCCCAGAAGTGGAATTGCTGGATCACGTGGTAATTCTCTACCTACCTAGAGATAAACTGCCATACTGTTTTCCACAGTGGCTGCAACATTTTACATTCCCATGAGCAGCGAACAAGGGTTCTAATTTCTCCACATCCTTGCCAGGACATTATTTTCTATTTTTCTGATGAGAGCTATCCTGATGGGTATGAAGCAGTATTTCCTTGTGGTTTTGATTTACACCTCTAATGATCAGTGATGTGGAGCATCTTTTCCTGTCCTTACTATCCATTTGCATATCTTCTTTGGAGAAATGTTTATGTAAGTCCTTTGCTCATTCTTTAATCAGTTGGTTTTTTGTTGTTATCAATGTGACTTTTTATAAGTAAACCTTTATTTACTTTTTAATTTCAAAAATAACACATCAATTGTTAAAAAAGAAATTTAAAATCACATTTAATTCTACCATCCAGAAAACTAAAGGAAGTTAGTTTTTAAATTAAAATGTTCGTAGATGTAGCTTAAGGATTCTATATCTAATACTATAAAATGACTGTATTAAATGCATAATAATGTCCTTGTGTATTTAGGGACCTATTATTTTACAAACAATTTCTTTGGTTTGGTATATTTTCTTTGGGAAAAAAAACCCTTATTGTATTTTGCTTATTATTTTTTTATTAAAGTCTCTAGGGTTACTTGTTACCTTCATAGTTGTTTCATTAATTTTATTACCAGATGAAACAGGATCCACATTCCTTCTTGAATATAAATCAGTTTTCTAATTCTGTTCTCTAGAACTGTCTTCGGTTTTTTTTTACTTTACACAAGTTAATGCAAATACCCACTTCTAATACCCCTGAGAACATACATCTAGCTCTGCTGATTCGCCAAAGTTCTCATTTGCTAAGTGTTCCCCAGCCTGCTTTCCATCACGAGTTACAACAGTGCTTTCATTACCTCCTAATTCTCCATACTGCTGCACTCTGGCTTCCTTGTGAGCAAAAGCAAATAATAATGTGCAACGGCATTTTCCTTCATTTAGACTACTATCCATTCCTCTATATAGGTGCACTAATGCATTTTCTGGTTTTATAATAATATTAACAAACATTTTCTCAAAGCCCTCAACTTCATGCTATTGACTCCCTCATCTTTCAGTAATTCCTGACCATATTTCAGGATGCCTTGATTTAGGTGACTAGGTTTTCTCATGTTTCTCCTTTTCATAAAATATTGCTTTTTGAAAGCAATTACAGCAGATATGATCTTGCTTTAATTACCTGAAAAGTGAAACATTTAATCAAATTTTATGTAAAGGTTGTGACTCACTGTTTAGTTACAATAGAGTCTATTGAGTAGACCAATTGATACTTATTGATTATCCATCTTGGTGAGTTATTTATCACTTACTGAAGTATTCCATGAATATATACTATATACCTAATAATAGTAATAACAACAACAAAAACAACATTTTCTGAGCGTTTGCTATGTGCCAGGCATTGTTCCAAGCACGTGACATAAATTAATTTATTCTTCACAACAAATCTGTGATATCTTAATTGCCTTCATTCTATGGACGAGGACACTGAGATATGGAAATATGAAGTATATTGCCCAAGGTCACACAGCTAGTAAGGCACACAGCCAGTTTGTACTGGGCAGGCTGGATGTTATGTTAGGTGTTGGATCATGAGACATGTCAATGGCTGCCTAGGGATATACATGAAAGTTCAAATAAGTACTCTTTCAAGAATTAATTACAGAATGTGTTCATTTTTTTCAAAAAGCACTTATTAAGCATCAATTCTGTGCCTCCATTATGATAGAGAAGAGATTTAGCAAACCAGTGTCTATAGCTGAGGGAATTTAAATCTAGCTGAGGAGACCTAAGATACAGGTATGACACAACCAAATAGCAAAAGAATCAACATTCAAGTAAAAGATTGTATAGAATGGCTCACCTGTGATAACAAAAATCACAAAATGGGAAAATAATTGTAGGATCCGTTTTGTCAAGGTAGTACAATGGACTTGCACTAGAGCATGAGTAAATTAAAGAAGAAAAAAGGAAAATCTTGATACTGTGAATTTGTTTAATTAATTCAAAAGCTATTTTTGAGCATCTACCATGTGTCAGATACTGTTCCTGGTACTAATAAAGGATTATTAAAGCACGGAAAGAGTTACTGAGAGAAATTATGAATTACTTTCTCTTCAAAAACTTTTCTAAAAAAGGATAGTCTGTATGTAGTTATGCACAGAGGCAGGAAGATAAGCTGGGTGATGAAAATTGTACTTAATACACCCGGGTGACCTCAAAGAGTGACGTATCATAGCCCTCCCTATTGCTGGCCCATTGAGGTACGCAGGTAGAACTCGTAAGTCATCTCAGGAGTGCACAGAAGTTCAAGGCTGGTGTTGTGTGCTTTCCATCATCCAACTCAATCCCTTATCCCTCACTTTCCTCCCAAACTATTTTCTAGAGCCCTCTGGAACTAGATCTGTGATCAGGAAACTCCCTATATCCTCATTGCTCCGACCACTCCTTCTACTCCTGGCCTTGTTGAAACATGGCTACTCCCCGAGGCCACAACTCCCCCTATAACCTCTCAAGGCTGTGTTCTCTCTCACACCAAGTGTATCTCGGGCTAGGAGGTAGCGTGAGTATCCTTTCCCTCACCCCCATTTTAAATCTATCACTAAATCTTGTCAATTCTCTGGCATCTGCACTCTCCTTTCCATCTCTAATCTAAGTCACCATCATCTCTCCCCTGGACCTAACAGTCACCAAACAAGTCTTACTGCTTCTTATCATATCCCCCATAACCCACTGTCTGCAGGAGAGCCACAGTGATCTCTTAAAACCTCACATCAGTGGAGGCGGGTGGATGGCTTGAGCTCAGGAGTTTGAGGTTGCAGTGAGCTATTATCCTACTGCACTCTACCCGGGGTGACAGACCAAGGCTCTGTCTCAAAACAAAAACAAAAGCAAACAAAAAGACCTTGCATCAGACTGTGAGCTTCATGAGAGCAGGGATCTGATTTGCCTTGGTCATCCCTGGGTCTCCAGCATCCAGAACAATGCTTGGCAGAAAGCAGGTACTCAATCAACATCTGTTAAATAAATAAATGGGTAAGTAAATGAGTTTTTAAATATTATATGCTATGCTCTTCAAATGCATTATCTCATTTAATCACCATAACAATCTTATAAGGTATTATTACTATCATCTCCGTTTGAAAGATGAGGACACAGAAGTTCAGAGGAGTTAATTGCTCAGATTCACATAGCTGATATGGATTATATTAGCTTGGGCTGCCATAATAAAATACCACAGGCTGGGTGGTTAAACAACAAAAATTTGTTTTTTCACAGTTCTGGAAGCTGAAAGTCCAAGATCAAGGTTCCAGCCAATCCAGTTTCTGGCGAGAGCTCTCCTCCTGGCTCTCTTCACGGCCACCTTCTCACTTTGCCCTCACATGGCCTTTCCTCTGTGTGTGCACATAGAGACTGAGAGAAAGAGAGTTTAACCTTAATTGCTTCCTCAGAAGAACTAACTCCAAATACAGCTGCCCTGGGGGTTAGGGCTTCAACATATGAATGGGGTAGAGGGATACAAATATTAAGTCCATAACACCCACAGAACGAAGATTCAAACCCAGACTTGTCCAACTCCAAAGCTCATCTCTTAATTGCTGAATCACAATGCTATATTGCCTCTGGGTCCCTGTCTCTGCCCCTGTCCTGAACTCCTACACGCCAGACTTCATACACTGCCAGGGGTCACTTGTGTGGTTCTCTCATGGCACACACTCTCCTTGGAGTTAGGAGCTAATGGTGCAAAGCCCAGCTTCACTCTTCACTACCTTTGTGACCTGGAGCCAATAACTTAACAATCTTGGCTGTGTCTCCACTTCCCCAACAGTGAAACATGGAGAGTAACAGAAGGTACTTCTAGGAACTTCTTTCAGGTGGTGAGGGAGAGAAACAGTCTTTGGGCAAGTCCACTGAATGCTTTGGGGCAAAACCACCACCTGATTCCAATGTCTTGTTATGAATATTTAACAACAATGTCTTGTTGTTATGAATATTTCCCTGAGTAACATTAACAGCTGTGTGGATAAGGTTACAAGAAAGCTGCCTCAACCCCAGCAAGGTGATACAGCCTATTGAAAAGGCTGTGATCAATATTTTCTGCTTCTTCCTCATTTGAATCATCATGTGTTTGCTCTGCTTGAATGAAGTTTTTTGTTTGTTTTGTTTTTTGCTCATTTGCCCTATATACAGGCTGGGAAGGGTTACTCCAAGGGGATCATTCCAGTAGGTGGCCTCAGGATCCTATTCAGGTGGATGTCGCCCTGTCTAGAATTTCTCAGGAATGTAATTTATCCATTTGAGATCAATGGATATCTGAAGGTAACTAAATAACAATGATAATAGCTGATACTTACACAGGCATTGTTCTAAGCACTACATAGATATTAATGCCTTTAATCTCCATAATAACCAGACCTAGAAGTAGATGATCCTCTTAGGCAGGTATTATAACAATCATTCCCATAGCTAGTAAGCAGTAGAACTGGGATTTGAACCAAGGGACTTTGGCTCTAGAGCCCGTGCTCTGAACCATGAAAACACAAGCCTTCTCCTGACACCTGTTGTTCCTCCCAGCCTGTCCTGTAGTCCCAAGTGCTGAGAGATGGAGCCATCCTAGAGGACAGGGAAAGGATGCACAGGGATTTATGGGAGGGGGTGAGTCAGGGAGCACCATTTTAGGCACAGAAGCAGGAGCCAGAAGTCTGTGGGATCTGCGGTCACCACCTAAGAGCACTGGGGTTGGTCCCTTTCCCCAGGCTCCCAGACCACCCAGGGATTTCCCCCTCTCATGGCACTAACCAGCCTGCATTGTAACTACTAGCTCAATTATCTCCTCCAGGGCCAGTGAGGTCCTCCACGGCAGGGCAGTGTTTAGGTCAGCTCAGTGGTCTCTCCCCAGACAGTGCAATAGCAGGAGGGCAGGGACCTGGGCCATCACCTGAACTATTGTGATCCTGGGCCCTAAAACAATGCACTGACAGCACAGGTGCTCATGAATACGTAGATGAAATGGGCCAGGAAACACAATAAGCACTTGTATGAAGTTTTTTTTTAATATTTCTAATTTCTTTACCTTTTGTATGTTTCCACGTGGCACAAAGGTCCCCAAACTTGAATAACCTGAGGAGTTTGGTGAGAAAGCATATTCTCAGGCCCCAAGTCAGTGAGATTCTGAATCAGTTGGTTCATGTGGTTTTTAGAAACATTTTACTGGAATACATCAATAATATACAACCAGAAAAGTACACATATCATAAGTATACACTTTACTGAATCTTCACAAACTGAATGTACCTGTGTACCCAGCAACTAGATTAAGAAACGTAATATTATTAGGACAGCTTTGGGAGGTTTAAACAAATAATCCTGTTAATTCTCATGCGGGTCCCCTGGACACTGAGACACTGCAGGAGTGATTAGCAGTAAAACTCTTAAAATGGAAACCACTCATGTGTGCATCTTTGAGGATAACAAGGACAAGAAAACTGGGGAGAGTAGTTCTTTGGCTACTGGGACCCCCGGGGACAGAGTTCGTGGCATTGGTCTTGGGGTAGGGAGTGGACAAGGCTGAGTCACCAACTGGATTTTTGGATATACAAGAAGCAGAGCTCATAAACTCCCAACACCTGAAGAGGGGTCCTGATGACTCTAGGGGAGAAAAGTCCATGGATGCCAGGTGCAGGCCTTCAGGTTATTAAACCACTAAAGCAAACAACAGAGGTGCCTCACGGGCCTTAGTCATTGCGTCACCTGTTTAAAAAGGACGTGTATCCCTCTTACAGGTTCCATCTGAACCAGACTGGATCAAGGCCTTCAGAGAGTCATTCCTCCCCTCCCCCTCCCCTCCCCCTCTCCTCCCTCTCTCTTCCCTCTCCCCTCCCTCTCCCCCCTTACACCCCCCCCACACACACACACACACACCCTGCCCAAGAATTGCCTTGGAATATTCTTTCACATGCTCCGGTTAAGGTCTTTCACTATGAGTTAGACTCACTTTGATTCTTAAAACACCTCTGTCTTTTCCTCCTACTTTTCTTTTCTTCAAAATTTGATTCCTGATGTCCAGACTAAATGACAAAACTAGAAATTGGAACCTGACCCACTATAAAAATTAAAACATTGGGTGGTGGGAAAAGAGATAGCATTATCCTGATTATCCCTTAATCAGCAGATTCTCAGAACACTGAAATCAACCTGTGTCCCAAGTTGCGTCTATATTTTCCCTCTTGCATTAAAACTCCTCCAAAGCCTAGCTTTTTAGCAAGTACAGACATAAAGAGGGGAAATGGGGAGTCATTTTGACATTGGATCTTAAATGGTTTCTCTAGCTTTCTAATGTCAAATCACTAAAAATCCCTCTGACTTTTTTTTTTTTAAGTGTTGTATGTTCAACAGAGGGTTGGAAATTTTTTTGTTTACTTAGATTTGGCCCCTGAATTCTTTCTGCAGAATTTGTTTACTGTAGGAAAAGAGTTGAAAGCATTTCAAAATAACTTTGGAAAGGAGTTGCTGAGGCCCTGTAAAGATTTAAGATGAATAAGATGAGTAAACTTTTTGCATAACTCCTGTCTCTCAGCCAATCAGTAACCAAATGACAGTCTCCATATCCGGGGGTCTTGTGGAGAGTTCCAGTATCATTCACTCCCAGAAAAGTAACATACAGGAAGCTTTTCACATTCTATCGACTCACTCATTCATTCAACAGATCGTTCCTGAGCGTGTACTGTGTGTCGGGCACTATGGTAGGTGCAGATCACCGAACGCAAGCTTCCTCCCCTGGCCTTTCTTTTTTCTCTCTTGGTAGGGTCGCTCAAATAAATGGAGGGAAAACAGATCTCTACAATCATCTTCTTTCCCCTCCACCTGTCCCCAGTCTTCTCATGCCCAGTTAGGAAGCTGCATAATTGAAGAAAAGGTGATTCCTTCCCAACATAGGTCTTCTATCAGTGTTGTTGTTTACATCTGTGCTCTTTTTCCAGGATGACTCTTATGACACTAATGAAGGTGAAGAGACTTCCCAGGCTTTGCAAATCTAGCTGACATATTGCAGCAAGTCCACAGCCTCATGCCAACTGTTGATTACAGGACCTGTTGATTGTATCTGGAAAACCAGCTCTGGCTAGACCAGGACACTTGTCTGCTTTGCAGAATCAAAAACCAAGTGTTCCACTCAGATTGTCTTTTCTAATTTTCGAACTTTTGATCTCATTCCAAATTACGTGTTACAACCATTTGCATCAGCAAGATGATGGTCATTCTGGAAAATTCTGCCATATGTTTAAAAACGTGCACACAGCAGTGTGGTTTTTGGTAAAACTTGATTCGGGCTGCATTTGTGCCTTTAACAATTTTTAAATTGGCATTTGCTTCTTCATAAAATAGACCTCAAATTTAAAAGACTTATAAGGAGATTCAACATTTTTTGTAACACAGCTCAGGTGTGTGTGTACCTGGCCTTAAAGCAAATCCAGCATGTGAAAATGTACAGGGGGTAAGATATTTACTTCATAAAATGATTGACTCACCTTACAGAATTATTTTCTTTACCAAAGGAATTTTCATGGTATTCTCTGAAAGGGATAAGCTTTCCTAGTGTACTTAAACACTTTGTAAAATTTTAATTTAAATACATGTTTACACATCACAAGTACTGTGTAAAAAAGAAAACTGCCCAAATCAAGCAGATGGTCCATATTATTTTTAGAGCCATTACCCAATTTCAAATGGAATCCAAATGATTTGTCAACATCTGGTTGGTATTCAGTGCCCTGACTAGATTCTTCTGAAGCAGCGTTGCTTCAAGACTTAAGTTACTATTAATTGTCACTCCTTTGCCCAGCCTTCTCAAAGAGCCCCTGCCCATTTCCCAGAATTAAAATCTTTCTAGCATTTATGTAGGTTTATACTGCCCAATTTGAATAATGCCCTAAAAATGGTTTCAGTTTTATTTATTTTACGAGCCTATCTACGTACCAGGCCTAAAATTGCCTACAAAATTATTGCAATTGATAAAACAGAATGAAAAGAAGCCATCTCTGTTCTGAATCAGTGTCTTTCAGTTAGCAAGATCGCATCAAAATGGGATCTGATTTTAGTCAAAGGGCAACGTTTTATAGGGGCCTATTTTTAGGCTGTCTTCATGGGCAAATTATTAAAATAATAATTGGAAATAAAAGACCAGATATGAGTCTAAGCCAATCAGCAGTGGTCTCTTGTAACCAGAAGGATTACTTCAGGAATGTGCAGGTGACCCTTTCTGGACGATGGGAATCGGGTCCAGGATGTTTGTGCGAACTGGTGGGGAAGATAAGCTCTGTCTTCCACTGGATTTAATCCTAAGAAAATGTGTTAGTAGCTTCTGGGGGTTGCCCTAAAGTGAAATGAGCACAGAAGAAAAACTGAGCAGCAGAGAAGCCCAAGCCCCGACAACATTATTTGAACCCTGGGGTCTAACAGTTTTGAGGCTAGATCTATTTTCAGGAATTTTCAGTGAAGTGAATAGGTAAATTCACTTCTTTATTTGGGCAAGTTTGGGTGACTTTTTAGCACTTCCTAATGAAAGGCCCCCGACTTTTCCTTCCCTGGCAGGTTTTTACATCAATTGCCAAGACTGGTGGTTTCTCCCTCCAGAATATCTTATATTGATCTTGTCCTCTCCATCTCAATGCCCATAATCTAGTTCAGGCTCTCATAAACCCTTGCATGGGTGTGCAAACTCTCGGTTTGTCTCTCAGCCTCCACTTTCTCCCCTCCTATCTACCTTCCCAGAAGCTGCCTGATTAATCCTCATAAAGCACAGATATAATGAAGGCGCTCACTACACCGCCCCAAAACTTCCAGTGACCTCCCATTGCCTACTGAATAAAATTCAGATTCCTTAGTCTGACATTCCAGCCCCTCTATAATCTAGCTGCAGTCTCTATCTTTCCAACTTTTATTTTCTGCTGTATCTCTCATGCAGTTTATACTCAAGGATTATGCATTCTGGTTTAGCATTCAAGATCTTGGAGCAAGTTTGATACAGAGCCCAGGTGAACTTGTTCTTTCCATGTGCAAATCTTCCAACTCCCAGCTTGAACGACACCCTGTCCATGAAGCCTTCCCTAACCCTTTAGCTAGAAACCACATCTCCACCCTCTAACTCTTACAGCCCTTTGTCTCTTTATTCCTAATGACTTTACCTATTACTTCCTCTTATCTTCTTACATTTTATTGCACCTACTTGTAGATGTTTTATCTAGTCTGCGCTCTAGAATTTTTGCTACTAGATAGCCACTGTCCTTCTGCAAGGTCTGTTTCAGATTCACCGCATCCCCTCCCCCCATGGTAATATTCCATATGTTTATTGAATTGATGTAAGTGAAGGGATGAGGAGGGTTGTATAATAGATTCTTAGGAAATTTGCTTTTTCATAAATACTAAATAACTTATAAATAGCCTATCCTATTAACCTACCTTAACTTATGTAATAAGCTTCCTATTGAAGTTCATGAGGATGCCTGAAATGCCAGCACAAAAGTAAAATTTAGGTAAATCTTTGGCAAAACTCTCACAAATTCTAAATTATCATCTTGATGAGATCAAGTACCACATGAGTGTAATTGAAAAAGTATCTCATGACCAACAGTTCTCTTTGAATCATGTTAAGAGAAGCAATAACGTGCATTTAAGTAGTGTGTTACAGTTTACAAAATGTTTCTACAGACATTACTTCATTCCTGTTTCACAACAACCTGGTGACATCAGTAGGGTAGGAATTGTCAGCCCTGTTTTACCAACAAGGAGAAGGTAAAGTCTAAGAGAGGATAAGCAACTAGCAAGATTCCATAACTACACAGATGACAAAATTAGGACTAAAACCCAAGATTTCTGACCCCTAGTCCAGAGCTCCTCCATTTATTCCACACTACTTACCTTAGACATGTGAGGTAACTTGCCAGTAACTGATTTAGCAAAAGACTTACGACCACTGAATTCCAACCACTGCAATATGAGGTCTAGGGAGTGGTGTAATTGTCGGACTCCTAAGAGACGTAAGAAGAGAAGCCCCCTTTTTATTTCTCCTGGATATAATTATACATGGTGTTTGCTTGTTATTTCTCTCCATCTTGCAACAAGCCTGAAGGCAGAGCCAACACAGAAGAGGGAGTGGCCAAGAGAAGAAGAGATGGAGCCTTGAGTGCCCCTCACTTGAAGCCACGCTGACCTTGAACTTCTTGAAATGTGAGGTAATCCATTTCCCCATCATTGTTTAAGCCACAGTGAGTTTGGGTTTCCCCTTACTTGCATGTGAAAGCATCTTAACAGAAACAACATGGGAAACTTTATGATACACGAATTGGGGGTTGAGACCCAGGTTTCAATCCTCTCTCCAACACTTCAAACTGGGAGTGTTACTTAACTGCTTAGAGCCCTAGGTTCTCGCCAGTAAAAAGAAGGATATGAGTTGCTACTGCTCAGGGTTATTTGGTCAAATGCATTAAGTATTGGGAAGTGTCCGGCACATGGTAAATTATAAATGGCCATTATTTTTACTATGGACTCCAACAATATCAATGCCATAGTACTTTTTTAAAAAAATTCTTTTTAAACTATCAATTTGCACAAAACAATTTTATTGGCTCACTGATCATTTCTTCTCTGGTCGGGCAGGTATTAGAGTAAATACAAGGGTTGATTGCCATCAAGTTTAGATCAAGAATACCCAACCTCTGAGTGAACTTCATTTCCCTGAAGCTTGGAGATCACTGGGCAGGGTCGGGCAGGGGATGAAAGAGTTGACGATAAAATTACGCACTGGAGCTGGGGTTGGGGGCTGCTACCAAGATTGGAATTTGCCTTGAAGTCAGCAATCAACCCTTCAAAGCTAGGCTAACAAATCAAAGGCTTGTCATTTATTTGTTTTTAATTTTCCCACAGGAAGGTTTTTAAGGATTTAATAGTTCAATTTTATTGCACTGAGAGAGGGGCGGGAGGTGGGGGGGAGAGAGAGAGAGAGATCACCATCTCTTGTATGTGCTATTTATACAACTGTGAGGTCATTGTAGTCAGGTAGTTTAGACTACCTGGGTCTTCCTGGATTGGAGCCAAGTGACTTTTTCATTTTAACATTAAAACAAAATGTCATGTCATCTTGGAATGGTGTCACATTGCTAGGAAGAGCCCATTTTTATTGGCAGCACAATCCTCAAACCACCCTGTTCCCTATTACCCCTGTCAGATGGAGTGGACCTACTACTTGTCTGGAGAGTATGTCCTTGAGAGTATGTACACAGTTGCCCAAACAGAGCCTCAGCTGGCCTTGAGTCAAGAGACAAAATGTCTGTGTGCTCCAGGAAAAGCCAGAGGACCCAAGATTGGTCCACTAGGAGAACGTGAAGCTTGTGGGTGTAGTGACATCAGAGTTGTTTATTAATGGTTTTGGCTTATGCCTTGATTTCCCAAGGGCAGAGACAATAATGTGAGCAGCTACTTACAGATCCCACAGGATCTAGGGGGTAAGTGTTCTTCTCACTAATTTTAGCCTGCCAGAAACCGGATAAAAAAGTCACTCCTCCTTGAATGGAATCCCTACCTGCAGGTGCTGCTGTCAGTAGTGGAATCTCCTCCCAGTGTGACCTTCATTGTGTCTGTCAGGGTGACAGGCTCCCCAAAGCTGGCACCCTGAGAACTCGCCCTTTCTCCAGGAGCACAGGCACAGAGCTGCCACGGGAGGGTGCCTGTGCAGCTGCCGGTCTAGCACAGACTCGCCTTCATGTGGTAAGTCCCACCTCACACCCCCAGCTCCCTGGAGAGGGCTTTCTCCTGAATCAGCACAGCCCAAGAAGGGCCTCTCTTGTATCAGGCAGGAGAGCTAGGCTTCCGTTCTGCAGGGCTTTGAAGTGAAAAGAACACAGGTGATTATTCTTGTGGTTTTCCTAATCTGTGTATTGAGGGCAGCGGGAGCCAGGTGACCTTGTGCTTGAAATAAAACAGGTAACTCTTCTGAAAGAGGAGGAAGCAAATTGCTCCTACAGATACAAATCCTGCTTTACCCCTGGGCAGGCTCCCTTTAGCTGGCTTTCAGAATGTGACAAATTGCTGCCACTTCTAGTTATGGCTGTGGGGTGCTCGTCACAAGCTGGCTTGTGTTTCAACAACTCTTACCTCCACAGAGACAGAGGAGAACCTAGAGGCCTCAGGCTGTGTCTAAGAAGTGCCAGAACAATCTGCTGAAAATTAAAAATAAGTCTGAAACGTAACTCATTGTTGTCTGTTTTCAAGGTCAGATGGACTGATAATTTCAATCAAAGCAGCCAAACTAGCTTCCCTATCACCTAAATGGCTCCCTGTCATACCCAGTGATATCCATTCATGGCCCTGCCACTCGGGCTTGCGCTGGACATGTATGGGCTACAAAATGTGCAATCTACGATATCTTCCTCAAGTAGCTTTTACACTAGTACCTATCCATAAGGTTGTTATAATGATGAGTAGCTAAAATAATTTGAGAGTCAGGCACTACACATGTTAACATTTTGATGCATTTTCTAATTTACTTGCTATAACTCTCTACAACCCTGTGAAGACGGTCCTGTTCACTACCCCTATTTTGCAAACGAGGAAACAGGCCTTCCCAGCGTGCTGGTCATTCTCTGCCTCCATCCCTTCAGTTCTCCACCCTTCACTGCCCTGCTCTGTGCCCAGGAGGCTGATACTTATAGACAGCACAAATGGCTCCCTTGTCAGCTGACTTTGGTAGGCCCCAGGAGATCAGAGGGTAGAAAGAGAAAAGGTCAGGGGCTTTCCTTCCCACTCCCTCCCTCCTTAGGAAGCAGTTTCTCGCAGCAGCTGCCTCTCTCCGTGGACTCCTCAGCAATTGCTAGTAGGCTTCCCTCCAAGGTGCTCCTGCTCACTGGGCTCTGGTGCAGCATTTTCTCCTCCCTCCTGCCCTAAAAGTAGTGCAGTTTCCCCTGTTGCTAGACCCTGGGTGTTTGTTTGTTTGGCTTGTTTGTTCCCTCAACCCTGTCCTCACCTCCGTAAGTAGCACTTCATTAAAGTCTCTTCATTTGAACCAGTCTACTGTGAATTGTGTTCCTACTGAGACTGCTATACACAGCCCAAAAAGGTGCAGATGAGAGACACAAACTCAGAGTAGTCAATAGCCGGGGAGAGGAAACATCAACTGATTAAAAAAAATAAATAAAAAGAGCCACGAGAAAGTTGTAGAAAGTGTTATGGGAAATCAAAGGCCAACAAAGGTAATTTATAGAGGGTGTGACAATGGGTTGGGGCTTTAAAAAATGGGTAGAATATAGACAAGTGGATAAGAAGGAAAGAGTTTCAAATATGAACCAAGACAGTGAGGCACAAAAGCACAGATCACATCTCGGGAACAGATGTGGTTCAGTCCCCGAAGTGGAGGAAACTTAGGGATGGCATTTCTCAAATTGCATTCTTTAGAATTCTACTGTTCTATGAAATGTTACTACTATATTGAAAAAATTCCAAGGTCAAATAAGATTAACTCTAAGATAAATGATATTAACTAGATTTCTTTACTCAGGACTTCTCAGAGCATTTGAAATGCCAATATGCATATTTAACTACCTTTTTTTCACAGGTGATTTATTAACATCTTTTAGAAGTATGGGAAGGAATAGAATTTGGGAAACAAATATTGTCCAATAAGATTCTATAATCCTGTGGGACTCCCTGGTAGAGCAATTCAGACACTCTACAACGGCCAAATTCAGAGCATACTCCAAAGGGTTCTGCAGAAAGCCAGTCAGAATGTCATAAGCCATGGACAAATGGCACCTAGAATGCCATCATGCAGCCATAGCATGAGTAGTGAAATGTAATTAGCAGCCCAAGTAGAAGTTGAATTTATTATTTTGACACGACCTATAAGGAAACAATGGTGAACAGACATTAAACAGAAGTTCAGGTTTATATTCTGGAAAATATTAGAGCCCCAAGTGGTAAAATTTCATGTACAGTGTATCCTGTTCCTGGTGGCTAGAAAGCCAAATTATTTCAGATCTGATGTTTTAAACTAATTAGAATTTTATTAATTCATTCAGTCATTTATTAAATTAAAGTTAAATAAGCCTTTACTAGGACCCATGTTCTCTGCTAGACTGTAGTGGAAAACTGTAAAGACCGTAAAGCAACCAAGACAGAGTTTCAGCTCATGAGGAGCTCTGGACCACTTGAGTTTGAACGTGTAAATATATATAATTGCAACATAAGATGCAATTTCAATACAGTTCTCTGACAACAGAATAAACTTACATATCTAGCACCCAAGGGTTTGGAAGCCTTCAGAGATCAGTTGATATTTGAGCTTGAAGGATGAATAGAATTTGCCAGAAGGAAAAGTAGAAACCTCATAAAAGACAAATTTTAACATCCAGATCCCATGTTTAACCACATAAAAGCTTAGTCCTTATAAGAAAGAAAAGAGAGAATCCAGTATTTAAGGATAAATATAAACATAAATTGAAAACAAAAGAATTTTCCAAAAATGCTTTGTAAAGTTATAAAGATTTGAGAGAAAATTTTATAATATAGAATCTTCATTTTCTCTTTTGTTTTTGATCATGAGATCCTGTACGCAAGTTAGAGTACATCAGGGGAGCCCAATGCTGGCCTCTGGAGATGTTTTTAATTTGACCAGAGAAAATTAGCAACATGTAGTTATTTCAAAATGTTTCTAATTTTTCAATTTAAAATAGCGCCCACGGTATACAGGAAATTGCTAGTGCCAAAGCCTGTTTTTCTTCCTGATAATTTTAGATTGCTATATTCTAAGTAGGATTAGAGTAAAGCTTTTCCTTTCTGTGTGGCTTTTTTTCTTAGAGTACTATCTCTACCAGTGTGACAATTTAACTCTACAATGTGATAACTCTTATGTTAAACTTTTATGTATTATACCTTCACATATTTATATTCAGAAGTGTGCTGACTACCTACATTTCCAAACACTTAAAATGAGTAATCTATACTTAACAAAAACAGGAATTTTTAGAAAGTTTTAAATACAACATAAATATATTCATTTTGTTTTGTTAAGTGCTGTGGAGATTTATTTATTTAGTTATTTTTAGTGGTTCCTCTTAGATTTGTTTTTTGTTATAGGAGTTTGCTGTGGTAAGATTTTAAATCCAGCATTATAAGGAAAAATACCAACCTGGTTTTGCCCTTAAAACACTGACAAATATATAGACCTTACAATATTAGTGGTTCAATAGATGTTTATTGAATGAACCGATGGTGCCATAGAGGAGAATGGAAAAGGAGACAAAAAATACAAACTTGGCTCCCATTTGAATCTGTAATTTTTCCTAAATTGAATGCTAAAACTCTCTTGCCTATACACCAGATTGAAGATAAGAAGATTTGGGGGGTTGAACAGGAGTCATGAGATAAATTTTTTCTGAGGAAGCCTGGATTAGACTTTTTAGCATTGATAACATGACAGTTTGATTCATTCACTTATTCATTCGTTCCACAATTTTCTAAAATATGTATTGAACACTCATAGTAATAGCAGCAGTAGTAGTAATAGGTAATGCCAATTTAGAATTTATTTTGTACTAAGCCCTGTGCTATGTGTTTTGTGCTGATTATCTCACTGAATCATTACAACAGCCCTAAATTAGCCCCATTGTACAGACGAGAAAAGTGAGGCACAGAAAGTCATATAACTTGCCCACAGTTACCCAACAATTAAATGAATTCTAAATTGACTCAGTCTGACTCCAAAATTCCACATTCTTTGATACTCCAGGACCCCGTGGGAGGCACTGTGGGTGCCCAAAGATAAAAAAGGGTGTGGATCACCCGCATAAGGATTATAGTGTTATAAACCCAAGACTGTAAGAGCAGGTCATCTGGGCTCTCTTTTTACAGAGGAGAAATCGAAATCGAGGCCAGCGCATGTGGTGATTTGCCCAAGGGCACGCAGCACGCTACGAGACAGGCAGAGAATGCCCCACCCCCACCCACGTGTTCACTCTCGCTCCAACTCTCTTCTCACTTACTGCATGGAGCCGGAGAAAAAAGCAATTCCTGAGTAAACTACTAGATCCATATTAAACTTTGTTATTATCACCAAAGAAATAAGAAACCATACAGAAACTATTTTTAAGTATGCAAATTTATCTCCTTAGAAATAATCCTTTTTGATAACTTTCAAACTGACTTAAATTGTTGAAGCTGCATATGGGTCTTGGTCTCATAGAGAATAAGCGCTAAAATTGAGTTTAATAGTTTACCCTGGGTATTGGGTCTCTCACCTTCCTGCCACCCTAAGTTTCCAGTTATCATTCGGTCCCATCTTGTTTCCTGCTTTGAGACCATTTAACATGTCATTTCTAAGTTGTTGCGCAACTGGAACAAAAGCAAGATAGAATCAAAAAGATGTCGCTGGAGCGACATCAGCAACTGATTCAACCTTCTTATTGTCGCATGATAAAAGGGAGGTGTGGGAAGAAACACAACACAATGGAACTTGTCTAAAGAATGAAACAGACTGGGCAGAAGTCACAGCTGTGTAACTTGGTACTTCAGTATGCACCAGGTGTTCCATTTAAACACTTTGAACCTCAGTCTCCTCATCTGCAGAAGGGAAAAAAACCATAGTCTCTCTTTTTCTGTTTGTCTTGAAGACTACATGCAATAAAATGTATTCCACAGTGCCTGTCACATAGTATGCACTCAATAAACATAGCTAGAATTACTACAGTTTAGCCCTACTTCTACTTCCTTAATTCAGGCATAGATCTTCTCATCTGTACAGTGAGTCTTGCTTCTTGTCTGTTACAAAGTAGCTTTGTGAACCCAGTGAGATAATGTATATTAAAACCTGTCCAGACCTTCATTCTTTGAGCTTCAGCTAAAATTCTACTGCCTCAGGGAAGCCTTCAGCACCTGCCAGAGTGGGAATTAATGATTCCTTCTTCTGTACTCGCTACCTTATTTGTGTCCTTTGATCCAGCCTATATCACACTTTCTCCTATATTTGATTTTATTTTGTTTATATCTGTTGCATAAATTCCTTGAGGTGAAGGACATTTGCTTGCTTTCCCATAGCCCCAGTAGCCTTATAGAGAGTGGGCAGTCAGTAGATGTGGGGGCCTTGCCCTAAATGCATTCTTAACAACTCAATTGCTATACACATAAAAGTATTTGAGAGTTACCATTATGGAGTTGAACTGAGTTCTTTAGAAGCAGTGAGGATTTTAGTTTTTTCTTCTTTTCCAGGGAGTGGGTGGGATGGGGCAAGTACAAAAAGAAAAGAAAACATTTAGGCTCATCTAGGCTCAGCTTGAGGACACCTGCTAGTTACACAGGACATTTCTCTCGGAGGTCAAAGTACTCTATAGCTTTATCATTGTTGTTGTCCTTATGGCAATAGAGATGACAACCTAAGAGCCAGGTAGTAGCCTCTCATTTTACTATTGACAGCTCCAGCAAACAACAAAAGCAGATGGTACATGTTCAAGCCCTGAGCCCCCGTGGGTCATCTGTAGTTAGAGCTCCTGCTTGTTAGCTGTTTGGGTAGTGGGCATTGGTTCCTGAGACCGGCTGAAGGAGGGCCCTTCTGTGCTCTTGGGCCCTTCAATGCCTCTGTTTTTCTCTCTCAATGATAACAACAATCATCTTGTTCTCCATGAATCTACCTTGATACACTACAACTACTAGAAAAAATTAGCAATGAATGTCAAAGCAGGTTGAGGGCACTGGAGGACGGCACTCCAAAGCAGAGCTAAGGCCCATTCTTTTGTGATAAATATAACAGCTAATATTTATTAAGGGCTTACTCCATGTAAGGAACTGTTCTAAGCACTCTACGTGTATTAATTCATTCAATTCTTAAAACAACCCTATGAGGTAGTCCTGATTTTACAGAGCAGGAAACTGAGGCACACAGAAAGGTTAAGCCAAAAGCCACACAGCTAGTAACTGGTAGAGCCTGGAATGGTACCCACATAGTCAGATGCCACTGGCTACTCTTAATTATATTGCTGTATTGTCTTCCTATGGCCATTTCTTTAATTTTGTGCCTAGCACAATGTTTGGCAGGTAATAAGTGCTCAATAAATATCTGTTGGATTGGAGTCAATTTAATAAAACTTGAGCATGGTTGAGAAGAAATCTTGCCCTTTCCCCCTCCTTCCAACTCCACTTCTAGCTCCTCTTGACTTTTAATGATGTTTATCCAATTGGGAGCTACAGACTCTTAGAGAGCCTTAATTATATTTTTTTCTTCATTTTTATAATAAAGAATAAAATAATGAGATGATTATCTCATACCAAGTAGTGATTTCAGTGCCTGTATGTACAGTTCCTTGACACCAAGAGCTACCACTTCACTTGTTACGCTAATAAGAAAGGAACAGCACAAAGTTAATCCCTAAATAACGTATCACATGAAAGCCAAATATTACAATGACATAAGGTGTGAGCAAAGGAGGTGTGGCAGATGGAAGGAAGGAAAGAGGAATTGAGACAGTGTAGGGCACTTGACACATCATAACAGCGGTGCAGCCACAGACAACTCGAAGGTGCCCACCCCTAAGCAGTCAGTACCACATGATCCTGGTAGTCATTGAGGGAACATTACTAATTTAAAATTTATTAATCTGGAAGGGATTTTTATATTTAATTTATACGTTGGTTTTGGTTTTATTTGCGAGTTGTTCAAAAGCTGTAACATAAGTTTATAACTGGTTTTCTGTCTATATATTATTAACGCAACATTTTAAAAGAAAATAAGCCAAGCCTGGGGAGGTCTAAGAAAATTTTGCCCTTAAAATGGTGTAAACTATCGGTTTCCTTTATATTTAAGAAACAGCACACAATAATGCGTTTAGGGCTTTCCTATTTAAAATCAATCGCAAACCCAGAGGCATTAGGTATGTCGTTAACACCTTGGTGTGAAATAGTATGTTAGACTCTCCCTTTTTGAGAGCAGGCTTTGATAGGAGAAAGAAAAGCTAGGTGGCTTGATTAAAAAAAAAAAAGTGGCCTCAGTGCAAAATCTTGTCCTACCATTCAATAACTGTGTGACTTTGGGAAAGTCATTAAACCGCTAAATCTCCAGCTCCTTATCGTAATTAGTGGTAATCTCTGCACCTCCTTCTCAATGTCCTATACATAAAGTTGGTTCATAGAAGGTGCTCAATCCATAGTAATGTATATTAAACACTAATGTATTTGGGAGAGAACGGGAAGGCCCTAGCTGCACCAGGTCCTTAAATGGCAAGGTCACCAGCTTGGCTAGGAAAAAACCCCTAGATGTGGACGGCTTCGAGTGACTCAGGGAAAGATGCCCACTGGGTGAGGAAGCGGCTCCACCAGCTGGTGCCCCAATGAAGAACTGAGGCCGTTGGGCTCACCAGCCAGCCCACCATTCAGAAGCCGCCAAGCCCCTGCCGTGCTCTCGGCCCCACGCACCCGCCTGGGTGCTGTAGGAGATGCAAAGCATTGGTTGTCCTACCACGGGAATGCGGGTTTCTGTTCCTTGGAGGCACCTGAGATAGTGGGTTAAGCAGGAAGGAACTCAGTTATCACCTTAAACCACTCAAAATATTCGTGGGGTGGGGAGTGCACGGGTTTTGAGCCAACTCCTCAAATTTGCCCAGGGGCTCCCCATACACCAGATGTGGCCCGCGTCCCCAGTTCTATCCTGGTTGGGGGTGGGGATCGCCTTTGCGGGGGGCACCTCGTCTTTGCTAGCCGGCAGCGTACTCCACGCAGCAAAGGCCCTTGAGAGGGTGAAGGCGCGCGGGTCCCGGGCGGGGCGGGTCCACCAGAGCTGGCGCTGGCAGGCGCGGGGGGGCCGGGACAGGGCAGAGCTGCCGCGCCGCCAGGGCCCACCTGCGCGGGGCCGCTCGGCCACAGGTCCTGTCGGCTGCCCGCGCCTGCTCGGGCCGGAGGCGAGCGGCGAGGGGCGGGGGCGCGGGCAGGGTGCGCTGGGCGGGCGGCGGCCGCGCGGCTTCCCCGAGGCCGGAGGCGGGGCGCGCGGGCCTGGGGAGGCGCGGGGGGCGGACCCGCCCGCAGCCGCGCTGCTCGCCAGCTCGCTCGCACTCGGTCGCGCCGCGGGGCGGGCATGGGAGCCGCGCGCGCCCTCCCGGCGCCCACACCTGTCTGAGCGGCGCAGCGAGCCGCGGCCCGGGCGGGCTGCTCGGCGCGGGTGAGTGCGGGCGCGGGCTGGGGGTGGCCGCCCGGGCGCCGGGGGAGCGAGGCGCCGGGTGGAGCGGGACAAAGGGCCGGGTGTGCGCGGGGTGGGGTGACTACGGACTGCTGGAGGCACCGGAGACCTCGCTGGGACTGTGGACCTGGAGGAGCTCGAGGGAGACGCTCGGGCTGCAGGGCGTTTGGGTTCACGCAGTGTTACCCACGAAGGGGATGGGGAAAGAAGGTTTAGAAACTGCTGTCTGGAGTGCAAGGTGCTGGGTGGGAGTGGAGAAGGAGCCGGCTCTGCGCAAGCTCTCCTCCAGTGGGGGCGATGGCAACACCCCCACCTACTCCACCACTTATTTTCCCTGATCAGGTTCTGACCATTAATTTTTAACCCTGGGCACGTGATAGGGAACTCACCTTAGCAATCAAGAAAAGTGCCAAAGTGTAGCAAACGCGGGTTGGAGAGTAGGATCTTTTCTCTGGATCCTTAATTGATGACCCTGTGCTACCCGCGGAGTGCTAAATCTAGACACTACTGTCTGAACTTCAGCAGTTGTTGGAGGCAAATATTTCTTCTTCAGCCAGTAGACATTATCATGAGTTAACTTTTAAATAAAAGTTTGAAAAGGAGAGGGAGAAGATTTATGTAGATCAAAGAACACCACCACTCCCCTCCAGAATACAAATTAGGTTGGCTTTACAGCACCTCATGAGAAAGCAGCTGATAAAATCCTGTTTGTTTTTATTGCCTATTGGGCGACACCCGTGAGTATTCAGAAATAGCCCGTGGCTGGTGTGGAAAGCTCCCGGTTGTTCGGTATATATGAGCATTGGAACAGGGCTTGCTTCTCTCAACTCCTGAAACTAAACTTGAGGGCTCCCTGTTTGCTCCTTAGGAACAGGTAGGCCAGTGACAGAATCCTCTTCACATGGCCTTGTGGGAAATAATTGAATTTATAGATGAAGTCAGCTGTGGCCAAAAGCCCTATGCCAGATTAATATCAGGATATTTATTGCGTGTTGTTTCAAGATCCTGCTTCTGCATGACAGCATTTACAACAGGCCTTGTGACTGTCTGTCAAGAAGTCTGTTAGGAGCAGATTGGAGGTGGAGTGGGGAGAAGGAACTTAGAAAATGCCCCAGAAGCCACTTCATTTGTGTGTGAAAGTGTTTGTGATCATATGCACACCATCTGCGTATGAATAAATTGTTTCACTTGTATTTTTCCTAATTAAATAAAGTCAAGAGGTAACTTATGCTTTCCTGTGCCTCAACTGGGAAGCATTTTCCCAAGATAATTAATATGGATCTCATTTTTGTAACAATGACGATTTATTCAGGTAGATGGTGAATGCGGGTGCATTTTTGTCTGTAGCATAAGTGCCAAAGTGCCCATTAGTGTGTCTGAAAACATTGTTGGCCTCAGTCTGCAGCAGTTAATAGTCTTAGGTTCTCCTGTACATCGCTTCTCATAGATCCCTTAGGATTTAATTCACCAGGCATTATTCATGCCTAACTCCCACTGACTCCAGGGAACTTTTTGCTCATGGTCTTACCATTGACATTTTTATGCTCTCTGTTCTTGTTCTGCTGCCAGGTTTGTCACAGGCTCACAAGAGTAGTTCATTTCGCCCAAAATCTGATAGAGAAGAGGTTAAACTTCGTTTGACCACAAGATTGTGTTTAGGGTTGCTGGACTTGTAAGTGCCCTGCAGTTTTCTGTACAAGACTGTAGCTCTTAAACCATTATGTGATTAGGTCTGTTTTGCTTTAACAGGTTCTGTGACTCAGGAAAATGAGAGCAAGCCTGGCTGCAGAATAGTCACAGAGCTTTTTTCATCTTTAGGCATTTCTTCCAGAATTAGTATGGTTTCACATTCAGCATCCCTGGTCACAGATTCCATGGAAGACCCTTTGTCATCCTTCCAAATGGTGTCCAAACCTTGTATCTTTGCAAACTTTCCTGCTGTTTCTTTCTGTCATTACTGCTTATAGCAGTCACAGGAATTCATACATTGTACAATAGAGAATGTTTGTCCTAAGGATTAGGTTTTCCCTCCCATCACTTGTTTGATGTAGGAGTGAAATCTCTCAAACACTGGCCCTCTTGAGGAGACATGTGTTGTTGCAGTTTTGAAAACAAAGGTGCAGAACAAGAGATAGCAGTGGCAGTGCCCAGTTTCCAAAGAGATTATTGTTGTTTGCACATCTGATAATGTGCAAAGTCCTTCCACCAAGAGCTTATGAAATGGCAGCATCCTCATAAAGTATAAGTATTTTTAGATAGTGGACAGCAGGACAGTGGCTCATATTGAGTGATGGAGGATAGAATGTGTAACCCTGTTATGAATCAGATACCCAGAGTTGGAAAAGGAACACAGTTTCTGTATTACTAAGCATGGTGAAAAAAATATTTGCTTACCTTAATTTTCCATTCTGCTCTGCCATTTAGGTGAAGTGATGCTTGAAAATACTTAGTTGGAAACTTTAAAATATAATTTATGTATATGAGGAATCTTTATCCAACAAAAGCTTATTCCTAGAAATGAAATGTTACAGACCTAAATCTTCTTCATCCAGATTTAGATATAATGAGGATAAGATTTGGAAATCATCATTCCTTTTTTAAGATGTGAGTTTTGCAGACAGCTCTACAAGGATAAGATGATTCATTTGTAAAGGTGAGAGAGAATTTAAAGTTATATAGCCTATTTGTTACCTTTCCAATTGTGGTATTATGAATGTTCATTATCAGGTGAGTTGAGAAATTAATGCAAGTCACCTACCTAATTTTAAACCATCACAGTTGTCATTGGAGTTGTGTTATTAATAGGGATGAGTCAGGGTAGGCTGTGAAAGCCTCAGGGAAGACCCTTAATGGACAAGAGGGTTATTTCCCCCTCACACTTTCCTTTGGGACCTGTTCTAAGAGCATTCACACCCAGCCATCCCTCCACTCAGTTCTTGAAAGCCACCCTCTGCTAGAGTCCTTCCTTTCCTTTGCAGACTAATCAGGGAAATCTTGTCTGCCAGATAGGTAAGAGATTCGCATGATAAATTTCCCTTTTCCTTTTTCCCCATGCCTCTACCCTCTGTAATACCATGAATAAACACTCCTGAACATAAATGACATTTCAGATACTATAAACACCATGGTCCCTGACCTAGACTTTCATGATTCTGGAAAATCAAAAAATTGGGGAATCCCAGACCTGAAAAGACCAGTTAAAGAGATCATCTGGTTGAGGTTGCCATTCAGAACAATTTCTAAACTACCCTAATAAACATTTGGTAAAGGAGTGAGCAACTTTAGGAAGCTTGTAACTTTAATACAGATGCCAGTTTAAACTCATTTGAGGATCTGAGAACACACAGCTATTGCTCTCAATTTCTGATCAGGTATTTAAAAACCTAATCAAGTTGGAATAATATGAACTGCATGAGGTTCTAAAAGTCTGCATTAGTTTCTAAATCTGAATTAAGTTTTCGTAAAATGCAATTTTATAACTTTCAGAGTTATATAGAAGCTGTAAGCAAGATCTATAATGCTGTCAGAACAAGGTCTTATCAGCACAAGTTAATAGAGTTTAATAATACAGGGAACTTGTAAGCAGTGTTTCAAACTAATATAAATTAGTGCTTTTGAAGTATCAGAAAAGTTTATTCTAAGAGGTTAAAGTTTCACTCTGCCCTATTGGTTGGCTTCTCTTTCATTTCTGTTTAAATGACCAGAACTTAAATTGTTAGGACTCTGAATTAGTAATATTCTATCATATGGTAGACTCTTTAAGCATTCTCTAACAGCATTCTGTGATTTGTAGTGATCCTAAAGGTTCTTAAGGCAGTCATTCATCATTGTGCCAAAGAATACACTTGATCCTCTATATTTGAGAGGCTGGAGTGAAGCTGTGGCTAGTAAGCCTAGCAGACTGCCCAGCACTCACACCCCCAAAAAAGATTGTTCCTATTTCTCCACACCCAGTAATTCTCACGAACTGGGTTCTAAAAACATTGTTTCTTTGAGAGTCAGGGTAGGCTGTGAAAGCCTCAGGGAGGGCTACACAGACTAAGACAAAAAAGATATGCCGTGGTAGTACTTGTGAAATGGGGCATGCTTCAAGGCCTTTGAAAGTATTTTTTTTTTAAATAAACAGGAGTTGACTATACAGGCAAAGCACTTGGAAAATTGAAACTAGAGTTAATTTTGCCTGAGAAGGGGGTGTAATTCAAGACAAGGTTCCTAGATGGATTTTTTTTTTAAGTGTATTTACTAGTTTCAGACTTTTTCCTGTTGTTCTCTTCTTTGCCAATGGACTATTTCAATTTTTGGATAAATGGAAAAAGCTAAAGACAGATGCCACTGGAACAATTTTGGTGCAGTTGATAATTCAAACTGTACTTTCAGGATCCAAATAACATACAAATTTCAGATTTGGGATTTGAAGATCCATGCTAACTCTAGATGATAATATGAGTATTATGTCTCATATTATCATCTAGAGTATGATGTATCATCTAGAGTAGAATAGCTGATATATTCTTCATGCACATTGAAAATATTATCTACAACCAATGATAATACACAGTAAAATACTACCTCATCTCCTACTCTCTCTCCCCCAAGAATCACATTTTTAAAACAAACACTTGGAAGCTTGGACCTCTGGATTCTGTGTTTTCTTTCTTAAGATAAGCTGAAATAAAACTTGGCTTAACATGCCTGCTGCTCAATGTAAGCCACATTAACATTCTCCACATTAATCAAAGGGAGGAGAAGATGGTGTGTTGGGGCCCAAGATACAGCCACGTGGGAGATATATGATTCCTCCTCGTACATGTCACACTTGGCAGGGATTCTGGAGTGAGTGGGACATTTAATCACCTAGACAGCAACTTACATAAAGTGCTGTTCAAATCCTAGATAACCCCAAGGGCTGAGTCCCTAGCCAGTAGATGGGAATAATCAGAGCCATGTCCCACAGATCTAAAGGGTTGTCATCAACACACCCATCCCATTGCCAACTTCTCCATTGGAGAGGAGGACCCTGCCAGCATTAGCATTCCCTCCCTAGTCTACTTAGAACCTTTAGTCTTGGCAGTACCCCCAACAAGCACATACAGACACATGCATGTGCACATATATATGCATCCCATGACTTCAAGGATTTAAAGAAATAATGTGTTTCCTCCCCACAAAAGGATGCAGGAACCCTTCCTATTTGGAAAGATGGAGAGAAGCAGAGTTTCAGGGAATCAGGAAGTCCCAAGAAACTGGCTTTCCAGGATTTCATTCCTTTCTTTTCCCATCCCTATTCTCCCTGATAGAAGTGGAATCCAAGAGAAAGAGTCAAGCAAAAAGTTCCTGGAAGTGGGTGGGGCACGCACATACTTTAGGAATACAGTGTGTGGATATTGGGAATGAGGATTGGCATGCTCAGCTAAACTAGATCAGATCATTGGGATTTCCTGCTTTTATGTACAAAAAAGCAAAAGGCACCCACAGTTGCCAGTAGATCTATGCCCTCAAAGAGGAAGAGGGTAAAAATAATGAAACAGTTTCTTCCTGACTCCTGTGTTCCTCTAGCCTCTTGAGGCCTACCCCCTCCTCATTCTTGTTTTGGGGTGCTTGATTGTGAATGAATGACCCTACCAGCTGAGTCAGCTTCTCTTGAACCAGAAGATTCAGAACCAGTTAGAGACAACTGATGCTTAAACTTTTATGAAAGCACTTCCAATCTTCTTCATTGTTGTTTTTCTTGTAGGATGATTGGTTGGGGTCTTTAAACATACTTTCCAGTATAAAATCCAAGCTCTTCGTTTGGTACACATAGCCCTTCATCATCCAGCTCTTGACTGCTGCTTTGGCACCTTGGCCACTTCCTCTGCTCCACCCTTGCTAAGCAAAGTATAATTCCTGAGATGACTCACACTGTTGCACATCTCTGGGCCCTTGCACAGACTGTTGTTCCCTCTCTCTAAGTATCTTTTTCCCTGTCTTATGTTATTGAACTTCTTTTCAACTTCAGCAACCATCTCAAGCATCAGGTGATGCCTGGAAAATTTTCATGGCAACTTGCTCATAGAGGGTAAATTTAACTTACACAGCTTACTGAGTGACCAAGGCATCAAGAAGGGACAAATTCACACTGTCATACTTACTAGGACTCCTATTGCTTCTAAATGGTGGGTGCACTCAGAAGAAGGTATATTTCTCAAACATCACCTCCCCTGTTCCTACTCCCCACGACTGACCTCGTGCCCTTTCTCTGTGCTGCCACATCATCCATGTGCATCTCTGTCGTTCGCAGTCAGCAGATACCACTCATTCACTCTTCCTTTAATACCAGCATTCGTTTCATAAATCTTTGAGTGCTAGCATAGGCCCAAATTCAGGGCACATAGGCTAGCTGGGAACACAGATACAAACACCTGAAAAAGTAACCAACAGTAACGGTCATAATGTTATAGCTCATAGAATATTAGAGCTTTAGATATTGCCAAAGATCCTGTTAGTTTACAATATAATCCAAAGGAAGAAGGGATATTTTGTTAGATGCCTGCTACTCCGGAAGTAAATATATAACAGTAAAGGTTGTTCTAAATTCAAAGCAAAGAAAAACAAAAACAAAAAAGTCTCATAACTTCTTCCAAACGTGTCATCATTTAGAAGTGGTAGGAGTCCTAGTAAGTGACACTGTGGAGCTGTCCTTCTTGATGCCTGGGTCACTCAGTAAGCTGTGTAATTTAAATTTACCCTTTAAATGAGCAAGTTTCCCTGAAAACTTTCCAAGCTCATGTTAGAATGAGAGGGAAGAAGGAAAGAAAGGCAGGAGGAGCAGGAAGGTAGGAGAGGATGAAGTTTAGAATCAAGCACAAAGGCAGCTCAAAATTACATGGAAACTGGGGCAAGCCAGCAGTTCATCTGGGGACTGATGACTATACACATGCTGCTCTGCAGCGTGCCCTCATCAGGGGCATCTTAAACATAGAAGGAAGTGAACACCCACTTTCACTTTTGCACCCAGCCACAGGACCACTCCCAAGGTCAAGCCCTTGCATTGCAAGTGAGACCATTATCTAAGGATTCCTCTCCACACCCCGATTCCTGAGGAGGGTTCACAGACTTAGAAACCATGACAGGCACGCTGCCGGACTTCGTCCATGCTCAGCAAATGAGCATTCAGCCCTTGCCTTCCTGACCTGCCTGTCTTTGTTCCTGCAGAGTGGCGCTCAGCATGGCGGGGATTCCAGGGCTCCTCTTCCTCCTCCTCCTCCTCCTGCTCTGTGCTGTGGCGCGCGTGAGCCCTTCCGGTGCCGCCTGGAGACCCACTTGGCCTGCTTACCGCCTCCCTGTCGTCTTGCCCCAGTCTACCCTCAACTTAGCCAAGCCAGACTTCGGGGCCAAAGCCAAATTGGAAGTGTCCTCCTCCTGTGGACCCCAGTGTCATAAGGGAACTCCACTGCCCACTTACGAAGAGGCCAAGCAGTATCTGTCTTATGAGACGCTCTATGCCAACGGCAGCCGCACGGAGACGCAGGTGGGCATTTATATCCTCAGCAGCAGCGCAGGTGGGGCCCGACGCCGAGACTCCGAGGCGTCAGCAAAGTCCCGGAGGAAGCGGCAGATTTATGGCTACGACAGCAGGTTCAGCATTTTTGGGAAGGACTTCCTGCTCAACTACCCTTTCTCAACATCGGTGAAGTTATCTACCGGCTGCACCGGCACCCTGGTGGCGGAGAAGCACGTCCTCACAGCTGCCCACTGCATACACGATGGAAAAACCTACGTGAAAGGAACCCAGAAACTTCGAGTGGGCTTCCTGAAGCCCAAGTTTAAAGACGGTGGTCGAGGAACCAATGACTCGAGCTCAGCCATCCCCGAGAAGATGAAATTTCAGTGGATCCGGGTGAAACGCACTCACGTGCCCAAGGGTTGGATCAAGGGCAATGCCAACGACATTGGCATGGATTATGACTACGCCCTCCTGGAACTCAAAAAACCCCACAAGAGAAAGTTCATGAAGATTGGGGTGAGCCCTCCTGCTAAACAGCTGCCCGGGGGCAGAATCCACTTCTCTGGGTATGACAATGATCGGCCGGGTGATTTAGTGTACCGCTTCTGTGATGTCAAAGACGAGACCTATGACCTGCTCTACCAGCAGTGTGACGCCCAGCCTGGGGCCAGCGGGTCGGGGGTCTACGTGAGGATGTGGAAGAGACAGCAGCAGAAGTGGGAGCGAAAAATTATTGGCATCTTTTCAGGGCACCAGTGGGTGGACATGAATGGCTCCCCACAGGATTTCAATGTGGCTGTCAGGATCACCCCTCTCAAATATGCCCAGATTTGCTATTGGATTAAAGGAAACTACCTGGATTGTAGGGAGGGGTGACACAGTGTTCCTTCGTGTCAGCACTTAATAGTCTTCATGTACTTATTTTAGGAAAGGCCAAATTTTCTCATTGGCATGCACACGTGTGTGTATGTATGTAATGTGTCATATGATATCTTTTACCTAATTTCTTAAAATTGCCAGATGACTGGTTTTATCATTTGAAAACTGGTTTGTGTATCATATCATTTAAGCAGTTTGAAGGCATTAAAAACATATGTTTGGGGTAATGGGGATTATTTGGCAATTAAGTTAATCTCACCTTTTTGAAAACTTTGATTTTTATTTCATCTGAATTTATTTCAAAAGTTTATATTAAATATGTGGCATACAGGAGGTATGAATTCTTATGTGTATGTGTGTACGTGTGTATTTTCTTCTGAGATTCATCTTTTTTTTTTTTTCTTCCAATGCCTGATCCTTAATGCTTCCAGATGGTGGTGTTCCCACCACATAATAACTCTTAGGAACTTTGACAACACTTCTTAGACAGGCAGTCTAAGCCTTGGATTTGGAGGCATTTGCACAGTAGTCTTTGAACAGTAAAATAATTTGTTGACTATACTGATACACATATAAACTATACCTTATAGTAAACCAGTATCCCAACCCGCTTTTAGTTTTGCAAATAGTTTCTCTGCCAAAGGTGGTTGATCTACTTTGCATGTGGCACTGCCAACTTTCAGTCACACCAGAATAGTTGAGATTATTTATCCCAATGCTCCCATTTAACAGGATTTCACTCACATTTCTAGAACTAGCTATTTTTCGGAAGATAATAATCAGGGCCTAATTAGAACAGGCTGTATTGCTTCCCAGCTAACAGTTGCGGTCACACTAAAAACAATCATAGCATTTTACTCCCTGAGTATAGCACATCTCATGTTTTATCATTTGGATGTAGTAATTTAAAATGAATTAAATTCCAGAGAACAATGGATGCATTGCTCGGCAGATGTTACAGCAGAATAATCACTTGTTTGGAGCCTGGCACAGTCAGACAGCCTAATCAAAAATCATTCTGCATAGTTTTCAACGTGCTTTCAGGAAGCTGTGTACTTGTTCAATTTGGAAACTTTTTTCCCTCATTTTATAGTAAAAATTCTTGGAAATTGCCTTAAAAACAAACAGTATGGCCCCTTCTTTTTCATTAGCTTTAAAAGGGCCCCTTTTACTGGAATGCTATAGACTGCAGGCATATATAATCAGATATAATAGTAAAAATGACAATTGGGAGAATGCAAAACGGATCAGAATCATGCACTCCAATAAAAGCTTTTCTGAATGTTTTATCAATATGATAATCATAGCATATAAAGGAAAGACTTTGACATATTCTGTGTTTTCATTTTGTTGCCCTCAGCTTAGGTACTTCTTTCTAAATGTTTCGGGGATATAAAAACAAATGGACTACAAGGCAGATGTTTGCTGTGCTTGCACCTCAGGTGATTTCAACCTGCGTTGCAGCTATTTTTTGTAAAGACATTCAAATAGAGCACTGTCACTTAAACATTCTCCCTGTGCCTTTTTGCTTATGTTTCTTGAGATTTTCAGAAGGATGATTCTGATAAGGCACTCAAGAAATGCTTTCTTCAAATCATATAAGAAATACTAGGCATAGCAAGGAGATGCAGGGGTGTCAGGAATCTTCTGAGTTCCAGTACAATTTGCTTTGGAATCTAACAGGAATCTAGCCTGAGGAAGAAGAGAGGTCTTCATTTCTATGTCTGGTATTTGGGGGTTTTGTTTGTTTTTGCTTTAGCTAGGTTAAAAAACAAAAATTCACCAAATACCTAGACCAGACTGATTTTTTTAAAAAATAGATGCTCTTTTTATGAAGCACCTTGATATCTTAATTTCAATTTTTGCAAAGTTAGACAATGGCACAAAGTCAGAATAATATCAATGTTTAGTTCACAAGTAGATGTAATTTACTAAAGAATGGTATGAGCTTAACTCATAGAACCTCAAAAGAAAATGCTAGAATAATTCCACATGTCCATCTTTTCTGTTGTAATAAAAGAAAGCCTGGTATTAAACTATCATAGTAGTTGAAAGAAAAAATTTTAAAAAGACTCATGGTACTATTAATTAGTGTCTTACATATATTAGTTATATACATTGTAAGCATGTTTGCCTAGCAAGACTAGTAGAACCACATTTCCCAAAATGTATTCCTTAAACACCCATCCCTCCAGATTTTCTACCATAAATAAAAAGGGTACCATAATCAAGTAGGAGGAAGAGGCCTCTGAATACTTTCTTTCTTTATCAGGGGTTCACGTGCCTTTTTGCACATTAAAAGCTCTGAGAAGTCCTATAGCAAAGGGACATGTTAATGTTTTAAAATCCATATTTCAATAAACAGCTTTGATTATGGAACTCTTGTTTTCTCATACAATGCCTATGAACAATCTAGTGTTCCAATACATACATTTTAGGAGCTATGACAGCCTTTTGGTCAAGGTGATAATGCAGAAAGAATGATGAGCCCCGAGTGGTGTCAGGCATCAATGCCTTTTGAGGTTTACCCAGACTTTGTAACTAGGATTTGGAAATGTCACAGCATGAAATGGGAAATGCTAAACATGAAAATCATTTGTTGTTGAGGATCAGAAAGTTGTGGCAGAATTTGGAAGTCATTTTTTACATAGGCTTTATTCAGAATTTTGAAGTTTAGAAAGGAGCTAGTGTAAAAAAAAAGTGGGAAAATAGCACTAAAGAGATAAAGAAATATGAGCCAGTAAGTGGCAGAGTTGTGTGTATGTTATTTCTTTACCTTTTTTGGACCAAAAAAAAGAAGGATTGTGATAATGAGATCATGCTCCTAATTCCCTGCTCTTTGTGTGACTCAGTCTACCTGCTCAGTGGGAGGAGAAGCCCCCGATGGCACCTGGGCCACATATGCAAGGTGGCAGTATTTCCCTAACCATCCCTGTGGGAGATCTTTAACTCAGAACTTGTTGAGGATGACTAAGCCTGCCCTGGAATGATGATTCTCTCATCTACTGTCTGCTGTCTTGTCTACTGTCTGAATGGTAAGTGACAGTGGTCCAGGGTGTTCAGAGGAATTCTGACAGCGGTCCTCAGCACTTCCTCACTGGTGGCTGGTGAGAGCCTTGGCCGGGGAGGCTAGTGGACAGTCCCTGCGCTGGCCTGGATCTCCCTCTTGCTTTGTCTGGGTTCTACTGCTGTTCATGTCTGCCTTTTTCCTTTGTCCTCATCATGTACCAGCTCAAAGAGGCCTTGATGTTGCCTCTGTCACTTGATTTTTGAGTGTTTGGTAGGGTAGCCATTTCATTTCTCATTCAGAATGGGATTCTTTTGAGACAGACTGAAAGGGAATGCTATGAATAATGAGGCTGGGACAGTAGGCATAAACCACATATGTCATGGGCAAGCAAGCATGTTTGGTCACCTTAGCTATTGAACCCTTTGAAGCACTGTATAGAATGCAGACTGGCAGCCATCCTTGCCAGCCTAGGAACAAAGGTGGACTGCAGCTCCCTACATCTCTCAACTCTGGGCTTTCTTCATGATTCCTGTGATGGCTTCTTTACCTAGATCAGTATTCTGAGGGCCTCTGATAGGGAAAGGGCATTTACAAATCCTTTTGATGGGTTGAGTCATAGCATATAGGTGGTAAACATGAGCCATTTCTGGCAGACTAACAACGCATCTGTTTTTAGTCTGGGAGGAGGAAATAAACCAGTCTTCTCCAGGACAAGATTAAACAGGGCTGAGAGCTGGGGCAGCAGCCTGGGGTGAGAAGATGATGGCCTTGGAGTTGGGCAGACTGATTTCATTGTTGCCTAGTTCCTTTTGGCAAATAAATCTCAATGCCATTTAATTTAAAACTTAAACCCTTCAATCTGATTTAAAGATGCTCTTCTGGGCTGCAGCTCCTCCAGTGGACTGGAATGGAGCAGAGGAAGAGGGAAAGGGCAAACATCTTTACCTGACTCACTGTGATTGTGTCCTCAGTGATTACCACTTCTCAGAAAACACCAGCTCTTCCACCCTCCTTAGCCCTTACCCTTGATAATGTAACCCTCTGCCTCCTGCTTTTGAGGCACCCTTAGCTAGCAGACAGCCCTCTCAAGTAGAGGCCTCAAGCCCAGTCATCATCTTCCGTGCTTGCATAACCCATGAAAAACTCACAGGCATGCTACCTGACTGTGAACAGCTCATTGAAAAATCTGGGGGGAATATGCTCTAGACTGAACAAATTGAAATGGAGGGACCTCTGTCAGGATCAAATTTATTCTGGCCCAGGTTGGAGTGAACAAGGAAGCATCAAGAGACAGATTCAGACAGACAGGTTCTGGCCAGCTCATATAGGAACTAAAAATTCTGGCAAGGGCTTTGGAAATCATTCTACTTGCCAGGGGATACAATTGAAGGACTTTAAGTAGGGGACTTGGTGGGATCTAATCAGGACCAACTTATCCATGAGTACAGCAGGCACAATGCCCAGGGCCCACAGTGATTTTAGGGATCCACAAAAATGTTTTAATTTCTTTTAAAATCAGAAGTCTAATAAAATGTTTTAATATATAATGTTAACACATTCATCTTTATAACAATGGACTCACAAAATAGAATTTTAAATATTTTTTAATGGAGAAAGAGGCCTATGAGAGCAAAAGTGCCTAGGGCCCACAAAAGTCATGATGAAGCCCTGAAACCAACTCATATTTCACAGTACCTCTTTGGATGCTAAATAGAGAATGGATTTTAGACAATGGAATTGGGAAAACCAGTAATCCAGGTAAGAAATTAAGGTAACTTTGACTGAGGAAGTAGAGGATGTTGAGTAGTGGTCATATTCGGAATGGAGAGTAGAGCCGACATGAATAGGCTGTGGTACAAAGAAGAATCAAGAATGACTGCTAGGTTTGGGACCTGAGCATCCGGGTAGACGCCGGGTGCCATTTGCTGAGATGGGAAAGAGGATTAGGTTTGGGATGGGGGAAAGAAAACCAAGAATTCTTGTGTTGGTTATGTTAGGTTTTCAATGTCTAAGATACACCCAGTGGCAATGTCAAATAAGTGGTAGGATCTCCAATTGTGAAGCTCAATAGAAAGATCTTGAATCTGCATACAAATGATATTTAAAGTCACAGAGTAAGACAATGTCACCTGGGGAGAGAGCAAGGCTTGAGAAGAGAAGAGAGCTGAGGATAGAGTCCTGGTCCACCAACATTTAGAGGTTGAGTTCAGCAGAGGAATAGGAGAAGGAGGCGGCAGCAACGGAAGCTGGTGAGAAGTAGCCAGTGAAGTCACAGGACAACCAGGAAAATGTGGCCTCACAGAAGCCAAGATAAAAAAGTTGGAAGCTGAGTTGAGGGACAAAGGGTGGGACAAAATCAGGTTGTGTTTTAGAATGTCCCTCTGGCCTCAGTGGGCAAGACGAGGTCAAGGTCAGGAGACCGGGGCAGCGGGGGGGAGTCTGTCTGGTCCTCCAAGCCCCAGCTCCTTCTCTGACAAGCAGAACCTGGCCTCGTGCATGTCTGTGCACCCACTGCACAAGCGCAGGGCCCTGCACACCAAGTGTGCTTAATCATGCCTGTGCACGAGTGATTGGTCAGCTGAACCATCCTGGGGAGACTGGGAACAGCTCTGCCCGCAGGAAGCACAATAACCCACGGTCAAACCCCCCCAGGAAGAGCCCAGGCTTCAACAGGGTTGTGAAAACATGGGCTCAGGGAGGTCCACTGCCATCCCCTCCTGCCTAGCCTGCCATTTTCTGAGAGGCAGAAAGTACAGGATGACTCTTCAGTGTGGTATGTGTGTGTGTGTGTGTATACCAAGTGTGCAGAAACACCGAATGCTCTCTCAGTCTTGATTTATCACAGCCCCTTGTCTTCAGGCTATTAAAAGGACAAGGCACTCTCTTCCATAAAGAGCAAGGACAGTTTTGAGAAGCATCAAGTTCCAATCCGATGAAGCAAGACTGAAGTGTTTGCCTTGGAGAGAATGAGGAGAGTCTCAGGAAATGAAATAAATAGAGCAAGGGGCTAGAATCAGAGCAGCAGCCGTGGGAACAGCAGCTGAGCCTTGACACTAGATGAGCTTCCTCTCAGGAAGGCTTTCCTCAGCCATCTTCTCTGAATGTTCAACCCTCCCCAGCCCCTGCCTCTGCCTCGGACAGCTCTTATTTCCCTTCCCTGTTTTATTGTCTCTGATTAGCGCTTTTCACTATCTTGCATACTCTATATTATATTTATTTGTGTGTCTTTCTCTGCCATGAGAACATAATTTCATGAGGGCAGGGGGTTTTATGTGTCACAGCCCCACACTTAGAACAGTGCCTGGCACGTAGGTGCTCAATAAATAATGCTTCTCAGATGAACGATTGAATGAATGATCCCAAAAGGTTTATATAACCTGTAACACCATGACTCGGGATTACTTGAGCTTGGATAGTCCTTGGGTCCAAACATATTCCCAATTAAAATTCTTGTGATGTCTTGTATGTATGCTATTTTATTCTAGCATGTATTATATTGCTGTTGTTATTTATGTGTCTGTCTCTCCTGCTGGACCGTGAGCCTTGTATTGTAAGAGCAAGAGCTGAATTCTGTTCTTCTCTGTCTTCCACTGTCTGTCCCATGGTCTAGCATAGGAAAGACAGGGTGGGAAAGTGAGTGGATGTCTGTCATGACTTAGCCCGCGGCCCAGTGCCTCCTTCCTTGCCCACACCTCACATGTAATCAGGCAGCAAGTGCTTAGAGGTCTGTGCTATCCATCTCCTGCTCTCCAGCTCCTCAGCCACTGCCCTGATTCTGCTTTGTTCTCTCTCCTTTACACTATGACAGCAGACTCCAAACTGGATCCTGAGCCTCCCAGCAAGCCCACAGCTGCCCAAGACATGTTCTAAAGTAAAGGCCTGATCAGGCCCTTCCCCTGTGTTTCCTATTGACTAGACGCTGGTTACTAGAGGACAAAGTTTGGTTTTCTTAGCCTTGAATCCACGACCCATCCAATATAGTGATCAGGTTTATCCTCCATTGTTCCCAGAGTCACATATGCTGGTGTCCTGCTCAGCCTGTATCGTTGCCTAAGCTCTCCTACCCTCTATCTAGGGTGCCCTTCCCCCATCTTTCAATTATTCAATTATTCATTCAGCGAATGTCCTCAAGCCCATCTCGGTGCCAGTCACTGTGCTCATACTGGGGCTGCAGAGATGATGGAGACACACCCCTGTGCTCAGGGTGTTCCTGTATCTTCTCACCTTGGGGTCACTGTTGTCATGACTCTTGCTCTACCTCCCAGAGTGAAGAGGCTCAGTACTGCCCTCTCCACAAAAATACCTTGACATCAGTGAAATGGAATTGCAACTTTGTAAATTGAGCTAGTTTAAAGTTCCCCATACATTTTAATAAATCTTTGAGCTACTGTCCTGATTACATTTCCTTTCTTGGATTTATTAATGCTTGTTCTACATCCAGTTCTTTGATGGAAAATGCCATGTTTGGTAAACCAATGTAACCTAGGAATGACTGATATCCTCTGTGGATAAGCCATTCAAGGACATAAGGACATTGTCCTTTAAAACTGACATGTTTTATTGCTCCAGGATAATCACCAGACCAGCCGAACACAGAGTTAGAAGATCCCATAGAAATGTCATTTTGTTTTTCTGCCTTCATAGGAAAGATGTGTTTGCTGGTCAAATATAACATAATATCAGGAAGAATTCATTCAATTCCTTCATTACATTTTTACTGATCAGCTTCTTTAGGCCTAATTATGTTCTTCAAGCTGTTTAATTCTCTTTATCAATGAGCTGTCCCACATTCTCTTCATCACATTCATCTGTGTCCTCAAAAATGGCAAAATGCTACAAAGATTCATCTGGAAAAAAATTTGACTTGAAAATACAATATTTTTATAATATATTTTTATATATTATATTTTATATATTATATAATATATTTTATATATGATATGTTTTATAATATATTTTATATATGATATATTTTATAATATAAGGCCAGCATGTGTGAAAGAATAAAACATAACGCTCACACTTGAGTCTGTAAATCTAGACATTAACATTTGTGATCAGATTCCTTTTCAGTCCATATTTTTTCAAATAGTCCATTTTTGCTTGAAAATAAAGATCTTTGGGCTGAGAAAGAACCTTTGATTTTTTTATTACCTTCTAACTGTGAGCTTCTGTTTCCCTAGATGTTTTCTATTTCATTTATACTATGTCTTAGATCTTATTTTTCTTGACTCTGGAACTCTACAACCTCTTTATACAGCGTTTCTTTTAGATGCCATTTTTAAAAACTTCTTTTGAAAGGTTATCGATCTGTCCAGAGAGTCAAGTTAATGACTAGGCTATTTCTAAACTCTTTAGATGGCTACAGTAGAAAAAGTGAAAAACAAAGCAAGAAATTCTGGGAATGCAGATAGAACTTTTCTAAATGGCTGACTAGCGTTTTTGAGAAAAAAACTCTATACTTTTATTGAAATGCCCTATATTTCTGGCTTATTGATTGTCACCATATTCTAGAATTGAGACAAAAACACTTGTCTGGTAGACCTGAACACCAATTAGAGTTTCTTTTGCAGAGGCTGTCGCTATTCAACTCTCCTGTTTGCCACTGACCAGGTGACTTTGTATAGCCAGTGAAAACCCATCCAAGAATCCTGCAGTTTCTTCATCAATTTGTTCTCATAATGAATTTACCTTGTGTTGAGACTAGTATCAAGTCATTCATTCCTGAAACCCATAGCGTGTACTGAGTACCTGCTATGTGCCAGACACTTTTATGAGTGCTTTATGTATATTAGTTCATTTACTTCTCCCTACAAACCTATGAAGAAGGCATTGATTTTGTCTTCATTTCAGAGATGGGCTAATTGAGGCAAGGTAACTTGCCAAAACACTCAGAATAGGAATTCATATCTTAGCAGTCAGCCTGAGGATTCGTGCTCTTACCGTACTAATAGCAAGGTGCCATGCAACTGCTGAGAATGAGGCAACTGACCCTGTCTCTGGTCGGGGGGTGGGGGGACAGATGCATCAGGGAAGGCAATGCAGAGCAAGAGATGTTTGATTCTTGATGAGGATGTTTAATCCTTGATTTAATCCTGTTAGCAACTGGCTGAGTTATGTGGAAAGAAGATGCACCAGAAAAAAAAATATGTGCATATATCTGGAAAGCCATATTACATACCTAAGAACTTTGTATCATCAGTATAATTATAATACAAATCATGCATGATTCTATTCATTTATTTATGCTAACCAAATATTCTCAGATTTCCTTTACACTCTGTCACATCATATACATCACTAATTAAAATCTATTTTGAATGGCAACATTCAGAAGCTTCTCAAGTATCTTGAGGAAGGGATCTAAATTTTTAAGATAGACTGTTGTTCTAACTCTGTTGTTTTTCATAACATGATTCTAATCAATTCTTATTTATTTAATAAGTAGTTCTGACCATTTAGGAAGATCATTCCCAAGTCAAAAAATAACCTGAAAAAAAATCAAAAGTCTGAAATATTACCTTGTTCTGTAGATTCAGACTAGATGATCTCAGATTTCTTCAAGCATTGGAAAATACACTTTTAAAATATCTCTCCCAAGGCAACTTTTCTTTGCCAACTGGACTGACTTTTGCTCTTTCTTGGATCGCCCCCTAGTGGTTTATTTAACTTATGACAATTTCTCAGATGCTAACGGGCAACTCCTGGTTGCTTCCAGTGTTTTTTTGGTTGTATCCTTTCCATACCGTCTCCTATTTGCCCATGGGGACCTCCAGAGACAGCATCTTTGAATGAAAGTGAGCAATGTGCAAAGTGGCCCACTTAATGGTGATCAATACATGGTATTGACGACAGTGCTGAAATCCTTGTATTCAAGTTTGTGCTCTTGCTTTTCCTCTTTGTGTTGTTTTTTACTTGCTCACACCTCACTTTCTTCCCTTGGTCAACATCCTACTGGAGTGCTGCCAGGTAATCTGGTGATGTGACAATGACTTACAGCCAATGCTGTGCCTTGAACGTGCCAAATATGCATGCTGAATGCTGCTGGGCAGGAGTCCCATACTCCCACCCATATGAACAAGTCAGCACTCCAGAGGCCTCAGTCAGTCCCAGACTTCTTGGCTCCTTCTGGGTAGCTGGGGCTGTGACTTGCTGGCCCAGACACTTCAGCATCATCCAAATGGCACAAGAAGCCATTGAGGTTCAGGAGAAATCCAGGGAGAGGCCCAGCTAGTGTCATGGACCTGACTCTCTGCGGAACACTGGGTCCCGAGTCCCTGCACCAATTAGACCAGAACCAAGAAACACAGTGCAACACACATTATTATCCAAAACCTTCTTTAATAAGCAAAAAGCCAATTATTGGCTCAATTCAATAAGTAAGAGTACCAATAAATTTTTGAGAAGTAAAATGATTTTATTAAAGGATTTTAAAGAAAAAAACACTTGCTTTTACCTTAATTTTAAAAGGATGATTGATATCACAGGCGAAATGAAGATGAATGGAGAAGAGGGGATCCTTCTTTACATGCAAAATAATGTCTATAAAATAGGACTGTTAATTTCTTCCCGGCAAACTTGTGAGAATTAGAGATAGTGAATGTAGAGGGACCAGTGAATCATCAAACACATTGTAGGGTTCATTCACTTATTCATTCATTCAACAAATATTTATTGAGCACCTATTATGTGCAAGGCACCCAGTAAGGTAAAACTGAAAAGATGTGTGCTCTTGTGAAGTTTATGTGGTAATTTCCCATCCTGCACCCCAAAGAGATAACATAGGGGAGAGATGACCACCATGTTTTAGGGACTTGGGGTGTCACATAGGAGAGGGAATGTCATGTTCTGTGTGGCTGTAGAAAGCACAACTAGGACCAATGGATGGACTTTCAAGGGCAGCTGTTTTCATTCAATAAAAGGAAGACCCTGGTTATAATCAGCACTGACCAGGAGTGGGATGGGGCAGCCTCTAGGAGCAGAGGGGCACAGGCTGGGGGATATTCTGTTAGTGGAAGAATTTTGTAGGGAATTTAGGACCTACTATCAAGGATCTCTGCAATGTGGTCAAGGAGGAACTATGTGAAATCCATGTTTCTTTCTGCCTCGTAATTCCAAGATGCTGGAATTGAGATGGAAAAGCAAGATCACTGGCCAGAGTCGAGCCGAGACTGGAACGGTGAATGAGGGAGTTCACGTGCAGGATCCGCGCTGGCTACAGATAAGCCAGAGCCATGGATGCCTGTCATCTTCTGCCTCCAGGGATCAAGCACCCCAGGTCTGGACCTGACCAGCCTGAGGGTGGGGGAGACCCCACCAGGAGATGGGAGCAAGTTACTTTCCTCTAAACGAGTGAGGAGGCTGCATCTGGCCACCGGACACAAACATGGAGGCAGAGGGTCATGACGATTATACACACAATTTGTTTACTCCCTATTTCTTTTACTTTATTTCTAATCTGTGAAAACACCATAAAAAATAGGTATGGTTAATCCCATTTTACAGATGAGGGAAGTGAGGGTCAAGAAGCTAACTACTTCACCTAAGGCTGTGCAACTACCGTAGTAGTGAAGCTGGGATTTGAACGCATGGTCTCTGTGCTTCCTCTACTCCAGATGCCTCCCTAATAGTAGAATAAGCAATGGACTGAGACAGCATACCTGCGTCCCACCCCTGCCCTGGACCTCGTTCTCCCCAATTGCGAAGTTGGAGGGGTGGGCTCAACAATTTCTGATTCAATTTAACCGGCACCTCCTGGGCACTTACTAGGCTCCTGGACCGGCTAGACTCAGAGATACCAGGAAGGAGAAGACAGTGGTCTGCTCTCAGGGAGTTCACAGGAGAGTAAAGGAGGTAAGTTCATAAACAGATCGGTACAAAGCAGTGTGCGTAGTGACGCTTACACACTCTGCGATTCATTTTAAGGGAGCAAAGCAAGCTCACATTGGTTTCATCAAGAATTAAGAGCAAGAGGCTTTGGGGAAGAGAAGTTGATGCTAAAAGAGTGCCCTGCCCGGGAGAAGGGAGGGGGAATTGCGAACAGTGGGGCAGGGCCTTTGAGCTCTGAGACCATAGGGAACCCACTCTTTCCTTTGGAGTTCCTATGCCCACTAGGCCCAATGAGCAATGGTAAAGGACTGTGCTTGGCTATCTGACCCTGTTTTAGGGGTCCCTGGATTATCTACTTCACTATGACTTAAATCTCACCTTTTTCTACCATGTCTCTCCTCCCACACCCTGCACTGAATCCTAGCCCACAGTGGGTGCCATGTACAGGCACTGGACTGACACAGAGACTTGGGTGCCAGCCCTGCCAGGGCGCTGATCTGATTGGATATGTTTCTGTGACCCTGTCTGTCATATTAAGTATTGCTAAGCCAATAAACCCATCTTCCTGAGCTTCAGAGTGGGACAGTGGGAAGCCACTGCTTTCTTCTGTAGGCATGAGCAAACAGGGCTGCTGAGACTGTGTTTAAATGTCTACAGCAACAGAGAAATTCTGCGAACAGATTGGCATAACCAACAAGTTTCCAAAACAGGAGAAAGTGCAAGCCTCTCTTCAGTCCACATCAATTGTGGTGCAAATTCTTCTGGGGAGTGACAGTTCCATGACATCATTGAATCTGGAATCTAAATATTTGCTCTATGAGATTATGAAAGGCTGTTAAATCATAAATGATGTCCTGATTTTGTACTCCCAAGTACAGGTCATTCATTGTGTTTATTAAAATAGAGGGGGATATTATGTCTCTATCACTCTTTATTCCTTAAACTGTTCCTTCCGGCCTTCACTTTCTTTGTATCTATTTATCATTCTTAATCTGGTGTCTGAATTTTATAGAATACTTTTCAATTAAATATCTCTGGTGCTCCCCTCCCATAATGATCCTGGCCATCACCTTCCTAATTATATTTTCTTACAATTATGTATTGCTCTTCACAGTTCATGAAATGCATATCCATGATCTTATGAGTCCCCCCAAACTCCATGAGGCCAATAAAGCAGTTATTACACACATTTTACAGGTGAGAAAACTTCAGGCTAAAGAAGTTAAGTCATTTGCTCCCGGCTGCTAAGCTCAGAATTGAGCTTGGAAGTGAACCCAACCCCCCCAGTGCTGAACTCTGTGCTTTAGCCACTACCCTACATCAACAAGATCCCACATTTGGGCTGTGACAGACCTTACTCAGCACTTGGATTTTTCTTTCATAAAACTTATAAAAATTTCAACCAAAAAATGGTATGATTTATAAGGCAAAACATGTATATTAAAAGTAAGTTGCATGTTTGGATACTAAATAAACTATTTATGGTGCAAAGTGCCCCTTCCCCAAAATCTCCAAGATAGGTTAACATCACTAGTCATTATTCAGCAGTATGCAGTAGGTGCTCAATAAATATTCTATTGGGTGGTAGGTGTCTGGGTGGCTGGATTCAGGGCTAGCCATATCTGGGCCCTGGAGATACAGCAGTAGGTGAGACAGGCAGGTGCCTCGCTCCATGTCAGTGACAGTCAAGTGAGAGAGACAAACCTCACGCGAGCAGTCTCAGTTATGTCTGATGAGTATAATGATGTTAAAAGAAATGCCAGCTCCAAGGGCACAGAGCAATGGAACCTAATCCAGTCTAGGGACCAGGGTGGGCCTCCTTGAGGAAATACTGTTTACTCTGAGACCTAAAGACCGACTAGGATTTGTCCAGAGGAAGAAGGTAATGGGGCAGGTAGGGAGTGTTTTAAGCAGAGAGAATAGCATCAAAGCAAACAAGAAGCTGCAGAGGTGAGGAGAGTGCTGTGTGTTTAAGGAATGCAGAGAATTCCAGTGTAAAGTACAGAATAGCAGGTGGGTGGGAGTGATGCCAGGTGGGCCTGGGGGCAGGCAGGGCCTTGCAGACCATGGCAAGGAGCCAGGACTCTATACTGAAGAGACAGAAGCAAGGGACTTACTTGATCCTGTTTGTGTTTTGGGAGTATCACCGTAGAGAACAGATCAGAGAGGGGCTGGGAAATCACCAGATCAAATCATAGATTGTCTTTTATAAATGTAGCGGCTTTGGAATGAGCAGACCCTGGGCAGAAGGAGCAGCATGCACCATGGCCTGAGGGTCTCCAGAAATGGGGAGCTGTTCACAGTGCACCAATGCAGGTGCAGGGAGGAGCAATGAAGTTTGAGGCTGCAAAGGTCAAGTGGTGACATCATGGAAGGTCTCGAACACTAAGTGAGACTTGTACAGCCTTGATTCTATAGAAAGTAGGGAGTTGGGGAAGCTGTTTGACCAAGGAAGTAGCATGATCACATCAAAGGATGATAAAAATCCATCAAACATGATCATAGCTTTCCTTTGCATGTTACAGTCCACCAAACACTTTAACATACTTGATCTCATATAAGCCACATAGACCCCATGTTGTTAATATTTTTGTAATTATTAATAATAGCTACTGTTTATTAAGTGCCTAATATTTGTCTGGCACAGAACTAGGTAGGGACTCTACGTATGTTATCTCATGCAGTTCTCACATCCTTTCTTTGCAGTATTTTTATCCCAGTTTCAGATGAGAAAACAAACTGAGCGATGTTAAGTGAGTGACTCATCCAGGGACACACAGGTAGTAATAACATAGTGAGAACTCAAACTGGGCCAGGTGTTCTGTCCATTTGGCCTATAGCACAGTGCTTGAGACCCCCAACCCTTTCAGGGGATTGTATAAACATTTGAACCCTGCAAAGCAACAACAAATACAAAATGCAATGGCTCTAAAATACTGTAGGGAATTTGCAAAAACTAAGTGAGTAAAAATCTCAATATCTAAAAGATATATCAACTTTATTAAGTCAACTTTATTGTTTCTTTATTATTTGTTGAAATTTTCATTACATTTGAAAACAATTTAAGGTTAGATTTTCTCAACACAAGATTTCCAGAGAACGTACAAAGATTTCACAGAAATTACAAGCAATCCTAAAATAAATAAGTAATTTATAACCAAATTTCAAAAGCATAAGCATAAAAATATTTTTTTAAAAACTGACATGATATGTACGTGCATGTGAATATGCTTGATACCAGCTAAAAAGGGAAAGTGCCTGGCTTCTGTGATGGTTAAAACAGCCCCTGACTGGTGGAACCAGCCTAACTGTGGGCTTCTCATTTTAGAGAACCACTTGGCTGTTATTATTCCATTAAGATATTTATAGGATGGTCTTTAAGCTCAGATAAAAGGAGGAAAAGAGAGGAGGAGAGGAAGGAACAAGGGAGGGAGAGAGGGAGGGAGGGAAAGAGGAAGAAAGAAGAAATTTTTTTAAAGTTAATTTTGATATGGCTGCTGTCCTCAGTGGCAGCACATAGCTCTGCCAAATGGAAAGAAATGAACTTCTAGGATATGAACTTGTTCCCAGATAGTTATGGGAAATACAGAATTTGCTCTTCTTAGCTCCAGCACACGATGCCCTAGGCATTCAGACACCATGTAGGCGCTGACATGCATCCAGTACATAAATAGCCCCCTTCTGCGATGCCAGGGGAGGGTTTACACAGGATTGCTTACTTAGCTGAGTTCTATCTCCATGACTGAGAGCAGGGAAGCAGGCCTGGAAGAAAGAGCAAGCAGCTCTGTGTCCTCCAGATTAAAGGAGACTAAAGAAGTGACCACTCAAGGTCACGTGTAATCCTGGACCGGATCCTCACGTGGGGGGAAAATAGTCCTAATGAACATAAGGCAATTGGTAAATCTGAATATGGACTGTAACTTCTAGGATTGTAGCAATGTTAATTTACTTATTTTGATAGAGAATATCCTTGTTTCTAGGAAAAGAGCTCTGAAGTATTCAGGGGTAAAGAGACCTATTTGTCACTATAGAGATGGCAATAATAATAACAGGTTTTTAATAAGAAATTACACACCCTTTTGCTGGGGGCTGGGGACATGGTGAATGCTTCCTTTTGTGTCCAGGGACTCCATACTTCCTGCACCCCTGAAGCCTACCATATCCACAATTGCCGGAGAGCAAAGACTCGGCAAGTCCTAATTTCTGCCATAGTGTGACTTGCTGGTGAAGAGAGTGGGTGAGAATTTGAGGGGTGGTGGCCAGAAATTCTCACATTCAGGACAGTGAAAGTAGGTCACTTGGCCCTACCAAGCCAGGATTTGTCATCGGCAGGGAATTTTCTGAGAATGGGGAGGCAGGACAGGCCATTTTAGGGAACACCTTCTGTAAGGAGACAACAATCTCAGAGCCATCAGCACGTCAGGTGAAAAATCCTTGTTAACTCACATAAGGCAACTAACATTTAACATTACCTGTGATCAGGCATTGCGCTAAGCACTTCACATACATAGGGTTTAATCTTTACAACTCTCATTTATAAAGGAGGAGACCAGGGCTTAGATCTCTCAAGTCACTCACCCAAGTTCACACAGCCAGGAGGTAGCAGAACAGTGTCATAACTCAGCTGTCGGACTCTTATGTCATAACTCATACCTCTAGCTATTTTCCATGCAGTGAAAAGCAAGACACAGTCAGATGTGTATTTGAGAACTAGCCTATAAGTACAATGGCAGGGATCCAGAAAGTCCTTAGACAAAAAACAGAGGTGGGATTTCCCTGGCAAATTTGAGCACAGTCTAGAACTGAAATTAGCAAACTTGAGTCCTCAACAATTGTGTCCCACTGGGAGAAAATAAACACTGGCTGAGACTCCTATGTGGTCACTGCTTGGACAACTTCCAAACTAACAGGGTAAACAAGAGCTTGGGTGAGTCATTTTTCTGTGAAAAACAATGAGTGCATTGTCAAAAGCATGAAGGCTCACTCTCCTGCCCGCCCGTCCTCCAAGAGCTGGTGAGGTTTCCCTGTCTGCAGATCACCAGCCAAAGGGCTAAGGATGTCAGCCAGGAGAAAGCCCTCTGCAGTCCTACTGTGTGGCCAGCACCTAACTCAATCATCTATCTGCTTATTAATATATTCAGTACCAGATAATGACATAGATGCTGACATGGAATATAGCAATACTTAAAATATGTGTGTTTGAGGGGGTGGTAATTACAGAACCACTAAGTAAGGGTCAGATTTAATCTGTGACACAGTGACAATAATGGCCACACTTTGTTAAGAGCACACCATTGTCAAGCATTTTGCTAAGCCATATAAATATAACCTCTCTATAACACTCTAAGTTAGATACTATTATCTAACTTATAATTTATAATTTATAACTTCTAATCTATAAATGTGAAACTTGAAGCTTGGTGACTGAGGCTAAGTTATTTGTCCAACATCACATAACTGCTAAGCAACAAAACTAAGATTTAAAAGCAAGTCTATTTCACTCCAAAGCCCAAGGCCTAGCAGTCGGCATATGAGGTCTGAGAGGTGGTGTAGAGAGCAGTCGAGGGCATGGATTCTGGAGGAAAACTGTGTTTGAGTGCCAGCTGTGCCATTTTCTGGCTGTTGTGATCTTAAGCAAATTACCAACCTCCCTGTGCCTCAGTTTCCTCATCTCTAAAATGAGAACAATAGCAATGTCTGCCCCATAAGCTTGCTATATGGTTAAAATGAGTTAATAAACGTAAGATGCTTGAAAGTCCTACATAAGTGTTTGTTATGTATAGAGAACACGTAATTTGAACAGAAGACCTCCAAAGCTAAGCAGGTCAGGGAACAGAGCTAAAAGGGAAATTGGAACCAGTAGAACAGGACAGGCATTAGGAAATGGGACATAGACCACAAGCACTGGGCAGTTCAACTTCAGATCAGGAAGGGCAAGACAAGTAACAAGTAGGGATAAGAGGTTTCAGCTAAGACTAGTTCTGAAGTAATGAATTATATTAAATTTGTTAGAGAGTTTGTGCACATATTTTTTTCCTTTTTTCCAGCTTTCTGGATATGTTCAAAAAGAGCTCATTTGGAAGAAGGAACCCCATTTGGCTGAACAAAATGAAGTCATTCTGTTCTGTATGCAAGGTTTCTTCCTGGACATGTTCCCCATGATGGGTTAACTGTGAATAAACTTGCATTCCCACCATAAACAACTGGAAAACTGGACACAGTTTTAAAACTCAAATGTTCTCAGACATTGGATAATAGGCAACACAGGAAGGTGATCCTAGAAAGGAAAACAGGTGAGGTGAGCCCTAGTATCACCCTGCTTTCAGCCTGGAGGTACTCTCCAGACCAATGTACTGAATGGTGGACCCAAAACAGAGCATGGTCGTCTTGCTGAGTTGAGAAGACAGAGATCATGGAAGCCGAGGTGGCTGGAATTTGTGGGGCAAAGCACCAGGGAATTGGATGATACGTAGGAAAAGAGCCATGGAAGTTTTCTGTAAGCTGATATGCCATCACATCCAGGATACATTGTTAATGGAAAAAAAGCAAAGGACAAAACAGTATATATAATATGCTACTGTTTATATAAGAATGAAGGGAGAATAAAACATACGTGTATCTCTTATTTTTAAAAATTTAGAGGAAAAAGCACCAAAAATCTATATAAGATCCCTTTGAATCTGTTGCTAAGCAATAAGCCATGCCTATGTAGGGAGAGACTCCGTAAAGCAAGGCAAAGAACAACCGAGGAGCTGAAGCCAAACAATTCCCAGAACTAACAGAGCTGAGAGACATTTGAACTCCAATTGACCAGAAAGGAAAGATCCCATTGAACACTGGGGTATTCAGCAGAGCCCAGGGAAGGGTCATGGCTCAGTAGCAAGGCTAAACTAGCCCTAGAGTTAAGGATACTCTAGAACTATTCTCATGCAGATAAAAGCTTAATAAAAAGTATCAAATGGCAAGATGATCAACAGGTAACTTACCTGTCTGCCAGAACAAAACCAACACTGTTTAAAGGAAGACAAAAATCAAGCACTCAACAATGTAATATATACTTGTCCAGCATTCAATCAAAAATTAATAAACATGCAAAGCAAAAGGAGACATGACCCATGACCAGATCAATAAAATTGTTGCCTACAGTGGGTGGGGTTGATGAAGAGGACAGGGGAAAAAGTGACCCTTCTCTTGGAATATGTTTTCATATAGTTATGACTTTTGGAAGCATGTTAAGGTTTCATGTATTAGAAAATACAATTAAATCAACAAGAACAGGGAAAAATACTAAAACATAATGTAAATAAAACCAAATGAACCATTCTCAATACAGTATTCCTGGCAGCAAAAAAATAAATAAAAAATAAATTAATTAATTAAAAGAAAAACAATGAACCCAACTGTATTTCACATGATTAACATAACTACCCTGAGAAAAAAAACTAATCCAAGTAACTGTGACACAGCACTTTGTGTAACCTCAGTCCAGGGGGAGAAAGAATTGCAAATCAGTCTTGAACTTTGTAGTAGGTTTGTTTTTGCATAGTGGCGTAGCAAATCTGAAACTATTTTGTGTGTATTATAAGACTGAGTGACTGTATAAATATTTGGTATTGTTGGGGGCCAGGATTCTCTTTGAGAAAGAGGTGATATTCAAATATAGGATAGGAAAGGTAACAAAGAACTCTGTGAAATTAGATTGGAATTGGAGGTATCACTAGAATCTTGTGATGATATATTTATACCTATATCTATTAACATCTACGTCTCTCTCTTTTTTCTCTCCATATATATGGTACATATATAGGACATATATGATATATATTTTCTATATATTGTATATATATCCTACCTCTATCTGCTAAAATTACCTAGAGGCAATAATTCCCCAATGAACATACCTGGTGCCCAAGTCTTGGGCTTTTTATCCAATAAAAGGAGCCAAAATTCCTTGAAGAAATATTTGATACCACAGCTGGGTGGGAAAGGTACAAGATGAGCCTGGAACATCTTTTTAGGCCAGAAATAAGGATATGACAACAACAACAGCAACAACAGACCAGAAAGACACAGGAGTTATAAGCCTTTACTGTTCTACAGTGATCCTGAGGATAAAGGACTGTAAAGGTTTATAATTCATTGAATAAAGTAAGAATCCATGAGTTAATGCTGATAATAAATAGATAATGAATCAATTAATGAATAAACAGGAGAGAAAGTAGAGCTCTTTCTTATTCATAAGCTAACTGCCAATTGGTAAATGTGGAAGGAGTATTGCAGTTGCAGGGGGAAATCCTTTTCATGCATATCATACAGTACTAAAGGATAATTCAGGCAAGAATCATCAGGGGAGGCTAAATCTAGGAGGAAAAGTTTTATGAGGTACAGATTATTTATGTCACAAAGTGTTCCCTCACAGATTGCTAAATAGTTGCAAGGGAACAAATAATAGCCATACAGTGGAGAAACTGAACAACATCGTGAACAGTCATCAGAATTAACCTTGCCAATGAGGGGCAGACACTTAATGTGTGATACCCAAGGAAGAGTACATCACCTAAGAAGTATTCCAGCAGGGGATACACGATCTGAATCTAACCTTGAGAAAACATGAGTAAAATGCTAATTGAAGAAATTTCTATGAAATGACTGGACTATATTCTTTAAAAACTTCAGTATCAACAGACAAAGAGAGGCTGACGAATTTTCTCATATTAAAGGACACTAAAGAGACATGACAACTAAATGCAATGGTGGATCCTGGACTGGGAAGAGCCGGGGTGTCTAATCTGCCCTGTCCCAGAACGGAAATGTTGTCATGTGCACTAATGAGTTTCTATGCCTTTGTTCACCTGATTTCACCACCGGAATGCCCTTCCCCACGATCTCTGTGATAAAATCTTCTTCATCCTTGATGGCCTGGCACAAGGCCTCTTTCTCCTTAAAGCCTCCCCAAGCTTGCTCTCAAAACGAGTCTCTCCTTCCTCTATGCTCCCGTGATGCCTTGCACCTGAAATGTAGGCCCTATCAGGGCTGACTCCCGTGAGAACTGTGGTTTACAACTGTCTCCTAGATCAGACCCCCAGCATTGTAAAAACAGGGAGTGTCATAAGGACAGGGTCTTGGCTTATCATCTCTGCAGATACAGAGTATACACACAGAGGAGGGGCTCCATAAATGCATGGCAGGATGTTTTAATCATCCCCCAACTCCCTTTCAGGGGCATAGCACATACCACACTCCTCCTGAGGCCCTGGTATACACCAAGCTATGAAGACACAAGGAAGGATTTTGCAGCATGACTGGAGGCATGGAGAAGAAGCAGAGGCCATTTTGGCACAGCTCTGAGGAGCTATGCTAAGGGGATATTAGCCTCAGCCTGTCCTTCCGTCACCTCAGGGACCCCCCTCTAGCTCCGCAACACATAATGAATGACAACTCGAGCCAGCAGTCAAAGAAAGAGAAAAAAAGTGCAGCCTAGGGGGCCAGGGGAAGTTTGAGACCTCAGGGAGCTGTGAGAAAGGACAGGAGTGGCGCCCAAGCGACCTGAAGGGAGTTCAGGAGCGTGAAGGACACTGTGTGCTAAATGGAGTCGAAGAGGCACTGGCCACTCTCTAGTCAACATGGGACCTTGGTGGCTTCCTTTAGTGAGAAAGATAGACCTGTTCTTCTTGTCTTTCTTGGCTCCGCGTGGGATGATGGTTTGCTGATAGCAAGGGTGGGTGATGGAGACTGCACTGGCCCCCACTCTGGTTAAGGGCAGAGAAAGAGAGTTATAAATGTTGTTGAAAGAGTGAGAGAATGACAGTCAGTCACAGAAGGAGGCTTGACTGATGCTAGGAGGAACAAGGGAGCATGTAGCCTCACAAGGTGCTGGGTGCTCACTATTTTAGGGGCCCCAGACATTGCACACACAGCCCCCCACTGACCCTAGGGTAGCCAAGGAAGTGCCCTTGAGCACCATCTGATTGAAGTCTTTGCACGCCATGGCACACCTTGCAGCCTGCCACATCTGTACCCCTGCAGGAGTGGCGGGGTGGGGACCGGGGGAGTTAGCTCTCTGGATCTAGCTAGCTCTGAGAGCCCTAGGGAGGCAGCTTACATAGAAGGAAACAAAGTGCTTTGGAGTCAGGGCACTTGGGTTGGAATCTTGCTCTGTTACTTTCCATCTCTGAGATTTTGGATAGGTTTTTAAATTGCTCTGAAATTCATCTGGAGTGAAAAACAGACATAATGTCAGCTACGGCAAATGATTATTGTGAGGAGAAAAGTAGGTAGGCAAACATGAGATTTCTTGGAACATAGTAAGCATTCAATAAATGGCAGGTATTACTGTGCAGGAGATTAAAATACCATGATGGGATCAGATATTCCTGCTGTATCCAGAAAGCAGCAGCCATAACACATGGAGTTCAAAGAAGCCCTTCCCTACTTCACATGTCATCCATACCTTCATTCCTTCATCAAATACCAACTGAACACCTACTAACTGCTAGACGCTGTATTAGGAGCAGGGAATATAGCTATGAATGAGACAGACTTAAATCCGCCTTCAAGTTGCTCAGAGCCTAATGAGAGAGGCAAACAACCACTGAAATCCACCATGGTAGGTGTGCTAGAATGGAGGAGACGGCATTGTCTTTATGGGCACCAAGGAGAAAGGGCTTGATTGTTTGGGGAAGTGGGAAGATGAGAGGGGCTCAGAGAAGTTAAATGAACTGTCCAAGGTCACACAGCTGGACCAACTTTAACTTTAGTGGAGTTTCAGCTGCCTCCTCATGCATCACAGCATCGTAGGGCTCATCACCACGGATTGCAACTGTCTCGGGAGCTGGAGCCCAGGAATCTCCCAGATATTCACTCAGCACCTCCCAGATCGGTCATTATGAAATAAGTCCTGTGTCTGACACCAGATTGTGAGCAATTTAGGGGCAAGGACTACATGTCTTTCATCTCTGTATTCCCTCAGAGGCCTAACACAGGGTTTGGAGCATAGTAAGTCTTCAATAAACACTGAATACTGCATTAATGAATGAATGGTGCTTAAAGAAGTTTACTGAGCAAAGGAAAAAAATGAACAACCAAAAAGTGAATGAGCTTGCATGGCCTGGAATCCTGCTACCAGAGTTTCTCTCTCTCACCCCCTCCCATCTCCCACCACCACCGAGAGCCCCAGAGCAGGATTATCAAGGCATTAAATAATACGAAGAGCAGAAGATTCAAATGGTTTTTTCCAAATTGTTTTCACAGATCATGACATTACTCCATCTGACCAGAAGAGGGCGGGCTTGGATGGAACTAGCATCCCAGCCCAGCTGACCTGAATCATCACCCCTGATTTTGGCTCTGCAGAGATGATGAATTTCTGATAAAAGAGGGGGGGAAACCTACCAGAGATAAAAGTCTTTTCCAAATTATTCCACCTGTGTCAACATCACCTATCCTATTTCTCGGAGGGTTTACAATAATGTAGTTACTCTTTAATATGTGAATAATGGAAGGAGATGTTTGAATCAAGTTCGTTTTCTTGTGTACAGAGTTTGAAACCTGAAGCCTAAGAACTGACATAGTTAACTAGCCAGTACCAAGGAAAGAAGCTGTGATTATATACTCAATGTTAGAAATTGAAACTGGAAGGACTTTAAAAATCATTATTTTATTGAGAACTAGAAAAATTGCCACTGTCTGGGAGTCAAACATCTAGGTAATGTCGAAACTGAGACCAAATCCTTCAGAATTACTTCTTTATAAATATAGTCATGTGTTTAGGCAGAGGATTAGATTGAGGTAAAAAACAGGTCTGCAGTAACATAGCATTATTTTTCCTGTAACTGTTATCCCTACCATTTGCCTGGTGGTGGAAAATTTGATTCAGTATATTTTAGGTAAATTCAGTCAAGGTTAGTGATTTCCCAATCATTTCAGATTTAAGTTTTCAAATTCAGGATTTCTAACTGCCCCTATTCCCCAGGGTTGCCTATAAGTTCTGAGGGGATCTGTGATAATGCTACAGGATTTGTGGCAGGAGGATCTAGTCCTTGACGCTTGTTCTCTATTCCTCACTGGCATTCTCTGATGGAGACAAGTTTACTTAGGTGTTATTATCCTTCCAAGTGGGCATCAGGTGAGCTGACAGTGGCCTACTGGGCTGCTCTTATTTTGTGGTCCATGCTACTGTCTGGTTGTATTCCCTCACCGTGACTGTGATACCCCTCTTGAGCCTTTAGTTCTTTCAGCTTTTGGGGGAGCAGGGGGGACAGGGAGTTTTGAGCACTCCTCCATATCACTCTAGGATCCTGGGAAACTCTGGGCATCCGTCTCAGATCTCTCCCTAATCCCACAGTCCATCGTGGCCCATCTGACAGTCTTTACTCCACCACATGTTCTTGTGGCAGAAGGCACATATACAGGCTGCTTTCTCCAAGAATTCCAATTGGAAAGTAGAATATAAGTTACTATACTCACATATCCCATAAATCAAAGGTGAGAATCCCACCATCTCTAAGATGAGGGATCTGGATAAATATGGGCTTTATACTGTGTTTAGCACCCTGGCTCCCTCCTGTTCTCTTCCCTCTCATCAGCCCCAAAGTAGCTTTAATCTCCTCTCTTTCGGCAGAGATGAGTTAGGACAGGTACGGGGCTGTGGCTTTTAAGTCAAGAAGTCAGGAAAAGCCTTACTTAGATGGTGACGTTTACTTTTTGCCAAATTTGGAAAATTTGGGGCCACTGTATTTTCAAAAACGTTTTTCAATCTCTTTTTCATATTCTTCAGGGATTCCAATTACACATACATTATACCACTTGATATTGTCCCACAGGTCAATAAGGCAATAAGGCTCCATTTATTTTTTTTTTTTCAATTTTTTTTTTTTCTATTTTTAGTAGAGATGGGGTCTCACTGTTGCTCAGGCTGGTCTTGAACTCCTGAGCTCAAGCAATCCTCCCGCCTCAGCCTCCCAGAGCGCTAGGATTACAGGCGTGAGCCACCGCGCCCAGCCTCTATCTTTCTTTTATCTGTGCTTCAATTTTTATAGTTTCTTTTGATTTGTCTTCAAGTTCCTTGCTCCTTTCCTTTGCAGTGTCCAATCTTCTCTTAAACCCACCCAGTGAGTTTTTCATTTCAAATCTTGTATTGTTCAGTTCTAGAATTTCCATTTGGCTTTTATAGTTTTAATTTCTGTGCTAAAATTCCTCATCTCTTTGATCGTTATGTCCTTTAAATCCTTAACCATATTTATAATAGTTGTTTTAAAGTCTTTGCTAATTCCAATATCCATGTCATCTCTGAGACAGTATTTCTATTGACAGTTTTTCTTCCTTGATTACTAATCACATTTTCCAGCTTTTTTTGTATCTAGTAATATTTTATTATGTGTTTGACATGGTAACAGCTACATTGTAGACTCTAGGTTATATTATTTTCCTTTGAAGAGTGTGGAGTTTTATTTCAGCAGGGTGTCAAGTTACTAGCAAATCATCTTGATCCTGGTGAGGCTTGGTTTCACACTTTTTTAGAAGGGATCTAGAGTTGCCCTTACTTCAGGGCATGATCCTTAATCCTAAAACATGGCCTTTGTGATGTCTCAAATAAATTCTCTGTGTTTTCCATGAGATTGTTTCACTCTAAATGGTTGGAACTCCAACATCCCCAAGCACTGTGTGACCTCTAGAATCTTTGCTCAGCTCTCAACCTCCAGGAATTCTTCTCTACCAGGCCTTGTGGAGTCTTACCCTCCACACATGCAGCTTAATATTCAGTCAAAGACCCAGGAGGTTATCTACACATATTTCTGAAGCTCCTTTCCTGCACAGTATCCTCCTCCTCAGTACCCTGTCCCACAAATTCCAGCCACCTCAGTAGCCCCAAACTCCAATATCTCATCAATACTTCTGTTCTCTGGCCTCATCTTCCCAACTCACTTTGTGAGTTTCTCCTCTGTTAAGCCTCACAATACTGTGATTTCTAATGCCTAATGCCTGACAACAGTTGCCTCATATATTTTGTTCAGTTTTTTTGTCATTGATAGTGGGAGGAGAATTCTGATATTCATTACTCTACAATGACAGATATAGAAAGTCAGGAGGTAACATTTAAGCTGTGATCTATAAGATGACAAGAAGCCAACCATGCAGAAAGCCGTGAGAATAGCACGTTTGGGCAGAAGGGTCAACATGTACACTGGCCAAAGAGCAAAGCTTGGTGTATTTCTCTCCAGAGAACACATGTATATATGTGTGACTGTATTTGTGTGCACACATAGGTTGGTAAACACCTATATGACTAAAGCTATATCAAATGGTGTAATAGTAAAAGCATGGGCTCTGGAATCAAACAGCCCAGGGGCAAATCCTACCACTTCAAATAAGCAGGAAAGGACCTTCAGCAGTTACTTAACTTGTAGTTTCAACTCCCTCTTCTGTAAAGTGAGGTTTATTATATACATCTGACAGAACCCCAGTGGCAATTAATTGTAATAATATATGTATCTAGAAATTGTAATAATATATGCATCTAGAAAGATAAGAGCATAAATCCTATATAATGTGTTATATATAGGATTGCTATATAATTTGTTATATATAATTTGCACTTCTGTAAGTTTTTAAATAATGTCCAAAGAGTAGACTATAATGTATAGTATACTGGGTCATGAGTAAAATACAGAATATATTTTCCAAATATAAACACCATTTTTCTGAGTTGTTTAAAGTTCTTGAATATCATGTGATTTAACAAAGAAAAGTTTCACGTCCATCCCACACTTACCACGTTCCTGACTCCAGCATTCTCTCATTGGTGTTATTTGGAAGCATGTCTATACTCTGCCCACTCCTCCACCTTAACAGTTCAGACTGTTAAGCTCCTTGGAGTGCAGAGAAGAGTTTTATTTATATTCATCCCTCTTACAGACAGTGGCACAGCACCTAGCTCATAGTAGGCTCATTCAAATGTTACTAAATTTTTTAAATGGAGTAAAAATACACAAATTTTCACACAAGAAAATAAAAATTGGAGCTATGCACATACCACACCAAAGCAATCTATTGTAAAAGTGAAAATTCAATTATCCCATTGCTGGTTCCATTTAATACTGAACATTCACCTAAGAGTAGAGGAGAGATATGACAAAATAGAGACCTGGTTTCAAATCTAACTCCCCCCTGTTTACTAAGTGAATGACCTTGAGTAAGTTGCTTAATATCCTGAGTTTTAGTTTCCTTATCTGTAACAAAGAAATAATAACAACCTCACGGGATCTGTTGTAAAAACTATGAAGAAATAATGCACCTAAAGACTACTGCAGAGCCTCCATGGTACATTGCAGGGACTCAGTTCCTGCCATTCAATTGATTCAATCAACCATTAACTGTGAATTTTTATGTACACCAGTAAGTTTGGCTGACATTCCACAGTAGTTTAGGGGCTATAGTGGACACCGCCTGTGATATTGTCTATCCAGCCCTCTCTGTTCTTTTGAAAATAGTTCTCCCCCCAATTGCAACCATGTGATTTGCACAGGAAATTCCATATTCTTAAAGACTCTATGCCTGGCCATAGTCGATTGGTCCAGAGATGGGCACCTAACCAAGCAAGGCCAATCAGACCCTTTCCCTCAATTTTTCAAACTAAGAGCGGGAAGTAGGTAAACTTCTCACTGATGGGGAAAGTTGCAAGTTGTGAAACTTGAGAGTTTTGGCAACAATGTTTCCTTGTCAAATGGAGAAAGCCAGCCTGCAGAGAGAAAGAATGAACAGATGGGCTGAGAGAAGCACAAAGGAGAAAAGGATACATGGAAGTATTTCAGTTCCTGGCGTTCGGTTGCACCCTAGCTCTTCCTGTGGTTTGGTTACACAGACCTCCTGTCATTCATGTGAGGTTCCCGTGGTTATTCTGAGTCCTGTGAGAAGTTCTGAGACGGGATTAGAAGGGCAGGACATTGATTAGGGAAAATGTCTATAAGGGAAAATGTGGAGGAAGCCAGAGGAGGCTGAGAGAGCCGTCAGACCAAGAGGAGGGTCTAACCTTTGTGAAGAGAAGAATAAGGAGGAAGGGTTGGGTGGAAGAGTGTTGGAGCACAGTGCAATTCTGAGGAAGTTCAGCAAGTCCAAGGAGAATCCTCGAGCCGAAGTCTATCAAAGTCCCGCGTCTCCCAAGAACAGCCCACCACAGAAACCTGCCCCATCCAGTCGTTGGCTGGGAGCAGCTTGTATAGGGTTGCCAGATTACATGTAGGACACCCAGTTAAATCTGAATTTAAATTTCAAATAAACAAGAAATAATTTTTTAGTATAAATGGGTCCCAAATATTTCATGGGCATCCTGTGTTTTTATTTGCTAAATCTGGCACCCCTAAACTGTGGGGAGCTTAGACCAGTGTGAATGCAGTCATAGGTCTGAGTGCAGCAACTGAGACCATTGGTCAATCACCCGCTCTCAAGGTCAGAGATCTGTGCAGCACATCTTTGTGGCTGCCACACTACTCCTTCCAGTAGATTTACCTTATTCCTAAGCTAGTTTGAGTTTTGCTTTTATCACTTGCAACCCAAAGAGTTCTGACTGATTGCTACAGTTGTCTATTGATACATAACAAACCATCCCCAACTTTGTGGTATAAAACAAAAACTATTTAATTATGCTTGTGGACTCTGTGGGTCATTAATTAGGACAGATTATTGGGGGAATGGCTTATCTCTGCTCTATAATGTCTGAGGCTGCATCTGGGATGCAAATGGCAAAGGATGTCACAAGTTGCTGAGGGACTGAGTCATCTGGAGGCTTCTTCACTTGTATGCCTGGTGCCTGGGCTGGGATGCCTTGAAGGGTGGGCTCAGCTGAGACTGTCAACCAGGATGCCTACACATGTCTTCCACACGTTGCTTGGAATCATCAGGGTAGTTGGACCTTTTCCATGGTGGCTTAGGAACCCAAGCATGATTGTTTCAGTAATCAAGGCAGAAACTGCATGGACCTTTTATGACTTCACCTCAGAAGTTGCACAGCTTCACCTCTGCTGATCCTACAGTCACAAGCCACCTACATTCAAGGAGAGGGGACCTAGACCTCAACTTTTGATGTGAAAGAATTTATAGGCATGTTTTCAAAGTGCCACACTAATTATTTGATCAAGCTTAGCACATCATTATTTTTTTTTACTTTTTTTTAAGACTGGACAAGTGCAGCAGTAAGAAGAATAGAATGAGGAGTTCAATCTGTAACTGACTGTGAACAATCAACTGAGATAACTCACTACCTTCGGCCCAGCCTTCGCACATTATTTTTAAAATCTCCTCTTGCCTCTTAATGTCTGTCAAAGACCCTCCTCTGGAAGGAACTGTAGCTCTTTCACAAGGTGAGAACTCAAATGCTCACTGAGTCCATGGCACAAAGTTCTTTCCTAACATCTATTTAGAATATCCTTGGGAGCACTGACAAGACCATGAACTTTTTCTGCTCTCTTTCTTGACTAAATCTTTGATTAAAAATTTAAGCAACTGCATAACATCAGAAAAAGCTTATTTTCTTTATAGAGGAAGACCTCCAACCCCATCGATTATTCTGTGTCATTTGGTGTAAAGCTGCAGATAAAGGTTGCAACAGCTGTGAGGATGTACAGAAGGAAAATGAGAACAGCCCTTTTTATCTTCACAGATCTTGGGCAGATCAACTATCAGTCTCATGACCAACTTCCTAAAGATTTTTGACACCTGGATATCAGAAATAAAGAGATAATTGATTGGAAAGTATTTCTTCACTGTATGATGTGTGTAAGACTCTGTAATTAAAAATAAAAAATAAAATACTATGGGCTCCTTTGTAAGGCAGACATGGATTTAAATTCTCCTTTTTTTTTTTTTTCATGTTTATCCAGGTAGACTTGTGCACTCCATCTCTCTGAGCCTTAGTGTCCCCACTGTGCAATGCAAATAATAACCTTACCTGAGAGAGTTAGTATAAGAATTAGAATAATAACTATAAAATAAAGCAGCCAGAACATTGTATAATGGCTGTTGGGATATAAAAAGAAACTTTGGAATAAACCATCATCATATGATTGCCATGTACCAAACACCACACTAGAAACTTCAGGGGACACAGTGATGATCAAGGCATAGTTCTTGTCACCAATAATATCATAGCCGATTAAGGGAGTACCAACCATATCGGCTATGAAGGAATCAGACAGTCCTAGGCTGAGCTCCAAGTAACCTGCTTATTAGCTTTCTCTGGCTCGTCAGCATGTGCCTCAGTTTCCTCATCTGTTATAACAGGAATAATAATAACCAACCTGCCTGTCTCACAGGGTTATTTTGAATATTACCTAAATAGTGTTAAAGTGCTTTGTAAATATTACAATATTAAAGGTATAGTCTTGCCTCGCTAATTAAAATGTGGCCCATGGGCCATCAGAATTGGCATCACCTGGGAGCTGGTTAGAAATGCAGATCCTCAGGCCCCATCTAATACCTACTCAATTAGAATTTATAGCTTGACAAGACTATCAGGGATTCCTATGAGTGTTAATGTTTGAAAAGCAGTGATCTATATAATAGTACAACATTCTGATGGGAAAAAAACCCACAAAGCAATTTAAGACCCATTACAAAGCAACCTATGGACCCATGCAAAATGATCTAATAAAAATTAAAAGCCTAATTTCTAAGGCTACCAATTTAAAAGAAAAAGTGTACCCCTAAATAGGACAGTTATGGACATATTCCCAGAGTTATGGATTTTGAACACATGCTTCAGTCTTATCACTCCAATGTCAACCCAGTGAAGAGTGCCCATTATAAAAATGAGTTGAATAACCTCTCTTCTGCTGCATGGCTGAGCCCTGGCCAAACAGGTCACTTTAGCCACTTCAAGGAGCAGGGCACCTCGTGGTGCACTGGGCTCACTGTGGCAATTGCAATCAAGCCAAGATAGGCAATGCACAGTAGAGGTGTGTGGCTCTCACAGCGCCTTGTTCACTCCTCTGTTATGACCTTATCCATGTACTGTATTACCTATGTTCAAGTCTGTCTCTTTCACTGCACTGTTAGCTCCTTGGGGTCAAGGACAATGTCTCTGTCTTCTCTGTAATCCCTAAACTGTCAGCACAGCGCCACTGCAAAACTGGTGGGAAGCTTTAGTGGGAGGCTAAAGGAAAGGTCCCCATTGCAGTCAGATCCAGTGTGTGCACCCTTCTCTTCTGACACAGTTCCAGTTCTTCCGATCCCCTTCTGTGTCCCTGTCTCAATAATTTTCATTCTTTACCTGTGCAAAGGCTTTGGATTCATTTTAAACACAGAATTTTTATAAACATATTTCTATGGAGGCTTCCATATGCTTAAGTACCCTCTGAAAAATTCTGGCTTCACATGTTGCTTCAGTCCGTGTTAAGTCAAGAAAAAAACAAACCACTGTAGCTATTTCAACAAGAATGGGTTAAAATATACAGTTTAGATTATAAAATTGCTGGAATATTGGAGAAGGATAAAAGGTAAAGATGGTGTTATCTAGAAGAGCAACTGCAAAAAAACGCTACTATTCCTAATGCCTAATGATGCTGAGCACATTTTCATGTGCTTATTCGTCATTTGTAGATCTTTGAAGAAATGTCTACTCAAATCCTTTACCATTTTTCAATTGGATTATTTGTCTTCATATCGCTGAGTTGTAAGAGTTCTTCATATATCTGAATTCTCCATATATTCTGGATTCTGGATATGGATTCACATCACATATATGATTTGCAAATATTTTCTTCCATTCTACAGGCTGCCTTTTCACTTTCTTGATAGTGCCCTTTGAAGCACAGAAGATTTTAATATCAATGAAGTCCACTATTATCTGCTTTTTTCTTTTGTTGCTTGTATTTTGGTGTTATATTTTAAAAGCCATTGTCTAATCTGAGAGCACAAAGACTTAAGCCTCTGTTTTCTTCTAAGACTTCTATAGTATTAGCTCCTACATTTATGTTGTTGATCTATTTTGAATTAATTTTTATATACAATGGGAGTTAGGGGAGGTGTTCAACTTCATTGTTTGTACGTGAATACCCAGTTGTCCCAGCACCATTTGTTGAAAAGACTGCTCTTTGCCCCATTGAGTTGTCTTAACATCCTTGTCAAAAATCAATTTACCATAAATGTGTTAAATAACTGCCTCAATTCTATTCCATCAATCTATATGTCTATCCTTATGCCAGTACCATACAGTTCTGATTACTGTAACTTTGTATTGCTTTGAAATCAGGAAGTATGAATCCTCCAACTTTGCTCTTTTTCAAAATTGTTTTGGCTAGTCCTAGGTTCCCTTGCAATTCTACGTGAATTTTAGGATCAGCCTTTTCATTTCTGCTAAAAAAGAAAGAAAAGAAAAAAAGGCAGCTATTATTTTGATATTTATTGCATTGAATCTGTAGATCATTTTGTAGAGTAAGACTATGTTGACAATATTAAGTTTTCCAGTTCATGAACATAGGATGTCTTTCCATTTATTTAGGTCTCTTTCAGTAATGATTTGTAACACTTGATGTACAGGTTTGCACCTCTTTTTGATACTATTGTAAATGGAATTTTTTTCTAAATTTCATTTTCAGACTATTCATTGGTGATACATTTGATTTTTTATATTGATCCTGTATTCTTCAAACTTGCTGAATTTATTTACTAGTTAGAGTATTTTTTTTGTGGGTTCTCTAAGAGTTTCTATATAAAAAATGATGTCATCCATGAATAGAGCTACTAATAGTTTTACTTCTTCCTTTCCAATCTAGATGACTTATTTCTTTTTTCTTGCACAATCGCCCTGAATAGAACCTCCAGTACAATGTTGAATAGATGTGGCAAGATCAGACATCCTTGCTGATGTGAGGGGGAAAGTGTTCAGTCTTTCACCTATTAAGTATGATGTTAGCTGTGAGTTTTTCATAGATACCGTTTTATCAGATTGAGGAAGTTCCCTCTATTTCTACTTTGTTGAGTGTTTCTGTCGTGAAAAGATGTTGGAGTTTATCAAATGCTTTTTCTGCACCTATTGAGATGATCATGTGGGGTTTTCCTCTTTATTCTATTAAATGGTGTTACATTCATTAATTTTCATATGTCAAAACAAACTTGCATTCCTGAGATAAATCTCACTTAGGCAAGGTGCATAATCCTTTTTATATGTGGCTGGATTTAGTTTGCTAGTATTTTCTTGAGGATTTTGCATCTATATTCATAAGAGGTATTGGTCTATAGTTTTATGATGTCTTTGCCTGATTTAAATATCAGGGTAATACTGATCTCAAAAGAATGAGTTGGGAAGTGTTCCCTTCTCTTCTATTTTTGGAAGAATTTGTGAAAAATTGGTGTTAATTCTTTAAATGTTTGGTAGAATTCACCAGTAAAACCATCTGGTTCTGAACTCTTCCTTGTGGGAAGTTTTTAAATTAGTAATTCAATCTCTTTATTTGTTGTAGGTCTATACAGATTTGGTATTTCTTCTTGAGTCAGGTTCAGTAGTTTACATGTTTCTAGGAATTTATCCATTTCATCTGAGTTATCTAATTTGTTGGCACACAATTGTTCATAGTATTCCTTTATAAACCTTTATATTTTTCTAAGGCCAGTAGTAATGTCCCTCTTTCAATATTGACTTTAGTAATTTGAGTCTTCTCCCTTTATTTGTGGTCAGTCTACCTAAATGTTTGTCAATTTGGTTGACCATTTCAAAGAACCAACTTTTGGTTTCATTGATATTCTCTATTGTTTTCAATTTTCTATTTCATTTGTTTCTGCTCTAATCTTTATTATTTACTTACTTCTGCTTGGTTTGGGTTTACTTTGCTCTTCTTTTTCTAGTTTCTTAAATAGAAGTGTAGGTTATTGATTTGAGATCTTACCTACTGTTTAATATTGGTGTTTATAGCTACAATTTCCCTCTAAGCATTGCTGTATTGTGTCCTGTGCATTTGGGTATGTTGTGTTCTCGTTTTCATTCATCTCAAAGATTTTTCTAATTTCTCTTGTGATTTTTTTCTTCAACCCATTAGTTACTTAGGAATGTGATGTTTAATTTCCACATACTTACCAATTTTAATATTTAGTATGCTCCCCGAGCACCTCCAATTTAGCAGTCCAAAATCAAACTAACCTTTTTTGTCTCCTCTCTCTACCTCACCTTGCTTCTCATCCTATATTCATTAGCTTTGTGATATGCATCATTATTTACCCAATTTCCCAAGACAGAAACCCTGGAAACCCATACTATTTATGTCTCTCTTATGGCTATAGCCAATAAATCATCTAGTCTTATTGCTTCTCCATTCCCCTCCTCCCTAATTTTTTGGCATGCATCATGTTCTCTGTCTTCATCTTCACCTACACTACTCTAGGCCAGGTCCTCTAATCATCTCTCTCCTTGACTATTACAACTATCATCTCTTGGCCTCTAGTCTTCAACACTTCCAATCCACCATCCACATTGCTAACAAAATATTCTTACATTCGTATTTGATAATATTATTTTCCTGCCCAAAACCTTATTACCCATAGGACAATTTCCAGATTCCCTTGCTTGACACATAAGCCTTCAAGATATGGCCACTGTCTCTCTAACCTGCCTTATGTTCCACCATTCCCCCTACACTATCCCATCTTATGTTATCCATCTAGAATATGCATATATTGTTGAGCATGCCTATTGTCTTTCATGCTTTCCTGACCTTAAATGGAAGGAATTTCCTCCCAGACTTGGCATCCCTCCAACAGTCATCTTTCAAGCATCAGCTCAAGATCTGCCTCCTCTGGAAAGCATTCCCTGTTCCCCCAGACAAACTTAGGTACCTCTCCTCTGCTCACAACATGCTGTGTCTGTAACTCCAGTAATGCAGTTATTTTATTATATTATATATATTATTATAATGTTATATATTATGTTAGCATATTATTTTATTATATTATATTTATTATCATTGGATGTTTGTGTTCTGATTAGAAAATAGCATCTTAAAGACAGGACACATCTTTTATTTATCTTTGTATTTCCAGTGCTAAAGTTTGGCCTAAAAGAAGTATTCAGTGATCAAATCTCCCATTGTTCAGTACCTTACCACCTACTATATAACAGCATTAAATTTCTCTCACCATCAGTGCCTCAAGAATGTTACTGGTTTCACTATTTCATCCCACCTATTTTATAGGCTAAATTAGCAAAGGAAAGCTCAGAAAACTGAAACCCATTCCTAGCAGTATGACCGAATAATTTCGTATACACCATATAACCCTCTTTGTCTAATTTTCTGATTCCATAAATTACAGGGGAAGTCTTCTACTAACTCCTGTTATGGTTAATTTTGTGTGTCAGCTTGGTGGGCCATAGTACCCAGATATTTGGTCAAACATTATTCTTTATATTTCTGTGAGGGTGTTTTTTTTTTTTTTTAATGAGATTAACACTTGACTCAGTAGACTGTAAGTAAAGCAGATTGTCCTTCATAATGTGGGTGGGCTTCATCCAATCAGTTGAAAGTCTTAATAGAAACTGATCTCCCTTAACAAGAAGGAATTCTGCCAGCAGAGGGGGCCTTCAGACTTGAACTGGAATATCAGCTCTTCCCTGGGTCTCTAGCCTGCTGGCCTACACTGCAGATTTTGAACTTGTCAGCCTTCATACTCACATAAACCAATTGTTTAAAATAAACATCTCTCTCTTATAGAGATATTGGGGGGGGGAATTTTAAAGACTAGACTATTTTTTAAGAGGAAGAAAGGATACATGCTATTGTTTGCTTTTTTCCAGAGTGTGGAGAGCACTCCACAAGGAATAATCACTGCATTGTCTTTAATAAATCATGGGCACTTGGTGTTTTCCATATTTCAACAACTGGGGGTAAATCCTCTGGGAGAATCACTCTAAATCTGAGTATTTCACCCTTTGAAAGTCTTGTCATGGGACAAAAGAAATGGTCCTTTGAATTCACATGTCACAAAATCCCAGCCGGAACAACATGTGCATGGGGAAGGCAGCCTGTGTTTGTGGAGTCACATGTAGGAAACAGATGTTCTGCTGTATTCTGAGAGATTTGTGGTCATTCCTAAGAGATTGTTGAGAGATTTTGAGATTATTTCTGAGCCATGTGCCCCAAGACTTAAAGGAGAGCTTCATCTGTATGTCCTAGTAGCAGGCATTTCTGTCTAGACCATAGGAATCCTATCCTCAGGCTCCGACATGGGGGCTTTTGAAACTGAGAAGGTAGCTTCATGCTGACAGCACAGTTACCAACCAGAAGCTTCAAAGCTGGAGGCTCCAACTGAATTGCTTCAGAAGAAAGAGCTTTCTAGTTCCTAGTGCTGCCTAACAGATAGCAGGTTTGTACTTGGGAAACATTTGCTGCAGGATGAAGTAATGTCTTTTTGCAAGTTACTGTCTCATTGTTTTTAATGTATGTTGATGTGATGTACCAGTGCACTTTATCGATGCACCTGGTAAATGATAGTGGGGATAAGTCTAGTCCTAATCCTTGAGAGGGGAAGTTTCAAGAAATTAAAAGGAAGTGGAAATGATTCTTTCTGCCCATCTCTGCTAATAACTGGCAGTGATTAAGTGGCCTTTGACAAGTCTTTTAGTTACTTGAAGTTGGTATGGAGAGTGGGCACTCCTGGCACCTCGTCCATTTCTATACAGGAGTTGTGGGCACCAGCAGACAGGTACTGCAAGTTCCTCCCTTGCCATTCAGATCAGGGACCTCTGAGACCCAGAGATGGGGCAGTTTGGGCCCTGTCTTAGTCCATTCCTGCAGCTATAACAAAAGACCTGACACTGGGTAATTTATAAAGAACATAAATTTATTTCTCACAGTTCTGGAGGCTGGAAGCCCAAGAGCAAAACACCTGCAAGTTCTGTGTCTGGTGAGGGCCTGGTCTCCACTTCCAAGGTGGTGCCTTGTTGCTGCATCCTCCAGAGGGGATGAATGCTGTGTCCTCACAAGGCAGAAGGAAAGAAAGGGGCAAAAAAAGGGGCTGAACTCGCTCCCTCAAGTCCTTTTATAAGGTTGCCAATCCCATTCATGAGGCAGAGCCCTCCTGGCCTAATCACCTCCTACAGGCCCCACCTCTTGATACCGTTGCACTGGGGATTAAGTTTCAACATGAATTTTGGAGGAACACAAACATTCAAACCACAGCAGGCCCCTTCTGCCTGGAACTCTTGGGGACCAGGCTGAACAGCCAGATAGCTTCACTATCACTCTGAGACTGCTCCATCAGACATGTCAAATCCTGGACGTGACCCTCCAGTGACAGAGCTCTCTCTCCCCACTCTGTGGCTCTCTGACATGCAGTGGTTCTGCCCCTTAGAATCATCTGGAGAGCTTTTTAAAAATGCCAATGCCAGGAGTCCTACCCCTAAATGTCCAAATTTAACTGGTCTGGTGTGGGGCCTGGGAAATTCTCCCTGTTTTAAAAGCTCCCTAGATGAGTCTAATATGCAGCTAATGCTGAGAAGCATTGCCCTGGAATCTCATAGCTTGACATAAAGCATAAAATATTTATCCAGCTTTATGCCAGGACAAAAGTTTACATAGTTATTGATACCACCCATGAAAAAATATTATTAATAATAATTTCTTAAATTATACCAGCTAGCAATTTAGAGTTTGCCATCCTCAAAATGCCCTTCCATTCAGTGAGGTAAAGTGGCTGACCAGGAGTAAGCAGGTAATATGTATCAGGGCTTGGTCTAAAACCCACAGGTTTTCTAATTGTTTAAGCTGAATTCCCTCCACTGTTTCACCCTGGCTCCTCAATTACCAAGATTGTTTTCAGTTATCAGACTGTTTGAGCCTGTGAGACATTTACAGCTGGCCTCCACCACTGGACTAAAGTGGAATATTGAGGTAATTATCTGAGTAATTCAAACAATGGCAGTTTATTTTTCCTGAATTACCTGGATAATTACCTCAAGCCTAATAAGATGGAAGAAAGCCAGAGCCACGTTCTGAAGGTTTTATTGCCTCCTCAACAAAGCACTCTTATTTAGAGGTCTTGATTTGAAGAAATCAGCTGTTGAAGCTTGCATCTTCCTCATTTGCCACAGGACACCCCAGTAGTCATCTGGAGAGGATAACGGTTTGTAATGGTCCAGCTCCTGTGGCTGCTGCAAATGCCTCCAGGCTGAGGAACACAGCTGTCCTGGATTCCTGACCTGCTCTCTGTGCCTTTGAGCATTTACCTTAGTTAATGAGGTGACAAAGAGGAAGGCTTTTGGATGTTAGATTTTTGTTTCTGCTTTTCTTTCTGTGTGCTTTCCATGTTTCTTTCTTAAACTAAGTAACCAAACATTTTGCACTACTTCCTATTTTCCTGTGCTGGACTTGCTTGCGTTAGGCAGGGATCAAATCTGCAGGTGGCAGACACAGGCCAGGAGGATGGTTTCTAGCCGCAGAGAAGCCGGGGACCAATCAGAGGAAGGGACTTCAGGAAAACACAGAGCACCTGACAATCATGTATATCAATAAATCTGGTAACGTCCCACACCTCCCGTAGGCCCCGCCCTGGACCAGGCCAATAAAAGGAAACTGCCTGGGAGTCCTTAATGTCTTTCTCCACTGCAGAGACTGGACCCCGTATTTTCACTTTGTGTAGCTTCCTTCTTTTCTACAATGAAAGCAGTTTGTATGGAATTGCTTCCCATCTGTGTTCACTCCATTGCACCGGCCCTGCTTACGGTCCTTCCAAGCAAGGAGCCAAAGAACCAGGACAACATTTCTCTTTCAAAAACCCAACCCTGGCACTGGGGCTTTCACGTCAAGGCTCATGGCCAGAAACTGGAGAACCTAAAGCCAACTAAAGGGCCAGGAACTTCCTGGTCCTGCTTCTATCACTGTTGCCCTGTTAAAATGACTCTCTCTTTTTCCTCTCTTTCCAGTCTTTGCTGTCCACTGGCTCCTTCTATTCTGCCTACAGACAGGATTAAGTCTTCTCCATCCCTGTAAGTAGAAAGCAAGAAATTGAATGGGATTGGATAGGGAGAGGCCATGGCCAAGAGTTGACGGAATGACAATATTAGGAGATGGAAAGAAGGAAATAGAAGCCAGAAAACGGAGCCAGCTCAGGCACACCCAGATCAATGCAGGAATATGGAAGCCAAGAGACGTGAGAGTTCCAAAGGAATGTGATGTAGTGGAAAAACATGAGTTTGGAATTAAATCCTGGCTCTTTCATTTTCAGGCTGTATGATAATCTTTAAAAAGTGATATTATTAAAACCCACCTCCTAAAGTATTATAAGATTGAACTGATTTATTGCATGTAAAGTTACTTGGATTAATTTTATACTAATTAATTATTACTATTACTATAGCCAAAAAGGAAAATATGGACAGCTATGTTAAATGCTTTTCTCACTTTCTCAGAGTGGGAAAGATAGCGAGGGTCTTCTAGTCCTGTCCTTTAAACTTCTGAGACCTCTTCTCATGATAAGAAAAACATTTCACATAGTGATCCCCCTGAATTCATGTCCACCTTGAACCTTAGAATGTAGCCTTGTTTGGAAATAGGGTCTTTACGGTATAATTTAGGTAAATATCCAGATGAGATCATACTGGGTTAGGGTGGGGCCTAAATCCAATGGCAGTGTCCTTATAAGAGGCAGAAAAGGACACAGAGAAAAGAAGACAATGTGAAGATGGAAGCAGAGATTACAGTTATGCTAACACGAGCCAGGGAGGGCTAGGAGCCACCAGAAGCTAGAAAAGTCTAAAAAGAATTCTCCCCTAGAGCTTTCGAAGAAAGCATGGCCCTGCCACACCTTTATTTCAGACTTCTGGCCAGAACTATGAGGGGATAAATTTTTTGATGTTCTAAGCCACCCAGTTTGTGGTAATTTGTTATGGCAGCCCTCGGAAACTAATACATATATGTATCTGAATCCAAAGCTTCACAAATGATACTTACTATCATGTGTGATGCACTTTAATAGAAAATATCAATGTTGCCTGTGACCCATTGATTGATTTCCCAAAATTGATTTCTGACCCACTTATGGGTTGTGACCCACAGTTGGGGAGAAACACTGTTCTACTTTGTTTCTCAATTAGGGTGAATAATGACTGAGAAAAGATCTTTGGATTTGGTGATTAAGAGCCAATACTGGCCCTCATGGAAATAATTAAAGTAGGATGGCAGGAGCTATCTAGTGAAGATAGAAATTTGACCATTATAACAAAGACCCAAGATAGCAGTAGCTTAAACAAGATAAAAGTATGTTCTTCTTGTTAAAGAAAAATTTTCAAATAAAGGTAAATCTTGACTCTCATACAAGTATAAAATGAATACATGTCAAAGATTTTAACTCTTTAACTAATGAAGGAACCAGTAAGATGTTACTACGAGTTCAAAGGAGAATTCAAAATATCCTACTTATATAGCTCAATCAGGAATGCTGAAATTAATTTACAAATAGATGTAAAACTGGCCTTTACAAGGGACAGGAAGAGGGAGGGCAAAAAAGAGCAATTGTCCCTTCAATGGCCAGAATTTTTTTTTGCATGTGGAAAAGAAATCATCTTTTGCACTGGTATCAGTTATCTACAACTTACGGAGTTGTGAAACAGTTCAACAACAGTGAATGGTAGAGATAATCTGGTGGGTAAGCTACTCAGGACATTCACAAGTCTTTTTCTTGCCCATTTCAAAATCTTTTACAATTTTTTCTGACATTCTGTTATATAATCATTGAGGAAAAAATACAGGTTCCCCATCACATAACGGAAACACTGTACTAGCCTAGAGTACTCAGCAAAATTGTTACAAAGTAGACTAGGCAGGTACCAAGATAACTACTGGGCCCAGGAAAAGTGCCTAGCACTTTGTTGGTTGCCTCAGCACTTTCTTGCCCTGAAACACCCAGCTCAAATTGGTCCTGACTGCTTTAGAGCTACTTTGGCTGTGCTATAGTGCCATTTAGCTAATTGTAATACTAAAATCCCCACCTAGTGGAAACTTGTAATATCGTTAACATAATATGGATTGCATGACAGCGTATGATGATGGTACTGCACCTGCATGATTTGTTTCACCATGAACAAGCAAAAATAAAATGTAAAAACTTTATATTACTCATTAAAAAGAGATTTAAAGCAACACCACAGGGTAGGCAGATGCAGATTTTGCTAGCAAAAAGCTCCTGTGAAAGAAATTCCTGTACTGCTCAGAACCAAGCACCCTAGTAAGTAACTTCCAATAAGTGCATCTAACTCACCAAGCTGGACTTGTCAGAGTCATTCTTTGGTCTCTTGGTTCCCTCTCAGTTTGGGGAGCAGTTTTTCTATACTGTCCCGGGATTTTCCCAAAACAATCATGAGAGAGTAAATATTCTAGAACTACTATGGCAGTTTCCAGTTCATTCCATCTTATTGCTCCCCCATCCCTAGGGTGACATTTTCATCTGCATGGCTCACCAATGCCACAACCAAAATTCCTATCAACAGGAAGTGGGGGAAAGGGAAAAGAATACCCCTTCCCTGTAAGAGTATGACCCAGAAGTTGAATACATCACTTCTGATCATATTCCACTGCCAGAACATATCATATATCCATACCTTCCTGCAAGGGAGGCTGGCAAACGCAGGCTTTATTCCATGTGACAAGCTAAAAACTGAGGGTTGTCTTCCTAAAGAATAGAGAAAGAAAACAGATATTAAAGGACAATTAGGAGTCTTAACCAAGTGACTTAAGCCGGGATCATGAGTTTAAGGAAAAGAAATGAAGGCAGAGCATATTGATTACTCTTTTGAAGTGTTTGTCAGTGAAAGGAAGGAAAGGTAAACTAGGAACAGGAAGGGAAAGGCAGACTGAAGAAAGGACTTGCCTCTACTGAACGTCTTCTTAAACTCCAAGCTCACAGTATGTCATCTCCTCCATGCAGCCTTGCCTAATCACCACAGCTAAAATCTCTTTCTCCCCTAAACTCTCATATCCCTTGATGTATGCTCCTCTTCTTCATCACTGACTATTTGTGTACATGTCTTCTCTCTTTTGGAGGCTCTAGGTGTCTCAATCTTTTTAACACTCACAGCTTTGGCTCTTCACTGTCCTGCCCAAAGCTGAATTTTACACATTTATCACCTTCCTCCCCACTGGGCTCTCTTCAATACAAAGCAAAAGAAAGGACCTAGTATTTTTCCTCCCCTTTCAACAGCACAAAGAGTTAATAGTACTCTTTGATAGTATTAAAGTATGACTTCAGATACTCAGTTTGAGAATCATAGCTTTAAATCCTATTCCATTTTGATATATAGTAACATATAAGAATTTATCAAAGAATTAAATGTCTGCTATGGGTAGAACACTCTTGCATATTAGAAAGTGAGAGATATTTTGAATATCCACAGACCAGGGTACAAATCCTGGTCCTGATACTTACTAGCATATGTGACCTTGGTAGAGTCACTTAAGTTCTCTGGGCTTCTGCTTTCTTTTCCATTATATGGGAATAATAAATCCACCTTGCAGGGTTATTGTGACATATAAACCTATCGTATATTCAGTGTCTATGATAAACTCAATGGCATTCATTATTATTATAACACTAAACTGAAAGTATCTGGATTTTTGACTGCATTCACCTGTTTTAACCAGATGTTTGATATTGTTATGTAGTCACAGCTATAGTTAGCAGTAGGTGAGTCATATTTATGTCAAGTACGGCCTGTACACAAATATGAATTAACAAATGCCTCTGATCCATCCTTCAATCATTTCATAGAAATTATCAGGAAGTATAATAATATACACACAACTAACACAACTGCTCAGCTTTCTGTGAAGAAGGTAAGGTGGGGATTGGTTTCTGGGAGTAGCTGTACAGCTTTGAAAATCTGCTTATTTACTTTGGAAGAGGAATCTTTTTAGACTCCTTAAGACTTTAAGTAATTTCAGAAACCCCAATTAAAACTACCCATTAAGTTTGTACAGAAAACCTTTCTCTTTTCCAAATGTAATTATAGGGAAGATATTTCAGGATGTGTATATGTGATAGCATTTTAATAATTTTGTTGAGCCTTTAGGTATGGTGACAAATACTGCCCATTCCTTCCAGCTGGGGAAGGAGAAATTGAAAAAATGGGGAAGGCAGAGTGGAATGACTTGTTCAGCCTTCCCATTCTCTAATAAGTCATTGACCTTTGTCAAAGAAAACACGTATACACACGCATACAAATAAGGACTCCCATTTACCTTATTTTCAAATTTAAATTATAGTGCCCAGTCATTCATCTTTGTCACAATCTACCAAACAGTTTTATAAGAACATGTTTTATAAACAAGCTCTCCTTTCAGCATCAGCCAGGAAGGTTAAGGTTTAGATCCTGTGTGATAGAAACCCTTTTTGTAATTCTCCCCCAAACATCTGTTCAGTCTCTCATCATTAACATCTGTCACCCATTTCTAGGTTCAACCCAGACAAAGCTATATTTTTCTAACAAACTCCATTTCAAATTGTTACCAAGTGATTCCTACTCAGACTAATCTTACACAGGATTGAGAAGATGTCTTACTGGATCAAATTTGCCTTCCACTAATGCAGCCTCTACCCTGCAGCCTTGGATAAAAGCCCAATGGCTCAGAGGAAGGTTAAGTTCCTAGTAACATGCTAACACTTTCCTGCCTTGAATTGTTACATTGAAAACTTTTAATTCCCTTTAACCTTTCAGGGTTAGCAAAACATTATCCTATACATCCTATACATGTGTATGTCTTTAACTTAGCCCATCATTTACCCTATTCCAGCCCCAGTAGCTTTGCTTCACAAACTAACTGAAATAAGAACATATGAAATGTTTTCTACTTGGCCCAATTATTTGCATAAGGTAGACAAGAAATATTGGCTCATTTGGAAAGTCAGCACAGTGGTTAAAAATATGCAGAAGGACCTGAATTGAGATCTTGGAAATACCACCTCTAAGTCAGATAACTTTGTATACTTTAGTTAATCACCCTGGGCCCTCATTTATTTAATGGGAAAAATGGGTGCCTCAGTATCAAAGAGTCAAAAGGGATATTGCATGTAAGGTGCTTGATGCAGTGCCTGGCATGTAGGAAACAACTCAGTTTGTGGTGACTCTTGCTATCATCATCAACAACAGCGGCAACAAAGAAGAACAAAAAGACCAGAATGGCTTTACCTTGCTCTTTTGCTCTCAGTAAATGTCCTTTTCCTCATTTCTGTTTAACCAGCATTTGTTGAAAGTCTCTTGTGGACTCAGAAACGTATCAAATAGCAACATGAATAAGGGAAATTCCTTATCCTCAGGAAGGTCTCCTTAGAGGAGATCTAGATTCTACTTCAAATCAGACATAACAAGCGCTAAAAATGTATGCCTTCCCCACAGATTACTCAAAGACGTTTTAACACCACATCTCTGTTTTTCTTATTAGAAGTCTTTAATTGGGGGCTCCTCTTACACAGTAAGTTAGGAATTTTAACCCTAGGGCAGACCTTTTATTTCAATGAGAACCTAATGGTTATAATTTAGGCCAATGTTTATAATGTCAATAGTGCAATGGGAAGGAGGAGAAGGGTTTTCACCTCTATTTCCATGGATGTTAAAAAAAAAAAAATAATGATGAAGGCCCCCAAACTGAACCAGATGGGACAACTGAATTATTCTAACTTATTTATATCTTTCGAGAAGTATAGTATAAAAACTGTTTCAGAGGGCTGCCATGACTCATTAGAGCCTATTTTGATATGCAAGGGTGATAAATACTAATATTAATATTTTTATTGGGGATCAGAATGCCAGGGACTCTATTTTCCATCAAATGTAGTCAATAAGGAAAGAGTCCTTTGAGAATTGCATCGTGACCACAGCTTGGGTCCCTTCCCTCATTGTCTGGGGAAAGAGCAAATGGAGCTGAACACCTTCCAGAGCTACACCCCTCTGCTGTCATTCCTTCATGGGTCCCTGTCCTGTGGGACACGCATTTTGTGTGGGAGTGTGTCACATTGAAGATGTGACATATGTACTGAGACCACAAAAAGAATCTGAGTCCATCATTGATTATGAACTCAGAGGGGGATGAGAAGGGCAGAGCTTTCCAGGTAAAGGGAGCTACCTGGGGGAGGGGCCTCCTGAGAGCAGGTCTGTGGAAGGGGAATGCAGAATAGGAGTCAGGGGTGGGGTGACAGGGACTGGGAGGAATGGGCCAGAAGCAGCCATCCTCAGGCAAAGCACATAGTTTGTGTTTACCGGAACAACTTCCTAAGAACAGATGAGATCCCAAGTCCATTCTAGAGACCCCTCAAAGGTGTTCATGACAGCTTCTTGGGCTATATAATGCCACGTGTCTTCATGGAAGTTTCACTGTTTGCAAATTGCTTTCTCATGCTTTCCCATCTAATGATATGTTACTATCCTTCTTTAATAGATTGAAAAGTGAGGCTTACCAACTATGTGGCTTTGGGTACCATCACTGAACTTCTCTGAACCTTCATTTCCTGGCCTCTACATGGAGAAAACAATGCCCACCTCTCTGAGTGCCCAAGAGCATTTATGTGTATTGTCTGGTAGTCATGGGTGCTTGTCTATGTAAATTTCTTTGTGGCCCAGAGTTATGGGACTAGGCAGTGATTAGAAATCAAACCCAGGTACTCTGACCATTAGGTCATACAGGTTCCAGGCATCATTCTATTTCCAGGAACACCCAGCAGACAAAACACACCCTGTAAGTCCCAGCTGACTTGCCACCATGTTCGCAGAGTGAAGTTGGGAGGTATTTGTCCCTCACCTCCTTCAACAAACCCTGGCCTCATCAGCATGCGTTCCTGTGCTGATCCCTTCCCAACCCCCATGCCCTACCTTTGGGGAGCTGGGAGGGGAGAATCAAGCTAACACCAAAAATTCCATTAAAAAACACTACCCCAAGGGAGGCCTTGGCCAAGAAGTAAATTGGGAAGAGATGCTAACGACAAGTGACACTAAAAAGGCTGTATTTTTCAAGATGTTTTTACTTGTCTTTAAAAAAAAAAAAAGGCAAATCAGATAACCAAGGAATGCATGGTTGGTGAGGGGAGAAAATAGGAAATTGAGTTAGAAAGGAAAGGGGCTGACTAAACACCACTTTGGAAATAGAGATGTTTCTAAATCAATGGGCCCTAAGAACATATTTCCTGAGATACTTGTAGCCAAATGTGTTCCTTTTACTGACAGTTAACTTAAGACTGGACTCTCAGTTCTTTAAGTTGTTGAGATCTTTAAAACTTGATTTATTATTTCCCCTTCAATGCCTTACTCTCCTGCAATCAGATACTTTGTACTTAGTTTCAAGATCTGTAAGCCACAGTCTGCCTCTCAGGCAGGACATTTAATAGGGAAAGGCAGGAGGAGGAGGTGGTTTGCATGTGTCCAGGATATGCTCAGCCTCCGTGCCCACCTTGCCATAGACTTTGAAAAAGCATGTCGCCCAGGGTGCAACGCAGGTAAGTAATGTACGTACGATGACCCAGGCTATGTACTGTTTTTCTTAAATGCATATCTGATCCATTCTACACACAGAATTCAGAGATATTTTTAATGTAAGCATATCATGCTATTTCTCTGCTTACCACCTGTCCATGACTTCCCACTGCACCCAGGATGAAATCCACACTCTTTACTAGATGTTACAAGACCCTGAATGACGTGGCTCTGAGCTACCCCACCACACTCATTTTGTGCCCCTCTCCCCACCCTGACTATGCCACAGCTGCATTTGCCTTCCAACAATTATAAGCAACACTCCCTTCTTTTCAGCTCAGAGTCTACACATATGCTTCTCCCTCTGCCTGGAATCTCTTCCCCAGACTCTTTCTTTGCCTGACTGGTGCCCACTCCTCCAAGTCTCAGCATTATCGTCTGTCTGAAAAAGGCCTTCCCTATCTCCCAATCCAAATTAGGCCCACCACTCATAATAGCACTCATAATAGCCTAGTCTTTTCCTCATTAGCACTTGTTATAGTTTATATGGTTATTTGCTTAATGTCTGACACCCCACCCCTGATAGATAGTAAGCCCCATGGGGGCATTGACCAATACACATATTTTCAGTGTATTGTATACCAAGAACCTAACACAGTTCCTGGCTCAGCACAATGCATTCATGATAAATGTTTGGAGAATGAATGAATGGCTGGTTTGAAGAAAACTACCAGGTTAGCTAGTCCTGCAGCCAGAACTGAAAGAGTATAGGTGGCTTCTGACCAAAATCACCTCACAACACAGTACCAAATTATTAAAAGTGCCTGAGACCAAACTGAATGAGTCAAAACGGTAGGTTGGCAGACTGTCTTCTCCTTCTAATCAAGGAACTGCTATAAAAGGAGGTCAATGGTCTGAAAAGTTATGAAGAACTTTGAGAAATATAAGGCCCACTTATCAAAATGAGGAATCCCTAATCATAAGTCTCCTAGGAGAGCTGGTCACCCAGGTACCTAGCCATACAGTCACTCACAAAAATGCCACAATGTCAGAACTTAAAGTTGGTATTTGAAAGAGAAGAAGCTGTACCTCAAGAGAAACCTGGACCCTACAGATCCTTCCTTACATGGTGTAGTGTTTTCCAGTGTTATCCTGAGAAGCCCAGCTGTTCTCATAACTGAAGGCAACGTCCAGCCATTCCTTTGCTTTTCCACTGATTATACAGTATTATTATAGTGGTATAGCATGTCAAGCCATGGTCATTTATGAAAACCAGGACACTTCTGGGGGAAAATATAAACAAAACAAAACAAAAACCTCATGTTTCCCTCTACTAAACCAGGTCTGGGATTTCCTTCAAGGTAGGAACTGGGTGTTGCCCATCTTTGTTAAGCCTAGAAAGGTGCTGAGCATAGAGTAGATTGTCAATTAATGTCTACTGAATATATACATGAATAATGGGTAGAAAACAGTGTGGTTAAGCAATTTGTGGAGTTTTGTCTCACTGAAATAAAGCTGACCCTTGAAACATTCATTTAGGAAGATGCTGTACCTACACACTTACCTTATAGGGACATTCTCTACAAGCCCTAGAGTCCCCATCGCTTTATTTCCAACTTCTCCTGCTCTATTTAGACTCGGCCTGTCTCCTGAACTTTGACAGTATCTCCCAGCTGGGGTCTTCCCTCTCTTTGGACAAAGCACAGGTACTCAATTTTCCACTTCCTGAGACCTGTAGCTCAGACTGTCTCATTCCCATTGTTGGCTGGCTTGGATAAGGGTCTTCCTTCAAGCTTCAGCCCCTTCAGGTACACCTGCCTTTCCCTCAGCCCAAGCCTTCTGAAAGAGATTTTAAAGAGCGAACGCCCTAGCAATTGTATAATTCAGTTAGCTGCCACCAGACGACAGTTAAGAGACGTGGTGTCATAGACTCAGCTATCGAACTACCTCCAGATATGGATAACTTAGGAGAAGAGACTAGTATACACGATGCTACTACTACTTGTGTCTTTTCTAGAAAGACAGTAAAACGAACAACTTAAAGCAAGATTTAAACAAAATGACAGCAAGGCACAGATTGGTGCTTACTTTTTGTGCTCTCAGCTAATTCTACACTGCTTCATTCAACCACTTTATGCTTTCAGGCCTGAGTGGGAAATTTCTTTCCTTCTACCAAAGGATCAAAGATGTATTTAATAGCAATTAAAATCTTGTGCTGTCGAGTCTGGGAGATCAGTGTGGAAATTCTGGGTCTACCACTGAGTAGCATGGGCAAGCTACCTAACCTCTTCAAGCTTCAATTTTCTTATTGCCAAAATATGAAAAATACCAGCACAGAAAAAGATTGCTCACTGGGATGTACAGGACATCACCTGTCCTGAGTGAACATTTTCAAAATTTAGATATCTTATCTTCAAAAGAACTTTTCCTGCTACCATTTGATCCGGTTCCAGCATCTCCTGGATATATTTTCTCTTCCTTCTTTCCTTCCTTCCTTTTTCTTTCCTTCCTTCTTTCTTTCTTTTTCTTTTCCCCACCTATTTGTATATATGTTCTTACCTATTACATTGATTAAGGGAGAGATGTCTAATGTCAATTTGCATAATCGAAGTTAAAAAATATAGAAGATGTGCTATCTGCCAAAATGTAAACAAACAAGAATCATCCCAGCTTCTGTTTTACCAGCTGCAGGTCACAAGGTCACTGTAATCACCTGTAATGATTCATACTACATCAACTATGTTGTACGGGCTGAGCCTCTCTGGCATGCCCAGCAGTCATTTATAATACAAACCCAGCCAGATACACCACCACCACCACATCAAGTTTTTCCTCAATTACTGTAATTTTTAATGAATAATCTTTTAAAAATCTTTTTGAACAATTAAAATGGTTACTTCCAGACCCCTGGGTAAATGATCTATTTATTCTACCTCCCTCGTGGACTTGAAGTGAGGATTAAGAGAGATAAAGCATGTAAACCACTTGGTGTATGACCTGGCACAGGGGTAAGCAGTAATTTAGAATATGCTGAAATGGGACTGCTTGAATTGGTAGCTTTTGCTTCTGAAGACCTTCTAATCGCTTCAGAGAAAAACAAATCTAAAACCTTCTCACTGTGGCTGGAATGACGTAGATGAGAGATAGGAAATAGATTTGAACATGCACACTCACTCTGTTTAGTAGCTACCTGGAGGACAAATAAGGCTGCATTTGAGCCCAGGAAAGAGTTCTGTGATCAGTGAGCACTGGCTGCCCTGGGCAAGCATTGAAGGAATGACAATATGGATGTTGTGCCTTTGCTGTCCTTGCTGTTGTTATAAGCACATAGGACTGCAAGTCAGAAAACCTGGATTCTAGTCCTGCTCCACCTAGACACATAAACCTCAGCAAATCTAGACCCATTTCCTCATCTGCTTCATTCGCATCTTGCATGTTGTATCCTAGCAATCACAAACTACTTGTAGTTCTCCCCATGTATCATTCTGTTGCCTATCTCTTGGCTTTCCTTTGCCTGGGATGCCCATCTTGTCCTTCTAAATCCCACAGCTCTTACCCTTCAGCTCTTAGCTGTACCTCTCCCAGCAAGCCTCTATCCCATGGGTTTGCAAACTTCTGTAAAGGGTCAATAGCAAATATTTTAGCCTCTGGCACAACTACTAAACTCTGCCATTATAGCACAAAAGCAGCCATGGACAATATATAAATGAATGATCATAGCTGCATCCCAATAAAACTTTATTTTCAAAAACAGGTGGTGGGCTGGATCTACCCCCACCAGGTAACATGTCATACTGAAATGATCTATGCACATGTCTTTCTCCCTCACTAGGCTGTTAGCTAAGGGCAGAGATGGGGCCCTACTTCTCTTTGTACCTCCAACACCCAGCACATAGAGGCTACTCAATATCTGAAGAGACAATTCAGAAAATGAGGATAGTAATCCCTTCCTGCCTATCCCACAGGGTTATGAGGTTTAAGTGTGATAAAGCTTGTGGAAGCACAGGACAGTAAAAATGCACCACACAAACATACGGTACTCTTACCACGACACATCATTGCTCTCGTTCCACTCTCTTCAGGAGGGTGGAGAGTCATATACGAACGTGCTATTTCCTGCCACAAGTAGACACAAAATAAAATGCCAGCTAAAAATCTCACTCCTTTCAGACTCATAACTTCTCAGAAGAAATGCATCCTATGTTCTTGTTTTAAAGGCCTAGATTAGGACATATGCTGAGCTGAAGCATTTTTAACCATAGTGAAGTCCTGCAGCTACCCTGACATGCATAAAACGCTTAGCAATGTCTGAGTGTGTGTCTCCCTTTCTTTAAGCTTCTCTTTAACAAATTCCCTCACACTTATTTCCAGAAAGTGTCAATATTTATATTCGTTGAATTTGTCGTCAAGCTTGATAGAAGGCAGGAATAGATGTCCGAGTCCCCAAGATGTGGAATCAGGTGAACTAGTAAACAAGCAAAAAGAACCAAGTCCCACTCAGTCAGGGTTTCTGCTCACCTTGCAAAACTGCCCTTATCTTCAGACATGAACCCTTTGCACCAACCCATTGTGGCCAACACCACAGTGAAAATTTTGCCCAGATATGAACAGAGTAAACAAGGAAGGTGATGATTATGAAAGATGAGATCCCCTGATCTCGCTGGTGCCCTAGGCCTGTCCCCAATGATGACAGTGAGAGTGGCTGCAGACATCATTCATGCATTCATTCACTCAACAATTATCTTGAGAGCCTACTCGGTGCCAAATTGTGATGGGCATCACCTTGTAGAGAGAACAAGGCGTCCCCGGGATTCCGCAGGCGCACTGCCGCCCAGGCAAGGGCTCCCTGGACTGCGGAGTGCGGAGGCGAGGGCGAGAGGCGAAAGCTCTAAGTCCTGTCAGCGACTCTAAGGAGCCGCGCCGCGGGGAGTGGAGAAGGCAGCGTTCTGGCGCCTTCCTCCACCTTTGTCCCGAGGAAACCAAACCTTGCCGTTACTGTTTTCGTCAATGCCCTAAGCCACGGGGCTCGGCCGCGGCCACCCGCAGCTCTCTCCCCGGCTGCCGCCCCGGTGCCGCAGACCTAGGGCGCCCGCCCACGGCGGGACCTGCCCCAGCCCCGGCAGCAGCGGCCCCGCGGGCACCAGGCTCCCTCCCGCGCTGCAGCCCGGCGGGCTCCGGGCCCCGCCGAGGGGAAGGAGGGCACCTGCGGGCCTGGGGGCTGGCTCGGCGGGCGCGTGGGGGGGTCGAGGGTTGGCCAGGGCCGCTAGGTCGCGACCCCGGGGACCAGCCCCGCAGTGGCTCTCCGACTCGGAAAGATTCAGTTGTGCCTAGCCGTTTGCTGCGAGTCCCGGAACTCTGAACTGCTTCTACTTAATCCCCTTCCTCAAGCTCCGCATTTCACAGAGGGAGAGCTGAGGTCTGGGGAGAACACTGTCGCCCAAAATGGCACTGCTGGTTAGGGACAGAATGAGGACTACACCTGAGGTCCTCTGTCATCAGCACTCATGACTATAAAAACAGTAATGTCTATTTAGGGAGCCCTTGTGACGTGCCAGGCCCTGTGAACATTTCACTTATGTTTCGTTTATGCTTCTCAGTCCACACCAGAAATAGCACTTATATTTCTGGAGGAAACTAAGACACAGAGAGGTCAAGCAGTACCCAAAGAGGAGCAGGCGATAAGTGATAGGCGGGGTTTCCATCCCCTCTACCCTGATAATAGGTTCCCACTGATGCCAGAGAATTCCTTGTCACATATCTGCCTGGCTTTTACAAACTTTGTACATACTTTAAGATGCCCAAAAGGAATGGACTGGATCTTTATTCATATTTGTGTTCACCCAGGGGGCATCACAAAATTGCTGGCCAACACTGGGCTAAATCAACGATTGCATTTTTTTGGTTTTGGTTTTTGGTTGCTTTTTTTTTTCTTTTTTTGCCATTCACATACAATGTTGTGAATGAAAACATCTTGCATCTTGTAATATGTATATGTACATGCATATTTTTGTATTATATATAATTTTCTTAAATAGATAGATTAATAGATAATTTTGTACATATGCCTAGACAAAAGGTTCCCTGCAGTATCCTCTATGCATAGCCTTGTACCTGGCACGTTCTAAGTGTGTAGTAAGTGTTTTTTGAATAAATTAACGACTGAAAAAACAAAGAAAATGTTAGCCGTGGTATTAGGGCAATTGTCATTTTTTTATACTTTTCTATAAGGAACATGTATTTTCTTATTGTGGTGAGAACACTTAACATGATAATTACCCTCTTAACAAATTTTTAAGTGTGCAATACAGTATTGTTAACTCTAGGTACAATGTTGTAGAGGCGGATCTCCAGAACTAGTTTCTGCATAACTGCAACTTTATACCTGGTTGAACAGCAACTGCCCATTTCCTCCTGCCCCCAACCCCTAGCAACCACCATTCTACTCCTGCTTCAATGAGTCTGACTATTTCAGATACCTCATGTAAGTGGAATCATGCAGTATTTGTCCTTCTGTGACGGGCTTATTTCACTTAGCATAATGTCCTGAATGTTCATTCATGTTGTCACATATGGCAGGATTTCCTTCTTTTTTAAGGCTGAAAAATATTCCATTGTGTGTATATAACACACTTGCTTTATCTACTCATCTATCAATGGACATTTAGGTTGTTTCCACATCTTGGCTATTGTGAATAATGCTGCAATGGGACATGGGAGTACAAATATCTCTTCAAGATTCTTCAAGATTCTTTTTAATAAATACCCAGAAGTGGGATTACTGGATCAAATAGTAGTACTATTTTTAATTTTTTGAGGAAACTCCATACTGTTTTCTATAGCAGCTGCACCATTTTACATTCCCACCAACAATGTACAAAGGGGAACATGTATTTTTAATAATCAAAATATGTACATATCTATAATTTTGTTGGCCTTTCGGAAAATAATACGTCAAAATTAATGGGAATTCAGCTGGATGTAGTGACTTGTGTCTGTAATCCCAGCTACCCTGCTACTTGGGAGGCTGAGGCAGGAGGACTGCTTGAGGCCAGGAAGGAGTTTGAGACCAAACTGGGCAACATAGAGAGACCTTGTCTCTAAAAAAAAAATCAAAAAGAAGAAGAAGAAAAAAAAAAGTAACCAAGAGTTCATGAAGATGTTCATAGTCTTGAGCCAGTTTACTCCTACAGATTGATCCTGGGAAGGAACCAGAGGAAACAAGAAATGCCCTCCGGCTATCCCAGAAGGCCACTGCTTCCCTGGGACTCATTGGTCTGACATTGGGAAAGCAGCTCGCTAAGTGATGCTATTTCAACACTGTGGAATATTGAGCAGCTACTCAAGAATCATAATTACAGAAACTTTGCAGTCTGTATGATTTGCAGAAAAATGGAAAAAGTTTATGATGTAATGTTAACTGAAAAATATCAGAAGTAAAAGACGTGTGAGGGTGGTGAGGTTTAGATAATTCATTATTTTTTCCATTTTCAAAAATTATAATGGTTTATATCCTTATTCATCAGAATGCAGCCCACTCCAGCAGCAGCAGTGGCAGCCAGCCTCACCCTGGAGCTTGTTAGAAATGCAGAATTTTTAGTCCCACCCCAGATCTACCAAATCAGAATTTGCATTTTAACAAGATTCCCAAGTGATCCATTTGCATATTATGGCTTATATTACCTTTTTAGGAAAAAAAGATGTTTGTTGAATGAGTTTCGTCATTTTGTTCTTCACACAATCCTGTGAGTTGTTAGCACAGGGATTTTATCCCTACTCTACAGACAGGAGATGAGATTGGAGTTAAGTGACTTCACCAGAGACATGCAACATTTAACGTCAGCTCTCAAGCCCAAGTCTCTTGATTCTGAGGCCACAACTAAATCCAGGCTAGCCACAGCCTGCCTGGCCTTGTGTTTATGTACCAGGCCTTCCTACACATGGCCTGAGGTGGGCCATGCACTGTTACCTTCCTTAGACTCAATAGTGTGGACAATAGTCAATAGGGGCCCCTATTGCAGGAAGAAGACAGGCCGAGGGTCCTGAGGATATTTCTCTCCCATAAATCCCTGATGGTGTTCTCCCGACCCCCAATCCAGGAAGCTGAGGCTTAGTGTTTGTGAACTGCCTTGGAGTCATGGAGATAGCAGTAAGCAGGGAAGAGGGTCACCGTACATTATTTTGAAGCCACCCTGGCTCTCATCTAGTTTAACCCCATCCATTTTTAGAAGGAGAACCAGACCCAGAGAGGGAAGTGAGTTGACCCAAGTATCAAAGCTAGTCAGAATCAGAGCCAGGAGGAGAGGTTGACATGGAGGGCAACCCAGATCCTAAAATCCAGAGTGGTGTGGCTGAGAGCACCTGCAAAGGCACTGGCAGTGGAGAAACCCTCCCCCTCCTTGGCCGGTAGGAAAGAAAAAGGGATGTCCAGAGCATTCCCTGCAGAATCTAATTGGTCTATGGTATCCTTCCTTAATGCCGTGACACTTTGTCATTCATGTTCCCCCTTCTGATCATGAATTACCCACACTGAGAAATGTTTGCTCCCCCATCCTGTGTGCTGTGCATCCTCAAGTGCTTCAACCCTCCTCAACCACTGACAAAGCAGAATAAGAGTCATTTAAAAGGTGAATTTAGAGAAATAAAATTAGCACTTTAGTTAAGGTCTGCTAAAAAGGCACAATTTTATTTCATACCCACAATATGCCAGACACGATGCTACTCATAAATGCTCTTTTCTTTTTTTTTCTTTTATTTCAGAATATTATGGGGGTACAACACTTTGGTTATATATATTGCCTGTACACTGCCCAAGTCAGAGCTACAATCGTGGACATCCCCCAAACTGCGTGCTCCGCACCCATTCAGTGAGAGTTTTCCCATCTCCTCCCCCCAAAACTGCCTGCCCCCAACAAATATTCTTTCCGTGTGTGACATAAGTATTAAATGCTCTTTTCAACATAGGATTTGGAGACAGGCTTTTTCAGGAGAAGGGAATTGCACATTCAACTAAAAATATATTTTAGAAAAATTCAACTCTTTTGAATTAGTGTCCAGTTTGATATAACCCACAGGAAATAGAGGATCATTAAAATACATGATTACTTACAGACAAATGGAGAAATGGAACAGTAATTAATATTGCTTGAGCTCAGATTGCTCCTGTGGGATCTGCAGAAGTTGCAGGACAGGGCAAGGTTTTGTAGAACAACATTTCATCAGGAGATAATAGCAGTATCTCATTAGACTAAAAGGAGACGATAGACGATGGAAGATTAGTTTCCATTACAGCTCTTCTCTGTCCGTAATAATACCTTGTGCCTTCTCCAAATGACAAAGATGTAAATTCATACTCTATCTAAATAACCCCAAAACACTGAGCCAAATCAGGATTTTAAAAAATTGTTCAAAAATTGTTTGGCCCCATAGAGAGACTCAGCCACAAAACTTAGATTGAACCAATATGGAATATATGTTAGCATTTTACAGGTAAAAAATAATGTATACTTAACTATAAATAAGGGGTATAAGTGCAAAATATTTATATCTTTAACATTTACTAATTGAAGGTAATTTCAAAAGTATCTAGAATGAGCTAAAATTTTTTCAATAAAAAAAGACTTTCTATAAGTGCCCACTTTTAATGTTCTAAATATTCTCTCTCTTGCTCTATTTTGTCCCACAACACTGACTTTTATTTTCTTGAAATTCCCATTTTTGGGTTTTATATTATACATTCATTTGTTTATTTTCCTGTGGCATGACTCATCTATTAGAGTGAAAGCAAAAAAAAATTTTTTAATGCTCTATTTCCAGTACTAAAGATAGTCCCTGGCACAAAATAGATGCTTAATGAATAATTATTAAACAATAAATTTTACCTTTACTCTCCTATATCTTCTATATGTCCTGTATATTACTTTTGTAATAAGAAATAAAAATAAGTTATTTTTAAAAGTAATAGAATCCAAAAGTGACCAATATGGATCATTATATAGTTATAGGAACTATTCTGCCATAACAGAAGTGGAACCTCAGATTTCCACGTTTCAGAAGGTATTCTACATGAGTGTTGCAGATGGACTTCTGAAGAGCAAAGTATGCCTTATTTGTCATCATGTCCTCAGGGCCTGCTCCCCAGTAAGTGACTAAGCAAGTTTCAAGATTAGATAGATAAATAAATTAGTGAATGGTTGAATTATCATGAACAGGAAAAAAATGGAGAGTATTTTATACATAATTAGCTTATAAGAAATCCCATCTCTTTCCATCACATCATTTTCAAACTTGTCTTTGTAGTTTCAAAATCATTGTCACAGAACCAACAATATTGCTTGCATCCCTGATTTGAGAAGAAGTAGATCTTAAAGTGTTTTTGTATATGCATCCCCATAGAGGTGAGAGCAAGAAGATGGGTGGTGATGAGTAGAATAAGACAAGAAGGTTATGCACCAAAAGATTATAGGCAAAACCATAGGCTTTGTTGTTGTGGTTTACTACTGAATTATGTGGCAGTTATCTTTGAACTTATCCTGTTTAGGGATTCACTGAGCTTCTTAAATCTATGGAGGTATGCCTTTCATTAAATTTGGGGAGCTTTTAGCCGTCATTTTTTCAAAAAATGTTTTCTGTCCCATTTTCTAGCTCCTGTTGTTTGGGACTCCAATTACACATGTGTTAGACCTTTGATATTGTCCCAATTATCCTTGAGGCTCTGTTTCCTTTTTCTTTTTCCAGTCTTTCTTCTCTCTGCTGCAAATCAATGATTTCTGTTGACCTCTCTTCAAGTTGACTTACCCTTTCTTCTGTCACCTACAATCTACTGTGAAGTTCATCCAGGGAATTTTTTTATTTCATATATTGCATTTTTCAATTGTATATGATTCAGTTGTATTTGGTTTGTTTTTTTAAATTTCCATTTCTCTGCTGAAATCTCCTATTTCTTAATTTATTACAAGCATATTTTCCTTATGTCCTTTAGCATAGTTATGATAGCTGCTTTAAAATTCTTGCCAGCTAATGCCAATATCTGGCTCATTTCAGAGTTTATCTCTATTAATATTAAGAGAAAAGGCTTAGTATGAGTTATGTTTCTCTGTTTGTTTATAGCGATTTTGAATTGTATATTGGATATTGTAAGTGATATGTTGTAAGGACTCTATACTCTGTTATATTCATCCACAAAGTGTTATTTTTGTTTTAGCCAGCAATTAACATGGCTAAATTCAATCTCCATCCCTCACCTAAAGTAGGCACCAACTGAAATCTCTGTTTAGTTCTTTTGGCCTTAGCTGGGCTGCTTGGAGTCTGTCTCATACATGAATAGTTCATAGACTTAGCCAGAGACTCAGGCAGAGTTTTATACATAAAATTTTGGGCTCCCTCTCAGTTGCTTTCTCCTTTCTTGGATCCCCTGCCTTGACCTCAATTTACAGCTACTATGGTTACCTTGAATTCTTTCCTCTAGTTCTTCTATCCTGCACAACTGCATGCTTCTGGGCCAGTGCAGTGGCTCATGCCTATAATCCCAACACTTTGGGAGGCTGAGACAGGAGGATTACTTGAGGACAGGAGTTTGAGACCAGCCTAGGCAACATATAATAGCAAGACCCCATCTCTACAAAAAAATTAAAAATTAGCCAGGTGTGAGGGTGTGGCATGTAGTCCCAGTTACTGGGGAGTCTGAGGCAGGCGGATCGCTTGAGCATGGGAGTTGGAGGTTGCAGTGAGCTAGAGTGAGACCCTGCCTCAAAAAAACAAAAACAAAACCAAAAAAACACAAACAAACACAAACACAAACAAAAAAAGACTGCATGCTTCTATCTGACTTTTAGCTGCCCTGCTTAGTACTGATTGGGGTCTGCTCTCAGGCAAAAAAAAATCTGTTAAAAATGCAAAACTTACACATGACGTTTCTTTAGTCCAAGTGCTGACTCTTGTCCACCTTCTGTCTGCTCTTGGTTCCTTTCCAGTGCCTTTGGGTAACTGATTTTTATGTTTTTTTTAAGAGTTTATAATTTTTATTTGTGGAAGGGTTAGTCTTATAGGAACTATTCTGCCGTAACAGAAGTGGAACCTCAGATTTCCACGTTTTAGAAGGTATTCTACATGAGTGTTGCAGGTAGATTGGAAATGAGACCGGGGATAGAGAGACCAGTCAGGATATACGGTAGCAGCCCAGGGAAAAGATGATGACAGTTCATATAACAGCAGCAATTAGATGAAAAGAAAAATTTGTATTTGAGAGCTCCAGACTCTTAAATTCTAACTCTTTAGTAAAATGGCTAGAAATTGAGTCTAGACTAAAATGTCAAGAGCTTCTGGATAGAGATGTAGGTTGTGGTCAGAGGTGAGGCAGTGATCTTGGGTGCTACTTTCCCAGGAGAGAGTGGGAAGTATGAGAAGAGAAGTGGACCAAGAGTTGAACCCTGAGGAAGAGGCAGAGGACAGCAATGTGGTTAAGAAGAGCCAGAGAAGCAGGAGAAGCAGGAAAGTAGTTGCAATAACACTGAGAGTACAGATTTATAAAAGGAGCATTGTTGAGTAATAACATCAAATGCTTCAAATTAGATAAGCTGAAATCCAAAAAGCTCCCACTGGATTTGCAACTGGAAAGGCATTGGTGATCCTTCTGGGAACAGTTTCCATGGAGGGTGGAGAAGCAGAATTGGAGAGGGTTAAAAAGTGACTGGAGGGTGAGGAAGTGCAGACCATTCTGTATCTAGAGATGCCTTCACAGCATTTCACTTGATTTCCCTTGTTCTTTTTCCACATACAAATTTCATAATCATGTACCACATAACTTCCAAAAAATATAATTAGATTAAGCCATTTTTTCTTCTTATTTTTATGTGAATATCCTTGAAAAAAGTGCTGATTATGGCTTCAAAAGAATATAGATGTAAACAATTGGCAAAAAGATTACAATGTGCCAGAAACTTTTAATAGTGTCTATCAATAACTTACACCTCCAAAAGTTTCATAATTTTGTTAATTCACACTTCAGTTGGTTAGAATCCCAGGCTTCCAGTTGCTAGCTGTATGGCTCTGGCCTTAATCTTCCTGAGTCCCAGTTTCCTGCAGAGATAATAAGAATGACAACAATAGCAGTTGAGCTTTTATATAATGTTTACCATTTCCCAGGCACTATTGTGCTTTACATGTAACAAATAATTTAATACTTCTAACAACTCTATAATAGTTAGGTAGTTACAACCATTATCCCCACTTAAGATGAGAAAACTAAGGTACAGAGAAGTTAGGATACTTGCCTAAGCTCACAGAGCTAAAAGTGGCAGAGCCAAGATTTGGGCACACAAAAAGTGTATTCATTAAATGACAACGGATATTGTTATTATTACAATGTATTCACTCACTCAACAAATACTTATTGAGTGCCTATTCTAAAGCACGCATTGTACAAAGACCTGTGTATATACTGGATAACAACCTGGTCCTTGCTTTAAGCGATTCTAAACTAATTAGGGAGACGAGCAGTTAAAGGATGGACGAACGAGTATGTAATTGCCTCTTAACATAAGTGCTATAAAGAAAACAAATAAGGCATAGTAATAAAGAATAATGGAGGATAGCTTAACCCTGGATGGTAAGGGAAGGCCTCTCTAAGAAGGTAGACATATAAACTGACGTCTGGCAGATAAAAAGGATCCAGTCATAAGGAGCATTGGGGGAAGAGTGAACCAGGCAGAAGGATCTGCATTGTGAAGTCTCCAAACATGTAAGACCCAGGTGGTCACTTAGGTAAGGAGGAGAGTGAGACAAACACAGGTTGGAGAGTGCACAGGTGGCCAGATCATGCAAGGGCCTGCAGGCCATGGTAAGGAGTTTGGATTTTACTCAAAACATTATGCAAAGTCCTTGACAGTTTTGAAGCAGGGAATTAGCATGGTTCAGGTTATACTTTTAAAAGATTACTCTGCTTGTGATGTGGGGAATATATTGGGGAAGAAGCAGGAGACGGAGAGAGGAGGTGTGTTAGGAGGCTGTTGAAGTACTGTAGTTCAAATGAGAGGTGATGGTGTCTTGGACTGGGGTGGTGGCTGGGTAACAGGGAAGCCCAGGGCAGAAAGCAAGAGGCACTCAGCTGCAGGCTGAAATGCACCAGGGGAAACAGGTAGAATCCTGTAAGTAACTGATCACCACAGGGGTGGCTAGAATAAGAGGTGAGACCAAGATGATTTGAAGAGTTGTGCAAGAAATGCCTAATAAAGTCTCTCTTTTCGCTCAAAGAAAATTCATATCTAGAAATTCTCTAGCAGACTTCCTTTAAATCTCACTGACCACCCCTTGCTGGAGGCCAGAAACATGAGTATTCAGCAGTGGAGCCTGAGATTGTTATGACAGGTTTAGACCAATCCTGGATGAACCCCTGGTCTGGGCATGTTGCACCTGAACAAAATCAAGGTTCTACAAACTAAGGAGGAAGCAGGGAATGACTACCGGCTGCTCAGCCAACAATGCCTGCCACAGACAGGTTTGGGAGGAAAACATCGAGAATTCTGATTTGGACGTGTTAAGTTTCAAAACATCTGAGTGGGGGCATCAATTAGTTCCAAGTCTGGAATTCAAAAGAGAGTTTTAAGCCTTAAGTATTTTTTTAAAGTTTAATATCCTATTAATATGTGCTGAGTGGCTGAAACCATCTCAGATTTGAAAAATTTTGAGAATATAAATGGGAATTCAAATGGGGCACGAAAAACCATGAGGGCTTTAGTGAGTGTATCAGGATTCAGTTTTGCAATGTGGAGACGTGATTAACCTCACAGCCTGCCTATCTGAGGACAGCTGAGAACGAAGGAGGAAGAGAGCACATGTCACAGCAGTTGGGAACCATCAATCGCATCAGCCCAGCTGCCTGGGAACTTTAAAACAGAGAGTGTTTCATTGGAAAGGCCCGAATCTTACTCAGGGACCAGGGGATCCATGGGAACAGGAAGCGGGTGAGACCAGGATTAAGGTTTTGGGACAAAGAAGAGTACAACAAAACTCCTTCATCACAGGTGGTGATACTCTGGAAAGACAGAAAACTCAAGGTGGGCTACAGAGAGCCAAGCACTCCAGGGTGTGGCAATGGGCAGTGTTGGCTCAGGAGTTAGAGACCTGGGTTCAAAACTTGGCTTTGACCTTGGAGTTTCTTATCCTCTTTGAATCCCAGTTCCTTCATTTATAGAACAGTAATAATGTCTGTTATGATGAGGAAATTAAAGAATGTAAGAAAAGCAGCCAGTGATGTCACTCAATAAGGCAAGTATCTGCTTAGAGTTATAAAAATATAATAACCAAAGACGGGAGAAAATTTAAATGTCCAACAATGGATTGACCAACTAAATCACAGAGCAACTGTATAATTGGATATTATGCTTATAATTATGTTTTAAAGAACAAAATTAATGGGGAACTATTTACCATATAAAGTTATGCAAACAGAACAGAATTAAAAATGCATATACAATAGGATTTTTAAAAAGAAAGTAAACGTTAAATCAAAATGTTAACAGTGGTTATTGTTTGCACTGAAAGATTATAGGTGATTTTGGTTTTCTTTTTACAAAAAAATAAAAACAACAAATTTTTGTAGTTTTCTGACTTTTTCATGATGACAATGAATTGTTTTTATAAGAATATGGAAATTTAATTGGAGATAATAAATAGTGGATGTTTTAATGTCAGTGGCTGTTACCCCTATTACCGTATTTTTCCCATTTGCTGTTCCCCAAATCCACCTCTGGCTTAGCCCCTGGGAAAATGGCAACAATCCAGCAGAAACCAAAACTGTGTACCTAAAGGAATTAAAAGGACTTTTCTTCATTTACTTTGGGTGGTTTTGTCTGGCTGGGTGTGCCTCATTCTGACAGGAAGTATGTGTCACCAGAAAAGAATTTAATTCTTTGCAGCAAAAAGATGGTCAGTGGAGAGAGAGAAAAACACTCATGCTTGTTTCTCACAGATTCTGCTTCCTTGTGTCAAACCAGCTCTCCTTCCTAGCTGGAACCACTCAGAGAGGAGGTACCTCCACTCAGGGACCACCCTGCTGCTGCAACAGAGCAGGAATGTGTCAGGGCCTCCCACTGCACTGAGAGACTGGTTTCATTTGACCCCTGGCCTGTAAACCTGGCTCTACTTCTTGGAAGAGTCACCATCCCTCTCTGTGCCTCCGTTTCTCAACTGTAAAACCTGTGCGTCTGCCACCCTCCCTAGAAAGTGAGCCCCTTTGAGGGCAGGGACTGAGTTTTATACCATTCTGTATCCACAGGGCCTAGCCCTATAGCTGGGCTTAATTAATGTCTGTTGACTAAAATGACAAAGTTGTTTTAAGTGGCTCTTTTAAATGTGCCATCCAGTGTTGGCAATTAAATTTGTGAGCATGGCCCTCTAGGGTATATTTGTACATGATGTTTTATTTCTGAGGGAAACAAATCTAAGGCACATATAGAGAAATGTTAAGACCTGATAAATCTGGATGGCAGATATGTGAATGGATCCACATATTATCCATATTAATTTCTTTGATTCTTGGTTTCGTCATCTGCAAAATAGTATCTACCTCATTGAGTTATTTTGTGCCTTGAACAAAAACTGTTATGTAAAATGCTTAGCACATTTGTGTCCTCACTAAATTTTAATTTTCTTTCAGCAAGAGGAATAAAAGATAGCTCTCATTAGCTGATCTTTTAATTCTAATGCTAAAATTGGACTATTTGATTTGAAAGATCTGCCTTCAATTATCCTGGGTGTCACCCCGTAATGGCTATGTCCCATAGTGACACAGATTCTTCAATGAAGAATAGATTTGGCCCCATTAGGACAGATCATAACATTGATCTCAGCCACTATCCCACCCAATGTTGGAAGCCTTCTACAGTAATATATGAAAGTATAATTGATTGCCTATTCATTTAGCAAACACCATGTGCTAAGCATTATACCAGGGACTGGAAATTAAGAGATGAGAAGACATAATCCCTGACCACAAAGAATTCACTGTCATGTAGAAGAGACAGAGGCAGAAACAAATTATTACAGTATAGTGCAGTAAATACTACATTATTAGCCCAGGGGAGGAAATAAAACACCCACGCACACTTAGCAATGAAATGAAGCTATTTCATTTTAGTAATGAGGCCTAGAACTCTCATATACCTTTGAAGTTTAGAAAACAATAAGAAGATCCTGTTTGCTAAAAATAAAAAGGCATCACCTTCAAAAAGGATCATCTCATTTATGTAGAAAATAAAATAAAGCTATTGTTACGTGGGTATATACAGAAATGAATGTAAATGCAGAGACAAAGTTTGGGAAGGGAACACACTACTGTCAAAGTATTTATTTGGAGGGGGGAGAAGGTAATAGGAGTGTGGTGAGAAGGATGTTTTCTTATTTCCCATATATTCTGTATTATTTGAAGATTTTAAATCAAGTGTATAGTCATATATTGCCTATGTTACAATTGCATTATTATGTAAGTACAGAAAATGGAAGGAAAGGAAAGAGTCTTCCCCCAGATATCCACATGGCTTGCTTCCTCATCTGCTTCAGATCTTTGTTCAAATGTCACTTTCTGAATATCCTACCTAATATTGCCACCTCATCATCGTCAGAATCCCCATCTCCTTCTCTGGTTTATTTAATGCCATAGCGCTTGTCACAATCTGACGTCCTATGTATTTTACTTTTTAAAAACATGTATTGTCTGTCTCCCCCAAATAGAACATAGGCGCTGTGAGAGCCCAGATTGGTGTGTGCTGACTTTACAGCTCTAACCCCAGAGCCAAGGACACATGGCATGTGCTCCATGGGCCACAGCCTGAACTTATGCAGCAGTATGTTAACAGCAATTATTTCTGAATGGAGAAATTACAGATGCCTTTTATTTTCTTCTTTCTGCTACTTGCTATCTGAATTTTTGTAATGAACACATATTAATTTTATTACCTAATAATAAAGCTCTTTAATTTAAAAGAAAGGTAACCTGGGAGGTGAGAAAAGGAGGCTCCATTAGAAGCCACGATGGGAGGAGTAAGGGCCTAGTGGGAGGCTGGCCAAAGAGCATGGGGGAAACCTCAGGAGATACCTGGTGGGGTGAAGACAAAGTCCCTTCCTTATGACTCCTCTGCTGTCTCCGTAGTTCCCAGACGCTAGGATGAGTGTCTGGACTAAGGGTCACTGGCTCACAAAGGGTTTTCTGCCCTATGGCTTCCCACCCTCAAACAGTGGGGCCCAGAAGCTTACCTGCATCCTTCCATCCAGCAAATGTTTTTATCTGGTTCCTACTTAGGTTTCAGACAATTCTTTGCTGAGCAACTTGGCTTCTTGTTTTCCATGGGAACGAGACTCTTTTTAAGTTGAAGCAATAAAAAGAATGAAATCCTTTACCTGATACTTTTCTATTCAAGTATTCAAACCACTCCACAGATGGAGGCCCTGTGGGCCACACTCTCCCATTGTGGGCAACGGCATCTAAACCCAACACTTTGAATAAGGCACATGTGAAAGTGAAGGCTGAGCTTTTTTCTTTCTTTTTTTCTTTCTCCATTTTTTTTTTCTATTCTATTTCTAATTGAAAGCCAATGTCCTGAGCGAATGATTATAGAGACAGCTTTATCCTCACCTCAAAGTGCCACCTTAGGAGCAATGGAGAAGGTGGCCGTGCTGGTCTGAAAGTTAAGGGATTTGGAATCTCATAATTGTTCTGCCACTAACTTGCTACATGATCTTTGTCAAATCTTCTTACCTCTCTATGCCTCAGTTTCTTCGTTTGCAAAATAAAGGTCTTTAAAGTGTTTCTAAAGTCCCTGCCCAAGTCAGCTTTTGTTTAACCGAGGATCAACAGTGACACCTGGTGGTTCTCCTGAGCCACGTCTTCGTTTTGTCTGGCCCACAGTTGAAGGGAGCCAAGTACATCCCCTCTGCCTGCTCCCCTCCTGCGCCCATCCACCCCATCAGCTTCACTTAGCACTGCCCTAACTTTGCCTCCCCGCAGATTCAGAAAAGTTCTTTCTCCTTTGTTCACAAGCTGCAGATGTTGCTAAAATCAAGGTAAAAGTAAAGACTGCAAATACCAGCCTGAAGGCCTGTGCTTCTGTGGTAAAGTTTGAGGTTTGATGTGAATGTGAGGGTTTCAGCCCCAGGGGCTTTGTGGAGCTGGCAGTGAAGTTCTAGAGAGGGACCTGAGCAACAGCTACAGGAGCAGGACTGGAGATTCTGTTGTTTTCCAGGGCCCCTCCTAAATTTGTAAAATTGTCAGATTCCAAATTGATCTATGCATCAGTTTTCCCATTCATAAAATAAGGGAAAGCTGCCATTAGCACTGCCTTCAAACTCATAGTCAGTTTATTCATTCACTTACCTATTTGCTCATTGAATATTTAATGAGCATCTTCCCAATGCCACGTTCCGAACACCTACCCGTGCCAGCAACACAAACTTAAGACAACATAGTCTCTGCTCTCCAAGAGTCTGTTCTTGTCTAATGGAAAAGAAAGACACCAAACCCTTCCATTACCATGCAATAAGGTAAGCCTTAAGTAGACAATGTGTACACAGGATGGCATGGGAGCCTGAGGACAGATACCTAAGTAGGCCCGGGAAGAACATTTGACAGGGGATGGGACACTTAAATATGGATCTTACAGAGTGGGTAGGCGTTTGCCAGAGGAGGCTCTCCAGGAACAGAGAAAAGAGTGGGGATAGGCACATAGACATGATCTAGATGCCCTGTCATAAAATCAAAAACTAAAACTCTACTGACTAAATCCCATGCCCTTCCAGATATCACCCCATTTCTGTGCTTCCCATTGTGGCCAAACTTCCCAAAAAAGCAAAATTCATGCTCTGTCTTCACTTCCTCACTTTCTATTCAAACTTCAACCCACCCTGTCTTAGCTGCTACCCCTCAGTGACTAGCCTGGGCAGGAAAACCACTGCCACCCCATGATATCATACCCAAATGACCCTGTGTGGTGGTGGTGATGGTGGTGGTTGTCATTGCTGTTGTCCCATGATGTTACTTTCCCTTTCACAGGCATTGGCCACAGTGAGAAACTCTTTCCTTCTTGAGACATGTTTCTCTCTTAGCTTCAATGACACCCACTCTCCTATTTATGCTCCCAGTTCACTGTCTGCTCCTTCCTGGTCTCTCTTCTCAGCTCCTCCTACTTCAACCAACATTAATTGTCAGTATTCCTTGGTGCTCAGTCTTGGGCCTTCTTTTCTTCTCCCTACCTAGGAAATCTCATTCATTCCCTTGGTTTTAAATATCATATATCAGCTCCTAAATTTATGTATCCAAACATGACCTCTGAAATCTAGGCTTCTGAACCATTGAAGGCTCAACTTAAATGCTACCTGAAGGTTGGGTGGTCTTCCCTGACGTTTTTCTTCTTATCTGCCTCCAGCTAGACTGAGAGCCCTATGTGGGCAGATCCATCTTTACTTTCTTCATACTTGTATGTTTAATGATTAGAACAGTTCCTAGGATACTCAAAAGTTATTTGCTAACTAAATTTCTGAATGAAATATAAGTAAACAAATTACTGTATTTCAAATAGAATAAATCTGTGACTTTGATTTTTTTAAAAAAATTCTCCAGGCATCCAGTTCAAGTTCAGCCAGGCAAGCTTCACCAGGTGTCATATGCTCAATGTTTCAGGATGTGATCTAATTTTTAACTGTTTCTTGATGCAAAGTGCCACTCTTTTCTAGTGACTGGTTCTCCTTCCCTCATTGTCTACTCTCCCCCAGTGGGAAATTTCCCCATGAAATCTCACTGATGATCTTGATTAGAACATTTCATTCTCCTTGGTTATTCCAGGTTCACGAACTTCTTTATCTGTGGCCCTCATGACAGTTAATATTTTTTCAGGAAATACTATAGTTGCAGCAGGCCATGTTCCAGCTTAATGGGTATTCACATTGTAAATGCTTTTTACTAACACACACAATAACCAAGTGTCCAGGAACAGAAGCTAGAAACACAGTGGTCCAGGCTGTGGAAAAGGGAAAGCCACTCCTGGCCTAGCCCCTTGGCACCCTGGCAAAGGGAAGCTGTGGGCAGCACATTCAGTTAAGAGAAACAAGGGAAACCCTCTTGGAGGTAAATTTGAGGTTGAGATCCATTTCAACTTGAGACTTCCAAGGCATAAAGCAGCCCCCAGTAACTGAAAGGGACCAAGAAATAGAATATCCTCATCTTTTCTTTGTAGCAAGAGCCTTCAGGCAGGAGGACCATTGGTCACCTGGAATGGAAAGTTGTTATTATTAAAATAAATCTCCAGTCACACTATTTGGGAAATTTTGGGAATGTTTATAAATAGGTAAAAATAGTAATGACCAAGGAACCTTCCTCTCCCCCACATCTCCATGGGGCAACATTGACCAAGTCAAACCTGCCTGGTTCCTGAGGTTGAGCCCCAGCCCCACCTCTGATAAAGTGGATGATCCTTGGACGACTACTTAACCCCTCTGAGTCTTTATTTCCTCCTCTTTAAAATGGGCAAAATAATGTCCTCACATAGTCACTATGAAGATTAAATCAGACAATACCTGCCAAGTGCAGATGGCAATACCTGGCACACAGTAGGAACTCAGCAAAAATAAATACTTTTCTATCCCTTGATACCTGAGCAGAAGAAAATGCCGTGGAGACATAGATATTTTCCCTGGAGAAATTTCTTCTCAACTTGTTCAAACAAACATATAGATGAGTAATCCAGCAGCCTCGATAGGGAGGGACTGCCAGCATTACATTATAGTTTGTGGTTTCCAAAGCTGTCCACCTATTCCCCTGGTGTGTTTGTTCACCTTCACATCCCTATCACTAACAAAGTGCCTGGCATATAACAGGGGTACAAAATGTTTGCTGGCTTGAAATGAACTAGACCTTACTGTAGCTCCTAGCCTCACATGACTATCAAGCACTTGAAATGCAGCTAGTCTGATTGTGCTGTGAGTGCAAAACACACACCAAATTTTGAAGATTTAGTACCCACAAGAAAAGAACTTTAAATATTTCATTAATAATGTTTATATTGATTATCTGCTCAAAGGATAATGTATCACATATATTGGGTTAAATAAAATATATTATTAAAGTTAATTTCACCTGTTTCCCTTCTACTTTTTTAATATGATTACTAGAAAATTTTAAATTACATGTATGGCTTATATATTATATTTCTAATGGACAGAGCAGAACTAGACTATAGACCAATGACTGGCTGAAAAGTCTTTGAATAACTATATTCCAGACTTTTCTCTCTGGGCCTCCTCTCTTGTAAAAGATATACAAGCTCTACAAGGCACTTTCCAGCTCCAGCAATCTATAATCTTCTGAACCTTAGGCTACAGTTTCTTAAGTAAGAATACTGATTTAAGTTGCTAGTATGGGCCAAACACTTTTATATACATTATCATTTAGTCTGTATAATAAACATAAGAGGGAAGAATGACTCTCCTCATTTTACAAATGAAAAAGAGAAGATCCACAGAAGTTAAGAGACTCGGCTAAGGTCACCTGGCTAGTAAGTGGCAGAGCTGGACTGGAATCTTTGGCCCTATTCTCTTGTTCTTTGTGAGAATACCCAACGGAAAACATGATTTAAGAGTCAGTGTGGGTACTTTGGCTCAGTTATCCTGTAAGATGTATTTCCTTTAGAAGAATCATATATCATCAGAATCACTGTAAAAAGGTATACAAGAGGCTCCTTGAAGACTGGAGAGGAAGCCCAGGTGCCCGTCAGGTTTGGTAGATCATTGACACCCAGCAGTAAAGTGATGGGAGGCTTCTAAGGAGGGAAGATGGAGAGCCGGAAAAGCGGGGGCTGCTGGTGGTTAATTGTTCACTAGCTTCAGAGGATAGGGCTGGGAGGAGAGCAGGAGGAGTGAAACATTGACCAGTTCTGATTTAGACGCAGGAATGTGTTAGGGAGGCTTGGAAAGGTCGAGAGAGCAGTCGGCACCTGAGACAGCTCCCATGGGCAAAATTCCTCTCCCAGAGGCTGGGAAAGGAAAAGGGAATGTGCTCAGAGGGGAGGAAGGGCCTCTGGCCTCAGAGTGCACTTATTTTGCCAGCTCCTACAGCCATTTTTAGGGCCTACTGGACCAAAAAAAAAAAAAAATAGTGAGGTGAGGTCATGTTTGACTTTTTCAACCCACTAAACTCTATTAAATTTTGGAGAGCTGGGACCAAAAAGTGAGGGGTAGGAAAAACAAAGTTGAATTAAAATAAGATACGGCCCTTGCCTGGGAGCCAAACTGGGAAATGCAAACTGGGTTTGAAGACTCTTGGACCTGGGTTCAAGTATTGGCTCCGCCTAGCTGTGTAATCCCAGGCAATTTAATTACCCTCTGAGTCTCGATTTACTCAACTGAAAAAGAAAAGTAATAAAACTTACCTCTAAAAGTTGTTATAGTGATTACATGATAATGAGAAAACTCCTGAGGCCTAGTGCAATCAATGTTGAGTTGAAGAGTAGGAAAGACAATGCTATTGTATAAAATCATCCAAGGGATCCCCACATCCCCTAGGAAAAGGCTCACACTTCCTTCCCTTTGTGATTGGGCCCAGCTCATCGCCACATCTTCCCTCCCACTCCCTGTATCCCCAGTCCTACCCTACTCTTGACAGCATCTGATCTGTGACACTTTTAGAATCAACATCCTGGATGCTGAGACTCAGTGTTTCATTCCTTAGCATTTTCTGAAGCCTTTAATTCACCCAGGGGAGTTGACCCTTCAAAGGCCCTTCTTCAGCACAACCCACCAAACTCCCTGATCCTTTCCCAGGGTTAGCCCTTGGCCCAGTGGGGCTGTGCTTGAGCGCCATAGACGCCACTTGACAAGGAGCATGTTGCATTTCTCTTAAAACACAAAACAAAAGTTTCTGGCTGGCTGCCCATTTTCTGTTATGCAGACCCAGATTAAATTTCTCTTGGACTAGGTTACAGAGAGAGCCCCTAGATGCTGGACTGAAAAGTAATTTACATTTTCTCTTGGCAAGGAATTACCCAAGTGACAACTGCTTTGAAAAATAACTATTTAACTGGAGCATGTGTGTTGTGTGCACACACATGTATGCCCTGGTCTGGTCAGGTTGATAAGCTTCTTCTCATTGGTTGACAAGCTTCAAAAGTAGAAAATCAAGAGCCAAGAAAAAGGGTTTACAAATATGCCAACCTTGGTAGTAATGGGGTTGCCATCAGTAAATTTTAAATTTGCTTCTGAACTCCCTGGCAATCAAGGCAAAAGGGGAAATGTAATCAGGCATGCAGCTCTCCTTATCAGAAAGGAAAGTTCTCCTGACGTTTCTAGAAGTATTGAGAATATCACAATAATAAGTATCATTTACTAAGCACTCACTATGTGCCAGGAGCACACTTAGTGCTTACAACAACCACTCAAATTAGATTTTTCTTGTATGGCTGAGACAATTAGACTTACAGAGGTGATGACTTTTGTTAGACTTCCCAGCTAGTAGCAGTTGGAACCTGAGTTACTATCCAAGTATGTCTGGCTCCAGCTACTAACACACATTATCTTTCTAGCCTGTGATAGACATGTCTTCAGCAATGTTTCCTTAGCAAATATACTACTTTTTATGGCTGTTTGACCTCCAAGTAGAAATTTTGAAACTTTGGGGCTTGTTTGGTGTCATATTCAAATTGTAAATGAGTTGAGTAACTGAGGCTCAGAGTTTTCTCCCTCCCCTCTCTCATCAAAAAATAAAAAATAAAACTAAATATATATTTTTGAGTTCACTGTACTAACTGCCCTACACTCATTTCTCTATTTAAACCTCACCAAGAAACATGTGTCTTAGAATCTTAATAAAGAGTTGTTGGTTACCAGTAGCAAGACCCCCATAAAAGAGTTTAAATAAAGGGGAACCCATAATTATAAAGAATGTGGTATATCTGAGAGAACCCAAGGGCAAGGAGTGTGGCTGGGCTTCATAAAAGAGATGAGAAGCAGAAGCTAGGATGTCAGAACCCAGACAACTGGAGCTACTTCTCTGGGGAGTACTGACTTCTGACCCCACTTCTCTGTGCATCTCTATGTTAGGTTGAACCTCCTTGTTCCCAAGTATAGGGACCTCCATTAGGATTGCACTCCTGGATTTTGATTGATGAACTTGGGAAAATGACCAGATACTCACAGCTCAGCCCTTTCCCTCCCCTTTCTCCTTTGGAAGCCCTCAGAAAGCCAACGATCTCCCTCCCTCCCTCCATCGACAGGGGCGAATTCTGACTATTCAGGGTTGCCTATGAAAAGTCTGTCTCATATGGGTTCAGCATTGCCACACCGAAAAGTTTATCTATGAAAAACTGATGCATTGATTCTTTCCCTGCCATAATCTAGTCCATCCCTTAATTGGTTCAGAAGCGAGTCAAGGAAAGGGAAGGCTACTTAGTGGGTCCCCTCAAACTCCAGATCCAATAGGGCTACCCGGTCACAGTCTCACCCCACTTCCCAGACTGAGAATTAACAGACCCTCTGGATTCTCTCCCCAAATTCTTTTGGGATTCTGACTTGACCTAACTTGGATCAGGCCCCTGGCAGAGCTGGGTCCAATCAGCTCTGCCAGGGGCCTGAAGTCATGTGGTACAAACAGGGAGGAGAAAAAGAACAGGGGGCTGAGCAGATACCTCAAGGTTTGTGATATAGGTAGGTGTTGTCCTCCCCTTTTCACCAATGGAGAAATTGAATACTAGGGAGAAGACAGTCTCACAGCTAATATCAGAGGTGAAATTCACACCCAGGTCCGATTGACCCTAAAGGCTATGTTCTTAACACAGAGTCATGAGAGGCTGGCCCTGAATTGGCACTGAATAGATACCTGGTCCCTTGTAAATTATTTCAACAATGATACCTATAGGAAGGCAGAGCTAAGATTTTACCTTCCTGTTTTTAGTTACCTCTCCTTTTCCTTTCTCCTTCTGAACTACCCTAGAAATGTGGACCTACAGAGACTAATAGAAAAAGTGTACTGTACTTGATGCCAGAAAGTCTCCACTTACAAGCTCTGTGTCCTTAAATCACGCAGATTTAACTTTAAGTTGCTTTTATCATCATTCAGTTTTTTCATCCATTTAACCAATATACATGTATATATATATTAGTATATAATACATATGCTTAATCTATATTAATGCATAAGACATATATAGCATATAATACATCATATTATGTATTAATATATAATACATATGTTTTATTATATCAATAGATATATTGTATATCTAGCACGTACCAGGCACAGTGCTACATAATTAAAAATACAAGAAATTCTAACAGATGCTCAGCTTCTAATGTGAGAAATGCAAACTAAAACTAACTATACTAAGATAATATTTTTCTGCTCTCAGATTGCCAAATGTCCAAACTTTCTGCAACACATATGGTGAGGCCAAGAAGAAACTGGTATAATTATACATTGTGGGTGAGAATACAAAGTGGTGCAACCCTGTGGAAGGCAATTTGCCAAAATTTATTAAAATACAAACTCATATACAATTAGTACCAATGATCTGGTTTCTAGAAAACTATCCTTCAAATGTTCTCACACTCATAAGAAGTAACATATACATGATTATTATCATTGCAGCATTGTTTATAGTAGGAAAAGATTAAAAACAACTGGCCATCAGTATGGGCTTGGATCATCCATAGAGTGGAACACTGAGGCTCAGTGACAAAGACTGAGGAAGCTCTCTAAGCTCTGAGATGGAAAATTGCCAAGATGTATCAGTGAGTGAAAAAAGCAGGGTGCAGAACAGTGTGTAGAGCAATGTATAAGTGTGTAAAAATGATATATATTAATATCAGCAATACTAATAATAGTATAGTAATACTCAGAGTATTAGTAATTGTATTAGTTATATGCTAATATAATATATACTAATATAACAAAATAATATAATAGATTATAGTATTAGTAATAGTAATAATATAGTATGTGTATATATGTTTGTATGTATGTGTGTGTGTGTTTGTGTGTGTATAAAATCTTGTACAGGCATTACAAAATCTCTGGAAAGGGAAAAACGTAATATCAGGAGGTTCATTTTTTTTTCATGTGGGGTGAGAAACAGGGCCAGGGGAATAAAAGTTTCGACAGAATATCTTTTGAGAATTTTTAAACCGTAGGAATATTTAACCTATTCAAAATTTGAAATAAATATTAATACATGTAATTTTCAAAATGATAGCAGTGCAATGAATGTTAGGAAGGAGAAGCCCAGGGTCCTACAGAAACAGGCAACAGGGGATCTAACTTACTCTGCAGAGCCTAGGAGACATCCCTGACTTTTAAATTGAGACTGGAAGAATAAATAGGCAAACAGAGGGGCAAGTGGGGCAGAAGGGCTGTCCAGGAAAAGGGACCCCATGTACAAAAGCCCTGAGCAGGGAAAGAGCTTCACATTGAAGGAATAGAAACACAGCCAGTATGGCTGGAATGCAGGGAGATACGGAGAGCAGTAGCTGAAGATAAAGTGAAGGACCAAATCCGTGCAGGCTATGTTAAATATGTCTGCATGTTAGCCCGAGGCCAGTGGGAAGCCACTAAAGGGGTTTTAGCAGGAAAGTGATGGGATCAAGGTTATGTTTTAAACAGATTGCTCTGGAGCCTGTGAGGAAAAATGACTGGACGAAGCGAGAGTGGAGGTTGACAACTCATATATCTGACAAACCACTTTGGAGAACTGTTTGGCAGTTTCTTATAAAGTTAAACATACACCTACCCTATGACCTAGCAATTTCATTCTTAGGTATTTATCCAAGTTAAATGAAAACATATGTTCACAAAAATATTTGTTTAAGAATTTTTATAGCAGCTATATTCATAGTAGCAAAAAATATGCTGAAAAGAATACCAAATTGCTATCAAAAGATGAACTGATAAGCAAATGGTGGTATATTTACACAACAGAATGCTACTCAGCAATACAACGGAAGGAATTCCTGATACACACAACATGGATTATTCTTAAATCCATGAAAAACAGGCACAGGTATGTATATACTGTATGATTCCATTGACCTGAAATGAAATCCATTGAAATGAAATGAAATGACAGCTGAAAGTCATCTTTTCAAAAGCAGAAAAAATAATCTATAGCAATAAACATCAGAAAGCAGTTTCCTGGGGAAAAGAACATTGCCTAGAAAGAAAAAGGGAGGAATGTTCTGGGGTGATGGAAATATTTTATATCTTATTGTACTTGACAGTTACACAGTGTATACAATTGTCAAAACTCATCAAAGTAAACAACTGGACTTGTGTTTTTTATTGTCTGTTAAGTATACTTCAATTTAAAAAAACAGATCAGACATTGAGGAAGATAGGAGGTGATCGCAATAATCCAGGTGATGGTAGCCTGGTGGTCTATCGTTAGGGATCAAATAAAATAATGTGTATAAGAGCTATAAAGCTCCATGCAAACCATAAAGATGTATACAAACTGTGAAGCCTTGTGCAAAAGTGAAGACTTAGTCTAACTTAACCCATATCAAATTTTGGAGGTGATGAAGACCTCCAAAATTGCCCTTGAGGCAGTCCCATTAGTTTGCAATGAAGGGTTTGGAGGTGATTAATCATGATCTTGTTGGTTTGTCACAGTTTGGCAGGAAATGAGTCCAATGACTGCTAAGATTCATCAGAATACTTGACCTTGGGGCAAAAGTGGGGGAGGGGCAGGAGCTGCCTTTGCCTGGGGTAGTTTTCTACTGAAAATTGGGCTTTCCCAAACAAAAAGTGCATTCAGCTGCTGGGCTTGAGTCTTGAATTTATTTTTTTGAATAATTAGGGTTTGAATGATATAGCAAAAAGGAAGCACACTGTCGGTTCTTGAGGCAGGAACCATAATGATCAGTGACATGGCCACCCAGCATTCAGGAGGGTTTGCTGGAGCTGAGAGAGTGTGGGAAATGCACATGGGCTACTTGCAAGGCTCTGCCTGTGAGTGCAGACAGGTTTGGAGAAACAGCTGTGTACAAATCAATCAAAAGCCATCTGAATAGCTGGTCACTCACCGTTTAACTGAACACAACTTTTTTTTCATGCCTTTTTTCGAACGTTAATAAATCTCTAATTATTTGCTATAATTTAATGTTGATTTTGTTTTCTCAAAACCACTTTGAATGAACAGACACAGCTGTATCCTCCCTGTCCATACCAGTGGATGCTAAATGACCTGGCACTGTACTTGGGTCCTTTGTCCATGAATAGGAGACATCCTTGCACGATGCAGGCAGGGCCTTAGATTCTGTGACCTCCTCGAAGATCTTCTTCTGAGCTGCAGTGGACACTAGTTGTATTTTTACTATCTGGTGTCTTTCATCCAATCTCTCACTTTTTAAGGGTTGATCTCTGTTGTGACTTCTCTTGATGTGAGGTAGGACACATCCACATCAAAAGTGGACAGGATCACACACTCACACACACACCTCCCCCTGGCCCAAGCACAATCTGAGGACCAGCAAATGACTTCGGCTTAGCCTCCCAGGTGGTCTTCCCTTGAACTGTGAATCTCAGGGGAGCAATACAAGAACAGGGAGGTGGTGGGCGGTAATCCATGGGGACAGCTGAAAGTCATCTTTTCAAAAGCCTCCTTACCGGCATGCTGACCAAACTATCCTGCCAAGGCGCCATTCTTGTGCTTCCTTTGGCCTGGCCCTCTGACTCTCCCTTAATTTCAACCCATTTCTAAGCTTAATTGTCTCTACTCTCTGATATCTCCCCAATGGATTCCCTTCTATTTAAGTTCTCTAGTGTCTGTTTTTATTGCTGACATCCAAGAGAGTATACAATCATAAGACACTGACTTCATTTCCTATCTGAAGCCTTCACAGAAATGCTCTCAAGCAGTATTTCAGACACTCAAAGATGAGGATTTACTTTGGTGGCAGCGAGAAGACACCTGAATGAGTGGGAGTGTGAATAGGGCAAGAAGAGTAGAAAAGAGAAGAGAAAGTACTGTGTATTTCACATCTATCATATTCTAGTACTGAGAAGACAGCAATGATCAACATAGGCAGATGCCAGGGGCCAGCTGAGCACTTGCCCAGCTGCCTTGTGGTAACAACGTAGGGAGGGAGGTGCTTCCATATCCCAAGTGGAACGAGTGAGGTTTAGTGAGGCTGAGAAACTTGCCCTCGGTCACACAGCCCATGACTGGCGGGACTGCAATCTGAACCAGATCTCATTCCTAACCAGATCTGCCCTTTCCACCACAATAAACTTGTTGAACAAAGGCAGGTAAATCATGTGCCTTTTTTTCTTTTTACATTTTTATTTCAGCACTGTGTCCATGACTTGGAACGAGTCCACCTGAGCCTAATGATGTAACGAGATCATTGGATTATGTATGTATTTATTTATTTTAAAAACACAAGGTAGAAAACTTTACTGAGTCTATGAAAAGGAAAGCTGGAGGCGTGTCCAAGCCTGTTTTGATTTAAGTGGAATAGATCCAGCTTCAGTGTAAACTTGAGACTGTGTTTGCTTGTGTCACACTCCATTTTTCAAATTACTTTCACATGTCCCATTTCATTTATTTCCCCCACTTGTGGATGGGAAAACTGAGGCCTGGGACTTGGAATAACATGCACATGCTTGTATGGCAAATTATCATCAGAGCCACAACGTAAACCTGTATCATTTCACCGTACCCTACTGCTTTTTTCAGAGCACTCTTGTTATTATTATTGCACCAACTAAGCTCAACAAGTTGACTTGGATTGATTAATTCTGCTGATTTGATTTAGGATCTGGGATCGTTCAGGTAAATATTAGTCCCACATCTCTTTCCAAATATATTGTCTCTCTCTATGTCTTTGATTTTTTTCCTTAATTTTCTTCTGCATTCCATCTCACCTCCCTCTTCATTCCTCCCTCCTCCCTGTCCCTGTTAATCGCCTCTCCTTCTCTTCTTTCCTCCCATCCTCTTGTCCTCTCAGCCACAAAAACATTTGTCTGTCTTAAATAGGGTAGTATCATGTGACTTGGTGGCTGAAATGAGAAATGTCTTCTAAGCTCCTGGAAGCAGAATATTTTCTTATGGACTTTTTATTGTTTGGATTGTTTTGCCAGGCTAATGAAAAAGACTCTGAGGTCCCCTTATCTCAGGCCAACTAGAGGATGTCTTCAAGTTTTTGTTTTTTTTCCAAGCTCGTTTCTTACAAATGCATCCAGAAGGTCACTCCCAGGTCCCCAAGATAGTGGTGGGTAATCAATCACATTCAAGACATCAACATCGCAGCAGATAGTCTCATGAATGGGAGGATTTGGGGAAGGAGAAAGGGGAGCCAAAACTGTAGCAGGATTGTGTGCTCAGCAAAGGTGATCTGATGGATTGCTTTTTCCAGAAGTTGGCTGGGACAGCCACAAGTATATTCTAGCTCCAGTGACCATTCTTCTCTTCTAGTTTTTGACTTGAAACAAATAAATATACACATATATAAAAGACTTCAACATTTTCTATATAGTCTGATGATTGCAATTCAGCAAGCAATAAAGACTGTATTTAATAGCTTCAAGGGCTAGGTCCACACGGGGCCCCCATGAAATAACTAACCCCTTTGAAACAAACAGGGAGACTCCAGTCCTGGCTTTGCCAAGGGCAAGCTTTGTAAGCTTGATTAAGTCATACAACTTCTCTAGGCCTCAGCTTTCTCAACTACAAAATAATAAACTAGCTTATTCTTTCAACAAATACTTATTAAGCATCTACTTTGTGTCAGGCCTTGTGCTAGGAGCTGAAAATGTTTTTTAAAGGATAGACACAGTACCTGGTCTCAGGGGGTCTCAAAGTTTAATGGGGGAAAAGATGGGTAAGAAAAAATAATATAATGTTTTTTAAGTGCTATAAAGGCACTATGTACAAAGTGCTATGGAAGGACAAAGGTGAAAACAACTCTGCCTAGGTGAAAACAAAGCCTAGGGCTTATCTTTAGGATTCTTCCCAGCCCTAAAAAAAGTCTATGTGTATGACTTTGTCATTTGTTCATTTTGTTTTGATCTGCTTTCACACTAATATACATGTTTCATTCTTTCTTTTTTTATGATTCTTACTTTTTTTATTCTTTCTTGACTAATTGTTTTCAAATCATTGTTGTCATTATCAATCATTAACAATTACTAAATCACATACTGTATAATTGCCCCAACAACTATAAAAGTTAGATATTATAATCACCATGATCACCATTTTTATATAAGAACACTGAAGCCCAGAGAAGTTAAGTAACTTACCAAGCTCACACAGCTAGAAAGTTACAGAACTGGAATTTGAACCCCCAACTGTCAACTCCTAAGCTCATGCTCTTTCCACTACATGGTGCTGCTTCAGGTATATGCAGCCACTCACAACCGGCAACATAATTTGCAGGACTGGGTGTAAAATAAAAACATGGGGCCCTTTGTTCAAATATTATTTAGAATTTTTTTAGAAGACAACAACAGCAGAGCATTAAAGCACAAGGCCTTTCTAAACACAGGGCCCTGAATGACTGCCCAGGTCACATGCCCATGAAGCCGACCCTGCCAGCCACCATTCACTTTGCAAATGTCATCTCCCACTGCAGAGGAAAAGCATCATAGCAATTTGCAGGCCCAGATCACAGTGGCAGAATTTTTCAGTGATCACACTTCATGTGCAGGATTTCCAGTGTTACCCAGCGGGTTCAGTGTGGACCACTGGGCAGAACTTGGGGACATTAATGCAGCACAAATGAGAAACATCCAAAAGCCTCTTAAGATGCAAGTCTCTTTTTAAATTGCAGACCAGGACCTGTAGGTGTGCCCTAACAAAGACTGGTGGAAGAAAAAGCAACAAGGGCTTTGCATCTGCTGAATTATAAACCACTCTCCTGAGGCATGCAAGAAGGGGTTAACTCCTATTAATCCAGTAGAGAATGAGCAAAGATCATTTTGGTCAATGATTCTTAATCAGTGGTATTTAATCTTTTGAGATCATAGACCCTGTCTATGAAAGAAATGGACCAACTCTCCAGAAAAAAGACATATATGTACATAAAATATTTTTGCATACACTTGTAGACTCTTGGCCAGGCCCCAGAATTTTTAAAACCCTGTTTTAAATCATGGCTTTCCTAATTATAGTATCCTACAATGTTAGAAACAGACACAAACTTAGAGATTACTTTTGTGAAACCATCTTATTCCTTAGGGGGTGAAAGTTTAGGACATTTGGGATAATAAATGGCTCTGCACATTTTCAAAGACCTAGTCCCCTGATTGTCAACTCTACTCTTGGACTAGCCACCCCACTCCTAATTTGCTCCTATCAAAACACTGTAGCCAAATAGAATAATCTAATGCCTGAAATGGCTGATGCCAGGACATCCGTGAACATCTGGACAAGCCAGGGTATTAGGTGCAAGAATAGTTCTTGTCCTTGAGAAGCTCAAAGACATCTATGGGAGAAACCTGCAGAAACAATATGACGTAATATGACATATGTAGTCATAGATGTTTGTACTAGGTTCAGAGGTGACCTACAGGAGGGCACTGTCAGCTGTGTTTGGTCAGATCATGCAAGGCTCCCAGAAGAGGAAACACTTACACAGGGACGTGAAGAATGAGCAGAAGGGACATGGAGGGAAGGAGTCCCCTGGCTAAGGAGTCCAACACATGCAGTGGTCGAGAAGTCTGAAACCACTTCAGGACAGAAGGAATTGGAAGTGGTTGGGACTGCCTAGAGCTTACCCTCCATATGTCTTGGATGGCCTTCTGCCGGCTGGGGGTGGGGTGGGGTGGAGACAGCCTCTCTGAGATCTCTATCACCTCTCTCTTCAAAAATCAGCCACTGAAAACACTAGAAGGCCCCTGTAAAGCACTCAGGAGTGACAGGCAGTCAGCCTATAATACACCTCTAAGATGTCAATGACATATTCACCGGAAAAGGACCACTCTTCTCTACTAAAAGATCGCTAAATGGGAGGAGGCCTTCTCAAAAATACAGGGAAATTTCTCTTGTGATATATTGATGTGTTTCCTCTGCAGAACTTCACATTTTTCATTCATTCTTAAAATTGAGCCAGTTTAGCCCTAGGAGGTGAGCTAGCTCTCTGGAAACACTAATCAAGAGAAGAGAAGGTTGCCAGAAACACAGGAAACGTTTCCATGTCACTACTTCTCGGGATTCCTAGGCATTAGGATTTTTAAGAAGTTCTCGTAAGTAGTGTGTTTTCTCCTGAGCAACTGCATAAACAAAAAATCCTAATTACAGGGACACTGCCTTAAGTCAGTCTTCTATCCTAAAGCTGTTCTGCCTGTATTTACCACTAGGTGTCATGAGAACCCTGTTTTAAAAGAAACAAAGCTTCAAAAATGCTGACTTGAAGAGAATAATTTTCCCATAGTGTTCAGATTTCTCAATAAAAAAATATTTTTAACAAGAGTAAAAATTGCAAGTTTTTAGAACTTACCTCTCTGAATAGCTACATAAGGATTATAATTCCTCAGACTACCTGCAAATACAATGGATCCTATAGAATCACAACAAATAGATTTTTGTTGAAATATCCATGGTAAATATACATCTTACAGGAAATTCCATTGCATTTACACTATTTATTTAATAGAAATAATCTCTGTGATTATTTGCATTTATTTCTGAAGGAGGATGTTTTTCCTTCCTCAGAATAAGTTCAGGAAATGGGTGAAATGTTCAGGAAGTTAGCTAAATGCTGATGTAAATCCAAAAGGAAGGTCTGTTGTTTAAAAAAAAGAAAAAAAAAAAGGAGGGAGGGCACCAAAAAAAGCTAGGAAGCGATTCTCTCGTTCACTTATGGAAAATGTTATACAGAATTTCTGATTTAAAAGGAAGAGGATTAGGAAAAATGTGTGGGCCCCTGATATCTTTTTCTGTGGATCTGGTGAGGCAATCCAGACTTTTACCACTAACAGACATAACTGGGATTAAATTTGTCCTAAATTAAGTCTTCACTATGGGATTTGTATCAGTTAATCTGGGAAGTAAGTCATGATAGGAAACTCTGAGTCTTGAAGAGCTGGTAGGGCCCCTTAACACCATATAAACAACTAAACACTACCTACCCTCTCTTCCCCAGGACCCTGTCCCTTCCACTAAAAAACAGTGTCATGCTGACCCACACGTTGCAAGGGAGAGTCTCAGTGCAGGGAAACTCAAGATCTCCAGGGGTACTTGGTCAGTGTTGCAATCCGCTGTGGCCTTCAGTGTTATTTATCTGTAGCTTGCAATGTAGGGAGTGTGCTATATCAGGTGTACAAAGCAAACAGAAACTCCTTGCCTCTGAAACACTGGCATTTTAGAAAGAAAAGATTCGGTTCATTGAACAGAGCCACAGAAGACACAATTTATTGTGGTTTCTCTGAAAATCACCCCCTCCTTTCCATTGCTCTGCTACCATCTTTATTCAGGCCCTCATGGTTTCTCATCCAAATTGGTCTTCCTGCCTCCTACTTGCCTTCTTTCCTGCCCGGAGTCCACAGAGCAGCCAGAGCAAGCTGTGTAAAAACACCAACATGGACGGGAGCCTTCCTTGCTTTCAAACTTTTGCTGACTCCCCTGTGCCGGGCTCAGGAGAAAATACGACCTCCAAGGCCTTTCATAACTTGGCCTCAGACCACCTTCCCTCCCACTCCAAGAATCTCAGGCTCCAGTTACACCGAACCACTCACTGCCCCGCACCTCCCTCCAGGCCACTCTCAGCCAAGTTTATTCACACATTCAGCCCTTACAATCTGGATAAATGAGGACCGACCATGTACTATACTTCTTTTAACTTCTATAGAGCAGTCTCTTTGGATTTATAGAATTATGGCATAACAGTAGCAAGAGAAGAAGTTTCAGAGGACACAAGACAGACATAACTACATAAATGACCTACTGGGTGCAAATATTATAAATCAACACATGTACCTAGAAAAGGTGATCAGATGGAGGCAGTTTGCTGAATCTGATGATTAAATGCCTCTGATGGCACATAATGAGTAAGTTTTAATTTTTATTTTTTACGTATTGAATTCAGAGGGTGGTTTTCACAAGCAGACTAAGTCTTAAAAGAGTCATGGGCTTTGGGATCCACACTTCACCCTTTCTATTTTTTCCTGTACCTTCTCTACATATTTACATGAGGTAGATGTGTCCTTTTGGGGGTCAAATGGTGAGATGACAACAGTTTAGGAACTGCATTACACTGGGTACTCAGAAGCTGTTCTATTCAGGCTAAACCATCAAGGCCTTGGGACTTAGGGTAGAGAGAAATTACATAGTAAGTGTGACAGGACTGGCAGCATTGATCCTTGGGGGAGGACAAAGAGAGGCACGTGGTGTGCTGCCGTGAACTTCTAGAGGGAAAGGTTTTGTCTTATTCATCTCAGTGTCCCCTGTAGTGCCTTCCCAGGACAGTGGCTGGCACATGATGGACCCTCATTCAGCTATTCAACAAATATTTACTAAGTGGTAGAGGATTTGTTTTTCCAGGTTTAGAGTTTTAAGCTTGTTAATAACAGCTGAATTCTTTCTCTGTTTTGTCATCTGTACTTTTGGACTCTAAGTTGGACTTCGTCTTTCATGTTTTTTTTTTTTTTAAATAATTCCCCCTCTCCTTTTGCCAGCCCACTCCAGTGCTCTACATACAGTGGGCTTTCACCAAATATTTCCTGGGGAAGAGGGAGAAAAAAGGGGAAGAGAGACAACTTACAATAGGCAACACAGTGGGGTAGGAGATCATTCTCTAACTCATCTTTAAGGCTAGAGAATTTTCTCTGAGGCTAGTGCCCTAGCATCTTTCCAGAAAGTCCTGCCAATGTGATAGCTCTTGTTGTCACCTTTGGTTTCCTTCCTATGCTGGTCACATTTTTCACTGAAGCCCTTAATTTTCTCCACCTAACAAGGTAAAACCCCCTCCTTCACTCCCTCCTTTTCTCCTTCCTTCCTTCCACAAGTATTCCTGAAACTTATGCTCTGTGCCAGGCACTGTGCCAGGCTCTTTGGGCACTCAGAGTCTTGCCCAAGGCACTCAGTCAGGTGGGGAAATGGACACATGCAAAGACCATTGCAAACAGTGCAATGAAGCCTCCCAGAGTTGAATGCACAGGAGCTTAAATTTACCTATAGTTAGAAGGAAAGGTGAAAACAGGACTGGGTCCTTACAGGAAACCAGATGGAAGGCTGAGGAAAATCAGGCAATTGGTGGGAAATGTAATACATTTGATTTTCTATTCTCTCTCCCTGGGAATTTGAGAAGTTGGAATCCTTTGCCATGAGGGCAAATGAATCTATGGGCTCTCTTAGCCTAAGGATGAAATAGACTGAAGGAAAAAAACAGGATGATTCTAGGAATTTCAAGTGAGGCCAAGGTCCATTCTGAAAGCTTTGTGGACTAAATTTTGCAGGTCCAAAGCATCTGTAAAAGTGAGATCCTCCCATTCCTACCAAACCAGCTTGCATTGTGATGGAAAACTGAGAAAAGGATAAAGCCCTTCTCCCAGTATGTTTATTTCTGTACACAGAACCTCTGAAAACAGGAGGCCAAGGCTGACCTCTTTAGTCAAGAGTCAGCTCAACTTTAAAATTATGATTGCATGTGAAAGCTAAAATGGGAAAGAGAAAAAATCAGTTCTCAGGACAGAAATGCTAAAAACCCTTGGGTCACATTCCAGTCAGGGTCCTGGCCCTTATAGGGTGGGTGTTCAAGAGACCAACCAAGGCCAGTTCAAACCAGTTGAGTGTCAGGGACCGTGGGGTTTACTTTAGAGGTGTTCAGTTTACAGATAAAGAAATTTACAATAGTGATTATGCTACATAATACTTAAAAAACAGATGCTTAATGCCAGGTCTCATTATTGAGAGACGTGCCTACTAAAGCATCTACCCACTCCCAATGAACTATTTGTAGTAGTTAAAGAAATTAGAGGGATGGAGTATGTATTAGTTTCCTAGAGCTGCCATAACAAATTATCACAAACTGGGTGGCTTAAGACAATAGAAATTTATTCTCATATAGTTCTGGAAGCTAGAAATCCAAAATCAAGGTTGGTTCATTCTGGAGGCCCCAGGGAAGAATCTTCCATGCCACTCTCCTAGCTTTGAGTGGTTGCCAACAATCCTTGGTGTTTCTTGTTTGGCCTGTACTGCACAACTCCTAACTCTGTCTCTGTCTTCACATGGGGCATTCTCTCTCTGTGTCTGTGTCCAAATTTCCCTTTTCTTATAAGGATACCAGTTATTGGATTAGGGCCCACCCTAATCTAGTGTGAGCTCATCTTAACTTGATTATATCTGTAAAGACTCTATTTCCTAATAAGGTCACATTCACAGGTATCTGGGGTTAAGACTTCAACATATCTTTTGGGAGGACACAGTTGCAACCCCAGAAGTGTAAAATTAAAACAAAACCAAAACCCTGAGCTAGGCATGAGAAGACCTGGCTGTCCAACCTACTGCCTCCCCACTGGCTTACTCTTGCCCTCTCTAAGTCTTTGCTTCTCCTCTCTAAAGTAAGGCAATGCCTGCCCTACTTACTTCAGAAATACCATGAGAATAAAACGAAAACATGTAAATGAAAGTATTTTCTATTCAGAAAGTGTTTCTACAAGTGCAAGGGATTATTATGAATCCATTCCAGATTGTGTTGACTTTTCCTTAACTTCATAACTACTTAATGAGTAGGTAGTGGAATGAGAGACACAGCCTGTCTTATAGGGAAGAGAATTTAAATTACATGCCTCTCTTCATTTAGGGTTTGAGATAAAAATACAATAACAATCACAGATAAGGAAAGTAGTATTGCAGATGCTTGTTCAATGGGCTTTTTCACTCACACCAAAACAGGGTGGTATTCAAGTGAAGCTAAGGGGTGGCAAGAAATTTAACAACAAACCAAGAGGCCTGATGATCTGGAACATCAGCAGACATCTCCTATGGCAGTGGCTTTCCTTTCCTGTCTGTGTGGTCCATAATATTACTGGCTCCCATGACAGTGTCCTGATAATGGCTTTGAATTTGTTTTGTCTGATGACTTTTCTGGATATGGGAACGCAGACCACCCAACTTAAAAATTAGCTTATAAGACATTTTCCTGACTGACTGATGTGACATACTCCCATGTCTATTACAGAAAACAGAAACATTGTGTAGCCAGAAAAAAATAAAAGGATGGGGGGGGGAAATAAAAGATCCCCTTTCCATTCCCCTTTTTATGAGGCCTGAGCTCTAGCAGTGGTAGGAAAACTATTTCAGGCCACCAGATTAAGTGAATGGGATTTGGAAGGCAAAGATGGCCACACATATTGGAAATGCCAAACAGAGGTGTTATTGGGATAACAGCTTGAGAACTATAGTTATGTCCAAAGCATCATGTGACTCACTTGAGTGCTACTGATGACCATAGTAGTGATAAATTCTGTTGACCTTGGACTGTGGGGGTTTGCTGACCCAGGAGAAAGCCCACAGGGGAAAAATAGCACCAGCAAAAAAGAAACAAAGAGGCTCTCAGAAAGCAGTTCTCCATCTGCCCTGCAAACCGAATCCTCTATTTCTCACTGCTGGGTATGTATGCTTCCCAGGGACTGTCATACACATTCAGGAACATGCCAAATCACACACCAGTTAACAAACAAAACTTTATTTTCCTTTAATACAAAAATTAAATAGCAAGTTTTTTTTTCCTGTACAGTGATAAATTAGAAATTTACAGTACAGACATCAATGCAGACATACTTTTGTACATCCTTAAAAGCAGGGTCCTTTTTCTTTGAAGTTCAGCAATTCATTCAGGCATGTGTAGCAGGAGTTTGCCTGGTACCTCTATGTCGAACATCTGAAAGTCCCCCAAGTTGGCTTCAAGGTTCCTGGAGCTGTGGGGGGTGGGGGTGGGGGGTGGCATGAGGATCCAAGAAAAGGCCGCAGAGCAACTAGCCTGACTGCTGCACAGAGCAGGGGGAGACGCATTCTATCTTTTTGCAGATCATGCCTGATATTTCGTCCACTTTTCTTACAAAGAGCTCAAGGGACCTTCATCCTTAGACCTTCTAAAGCCTCACAACATCCCTGTGAGGTAGAAAAAAATTCAGAACCACCTACATGCCCCACTGGGAGAAACCTAGAAGCAGCTTACCCCTCCCAAAGCCCACAGCCAAGTTGGGGCCGAGCCCATTAACAGGATTTGAAAACTTTTACAACTTGGGAGAGAAGATGGACCCAGCCTTCGTGGGGCAGACCTGCTCTTGCCCCTCTTTTCAGAAGTCTTCTGGGGTGATAGTGGTCATACTGAATATTGTAGGAGAGCAAGGAGGTACAAAGGCTTTGAGGACATGGCTCACATAAGACCCCAAAGATGCCCTCTACAGATCGCCTGGGTGAATACAGAGAATTTGCTGATGCAAAGAAGGAGGAAATAAGGTATATCAGAAACAGAAGCAGACTACTATCAGGGCAACTGGGCTTACCAAGGGGAAGAGGCATGTCAGGGGGACCTGGGGTTCACTTCTCTCCTGGTACTGTCAAGCATGCCATTATTGCACATGTGCATGGCAAGAGGCAGCAACAGAAAGCTCTATCCAGGCTGCAGTGAAACAAGATCCATTATTTAAGCCTCTATTATCTGATCCTTGGTAGGAGCAAAATGCTCTCTGAGAAGTTTCCAAGATCTGTGATCTAGCTCTGGAGGAAAAACAATCACCCAGGTCCTTTGCCAGACATAACAGAAACCCAAACAGGGACTCTAAACTCAAATACAATAAAAGAACAAAAGAACTTGTCAGAGTCCAGTAACTCAACATGATTGGCTGGAATAGCAACTCTCTCCAATGCCATCACAGAATGAAATACAGGATGTAGACTGATTTTTAAGAGGTTTCTTCCAAAGTCTGTGCTCTATGGTTCTCTTCCTTAACTGCTGCTGTGGTCACCTCACCAGATGTCAAAAATTGCACCATCCTGGTGAAATCCCTTTAAACTGAGTCTTGCCCCTCCAAGACTGAGGCAATTGAGCTAGTCTTTTTGTTCTTAGGTCCCAGCTTGGTTCCCAACACAATAAGCACTTAAGTCAGTGACTGGGAGGCTATGGGGAACCAGAGGGTACAGAACTGAAGGTGCTGGGTAGAATCCCAATTCAGAATCTAGATACACAAGGTTCCCAGATTCTGAGTTTGGGGGGTGCAGGTGAGGGTGTGACCTGGGAAAGGAAAGTCAGAGAGTATCTTGGGGAAATAAAAAGTGTCACCCCTTCTCTGGTGTCAGGCCCAAGTAAGCTGCCAGCTCAGAAACAGTCTCAGAGATCAGGAAATAGGTCTCCATAAAGGAAGAAGGATATGAATCAACCAAGAAGCTCAACCAGATGGTTCTGGCCAGTTCCACCCTGCCCCATGTTCCTCTGCCCTGATATTTGGCCCTTATGAAGCAAGAGAAAGGAGTCTTCCAGAGAGGAGGTTGGACAGAGGTGCCATTGGCTCCTGTTTAATAAAATCTTTGGAGGCCAAGAGATTTTTGTAAGAAGCTACAATCCTACCCACTTATTCTAGATTTCAGAGAAAGAAAAACACTAACCTTTTCCCTAGCTAGACACTGTCCTCAAATATACCTATACAAATCCCATGGAACACCCAAAACCCTGAATTGCCTGCCCCCAAAGCCATAGGTGTGGAAGCTCATGTCCTTATAACCTATTCTCATAGTCTTCACAGGGGATTTCTACGGAGATTGTCATGAAGCAGAGCTGACGCTTTCTGTCAAAACACCCTGTAATTGATTTGGAAGGAATCCTGGACAGGGATGAGAGATGTGTTAAAGGCAGGAAGACCCAGAAAGAGGTTTATGGGATGGAGAGAGTGAAATATATGGGAATTCCAGAGGTCCCTGCTCCTCCACAAAACTAATAGCAAAGTTCAGCAGCCCCAGGTACATACCTACCCTAGATCAGTTAGAAGAACAGAGATTATCTCCCATGACATCCTTTAAGGCACCTAACACAGGGCTTCACACACAGCTGGCACCCAATAAATGTGCTGATAATCGACTTTTTTTTTTTTTAACGAATGCCAATTTAAGAAGTGATGGAGTCGCTTGAAGGTCACTAGTAACTGACTCCTCAGCCACAAAGTTCCTTTCCTGAAACTGTAAACACTCTCCATTGTCTGGAATGTGAAAGGGAAGGCCTATAACCATTTGGCATTGCTAAGGCTACTAATCCAGTCTGCACTGACTTGCCATTTCTGATCAAATATACTTTCCCCTGAGAAAGTAAGAGATTTGTGGAACAGACATGTCAAAATCCAAAAGGTTGTCAGGGTACTGCCTCCAGAACTCAGAACTTGGGTATCCAGGTTCCCCCAAGTGCTCTTTTATTGTTATTATTTAATCATTGACAACTACTGAGCACCTACTCCATGCCTGGCCCTCTGCTAGGTGCTGCCTTGGTCACACCACTGACGCATTACAAAGAATTGCTTCACAAACCCCTATGCTCTAACAGCAAGGCCAGTTTCGCCCCTGCGTGGTTCTCCTTCCCTTTCCTGGGCCAGAGTCTCTGCACAACTCCCAAGACACCAGAGCAGAGCGTGAGTAAGGGCAGGCTCTGCCCCTGGGTGCATGCTCCAGGGCCCTGGACAGTTATGGGAACTATCTGCAAGCAGCACAGGGAGTTCACATTTTGCATTTCATAGGCAATGTACTCTCAGATGGAGTTAAACTGGTCCTTCCGGGGATCAATTCTCATGCTCCAGGAGCCCTGACCCAGAGTCTAGCCAAGGTACTCAGACTGGGTACACAGCAGCAGGGGCCACCCGTGCCCACTTAGCTTCAGTCTTAAAAGCCCTAAGACTTTCCCTTCCAAAACACACAACAGACCTTATAGGCATCTTGATCTCAGAGAGCTTAAGAACCACACAAAAACAAAGAGGAAAGAAGGAAGGAAAATGTCAAACCAAAAACAAAAGAAAGAAGACATGGTTGTTTCCAAAATTTGACCACCTATTAGAAATTTTGAGTTCCTGGAAATGATGTTTCTCCACAAAGAAAAAAAAAAGTTTTCCTACCTATTAAAAAAAAGACATGAATTAATAAATAAATGAGTCATTACAAAGCAGTTGCTAAAGCAAAGACAGGTATGAGTTACAAGGAGAGCAACCTGTAACATAGTCAACAATTTGTCCCAGAGATCTCATGATTAGAAGGCCTAAGGCGGATTAAGAGAAAGGCCAGTTACAATTTTAAAAGAACTGCAACTTTTGAGAGGCTGCTAGGGGGTACCCCCTTGTAAGGAACGTAAAACATAAATTTTAAAAGCTTTGGATACCTCCACAAAAGGCAATTAAGACCTATGCTGTTAGAGTTTGCAGTTCATTTCATATGGTCTACACTTTATTCCCTGCTAACCAATCAAGTTCCTGGCTGGCATTCTGGAGATTCATTAAGCACCATATAAATACTCCAGGCCACACTGCCTCCAAAGAAATCTTATAAGGAGCCTTTGCCAATTACTAGGAAACAATTATGCACCAAGTAGTTGGATTAGCTGTCCTTAGTTCCCTTCACAAAATTAAAAAAGTCTCCATTGTAGTAAGTAGACCAGACTCTGATAACATTCTTATGCTTAAAACAAAACAAAACAAAACAAAAAAAGGCACTATCATTCTGAGAATGCAAGTTGACCATAGTTTTAAAGTCAGTTGAGTATATATGTCATGGTCCAAGAATGTGCTTTTAATTGTAATTGACACACACAAATTACACAGTTAATCTGTGAATGCAAAGTTGCCAAGAAATTTAACATTTTAGCTCTTCCAGACTGGCGTCTCCATAGATGCAATCACACAAGTAAAATATATTAAGTCCCCACTGCTCAATGCAACAGGTCTCTGGGGTTGGTAAGGTAAGTCAACTTAGTAAATCTCATTTTCCTCTGAATTAAGTGATTGTCAGAAAGTGAATCACCCTTCCTTTTCCCCTCATTAGGCATGCTACCGTGCAAAAATTCCTATAAAAATACCTTTTTGAGTCATTAATGTAAAATGAAGAAAACAGCAGCAGCCTAGAAGAGAGAGGTTGAGATTTAAGAGAGAAACAGAGAGAAGAAAAATCCACTGGATACCGTATGCGTGTTAGTACAGTACTTTTGTTTGTTCAAACAATTCTGTTTTATGACAAAGGCACTGAAAGATTCTGACACCACCTCTTGGGAGTGCAATCCACAAAGTTCTAAACAGCAGACAGTGCACCACAGAAGATGTTTATGTTAGATCAGCCAAACTATAAAACTCTTATAACACTTCTCTGAACCCAGTGTTTCCAGTGTTTATAGATCGCTTTGCTATCTGAAAGACCCAGTTAGTATTTAAAATTCTAAAGGGTTAAAAAAGTTAATCTTTCTCCCTGCAAGTTACCAACTCACAGCTCAAATCCCAACCTGCAGGGAAAAACAGCATCGCCCTGGACTTCCTGGAATCTAGGCAGGACCTCCACACTCCAAGCTGCAACCTGCTAAAGTGATCAACGTTTTGATTTTTCACAGCTTTGAAAGCCTCTAACTGGCTTTTCCATTTTGGATCATTCCAAAGTCTCCAGCAAAATCACTGGTTTTATGATGCTGGTGTGGGGGGCGGTGAGTTGATGGGGGTCACTTAAGTGTTGCTAGCTTGTTCAAACTGAGATTCACTGCATAAAACTTTTAGTAGCATTTCCACTGAAATGCTGGCATTCCCCCCTTCAAAATGAGGAAAGTGTGGAGGCTGGCTAGCCTTATACCACGGTCTCGTTGCCTTTCCCAGGCTTCACCCAACCATTCCCTCGTTTCTCCCTCTTTACCTTCCCAGAATTCACCAATCTGTTGGAACACTTCTGCCACGTGTGAAGAGTTTTGGCAGACCAAATCCACATGCCTGAAGTGATGCCCACCAACAAAGACATAAAAATTTTCAACATTTCAACTGCCATATTGGAGTCATCTGCAGAATACCGAAAGAGTGCCCAGTTGGAGATTTCATAGAAGTAACAGGCAATAACACAGGTTGCAGGAACCGTGTATAGTACTGAGAAGACCCCAATCTTGACCATCAGCCTTTCCAATTTGTCTGTTTTTGTCCCATCCTTTTGAAGATTTGACCGAATTTTGAACAAGGCCACCAAACCTGCAGCAATAAACAAAGTTCCAATCACCAAATAAGTAAAGAGGGGAGCCACCACAAAGCCAGTAAGGGCATCAAGATTTTGGTTCCCAACATAGCACAGGCCAGTTAGTTCATCTGCATCCACTAGTCTCATAATCAAGATGACAATGGTTTTCACTGCAGGGATGGCCCAGGCTGCAATGTGGAAATAAGAGCTGTGCATTTCAATGGCTTCATGACCCCATTTGAGTCCTGCTGCCAAAAACCAAGTGAGTGTCAGAATAACCCACCAAATGGAGCTGGCCATTCCAAAAAAGTACATCAGCAAGAAAATTATTGCACATCCTGTGTTCTTAAGTCCTTCTTGGATGAGAACGGGTTCTGCTGCCTCTTCAAAATCGCAGGATATCCTTTCCCGGCCCACAGTGAGCCTGACAATATAAGCAATGCTATAAATATTATAGCACATACTGAGAAATATTATGGGGCGTTCAGGGTAGGAAAACCTAGAAGAATCGATCAGGAAGGTCAGAACTGTGAAGGCGGTGGAGATGAAGCACAGACTGGCCCACACGGCCATCCAGATATCTGTGAACTCCTTGGCTGAGCGGCTGTATAAACCAGCATCATAGCCACACTTGAGAACACAGTTCATGGTCCTTTTCACCCAGATGTACTGATCAGAATTGGTTCCCACAGACTGACACTCTTCCCCAGCCTGGATGGGGGTTTTGTGAGGTAAGGGCACCTCTTCATCACCTGGCCCTTCCATGCACATGTGGTTGTGATCATTCTGTGGTGGGAATTTGCTGCAATTCAGGCTCTCCGGCCAAGCAAATCCAAATTCCTTCAGGACAGGTTCACAGCGTCTCTTGACTGAAAGACACATGCCGCCACATGGGCCAATGGGGATGTTGATCTTCTCTGTGCACATTGGCACATAAACCGAACAAAGGAAGAACTGGAAAAGTAATGAAATGAACAAAGAAAACAATGACTTGGAAGTTTGACCAAATGCTTGCACAAGCTAAGTTGAATGCTTCCAGACAATGTATACATCTACTTTTAAACCAGCCTATAGGGAGTCTGTCAGTTTACTCTGACCTCAAACAAGGGTGCCTAATAATACAGCACTTACACACTTTAGTTTGGCTCTAGTAATCCTTTCCAGAAGAACAAACATACATACATACATATATATAAATAAAAAGCATCTGAAGAACTGTACACTTAAGGAAATAAACCTAGAAAAACTGATTTTTAATAAATGTTTAAAAATGTAAATCCTGTTAATATTCTCTCATTTCTCTTTGTTAGTCCTTAATTTTTTTTTTTTTTTTTAATCAGTCCCATATTGAAACAGAAAATGTCCCAGTTGAGACACTGTTAGACCCAAGGACTGGAGGCAGATTGAGGTCTCTGGTCACCAGGGGTTTGTTTGGCCAGGTTTCCTCAATGAATAATAATGAAACACAATAGGAAAATGTAAATGTTAAGTCCCTGAAACTGCAATACCAGCAGGGGAGAGTCCAGTTGCTGTCCTCAATTCCTCCAGCATTGATAAACAGTCTGCTTGGCTCCTTACAGATGTTGTCTATGAAGTGTAGAGTTACAAGTAACTATTTTCCAGCATGTAAAGGGATCCAGTCTTGTCCTTCAAAACAGCTTGGCTGCTTCCCCAGGATATGTGTAATTAAAAATATATATCCCTGCAAAAGCTGTTTCTCCAACAAAATTGCCACTGATGTCAGGATATGTGCTGTTTCCAAACTGAGAGCTAGAGGATCATTTCTTAAGCTTTTATAACCTAGTTCCAAAGTTCTGAAACTTCCAAAGGGATATTTCACCAGCAATAGGTCTAATCCCAACCATCTTTCCAAAACCACAATCTAACTTTTAAAATGACCTATGTAAAAACATGCACCTAGTAAGTAAGCCGTATGTCTGTTTCTTATCTGTCAGAAGTTACAGCCAGAACCACAGATTTCTGAAGCTTTTAGCCGGGTCAACTAACCTCTATTTTTTTTTTCCCCACAACTTCTCTCTTTTCAAATTTTCTAAAAATCACTCAGCCTCACCAACCAAAACACAACCAATGTTAACACTTTTAAAATTTTCCTTTCAGTCTTTTTCCCCCAATGAATTGGTCGTTTTTGTGCTTGTTTTTGCAAGATAACAATCACCCTGTACATGCAAATTCTTTCTTCACTTATTATTGTGGGATAACTATTTTCTATACCATTACATAAGCTTTAAATTTTTTAATGACTGCAAAGAAAAATTTATCCCAATATTCCAACTACCCTCCTGGAGCTTTTTCTCTCTCTCCAAGCATTAAACCTTCCTTCAACCCTGAGGATAAGAACTCAAGCCAACCTAACCGTTCCTTCCTGCATGACCTCTAAAACCGCGAGCAGGGGACATTCAGAAGAAAACGGTGCAGTGGTGTTTCATTTAATAACCTACTCCAAAAATAAGGGGGAGAAAGAAGGTCGGTAAGGGACCGAGAAGGGAGAAGTCCTGTCTCCTTATCTCTCCTTCCAAGTCTTAGCTGCAGCTGGCTGCCCTGTCGGGGACTCGCCCACCGAGCAGCAGCGGCCGAATCCTTGGCAAAGATAACCCTCAGCTCCACTGGGGTTAGGGGCTTGGCCAGACATGGGTGGGCAGGGGAGAAAAACGGAAGGGCGGGGTGTAAGAGTGGGTTCTTTCCCAGGCCAGATGACTTACACAACGTTTTGGCTTCCAGTCCCTGAGAAAGGACAGAAAAGTGGGGGTGGGGATGGAAATCACTTTTCCAGGAGAGTTGCACCCTGCAGGCTAGGAAAGGGACAGGGGGTTCGACTTGGCACCGACTTCGAGAAGTTAGTCGGGAGCGTCCCTCCCCAAGGGGGTCCCGCCAGGGGTGGGGGTGGGGGCGCCCACCTGCAGCTGGCTGGAGCAGCCGTACTGGATGAGCGGTGTGAAAGTTGTCAGCTGCAGCTCGGCGTCTGTCTGCAGCTCGTGCCCCACCAGGTTGGGCATCTTGGTCACGTTGTAGCCGAGGTTCTGGCACATGGAGATACGGATGGGGTCGCAGCGCCGCTCCTCCTCGTCCCCGAAGCCCCGCGCCGGCCCCAAGAGTAGTAGCAACTGCAGCAGCAACCGCAGACTGAACCCGAACGCCCCCGGGCGCCCTGGGGACGCTCGGCCCTGCGCCCCGCCAGGCCATAGCCAGAGTAAGGGGCAGCAGCGGCGGCGGCGGGGGCTCCTCCAGCAGACACCCCCAGTTTGCACGGGGGAGCCGGCTGCCCGCGCTGCTTCCAGCTCCGGGGAAAGAGTGTGATAAGGCGCCCAGGGCGACGAGGGGGCAGCGGCCGGCTCTCCGGCAGCTGCGCGCGACTGTGTGGGATATCAGACGCCCCGGGACGAGGCCAAGGGACAGACTGCGAGGGTCATGGCTGCGGGCGACAAGCCCACAACCCGGAGCCGGTCGCGTCCTCCCAGCGTCTCGGTGAAGCCCGCCAGCACCCAGCTCCCCACAGCTCTCACCGCCCGAGCCCTGCGCGGCGCTGGAGGCTCGCTGTGCGGCGGCGGGGCGGGACGGACAGCGCGCCTCTCCAATGGCCGGGCGCCGTGGGCAGCGAGGGGCGGGGCTGAGGGCGGGGCCGCTCTCCCGCTGAAAGGGTCAAGCCCCCGCCCTCCGGCCCCCCTTCTCCGTGGGTCCCGCCCTCCCTCCCCGGAGCGCCCCGCCCCGCTTCCCGGCGCACACTTTCCTCCCATCCCGACTGAGGCGCGCTGGGGGCCCGGCGGGGATGGAACCTAGTTGCTCCGGCCGGGCCAACCTGCCCCCTCCTCTCCCAGGTGAGGAGTGCTGTCCGATCAGGCTGCCCCCTTTCCTTTCCATGCCCTTCCAGCTGTCACCTAGGCCCGTGGCAGGTTATTCTCCCCATCAGGCAGAGAAACGTACACAAAGAACACGAGATTTGGATTTACAGATTGTGGCTTTAAATCTCGGCTCTGTGACCTTGAGCAAATTGCCCAGCCTCTCGTCGTCAGTTTCCTCCTCCGTAAAATGACTTGGGAGGATTAGAGATAAAGTGTAAAACGCTTAGCGCCGTGCCTGGTACAGTGCGAGTTCGCAGCTATTTTCACTCCTAACTCGCTAGGGTTGGAGCCCGGCCCCTCTCTCCGCCCCCAGACTCGCCCAACCTGCACCCGAGAGCTGCCTAACTCCAGCTGCCAGTGGGGGAGGCGCCCTGGAGCAGCCGACCAGCCGACGGTCTCGCGCTCCGATTTCCTCACCGTATGAAATGAAATTCCACAGGGGGATTCGAAAGGAAATGAGACCGGGACGCTCCGTGCTTCTCGGCCCGCCGCCCTTCCTGTCTCGGGGACACGGTTTCTAAATAAGGTTGGGAGGGTGAAAGGGTGGGAGGGGAGAGGCTTGACCTATGCACTAGGGGCAAGGAAGGCGCACAACCACCAGGACTCCCCTCCCCCAGCCTTCCGGGCACCCCTCCCATGCAGCCTGAACCCCTTTCTTCCTTACTATGCTTCTGCGTTGGGTTCTGGGGACCTGGAAATCATGCGACCTGAGTTTCAATCCAACTTTCCTGTCTCTCATTCCCAGCCCCCCGGGGCTTTGTGCTGGTCCACCCTCTCTCTGCTTTCCAGTTGGCCAGTGAAACTCGCAGCAGGTGGATTCCTAAACCTTTTACTTGTTGCTTGACTGTGGTCAAGCTCCCGCGCCTCTTGGAGCCTCAAGCTGGCCATCTGTAAAATAGAGAAGTTTGTGTCTGCCTCACACAGTTGTTCTAAGAGTTAAATGAGATAATGCCTGTAAATCATGTAGCGCAGTGTCTGGCATATAGCAAGTACTGAATAACTTGGTTACTGTTGTGTTTTGGGTTTTGTTTTTTTTTTCTGGAACAGCTAGGGAAGGACAATTACGGGACAACCTCCTGCTTTCCAGCCTGGTGCTAAAGACATCTCCAGCAGCCCAGATCTGACAGTCTGGCTAAAGGGCTTTCTGCCCTATGCCTGAGATCCTTTTGTCCACACTTGCCTCTGTTTTTCTAGGGCTGTCTTTATGCATGTTTGTATCCTCCCATTTCAGCCAATTATCTGGCACATGGCAGAGGCTAGATACAAGTTGGAAGGATGTCTGTACCACTCATGTGGTGCTCATAGCTGTCTTGTATTTTTAGTCTTCTTTACTTATATTGGTAGCTAGACTTGGCTGACAGCAAAAATGGAATCAACTTTTTTTGGTATTTGGCTCTGTGCCTAGCAGTGTGTTGGGCATATAGAAGCTGCATTGTCTCCGGTCATCATCATACCCTCCCAGTGAAGGAGGCTCTATTAGCCCCTTAAAGAGATTAGGAAACTGAGGCTAGAGTCAAAGTAATAGTTAGAAAATGACAGCACCAACCAAACTAGGGTCCAGCCAAGGCTCTTCAAAGATGGAAGGCAGGGTTATTTCACCAGAAAAAGTTCCCAGGTGGAAGTCAGTATACTCAGAAGTAGGGTTGAATCTTCATGTATTGAGTAATGAATGCATGAGACCATTGGCCTGCAAAGATGAAAAAATGATCAGATAAACAGATAAAATGATCTAGTAATCATTTGTGCTGCAGAAATGAATAAATAATCATGAATAGATCAAATGAATAGATGATCCTTATCCTTTAGCACCTCATAGGAGGAGATAAAGAATAAATAAACAACAATAACTCAATGTGGTAGGTGCACAGATAGAGAATTTTGAGTAAATTGAAAGTAGAGGTAGCTGAGTTTGGAGGGCTACTCAAAGGGGGATGACCTGCAGAATTCTGAGCTACTCAACAAAGTGGAGTTAATATGCAATTGGCACTTCTCCTAGGGTGGGGCGGGGCAGAGGGCATGCTTCGTGCTGAAGATATACATACATGGTTATTAAACAATGAACTCCCTGAAGTCAAGGAGGAGGACCTGCCTCTCACACAGGACCTGGCATAGAGAGGGACATCATTAGTGCTGGGTGAAGGAATACTATTATCAGATCAATAACAAACCACTCATATAGAACTCTTACTCTGTGCCAGACACTTTTACATGCCTAACATTCATTATTTTATTTGTTTCTCACAACACCTTAAGCAAACGGATGCTATGAGAGGTCAAGCAGTTTGCCCAAGATCACACAGTAAGTGGTGGAGAGAGACTCATGCATATCTACCTGGCCCTAAACTCTGCGAGCACAGTACTGCTTCCAGAGGAAACTGCTTAATACCTGACCTAATCTGTAGTTCAAGATGACCCTTTTGTGATCTGGACCTCTTATTCCTAAACCTGGCATCTCTGCCTCAGCTTGCTTGAAGCAACTGTCTTCTTTGAGAACGCATAAAGAAGCCCCTTGCCTGTCAGAAGCTTTTCCTGTCAACAGCTTTTCTTTCTAGTCATGGAACTCATCACAGGTATTTTCCAAAAAAGAAAGCCAGGGGAATCACATTTCAGTCTGAATGAGGAAGAAAACAAAGACCACGACTTAGAGCTGTGTCTGAATGGCCTGGAGCCCCTCAGCCTCCCTCTCATGGAGTGGTTTACACAGTCTACACTCTGCCCCTGGTGACAGGCACAGCATGTTTGTCTTTGTTACAGAAAACACTTCCCTGAGGGAGTTCCAGACAGAGGGATATCCACCCTGTGATATGCACAACATTTCTGAGAGGAAAAGATAGAGACTAGTGAATAGGACTTTCAGTTAAACTAAAGTGCAGGCCATGGGCCCCTAGTGGCTCTGCCTTGAATGCCTGGGCAGTTTCCTTGGTCCTGCCTCTGAGTAGTAAAGATGCAGCTACTTTGGATCGGCAACAAACATGACTTCAGCAGGCTGTTGGGCAGTTGGAGGGCTCTCCATTTGTATCTAATGAGAGGCTGGGTTCTAATTAACTCCTGTGATGTGTTAATTTTTCAACCTGACATTTTCTGCTCTAATAGATTCTTGTAATGGTTCCTAAATTAAAGGCTGCATTGGAAGACTAGCATTTAGGTTAAAATCCACCACCTAAGGGGGTGGGAGCCATAAACATCCTTTCCCTCCTAAGGAAAACCTCTCATTTGCAGTTCTTTGCTAACCCAATTAAGTGCTGAAGTAGTCACCCCAGAGCCTGCTTTTTATTTCCTGAGAAACAATCCAACTAATCCATATTCAGTAGCTTCCAAGAAAAGTCTTATTCCAGCCACTCATGAAGAAATCAGCTTCTTTGCATCTAGACAGAACATTTAGAACTCACAAAGAGCTGTCTTGATAGAAAATGCAAGAAAGTGGTTCATTATTACCCTGGTTGGTTTTTGAGGGAAAAATTCACTGGGACTAAGACCTCATAAGTATTGGGAATTTACTGGAGAACAAAAGCAGCATAGGGAGAAGCCATGCCACATACCATCAGTTTATAAATAGTCTGGGTGCTACATCTTCCCCTGCACCCAAACTAGGAATAAAACAAAAATGTGCCTACTGGGTAAGGTGGAAGGGATCTTGCGCCAAGTTGAGGAATCAGAGGTCCCAAGAGATTAAGTAATAGCTATTAAGTGACAGAGCCAAACTCCCTTTTCAGTCTACTGCACCACTGGTCAGCAGAGAAGAATCATCACCACAATGCTTGTGCATGTCAAGAAATCAAAGCCCTGTTGCTCCACCTACCTATAAATTTAGCAGGTGTAAGATGGTACATTGGACATTCCTAATTATTGGTGGTGATTGTTTATTATAAAGATGGGCAACCAAGAACTTCTGCAGGAGGCAAAAAATAACACAAAACACTTTGTACCTCTACAGCCTCATTTCATTTCAGTATTTATCAGTCAAGCCATTAGCAAATGTTTAGTAATGGGTTATTGTGGACATGTCACTGAGCTGGATACTGGGAGGTATGCAGACATGTAAAAGGTGGTTCCTGCCTTCAAGGAGCATATAGTCACATTGGGCACTGGGGGAGATTGAGACATGAGACCAAGAGTGAAACGAGTTTGTTTATGGTTGAGTGCTTTTTCTTGGGCTTCCTTAGCCCCAGTGTCCCCTGGTCATGGTACATAAGGTTCTGTATTATAAGCATTTTGTTCTGTTTTTGTCTCTTTCACTGTTCTCTAAGGTCAGAGGCTTTGTCTTGCTCACTATGGTGCTCCTGAACAGCACAGAACAATATTACCTGAGCTATAGAAGATGCTCAATAGTTATCTGTTGAATAAATAAGTGGAGGTTTCAGGCTATAAGTGATCTGATTCTTCAGAAGAAGAGACCCTTCATTGTGGGCTGGGTATAGGCAACCACAAAAATACAACCTAACTGGTTCCAGAATGACGGCCAAGTCCAGATTATAAACCACTCAGACATGGTTCACAGCTTTTAGCTTTCTTCTAAAATCAGATGTTTTGCCAATCATTTATCTTCCTTTTTTATTTTACTGTGCCTATTCTTAAACCTTTTAAAGTAGAAAAATATCTGGATCAAAATAATTTACTTCAGGGACAAATGTGTTTCACTATTTCATGAATCAGCCTAAGACATTTCTTATCACTGTTTATTGGCTAGTCAATCACTCACCTCATTATTGTCAGCTGAAGCTGTTAGGAATTATATACGCCAAAAGAAAAGTGGTAAGAGCAAGGCTGTCAAGGCAAAGCATTGTAAATCAGCAGATCAGCTGTAATTGGCAAATTTGTAGAAAAATTGAAATATGAGCTTAGCTGCAAAGGATGGGTAAGTTTCCAAGAGACCTAGGAAGCATGGAAAGGAAGTCATTCGTAATAATATTCTCACAGGCAGTACTCCCATCAGTCAATACAGATGAGAAATGAATATGAATAAAAATGATGCTAAATAATGACCAAAGGATAAACTAGCCACATGTTGTATATAAGCACAAATAAGACTAGACAAAGTCCCAGGTGGTAGTTTTAAAACATGGCCTCAAATTCTTTGACGCTTCTGCCATCAAAGGGCAGAGTTTATGTTTCCTGCCCTTGAATGTTGGAGAGCTGTAACTTCTTCAACCAATAGAGTATGCTGTAAGTCAGGCGTCCCCAACCTATGGTTAGTTGTATAATTATTTCATTATATATTACAATGTAATAATAATCGAAATAAGATGCACAATAAATGTAATACACTTGAATCATCCTGAAACCATCCCCCCAACCCCCGTTCCCCGGTCCATGGAAAAATTGTCTTCTATGAAAACGGTCCCTGGTGCCAAAAAGGTTGGGGACCACTGCTGTAAGTAACACTAGGTGACTTCCAAAGCTACATCATAAAAGGCTATGCACTTTCTACCTTGTTTGCTGGAAAACTCACTTTGTATCTCTGAGCAGCCTTGTAAGAAGTTCAGCTACCCTAAGACTGCCGTGCAGGAGAGGCTACATGCAGGCTCTTCAGTTGATAGTTCCAGATGAGCCTTTCCTTCAGCCATCCCAAGCCAGGGGCCCAATGTGTGAGTGAAGGAAGCCATCTTGAAAATGGATTCTCTGGCTAAAGCTGTTCCTGCCCCCAACTGTTTGAGTCATTCAGTGCAGACATTGTGCAGCATAGAAGAACCATCCTTGCTGTGCTCTTTCCAAATTCCTAACACACAAAATCCATGGTGATTACTGTTTTGTGCCTAAAGGTTTAGGTTGGTTTGTTGTTTAGCAACATATAACCAGAAGAGAATTAAGTAACAATATATCAAAGCAAAGTGTGACTCAGCTAGAAAAAGAATGATTATCACACAAAGATGGATAAAGGGACTTTATGGTCTCTCTTGGGGAGAGGGATAGCATGTTTTCAGTTACATGAGGGACAACTGTGTCATGTGAAGGGAAAGCATGATTTTGCTATTGTCTTTATTTAGAGGTTAAGTATGGTTAAAAGAAGTGTGTGTGCTTACCAGGCAGATAAGTAGACTCTGATAGCTTTGTACTGTGTAAATTTAGCTAAACTGGAACTACCTTTCCCAGCATTCCCTTTCTACATGGGTCTAGATTAGAGTTGATTAAAAGAGAAATTGGCACAAGATTGCAGAGGTAGAAATGAGGCAGCATTTTTATGCTCTGAAAGTTGGTGTTGGGTGCCAGGTACCATGGTGGCTCACGCACATTGTCATTGATTTGCTGGCTCATCTGTTGGCATGGGGCAGCACCTGAATATTCAGCTATTCCAATTCCTGACAATCCCCTCTTTCATCTTCTCTGAGTCCTGGGCCAGGTGCATGAGTAGTTCTGTGGCTAAGGGCTCTAGCTTCTACAGGTCACCTGTATCATCAAGTTTAGAGGTGGTTAAAGACAGACATGGGATCCAGTTTTTCCCTGTGGGTTCCACTTTGCCTGTGATTTCCCAAACTTAATATCCAGCTTTCCTTCTTTTCTTAAATACTTTTCTTAAAAAGTTTTGTTTTATTTTTAATTGACAAATGATAATTGTATATATTTATGAGATACAATGTTATGTTTTATTTTTTTATTTTTTATTTTTTTAATTTATTTTTAAATTTCAGAATATTATGGGGGTGTTCCATCCCCCAGACAGTGCACCCTGCACCCATTAGGTGTGAGTTTACCCGTCCCCTCCACCCCCCCTCCCACCTACCCGACCCCTAATGAGTATTATTTCCATGTGTGCACATGAGTATTGATCAGTTAGTACCAATTTGATGGTACCTGTGGTGCTTGTTTTTCCATTCTGGTGATACTTTGCTTTGAAGAATGGGCTCTAGCTCCATCCAGGATAATACCAGAGGAATTAATTCACCACTGCTTTTTATGGCTGAGTAGTACTCCATCATATACATATACCACATTTTATTAATCCACTCATGTATTGATAGGCACTTGGGTTGTTTCCACATCTTTGCAATTGTGAATTGTGCTGTTATAAACATTCGAGTGCAGATATCTTTATTATAGAATGTCTTTTTTTACTTTGGGCAAATAGCCAGTAGTGGGATTTCTGGATCAAATGGTAGTTCTACTTTTAGTTCTTTGCGGTATCTCCATATTAGTTTCCATAGAGATTGTGCCAATTTGCAGTCCCACCAGCAGTGTATGAGTGTTCTTATCTCTCCACATCCATGCCAACATTTGTTGTTTTGGGATTTTTTGATATAAGACAATCTTACTGGAGTTAAGTGATATCTCCTTGTAGTTTTGATTTGCACTTCCCTGATGATTAGAGAAGTTGAGCAATTTTTTATGTTTCTTGGCCATTATTCTGTCTTTTTTTGAAAAGTTTCTGTTCATGTCCTTTGCCCACTTTTTAATGGGGTTGTTTGATTTTTTCTTGTTGATTTTCTAAGTTCTGTATAGATTCTGGTTATCAGCCCTTTATCAGATGTGTAGCATGCAAATATTTTCTCCCATTCTATGGGTTGTCTGTTCACTCTAATGACAGTTTCCTTGGCTCTGCAGAAGCTTTTTAATTTGATCAGGTCCCATTTATTTCTTTTTGTTGCTGCTGTGATTGCTTTGGGGGTCTTCTTCATAAATTCTTTGCCTAGGCCAATGTGTATAAGAGTTTTTCCAACATTTTCTTCTAGAATTCTTATGGTTTCATGTCTTAGGTTTAAGTCTGTTATCCATCATGTGTTGATTTTTGTGAGAAGTGAGAGGTGACTTCTACATGTCCAATTTTCCCAGCACCATTTATTCAATAGGGATAATTTGCCCTAGTGTATGTTTTTGTCTACTTTGTCAAAGATCAGATGACAATATGAGAATGGTTTTATATCTGGGTTCTCAGTCCTGTTCCATTGGTCTATATCTCTGTTCTTGTGCTAGTACCATGCTGTTTTGGTTACTATAGCCTTGTAGTATAGGTTTATAATGTTACGTTTTAATACATGTGTACATTGTGGAATGATCAAATTAGGCCAATTAGCATATCTGTCACTTCAAATATTTATCATTTCTCTGTACTGAGAACATTTAAAATACTCTCTTTTAGTAATTTTGAAATATATAATACATTATTATTAAGTATAGACACCATGCTGTATAATAGAACACCAGAACTTACTCCTCTCCCGGCCCGCACCCGGCGCATTGATTGTAGCTGGACTTAACATGTACATTCTTTACCCGCATTATCAAACTGAAACTTTTTTATGGGATATGTTAGTCAGGGTCTGATCAGAGAAGCAGAGTCACTATGAGTGTGGTAAAATAAAGAATTTATTACAGGAATTAGACCTTACAAAACTGTAGAAGCCAGTGAAGTACTATGTGCAAAGTGTTGCCTCTATGTCTGGTATTAGGTGTGAAGTCACCATAGATCAGCCAGGTCTGCAATCAGGAAGGAAAGCTGACATATAAAGATGCACATAACTTGGAAGTGAAGGGATGGAAAAAGATATTCCATGCAAATGGAAACCAAAAATAGAGCAGGATTAGCTATATTTATGTCAGATAAAATGGACTTTAAGTCAAAAACTGAGAAAATAGATGAAGAAGGCCATTATATAATGATCAAAGGGTCAATTCAGAAAAAGGAGGTAACAATAGAAAATATATATGCATCCAACACCAGAGCACATAAATATATAAAGCAAATATTAATAGATGTAAAGGGAGAGATAAACTGCCACACAAGAATAGTAAGGAACTTCAACAACCCACTTTTGGCAATGAACAGATCATCCAGCCAGAAAATCAACAAAGAAAGATCAACTATACTCTAGACCAAATGGACCTAACAGACATTTACAGAACATTTCATCCAACTGCTGCAGAATACACATTCTTTTCATCAGCACATGAAACATTCTCCAGGATAGACCATATGTTAGGCCACATAACAAATCTTAGCAAATTCAAAAAAGGTGAAATCATATCAAGTATCTTTTCTGACTATAATGGAATGAAATTAGAAATCAATAACAAGAGGGAATTTGGAAACTATACAAATATATGGAAGTTAAACAACAGGCTCCTGAATGACCACTGGGTCAAGGAAGAAATTAAGAAAGAAATTAAAACATTTCTTGAAACAAATGTTTCAAGATGGAAACAAAATATACCAGCATCTATGGGATACAGTAAAAGTGGTACTAAGAGGGAAAGTTAGAGCAATAAATGCCTACATCAAAAAAATAGAAAGACTCCAAGTAAACAAACTAATTATGAACCCCAAGGAACTAGAAAAATCAAACCTAAAATTTATTAGAAGGAAAAAATATTAAATATCAGAGCAGAAATGGTAAGTTGAAACTAAAAAAATACAAAAGATCAACAAAACAAAAAGTTGGTTTTTTTGAAAAGACAAACAAAATCAACAAGCCTTTAGGTAAACTAAGAAAAAGAATACCCAGATAAAATAAAATCAGAGATGAAAAAGGAAACATTACAGCTGATATCATAGAAATACAAAGGATCATTAGAGACTATCATGATCAACTATACCCCAACAAATTGGAAAACCTAGAAGAAATGGATAAATTCATGGACACATACAACCTACCAGGATTGAGCCATGATGAAATAGAAAACTTGAACAGACCAATAACAAGTAACAAGATTGAAGCAGTAATAAAAAGGTCTCCCATCCAAAAAAAAAGTCCAGGATCTAATGGCTTCACTGCTGAATTCTATCAAACACTTAGAGAAGAACTAATACCAACTCTACTATTTCAAATAATTGAAGAAGAGGAATACTTCCAAACTCATTCTATAAGGCCAGCATTACCCTGACACCAAAACCAGAAAAGACACAACAAAAAGAAAACTACAGGCCAATATCCCTGATGAACATAGATGCAAAAATCCTCAACAAAATATTAGCAACAATGAATTAAAAAGATCATTCACCATGATCAAGTGGGATTCATCTCAGGGATAGAAGGACAGTTCAACATATACAAATCAATAAACATGATACATCACATAAACAGAATCAAGGACAAAAACCATATGATCATTTCAGTAGATGCTAAAAAAGCACTCAATAAAATTTAACATCCCTTCATGATAAAAACCCTCAACAAATTAGGTCTAGAAGGAACATACCTCAACACAAAGGCCATATGTGACAAGCCCATGGCCAGTATCATACTGAATGGGGAAAAATTGAAAGCCTTTCCACTAAGATTTGGAACAAGACAGGATGCCCACTTTCACCACTTCCATTCAACATAGTACTGTAAGTCCTGGCCAGAGAAGTTAGGCAACAGAAAGAAATAAAGGGCATCTAAATTGGAAAGGAAGAAGTCAAGTTAGCCTTGTTCACAGATGACATGATTGTATATTTAGAAAAACCTAAAGACTCCACCAAAAAACTCTTAGAACTGATAACGAAAAAATTCAGTAAAGTTGCAGGATACAAAATCAACATGCAAAAATCAGTTGCATTTATATACACCAGCAGCAAACAATCTGAAAAAGAAATCAAGAAAGCAATCCTATTTATAATAGTTACAAAGAATATAAAATACCTAGAAATCAATTTAACCAAAGAAGTAAAAGAACTCTACAAGGAAAACCATAAAATACTGATGAAAGAAATTAAGAGGACACACACACAAAAGGAAAGATACCCATGTCATGGACTGGAAGAATTAATATTGTTTAAATATTTATATTACCCAAAGTAATCTACAGAGTCAGTACAATCCCTATCAAAATACCAATGACATTCTTCACAGAAATAGAAAAAAAAATCCTAAAATGCATGTGGAACAAAAGACCCCCAAAAGCAATCCTGAGCAAAAAGAACAAAGTTGGAGGCATCACACTGCCTGATTTCAAATTATACTACAAAGCTATAGAAACCAAAACAGTATGGTACTGGTGTAAAAACAGGCACATAGACCAATGGAACAGGATAGAGAACCCAGAAATAAATCCATGCACTTATAGCCAACTTATTTTCAACAAAGGTGCCAAGAGCATATATAGGGAAAAGGACAACCATTTCAATAAATGGTGCTGGGAAAACTGAATATCTTATGCAGAAGAATGAAACTATATCTCCATCTTTAGCCATATACAAAAACAAATCAAAAATGATGAAAGACTTAAATGTAAGACTTAAAACTATGAAACTACTAGAAGAAAACTTTGGGGAAATGCTCTAGGACACTGGTCTGGTCAAAAGTTTTTGGATAAGGCCTCAAAAGCACAAGCAACAAAAGCAAAAACTAAACAAATAGGATCACATCAAGCTAAAAAATGATTTGCACAGCAAAGGAAACAATTAACAAAGTAAAGAAACAACTTACAGAATGGGAGAAAATATTTGTAAACTATCCATTTAGCAACTCAGAGAACTCAATAGCAAAATAATAATAATAATAATCCCATTTAAAAATGAGCAAATGATCTGAACAGACATTTCTCAAAAGAAGACATACAAGCTGGGCGCAGTGACTGACGCTTTAATCCTAGTACTCTGGGAGGCCGAGGTGGGAGGATCGTTTGAGGTCAGGAGTTTGAGACCAGCCTGAGCAAGAGCGAGGCCCTGTCTCTACAAAAAATAGAAAAATTAGGGAAGCATGGTGTCATGCACCTATAGTCCCAGCTACTCAGGAGGCTGAAGCAGAAGAATGGCTTGAGCCCAGGAGTTGGAGGTTGCAATGAGCTATGATGATGCCACTGCACTCTACCCAGGGCGACAGAGCAAGACTCTATCTCAAAAAAAAAAAAAGAAGAAGAAGACATACAAATGGACAACAGGTATATGAAAAAGTACTCAACATCACTATTCACTGGGAAATGCAAATCAAAACCACAATGAGATAGCATCTCACCCCAGTTAGAATGGCTTTTATCAAAAAGACCAAAAAAAAAAAAAAACCGGTGAGAACACAGAGAAGGGGAACACTTGCACACAGTTGGTGGGAATGTAAAGTAGTATAGCCATTATGGAAAACAGTACGGAGGTTCCTCAAAAAACTAAAAACAGAATGACCACATGATCCAGTAGTCCCACTGCTGGGTATATATCCAAAAGAAAGAAAATCAGTATATCAAAGAGATAGCTGCACTCCCATGTTTACTCAGCACTCTTCACAATAGTCAAGATATGAGTCAACCTAAGCATCCATCAACAGATGAATGGATAAAGAAAATGTGGTATATATACTCAGTGGAATATTATTCAGCCATAAAAAAGAATTAAATGCTGTCATTTGCAGCAACATGGATGGAGCTGGAGGCCATTATGTTAAGTGAAATAGGCGAGGCACAAAAAGACAAATCTCACATGTTCTCACTCATATGTGGGAGCTAAAAAAGTGAATCTCATGGAGGTAGAGAGTAGGATTGTGGTTACCAGAGGCTAGGAAAGGAAGAGGGGGTGGGGAGCATGAGGAGAAGTTTATTAATGGGTACAGAAAGATATTTATATCAAGTTCTAGTATTTAGTAGTATAGTAGGGAAATTATATTAATAGTTAACAATAATTTATTATATATTTCAAAATAGCTAGAAGAATTGTACTGTTCTCAAGACAAAGAAAAGATAAATGTTTGAAGTGATGGATATTCCAATTACCCTGATTTGATCATTACACATTGTATATATGTATCAAACTATCACATGTACCCCCAAAATATGTAGAACTATGATACATTAATTGTAAAATATGAAGAAGAAGAAGGAGGAGGAGAAGGAGAAAAGAAAGAGAAAAAGAAAAAGAAAAAGCTGGCTGAAACTTTGTACCCAACTGGGTACCCAACCAGATAACCAATCAAGTACAAAGTTTCAGCCAGCTTTCCTTCTTGATGCTTTGTACCTAACTGGGTACCCAACCAGGTACAAAGCTTCAGGCAGCTGTCATTCTCAACTAGGCACAAAGTTTTAGCCAGTTTTCCTTCTTGATTGTAGGCCTGGCCAATCTATAGTGACTTCAGGCTCAACACCAGACATGGATGCAACACCTTGCATAGAGTACTTCACTAGCTTCCACAGTTTTGTAAGGTCTAATCCCTATAATAAATTGTTTATTCTACCTCACTCATAATGACTCTGCTTTTCTAATTGGATCCTGATTGATATATCCCATAAAAATGATTCATAGAATCTTAGCACTGGAAGCTACCTTGGAGTGCCTCTTTTCCACTCCTCAACTGAGGCCCCGAATGTGATTTATGCAAGTGGCACATAAATAATGAGTGGTTGAATCCATTTGCTAACCTGCACCTTAGGTCTATGATCTAAGGATTTTCCAGATTCCCCTTTGACCTGTGGAATTGCGACTGGCCTGCTATATCAGATCATATTATCTATAGCAAGCACTTAATTGAGCCCCTCTGTCACGTACTATGCTAAGTACCCAACTGCGCTAAGTTTTACATAGATGATCTCATGATTTCCAGATTATATCCTAAATCTGAATTACTTCTCTCCATTTCCACCGCTACAAACTGTCCAGCCTTCATCAGCTCTCACTTGGATAACTGTCTCCTAACTGTTCTCCCTGCCTCTGCCATCGCTCACTGACAATCTATTCTCTACACAGTAAGAGGGATCTTTTAAAACCAGCTCCATAGATCATATTCCTCTACTGCTTAAAACCCGTCAGTTGTTTCCCATTGCTGGTGGAACAAAATTTATCAGGCCTACAAAGACCTGTGAGATCTGGCCCCATCTCCCCTCCCTTTTGGTCATACTCTATGCCTTACTCACTACACTCCAGCCACCTTGATCTCTCCTCTCTTCCCAAAACATGTCAAACTAGTTCCTGCCATAAGGTCTTTGCTATCCTCTCTGCCTAGAATGCCTCTCCTAGATCTTCCCTTGCCTACTCCTTCCTGACAAATATCATTTCCTCTGAGAGGTCTTCCCTGAACATTCACGTTGCATCCTTCCCTTCAGTCACTCACTCCTTAGCCACTTTTTATTTCCTTCAAAGTATGTATTGATGTATATCACTGTCTTGGGTATTTAATTACTTACTTGTTAATTTTCCCTCTCTCCTAATTGGAATGTAAACTCCATGAAGGCAGGGTCTTGACTGTCTTATTCACTAGTATATCCTTGGTGCCTAGAAGGTGCTCCGTAAATATTTGTTAAATGAATAAATCCATATGGTACCTACTGTTATTCTCTCCGTGTTACAGATGAGAAAACAGAGTATCTGAGAGATTAAGAAACTAGCCTGAGGTCCCACAATAAATGGCAGAGTTGATATTCTAACACAGGTCTGTCTGACTCTACAGCCTATACTTTTAACCATTATGCATACAGCTTAGACAGCTTGATTGCCTCCACAGGTTTCCTCTGCAAAATTTATTATAGGATATTAGAACTGCAAGGAACCTTTGTTCCTTTGCTAGTTCCTTGTTTAGTCATTATGGTAAAGTTAATCAGTTGACAACTATTTATTGAATCTTTATGGTATGCATTGCTAAGGTAACTGAAATCCCTCCCCAAAGCAGAGTAGACATTAAGGATCACCCGTTTGTCACATCCTGGAAATTTCCAGATGCCTGCATTTTTATCTGATTTTCCTTTACTAGCCCTTAATTTTTCAAGAATTTGACTGAATTGTAGGCCTCCTTGCCTTAGTTTTTCTCTATTATCTCTTTTGCCTTCAAGAATCCAAACCCGTGGTTTCATTTTTATTCTATTCTAACACAAGAAGAAGGGATGCATTTTAAGAAAACAATTTTCACACATGCAAAGAAATGGTAGCAGCTGATAGCATCAATTAGACTATTAGGGACCTAGCAGGAATCTTCCAGATCATCTGCTACCAAACTCCACTTGACAGATAAAAAAGCTGAGACCCAACAAGTGGAAATGACTTATCTAATTAAGGGTTAGAACTACATATTCCTTACCCTGTATCCAGAACTCTTTCCACCATATCACTCTGTCTTCTGTCTCCTTTCTCCAGAAACCATGATTTCTGTGGAAACCAGGTTAGGGAGTAAATAATAGCAAACCTGTCAATCAGACCTGAGGCTTCAGACTGCACACACTGGGAACTAGGTTATAGATTTCTCTATATAACCAGGCCCTTCCCTGTTCTCAATAATACTGCCACACATTATCACTCACTCACTAAGAATGAATAGACATGCCCCACCTGCCTGCCCTTCAGAGTGGCCAATTACTCCTCTACCTCTGCCATCTCATTTCTCCTTCCTCCTTGTCAAAACGTTGTTTTCAGAAAGGCATTGTGTTGAATGACTTTCTCATTTCTGCCTCTGTGACTCTGTTTAAGTCTCCCTTGAGGGGCAAGCTAAGGATGTCTGAATTACAGCATCCACACGAGACTGGAGTGGTAGAGGTTATGTGGCTCAGAGAATGAAGTGGAATATACCTTAGAGACCGAGGAGTCTACCTCTTTACCCCACTGTACAGATAAATGTAGATACCAAAAGAAAGGGAAATGTTAACTGACTGTTCATGTTGATATTGCTAGCAGAGCAATTGATATCACAGGGCAAAGGCTAGAACCCAAGCCTTTTGACTTTGTAGTTCAGTATTTACTATATCACACTGAAGCCTTGGCACTTAGAACACAAGGAACACGATGACCCCCTGGAAAGAGTGTTGACTGATTGACAATAACTCCAGCAAGGAAATGAAGAAATTCTGTTTCCTCCTTAGAATAAATCCCCACTATAGTAACCTTCTCCAGGAAAAACAAAAGCAAAACCAAAATTTCTTTATCATCCTAGGGGTTTTGTGAGAATTGAAGAGATTAAATATATGAAAGTCCTTACTATTGGGCTTGGAAAATGTTGCTACCTTTCTTCCGCCCACCTCTGCCAGCTTTATTAAGGTATAATTGACAAATAAAAATTGTATAAGTTTACAGTATATAATATAATGTTTGTTACATGTATATATATATTGTGAGATGAGTAACACAATCAACCTAATTAACATATCCATCACCTCATATAGTTACCTTTTATGTATGTGTGTGGTGAGAACATTCAAGATCAAATCTGTTGGCAAATTTCAAGTATACAGTATGTTATTATTAGCTAGAGTCACCATGCTGTACATTAGATCTCCAAAACTTATTCATCCTGCATGACACAAATTTTGTACCCTTTGACCAACATCTCTTCATTTCTCCAACCTCCCAGCACCTGGCAATTACCACTCTACTTTCTGTTTCTATGAGTTTGACTTTTTTAGATTCCACATATAAGTGAGATTATGCAATATTTGTCTTTCTGTGTCTGGCTTATTTCACTTAACATAATGTGTTCCGTGTTTATACATGCTGTCACAAATGATAGGATTTCCTTCTTTTGTAAGGCTGAATAATATCCCATTGTGTGTGTGTGTGTGTGTGTGTGTGTGTGTGTTTCACATTTTCTTTACCCATTCATTCATCAGTGGACACTTAGTTTAATTCCATACCTTGGATACTGAAATAGTGCTACAGTGAACATGGGAGTATAGATATCTCTTTGAGATACTGATTCCATTTTCTCTGGATATGTACCCAGAAGTGGGATGGCTGGATCATATGGTAGTTCTGTTTTTAATTTTTTGAGGAACCTCCATACTATTTTCCATGATGACTGTACCAATTTACATTCCCACCAACAATAGATCCTCACCAACACTTGTTATATTTTGGTTTTTTTTAATGATTGCCATTCTAACAGATGTGAGGTATTATCCTCATTGTAATTTTGATTTGCATTTCCCTGATGATTAGTGAAGTTGAGAGCCTTTTCATATACCTGTTGGTCATTTGTGTGTCTTCTTTTGGGAAATGTCTATTCATGTCCTTTGCCCATTTTAAAAATTAGGTTATTTTTTTCTTTATATTGAGTTGTTTGAGTTTCTTATATATTTTGGATATTAACCCTGTATCATATTTGCAGTTTACAAACATTTTCTCCCATTCTGTATGTTATCTTTACATTTTGTTGATTGTTTACTTTGCTGTGCAGAGCTTTTCAACTTGATGCAATCCCATTTGTCTATTTTTGCTTTTGTTGCCTGTGCTTTGGGAGTAATATTCAAAAATTCATTGCCCAGACAAATGTCAAGGAGCTTTCCTCTATGTTTTCTTTAAGTAGTTCTATAGTTTCAGGTCTTACATTTAAGTCTTTAACCCAGTTTGGGTTTGTTTTTGTATATGGTGTAAGATAAGGGTCCAGTTTCATTTTCTGTACATGGATATCCAGTTTTCCCAGCACCACTTATTGAAGAGAATTGCTACTTTTAAAATTCTTTGTCTTTGACTTTTGAGAATGTGATTATAATGTTTTGGTGAAGATCTATTTATATTTAATCCATTTGAGTTTTCTTGGGTTCATATACCTGGATGTTTATTTCCTTCTCCAGATTTGGAAAGTTTTCTGTCTTTATATCTTTAAACAAGCATTCTTCCCCTTTCTCTTTCTCTGCTTCTTCTGGATAGTCTATAATATGAGTGCTGGTTCACTTGATAGTGCCCCATATTCCCATAGGCTTTCTTCACTCTTTTTTATTATTTTTCTCTTTTTCTTCTTGCTGAGTAATTTCTAGTGACCTGTGTTTGATGTCACAGATTCTTTCTTCTGACTGATTGAGTCTGCTATTGAAACTCTCTATGGAATTTTTTTTTGGTTCAGTCGTTGTATTCTTTGGCTCCATAATTTTTGTTTGGTTCATGTACGTGTGTGTGTGTGTGTTTATAAAATGGTTTCTATATCTTTGTTGAATGTCTCATTTTGTTCATGTATTGTTTCTGTGATTTTTTTGTTTGTTTATCTGTGTTCTCTTGTATCTTGCTGAGCTTCTTTAAGACAATTATTTTTATTTATTTTTTTATTGTGAATAGTTTTATAAGACAATTATTTTTAATTCTTTGTTAGGTAGTTAGTAGATCTCCATTTCTTTAGGGTTGATTACTGGTGCTTTATTTTGTTCCTTTGGTGGTATCATGTTTCCCTGATTATTTGTGATCCTCATGGCCTTGTGTTGGGGTCTGTGCATTTGAAGTAGGCACTTCTTCCTTTCTTTACTGACTGGCTGTGGCAGGGAAAGCCCTTCACCAGTTAGCCTATCCAGAGATTCTGGGGTCCATGGATGGGCTTACTACCATAGTCCTCAGGTGGCTGGTGTGGTGTCTGGGTCAGTGGCTGAATGAGCCTGGTGTCTAGGTCCACAGTGGGAAGCCTGGTGCCTGGGTCTGCAGAGAGGCCTGGAGCCTGAGTCCACTGGGGCAGGCCTGGAGCTTGGGTCCACGTGAGCAGGTCTGGTGCCTGGGTCTGCAGGGGCAGGCCTGAATCCTGAGTCCACTGTAGCCTAGGCCATGGAACCTGGCCTGGAGCATGGGTCTGTGATTGCCAGCCTTTTACCTGGGGCTACAGGGGCAATTCTGGCACTGGGGGGGAGAGGACCTCTGTTAGCTTTCCTTCAGTTGTTTGTTGTGACCTTGAGTTCAAACTTGCCTGTGTTATAGGAATTAAATTAAATAATTTTCCACTCTCATTCTGGAGTTGTCCATACCTCTTAGTAAAGGTGATGTTATGGTGAAACTCCAGAGGCATAATTTGTCTTTTTTTTTTTTAAGTGAGGCAGGATCTCACTTTGTGTTGCCCAGGCTGGAGAGCAGTGGTGCAATCATAGCTAACTGCAGCTTCAAACTTGTAGGCTCAAGTAATCTTCCTGCCTCAGCTTCCTTAGTAGTTGGGACTACAGATGTGCACTACCACGCCTAACTAATTTTTATTACTTTTTTAGAGGCAATGTTTCACTATGTTGCTCAATCTGGTCTCAAACTCCTGGCCTCAAGTTAGCCTCCCACCTTAGCCGCCTGAGTTGCTGGGATTATGGGCATGAGCCACCATGCCCAGCAATCTGTCTTATACTCTTGGGGAATAGTGCTCCCTGCAATTGTATGATGTGTCATTCTTTATACTGTGATGGGGCAGCAAATAGTATGTCTATTTATCAGTGACAGAAAAGAAGATTTGGAGGAATTAAGGCACTTTTCCAAGGTTACAGTACAGGGCCAAGTCAGATCTATCAATAGCTACAGCAAGCAAATTAGAGCCAGAGAGACACTGTTAGGAATTCTAACTTAACAGTTTATTAGCTGTGTGATGTTAGTAAACTCAACTTTTATGAACCTCAGTGTCCATATCTTTAAAATGGGGAGAATAATAATTATGGCAGACATTGTTGGTTGTTTAGTCAATAGCCTCTCCTGACCCCCCACTAGACCAATCCAAACCTTTCTTCCTTTCATCAACAATGTATCAGGCTGATAGAGGCTTCAGAGGATGATGGGTTCTTTCCTAGTCCTGGAGGGGGGTGTAAATCTTTCCCCTTGCTAGTGACTGGTATAGGAGTGGGCATATGACATAATTCTACCCAATGAGATGCAAGTAGAAACGGGGAGTGGGTGGGTATAGGGGGCTCATCTTTTGAGACATTTTTCCTAACTTTTAGAAAGGATGTGGTGAAAAAAATCAACTTCCTCTTTTTACTCCAGCTTCTGGATGTTATGTAAGGATGTGCTGGCTGGAATTGTGTCTACCAGAAAAGGTATAGACCAAATGCTGAAGATGAGTGTGATGGTTAATTTTATGTGTCAACTTGACGGGGCCAAGGTACCCAGATAACTGGTCAGACATTATTTTGAGTGTTTCTGTGAGGGTGTCTTTGCATGAGTTTAACATTTAAATCAGAAGACTGAGTAAAGCAGATTGCCTTCCCTAATGTGAGAGGGCCTCATTCAATCAGTTGGAGGCATGAATAGAACAAAAGGACTGACCCTTCCCAGGATAAAAGGAAATTCCTCCTCCCTGACTGCCTTCAAATTGAGACATGAGTTTTTTTTCTTGCCCTCACACTGGAACTGAAACATCAGCTCTTCCTGGGTCTCAAGCCTGCTGGCCTGCAGATTGGAACTACATACACTATTGGCTCTACTGGTTCTTAGATCTTCAGACTCAGACTGGAACTACAGCATCAGCTCTCCTGGGTCTCCAGATTGCCAATTCACCCTGCAGATCTTAGGACCAAGCAGCCTCCACAATCATGTGAGCCAGTTCCTCATAATAAATATATACACGTACACTATTGGTTATATTAATATCTCTCTGGAGAATCCTGACTAACACAATGAGAGAACAGAAATGTGGAAGAACCTGGTTCTTGCCAATGTGGTTGTGTTACTGAATTAATCAACCCTGGTAAACCCTATGTCTGGATTTGTGGTTAAATAAGATAATACATTTTTCTTCTTATTTAAGTTGCTTTTAGTTGAGTTTCCTATTTCTTGCACCTGAAAGCATCATAACAGACCCAGAAATCAAACTAGTAGGACTGTTGTGAAAATTTAATGACGGTCAGTAAATATTAGTTCCCTTCCCAGCATCTGAATTATACTTAAAGGCACACTCCTTAATAATGATAATCCCTTAAATGCTATAGTCTTCTGTTTGTCACAGACAGCTTCCACAGGCATTCTTCTACTAGACTGTGAATTTCTTGAAGGTAGAAACTGTTAAATTTGTCTCTGTCTCTAGCTTCTAGCACAGGTGTTGAATGTTTCTTAGACTAGATCTTTTAATGGATTTGTTTTTCGCTAACATTGATGTTCACTTGGAAGTAATTACCTAGGAGCTGAGCAAAGTGAACATGGCACAGCTTCAGATGTATACCTTATGGTATAGTTGTTTGTTCTAGGGCAGTCAATTTGGTTCTTTGGTTGGCATTCTTATGTTGACAATGATGTCCTGATATATTAATTGCTATTGTCTAAGGCCTATGCTATATTGAAGGCATCATTTTAACTTAATAACCATAACTTAGAGGTACCCTATAATTGAACCCATCATATTCCCTGACTGTTAGGATTGCAACCGAGGACAGATTTAGGTTGCTTGAAAGGGCTTGAGTTACCTCAGGGCTCTGGAAAAAGCAAAGAAAATGCTAAATGTGATTCTAAAAGGTAAACAAGAATTTTAAGGATAGAGAGCCATTACCTAGCTGCTTCTGCCTGCTGGCGGGTGTGCTGTTCTATATACCATAGGCCAGAAACAAGAAAGAGGGAAGGAGGATCCCTATAAGAGGTAGGTTTGCGCACATGTTGAAGGAGGGGGAAGTAGAGGGAGGTTATCAAGAGAAAGGAAGCCTATGTCTGTTTGTGACTTTTGGACTTCTTCTCAGAGGAAGAACCTTTCTAAGAAACTTTCAACTCTTCACCATGACTCTCATGTAGACTTTGTGAATGATGGGAATCCTTAACCAAGAAATCCTTCTTTCTGCTCAGCAAGCCTGTGAGGAAGTGATTAATATTCTTTGAGACAGTTGTTCCCTAACTTGACCTCTAGAAAGTCTAGAATCTAGAAGGTCAGGTGCATGACACAGGAAATTGCATTTTCCATCAAGTATCCCAGGTGATGGTATTGGTATTTCTTCGGCCTTTACTTTGAGCATTACTACTATAGGAACATCTGAGCTAGGCTACTTATTTTGAGAAGGCCCTGACAGCTAATTGCCATGGCCTAAAAGATCTTTGTGAGGGTTTTCCTGTGAGGGTAGCAGATATAGGTGGGAGAGGTTGAGTCTAGAGAGCATGATGCTTAGGTATTCTCTTTAAGACGTCCTCATGGACCTCTCTGCCTACAAGAGGGAACTTAATCCTAAATAAAGGGCATGCTAAATGTCAGGGATGCTTCTAGCCCATTTTCTGTGAGAACTAGTGACATCATTCCTTCTAGGTGGATACCACCCTGTGGGGTTCACAGCTTGTTAAGAAAAGTAAGGCTAGATTTTAGCCCCACTTGCTGAAAGCAGGGTACCCCTGTGCACTTTACAGTCTGCACAACCACACGTGATGATGGCCTTATGAGACCCTTCCACTGGTTTTCACCAAGGAAGGAACATGGTAATCTGAGGATGGATTAAATAAATAAATAAATAGAGCTATTTGGGGTTCCCAATAGAGCCCTAAATAAACAGCATCCTTTTCCTTCCTGGGTGCAAAACAGGTTGAATAAATAAGTCAAAATATTACTTTTATTAGTGAGAGAGGCTAGACTGGTCAGTAGATGCTATAGCTCTAGTGCAGAAAAATAGCCGCCCTTTCTTCACTGACTAGTATATGCCGGGCGCTGAATTGACACTATTTCTAAACCTCCTCCACAACTTGGTAGGTAAATATTATCATCCCCATTTTGTAGATGAGGAAACTGAGTTAGTAAGTTTGAGAAGCAGGATTCAAACCTAGACTTGACTAGACTCAAAGCTCCCATCTTCTTACTTGGCACCGCTGCTTCTGAGGAACCAGCTGGAACTTCTACAACAAAAGCCCAATTAAACTGACCAAAAATTCTTAAGTGATTTCCAAAGTTGTCTTCTGATAGAGTTCCTCCCCCCTGCAAGGTTCTCCTTTGGCCAAACTATAAGGCCTGGCTCCTCCAGCAGATGTAGAAATGTGTAAAGCCTCAAGTCCTCCAATTCCAGGTTATTTTTTTTTTGCCCCAGGGAGCACTAGGTCTAATGCCAGCACGGATGTACTATTTTGGAACTAAATGCATTTCTCAGAAAACTCAGGCAGAGTGCCATTTCAAGGATATATTTTATATCATTGCTTCTCAGTGCAGTATCACTGCTACTGTCCTTAAATCTGGGCCTTGCTGCCTATGGAGGACAGTTGCTCTGTTCAGTGTTTACCTCCCAAGCGTGTTGGGAAAACCACATTCACAAAACCCAAATGGATATGCTACTTTAATGGCTTTCATCATTGCAAAGATATATTTTTCCATGGGATAGTTCTTGTCTTAGTTTGGGTTCCTTAGAGACAGAGCCTGAGATGGGGATTCGTGCTCAGGTGATTTACTAAGTGTTTTTAAACCAAAGGGGAAAGAGAGAAACAGGACAGTCCAGGGAAAGGGGATAAACAAGAATTTGGCCTCTACTGACATCTAGCTTCAGCCTGACCTCATGGGGAGCATTGAATCACAAATTGCACCACAGAGTTAGTCTCACTTTAAGGTAAGGGTGGCCAGCCTTTTGTACTCCCCACGACAGTGAGTCATGGGTCACTGGCTGAGGAGGTCAGGTTTTTGAGTACATGTGCACATAGCCTCCTGGTCAAGGTGGCTCCCATTAGCTCAAGGTTTTTTCCTATTGGCCAAGGGCAATTCTCCAGAGAAGGGAGTGGCTGTGAGTTGTGTTAGCCAACTCTCCCAGTGACTGGGGGTAACTACCAGGGTGCCTTGGCTGGTAAAGGGGATCTGAACAGGGCACCAATGGCAGGTCTGAATCATATGACACAAAAATCATTTGAATCTGAGTATTGGTTCATTAATATCACAGTTCCCAGAGACTATGCCTCATTATGTATTCCTTTCTATGCATTTAATTGGTGAGTAAACCAAGGCAAAAATCACGTTGCAAAATAGTCCTACAATTCCAAGAAGCTGTGACTAAAGATAATGTTCAAGAAATATCACCCTATTTCGACATTCAGCCAACCTTCTGAAATACACAAGTTTGAATGTTACAGCATAAGTCCCATTTTATATTCATTTTTATGACCAACAATACTGCATATAGTTCAAACTTACCATATGACCAATAGGTGGCACCAGAAACACCCATACTAATTTATACAGTATGTATATATGTGCTAAAACTTCAATCACTCTCTACTTAGGTTTTTCATGTTGAAAAGGGACTCAAAACATAGACTCCAAACCAAAACTTGGTAACTTACAGTTTCCCATTTGCTATTTGACCTCTTTCTTGTAGGGTTGTGTGAGAGTGAAAAAAATAGGGTGATAGGGCCAGTGAATTCAGAAAGAAAACATCTATTCATTAGCAAAAGGAAGGAAAAAAGACTGGAGCCCTGCATCCTTTTCCTTCAAGGTCTCTTGAGTGTATAAATGCTGAAGATTATTAGGAAATATTTGAATAACAGGATAAAAAAGTCAAGGATACTGCCCCCAAACCATGAACTTTATTCTCCACTGAAAACAAACTTGGATGGCAACCAAGTATTCAAGTATTGCCCTGGCCAATATCTGACCACAGGGTTCCACTCCGGGAAAGGTCTCTGAGTCCAGCATTCACCATTTTCAAGTTTGTTTCTTTTGAAGTTTGTACTTTATTGTTGGTGAAGGGAAGTAAAGGCGGGGAGGGACACTACATCTTCCATTTTTTTTCCCAGCAATCCAGCATTGTACTCTTTTCCTACATCAGACTATTCCAAGGAGTAGACTTAGAGGAAAAAGCACTGAACTGAGAATTAGGCCACAGTGTTTACCTCCCAAGTATGTTGGGAAGTAACTAAGCAAACTTAACATTTACTAAGTATTTTTTGTAATCATTATTATTTGTAAGTATAAATGGACCCTCCAACCATTTTAAAAATGGGAATACTGAGGCTCAGAAAGGTCATTTAGCTAGCCAGAACCCCAATCCAGCTCATCTGACCCCAAGACCAAGGCTAAATCTAGATGTGCTGTGAGCTTGCCATGCAAATTGGACAACTGGATTTCAGTTTCATCTACAACATAAGGGGCTGGACTGCTTGGCCCCAGTGTGCCTTCCAGCTAGAAATCTCCAAATTGTGAATAGTACGTGTAAAGTGTAGTGTCTTGTGTACTGATTGGGGCTGGAGGTGTGGTTTGGCACCATAGTCAGTAGGAAGGGAGGGTAAAGCTCACTTTGATAGTGTTCCAAAGTGGAAGGTGACACGGCTATTATACAATGCGTTAAACAGTCTGGTTCTTGTATTTTGGGGGAAAAGTAAATACCAGGTCCTGATTAGCCTTTCCTATACCTGTCATCAGCTTATTATACTGTAAACATTGTGCTTCTGGGAGATTTCTTTTCCAAATGAAATGATCCTAAGGTTTGGAATTTCTTTTAACATGGCATACTCTTCTGCCATGCATGCCGCAAATTATTTTCGCTGCCCTTCTCTGAACCTTTGCTATTTTTGCTCTGCCTTTTTGATGACAGGACTGATTAAAGAGAGGTTTTTTTTCCCTTTAAATTTTTACTTAAAAGATAGAGGTAATGGGACTCTTCAAGGATACATATGGATTCCTTGCTGATATACACTTCCATAATGTGAACAGGAAAAGTCAGAGAAGAGGAAGAAAGGAAACTAACCTTAATTGAGTGCCTACAATGTGTCAGGCTCTCTGCTAGGTGCATTTGATATCTTACCTCCCTACATCTTCTTGGGTAGGAGGCAGCGCCATGTACTGGTTACATGCCTAGGCCTGGCTTCCCAACAAGGCCCTGGTGCAGCCTCACTGTGTGACCCTGGGCAATCTGTGTAACCTTTTTAAGCATTGGTTTCCTCAGTGACACAACATACATAAAGTACTTAGTATTAGCCTAGAGTAGGTGCTCAGTGAATGTTAGCCAACATCTTTTCAATCACCCTAAGGGGTAGATCTTAGATAGATGGAAAAACTAAGGTTCTAGGAAGTTAAGTAAATGATTTTCAAACGTATATTGATCTGACACTGTTATGAATATCTGTTTTTCTTTTCCCAAGCACCCTGTTTATCCAGGGAAACCATTCTCCTCCCCCACCCCCATCCCACTTTGTTTTGTTAGTACAGACCCTATAGAGGTTAAGTGTGAACTCTGGAGTAGATGGTCTGCTTCAAATCTTAGCCCTACCACTCATTGGCTGTATAACTTTCAGCTGATTCCTTAACCTTTCTGTGACTTAATTTCTTCATCTATCAAATGGGTATGATAACAATCTTTACCACTGGATCCATACAAAGATTAAGTTAATACAAATGAAGTGCTTCCAGCAGTGCCTGATACACAGTAAGTGTTCAACAAGTGTAAAGTAATCTTCTTCTTCTTACCCTACCTGTCTCCCAGCTTCAGGTGTGGGCACATGCCTCAGATCCGGCCATCAGATCATCCTTTTTTTTGTTTACCATGATTGGTTGAGGGCAAGGTCAGCAAAATTTTTCTGTAAACAGCAGATAGCAAATATTTTAGGCTTTGTGGGCCATGTTGCCTCTGTCACCACTACTTGACTCTGCTGTGGTAATGGAAAAGCAGCCACAGACAATACATAAATAAGTGGGTGCTATTGTGTCCCAATAAAACTGAAATGTCTGGACACTGATGTTTGAATTTCATATAGTTTCAGGTGTTATAAAAGATTACACTTCTTTTTTTTTTTTACACAAATCATTTAAAAATGATAAAACCATTTTTAGTTCACATGCTGTCCAAAAAACAGAAGTCAGGCTGGACCTGATCTGTGGGTTATAGTTTGTTGACTCCTGGTCTGAGGGGTGGACATGTAACCCACAAATGGCCAAAGTCCTGCCATGAGATTTAACACATGGACATTGGGAGAGAGTGTGTGCCTCTTCCTTTTGGATCATGGTTCCCATGGCCATCTTCCTTCCCACTTGGAGAGATCCTGTCTGTAGCAGTAAAGCATGAGGCCAACAGCAAAAAGAATCAGAGCCAAGCAGAGCCAGCTAAGAGATAGAGAAAAACGGAGCCCTGAAAACTTCACCTGAGCCTCTAGATCTAGACATGCTTACTAGTTCCATGAGCCAATGAATTTTTCTCTCTTTTTTTTTTTCTAATTTGGTTTGAGTCAGGTTTTGGTCACCTACAATGAAGTTCTGATAGAGACTTACTTAAGAATTTGTTTTCCTTACATTATGCTGTATACCACTGTACATAATTATTAAGAGAAAGGGAAAGCTAGCCTGTATTGTGTACGTACCATTGGCCAGGCAATTTGGTAAGGGCTTTCACATGTAAGCTCTCATTTACTTCTTATAACAACACTCTGAGATTGGCACTATTATCTTCATTTTACCAATAACACAGACACATTGGATGCCAGTAGGTTGCTTGCTCAGATTCAATATTTGATGGCAGAATGAAGCAGTTAAAAGGATTTGGTGGGAGTAGACTGTTCAGGCCCCTTTTCTCACTCACCTCACTCCCCAAGAAAGAATGATGGAAGAGTAAACTTTGTCAGGGCACACTTAATCCCTTTTCTGGGAAAGAGGGCATGTACTGATCAGGAATCCCCTCTGTTCCCTCTGGCTGTTCTGGGCAGTGGGGAGTGGCGGTTCTGCAGTTCTTGCCCAGCTGCCCAGCAGAGAGTGGATGAGCAGCTGAGGCGCACTGATGAACAGTTTGGGTTAATCCAGGCTGCAGCTTGCAACTCCCTTGCAGGACCCATCCAGGATTTCCTTCAGAAGTATCACATCACAGCAGCTGGCTGGCTTGACTTTGCCAACTGCTTGACCCCTGGCTGCACAGGAAACTTCAGCAGGTAGGTCTTGGCCAGCCTGAGGAGCAGACACACCCTGTGCTCCTTAGGATAGAACAGAAAGGCTTGCACAAACAGGGCTTGCACGATAGAGGATGAGAAAGCAGCCAGGGACAATACTTCTCCACATCCATTAACCCTCACTTTGATACATCAGCCCTTTGAGTTTTGCACTGAAGACAAAGAACTACCATATTAACAGTTACCACCTATTGGACAACTACTGCATCTCATTCCACTTCTTATTGAAATAGCTATCATTGTTTATCAATTGCTGTGTGCCAGGTACTTTATCTACATAATTTTTAATCATCTCAGAACCCTGCAAAATAGACATTAAATACTACTTACTATTTTATAGACGAGGAAACTGAGATGACTAGAGGTTACAAAATGATGCACACTAGAAGGGAAGGGGAATGTGTACCTGGTCTGTCTCTATTTCCACCCACTACCATGAGGGGTTGGATATTAAATGGGAGAGGGGCAACACTTTTCCAGCCTTCAGTAGTTGGTCAGGACATGTCAAGCCAACCAAAACAGAAATGGAACATGAAGCTTGAATCCCTCCTCAAGCTCTGAGACTCTTTGAAGGCAGGGAATTGTGTTATTTTGTATTTACCTGGTATACCATAAGCATCTAACTCATACTTGGCCCAGAGCACGGGCTCAATAAATGTTTGTTGAATAAGTGAGTAAATGAGTCTAGGTATCTCTTTCAGTAAAACAGGAAAAGGCTGAGGGGACACTGACTTGATGAGGTCCTCTCCTTGTCAAAGTTGCTTTCTGGAACTCTTAGAAGTCATGTGAATGCTTATGGGCATCTACACTTTTAGTGCAATGAAGTACAAGTTTACCCAATTTAACAGGTAATTTCATAGGATTGCTTTACCTAATGCCACCAGAGTGGTCCAAAAGAGCTAATACATCTTTCAAAAATATATCTTCTACCGGACTTCTGGGGAATGGCTTGAAGCAGGGAAAGAATCTGATTTCAAAAACTTTCTTTTAGGCCTTTTTTGCTGAATCTTAACCAGGCAGTGATCAAGTGCTGGATGCTGAGAAAGTTAAGCAGAGACCTCTAAAAGGCAAGTCTTTACAAAGGGGGTGGAGGGCAAGGAAGGAAAAATTGGGCAAAAAGGTCAAAAGCTGGAGGTTTGCCTATTCTCTCCTCAGGAGGAAGGCCCTGAAGCCACTTCCCTTTTGCTTGCTCTCTGGGGCGAGGCTGAGTTAGCAAGCTATAAATTCCACCAGTCTAAGTGTGAGGAATGTGAAGATGAGTGTGGGGAAGTCTTCGTTCCAGAGGAAAGGGCACGAGAGCCAGCTGGAGATGGAAGACAGAACATATCCCAAGTGTGAGCCAATGGAGATTTGAAATCAGAATCTGGACTCAACCTGCATGGGGGTTTTAAGAACTCTGATTGCAAGTGGATAGGTCTGTCAAGTAGTTGGAAGAAAATTTGTAGAGACCTGAAGTGACACGGGGTTGATTTGCCAAGAAAAATTATTAGCATATTTATCTGATCATTTGAGTCAATGTGTCTTCTTGGCAAGGAGAAGCATTTGTGCAGGGAAATGCCTTATGCAGAGGAAGATGAAAAGAAGAGAACAGCCCTGTAAAGGTGAGGAGGAGGTCAGGTGGTACCCAGAGAAGCCCATCTGGCTTTGCCATCAAAGGAAACTTGATGGAGGTGGGGAGTGTAAACAACTGGCTAAATTTCCCATGTGTTGTGGGTGACACCCTTCCCTAGAACCTGTGGACTGGGATCCAGGCCTGGAGCTTACTTTGGAAACTGCTGCTGTGGAGGATCATTTTTATTGGGAGGTGTGGTTTGGAAGATAAAACTGTTGAAGACTGTCTATCTTTGAAGATCAATGTTTGCTGGCACTCACTGAGGATCTCTGGGTTCTTGGAAATTTAACAACTGCCTCTTTCCTCACCACAATTAGACTAGGTATAAACAATGACTATGTGAGAACTAAGAATTCAAGGATGATGGCCTCCTTAAGGTTTGCTTTGAGTGGGAGGATTTAAAACTATGTCCTCTTAACATGACTTCATCCAGTCATAAGGTGTATGAATAGCAGAAAAGGTATTGCATTAACAGCCAGAAAGTGGGGGCTCCAGGCCAATTCTGCCATTAATGTGTGAGGTTGGGCAAGCCATTTAACTTCTTTGTGTCTCATTTTCCTTACCTTTAAAATGGAGATAATAGAATCTTCTTTACTTTTGCAGAGGTTCTTGTCAAAGTAAAATGAAATGATAAGTGGCCAAGTGTTTTCTAAGTATGAAACTTGATTCAACTGTGTTACATGTAAAAGGCTTGGGAATTTGTGTTTAAATCCCAGTTCTATGATTTACCACCTGTATAATCTTGGACACATTTCTTAACTTGTCAGTGCCTCAACTTCCTGATCTCTAAATACTTCTCTTAAAAAGTTGTGAAGACTGAATAATGTACGTAAAGCACCTAGCTTATAGATGGGACTTGAAAAATTCTACTGGTTATGATTATGACTCTATCAGGCAAAAAATACATGTTAAGTGCTGGAACTAGTACTTAATTCAGTGCATGGCAAATGCTAATTATGAGGATGATCATTAATGTTTCTACCACATATGAAAAACCATCTAGAGGCAGAATTCCTCTTGCCCCTCAAAAGTGGCTGAATAAAACAGAAGTAAACCCAATTTGCATAAATAAATGCAAAGCAACCTGAGCTACATTGGACCTAGATCTTTTCCCACCAACTCCAGAAATCCTGTTTCACAAGAGTTTTCATTTCATTCAAATGGGAACAATGAAGGGAATAAAATCACTAACCGTATTTAATGCATAGGCAAAACCCAAACTGTGGATAAGCCTTGGATGTGATTCCTCAGCAATAACTCAGTAGCAACCACAGCCCCACCAAAATAATGTTCTGCCAGAAGCCTCAGAGCCAGGGTGATATCCTTCCACTAACTCACCACAAGAGATTGTACCAAAACAGTAGGGTAGAAGGAGCCCACTTTTTAAAAATTACAGGATAAAGAACGGAAGTCCAAAATACTCACAGGCAGAATGTATAATAATCTCATAACATCCATAACTGCTAAGAGAGAACTAACTGTACTGGGATGGTTTATCCAGTAAAAACTTACGGTAGGGTAATAAGATTGGTATAGGCTTGCTAGAAAGCTAATAAAATATCTAGATATTTATATTTCTAGCCCAAGGGTCTAATGGTTACATCTAAATTTTTTTCTGCCCATTAATATCTTTGTGGAGGCAGTTCTATTTTTGTGTTTAATGAGTTCCTGAAAATTTATATGAAAAGTGTAATATATAAAAATCAAGCAATAACTTCACATGTTATATGAGGAATTTTATTCCTAAGAGCTAAAAAAATTATAAATTCTCTAGTATACATTATAAATATTTTAATCTGGGATTAAAAATAGAAACCTGAGGATTGTACAATATGTATGTGATTATTGAAAATGTTCAAAACACAAATTAAACTTAAATACAGACAATAAAATTACTTATCTAAAGTAATTTCTTACCTCAAATTCTATTCTTAGCCAACTTGAAATGACATCTTGTAGACATAAGATATTGATTTAGTGTTAGGAAGGAGTACTTTCTGATGGAGATTTTTCACTGGCTTGGGCAGGGTATTTTACAGGGGAATGAGCAGACTGTTCAGCAAATTGTGATGTAGAGGTGGCTTATCAACCTTTCACCAAATCTCTTTCTTGGATCAAGATGGTGAAATGACCACACAAGTCAAGCCAATCATAGTCTTTCTTCTCCCACCCTCCAAAGCCCTTAAATTAACATGAGTGATAATAAAAAAGAATTAAGGTTGACAGATTTCACAAAAATAAAAATTAAAAAACAGAACACATCAGTTAAATTTGAATTTCAGATAAACAATGAATAATTTTTTTAGTATAAGTATATCCCAGATGCACTCTTTTTGACATACTGCATTTTATCTGACAACCATAAAAGTAATACATTCATAATATTGTACCATCAGTGGATCATAATTACGAAGAACTTTTGGATTTGATTCCATTGAATTTGTCCTGCAATTCTACTTCTAGGTATTTACCTAGTAGAAATGAAAAGATATGTCCGTAAAACACCTGTATAAGAATGTTCACAGAAACCTTACTTATAATAGTTAAAAATCTAGAAACAAGCAATCATTCATCAGCAGTATTCTAGATAAACAATTTGCATTTCTAACAAGTTCCAAGGTGTTGCTGATGCTGCTAGTTGAGGCACTGTATTTGGAGAACTACTGTTCTAGAGAAATCTATAGAAAATCGATTGGATCATAAGGATTAAAGAGGATTGAAAGAAGCTCTCAGCTCAGAGCCAGGGTGACTACAAGTAAGAGCAGGAGGGGTCCTGAAACAAGCTTCAGGGTGATTAATTACAGACCCGCATCCGGAATAGCAAAACCAGTCGCGTCCCTGACCCTCCCATCACTACTTACCAGTGAGTAGCCAACAGCAGCAGCCTTAGACCCTGGGTTAAAAGCCCAAGAGACTGTCCCTCCACATAAGGCAAACTTGCTATTTGGGAGGGATAGTGATGTATGGGAGTAGTGGGCTAAGAAAGACAAAGAGAAACTTCCAAAATGGACTGAGAAGAAATAAATATATGTCATTTTTGCTTAGGAAAAGCATTCATTGAAGTCCTCCCATGCCAAAGTAAAGCCCTCCTTGTTCTAGCAATGAGGTGGGGATGGCAGAGGGTCTTCAGCCTGCTTGTCTGCCCCATGCCCATGCTCCCTAACATGTGTCTCTGGATCAAGGACCCATCCTCTTATATGTAGACCACAGCCACCCTTTCTTGTAGGGAAGAGACCTGTTGGGAGAAACAAGCCTGAGCAGCTGCAGAGGGAGCCCATGCCAGACACCTAAAACCATAAAAACATGAACAGACAACTAAGGATCACCAGACACCTGAGTATCACCAGACATTAAGACTAAGAAGGAGCAAGAAGAACAAACTGACCAGAGGAAGCAGAGATAACTCAGGGGGCAGAGAAGAACTTGAAAGAAGTACTAATTTGTGTACTAGGAGGTATTTGAGAAGCTACTATATTCATAAAACAAAAATACGAACAATCATAGCCTAAGACTGCCAAAGAAATGTAATGGATGCTAAACATGACTGAGGGCAGTTTCTCCCTTGTTTTCTTTGTAAATAATAATGGCAAGATGCAATAAAATATACAGAAAAACTGTTGAACAGAAAAAATGTGACCCTGCCAAAGCAGAGCTATGGGCTGGCAGGTGGTGCAGCCATGGGATACCTCAAATTGCTCATTAACTTGCAAGTGTATGAAATTCCAGATTTGGTGTGGGAAAGGCATTTTAGGGGTGGCGTGTGTAATGTGTGAAAATCGGGTTGTATAAAAGTTGAATATGTGAAAGTTAAGAACCATCTGGGTCCACATTCCTCTTGGCTTTCCCCAGAGCTTAGTAATATAAATCCATCAGCTTAAACTCAGGGTCACCATTACAATAACTAATATCCATATACTACTTCACCACTTAGTATTTATAAAATGCTTTCACTAATTATTATATTTAATACTTATCTTGGAAGGTAGCGAATATCTCTCTATTCCATCCTTGAGGGAATAGAGGCAGCCAGCACTTTTTACCTATACTCTTCCAGGAAATATAAAGACTGGTCAGAAAGGCATTTTTGCAAATTATTTCCCAAAGAATGACCTGCAGATTGTTGAGTCCATAAGACAGTAATTTTCAAACTTCAGTGTGCATCAGAATTGCCTGAGGGCTTGTAAACACACACACACATACACACACACACAGATTGCTGCCTTCCCCCCAGTTTCTGATTTAGTAGGAGCCTGAGAATTTGCATTTTTTGAGAATTTGCATTTCTAACAATTCCTAAGTAATGCTGCTGCTGCTGGTCCAGGGTCAACATTTCAAGAACCACTACCGTAAGATGCTTCTACAGAAAGGGTTCCATGGTTAAATTGAGGTGTATTTACTGTATAATAGAATGCAAATAGCTTCAGAAAGAGTAGGAAACATGAAAATAGTTATACTAGAATAATAGGATTGTAAATAATTTTTACTTGAAAAATCTTTTTAAATGTCATGAGTTTATCTTTTAAACTAAAATGGAGAGAGAGGATATAGTGTACTGAAAAATAACTAAAATAAAAGACAATATACAAAACTTAACAAAAAATTCTTAATGATCTGGGAAAATGTTTGTGATGTACAACATGATCTTAATCATAGATCTTAAAATAGATCTATCTTTTTCTACGACAGAGAGAGAGAGAGAGAGACAGACAGACAGACAGAAACTAGAAGGAGCTGCCCCAAAATGTTTGCAGTAATTATCTTTGGGTTTTGAGCTTATGTATAATTTTTAGTTTCTTTCTTTATACTTTCTATAGTAAATACTTATTATTTACAGAGTCAGGAAAATAAATCTAATTTTTTCTAAAAAGGTGCTTAGAGTCAGTAAGAATCCCAATTTAAGAAAGGAAAAAAGTTCCCCATTTTTTAAGCCCATCTTTAAAATTCCACCACCTTTGTTTAAGCAATATTTCTGCTAGAATTACACATTTCTTGTAACATAATTCATATAAAAGGCAATTTGGGGCTATTTACTAGTACAAAAAAGGGATTATACCATTAAATCAACTAGTGTCAAATTACTACATTTCATTGCATATAGGCTATAATTAAGGCAAGTCTAAACTAGACTAATCTTTTCTGGTTTTTTTTTCCTGTTTCCCATAATAATCTAGTTTTGTCTACTTCCGTACTACTCTTATGTATTTTTCTCAACTGTGTTTGAAAACTGCCCCAAAGTTACAGGCCAATCTCTGATATTCGTACACAGCAATTAATGTTTTGTGTATTTCAGAAAAAGAATGTAGGTAAACCTGTGCATGCTGTGGTATGTTGATTGCCACAACTGCATGCTAGAAGAATGAGTTCCCATGGCACAAGTTTATACTATAAAAGTTTCAGTGTAGGGAAAATATCCCCCCCAGAGAATGAATGAACCAATAGTTCAAACATTAGCTGAATTTTAAAAACATTTCCCAGAAAGACTCAATATAATTTTTTTTGCAATAGCTAGCTTAAGTCAGACTGAGACTGATTAAAATGACCCAAAATTGTTCTTATTTCTATAATATGTTCATAAAAATATCCCTTCAAAAATTCAGTTAATAACGTATATGTTCTACACTATCTGTAAAGTGCCCAATTCTGTAAGATCTACAAAAAGTTTACTGCTGTAAAAGAGTTTCTATTCTAAATTGGTAGACATAAAATTTACACACATGAAACAATAAGAGATAAACAAAAGTATAAATGAGTGCCTCAGTGAGGTTAGCCCACTGAACAAGGGAACAAGCTATATCCCAATCATCTTCAAACCTCTTTAAACACTATTGTAACAGACCAGTGCTGTTCAGAGTGTTTAACAGTATAGCTATTTCTTTCTTTCTTTTTTTTTTTATTTTTGAGACAAGGTCTTGCTCTGTCTCCCTGGCTAGAGTGCAGTGGCATCATCATAGCTCACTGCAACCTCAAACTCCTGGGCTGGAGCAATCCTCTGGCCTCAGCCTCACAAGTAGCTGGGACTATAGGCACACGCCACCACACCCAGCTAATTTTTCTATTTTTTGTAGAGACGGGGTGTCGCTCTTGCTCAGGGCTGGTCTCAAACTCCTGGCCTCAAGTGATCCTCCTGCCTCAGCCTCCCAAAGTGCTAGGATTATAGATGTAAGACACTGCGCCTGGCCCTATAGCAATTTCTAAAAGAATTTTGAAATTTACTAAATTAAAATTAATCCTTGCTCTGGGAAGTCTGCAATAAGGAGGCATTTCTTTTTTTCCTTCTTAACCCTACTGCTACCAGCCTTTAGTATATTTACTATTCCATTGCAAGCTAGTGCAGGAATAGACAAGGACTATTTCCTCTTAGCTCTTGGCAGCAAATAAAAGAAAAGTCCACTCAAACAGACAGAAATGAAGAGGAAATCTCATATCTCACAAGATAAGAAGCACAAAGTGAGGGTGGGTTCTAGATGTATCAGGATTAGAAGCTTCTATGAGGGACCCAGGTCTTTTCTTTACCTGTACCTATCTCTCTCCACCCTCAGGCTGGTAGCAAAATGGCTGCTGCCATTCCAGGAGGCACTCCCAGACTATATCCCAGTGGATATAAGCCAGGGGAAGGATGGACAAACTATGGCCCATGAGGCAAATCTGGACCACCACCTGATTTTATAACTAGGCTTTACTGAAACATGTCCATATGCGTTCCTGTACATATCATCTGTGGCTGCTTTCACATTATAGCAGCAGATTTGAGTAGCTGCAACAGAGAATTTGAAAAATCTTCACAAAGCCAGGCCAAGACAGAGACAGCCAGATCACTGCTGCTCATTGTTCACATTATCCATTGCTATTTCTAATGACCCATCCATCTGTTCCTCCATGCCTTGATCCATGCTTTTGCATTTATTGGATACTGTCTGTCTCTACATGGGTACTTGAAGCTGAGCTGCACACATATACACACTACTGTTTTAAGAGAGAGACAGAGAGATCCCAAACAGACACCTACTTCTCGGAAGCCTGTGGAACTGCTTGACTCAAAATTTCTAAACCCCTGTTCCTTATTGCTCCTAATCCTTGAACTAATCATTCATTACTTCTCCTTCAGGCTAAAAGTATCTTCATCATGGGGCTCCCTACCACAATGAGTCTTATTCTTTAATAAACTGAGGCTGTGAGAATGCAAGGCAGGGAGAAGAGAGGAAAGGGAAATAGAATAGCATCTACTGTGGGTTTTCTATGAGCCATGAATTGTGCAGGGCACCCCACATACTTCCTGTCTTCACATCTGAAGTCAGTTGCAGGCAGGCATGAGGAACCTCAGCATGCAACCCAGGAAGGGGATGCAGAAGGAGACTTTCATTAGCAGTTACTAGGGAGACAGCGTATCTCCAATTTGTTTGACAATCACACGGGATCTTTTCATACTCAGGCTCCTGCTAAATTAGGTATTCTTTCTAGTCCTTCCCTTTCCTAGTTTTTCTGAGGCCTTGGGAACTTAAAATTAGAGTGAAACTAGAGATGACCCTGAAAAATATTTCATGCTAGGGGATTTATTCTCAAAAGGAGCTTGTGCAAAATGTTAATACTGATCACAAAGGGAATAATGTCAATTTTCTGTGAAATGCCATGTGAAGAGAACCATCATTTATTGAGCATATGCTATATGTCATGTGATCTGTATATTAATCTCAGCTAATATTCACAACAAGCCTGTGATATATTGAAATTACTTAGGAATAGATCTGGCTGAAAAATGCAGAAAATCTGACCACAGTAGATTAAAATTGATGGGTTTAGTAGTCCACTAGGTGGTGCTGACATTGATTCAGCTTCTCAGTGATGACACCAAGGAACTAACCTCTGTCTTCATTACTGTCTTTAGCAAATTAACATTTAGTCTCATGCTTGTTATCTCATGATTGCAAGATGGCTTCACTACCTCCAGGTATCATATCTACATTTAAGGTAGAATTGGGGGATAAAGGATAGGGCTAGCACAACCATTCTCATTTTATTAGGAAAGCAAAAATTTTCCCAGAACCCGCCTCATCAGACTTCCACAACTGGGCTGCGCGGATACCCTTGGTTGCAAAGGAGACAGAGAAAATAGGCAATAGGATTGTCAGGGTTAGCTTAAACTAGGGGTGGGCAAACAACAACCGAATCTGGATCACTGCCTGTTTTTGTAAATAAAGTTTTATTGCAACATAGCCACACCTATTCATCTACGTATTGTCTATGGTTGTGTTCACACTACAATGGCAGAGTTGTGACAGAGACCGAATGGCCTGCAAAGGGAAATATTTAAAATATTTTCTATCTGTCCTTTTTCAGAAAAGTTTGCTGACCACTCATGAGCCATCACCTAGGCTAGGCACTTTCCTCCCACAAACAAAACTGGGAAAGCTTCTGATAGCAAAAGAAAAAAAAAAAGGAACACTGTCATTGGATAGGTCACAAACATTATCTGCCACACACAGCTGTTGTTATCTCTGTTTCAGATGAGGAAACTGAGAATCAGAAGGGTTAAGTAACTTGCCCAAGGATACAAGTTAAATGAGTGCAGTCCTAAGTTCAAATTCAGGACTGAATTCATGTCCTTTTGACCATATCATAGTTTTGTGAGGTTTCTCTTCTGTGAAGGAGCTTTAAGATAGCTGCTACCTGTTATTCAATTCGGCCCTTAAGTGAGTTGTACAAAAGGACAGAAAGCTCATGAATCTATCTAAATACGTTCACAAAACAATTAAGCATTTACTTTTAAATTACATTTCAATGTTCATTTCCTATCTTGTTCTCTTTCCCTTACATATATACATAGGCTATTAGAACCTGAGCTATTTTAGGATAGGGTTTTTTTTTTTCCACATTTTTTCCCCCAGCACTTCACATCTACCTAACACGCAATAAGGACTCAATGAAAGTTTGTTGTACCCCCTACTCCACTACTGTCTTATATCAAGTAAATATATACCACTCATATTTGCATATATTATCTTCCAAATGAGGCTGTAAATTACATCAGTGGATACCCACTCTGCACTCAACATATGCATAATGACTGAATGAGATGCCTCAACCCCCAGCATTGGCCCCTGGCACTGAAAATGATTGCAGTTGCAGTGTTGAAGGGCAGCATGAATGGCCAGTCACCTTCAACCTGGCTGGTCAGTCTCATCTGTGTGTGATGGCAGCAGCGCCTTTGTGGAGCTCAGGTCTCAACCTTGGGCTGCCTCTGCCGCTGCATTTCCTCTGCAACCTTGAAACAGTAGCCCAAGTGGTAAGAAAGCCAAAAACAGCATACTCTGGGACAAAGGAGAAGGGCAAAGTTTTGAGATGAAGAAGAGGAAGGCTTTAGACAATCTATTTTTCTTCTTTTTCCTCTCACCTTTCTCCATAACTCTAAGGGGTGCTGGAAGAAACCACTTCCCCTCTTCCTGTCTTCCGTACCAAGTTTCTGAAGCTTCCTCAAATGCTCTTTACCCTCTTTTGCCTGCAGGTCTTAGCCATTTCCTCAGCCTGGAAGATCCTTCTCTCCCTCCCTCCTTCACCATAGTCAGGCTAACTCCTCTTCTGAGGTTTTAATTTAGAATCAGCTTCCTCCAAAAAGCTTTCCTCAGTAGTCGAAGGTGTCCCTGATATCACAGCCATAGCATCTTGCACAATGGACCTAATTGTCTGTCTGCTTGATGTCCCTTGTATGAGTCTATCAGCAAAGCCTGTAAGGAGCTACATCTGGCTATTCGATGTATTCAATAAATAATCGACAAGTGAAAGAATGAGGAAGAGGAGTCAAAACTGAGAGGGCCCCCACCCCTTCCAATGGGTCAAGCCAGGGATTCCCTACACACATCTGATTCCCTACTCCCTAGAGGGCTTTATTTGCTCCTCAGACCTTGGAAACTGTTAACCAGAATGAGTGTCTCTGTTTGGAGATCTTATCTGTGTGCTTCACCACTGTGTTGTTTCCCTCTATCTCTCCAGCCAGGCATTCCTCAGCTCTTTAAGTGGTGGAGCCTGTCTTCCGGGATAGAGTGCAAAAGCTACAGTGTAATCTCGCTTTCTTGCAGGGCCACTGACCAGAGGAAACAAAAACTGGACTGATTGGGCTCTCCTGATGTGGACCAGCCAGAGGCTCTGTAGTTTCCTTCTGTGTTTAAAATTCCTTATCTGCCATTGCTAGCAAATCCAGCAGGCCCACAGGTCAACTGGGGACTTATCTCCAGAGCTGGCACTTCAAAGAGATATATGCACACCACTCCCATGGGTCAGATAGGCCGTGTCAGTGAGAGATGGAGTAATTTGGGATCCATCAACTTAACACACATAACACAACCCATTAACTTTTTTTAAAAAGCAAAGTTTATTTTATTTTTCCCCATTATGAAAGTAATCAGTGCTCATTATAGCAAATTTGGCAGATAACAAAAAATGTAAAGAAAAAAATTCCTTAATAATTTAGTATATTTGATATATTTCTCGTTAGTTCTTTACCATTGTTATTTCTTTAATAGTTGTGATTATATACATTTTGTAATAAATATATACTTGTGTTGTAGCTTTTTTAATTTAAAGACTTAACAGAAATATTTTCCCAAATTTTTACATTATTGAGTATACATAATTTTAATGGCTGCATAACTGTTTATATATAGAATAATTTATTAATTATTTCTTCATCGTTAAGTATTTAGATATTTCCCAATATTTTTCATCTGAATTGTTATGAATGTCATTGAACATAAAGCCTTTTCTAAATTTATACTTATTTCCTTAGACTGGATTCCCAGGAGAGATAAAATGATATGAATATTAAAGGGTTTTGGTATATATTTCAAGATGATTTGACAGTTTTTCTAATTTATGCTGCTACTAGCAATGTTTGAGAATGTTAGTTTATTACACACTAGCCAGTTCTAGATATTCTTCTTCAATTTTGTATATTTTTCTCATTTGATAGGAAAAAAATTAGTCACAGGTTTAACTTGCATTTCTTTAATTATTAATGAAGTTAAACATTTTTTCTCAAGTAAGTATTCCTTTTTTGAACATAATCTATTCATGCCCTTTTTCTACCTCGCTACTTGGCCCTTTAATATTATTCTTGTTAATTTTCATGTGAATTAATTCTTATTTTCTATATATGCTACAAATACTTTCCTCTAGCTTTTTGTTTTCCATTTGATTTTTGGTTTGTCTAAGGTACAGAATAAATTTTTTTGTACTTCAATGTATTGCTTTTTAAGATTGTGTTATCATCTGTTACTTTTAAACTTAAATGGTCTCTGTCCTAGAGATTTGACAACCATTCTTCTGTTTGTTTGTTTGCATTGACTACGTTTGTTAGTTTGTTTGGCTAATGAGGGTAGTGATGAAGAATCCAAAATCTAGAATCAGAATGCCTGAATTCCAATACCAGTTCTACCACCCACCAGCTCTATAATGTGGGGGCAGGATACTTAAACTCCCAGTACCTTCAGTTTTTTATCTGCTAAATAGGGACATTAATGTACAACCACCTCAAACAGTTGTGCTGAGTATTAAATTAGTTAATGTATACAAAACACTTAGAACTGTTTATAGACACTTATAGTAAGTGCTATATAATGTTGGTTATTAATATTTATAGTAGATTTATATTTTTTAAAAATCTAATAGAGCTAAACTCTATTTCCCTATTTTTCAAAATTGCTTATTTTACAAAAATTTGGATAGTTTTACCTACTTGTTTTTCAGGATGAAATTTCAGTCATGCTCCTAAAAAGATTCCCAACGAGAATTGTATTGGCCTTGCCCCACCTTCTTTTGTTCTGGCTTTACAAGGCTGTATGGCATGGTAAGAGGCACTGGTATAGTGGCCAAGAGCAAGTTTGTGTGCACCTCAGTTTTGCCACTGTCTAGTTGTCTGATTGGTCAAGTTACTTTTCTGAGTTTCAGTTTTCTTATCTCTAAATAAAATAGGAGTAGTAATAATAGTACCTGCAACAATCCAAATGTCCACCAACTAATGAATGGATAAACAAAATATGATATATCCATACAATAGAATATTATTCAGTCACAAAAAGGAATATATATGCCATAACATGGGTAAACCTTGAGCTAAGTTCAAGGTTAAGTGAACCTTGCTAAGTGGAAGAAGCAAGCCAATAAAGACCACGTATTTCATTTATATGAAATGTACAGAATAGGCAAATCTATAGAGACAGAACGTAGATTAGTGGTTGCTTAGAGCTTGGGAAGATAGGGAAAGTGAGGGGTGATAACTAAAAGATATGGGGTTTCTAGTTAAGTCTAATATGGTTTAAACTGATTGATGGTGCTGAAATTGTGTGCCTGCATCTTTATTGCAAAGGGGACTAAGAATTTGAGTTCTGACTACTACACTGGAAAATTTACCACTTGAATATGAAAATTTCCCCTAAGATAGAAAAGTTATTCAGAAGGCCTTTTGATCATAATGAGATGCCTACTACAAAGAAAAAGCATAGAATCCCAGAAAACCCAAAATCTTAGGGGTAAACAGAGGAAGAGAACCCAGAGAAGAATACACAGAAGGAAGGGACATATAGATGGAAAGAAAATCCAAAAAGAAAAAAAAATGTCAGAAAGTGGATTAAGGAATTTCAAGAGGGAGGGAACGATCAAGACTGTTATTACTAGTATTACACACAAGTCAAATCAAATAAAGGTTGAGAAATATCCATTGGCTTTAGCCATTAGGAGGTCATTTATATCTTTAGCATGAGAAGGAACCCCAATTTCAGTGGGATGAAAAGGAAATGGGAGATGATGACATTAAAAATATACACTATCTCAAGACCTGGGGATCTAGTCCCAACATTTAGGTATTTAATAAACATCATCATATTTAATCCTTGCAAAGCCTTATGAGGAAGGGACCATTATTATTCCCATTTTACAGATGAACAAACAGACTTTGGGACCTAAGGTCATGAAAGCAGCAAGTCTGGGTCTCACACCGAGACTTGTCTTACATCAGAGTCAGAAAGAACTCGTAAGCACTAGATCACACTGCCAACATTTTATAATAGTTGCATGTTTTAGGACAATCCCCCAAATCAGAGATTCTCAGAATGGGAAGGGATTTGAACTCTGTTCTTCCTGGTTCTACTTCAGTGGTTCTTTCTTAGATCCCTAAAGCCAGAATATGTCTCTACCCCATCCTGTCATTATATTTCCTCTATTATATTTGGTTTTGAATCCATTTTCCTCCTCCCTGATTTTTTCTTTTTTTCCTTCGAGGAAACACCCATTATTCCTTGATCCATTTGATTTGACAAGTGCTAACTTCACCTCTGTCTCTAGGGCTGGGCAAGTCACTCACTCTTGGCCAATTAGAACATGGCATCCCTCTGGCCACTGTGATAAGTGTAGGGGTAAGCTTGCAACCAAATCCAGGCCACTGTGAGTCACATCCAAGACTTAACACCATACTATTGTGAAAGAGAAGTCCTACTTTCTGTTAGACTTGAATCTGGGAGGATATAGACCTGGAGGTGTAGGAACCATCACATAGAATCTAAAAATGAAGCCTACCCTTAGGCGAGCAGATCCAGAAGGAGAATAGATTTGGGGTCCCAGTAATATTATTTGTGCCCTTGGCTCAACCTTCATTTGGAAGCCAGGACCTCTGTACTTTTCATAATATGAGCTAATAATTTTTTGTTTGTTTAAGTCAGTTTGAATGGAATTTTTTCTTACTTATACCAAGAGAGACTTAATGCACGGCTTATCACTGCTTGCATGGTATTTTCTCCCCCAGTAGAATGTTAGCCACAGAGTACCCTGATCCTGCCATGTTTCTATTTATGCTCTATCACCATCAATGACTAGGATGGTGCCTTGTATGTAGCAGGTGCTCAGTAAATGTCTGATGGATTCAATAGAATTGAATGTGGGCTGATTCCAGAACATTCTCTGAAAGTTGCTTTAGAAAAGCCTCCCATCTGTAAGTTTGCTGACTGCCTCTTTTATCTCTTAATCACAAAAGTAATCTGTAGAAGAAATTCCAAATATTTGATCTGTTTTTTTTTGACTCCACATTAAACTGGTATTTAGTATAAATATGTACTTGGAATGTTCACTGCATGCTCCAACAAAACAGATTGGATGATGCAGAGTGGATTGCTCTATCAATGACTCGATAAAATGAAATGTTTACTTCACGTCCTTTGTAAAAAACTGGTTTTCTCTGGAGGTTGATTCCTTTCACGCAAGGCTACTAACATCCTCTCAAATAAAAAAGGGGTAAAGAAGTAGGGCATTTTTCTGTTTATGACTGTGAAAACTTGGCAGCAATTCTGTACCAAAATGGCCATGAGTTATTGCTGCTGTGCACCATTTAGGGACACTGCTCTTTGGGCTGGGCTCAATAAACCAGAAAGACAGACAGAAATTAATACTTTCAGAACACATTAAGGAACAATGCTAAATGATGTGTCATAGCAATGAACATCTGGAAAATCCTGATTTGCTTGTATTAATAACTGCTGAGATGGCAGTTTTGCATTGAAATGGGTAGGGAGAATCTTCTACCATATCTTTACAGCAAAAAACACTGGAGGAAATATAATGAATTGATTATATAAATATTTCAATTCATCATAACTATAATTATAGCTGACTCTTACTGAGTACTTATTATATACTCAGTACACTTGGCACTGTTCCAAGCACTTTACACTTATCAGTAATAGGTAGCAACTATTATTATCCCCATTTTACAGATATGAAACTGAGGTACAGTACAATTACTTAACTTGCTCAAGGTCATACAGGTATAAATGGAAGAGCTAGGATTCACACCAGATAGTCTTGCTCCAGGGCTTCTGTTCTTAACCATTATGCTTTATTGCTTCTCAGAATATTTGCACAAATAAGTTGGTAAGCTTGTAGGAATGTAGGAACATGACCTTTTGGGAAAGTCATCTTGCAACATCTACTAAAATTTCAATTACACTTACCTTTAACTTAATCTAGGAACATTTTCTACAGAAGTAATACTAAAAGATTTACATACAAGAATGTTTATTGCAATGTTGTTGGTAGCAATTGGAAAATTCTGATGCCCATCAATAAATAAAGGTTGAAATAACAGTGACACAATAATATTTTGCAGATATATTCTGAATTAATTGGATGTAGATCTATTGACCTGGAAGTATGTCCATGGTGTATCATTAAATGAGGAAAGCAAATAGCAGAGAACTGTATGGAGTGTGATCCATTTTTATCAAAAAACAAGCAAAGAATATATATATATATATATTCTATATATATTCTCTCTCTATATTCTATATATATATATATAGTTTCATGAGAATTGAGTAGAATTAGGATATATCAGGCTGTTAGTATTTGGAGGTGGGGAGAAGAAGTAGGCACAAAATAAGGTAAGAAAACAAAGACTAAAACAACACAGAACAATAAGCATTGCATAATGTCAAATATAATATAAAATTCCACAGTATTATTGCAAAAATGTTATAATTGAATATGCATTTTAGGAAGAGCTAGACAGTAACAAGGACAAATGTTAAACATTAAATTGATTAAATAATTGTGTGAGAAAACTTTTTCTTGGATCTTAATATAGATTTTTATAATAAAGGACCATTAATAGGGGGGAAAAGGATTATAAACCTTTTTAGGAGAGAAGCAAGTTTGGAACCCAGAAGTGAAATTAAAATGAAATTAAGTATTGTGGTCGATTTATTGAAATGTGAACATGGGCTCTGTGAAGTGTGGTGGAGGTTGCACTGCCAAGCCTCATGGCTGGGAGCCCAAGAGGAAAAAGTCAAGGCAACAATGAGATGGAAAGAGACTGATTCTCACATTCCTGATTTATGATTTGTTTGGCCTCAAATCACAGCTGCCTTCGACATATATATTTATTAAAGTACCCACTAGCAACTCAAGAGCTTTGGGAACTACTTATCCATTACAAAGATATTGGCCAGCTCATCCATCCATCCATCCACCTATCCATTTTCAGCTGTTCAACTAGCAACAGTTGCACGCCTACCATGTGCCAGGCCATATGCCAGGTGCTCATTCTATGGTAAGGTTGCTTCTATCACCAAAGATAAACATATTCTCTCCTTCCTCCCAGAAACCTTATCTGTGCATAAGCATGTTTCCTTACCCTGCTGACTATGCAAAACAGAAAAGAATGGAATACTTTTTCTTTTATTGAGGTTGGAGTGGACATTAGGGGGCCACTTTTTACCATAATGGCTCAGTTTAATACCCATTACCTACCATGGCACACAAGGCTTTTTACACTGTGACATTGACCTGTTTGGTGAATATCCTCTCCTACTACTTCCCACACTCTATCAACACAACCATACCAAATTTCTGGGTGTTTCCAGAATATAGCATGGCTTTGTAAGTCTCTTTGTCTTTGGAAATGCCAGTCACCATGCCTGGAAAACCCTTACCCATCCTTTAAAATCAACTCAAATGTCACCTGTGTGAAGTCCTGGGTCACCTTCTCAGAGAATTCTCAATTTCTCAAGAATTCCTCCATTCTTGTTGTCAGTACCAGTTGTTATTGGTACTTGAGGTCTACAGTAAGTTCAAGAAGTTGGAGAACTGTGAAATAAACCACCTGTGTGATAGTGAACCTGTACAGACAATGAATGATGGTTCGGAACAGACATGAAACATCACCTAGAAGACAGGAAAGTTCCCAAGCCTATAGGATTTGATTGTAACTTGATTGAAAGAAAAAATTTACAACTCTAAGAGAGATTGTTCAGTTGTAAGGCACAGGAAAATAGTATGAGAAGCAATGTGAACAATTCTTATCCCAGCATTGCCTCAAAGGGTGAAATTTCCTTGCTGGAGATAAGACTTGAAATATTTCCAGGTCTAATGACAAAGCTGTACCTAGTGTGGAGGTGGATACAGGGCATTATCAATATCAGTCCCATCAGCAAAACCATCCTGTTGTGACAATGATAGAATATCTTAGCCAGGCCACAAAGGAATGTTATGATTATGATTAGTCTTCCTTAATAACAAGGAGCATAAACATCCTTCAATATAATGTTAATAGTTTTATTTCTCATTAACAATTATTAAATAAGCATTCTCATATCTATTTTAGTGTCCTGTACATTTTATTTATCATCAGTCAGTCTGGCAGGTTCCTATCATCCCTGAGCACAGCAAGTCTATGGACTGGCAAAGCAGAGGGAGAGACCTTGGAGGTTAGCAATCATTGAGATGCAGGCCAGTAGTTCTCAACCTTGATTCCGCAGTGTACATGGTGAATGGTGTTCATGTGGAAAGTTTTCGTGGACAGTCCCAGGCTGATGTGAAATCCTAGTGTGCTACCTATAACTCCTCTTCTTTCTTTTCCACTTAAGAAAACATATCTATGTTCTATCAGCTCCACATAGAGGTGATAAAGAAAAAAAACAAAAACCAAAAACCAGAAAACAAAAAACATATCAATGCTGGGCACGGTGGCTCACGCCTGTCATCCTAGCACTCTGGGAGGCAGAGGCGGGAGGATGCTTAAGGCCAGGAGTTTGAGACCAGCCTGGGCGATACCAAAATCCCCATCTGTACAAAAAAAAAAAAAGGCAAAAAAAATTAGCTGGGCATGGTGGTGCATGCCTGTGGTCCCAGCTACTTGGGAGGCTGAGGACGGAGGATCTCTTAAGCCCCGGAGTTTGAGATTGCAGTGAGCTATGATCACACCACTGCACTCTAGGCTGGTCTTGCAACAGAGCAAGACCCTGTCTCAAAAAAAAAAAAAAGGAAAGCATATCAGAATACAAGTGAATACAAGGTTGCCATAGAGATGACCTTGAATCTGCTTTAATTTTTAAAAGTAAATTATTATTCTTGTTATTGTTTTTTTTTTTAGCAGCTCCACTCTGGTTCTGCTCAGTTTTGAGGGTAAGATTTGTAAAGGATTTTAGTGGGTCAGTGACATGAGATGATTGTATTTTAAAATTACAAAATGACAGCTATGTATATATTTATGTATGTATATGAATGCTACTGCAATATTTGGGCAAGAGATAATGGTGGCCTAAATCAAAGTTGTGGCAGTGAGGATGGAGAGGAAAGGATAGATTTGAGAGGTGTTTAGGAGTAGAATGAATAGAATGAGTGGATATTGGTGGGGGTGGGGTGAGCTGGGTTGGGAAGGAGGGTGGTGATAGAGAGGCAGAAGTTATAGATAGCATTAGTTTGCTTGAATGAAGGCAAATATAGTGGAAATAGTAATACCACTAATAGAAAAAAGACTATAGGATAAGACCTGGTTTGGAGTGGGGGAGGACACATTTGCTTTATATACCCCAAGTTTGAGGTTTCCAAGGGAAATCCAGGTGGTGATGTCAAGTAAGATGTCAAAAATACAGGTCTGGAAATTAACATAGATGTATAAATATGCATTTAAGAGTCATTGGAGTATGAATGATAACTGAAGTCAAAGTAGTAGTGTGCAAGGTAAAAAGGAAAGGCAGGTGAAGAATTAGATCTAAGAGTAGTAATATGGAAGGGCTGACCAATGTAGGAAGAAGCCAGTGAGAAAATTGAGAGGAGAGACATTGGGACTCATCAGGAGAATCAGGAGAATGGATTGTCATGGAAACAAAAAGAAGAGCGGAGTCCAAAAAGAAGAGAGTGATATCAAATACTCCAAAGAAAGCAAGGGAAACAATGACAAGGATGCATTAGCCTTGGCAATAGAAGGTCATTGAAGACCTTTAAAAGAACATCAAAGTGCACAAGCAACAAAAGAAAAATGAAAAAGTGGGAGTACATCAAACTAAAAAGCTTCTGCACACACAAAGGACACAGTCAACAAAGTGAAAAGGCAACACATGGAATGAGAGAAAATATTTGTGAACCATATATCTGACAAGGGGTTAATATCCAAAATATATAATGAACTCATACAACACTGTAGCCAAAACCCAAATAAGCCAATTAAAAAATGGACAAAGGACCTGAGTAGACATTGTCCCAAAGAAGATATACAAATGTCCCACAGGTATGAGAAACGGGTCCGAACACCACGAATTATCATGAAAATGCAAATCAAAACCACGATGAGAGATAACCTCACACCTGTTATAATGGCTATTATCAAAAACACAAGGAATAACTATTGCCAAGGATGTGGAGAAAGGGAACCCTTGTCCACTGTTGGTGGGAATATAGATTGGTACAGCCATTATGGAAAACAGTATGAAGATTCCTCAAAAAATTCAAAACAGAACTACCATATGATCCAACAATCCCACTTATGTGTATATATCCAAAGGAAATGGAATCAGTATCTCAAAGAAAATCTGCATTTCCATGTTCGTTGCAGCATTATACACAGTAGCCAAGACATGGACACAACCTAAGTGTCTGTCGATAGATGAATGAGTAAAGAAACTGTGGGTATACACACACAATGGAATATTATTCAGCCTTAAAAGAGAAGGAAGTCCCATCACTCACGGTAACATAGGTAAATCTTGTAGACATTATGCTAAGCAAAATAAGTCAGACAGAGAAAAACAAATACTGCACTATCTCATTTATATATAGAATCTAAAAAATTGAATCCATAGAAACAGAAAATATTAATAGAATGGTGGCAGGGGGTAGGGTAGGGGAAATGGGGAGATGTTGGTCAAAGAGTACAAACTTCAATTATAACATGAATAAGTTCTGGGGATCTAACGTACAGCATGGTAACTACAGTTAACAATACTGTATTGTATACTTGAAATTTGTTAAGAGAAATCTTAAATGTTCTTACCACACACACACACACACACACATACATGGTAACTAGGTAGCATGATAGATGTGTTAACTAACTTGATTGTGGTAATCATTTTACAATATATACATATATCAAGTAACATTATATATTTTAAATTTATACAATTTTATTTGTCAATTGTACCTCAATGAAGCTGGAAAAATTTTAAAAAGTAACTGTGAGGAGATGGATATGTTAATTTGCTTGACTGTAGTAATCATTTCATTATGGGTATGTATATCAAAATATGTTGTACACCTTAAATAGATACAAAAAAGAACTATTTAAAATGAAAAAAGAACATCAAAGTGTGTGGTGCATGGGCACTGGATTGCAGTGGGTTCAAGTGTGAACGTAAGGGAAGGAATAAAAGGATGCAGAGTGGAGTTTGGTGATAAAGGAAATAATAATGATAGTAACATTTGTTGAGTGCTTGTTTTGTGTCAGGCATAGTGCCTGACATATAATTTCTCATGAAGTTTTATGAACTATGTAGAATTATTACCCCCTTTTATACACCAGAAACACATTTTGGAAGTTAAGTGAGTTGCTAAAAATCATACAACCAATAGGCTGCAAAACATAACTCAAACCTAGTGTTGACTGACCCAAACCCAGGATCTTGACCACCATACTAGCACCAGAGAAGAAGGTGGGGCCAGAGGGCACCCTTGTTTATATGACTATAAAATTATAAAAGGAATGCTTCTTATGAAATCATAGATTTAGTTTTTTAACAAGGAAAATCACATGCACAAACAAAACCACAAGGGACTGTTTTCCTTGAATTGCCATTCTGATCTCATGTCTGGAATCAACTAATAATGAATGACTCCAGTTCTTTCAGTATCAAAACTTTGCAGTCAGCCAGCTAGCTGGTCAGTCATTTACATGTGCTGAGTCGTTTATACAGGAGGGTAAACTTGAAGTGAAATTAAAACACCAGTCTCAACTTCCTGAACCCTTGAGGAAACATAGCAAGTGAAATACAGAGGAAAGAAGCGTTCTAGATCCACCTTGCTGTTTCTGACTTGTGCTGGAGAGATCCCAGAAAGGTGTTGTGGTTACAGTGTCCCTGAGGCTATTCAGGTCCATTCTTGAGTGGGCCTGTTTCACTCTGGGACTCTGGGTTTTCTTCAAACTCAATGTGGAAAGGCCTGAATTCTCAATTCTATTACAAAAGGGACTTGCTGAGGTCCCTTGGTCTCATGGAGCACCCGTGATATGCCAGCCATGTGGCAGACGCTCTGAGGGTACAAAGCTAGCTGATGATGATGATAAGAAGATAAAACCATTATGACCTCATGGACCAACCTGGAATCCAAATATAATCACATCTCTTTAATTTCTTCAATTAACTGTTCTACCGCACATGCCTTCACTAGCACAAAGTCCAGTATCTCTCTCCCCTAAATTATTTAAGAGTTCAAAACATTTCCTCAGTGCAAAGGGTTATGACCCACTTCCAAAAGCGAGGTTGAGAGAAGAGCAGTGAGTTGATCAATCCAAAAGTTTCTTTGTTCTGCTTCTGCCATACTGGGTCCTTGCTATGCCTTCATTGTCTACTGGGCTTATTTACTGCTGAGGGGATACCCTAACCTGGCTGCAGGGTGCACCAAGCTTTGCCCTCAAGGTTCAGTTTCTCAGCTTACTACACACTCAGTGTGTTCTGTCTTCATTTCCCAATGGCTTCCAGCCTCAGTGAGAAGGCTTCACCAGGCCCAGTGCTCCACACACAGCCCTTTCCTTATGGCAAGTGCCTCTCTGGGGGCCTTGTTCTTCTTTCCTGCCAACAGAGCTCAGTGAATATCATCCCAATCCACTTGAGGTCCAATAACCTAAAACCTCAAAGAGAAAGAATCAGAACCTCCTTTCCTTTCCTCTTTCCAGGACAGCCTCCTTGTACAACTCCAGGGGCATCATCCACATTGTGCCCCTCAGAATACATCTATCACAATAGATTACAATATGAATGGTACCCCCTGGAGTGTGCAACTCTGCACTGACTCCCCCACCTAATTCCCAACCTTCTATACAAGAGGAATGGGAAAGAACAGACGTGTCAAGACTAAGCCATCCTATTATTCTCTTCTTCAAAGGCAGTAGTTGCATAATTCACTCAAGTGATTCTTGCAAAATAAAGAAGATCCGCTCCAATGTGATTTTCCAAAGCTTGTTTTTTTAATAAAATGTATTTTCTGCTCTTCCAGGTACCTCACTACACAAATAATAACAACTATCATTTACCCAGAACACATGGTACTAACATTAATACTTTATGTGCATTTTCTCATCTCTATTGTAGAAGAATTCTGAGTCTGAGTGGAGCTAAAATGTACAGAAATTATAGTACAAGGAAGAATGTGACAAAAATCACATGGGTGAGATAAGGGCAAAGCATCAAGGGAGCTCAGAGGAGGGAGGGATTATTTCTAACCAGAGAGGCTCATTCAGTCAACATTCAACACATCGTTATTGTGTACCTTTTACATCCTGGTCTTAGGAATCTCACAGACCATGAAGAAAAGGACAAGGAAACAGATCATCTCAACAGTGTGATGTCATTTGATGACTGCAATCAGGCCTCCAGGGCAGGCTCCTTGGAAGAGGCAGCACATGAGCTACAAGCACTGAAGGTTACAGGGGCTTCTGAACAGACCAGGATGGGGATCCCTGATACCCCAGGGTTGCACCTGGATCTCATTACACCAGCCCCATCCTCTAGAAGAGAGAGAGAAACAAGGGGTTGTTAACTTCTCTGTTCATTTCTCCTCCTAGGCCCTAATTTTGAAGCCTTTAATGGTAACCAGTCCTTCCCCTCTGTGCAACTGGCTTTTCTCCCACTGCAGATTGCATTGCACTTTTCCTTACTTAACTCCATTCAGTTTGTGACCTCCTCTCCAATTTACCAATTCTGATTCACATTCTCCATCTTTCTCCCACAGAGAAGAAACAGCCAACTTTTGGACTTCCAAACCTCCTGGAAAAAAGCCAAGCTTCCATAAACTCCAGAATATTATTGTGTGAATTAAAATGTTCACATGGTATCAACCATGCAGTTACTCCAACATTTATTTTGGAAAATATTACATTTGGAAAATGGGAAGCATTCCAGAGCATTCCCTTACCTTGAAATATCAGTAGACACAAGGGTATTTTGAGATCATTCTTGCTCAAAAGTTAGCAAATAATCTGTACAATTAGACACATAAAATTGCCTTAAATAACATTAGTTAAGGACTCTGGGGCTTAAAAATTTCCTATAGAGTATTTGTTGTGTAATTTGGGACAAAAGCCTGCAATTTTAACTTACTGAAGAAAACTTTCAAAATGCCTTTGAGTTAATTCCCAGTTGGCTCTTATTGTACATTTCACTTCCAATCACTGATGATTAGACCTTGCTTAGTTGTATTTTTTCCAAAATCTTACATGCTTCAAACTCCATCCCCCTGGCTACAAAAGGCAAAGCAGTCTAGAGCCCTAGTGATAACTCTATTGAAACCCTAAAGGCCCAGGCACCCGGTTGCCCAAGGAGCCCATACATTTCTCCCTCACTCACCTCTTCCATCCTTTTCTTCTCAGCTTGGTTTTGCAATGTAAAGCCACAAGAGGAGAGTGCCGTGGGGTCAGATGGCCCCAGGGGGATTTTATTGATGCACCTCTTTCTTCAGTGTGGCACAATTCCCAGTGCCTATGATGTGTTTGCGGTGGCAACAAATGAGATTGGAGGGCCTCGAGAAAAAAAAAGGCCTGGAACGATGGACAGGTTGCAGTCCTTCTTGTGTGTTCTTTCTGGCTTTGAAATTTGATAAGGCTTGAAACTCAACATTGTCCATCATTCCAGTTATGAAAAACAAAACCCAACACACACACATACACACACATACACACAGAAGTGTATGTGTGTATAAATGCATAGAGAAAAAGTAGGAGGACGTACACCAACAGAAAACAATGTTTACCTCTGGGAAAGGAAGGGTAATTAGATGGGGATAAAGGCAGACTCTTAAAAAAAAAAAAATACATATATACACACACACACACACACACACACACACACACACACACATACAGGCCAGGGGTGGTGGCACATGCCTATAGTCCCAGTTACTCAGGAGGCTGAGGTAGGAGGATTGCTTGAGCCCAGGAGTTTGAGGCTGCAGTGAGCTATGATGATGCCACTGTACTCTAGCTGGAGCGACAGAGTGAGACTCCATCTCAAAAAAAAAAAAAGAAGAAGAAGAAGAAAAAAATATATATATTACATTGAGAACATATTCATGTAGTGCATGAGTAATTAAACATAATGAAAAAATGCTTAAAATAAAATGAAAAAATATTTTTAAAAAGACCTAAATAGAATTCTCTATATACACTCTATATACTAATACAGAAAGCTATCCAAGAAATGTTGAGTTAAAAATAGCAAGTTTAAAGTGATATCATAAGTTTAATTTTGGGTAAAAATGTAACTATACCCTCACACAATTGACAGTATATGCATAGAAAAAATCATGAGGAATATGTAAGAACTTATAACTGGTTATTTTTAGGTGATGGAATTAAAGGACATTTTAACTTTCTACATTGCATAGTCCCTATAATATTTGAATTTTTGATAATAGCATGTATTGATTTTTCTAACAAACTAATGGGCTGACATAGTATCATTCCCTTGTTAACTTGATATCGCCCTCCAAAGACTTACTGGCTAGTTTTAATGGACCAATATGTAACACCACACTGATTGACCCAAACATCTAATTCACACCCCAACCCAAATGATAATGTTCATTGGAGGTTCCTAAGTTTAATAAAGAGCCTAGCTTTCACACCTGTGTCTACCTTAAATAAGCAGTTCCATCTGCTACACATTCCCTTCTTCCTCTTATTTGCCTGATAAACTCCTATTCATCCTATAATAACCAGCTCAACCATTAGCTTTCCCCAACTCCCTAGATAGGATTAGTAATTTCCACTTTGTTCCCATAGGATTTGCAACATAATTCTATTTCCACAAGTTACTACCTGTATTCTAGTTCCTTTTCCAAACTGTTCCCTCTTCTGAACTGGCAGCTCCTCAGGGTAAGGGTAGTATTTTATGTTTCTATGTATCTAACTCAGGGCTTAATATAATGAACAGCACTTAGTAGGTATTCAATTAAAATATCTGTTTCCCCAGCCTTCCCCAATATAAGAGTTTTAGATCCAGTGGACCCTAAACATGGCTATGATCAGAATCACCTGGAGGTGCATATAAAAACCACAGATGCTGATACCCCACTATAAATATTCTCAACCCAAATCTCCCAAATGGTTCTTTCTCTTCCTCTTCCCCTTCCCTTCCCTTTGTTTTCCTTCCCGAGCAATTCAAATCAAGGCCATTAACTGGATCTGCACAAGGTAGGCATCTACACAGCGGTGGCGTGGATGGAGACCCAGCATGGGATAAGCTGGGTGAGAGGGTCTCTGGGTGGGAAGGTGATGCTGCATGGATGTCAGAGCCTGGGCAGAGTGAGGAGGGCATTCATGCAGGGGGTGATGCACTGGTGGCCTGGGATGGGGTTTCAGGGCCTAAACAGGTTCAGAAGGGTATTTCCGTGGGGGTAAGATGAATCCAAGCAAAAATTAAGAGTGTCTCTGTGCAGAATCTTCCTGCTTGGATGGAGTGTTAGAGCCCCGAAGGGGTAAGGAGCATATCTGCTTGCATGTTGGGGACCACGGTGAGAGAAGAGTAGTAAATAAGTAAACTTATTGATAGAGGTGTCTTACTGTCAGAGAGTTACGAACATGGAACAGAAGAAAACTAGAATGAATCTTATGGTATTGGATTAAAATGGGAGGCTCTGTGGGTTTTCAATATATAAACAAGTATAGAAATAAATATAGATGTAAATGTGTGTATGTGTGCATAGGCAGATAGCCCTTCATATCTGCAGGCTCTACATCCACGGATTCAAGTAACAGCAGATTGAAAAAATTCAGGAAAAAGCAGCAACATTAAAAAAATACAACAATAAAAACAATACAAATAAAAAAGCAATACAGTATAACAACTATTTACATAGGATTTACATTGTATTAGGTGTTAAAAGTAATCTAGAGATGATTTAAAGTATATGAGAGGATGTGTGTAGGTTATATGTAAATACTATGTCATTTTTTGTAAGGGACTTGAGCATACATGGATTTTGGTATCCATGTGAGGTCCTGGAACCAATCCCCCAAGGATACTGAGGGATGATTCTGTGTGTGTGTGCATGTGTGTGTGTGTGTATAGATATGTGTATATATATATTTCTCTATATATCCACTTGAAGGGTTGGAAATGGCAACACCCGACTAGCAAAGGACATACCTAACATCTTGACTTACATATACTACTCTTCACCAAAAAGAAACAGAGTTCTTTGGAGAATTGGATGATTCTAGTGCTAGGGCAGTGAAAGTAAAAAATGAACTTGCACATCTTGTCCTAAAACAACAGAGTGTTCAAAGAATAATGGAGACATGTCCAAGGAGCACGGGAGACAGCTTAAAGGAGCTTTTACTGGCTATAGCGGGGACAATTTGAGCATCAAAATGAGTAATGATAGTAATGGATTATAACCCACTGGATAAAATAGGAATCTATGTGTATATACTAATATAAATTAGTGAATAAATTGAAAGTGTAATGAAGAACAGGATATTTACATAGCTTTAAGTTTCTTCCCCATAAAAAACTTATTAATTGCAGACAGAAAAAGAGCCACTTTATAGGAGACAGCAGACACCATCTTAATAAAGTGTCCAAAGTACCCATAACTAGCAACGGGACAAATAAAAATTGTGTGCCATCTGATAGGATGCAATGAGAAGAACATTGTGTCACTTCTATATTATTCCTTTCAGAGATCACAACCAGAATCTAATCATGAGGAAACTTTAGACAACCAAATTGAGGGTCATTCTAAAAATGCCCTGTAATTTTAAAATGTCAAGGTCATGAAAATCAAGGAAAGACTGAGGAACTGTTTTCAGAGGGAAGGAGACTAGAGAGACACGACATAAATATGACGCATGATTCTGTACTTTCCTTTTACTTTAAAGGATGTTGAGGGAACAATTCGCAAAACTTGAATGGGGTCTGAGGATTAGAGTAAGGAAGTATCAATGTTAATTTTCCTGGGTTTGATGGGTTTTCTTTTCTTATATAAGGGGATGGTCTTGTTTGTAGGAAATACTAAAGCATTTGAGAGTACTAGGGCATCATGTCAGCAACTAACATTTAAATGGTTCAGAAAAAAGTTACTTGTACTCTTCTTGCAACTTTTCTGTAACTTTGAGATTATTTCAAAATAAAAAGTAAAAAAAAAAAAATTCTCAGATAGGTCCAGGGCATCTGTTGTATTAAAAAGCTTCCCAGGTGATTCCAATGTTCAGGCTTGGAAACTACTGGGCTAAACAATGTGAGTGGATTGTTATTAATTAACCTGAGTTTTCCCTTCTCATTTGAACTTCTCCATCATATGAGGGTGCTTGAAAAAATATAGATTTTTGGGCCCAACTTGAAATCCACTAGATTAGAATCTTCAGAAGTAAAGCATGAATATTTTTATTTATAGTAAGTAGCTCTTAGGATCAGAGAAGTTTGGGAAACACTGCAATTCATCATGAAGGTCACTGAACCTTTTGTCCATGGCATGCAAGCAGGGTGTGGTGGTTTAGAATCAAAATAGTGAATTATATCTGCACTGAGGAAGGCTAGGTGGCCAGAACAGAGTCAGAGGACAGGTATGGCATTCTTTTCTGACAACACCTACTGCAGGTGGTCTACAGTTTCCTAGTTCCTGATGGAAGCTTGGGAAAGTCTCTGTCCTGGGTTCTCAGGCTGAGACTGGCAGGGTTTAGGCAGAGGAGGTTTGGTGAAACTATTAATAGTTACATGAGACACCACATCAGGCTATTGTGAGTGTTCTGCATGCTGTATGACTTGACTGCCAACCCTCCTGGTTAGTACAGGTTTATATTCCTTCCATGGCTCTGAGGCTCAGATTTTTCTGGGACCTAAGTAATGTTGAATTCTCACTCATGTCCTTGGCAGCTCTATGCAACATAAACAGAGATGCACACTGACCATTTTAAGGTGTGATCAGCACAATTTCAGTTGTTACTATTTATTCAGAAATAACCAACTGCTATTTTTCTTTCTTAAACCCTCCAAGTCTCAATTTTTTCACCCATAAAATGATTTACTGTGAGAATCAGGGGAAAATGTTAATAACATATGTAAACACCTAAAACTGTGTCTAATTCAATAAAATGGTCATTATTATCGATACTTTTGTTATTATCATTATTCTTTCTCCAATTGACAAATTCTTCTTACCTTTTTCTTTGCTGTTTCTTTCCAAAACCCCTTCCAAATGCATTATCTTCTTGCATTATCAATTCTTAACTTTTAATCATCAATAACTCTGTGCTAAAGATGTAAAACATCTAAATAAACATAATTTGTAAATTCCACTGTACTTTTGTATTTTACCAAAAAAAAAAAAAAAAGCATTACAGCTCCTGTGATTGGCGCTGTGACAAGACCTGGATTTTTTCTTTACCTGGGATGCAAAGATGATTAGTGAAATGCAAGCTCCAGGGAGCTCATGGTCTAGTGGAAATGACAGATAGTAGGTATTGGTAAACATGTATTCAGAGATGTCTGGAACTACCTTCCACTTTCATTGGTGTGTGTAGGACTGCCATACTCCCTTACTAAGTATAGCCTTTTGGCAGGAAACCCCAACTGGAAGTAAAATAGTCCCTCATTTCAGAAAGGAGCTCCTGCCTGCCTCCCTGGCTGACTACCTTCCATTAAGATGGTGAGCAGGTGCAGGACAGGGAAGGAGACATGTAAGTAAAGATGAGGATGAGGCACTGGGTACAGAGGATGCTGGGGAGCAAAGAAAGGGAAACAGTGTAATTAAAAGAGGCAGTAGGGGAAAGTTTGTTGGTGGGACTATGCAGAGTGGTCGAGGGTCCAGGCTCTGGGGATCAAAATGCTGAGATTCATATCCTGGCTCTCTGACCTGTAAGGTCCTTGACTCTGGGCAATCCTCTTGATCATGAGTGCCCCCATTTTCCTCATCTCTAAAACGGGGGTAATAAATATACCATCTTCATAGGGTTGTGAGAATTAAATGAGATAACAGACATAGAACAGAGCCGGGAACATGGTAATGCTCAAAAAATATTGGCTCACCTAATTTTGGTGGATTATGTCTAAGACAATGTTTCCTGCCTTGGGTGTAGTTAGGGATGTAAGACAGCCTGCTGAGAGGACCCATGTGACCCAGCCACACATGGGACACAGACAGCACGCTGTTTTCACAGCTCTTTGCCTTTCCTCTGCCTCCAAGAGAGCAGGAGAGTCATTGCCTTGCTTCTTGCTCTACCCACAGCAGCTAGAATAGTGCTGCTCACATAATGCATACTCACTAGATACTTGTTGAATTAATGAGGAATGAATGAATGCATACCTGGAATGTGTTTTAATACTTTATTCATCAAAAAAACTTGCCTACTATTTCTTTAACACATAATTCAAATTCTTTGAATCTCCTCTGATACATCCCTCCAGAACCCAAAGAGAAGTTAGGCACTTCTGCCTCTGCCTTTATTTATTCATACATCTTACATTATACTTTTATTTTAATTTCCATACATATCTTCCCCATTAGACAGGAGAAATCACAGAGGCATGGACTGATTGTGTTTTAATCTTTGGCAAAGAATGCCTTGCAAGGGACTACACTTATACATTTTCTTTCTGCTTTAGGAGGCCTTGGGGGATGAATTATTGAGGCACAAAGCTATAATCTCTCAGAGGGTGACAGACAGGAATCCTGGGATTTGGAATTTGGAATCCAGGATAAACGTCTAAATCCTATTGCCAAGGAAGGACCTTTGGTGTCTAAGGGTCAACTGTTGCTCAGAGAGTAGTGGCCCTGGAGACCACCTAGGGAGTCACTTTAGCCAAGGGCATGCAAGGACCTGTTGTATTTTTATTTGTTGAAATGGAAAGTGGGCTGGCCTCTGGTTTTGCAGACTGTGAGCCAATCTGAGTGAAGTGCTACTGGATTGATGGTGGAGCTTGAAGGAGAATGGTTTTATGTGATGGAAAGGACTGAGCACTAAATGCTGTAGACTGGAAGATCCAGTTCTCTGTTAATCATGGCATTGAGAGAAGGGAGTCTCTCAGGAAGACACCCTCCATCAAAGTATCAAACTGGACCAGCAGCAGCATGTGACCACGGAGCTGCTATGGGGTCTGGCTGACAGTGGAAGGCCAACTTTCAACATCAATGCCATGAGGCATCCAGGAATAGCAGTGGGTATTTGGATACCGGGGCTTATCTTAGCTTGAAGTAGAAGTCAAATTTACCTCCTAATTGGACTGTGTACACACTTCGGGATTCCCAGAAGATCTAGAAGAAGGGAAAGGGACTCCATGAAAGATATATCAGATTCCCCATTAATCTAACGTGAGAGGACTCAGTCATTTTTCATTTAATTAGGAGAATTGAATATGCAATCATAATTCCACCTTGAGCATTGAGGAGTTTACACCAGCTACACCTCAGGGGATCTGCTTTGGTTTCTACCGTACTGCTTGTCACATGATGGGATTCATTACAGGATTATAGCACTAACAAAGAGATAAACAGAATGTGACTATAATGTGAATTGTTGATATGATTTCTACAAATTCAGTTGGGAACCCATTTAGGCCTTCTTTTATATTCTGCAAACCTTATGTTAAATAGGTCACTGAGACACAAAGACTATATTTTATAGTGCTTTCTAGATATATATATATATACACCCAGTCTACCCAGGCCTCACCAGACTGTGATTAAAGATGAGGTCAAGTTTACCTTGTAATGTGCAAATTACTGTGGCTCCAACTTTCATCTCATCTGATGACAGAAAGTCATGTCTTTTATGAGGCTCCTCTCCACAAGTACGTCTTTGCACCTCCCAGCCGCTCACATGTTCCACATATCCATACTGCCCTAGCCGCCTCTGTGCTTCCAGATTGCTCACTGCAGCCCTACCACTGTTAATCCTCACCTCCTACAGCCCCAGGATTGATGCCACCACAGCTATGCTGACTTCGGGTGGGGAGGAAAGGCTTCCCTTCTCTCTACTAGATGTTCCCAAAGGTGGACACAGACCCTTCCTTTAATTTCCCGTAGCATGATGAGGATCAGGCTATAATATATAGCATAATTTTCCAGAATGCTTAAAGACACGAGAAAGGAATTATAAAACCCAGGAACTTAAAAATGGCTACTATCTAGGAATGCTCTCACAGTCCACAAGCCAGAGCACCGGCTGTCTTCAGCCATTGGAGGTTGCCTCCCTGCCTCGTTCCCAAGATTGGGCTATCTGGTAGGGTCTCCTTATCATTTCCCCTTGGGGGTGCCCTCCAATGAGCTGGCTCTACCGAAAGTCCAGGCCCCAATTTCCAGAAGCCCTGGGAGAAGACCACATTTTTCCTTCTAGTGTCTTTAGTCTCAGGCCTGCCTCCCCTATCCTTGTTTCCTGTCCACTTCCTCTGGGGAAACTCCAGCCCTTCCTCATTCATGAGGTCAGGGCTGTCCCTATGGCCTCTGTGAAATCATCACATAAAAGCAAAATATCCAATGGGGCACATTCTCCAATGTCTGCGTCTGAATATTACTATGTGTGAGATAATAGCAGACCAATCTTTTAACACTAAGCCTAGCCCAGACCTATTTCTTTTTACAGCATTTTATCCCACATGAACTCAAAATCAGAACTGTAGTTTTTCTGCAGTCCTAAGGTTTTCACTCCCAATCTCCTGTGAAAAGCAATTTAAACAGGAAGCATAAGCATGCCTACTAAAATAAACAATACCATACAGGCTGGGATAGTCTACATCCACACTTTACAGAATACATTTCTCCAAAGGCATAGTAAACTGCAGAGATGTAGCTCCACCCATAAAGAAGACAATTTTTAATACCATTATGCAGAAAAGTTTAGCTCTCTGAAGATACAACTGTCAAATGCCCATTCCAGAAAAGGGTCTGGCATTTTAGATGTAAGCATATCTAACCTGGTCTATTTAGATCATTTTCCCCAAACCAAGGATTAATCTGCCTCAAGATGAATGAAAGTTTCCCCTCTTACAAAAACTACTTGAAGATTTGAAATGACAACATTCAAGCCACCATACTCACTCTAGCCTTCACAAATCTCCAGCCCATTTTTAGTTAGGACTCTAGTTACAAGTATCATGTGGCTGCCTACCCCCAAGAGTCTGCTTTTCTTAAGGGTATCACTCCCAAAGTGGAGTCCAACCTTAAGATGAGGGCAGAAGGGAAACTGCTGCCTTCTTCCAAGGAGTCTTTTCCCTGCCACATAAATATGGAACTAATTTTGATTTCTTTTTCTTGAAACTTAGATACCTGGCTTGTCAACAACAATTCAAAAAGAATTTTATAAAAGTTAAATAATTAGAGTTAGCCAAATTGTAAAATTGAAATTCTTTAGGGATTCAATTTCTGTAGTCATAGGTCATGCAGAATTGAACTAATTTGGAGGTGTGGATTTTAGTGGGTTTAGGTTGTGGAGACTGTCAACTCAGACAAATTGAAACAAAAGGTGGGTTTTCTCTATACGTTTCTGAATAGACTTTAACATTTTATAATTAACAACAGCTGGCAAGTGCTCACATATTTCCATTTATATTGGCCACTAGCCCAAACAATAAAAATAGATTTTTGCAAATCATAAACTTAAAAATCACCAATGGGGAATGCCATTTTTAATTTAAAAACACAAGTGCATATACAGTATACAGAAATAAGTCATAGAGAAGTTTCCATTTTCTTTTCTTGCTTTCAGTTCCATTCATTGAAGTACTTATTGTCTATAATGTGTCTTGCACTGTGCTAGGTCCTGAAGTTGACAGCAAGATGAATAAGCAAACCTGCTGTGTGTGTCCTTATCACCTGGTTGGGGTATAGGGGTGAGTGGGGTGGCAGGAAACACTGTTAGCTAAAATATTAAAATAAAAAGCCTGTTCTCAGTTAATAGTAGAGATGTGGACCATGTGTTATGGAAGCACAGAGAAGAGCAACTACCTCTACCCAGAAGGCTTCACAGAGAAGGTGCATTTCAGTTGGATTTTGAAAGTTCAGTAGAAGATCATAAAAAGAAGGAGAGAGGAATTAAATATTTGATGTTTATCCTTCTTACTAGACTGACTGTAAGTTTCATGTGGGTAGGGACTGGGCCTTGTTCAAAGTTGTATTTTTTGGTGCTCAGCTCAGTGCTTGGAACACATCAAGTGTTCTAAAATATTTGTTAACTGAACAGTATTTCAGGCAGAAAGAACCACAGTACAATAACAAAATGAATAACACAATGATTTGTCTAGACTATGGCTTATAATATCAACACCATTAGCTCCTGGAAAGGAAAGAGGTATATCCTAAGACAGCTGAAAAGGGAAGGCCCTGTAGAAGGAACCAGAACATCTGTGTTTTAGTCCCAGCCCTGTTATTAACTAGCTACATGACTTTGAATAAACGATTAGCCTGTACCACCTTTAGTTTTCTCATTTGTAAAATAGCCGTGGAAGGGTACATTGTTGTAAGAAAAAAAATTAAAGAAGGAGAAAGAATATAGCACTGCATTTTTTCCTTTATTTTCTAAATGCAAAATTAATACAGGCATCCCAGCTTTAAGATGGCAGGCTGCATGCATACTGATCATCTCTCCCTCCCTGACCAAAATTGCAGCACTGATGAAAAATTGATTAATGAATGTTCAAACACAGGAAAGGGAAATCCCTTGGATCAGAAGCTGTGACTAAATAAGAAACCAGGGGAGTGAGCTGTGGCTTTCCCCACTTCAAAGCTGCTGTTCTTGGTCATGTACTGCCCTGACTGGAGGCCTTCTAGTTCTCTCTAACCTAACTAAAGAGATAATGACATAGAAGATTGAAATGGAAGGAAAAGCTAAGATATATGGAGGTTACAGAGATTTTATCATTAATCTAAAGCAGGCATTTAAAAAATGTTTTTGTGCCAGGAATCCCTTTGGCAGTTTAGTGAGGACTATGGATTGCTTCTCAGATAATACCTTTCAATGCATAAAATACATAAGCTTGCAAAAGAAATCAATTATATTGAAGTGCAGTTATAAAATATTAAAATTTTATGGCATATTAACATATCAACAAATTAAGTAAGAAGGTCTGACAGCTGGTTTACTATCATTTTTGAGATATCTGCCAAATTACACTATGAAAATATCTGTGATTTCTATTGGTGATAATGTCACAGATACTGCCAAGACTATTGCGGTTTGCTGCCTATATTCAAATGGTGGAAAATAGTATATTTCAGGTTAGTGAAATTAAGAATGTAATTGTAATGTTATGAAAATGAAAATATAATTGTCCAAAATAATGGACTCCCCTGAATTCTGTCCATAGATCCACAGGTTAAAAAATTCTGGTCTAATAGAGTTTCTAAAAGATTTCCCTACAACAGAAGAGATATAATACTTTAACTTTCTAGAACTGAAATAAGATGTGATACTTCAGATTTAAAAAGTTTACTAAATGTTAGCAGAACAATACAAAATGAAATAAAGAAACTTTACTAGAAACATATAGAAAGAACATCAGAGATAAAGAGAAAATCCTAATAAACTACCAGAGTAGAAAGATTGACAATTTACAAAGGAAAAATAATCAATAACATTGTATATTTAATGAGAAAATTCTATGCAAGAAAACAATAGAGAAATATTTTTAAAGTGCTGAGGGGAAATTTACTTTGAATCTATAATTCTATACATAACCAAATTATCATTAGTTTGAGGTGGAATTAGTAAAAAGTGACATTTTTGGAAATCTAAATGTTCAGAACAATTAGCATTCATGACCTAAAAATAGACACTATCAAGAAAAATATTAATCCAGAAGCAAATGTTGGAATGCAAATATAATATATTCCAGTTGAAAAAAATTAAATAATATAGTACTATATAAAGTAAAAGGTGAAAGAGCTCTGGTTCATCTTCTTATTTGTTGTGGATTCTCTCATACCTTTGTCAATGACTATGTAAATGTGTACACAAATACGTATATACACAAATACATATACATACAATACCTTTTATTCTTTAAACAATGAATTTACCCTATATAGTTTGTGCTTTTTTTCCCATTCAATGGAATATCATGAATATCCTTCAATATAGGCATGTACATATCTACCTTACTCTTTTTACTATCTGCATTCTACCATATGGGTGTATTATAATTTATACATGTCCATTTAATGTGGATGTTTAGGTTATTTTTAATATTTTTTGCCCTTATAAATAATGCTTGGAGAAATTTTTTTGTCAGTATTTCTATAGGATAGAACCCTGGAATTCGAATTGTTGGGTCACAGGATATATACATTTAAAATGTGGATAGATCCTGCCAAAATGACTTCTAAAAATATTGCTAATTTATAGTCAGAGTAGAAGTATATGAGATGAATTATTTTGAGGGAGAAAATCTTCAAACAAGAGAATAGACACAAAATAGAGAGAATCTGGTTGAAAATTTTTTTAAAGAGACAGAAAATATTTATTATTTTGAGTGCATATGACAGATGGCTTTGTCCTTCAGACCATGTGGAAAATACTTTTCCAAAAGAGATCACAAACTAATCCAAATAGATTTAGTAAGCAAGGAAGTCTTCAACTATTCAGTTAGGTCTTATTCTGTTAAAAGCAGATCAAATAAATTCTTGCAGATAATTTTATCTTTCACAAGGTAATTTTAATGAGGAAGACCTCTGCTTTTGGACTTGATTCTAATCATAATGGAACACTGATTTGTACTGTAAATGTGACAAAATCCTTGATTAAAAAGTACCTGCATAATCTTAGAATTTGTAATATTCATAATATGTAAGAATATGAGAATATGACTGATGAGCATGTACTTAAGACTTTGGGGAAACATCTATCAGACACAATGTACACTTTTCTGGAGAGGGGTAGACTAAAAGCCCTGACTTCAGCATTATACAATTCATCCATGTAACAAGAACACTTGTACCCCCTAATATTTTGAAATAAAAATTATTTTAAAAAAGATAATGAAAAATTTAGAGAGGGAAAAAATATAAGTGGCCCATTATTTGATTCTTCAAATGACAATATAACCATGGAGTGCTAACTATAGAGGGTTAACTATAAAGTTATACTTTAAAATTTTATTTTACTAATTTAGCAAATATTTGTGCTTCTATACCAGCTACTGGGTTAGGCACTAAAGACATTGCATTGATTTTGGAGGAAATTTCAGTTTTAAAGAAATTAATTGATTTGATATATATCAATCCTCTAAATTAAGAAAAAATGTATCTCCATTTTGCAAATGGGTAAACAGTTGCAAACAGGCAAACAATTGAATTTATTTTAAAAGATTATACTGACAACCCACCATAAACACCATCTGCCACACAAAGAAAAACAAGAGATGATCCCTGCCTTCAGATCACTTGCAGTTGTTTTAAGTGCTAGAGTTCCAAAAAATATTGTTTAAAAAAAGCAGTAGAACCTTCACAAAGAAAAATAAAATGCTGATACTACATGTCATGCACAAATTTTCAAAGGAATTGTGAAAAGTTAGAAAAAGAGGCACCTCATCAAAAAAGGACACATAAGAGTAGCAGTAAGAACTCTGAGGACATAGCTAAATCCCAGAATGAACAATTGTTTGAGAGTTACAATATTGCCGAGGAGTAAGACACTGCAGGTATGTTTGGCAGAGGCTTCAGATGAGGACAGGAGTAGGCCTTGTGCTTAGGGGCAAATGTTGCAATCTAAGTGGATGAAAGGCAGAAGACAAAGTGACTAACTCCTCTTTTACTTTTGTATTGTCTGTCAAAAATAATCATCATTTATTAGAAAGAATAAAATCAAGGATAATTGAAATCCAAGGTGGGTAGAAGACAATAAGAATTAATCTATTTTCTATGAATTCAAGTGTCCAGGCCTAAGTAAATTAATTACATCACTTACATATTATAGAACTATCATAACTTGAAGATATTGTGGAATTGTGGAGCTTAGAGATAGTTTTGTGGGTTCATGGATAGTTTGAGAGAACTAGAGGCATGAAGTCAGGCTAATATTGTCCTCATATTAAAAAAGAAGTAAAAGGCCATTTCTAGAAATTATAGACTGGGATGATAAACTAAAAATTCTATATTGGAGTTAGTCATTCATTCCCTCAAAATATTGTGTTCCCACACTAGTATGCTATGGGCTGAGGGAAAATATAATAATGACAAACAGAGCATAGATCTGCCTGCAACAAAGTAAGAGTTTAGTAGGAGGGTTAAGGAAGTAAAACAAAACAAGCAAATAAATAAGAAATTGTAAGTTATAAATATTCTTAAGTCTTGCCTTCTTTTTAAGGAGAAGAGTACAGTGCTTTAAAATTTTTCTTCCACCAAGTCTTTCATTTATTTATTCATTAAATATTAAATGTGTTCTATGTCCAGGGCACCGTGCTATGTGGTACAGAAGATAACAAAGATGAATCAGAAATCGATCTTCCCTTCAAGGAGCTTATGATGAGAGGAAGGATTATTAAAGATACAAAGGTATGTGATAATGATCAGGCTGCTTTAGTTAATTTATAACAAGCTATACAGTTGCACATAAATTCATTTAAGAAAGGAGAGTAATGTAGTCCATAAGGGTGAAAGAGAATCAGCAGAGATGATTAGGTGGTTGTCTTATAAGTGGCTTGACTCTGGGATTGTGTTTGTCGTAGAGACAGTGCTAAATGCTTAACAAATCTTATTTAATTTTCCTTTTCTGATCATGCAGAAAGACTACATATCCTATCCTCCCTTGAAGTTAGGTTCGGGACATGTGACTAGGTTCTGGAAATAGGATGTAAGCAGAAGTAATGTAAACCACTTAGCCTGTAAGGTAGACACAATTATCAGTTTCTACTAAAGTTAAATATGTGCCTGCCCCATGACCTTGCAGCTCTACTCCTAGGTATATGTGCTCAAGAAAAACAAAAGCATATGCCTACAAAAAGACAAGTAAAAGAATGCTCATTGCTGGTTTATTCATAATAGCTTGCAATAAACCAAATGTCCTAGAATGGAAATAATCATGCAGTATTCACAAAATAGAATATTATACAGCAATGAAAATGAATGAACTATAGCTACGCACAATAACATGCCACAAGATCTTGAGTGAAGGAAGCCAGACACAAAAAAATATTCAATGTATGCCTCTGTTAATGTAAATTTCAGGAACAAGCAAAATGAAGCTATGGTGCTAGAAGTCAGAATAGCGGTTACCCCTATTTGCAGGTGTATTAATTGGGAAGGGACACAAGCAAGCTTTCTGGGGTGATGGAAATACTCTTTTTCCCAATCTGGATAGTAGCCTCAGGAGTGAAGGCAAATTCAAAAATTCATCAAGCTGTACATTTAAAATTTGTGCATACTACCATGCACAACAATCAAAAATTGTGCACAAAAAAATCAAAGAAGAAAAAAAAAATCAAACTTTGAAGGCCCAATAAAGATTAAAAAGGTTGTATCCCTATATCCCTGAATCATTACTTGGAGAGAAGGTACCCTGTTGCCCTGAAAAGCTGGCCAAGCTGCTTTGGACTTTGTGTAAGCACAAAATAAACTTCTTTTATTCTAACTCCCCTGATATTTAGGGGTATATGTCATATCTCAGTATAGCCTAATCTTTCTTGGTTAATATAGTAGTCATCGCCAACAAACCACCAGAGTCATAAACCTGTTTTGGAAGCTCAATAGGGTGGGCTCTATCTCTCACAGGCTATGTGACATAAAACAAGCTTACAAATGAATGTATAAATCAAAATGCTGACTTATTAAATGACAATAAGAAAAAAAACCCCTCTCATACAAAATAGGATATCTGACACCATGATCGTACATATCCATTCTCTCATTCAAGACAGACCTGCATGGGCAGCCAAACCATAACAAAATTTTGTTTGGTGTACCTATTCTTAGAAAAAGGGCATTAGTTAGATGAGTCTATTGTTAATGACATCTGTCCAAGAGAGGCTATGAATCCATTTCATAGTTAATACCTGAAATCCCTGGGCTGCAATTCTCACTCCTAGGCATATGCCTGAATTGCCTCACTGGCTCTTCCTTTTTTTGCTTGCAATCTTATTAACACACTTTTCTTCTGTAAACATGTTATTGCATTAATCCAACTTTTTAGACATGTGGCTGGCCTCTGAGGCATTCCTTTTATACATCTACTTTTATCTATTATATGTTGACTTTATATTTTTTGTTTCAAAGAATAATCATAAATCTTTTATTTTTAAATTCTGTGGTTGGAGTGGTAAGAGTTTGAAGTGGAGAGGATGGTGTTCTTAGCCATAGCTTCCAACTACTGATAACATCATCAAACTAATATAGTAGTGGGGAATTCTAAAGACACTGTCCCTGAATATTTTGTAAGGTTATTTGAGAGTATTTGGTGCAATCCTTGAAGGTTTGAAGTAAGGAAATTGTTATCAGAGGTTGGAGAAAAAGGGATCCTGTTATGTGGTGGAGGGAAGTTTGGCAGCACTGTTGCCTGCTGAAATGTGGAAAATAGAAAATATATCTAACAAACTGGTGCATTTGGTTAAGGAAATTTCCAGGCAGAATGTTGAAAGAAAGTGCTAACTGATTTTTAAAAAACTATGTGTGATAAGATGTGCCAAGATGAGATATAAAAGGAACTATTCAATTTTTTAAGCAGAATTTAGAGGAAATACAAAGAACCTAGGACATTAGGGTTCAAAAATAAAACTGTCATTCCTAGCCTATCCAGATGGTAAAAGGTTTTGAAATTAAGACATTGCCTTAAGGGAAAGGTTAAATGCAGGTTGCAGCTGTAAGACTCTTTGTAAAGACCATACAAAGATTTAAAGCTGTTTTACCTAGACCCTTTCAGCTAGACAAGAGGACTTCTAAGTATATTATAGGCATTTTCCATCAGGTTTCTGACTCTTAGCCCAAGATGGAAAGTGTCTGTCTCAAAGAGATTTGTGGATATGCCTTTTTTTTTAATGGAGTGGATTATAATTTGATATATATGAAGTACCCCCAATTTTAAAGAGAATTGTATTAGCAGAAATACTGCCTGCTTGGATGGAAAGACCATATGTATTTCTCAATACCTCAGCTTTCTATGTTCATATGATAAAAATTTATATTTACATCTTTAAAAAATTTTTTTAAATTTTTATATTTTGAGACAAGTCTCACTCTGTTGCCTGGGATAGAGTGTAGTGGCATCATCATAGCTCACTGCAATCTCAAACTCCTAAGCTCAAGCTGTCCTCCTGCCTCAGCCTCCTGAGTAGCTGGGACTACAAGTGTGCACTACGACACCCAGCTAATTTTTCTATTTTCTTGTAGAGATTGGGTCTCGCTATGTTTCTCAGGCTGGTCTTGAACTCCGGCCCTCAAGTGATCCTCCTGCCAAAGTGCTAGGGTTACAGGTGTGAGCCACCACACCCGGCCTATATTTACATCTTAAAAACTCAATATAAATGTATTTTTAAAGGCTTCTCTTTGTTTTTTTTTTAGAAAATAAAATCTTACATGTTGCCCAGGCTGGTCTTGAACTCCTGGAATCAAGAGATCTTCCTGCCTCAGCCAGCCTCCTAAGTAGCTGGGATTATAGGCATGCGGCACTGTGCCCGGCTCAATAAAATATTTTAAATAAAATGATGTAAGTTATGTTGCAACAAAAATTGGTAGAAAATCAGAATCATACGTAGGTACTCTGAAAAGCTTGCCTAGTATCAACAAAGGGAATGTGTATCTTGAATGTTCCTGGAATTAAGAGGTACCATAGGGTCATACTTAGTGTGATTTATGCTTGGTCATTGTGCTTGTGCCTAATAAGCATTTCTACAATGACGGCACGTAGATCTAAACAAGTTTAGTGTTGTTTAATCCTCTGCATAAGATCTTGAGAGCTCTCCCATTCATTTTCGTTGACTTTTCAAAGCCAAAATATTGCAAGAGCAACAATTTTCATCTTGGCATCGCTTCAAAGCCTTTGAATTCTACCACAAATTGCCAGATTAGTTTTCTTCATTCACTGTGCATCTTCTTGGGAGAAACCCTTTGCTTCACCTTGTTGATGCACCCTAAGCCTTTTCTTTTTTTCATGAAAAAGAAGAAACAATAAAGGCCCAAGAGAGTATCCAAACTACTGTCATAGCCTAAAAGGATAAATGGCCCATGCAGATGCAAAGTTTAACATTACCTTAAACTTAACGGCAGCTTGATGAGAAGCTTTTCTTTTAAAAAACAGCTTGCTATATCTTATAATACTATATAAAGAAACTTACAAATGTAAACTACTGGTTTACTGCAAACTATGCCGTTTTGCAAAAAGTTTTTTCCATTCTAAAGCATAGATTACCTCTTTTGAGGACTTACTAACACCTTCCTGTTCTAGAGTCTGTATAGCAACACTAGAAGAGATAGAGTATACTTTCTTTTGAACCTGAAAGTTTGCCTGAAATTGCCCCTTTGACACCCAACTCATCAGCATTGTCCCTTTTGGCACCAGTGACAACAATAATTCTGTTCTTCTCAAATTTCTTTAAGCTTCAACTTTCCATTTAACAATTAATTAAAAAAAATTACCTGGTTTTAATTGCAATTTTAAAATTTCCTCAGTCATTGATGTGTAATTGTTATGCTACATGGTAAACATATTGTTTATTATAAGGCATGCAGACTGCATGTGCTATCACATTCAGAAGCAACTGACAGTAACTGTATTGTCTGATGGATAAAATGCTATTTTTAAAGTATTATGCATCTTAACATGATAGTTTGTTGCTTATATTTGACATTTTATTTTATTTTAAATACCTGTTAAGAATCTTTGGGTTGATATGTAATGCATTTTATATTTTCCCATTTAAAAATAGGCTCCTACTAACAGTATGGAGGTTCCTCAAAAAACTGAAATTAGAACTACCATATAACCCAGCAATCCCACTGCTGGGTATATACCCCAAGGAGGGGAATTCAGTTTATTGAAAAGATATCTGCACTCCCATGTTTATTGCAGCACTATTCACAATAGCCAAGATTTGGAATCAACATAAGTGTCCATCAATGGATGAATGGATAAAGAAATTGTGGTATACATACACAATGGAATATTATATGGTCACAAAAAAGAATGAAATCCTGCCATTTGCAGCGACAAGGATGGAACTGGAGAACATTATGTTATGTGAAATAAGCCAAGTACAGAAAGACAAATCTCACATATTCTCAGTCATATATGAGAGCTAAATATTAAAAACAATTGATCTCGTGGAGACAGAGAGTAGAATGATGATTACCAGAGGCTGGGAAGGGTAATGGGGGGGGATAAAGTGGGGATGGTTAATGGGTACAAAAATATAGTTAGATAGTTAGATAGAATGAACAGTATTTGACAGCACAACAAAGTGACTATGATCAACAATAATTTGGCAGCAGTCCCCAACCTTTTTGGCACAAGGGACTGTTTTCATGGAAGACAATTTTTCCATGGACTGGGAGATGATGGTTTCGGGATGATTCAAGTGCATTACATTTATTGTGTACTTTATTTCTATTATTATTACATTGTAATATATAATGAAATAATCATACAACTTACCACAGGTTGTGGACCCCTGAGTTAGGGTATACTTTAAAATAACTAAAAGAGTGGAATTGGAATGTTCCTAACACAAAGAAATGTTATATGCCTGAGGGGATGGATACCTCAATTACCCTGATTTGATTAATTCACACTGTATGCCTGTATCAAAACATCTCATGTACCCTATCAAGATACATAACTATCATGTACCCATAATAATTAAAAATTAAAAAAAATAGGCTCCTACTTAGCATTTTCTTGCAGACAGACCATCAGATTTTCAGGAATGGATCATTGAAATTAAGTAAAACAAGCTTGCATTGCTATTCATGTCATTTTTATGGACAAGTTTATGCTGTGTGTTTCTGATCCTCTTTATGAATTGGAGATTTTTTAAAAAAAATTGTGATTATCTTCTTGCTATTCCACCATTGTATACTGGGTGTGTTGAGGGGGAAGACAACTTTAACATAAGAGCTGCATCTGGTCCTGAGGAAGATCTGGACTTTGAATATGTTATAGTATCTGCATGGGATTTTAGGTTGTCTCCCTTGGGAAGGGAAAGCATTAATGTGTTTATCTGTGGGAAGAATGATGTGCCCAGATATTTGGGTAGCTAGAGGTATAGAACTATGGCAGATACTGCTAGTTGCCCCCAATATCTGTTCTTTCTATTTTGTTCAGTAATAAAACCCAAATGTTAGCTGGGTATTTGTTCAATTAATAAAAAAAAAAAAAAAAGGACTCTAGTTCCCAGCCTCTCTTGTAACTAGGAGTGGCCATGCGACTAAGCTTTGGCCAAGGATGTAAGGAAAAGTGGTTTGTATGGATCTTCTGGGAAGTTTTCTTAAAGAGAGGAAGTATGTCCTTCTCTTCCCCTTTCGCTGGTCTTCCTGGCTAGCATGTGGACATCATGCTAAGGTGACACAGCCATTTTATGTCAGGGTGGAAATCACAGGTAACAGTTGGCAGAATAACCTGTCAGAAAGAGACTGGGATCCCTCATGGTTAGAGCCACCATCTTAGCCTAGATGATTAAGAGAGAGGAAGAGAGAGAGAGAGAGAGAAAGAAGCTTTTATCTTTTTATCATTGTTGTTTTGGGCTTTTCATCTGAGTATTCCTCTTTTGTTTCCTTCAAACAACTATACCTATCTTATATAATATTGTTTAGTTTTCTTGCTTATTTTCTTTCTTCTCCCTCCTGAATGTTAATTTCATGAAAATAGAAACCTGTCTCTCTTATTCACATCTGTCTCTTCAGGGCTTAGAACAGTGTCTGGAAAATAGGAATGGCTCAATAAATATTTGTAGAATGAATGAATGAAGACTAGAAGATTAGAATGGAATTCCTCTAAAGGGAATAAGTTCCTGCTTTAAGAAACTATAGAATTTAGCATTCCAAAGACACTGGTAGGTCATTATGGGTGAGGAAACTGACATTTAGAGGGGTTATATGACTCACAGGCCACACGAATCCCTGGTTACGCTAATTGTTGGCCAAGCTCCCTAGCCAGGTTTGAGTTCTAACACACAACTGTTGCCTCTACTGCGTGCGCTGTTTGGTTGCTAAGCATCTGTCAAGGATGCTGTAGGTAGGATTGCTCAGTGGCTTAGGGTTTGGACAGGTTGACCCACCGCCCTTTCCCCACATAGTAGGTGTATGAACACAGCTAACGGAGACTTTTTCAGGTCTTCCCAGAGAGCAGTTCAATTGCAAACAGCAGGCAGCCTTAGCTGTTTATTATTTGGCCTCTAGGGAAGGTGAGCTGGCAGTTCTGGAGAGGACGTTTGCCCCAGGCAGTCCTCTGGCAACTCCCAACGAAGACATTTAATCCCTTTCTTCCACCACCCTCTCCTCTACTTTGCCGGGCTTTCGAGACTGACGTACAATCTGACCCAAGCCACCTACCACTGCGCACTCGCCAGAGCGCTCGCGCCCCAGCGCGGGACACGGTGCGGGGTCGGGAGGCAGGCGCGTCCGCAAGCTGTGTTCGCAGCGGGTGAAGCGCGCGCTCTCGGGGCGAAGGGTCTCTCCTCAGCTCCCTGAGCCGCCGTGAGTTCTGAGGGGCAGCGCGCCAAGGCCGCGGGAGCGCGCCCCGGCGGAGGCCCGCTTGAGGGAGCGCGCACGCTCCGCCTCTCCCCGCCTCCCCGGTGCGCGTCCCGCCCCCTTGAGCTGCGATACGCCGAGCGCTCAACATCCGAGCACTTTGGCCCAGAGTAACCTCGCTGGCGTGACCTTTCCCCCCCATTCCGCGCCTCCGGCTGCAGGCCCTGCGAGAGCGCGGCGGTGGGGCTCTCGCGCCCCTCCCTCCCGAGCGCCGGCTGCCCCCCCTCCCGGGCCCTCCGCGCTGCTCCTCGTCATGGCGGCCCTCAGCAAGTCCATCCCTCATAACTGCTACGAGATCGGCCACACTTGGCACCCTTCCTGTCGGGTCTCCTTCCTGCAGATCACCGGGGGCGCCCTGGAGGAGTCCCTGAGGATCTATGCCCCCCTGTACTTGGTGAGACCCGTCAGCCCCTTCCCTAGGTCGAATTTAGTGTGGAGGATGGGCAGGGGCGCTGCAGTCAGCGCCCCCGAGGAGCTCTGGGGCACTCGCCTTGTGTCGGTTTCTCTTTTGTAGGGGCCGAAGTGTTTTGGGGGAGGGATGAGTGGGATGGAGGAGGTCGCAAGGGGCGGATATCCCAACTCCTGCACAGGAAAATGGGGAGGGGAATTAGAGGTTGGGCTGTCATCTGAATGCCTGTTGCTGGGAAGAGGATGGGCGCCCAACTTTTAGGATTAAGTTTATGACACTTGAAAACGTGAATTCAAAGACCTGCGTTATTTTTTCTCTCTCCTGCCTTTTGATGGAGAGGTGTTTGTAGGTCAACGAAGCTATGAGAATGGCCCTCAATCTTCTCTCATCTAATTCCACCTGTTTTATTTTGCCCTTTTTCATTTTTTTAAATGAAAAAGGGTATATTTGACCTTGAGTCCCTGTGGCCACAAATCTTACCTCAGTGTGGAATGGCAAGATTGTGACTTGAGGGTTTTGCAGGTGTTTTTGCAAGTTAACAAAATAGATTCCTGGTTTGAGATTGTACGTGGTGATTTAAAGGGTGATTCCAGTCTTTGAGTCCGTGATGGTGATTAGGAGATCCGACTTTATGTAACCTAGGTCCATTACACAACTTTACATGTAAGGCAATTAATAGAGAGTATTTGGAAATATGTGTATGTAACACTGACTGAGAACTAAGATGTTTGTTCTTAAATGTTCTCACCAGCATCTTTTTTTCAGTAACATCATCCTTGATATTAAAGATTTATTACTTTGGCCGCTTAAGTTCATTGTCTAATTTTCTTGCCTTATCAAGTCTGTGTCCTAAGAAGGCAGAGAAAGTTTCATCCAATATTCAGTGATCAATTCTCATTTCTCATTTAAGTAATTTGGATTTGTACCCTAATATGCCTGAAAGTGTGTCATGGCTATATCTGTAATACTACTTGAAAAGCCTGATTATTTATTGCAGAGATAACACAGGAGAAGATGGTGACTTTCTCTCCTGAGGTTGCAGGAGCCTGTTTCATTTTTATCACATAGGCCAATGCTTTTCAAACTGTAATGTGTGTTAGGAATCCCCTGGGGATCATGTTATAATGGGAGTTTTGATTCAGTAGGTCTGAGTGGGGCTTGAGAGCCTGCATTCCTAACAAACTCCCAGGTAATGTTAATAGTGGGGGCCACACTTTGAATAATAAGGATCTAGAGTAGAGGCCGATAATAAACTTATTAGTGGAGCTCGAAATTTTTTTCTTGATTTTCTTTGGCAAAGATTCATTTTTATCTGTTTTTCTGCATGAATTGAGGCCAGTCTTTGGCTCAGATTTTTTAAAAAATAAAACATTATTAAGCTCTTCATGTATTCAACTACACAAAAAGATTGTTCCTGCCCTCAGAGGATTATGATCTAGTTGGGGAGAGAGTTTAAGCTATGTAATTCTCCCTCTGAAAATCCATAGCACATTCATTCATTCATTCATTTAACAAATGTTTGTTGAATGCCTGATATTTGTTATATCTATAGCTTAGGCAATTTATTGATTATGTTCTATGATAGGGAAGTTCAAGGGAGCAACAGGAACATAGGTTCTCCCACTCCAGCAAGGTAGGGTGGGGTGGGGGAGTCAGAAAAAGTGTTGCATTTTACTATTATATTTCCAACTGTATTAAATACTTCTTGAGGGTAAATTTTCCATTTCATGTGGCCTTGTATCCTTATAAATATGTATTTCAAACTTTGGGTTGCTACTTATCAGTGGTTATGAAATAAAATTAGTGGGAACTAACTAGCATTTTATGTTAAGTGAAATAGAAGAGAATAGAAAATGTTAGAGTGCATTACAGGTGCTAAGAATAAGCATTATTTTATGACAGTTTTGTGTCAGTTACATATGTATGTGGGGCTACTTAGAGCATATAGCAACACTATGTTCTTTGTAAGTGTTGAATAGTTGTTGATTAAATGTGTACCCCCATGTACCAAGATGCAGGGTGGTATGGTGGGAAGAAGTTGGTCTTTAAAAGGGGATCAGGGGCATCTGGGTTTGAATCTCAGCTCTGTAAGTTACCAGCTATTTAACTTGGTACATGTTACTTTATCTTTCTCTGTGAGAATTAAATGAAGTAATACATTGATGATGTAGCATATATTTTCTAGTATATAATAAGTTGTGAATAAATATGCATTTTCTTCCCCCTTTCCCTGGTGGCACTTAAGTTAGGAGTGAAGTTCATGGAGGGTGGCTAGAGAAGGCTCCTTGGAGGGAGTGGCATTTGACTTGGGCCTTGAAGATAAGGATGGACAGACATTGATTCATTTCATAGATATTTGTAGAGTTCCTATTATTAATGGGGAGGAGGGAGCATAGTGTAAATTGAGGCATAAATCTAAGTGGTTTTGTAAGAGAAGCAATACATACATTGTCTAAAACAGAAGGTTTATGTATAGGAGTTATGAGCTGTAACTCCTATTTATTGAGCACTTATGTGCTTTATGTAGTTTTTCTTATTTAATCCTCACACAACTCTGTTTTATTATCCCCATTTCATTGGTAAGAAAACTGAAGGTTAGAGACATTGAGCAATTTATAAGATTTAGAGTTAGTAAGGGAAAAAACAGGATTCAATCTCAGATTTTTTTTTTTGAATCAAAGTCAGACTGAAGATCAGGCTAAAGGAGCCATTGAGGGTTTTTTTTTGAGAAAAGGAGTTACAAGTACAAAATGGTGCTTTACGATGATGATTCTGGTAGCACTGGGTAGACTGGGTAGGAAAGATTGTTTGGAAGTTGATGCAGTAGATTCAACAAGTGATGGAAAGAGTCAGAACTCCTGTGGAATCCCACCTTGAAATTTACTATCAATGTGATCTTAGGAAAATTACTTCATCACTTTGAGCCTTAATCTCTTGCTTTGCAGAAGGTAATTATACCCATTTTTATTTTTTTATTTTTATTTTTATTTTTAGGGCTGTTGTGAGGACTTAAATGGGATAATCGTGTATTGGAGTAGCAGCTGTCACATAGTAGATCCCTAATAGAGTGGTGGTGTTATTGAATTTGTTGAACTTGTTTTTATATGTGACTTACTCTTTGGCTGCTCTCTGTTGAGTACAAAGTACAACTTCTAGCACATCACCTCTAGTTGAGAGTTGAAGGCTTACTATTGCAGTAAATACTTTCTCAACTTACCTTTTCTGTAGCAGCTATTTCTGAGTATAGATGGCCAAATCTGGTTTATCATTATTTGCCTCTTTTGTTATCATAGATCAGGGATAAAAATTAATAAATATTGGAATAAAGATTCTAAATCAGCACTCCCCAACCTTTTTGGCACCAGGGACTGGTTTCTTGGAAGACAATTTTTCCACGGATGGGGGGAATGGGGAGGTGGGGTGGGGAGGTGGAGTTGAGGCATGGTGGCCCTGTTTTCCTAACAGGCCACAGACTGGTACCGGGCCGTGGCCAGGGTTTGGGAACTGCAGTTCTAAATGATTATGACCCATCAGTGTTCATATTTCTGAGCCAGTAGATTTTCATTAAAACAGATATTTGTTTGATTTAAAAAAAGTTTAACAGCCTTCATATCCTTAGTCTTTTTTCAATGCCAGCATTATTTCCTTTTGCATGGTCACTAGAAACTTCTCTTTAAATCAAAAGGAATGGTCTTTTATCTGGGGAAGTTTATCTTCTTCAATAAATTAATACATTTTGGTAGAGAGGGACCCACCTGGAGGAGTGAGGGAGCCAAATCTATACTAGTCATCCCTGTGGTAACAGATTTTCCATCAGATTGCTTTCATACCCAACTCTCTGGTTGGTTTCATTGTGATACAGATTATTTTGAATAATCAGACCTTTTATTTACTATTTAGAAAATTATATTTGTTATTAATTTTTGACTCTTAAAACCTTTTTTTTTTTGGTTATTTGCTGATAAATATTGATGAAATATATACACTAATGAAGGGGAGACTGTGAGATTTGATGATTAGGTTTAATAATATCTGAACCTAGACTGTTAGTATTGGAATATTTGTCCCTTATTTATTTGCCAAGTATTATTGAGTCTGCTATTTGCAGGGTGCTTGCAGTTTGTTGTAGCTATGTGCTATGTGGTATAGTGGAGAATAAAACAAATGGGACATACTTCATACATTCAGAGTTTGTATTTTAGGAGGGGAGATTAGGCATTATACTTCTGTAATGCAAATTCATTGAGATAAATACCATAAGGTACAGATAAAACAGTTTGAGAGATCGGAGGCAGAAGATCACCATTTAGCTGGGAGACAAGGGAAAACTTAATGGAAGAGATGGTATTTTAGTGGCCTTGAAGGAAAAGTAGGATTTGGAAAATTAGAAATAGGTGGTGAATAAGAGAGAGGAATGGCTTGAACAAAGACATTTAGGTAGAATAGGGTATGGTATGCTTTGGGGAATGGCAGTTGGAGTTTGCACTTTATTTGTGGGTAGTAAAGGTTGTCAAGGGGATGGTATGTTTGGAGTTGTTTTATAAAGCCTAATCTGGCAATGGTGTACAGAACTGTTAGATTTAGTGACTCAGAGGTAAGGTAGAGTGAAGAATCAAAGAAAGTTATAAGATTTTAAGTCTTGTTTATTGGGATATGTGGAAGGTAACGCTGTGGAAAAAAATATATTCAGTGAAATATGCTGGATTGTTTTGGGGCATATTGAAGTTTAACTACTAGTGCAATATATAAGCAGAGAATGCCCACGAGGCATGTAGGGCTGCTGTTTGAGAGATTTAGGTTTAGGTGTCATAAGCACAGAGATGAAAGTTGAAACTGTGGTAGTGGATTAGGTCAACGGAGAAAGCATTGAAAGAGATGACAACCTGGGGAATGTTCCTATTTGGAGCAGAGGAAAAAAAACAAAAGGAAGAAGCAGTCAGAGTGGTATGAAGAGATTGAGGAGACAGTGTTACAGAGAAGTCTTGATGTGGGGAGTTTGAGGAGAGCATGGGCTTGAATCTCAGTCCTGCCACGTATTAGCTTTGTGACCTTGTGTGAGGTTCTTAACATTTGTGAACCTCAGTGTCCTCATTTATAAAATGGGGATAAAATACCTATCTCTTCTCCTTTAAAAATGCAAGTCAGCCCTTGTTATTACTCTGCTCATAACTTTCCAGGGGCTTTCCAGCTCAATAAAATGTGAAATCTTTACCATGGCCTGTAGAGTCTATGTGATGTATCTCTTGTTTGTTTGATTGCTTTTCATACCATTTTCCTCTTTGCTTATTCACTTCAATCCAGATTTCATTACATACTTTATTTTACATTTTTGAATCTAAGTTTTATGTTATTTAGAACAGAGAGCTCTTGATTTCTGGGGAATATCTTAAGTGGGTCAACAGCCAGACTGTAAAAAAAATGAGCATTTTTAAGGAATACATATAAAGTGACTTTTTTCTTTTGAGACAGAGTCTCACTCTGTTGCCTGGGCTAGAGTACAGTGGGATTATCATAGCTCACTGCAGCCTTGAAAATTCCTGGGCACAAGCGATCCTCCTGCATCAGCCTCCTGAGTAGCTAGGACTGCAGGTACATGCCATGACGTCTGGCTAATTTTTTAAATTTTTTGTAGAGATGAGGTCTCGCTATGTTGTCCAGGCTGGTCTTGAACTCCTGACCTCAAGTGATCCTCCTGCCTCGGCTTCCCAAAGTACTGGGATTACAGGCATGAGCCACTGCTCCTGGCTGACTTTCTATTTTTATGAGTTATGACTTTGAGAAAAAAATTCTTGCCTCAATTTGTATATAAGCAATATATTAATATATATGAATAATTGCTTTTATTGATTATGACAAGACAGTGTGGATTGAAAAGCTGGAGCAGAAATTTATGTTGCATAAAGCTATTTTTTTAAGCTTTGGAAGTATCAAAGATGTGGTAAGACTTTGATAATAGATTGATCATTTATTCATCAAATATTTATTGAGTACCTACCAGGCACTTTGCTAGGTGATAATTAGGGAAGGGGAGTTAACTGAGGTGACTGCTTAACAAAGAACTTTTAAAAATGTGTTGGTACAATTTTTTGTGTTACAATTACTTGCATTACTTGTGTAGTGTAGTGAATGTGAAATATGTTTACATTTCCAGGGACGTATACGGGGCACATAGTAATGCGTAATAGTGGTTGGTACTTTAATGATTAAGGGTCTTATAATGTTTTAGGTTCATTTTTCTTCGATTATCATAATGTAACACTGTATTAAAAACGTGTTTGAATTTCTGTTGACCCTAGGTCAAAGTTTTATTTATTAATTTTTTTTGTTTTATTTTATTTTTATTTCAGAATATTACAGGGGTAAATGTGTTTTGGTTACATATTTTGCTTTTGTACTAGGCCAGACTGTTAAATTGCCTTTTGATTAATCACTAATCTTAATTTGCTTTCTATTCATTGATATGCTCTAAAAGAATGTTGTGATTGAGATTTGTGTATTTCTTCCGTTCAGGTAATATGAAATGAATTTGTTTTACCTTGGGATACTAGGAATGTAGTTAATAAGTATTTGTTAATGAGCCTGAATAATTAATGAATCAAAGTAGTATTGTAAATAGATATTATATATGATATGTGAGGCCCTCTCTTTCCTAATGATTATATTTGAGTAGAATCAATAATTGAAATGAACGAATGCAGATTTTAACTAACTTTACTTGCAGCAGCATTGAAAAATATTCAGTAAATTAAGTAAAATGGACTTTAAAGAATTTATGTGTGAAAAAAAGTATTGGAATAGTGCTAGATCAAGTATCCTCAGCTTTGAGCAAGTTCTTTTTATCAGATTGCTGAATTTACAGTGTTGTCAACTTACTGCCATTTATTTTGTATAGTCTTTTGACTTATTACATTTGTCAATTTGCTTTGGTTTCTTGATTCCAACTAGATCTTTGGGGTTTGGATCACGATTGGTCCACTCTGGGAGTTTCCTTGAAGGATTCAGTATCTGTTGGCAGAGATGAAAGAAGCTTGTTCAGATCAGCCTTGATTTTTAAACCCTGAAAAAACAGACTGGGACCTTTATTTTTCAGACCCACTTCTTGGAAACTCTCAAGCACAGGAGGCACTGAATAAACTAAGACCAACCTGAATTTTGGAGTGTGCCTATAGCTTCTTTTAGAGCTATAGAGTGTAGTGTAACTGTATTTACCCTGAATCTTCATTTCCTCTCACTTTCTCTTACCTAGTCTTATTTCATTCATCAAATATTACAGATGCCTACAGTGAGTCAGAAATACAGGTGTGGGGGGAACATGGAGGTTACAGTTAAGGGGGAAAATAAACTTAAAAGAATTACGCAAAAAATTATTTCGACTGTGATAAGTGCTTTTAAGGAGCTGTACATGGTGTTACTAGCGTATGTTACAAGAAGATCCATTCTAGTGTGGAGGATTTGAGAAGCCTTTCCCAAGGAAGTGACATAGTGATTACATGAATATATATTAAGTGAATATGTATTAGGCTTAACATATATGGCACAAAAACCAAATTTTAGAGTGAGGAAATGGAGAGAAATAAGAAGCAATTACTTTATAGAAAAAGAGTTTATTTGACAATTTCTTAAATCCAGTATCCCGGCCAGGGATTTGATTTCTTTCCATTCAAATTTGGCTTTTCCTTAAAGCCAAAGGCAGTAAGAAAACATTATCTTAGACCATACAAATCCCCTATTAATAGATTCTCTGAAATTGAAGTTTCTTTCTAATAAAATCTGTCTTTTAAATTATGGTAGAAAATTTCAGTTACAAATTTTAGAAAAACTATTTTGAACAACTTCTATTTGTCTTCACCCATTTAAAGGTAAATTGTGGCTTTAAACAAAATTATGAAGTCTAAGAAGTTAAGCATCTTTTTAGACTTTCTTTTTCTGTTCTCTTTTCTCCTTTTCCCGTGGTTAAATTTCATGGTTAGATTTCTTTTCTGCTTTAGGTAGGTGGTCAGGGCTAACCTATCAAAAAATAGTAAAGGATTTTATATATTATTAGACTTCAGTTTGAGTGAGTTGAAGTGTAGTTTAAAACTTTTTGATAATGGCATTGTTCTCGTTAATGGATTTTTATATATTAATAAATGGTGAGGCAGTTGGTATTTTTTGGTTGAGATAGTTGCCCACTGTCTATGGTTTCTTCTCTTGCTCAAATTGTCCCTACTTCCTGGGCTTGAACTCTTAGTTTGCTTGAGTTCTGTTTTAAGGATTTAATTCACTACATCCAATATTCTTATTGAAGAGACTAGCATACTTTCTATTTTTCATCTGAATAAAGTTCTTCAATAAGAAGTATATTATTAGAACTTTTTCTTTAATTAAGATATTTCATATTAGAGTCCATAATACTTAAGTATAAAGAAGATGACAGGGTATGAAAGATTGTTTTGATTTAGAGTTGTAGTGTTACATGGTGAGTTACATCAATAAAAGTTGAAGTGACAGGTGTGTGTTTTCAACAGTGTCCCTACGGTATTAAAAATATTAACTTTACTTAGTTTGGAACATGGGTAAAAATGTAGGCAGGGCTCAATCTGAGTCTTGTTTGTGATATTTTGTTTCAATATTGTGTCTTATGTATATTTTCATGTTTATCTTGAAAGCCTATCTCAATTTCTACATAAATTTGAAAGTATAGAAGGGTAAGGATATTATAGGTAAGGTATATAAAGCTTGATGGTCATCGCTAAAGCTTGAATATGATTTTCATTATAGGGAGGCTTTGCAATAAATAGTTAAAGAAAACTTTTGAAGCTTTGCTTGTATCCTTCCACATATATTATTAACAAGTTGCCCTAGTTTTTTGGTTTGTTTGTTTTGTTCTTAATAAGCTGGTTGTCTGTATCTGATGAGGCAGCATGGTGTAGTGCATTGTGTATAAGGTACAAGATCTGAGTTTTTGTTTTGTTCTGTGATTTGTGGTGTGATTTTCTTATTTGTAAATAGATGATAATCCTGCCTTAACTACTTCATGGCTTACTGTGGGAATCATGTGAGATAGTGCATATATAAAAGCTTTGAAAATTGTGAAAAAATATGTATATATTGGTCTATGATACTTGGTTTCTTGTGATTTTGTTTTAGATATTTATATTTGACTTTTAAGCTTATAATTTTAACCTTAAAAATAAAAATGTTGGAAGCAATTCAGATGTAATGTATTAGGGTTCTTCAAAGAAACAGAACAGGGGTGTGTGTGTGTTTAAGTGTGTAAAATAAGGAATTGTCTCACAATTATGAAGGCTGAAAATTGCCAAGATCTGCAGTTGGCAGGCTGGAGAACCAGGAGAGCTAATGTGTAGTTCAGTCTGAAAGCCAGCAGGCATTAGACCAAAGAAGAGAGCTGATGTTTCAGTCAAGTTGGAAGGCCAGGAAAAACAAATGTCTTTAGCTCAAAAAATCAGACAGGAGTTCATCTTTTTGTTCCATTCAGGTCTTCAGTTGATTGGATGAGGCCCATTCACAGAAGGGAGAACAAATGTTAATCTTATCTAGAAACACCCTCACAGGCACACCCAAAATAATGTTTGACCAAATGTCTAGGCATTCCTTGGCCCAGTCAAGTTGACACATAAAATTAACCATCATATACACTGTAAATTTATTTGTTGCAACAAAATAATTCTACATCCTTTGTTATGCTAAATATTTTTAAAAACGAGGCCTTATTTTTTAAAAGGGTTTTGAGTTTTTTTGGAGGAAAAGTACAAGATGTCTTCTGACTATAGAATACCCTACTTTAGTTCTGTTTATTGAAATTGTTTTTATTTTGAATCTGTTGGTGCTACAAAAATGTGGTTTAGGTTTTTTTTCCCCCAAGTTGGTGGATTAGGGGCTTTGTTAGCTAGCCTTTTCCACATGGAAATAGGAAAACAGTGTAGAGAGTAACACTGGGAGCTTTTATTCAAGAAGAAATACAGGAATTCACCGAAAAAGCGAAAGATACACCAGATCCCAGGGAAGAGAAGGTAGGCAAACAGCCTGCGTGGTGGCATTTGGCTGAGAAAAGTGAGTGAAGCCCCATTGTGGGAGAGGGGCAGAGAGTCGCCCTCTTTGATTCACCTTTCCACCAGGGAACCTTGCAGCTCAGGCCACTGGACAGCACCTTGTTTCTCCCAAGCCCTGGAGCTAAATTGGGGAGAGGTCAGGAGACTGTGAGAGGGATAGGTAACAGGAAAAGCTGTAGGCATTTTCTTGACCTGGGGACCAAGAGGAGGATGCCATTCTCAACTGGCTCATACCAAGCTGGTCAATGGTTGGTGACCTGGCAGCATGTGGCTGCTGGGAGCATTTGAATCTTGGGCCAGAGATTCAAGTAACAGATCTGGAGGAGGCGAAGGCCCCCACAATCAGAATCAAGTGGTGAGTGTGGAGTGTGTTCCAATCATAGGCACTGTAACTGGGCTCCCTCCCCTTACAAGACTGGAATGGGAGGAGATTTGCTGGAGCGGCTTTCTCTCAGGCAGTGAGATCTGTGGACAGGGATGGCTTTGCACATTGGGGCTAGTCTGTAACATTGCTGGGCACCTCAGCCTGCTCCCTTGGTCAGTTGGGGGAGTGAGCCCTTGGGGAAGGATGCTCCTAAAGGAAAGAAGGGTGCAGTGCACCAAGGGGGCACCCCTTGAGACAAAGGGGACAAGAGTGCAGGTTTTCCCTGTGCATGAGAGCTCCTTGCTGGGGGCAGAGAGTGATTGCACTTCTTCCAGCCAAGATGTGGGTGCTGTGTCTGGCTCATCAAGGGGGAATGTGATTCCATTCCAGTGGCCAGGTGATTTCAGCACTCAGGGATGGATATGGAGAGGGGGACTTACCTCCCAACCCCTGCCCACTGTTGTGGACACAGTCATGGCTGCTTCTGCAGGAGGTCTGACTAAGTACCCCAGAGGATGGCCATTCTAGGGTTTGTGAGTGCAGCTGCACTCCCACTGGTGGAGCTGAGGTGGCCACCTCCCCACAGAGTTCTTAGTGCATTTCACCAGGAGATCCCCTTACCACCTCTGCCAGGGCTGGTGCTTGTGCCCACCATAGGGGTATCTAAGGGTAGGCTAAGCAGTTCAGCTCCAGCCAGCTTTGCTTTCCACTCAGGGGCTGAGCAGGGAGTTCAGGCCACTACGCATTCCACAGACTAGCCTTCTGCTTGGAGCAATTGAGACCTTCTGGTAAACAGAGAACAAGCATATACCCATCTGCTTCGGCCACAGCCTGCTCTTACCCCAAAGTGCCACTACTAGCCTATAGGTTGAACTGCACACACCAGTATAAAACCTGCTCACACAAGTATACAGTGCTTGGGAAGGAGGTAAGCTTCCTGAGACCCCAGTCATCCCAGCCATGTAGGAAGTAGTGAGCCTGCTCACATACCCAGCACATTGCTACTGTAACCAGCATTTGAAAAAACCACTGCACAAAGGCTATCTCTAACCGAGGAACATATACCTAGGCTTTGTTGCTCAGAGTTACCAGAATCAAAGACAAATGACCCTACCCAACATACAATATAGTCACATCTTCAAGGGAAAAATCTCATCCAAATGAAAGTAAATTTAAATATAAGAAGAATAGATAGTTTATCCAAATGAGAAGGAATGAGAGAAATAATTCTGGGAGTATGAAAAATCTGAGTGTTACAAACTGATCACACTAACTCTCCAGCAATGGATCTTAACCAAAATGAAATCTTTGAAATACCAAACAAAGAATTCAAATGTTTTAAAGAAACTCAATAAATCCGAGAGAAAGTTGTAAACCTTACACAAAGAAATCAGAAAAACAAATTAGGATATGAATGAAAAAGTTATTAAAGAAAGAGATTTTTTTTAAAAAAACAAACAGGACTTCTGGAAATGAAAGACTCATCCAAGGAATTGCAAAATACAGTTGAAAGCTCTAACAATAGAGTAGACAAAGCAGAAGAAAGAATTTCAGAGCTTGAAGACAGATCTTTTGAATTAACCCACTCAGAAAAAATAAAAAAAAGAATTTTAAGAATGAACAAAGCCTTCAAGAAATATGGGATTATGTAAAATGTCCAAATCTATCAGTCATTGGTATTCCTGAGGAAGAAGAAGTAAAAAGTGTGGAAAACCTATTTGAGGGAATAATAGTTGAGGAAAACTTCCCTGGTCTTGCAAGAATATAAGAGGCTCAAGGAACACTTGGGAGATACATTGCAAGATGGACTTCACCAAGGTATATAGTCATCAGACTATCTAAAGTCAGTGTGAACAAAAAAAATCCTAAAGGCAACAAGAGAAAAGCATCTACTCACCTATAAAGAAAATCCCATCAGACTAACAGCAGACTTCTCAGCAGAGACCTTATAAGCCAGAAGAGATTGGAGTCCTGTTTTCAGTCTTCTTAAACAAAGAAACTGTCAGCCAAGAATTATGTATCCTACTAAACTAAGCTTTGTCAATGAAGGAGAAATAAAGTCTTTTCCAGATAAGCAAATGCTAAGGAAATTCATCACCACTAGACCAGACCTACAAGAAATGCTCAAAAGAGTTCTAAACATGGAAATGAAAGGTTGATACTTGCCATCATAAAAACACATGGATGTATAAAACTTACAGGTTTTATAAGGCAGGTACACAATTGAGACTACAAAGCAACTAGGTAACTATTAACATTTTGACAGGAACAGAAGCTCACATGTTAATATTAACTTTGAATGTAAATGGAGTAAATGGTTCACTTAAAAGATGTAGATTGGCAGAAAGGATAAAATAACAGAATCTAACCATACACTGCCCACAAGAAACTCACCTAACTAGTAAAGATTCTTATAGACTCAAGGTAAAGGGGTGGAAAAAGATATTCCATGTGAACAGAAACCAAAAGTGAGTAGGAGCAGCTGTGCTTTTATCAGTTAAAACAGACTTTAAATCAACAACAGTAAAAATAGACAAAGAAGCTCATTATATAATAAAAAGAGATCAATTAAACAAGAAGATATAACAATCCTAAGTATATATATAAATATATATATATAATGGAGTACCTAGATTAATAAAACAAATACTACTAGGCCTAAGAAAAGAGATAGAAAACAATACAATAATAACAGGGGACTTCAACACCCCACTGACAGCACTACGTAGATCCTCGAGGCAGAAAATCAGCAAAGAAACTCTGGACTTAAATTGGACTCTAGACCAAATGAACCTCACAGACATTTAAAGAACATTTTACCCAACAACTTCAGGATATATATTCTTCTCTTCAGCATATTGGACATTTTCCAAAATAGACCATATGTTAGGCTGCAAAACAAGTCTCAATAAGTTAAAAAAAATTGAAATCATATCAGTTATCTTCTCAGACCACAGTAGATAAAACTAGAAATCAACACCAAGAGGAAACTCTCAAAACTATACAAATACATGGAAGTTAAACAACCTGCTCCTGAATGATCATTGGGTCAACAAATCAGGATGGAAATTAAAAAAAATTTGAAATGCATGAAAACAGAGACACAATATATCAAAACCTCAGAGATATAGTAAAAGCAGTGCTAAAACTAAGAAGGAAATTCACAGCACTAAATGACTACATCAAAAGGGCAGAAAGGTCACAAATTAACAACCTAATGTGGCACCTCAAGGAACTAGAAAAACAAGAACAAACCAAACTCAAAGCTAGCAGAAGAAAAGAAATAGAGGTCAGAGCAGAACTAAATGAAATTGAGACCAAAAACACAATAGAAAGGATCAACAAAATGAAAAGCTGGTTCTTTGAAAAGGTAAACAAGATTGATAGACTGCTCGCTAGAATAACTAGGAAAAGGAGAGAGAAGATTCAGTTAAGCACAATCAGGAATGAAAAAGGAGACATTACAACTGGTACCACAGAAACACTAAAGGTCATCTAGGACTACTATGAACACCTCTAGAACTACAAACTAGGATACCTAGAGGAAATACTTAAATCCTGGAAACATGCAACCTCTCAAGATTGAACCAGGAAGAAATAGAAATCTTGAACAGACCAATAATGAGTAGTGAGATTGAATCAGTAATAAAAAGTCTCCCAACAACACAAAAAAGCCCACTACCAGACCTTTTCACAGCTGAATTCTACCAGACATACAAAGAAGAACTATTACTAGTCCTATTGAAACTGTCTAAAAAATTGAGGAGGAGGGAAGCCTCCTTAACTCATTCTATGAAGCCAGTATCACCTTGATACCAAAGCCTGGCAAGGACACAACAAAAAAAGAAAACTACAGACCAATATCTCTGATGAATATAGATGAAAAAAATCCTCAACCAAATACTAGGAAACCGAGTCCAACAGCACATCAAAAAGATAATATACCCCGATCAAGTAGGTTTCATTCCAGGGTTGCAAGGGTGGTTCAACATATGCAAATCAATAAATGTGATTGACCACATAAATAAAATTAAAAATAAAAACAATAAAAGCCACATGTGAAAGACCCATAGCCAACATCATATTGAACAAGGAAGATTGAAAACATTCGCCCTAAGAACTGCAACAGGACAAGAATGCCCACTGCCACCACTTCTATTCAACATAGTCCTGGAAGTCCTAGCCAGAGCAGTCAGGCAAGAGAAAGAAATAAAGGGTGTTCAAATAGGAAAAGAGGAGGTCAAAGTATCTGTTTGCCGATGATATGATCTTATATCTAGAAATCTGTAAAGACTCCTCCAAAAGACTCCCAGATTTGATAAATGAATTCAGTAAAGTTTCAAGATATAAAATCGACATACAAAAATCAGCATTTTTATACAACAATAATAACCAAGCTGAAAACTGAATCAAGAAATTAATCCCATTTACAACAACTACAAAAAAAATTACCTAGGAATATATTTAACCAATGAGGTGAAAGATTTCTACAAGGAAAACTACAAATTTCTAATGAAAGAAATCATAGATTACACAAACAAATGGGAAAACATCCCATGCTCTTGGATTAGAAGAATCAATATTTTGAAAATGACCGTACTGCTCAAAGTAGTCTACAAATTCAATGCAATTTCTATCAAAATACCAATGTCATTTTTCACAGAATTAGAAAAAACAATCTTAAAATTCATATGGATCCACAAAGAGCCTAAATAACCAAAGCAATCCTAAGCAAAAAGATCAAAGCTGGAGGTATTACATTACTTGACTTCAAATTATACTACAAGTCTACAGTAACCGAAACAGCATGATACTTGTATAAAAAGAGACACGTAGATTAATGGAACAGAATAGAGAACCCAGAAATAAAACCACATACCTGCAACCAACTGATCTTCTACAAAGCACACAAAAACACAGTGGGGAAAGGACATCCTATTCAATTAAGGGTGCTAGGAAAGTTGGATAGCCACATGCAGAAGACTGAAACTGGATCCCTATCTCTCACCATACATAAAAATTAACTCAAGATGAATTAAAGACTTAAATGTAAGACCTGAAACTAAAAATACTAGAAGAAAACCTAGGGAAAACTCTTCTGGACATTGGGGTCAGCAAGTAATTTATGACTAAGACCCCAGAAACAAATGAAGCAAAACCAAAAATAAACAAATGGGACTTAAACTAAAAAGCTTCTGTACAGCAAAAAAAAAAAAAAAAAAAAAAAAAAAATCAACAAAGTAAATAGACAACCTTCAGAATGGGAGAAAATATTCACAAACTATGTATCCAACTATGGACTAATATCCAGAATCTAGAAGGAACTCAAACAACAGAACAAGAAAAAAAAAAACTCCATTACAAAGTGGGCAAAGGATATGAACACATTTTTCAAAAGATGACATACAAATGGCCAAGAAACATATGAAAAAATGCTCGACATCACTAAGCATCAGAGAAATGTAAGTTAAATCCACAATGAGATACTATCTTACTTCAGTCAGAATGGCCATTATTAAAAAGTCAGAGGACAGTAGATATTGGCAGGGATGCAGAGAAAAGGGAACATTTATGCACTGTTGATGGGAATGTAAATCTCTATGGAAAACAGTATGGAGATTTCTCAAAGAACTAAAAATAGATCTACCATTTGATCCCACAATTTCACTAATGGGTATCCATTCAAAGAAAAATAAATCATTATATCAAAAAGATACCTGCACTCGTATGTTTATCACAGCACTATTCACAGTGGCAGAGATGTGGAATCAATGAAGTGTCCATTGAGCAATGATTGGATAAAGAAAATGTGGTGTGTATGTATGTATATAGACACACACATACACACACACACACACACACACACCCATGGAGTAATACTCAGCCATAAAAAGGGATGAAATAATGTCTTTTACACCAAAATGCATGGAACTGGAGGCTGTTATCACAAGTGAAATAAGTCCGAAACAGTCAAATACTGCATGTTCTCTCTTAAAAGTGGGAGTTAAATAGTGAGTATGGGTGGACATAGAGCATGGAATACAAGACACTGGAGATTTGGAACGGTGGAGAGGTGGGAGGTTGGGAGGAGGATGTGGGATGAGATATTGCCTAATGGGTACTAAGTATGCTAATTGGGTGACTTCACTACTATGCAATATATCCGTGTAACAAATCTGCACATGTATGCTGTAAATATATATATATATACACAAATTATGCTCAAATTAAAAAAAATGTGGTTTAGTTTTGATTCTCATACTGACCACTTCACTTCTCTGAATAATGCAGTATAGCTCTTTCCTGACCATGTAACAATTAGGTTATGGTGAATACTCCTAATATGTACTGATTCAATTATAAGTGAATGCAGGCAGGAGAACATGAAGCATACCTGAGTTCTTTATAGTTCTTTTAATTGCCATTTCTTTTCTCAGGCAAGTTGATTACCAGAGACAGAAATCTCTTCTAAACACTTAGTAAAACAGACCTGCACAACACAAAAAGGAACTGGAGTTGGAGCAGGGAATAATTCTGTAGAGTAAAGGAAACCAACATTTTAAAAGTGCCTACTATGTGCTAGTTACTCTGCTAAATACTTTATATTTGTTATCTCATTTATTTAAAAAGTACTGAGATCTTGGAAGGGGAAAGAAAGTTGTCTATTTTCTTCTATTGGAATTAGTTATTTTTATTTGCTGATTTAGTTTTGTGAGTGTTATGTTTCCGTCTTCTTTCATTTTTAGCTCTTGTAGACTGGGAATGTCATTTCTAGCCTTGGAATCATTATGATGCTCTATTTAGTTTTCCCCCAGGTTAGATCACTGGTATATGTATATACCACATTCCTGAATAGTCAGGTTATTTTTTATGTCTTAGTTGTATTTTCCCTATATTTTTGTGTTTTTCTTTGGGGATGAGTAACCTTAAGTGCTGTAGTAAGTCACAGGTTTTAATTTATAACATGCACTATGGATTAGTGGTATTTCTCTTCATGTAGGATATATTTGACTTTGACATCAAGTGGTAGTTAAGAGCTACTTGCCTGACTTCAGTCCTTGCTCTACTACTTATTAGTTACACGACCTTGGGCAGCTTACTATCTCTACCCATGTTTTCTTATCTCTAAAATGGGGATAATAATCCTGTCCATCTCATAGATTGTTATAAAGATTGAGTTAACATTCGTATGGTGCTCAGGATAGTGCCTGGCACATAGCAAGTGCATAATAAGTATTTCTTAAATAAAAATTCTGGTAATAAAATATTAAAAAACATATAAATTCATCATGCTGTTTCCTTTAAAGCAGTTATTCTCACTCAATAAGGTGCAATTTTACCTCATAGGAGACATTTAGCAATGTCTGGAGACATTTTTGGTTGTCACAGCTGTGGGTATGCTACTGGTATTTAGAAAGTAGAGGCCAGGGATGCTGCTAAACATCCTACCATGCATAGGACAGCCTCCCCACAACAAATGATCTGATCCAAAGTGTCGATAGTGTCCAGCTTGAGAGATCCTGCTTTAACAAAATCATTATTTGCTAATGATTACTTTAAGAAAGATTAAATAGATACAACCTAAAATCTACTCTTATTGTGAACTGTTTTATTTTCCAAAAAAACCTAGATTTGTCAGACCCTGGAGAAATGGACTCTTTTGGAAGAGTTTAGTGATCAAGCTCTGGGGCTCACAGTGTCTGCTAATTTAGAGTTTGGTACTGTTATAATAAGGCTAAGATCATGGGTCAGCCCCTTTGAGGGCGGTTAGCTTTGTTCTAGTCCATGGCCACAGAGTGTGATCCCAATACTAGTCAACCATCTCTGTGGCAAATGTGCAGCATTAATCACATGGGGAAACAGGCCAGGAAATAACAAGGGAATATAAATGAATACGATGAAGTGCATATAGTCCTGATGGATGTTCTTATAAAGAGATACTTCTAAATTGGGAGCCTGTCCTTTTAATTTTGTCTCACTCTTTGGTCTGTAGCCATTGTGTTTGTTAGTCATCTTGGTCTCCATTCTTGCCTTTCATGAACTTTACTTAATGCTGCCTCTGTCTTTTGACTCATGCCTGGGATATTTGTGGAGATATTCACTTATGTTTTCTTTTAGATACTTTATTATTTTATAATTTTCAAATTTAAGTCTATAATCCATCTCAAATTAATTTTTGTGTATAGTGTGAGGCAGGCTCAAAGTTAATTTTTTTTCCACACCGATAACCAATTTTTCCAGTACCATGTATTATTTTTTAAAAATTACTTAACTTTAGAAATGGACAAAAGGAACACTTTGTGTCATTTGATTTAACCTCTTTATTCAGGAAATGAGGAATTTGAAATGTAAAGGGCATCTAAGGAAGGATTCTTCAAAGAAGTAGTTGTAGAGTTAAGACTGAAAATCAAATCTGATTTTGTACTGTTTCATGCTGATTATTTCCATTCCCTATTCAGATTTCTACTGTAATAATTAATCCCTACTTTCTAACACTTGTTATCCCCTCCCCAGAATTATAATTATAACATATATTTCTTGTAGAAAGTATGGAAAATATCCAGAAGAAAAAGAATAAAATTAAAATAATCTATTATCCACCATTTAGAGATAACCAATGCATAACATTCTAGTATTTGTTCTGTATGTTCATTACAAATTATTATTTTGTAGTCTGTCTTTTTACTTTATATATTTTTATTTATTTTCCCAGGTCAATATCAATAAGTAGTCTTATTGATTTATACAAAATTACTACATGGCTAGCGCAATTACTGGTATATTATTTGGTTAAAGCAGTGCTTCTTAACTGTTTTTACGCTCTAGCATGCTGTGGCACACATAGAAAATGGTAAAAATGGGTGGCACACTAGGGAAAACTTGAGGTGGTGATTGCCCTGCTGTGTTACCCCAGGTCTGGCTGGTCTAACCAGACTACTGAGAGGATCAGTATTTTAACCACTTGTAAACCCTGGATAGAAGCTCTGGGTTAGAGCGCAGTGATAATAAGGTCCTAGGTTATTTCCTGTGTATTGTGTTAGAGATTCCCTGTTTGTTACAAAGGACTATACAATTTGTTCTACCAATCTGGTAAATATGTGCAATTTATCCACTTTACTGTTAGTGGACATTTAGGTTGTTCCAGTATGTGTAACAGCAGATGGTAATATGAATATATGTTTTTGTGGAAATAGCCACTTATTTATTTTTGCATATATACCCAGGAGTGGAATTGCTGGGTCATAGAGCAGGTATACATTTAGCTTGATTAGATACTACAGTTTTCCAAAGTAACTGTAAAATTTTACATTCTCATGAGCAATGTGTGGGAGCTGCAGTTGTTCCACATTCCCACCAGCACTTTATATTGTCAGTTCTTTTCATTTTGGTCATTCTAGTGTGTGTGTAGTCGTATTTCATTCATTTCATTCAAACTGCAATTCTCTGATGACTGATGATGGTGAAAACAGTTTATATGCATATTGGCCATGTGAATAATTGCTTTTTAAAAAAATTGAACTTTTCATTTTGAGATAATTGTAGATTCACGTGCAGTTGTAGGAAATAATAGAGGTTCTGTGAACTCTTTATCCAGTTTCTCCCAATGGTGTCGTCTTGCAAAACAATAGTACAATATCACAACAAAAATATGGCCATTGATACAGTCAAGACATAGAACATTTCCGTCTCCAGAAAGATCCCTAATGTTGCCCTTTTATAGCCATACTCACTTTCCACCCAGTCACTTCCCTCCCCTTAATCCCTGGCAACCACTAAATTATTCTTCATTTCTATAGTTTTGTCATTTCAAGAATGTTATATAAATGAAATCATACAGTATGTAGTCCTTTGGCATTGGGTTTTTGCACTCAGTATAATTCTCTGGAAATTCATCCAGGTTGTTTTATGTATTTCTAGTTTGTTCCTTTTTATTGCTGAGTGGTATTCCATGGTATGGGTATATCACAGTTAGTTAAACCATTCATCTATTGGAGGACATCTGTGTTGTTTCCAGTTTTTGACAGTTACAAACAAAGCTGCTATAAACATTTGTGTACAGGTTTTTGTGTAAGCATATGTTTTCACTTCTCAGAGATGAATACCCAGGGTTGTAATTGCTGGGTTGTATAGTAGTTGTTTGTTTAGTTTATCAAGAAACTGCCAAACTGTTTTCCAGAATGGCTATACCATTTCACATTTCTACCAGCAATGCATGAGTGATCCAGTTTCTCTGAATCCTTGCCAGCATGTGGTATTGTCACTGTTTTTTAATTTTGGACATTCTGATAGTTGTACAGTGACAGCTCACTGTGATTTTAATGAGTACTTCCCTAATGGCTAATCTGCTTATTTGCTCTCTGTATCCTCTTTGTCTGTTCATTAGATTGTTTACTTTTTTACTGTTGAGTTTGAGATTTCTTTATGTATTCTAAATACTAGTTCTTTATTAGATACATGATTTGTAAGTATTTTTTTTCTTTTTCTGTAGCCTGTCTTTTTATCTTCCTAACAGGTTTTTCACAGAGAAAAAGTTTTAATTTTGGGGAAGTCCAATTTATCAATTTTCCCTTTTATGAATTGTGCTTTTAGTGTCAAGTATAAGAATGCTTTGCCTGGCCTTATATCCCTAAGATTTTCTCCAATTTTTTTCCCTAAAAGTTTTATTTGTTTTACGTTTATGCTTGTGATCCATTTGAATTAATTTTTGTGTAAAGTGTGGGAGTTAATGTTGAAGTTCATTTTTTTTCTTTTAATGTGTAGATGTCCACTTGCTCCAGCACCATTTGTTAAAAAGTCTGTCTTCTCCATTGAATTATTTTGCACTTTTGTCAAAAATCAGTTGGACGTATGTATGTAGGTCTACTTCTGGGTTCTCTTTTCTGTTCTATTGCTCTATTTGTCTATCTGTCTGACAATATCACACAGTCAGATACTGTACCTATATAGTAAGTCTTGAAATCAGAAAGACTGATTCCTCCCACTTTGTTCTCTTTTTAAAAATTGTGTTTTAGCTATTTTAGTTCCTTTCTTTCTATATAAATTGTAGAATAATCTTGTTTATATCTACAAAAATCTTTCAGGGATTGTGATAGGAATTGTTTTAAACCTGCATATCAATTTGGAGAGAATTGACATGTCTAACATGTTGAGTCTTCTGATCCTTGAACATGGTATGCCCCTCCATTTATATATCTTCTTTGATTTCTTTCATCAGCATTATGTAGTTTTCAGCATACAAATCCTATACATGTGTTGTAGATTTATACCCAAGGATTTCATTTTTTTGAGGAGTTATAAATGCTATTGTATTTGTAATTTTCATGTCCGTGTGTTCATTGCTCTTATATAGAAATATAATTGATTTTTGTTTGTTTATCTTGTGTCCTATGATCTTGCTGAATTGCCTTACTTTTTCTATATAGACAAGTTATCTGCAAATAGGGACAGTTTTATTCCTTCCCTTGCAGGAATGGAGAATGATGATTTTTTCTACAACTACTTGAATATATAACATTACCAGATTCTGCCCATTGTTAAGTCTAAAATGAAAGACAGTACATTCCAAATCCTGGAGATACTAGGAAACCATAGAACTGTTGAGGTAGGTAGGTGAGGATCAGGGAGGAATTGAAAATGACACCAACATTTTGTTTCTAAGGGTAGATGTGATGCTGATATTTGAGGTAGGGTACTCAGAAGTAAAAGCATATTTGCAAAATGCAGTGAGTTCTACTTTGAACGTGTTGATTTTTGGGGGTGGCTATGAGACATCTATGTTGACATGTCCAGTAGACATTTGAAGTGTGGACTTAGAATTTGGGGGACAGGTTAGGGTTATATCCTACATTGAGATGATAGCTGATGCTGTGGGAGAGAGTACATGTAGAATGAGTAGAGATCTGACAAAGAAAGGGTAACAAAGAAATAGCATTTAGAAATATAAAAGGAGAATGAGAAGAATGCAGTGTCACAGAAACCATAGAAACTTCTCTCCTGTCAAAATTATATTTGTCTAGATTAATTTTAGAATGTTCAGTTAAATCTTCCTGACATCATCATCTACCTACTCTCATCTCCCTTTAGTCATTTCCTAGTATGTGTTTCTATAGCAGTTTCTTCTTCCTCTAGTCTAGCATTTACCACACTGCCATATCATAGTTTATTGTTTGTGTCTGTTTCCTTATCAAGATTTTATGTTCCTCGAAGGCAAGGATTAGGTCTTTTTCATCACTGTTTTTCCTGTGTATGACAGTTGAATTAAAGCAGGAGATGGTTAGTTTCAGAGGCTTCAAGTGGGTGGAGTAAGAGAACAACTGAGAAGAGCCCATTAGATTTGTTGATCACTGACCTTAGGGAAAATTATCTCTAGGAAGGTTGGAAATGAATGGAGAGTTTCATAGTCTTCCTGCTCTCAAGTCAGTTTTGTCTTTTCTTAGACCCCTTTTCTCATTCCTTGATTATGTTGTCCCAACCTTTATTCCTTTGATATACTGTTTCATCATGGTGGAAAAGTATTCCTTCCCCTGCCCTGTGAGGATTCTACTGTTCTTACAAATCCAGCTCATAGCCCTTTCTCTATGAAACTTCTGCCTACCCCTGTGTTAAACTCACTCTGCTAAACTTCCATGGCACTTTGTATTATATTGCTAATACTTAATCATTCTTCAATATGTATATATCTTGAGCGTATTATGATTTACATTGTTTTATTTCTTACAACATTAATAATCTGCTCAATAAATACTTAGATTTCCTGTCTTGATTTTTATATATCATTGTTAAATTATAGCAGGGCTTTTAAAAAAATTTTAATGTAGAAACCTTCCTTTTAAATTTAGAGTTCACCAAAAAAAGTTTTCAATCTAAATTTAAAAGCTAAGTCATGAAGACTGATAGGTTCATATTTTTTATAAAAGATTCCTATAATAAAATTCTACAATCTTCTGTATTAGAATTTGTTCTTATTCTGTGTTCTGGTAGTACATGGTACCTACTTGTATAATTACTAGATTCTTAATATTAGTTTTTCTGGTCTTTTTTTCATGGACTCCAGGAAGTGAGAAATCTTTAATTTTATTATTTACTTTTTATATTCCTAACATGCTTTTTGCCACACAGTAGTCATGTTTGAATAACTGAATGGATTTTTCTGATTTCTATCACTGAGGTCCTCTAATAATAATAGGCTTATAAAATCTGTAATGTAGTTTTGTTATAATATCCACTTTTTATTTGAATTGCAATTTATTTTTTCCACTTAAAAGCGTATTCCATTTTTTCAGTTTAAAACTTTTAAGGCATTACAAATATTTCCCTCAATCTATGGGGTTTGCTCATCATATGATCTGTGTTGTAATTTCTTGGTGTATATTTTACCCTTAATAAATTTAAGTGTCAGCCAGGCACAGTGGCTCATGCCTATAATGTCAGCACTTTAGCAGGCTGAGGCAGGAGGATCATTTGAGACCAGGAGTTCGAAATCAAACTGGGCAACATGGCAAGTCCCCATCTCTACAAAATAAAAAATAAAATTATCTGGATGTGGTGGTGCACGCTTATAGTCCTAGCTACTCAGGAGGCTGAGCCAGGTGGATCGTTTGAGCCTGGGAGTTGGAGGTTGCAGTGAGCTGTGATTGTGCCACTGCACTCCAGCCTGGACAACAGTGAGACCCTGTCTCTGAATAAATAAATAAATAAATAAATTTAAGTATCTTCTTTTCTGTCCTGAAAATTATATTTTTAGAAAGGAGCCAGTAAAATGCCAGCATTTTTAACTATTTGCCTTAATTTTTAACTATTTGCTTTTATTCAGTAGCTTCCATGTAAGAACTAATGTAAGTGGGAAAATTTGGTTGATTAAACAAAAAAGTCTTTCTCTTTCCAGATTGCAGCAATTCTCCGGAAACGAAAATTAGACTATTATTTACACAAACTACTCCCTGAGATCCTACAATCGGCTTCATTTCTGACTGCTAATGGGGCCTTGTATATGGCTTTCTTTTGCATATTAAGGTTGGTACTCATAATCATCACTAGATATTAATACAGATTCTCTTGTTGAAATGGAAACAAACATTTACATAAATATTATGTGGGTCACTGCCTCTATTTTTTTTTTAATTGTGAATTGACATTTATCTCAAAGAAAGCTTATGAACCCAGGAACTGTGGGCCTCTTGGCCTCAAGATGTAGTATAAACTTCAAATTATTGGTGTGATTATATAGCAAAAATGCTTCAATATGTCACAATATCACACATTTTCTGAGGCCTGTTATATTTAACAAGTTCTTGATCAAGATGTCTTAGTTTTTCAGTTTCATAGATCAGGAATTCAAAATAACTGTCCATAGCATAGGTTAGGGCCATATGCAGAGAACAGATTTCAAAAGGACTATAAAATGTCCATGTTTATATATAAAACAATAAGTTAACTCCTGATTATATCCTACTGTTGGAACTTTTGCTCCTGATTCAGTTTTATATGCATTACCTGTGCTGCATGCTTTTTACATTATATAGATATAGATAGAATTCAGTCTTTTGAGTGCTGTGACATACCTAACATAAATATGTTAGATATTTACTTATTTTTATCTTTTCCACAGTGATTATTGTTGAAAACTCAAACTAATTTTTTTTATTGTGTCAAGTTAAAATATAACTTCTCATTATGCTCATATTAGTGCTGCTGAAGTAGCTCTGCAGGTATATTTTCACTGCAAGTAAAAATATAATTTCCAAATGTTTTTATAGATTTTCTTTCCTCAGAGCATTAATATTTATAAACTTTTAGATTATGCAGAAAATAATCGGCAAGATTTTTATACTCTTAAGCAAATCATGCCTTTAAATTGACATGAAAATCTATGTAAGGAACTCTCTTCATCACATACTCTCTGGAAAGTTTCTAAGACTTATTAATACTTTAAAAATAAGGATATATATAATTAGCTTTTAAAAACTTGCAATAAGTATACGTTGCTATTGCAGCATATTTCTTTATGTTCTATGAACCCATTTGGTTAAGTTGTAGAAGGATAAAATATTTATAATTAAAATATCATCCATGTTCCTCCCATTACTGATTCATTGAGTCCATTTTTCTTTAGTTTTTACTTTCAATAACTTGTTAAGTGCTTTGTGGATTTTATGTTGGAAGGAAAACCACCTTCAGTGTTCTCAAGCAGAAGGTTTCTGAAAGCAACCAAGTTAAGTGTCCTCAAAAGCTTTTCTAATCCTTTTAAATCTGAGCTTCAATTAAAAATATTATTTTGTCTGTGATTCTTGATTCTTACCAGTATATATATATATATATATATATATATATATTTTTTTTTTTTTTTTGCTATAATGCATCATTTTGCAGTTGGCCAACTTAGTTCAGATAATTTCTTATAATTTTTATGCGCTGATTCTCCCTTGCTTAGGAACATATTGTTTGGAAAGGAAAAAAAAATCTTCCTAACGTCTCCAAATTTCTTTGTTTCCTCTTTAAAAACTCAAGCCGTTAATGGTCATTTATAATGTGTGAGGCACTATGAAGATTTCTACTTTCAAGGAATGTACTCTAGTAAATGAAAAATGATATAAAACTTAAAATATAAAATACTTTCGTTAAGTGCTGTTAGAGAAAATTATCAAGGGTTGTAGAAGCAAAGAAGAACAAACATTTCTTGAATGTCTATTATGTGTTAAAAACAGTTGTCTATTATGAGTTAATAATAGTAATAATTGTAATTGTATAGCTAACACTTTCTGAGTGCTTACTATGTGCCTTGAAGGGTGCTGGGAGACATCTTATGTAGTCTGCATAACAGCTATATGAGATAGGTAACATTATTATTCCTATTTGATAAAGAAGGAAACTGAGAACACAGAGGGTTTGCATAGCCAGCAGGTTTGAATCCAGGGAATGCCTGAATGAATATGGCTGACTAAATTATTGGAAGAAGAGATGAGATACTCACTACTCTGCTATTGTAGCAGCCTTAATGAGTGATGGTGAGGGACTTAACTAAGGCAGGGGCAGTAGGTTGGAAGGAACTTGAGAGATAAATTGTATATGGAATAATTTAAGGAAATGATTTAATATATGGGGTAATAGAGATAGAAAGTTGAGGATGACTCTAAATATCAAATATAAGTGGATAGGTAGTTGTTGATGCCATAAACCTAGAAGAGTAGAGGAGGAAGAACAAGTTCATGGGGATAGGGGAGAGAGATAGTAAGTTTAGTTTTGGACATGTTGAATTTGAGGTGATATGGGACCTTTAGATAGAGGGTGGACTAAGAGGGGAAACTTCGATTCATAATAACTGAAATGAGCAACTAGGAATTTCATCCAAAAATTCCAAATTTGAATTTCAGGAAGATACTTGGAAAATTCTACTCATGGACTCCTGGCTTTGGTGCCGCTTTGCCAGCATCTTATGTGGCCATTCTAATTGAAAGAAAAAGCAGGTAAAATTTTATGTATCTATTTAATAGATCTGGTTACCTGTCCCCTACCCTAACTAGATTTTTTTTTTTTTTTTGCTTATCATTTATTGTAGTCCAGGGATGAGAAGTATTTCCAGGTATATTTTTTCAGTTCTACAAATATTTGATTGAAAATTAATTTTATATTAATATTATTATTTATATTTATTAAGTCTATAAAAATACAAAGATTGACATTATAGAGCAGTAACAGTCAGTCTCTGTTTACTAAAAAACTAGAGAGTTCTATGATGTGACCTAACTAAAACATGGCATATGCAAATTCTAAGGAAAGATCTTTTCCATAGCTACAAGACTGTTATTACACCCAAGAAAATTAACAATAATTTTCTGTTATCATCTAGATCAGCTTTGCTTCAAGCTCATTGAGTGATCTCTGTTAAATCAATTATTATTTTTAAGGCATCTTTTCATTAAAAAATATTTTTATTGTTATCAACCTGAGATTTTCCCTGTGAATTAATAAGATTTCTATAAAATGCTATAAACTTATATAAACTGTTCAGTCAGGTAAACAGTTGAAGTTAAAGCTTTTGCATAAGAAAATATTTGCCATCTCATGAATAATTATTTTTAATTGCTCAGAAATCTATCTACCTTTGTCCCAGAGAAGCAAGATGGGGGCATGTATTAAAAACATTCAGTTTATGAAAATGCTTATTGTAGTCATTGATCCCCAAGTAAGAGTATGAATAGATCTTATCAGATAACCAAATATTTACTTAAACTACCTGAAGCCACTCTTAATACACTTTTGTAAATATAATATAATAGTATCTAAATTTTTGTGGTTCTCTGTTTGATTATGTCATACTTTTGGATTATTAGAATTCCTAAACTCAAAGGACTGGCGGATGTTATAACCCCAGCAAAATCAAGTCAGTGTGCCAGAAACATAGTTTTTTCCACCTGAAAGGACAGTACAGCGTGAGAGTTAAAGCATGGATTCCAGAGCTGTACTATCTTGTTTAGGAGTCTGGCTCTGCTACTTACTGTGTGGTTTATTCCTTACCTGAAAAATTTCCATTTTTCCTTGAAGGATTGTTCAGATAATTAAGTGAGTTAATATATGTAAAAATGCTTAGAACGGTGCCTGGCACATAGTAAGTGTTATATCTGTGTTAAGTATTATTGTTTTTTGCCCATAAGTTATGAGAGAGTTATTCTGGTGATTGTAACTTCCTGATCAATTAAAAATGTGAATATTGGTTTTGAAAATACATTCAAAATATATGTTACTCATATATGAAACTTTCAAAATGCTTTAAATCAAGTATACTGCTGTTTACTCATTTTTAGCACTTGAATAATAAGATAGCATTTTTGTAGTTATGTGCCTATTTTTCAGCAGAAACTGTGAAATATCTTTGTAACCAGAGTCAACAGTTGATAACATTTTGCCATTTTTACTTTATGTGTATATTAATGCATATGTATGTATGGTTTTGTGTGTGTGTGAATCATATGGAAGCATGTTGTAAATATCATGACACTTTACTCCTAAATACTTCAGCATGCATCTCCTAAAATGAGGAGATTCTCTTACATAATCACAACACTATTATCATCACACTTAAGAAAATTAGCAATCATTCCTTAATACCATCCAGTCTATATTGTCCTAAAATGGCTTTTATAGCATTTTTTGAACTAGAATCTAGTGAAAGTTTATGTATGTTTTTATATTTCTTTATTTTCTTTTAATCTAGGATAGTCTCCCCACCTTTTCCCCCACAGGATTGACTTATTGAAGTGATGAGGACAGTTGTCTTATATGTAACACATTTCTGGTTTGTCTGAATTGTTAACTCTGGGAATTGCTTACTTGTATATTTCCTATAAACTTAAAGTTTGGTTTAAAGGCTTGATAAGATTCAAATTAAACATTCTTGATAAGAATATACTTATACTTCATAGACAACACTGAGGCCATCAGGAAGTCCGTATCTTGATGGTTCCAAGTTTGAATATGTGATTAAGGTGATGATCACCAGATCTTTCCAATAAATTTGTGTTTATAATGAATTAGATTAATGGATTTTCTGATATTTCACAATCATTGCTTTGTTGGAAAAAACCTCACTTGATCATTTGTGAGATTGGCTAGTCATTTTGTGTGTGTGTGTATGTGTATTTATCAGGATTGGGTGTCATTGTCATATTCACTTCATAAAATATGTCAGAAATTTTCCTCCTTTTTCCTTGCTCTGGAGTAGTTCAAGTAGCAATGAATTTTCTGGCCTTTGAATTCTGGTCACTTGCCTCTGTGAAACCTCTCAGGCATGATGACTCTTTTGGGTGGTAGTTCTTAGAAAAAGTTTTGTGTTCTCTATGAAAATTGATCTGTTTGAGCTTTCAGCTCACTCAATAAAAGGGTTTTAGTAACTTTGTCTTAGAGCTAGAAAGTTATCTATTTTTGAAAAATTATGCATTTTAATAAATTTTTATATTTATTTGTGTGGAGTTTTACAAAGTAGTCGGTTAGGATTTGACTGAATTTTCTGTTTTAAATGGTGTTTCTCAACTCGTTTACTTTATATAATTGTGCCATTCCCTTTTTTATTTAGTCAGTCAGTAATTTTATTGATCTTTTTTTTTCAATGAATCATCTTATTTATTATTTCTGTTTTTTGTTATTTTGGTGTGCTAATTATTATTTTTATTGTTTTTTATTCCTTCTATTTTCTTTTGGCTAATTTGCTTTCCTTTTTAAAACATTTTTAGTGTGATGCCTAATTTATTTATTTTCATTCTTTAATTTCATTTGATATAAGTATTTGAAACTATGAATTTTCTTCTGATCACTGCTTTAATTGTATCCCATCGATTCTGATATGTAGTGTTTTTGTTATCATTTTCTGGGAAGTCTGCAATTTTAGATGGTATTTCTCCTTTGATATAAGAATTATTTAGAAGAGAGTTTAAGAAGATGGAAGATCCTCTTTGTTATTAATTTCTACTTTTATTGCATTCTTACCTGAGAATGTTATTTGTAGTATTTCCTCTGTATGGACTTAATAAAATTTTCTTTGTGGCTTAATTTATGCCCATTTTTGTGATTGTTTTATGAATGCTTGAAGAAAAGGTACATCCTCTATTATTAGGGTTCAAAGGTTGATAGATAGCCATAAGATCTATGCTATTGATTATATTATTTAGGTTGTATCTTCATTTTCAGGTGGCATTTCTAGCATTAAAAAGTATATTTTTCATTTTATTTAATGAAATGGCTTGAGTTCTATATTTTTTAGATATCAAGATCACAAGTCTAGCTTTCTTTTTGCTTGCATTTCTCTAGTATATATTTATCTTTTTGAAATAATTTGTTTTATGTCTGTCTCATGTACAAAATGAAGTTGGGTTTTATTTTGGTGAATCAATCTGAAATCTTTTTATTTTGATGTGTTAGTTAAGTCCATGTACATTTACTGATATCACTGGTATCACTACTGATACCACTGATACCATTTGCTGATACCACTAATATGTTTGATTTTAGTTGTGCTGGATTATTTTATGTTATTTTTACTGTTTGTCACCATATGGTCTTTTTTTAACTCTTAATTTTGAAACAATTATAGACTCATAGAAAGTTGCACAATGGTAGATAGAGTCACTTGAACTCTTAACCCAGTTTCCCTCAATGATGACATCTTGTATAACTGTAGTATAATATAAAACCAAGAAGTTGACATTACTGTCAACTACACTACAGACCTTATTCCGTATTCACCAGTTTTTATTTGCACTTATATGTGTATGTGTATGGGTCTATGCAATTTGTCTTCATGTACTGATTTGTTTAACTACCACCACAATCGGTGCATAAACCTGTTCCATCACCACAAAGGACTGCCCTTGTGCTATCCCTTTGTAGTTGCACTGCTCCTCACCAGTTCTTGTCTCCTAGTAATGACTAATCTGTTTTCCATTTCTATTTTTGTCATTTTGAGTAAGTTTCATAAATGGAACCATGCAATGTGTAACCTTTTGACATAGGCTTTTTTATTTTTTAAACTAAGCATCATGCCCTTGAGATCCATAGGTGTCTGTATTACTAGTTTATTCCTTTTTATTGCTGAGTAGTGTTCTATTATATGGATATACCAGAGATTGTTAAACATTCACCTGTTGAAGGACATTTATTAATATACTGTTCCAGTTTTTGGCTATTCCATCCACGAACAGGGTATATCTCTCCATTTATTTAGATCTTTTATTTCTTTCAACAGTTTTTATGATTTGCAGAATATAACTCCTGTACATGTTTTGTTAGATTTACACCTGTTTCCTTTTTTGGGAACAATTGCGAATGGTATTATTATTTTTTGGTAACAACTTTATTGAGTCGTAATTATCTTCCATACAATTCACCCCTTTTAAAAGTGCACAATTCATTGGTTTTTAATATATTCACAAAGTTATCCAATCATCACCACAATCAATTTTAGAACATTTTATTCACCTCAAAAAGAAACTCCTTTAACTGTCACCCCCTAAACCCTCATCCTTTCCACCCAGTCCTAGGTATCCACTAATTTCTTTTCTGTCTTTACAGATTTGCCTATTCTGGACATTTCATATAAATGGAATCATACAATATGTGGTCATTGGTGACTGATTTTTTTACTTAGTATAATTGTTTCAAAGTTTGATGTAGTATGTCCATTATTTCATTTCTTTATATTTTCAAATAATAACCCATGGTATGGATATGCCACATTTTATTTATCTGTTCATCAGTTGATGGAAATTTGGATTGTTCCACTTCTTGGTTATGAATAATGCTACTATGAACATTTGTGGACACACTTTTGTGTGGATATATATTTTTATTTCTCTGGGGCATGTACTCAGGAGTGGAGTTGCTGGCTTATATGGTAACTGTAGCCTTTTCAGGAACTGAAAAACTGTTTACCAAAGTGGTTGCACCATTTTCCATTCTCTCTAGCAGTGTTTGAAGGGTCCAGTTTCTCTACATCCTGGTCAACACTTATGTCTTTATTCATTCAACATGTATAGAGCTTCTCCTATGAAGCAGACACCACGTATTTATACAATTTGTGAAACCTTGTCTGCAAATAGGGACAGTTTTTTCTTTTCCAATCTGTATGTCCTTTATTTCCTTTTCTTGCCTTATTGTGCTGCTACATCCTTGCCTTGTTTCTGATCTTAGGGGGAGGAATTCAGTCTTTCACCATTAAGTATTATGTTAGCTGTAGGATTTTTTTTAATATACTTTTTGTCAGGTTTATGAAGTTTTCATCTATTTCTAGTTTTCTGAGAATCTTTATCATGAATAAGTATGATATTTTGTTAGATGTCTTTTCTTTTTTTTTTTTCTTTTAATTTATTTTTTTAATTTCAGAATATCATGGGGGTACAACACTTTGGCCATACACATTGCCCCTGTTCCGCCCATGTCAGAGCCACAATCGTGGTCATCCCCCAAACTGTGCTCCCCACATCCATTCAGTGAGAGTTTTTCCCATCCCTTCCACCCCCCTCCCGCCCGCCCGCCCTCTGATGAATGTTATTGCCCTGTGTGATGTAAGTGTTCATCAGTTAGTACCAGTTTGATGGTGAGTACCAGTGGTGCTTGTTTTTCCAATCCTGTGACACTTCGCTTCGAAGAATGGGTTCTAGCTCCAACCAGGATAATACCAGATGTGTTAATTCACTGTTGTTCCTTATTACTCAGCAATTACTCCATGGTATACATATACCACATTTTATTGATCCACTCGTGTACTGATGGGCACCTGGGTTGTTTCCACAACTTTGCAATTGTGAATTGTGCTGCTATGAACATTCGAGAGCAGATGTCTTTATTATAAAATGTCTTTTTTTCTCTTGGATAAATACCCAGTAGTGGGATTGCTGGGTCAAATGGTAATTCTACTTTTAATTCTTTGAGGTATCTCCATATTACTTTCCATAGAGGTTGTACTAATTTGCAGTCCCACCAGCAGTGTATGAGTGTTCCTATCTGTCCACATACCCGCCAACATTTGTTATTTGGGGATTTTTTGATATGAGCCAATCTCACTGGAGTTAAATGATATCTCATTGTGGTTTTGATTTGCATTTCCCCGATGATTAGAGAAGTTGAGCACTTTTTTATATGTTTGCTGGCCATCATTCTGTCTTCTCTGGAAAAGTTTTTGTTCATGTCCTTTGCCCATTTTTTAATAGGGTTGTTTGATTTTTTCTTGTTGATTTTCCTAAGTTCTGTATAGATTCTGGTTATCAGCCCTTTATCAGAGGTGTAGCATGCAAATATTTTCTCCCATTCTGTAGGTTGTCTGTTCACTCTAATGATAGTTTCCTTGGCTGTGCAGAAGCTTTTCAATTTGATCAGGTCCCAGGTATTTATTTTTGTTGCTGCTGTGATTGCTTTGGGGGTCTTCTTCATAAATTCTTTGCCTAGGCCAATGTCCATAAGAGTTGTTCCAACGTTTTCTTCGAGAATTCTTACGGTTTCATGTCTTAGGTTTAGATCTGTTATCCATTGTGAATTGATTTTTGTGAGAGGTGAGAGGTGTGGGTCCAGTTTCAGTCTTCTACATATGGCCATCCAATTTTCCCAGCACCATTTGTTGAATAGGGATTCTTTTCCCCAGTGTACGTTTTTCTGGAATTTGTCAAAGATCAGGTGACTCTATGAGGTTGGTTTTATATTTGGGTTCTCAGTCCTGTTCCATTGGTCTATGTGTCTCTTCTTGTGCCAATACCATGCAGTTTTGGTTACTATAGCCTTGTAGTATAGTTTGAAGTCTGGTAGACAGATGCCTCCCAATTTGTTCTTTTTGCTTAAGATTGCTTTGGCTAGACGGGGTCTTCTCTGGTTCCACACGAAGCGTAGAATTATTTTTTCTAGATCGGCAAAAAATGATGTTGGTATTTTGATAGGGATTGCATTGATTCTGTAAATTAATTTAGGTAGCAAAGCCATTTTTACTATGTTGACTCTGCCTATCCAAGAGCATTAGGGCTTTCCATCTATTTACATCCTCTGCAATTTCCTTTCTCAGTGTTTCATAATTCTCTCTATATAGGTCTTTGACCTCCTTAGTTAGATATGTTCCTAAATATTTAATTTTCTTTGTTGCTATTGCGAAAGGTATAGCATCTTTAATTTATTTCTCGGCTTGATTGTTATATATGAAGGCTATGGATTTGTGTGTATTAATTTTGTATCCTGAGACTTTGCTGAATTCATTTATCAATTCCAGTAATCTCTTGGTTGAATCTTTGGGGTTTTCTATGTATAATATCATATCGTCTGCGAATAGTGAAAGTTTGACCTCTTCTGCCCCTATCTGGACGCCCCTGATTCCTCTGTCTTGTCTAATTGCTGTGGCCAGGACTTCCAGCACTATGTTGCAAAGAAGTGGAGATAGTGGGCACCCTTGTCTGGTGCCAGTTTTAAGGGGGAATGCCTTCAATTTTTCCCCATTCAGTATGATATTGGCTGTGGGTTTATCGTATATGGCTTTAATAGTTTCTAGGAATGAGCCATCTATGTCTATATTGTTAAGAGTTCTTATCATAAAAGGGTGCTGGATTTTGTCAAAAGCCTTTTCTGCATCTATTGAAAGGATCATATAATCTTTGTTCTTGCTTTTATTTATATGGTGAATTACATTTATAGATTTGCAGATGTTGAACCATCCCTGCATCTCGGGAATAAAGCCCACCTGATCGTGATGGATTATTTTTTTGATGTACATTTGAATTCGGTTTGCAAGGATTTTATTGAGAATTTTTGCATCTATATCCATAAGGGATATTGGTCTGTAGTTTTCTTTTTTTGTTGTGTCCTTTCCTGGCTTTGGTATCAAGGTGATATTGGCTTCGTAGAATGAGTTTGGGAGGATTCCATCCTTCTGGATATTTTCAAATAATTTCTGCAGTATAGGCACCAATTCTTCTTTGTAGGCTTGGTAAAATTCAGGTGTGAACCCATCTGGTCTGGGACTTTTTTTTGTTGGTAGATTTTTTATTACTGCTTCAATTTTGGTGCTTGATATTGGTCTGTTTAGAAATTCTGTTTCTTCCTGGTTGAGCCTAGGGAGGTAGTGTGTTTCTAAGAATTTGTCCATTTCCTCCATGTTTTCGTGTTTGTGGGCATAGAGATTTTTGTAGTATTCAAAGATGATGTTTTGTATTTCCATGGTATCAGTTGTGACTTCTCCTTTTTCATTTCTAATTGAGCTTATTAGAGTCCTTTCCTTTCTGTTTCTGGTCAACCTGGCAAGTGGCCTATTTTGTTTATGTTTTCGAAGAACCAACTTTTCATTTCATTGATCTTCTGTATTGTTCTTTTGTTCTCGATTTCATTTAATTCTGCTCTAATTTTGGTTATTTCTTTTCTTCTGCTGGCTTTAGGATTGTTTTGCTCTTCCTTTTCCATTTCCTTAAGATGATTCATTAGTTTACTGATTTGTGACTTTTCTGTCTTTTGGATGTGGGAATTTAGGGCGATAAGTTTTCCTCTCAGGACTGCTTTTGCTGTATCCCACAGATTTTGATAACTTGTGTCCCCATTATTGTTTAGTTCGAAGAATCTTTTGATTTCAATTTGAATCTCCTCCTTGACCCAATAATCTTTCAGCAATAGATTGTTTAGTTTCCAAGTTTTTGGAGGAAGATGTGAGTTTCTGTTGGAATTGATATCTAATTTTATTCCGCTGTGGTCTGAAAAGATACATGGTATGATTTCTATTTTTTTGAATTTGTTTAGATCTGTTTTGTGGCCTAGGATGTGGTCAATTTTAGAGAAAGTTCCATGAGCTGATGAGAAGAATGTATATTCAGTGTTATTTGGGTGGAGTGTTCTGTAGATATCTGTTAGGCCCAAATGTTCTATAGTCCTGTTCAGGTCTTTTATTTCTCTATTTGTTTTTTGTTTGGAGGATCTGTCCAGTTCCGTCAGTGGGGTGTTGAAGTCCCCTGCAATTATGGCGTTCCTGCTTATTATGTTGTCTAGATCTAGCAGTATTTACTTTATGTACCTGGGTGCTCCTGTGTTGGGTGCATAAATGTTTAGGATTGTTAAATCCTCTTGTGAAATTTTTCCCTTCACCACTATATAGTGTCCATTTTTGTCCTTGTTTACTTTTATTGCTTTAAAGTTTATGTCATCTGAAATGAGGATGGCTACTCCGGATTTCTTTTGGTTTCCATTAGCCTGAAAAATTGTATTCCATCCTTTCACCTTGAGTCTGAATGCGTCTTTGTGTGTAAGGTGTGTTTCCTGAAGACAATAGATACTTGGTTTGTATTTTTTAATCCATTCAGCCAGCCTATGTCTCTTCAATGGGCAGTTCAAGCCATTTACATTTATTGAGAGAATTGATATTTGGGGTAAATTTCTGATTATTCTGTTGGGTGGTGTCTTTTGTTTTACCTCTTGGTCATTGTGGCATCTGGTTTCTGGGGTTTTAGCTTTTGCATAGTTTTACATAGGTGGGTGTCTGTTGCTCTGTTCAGTGTATAATTCAGGTCTAAGCATTTCTTGCAAGGCCGGTCTGGATTTCGCAAATTCTATCAGTGATTGCTTATCTGGAAAGGTTTTTACTTCTCCCTCATATAAGAAGCTTAGTTTGGCAGGATACAGGAATTCTGGGTTGACCTTTGTTTTGTTTTAGGAGATTGATGATGTCTCCCCATTCCCTTCTGGGTTGTAAGGTTTCAGCTGAGAAATCTGGAGTTAATCTGATTGGTTTCCCTTTGTAGGTTACCTCCTTTTTTCGTCTTACAGCTCTGAGGAGTGCCTCTTTTGTGTTTACTTTGGTCAGTCTAATAATTATGTGGCGTGGTGAATGCCTTTTCACGTTGACTCTCCCAGGAGTCCTGTGTGCTTCTTGTACTTGGATGTCGAGATTTCTGGCTAAGCCATGGAAATTTTCCTCTATTATTCCTTCAAATAAATTTTCCAGCCCATGCGAATTTTCTTCCTCTCCCTCAGGGATACCTATTATCCTTATGTTTGGCTTCTTTACATAATCCCACCTTTCTTGTATGCTTTTTTCCTGCCTCTTGTTTTTGTGTTCTTTCTCTTTGGCTGATTTATTTAGCGCATAGGACCTGTCTTCTAGCTCTGAAATTCTTTCCTCTGCATGGTCCAGCCTATTCTTAAAGCTTTCCACTGTGTTTTGTAAATCCTTGAATGCTTCTTTCATTTCTAGGATTTCTATTTGATTTTTCCGTAATATTTCTATTTCTTTGGAGAATTTTTCATTCATTTCTTGCATTTTTCTTGTGGTTTCTTTGTGCTGGGATTCAATTTTCTCTTGAATTTCATTGAGCTTTCTTATAATCCATAAACGAAATTCCTCTTCTGACATTCTACCCATTTCATTTGCGTTGGTATCCATTGCTGAGGAACTGATAATTTCTTTTGGGGGTGACTTTTCACTCTGATTTTTCATGTTCCCTGAGTTCTTTCGCTGGTTTTTTCTCATCTGGCCTCTTGGTCGAGAGCTGGGGGTGTTAGAGCTAGTTTATGGCCCTGTCACCAGGCCCACAATTATTGTTCCTTGGCAAAGCCAGGGAGAGAAGTAGTGGCCTGTATTGCCTTAGGTGTATTTTAGCAAGTTTGGTGAATCTTGAGTTAACTCTGACCTGTGGTCTTCTCCTCTTCCCAGTGGAGTGTGGTGAGAATGACCTCCCAGCTTGGGCTCTGAGCTAATGGATTGTACTTGAGGATATGAGTCCTCCGCTCCCTATTAGCTAGGTATTCTGTTATGTCCGTGGCAGACTCTGATTCCCCAGTTGGGGTATGCGAAAGCCCTGTGCTTTGGGAGGGGCCTTGTAGCTCCTAGGGGTTACTTTGACCCTGCTCCTCCTGAGGTGCAGATAGAAACACAATTTCCTTTGGCTGCAGTGTGAGAGCTGAGTTGGGAAAATTCTACACAGCTCAGAGGTTGCTCATCTAGCCACGTGTGTCTGCCCTTCTGATGTGTGTCTCGGCGTGATACTGGTTGATAGGGGGATCTCCAATTGTGCACCCCTTTTCCACCACTAGACCTCAAGGCGAGGCGGGTGGCCGTCTCTATCCCCAGCAGTCTCCACCGGGGGGATGTTCCCACGGGGAGGGGGGAGTAGTGGCCGCTGGAAGCGCTCTTGGATGGCGCGAAATTCCCTATTGAAGTGGGCAGGATTATGGGGAGCTGCTCTGGTTCAGCCTGTGGCTCTTGAGGTATTTGGTTGTCATGGGAACCAGCAGTTATACCAAATGAGTCACTATAGCCAGCAACCTTCAAAATGAGCGATCTCTGGGGTACAGGAGGGCTGGGACCTGAAGGGCGGGCACTAGGACCAGCACGGAGCGGACTTGTCGGAGGCCAGAGCCGGGGTAGCGGAACCAGATGGACGAGCTGCAAACTGTTTCCAATACTCAAAGGTCCCACCTCTACAGTTCCGGGATCTCGTCCCACCTGGAACCCACGGATGCCGCTGTCTCTGGCCACCACAGGCAAAGCCTGTCTCGCCCCAGCGGATGAGCCCTGGGCCAGGGCGGGGCGGAGCTAGAGACGCGGCTCACGGCTCTGCCCGGGCGGCTGTAAAGATGGCGGCCGCCGCCAGCCTGGCGCACAGCCGGGCTCGATTGCGCCAGGAGCGCAGTTTTTCTCCGCCGGCCGCAGCGGCAGTTGCTAGCAGCCTCTAAGGGCGTGTCTCGCTCTCCGATAAACTCCTGGGCCCAGTCCCGCTGACTTCTAGTGGCACAGTGCCGGCCTGCGGGTTCCCGCGCACTGTCCCGGGAAGCTGTGTCTCCGTCCCCGCCCACTTCCTCCCCAACCCTCGGCAGTCTCTGTATATTGCAGCTGCGAGTTGTGTCTGGCTCTGGCTACTTCCTCCTCTCCACAGGGCTCGCCGTCCCAAGCAACCGCTCTGTTCCAACTCTGGGCTTGTCCCTGACTGCGTGTAGGGGGAGGTGCGTAACCGCTTTGGGGGCAGGTCGCGCTGCGCCGACCTGGTGAGCGCGTCCTTCCCGCGCTCTGGGCTCTATTGTGCTCCGTGCGCCCTCCGATCTTTGTGAAAATTTCGTACCTGTTTTCTTGGGCTGGGCGTTCGGCGTTGTTTCTCTGTAATTCGCAATGCTGTTTTCGGAGTGAGCGGTCCGTGCTCGCAGGCAGCCGCTGGCGTTCTTCACCTCTTTCCCTGGGAGCGGTACGGTGGGAGGACCCTATCACACCGCCATTTTTTTTTTGTTAGATGTCTTTTCTGTATCAATTGCTGTGATCATGTGATTTTTTTTATTTAGCCTATTTGTAGTGTTCTTTTCATATCAATAAGGTCAAGGCCATTGAGAATATTGTTTATCTACAGCTGGGTTTCTCTACCTTGGCAGTATTGACACCTTTTGGGCCGGATAGTGATTTATTGGGAAGGATGTCTTGTGCATTGTACCCATACATGCCATTAGCACTCTCTTCCCCTCATCACCAAGTTGAGACAACCAAAAATGTCTCCAGACATTGCCAAATGTTCCTGTGGGACATATTACTCCTTGTTGAGTACTACTAATCTATATCTTTACTAATTTTTTGGTCTAGTTTTATTATTTGCTGAGAGAAAAGTGTGAAATCTCCAACTGTGATTCTGGAATTGTCTATTTCTCTCTTTAATGTTATCAATTTCTATGAAGCTTCTATTGGTAATTACACATTTATGATTACCATTTCTTCATGATGAATTGAACCTTTTATCAATATGCAATGTCCTATATCTCAGATAATACTCTTTGTTCTGAAGTCTATTTTTATTTGATATTAACATAGCTGCTCCGGTCTTCTCAGGCTTACTGTTTGCATAGTCTATATTTTTCTCTCTAATTAATTTCAAGCATCTGTGTCTTTATATTTAAAGTATATTTTTAGCAGATAGCATATAGTTGGGTCTTATTTTTTTAACATCTGTTCTGCTAGTTTTTGCCCTTTATTTAGATTATTTAGTCCATTAACATTTGATGTATTTATTGATACAGCTAGGTCAGATCTACCATTTTATTATTTTCTGTTTTTCTTTTTTCTGTTCCTCCTTCCTTCCTTTGCATTATTTAATTTTTTTTAAGAGTTCCATTTTAATTTTTTTTGACTTTCTTCTTTTAGTGTTTGATCTGTGGACTACAATATACATCTTTAACTTTACAGCTTCTTAGTGTTAATATTTTACTACCTTGCCATGTGTAGAAATCTGTCTAGGTCTATCTTAGAGGCTGCTTACCATTGGATCTTTTTTTTTTTTCCCCTCTTTCTTTGAATACTAACGTTAGTTCAAATACAATAACACCAAAGTAAAAGTGTGTTATTGATATTAAAAACAGTAACTTCTTAGGGCATAAAGAGAAGTTTCCTTAAAGTGAGGTGATAACATGGATTTGGGTTGCTAGTTTATTTCCTATTTTATTTTCACTTTTGATAGGTGAGATTTTTTTTTTAAGCTTTTCCACTTTTTCCTGTAAGTGAGTTTTTGCAGTAATGTTTCATTCTTAGATACTGGTTGTTTATAGAAAATTTATAGGTGTTATTGATTATGACCTATTTTAAATATTAACTGAAGTGTTTTTATTGTTTTAAAGACTTACTCAAAATTTTAAGTCTAGCTTTATTTAGCTTCTTTGTAACTGCTATCACATGATTGCTGAAGAAAAATTTATCCTTCCCTTGATTTGATTGTTATATAATTGAACTCTGTGATATGTGTTGATTTAGTTCTTTTGTTTACTAGGTGATGCAGTTCACAATAACTGGGAAATAGCTCTGTAGTTCTTTCTGTTGAGAGTTGTGTATGTGTATGCATATCAACCACAAATCCTGTTTGGGTGTAGCTAAAAACTTTAAGTTTTAGTTTTTAGTGTTGTTCAGAAGCTAGTGATGTTTTAAAACAGATTTTTGTGGTTTTTTTTGGAGTTAAACTTTAAAACAAAGAAAAGAAAATCTTTTTGCTTTATCTCTTTACAAGTTGTCTTACAGTGTCTTAAGTAAACATCTGGTCTGTGCATATCTGGAATTGTGCAAGAGTTAACTTAGTGGCCTAATTTGCTCTGAAAAAGTATTCTTTACTTACCACAAATTTATATTAAGATTTTATTAAATATCAAGATCTCTTAATAGCTTATAAGTAATTTACAAAGGTTGAAGTTATGTATATTTTAAAATTATTACATCTACTGCCGCCTAATGAAGTGTATTAGTATTATAGTTCTTATTTTATAAGGAAAAGGAATTTATAATTATACCTTTAATTACAGAGAAAATCAATATATCCTGGTAGAAATAGCCAGTAGGTAGCTGGAAATGTGAGTCTAGACTCAGGATAAAGATGATAGTTAGAAAAATAAAATTGGAAGATTCCTTCTTATAGGTGGTAGTTGAAACTATGGGAGTAGATTAGAGTGTGAAAGCCCAGAATAAGAAGAAGTCGGAGGTTGAAAGTGGGGAAACAGCAACATTTAAGAAGCCAGTTGTCAGTTGAAATATGTATAGTTCAGTCTTTTTTCTATTAATGTCTATAATATCTGTTAATATATTGGAAAGAGTAGAAGAAACATATTGTGGATGACTAGCAGGTTTTTTTTTCCCCCAAAATAGTAAATACTGGTAGTCCTAATTTTTAATCCTCTAAAACTTTATTTAATAGTGAAATCTTTACTCTGAGATTTTGTACTCGGCTATATAATCAGTTTTTCAAAATATATTTAATGAGGTGAGAATATGCAATATGCATCTCTAATCTATCTACCTGGATATAGGTACAGATACATAGGTGAAGATCTATCTATATCTATAAATATGTCTTCATCTATATTGATTTAACTCTCTTCCCTCCTTAACTTTTCTTCTCTCTCTAATCCATCTATCCATTTATGCTTCCCTCCTCCCTTTGCAGTATTGAGTATGCTTTGCCTGCTAGTTTCTGACACCTAGTAAGAGGGCAGCTTACTTAAATCTTAATCATGTCATTGTGGCGGTCTGAGAAAGCTTTGAAGTTGTTTCCAGGGTTGCTTAAAAAATTTGTGCCACAAAGAGCTGTGATCATGGTAACTCAGCAGGAAGCATTGGTAACATCTAGTTTATCTGTAGGAGGGCTGTTAAGAACTAGTCTTGTCTTTCTTTTTTAGGAAGTGCTTTGTGGTTTAGAAAGAAGTTCTGATGGATTTTGTTTTGTAGAATTGCTATGGAATTTGCTTTGATATTTAGTATTAGTTTAGGTAATTTAAAAATTGCGGTGTGCTCAAACATGAACATGAATTAAAATACCAAAAACTGCATATTTATTCCAAACATACTCATGGGTTGAGTTATTAAATTACACTATAGTGGTTATGAAATTCCTAACCAGACATGACCAAAATGAATGAGCTATGTAATGTGAATAAAAGAATACCATGAACTTGGCCTGTAAATTCTTGGCATGTTCAAGTGTCAGTGACATGTTATCTTCACAGGAAGAAAACTAAATACCTTATAGTCTTCTGAAAAGTTTACTCTATATTATGTACTGTATATGACAGAATATGATTGTAGATTCTTGTTCTAGACTGAAAGCTTATCTTGTTCATTCCTATGCATTAAAGAAGTATTTTTATACTCCTCTAAAACATTCTGACAGATTAAAATCTATTACGTCTTGAAAGATTTTCTAAGATGATGAAATAGAATTTCTTAGCAAACAATTACAATGTCTAGGAACTTTCACTTTGTTTTTCTTTGATCTTTTTCTCCTTATTTATAGAACATGTAATTATTTTTATATGTATATATAGAATATATAAACATTTAGAATTTAGATGTTACATCATTCCTACTGTATTCCCCAGTGACCTCAGTTATGAAATGTGTTACATAGTGTCATTCAAAACTTTGAGAAGGTTAGCTAAAGAATATATACACTATAGTTTCCAGAAAAAAAGCATTTTTGTTTATCTAGTTAGAAATGATAACGTTGTTAGAATGTAATAATGCTTGGAATTCCAGCAGGATGTGAGGTTACTTTTAATCTACTAAGATGTTACAGAAAATTTAATTATTTTGATGTTTTCCTATAGGGAATGATGATACTGTGATTACACAGTTCCTATAGCAGTGGTTCTTAATACTTTTTAGATAATACCCCTGGAGGTAGGTGCAAACCCATTGAAGTTTTTTGTATGAAAGTTTAAGAGATTCAACCCCTTCCCCCACCAAAAAAACCAAAAGCCAAAAAACAAGAAACAACAACAAAAAAGCTTATCCATCGTTTAAAGAAACACTGGACAGCTTATTCGCCGAACTTCACCAGCCTTCTCTAGTGCTTCTCAGCAGAGCAGGAAAACAGTATATGTGTGTCAGAATCTCCTGTGAAGTTTAAAAAGTTACTTATTGTACTTATTGGTCTCAGCCAGCCCTTTCTCTTTAGGTCTGTGCCACCATCTGTTCTAACCAGCACCACCCCCTTCCCCATCACTGTTGTAGCTATTTATTTATTTAGTAATTAATTAATTAATTAGAGACAGGGTCTATTTATGTTGCCCAGGCTGAACTCCAATTCCTGGGCTCAAGCGATCCTCCCACCTCAGCCTCTCAAGTACAGGTGGGCGTCACCTCTGGTAGCAGTGTTTTTGTATGTAAATTGTTTCCAGAGAGCATTTACTCACTAGGAAGGGAGTGGCCCGTTTGTCTTCAGATTTAGGCTAGATGTGGTCAAATGTTAAATAATAAAATGGCACTTAATTAACTTTTCGGTTTAACATAACTGGAGAAGTGATAAAATAAATCATTGTTCTGACGTGGCACAGCTACGAAGTTGACATTGAATGAACAGAAGATGAAGGCATTACACCAAGGAAATCCTACCAAAAAGAGTGTGGCCCTGTAATCCAACATATTATGCTCTTCACAGATAATGTCCTCTCATTCTTGAGGCTATTAGCTTTGGGTTGGAATTCAGAAAAATCGGGGAGGGAGGTGATTTTGGGAAGGATTAACTGAAACTTGAGACCAGAATAGGACATAATCCAGTAACAATACATCCTCTGCTTTTTCACAATAGTAAAAGTATGTCAAGGGTTTAGTCATCCTCAAAGTATAGAAAAGCCTGTTAGAACACCATATTAAACAAGTCAGTGAACTGCAAAATTTAAAGGTAATTTAGTAGCACAAAGATTTTCTACTGTAGAAGCAGTGCATTGGACAGAACCCAAAACTGGAGTCAGATGAACTGACTCCTAATTCCAGCTTGTCTTTTTTGCTATTTTAAGGAAACCACTTCACTTCTCTGATTCTTGGTCTTCAATAGAATAAGGGTAATAGTACCTACCTTATACTTTATAGGACTATTGGGAATATAAAATTTGATTTCATAATATTAATTACACCTTGTATAAGGCAAATGTAAGGTAATCTGATCATTTCTTTGCTTGCTAAAAAACTGGTATCATTAATTGGCCCTCTGTCCTTCTAGTGGCTATCTTTGGTGATTGTATGTTTATAATATGCTCCTTTTTGTTATACAAGTCTGTGTTCCTAGAAACACCTTGATGGTTATATGTCTAGAAATTCAACAGTCATTTGTTTAGCACTTTGTAGATGCCAGGTACTATTGCAGGTTCGTGGAAATTTAGAGGTAAACAAGATAATCTTTGCCCTGTGGTTAAAAGATAAACAGTTTTATCATCAGATGGATGGAAGCTAGTGATGAAACTGTGGCTACATTACTGTTGAATATTATAAAATTAGGTTAGTGGAACAAATGTTTTTTTAAAAATATAGGTTGAACATTCCTAATCCAAAAATCTGAAATCTGAAATGCAAAATGTTCCAAAATCTGAAACTTTTTGAGCACAAACATAATACCACAAGTAGAAAATTCCACACAAAAATACTTAACACAAACATTGTTTCATGAACAAAATTATTAAAAATATTGTATAAAATTACCTTCAGCCTATTGTATAAGGTATATATGAAACATAAATGAATTTCATGTTTAGACTTGGGTCCCTTCTCTAAGATATCTCATTATGTATATGCAAATATTACAAAACCCAAAAATAAAAATCTGAACCACTTGTGGTCTCAAGCATTTTGGATAAGGGAGACTCAACCTGTGGCATCATACCCTGGTTTACTTTGTGTTGAAATGTATTGTCAGGCACTACCATAGAAATATTTTTATTTTGGAATTTGTAATTAATGATATATATTTTTTTCTTCACATGTAGCCAGTTTTTGGCAAAAATAGGTATCACTCGAGGAGCAGTTAATTTGTCTTTCTTCTCTGTATGTGTGACTCTTGGATGTTAATGTTACCCTAATTTTTCTTTATATAAAATAAGTAATATCAGAATATCTTTGATTTAGAATTTGGTAAGGAACTGATAAAATTGGTAAGGATTAGTAAAGACAATTTCAATCCATATGTAGAAATCATAGAAAAGAAGATATGAAAGAGACCTTACAAATCATCTTAATAGTGATTTTTAATGCTTTCTTGGAAGAGCAATAGGGTTCTGTTTTTCTGCTGGAATGAATTAGGATCTGCAGAGGATGGAAATTGCCTGGGGAATATGGCACTGTGGGTCCTAGGTCCTCTTCTACTTTCTATCAGAGACGGTCCGATATTTTATTTTATATATTGGTAATACATGTACATTTTTTCCTTTAAATAATTTTTATGTTTAAAAAATGTAAGTAGATAACTAGTCCTGTTCCCTCATTTTAATGACAAAGTTACAGAGTAGCAGAGAATTAAAGTTAAATGGAACCCTGACTTCTTCACTTCAGCACTGTTCAGTTAAATCATACTGCCTCCATGTGGCTTTGGGAATATTAAAAATCTTAGTAAATTATTATAAATAATGAATTTTCAAGATTGTATATAAATCTGATGTCAATAAGATTTCATTGACAATATTAACACCTGGCATGATATTTAAATGAAAGTGATTTGATGTTGGTACTTGTTTTATATATATAGTATTTTTTTCTTTGAATACTAAAAATGTTCATAATTGGAACCCAAATAAGTTTTTTTAATTTTCAGAGTTTGTTATTTGAACTCTGTCCTTGAACTCTTAAAACATGTTAAAGACCTCTTTCCTAGAGAATAGGATGTGCTTCATTCATTTCTTTTATGTAGTATAAACTAAATAAACTGATTAAAGGGTAGAAAATGGTTCTTATCTTTGAGTTTCTACCTGAATTCTTATTAAATAAGTTTGGTAAATATGCAGTTTTTTGGTTAAGTGAGTGTTTTATGGAACAAACAAAATTTTATTTGTTTGGCATTAGAAAGTCCCCTTAGTGCCTGACTTCTCACTTAACAATGAAATTAAAACCAAGGTGATTAAGGATGATTTGTAATGACATCCAATGAAATGAACAATTGTGTGTGAAACAAATAGAAAACCTGATTTTTTTTTGCAATAAACATTTGGTCAGAATTATTCTGGACTTGACTTTTTTGGCAAGATAAATTAGTTAGGATTCTTTATTATAAAATTTAGAATTCTCTGGCATAAACATAGACAAGTAACAAATTGTACTACTCTTGCTAATAAAAACTAACAATAAGGCAATAGTAATTTTAAAAATTTAATTAATGACCACTAAGAATATTTAATGACTACTAAACAGTATGAATTACAGAATCTATTTAGATCCAACTAGTAATTAGGGCACTGAGAACTTAGTTCAGCACAATTTACCTTTTTTTCTAAGATACCAGTATGTTTCTGAGCTCCTGATAATTCTTTTCATAGATTTCTAATAAATTATAAAGTGATTATTAAGTCAAATTGACACTTAATCTTACTCTTATCTTTTTTTTTTAAAAAATTATTTGCAGGAGAGGGCTGCTAACAATTTATATGGCCAACTTGGTAAGTAATTCTTTTTTCGTTTTTTTTTTTAATCTTTGAGGTTTTTCCATGTACTTTATATATTTTTTTAAAAGTCACATTTTCTTAAAAAAGAAAAAGGAAAGCCACTTGAATTTGAGAATGATTTCTGTCACTGTTTTAAAGGATAGACTTAATGTTTAAAAGAGCCTTGATACCATCTGGTTTGTTCCTGTCATATAGGACTGAATTTCACTTATTTTAGGAGGAAGTGATTTGCTGCCTCATGCTCTTGACTCAATCTTTTTTTCTTTAAGCTTAGATCTTATCTTTGATAGGCTGTGTATTCTATGTATCTGTCTCTCTACTTATTGAATTTCATACTCTGCTTCTGTTGCCATTTCTTGTGGAGAAAATGATTTTTTCTCCTCTTATCAAAAAATGATTTTTTTGGATGTATTTTTATGATATATGTTCTTCTTGGACATTAAAACAACATTAGCACTATTAAAACACTAAGTACATATAATAATATAATTAGCTAGGCTTCCAAATTTTTAAGTTTACAGAAATGAAGTTCATATTATCTAGTCTGATATTCTTTAAAGTAAATATAGAGTCAAGGTTATATAAATTTTCCTGCCAAGTTCATATTTTAAAAACATATTTACATTAAAATCCTTTAAAGTTGTTTAATAGAATTGATAGATAACATTAAAAAATTCAACTAAGAAAACATAAATATTTATTTACCTAAGGTTAGACTCTTGACTTCTGTAACAAGGGGATATGTTTCAGAGTTATATTTAGCAATTCATTTCAGTTATAAAATTTTTAATTTTTGCTCAGTACTTACCATGTGTTGCTTTGCTAGATGCTGACAAGCAAGATAGAGGAAGCTTTTGCATTCATGGAATTTACTGTCTAGTGGAGAAGGCACAATAGAAATAATAAAGTGTGGAAAGGACTGAAAGATGAATTATAGGGTACTGTGGGAGCCATAGTAGTAGCACCAAACTCTTTTGAGTGGTAGGAGTTGAGTCAGAGAAAAGTGGTTCTAACTCTTTTTGAGTCATACACCTCTTTGAGAATCTGATGATAGATATGGACATTCTTCACAGAAAACTGCTCGTGTATGGAAAGATACTCACGTTTTCATTACAATTTCAGAGGTTTCATGCACCACCAATTAAGAAAGCCTAGGATATGCCATCAGGTAAGTTATTTTAAAACACTGCAGAAAACTAGGTATTCTAAGTTTAGTTGTAATGAAATGAAAATTTCAGGACAGCAGGGGAGCAGAGACTAGTTAAAGGATTTCTTTTTGTCTTTATTTTTCTTGAAAGAATTACTAGCATGTAAAATTCTGAGCTAAATGGAGTCTGGCATGTAATAGAGATTTGATAAATATTTGTTGAATTAATCTTACTGGATATAGAATTCTAGGTCAACAATGACTTAAAGATAAAAATCCTTTTCTTTGTTCTCTATAGATACTTTTTGAAATCTGTTGTCAGTCTGGTTTTACTTTTTAGGTAATCTCTTTTTTTCTCAATTGTTTTAAGATTTGCTTTTGAAGAATTTATTTTTGGCATGTTGGGTTCACTAGGATATAGACTTATTTATAAGTTTGATCAGAACTCATTTTGCTTCTTCAGTCTGAGGACTAATGGTTAGTTCTGGAATTAAATTCTTACCCATTCTCTCTTTGAATCTTGTTTCTTCCCGGTCTCTATATTCTATTATTCTGGAACTTTTTTTAGATGTATGTTAAACCTTCTTATTTTCCTCTTCATGTTTTCTTAATTGCTCTTTAACATTTTTATACTTTCTCATCTCTCTGTGCTGAATTCTGGTTATCTCTTCAGATCTGTCTTCAAGTTAATACCTGTTTTTAATGTGCTGCGTAACCTATCCATTAAAAATTCACTTTGAATGATGATGTTTTAATTTTCAAAAGTTGATAACTATCAGACATAACTTAAAATCCAGAAAAATTACATATTTTTATTAAATAATCATCTAACATGCCTACATAACATTTTTCCCCATCATTTATTGGTTAGAATCTCTCTGTTCATTTCTTCATATGATGATTCTATAATATTTTTGACAGAGAAAATTTTAAAAAGATAATTTAAGCTTTCTTGCATTATTGGTCAAATATGTTTTTAAAATTATTGTTATTTAGAAGAGTTAAAACTATGTGACTTAATACACAGACCTACCACCTGTTTTGAATTCTGCTATAGGTAGTGCTTCTCGAACATAGGTATTCTATAACAAAACATTCATTAAAGTACAATTTCCATTGGGAGAAAACCCTACAAAGTTATGGTTATTTATAATAATTATAATTATATTCACTTCATTCTCTCTTTTTTTTAATTTCAGAATATTACGGGTGTACAAACGTTTTGGTTACATGTATTGCTTTTGTACAGTTTGAGTCAATGTTATAAGTGTGCCCATCACCCAGATAGTGTGCATTGTACCAGTTAGGTGTGAATTTACCCAACCCCTTCTCCCCCTTCCCACCTGCTTGATTTCCGTTGAGTTTTACTTCCATATGTGCTTTTAAGTGTTGATGGATTAGTTCCAGTTTAATAGTGAGTGCATGTGGTGTTTGTTTTTCCATTCTTGCAATACTTCACTTAGAAGAATGGGCTCCAGTTCCATCCAGATTGTTACAAAAGGTATTAGTTCCCCATTTTTTTTTTATGGCTGAGTAGTACTCCGTGGTATACATATACCACATTTTATTTTATTAATCCACTCATGTATTGATGGGCACTTGGGTTGTTTCCACATCTTTGCGATTGTGAATTGTGCTGCAGTAAACATTCTAGTGCAAGTGTCTTTTTTATAAAATGACTTTTTTCCCTGGGGTAAATGCCCAATAGTGGGATTGTGGGATCAAATGGTAGGTCTACTTTTGGTCTTTGAGGTATTTCCATACTGCTTTCCATAGAGGTTGTACTAGTTTGCAGTCCCACCAACACTGTATAAGTGTTCCTTTCTCTGTACTTCATTTTCTTGACCGGAGAGAAATTTCATTTTGACTAGGCTTTGATAACAATCAAATCCTCTGCTTACTACTTTACATTCCTGATGATTAGTAGAACTTTTGACAATCTATTTTCTGGCTCTGTGCATTTCAAATCATATTTCTTTTTCATGACCCATATATTTTCAGGGCTTGGCATCCTAGGACATGTCCATATGTCAGTATGGCCTTTAGTTCTTTACCTTTGTGTCATGACAGAGTAAGTTGGCACAGTGGATGGTAGAGCATTCCTGGAAGCCACTAAGCCACTGGCAATCAATTTTCTATACCTAGAAGCACCTGAATAGTAAATTAATGAATATATCTTGCTAAACCCAAAGTCAGTATATCTTGCTAAATTTGACTCAACTGATCCCAAACTTCCTGTGGATTCCAAAATGCCTGTGGCTATCCCAGTGCTATTCACCAAAAGGGGAAATGTGACAGAGAAATTGGAACATAAAGTGATAGTGTTCTTAACCATCTATGGTTAAAATACTATACTTTTGCAAATTTTACCAAAATGTGACTTTGTGAACGGATTATGTAAGGCTCTTCTCAAGGCTTGGAAGGAGCCTGTCTGTGAAAATGAGGGGTCTTTATGCTTGTTTCTCTGGCCTTCTTTCTTGCCACTCTGTCCTTCCTCATTCTCCACTTCAGCCACACTGCCCCCTCTGGTGTTCAGTGAGCATGACAAGCATGCTTCTTCACAACCTTGGTATTTGCCTGCCATTCTTTCTGTTTTGAGCTCTTCCAGACGTCTGTATGTCTTGCTCTTTCACTTCACTGAAACTCTACTAAAATGTCACTGTTGTGATGATTTCCATATCTATCCAACATAAAAAACAGTCACCCTTCATGTTATCCATACCCTTGCAGCCCCTAACCCATGTATCTTTTTTCCCCCAGGGAATTTACCAATATCTGACATATATCTTTTTTGCTTATTATTTTACTATCTGTCTTCCTACCTTGGAATTTATGCTCCATGAGTATAGGGTTTTTGTCTGTTTTATACATTGCTGTATCGTGCCTGGAACAGTGCCTGACATATACTGTGTGCCGTAATTTGTTAAATGAATCATAGATGAATGTGTTTATTAAATAGAAGGATTTACAGGAGAGATACCAAATTATATCTAGACGTTTATTTAAAAGCTGGTTTTAAATATTATTTACCTTACTTTACAAGTAAAACTTTGCTTTATTTGGCTGCATTAGTATTATATTTTTGATTAAAAGAATACAAAGATTGAACGTTGGTAGTTGTGGTACTTAGATAAAGTACATGACTTAGTTTGAACTGAGTGTGAACACTCGTATTTTGCCAACTTATGGTAGTGTACTTAGAATCCAGAAAAATAAATAACTGGGGAAAATCATCTACTTTAAAACTATAAACTTAAGTTATTAAGTGATAACGAATGCTACAGCATGAAAAAAAATTTTTAAATTGATAAATCTTGGTTATATATTATCTATATTATATAACAATGTGTTATTGTGTGTATCACTAGTTCATTCCTTTGTATTTCTGAGTAGTATTCTATGGTATGAATATACCCATTGAAGGACATCTGGCTTATTTATAGTTTTTAGCTATTATGAATAAAGCTGGTATAAATATTCATGTGCAGGTTTTTGTGTAAGTATGAGTTTTCATTTGTCTTGGATAAATGCCCAGTAGTGTAATTGGTTGGTTATTGTGATGGTTACATGTTTAGTTTTTAAAGAAGGTGTCAAATTGTGTTCCTGAGTGGTGGCTGTACCATTTTGTTTTGCTAGTGTTCCCAGTCTAGAATAAACCTTTGACTCTTTAGTTCTTTAAAATGGAAAACTTTTTTTTTGGAAGGGGGGTATATTTGTCTGTTAAGTAAGTGTGTAATTTTTGTGTTCAGATTAATATATTTTAGTACTAGAAAAGTTTCTGGAAAAATGCAAAATACGAATTGGTTTTTTTTGCCAACTAGTTATAAAGGGTCTGTAATTCAAAAATTTAATGAGATCAGAGACTTTACACATAGATTTTGACTATGTCTAAGGTAAAGTGAATTTGTACATGATGATGATATATTCTAGATACTAGTGGTAATCTAATAAGCTTCATTTTTCCCTTTATCTAAACAGCCATTTATTTATACTATTACTGTATAACTGTTACTACACTAAGAGAGTGCTTGGTTCAGAATAGGTAGGAATTTAAACATTTGCAGAGGGATCTGAATTTAATCTAAAGAAATAAATGTTCTATAACTTGATTATATTCCTTATGAGACTGAGTTGAAATTGTTGGCTTATGACATCCAACAACAAAATTTCTTAATGTTGGGAGCTTTTATTTAAACAAAATATTTATTGTATTTTGTTATGTGTTTCTGACTTGGAAAGTAAAGAAAAACATAGAGAAAATAGTAAAAATCACCTGTAATTTTACCATTTGTAATTACTAACATTTTATTATTTATTTTTTATTCCTCTCCTCTTCCAGTGTACATACATAAATACACAAACCTAGATGCACATACACCTTGCATGTTATGCACTTATTTTTTAAAAAATTGGGAGCATATTGTTTTGACATACTTCTTCATTACTGTGCCATACAGTTTTTATTGCTTATCATATTAAATAATCATTTTGGGGGAATTTACTCCTACTTTTTCACTTTTTAGTTATATCTTGATTACAATAGGTTGGTTTTACATATATGCATATATATACAGCCCCACTCAAATTGTTGGGAGATAATGAAATAATAATTATTTGATCAGTAATAATATCATTTTGTTAGTTTTAGCTGTGGACATTACTCATTCCTTAATTATTTTGACCAGGAAGTTTCAAAGACATTGCCATGTCTTTGAATGAATACATGATAGAAGAATGTTCAGAACTAGCTCCATATTATCTTTATCATCTTTGTCTTTATTTTCATCAGTGAACATTTATTAAGTACAGAACACTATGATAAGTCTTGGGACACAAAATAAGCCATTATTCTGTCCTTGCACTTAATTTAGTTGAGGGAACAAGGTATATCTAGATCTGGATTTTAAATGAATAGATAATTAACAGTCCAAGATAGTATATTCATGACAAATATGTGATTAGACACTAGTCTTTAGAACTTTAAGAAAGGGAGTTAGCCTTGAGCTGGGGCAATTGAGCAAGGGACTTGAACCTTGGAGAAAGGAGAGGACTTAGAGGCAGCGACGTTTTAGAGACATGGAGACCTGTCATTGATGACCTCAGGACAAAATTCTTGCCTTTCTGAAGACTGCCAATGTTTACCAAAAAAAAACAACAAAAAAGGATAAGAGACATTTATTCAGCATCTACTGTGTGTTAGACACTAAGTGAAATTGGGCTTACCAAAATAAACAAGATACAGTTCCTGTTTGCAAAGACCTCATACTTTACTGGAGGACCAGTGAAAGTACACCTCATCTCTGTTTTTTAGTTTTAATAATAATCTCAAAACAAGTGCTTGTACTATGTAATTGTAAATATAAATTTTGCTAATTGTGTTTGTGTTGGGTTTGTGGGGAGCAGGTGAAGAACAGTATACTCTTAAATAAGGGGGCATCCCTATTATGCTTTCACTATTATAAAAAGGTCTTCCCTTGGGCTCTCTTGTAGTTATTCTTGCTACTCATGTTATCTGCCAGTAAGGTCTCATAAGTTACAGTTAGACCAGTAGTTTATAGCCTTAATGATTAACTAGAACTTTAAAAAAATACAAACTAAAAGCAATAGAACTAATACCAATCTGAAAATGGTTTCCTTTTATATGTTAGTCAGCGTGTTATAGAGGGAAAAGTGCATAATTTTTAAAATAGTATAGTTTTCTAGATTTTTAAAATTGACAGTGAATTAGTTGTTAAAGGTCAAAATGAATACAATGTATATAGAAAAGGTATAAAATAAAGAATTAAATATGTTCTCTGGCTTCTGCCCAAGATATGTGTATAAAATTGTGGAAAAATTTTCCTGGGGCTAATATGTCAGAACCAATTATCCATAAGAACACTTGCTGTTAGGATTCAACTTTGCAATCGTATATTTTAAAAGAGAACACATAAGCAAAATTTGCATTTACACGATTTCCCTTTATTATGTTGGTCATGACAATTACTAAGTTTTCCAGTCTCAGTCATCATATGCTAACAGTTATGTAAGATGTGATGTCACGGGTAATTTGTTCATTTATGTTTAGTTTAATTATAAGAAGAATAATTTAAGACACTTAAAAATCCTTCTGTGTAAGTCCTTTTGAAAACTTCTCTCTGTAATTTCATTTACACTACCAAACATTTAACAGTATATGCATTTTGAAATTGTGAACATACATCTAGTGGGCTTGTCTCTAGCATTTGTTTTTTAATGTTAAACATGCAAAATCTTTAATTAAAACATCTGTATTTGATTTTTCAAACATAAGGTTTGAAAATGTTGATTCGTATGTTTTCTTATAAGGCCACTTCAATTTAATTGGATTTAGCAGGTATTTATTATATGTATCAGCGCTGTGCTGGGCACATGAGGATACAAAAGAAATACAAAATGGATTGTAAACTAGTTGGAGAAATTTGACAGATGAACCCAAAAGAAATAAAATGAGAGTATTAAATTAAAAAAAATTATAAACACTATCTCTCAAATTGCTCCTTTAAGCCTTCCCTGTGTAGCAAATGGCATCAATCATCCATCCATTTGTTCAGGCTAGAAACCTAGGAATTTTAATTCTTTTCTTTTTCTTTGTATTCCTAGTTCAGTGCATCTGGAAATTTTATTCTGCTTCTGAGATATATTCTTGATCTTACAGTATCTTACACTTCCACATTTACAACCATAGTCTAAGCCCTAACATTTCTTACCTGAGTTATCTTAGTAGCCTAACTGGTCTACATTTTGCTACTCTTGTCTTTCTATCGTCTTGTCTTCCACATAGTAGTCAGTCATTACAAATACAAATTAGAACATGTTGGTGCTCTTCTTAAGACTCATAAAAGCCTTCCTTTCCTCCTGCAACCCAAATAAAATCAAATGCCTTACTGCAGCTTACAAGGCTCTTTATGATAGCCTATACCTCTCTGACCTCATTCTTACTCATTATACCGGCCTCCTTTCTGTCTGTTGAACATTCAAAGCCTATTATTTCTTTACAGCATTAGCACTTCCTTTTCTTTTTGCTTAGAAATCTTTTTCCCTAGATTTTTCTAGGATCTTCTCCTTAATTACTTCTCAGTCCAGTGTTACCTGCTAAGAGAGCCCTTCTTTACTATCGTAAAGAAGTTGTCCCTCACCTCTCTACTCTCTAAGTCATAATCTTATCTTTTTCATAGCGCTTATAAGTACTGAAATTTTCTTGTTTGTTAAATTGTTTTTCTTCTCTCACTGTATGTAAGCTGTTTATGGGTAAGGACTCTGGCTTGTTCATTGACATATCCCTAGTGCCTACAAACAATGCTTAGAATATAATATATACTCAATAAATAATGAATGTAGCTTGGGAACAAATACTCCTAAAATGGCTAAGATTAGAGAGAATGATCCCTTTCTTCTAACTTGCTGACTCTACTACTAATTCTTCTTTTTCCCCCCTTCCATTAGCCCCAAGACCCAAGGTCCTTTTAGCCAACCAAATGACTTTTTTTTTTTTAATCCCCACAGGAAGGTAAACAAACGAGTAAGTGGATCTGACCTCAGCTGAGTTCCTGAACTAGTAGATTCCTTCCTTGGAAGCTTTCTTAGAACTACCAGAATTAGGGATGATATTCCTCTGTCTGTTCTTACTTTGATTCTTTTAATCACATTGAGAAATATAAGTTTTTGGTGTTCAATATAACATTAAGTAATGCGGAACTCTTATCTGTGCTTTGTAGATGGTGAGATACTTTGCTATCCAAGGTGAATTGGTTCTTTAAAGTTGCTATGATCACTTGATCACAAAGGCAGACATAGAGGGGGTTTTTCTTAGAGACTACTGCTAAGCTTGTGAGCATGAAAAGGGGACTTATTGGAAACCATTAAATAATTTCCTTAAATTGAGTGTTAGTGGTAACATTCTCTTTCCTCCTTTGTGGCAGTTTCTATGACGATAGTCACAACTTTTTTTTTTTTTAATTGTAGATGTGTAAGAAGGAAACAAGCTTAACTTTTAGAGAGAGACTTCTCACAAGAATTTTATAAACATTAAATGATCTAGTCTCTTACTGTAAATTGGTATAATCTATCTTTTGGAAAAGAGACCCAGAAAGCCTTGCAGTAACTTGTTAAAGAAGTGTGGCACAGTTTGTTGATCTCATTTATTACCGGGAGTGACAAGACTTGTCAAATGATGTTAAAGAGTCCTTGACAATGAGGGATTTTCCAGAGTGTCTCTTCTAACTAAGATCAGGCTTAAAGACCATTGAATAAAGTATCTTTTTCATGTTCAACTCTGAAGAGCTAGGCCCTGAAGGGCTCTGTATTTTTGTTCTTAACAAATTCTCCTTTGTATTCTAAATTGGGTGAAGAATATAAGACCATACTTTAGGGCAGTGGTCCCCAAACTTTTTGGCACTAGGGACCGTTTTCATGGAAGACAATTTTTCCACCGACCGGGGAGAGGGAGATGGTTTCAGAATGATTCAAGTGCATTACATTTATTGTGTACTTTATTTCTATAATTTTTACATTGTAATATATAATGAAATAATTATGTAACTCACCATAGGTTGGGGATGCCTGCATTAAGCAACTGGTTCATAAACTTGATCTTTATCAGAAGCACTGGGGTAGCTTTTAAACACACAGATTCTCAGGCCTGACCCCAGACTTATGAATCAGAATCCTATGAGGCTCAAAAATATTTCTCTCCTTCCTTCTCTCCCTCTCTAAGTCTCTCTCCTAAATTGTTCTCAGCAATTCTGGTGGATAGTTACTACCTGCTGTTTGAGAATTACTGCATTAAGAGAATTGTCTTGAAACATTATTTGGAAAGAAAGTGAATCAATTTGGTGGTCATTAAAATGGAGGCAGTTTATGTTAAAGGAATTCCCTGTGGGATTGTTCTAAGGAACTTTATTGAGAGACTTAAGACCATTATATAATATTTTAAAATAAATTATGAAGTCACATTCTATGTTTTTTCTAAAGCAGAACTTTAGATTTACCTTGTCTTGTTAGGTTCTATTTATATATTTCTCAAATAACCAATAATTGCATAGGGTGGAAACCATTTATTTAATTCTATTTCATTTATTATTTTTGAACATGAGGTTTTGTGAACACATGGCAGTACTGTCATCACTGGTGCATGTAAGACTCCCTCTTATTTTCTTTTGTTAGATAATTTAATACTGTGTTTTCAAGATATATGAATATTTTTGTGTTTATTTTGAGCTTCACACTGTGTTTTCAAGACCTGTGTGTGTTGTTTTATATACTTCGATGCATTGCTTCCGATGGCTGCATAGTGTGCCAGAATATCCAACCCTTATATAAGCTTTATAACAGCTTTATTGAGATATAATTCATATACCATAGAATTTACCATTTTGAAGTTTATAATTCAGTGGTTTTTAGTATATTCAGAGTTGTGTGACCTTCACCACTACCTAATTTTAGAACATTTCATCCACTGCATTTTACTTGTCCATTTTCTCAGCAATGGATCTCCAAATTACTTCCAATTCCTCAGTATCACAAACAATGCTGTGATGAACATATTTTGTACGTGACTGTTTTGTGAATTTCTCTGGCTGTGCTTCAATAAAGACTAAAAAGATAGATTTCTTTTTAGATCATATGCTTTCTGGTAAAAGGATAGAATGGCTTGGGATATGAGAAAACATCATCATTCTAGTATTTCATTTAGAGGTGGATTTAATGTTACAATGGAAGAGAATTTTGTCCTCTGCTTCTTTGTTCTGTGCTTGCTTCTATTTGAATAATTTGATTATTCATTTTAGGGATTTTAGGGTTGGAGGTTCCACTTCAAAACTAGTAGAGAGTCTGCTATAAATGGCTTGACTGACTACTTCAGGGTCAATTAGACCAAAGGGAAAAAAGGATGTAATTTCTCTCTGGGTATGTGTTATTATCATACCTAGTCTATATACACCTTTGCTTTCTGTTTGCCATGTAAAGATAATATAAAAAAATATTAATATATATATGCGATTGAAAAAGACAAATGTAAAGGAAATCATTAAAATTAAATAAATAATTATAAAAGAAGCAGATGTGAAGAAGCAGAATTTTACCAAGGAATATAATAAATAAGAGATGCAAAGGAAAGCAGTATATGATAGTAAGAAGGGAAAATGCAAAATCCAAAAAAAAAACAAACCCAAAACCAAACCCATTTAATAAGCATTTGGCTCCCCTTAACACCTGAAAGGGGGTACTATGGTTTAAATGTTTGTTCCTTCTAAAACTCATGTTGAAATATAATTGCCATTATAACAGTATTAAGAAGTGGGACCTTTAAAAGATGTTTAGGTCATTAGGGCTCCACCTTTATGAAATGACTAATGCTGTTATTGCAGGAGTGGGTTTGCCCCCTCTTGTTCTCTCTCTCTTTGCCCTTCCACCATGTTATGATGTAACAAGAGGTCCTTGCCTTGCTTTTGGACTTCCTAGCATCCAGAACTATAAGCCAATAAATTTCTGTTCAATAAGTTTCTGTGCTGTTGCAGCAGCACACTCTAGACGAAGAGGGTGTGACTTCTTAATACCTCTGTGTGGGAGTGGCAGTCTGGTTTTCCAGGTGGTCTCTACTGACACCCTTGGGGGTAGGGGGAAGCAGAGGCCTTGTTAGCAGCTGGTGGGGATGAAAGTCCAAGCTGTCTACTTGGTCTTCTCTGACACATTCCCATTGGGGGTGTTGGGGTGCCTTGTTACAGCCTCATAAGGGTGGAAATCTAGGTTTCCCTCCTGAGGCTTTTGAGTTGGGGTAAAGCCACAGTTTTTTTTCTGTGGTATTTGGCTGGAATAGAGTAGTTATTGTCTAAAAGTTTCTGATTTGATAGGCTGCACTTCTCCTGATCATTTAGCAAGACAGAGCAGGTTTTTGTCTGTGCCTGTTAGCATTTATGAGTTGCCATCTTCTTTGGCACCAAGACTGGGATGTGTAAGTCAAAAAACAAACTAGGAAATCACCACCATGTCATTCCTTGTATCCCAAGGTCCCTGTATGGTCTGCCTTCTTTTACTCTTTTAATATTTGCCTTATATGTAGTGTCCAGGGTTTTTAGTTATAATTAGTGGTAAGAATAGGAAAGTATATATATTCTATCTTCCTGGAAATGGAAATCCTTCCTCACATAAAATTTTATAAGGTAGTCAAAAATTATGAAGTATACAAGAAAGCAATGCACCAAGATCAAGAACTGGCAGAAGTGATAAACAGCAAAAACAGACCTGCAGAGACTTAGTTTTTTTGAGAATTCCATACTGTTTTTCATAGTGTACTTGTTTATATTCCCTCCAACAGTGTATAAGGGTTTCCTTTTCTTCCCATCCTTGCCAGCATCTCTTACTTCTTGTCTTTTTAATAATAGTCATTCTGATTGGGGTAAGATGATATCTCACTGTGGTTGTGGTTTGCATTTCTTTGATGATTAATGATGTTGAGCATTTTTTCACATACCTGTTGGCCATTTGTATGCCTTTTTTTGAGAAATGTCTGATCATGTCCTTTGCCCACTTTTTAATAGAATTATTTTTTTCCTGTTGAATTGTTTGAGTCCCTTGTATATTTTGGATTTTAGTCCTCTGTTGGATGAATAATTGCAAATATTTTCTCCCATTCAACAAGTTGTCTCTTTGCTGTGTTGATTATTTCTTTTGCTGTACAAAATCTTTTTAGTTAGATTAAGTTTCTTTTGTCTGTTTTTGTTGCCTATGTTTTTGAGGTCTTAGTCATAAATTTTTTGCCTAGACCAATGTTCAAGAGAGTTTTCCCCAGAGTTTCTTTTACTATTTTTATAGTTTCAAGACTTACTTTTAAGTGTTTAATCCATTTTGAGTTAATTTTTGTATATGGTGAGACATAGGGATCCATTTTTATTCTTCTTCATGTGGCTATCCAATATTTGCAGCACCATTTATTGAAGAGGGTGTTTTCTCCCCAATGTAAGTTCTTGTTGGCTTTGTTGAACATTAGTTGGCTATAAATGTGTGGCTTTATATCTGGTTTCACTATTCTTTTCCATTAGTCTTTGTGTCTATTTCATACCAATACGATGCTGTTTGATTACTATATCCTTGTAATATACTTTGAAGTCAGGTAATTTGATGCCTCCAGCTTTGTTCTTTTTGCTCAGGATTGCTTTGGCTTTTTGGGCTCTTTTTTGGTTCCATATGAATTTTAGGATTTTTTTTTTTTCTAATTCTGGGAAGAATGATGTTGGTATTTTGGTAGAGATTGCATTGAATCTGTAGATTGCTTTGGGCAATATGGTCATTTTAATGATATTCTTTCGATCCATGAGCAGGGGAATATTTTCTGTTTGTTTGTGTCATCTTCAAATTCTTTCATCTGTGTTTTGTGATTTTCCTTGTAGAAATCTTTCACCTCTTTGGTTAAATTTATTTCTAGGCACTTTATTTATTTTTTTTGTAGCTATTATAAATGAGATTTCTTCCTTGATTTCTTTCTTGACTAGATCATTATTGGCGTATAGAAATTCTACTGAATTTTTGTACATTGATTTTTGTATCCTCCAACTTTACTAAATTAATTTATCAAATCTAAGAGTTTTTTGGAGGAGTTTTTAGGTTTTTCTAGATGTAAGATCATATAATCAGGTAAAAGGGACAATTTGACTTCCTTTTTTCCAATTTGGATGCCCTTTCTTTCTTTCTTTTGGCTGATTGCTCTGGCTAGGACTTCCCATACTATGTTGAATAGGAGTGGTGAAAGTGGGTATCATTGTCGTGTTCCAGTTCTTACAGGAGAGACTTTTAATTTTTCCCCATTTAGTATAATGTTAGCTGTGGGTTTGTTTTATAGGGCTTTTACTATTTTGAGGTAGGTTCCTTCTATGCCTACTTTGTTGAGAGTTTTTATCATGAAGGGAGGTTGAATTTTATTAAATACCTTTTCTGCCCCTATTGAGATGATCATATGGTTTTTGTCCTTTATTCTGTTTATGTGATGTATCATTGATTTGCATGTGTTGAACCATCCTTGCATCCCTGATATATATCCCATCTGATTGTGGTGTATTTTTTTGATGTGATGTTGGATTCTGTTTGCTAGTATTTTGTTGAGGATTTTTGCATCTGTGTTCATCAGGGATATTGGTTTGCAGTTTTCATTTTTGTTTTGTTCTTGTCTGGTTTTGGAATCAGGGTAATGCTGGTCTGATAGAATCAGGGAGAATTTCCTTCTCTTTGATTTTTTGGAATAGTTTCAGGAGGATTGCTATTAGTTCTTCTTTGTATGTTTGGTTCACTTTGGATGTGAATCCATCTGGTCCTGAGCTTTTTTTTCCTTGGGAGAATTTTTACTCCTGATTTAGTCATACTACTTGGTATTGGTCTGTTTAGGTTTTCTATTTCTTCTGATTCAATCTTGTGAGGTTGTATGTTGCCAGGAATTCATCCATTTTCTCTAGGTTTTCCAGTTTGTCAGTGTATAGTTTTTCATAGTGGTCTCTGATGATCTTTTGTATTTTGGTAGTATCAATTGTAATGTCTCCTTTTTCATTTCTGAATTTTTTTATTTGGGTCTTCACTCTTCTTGGTTAGTCTAGCTAGCAGTTTATCAATTTTGTTTATCTTTTGAAGAACCAACTTTCTGTTTTGTTGATCCTTTTTTTTTTGTAAGCCCCTATTTCATTTCGTTCTGCTCTGATCTTTATTATTTTTTTTCTTCTGCTAATTTTGTGTTTGGTTCTTGTCTTTCTGGTTCCTTGAGGTATATTGTTAAATTGTTAGTTTGTGATTTTGCATCCTTTCTGATATAGGCATTTATTGCTATACACCTCCTTCTTTACACTGCTCTTTCTGTATTCCATAGGTTTTAGTATGTTACAATTCCATTTTTATTTGTTTCAAGGAATGTTTTGATTTCCATCTTAATTTTTTTGTTGACCCAGTGGTGATTCAGGAGCATGTTGTTTAATTTCCATGTGTTTGTATAGTTTCCAGAGCTCCTTTTGGTATTCATTTCTAGTTTTATTCCATTGTGGTCTGAGAATATACTTGATATGATTTCAGTTTTTTAAAATTGATTGAGACTTGTTTTGTGGCCTAACATATGGTCTATCATGGAAAATGTTCTATGTGCTGATGAAAATAATGTATATTCTGCAGTTGTTGGCTAGAATGTTCTATAAATATCCATTTAGTCTAAAGTCCAGTTTAAATCCAGTGTTTTGTTGTTGATTTTTTTTTCTAGATGATCTGTCTAATGCTGATAGTGGGGTGTTGAAGGCCCCCACTATTATTGTATTTTAGTCTCTCTCTTTAGACCTAGAAATATTTGCTTTATGAATCTGAGTGCTGCAGTGTTGGGTGCATATATATTTAGAATTATTATATCCTTTTGCTGGATTGATCCCTTTATCTTTATGTAGTGACCTTCTTTGTCTTTTTTTTACTATTCCTGACCTTAAGTCTGTTTTAACTGATACAGGTATAGCTACTCCTGCTTGCTTTAGGTGTCCATATGTGTGGATATCTTTTTCCATCCTTTTACTTTCAGTCTATATGTGTCTTTACTGATAAGATGAGTTTCTTATAAGCAGCATTTGGTTGGATCATATATATTTTTTAAATTCATTCAGCCATTCTGTATCTTTTAAGAGAATAATTTAATCCATTTCTATTCAAAGTTATTTCCAATATGGGAGGCTTTGTTCTTGACATATTAATTGTTTTCTATATTTTTTGTTCATTTCTTTTTCTCTTTAATAGCTTGTCATTGTGGTTTGGAGGATTTCTATAGTGGTAGCTTTTCAGTCCTTTCTCTTTCTCCTTTGTATGATTGCTTTAGCAATGAGTTTTACACTTTAGTATGCTTTCATGATGGTAAATGTTCATCCTTTCACTTCCAGGTTTAGGACTCACTTGAGCATTTCTTGTAGGGTTGGTCTAGTGGTAATGAATTCCCTCTGCATTTTAAAAAAATCTGGGAATGATTTTATTTCTCCTTTAATTATGAAGGATAATTTTGCTGGATATGGTATTCTTGGGTGGCAGGTTTTTTTTTTCTTTTAGTACTGATTGTATCATTCCATTCTCTTCTGGCTTATAAAGTTTCTGCTGAAAAATCTGTTGTTGGTCTGATAGAGTTTCTTTTATAGGTGACTAGATGCTTTTCTCTTGCTGTTCTTAGGATTTTCAGTTTAACTTTGACGTTAGACAGTCTGATCTTAATGTACCCTGGGGAAGACCTTTTTGCATTGCATCTGTCTGGGGATTGTTGAGCCTCCATGTCTGAATATCTAAATCTCTTGCTATATGTGGGAACTAGTCATCTGTTATTTGTTAAATAGGTTTTCTAATCCTTTCTTTGTTTCTTTGCCCTCAGGAATACCTAGCTTGATGTTGTCCCAAGTGTCAAGAAGGCTTTGCTCATTCTTTCTTACTCTTTTTTCTTTGTTTTTGTCTGACTGGATGACTTCAAAAGAACTGTCTTCCAGTTCTTAGATTCTTTCTTCTGCCTGCTCTCGATTATTGAAGATTTCAAATGTATTTTTTATTTCCTTCAATGAATTTTTCAGTTCCAGAATTTTTATTTGATTCATTTAAAAAAAATATCTATCACTTTGGTAAATTTCTTGTTCATATCCTGAATTGTTTTTTGATTTCTTGGTATGGTTTTTCAGAATTCTCTTATATTTCACTAAGCTTCTTTAAAATCAATATTTTGAATTTTTTATCTGGGATATATATATATATATATATATATATATATATTTTGGTTAAGATCTATTGTTGGAGAATTATTCTGTTCCTTTGGAGATGTCATATTTCCTTGCTTTTCATGTTTCCTGTGTCCTTACATTGATATCTGCATATCTGGTGCACTTCTTCCTATTTTTGAATTTGCTTTCATAGAACAGGACTTTTCCCTGAAGACATATCTGTGATGTTAGTTAGGTAGAGTACTTTGACTGTGATTCTGGGTGCACGCAGTACTGTAGTCGCTTATGTTTTCTTTGCCTGTAAACAGCATTTGTGGTATCTGTGATTTCTTTGGTGGCTTAGGGTACAGTTATTAGCAGAGGCTGTGGCAAAGTTGTGCTAGGGCCTGGGATGCCCAGTGGGCCAGACTTTAGGCCTCAATGATGGCAGCAGTTGACTGAGTGTGTCTATCTTTGTGCCCTAGGGTGGTGCATGATGGCACCTGTGTTGGTGGTTACTGGTGGATTGATTCTTGGGTTTCCAGGTGGCTTGCTTGGATGCTGGTAGTGGCAGGGGTGTTCCTCGTGGGCTGGCAGGTTCTCAGGTCCCTGGGGAGCTGGTGTGGCATGGGTGATAGGAGAAGTAATGATTGGATGATTCTCTGGGTCCTAAACAGTGTGCATTAATGTTGGCAGTGGCAGCAATGGGCTGGCCAGACCAGTCTCCAGGCCCATGGGTGGCACTTGCAGGTAGGTGCCAGCTAGGGTGGTAGTGGCTGGGAATTTAGGCCCAACCTCAAGCCCCTGGGAAGAGTGCTTGCTTAGATGCCTAAGGTTCTGGATTGGGTTGAGCAATTACCAGGACCCTATTCTATCTGAGAGGCGATGTGAAACCAGGCTGGGCAGACTTGTGCTCAGGCCCCCTAATGGTGAGAGTAGGCACCAGTCATTGTGGGTAGGGGTGGGTGATCCTTGGGTTCCAAGTGGAGCAGCCTGGGTCTGTGGGTGGGGGATGCGTGTGCCCTTCATGCCCCAGTCTCAGTGAGATTTGCCTCTCCCCCCTCCCCTGGCTGCAGGAGCCCACACCTAGCAGTGGCATATGAATTCTTATTTCTATATGAAGATTTGTATGTGAATGTTCATAGCACCTTTATTTGTTTGCCAAAAACTGGAAGAAGTCAAAAGTTCATTAGTAGATGATTTAAAAACATTGTGCTATATCCAAACAATGGGATACTCCTCATCAATAAAAAGGAAAGAACTTTTGACACACTGAACAACATGGATGAATCTCAAAATCATTATGAGTGGAAGAAGCCAGAAAAAAAGATCATGTAGTTTATGATTCCATTTATGTAAAATTCTAAAAAATGTAAACTAATGTATAGTAACAGAAAGCAGATCTGTGGTGGAAGAATGAGGAGTGAAGGGATTGGATGAGAGTGAGGTATTATAAAGAGGCACAAGGAAACTTTGGAGGTGATGGATGTGTTAATTAACTTGGTTGTGATGATCATTTTACAAGTGTATACATATGTAAAAACTGATCAAAATGTGCTTTTTAAATTTTGGGTGTTTATTGTACAGTTGTCTTCCCTTATCTGCTAGGGATATGTTCCCAGACCTCCAGTTAATGCCTGAACCCATGGATAGTACAGAACTCTCTATATACTATGTTTTTCCTATACATACATACCTATGATAAAGTTTACTTTATAAGTTAGGTACAGTAAGAGATTAACAAAAATACCTAATAATAAAATAGAACAATTATAATAATACATTGTAATAAAAGTTATGTGACTATGGTTTCTTTCTCTCTCAAAATATCTTACTGTACTATACTCACCTTTCCTCTTTTTTCCTGATGATGTGAGATTAATAAATTGCCAGTGTGATAAGATGAAGTGAGATGGATGATGTAGGCAATGTGACATAGAATTTAAAACTTTCATGAGTTGTTTATTTCTGGAATTTTCCATTAAATATTTTCAGACCATGGTTTACCATTGGTAACTGAAACTGGCAAGTGAAAACATGGATGAGGGGGGACTACTGTATGTCAGTTTTACCTCAATAAAGCTGTTAAAAAATTCACGTTTGCAACATCAAAAACCCCTCAAATATTCTGGAGTTTTATGTGCCCCAGCAGTAAGTTAAAATACAGTCAGCTTTTGCTAACATAATTTTGGAATAATTTTAAAATACCAACTCATTACTTTTGCCATTGTTACTGTACTATACATGCCTGAGCATTGATGATTTTAAATTCTTCTCTATGTGTTAATGAGATAGAGAAGCAAACCATATATGAATAAATTTTATTGACTGGCAAATAAGTTATTTTTCCCTTACTGGAATGGACAACAGAATGACTTCCTTTGGATCCTTCATTTTCTGCTGGCTTTTTTTTTTTTTTTTTAATTGACATTCAGTCTAGTTTTTGTGTGGAAAATGACCACTCAGACTCTCCATTTCATGTGTTAGATATGTAGGCTGATGGAAAGACTTACTGACGCACTCCAGATTTCTGGCTGAGAGAATTTGGTTGGAGTGTTCGTCCCTGGAGCAGTTATTTATGACTTGAAGGGCAGGGGCCAGTCCCCCACTGTAGAGGTATAGCTGGTTGTGGCAGTGTAGAAGTTCCCCAAGGAGAGGGGAGTTCTCTATAGTATTATTCTGGATTGCATATGACTTATGTGGGAGGATACAGATAGTTTTCCAACTCAAATTATAAAAGACACAGTAGAATGAAGTGGTTAAGAACATGGGCTTTGGAGTCAGATGGATTTAAATTTGAATCCTGGCTTGCCATTTGTTAATGACTATAATTGCAAATCTAAACTTCCTGGTATGTCAAATGGAATAATTAATATGTCATTTTTTGGTGATTCTTATGAAGACCTATTAAACCTAGCATTTCTTTACTGTAATAATGGATCATTCCAAGTAAGAAAAGATGAGTAATTTAAAGAAACATGTAATTGCAAATAGAACTCTATTTTGACTGCTTTTTAAGGAACGCACACACACACACACACACACACAATGATTAAATGAGTAATTAAGGATGAATAAAAAAGGTGGAATACATTTTTAAATTGTAGACATCGTTCCAAGGAGGAAATAATGTTTAGGCTATTAGCATTACACAGTCTGATTCATAATGTGTTATTAGTTTCCCAAAATGTCTGGAAGCTGATATAAAAGTAGGCTGTGGGACTTGGACCTGCCATAGATGCCTTATTTACTTGAACCTAGATGTTCGCTTTCTAGTTCTGCATCCTTTTACCAAATCTGGACTAAGTAAGTCATTGTTAATGACTTAAAATACAGTTTCCTTAATATGGGTATAGAGTGTACATGGATCAGCACTAGGAAGTAGGACTCCTTAGCAAGGAAGTCTGAAGAAATGCTTGGTTTATTTTCCCCTCTTTCTACTTCTCTTAATTAATCCAAGAAGTTTTTGTTGATGGCATATTTTTTTGTCATTAATTTAAAGGGAAGTTTTTTTTACAGCTTTTATATATTTAATATATGGTTTTTCTGTATTTTTATTTGTTTTTCCTCTCTGAAATAAGCTCTTTCAAGTCTGAGATTTTGTCTTCTACTTCTGTCTTTGCAATTTCCTGCAGTAATAACCTGAATACTTGGTATTCAGTGAAATACCTGCATAGTAATATAGCTCGTATTTATTTATTACTTTATAACATGCTTTTCCCATACATTTTTACACTTAACCTGTTAAAACCACCCTGTTAAATAGGCATGATAGCTTTTATTGTTCCATTTATAGATGAGGAAAACTGAGTGTGGGAGGATATATGATTTCTCTGAACTCATACTGATAATATATGAGATAATATTGAAAACTCAGGCTTTGTTGCTGGGTTTAGTGCTTTTTCTAGGCTACTGTATCCTATCTAAATATTATTGATTAATAGATAACCTTTTAGAACTTGAGACTTTTTAAATGGATGATATCAAGAAACAATCCTTGAATGTGACAGCATTTGCAGTATAGAACACGATTGTTTCACTTACGATTTTTAATTAAGGTTGAATCTGGAGGTCTGGAATGTAATGGCAGTGTTTATAAAAATTTAGCACCACTATGACAGCCTCAGGCAGCAGCATGGGACATTAATTCTATATACTTCTATGTTAAATCATTTTGTCGCTTTGGTCTAGAAGGTAAGCATTACTTGTGCTTCTAGGAATTAAATTATTCAAGTGTGTTATATGTTTAAGCCCAAAAGAAAAATAACTTATTTAATTTATAATCATTTAGCCATTTGAGTCCTAAGAAAATCTTCTTTTACTATTTTACTATATTTTGTAGCTCCTTGGTCATCTAATCAATATTTTTATGATTTTTATATGTTTCTTCTCTTTTGATATCCATAACTATGATTTAACATAATATTTGGTAACTTTTTAAAAACAGAAGCAAAGAAATATGTCTTTATGTGGTATCTATTGAGCTCATTCCTATTGTAAGACAAAATTTAATTATAAAGTTAAATATTATCTTTATAATCACGTATGAAAAATTATTACAATACTAAAATCACCCTCAAAGAAAATTTAAAGTAAGTGGTGAAAACATATTTACTAATTTATAGGCTTAAATACTTTAACTTTAAAACAATATTATATGTTAAATTTTTTGGAGGACAGGGTGTAGGGCTGATTCCTAGCATGATGTAGGTTCTCATCATTTGTTAAATTATGTGGATGAATGGCATGTGATAAGTGAGTTTTTTTCTATCAGTAGTATCTTGTACCATTTAGTGATACCTCTTAGCAGACTTTCATGAAGATAACATGAGTTTAAGTTAACACTTAATTGTGCTGCTTATCAGAAATGATTGTTTAAGAAATTATGTCTAGATGTATCCTATAATGTATAGATTCTGGAATTTTTTGCACTTTGGCATAAGATACACTGTAATTGGTTTGATAAAGTGAGCTGTACAATGAAGAAATTTAAGAAATATAGTTGGGTTTAATGTGTAGGAGAAAAATAGTTTATTTGCAATATGTCTCTAAGGCATGCCCTTTGCACTTCCAATAGCAACTACAAATCGAAGATGAAAGAAAAGTCATGGCCCAGTTTATAAATGCCATTTGATGAAAGATAGTTCACTTTGTAATTTCTATTTTTGCTAAAAAGCTGCAGGAGTCAGGCAAGGATTACTTTTACTGAAAGTTGATCTTGTATTTGTGAGGAACTATTTAAAGAAAAACAGAAAAAATAAAAAAGTGAAAAGGAAAGAGAAACCTGTTTTTGCTAAAATGTACTTTGATGACATGGGCCCGAATTTTTCAGATCTGGCATTTATTATTTTACCTCAGCAATTATTTTCATTGTTAGATGGTTAATACAGGGTGTCCCAAAAGTCACATACACAGGGAAAATGGGAATAAATATAAAAAATATTAAAACATAAATTATAATATAATATAGTATAAAATATGAATTTGTTAATTTTGCCTATTAATGGAGACTTTTGGAACACCTTGTAGAAATACTAGTGTAATAAAGATATTTTAGATTTAACTCTATTTCATAAAATCAAACACTTGTCACAGGATCTGGTTTATTGTATTAGTTAATATTAAGTTGCCTTTCTATCCCTGAAAGTGTGGCAGCAACCTGTTAAAGGTCAAGATGTAGAAAACGTGGAAGAGTGGGAAAGCAAATCGGTATGGAATCTGGAGACTTAAATTCTGGTATCAATTTTCACACCAATTTCACACCAATGTCCATGTCATTTGACTCCTTGGCTTTTGATTTGCTAGTCTGGTAACCTTGAGATCTTTTCCGTACTTTTAAGTACTACTTCATTACTTTGTTTTTGTCACTATGAAAGATTTTCCAGCCACTGCCTCTTACTTACTGATCTTGGTCAAACCATTTTACTCTTATGCCTTCATTTTCTCAGCTGTGAGACAGGGATCATACTAGTGCCTACCTCATAGAATAATATTGTGAAAATCAAATAATACATGTAAAAAACTTACTAGTACATAGGAAGATCTCAGTCGATGTTTGCTTTTATTATTGCTATTGTCATTATTGTTGTGACTATGATTATGATCATGTCTATCAAATCTTCATAGAATGAAAAAATTTGTCTGTGTTTTCAGGAAAGGTATATTTTAGGAAAGCTTACATACTATGAAGGCAGAAAGTTTCCTTAGGTTTAGAACTAAATCTTCTTACTTTAATATACTTTTATGATATCTGGATGGTTCAACTAAATTTATGTATCTAAAAAGAATTTCTTTTAATTCTCCCACTCTTATATGCACCCTTCCCCCTCCCCCTCGAGGTACATAAAGTAGTCATTAAAATAGTTGATGTTCCATTTTTATATGGTTTTATTAATTTTGAACTAGAAATGGCTATATGGTCATTGATAATATTTTATAGCAAATTATACTTGCTGTCTTTCCTCCAGGGAGTTCAAATATTTTATAGATGTAACTAAATATTTTAACATTTACCATTTAGATACTATTTTAATTATCTGTATTTTACTGAGGAGAAACATGAAGGGTAGAGGAATTGAGAATATTTGTCATGTCTGAGGGATTTGGAAATTGGTCCTAAAATATTTTTAATCCCTTAGGAAATTGTTTCTCTTAGGCTATAGATATTATAAAAAAAATCTTAAGAGTAATTTGTTCAGAAATTATGATTATGATTGAAGTTCTCTGCTTTTATGCAAGAAAACCAATAAAGAAAACATAAAAATATGATGACAGTTTGGCATCAAACACTGATAATATATTGATCAAAAACATTGATGATAAGGTGTGATTAGGTAAGTCTGCATCTGAAATATAGTTTGTAATACAGAGACGGTGTCATCTGGCAACAAGCTGTCTATTAAAAAGAGAAAGAAAATTTTCAGCGATCTTCAAGATGACAGACTGGTCAGTCATTTACTACTTCTGTCCTTCTCCCAATCCTAATGAAATGATAGCAAATGTGTGTAAAAAGGAATAAGTCTATAAAAATATTGGAACAGACAAGATATTTTGGTGAATATCTGGAAGCTGGAATCCTAATAACTAAAATCCTAATAACTAAAAATCCTTAGAGGAATAAGGCACAATTTAGCAGTCACAGATGAATGCTACAGAGGAGGTTGGAACCATCCTTCTTGGTAGAACTCTGGGGATATCTGAAGCTGGGAGCTTGATAAAGAAAAAGAGTCAGCAGGAGTCATTAGTAAATGGGATGTATCTGGAAGAGTGGAGTCATTCCACCTAGGTAATGGGTGGGGAGGAGTTGGGTGGTTCAGGGTAACTTTATCCAAAAGTAAAATTTATTAAAGGGTTTTAAGCATTTTGGAGGCTCCCATATGGCTTGCTTACCTGCTTTCTGCTAATTCCATTAAAGTGAGGTCTGCCAATCATTATTCTTAGTATATATATATAACTTACAGTTTGTCCTCCATTCAGAGATTCAGAGGAAAGGGGTGTTGGATGAACAACCTCAGAACTCTAGTGGACATTTCTGTTGTATTTCTATGTGTGTGTATTTCCCTAGTTTTTCATTCCTAAATATGAATAGACAACCAGGTATTACCAGGCTTTTGAATAAAAAGGAATAGTACAAAATAAAAGGCTCATTCTGAATAAACGTTTGGTCTTGGAGAAAACAGGTAATTCAGGAATAGGAGCAATCCTGCAAAAAATATCAAATTTTCCCAGAGAATTTTGAGGCAATATGGCAATTACAAATCAAGAGTAGATTGCTTTGGAAAAGAAGCAATTAGAGAAATAAAAGGTGTTCTTAGAAATAAAAAATATCATTGATTAAAAAAACTATAAAAACAAAAGGGTGAAAGATAAAGCAGAGGTTATTGCGCAGAAAATGTAGCAAAACACTAAAGATGCAAAATACTGAAAGATAGATTAACATATGTGGTGGAGTGCCCTAATTAAGAATTCTAAAAAGAGAGAATAAGATGGAAGGGAAACAGATAGTAGAAGCAATTTTCTTGAGCTGAGGAACGCCATTAGTTTTCACATTGAAAGAACTTGTTAAGTGTTGACGAAAATGAGTGAAAAAAGACTCATCTGTCATATTCAGGTGGAATTTTAGCACTACAAGGATACAGAAAAATTTCTAGATGCTTCCAGAGGGAAAAAAGCCAGGTGATCCACAATGGAGGTAGAATCAAATTGGCATCAACAATCCTAAACACTAGGAGACAGTGGTGAAATGCCTTCACAGTTCTAAAGGAAAATGATTTTTTAAAATTAAAAATTTTTTTTTTTGTTTTTAGAGACAGGGTCTCGCTGTCATCCAGGCTAAAGTGCGGTGGCATGATCATAGTTTATCATAGCTCAAATTCCTGGGCTCTTTGATCCTCATGCCTCAGCCTCCCGAGTAGCTGGGAGCCACGTGCCACCACATGAGGCTAATTTTTTATTTTTTGTAGAGATGGGGTCTTGCGATATTGCCCAGGCTGGTCTGGAACTCCTGGCCTCAAGCGATCCTCCTGCCTTGGCCTTCCAAAGTGCTAGGATTATAGGTGTGAGCCACCGTGCCTGGCCAGGAAAATTATTTTGAACCTAGAATTTTGTATCCAACCAAACTGTAAATCTGAATCAAGTGAAAGCAAAATAAAGACATTTTTAGCCATTTGAGGACTCAGAGTTTTATCTAGTCTTTCTTGAAAGAAAATTATTTGAGAACGTACTCCAGCAAAATGAAAAGGAATCCAAGAAAGAGAAAAACAAAAGATCCTAGAAGCAGTGAAACCAACCCAAGAATGCAACAAAAAGAAATTTCAAGATAACAGCTGCTTAGCAGATCTTGAAAGGAATTGGTCTAAGTTTAAATAGGAAGTCGGGGCTCCAAGAAGAATGTAGATTTCATTTAAAAATATATGATTAAAGAAGGGGAAAACTCAGCTATATAATAAAAGCATATTTCTTTCAACAATGAGAAAAGAAAAAATCAATTAGAAAGTCTATGAAAAAAAAGGTATACAGGAGAGTAATAATCCATATAAGAAACAGTATGACATGATTTCGAACAATTGATGGAGAATTGACCTTGACATTTGGAACATACTCTGTAGACCTGTACAGCGTTCCTGTCATTACATTGATGTCCAATTCTGAGTCCCGACACAGTTACTGATACTGAACTTTATATATTTAGTACTTTAAACTTTAAACATTTATTAGTTTTTAATTTTTGCACCAATCAATAGACAAAGTTCAGGATACTTAATTATATTTACAGAACAGACTATGAGTACAAACCATGACAATAGAACAAATAACTATATCTGATCAAAGCTGGAAAGTAGAAGAGGGGAAGATGAAAATTTAGGTATGATAATATCCTTTTACATACAAGGCAGTAATGACTGAAGTTGATAGATTAGGAAGTAGGAGATGAAATATGTTATTTAAAGTTATAAAAAACTAGCAGAATGAAAAATGATGTAAATAGTAAGAATTGGAAGGGTTGGGGGTCCAGGGTAGTTTGGAGGTAGCATAAGAGCAATAAATTCCCTTTTCAAGTTGATAAATCAAGAAATAAATGTATAAGCATTATGTAGATTTATGATGATAACACAGCTACATAACTAAAATTATTAATAGTTAAAGAAAGCTTTGGGTTTCCAATAGAACAAGGTGCTGGAATATTTACTTTTATTTCTTTTTGTGTCTCATCTTTTATGTCTTTTTGTGTCACATCTGGTTATTTTTTTAACCAGATGTGGTTATGGGGCAGATGTTCTCATTATTTAGGTCATTGCTATTAGGATGAATAGAATATCCAAAATTATTACAATAAATATTCACTAATTTTTACCAAAACATCTTTCTCAGCTTAACTCTCATGTCAGTGTCTTTGTCAGTCTGTAGATGATGTCTCATGTTCAATGCAGATTCTGTACAGTCACTGCTAAATGAAATTGCAGGTCTTGTAAAAGATGCAGCATTTCTCATATCCCCTAGAAGTTAATATCTATGAATAAATTGAATCACTGACAAATGGGGAGCTGGCAGTCAAGAGCCTGAATAAACTTTTTAGAAATTTAGTTTTATTTTTCAACTAAGGTCCCAGTTAAACCCTTTTCTCACTATTTACTCTGAAATTTTAGACTTTGTTTTAAGCCGACCAAAATTCACTTTGTGGGCTTTTTTTTGGTTTGAATTATTCTTAGATAATGTGAACCTTCTAAATTCCTTTTTTATAATTTTGTTTAAGTTAAGGGAAAAAAGTACATAGAATATGGCTTAGGAGCCTAAGGAAAGAAAGTAAAATCGTCATTCTGCCCGTTAGTATATTAGACTTAGTCCACAGGGCTGAGATTGCTTTTGAATAGTTTCTTCCATGTGTCAATGACTTACAGTTCACACTGATAAGACAAAATGAAGTCCTTTTTATTGGTGGTAATGTGAGGCTTTCTTAACTTATTGAGTTGTATATGTTACAGTATATCGCTTAAAACTGCTTTTGTATATGTTACAAACCTATTGTAAATAAGAAGGGCAGAAGAATATAATATTGACACTGACTGAGAACTGAGAGACATAGCTGTACAGCGCTTGGACATAATTTCACACATTAGTCAACCAAGGGTGCAGTGCTTATAATGGCATGCATGCTACTTTTACAACAAAGGATTTGACAAACAAGCTAGTCCTACAAATAGCTAGGAAAACAGAAGTCTAGGATAGACTACTGACCATATTCCATTATATTCATGCATAGTTACCATTATTTCTCTTATTTGAACCCAAATGAAAGCAGTACACACGAAGAATTTTGGAGAAACGTTGAATATTAAGCTATGTAAGGTAAACCATCTTACATGATTAGTTTGTCAAAGACAGGGACTGATTAAGCACTTAATGATATAAATTACAGTGTAGGTTTAAAATATATTAAAATATATTAAAGAAATATGTTTAAATTTATTTTAAAATTTTCCATGGGCTAAACCTTAAGAAACATTTCTATACTGTCCATTATTTTGTTAAAAAAGTTTTGTCATAATGCTCATGGCCTGTAACATATTGTTAATACCTTTTTAATAATTAAACTTAAATTTTAGATCATTTTAGTTTGTAAGTGTTTTTTGTCTCTACATTGGAAATGACCTTAGTGAATTTAATCTTTAAAGACCTATATTTTCATATTTCAAGTAGAACTTTTTTTAAAGTAAATAAAGTGATTTTTTTGGCTTGAGAGCTATGATTTACCCCGCTTCATGCCAGTCCCTCTTTAAGTAAATACTTTGGTAGTTACCTTCACTTTTATACTTCTGCAACTGAACCATATTTACATTGAATTTACTACCTTTGAGTTCTATAAATTTTACAGTTTCATTGGTATTGGCTTTTCTTTTTCTTTTTTTTTTTTTTTTTACTTCTAGTTCATTTTAGATAACTAAATTTAGAAATGTTTATTCTTGACTAGAATACTCATGATTTATCTTTTTTGGGAGTACTGTTTGTAAGAGAATTTTACTTGTAACTTCAAAGTTTTCCTTTCTAAATGAAAAGTAAGTTTTATACACATAGCATTTTGAATTTAATGTCACAAATAAAAGAAAAAAGAGCAGAGCCTGTCATATTTAAGTTCATTACTGGGCTGATTCTATTTGAATCTCAATCCTAGAAGATCCTAGGGAAGCTTATACCATAGACTTAGAAATTTTTTAAACATTAAATTGATTTATGTAATGTTGGCTAATTTAACATAAAAGTATCAATCTATTTTTTAAGAATATATATTAATGGTAATTTTAGTTACTTTAGTAATCTAAGGATTAAAAAATAGATTTATAAAGTCACTTTTCAATTGTTACTCTTGGAAGAAAATCAATTAACATTCATTCTGTTATTTTATAGTTTTCACTCCCCTCTGTGTGTGTGTGTGTGTGTGTGTGTGTTTATGTATATACATATGAGAATTGCTGTTTATTGATATGCCATAAGTAGATGTGTTGCCATAGTTTGAAATGTAAAATTCCACATTTTCTAGATCTGGAATTGATAGAATTCATCTAGACAATTGTTAGCCTTTAGAAACACAGTTTTATTGTGCTTAAAATAAGAAAACAGTAATATTGAAAGCCTGTGCTTTTCTAACATATGGCTTCAATTTGCATTTTAATCAGAATATGGAAGTCATTACTTTGACATCTGAAACTGAGGTAGCAATAAAAAATTATCACTAACAGGACAGCAGACACAATTTATTTTGTGTTTATTACTGGGTGGCCCACTTGAAACTTTCCCAAACTTAATTGATTCCAGATATTAGAAAATTATAATTAAATTATGACATTTATTTTTGATACATTTAAATTAACTGTCTTAATAGGTTTGGTATAAATTGGTGATTAGTATCCACTAAGATCTATAACATGTATTACATATACAAACACACATATATAGTACAAGCATACCTTGAAGATATCGTGGGTTTGGATCCGGATGACTGTAGTATCACAATAGAGTGAGTCACACGAATTGTTAGGTTTTCCAGTGCATATAAAAGTTATGTGACACTATACTTTAGTCTATTAAGTGTGCAATAGCATTATGTTTAAAAAAAGTACATACTTTAATTAAAAAATACTTTATTGCTAAAAAATGCTAACGATCATCTGAACCTTCAGTGAGTTGTAATCATTTTGCTGGTAGAGGCTTTTGCCTTGATGTTAATGGCTGCTGATCAGGGTGGTGGTTGGTAAGCGTTGGGGTGGCTATAGAAATTTCTTAAAATAAGACAACAGTGATGTTTGCCCCGTTGATTGACACTTCCTTTCATAAAAGATTTCTCCGTAGCATGCGATGCTGTTTGATAGCATTTTATCCATAGTAGAACTTCTTTCACAATTCTATTCAATCCTCTCAAAGCCTGCTGCTGCTTTCTCAACTAAGTTTATGGAATATTCTAAATCCTTTGTTGTCATTTCAACAGTGTTCACAGCATCTTCACCAGGAGTAGATTCCATCTCAAGAAACAACTTTCTTTGCTCATCCATAAGAAACAACTTCTTATCTATTCAAGTTTTATTGTGAGATTGCCCCAGTTCAGTCGTATCTTCAGGCTCCACTTCTAATTCTAGTTCTTTTGGTATTTCCACCACATCTGCAGTTATTTCCTCCACTAAAGTCTTGATTCCCTCAAAGGCATCCATGAGATTTGGATTCAACTTCTTCTAAACCCTGGTTCATGTTGATATTTTGATATTCATGCTTTCCATGAATCTAGAATGATGAATCCTTTCCAGAAGGTTCTCAATTTGCTTTGCCCAGATCTATCAGAGGAATCACTCTCTATGGCAATTATAGCCTTATGAAATTTGTTTCTTTAATAATAAGACTTGAAAGTTAAAATTATTCCTTGATCGAATAAGCTGCAGAATGGATGTTGTGTTAGAAGGCATGAAAACTACATTAATCTCTTTGTACATCTCCACCAGAGCTCTTGGGTGACCAGGTGCATTGCCAGTGAACAGTAATATTTTAAATGGAATCTTTTTTTCTGAGCAGCATGTTGTAACAGTGAGCTTAAAATATTCAGTAAACCATGCTATAAACAGATATGCTGTCACTCAGGCTTTGTTGTTCCATTTATAGAGAGCACAGGCAGAACAGATTTAATACAATTTTTAAGGGCCCTAAGATTTCCAGAATGGTAAATGAACATTGGCTTCATCTTACAGTCACCAGCTGCATTAGACCCTCACAAGAGATTTAGCCTGTCCTTTGAAGCTTGGAAGCCAGACCTTGACTGATTGACTTTTCCTCTCTAGCTACGAACGTCCTAGATGGCATTTTCTTCCAATAGAAGAATGTTTCATCTACTTTGAAAATCTATTTTTTAGCGTAGCCACCTTCATCAATTTTCTCCGCTAGATCTTCTGAATAACTTGCTGCAGCTTCTACATCAGCACTTGCTGTCTCATAACCTTGCATTTTTATGTTATAGAAATGGCTTCTTTCCTTAAACCTCATAAACCAATCTTTGCTAACTTCACACTTCTGAAGCTTCCTCACCTCTCTCAGCCTTAATAGAATTGAAGAGAGTTAAGGCCTTACTCTGGATTGGGTTTTGGCTTAAGGGAATGTTATGGCTGGTTTGATCTTTTGTCCAGACCACTGAAAATTTCTCCATATCAGCAATAAGGCTGTTTTGCTTTCTTATCATTCGTGTGTTCATTGGTGTAGCATTTTTAATTTCCTTCCAAAACTTTTCCTTTGCATTCACAGCTTGGCTGTCTGGAGCAAGAGGCATAGCTTTTTGCTTATCTCGGCATTCAACATGTGTTCCTCACTAAGCTTAGTCATTTCTAGCTTCTGATTTTAAGTTGGAGACATGCAATTCTTTTTTCACTTGAACACTTAGAGGCTACTTTCAGGTTATTAATTAGCCTAATTTCAATATTGTTGTATCTCAGGGAATAGGAAGGCCCGAGGAGAGGGAGAGAGGGGAATGACTGGTTGGTGGAGCAGTCAGGACACACAGAACATTTATCAATTAAGTTTATTTATAGGCTCAGTTTGGGGCACCCCAAAACAATTCCAATAGTAACATCAAAGATCACTGATCACATCATCATAACAGAATAATAACGAAAAAGTTTGAAATATTGTGAGAATTACCAAAATGTGATACACAGACACAAAGTGAGCACATGCTGTTGGAAAAATGGCACTGATAGACTTCCTCAAGGCAGAGTTCCCACAAACCTTCAATTTGTAAAAATCATGATACCTGCTAAGCGCAGTAACACAAGGTACACCTGTATATGCATATATAGTCATTGTATTTATGTAGTCATTTGCATGGCAAGGGACCTGAAAGGATTCATTTGAAAGTGCTAAATGGCTTAATACTTGTATCTCTGAAATGGGGAATGTTAGTGGAAAAAGAGGATTTCATGTTATATTATAAACATATTTTTTAGCCTTATAGTTTGGATATGTTACTTGTATAATAAATAATTTGTAGCATGCGATGAAATTTCATTAATTTCTAAATTTTATTTGAACTAAAATATTAAATCACAATGGTTTAAAGCACATCAATAAATTGTTATAGCAAATTAACTTCTAAGAGTTAAAAAAATACTTAAATGTACAGTGTTCCATGATCTAAAACTTTGTTGTATTGAATTAAATCCCCAAGATAATCTTTATTCACGCAGCAAATTTTGACTCCTCGGATGTTTTATACATTGAGTTAAATGTTGTAGAAACAATGATGAATTGAGAAACTCAATGTTTAATGAGATGTAGGTACCGGTAAATACATACATTGCAATATGATATGGTAAATATTATTTTAGCAATGTGCAGGATGGATAGAACAACTGCTGGAAAATGGAGGGAAAAGTTTTCTGAGGAGTGTGCATTTGAAGCATGAATAAGAATTTTCAAGGTAGGTAGGCAGGGCAAGGGGAATTCTCAGCAGAAGGAGCATTGTGTGCAAAAAATGGAGCCCTGAGTTGGCCTGGCATATTTATTTATCCTTTCTTTGTTCATTTATTTATTCTTTATTCAATTAATATTTTTTGTATGCCTGTGTACCAGCTGGATGCTGTGGATATACCGTAGTGATCCTGACAGACATGCTGCTATCATAAAATTCAATCTAGTGAGGAAGAATAAGTAATTAATTAAAATTATGATGAGTGTTACAAAAGGGGAAGCATAGGGTATTATAGTTGTGTGTAACAACATTAAATATAGGAGAAGCTTCTGGAATATTGAGGAGTGGTTGGGAGGGGAAATTTAGTCTAATCGTGAAAGGTATTATATACAGAGCACAGGAGTTTAAATAATATTTTATTAAAAAATTAGCTACAGAAGTTTCACATTATGATCAAACTTTCTATTTGAGGATAATCATTTTGAAAGTACTCTTTTTTTTTTGCGACAGTCTTGCTTTGTCGCTCAGTCTATAATGCAGTGGCGTTGTCATAGTTCACTGCAACCTCAAACTCCTGGGCTTAAGAGATTCTCCTGCCTCAGCCTCCCGAGTAGCTGGGACTACAGGTGTGCACCACCACACCTGGCTGATTTTTCTATTTTTTATAGCGATGGGGTCTTGCTTTTGCTTAGGCTGGTCTCGAACTCCTGACCTCAAGTAATCCTGCCTCGGCCTCCCAGACTGCTAGGATTACAGGCGCAAGCTACCATGCCCGGCCTTGAAAGTACCTTTAAGGGTGGGTTATAGTAGGGATAGATTGATAATTATGGCCAGGTAGGAGGTTCTTAGGATGTTCAGTCAATAAAAAGTTTTAATTGGTTAGAATTGGCATGTAGACAGGAAAGAGAAGACTAGAGTATGTCAATCTATATGTGAATTTTTAAATCATTTTTTTACTTCCATCTGATACAATTTTCAGGATATCTCCACTAGATATATTCTGCCTAAGTTATACGTAATAAAACAAATTAATAGTTTTATTCTGAATCCTTCCACTATAGCCAGCTTCCCAGTAACAATGATTAATTTGTGTCTAACTTATTTTACAAAGACATCAGAGTATTCTTTTTTTTTTTTTTGAGACATAGTCTCGCTCTGTTGCCCTGGGTAGAGTGCAGTGGTGCCATCATAGCTCACCACAACCTCCAGCTCCTGGGCTCAAGCGATCCTCTTGTCTCAGCCTCCCGAGTAGCTGGGACTATAGTCGTGCGCCATAACGCCCAGCTGATTTTTTGTTCCTGTTTTTGGTAGAGATGATGTCTCACTGTCTCGCTCTTGCTCAGGCTGGTTTTGAACTCCTGAGCTCAAGCAATCCACCTGCCTAGGCCTCCCAGAGTGCTAGGATTACAGGCGTGAGCCACCGTGCTAGGCTGACGTCAGACTATTCTTGACTAGCAGCTTTGTGTTTTGCCAGTCTTTTGCCAAATCTTGATTTATTTAAAAACTTTATTTAAAAATTTTAAACTATCTGTCATGATAAAAATCATTTAGTTTTGTAATCTATCCAGCTACTACAACTTGGTCCTATCTCATCAGTACTATGCAGATCCAATTTAGAACCCTCTCTCAGGTACTAATTCCTTTCTTAGGCATTAATGCTCAAGGTCAGGGGTTGGCAGACTTTTTCTGTTTGGATCCAGATAGTAAATTTTTCCAGTTTTGTGAGTCATATGGTCTCTGTGGCAACTGTTCAATTTTGCTAATGTAGGGCAAAAACAGCCATAGATGATATGTAAATAAATGAATGCGGCCATGTACCAATAAAACTTTATTTATGTACACTGACATTTGAATATCATATAATTTAAACATGTCAAGAAATACCATTCTTTTGATTTTTTAAAAACTATTTGTATTAGTTTTCTAGGGCTGCCATAACAACTTAGCACAAATGTCGTGGCTTTAGACAACAGAAATTTATTCTCTCTCAGTTCTAAGGGTAGAAGCTTGAAAGCAAGGTGTCGGCAGGGACATGCTCCCTCTGAGTTCTCTAGAGAAGAATCCTTCTCCTACCTCTTCCAGCTTTTGGTAGATCCCGGCAAGCCTTGGTATTCCTTGGTTTATACCTGCATCATTCTAATCTCTGCTTCTGTCATCACATGGTCGTCTTCTCTGTATGTCTGTGTGACTTTGTTTCCATATTCCCTTTTCTTTCTTTTATAAAGGCATCAGTCATTGGATTTAGTGCTTGCCTTAATGCAGAGTGACTCTGCCTTAACTTGATTGCATCAGCAAAGACCCTATTTCTAATTAAAGTCACATTCACATGTACTAGGATTACAATTTATCTTTTGTGGGGACAATATTCAACCTAATACACTGTTTAAAAATATAAAAATCATTGTTAGCTTGAGGGCCATACAAAACAGGTGGTGGGATTGATTTGGCCATGGGCCATGTTTGCTGATTCCTGCTTTAGCCAGAGTTGGCTTTTTATTTATTCTCCAATTAAACATCTTTTCCTTATTGGGAGATAAGGTGGGAATTAACATTTATTGAGCCCACTATCTTCCAGACATTTTGCTGGGTGCATTAACATCTTTTACCTTATTTATTCTTCAAACAACCCTATAAGGCAGATGTTATTATCAGTAGCAGCTTATGAAACAAACTGAGGATAATATCAAATTTACTTGTTCAAGCTCACGTCTTATAGCAAGCAAATAATGACTCTAGGATTTCAGTCTGCACCTGAAACTAAGTGACAATAATGTTTTTCTCTTTTCTGCTATATCACTGTAGTTTCTATGTATGTAGTGACTTCACATTGCTCCTTGGAATAGGTCCACAATCCTTAATCTCTTGTGTTAGCTCTTCACTAGGATGATTTCATATACACAGTGTTTCACATATCTATTATAGTTGCTTTGGATTTATAAACAGAAACCAATTTGGTTAGCTTAAGACAAAAGTAGGAATTAAGAGAAGGACACTTAGATGGCTCACAGAATTGAAAGGAATTCTAAACAGTCAAGTCTCAGGAAAAACTGGAACCAGGGCAGCTAAGGGAAACTCAGCAGTAGGACTTTTTATATGAGACTACCATTTAGGTGACTCAGCCGTACCATCGCTTTCCTCCCACCTTGCCTTTAACCTCAAATTTCAATCCTTGGGAAGGAGCATCTGATTGGCCTAGTTTGGATATACTCTTATGCTGGATCAAACCACCATAGCAGGTGGGGGGAGCATGGCTCAAATGTGACCTCTGTAGCATTCTTCATGAATTAATGTCCAACTCAAATTTTGTCAATGACACTTTTTGTATGATGTATATTCATAAGGTTACTCTGTGGTACAGAGAGCCACATGGAATTGTGTCCATTTAATACATAGTGTGTGTTGTTATTTCCTGATCATGTATCTACGACAGTGACAAATCTGCATTTAGAAATCTTTCCTCTAGAGTAGGTTATATTCTCTTCAGTTCTCTCATGGCACTTAGTTCATTGTTCCATAGTAATAATTTCCCTCCCTTGCTTCTCCTTCTCTTCTTTTCTCCCTTCCTCCTCCTTTTTTCCCCTGTCCGCCTTCCTCTTCCACTTCTACTCTTCTCTCATTACACTGATAAGCTTTTCCAGGGCAGAGATTTTATTTAGTCATATTTGTGTTCTAATACTTGAAACAGAAAATGCTTTTAGGATAAATACTAATTTTGCTTCCTTGCTTTTGTGTTACTACTACTTTCACTTCGTAAATATTTATTGAATGCTTGCTGTATGCCTGGCATTGTTCTAAGTTTTTAGAGCAGGGCACAAATAAAATAGTCAGTTCTGCTGTCTTTGTGGAGCTTACATTCTAGAGGGAAAGTAGTACAATAAATAAATAATAAATAAATCAAAATGTAAATGTCAGGAATGGTAAGTGCTAGGTTGAAAATCAGCAGGGTAATGTGTCAAGAGTGACAGGTAGGGAGTGGAGGCTCTTTTGGACTGGAAAGGCCTCTCTGAAGATATGACGTTGAGCAGCCCCTGAATAACGTGAAGGAGCTGGATCTTGAGAAAATCTTCTGCAAGAGTGTAGTGCATGGTAAGTAAATAGGCCCCTAAATGGGAACAAGATGGCTCAATTGATTTATAGCTGAGCAGGCTGTTATGGCTGGACAGGATGATATGAAATGAGGTTGGAAAGATAGGCAAAAGACAGATCATATTTAGGACATTGTATGCCATCGTAGAGTTTAGACTTTAAGTGTAGTAGAAAACCACTGGAGACTTTCTTTTAAAAAGAAAAAAAGTGATGTGATTTGATTGGCATTTAAAAAACAATTACTCTAGCTGATTTGGAAAGAAGTATTAATAACTGTATGGGAGATGGGCAGCAGATTTAGAAGCTATGAGGCCAGATTATAAGAGGGCCAGAAAATTTATATATAAATGTGTTATGAAATTCTATTAAGCTTTACAGATAGTTTATTTAAATGAAGATAAATTTTGGTTAACTTCTAAAATGTATGCTAATTTGCTTTACTCTTTTAACAAAGCAAATTTTGCAGTTGGTCCCTGGAACATATACCTTTTCTGTCCTTGCAATTTCCACTCCCCCTTTTTTCATTTGTTTTCAATAGTGGTTTCAAGAAACGATATCGTATTGAGAGGCCTGCTATATGGCATGCTCCAGTAGATTTTTACTTCTTTTAGTGAAAATAGTAGAATTATCTCTTTAATATCATAAATTACCCTGAATTGCATCCCAATGTACATTACTGAGTGGGAGACAAAGGGGTGAATTATATCGAGTATAACATTACCCGTAATCTTGGAATACACATGGGAGTGTTCTGTAAGCCATCTTAGGAATCATGATGCAAAAAAGGTTGAGAACCCCTGTTCCAGATGAAGTGTAACCATTTTGTTTGTTTATTTAGTCATTTATTTTTATGATAGTCAGAAACTATCTTTTAAAATAGAACATTTATATGAAAGTGACTTGTTACTTTTAAAGTGAATTGCAAATATAGAGTACTTATGTTTTCATTCACATGATCTGTGTAAATATTTATTGATCATTTTGAAAAATAATTATAATTCACATCTTTATCTTAAAACTTAATTTTTTTGGCTGTCTCTTTAGAAGTCTAGACTATTATGCCTAAGTACATAAATGTGTGTGTGTGTGTGTATATGTATATATATAGTAGCATTAAAAACATATCTAAATTATTTTACTTTTATCAAATATTTTATAATCTTTTATTTAACAGTTATAGATAATTATTCATCCTTTCTGTAAAACCTGACAGTTTAAAATGATTAATTACATTATTTAACTTTCTAGCAAAAAATTAGTGTACTATTGTTTCTACTTAATGTTTTTTTGGAAGGATATTTCATTCTTACTAAAAATGTATAAATTTAAAAGTGCAAAGGGTTTTGTTTTGTTTTGCTTTTTTTCATATACACACTATGTGTATACACACACACACTTGCAAGAGAAAGGGACTCATTGATTGTACCATTAGAATGTGATTTTTTTAAAAAACATGTTTTCCATTTTTCATGTTAAAAATTGCTAATAAAGTCCCCATGAAGTATAGCCTATTCATATTTAGAAGTACTAGAAAGAAGCATTACATTTAAAGAAGGCTGGTTTTAATTACTAAGTAGGCGTATGTACTGTATGTGTTTATAAAATTTATGTTTGGGTTCTGAATTCTTATTAGAGTAATTTATGATGGAAATAAAAGTCAACAGCAGAGGTAAACTAGTACAGGAAATGGTGAGAAATGGTGGAATTAGGGGGAATGATTAAGAATTGGAATATATTACATCTTTTTCAAGAACACACATACAAGTGTAGATAAAAAAGGCTGAACTCATTTACGATACATTTATTAACAGCCCCAGCCTGGAAAAAAACAACATTGATTGAACAGTTTGGGATAGTTGCCAACTCCTGTTTACTTTGTTAAAACCATAACAAGGTAATCTGGTTCCTTTTGACTTAAATAAGACAAAGAATTCAATATTGAGGCACTGTTTATAGGTTGTTAAACATTTCAGTTTAGTGTCTGAGGATAATGTTTAGCATTGTGTTCAATTAGTGTGAACTAACCAGTTGAAGTGCCAGATTCGTGAATGTCTTACTTCAATTAATACAAAATACTAAAGGCTCCATTCATTCCAAGTTACTTGCTCCATGGGTGCCAGCCACACCGTCTCCATAAGCAGGCCTTTCTGTGGACTAATCAAGATTCATGGCCTCCAGGTTTTGTGGCATTTTAGTATCTGGAATGTCACTTTTTCTTTTCATGAGCTTCTCTGTTTTTATCCCTAGTTCTTTCTCCCATTTTAAGTTATATATGGAATTCAACTTGTACGATACCCTACTGTAGTTATAAATGAGTGTAATTTGGTAGAGTATAGTGGAAAGTTATTAAGTAAGCAAATCCAAACAAAACTTTAGGCCAAATTAGAATGTTCGTCTTCAGTAAACTAAATTTTCATAAGAGGTCAATTAAAGACAGCAGCAACTTTATTTCTTCCTACCCACGTTCAGGCCAGATGTTGGTAAAATGGTAAAATAGGCAAATTTTTTTGTTTGGTATTTTCTCACCTTTTTCAGCATCTCTGTTCCTAGTTCTGTTCCCCACACAACCCCCATCCCCACCGAGGTGCCTATCTTTGTAAGTTTCCTGTGTCCATAGATATTTTCAACTTAATGCAAATATTTGTTATTGAATGAAAAATAATCCTGAATTATCCAACCGAATATAATAATGTAAATGTGGTTTGTGGTTGCACTGTGAGAGGAAATGAAGATCTATTTTGAGGGTGAGAGGAACTCTGAACATTTCTTAAATCCAAATGGGCAAATAAGTGCTCTGACTGGCTGATATGCTGGATCTAGAATTGCACTTTGGCCTCATTGTGTCCAATTCCAATTATTCTCTGAATTGGTTACACAGATAATAGAGAAATTATTATAGATACGGTTGTATAGTCTAGTAAAATTCTTGTTTTTTAACCTTTCTTAATTTCCTTAATAATATTAGAGCTGGAAAACAAAACTACAGCTCCTGTACACTTTGATGTCACATTTAGTCTTAATTGTGCTTGAGTGTGCATGCATGTTAACACGTACTATTGCATGCATGTGCATATGCATGTACACACACTTGCTTCAGATCTCCTATTGCTTTGTACTCCTCTTACTCTAGATCTTTGCTCTAGCTGTTTTAACTCCCTGAATGCTCTTTTTTTACTTGTAGGTTTCTGTCACTTGTAATAAGAGAATCTTTATCAGAGCAAGTGTCTATGATATTCTTGCTACTAAGAGAAGGTTGAAATGCTTTTGATTACTGAGTTACCACCACATGTATGGTACCATTAGGAAGGTAGTCAATAAATATTTGTTGAACAATGAATAATTGCACTTTGGATTATCTTTAGATACTTTCAGGATACTTGATAAACTTTCTTTTGTTAACCCTAAGAAAAATATTATTAGGAAATGAACTCTTATCTATTGCTGATAGGAGTGCACATGAGTACAACCACTATTGCAAAACAGTTTGGTACTTTTAAATAAAATTGAACATGCACACATCCTGCAACTCTTCAATCCATTCTTTAAGTATATTCTAGAGAAATTTCTACCCACGTGTGGAAACCAGAAGAAACCAATACGAAGGTTTACAGCAGCATGTTCATAATTGTGAAAACTCAGTTCAACTCAAGGGTCCATCAGCAGTTGAATGAATGAGTAAATTGTATATTCATGTAATGGAATACTATCTGGAATAGGAGCTTAAATTGGTTCTAAGAAACTCCAATGAATTATTTCGTCTAAATGCCCATGCTGTTCCCTACTTGGAAATTAAGCAGCTTTAAGTTTATTTTACCTAGAGTTATAGCTTAACTCTGAATATCTGGGGCTTTTGTTCTTCTAACTTTCTGATTTTTAATTTTAAACCTTTATTTCTTCTGTAAAACGCCTTATTAGTGGTATGTGTATATACAAGGTTGGTATTATTAGCAGAGTTTATTTTTTACTGTACATATTCCTTAATCTTTTTGACATAAATAATATAAAACTGTTTATATTCTGCCTTTGGAAAAAATTGAGCCCTAAATTAATAAAATATAAATATTTAGGAAACTATTTCATTATTCTCCAGACATGTAGCATCCAGAATATAGGAACACAGAGTTTCACTCCAAGATAATGATTTTGTTTTAATAAATTCTGAGGCAAATTCTTCACTGGGCTTATAGATTTGTTTGGCTGCAAATAGCAGGGTACCCAACTACAAAGGACTTAAAGTTTAAGTACGTTTATTTTTTTAAAGTAAATTACAGTGAGTCTTGAGGGTACCAGTTCCAGGATTCAGTGATGTTATCAAGGGCCCAGGCTATTTCCATCCTTCTGCTCTGCTGGCCTTGGTTCATTGGAGTTTTGCTTTTGTGCTTGTCAATAAATTCTGTGATAATAGTGATAGTAATGGTAGTGAAGGACATAAAGTTCCCATTTCTACCTTTTTCTAGGAGTACCTGAATGAACAAACTGAAAGTTAGGACATAACTCTTTGAAAGTAATGCTCTATTGATATCATTTTAGAAATCAGAGGACTGAAGTCCTGACATTATTACAGCAGGGGAATGACCTTCCATATTGACAGTTCCTCCTTCTGTCCCCTATCCCCTCTTTTTTCCTTACTCTCCTTTTCATGGCTTATAGAGATTGGATCTGGCTATCACCATCATTATCAATGACTCTTGGTAATCTAGAATGGGATGAGTAGCTGTTAGATGTTTTAAAATGAGTTAAATTCAAATTGTTAGAGTGATCTAATTTCACCCATTTTTTGTACTTAATTAAATTAATGTGGTTTGTATATAGGGCGCTAATTCTAATTTATGTTTTTTGTTAAAGTTTTGTGTATTTTTCTCTTCTCTTTTTTAACCTTGGTGTATGATCTTCTGTTTTCTTTTTTCTTTTTAGGTTGTACATACATACTTTTAAAAAATGGGCTCTTTTGGTTTTCTTATAGCACTTTTAGGTTTATAGAAACTTTGAGCAGAAAGTACAGAGTTCCCATATTACCCCCACCTTCCCCTGGTATTAACATCTTGCTTTAGTGTGGTACATTTGTTAGTTGAGGAACCAATATTGATACCTTGTTATTAACTATTAATAAAGCCCATAGTTTACATTAGGGAACATTTTTTGTGTTAAGGTTTCTATGGGTTTTGACAAATGCATAATGTCAGGTATCCACCATTACAGTATTATACAGAATAGTTTGACTGTCCTAAGATCTCCTGTGCTCCGCCTATTCATCCCCAGTACTCTACCTATTTATCTCCTCCTCCCCCAATCCCTTGCAACCACTAGTCTTTATACTAGCTCTATAGTTTTGCCTTTTCTAGATAAGAGTTGTTTATTGGTTTTTATCCCTCACTATAATATAATCTGCTAGGGACAGGGAATATGTTATGTATACTATTATATCTGCAATATGGTATGCTTGGCATACAGTTAACGTTCAACTGCTTAGTTCTTAGTGAATGAATAAATTAATAATTATGTGCCTAAAGCTACTATGAATGTTATTTAATTTTCATGATAGGATGTACTATACAATGTTTATAAACTTACTGGGGCTTTAGAGATAGAATACCTGATTTCTGATCCTGACTCTGCCACCTACAGTGTATCATTGGGAAAGTTACTTAACTTCTCTGTGCCTCAATTTCCTTACCTATAAAATGAGGATAAAATAGAATATACCTCATAGGGTATTGTGAGGATTAATTGAGATAATACATACAGTACATAAAGCAGTGATTGGCACATAGAAGGGTTAATTAATGTTTTTTAAAATTATTATTGCTATTGTTATTAAGGTTTTAAATAGGCTTATATAGGCTAGTCTGGCTTATATGAGAGAATTAATGGGAAGTCCTTTGTAATTTAAGAGTTAATAATATAAATACAATTATAAGTGGCTTTACTATTGTTACCATCATTATAATATACCTGATACTCATTGTAGTATAATACTAACAAAATAAAAACTTTGATTTTGAGATAAGGTCTTGGCTCTTTTAACATGCCTAATGCAGGGAATAATCGCTGATAAACTTCTCATTGTATGATATTTTGTTGTTTTAGATCTTTGTAATGCTGATCAAAATTATTAGTATTTAGTTTTTTTAAACAGCTTTATTGAAGTTCATATAATATTTAATAAAATACACTTATATTAGTCTCCCCTTATCCACTGGGGATATGTTCCAAGACTCCCGATGGATGCCTGAACCCTATATATACTATGTTTTTTTTTCCTGTATATATATACCTATGATAAAGTTTAATTTACAAATTAGGCACTGTAAGAGATTAATAACACTAACTAATAATAAAATAGAACAATTATAACAATATGCCAGCATCACTACTGTTGCCTTTGGGCCATTATTAAGTAAAATAAGGCTTACTTGAACATAAGCACTGTGGTACCATGACGATCAATCTGATAATCAAGAGGGCTACTAAGTGCTAATGGGCTTGTAGCAACTACAGAGTGGATATTTGGACAAAGGGAGGATTCATGACCTGCGGTGAGGGGGAGTGGGACATCGCAAGATTTCATCACACTACTCAGAATGGCAGACAATTTAAAACTTATGAATTGTTTGTTTCTGGATTTTCCATTTAATATTTTCGGACCACGAGTAACCGAAACTGAGGAAAGTGAAACTGAGGAAAAGGGGACTACAGCGTTTAAAAGTACATTTTGATAAGTTTTAACATGTTTATACACCCATGAAACCATCACCACAAATAAGATAATTAACATCATCTCCAAAAGTTTCTTCATGCCCTTTTGTAATCCCTCTCTACCCACCCACATAGCCAGTGGATGTCTTCTGTTAATGTAGATTTATTTATATTTTATAGGATTTTATATAAATGGAATCACAGACTATGTAAGGCATTTTTTGAAGGTACCTCACTCTTTATCTCTCTTTTAAAAACAAAACAAAACCAAAAAAACCATTTTATTGAGGTATAATAATGTATAAAACTACATGTATTTAGAGTTTATTGATAAGTTTTGACATGTATATATCCATAAAACCATCACCACAGTCAAGATAGCGAACATATCCATTACCCTCAAAGTTTCCTTGAGCCCTTGGTAATCTCTCCTTTCATCACTTCTCCCAGCTTCCCAAACAACCACTGATATGCTGTCACCATAGATTGGTTTACATTTTCTAGAGTTTTATATAAATGGAATCATATGGTATATAATCTCTTTTTTATCTGGTTTCTCAGCGTAATTATTTTCAGGTTCATCCATTTTATTGTGCATAACAATAGTTCATAACTTTTTATTGCTGAGTATTATTCTATTGTCTGACTCTGTCACAATTTGTTTTTCTGTTTATCATTTGAATTGCTTCTAGGTTTTGGCTATTGTGAGTAAAGCTGCTGTAGAATTCACATACAAGTCTTTCTGTGGGCATATGCTTTAATTTTTGGGGGTGGATTATATGAGTTTGCTAGGGCTGCCATAGTAAGTAGCACAGATTGGGTGACATAAACAGCAGAAATTTATTTTCTTACAGTTCTGGAGCTAGAAGTCTGAGATCAAGGCATGGGTTGTTTTCGTCTGAGGCTTCTTTCTTTGTCTTACAGGTGGCTGTCTTCTCCCTGTGTCTTCATATGGTCTTCCCCCTGTGCATCTGTATCCACATTTTTTTTTCCTATAAAGATGCCAGTCATATTGGATTAGAACCCACCCTAATGACCTCATTTTAACTCTATTATCATTTAAAGACTATGTCTCCAAATATAGTTAACATTCTGAGATACTGGGGGTTAGGACTTTAACATGAATTTTTTGGGGGAGGGGACACTATAAAGCCCTTAATGGGGGTTATGTGATAGGCACATGTTTATTATTTTAAGAAATGGCCAAGCTGTTTTCCAAAGTGATAGTACCGTTTTACATTCATACTGGCACTATATGAGAGTTCCAGGTGCTCAGTATCTATGCTAATGCTTGGAATGGCCAATCTTTTAAATTTTAGCCATTCTAATAGGTATGCAGTGATAGCTTTAATTTGCATTACCCTAATGACTAATGATGTTGAATAAGAAATTTATTTTTAAAATGGGATTATTTATTATAGTAGATCTTCCATAGTGAAATGTCTTTTTGAATCTATTGCACATTTTAAAATTGGGTTGTTTTTCTTAATTATGGAGTTTTGAGAGGTCTTTATATATTCTGGATACATGTCCTTGATTAGATTTATGTTTTGCAAAAATTTTTTTCCATCCTGTAGCTTATTTTTTCATTTTCTAAACAGTGTCTTTTCAAGAACAGAAGTTTTGAATTTTGATTGAATCTAATTTATGAAGTTTTTTCTTTATTGATTCACTTTTGATGTGCATCTAGGAAAAGTTTGCCTAATCCAGGGTCACTAAGAGTTTCTCCTAAGTTTTCTTATTTTATAGGGCTAGGTTTTATTTACGTTTAGCTCTATGGTCCAGTTTGCTTTGACTTTTGTATATGGTATAAGGTATCTATCACAGTTCATTTTATTTTATTATTTTTGTGTATAGTTGTCCAAGTGTTCTAACATCATTTGTTGAAAACATCATCCTTTTTCTATAGAATTGCAAAACCAAAACAAAACAAACTGCATTTGCACCATTGTTGGAAAATCAGTTTTTCAGAAAGATGTAGGTCTATTTCTGGACTCCATTCTCTTCCACTGATCTGTTAGTCTATGTTTAAACCAAAACTATACTGTCTTGATAACTGTAGATATAGGATAATTCTGGCTATCAGGTAGTATTAGTCTTCTAATTTTGTTCTTTAAAAGTTGTTTTGGCTGTTTTAGGTCCTTTGCATTTCCATATGAATTTTAGAACAGGTTTTGAATTTCCACATAAAAAGCCTTCCGAGATATCTATTAGAATTATGTTTAATCTCTAGATCAATTTTGGCAGAATCAGTATCTTGACAATATTAAGTATTTTGACCCGTGAACATGTTAAAGTTCTCCATTTATTTATATTTTCTCTAATTTTTCTCAGTGATGTTTTATTTTTCAGTGTACAATTCTTGCATATGTTTTGTTAAACTTATCCACAAGTATTTCATATTTTTTAATGCTGTTGTAAATAGTGTTGTTTTATTAGCTTGAATTTTCAGTTGTTCATTGCTGATATATTAAAATAGTATTGATTTTGTATATTGGTCTTATATCCTGCAACTTTGCTAAACTCAAGTTTTAGTTCTAGTAGCTCCTTTTTGGCATTTTTTACAGCATCTTTTACATAGATGAACATGTCATCTGAAAAAGAGAAAATTTTATTTCTTCTTAATCTGAATGCCTTTTATTTCTTTTTCTTGCATTATTACACTGGCTGGGACTTCCAGTATAATATTGAATAGAAATAGAGAGGAGACATCTTGCTTTATTCCTGATTTTAGAGGGAATATATTCAATCTTTTCACTATTAAAATATGGTGTTGACTATAGATTTTTTGTAGATGTCCTTTTCCCTTTGAGAAGTTTCCCTTGTATTCCTACTTTTTATAAGAGTTTTTTTTTTTTTTCAATTAGGAATGGATGTTTGATTATGTCAAATGCTTTTTCTGTACCTATAGAGATGATGATGTAGTTTTTCTTTTTTAGTTTAATACGGTGAATTACATTGCTTGATGTTTGGCCTTGTATCCTAGAATAAACCCCACTTGATCTATTATTCATTTTGTATATTGTTGGATTCAATCTGCTCAAATTTTGTTAGGAACATTTATACTTATGTACATGGGAGATATTGGTGTGTATTTTTCTTGTAGTGTCTTCATTTGGTTTTGCTGTCTGGGTAAAACTGCTCTTGCAGAATGAGTTAAATAGTATTTCCTTATTTTCAAATTCCTAGAAGAGTTTTGTAGAATTGGAATTATTTTTTCCTTAAATGTTTGGTAGAATTTACCAGTGAAGCCATCTGGACCTGGAGTTTTCTTTGTGGAAGGTATTTTGTTACTATTTCAATTTCTTTCTATAGGCACGGGGCTATTTAGGTTATGTATTTCTTCTTGTGAGAACTTTAGTGGTCCTGTTTTCTAAGCAATTTGTCCATTTCATTTAAGTTGTAAAATTAATTGGCATGAAGTTGTTCATAATACACTCTCATTATCCTTTTAATTTCTGAAGAATTTGTAGTTATGTCACTTCATTCCTAAAATGTATGCCTTCTCTCTTTTTTTCTCTAGATTGTGGTCTATCTTGGGAAATGTTTTATGTGGATTTGAAAAGAATATTTATTCTGCTTTTGTTTAGTGCAGTGCTCTATAAATATAATTAGGTCAAGTTGGTGGGTTTTCTTCCAGGCTTATATCTTTACTGATTTTCACTCTACTTTTTCTATCAATTATTGTAGAGGGGTATTGAACTCTCTAACTGTAGCTATGGATTTGTTGTCTTTGTCTTATCAATTTTTGATTCATGTATTTTGAAGCCCTGTTTTTAGATGCATAAACATGTAAGCTTTTTATGTTCTTTTGATAAATTGACCCTTTTATTATTATGGAATGACCTTCTTTATCTCTGGAATTATATGCCTGTATCTGAAAAACACTGACATGAGAGGAATGGGATTACTATTATTGATTTAGTTAAGCCAATGTCCTTGCAAGAGAAGATGAATTATTTAAACAAAATCAGCTTTTTGTTAGAATAGATGAAGGAAAGGGAGGAAGAAGGAGGGATGTTGTATAGTCATCCAGCAATTATTTACTACATATGCTAAAAGCTGTGATAGTTAAATGAAAGGTCAAATTTAGATATAATTCTTTATTTCCTACTCTCAAATTTAAAGTTAAAAAGACTCTCAATTATTAAAATATTTGATATTATCCCCATTAAATGGTTGAGAAAACTCAGTTCTGGTAGGAAAACTGACCCATCTCTATTTTGTTTTGAACAGAATTGAAATCTAACTCTAAATCTCAGCATTTGTGGGTTTTTTTTGGTTGTTATTGTTGTTTGTTTTGACTCTAAATGTAAGAAGATGCCATTTTGGGTGGAAAAACCTCATGCTTTTCTTTTGTTAAGTTTTATGATGTTAAAAGAAGAAAAGCAGAACGTAACATAGTATGTTATTATGTCATGTCACGTTGGATAGAACATGACAGAACATATGTTTACAAAAGTACGCTCTTCTTTAGAGCCAGTTGACTACTCTCAGTTTGGAAACAAACCATCTGCTTATCATTTAAATTCCTGGATAACTTACCAGCCCACATCTCTAAACAGAATTAACATTATTCATAACCTTAAAACCACTGCTCAGGTTCATTGTCTGCACATGTAATGCATATTTCCTGTATTCTGAATGAAAACAGATTATGACATTTATTATGTCTAAAAAGACCAAGTTGATTTCATTAACATTAAAGGGCAATGAAATATACTTTCAGCATTCAAAATTTCTGTAATACAGTTTGGGACATATTTGTTCACACTTTGGTAAACCACATGCCCCCAAACAATCAATAAATAAGCACTTACTTGACATACTCCAAACAACTACTTATTCATTAGATCTTACATCTTTCATCCATTCAACTGTTATTGAGTGTTTCTTAGGTGTAAGTGCTAGAGTTATAGTGATGAGTGAGATACAACCTATAGTCTAGTGAGAATTTTAGATGACTAAGTAGTTAGTATTAATGTATACTATGATGAATTGTTGAGGGAGAAGAAGGATTCAGATATGACTCTTAAGTTTTTGCTTGGACAAATGCTGGATGGAAACACAGGTACAAGAGCACTCACTTGCACATGAAGGTGAGATTGGTGACATTTGTTTGTTGACTTGCTAGTTTCTATATATAGTACTTATTTTCCTTAATTATCAAGTTAAGTGTATACTAGAGCAGTGGTTCTTAAAGAATTGGTGATATGTGTAGAATTTTGTATGGCATGCAGGGTTTTCATAACAATTTACCTTTTTTGGATCCCCAGTCTATCTACGAGTATGACAGGCAGACTCTGTCTTTTCTTTCCTGGATTATCCATCTTTAACATTTATTATTGGCTTTAATATTTCTGATAATTTTCTGCTGCTTTTGTCACTCTCCACCTCTGTCCTGAGTTTATGTAAATTTGTGAAGTTTATATGAATTTAAGATGAATTTATGAATTTATGTCTGAAGCACATAAATCTGTGTCTAAAGCATATGTGTCCTTCCTAAAAAAATTTCTGTTAGGATAGTACCCAGGATTTTCCTAATGATTAGTGGGAATTAAGTTACCCATTAGTTGAGAATTACTTTTGGGTGAGACTGGGGAGTGGGGAACAGGTGTGTACTCTTTATAAAAAACAGCTTTATTTATATTTAGTGAACATTACCTGTTTTAAGTTTACAATCTGATGCATTTTGGTAAGTGTTTATAGTCATGTGACTACAACCACAATCAAGATATAGAATATTTCTCTCTTAGAATGTCCCTCTTTTCCCTTTGCAGTCAGTTTCCTTACCCCATGTCCTATGTCCCAAGCAATCACTAATCTGCTCTCTGTCACTATAGTTTTGGCTTCCCCCCCTCCACAACTCATGTAAATGGACATACATTTTCATTTCTCTTGGGTAGATACTTAGGGATAGAATTGCTGGGCCTTATGATAAGTGTATGTTTACATTTATTAGAAACTGCCAAATTGTTTTCCAAATTGACTATACCATTTTGTATTCCCACTAGCAATGTATGAAAGTTCTAGTAGCTCCATATTCTCACTATCACTTGTGATATTGTCATTCTTTTTACTTTTACCCTTCTAGTGCATGTGTAGCAGTATTGCATTTTGGTTTTAATTTGCATTTCCCTAAAGACTAATGATGTTGAACATCTTTTTGTTGACTTTTTGGCTATTCATATGTGTGTGTGTGTGTGTGTGTATGTGTACCCACACATACGTATATATGAATATATAGGTTATTTCAGAGTTATTTATATACTGTGAATGTAAGTGTATTCTCATATATATTTGCCGATATTTTCTCTGAGTATGTGGCTTTTTCATTTTCTTAATTGAGTCTTTCATAGAAGAAAAAAGCTTTTTAATTTTGATTAGGCATATTTTATCAATGTATTTGTTATCTGGTGCAGTGCAGCAAGCTACTCAAAACTGTAGTGGCTAAAAACAACAATCGTATTTATTTTGCACTAATCTGCAGTTTGGAAATGGTTTTCCCCTGGAAAGTGCATTACTGTTTCACTTGACATCAGCTGGTGCAGCTTAAAGCTAAAGTCTGGAATCGTATGAAGACTCACTCACATGACTGGCAACTGAGCATGGGATACTCATATGGCTGTGTTTTGGAACAGTGGGGACACTTCTCTCTATTCTATATTGTTTCTCCAGCATGATGGTTTCAGGGTAGTTGGATTTCTTATATGGTGGATCAGGGCTTCAAAGGGACATGTCCAGAGAAAGTGAGAACACCAGGCAGAAATCATTTTTCCTTTTATGAATTAATCTGAATCACTTTTCTGCCTCATTCTGTTTAAGTTATAGCTACAAAGGTATTTTCAAAGGTCCCAGGTTCAAGGGCAGGGAACTTGTATGGAGGAGAGTCAATATCAGATTTTAAGAAGTGTTGTGGAATGGGAATATATTGGTATGGCCATCTTTGGGCAGTACAATTTGCATGAATTGATGAATTTTTTCTTTAATGTTTTATTCTTTTTTTCCCCCATAATGTAACATATCTTTGTCTAAATCAAGATCATAAATATTTTCTCCAGTGTTTACTTCCAGAGGTTTTGTGGTTTGATATCCAACATTTAAGTCTATGATTTATTTTTGAGTTAGTTAGTGTGTGGAGTGAGATACAGGTTGAGGTTCATATATTTCCATTTGGAAATTCAATTGTTTCAGCTCCATTGGTTGAAAAGACTATTTTTTTCCCATTGAATTACCTTGGTACCTTTGTAGAAAAACAAATGGACGTAGGGTGTTAGGTCTATTTCTGAATTCTAACCGTATGCCAATACTTGATGCCATCTTGATTTCTTGAAGCTTTATAGTAAGTCTTCAAATGATAAGTCTGCCAACTTTGTTCTTTTTTAACATTTGACCTACTTTGTATTCTTTGTATTTTTATATAAATTTTATAGTCAGATTGCCAGTTTCTACAAGAATGCCTATTAGGGGGTGTGGGGGTGTGTGTGTGTGTGTGTGTGTGTGAGAGACAGGATCTGCTCTGTCATCCAGTCTAGAGTGCACTGGTGCAATCATAACTCACTGCAATCTCAAACTTCTGGGCTCAAGCAATCCTCCTGGCTCAGCCTCCCGAGTAGCTATGACTATAGACACATGCCACCACACTTGGTTAATTTTTTATTATTTTTTGTAGAGGTGGGGTCTCACTATATTGCCCAGGCTGGTCTCAAACTCCTAGCCTCAAGTGATCCTCCTGCCTCAGCCTCCCAAAGTGCTGGGGTTATGGGCATGACCCACCTCACCTGGCTGTGTTAGATTTTGATTGGTATTGCTTTGACTTTGTGATCAATTTGAGGAGATTTGGTAATATTGAATCTTCCTGTTTATGAACATGATACATTTCTCCATTTAGTTTAGGTTTTTAGTTTCTTGCAGCATTATTTTTTAGTTTTTAGTGTTCGGATCTTATACTTCTTTTATTAAATTTATCCTTAAATATTTAATATATTTGTATTCTAATGCAAATGGAAATAATTTTTTAAAATTTCATTTTCCAATTGTTCTTTGCCAGGATAGAGGAAACAATTGAGTATTGAGTATTGACATTGTATTTTATCACCTTGCTAAACTTATTAAGTCATTCTGTTATAAATTTAAGATTTTTTACCTACACAGTCATGTCCTGTGTACATTTGAAGAGTTTAACTGCTTCTTTTCAAGTATATATTTCTTTAATATCTTTTTCATGTCTATTTCACTGGGTAGGGCATCCAGAAGAATATCAGATAGAAGTGGTGAGAGTGGCCATTTTGACCTTATTTTAGGTAGAAAGTTGTTCACCTTTAAGTCTAATAGTAGTGATAGGTATTTCATAGTTGTCCTTTATCAGGTTGAAGAAGTCCCATTCTGTATCTGACTCTACTCTGCAGACAAAAACCACTTTAGTTATTTGAGTATGATGTGCCCATCTGTGAGCTGCTTTGTGTTTTTCCTCCTTGGGGTTCTTTGAACTCCTTGATTTCCTCCTCCTACTTTCCCCTCCTTTTTCCTCCTTTCTCTAATTTCTCCTTCTTCTTCTTCTCCTTTTGCTCCTCCTTCCCTTTCCTCCTCCCTCCTCCTCTCTTCTATCTTCTTTTCCTCCTCCTCCTTCAGTATTTGGGAAGTTTTCACCATTATTTCTTCATGTGTTTTTTTCTGTCTCCTTTTCTATCTTCTTTCCTGTTGGAGTCTCAGTTACCTGCTACTGGACTGCTTGATACTTTTTTCCTGGACTCTGAGTCTTTCTTCATTTTTTTCAGTCTTTTTTTTTCCTCTGTCTTATTCAAATTGGAAATTTCTATTGATCTATCTTCAAGTTCACTGCTTATTTTTCTCTGCCATCTCAACTATTCTGTTGAGCCTATCTAATGAATTTTTATTTCAGTGATTGTACTTTTTTAGCTCAAATATTTCCATTTGATTCTTTTTTATAGTTTCATTTTTCTGTTGAGATTTCATATTTATCCATCCATTAAATAGCATATTTCCCTGAATTTTTGAACATGTTTTATTTTAACTTTTGAGCATATTTATAAGACCTATTTTGAAGTCTTTCTTTTTGAAATGCAACACCTGGACCTGTTTGGAGTCAGTTTCCATTGACTTCTTTCCTTTTTTTTTTTAAATCTGTATATGGATCATACTTGATTGTTTCTTTTTGCGTCTAGTTATTTTTGTTTGGAAACTAAACATTATAGGCCATAATTTATGCTGTAAATTTCCAGTTGCACTTCCAATTGTAAGTTCTGCCCTCTGAAACCTCAAGCCAATAGGCTTTTGCTTTATTTCATCTGAGCTATATGTAGTTGCAGAACATACTTAGCAAAAAGTGCAGCAAACACAGAACAACTTTGTCTTTTAGAGGTAGAACCCTTTCTACATTTTGCCTGACTTTTTGCCAAACTTTTTGCCAGTCCCCTGATTATTTCCTACATGTATGCATAATTAAGCAATCATTGAGGGATTTTAGCAGAATTTATATTCAGAATTTGTGTCTCAATCTTTCTGTGACTCTTTTGCTTCTAGAATTTCCTTCTTAAGTCTACAGTTGCTCTGATTTTTGAACTCTAACGTATAACCTTTTTGACTTGGTAAGGGTGTAGTTTTCTGTTTTCGAGAGCTGCTGGGGAGTTTGGTGAGTACCCCTAGGCAAGAAAGGCAAAAACTCACAGTTCTTACATTATGCAGTAGCAGTGTTTCATGAGTAAGTTCTTGCTTGCTTTTTGTTGTTTTTCCAATATTGTTTCAATATTTTGTTCAGTTTTTATATTGTTTTCTGTGGGAGGAATGACTTGACCTCTTTACCTTACCATTACCAAATGTTCCTGACAAATTTCTTTTAAAAATTATAATATAATAATATGCACCTGGTAAAAAACATTAGGAAAATAGAATAGTATAAAATAAAATAGTCTACCAGAAATTACCAATAGAGCTGTAAATTGCATTTATTAAGTGATTGTTTATAAAAATATACAGCAACAAATATTGTAAATATTTACAGTGGATTATCCTAAGTACATACCTATTCAACTAGATAAATATGGTGTTTTTCTGTATTAAATTAAATCAATGGTCAGCACACTTTTTTCTCTAAATGGCCAAATAGTAAATATTTCTGGGTAGGCAGGCCATATAGTCTCTGTTATAACTATTCAACTCTGCTGTTGTAGTTTGGAGACAGCCATAGACAATAGGTAAACAAATGGGCATGGTGGTGTGGCAGTAATACTTCATTTACAAAAATGAGTGACAAACTGAATTTTGCCTACAGGCCTTGCTTTTCTGATCCATGTTAAGGAACGCCCTTCCTTTTATGGAGAATGTTTGGCTGTGTGAACTGCTATTTCTCAGCATGAGGGATTACTCCAAGTATTAGTTTTTCATTTGTGATAAGGAAAGTGTTACCTTCAACCTTTACTTTGCAATACACTTTAGAATTCAATCCATTGAACCATAGTGTTATACTATTAATATATGTAATTTGTATGTGTGTGTGTTTTCTGACTACTTTCAAGATTTTTTTCTTTGTATTTGGAGTTTAGCATTTTGTTTATGATGTGTCTGGGTATGGTTGTTCTTTCTTTTATTGTAAATTGACAATTTATAATTGTGTAAATTTATGGGGAACAAATTGATGTTATAATTTATGAATATGATATGGAATAATAAAATTAAGCTGGTTAGCATATCTATCATTTCAAATACTTAACATTTTTTGTGGTGAGAACATTTTAAATTTACTCTCCTGGTAATTTTGAAATATACAATACTCTTATTAACTATACTAACCATGCTGTTCAATATAACTCAAAAATAGGAAAAAAACCAAATTCTTTCTGTCTGAGATTTTGTACCCTTTGACCATCATCTCCCCATTTCCCCCACTCCCCAGCCTCTGTAACCACCATTTTACTCTCTGCTTTTATGAGTTCAATTGTTTTAGATTCCATATAAAAGTTGGAACACACAGTGTTTGTCTCTCTGTGTATGACTTGTATCACTTAGTGTAATATTCTCCAATTTCATCCATTTTGTCCCAAATGACAGAATTTCCTTCTGTTTTTGAGGCTAAATAGTATTCCATTCCATTGTGTGTGTGTGTGTATGTATATATATATGTGTGTGTGTGTGTGTGTGTGTGTGTATTAATATCTATTTTTGGTTTTGTTGCCTGTGCTTTTAGGGTCAAATCCAAAAAAAATCATTGCCCAGACCAATGTTGTGTAGTTTGTCATCTATGTTTTTTTTTTTTTTAAGTAGTTTAGAGTTTCAGGTCTTATGTTGAAGTCTTTAATCCATTTTGAATTGATTTTTGTTTGTGGTGTGAGATAAGGATCCAATTTCATTCTTATGCATGTGGAAATTGGGGTTTCCCAGCATCATTTATTGAAGAGATTGTCCTTTTTCCATTGTGTATTCTTGGCACCTTTGTTGAAAATCAGTTGACCATATATGCATGAGTTCATTTATGAGCTCTTTATTCTGTTCCACTGGTCAATGTGTCTTTTTTTGCCAATACCATGCTGTTTTAATAACTATAGTTTTATAGTATAGTTTGAAATCAGGGAGTGTGATTCCTTCAGCTTTTTTCTTTTTGCTTACGATTGCCTTGGCTATTTGTATTTTTTTTTTGTGGTTCCATATGAATTTTAGGATTGTTTTTTCTATTTCTATTAAAAATGATGTTGGAATTTTGATAGGGTTTGCATTAAATGTGTGAATAGCGGTGGGCAGTATGGACTTCTTAACAGTATTAATTCTTCAATCTGTGAACATGGAATATCTTTCCATTTATTCATGTCTTCTTCAGTTTTTTTCATCAATGTTTTACAGTTTTCAGTGTACTCACCTACTTGGATAAATGGTTGTGATTTTTCTTTGAGTGTATCTTGGGGTTCACTGAGCTTCTTATATCTGTAAATGTGTGTTTTTCAGCAAATTTGAAAGGCTTTCAGTCATTATTTCTTTACATATTTTCTCTATGCTAATCTGGTTTTTCTCTCTTTTACATCTCTAATGCAAAAATTAGATCTTTTGTTATTCTCCTGTAAGTCCCTGGGATTCTGTTCATTGCTTTTCAATCATTTTTTTCTCTGTTGTATAGAATGATTAATTGCTATTGATTTATCTTCAAATTAACTGTTTCTTCCTTTATCTCCATTCTAGTATTGAGTCCATCCATTGAGATTTTTAATTTTAGATATTGTATTTTTCAGTTCTAAAATTTCATTTTTTTAATAGTTTCTACTTCTCTGCTGAAAGCTTCTCTTTCTATTAAATATAAGTGTGTTTACTTTATCGAACACAGTTATAAGAACTGTTTTAAAGGCTTTGTCTGATAATTTCAACATCTGATTGTCTTTTTCTTGAGAAGTTGTCAAATTTTTTTTGTTATTTGTGGATTGAGTAATTTTGGATTGATTCTGAACATTTTGAATATCATGTTGTGAGTCTCTGGGTCCTGTTATAATCCTCTGGAGAATGTTGATTTTTAATTTTTTTTTTTTGGTAGTAAACCATCACCAGGTTAGGTTTAGACCGCAAGTTGTGTCTTACCTTCAGTGGGCAGTAGTTCCAATGTCAGTTTCATGTTTCCTTTGCTGGTTGCGTCTATTCCATGTATTTACCACTCATGGGTCATTAAGGAACTTGGGTGGTGGTTTTAATTGTAGTTTTGCTCTCAAAGCTGTTGCTTTGCTGCTTGGGTCTATCCTGTGTATGTACCAGTTAAAGGTGAGCCTTGTACTTGTACCAGTTCAAACACAGATTCAGTTATATCTCTTTTTCTAGCTCTTCCTTTCTGAGATTATCCTTATGTCATCTGGCTCATTCGGCCTCTTTTTCCTGGTCCTCTGGCCAAAAGATGAGATTTCTCTTGGAGTTTGACTGCTTGCACCACTGCTATACCAGCAGCCACTCAATGGGGGCATACCCTTGGGATAAAGTGGCTAGAGAAAAAAGAATGAAAAAAATACTCTGGATAAACAGGATTTCTTTTCCAGTTTTAACTACCTGCACTGCTGCTGCTTAATCATGTAACTGGGGCCTACCTTTAGGGTAGAGTCTAGGAAAAAAAGGCCAAAAAAAAAAACCCCCAAACCAAGAAACCTACAAGAAGGGATTCATTCCCTCCACATTCTCCGGCTCATTCGAACTTCTCTTTCCTGTTTTCTGGCTAGAAAGATAGGATTTTTTCTTCGAGCTGATGCTCCTTGTGCTGCAGCTGCTTCAGCACGGGGTCCTGAAGTTATGAATAGGAATTAGGGAACAGGGAAAGGACTGGGCTGTAGGTAGCTGCCTGGAGAAAAGAGAGTGAGAACGGTTTGTGGACTTCACAAAGGTCTTGGTTGCTATGCTAATGAATTTGTGTATTTTGTGTCATGCACTGCTTTTTTGTGAGAAGCATATGGCTGATGCTCAATTTTCCTATATTTTATATTTTTATTATCATAAGGAAGGAAAGCAGCTGGTACTTAGAAGCATCAATATTGAAACCTTTTTCTTCTATGGCCAAGATTAACAGCTGAGGAATGAAGTTTGCATCTGACTTCGGAAAACTTTTGCTAAATTAATCTTCTTGAAATAATTTATGTTTCTGTTTTCCTGGGTGTCATAGAAGAATTTTAGCATAAATAAATGGTCATATAGCATGATGTTCTAATTCTGGTTGACTTTTTATGTAATACATTTATAACTGCCAGTGTTGTCTGCTGACTAATTATTAAGGTAGAATTGGAATTTTCTATTTCCCTTTGAGATATTAATACTAATAAAAGTATCATTTATTGAGCATTTACAATTTTCCTTGAATTTATGTATCATTATTATTCTTATTTTACTGCTGAAGAAGTTAAGCTCAAAGAAGTGAAATTACTTGCTTGAGGCCACACGCCTTGCAATGGCAATCTAGAATTTAAACTAGATAGTCTGTTTCTAAAACCAGCTCTCTTAATCTTTATGCTGTATTGTTATATATTGTATAGGGTGCTGGAAATACATGAATAAAAGATGTCATTTATGCCCCCAAGGATCTCCCTGTTTAATTGGTGAACTAGAACAATAAAGAAATAGTCATAGAACAGTAAAAAGTGCTATTATTCTTTCACACAGATTTTTGTTTTTCATATTCCCAGCCGTGATTAAGGCTACTCTGTTTTTGGTCTTTTCATTAATCCATTCCATATTTTTATACTCAAAAAGTCAAAACTAGTATTTCTCAAACATCTATTCATCTCAAGAAGTGTTATCCTCAACTAGACCTTGGATTAAATATTTTATGTCTGTCTGGCTCTTTACAGAGCATTTTCACATGTTAACACACCTATATTGATCATCTGCAGATAGGTTGATATTGACTATCACCATTTTACAGACAAATCAGTGCTTAGAGAGTTGCTGTAACCAGCCTAAGGTTGTCCAGGTATTAAATAGTTGGGAATAAGATAAGTATAAACGTAGTTGCTTGACTGATAGGAAATAAATACTTGCTAAGTACAACCATTTTTGCATTTCTATTTATAAACTGGATGTTAAATTAACCCACTCAAATCTTTCTGTAAGACGATGCTTAAATGATTAAAGGTATTGTAAGCTGATGCTTTAAAGATATTATAATCACACTACTTTTAAAAGTAACAGTATATTAAGCATATATTTCTTCATGTTAATTTTACTTAGTATGTGTTAGTTTAATGAATTAGAAAGTATTGGACTTTAAGCACGTGAATTTCTTTGTTGAATTTTGATTATTTTCACTTCAGGAGCTACTCAAAGTACCACGCTTGTAACATTTTACAGTATTCCAAAATTCTGTTTTAAAGGTTTTATCTTATAGTGCAACAAAAATTGTCACTTTTTTTTTTTTTTTTAAGAGACTGAGTCTTGCTATGTTGTTGCCTAGGCTGGGTTCTAACCCCTGGACTCAAGCAATCCTCCTGCCTCAGTCTCCAGAGTGGCTGGGACTACAGGTGCACACCACCGCCCTCAGCTCAGTTTTTTTTTTTTACTTTTTAAAAAAATTATTACCAAACAGTATATATGCATAGTAAAACATAGAGATTGCTGCTGTTATCACCTCAGAGTATATCCTTCCAGATCTTTTTGATTTACACACATATGTACAAACATGCACACAAGGATCCAACCAAGAATTTTGCATTTGTTTTGTATCTAGATTTTATGTCCCTTTAAGTCTCTTTTATCTAGCACTGTTCTTCAAAGCAGTCTTTCTTGATAACCTATTTTTAAACAAGGACCTTGCAGACAGTTTTTTTCCCCATGCCACTGACACAGAAAATGGTAAATGAATGTTTTTAGTATTAATCATCTTAGATGTAATAAAAACTCAAGGAAAGGGAAATTTCAGTCAAGAATTTGCTATTGGTAAATTTGCAAATGCTGAGAATTAGTTGTGTATTTTATTGTTTTTGACACTTGTTAGTAGTTGTTTAGGTGTAAGAAAATTCAAAGCAATCTCTTTAGTAAGGTTAAAAGAAAGTTACATACTCCGGTACTTTCCTATAGAAACAAAGGAAGCATCGCTGAATTTACAGAGTGCTATTAGAATGAGACATCCTTAAAAATGTTGGTGGGAAGAGCTGATAAGGTAAATCAATTTAGTTGGAAACAAAAGATTGAATTTGGTATTCTTCTACTGGAGAAGGTACATAAAAGGAATTTGATCTTCACATTGCCTCAGCTTTTTGAGACATAAAAAAAGTAATTTGATTTGTTTTTGAGAAATTGTTGCATGCTTTATCCCAAGTGCTTATTACCTTTGCCTTCCCCCTTTTGCTCTTCAAATATATACAGTAACTAGCCTGACCTACATGAGTACTGTTAAAAATCACATCACTAGATTAAGTAGGGTTAATATACATATCATTAGGAATAGAATAAATGCAGGTACATCATTGGTGAGAAATGTTTTCCTTTAATAAAAATTTCTGTAAATAGATAGTTCTTTCAACATTTAATTTTACATGCTTTAGTAAAACTGTATTATAGTAAATTCATTTATAACTGGGTTGTTTAGTTTTTGTTGTTGAGTTGTAAGAGGTCTTTATATACTCTGGATATTAACTCCTCATCAGATATATGATTTATTTGCAAAAATTTTCTTCTTGGACTGCCTTTTCATTTTGTTGATAGAGTCCTTTGATGCACAAAAGTTTTAAATTATCTATTTTTCTTTTGCCTGTGCTTTTGGTGTCATATCCAAGAAATCATTGTCAAATCCAATGTCACAAAGATTTTCACTTATGTTTTCTTCTCAGAGTTTTATAGTTTTAGATCTTAAGTTTAGGTCTTTGATCCATTTTGAGTTGCTTTTTGTATGTGGTAGAAGGTAAAGGTCCAACTTCATTCTTTTTTATGTGGATATCTAGTTTTCCTATCACCATTTGTTGAAAAAAATTGTCCTTTCTCCCACTGAATGGTCTTATTACCCTTGTTGAAAATCATTTGACCATATATGTAAGGATTTACTTTTGGGCTTTCTATTCTATTCCATTAGCTTATATTTATTCCATTGTCTATCTTTATAATAATACCAAATTTTTTTTGATTACTCTAGATTTGTAGTAATTTTAAAATTTTTAAGTGTGTCATCCAACTTTATTTTTCTTTTTTCAAGATTATTTTGTATATTTGGGGTCCTTTAAGGTTCCATATGAATTTTAGGATGGGTTTTTCTATTTCGGCAAAAAACATCATTAGGATTTTAACAGGGATTGCACTGAATCTGTAGGTCATTTTGGTTAGTATTGACATCTTAACAATAAGACTTCCAAACCATGAGCACAAGATGTCTTTCCATTTATTTGTGTTTTCTTTAATTTCCTTCAGCAATGTTTTGTTGTTTTCAGTGTACTTTCTTTCACTTCCTTTTTCAATTTTTATCTAAGATTTGTATTCTTTTTGATGTCATTATAAATGGATTGTTTTCTTAATTTCTTTTTCTGATTGTTCATTGTTAGTGTGTGGAAAACTATAACTGTTTTGGGGTGTTATTTAGTATATGACATTACTTCATTACTTCGTTTTATGTCTTTATTTCAGTAGCAGACAAGTGAACTGAACTGAACTCAAATGAATAAATGATAATGAAACTAAAATTCAGAATAAATGATAATTTCTGAATTGAGTCAAAATGCTAAGTTTTAATTTAATGTTTGTTTATCAAACTGAAGTTTAGCTTATCTGAGTGAACTGATTTTGAAACTGTGGGCCTACAGGAATACCAGCATATCAAAATAACCTTTTGAGACTGTTCACTTTAAGCTCTTGATAACATTAAAACATTGTGAAAGTGATATTTCTGGCATATAATTTAGGGCTTCTAGCTCTTATTGTGTCTTATTGATGGTTCTCTAAAAGTTACTGGATATGTAATAGTATTGGATGTTTTTCACATTTTGAGGGTGGCATATGTAGTTCAATACACATTACAGATTATATATTTTTGCTTTTTCATTTTATTCACAGGCCACAGAAACACTATTTAGAATGGGTGTAGCAAGAGGAACCATCACAACTTTAAGAAATGGAGAAGTAAGATGAAAATTTTGATATAATTATTACTTGTTAATTCATAGTTTGCAATTTTTATAATATAAAATGTGGTGAATTCTGTTATGCTTTGTCTAACAAATAGAGAAATACCTGATATACATAATATTGAATGTGCCTGATACACATATCTATTTTTGTTCATAGTCATATTGGAACCAGATCTTAGCTTGAAAATAGATTGCTGGGTCTTTTAATCTTTGGTTACCAGTTGTTTTTACTCTTAAAAGAAAATGACATTTTATTAGTAATAACTTCTACAAATATATATTTTTAATGAAAACAATCCCTTACCTTTTTCTTTCTTCCTATTTTATGTTATACAGAATTCATACTTATTTCTTAGGATAAAATAATTGGAAATGTTGACATTTACCACAGAGAGAGAGAGAGAGAGAGAGAGAGAGAGAGAGAGAGAGAGAATTTTATCTGTTCCCTTTGTTTTAATGAGGATCAGTTAAGATGCAGATTCTTAGTTTAGTTTTCAAAAGTTTTGACTTTTCTAAATGCACCTGTAAATTCTTAAAAAGATTTTTCTGTAATCTGAAATAAATTCCCATTTCCCATTTCAAAGTTATTACTAGCCTGATCACCATTCTGTCTGCTTTTTCTTTATTTACTTCCTCACAAAGACATATTTATGTTGAGGTTGAATGTAATATCACATTGCCATGTTCCTTTTTCTATTCTACTGGCAGATACTTAAGGATAAAATTTAGCACTCCTTATTCTGGAATTAAGGTCTATGTTATTTAATGTAATATTTATAATTCAGTAACTTAAATATTTAATAGTGGGAGTTAAGTGGAATTGTATTACTGTATGACTATAAATTTAATTGGCTGATACATTTACTCATTAGGCAAAAATGTGCCATCATTTGAAAAGTATATACTCTTAAATATTTAATTGTATATTGGCAAATCACTTCAATATAATTTGTAACATATGTTTTGTCTATGGAGAAAGACTTAATTGAACCCTTTGTATTCTCAACAAACTGAAGTATGTGGTGACATTTTGAAAAAAGAAAATTTTCCCAGTAATAATGTCAGACATATTTATCTGCCTATAATATAGTCTGAAAATGTATTTCAGATTTTAGTAACTACTATGTATTTTTTCATGGGGCAGGCAATGGAGTTTTGAACTTTATCTTCTGTTATAGGAATGTTGAGATAATGTATGCAGTACAGTTTTATAAGTAATCATCTAAGCATATCAACACATATTTGATATGTACTTATTTTACTTAATAGGGAGGGAATAGTTAAAATAGCTGACTTTTGGTCCATTTCTCCCCCAGTTATTTGGTATTGCTTCATGTAACCAACCTGGTTAACTGGTATTAATATTGGACTAATTTAAGGTTTAAGCACTCTCTGACCTTCAGTTTCTAAAATGAGGTTAAAAGTGTAAGATGTACATTTTTTTCCTTACATTTTAAGAGCTCCGAAAATGGAACATGTCTTCTAATCAGTGGTACCTCATAGTCACCATCTGCTATTTTTCACATTTTAATGCTTCTTAAATTGGGAGATTTCTTTTAACTCTACTGTATTTTAGAGTTGATAAAATAATACTTTATAGTTTGAGAAGTACAGAGTGACATGTAGTAGGCAATTAGTAAATGGCAATAAGTTGATGGTAGCTAAGATAGGCCACTAATTAGTTTTAATTTAATGACGTGACTTTGGGAAGTACAGAATTAAGACAAAACAAAAATACTGAATATATATACACACACACACACACACAAGTGGCATAGGTTTTCAGGGATGAAGAGCTAAGTGCTATGGAAATAGTAGATATGATGTGAGAGGAGCTTACTCTGGTGGGGGAAACAATTACATCAGTGATTGGGAAAAAGAGTGTGGGAGAGGGTAGAAATGCTTCAGGTTGAGTCTGGAACTAACTACATCCAGATTCCACTTGAAATGTGCTAAATTTAAAGTCTGTTTTAGTATCAGGGCAATAGCAGAGAATCTGAGAGTAGGAGATGAACTAAAAGATTAACAAATGGCTTGTTTAAAACAGGAGCTGAAATTACTACATTTATCATATTAGAAAATTTATAACATGCTAAAGGAGGAGAGTGACAAGGAGTTTATCTGTTCCTAGGGCATTTTAAAAATTGTGCTAGCCCAATACTGCAAAAATATTTGTTAAACAGGGATTTATAGGTAACTTCATAACAATAATATCATGTAGCAGAAATAAAGATTGGTATATTCAAATTACAAAAATATCAGTCTTTGAGTGAATTTGTAATCTAGATGCGTGAGTGATGACAATGAAATTTGCACGTGTTTCCTTCTCTCTGTTCTGGCTTTAATGCTGCATTTTGTCTACTTATTAGACGTTTCTGCTTGAATGTTTTAACAAATTTTGAGATTAGAAAACATTTTTCTCCTCTCTGAAAGTAAGATAGTTTGAATCTTACTTTATAGGTTGTAATGGATCATAGGAGTTTTTAAGCAGAGGAGTGATACATTATCTTTTAAAATCCTCATCATGACTTTGCAAGGGAGAAATTATAATGGCCATATCTTATAGATAAACTGGAGCTCAGAGAAGTTAAACATTTTGCTTATGGTCAAACAGCTAGGAAATGGGAAAGCTAGGATTTGAACCCCAATCTCCAAAGCCCATTCTTTCAACTGTACGATATAATCTCCCTTGATGTGCAGTAATTCACTCAGAGTTTTCTAATCATTGTTAGCCCTATTTGACAATTGAAAAATAGCATTGTAGTTAATACCTCCAAGATTACATAATTAGCAGTGATTTTTATGCATTCTAATTATTATGGTTATCTTTTCATATATGGCTTACAATGAATAGGAAAAGAACTGTACTGATCCTTTACAAATCCATTACCTCATCGAATGTTTCACCATGGTGATGTTCTTTGTAAAGTTCTGTATGTAGAGTAGATGGCCCTTTGTATCTTGATTGAATTACATAAGCTGGAAAGCAGATCATTTTTCTGGGTAGAATTTTTTTAATGTGTTTCTCTATTTGAAGGGCTAACTTTTAAAATAATCACTATCAGTAAATAGTTATTGAATATGCTTGGTTCAAAAGTGATGTTTTTGTATTTCTTTTTTTTTTTTTTGTGAGAAAAATACCATTTAAAGAATGTTTTGTTTGTTTGTGAAAGGATAGTCTACTAAGTTAAAGGTGAGAGACAAATTAAGAAGAAAAGGGCTTTATTTTATTCCTGCCAGAAAATAGAATATTAAAAAACCACTAACACCCTCCTCCTTGCCCTTTGTTGAGCTGTGCTTTCAGCCAGCAGATACAAGAGTTCTGGGGGCAGTGATGTCCCCAAAGCCAAGCTCTTGACTGGTGCATAAATGGGGGACAGCGGTTGTGTCTGGGGCCAAGTTTCTGTCCAGTATGGCCCACAGATGGTTACATATGGGGGGACTGAGTTACCGAGTGAATGCATAGAAGTTTCTCGCTATTGAAAGGAGAGTTATATAGGAAGGGGGGGAGATGCAATGAACTCTATGTTAGGTTGGAATCAGAGGTTACAGGTATCAGTAGGAACTCAAGGTTTGTTAAAAGATATCAAAAAAGAGGCCAGGTGCGGTGGCTCATGCCTGTAATCCTAGCACTCTGGGAGACCGAAGTGGGAGGGTGGCTTGAGCCCAGAAGTTTGAGACCGGCCTGGGCAATAGCAAGACCCTGTCTCTACAAAAAAGACACAAAAAACAAAAAACTTAGCCAGGTGTGGTGGTGCACACCTGTAGTCCCAACTACTTGGGAGGCTGAGGCAGGAGGATTGCTTGAGCCCAGCAGTTGGAGGCTGCAGTGAGCTGTGGTGGCATCACCGCATTCCAGCCTGGGCGACAGAGCAAATCCCTGTCCCCCCCCCCCAAAAAAAAGTGTTGTGATCCATTCATTTTTGTGCTGTGTGCTATTCCATTGCATGGAGATAACCTCACTTTATTTATCCATTTTATTGTCCTTGGACATTTGAGGTTTTTCCCCAGTGTTGTTGCTCTGAACATTCACGCATGTGTCTCCTGACAAACAAGCACACGTTTCTCAGGAATACACCTAGGCGTGAAATGTGTTTAGGAACATATATCAACTTAACCCTGTGGCTGGGAATGGGTATGGCTGCTTGCATTTTCCCGAAGTGGCCATAGCAAATTCTCTCATACACATGCTCCTCTTAAGGTGTGATTCTGACACTTGTCCCAACAACAGGTGGGGCTGGTGTTCCCCCATCTCTTGAATCTGGATAGGCTGTCACTAGGGCAGCAGTGATGCTATATGACTTCTGAGGCTAGGACATGAAAAGTGATACAGGTCCCACCTGGTTCTATTGGGATCTTGCTCTTGGAATATGGCCCCCATCCCACAAGGAAGCCCCGAGGCCCTCAGCCCACAGCCTGAGTCAAGCTTCCAGCCACGGAGTGCACTGTCCTGGAACGGATCCTCCAGCCCCAGCTGAGGTGCTCCAGCTGATGCTCATGGAGCAGTCCAGCCCCCACAGCAGATCCATGAGGCAAAAGGAAGGACTGTTGTCCGAGCTACAAAGTCTGGGGAGTGGCTTATTTACATATGTGCCACTTCACTGGGTAGTGCCCGAGTGCCACGTTATTTTCTGAGATAATCGTTCCACTGACCTTCTGGACAGCAGGGTGTGCGTGTTTCTGTTGCTCCACCTTCTGCCATCACTGAGTGTTGTTATACTCCAGCACTTGTGCCTATTTGGTATGGCTTTAGTTTGCATTTCCAAATTACCGGAAGGTTATTGTCCCTTCTGTGTTCTTCTCCGCAAGGAGCCTGTGACGACTCTGGTTTCTTTGCTGACTGTGGTTTTGCCCATAATTCCATTGGTGTGTTGCCTCTTTCTAATGGATTTGAAAGGGTTCTTTATAATTCTGAATATGATCATTGCAAGGTATGTACGTTGCAAATATCTTCTAGTTTTTGTTCTTCATTCTGTTTATGGTGTCTTTTGAGGAACAAAATAGGATACATACTTTCCACCCCTTTGTTTTTAATCTGCGTTATTTTTCAGGTGTACTTAACAGTATTTAACAATATCATATTCCATCAGAGAGGCCCTGTCTTCTAACAGATGAATTTAATTCAGTTACATTTCTGAACTCAAATGTCTGAACTCAGTCCTGCCGACCCGCATTATGTTCCTTGTTTTTCTCGCTTCCATCTCGTCCTCGTGCCCGTTTGCGGCCGGCGCGTCCGGTCTTCTCTTTGCACGTCCCCGGCTGTGTTGACCGCTGAGGTCCACTTCCTCCGCCGCAGCGCAAACTTTCTGGCATCGTCACTCTCTCAAACCTTTGCCCAGGGATCCTCAAACCCTGTGGCGGCGCAGGAGCGGCTCGCGCGGTGTCCGCGCCGTCCGCGCCGGGACTGGCTTCTGTGCGGCGTCCGCGTCTCGCTCTCGCACCCACGTCGCGAAGCTGCCGCTTTCGGGGATTCCCCGCGGCCCGGCACCCGGAGCGCCGGCTTCGTTGCCCCGTGCCTCGCCCGCGCGCAGGGGCGCCGCGCCTTCCGTGTCCCTCACGGCACTGCCGTCGGGGCGGGGCCCGCCCGCCCGGGCCTCACTGGACGGCGCGCCGGGCCCTGCCTCCCCGAAGGAAGCCGGACACAGGCAGGCGCGGGACGGAGTGGGCGCGGCCGCGACGCCGTGGGCGCGGCCGCGACGCCACCGACCTGAGCTCACGCAAAGGGCCGCAGCCCCGACAGCGCGCCCGGCTCTCCGAGCTCCCGCCCGCGGGGCCTCTGCCCGGAGCCCCCATCCCGGGGGGTGCCCCTTGCAGCAGGCGCCGAGCTGGCCGTCCGCTCGACGGCCGCCCCGCCCCAGGCGCCGCCCCGCGCACCGGCCCCGCTGCCGTCCCCCGCCCTCGTGGCCCATGCGCCCGCCCTGCCCCTCGGCCCCCCTGCGGGCCCCTCAGGCCTCCCCACTCCTGCCGGTCCCCCTGCCCCCCTCAGGGCCCCCACCGCGGTCCCCCCGGTCCCCCCTCAGAGCCCCCCGACCCCTCAGGGCCCCCACCCCGGTCCCCCCTGTTCCCCTCAGGGCCCCCCACTCCGGTCCCCCCTGCTCCCCTCAAGGCCCCCATCCCGGGCTCCCCGGCCCCTCAGTGGCCCCCTCCCCCGCACGCGGCCGGGGCCGTTTTTGTATTTCTTTAGGAAAGGTATAATTCTGTCTTCTGCCTTTCAGGTGTTTAAGTGTAGGATGAAACAAGTACTTTGCTAGAAGATAAAGTTAGTCTCTTAAATTTATGTATTTTTATAATTATCTACTGTTCTTTTATATAACTTGAGACCAGAGTCAAGCAGAAATTGGTATTTTTTTCATTTAATTCTTCTTAATCCAACATTTTGGAAAAAGAACAAAGTTTAACAATTCTTTACCACAGGAAGGTAGGATTTCAAACCCTTGGTCTTAATTAAATCCTTTACCTCCTGTTTTTTAGCTGACACCATATATCCTTCTTACAGTAATGACTGGGAGTCACTGAGAGCATGTGATGAACAAGCTAAATAACTTTCTTTAGCCAGTGAGTTGATTCATCTATTGTAGCTTTATTAACTTTTTTGAATGTTTTGAGTTTTCAAGATATTAAGCATGTCTATTTTCATTTAATCAAAAATTTTAAATTTTTATACATGTGTGTTTATCATTACATTTGGAATTTTGGAGAGATTCATGAATAGAACAAGGAATAATCCTTGCCTGTTCATTGAGCTGGTATTTATTGAGCACTTCTATATTTCTGGCATTGTTTTAGATGCCTGTGATCCACCAGTGAACAAAACTGATCAATATCCCTGCCTTTTGCTAGTTTATATTCTAGCCTATTAATAGTTTATGTTCTAATTATGGAAGAAAATAAACATACAAAGCATTTTAGGAAGTAATTACAGTTACAAAACTCCAAAAGAAGATGTAAGCAAGTATATAGTTTAAAAATACAAGTAATTTAAATAGTGAAAGAAGAAATAAGTAATTCAAGTAGGGTTAAGTTAGTTCAGAAGATTTCTTAAAGGAGGTATGTCTTAAACTGAGCCTTGAAGAAATTGATGAGCATTATTGAAGAAGAGGTCAAAAGGCATTGCCAGTTAGGAGAAACAATATGAAAATGTGTATAGCTGAGAGTTAATGAGAGGTAATGGGGACAGGTAATTTTTCTTGATGTAGAATCAAAGAGGAAAGCAGGGGGAGGGTGTCATGTTGAAAAGAAGTAACATGTGTTGAGTGCTTATTTTATGTTCTAGGTACATTATAATTATTCAGCTCATTTATACATCAAAACAACTTTCCATTTTAGGTACTCTTATCACCATTTTTTTTCCAAAGGAGATATTTGAGATTCAAGAAAAGGTAGTTTTTTTTTTTCTTAATCACATTTCTCTGAGGATTTGTGATATGAATGGCTTATGGTATTGATTAAGCATGTGGTATAATCAAGAATTAGTATTCTATCTCCCTCCCAACTAGACTAGCCAGCCTCCTGTGTTGGAAAGAGTACTAGTCTGCATGTCAGTAGACCTGAATTCTCTTTCTGTCTTTACCTTGGGCGATTTGCTGACCTTCTCACAACTTCAGATCATACTTTAGAAGCTTTACAATAATGGTACAGTAAATCTTCACTTAACATCATCAATAGGTTCTTGGAAACTGTAACTTTAAGTGAAACAACATATAGCAGGTCCTTTCATTCAACACTGTTTTGTTATAAGGTCGATGAGAAAAAAAATGGTTTTGTTATACATTGTTTTGATTAAAGTAGCAGTTTCCAAGAGCCTGTTGACAACATTAAGTGAGGACTTGCTGTATATACAAAGGACTCCCAATCCTATCTCTAATGTGGTGGGAAGAAATGAGTTTTGATTCCAAAACAGAAAGTTTGAGATAACTGAAGCCACTGATTGTCACTTTCAGGGTGATGAAACATTAAAAGAGGCTTCAGGGAGGTTGTGGGATTATTATCTTGCTCATGTAGAAAAAAATGTATTTCTTTTTTTTTAAATTTATTTTTATTTTTATTTCTTTTTTTCAGCCAAATGTTGTAAACCAAAAAATGTATTTCTTAATAGCCATCAATCTGGATGGTATAGATATTGAACTGTCAGAGGCAGAAGACTGATCTAAGTAACATTGTGATATTTTTTTCAGTTCTCCAATTACATGAATCAAAATAACATTATATTTTGGCAGGTGCTTAGACAATTTACAATCCATAGCAGAATCACATCATAAAACATTGAGCTTCTGAATATTATTTTATTCTTGCTGGAATGTTTTAATCTTTGTCACTAAATCTGCTTTAAATAGCTCATCAAGTTATGTGCATTATTTCATACTCCTGATGAGCAGTTTATTTTGAAAATTTTGGTGCATACAAAGGCGGCCAAGGACTAAACTGAGATTTTCAAAAATATCAGATCACAATGTTTAAGTTTAGTGGGCATGTCTGTACCAACTCTGTGTGCGCCTTTCTATACTGAGATAATTATCTTTTGAAATGCCCTTATTTTCTTCATAATAGTAACTCTGCTTTTGATTTAAATACAAAAATAAATGTGCCATAATTTTGTCCTTAAACAAAATAAACAATATCTGGACAATATCTGCCTAACTGTGGAATACTTAGGTTTTATTTTTCAAAAATTGGAAGGGTTCTTAAGATAACATCAGTTTGTTTTGATCCTAATAGGAAGAGCTTTAGGCCAGGAAAGCAATTATTTCCACATGGGTAAGGCCAGCCCCAACTACTGCCCCCATACCAACCACCCACTAAACTTAAACTTGTCTAACTTGGTTATATAGATAAATGTGGTTGGATGCATTAGAAAATACAGGCTGTATTTAAAAAATGAAGACTTTAGATATATAGAAAATGTTTCTTTGTATAAAAGAATATGAAAAGAATTTTGCATATAATGTTAGGATGAGTTCAATGTCAGCAAGTAACTTAAACTTTTTGAATTATCAAAGAAATTTAACTTTATACCTATGTGTGTATGTATGTATGTATGTATGTGTATATATAATTTTTAGCGTTTTGTTTGTACATCAGTTTTTCCTTTTTGTTGACTTGGCTATGTTCTCAACAGATGAGTTTGCTATATAGTGGCAAGTATTGTTTGAGGTGGTTCAGTAGGGATGTTGTGGGTCTGAATAGACATTAGTATTTAATGATAATGAGATGACATTAATTTCAAATAGGAGATTATATAAATTTCCATACGCCCTGGAATTGGATTGACGTCCATGGGAAAGATTGTTTAGGTAGCTTGAAGAGTGAAGGAATTTAAAAAATGTCTGGTTTAGTGCCTTTTGCTATAGTGGTTTCAGCCTGTATTTGGAACTGAAGTCAGATTATAGTGGGGTGGGGAGTGAATACATGGGAGGTGGAGATGAATAGGTTTCACACATGCACTCCTTTTTCTGGAGGGTGGCTTCAAGAGGAAAATTAAAGAACAATAGCAAGAGGGAAAGCTCAGGGATTGAAAAACAATGAATCCTGTGTATACAATAACTTCTTCCCTTTCTCTCCTTCCTTATTGTTTGAAGTGTCCTATCAGCCCACACAGAAAGCAAGTTAGACTTTAATGTAATATACATGATAGTTCTTTTGATATAATTTACAGTGATGAATTGTAAGATTATCAAGTAAAAAACATTTAAAAGACAGAATCACAATTGATCTTAAAATCTCTAGAACTAATGAGGGCACATAAGGCATTGGCTAATCTCAGAATGCCCGAAATTAAAGCATCCCACCCTTCTTTTTGAAGTGTTTTTCATAAAATTATAAATGTGGACATAATCCATCCTACGTGTGTGAGTTTTTTAACCTGATTTAACATTGCTAATTATGATAGTATTCTTCTATATGTTTAATGGTGTGCTCTCATGACAGTTGGAACCCTTCACGTCTTGTTATTTTCCAGTGATTGTTGCATTTAGTAAGTATTTGTCATTCATTATGAGAATACAGAATGAAGAAATATCTGATTATTACAACTTTTTAAATGCCTTCTCTAATCTTGGAAACTTATTGATTAGATTTTTTTGTTTTTTAAACAGCTTTATTGAGGTGTAATTTAATACCATAAATTATATTCATTGAAAGTATACAATTTAATGATTTTTAAAGTGCATTTATAGAATTGTACAACCATCGTCAAATCCAGCTTTATAATATTCCTATCACCCTAAAAGCTATCTGTTGCTATCACTTTCCACTGCTACTCAGAGAACCTCAGGTAACCACTCATCTTTTTTTTTTTTTTATTTTTTTTATTTTTATTTTTTTAATTTCAGAATATCATGGGGGTACAACATTTTGGCCATACACATTGCCCCTGTTCTGCCCGTGTCAGAGCCACAATCGTGGTCGTCTCCCAAACTGTGCTCCCCACATCCATTCAGTGAGAGTTTTTCCCATCCCTTCCACCCCCCTCCCGCCCACCCGCCCTCTGATGAATGTTATTGCCCTGTGTGATGTAAGTGTTCATCAGTTAGTACCAGTTTGATGGTGAGTACCAGTGATGCTTGTTTTTCCAATCCTGTGACACTTCGCTTCGAAGAATGGGTTCTAGCTCCGACCAGGATTATACCAGATGTGTTAATTCACTGTTGTTCCTTATTGCTGAGTAATACTCCATGGTATACATATACCACATTTTATTGATCCACTCGTGTATTGATGGGCACCTGGGTTGTTTCCACAACTTTGCAATTGTGAATTGTGCTGCTATGAACATTCGAGAGCAGATGTCTTTATTATAAAATGTCTTTTTTTCTTTTGGATAAATACCCAGTAGTGGGATTGCTGGGTCAAATGGTAATTCTACTTTTAATTCTTTGAGATATCTCCATATTCTTTTCCATAGAGGTTGTACTAATTTGCAGTCCCACCAGCAGTCCCACCAGCACACTCATACACCAGCAGTGTATGAGTGTTCCTACCTGTCCACATCCCCGCCAACATTTGTTTTTTGGGGATTTTTTGATATGAGCCAATCTCACTGGAGTTAAGTGATATCTCATTGTGGTTTTGATTTGCATTTCCCTGATGATTAGAGAAGTTGAGCACTTTTTATATGTTTGCTGGCCATCATTCTGTCTTCTTTGGAAAAGTTTTTGTTCATGTCCTTTGCCCATTTTTTAATAGGGTTGTTTGATTTTTTCTTGTTGATTTTCCTAAGTTCTGTATAGATTCTGGTTATAAGCCCTTTATCAGAGGTGCAGTATGCAAATATTTTCTCCCATTCTGTAGGTTGTCTGTTCACTCTAGTGATAGTTTCCTTGGCTGTGCAGAAGCTTTTCAATTTGATCAGGTCCCATGTATTTATTTTTGTTGCTGCTGTGATTGCTTTGGGGGTCTTCTTCATAAATTCTTTGCCTAGGCCAATGTCCATAAGAGTTTTTCCAACATTTTCTTCGAGAATTCTTATGGTTTCATGTCTTAGGTTTAGATCTGTTATCCATTGTGAATTGATTTTTGTGAGAGGTGAGAGGTGTGGGTCCACTTTCAGTCTTCTACATATGGCCATCCAATTTTCCCAGCACCATTTGTTGAATAGGGAATCTTTTCCCCAGTGTACGTTTTTCTGGAATTTGTCAAAGATCAGGTGACTGTATGAGGTTGGTTTTATATTTGGGTTCTCAGTCCTGTTCCATTGGTCTACATGTCTGTTCTTGTGCCAATACCATGCAGTTTTGGTTACTATAGCCTTGTAGTATAGTTTGAAGTCTGGTAGACAGATGCCTCCCAATTTGTTCTTTTGCTTAAGATTGCTTTGGCTAGACGGGGTCTTCTCTGGTTCCACACGAAGCGTAGAATTATTTTTTCTAGATCGGCAAAAAATGATGTTGGTATTTTGATAGGGATTGCATTGATTCTGTAAATTAATTTAGGTAGCAAAGCCATTTTTACTATGTTGACTCTGCCTATCCAAGAGCATGGTAAGGTTTTCCATCTATTTACATCCTCTGCAATTTCCTTTCTCAGTGTTTCATAATTCTCTCTATATAGGTCTTTGATCTCCTTAGTTAGATATATTCCTAAATATTTAATTTTCTTTGTTGCTATTGCAAAAGGTATAGCATCTTTAATTTGTTTCTCGGCTTGATTGTTATTAGCATATATGAAGGCTATGGATTTGTGTGTATTAATTTTGTATCCTGAGACTTTGCTGAATTCATTTATCAATTCCAGTAATCTCTTGGTTGAATCCTTGGGGTTTTCTATGTATAATATCATATCATCTGCGAATAGTGAAAGTTTGACCTCTTCTGCCCCTATCTGGACGCCCCTGATTCCTCTGTCTTGTCTAATTGCTACCACTCATCTTTTTATCTCTTGTTCCATTTCTACCCCATGTGGACATATTATAATACGGTTCTGATGTTTACTCATCAATTAGCATCAAACTTCACAGGTTTAAGGGCTCAGCCCTTCTAGAAGACTGCTCTCCTTCAGATGCTAGCCACAGTCTCTGGGGATACTCGCATTTCTGATGGCTGACTAGAAATTTGGGGATTTCTACAACTCCTTCAGGTTCAACAATTCACTAGAATGATTTATAGCACTCATTAAAAATGCCATACTTACACAGTTTTATTATAAAGGTACGAATAGGGCAAGATCTGAAAAGGACCTGAATGCAGAGCTTCCATGCCCTCTCCCTGTCCACAGGATGTGTCACCTTCTGTGCACATCAGTGTGTTCACCAATCAGGAGGCTCCTCCAAGCCTCAGTGTTCAGAGTTTTTATTGGGTTTCATTATCTAGGCATGATTGATTAAACCACTGGCCATGGGATTGAACTCAAATTCCAGTTCCTTTCCTGTCCTTGGAGGTCTGGTTAGCCCAGAGTTCCACCCATCTAATCATGTGCTTGGTCTTCCTGGTGAGCAGGCCCCATTCTCTAGCTGTCATCATGAGCTACCTCATTAGCATAACAAAGACACTGCTATCTCTCAGGAAATCCCAATGATTTTTGAAGCTCTGTGCCAGGAACCAGGGACAAAGTCCAGATATATTTTTTTATTATACCACAATATATGGACTTGCTTTTTCTCAATATTTTATATATATGGAATTATACAATATGTGCCCCTTTGATCTAACTTCCTTGCCTTAACATGTTTTTGAGGTCCATTTATATCAGTAGTTTTTTCCTTTTCATGATTGGATAGTATTTCACTGTATAGATAACATTTTGTTTATCTATTAAACAGTTAATGGACTGGATTATTTTCAGCTTTCAGCTATTATGAGTAACACTGCTGTGATCATTTGCATAGCAGTCTTTGTGTTGACATATGTTTTAATTTCTCTTGATTTGATGTCTAAGAGTAGAATTGCTAGGCTGTAAGAGTAACTTAAAAAAAAAAAGTAGCTGTTCTAATTTACATTCCCAAAGGCAAGGTATGAGGGATTCAGTTTGTTAACATCCTTGCCAACATTTGGTATTATCAGTCTTTTTGATTATAGTCATTCTAGAAATGTGTAGTGGTATCTTATTTTGGCTGTAATTTGTATTTCCCTAATGACAAATGATGTTGGGTCTTTTTTCATGGTGCTTATTGGTCATTTGTATATATTTTGTGAAATGTATATTAAATGCCCAATTTTTCGTTGGGTTCATTGTCTTATTACTGAGTTGCAGGAGGTGATTTTTAAAATTTTTAATTCTAGATACAAATCTTTTATCAGATATAGGATTTGAAAACTTTTTTTTGTTTTTCAAAAACAGTTTGTGGGCTGTTTTTCTATTTTCTAAGATGTAGGAAGCACAATCTTCTCTCTCTCCCATGGATCACAACTAAAAACTCTGGACAGAATATATAAAGCCACTATTTGAGGTCCAGAAGAGTAAATAATAGCAAGAGGATTGGGAGGGAGATCAAAACTGGAGGTACGACTGATACTGGCAGGTTTCCTGTTTTTTTCTCTCTTTATCTGCCAGCTTGGAATCCAGGGCATCCCCTATTCTTGGTCTGTATGGTGAATCAAGACAGAAAAAGCTCCAAGAGAAACCCTTTTTTACTTTGTTTATCATCAGAGGACTTGAAAGGAAGGCCCCTGCATGAAGAAGACTGTGTGGAAAATCACTGTTTTCTTTTTGTACTTTGTATTTTGGTTTTTGTTTTACTTTTCTGGCAAGACCCCAGGTAGTCCTCACTCATTAGGCTGTGCTCCTGCAATGGTGGTGGTGGTGGCAGTGGCAGCTATGCAGGCATCTAAAACTTTGAAAGATAATCTTTTTATTTGACCAGAGAACTGGAAAAAGGAGCCCCTATAGTCTAAAGAGTGAAGGGGCAAATATCTGTTATTTTTTACTTTCTTTTCTTTCTTGCCATTTCACCCCTGAGGCAGATGTAGTTGCAGGAAGTATATGACTAGGTGTGGAGGCAAAAACCACAATTTTGTAGCTAGAGAATTAAGAAAAGAGGCCTGGGAGACAGAGGGTATGGGGGAAATTGTGGAGAGGAAGGAGGTAGAGAAAAAGATCTCCTAAATCTGTACATGAGGTCTCAGACTCGTCCCTGAGCTCAACATGTGTGAACTTATCCAACGAGACAATTAAATGGTTTGAGAACTGATCCGTAGTGTAGACCACTGCCCTTGTCCCAGATTGGCCGTTAGGTGACCCACGTGAATAGCATTGAAAAGACTTGGGAAACTGAAGTGACACTGAAACCACAACCTATAGAAAGTGGGTTGGGACTTGTGGTTTGAACCTAACAGGGTTGATTGCCAACAACAGCAGCAGCATTAAAAACAAAAACAAAAGCAGATCAATTCTCCAGAGGACCAAGAGCCTTTAACATCACCAAGAGTGTCACAACACAATGTTCAAAGTCTGTGGGATTCAAGATTATTTGACGTACCAGGAACCAGAGAAATAGTAAACTGTTGTAGGAAAAACAATAATTAACAAATGCCATCCCTGAGATGACCTACATGTAGGAATTACAAGACAGAGTTTTTATAGCAGCTATTATAAATCTTCTACATTTTGAAATCAGTGGAAAGATTGAAGTTCTCAGCAAAGAAATAGAAAGTATAAAAATAATGAAATTGAAATTTTAGGACATAAAATTAAAATAACTTAAGTATATTAAATATTAAAATAACTGAAAATTCACTAGATGAGTTCAATAGCAGAATGGAAATGACAGAAGGAAGATTAAGTGAAGTTGAAGAAAGATCAACAGAAATTGTACTATCTGAACATTAAAGAGAAATAGACTGAATAAAATGAGCAGAGCATAGGGATCTGTGGGACAACAGAAAAGATATAACTTTTGTGTCGTAAGAGACTCAGAGGAGAGGACAAAAAGATTGGTGCAGAAAAAATATTTGAAGAAATAATGGCTGGACACTTCCGACCTTGGTGGAAGACGTACATTTACGAATTCATAAAGGTCAGTAAACTCCAAAGTGCTATATAGTGTATGATTGCATTTATATGACATTCTGCAAAAGCAAAAGCTATAGGGATGAACAGATCAGTGGTTGCCAGAGATTGGAGGTGGAGGGAGGAGTTGATTACAAAAGACAGAATGAGGGAATTTTTTGGGTGATAAAACTTCTGTATCATGACACTGGTAGTGAGTACATATAGAACTGTACACCATGAAGTAAATTTTATTGTAGGAAAATTAAGGAATAATTCTTAAGACAAAAGAAGTATATTGAAAGGCAATACCATTCACAACACTCTGGTTCCTATAACTTCTCCTGGGCTATTGAAAATTAAGGAGCACAATTAAAGAGACTAATTCTATAGATTCTTTTGGGAGAATTGAATCATTGTAGTCTATATTTCTGTATGATGTTAAAGTGTTCAATTTCCTTTTGAATGAGGGTGCCAATTTTTTTTTTAAAGAGAGAATTATTATGGAGTGCATTTGAAATGGGAGTAATAAACCATAATGTTGTTAATAAAGTGTTCGAAAAAAATAAAAAAGCATTTGCCAAATATAAAAATTCAGAATACTATTTTTTATATGTAATGATATTAAACAGTATTAAAATGAAGTCTTTGTTTTATTCTTTCCATGCAAACTTGTGTAGTACTTTTACATGCCAAAAAGGAATGTATGTTTTATATTTCCTTTTAATAATAGATATAAACAGTGTACATTGTGTGACCTACATGTTTATTTTTTTTTTAATCCTGTATTTAAATTAAGAGGAGAAAAAGAAACCAAAATGCTCTTTTGTTTGTTTTTGTTTAAGTTACGGTTACTTGTTCCTTGCTCAGACTTTTGATATTGGGTCTCCTTCATATATTATAGGTTGTTGAATGTAACATGTAATAATTTCATATACCTGTTATAATAAAATGATTTAAATGGTAGCATCTTAATCAAGTTTCTGTGAGCTGTAGGTGATGAGAAATACGTGTTTGTAAGCAGGAATTTGAATGTCCTTAGATTGCCAACATCTGTTCGCTTTTCTTCTTTTGCAGTTTTTGATATTAAAATAATTGATTTTAGTGTTAATATGATGGGGATGTCTGAAGGTACTTTCCGTCAGTTATTAGTCATTATTTTGTTTAATGGAAGATCAGATTTGCTTTAGGAAATTTTTTTTCTTTAGAAAATTATCATTTTATAAACTGTGTTCTGGACACAGGTGAATGTAATGATAAATAAGTTATAGTCCCTGCTTTCATACGTCTTACTTTTAAAAGTATTGTTTCATTTGTGTTTCTTTTTATTTTTCTCTTGAATATTTGCTGTTAAATATTTTACATGTGATTTTTCTTTTTTAAAAAGCTTAATTTCATATAGAATGTAAGTAAAATTATTATTTGGTAAGAGTAATCATTGTGAGCAGAAAAAAATGGCGGTGTGATAGGGTCCTCCCACCATACCGCTCCCAGGAAAGGAGGTGAAGAACGCCAGCGGCTGCCGGCGAACACGGACCGCTCACTCCAAAAACAGCATTGCGAATGACAGAGAAACAACGCCGAACGCCCAGCCCAAGAAAACAGGTACAAAATTTTCACAAAGATCGGAGGGCGCACGGAGCACAATAGAGCCCAGAGCGCGGGAAGGACGCACTCGCCAGGTCGGCGCAGCGCGACCTGCCCCCCAAGCGGTTACGCGCCTCCCCATACACGCAGTCAGGGACAAGCCCAGAGTTGGGACAGAGCGGTTGCTCGGGCCGGCGAGTCCTGTGGAGAGGAGGAGGAAGTAGCCAGAGCCAGACACAACTCGCAGCTGCAATATACAGAGACTGCCGAGGGCTGGAGAGGAACTGGGCGGGGACCGAGATTCAGCTTCCCGGGACAGTGCGCGGGAACGCGGGAACCCGCAGGCCGGCACTGCGCCACTAGAAGTCAGCGGGACTGGGCCCAGGAGTTTATCGGAGAGCGGGACGCGCCCTTAGAGGTGGCTAACAACTACCGGCGGAGAAAAACTGCGCTCCCAGCGCGATCGGAGCCGGCTGTGCGCCAGGCTGGCGGCGGCCGCCATCTTTACAGCCCCCGGGCAGAGCCGTGAGCCGCGTCTCTAGCTCCGCCCCGCCTGGCCCAGGCTCATCCGCTGGGGCGAGACAGGCTTTGCCTGTGGTGGCCAGAGACAGCGGCATCCGTGGGTTCCAGGTGGGACGAGATCCCGGAACTGTAGAGGTGGGACCTTTGAGTATTGGAAACAGTTTGCAGCTCGTCCATCTGGTTCTGCTACCCGGCTCTGGCCTCCGACAACTCCGCTCCGTGCCGGTCCTAGTGACCGCCCCTCAGGTCCCAGCCCTCCTGTACCCCAGAGATCGCTCATTTTGAAGGTTGCTGGCCATAGTGACTCATTTCGTATAACTGCTGGTTCCCATGACAGCCAAATACCTCAAGAGCCACAGGCTGAACCAGAGCAGCTCCCCATAATCCTGCCCACTTCAATAGGGAATTTCGCGCCACCCAAGAGTGCTTCCAGCTGCCACTACTCCCCCCTCCCCGTGGGAACATCCCCCCGGTGGAGACTGCTGGGGATAGAGACGGCCACCTGCCTCGCCTTGAGGTCTAGTGGTGGAAAAGGGGTACACAATTGGAGATCCCCCTATCAACCAGTTTCACGCGGAGACACACATCAGAAGGGCAGCCACACGTGGCTAGATGAGCAACCTCTGAGCTGTGTAGAATTTTCCCAACTCAGCTCTCACACTGCAGCCAAAGGAAATTGTGTTTCTACCAGAACCTCAGGAAGAGCAGGGTCAAAGTAACCCTAGGAGCTACAAGACCCTCCCAAAGCACAGGGCTTTCGCATACCCCAACTGGGGAATCAGAGTCTGCTACGGACATAACAGAATACCTAGCTAATAGGGAGCGGAGGACTCATATTCTCAAGTACAATCCATTAGCTCAGAGCCCAAGCTGGGAGGTCATTCTCACCACACTCCACTGGGAAGAGGAGAAGACCACAGGTCAGAGTTAACTCAAGATCCAACAAACTTGCTAAAATACACCTAAGGCAATACAGGCCACTACTTCTCTCCCTGGCTTTGCCAAGGAACAATAATTGTGGGCCTGGTGACAGGGCCATAAACTAGCTCTAACACCCCCAGCTCTCGACCAAGAGGCCAGATGAGAAAAAACCAGCGAAAGAACTCAGGGAACATGAAAAATCAGAGTGAAAAGTCACCCCCAAAAGAAATTATCAGTTCCTCAGCAATGGATACCAACCCAAATGAAATGGGTAGAATGACAGAAGAGGAATTTCGTTTATGGATTATAAGAAAGCTCAATGAAATTCAAGAGAAAATTGAATCCCAGCACAAAGAAACCACAAGAAAAATGCAAGAAATGAATGAAAAATTCTCCAAAGAAATAGAAATATTACGGAAAAATCAAATAGAAATCCTAGAAATGAAAGAAGCATTCAAGGATCTACAAAACACAGTGGAAAGCCTTGAGAATAGGCTGGACCATGCAGAGGAAAGAATTTCAGAGCTAGAAGACAGCTCCTATGCACTAAATAAATCAGCTGAAGAGAAAGAACACAAAAACAAGAGACAGGAAAAAAGCATACAAGAAATGTGGGATTATGTAAAGAGGCCAAACATAAGGATAATAGGTATCCCTGAGGGAGAGGAAGAAAATTTGCATGGGCTGGAAAATTTATTTGAAGGAATAATAGAGGAAAATTTCCATGGCTTAGCCAGAAATCTCGACATCCAAGTACAAGAAGCACACAGGACTCCTGGGAGAGTCAACGTGAAAAGGCATTCACCACGCCACATAATTATTAGACTGACCAAAGTAAACACAAAAGAGGCACTCCTCAGAGCTGTAAGACAAAAAAAGGAGGTAACCTACAAAGGGAAACCATCAGATTAACTGCAGATTTCTCAACTGAAACCTTACAAGCCAGAAGGGAATGGGGAGACATCATCAATCTCCTAAAACAAAACAAAGGTCAACCCAGAATTCTGTATCCTGCCAAACTAAGCTTCTTATATGAGGGAGAAATAAAGACCTTTCCAGATAAGCAATCACTGATAGAATTTGCGAAATCCAGACCGGCCTTGCAAGAAATGCTTAGACCTGCATTATACACTAACCAGCGCAACAGACACCCACCTATGTAAAATTATGCAAAGGCTAAAACCCCAGAAACCAGATTCCACAATGACGCAAGAGGTAAAACAAAAGATACCACCCAACAGAATAATCAGAAATTTACCCCAAATATCAATTCTCTCAATAAATGTAAATGGCTTGAACTGCCCATTGAAGAGACATAGGCTGGCTGAATGGATTAAAAAATACAAACCAAGTATCTGTTGTCTTCAGGAAACACACCTCACACACAAAGACGCATTCAGACTCAAGGTGAAAGGATGGAATACAATTTTTCAGGCTAATGGAAACCAAAAGAAATCTGGAGTAGCCATCCTCATTTCAGATGACATCAACTTTAAAGCAATAAAAGTAAAGAAGGACAAAAATGGACACTATATAGTGGTGAAGGGAAAAATTTCACAAGAGGATTTAACAATCCTAAACATTTTGCACCCAACACAGGAGAAACCAGGTACATAAAGCAAATGCTGCTAGATCTAGACAACATAATAAGCAGGAATGCCATAATTGCAGGGGACTTCAACACCCCACTGACGGAACTGGACAGATCCTCAAACAAAAAGTAAATAGAGAAATAAAAGACCTAAACAGGACTCTAGAACATTTGGGCCTAACAGATATCTACAGAACACTCCACCCAAATAACACTGAACATACATTCTTCTCATCAGCTCATGGAACTTTCTCTAAAATTGACCACATCCTAGGCCACAAAACAGATCTAAACAAATTCAAAAAAATAGAAATCATACCATGTATCTTTTCAGACCACAGCAGAATAAAATTAGATATCAATTCCAACAGAAACTCACATCTTCCTCCAAAAACTTGGAAACTAAACAATCTATTGATGAATGAGTATTGGGTCAAAGAGGAGATTCAAAATGAAATCAAAAGATTCTTTGAACTAAACGATAATGGGGACACAAGTTATCAAAATCTGTGGGATACAGCAAAAGCAGTCCTGAGAGGAAAATTTATCGCCCTAAATTCCCACATCCAAAAGACAGAAAAGTCACAAATCAGTAAACTAATGAATCATCTTAAGGAAATGGAAAAGGAAGAGCAAAGCAATCCTAAAACCAGCAGAAGAAAAGAAATAACCAAAATTAGAGCAGAATTAAATGAAATCGAGAACAAAAGAACAATACAGAAGATCAATGAAACGAAAAGCTGGTTCTTTGAAAAGATAAACAAAATAGACAGCCACTTGCCAGGTTGACCAGAAGCAGAAAGGAAAGGACTCTAATAAGCTCAATTAGAAATGAAAAAGGAGAAGTCACAACTGATACCATGGAAATACAAAACATCATCTTTGAATACTACAAAAATCTCTATGCCCACAAACACGAAAACGTGGAGGAAATGGACAAATTCTTAGAAACACACTACCTCCCTAGGCTCAACCAGGAAGAAACAGAATTTCTAAACAGACCAATATCAAGCACCGAAATTGAAGCAGTAATTAAAAATCTACCCACAAAAAAAAGTCCCGGACCAGATGGGTTCACACCTGAATTCTACCAAGCCTACAAAGAAGAACTGGTGCCTATACTGCAGAAATTATTTGAAAATATCCAGAAGGATGGAATCCTCCCAAACTCATTCTACGAAGCCAATATCACCTTGATACCAAAGCCAGGAAAGGACACAACAAAAAAAGAAAACTACAGACCAATATCCCTTATGAATATAGATGCAAAAATTCTCAATAAAATCCTTGCAAACCGAATTCAAATGTACATCAAAAAATAATCCATCATGATCAGGTGGGCTTTATTCCCGAGATGCAGGGATGGTTCAACGTACGCAAATCTATAAATGTAATTCACCATATAAATAAAAGCAAGAACAAAGATTATATGATCCTTTCAATAGATGCAGAAAAGGCTTTTGACAAAATCCAACACCCTTTTATGATAAGAACTCTTAACAATATAGGCATAGATGGCTCATTCCTAGAAACTATTAAAGCCATATACGATAAACCCACAGCCAATATCATACTGAATGGGGAAAAATTGAAGGCATTCCCCCTTAAAACTGGCATCAGACAAGGGTGTCCACTATCTCCACTTCTTTTCAACATAGTGCTGGAAGTCCTGGCCACAGCAATTAGACAAGACAGAGGAATCAGGGGCATCCAGATAGGGGCAGAAGAGGTCAAACTTTCACTATTTGCAGACGATATGATATTATACATAGAAAACCCCAAAGATTCAACCAAGAGATTACTGGAATTGATAAATGAATTCAGCAAAGTCTCAGGATACAAAATTAATACACACAAATCCATAGCCTTCATATATGCTAATAACAATCAAGCCGAGAAACAAATTAAAGATGCTATACCTTTTGCAATAGCAACAAAGAAAATTAAATATTTAGGAATATATCTAACTAAGGATATCAAAGACCTATATAGAGAGAATTATGAAACACTGAGAAAGGAAATTGCAGAGGATGTAAATAGATGGAAAACCTTACCATGCTCTTGGATAGGCAGAGTCAACATAGTAAAAATGGCTTTGCTACCTAAATTAATTTACAGAATCAATGCAATCCCTATCAAAATACCAACATCATTTTTTGCCGATCTAGAAAAAATAATTCTACGCTTCGTGTGGAACCAGAGAAGACCCCGTCTAGCCAAAGCAATCTTAAGCAAAAAGAACAAATTGGGAGGCATCTGTCTACCAGACTTCAAACTATACTACAAGGCTATAGTAACCAAAACTGCATGGTATTGGCACAAGAACAGACATGTAGACCAATGGAACAGGACTGAGAACCCAAATATAAAACCAACCTCATACAGTCACCTGATCTTTGACAAATTCCAGAAAAACGTACACTGGGGAAAAGATTCCCTATTCAATAAATGGTGCTGGGAAAATTGGATGGCCATATGTAGAAGACTGAAAGTGGACCCACACCTCTCACCTCTCACAAAAATCAATTCACAATGGATAACAGATCTAAACCTAAGACATGAAACCATAAGAATTCTCGAAGAAAATGTTGGAAAAACTCTTATGGACATTGGCCTAGGCAAAGAATTTATGAAGAAGACCCCCAAAGCAATCACAGCAGCAACAAAAATAATACATGGGACCTGATCAAATTGAAAAGCTTCTGCACAGCCAAGGAAACTATCACTAGAGTGAACAGACAACCTACAGAATGGGAGAAAATATTTGCATACTGCACCTCTGATAAAGGGCTTATAACCAGAATCTATACAGAACTTAGGAAAATCAACAAGAAAAAATCAAACAACCCTATTAAAAAATGGGCAAAGGACATGAACAAAAACTTTTCCAAAGAAGACAGAATGATGGCCAGCAAACATATAAAAAAGTGCTCAACTTCTCTAATCATCAGGGAAATGCAAATCAAAACCACATGAGATATCACTTAACTCCAGTGAGATTGGCTCATATCAAAAAATCCCCAAAAAACAAATGTTGGCGGGGATGTGGACAGGTAGGAACACTCATACACTGCTGGTGGGACTGCAAATTAGTACAACCTCTATGGAAAAGAATATGGAGATATCTCAAAGAATTAAAAGTAGAATTACCATTTGACCCAGCAATCCCACTACTGGGTATTTATCCAAAAGAAAAAAAGACATTTTATAATAAAGACATCTGCTCTCGAATGTTCATAGCAGCACAATTCACAATTGCAAAGTTGTGGAAACAACCCAGGTGCCCATCAATACACGAGTGGATCAATAAAATGTGGTATATGTATACCATGGAGTATTACTCAGCAATAAGGAACAACAGTGAATTAACACATCTGGTATAATCCTGGTCGGAGCTAGAACCCATTCTTCGAAGCGAAGTGTCACAGGATTGGAAAAACAAGCATCACTGGTACTCACCATCAAACTGGTACTAACTGATGAACACTTACATCACACAGGGCAATAACATTCATCAGAGGGCGGGCGGGCGGGAGGGGGGTGGAAGGGATGGGAAAAACTCTCACTGAATGGATGTGGGGAGCACAGTTTGGGAGACGACCACGATTGTGGCTCTGACACGGGCAGAACAGGGGCAATGTGTATGGCCAAAATGTTGTACCCCCATGATATTCTGAAATTAAAAAAATAAATTAAAAAAAAAAAAATTATTATTTGGTCTTACTATGGTATTACATGGAGTTTTTCTTTGTCACATGTATATGATCTCTTAGGATTTAATTACATTTAATTCTAATAGAACATATTTCCATAGAGTTGGGATGAAGGGAGGGCAGTAAGAGAAGGTTACTGATCAAAGCTAAAAGCTCTATAGTATCTGAATTGTAGCTGTCTAAATGACTGATTTTTTTCAATTAGCTTGAGTCAGTAACCACTAAAATTTTTTTCTTTGTTTTCTCTATATTCTATAGTAAAGTTAAAGTCAAGTAAAATCTAGCTCTTAATGTTTTAATTCCTAAAACACCTTTTTTCTAAAGGGACATTACAGTTAAACCATCTGATAAAAGTAAACTTTTTTATAGATGGATTTTGTAGGATAATTGAAATGTATGCGTTAACACTGAAACTTGTGAATGGACATACTTTCTGTATGCTATTAACAGTGTTGTTTGAAAATTCTAAGAATTAAATTAATCTTAATCTTTTTTGTTTTATGAGCATGTTCAGTGAACATTCTCTAGAAAAGTTTTGCAATGTATCTTTCAAATATTTTAGAATCTTATAAATTCAAAAGACACATTTTGTCACAGTTATTTTATTTTTTCTTTTGGAAAATTATTTTAAGGGAAATCGAAACCTTTTCTCTGATATTTATTTGTGAATTATCTGTGTTCCAAAAAATTCATCAGAAAAATCAGTTAAAGAATAGATACATGGATATTACATACACATTGTACAAGGACTGTTTGATTTCAGATAGCCTTTCTATTTAATATCACCTGAATAATTGGGTTAATGATTTTTTATTCAACAAAGTTTTCAGTCTTTAATAGTAATAGAATACAACTTTAAATATTGCTCTGTGAAAAATGCATAGTGAGGAATTAGTCGTAATTCTGTATGAGAGAATAGCTTTTGGGTAAGAATTTCATAGAAGAAAGGATCTGATTACTTTAGGTCTTTAAAAACTAGAGCAATACATAGTGAATTTTAGATATTACTGTTTAGTCCATATAGTAAATTAAGGAGTTTCTAGTGCTAAGTATGTTGTAGGAAATATAGACATGACAAATTATATGGTCTTTAAGTATATTTCATAGTGTTAGGACCCCCCCTTTCACTTAAATATTCTTGTGTTCTCTAAGGGACTTTATATATAATGAAGTTATCATCTTTATTATGTATATATTGCTTTCTATATTGAATGACTGTAGCTTCTAGCCCAACACATGTAATGTTGATGTGTTAAACACTCTTGGAAGTAAACATTAATTTATAGTATTTTTTTTTTTGTTTGAGACAGGGTCTTGCTCTGTTATCCAGGCTGCAGTACAGTGGCATGGTGATAGCTCACTGCAGCCTCGAACTCCTGGGCTCAAGTGATCCTCCTGCCTCCGCCTCCAGAGTAGCTAGGACTACAGGTGTGTGTTCCACACCTGGTTAATTATTTATGTATTTTTTATACTAATGGGGTCTTGCTATGTTGCCCAGACTGGTCTTGAACTCCTGGGCGATGCGATCCTCAGTCTCAGTCTCCCACAGTGCTGGGATTACAAGTGTGAGCCACCACACTCAGCCAGGAATTTAATATAATCTAATTTAATATACCCAAGTATTAACACACATTGGTTTATTCTTCCTAAAATCCAATATGCACACATCTTCTTTGCTAAATAAGAAATTTAAGGTGCCATTTATTACATTATAAGAGGATTTTTTCAGTTAAAAATTTCTTTTTATTAAGGAAAATTTCAAACTTATACAAAAGTAAAGAGGATAATGATCCCTAAAGTAGCCATCTTCAGCTTTAATAATTATTCACTGGTTGCCAGTCTTTTTAAAATCTGTATCCCCAACCACTTTCCTGTTACTACCTCCCTTTGATAGTTTTGAAGCAAATTTCAGATTCCATATCACTCTATGTAAATGTTTCAGTATGTATCATTAAAAGATAAGGACTCTCCTTGTAAAGATGTAAACACAAGGCCATTTATCTCACTTAAGAATTTTTCCTTATAATCACCATATATTTAATCAGTGCTTACATTTCCCTAGTCATCTCTTTCTCTCTTTCTTTTTATAGTTTGTTAAAATCAGAGTCCGAATCAGGTCTACACATTCCACCAAATCAGGTCTATACATTCCAGTTGGTTAATACATCTTAAATTTATTTTAATTGGTTGGTTTCCCTTCCATCCATCTCTCTGTAGTTTTGTAGAAATTTATTTATTGTTGAAACCAGACTGTAAAGTTTCTCACAGTCTGGTTTTTGCTGATCCCTGTGGTATTCTTCCTCTGTTCTTTATATTTCCTGCAAATCAATAATAGATGTAGAGGCTTGATTAGGTTCAGGTGTGGTTTTTTTTTTCCTCCCAGAAATACTTCATAATTGATTTTGTGTAATTTCATCAAGAGATACATAATACCTGGCTGGTTGGCTTTGTGTGTCTTGTTAGCAGTCATTGATGACCATTACCTATCATTAATTACATTTATTAGACTTTCAAAATGGAGATGTTCTTTTATTGTTCTTATCAGTTAGAATACTTGTGTAAAGGAAAAGTTTTCTTTGTCAACTATTTGGTTGCCTTTCACATGGGAAAAATAGGATGAAGTCTTGATTCTTCTTCCTTTATTTAACAGCATTCCAAATGATGAGTTGGTTTCTTAAAATCCTTCAAAGATGAGTAATGAAGTTTTAAAAAGTATTATTATGAAGTCATAGGTTTAAACATATTTTATGTGTTTCAGTCCATTGTAGTTATCCTTCTTGTTGGTCAAATTGTCTCTTCTTTGGTCAGTGGAAGTCTCTACCAGTTGGCTTCTGAATCCTTTTGATAAAACCCTGGTATTATTCTGGTAAGATAAGATGTTCTAAGTTCAGTTTGTAAATTTCCAGGCCTCAGCTGGAATCAACCATTTCCCCAAGAATCTCTGGTTGATTTACAAAAGGATTTTTAATTTACAAGATGTTTCATTCTTTAAAAGTTACTTTTCCCCCATGAGTTAAAATTTTCACTTAACTTAGTTTTGATTGTGTAGGATATATGAGTAGATGATTTTTAAAGATGTGTTTACTATTAAAGTTAACTGTCTGGGGGATTTAGTTTTTCTGCTAAGGAAAAAGCTCTCTGTTACCTACAATAAAGTTCATCTTTAAAGATGATTAAATTTTTCTAAGATTTGAATGATTAGCATTATAATACTCATTTAGCCTCATACATATATTTATTAAAATTCTCTCCATTTTATTATTAGTAGGAAACCATAAAGCTTTATAAGTTAAGATATATAAGTTTAGGATTTTGTTTGTGAAACATTGTGAAACTCAGCAATTTGAGTCACCTGATTTATGGCCCAATATTTTTTACTCAGTGATACGCCACATTTTGATTTAAAATTGGTGTAGGAATGAACAGAAAGTTGTTTTACAAAGCAAGAGAGGGGAAAAATTAAGGATTGTAAAACAATGTTTAGAGACGATGTACTAGAAAATATAGTTATTGTGTGGTTAGTATTATGGATAGTTTGATTTCATGATTTATAATTAAGTTGGTCTTATCCAAAATAATGGTTTGACCAAATGCTTATGATTAGTTGAGAATATTTTATCCTATTGGGTTCTCAAACTTTTTCTGACTTAGATTTTAAATGTTTAGAAATGTCAGTGCTTGGTTTGTGTCTTATAGGGAGATATGTCAAACCAAGTAAGGTTCATTAATAAAACTCTTTCAGTTTATTTCCCACAGAGAGTTAGCTTGAACTTACATGCCGGAGGTTACATAGCAGTACTTCACAGAAAGTCTCTTAGGTAAAGAGCAATAAGTTAGAGGGGCCAGGAAGGGAAAATATGTGTACTAAGTTGACCAGGTGGAATAGCTGAGGCCAGATTCTGATTAATGTGCTCACGTGAGATGAAAACAGGGAATGGAGAGATAGTTACTGTCTCTCATAAAGTATTGTAGTTGGGTTGGAACACTAACTGCCAAATCTAACAGGTCCTGTTGAACTCAATATAACCCTCCTATGGGTTTTGGGGATCTTGCAGATCTTGACCTTAACCACCACGGGTGTTCAAACTCCACTCTTTTTGAGCCCTGTCAGAATGTGGTTTGTTGTAATGATTGTATGTTAAGTGAAATATGCTATGTATGTGTGTCAGTTGCACGGTGTGTGCATGTGGTTGCTATTTGATTTGCTTTGTGCTTATAGTAATGACTATGGAGAATCTTTTGATGGTATTTTACAACTTTAGATTTCAAAGATTGGAGCATTTTTCAATCAATCTGTAAAATTATAAAGGAAATGTCTAGCCACCATCCTGTTTCAACAACTTCTTATTGTTTGTGGTAAAATAAACAAAATCAGATTCCTTTACCATTCATTTATTTAGCACAAAATGTTACTTATGCCTGGCTAGGGGATGTTTATTTGCCAGTCTTTCAAAATTAAACCTTCTTAGACTATATTATACTTTGAGACTCAGTTAATGTTGCCTTTATCTGTCTTTGTTTAGAAAGAATGTTTTGGTTTATGCTACAGGATATTTGCTAAATAAGGTTATTTATTCAGAATTCCCAGTTATAAATTCAGAGTTGAACAATGACAGAGAGCTTCCTCACAGACTCCCCCTTTGTTGTGATGGTGAAATTCAGCAGATCACTCCATGGTGTTCTGATCCTTGTTTCTTTAGAGTGTTGTAGAGAGGGAGCCAGTGTAGTTTGTGCAGTCATCTTTTTGTTCATGCTCCACCCCCCAATCTCATACAGAGGCCTTTATGAAAAAAAAAAAATTAAGTCTTGCAGTTTCTCTAGGTTAATTGAATTGAGCTGATTTGAATTCAAATCTGAGAAAATAAGAAGTTATTTTCTTCTAGCATTCTGTATTTTACTTTGTTTTAATCACCTTCCTCTTGCCCTTATCCTGTCTTTTAATGTTTCCACTGAGTTGTTAAAAAATTATAAAAGTAATATATGCTACTTGACAAAGTTCCAAAGTATGTACAAATGTATAAAATAAAAAACAAATGTCCCCTCTTTTCACTCTTTCCCCCTCTTGCCCTCTGAATTAACCATTCACAGTTTGATGTTGTGTCCTTCCTGACTGTTTTGTATTCATCCTCACATTTATGCATCTATCTATATAAGCATAGAAAAATACTATATTGTATCTATTTTAGTAATAAAAATGGGATCATACACATACATTCTTCATATTACCTTTTTCACATAAAGTGAATCATGAACATCCTTCTAATTGGTACATATGCAGTGTAGCTCATTCTTCATAACTGTTGTATAATTATTCTGTAGTATAGTTATGCCATAGTTTATTTACTCATTCTCTTGTTGAACATCTTAGTTGTTTTCAGTATTTAATTTCTCTAATAATGCTAAAATGAACTTGTGCATATACTCTTAGGCACTTTTATGTACTCTTAAGTAGGGTATATTTCTAGAGGAACAATTGATAGGTCAAAGGGTATATATAATTAAAAAAATTGATATGGCCAAATTGCCTTCCTAAGACTTAGGACTAGTTTACACCCCAGAGTATATTAAGAGAATGTTCTTTTCCTCACATCTTTGTCAACACTGGTACTTTAATCTTTGGTCTTTTTAATAGGTTGAAAAATGATACTATTTTTCCCCTTCTTTTTGATTTCAAACTGCTTCTTAGGTTTCCTGAATTATTCCTCTGATTTGTGACTTTGAGAACTTACAGAAAATACAGGCCATAGTCAAAGATTCCACTGAAGAAATGAGAAGTAACAATTGTAAAGTTTCTTGATGTTTAGGAAGACTTCTCTTTGTTATTTCAGTATGTACTTTTTCTGTTCAAACATGCATTAAGCTTGTTACGTTCGTGTTTAAGCATCCAAAAGACATAACTTTCACTAACATTCAGATTTTTATAATTTACACCGCATTTGGGGTTTTAGAATATTAATGATTTAATGATGAAAAATAAGATCATATACAGCACATTTTCAAAACTCATAAATTGATAAAATTTAATAGATTATTTTTCATTTAAAAAAAATTTCTAGTCTTACTTGGGGTTTTTTTTTTGTTGTTGTTTGTTTTTCTTTTTCTTTTTTTTTTTTTTTTAAGCTAGGGAGGTAGCAAACTCTCCAAGGCAGGATCTGTAACTTCTACTTCTGTTTTTGACTTCACAGAATCTTCCATAGTACTTAGTAAGGGCTTGATTTAGGTTGACTTATAGTCAAATATTGGACATTGGACACTGAATGTGGATATGTCCTGTAAATTCATGAAGGAAATATATTTACTTAAAAAGTTAAAAAATTTCAAATTTGAAGAAGTCGTGTTTTAATTCATTATATTTTTTCCAAATATGGTTAACTCTTCCTTCTTCCTGGGAAGAGAAATTGTTAATTTTGTGAAATATTTTTATGGTCAGTTTTGAGTCTTAGCTACGATTCTTTGCTGCTCCTCATCTTTGAAATATTTTTCTCTAACTTTATTTTCTAATGCCTCCTACAGTATGCTCAGGGAATTCAAATTAATCTTATGAACATCCTTTGAAAAATATATTAGGAATATAAATCTGCTACAGAAGCCACTATCACATAAAATAAATTCTAATGTAAATGCAAACTTTATATTATATTTAAAATTATACACACACATATATTTTATATGCTTTCTAGCTTAAGTTCTAGCTTTTAAATATACATTTCTCCCTAAATATTCTATCCCATACCGGTCATTTTGCCTTGATTTTGCATTGCTTTTTGTTTTCCATATATTCTCTTTATATCATAAATCCCTGGAGAGCAGGGACTATCTTTGTCATTCTTTGAATTATATAAAAATTTGCATTTTCCCAATGCAATATATTCTTTTCATGATTGCATAAAGTAGAAAAATGTTTTTTAAATTCTATTATTGGATTGGTGTCATGATTTTTAAAAGCTTAACCAAACCCATGCATAGGACTATTTCCTCTAATACACCAGCTGTATTCATGACCTCCTTCACGCTTCCCTTCTAGGAATTCCAGGCATTCTCAGACATTTCTTAATTATTATAAACATGTTAAGAGTTTGTACAGTGATGGTTTGCTTAAAATCAAAACAAAGGTTATTAAAATTACCTTAGCTATCATTTAACACACTCCCTCCCCCCCTTTTTGTAAGTAGTTAACTTAGTTTGGCACAAATGCTGAGAAAATAAAAAGAATGATAAAGTCACAAAAATCTGTATGCTTATTTTAGGATATGCCAGTCTTTCTTCCTAAAAATTGTTATAATTTGTCCATATCAGGCTTAGATGCCTGGCTGATAGAATATTTTTGTTTTCTCTTATGCGTAGTTGGGACTATTATTTTTAGGGAATTTGATGGGGGAGAACCTGAAATTGGGGCTTAGTTTTACAGGAAGATCTTTTCAGAGTTGTCAGGAAGTAGACTTCAAATATAATTTTGTACAATCTAGCCACTTATTCAGAATTTCCTGACTTTCTGATAAGACAGAGAACTGATTCAGTGAAATTTTCAATGAAACCTGACCTTTTAGACTTTAATGCATAATCCTCCAAGTGGGATGATATGTGTTTGGTGGGATTTTAAAACTATTAAGAATTTTTTTTTGAAAATTACTATCCAAAAAGGAATTTAAATTACTTTACCAATAATACATATTTTGGAACACATATTTGCTAAGCTTAAATATTAGTGTTTACAAATTAGAGATTTGGAGCACTGAGGGGATATTGATGAGGCATAGTTACATTTCTCCACATTAAAAAACATGAGCAAAATTATTTACAGTACCACAAGAAAAGAAAGAATATATTTCTCAGATTTAGGCTATTTTTATCTTCAGACATACAAAAGTGTAATTTTTACTGTTTTTATAAGTTTCCTAATATAAACAGAAGGTGCAATAATTATATAAATACATACTCTTTTATTTAATGCAAGAAATTCTACTTCAACATAAATGGTAAAACATATCAGACTCTCATACAAACTGTTGCTAAGTAATATAAAAGGAAAAATATGCTAAATTCCTTTGTGTTGTCCCGTAAGATAGAAAACAGTGTATTCTTAAGCTATTGGATGCTTAAATATTTGTATATCAGAATCAAGAAAGGAGGTGGTAATCTGACATTAGATATAGAACTGTCTCTGAAGTTACTAAGTCAATTTGCTAAATTTTGGTTATTGATGAGATATAGATTTCTTTATGATGCTACTTGCCAGTTCTGCTAAAATAGGTAGTTTTTTATTATTTTCATGGTTTATTTATGGGCAGTATGGTTTGATGTGTGGCTTGGCAAGAAAGTATTACTTGAGGCTATAGGTTGGTTCTAATTTCACATTTAACTATTTGAAGTATTTCTTGCAAATCCATTTATCAGTGATACCATATAAGTATAATGCTAATTAGCAGGGAAAAGTTACAAAATAGTTTTTTTATTTGTATGTTATCAGAGAAGAAAGTGATATTTTATTTATTGGGAAATTAGTTAACAAAGGACAAATTAATTCCATCTCAAAACTCATTTTTAAAATTTGTTTTACTATACATTTCTATTAGGATACCTTTTTGAGATCTAATTTTATTGGGAGGGGATGAGACATACTAAAGCAGGAACCTTGGAAACCCTTGAAAACTGTTAGAGTATTCTAGGGAAGAACAAAACAGAACAAAAACAACAAAAAAGTTAATATGAGTACCTTGTGAGCTGAAAACATCTAATGCCTGAGGGTTTTTTTGGTCACTTCCTTTCATTCCTTCCTTTCCTCTCCTATTTTCTTTATGTTTTTTCTTTTTAAATTTTATTTTTTTTAAGACTGGGTCTTGCTCTGTCTCCCAGGCTACAGTACAGTGGCATCATCATAGCTCACTGCAGCCTCAAACTCCTGGGCTCAAGTGATCCTCCTGTCAGGTAGCTAGGACTACAGGTGCTTACCACCACACCTGCCTGATTTTTCTGTTTTTTGTAGAGATGGGAGTCTTGCTCTTGCTCAGGCTGGTCTTGAACTCCTGGCCTCAAGCAATCCTCCCACCTTGGCCTCCCTAAGTGCTAGGATTATGGGTGTGAGCCACCAGGCCTGGCCTTCTTTTCAGGGTTTATTTATCCCTTTCTTCCTTCTCCTATTTCTTCCCTCCTTCTCTATTTCTTTCTCTTTTCACCCTTTCCTTTTTAGCAATAAATGGACAAATGATGACTGAACACCTGCCATGTAAGGGCACTATGCCAGGTGGTAGGGACGAGTAGAAGTAATAGAAACAACAGTATAAAAAGATGCTTAGAAATGAAGAACATTTGCCTGAGTTCCTAGTTTTGTAAATTTATTCAACAAATATGGAGTGTCTAATATATCTCTTTTTACTTTGGTAGGCACTAGGGATTTTCTTGCTCTCAAGAGGCTCATAATTTAAATCCATTGAGTGCTATGATAGAAGTATGTACAAAATGCTATGGGAATATAGAGAAAGGAGCATCTTAGTCAGCCTTTGAAAATGTTCTTTATGCTGCTATACTTTGAAAGCCTAGTACAGAAACCTCTTGTACTATAAATATTTATCTAGTTAGTATTAGAAATTATGAATTTCAAGCCTACATTTTGGCATACCCAGCCATAATGCTACCCCATTTGTCAGAGCAAAATCAAAGTCAGTAAGTATTCTAAGGATGAATTTAGAAGTTGAAATTATTTAAAGATTTAAAAGCCAAAACACATTTAGACTTTTGTCTGGTCCTTCCAATTCTTGCATTTGGTAATGCATCAAAGTATGTATTATTCTGTGCTAAATTCTATACAAAATTAAAAGACATGATTTTTACCTTCAAGATATTTATTGAATTGCCCTCTAAGGTGTCTAGAATCAGTATAGGTATTCTCAAATAACTTGTATTACTATTATTTAGCGTAGCCTTCTCTGTCTCACAAATCAAACACTCCCTCCTCCCTTTCTCTCTCGCTCCTTCAGGATCAGTGGATTTGAAAACAGCCAGTTTTAGCTGGTAGAGAATTTTGACTGTTGATATGATAACAGATTTGTTTAGGAATTTCCTCATTATAGGAAAGTTATTTGTTTAAGTGCTCTGTAATGTGGTATGTAAATGTCAAATGTTAAATTACTATTATTATATAGATCAATGCACAGATACTGTTTAAAATTCATAGGACTTGTGAAGATTAATAAGTCATCATCCCTCTTCTCCAGGGATCTTAATTGTAGTTTGAAGACAGAAAGTATTTAAGAAATTCCAATACAGTACAGACCATGCAATAACAGAGTAGCTTCTAGGTTTTGGGACAAAGTGATAAACGTAATTCTTTTTGATTCTAAACTTCATGCTTTTCCCAGTTCTTTGGAATTTGGAGTAGAAAAAGAACAAAAGAAGTTTGGGAACTTTAATAAATCTATTTTTCTGGAGGTTACGTAGGAGTATACTAGAAGGCAAGATTTAAAAGTTTAGACCAGGGTTTGGAAAGATCTTAAATGCCTTACAATAAACTCCAATTGGGGTGTCATTCATAAGTAGTGACACAAAGAAGTGAACTAATACTAAATGTACTAAAACAATTGTACATTATAATGGATTGCTCTAGTAATTTTTTGCAGATTGATAAATAAATTTCTGGATATTCTGCTTTTTGTTGCCGTGACAGAGCAAATAACATATTAGGTCTTTCACTCCAAAGACCTTGGACAAAGTATAGGTGTTAAATATAAATGAAATTAGTATGGGCATTAATTTCTTCTCCTAATAATTTTTAAACACAATTGCCTGTATGATCAATCATACAGAGTATTTTAAAACATTTATGACGTGAATGGCCAATACTGAGAAAATAGGAAAAGGCTTCAAGTAAAGACAAATCACTGGGAGGGGAAATAGAAGTAAATCCTAGACAAACACTAAGTTTTGCATTCAGTGTAAGTCGTGCTGATTATTTTACAACAGAATCACACCTTTGAGTATATTTTACTTTCTCCCCTTTTGTATTTCTTTAGCTGTCATCCCATTTTCCTTGACTAAATATTCACAATTTGGGAAGAAAATTCAAATGAAGACTTTGACTTGCTTTTTTGGGAGATAGTGAAGATATATTCTCTTTTTTAATTTTAATTTTTTAGAAATTCTACCTTCTATTAATTATATATTCTATGATATTTATTAAGTATAAATTCTACCTTCTATTAAGTATATATGTCTTCAGTTATCTTTGTAAATGGAATTTGTAGTACTTGAGTATAGGATGTATAAAAGACTTAATTAGTGACGTTAATCATATGTTAGAAGAAAGATTTTGATAAGCTGAAACTTTTGGTTATTTTGTAATAAATTAAGAGTGTCTTACCTAATATTCAGGGTTGAAGATAAATAATAAATTTATAGGCTGGGCCGGTGATATAATTTTTTAAGCAGTAGTAATATATATCTTCTAAAAAACCTTTTATGGTTATAATTTTTTGACTCACAACCTCACATCCTAAAAATCAATTTTTGAAGTTAATAACAGTGTTAGAATTTCTTATGTCACCATATTAGTGCAAGAGCATTAGGTAACAGTTGTTAAAATTTATCAAGTCTATGTAGTATATTCCTCCCCTAGCAGATTGTTTCTACTAAAAGCCTACACCAATGGAATGGAAAGCAGATGGCAATTTTTACAGGTACTGAACTAAGGACGCTTGGCAAAGATATTGTCAATTAATGAGGATCTCTTAAAGTCATGCCATATTTAAAAAAAAATGGAGACTTAAGCATGAAAATTTTATTATTTGTAAAAAATGTGGTTATGTATTTTTTATTAGTTTGTTTTTTAACTTTAGAAGTGTCTTCAAGCTATTGCTTTTTAATCATAGAAAAAGCTTTTCTCTGTGTTTAGGCATGTCTTACCTTCCAATGTGTGTGTATGCCACTTTACAAACAATCTGATTTTCTAAGCAAGATATAACTTACATGATGTATGTTTTTTCTTGTGTAATTGCCTTTACATAAATATATATGTTTAGAAAGATTTTTGTTTTCATTTTAACTATCACTCTGTAATGTGATACTTTTTTGTCAACATTTTTGTTGGATAAGAACATGAATTTATATCAGTCATGGTGTAAAAAATTATTTGCTTGAAGTGCATTTTTTTTCTATGTTTGGAAAAAATTGTGAAATACTATAGGAACTAACTTTGGGAAAATTAATTTTTAATTTGGTACTTTAATGACTTGAAATTTGTTATCACTTTTCTTATATTCATCCATGTCTTTGTATTACCATAATATAATTGTTGCTATAAATGAAATTTTTCATAGTTTCTATTTTAGTGAAGACAGATTACTAATTTATATTTTGAGGGAGAAGAATTTAGCCTTAAATCTTAGCGATCATTATCCTTGCCCTTTTGGCTCTGTTTTTGCTGAAATTGTATGACATCATCATTGGAAATTTAGGCTATTACTTGATAGTGAACTCGTAATTGTTTTTTCAAAAAGCTATTCATAAAGATGAGAACATGTTCAGGTTACCTTTTGCAGTCTAAATAATGCAGCACTGAAGATAGAGAACTTTCTTAGAGTCTAGGCTATGGGAATTCCTTGTGCAATGCTATTACAAATGGTTAATGTTTCTGAAGAGGGTGGGTTAAAGGGAGTCTTAAGAAGATGGAAACCTCCTTGTATTGACCTCTCTGAGACAGTGCATTCATGGCAAAAACTAATCAAGTGCAGCTGCAAGATTAATTGTGTGGGGTAGCTATAAACATAGAAAACTGTGACCTCTACTCAGAGCTCTGTTTTATGTACAAGCATTCACTTTAGAACTACTGACAGTGAACCTGAATGAACAATAATTTACTCAATTGAGCATATAGTAGTAGTATTTAAAAATTACTGAGCTTGTAGGGCATGAGGTGAACACTTACAGATTTCTAGTTGAGGCATTTGGGGAAACTGGAGTAGGTTTGAGTAAATGAGAAGAGGGAATAAAAGAACTTGGTTTGTAAAGCTATGAGAGAAATTTGCCGTTATTAACCTTTGAATCTTTTCCTTGAACCCTTTTGCTTATAATGGAATTTCACTTTAATCCTCAATATAGTTTGCTTCCTTCTCTAAGACTCACTAATAATTGTTAAAAAGTCCTCATTAAAGTTATAATTATTTGTAATTTTCACTCAATACTTACTGTCTTAGAAAAGTAAAATAATGTTTTAAAATTATGGGATGAGTTAATTTTTATTCTTAATAAGAAATCGCTTACCCATGTAAATATTTGTAATTAACATGAACATTCACAGGCTTTAGACTTTTTCTAAATATATCCAAAATTTTAATAGGAAAATAACCTAACTGAATATTTGAATTATCTTCTTAGGTTTTTGGTAATCTTAGAGTTCAAGATGGTTAAAGTTATATAATGATTTCTCTGTGTAATGTGTAGGTTATGTTATGATTTCTTTTTTCCTTTTAATTAATAGAACTTATTTTTTAGACCAGTATAGGTTCACAAAAAAATTGAGCAGAAAATACAGAAAGTTTCCATATACATTTCCAAGTACAGAAAGGGTACCCTGCTTCCACACGTGCATGGCCTCCTCCATGATCACTATTCCACATCAGAATGCTACATTTTGGTACAAAGAACATACATTGACACATCATTATCAATCAAAGTTTACATTAGGGTTCACTTTTGATATTGTACCTTCTGTGGGCTTTGACAAATGTATAATGACATGTATCTGCCATTATATTAATAATATCATACAGAATAGTTTTACTGTCTTAATAATCTCCTGTGTGCCACCTGCTCATCCCTCTTTTTCCCCAAACCCCTGGCAACCACTGATCTACTGATCGTTTTCCTGTCTCCATAGTTTTACCTTTTCTAAAATATCTTATAGATGGAATCCTATGGTATGTAGCCTTTTCAGGTTGGCTTCTTTCACTTAGTAATATGCATTTAAGACATTTAAGTAACATCTATTCTTCCGTGTCTTATCCTGGCTTGATAGCTCATTTCTTTTGGTGCTGAGTAATATTCCATTGTATTCTTTTAGCTTTTAGGGAGGAAAGAAAGCTTATATATGTTAGTGTTGTTATTTTTTAAAAATTTCATTTTAATTTTCATTTCTGCTAAGTAAAGTACAATCATTCCTATTTGCACATGAGGAAGATGAGGTATAGAGAAGTTATATAATTTTCCCAATATCACATTGGTAGGAATTATAATTCAGGATTTGAATCCTGGAAGATCTCGTTCCTGGTAAATCATCCTGTCCTGGGGAAGGAACTTGTAACGTATATAAAATCTTATGTGTTGTAATTTTAAGTGCAACTTAATTTTCATTAAAAATACTGTCCTTTTACATCCCTCATGTTTTATTAATGTTTTTTGTATGGAAAATAAATAAATTGCTTTTGGAAAAGAAAATGTAAAGTCTGCATTGTATATATTGCCTTTTACTGAGGTTTTGACTAAGGTGTCACTAGATCAGGTTTAAATTTCAACAACTTTTAAGTTTTCATTCAGTACAAAGTGTCCTTGGCTTTTATCCTTCTGTAATTTTGTGATTTCTTGATACAGTTGGTGAATATAACATTCTAATTGTTAAAGTCATTGTTGAGATGCCCACTAATTGGAGGAGTTAATTTTATCATAGAATGATAGCTAATGTCAGCTGCACATTATAAAAGCTCCTACTTTGGGAAATGTGAGAAGTGAATTTGGTTCATGGATAACATGTCATTTTTCCACCTCAAATTATCAGAAAACTGGTACATGAAAAATTACATATATCATATGTAGACTGAAAAATCTCACTTAGTTTGCTAAAATATATTAATACTGAATCTGTATTAAGCCATACAGTAACTTTATTTTAATGACCAGTAAAGAGGTAGTTTATATGTATCATTCTATAATGAAATCTATTATAGGATTATATTTTCTTAGACACAGTTGGAGATTTAAAAACACATGCACATACATGTATACATACGCTTTTGGTTTTTTTACAGAAAAAATTCTGTAAAAGTATTTCTATCATTACCATTTTAGTGGTTTGCATTTTTATTAACCTATGTAACTGTTGAGAGGAAAGTGGCAAATCATATGTGTGTGTATGTAAAATATACTTTTATATTATGCAAGTGTGTATGTATAATATATTGCATGTAAGGAATATTGATTGACATTTGTTGTCAAGTGCTATGCTGAATTATTTATGTGAATTTTCTTAGCTTAATATTGACACCCCATAAAGTAGATTCTATTGTTAGTTTTATTTAACAGGAAACTGTGGCTTGAAATTAATTAAATGCCAGATGATCACACACTTGATCTTTCTTAAGATCAAGAATTATAAAGGATCTGAGATTTTACCCTATTTGCCAGCTAACACATGAGACTGCCATAGTTTTGTGGATGCTGGCAGAATACGTAAGATTTCTGATCCGAAACAAAAGACTTTATTACTCATAGCAATAGCAGTAGACAGAATATCATCATTTTCTTGTGATGGTTTCCTGAGCCTCAATTCTCATAGGGCAAAGAGGGCCAGGTGATACCTGCAAACATACTAGATTGTATTACACTACAAGAACTCTGAGGCTGGGAACCCGTCTTTTATAATGGGCAGGAAGCATGCCTGACTTTTTGTTCTAAAGGAAGAAACTATTTCTGTCTTCCAAGATTTTTCAGTGTATACAAACATCCTGGAAAGATAGTCTGGAACAAACTATGAGTACCTTGCATATATGACATGCAGAAACATGAAAGACCTATGCAGAATTGTGTCACAACACAATCTTGTTACCAGCATGACTCCAGAGTGAATCTCTTAACTTCTCTTTGTTGTACCGTCTCACCAAATGGAAAGTTTTTTAAAGACTTTTTTTTTTTTTGAGCTATTTTTGGTTAACGGCAAAATTGAACAGAAGGTACAGGGATTTCTCATATACTACCTGGCCCCACACATGCATAGCCTCCCCTGTATCGACGTCCTCCACCAGAGTGGTACATTTATTACAATTGATGAATCTACAATGACATATTATCATCACCCAAAGTCCATATTTTACATTAGGGTTCACTCTTCATGTTATACGTTCTATGAGTTTGGACAAATGTATAATGACATATATCCATCATTATAGTATCATAAAGAATATTTTTACTGCCAGAAAAATCCTCTGTGCTATGTCTGTTCATCCCTCTCTGCCCTCTGTAACCCCTGCCAATCACTAATCCTTTTACTGTCTCCATAGCTTTGCCTTTTCCAGAGTGGCATATAGTTGAAATCATACTGTAGCCTTTTCAGATTGGCTTCTTTCACTTGGTAATAACATTTCCACTTCCTCCATGTCTTTTCATGGCTTTTTTTTTTTTGTGGCTCACCTCATTCTTTTTAGAGTCAAATAGTATTCCATTTTCTGGATGTACCAGTTTATCCATTCACTTACTGAAGAACATCTTGGTTGCTTCCGAGTTTTGGCAATTAGGAATAGAGCATCTATAAATATTTGTGCGCAGGTTTTTGTGTGGACATAAGTTTTCAACTCCTTTCAATAAATACCAAGGAATACAATTGCTGGATTGTATGGTAAGAGGATGTTTAATTTAGTAAGAAATTGCCAAACTGTCTCCTAAAGTGGCTGTACCATTTTGCATTCCCACCAGCAATGAATGAGAGTTCTTGTTGCTCCACATCCTTGTCAGCCTTTGGTGGTGTCAGTGTTCTGAATTTTGGCCATTCTAAAAAGTGTGTAGTGGTATCTTATTGTTGTTTCCCAAGTGAAATATTTTGGCTTATATCTTTCTTTTCCTTTTCTCCTCTATTCAGTCCATTATAGGATCTTGTCATTCATTCAAAATACTTTTTAGAATTATCCTTTTCTTCCAGCTTGACTGCCCACACCCAATTCTAGACCTTGGTACTCTTTTGGCTCACTTACTACTGGTAATCTAGGAAGTCTTCCCCATTGCATTTTCCCTCCCTCCCATTCATTTTGTTTTTGTCTAAAATACCTCTTTCTGAAAGTCTCTTATGAATCTGTAATGGATTTACTTAGCTAATCTTTGTTCAATGAGTGAATGAATTGAATATTCATACAGATGATCCACCAAATCTAAGCCCTTTTGCCTGGTATGCAAGGCCATTTATAATTTGATCCTTTCTTGTCTATTCAACTTTTCTTCCTACTCCATCCCTACAGAGATCCTTTTGTCCCATACAAGCAGTTATGCAATACAGTTCACCCTTGAACAATGTGGGAGTTAGGGGAAATCGACCCTCCATGTAGTCGAAAATCCATGACTTTTGACTCCCTCCAAACTTAACTGCTAATAGCTTACTGTTGACTCAAAGCCTTACCTATAGCATTAGCAGTCAATTAACTTATATTTTGTGTTATATGTATTATATGCTGTATTCTTATAATAAAGTAAGCTAGACAAAAGAATATTAAGAAAATCATAAGGAAGAGAAAATATATTTACTATTCATTAAGTGGAAGTGGATCATTATAAAGGTCTTCATCCTCATTGTCTTCATGTTGAGTAGGCTGAAGAAGAGGAGGAGGAGGAAGAGGAGAGGTTGGTCTTGTTGTCTCAGGGGTGGCAGAGGCAGAAGAAAATCCATGTATAAGTGAGCTTGACACAGTTCAACCCCATGTTGTTGAAGGGTAAACTATGTATTATTTGTTTTATGACTATTCTTTCTTTATATTATTTCTTCTATCAGAAATTCCCTTTGTAGTCGTTTTCTAAATTTTATGTTCTACTCTACCTTCTCCATGAAATCCACTCAGACAACACTGAATGTCCATTCTGTGAACTACTATATGTTTCTAATTAGTGCTTTATTGTTTAACACTAATTATTCTCTAAATGAAATTATTTTTGCTAGTTTTGCCTCTGGCAAAAGTCAGAGACTATATCATCTATGTTGTTTACATGTCTGCTGCTGAAAGAAGTGGAAGTTATGAGCTTCAGAAGAGGAAATGAGAAGTTATATAGATAGAAAATAATAGAGGTCTAAAGATAGTTGTAAGTAAGACATGGGAGCCTGGTTGAAATGTAAGGCTATTTTATGGAGTAACGTGAAATGAGCTCGGATAGGGATAAGCTTGTTTATTAGAGTGGTAGCTGTGGAGTTTTAGTAGGCAGTAAGGAGCTACTGTAGATAGTGTAAGAATGGTATAATGAAAATGGTGCATTAGAAAGACATGTCTGTCATTAGTTTATCGTGGATTGGGAGAATTGAATACTAAGAAACCTACTAGAAGATGCCTGTAGTAATCTAGATGCTGTTGAATAAATAGTGTGGATAATCTAGTGTCAAAACTCATACTTAAGAGTGATCTGAGGATGGAGTTAGGGTGGAAGCATTGCCATTTCTGTAGAGAGACACAATTAAATGCCACAGTTTGTGAAACTTTGATATTTTTTTGAAGTTTAATATAGCAAGCTATGTTATAGCCAGCTTTTTAAAAATATCAATTAACCACTTAACATTTGTGACGTTATTGTTGTAGGCCCTAGAGATAGACAGATGAATAAAACAAAATCTCCTAATATTTTTTCAAACCTAAAATAAAACTTTGCTGAATATAGTAATTTAAGTTAGATTTTGTTCGTGTTTTATATCCCCTTGTCTTGAGTCTGTACCACATGCTCTTCTTCTCACTATTTCCCAATGTGCTTCTGGTCAGAGAATAGGGAATTGTCGATTTGGGAGAAATAGTAAGTGCCTTGGTGACTGTTAGTCCTCCTTAAGGTCACAGGAGATCACCTCTTTGGCAGATAGGCTTGACAGGATGAATATGAGGATTCACTTTCCTACTCATTGTAATAAATCTTCCTTGTTTTCCTTATATCACTATGTCTATCTGGTCTATCTGCACTAGTGGTTATGAACTACTGTTGTAGTAATTTAAAATGTGATTCATTTTGTAATGCTTTTATTGAAACTATGTAGTAACATTTCATAAAGTGAGGAAATGATGTGCATCTGGTTTGAAAGGACCATACTCTGTTCTAGATTGTTGGCAAAACTTCAGAAACTGCATGTGAGATTAATGTGTAATTTGTGAAATGCTGTGATTTAGTGTTCAGTAATACTAGTAATACATGTCTGTATATAGTTGATAGAAATTGAGGATTGCAAAAATTTGTTATATTAATAATTAATCTGAAATTACTCCAGAACTATAGAAAGGCAAATAATGGTACACATTAACTCATTCAGAAATTTTAAATTTTGTTTTCTTTCCTTCTATCACATGGTACAAATTACTTCCCTAATTATTCAGAGTTGAAGAGTTATTAAATGAAACAATGTAAAAATGAATCTCACAGTGAAGGCAAATTTCTGTAAACTATCCGTAATATAACCTGTGGCAGTGTTGCTAAGAGGTTAATCAGAAACATCTGTTAAGAATATAAACATTTAATGTTAGTTTAAGAATATTTATTGCATTCACATCGTGCAGTTAACCAAAATAAAAAGTTTAGTCTACTACAAGTTTAATATTTAAAGGTATTTTGACAGGATACTAAATAGTTTAAAAACTATTATAGTAGGAACAATTATTGTGGGCTTTTTATTTTCAGTTTCACTAGTTAGTCTTGTGCATCCATTCGTAATTGCATTAGATGGTTATTTAAATTTGAAATTATCTCCACGCCTGGAGTCTTTATTTTAATATGTATTTTTACTTTAGTATGTGTATTAGAACCAGTGTTGGTCAGAATATCCCACTCAAAGTTAAGATTAATCAAAATTCTCTTTTGGTATGATGCCTAAAATCATGAAGACATGCATTTTATCTGGTCATGACATGATTAGGCAGGATAGCTAAACTACCAAAGTTGTACCTAGCTACCACGATTAGCAGGGATTTTTCTGATTAAAGTCATTGATGGTTAGCATAGAACAGAATGCTAGGGAATGGTACAAAAGGATGAGGGCTGAGAGATAAGAAACTTTTTAGACTGTGTAGCTCAGATATGTTTCAGTTTGGAGCCTTGGGCTATTTGCGTTTAGGACTTTGGGTTCTTGGAAAGGATTCTGAAAGCAGTACCAAGGATAAACTTTCCTTATAAAGTTTTACCTAAGGTTGGTGAAATTAATAAATCTGCTTTTGTATTGTTTGTGGAAGTTCTTCTGTGACTCTTTTACCTTATGTCTCTTGTTCTCGAATTCTCTGTGATTTTTGCTGTACCTGAAATAGTTTTAGTAGACTTTCCAGGTGTCCCTTAGATCTCGTTTTGTGATTCAAGGACCACATGTTTCCAGTTTAATGATTTGTCATTAGGCAACATTGTTTACTTAATTAAAAGCGTAAATTTTCCAAGCTATGGTAATAATCATCATCATTTGTTGCACCTCATCAGTGTGCCATGTAATATGCTCAATGCTTTATATACATTTATTATTTCATTAAGTCCTCAAAACAGCTCTACAAGGTATACATTCTTAGTCCTATTTTATAAATTTGCCCATGATCATACACAGTAAGGACTTGAACTTCAAAGCTTTAATACTTTCCAGAGTCACATTTAATACTCTCTCTTAGGATAAATTTTTAATGAAGTTTGATTTTGTTATTTCATGTAAATATACTCATTATTACCATCACATAACTATGTACTTTTCATGCATTCTTAGTTCATAGAATATTTTAAAAGCAGAGCTATCATTGCTAGTGTAAGGTTCTGTCTCCTTGACCATATATTCCTAGTCATCCTATTGTCATGGACTTAGTGAGATCCATAGGGTGAAAAGTATATTGAAGAGAATCAGGAAAAGACCATAGAAGGTAAGGAGATACTGTAGAATTGAGGAGGCCACAAGGACCATAGCAGAATTGGGTGACTTTGACCCTTTCACTCTCTTGAGTTGGTATGCATTGTCTTTCTATGTTTATTTCTTTTAAAGGTTATTTAGCCGATTGGTAGGAGGAAGGTAGAAAGAGAACAGCTAAACAGATCTGTTTTAAACCCTTCTTTCCTATTGAGCCCTTGTTTGTAAATATTGCCAGGTATAAAATAACATTGAAATTCTCTTGAGACAGTATAGCAGGATGGTCCATTGTTTAAGAAAAGGCTTATTGATTTTATAGCTGTGAGATCTTGGGCATGTTTATTAACTTTTCTCAGTATATTTTATCATATGTAAGACAGGTGTAGTAGTAGCTACTCATATGATTATTTAGAGGAGATATTAAACATCTATCTATCCATTCATAATGTAAAGGACAGGCTTGATACATAGCCAACACCCAATAGCTGGTAGTGAATATTACCAGGTAGTAAAATTGATCTGCATCAGAATCTTTGGTTTTTGAATAAAATTTGTAGACCTCTTTCAGTTTTCTACCCAAATTAGCTCTTTTGCATTTTTTTCTTGTTAGTGAATAGTGGTAAATGTGAATACCTCTTGCCCCAATTGTGAAAGTCACAAAACAGATTAAAGCAGAGATATGTACAATGGTTACTTTAAAGGGTCAGAATTGTTCCCAGGTCAAAATAAAATACAGTTGAATATATCAATAATTCTAAAGGAGAACTTTGTAAATTACAGAAAGTATTGGTTATTCAAGAAAGGGAAGAACAAGGAGTTGCAGATCAAAGGTTAGCAGTGCCAGTACAAAAGAGAGATACCAAAGCTCAAGAATATAAATATTCTGTCTGTTGATGGGTTATCTCTGCTGATTTAATAGAAATGGTGGGTTTTCTTAGTTTGACATCACTATGTAATATTCAAGCTTTAACTCATCTTTCTCTGATTCTATGTTCATCAATCAATCTTTGATTATTATAATCTGACTTCTTATAGAGCTTACATTCCAGGGGGAGTATTCATTGATATGAGCCTGAGAATGTATAGGCCCTTTGGCAGTTAAATTTTATAGTATAAATTTATAAACTACATTTTGGCTGAATCTGTCTCTGATAGCTTAATGTCATTAAGCATTTGTAAAATGGTCTTTTGCGAAGTAATTAGGTTTCTCTGTCTGCCTGCTAAGAGCCAAACTGGTGCTTTTCTACAAGTGTCCCATGGAAAGTGTACCACCAAATTTTAATAAATATAACTTTTATTATTGCTACAACTATACAATTCTATTATGGCAGCATATGGCAGAACATTGAGCTAAATGAGTTATAAAAAGTGATGTATCCTAGGGTACCTACAGTGTAATGAGAAGCCAGCACCAAAGATTGATTGTTGGACCATTTGAGAACATTGCCTTTAGAGTAAATGGCAGAGACCAATTAGAGCAGTGTCTACTTAAACTCAGAGATTCTTTGCAGAAGAGCAGCTTTCAAGCTTCCAAATTAGTAGGTAATTTCTGTTTTGTTCTCTACTGTATCCTCAGCATGGTAGTAAGTGTTCAGTTAATTCTCAGAGAATGAATGAGTGAATGGATTGAATACTCAATCAGTGTTGAATAGGAGATCAGTTGTGGACATATAAAACCTAGAACACACTTTTTTATGGCCTAATAAAGATGCACATTTTGGCTAATAACATATCTATTATCATATACTAAATGTTGACTAAAAACAATCATATAACCGTTTAGTTTAGCAGTAGAAGGTCTATATAAGTAAAACTATAATGTCAGTCTTTCGTTCTGTTAACATTCCACAGTGATGTGATGTAGGAAAAAAAGAGTTTTAAATACTTAAAATGAGACTGATTAAGAATAGATCCTTTTATGAGTACTGTGAGACATTGCTTTATTGTTGTTGTTGTAGTAGTAGTAGTAGTAGTAGTAGTAGTAATCATTGCTGACTTTAGTGTTGTTCTGAGTCTTAATTTCTTAATTCTAAAGTGCTTTGAGGATACAAAAAGGATTAGATTCCTATTCTGGACTGTGGTGAATCCTTAACGTAATGCAGTACTTCTAGGGACCTATGGGGCCACCAGGTGATTTTTCTCCTGGTAAGTTGCCAGTACAAATCAGCCTTTTTTCAAACTTCCACGTACTTAGTCCTTCTTTACTATTACAGCAGTGCAGTACAGTTTTTCTGGTAGGTAGGAGAAGTGAATGGTTGGATTGGTGAAGGTGTGCCAAAATCTTACTCACAGAAGACATCTATTGGGAAGTTACTTCTTTGTAGGTTATGATACAGATGAAGTTAATGAGAGTTTAAGGAAAACACCTTACCATATAGATCAGACTCTGTAACACTTTTTTTTTTGTATTTTCTTTTAGCTACAGCACCAGGTTATTAGGCAAAAAAATATATACACTAATAATTACAGTGTTTGCTTAATCAAATGGTTTCATTTTAAATATTTACAACTTTCCCCCCCTATATTACATCACTATAGAATGTTACGAGGAGGAAAAACTGAAGTTATGGTTGACTTACGCAGTTTCTGCTATTATAACAACTAATTAGTTATAAGATCTTTTTCAGCCAAAGTTTTTAATAAAGTATAGGATTAAGATGTGTTAGCAGCCAAAATATGCATCTTTATTAGGTCATTAAAAAGCGTGTTCCAGAGTTTATATATCCATAATTGACCTTGTGTTTCACATTGATGGAATAGAGAATGAAGTATAGGTGCTAAAGAATTTTATTTATTATATATCTAAGGTCAATAGAATTTATTGTTCTTCAGTAATACAAAAATCCAAACTTTCTATAAGTTTTGGATTCATTAAAATATTTTTAGTCATTTTATATTAAATTGTTCCTAAAAAGTGTCACATATTTCTTTTTATAATTAGAACATACTAAACAACTTGAATCTTTTATTATTAACTATTATTAATGTGAAGTATTTTATAACACTGTAATATTTATACAATTAGGACCTATCAAGTTGAGTAGGGCTCTTTGTTCTACATTAAATGATCTCTGGGTGACTATTAATTTTGATTTTCACTTTCTTATTATTATCTATTGTTACATAATGAACTACTGCAAAACTTAGTGGCTTTAAAACAGCAGCAATTTTGTTTGTTCATGATTCTGTGGATCAGCAATTTGGTCAGGGCTTAGCTGGACAGTCCTTCTGCTGGTCTGTTTTGGGATCAGTTATGTGGCTATAGTCATTTAGGGCCTTGATTGGGGTTGCGTGGTCTTATATGGTGTCACATTTATGCTGATTATTGGCTTTTCTGTCATCATTGCTGCTCATCCTCAAGTTGGCTAGGTCAGATTTCTTTAAGTAATGGTCTCAAGGTTCCAAGAGATGAAAGTGGAGCACTAGATTTGGAAGGCACACAGTGCTACTTTTGCCACATTCCATTGGTGAAAGCAAGTCATAGAGCTAAACCAGGAAAGGAAGGGAACTAATCTCTACCTCTATCTCTAGGAGCAAAGTCAGATGGCAATAAAGTATGCATATGGGGATGGGAGAAATTGTTGTGGCCAGCTTTGCAAATAGTATATCATTCTCCCTGATTCTTTACTTTTCCTTTGCTTTCACTATAACTTCATCAGGATTTTTATGCCTCCCTCTAGCATCACCTCTTTTCCCTTTCCCTTATATGCTGAATTTGCTACTATATAGTAGTTCCCCTTATCCACAGCTTTGTTTTCCGTGATTTCAGCTACCCATGGTGTAGTACAATAAGATATTTTGAGAGAGTCAGAAAAAGAGACCACACTCACATAACTTTTATTGCAATATATTATAATTTTTCTATATTATTATTAGTTATTGTTGTTAATCTTTTCTTGTGCCTAATTTATAAACTAAACTTTATCATAGGTTTGTATGTATAGGAAAAAACACAGTAAATATAGAATCTGGTATTATTAGCAATTTCAGGCATCCACTGGGGGTCTTGGAATGGATCCCCTGAAGATACAGGGGGACTGCTATATATTTGCAAACCACTTAACCTATATTGCCAAAATAATACATAAACTAAAACCAGGCTTAACCTTGAGAGAGTACATGACATATTCTACTACAAATAGTGAGGTGTTCTATTACAAATCAGGTGCACGTGCATGGAGGTTGTGGAATTTCTCTTTCCTGTCCTTGAAACTTTTTTTTTTTTGAGGAGGGAGTATGGGGGGAGGGCACAGCAGCTTACTTTACCCTGTTTCTTAGTATGCCAAGATAGTGGTTTCCAAGATATTATTCATATATTCCCACAGTTTTGCAGAGCATAGTATGGGAGACAAAGCAGGACTCCAGAATACCTTGTCCTACCTTAGGCAGAGCATTTCTGCATTCATTTCTTTTGCTTAAAGTTTTTGCAGGTCTGATTTTTTTTTTGAACAAAGTTTATTTACTTAAAAAACAAAACTTTAAAACCACTATTTTAGATAATTGGACTTATTGGCTAGCTGAGTTTTGGCTGTGTAAGGTTAATTATACAGTTAAAACACAAGTGATTTAAGGTCTTATAAAAATATATTTGCCTTAAACTATTTCTAGAATATATTTTCCAAATGGAGAATTTAAAAGCTTTGATTTTATCAGATACTTTAAAATGATACTTTGAAAACATATCCTAGAACATAGGAATCTCAAATTTAGAGTGTTGATTATACAAAAAATAAAATTCTATAAAATTAAGGTCTTCTTTACATCTCAGTAAGCAATGCATGTAATAAAGTCATTGCAGAAGGGAATCATAGCAGAGAAGGGGTTAAATTAGATAGTTCTCAGGCATATTTTCAGTGCTTAAGATTATATGAGTGTTCTAAGTCTCTAAGCTTCTTCTAAGGCAGTAGTTCCAACTGGGTCAATTTTGTATACCCTCCAAGAGATATGTGGCAATGTTTGGAGACATTTTGGTTGTCATCACTGGTAGGGGTGGCAGGGGGGTGCTATCTAGTAGGTAGAGGTCAGAGATGCTGCTAAATATCCTACAATACAGGACAGCCCTTTCTCCTCTGCCCTCCAAGCAACAAAGAATTTATCTGCCCCCAAATGTCAATAGTGCTAAGGTTGAAACACTTTACTCTAGGGATTTAACTCTGATGGTGGTTCATTTGATCTTTGAAACTAGTCTGGGCCTAAAGTTATTAGGCCAGCCAATACTGGCCTTAGGCAAAGGTGTGATGTAGGAAACACTTATTTTTAACAAATTCTTGCCCTGCCCATCACACCATCATTTTCATTGCTCTCATGCTCTGTGGGATCTGCCTCTGTACCACCCTTCTGGGCCTATCCTCCCTAATGACTCTTGTTGTCATCAGACTTAGCTCCTTTGGGCCCTGTTTCTTCAGCATGTACTCTCAATTACCTAGATAATCTGAAGAATGAATATACCAACTGATTTTGATTTAGTACTATTTCCTATGGTGATAATGTCTAAATCTCTTTTTGTTTCATAGTAATCCTGCTGGGGCCTTCCACAATTACCACTTGTCTGCTCACAGAGCTATAAAATTTCCAAGTTGTCATTCACACAAAACATATATGCATACTTTATTAAAGCAGGACAGTGTGACATTGTCTAGTATCTATTCAAAATTATTTAAATAAAAATTCAAATAAGACATTAGAAATATTTACATGCATTTATATGTAGCTAATTAGGGATAGCAATTCAGAGGTAGATTAAAATGTCAATGGACGCAATTTTAGTACTGGAAATTATTAATGCTAAGAATGGGCTACAATCACGTAGGTAGAGATCACTTAACTTTTGGAGGTTGTGTTGGTCTACTAGGGCTGCCATAACAAAATACTACAGATTGGATGGCTTAAAGAGCAGAAATTTATTTTTTCACAGTTCTCGAGGCTAGAAGTCTAAGTTGAAGGTGCTGTGCAAGTTGATTTCTGGTGAGGGCTCTCTTCTTGGCTTATAGATAGCAGCCTTCTTGCTGTTTTCTCCCATAGGCTTTCCTTTGTGCATGTGGTGGTGGTGGGGGCGGGGTGAAGGGGGAGAGAATGAACACAAAAATGCAGGTGAGCAAGCAAGAGATCTCCCTGATGTCTCTTCCTCTTTTTATAAAGATACCAATCCTGGTGGATTAGGGTCCAACCCGTAAAACTTCATTTAACCTGTGTTACCTCTCTAAAGGCCATATCTCCAAATACAGTGACTTTGGGGGTTAGGGCTTTAAGGTGAATTTTAGGGGAATACAATTAGTCCATAACAGGAATTAACTGACCATCAGTTTTGTTTGCATATGTATACTGAAATGAAATAATCAGGTAATAGTTTTATGTTGAAGCTTAGTTCATATAAATAAACTGCTGTGATGTTTTGTAGTTTAATGGCATAGCAATTCAAAATGAAATTCAAGCATTACTATATTGTTAAAAATAATGGTCAAACTTTTCTTGTAGTCATTCATGCTGTACTTGTTGCTAAGTATTGAGTGTATATACATGGAGAATTTATTTTTGTTCAGGTAGTTCTCAATGCATGTAAAGATCTAGGTTCTAATGAAATTTTTGAGGCAAAGTAATTAGTAATACTTTAATGTTTAGTTTTCATGAACAACTGGTCATTTTACCCTCTTTCCTTTATATAAAAATGAAATCATGCTCCACAAATGCCAGTTTATACTTTGGCTCCTAACTTGATTAAGATGAAGGAATGTATGCTTAGGATAGCTCAGACACTGAGACAGTGTATACTAGGAACCACCTGCTTTCCTTAGGGGCATTTTCTATTGAAATATTAATCAGACTATTTGTTGTTAAGGACAGAATTTCCATGTGAAGATTTTGGCTAACATACTACATACCTCATTTTTGCCATGCCCTATATTTAATACACTAAAAAGAGTACATTTAGAAATACTCTTCAGAGTTTTGCAACTTTCACCCCCAATTAATCTGGTTTATTGCTATTCGTTAAATTTTGAAGATTGAGAAAGCCAAGTTATATCAGTTTCAAAGTGCTTTGGGTGTTGTGAAGACTTATTTTTAAGGATATTACCCGATTTCACTCCTAATCATCTTCCTGGCATAACAATATGGAGTTGTTCCACTCTGCTGAGTTACTGCTTGTTCATTCTACTCTGTGGGTGGAGACAAGAATGATATTTAGACATTGTGTTTTAGAAATATCCTAGGGAGAATTTTCCCTATGTTATGGTTTGTAGAATTTTTTTTCGAGAAGACTTTAGCTTTGTTTCTGAACTGTAAGATACCTTTAAAAGTAGACACCAAAAAATCTGTGAGTTAGATGAGAGAAATAAGTCTATAATTCATATGAGTGAATAAAATGAATGTTTCTTTTGATCTTAAACTATGAAGTCTATGTCCAATATGTCTATATGTCCAATAATCTGCATTTTCAGGGTACTACTTTGGAATATAACCTAGAGTAAGTATACATTCATGTTACTGGTGTTTTTAAATAAAAATTAATATGAATGTATTAATAAAATAATACAGGAGAAGTAGATTAAACCTCTGTTGATATGCTAATTGCTACTAAAAAAAGACTGTGGAAACATTAAACATGCTATTGTGAGAAAGTTTAAGAAAACTTTAATTCACTTCATCTCATGCCTTTTAATGACATCTTCTGGAGAAAAAAAACTGAGGAGATAAAACTAATTTTTCCTTTCATGACAATTTCTATTGGAATTGATGATAATTATCAGGTTGTGAACATAATTGAGATTCTAAAATATCATATGAGGATCACATTCTTCATTGAGAAACCTCCTAGTCCTCTTAGATGTAAGCATAATGAAAAATCAAGTAAGGTGGAGACTGTACTCAGATTTTGTGGTACATTGTTTTGAGTTTATTTAGAAAGTTTCAGGGAATACTCTCCTTTGGCAAGAGGATTCTGAAGGGGAGTTGTGCATATAAACCTATTTATTTATTTATATATGCATACTAAATATTGACACCATCATTGTAAGAGTAATGTTCTTTTAGGAGTGAAAGTTTGTACAAACATTTCCAGATATCAGTGCCTAAAATTATGGTTTTGTCTTTAGACGTAGACAGATTGCCTGTTGCATTTTAGATCATATAGACCAGATTCATCCTGAAAACTGGCTATATACAAATTTCATATAAGGTCTTGACCACATGCAACTAGAATACAAAGCAGAAGAGAGATTTCCATGTTAGAGATAAACTGGTCTATAAATCTCTTTCTTCTCTTTAATCACTTTGGAATCCATAACATATCATAAGAGCTGATCCCAGATAAACTTGGTTTTACAGTTGCACTACATATTTATGCCTCTGTTTATTCTTATTTCATTTTTACTGTTGAAACAAAACTAGCTAAGCATTTCGTCTCATTGTCCTAGACCCAGTAGATATTGAACAAAGTTGACTTTCAATTTTTAAAAATATCAGTGGTGATTACTTATTCTTTTATCACTCTTATCTATAAACTGTTAAAATACTTTTGTAGGTATTTTGTAAAACTCTATGCAATATGTGTAAAACTAATATGTGGCTTAGTGATAAACTAGATACCAAATCTGTCTTGCTGATTGGAGAGGGAAAAAAAGCACAGAAAATAAAGTTTTCTTCAGATAACCCAACATAGCTGAAAGGTCTTGATCTATTGTTTCCTTGATAGAATAAACATGGGAAGCTTGAAAGGAAAATTATTGTATGTAGATTAATTTTGGTAGATATCATTGAAAAGTCTAGATTCTAGAGTAAATTGAGTTGAAAAGCACTTCTACAGTTCATCTGATTTAGAATTCACTCACATGTACTCCTTGTGCTTTAAAACTTCTTTTAATGTTCACTAGGGAAACAAACAAATAAACAAAAAACAGTTCAGGATATTTCCTGACTGAAGAAATGGTAGTAAGTGGGAACTGAGTATTCAGAGAGGAACTTGCTAGCTTGACAGAAATGGTAAGAACCAAACTAGATCTGAGCAATAGCATGCCTAATCAAGGAAAGGTTTTCTCAAATGAATTTTGGAATTAGCATATACCCAGGGAACTGGCAGATGGCTTGAGGGTGGGCACAGGGCATACCACTTGGGAGAACTAAGTGACATTTCATTGTACTAATACATGAGTAATGTATCCATATGCTGTGTTTAAAACAACAGTAAAGAGATTATATATCCTTCTATTTATTGGTGATGGCTGTTTTTTCTTGGATTATATATTGGAATTGAGTTGGCTGTCAGTGGATACCTAAAAAAATGTAGAACTCAGCTGGAGGGCAGCTGTTGGCCTTTTGTCCACAGAACAGTTTGGTTTGGTGAAGTAGTGAGTGTGTGCTATCTTACTGGCCACCTTATTGAACAATAATCTTTACTCTAATGGTCTTTCTTAACTTTCATCAAGTGATAAAAATCTGAATTGCCGTATTGGTATGTGCTGTTTGTATGTGGTCCTGCCATGACCTTTCTAAAGTAATCTAGATGGTCTTATTTATTTATTTTTTAATGTCTTTGAGGGAAAAACACAATATGACCCTAAGCCTGGTTCTTATTCTTATTTAAGGATGATGGGAATACCACCCTTTGGATGAAAACAATGAATTTACTACAAATTGTCTATTTATAACAAGGAGGTTTCACTTAGGTGACCTGTCTACTTTGCCCTACTGAAAACATAATATTTTTTCAGCTGTAACATTGCCTTGAGTTCATATAGTGCCTTTTTCCTCCCCTTCTTTCATATGCTGAATGACATGTGAGGTGTTTTTTTTTTTTTAATTGAAAAAGTAACATATTTGGCAGCATTAGGATAAAGAATGGTACCTTACATAGTTAGGTATGTAAAGGAATATTGGAAAACTGGTTTATGTAGCTTATCCTCTCATCTCACTACATATATAAACAAGTGAGGTTTTTAGTTTCTGTTTGTAATATTTAGATTACTTATTTTGGAAATTTAAAAATTATGCTTCTTACATTTGCTATTCTTTACTAGAATAAATATATTATAGAAGTTTTGAGGATCATGGAATTTTCTTGTCACCTTCACTTGAATCTGGTTCATTATGTAAATAGTGAGCTCCTTGACACAGAGACTATATCTTAACTTACTGTTTTATATGCTGGGCATGAAAATAGTAGATGTTTCATAATTAAGTTAAGTGGAATTTATATAAGCTGTAAATTTTTAATGGGCATTTTAAAAATCTTTAAGAGAAATCCATGACGGTTCATGGACTTTGGAATCTCACCTGGTTTCAAAACCTGGCTCAATCACATAAATATCTATGTCTCTCTAAACTTCGTCTCTGAAGTAGGGATAATAATCCCTACATTGCAGGGCTGTTTTGAGCATTACATAAAGCAATGCATGTCAAGGATTTAACATAACATGTAACATATAGTGACCATTTGATAACATTAGCAATTGATAATGTTGTAACACTATTATTTTAATTATTATTTTTCTGAACTCTTTGAGATTCTCCCTCACTCCCTTTTTAAAAGGGACAGATACTGCTTTAAAAAAAATATTGGAAACATTATGGGGATTATTCCTACTTTGGAAGTACAGTAGCCACTAAACCAACATTAATAAGAATAAAATATTATTTTGAGTCAGAAGATATAATTGAAAGCCTCAGGTTCTAAGTCAAACAGTACTAGCTTTGAGTCTTAGTTCAGCCACTTACATATTCTATGATTTTAAGTGAGTAGCTTATCTTCCGACTCCAATTGCCTCATCTTTAAAATGGAAATAGTAAAAACCTACCTTAAAGTGCTATTGTGAAAATTTGAGACAATATTTAAAAAGTATCTTATTCAGTGCCTGCCACTGTTAATAAATAATTTATCATTATTATTACTATTATTATTTTATTCCTCCACTTTTCTTTTTCTCTGTGTTCTCTGGTCTCTCTTATTTATTCTTATTATTTTTTTAATTTACCTTCACTAACTATCCATCTTCAAACTTGCCCATGTCTCCTTTTGGCTCCTCAGTCTTCCTTTTCACATGTATTTCCTTTCTTTTTTGTTTTGAGTCATATTTTTAATGACTTATAACAACCAATTAATTGACCATAGAATAGAGGAATGAGTTCAGTGTGGGAAAGAAAAGAAGCAGCTGAATATCTTGATAAATTTTGAATATAAGTTATTAGCTAGCCTTTACTTTGACTAAACTACATTTCCCTTATGTGATAATAGGGATGTGAACCAAGTTCTGTGGATGTTTGATGACACTGTCTAATTGGTTTTTATAGTGTCAGCTCTAAAAGTATACTTTTTGAATTTGTACATTGTTTAATGAATGAATTCTTGTCTTAATTTTCATTTGACCATTAAATTTTCTTTTAAATTTTTAATAAGGGCTGGATTTTTCCATATGTAAACCTTAAACTGTAATCCTTCAAGTAGCAAGTTGTTTTAAACTGTTTATTTGAAAATAAATCTGCTAGTAGAATTAGAATTTTGTTGTTATAAGGACTATAACTTCCAGAATATATTGGTTACTGAGTATTGAAAATATCTAGTTGTATACTTTAAATTGTTCAATTTTTCCAGAAGACAAGATACAGCTTACCTACTTACCATAAAAGGACAGGATATCATATAGGCTTACTTGCCAGCCACTGCTTCTGAGCTACTATCTAACATATCTGTTTCAAGATTAATATGTTGCCAGACTCTGTTTACTGGCCTTGAAGATATAAATCAAGAATGGTGAGCAGTGCAAGGAAGGGACTAGGCCCAAGTTTCTGGTATATTTAGCATAATTTCCCACACTCAATTCAGTCAAAGTAAGTGATTTTATTTACTTGGTAAATATATAAATTCTGAGATTTGCCTGATATATATTAGCGACAGCTGGCTTTGAAATAACCCTGTGGTACACTGAAAAAAATTAACTCATGGAATGATAGAATTTTGAAGTTCTGAAGTATCCTAGAGATTAATCTAACTTCTTTTTACAGGAAAAAATTAAGACTTAAAGAATAGAAGTGATTTGCGCAAGTTCACAGTCTTAACCTTGGAACCCAAGACAACTTGCTTAGCCTGGCATTTGTGGCCCTAAATTCTCCATAGGGTTTTTATACTTTTCCTGTATTTGTTTTATCAAGGAATGGAAACTTGAAAAAAAATCATTAGGTAAAGCACTAATCAAAAACAAAGAAAATGATTAAAAAGATGGACTCTGTATATTATGTGATATTTGAATTATACAATGATTTTTGAAATTATAAAGTAATACATAGCTATTTAACTTGCGAATAGTGCTGCTTAAAATTATGCATTATCTTTAGCAAATCAATATTAGGATAATGATATGTTGCATGTATTTTGACTTTGAACGCACAATGTAAATAGTGATAACATTTATTCATCCAATAAGAGCTGTATTCCCAAGAGACCATGCAAGAATCTGTTCTCAGAATAGTTGAAGATGCTTAGTAGAGTCTAAAGGTCAGCTTTTTAAAAAAGTGTATGAATGGTTTCTTGAAAGATGGTTGCTCTACATTTAAACTAACATCATTATCAAAAGCCTTATATGTGAAGAATCTATCCATGTGTGGAATTACATGAACGAAAGACTCTGCCCTCTGGGTCTTTGTGTTCTACGTAAGTTTTGGTACACATCTAAAGAAAGCATACAGACAACCTGAAAACCATTGCTTAAATACATAAAATAATTAAAATAACAACATAATCAGATGTTTTGGTGAGTATTGCCTATAGAAGGAATTACAAGTACTTCTGTTCTTGCATATTTTATTGGAATGTGTTGCATTTCTACTGGAACAAGTTCCTTAGGAGAACAGAAATCAAGTATTAGGTATATTTCCCTAGTGTGCTGGGACTATAGCAGGTATTGAATAAATAAATAAAGAAGGGTGAGAGCTTGTGTGGTTTTGTCTGTTCTGTTTCACTTCAAGATTATGAGGGCTCCTGATATAGAGCTATAGAGCTTACCTCTATATCTGTCTCTTTGAGTTGCCAAGTCACAAAGTATTAGAATCACGTGACACCAGATCAGTTTTTGTTGAATGCATACATGGATATATGGCTAACATATGAATGAAGTACAGATGAGAGGTGAGAGGAAATTTATTGCTGTTCTTGAAAAGAGAGATGAGTTTTAGTATTTATTTGAGTAATGAAAGGAGCTTGATGAGTAGTGAAGGCTAGGTTCACTACTCATCAAGCATCATTGTCTTTGGACCCACTCAAGAAGGAATGGTTAAAGGCACTGTGATCAGGTACAACAAACATTTGATTGAGGATGTTAAAGAAAAGCAGAAGAGTTCTGTGGTAGGAAACAGTTAAATGTACCATCTGCTCAGGTCTGTAGTCGAATTTAAAATAACTCCAGGATATATGTTTTAACCATTTTGAGGCTTAAGTGGTAAAAACAGCCCATATTCACATTGGGTTATATTAACATTTTTGATATTTCTGATTATTTTAAGGATTTAAGTGTATTACTATATTGTGATTTTGTATGTTTGTTACTGCCTTGAGAGGCATAGTTTTTATATAATTCTACATGACACAGTGATGACAATAATAATACAATTTTTCCTGAAAGTTTTGTGACCTCTATAGCAGGAAGCAATGTATTGTAAATCTGTCACTTCTTGCAGTCTTTCCAGAGTGTTTTTCAGCTGCATGCACTTTACTTTTACATTATTTGCTATATTTTCTATACCTTATTGCTCTATTGGCTTAGTACATCATGAGATTTCCTTTACATAATTACTTTTATTTAAACACTCATATTTTTTGTAATAATAATGAAATTAATTCCACATTTTCATATAAATATATTCATTTGAAAAAATAAAAATGGTTTCCAAAAGACCAACAACCAAACCAAAAATAAGCAAAGGATATGAAAAAGCAGTTAAACCAGCCAACAAAAAAACAAACAAAAAGCTTATAAACCTGAGAGCCTCTGCATCACTAATAAGAGGGATGCAACTATAATATGATGTATCATTTCTTTCACCCATCAGATTGGCAAGGATAAAACAGTTTGATAATACACAGTTTTTGTGGAGATAGAGAAATATCTTCTGTAATAAATTAAATATCTTCTGTAATAAAATAGTTACTTTCATCTTGGAGGACAATTTGGCAATATTTGTCAAAACTAAAAATGCACTTGTCCCTTGACTCAGTGAATCCAGTTGTAAGAATTCAACTCCAGATATGTAAGTTTACTGTATGTACTCTAAATATCTATTCATAGGAGTCTTTAAATAAACTTCACCATTTCTATATATATGTATATTTTTGTATGTATAAAATTGAAAAGTATATAATAATGTCTTTATTAGGTATGTACTTTTGTATGCATACACATACAAAATTCTACACAAAGACCAGAGGTCTGGGATAGAAGAGAGCTTTATTTCATTGTATTTTTGTTATTCTGTTTGAATTTTTGTTTTTTATCATGTATATGCATTACCTTTTTGTATCAGTTTTAACAGCTTTTTGAGGTATAGTTTACATGCTATAAAATTTATGAGTTTAAAATATCAATTCCATGTGTTTTTTATATATTTACTGAGATGTGTGTGCATCCATCTGTAAGGTAATTTTAGAACCTTTTCATTGTCCCCAAAAGAAACCTTGTACCCATTAGCTGTCCCTCTTCATCATCCCTTACTCCCCCAGCTCTAGGCAACCACTATTCTACTTTTTGTAAATAGGTTTGCCTATTCTGGAATTTCATATAAATGATATCATACAGTAATTGGTCTTTTGTGACTGGCTTCTTTCACTTAGCATAATGTATTCAAGGTTCATCCATGTTGTAGTGTGACAAACATTTTTTTTTAATTTAAAAAATGTTAAAAAAAACCAAAGTGAAAATAGCAATTTTTAAATTACTTATTTTGTTTAAGTATATTGCTCAATAGTTTTGAAATGGTAGGGGATTACAGAGAAATTATTTCTTGTTAAAAAACTTACCATTTATTGAACACCTAGGATGAACTAGTCATTCTGTTAGGCTTTATGTATGTTATGTCATTTAATCCTTATACTGTATATAATAGGTATTATATTGTTTCTACAAATGAGCAAATTAAGTGATATGAACGTTAATTTTTTGTGTCAATTTACACATAAAGGTGTAAAGTATATATGTGTGCAGAAGCATACTTTACAACCAAAGTTAAAAATATGTCAAGTGCTCTAACATTGCCATATTGCACAGTGAAAATGTCATTCACTAACCAGAGATGTCCCATAGAACTTTACAGTGGTGGGGATGGTTTATATCTGTTCTGTCTCTTATGGTATCCACTATCACATATGGCTTTTGATTACTTGTGATATGGCTAGTATGAATGAGGAACTGAATTTTAATATTATTTAATTTTAATTAATTTAAATTTAAATAACCACACTCAGCTTCTGGCCATGATGTAATGCCACTGATTGGATTTACTCTCTCAACTGGACAATTGAAAGAACTGGATAGAAAAAGTGGACAAAATATATGAAAGAATGGTTTGCAAGATCTTGTATATTAAGCACTGAACATTAGGGTTCCCTGAGATGTGGGAAACAAATGAGCCTATATGGGAAACATTTACACTAGCTTATTGCCTTGAGAGAATTTCCAGGCATGTATCAAAGAAAAGTCACTCAGACTGAACTCACAGGATTTTCTCAATTGAGGAAATAAAGCTGAAAGTGTGGGCAGACCGTGCTGGATAGTGTTCATGGAATAGAGGTCTAGAAAGGAAAGTACTCAGCTGATTACTGATTAGGACATGTACGTGAGAAAAGTACTCCAGGCCAAGGAAAGAACAACCTAAGTTTTAGAGGTCTTTAATTGCATGTTTGGCACTCAAACAGGTGTAGGAATAGTGTCTGTTCCTATTAGCCAGACTGGAAAATCTCAAAGATTCATGTGATATTTGATAAAGTATACATAAGGTTTTACCTCAGTAAATTATGGGAAATAATTAGCCCTTTATTGAGCACTAATACAGTCCCTCCTTATATATCTTAAAAGCAAGTCCTTGAAAGATTGAACTGTTTCCAAGTAACTTAACTGTGTTCCAGAACAAAGCTCAAGAAGATTTATAGGAATACAAAAAGATATAGCACCCATCAAGGTAAAATTTAGAATGTTTGACATCCAGTAAAAATTTACCACCATACAATAAAAAACAGGACAATTTGACCCATAATGAGAAGCTAAATCAGTCAGTTAATACCAAACCAGAACTAACCAATGTTATAATTAGCCGGCAAAGACTTTAAAAAGTATTATAAAACTGATTCTATAGTTTCAAAAATTTAGAGACATGAAGATAGGAAAAAAATCCAAATGAAACTTTTGGAGATGAAAATTGCAATGTGTGAGATGGAAAGTTTACTGGATGACATTAATGGCAGATTATACATTGCAGAAGAAAATATTAGTGAACTTGGAGACATAAAAATAATGGAAAATGAAACAGAGAGAAAAGAGAAGTCTTTTTTTTACAAAATAAAGAGAACATCTATGAGTTGTGAATGACCTATTATACATGTAATTGGAATTCCTGAAGGAGAGTAAAAGGGTGAAGAAAAAATATTTGATGAAATAATGGCTGAAAAAATTTTTCAAATTTGATGGAAACTATAAATTCACAGATCCAAGTAGCATAATGGAAACCCTAGTGCAAGAAACACGATGAAGACTACTCTGAAGCATATCCTAATCAAATTGTGAAAAGACATTGGAATAACATGTGTAAACTACTGAAAGTAAATGAGCTGTCAACTTAGAATTCTATACCCAGCAAAACTATTTTTCAAAACAAAGTGAAAAAAGTTTTTTCAGGTATACATTTTTAAGGAAAAGTGATTAAAATGTAGTGATGAGTTTATATATCTCTGTATGTATAAATATGTGTGTGTGTGTGTGTGTGTGTGTGTGTATATATATATATATATATATAATGTATATATACAATGTCTTCAGGTTTCCTAATATTTCCTTTGGCAATGTATAATCTGCCATTAATGCCATCCAGTAAACTTTCTATCTTACACATTATGATTTTCATCTGTAGGAGTTTCATTTGGATTTTTTTCCTATCTTCATGTCTCTAACTTTTTGAGCTATGTAATTCATTTATGATAACTTTAAAAAATTTCTTTGCCTTCCAATTATAACATATTTTTCAGTGTTGGTTTGGTATTAATTGACACACACACACACACACACACGCACACATACACACACATATACACAATGGATGACAACAATAGAACAAAGGTCAAGAGGGGAGAAATGGAAATATACTGTTGGAAGGTCCTTTTACTATATGTTAAGTGCTATAATTGAATGTAGTGGTATCATTTTAATGTAGACTAACAATTTAAAGATGTGTACTGTAAACCCTAAAACAAACACTAAAATAAGCCAATAAAGGAAAAAAAAAATGGAATCATAAAAAAAACCTCAGTTAATCCAAAACAGGCAAAAAGGAGGAAAAAAGAAACAAGTAAGAGACATATAGAAAAATAAATAGCAAGATGATAGATTTAAATCTAAACATACCAATAATCACATTAAATGTAAATAGTCTAAATACCCCAATTAAGAGACAGAGATTTTCAGATAGTAAAAAAAAAGCAAGAAATAATTCTGTACTGCTTGGGAGCAATGCACTTCAAATACAAAGTCCCCAATCAGTTAAAACTAAAAGCTAACACTAACCAAAAGAGAGCTGGAGTTACTATCAGACAAATAATGAGAGAATATTATAAACTGCTTTTTGCATGTGATGAGTATGTTTATTATCTTGATTATGATGGTGATTTTACAGTTATATACCTATGTCAAAACTTACAGGCCACACGCAGTGGCTCACGTCTGTAATCCTAGCACTCTGGGAGATGGAGGTGGGAGGATCGCTTGGGCCCAGGAGTTTGAGGTTGCAGTGAGCTATGATGATGCCACTGCACTCTATCTGGGGCAACAGAGCGAGACTATGTCTCAAAACAAAAAACAAAAAAAACCCCACAAAATTGTACACTTTAAATATGTGCAGTTTATGTTTAGTTATACTTCAGTAAAGCTATTAAAGCATTTAAATATCCACAAGTGTCCAGTAACTACAGTATTGGAGTGTAGAGTAGTATCCTATAAACTCCTTGAGGGTCAGAATTGTATTTCAATATCCTCTGTGTATCTAGCAGAGTAACTGCTTGCCCAGTGTTTGTTTAATGAAGGAATGCAAGACAGCTAGCTCAGTAAACATGGACATACCTCTTACCTTCTCAAAATCTAAATTTTCTGATATGAAAAACTATGACAGTTTATTTTGAAGTTCCCACTAGCTCTAATATTCTGTAATTTGAAACACAGAGAAAATATTCTTCATTATTTAACTGTAGGTTTACATGGAAAAGTACTTTGTTATAGTTGCAATGATAAACCAGCAGAGTTTAAAAAAACTTTTAAAACCTTACTTAGCTAAAAATGAAATCCTTTCTGTACCATTTTAAATAAAATAATATTAAATGTATTTTACAGTAAGTTCCGATATTTCTTGATAAAATCCGAAGTCCTTCCAGTGGCTCTGTTCATATGATCCCCTTGCTTTCTCTCATCTCCTCAGTGTCTCTGCTTCCTTGACGACTTTCTATAAAATAACAATTCCTAGCTGGATGCAGTGGCTCACGGCTGTAAACCCAGCACTTTGGGAGGCTGACTGGGGAAGATTGCTTGAGGCCAGGAATTTGAGACCAGTCTGGGCAACACTGCCAGACCCCATCTCCAGAAAAAAGTAGGGAAAAAAAAATTAGCTGGGTGTGGTATGCGTGCCTGTAGTGTCATCTACTTGGGAGGCTGAGGTGGGAGGATCACTTGATCCCAGAAATTTGAGGCTGCAGTGAACTATGATCAAACCACTGTACTCCAGCCTGGGCAACAGAGTGAGATCCTGTCTCAAAAAAGAACAAACAAACAAATAACAATTCCCACTCTCCTGTATTTTTATTTGTTTATTCTACCCTATTTTCCTCCAAAGCTCCTACCACTGACTGACATACTATTTTTTTTTTTTTTTAATATCTTCTCTTACCTGACTAGAAGGTAAGTTCCATGAGGGCAAGGACTTTCTGTATTGTTGTAATTTCCAAAACAGTGCCTTGCACATAGTATGTGTTCAGTAAATATTTGTGGAATAAGTTGATCAATTAGATTGCAATACCCCTTTGATTTATTCCCCTGCTTGTAAAGATTTTCATGTCTTGAACCTCTGTTGTATAAAAAAGTGAGCTCCAGTTAATTATTGGTGATTTGAGAGATTTCAAAAGGGCTACCTGTTTAAAAATAATTTTTTTCCAGACTTATGTCTCTGGGTGAAGTTTTTATATCTAGATTACTTCTGTGAGTAACAAAAGATAAAAACAATCTGCTGAGTGCCTGGTACTTTTATAAGCACTGTCTCATTTACTTTTCCCAAAAATTCGAAGTGCGATATTATTATCCTCAGTTTATGGATAAGGGGTCTGACTAAGGCCTAGGGAAAATTATAAAAAACAACCATAGTCACATAGAATTAGGATTCAAACCTAGCTCTACCTTACTCCAAAACTTGAGTTCTTAGACATTGTACTTTTTCTCAGTTTCAAATGTATTATTTTTAAGGATAAGCATCAGTTTAAAATGAGCACAGATAGGTTTAGTATATTAGTATAGAGCATAGCAACATTTTGAGGGAAAGAGACGTTGGACATTTTCTTTAGAGAAGGTTGGAGAGTGTGGGAAAGATTTGTAGGACACTTACAGAGAGGTTTTTGAGTGTGGTCTGCGAGGAAGACATTGACTATTTTAGGAAAAGCATGAAGCATTGAACGTCTGAGAAGGATGGCATTGCCCAAAGGGGATAGAATGATAGGGAAATAAAAAAATTTAGTTTCATGATCTGGGTTTCAGTTGGCAAATTATGGCCAGTAAATAAACTCACTTGGACTTTAATTTATAATTGATTAATTAATAACTGAAAATTATTTCACATGCTTTATGTCTCTCAAAACAGTGAAATGAACCTTATGCATCATGGATAGGATAATTTTAAGTCAATGGAAAAGAGAGAGGGGAAAGGAAGGGGGGAGCTAAGGAGAAAGGGAGGGGAAAAGAGTATGTGTTTTTATTAGAAAAAGATTTTACATATATAATAATTGTTATATAAATATATATAATATTTATTTAATAGTAATTGTTACCAACCCTCTTTTGGTTGGTGTGTTTATATATTTCTAAGTCATTCATGCTATATTTATGGGCTAACATGGCAAACTTACCAAGCTTGATTTGTAATAGCAAAACTATTATACTTTCCTCAAGTTGACTAGAAATTATTTTTGTTGGAAATAGCAAAACACTGTTTTACACCATTTTCATTTCTGGTATTCTTTTGATTAGCCTTTCACAGTTGAAAGATTGTTGATTTCTTTTCTGTGATGCAAGGCATTGACAATTCTTGTGCTTAGTTTACATTATTGTTGTTAACATAAGAATGCATTTTACAACTTCCATTTTTTATAGAGATCCACTTTGTTGGCATGACAAAGCCTTTAGTCAGGACTGGGGTTCTGGATTTCTTCCATATATCCTTTTAGTATGTTGTGTTTAGTATGGTGTTTTTGAGGAGATCTTCTTCAATTCGGATTTATTGTGTGTTCTTATGCCTTCTTTCAGAGGAATTTTTTTTTAAATGTCTAGTCGTACTCCACAAAGGATGCTTATATATTTATGTGCTTTTCTTATTGATTAGAATTGGTTGACAACTGGACTGTATTTTACATTTTAAAAGTCTGGTCATCTTGATATAATAATTATTACAATAAACTTTCTGATTTATTCACTGACTTGATTATACAAAAGCTATCATCCTTGTCTTTTAGTTACGTGCTTCCTTGGGCATTCTAACAGACAAGTTAAAAAATTGGCTGTCCCTTTTTTGAACCTTGTTACCCTTCTATGGAGTCTGTATAACTTTTGTGTGTATGTATGTGTTTGTGTGTGTGATATATACATATATTACACATATATATTATAATTATATATAATTAGTACAGTTTATTATTGCCTTAATATGACTTATATGAAACATAGAGAATATGATGTGTACATGCCTAATTTTGTATATCCTTTTATTGTTGCAGGCACAAGATTTAATAATGGATATTTTGTTTTTGTAAGTCACTCAAATGATGTCAGTGTTCTTTTGCAAGTAATGTATTTTCTTCTTTTTATAGGTCCTTTTGTTCTGCATCACAGCTGCCATGTACATGTTCTTTTTCAGGTATGTTCTGTTATACCTATTTATTTTAATACCAAAAATAGTATCCCGTTGTAATTTCTTTGTCAACTGTGAAACTAAAATATTCCCCAAATAATTATCCTTTCCCAGTGGCATAATTTTCTTTTCTCTAGAGTGGCCAGGGATAAATCACTACTCCTTCGTGAGTAAAGAGAAAGAGAAGGAAGGAAGATTTGCTTTTTTTCCCTCCAAATTCTACTTATAGGCTCATAAGTACAATATGTCAATTAATAGCAACCAAATACTGATAATTGAATTTTTGTTTTTTGTCAATCAATTTTAGGGATTTTTCACTCTCCTTATAAAACAATATTTTAAATTTAGATGAGAAAAAAGTTGTCACTTTTTCTAGCTAAGCCTTCTGCAAAGGTAACCGTTTGTTCATAATGTCAGAATTGTATTTTTCCTTGACACTAGGTCTCTGAGGAATGTGGGGGGTGAGAGGGTGAGTATTAGGATGGCCCAAGATTTAAATGCTAGTGAGAAGGATATCTGCCTTCTTCGTAAAATCACAGCAGTATGGGAATATGATTTTTGATTAGAGAGAGTCCACTCCTTCATTCTCTTTGTTTTCAGTGCTACCAATTAATACTCATTTATTTCACTTTTAGTGTACTCATTTGAATAGATTTTTAAAAATTTTTTCTGAATCTAGGCAGAATTCAATCCCAGCAGGAAGGACCAGGCTTTTAATAAAATTTGCACTTAATTGACAAAAGCAATTATGGATTTTTAATAAGATATGTTTGGTAGATATATTTTTTAAAAAAAGATGATTTCAATGATACCGGAATTTTTAAACCACTAATTTCCTGCCAGAACATCCTAATAATATTTGATAAACCACAATGATATAATTTGAGATTATTTTGACCTTTTCAAAATATGTTATATGCAAATATAAAGTGATTATGTTACTGTTGTTATTATTGTAAAGAGATAGCCATACTGTTAGAAGGGGAAAAAATGTATAAAGGTTCAAGATAGGGACAACTTGGTCTGCAAAGGATTGATAATATGATGCATAGTATTTTTTATCAGTCATTAGTGACTGAAAAATTATTGGAGCCGTCTGGTGGTCTTTGTGAAATCGACTTATTATTTTTACTGTACCTTCATATGTACTATACTATTCCTATGTCTCTTTCCTATATTTTAGTAACTTAGGGGTGGGTTGAGGGAGTTTGGAATTATGATTATTTCATTTCATTGATTTCTAAAAACTTAATTGTGTTCAGATATAGTATTAGGACAATATTGCAAAAAGTTCTCATGGTTTATCTTTATATCTTTGTGTTCTGTCTCATCTGAAGATATAGCATACCCAGTGGGGAAAATGCAATCATAAAAAGTTAAAATGTTAGAAACATAACTTTTGTTGATATGCACGGGAGGAAAGTACAATATCTATTTTCTTTTTGTGAAATTTTCTTTTTGTGAAAATTTCTAACAGAACAGGTGGTTAAAATCCTTTCCGTTGTGGCACTTACAGACAGCATATATGACTAACATTTAGTATTTCTTAGTCATCAGGAGTTTTTGAGGTTTAAAAACAAATTGTGTGTTGAATACACTGATATATGCCCAATTTATAACATGGTTCTAGGAAATTATATTTGGAAAACTGCTACCATCAACCTAGTATTTTTGGTGTAGAAAGAAAATCAACCCTATAAATATGTGTTTTGGTGCAGAGCTACGGAACCTTTTCCTGTTTCAGTCACAAAGTCTGGGTTAAAAACAACAATTTAAAATACTTTCCAGAAGGCTCAATACAGGGTTTAAGTGCCAAGATAAACACTTACAATTTTCTGAGGTAAGGGATTGTTTTTCTCCCAAAAGAAGAACTATCACCAAATTCAGTGTTCTTGGCAGAAGTTAGTTTGAATAAATCAACAAAAGAGGTTTGGTAAATGGTAAAATAAAACCATTTATGAAGGACTGTAATGAAACAAAGCAATGTTATATGTCTGTCTGAACTCTAGCTTGTGTTTGGAATGAACAAATAATATTGTACGTAGCATTTGGCAAGTCCACTTGCATTGGAATATTTTATTCTTAAAATTAAATTTTACTATAAATACATATATTTGAGGACATTTATTCCATTTATTAATAATTATTTTAAATCTAATAGCATGAAATTGAATAATTAAATATCAAATGATATTTTCCCCAGGACTCCATTTATGATAACCTCCTTTGAGAAGGGGATAAGGGAAAAATTTGGAATGAGTAAACTTGTGTTTTTATCCTAACCTGTAAATGGGAAAAAGGGAAATTAGACCTACTTTCAATAAAAAGAAAATATGCCAATTTTTTTTAAAAGAAAGAACTTGAGGAAGTAGTTCCATAAGTATTTTCTAAAGGTGTCACAGGTTGTGATGGTTTTAGTATGAATTTACTTAAAAAGCAACACAGTGTTTTTGGTATTGAAAGCTATGGTTAACAAAATGTGTAATGAAATATCTTACTTTTGTTAGGCTGTTAAATAGTTTTTTATAGTTCTTTTACATATATTATCTCATACATGATGATCATGATTTTCAATTGGAACACCAAAAATAAGGTTTATATTCAAATGGAATCCTGGAAATACTTCAAAGGCTTGGGTTTGGGGAAGGTAATGTGTGAAGAGAGAGCTTTAGTTCTGTTCTAGTTTTTAGCCAGCTGGCCTGCCAACCATGAGATATCTATCCACACCAACACATGCTATGGATTCTATTATGAATTGGGGTACAAAGGAGGATGAAACATATTTTGAAGATGTTTGGAACGAAGACTCTTCATATAATCCCAATGGGCATTCTTCAAAATGGTTCTGCCTCCTGTGTTGAATCACTTTGTTATTATGCATGCTATTGTCATTGATGCATCTTAGAGCATTGTCGGTCACTATAAATTCAGGCCAAGCAGAAGTCACGGTTGAAAACGTGATAGAAAATTTTGTCTCGTGGGCTCCTTTAAAGCATTTCTTTACTTCCAAATATGTATTTATGGGTAAAGCAGCCTGAGTTTTTTCAAGTCGAAGGATTCGTCATAGCTCTTGATTCAAGCTTTATTGGGATCTTCCCAACAATCATGTGGAGGAAAAAAAAGATGAGTTTCTTTTCCACTAGCTCATTTCTGTTTTAATTAAGAAGCAAAGGAAAGAACCAACGACAAACACCAAGAGAAACTATTGCACTTAATCCTGCTCGTAAAAACAATGAAAAATGCAACACTTTTAAACATTAATTCATTGATTTTATTTTCAACATTAGGTATCTATGTATGAAGAATACTAATATTTGAAAGGAAGTTATTCAGCATCATTTTTTTAAAATAAATTAATCTAACATAGAATCCTAAAGCATATATTATAACAACTTTGATCACAACCTAGTGAGTACTAGCTAGAAATTCTTTACACATACCTTTGCAAAGGAAACAACAAATCCAACAGTTTGTTTAAACATTAAGATTGAATGGCTCAGACTTGTCATAGCAGTTAATCTATAGATTATATAGGACTGATTCATAATAGACATATGTTAAATAATCTGATGTCAACATTGAAAAGCATTGCATTTTTAGTTAGAAACCAGTGCAAATGAAAGTTTATTGTTGTGTTTTAAACATATTTAGAAACAGTATATTTTTGCCCTTTGATGAATTCTAATCAACTCCCTGTGAAGGCACGAATAATAAACGATTTAATTAGTCTCAAGGTATAGATTTAGTTTTTGTATTTAAGAAAGCCACTCTATCTACTGGCTGGACAACTTGCAATTCTTGAGTGAAAGACACTTCTTGTTGTCCTTGAATATCTTTGCATAAGCTTACCCTAGTATCTTTAAAATAACTTTAACAGCAAGATCGTGGTCTTTCAACCATTTACTGATTTTTACATGAAAGTCCTTTAAATATCAGTTAGATTCTACTAAATGTATTGCTTAAAAATACACAGCACCCAATCTAAAAATTATATTATATATGGCATTTGGAGGTTACAAAAGTCTTACTTCAGGGTTAGGAGAATTTACCCTGAATGATTAGATTTTATTTTAAAGAGATTACTTATAGCAATGCAGAGAGTGAATTGGGGATTTGGAGGGGGCATATGACAGGTAATGGGGGTAGGGAGAGGGTCCTGTTGCAGTTGTCCAGTAGAGAAATGGTGAGTACCTCACTGAAGGTTAGGTAATGATATGGTGGAGAGTGAATTTATCTGAGACATGAGGATTGCTACTTGGATGCAGAAGAGGAAAAACACTGGAAGGTGAGCAAATTAGAAAATAGGGAAATTGTGTGGAAATTGAGTACAGGTTTTGCAAATACAGAGCCTGAGATGCTTTTATGACATTCAGATAGAGGCATATAGATAGATATCAGTTGAGCATTTGGCACTCAGGAGATAAATCTGGGCCTACGATAGAAATTTAGAGCTATCAGTGTATAGATAAGAGTTTAAACCATGCAAGTAGATATTATTCTCTGGAGAGAATATGTAGAGTTAGAAAAAAGGGTCTGATTATGGACTGGGGAATGCTGACATTTGAAGTATAGGTAGTGGGAAAGGAGTCAGTGAAGGAGAGGCCAGAGTTGTAGCAAGAGGCATTCTAAATACCTTATTAAATTAAGAGGCTATTCTTGGCTGTCACACTGGCTATTTGACTTTAGACAAATTACATGACTTCTCTATACCTCAGTTTCTTCATTATGAAAAAGTATAATCTAACATGTGGGCCTCATAGGTAGGGTTGTGAGGATTAAATAAGACACAGTGTCTTTCAAATGATTTTGGATGTGACCCAAAATAAGAACTACATTTTATATTGTGTGACTATATATATAAATTTCCAAGAATAATACTTAACCTTACTACATATGATACATTTGGATATTTTCTATTCTAAATTATTTATTTAAAAAGCTGCTTTGACTCAGGGATGGGTAACAGCCAGCACTGTGAAAAAACACTGAGCTAATACAGGTGAACGCCTAGCACAGTGCAGAATTTGTCCAATGAAAAGAGGAAGTATAGAGATTGTTAGGACTGTCACTTTCCTCAAAACAAATGGAAAAGGTAAGAAAACATAGGTTCATAAATGTTGTAAATAATTTCCTTTGAGAATGCAAGGTTTATTACTAAGTCATGTGACTAATCTGACTTTCTTTTTTGGTAGAAAAAAATCAATCCGTTCATTTGGTGAGTGTACTCCATCTAAGAATGAGAAACTTGTGGCAAATCTCTTTTCACTTTTTACCTGTCAGCCGTTGAGATAGCTGTGCCCAGATAAAGAAATTACTCGAACATTTTATAATGGATATAAATTGTTTTTAGTAGAAAGCAAATAGAAATATTGTACAGAGAAATAGTATGAACCTAAAATGGAACCCCCTACAGTAAGGACTTAATGTGATACAATCATGTCAGAAATGGTCAGTTGTCTTTCATAAACTTTCTTGTAGCCGTGTTTTCACGACAATAAAAATGACATTTTTAGTTGGTTTTCTAAATGCAAATATTTGTTTATTATTTTCACTGATGTCAAGGTTCAAGAAGTGGATGACATCCATGTGTTATTAAATCAATGGAAAGTTTACATCATTAATATGCTATTACCATTCATTGCTGGTAGGCTTATTCTAATTCCACAGTAGTTCTGAGATATTCTACTGGATATAGGAGCTTCTTTGTAAATCAAGATAGTGGTTTGCATTAAAATAAAGGATGAACCATAATTATGTATATATATTTTTTATACTAGTAGCCTGGTGTATACTTCTGACCCAATGCAATTTTAACCTCTGTTAGCATTGTTAAGCTAAATCAAATTGGCACTATGCAATCTTCTTTTTTATTGATTCTGTAAGTTACAACTTCATTAGAACTTAATAGTAATGATAGTTGTATGATGAAAAAGAAGTAAATTTTTTAAGTTTTATAAATTGTATTTAAAATTTTGACAAAACATAATTTTTATGAATTTGGTTTCCTCTTTAGGAGTTATGAGAAATGAAAATAAATTTTTTAATGACAGTCTACAGATTTTAACAAAGCTTTTTTCAATAAAGCATTTTTGTTTTGAGCAAGAAGAAATTTCCCTTGTGTATAAAGTTCTGTTACCTTTGCAGAAGTCTCAGAAAATCAAATATTCATAGGTAAAAGAAATAATAAATCGTGATAAATTTCCAACAAAAGTGATATCATTGAAATAATTTTAATGTATTTTTTTCTTGACAATGTCAGTAATACAGTTATTACTATTGGTGATTATTAACAAGAGGGAGTTTTAGGTAAAACAGTACTCAGTGTTTGAATGAATACTTAGTTAAAAACATTTAATGATTAGAAGTAAAATTATTAGCCTTCTATAATTTTCATTGACTTAATTAAGAACATAAATGTGTTTTAGGAAGTTCCATTGTATAACAGAAATTGTATAGTATTTGATGCCACATATAACAGACTTCTCTTTAGGTTTTGGCTCTACCACTTTGTGCCCTTCAACAAATTACTTGGCTTCTTTCTTCTTAAATTTTTCATCCATAAAATGATCCCTAAGGCTGTGAGAACTTAGAACAGATACTCGTACAAGAAAATAATGTTTTTTAATGGTATTTATATTTCCAAGCCCCTCTTTAGTTATTTAACGTATAAATGAATCAATAAAATATATAATTGGAGTATAGTGCCATTGGTACTATAGAAACAAGTAATGTTTATGATAATATTTCTTTGGAAAAATACATTGATGGTCCAGTATGTTAGAACTAAAGCAGAAGGATTGGGAATTATCCAGATTTAAGCTACTTTACAGAGTCCCATATTTGGAGCAAGAGTTCAGAGCATGGGGAATGGAAAGTGAGGGGATAGAACAGAATTAGAGCTTTTGGCCACATGTGGTGGCTCATGCCTATAATCCTAGAACTTTGGGAGGCCAAGGTGGGAGGATTGCTTGGGGCCAGAAGTTTGAGACCAGTCTGAGCAAGAGTGTGACCCTGTCTCTACAAAAAATAGAAAAATTAGCCAGGTGTGATGGTGCATACTTGTAGTCCCAGCTACTCAGGAGGCTGAGGCAGGAGGATTCATTGAGCCCAGGAGTTTGAGGTTGCAGTGAGCTATGATGACACCACTGCACTCTAGCTTGGGTGCCAGAGCAAGACCCTGTCTCAAAAAAAAGAATTAAAGCTCTTAGGGAGAGAAAGGTTAAAAACAAAACAGGTTAATACTGTTAACCGGGGAGCCAAGGGGTTGGGATTGTGGTTTAAATTGGGGCTTTTCCTTTCATTCTTCTTTTATTTTCTTCCTTCTCCTTTTATTTTCTTCCTTCTCCATCTCTTCCCCACTCTGACTAGAGGCATTTGGGGCAGCTCAGTTAATGGGACTGGAGAAGAAGGGGTCTTGGAGGGATAGAGTGGATAGGCACTGTGGGGCAGAGAGGGGTGGGATGAGGAGGGCAGGACAAAGAAACAAGAAATGTGTTGGCCCTGAATTCACAGAGCTGCAAGATGCTGCCATCCTTCTCTCTATTGTCAGTTTTACTCTCAACTAGTCCTTAGTCCATCCATTGTAAACTAGATTAAAAAATCTAGAAAGATTAAAATGGGTGAAGAATGGAACCAAATAGGGTATCCTTTCCCTCCAAGATCCAAATATCTCTAGGCATCATATTACATCATATTTTATCATAACTCAACTAAATAAAGCCACAGATAACTCTTAAAAGTATCTGCAAGAGCTGGGTGCCATGGTGCATAACTGCATTTCCAGCTACTTGGGAGGCTGAAGGAGGAGGATTTCTTGAGCCCAGGAGTTTCAAGGCTATAGGGACATATATCTGTGAATGAGAATAGCCACTGCCCTTCAGTCTGGGCAAGACTCTGTCTCTTAGAAAAAAAAAAGTATCTGCCAGCACTTTTTAAATCATCTTTTAATGGCCACACAGCTGCTATGCAGTTTACCCTCTTTCCCTACAGTTGCTTTTCTCTGTTCCTGCCTGTAGGGGAGGGAGTGAAGGTGAAGAAGAAGGATAAGAGGAAGTAGAGAGCAAACAGTTGCTAAAAGTAGTGGGGTAAGAGGAAGCCTTAGCTATGTTTGGCTAGCATAGCTCCTTTGTAGTTAAAGAATATACATTCATTTTATGTGTGTCTTCGGTGTAGTTATATGACCTTAGTTTCCCAGAATTTGTTAGTATGTCATCTGCTTGGTAAATTATAAAACTGGGAATGACTTTTCAACTTTATAATGAAACTCATTAATCTTTCAGGGGTCTATTTCAAAAATTGATCTCAAGACCTGCTTATTACCCCAATGTGTAGGCTACCTACTGTTTCCATATAAGCTTCCTTTGTATTAAAGGAAAGTCTTTTAATAGGGATCTTTTAAAATGAAGTTTGAAATTATAAACTTCTTTGAATTAAATTTAATATTTACTCCTAATCCAGATGCCACTTTATGTTTACATATTGTTAGATAATCCATTGTATTAGCCAAAATAAAGAATTCCAACCGTACAAACTTATACACCTATATACCTCAGTTATAATTACAACTTATTCCGTCTCATTTAGGCTTGAGATATAAATATAATCTGGTTTTGAAAATATGAGATTAAAATTATTTGAAATAGAGTATGATTTACAAGTTATAGAAGTTGGAAACTGTTTGCTGTGAAATGTTTGCAGATACTTTTAAGAATCACCTTTTGGCTTTGTTTTCTTGATGCTATAATATGATGTAATGTGATGCCTTGAAATTTTTAAATTTGGGAATTTATGGCCAGGAGCAGTGGTTCACACCTGTAATCCTAGCACTCTGGGAAGCCGAGACTGGAGGATCGCTTGAAGCCAGGAATTCAAGACCAGCCTGAGCAAGAGTGAGACTGCCATCTCTACAAAAAATAGAAAAATTAGCCAGGCATAGTGGCACATGCCTGTAGTCCCAGCTACTCAGGAGGCTGAGACAGGAGGATTGCTTAAGCCCAGGAGTTTGAGGTTGTAGTGAGGTGTGATGAGACCACTGCACTCCAGCCTGTGTGACAGAGTGAGACTCTGTCTAAAAAAAAAAAAAAAAAAAAAAATTGGGAATTTATGATGAATATTAAAAAAATTATTGAGAATTATAAAACTTACTCTAAAATTAGACCTGATGCCCTGTGAATTAATAAAGTAGATAGCCATAGTATTTTTTTTTTCTTTTAGCTTCTTCCCAGAAGAAGATAGCCAGAGTTTTGTAGAGTATTTTAGTGGGCAAATGGCCTCAAATTAAGATTATATTAATGTGACTTTTTAGTAAAAAAAAAAAAAAAATCTTCCTCATTGTAGAAAAATTATTAAATACTGCTAAACAAAAATAATAATAATAATCACCCATAATCTCTTTTTTCAAAGATAAGAAACTACCAGCTTTGTGTTTATCATTATAGGCCATCTGCTCTGTCCCTCTGTGTCTGTCTTTCCCACCTGCCCTCCCTCTTCCTCTTTTCGTCCCTTCTGTGCCCCTTTCCTTCCTCCCTCCTTCACTTTTTCCTCTCCCCCTTCGTGTATGTGTATATATATGTCTCTCTGAAGCTTCTCACGTAAGGTCATATCATGTAGGCTGTATGATAATATGCCTCTGTATTTCCTTATAAGCCATATAAATGGATTCTGATACTAATCTTTGGTTTTTCACAAAGAAACTGGTGATAACTCTTAACAATGTGGATGTGACTGAACATACAAGCCTCATATTCTTTCAAGTTCTAGAATCCTCCTCTGTGTGCTAAAATGTCTGCTTCTTGTGTAGGAAACATTATTACAAAACCCCAGAAAGTTCTTAGACTAGACTTTGCTCAAATTTGAAGCAGTTAAGTTTAACTGTTTGCTTTACCAGTTGTGAGAAATGCAACAATTCACTATGTCTTTCTCAAGCCTGCCTCTTTGTGTCTATTGTTTTCTACTGCTTGAGTTCTTTCAGAGCTAATCCAGGAGCACTGTAGTATAGTTGAGATGGAACTCTGGGGTCCAATTGTGTTGGTTCAAATCCTTACTCCATCTTATTTGTTTTGTGACCTTGGATAAGTTACTTAGCCTCTCTGTGCCTCAGGTTTCTCATCTTAAGTGGAAACAATAATAGCACTTACCTCATAGGGTTATTGTGAGTATTAAATGTCTACTGCATAGTATGCACTCTATAAATATTAGCTGTTTTTTAAAATTTATATTAAGAGCTATAAAGATCACATATCATATGATTCCATTTGTATGAAATGTCTGGAATAGACAAATCCATAGAGATAAAAATTAAATTGGTAGATACCTAGGGCTAGAGGATTTGGGGGAAATGGGGAATGGCTACTAATGGGTATGGGTTTTTTTTTAAGGGTAATGAAAATGTTCAAAAAGTACTTGTGGTGATGGCTGCACTTGTCTATGAATATATTAAAAACCATTGACTGATACACTTTAAATAATGAATTGTATAATATGTCAATTATATCTCAATAAAGCTGTGAATTTATTCTCATATATGTCTGGTACATTCTTGATGAAAATTAAAAGTCACAGATTGCCAGATACAAATTGTGAACACAAGTATGTGCTTCGTATATCTGTAAAGTTTCTTGCTAGTGATATATTCCAATTTAGTTTGAATGGAAATTAAGTTTATAGTCTTTGGAAATATAAATTATCACTTATTTCATGGATTACATTCAATTATATATTGATATTGATTATATTGTGAAGAACAGTTATTTTATTTATTTTCTATTTATTTTGGGGGGGAGGATGTTTCAAAGTCACTGTACTTGCCATGGATAATTTTTGAAATGAATGAAGAACATAGGAAATTATATTAATATATTATTTATATCTTATTTTTTCTATTCCTTGATCTATTTTAGACATTTTTCAGAATTATCATAGATAGCAAAAATGGGAAATATTTGGGTTTATTCCAAGCTATAGCCTTAATACTTCAAATAGAATATCCATGTTTTAAGGCTTATTTTTCATGCTGTTATCAGTTCAGTGACTGGGCTTACTGGGAGAGAAAGTATACCATCTACATCCAAGCTCAGCTGAAATTTACAGTAAAACAGAATATTTTTTTCACCATTATCAATTTTTAGCACAGATTCTGTTTCAGATGAGTGACTAAGTCACTGAACCAGGAGTGTGTTTACCTGTAAGGTGAGCTAATAGGAATGGGAGAGGCTTTTAAGTTCTAAAATTTCAGCCGTCTCTGTCAGAAGGAAAAATTGGGTCTCCTCCCTCTTTTATTTTCCCTTGTCAATCACAAAGCCTTTTTGTACAGGTGGGGCCTTGATGGTGACTGAGTGCTGGCTGTTTATCATGTTCCTGTCATCCTTAAATGCAAAATAAAAGGAGAAGGAGAACACAGCTTTGAGTTCTCAGGCTTTGTGGCAGCCCAGGACCTGTGAATCTCAGCTGCCCTGGAATGCTTTCTAAAGTGATTTGGTCAATGAAATGAAGGATGCAGCTTTTATGGTTTTGAGCTCCTTAGGCATGTTTGGAACAAAAATGATATTAAAAATAAGATGATGGAAAACAGTTGAGCTTATCAGATTTGATTTCTTCTATCACAAAAGCATCAAGTTCTAATGTTGGAAGCACAATTGCTTTCTTCACTTGTGTTTCTTCCTTGTATGTTAAAAAATGTTTTTTGAATTGGATAATTCCAAATTCTAATATTGTCGATAAGCCTTCCTTGCGGGGTGTCACTTAATATATTTTCAGGGATTCTTATGAAAGATAAACTCTCCTCACCTCACCTTTTAAAACAACCAGCAACTTCTACTGGTATGAAATATGTAGACAAATTTATTATAGCAAGCCTAATTTGTTGAAATTATTGAGTCCTAAGAATTTTGTAATCATTAACATTCTTGATCACTTTCCTAAATTTATTATCTATTATCTTACATCTTTTATAATTTTCTATTACATTTTAATGATTAGGAAAAACTGTGTGAATGAATGTGAGTTAGACTGATGGAGCTTTCACCTTCTTAAATAGAATATACGTCTAGTAAAAAAGGGAGTTAATTTTTTATTCTTTGGAAAAGCAGAAATAAAATTGTACTGATAAGGATGAAAAATAAAAGTTTTGTTATCAAATGAGATATTTCTGTTTATTAATTCCTAAGTACCCCAGTTGTTGCTAATGAACTGTTACAAATTTAAAGGTCTAATGTAAGGGCTTTAAGGCAGTTCACAAACTTTAATATGCATGTTACTAAAATGCAGATGATGAGTCAGTAGGTCTGAGGTGGGATCTGAGCTTTTGCATTTTCAACAAGCTCTCAGGTGATGCTGGTGCTCCTGGTCTTGGGATTGCACTGAGTAGCAAAGCTGTAAGTCACATCAAGAATCAAATTATGTAATTTTCTTTAAAGTCTGTAATTTTTTAAAAATCCAGAGAATTTAATTCCACTGCCTCTCTTGGCAACCTATTCCAGTAGTTCATAGCAAGTATAGTCTAAACATTTTCCTCAAACATCTTAAATCTCTGTAGCAAGAGGGAATGACCTTACTTACCCTTTTCTCAGTTGAAACAAAAAACAGCTATTCATATAATTGCTTTAGAAGCTCAAAGATTATTAAGTCTCTTTTCCCTCCCTCTTACTTTCTTCTCAAAATCAACTTCCTTTAATATTTCCAGCCCAAATATGTATTTTGCCTTAATTTATTATCCCAATGTTAACTGCAAATCATCGGTGTAGGGTAGAAATCATTAGTCTGTTATTTAATTATTCAGTAGGCTTATTGATGAAATAGAGACTTTTCTTATCCTAAATTTATCATTAATCAATGTATGAAACAAAAAGCCTAGAAGAAGGAAGTTTCCTCTTTTTCTTAAAAATTTTTAAATTGTATGAATAATACACTTTAAGTTCATTTAAAAATTGAAATAATATACAGTAAAAATTGAAAGTTCTCACTCCTTTATCTACCTCCTTCTTTGTACTTCTTTTTTTAGTTGAAGCCATCTTAACAGTTTGCATCTATCCTTCCAGAATTCTTTCTGTACATACCTATGTACCTATGTTTATATTTTTTAAAAAATAAGATCACATATTATATATTGTTCTGTAGTGTTTTTTTATTTAATAATGCATTTTAGGGTTCTGTCCATATGCCAGTACGTATAGATCTACCTCATTGCTTTTAGGGGCTGCAAAAAAGTCTGTAATTCTTTATGCCTTCTTAATAGACATTTAGACTTTTTGCAGTTTTTCATTATTACAAACTGTACAACTGTAGACATTCTTTTTTTTTTTTTTTTTTTTTTTGAGACAAGGTCTTGCTCTGTTGCCTGGGCCACAGTGTGCTGGCGTCATATAGCTCACTGCAACCACAAGCTCCTGTGCTCAAGCGACCCTCCTGCTTCAGCCTCCTGAGTAGCTGGGACTACAGGCATGCGCCATCACGCCGGCTAATTTTTCTATTTTTTGTAGAGATGGGGTCTTGCTATGTTGCTTGGGCTGGTCTCAAACTCCTGGCCTCAAGTGATACTCCACTTTGGCCTCCCAAAGTGCTAGGATTACAGGTGTGAGCCACCACTCCAGGCCTAGGTATTCTTTTTAAGATATCTTTGTGCCCATGTTCCAGTATTTCTGTAGTTTAGATAGTTACCTAGAAATGGATTCTTTGGGTCAAATATACTAGACATATTTAATTTTAATAGATATTGCCAGATTGTCCTCCAAAGAAGGCACTACCAATTTATTTTTCCTCCAAGGGTGCTTGTTGATTCCCCACATCCTAGTTCATGTTGGTAAATTTTACCTTTGTCAATCAAATGAGCTAAAATGTAATGTGTCATTTTTGCCTTTGTATTTCCCTGGTAACTCGTGAAGTGGAATATCTTTTCATCGGCTTATTAATGGTTTTGATTTCATACCCTCTACCCATTTTTTATTTTTTAATTTATTGCTCTGATTTGTAGTAGCTCTTTATATGATATTAATATTTATTCTTTCCTGTTATATTGTTATATCAATCAGCTAGTGTAAACAACAACCGCACAATCTAAGTGGCATATAACAAGAAGTGAATTGGCTAGGCCAGCTCTGTTTCACACTGCAGGTCTGCGAGGCAGTTGGGGCAGTTCTGCTCCTCATGTGTTTATTTTTAAGCACAACGCTGAGGGGACAAAAGCTATGCATGGAAAGCTGTCCTCATGGCAGCGGCATGAGATTTGTTTCCACTAACGTTATCTATAAAATATGGATACATGTATATTACCTTAAGTACTTTATTTCAATCTAGTACACAGAAGTATCTGCTCATTTACCGAGGCATTTTCTTTGAGTATGAGTTCCCTAGCTGGAGTTCTGAGTTGTTGTTGTTATAAGATATTATCTTTCCAAAGCATTTAACTCAGTTTCCACAGGAAAAAAGCTTTCTTCCTTTTTGGTTTGTGTAATATGTAAGTCAGTTACATAATTACATTAACAAGTACAACTGACCGTAAACACATTTAGGGACAAACACAGCTGACACTTGGCAAGCATATAACTCAACTAATATGAACAGAGGTGTATGTGGTCGTATTTGGGAGTGGTGTTTTCATTTTTGAGCAATGAATGTACACATTAGAATGTTTTACAGAGAAAATAGGGATACTAATATAAATTGTTCTTATTAAATGTAGTCTCTTAAATGAAGATGAGATAAGAGAACTTTTACTGTAAAGAGCACATTTAAAAAATATTTACTAACTTCTGATCTACAGCTTTTGTAACTGCAATATCATCACCACTGTCCTCTTCTTTATTCTTTTAGAATTTCTTCCATGCCGTAAAGCTCTCGAGATTTGGCTTCTACCTTTTTTTGGGGGGGAAGGGCTTGTTATTTATCCTAGTAGAGCCAGCCGAACTTCAGTCATACTTTTATTGTAGGTAACAGTTGATGCATTTGATATATCTCTTGATGCTTATATATTCTAGCCTAACAATAACTGCAGTTCAAAAATTCATAGACTGTATGCTGATTTAGTGTTCTTTCATATTTATTTTATATGTTTCAAAATTCCATAAATAAAAGTATTATCTTTTAAAGTAAATAATACCAATACTTAATGTTTCAGGGGATCATGGATTTTTAGGGTAGGAAGCAAATAAATTAAAGATTATGTAATACAGCACTGTTACTTTTCTTGTGAAGAAACTGAATCTTCAAAATTTTTTTGTGGCTTGTCCTAGATCAGATAGCATTCAGTGACAGAGATAGAAGTAGACTCTTGAATAATTTACTTTAAAATACCATGATCTATTTTAAAATAATTGAATATTTTGAAATTAATGTGAAGGATATGGCAAAAGACCCAGTATTATTTTTGTGCTCTTAAATACTACAATGTGATGAAAAGCCTTTTGAGAGGAAAGATGAAATTAAACAGAGGGACTTAGAAATTAAGGAAGATAGAAATTTGGTCAAAAATTTATTAATGCATATTTTGGATTTTGTGTATGACATAGTTTAAACTACATCAGAAATGCCATCTCATGGGACTGTTTGTCTTTCTCTTTGAAATAGTAAATATTTCTTATTATTGCCAATAGAAATTTTTGAAATTCCTTTTTTGTGACAAGGTTTTAAGCCAGAAAAGGATAAAAGCTACTTTGTAATCAGATGGCTATGGTTCTGTCTCTGTGTTTCAAGCTCTCTCTGTCTTCGTCTCCTCTCCTCCCCCAATCCCACTTTGTTTCTTATCTTTTTGTTGTTTTGTTTTGTTTTCTGCTTTTGCTTTAATTTGTAATATCGAGGAAATAACTAGTAATACCCTATGGCACCTAACATTAAGTAGCCATCATATCATTTTATGTGTGGCAAATGTGTGGATGAATGGTATTTTAGAACCAAATTAAATTTATGTTACTGTTTCTTTATGCATTATTGGTGATTTCTTTTTAAAGAGGAAGAAACTACATTAGCATATCTTTGTAATCATTTCTGATCTTTCATCATGAATTGATCACTGTTTTTCTTATGAAATATATACAGATATGTATTAAAGATTTATTTGAACAGCAGTCTGTACATTTTAAGAATTTCAGCTGTTTAATCTTCGTAAAGGCAGTTCCAGCCTTAAGCTCATTGGATATAGTTAGTTGTCATTTAAATTAAATTTTCCAAATCTATGGTAAGTTAATTTCATCCAGAAAAATCAAAAACATCTTAAAATTTATTCTTTATTAGACTCGAGGGCATTGTCTTGAGTTCATTTTATTGAAAAATAATTGACTAGATTTCCAAAGAGATTTATAAAAAGATATTGTATGCTATTTTTTAAAACCATGGACTACTTGAAGTTTCACAAGATGGGTCTGAAATTATGTTGTAGAATTATAGGTTTTACATTCTTATTTTCCAGATTGAATTGGTCACAGCAATAATAAGCTACAATTGAAATATGAAACTTTGACATAAAGGAGAAATTGGAGTGTTACTGACAGCTGTTGTCATAAAAGAGATGCGCTAGAAATTTATGTGTCTCTAAAACATTATCTTCCCATGAGTCCCCTTCCTCAGCTTACCAAATTTGAGTTCTGTTTCCACTCTGCTGAATCTTACTTCAGTTAAATATCTTTTCTTCTTGTTTGGTACATGAATTAAATACATATTAGTGTGATCACATCTACCTTGTATAAGGTTCTGTTTTTATCTAAAAGTATTCTTTTCAAACCATACTTTGTTTGGTTTAACTGTTTTTACTGGTTAATAATGTCCGGATCTGCTCTAATCTTGACCTTTTGTCCTATTTCTAACCCTGCAAATCTGACTCTGTTCCCTAATTGTTGCTCTTGAACTTTTTGTTTAAATTTAGCATGTCTCTTCTTTTCAGCATCCTCTGTCTACTTTTTTTCACCTGATAGTTAATGTCTCCTCTGTGAGTGGTCAGGTAGTATATCCCCTCATTTTACAATGTGCTACTAATTATACAGGCCACATTTTTGGAACAACATACTTTCTTTCAGTATGTAGTTTTATTTGGAAGTGTATAGTAATTTTAAAAATGTTAATATGTCCTAAATAGAACCTATCTGCATCTCAATGTTTTGTAATACTTTTCTGCAGAAAGTAGTGCACAAATCATATTTCTGGCTGTGCAATTTACATGGAAGAAGTTTTAAATTCTTATGGGAAGAGCTAAGGATACACCAGTGAGAGAGATGAATATAATGAATTTGAGCAACAGATATTTATCTAAATTTTATCACCTTTGAAGGAGTCATGTATCACTAGGAACTTAACATGTAAATAGCATGCAAGTACATTATGTCTTTAAAAATCCACTGTACTAGTCTTTGTCTCCCAGAGCACAGAACCATTTTGTCCCTTTCTTGCAGCTGTAAAGGCCTCTGGATGGTGAGGCTTTGTTGAAAAGTGGAAAAATAATAGCTAGCCAATGTTTATTGAGTACTTACTATGGGCAAGGCACTGTGCTAAGTGCTTTACAAACAGTACTGGGTTAATCTGTACCATCACCCTAAGAGGGTAGGTACTGATATTTTCTCCATTTTATAGGTGAGGAGACTGATGTTTTGAGAGGTTAAGTAATTTGCCTAGAATTGTATAACAAGAAAGAAACAAAACTTGAATTTGAATTTGGTTCTCTCTAACCTTAGAGCCTGTTTTCTTCATTACTCGGTCTACCTGACTACACCAGTACTTTTCAACTTTTTTCATATCATATCATATATAGAAAATGTTAGTGTGTGTTTGTACAGTATAGTGACAAAAATGAGGCAGCTTAGAGCTGGAAGCAACTGACCTGGAGGTTCTGGGCACACTAGAAGCCTCCCCCTGTTCCACTACCAAGTCAAGTCAGAGTAAGGAGGGGATCAATAACTAGTCTTTCAATGAGTTGTGGCAGACAGACCTATTTGGAAACTGTTCTACACTATAATGTCTCCCTCAGAAAGAGGAGGTGAGAGGTAAATGCCCCTTTTAATAATGTAACGATGCCTCCAGCTCCCTTTATCGTGACAGGCTAGGTAATAGGAGTTTGGATGGTGATGATGTGTTTTCAGCTCTCCTATGTTCCTTTCTCTGTCTTCTTTTTCTTCTTCTTTCCTGTTTGCTATAATAATAACTACCTATAATTGATGGTTAAGTTTTGTTCATTTAGGAAATATTTATTGAGTTGTATGCTTTAATATGTGTGAAGTGATATGTAATAACACAGTGGTATGAACAAAGTGCAGTGAACAGGAGGGACACTGTGATTAGTTTTAACTAGGGAGTGTAGCACTAACAAATGCTTCACTAACAAGTAGCATCTTATTCAAGCCCTGAAAGATCAATTGAATTTAAACCTAAGAGGTCAGGAGATTGCAGATGAGGACTGTAATGCAGATAGAATAAAGACTTAGAGGTTGGACCACTTAGAACTATGTTTACATGCTTAAAAAAAAAAAAAAGGAAGGGAGAGAGAGAGGAAGGCAGGGAGAGAGAAAGAGAGCCCTTTCTTGCCCCATTATTTCTTCTAGTCACTACCTTTTTTCTTTCTTCCTCTTTATAGCAGATTTCTCAAATCAGATGTCCATATTTGCTGTTTGGCTTTCTTATGTGCCACCGTAATCTGATTTCCACTCCATCAGTCCTTTGGAATTGATCTTTCTGAGGGCATCAAAAACAACCTGTAACTAAATCTAATGGACACTTTTATGTTCCTATCTTACAAGGTCTGTCAGCTACTTATGACATTGTTGCCCACTTATCATTCTTTTCTTAGTTTTCCTGAAATGGTGCTCTCTTGCTACTTTTTTCTATCTTTCTAGTTACACCTCCATCTCCATTTCATTATTTTCTTTCTTGTACCATCCCTTAAATGTTAGTATATTCAATATTCTGTTCTAGGACCTCAGCTTTTCTGACTCTTTATTCACTCCATGGGTAATCTTACATATTTCTATGGTTTTCATTACTGTTTATATACTGATGACTCCCTTATCTATATCTTTAGCTCAGCTCTCTTTCCTGAACTTCAGATCCATGTATTAAACTGCTAACTTAGCTGTCTCACTGCTCCTCAAAGTAAGATTTTTACAAAACAGAACTTACTGTCTCTGCTTTAACCCTTCTCCTATCTAACCCTTCTCATTCAAACACTTTATTTTTCTTCAGGTGTTTATTTCGGTGACTGCAAGTGCTACTCAACGAGTTTGCCCAAGTTTGAAATTTGGGCATCATCCTAAACTCCTCCCTTTCAATCACTCCAATATTTAGTCACCAAGAACTATCTCTTTTTCCTCCTTTATGTGTTTCAAATCCATGAGAGTGTCTCCATCCATACTACTGGTGCTCTACTCCATAATCAAGGCCTCCATTGCCCTGGTTACCACAAAAAGTTAGCCCTGTCTTCTAACAAGTCTTCATGCATCTACTTTCTGTTCCAGCCAGTTTGTTTTCCAGCTATAACCAGAGAGCAATTACGATTCTGTGATCCAGTTTAAAGTCATTCAATGGATTTCTTGCCCTCAAAATAAAGTCTAAACTCTTTTAGGTAGTTTGCAAGGCTTTTAGAAAGGTCTGATCTCATCTGTGGGACTAGAAATGCAGGAATTTGAATCTATTACCTGGATTTCAGTACCACTTACTATGTGATATTGGGCTAGTTGCTTGTCTTCCCTTTGCCTCAGTTCTTTGCTATGTTAAAATGGGGTTAATGATAGAGCCTAGGATTATTGCTAGGATTGAATGAGTTGTGAAAACAGTGCCTGATACATAGTAATTAGTCAATAAATATTTATCCAGATAACATTATTTTTAAGAAATCCAAACTAATGGCATCAAATAATGTGGTCATTCACTATTTAAAGCACAAGAATATCTGTAACTTCAACATACATGGAGAGCATGTGGTAATCAGTGTTCCTTGTAGACACATACTAGCAAAAAATGGATAGTGTATATGCTGGATATTAAATGAGAAAATAGACAAGTGAACACCATAGGAGTTCAAAAGAGAGGACATTCTGTACAGATATGATGTGGCCTTAAAAGGATAATTAAGGCAGTGGAAGATACAATAGCAGCTAACATTTTTTGAACCCTTACTGTGTGCTAGACACTGTGTTTAACACTTTGTATGCATTATTTCCTTTACTTCCTCAAAAGACCTTTAAGAGATATTATTTATAGCTTTATTTTACAGATGAGGAGACTGAGGCTTAAAAGATTAGGCAGCCCTGTGAAGTATAGAGCTAGAATCCCAATCCAAATAGATGACAGAGATGTACTTTAATTATACATGCTTTAAAATGTTTTTCCTTTTTGTCACAAGTCTTTTGAGGCAGCATATGCATTCTTTCTCTCTCGCTGTCTGTCTCTCTGTCTCTCTCTGGGTGTGTGCGTGTGTGTGTTTAAAAACAATTTAATGTTATTTTAAGTACATATAAAATATGGTGTGTTTATCCAAATTTTCTCATGCATAAAATACATTTTGTAAGTATGTTTTAGTCTCAGTGTATAGAAAGAAAAAAATACCAAACATCAGCCTTAGACATGAAAGTTCTTAGGAGAATATGATAGGGTTGAATTGCAAAAAAAACAAATATTTTGCCAGTTGTATTACCTCAGGCTTTTTAACTGACACTTTCTGAATTATAATTAGAGTAACGTGTGTTAAATAAGTCTATCTCTTTGATGACCTTTTGTAATTTTGCAAATGTAGAAAAAATCTGATATTGACAATTCAGAAGTTCTCTTCAGGCTTGATTTAATCTGACTTTACAGGCTTAGTACATTTCATTGAAAGTAGAGCATTTGCAATAGAACTTTTGTTTGAATAGATTTGGGATGTTCATATTGGGCTTTTGTTTTGTGACAGACTTTAAATGGTGTTATATAAAGTACTGTATTTTTGAACACCAGACAGGCTAGATTCTCTTGTGAAGATAGATTGGCTTTGGTTATCACCAATGTGGGCAATATCCTTTTTCTTTCATGTCATTGGAAAAGATTATTAAACAATTCTTGTCATTCATCCTAAACTTATTTTGGTATTATGCATACCTTTTCCACAGTTTACTTTTTGTTCTTTTTTTATAAAAAAACCTTTTTTAATCTTGATGCTTTTGTTTTGGTAGCTTGCTCTAGCAGGCCAAAACTATGAGCATTTTGCAATTTTCAGAATGTGTAGTCTTTTGTTCTTTTTTTTCTTTGATAAAGAGATTATAAACTATGTTCTTAATTGTCAAAATCTAGACAACAAAATTCACGAGTTAATTGAGATCTTACAAAGGGAATAAGACTTAATGCTTCTCACTAATACCATATAAAAGAAAGGGTTTTTTCTTTGATAGTTTTTCTCATGGATGTATTAACTTCTATTATTTAATGCATTTGTATTCCAGGTAGCTTCTGATTTTTCCCCCTTTTAACAACATCTTCTTGGAAATGAAATGTTGGGGAATGATACCTCTTTTTCACTGTTTATTATCTGTGTCAATAATTTCAGGTTGAATTAGATGGGGAGATATATGTAACTTTAAACTCTTTTTCAAACTACATCTTGAACATAAGAGGCAGCAGTTTTGTAGTGGGATGAGTACAGCTTTAGAATCAGACTAATTTGTATTCAGATTTCATTTTACCACTTAGTGCTTGTGCAGCCTTGAACTATTTATTTAATTTCTTGGACCCTATTTCTTAGTCATAAAATGCCAGTAATTTTTCTTTTGCTGATTTGTTGAAGATTAGAGACAGTGCAATTAGGGTCCCTTTCAGTGCCTGACACAGTAAATACTCAGTAAATGGTGCAGTTGTGCCACTTCTCTTAAGGAAGATGTTTTAATATTATCTCAGTTGTGAGAAAATGTCTGTTAGAAACCCCTTCTGGTCACACGGCAGGATTTGATTTCACTGATGCTTGAAGATGAATGTGAACATGTGACTGTCTTTGGCCAGAGGAATGTGATTGAGTGTGGTGTATGCCGCTTCTGGGCAGAGGCCTTTAGAGCCTGTACTCCAGGTGCCACATGGCCTATTTCTGTCTTGCTGATTAAGGAAATATATTGCCTATGATAGTTCTGTTACTCCAAGTTCATCTTGAGCATCCTAAACAGAAAACATAAGAATATATTTTATGAGAATGTGGTGGTCAAGAGACGTGTTGGAATGTGGAAGTTAAATTTTTTATGAATATGCTCAATAGAGTAAAATACTTCATGGAGGAAAGGGGCATTGTTAGGCAGTGAAGCCTTTGAGGTTCATGTAGTGTAGAGCACCCTAGGCCTGGTGATAGCAGGAGTAGCTGTTTAATACCTCTGAACACCACAGGTCCTGAGAGAAATGTAAAAGGTATCTATAGATTAAGAGGAATGGTATTTCATTTTAATGGCAAATTCATCTTGAAGAAGTGGCTAGTTGTTGCCACCTGTGTTGTTACTATGATTGTTGTTACTATCTGAGCATCTACTTTGCATGCTTTAGGGGGTTGGGAGAGAAAACAGCTCAGTTGATTATAGTAGTTTGCCTACAGAAGTGCAAATGTGTACCACTTCCTAGCTGCTTAATCTTGAGCGAGTTCTTTAATTCTTTTAGTTCTGTTTTCATACACATAAAATGGGCATGATCAATGCCTGTTGATAATGTAAAGATGTGAGATAATGTATACTGGATAACATATTAAATGCCTAGCATTGTGACTGCAACTTAGAAAATGCAAAAATTATTGGAGTTGTCTCCCTTGTTAACTGCATTTGTTGAGAAAGGTGGTGGTGATGCATTATCAAGACCTTCCTTTTTCTACATGATTTTAGAAGGAATAACACTATTCCTTTTCTTGTGACAGTATCTTTTATAAAATCTTTTTATTTATTTTCCTTAATATTGCATAAAACTCAGTAGGCTATAAGTTTACTGAAGGGCATAAACTCTTTTTCATTCCAAAGGCCTACTGAGGTACCTTGTCAAAATAGGTCCTCATTTCCCTTCTGTAATATGGACTCTCAATAAATAGTAAATTAGATTGAATTTCTTCTTTAATCATTCATCAGTATAATTGTCATGTTCATATTTGTACATATAAACTCTGCATATTTAATATTATAGAGATATTATTTCTTATACAAAGTAACTTATCTATATAAATAGGTGTTAGACTAGAAAGCATCTAGTAAATTAAATAGTCAAAATGCCGTTTGCTTCCATGCTCATCTGATAATTAAAAGTTGTTAATGAAGCAAAGTCCTTCTATCAAATCCTATTTGTTTCCATTGTCTTACATTTGAGAAATTCTTACTTCCTTGTTTAGGGTTGTCTGAGTATGGTACACCCTGAGATTAGAGGCAACATTTAGCTGAAATTGCAGCGGTGGTTAAAAATTGCACAATTAGCCAGGTGCAGTAGTCCCTGCTACTCAGGAGGCTGAGGCAGGAGGATCCCTTGAGCCCAGAAGTTTGAGGCTGCAGTATACTATGATCGTTCCTGTGAATAACCACTGCCCACTGCACTCCAGCCTGAGCAAAATAGCAAGATCTAGCCTCAAAAAAAAAAAAAAAATCCACAATTGCAAATTTATCTTAATCTATGTATCTGTGTGAAGAGACTTTGTATACTTTATTGATTTTGTAGCAATGGACAAAATTTACAGATTTAGTAATAGGTAATTGAAACATCTGGTGACAAATATCAATGTAAAAGATATAAAAACAAATTTTAGTGTTGTCTTAGAAAGTCTTGCTTTTGTTGGAGTAGACCTATAATATTCTTAATGAGTTTAATGCCATGTAAGGATTGGATTTCATATTGTGTATGAGTAAGACATCCTTATAATCAGAACTTTGAATTCTAAAGTAATTAAACTTGCCCTTGATTAGCATATAAAATGATAGAACCTTGTGCAGAATTTTGGTCCATCTGAAATACCATTATAATAAAATTCTAATCAAGCCATTATTTTAATGGTATATTAAATGGGATTTTGTATAACAATAAACAGAGTAAGGAGTATGAATGACGTAAAGTATTAAAGAGTGCCATCCTTTAAGAAATTTATAATAGAATACATGTTCTTCCAAAATGGAAAAATCGAAGACTTGATGCAATGTTTGCTTTTAAAGCAGTCACTAGTGTTTAAATTATAACTTTAAAGTTGTAAAGTTTACTGCATGTACATGAAAGATTTCCTGTATTGCTTGCTCTTGACTTCTGGTGATAAATAATGTCTTACAATGGGGAAGAAAAGAAAATACTCTATTTTTTATATTTTAACTGGAATAATTTAAAGATAACACAAGTTCTTTCCTTTACCTTATTCTCTTTTTTAAAAAAATTGTATTGTTTTTTCTTAAAATGTGCAATTTTTTTTCTCTAACAGATTAGGTTTCTATTTATTTAGACTTAATTAAATGTATTCAGTTACAGTAGCATAATGTGTGGATTCAAACTCAAGCTAAATCTTACATTCCTCAGTATTAATAATGTATGGCTTTTCTCCACCCATTTTATTCCAATAAAATGAAGAAATTTTTACAGTTAAAGATGGCTATGGTATTTGTCACAATTTCTGTTATTAGAAAAACTACAATATTACTTAAGAAGAATGTAAGATAAAATTTTTCATCATTTAGATAATGAAATAAAAAATGTCATATTAATTGTATAGAAAAAAAGTATTGGTACTCAACAACTTCTGTTCTCAGAATCGAATTATATAGAAGTTGAGTGAGCATCTGAGTCCGTATGTACTATATGGAAAACAGCCAGTTACAGCTAAAACATTTTCTCATAACATTCATTAACTTTCCGTAGAGAAAGTGTTTCACACTTAGATCAGCTCTTTTGGAAGGAAGAAATTTAGAGCTAGAACAAATAATATTTAATGCTCATTTTATAAACCAGTAGTGAGAAATCTAGCTAGCAGCCAAGATTTTTAGTCTTATACATCTGGTCATGATGATTTTGGAATCTTTATGCTCTGATGATATGCCTTTGTTATGACTTTAGAATATTTTCTGGCCAACTCATTTAGCAGGTATGGAAGCAAATCCTGAGTCAGACCAAATTCCTACCATCCGTGAAGAATACTGGACTCTTTTAATTCTGAAAGAGAACAATTCTTTGGTTGGTTTCAGAGAGCCATTTTGTCATATTGCATATAAAGGGAGTGTATTACTCCTCAATGTTTTCTCTTCTTCTCCCCAACACCTTCAAGTTTGTTTCCTTTCATTTGAATACTATTTTAGACCAAATTTTAATAAGGATCTAAACACTTCTGGAAAACAATTGGTATACATCTTTTATAAAATATTCAGATATTCTCTTAAAGATGGGTTTAACCTAATCAGCTGCCATTTGATATCATGTTTGAAGAAAATGAAAGATGCATTCAACTTTAAAATAGTTTTTAGGTGGCTTGTATAGTATGCCAAATTATCTCTGAGATAAAAACAGAAGCACAAGGTATACAAGGTATTTTGCATGTCATTTCATCCCTTAGGTCATTAATTATTAAATGTTATACAGAAAATGTCAGCGATCATTGTATGCATTAAGACAATTTATTTCTTATTGGGCATCTTCCCAGTTTACTAACAGTGTTCCTTGAGATACTGAGAAAGTCATTTAAGATCTCTTTACATGCATTTAATTTGTAATAGTACTATCTATTGAATATATAAACTTATAGTTAAATGGTTTTGTTGAAATCCTTTCTGTTTTTGAACAACGATTAAATGTTTTTCATGACTCAGTAATGAAAAAGGAAATATTTATCTTGAGGATAAGCCAATTTATATATTATTGGACATAGCACAGACCACCCTGAAGTCTACTGTTTATAGTTAAGGATTTTAAATCTACATATGTGCTTGATGAGCCAGAGCTATCTTTGTTCCAACTAGAAAGTTTTGTGTCTGCAAAGGGTAATAATTTCATGTTCCCCACCCCTAAGTTCCCCCTCCTTTGGCTAATAAAATTCTGTCAAGATTATTTTATTTCCACAGGGGAAAAAGCTTCTTTGGACCTCAGTAATAATAACATTGAGAAATTTCATCTATCAAAGGACTGATGTTTAATATTGTTGGAAAACACTAGAGTTATATTGCCTTCAAAACCAGTTTCATATATATATATGTGTATATATATATATATACACACACACATATATATAAATTTAAAGCAGAAAGTAGCTGACTTGTTTTTAGTGCAAATTTGTAGTTTCATTTGAAGCCTTATTCTCTCTGCCCAGCCACAGATTTTAGAATTCTTCAAGGATTGATTCTAATCTTTCTTATTGTTTCTCTGTATTTTCATTGTAAACAACTTACTACATGCTCATAGCTTTAACTACTGTCTAACATAATAGGAATGGAGTATTTCTAGGGTCATGGAATTTAAGCTGGAAAAGGAGGATAGTGGAGAAGAAAGCATTGGTAGATGGAAAGAAATATGGAGCTACCACTGAATTGGAAGTCTCTTAAGAGGCCAAAGAACCTTCATGGTAGAAGTAGTTCAGCGAGTAAAAAAGAATATTATTAGAAGGTGAACTGCTTGAATAAATTATTCAAGAGCAGTTAGGATGACAAGATTATGGTAGTAACTGTAGATGTAGATGGCTGAAGTGAAGTGGAGTTACTCATTGGAAACAAGTCCAGAGGACTGCCTGGATGTGGATGTTGAAGTCACCTGGAAGAAGGGAAAGGCTTTGGAATTTAGAGGAAGACTGTGAGTTAAATTCTAAAGCCTTTGATGAATAAGAGAGAATGACAGAGAGATTAGCAGATGTAACAGTGATGCGGAAGCAAAGAGGGTGGTATGAGTGAATGCCATGAGCCTCAAATGATCAGGGGTCTTTATTAAGGAATTGGAGATAACTATATGAAACTAGAAATAGGGAGCACAGGAGAAGGTGATAAGTAAATAAACAGCGTTCATTTGAGATGGCTACAGGGCATATGTGCCTTTAGGGGACAGCTAGTTTTCAGTGGAGGCAACGAGATGAAGAAAACTTTCCCAGATGGGGTTGAGAATTTGGGCAAGGTAAAATAAGTAGTAAGTACTCAGTAAATGCTATGTATTTATTTAGCAGTAGGAAACAGTTGATTGAAACACTGGTATGCCCACATTCCTTTTGGTGTTCCTTTGTATTGGTATTTGGAATGGAATAAACATACTTTATCTGTGGTCCCCAACTCCCAGGCCACAGAGCTCCACACCCCCATCCTTGGAAAAATTGTCTTCCATGAAACTTAGGAACTGGGGGGGGGGGTGCACAGCAGGAGGTGAGCAGCAGGTGAGGGGAGCTTCGGCTTCCCTGCTCCCCATCGATGGTATCACTGCCTGAGCTCCGCGTCCTCCCCAGCCCGCTTCTGTGGAAAAATTGTCTTCCATGAAACCGGTCCCTGGTGCCAAAAAGGTTGGGGACCACTGCTATAGATGGATTTTAACAATCTCAGCGTCCACAGAAATGAGGTCAAGAGTACTAGGATAGGTAAGAGAAACAATCAGAGCTATGAGTGAAGTTGGTGCAAAATTTGCAAGTCAAATGAAGTATTTGCTGCCTAAGGACAGTAGAGTTCTATTTGTAAGTAAGATAGATTGATCATGTACATCTTGGAATTAAGTTTTCCTAAATATCTGGTGCTGCTTAAAGAAAATGCTTCAAAGATTTTTATTTTTTGAGTTAATGATCCCATGATCACATTTATAAATTACCAAGATAGTATAAAATTTTCTCTTTAATATAATGATAAATCATTATAATTTGATTTATAAATAATCAATTATTTAATCTAGTTAGTGGTAAAACTAAGTAAAAATTATTTTCCTATTGAATAATGTCATTACTCTTTCTTGGTAATGCTTTCTAAATTTTCCTAGTGGAGTAAATTACCTCTTACTAAGCAGATATATTTGGCTGCACTATCAGTGTTGGATCTTGTATATGTTTGGGATAATTTCCTTGTGTTGAGCAATTTCCTCCAGTCCATTTAGTATTGAAATATAAATATATAATAAAGACTATTATTATTAGAAGTATTAATAGTAATCATGATTGCATAATACTTATGCCAAGCACAGTTTACATATAACAATTTACATATGTTAATTAATACTCCACACAACCCTGTGAGGTAGGTACCATTATTGCCATCACATTTTTATAGATGGGTAAGCTAAGGTACAGAGAAGATTCACTAACTTGCTCAAGGGCACACAGCTGGAAACAGAGCCAGGATCTGGACCAAGCTGTCTGTCTCCAGAGTCTGTGCTCTTCATTGTTCTGCTGTGCTAGTTCATGTGATCTCAAGAAGAATATGACCAATAAAAAGTAAAACTTTTCCTTTCCTCCATTCTGTTTCTTATTTTCTCATTACAGATGGAGTACTTAGGATTGGGTTCAGTGCTTAAAATAAAAAAACCCAAAATACAGTGGCATAAACAAGAGAGAAATTTATTCTTTACATAAAAGGAGGCTGGAGGCAGGCAGTGCAGGGCTGATAAGGTAACTCCACAGTAATTGTGTCCTAACCCGCTATCTGTTATACCACCCTTGTGAAACAGTTTCATTCTTAAGGTTACTTCGTATACTGAGATGGCTGCGAGAACTTTAGCCATTATATCTGTCTTAAGGCCAGAAGGAAAGTGAATGGCAAAAAAGGAAAAAAGGGGCCCCTTCTATCTAAATCACCTTTCTTTAAGCAAAGTCCCATACAACACTTCTGCTCACATTTCATTATTTAGAACTTAGTCACATGGCCGTACGAGTTGGAAATTATGGTCTCTTATTCTGGATAGCAGCATGCCTAACTAGAAATTGGGTTTTTGTTATTAAAGTAGAAAGGGAGAATGCCTGTTGGGGTAAGTTTCTACCAGTCTGTGAGACACCATCCTTGGTAGTCACATCTTTTCAGACTGGTCTTTAACACTGATTTATATCAAGATATTTTGAACTGAGAATTTTAATAACTGACACATGTGAGGGGGCAAGAATCGAGGAACATTGGAAGGGGATTTCCTGCCACTCATGGCATACATATGGCATGTAGTAAGGGTAATCCAAAAAAAAATGGAGAGGGAATAAATCATATTTGCTATAGTTTTCAATCAGAGTAAAGGCCTGCCATAAAATCATAAGTGAGGTCTATTTCTACATTCACATAAAATGTGTGTTATATTATTAATATAAGGCTTATAAAGGGCAATAGTTTTTAGTTGGACTTCTAGTTCCTGCATGTGGAGGGGAAGAATGAGAAAATTCTCATCTATTTTTTTAATTTACTTAGATATGTAGAAAAAGATTGATTTTCAACTGAGAAAGTCCTAAATGATAAAGAGGAAGTCACTTCCTAATTCTTCTTCCTCTAGCATAGAAGATAAGCATTGTAGCCCACCCCCTTTTAAAGAATGGAAAACATGCAGTATCTGATTTCACATGATTATAGGGGTTTTGTTATATAGAAAAAGAAAAAAAGTGTTTTGGAGAAAAAAGCATTTAATCGGAAAGGTATTTTTGGCCACTGAAAATAATAGTAAGCTTCAAGTAGTTAAACTTATTTCTTATTTTATTCACAGCCTGGATTTCATGATTGTTTTTGGTGATACAGCATATAAAAAATTTTCATGAAAGTAGAGGATTTTATGCATTATAAAAACTAATACATGAAAGTAAATGTCATGATCAATATTCTTATTTTCCTAAAAGTCAGTGTTTCTCTAGAGTACAGGTTAGCTAAGTAAAGTCTTGTTTACTTTCAAGGGAGATTAAGGACCTACTCCTTTCTAAAGATAGTCTAAATATGAATATTTACATGTCTTATTCATTATACATTCTTTGTCTATCAAAGATCACATTTTAGATGACTTAAAGTTTCCAATAAATGATTTAAGGATTTAAACTAGAATGAGACAACCTTTTTAATCTTTATTTCAAGAGTGTATTAGGAACAAAATTGGACCTTAAGGGTCAAGAATATTGAATGGATGATCATGGATTTCACAAGGAATTCTATTCTGTCTCCTCTTTGCTATTGTATTTTTTTCTTTTGCTGCACAATTAGTAAACCCAGTTTACTAGTGTTGTTAATGTTCTTTGTTTTGTTTGTTTTGTTGCTTGTGGAAACCTGATTAGAGCTTTTGAGAGTGGATTTCAGTCAGAAGTGATTTATTTTGTGTATTTAAGCAGGATTCCAGCTGTTTGAGGTTTTTCTCTTAGAAGTCTAAGTTTCAGATAGCATCTAGATTGAAAAGACAATTCTGCTTAAGATGCCTATCCTAGTTTTTCTTGAACAGTTTAAGTTCTTTGTTTCTCTAAGTTTCTAATAATTTTACTTAGATTTTCATGTTAAAAATCACAATTTATTTTTAAATTTGTTATACAGATATGATTATGGATTCCAAAATTTGCCTTTAAAATATCTAATTTTAAGGAATGATTATATGTTTTTTAAAAAGCTATTTGTACATTGAAAATTTCAATTAACTGAATCAATAGCATTCAGTAAGCTGTCTGTAAGAAAAGTCCCACAGTATATAGCAAAAGAACTTTTTTTGGTGCTTCTAATTTAGAAGTTGCAACCTCTATTAATGTGAAAAGACAGACTCCTATTCATACTTACCATAGGATTTGTTTACTTTTTCCCCTGAAAGTAAATAAGACTTTACTTAACTGTCTTGTATTCCAGAGCACACTATTCTTACAGGGAAACAAAATATTGATTGTGACATTTAGTTTCTGTGAATTATTGCTTTTTTATTTTAGTAACCAAAATGTAAACAGTTTCACATATAATTTTTACTTTCATGACTTGTCAACCCTTTTCTGTTTATTATTAAAATAAGTTTTGTAACTTTCATAATGTCATAAATTAAAAAATGAAACAACATTTTCTAGTTAGGTATCAGCCATCATTCTTAGGCTACAGATTTCTGTTTACTTTCCCACAAGTTTTTTTTTTTTTAAGGAACATTTAATCTTTTTCAGATTCAAATCATATATGCCTGAAGGAACATCTGAATAACTTATAATTATTATATATTTCTCTCATGTGAACTCTGAGTTATAAAATACTTGTCATGAAATTTGCTGTTTCAGGTTACCTATCACTTTACTTTCAGAATGGTCATTGTGATTGCTTCCTTCTTGACTATAATCCTTAGAAGAAAAGCCCCCATGAAAATTATATAGCACCAACAAAAAAAAGTCTGTAATCATAGTCTTATTGGGTTTAGGAGCTGTTCAGTTTGATCAATAACCAGCTCCCTAGAGCTATGGTGTAGTCACATTAACTTACTCTGAATTTCTATGATGTTTTCATGGTTCCAATATCAATGAAGAGAAGAAAGTTCTGTCACACATCTTATTACCACCCTATTAATTTTAATCTTTAGAAAGTCACTCAACATCTACAGGCTGCAGTTACTTTTATGACTATCTAAAACAGCATTGTCCAGTAGGGTAGCCACTAGCCACATATGGCTATTGAACATTTGAAATGTGGCTGGTTCAAATTTAGAGTGCTATAAGTATAAAGCACACACCAGATTTTGAAGATTTAATATGGAAAAAGAATGTAAATATCTTATTAATAATTTTTATATTGATTATTGACATGATAATGTCTTATATATATTGGATTAAGTGAAATATATCATTAAAATTAATTTCACCTCTTTTTTTTTTTTAATATGGCTATTAGAAAATTTTAAATTTCATATATGGCTTGCATTATATTTCTATTGGACAGTGCTGCTCTAGAAGATACAAGATGATCTCTATGGACCTTTCTGGCCCTAACACTGTAATGATTCTGGTTGATGCTCTGATTGATTCTAGAACTTTCATTTTATTTGTAATTGTTATAATGTTGAAGTCTCTATTAAGGATTTTTACACTATGTTATTTTGGAATGTAGAGCTCTTGGAAAATTCTTTTTGTCTCAGGTTGTGAATCAAACTACTTTTGCTGTGGGAGAATTTAGCCTGTAAGGTTTTCGTTATGCCTAGATATTTTCATTTCTGACGGTGGACCTTTCTACCTGGTACAGCTATTACCCTGCCTTTTTTCATCCTTTTATGGTTAAAATCCTCAAATCTATTAATTTATCTCAGTGATTTGATTTATTTCATCTAAAGCTTTTGACCTCTGTAGTTGTGTCTTCGCTAGGGCTAGGATAGTACAGTAGAAAAAGAATGTAGGATTTAGAGTCAAAAGACTCATATTCTAATTCTGATTTCTCATTTTATCACCTGAACACTCCTCGGCAAGACACTTACCTTGCTAAGCCTCCATCTTTTTATCTGTAAAATTCATTTTGTGAGGATTAAATGAAACACCATACAGATATTGTTATTACCTACCCATGGTCTTATTCAGAGATTTCTGTTCAATTTTTCTTGACAATATTTGACTTTAAGGGGACCATACTTTCCTAGTGTTCTTTATTTTTTGCTATTTAGTTTTACTCTTATTTTGGATATTTTCTTTCCTTCATCCATTCATATTATTGGTTCTATCAATCTGTAGTCCTTCTAACAGACTATGGCTATAAAGAAAAAATAGAACAAACATAATATTGCTCACAAACTAGAAATCATCACTTGGAACTTGCACCTACATTTGTAAAAACTGAGATCATAGATGCAGAAAAAAGTTCCAGACACCAAGGGGAGAAAAGGGAGAATACTACAAATTGTAGGAAACAAGACCCAAGGGAAAGGGAGAATACCTACCATGTTAACATATATTGAATACCTATCATGTTCTAGGCATTGCTCTTGATAGATGATTTATATATTCCTTCATTTTATTTTATGCTCACCATGGTATTTTAAGGGAGGCCCCACCCCCCATTTTGTAGAGGAGGAAATTGAGTAACAGGCATATTAAGTAACTTGTTCTTAGGTTTTTGGGGACCTTCCTTATTGTTGTCGGCATTTTTCCCCAAGACTATTGTTTGGTAAATGCTGTTTACTTTGGACTTGTGAGTTCTATGCTAACTATGTAGATAGAGTTGGTCTCTAGTGTTCTAGCATAAGTAAATGAAACTTGAATGTTTTTAAACAAGGATATCAGATATGAGATTTATGAAATGTGTTTTGCACTGTTTCGGGTAACACAGGTCTCCAGACCAGTCTTTAGAATGGGTTGAGGGGGTGGTAATAGAAATTCAGGAAGCTTTCCCTTTCCAAGCTAGAAATGTCAACAGAACTTTCAGGTCTGAAAGCTGCTGGACACGTAAAATGGAACCCTCCTCAGTGACTGATTTTCTTTCCCACATACCCCTGGGCCCAACTCTAGCTATTCTGCCAGCTGTTCTCTTTATTGATAGACAAAGCTAAAATGGTAATTGTAAATCTGTGCATTATGCCTTGACTTTCTGGGCTAAATCCAGACATTTGAAATATCTTCACAAATGTGGCTTATGACAATCTCTTGCCCACTTACCTTAAAGCTTTCCTCCCTGTTTATACTTTTCTGCTTATTAGCTTCCTAATGCTTTACCCTCATACATGTCTTTCTCAGGTTCCACCAGTACATTCCTACTTTCTGACTTACTTTTTTAGAAAGACCGAAATATGCTAAATATTGTCTTGTGCTTTAGAGGTCTTGTGGCAAAAATTCTGTATTGACTCAAGGATAGAATAATTAATAGGACTGAACGAACTCTTGAAAAATAAATACCATACTTTCAACTCCATGTCCTCATACTAAGAAGAGTAGACAAGATATTCACAAAATATGATTTGTAAGTGAACTGGTTCCTGAAGAACTCTTTTTTTCCCCTAAAAAGTTCTAAGAGGCATCCTATGTGTTTCTAAAGCAAATAACCTTTAACCTCTTCTTTATTCTGAATTTAAACGAATGAGCATTTGAGAAGCCTTTGTCTCCATGCTCAGTCACCTGCAATTTTTCTATTAAAATAAAGCATGTGAAGTGTTACTATTACATTGGGTAATCTTGTTTCAGAGAACTACATACAAGAATGTTACTTTCTTTTACTTTGCTACATGGTTGTCTTTTGTGTTTTTACTTGACCCTCCTCTTTATCCTCTTGGAATTTTGCCTCTGAAGCTTGAATTCCCTTCCTTTTTCCTACAAAACGGAGATCCAGAACAAGGTATGGCATGAAGTCAAAAGTAAATTCCTGTGTTTAAGTGCTAGCAACCATTACAGGCTTCTTGAGGCCAAAGCCTGCCTATCAGACACTTGGCTGTTGGGTGACCATATGTTCTAGGCAAGGGCACTTGACTAACTTTAAGGATGTTGAATTTTGATACACTTGCCAAAAATTAAAAAAACTGTGTCTATTAAGTATTTGTCTGGCAGGATACTGAAAACCTAAAATCTAGCCCACACATGCAAACTTGTTGGAAGACAAAGTACATTTTTCACCAAGTTAGAGTTTCAGAATAAGAAAAGCCAAGCTAGCTTGGATTTTAAAATTTTCTTTGCACTCTTCTCTGTTGCCAAGCTCTACAGGGACCCCTAAGCATGTAGCAGTAAAAATAAAATTATTTTCTGCATTTTGAAATAATTGTATTGCTTTTGACTCAACAGCATTTCAATTTACATATGTAAGGGAAAATAGAGAATTACAAGGAATGGTCACTAACTAGCTAGGATGGTAGTTGAGGGAGGAATTAAGATGTAATTAGAACTGTGCCCATACATCAGTTTTACCCTTCTGTAAAAAGGAACATATATAATTCTAAAGGTGTATGTGTAAATATATATGTGTGTGTATATATAAGTATACTCATACATATATAAAAATATAAAATCTTGTTAGCTTCCTTCAAGTGTTTTTAAACATTTCTTGATGTAGGCTCATTAAATGTTCTAAGATATTTTACTGTTAAATATTACATGATACATACATTGACTATTCTAAGACATTTTTCTATAAAATATTGCATGTGTATATTTCACCTTTTGAAGCTAGTAAACCAAGAGCATGTTGCATAAAATCAGCCTGTAACAAATACAGGTAGTACTGTGTACCATATACTCTTGTTATTTGCTATATATAATTCTACAGAACTCAGATAATTTCCACATACAGAAATATTATATACTATATTAGAAGTTCTTTTACTTTGGGTAGAGGTAATTATATAACTTTTTTTTCTACTTAGAACATATAAGGAGATAGCTTCAGTGCTTCCTTAGAATTGAGTGTTCCAATCTATCATATACAATTTTAGTATTGATTCAATTGTAGTATTTAATAGTGAGACCTAAAATAAGATTGGGACCATATGGAGTGTGAGCACATCAAAAAAATTTGTGGGTGACATTTTGTGTCAGAGTTCTTAAGTTGTGAGGAATCTTAAGGACCTTTCAATTCAGTCTTTTCATTTGATATTTGGAAAAACTAAGGCTCAGAAACATAAGTTTCTTTTAAAGGTCTTGTAATTATTTAGTGAAAGAACTAGAATTAAAAATCAGATTTTCAGAATCTGTCTAACCATAGTCAATTGTGGAGTCTAAAATGGGAGAAGAATGTTCACTAGAAAGAAAAGAATTGACCTCTCAGTATATTAGGCCATTATATCTATTGGCCTGTTTGCAGATGAACCAGTGATTTCTGTTAAAATCCATGATAACCTTAAGACCATTCTAAGTCATTAATGTTGTCAGCTCTGATAAAGTAAATGAAACATTGCTCAAGTAGGAGTAGCTGTCTCTCTGTCTCTTCTTTCTCTTGCATTTCTAAAATATCAATGCCACATGATTGATATCTAAGAAATAACTTCCAGATGGCTTTACTTTTGTTTATTGAACTCCCTATTTGCAACACTAATGGACATCTTTGAAAACATATGGACCTTATAGGTTTTGATAACCTTTAATTCCTTTCTGTTCCTCATTTAGGCAGATCAAGTAGATTTTTTTTTTTAAATTTTAAGATAAGGATGGCATGATTGCATATAAACTCATTCTTACATTTTATGTGTATATTCAGAAATTTAGTTTTTCCAAATAGCTTTAGGAATTAAATCCTTTTTATTCTAGTTTTCTGCCTATTGTAGAATTTTACCTTTAATAAAACTTGAAGGAAAATAAAGCTACTGTTTTCTAAAGCTTCGCAAATTATCAGGGTATTCCTGTAACCAGTCTCCTACTGTTTCCTCCCCTACCCAACTCACCCAAAAAAAGATCCACAAAAGTGGAGATGTAAGGCTGACAAGGGTCATCAAACATAAGGTTTCCCATGAGATTCTCATACAAGGGGCTGGAATTTCAGGAACCTATTCTCCTCCACACCTTCCCCTTGCTAAATCCTTTTTGGTGGTCTTTTCAGTCTTTATCACTTATTCTTTCCCTGGGGCTGATTTGTCAACCGTGTCATCTTAAAATTATAATGCCAAAAGGTGTTAAATTCTATGTTCAGTGAGTAGTTTGGAGATTTTTATAAGTCTTTAATTAAAAACATTTAATCCTCAATACATTATTATTGAACATTTTCCTCTATTTATATACATTGGGTTATTAAGTATGGAATGTCCAATTTCCTTAAGTACTAAGTTTGATGGTTGATATCTGACATTTTACTTTGATACTTCTTGTTATTGTTTTTTTAATTGTGAAGGTACATCTTCATTCTTTCAAATACACATTTTGGCGTGTGATTATGTTTCAAATTTTTTTTTAGAGCAATTTTTGTGAAACCGTGGATAAGTTAAAAATTCATGTTATTTTTGAATATGAGTTCTGTTGTGGAACCAATGCAGTGCAGACAGCTCGAAATATCAGCGAAGTGTTTGGGAAGGATGTGGCTAATGAATGCATAGTATGTTGATGGTTTGAGAAGTTCCATTCTGGTGATTTTAATCTTGAAAATGAGCCATGTGGGCAACCTGAGACCAAGGTGGATAATCATGAGCTGAAAACTGTAGTGGAAGTGAATCCATCTCAACCTACGTGTGAATTAGCAGCAAGGTTTGACATTACTATTCCAACGATATTGAACCATTTGAAACAAATTGGCAAGATAAAGAAGCTGGATAGATGGGTACCGCATGAATTAAATGAGCATCAGAAGAGAAATCATCTCCAAGCTTGCCTTTATTTGCTGTCACGACATAAAGGTGAACCATTTCTACACTCTATCGTGATGTGTGATGAAAAATTGATTCTTTTTGACAATTGCAAGTGTTCGGCACAACGGTTGGATAAAGATGAAGTGCTGAAACACTGTCTAAAACCAAATATTCATCAAAAAAAACTAATGGTGTCTGTTTGGTGGTCCAGCACTGGTATTATCCACTGCAGCTTTATGAAACCTGGTCAATCAATTACAGCGAATGTCTACTGCAACCAACTGGATGAAACGATGAGGATGCTTGCAATTAAGCAGCTGAGATTGGTCAATAGAAACAGGCCAATCCTCTTGCAAGACCACATGTTGCAAAAAATAACGCTGCTCAAACTACAGAAGCTGGACTTGGAAATTGTATCATCCACTGTATTCACCAGGCCTTGCACCAACTGACTACCACTTCTTCCAGGCTTTGGACCACTTCTTGCAAGGAAAAATATTCAATTCTTAACAAGCTATGGAAAATGCCTTTCACAATTTCATCACCATTCGCTCTCCAGGCTTCTTCGCTGCTGGCATAAACAAGCTACCATTAAGATGGCAACACTGTGTCGATAGTTTAGGCAGATACTTTGATTAATTGTACTGCTTGTTTGAGATATAAAAAACTAAACTTTTGATTCGAAATTGGACGTTTCATATTTAATGACCTAATATGTTCTTTAATTTTCACTACTTTTTAAATAAGTAATATATTTTTTTAAGTAATATTATCTGATTTTACATTTGGGGAAACTGATGCTGTAGATCAAGTAGCTTAAACAAGACTAGCTAGCTTTCAGAATTTGAGTTCTAACTGCATCAGAATTTGAGTTCTGAGAGCATCAGAACTCTGATCCAGGTCTTCCTTTAATCTTAGACTTGTAACCAATTCAGTTACTCTGGTACACTTGCATCAAAAGTTTATATACATATATATAAGGGGTGTGTGTGTGTGTGTGTGTGTGTGTATATATATGTATATATATCTCTCTCCAGAAAGTATCTAGCCATGTAATATGAAAATTACATATTAACAATGGCTGTATACTTTCTGGACAGACCTGGTATGTATGTGCGCACATGTGCCTGTGTATTTATTTATTGAGAGCAATTCCCTCGAATAAAACATAGAATTTTATATTAGTAAGCTATAATGCAAAGCTTCTTTATTTTTAGGATGTGTGTGAAATGTGTTTTTTATAATTTTAATATTTATAGAACTTTGGAGTAGAGAATTTTTAAAAGATGTGGAATTTTAGATTATTAATTTTTAGGATTAATAAAATATTTGAAGCTTTCAATATACATTGTTACCCAGCCTTTCTTACTCAGAAATTCAACTAAAATTATGTAAAAATAAGATTTTTTTAAAAACGGGAAACTACCACATTGGATCATATTTGCTGTACTCTGAGAACAAAGAGTACCAAACAATTCTTAACATAAAATGTTGCTCTTTTAAATTAGAAAGATTTTTCATTATTTATTCCGTGACCTAAACTGGCTTCTTAATGACACCCTGGAGTCAATCACTGTTTAACAAATTGATAGAATATTTAAAATATTTTATCTATTTTGTCCCTGTAAGGTATGGCTATGATCATTTAGTTCTGAAACCTTCTGTGGTTTTCCATTGCCTTCAGGATGGTCTAGAATTCTCTTTACTCAACCTGAGCTATGGTGCTGTCACTCAGACTTTTACCTTGTGTCCTTTGTTAGCCCTTGGAACCTTACTCTGTTATCTCTGTACTCAAAAATTAAAAGTCTGTTCAAAAGATACCTTTTCTCTAAAGCCATCTTTGATTCTTTAGTTTTAAGCAGTTTCTTTATTTCATAACACATGTCTTTCATAACACATACACATTTATAATCTCTTATGATATTTAAAACATATCATTTTATACCTCTATTTAATTCTATGTTATTAATTCAGGCAAATTTTCAATTTTGAGTTATAATTTATACACGATAAAATGCACACATTTTGAGTATCCTATGAGTTCTTTGAGTTTTGACAAATGTATGCCTTAGTGTAATCACCCTCATAGTCAAGATTCAGAATATTTCCATCATCCCTAAAAATTCTTTTGTGCTATTTTGTAATCAGTTTCTACCCTTCCCCCCATCCCTGATACCAGGAAAATACTGATCTGCTTTCTGTTACTGTAGATTTGATTTTTTTTCCTAGAATTTCATATAAAGTAGAACCAACAGCATATGTTTTTGTGTCTGGTTTCTCAGCATTTTTTTTCTTGAGATTCATCCATTTTGTTGAGCATATCAGTAATTTATTCTTTTTTATTGCTGAGCAGCATTCCATTATGTGGATATGCCACAATTTGTTTATGCATTCACATATCCATGGCCTCCTTTCCAGTTCAGGTCAATTTTTCATTTGACAATTTATATTACATGTAGTATTATCCTCAGCTTGTAAATAATTGTGTACTAATGTGATTATATCTGTTTGTATCTTTGGAGGGAAGCCTGTAATGATGAATCTGTTAGATAATGGTGTTAATTTTAGGGAAGATACTGTCTATACTTCCTTTTGCTGTTTGTGGCTCACTATTTCACCTCAAGGTTTAAGCCTATGAGCTTGATATGGGTAGGGACTGTTAAATTTTTCTTACAGTCCTAGTGCTTAACACAGCACCTGCTACACCCTCATCTTTGTAGTTGGTTTGTTGTAGTAATAGTAGTAGCAGTAGTAATAATAAGTAACATTTGTTGAGCACTTAATGCAATAATTATATGATGTAGGTTCTGTTATTTGCATTTCGCAGATGGAGAAACAAGTACAGAATTTAAACAACTTGCTTGCCTGAATCTACAGTTCCCCTTTTGAACTCTACTGCCTTTGTGCTTAATAATTGCTTATTGAACAAATAAATCATTGTATAAGTGAATAACACTTGCTTCATAGTTTTCTGAACATAGTGTAAATTACACAAAAGTATATAACTACTCTACCTGATATGACTTATTGGTAGTCTTGATTTTCATCATCCTTCCTTGTCCTCATAATAAATAAATGATGTGACTTTATTAATCACATATGTACAGAGCATTATCTAGGACTCCATTATAATTGACTAAAATGAGGTTACTCTGTGTGTCAGGAACAGCCTAGATGAATGCCCGGTTGTATAGTGATAAACAAGAAATAGACCTTTATTATGTTTAAGGCACTGAGATTTTTTTGACTTGTTTGTTACAACAACTAATATTAATTATCTGAATTTTATGATCTTGTTAAGTTTGATATTTTATGTGACATCTTTATTTAGTTGTAGTTTTGCTTATTATGTTTTAACTAATTTGTTAATCTATCAGAAAGTTATTAAAATTTATCTTAATGTGTGGTTTAGTATTTTATCTTAACATAAAGAACAATATAAGTTTTTAGATGATTTTAATATCTGTCGCTTTCAACAGAATTCAGTTTGTAGGTTGTCATTTAAAAAGTTTAAACAAATATTACTAAGTGAGATTACAATTTAAAAAATAAACAGTGGAGTGGGATTCATTAATAGGTAATGAAAGTTACACTTGGAATATCTTTGTTAAACACAGATTTGGTCATTTTGTTTCTCTAATGGGTGGGCCTTTTGCCTTAGATGTAAAGTTCAAGTTCGTTTTTGGCATGATGTGATCTGTGCCAATCTTTCCATTTGGCTTCCATACCTCTATGCTGTAGTCATATTAAACCTCTTCAGATCTCAGAATACCCAATGTTCTCTTTTTTCTAAGTCATATATATTGTCCCTCCCTGCCTTCTTCCTTCACTTCTTCCTTCATATAGTACCTTAAATGTCTCCTTTTCTGGACAGCTTTTATGACACCAAAGCCAGGGTTAGGTACTCCTCCTTTGTGCTCCTATAGCAGTGCATACTTTATGTTAAAGTACTTTCTATAATGTAGTATCATTATTTACTTGTATGTATATCCTCTCAAAGACAGGGAGAGTGGCTGTCCACAGCACTTGGCAACCTTCCTGGTACATAGCCAACTCTTAGTAAATATTTGTGAAAGATTTAACTGCATGAATGAGTGAATAAATGATGAATGAAGGTGAACAATGCCCCAACCTACAAACTCTATGGTCTCACCTCTTTTGCTGGATTATAATTCCTAGTAAAGTGACGAACATGTCTATCAGCAGCATTCCTATCCTGTCTTTTGGACTTAATAGTTTTATACTGTAATCGTTGTTATATTTCATTTGGGGTATTAAAAATAGTTCCTAATTAAGAAAAGATTGGAGTCCCCTATTTAGGATATGCATATTTATATCTAAGTGTAAATTCATACAAATTATCAGTATAAAGAAACTAATGGAACTTTATATTAAGGATGATCACTGGGAGTTGTTAATGAATATTGGGTAGCTGATTTAAAAATAAACACATTTCTTTAGAACCTGAAAATCAAAATGAAACAAAACCCTAGAATTTCTATCAAAAAAAACAAATCAAAGAAACTTGCTATCCAACTGGAAATACTATTACTATAAAATGCAGGGTTTTTTTTCAGTTACTACACAGATTAAAATTTCTTTCTTTTATCACATATTTATTGGGTGAATTATGTGCTAAACACTGTTCTAGCCACTTGGGATACATAATTGAACTATGTGTAATTCCTGAATGCTTTAGTAATTAGAAAAAAAGGAAGCTCAGAATACACACAGACACATACATTTATGTGTTTGCATATATTGTAAAATACTATTTAGGTCATTAAATATGAAATGTCTGATTTTGAATCAAAAGTGTACTTTATAATATCTCAAACAAGAAGCAGTACAATTAATCAAAGTATGCGCCTAAACTGTTGACAGAGTTTTGCTGTCTTAACGGTAGCTTGTTTATGCCAGCAGTGGAGAGTGAGTGGCGATGAAATTGTGAAAGGCATTTTCCACAGCTTGTTGAGAATTGAATATTTTTCCTTGGAAGAAGTGGTCCAAAGCCTGGAAGAAGTGGTAGTCAGTTGGTGCAAGGTCTGGTGAGTACAGTGGATGACAGAGAGTTTCCAAGTCCAGCTTCTGTAATTTGAGCAGTGTTGTTTGTGTGACATGTGGTCGATCATTGTCTTGCAAGAGGATTGGCCTGTCTCTATTGACCAATCTTGGCTGCTTAATCACAAGCATCCTCATCGTTTCATGCAATTGGTTGCAGTAGACATCCACTGTAATCGATTGACCAGGTTTCATAGAGCTGTAGTGGATAATACCAGCGCTGAACCACCAAACAGACACCATTAGCTTTTTTGTATAAATATTTGGTTTTGGACTGTGTTTTGGCATTTCATCTTTATACAACCATTGTGCCAAAACTTGCAATTGTCAAAAAGAATCCATTTTTCATCACACGTCACAATACAGTGTAGAAATGGTTCGCCTTTATGTCGTGACAACAAATAAAGGCAAGCTTGGAGAGGATTTCTCTTTTGACACTCGTTTAATTCATGCAGAACCCATCAATCCAGCTTGTTTACCTTGCCAGTTTGTTTCAAAAGGTCCAATATGGTTGGAATAGTAACATCAAACCTTGCCACTAATTCAAGCATAGGTTGAGATGGATTCACTTCCACTACAGCTTTCAGCTCATCATTATCCACCTTGGTCTCAGGTTGCCCACGTGGCTCATTTTCAAGGTTAAAATCACCAGAATGGAACTTCTCAAACCATCGACATACTATGTGTTCGTTCGCCACATCCTTTCCAAACACTTTGTTGATATTTCAAGCTGTCTGCATAGCATTGGTTCCACAATGGAACTTACATTTGAAAATAACACAAATTTTTGACTTATCCATGGTTTCACAAAAATTGCTCTAAAAATTTTTTTGAAAGATAATCTCAAGCCAAACCATGCGTTTGAAAGATGGAGGATGTGCCTTCACAATAAAAATAAAACAAGAAGTGTCAAAGTGAAATGTAGGAGATATCAACTGTCAAACTTAGTACTTAAGGAAATCGGACATTTCATACTTAATGTTTTATAGCCAAGCCTATTTCTGAAATCAGTATCAGAATGATTTTTAGTATTATTATAAAGTGAAAGATTGAAGTTATTGTTAAAAAGACTAACTGATGATAGTATTTGAGGAGGAAAAAGGGAATTGCACTTTGAATTTCCTTACATATTATAAACAAATACAATTGATCTTCGACAATTGTGTGCTTGGCCTGTATGGTAGACCATGTTATTATTCAAAAACCTTTGTGCCCCTCTTTATTGACAGTATGCCTGGCCTTAGTACTTGCTTTGGCTAAAGAAATATGAGTAGAAGTGATTTACGTTTATTTATGAGCAAAAGCTTTGAGTCAGAACACAGTTTTCTATAGTCACTTTTTTTCCTCTGCTTTGATAATCAGCCGTTCCAAATAGATGTTTCTCCATTACCCTATGGTACAAAATAAAGATTACATGTAGCTGAGCCATAGACAACCCTTGTTTGACATGTAGCGTGAGCAAGAAATAAACTTTTGTTGTTAAAAGCCATTGAGATTTTACTGCAACATAACCTAGCCCAGTGGTTGTCAAGCTTTAACATGCATGTGTTATTAATCACTAAATCATGTGAAAATTCAGTTATTTAACTCATTATGTCTGAATTGGGGACCAAGAATTGTATTTCTGATGTGAAAAATAGCTTTTGTGAAGGGGAGGTAGATAAGAGAAGACAGTGTGGAGTCTTGACCAAAGTGCACTCTCAGGACAATCATGTTTACATAGGAGAACATGTGGAAGTGAGGAACTGGACATTGGTTCCTTTAAAACTGTCTGTGCCCTTTGTCCCTTATAAAGTTGTTACAAAATATCAATTGGAAGACCATTGCTGTCTACCTTCATTCAGGTGATCTGTGGTTTCTTTTATTTAGTCAAAGATCCCTTTACTTCTATGTAGTATTTCCTCTTTGCACTTGAGACTTGAGCAAGCCCAGAGAGTTAGTTGACAGGAATGAATTTACTGTCATTTGAAGATGTCTGGAGACCAAACTCTGTTTTGGGGCAGATCACTTAACCTCCCTGGGCCTTGGTTTCTTAATCTGTATAATTCTCTCAGGTTACTTTAGTTACAATATTCCATTTTTCTGATATCATTCTGTAGGCCAGCAAGATTCCAATATGTGTTGACTTTCCCAATTTCTATTACACATACCACGAGTTAAGTTCATAATCTTTGAGTAAGTAAGCAAGCTCTGGAGTATTTGAAATTAATGTTTTTCTTTTAGAGCCAGGATACTCTGTAAGTATTAAGTTAATCAGAAAATAGTAGTTTCCAAAACCTTCCAAATGTTTTTGCTCCATTATTGCAAATTTAATTTATCTTAAATCTGAACTTTGGTATTAAATAAGAATAAATTTATGAAAAATTATAGCCTAATATTATAGTTTCAAATAGCTGCTCATGTTGTTCACTATGAAAACTACTTGCCATATTATTGTAATGACATAGGTACCAATATGCATTTAAAAATAAATTAATGTTGATTCAAAGATTCTATTTAATTGAAAACATTTGTTTTCATATTTTTCACAACCATTATAGAAGAGAAAAAAATGAAAATACTTGCTAGTCTTGAGGTCTTTAAAAAATAGATTGGTTCAGTAATGTGGTTATAATTTTATTTAATGTAAATAATTTTAGTTCCCAGCAATGCCATGGTTTTAAGACACTTGCTAAGTTTTTCCTTGGATTTGTATGAAACACAATTTTGATCTTATTTTATTGTTGCCTATAGTTAATTTATCAAGTCTAAACAATGCCACTGGCTTTGGAACTGCAAACAGGCCTTTCAGTTTAGGTCCAATGAAACCATACTCTGCTCCTTTTACAAATATTTTAAAGTTTGACTAATATTACTATTACCAGTTCATTTTGAGAGGCAAATTCATCCTAATTAACATTTTTCACAGAAACAGTCTGAAGGTGATTCTTGGTTCCTTAGCAATTGAAGGCAGCTTGGAGCATGACCTTCTTAGTTTGGATTTTAAAGCAAAAACAGTTCCAGCTTCTCTAAGTTTAAGGAGAAATCTGATTCTATTGGAATTGTTACTGTAAGTTTGAATCCAACTGTTTCCAATTTATATTTAGGACACACCAGAAAAAAGTGCACAATAATCATCTGGGGACTTAACAATCACACTTGATTACCCATAACTGCTGCCTGCTTCAGCAGCTTTCCTTGGGTTCTTGAGGACTAAGCCAAATACCAGTGTTCGATTCAGTATGAAATAAATGTACTGTAAAATATTTATCAGAATCAAAAATAATATTTTAATGCACTGGGAAAATTCATTATTTAAAGGAATCCTGTTGAAAATTATTTTGAAGGTATGTGTTCATTAAACAAAATAATCTTCCCCATATTTTTTAATTTGTTGCTATTCCAACTTGAGATTTTTGTTTGTGAGGTTTCTTAAAATAAGAATACAACACTAATTGTTCTGTTTGCTCATGTTAAGTGCCATATACAGACTGATACTGAACTCTTAGTCTATTTTATTATTCAAACAATAATAGAGATAAGAGGAAAAACCTGCTGCATGTGTGTAAGCAATGCAATGCATTTTAGCCACACACCACAAATTTGGAATGGTAAATTGCAATAATAGATTTAACCTATTGGAGTGTGCATATGTATTAGCACATTGAAGGGTTTTTTAAAACAAAACAAAAATAAAAGCCTGAAATTCATTCCATGCCAATCTTTTCTTGGTATTCTTATGATAAACAAGTGTCAATCAAAATCTACAAATGTTGTTTAGGTTTCAAATACTAAAGTATAATTTAGTACTAAGTGAGCCTCTACATCTGAAAATGGATTAGGAAAATTAATTACAAAGTCTGGTTTATTCTTTTATGTGGGTTTTTAAAAACAAAATAAGAAAAATTTAACTTAAAAACAAGCTACATAAAATTGCTTAAGTTTTCTTCAGAATGAAGACAACTGTGAATCACAAATTAGAGGCATTTAAATAGGCTTTCTGGTTCCTTTTTGACTTTAAAATTAAACTTTTCAATTGTGTTCACTCCAATTATATTTATGCTTTTAGTATCAATGATATAGTAATTAGACAAATAAAAATTTTGAAGTTCTAACTATTGTCTATAACTATTATTTATAATCAAGTTCGTGTCATTCTTTCTATAACTCCAATATAAATGTTCACATTTGAATTTTCAGCCTTTTTGTTTTAAATAATTTTGCTCACATGAAATAATGAAACTTCTAGTTTTGATACTGAGTAAGCTGAGTGATACAATTAGAGTAGAATAGAGTATTTTAAGAATTATCAATGTCACAACTATTTTAAATCCAATTTGTCTTTGTTTTTTGCTGATCTTTTCATATCTTTAATTGTGCTTTTGCTGCATGTATGTACTACTTTTCTCAAATCAAATAATTTAAGGAGATAGATATGTAAAATGCTAGATTAAAGAAATTCAAAGCTGAACTCATGGAGTACAAATAGAGTGGTTAAGCTTCTAAAAATCTGTCTTTGAATTCCTCAATTGATCAGCAGCACAATGTCTTCTGTATATTAGTTGCTCAATTAATGATTATTGAGTGAATAAAGATATATATATCATATAATATTTAACCAATATTTGAGTTTCCTTCTAACAAATTCAATGAGTTAAAAGGGACAAAAGAACTCTGAAGTGGACCAGTTGATACTTAATAAATATTTCTGTTTTACCATTGTAGTCACCTAATTATCCCTGTTCATTGGGATCATAGTTTCAGAAAATTCTGGTTAAACCATTTATTTTAGTTAGTAGTTTTATGCCTCTTTCTACCAAAACTTTTATAGCACTATAAATCGGTAAAGTCAATTAGTTGGAGTTTTACATTCTTTGATATTGTGTTGGTGAAATATAGATGCATAACTTTTACATTGCTTAATCTGTTTTCTAAATGTTCAAGAATTGATCTTTAAAATTAAACAATTACACAAATAATATGTAAATTTATTCTCATTGTAATCATGTAAAATTATATAGCAGTATAGAAAGTAAAAAGTTATATTTTCCTTCATGTCTCTTAACCCGTCCAACTTCAATAAGTAGCCCACTAACCACAATTTTGTATGTATCCTTTCAGAGTACTTTCTATAACATTCGATATGTATATAATAAACATTTTATATTTTACCATTAATAAAGTTAATATTTTAGCATTGATGCTAAATATAGCAATAATGTAATATTTTATCATTATTGAGATTATATCTCTATATAGAATTGCTTCTCTTACTTAACAGTGTTTCTTACGGATCTTACTGTAACAGTATAAATCTATTACAGTAGTTGGTCTTTTATTCTTAAAATTAAAGAAGAAAAGTTTCTCTTTGAACCTTTGCAGGAATAAGTTCCACCTCAATAAGTATTATAAACTGATAAGTAAGTGTAACAATTTTAGCAGCAATCAGTAATCTCAAGACAAATTCATAGTTTTTACTTGTATTTTTTTTAATTGTTTTTATTCTTGGTGTTAATGAGATCATTTCTTTTTTTACATCATAAGTGATTTAGAAGAATTCATTCTGTTTTTCCATTATGACTTCTAATAATAAAACTAGCATTAAATAAAATGATAAAATTTCAGAATTAGAAATCAGTTAATCAGCTAATCATGGTGGTCATTTACTTCTAGTCTCTTTTAATAGACAAAGAAGTTGAGTTATACAGTTAAGTGATTTACTCAGGTTTGGTAGAGAAGTTATGATTAGTGTCTGTATCCTCACTCATATCAAGATTTTTTTTCACTAAACCCATGCATTGCCTCTGAAAAAAGATTTGTAAAGTGTATCTTTTACATCTGTTATATCACCCATCATTAAAAGTCTAATATAATGATATTTACATGGGAGAACTTAATGCAATTTAATTAAGATTAGTAACATTTTTACATCCCTGTTTTTAGAGGAAAACTTGCAATAAAATGTTTGCTATAGAAGTCACATCAAAGAGCTGCAAATTCTTCCAAAAACAGTTTTCTAGCGACATCTGCTGGTACAGTGTTGTAATAAAGATGAAAATATCTCTTGGAAGTAATTTCATGGAAATTAAGCATAGGAGAAAAAAATCTTTGTGACCAGAATCCATCCTTCCTTCCTTCCTTCCTTCCTTCTTCCTTTTCTTCCTTCTTCCTTCCTTCCTCCCTTCCTCCGTCCCTCCCCTTTTTTTTTGAAGTCTCACTCTGTCACCCAGGCTGGAGTGCAATAGCATGATCATAGCTCACTGCAACATCGAACCCCTGGGCTCAGAGAATTATTTCTTTTACTATCATCTATACTTCTAATTGAAAAATTTGACATTTGACTAAGAGTATTATTTCTGATAGTGATAGCATTAAGCTTCTTTATACTTTTCTGTAGATAGTATGCAATTCCATCCTGAACCTTTACAATTTGTTGTATATTGACTAAGTTGTTTGATGTAATTTTGCACATTTATTTTCCTTCTTGTCTTTCCTGGATCTGATTTTTTTTTTTTTTTTGAGGCAGGGTCTTGCTCTACTGGCAGGGCTAGAGTACAGTGGCATCATCATAGCTCACTGCAACCTCAAACTCCTGTGCTCAAGCAATCCTCTTGCCTCAGTTACCCAAGTAGCTGGGACTAGAGGTGTGTGCCAACACACCAGGCTAATTTTTCTATTTTTTTGTAGATACAGGGTTTCAGTATGTTTCCTAGGCTGGTCTCAAACTCCTGGCCTCATGTGATCCTCCTGCCTCAGCCTCCCAAAGTGCTGAGATTACAGGCATGAGCCACTGCATCAGGCCTTCCTGGCTCTGTTTTATATCATACTTTACCTTAACAGAGAACCTTGCAAGTAAAGATTCAGTAAATACGGATTGACTTATAGTAATTATTTTATGTCATTTGCATAGATTAAGGATACAAGTCTTATATATACATGAATTAAAACGTATTATCTTTATGTACACTTGAAAATAAAAATGTGACTTTATATCAGAGAATGATTTTATTAGGAGAAATGGAGTTTTGTCTTTCTTCTATAGAGATTTTCTGCATTATAAGTTATAGAAGAATAAAACATATTCAGTCCTTGGATGTTTTCTTTGCATATTTCCTATATGATTGTGTCTGGTCTTATGGATTTAAGCACTACATATAAACAAACAGACCTCTTCCTTGATCCCCAGACCTGTATAGCCATCTGCTTGCTTCCTTAACATTTCCCTTTAATTAGCTAGCACACATCTCAAACTTAATGTGTCCAAAACGAAACTTTTGATTTTTTCCTTGAACCTGTTCCTTCCATAGTATTCCTCACTTCAGTAAGTAGCCATTTATACTTCCATTTGCTCAAACCAAAAATATTTCAATAATTTGTAAATTCTCTCTTTCTCTTTTACCCATATTCAAATATCAAGAAATTTTGCCAGCTCTACTTTTGAAATACATTTAGAATCTTACCACTTCTCTCCACCTCTACCACTATGATTGATCTAGATGGCCACAATCATCTTTCCCCTCCTAACTAGCCTCTTTACTTCTAACCTTGCCCTCCTATAGTCGATATTTTCTACCCAGCAGCCAAAGTGATTCTTTTAAAATTTAAGACAGATCTTGTTACTCCTCTGCTGAGAACCCTCCAAAGTCCTTACCTGAAGGGCCCTAGGTGAATTGTAGACCCCTCCCACCTCCCACCCCTATTACTCTGACCTCATTTCCTACCACTGCTTCCCTCCCCTATTTTGCTCCTCTGTTTTGCTGTTCTCCTTATATGTCATGTAGACTCCTCATCGTGGGCTTTGTACTTGCTATTGCTTTAAACTGAAATGCTTTTCCCTCAATTCATTAAGGTTTCTGATCAGATTACCAAATTTTACCTCTCAGAGAGGCCCATCTGATCACACTATGTAAAAATAAAGCCTGACTCCATCATAATAAAGCACGATAAGGGTTTCTCCCCTTATCATGCAGAGTTTTTTTGTTGTTGTTGGTGGTGGTGGTGTTTTTTTTCCATAATAATTATTACCATATGATAAATTTACTTTTTTATTATATCTGTTTTTCAACTAGAATGTCAGCTGTATGAAAGCAAGAATTCTCTATTGTTCACTGTTACATCTTTAGAACCTAAGCCAGTGCTTGCACATAATAGCCATTTAGTTAGTATTTGTTGAATAAGTCAGTGAGCCTTAATACTTAAATGGAGAATGTGATTTTATTTACCTTATAATAACTGAATGTATGGAATAGTGAGGAACCTTCTAATGGGCTGCTTTGTTTAAATTTTTATGTTTATATCATACTCTACGTTTAACACAGATTACAATAGTGTTTCTTAGTTAGGTTAATGCCCAGTCAATGCTCTTGGTGTCAAAATTTGGGGCCATATTACTAAAGATTCTTTTTATGGGAATAATTGCTTTTTTGTTCTTTTGTTATAGACATCTGACCCTCAGTTACATTAACAAACCTTATACACGTGAATTGAAAGAAGAATAGCCCCTTTTGAATCCATGCTAAGACTTTATCAATATGAAGTGCTTCCCACAGGATTCTGCCGAAAGAACCAAACTTCCATCATAATGAAATTGCAAATTCATTTGTAAATGCTCCTTTTATATTTGAAAGTTACTTTTTGATGTTTTGGTCTGCAATTATATTTATTGTTTACGGTCACAAATATATAATCCTGACTAGAACGAATTGTCAGAGTCCTTTTTTCAGCGTCACAAAGATAAATGGCTATCTTTTAATTATAACATACCAAAGCCAACATTTGTTCGTAAAGTTACATAATCCTTTAATCAATATACTGCTTTCTGTTTTCCAGTCTATAGTCCCCTAGCCTACTTCCTCATTACCTCACCTATCTAGATTATGGGCTTAAAATTAATGCAAAATACTTTCTTCAGAGGGAAAAAGATAAGTTTAAGAATTTTAATGCTATAATTTTCCCATCTACATTTTTAGCTTAACATATGAATTCTTTTGCCTTTACCCCCATTCTGTGTAGATTAGATAATTATGTAGTATGTTAGCTAAATTCTGTGGTTACATTTCTTGCTGTTAACATGATCACAAAGTAGATCATGTTGCTTAACTTAAATGAGTTTTTAAGTGTTTTAAAACATCTCTGTGTACATGGATTTAATTATTTTCTGAGATTCTATACCACCTCCAATAAAAATGTATATATTTTACATTAAGATAGATTTCTTACATTTTTGTGCATTTCCTTTGTGACCTTTCATATGAAAGACATACTGGAAGAATTGCCCAGTTACATTTGAGTCCGTACTTTTTATCCAAGAATACGCAGTGTCTAATATTAACATATACTAGAGCATCATTGTGTCACCAATCTTTATGGATTTCTTCAAAGAAGAAATACCCCAAAGCCCTTTATGTAAGGTGATCATACCTATAAAGAAGAACAAAGACACTGAACAGCAGCAGGATAATATAAAACTGTGTAGTAATGTCCCAACTTTAAGATCTTGTTTAAATATTTTTTGTAGATCTGAGAATCTTTTTTTCTTAATTACCATGTAGTTTGAGTCTTCCCCAATTAAAGAGAATAGACTGTTTCAGGAGGATGTATAAAAGAAAGCCTAACTTTTTAAGTCAGACAAACATATTTTTCCCCCTGAATTCTGACTGCTATTACTTTTTATCTAAGTTACTCTATTTTTTGAGCCTCTGTGCAGCTATGGAATAGAAAAAAACCCTATTTATAGAGTTGAGATATAATTAAATGAGACAATAGATAAAAAGGGCCCAAAACAGTGCCTAGCAATAATAAGCACTGAATAAATACTATTTGGGATCTGCTCTTTCTGCTCTCCCCCAACCCCACCCCTGTTCCTCATGCTATGTTATCTGTTCTAATTGGGCTTAATCAGAAGTTAAAACTGTTGAACTAAACTTGAAGTCTTTCTGTGTCTACCAACTTGATATTGCTCTATATTCATTGAATTAATAAGTAGAGAGAAGTCAGGACTTTGAATTGACCTATATATAATACCCAGCATGTATATGTGGCCTTTTTCTTCACAGCAAATTGGTCCCTCAGGGATTGGGTAGAATGAAGAATGCTCCACTCCTAGCCCTCATTTTAAGTGCCCATGGACCCCTTAGAATTTGCTTAAGTCTCTTCTTAACCTGCAGATCTGAGAGTTGAGCCCTAAATTATGTCAGTGTGACAATGGAAAGCATTATCATATTAATCATTTTGTTTAAGGTGACTTACTTTATTGCTTGTTGCTTGTTTGACCATTGGTAATGCTCAGATAATTGCCTTAAGAGAGTTTCACCTTTTGAAACGTCATTTTCAGTAAAAAAAAAAAAAAAAATTTAGTAGCTGTGTAATATACTACTTTATATCTCAAAATATTTTATGATTGTAAATTTTTATTATTTTAGGTGCAAAGATGGTTTGAAAGGATTTATATTTTCTGCACTTAGGTAAGTAACATTTTATTTATCTTTATGTTGAGAGAGAATTGATAAGTTAACTTTCTTTAAAAAATAAGTATCATTATAAGTAATTATAATAAATATTTATTGACTAAAGTTTTAAGCTGAAAGTGATTTGAGAAGTCATAAAAGTATTTCCAAACCTTTGCAAATAGTTCATTGAAAGAGTTATTTATGATATTTTTCCCCCTAAAAATCAGTCAGTCACTCAACTACTACTTTTTGGGCTTTTTGTGTGCCTTATACTGTGGGGTGTTAGAAAAGAAATACAAGAACTCTCAACTGAAGGAGCTTGGAAAGACAAAGCTGCACGTGTACAATTGAGTACTTAATTGTGTGGTACCAGATTATGGGTTTCATTAGGGTGGGACTCATGCACTGTCAAACAACATTAGATTTTAAGCATTGTTAGAATTTTTTCTTTTCACTTCACAGCCCATCTCTTAGTATAGTAATTGGCACAGTGGTGTACTATAGAAATGTTGGTTAGCATTAGCATTTTATTTTATAGTTCACCAAGCATTTTCACATAGATTAGTAAATTCTTGCAAAAGTTCTGTAAGATGGGTATTTTTATGCCCATGTAACATGATAAGAAAACCGAGGATTAGAATGTTTGACTAATTTAATTTAGCATCACACAAGTCACTATATATATTGACTTCAAACCCAACATTTGTCCTGTTTATGTCATAAATGTTGCCTACTTTATTCTCCAAAGTGCACACAGTAGATGTTTAGTGAAGATGAGTAGCATGGTATTTATTGCAAGTATTGGGGGGAAAAATCAGGGTGGGCTTCAATACTAGGAAAAGTTTTTATATGATTATCTCATAAGGGTGTTTAGAGAATCAAGTGAGTTAATACATGAAAAGTATTTAGAGCAGTACCTGTCACATAGTAAGTACTCAAGAAATGTTTATTATTGCTATTATTATTATAGTGATATGCCTTAAACTGTACTTGAAGGGTAGCTTTAGATAACTGCAAGGGACAAAGAAGAGCACTTTGGGTGAAAGTGAATAATATTAGCAAAAGGATGAAAATTGTAAACATGAAATGTGAGGTACGAGTGAGAAAATGAACTTAATTGGTATGAAAAGTTTAAATTAGGGAAAAAAGGATTTTTTTAAATAGGTAGAGTAGGGCCAGATTACAGAAGACCTGGGACAAAAAAGACAAATTTGGATTTGATAAGGTGAGCAGTAGGGAGCCATTAATGGTTTTTGAGCAGTGTAGTTGACAGTGTTTCAGAAAGATTAGTCTGGCTACAGTATTTGGGACATTGAAAAAGAAAGAACCAGAGGGTAGAAAGACAAAATGATAAGGAGTGGAATTTGGGTGCTAGTAGAAGGATTAAAGAGAAAGAGACAAAGTTGAAACTTGCAGTGGAAGAAAATGATGACCTAGTAACTGATATTTTCCTTCTTTCTCTTCCCTTCGACCCCTCAATCCTATTCAAGTATTGAAAACCTAAGCGCCCAAAAGAAGGTGCTATTAACAGAAAATCAAATGGCATACAAGGAAACTGTTTGGGGAGGGAACAATTGAAGTCACTGTATGATTAAGAATGTCTTTGGTTGTGGAAACTCCATGGTAACAATAACTTTCTAAGTGATAATACACAACAGCAATTTCTTTACCTTATATTTTTAATTAAAAGATCATGAAATTTATTAGAAAATAACTTTTTTGTTGTTGTTACATTGGCTATAAAGTATTCTCTATTAAATTGAAAGTTGATAACAAAAACAAAAGTTAGTTTTCCTAAGAGAAAGGAAAACTTGCCTTGTTTTCCTAACATATCTCCTTAGGCTTCCAGAATCCTCGCAAAAACTCAAAATGTGTCAGATGTTTTTGTGTCTCTTTTTTAAATCCACTTGTAATAAAGGGCTAGTTTGGACTATTTGCATCTAAAATTTTCTCAGTACTATAGGAAAATATTCTGGAAAAATGTTTATTAATTCTTGGTTATATTCTTATTAAAACAAGAAAATTGTTAAGTATTGTGAATTGTCATGTATTTATATTGTACATCTCCTTCTAACCAGATTCTGTTTCATTTCAGATTCCCCACATTGCAAACTGATTAATCTCAAACTTATAAAGTTAAAACTCAGAAGACATTACTAAAAGTCAAATATATTTTCTATTGTCAAGTTTCATTGTCAAAAATTATATGGGTTAATGTATGTCATTCTTGCAGGCTTCCAAAAAATATTATCTGACGTGACTTTCCAACTACCTCTTTGCATTCTTGGCTGCCCAGATTTTTATTGCAGGCATATGCTATAAATTTATAGCATTAAAGCACAACATTTAATATAAATTACAAAAGGAAGGGGAAGGAAAAATGCTTGGTGTAGCCTAATTTAATATAACTTCCTGGCAATATTAAGTGGTGGGGAAGAGATACTCAGTGCCTGATACACTGGAGAATAGTGAGATTTAAATGAATACTATTGTAAAAAGGCTTAAAGGAAGTGCTCATCTTATACAGATTATAATTACTCTATCATGAAAACACACATTGTTCACTCTGAGGAAAACTGTCCTTTATTCACAAAGGACGACTATTCACAAAGTACCCCAGTTTAATGTCTCCTAATTAGACATAGGGTAAAAGCTTTAAAATATTAAACTTTACTTCAGTTCAGCACCCATTTTTTAAGCACTCCTCAACATGTGCAAGTTAATATGGGAGCTACAAAGATAACACTCATTTATATACACTTAGTATACTTCTACTTTGCCCCAGGTCTTATACTAAGTGTTGAGAATACACAGGGGAATAAGTTAGATACAGTCTTTGTCCTCAGAGCTGTGGTCTAGTGGGCAAGACAATATTAATTATAATTTTGCCAAATGTTACAAAAGAGAAGTGTGGATTATCTCAGGCATATATTTTAGGCAGACCTAACTTAGTGTCTCTCCCCAAGCTGTGGATAGTAGTAAAGGCAGAGAAGATAGCAGGAAAATTGCACAGAATTACTTGTAGAAGAGAAAACCCCAAATGCTATAAGAGAATAGAAATTAAGTGCTATACAGTTCACAAATTACTTTTTTTTCTTTATGGGCGGATGGGAGGGAAAGCGTGGAAGGAAGGAACATTTAAGATGGATTTTAGAAGACAAGATTTTAGCAAAGATGTAGGGAAGAATGATCCAAATAAGAAGAGCAGTACAGAGGCATGGTTTATTTGGAGAATGGCGAGTAGTTCAATAAGCTATAATGTATGATAATATCTCATACTCACTCTGTGCTAGGTACTGTTTTAAGCTTGAGGTTTGTGTTTAATTCGGTAGGCCATAAGCCAGTGAAATTCTTTGAGGATGAGAATAGTAAGTCCAGGTCTGCACTTTAGGAAGCTTCCTCTAGAAATCGTAAGTAGGATGATTTGAAAATTATGTGTCTGTGTAGATAATAGTAGAAGTCATGGGACTAGATAGAGTTAAGGACAGAACCATGGGAGAAAAGCTAGTGCAGGAGTCTGAAGATGCCATAAACCCAGTTCATCATAGTTTTAAAACATAGTTAGAAGTTGTATTAGTCCGTTTGCATTACTATAAAGGAATACCTGAGGTTGAGTAACTTATAAAAGAAAAAGGGTTTCTATGGCTCACAGCTCTGCAGGATGTACAAGAAGCATGACATCAGCATCTGCATCTGTTGAGGACCTCAGGAAGCTTCCAATCATGGTGGAAGGCAAAGGGGGAGCAGGCGTGTCACATGGCGAGAGAGGGAGCAAGAGAGGAGGAGGTGCCAGGATCTTTTTAACAACCAGATCTGAAGGGAACTAAGAGTGAGAATTTAATCCTATGAGAATGGCACCAAGCCATTCTTGAGGGATCCACTCCCATGACCCAAACACATCCCACCAGGCCCCACCTCCAACATTGGGGATCAAATTTAAACATGCGATTTGGAGGGGACAAATATCCAAACTATATTAGAAGTATACATAGCTTGGTGATTAAGAAGCCAGGCTTTAGGGTCAGACAGTTCTGGGTTCAAAAAATTACTGATAATTTATTAGATGTGGACAAGATACTTAATCATGCTAACTGTCATGGGAGTTAGGATACCTGTATTGTTCCTGTGAGGATTAAATGATCTAATATTTGTAAAAGACTCAGTTGGCACTTTGCCTGTCATGCAGTAATTGCTCAGAAAATGCTAGCTATTATTATATTCATTCATTCGATATATATTAATTAAATATTTACTTTGTGCCAGACACTATGCTAGGCACTGGGATATGATAGCAAAGAAGATATACATAGTTTCACAGGCCCACAGTTTAGTGGGGGATTTAGACTACTAAAATGGTGCTTACAGTACTGGGCATTCATTGGGTTCTCATAGCACAGAGGAAGGATCATTAACTCATCACCCTGGCTTGAGGCAGGGATGGCTTCTCTAAAGAAGTGACCACTAATCTGAGTAGTCAGTCCTGGCCGAAGTAGCAACAATATTATGAAAGGTGTGAGAGATATTGTTGTATCTGTTCTAGCATAGTTTTATCCTTATTGCTGATAAAGAGCGTAGTACAGATCTTAAACTCTCCGTGCACACCCACAAGTAAGAAATTCTTTTGGACTGACAGCTACCAAGGCTGCACAGCTGCCATCTGGTGACAAACAAACCCGATACACACCCCTTATGATTTGGTAGGCTAGATGTCTTACCAAGTTTGTCTGAACTGGATGGGTTGCAGTTGTTTGTAGTAACAGCTCTTACAGGGTAGGTGCAAAAAGCAGTAATGAAAACTCTGAGGAAGGATACTTCTTGATTGATATCTAATGGTGGTAACATTTTCCTTCGCATTGTCTTTGGAAAAATATAGTACAGTTTTGATGAAACAGGAATGGTTATTTGATTTTTCCTAAGAGATATTTGATTTTTCCAAAGAGAAATAAAGTAGATTGGAGTAACATCAAGTTTAAGATTTTCTAGTTCTAGTGAAATAACTTCAGGATATGTGGAATCTTGACTGTTTTCTGATTCTCATTCTGCAGTTCCCTCTATTTCCCTGTATGTGTACAGATGACCTTCTACAGCAGCTGTTGATGATTCAAAGTAACATTAGAGTTATACTCTAAGTGAGGAACTCATTCATTTATAACTATTAGCAGAATTTAGGGAAAAAATTGAATTTTTGTGATTGTATAGTAGACACAAGTTCACCTGCTTATTTTGAAAAACTTTAAGGCATGTAATACCTTAAAAAGTGGTGTTAAAGTTAAAGAACATTTCATAAAAGTGCTGTGCTGTATTTTACTTGGTTAATCTGATTTTAAAGTACCTACATTGTCAAACAAATGAGTATTACAATTTTCTGAGTATTCAGATTTTGAAAGTCTGTTTTTCTTCAAAGGATGAATAGATTTTATGTAAATTGTGAAAATATTATTAATATTTCAAATAAGATACTCTCCAAAATGTATTTGTTTATAAACAAAATCTTTTCTTTTTTTCTCATTGATTTCTTTAAAAGTGAAAAATGGCTTACTTTGTGCTCTTTTCTTTAGGTTCATTGTAGGGAAGGAAGAAATTCCCGCACATTCTTATTCACCAGAAGCAGCATATTCAAAAGTGGAACAAAAGAGAGAGAAACATGAGGAAAAACCAAGAAGAATGAATATAATTGCTCTAGTCAGGAAACTTGTGGACTCAATGTGAGTTCTTTTTCTTGATATTTTATCACACTTTGTCACTTTTATATGATATTTGTACCATGCCAAGGTATTTTTGTTTTCTATTCAGGTAATGGTGGTCATTTTTCACCAGAAACTGTACATAGAATTTTAAGGCACACAATCGCAAGTGAATGTTATTTATTATTTCTGGCAGTACTGTAGACCATCATATGCCTTTAAAATAGATTTTCATGAAATTAAAATACTTTTCTATTTCAAGCCAGGCAGAATTACAGGAGGCTATGATGGAGAACTTCAGGAAGCAGATTAATATATGCTAATTTATTATGCTAAGTATGGAAAGGAGAAAGAATAGGTCCTTAGAGAGATTCAAGAAGATAAAGGAATACTAAGGATCAAACCTTTAGTAAAGTACATTTTGTAAGACTGCAAATTTGTAGGACTGTCAAACTGAAATAAGAAATCTTTATTTGTATATTACACAATGAAGTCCTTATGTTTCACATGAATAAGTCTATTTATATTTCTAGTGTAGATATTTAAGAAAATAAATTTAATTATTAGAATTAGAAAATAAATTTAATTATTAGAATGTTAAAATTAGAACATCAGCCAATAAAAATAATCTTGGTAGTGATATTTTAGAAAAGGTAGAATAAGTGGGCAATATAGAAAGTTAGGGGATCAATTATAGGAAGCTGAGGCCCTTTAAGAAATCAGAAAAACTATATTTGACTCTCGTTTTCCCTCTACCAGCTTTATGACTTTGGAAAAGTGATTTAATTGCTATGCATTCCAAAGTCCTTATTTATTAACTAGGGTTAATAATCTCTATTAAGGATAGCTGTGACCGTTAAATGAAATAACATATATGAAATTGCCTGACATAATATATGAGCACACAGCGAGTACACAAATTTTTACTGAATTTAAAGATTTTCTTTTTACCTTAGCATACACCACACACAGAAGGTAAGAGTAAAGAAAGGAATAGTAGATGACAGGAATAATTGTGGTAGTGAACTTATCAAGCAAGTTCAAAAATAGTTACGGGATACCTTAGTGGAGAAAAGGAAGAAAATATCCCATTAATGGAAATAATTTCAACATGAATCAGAGGGAAATGTAGAGAATGAATTATGTGAGTATATGATGCCTTCAGCATCAGAACTGATCAGGTCATGCAGAACTTGTGAGAGTAGTCTCAGTGGGTCCACTGGTGTGAAAGCAGATGGAGAATAATCCAGAAGCAAAGCAAAAAATATAGGAGATAGTCCAGGACTTGGGAAGTCATTTTATGTGTGACTATGGAAAGATTAAATGACAGTACAGTTGATATCAGGATTTAACTTCACTAGCAAAGAAAGTTTAATAATTTCTATGTAGTTCTGGTAGCAATGGTTGAGAAATGTCTTTGAAGAAGACACTTAGAAGTATGAAGAGGAGTGATGGTTTGCATGAGGCAGTCCTTTTGTGATTTACTTCTTTTCAGGCCTCCAGCTTTAATCACTCAACAACTTCACATGACCAGATATGTCATATCATTCTAATGATATAAGGGCAATGGTCGGTATGAACTCTTGCTGTCACCCTTGACTAGGAAAGGCTGCCTGTGTACTCCAGCTGCAGTGCAGAATTGAATTTCAGAAAAGGTCTTGGTAATCAGTTTGTAAATGGGATTGGAGAGGTGAAGAGCCAGAACATTGCTCTACAAGTTATTGTTATAAACAGGAAGGGTTCATATGGTTCAACCATGAAGACAATTAATTAACTACAGTCTGAAAGAAGTTATGAAGACTACTTATTTTGGAACATGAACCCTTTAAAGAGAAAAGGAGAGAGCTAGATGCATGTTAAATAGTCCTACTTTTTTATGCCTAGGATGAATAGTCTTGGAGTCAACATACCAAATAATTAAAACGAGTGTGTCTTGAACAGTAGCCCTCTCAGCAGAAATGTTTATTAAACACTAGAGGGTTAAGTGGTTTACAGCTAAATCACAAATAACCTACTTTTGAATTCCCACACGATCTCTATTTCTATATTTATTTTTAAAACTGAATTTTGCATTCTAATACTATATCATGTTTCTTTTCCAGATGTTTTCTCTCAAATATAATTAAGTATAAATTCTTGTAACCTGAGCACATTCTCATTATGATTTTTGCTCAAGTACTGGCTTCGTGGATGATTTATGACCGTTACACTCTACAATAAGTGATTTAAAGCTTGCAAAATGTTTTGGCAAAGTATATAAATAATATATACATATTTTTCATATTTAGTCACAAATACTTACCAGTGTGGTTTTTCTATTCTGCATTCAAGTATTTTGACTGCTGTCACATATTTTATACGACGTGTCAAGTGGTAAGCAGCAAAGAAAAAAAAAACCCAAAATATCTGTTTTTCTTGCTTCTGTATGTCCTAAAACATCAAAAGTTGCACACATTTAGAAATAAGTGGGTGATGTTTTGTTTTTGGTTAAAGAGTTTTAAACAAATCACACACACACTCTTAAATTATAATTAGTTTAGCTTTTTTGTTTTAATTTCAGATGCAAACATGGACCAAGGCATAGATGTTGCAGGCACTATGAAGATAATTGCATCTCTTACTGCATTAAAGTAAGTATATGAAAGTATATACTTTCTTAGCAATGGGGAATAGGTATAGAAATAACTTATTTATTGATAAATAATTTAAAAGTAAACAGAAAAGTTGAGATTAATAATTGCTATCATTTTTTGCATTTGACTAAGAAATTGGTGAGAATAGATGACAATTTAGCTTTTAATATTCACTTACCAGATCCTTAAACAATTTTAAAATTAGCTTGTTTAAAAATTAGCTTATTTAAAATTTAGGGTAGCAGATGGGGTAACAACAACAACAAAAAAGAAAAAGTCATTAAATTTGTACTTTGTAATGTATCCTCATTAGAACTATATCCTAAAACAAGGTCCCTGGACTGTGCTGTGTTCTAGCTAGATTAGTAGTTACACACATACTTTATACGCTGTGCACAACCGGTTACAATGGCATTTGGTTTTGGACTTGTAAAGATATTGCATTTTTCTTTATGGCATTGAGGTAACTGGAGCTACAGTTGCTCTACATGCAAGCTAGCTATGCCCACGGGCATAAATTCCCGACTCCCTAATATACTTGTGTACTAGTGTGATACACTTCCCTCCCACCCCGCTCACCCTCCCTGTTTCCTCCATTACCACCAATTCTGGGAAGAGAGTTATTTTCACTGCAGTTAGTCTGGCACAGGTGGCACCACCTGCTGCAAGTTTCATGAATGGTGCTCTAACAGTTCTGATGCTTTAGAAAGTTTATGTTCTTGCAAAGTCTACTTGCTACTCAGTTAGGGATGAAAACAGCAAAGTTGTACAGTACCCCAAAAGACAGACTCCTTATGGTTACTCCAGAAGGGAGGAACTATCCCACGTTAGTGCTTATTAATGTAAATGCCTATGGCCCAGTGTTGACAGTGGCATTTGCCCAAGCCCACACTTACCTTCAGAATTCCCCAAAATGACCAAGGATAAAAGCAGTAGAGTGTTTTTTTTTTTTTTCCAGTTGTACAGCAGTTTCTGATACACTCTTTCCAAATTTTATTTCCTGCTTCGCTTTTCAAGTGACAAAAAAGAAAAAAAAGGCAACATTGCTGGCAATCTCAGAGTCTGCTGGCTCCTGGAGAGTTATTATTCTTCCAACTGAACAGGATTGTAGTTCAAAGGGAAACTTAAGGAGGGGAACTAAGAAAAATATTCTGATTAAATCAGAGGTATTTGAGAAATTTGGGGTGGGAGGAGGTGACATTAAAAAAACATATATGAGAAAGTTAGTGAGAATTATCAAGCAATGAAAAACTCTAGTGATTCTTTCAAATGTGTACCAGTACTATAAACTTGGTAATGTATGTATAAATTGGAATATGGTATTATGTCCATGAAAGTAAAACTATCTGGAGACCTGTGGGTGAGGAATTTATACTACTAATATGGTGGTAAAAATTTTTGACAGTGCTCCTCATTATTCCACGGACTTAGTTACACCACACGTTAAATCGTATCCTGAGTAAAATATTCCTATTAATTGCATTTCCCCTCAACTTGCCATGCTCCATTTATACTAACTTTTTCTTGATTCTTTATAGCTACCAACCTCTTTATTGCTTTTGTGCCTTCTGTCCAAGCTGTCTGAAATGGTTGTCCCATGCTAGCTTCTTCTCTTTTGGGTCTATCGAAATGTCACATCATTTAAAAGCCCACACTTACCATGAATCTAATATATTAATAGATTGATTGCCCTGTTAATTTCTGTCCTAGTGCCCTGATTATTTTCTTTGTAACATTTATTATAATCTGCAATTATTTTGTGTTTATTTGCTTACTCTTCCTTTATTTTCTCTTCCTTTAATGAGCATGAAAGCTCCATGAAAGCAAGTACTTTGTGTTGTCCACATTACTGGGTACCTAGCATTTAGTGTAATGCTTTGGTACATAATAGGCATTCAGCAAATATTTCCCGAACACATTCATGAATGGATCTTTTGAAAATAGCATGAAAAGATTGTAATGTGATTATGATCTATGAATCCTTAGATTAACCTTGTAAGGTTATCAATGGCAAGATAAAAGTGTGACCATTTCATGCATTAGACAAGTACTAGGCAGTTTCAGTTAAGCAAATGCATTATATATAATTCACAGTAATTGATTGGACAATTTGATTTCATGTTTTAATCAGGTATTAGGTAGTTTCAGGTAAATTAACCAATGTTTCTTCATAGTAATTCAATTTTTTCTAGAAAAGAAAGCTGCGATCTGGAAAATACAAACCTGATCTGTGGAACTTAGCAGGCAAGCACTGCTAAGAGATAGATATTTTCCCGTTCCAGTAGGGGTGAGAAAGGAGGAGGATGGAGACTGGTATTACAATTTACTGGTTAAATTGTATATAAAATACTACTCTTTCTGTTAATGTTTTGTTTTTTGCTAATTGTAATTTTTCAGTCTCTCAGTATTAATTAATTAAGTTAATTAATTAACTTTTCAGTCTCTCAGATATCTAAACTTCATTTTCATAGTACTGTTACTAGTCATCCTCCCCAGATCTCTTTTGCACTATAAACAATTAAAGGAAGTATAGAGAAATGTTGGCAGCAAATACGGATTTGTAGTGGATTTGCTTTTTCAAGTTTAGTTTAGTATATCTTAAAGCTATTATTCCCTAGAGATGTTCTAACCTGACACAGATGAGCACAGGAATAAAAACCTAGATACAATTATTTTTTTTCCACAGGAAATTCTTTTAATCTGATCATTTAAAAAGTTGGTACAAAGGTCTAAACAAATAATAAAATTATTTTTCTACCAATAGAACCTCTACTCATGGTAATAATGATTAAGAGCAGTTTTCTGTTAAAATTTCCAAAAGCATTTGGTTTTGTTAACTATTTTTGGAATTTCAGTGCTTTTGTCTCTAAAATTCATTTGTGGTTTAGGAATTTAAAATCCTGGTTATTGTCAACAAAATGTCAAGAAGTGGAATTTTGGTGCATAGGCAAGCTTGGCCAAGTGCTTGTGAGAATTTTTAAGTCTTTGTATATCAAAGAAAGTATACTCACTCCAAGATTTCACCCTTATTTTTAAGGTAATTGTTTTAAAATTATTGTTTGAGGTTTTAAGACTGTATTTTGCAAATTGCTGTGCTATAAACTTATATTAAATTTTTTGATTCTTGTTTTGATTCAGAGACAGTAAATTCATATTCTATCAAACCTCAAAATTTGGTTGTAAATCAGAATTTCCTCCCAATTTTCTCTAGGGTTTCATCAGAATGTTTAGTGTGGGATATTTGATCCAGTGCTGCCTCCGAATCCCCTCTGCATTTAGGCATCTGTTTACACAGCCATCCCGGCTACTTTCTCTCTTCTACAATAAAGAAAACTTCCAGCTTGGAGCTTTTCTTGGCTCTTTTGTTAGTATATACAAGGTAAGGTTTTCAGAAGAGGAAAGAAGAATGAGAATTAAATAATGTGGCTGTTGTTAAAATGAGATATGACCTTAATCCATCTATCATTGTTTAATGCCTCTTTCTGCAGTATTCATAAACATCTTGACATCACCAAATATATACAATCTATTGAGAATTGAAGTTGGAGAAATTTTTTCTTTTAAAATATTATTTAATATGCTTGAATGTGTAGACATGTTTGCATTTACATATATACAATATTAAAGATTCTCAAAGAGTCATTTTCTTTTTCAATAGATATTCTGAAAAAATACAAATTTTCTGATATTCCCAACATCAAAAATGATATTATATACCTGGTCTGTTTTTATTAATCATATTTACTGCTTGTTTATTAATTTAAACATATTTCGGAACTTTCTAGCTGATACCAACCCTTGATAGAATCAGTAAGGATTTTCTATCGTAACTTACATAAACAATGACTTTTTCCTTCTTCCACCCACTCACTATACCTACTACATTGTCTCAAATAACTAGAGTTAAAATTCTAACACCCCATGCTGTATAATCCTATAAATGTGCCCATGCAAACATAAACCCACACGTAAACATATATATGTAAAGATCATTCTTGACACAGTACTCTGCAACTTTAAGAATGGACTTTTGTTTAGTGAAGTCACTAATATATAAATCATATTAGTGACATATTTTATTAAACATTTAAAATTTATATTCTATATCTAAATATATGTTCTAAATGGTAAAGTGTGTTAATTAAGGTTGACCTGTGTGTGTATATATGTATACACATGTATACTCGGACACACACACACACACACATGTTCTTCCTGTTAAACTCAAAGAAAATTAATGCTGGGAAAATTGAATTCGGGAGTTACTTTGGGTAAAATGGTCATGTATCATTTTATGTAAAAGTTTACTCATAAAAGGTAGATATGGAGAAAGTATTTTGAAATGGAAAGGAAGAGTAACAAAATATAGATAAACTATATGTAATGAATCACTCGCTATGAAATATTACTAATGTTAAAAACATTTTCAATATGGTTTGACTAGAAAGCGTTACTAATATCTTTGATATACAAGAGTTAAGGGCAAATTTTTGGAAATTACATATTTAAATTCACATTCTTTTTCATTTTTCATGTCATAGTGTTTGTATTTATACTTAACAGAAATTCTTAAATGTTTACATGTATATTATCTCCAACATTTTTAGCCCTAGGTTTGTTATTTTCCATATCTCAGAGTGTGTTTTGTTTTCTATTTCTATTACCATTTATTTGCTTAGGTAATACAAACTAATGGGATTAAATTAAGGAAAGAGCAACTGGGTCAGAAAATCTCATAGAAAATATTCATACAGTGTATTCAAAAGCCATATGATTTTTCAAAAGAAATTGTCCATGCCATTAGTTTCTTTTTAAGAATGTAATTAAGAGAATGTGAGGCAAATAAACCTCATTTTTTCTGTTTCTTGGTGAACTGACACTTTTTTCATTTTGTGAGATTCCTCTTTATCCCTGGTAATATTCCTTGTTCTGAAGTCTACTGTGTTTAATGTTAATATAGTTACTCCAACTTTCTTTTGTTTAGCATTTGATGGTGTAATGTTTCCATTCTTTTACTTTAATCTTTGTCTTCATTTTTAATCTTTGTCTTCATTGGTTTCTTTTAGACTGCATAAACTTGGTTCTTAGTTTTTTATCCAATCTGATAATCTCTATCTTTTAATTGATATGTTTATACTGTTTACATATAATATACTTATGATATGGTTGATTTTAAATCTTCCTTCTTGCTAGTTGTTTTGTGTTTGTTCCATTTGTTCCACTTTTCTTTTTTTTCTTTTTTCCCTTCTGGATTGATTGTGTATTTTTCTATGGCTCCATTCTGTGTTTACTATTGGCTATATTTATACTTCTTTGCTTTAATTTAGTGGTTGCCTTAACATTTATAATACACATTTTTAATTTATCAGCCAATCTTCAAATAATATTGTACTACTTTACATATAGTGTAAGAACCTTACAATACTTCTGATTCCTCCTTCCCATCCTTTGTGCTATACATTTATCTTTACATATGTTGTACACTCCACAATACATTGTTTCTATTTTTACTTTAGACCTGGGGTCAGCAAACTTTTTTTGTAAAGGACCAGATCCTAAATATTTTAGCCTTTGTGACCATATGGTCTCTGTCACAACTATTCAACTGTGCTGTTATAGTGTGAAAGCAGCCATAGACAACATTGAGCATGGCTGTGTTCCAATAAACCTTTATCACGCTGTAATTAGAATTTCACATAATTTCACATGTCACAAAATATTGTTATTCTTTTGATTTATTTTTCATCCCTTTAAAACTGTAAAAATGATTATTAGCTCCTAAGCCATATAATAAAAACAGGTGGCAGGCTAGATTTGGCTAGTGAGCCATAGTTTGCTGACCCCTGCTTTAGCTACTTAATTCACTTTAGAGCAATTAAAGATAAGAAAAATATGTCTTCTAAATTTACCTTTATTGTTCTATTTCCAGGGCTCTCCATTTCTTTTCATAGATCTAAATTTTTGTCTGGTATCATATTCCTTCTCCCTGAAAAACTGCCTTTAACATTTCTGGTAGCTCAGATCTACTGGTGATGAATTTTCTTAGCTTTTATTTGTCTGGAAAAAGCATTTCACCTTCAATATTGAAAAATATTTTCTCTGGATATAGAATTCTGGCTTGGCAGATTTGTAGTGTATCCAGATTTTTCTTCCTTTTAGAATGGGAGTGACACTTTTCCCATCATTCTAGATCTACGCAAAAGTGGAATTTATGGATTTATTTTGAAAAATCAGTATAATAAAAGATATTTTGTGTAATTTCTTAATAGAATCTATCTAGAATAATACTTTATAAAAGATTATTGTTCATAATTTTTCCAATTATTTATTCAGTTTGATTTAGATGAGATCACCAATTTGCCTCCAAGGTCATCTAGCGAATCACTCATTACAGTTGTTTTTGTTTTCATGCATTTTTTTCTAGAAATAAAATAACCGAAGTCATTGTATTTTCTCCTTGATACAGGGTACTAGTTGCTTCCTGCGCTGGGTCAGAAACCTAGATGACGAACTACATGCTATTATAGCTGGTAAAACAATAATAAAAAATGAATGATTATTATTGTATCAATCAGTAGTAGGAATGAATCCAAAATAACTTGCAAATTCATCCAATTTCTATGTATCTTCCTTTCTTTATTGTAATAGGATCCCTAGTGAGGCACTTGTCCAAACATTTTATATCATGGCACTCTTGCCATCTGGTGTTTTGAGTTGGCAATATAATGACTTGGATATCTGCTCTGCTACAGGCCAGAAATCCTAGGGATTGTGTCACAAAAGAACATCAAGCCTTATAATGTTATATGTGATGAATGAAAGTTAAAGTAGATTTCTTTAAAAATTCTTTTTTTACCTCTAGAAAATAACATATATTTTAATAATCATTTTTTAAAGGAACTTAATCACTTTATAAAAATAAAAACTAAAGATCATTTTCTGTAAGTGTGTTATATGTATTACTTAAGTTAAATAGATCATTTATTGGTTATTTATTAGTAATAATTTTACTGTTAGTATTCCAGCCCTCCACCCCCTTGGTTTTCCATTTATAGAATGAAGGCAATGCTGTGGAGATAAATGTGATGATAGCACTAAAAATAATTTGAGCTATTAGGAGAATAGATGAATAAATATTTCTACTTAAAATCAGAAATGATACAAATAGCCTTTAAAAATTATTTTTAAAAATTGTTATATTTGGCAAGACCACTGCCATTTTTAAAGTCAAAATTGAAGTTTAAAATTTCTTGTCATACATAAATCAGAACTGTTTGTTCTTAACTCTGAAGGTCAATTTTTTAATTTAAAAATATGTGGTAATAAGAACTCACCCCATTTTAATGTCATCAGGTGTATTACTGTCCTTGATTGTGTTGTCACAAGAGGCAGTGCTACAAATCACTTCTTTCCTATTTAAGTGAATTAACATTTCTGATGATATAATAACAAAAAAATACCTTGTGATCTGATTAGTTTTTCTTGTTTGTTGTTTCAGGATTTTTGGCAGGTGTATCAATGATGTTTTATAAAAGCACCACAATTTCCATGTATTTAGCATCCAAATTGGTGGAGGTAAGCAAAAATTTTTATGCATGAACAGTTCCAAAGGGTATAAAGCTTTTTTAGCTGCTGACTGACTGCAGCAAATCCCAGTCTGTATATATCCCAGTTACAAAAGTAAATTCTAATCCTATAAAAGTATTTGCAAAGTCAATTCCCCTATTTTTTTCTTTTTCTGTGTATGTTATTTTCAAATATACGTAAGTATAGAAAGAATAGTATAATTAACCTTCATGCGCCAACAGTGCAGCTTCAACAGTTATCAGCATTTGGCCAGATAATAAATTATTTTAAAGCAAATCCCAGACATTATACCATTTTATCCATAAACAACTCAGGATAAAGGCTCCTTAAAGAATAAAGGCTAAAGGATAAGGACTTCTTAAAAACAAACAAATCAGCAATACTACCAAAGGATAACCACAATACCATTGTCATAAATTAACCCTCCCCAGTAATTCCTTAATATTATCGTATATCCAATTAGAATTTACATCTTCACTGACTATGTTATAAATGTCTTTTGCCATTACTTTGTCTGAATCAAGATTTAAGCAGCCTCTTTTAAATTTATAATAGTTACCACCTCCATCTCCTCCTCCTCCTCCTTTTTTTGTTTTGCCATTTATATGTTGAAGATCTAGATCATTAGTTCCATGGAATTTCCCATATTTTGGATTTTGCTGATTGCATCCTCATTGGTGTTTATCATGTTTTTTCAACTCATGTGTTTCCTAAACTGTTAACTAGATCTTGAGGCTTAAGCAAATTAAAATTCAATTTTTGGGGGGTGGCAGACATACTTCACACTTACTGTGAACTTCCTAGTGTATCACATTAGGAGCCACAAAAATGTCTAGGTATCTCTTCTTTTATAATGCTAAAATTAATCAGTGGACTCAGATGTTGATAGTGCCAACATAGTGTTCCCCAGTAGCCTTTCACCTAGTAGTTTTAGCAGTCATTAATGATCATTACTGGAATTCATTATTTCATTAAGGGTTACAAAATGTTAATAATCTACTATTATTGTTTCTTCTATATTTATTAGCTGGAATGCTTCTAAGAAGAACTTTTCCTTTTCAACTATTTGGTTACTCTGAAATAGTTTGTTTAGGAAAGTCAAAATAAAATGTTTGTTTACTTCCCCTTGTTTACCAGTGTTCAGTGTGAGTTAGTACTTTAACATCTTGCAAAGTTGACCTGAGTCTTTATTTTCAAGTATCATTATGAAGACATAGATTTTAACATGCTTGATTTATTTTAACCCATTATGGTCATTATGCTCAAATTGTCCCTATGTTTGGCCATGAGAGTCTCCTTAAGTTGACTCTTGTTTGTTTTGACATAATGCCATTATTCTTGATAAATTTCTTGCTATAAAACAAGATATTCCAGGCTCATCTGGGACATTTTCTGCTGCAGTTGTAGAATCAGCCTTTTCTTTAACAGCTCCTAGTTTCTTCTAATGGGAAGTGGTATTTAGAGACTGTTGTCTCGGTGCTAGAGATTGTTTACTCCCAGGCTAGTTGTTGTTTCTTGGCTTTCCTAGTGAAAGGAGCTAGAGAATTCTTCCTCCCCACCCCCATCTTCTTTTTAGAGAGAGAGAAAATACATTTGGCGTATATTGATATTTCTAATTCAAAGTTAAGATAATAGATTCTATTTAACTTGTTTGATTTTTAAAGTTCTCTCTCACTGAAAACCTGTGTCCCTAATGACGTTAAGAGAATTACGTATTTGCTTTACCCAAATGTGTACGTGTGAGTGTGTGGGGGGTGGGGGTGAGAGAGAGAGAGAGTTACAGAGCGAGATTGAGATAATGTGCACTTAATGAAATCAGGAAGACAGCAGGAGCCAGATCATATGAGATTTTAAAAGCTAGGGTAAGGAGGTTGGGGTTTTTTCTCAGTGCGGTTGGAAACCACTGAAGAGTTTTAAGCATGGGATTGGCATGATTTAATCCATATTTTAAGAAGAACATTCTGGCTATTATATAGAGTGTATTAGAGGGGCACAAGACTAAAAGCTGAGAGAACAGTTAGTCTCTGGCAGGAGAGGTGGCTCGTATCAGGGTGCTAACAGGAGAGATGCAGAGGAGTACACAGACTTGGTGTATGTTTAGGAGTAGACTTGACAAGACTTGCCAATGGAGAGGAAAAGGAGAATGAGAGAAAGGAAATAACCCATAGGCGAGAGGAAACCGACATTGATATCTAGTTTGTAAAAGGTGTTTTATAGCTGCTTCCCTAAGTAGCTAGGCTTACTGTTCTGTTTTGATTTTTTGCTATAGATATTTATTTATTTATTTATTTATTTATTTTTAAAATTCTGCATACATTGTTTACTAGATTTTAGGATAGTATCATAACTTAAGAAAAAGCCATCTAAATTTCTGGGTTCCAAGTCAGTAAAGATCCAAATATGTCCTCTTCATATTAATATATGAAATGCCACTTTTGCTTACATTTTGAAGACTCACATTTATCCCAGCCTTCTTTCTATACATAATGTGTTTTTTAAAAATTTTAATAGATTTATGGGGTACTAATGGTTTTTTGTTACATGGATGATTTGCATAGGTATATTATGCAAATCATCTAGGTATATTGAAAGCCTAGAGAAGTCCCGATCACCTGAATAGCATACGTTGTACCCAATAGATAATTTTTCATACTGCACCCCCTTCCTACCCTTTCCCTTCTGAGTCTGCAGTGTCCATTATGTTATTCTGTATGACCACGTATACCCATTGCTTAGCTCCCACTTGTGAAAACGTGTTATTTAGTTTTTTGTTCCTTGGTTACTTCACTTAGGATAATTGCCTCCAGTTCTATCCAAGTTGCTGCAAAAGACATTATTTCATTCTTTTAATGGCTGAGTAATATTCTGTGGTATGTACATATACCCCATTTTCTTTATCCACTAATCAGTTGGTGGGCCCTTAGGTTGGTTCCATATCTTTGCAGTTGTGAATTATGCTGCGATAAACATACAGGTGCAGATGTACTTTTGTTTGTTTGTTTATTTTAAAATAAAATGACTTCTTTTCCTTTGGGTAGATCCCCTGTAGTGGGATTACTAGATTGAATGGTAGGTCTATTTTTAGTTCTTTGAGAAATCCCCGTACTGTTTTCCATAGAGGTTGTACTAATTTACATTCCTACCCACAGCATATAAGCATTCCCTTTTCACTGCATCCACACCAACATCTATTGTTTTTTGACTTGGCCATTCTGACATCTGAGCATTTTTTCATTTTTGCTGGCTATATGTTTCTCTTCTTTTGGAAAATGTCTGTTCATGTCTTTTGCCCACTTTTTAATGGGGTTATTTGTTTTCTTCTTGCTGATTTGTTTGAGTTCCTTATAGATTCTGGATATTAGGCCTTTGTCAGATGTATAGCTTGCAAATATTCTTCCATGCCACAGATTGTCTATTTACTCTATTGATTATTTCTCTTGCTGTGCAGAAGCTTTTTAGTTTAATTAAGTCCCATTTATTTATTTTTGTTTTGTTTGTATATTTGTTATATTTGTTTTTGTTGTATTTGCTTTTGGGGTCTTAGTCATAAATTCTTTACGTAGGCCAATGGCAAGGGTAGTTTTTCCTAGGTTTTCTTCTAATATTTTTGTGACTTCAGGCCTTACAGTTAAATCTTTAATCCATCTTGAGTTAATTTTTGTGTATGGTGAGAGATACGGATCCAGTTTCATTCTTCTGCATGAGGCTATGCAATTTTCCTAGCACCATTTGTTGAATAGGGTGTCCTTTCCCCAGTGTATGCTTTTGCCTGCTTTCTTGAAGATCAGTTGGTTGTAGGTATGTAGCTTTATTTCTGGGTTCTGTATTCTGTTCCATTGATCTATGGGTCTACTTTTATACCAATATCATGCTCTTTTGGTTAGTATAGTCTTGTAGTATAATTTGAAGTTAGGTAATGTGATGCCTCCACTTTGTTCTTTTTGCTTAGGATTGCTTTGGCTATTCGTGCTCTTTTTTGTATCCATGTGAATTTTAGGGTTGTTTTTTCTAATTTTGTGAAAAATGATGTTTGTATTTTGATGGGAAGTTTACTGAATCTGTAGATTCCTTTGAGCAGTATGGACATTTTAACAATATTTGTTCTTCTAATCCATGAGCATAGAATGCTTTTCCATATGTCTATGTCATCTACAGTTTCTTTCATCAGTGTTTTGTACTTCTTATTATGGAGATCTTTCACCTCCTTGATTAAGTATATTACAAGGTATTTATTTATTTATTTATTTTTGCAGCTATTGTAAATGAGATTGAGTTCTTGATTTGATTCTCAGCTTGGTTGTTATTAGTGTATAGAAATGCTACTGATTTGTATACATTGATTTTGTAACCTGAGACTTTACTGAATTCATTTATCAATTCTAGGAGTCTTTAAGGTTTTCTAGGTATAAGATCCTATTTTCAGCAAACACAGATAGTTTGACTTCTTCTTCTCCAATTTGGATGCCCTTTGTTTTCTTTCTTTTGCCTGATTGCTCTGGCTAGGACTTCCAGGACTATGTTGAATAGAAGTGGTGAAAGTGGGCATCCTTGTCTGTTCCAGTTCTTAGGGAGAATGCTTTCAACTTTTCCCCATTCAGTATGATTTTGTCTGTGGGTTTGTTATATATGGCTTTCATTGTTTTATTATTAATATTTATTTTATTATTTATCTAACAGGGAAGGGAGGACCTGAGTGCTGCACAGAAAGCATTGAAGAATATATGATGTAAAAGCAGTAGAAATAAAGTTCTACTGAATTTCATAGAAAAGTATTACTGCTTGCAGCTGGGGTTTGGAGTGAAGGGATGAAGGAAAGGGAAGAGCTGACACTTAAACACTGTCATGGAAGATGTGACATATGGTTTGAGCTCTGAAGGGAGTATTAGGATTCAGAAAGGTAGAAAACATAGTTATAGTTAGGGAGCATACTGCTTAACTACATTGCTAATGCTTTTTAAAGGTTTTTTTTTTTTTTTTTTTTTTAAATAACTCTTGCCTTTTGCTTGTTTTGCAGACCATGTATTTCAAAGGCATTGAAGCAGGGAAGGTTCCCTATTTTCCTCATGCAGATACTATCATCTATTCCATCTCTACAGCAATTTGCTTCCAGGCAGTAAGTATAGCTTTTTGAAATGAGAAATAGAATGATTTGTTACTAATGTACATTAATCAAATGGGGGGGGGAAATAAAATCTGGGAATGTTTCTGTTTACAGTATTACATTTTATACTTCATTTTTGTTTTTTCAGCAAGATAGCTTGCAAGTTTCAAATCATTAAACATGTTAACTTAATGTGTTTTATAAGCACACCAGTTTTTAGGTTTAAATAGAGTGCAGTTTATTAGGTAAATTATTACGCCAGTACCTTTGGTAGAATGCCTCAATTTAATTATCCATCTTTAAGAAAAAACATACCATGAGCATAAATATGAATAATTGCATTTCCCCAATATTACTCAGGACATGAGGATGGGGGGAGAATTAGTTTAATAGAAGCATTGTTCAATCTCCTTAAATTTTGTAATCATTGTTATTGATGTTCATGGTTTTAGGATTATTGCAAAGTTTTGGGGAGAGGTTTTATTTGCTCTTTCTCACAGGAATGCTGCCAAGTTGATAAATTCATTAAAACTAGTGAATTGTCAGCTATCTAATGGGTACTCAGTAAATGCTTCCCAGTAGTAATGACTGTTTACTTAATTATTTCAAAAGCAGCATTTCTATTTGAAGACATATTTACAAAGATTCTTGGTAGTTATTGACTTAAACATAAATACATATTATTATTGTTGTCATCACTTTCATTTTTAAAATACAATGAGCAATAAAGATAGAGATAAAACTACTCTATTGCCTAAAACTGCTGTGATAATATTTGTACTTACTAAAAGAAGTCTCAAATTCAATAATCTTAGGCTGTCATGGAAGTTCAGAACTTGCGACCATCTTACTGGAAGTTCCTTTTAAGGCTCACCAAGGGCAAGTAAGTGACTCAGATGTTTTAAATGCTCATAGATAAAAAACAATTTTCATAAAAAGATTATGAATATTTTTGCCTTTTTGAGGGATTGTTCTTGAATGAAATATGACCAACTTAATAAGAATAACATGGGGCATTCCTTTAGTGAATAGTATTCTGATTATTCTTTTCCCTATAATATTTTAGATATTTTAAGTGTTCTAGATTAATATCATTTTGCTATTCTAACTGCTAATTAGTTGCTGCATAAATACTTAAGCCTAACTTTTTGAATCATTGACCCCTTTTTCATTAAAAATAGTAAACAGACTCATTAAAGATCATCCCTACATAATTAACTGATTTCCATTTTGGAAAAATGATCATATTCTGTTGCTGCTTGTTGTAAGTGTATTTTCTTATCATGTTTTTGTTTTCTTATCATGTTTTTGTTTTTGCTTTTGTTTCCCTGATCTCAATCTAATTCTTTGGTGGGCAGCTTGACCTAATATTAACAGAAAGAACATGGGCTTTGGAATCAGACAGACCTAAATTTGACTCCGGATCTGGTATCTGCAGTTGTGTTACTGTGGGAAAGTTATTTACCTTCATAAGCCTAAATTTCTTTCTCTCTACATAAAACAATAATTCATACATTGTATGGTTATAGGAAAATTAAGATGTTTATAGTAGCACTTAGTACTTAGTACTTAGTAGGCACTCAGTAAATTACAGCTGCTGTTAATATTACTATCATTAATAATAATATCAAATGCTTGTGTAGTGCTTACTAGGTCCAAGATATGGTTTTAAGATACATACTTACAATATACATGTATACATACATATGTATTTAATCCTTAAAATAGCTCTGTGAGTTAGGTACTATTATTTATCCCTATATTATATATGAGGAAACTGAGATGCGCAGAGAGGTTAGATAGTTTGCCAGAATCCCACAGCTAGTTAATGAAGGAACTGGGATATAAGCTAGGCAGTCTGGCTTTAGAATTCTTCCTCTTAGCCATGATACTATGTATCTTTTATATTATTATTGTTTAATCATTTTTGTCATTTAGTTTTCTGCACATTAGTGAGGTGTTTTGGTTTTTGTTTTTGTTTTTTGAGACAGAGTCTTGCTCTGTTGCTCAGGCTAGAGTGCAGTGGCATCATCATAGTTAACTGCAACGTCAAACTTCTGGGCTCAAGTAATCCTTCTGCCTCAGCCTCCTGTAGCTGGGACTACAGGTGCACACCACCACACCCAGCTAGTTTTTCTTTTTGATAGAGATGGGGTCTTACTCTGTTTCCCAAGCTGATCTTGAACTCCTGGCCTCAAGCAGTCCTCCTGCGTTGGCCTCCCAAAGTGCTAGGATTACAGGCATAAGCCACTGCACCTGGCCACATTAGTGAGTTTTTCTGGTTGGTTATTTTATAAGAGAACTTACTTTGGAAAATAACTACAAGCCACATATATTGGCTTTTAGAATAATGATGCTAGCCAATGATTCAAAACTAATTTCATTCATCTGTCTTCTCCAGAAGGGAAATGCTTGTGAATAGGTACAGAGACACAGAAGGTCCATCTTGCACATTAGCTAAATATGTGTCTTTTAAAAATTTTATATATCATAGAATAGGTAATGAATAACATGAGGCTATGTTTTTACTCATTAAATGTTTGTATATTTGGATGTGTTTTCTTTTGATTGTGAAACATTAAGAAGTCAATTATGAAAGAAATTACATTTAATACTTTTGCCTCATTGATAAATATTAGTTCATTCATTGTTTAGTTTCGTGTGAATTCATTCATCAGAAAAATACTAATGAACCTAATTGTCTATTTGATATAGTCTAGTGGAAAGAACCCTAGCGGGGTTTGAAATAATGATTGTAATCTCTGGGGTTTCAGGTCTGGGGATTTTCTCTTTAAATAAGGTATGAGACATGAATCTTGAAGAACAGTACCCATGTGATTTTTGAATTTGCCATTGAGTTTAGGTCTTTTGCCATGTCAGCCTTTTCTGTTTTCTCATCCCATAAAAGATAAGTCAAATAAAGTGAATTATTTTATTTTATAGATTTCATTAAATACAGTTTACTACATTCTCTGTCTTACAGATTTGCTGTCATGAACCGAAAGCCTTATGTTTTTGCACTGGTGCATCAAATATTCGGATTCATCCCCAGGTTGGATCCAAGATATACAACTGTAACACCAGAGTTGCCCATAGAGTTTTCTCAAGTGACTGTGAATTAATGTACTAATGTTGACCACATACTAAGAGGTTAATTATGTGAACACAAAAAAGGGGGCCTGAACTCGAACTTCAGTGTTATTTCAATGAGAGATGCTCTTTTTTGTTTGTTTTTCATACCAATCAGAAATACAGAAGCTTTTTAGGAAGGTGTCGCTTAATAATTAAGCTTCCTCCGTAGCCAGAATCAGGTTGTGGATCACTGTAGTGGTTGACATTATTGATATATTATCTATTAAATTATGTCCACAAGCAATATTAAATAATCTATGTAGACGTAAATAGCAAATAAGAGTATGCTTAAAATTACTTTAAAAGATTTCTTGAGTTCATTCCAATATAATTCTTGGTTAAAACGAGGACTGTTTCTACATTTTAGGATTTACAAAGGATCACGGGTACACGGATTTGGTCTGTTATTTTTTTTAACTTTTGAACTGGTATCTGTAGCCATGGAATGTTATAGATTTGTAGTAACTCTCCACAGACAATGCTGCTTTAGTATAGAGCAATTTAGTTGGAGAAAGTGGCCATTCTTACTTCAGGGATGCAAAGATGGGTCTCATACCATTTGGATAAGTAAATGTGGTATCCATGCTCTTTTTTTCGATTTATATCATCTCTCTCCATGACCATTTGGGCTACTTGGGAGCCCAGCGAACCTATGTACTAATGGCAGGTTAGGAGCAAATGGAAATGGACACATCTGATAGAGTTAAAATGTATGTTTTAATCTTTTACAGAAGCATTACACTTGAATATTTTAAAACAAAACTTTTAAAACTCCTATAGGTTTATTATGTTTGTTATCATTTATAAGGATGTAATTCTTCGTAGCTCAGTTTATATGCCATTGTTGTTTTAGAAGGGATCAAAAGTAGTTTTAGAAAGTTTGGCAGTTTATGACCTCTTAACTGTTTCACCTATATAATGGATGTTTTACAACTAAAGACAATATAAAAACCCAGTGGTTGTTTAAAAAGTCCATTTTGTCACTAATTGGATTCAGGTTCTCCAGCTTTCTTTTTAAAAATCATTGTCAACATTTTTGCTGTTAGAATAAAGAAGTGACAGAATACAATCACTGCTGATTATGAAAGTAGGTCAGGACAGCTGTAATTGAAATATGATCACTATTTAGAGATTTTCAGGGAAAAGTCATAGAAAAGTCATTTTCTAAGTTAATAAAAGGCTTAAATGGTTGTGATGTCTACAGTTAATGTAACATATAGGGATGATGGTATTTTTTAAATATAATTTCGTTGCTAAAAAGTTTTTAGGCCATTGTAAATTATGCAGTAGAACTGGTATTGCAAAAGGAATTATAACCCAGACTTTAAAAATGTTTAATCCCCTGTATTCAATTTCATCAAGTCTTGTATACTTCTGTTTATATGTAATCCTATCCTCGGTTGCTACGGCAAATTGAAACCTAACAAAAAGACAGACTCTGGTACCATAGTAACAGAATGAGCCACTTTAATTTGGTCAAAATTTTTCTTTGTGATTAACTTTTTAAAATTGGCCTGTCCATTTGGCAATGCTGTTAAAGGATCATTTTGGTTTCAGACTTCAAAATTGATTAATAAAGTTAATTTTAACTTTTTATTCACTGGAATCAAAATGATGATTGGTACGGTGTTTACTTTTAAAAATGAAGTATTAAAGCACTGAGAAAGCACTGTTACCTATACCTCCTTTCTCTATTCAGAAATTATGTTTATAATTTTTTCTTGTCAGGCTAAAAATGTTTTAATTCATAAGTTATTGCTTCCATAGACATTAAAAGACCGTGATATTGAAAGACAAATTATGAAATTTGCTGAGATTGTTTAGTAAAATTTTGCTGGTCAAAGGTGCATTTCTACAGTTTGCTTTTTCTTTTTTATAAATTGCAGTCATTTTTTAAAAGTTTACATAAAATGTAAAATGAAATAACCATCATGAAGCAGAACACAATAATGAATGTATAGCTTGAATGAATAATTAACTAATTTGCAGTGGTGAATCGAAAAGTCCAGTTTGATTTCATTGGGACAGAGTGCAAAATGCAGTCGTTCAAGACACTTTGTGTTCCTGAAGACAATCAAAATCGTTATCTCTCTACCTCTACCTGGTCAGGTATTGACTGACAACTTTTTGGCAGCATAAATAAAGTCAAATCGATCTCTCCATTCCAAAACATGTTTTTTAGTTTATTTATACTCTGAAGAAATGTAAGTTGTATGCCCCTTTAGTCTTTCTGACATCTTTATGCAGATTGAGAATGAAAAACAGTGCATTTGGGGCAGTAGTATTATGGTCATCTCATTGCTGTTTCCTGTGTTAATACAATCTTAGAGCTAGTGTTAATCAAGTAAAGATTGAGGTTGCAAGATAACAGATTTTCTCAAATCTATTAGATCCTTAGCAGCTTTTCATCAGCTGATTTCAGTGTCCATTTTATTACTCATTTCTGAAATAACACCTCTGGCTCAGTTATCATTGTTTATAAATTCTCCTTTTGCTTCTGTAACTTTTTTCATGATCTGTAAACATAGTTGTCACTCAGTTCATATCTAGTTTATTTTTTTGCCTACATTTGTTGTTAGTTTTTATTTAATTTAGAATTTTGTCTTCTTACTTTTTGCTCTCAGATTTTGTAATTCACTTTTATGTAGAATGAGTATGTCTTTTTAATGAAACCCAGCATGAGCACTTGTCACACAGTGTTTTCTTGTGCTCAAGTGTTCATCTCGTTGTAGATTGTGTCTAGACTAACGTTTGATTCAGTAGTTAATACTGACAAAATTGTCTGCTTGTATTTTATCATATCCCTGAGTTTCTAAATCCTCTACCAATGCATAGGTAATGAAAATCAATATCCTTTACTGTCAGGGAGCTTTGTCCACTCACCTGTGTCACAACCCACCTTTCCCCTGGTGGTGTTCAGGAAGCCTCTTGGCAGGGCCTGAGGGGAAGTGCCCACTGGGAGCAGTGACCCCAGTGTTCTTGTTGTTTTTGGAGCAGAGAAGCTGTCAGCCGAGAGATTCCTTGAATTCTTCCTGTGATTTATTTTTATTTGCATAAGTAGCAAGTATTATAGTTTTACACAGCAACAAAGTTGTTCTTCGCTCCACAAAGGCAAAAGTATTCATTTCTTGCTAAGATATCTGAGAAACTTTATCTCCCCTAACACCTTGACCTGTTGCTGCTTATCTCCTCAGTACTCATTTTCACATAACGAATTTATTCATTTCATTTCACTCAACTGGAAATGAGTGACCAAGAAAAAAACGTAAGAAAAGGCATAAGAAATGAATATTTTCTGCAGGACTAGGCTTTGAATGTGATGAGTCGTAATGTTACCTTAATTGTGGAGGCATGGGAGACTGTTCTTACAGTCGCTTCACCTTTGTGCCTTCCTTTTTATAGCCCTTTACTGTTGGTGCTAGCTCTGTAATTTCTTCTTGTGGAATTAGCAAGGCAAGGAGTGTCAGGGACTAAGGTGACCCTGAGACCAGGGTGCTGACTCGGCCTCAGGTGACTTTGTAACAGCCTGTAGTTATAGAAGGGTAAATACAAAGAAATGGGATTGACACCGCTGTGTGACCTCCAGGAGCACAGGAGGGGCAGGAACTTGGCCACGATGTGGCCTGTGTCCTAGAACTGCAGCAGGGCAGTGGATGGCCTTGAGCTTACAGCTGTGGTAAACAAGAATGGGAGCTCTTTTATATAGAGAGAAAAGTGAGTGACTTTTAGTTGGAGTAAAGAATTTATATCTGGTCTTTTAGAAATTGTTCTCTTGCTGTTTGATGTGGGCACTTTCTCTCCCTCTCTCCTTTCTCCTTCTTCCCAGGCTTGGAATGTTTATGCCTGGCCTCTTGTTGCCCCTCCCTGCTCGTCACCCCTGTGCCTCTTGCCCTTTTCCTGCTTGCTGGTGTTACTTTATGCTAACTCAGCTCCTTGGACTTGAGAGGACTTTGCAGCCTTTACTGCTAGCTGGTCAAGTGGCGGACTGTGGCGGGATCACAACAATGGAGTAAACATTTCCAGAGATAGTGATTTTTGACATAGCTCTGTATTTCTTAGGCAGGATGGTAGTTGCACGGATGTAGAAAGACATGTTTCTCTGTATACGAAGCCTTTAAATCCAGAATAGTCAATCTCTTTTCTTACAACCCCATAGCATCATTTGCTTGACTCTGGAATGGGATGTAGCTACACAGAAGGGTCAGGAACCTATTTCCTATTTCCTTTTGTTTTCTACATTTTTTTCCCCCATCTGTCCCTCCTCCAAATGTGTCCTAAGTGAAATAATGTTTTGGGCTTTATCCTTTGTCCCTGCAGACCTGCAAATCCCAGTAATAACTGCAGACACACACCATCTGGTGAACAACAGGGGCAAGTAAAATTTGTACTTCTTTCTCCAACTCTCAAACCACTGTAGCTTGCCTGTTGAGTTTTGTGCCACACCTCCCCCACTGTACAGCATAACATTCTGATCTTGTCAGACTGTGGGTGATAGGATGTCCCCTCGTCTTGGCACAAAGGCCCAAAGGCCATAAGTACACAATGTGCCTTTACTTGCCTTGTTTAGACTCATCCTCCCTCTGTGGCTTGAGAGGTCCAGGCTTCCACAGAGTGGACCTGTGGACCTTTATTGGCTGAAGTCACCCTGTAATACTACTTTCCTCCATGCCTTAATTTGGACCAGTTAATTTCTGAGATCTATTTCTTTAATATCTGTTATATATATTAATATTTCAGTCATTAATCAACCTCTTAAATGAATTTTCTTTTCAGATTATTTTTGATCACCCAAGAGTACCCTGAGGCTATAGAGAAGGATTGGTGCCAAAGGCTTAAAAGGATTTAAAGCATAAAGTACATCCTGTGGTTGGCCATTGTGGGATGGGATGCCAAAAGAAATGGGTGAGAAGATGCTATAAACACCATTGCAAGCCTTATCTCTTTCTTCATGTTCCTTTCTTCACCTTTCCAACTCTGTGCTTTCCTACAATATTTTTGCCATTTATTGCTTCAGCTTGAGTTCCTAAGGGGAAAAAAAGAGATACGTATTTTCCTGCTTATATCAGGGAAGACTGAAAGTGAGGGCTAGTAAGCCATGCAGCACAGGTATATGCATCAGTCTGACTCTCAGTCAGGTAAGAGCCTGAGGGAATGTTGTTGAGTCTGTAAGAAAAGAGGTACCTGCCCTTTTTCCCCTCACCCCTCAGAAGTGAGCCAGAGAGATTCAGTCAAAATGGGAATATTTAGAGTCATGTCTCAGTGACATTTATGACAGTGTACACTACCAAACTTGGCATAGTGAAGAGACACAGTCTGTGAAGGGACAAGAAGGGGATTTTTCTCAGAATTATTAAAGTAGGGGCATGTCTGTAAGCATTATGATAAATATAAACCTAACTGGAGGTCAGTAATCAAACTAGGAATTGACTAACAAGATACTTTGCTCCATCAAACTATTCAGTGTTTGTGGCATGAATGATTGAATGGCCTGTGATATGTAAGAAAGGACAGCAGTTATTTCCTCATTAAGTTGAAAATATGTTAAATGTATTAAGAGTTTTTATATGAGTAGAATTTTCAATTTTCTCCTTTGGAAATTTAATTTGTAATAGATAAAATCTGCAAAGCTTCAGGAAGAAATTCAGTTGCATCTACATCTGAGTCTGCAGTTTCTGAAAGCCTGTCATTGTTCATGGATAGCACTAAGGCTGTCTTAAGTCCCAAGAGGGGAGATAAATGAATCTGTGAAACTAGAGGTTTAATTGAATCATTTGGGCATCCTTTTTTTTTTTTTTAACTAGAACTCTTCCTATAACTTGGATTAAAATTCAAAAATGGGATTGCAGTCATGGTTAATTGATCATCTGATGGCTGTTTAATCCTTCTTCCTTGCTGATGGAACACTGATGTTGTTTAAGACAGCAGTATGCACATCGTCAGGGATAAATCATAATTGTTGTAGGCCTTTCATGTCACACCTTTATTCTCATCCAGATACTTTTTCAACCAGCCTTTCCTCTGAGGGTGGTCATGTGACTCAGCTTGACCAATAAGATATGATAGAAAATCTGAGAAACTCTTGGGAAAATGTTTCCCTGTTTAAAGAAAGCTCTTTTTATCTCTTTCCTTTTTCTCTTATTCAGGACACTAGTATCACTTAATGACTTCTAGATCTGTGGCAACAATCTTGTAAACATGAGGTAAGAAGTACAAAGATGAAAATCCACCATGCTAAAGATGTCAGGACACAAAAATAGAAAGAATTACTTTCCAGATGACATTCTTGAGCCACTGAATTGATGTCAATAACCATAGACCTCTGAGCATTTTGAGAAAACAAACTTCTGTTGCTTAAGGCTCTGTATTAAGGTTATCCAGAGAGCCAGAACCCATAGGATAGGTAGATGGATAGATAGATGAGAGGGGATTTATCAGAGGAATTGGTTTATGTGGTTGTGGAGGCTGAGAAGTCCTACCACACGCCATCTGCAAGCTGGAGACCCTGGGATGCTGGTAGAATGGCTCAGTACAAGTCCCAGAGTGTCAGAACCAGGGAAGCCAATGTAATTCTCAGTCTGAGGCTGAAGGCCTAAGAACCCAGGGAGCGAGGAGGATGTTAAGTCCTGAAGTCCCGAGGCTGGAGAGCCTGGGGTCCTGATGTCCAAGGGCAGGAGAAGAGTATGTCCCTTCTGCAGGAGAGAGAGAAAAACCAATTCTCCTTTCCTCTGTTTTTGTTCTTTCCAGGGCCCCCAGTCGATTGAATGGTGCCTGCCCATATTGAAGGCAGACCTTCCCCACTTAGTTCACTTAGATTCTTCACACACCAATCTTCTCTGGAAACACCCTCACAGACACACCAGTTCTCTACATATTCCTTAATCCAGTCAAGTTGACACTGAAAATTAACCCTCACAGGCTTTATTAGTCAAGAATTCTGTTATTTTCAGCTAAGAACATTTCTAATTATCATATTTTAATCCTGTATAGATCAGGCCTCAGTTTCATTTACCATTACATTCTCCCCTCCTTTGATTTGGAATTCTCCTTTACTCCTCTACTTCTGCCTGTATTCTGAAATATTCAGTCATCTCTTCTTTGAAAGTTTTGTTCATCTTTTTTTATCTTAACAATTTATTATGATTTATTAGTGTCATTTTAAAAACATCAGTCCATTAAACCATATAGAAATAAGTCTACAAAAAAATACTTTAAGCATGTTTATAAAGATAGACTATCTGAAATTCTAGATTTTGCAGTCACTTCATTATTATGCTGTGACAGCCAAGTAATCCTTAACTTCAATTGAATAAAATAAGCTTCCTAAATCCAGGTTCATTGTAGATTCCAACTTCTAGTTATCTCCTGTCATTTGCTCTTTAACGCTTTCCTTTAGGGTTAAGATTGCTATATAAATGGCATCTTAAAATCCAGATCTTTGTTATATCTTTTCTCAAGGGAAGTTTTCCCATTCACATAGTTCCTTCCCTTTGCTGTGGCTTTCTAGGCAAAATAAGCTCCAGATGGATCTGCCTGAATAAATATGGCTGTCCCTTATTCCAACCACAAATAAGCAAGGAAACTCCAAATGGGAAAACACCACCTGACTGGGTGTATTCTTGCATTTGAGAAGCTAATTTCTGTACCAGCAGGGTGGTGGGAATGGGTTCTTGGTAAACAAGATAGCATTGCTGAGCTATTTTTCAAGCTCTGTGCACAAGCGCTCTGTAATCTGGACCCATGCCACTATATACCAAACCTATATGCTTGACAGTTGGTTCCATTTTATGTACACTTTGCTCACCATACAGAATGGATTTCTGCTTTTTCACTTGCTAATACCGCACCATTCATTTGCAGCTTTAATTCCTAGTGAAGGAGCTCCTCCAGCTACAGCAACCGAAGCATCTTCAGTATGGGCAAATTTACCAGACAGGCTGAATGTGGTCAATAAAAACATGTAACTATGCTCTGTCATCTTTACCTAGAGAGCCCTTTGCTGATCTTTTATCTCTGTCTTGCTTAACTGCAGCAGTTTGCCAGTACCTCCCATAAAGCACATTTCATTTGATTCTGATTAGCTGTGTATTCACCTGTTGCTCTTTTTAGATTGTGGTGTATGTTTGAAGAGTGAAGACCATAGTTTATCCTTGATCTCAGTGCCTGTTTCAGGCCTTTATAGGGGAGTGAAGTTAGCATGGGAGGTGGTGTTCTCAGCAGCTGCCTCTCGAATGCCTGCTAACTTTATGGAATCTGCAGACCAAAAAATTCACCTTTAGCTGTCCCTATAAAAGTCTGGAAAATATTATCCTTACAAATTATTTTGTAAATACTCCAGGAAATTGGCTCCTACTACTATCCCAGCAGCTATTGGAGCCAGTTTGGCTTTAGGTCTTAGACAAATGATTTGTCATCTGTTTCATTTGTTTGTTTTTTTCCTGACAGAGCTGGAATTCTGGATTGTTCCCCACTTTAAAAACTGCCAGATCCAAACCAGAAGTAGACAGGGCAGAATGCACGGCTATCCCTTTCCACTTAGTTTCACGTAAAAAAAATCACAGGCAGTTTGCCCAGAGTTACATTTTGTGTCTGGATTTTCTATAGCATATTATGATAAATTTTTTTTTCTGCAATAAATAGGATCTTAGATATTAGAGAGAGGAAAAGGGTCACTTATTGATTGCTCTTATCAATACAGGCAGACCTCAAATAGTTTCTTCTGATATTCATTTTTAGGAGAAAGAGAAGAAAACTAAAATCTAGGAGATGTGCCTCTGATACATACTAAATAGATTGTTTATGTCACATTCAATCTTCACAACCTATGAGGCAGGTGTTACTAGTTGCATTTTACCTGTTAGGGAACTAGAAATCAAAGAAGCTGGTAATTTACCCAAGGAGACAATACTGGAATTTGAACTCAGGTGTCCAAGAGTTGAAAGTTTAAGTTGAACTAGCACCTTTACTCTCTTCCCTTAAAACTAATCATATAACATTGAAATAAAAAACCTTGCCTCCAAAAATGATTTTGATGTTTACTTTCAGCCTAGATAAAAGAACAGGAACTAGATTTACCTTCTCACCTGAAACAACTGAAACATCTGACAATATATATGGAACAATAGTTTTCAGATACTGGTCATTAAGCACTGAAGGGCAGCAATCCTGAAAGAAGGAACACAAATGAAATGAGTCCTATGATTATCCCAGCTGATACCTGGAGAGAGACTCCAGATTGCAGCTCAGGGAGAAAGAGCTAAGGCAGAGCCCAAAGGTTTCCCTGAGTTGAGGAAACAGAGCTAGGAGTGCAGAGAGGCCAACGCGGGTGAAGTTCATAGGGGAGGGTACAAAAGATGAAAGAGCAGCACAGAAAAAAACTTGGAGATCTAAAGAGGGTCCCCCTTGAGACTTAAGCTGAGTACTTAGTGCATGCATGGAGAAATTACTAAGGCTGGAGAAAGAACCACCTGAAAGGAGCAGAGGGAGGAATAATTGAAGTTCATGCAAGGTGGTGAGTAGGTTGTGTTTCTGCTAGCCACAGTAGGAAACTTCGTAATTCAAAAGGTACTGGATAGAGTAGTCATAAAAGTATAGCCTCATAAGGGAGCAAATTAACCCTAGACTAAAGGCTGATCTCACCTATTGAAGCTTAAAAGTTAACTTCAAAAGTCTCAGTTTCCAGATACCTGTCTCTTAGAACAAAGTACAAAAATATTTATAGGAATACAGAAATATTCAATATGCAACAAGGTAAAATTAAGAATGTTTGGCATCTAATCAAAAATTATCAGGCATGCAAAAAGCCAGAAAATATAGCCTGTAAGAGGAGGGAAAAAAATAGAAATAGACCCAAAGTGACACAAATAATAGAATTAATACAAAAGGATGTTATAAACTATATGTCATATGGTCAAGAAGGTAGAGGCCATGTTAAGTAGAGACATAGAAGATATAAAAAGGACAAGAAAATAACTTGTAAGAGATGAAAAATACCATGTATTTAAAGAAAATACACTGGGTGAGATTAATAGCAGTTTAGACAGCAAAAGAAAAAATTATGGAATTTGAAGACATAGCAGTAGAAACCATCCCAAACTATTTAGACTGAAACATGATGGAAAAAGCTTCAGTAAGCTATGGGTCATCTTGAAGCAGCCTGATTTACGTATGACCAGAGTTCTCAAAGGAGATGAGATAGTTGTGGGGAGCAGGGGTACAGAAAAAATGCTTGGGGACATAATGGCTAACAATTTTTTTTTTTCAAGTTTGATGAAAATTATAAACTCACAGATCCAAAAGCTTAATGAACCCCAAGGTCAAGAAACATGAAGAAAACCATATCAAGTTATATCTTAATCAAATTGCTTTAAATCAGTGATAAAAAGAAAATTTTAATAGCATCTAGGGAAAAAATACATCCTATATACAGAGGATCCCAAATAAAAATGACAGAAACTTTCTCATTGAAAACAATGGAAGACAGAAGACAGTGGAGCAACATCTTTAACAGACTGAAAGTGAAAAAATCCTGTCAACTTAGAATTCTATACACAGTGAAAATTACCTTTCAAAGGACAAAGGCAAAATGAAGACTTTTTCAAACATCCAAAGGCTGAAAGAATATGGAGCCAAAAGACCTACACTATAAAACTATAGTTTTGCTATAAAACTATAAGCAATGTTTTAAAACATCAAGTATATGTAAATGATATCAAGTGTAAATATGGTAAATATGCAAATAAATATAAAAACACTTTTATTGTTATTTTTAAGTCTCTTTAAAATGTAATCAATTTCTTAATGCAAAAACAGTAACAACTTTTAGTGGAGTTTAGGACGCTTGTCAAAATAAAACATAATCTCACAAAGTTCAGGAAGGGGCAAATGGAATTATACTATTGTAAGGTTCTTATGCTATGAAGTATAATATTACATGAAAGAAAACTACAGTAAGTTAAAGATTTGTAATACAAACCCTAAAGTAATTCCTCTCCCCAACAAATAAAGCTCTAGCTAATAAGCCCACAAAGGAGATACAATGGAATCATTAAAAATAATTCAGTTAATTGAAAAGAAGGAAGGAGAGATAACAAGGGAACAAAGAAAAGATGGGACAAAAAGAAAATAAATAGATTTAAGCCTAACCATATCAGTAATCACAATGATTGTAAATGATCTAAACACCTAGTTAAAAGGCAGAGTTCAAATTGAATGAAAAAAGCAAGACCCAACTATATGCTAACTACTCAAAACCCACTAAATATAAAGACGCAACTAAGTTTAAAGTGGAAGTATGGAGAAAGATATATCATGCTAACTCTAATTAAAAAAAAAAAAGATTGGCTATAGTAATAGCAAACAAAAGTAGACTTCAGAGCTGAGAATATTATGAGTATTAAGGATTAAGATAGTTGTTTATAGTGATAAAGGGATCAATTCAGCAAGAGGAAATTACAATTCTAGATGTTTATGTGCATAACAGAACCTCTAAATACATGAGAAAAAGACTGCTTAGAATTGCAAGGAGGAATAACCAATCCACAAGTATAGTTGGTGATTTTTTTAATACCTTCAATAATTAATAAAACATGTAAACAGAAACTAAGTATATAGAAGCCTTGAAAAACACTATCAACCATCTTTACTTAATTGACATTTATAGAGCACTCCACCAAACACCACCACAATATACATTCTTTTCATATGCCTTCAGAACATTTCCAATAGAGACAATATTCTGGGCCATCAAACAAGTTATAATAAATAAAGATTTCAAATCATGCAAATTATATTTTATAAGAAATAAATTACAAATCAATAGCAGAAAGATATCTGGAAAATCCCAGAATATTTTGAAATTAAGCTACATGCTTTTAATGAAGAAATCAAACTAAATTATGAAGTCCATTGACCTGAATGAAAATGAAAATACAATATATTGACATTTATTAGATACAGATAAAGCAATCTTTAAATTTTCTTAGAGGGAAACTTAAAACACTAGTTGCCTATATTAAAATAGAAGAAAATTTTCAAATTGATGATCTCCTTCTCCAACTTAAGAAAATGTAAAAAGAAAATAAGAGGAAATTAAACCCAAAATAAGAAAAGGAAATAATAAGGATAAAATCATTAATCAATGAAATAAAGAATGGAAAACAATAAAGAAAAATTAATGAAACAAAAAACTGGTTCTTTGAGAAAAATCAAGGAAGTTGATAAACCTTTAGCCAAACAGATTGGAGAGAGAAGACACAGGAATATCAGGAATAAAGAGAGGTGCTGTCATTACAGATTCTTAAAAAATTAAAAGAGGCTGTTATAAAAAACTTTATGTCAATACATTTGACAACTTAGATGAAATGGACAAATCTCTGGAAAGATACTGCTATGATTTAGATGTATCCCCCAAAGTTCCTGTGTTGGAAACTTGACCCCCAATTCAGACATCTTGGGAGGTGGCACCTTTAAGAGGTACTTAGGTCATGAAGGTGCAACCCTTATGAATGGATTAATGCCATTTTTGTGAGACTGGGTTTGTTATCATGGGACTGGGTAACAATTCAGCCCCTTGTTCTGTTTTACCTTCTTTTGCCCTTCTGCCATGGCACGACACAGAAAGAAGGCCCCCACCAGATGTCAGCACCTTGATATTGGGCTTCCCAGTCTCTAGAACTGTGAGTCAGTAAACTTCTGTTTATTATAAATTACCCAGTCTGTGGTATTTTGTTACAGCAGCACAAGATGGACTAAGATGGATACAGACTGACAAAGCTCATGCAAGAAAAACTAGATAATCTGAACAGCACTGTACCTAGTAAAGAAATTGAATTTTTAGTTAGCCTTACCACACAAAAAGAAACTCTAGGCCCAGCTGGTCTCGCTGAGTTCAACCAAACATCTAAGGAAGAAATGTACCAATTCTATACACACTGTTCCAGAAAATTAATGAGGGAAGAACACTTCTTATTTCATTCTATGAGGCCAGCACTTTTCTGATACCAAAACCAGGCAAGGAAATTACAGGAAGAGAAAACTAAAGCCGCACATCCATCCTGTCCATAAAGACAAAAATTCTTAAAATTTTAGCAAATTGAACATAACAATAAACAAAAAGGATAACACATGATGACCCAGTGGGGTTTATCTCAGGAATTCAAAGGTGGAAGTCAATCAGTTGTAAAATCAAAGCAATTTATCATATTTGCAAACTAAAAAAAGAAAAATCATATGATTATCTTACTAGAACCAGGAAAAGCATTTCACAAAACCCAACATCTATTTCTTATAACTCTCAGCAAACTAGGAATAGAGGGGAATTTCCTCAAATAAGAAATAGAAAAGAGTTTTATAATAAAGGACATCTACAAAAACTCCATAGCTAATGTCATACTTAATTATGAAAGACCAAATGCTTTCCCTCTAAGATCATCAACAAGGCAAGAATGTCTGCTCTTACCATTTCTTTTAAACATTGTACTGAAGGTTCTAGACATTGCAATAATGCATGAAGAAGAAATAAAGCCATTCAAATTGGAAAGCAAGAAGTAATTCTGCCTTTAATGGCAGACAACATGATTGCCTATGTAGAAAATCCTGTGGAATCTACAAAAAAGCTATTAGAATTGATAAGAGAATTTTGCAAACCAATTATAAAATATATATAGAAATGGAAAAGGTATAAAATAGCCAAAATTACTTTGAACCCATTAAGTATTCCCTCTAGAAAGAACAAAGTTAGGGGACTTACGCTATATGATTTCAAGACTTATTATAAAGCTACCATAAGCAAAACATAATAGTGTTGATGTAAGGATAGACAAAATAGATTGATGGAACATCATACTGAGTCCAGAAATCAACCCATACATATTTGATTAACTGAATTTTGGCAAAGGTGCAATGGCAATTCGGTGGGGAAAGGATAATCTTTTCAACACATGTGCTGGAACAATTGGCTAGCCATATGGCAAAAAAAAAGAAAAGAACTTTGACCCCTATTGCAAATTATTACAAAATGAACTCATATCGCCTGTACAAATTTAACTCAAAATGTATCATTTTGAGACTTAAATGTAAAACCTAAAATTATAAAACTTCTAGAAGAAGAAAAAAATCTTTGTGACCTTGGATTAGGCAAAGATTTCTTAGATATGACACCAAAAAATACAGTCCATAAAAGAAAATCCTGATAAGTTGGAGTTCATCAGAACATAAAACTTTGGTTCTTCAAAAGGCACTGTTAAGAGAATGAAAAGACAACCCACATACTCAGAGAAAATATTTGCAAATCACATATACAGTCAAGAGCTTTATCTGCAATATATAAAGAACTGTTGAAACTCAATAGGAAGATTGACTTCTGGCATACAGTGTGAGGAGCTCTACTGACCCATTCCCCAGTGAAAGTAGTGAAAATTATTATTATTATTATTTTATTTCATTCAGAATATTACAGGGTACAAACACTTTGGTTATATATATTACCTTTGCACTGCCCAAGGTGAAAATTATTTTTTAAAACCTCCAACCATTGAAAGACTCTAGAAATGATCCTAAGGATAAACAGCAAATGAAGAAACACCTCTTTAAGAAAATTCAATGAGAAAGGTGAGAATCTGTGGTATTTGAACGAAGACTTCTCCCACCTTCTCCCCTCCCATCTGGAAGAAATAATGGCTGAAAACTTTCCAAATTTAATGAAAAACAATAACCTACACATCCATGAAGCTGAATGAATTCCTAGTTAGATAAACACAAGGAGACCCATAAATAGACACATTATAGGAAAAATGTGGGAAATCAAAGACATATAATCTTGAAAGCAGCAAGAGAAAAATAATACATCACTTTCCAGGGAACCCCCGTAAGATTAATAGCTGACAACTTAGCAGAAACAATGGAGGCTACAGGCAATGGGATAACATATCCAAAGTGCTCAAAACTCAATAATAAAACATACAATTTGATTTTTAAAATGGATGAAAGATTTGAACACACTTCACAAAAAGATACGTGGATGACAAATAAGCACATGAAAAGATGCTCAACATCCTTACAAATTAAAACCAGGTGCAAATTAAATGCAAATTAAAGCCAGAATGAGATACCGTTACACACTCACTAAAATGACTATAATTAAAAAAAGACTGACTAAGTGTTGGTAAGGGTGTGGAACAGCTTGAACTCTCATACATTGCTAGTGGGAATGTAAAATAGAGCAACCTAGTTTGAAAATAATTTGTTAGTTTCTGAAAAATCTAACCATATAATAGCATATGACTCAGGCATTCCAATCATAGGTATTTACCCAAGAGAAATGAATGGTTATATCCATACTAAAGACTTGTACATGAATGTTCATAACAGCTTTCTTTGTAATAAGCAAAAAAGTAGAAACAACCTAAATGTCTTTCAGTAGGTGAATAGATAAATTTGGTGTAACCATATAATAAAATATTTTGCCAAAATAAAAAGAAATAGTAATACATGCAACATGTTAATAGTTTTTTAAACCTTTTATTGTGAAATATACATATAAATTATTACACACCAAAATCAAGAATTAGAATGTCACCAGCACCCAAGAAGCCTATTTTGTACCCTCTTGCAATCATAACTCTTACCTCCCCCAAAGACAACCACTGTCCTTCTTATAATAATCACTTTTGTCTTAATGGGCATTCCCCAAGCACTAGAGATACATTGACTACTAATTGAACCTTATATAAATAGAATTATGCACAATATATTCTTTTGTATCTGGCTTCTTTCACACAGCTTTAGGCTTACGATTATGTGTACTGTAATTTGTTTATTTTCATTTTTTACAATATTCTGAATTTACCATAGACGTGAGTTGTCTTGTCTAGGGCTATTATAAAAATGCCATTGATAGCATTCTTATATATGGCTCTGGGTATATACACTTTTCTGTGGGTTATATACTTAGGAGTGGAGTTCCTAAGTTTATTGTCAAACATTCCAAAGTGATTGCCCCAGTTTACATTACCACAGAGTTCTGTGGTATTCACAGCTTTGTCCAGCCACATAATCTCTCAGCTAAAGCAACCCCAAATGTTGGGCTTACCTCATTGGGCTTGTCTTTCCTCGGCAATCTGGCTCATTAATTTGTTTTCTTGTTAGTTCTCTAATGCCTTCAAAGAGTTGTTTCTTTCATGTTTTGTCCATATTTGATGGTTGTCTTCATTTGGAGGGTTGGTCTGAATTGCCTATTCCACCATTGCTGGAAACAAAACCCCTATTATTTATGGAAACATTTGTTATATGCCTCCTGTCTACTACTGGCTACTAAGGGACCATTCTCAATCTTAAACAGTAATTACCATGGTTACTGGGGACTGTAGACCCAAGGTGTTCTCAGTGATCCAGAGTATAGGCTTTGTATCAGGATAAGATGAGATTTCTTGAACACAGGGGAGTGGTTGCACAAAGTATAGGAAAATAGGGGGAAAATGTCATTAAAATTTACTGAGTTTTCTCTGGGTGCCAGGTGGCCTCCTGGAAACTTCACATAGATTTATAATAAACACCAAGGTCACATCTTGATGATCTGAGGCCCACAGATACACCATTAACCTTGGTATTCTATGCACCTGTTACTTGGTTTATACCCCTGCTTGTGTAAATTCTGGGGGAACTTGCCATTTATGGCGAGAGAAATCACTCCTACTTTTTGGTGTAAGTGTACTCAGCAGGTCATTTTGGAATAAAACTTTATGCGTCACTTGACAGGTCCATCTTAATTGTGCAAATGTAAGACACTAGACACCTTTTGTCCTGGAGTATGGGTACAGCTAGGACTTTTGTGACTTTGTGAAGGCCAAGGTCATTTTCTTCAAGGCTTTTGCTTAAATGTCACCCCTTCAAGGCTTTGTGTAAGTGTACATACTTACTGAAGCCTACCCCATCTTAGCATCTCAGACCCCTTTAACCTGCTCTACCTTTTTTTTTAATCCTTAACACTTAATGCTTTTCAATGTGCTAAATTATTGACTTATTTATTTTGTCTATTGTTTGACCAACTCCCCCTAGTAGAGAGAGTAAGCTCCATAAGGATGGAGATCTTTGTTTCATTCACTGCCATATCCCCAGCATTTGAGAATTTCTAGAACATAACAGGCATTTGGTAAGTGGTTACTGGACTTTCTGATTATAAGAATAATCAACTGAAAAAACATAAACAATATAACCATATTTATTCCCCACACTGGTGAAGTAACCCATGTTAATTGCAGAAAGTTTTGAATTTTCAGGGGCTATTGTAGGTAATATATTATTACCATTCTTTCAAGGGTTTCACTCAGAAATTTTTTCAGTATTGTTTTGAATGCTATTATACTGATTCAATGATCTTTTCAGTATGACAATAAGAATAAGAATAGTGGGAAGTTAGAACTGCCAAAGATAAGAAATTAAATTCTCCCCTGTTTAAGATAAGACTCAAGAGTCATTTATGCTGGAGTCAGAGGACAGGAGAGCCCCGAGCCTTGCCTGGATAGGCTTCTTTACACGACTGGCTGCCTTCTAGTTGGAGAAGCTGTGCAAGGGCTTTCCTCATGGCATTGGTGGTGCCAGTGCCACTCACAAGCACATTTGACTTAGACCCTCTAGAAGTCAGAAATAACTCCTGTTGTCCATCCTCATGACTGCACATTACCACTAAAGTCCACACTTTCTTTTTCATCTTCCCAAAAGAGGAAGAGCAATTGTATCCTTCTTTTCCCTGTAATGCTACCAGAGTGCTGTCTCTTGATTTAGGTCTGCTTTTCTTAACTTTTTGATATCTTACCTCCCTAAACTGTCATTAAGCAGGAAGGGGCCTGAAGCCTTTTCTAATAAGGTTTCAAGAAGAATTGACCACTAGGGGGAAATGGCTGGATGTGAAACCAAGCCAAAGAGTGTCTATTGCATGCAGCTTCTACTTGGGGGGAGGGTAGGAGAAGATCCAGACCTTTCCCTTGAGGAGCTTGTGACCTTCACATAGATAATTGCTGGCCCTACCCCTTGCTGTGTGACCTGACCTAGTTACCTCGCATCTCCTTGTCCTCCTTTATACAATAGTGCATAGCCCACAAGGTAGTTGTGAGGATTAAATAAGGTAATTGGAGGAAGCATTTAGAACAATTCCTCATTTATGCCAAGCACTCAGTAAATGTTAGCAATTACCATTTTCCATATACTGGTTCAGCAGACATTTAATGGACATGGATAAGGTTTGAGGCACTGTGTAAGGTGATTTCACATTGATTAACTTGTTTAATTTTCAAGCCAGTCCTTTGAGATAAATACTATTCTCTGAGTTCAAAAGAACTGAAGCAACTTTTTCAGGGCACACAGCACTGGGAGGATACAAGTTATAGACAAGAAGAACTAGAGGGCAATATGGACCATCAAATAAACCATATTTTTATTCCCTCATTTCTTCCTTCATTGATGAAACATGTCTCAGTACTATACCAGACTTTGTGGGAGATCGACAGATGAAAGTAATGTCCCTTACCTTAAATACTTTGATAGTCTGGGAGAAACAGACTTTCCTGGTTGCTATGACTATGTAACAAATTATCCCAAAACTTAGCACATAAAACAACCATTTTATCATGATCAAATATTTTACAGATCAGAAATTCAGAAAAGTCATGGCACAGTGGATCTTCTGTGCCCCATGATGTCTGAGGACTCAGCTGGGGAACCAAACACCTGGGACTGGAGGATCCCCCTCCTAAGATGGCTTATTTGCTCACAGGTTTGGTGCCTGGGCTATGATGATTGGAAGGCTCTTAGTTCAGCTGAGACTGTCAACCAGAACACCTACATGTGGCCTTTCCCTGCAGCATGGGTTTTTCTCCATGACAGCAGAGTTCAGAGAGGGAGTGTTCCAAGAGAGTACCCCTCAAGAGCTAGTGTTTCGAGAAGACTAGATGGATACTTCCAGGCCCTTTCTAGCCTCAGAAGTCTCACAGTGTCACTTCTGCTATATTCTATTTATCGAAGTTGTCACAAGCCTGCCTGAGTTCAAGAGGAGGGGAGATAGAACCTACCTCTTGATGGGAAGATACCAAAGAATTTTAGGGTGACATTTTAAAACATGGGCATAAAATTACTGTCACACAGACAAACACTACAGTTCAGTGTGAAAAGTTCTATGAGAGATGTAAACTCAAGGTACTGTTGGGAACAGCTTATGGTGAAGAGGAGTAGAAGGAAGATGTGCTCAGAGAAGACTTCTGGAGGAATAGCAATTGGGATGAATTTTTAAGGACTAGAAATTAGGCAGACAAAGAGAGACGAATGGCTGCTGGTGAGCGGCCTTTTGGGCCTGCTACCGTGATGAATTAGAGATGTTTTCCCAGGGGCCCCTAGCTCCAGTTATTCATAGGTGGATTTTGATCATAATCCTCAAAGATACAATCCTGAATGCCATTATACTGAACACTGAAATCCCAAAAGATCAAAAACTCTAAAGTTTAAATCCCTAAAGTCTAAAATCGTGAAAATCACAGTCACAGGATATTTGCATCATGTTAGATGGACTTTGTTATTGTCTTTATTTTGAAATTAAGTATGATTTAAGGAGATGTGTATGGGCACCGTATTTCAGATGACCACAGTTATAAATCTGGGTGTGCACAATAACCAACCTTAGTGATAGGCGTTCATACATTTCCCTTTGTGACCTCTTTAAGACTATGATTTATCTGCTCATAACTGTTTTACCCCTGAGACTGTCATTAGTATGCCTTATGAGAGTTTATGCTTGCAAAAATATGCATGTTACTGTTGCCTAGTTGATTGTGTAAAGGTGGCCTATGAAGTGTTCTGTTGTGTTTTTATATGTTTCTCAATAAATCTCCCTATAAAAATGTGAATACATAGCTTTCAAAGAATTTTTTTATTATTTTTTCCAGAATTACATTTTTAGAACTTTGTTCTTTTGGGATTATGGCATTCAGAACTGTGTCTTTTGGGATTATGATCAGCTTCTTCATAGGCAGGTCATCATTCCTGAATGTCCGTGGTATGGGAGGGGTAGGTCATTATAACGCAGTGTTGATTTTGTGGACTCAGAGTTTTTGCTTCAGAGTTGCTTGTTGAATTTGCTGATTGCACCTGAAAGCCCGCTCATTTCCATTCCTCTGGCACTTGCCCTGTTTTCTCTGTCCCAGCCTTGGGTGGCCTCACTTCCCTCCCTTTCCCCAAGGCGAAACCTTTCACTTCTCCTCTCTTACCCACTGGCCATCAAAATCCTGGCGATTCGTCTGCAGTGTCTTGCATCTGTCTCCTCTCTGTTCATCCTACCCACTCCCTCATCATGCTCCAGAGTGAAGGTTTCACGAGGGAAGGGATTTTCGTATGAACAGCACCTGGCACATAAGAGGCCTGACAATGTCTGTTGAATGTTGAATGAATTATCCTGTCACTGGAATGCTGCAGCCATTTTCCCTAACCAGTCTTCCTGCACACTTGCCTCTTAAATAGATCTTTAAAAAAAACAACCTATTTATTCCTTGCTTCAAACCTTTAAATGACTTATCTTAGCCCTTAGGAGAACAGTTCAAACCCAGAACCTGGCTTACATCTCAAGTTATACTTCCGGTTCTAACTGTTCCTATATCTCCATACCTCTCCCCCTACAAAATTCTGGAGCTACACTTGCTATTTCCTGGACCCTATGTGCTTTCACTGGCCCATTCTTGCTTGGAATGTCCTTTCCTTTGTCACCTGCTGAAATCTTACCCATCCTTGATGACGGCTTAAAAACAGCTCCTGGGGTTCAGTGAGTTATCACCTCATGTATGCCCCATAGCTTATTGAATCTGTTTTGCCACCAATGTCTTATATTTTGGTTAATTGTAAATATCTGAGCATACTATTCCCTTGAAGGGAGGGACCATATCTTGGTAACTTTTAATCCCTTGTGCCTAGCTCAGTGTATGGCACAAAATAAGTAAGTGCCCAATACATAGTGGAGAGTCTTGTTATTTTTGGAGATGCTACCTTTATTATTGTAATTAATATGGTTATGAGACAGAGAGATAAGCCTGAGCAAGGCCTTGAGAGGGTAGAATGCAGGCTGGCTAGTGACTGACATCATTACAGTCACTGCGATGGTGACCATGGTGATCCCCACTATATGGGCTTGTTCCTGGGGTCCACTGGGCACTGGTCATGCCGGTCATGCTAGGTCTGGTCACCAGGTGGCGCCCGTGCTCCATGAGTGCTGGTCAGAGCGCAACCTTTGGGCTCCAGGTCGGGGTGCAGACTCTGGCTTGGTGACGCCTGCCTGGCCAGATAGGGGGTTCAGCTCTGCCCCACGTTAGCACCCTGGGCTGGGTGGGATCCCTCAACTGGCCACAAACCCAGCTCCCATGGTCCTGACCCCAGGCGGGCTCCATACTCCTCCACAAGCATTGATTTGTGTTTAGTGTTTCCTGCAGACTGGGTGATGCCCTCTCTCCCAGGCAGCCTGTCTGGCCAGTAGTAGGTCTGGCAGGAAGCGCTGGGGAGGTCCGAGTCTCAGACCAGATGGGGCACAAGTGAATTATCAGCTGTCTTGGTCATGGAGTCAGCCCTTCAGCTATATATACCAAGAGTCCCAGACCTGAAAAATGTATTCTCTAGGCAGCCTCCCATTGTCCTGCCGCCTTGCACCCAACCCTGCCCTCAGATACGTCATACATCTGCCTGTACCTGTCATTTATGGCAAAGCCACTGCCTGGCTTTTCTTCTGACTAACAGATGACTGACAAGAAATGGGTGTCACAGTGTGTTGGAGGGAGATTCAGGGTAGCCTCTTGCAAACAGGATACCCAGATGTGCTCAGGCGGGTGAGCTGGGCGCCTCTGAGGCCAGTTCTAGCTACGTGTGCCAACTCATTTCTGGAACTGTCTCGGTCTCATCTCTCCGGCAGAAGCTTCTTTCCTCCTGGGTGCCTGTTAGTGGGTAGCATAACTCTTGGCACAGTCTGTTAAGACTGTCTACTTCCCAGTCAAAGTCTGTTTCATTTGGAAACCAGACTTCTTACTCTAATTGCACATGAGCTCATGGAAATAGAGGGGTTTAGTTTTGTCTGTTTCATGCTCAAGCACAAAGGGGCAATGATTAGAACCCTCGTATATTCCTGTATTTATGCGTTATATTAACCCCATATGTGCAAGGTTCTGGAAGAGATGATGCCTTTGAGGTGTTTATGACACAAGACATAAGGAGCTTAATCCTTCCCCGTGCCCCATCCGCACATGCACTGGGGAGATGTGTTGCGCAGGAAGAGCCAAGCTAGGAAGGCTTCTGCCTTTGGGTTTGGTGTGTGGAGGCAGAAGGGATTGGGGGGAAGGCAGGGTATAGGAAGTCATTTAGTGCCTGGATCACAACAGGGATACTATTTCTGTACCCCAAAAAGCTTAAAATACATTCTCTTCCACCAAAGAAAACTCACAGGATGAGAATACATCCAAGAGAGGAACCCAAGAAACATGCAACAGAGGAGAGCTGCATCTGCTCACAGCATTTTGGGCCTCGAACCCCAAAGGAAGCACATTTCCTTGGCAGTTCTGAGGACAAGCAGTTGACTCTTCAGGTATACCCTGAGAAAAAGCATGAGTAGAGGCATAATTCTTTCTGTGAATCCCACCCAGGGCCTTAGTGCTGAGAGACAGGAGAGTAACCTGGAGCACAGGAAAGATGATTAGTAGCAGTTAGGGCCTGCTGAGAAGTGGTAATGAGGCAGAACTCAGGAGCATCGCCTGGAATCTGGGAGTGTTAGCAGGAGTGTTGGTGGCTTTCACCAGCCCTCAGGGAGAAGGAGCTGGGAGCTGACGTCAGAACCCACTGTTCATGGAGGTGGGGGGGATACTTGAGCCAGGTGAACCCTATGCCAAAATGACTGCCAGGAAACTACAGAAGCAACGGACATATTGCTTCTTTCCAAACTACAAGCAGAACAAAGTCCTTTTTAGAACTTAAGACAAATCACCCCCTCCACACGCCTGCCCCTCTGATGCTGACCTTCCAGGTTTCATGCTTTCTATAGATAAAAAAGCTGTCTGGTTCCCACTCCTGGTGAGTCTTTGAGGAGAATTGCTATCTCCTTGGGAGACTTCAGGCCTGAAGGAACGTGAAAAGAGGGCATGTCTTTTACACCTATAAAACAGCCAGCAGCCTCTCCATCTCGGCCGCCTCCTGGATGTGGTGGCGTGACATCAAATGAGGCAAGCCTTGGGAAGGCACTTGCAGCGGATCGGGTACTGACGCTGCTCCTGGGCAGGGTTATGTCAACTTAGATTCTTGCTCCAGCACCCTCAGTCACTTTGTTTAATTAATTGCTTAGCATTTATTTAATTCACGTGTCAACTTGGGCCTCTGCAAACTACAGTTCTTTTCTGCAGAAGTCCAAAGTCGTCCCACGAGTTCCTCAAGGTCCCAGGGGAGGAGAACACCTCATCTTCTCAGGGACACTTCTGCTTCATGACATTGATCCTGACAAGAAACAACCCCTTCTTCAAGCCCTTAAAAAAGAAATCCCACTCACACAAAGTGTTCATAATAGAGTTTGGTGAAATTTTGGCGGGATACGAGCAGGTTTACATCATAGCAATGAAACACTTTCAAGTTGAACACCCGGCGTTCCTGTTCCCAAAATTTGCCAGAACTAAACTATCTCTGGGGTCAGGGTCAGGGTGTGGACTCCACACTACTCTGGGGACAGCCAGTAACCTGCGCTTAATCTTAACACACAGACCTGTCTTAGTCTTAATTCTCTCTCCTTCCTCTCCTTTCAGTCTCCATCCCTCTGTTTCATACCCCTCCCTCCCCAGAGCAAACCAAATTCTTATTTCATAGGTGCATTTTAGCCAGTGGCTTTGTAGCCAAGGCTCCTGTCGGTCTCACCTTCTACCCCAAGTTGCTTGTCAAGGTATTTTCCCAAAACAAAGATAGTTCCCTCCCTAAGAAGAACTCTCAGGCCAGCTGTTAAGATGACAACATTTTCACCTCATGACATTTACCATAACAGAATCCAAAAGTATTTTCAACAGCTTTGATGTTGGGAACAGATTCGAGCTGGGGAAAATAACCTACATAGTTAAAAATGAAATTATAAAGAAAACTCAGAATGACCTGGAAGGAAGGGAATAAAAAGTCTTCCAGAAATTCAAGCAGCTCTTTCCAGTAGCTAAGATTAAAATGGAAGTAAGTATATACCTTCTCAACTTAACACCTAATTCCTAAATCCCTCCAAGGGCCTAGTGGTGTGGGGAGGTCTTCTGGGTTCGGAGTCCCTTTAAGCAAAGGCTCCTGGAGGGAATGGAGGTCGGGGCTCACTGGTTATCGCACCACAACACTGTCATTGTCATGGGGTAACTGCCTGTTGACTTACCTCTCTCCCCTCTCAGACTGCACCCCTCTGCCAGCAGACACCAGGCCCAGTTTATTGCTGTGTGCCTGGTGCAGAGAAGGCATGCAATAAATGCAATAAATATGGACAGAAGGAAGGAAGGAATGATTGGATCCCTGGCTGGGGGTCCTGAGTCTGATTGCTAGCTTCTCCACTGACTTGCTCTGACGCCTCCGGCTAGCCTATAAACCTCTCTAAAACTTTATTTTAAAATGGAGTGGGAATAGATGCCTGTCTTGAAGGGAAGATGTAAGGATCTAATGAGATGTGAAGGCACTTTCAAAATTTAAAAAAATAAGGAACAATGGTTACTGGGTCAGAAGCTCACAGTCCTGGCACCATTGCCAACAATGTCCCCTTGTATAGTGCTTAACACAGTGTTTCCCCCAAATCCTGAGACAACAGCTTCACTTTCTTGCTGACTTTACTTGGGATAAATGGACTCCGAGAAGGTGAGTCTTGTCTGAAGCCACCCAGCTGTCTCCTGACAGAGATGAAGTTAGAACCAGGCCTTGTAACTCCCTGCTCCCTGTCAGCTGGAAGAGTGCTCTGGACATGTGGGCAGTGCCCGAGAAGGGCAGGTGTTGTTATCAAGGACAGTGTATTGCAAGAATGGTAGGGCTGTGCATGCTAATTTTAGAAGACATTTTGAGCATAAACTCTAGGGTTCTGAAATTTCATCAGGTAAGAGCCTGGATGTAAAGAAAAGAAAGCTTAGATGTATTCACAATTTAATTAAATTCTGCCCACTCCTTCTTCCTTAATCTCCCTCCCTTCACCACTTCCCACTTGTGCCATTTTACCCTATTAGTGCCACTGTGGACACCCAGGCCTCTCTCCTTGTTTCTCCCACACACAGCCAAGGACAGAGGGCCTGACATGCAGGAGTGACCAAATTCATGTTTGAGACTGAACAAAGGAAGAGTGAATGAATGGGTAAGTGCGTGACTAGGAGGCAGGACCATCCCACGGACAACTGGACACCTAAACTCTTAATGACTTATGTGTTCTCTCTCCCCCCTTCAGGACTGCTTACATTCACACAGCTCTCTTGGAGAAAGCCTGGCATTGCGACACCTTTGTGAAAAATGTTCTTTTTAGTGGGACTCTACCTGTCTGTGCCTCAGTCTCTTCACTTGAAAAATAGGAGAAATATTAATCCCTACCTTATAAGCTTTTGTGAGGCCCAAATGGGCACATAGACACAAAGGTACTTGGTTAAGTATTAGATACTCCATTATCTAAAAGGCAGCGCTAGCTCCTTCACTACTCTGCTTGCCACCTCCCTCCAAACTCTCACCCTCCACACACAGCAGGTACCTGCATGTGCATAGATGTGTGTACATCTTTACATTGTGCATACTGCACAGACTCAACACACATGCAGAGCACAGATACCCATAAAATACTCACAGATATACATGCTCTTACACAGGCCCAACAAATCTGAAAATATAGCCATTTTCTGGCTACTACCTATGTTACATGATTGATAGAATTTTTCCAATATTTATTCCAGGATCATTTCTTGAACTAGCTCATACTTTTTTCACTCTCATAAAAAACACTTGGGACCTCCTGAGAGCAGGCTTTCATTCCTGCCTCCCCTGCTCAGGACAGATATTTACATACCCTTAGGCCCTCAGTCTAGAGCAAGCTGCACCTGACGTGAATTCTCAACAGGGTTTTAGTCCAGGAAAGGCCCTGGTTTATAGCTGGGAGCTCTTCCTCCATTCACTCAAAATGGCCAGTCCTGGTATGTATTCCTTTCCCAAAACCCAGTGTCCAGTGTTCGTTGCTCCCATTACTTATCAGCTCTTCATTACTTATCCCCTCCCCCAACAAAAGTTGAGAAACAAACTCAATGGGCAAAGTGATACTGAGTTTGATTCTGAAAGTGTTGCATTTGAGACAGCTGGCACATCCAGCTTTGCAGTTAATGGGAGAGATCTCAACTATCAGTAAATAAATTTGGGGATTTTATGCGTTTTTATACTGTATTTGTTAGGAATTACATTTAGTTACTAAAAGCACCTTTCTAGTTAAAGACCAGAAGAAACAGTGGCTTAAACAAGATGAAAGTTTGTTGTACTTAACATTAAAGGGCTGGTGTGTTGGTTCCATGGTGTTTGTTAGGGACCAAGGAACCCATCTATCTTTCTGCTTCACTATTATAGTATGTATCTTCCATCTGGGAATTGTCTTATAATCAAATATTGCTGCTGGAGCACCAGTCATCATCTTTGCATTCCAGACAAGAAGGAGGAGAAAGGGTAGAAGGTTAAAAAAAAAAAAGTGCCTATGCCTGCAGCTGTCTACCTTCTTTTTAAGTCCCACTCAACGACTTCTGTTTACACAGTATTGGCTGAAGTGTAATCAGATGGCTACATGTAAGTGCAAGAAAGACTGGGAAATGTAATCTCTTACCTAGCATCTTGTACCTGGCCTCAGTGCACCATTTGGCTACCAAGAGTCCCTTGTCCTTTTACATAGAACACACTTACCCTCTTCTGATGGTAGACAACCCCAAAGTCTTGACCAATTTGACTCAGGATCTCTGGATGGTGGACAGTACCGTGTAAGAGATAGGAGAAACCAAACTGTTTTTCCTATTTTCACACTCAGTACAACACAGAACCCTTCACCTCTAGTAACCAAGATGCATGGGGATTTCTCCACACCAACAACCAATTCTTTAGAAGATACCAACTGGGTGTCCTATAATTCAGTTCCATTCTGGCACTATCTACCTGGAGTTAGAGTCAGATCCCATAAGTTAAGGGCTCAGTCCCGCAAGATTGCTGCCGCCGACTTCAGATGCTAATAGCAAGCCCCAGGTTGTGACCTGTGCTTCTGACCAACTGGCTATAAATTGGAGGTTCCCACAATCCCCTCCTCAGGTTTGATTAATTTTCTAGAGTGACTTATAGAACTCAGGGAAACACTTTACTTACGCTTACTTATTTATTATAAAGGATATTACAAAGGATACAGATGAACAGCCAGACAGAAGAAATGCATGGGTCAAGCCACGTGGGAAAGGGCCTGTAGCATGCCCTCTCTGGGTACACCATCCTCCAGCTGCCTCCATGTGTTCAGCAACCAGGAAGCTCTTCAAACCCTGTTCTTCTAGGTTTTCATGGAGGCTTCATTATGTAGCCATGATTGATTAAATCATTGGCCACTGGTGATCAGCTCAACCTTCAGCCCCTCTCCCCTCCATGGAGGCTGTGGGGTGGGGCTGAAAGTTCCAACCCTCTACGCACAGGGTTGGTTCCTCTCCAGCAACCAGCCGCATCCTGAGGCTATCTAGGAGCCCACCAAGAGCTGCCTCATTAGAACAAATGATGCTCCTATCAGGAATTACAAAAGTAGTAGAAGTTCTCTGCTGGGAACTGGGGTCAAAGACCAAATATTAGAACAAAAGATTCTCCTAGTGCCTCTATCTACAAGGATTTTAAGGAGCTCTATGTCAGGAACCAGGGGCAGATATATATATATACATATATATATATATGTATTTCTTATTATATCACAATATTACAATCTGCCATCATATTTGGATGTCCTTTCTGTCTAGTGACCTAAACACTACAAGGCCAAGTCATCTCTGTGTATCTCAACATACTCAGTATGCAAAGGTGGAGGAGGAGCAGGATAACCACTATAAACAGTGTTGGAAAAGGAGACAATAGGAAACATAGCATAGTCACTGGTCTGAAACAATGATCAATCCACCTGGACAGGGTTTCTAAAGACTCCCTACTTTTGTAAAGGAAAAAATTCCTTGGTCATCTCATCTATTAGCCCCCAGTTCTGCTTTCTGGAAGAATGGCCCCTATTCATTGTTGCTTGTGTTCCCAGGGCCACTGTTGGTCCGTACTTCATCTTTATATAAATTAGAAAAAGGTGGCCCTCTAGGTGGTTGCAGCCATACTGGTGCATGGCTTTGTCAAAAAGATAGTGCCTTTGGTCTCATGAGGAAAAGACAACCCTTCTCCCAGGTGCACCCAGCCCTGCCGCAGAGTGAGTAGCTTGGAGAGTGGAGTGCAGGCTGGATTTCAGCCTCTGCTCACCATTCAACTGAGTGTCTTTGTGCAGTGCTCAACATGCACATCTGTAGGTGGCCCTGGTGGTCCCTTGTTCCCCTCTCATGGGAATATTTCTTTGTAATCCTCTATGGACACAGCTGAGGTCTATTCAGAGGAGAGGGTTCTTTTCCTGGACTGAACAACTTCAGCAGCTCCCATCCTGTAGGTGTGCATGTGGGGACCCTGGGATTATATTATATTAGGAGCTTAAGAGTCATGGGCTGTTGCAGAGTCAGAAAATGAATGACACGGCCCAGGAAGAGTGAATAGTAAGAAGAGAAAAGAGCCTCAGACCCCTGAGAAACACTAAGATTTAAGAGGTTGGTTAGCAATTAGGTGTCACTGAAGAATCCTGAGGAGGTAGGAACAAGAAGAAAGGGGAGAGGAAGGAGAAAGTGGTAGCACCGAAACCAAGAGAAGAGATTTTGAAGGAGGGATTCATCAACATGGTAAAAGAGTGTTAAAAGTCAAGTAAGATGAAAACAGCAATGGTCATAGAATTTGGCCTTTGACTTCCAATTATACTTTGACCCCTCTTATGGCAATTTTCTTACTCTATTGCCTTGGGGGAGGTGAGGGAATGTGGTATTTTTCCCAATTTTTCTATAAGATTTCTTTCTCTTCTTGGTGTTTGATTTTGCTGAGCAATCCTTCTTTGATGCTGCCCTCCTTCAGCTACTGGTATAAACTCTTCTCCTTGTTTTCCTTCTACCTCCCTGACAGCTCCTTCTCAGTCTTGTTGGCTGGGTCCCTAGGGCTTTGTTGTGTACCCCACAAAGAGCAGGCTTACTGCTCTTTCAGTCGTGTACGCCCTATTGACAATGACATTCCTATGGTGGTATCTTCAAATTTATTGATGCCTCCTGACTTGTCTCTTGTGCTGTAGACATATTTTGGATACACCCATTTGGGTGGCCCAGAAGTATCTCAGACTCACTGTATTAGGACAAAGAACCCATTGAATTTAAGCAAGAGAACAAAATTATTGGTGCATGTAACTGGAAATTCCAAGCTGTGTAAAATATATAGCAAATTGCAGGCATGCTTGGGTCCACGGTTTCAAGCTGTGTCCTTGGGGTGCTCTTTCTGTCTGTTTCTCTGTTTGTGTGTCTCCCTCAGTGTCTTCTTCCCCTTGGCTTCAGTTGCAGACAGGCTTTCTTCCCACAAGGGCAAGATGGCATTTGCAACTTGAACTTATAAGCTACCAATTTAGCAACTTCAGCTGAATGAAGGTTTTAAGAAAATAGCTATGGAAGGAAAGCCTCCAGGAAGTTTACTGGTGGTCCACCAAAGTCATGTGCCTGCTGCTGGCACTTCACTTTGGTTGGGGTATGATGGCTGGCATATCAGCATGGCTGGCATCTTCTGGGAAGGGCTGAGTGGATGGGACAAGTTTAGGCCTCTGAGCCCTGCTGTGTGGGTTCTGTCCCCTTCCCTCCAGCTGAACAGAATCATTTTTTTCTCTGTTTCCTTAAAGGCTGTTTTATGTCACTGTTCCTTTGCACACAGTCTTTTCTATGCTTTGGTCCTGATCCTTTTCTGCCAGTTTCTACTCATCCTTTATACTTGTGTTGAGTCACCTACCTTGAGAAACCTTCCTTCATGCCCTCATTGGATGAGATGTTCCTGGTAGTGATTCCATGAGGCCTTGGGAATGCCTCTATCCTGGCACCTATCATAGAGTTCTGTAATTATTGATTTTCATGTCTGTCTTTCCCTTGTTCTGTGAGATCCTTCAGGGTTGGGGCCATCTCTTTGAGTATCCACAGCACCAAGTCCAGCCTAAATGTGTGTTGAATTAAATTGAATCAGTGGTTGAATTTCAACAAAGTAGTGGAGCACAGCTGTAAGCAATCACATCACACTTGTTAATGAAAACCTGTATCTTTGGCCCAAAGTCAATATGGGCCTCCCAAAACAAATGCCACCATTTTTGGAGCCAGTATAACGGCTGTGATAACCGACTTGAGTTCAGATTATGGCTTCACCTCTCACTACCTTTTCAACCCTAGGCAATTTACTCAATTAACTGAGCCTTGGGTCCTTATTTGTAAAATAGAATAAATAAAATCTACATCATAAAATTGTTGTAAGGATTAAAATGAGGGAAAACACATATAAACAGCTGGTAGAATGTTACACAAAAGCTCAACACACATTATGTCCTCTTTACTTTCCCTTTAGGTAGGTGACCATCCTCCTTGGGGCAGTCCTGGGTTATAGCTGTTGTTACTTTATTGTATTTATTAGCAGTGCACTCTTACTCTAAACGGTGTCCTGGTTGGGACCATAAATTATATTGTTACACTATTAATGAGCCTTGACGTGCCCTCTAACCTGCTGCCAACTGTGCAGACCTGACTTCTGATAAAATGACAATGGGGATCCATAATCTCAAATTAGACAACTCAAGGTAAGGGGCAAAGGCAACTGAAAGCCATAGTCCCAAGGTAGGCACATCTGTACACAGCAGAGACCACCATGGCACTTACATGCATCTGAAGGGTAAGTCCAAATGTCACCAGCAAGTAAGTGGCATTTGGAGCCTTTGCTTTCTTAAATGGGACAGAGAGAGTTGTGGTTCTTTGGCTTTAAAAGACCAATTTCATTTCCTTTTCCCCAAACCTCCTCTTTCAGAACCTCAATTGTCTGCTGATGTTTCCTGCCTGGAAGTAAAATTACTTCCACTCAGCACTCAATCTTTAGTCACTTGGTTTTTATTTTTATTTGTATATATAGTGCTTAGGTTAAAACATTATTTGACTCTAAATGGGACACCTTTGTATGATTACAATTTTATCATTTGTTGCTACCCTAGACTAATTGAGTTCCTCAAGGATGGGGACCATGTTTTGCTGCCATTGGGTCTCTGTTACCCACCACCAGTGCTTGGCACATGCTAGATATTTAACACACATGTATTGAATGGATGAATAAGGAATATGAATGAGGTAGCCAAAACTGCCTTCACCTGGGGTGAATTTGCCAGCCTGTCATGGGCTTTGTGCCATTCTTCCAAGGCCCCCATGGACGCATGGGCTAGATTCATCTGGAAGGTGTCCCAGGAAATGGGTGGTCTGGGCTGGAGATGTCTCCATGACTTGGTAAGAATCTCCTGAGGCTATTTCAGGACGTTGGCCACTACTGCTAGGAAACCAAACTGTTAATTGCCCAAATGAGATCCTCCTGGATAGAATCAATATCTATCAGCAGTTGTTTGGGGGTGGAGGGAGCACCCATGACATGATTTTCTCATCTCTCCCGATGGTAGAAAGGCAGATGGCTTAGAGATAAGAAACTTAAATGAGTGAAGCAAGAACTGAAGGGATAGTTGAATGAAGTAGGCAGGAAAGAGGGTTATTCATCCACACACAAATAATCCATACATCTGGTTGGTTTATCAGGCTTAAAATGGATCCCCTGATTCAGACATTGCCAACATTCCTATTCCTTGTACAATACCAAGGTCCACTCAGTCTTATTTTTCATTATATGTGGCCCATATTATTAGTCAGTCAGGGTTTGGTTAGAACAGAAGCTGCTCTAGGTATGTCAAGTAGGAAGAAGTTTAATACAGGGAATTAGAGATTTCCATGGCTAATGGAAAATGGATATTTCTGCTTTCAGAAAATCGCAAAGTACAGAGGTCTCAGGGAAGCTGTCCCACTGACCCCAGCAGCTGTTTCCCCAAGTGAGTTATTCTCAGGAGGATGCCCAGAGGTGCTGGGAGCAATGGTTGATGATTCAACATTTTGCAACACCAAAAAGGGGTGATTCTTGCAGTGATATCCCAAACGTTTGCTTTCTGCCAATGCTCACATGCTTGCAAGCAGCTGTCCCTGGGAAATAATGAATTTTCCTTCCCTTTAGTCTTCCAAAACCCCCTCAAGAGCCTCTCCTTGACAGAACTAACCAAGAACCACCTGTAAAGGGATTCTTGGAAAACAAGTTCCAGGCTATTCCCCTGAGAGGATGGAGTGAGGATGCTCCTGACATCCTCACAGACAATGTTGCACATGGACCTATATTCATTCATTCATCCATTCACTCATTCAATGAATAGTTAATGAGGACCTGCTATCCACCAAGCTCAACTTGTACCAGTCTTGTTTTGCTTAGACTTTTGAGCACAGTTCTGTATCTTCTGTGTTTTTTCCCCTATCTTCCATAGTATGTGGCACAATTCTGGGCATGTAAGCAGCTGTCTAAGCATGCTGATTGTCCCTTGACTTAGCTGACCTTAAACATGGCTAGCCTGCTATATTCAACGAAAGAGGGTAAAGTGAGAACTATAGTTTACATCTCTCTGTGTATGTTTAGATAGATATTTATGTATATATGTTGTATATACCTTAGTATTGTAAAGGTATAACGGGCTAATTAAAGATAATTTGAAAAAACTAATTAAAATTTTAAAAATCACTTTAGTTCATCATCATTTATCAAAACAACCATTTATCAATATTTTTGGTTTGTCTTTACTGTTTTTTTTCTATTTTTGTCTTTTAGATAGTATTACTATATTACTCTTACTTTATATCCTTTTTCCCTTAATATCATCCATAGGTATTTTAATGCTATTATATTTGTAAAAATTTTAATACCTGAGAAATAATCAATTGAGTGAATTCATTCTTGTTTATTTAATCACTTTCCTAGTTTTGGATGTTTAGATTGTTTCCTATATGAGGTATTGTAAGCCTTCTTTTTCCTTGGAAGTTGGTTGGTAGGTTGGGTCCTGAGTGAGCCTAGGCTTGCATTCCCTCCTTTCTCTGTCTCTCAGCCCTCGATACAAACAAGAGGTCTGGAGTGCATTGTTGACTCAGGGCTGTTAGTGTACAGCACACCTTTCAGTTTGTTGGCCAGGTTGGACATCTTTGCCCGCTAGGAACACTTGCTTTAGTGCAGAGGAAGGAATCCAGGCCGAGGTGGCAAAAAGGAAACCTGGCTTCTAATGCGGGCTCTGCCACTTAGCTGCTGTGTGACACTGAGCATGTGTCCTCACCTCTCTGATCCCTAGTTTTCCCTCATTTGAGAGCATGACCAGTTAGTCTATGGACCCCTCCAGCTCTGCTATTCCTTAGATTTATCTCATCCCTAACCTGCTTTGGTATGAAGAACAATCATGCTACTCTCCTCCCATTCTGATTTGCCAAGCTGACTTTTCTTTTGGGGGAGATTGTGTGGCTCAGCTCAGGGTGGAGATCCCCTTCCACACCTCCCCGCCTTTGCCCATTCTGTTTTCTCCACTTGCATTGCCTTTTTTCCCTACTCAGAGATGATGTTTGTGCAACTCCCAGCTCCAAGTGCCCATTTTGCCTTCCCTTCTACTCCGTATAATATGGGCTATGGCACAAATGTTCCCTCTTGAAGAAGTCTCCTGTAATTGTGTGTGGGCTGCTGCAGCTCAGTGTACTGGCCCCTGAGGTCTTTACCACATCACATTGTGATGTCTGCCCTTGCCCATGTGAATTCCTTGAGGTACACATGTCTCACTCATCTATAGCAAGATGCCTGGCACATAGTAGGTGTTCCATGACTGTGTCAGATAAGGAAATAAAAGTGCACCATCCGGAGCAAGCTTGCTTTTTGTTGATAGGTCTGAGGCTGGCAGAATAAGCACAAGCCACCCTTCCTTGGTTGAAAAACAGGAAAGTGACTTGTGGTGGTTTCCTTTCTTGCCTTGTCAGAGCAGGATGCACATTTTTAGTGCAAAGTTTCAAGCTGTAAGGTTTTACCTTATCAGCAATATCCATTTCCAGCATCTCTTTAAATGCTAACTAGGCTCTCCCCAGGGATATCTCACAGAATGATTCAGCTTACTCTGAATAATCTTTATCCTCTTTGTGCAGGGAGATGCAAGTATGGAGTGAGGGTGTTACCTGAATACCTCTAAGCCCTCTGACCTGCACTCCTGTTACCTCATTTCAGTTCCCTCCACCTACTGTCTTTGCAGCTCGCCCTCTTATTTGGAGGAAACACTGCTCTAGTGCACCTAGAAGTGGAAATAGAAGTGAATAGCATTAACTCATTTAATCTCCATGACCACTTTTTCGGGTAAGTTTTTTCATCCCCCTTTGAACAGGAAGCTGAGGAAGCTAAGACCCAGAGAATTTTATTAAACTTACCCAAAGTCACAAAGACTAAATGGCAAAGGTAGGATTCAAACATGAGCCTGGGTCCAAATTCCCTGGTAGTCCATGGTACCGCCCAGATAAAAAAATCAGCAACCCCCCCTTTATTGTGGACATCTCAGGGCCAGATTCTGTCCTAAATAATGCTTTCTACATATTAACTCCTTCACTTTGAATGAACCCTCACAAAACCCTGTGAGGCAGGCATATTAGTTCCACTTTGCAGTAAGATGAAAAAACCGGTGTATAAGAGGGTAGCAGCTTGTGCAAGGTCACAGGGCTAATAAATGGCTTCACCTTACTGTCTGACTCACACTCGTCTCTGCCTGTGACTCTTCCTCCTCTGCCTGGTGTTTCTTCCCTCACTCAAAGGCAAAAGCTGTGTTCAAGTCACCATATAGTAAGTATCTGCCCCATTAGAAATGATTTGGAACAACCTGTAGCTGGTCACCCAAGCCCTGCTAGGGGGACTCTGTGGACACTGGGTCTCACTGCACAAATCTCTGTCAAAGAGCCACAGGCTGTGGTCTGATGGACAGCACACAGCTACTCCCCCAGTAGTTCTTGAAGCTCTAGTTGAATAGAATTTTTCCCCTCCACAGGGGGAAGAGCTTATTATTAGTTTATCAAGAGATGCCAACTGTTGAATAGAATTTTCCTTTGTGCAGACTGCTTCTTCGATGCTCTGGTGCTTGGGAGTACATTTAGTTTACTCCCCTAGATTATAGCAATGCCTCCTAACTGGCCTCCCAGAAACTGCTCTTGCCTCCCTTCAGCCCATTCACAACACAATAGCCAGAATAATCATTAAAAAATACAAAGTTGGTGATATCACTCATTCCCTGGAAGCCCTTTCATGGCTCCCCGTTGCTCTTAGGATAGTGGCCAGAGTCCTTAACTTCCCCACTGCATGGGAGCGCCTGTCTACCCTCATTCTGTGCTTCAGCCACACTGATCTTTTGGTTCCTTTATTTGCTATTTTCCACCTTTGGACCTTTTGCTCACAGTATTCCTTTATTCTAAAATGTTCTCTATGCCACTCCAGGCCAACTGCTCCTCATCTTTTAAATCCTGACTTAAATGTCCCTTCTTCAAAGAACAATTCCTAAGTCCTGCAGAGTTAAATTGGTTTCTCTTGTAGCTCCTTGCATTTTCCTCCATGATATTTACCATAATTTATAATACATCTTTATTAGTGTAAACAATGTTTTGAGTGTTGCTTCCTCATTGGAATATAAGCTCCCTCATGGGGCAGGTGACTCCCAGCACCCAGCATGATGCCATATGTGTAGTAGGTTTTGACAGGTATTTGTTGACTAAAAGTTGGATGTTAAGGATTGGGCTATTCATACCTTGAAAGCTGTTTCTTGGTGATACCTGAATTTTTTTCCAAGCCTGATTTTCTTAAACACTTTTTTCATCCAAATAAAGTTGTCCTTATACTCTAAACATCAAGGGCTATGGGAAACACACAACTGAAAAGAATTTCTGCCTGTACTTAAATTATAGCCTCATGAAGTAAGTGACACATTGATCTGTCTTACAGCGCATATATCTGAGGCTATGGGTTGCATACTAATTTTTGGTCTAAATCAATTAAAGTCTTATGGAAAGAACTCATTCTGCCTTTAGAAGAGATGTAGGAGAAATGCTTGGAATCATGGGAGACACTTGGGCTCTTGAAGAGAGATTGGAAAGGACAGAGAGAGGGAACCTATAGATCCCACAGCTCTGCTTTCACCCAGTCATGGCAGGGAGAGAGGCAGATGAGTAAGATCTGGGTTTCAAAACCTTAATCAACTTGGATTGTGGAACTCACAATCCACTGTGAATCTTCTTAGCCTGTAGAAGAGGCAAATAACAAGGAAACAATAGGATTTCGGGGATTTGGTCTAAACAATCAGTGTTTCAGAGCTGTCCTGTGGTTAATACAGCTTCAGTGCAATTTTCTGCTTCTCTAGCTACATTATTGTTAGGTTCGTCTGTGAGGCAGTTCCCTGGTTCCCCAGTTCCTAGTGTCAAGAATGGTACCGAGTCAAGCTGATGACGGAGTGATCACAGACACAGAGCAGTTTTATACAAACAGTTTATCACATAAAAGAAAGAATGAAAATACAGAAAGAAGCTACGCAAAGTGAAAATAAGTTCCAGAGAGAGCGGAACGGGCCAGTGTTCACAAGTGGAGAAGACGCCGAAGTCTGAGCATACACTGCCTTTTATATGCTCACAAGTTTGTCCTGCCTTTCTCCTGGCAGGATTGGTTGCCATTTCCTGCCTTTGGGGGTGATTGACAGGTTTGGGTTATATAACAGATCACATGACAGGTTATATAACAGGTTGGTTGTGTAACAGTTTCCCTTTCTGCATATGTGCCTTCCCCAGAATCCTTCATGAAACTCCACCCATGCTATGCTAATTAGACGGTAAGGAGCTCCAGGTCCGCTCCAGGTCACTGGGAACTCCTTACTGGTCATGTTCCCACCAGGGAACAGTTCCTAGTTGCAATTTGGTTCCTAACTACAATTCAGTTCCCATTCTCTGCCCTTAGTTACTTCCTTTCCACCTGTTTATTGTCCACCAGACCTAACATTATCAGGTAGGGAGAACTGATGTTGACAATGAGGACCTGGAGGCCTTATATCATCCTCAGACACCTGGGAATGGCTTGATTGGCTACAGAATACTCTATTTACTTAGGCAGGAAAGTAAAATCTATACCAAGATCCAGGAAAACTTTGCATATTTTTGTTGCTTATTGCTATCCCAATTATTATACCAGCGTTTCTCCAATTAGTGATATACAAAGGTGAACCAGACACGGTGTCTGTTCTTGAGGCCTGCATCCAGTAAATGGAGTAGAAAGTGCTCCAGGCCAGGCATGATTATGGGTTTGGAGATGCTGTAAAATATACCCCGTCTGCTACTACATGTGTGTGTCTCTTTTGTGCTAACTGGGCTTTATTGGGTCATAGCCTGAAAGGGTAAGTCAATTTAATCTATAGGAAAAGGTCCTGTATGCAGCATGAGAGTTCTCTGAAGATATTCTCACTGCCAATCACTTATGGAAGAGGCAGCGTTCTCAGACAGAAACGTGAACCTTGGAAGGCTTTAGGCAGGAGGTATAGAGAATTCCAGTCTCTCTCAGGGCCTCTCTTGGTTCTACTTTAAGGTGTCAAGATGTCTGACTCACTTGTAGAAACTTACCATGTGTCAGGCATTCTTAATATAGTACTTCTTTTAATACTCCCAGCCATAAAATGGAAGGAGTTATTATCTCCATTTTTTATAGCAGGGTAAACTGGACTCTTGAGAGATTAAGAGTTTCATAGCTAGTAACAAATGGTCCTGGGGTTCAAAACAAGGTCTGTTTTTAACACATAGCCTGCACTTTTACCTATGGAGCAATTGTGCATTGTGAGTGGTGCATGTGAAACAGTGATGTGCTGGTAACTGGTAACAACCAGTTCTTAAGAATAAATAAATAACTCTTTTTTTTAACCAATTTTCATGGTGTAAATACTCCCACTATGACCAATTTCAAGCTACCAAAATGAAGACACTCACTGCACAAGGAGTTGGGAAGAGATACGCACAGTTGGCAGCTGGTATGAGCTGGCTCCAACACACTCCTGGAGTCAAGTCATCCACACCATAGAAACAAGGTTGAAGCTGCGATGGGGTAGAGCCTACAAGCTCCAGAGGATAAAGCCTGCTAAAGAACTGAGTGAAATCTTGTCTTGACAGTTTAGTTACATATTGCTCTATTCTTCGTTTTCTTTTTTTTTTTGGAGAGACAGTCTCGCTCTGTCATTCCAGCTAGTGTGTAGTGGCATTATCTTGGCTCACGGCAACCTCAAATTCCTGGGCTCAAGCCATTCCCCTGCCCCAGCCTCCCAAGTAGCTGGGACTACAGGACTACAGGTGTGCACCACCACGCCCGGCTAATTTTTCTATTTGTTGTAGAGGTGGGGTCTCACCCTTGCTCAGGCTGGTTGCAAACTCCTGAGCTAAAATAATCCTCCTGCATCGGCCTCCCAGAGTGCTAGGATTACAGGTGTGAGCCACTGCGCTGTCCTTCTTTGTTTTCTACAAGTCTTTAATGAAGCCCTGAGTGAATGCCTCTCCTTGCTCAGCTCTACCAAAAGGCATTCAGGAAAGGGGAAAAGCCCTACACTACCAGTCTATGGTGGTGGCAGAGGTGGTGAGTGAGACATCCCAAGGGCACAGGGAATCTTGGGGGGCTAGGGGCTGTGGCTGCCCCGGCTCTCTTGAAAGTCTTCTTCCACTGTCCATTATTAAGGAAGATGGCCATTTTCCCCTAAATAAGCTTTGAAAATGTTCTCTGAGATGACTGAGCTCTACCACCCTCTTTTCCCTCATTGTATGTGACCACCTCTTGATCTTCAACCCCAAGGTCATCATCACCCTTGTTTTTCCATTACTGTCAGCTTCCTCTTACATGTGTGAATCTTGGACTGTCTGTGTCAGAATCATCTGAGATGCTTGAGGAAAATGCAGATTCCAGACCCAGGAATCTGCATTTAACCAGCCCTTCAGTTGATGATTATGCTTAATGTTTGAAAGCCATTTCTCTAAACAATATTTTCTAAAATGTCTCTAGCAGAACCAGAGGTAATAGATGTTAATAAGAATTACATAAAAAAAGGAGCACAAAAAAGGGATCGATGGCAGGGAGTCTGCAAAGAGCTCAAAATCAAGCTGTGGCCTGTTCCTGTATAGTCCTTGAGCTAAGAATGGTTTTGACATTTTTAAAAGGTTGTACAAAAAAATAAAGAATATGCAAAAGAGACCATATGTGGCCAGCAAAATGTAAAATATTTACCATCTGACCCTTTACCAGAAAAGTCTGGTGACCTTCATTCTATGGTCAAATGAAGTTCAGAAAGTGTTGAAAAAGATTCAACTCTTCTGGCGTGCTGCTTCACGATCTAAATGCTGTGTGTGTTCAATTAGTGAAAATTAATTAAGCACTACCATTATGTACATTACATTTCAATCCGAAGTTTAAAAAATATTGAACAAGTTTCTTGACTGCAGGAAGACTTGGCAGCTTTAATATGTCAGTGTGCATTGGGATTCTTTAAGGAGGGTATATAGCATTTCTCAATCTTGTTTGAACATAGAATGCCCCCTCTGTATTATTATTTTTTTAATAGAGCATACTGTGGAATTAGTATTCTGAGGAATATGTTCTGAAAAATACTTTTCTAAACAAATTAATTCCAATCCAGATTTGGCAATCAGGTTCCCTGGAATCATTCATCATAATATTTTCCTTTATCTTGGTCAGGAATGCAATTCCTTCTCCTCTTTCTTATACCCCATGGATTTAATCCATTCTTCCAGGCTTTCTGTTCCAGACTTCTCTCTTCCATAATCTACCTCTCGTCTCCTACATCAATCACAATTTTTCCCTTCAGAATTCTTGGAGCATTTACTATTTGTTTAGTACAACTAAGACTTTTTAAAACTCCTAGGAAATGAAGAGTTCCAGAAAACACTATTTTCTGGCTATTTGAAGGTTACCATTTTTGGCATGAAAACACTATTTAACCTAATTATTTTGGACAGAAAACTGTACTGAGTAATTCACTGGCTAATTAAAAAGAGAACACAACATAATTTAACCTTATTTTCATGACATGACATAGAGGGAAGACCATTCAATGGAAACATGAGAAAAGTCTGTTTCTGGCTCAGGTCTACCACTAATGAAGTGGGAGGCCAGAGAAATCCCCATCTCCACCCTGGCTTCTGATAAAATAAGATTATTGGCCTAGATGTTCTTCAAGGTTCTTTGCAGCTCTAACAGTGTGTGATGGTCTGGGATCATAGAATTATAGGAAAGGGAGTGAGATGAGGCAAGTCCACTCAAGTATATATTAGATTTATATCTGATGATTTCCCATTGGCCACACGTATCAGTTAGTATTGCTAAATTGTGATTATAATACAGATTTTAAAAACATTCTAATTGATACTTAATTCTATTTGGTGAACAAAACTGGTATTTTTACATAGCAACAGATTAAAAATCAAAGATTTTCTTAATCCTGATAAGTGGATTTTCTTCTTCATGAGTGAGTCTGGCAAGCCTTTGATCATGGACTTGGGCAGACAGAGGTCTTTTTATGTCTTTTAGAAAGCCCCAGCTGTCTGAGACTCTCTGCCCCTGAGGTCTCACAGACCTGATTTGATCACTCTTAATTTGTTTCCCAGATTAAGCTATTGACCGTGGGAGTGAAAAGGGTTGCTTTTTGCTTTACAAAAGGTCATGAACTTCAGTTCTGTGGGTTTCTATTTATTAATTGATGCCATTGGCACAAAAACTTCATACAGGTTCTCACTGTACCTCCAAATCCTACTATCATCTCTAGGTGACTTTCCGCTGATTCCCAGCATAGGCCACTCTGGATAGTAGTTCTCTTTTCTCCTCGAGCTTCGGCCCATGCAACCTTCTTAGCCTAGCAAGGGGCCCTACTTCACCACCTCAGAGCTCCTAAAGCACCCAGTGACTTCCCCATCCTCATTCATTCATTCATTCTCTCGAATGTTCAGTCTGTCAGGTACTATGAGGAGGGCACAGTGCTTTCCCCTCAAGCACTCCCACTCTGATGGGGAATCAGAGGGATAAATATGCCAATAATTGTGTACTTTACAAGTCTGTGAGTACCAGAGAAGAAATATTTAGTTTGCTTAAATAGGAGAATCAGGATAATTTCCCAGTAAAAGAGATCTGTGGGTTATGTATGAAAAGGTAAGTCAGCGTTCACTAGCGACAATTGGGGGACTGATGCTCCAGATGGAGGAAACAATACGTGCAGAAGCATGAAGGCATGAGAAAAAGCAGCATGATCAGAGAGCGTGGGGGGCTGGAAGGAGGATGTGTTGGGGCTGTGTCAGCAGGGGGCTGGAAATGCTGGGAGGGGTTCCATCATCTGGGGGGGAAGGGCCTTCCTCCCCTGGGCTCTGGGTCTCACTTCCTTTGGCCTTTTACTTCAGCAATGTCACTTTTGAGTCCTCCTTTTCTACTTTATCTTCTCTTTCTGCCCACAGGTATGCCCAAATCTTATCTTTCTTTAACACACATGACTACACAGACACACAGATATAAACACACCACTTTCACTCTGCTCTGCTTTAAGCTTGCACCTCGTGGTCGTCGGTACCTAGTTTCTAAAGTTCTTGAAATAGTAGTTTTGTCTCACTTTTTTTTTCTTCTTCTTCACCTCCTATACTCTCCATTATATTGTAATCTGGCTTGAGAAAAAATGAGAAAGAGTGTGTTTGGGTACACCAACTGCTATGGGCTGGATGTTTGTGTTCTCTACAAATTGATATGTTGAAAGCTAATTCCTGATGTGAGGAGGTGGAGCTTTGGGGAGGTGATAGGTCATGAGGGTGGAGTCCTCATGAATGGGATTTTTACCCTTATGAAAGGGACCCCAGAGAGCTCCCTCACCGTGTCCACCATGTGGAGTTAAAGTGAGAAGATGGCTGTCTGTGAACCAGGAAATGGGCCCTCACCAGACACTGAATCTGCCAGCACCTTGATCTTGGACTTCCAGCCTCCAGAATTGTGAGAAATAACGTGTTGTTTACAAGCCACCTACTCTATGGTATTCTTTAAAAGCAGCCCAAATGGACTAAGAGTCCATTTCACTTTTAAACTTTTTAATCTAAAACCTACAAATCAACTTTTTTTGATCTACCTGACTGAATTTTTCTCTTCTTCCTTATTTATTTGCAGCTCATGTAGATTCAGTTCCTCCCTGAATATATTTAAATTTACTTAATGAGTCTGCCATCTTTTTTTCTGAACAATCATATAAGGCTAATGGGCACTTTAATTCCAAGGTCATGGCAGGAAGTCAGCAAAGGCCATGGGGTTGCCCATCCTTTATCCTTACTCAGAGAACAAATGTGCAGTACTGGGAAAGCAGAAGAAGAAAATGAGAGGGGGGGGATTCACACTGTCAGGGAAAAATGCCACTGGGGCTATGTGTACTATCTTTGCAGAGGCTAAACTATTGTTCCAGCTGTTTACAAACATTGATATGTGTTACTATGTCAGGCATTGGGGGTACTGAGATGCAAGTAACATTTCCTGAACTCATGGGTTCACATTCTGGGGAGAGAAACCAAAATATCAGAGATTGCAATTTAGCAGTTTGCTAGAGGCCAGGAGGGAGGAGTTGAGAGGTCAGCAAGTGAAAAGTGTGTGTGAGGTGGGCCTGGATGAGTAAAGTGTCTTGAACTGTGTCTTGAAGGACAAATAGAAGCTCAAGCAGCTGAAGGACGAAGGGTATTCTAGGAAGAGTGAATGAGATGTCTAAAATGCACAGAGGAGACCTGAGAAGGTGGTGCACTCAGGGAACCACAGCTGGTTTTATTTCTTGTTGTCACTGAAGCTTAGGGTTGAGAAGTGGTCAGAGGCTGTATAATAAGGAGCTTTAAGGTCCATGCATAAGAGATTGGATTTTTATCCTTTGGTAATAGGAGCCACAGAGGGGCGTTCATCTGGGCAGTACAATGTTAGAGCCATCTCTAACATTGATCGCCATGGGCCATCTTTTCCCTACCTTGCCTTTGCTGTCTCTCCCTAATCTCTACATAGGTGCTCCTTCACTAAACAATGGGGTTACATCCTGATAAACCTATCATAAATTGAAAATATTGTATGTTGAAAATGTATTGAATATACCTAACCTACTTCCTCTGGTTAGTAAGGACAAAAAAATTACACCTAACCCTACTGAACATCATAGTTTAGTCTAGGCTACCTGAAACGTGCTCAGAACACTTACACTAGCCTAGAGGTGGGCAAAATAATCTAACACAAAGCCTATTTATAACAAAGTGTTTAACTTATTGAATACTGTGCTGAAAGTGAAAAATAGAATGGCTCACGGCTGCTGCTGCCCAGCAACGTGAGAGTCTTGTACTGCGTGTGGCTAGCCTGGGAAGAGATCAAAATTCAAAATTCAAAGTATGATTTCTACTGAATTCATATTGCTTTTGCACCATTGTAAAATCGAAAAATCATTAAGAATATGTACTGAGATTCTTGTTCTTTGTTGAACTAAGATACCTTTGTTCACACCTCTCCCTTATCCAAGCCCACCCAATCTTGCTGTTCTTCTTGGTTCTCTCGTTCAAAGACTAATTCTGCCATCCCTCCCTGTCTAGACTAGAAATCTGTCTTTCTCATCCTCCACATCTAATTTTGTGGTTCTGATTCTTTCATGTTTCTCACATTCATTTTCACATCATGTCCCTGGTGGCTCTTCTGATTTTGTTTAAGTTCTCATCATTTCTTTTCTGGGTTAATGCAACACCCACCGAACCTTGGATATCCTTTATACTTCTGCCAGTGGGCCCTATGAAATAGGATTTGATCATTTTGTGTCCCTAGTTAAAATCACCACTCTTCAGAAAGCATATGCCTGTAGCCCCTGCTGAGTGGGCAGACAGAGATCTCTGCCACACAGAGCAGTTGATGATGTCAGGGGTTTTCGATAGCTCCATGGAAGTCACAATTTCAAGAAGCTTGGACATTCATTCATTCACTGAGGATTAATCTAATTCTTACTATTTGACAGAACTATGTTTGGCATTGCAGATACAAAGAAAATGAAATATAATCCCTGACCTCAAAGGACTCTTAGGCTTTTAGGGGATAGATAAAAATTTTAAAAAAAGCACTCATACTTTTGGTGATGAAACTGAGGCCTAGAATATGGGATGTGATTTAATCAGATTTAATTGTAATATCTCTGTTCTTTCCATGCTGACTATATATCCTATTTGAGCACTAAACCATTCTAAATCCTTTGGACCAATTGGAATAGATGATGGTGGAAAATTAGAGGTTTGTATTATTGAATTAAAAGAGAATATGGGATCCAGAATTCTTGGAAATTGCACAAGCATTAAGATTGCCAGCCATTAGGCCAACTTTTGGCAGTAACCAACTGAGTTCTACAAGATCATCCTCAGTGAAAGTGAAACAAGATCATTGCAAAATACTCCCCAAAATACCTAATCAGTTGATTTCTGGTAACAGTGAAATGCAATAACTAGGTCAACAACATGTTATCAGTCTAGGGAGGCCACACGAGACTATTGTTATCCTGATCTCATTGCCTTCTGTAAAATCTGTACAAAGTACATTGTAAAATAGAAGTAAAGTGTCAGCAGAGAGGGAATAAGAGATGCCAAAGGAATGATTTGAAAGTTCTGACGATAGCTAGGCTGGATAGTGAGATGGTGAGGGTAGGGAGGACAGACAGGAGGGAGGCATTTTGAAGGTCTATCAGCTTTGTTGTGGGAAGTCAGGGTGAAGCTGGTGGCAGGGCCATCCATGCCTTAGGAATTGGAAGGGCTGTCCTGAGGAGTCTAACCTAGTTGGAGAAATTAAATTAGTGCTGAGAAGAGACAAGATCAAGATGGATAGAGCAACTGGATGTGTTAGACTTGATGAAGGCAATGAGCAGGTGTGCATGGTATAGGAAAAGGAGGAATAAAGTTAGTGACGTCAAGAGCTACTCAGAATTATTTGGGGCTGAGTCTGGAGACAGAATATGCATTAGGTAGGTGAGGCTTAAAGAAGCCTCCATTGGCTGGATACCAGGCAGGAAAACACTAAATATCATTTGGAACCAAAGATGCAGTGCTTGAGATTCTATTTCTGAATGTATGCTAGATGTATAGGAATTCCATTTTGTCTATATTGTTTGCATAGAATCAACCCAGGATTTCTTTGACTTACACAGGATAATTTGAGGTGAGCTGAAATTCTGGAGCATGATAGTATTATAACCAATGTATCTGGAACCCCTGTTATTTTTCCAGCCACCAGACTCCCTGTTCTCCATGTATTAATAATATATAGGCTGTTCCATTTAATCTTGACAACAATTCTATACTGATTGGATTCTTTCAAAATACGAGAAACAGGGATATATTAAGTTTGCTGGTTAATGGGACTTTAAATTAAATTAAAAATTTAATATGAAAAATTTCAAACTTACACTAAACTTAGAGACTAGTAGAATGAAACCCTTTCACCAATCATAATTCCTACATTAATTCACCGCTGTCCTTGTATAATCTATATTTTTTCTCATTCTCTTCTGTCATACAGTTAGATTATTTGGAAGCAAATCTCAGATATCATATTAATCACAAATTTAAAAAATAACCAGAACATTTAATAATAATGTAAAATATCCACTCAGGGTTCAAATTTCTCTCCCTTTCTCTCTCTCTCTCTCTCTCTCTCACACACACACACACACACACACACACACACACACACTTGGTTTAACTGAATCAGCGTCTAAAGACAGTTCATATATTGCATTTGGTTGATATATCTATTAAGTATCTGTTAATCTATAGGTCCCCCTCCTTTGTATTATTTTCTTGAAATGTACTTATTGAAGAAATTGAGTCACTTTTTCTATGGAATGTTCCATACTCTGGGTTTTGTTTGTTGCACCCCCATGGTATCAGGAAGCATGTTTCTCTGTACTCTCCATTTCCATTTAATCAGTTAGAGCTAAACCTTGATATGATTCAGATTCATAATTTTTTTTTGAAATAAAATCACCTCATTGGTGGTGCTGTATGCTTCCATCAGGAAGTAATAGTGTCTAGTCTCTCTTTTGAGGATGTCAATGTATTAGCTTGCTTGGGGTGCCATAACAGAATACCACAGACTGAGTGCTTTAAACAACAGAAATTTATTTTCTCAGAGTTCTGGAGGTTTAAAGCCTAAAACTAAGGTACCAACAAGGTTGGTTTCTGGTGAGGCCTCTTACTGGCTTGTAGACAGATGCTTTCTCACTGTGTCCTCATGTGGACTTTCCTCTGTGAGCGCATCAATACAGAGGTCTGGTGATGTCTCTTCCTATTCTTATAAGGACACTGGTCCTATTGGATTGGGGCTCTACTCTTACAACCTCATTTAATCTTCATTACCTCCTTAAGGTAATTAATGTCTGCTATGGTTTGAATGTCTCCTCCAAAACTCTTGTTGAAACTTAATTGTCATTGTGATGGTATTTAGAGGTGGGACCTTTAGGAAGCAATTAGGTGATGAGGACTTCGCCCTTATGAATGGATTAATGCTGTTATCACTGGAGAGGGTTACTTGTCATGGGAATTCCACCCCCTTTTCTCTCTCTGTCTTGTCCTTGTGCTTCCTAGCTGTGTGATGCCTTCCCCCATGTTATGACACAGTTAAGAAGGCCCTCACCAAATGTGGGTCATCAATCTTGGACTTCCCAGCCTTCAGAACCATAGTCCAAATAGATCTCTTTTCTTTATAAATTACCCAGTCTGTGGTATTCTGTTATAGCAACAGAAAATGGATTAAGACAGACCGTCTCCAAATACAATCACATTGGGGTCTCAGGCATCAATATATGAATTTTCTTCAACATCTAGTTGATTGCTTTAAGGTCCAGTTCATATTTAAAAAGCAGAAAAAATGTTTGATTATTTCCTTTTAATTAGTAATTTTCAGAATAGTGAATTCATTCCTATCTTCTTCCAAAGTGGACAGTGAGGCTTTTGTGTGTGTGTGTGTGTGTGTGTGTGTGATTATAAACTCAATGGATTTAAATATATTTGATGTGTTTTAATATATTTCACTTATTATTCTTATTGATACTCAAATTATCTCATATTTATTTATTTATTTTTATTTTTTTAAGTGTGAAATGAAGTTTATTGAGGGAGGACAAGATAGGTTTACAAAGCAAGAGCAAGATATAGGTTTACAGAGTAAGAGCAAGATACATTCACCACAGAACGGTGAATGGGCCTCTTATTATAGCAAAGAGGCCAAATTATCTCATATTTAGCCAATAGGATCCTCTTCAAATTGTTCCCTGGGTCCTTTTGAAATGAACTTAGTAGACTTGGTTAATTTCTTTGCTTTTTAGAATGTAAAGATGTTTCAGAATTATTTTGTATATTTCTGGATCAGCCATTTCTCCAAACAGGTCTGGTTTCTTTTAATGAGAAATGGCATTTAGAGTCTGTAATCTAGATACTAGAGAAATCAGTACTACTAGGTTGCTTATTGTCTCTAGGTCTTTTCAGTGGGAAGGACTATGAAAGACATTTTTTAAAAGAAAGTACATCATTAGGTCATACCAATAGTTACAATTCAAATTTAAAGATTGCTTTTATTTCATTTTGCTTTAAGTTTGTATTATAATTTTATAAAAACTTTTACATGGTTCAAAATTCAAATTATCAAACAAGGAATATGTAGAAACGCTTGTCTTCTATTCCTCTGTTTTGATCCTCTTCCTTTCTCCCAATTTTAGTTACAGGCATACCTTATTTTATTGCACTTCACAAATGCTGTGTTTTTTACAAATTGAAGATTTGTGGCAATCCTGTGTCAAGCAAGTCTATTGGTGCCATTTTCCCAACAGCACATGCTCACTTCATGTCTCTGTGTCACATTTGGTAATTCTCACAATATTTAAAACTTTTTCATTATTATTATATCTGTTATGGTGATCCGTGTTCTGTGGTCTTTGATTTTGTTATTGTATTGTTTTGGGGCACCATGAACTGCACCCGTATAAGATGGTTAGCTTAATCGATAAAGGTGTGTGTTCTCATTGCTCCACCTACCAGCCACCCCCCCATCTCTCTTCCTCTCCTCAGGCCTCCCTATTTCCCAACACAAAACAATTTTGAAATTAGGCCAGTTAATAACCCTACAATGGCCTCTAAGTGTTCAAGTGAAAGGAAGAGTTGCACACCTCTCACTTTAAATCAAAAGCTAAAAATTATTACGCTTAGTGAGGAAGGCATGTCAAAAGCCAAGATAGGTGGAAAGCTAGGCCTCTTATGCCAAACAGTTGGCCAAGTTCTGAATACAAAGGAAAAGTTGTTGAAAGAAATTAAAAAGTACTATTCCAGTGAACACACAAGTGATAAGAAAGTGCTGATATGGAGAAAGTTTTAGTGGTTTGGGTAGATCAAGCCAGCCACAACATTCTGTTAAACCAAAGCCTAATCCAGAGAGCTAGGCCCTAACTCTCTTAAATTCTATGAAGGCTGAGAGAGGCAAGAAAGCTGCAGAAGTGTGATGCTAGCAGAGGTGATTTTATGAGGGTTAAGGAAAGAAGCCATCTCCACAATATAAAAATGCAACGTGAAGCAGCAAGTAGTGATGTAGAAGCTTCAGCAAGTTATCCAGAAGATCTAGCTAAGAAAATTGATGAAGCTGGCTACACTAGACAACAGATTTTCAATGTAAATGAACAGCCTTATATTGAAAGAAGATGCCATCTAGGACTTTCATAGCTAGTGAGGAGAAGTCAATACCTGGCTTCCAAGCTTCAATGGACAGGCTGACTCTCTTGTTAGGGGCTAATACAGCTGATGACTTTAAGTTAAAGTTAATGCTCATTTACCATTCCAAAAGTCCTAGAGCCCTTAAGAATTATGCTAATTCTATTCTGCCTGTGCTCTGTAAATGGAAAAACAAAGCCTGGGTAACAGCACATCTGTTTACAGCATGGTTTACTGAATATTTTAAGCCCACTGTTGAGACCTACTGCTGAGGAAAAAAAATTTCTTTCAAAATATTACTGCTCATTGACAATGCATCTAGTCACCCAAGAGCTCTGATGGAGATGTACAAGGAGATTAATGTTGTTTTCATGCCTGCTAACACAACATCCATTCTGCATGTTCTGGATCAAAGAATAATTTTGACTTTCAAGTCTTATTATTTAAGAAATACATTTTATAAGGCATTTTCTGACATAGAGAGTGATTCCTCTGATGGATCTAGGTGAAGTAAATTGAAAACCTTCTGGAAAGGATTCACTATTCTAAATGCTAGTTAAGAACATTCATGATTCATGGAAGGAGGTCCAAATGTCAACATTAATAGGAGTTTGGAGGAAATTGGTTCTAACCTTTATGGATGTCTTTGAGGAGCTCAAGACTTCAGTGGAGGAAGTAACTGCAGATGTGATGGGAATACCAAGAGAACTATAATTAGAAGTGGAACCTGAAGGTGTGACCAAACGTCTGCAATTTCATGATAAAACTTGAATGGATGAGGAGTTGCTTGTTATGGATGACCAAAGAAAGTGGTTTCTTGAAATGGAATTTACTTCTGGTAAAGATACTGTGAACATTGTTGAAATGACAGCAAAGGATTTAGAATATTACATACACTTAGTTGAGAAAACAGTAGCAGGGTTTGAGGGGATTGACTCCAATTTTGAAAGAAGTTCTAATGTGGGTAAAATGCTATCAAACAGCATCACATACTACAGAGAAATTTTTGATGAAAGAAGGAGTCAATCTATGTGGCAAATTTCATTGTTATCTTATTTTAAGAAATCACCACAGCCACCCCAACCTTCAGCAACCACCATCCTGATCAGTCAGCAACCATTAACATTGAGGCAAGACCCTTCATCAGCAAAAAGATTACAACGCAGATGATCATTAACATTTTTTAACAATACAGTATTTTTAAATTAAGGTATGTACATTTTTTGACATAATGCTATTGTACACTTATAGTGTAAACATAACTTTTATATACACTGGGAAACTAAAAAATTTGTGTGACTCCTTTTAATGCAATATTTGCTTTATTGTGGTGGTATGGAACTGAACACACCATATGTCTGAGGTATGCCTATATTATGTAGCTTATTCTTCCTTTAAAATTTTTAAAAAACTTTTAAATGTTTAACTAAAACTGGTTTAAAGCCACTCCATTTTTAAAAATATATACAATCAATCCTGATTATTTGCAGATTCCGTATTTGCAAATTTGCCTACATGCTAAAACTTATTTGTAACCTTAAAGTCAATACTTATAGCACTTCCATGGTCATTCATGGATATGTGCAGAACATTGAAAAATTTGAATCACCCAATGTGCATATTCCTAGCTGAGGTCAAACAAGGCAGTGCTCTGTCTTCTCATTTCAGCTCTCATATGTAAGCAAGTGTCCTTTTATGGCAATATATTTAGTGTCTTTTTTTTGTATTTTGGGGCTTTTTATTGGTGATTGCACAGTTTAAAATGGCCCCCTAGCATAGTGCTAAAGTGCTGTTTAGTGTTCCTAAGTATATATATTAAATAATATGTCTTTAAACAGAAACACACATAAGACAAGGTTATATATTGATTAGTTGACACAAGTGTTGTGACCAGAGCTTGTAGGAATCTAACCCTATATTTCCACTAGGCGCAATGGTTCAGTTATTTGCTAATTTAGTGCTCACGGTGACTTTATTCAACATAACTATCACAAATAATGGGAATAATGAGAATCCACTGTGTGTGTGTGTGTGTGTACTTAGTACCCCTCTGTCTTAGATAAACAATAGCATACTATTCATACTCTTCTCTGCCTTGATTTTTTTAAAATTTCGCTTAACATTAAATCCTAGAGATCATTTCATGGCAGTACATGGGAACATTCCTTATTCCTTAAGACAACTGTGCACCATTGTGTGCATGTACCATAGTTCTTCAATGAGTACTCTATTAATAGACATTTAAGTTACTTTTCAGTTATAATTTTTACTACTTAATAGCCTTGTGCATACATCTTTTTATATTTTTGCCAGTGTATCCATGCATAGATTCCTATCAGTGAAATTGCTGGGTTAAAGGTAAGTACATATGTAATTTTGCTAGATATTGCCAATTTCCTCTACCAAGAGGTTGTACTATTTTGTTCTCCTACCAGCAAAAAAGTATCCATTTTCCTACAGCCTTAATAAAAAAGGTTTCTTATCAAACTTTTGAATGTTTGCCAATCTGATAGGCAAGGAATTAAATCTCAGTTTAGGTTTAATGTTCATTTCTATTGTCTTATTATGAGTGAGGGTTAATGCCTTTTTATGTATTTCAGGACCATTTGCTTTCCTTTTATTGTTGTTCTTATCTCTAGCAATGGAGGTTTATTTCAAGGATGTATGGGAAAATTAGAAAGGCTGCACAGTTGGGACTCCGGAGACCTGGAACATTGTTTGTCACCACATATAATTCAGCAGCCACAGCATGAATCTGTCAGTAGCTCTGGGCCTCAATAACAATCTGAGAAGTCTTCTGAGCTCATGACTGTGATGGCTGATTCTATGTATCGGCTTGATTGAGTTAAGGGCTAGCCAGATAACTGGTAAAACATTATTTCTGGTATGTCTGTGAGGGCGTTTCCAGGTGAAATTAGCATTTGAATTAGTAGACTGAGTAAAGAAGATCATCTTCACCAATGTGGGTGGGCATTATCCAATTTGTTGAGAACAGAAAGATGGAGGGAGGGTGAATTCTGTCTCTCGTCATGAGCTGAGACATTTATCTTCTGCCCTCGGACTTTGAAGCTCCTGTTTCTCAGGCCTGAGGACTCAGACTGAATTACACCACTGGCTTTCCTGGTTCTCCAGCTTGCAGAAGGCATATCGTGGGACGTCTTGGCCTCTCTAATCACGTGAGCCAATTCCTATAATAAATCTCCTCTTACATATTTATGTATATCCTATTGGTTAAGTTTCTCTGAAGAACCCTGACTAATACAGTGATGCAGCAACTCCACCTCTGTTTTGCTCTTCACTAGCTTCTTCCGATTTTCTTCCTGTCTAATTCTTTCTTTCTTTCTTTTTTCTCAGCCCTTTTCCTTCAATTTTGCTTTTGGCTTCTACTTACTCATGAGTCCTGCCCCCTAATGGCTTCTGCCTCTTGTTTCCTCTTTGCCCCTCTCTGATTTTGCCAATCCTACTCTGTTCACTTTCACTTTTTTTTTTGTTTGCACATTTGACATTAAAATTTTCCAGGAATGGACTTAATGGACTGGATTAGCCGTAACCAATGAGTATAAAGTATCTTTGTTGGGCAGTGCTTTTGACAGGTTGCTGGCCAATCTAAACATAGTTATCTTTGGGTCAGGTGTGCATCCTTAGTTCAGGAGGTCATGCTTAGAGCCTAAAGTTATATGATACAAAGTATGGAAACCAAGGGGTAAGGAACCTCTCGGAAGAAAAATATATGCAAGACTTCTCATGGTTTTAGTTGGATAGTCCAATATAAACACCAAGAGAAAAGGTATTATGAAATTACATATTATGTACATTTTACATATGAGGCGATTGAGGCTTAGAGACATTAAATAACTTTCCCAAAGTCATGCAGCTTACTGGTATCAAACTTATATGTTTCAGAGCCAAAATTCTATCCTGGGAGTTGAGTACAGGACATTTTGATCCTGTTGTACTGACTCGTATTTGGACTCCATGGGTATTTTGACCTAGCTGTTTTGGCCTTGAATGTACTTAAGGTCCATAATTTTTAAAAATAAATCTCTAAATCAAGATTATTCTTTAATGAATGAATGTCTATTGAAAAAAAGCATTTTTTCTTTTGGAGTGTTCTGCACTAATCCAACTTAATTCCTGGATCAATTTTCTATCCAATGAAGTTAAACAAATTATAGTTTTACTCTTATTTTACTGATATTGATCTAGATTAATATTTCTGGGTACATTTTTATAGTAAACTTTAATGTAGCCATTAGTTATTGTTATTGTCATTTGTTTTGTTATTGTCAAAATTTTTTGACCATTGTTTCCTCCATTTTTTTCTTTTTGGCCTTTATAGTTACCAAATTCAATTTTTCCAGGTAAAATTTTTTAGATGTAATTTTTGTAAGAAGATAATATTCTTTTACTAGTTTTTCTGTGTGTGGTTTTAGCTACTGACAGTTTATTTTGTTGTTGTTATTGTTGGTTATTTCTTCCAAACAGATTTTTTTCTCAGACCATTTTTATATGTTTTGCATTTTACAATATGCTCAATAATACATGATTTTTTTGTTAATTTTTACCTACAACAAATTTTAACCTGTAGAGTTTTCATTATTGTTAGTTTCATTGTTGTATTTTATGGTAATCCTATCAATAATGCTTATTATAAATTGGAAAAAATACTGATAATTTTTATTACTTTCTTGGAGCAAAGCAAAGAGCACATAAAGGACAAAGGCATAAGATTTGGGTGAGCAGTGGATTAAAATATTGCACATATCCAGGAGTCTGGATTCCATGGGCAATGCTCTTTCTTCTCAACCACAGATACCTCCCATGATACCTGGCATTTTTCCTTCCTCTTAGGAGTGGTTTGGGCTATCAGGCCATGGCTCAGACCCTTTGCAATATAAGGGTGCTACTGGAGAGGAGGGAAAGTCATCCTGATTTCGTGGGTAAGGGATTGAAAAAAAAGGTCTACCCAATGTAAATAAAACAGCTCCCCAGGCCCTACTTGACTCTGTCGGGGGGACAAGTTGTTCCCTTCCTGACCTTGGCTCCCAAGATCTCCAGGCTGTTTTGGGGCTGGGACTGGAAAGGAATGACCTTTCATTATCCTCTGGATCCATTCAAGTTCCTCCAGGCTTGGAAAGGCTCCCAGCCCTTTCTTCAGTTCTCCTGCAGAGCAAAGCTTCCCTGAAGGCTTTTCTTGTCTGAATTCCAGGGGCTGTATGTCAATTAAAACACTTGGAAGTCGCAAGCAGTTGTCTCCCTAATGCCTCTAACTTCAACTCTCCAAACAATTGCATTAGGTTCAACCCAGTACAGCAGCGGTTACTACGGCCATGGTGTCCTCTGGGATTTCCATTATTATCAAGACCATAGTAGCATGGCCAAGAACTGGACAAAACAAATAAAAATGATCATAGAGTTGTGTCAAATTTTATTATGAGCTGAGTATGCGATCTCATCTGATTCCAGATTCTCTGGAAAGAAGGTGTTCCATGGCCTTATCCTGAAGTGACCCTCTCTGTGTCTATGTTTAGTGGGTTATAGTCAGTAATAGACCAAGGATGACACTCTCAATGATGCCCTGCATGATCAGCCTGAGGGACTCACGAGTGGGCAGTCTTTATTGTAGAACAAAACATCTTTCTCCTTCCCTTATCCATGGAAACATGGTATTCAACATATTCATTAAAAAAAATCATCATAAATTTGTTGGCTTTCTGAAGGTGAACTTGTTGACAGCCTGCTTTCTGAGACTTTTGGCCTCTCTTTCCAACCTGCTTCTGATCTCAGCTCAAGCTCTATTGCTCTGTACTTGAGGCTTAATCCTTAATACTCCTTCTCAGACACTGGTGTTTGCTCTACCCTTGGCTACAAATGAGATGATCCCACTGAGTTGTGGGCTTGGGGTGGCTCCTGGTAAAGGACTCTCAGACTTCTCTCTGGCTCTTGGCACACCTTGAAGGCCATGGCCACTGTTGAGTTTGCCCCAGCCTTTGAATAGGAACCAGAGAGAATGGAAGGAATGTTTACTCCTTATTCAGCTCTCTGCCTTCCACTAGTGGTTCTTTGGTTTAGCCTTCAGGTATAACTAGGTGAGTAGCTTTCTAAATCTCAGGGCCCCTGAGGAAATAGTCAGTGGATAATGAAGTCTAGTGGAATCCTACAGTCTTGGAATAGATTGTTTTTTATTCTCAGTATTCATACTCTTGAGGGATCTGTTCAAAGTCACCCAGTAAGCCTGAATTTGCTATTCCTAAGGAAAGAGCTAGAAGGGGATGATGTTACATGTTGTAAGTCTTAGTTGAGGATTTGTGCTGTACATGTCATTGCTGAGAAAACATGCTGGGCCAATTGAAGCAAGAATTGAGTCATGTTCATCTACCTGACCACCGCAGAACATAGAAGGTGCTCAGTAAGTGATGCTGTTTAGATATTTGGCCCCTCCAAATCACATGTTGAAATTTGATCCCCAATGTTAATGTGGGACCTGGTGGGAGGTGTTTTAGTCATGGAGGTGGATCTCTCATGAATGGCTTAGTGCCCTCCCATGATAATGAGTGAGTTCTCACTTTATTATTATAGTTCACACAAGAGCTGGTTGTTTCAGAAAGCCTGGCACCACCTCCTTCCTCTCTTGCTCCCTCTCTCACCATGTGACACACCTGCTCCCCCTTTGCCTTCCACCTTGATTGGAAGCTCCCTGAAGCCCTCACCAGAAGCAGATGCTGGTGCCATGCTTGTACAGTCTGCAGAACCATGAGCTAAATAAATCTCTTTTCTTTATAAATTACCCAGCCTCGGGCATTCCTTCATAGAAATACAAAATGGACTAACACAGTAAGTATCATTTAAATTTAACTGGCTATTCCAGCCGGTGTGTTGGCTCATGCCTATAGTCCCAGCTACTGGGGAAGCTGAGGCAGGAAGATTGCTTGAGGCCAGGAGTTTGAGACCAGCCTGGGCAACATAGTGAAATCTTGTCTTTAAAAAAATAAATAAATAAAAAATTAGCTGGGCATGGTGGTGTGCACCTGTAATCCAAGCTACTCAGGAAGCTGAAGTGGGAGGATCATTTGAGCCCAGGAGTTTGAGGCTGCAGTGAGCCATGATGGCAGCACTGCACTCCAGACTGGGTGACAAAGCAAGACCCCATCTCTAAAGAAAATAAAAAATAAAAATAAATAAATAAATAAGTAAATTTAACTGGATATGATTTATGATTATGAACCACTGTTTAGGTGATCTCATCTATAATATATGATTAATCCTTTTATATCTAATATATATCTTATAACTATTAATTTTTCTGCTATCCTTTGTGGTAAGAGTATTATAGATTGTAAGTATGTGGGCTTTGGGATCAGACAGATATAGATTTGAATCCCTCTCTACCACATGCTAGCTATGTGCTTACATGTGTGTCTGCCTTGATAAAATAAAGGTAATATCCTGCTGGACAGTAATGAGGACTGAGTATAATAATGTAGGGTGTTTCTCTTCTCTGATAGGCAGTCGATAAACAGTGCCTGTTATTATTTCACAGCTGTTACCCATTTGTTCCTCACTCTGTTTACCTCAAGGAAGTAAGGAATACATCTATTTATATATATATATATATTTTTTTTTTCCCTCCAAAATGAAACATGAGCAGTTAAATAACTTGCTACAATCACTGAGCTTTTCAGGGGAGGAGCCAAGGCTAGGACCCAGACCTACTGACTTCTAACGAATTCTTTCTAGCAAACACAATTTGAGCCAGAGAAGTGGAGTTTGGTTTCCCAGTCATACCACTCACCAGCTGTGTGGTTGTGCAAAAATCTCTTCTTGTTTTCCTAGTCCTTAAAACTGGAATAATAGTAAGATACACCTTATGAGATGGTTTTGAGGACCAACTTTAGTTCTTTGAAGCAGTGTTTCTTATCCAGGAAATATGTAAGAGTCATCCAAGAAACTTTTTGAACATGCCTATGCATAGGTCCTACCCCTGGAGGTTTGGAGGTGCAGATGGGCATACACATTTTTTGATAAAGCTTCCTCAGGCAATTCTGATGCACCCACCCCTCCCCAAACTGCTGCCTGCTTCTAACCATAAAATTCCATGCAAACATGAATGATTGTTAGTATTCCTGACAAGTTTACCTTGTATTGAGACTTTATGATGCATATAAAGCTGTTGTGTTGTGGAAGAACGAACAATGGTCTCTTGGGTCAGAAGACATGGAAAAAATCCAAGCTGTAAATTTCCAACTGTGTGGCCTTTGGCAGGTTATATAACCTCTTGGAGAATCATTCTCCTCGGTAGCAAAGCAGGGTGGAATAGTACCCATAATTAAATAAGGAAGCTGATGTAATGATACTCTTTAAACTAAAAGGACTTTCTTTGGTTGAGGAAATGGAAGCACAGAGAGCCCAAGACATTTGTCCAATATTATACAGCTTATAAGTGGTAGAACTGGAATTTGAACCCAGGTCTAGCTGACTCCAGAGCTAGAGCTCTTATGTTCTATACCATCCTTTACTTATTCAATAATTATTTATTGAGTGGCTTCTACATGCCAGATACTCTTGTGAAAGTTTGGAATACACCAGGGAATAAAACAAACAAAAATCCTTGTCCTTGTGGCGCTTTTACATGAAGGTGATAAGTGATATGGAAAGAAATTAACAAGGGAAAAAACTCCAAGCATATACGGAGATCAGGAATGTGGAGGTGGAGGTTGGAGCCAGTTTGCCATTTTAATTAGGGTGGTCAGTCTTGGTCTCATTGAGAAAGTGACTGTTAAGCAAAGGCTTGGAGGAGGTAAAGGCAATAGCCGTGCAGTCATCTAGAGGAGGACTGTTGCAGGCAGAAATCCTGAGGAGAGGTCAGGTCTGCTGGCTCCTGGAATAGCGCAGAGGCCAGTGTGGCTGGGCCATGCGAGTGTGGGGCAGAGAAGCAGCAGACACTGTCACAGAGACCACAGGTGCAGAGTGCAGGGCACTGCAGGGTCTTGGGTTTTTATTCTGGAGTGAAATAGGAGCCACTGAAGGGTGCTAAGCAGAGGACTGATTTGATGACACTTAAGCTGCATGAAATAGGCCAGTCACAGAAGGACGAACGCTGCATGAGGTATTTCTATTATATGAGGAATCTAAAATAGTCAAACTCATAGAAGCAGAGAGTAGAATGGTGGTTACCAAGGGCTGGGAGAGGAGAAAGGGGAGTTGCTAATCAACGGACATAAAGTTTTGGTGAAACAAGATGAATGCATTCTAGAGATCTGCTTTATAGCATTGTGCTTATAGTTAACAATACTGTATTATGCACTTAAAAATCCATTAAGAGGATACATTGGTAGATCTTATGTTAAGGGTTCTTTCCACAATAAAAACAAAAATTATTCTGGCTGCTGTATTGAGGGATTACTGTAATGGGACAAGGATAGAGGCAGGTCTGTGAGGAGGTGTCACAGCAATCCAGGAAGAGATGATGAAGGTTCTGTTGTGGGATAGCAGTGAAGTGAGAAGTACATACTGACAGGTGATGACCTGAGCCTGTTTCTGACATTTGTATTCCTTATGGATTGTGGGGTCTATTTAGTTACATCCTAAAGTGGTTGCCCTATGGAGGCCAGGAAAGATGACCAGCTTGGTAGCAGAGGTGGGGCTCTCCTTGAAGGAGGTGACATTCTTCTTGTCATTTATCCAGGACTGAGGCTGGTTATTAGCAACAAATCAGACCTTGGAAGGAAGGCCACATCCGGGCAAAGGGAGCCTGTGAGCCTTGTTCTCTGAATTCTGATTATGAGGTGTACGGACGTGCTCCAGGAGGCCATTCCCGAAAGGTAAAAGGCCTCTGTTATACAGCTGGCAAGTTGGGGCCCCAAGCTGAAGATGGCTCAGCATACATTGTAATAAGAATGTCCAGATATATTTTACTCTGTATTTTCTCTCTTAATCCATGACATTTAGTTCAGTGTTGTTCAAATGTTGCAGCCTCACCTCAGTGGGCCTCTGGGGGGAATTAGGACAGGGTCCTGTACTGGAGTAGAAAGCAGAGTACCTTCAGGTCTCTGTGGTCATGACAGCAGTAATTAAGCAAATATCCTCCTGAGGATTAGGAGTTGGGGTGGGGCCACGCCCCTTTCTTCATTTGCTTACCTTAGAAGAGGGTTGTGGATTTATTGGATCATAGGTTTCTTTATATTGGCACCCACAGGAGGCATAATTATTCATGTACAGTCATCACTTGTGGGTCTCATTTTACACACAGCCTGACGTTAAGCATGAGGTCACCATCAAACATCAGCTGTACATCACCCAAGAGTCAGGTGGAGACAGTTGGTGGCCACAGCAATAGGATTTTGCATTCTGGAGAGAACAACACTCTATGTGAAGCTTGGGGTTTGCCACTACATACGCTGATATGTAAGATTGAAAGTGAACTGATCCCCTGTATCTGACTTCCAAGGAAGTCCTGGGTGTGCAGCAGGGCATGGTGGTTAAGAGCCCAGGCTTTGAAGCTGGCCTGGGTTTGAGATATGGGTGTGCTCTTTTTTGGTTGATGACCTTGAACAACTTTTTAAACCTTTTTAATGCTCATTTCTTTTATTCATAAAATGCAGATGGCTATGAGACTGTCTTAGTTCATTTACTGTTGCTATAAAGGGATACTTGAGGCTGGGTGATTTGTAAAGAAAAGAGGTTTATTTGGCTCATTGTTCTGCAGACTGTACAAGAAACATGGTGCCAGCATTTGCTTCTGCTGAGGGCTTCAGGCTGCTTCTACTCATGGCAGAAGGTTAAGGGAAGCTGGCATTTGTGAATCATATGGCAGGAGAGGAAGCAAGAGAGAAAGGGAGGAGGTGCCAGGCTCTTTTTTTTGTTTTTTTGGCTGAGGAATCTTGAGGACAATCAAACAGGCTCTTTTTAACAACCAGCTCCCCAGGTAACTAATAGAGTGAGAACTCACTCTTTACTGCAAGGACAACAGGAAGCCATCCATGAGGGGTCCGCCCCCTGACCAAAACACCTCCCATTAGGCCCCGGCTCCAACATCACCATACTGGGGATTAAATTTCAATGTGAGATTTGGAGAAGTCAGACATTCAAACTATAGCAGATAGCATCTATAACAAAGGGTTGTGCTGAAGGTGAAAAGAAATAATTTGTTTAAAATGCGGACCACAATACCTGGCACATAGTAAGTGTTCAGTGTAGTCATTATTACTAATTATTGAAGTTTGTAGTGATAGTGCCTCATTCAGGGTGTGTGGTTAGAGGGTGAGAGTGGCAGAGCATCACAGGCAGGAATTTAGTCACTGTCCTACTCTTTGGGACAATCCCTAGATTGCCCTAGATTTCTCCTTGTCATGATTTTCACTTTGGTAAAAATGGAATTAATGGGAATCCATTCCTGGCCATAGAGCACAGCACTGGGGAATATAATGACACCTAATCAATATGAAAATGACAGCAAACTGTTGTGACATCTGGGGTGTCTTGGTGGGCATGTGTGAGGATGTGTTGAAAGGTAGGTCATTGGTATATTGGTGTTGCAAAGCAGGAGGGAGCCCATACAAAATTTGGTTTGGATGTCGAGGCTGATGACATGCTATGCACCAAGAAAATGTGAGAGAAAGTTTATTATTCACACCAGGGACCCCTGGGGAAAGCTGAGCAGGCACAAGCAGGTCCAAGTTGGTTTGGGCAAAGCAGAGGGAGTGGGTCTGCGCCTTTACAGTGGCTGAGGAGTGGGGATAGGAAAAAGTTCCTACACGAGGAGGCACCAAAGGCGGCAGTGAGGTCATGGGCTTTCTTATCAGCCTGTCCAGATGTGGGGCCAAAGGGAAGGGAGAGTAAGGCCTGAAAGGAATCATCAATCAAATGTCAAAAATTAGGTCAGATTCTTTGTTACAATTGGTTATAAAGGGAATAAGAAATAGATACCACACAAACCACTTTAAAGTAGCCAATCACTACTACAGCAAATTGTCACTAATGTGTGAATGAATCAACAAAGGCACAAATGTACCATAACCCCAGTGACTGGCACAGAGGGTGGCCAACACTCTCACACCTTTGGCCTGAGGGATTTATTGTCCCATAAAGCAGCAGTCCCCAACCTTTTTGGCACCAGGGACTGGTTTCATGGAGGACAATCTTTCCACCGGACAGGGGTGGGGGTGGGGAGGCGGAGCTCAGGGGGTGATGCGAGCGATGGGGAGCAGTGTATAGATGAAGCTTTGCTCACTTGCCTGCCACTCACCTCCTGCTGAGCCACTCCCCCCCACCCCCATTCTTAAATTTCATGGAAGAAAATTTTTCCATGCACAGGGAGTGGGGTGAAGGGGTGGTGGAGCTCTGCAGCCTGGTCCCTAATTGGCTGCGGACCAGGCGTTGGGGACTGCAGCCATAAAGCATGACAGAGGATGTGAATGGCTCTCCACTATGGCTTTTAAAGGTGAGAGATGCCATGGCCTGAGCCAGGTGGTAGTGGATATCGAGAAAGGTGGATTTCATCCATTAACATACTGAGTGCTTATGTGGCACCAGGCATAGTCCTAGGAACCTGTGATACACACTGGGTGAGAGAGAAAGAGGCCTGTTCTTGCAGGTTAATTAAGCAAACAATTATAAAGGTATTATATATTACATATATTAAATAATTTTAAAGGTGTATATATATTACATAATATGACAAAGCACTTTGCTTGGAGAAGCACAGGGCTGTGAAGGCCCATAGTGAGGATGATGGCAGAGGAAGCAAAGAGGGAGAGAGGTGGGTGATGGAGAGAACTGGACAGATTCACAAGATAATGAGTAAAAGGGTGACAAGGGCCAAATATGACACCCACGTTTCTGGCAGGGGCCCCTGTGTGCTTGGAAGTAGTTAATACTCCAGGGGAAGCAGACTGGTGGGGAAGGTGTGGTTTAGTTTTGGAGATGCTGAGTTCGAGATGCCCCCAAAACCACTCCAGAGAGAGATCTGGGCTAGCAATAAGGTTCTGGGGTCATCAGAATAGCACTGAGATAGGCATCCCGGCTGGCATCAGGTCTTCCTGGGAGATAGCGTAGGGCATGGCGGGATCCCTGCACAGCACACTGAGGACTGTGAGGTTGAGGACGAGCACAGAAGGGAATCTCTGTCCAGAGAAGGCATTGACGGCTCTCAGCCCAGATTTTCGGCACTGGCATAGGTGGCTTGCTGAGGTGGCCTCAGCAGCACAGAAGGGGGCCAGAGTCAGGAAGGAACAATCTAAGAGGACACACTTGTGGGTAGTCCCTGGGGCATCCCAGAAATAGTGGGAGGCAAGTGGCTATGAAGATCTGAAGGAGGCCTGGGCTCCCAGCTTTTATCTTTAGTGGAAGAAGAGCAAAGAACTACTAGGTAATGTGACTCACGTGCTCACTGTGGTGTGTTCGAGGACGCTGGGGTTATCTTTGTGATTTGGTGCCTCCTGCTCTGCACAGATGGCTCCGGTCTCAGCTGAGGTTGGGAGGAATCAGATTGCATTAGTGGAGGAGTCAGTGCCAGACATGGATTACAGGCATTTGTCTTCATCTGCTCATCTTGGCTGGCAGCAGAGCACGGCCACCTGACTGCTTTGATGGGTGTGGGGCCAAGAAGCAAGGCCATCATTCACCTGGCTGGACATGCAGTGCCTAAGTGTGTACCAGTCCCAGTGCACTGGAGAACTGCAGATGAACCAGAGCAGACCTGGCTTTGCAGCTCATGACTGTTTCTTACTGGCTCTGTGAAACCTCTGAGTTTCTATTTCCTTGTCTTCAGAAAAATGAGAATTGTTCACAGACTGAGTGCTTGGCATGTAGTAAGTGCTAGGAGGACCTAGCCTGCATGTCCACAATGTGTTTGATGTGACCTGTCTGCTTCCCTTGGGTGTGCTTAGTCTGAGATTGCTTTGAGCCTGGAATTCAGGTGCTGACTATAACTTGAATTCTTCTGTTCAGACACAGGTCCTAGAGGGAGGATATGGGAAGTGTGCCATAAGTCCAGTTGAATCCTTCTTTGAAAACTTGAGCAGGTCCTCTGGGTTTTAAAAATGTTCTACCTTACTTGGTTTCTGCCTCCCTAAAGGAACTGTGTGAGGGTTTATCTCATGTATTAAGTTTCTCTGAGGGAAGAGATAACATCGCAGAGAAGGAAGAGCATTGGCTTTGTGCCCTGGCTCTGTCACTTTCTAGCACTGTGACCCTGGGTAAGACCTTTCTTGAGTCTGTTTTCTCACCTGCAAAATGGGCATAAAACAGGGTAAGGTCTAGATTTTGTGGGGCCTGAAACTTATACAACTTGGGGACCCTCTTTAAGAGAAAGAACACAAAATTATAATACAAAATTAGATGCAAAACTTACATTTAGAATGAGAAAAGAAATCAACATAAACTGCAAATTTAAAAAATGCCAGGAACATCATATAACTTAGAAAATAGCGTACTTTAAAAAATTATTTAACTAGACAGATCTCTATAATTCTTTCTTTCCTTACTTTTTTTGGCTGATTACTTTCTGATTACCTTTTTATAGGATGATGATTTTTAATATCCTTGTCCATAGAAAGAATAGAAAGATACTGTATTCTTTCTTCTTGCATGATGATCGAAATTTTTATTATTGAGAGTATTGGGAGGTTTTTTTTTTAGCTTTACTAATTATTGTGCAACTTCTTAGAATTGTCAATTTTGGGAAACACTCTATCAAATTATAGTAAGACTTCAAGTATTCTTGTATAGTACTTGTATTAAACATTCTCTGAAATGACAATATTCTTTAACTAGTTTGCCATCCATGTCCTATGCTGTCTTGTCAAAGTGTCAATCAGCAGAAAATGTTCCAGTGCATTTGTATGATTCCCTCCTCTTCATTAATTGGATTTTCAAATCATCCAGGAGCCTATTTATTTCTTCTATTTGACATTTATCTCATCTTTTTAAGGATTAACTACATTTGTTTATGATCTGACTTTTGCTTTTGTTGTAACTACATCTCAATGTCAAAATAATTTCTATTGATTTCATAACTCATTTATCTCATTAATTTATTTGAATATTCTCTCAGTTCTTTAATAAATCAGTGACTGCATTGTTCCTACTACCTCAGGGAGTCGTTGGAGAGACTCCTACGGAGTAATGTAAGTGAAGAGGCTTTGTAAATTGCAAAAGGTTATGTCTGTAAATTGTGATAATTCTCTCATGTCCCCCCTCCTGCCACCCTGCACACCCCAGGACTCTGGAGAGTGCATCTCCCTGTGTAAGTATGCAATGAAGGTCTATGAATTCGCTTCCTGATTTCCTTTCTCAAAACTGGGAGGAAGGAGGGGGAGGGAAGTGGAGTAATAATTCTTTTTTGTTAGTGCCAGTTTGCATCATGCTTTGCTCTAAGGCAAATAGGATGAAGTATAATACTTAAGATTTTCTTTAAAAGTTTGCTTTTAGAAAAAATAATCCCAGCATTTCCTAATTTCTGATAAGGAGTCTTTGACCAGGGTGTTGGGAGTTTCCCCTGTTTCTGCAGCCTGGGCTATAGGCATCAAGTGACCTGGCCCCACCCCACATTTATTAATCCTGGGAATGTGTCCCTGATAGGACACCTGGGCTGGGCAGGTGTGGCTCACCCACATTTTATCTGCCTGGTGTTTCCTCCTGCCAAGGTTCCTGTTCCCTGAAATCTCTTCAAGTACACCTGAAGGGCAGGCTTCCTACACAGTGCCAATGCTTCTGGAGCTTGGATTTAAATGCCAAGTCTAAAGCAATCTACCTTTAAAGGAATATTTTCCTATTTGAAAACTCACCCCTCAGGAATAATTATATACAAAAAAATAATTATATACAAAAAAATAATTATATACAAAAAAATTCATAAAGGAAATCGATCGCACTTGATCATTCTTTTAAAATGAATAATGGAACAGGTGTAGCCTTAAAAGTGTCCTGTTGGCATTTTTGTTTGTTTTTCTAAGTACAGTTAATTAAACTCTGGTAATTCCAGCGGGATGTTTGTGGAACAGAGAGTTATCACCTCCTTCCAAAAGTCTTCCCACTTCCTCAGGCAGAGTTAGGGCTTCTTCCTTTCTCTCCTTCCACCCCCTCCCATAACACTGTGTATTCCCTTCCATCACTGGACTCATCCTGTTATTGCTATTAATCTACTTGTCTGCTTCCTGTATTAAATGTCAGCTCCTTGAGGACAAGAACTACGGTTGTTATCATCAATCAGGCCTCATCCTCACTACCTTTGCACACTGACTAAATCCTCCTACCTGGACTTCCCCCTGTAGTGGGTCCCTGGCATTTTCTGAACATGGCTGAGCTGTGGGGGTCCTCTGCAGACCGCCCTGGGGGCTCAGCTATTCCCAGATAGATCCTCCCTACTGTGGGCATAGTCTCTCCTGTCCCACAAATCTAGGTCCATGCTTGCTTGTCCCTTCTGGCTGGATAACAGCGGCCTTGACATATTGGATGGAGCCCTCTGAAGAGATGACAGTTGGCACGCATGGCAGTGAAGGCAGATGAGCTGACGTTGCTTGTGAGTTCAGGATCTTTGGTGCTGGTATGCCCCCTTGAGTGTGGGCTCATCAGGATCCTCCTGAAGGAGAGAGTCTTGGCTGTCACCCAGCTGGTTGCTCATGGTGGGGTTCAGCTTGGGGTTAAGGATGCCTAACACTCAGAAGACCTTGCCCAGGCTCAACAGTAAGGCTTTCCAGGGAAAAGGTTTCAAGACTATGGGCTGCTGTTGGTCAGCCTGACTTCAGAAAGAAATGGCATTGAGCCAAGATGGTGATGAATGGCTCTTGAAAACACAGGAAATTGGGCTTTGTGACAAGTCATTTATTTTCTCCCTTCCCTCTTTCCCCACAGCCACAAATAAATAAATAAATAAAAGCCACTCAATATTTCAACCAATTGAAGAAGTAGCAAAAAAACCATTTGCAATGTGGGGAAAGATACTGACCCATGATGTGTGTGGCTCTTCCCCAGTAGAAATGCTGAGCAGGTGAGTATTGATTTCTGATAAACTGCAACTCTGGGAAGTTGTTCAGGTGGTGATATTTGCTCTCCCAGAGTGTCTGAGCCACTTCCCATCCCTGGATATAGACTTCTGCCTCAGAGGGCGGAACCTCATTCAAATACCTCCTGGTCCTATCGCCACTGTTATTCTGCAGGCCGGGCCACCATCCTCTGCCTCCTAGACCATGGCATTTGCCTTTTTATGGATCTCTCAATTCTGCTTGTGACCCTCCAACTCATCACCCACGTGACAGCCAGAGTGACCTTTTCAAAAGTATAAATTAGATCGCATCACACACAGCCACACATCCTTTATTTTCTGCTACTTGATGACGCCAATCTCTTTCCCACACAGGAGTTTTTTGCACATTTTCTTCCTCCCCCTCTCTCTTCACTGGGCTAACTTCTCTGCCTCCTTCAAGCCTTAACCCAGAGATTTCTTCTTTAGAGAGTCATTCTCTGCCTTTCCTACCTAAATTTTGACCTTCCCATTATTTGCCCTCTTAGTATCCTACGCTTTTCCTTCATGGCATGTACTGAAATTTGTAATCATAGATTTATTTGTTTACTGTTCTTTTTTTTTTTTTGAGACAGGGCCTCACTCTGTCACCCAGGCTAGAGTGCAGTGGCATCATCATAGCTCACTACAACCTCGAACTCCTGGGCTCAAGTGATCCTCCTGCCCCAGTCTCCCAAGTAGCTGGGACTACAGGTGCACACCACCACACTTAGCTAATTTTTAAATTTTTTGTAGAGACAGGGCGTCACTATGTTGCTCAGGCTGGTCTCAAACTCTTGGCCTCTAGCGATTCTCCCGTGTTGACCTCCCAAAGTGCTGGGATTACAGGCATGAGCCACCATACCTGGCTTGTTTACTGTTTTATTCTCCCTCCATACTGTAAACTACGTGAGGGCAGGGGCACTTTCTGGTTAATCATTATATATCTAGTATCTACTACTGCGCCTACTACATACATAGTAGGTGCTCATCAAATGTTTGTTGAATGAAAGAATCTGCAATGAATTACTTTCAATATAATAACTCAAATGGGCTGGAGGTGGAGCTTAGATGCTTCGGGTAAGAGAGTTGGAGAAAGCCCCTCCACATAATGATTTTTTTTCTATTGAGTTACATGAGGGTCAAGGACTGGGACTAAGACTTAAGTTTCTACCTACATAAAGACATATGCTTGATAGATAAGAATGGATTCCATAGAAGCCAAATCAGAAGGAAGGACAACAGGATTCTGAGAAAGAAATCACCCTGAGATAGGATTTCTGAACATTAGCACTATTGATATTTTGGGCTAGATAATTCTTTGATGCAGGGGGCTGTCCTGTGCTTTATAGGAGTTTAGCAGTATTCCTGGCCTTAGTAGCACCCTCCTCCCAGTTGAGACAAGCAAAAATGTCTCCAGACATGGCCAAATGTACCCTGAGGGGCAAACTTGTCCCCAGTTGAGAACAACTGCCCTAAAAGAAGAAGTGGCACAGCAAACAGATTCCAAGACAGGCCTGAATTGCAAGAAAGGAGAGCTGGTTCTGGATGCATGGGGGTGGCTGATGTTAGCGTTTATCCTATTCCTACCACCCCGTGGGCTTGTATGAGTCCTGGAAGGTAGGTGTTGGGTCACTAATGATTATGATACTTTGGGTTCAAGCATTTTTGCTGTGGGAACACTCTCTGTCAGCTAATCATTACATTGAAGGAGCTATTTCCTCCTGGCTTCAAGGGGCATTGGTTTCGTCCCATAGCAGCTGTGGCATTCTAGACACAGATTCAGAGCTGTCACAGACCCTCTTTGGAACTGTCGGGATCTGGGGTGGTGCTGCCGTAGCATGGAATGGCAGTCTTCACTGATTCTGAGGTAAGAGTATAAAGCATTCCGAGGAATTCCCCAAAATATTTTGGAAGGAGGATTTTATAAAATGGTTGAACTACCCAAAGCAGTCTATAGATTCAATTCAATCCCTATTAAAATACCAATGTCATTTTTTCATAGAAATAGCAAAAACAATTCTAAAATGTGTATGGAACCAAAAAAGAGCCAAACTAGCCAAAGTAATCCAGAGCAAAAAGAACAAAGCTGGAGTCATCACACTACCTGACTTCAAGGCATAGTAACCAAAACAGATTAGAGACACAAAGATGATTGATATTTGGTCTCTGCCCTTGAGAACTCTATTCTTAAATATTAATTATCTAGTATATTTAAGCTTTGTGTTGGAGCTTGTGCTCTAATAGATGAAAAACATGACACCTGTCATTAGAGACAGGCTCAGAGTTCAGAGACACACTAATTTTGCAGCAAAGTAATAAGAGCTGTGATAACTGCACGTACAAGGTGTGCAAGATGAGGGTCCTCAAGCTCAACCCTCAAGTGTGGTCAGGGAAGGCTGTCAATTAAGGAGAGCATGGTCTATCTGGGGAGGTGGATGTTTGATGAGGTGTGCCTGTAAGGAGACCCCTAGGAGCTGAGCTTGAGGGGTGCTGGGTCTCAGTGGGCCCTTCCAGTGAGGGGCAAGGGCCCATTTGGCTGGCACAGGAGGCCAACAATGGAAGTAGTGGGAGTGAAGGTAGGAAATGTAGGTCAGGACTAGACTGTGATGGCCACGCATGCTGGGCTAAAGAGTTTGGATGTTATTGCATCGGAAATGGGGCTTTCTGTGGAAGGATTTCGGCAGAGACAGGACGTGATCACTCTCTGACTTAGAATTGATTTCTGCCTACTTTGACCTCCTCCCTCCCACACCCACAACCAATGCCAATATCCCCAGCATTCTGGCCAGAGACAGAGTTACTCTCATTAAACTTTATTTTTCCCTTCCTGTCTCTTGCACCTTCTACTTTTCACCTCCCCTCTAGTATGTACTCTTCCAGGTGTCAAAGCTCCTAATAAGTTTTGGCAGAAACAATACTTGATAATGATTTTCTGGGAGGAAAAAAAAATCACTTCAGAGAGTGAATCATTGAGCTGTTTAACCTCTTCTGCCAAAGGCCAAGGGATCTAGATTGTGAGATTAGCATATAGATGACCTTGCTTTCTGCTCTTGATTCATCTTTGGTGAGAACACACAGCTTCCAAGTTCTCATTACATTATTAGTGCCTTATGCATCGCCCCCCGCCCTGCCCCCAAGTGTTCCTGAAAGAAGAAGAGCTGAATAAAGGGGCATCCCAGCGATAGCTGCACTTCGGAAGATATATAAAAGAGTGGCAAGCCAATTCTCCAGCCTGAATAACCTGCATGTACTCATTTAACCAGAGAAAGGAATGAGCTAGTGCAGGCTCTGCAAGGAGCATGGAGTGGGAGCCCGAGGCATGTGTGGCTCTTCTACTGGTGGGCCTGCACCTCAGTTTCCCCTCTGAAAAAGACCTCTTCAAAATCTGACTGCTTTGTAGTGGCTTACCTTCACTGGTAAGGGGAATTATTCATTGATTAACTCAAAACATCTTGTGCACCTCCATTGTGGTCATTTTTAAGGATACAAAAAATGGAAAGTCACATCTCTGCTCTCAAGGGTAAGACAAACAATTGTGATAGTAAGTGGAGATATGTAAGTGGAGAATGGAGCAAGAGTCTGCTCTCTCTTCCATGCAAGGTAACTGGGTCCAAATTGATTTCAGTAAGGTTTGTCTTTAGGTAGAAAAGCCTGCTTGAAGCTTCACAGGCTGGCCATTTGCCTACGCTGCTCCATTGTCCTGGGATACCTTGTCCCAGTGATTTGCCCATCAAGACCGATGCATTTTTCAAGTCTCAGCCCAACGCTGCCTCCCTGTGAAGCTCCCCTACCTACCCAAGGTAGGCTTGAGGGCTCCTTCTGTATGTTCATGACATGGCATCCTTCATTTCTGTACTTTCTCACCGGGTTACAGTAATAGCGACATGTCTGCTGTGAGCTCTTGAAGACAGGGGATATGCTTTTCTTTGAGTTTTCAGCTCCCAACACAGGACCTGGCACATAGCAGGTGATCATTAAATTCATGAGTGAATGAAAATAAATGAAAGGGCTGGGTCCATTAGCTTGGGCAGATGTGCACCTCACATTCCATGTCACTGATCAAGTCCAGAAACCTGGCAGGCAGGGAGGTGAGGTGGGAAGATACCTGCAAATGATCGTGTTGAGTCTTTGGGGAAGGGTCCAGAAAGGAAGATGCAAACTAGATCCAAGTGCCAAGAATCTGAGGAGACCTTGGGAGAGTTGCCACTTAATCTGGTGAATTTAAGGAGGGGCGTTTAAGGTAGGACAGTGACACCTAGTGGTGGAAGAAGGATCTTACAGATCCTTCCCCATCAAGCCCCCATCCAGCTCACCTCTGATTTCCTGTCCCTTGGTGGGTTGGGACTCTGGTGACACCAGTGGCACCTGCAGCAGAAGGTGTTTTCTCCCAGGCTCCCACAGGACACTGTGGTCTGCTGGTGTCCAGGGTGGATGGGCGAGTGGATGAGCCGACCATGAAAAACACAAACATCATGCCTATAGTTAATGATACTGTACTGTACACTTAAAATTTTGCTAAAAGGGTAGATCTGATATAAAATGTTCTTACTACAATTATCACACACATACATGCACACATCCCCCAAACCCCCTAATCAAACAAAAAAATTCAAGAAACCCAGTCTGATTCCCTAATAGGACCAGACTAGATGATCATATAGGTCCCTGGTCAACCCCCTCTGAGCCCAGAGAGGAAAATGGACCAGCCAAAGACACACAGCAATCAGTCACAGAGCCAGGGCCAGAAGCCAGTTTCCTGTTGCTCAGAAAGAAGCCCTTCCCTCCCCATCAGCCTCCTCTGCTGATAGACTTCGACAGGGGCAGGGTGGAATTATACCACAGTAAACAGATAGGCAATCTCAGAGACGAACAAATTAATGGGAGGGAAAGCTTGAGGATGCGTCTGAGGGGAGTCACATGCTCTGCCTGCAGAATGGACGTGGGGGTGGGATGAGCCCCCTGAAGAAACCTCTCTTCCTCTGCAGGCTCCCCAGCACCTGCGTCCTTCTCCCTGACCACTCAGGGCCAAGTGCCACTGCTTCTCCATCAAAGTCATCGTTTGTCATCGTCACCTTTACCGTTATCATTCAGCAGCATCTCTTTGGCCCTATTATGCCCAGGATTCTGTACCAGGCAAATGGAGACAGCAGGAAATAAGGCAAGGGCCCTGCCCTCAAGGACCTGACAACCTACTCTGTGGTTGCAGAGTTCACGCTAGCACCATGCTGCAAATGATTCTGCTAAGAGCGGTGGTGGAAAGCCTGGGGTGTATTAGAATCATCTGAGGGGCTCAGGCCCTTCCAGGAGACTGTCCCAATCCCAGCTGCCAAGACTTCCACAATGGAAGGAACTGGACCCTGTATAATGTGAGAGGAGCCCGGGTGAGGCCCCAGGAGGAATTCCTCCTGGGGACTCCTGTCAAGTGCTCTGGCTAGGAGGGCCTGTCCTCTGTCGTGCTATGCTGCCCAGTGGAGTTGTCCCAGCAGAGCTGTCTTCAGCAGCTCCCTGGATGCCTGGAACAAGGGTCCAGTCTCTCCTGGAAAGTCCGAGCAGCTCCCCTCTGACTCCAGGTTTCCTCATGTATTTTCCTTCTCAGCCCAGGTGCTTTGTCTGCCTGACTTTTCAGGTGTCTTCTCCCTGAGACCAAATTCCCCAGCTCCTCCTTCCTCACGGGCTGCCACAGGTTCCACCACAGCCAGGAGAAATGGGAAGCCTCTGTCTTTCACTTCCAGCAAAACTTGTCACTGCAAACACAGAATGGAAACAGCTTGCTATCAACTTGCTGCAAGTGCTTGCTGGAAAGAAGATGTGATATCAAGATGCGCCAGAGATATGCCCTTGCTGTCCTCCTCTTTCGTCGATGTTTGGTTATTCATTTTAGCAGTTAAAAAAATTCTTATTTAGTGATTATTCTAATGTTCCTGAAAATGTCTATATTTTGAAAACAAATGAAAGCATGAAGGCATGCAGAAAATAACCAAATGAAAAATGACTTGTTAGTTGTTCTAGTGAGCAAACAGATCTATATTTGGCTAATTTGTGCAGCACTAATTGCAAATATTTAGGAAACATTTACTGGGCCCTGTGAGCCTTGCACTGTGCTAAGCACTTTATGTGCGTGTTTTCATTTAATCCTCACAACAACATTTCAAAGTAGACAGTTTTATTATCTCAATTTGCCATTGTGGAAACAGGCTCAGTGACTTGCCCAAAACCACAGAGTAGGTTGTCAGGTCCTTGAGGGCAGGGCCCTTGCCTTATTTCCTGCTGTCTCCATTTGCCTGGTACAGAATCCTGGGCATGATAGGGCCAAAGAGATGCTGGTGAATGATAATGGCAAAGGTGACAATGACAAACGATGACTTCTGACTAAGGCAGGAGGCCTCTCCGACTCCACCATTTACTCCTTTTCTCTGTCCCTAGATGAAATCTGGATTAAGATCCTCCTCCCATTAGGGACTCTGGGAAGTACCTTCCCTTCCCTTCAAGTCTGGGAAAGATGAAAGTGCCTTGATTCTATTGTTGCCTCAGTATCGTTATCTGTAAAAGGGGGATAAAAAATATGACTTTAGGGGAAATGAGACATAGAAGTGAAAATACTTTCTAAATTGTTAATCATTATACATATGGGAGATATTATTTCTATTAATACTCTGATATTAAATATTAATAATAATGTTCACACCCAGCTGAAAGGCAGACGACCTTTTCCTTACTCTGTGAATAGAGCAAAACTGTGATCTTGTCTCCCATGCTTGCATCTTGGCATTTCAAAGGCGGAAAGTGACAACTTCAGCTTCCTTCTCTTGACAAAGCTTAGCTTTCAAGTCTGTTTTCTTGTGGTGGACGAGAAAAACTGATTTTGAATGTCAAAGCTGAATATTGTATTTTTAGTATTACAACCCAAATCACTCATAACCCCACAGATAGATGCCTTTGGCTTAAAACTCTCTCATTATACATGAAACTGGTGCTAATCAAAATGTAGTTCTTGGACAAGGGTCTATCCACAAATTTTTTTGTTACTAACCTATAAAAAGATAAATTTAGAAATTAAGAGTAAGCATCTAGAAATGTTTTACAGCAATTTTACAGAGATATTTTTATGTCTATTGAATCTAATAGTAAAAAAATGTGGCTTGCATTTTGTTTGTCCTTTTAATTTTTTAACAATATTTTTATTGCATTGTCCAAAAGTATGAGCCTGTGATGGACTGGAAATTAAAAACAAAAAAAGTCATTCACTACTAGTAGTTTGAGAAGTCCTACTTTACACCTTTTGGGCATGGGCCCTAATCCAGTATGACTGGTGTCTGTATGGAAAGGGGACATTCGGAGATAGACAAGTATGGAGGGAAGGTGATGTGAAGAGACACGGGGAGGAGTTGACCGTCTACAGCCAAGGAGAGAGGCCTGGAGCAGAGCCTTCCCTCACAGCCCTCAGGGAAGCAACCCTGCTGGCACCTTGATCTCGGACTTCCAGCCTCCAGAACTGTGAGACAATAAATTTCTGTGGTTTAAGCCACCAGTCTGTGGTACTTTGTCGCAGCAGCCCTAGCAGACTAATGCAGACATCCTGGACTGAAAGGAGCTCTGACAGAGCCTGGCTCTCAGAATGCAGTAACATCATTAAAGATTCCAGAGGCACTGGTTTCCCCCAGTGGGAGGGAGAGGATCTCACCCCTGCCAGCTCGCGGAGAGCGCCTTCCTCCATTAACACTGACTGACCAGCCTGTCAGGGCACAGGGAATGAGGATGCTCTTTGCAAGCCTGTCAGCTTTCTAACCCAGTTCCACCCCCACTGCACTGCCTCCTGATGAGTTGCTGGCCATCAGTCATTTTCTCAGGCCTGATCTCCATAGCCCGGTTACAGAGAGATTTTCACCAGACACAACTCTGTTAGCCTTAAATGTATTGCAGGTACTGCATTGGATGGGGCACACTTTTGAAATAATGGCACTCTTTTAGCCCAGGCCCACATCCACTTCCTTCTGGGGCAAGCAGACACTCTACATCCACCACTAGAAAAGTCCTCTGGGTTCTGTTGGAAGGAAAATTCACCTGAGAAGGGAGCCATCTGTGTTCTGAGGAGGAACAGGGATGTGCTGGCCATAGGGAGGCCGTGGGGATAGGAAACGAAGGCAGATTCAAATGCTCTGCTTCAGAAAGAATAGTTTCGTAAATGCCACATGCTCTTCTGGCTGGAGGGTCCCTCTGACTATATGTAGAGGCTTCTCTAGAGGCTTCTTGGGGACTTCCTCACTCACCTTATGAACAAAACAATTTACATTTTAGGACAGAAAGATTTCTCGGGAGGAATATTTTACTTTTTATTCCAGCCATTGAAGTGGGCATTGTCAGATGGTCTGCAAAGATGGTGAAGGTTGGTTGCCACTATTTTGTCTTATGGATCAGTTGTTCCTGTAGATCAGCTGCATTAGAATCACCTTGAAATTTAAACAGTAAACATTTATGGGTTCCCACTTCCTGAAATACTGATTCAAGAGTCTGGGCATATATCTAGGAATTTGTCTTTTAAAAATACATCCAGGTGATTGTGATATGTGGCCAGATTTTGCCCATGTCTACATTGCTCTTATATATTTATATATCTTTCACAGATAATTGATTGAACATTTTCCCTGTCCTAGAAACTGGGCAAAGATGTAGGCATATAGAGATTAAAGGCACAATTTTTGTCCTCAAGTAGTCCAGTTTAATGGGAAAGACAGACTGGGAACAGACATTTACTATACAGCATCATAATTGCTTGGGTAGCATTAGACCCAGGAGGTCTATGAATATTGAATCTGCTTTTGGGGGTGCATGTGGAAGTGGGGTTAAGACATTGGTTTTCAATTGGGGGTGATTTTGACCCCAGGAGATATTTGGTAATGTCTGGAGACATTTTAGTTTGTCACAAGTTGGGAGAGGTGCTGCTAGAATTTAGTGAGTAGATGCCAGAGATGGATGCTGCTAAATATCCTATAATGCACAGGAATGCACCCTATGAGAAAGAATGATCTGGCCCAAAATGTCAATAATGCTGAGCTTGAGAAACTCTGGGTTAGGAAAAGCTTATTAGGGGATGAAAATGACCAGACACACAAAGTGAGGAGTTGGTGATGGGAAGGTTACTCCAAGGCAGAGGAAATAGCATTTCTGATGGCCCAGAGACCCTGAGCAGGCACATCTTGGGAGCTGTGTGATGATACGTAAGTTCGCACAGGTGGTGAGAGAAAAGGCCGGAGAGATTGAACGGGGCTTGGCTTCCTTGCATTGGAGAGTGGGTTTCTCCCTCAAGGCTAGGGTATGTGGCCAACTGCAAAAGCAAATTGAATTCTAGAGATATTACTCTGATATAAGGTTGAGGGATGCACTGAGATGGGGAGGTGGCTGGGGGTACTCAGGTCTTTGAACAAAGAGACAAACACAAACCTTTTCAAACCCAGATTAAGTCCAAGAGCTGAGGAAATGTGCCAGATAGGAAAGCAGAGGGAGATGGATGGGCCCATGGGGAACCCAGAGAGGTTAAGTGACTTGCTCAAAGATGCATAGCAGCTTTTGGCAGACCTGGAAATTTTGGCCGATGATCTTAAAGATAAACATATACTGTAACGATCACTTTATATCATGGGGCTGCAGAAACAACTGCTGAAGTTCCCAAACACTACGTGTAGTTGAATTTCCTCCCTGATAGTAAGGACTGGGCTGTCATCATTACTGGAATAAGTGTTATTTTCTTTCCCGTATCGTCCCCAACATTTATAAATTTGAAAACTGAGGTGTAATGCAGTTAATCTCATAGATAGTATATCAGTTAGCTATTGCTGCATAACAAACCCCCCCCAAATAAGTGACTTGGTCCTGCTCATGAGCTTATGGGTAGCTGAGTGTCTTTGCTGGTCTTGGCTGGGATCTCTCACATATCTGGAGACTTGGCAGAGATAACTCAGCTTTGTTTTGTGTGGTCTTCCCAGGCTAACTGGAAAATGTTCTCATAGCAACGGCAGAGAACAATAGAGGAAGCAGAAACACATGAACACTTTTTCAAGTCTCTGCTTCAAGTTCGCTAGTGCCCTGTTGGTCAGTGCAAGTCCCATTGCTGAGGCCAGAGTCAGAGTGGGAGGAGTCTAAAGGCACAGGTAGTGGGAGGCTACTAATTAGCGCCATTAAGTCACTCTGTCTCCTCAGCAAGTAGTGGCAGAGCCAGGATTTGAGCTGGATTCTTCAGATCCAAAGTGTATGCTTTTTCTACCAGACTCACCTGCTTTGATAATGAGATTAAGATCAAGAACAATATACATTAGTTAGGAGTTTGCATCAATAAAAACACTTTCATGTATATTAACTGAGGCTTAGAACAACCCTGTGATGCTGGCAGGACTGACATCTTATTCAAAGAAAAAAAGCAAGGAAATATTTGGAAATATAAATGGCTAATTTCCTTAGTAAGCAAAGAGTGCTTAGGCATCAATAAGAAAAAGGTAACTCAATAGGCAACTAGGTAAAGGCCACAAACAGGCCATCCATCAAGACAGAAATGTAAATGGGCGACAGTGTATGAAAAGATGCATGATGTCATTCCAAATAAAAGAAATGCAAAATGTAAAAAGTGAGATATTATTTTATCCTATTGGATTGATGGAGACTTTTAGGTCTTGTGATACCCAGTGTTACTCAGGGACAGGAGTAGGGGCCAGAAATAGGAAGCCTTCTATGCTGTTGGTGGGAGAATAAATTGGTGTGATATATTTGGAGGATAATTTTGGCAATAGTAATAAAAATATGCATAAGAAATTTGACTTAACTATTTTTATTTTTAGGATTTACCCTAAAGATAGACATATATAAGTCTGCAAAGATATCCACAGGGATGTTTATTGCAGCCTTGTTTGTGACAGCCAAACAATGAAAACACTCTAAGTCAATTTAGAGAATGGGTTTTAAGTTTTCTTTCAACTTGGTCCAAACTGGAGTGCAGGTGTCAAGGAGAATGAAGTAGATCTTTATGTCCTGATATGGAGAGATCTCTAAGGCATATTGTGAGAGAAAAAAATAGCGAGTCTTTGAATGAGATACATAATCTTCATTTGTATAAAATAATGATAATACATTCATGCTGTGTCAACATAAGAAATATCTCAAAGGACATCTGAGCAAGTTAATAGTGGCTAATTCTGAGGAAGAACCCGAGGGGTGGAGGAAGAAAAGGACAGCTGTACTTTTAACTTCATCCTCTTCCTCACTGCTTGAATTTTTTCCCCATAATCATGCACTACTTTTATCTAAGAAAACAAAATAAAACAGAACTGTTTACTGAGGTGAAGAGAGGTGGTTGTGTTTGAGTGTGGTTTTCTACTGGCATATCTTGCTTGTACAGTTGGCCAATTGTTCAATTAGCAATTCTTTTTATACTGCCCTCATCTCCATCTATTAAGAAGACTTTATTCTTGCTCAGTGTTAATCCTTAAGAATGCTTAGGGATTGTTTCCAAGGAAACCCATCTATAACCAGATGTTATTGGCACAAGCTCCTACGGCCACAGAGAGGGTCTTGTTTCTTAGCAACTCACTCAAATTTTCCTATTTTAATTAAAATCATACATTTCCTTAAAATGGAAGGAAATTCCTTACCTACTGATAGCAAGGATATGGAAGGTCATTTATCCTTGTTCATGAAATTCACCCCTGAGAAAAGGCTGTGGTGAATGTGAAGTGAAATTCAAAAATGTCCCAGCACCCAGGGTACCCTTTTTGTCAAGTGTATAAATCAGTCACTACTTCCTACAAACTTTTAATAACCCCAATGTAGGTCTCTGCCTTTGGCTTCCTCAGCTCAAAAGTGTGAGGGGTGAATATGAACTCCTGACCCGTCTGTCCCTCAGGTTTCTTACCAAGATTGACTGAACTCAAGTAGGGTGTTGGTACCACCTTTCTGGTGACCCGCGCTCAAGGCAGACAGTATTGGCTTCTTTCCCACCAAGTGTTGACAGGGCCCTGTGGTCCTGTTCCTTCCTCTGGGCAGCCACAGTGCTGTGCTGGAGCTGCCCTGTGGGATGAAAGCTGTCATACTGCCCTGGCTGAAGAGATGTGAAAACATATACACTATGATAAGCGTAAAAAGTTACACAATTGCCAATGTATGTATTTCCTGAAATGATCTACTGATCTACTGAGAAGCACAACCATCACTTTTCTGGTATTCCTGGAAAAAAAAAGGGTGCATTCTGAATACATTCATGAAGAAACATCAGGCAAACATGAACTGAGGGACATTCTACAAAATAACTTCAAAACTTTCAAGGTCATGAAGGACAATAAAGACGGAAGAACTCAGCATAGTTAGAGATTGATGAAAGCATCGTATCATATCACTACAACTTTTCTGTTTTCATGGAAATATTTGCAGAGCACAATGTTTTTGTTATCGGTTGTTGGAACCCTCTGACTTGGACTCTTCTCTCTGAGACTGTGACATATGGATGTAGGATATTCTGGGAATGGGGTGTGTAGGGACAGAGACGTGGGGAAGGGGCTGCCACCCTAGGAAAGGCCTGTGTGGTAGACCTTGGCATCTCTGGGCAAGTGGAGGATCCTGTGAGGACTTTTCTGTGTGGGGGAGGGAGTCAGGAGCCCCGAGGTTGGATGGAAAGGTAGGCCATGACTCAGGCTCACCCGCGGGGTCCTAAGTCCGAGCTCCCCTAGGTGACTCAAGCAGGCTGCCACCCAGTCATTGAGCTATTGTTGAATGCCTTTCAAGTGCCAGCTGCTGTCCTAGGTGCTAGGGCTGCAGCTGTGAGCAGGACTAATAGCCCTGCCCTTGAGGAATTTCAAGTCTGATGGAGAGGTTGGCAGATAGACAAAAAGGCAGAGCATTAGGGAGAGTGCAGGGACCATGGGCTTGCACATGAGGAGAGCCCATCCTAACTCAGAGAGAGACAGGGAGGATTTTCTGAAGGAAGTGGCAGTGTCCAAGCTGAGATCTACAGGTTGGATATGGGTTCAGCAAATCATAGGAAGTGGGGGCTTCCCCTACCTGCAAAACAACAGGGTTGGAGTGATAATGATCAAGGTCCCAACAGCAATGTCCCAAGCTGTTGTGTATTCCACAGCTTACCCAGGGGACACATCATGAGCAGGCAGACAGGTGACAAAGACTCTTCATGATCAAACTCTAGCCAGGCTCCTCTGAGCTCTCTTTTTGAAAAGTCCTCAACTTCAGTCTATATAGACTTGAACAAACACTAACATAGTTCTTACCAGCTCAAGGCCACATTCCTAAGATGACCCTACTTACCCTTAAAGTGCCTGCCTAAGAAAACTCAAGGGTGCCAAAAAAGTTACTCTTTGTTCCAGCCTATACCTGGGGATAGGGCCTCTGTCTCCCAGTCTCTGCAGGAGGAGAGAATCCTAACTTTGATAATTGCCAGCCAGCAACCACACTGGCCTAACTGCATTTGTATTGATGTTCCCTTTGTAATTTTTTACTTTCCTGCCTCTACTCAGCTCCTGCTCACACCCTCCCTATTACTTCATTCTCTCTCTGAAATGATCAGTCACCTCTGTACAAAGCAAAGTTGAGGTCAGTTCATGCTAGATATTTACCCTGTTGCAATAGTTATTACTGATTATAATCTGTTCTTATCACTTTACCTAGTGTCTGGCTTTGTTTATCTCTGACACTAGAGAGTAGCTTATAAGCTATGAGCTTCTGGATGTCATGGGTATCAGTCAGTATGTTTCTACAGGCAATAAAGAGCACCACTTGCAGGATGTAAAGAGCAACTTGTTGGTTACACAAAGGACTGTGGAAGAGCTTCTGCTATACTCGCAGATTCCATAATGCGCCGACCTTCCTCTTGGTCTTTATGTACTGTTCTCTTTGTCATCTCTTTCTACTTCTCCCTTTTCTCCAAGTCAATACTTATTTTACTTAATGACTCACTGTAGGGAGTCTTTCTATCTACCCTATTTTTCTCTTCCATCTTGCATTACTCTCCCTAAAACTTTTTGCTAGGCCCCTGTTCCCTTCTTGTCCTTTCCACCACCTCTGTGAAGATGGCTGAGTCACAAGATGGAAGGAGCCTGGGTTCCCTCCTCTCTGCCTCCCACTTATATGAGGGCACACTGTTGCATTTAGTTGGCTACTTCTTTGTCTTCCCACTAGTATTTGAGCATGTTGATGGCAGGGCCTGTGTCATGTTCAATTTTGTTTCCCCAGCACCAAGCCCAGTGCCTGATACATATTAGTTTTCCACTAAAGGTTTGTTGCATGATTTGTAATCCTTTTGAAACTATTATACATATGGGCCAAACTCACAATGGTATAGTGTATAAAGAATCACAGTCCAGTAATCAAAACAGCTTGAGCTATTTAGTTGCATTTCTCAAATGCAGTGAGCATAACCACATTTCTTAAAATTTCTTTTTCTAAATTTTTATGCACTTAAGTTTATCAATACCTGGTTTTCACAGTCATTGGCTCAGGGGAAAAAGCACGTAGAATCACATATGGAAGGTTTTTATGGACCAGTCCTGGAAATGGCACACATTGCTGCTGACTGACATTCCTAAAGCCAGAACTCGGTATGTGCCTTCCCTCGCCCTATTACAAAGGAGGCTGGGCAATGCGCTCCAGTTGCATCCCAGGTGGAGCAAACTGCTGGGTCAGAGGATACGCATTAGGAGTAAAGACCTGCAGCCCGGAAGAGTGTGCTGTGGACAGCAGCAGCATGGGTGGCTCACAGGCCCGGAGGCCCAAGGAGTGCTGAAGGAGCAGGCAGAAAGGCAAATGTCAGGCATAGCGGGACGGGGAGGCGGGGCTCAGACTATGAAGGCTTGAAAGGCATACGAGTAGCTCGGATTCTCTTGAAATTACAGAAAGCTCTTGATGGATCTTAAGCAGAGAAGTGACTTGTTCATGTCTGTTTTAGAAGGGTGACTCAGGCAGGAGGGTAGAGGAAGAAACAGAGAGAAAATCCTGAAAGGAGGAAAAACATTCAGGAGGTTGTTACAATGGTCATCACTATCATCCCCCTAACCCCTGCCAAAAAAAAAAAAAGCCTGAAGGAAAAACTAGGGCTATAGCACGGGAATGAAGACAGGGAGGCTGGCTGACGCAACCTACTGCCCAGTTGATGCTGAGGAGGAGAAGGGAAGAATTGAGGATGGTCTCAGGGACTCGCCCGTATGGCTTGGTAGACACAGTGCTTCTATTGCGAATACAAAAGGTTAGAGACGTCTATGATTTATGTTTGTTGAAACCTTGAAGGAGAAGGGAAGAAGCTCTCAGTGCTTAAAGTATTTATGCTTCCTAGCTCTACTGAAGTTTTGAGTCTCCCAAACTCTGATAGACTTACTGCTCTGAAGTGGTATTACATTTCCTTTTTGTGTTTGTTTGTTTGTTTGTTTTGAGACAGGGTCTCACTCTGTCACCCAGGCTAGAGTGCAGTGGCGTCATCATAGCTCACTACAACCTCAAATGCCTGGGCTCAAGTGATCCTCCTGCCTTAGCCTCCCAAGTAGCTGGACTACAGGTGTGCACCACCATGCCCAGCTAATTTTTCTGTTTTTTGTAGAGATGTGGTCTCACTATGTTGCTCAGGCTGGTCTCTAGCTCCTGGCCGCAAGCAATCCTCCTTCCTTGGCCTCCCAAAGTGTTAGGATTACAGGCATGAGCCACTGTGCCCAGCCTACATTTCTTTTACATGAAAATGATTGACCAACCGTGTTGATACCTGAAAGTATCCCTTTCCCAGCATATGTCACCACGTAATTGAAAACCCCAGTTTGGAGCCATCCAATCTATGATTACATCATCTTTCAGGGTGAGAATATTGTGCAAGTAGTTGACAAATTGCTCCCATGCTCCCTAAGAAAAAGGCCTACCAGAATTAGTGGTTGGGTAAATGAGGTGTGGTTGTCCACATTCCTCTGTTTGCTGTGCTATCCAAATTTCTCCCATTTGCAGATTCTTTGTGAACCAGGGCCTATGGCCTGAGATCTCATCTTGGATGAGAAATTTTGTCCCCTGCTTAAATGTTTAAATTTAACTTCCCAAACTCAGAGATTAAATATCATTGTATAAACATTTTCCATTAATCACTGCAGATATCATGTCACAGAAGGCAATGACAAAATCTTCTGGAGACTCCTGGGCCTTTATTTGCCATCATCATCCTTTTTTTCCTGCCAAATGAAAACATTTATCTTCCTGTGGCCAGACTGGAATGATTCCCTGGTACCCACAAATTCATCACTGGCTAGCTCACAGACAAGTATATTTCTCACATGAGATTTCTTTCTACCCCCCAATGTTTTTGCCCTGTAGCTAAACTAAAAAAAACAATGCATTTACTTTACTTAGAAATCCTTTGAAAAAATGACAGGGTGGGAAAAAAATGAGAGGAAGCCTTTTGACATTTTTAGGACTTGGCTTTGATCTGCTCTTGAACTTGGACAAGTCTCTTAATATTTCAGAGCCTCAGTTTGCTAATTAGGTTAACTAATTATGTTTGCTAATTTATAAATGGTAGTGATTATAATAGTAATAATAGCCCTGCCTATCCACCCCATGGTGTGGTTGGATCAACTGCAATAACATTTGGGAAGAAAGTTTGTAAATTGTAAAGTACTATACAAATGTCATATATCAGAATTATTCAGTGACATAGTATGAATTTTCATCTTGAAGGCCAAATGTCTATCTTTTCCTATTCTTTCTGACTGTTATGCATGTCTTTTCTTCATTGACTTAAAATATTTACCGAGTTATTTGGATGACAGCATTGTGCTAGAAACAGGGTTGGCAGTGGATATACCAGAAAATTAATGTCAGCTTCAAGATCAAAAAGATTCTAACAGGCGTGAGAAAATGGCATTAACATCTCATTAGAAAATAAACATAGCTTGATGTGGGATACACTAAAAGGAATGGTGTATGGTAGTGAGTCCCAAATTTGGTGGGACAGGAAATTCACCTGGGGAGCCCATAGAAAGTACAGGTCTCTGTTGAATTAGCATGTATGGGGACAGACTGGGAAATCTGTGTGTGTGTGTGTGTGTGTGTGTTTTTAGCAAGCTTTCTTGCAGAATTCAGACAGCCAACTGCATCAGTTCCTTACTGGATGTAAGAGTACAGTGGAGAGAGTGCTCAGTGAGGGCTGAAGTGGCTGGGAGGCTGGGGCTTGACTTCCTGGAGGACACTGGCCTTGAGGTGGGAAGGGTGGGAGGGGTCACGGGAAGGGCATGTACCCAAGACTCTTCCACTTCCTTGACCTGGCTGACCTTACTGTGCCTTTGGGATTCAGCAACAATGCCACTTCCCCCAGTGAGGGTTTTCCAACTCCAGGAGACAGGGCTGGGGGTGCCTCTGGCCCACACAGGTCCCTGTGCTTACTTATGACATCACCACTCAGCACGCCAATTCATAATTATTTGCACACTTACTTGCCTCTCTCTAAACTGTACACTCTATGGGAGAGGAAGCAAGTGTTTTGCCTGTGCTTGGCACAGTGTCTGGCACACAGTAGACATTTGAAAATTATTTGTTGAAATAATGAAAGGTGAAGGCATTCCAGGCAGGGGCAACAGCCTAAGCCAAGGTTGGAAAGTGGAATTGACCTTGGTACGTTTGAGGGCATGTGAATAGGCTGTTCAGGATGGTCCAGCTGGAGAATAGAGAGGAGTAAGATTGGCTTTATTCCTCCACCAAACACAGGCTAAACTAAATACCTACCACGCACCAGGCATTCGCTGATAAGATAACATTGTCCTGTATTGAATGAAGAACTAAGTTCGTAAACAAAACATTATGGGCCAGGCATCCCTGGGAAACAGCACAAGGGAAATAGTAATGAAAAGCCCAGAGTGCCGCAGCAGCTCAGAGCGCATAACAAACACTGCTGAGAGGTATCAGGATAATGTGACTGAGGGCAGGACGTTTAAACCTGCTCCTGATGGAGGAGCAGGATTTCATCAGCATGGCAAGTGGGAAAAGGACAGGAATCTTAGAGGCCTTTCCATCTAAAATCACACTTGAATCTTGAACCCTCTACCTGTGATCAATCAACTTATACTTGAACACCTTCAACGATGGGGAACTTTTTGACCCCAAGCACCAGCCCATTCTGTTTTGAACGATTCATAATGTTAGAGCTAAGATTTGTCAGGCAGGCCATGGTTGTGATATGAGATATATGTTGGTGTATATGAGGGGGTTGTTCTAACCCAGCACTTTTGCAAGGGACCATGTTTATCTTCTCACCATTGTACACACAGTACTAGCACATTGCCTCACCAGAGCAGACACCCATAAGGATCTGGTGACTGAATGAATAAATGGCAGGAAAGAAGGGCAGCATTCCTAGAACGCTCTTCCACCACAGCAGGGGCCTGAAACCTTGGTGAATGGAAAGGTGAGGGTGGGTGTTCTGAGGGGACTGAGGCAGCCTTAAGTCCGAAGCACTGAGGTTCAGGCCCCACTTGTCCCCATTATCTTTCTTTTTTAAAATTTCAAAATATTAAGGGGGTACAAATGCTTTTGTTACATGGATACCTTGTATCATGTATGATGCTTAAGTCAGGGCTGTTAGTGTGCCCATCACCAAGACAGTGTTCATTGTGCCTGACAGGTAAGTTTTTATCCCTCATCCCCCCATTCCCCCCTTCTTGGATTCTAATGTCCTTTACACCTCGTTGTGCCCATGTGTGCCCATTGCTTAGCTCATAATTATTACAGAGCACATGCAGTGTCTGTTTTTCCACTCCTGAGATACTTCACTTAGGATAATGGTCTCCAGTTCCATCCAAGTTGCTGCAAATGACATTATTTCATTCCTTTTTGTGGCTGAGTAGTACTCCATGGTATATATGTACCACATTTTCTTTATCCACTCATGTATTGATGGGCACTTAGGGTGATTCCACATCTTTGCAATTGTGAATTGTGCAGTGATAAACATTCAAGTGCAGGTGTCTTTTAGATGAAATGATTTCTTTTCATTTGGGTAGATACCCAGTAGTGGGATAATGGGATTGAATGGTAAATCTACATTTATTTCTTTAAGGAATCTCCATACTGTTTTCCATAGGTGTTGTACTAATTTGCAGTCCCACCAACAGTGTATGTTTTCCTTTCTCTCTGCATCCATGCCAGCATCTATTGTTTTTTTGACTTTTTAATTATGGCCATTCTGACAGGGGTAAGGTGGTATCTCATTGTGGTTTTAATTTGCATTTCCCTGATGATTAGTGATATCTAACATTTTTTCATATGTTTTTTGGCCATTTGTCTATATTCTTTTGAAAAGCTTCTGTTCATGTCTTTTGCCCACTTTTTAATGGGGTTGTTTGTTTTTTCCCTTACTGATTTGTTTAAGTTCTTCATAGATTCTGGATATTAGCCCTTTATTGGGTGTATAGTTTGCTAATATTTTCTCCCATTCTGTAGGCTATTTACTCTGTCAACTATTTCTTTTGCTGTGCAGAAGCTTTTTAATTTAATCAAGTTCCATTTATTTATTTTTGTTGTTGCTGTATTTGCCTTTGGGGCCTTCTTCATAAATTCTTTGCTTAGGCTGACATCTAGAAGAGTTTTTCCTACGTTTTCTTCCAGAATTTTTATGGTTTTGTGCCTTACATTTAAGTCTTTCATTCATCTTGAATTAATTTTTTATATGGTGAGAGATAGGGGTCCTGTTTCACTCTTCTACATGTGGCTATCCAGTTTTCCCAGCACCATTTATTGAATAGGGCTTCCTTTCCCCAGTGTATGTTGTTGTCTACTTTGTCAAAGATCAGTTGGTTGTAAGTAGATGGTTTTATTTCTTGGTTTTTGATTCTTTTCCATTGGTCTATGTCTCTACTTTTATACCAGTACCATGCTGCTTTGGTTACTATAGCCTTGTAGTATAATATGAAGTCAGGTAATGTGATGCCTCCAGATTTGTTCTTTTTCCTTAAGATTGCTTTGGCTATCTGGGCTCTTACTTGCTTCCAAATGAAGCTTAGAATTTTTTTTCTAGATCTGTGAAATATGATGTTGGTATTTTGATGGGGATTGCACTGAATCTGTAAATTACTTTGAGCAGTATGGACATTTTAATGATGTTGATTTTACCAATCCATGAGGAAGCGATGTTTTTCCATTTGTTTGTGTCATCTCTAATTTCTTTCATCAGTTTTTTGTAAGTCTCCTTGTACAGATCTTTCACCTCCTTGGTTTAGTATATTCCTAATTATTTTATTTTCTTTGTAGCTATTGTGAATGATATTGAGTCCTTGATTTGATGCTCAGCTTGACTGTTGTTGGTATATATGAATGCTACTGATTTGTCTACATTGACTTTGTAACCTGAGGCTTTGCTGAATTTATTTATCAATTCCAGGAGTCTTTTGGTGGCATCTTTAGGGTATTCTACCAATTCATTTTTTGTTTCTGTTTTTTTTCTGTTTCCTAGAGGCTTCCTTTCTGTAATCCTTTGTCTTTCTGATACAGTCTGCACTGGTGGCTCTCCAGGCTCACTTCTCAGCTGTCACCCTGAGGCTCACTTCTCAGCTGTCACCCTGAGACTTCCTCCACCCCTCTCCTATGTTAGATCTCCTGTTTCCTAGATCCTATTTTTTAAAATTCTTGATTTATTTCCTTACTTTGTTGGAGAACATCATATAGTAGTTTTCAGAAAAGGAATTTAATGAAGGTAATTTTTTTGAGAAGTTGCATGTATGAAAATGTATTTTTTTTTCATACTCACACTTAAATTACAGTATGTCTATGTTTCTGGGTTAGAAACTTCAGAATTGGGAAGACTTTGCTGCATTGGTCTTTGGCGTCCAGTATTGCCATAAATAATACAATACTGATTCTTAGTCTTTAGTACATCACTTCTGTTTTTTTTCTTCTGTAGGTTTTAAGGTCTTCTCTTTATCCCCAAAGTTCTACAATTTGACAATAATATGCCTTTTTCAATTAATTTTGCCAAGCCATGAGTGGGAACACTCAATTTGGAAATGCAGATCCTTTTGTTGTAGAAAAGTTTCTAGTATTATTTCTAATATAATTTCCTCCCACCACTTTTTTCTTTTCATGATTCTGGTATACTACATGTTGGATCTCCTGGATTGATCCTCTAATTGTCTCATCTGTTTTGATATATTCCATCACCTGGTCTACTTTCCAGGCACTATCCTCAAGTTCCTTTTTTAACCATTCTATTGAATTTGTATTTCTGCTATCATGTTTTTAATTTATAAAGAGTTCTATCTTTTTCTGTAAATGTTCTGTTGCAAACATTCTTTTATAAAATTGTATCCTATTTTTCTTTACCTGGATATATGAGGATATCAATTATAGTTTTCTAAATTTTTTTCCTGTGTTTTTCTCTGTTTCCTCTGAGCTGAGTTACATTAAAAAATGTTTATTTTAGTCTCTGTCTTTCATGTTGAAGACTTTACACAAGTGTCTGGTGATCCTTAGCTGTCCATTTACAGTTAAGAGTGACATCCTAAACAGGTGATTGGAAGTCCTAAGTGTCCATGGGAGGGTTTTCACAATGGGTACATGAATTTCACTGTGGATTAATTTGGTGGGAACCAGTGCTTTCTGTTGGGAGAATCTGAAACATCTGTGCTGATAGACCATTTAAGTGGGCCATTTGGTTTCTCCAGGAAACTAGTCTCATACCTGGGAAGAGCACAGTTGGCTGACAGCATTTCTGGAGCCAGGTGATACTAGAAGAATGGGGATTCTTACATTTCAATATGTAGACTTTCACTTAATTCCCTTGTTTTCAGTATAGTGCTCTTCCACAGTACTTAGTCACCCCAAATTAGGAGCTGCTCCATGTCCGTTTCTCACATAATAATCCTCCAGTTTCTGCCCGAGTGGGAGAGGTAGTTGTCTGGCTTCCAAGAATGAAGGTGGGGACTTGGGATTCTAATTGCTCGTTAAAGAGACTTTCATTAACCCACTTTCCTCACACTCACATGTGGTGGAAGCTGGCTCCTCTATGTACCAGCCTCTCCTGTGAGGCACGAGTGGGTCATGTCTTTTTGGTTCCTTTTCTGCAGCACCTGGTATTCAGCTTACTCAGGTCTACTTACATCTTTTTCTACTCTCCATCTTTCAAAAATTTGTTGACATTTGTCTCTTGTTCTTGTCCCTTTCCCATTCATTGCCCTTTATACTTTTTGAATTCTTGTTATATCATTTTAGAAAGGTCCAGAGAGAGAGAACAGTGACAAACATATGGTTTCAACCCATTATTTTAAACCAGAAGCCCAGATGGACATTTTATTAAAATGATTTTATCCTGTCATGCTTGAGATATTTTCAAGTATATGTCACTTTACAACAATCTAAAATATGATGCTAAAATAGAACTTTTTTCTGATAACTAAATTTCTCTCTCTCTGAAGATTTTACATTAAAAGGCAAATCTTGAATTTGAAATAGAGTTCCAGTTGATTCAATTTGAGGTGCCGAAACTTGGCTGATCCAAAAATATTTTCTGATTCTAAGATTATATTGCTACTCTATTTGACTAGGAATTGAAAATATTCTTTCTCCCACAACCTCTTGTTCTTTTGAGACGGGCCAATTCTGCACTGATCTGCACAATGTTGCTTCTTTTTTTCCAGCTGTTTGTATTAATCTCTTGGCCCATTACAGATGACTTGGGAGGGCTGCTGTCCTCTATAAGTGACTGCACACTAAATATGAATTTGGAAACAGAATGAAGAGACAGCTCAAATTATCCATGTGTTAAGAGCACATGATTTGGAGGTTGTCTTTAAATGCCAGACTACAGGGAAGACTTAGCTGAATTGTAGAAGGCTAGAATCAGAGTTGGAACAACTGTTAAAAGGTCATCTCTTCCAACCCTTGCCTCACTGGATGAATCCCAAAAATGTGGGCATTTGTGCCCTTCCCAACACTGTGTGATTTTACTTGTTTGAACATTCCTTCTGATTGAACTCCATTCTGTAAATACTGAATGTGGACTGAGCATTGAAATATGGGTAAATAATGTACTCTCCTTTCCCTGAAGAGTTTCATAGTTTTCTGACATCTTCATATAGACAAATTCAGTGTGATATTTGTTTCAACTCAGGCCAAGCTTATCTATGAGCCCAAGGGATACATTTCCGTGGAGGGTAGGGAGGCTTCCCAGGGGTTACTTCTTACAGCTTTTGCCTGTTATTCCTTGTTATGGGCCTTGGTGCAAAACAGAATAGAACTTTCTCATTCATTATAGCTCTCCAGATATTCAAAGAAAGGGATCATGTCCCTCCTGAGTCTCTTCCTCTTCAGGCTACCCATCTTGGATCCTTTAACAATTCCTTATCTGGCATAGTTTCAAGTCCCCTCAGCATCTTAGTCATTCTCCACTGTCTATGCTCTCATTCACTGAAGACTGGTGCTTTTGGTGTGTTCTCTATGGCACACAGGACTATTAATTTCCTTGATTTCTAAATACTACATTTTTTATGAATATAGACTTCCAGTGAGTTTGAAATTTTTTGCAGCCAAAGTACAATATTGATTCCTATTGAGCTTATAGGTCACAAATCTTCCCCATTATGAATTGCTATTGATTTCCGAAACTTTAGTATAGGAAATTACATTTGCATTCTTAAATTCTATCTCGTTAGACACATTTAGCCCTTCATGCCAACCTATTGCAATGCTTTTTCACCCTGAATTGGTCATCCATTATATTGATTATCTCTCTCAACTTTGCTTTATATTAATAGATTTTGTTAGTATGAGAGTCAGTCAAGATAGGAGCAGCTATATTGAAGGATAAATAAGTCCTAAATCCCAGTGGCTAACAAAATCCAAAGGATTGTTCCTTGCTTGTGTTACGTGTCCATTGTGGACTGTCTGGGACTCTCCTTGTCTCCTCACTCCAGGAGCCAGGCCTAGTGAAACCTTCATCTCCAATGTTGCTGGTCAACATGGCAGAAGGAAGAAGACTCTGGAAGGTTTCACACCAGCATGTGGTACTTCAGCCTGGAAGTAATAATGCACATCACTTTTGCTCGTTAGCTGGAATTAGTTTCATGTCTTCACCAACCGCTTGGAGGTGAGAAATTGCAATTCTATCATGTGTTCAAGGCTACTTCATGAACAGGACTAGTGACAATCACAGTATGATCTTTATGTTCTTGACACAGAAATTAATAAAAGATGTTAGCTAAGATAAGACCTAGAGAATATTCTTATAGTACACTCCTAGAGACCTCCTTGAAATATGGGTATGGATGTATTAATCAGTACTCTTTGGGTATGTTCTTTCCACAAGGTACAATTCCACTCAAGTGTACTATCAACTGGATCACATTTCCCTATCTGTTTCACCGCATATTATGAGAGATGAAGGCAAAGCCTTTGCTAAAATTTGTCTGCAATAGGTTAGGTATCTTGGGGTGATGAACATGGCCTTTATTATTATTATTATTTTTTAATCTGATTTGTGATCTTTCCCTTACCATTCTTTAGCCTTTTGAGCACTGGAAACTAAATATACATCTCTGGGCTTCAGGGTTTGCTTTGGGTTTTTTAAGTTTACAAATTTAAGTCAAGATAATTTTTAAAAATCCCTTCTAATTCCTTTCTAGCTCCAAAATTCTAAGAAATTTTATCCTGCTCTTTCAAATCAATAACTTTTTATAAAACAAATAAAGTACTTCTGCCATGATTAGCTTTTAGGGAACCCTTGCAAGTACCAGTGATCGTTAATTCTGTTTCTAGATCCTCACTCCCAGATTCCACAGGGGAGGCAAAAGACCAAGCACAGGATTGAGTGGGCTTCTGAAGTGGGGTACATATGGGGGAGAACATAATTTATGGTGCTGAGGACACATGTAGGAAAGAAAATGGAGTATTTCCTTCAGAGAGAACCATGGACTTCTCACCCATGAATACCAGCAAGGCATTCCAAGTACAGTAGATTATACTACAGTTTTCAATTATTTGCTGCCTTTCTTGTGAGAAGCTTATACTTCTGTGTCCCATTGACATTAGGCCAGACTTTTTGGTTTACTTTGTCCAATAAAGTGTGGGTAGAAGGCATGTATGCTGAGCATAATCATTAAGAGATATAACATGGTTCTGTCATTGTTCCTTTCTCCACAATGCAAGAATGAAATGTCCCAGATAGGTCCTTTCCTTCAGTCTGGATTCAAGAAAGAAAAGACATATGGAGTAGAGATACAGCTAAATGCAGCTGAAATGTAATATGATTGAGAAATAAACTTTTTTTATAAGCCACTGAGACAGTAGGATTGTTTGTTACAACAGCATTACCTAGGAAAAACTGACTGATACACTAGGCTGGCAAGTAGGTGGATGGAATTAGCCCTGGAACCCAAGATAAGAAACTACTAAAAGGTTCTAAGATAGGAGGGATTTTAAAGGTTACTAGGATTGTCAAATGCAGTGAAGAAGTCAAGAAACGTATTAACTGAGAGGCTATTTGGTTTGGGGACCAGGTAACGCAAGCAAAAGGGCTTTATAAATGGTAAAAGAGCTATCTACTGATAAGACATTATTATTAAAGCCCCATGAAATTCTAGCAATTGAATTCAGTGTTGTTTATATAAATAGCAACATCTGTGAAATAGCAAGACAAACACCAAATCAAGGAGGTAAAGAAGAAAGCAGGTGTTAAAAAATGAAGATATCCAGATGAGGGACTTACAGGAGACTTCCTCCTCTCTTAAATAAATAGCTTTGTTGATATAAGTCTTTGTGTTGAGCTTTGAAGAGGTAGGATATCATGATCCCAGAATGGGTCCAGAGTGGACTCTGGCTGCTTTATCACATAAAGGATTATCGACGTCTTACTCTTAATAAATGGCCCTGTCATACAAAGAATCTTTCTTACTCACATAGGGAAGAGACAGACAGAGATGGGCCATCCAGAATTCAAGCACCATCTCCTTGACTGATTACAAACTACTCACTGACACAGTGGTGAAAACGGCCTATATAGTGCAGGACCAGGCCTTCTCTTTAATAACGCAGGATGATAAAATATGTTTTGACAAGTATATTCAGTTGTTTCCTCAGTGCCTGGTACTGTGTCTGCACGTGGCAGATGCTCAGTGAATATTGAATGAATGATTGTGCATTTATTCTCCTTTCCCTCCTTTCCCAGAGCCCTGTCCCCTGTCTCTTACTGAGCTCTGCTGCTACCTTCAGATGCTATAATGGCTCCAAGGTAGCAATGACAACCTATGCCAGAAAATAGAGCTGGAGAGAGGGACAGAAAAGTTTTCACAGAGAGTCTGGGCCCCAAGCTGCTGTCTTAAAGGATGAAAGGAGTTTGTCAGGCATAGGAGGTAATAGGAAAACATGGGCAAAGACATAGAGAGATGAAATAGGATATTAAAAATATAAATTTTGCCATTTACTGAGCACATACTTTGTGATACTCTTGTTGGGTATTCATGAATAACATCTCTAAGTCTGGCAACAGACTTACAATGACACACCACCTTTCCAGGATTCCAGATGGAACATCCATTTAAACAACAAATTGTTGCTCAGAGAAGCTCAGCGATATGTCCAGGGCTGCACAGCTCTCAAGTGGCAGAGCTGGAATTCCAACCCTCAGGGCTCTTTTCGCTACTCAGGGTTGTAGATGTAGTTTGGAATTGCTCTGTGTCTCATATTCATGATCAGTAAAATATGTATGTTTGACTCTATAAATGTCTATGTTTTTTTCAAAATGTGTATGGCCAAAGTGTTGTACCCCCATGATGTTCTGAAATTAAAAAAAAAAAAAATTAAAAAAAACCAAACAAACTGAAATTTATGTTTGCTGAGCTCTCTTCTCAAAGAGCAGCAAGGCATAGTGATTAAGCCAGGGGGCTCCACAGCTGGAGAGTCCTGGCTCCAGTCTCGGCTCTGTCACTTATTTTGGTTATGGCTTGGGGTAGTCTCTTACACACAGGAGTGACATGACCAACATTTGTTTGGCTCTTCACAGTTTACAAGCACATGTAGCATTCGCAGTGCTAGCTGCAATTCCAAGTGCTGCATGCTGTTTTAGATTCAAACAAGTGGCCTTGAAATGGTTAAATTGCAGAACCCAAGTTGGAAATGTTGGCAAATTGTGTAATATAAGGCAAACCAAATGAGTTGTTTGCCTTCTTGAGGGAACTAGCTAGTGTAGAAGTTGTTCTCTGCCCTGAAGGGAACGCTGTGGTCTGTAATCCCAGAGAGCGCTACAGCATCGCAGGGGGCCAGGGCAGGGGGTGGGGAAAGGAGGAGGGGTGTGCGCATGCGCATGCTGCAGTGTGAGCAGCCGTCCACCGTCGCGTTTCTCCTGGGAGACTGTGCTGTTTTGGTATGTATCATCACATCACAAGGTTATCTACCTTTTCAATTTTAAATAACTTATTCCTCTCTAATTTGTGGGCCTTTTCCACTTAGGAACACATTTTTAATCATTTTCCAAGAGTTACTAAAAAGAAAACACACACACACATACACACACACACACACACACACACACAAAGAAGGGAACAACACGGTGTGTTGTCAATAAGTAACCAATAAACCTCAACCAGGCCATCACATTAAAGAGTTAAATTTGGCTTTCACTTTCTGAAAATGCCCACTCACTCCTCGGACCACAGCCCCTTATGGTACAATTTCAGAGGAATCCTTAAGTGATATTAAATAATAATACTGGCTCCCTCTTATTGTTGGCCATGTGTCCTTCCGGATCTCTTATCTCACTCTCCACAATAGTAAAATTTCCATTATTGTAGATGAACAAATGGAGGTTCACAGAGTTGAAATAATGCCGTGCAGTCCCCAAACTCTTAGGACAGAGCTTGGAGTCAGGCAGAACACTGTTCAAGTCCAGCTCTGCTGCATACTAGCAAAGCCATTCAAACTCTTCATGTCTCAGTTTCCTCTTCTGTAAAATGGGGATAACAATGCTTACCTCACAGGGCTGTTGTGAAGAGTCAAAGAGAGGGTATGTGTAAGAGGCTTATCATGCGGTCTGTGGTAGAGCTCTGCTGGTGGAAGCAAGCAAGGCCATTATAGCCTGATACCTCCATACCTTATTTGCCCCCTTTCCAAATTGATTCTGAAGGTTTGGAATACAGCCAGCCCTTGGGTGTGTGCACCAAATGCATTGGTCTTTTTGATCATGCCCCAGCTGGGGTGATTGCTTTTAATCAGGTAGAAAGGCAAGAGTTTTCCTCCTTTATTCTGGTGTGCCTGGCTGAGCTGCCTCTCTGGCTGCCTGCAGTTTGGGGAGTGCCCCTTTCTCTAGTCAATTGCTTCTCCATTACTGTGGGCTGGGGATTTGTGGTTATGGAGGCTTCCTCTGTCTGCTCATCTGGTCAGCAGGAGAGGTGTTTCTGTTCTCAGTTGTTTCGCAGCGTCTACTTACCAGCATCAACGGAAGAGTGCCCATGTTTGACAAATCTTACCTTGAGAGAGTCTGCATCATCAGCATCCAGAATTTGTATTTTGAAAAACCTTTACTCATTGTTTTGCTTGCACAAAAGATGTTGTTGAGAATCACTGGTTGAGAATCACTGAGAAAGGGATCTCGTCCAAGGAGAATCGAGTGTGTCTATCAGATGTCCTTTGCAGTGTGACTATCAGATGGCTTTTGTAGTACCACATGCCATGGCTGTAAATAGTGATTTTAACAGTGCTTGAACTTTCACATATGTTAGGCTATTAAGTCCTCTCCACCGCCCGTAAGGTAGGCAATATCGTCTCCATTCTACAGATAAAGAAACTAAGATCCAGAAAGATGCTGTAATTTGCACGGCCATTCAGCAAACCTAATGTGCTTACATAGGTTTCCCTGACTCCAAGTCCAGGGCTCTTTCTCCTGCAGTCCAGGGAGGTGAAACAAGAGGGTCCATTCATTTCACTGAGGTTCAAGCTGGGTTAAATACCCTGAAAGTCATGCTTTAAGGTGCCACAGTAAGGATGTTTTGGTAAATTCAGATTAATGCCTGGTAAATCTTGGTAGGCTTTATGGAAGAGGTAACTTCTGGCACAAGATTTGGAAGGAGGATACCATTTAAATTGGAGGTGAGGAGGTGGGTGTATGGTGCTGGGTGTGAGAAGAGCCAAGATGAAAAAGCCTCCAACACCTGTTCTACTGCTTTTGGGAAAGGGAATCAGAGAATGCAGAGAACCTTTGGGAAGGTGTTAGGGAACCAGCTTGCCTTTGGAATCATTTGAACCTCCCCTCCCCCTTGAAACAGGAAGCCCTTAAATGGTACTCAAGTAACTGCTCAGCCTTCTCTGGTTGATGAGCTTATGGAAATGACATCTCCTTTAGCGATTTAGCTCTTAGAGCAGAAAAATACTAAATTAAATAGAATTATTGAATTGAATTTACCTCTCTTGATATATGGAGGGGTTTCTTTCCTTGCATTTATTAAAGTACCAGTTGGATGGCAGGATGTAATTAAAAACCAATATTAACCACTTTAAGAGAATCAGCTCAAACATAAGAAAATTTAATTTCTGAGTTGAATATGTATATATCACATTCTTCAATGATATTGGGGGTAACATTCCTGCTTTGCACAAGTTATGGGATTTTCTAAAACAAGGTTCTAGAATATAATTTCCAAGATATTCAAACTGAAGTGTCTCAGAGTATTCAATTATTGATTCAGCAAACATTACGGACTACCTGCTGTGTATTCCAGGTGCTGTGTTAGTTATGGAAAAGGAAGACACAGTGCTTCTCTGCTCTCACTGAGTAGGAGAAGGCAGAAAAGTAAACAGAGATTTATAAAACAGTCAGTTTATTTTGTGATAGTAGAATTGTGTTTAGAAGCTAAGTTTGCACAGAGAAGAGGGTTCAATGCAGAAGGAGCTTTTTGAAGGATCAGTAGAATTTAGCTAAGCAGATCAAAGCCCGGTTATGTGCAGCAGAGAGGTCTAGCACAAAAGAGAGTATGGTGACAGTGAATTAGGGACAATAAAAACAATCACAACAGCAGTATCGTCAACAACCAAACACAGCTCAGTATGAATGCAACTTTGAACCCGAAGTGTGGTCAGGGAGCGTGGGGAGATAAGGCGGGGATGGGAGCCAGACACGTGCTGAGTGTGTCAGGTTCACGAGCCTGGATTTTACCCTCAAGGTGATGGGGAGTTGGTGAAGATCAAGGGATGGACACAGCACTGTTTTTTGTTTGTTTTGTTTTTAAGCACAAAAGTATAAATAATTTGCTGGCTTCTCTAGTTGATGAAGATACAGGGGTAACTGTAAGAAGTCAGCTCAGGGATGAAAACCAAAGAATTGACGTTGCCAGGACTGTCCATTGCTCCTCTCTGGTTATCTCCCCTTCTCTTCGAATGTCAGCCGTAGCCTCTCCTGCTGCAGACGGCAGCCTTTCCCACATGGCATTTAATCCCTCAGCATCTGTGTCATAGTTCTGGGGAAGGGCTCTGGCTGGCCTTGTTTGGACCAATCTCTCTTGCCAGTGATGGGAGATACTCGAAAGACTGGATATGAAAAAGCTCACGTCAGAGGGTGTAGAGGAGGGCAGCAAGCCCAGCAGCACACAGGAGAGAGGTGATGGGTCCAGAGCTGATGCAGTGACAAAAAGAATGGTGAGGAGGAGTGGGGCCCAGGGTGCAAAGGCTGCAGCAGTCACAGAACTTGGGGATTGCATGAAGAGGAGCAGCAGGAATGCGGGGTGTGAGGAGTATGATGTTGCCTCAGTTTCCTACTTGATCAACTGGATCGGTGGTGTCCCCATTTACTGAGCTATTGGGGAGAAGCAGTTTATCATGGGAAAGAGGAAATTTGATAATACTTTCTGTTTTACTTCCCATTGTTATTTAAACCTTTTCTCTGATTTTTTTAAAGGCAATAATTGTCACTTTTGATTTAAAAACCTTTAATCAAATTAAAACTTTTATATTATCTGAAATGGGTGATATCTTACTGATGTAGGTCTTCATTAGCAGATTAATGGATGTAGCAACCTTCTAACAATTAGGCTAGGAAAGGTGGTTGGGAGAATTTAAAGAGGAAAAGGTTGTGCAATGCCTACTAAGATGACTCAGGAATGGTTGGGGTCCATTCCCTGATGTCCATGGGGCCAAAAATAGTTTGCTCTAACAAACAAAAACTCAACAAAGTTCTTTTTTCTTTTTTTCCTTTAAGAAATTTAGTATGTTTGTAAGCATACTAAGCTCGATAAAACTGCATTTATTTTTGTTTACAGATGAACATGGTTCAGATCTTTTGCTGATTCAGACTGGCCCCTCTAGTAGTTCGAACTAGTAGGATTCATTGGTCTTTGACTTGAGACATTGAACAACAGTATTTGCTGCACATATTCTGTCTTAGTACATCATCTTTCCTCTGCCTCAAATTCCCTTTCCCATATTTCCTGCTGGGAAACTTCTAACTTATCCTTTGAGACTTCATTCGGATTTCCCCTGGACAAAATTCATCACTTTTCCCTATGCTTTACCAAGTGGTAGCCCGGTGGTTGAGAGCATGGAGTTTGACTTGACCTGTGTTCAAGTCTACTTCTGTGAAATATTTGGCAAACTGCTAATCTCTCTGAGCCTCAGTTTGCTAACTATGCAATGGGGTTAATATAACAGTACCTTATAAGGTTATTGTTAAGACTAAATGATATAAGGCACATGAAGTGCTCAGCATAGTGTCTGACAGAGAGAAAATGCTTACTAAATGAGGAACATAATAAACGTGCATAAAAGAACAGCCCAAGAGAAGAGGCATCTAACTGATCCATTTGGTTATTGGATGGTGATTATTTGACAGTGTAACTCCTGACATTCAGATTAATGTGTTCACATTTATTGAGCAGTTTGAAATTTCAAGGGGGATATTGTTTCTGAGTACTGTTTTCTTCTTATCCCCGTGTGATGATCATTCCCCCTTTCAACTGAAGAAAGACCAAGAGATTAAAGTACCTCATGGATTGTGCTGACAGGAATTCAGGAATCCCACCCCCTACCTCTTGGCCCAGTTCATCCTAGTGCCCCACACCTGTGGCTGCAGTAGCTGTTACCAGAATGAGCACAGGCCCCCGGCTGGAACAGAGTCCATCTCTGGAACTTTATTTGCAGAGGCCGGGTGAGAGGTCCAGCTCTGCCAGGAGATTACTGGCATGTGGCCGTTTCCCCTCATCTCTCGGTGCTGCAGGGAGGAAGCCATGTGCAGTAGGCGAGAATGGCGCTGACACACAGGAGAAAACGGAGACTTGACAACGTTTGAGTCCCTGAGGCCTGTTCTTCCCTTGGACTTCCTTGTTAGGTGATCTATACATTCCCTTTTTTTGGTTTCTTTTTGTTTGTTTGTTTGTTTAAAATAGTTTGATTTGGGCTTTTTGCTTCTGGACTCACTGACTTGATGAATGCTTTATGATCCTCACCAAGCCTCTGAGGCAGCTATTGTCCCTTGCTTTCTTTCAGATATAAAGCCCAGGCAGAGAGGCTAAATGACCTATCCAAGGATACCCAGCTAAGTGGCAAAGCTGGGTTCCAAATTCAAGTCCGTTTAATTCCAAAACCCTTGCTGCCTCAACTGCCTCTGTTGACATGTGGCCCTGGTACTTGCTTGTGGCCCTGATCTTCCTAAACACCAACCTGTGTGGCCAGGGGCGGGGGGTGCTGTCCTTTTCCCAGGCAGCTTGTCACCCTGTCCTCATAGAACCAAGGGTGGGAATGCCTTTGTATATTCAGCTCCCACTTTTGTCTAACTCAAAATTATTTGTAGATTTTTATATTTAAAGTCTTCCTCACTCCCTTTCCAAGTAACTCAGGGACTGGACCATGAAGAGCCTCCTCGCCAGGCTGCCCCTGACTCGTCCTGTGATGGGTCCATTAATCTCCCAGACTATGAGGGAGGATGTGACTGCCCCAGACAGCATTTCTTAAGAGACAGCAAAGATAGCCAGAAGGACATGACTGAAATTTAAATTGCAGCGGCCTGCTCAGGACAGAAGGGTTCAGTCTAGGGGGAAAAGCAAGCTGGCAGCTTTATCTAGTTTATCAATTCATTATATAGAGAGTGAATAGATAATGGCCTGGTTTGATAATTCATGAGATAAGAGTATTTGTTGCCAACCACAGGAGAAATTCTAGGGGCAGAGAGGAAGAGATCCAAGACACAGCATGTATATCTGCCTACGTGTATGTTTTATGTTCTTGTTAATGATCCAAATTATACCCAACTGTGTTTATAGCTGAATTCTTATTGATTACAACTATCTACTATTTTCTTTATCTGTGTTAAAGGCTGGAAATTAAAATAGTATTTTTTAGGATTTTAGCTGTTAGTTTTAGTCCTAAAGTAGTTTTTCCAAACTATTAACAATGAGCTAGGATTCTATCCTCGATCTGCATCTTAAGGGGTTTTGCATCTACTTATATATCTTCATTTATAGGACAGTATGGATTATAATATTGGGTAAGGCCTCTTTTTTTGACTATTGTGCTTCTCTAAACTAACTCCTATTCCACCTTGGTCTCATGTGCTTCAGAAGTTTTCAACTTCTTGGCACCAACACCCCCACTTTCTGATGTTCAGCACACTTAACAATTTTTGTTCAATGCTGTCTTTCTGGCTAGATTGCAAGCACTATGTGTTGCCTGAAACAGGGTCTTGTACATTTGTGTTTAGCACATATTTGCTGAAAGATGCAATGGGTTGTAATCTCCTAAATCATGTCATCAGAGTCACTCAGGTCATCTGGGCTGGCTAGAGAGTGGGAAATAAGTCACGGGCGGCCTCCCATTGCCTCCACCGTGGTAGGCTTCAGTTGTGCCCTGCCTGTGGTGAGCCATGTTCCTGACGGGAATAGAAAGAAGCCTGTGAACCCTGTATATCTGGACTTCTGTACTAGTTCTCATCCTATAATATTGTTACGTATTTTCATATCTGCTTCCTCTATTGAACTGTGAGCTATTAAGTGTTGGAGATAATGTCTTATTCATTGCCCAGCACATTTATTGGCACCTAGTTATAAGTAAAATTGCTAATATTTATTGAGTGTTGACAATGTGACACATATTGTACTAAGCATTTTCCATATAATTTGTTATTCCTCACAACATCCTATGAGGGAGGCACTGTTATAGCCATTTTAAAGATGAGAAAACTGAGGGTAACAGGGATTTTAAGTACCTGGTAAAGATCTTGATAAGGCAAAGATCCAAACTAAGGCTATACCAGCTCCAAAGACCACACTCTTAATCAATACTACCTTTCAATATGTTTCAATTAAATTCAGTTTGAGATGAACAGGTAAGCCCTGTTTGAGGTCTCAAGAGAAAGAGACACAAGTCATTTTAGATAAGGTAAGAGAGTTAGACAGCCACACCTGAGAGACAGGCTGGGTAGGTGTATATCATTATGCCTTAGAATGTGGGCATCTGGAGGGGAGGAGGAGGAAGTACCGAGTTCCTTCTTGATGCAGAAGTTTAAACTCAAGTGGGTGCCCTCTTGTTGGGGAAGCAATGAGCACCTAGTAGGTGGTATTGGTGGGGGGTGGTTAACAGTCCTAGGTCACATGAGTCCAGTTTATTGTAATGCTTAGGAGCAAATGTTGTAAAGGCAGATAGCCTGTCTTAGCACAATGCCAGACACATGGCAAATGCTTAGTCCAGGACAGCTATCCATTATCACCATTTGAGAATATTTTCACATATTCAGAGCAAATGCTGTATGTCCATAAAGATCAGAACACTAGTGCTTATAAATTCTTATGGAGCTGAAGTTCTACAGAGGCGAGAACCCAACCGAAGAGTCTGGTTCTGTCTCAGAGCTAACTGCTCCCATCTCCCCCCAGCTTGGGATGTGAAGCTGCTGCACTTGTGGGAATATGTGGCCTCCAGAGAAGGGTGAAAGTTGCCTGGCCCAGTGCTGAATCCTTCTCACACTGCTCGTGGCCATTTCTGTGAAGAAATTATGTCTGTTTCCATTTCTCTTATCCATTAGCTCACGCAAAGCACTCTCTGGCTAATTGAATTCGCTAGAAGGCTGCCTTCTGTGATTAGGTGTCCTGCAGCCTAAGCTGGGAGGAAAAAGAGAACAGGCAGAGAGGCAAACATCTTGGTGAGAGCAATTCAATCTGCTGCTAAATTTAATCTGTACATTTCTGGTTTCTTTTCTCATTCACCACCTGCAGTGGTATCTTTAAAATGCTTCCGACACATCAGCAAGGTGGGCAATGTGCCAGGACTAGGGCTGTCCATTTTCAATTCATTTTATATATATCCCTAGTGAATATCAGGTAGCATTTTTCCTTTTCTCTCCACATCTGCAGTTCTAGACCATGGAAGAAGATGAACCTGCAGTGTCTGCCCCAAATGCAGTCTCTGAAATAGGTTTTAACAACATCAGGCCTTCCCAAATTTTCCTCTGTCCAGAAGAAAATTGGCAGGCCCTAGGTTCTCTTAGTTTTTGGAGCTGTCATTTCACATTATATCAAGCACATTAATCCATATAAATCTTACATGATATGAACTTTATTTAAAATTTCACATAGTAAGTTGTAGTTGAATCAAACATTTGTAGGCGTGTAATTAAGTGCATATTAATTTAGATTTAAATTTTTTGTATTTTGGGGCCAATATATTTTCATTGTCAGGCCTCACCCCTCTTTTGTAGACCTCTGAAAAGCTCATGGACCCTAGGTCCTGTACCCACAGTGGCTGACAGATGACATTGGTCACGCATGGGCCACACCAAGGGCTAAAAAGATCCCAGGAGATTTATTGTTTGCCCACCATTATGACATTTCCTACAGTGGAAGCAAAGAATGCTGCCATGTGTGTGTTGGCTCAGAGCGCAGGCTTTGGCATCAGATTGGAGTCAATCTGACCAGAGGCTCAGGTTCTGCCTTCGTTAAAACTTGGGTGATGATAGTATGTACTCGTTATTGCTGTTTGAATAGTATCCACGGCCACTTGTAATTTGTCGACTTGGCAAGGCTGAACTACATTTCCCAGAATTCTCTTTCTTGCCTGCTTCCGGTTAGAGTGGGTGGGGCCCCAAGAGCAATTCCAGTGGGAGATTTGCAAGGTGCCAGTGGAGCAGCAGCAGCCACTTTGTAGTCCACACACCTGCTGGCTCACCTGGGTGGCCTGAAGTAGGGACTAGGCCTGCAACACCACTCCCCTCCTCTGGGTCTTCCTTTGGCTTCTCTGACTCCTGAGCCAGGTGGATCTGTTTAGCTCCAGGAGGAAGGGTCCTCACTTCTGCAGAACACTCACCACCAAGATCAGAAACAAAGAAAACCCCTGACCATCCTCATGAGTCCCAGCATAGTCTTGCTCTCCCCCATTTTACATCTGTCTTCCCTTCCTGACTGCCTTCTCTGAGGACTTCACACTCCATCATCAGGTCCGATGCCGATCAGCTCCAGCAATTGCATAAGATCAAATCTCTGTAACAGAGCACTTTCTATATTTGCAGTGGTCTGTTTCTGTCATTGAACCTCAACTGAAACAGTATCTACTTATTATTGTTGTTTAAATGAGATAAGGCTTGTAAAGTGCATAGTACAGGGCCTGGGCTATATTAAGTGCTTGATAAACACCTTCGTTACAATCCCAAAAGATGGGCATTGTTTGACTAACACAGATCTAAGACCAGCACTGAACACAGAACCTGGCACATAGCAGATGCTCATTCAACAAACTTGTTGAATGTTTTTCATCACAAGAGAGAGAAACAGTACTATATGTGGCAATACATGGGAGTTGAGGGGGAGGTGGTGGATCAGTTGAGTAATAGGACATCTATATTTAAGAACACCATTTTAAAGAAATGCAATTTATCCTTTCAAATTTATAGAGTGATCACCTAGGGCAACATCATACACTCTAAATAGTTGCTGAGTATATTCCTAGGGACCAGTTAGCACAGTTAGATACCTATTATGTTCAAATAAAAATAGGTATTTCTATGGTATCTGAGAATGAAACTGTTCTCTTACGGAGTTTGCACATTCTGACAAGTTTCTCTCTATCCCATCTCTCTGATCTGGTTTCCTCTGCATCCTGAGTGAGTGCTCCTTTTTCCCACATGCCACTTTTGACACCAGTGAGTTTCATTTTCATCTTCTTCAGCCACCCATATCATTGTGGCCATTCCCTGGCTCTTATCTTAAGCCTAGACGGAGTCACGTCTGAAAGCTTACCTCTAATTGTTCTGGTTATTTAGTGCTGCATAGTAAACCACCCCAAACAGAATCATTTATTTTGCTCATGAATCTACAAGTTTGTCAGGACTCAGCAAGGACAACTTGTCTCTGCTCCATGATATCTGGGGCCTCAGCTGGGATTGTTCAAATAACTGTGCCTAGAATGGTAGAGGGCTGGCCGGGTATCTCTCTCTTCTTGTAGTCCCCAAATCTCTCCTTATGGCATTTCCATGTGGTCTCCCCAGCATCGGTGACCTCAGAATAGCTGGACTTCTTATAAAGCTGCTCAGAGCTTGAAGAATAAGTGCTTCAAGAGGTCTGGGTGGAAGCTACAGGCTTCTTTCTCATGACCAGCCTATGTAGCCCCAAACTGTCACTTATACGCCATTTTATTGGTCAGGCTAATCATTCTGCACAGCCCAGGTTCAAGTGTAGGGATATTAGACTCCACTTGTCAATGGAGGAAATAGCAAAGAATTTGTGGCTCTCTTTAATCTACCTCACTGTATTAGTCAGTGTGTGTGTCTATATATATGTGTATATATAAAAAGAGGAATTGGCTTATGTGATTGTGGAGGCTGAGAAGTCCCACAATCTGCAAGTTAGAGACTCTAAGTGAAGCTAGAGTTGTAATTCAGTCTGATTCTGAGAGACTAAGAACCAGGGGAGCTGATGGTATAAACCCCAGTCTGAGGGCAGGAGAAGATGATTTGAGATGTTCCAGCTCAAACAGCAAGAGAGAAAAAAGGGAGCAATTTCTCCTGCTTCTGCCTTTTGTTCTATTCACGCCCTCAGTGGATGGACTAATGCCCATCTACACTGGGGAGGAAACCTATTTTACTGAGTCCACCAATTCAAATGCTACTCTTATCTGGAAACACCCTCATAGACACATGCAGAAATAATGCTTAGCCTGCTATCTGGACATCTGGTGGCCCAGTCAAGTTATCTTATAAAATTAACCATTAAGTATATTATTTTTGACTCCTCTGGCCACCTGCTCATTTTCTCCTATCTGTCATTCTTTTATTTCAATGTGTCTACTCATTGAGACCCCAGTTCTTTTGATGTCTCTGTTTATTTCCTATCCTATGTTTATATTACTCTCCTTCCAGTCTGGACTTCCTGGTCCACCACTTTACCACTGTCAGTGTCCTCACCCCTTTAACTTCCTGTCACAGCCTCTCAGCGAAGTCTCAGCCATGGAGCAATCCAAACAACAGCCATCAGCACTCCTTCACAGGGTGGGGAGAGCGCCAAGGAAATGCACATATTGGTGGTCGGGGGATCTCAGACCCCTCTCCAGAACCAGTCCTCGGTGGACATTCTCCCTAGCAGCCATGTCCCTCTCCCTAGCAGCAATGTCCCTCTCCCTAGCAGCAATGTCAGGCCTTGCCCGCTCTTCTGACACTAACCCTCACCCCGTCTCACCACTTCCTTCTTCATTCTCAGCAGATGACCTTGTTTCCTACTTAGTAGAGAAAAAGGAAGGCTCTCTTAACTTGCTATACCCTGCGTCTCTAAGACAAATACATCCGAATCTGAAGCCCCCTGGTGCTGTCCTCTGACTTTTTCTCAGTGGAAGTGGGGCGGGTGGTCCCTCCTGTCCAAGGCCAAGCTGTCCCTCAGCACTCGGCTCCGTCTCCTTCGGCTTCCTCAGGGACTTTGCTCCATCACTGATTCCTTGCCTTTTTTGTATCTTTGATGTCTTCCTTTGAATGGCTCTTTTGTTCTATCAAATAGGAATATCAACAACAGGCGCAGCCAATACTTATTGAGTGTGACCCCTCATAGCCCACTTAATGCTCACGATGACTCTGTATAGTTGGTGTTGCTATTTTCTCCATCTTACAGGTGAGCAGAATGGGATCACGAGAATCAGGGAACATATACGAGGTTACACAGTTTCTGTGTGGACCTGGGACTTGCACTCGGACAGTCTGGCCCTAGGACTTGAGCTCTCGACTGCTATGATATAGCACTTCATGCTGCTTCATTTCATGTACAAACGTTCAAGAAAAAACCAAAACACTTTCTTTCCACTGTTAGCTACTGCCCCAGCTTTCTCACACACAAATTTTTTGAAAGAGTTATCTTCAGAAAATATCATCTTCACTTCCTCACTTCCTCTTCAACTGCTCCCACAAGTCCACTGAAACCACCCAGGCACCCACATCCCCGTGTTTAGATTTCGGTCCTGATTTTTCTGTGGCACTTGGTGTCCCTGCCCACTGCTGTTCAATGCGCTCCTCCCTCGAGTTTCTCGTGGTTTTCTTCCTGTGTCTCTGGCCACTTCTCAGTCACCTCTGCCAGCTCTTCTCCCTCTGCCATGCTCTTCTCTTGACAGTTCTTGCTCCTTAGGCTTCCATGCGTGCCTAAATCTTACCCCTGCAGTCTCCCTGCATGAGTTCATCTGCTGTCAATGCTGCCCTTATACAAACTATGCTGATTGCTCTCAGATGTGTACTGCTGGCTCAGATCTCCTCTCTGAGCCCCAGCTCTGTTCACGAAATTGCTGGCTGGAGATTTGGTTACCTAATAGTCTGAGTCACACCCTTGGAGGGGTTAGTGGGTCAGGGGAAAGCCAGAGCAGGTAGGTAGCTTGACGATGTGACAAAATCCTAGGGAAGCTGGAGAGAACCAACAGCAATGCTGAATTAATATGTGACTTGTTAGAAAAGGAAAGACAAAGATTTGGGATGACCGTATAAACCTGCTGGTGCCCTGTGCAGGAAGAAATGATATGTTACATAATACCATGGAATAGGATTGATACGGTCTCCATAGAAACTCTGCAAAAAATATATACAAAACTATGCTGGCCCCTTTCCTTTGCAAACTTGCTGTTCCTGTTATCTTTGAATCAGTGAACGGCTCCATAACCCACCTGGTCACCCAAACCAAATTCTAGGTCATTTGCTCTTTGTTGCTTCCCACATCAAATTAGTCCATAAGCCCTGTTGATTGTATTTCCTAAATATATTTTGATTTCACTCAGGCCTCTCTCTCAACATGTCTACCGTTGCCTGTCTGGACTCTTTCAAAAGTCTCTTGACTAATCTCCCAGCTGCTGTCTGACTGTCCTTTTAAAATGACTTCTCTAAAATGCAAGTGTGATCATGTTACCCCTCCCCACATTTGTGAAACTTTTCAGCTACTCAGATAGTCCATTCAATAAAATCCAAATTCCTTCACAAGGCTTGAAAAAGTGCTCATTACCTGGCTCCTGACCTCTCTCCCCAGCTCCGTTCTTTCCAAGCCTGCTCATGTACCCAAAGCCTGAACTAAACAGAGCACTTTTCGGCTCCCCAGTATTCCTACTCTCACCTGCTGCTCCTTCTGCCTGAGGCGTCCTCTGGTGTCATAGCCTGGCTAATTCCTTGCTGGCCTCCCCTCCCTGCTCCATGTGGCCTCCTCCTGGAAGCCCTCTCCAAGCTGGCATTTTGGATTAGGCTCTCTTCTGTGCACCCACAGGACCCTGCACTGTAGGAAGAGATATTCTCCTTTATGAGACTGTAAGTTCCTGGAGGGGAGGGACTGGGTTATATTTACCTGTGTATACCCATAACTGAGCACAGAGCTTTCCATTTTGTGGGGGCTGACAGGTTTGCCGTTGACGGAGTCTGTTTTCATCCTTTAAAACCCTGCTCAGGCACCCCTCCCCTGGCCAAGGCCTTCCCTGTTCCCAGGTAAAATTAATCACCACCTTTTCTATATTACTTCTAAACACTGTACTTACTTCATTTATATTATTAATAATAATAACAATATCAGTTGAACACTTACCTATGTGCTTGGTCATATGCCAAGTGCTTTACTGTTGACTGGAGACATTACCACCTTTAATATTTACAACACAACTATGAAGTAGTTACTATGATTATTTGCATTTTAGAGAGGAAAAAATTTAGGTTTCGAGGTACTGTGCTAGGCACAGGGGATATGGCATGAACAAAATGAGTAGGGCCTCTGCCTTTTTGAAGTTAATAGTTTGGTAGAAGGAATGGACATTAAATTAAACATTTTACAAATAATAGTAAAAACTAACATTTCTCCAGAGTTTGCTTTTTGTCAGGTACTCTTCTAAGTGTTTTATGCATGCCATTTTATTTAATCCTTGTGAAAACCCTAGGAAGTTGGCATTATCATCCCCACTTTACAGGAGAGGATACCACACTTTGGTAATGCTTGGAAACTTGCCCAGGGTCCCACAGTCTGTGAGGGGGTGCTGGGATTTGAACCCTTCAGTCATTTGCTGCTCTGTGCTTGTGAGGAATGGTAGGATGTACTCTGAGAGTGTCACAAGGGGCCTGGCTAGATTAGGGTAAGGGTGGAAAGGTGGAAGGAGGGCTTCCCAGAAGAGGTGACGTGAGGGCTGAGACTTGAGGGATGAGCTGTGGGAGGATAGTTTCTGGCAAAGAGAACAGGATTTTTTTGTTTACATGTATGTCTCCTCCTAGATGGGCATTGTGGTTTATCACTCACTTTTGTATTAACACTACTGTGCATATCTATGTATGTACGTGTATGTGTATGTGTATGTGCACGTGTATGTGTGTAGCTCCAGAAGTTTGGTACTTAGCACATGGTAGTTGCTTAAATAATTGTTGAAAAATCCAAAAACACATTTTTTGCTTCAATAAGGCTGTCTCATTTGATTCCGTACACAGAAAACTGTAAGATAGGAAGAATAATTTGGTAACGCATTCCTTTGAAAAGATAACCCACAACAATAATGACAACAAAACAGAAGAAGTGATTTACTTAATGTCTCCAGGCCACAAAGAGGCAGAGGCAGAACCTGAAGGAAAATCTCTATGTGCCCAGTCCACTCTCTGTGACACCTTTCTGTCACAGTGGCTCGCCTTCTGGTGACTTCCATTGTCCTTCCAGATAACTGTGGTCATGGGAAACTGAATCTGGGCGTGGCCACAGGAACTCAAAGATGCACAATATCTCACTAGTCAAGAACCTAATCCACTTGGGAGCCATTTGCACAATAGCACCAGGAAACTTGTTACTGAAGTGAATGAAGCCTGGGTTTGCTCCATCATGAGCCAGTAGGTGTCACAATTTACCCAAGAAGAGCACAACCGGGTCGGTATGGCTGCCGCTGACACTCCCCAGGACTCCCACCTAAGGGCTGGTGTGGAATGTCCTCTCAGCCTTCGTTGCTTACCTGGTCAAGCACCAGGTTCTTGGCCCCCTCCACCCACGCTGAGGAGCACCGGCGGGGGGGTAAAGTCTTCCAGAGCTTTGGCCAGTTCAATTCCTTTTCTCTTTGGCCAGGGACCTTGTGGAGTTTCTGCGGCCACCATCCATATACTGTGCTTCCTGTGTCTGTTTTCTGTCATCCCCGGCTGCCTCTTCTAACCCCCTCCAGCGTAGCCCCTGAGTGACTGGTTCTCCAGCTTGTTTGTTCTCCTGACTACCGCCAAAGTGAGCCCTGATGGCTGCTCTGCACCTGCCCCGTGGAGCTTTGTTTTTTATTCTTGATGACAGAAAGTCCGCACCCCTCCTTTCCGAGGGCTCCCTGGGCTAGCCTTGTTTTTCCATCCACCCACTGCCATTGCCAAATTGGGGGCCATGTTTGTACCACACAACCCTCTCCCCTCTCCTGGCTGTGGCTGGGTGGGGCTGCACCTAGACGTGGAAGGAGGGAGAAGCTTCATGCAGGCTGAAAGAAGGGAGGGGGAAGAGAGTGAGGGAAGGCAGGAGATGGAGAGAGGAGTGGTTGGGGGCAGGACACTCAGCACTCGGGGGGAGTGTGACCAGCTGGCTTGACTCTCCTTAACCAGGAGTTTCTCAGTGTGCACGTGGTTGGGATGGAAGAAACTTGACAGAGGCCTCAAAAGCCAGTCTGGACCCATATCCCAGGCCCAAATCCTACTCTAAATATGAATAATTCAATGGTATAGATTAGGACTTGATATATTTGAGGAGAAGACACATGGAGCATGAGGGGAGGATAGACCGATATTTAACAAATACTAGCGACTCCTGTAGCTGCTTTATATACATCACTTACACATATCAGTTAGGAATGAATTTGGTAGCAAGAAACAGAAAACTGAACTTGCAGTGGCTTAAATGAAAAGAAACTATTTTTTTTTCATATAACATCTTTGCTCAAAGCAGGAAGAAAAAAGTCGGGGAAAGAGTCAGTCTCGTCCTTCCCTCTTGTTAGGAAAGCAGAAAAACTTCCAGGAACCCTTTTCAGACTTCTGCTTATATAACACTGCCTAGAAGTGTGTTGTCTGGCTGCTCCTTGCTGAAAGGGGACCAGGAAAGTATTAAGTTCTTCGGCCCCTAAGGTAGAAGGTGCCACAGGATAATAAAATTGAGAATGACAATCAACAATGTCTGCCACAATTACTTTATTTCCTTCTCACACTAACAACTGGATGGATGTTAGTATCATTTCAATATTACAGGTAAGAACATTGAGGTTTCATTAGGAAAACAAATGAATCAAGGTGAAACGACTAGTATCTGGGAGAGTTAGAATTTCAGTCTTGGTCATTTTTATTCCAAAGCCCTTGTCTTGCATGTGAGCCCTGGGAGGCTCAACCCTACCCTTGAACATGTGTGTCTTCAGGCTGTCTGGGGGGACCTGTGTCTGCCGACCCTAAAAGCTGGCTTCCGAAAAATCCTCTAAGTGTGAGAGAGAAAATGTTGGTTCTAGTAGGAAGCCTGGGCTTCCTGTGGTGTTGCTGGGTGGAGGAGGTGGACAGAGGAGGTGCGCAGAGGGAAAAGCAGAAAATTAAGCCCTTACTCTTTGTTCTAAATGGTTCCTAAATAGGGTTGGACGTGCCGCTCTGGGAGGGATATCTATTAATGGAGAGAAAACAAAGAGACCTGGAAATGTAATCTGTGAGGCGGGAGGACTCGCTCTATGGAAAGTACTGCAGGACACTCGGGCTCTCTGCTGTTTCTCAAATGGGCGGCCGACAGGCTCCAATTCATGAGGGAGCAAATATGGGAAATAAAAGGCTTAGTTAAGTTTGACTGAATGACATTTCCCATGGAGCCGGAAATGACAAGTAGTGATTTCCTATCAATCACACCTCAGGTGACTATTTTAAAAGCAAATTGTCCCTGTTGACATTAAAAGGAAAAAAAAAAAAAAAAAAAGAAAGAAAGAACATTTCTGGGTGTGGGTTTTTGCTCTTAACCTAACTCTGCACATGACAATTTGGAAGACTTTAGAAATGGAAATGCCAGATCCTGGGAGGAAAGTAGGCAGAGGGAAGTTTGGCTTAAGGTCGGCTGAGATTCCTGGCTTGGGAAGGTTGTTGGAGACTCCCAGGCTCTTCTGTCTGGCAGGGAATCAAATTGCTCTGGGACCTCGGCTAGCACAGGAATGACTCTGGCTAAGGCAATCCTTTGTGTGTCCCATCTTTCTAGAGATGGTGGAGGAGTGGCTTCTTTTTCCTTGGCCCCACTCGTTCTCTGTGCAAGACGGCTCTGGGAGCCGACAGATCCTGGGATGCTTTTCAATTCTCCTTCTCATGCGTGACATTTGATGTAACCAGCTCCAGGCCCTCTGTCTCTATTTTGTTTCAACAATTTTGTTAGATGAGCAGTGACTTTGAGAATCTGGAGGTCTTTTGTGGGCCAGGGCGGTAGCAGGAAAAGTGAATTCCAGGAAAAAAAGGTATTAAAGAAAAAAAAAAGTCAGAGAAACTGTCTTAAAGACCTCTCGAACATTTCATTCTTTCTAGCCTTGCATACTTGGCCCTTCCCGGTGTTGCTCTAGTCTCATGTCTTGCCATTCTTTCTACAAATGTTCTGTATTCTGATTAGATGGTCTAGTCTCTCTTCCCTCAGGACCTGCCATGATTTTCATGCTTCTAGGCTTTTGCTTTTCCTTCTGCCTGGAGTTCTCTTATCCCCGTTCTTTTCTTGGTAAACACATTTGACACTCAACTCAAACATCACTCCTTGGGGAAGTTTTTTGAACTCCTTTATGCAGGGAGTCACTCTTCCCTGTGGTTACAGCATGGCATCATCTGTGACACTCCTCATGAGATAAAGTACTGGTTCTCACACATTGCACTCATAGGATTACCTGGGGGATTGTTTAAAATACATATTCCTGGGCTCCAACCTCAGAACTTCTGACTCAGTATATCTAGGGTGAGACCAAGAAATCTGCATTTTAAGTAGGAACCCAGGAGATTCCTAGGTACCCTTTTACTGAAGTCCCATTGCTCCATCATATGATATGGGGAGTCACCTGACCATACTTTGAAAAACTCTGCAGAATACTTATTTAACTGGCCTATATTCTCTGTAATTCTACTAGCTTCTCTGGGTACAGATCAAGTCTCCAGAGCTGGGCACAGAGACTGGCACATAGCAGCCCTCACAATTCTAGGGAGCAAGAAGAAAAACTATCATCATTATATGGATTTTATTGATCCTCTTTTTAATGATAAAGAAATGAAGGCCCATGACACATAGGTGGCACTCAAATCCAGGTTTGAGTCTGGGAGTTGTGGAATGAAACCTCTATTTCATATGCAAAGAGAATTTGTATAAAAAAGAAGACAAGCTATATAGTATAAATACTTGAGGGAGTATTTTGGACTAATTCTTTTCTGTTCTGTTTATACTTCCTTGGGGTTTTTGGCTAGATTCTGTTTTGGCTATTTCTACTCCCATCCCCTCAGGTATGTAGCAGATATATTTTGGAAGTCTGCTAAGGTCATGTTCTTTTCTTTGGAAGTGCCTCCCCAATCCCCACTTGCCACCCCAGACTCCAGAAAGGATAGAATGATGTTTGTACGAGGTGACTTCAACTCTCATTCATAACTGACCCTGAACTGAATCTCAAATTCTCTCTTCAGAACTTGAACCATGAGATCCAGATGTTGTCAGATGGTAATGGGCAGGGGAGCTGTGAGGTCATGTTGTAACTAGAGTTGGCACCATGGCAACGCAGAGCTCCATGCAAATTAGTGGTATGAGGTTTCAGGAAGGAAGAGCCTTGCAGAGAAAGTGGGGGGGGGGGGGGTTGGGAAGAGGAGAGAGAGAGAGAGAGAAGAAAGAAATGTAGTAAGTTTTCTGGCAGAGACCAGAGGACATGTGGCTCCAGGGAGAGACAACAGCTGGATAGACAAAGGGGCCAGCAGCTCACAGATTTTCTAGTTCTTATGTGGCTCATCTGTATTTCCTGGCATTGCATTCTATAAAGTACTCCTGATTCCTTATAATCAATCCTCCTTGTTGTATGCTAGCTTGAGTCTGTTACTTGAAACCTAAGACAGTGATCAAATGAAAGACCTACACACAACCTTGGTATAAGTAAGACCATCTACTGCCCTATTTCTCCTTGCCATTGAGAGGTCCCACAACAAGCTGCCATCTTGCAGCAAACGTACATAAACCTTGACTTGTTTTCTATTTAATTCTGGGCTATAGTTGTTCTTTCTCCCTTTGCTGGTTCATGAGTTAACATCTAGTCTTGGTCTCCAGTGAGAACATACTGAGACTTAAGTTCAGAATAAAAAGATTCAAATTCATCTGCCTCCCAAGGCTTACAATGCCCATAGGTCTTCCACCCAGAATCTCTGTCTCTAGCAGCCACGCTCAACAAGTGAGACCATCTTAACAGAGCTCTGCGTGGCAGAATCAGTGAAATATAGGCTTCCAGTGTAGTTCCTATTGCACAAACTGCCTGACAGCAGAAATCACATCAATTATAGGCAGAATTGAACCCCTGGAAGTCAGCTGGGAAACTGTGGGCTGACTTGACCAAATGATACATTGACCCCTGACAGTGCTATCAACTAGTATCTCAATAAATCAGCCAATCCATCAGATCTGCACAAGGTCACTGACTGACATAGCACATCAATAAAATATTATGCCTGGAAACAAGGGGTGCTATGGGGTAACTATAAGTTTAGAGTCAGATATGCCCACCTTGAAACCTACTCCATCACTCCTTCCTGGGAGAGTTTGAGCGACTTTATTTACTTAACTCTTTTGAGCCTCAGTTTCCTTATTTGTAGAATGCGGTTAACAGCATCTACCTTAGAATGTCTTAGGACTATTACAATGTATAATGCAGGAAAAGCATATAGCAGAACACTCAGCATATAGTAAATGCTCAATATGTTTTTTCTCCCTGCCCTGGTCCCCACATCAGTACTTAAGGCTACATAAGAGAGCAGAGATGAATCTCTCCTACTTTCTCATTTAAATTTATTTTCCCAAATAGCTGCCAAACATCAGGCCAGTTAACACTTGGACCAGATGTGGCTTGGTGACACTAGGTAGCTGCACCCCCATAGTAAGCTGATGTCTGCTCGCCTAAAGTTAGAAGATCTGGATTCTAGTGCTACACTTGGGGCTCTCCTTCACCCTCTCTCAACTACAAAAGAGCAGAATCATCCCTGCTCACTGGTTATTGTGAAGAATGCATGAGAAAGTGAGTGGGGGAAAGGTTAGGAAATCACAGGGCCCTGGTGAAAGAAGGCTGAAGATGGAAATGACCGTGCAGTCAGCTTGAAGCTAGGTGAGCTGCCTTTGCAGGGAGGCAGGGCCTGGATCTAGCAGCCACCAAACATGCTGGGCTAATCCAGGGGAAGTCGAGGATGAATTGTTGTAGAGTAGGGAGTCAGAATCAGTCGATATATAATTAGTACCAGCTTTTCATGGAGTCTTTTAGGACCTTGCCATTCAGCGTGTCGGTGGAGCAGTGGTGTGGACATCACCTGGGGCTCATTAGAAATGAAGGCGCTCAGGCTTCACCCAGGACCCATTGGATAAAAATCTGCATTTTAACAAGATCCCCAGGTGATTCATACGTGCACTGAAATTTGAGGAGCACCACAATTTAACTGGCTTCTAATTAGAATAGTGATGCAAATCTCAACACTGACCAAGGTCCCTCTTGTCAAATGGCCAAGATGAGAAAAAAATTTTTTTTTCAGCCTTGTTAATAACAAGCCATTCCCTTCAGCTGCTTTTTATTTGTATAAAGAATTAGGTTTCAGATGAAAGATAATAGATTTGTTTCATTAGCTACACTGACAGCAATTGGTTCACCAGAACTGGGAATAAGGAGGGGTGGCAGGGGAGAAAGCAGCAAACACCTATGGGAGGAGTACTGTTTCCTGACATGTGAGTTGATTCCTCACAAAATCTGTATTAGAAATCTAATTCTCACTATGTTACACATTAGAAATAGGCTCAGAAACGTTGAGGAGCTTGCTAACTTCATGTAAGGGATATAGCTGGAATTTAAATGCAGGCCCGTTTGACCTTAAACACCATACCCCACTATTTGTTCTAGTTACTATTGCTGCTTACAAATTAATGCAAGACTTAGAAGCTTGAAACAACCATTTTATTATGCCAATGGATTCTGTGGGTCAAGAATTCCGGACAAGGCATAGTGGGAATGCCTTGTCTCGCCCCTTAATGGATAGGGGGTACTTTATGGTTGGGTTTGGACTCATGGGATGGCAACTTCACTTACATGTGTGGCAGTTGATGGTGGCCATCAGCCCAGACCTTAGCTGTGCTTGTTACCAGAATGCCTACGCGTGGCCTCTTCATGCGACCTGGACTTTCTAACAGCATGGCAGTCTCAAGGAAGTTGGACTTCTTCCATGGCGTCTAAGAGATCCAAAAGTGAGTATCCCAGTAAATAAGGCAGAAGCTATATCACCTTTTCTGACTGAGCCTTAAAAGTCTTACAGCCTCTGTTCTACCACATTCCACTGGAGTTACAGGTAAGTCACAAACCTGCCCAGATTCAAGGGGAGGAGACAAAGATCCCACCTCTGATGGGAGGATTGTCAAAGGCCATATAGCAATTTTTCTTTAATTTCCCTATGGTTGGGTGGGATACTGTGGGGTATACTTTGATGGGAGATGGTAGTTGGATCAAAATTTTTGCTTCCCTGTTGCCTAAGACCGGCTGTATTTAGTAGTAAAACAGCAGGTGGAACTATAGGCCAGGCCACATCTGAAGGTACCAAATGCCTTGTTGACATCTTCCAGTTGTCTTTGTAGGCCTTGCCAAAGTAAATAGGATTTCCAAACTCTGGTGTGCCTCAGCAGGAGCTAGAAATCCCAGTTAAAGCTGCCAATAGAGACTGAAAAAAGCAATGTGAAGTCATTTTGTCATCTGGAAGAAAGTTTTCTATGTGGGAGGTGGACGTTGGGTTGGTGATAACTGGCGGAGTATTGAAAGGCACTCTCATTTTCCCATTACTTTTAGAATTCTCTTGCTTTTTGCACTTTCTTTACCTGATTTACTTTGACAAGAAAGACTTCTGTTTTCCAAGATATTGTTGCTTTTCAGTCTATTACACTCAAATGTCAGGCAGGGAATAGAAGAGATAGCTCGAGAAGTGTTAGGGAATTTGAGGGGAGAAAGCCCTACAGAGTGGTAAATAAGTCTCCGTAGCCTGATTCTGATGAATCGCAGCCACCAAATGGTTTATCTGTGACTGTCTAGAAGACCTGGAAACTATCCTCTAAATGGTTCACTGAGTCTGGAGGGAGGTATCTCATCTAACACAGCATTCAGTGTTATAAAGGTCACTGTTGTCAGCTTCACATAGAATAATCCCTTGTCCAAGATGAGAGGAGGGAAGACAATAATAGTAGTAAATGTAATAATCATAAAAGGATCTAAAGGTGGGAAACAACTCCTATGTGCCACTCTCTGGCTGGATGTCCGCTTTCTAGCTATTAGGCCAGTTCCTGTCACATGAAGACAGTCAAACAGCAGGTTGGTAGAATATTTGAATGACAATATAGAATTTGATGGGTTGGGTATAATTGCCTCTGTGGTACCAATTGTCAACATGCAGATATGAGTATACGCCCAATCTCAAAATCTGCTGCCCTAACTCACTCCCACTGCAAATCACCAAGCTAAAGCCAAACCATTAACAGAGTCATCCTTTTCCATCGTAGGGTGTTCCAGCATATGATGCTATGGCACCCCAGCGACTGATTTTCAGCTGCCATCCAAAGAACAGGGAAAAGAAAGTATCATTTATTCCCATGGCTACTGTGTTCTAGAGATTTGCAGGTGGACAAATTAGGAAAAACAAGGTAGGCACAGGATTTGTTGAAAGCTTGCTGGCCCTAAAGTAAGGCAGGAAGATCAAACTGGGGAGTGAGTGGCCCCCTCCCCCCGACCCCTACCTCTGTACATAGAGGTTGAAAGCAGAGTGGCTGTCAAAGCCTGTGTCTGCCACACAATTTTGCTCCAAGGGAGCATGTTCTGAATTACAAGGGATCTGCAATATTCCGACACAGCAGCCACAAGGAATTGTAGCAGAAGCAAAGTGATCTTTTGTCTGAAGCAGCCTTGAGCACAGATGCTCTGCTCTGGCGGCCTGCCCATCGGCCAGCCCTTGTGTTGATAGAGATGATTTCCCTGCATAAAGTTGCTTCAGTCATCAAAGTAGCAGCAAGAAGGTGCTGCCAACTTTGAAGTGAGTGTGGCAAAAATGCTTGCTGAGGTAATGATGAATCACAGCTGTGGATTTCAGGGTTATGAAGATCCTGGCACAGGTACAGGCAGTGGTGCTGCCCCCAGTGTTAGCTCAAGATGAAAGTGGACAAGGTCCTGGGCTCTATCCTGGACTCTTTTTTTCTCTCTCTCTCCCTCTTTAGGATACAGAGGAGTGATGATTGGTTGAACAACTTACTAATCTACATAATGATTATTCTCAGAACATGATCAAGAACTTTTTATTTGGACATGGGGAGCGCAGGCTCAAAATTCTGATGCCTTTCTTGTTTCTAGTTTGTGTTTCTGTGGGTGAGGCATTATAATAGGCTCAGCATTTCTCTTTCCCTGGTCTCAAGTGCCCTCTTCCATATTAGTTGGGAAATATTAGAGGTCTCGGACTTTCTAATTGAGACTAGTGGATCAGTGGGTTATTACATCAGGATGAGAGGCCAAGATGGTGTGTGGCCATCACGTGCCACGGATGGCTGCCAGCTTCCTAGAATTTTTGCCATAAGGGGAAAGTGATAGTGTCAAGGGATGAACATAGATTCCTGCTTATTCACCACGGATGGGATTTGCTTTGATTCCATTCCATTCAATTCAAGGTTATCAGATCCTTTCCTGTGCTCTCCCGTCCCATCCCAACTCAGCCCATCCCTGTCCATTCCATCTGTCTCGTTCTATTTTGTAAGTTCCCTTTCATTTATACAGATACAAAATTCTACTCTGCTTAAGGAGCTTCCCCTATGGACAAAACACCCTGCTAGCCATCCCAGGGTGTACAAAGATTAGTAAGTCACAGGTAGCCCCTTGTAAAAGTGACTTAGGGGATTTATGAAGCCGCCCTCAATTTTACCCACTCCAAGGCCCTGCTGTTGCTATTTTTGGTCCTCCTCTTGGACACACCCCCTCTACTTCTCCTTCGAGACACTGTGAAGAGGAAGGAGCACCAGGAGGAGGAAGGCTAGTATCTTGGGCTCTGACTAGTTCTTATTTCTCTCTGAAACTTCAGAGTCTGCCCAATATAAGGCACATATTTGTTACTCTATAAATCTTTGTTAATTTCCCTCTATGTTGGTTGAATGAATAACAAGCTGTGTGGCCTTGGGCAAGACACTGCCCCTCTCTGGGTCTCAGTTTCCTTCTCCTGCAAAATAGGCAATATGATTAGGTCAGTGGTTTGTAGACTCTGCTACGGATTCTGGTTCAGGAGGTCAGTTCCAATAAAATCAGACTCTGAGAGGCAGGATAGCACAGTGATTAGGAACATTCCAGTTGCATCTCTACCACTTACTAGTTCTGTGATCCTAGACAAGTTACTTAGCTTCTCTGAGTCTCAGTTTCCTCATGTGTTGAAGGGTCATAATGCTCACCTCATATGGTTTCTGTGGGAGTTAAATGAGTTAATATATATAAAGTGTTCTCTATAGTGCCTGGCATATAAAGGGTGTCATGTGAGTGTGGGCTGTTATCATCTGAGGGGGCCTCTATTGTATACCAAGAAGAGCTGGCCATTTGGTATGAAGAATACAAAGATGAATAGTATACTTTTCCTATCATCAAGAAGTTTATAATCAGTAAAAAGATAGGTCATATACTATGTGAAATGTGAATATATGCATAGGAAAAAACATAAAGTATAGCAATATATTATCAGGAGCCATCTCTGTATAGTAAGACTATTGATCATACAGTTTTTTTAAAATTACATTTTTCCGAATTACATTCTCTAAAATGAACTTGTATTAAATCTTTGCTTGAGGACAAATAATAAACATTAATAAAACACCACAAAAAGAACAGTAGAGTTTAATATGGGAGATGCTTAAGTACACAGAATTATAATCCAAGAAACTCTATGGTGGTCTTTTTGTGCTACACACTTTCACTCAGAATAAAGCAAAGAAAAAATAAATTGAAATGGTAAAGTCCTTTATGGTCTGCTCTTCAGCTTAATTTCTTTCCATTTGCCCTCTTACCTTCTGTGGTGCAGCAATTCTGAACTATTTTCAAATCTCCATGCTTAAGGTTCTTCTCAGTAATTCAATAAACAAATTACGTTGCTTAGTTTTAAAATATTTGCTTATTTTGCTACATGAATTGTTGTTATTGATTTCTGATTAATATAGTTATGGTCAAAGAATATAGTCTATGTAACTTCAATCTTTTGAATTTGTTGAGGCTTTTTTTAAATGATACACATATGGTCCATCTTTGTGAATGTTTCACATGCATTTTAAAAGAATATGCATTTTGTAGTTATTTAGGGTAGAGTTCTATAAATGTCAATTTTGTCAGATTGGTTGATAGTGTTGTTCAAATCTTCTCTATTATTGATTTTTTTTCCTTGTGTGATGAAAAATGGACTCTCTTTGACAATCACAAGTGTTTGGCACAATGGTTGGATGAAGATGAAGTGCTGAAACACAGTCCCAAACTGAATATTCATCCAAAAAAGCAAATGGTGTCTGTTTAGTGGTCCAGTGCTGGTATTATCCACTACAGCTTCATGAAACCTGGTCGGTTGATTACAGTGGATGTCTACTGTGACCAGTTGGACAAAATGATAAGGATGCTTGTGATAAAGCAGCCAAGATTGATCAATAGAGACAGGCCAATCCTCTTGTAAGACAACACTCGACCACATGTCTCACAAACAACGCTGCTCAAACTACAGAAGCTGGACTCGGAAACTCTCTGTCATCCACCATTTTCACCAGACCTTGCACCAACTGACTACCACTTCTTCCAGGCTTTGTACCCCTTCTTGCAAGGAAAAATATTCAATTCTCAGCAAGCTGTGGAAAACACCTTTTGTGATTTCATCACCACTCACTCTCCAGGCTTCTTTGCTTGTGGCATAAACAAGCTACCATTAAGATGGCAAAACTTTTTCAATAGTTTGGGTGCATACTTTGATTAATTGTACTGCTTCTTGTTTGAGATATAATAAACTACACTTTTGATTCTAAATTAGACATTTCACATTTAATTACCTAATACATGAGTAACTGCAATTCCTGAAGAAAAAAATACATGGAAAATATAGAAAAAATTTTGAAGAAGTAATGGCCTCCAAATCCTCAAATTTAATAAAAATTATAAATTGATCAATCCAATAACTCTAAGCATGAGAAACATAAAGACAACTGCACAAATTGCTCAAAACCAGTGATGAAGAGAAAAACTCTTAAAATCAGCCAGAGAAAATAAGATGCACACAGAGGGACAAAAATAAGAAATGCAGCAGATGTCTCATCAGAAACAATGCAAGTGAGAAGATAGTGGAATAAAATCTTCAAAGTAATAAAAGAAAAAAAAATCAACCTAGAATTCTACACTCAGAGAAAATATCTTTTAAAACTGAAAATGATATATATATATATCTTCAGATATATAAAAGCTAAAAAGAATTCATGATCAGCAGACTTACACTACAAGAAATATTAAAGGACGTTCTTCAGGCAGAAGGTAAATGATACTGTATGAAAATATGGATATACACAAAGGAATGAAGAACATCAAATATGATAACTATATAGATACAGATATAAGATTGTTTTCTTATTATTTGAATCTCTTTGGAAGAAAATTAATGGTTAGGACTAAAATAAAAACAATGTAGTGTGGGATATATAATATATATCAAAGCAAAATGTATGACAACAATAGCACAAAGGCCTACAGGAGGGGAATGGAAGTATACTACACATGAAGTGGTATAATATTATTGAAGACAGACTGTGATCAGTAAAACATGTATACTATTATCCCTAAAGCAATTACTAAAAAAACTTCTGCAAAAACAGAACAAAAATTATCGCTCATAAAAGTTCAGCAATGCAGATTAAATGTAATCATAAAATAATTTATCCAAAAAAAGAAAGAAAGAAAAATGGTAACAAGGAATAAATGGAACAAATAGCAAGATAATAAAATCATAACTAACCATGTTAGTAATCACATTAAATGTAAATGATCTACACAGCAATTAAGAGGCAGAGATTGTCTTACTGGCTTAAAAAAGCAAGAATAAATTGTATGTTGCCTATAGAAAATGTGTTTTAAATATCAAGACACAAATTGGTTAATAGTAAAAGGCTGAGAAAGATAATGCACAAAAGAACAACGCTTAGAAAGATAAAAAATAGATCAATGGAATAGAATAGTGAGTCCAGAAAGAGACTCAGTCATATATGGACAATAGATCTTCGACAAATGTGCAAAGGAAATTCATGTAGAAAGGATAGTTTTTTCAAGAAATAGAGGTGAAACAATTGGGTATCAAAATGCAAGAGAACAAACTTAAATTTATACTTTATATTATGTATAAAAATTAACTCAAAATGCATCACAGACATAAATGTAAAATTTAAAGCTGTAAGACTTCTAGAACAGAATTTTATAGCCTTAGGTTAGGTAAAAGTTTCTTAGATGTAATACCAAAAGCACTATGCATATAAGAAAAAAATGATAAATTGGACTTCATCAATTTAAAAACTTTTGCTTTTTGCTGTTAAAAGAATGAAAATACAAACCACAACTGGGAAAAGATATTTGCAAATCATGTGTCTTATAAAGAATTTTTATCTAGAATATGTTAAGTACATTCAAAAGTCAATGATAAGAATGGTTAAAATTAAAAATATTGGCCATACCAAGTATTGGCAAGGATGTGGAGAAACCAGCACTCCCATACATTGCTGGTGGTAACGTAAACCAGTTTGGAGAACAGTTTGGCAGTTTCTAAAAATTTATACATAAACCTATCATTTAATTCAGCCATTCCACTTCTAAAAATGAAAGCATATATCCATACACAGACTTGTACATGAATGTCCAGAGTAGCTTTATTTTTATTAGCCCTGAACTGGAAATAACCCAGTTGTTAATATATAATTGAATGGGTACACAATTTGTGGTACATACACACAATGGAATAGTATTCAGAAGTTAAAAGGAATTAACTATTTATATTGATGACAACATAAATGAATCCCAAAATAATTATGCTGAGCGAAAGAGGCCAGACCAAAAAAGAGTACATAATGTTTGATTCCATTTATATAAAATTCTAGATAATGTGAATTAATCTAGAGTGACAGAAAACAGATCAGTGGTTGCCTGGAAAGGAGGTGAGATTACAAAAGTGCACAAAGAGTTCTTTGGAGGTAATTGATATGTTTATTATTTTGATTGTGGTCAAAATAAATAAATTTGATAAATAATAAATAAATAAATAATAAATAAAATAAATAAATTTGATAAATAAAATTTATCAAATTTTACACTGTAGGCCAAGCATGGTGGCTCACACTTATAATCCCAGCACTTTGTGAGGCTGAGGTGGGAGGATTGCTTGAGGACAGGAGTTTGAGACCAGCCTGGGCAACATAGCAAGATCCCAGCTTTACAAACAATAAATTAAAAATTAGCTGGACATGGTGGCATGTGTCTGTAGTCCTAGCTACTCAGGAGGCTGAGGCGGGAAGTTCACTTAAGCCCAGCAGTTTGAGGTTGCAGTGAGCTATGATCATGCTACTGCACTCCAGCCTAGGCAACAGAGTGAAAACCTTTCTCCAAAAAACACCTCCTGTAAAATTTACATTTTACAATGTAAATATGTGTCACCTTTTGTATATCAATTATATCTCAATAAAACTTTTATAGGAACTATTGATATTGTCCAACTTTCCTGAGAAATTCATTATTTATATCCCTGCTTCAGATGAGAGAGTTATGCTAGACAAAACATAAATTTAATGATGTCAAGAAATATTTTCATTATTTAAATATCTACATGGAAATAAGACTAAGGTATACAGTATGATTTGAGGCCCAAAGATAAAAAACAGAAAAATGTCAGTTCAAGAAGCCGAAACCTTGGCTCCCACTGGCATTTTGTTAGTATGTATAGTTGGAACCATGTATTTTCATAATGTTAATGATGAACAAAATTGTCAAATTGAATTTTAAGTCTTGAAACTAAAATAGCTATCACTGTGGAGCTGTGTGGAGCCCAATTATAAAGGAATTGGATTGTAATTGTAAATTGCTGAATATAGTAATTATTGTGGCAGATGTACAGTAATTAGTTTGTAACAATAAGACTTTTATTTTGTGACTTTTGCAATATCTTCCAAAAGAGGAAAAGTAGCTATGGATGGGCAGACTTTGATTTGGACTCTGCAGTGTTTTTAGGATTTATTTTTCTGCAGCAAGCCTGGGCTTGTATGTCAGCAGGCAATGCTGGTGACAAGATTTTGGCTCAGGAATCAGAGAGAAGAGAATGCATGGTAGTGAAATAGCTAAGATGATATAATTGGGCAAAGGAATTTAATGATTTTTGAGTGGAATGTCAGTACACAAAGGAACAATACTGCTGATTTGCTGGTAACAGTCATTGCACAAGTTAACATAGTAATTAAGCAAAACTTTAAATCAAATTCTCCCAAAGTGTTTATGGTCTCAAAATGTAGAATATGGAGTAGTGCCAAAAAGAGGGATTTGGGAGTTGGGAAAATTTGAGTTGGAATCTCCGGTTCATCACATACCAGCTGTGTGAACGTTAGTAAAGTGCTGAGTTTTCTTATCTATAAATGGAAATGATAATATCTATCTTTGCAAGCTAATAGAGATAACAGATAATGTATGTGAAGTTCCTAATACTCCAGGCCACTTATTCTAAAAAGGGAATTTGTTCAATGCTGTAAAAAGTCCTGAAAAGTGAACAACACAACATTTTCAACCCCTACTTTGGTTCCTGTAAAAATTAGGGATACCATCTATAAACTGTCTAGTGTAATGCCTTCCACATAGTAGATGCTCAATAAATGGTAGATAGTATGCATATTATTTAAGAAACTTGGGTAAGGATCTTGAAGTAGAATCCTGGTCCTAATTGCAGTTCTACCACCAAATAGTTGTGCACCCTCAGGCAACTCATTTGTCACTTCCCCTTTCTGAGCTAATGGCCGTTAATACCTCTTCTACTTTACAACAGTAGCACTTGCTTCCTTTTCTTTTTGTTCTTAACTTTTTCATTATGGTAAAGAAAACAGTTGAGACCCAGAATAAAAATTCAAACAGTGAGTTGATAATGACCTGTGGATCTCCCTCATCCAAATCCTTAGTTAACTACTATCAAGTGTTTCTTATGTGTTCTTTTGGGAAACTTCCATGCTATCACTGTGTGTGTGTGTGTGCACGTGCACGCACTCATGTGTGTATGTTTACTTTTTCAAAATAAGGTACAATATTATTCTAAACATATTGTTATATATCTTACTTGAGTTTTCTCCAAGTACCAATTTATCTTGAAGAGCTTTCCATATCAGCACATATACATCTGCCATATTTTGGTTCATGCCAATGACATAGTAATAGCTGTGTTATATTCCAAATGAATGAAAGCAATATTGTTAGGTAGGTAATTAGGATCTCTGACTCTTCTCAGGACAAGGGTTCCTTGCTTTGGTGCTGTCTCGAGCAACTGCTCCACCTGGGAAGAAGGATAAGGGCAGGCACCCCATTTTGGTGCTGCCCCCACCCTTAATCCTATCCCGAGTAACTGCTGTACCTGGGGAAGGAGGGAATGCTTTATCAATCTGAGAATTCCCCAGCCCAGTCGTGATAGGATTTAGGAAGTGACCTAGAGTAACCTAAGGGTAATTATTGTGCCATTATCTTGAATCTGCATTGTGGTTCACCCCCCAGGTGGGCTTTTGGAGAGGAAGCTTCTATATGCAGATGGAATTTTGAGGTCACCTGTTGATCATCTGATAACATCCTACACCTCCTGAGAACCCTCCCCCAGACTGGGCTAATAAAAGGAAACAATCTGAGAATTCAGAGAGAGAGAAAGTGGATCAGTCAGTGAGTCAGTGAGTCAGTCTGTCTCTCTCCACTCACAGAGACAGATCCGTTTTGTTCTACAATAAAGAACTGCATGTGTGAAACTGCTTCCTGCCTGAGGTTACTCCGTTGCATTGGCCCTGCTGGTGATTTTTCCAATATATTAATCTGAACTTGACACTTTCATGTGTCTGGTCATTCTTTGGCCAAGAGCACACTAAGAACCAAGGGCAGACTGCCACCCTGACAATATCAGTTATTTAATTAGCCCTCTAGTAATGGACATATAGATTTTTTTTTTGCTTTTAAAAACAATGCAGCAAACATTTATCTATGCATATTCTTTTTTTGTATATGAGTACATTTATCTGTAAGATAAATGTTTGGAAGATGAATTGCTGAAGCAAAGGGTGTGTATAGTAAAATTTTGATTAAAAAATTCTCAAATTATTCTCCAGAGAGGGTGAACAAATTTATATGGCCAGTATGTGAATATGCATAATTATTTTCCCATATACTAACATTGTGATAACTTGGATTTTCACAGAGAGTAATTTTTCATTGACAGAATTCAGTTCATCCTTTATTGTTCACATTTTTTTTTTAGTAGAAATGACTTGATTCAACAAATATTTAATCTCATAAGACTTCATTTTGTGTGATGTATGGCATTAGATGTTTGGAGAAGTCAAAATTCTTTAGATACAGTCTATGCCTCTGACTAAACACTAACACTATTGAGAGACGTATACATACTCTGGCCTCAGATTACCTTTCCCACCTTATCTATTTGTAATAACTTTTGTGACCATTGTAGGACTGAAAATGTTCAAGTTTCATGAATATTTTAAGTGAGTACTAGAAGTTTCATGAATATGTTAAGTAGTAGGTTGGTTAGCACGGACAGTGCAACCACAGCTCACTAACCTCTGCCTTGTACACACTCATTTGCCACCATCTGTATTCTTTTCACCACTATACGCTAGTGCAAGGAAATGGGATTGGGAATTTATGATTTACTCTGTCTCTTTTACAGCTCTTCCAGGGTAGTTGATCCATAATTCCAGCTGCCTATAACTAGATTATAGCACGTCTGCCTCACTGTGGAAAAGAGATCCCCAGTGGAAAGCAACACCATTATAATGAGGAGCAATAGTCCATAATTGGGACAAAAAGGAACATAGTAAACAGATGAGGCTTCTGGAAGAGACAAATGAATGACAAGGAATGACAGGAGGAATGGGGAGGGGTGATGGGAGCAGGGGGAGATGAATCTATTTGCTGAAAGATGACATCCAGGACAAAGAGACAACAACAATAACCAAAAACAAATATGAAAACAAATAATGGCCACATTGAAAGTTCTTATAGGCCTTGTGTTAGGTTTGAAATATTCATTTGTGTTACTTTTGGCTTGAACATGCACACGGAGTGTTCTGGATCAGAGACAAATTCTTTATTAAATACCTCCCAGTGAATAATAAGAGCGCTGGCCTCCCCTTTGCCCTAGTCCCACCCTGCCCTAGGGTGACATGATGACAGCCAGGTCAACTGTCTTACATGAGGAGCTGGATAACCCACAGGGAGACAGAAGGAAAAATAATTTTTCTCTGCCTATAAAGGGGAAGCAGGCAGTCATTCCTTAATTCTCCTGAAAGGGTTTCTTCTAGGCTGAAGTCTTTTGGTATGCTAATAAAATCTCCTCAGGAATCTGATGGCTCCTTGCCTCCAGGCTTTTGTGACTTAGAACTCTGGCCTATTCCTCCTTGAAGTGGAAATACTTGGGAAGGAAATACTTCCTTCTCTAGTTAGAGAGGTTAGAGAGGTTCTGAGGTAACCTAGGTACCTATCTTGAGATGGAACATTTGATTTTTGAGTGACAAGTTTTAAGCAAAAGGCTACAGATCTAATCTTTATGCTAAGTGGAAATGTTTCCAGGAGAAGTAAAAGCAAGCTTTCTTATGCTTTATAGTTTATGTTTTTGAGCTCAGGAGGCTATGGTTTTTTTTTTACTGGAACACTCAGAAGTCCTGGGAAGTTTTATGTCTGCACACCTTGGTAAGGCTGTATCCTAGCATGCAGTGCTGATGAACAATTGTGTCATATGAGTTGTCTCTTTACTAAGATATGTTGATTTGTGGATGGGCAGGACAAGCCTGCCTAAGCCTAGCACCAGTTTATAATAGCCATTAACTTCCCTGGTTGTAATGGGAGGGAGTTTTTCTAACTTTGAGGGATTTGGAAGGTTTTATAAAGGAGATAGTTCTAGAGCTGGCTCTTAATAATGGGCAGGAATTTTCAAATAGAAAGAAAGGTTGGAAAACTTTCCACTGTGAACTAAAATAAAATCTTAAGCTTCCCCCCACCCCAACTAGCTGACTGAATAGACCCCCTTCTTGGCCAAGGGGATACCCTAAAACTGAGTTACTAACAATGAGAAGGGAGGTCAGACATGCCTCATCATGACCCCCTCCCTTCTTGGAGATATCCTTTGTAACTCATTAACAGGCCTAAGGCTATACAAGACAAACAAACCTACAGGTCCTCAATATACATAACGAATCACTTGAGTCTGGGTATATGTCCAGTGGCTTGTCTCTGATTAACAGACTTCCTTATCTTAACTTAGAACATTACAAGCTTTTAGACAAAGCTTCATTTCTTTGACCAATTACAAATCAGAGTCTTTAAGCCCGTCTATAACCTGTAAGCCCCCACTTTGTGATGTCACACCTTTTTGGGCCAAACCAATATACGCCTTCCAAGTATTGATTTATGACTTTATGTGTAATTCCTGTCTCACTGAAATGTATAAAACCAAACTGTAACCCAAGCACAGTGAGTTCACTTGCTCAAGGCTTCTTGGGCATGGCTTTGGGCCATGGTCCTCAAATTTGGCTCAAAATAAACATCTTTAAATTATTTTATAGAGTTTGGCTTCTTTTCCATTGACACCACCTAGAGCAATGCTTCCCAAAAATTTTCAATAGAGGACTCCTGAGGGCAAAAATAAGTGACCACAAACCTCTGGGGAGGTTACTGGGAGGTTACTACTGGTAGTGGTGGTAGAGAGAATAGTTAAAAACACGCCTATCATTTCTCTGAAATTTCATTTGAAGTTTGCATTCAGATTCAAATTTAGAAAATAAAATTTCATCCCCATATCTTTATGATTAAAGTTAAGTTGCACCCTGATTTTTCCTTTCTCATGTCCTCTCAGAAGAATACTTCCTCAGTTTAAGAAACTGGAGCCTAGATGGATTATCAAACGAGAGACAGGGAGGTAGGACATTCTGGACAAGTTTATAGAAATGCAACTTGGATATTGACTTGAGATGGAGAGGGCTGTTGGGGGCCTGTCTAGCTGGCAGTGATATTGAAATGATAGATGGGCAGGGCAGCACATTGTGCAGGGCAGCACACTGTATAGGTCCTTGAATGCTGTGGTAAGGAATTAGAATTTTACTGTTTTACTCTCTAGCCATTGAGAATCTATTAAAAGTCTTAGAAAGGGAATTTGCTGAATCACTTCAATCAAAAAAGGCAGAAGGTGTCTTGGAGGCAAAAGATTCCTTAGGAAGCTACTGAGGGTGACAGAAATGTGGGCCTGAATTAGGACCTTGACTGTAGAGGGAGAAAAAAGCAGGTGCCAATCTGAGATGAGTTGGGAGATATAACCCACCATGGATGTGGGTGATTGGGGCAACATGAGTAGAAGATAATGCCCAGGTTTGAACCCAGAGTAACTGAGAGGATGGTATATCTTCAGCAGAAATAGGCAGCAGAGTAGGTTGAGAGAGAGAAGGAGTTGTCTTCTGTACTTGTCAGGACGGAGAAAGCAATGGAATAAGCAGATGCCTGCAAACAACCTGTGCATGGAAAAGGGCACCTGAATGCAGAGAATAGGTTGGTAGTCCCTCACCAAAGAGGCAGTCAAATGCAATAGAGTTAATGTGTAAGGATTCAGAGAATGGTTTCTGTTCTTTGTATGGGGAAATGGCCACCACTGATATTTATTTCGTGTGGCCATTTAAACCTTTAAGTGGTGACTCCAAAATCTCTATTGTGGATGAAAAAATGGCTGATGGAGCTGGCTTGTAGCCAAAAATGTGTGTTGATTTGTCCAAGTCATTGTGACTCGTAGAGAGTTCAGAAGTGAATGGGGGATGGACGCCCATGTTGTTGAAGAAGCTTCCTGTTCTCTAAGGGCACAAACTGGGGTGCTAGCTCCTGCCAGCTCAAATGTTGGCTTCATTCCTAAGATGCACCCCATCCTCAGGTTGCATTGTTATTAAAGTCTTGGAAACCAGTGGGAGAAAGGGAATATTGGGCTCACCAAACTTTTAATTTCTTGAAGACTCTTGATCTCCTTCCCTTGAGGGGGTAATTGCCAACGCAAGGATATTTTTCCTTTGCCTTTTTTTGCTTCCCCTTGCCTTGATGTTCAAAGATACCAAGTAGTATTACTTTAAGATCACATCAAGTTGTACCCATGATACAATTTTATTTCTGAATTTACCAGGTGGATTTTATAAGATCTTATGGGTGTCTCCTTAGTGTGGGACAATATGTAAGATAAATTTAGCTATCCACTTTTTTATAGACATTTAGGTTGTCGACAAATGAAGGAGCTCAAGAAATTTCACCCCAAAGTATGACTCCTTGGTATAAAGGGTTTTTTGAGTTAAAGGCCCTTAGAGATCAACAGGTGTTGGAAAGGGCTTTCCTTCTATCTTCATAAAACCAGACAGACTCATTAAGAAGAATAATTGTCACTATATTGCAGGAAAATATCAAGAATGCAACCAGACCTGGCCCAACCCATTTTAAAGATAATACCTGTCTCTCAGGTTAATTTAATTTCCAAAGAGAATCATTTACAAGTCAATCTGTCTCACCCCATCCATTCATTCCCCAAGTATATATTCATCCTCCCTAGTGATCATTTATTGCCCCTCAACAGAATTACCTATATTCCTCATCTCCCCCTTTCCCTCTAAAATGAAGGTATATAAATTTCTGGACCCCACTGGTATACTGGGTGATCACTCTGTGATTCTCCCTGTGTGCATGGTAAATAAATATGTAATCTCTTTCTCTTACTAATCTGCCTTATTGTGAGTTGATCTTTCAGCAAACCTTCCAGGGGCAAAGGGGAAATTTTCCTTTTTCCACACTGGTAAATGAAAAATGAATCCACTTTAAATTTCAACTTTGAAAATCTCACTTAAATATCTGTTCACATGATACTAGTAATAGCAAAGTTGAGGGGAAACAATCATTTTTAGATTCTGCTAGTAAGAGTGAAAATTAATGCTCCTCTCTTGGCAAGGAATTTGGCAATATGTAGCAAGGGTTTTAAAATGATTTATCTTCTCTGATCCAGTAATTCCATTTCTAGAGATTCATCCCAAGGTAATAATGCTGTAGAAAAGATTTATGGATATGGATATTTAATAGTCTTTTTTATAATAGAAAAAACCTGGAAACAAATATTGAACAAGAGTGATTAAATAAATTATAGTGCATTAATATGACTGAATTATAGTTTGTATGGTCATGTTTTCAAAGAAGGTTTAATTGCATGAAAAATGCTTATAGTATAATATTAAACAAAAAAGCTGATATATATTATCATCTCATGAAATAGTTTCTTCATATTTTCTGTATTTTTCAGTCTTTTATAAGAAACATACATTTTCTACATAAAGAGTAAATATTACAATGATAATTTGTGCTGGAAGAGGTAACAGATGTTTATGAGAGGAATGTCTTTAGCTCCCTCCTGCTGACAATTTATTCAAGTTAATGAGGTGTCTAGGAGTGTCTTCAAACAAGGGTAGGATCATTTGTTTCAGTTTTTATGGTGGGCTGGGATAGCATTTACTGGACATACCCTCTGGGGAAGGGAGGTCTCATTCTAGATAAGAAGCCTAAGGCTCCATTAGATGACTGGAGTGCATAAGGTGTGGTTTGCCGAGTTGGGGTTTTTTTTGTGTGCATTTTTCAGATATAGAGAAGATCCTTCTCCTATCCCCTGACAGCATTCTTCTGTGAACTAAAATAAAATCTTAAGTCTTCCCTCCCATTGGCTGAATGAATGGACCCCCTGCTGGCCAAGGGGCTATCCTAAAACTAAATTGCCTGCCGCAAGGAGGGAGGTCAGACATGCCTCATCATGCCCCCCTCCATCCTTGGAGATATACTTTGTAACTCATTAACAGGCCTGAGGCTATGCAAGACAAACCTCCTCAATTTACACAAAAAATGTCTGGTAGTTTGTCTCTGGTTAACAGACTTACTTATGTTAAAATATTCCAAGCCTTTAGAAAAAAGCTTCATGTCTTTAACCAATTACAAGTCAAAGAGTCTTTAAACCCACCTATAACCTGTAAGCCCCCCCCACTTCGAGATGGCCCACCTTTTCTGGCCAAACAAATGTATGCCTTCCATGTATTGATTTATGACTTTACCTGTAATCCCTGTCTCCCTAAAATGTATAACACCAAACTGTAACCCAAGCACAGCCTTCTTGGCATGGCTCTGGGTCATGGTGCTCACATTTGGCTCGGAATAAACCTCTTTAAATTATTTTACAGAGTTTGGCTTCTTTTCCGTTGATACTTCCTATGACTGAGACAGACAGAAGAAAAAGCCCCAATCCACCATTCTGAAGAAGATTTTATAGATTTGTATGCTAAGTGAAAGTGCATTTTGGAATATTGCTGTTCTAACTCTAAAGTTTTGAGACTTAGAGGTCAAAGAAGGTAGACGTCTCAGATTTTTAACAGTTAAGAAGTAGTGAGGGGGCATCAAATTTTATGTAGGGATTATTTTATTTGAAATATAAATTCTATGTATTATGTATGCCATAATCTTGGTATTATTTTCTTTTAACTTAAAAAAAAGTAAGGAGAAAATTCTGATCTGTAGTTCAAATAAAGATGTCGATAGTTTAACTCTATTTCTTTGTACCATGCAGTTAAGACACCCACAATTAGTGATGGCAGCATGCACACATATCCGTGTTATTTTTTGTAGCATCAAAGAGGTCTGTAAGATGAGTAAGCAAACCTAAACATATAAATAATGCCAGTAAGTTTTGAGAACAGTTAGCAATAAAGGTAAGATTGATGACTATAGTAGGCCGCTTTTCCAACTTCCAACTATTTATCTAATGGTCTGACGTGTCCTAACTTCCTTTCCCGTCCCCTCTTCCACTTTCTCTTCCCCTCTTTCTCATCCTCCTCCTTTGATTTCCTCTTTCCTCACTCAAACTGTGTGATGTTAATGGAGATTGAAAATCATAGCACCTCAGTTTTGGGGTAGAGGGATTAGAGTCCTTTTCTAGCATCTTTTGAACTGGAGTTGGGCAGAAAGCTTTCTTGACTTTCTGGTCATTAGCTGAAGGAAAAAGCCTAGAATAACTTATGGCTGTATTTATAGGCTTGTAGAAAAAGCCTCAAATATAATAGGGAAGAATAGGCCAAAACACAGAGCAAAACTTAGACGAGTGTCAACCCTCCTCCCTGCCCCAGTGTGGGGTGGTGGTGATTGAATCCAACCATTCATGGGGCCTGCTGTCCTTTTTCTTTCTGCAGTTTTATTACCTCTCCCTTTTTGCATAAGCTAATTTGAGTTGGATTTCTATTGCTTGCAAAGAGTTTGGACTATTTCAATGAACATATTGGGTTAGCAGTCAGAATCACATACAGTGGTAGGTATATGGAGTTCTCCTTGGACATACTAACTTCACTTGCTTTTTATTTAATTCTAAAGTAAATACGAGTATCTAAAGAGTGAAGCAATAAGCACTTTGCAAAAGAAATGCCAAACTTCAGTTTCTTTGAAACCATTTAACTTTGGGGGAGAGCTAGAGATGATTAGGACAGGGAGTTTGGCTTATAAATAAGAAATGAGAAGCGAACAGTGATACCCTTCCACAGCACAGAAGCTATGTCTTGAAAAAGAATAAAAGGAATTAATTTAGAATCCCAGGCATCCCACTTTTCATCTGCTCTCAGAAACGGAAATGTGATCGAATACATTATAAAGTGATAATACAGAATTTGCCCTTTTCAGATTCTAAGCAAGATGAGTTTGTGGATAGATTTCTTGCCTATCAATTCAGATAAAGAAAAATGTCTTTCTGTCCTATATTCCTTGTATCAGGGAGGGTCCATGGACATTGTGGGATACCACTTTCCTTTGCTCCACAAACATCACTCAAGGTTTTTTCATCTTTCCTAACAGCATGAGACTATCACTAAACAAATAGACTCTCATTATCTTGGTATCACTTAGGCAGACTTCTACATTTTAAAAACATATTGAATGTATTTGAGATTAATATATCTCATATCAAAATCTAAGTGCTATCAGGTTTTTTTTGTTTTCATTATTATTTTTAATTGACACATAATTATACATATTTATAGGGCACACTGTGATATTTTGATACATGTGAGTTCTACGAGTTTTACCAATAATTCATGGGCAATCAAGTTAAAATGATGGTCTTATGTGTACTCAACAGAATTCTGAATTTCTGGAATGATCAGCTTCTCAGTTTCTGGTTTGAGAGCTCAGTCTGGTCTTCCTCTGACTAACGTATAAGTGGTATTTTAACAATTGACTCTTCACCTAGAGGTGTGTCAACTTTTGCCTCCTATGTGTAACTGGTACAGAAGGTGGGAGCAGTATTTATTTACTGAATGAATTTTCCAGATTTTACATAGAGGGAAGCAGAGATAAAGTATTATTTTGAAGCAAAGACATCTATAATCTTATCCTAATTTTTAAATTTATACACTGCTCCTCTTCTTGTTGGAAAGTAGATTGATAAAAACAAAATGATGTTGGGTTATATTGTCAGTATTTTTTTAAAAGACCCCTCCCCCCCAATATGTATACTACCTAAAAGATTGCATGGAGGAAAAGCCTTTACATAATCTAACTGCGTCAATCAGGGGTTGGCAACTTTTCAAAGCTATGGATACCTCTTCTTTCCCCAGTGTCTGTTAGTATTTGGTGTTAGCAGAGAGAGTTGCCCTGAAAAAATGGTGGTAGGTGAGGAGTACTTTCTCCTACCATGTTCCTGAGATGAAGGCAGCAGCAGCTGAGTGTGACCTTAGAGGAAGTGAAATTGTGTTTAGAATGAATACTCTCTCAGGCACTGGGCAGGGACAGTGGGAAGGTCCAGGAGCGGTGCAGAGTTACTGCATCTGTGCCTCTCTGTAGACAGAGCAGTTGTGCTCTGTGGGCCCGTTCAGTTGTCTTTGGCTGACCTTGACCTAGACCAATGATCACCTCCTTACATCTTAGATTTTTTAACACATTGACTGCCATGTGAGTCGTGTTTAACTCAGACTAGTTTTGACCTTGGGGCCATGTGAAGCAAAACCCTGCAGTTGGTTCCTGAAAATATTACTTGTTGATGTTCTTATTGTTAAAACTGATATTGACAATTTAATTCTAAAAACGTGGATTGCGTTGCATATAACTCACAACAGAAAACAATAAAAAGCAACAAAATTGGAAAGGATCGTTTTGTTTTAATAAAACACTGTGGCCCCGGTGAAATTTTTTTTTCTAATGTGGCAGTCAATGTGTTAAACAGATTTATTGAGGCATAATTGATGTATAATAAACTACATGAAAAGTGTAAAATTTGATAATTTTTGACATAAGCATATAACTGTAAAACGATCACCACAATCAAGATAATGAACAAAAACATAAGCCCTAGAGGTGTCCTCATATACCTTTGTAATCTCTCTCTTTAGCTCTTCTTTGCTTCCCCCTACCTCCATCCCTAGGCAACCAGTGATCTACTTTCTGTCCCTATAAGATGAGTTGTCATTTAATAGAATTTTATATAAATGGAACCATACAGTATGTAGTCTTTTCTTGTCTGTCTTCTTTCACTTAGCATAATTATTTTGACCTTTATCCATAGTTTAGCATGTATGCATAGTTCATTCCTTTTCATTGCTGATTAGTATTCCATTGTATATATATACCATAGTTTGTGTGTCCATTCACCCATTTATGGACATTTGGGTTGTTTCCAATTTTTGGCTATTACAAGTAAAACTGCTATGCATAGTCATGTGCAAGTCTTTGTGTACACATATGCTTTCATTTCTCTAGGGTAATACCTAGGAGTGGAATGTTGGGTCATATGGTGTATGTGCATAAAATGTGGGTGCAGTATTTATTTACTGAATGAATTTTTCATTCAGTAAATAGGTGTGTGGTGGTATCTCATTGTTATTTTAATTTGCATTTCCCTAAATCTCTGACTATAATTGTGGATCTATTTCTCCTTTCAGTTCTATCAGTTTTTTGATTCATGTATTTTGAAGCTCTGTTATTGCATGCATAAAAGTCCAGGATTGTTACGACCTCTTCCATTAGCCCCCCTAACATTATAAAATGGCTTTATTGATCCCTGATGATGTTCTTTGGCCTGAAATCTCCTTCATCTGATATAATATAGTCACTACATCTTTCCTTTTAATAATGTTAGCATGGTATATCCTTTTCTTTTTCTTTACTTTTAGACTATTAGTATCTTTAATTTAAAGTATGGTTTTTTTGGTCAGCATATAGTTGGATCTTGCTTTTTTAAAAAAATCCAATTGGACCATATCTTTTAATTGAGATATTTAGACCATTTCCATTAAATGTAATTATTGATTTGGCTAGCTATAAATCCATCTTTTTGTTCTTTATTGTTTCATCTGTTCTTTGTTTCCATTTTCCTCTATTCATGTCTTTTGGATAAATTGAATATATTTTATGATTCCATTTTATATCCTTTCTTGGCTTATTAGCTATAACTCTTATTTTATTAATTTAGTGGTTACTTTAGGGTTTATAATATATATCTTTAACTTATTACAGTCTACTCTCAAGTGATTTTGTATACAGCATAAGAACCTTATAATAGTATACTCCCGTTTCTCCCCTCCTGATCTTTGAGCTTTTTTTTTTCACATGACTTTTATATATGTTATCGGCACCATATTACATTGTTATTATTTTTGCTTAAATCTGGGTTGATAAACTTTTTCTGTTAAGAGCCAGATAGTCAATGTTTTAGACTTTGTGTGCCATATGGTCTGTGTTGCAACAATAAGATGACTGAGCATGACTGTGTTCCAATAGTCCAATTTATTTAAAGCCTAGTTAGCGAGAAGGATTTTGTCTGTGGGCTTTGGCTGACCCTTCATTTAAACAGTCAATCTTTTAGAGATTACCATGTCTAGTGTTCTTCATTTCTGTGTTCAGACTCATATTTTCATCTGCTATTATTTTCCTTCTGCCTGCAGGACTTCCTTTAAGATTTCTTGCAGGGCAGGTCTTCTGGTATTGAATTGTTTCAGTTATTGTATATTTAAAAAGATCTTAATTTTACCTTCATTTTTAAAAGATATTTTTCTGAGTGTAGAAGTCTAGGTTGACAGTATTTTCTTTTTGTCTTTTAAAAATGTTACCTCACTTTTTTCTCACTTGTGTTGTTTCCAACAAGAAATTTGCTTACATTCTTATCTTTATTTCTATGTAACAATGTGAAGAAGACAAGTAACATGTAACTTGTCTTTTTTCTGCAGCTGCTTTTAAGATTTTTCTCTTTGTTACTGGCTTTGAGCAACTTCATTATGATGTGCCTTGGTGTAGTTTTCTCCATATTTTTTGTGCTTAAAGTTCATTGAGCCCCTTGGCTCTATGGATTTATAGCTTTCATCAAATATGAAAAAATTTTGGCCATTATTCTTCAGATATCCTCCTGCCCCTTTTTGGGACTCTTGAGGTTCTCCTCTCCCTTCCCCCTCCTCCCCATCCCCATTCTCCTCCTTTTCCTCCTATGTATTTTCTTTCTGTGATTTATTTTGAAGAGTTTCTATTGCTATGTCTTCCAGTTCATTAGTCTTCTCTTCTGCAGTATCTCATTGGCTGTTTATTTCAACCAGTGTATTTTTTATATCACACATTTTAGGTTTCTATTTCAGAAGTACAATTTGGGTATCTTAAAAATATCTTCTACTTTTTTACTTAACATTTTAACATATGGAATACAGTCATAATATCTGTTTTAATTTTCTTTTCTGCTAAATTTAACATTTATGTTAGTTCTGAGTGGGTGGTAATTAATTGATTTTTCTCCTCATTATGGGCTTTATTTTTGTGCTTCTTTGCATTTGTAACTGGAGTCCAGATGTGGATTTTTACCTTGTCAGATGCTAGATATTTTTGTATTCCTCTAAATTTTTTTAAGTTTTGTTCCGGTATGCAGTCATGTTGCTTGTAGATAGTTTGATTCTTTTAAGTTTTGCTTTTAAGATTTGTTAGGTGGGTCTGAAGTAGTACACAGTCTAGAGATCACAATCTTCCACTATTAATGCAAGACATGTTTTGTAGTATACCTGATCCCCCATGACTTATGAAATTTTCCAATCTACCTATGTGAGGTAAAACACTGTTCCATCTAATCTTTTTTGGGTCATGTTTTCCCCCAGTCTTGGGATGTTTCCTCATATGCGTGTGCTGACCAGTACTTAGCTAAATAATCTATGGGAAACCTTTTCAGGTCCCTGGAGTTCTCTCTCTGTGCTGTTCTCTCCTCACTGGTAGTCTGTTCTCCAACTATCTTTGTCCTCAGGACTCTTAGCTTTATTTCCTCAACTTAGGAAACAGTGGACTCTGCCCAGCTTCCTTTTCCCTGCATTGAACTGTTCCAAGAGAGTGAGGCAATTGCAGCCCTTAACTCATTTGCTCCCTATCTCTCACAGACCACTGTCCTCCTTTGCTTGATTCCCAGTGTCTTGAAAATCATTGTTTCATATATTCTGTCCAGTTTTTGGTTGTTTCAGGGAGAGAATAAATCAGTCCTTCTCTTTTTAGATTTTCAGTGATACATATTCCATATCAGCTGGGGAAAATGTCTACCATCCAAAGTGGCAGGTACCCTATAGTATAGTGGTTAAAATTTAAGGACACCTAGTGAATACATTTCATTTCTTTGCTCATATTTAGAATGAATTAGGAGATAGTTGTGGAGTCAAAAGGTGGGGATTATGAGGTCAGTGCCTTTCTAATAAAATAAGGTTTGAGAAAGTAGTTAAGATTTGCAGTCAGTTCACTACATTTCATCTGGATTTAGACAGACTTACCTACCTATTCACAGGTAGCTTGAACCCGCACAGGCCAACCTAAGGAGCCAACTGAGATAAACCTCCAACTTACAGGAGCAATTAAAAACGGCCCAAGGCAGGTGGGCAAATGCATAAGGGAAAGGAAGAAGGGGCTGGTGGAGCTTCTTTTCCCAAACTCTCCAGATAAGCAACTCCTCCCCCTCCTCACCCATGCTGAATGTGGCCTTTGAAAGAGGCATTGAATGTCACTCTAGGGAAGGTCCCTACTGGTGGAAGATGGAGGAAATAAATGGTCTCACAAAGAGATGGGTTCAGGAGTAGATGGCCCTTGGCTCTCCCAAGTGACCTTAGGCAAGTTAATCCCTATTCTTATTTCTTCTTCTCTGAAGCTGTTTCACAACCTTCAATGAATTTATGTAGCGCTATTCCCTCTCTCCTTGTGTGTGTGTCTCTCTCCCTTCCTTCCTTTCTTTCTCTCTGTCTTTTTGTTATGATAATACCAGTTTATAAGGCACATGAGATTGTGGTAGCTTCATCACTTGCCACTTCCACAGAATCATAACCAGCTGTGTGAATGAGGATTACAATGACAACAAAGTTGCCATTGATTTCCTCCTGTCTGAGAAGCAATCCTGTTCTATCTGAACACTGAGGTTCTCAAAACTATTCAATTCAGAGATCCATAAAGGGATGTCACCAATATGAAATTTGGGCTCAGACTCTGCTCCAACAATGACATTTTCTGGAGCACTCCCTCTGCATTGCTGCAGCATTTAGTAAAATATTTGGGAAACATCCTGCCAGGCTGAGGTCTTGTGGCCCAGTGATGCCTCCCTTGCTGTCTATCTGTCCATCGTCAATTCCAGATTCTAGGAAGCTGAAACACACTTTCCTCTTGCCAAGTGTTTGGTAATCCAGAGGGCTTTGTCAATAACAATAAACCCCCATTCATTTCATCTCAGTTAATTAGCAACCAGCCAGCAGGCTGACAAAGGCCTAGGCTGAAATTTACGTTTGCTTTGAAAAGGCTTTCTTCATACACAGTGAAAATTAATTGGGTAAACAGAACATCAGGTGAATGACTGGGAAAAAAACTGAAGGAGAAAGAGGCATTTAATTGCTCTCGTGATAAAAAACAGCCCTTTACAAACAAATAACAGCAATCTCAGAGCAGTGGAGAATGGTAAGGACTGGATGTTTAGAGCTCTGAATACTTGTCTTGGCTTTTCCTTAACACATGTGTCACTTAAGCACATCACTTTCCCTTCCTGAGCCTCAGCTGATTCTGCTATAAAATCAGAAGTCGTTTCCCATGGTCTTTTATAACTTAATACGTTAATAGCAATTGATGTGCTCAATTTAAAATAAACCCTGGGCCTTCATTAAGCCAGGCAACCCATCCAAATACTGAGTAGAAAGCCGTGTTCCCTGCTAAGACATCTGGATATTATCACCATAATCTCAGAATGTCAGTCTGTCAATTTCTCCCAGTTCCAATCTGCTCTCTTCACTTTGCCAGTGATGTTTCCAAAAATCAGTCCTGACCTTATCCTTTCCTTTTCGGTGGCTCTCAGGCCCACAGGATAAAGTTCAAACTTTTTGGCAGGGGATATAAGAGCTTTCACAGTATCTCTTTACTTGGCCTTGCTCATGCCCCACAGAGACCTTGGGTGCCAGCCGTGATGGATTCTGTGCAGTCCTGGGGTGCTGTCTGCTCCTTCAGACTCAGTGTGTTTGCATATGCTGTACCCCTGTTTTGTCTGGAAACTGCTACCAATCCTCCAAATCTTAGCTCAAACAGCTGCTCTTCTGTTAAGCCTCCCTCAAGCTCCCCAGACAGAGTTAGTGACTCCTTCATCCAGTGTTTGCTTCAGTTGCAGTCTCGAGGTGGCATATTTGCCTCTTCCAACAGACTGTGGATTCTCTAAGCACAGGGATTTTGTCCTGTCCATCTTTGTATTTCTGATGTCCAGCATGGGGATACAAAAAGGTTCACTACATGGATGAATGGAAATAGTATTTGAAAGTAATAAAGAGACAATTTTAAAACTATTTCATGATTTTGAAATTTCCTTATTTGAGATTGGCTTTCCCCTGACAATTTCAATTAGTGAGGAATACTGACATTTTTGGACATTCTCTAAGAATGATTAATCAGGAAGATTCTGCCTTGAAAATTGCATTTAGGATAAAGAAAGGGTTTAGTTAGTGAACCTCTGAGACTGGATGTTAAAGAAAAGTCATTTGAAAAATGTCGTGGGCATTTCTTTAATAGTATTTTTTTAATCAGCCCACATAGTAGGGGCTGGTTTATTTAATGTTTTGTTAAGCAGAATCATAGCCATGTTTCTGCTTCCTCACGAATTGTAATTGATGGTTCTAGAAATGGATGGGGTTCCTTAGAGTTTGTAAATTTTGGCCCCCAAAGAGGTTCAGGTAGAGGCTAAAGGTCATCTGATATGGTTGCTGGAAAGGGCATTCATGCATTGGGTGGGAGAACTTTCAACTTAAAGACATTTTTTCAATACTATGAACTTCCAGATCTATAGACAAGAAGAGTGGGGCTAAGAAAAGTGCTTCATATTTATTGAATGAATTCAAGATTTCTCAGTCTAGGCACTAGTGGTGTTTTGGAGTAGACAATCTTTTGTTGTCATGGGCCAGCCTGAGAATTAACAGGATGGTTAGCATCATCCCTGGCTTCTCCCCGGTAGATACCAATAGCACCCTTATCCCCAGTTGTGACAAACATCTCCAGACATCAACAAATATCCCCTGGGAGGCAAAATTTCCCCCTTGAGAACCACTGAATTAAATGAAAGAATTAACAAACATTATGTGAGGAAAGCTGAAAGGATGGATTAAGTCCATGCTTAAGTCTTTATTTTTTTATTTTGGTGTTAAAATTAATCAGATTTAATAAGCATGCATTGCACATCTGGCTATGAAGCAATAAGCAAAACACTGCTAGACACTGCAGAATTATGGAAAGTTGAGAAGAAATCCACTGTCTCTTTAAAAACATACAAAAACTCATACAGATATCTTGGGACAGAAAAGCAATGTGGATAAAGGTGATGCAGCATAGTGGTAAAGAGTAAAGCAGTAAGGAATAGATTATGGTAGTTATGATCACAGAGTCTGGAACCAGAATGCCTGAGTTTCAAATACTAGCCTCAATACACTCTACTTGTTTAGCAGGGGAGGCGGGGGAACCAGTTACTTAGCAGCCTCATGTCTCAGTCTTATCTGTATGATGGAGATGATAATAATAGACTATATCACAGGGTTGTGGTAAGGATTAGATGAGTTAATAAATGTAAAGTGTTTGGAGTGATGCCTGCTGCATAAAAAGTGCTATTAATATATTTTCTTGAATCAAAGATATTGTTGACTGAGAAATGCACCGTAATTTATGACCCAGTAAGAAAGAAAAAACACTAACAATTGTAATTTACTTAATTGTAAGACATTCTGATTTCAGAGATGTAAAAATATGAAAAAAAGTGCCTTTTAGATTTGATGTCATACAAGTGTTTAGTATTATCATGGCTTTGGAGTCAGACACTGTATTTGAATTCTTGTGGTGCCACTTTCTAGCTGGGTCACTTTGAATCAATTATTTAACTTCTTTGAGCTTGTTTTCTTATCTGTGAAATCGAAATAATAATAACCATCTCACAGGGTTGTAGCAGACCTGAGAGGAGATCATACAGGTAAACTGCCTTAGCAAAAATTAAGTGCTCAATATATGGTAGCTATTATTATGGATGTGGAGATGTGGGAAACATGAAGCCTAGTGCTTGGCACATGAAGTTTTGTCCATGTGAAGTCATTTAATAAGAGGTGCTATTAGATAAGAAAATGGTGTCATCAAGGAAGGACATGTGTGCCTCTGTCAGTTCTAGAAAATGGGACAGATTCTCTTCCTTCTCCCCCCTATTTCTTGAGTTCCCAATATGTGTGTAACCCTGAGTATGTGGTGTTGGAGCTATAAGACACATGCCAAGCACAGTCTGCCAAGTTGAGGACCCACTACTTGTGGGATAGGAAGACAAGACATACGTGAATGCAGAGAAGGAGGGGGAGACTAACATTTATTTAGCGTCTTCTACATGTCAGAAATCATACAATGTGCATTGTTTGTTTCTCACAATAACACTGTGAGGTAAGTCCTATTATTCCCATTTGCAGATGAGATAACTGAGTTTCATAGAGGTTAAAAAATTTGTTTGAGCCCGTATACTTAGGAAAAGGCAGAACTGGATTTTTCCACCCAAGTTTTTCTGATTGCTAATGTCATGATCTGTTCATAGCATGGGTAAAACATTTCCATAAGAATAGAAGACAGTAGCTAATTAAATGCTATGACATAGAAAATCAGAATAGGGAGAGATTACTTTGACTTGAATTGTCAGAGAACACTATGTGGTGGGGGGCACTTCGAAGGAAAGATAAGATTTAATTAGGAGAGTCCTAACTTGTTCCCCAGCATTCCAGTTTTGAATAAAGGTCAAGATAAACATAACGTATCAAGGGATAGCAGGGAGGCTGGGCTGGCTGGACCACAGGAACTGTGAGTTTGGTGAGTCTAAGGACAGTGTGTCTTATGTTATCTATGCCTCCAGCACCTAATATAGTGCTTGGCACATAGTAAGAATTCAGTAGTGATTGGTTAGGAAGCATTATTAGATTGGTAGCAGGGAATAAAGCTGAAGATGTGGTTTAGGAACTCCGAATGTTAAGCTGAAGAGTTTGGATCTAGCCTATTGGTATGAAGAAGCCATTGCATGTTTTTGCACAAGACAGTGGTAATAAATAATAACTGCTTATACAGTGCTTACAATTTATTAGATGCTCTTCTGAGTACCTTAAGCATAATACTTTATTTACTCTTCACAGCAAACCTGAGCTAGATACTGTTATATTGCACCCCATTTTTCAGATGGGAAACTGAGACATAGGAGAATTAGGAAACTTGTCCAAGGTCATATAGCTAGTAATTGACAGAGCTGGAATTTGATACTAGGAAGTGGTCTAGCTTCTATGTTCACACTCTTAACCACATACTATACTGCCTCTTAGTAAAAATGGTTTATTTAAGACATCTTCTCTAGGGGTCCATTTTCCAGGTCTCCTTTGCAGCCTATCAATCTTTAAATCAGTGGCATGAAAGAGCACTTATGTAAAGACCTGGGGTTAAAAGTTAAAAAGTTCCTAATTCCTGTCTTCAATGTGTTTTTCCCACTCCCCACTCCTGCCATGAGATCTCTTTGTGCCTGACAAAAATGAGGACAGCAGAGACATAACTATAACTTTCTCAAGCATGTTGGTGCCTTTGTTAGCTAATTAGTGATCACAGGATTATCTAAAACATAAGAAGACTCTACAAAGGTCAAATTGATCATCTCTTATGATGGTATTTAAGTATTGCTAAATTTCTGGGTCCAAATGGAAACTGAATTCTGAGGCCATACATTATCCTGAAGGTGTGGGAGCTAGGCATTGAATCTTCATCTGAATAAAACGATTATCTCAGAAAGCCCAGAGTTCTCAGAGGGTGTATGGTGAGCAGAGCTGCACCTGGCACCTAGTAGGTGCTTCCTCATACTTATGTATTAAATGAATGAGTAATATCATAGTATCATAAAGGGAGCAGAGATTTAGACTTAGAATATCTGAATTTCAAATGAATATGTAGACTATGTAGATCCCCTACATCTGAAGGCTATGTGACCTTGGGCAAGTTACTTTATCCCTTTGAGTCTTGTTTTTCTCATCTGGTAAATGGAGATAAGAGTAACTACCTTACAGGGCGGTGGGAAGATTCAATGTATCAAAATCTGGCCATTATGTACAAGTTACCCAATAAACTGGTATAAAAACATCAGAATCAATTTTTTCTAGCTCTCTGTCAGAGCAAACCTCAGTACCTCTCCTCTTGGCTTATACAGCCAGTGACAAAACAGTGGTTGCCATTCTATTATTACACCTTAGTAATCTAACACTTAATATTCTACATATCATAATGAACTTTGACTAGGTGTACAAGGAGTATACACATAATGGTTACTACTATGATTATTCTTTGGGAAAATATTTTATTATATCAACATATGATAGAGGGACATGGCAGAAGTTTTGTTTTCATCAGTGCATAATGAAAAGAGATTATCTTCAATTTCCAATCTTTGAAAAGTTTGAAAAATCCTGTGCTTAAACCGAAGGAAAGAGGCAGAGAGCAAAAATTGAGAACGAACAGTACTAGGAAACAGATTTCACCTATAGCTGGTAGAACCAAAGCAATTGGAAGGGACTATCAAATGTAACATGGTCCAGGGGTTCAAATCCCAGTGCTGCTGCTTATTGGCCATGAAGCCCAAGTTCAACCTCTCACAGAGGAGTTATAAAAATTAAGCAACTAATACAGAGCATCTGACACAGGGTAGGCAATTCTTTTTTTTTCCTCAAAAAAATTTCTTTCTTCTTATTTCAAAATATTAATTAAGGGGGTACAAGCGTTTTTCTTATAAGGCTATCTTGTATAATGGTTAAGTTGGGACTTCAGGCGTGTCCATCACCAGAATACTGTTCATGGTACCCAACAGGTAAATCTTTATTCCCCTCCCCTCTTCTTGGTTTCTTACGTCCTTTATATCAGTGTGTACCCAACTATTTGTGTCCGTGTGTACCCAACTATTAGTTCCCACTTATTACTGAGAACATATGGTATTTTGTTTTCCATTCCTGACATACTTCACTTAGGATAATGGTCTCCAGTTTCATCCAAGTTGCTGCAAATGACATCAAAGTTGCTGCAAATTACTTTTTATGGCTGAGTAGTACTCCATGGTGTATATATACCACATTTTCTTTATCCTCTAATGAATTGAAGAACATTTGGGTGATTCTACATCTTTGCATTGTGAATTGTGCTGTGATAAACATTTGAGTGCAGGTGTCTTTTTGATAAGATAACTTCATTTCCTTTGGGTAGATACCCAGCAGTGGGATTGCTGGACCAAATGGTAAGGATACATTTATGTCCTTGAGGAATCTCCATATTGTTTTCCATGGAGGTTATAATAATTTGCAGTCCCACCAACAGTGTATAAGCAATCCTTTCTTTCTACATCTACTGCAGCATCTATTATTTTTTGACTCTTTATTAATGGCCATTCTGACAGAGGTAAGATGGTATGTCATTGTAGTTTTAATTTGCATTTCCCAGATGATTAGTGATGTTGAACTTTTTTTTCATATGTTTGTCAGCCATTTGTCTATCTTCTTTTGAAAAATTTCTGTTCATGTCTTTTGCCCACTTTTTGATGGGGTTGTTTGTTTTTTTCTTGCTGATTTGTGTGAGTTATCTGTAGATTCTAGATGTTAGTCCTTTGTTGGATGTATAGTTTCTGAATATTTTCTCCCATTCTGTAGGTTGTCTATTCACTCTGTTGATTATTTCCTTTGCTGTGCAGAAGCTTTTTAATTTAATTAAGTCCCCTTTATTTATTTTTGTTGTTGCTATATTTGCCTTTGGGATCTTAGTCATAAATCCTTTGGCTAGGCTGATATCTAAAAGAGATTTTTTCTACATTTTCTTCTAGAATTTTTATGTTTTCATTACTTACATTTAAGTCTCTGATCCATCTTGAATTAATTTTTGTATATGGCAAGAGATAGTGTTCCTGTTTCATTCTGCTGCATGTGACTATTCACTTTACCCAGTACATTTATTGAATAGGGTTTCCTTTCCCCAGTGTTTGTTGTTGTCTGCTAAGTTGAAGATCAGTTGGTTGTAGGTAGACAGTTTTATTTCTGGGTTCTCTATTCTGTTCCATTCATCTATATCTCTACTTTTATACAAGTACCATGCTGTTTTGGTTACTATTATCTTATAGGATACTTTGAAGACAGGTAATGTGATGTCTTCAGATCTGTTCTTTTTACTTATGATTGCTTTGGCTATTTGGGCTCTTTTTTTGGTTCCAAATGAAGCTTAGGATTATTTCTTCTGCATCTGTGAAATATGACATTGGTATTTTGATGGGGATTGCATTGAATCTATAAATCACTTTGGGCAGTATGGATGTTTTAACGATGTTGATTCTACAAATTCATGAGCATGGGATGTCGTTCCATTTGTTTGTGTCATCTGTGATTTCTTTCATCAGTGTTTTGTAGTTCTCCTTGTAGAGATCTTTCACTTCTTTGTTAAGTATATTTCTGGGCATTTTATTTTTTTGTAGCTATAGTGAATGGTATTGAGTCCTTGATTTGACTCTCTGCTTGAAATGCTACTGGTTTGTGTACAGAAATAGAAATGCTACTGGTTTGTGTATACTGATTTTGTACCCTGAGGCTTTGCTGAATTTATTTATCAATTCCAGGAGTCTTTTGGTGTAGTCTTTACAGTTTTCTAGATATAAGATCATACCATCAGCAAACAGGAATAGTTGACTTCCACTTTCCTTATTTGAATGTCCTTTATTTCTTTCTCTTGCCTGATTTCTCTGGCTAGGACTTCCAATATTGTGTTGAATAGAAGTGGGGACAGTGGGAACCCTTCTCTTCTTCCAGTTCTTAGAGGAATGCTTTCAACTTTTCCCCGTTCAGTATGATATTAGCTGTAGGTTTGTTATAATTTTGAGGTAAGTTCTTTCTATGCCTAGTTTGTTAAGGTTTTTTTTTTTTTTAATCAAGAATGGGTGCTAGATTTTACTGAATGCTTTTTCTGTGTCTATTGAGATGATCATGTGGTCTTTGTTTTTGTTTCTGTTTATGTGGTGAATCATGTGTATTGATTTGCATGTTAAACTATCCTTTCATCCCTGGGATGAAACCCACTTGATCATGGTGGATTATCTTTTTGATGTGCTATTAAATTCAGTTTGCTAATATTTTGTTGATGATTTTTGCCTCAATGTTCATAAGGGATATTGGTCTTTAGTTTTCTTTTTTTGCTGTGTTCCTTCCTGGCTTTGGTACCAAGCTTCATAGAATGAGTTAGGGAGGATTCCCACCTTCTTGATGTTCTGGAATAGTTTCTGTAGGATAGGTACCTATTCTTCTTTGTAGATCCAGTAGAATTCAGTGGTAAATCTGTCTGGGCTGAGGCTTTTTTGTTGTTGTTGTTGAGAGATTTTTATTACTGCTTCAATCTTGATGTTTATTAGTAGTCTATTTGGGATTTCTATTTCTTCCTGACTCAGGCTTGGGATGTTGTACGTTTCCAATATTTAACCATTTCCTTTAGGTTTTCTAGTTTGTTGGTGTAGAGGTTTTCATAGTATTCACAGATGACGTTTTATATTTCTGTGGTATCAATTGTAATGTCTTCTTTTTCATTTCTGATTGAGGTTATTTGAGTCCTTTCTTTTCTATTTCTGGCTAGTGGTCTATGATTTTGTTTATCTTTCCAAGAATCAACTTTTTGTTTCATAGATACTTTGTACTGATTTCTGTTCTTTCCATTTCTTTTAGTTCTGCTCTGAGCTTTGTTATTTCTTTTCTTCTGCTGGCTTTAGGTTTGGATTGTTCTTTTTTTTCCTCAGTCCTTGAGGTGTGAAATTAGGTTGTTAATTTGTGATTTTTGTGCCCTTTTGATGTACACATTCATGGCTATGAACTTTCCCCTTAGGGCTGCTCTTTCTGTATCCCATAGATTTTGAAAGCTTGTGTCCCCTTTGTCATTCAGTTTTAGGCATCTTTGATTTCCATCTTAATTTTGTCATGGAGCCCAGGACCATTCAATGGCAGGTTGTTTAATTTCCATGACTTTGTATAGATTTGAGTGCTTCTCTTGAAATTGATTTCTAGTTTCATTCCTCTGTGGTCTGAGAAGGTACATGGTATGATTTTGACTTTTAAAATATGCTGAGACTTGTTTTATGGCCTAAGTTATGATCAATCTAGGAAAACATCCCATGTGTTGATGAAAAAAATATATACTCAGTATTTTTCGAGTGTAGTGTTCTGTAAATATTTATTAGGTGTATCTCTTCTAGAGTGCTATTTAAGTTCAGTGTTTCTTTATTCATTTTCTGCTTCAATGATCTGTCTAGTTTCATCAGTGGGATGTTGAAGTCCCCAACTGTTAAGATACTACTGTTTATTTCTTTGATTAGATCTAGAAGAACTTGCTTTATTAAACTGGGAGCTCCTGTGTTAGGTGCACATATATTTAGGATTGTTATGTCTTCTTGTTGAATTGCTCCCTTTACTATTATATAATTACCGTCTTTGCCTTTTTTTTTTTTAACCATTGTTGATTTAAAGTCTATTTTATCTGATATGGGAATGGCTACCCCTTCTTGTTTTTGGTTTCCATTTGCATGGAATATTTTCTCCCATCCTATTACCTTGAGTCTGTTTGAGTTCTTGTGGTTTAGATGTGTATCTTGGAGGCAGCAATAACTTGGGTTGTGTATTTTCATCCATTCACCCAGTCTATATCTTTTAATTGGGGTATTCAGACCATTTACATTGAGTGATAGTATTGATAGGTGGGATGCTGTTCTGTTAATCATGTTGAGTAGTACCTTATTGTTTTGTTTTCTCTCTTGTGCTATGGTTTTATAAGAGCTGTAAGCTGTAACTTTTGAGTGTTTTTTACACTGGTTGGTATCTGTTGTGCTGTTGAATGGATAATGGATAATGGATAACTTTTGAGCATTTCCCGTGGGGCAGGTCTAGTGGTGACAAATTCCCTTAGTTTTTGCTTGTTGGGGAAAGTTTTATTTCTCCTTCATTTATGAAACTTAGTTTAGCAGGATATTCTTGGCTGTCAGTTATTCTGTTTAGGGAACTAATGATAGGGCCCCATTCCTTTCTGGCTTGTAAGGTTTCTGTTGAGAGGACTGCTGTTAGTCTGATAGGTTTTCCTTTGTAAGTTACTTGATGTTTTCACCTCATGGCTCGCAGGAGTTCCTTCTTCATGTTGACTTTGGCTGATCTGATGACTATATGCCTTGTTGATTCCCTTTCTGCAATGTGTCTCCCAGGTGTTTGCTGAGTTTCTGGTATCTGGGTGTCTAAATCTCTAGCAGACCAGGGAATTTTCCTCAGTTATTTCCTCAAATGGGTCTTCCAGGCCTTGTGTTTTTTTAATTCACCATCAGGGATTCCTATGATTCTTGTATTTGACCATTTTACATATCCCATATTTCTCATAGACTTTGTTCCTCTTGATTCGTAATTCTTTGTTTTTGACTGGGTTAATTTGAAAGAGTTGTCTTCAAGCTCTGAAATTCTTTCTTCTGTCTGGTCTAGTCTATTCTTAAAACTTTTCACTGTGTTTTGTATTTTCCTAAATGAGTTTTTCATTTCCAGAAGTTTTATTTGTTTTGTAAAAATATATCTATCTCTTTAGTAAGTTTTTCATTCATTTCCTGAATTGTTTTTCTGGTTTCTTTGAATTGTTTTTCCATTTTCTCTTGAATCTCATTGAGCTTCCTTACAATCCATATTTGGAATTATTTAGCTGTCATTTCAGTATTTTCATTTTTGTTGGGGTCCATTGCAAGAGAGCTGGTGTGCTCCTTTGGGGTGTCCTTTCACTATGATTTTTCATACTTCTGAAGTTCTTGCACTGATTCCTTCTCATCTGTAGCAACTATTGCTTCTGGTTTGTGGATTTTCTTTTGTTTAGATAGGGTTTTTCCTGCCTCACTCTTAAGGGTGTGTCTGTAGCATATGTTGGGTAAGGATCTTTGGCTTTGCTTGTGTGTACTTTGATGGGGGGGTCTAGGTTCTGGATGGAAACCTTGGTTATAGATATCCTTAGTGTGCTGGTTTTTTCAATTGCTAGTTATTTGTAGGCTGTAGTGGTGGCGTACTATGTGCATGGGCAGATTCCCTATCTCTTGTTAACAAGGGACGATGCAGGCCTTTGAAATCCTTTTTCTTTCCCAAGCCCTGTGATCTTCTTAACTGTGTGAATTATATTAGGATTCTCAGTTTAATCTCTAATTCAGTGGGTGGCACTTGTGGGTAACAGTCAACCATGCCCTGTATGATTGAGTTAGTAAATGCTGTAATGGGCTGTACAAGTTGTCCTTCCTTCCAGTGGGTGGGCCTTTCAGGCAATAGCCAGCTGCACTGGTATTTTGGGGGACCTGTGACTGGCTCCAGTTGATCAGAAGAAGCACTCAGATGCCCCAGGTGGTCAGCAGGGCCCTGGAGCTCCCAGGGGACTCCTTATTCTCCACCACAGCAGAATTGGGTGAAGAAGTGAGGCTGGTGGGCTTGGGTCAGACGAGCCTGCATTCAGGCTCCACAAAGGTGGCCGCAAGAGCTGTCTTGGCAGGGGTCAATGGTCAGTCAGCTCCTAGGCTGCTGGAGAAAGCCACCAGGGAGGGGCTGAAACAACCCCACCAAGCCAGAAAGTCTGTGCATGTGGGAGGGGCAATTTGGGATTCACAGACTGGCTGTTGGGAGTGGGTATCACACTTCACCATCCTCCCCTGCCCCATGGATCTCCTTCCAGTGTTGGACTGAAAGTAGCAGCTCAGACTAGCTGAGCTTACCAGCAATGGTGCCAAAGGCTGGGAGATTCCCTGCCCGTGATTCTGCCCTTGACAGAAAGTGCTGCTTTCCTGTGGGGAAGGGGTTCTCTGTGAGTGTGCTGCAGCCCAGACCCACACTGCACTCTCCTTCAGTCTGCCTGTGTAGGCTCCCTCACCTCTCAAGATTAGTTCACAAATCTCCCCTCTATGTACCTGAGCAATGCAATCAAGTCCTGGGAGTATGGGATCTGCCTGCAGGCCTGTCCCCTGGTCACCCAAGTTCAATCCCTGACTGTGCCAGAGAGAAGCATGCTGGCCCCTAGTTGCCTGTGGAGTACTCAAGTAGGCTTAATGTCCCTCCACTTTGGGTGTGTCCTGCTCTGTTGGAGCAGCCAGGGAAGTAGCACCAGGGAGGACTGACAGGCAGGGAGCTCACTATTCAAGCAACCCTTGGTCTGCTGCAGGGCTTTAAGAGGAAAGGTGTGAGCTCCACTTTCTGTGGAAGCTTCTCTGTACTGGGTATGCCAACAGAGGGCACAAATTCTAAGTGGTAGTTTCAGTTTTCTCTTAAATCAGAACACATTTATTAATTCAGTCATGCACTTAACATGGAAACTCCACAGACAGTTGTCAATGGAGAGGTCAACATGCTGTATTAGAAAGTGAGCTAGAAATGTAGGCAGAGGCCAGATCATGGTGGTCCTTGAAAAGCTGGCTTTTCTGGGTGGAATGGAGGCAGTTGAAGGATTTTTAGGAAGGGAATGATAGGAAGTGATCCATTTTTCAGCTTATTTACATAACAATAATTGCCAATATTCCTCTCCCTCCCCTATTCTTTCTTACACTCTCCCTCTTCTCACATTTTTATAGTATTCGATAATTTTTGTTAAACTTTTTTTTTTTGAGACAAAGTCTCACTCTGTCACCTGGGCTAGAGTGGAGCATGTGATCGCAGCTCACTGCAATGTCAAACTTCTGGGCTCAAGTCATCCTCCTGCCTCAGCCTCCTGAATAGCTGGTACTCCAGGCATGCACCACCATACCTGGCTAATTTTCTTTTTGTAAAGAAAGGATCTCACACTGCTGAATGATTGGCAGGTCAAATAGGAAATTAAGATGGAAATCAAAAGATTCTTTGAACTAAATAATAAAGGAGACACAAATTATCAAAATCTGTGGGATATAGTTAAAGCATTCCTGAGAGGAAATTCATAGCCATGAATGCCTACATTCAAAAGATAGAAAGATCACAAGTCAACAATCTAATAAATAGTCTCAAAGATTTGGAAAAGGATAAGCAAACCAATCCAAAACCCAGAAGAAGAAAAGAAATAACCAAGATCAGAGCAGAACTAAATGAAATCAATAACAAAAGAACTATACACAAGATTAATAAAACAAAAAGTTTGTTCTTTGAAAAGACAAACAAAATTGGCACACCTCTCCCTAGAATAACCAGAAGCAGAAAAGAAAGGACTCTAATAAGCTCAATTAGGAATGAAAAAGGAGAAATTACAACTGATACCACAGAAATACAAAATATCATCTCTGACTACTATAAAAATCTCTATGCACATAAATTTGAAAACATGGAGGAAATGGACAAATTCTTAGAAACACACAGCCTCCTTTGGCTCAATCAAGAAGATATAGAATTCCTGAACAGACCAATATCAAGTACCAAAATTGAAGCAGTAACAAAGAACCTTCCTAAAAAAAGAAGTCCCAGACCAGATGGTTTCACACCCAAATTCTACTAGACCTACAAAGAAGAACTGGTGCCGATCCTACAGAAATTATTCCACAACATTGAATAGGAAGGAATCCTCCACAACACGATTTACAAAGCCAACATCACCCTGATACCAAAGCCAGGAAAGGACCCAACAAAAAAAGAAAACTGCAGACCAATATCCTTTATGAATATAGATGCAAAAATTCTCAATAAAATACTAGCAAATTGAATTCAGCTGCTCATCAAAAAAATAATACATCATGACCAAGTGGGCTTCATTCCAGAGATGCAGGGATGGTTCAACATATGCAAATCTATAAATGTAATTCACCACATAATTAGAAGTAAAAACAAAGACCACATGATCCTCTCAATAGATGCAGAAAAAGCATTTGACAAAATTTGTCACCCTTTTATAAGAATGCTCAACAAAATAGGCATAGACGGAACTTACCTCAAAATGATAAAAGCAATATATGACAAGCCCATAGCTGACATCATACTGAATGTGGAAAAATTGAAAGCATTACTGCTTAGAACTGGGACCAGACAAGATTGCCCTTTATCACCACTTCCATTCAACATAGTGCCAGAAGTCCTAGCCAGAGCAATCAGACAACAGAAGAAAATCAAGGGCATCCAAATGGGGGCTGAAGAGGTCAAACTATCACTCTTTGCAGATGATATGATCTTATATCTAGAAAACCCCAAAGATTCTGCCAAGAGACTACTAGAATTGATAAATAAATTCAGCAAAGTCTCAGGTTACAAAATTAATGTATACAAATAAGTAGCATTCATACACTCCAACAACAGTCAAACTGAGATCCAAATCAAAGACTCAATACCTTTCACAATAGCAACAAAGAAAATAAAATACCTAGGAATATATTTAACTAAGGAGGTGAACGACCTCTACAGGGAGAATTATGAAACACTGAGAAAAGAAATTACGGAGGATGCAAACAGATGGAAAACCATACCATCTCATGGATTGGCAGGATCAACATTGTTAAAACGTCTGCACTACCCAAAGCAATCTACAGATTCAGTGCAATCCCTATTAAAATACCAACATCATTTTTCACAGATCTAGAAAAAATAATTTTACATTTCATATGGGACCCATGAAGACCCTGTATAGCCAAAGCAACCTTAAGCAAAAAGAACAAATGGGAGGCATCAATTTACCAGACTTCAAGCTATACTACAAGGCTACAGTAACCAAAACAGCATGGTATTGGCACAAGAAGATAGGCATAGACCAATGGAACAGGACTGAGAACCCAGACATAAAACCATCCTCAAACAGCCATCTGATTTTTGACGAAGCAGACAAGAACATACACTGTGGAAAAGAATCCCTATTCAATAAGTGGTGCTCAGAAAATTAGATAGCCACATGTAGAAGATAGCAACAGGATCCACATCTCTCACCACTCACAAAAATCAACTCACGATGGGTAACAGATGTAAACCCAAGGCATGAAACCATAAGAATTCTTCAAGAAAATGTTGGAAAAACTATTATAGACATCAGCCTAGGCAAAGAATTTATGAAAAAGACCCCAAAAACAATCACAACAACAACGAAAATAAATAAATGGGACCTGATCAAATTAAAAAGCTTCTGCACAGCCAAAGAAACTATCACTAGAGTGAACAGACAACCTACAGAATGGGAGAAAATATTTGTAAGCTATACATCTGATAAAGGGCTGATAACTAGAATCTATATAGAACTCAGGAAAATCAGTAAGAAAAAATCAAACAACCCTATTAAAAAGTGGGCAAAGGACAAGAACAGAAACTTTTCAAAAGAAGATAGACTAATGGCAAAGAAACATAGGAAAAATTGCTCAACGTCTCTAATCATCAGGGAAATGCAAATCAAAACCACAATGAGATATCACTTAACTCCAGTGAGAATGGCTTTTATCAAAAAGTCCCAAAACAACAAATGTTGGTGTGAATGTGAAGAGATAGCAACACTCATACACTGCTGGTGGGACTGCAAACTATTACAACCTCTACAGAAAATAATATGGAGATCCCTCAAAGAACTAAAAGTAGAACTACCTTTTGATCCAGGAATCCCACTACTGGGTATCTACCCAAAGGAAAAAAGTCATCCTATAATAAAGACATCTGTTCTCAAATATTTATAGCAGCACAATTCACAATTGCAAAGATGTGGAAACAATCCAAGGGCCCCTCAATACATGAGTGGATTAATAAACTATGGTACATGTATTCCATGGAGTACTACTCAGGCACAAAAAACAATGGTGAATTAACACCTCTGGTATCATCCTGGATGGTGCTGGAGCCCATTATTCTAAGTGAAGTATAACAAGAATGGAAAAACAAGCACTACATGTACTCTCTATCAAATTGGTACTAATTGATCAATCCTTATGTGCATACATGGAATATGTGTGTCATCTACTCACCAGGGAAAAATATAGACCCTTGCTTTTAGTCCATAAAAGTAAAAATTGGACCTAGAATAACCTTATTTTTAACTTTTATTTTGGTATTATTTATTTAGTAATTATTCTCTAAGTGTCTTCCTGATGGATATCATTTAATATACAGGCCCACTGGTAAAATGAGTAATTTCAAACTGTTATTATTTTACAAAATAGCACTGTGTTTTAACTGTGCCAATTTTGCCCCTAGCTCAATGCCTTTAAGGATGTGTGTATTCTAGAATGATATCTATTGCAGATAGTGTTCTGTTCAGTTTAGTATCACTACCATATCCTACGGTAGTTAAGCATCATTACTAAATCCTGGTTAGTTTTTCATAGGGTTCACTGCACAGAAATGGGTTATATCTTGGTAGCTACAGTTCAGAGATTTCAGCCCCCCATCTATGCTATTAGAACTGGATAAAAACCTCAGGAATTGTTGGGTCCAGACACCTGATTTTATAGATGGAGACATTGAAGCCCAAACAGGGAAGTGGAATAACTCAGAGTCTGAAGGAAGGTAGTGGCAGAGGTAAGAATTTAACTCAGGTGACTTGGTTCCCAGTTACCCTTGTTACTCTAAGTGTGGCCCAGGGGCCAGCAGCATCAGTGAAACCTGGGAATTGTTATAAATGCAAAATTTGGGGCCCCATTTCAGACTTCTAAATTATAATCTGAATTGTAGCAAGATACTCAGGTGATGTGTATGCACATTAAGGTTTAAGAAGCACTGTTTTAAATTACATTGAGCTTTTGCCTGTGTAGGTGTTTGCAGGTGTGTGTGTACTCCAGGCGGTGCTAGAGGAATCTGGCGGGGGTGGGGGGGTGGGGAGGCAGGGGAGAGGGGAAGAGAGGATGAGGTGGGGTAGGAGGGAGGGAGAGAGAGAGAGAAAGACAGAGAGAGAATGGTTGGTTCTGGGGAAGTATAGGCTGGAGGTAATGAAATGCCCATGTGACATGTTGTCCTTTAAACACTTGATAAATGAGTCTGGCATTCAGGGATGTGCTCTAATGAGGGGATATTAATCTGTAGGGCATCTCTAAATAGGTTGTAGATAAGGCTCAGAGGTGACTATCTAGAGAGTGGAAGGAAATGTTAATATTTAGAAGGTGACTGACCCAACTGAAAGGGCTTTCCAGGAAAGGCCAGGAATTAGCATGATGACCTTGGGGTCCCAGAAGCCAAGAGAAGTGTTTTAAGTTCTTTGGCTAATGTTGTCAGGTAACAAAGAAAGATCAGTGAAAACAGAAAATTCTCCCTTGTACTTGATACAGTAGGTCACTGGTTATTTGGCTAGGGGCCCCAGCTAAGAACTCTGTCCTCCCAATTCCAAAACCTTTCTTTGGGCAGCTGTGTCAAATACTAACCTCAGGCCATCCTTGTCATTGATGGTAGAACCTTGTGCCAGCAAATGCCTCTTCTGCCATGCTCTGCTGCACCTGCTCCTGCCTCTCAGTCTCTGACTTCTTGGCTCTTGACTTGACTGTTGGTTGTTGGACTCCACTGCCCATCTGACCCCTTTACCTGCTCCTTTGTGTGTTCCCTCCTTTAGACCACCAGTGCCTCCTAACTTAGATATTGCTTAGGCTGTTCTCCACCACCAGACTGTTTCTATTTCCCCCAACTCTTAACACATATTCCTGGAGTTGAAATTATCCCAGCTATAAGTCCCCACACAAAATAAACAAGGGCACCAAACTGTTTACAACATCTCAGTTTAATGTTATAGGAACATCTCTCCCCTGGGAGTAAGTAGATTATGGTTTACAATAAGCCCCAGGGAGCAGATGAGCTCCTAGAAAGAAGTCCAGCTTTGCTTTTGGTGCCAATGCTTAGCTGATGCACCAGGAGGGAAGTATTAAAAATTTTAAGCCATTTACTTCAATACAATTATCTGTGTAGAATTTTTATTGTGATTTTGGGGCATCAGCACAATTCTGGAGGGAAATAGAAAACAATTTACAACTTTTTAAAACAGCTGGTAGAATTTAGACTTCTGCTTTAAAAACAGGATTATTGAAAGTTATTGCATAAAGTCTCCAGTTGCTGGCTTCCTTCCCTTTCTTAGGCTGGATTGCCTGGAATTGGAGACACTAGTGATTTCTTGATGTCAAAGACATTAGCAGAGCTATAAAAACTCAGGAGGAAAAATGTCAGGAACAGTTGATAGTTGCCAAATACAGCCAAATTCATTGATGCCAGCCAAAAACAATACTTCTTTGTAACATGCACTTACTAGGTACCTTCACACTGAAGGAAACCAAAATATTTCACCCCAAAATATATTTCCTTGACATAGTTCAAGATGGCTATTTGGAAGGACTGGAAATACAAGAATAGCTAAAAAGCTGTCTTTTGTGGGGGAGATTTGCATCTGTAGAGAAAATCTGCACTAAAGCAGCCAGGCTTTCTCGGGGGGCCTTATTTTGTCTAATCTAGGAAAGATTAACCTAGAGTTTAACACCTTTAAAGGTCTGAAAGAAACATTTACCACCTATTCTCTCTGAGGGCTGCTACCTTTGAGGAGGTTTCACCTACATAACAATGCCACCTTTGCTCCCCAGGTCTCCTCTTCTCCCCTCCCATAACCTGTTTTGCCACCATAACCTGCTTTGTCACGATCCAAGCCCCCATTTCTTTCTGTTACCTCAAAATGGTATATAAGCTTCTGTACCCCATTGGGGGTGGGGTAATCACTCTGTGGTTCTCCTCCATGCACATTAATAAAGTTGTAAGCCTTTTCTCCTATTAATCTGCTTATTGTCAGTTGATTTTTCAGTGAAACTTCAGAGGATGAAGGAAAAGTTTTTCCTTGGCTGCTTTATCACATTACCTTATTTAGTCCTCCCAACAACCACATGGAGTGGATGTTATCTCCACTTTGTAGATGAGGCTCAGCAAAGATCCATAGCCCATTTGTAGCAAGAGACAATTTCAGTATGTACCGATTTTGTGTACAATGGGAAATTTTAAAACTTGAGTCACAGTCAGTGGAAAAAAGTATTATAAAGCATTTTCTGTATTTCCTTTATAAAATGTTACAAGCAGATGCCTATTATATTTCACCAGAGGTAAGGTAGTCCTAAATCTGTCATTCAAAGAAAGAACTGCAAGATGGGCCTTGAAGCTAGACAGCTCCTCATGATGAAGGAGAATGTCAAGCTCCTGGGCAGCTGGATCTGCTCTCAGCTCTGCACTTCCACTTGTGCTCACATAGGTTTCCTGCGCCTGGAATGTTTCTCTGTCCTGCTCTCCATCTCTCTATACCCAGTCATTGTCTGTAATGACTGCCCTTCTCAAGGTCATCTGTGAGGCCACTTAAGTACCGTGAGCCCCAGCTTCTCCATCAGTAATTTAGGAACACTAGAACTGACCTGTGAGGTTGTTCAGTGTTTGAATGGCATAGGCTATAGCTTATGTGGTAATTTTGATAATGAGTAAAGGAAAAATATAAAACATTGAAGACAGCTGCTGGTCTTGAAATGCCCCGAGAAAACTAGTCCATAATTTTTAAAGAATAAATTTGGTACATTGAATGAAAGCAAATTTATAAGTGTTAGGCAACTTTTATGACCAAAAATGAAAAGAAAAGAAAGTGGCTGAAACTAAAGGACAAACTAGAGTTCTGAAAGAAATATAGAAAAACCTGTTTAAAACTGTTTTTAAAATGGTTAGTCAACTGAGTTTCATAATTATTAGTCTCATTTGTGTAGACACTGCTCTTTAAGTAAAAATAAGCCAACCTCAATAATGAGAGACATTTGAGACATTTTAGGTTACCCAGCTACACGTTAGATATTATTATCAGTTCTCTTCTCTATGCTCAGAAAGACATAACCTTTTAGCTTATGTTTCTTCTAAAGCAGTGATTGTAATAGCCATTTTATCAGAATGTCTATGTGTAACATTGGGTCTTTGAACTTATTTCCTGGCATACAACTCCTAAAATCCTTAGAAATTCCAAAGTGATGTCTTTGTGTATGCTAATGAATTGACTGGTGGCTGGCAGCCCCTAGATAGTTTCAGGATAGGGGCTGGTCACGTGAAAGACCAAGGCATGATTAGAGGGTTGGTCTAATCATGCCTTCGTCTCTAACCCCCTCTACCTCAGAGGAGTGGAGAGGAGCCAAAGATCAAATTAATCACCAATGGCCAATAATTTAATCAGTCATGCCCACATAATGAAGCTTCCATAAAAACCCAAAAGGACTAGGTTCAGAGAACTGGATAGCTGAACACTTGGAGGTTCCTGGAGGATGGTGCACCCAGGGAGGGCATGGAAGCTTCAAGCTGCTTCCCCCATACCTAGCCCTATGCAGCTTTTCATCTGTATCCTTTGTAATATCCGTTATAATAAATCAGTGAATGTTTAAGTGTTTCCCTGAGCTTGTGAGCTGCCCTAGCAAATTAATCAAACCATAAGAGGGGGTCCTGAGAATTCTAACTTGAAGCCAGTCCATCAGAAGTTCCAGAGGCCCAGACTTTTGACTGGTGGGAAATAGTAGGGGGCAGTCTGTGGGACTGAGCACTCAACTTGTGGGATCTGAGGCTATCTCCAGGTAGATAGTGTCAGAATTGAATTGGAGGACACTTAGCTAGTGTCTGCTGCAGAATTAATTGCTTGCTTGGTATGGGGGGAGAAACCCTCACACATTTGGTCACAGAAATCTTCTGTGTTGGTTGTTGTGTGGTATGAGAGCAGAGGAAAAACAGTTTGAGGTTTTTGCTGTTGCTAAGTTTGACCCTTCCCATAATTACAATTCGTGTAATAAATACTTATTCAGTGCTTTATTAATATAAATATAGTACATGGTATTAGTCACTGTGTAGACTCTGATAATTCACACAAAATTTGTCTCTTTTTCGTGGGCTCAGTTTCAAATGTAAGTCTCCTGAGGGCAGAGACTGCTTTATGCAAGTTTTGAATATGTAGACAGTGGAGGGAGTGGTGGTTTAAAGAGGCCAGAAATAACATAAGTAATTTAGGGTTTTCTTAGAGATTCTGTGTTAAGACAGACATAAATGAAGAAATTAGGCAAGGCCTGGGACACTTCTGCATACCTTAAAGATACTGTGTTGAAAAAGAAGAAAGCTGTTAGTACACAATGAATGGTGGTTGGAGATTTAAATTTTCCTTCAAGGTTGCTTTAATTGCTGCTAAAGGAGGAGAAAGTTTCTGTGGCCTTCTTGTTGTGTAGGCATGCTCTTTTGTTTGCTAAAGCTCCATAATGGGGCCACAACAAGAAGGAAATGAAAATAATATTTGTAAAATGAAATCAATTAAAACAGGATTTGATGGAAAGGAAGAGGAGGAAGAGTTGTTATAAGGGATAGACTGGAGGCAGTGATGGGCAGGGCATTCCTTTTGTAAACTGTACAATTTTGAACTTGGTCGAAGGGGCACTCCCATGACTGGGCAAGATGTAAAAGGTGCTGTGGTTTGAATGTGTCCTCCAGAATTCATATGTTGGAAACTTAATCCCCAATGTGATAGTGTTGGGAGATGGTGCCTATTGGAAGGTGTTTAGGTCACCTAGGAGCCCTCATGAATAGATTAATGTCATTGTGGAAAGGGCTTGTGGGAGTGGATTCACTCTCTTGCATTCTTGTTCTTCCCCCTTTGCCATGTGATGATGCAGCAAGAAGGTTTTTGCCAGATGTCAGCACCTTGTTCTTGGACTTCCCAGCCTCCAGAACAGTGAGCCAATAACTTTCTGTGTGTTATAAATTACCCGGTCTCAGGTGTTCTGTTACAGCATCACAAGATGGACTAAGAAAGACAGATTAACTGAAAAGATGTGCTCGGCTGACCTGTCTCATATTTGGAGTGTGAAGGGGCAGTTGGTGTGGTTCTCCTCACTCCTCACTCTTGGTGCCAAAGGTCAGGGACTTGGAAAAGGGTTGCCTGGAACTGTCCTTGGGTGACTGGCATATTCAGGTGCTTGGCTTTTGTGGAATGAATGAAAGTAAACCTCAGTTTGAAGGGGAGCGGAAAGAGAGTGGTTGGAAGTCAGAAGTGAGAAGACTGATGATTAGAGGCCTGACTCCCTCATTAATTAGCTATGTGATCTGACAGAAGTAATGCTGAGCTCAGCTTCCTAGTCACTGAAATGTGGCTAAGAATACGTCACCTGCCTGATGTAAGGATCAAACAGGATAATTTCTGTGAAAGTGTCCTATAAACTGCAAATTGTCCTATAAAGTTGGTTATTTCTATTTGTGAATAGGGTATCATTCTAGGGCAGGGTTGAGTGAGGCTGTTTCATTGTTGATTATATTTCTTTCTTTTAAAATATGAAATTATGTCTACTTAGTGAGTATGCAACAGATCCTTTCTAACATTTTCTCTGAAATGACCCTACACTTTTCTAAAGTCTTGTCCAAGTGTGGTCTCAGCAGAGTTCTTTGTAAAAAGTTTGAAGACTGATTTGGCAGAGCTACATCATATATCTCACATCTTTCTTGATTTTATTCAAGTTGGCCAACTATTAAAAATGGATCTGTCTGATATTGCCCCTTCAAAACCTATTAGCAAACAGCAAAAGAACATCATAGAGCAAACATTAGAAACTGAGGTAAGTGGACAATGAACTTCCTTCCCTAGATTTCTAGCTGTCTCTGGTGAGTTAATTAAAAGTTAATTACAAGTTATTATTTTTTGATGATCAAAAAAGAAAAACGGAGGGAGAAGATGCGGAGACGGGGGTGTGTAGGGAGCTCTTAGTTATGACAGAACAGTGTGTTCACTTTTGGGAGTTTGTTTAACAAGGCTTAACTTAAAATGGGGAACTTGAAAAAGTTACCTCAGAAAGAAGTTCACTGGAGTAATAGAGGATGGAAATGCCTGGCCCAGAAAAGAGAGATATTTCTGTGGTATTGTGTAACAATATGATATTTTCAAGAAGCTATAAAGAGCGCTTTACTTGTACTTCTAGAATTACGGAAAATAATTTATTGATGAAGCAGGATTTGTAACATGAGCTGATTCTACAAGCTGGCTTTAAAATGTTAGACACCAGAAAAAAGTGCGTAGACTAAAAATTATTAGGCTATACTGATCTCTAAGGTGTTGCCTGTGTCTATGCAGAATTGTTAGAAAAGTTTGACATCATGTGAAGTTGTGGATTGACTGGTCATTAAAGTACTGACAGTCTCTGTCCAAGTCAGCTTTGTACTTTCAGTGACAAAGGCAAACCAATTGGAACAGGTTTTCTCCCCTATTTTGCCTCCTTTGCTTGTTTCTTGATTAGCAAATGGACAGATTTGTGAGTGTAAATGCAAACCACTCTGATAGCTACTGTACAGAAAGAGTAGCTTATGATGATAAAGTATTTCCTGATCTCTCTGGAGGCACAGGAATTTATCACCCCTTGTTCTGTAAAAATATCAAGCCTTTTTGTGGGGTGCAGAATCTTCTGTCTCCACCAATTATTTCCTTTGCAAAACCTCCCTTCTATTATCCACCCAGAGTTAATCATACTTCCTCATGTCATGAACATCTTTGTAAAAAATTTAAATTGTACATATTCATTGGTAGATAGTGATGCCTTGATGCATATAATGTATAGTGATCAGATCAGGGCAATTAGTTATCCATTGTCTCAAACATTTATCATTTGTTTGTGTTGGGAACTTTCAATATCCTCCTTCTAGCTATTTGAAATTATATATTACTGATAACTATAGTCATCCTACAGTGGTATAGAATACTAGAACTTATTATTCCTACCTGGATATAATTTTGTATTCTTTAACAAATCTCTCCCTCTCCCTCCCTTCACCCTACCCTTCCCAGCCTCTAGTATCCTTTGTTCTACTATTTACTTCTATGAGATAAACTTTTTAGCTTCTGCATATGAGTGAGAACACACAGTGTTTAACTTTCTGTTCCTGGCTTATTTTACTGAACATAATGTCCTCCAGTTCCATCCATGTTGCTGCGAATGACAGGATTTCATTCTTTTTTATGGCTGAATAGTATTCCATTGTGCAAATATCCACATTTTCTTTATCCATTTATCTGTTCTTGAACACATATCCACATTGATACACTGTTGATTCTGTAGCTTGGCTATTGTGAATAATGCTGCAACAAACATGGGGGTACAGATGCCTCTTCAGTATATTGATTTCCTTTCCTTTGGATAAATCCCCAGTAGTGGGATTGATGGATCACATGGTAGTTCTATTTGTAGTTTTTTGAGGAACCTTCATACTGTTCTCCATAGCGGTTGCACTAGTTTACATTCCTACCAACAGTGGTTAAGAGTTCCCTTTCCTCCTCATCTTTGCCAGCATTTTTTAAAATTTGTTTGTTTTTTTGATAATAGCCATCTTAACTGGGGTGAGATGATACCTCATTGTGGTTTTGATTTGCATTTCCCTGATGATTAGTGATGTTGAGAAATTTTTATTATATTTGTTGGCCATTTGTATGTCTTCTTTTGAAAATGTCTATTTAGATCATTTGCCCATTTTTAATTGGATTTTTTTTGCTGTTGAGATGTTTGAGTTCCTTGTATATTCTGGGTATTAATATCCTGTCAGATGGATAGTTTGCAAATATTTTCTCCCATTCTGTAGATTGTGTTTTCACTCTGTTGATTTTTTTTCTGTGTAGAAGATTTATAGTTTAATCTAATCCCATTTGTTTATTTTTGCTTTAGTTGTCTGTACTTTTGAGGCCTTATTCATAAAATCTTTCCCCAGGCCAATGTCCTAAAGCATTTTCCCTATGTTTTCTTCTAGTAGTTTTATAGTTTTGGGTCTTACATTTAGGTCTTTGATCCATTTTGAGTTGATTTTTGTGTAGGGTGATAGGTGAGGAAGTTAGGGTCTAGTTTTATTCTGCATATAGATATCCAGTTTTCCCAGCGTCATTTATTGAAGAGACTGTCCTTTCCTCAATGAGTGTTCTTGGCACCTTTGTAAAAAATCAGTTGGTTATACATATGTGGATTAATTTCTGGGTTCTCTATTCAATTCCATTGGCCTGTGTGTCTGTTATTATGCTAATACCATGCTGTTTTGGTTACTACAGTTTTGTAGCAAATTTTGAAGTGTGGTAGTGTGATGCCTCTAGCTTTGTTCTTTTTGCTCTGGATGCCTTTGGCTATTTAGGTTCTTTTGTGGTTCCATACAGATTTTAGGATTATTTTCTATTTCTGTGAAGAATGTCATTGGTATTTTAATAGGAATTGCATTGAATCTGTAGATTGCTCTGGGAAGCATTGTCATTTTAACAATATTAATTGTTTTCATCCATAAACATGGGATGTTTTTCCATTTGTTTGTATTCTCTTCAATTTCTTTCATCAGTGTTTTATAGTTCTTCTTGAGGTTTTTCACTTTCCAGGTTAAATTTATTCTTTGGTATTTTATTTTTTGTGGAGCTGTTTTAAATGGGATTGCCTTCTTGACTTCTTTTTCAGCTAGTTTGTTGATCATGTATAGAAATGCTACTGATTTTTCCATATTGATTTTGTATCCTGAAATTTTACTGAATTTGCTTATCAGTTCTAAGAGTTTTTTGGTAGAGTCTTTATGTTTTTATATATATAAGGTCCTCTCATCTGCAAAGAGGGACACTTTGACTTTTTCCTTTCCAATTTGAACGTCCTTTATTTCTTTCTCTTGGCAAATTGCTGTGGCTAGGCCTGGGGACCCGTCTGCTGTGGGCAGCCTGTGAGGCTGCTTTTCACACCTGGGATGTGGGCGCAAGGCTTCTCAGCTGACCTGGGAGTGTGTCAGCCGGTGGTGGCACATGGGGCTGTTTTTCAGGTCTAAGGTGCGGGCTCTTGGTTGCTTGGCTGGCCTGGGGGTGTGCCTGGCAGGGGTGGCCTGCAGGACAGTTTCTCAGGCCTTGATTGTGGGTGCAGCAGGGCTATTGGGCAAACCAGAGGCATGTCTCTGGGAGGGGCAGGGATGCTGAGGGGCTGTTTCTCAGGTCCTGAATGCAGGTGCATAGCTGGACCAGGGGAATATCAACTATTGTGGGTGGGGGGCTCTTCCACTTGGGGGAGGGCCCATAGTGGTTTGGCCGGCTTAAGGGCAGTTTTCACCCTAGGTATAACTGGCACACTGCTCTTCTGACTGAAAGTACAGCAGGGGGTGGGGAGGGGAGGTGGTTTCCCTGCTATGCAGGACCAAGAATCACAGCCAATCTTGGGCCCAAGCTTCACGCAGCTCTCATTGTGGTGTTCAGCCACCCTGTGGGCTTGATGTAATGAAGATGTGTAAATGGCTCCATAATCAAGAAAACTTTTCTTAATAGTTTTTTTTTTAAGTTCTCTTATTTTCAAGTTCCCAGGCTAGTAAGATTTGCTGACCAGAACTTTGTAACCTTCGGTTGCACTGATGCATTCCTTTTTGAGTTTCTTTCCCAGAAATGGCTCCTTGCAGCCACAACACAACAACAGAGACTTACACCACCTGTTTGTCTGCAGAAGACAAGGTAAGCGACCCCCCACCGCAGATTGTGCCCAAGGACCCACTGAGCAGCCTACCCCCCGCCTCCAGCCTGCACACAAGGCTGAAAGAATGATGAGTATTAACCCCCAGCTCATCATACTACTAAAATCCCTGCCCTGGGAGGGACTTCTCCACCATCTTTAGTTCATGTGATGTAGGTACTAACATGATTTCTCACCGTGTTTGCTTGCCCTGTCCTCCACCCTAAACATGTAGTGATGCTCACTCCCCTCTTGCGTTATTCAGAAAAACCTCTGACTCTGTTGGTCAGGGAGGCGGATTTGAGGCAGTCCATTCCTCCCACCTCCCGGCTGATGCATCCTCCACAATAAATTCTTGCTTCCTTGACAATCCTTGTTGTCTTAGTAATTGGCTTTCTGCGCAGTGAGCAATAGAGAACCCCCCTTGTTGGTTCGTTAACAGATGGAGCCCCAGTGCTGAAGAGGTGCAGTGGTTGCTGGCCCCCAGAGGAGGGTGCATTCTGGAGATGGCTCTGGTCTCAAGATGACACCATGCTGCAGCAGCTTAGTTCACAGGAGGTGGGTAGGGGAGTGCACACCTTGTGCTCCTAATTTGGGGTAAAGCAGCTGCTAAAGTGTCTGGCAGCTCTCCAAACTGAACTCAGGGCTTGCAAGGACTGTGGGGTTCTCCTGTTGTAAGGACTATAGGTGTTTGTAGTGGCAATGGGGGCTGGTGGGGGTCTTTTGCTTACCTTTTCCCCCAAATGGGAAGTCCGTCTTGACTCCTAGCCTATCCAATCCTCCAGACAGGGGAGATGGGGCTGCAGAGGTCAGTGCCTCCATGCTGCCCTCCTGGGCTTCCAAGCACCCACAGGTACCTCTCTACTCCCGCACTGCATCCCAGTGCTCTCCCTTTAGTGTTCCAGTCAAATCTTAGCGATTTATTCATTTCCTTGGTCCTTTTTTGTGGGACAGATGACACCATGCATCTCTCTTCAGCCATCTTGATGACATCACATCTCAGAACATCTTTAAAAAAAAAACTATTTCCCCCTTTGGCAACTTTATGCCATAACCATAGTTTCATGAATACCTTTTTGAGCAAAGGAATTTGAGGAGAGGGATGTATCCCAGAATGGCCAAGGGATGCTCTAACAAACTATGGTCCTGTAATTATTGTTTAAATATCTGTCTGAAATCTTGGCATATTAGAAGCCAACAATAACTAAAAAAGGATGCAGAGTACCACCTAGCTGAAATGGTGCAATTTCACCTCTGTCTTCTCTTAATGAATTTCAAAGTGAAACTCCAAGGGACCATAAAATAGTGGAATAAAAATAAGACACTTCAAGCCCATTCTATTTTTGTTTCCTGAACTCAGTATTTCTTAAAATTGGAAGGCAGAATCCAGGTGTTAGCGTGGTATCAGCCTGCGGAGATGTGAGAGCAGAGGTCATGCAGTTAAAGGGCACCGATGTATGCATACTGCATGAGGGATTAATTGCCAGGAGCATGTGAGGAGAATTATGGCAGTCAACACCCAGAGCCTGAACAAATACCAACACAGGAAAATAGTCACATATCTGCAAACATAGGAGGGCTCTAAATCAATGGATAAGGAAGAGATTAGCTTCTTTTTTCATAAATGATAGAAGATGCTGTGGGGGAAAATCACCAAAGATGAGCTGCATTGGTAGTATAGCCTAAATATTTTCAAATTTAAATTCTGAACAACGGTCATGGTAATTGAGACCCTGTGAAAAAAATAGGGGAAGGGTACCTTGTGGTGTTCTCAGGTTTTGTGGTATACCTTCCAGCCAAATTTGCTTGCTTCATGACTCTGTAGCTATAATGCTGTATATTGATGATTCAAGTTTATCGTCCAGAGCCCAAGGCGTTATTAGATCCTAAGCCCTGAATGGGAATTCAATTATGTTCTCTCCATCCTATTTACTAAAGCAGAAAATTAGAATACTTAGTCTTATAACAGTGTTTCTCATTTGTGGGTGGGGATAGGGCAGAGACATGCCTTTCCCCAGGAAAACATATCTCGCTCTCCCAGGGGGTGTATGAAAATACATATTTAATATTATAAAATTTTAAAATTGAAATACCACAAAAAGCCATTATTTTTATAATGTAAATTACATCAGAAAAGCTAAAGGAAACTTCTTGGCTGATGGAAATGCATAGCCTCTCAGTGATTCCCATTGTGAAGATAAGAGCAAGGGCTCTGGACATATGCAAAGGAGCAGAAGCTCTGAGGAAGGCAGGAGATTTTTATGTTCATTAAGAAAGGGCATAGGTTAAAAAACATTCAGAAGCATGGTCCTAAAACAGGGACATCTGCAACAGGTCTCTTATTAATGATATTATGCTTACTCCATGCTTAACTAGAAAATTCAATTTAATAGAGACTTCCTGAGCATTTTGATTACAGAAGATCAACTGTTACCCATTTGGGTTTTTTTCCTTTCTTTTGCATTAACTATTTTTGGGAGTATATAGACTTGACCTTCATGCAGTGACCTGTTTGAAGCCAGAGGTATTCTTTATGGCACTACAGAATTCTTCCAGTGCTGGGGGCAGTTTGCTGGGATAGAAAGAAGAGGAATTATTGAGAACAGATAGCCCTTTGGATTTGATTTTTAGCAAAATGGGGTGATAGAGTGCTCACTAATGCATGGAATCTGTTGCATCTATTCTCTTGCTTTGCTTGGAGGAAGCACACAAGTAAGAAATGTCTTCTTCATTTTTTCATTTTTCACTAAACTTGCTAGGAGAATAAATGACGTTAGGAATTCTATGTAAGTGTTAAATTTGTTCTTGCTTTTGAATCTAGCACTGTTTAATGTTACCAAACCATCAAGGGAATTTGAGAAAATGAAGAAAAGGATGTAAGCTTTGTAATTATCAGATAGTTGGAAGAATAGTGGTTTCAACCATGTTTTTCTTAAAACCCCAAGATCTGCCAAAATTAAAATGTAGAATCCTTAATATAGGTTTAATCATTCAAGAATTTTTATCAGCCAAGTTCACAGACAAAATGCAGCATTAGCTTTAAGAATCATATTTTTCTTTCCCCTTTACCTTTTTAATTTGAAGAGTGTGCTTTTAATAAAAATATTTTCCAAATGTCCTTTCAATGATTATATCTGCTGTAATTGGCAGAAATGTGCACTCTGACACGTATGTACCATGGGGTAATCCTATCATATGCAGCGTGGACACTATACTTAGGAGGGCTTTGTGCTCATTGCTGGGTTTTTCAACTTAGAAAGGATTTGGAGAAATACAGAAGAGGCCATAAATACCAATAAAGAAGTTAAGGGATCTGAATTCAAATGCTGAGGCCAAAAATTATATTATATATATGCTTAGGAGAGAATAGGAGGCTCAAATTGCCATATGAGGGATCTAGACTAATATTTGTCACTAGTGTTCTGAGGGATGTCAATAGCTGTTTCATGAAAAAGGCCACTTCCATGAATAAAGTCATTGTAATTTATAGATAGCTTCCAAGAATATTGCTAACACTTACTGTGTCTAGCATTGTGACATGAAGATGCAGGGCTAGATGTCACATCACAGTATGAGTGTGTCCTCCTAGCCCTGGAATTATGTGTTCAGGGCCCACTGAAAGGAGCTGCAAGTTGGTCTGTGGAATGTTCTTCCAGTCATCAGACATGTAGTGTTGTAAGCAGAGGGGTCATTTCTCATGATGCCTGTTTAAAACTATCGTAATATAAGACACTATTTGATCAATCATTCTAGAAATCAATTCTATTTTTTCTACAAAGAATGATATTCTGAAATTGTAATATGAAGAAGTAATTAAAGAGTAAGAAGCCCCCCCAAAAAAGTATGAAAAAGGTATTATAGAAGTGGATCAGGCAGTTATTTACTTAGTAAACATAGTATGTTATTTTTCTTAATTTAGTAATGTTTGTGGTATTTATCAACTTAAAAAATTTTTCAATTTATTGTGATTTCTTTTTTAATCTAGATCCATATTGAATTTTGTACCTAATTTCCTACGTATATTTTTTAATTACTTTTTTCAAAATGCCCCCCACCCCGCCCAAATTGCATAAGCTTTAGGCCTCCTCAAACCTGGATTGTAAGTGAACATGCTATCCTAGTTTATAATGACAAATTCCAGACCCTTTGTCTTTCTAGATGTGTGTGCAAAGATCTGCAACACACCCTGAGGAGGGCATTTCTCAAATGTCTCTGGGGGCAGTTAATCTGTTCTGTCAGCATCCTCATTGTTCTCACAATTTTTTTATTAGTAAGTCTGGAGTGGATTTGGGCTCTGACAGGGCTTGTGATTAAGTAGCTCATCCAACATTTAGTTCTCAGCACTGTCAAAAAGGATTAATTCAACATAATTTATCAAGAAGGAAATAAATCATGTTAATTCAAATAAGCCTAAATAAGAGTAAATCTTTCTTATTCTTAGAGACAATCACAGTGAGTAAAATAAAATGGAAAACGATGTAAGGATCTAGTTTGCATTGGTTACTGATGTGTTTCAGCTGAGTCTCATCTCAACTATCATTTGAAACATTTTATTTATCTACAACAACAAAATAATAAGAGTACACAATTCATCATTCAGCTGCTGTTTGCCCTCAGATCATAATGGAGCAATAGTACTTTGGTTCTTAGTGAGTGATTTCTCTTTGGGGCTTGGTGAGAACTCAGATTCTGCTAGTACAGATATCAATCTTAATTGAATGTACATAATGACAAAACACAGACAACAGAACAAAAAGGAAGGGCAGCTAAATAGGTCTGCTTGAGTGAGTTATAGCTCAATACTTTCTGGAGCAGAGAAGCCGGTAAAGCAACAATGGTGTCATTGTCAATGAAACCTGGGGTGATGGTAGGGGCTCTTCTTCTACAAATGACAGGCTCTGGAGGTCATAACCTCAAATTAGAATTCTGAGTTCTCCCATGTTATGTACTGTGTACTCAAGGACCTGGAGCACCAATGAGCCCACCTGTTCTGTGAACACAATATTAGGGATGTTGCCTCCTCTTAAAGCTTCCATCTAGCCTTTCCCACTTCTATCTCCACTGAACAACCCAACCGTATCTCTTTTAACCATTTTTACTTTCTTGCTTGTGTTGTATTGGTTATCACAGTGCCTGCCACTGGGTAGGTACTCAAACATTTGTTGAATTAATGATCATAATCTACATTAATGAAATTTGTTATTAATGATAATGAAAATGATATAACAAGGAGCAAAAACAGTGGCTACTGTATATTACATGCCCCGAACTTTTCACATATTATCTTTTTTGAACCTTCACAGAAACTTGTAAAGTAATTATAATTGTTTCTATTTAACAGTTCAGAAAAATGAGACTCAGAGAAATTAAGTTATGTATCCAATATTATACGGTAAGATTGTACACATAAGATCTTGTTTTGGTGGAGAATGGACCTAAGTACTGTTTATTTCTGTATTAATTCTCTATAGAATAAAATTATGTTTATATATGATATAAGTAACTATGTTTACTACACCATTCGTGTTTGTGTGTGTATGTGTATGTATGTATATGAATCTCTTATCTGTTTCTCTTAGCATAATATGACCTCAATGAGGGCAGAGACAGCTCCTATTTTATATTTGTATTTCCAGATCCTTGTAGAACCTACTAGTCTAGTAAATTCATTAATGGATCTTTGTTTTCTTCCTGAAAAGCCTTTCTGGGCATTTTGTCTGATGCTTGAGATTAGCAGAATGTGCAAGTTCTTTGATTTCAGGCAGATCAGTTCAATCCTATTTCAAGTGTTTAATGTCAAGCATTTAATGTCCAATACAGTGGAGAAAGCCATCAGATTAGACATGGTGAGAGACTCTTATTTCTAATACAAAACTGGGCATAATTTCACTTTGTAATTGGAAAGAAATGGACTCCTTTAGTGGGTTCTAGCTTTGAAATCTTCTGTCTATCCATGTACTCAATGGTTAGGTTCTTGAAAAGTATCTTTATCTTAGTATAAGTTTCCCTGAAAAAAAAACCTGAGTTAAAAGCTTGAAGGCATGTGGTTTATTGGGGGATATGGTCTTAGGAGCAGAAGTGAGGGGGGTAAGAGAATGAACGGGGAAGAAGGAAAGCCAATAGAATCATGCTAATACAATGGCCACTGTTACGGATGACTGGTTGCTAATTCTCTGGGGAAAAATATGTCTAATAACCATCCACCTGAGGGAAGAAAAGAGAAACATTTATCCATCAGCTCCTCTCCCTATTAGTCAAAGTCAGCCCCGTGTGGTGCTAAATCTCCTGCACTTCCGGGTTATGGATATGTGAGTGAGCTGGGGAAGGGCAAAGGACTGTAGGTGGTCAAAGCCTGTGAAACCTGCTTGTTGCATGGCTGGAGTGAGAAAAGAAGCTGAGAGGGCTTTCAGGGATGTTCAAGAAGTGTCAGGTACACTCGGGTGATTAAAAATGCCTTTATCAGGATAGATTTACACTTAAGAAATAAAGAAAGAAGAGGATATATTGAGCAGGACAAAAAGTGTTCTTTTTTATCATCACATTAACATGAAGGGCAAATTACCACCAGCCTTTGGTGAAGAAGTAAACATAAAAAAGGGTTATGAAACAAAAAAGTTTCTGATAATGCCCAGTCCATCCAGAAGACAATAGCATAAGTCTAAGAGCTACACATTAGAGTCTCTTAGCTTCTACATCAAAATAATTTTTGCATGTAAAGTTTTTGTTATAACCAACGATGTCCTGAACTTAATGTGTTTGTTAACATTGATGATCTTGTCGTCTATTCTTGTTTCACCAGGATGAACCATTCACCTGGTGTGAGCACACCTTTACTTTTTTCATTGAAGTGAAATTTTGTAGGCTTTGGCTGCTCTTTTATCCCTGCAATGTTAACTAGTGTTTTCCAGTCTACTATTTTAACTTGAAAGCTAATATTCTGAACTTGTACATTATAGTAAACACTTGGCATACATGTGAGTTCATAGAGTATAATCTCTGTACATCTGAACAAGGCAGTGACATGAAAATTGGGGATGCTTTTGATGGTGAGAATATTGCCTGGCATCATGCTATGAGTGTGTTAAATTGTTTTTATTTCACGACCTAGCAGACTTCTTAAGCAGAACTGCTTTCACTATAGCCTAGTGATTGAAATAATCTGGCTAGACCTTTGACTACTAGAGGCAAGATCTCTACAGTGTCATTTTGGGTAGGAATCCTGAACTACCATTGTAAGATCTTATTTAAACATGGGCCTCTGGAGAAGTGGATAGTTCCTACCATAAAACTGTTAGACTGTTAGGTTATCACAGAGGGAAAGTGGAGATAAAAACAAAGAGAAAATAATAAGAAACAACAACCTTACATGTGAATGATGGAGAGAAAGGGAAACATGAGTTCTCAGATAATAAAACACACGGAGTTTTAAGTAGAATCAATAAAAATACATCAATTTGTAGTCACAGTAATGAAAATTAAAAATGTCAAGGATAAAGAAATGATACTAAAAGCTATCAAAGGGAAAAGAAAGATTTCCTTTGAAGAAACAGCTATTAGACAAAGGGTAAGATTTGAGATAAGGAAAAATGGATTTGGAAAGAAAATAAAAAATACTGTTCAAGTGCTGAGGGAATTTAATTTTTAGCCTGTAATTTTATACCCAGTTATTATAGGGCGAGTGAAAGTGAAGACATTTTTAGGGATACAAAGACCAAGCCCATAATCTCTCACTTAAAGAACTATTAGAGGATAAATTATAAATTTTACCAAAGAGAAGGAATAGGATAATGTGATGAGCACAGATACTGATAAAATTTAACTATTGACCATAAAAATGTCACCTACTTAAGCTTTTTTTAAATTAAAAGATAAGTATAAAACTCTAAGCAAAAATAGAGCAAGAGTGTGAATGCATACGAATGTTCTTGCAATATTTGGGAGAAGGATAGAAATATGGAAGAACATTACACTTTGTAAGAAAAGCTAGAAGTGAATAATGTATGTTAAAATTGAAGGACGATCTTGAGGAAGAGGAAAGAGATTTTAGTTCACGAAACTGCGGAATATATCCACTATACCTTATATCTGTGGGTTTTTACTTTGTGACCATAATTAATTTGACCATATAATTTAGCATCCAAATTGGGATTTTTTTGAGAGTGAGAGATGGTATAGTGAATAATAAAACTAGCAAAGAGGCAGAAACTTGGAATGTTCCAGCCACCTCAAGATGTATAGTCATGTGAACTATGGTGAATACAATTATTTGTCCTCCATAAAATCAAAAAATTTCTTGGGCCTTCATGAAAACTGATTCTTTTCCCTATGCCCCCATCTTTCTATAATCCCTCTTCTGTTAATACTTCATACCTGGCATTTCTGAATTTGCAGAAGTTTCACAGCTCAATTATTTTTCTAGGTCCTTTGCTATGGTAGCTACATCTCACTTTCACATCTATGATTTTCTAGAAACTTTATTCTTTTTTAAACTGAGTAAATTAGATCCAGATAACCTATCCAAGCTCATGTAGTCAGTGAAAAAGAAAATAAGATTGTAACAATGGTCTCTCTTTTCCTATTACCATGATGGTTTTCAAATATTTTCTAGGCAACAACCTTCTCTGTGCAAATGAAAATGTGCTGTTTTGATGAACATAAATTGATAGTGACTTCACAGCACTTGTGTCTCTCACCTCATTAGCCCCATCTATGTCTCTTAATGCAAACAACAACAACAACAAAGAAGATTGAACTGGTTACCGATAAGCCAATGAATTTATTGCTTTGAATCAATTCTCCACTCATGTCTAGTCAGCTCTGGGTAGGTTGAGGATAGGGACCAAAGGCAGGAGAGCAGGGGTCATTACATAGCCCACGCTTCACTCAGAAGTTGATTTAAACATTTAGGAACACCTCCTTGTATATGACCTTGACTTATCATCTGTCCCTGAACCTTGGTTCTGGTTCATATGGTACAAATTCAACTTGGATTAAAATCTTAAGCTATTATCCCTATTAATCATAGGAAATTTGGAATCATTTCACACCTGGCTGGTAGCGATTCCTTGTTTTAAACCACTAGATAAAATCTAAGCACTTTGGTTGAAAATAGGGCTTGCAATTGCATACTAGCTACTCAAATAATTTTTTTTCCTTTCAGTGTGAACCAAATAATAACAATAAAATTCATCTCTCTAGGTAATGATTTTGAGCCCTGTGTTTTTCATGTACTGTCTTCTTACTGTTGTATAAACTGGGTTAGCTTTTCATCTTATTTTGTCTTTCTTAAGTATCCCAAATTTCTATGGTTTAGAAAGAAGAGAAACATCTCTCTGGATGAGTGGAATAAAGACAAAATTTGCTTTTATATTCCACTGTGCCATCTTTCTAGAATTTAGTTTGGCACAACCCCCAAAGTTCCTAGGACCTGCTGAGCCCAATTGGGCACATATCTGTGGTGGATAATGACTATTTTTTCAGTTCAGTTAAAGGTGGTATTATTTCACATCTCTGCTGAGAAGCTACCAAGAAATTAATGAAGCTTCTTGACTTTGTCTCTTTTTCTTTGTCTTTAAGCTCCAGTAAGTAGTTGCTGCCTGGGAGATGAAGCAAACCCCACAACAAGGAAATGAAAAGCCAATAAATTTATCATCAAGGAGGCAGCAGTAAGGAGTAGTTATAGAATAAGGCAAAATCAGTGTGGCCTCATCATTTCTTAAGGGTATATACTGTGGACAAATGTTTGCTTTCTATCATCATATCAGTGGTATAGTGATCACTCCAGAAAAAACAAAGTGCTGCCTGGAATGCCATGAAGTGGAAATGTCCACCATCTTGTTTTGGTTGCTGTAAGGACAGGCATCCTTAACAGACTGATTCTTCAGAAATTAAGATCTGGAATGAAGAATAAGAGCAATTAGTTGTTCTCCATTCTGAGCAATACAGGAAAAAAAAAAAGAAAGAAAGAAAAAGATGTCTGGAAGTACCATTTTCCCTTTCTTTGTAAATGGCAGAGATGCTGGAAGGAGGGCCTGGAGAAAATAGGGCACCCACCAGGTGCTGCTCCCTCCCAGAAGACAAGAGTCAGAGCCACTGTGCTGGGCTTTTAATCTAGGGGTGGGGGCAGGAGGAACCCTTCTAGAAATCCAGCCCATCTCCTAGTAACCTTTCAGCTTCAGTGCTGCTGTGTGGGATCCAATAACACCTGTAAATCCCCCAGCCTCAGAGAGCCTTCTAGGGGCTCCTCCTGTTGCAGGGGAAGGCCTGCCTGGGCTAGAGCCAAAGGTGAGGGAAAGAGATACTCCTTGCCTCTAAGTTAGGAGGCAGCACCCGATAAGGTGACCTCTCATTTATTAAGTGCTCCTTGTCTGCCATGCCCGTACTCAGTGTTTTAGGTATGTTGTCTTATTGCATCCTAATGATAACCCTGTGAGTTAGTAATATTATACCCACTGTATAGGTGAGGAAATTCAGGAGGCTAAGAGATACTTTATATCTCGTTTAGGGTCTACCAGTAGAAATGGGCCAAGTACCTCCGTCTGGCCCTACCACTGGTGTGGGTAACCACTACTCTTAACTGTTCAGCCACATGTCAGCTAACAGAGGAGGGGAGCTAGTACATTTAGGCCCCACAGCTTCATCCTTTGTGCCCATCTCTTCTCTGCCTATACACGCCCTAAATTTATCTCATTCTGCCTCATGATTTGTACCTTTGGTCTGGCCTCTTCCTGAGCTCTAGATTCACATCCCATTTTACAGAGGGGTTGAATAACCCAGCCAAGTTGCTGCAGGTGTTTAGAAATGGAGCTAGAACTCAAGGCTAGGTTTATCTGATAGTCACATCTGTGCTCTTTATACTGCTCTAAGCTGCCTCCAAAGATTGACATCATAATTTTTATTGTATATAATATCTAGCACTATGCCAAAAACCCAATTGGTAATTAATTAATAAAGGTTGAACGAAAGAAAGAAGGAATGTATGAAAAAGCAGGTTTAAGTGTAAGGAAGTCCATCGGCCAGAAAATAAATAAATAAATAAAGAGGGACACAAGAGAGCAACTTTTATGTAAAGTTTGTTCTGTCAGTGCTTTTCTTCTGTGGAGGTGTTATACTACAATATTCACCCATATAGCAGCTGTATTTTATGGATGGGCCCTTGTACATACTCAGAATAGTAGCTTCTGAGCTTTTTGACCTGAAATCATCACCAGAAGCTCCAGCCACATTTGCTAAGTGCTAGTGTCACCCATCTGGTTCGTGGTTGGCCATCTTCATCTCTGTGGTTGGCCTATGCAGTGCAGTGTGTCCCAAACTGAATTATTAATCTTTCTTCTCAAGCTTCTGCCTGTCGCTGTCTTTCTCTAATGACTTCAGTCACCCAGCTCAAAGTTCTGCCTTATTTTGGGCACTTCTCCCTTATCCTTGCCTTCCATATCAATCACTTGCTAAGTTCTGCTGAGTCCTTTCTGAATGATATATTCCTGTCACCATTCCGTTCCTGTTGTCTCTTCTCTGCCTCAAGTTTCATTACCTCTAACCTGAAGTATTCTCAATGACTGGCTATTCCTTACAGCTGTAGTCCCCAAACCCCGGGCCGTGGACTGGTACCGGTCCGTGGCCTGTTGGGAACTGGGCCGCACAGCAGGAGGTGAGTGAGCAAGTGAAACTTCATCTGTATTTACAGCTATGATTGCATCATAGCCTGAGCTCCGCCTCCTGTCAGATCAGCAGCAGCATTAGACTCTCCTAGGAGCGTGAACCCTACTATAGACTGAGCATGTGAGGGATCTAGGTTGTGCTCTCCTTATGAGAATCTAATGCCTGATGATCTGAGGTGGAGCTGAGGCAGTGACGCCAGTGCTGGGGAGCAGCTGCAAATACAGATTATCATTAGCAGAGAGGTTTGACTGCACAGAGACCATAATAAATCAATTGCTTTCATACTCATATCAAAACGCTATCAGTGAGTGGCAAGTAAAAATGTAATAATAATAGAAATAAAGTGCACAATAAATGTAATGTGCTTGACTCATCCCAAAACCATGGAAAAATTGCCTTCCATGAAACTGGTCCCTGGTGCCAATAAGGTTGGGGACCACTGCACAGAATAAGGACCAAGCATGTAACTTGGAATCCCAGGCCCTTCTCCTTTTGACCCAAACCCCTTATTTCCTGTGACTGTCTTGTACATCCTTTGCTTCAGAACAGTAGTTTATACAAACTGTATTCCAGAGAACAATAGAAGATTCCTAGATCATTCCTCCTTGCTGACCTACTCAGAGGGAGCGGACACTGAGTAGGTAAGCCTTTGAACTCCCATCCCTGTTTCAAACAGATCAGCTCCATTTTGCTTATTGGGTTTCCTCATAAGATTTTGTTTAAACTAAAGTTTTATGGATTTATAAAGTTTGAAAATCATTGCTCTTCCAGAAAAACAGAGTCCCCTGCTATTTCTAGTCCATGCTCCAAGTCTTCTTTTGTCTGGGTGCTTGTGTTCATGCTTCCCAGTATAGTCTCCACATGTGGAGATTTTGGTGTCTTTGTCACTGAGGAGAAAGCCATCAAAGCAAGGTAGGGGTGTTGTGCACAGAGGACGTTCTCTTACAGAAGGAGGGAGAGAGGTCTGAGGACAGAGCCGTGGAGGTCTTTCACAGTGGGCCCTTGCCATTTCCCTTAACTACTTTTCCAGCCTTATTTTTCACAACTTTCTTCATGAAAATACACTTTAGCCAAATAGAGCTTATTTCTCTTCCACCTACGTGTCCTTTCATCTCTCTTCCATGTGTTTGCTAATGTTGTGCCCTATTCCTGGAATGCTCGGTCTCTCATCTGCACATGGCCAAAGAATACTCATCCTTCCTGGTTCAGCTTAAATTCCACTCCCAGAGAAAGCCTTCTCAAGCCACAGCTAAATGTAATCTCTCTCTCTCTCTAACCATATCTTTTTATTTCTCCCTCTGTTATTTTACTTAGCACTACCCACATGGAGTTACCTGTCTAGTTATTTGTGTTAAAGACTCAGTCCCCCCACAATACCATGACCTCTGGAAGGCATGATCTGATTTTGAGTTTGTAGATCCTGTGCCAGTTGTTATGGATATCTTCAAATTCGCTAATTTATATAGCCAAATTTGATTAATTTTTTTCATATATAGCTGAAAATATTGGACTGCCTACATCAATTGTGATACATAACATGGGCCCGATAGCACATTGCAAGCTTTTGAGAACTCTTGGAGCAGCTAATTTAATTCCTTCTGGTTATGGGAACAACCTTTTGCAGTGAGCCACACAGTCATCCACAGGCAATATAACTCCCTCTCCTGCCAGCTCTATTTATAGCATAGTCAGTGAAGAACACTCTTCCCCACTAGTGTCTCGAAGGTTTCAAGGAAGATGTGGGCATTATTAATAAGGCTCTTCAAGGTTTATGCCAGCTCTTTTTTGGAGACAATGATTTGCACTTTATTCTAAGCATGTAGTTTCTTTCTTTTCATTTTTTGGGTAAGATTTATATCTGATTCTATCTACTAAATTATCTTTGCCAGGCATAGATTTTTCTCACTCTGCAAAGGGTTTGGAAAATTTGTAATATAAATCTTGTTTTCCAATTTAAGGAAGAAACCTGATGGTCATGTTGGTGTTCTTGTCAGTACCTGTGAGACAGAGACTATGTTAGAGCCCATTTGACAAACAAAGGTGAACACAAGGTGTGTGGTTGACAATAATTGAATAAAAATATTACCAGTGGAACACAGATGACATCAACTCCTGAAAATAATGGTCAAAATTTAACTCCCCAGACTAAGGGAAAAGTTAACTCAAATAACTAGAAGGTTGACTTTTTTGTTTTGGAAATCTAATTATTAAAAAGAGATATTAAAGATTTGCTATTACAAAGATTGCTTTACTTACATAGGGAGGTGATTTAGTTGAGGAAAGTCTATTATTTATATCGGGTTTTTACATCTGTGTGCCTTAGAAATGAGTCAGCAAATACTGACTGCATGTCTACTAAGTGTGAGGCACTGGGCAAGCCTAGATGGTGGGCCTTCATATGAACAGCAAAACCAGTAGCCTGTGAGTTTCTCAAAAACAGACTGTGTATTCATTCATCCAACAAACATTTATTAACTGTCTCCAACATGACAAGCACTGTCTAAGCTCTAGTTGGCAGGCCTTTGTAAGAGCAGAAATTACTAGACTGTGTACCTTTAGGGGAAGACATTTTAAAATTCATTCAACAAACATGCATCAAGTGTTTACTGTGTACTAGGTGAAGGGGGGTGGGGCAGGGGACAGACAACTGGATTCATAATAACACCGTAGTGCTAAGTGTTCTGTTGATTTTTTTTTTAAACTCTTTAGGCTTAAGTCTCTGACCAGAGCAGGCCACTGAGTAGCTACTTATCAAATATTTGTGGGATAAATGATGAATGAACAAACTGTTTAAAGATATTTTGCAAAGAAAAGTAGACTCATTAATCTCATATAGATATAAAAATGAACATATATTAAAGACTTTTGTTTAACTCATGATGGAATCAGGCAAATGTGATAACTGATTCAAGAGTCAAAAAAAGGACACATTTTTATATCGGGAATATTCAAATAAATAAATAAGTGATGACAAAACTAATTTTTCTCAAGGTGGAAAGGAAGACAATTGAACCTCTGCTGGACAGAATTTTCATGTCTATACACAAGAATTATCTTGCATCGATGTCAGTTACCTATAATTTACACAGCTGCAAAATGGCTGAAAGACAAGGGAAGAGTAGAATCAGATAACCTAGAGGGATGTCCTCTAGACATGGCATAGTTTTCCATGGAAGTATTATTTTTTTTCTACAGCATAGATTGAATGAGGTGTGGCTTGCATAGCTTCACAAGTGGCAGGGAACCCGTGGGTCACCTGTCATAAATGGTTGAATACCAGACTGCTGTTCTCATGTAGAGCCCACCATATTGGAACTTATTTTGTTTTCTTTATAAAGAATGAATTTTACTTTCCTGTGAGATAGTGTGGTAAGGTAGTATTTTGACATTATTTTTGTCATTATTTTGATATTATTACAAAGCACCTCCAAATACACTATTAAATTGTTATAATAACTCTTTGAAGTAGTCAGGGAGAAGATAATTATTTGTTTTGCAATGGGCATGATGAAGACTCAGAGAGGCTCTGGCTAAATTAAGGAGGAAGAGGTGGTCTTAGGATTCAAACCTCCGTTTTCTGATTATAAACCTCTTTTTCTTTCTGTCACAAAGAGCCAAGATTACGTCAGCAATAAGGTGTGAAAAAATCCTTTATGTTTATTTGTGTTACGGACTTGGACCAGGATTTTAATTGGGGAGAGAAAAATTATTACATGTCTTCATAATCTTATACATAGACACAAAAAAATGTGCATTTCCTTATTTCTTTACTCCATATCTTTCTTAAAATGATCCTGGATAGAAAATGCTTGAATGTCATCATTCTTCCATAATCATTCTATATGACATAAGTCAATAGTCACTAAGTATTTTTCAACACTGAGCACTGAATACCTTACAATTTTATTTCCTACTTCTAGGAACTAGGAAATGTCTTGTATTTTCTGTCAAGTATCTCTCTAACTCTTAATATCTGAGGCTATAACTTTCATTTTCATCATCATTATTATCAATAACATTTATGAAGAGGCTTCATGGCATACCTTTTCAGGCAGTGTGTTAATTTCAAAAAAAAACTTATTTATTCTCCACAATAATTTTAAAGGAAGATATTTTATACCCCTTTTATAGATGATAAAACTAAACTTCAGAGAGGTTAATTAACTTGGTCAAGATCACACAGAACAAGAGGTTAGAAATCAGTTCTGACTGTAGATCCCATTTCCTTAATCATTGCATTGTACAATGCAAATCATTTTAAGTTCATTAGGCTATGTCCAGTGATTTCTTGTTATTGTGAGAATGATTAGTGTTGAGAAGAGTGATGAACATATATGAAATGTTGATACAGTGGGCTACATCTATTAAATATCCACAACAAAATGCCAGGAGACTGATGTTTAAGTTATGTGAGTACCATTGGAGGGAACGAGAGACTTTGAATTGCATTTTAGACTCAGGGGAACATCAGTGTTAGGGCTGGATAATTTTTTATTCATAATAAACTTATGCTCAGGCAGGGCTTTTGCCTCCTTTATGATTTTCCATGAGAAAGCTTAGGATCCTCAGATGGACCTTTCTATTCTTCCTCCATCACCTCACGTGTGTTCCCTATAGCATGAAGTCTGTGGTTTAATTACCCAAGCAATAGGGTTCCTCTAATTTCCCTTGGAAGATAGTTTCCCAATATAATTGTCTTCTATGCTTTGCCATTTCCCTTGGTGGTCAGCCTGCATTGTCACAGGCTTAATTGTGTTTCCTTATTCTGGCTCCTTTCTTTTCTGTTATAATTATCCCCACTTGGGCAATAGCATTTCCTGCTTAAAGTTTTATTTTTTCCCTCCAGAAACCACGGGGGAAGGTAATCAAACCACACTCTGGTCTTTGTCACTTGGCTGAACAAGCATCATCCCCTTTAGCCCAATCTCACCTTTGAAATCATTTCTTCCTATTTCTCCGTTGGCCTTTTCTTATTTTCCTTTTACCCACATAGGAAAGCAAAGAGAACAACCCTCTGAGCAATTATGTTTAAGCCCATTAGAAATAACCAAGCACAAAACCAACAAAACCTCCAAATTGTCGTATGTTTTAGACTTTAAATTACCAAGATATAAAATAAAACTCAACTTCTTTCTGCCTCCCTTTTTTCCTGAGGCCTTATTCAGAAGGCAGAAAGGTCTAATTTAAAAGTCTACTATATACTTTGCTTTTTTCTTTTTTCAATTTTATACTGCTGAGATAAAGACTTGAAAGAATTGGGTCCTATTCCCTATTTGTTCTCCTTCTGTTTGACCAGAGATTGATCAATAAACTCCACTATACCTTGGTTTCCTCATCTAATGGGTAGCCATATGTCCATTAGCTTAATGTGTAAAGGGCCTGTTGTCCTTAGGTTAGTTCTCCTGGACTCTGGGTAGCTTCCTGTCTTCACTCAAGACCAATCTTCAGCCACTTTCAGATCAGAACTCCTGTTTTCTGATTGCCCTGCGCATACCCCTGCTCTCCTGCAGACTTGAGAACAGATTCCTGGACACATGCCTCGGCTCACATTGCCTTTTACACAATTCTCCTAACTTATTCCTCTGGCATCCAGCACAGTTTACCTGCCTTGTCTGCTCTGGATCAATAGCAACTGCACACAAATCATCTTGTGTATGGTCCAGAATAAATCTTTTATCAATGCAGATTGCTCCTGAGGACCCTGGGAAGTTGTCTTCACTTGGAGTTGGGAGAAATGGATTCAAGCTCCAGCATTGCTATTTATGTCTGTGTTATAAAAAGCAATTTTTTAGTTTTTAGAAAGCTCAGTTTCTGCATAAGCAAAATGGGGATTATAACAATGCCTGCTTCATGTATTTAATTGGAACATAATCCAGGCCAAAATATTTTCTTTTAAAGTGTTATACAATTATTTGAAAGTTTATTTCCTAGAGGAAAAAACCATTAATTAACCTATTCAAGATGGCACAGAAACAATTCCTTATTGTCTGGAACAAATCTGTGATTTTTAATACTAGCGGTTACATAGGGGTTCAGGACCAAAATATCATCCTAAAGGTATACAGTATCTATGCTCATCCAGTATTCATTTGCCCCTTGAGGACAAGTGGGATTGATTATGATCTTAGTGCTTTCTAGTTCAGGATTCCAGTGGTCTTTTCCTCAGATATTTTCTAACAAAAATGTATTTTAACTATTTCATTTCTTTTTACAGATATTTTGATTTTTCTTTTTGTCACATGGCTACACATCCTGCAGTGAGACAAGTCTTCAACATGAAAATTCATGTATTATTGCTCTTGCCTCCATGAAGACTCTCAATTATAAAACTAAGTTTTTAAAATTTCTTCATTAATAAGTACATAAACCACACTATAGCAAATTTACTCCATTACTTTTCTATTAAAGCATTGCCAGTTGATAATTTATTTTAGGGTAATTTATTTTTCTCAACAAACTTGCTCTAAAATGTGCAAACAGTTGGCATATGATGCTGCAGGATTATTTATTATTGTAGTTGACTGTCCCATTTTTTTGGCTATTGTAATTCATTTGGTGTTTATCTCAGATGGATGCCTTCTTGTTTTTACATGTGACGGATAATTTCTTCCATACGATCAATTTTCAAAAGACTATTCCTTCTCAGATTTATTTCTGTTAGAAATATGGCACTCTACCCCAGAAGTGTTGGTACATTTGATTTTAATTGTTTATGCTCTATTTTGCTGCAATCACAAATGAAAGGAACTTTGGAAAGTCATTTAATCAGTTGCTCTGCTTTTATGCAACAAGGAACCTAATAAAAGCATTTACAGGATCTATGCAGAGAGGTCTGCAAAAAGGGCAATTTCACTCTCCATTTGGGCAATCACTTTTTAAAGACAAAATTAGTAATTATATTGCAGTTTTCCTTCTTTTGGAAAAAGGGAATTTTTTTCTTAAATAAAATTAGGTATGTCCATTGAATTACATTTATTGCCATAACTGAGCCTTGGCTGTCACCTAGCATTATGCTTAAGATGCTTTCTTATAATTTCCTGTGATTTCTGTATTTTGCTTGCTTTTATCCTGTAATGATTTGCAAAATACCAGTCTGTTTTTAATTATATCCGTGGTTAGTTTTACCTGCTTGAAGTCAAGAACCAAATAGTAGCCTGTGACTCTTCCTTGTGAACTATGTGGAATTTATCCCATTTTTACATTCCTTGTCCCTCCTCAGAATGTATCCTGCTCGGCCCTTGTTAATTTGATCTGGGGTTATAAACCAGTTTATCATCGCACCGGTTTATCATGATTGCTTACCTACTGTCCTGTGGATTCGCCATGCTTCCTCTTTCCTCTCCACTGGTCATTCTCCTGTCTGCTTATTCAATTCCTACTAATTTTATTCTCACTAAGGTCATAGTTATGCCTTAATAGCCAGAGCCACGGAATTCTCTTGTGCTGCAAACTTCTTGATTTTTCTGCAACAGTGTCATTGTTGAACACTTAGCATTCTTTCTTCCTGAGGACAGACAAACCTGGATGGCATTAGAGACTAATTTTCTCTCCCTTTCTTTTAACTTACAATTTTTCCTTTACTGAGGCAATACTCTTCTAAAGACTCTTCTTGATGCATCAGGTGATGGGAGTGTTTTTCCCCCTGGCTGATGGGAAGAGGAACTATTTCTAGCCATGTGTAACCTCCCTGGATTGCTCTGCCTGACACTGTTTGGTGTTTTTCTTTTCCTGGCCTTGGGTATTTTCCTCAAATGCATGTGATGATTAATACTCAGCTAATGTTTTGAGAGGTACCCTTTGCAAATATCAGAAGTCTCTCTGTAACTTCCCTTTCCGATTCCCTTCATTGCAAATTCTTTCTGCCTTGATCTCCCTAAATTCTGAACTCCCTGAATCTCTTCTCAACTGAGGGAGACTGCTGAACTCTGAGCACACCCTTCCAGTGCTATAGCCTAAAGACTTTCTCCAGGCAGCAAAGTGGATTTTCATGGGATTCACCTGGCTGGTTTCCCCTCTTTTGGGAATCAGTGTCCTGCCAAACCCATTGTCTGAAGTCTGAAACTGTTGTTTCATAAATTTTGCCTGTTTTTTTTTCAGTCCATGTTACTCCATTACATTTAGATGTGAACACGTCTGAATTGTGACTATCAATAGTAACCCTACTGTAATAGGCACTGGAGGCAGAGTGGTGGGGAAGGCAGCACCGATGTTTGTCTTTCTCTGTTCCCTTTGAAGGTCCTAGCCCCTTCTGTCCTATCTTGGATGTTTCTACATCATTGGGCTGGCTATGTTGCTCTAGTCCCTCTTTCCTGGCTCCTAGTTCTTACTGCCAATCAAGCCATCTTTATTTGAATAGCTTAAAAGAACCTCGAATAAAAAAGTGCTCCAAGCTTAACTTACCTTCTAAGCTTATGTTGATTTCACTTTCATAGGCAGCACTACTATGTTAGAGTCATCTTTGTCTCCAGCACTTCACTCTTCACATTCAATTAATAACAAGCCCAGTTATCCAACTATTTATTGAGTACTGATTATGTATTAAATACTCCATTAGGCATTAGAGGTGTCCAATGACCATAGCAGATAAAATCCCTGACCTCTTGTAGTTTATATTCTCATGGGGGAAGGCAGGCCATGATAAAAACAAATTATATAATATATTTGAAGGTAATATGTACTATGGAGAAAAACAAGGTGGGGGTGATGTGGAGTAGAAAGGGTGGAAGAGGTGACAGACGCTAATTTTAAATAGTATAACGAGGAAAGTTCTCATCGAAAAGATGACATTCAGCAAAGATTTGAAGGAGGTGAGGGGGGAAGCCATGGGGATATTTAAGAGAAGATTCAGGTAGAGGGAATAGCGGGAGAAAAGCCCTTAGGTAGGAATGTGCTTGGAGTATTTCTAGGACAGCAGGGAGAACAGCAAAGCTTAAGTGGAGGTAGTCAGAAGACATGGAACAAGGAAGTGATATAGAGCATATCGTTGAGGGGCTTAGATCTATTGCAAGTTCTTTGACTTTGAATGAGCAAGGGAGGCTTGTGAATGTTTTGAGCAAAGGAGTGACATTATCTGACTTATGTCTTGAAAGGATCACTCTGACTACTGTGTTGAGACTAGACTGAACATGGCCAAGAGTGGAAACAAGGAGACTATTTAGGAGGTTGTTGCAAAAATTCAGGTGAGAGTCCAGGTGACTTGGACTAGGGTAATAGCCACGGAATTGATGAGAAGAGGTTTTCTGGGATAGTTTGAAGACAGAACAGACAGTACTTCCTGATGGATTGGATATGGGTATGAGAGGAAAGGGAGGAATCAAGGATCATTTTGAGGTTTGTATTTGAGCAAAAGAATTGAGTTGTGATTAACTGGGATGGGAAAAACCATGGGTAGAGAAGGTGTAGGGTAGAAAATTAGGAGCCTGTTTTGGGTCATGTTAGGTTAGAGATGTCTGTTAGATATCCAAATGAATATGTAGAAAAAGAAATTGGATATATGAATCTGGAGTTCAAGGAAGAGATCTGATCAAGAGATAAGAATTTAAGGGTTATCGACACCTAAGTAAAATGTAATGCCATGAGACTGGAGGGAATACCAAGGGGATGCGTGCAGCTAGAGGAAAAATGAAGTCCTAGTACTAAGCCTGGGGAAACCCAGGGTGAAGAGGACAAGAAGAAGAAAACAAACCACTGAGACCACTGAGAAGGAGCTACCAGGAAAGCAAGAAGAAAAACAGCAGTGTGATGTCTTGGAATCCAAGAGAAGAAAGTGTTTCAAAGAGGAAAGAGCGATCAACTTTATGTAAAATGCTGCTCATTTATTAAATAAGATGTAAACTTAGAATTGACTATGTTCAATAGTAGCAACCTACAACGTAACTCTTGTTTTTTTCTCTCCTTTTCATTTCTACTGACAGTGCTCTTTCTTCAAATCTTCATGATATCTCAGCTAGAATTCGATATAAAAATTCTAAACGAGTCTCCTTTTGTTGCCTCACTAGCACATATAGCAGATCCTCAAATAATGTTTCATTTCACATTGTTTCATTATAACATTGATGGGGAAAAAAAATCCATCCCTGGCTGGGGCCTCTGTCTGTGTGGAGTTTGCGTGTTCTCCCCATGTCTGCACGGGCTTTCTCTGTGTATTCCAGTTTCCTCTCACATCCCAAAGATGTGCACATGAAGTGAATTAGTGTGTCTATATGGTCCTAGTCTGAGTGAGTGAGTGAGTGAGTGTGTGTGTGTGTGTGTGTGTCTTCTGAAGGGGTGGTGTCCTGTCCAGCGCTGACAGCTCCCTGAGGTGCTGGGACAGGCTTCCGCCACCTGTGACCTCACTGAACTAGAATAACTGGGTAAATAATTATCTTACTTGTTTTTACTAATGTTTCTTAAATGTATGTATAGCTCATATTATTTTCAATATTTAATATTACAAGTGTTTTGGTCTTTATTTGGAAGTTTGGTGGTTTTGTGACCAGAAATATGCCACAGGAACTTAACTCTTGTTTATATCAGTTGGTCTCCTGTAAAATTGGTTTTGCCATACATCATTTCACTTAATGTTGCCGTCTCCATCCAATAGCCTATTGATGACGCTAAGTGAGGGTTCACTGTATATATGCTAGTGGGTCAACACAAGAATATATGTGAACTGTATATATAAGTATATATGTAGAGAGAGGGTTTACATTGTCATCAGCGTGACCTTTCTTAATAATGCTCCCATCACATATTTCACAATATATCATGTTTGTTTTTCTTTATCTCCTCCCCTAGATTTAGAACTTCTCGAGGTGAAACACATCGATCCTTTCACTGTATGTCTAGCAAATGAATGAAAGCATGGAGGGAACTCTCTCTGATTCCCGCAGCCATCATTAATCATCTGATTCCAATGCCATCATGTTCATTTAACCCTTGATGATTATTTATTCTCATTTCATATGCATTTGTTTAGTTGATGATATTTAATTGCAAGAGTTAAGATTTGTTAAGCAATGTCTACTATGTTCCAAACACTACCCTAAGCCTTTTTATGCTTTATTTTCCTAGGCATAATTTTTCTCTCACAATGATCCTGTGAGGTAACATTATTATCGTCTTTGTTTTTTTTCAGGTGAGGAAATCAAGGTTCAAAGAAGTTAAGGCAATTGAACAAAGCTTCACAGGGCTACTAAGTGGTAGAAGTATGATTTGAACACAAGCATTCTGCCATATTAAACTATATTTGAAAGCATCACGTATCAGACACTCCTTGAAGGTACCGAATATATCTACCTTTTTGTTTTCTGTACCCCTCTGTCCCTTTCTCTGTCCCTAGCATATGGAGCACAGAGCAAGGCACATGGTAGGAATTCAAGAAATATAAATGTCTAATGATTGTAGGATGGCTAAGACTGCCCTCAGGAAAGCCAGATATCCAGGGTGGCCAGTTTCTCCTACATAGTCACACCCAGCATATGGCAAAATTGGCAAAAAGCCCAGCATGAGCAGAATCACTTTTCAGAAAATCTGTCATGCAGGGAAGGTACATGCTGTGTGTGAGAAAAATGTAAGTGTCAGTCAAACTGAAAAGAGTGTTGCTAGGGAGAGAAAACTTTGCAATAAAAAATTTTTTTGAAAATTTCTTCAGATTGTGTTTTTGATTATACCATGAATTTTTCAGCAGTATGTGCCAAGCACTCTGAAAATTCTTATATAAATTTATTCAGTTAACCTATATTTATTGAGTAGCTATTGTGAGCTAGGATGTTTTCTAGGCAGTCTGTATACATCAGTGAATAAAATAGACAAACATTTCTGCCCCCCATGGAAAAGGAAGGCAGATAATGAATGGATGAACAATAAACATAATGTATCACTAAATTATATGGTGTGTTACAAGATGATAAATGCTATGTAGAAAAGAAATAGCACTGGGGGAAGTGGTTCCAGGGATGCCAAAGTGAGGGAAAGGGCGGGTATAATTTTCTGATCATTGTTGTCTTCCTTCAAAGGTGACATTTGATGAAGTCAAAACTTGAAGAAGTTGAGTGAATTATCCATACATATGTGTGTGGGATCTGCCAGCACCAATGTGGCCAAACAGCGTGAAGAGAATGTTAGAGATGAGATCACTTAGGACCACATCAGCCGCTGCAATGATCTGGTCTCATTTGATTTCGATCAATCCTTAGACCAACTCTGTGAGATAGCATTATTATCCCTGACTAAAAGATGAAGCAGCTGCAGCCCAGAGAGGGACTAAATGATTCGTTCACAGTCACACGGTATGCAAGTTGGAAAACTGGAATCCTGATTTCAGAATCAGATGTGAGTCATCTCAAAAAGCAGGTTTTCTTTTTTTCAATCTGCATCACCTTAAAGAGTACCTAACACATAGTTCATAGTAGTTTCATGAATGCTGATGGATGACTAAGTGACCCTTCAAACATTCTTTTCAGGTGGCAATCTTTCATGTCTATGTCCTTTTCTCATAGTCACTCTGTGAGAGTCTTATATTTGGAAACTAACATTGATCCAGGGAAGAATAAAAGTAATAATTTTCAATTTAGATATGGTAGGTAAGAAAGATGGATTCATATTCATTTGTTTGGTCTCAAAGTCTGGTTGTACTTTGTAAGCTGTGTGACATTGGGCAGTTTTCTTTTCTGAAAAATGAGGGTACAAATAATATATACATATAAAATAACATATATATACATATATGTATATGTATTTGTATATAAATTGTATATGTATACATATTATAGAGTTGTTAATTAACAACAAAAGACTTGTAACTATGTGGCATATAATAAGCACTTAAATGATGATGGTGATGATGATGATGATGCATGGTTGGAAGAAAGACAGGAAGATTCTTTGCTATCAAGTCTGAACTCAATCTACACAAAAATCTTACTAGGGTCTGACTCTTTTTGTGGCAAAAGATTCAGGAAGGGAAGTGCTACCTTGAAGGTTGCTGTTTCAGCTCAAAGCCTGCCTGTTATTGATGAAAGAGAATGGTTTAGGGTTGAGAGCTGGGGTCATAGTAAGGGATTACTGTGGGATTGCTGCTCATTGCTTATCTTCATCCTGACTCTGGGCTTGTCAGCTTTTTGCCATTTGGTGATTTTGTTGTCCCTATAAAGTAAAAGAAATGAAAGGAGGGAAAAAATAGGGGCAGGTGATATACAGAGCTGGTCTCAAAAACACAGAAATGATAACAATTTTATCTGAGATTTTACTGAAGCATGAGCTAAGACAGAAAATGAATACAGTAATATTCATAAAATATTTATGGAACACTGAGCTTATGCCAGTCTTTGTGTTGGGCTGTAGTTATAGAGACTAACACCATGGCATTCTTGTTCTCAAGAAACCCATAATCTTATAGGGGAGCCATGCATATAAACAAGTTATTACAACATAGACGGCTGGGATTGAGCTATGAGCTGGTGCACACTGGGCACAGAGCAAGGCTTGGCGTGTTCATTGGGGTATCTGTCAAAGGGCATCAGAAACGAGCGCTTCACAGCTATAACTCTTACAATGGTTTTAGTTTCAGGGGAAGAAATTCAAGTCAGAAATTTAAATAGCAAAATATACCTAATACTTTCAGGCTTTTCAGAGTTCTTGATGCTTCAAGAAACTTCTGGCTTCACAGTCCAGGTTTGGGCAAGCCTTTTTCAGCATACAGCTTGAATCTATGTATTTGGAAAATGGGACAATAGCAAAGCCAGTTTATGTCATTATGAAAGGATCAGCCTCTTAAAACTGTGATTCTGTTTGAGAAAACCATGTTGCTTTTCCATGGTAGTGTACTAACTTCATGAACAAAGAAAGTTCTCAGTGAAACACAAAAAGGGGCAACTGAGAGGTCCAGTTCAGCTTTGAGAATCTTATTTAGAAATTCAGTAATTTATTCCACAAACATTTATTGAATTTTTACCATGTTCCTTGCACAGTGTTAGGTGGTGGGGACATAATTCTTGCTGAGTTGTCTTGAGCTATTTATAGGTTGTTTGATTTTGCTTTGCCTACTGCATGCTTCAACCAGACTAAACTGTCTTTACTCCAGGTATTAAAAGAAGAGAATGAGACAACTAACCATAAATGTCATAAAATATGAAAGTAGCACCAACTTCCCCCTAACACTCACCCCAAACCGACACTCTTGGTGCCAGGGTGGAAATTCCATGATATGGTTCTTTCCCTTGAGACATTGTGGCTAATGACAGACATTGTCCTTTGGTCCCTGTCTAGAATGTACTGATCCTCTGGCAGATTTGAGTCTCAGGCATATGTACTAATTGGGAGTTATAGTTCCTTATGTGACAGCCAATCAATTTATCCCATTGAATTGGGGTTCCTGGCAATCCCAGGTTGAGAAGTAACAAATAAGAGGAAATATCTTCTTTTTAATTTAGAAGCTTGAACAAGTTGACATTTTTTGCTGATGTCCTATTGATTTAAATTTCTGTCTGGGAGAATATTCTTTTTATATAATCATTTCTTTCAAAAAAATGTGTGAATTTCTGATGTGGTCAAAATTTAGTTACTCTCTAGTTTATGCCTATAAAAGCTACAATGACTTTAAAGTCCTAAAGTTTTGAAAAATCTGCACTTTGACATGACCATTTTTCTAAGGACAGTTGTACTATGAATAAGCTACTTTTATTGAATGCTATCTTTGTACTAGCTTTACATTATGTTAAATTGTGTAACAACCACTGTTTTTTCAAGAATGAGGGTCTCTTTTTAATGTAAAAAATATCATATCATATTACTGTATTATTAATATAATTAGGGACAGGAAGCCAATATGAATACAATTCTATTTTGAAATTAATGTTTTATCCATCATATGTCAGGCATATGTGTGAGACATTTAAGCAGGTTAGACAATGGTTGGGGCATAGAGGATGGATATGTAGCCCCCTGAAGTCACTCTGCAGCTCCCTGAAATCTGTAGCCCTCAGGCTGCGAGCTGCAGCACCACTGCAAGGCTGCTTCCCAGCTTTGTTTGACTTTCCTGTCTTTTTGAAGGTTTTTAACAATGGGGCCCATAATGTTATAGTTACAGATTCTATGCCAAGGAAAGCATGCCTAGCCGTTAGAGGAAATAAAACATCCAATAGAGCAAGAAATGCAACTTGACTGCTTTGGTACAAGCAAAGCAATAACTATTTAATGGCCCGTAAATTTAATTGCAGAGATGACTTTTTTTTTTTTTGGTGGCAGTAAATGTGATTACACTTTGGCTCTGTGTTTCTGTGGCCAGCTGTGAAAAGCCATTTGTCGCCCGCCTGGCTGGCTGGGTTGCCTGCTTTGCTCTTGCTGTTGGAGGCATTGCTAACCAGTCCAACACCAAGCATACTCAACTGATTCCAGTGCAATCCTACCTTCTAGCAGATTACCTTTTCCCTCATTGCTTTTTGGGAAGAGAAACACATAAAGCCTATTTAAGCTTTGGGTATTTAGGTTTCACTAAATTAGAAAATGATACCCGACTTAATTTAGTTTCAAATAATATAAAGTTTTGACTATAAAGTTTCTTTTCATACTGGGATATCAGTGGCCTCATGGAAGCTGAGTTGGCTAGACATCAGTCACTACCCTCATGCTTAAAATCCCAGAGTATGAATTTTCTTTTAGACAGCCTGGGGATGCAGTTTTGTCAAACTGTGAATATTCTCATTCTGAGTTATGTATTCAGGGTAACCGCTCACTTCTATTTTAGTCTGAAGGAGTTTCTGAGCTCTCTGTTGAGAGCTGAGTTGAACTAGGGAAAGAGGCATGAGAGCAGCGTGGAGAGTTGTGAGGGGGCTGACAAAGACAAGGATGCAGGATGCACGGGGGGTGCACATAGCCAGCAACAACTGGGCATGTAGCATTTCTATGGATACTGCTGTGCTGCTGCCAGGGCCACTTGGATATATCTCTGGATATTATGAATCTTTCTTCCTTTTTGGGTGGAAGCATCAGGAATGTGCTAATTAGTCAGACTTAAGTTTGAATACTGCCTTTGCCACTTAGTACATGTGTGAAAGTTCACATATGTAAAATGATGATAATAACATTTCATGGGGACATGATGTACATAAATGGGCATCATTTTCTGAGAATTGACGATGTCTAATACTTCCTAAATGTGACAAGATAGAATTTTCTGTCACTCTCCTACCCTTTTGTTCCTTCTCCTCTTTACCCTTAGTAGAGAGAAGCCCTTTTAGCATAATAGCAAGGGTGGATTATGTCATTAGAGGCACTCAGCATGCGCAAGATAAAGGTTTGCTTGCTTTGTAGGTGCTCCACTCTAAACATTTTACAAAAGATGAGCCTACCTGGGCAGGGAGTGTGGTAATTAAGGGATTATTGCATTTTTGTGTCAGGTTACCTAGCTTTGAATTTTGGTTTTATCACTTACTAGTCATGTGACTTTGGTTCAGTTACTCACTCTCTCTGGACCTCAGCTTCTATAAAATGGAAAGAATAACAGCATGTCTGTCTCCTTGATTCAGGCCTATTTCCTTGACCAGGCCAGCAGCCATATGGAACTAGTCCTTGGGAAGAAGGTGACAAGTCGAAAAGACAGAGGAAAAGAGGGAAGAGGGAAGAGAGGAAAAAGACCAAAGAGAAAAGCGATTCTGACTAGCCAGCCATAACTAATTTGATGGGAATACAAAGAAATGTATAGGCCGTCTTCCAAAGTCTGTCTGGGGTGATTTGAGTAAATGTTTGTGTTGCCGGTTGAGTGCTTATGGAGTGAGAGGCTATCTCAGATCACTCCACCCTTACTCACTGCACTCCAGGGATGTGTTCTTTCTGCTCTTTGAGCATAACACGACTCCTTTAGGTGTCTATACTGTCAGTTCTCTCTTCCAGGTACATTTCCCCACCAACTCTTCAAAATAGCTATTTTTCTCTCATCATTCACATCTTGCTTCGTATGTTAGTACCTCTCAGAGGCCCTTCTCTGAAGAACTGCATTAGGGCATAAACTAAGTTAGTTTTTTTTTCTCTTTAAAAAAATTTTTTTTTTTTTAAATTTCAGAATATTACGGAGTACAAATGTTTTGGTTACATGGGTTGCTTTTGTACTGCTTGAGTCAAAGTTATAAGTGTGCCCATCACCCAGATACTGTACATTATACCTGTTAGGTATGATTTCACCCATACCCTCCCTTCCCCTCCCACCTGCATGATTTCTATTGAGTTTTACTTCCATCTGTGCACATGAGTGCTGATCAATTAGTTCCAATTTAATAGTGAGTGCACATGGTGTTTGTTTTTCCATTCTTGCAATACTTCACTTAGGAAAATGGCCCGCAGTTCCATCCAGATTGTTGCAAAAGGTATTAATTCATTTTTTTTGGCTGAGTAGTACTCTATGGTGTACATATACTACATTTTATTAATACACTTATGAATTGATGGGCACTTGGGTTGATTCCACTTTGCAATTGTGAATTGTGCTGCAATAAACATTTTAGTGTAAGTGTCTTTTTTATAAAGTTACTTTTTTCCTTTGGGTAAATACCCAGTAGTGGGATTGCTGGATCATATGGTAGGTCTACTTCTAGTTCTTTGAGGAATCTCCATAATATTTTCCATAGAGGTTGCACTAGTTTGCAGTCCAAGTTATACCAATAGTGTATAAGTGTCCCTTTCTCTCTGCATACACACCAGCAGCTATTGTTTTGGGACTTTTTGATAAAAGCCACTCCCATTGAGGTTAGGTGAGAGCTCATTGTGGTTTCAATTTGCATTTCTCTGATGATTAGTGTCATTGAGCATTTTTGCATACATTTGTTGGCCATTTGTCTATCTTCTTTTCAAAAACTTCTGTTCATGTCTTTTGCCTACTTTTTAATGGGGTTGTTTAATTTTTTCTTGCTGCTTTGCTTGAGTTCTTTGTAGATTCTGGTTATTAGCCCTTTGTTGGATGTATAGCATGCAAATATTTTCTCCCATTCTGTAGGTTGTCTATTTGCTCTCTTGATTGTTTCCTTTGCTGTGCAGAAGCTTTTTAGTTTAATCAAGTCCCATTTATTCATTTTTGTTGTTGCTATGATTGCGCTTGAGGTCTTCTTCATAAATTCTTTGTGTAGGCCAATATCTAAAAGAGTTTTTTCCAACATTTTCTTCTAGAATTCTTATGGTGTCATGTCTTAGATTTAAGTCTGTTATCCATCTTGAATTAATTTTTGTGAGCAGTGAGAGATATGGATCCTATTTCAATCTTCTACATGTGGCTATACAGTTTTCCCAACATCATTTATTGAATAGGGATTCTTTTCCCCAGTGTATATTGTTGTCTGCTTTGTCAAACATCAGATGGCAATATGTGGATGGTTTTATATCTGAGTTCTCTGTTCTGTTCCATTGATCTACATCTCTATTTTTGTGCCAGTACCATGCTGTTTCAGTTATTGTAGCCTTGTAGTATAGCTTAAAGTCTGGTAAAGTGATGCCTCTAGATTTGTTCCTTTTGCCTAAGGTTGCTTTAGCTATTCGGTCTCTTTTCTGGTTCCAAACGAAGCATAGAATTATTTTTTCTAAATTTGTGAGAAATGACATTGGTATTTTAATGGGGATTGCGTTGAATCTTTAAATCACTTTGGGTAGTATGGACATTTTAACAATGTTGATTCTGCAGATCTGTGAGCAAGATATGTTTTTCCATTTGTTTACATCATCTGCAATTTCCTTCCTTTGTGATTCGTAGTTCTCTTTGTTAAAGAGAACCTGCTTGGTTAAATATATTCCTAGGTATTTCATTTTCTTTGTAGCTATTGTGAAAGTTATTGAGTCTTTGATTTGATTCTCAGCTTGATTGTTGTTGGTGTATATGAATGCTACTGATTTGTGTACATTGATTTTGTAACCTGAGACTTTGCTGAACTTATTTATCAATTCCAGTAGTCTCTTGGCAGAATCTTTGGGGTTTTCTAGATATAAGATCATATCATCATCAAAGAGCAATAGTTTAAACTCCTCTTTCCCCATTTGGATACCCTTAATTTCCTTCTCTTGCCTGATTGCTCTGGCTAGGACTTCCAGCACTATGTTGAACAGAAGTGGTGACAGTGGGCATCCTTGTTTTGTTCCAGTTCTGAGTGGGAATGCTTTCACCTTTTACCCGTTCAATATGATGTTGGCTGTGGGTTTGTTGTATATGGCTTTAGTGGATGTAACAATGAGATTTTAAAATATAATGTTCTTTCACGGGTAGTAGTCCAGGCCTGTGGAGCATTTTGGCTCCATAAGATCATGCAGGGACCTGGCTTCCTTCCATCTTGATTCTCTGCCTTCTCTAGGATGCTGTCCTCATCCATAGTCAAAACTGGACAAACAACTTTAAACAACTGAGGCAGAAGTTGTACCCATAGCTTCCACTCATGTCTCATTGGCAAGAGCTTAATTATATAACCACACATAGCTGCAATGAGGCTAGGAAATAAGACCTCCAGTTAGGCAACAATGTACTTCCATTCAGATATTATCACTGAGGCTCAGGCCATACTTCATACCAAAGGATATTGCTATGCTGTCAGAAGCATGAACTTTATCTGGAACCTATTTCCCCTATTCTCCAGGAACTTTGCTTTATTGGGCTTATGTATTATCTGGATTTATATTCTAATTTTAGCTAATACTGACAGCAATGTTTCTGGCTCTGCCCTTCCAGAACACCCACTGATACACTAGACTTCAAAGTCAAATTACCTGCATATCATTAAACTGGAAATCTGGTCAGGTGTTATAAAATCCAGAGGGCCATTCACTTGCCTTTGTCTTCCAGATTTCTGGCTCTTTAATCATTTCTGTAACCCAAGATTGCAATTCTACTGCCTGTATGTTGTTATTCTGCCTTACCTCCTATACCCGAGCACAGAAGAGGCTATACAATTTTTCTTAATTTGCTGCTTCCAGCAGCCTTTACAAACTGATCTGAGTTGGCTATTTTCAATCTGGCTCTAACAACATAAGCTTTGGTGATTTCTTACCAAGAATATGTCCTTTCGGGCAGGAAGATATCTTGTTCATTCAGGATTCCAGTGCTGGGGTTACAAACCTATCTTAGGTTTGCAGGGTTTGAGGTCAGCTTTAGTTATTTTAGATAATTACACTCAAACACACCACAGATAATTACATAAATACTGGCTCAATACCTCATATATAGCCTGGCATATACTAGGAGCTAAATAAATATTTGTTGAATGAATTGATATGAACAAACTTCTTAGACATATTCCTTCCAACAGTCTTTTTGATAAATCTTCATATTTTACAATTGCCTCAGCCACAATGATAAGATAACTAGAACTATATAGCAGTCACTTGTGTAACAAGTTGGCTTGGGAAAAATTACCAAGCAACATTCAGTGCTATTTGGAACCACTATATGTTGGCCCTGCCTTCTGAACAGCAGGGTAAACAGTTCTCCTCATAAGAGGATACTATAATTTCTCTCCTTCTCTGTTCCTCTGATTCATTAAAATTAAAATTTAAAAGCCTGAATATCTCCCAGGGGCATCCTAATGGTTTTTTAGTGTTTTGTCTGATTTCTTTGTTCAGAGAACAGGTTGTTTTATGCCATGAATGGCTTAACTGATCTTTTAAATATAGTGAGTAGCATTTTGTTAGATTTAGAATGGACTTTAATATTTTATCTGCCTTTGGATAGGAACGATTGGCTCAGTTGCTTCTGGTTTTGAAATAAAACCTGAACCAATGTATGCAAAGATAGATGCTGTCTAAATCTATGATCGCGATTCAGGAAAGAACCACTGAGCACTTACTAGGGGGTCACACACAAGTTACATAATACCAGATACTTCCATGTACAATATCTAGTTTATGTCACAGACAATCTCAGAGTCTTTCCTCGCTAGTTGAAATTATTCAACTATTGTACAAAATTTGTAACATTGAGCTTTTATTTTGGTGTTGTGTGAACCTGTTTAAGGACATAGTTATAATTTTAGCAATTGCTTAACTGCTTATTATAGAATTGAATGGTTACTTTCTATGAAGAGCTTGCTGAAAACAGCTGTCTTACCCATATCACCTACTGCTTAGGCCTGACCTAGGGCATTGACTCAAAAAGTGTCTCTTAAAAGAATGAATGAGTGAATAATATAAGAAAACAGTCACATCTTGTACTTCATGGTTCCTCTTTGTTCTACTAAATTTGAGGAGTTCTATGTGATCCCTTATGATGCCATCTGTTAGAATTTTACTCTACTTAAATAAGTCTCACAGTGGAGAAAAGAGCTAGAAGCAGGAGAACTGCAAAAGCTAACAAGCTAGTCTAGAATAGTCGCTAGTCTTGAATAGCGGCTCACGAGAGCCGATAAAAGACACAAGACTCCTCGGTCAGAGACAAAGGGCTTTATTATTCACTATAAAATCAGTAGCAGGAGTATCAGCATAGTTCCAACAGTTCCACGTCCTAAATTCTACAGGGCAACAAAGAGGACCAGGTTGACCCTTTATGCTCAGCACAGTGTACCACGAGAGAGGAGCCTTGAGATTCCAAAATCCACTGCTTTTATAGCAAGCGAGACTGTTTTTTAACCAGAGGGAAAGCACATCGTGGCATAGGACCACATACTTTTCAGAATTGTCAATTACACAAAAAATCTTGAGAAGTGCCACAATGGCACTTTCACAGAAGTCAGAGAATGGTCAGGACCTTGCCAGGGAACGCAAGATGCCCATGGCAGGTTGACTCCACCATCAAGGATCTGGAAGATACTTTCATTTGACATAGTTATTTTTCAGGGAAGACTGAGGATCTGAGAGGCAAAATGACGTGTCCAAAGTTATACTGATGGCTTGTAATGTTCTCAGGACATAAACACATTTCTCCAGACTCTAAATCTAACACTCTTTCTACTCATAATACCAACCTTGCCTCTTTATGTTACTTTTGTTATTTATTTCCTTACAGTTGTATCACAATTTTTAATCACTAAACAAGATTCTCTCACTTGTTTATATTCTCTCACTTGCTTTATATTCACAAAAATTAGTGTTATGATCCCGTGGTGCAATACTTCACAAAGCATGTGTTGAACATTGGCTCAGCAAGAAGGCTCTATGGAAAAGCATTTAATCCTTACATATGTCTAGAGATTAGTGCATACTCTGCCCCACTGCTGATTTGCAGTGTATGGAGAGTACAGTGTAGACTTTAAGAGCACAGCCTCTGGAGTCAGGGAGGTTTGTGTTCAAGATCTACTCATTGGATTTATGATCCAGAGTAAGGTACTTAAATTTTATGAGCTTTAGTTTTATTCTTAGAAATGTAGCTGATAATATCTATTTCATAAATTAAATGAGTTAACCTATTTAAAGTGTTTGACACATTATCTCACATATAAGGTTAATATGGCTCAATTAATGCAGAATTAAGGTTCTAAGAAATCCAGCATGAAGGAACCCACCTAATATTAAATCAGAGTTTCTCAAATGTTTTGATTATGGAACAGTAAATTTATTCTTTTGCATTACTCATCTAACATCTGATGTATCTATTACTCTGAAAGATATACTTAGGAAAATTTACTACAGAAACAAGAGGGCTCTGCCTCACTTAGAGACTGTTAAACCAAGGAATTAAACTGTACATGGAGAAGCTAAATTTCATGAATACCTCTCCTAATATCTTTGAATTGCCATATAAAACAGGAAAAATTTGGCATTTGTGATGTTCTTAAACACAAGTCAGGTTCCTTGGCAGTTTCTGAGATGTGTTAAAACATCACTGCTTATTGATTTAACTGTATTCCACCAAAGAGGTTGATTTCATTCTGCCACTGCAGGGGAAATTCTTCTGACAGCAGGTTCACTGAATCTTTATTCTGAGGCATACAGCTGATAATCTGAGCAAATATACCACTCCAGAATGCTAAATACTTTTCTCAGACACAGGTAAACATAGGTGGCCCCAACAGTCAGGCATGTCTGCCCTCAATGACAAAAGAGCACTCTGACCTTAGGTTGGTCTAGACTCCCTGCCTGGAATTTAATAAATATTGTAGGCTCTGTGCTCCCCAGCTTTTTGGGAGAATCTTTCTGTTTAGAAAACTCTTAGTTGAAGGTCAAACACACAAGCAAGCCTTTGTTGGTGCTTATGAGAAGCTGTCCTTTACTGCCAGTGAATACTGGCTTATAAGAGCTAATTATGCAACCTCTTCCCAACTCTGTGTTCATGATGTCTTGTTGGCAGCTTGAAATCAGCCTTGGTGGAAGTTTTTATATCACAGAAATAAGCAAATGCTACAAATCATTTTGTTTCTCCTTCCCTTAGAGCTGATTTATCAGTGCACCACTGCCTTATGCCCTCAAACATGTTTGGGTGCTTTCATAGTACTTCCTATGCAAGTATCTTTATCTTGCATCCATAAATTGTTATAATTAATGATTCTGTGAATCAATCACTTACATGTGATGATTCTTCCATGAGAAATGGAAAAAAATCATGTAGGTTATTAAACATTGTGGTCAGCTCAGTTGAAGTATTTATTCTTGAATTGCTTTAGAGTGTCTGGAGCTACTCCAAGGATAATTAGTATGCATCTTTATCCCCGGCGCAGAATTTGCCTGATTGCTATGGCATCACCCTGTGTGGCCATTTGGTGGGAGGAAATCAGAGCTAACTCTAATTGTTTTCCCAGGCTACTAACCCCTCCCCTTCTCTCAGGATCTGGATGGAAATGCTTCCTCCTTAGAAGGAAATTGAGGATACAGCTTTTGATGGAATCACAAATTGTTCATTTGGGCAGAACCTCCTGTGTCAGTACAATTTAAACCAGAATCACCTGTTGAGGACTTTGTGATCAAGAATCAGTGTTCTTAAGGTTTAAAGAGGATGCTGTTGACATTCACTATGACTAGGAACTGGCATTTTAAAGTCAGAATGGAACATAGAACCCATTGCTTACTCCATATATATATTCTATTATAGATTATAAAACAAAGGCCCAATGAAGGGAATGACTTATCCAATTATACCATTAGGATGAATGGATGACCTTATGACCATAGGTTCATGGTCCTTTACATGCTGCAGGCCAATGATTATGATTATTGCTTTCTGTGATTAGTATCCATGGGAGAAGCTTCACTAATTCTGATGACAATGGAAGAGTTTCTGATAATAATTTATAAGCAATAGAAGCAATCTTTTATTCTGTGCTCACTATGGTCCTAGGCTTGTGCTAAGTGGTTTACATATATTATATAATCAGCACAACAACCCTATGAGGAATAATTGCCTTTGTTTGACAGATGAGAGAATTGAAGATCACATTGTTTGAATTAGATGTCCATGATCACATAGATACTGAGAGGCAGGCTTGTGCTTACATCCAGGTGTGTCTCCCTTCCAAGTTGAAGCTGTTAACCAATGTAGTATATGGCATTCCATTTTGCTACAAGGTCAAAGGATAACAACATATATATATATATCTTATTACATATATATGCATCTTTATTTTTGAGAAAGGTGAGGTTCGAGTTTAAATATTAGTAACATTATAGAGACGTTCTTTTGGAAATTACCATTTTCTTCCAGTCCAGAATTTCCCTTCTTTTCCTAATTTTTGCCAAATGTCCTGAAAGTGTATGAGGTATGCATTTTGGTGATGATGTAGGCAATAAGGGAAGCCATAAGATCACTAGAATTAAAGTTGAGAGGCTGATGTTCTAGATCCTTCTTTGTCTCTGTATAACTTTGGTCTTGTCACAAGAAGTACAGACCAATTTGTATCAATGTATCATGCATAGTGAGAGCAGAGCTTTTTGAACTCAGAACTAAATTCAAATCCTAGTTGTTGTATTTACTTCCTGTGTGACATTAGGCAAATTACTTAACTTCTCTGATCTATAGTTTCCTCATCCATAATATGGTGACAGTAGTATCTATAAGTCCATTGTACAGATTAAATGGAATAATTTATATAAATCCCACAGGTAACAGGTTAGTTTCAACCAAATGAAGAGATTTCCTATAAAAAGTAGCATTTAACATAATGTCCTCCAGGCTCATCCATGTTGCCTCAAATGACAGAATTTCATTATTTTTTATGGCTAAATAGTTTTCCATTGTGTATATATACCACATTTTCTTAATCTATTCATCTATTGCTGAACACTTAGGTTGAGTCCATATCTTGGCTGTTATGAATAATACTGCAATAAACATAAGGGTGCAGATATCTCTTCGATACACTGATTTCATTTCCTTTGGTTATATACCCAGTAGTGGGATTGCTCGTTCATATGATAGTGCTATTTTTAATTTTTTGCGGATCCTGCATACTGTTTTCCATGATGGCTACACTAATTTACATTTCCACCAGTAGTGTATGAGGTTTCCCTTTTCTCCACATCCTCTCCAACACTTGTTATCTTTTGATTTTTTGATAGTAGTCATTCTGTCTGGAGTGAGGTGATATCTCATTGTAGCTTTAATTTGCATTTCCTTGATGATTAGTAATGTTAAGCATTTTTTCACATATCTATTGACCATTTGTATGTCTTCTTTTGAGAAATGTCTACTCAGATCTTTTGCCCATTTTTTAATCATTCCATTCTTTTGTTGTTGTTGAGTTCTATGAGTTCCTTATATATTTTTGATATTAACCCCTTATAAGATGTACAGTTTGCAAATATATTCTCCTGTCCTGTAGGCTTTCTCTTTGCTGTGTTGATTGTTCCCTTTGCTGTGCTGAAGCTTTTTAGTTTGATGTGATCCCATTTGTCTATATTTGCTTTTGTTGACTAAGCTTTTGAGGTTTTATACAAAAAATCCCTGCCTAGACTAATGTCATAGAGCTTTTCCCCTATGTTTTCTTCTAGTAGTTTCGGGTTTTACATGTAAGTCTTTAATACATTTTGAGCTAATTTTTAGTATATGATGAGAGGCAGGTATCTAGTTTCATTCTTCTGCATATGGATGTCCAGATTTCCCAGCACCATTTACCAAAGAGGCTCTTTTTTCCCCCACTATGTTAAGTGAATTAATCCAGGTACAGAAAGACAAATACTGTGCATGATCTCATATGTGGAATCTAAAAAGTGTTCTCATAGAAATAGAGAGTAGAATAGTGGTTACCAGGCGATGAGAAGGGTAAAAGGGAGGGGGTTGGTGAGAGATTAGTCACCAGGTATTATACAAAGCTACGGTTAGACAGGTGAATAAGTTCTAGTGTTCTGTTGCACAGTAGGATGACTAGAATTAACAACAATGTATTATATATTTCAAAATAGCTAGAAGAGAGGTTTTTGTAAGTTCATATCACAAAGAAATGATCAATGTTTAAGGTGATGGGTAAGCTAATTACCCTGATGTGATCATTACGCAATTTATACATGTACTGAAACATCACATTGTATCCCATAAGTATGTATAATTATTATGTGTCGATCATTAAAAAATAGAGTTTAAACAAATTCAAACCCCTAAGTGGGTTGGTGGCGAAATATATCCTTAGAACACAGGAAAATACCTTACAAATTCTTTTCATTGCTGCCACTCTCACAATCCTCCACCTAAGAAACAGCTGTTTCCCCAAATTCTCTCTCTCTTAGTACTAAGGAATTTTGTCTCCAAAACCAACCCACACAGTTAGTTACTCCCATCCTTCCATAATTATTACTTTTCCCCTCCTGAGAGCTTCCTCTCTCTTTTTTAGTGTCACTTCCCTTCCTACCCCTCTCCTGCACGTGGTTTTTGTCTGAATCTGTCTCACAATAATCATTTCCCCATTATCTGGATCACCATAATAAGGCAGCATAGTAGAGTAGTCAAGAGCATGAACTCTGGAACTATTAAATTAATAACTTCTGGGTTTAATTTCACATCCTGTAAGTTAGTAGCTATGCCTTCTTTCCTCCTCTGTAAAACGGGTGATGTAATAGCACCTACCTCACAGGGCTATGATAAAGATTCATACATCAAAAGTAACTGAGACCCATCCTTGGCATATAGTAGGCACCAATTAGGTATTATTTTATTTTCCAAAAGCATCTACTGATAATACATGAGAAGAAAAAAATTTCAAAGCATTTCTTGCTCTGGCAGGGCAATATGGAATATAGAAAGACCAGCCATTGTCTTTTTCTTCCACATAAATTGCCAAGGAGAGAGAGGTCAGTCTTTTGACCTGATTCTCTTACAGAAGGCGTAGTATTTCAGTAGTCTGTCAACAATTTGTCACTATCTCAGACACTTTCCTGCATTCACTTTAATACATTGCTTTACCTCTAGAAGGAATCCTGTAACAATTAGTAGTCACTAATCTATCCTATGAAAGAAACTTTAGGAAAGTCTTCAGACAACTTTAGCCTGGCATTGCCAAGCTCTGTAATCAGTTTAAGAATAGTAGAAAAATTCTACTTCAGCCTTCTGACAAGTTACTCAACTTATTCATTCATTCATTAATTCAGTTCACAAATATTTGTTGAGTACCTACCATGGTCTGGGCACTAAAAATACATGAAAGCAAAACCAGCATTGGTTGTACTTCACGGAGTTGATAGGGCTCAGGACACACTTCCCCCAAATATGGGGGATATTGGCATATTGAATATTTTAGGCTGAAGGAATTTGAGAAAATGGCAGAAGCTGAAAGGTCATTTTGACCTTCCCCCTGCCCATCTTCCTTGAAGCAGGTCATAAAACATAGGAAGGGTTTTCTGACTCTCCCCTGAAGCAACTCATAAGAAAGACCCTCATGTAACAGGTGCCCTCCCTAGGCTGGAAGGAAAGGAACATTCTTCTCTCTGAAGAAATAAGACACAGAGAAGAATCAGAATAGGCCTTGCTGAGTTCCCGCAGTTTATTACCACTAGATCATACTTTTTGCTCTATCATATTTCTCTACTACTATCCACTCTTCATCAACTGTACTATTAAAAACACCCAGGCTTGACTGTTTCTTCAGGTCTTCATTTCCTTATGAAGGCTCTTGGGTCACATAAAACTTATGTTAAATAGATTTGCATGCCTTTCTGTTGTTAGTCTGTCTTTTGTTATAGGAGCCCCAACCGTGAGCCCAGAATAGGTAGAGGAAAAGATACGTTTCATCTCCTATAGAGAAGGAGATAAGATGTGGATTAAATCATCTCCAAAATAAATGCATAATTACAATTTGAAATAGGAGCTTGGAAGGAGAAGTATATGTGATGAATGAATATCAATATGAAAAGGACCTGAGGCCACAGACATAGTAGTAGAGTCTGACCTTTAACTTGAGCTCTGAAGAAGAAATGGTCCTATAGGCCAAGATGAGGTTTTGGGGCTCCATCCTCTGCTACTTTGGGGTTTCCTGCTGACAGAACTATGCTTACAAGGAACAGCAGCCAAATGGTGGGTGAGGTACCAGTTCTGTTGGTATCAAGTTAGATATAGGAATGAGCTGCTAGAACTGGGAGCATAAATGAGGCAGAAGCAGCCTCTGGGAGGCAGGCCTTGCCCACAAGTGTTAATGCCATGTGGTTTGGTAGCAGAAATAGAAGTAAGAATGGGTCTGCTACACTTGAGCACAACAAGTAAAAGAGGAACACGGCAGCCTCTGCTACAGTGCAATGTGAAGATGGAAGACAGTGCGCTCAGCCCCTAAAGAAACGTGGCCACGGGCACCCTAGGGTCTCATCAGCCAGCTTAGTCACATCTCTGGGATGGGGCTCTGAGGTCAATGAGTAGAAGTAGAAATGTAGGCAGAAGTTCTCCATATCCTATGGTAGATATCTGAGGTGAGGGAATCTTACCTCTCTCTCTAGCAAGCGGAGGTTAACAAGATAAAGTGGGGAGGAGGGAACGGAGCACTGCAGGCTGCTGGGCAGAGGAAAGAACATATGCAAAGGCTGGGGTGAAGAACACGTGGACATTCAAGGAACAGAGAGAAACCAGTGTACTTGAGTGCCAAGGAAGGGAGTGAGTATGACAGTGGTGGACACGGGCTGGAGAATAGACCACACAGGGCCTTGATGGCCATGCTCAAGAGTCTGATGTTCTATCAACAATGGGGAGCTCTAGATGAATTTGCCTCAGTTTCCTCATCTGATACAAGCAGTTAATAATTTCTATGATCCATTTGTGGCCTTACAGACGATTAGTAAGGCAGTAGAGCAGATGATCACATGTCCTGGTTTGCCTGGGAACAGTTGGGGCTTCTGCCTATTTTCCTAGTTCAAAAGTGTCCTGGTTTGAATAATAAAGTGGCCACCTTAGTGTAGTTGTAAAAAGTGTAGGCTCTGGAACCACACTGCCTTTGTTAATATTCCCAGCTCTGACATCTTCTAGTGGTGTGGCCTTGGGCAACCACTTACATCATCTCTAAAATAGGTTAATACTAAATCTACATTTAGGGTTATGTAAACATTAAATTATTAATGTATGTAAAATGCATATATGGGTACCTGGAACACCATAGATGCTTAATAAATGTTAACTCTCGTTATTGATGTTGTTTATTTCTCTATTTTCTCTTACTCTAATGGTGTTTGTAGTAAGTACCCAGAAAATTCTTATTGTATTCCACTGAGTTTACACTTTACAGTGGGAATCACAGGGTTGGTCTAGATGCCCTGTGTTATTATGTGGGAGAATGTCAATTAATACAAGCTGTCATCACTTTAGTGCATACTAGGTGTCAGGCCCTGTGCTAAGTGGTTTACAGATGGTTTTTCGTTTATTCTTCCCCAACAATCTCTGAGGGGTATGGATCATTGGGTTAGTTTATAGATGAGAAGCTGGGCTCAGGGATGTTAAGAATTCCTCCACTCTAACAAAGTGGCAGAGTAGAGATTTGATCCCATCTCTCAGACCCATAATCCAGGTTCTAAATCATTAGATTCCATGCCCCTCTGATGCCAACCTTAGAGGCAAGGCAGTGCTTAACTCCTCTTAGGAGCCAGCTAACACTCCAAATCCATTTGTCCAAACTTCCCCCATTCAGACATATTTATATTTTCAGTCTGTATCATTCCCTGGGACAAGAAGGGAGAAATACATTCTTTGAATCTGCCCTCCACTATTTTACAGTAGGAAGAGTCTAATTTAATTAGCTCTGAACTTCTTCCTTTTACTTTCCTAAGGGGTCTTTTTGTCCTTTTCTATGAGAATTTGGTGAACCTGTTGGGGTTCTGTTTATGCAGGATGGTCATGATGCCATTGGTTTCGAGCATGTCCTCTGTGGACCTTCCCCTTTCCTTGTTGAAGAGCCATAACATTTTCCTTCTGTCTTTGTATATCAGTCCCAGATTCTCAACTCCATCTGCATATATGTTGAAAGTAAAAAGGTATAGTTTATAAAGCACAAGACTGAATAGATGTACCTTATATTCTATACTTGAAAAGTTATGCACATGACAGTATTAAAAGGTTATGCCTTATTAACTGCACTTGAGAATCACAAAACCACATTTCTTTTGCAGTGGCCCTTTAACCTATAATTTCCTCTGAATGAAAGTGTCATTGTCCTTGGAACCAAGCAGATCTAGGGTGAAATCTTGGTTCTACCATTTATTTACTGTGTGTACTTTGGTGAGCCCTTCTACTCCCTGAGCCCTGGTTTTCCTATCTGGACACCCACAGATGGGACAGGAATACCTTGTACCTGTTAAGTGTCATTTAAAGCCACTTCATAGCTACTCTCTCAATGGCACCTCTCAATAGCTCTGAGCTACTGGGGAGCTGGGTAGGAGGGCTAGGAAGCTAACTCAGAGCTTCCATTTCCATGTCTAGAAGGAGCTGATACAAAGAACATGGGTTTTACAAGACTAATCTGAATTTGAAACTTATCTGTAGCATTTTTAGCTTTTTGTAACCCCTCCAAGTCTCAGTTCCTTAGTGTAAAGTCCCCATACAAATATATTACTCTTTGAAATAATGGCCCCCTCAAAATTGTCCACATCTTTATTCCTGGAACCTGTGAGTGTGTTACCTTCCATTGCAAAAGGGACTTTGCAGATGTGATTAAGTTAAGGATCTTGAGATGGGAAGATCATCATGGATCATTCTGTTGGGCCTGATATTATCACAAGGGTTTGGGCAGGCAGGTCAGAGTCAGAGAGGGAGGTGTGATGATGGAAGCAGAGATTGGAGTGATGCAAGGAAGGGGCTGTGAGCCAAGGAATGCAGGTGGCCTTTAGAAGTTGGAAAAGGCAGGGAAACAAATCCTTCCCTGGAGCTTTCTGAAGGAACACAGCTCTGCTGATACCTTGACTTTAGGATTTCTGACCTAATCAGTCAGATAAGAGAATCAATCTGTGTTGTTTTTAAGACACTAAGTTATAGCAACAATAGGAAACTAATACATGAGATTTATAATAATGATAATGATGATAATGACAATCATAATTAATACTAATACTTCATATGGTGCATATGTCCCAGGTATTTTTCTAAGTTTTATAGATTTATATAGTTTTGCATATTATATAGTATGTATTTTTACATATTTATATTTTATATATTTATATTTTACATTGATGTACACTTTATATGTTATATATTTATATAATCCTCATAACAATTCCCACAAAAGCAACATTTTACAGATAAGGAAACAGGCACAGAGAGGTTAGGTAACATTCTCAAGGCCACATAACTAGGAATGGGCAAAGCTGACATTGGAATCTGGGCAATTTATAAAGCATCTACAGAGAGCCTTGCACGTAGTGCTTCCCAGTAAATAGAGGGCACTCTTATCATTATTCCTATGACATCACACTGCTTCTAAATCTCCTCAACTGTAAGAATGCTCATACTGCAGCAATGACTGGCTCTGCTAAAACTTTCTTCTCATGCTTACAGACACAGACTCCAGAGCTATAGGCCCTCCTGATCTCAGGCTCAGATGAAACCAGTCCTGCCCTTCCTCTGTGAGGGACCACCCAGGATAGAGGAGATGCCCTTAGCCTGGGCTGGCTGTTGTATTACACTTGCATTCCTGCATCTGCATCCTTCCTCCTTTGGAAACCACAAATTACCCAGCAGAGTTCTGGTGACAGAATGATGGAGCTGGGACGGTGCCTGCAACTGGGCTAAGTCAATAAAGGTGATAATGAACACTAAGCAGAACTTGAAGAATGACTGGGGAAACTGCTGCTATTGATATTTCTGGCAGCCATCTGCTGTAAAACCAGACTGAAGTCAGTTGTTCCAAGTGGCAAATCCCTTTGAGACAAATGATGGCAGCAATGATGGGAGTTAGTATTTGTGCAGCTTCTGAAAGTATTTTAATACATATATTACCCAATTTAATTTCTTCACAAACCCTGTGAAGTAGGTCCCATTTCATAGATAAGAAAAAAGAAACTCAGGGGGGTTAATTTCATTAGCCCTGGCCTCTTGGCCTGGTTGTGGCTTCAGAAACAGAGAGCAATGCTTGAATTTTTGAGTAAGGACAAGCTTTGGGTAACCTTTGTCAGTATGCTTGGCTCAGGACTGTGTGGCCAGCAGGTGTTTCCTTAACCCCTTCACCAGGTGGCTTTGGCTCCACTCCGGAGCCAAAAGCCAGAGCAGAGCGGAGGTACACTAGTTGGGAATAGTCCCCCTCATAAAATTAGATACCAACACCCACCTCCACACCTTTAACCTCCCCTTGATACTTGGCTGGCTCGTGTGGACCCAGTCTTCCAGTCCTCTGCTCCATGTAGCTGTGAATGCTCTGAGCCACATGCATGTTCCTCACCTCTGGCTCTGCCCTGGCTGCATCACCATCTGACAGATCTGTGCTCTACCTACAGTAGTGACATGATAAACATTTTTTGAATGACCAAATGGTCTGGAGGAAAAGGGCTCAGGAAGCACAATTTTTCACTTATGATTCTGTATAACATTTTTATGGGAAGCTATTTTTGAATCAATTTCCCCCCCTTTTTAGTTCTGATTTGTTAGTCTTATTTCACAGTTATATAAGAAACCTGAATTATTTATCAGCCTTGTGACAGGGCCACAGTGTTCATTATTTTAAAATCATAGCTTGTTAGAAGAGAAGGAAGTCCTAGCATTCAGGTTAGAAAAAAGGGAGTTCAAGGTCACACAATTTGCTATTGGTAGAGCCAGGACAAGAAATAACACACATTTCTTATATAGAAAAGTACTATTGCAGATCATATACACATACATTATTTTGTTTAATCCTCAAATACCTGCGAGATTTAAAAAGATTAAGTAACTTGCCTACAATATACAGTCCAGAAGAGAAAGACAAAATGGAAGTTAGACTCAGGCTTTTGTGAGCCCAGAGTCTTGTTTTTCTGAGAACCAGCTCTTCTGACATTCCCTCATACCTTGAATTATTTATTATTTTTCCTAGTTTACTCCTACATCTTCAGAAATCACTTTTTAATTTAATTTATACATCCTATTGTCACAGAACCACTGTCCTTCTGTTTTTGTAAAGATAAATATGATTTCTGGCTAGTAAAAGAACTACTTCCCCCCCACCGAATATTAGAAGTTTAAAATAAATTGCTGAAATATTTGTCTTTGGTAATACAATGAGTTTAATAACACTCTACTATCAAAGCCTTGCTACACCTGTTGTCACTTGCTAGTTCAAATGTTTGTTTTATACTTTACATTGTACAAAACACTTTTATATAAATTATTCTATTGGATCCTTGTAACAACCCTCAGAGTAAGGCAGCATTATCCATATTGTCCAGATAATTACACTGAGTTCTAAATAGCTTCACTGCCCAAGGTCACAGTGCCCAAGGTCACGATGCTAAGAATCTGCAAGGCCAGGACCAGCTATGCCAGAGTTCCACTCTCCATCCTTCCCTGTAAGGCCTGTGTTTCTTCACTGGCTCCTGATGCAGGTGTGTACAAGGGAGGGAGGCAAACACACATTCTAGGTGTGGGAAAATGGGATGTGCATGCCAGGAATACGCATCTTGGTGCCTCCATGCATTCTGGTGCTGATGGAAGAGCTGCAGTATTCTTCCCAAGCCCTTTAGGAAACACTGTAGCACAGTACCCCTCAAAGGGGTAGGTGTATTAGTCACAACTTGGGTTGCCATAACAAAATACCACAGACTGGGTGCTTTAAACAATAGAAATTTATCTTCTCACAGTTCTGAAGGTTGGAAGTCCAAGATCAAAGTGTTGGCAGGATTGATTTTTCCTGAGGCTTCTCTCCTTGGCTTGCAGGTGGCTGTCTTCTTGTTGTGTATTCACATGGTCTGTTATCTGTGCACACGTATCCCTTTTCTCTCTTCCTCTTCTTATGGGGACACCAGTCCTGCTCCAAATACAGTTACATTCTGGGTTAGAGATCAACATAAGAATTTTGGGGGAACACAGTTCAGTCCATAACAGTGGGCCACACACAGTTGAAATGCATCATGTTCAGAGAGAGGAAGTCCTTCTTTTTCAATGTCTGTTTAAACATCTTCTACAGCTGCTAAATTTATGGGCTTAGATGAGTCATTTTTGAAGCTAAGTCACATTGCCTTTCCTCCCTAAATATTGTGCTTAAAAGCATAGTATTTACAAATTGAAATGAGAAAGCAGAAGAAAGAAATGCTGCCATAACGCTCCAAGCAAGAGAAAAATAATCTGTAGAGAAATGAAAATAAGCAAACTGAGAATTCTCTCAGAGCTGGAAAAAATCAATCGTTACCACATCATCCCTGACAGTGATCTAGTTGAGATCAATTCAGTTAAAGTTAATAACACCTGCATGAGTTCCACTGTAGCAGATTGTCAATTTTATTACCAATCTTGTGAGCTATGGGCGCCAGCTTCCAAAATGAATGTAAATGAATGCTGGGATTTCAACCATTACGAGAGGATGTGTTAAAAATAATTCTCAAGTTCTTTAAACTGCCCCAGACAGTAGTCAGCTTCACAGGTCAAATCACCCCTAGGAGGTGGCTTATTAGAGTCCACACGGGACGGACTGCTTCTCCAGAGGTTTGACACACAGCATAAGAGAGGAGGTTGCACCAGTGCTGTCTGACTTTGATGAAAGACTCCAGCATTGTTTTGCTGTCTTCCTGTTATTTTATTTTTGTAGTTTACCCAGGACTTGTTCCAAGTGGCAGGACTTTTGCTGAGCCTGCTTGGGCAGGTGTTTGAGTTGTGCTCTTGTACCCAAGGTTTGACACCAATGTTCCAGGTCAGCCTCCTGCACACATGGTGCTGGAAACTATGCCCCTTTCAACTGTGATGCAAAACCTAATGCTTGTGCCTTTTGTGAACTGCTTCATTTCAAATTGTTGGTTGAGTTCTCTAATTTTTTCATGTGCACAAGTCTTAGTTCCCAACAGCAGGTTGCTCAAAGTGAGTTCCTCCCACCACTTGCAATAGAGTCACCTGGGCACTGGTTATAAAAGAAAGATTCTGAACCCCAAGATTCAAAAGAATTTGGAATTGTTGAGGCCAGGGCAAGAGATTCAGATTTTTAACTAGCGTTACAGGAGATGCTAATGCATGCCAAAGCTGAAGAACCACTATTTTCTATTACTTCTGTAGGTCCTCTAACACCTGTAGTGTAGAGAAAGGGAAGGGTCCTAACTTTTTCTCATTTCTTAATACAGCGTAGTCTGATAGTTGCTTAAGAAAATCCATATTCTCTTCTTCTTGGGAAACAGCTAGACTACATTTTCCAGCTTCCTCTGTAATTATATTTAGGCCTGTAATTGAGTTTTAGTGAATGGATTATGGTCCTAGCATTGCTAGATAAAATACAGGATGTCCAGTTTAAATTTTAGACAAATAACATAATTTTTTAGTATAAGTATATCCCAAGTACCACATGGGGCATACTTATACTGAAAAAATAGTGTTATTTATTTGGAATTCAAATTTAACTGGACAAAATATAGGATGCCTGTCCTGAATTTTTATTTGCTAAGCATGACAATCCTAAATTATGAGTGGAAGTGACAGGCTCCACTCCAGGCATGGCCCGTACAAGCCTCCCATACATGCCTCCCCCTTGTCTGTCTCCCTTTGAGCTGGTTGGGTGGAGACAACATCCATGGAGACTTTGGAAGCCAAATATGTGAAGATGGCAGGGACACTATCAGTTTGGGTTCCTTAAGGAATGGATTTCTTCAGTCTGGTTCATTCATGATTCCATAAAGGAGAGCCACCCACTAACTCGTTCATGTTCTCTCTTCTGTTATGTCAGCAAGAAAGAACATCTGACTGTATCTGAGTTATAGGTATTTTCTTCAGCAGCTAGCCTACCCAGCTAATACACTTAATATATGACAAGAGCCACACTTATAAAGTAGCAATTAATCCCCCCACAACTCCTTCAAGCTGGTATTGCCCTCATTTTAATCACAGATCAATAAAGCCCAGAGCTATTAAGCAACTCATCAAATACTTTATCACTGATTTAATTTAAATATAATAATATAAAACTGGTTACTTTTAGAGACCATTTGTGGTCATTTATGAATTTGAATAATAAATAAATACTCCTTATAATATGGACATCTTTGTATTTTAGTGAGCTTCAATTTTTATTTTAAGATTAATACATTGATTTGAGGGGGAGGCATTCATAAGATTCAAAAGGGAGCACACTGAAAAATCAGTCTCACTGTTACTCCTATTCCCCAGCCTACCAATTTCCTATATAGGAAGTGACAACATTTCTGGTTTTTTTTTTTTTTTTTTTTTTTGGTGTGTGTGTATTTTTAGTTGTAGTCTATACATATACAAACATTTCCTCCATACACACACACACACACACACACACTTCTATTTTAACCCAAATGATAGCACACTATTGTGGAAAGAAAGGAAGACCAACCATGTTAGAAAAAACAGAAGCTTTTTATTCAGAGCTTGGTGGTCGGCCACCATCATTGTTTGACAGAGACTCAAAAGCAGGCAGGGGAGTGGGAAAGCCATGTAGTGAAAAAAGGGAAGGCTTCAGATATGCTCCGATCGGAGGCTGTTGACAGGGTAAAGCTGGAGGTGGGCTCACTAAAAGCAGAGTATCCTCTGTGATTGGTTTAGGGAACATATTTGACCTATTCTGGTTGATCCTAAGTTGGAATTGGAGGCAGAAGTTAGGTAATTTGGCAGTCATTGATCAAGTTATGACCCTTCTAAGACTATTGCCACAGAAGTTGTGGTTTGGCTTCCTGGGCTGGAGCTTGTAGGTCAGAGTTTTAATTGTCATATATAGTCTAGCCATTGTCTGTTTATATATTTAGTCTCTCATTATGTATATTTTCTGCATGTTGATTTTTAAAATTTATATTAGGCAGTAAAATTGGCCTTTTGGTGTATAATTCTATGAATTTTAATATTATACAAGCATCAATTCATGTAACTGTTATCTCAGTCAGGACACAGAACAGCTCCATCACCCAAAAAACACTCCCTCTTGTTAATATAAACAACCATGATGTCAGTATCAATTTATTTCAATTCAACATTGCCTGTATCTTTCTACTTTACCCTATATTTCTAATAAATAGAAGGATGCTATTAAATAGTACCAAATAAGACTATAAAGTGTGTGATTCTGGAAGCTTGGGAGAGGATGAGGCTCTTGTGGTCACTATAGAGGTGTGAGGAAGGGTAAATAGGTGTAATCTGAAGAGAATCAAGTGCCTCCAAATATACATTTCATTGTGTAAGTATAAATGGATCTGTGTGATTCTTTTTATTTTGCAATTATATCAAATACTCTGTGTCATGCCTTGCACTAAGTGATAGGATATGGAAATTAAGGTCACATTTTTACCCTTTAGGATTTATATTACTGAGGAAGCCTACCAACCAAACAAAATAAAACAGTGTGCTCAGTGGAATGACAGACACATGAAAACAGTAAACCACATCCAGAAGGTGGGGAAGAAGGTAGAGCAGGGAAGACCACATGTAAACCAAATCTTGAAATATGGATAGAATTTAGTCAAAGAGGAGCAAGATGACAAAATAGGAATTCCCCCCACTCATATCTCTCCACAGCAACAAGAATTTGGCAATCATCCATGGACAAAAGTGCCTTTGTGGGAGCTTTGAGACCCAGGTAGGAGGTTGCAAAACCCAGGTGGAACCCAAGATTGAGGAGGGCTGTTTTGAATACCCAGGTATCCTGTATCCTGGCTACAGACTCAGAGATGGCCTTGTATCCCTGTAGACTTAGCTATAGCTCCATTAGGCCTTGATCCTACCCCAAAACCATGTGGCAAGGGACTTGGGAAGAGTCACACCCACCTGTGCTATGGGATACAGGCCTACTGACTTCAGCCCTGGCTATGACCCTGAGCAGTCCTATAACTTGGCTCCAGTCCTTTTTAGCTGTGGTGTGAGAGCAGTGTTTTCCACTCAGGGACCTTCTAGGAGACATGCCTGTCCATGCCCCAGAGGCAGGCCTGCCAAACTCAGTCTGACTGAAGATCTAAAAGCAATCCTGTTTTCCAGCTTCAGTTCCACTTAGCCTCATTCCAGAGGCATTACTGCCTACCCAGGAACCTGGCAAGAGGCATGGCCATCCATGTTCCTAGAGGCAGGCCTGCTAAACATGATCTCAGTTGTGGACCCTAGAGCAGCCCAGTGACTCAGTTCTAGCCCCTCTCAGTCTGAAGACAGTCCTGCCTGCCCAGGGACCTACCCAGTGATCCAGAACGTATCCCTTTCAATGACCTGTATGGAGCCACACTCATCCAGAGTAACAGGTCTTCCAGCTGTGAACCCCTTTGCAGACCACGTTTGAATACCATTTCAGCATGACCTCAAAGGCAATCCCATCAGCATGGGATCCAAGAGAAAAAGGTCTTTACCTGATGAAACCAGTTCTGTAGAGACTGGAAGAGGTGATTGTTCCTTCAAATGCACAAATACCAACACAAGGCTACATGGATAACGAAGAATTAGGCAAATGTGATACCACAAGAGAAAACTAATGAGATTTGAGTAATAAACCCCAAAGAAATGAAGAACTATGAATTGCCTGAAAAAGAATTCAAAATAATCATCTTAATGAAGCTCAATGAGATGTTAGAGAACACAGAAAACCATATGAAATCAGGAAAAAAACATGAACAAAATGATCAGTGTAATAAAGAAATAAAAAGTATAAAAAAGAACACAATAGAAATCCTGGAGCTGGTAAATAAAATGGCAGGAGAATAAAAAATACAGTACAGAGCTTTAGCAGAAGAATCAATCATTCAGAATAAAGCACCAGAGAACTCAAGGCAGGACAGTTGAAATTAGCCAGTTAAAGAAACAAAACGGAAAAAAGAATGAAAAAGAGTGAATAAAGCATAAGGGGCCTATAAGCTACCATCAAGTGAATAACTAATCTATAACTTTTGGAAATAATAAGAAGAGACAGAGAGAAAGGGGCAGAAAGCTTATTTAAATAATTGTTTAAAACTTCCCAAATCTTGGGAGAGATATGGGCATCCAGATTCATGAAGCTCAAAGGACCTAAGCAAGATCAACCCAAGAAAAGAATACTCCAAGGCACATTATAATTAAATTGTCAAAAGTCAAAGACAACAAGAAAAATTTGAAAGCACCAAGAGAAGAGACCATTACATACAAAGGAACTCCCATATTTGGCTCACGATTCTGCTGGCTGGAAATTGAGCATCTGGTGAAAGCCTCAAGCTGCTTCCATTCATGGCAGAAGGCGAAGGGAGCCAGCATGTACAGAGATCACATGGTGAGAGAGGAAGCAAGAGAGAGGGGGGAGTTGCCATGCTTTTTAAAAATAACCAGCTCTCACGGGAATTAATAAAGCAATAAACCACTTACCCCTGAGGGAGGGCATTGATCTATTAATGAGGGATCCACCCTCATGACCCAAACACCTCCCATTAGGCCCCATGTCCCACATTGGGGATCAAATTTCAACATGAGATTTGGAGGACACAAATATCCAAACCATATCCACACTACAAAAACTATAGACCAAATGGACCTAACAGACATCACAGAACACTCTGTCCAACAGCAGCAGAATAAACATACTTCTCAAGTGCACATGAAAAAATTCTCCAGGATAGACCATATGTTGGATCATAAAACAAGTCTTAACAACTATAAAAAGATTGAAGTCATATCAAATGTCTTTTCTGACCACAATGATATGAAACTAGAATTCAATAACAGGAGGAATTTTGGCAAATTCACAAATATGTGGAAATTAAACAATATACTCCTGAACAACCAACAGGTCAAAGAAGAAATAAAAAAGGAAATAAAACATTATCTTGAGACAAATTAAAATGGAACCACTACATACCAAAACTTATGGGATGGAGTAAAAATTGTTCTAAGAGGGAAATTTAAAGCAATAAATGTCTACATTAAGAGAAAAGAAAGATCTCCAAAAAAGTTCCCCTAACTTTACTCAAAGAACTAGAAAAAGAATAAACTAGGCTCAAAACTAGAAGAAGGAAAGAAAAAATAAAAGATTAGAGGATAAATAAATAAAATGGAGACTACAATGATAATAGAAAAGATCAACAAATCTAAGAGTTCAATTTTTAAAAAGATAAAGAAAATGAACAAACCTTTATCTAGACTTACCAAGAAAAAAAGAAAGAGGACTCAAATAAATAAAATTATAAGTGAAAGAAGAGACATTAGAAATGATTCCACAAAAATATAAAGACTCATAAGAAACTACTGGAAACAATTATATATCAATAAATTGGCTATCCTAGAAGAAATGGATAAATTCCTAGACCCATACAACCTACCAAGACTGAATCATGAAGAAACAGAAAATGTGAACAGATTAAAAATAAATAAGGAAATCAAATCAGTAATCAAAAATCTTACAAAAAATAAAAGCCCAAGACCTGATGGCATCACTGGTGAGTTCTACCAAGTATTTAAAGAATTTATGCCAAACCTTCTCAAACTCTTTCAAAAAATTGAAAGAAGGGAGCACTTCCAAACTCATTTTAATAGGTCAGCATTACCCCCATAACAAAGCCAGGTAAGAACACTGTAAGAAAAGAAATTTATTTCTAAGTCCCAGATGAATATAGATGCAAAAATTTTCACCAAAATATTAGTGAACTGAATTCAACAATACATTAAAAGTATCATATGCCATAATCAAGTGGGATTTATCCCTGGAATGCAAGGATATTTCAACATATGCAAATCAATAAATGTGATACAGCACATTAACAGAATGAAGGATAACAATTGTATAATTATCTCAATAGATGCAGAAAAAGTATTTGACAAAATTTGACATGATTTCATGATAAAAACTCTCAACAAATTAGGTGTAGAAGGACTGTATCTCAACATAATAAAGGCCATATGTGACAAGCCCACAGCTAACATTATGATCAATGGTGAAAAGCTGAAGGCTTTTCCTCTAAGATCAAAAACAAGACAAGGATGCCCACTCTTATCACTTCTACTCAACATAGTACTGGAAGTCCTAGCTAGAGCTGGCCTATGCAAGAAGAAGAAATAAAAGGCATCCGAATCAGAAAGGAAGAAGTTAAATTGCCTCTGTTTGTTCTGTCCAGTGGGTGATTAGAAAAAGAGAAAAAAAATTGTCGCTGTGATAAAATGATCTTATATATAGAAAACCCTAAAGACCCCACCAAAAACTGTTAGAACTAATAAATAAATTAAGCAAAGTAACAGAATACAAAATCAACATGCAAATACCTGTTGTATTTCTATACACTAACAACAAACTATCCAAAAAAGAAATTAAGAAAACAATTCCATTTCCAGTAGAATCAAAAAGAGTAAAATAGTTAGGAATAAATTTAACCAAGGAGGGGAAATATCTGTACACTGAAAACTATGTATGACATTGATGAAAGAAATTGAAGAAGACACAAATAAATGGAAAGATATCCTGTATTCATGGAGTGGAAGAATTAATATTGTTAAAATGTCCACAGTACTCAAAGCAGTCTACACAGTCAATGCAATACCATCAATTCTAATGATATTTTTCACAGAAATAGAAAAAACAATCCTGAAATTCATACAGAACCAGAAAAGACCCTGAACAGTCAAAGCAATCTGGAGAAAAATGAGCAGAGCTGGAGACATTGTACTTTCTGCTTTCAAACTATATTACAAAGCTGTAGTAATCAAAACATTATGGTATTGGCATAAAACCGGTTACATAGACCAATGGAATAGAATAGAGAGACTGGAAATAAACCCACATATATACAGTCAACTAATCTTTGACAAGGGCACCAAGAATACGCAATGGAGAAAGGATAGTCTCTTCAACAAATGGTGCTGTGAAGACCAGATATCCACATGTAAAAGAGTGAAATTGGATGCTTACCTTAACACCATATAAAAAAATTAACTAGAAATGAGTTAAAGATTTAAATATAAGACCTGAAACTGTAAAACTTCTAGAAGAAAACATGGAAAAATCTCCTTGAAATTGGTCTTGGCAATGATTCTTTTTAGATATGACATCCAAAGCAAAAATAAATAAGTGGGACTACATCAAACTAAAATGTTTCTGCACAGCAAAGGATACAATGCATAAAATAAAGAGGCAACCTACAGATTGGGAGAAAATATTTGCACATCATCTGATCTATTAACCTCTTATCTAATAAGGGATTAATATCCAAAATATATAAGGAACTCATACAACTCAGTAGCAAAAAATAAAATAACCCAACTAAAAAATAAGCAAAGGACCTGAATAGATGTTTTTCCAAAGAAGACATACAAATGACTGACAGGTCATATGAAAAGGTGCCGAACATCACTAATCATCAGGGAAATGCAATTCATAACTACAATGAGGTATTACCTCATACCTGTTAGGATGGCTACCATCGAAAAGACAAAAGATGACAAGTGTTGGTGAGTATGTGGCGAAAAAGGAACTCTCACATTACTGGTGGGAATGTAAAGTAGTACAGCCATTATGAAAAACAGTTCAGAGTTTCCTCAAAAAATTAAAACTAGAACTATCATATGATCGAACAATTCCAATTTGGGGTGTATATTCAGAGGAAATGAAATCAGTATCTTAAAGAGACATCTGCACTCCCATGTTTATTGAAGCATTATTCATAATAGCCAAGTAATGGAAATAACTGAAGTGTCCATCAATGGATGAATGAATAGGGAAAATGTGGTACATACAATGAAATATTATTCAGCTTTAAAAAGAAGTCCTGACATTTGTAACAATATGGATCAACTTAGAGGACATTATGCTAAGTGAAGTAAGCCAGACACAGAAAGACAAATACTGCGTGATCTCACTTACATGTGAAATCTAAAAAAGTTGAACTCATAGAAGCAGAGAGTAGAATGGTGATTGCCAGGGGTTGTGGGGTGAGGGAAATGGGGAAATGTTTTTCAAAGGGTCCAAACTTTCAATTATAAGATGTATAATTTCTGGAGATCTAATGTGCAATATGATGACTGTACTATTTACTCTAAATTTGCTAATAAAGCAGTGTCCTTACCTCCCCCCAACGCACACACATACACAAATGGTAACTATGTGTGCTGAAGGATGTATTAATTAATTTGATTGTGGTAATTGTTACACAGTGTATACATATATCAAATCATCACATTGTATACCTTAAATATATGCAATTTTTATTTGTCTGTTATACCTCAGTAAGCTGAAAAAATAAAATTGTGGAAGAAAAAAATGTAACTTAGTGCAAGAGAATAAGTGGTGTGCATGGAAGGATGTCCAAAGGTCAGCAGGTAAAGAAATATGAGGCGTGCAGCAGAGTGCATGCAGAGAGTGAACACGTCAATCAGGCAGTGCTTGAAGTCTTATGCTAATTAGTATGCTGGATGTTTTTCCCCTTGAAGGCCATGATGATTTCAAACACAAGGCTATCATGACCCTTGTGAAGCCATCCCTGACTCACCCAGGTGGGGTTAAGGATGCCTTTTCCTGTGCCCTCACTGAATGTTCTACAAACCTCTTCCACAGCAACTATGTTATGGAGTTGCCATTGTTTATCACCATATAGGAATTGATGTCAGACAGACAAGGTTGCAAATGCCCATTACAGCATATATTAGCCTTTGTTTCCTTGGGCAAACCACTTAACTTCTCTGAATATCAAGTTCTAATCTGAAGAATTAGTTCATTACCACATCATAAAGTCAGAGTGAAAACTGAATGACGTAATTAATGCAAAGTGCCTGACACTTAGTAGGACTTCAATAAATAGTAGCTATTATGGTCTGTAATCTCACCTCCCCAGTTGACTGAATTCCATTAAGGGGAGTGTGGTATCACTGCATATTGGCAGCCCACATCTATCAGGTGTCTGTCATAAAGGGTGTGCTGAGTAAATATTTGTGGAATGAGTGCATAAATCCGATTCAGAAGATCAATTTTACCTTTGGAGGATAGATTGGTGGGATGTAAGTTTGGAGGTTAGTTTACCCAGCAAAAATATCACACTTCATTTTAAGGAAACAGACTAGTTTCCTAATTTTATGTGTCAACTTGGCTAAGCTATGGTGCCCCAATGTTTGGTCAAACACAAGTCTAGATGTTGCTGTGAATTAACATCTAAATAAGCAAACACTGAATAAAGCAAATTACCCTTCATAATGTGGGTGGGCCTCATTCAATCAGTTGAGGACCTTAGAAGAAAAAGACTGAGGTCCCCAGAGGAAGAAGACATTCTGCCTCCAGACCACCTTCAGACTTGAGCTGCAACACTAACTTTTCCCTGGGTCTCCAGCCTGCAAGTCTGCCCTGCAGCTATTAGAGTTGCCAGCCCACACAGTCACATGAGCCAATTCCTTACAATAAATATTTTCTCTCCCCATATTAAAATATTATATACATCATTTATACACATCCTATTGGTTCTGTTCTTCTGAAGAACTCTGGCCAATATAGATATTATTACCCCATTTTACAGGTGAGGAAACTGAAGCTTTGGGTCCCACAGCTAGTAAAGGGTGGAGCTTATACCTCAAAATTATTTCTTTCTTATTTCAAGTCTTGGACATACCATTGATTTCTATATGATGCTTCTTTCTCTCTTCCATTTATTTTTGGAAGAGAAGGAAAGAAAGGGGAAGTTAATAAAGGAACATTAGCAGAAAAGAAAGAATCATGAGGAAAAAGAAAGAGGGTAGGAAGCACAGACAGCCTTAAAGCGAGCACGCTTAGTTTCCTAAAGATGTCAGAGTCGTCTGCCTGGCTTTCTAGGGTGGCTGTAATTTGACACGTCCGATCCCACAGAGCCTCATGACATGGTGATGCATAGGTCCTCTTTAATCCTATCGGGCGTATCTCCTTCCCAGTCCACGTTCACCTCATTATTTCCTTTATAGTATTTATAATGATCTCTCATTATCTTATTTGATTATTTGGTCTACTTGTTTTATTGTCTTCCTCCCTAACTGTAATGTATCATCAGGGCAAAGATCTTCTCTATTCTCACTCACTGCTGATCTTCAGCATCTAGCACATTGTAGAAGCTGAATGAATGATGCCACATTCATCCTCATCTTCCTGTTTTCACCCCCTCTTTTTTTTCATTGCGTTCCTAAACTTGTCCATTCCTCAAAACCCAACCCAAACTCCCATGTGTCTCAAAGCCTTCCTTGATTATGTTCTGTCCCAGCCACACCTGCCTTCTCTTCATGCCTGCAGCATACATTGCTCTTCATGCTCTGAGCCTTTATGAATGTTCTTCCCTTTGCCTAGAATGGTCTCCAACTTTTGTCCTCCCTTTGCTAAGCCAAATCAGCTTGAACATTCCTTCTCTAGGAAGCCTTCTCTGACCTTTCATATTAAGTTAATTACCCCTGTTGTACTTTGTTGTAGATACCTTCCCACCTCTTTCTATGTGTTCATGGTCCCTTCTTCTTTGTAACAATTGATACACTTAAAAATAACTTTCTATTACTCATCACTTTTGAAATAACTTGTTCAGTATACATCTCATCCACTATATTTAAAATTCTATAAAGCCAGCCCTGTTTCTCTCCTTTTGCTGCTCTATCTACAGTAATAATTCTCAGTGCCTAGAATAGAGATGATGTTAAGAAATATCTATTGGCTGAATAACTAGAGAATGTTCATTGATCTGACCATTATAGCACTCTAAGAACTACTATGTGCTTGGTGATCAAATATAAAAATAGCTATAAATTATTAAGTGGTTACTATATGCTAGGCACTTTTCTACATGGTTTTTGTGTCCTAACTCAATTAATTATCACAAAACTCTACAAGACAGGCAATATTGTTGTCATCCCTATTTCACAGAGCAGGAACCTGAGGGACAGAGAGGTTGTGAACCCTAACGTTGTGTGGGTGGGAAGTGACAGAGCCAGGATTCCAACCCGGGCATCTGCTCCAGAACTTAACCTGAAACCTGTGCTCTAGTGCTTCTGGTCTTGTGGGGAGGCAGACAAGAGATTAAGGAGACAACTGACAGTCTGAAGTTTCATTATCTTAGTTCATTTATTCCTTCAACAAATATTTGTTGGATGCCAAGTTCTGTGTTAGGCACCAGAGATATAGTGGTAAACCAATCCATATGGTCCTTGCCATGCCAGCACACTTCCACTTATTGTGGTTCTCAAACTTGGCACACATTAGAACCACCTGGGGAGATCTAATTGACTTTATTTAATTAGCTGGCCTGGAGCCTGAGTCTCTATGTTTTTTAAACTGTGATGGATTCTAACATGCAGCCAGTGCTGAGAACTATCTCTTTAGTACTTTGTGCCACACCAGTTCAATATCTCAATCATTTGGGAAGGTTTTTAAAATCCAGACATCTGCCCTTCCCCCTACCTCCTCCTACCTTCCTGACCAAATGACCCGAGAGTCTCTGAGAGTAGAACTCAGGAATCTGTGTTTTAAAAGCTCCCTTTATGATTCCGGTGCAGCTGACCAGCAGAACTACATTCTAGGCTCATCAGAGCAGCTGCCAACAAAAAGACTTAAAGGTGTTTAGAAGAAAGAGCTCACAGAGGGCTGCAGTGCTTGAAGCTGGGTTTACAAACCACATCATTCAAACTGGTCTTGAAGGGAAGGTAGGATTTAGGTATGTGGAAAGGAATAGAGGCTTTCACTCATGGTAAGTATCATGCACATCACTTTGTTATGTGCTGTTATATTTTATACGTGTTTGTTCTATAGCCATTCTACTCAAAATGTGGTCTGAAGACCAGTAGCTTCTGCCTGGGAGTGTGTTAGAAATGCAGCATCTTGGGTTTCACCCCAGAATCTGCATTTTTAACAAGGTCTTGAGGTGATTTGTATGTATATTAAAATTTTAGAATCATGATTCTCTATGTCAGCCTTGGTTTCTCCCACCCACCCAATAAACTATAAGGTACTTGAGGGCATGAAACATGACTTATTAGAAGATATATGGAAATCGTTTAGACAGATATTATTTTATTTAATCTACTCAGCAACCCTGTGAAGTACATTGTTATTATACCCATTTTTCAGGAATGGAAATTGAGACTTAGAGAAGTCAAATGTTACTTGTTTTTTCAAGTCTGTTGCTCTTTTTAATATGAGATGAATTTTTTTCCTTCATTATTATGTCTAACATCCAACATCGTGGTAAACATAAGATTCCGGGTTCAGAAAATTTCTGAAAATCATAGATTCTTGTAATAAGTTGGAAGTAACCTTACAAATAATATTGCCAAACCCTCTCACTTAAAGTTGAAGCCACTCTGGACCAGAAGTTTAAGGACCCTGCTTGAGGTCACAGAACTAGTTTGTGAATGATATAATGAAATTAGTGTTCTGATCTCCTGACTACACTTTGGCGCCTACCATCTCAGCTTTTTTTACTCCTGCTAATGCTTCATATTGCCTGTTATAAAGGTAGCTTCTTAGAATAGACTGATTTTCAAGCCTATTCTGAGACAGAGCCAAAAAAAAAAAAAAAAAAAAAGCACTTTGGGAGGAAAACAGTTTTAAAGCATACCTGGGTGGAAAATTGCCTTCAATGAACTGCACTTAGAGGCACTGTATGGTTTCTAGTTATTCCACAAATGCAAGAGGACAGGGGCCTCCCTTATATATGTGTGTCCTGTTCTGAGCCTCCTGCTTAGCCCATCTGTCAGCCACCTGGATTCTTGCTGGCCTTTTCACTTCTCATCAGAATGTCTTCCAGCCCTGAGCACGTGGCGAGTCTTTTGCCTCTTCATAGCATGTAGAAAATTGTGGTGATGACTGTTTTTTTGGAGAACAGACAGTGCTGTCATTTTTGTTCACCTTTGAATCTGACCTGTCAACATCACATATGCATCAAAGGTGGGTAAATTGCCCGGTATAACAAAGATTGCTCCAGCTGGCTGTTCAAAGCCAGGTGTTAGACCAAGTCTTCAAAAATGTTCAAGGAGTTGCCCTCCAAATCAGAGACTGATTCTCAGCTCGTAAGAAATCTTGCAATCCAAATTTTGTTTTCTCCATCTTCCTTGCTTTTCCTTAATGCATTCTTAAGCATGTAATCAACTTGAAAAGGCCAAGTACTCAAATTCAAGATAAAAATGAGAGCTGTTGCTTTCTCATTTGTTCTGTCCTTGTGAAATTTCCTATACAAGTTTTTTATTTACTTTGGTGTCCGTCCACAATCAGCAAAACTTCCTAGGTTTATAATTACTAGTTTGACTCCCCACTGTTTCCCTTTAACCCAAGGTGGAAGTAATTAATATCATTTTAATTGGATAAAACAAAAAAGGGGAAGATCTTTATGAGTAAACAGGGAACAAGGTCATTACCACTGTACCTAGACTTGTTTGGTCTGCTGAAAGTGCCATTCAACTGCTTGATGACTTTGGCATCAGTCTTTTTAAAATTTGTGAAAGGAAAATGCCTTCAATTCTCCTGCTCTCCTGTATACAACTGGGAGAGAAGTAGATTCTTACAAACATTACTGAATACCTAAAAATAGTGAAAACTAACAAGGATATTGAAACCCTGAAGATTAGGTCCACTATTTTGGTGGATTTGCTACTCAAGGAGGGGAAAGGAAAATTCCCATTAGCTGGCAAGCCCATAGAAGGCCAATCCTGACAAACAAAAAAATATGGAGGAGGAGAAAATGGAAAGAGAAAAGGAAAAAAAGAAGCAAATCAGGGTGCAGAAGCAGGAAGAGGTGGCTGGTCTCAGGCCTGCAGGGCGTACTGGAGGTCATTTGCTCTAGCTTAGAAGAACACTCTAGGGCTCACTTGGAACGTGTCAATGTGACTTCACACTCAATCCAACCAGCTTGGTTATCTAGTTTCCCAGTCTGCAGGAGATTTAAAGCAACAAATTAGAAAGCATGAAAGAGGCTGTTAGAGGCAGGAACACTGACAGTAGCCAGAAAGGACACTGCCAACTCAGAAGGCAAAAAGTAGAAATCTATGACATGCAGACTGAGGAATTTAAAAAGCACAGATGTTGAAAGCCAGCCAGCATTAGAAGGAAGTACAATAATTAAGGTTCCTAATAATGACCAGAGTCTTCAATAAATTTCGAATTGTTTCCAGTACACTTTAAGACAGAGAAAAGTGTAATATTTTAAGAAATGCTTAAAAATGAAGATTTTGATGCTTAATGGAAGCCTCTTTATTAATTTGGAGAAGTCACTGTCATTTGTTCTTCCTGGCGTTTTGTTCCCATCTTTTATAAATATTTTTTTGAGCTCATAGTTCATGCCAGACACTGTGATATGAGCTGAGGATATATTTATGAACAGAACAATACATAGTCCCTGGCCTCATGTTGCTGTTTAATGTGAAGGCCAAAAATTTAATGTGTAATGTATAATTAAATCTTAATGAATAATATTATTCCATTAGAATACAGGCACAGGTAGGTGTGTGTCATGGAAGGAGAGACTCCATGCCATGTGAGCACAGTGGTGTGATCTCAGCAGAGATCAGGCAAGGCTTTTTCAAGCAATTGATGCTTGATGTTTGAAGAATGAGTAGAAGTAATTGATGCAGAGGAGAAGAGGCGATAGCTCTACAGGTCGAGGAAACTGTGTGGATAAATAGCCGTGTGTTGGGAGAGGGAATGAATAGTAAGTGGGGGTCTTAAAGAAGGTGAGTTGGGGGAGTGCAGAGAGAAGGTAGCATGGGGAGTAGGGGCTAGCTTGTCCTGGGATGAGACTAGAAAGGCCGGAGCCCAACCACACCAGAATTGTGGGCCTCGTTCATGAGTCCTGTCTTTGATTAGGAATCAAAGGAGAGCTGTAAGCTGGAGGCTAACCTGATTAGATTTTCATCTTAAAAAGATCACTTTGGCTGCTCTATAGGACAAATCGGCAGAGGACGGGTGTTGTGCAAGTGAACATGTAGAGACACATTGTAATTCAAGTGAGTGATGGTAGTAGTTTGTACTAGATCATGTGTAAGACTGAAAGAGCTGGACAGATGTAGGAGATAAGCATGAAAATATGGTGATTGGTTTTATATGGGGAGTGAGGGAGAGAGAGATCCTAAGGATGACTCCCAGGTTTCTGGCCTGCACAAGTAGGATCTCTTAGAAGAGGACCAAGTTTGGGGATTTGGGCCTGTTGAGTTTGAGAGGTCTTTGAGACAACTTTCTTAGCCCTGAGGTCTCATATCAGGTGTCATCACTTCTTGACTCCTTTCTCTAAGGGCTCGCCACCCTTGTTCTGGGACAGATGCTACAGGTTCCTTTAGAGACCCTTGCATACCTCTATTATTTACATGTCCCAGTTGGAATGTGAAGGCATGATAGACTTCTTTTTTTGCTGCACATAGTGGAGGCTTAACCAGTATGCCTTGAATGCATGATGAGGAATGAATAACTCCTAGTGAGCTCTTGCAGCAGTGTGTCAAAGGTGAAGATATGATAGTCCCTGTCAGGATTGGTGTTGAAATTCAAACCTTAAGTCAGTCAAATCAACTCTAACAGTCTTTATTCAATGTCACAGGCAGAGCTGTATCAGTCAGGGTCCAAACAAGAGAAGAACACATTTAATTAGGGTTTAAACCTATTTACCAAGACGTGGGAGAATGCAGAAAAATACAAGGGATAGTTAAGTGAAGCAGCAAATGGCAATAGAGCTGTTCCCTCCCTTGGATCTGAAAGGTGGTAGAGTCTAGCAGAGATGCTCACTTACAGGGAATCCTGATCATTGTTGGTGGAAATAAATGGCCTCTGGTGACTTCCCAGGGAGGGAGCCAGGGAGCCCTGATCTTACTCTTTCTTCTCTTTCTGCTTTCCCACTGGGCTCCCCACTTAGCTGAATCCAACAAGAAGCCAGAGGGACCACTTAATGTAGTCCCTACAAATTGGCCTCGAGGGTGGAGAAGAGTGGAGAGTGGCTCTGGAAGGCAAATGCAAGATGTCTAGTCCAGCACAGAAGGTGACATTGAGCTTGACCTTAAGGACTGAATATAATATTGCCCAGTGAGTTCAGACAAGAAATAGACTTAAATAAACTTATATACAATGCTATGGAGTTTTGATGAAGAATTCCTAGATGAGAAACAACAAATTGTTAGAGCATTAGAGTCAGAAAATATTTTTTGGTCACTTATGAGCTGTGGGCCTCAGTCTCCTCTTGTGGCAAATGGGAATACTATTTGCCTATTTCACAGGGTTGGGGAAAGAACCAGAGTGGAAAATATGCTTGAAAGTTCCTTCTAATTTGTAAAGCACTATGTACAATTCATTGTGTTAAAACAGAAAAGACACTACAAATGCTACTTACTAGGTTGATCACGCAAATTAATCTTCTTTGCCTCAATTTACTTATCAGTAAAATAAGGGTGATAATACATACATCATGATGCTTTTTATAAAGATTAAATGAGACAATACATATAACACAAAACTCTAATGTGCAATGCTCACCCAATAAAAAATTGTTATTTTGTACCTATTTCTCATTCCCACCCCTTTAGTCCCTAAGTTCCCTGAAGATAACTATACTTTACATATCTCTGTATTTCCCCTAGAACATACTGTAATACTCCTTCCACCCCATCATGGCCTTTTAGAGGGAAAGTGAACTTATATGGCACTGACAAAATTCTGGGGCCTAGGGAACACTTGGATTGTACTTGTAAGCACCCTAGACATTGTGGAAATATCTTGGGGGGAACTTCTAGAACCTTCTGCATTCAAGCCAATTAAGGGTTTCACGTTTAAGACATTACTATAAATTACATGTCTGTAATCAATGAATTATTATAGCTAGGGGTAGCAATTCTTGATGCTAAGTAGAGAACAAGGTAGGAGAGGAATTTGGGGAGGTACATGGAGAAAGTACATGGATTTTTCTTACAGAGATTGAAAATGATAACTAATAAATTACTAAGAAACACAGAAGTAGAACCAGAGCCTGGACTAGGGTGAAGTGAATAAGGAATTCATGTCAGGTGCAAAATTTAAGGTGCCAAAAAACTCAGCAATCAATATAAATAATATTTTAACACAATATTTTAAAAAATGAAATTGACACACCCTGGCCCACTGGCTGGCACCTGTTTCCATAAAGAAAGTTCTACTGGAAACAGGGCCAGGGTTAGGATGAGGCAAGTGAGACAAGGCTGTAAAGTGCAGGGTCAGATTCTGTTTTATTTAAAATTTTGATATTGTGTCCATCATAGATTTTTTTGTATTAATTTTAATTTAAAAATATTACATTAAAATATTATTTAACTTGATTACCAAGTTTTTTGGTGCCCCTTAAATTTTGTACCCATGGTGAGAGTCTCACAAGCTTCACCCTATTCCTGGCCCTGAGCAGAGCTATCCTTTTTTGAGTATCATTTAATATGCCAAGAATTTAACATACACTGTCTTATTTAGTCCTGTCTACATTTCTATGAAGTAGCTATTGTTACCCTCATTCTCTATGTGAGAAAACAAGCTAGGAGAGTAGAGTCCTTTGCCAAAGGCCTCACAGCTAAAATGGCATGTCTGCCTCCAAAGCTTATCCTGTCTCCACTCCTGCAGCAGGACCGCCCCTAAACGTTTATCTTACGTCTAATGCATCCATACCTCAGCTTGGTTCTCTGCATAGGTGGTATCTGTAGCTGGCAATTTTCAGTCTTTTCCCTGCAGGCCTCTGCCAGACAACACATGGCCAGAGAAGAATTTATATGCCTTGCACTGCTTCCCACTTTGCAGGACTAGAAGGAAAATACCAGATCTTTTCAGCTGCAATATCCTGGCTGCCAAGGGAGGAAAAGAGAGGCAGCTGTTCCTGCAAGTACATGCTGTGCCTGTTATCCAAATGGGCATCGGCAGGCTCCGGGCTGAAGCTCAACAGGAATGTTGGGTTTATGGTTTGGAACTAGATTCCACCCTGAGGAAGCCTATCTTAGAGTTGCTCCATTGAACTATTTCAGAATTCAACGGTGCATGAGTGCCCTTTCTGGTCCCAGTTGTTAGAATATGGCTGAGGGATCTGCCTTTGCCCAGGGATATGCCAAATTCCCTGCAGTGGCCATAGAAAAGCATGAATGACTTCCAGTTTAAAATTTATTTGATTACTCCCTTAAAAACCAGCAAAAGTGTGGGAAAAATGAAGTCTGTGAAAAACATTTTATAGTACGAATCTAGGAGCAATTTTAATTTTTGCTACTTTTAAGACTGATGAAGATAGACTAATAATAATAATTGTTGTCATAATCATGTGTCACCTCATGAAACAGAGCAGTGCCACTAGTCTGAAAGAGGTGAGAATCTCCTTTATTTTCTGTTCCATTCTGGATCAGAGACCCAGGTCTTTATCAAGCAGAAAATTATATTCCCACCCTTCTTCTATATGGGTGCTATTTTGAGGTAGTGCAAATACTGTCCCCTCCTGTTCTTATCTTTTGACCACTCTTTCTAGACAAACAACACTCAGAAGACAGTTTCTTAGAAAATAAGGAGAAGCTCATGCATGCTGGGAGCAGTGCTTCACACATATTAGGTATCCAGTAAATATTTGTTGAAAATAGGAATAAATGATTCCCAGAGAAGATGTCAGCCCTGCAGTGAAGCACTGCAGGTGGGGCCTGAGACTGGCAGAACACTCATGGTAACACAAGTTGAGTCTATATGTATATACATATATATGTATATTCTGAGTTATGAGTATAGAAAATGTATAGATTTGATCCCATCTTAGTCTAGCAGAAGAACACCAGAATCAAGCAGGTCAGAAATAAGAATTGTGGTTGGATCTGTGTCCCTGATAATGATATAAGAAGATTCCACTAGTACTTAAGTGGTTGTTAATGAAGCCAAGCACCACCCGTGTATCATGTCCAAAGGCAAACATGAGCCTGTGAAGGAAACCACCACAGCAACAACAATAAAACAAGCAACAAATAAGCAACACTTCCCCCAAATTGATAAAAACAGGGAAAGAGGCAATTAACTAAAGACTCAGGGGAAGAGTGTACCTCCGTAAATGACTTATTATGAAGATCCCCCAAAAATGTTTTGAAAACTTGAAAGCATCTATAAGATGTAATAAGACAAGCCGTTTATGAAACAGGAGCGGAAAGTAAGAAGGAAAAATCTGTTAAGATGCCACATAAGATGAGAATGATCTGCAATGACAATGGAGAAGCATGAAGAAGATGAGGAAGAATGAAAAGAAAAGTAAAAATTAGGTATCAAAATAAAGTGTACACTGGAAGAGTGTGTATTTCTTAAAGAAATATTGAAGATACAAGCAAAAATTAAGGAATTACATAGAGAACAGAACTGAGTCTATGAGATATTTCTTTAAAAAATATTTAAAGCCAAAATTTTCAAAGTCTGATACAGAAACAGGAAAAACTCAAACGGACAAAAGTTGAAATAAGAAAAGGTTTATAATAACAAAGAAGAGTTTAAATTTTGAAAAACATACTGTACAAATCTCCATTTCAATAATATTGGAAAGCATTGGTGAAATGGATGAATCTTACCTGAGAAAAATGTCTTATCAGATTTACTCAAAAAACAAGTAAGAAACTTGAGTATATCATTAACCAAGGACTAAATAGACAAGAGTTATCAAGGAAATTATATCCAAAAAGGTTTAGATTTTGAGGAAACAAATTATCCTTTTGTAATATACTTTTATTACATAAACTCTTTAAAAGCTTCGAAAAATATCAGAAGATATCCAGATCATTTTATAAAGGTAGCATATTCTTATTCACAAGTCTGACAAACATAGCACACAGAAAAAAGAGAAAAACCTTTTGGAAGGACTTAAAAACTAACAGATTGAATTTGAAAGCTTAGAAAATAATCCACAGCCAATAGCATTTATCTAAAAAGTGTAAGATGATTTAATTTCAGAATATTTATAAGTAAATTCTTCATATTAGTAGTTGATTGAACAAAGTATATGATAATCTCAATAGATGTGGAGATGGCATTGATAAAAATTAACATCTAAAACTTTTAGAAAACTGAGGATATCAGGAAACTATCAGCAGTAAATAAAACATATCTACCTTAAACCAACAAGTATCCTTCTTTGGTTGACTGATTTATTAATCAAATATTTATTGAGCAGCTACTGTGTACCAGGTACTTTTCAGCCACTGGAGATATACCAGTGAAAGAAACAAAAGCTCTGTCTTGAATTGGAACTTAAATTAGAATAAGGTGACATTTAATACAAAAGACAAATAAGTAAAATATATAACTTACTGACATTTATAGGTGCTAAGAGGGAAAACAAAACATGAAAGGGGAACAGGGAATGTCTGGAGTGGGGAGGGCACTGTGATTTTAGATTTGGTGGCCAAGGAAGTGTTCATTGAAAGGTGATATTGGAGTAAAAACCTGAAGGAAGTGAGGGAGTGAGCCTTGTGGGTGTCTGGGGAAAATGAATTTGAGGTGGAAGGAATAAATTATGTGATCACTGGATGTGAGCAAGCTGGGGTGAGAGCAGAATGAAATGAGCTAAGTAATGGGGATGGCAGGGAGATGGTGGTAGGGGCAGATTGTGTGTGGATTTATGGACCGTTAGAATGATTTTGCCTCCTACTTGATGTTAAATGGGACATTACGGGAGGATCACTCTGACAGCCATGTAGACATTAGACTAGCAGGAGCATGGGCAAAAACAGGGAAGCCCCAAGGGGCTTTTGCAGAGATCCAGGCAATCTATAGGATATGTGCTTGGACTGGGGTGGTAGCAACGGTGATGGGGAGATGCCATTAGATTCTGGATATATTTTGAAGGGAAGGATAACAAGAGCTTCTGAAGGATGGGGGTAGAAGAAGAGGAGTTGAGGATGATTCTAAAGCTTTGTATAACTAGAAATATGGAATTAATTGCTGTTTCTTGAGATGGGGAAAGCTATGGGTGGAGCTTGTTTAGGGGAGAATATCAGGCACTCCATTTTGGAAACATTACGTTTGCTGTGGTTATTAGACCTCAAGTAGAGATACGTGTAGTCAGTTGGTCACGTAAGTCTCGAGTTCAGAAGAGAGGTCTGGGCTAGAGATTAAAAAAATAGTGAATTATCAGCATGTTGTTGTCAATAAACTATGACAGGATGCAGTAAAGGTAAAATAAGACTTTCCTATTTAGAAAGAATCCCATTCCAATTCTGACTTTACAGAGACAAAATAAGTGTACTCTTTCAACTTTATTATTTAATAGGCTTTTGGAAGTAGTCTTGAAAGACATTAAAGATATAGTTATTGGTTAGCAATAAAAACTCTAAACACTATTTGTTTCTGTGATGGCCTGTACTCTCGGACTTTCTTTTGCCTCTCTGATTGCACCTTTTCAGCCTTCTTGGAGGCTCATCTCCTTGGTGGATTGAACGTGTGTATGGTGTATGTACGATGGTTTCTCAGGATAATCTTTCAATTTTCTTTGTTTTCAGAGATGTATAGTAGGGTGGCGTTGAGACAGTGGAGTTGTCACTGTTATTTCCACACAAGGATATATGAGCTTTAAAATAAGATAGTTCCAGGTCCAAAGTCCAGCTCTGCAATTTGTGTGTTTTGACCATAATTATTCTCTCAGCTCGATATTCCTGATCTAAACTATAATATATCTTTAGTGACAGTAGTGCTATCTACTTCTCAGGGGTGTTTTGAAGATTAAATGAGAAAGTGTATGTAAAGCAAATAGGTAGGCTCTTGGTAAAAGATGTATAAATGTTTATTAAGTAAATGTATAAATGATAAACTCCCCTAGAACTTGAAGGAGACAGTCTTATAGATATATACTGATATGTTCTCAGGATGATAGCAGAGTACATAACATATAATATGGAAAATCTCCAAGCGGTATTCTCTATTTAAAATAAAGTCTCTTTTTCTTTCCCCCAGGGCAGCTGCCTTCCTTCTTTGAAGTTTAGAGTTTATACCCTTAGTGAAGTCTTCCTAGACATCCCCCTCTGCTGGAACAGATGGTCAAAGCTCTGAAAACAAAAGAAGAAATGTCTGGAGAGAAAAGGAGCTATCCAGCCTGCTCCCTGCAGGAAACCTTTCCTTTTTCTTGGTTGTGGCAAACAATGCCTGTGAGTCTCATTTCATATTGTGAATCTCCTGAGCAGAGGCAATGTTTCCCTTGTTTTTCAGGATTTAAATTAGGCTGTCTGCACCACATGGTTTATAGATGAGTCCATGGTTTATAATACAAAGACATAATTGGAAACAGCACAATTTGAATCTTATCACCCAGGCTTTTACAGTAGTCTAGGACAAAGGGAGGTAACAAAGTCTCCCTGATCATGGAGGCCGCACATTCATTTATTCATTCAACAAACACCATCTGGCCAAGGGCAGGTTACCAAACTATTGCTATTAACACAGTCTATGCCTTCGAGGGTTGTAGAAGACAGATTTTCCTTTGGCACATCCAACCTGAGCCTCATGGCTGGCAACAGCAGAAGTGTTTGCTATTCTCCAGCACTGCTGCCCCGCTCCTGCCTGAGAGCTGACAATGGCACAGCTGGGGCTTGTTTACCACCTGCCTCTCACCCTCGTTCCTACAAACCTAAGGAGAGACACTAGCAAGTTTATCGGTACATAATATGTTTGTTATTCAGCCCAAATTACAAACTGTATAGTGGTGTCTCTATGTCTTAGTACTCATTTCGTGTGCTAATGTTAATGACTTGGATTTGGAGCAGTGACGAAGTTGCTAAAGAAAGCTGGGCATTTGGCTGCATATGTATGCATCTGTGCGTGAATCTTGAATGATTGCATGATTTTGCTTGTTTCTTTTTAAATTTTCACATATGAATGTCTCTGTAATTTCAACTAGATTGATGCTTTTCATGAACCTGGGTCATAGCCTCAAAATTTTTGGTACTTCCTACAGTTACCAACTGTGTTTGGAGTACATGCTGCTGCATGCTTCCTACATGGTAAACACAGAAATGCCCATTTAATTAATCAAAGACTGCTTAAATAAAAAAAAGAGAGAAAGGAAAGAGAGAGAAGGGAATAAGATGGGTATAGGGAATGGGTGGATAGAGTGAGAGGAAGTGATGACAGGAACTCTCAATTAGTGGATGAGAAGGTAGAGAGGGAGAGTGATTTTCCTGGTGTTTCTAAGTCTTATCTCAAATTTCAAAAGGTTATAAAACTCAGTTCTATGGAAGAGAAATATATTCTCAAGGAGCTGGGTTCTTGTACACCAATCATTGCCACTCAAAGTCTAGGATTCTAGGATTTTTAGCTCTTAAGAGGCCATGTTATATAATTTTAAGATGTGATTTTCAGTAGGACATTGCCTGGCCCTATTAGTGCACCAAGTGTGGAGTTCTGAGCATCTGGAGAGGTCTGTAGCCCCTGCTACATGATTGCTGTTCAGTCAGTTCTTTTTGGATGAGGGATAAGGGGTTCTGAAGAGGTGGTGGTGGGTGTGAAGTGCTTTAAAGCAACTTTAAGTGTTATGTTGAACCAGTTGGCAATTACTAGTACTTAGTGATAGTTCACCACCATTTTCTAAGCACCCACCACTATATGCCAAACACTGTTTATCCTGTGGTTGTCCCATTTAAATGCTATGATAACCTGATCAGTTAGGCAGTTTTTAGATGAGGAGCATGACGTTTAGTAAGATTAAGGAGCCAAGGTCACAAATTGTCAGTAAATCGTAGAGATGAGAAGATGCTTTCTTCTATTAACATATTGTGCTGCCTCTTATATTTACTTAGCCTGGGAAGCTCATTGAGCTTCCTCTGCACCTGTTAGTCAACCAAAATGGACTATGGGCTAGAGGCAGATTTGAAGAAATTTCCATGCACACTTCCAGTGTCATTCTGTCGTATTAAACTAGCTATCACTGATGTATTAGGCAGTGTGCTAAGCATTTAAGAGGGATTATTGCATTTTATCCTTATAAGTGCTACTGCTACATGCATTATAGGGGAAATATTCCTAGAACTTTGTGCTCAGAGGGAAATAAAATTGGATCCTTAATTATATACGGTAAGTGATAGAACCTGTTGGGAGATAATTCTTCATAGGTCTCATGTTTCTGTTTATATGTGAACAGAGGCACTGGTTGCCTTTGTTCTGGATGATCTTTTCAAGGATGTTTGTATAGTGAACAGCTTTGGAATATAGAGATAGGGCTTCCCTTTGGAGCAATGGACAGGAATGCTTAATGTCTAGTATAATCAAGATAGTAAGATAGAATATCCCTTTGGAGCACTCGGCAGGCATGCTTACTACCCATTATAAAAGATTTGGGTTCCCCAAGCTCAGAGGTACTCTCCTGAAACATAACTACTCATGTATGTGTAGGTGTCAGTTGACATCACCTCATGAGAATTAGTGATTGGAGAACTGACAAAAATGTTGACACTCTACCTACTGCCATTGCTGTGATAAACTATCCTTTGTCTCTGATCCTTGGTCTTATATCTTATACCAGCATCCACAAAACTGTGGCAAGCTAACTTAGCTTGCAAGTAGGGTAAAAGTTTCAGCCCCTTTATAGCTCTTGACAGAACCTAGATTCAAATTCAAGTCAATTTGACTCCCAGACCCATATTCTTTACTGTTGTACTCTTGTGCTATAAGTTTTGTGTTTTGAGGTAAAGTAACAGAAGTAGAATAATATAATATCATCTTGTCTCCTCCCTCCTCATGGAACCATTTTTTCATTCAAGGTATTTCTGCAGGGAAAATGGCAGCTTAAACTTTTATCTTGAGGCCACCTCTGTTTCTGTTTTCCTGTCCTTATGCCATTTTTAGAAGGTGTTTTGGACTCTAACTGTGAACTCTTCCTTCAATAACTAGGTGGAGTGTGGAGGAAGGAGTCTATGTGTCTCCTGGCTCTGGGAGAGAAAAAAGCCCCAGGTAACCCATCAGTTTGTTCTCCATTTCACTTTTCTTCATAACACAAAGGGAGGGACTAGTCAAAATTACAGTCATTGGCTTCCCATGCCCATTGGTTTATAGTTTTGTAAACTAGTAGTTACAGGTCTGAACTTATCCTGTTAGCTAAATTTACCAGTGATACGTTCCACATGTATAGTTCTTTACAATTTACAAATTACAAAAAGACAAGCAATAGTTATCTATTTGATCACAGCAATCATTTTGAAAGATAGAAAAATAAGGCTGTAAGGTTAAGTGACTTGCCCAGAGTTACACAGTGCCAGAATTAGACGTTGAGTCCAAATCTACTGATTTTCTGCCCAGTGTCTTTTTTGCAACAATCTTTCTCCTGGAACTCTTTGGAACTAGCCCTCATACCCTTTATAAGGTTGCTCATGCTTTAATAAAAAATCAGCCCTCAGCTAACTTCAAGTGAGTAACAGTCAAGATAATTTCATTCAAAAGAGAATTGATTGAAACCTTACCTCCTTGATGGCCCAAAGTAAAGGAAAGCATGGAGGTGCAACTTGGAGGTCAGGGACCACACAGTAAGAATTGGATATATATTAATAGAGCCACAAAATAATTGAATTTCTCTCTGTAGAATGGTGTGTATCATCTCTGTCTCCCACTTTCATATTATTAGATTGGCACATATTTCATGGGCAATTTTATTCCTACTGCATAGAAATGTTGTCAGATAGTTTTCAGAACAAAAATATCTTCAGGTGTACCAGTGTCTTGAGAAGTTTTCTTTTTTACTTTCTAATTCCTTCAAATTTTTATTGTATGTTATGTGAAAAGTACTGTATTAGTGGTTGAGAGGACTATAATGATGAATAACAAGTAATCCCTCTCCTTGAGTATTGTGCATTTCAAAGGCAATTTCAGATATATACCCAACCAGCAACAACTCAAAAAAGAATGAAATAGTGTTGTTATAGAGAAAGGGGTAAATCACTGTATCTAAGCAGAGAAATGTCAAATGATGTCCAATTAGTGCTAGTGGTAACAGCTTTATAGGGCAGATACCTTTGAGCTGAGTCTTCCTGGATAAGTATTAATAGAATTTTGGTAGTTAGAAAAAGAGAAGAGCCCATTCCTGGCGGAAAGAAGAGCATAGATACAGGGATGGAAAATGAAAATGAATGTTACATTTCAGGGAAAGACAGAAGTACAGGGTTTACGGAAAAATATAATGGGCAATAAAGATGGAGAAATAGGACAGAGGTAGAGTGAAGAGCTTTGAACGCCATTTACAGACACTGGATATTAACCTGTAGGCTATGAGGAGCCACTGAAATTCTCTGGGTAGAGGTATAGCATGATTCATACTCTTTATTTTATGTCTCCTTCTCAACACTGTGACATTATTAATTACATGTATTGGCCTCATTTTTCAGAAGCAGAAATGGAAGCTTATAAAATGTAAGTTATTTTTCTCATGTCATAATAGTGGTGACAAAGCAAAGCTTCCGGCCCAAGTCGTTTTCCTCCTCTACTGCAGCTACTCAACATGGAAAATCACCACCTTAATAGGACTTTCCATTACTATTGTGAATAAAAACAGTGTTGAAGGTAAATGACCTGGCATAATTGCGGTAGGAATAATTAGTAGTCTCTTCTCATTTTTGAATTCAGGGATTATCAAACATTAGGGTGCATATAAATGACTTGGGATTCTGACTGAGTAGATCTGGGAAGGCACCTGGGATTCTCAATTTCTAATAAGCTTCCCGGTGATCCAGATGCCTTTGATCCTTGAACAACCTTTTAGTAGTAAGGTTGTATAACATGTCTTCTGTCCTTTCACCCTACTTTAAAGTTACACATGAACTTCAAATTTAACATACTGTCCCCTAATGAGCTTAAAAACATTTCCCCTTTGTGTGTGTTACTCCGTCTGGGTTGTGTCTCTGGATTGCGAAGGGGAATTGAAATCAAATATGCAAAAGTAAGTAGCAATGTCTGAGCACAAGAAGGTGCAAGTTCCGTTCTTATTGATGATCACTCCTATCCTCTGCGATTTTTGCAATCCACTCTCTTCTCTCACGGACTCTTTCCTATTGAAAATATGAGTGAAGTATTTTAGGAACAAAACCAGTGAAAAATTAGTATTTTCTTTTTCTTTAAAGAAAGTAAAAATTTAAAGAGCCTTAAGAATTACCATGTCTAAGCTAAGCTCCGTTGGTGATTTGGAAGTTCAGAAATTAAGCTCTGACGCTTCGGGCAGTTTCTACCTTGTAAGATCCTAGCCCTGCTCAGAAGCAGTCCCCAGCCCCTACAGGCTTCTCCTTCTCTGTGAATTTGGATGAGCAGGGCTTTCCGCTGACAGTGCCAACAGCTCATAGCTCCCAGCCTTGTGCGCGCTTTACCATTAGCTTCTCCTTCTTTTCTATTCCCCTTTCTCCTCCGTTTTCTCTTTGTGCTTTGAAGCCTGTATCATTATTTTCCTTTGATCTCTTGTTTCCCTAACTTCTTCCTGTTGCCTTTTTGTTAGTTGTCCTGGGAATAGTGTTAGCTGGGCGGGCCGAGTATGTGAGGCTGTGCGCAGACCTAGTTAGTATTCGCAGACCCACAGAATGTTTGTTGCACCTGGAGAAAACTGAGCGATCTCTTGATCTATATCTCATGAGACAAAAAACAAAAAACCCTGAGACTCACAGAAAGGCAGTAATTTTTCCAGAGAATCCAAGCCTCCAGACTTGAACTTTTCCTTGCTAATGCCCCTTTTAACTCACTGACATGGGAAGGGAAAGAACCGACAGCCGTGGAACCCTTACTATTTTCTAGAAAACTAGGTACTTTATATTTACCACTTACTTAAGCCTCACAAAAACTGTATAAAGGGGAATTACTGCTTCTGTTTCACAGATGAAAAAGCTAAATTTCAGAGAGGGTAAGTAAATTTCTTAAGCCTACTCAGCTAATCAGTGGCAGAACCAAAATTAAAATCCAGGGTTAATAGAAAATCCATGTTCTTTCTACCTCAGTGGACTATAAGGCAGGTTATAAGATTATTTTCACTAACCTAACTTTATTTGCTTAATGTATTAAAATAAATCATTCTCTTCAATTCTGTATCCTTTTGGCAAATTGGGCCAAGGATTTTAGTGTGTTCCATCTTTGGTGCCTGTCAGGATGTACTGATATTCAAATCCACAGAAGTTCTTACTCTCTTTCCTTGTCACATTACACCCCAAGTGAACACATTTTGGCAAGACACTTATTATAAGCCTAGCAGAAGGTGATGTGTTGAACAGGGACTTGGTGTTTGTAAGAGAAGGCCTCTTCCCTCAAATGTCATGTACTCTAGTTGAGTCAAGAAAATTGAAACACAAAGGTGTATATGTTTGTGTGTACTCTCCTATAAACCTTATGTATTTGATGAGGAAACTCTTTGCACCTGGGAGGCAATGAGATCAGTGTGGCCTGTAATGATCTCCTAACCGGTCTTCTTCCTGGTCAGCATAAGATTGTGAGGTCTGACAGGGAACAGGTACTAGGGGGCTGGGAGCTAAATGAAGATTCTGTAGGTCACACACGCTGGTAGAGTTCCTGCCAGATATTCATCTGAGACCCCAGAGAAGCCACACCTTAAGACTAGAACTACTCTAGATCTGCCCTAACAAAGACTAAAAACAACATTTTCTAGGACAAGGCCAGTGAAATAATTACTTTCCAAAATAAAACTCAACATTCTAAGGGAAGACCAAAATTGCAGATTTTCAGCATTGTAGCATCTACAGTGTCCTACAAACAACGAAAAATTACTATGTCTGTGAAGAATAAGGAAACGTGTCCCAAAACTAGGAGGAAAAAAGTCAAGAGACTTAGATATGACACAGATGTTTAAAAGAGTAAACAAGGACCTCAAAACAACTATTATAAATATCTGTAAGGACTTAAAAATATAGAAAAAGTAAGTGAATTATGGGACTCTGTGCAGAGAAGTAGTAGCTATGTATAAGAAACCAAATGAAAATTCTAGATCTGAAAACATACCATGTCTGATATTTTAAAAAGTCATTAAACGAATGAAATAGTTTGAATACTGCCAAAGGGGGGAAAAAAGGCATTGAACTCAAAGAGAAAATTAAACCCAAAGTATGTGAAAGAAGGAAATGGTAAAGATAAGAGTAGAGATTAATGAAGAAGGAAACAAACAAACAGTAGAAAATATCAACAAAAACAAAAGTTGGTCCATTAAAAATATCAGTAAAATTAACAAGCTTCTAGCTAGCTGAATCACGAAAAAATGTGGGAATAAACAAATTAAAATGTCTAAATGAAAGTGTAGGTGTTGCTAGAAATTCTACACAGGCATTGAATGAATAGTAAGGTAATAGCATAAATAGAATGAACAACTATGTGCCCATAAACTGGATGAATTGAATAAACTTGATAAATCATTTGAGAGACACAAATGACCAAAACTGACACAAAAAGAAATTTTAAAATTTCCCTATATTCATTAAACAAGTTGATTTCATAGTTAATAAACTTCCCATCAAGAAAACTCTAGGGTGAGATGGGCTCACTGTTGAATTCTATCAAATGTATTAGGAAAAAATTATACCAATTTTTATTTAATCAATTGTTTATTAATATTAATTATTTAAAAGTCAGCTTCCAGTCATGTTAAAAACTCAGCAAACTAGAAATGAAAGAAATCTTCCACAACCAGATAAAAGTCATGTATGTCAAACCTAGAGCTAACATAATACTTAATGGTGAAATATGTAAGATTGTGAAAATGTAAGGACGTTCACTCTTTTTTTACTGATACACAATAATTATTATATGTATTTATGGAGTATATGTAATATTTTGATATATGCATACAATGTGTAATGATCAAATCAGGGTGATTAGGATATCCATCACCTCAAATATTTATCGTATTTTTGTGTTGAGAACATTTCAAAGCTCTATTTTGAAATATATAATATACAATAAATTATTAAGTATACTCACCTTACTGTGCTATCAAACATTAGAACTTATTCCTTCTATCTAGCTATATTTTTGTACCCCTTAACCAACCTTTCTTCATCCCTGCCTCTCCTTCCCAGCCTCTGGTAAGCATCATTCTACTCCCTACCACCATGAGATCATCTTTCTTTAGCTCCCACTATGAGTGAGAACATGCACTATTTGTCTTTCTGTGCCTGGCTTATTTCTCTTAACACAATGACCTCCAGTTCCATCCATATTGCTCCAAATGACAAGATTTCATTCTTTTTTATGGTTGAATAGTATTCCATTGTGTATATATACCACATTTTCTTTACCCAATCCTCTGCTGATGGACATTTAGGTTGATTCCATATCTTGGCAATTTGAATAGTGTTACAATAAACATGGGCATGCAGATATCTTTGATAAACTGATTTCCTTTCTTTTGGATATGTACCCAGCAGTAGGATTACTGGCTCATTTTGTGGAACTATTTTTAGTTTTATGAGGAACCTCCATACTGTTTTCCATAGTGGCTGTACCAATTTACATTTTTTAACATGTATTATTTTTAATTATTATAGGTACATAATAATTGTATACATTTATGGGGTACATGTGATGTTTTGATACAGGCATACAAAGCGAATTAATCAAATTAGGGTAATTTGATTAATTGGGGTATCCATCACCTCAGGCATTCAACATTTGTTCATGTTAGGAACATTCCAATTCCATTCTTTTAGTTATTTTAAAGTGCACCCTAACTTATTATTGATTGTAGTCACTTTGTTGTGCTATCAAATATTATTCATTCTATCTAACTATCTAACTATATTTTTGTACCCATTAACCATCCCAATTTTATCCCCCCCTCCTCACTACCCTTCCCAGCCTCTGGTAACCATCATTCTACTCTCTGTGTTCATGAGATCAATTGTTTTTAATATTTAGCTCCCACATATGAGTGAGAACATGCTAGATTTGTCTTTCTATGCTTGACTTATTTCACTTAATAGAATGTTTTCCACTTCTATCCATACTGTTGCAAATGGCAGGATTTCATTCTTTTTTATGGCTGTATAATATTCCATTTTGATTAAATGTATGTACCACAATTTCTTTATCCATTCATTCATTGATGGACACTTAAGTTGATTCCAAATCTTGGCTATTGTGAATAGTGCTGCAATAAACATGGGAGTGCAGGTATGTTTTACATATTCTGAATTCCCTTCCTTTGGATATATACCCAGCAGTGGGATTGCTGAGTCATATGGTAGTTCTATTTTTAGTTTTTTAAGGAACCTCCATACTGTTTTCCATAGTGGTTGCACTAATTCACATTCCCACCAACAGTGTACGAGGTCCCCTTTCTCCATATCCTCACCAGCATTTGTTATTGCCTGACATTTTGATAAAAGCCATTTTAACTGGGGTGAGATGATATTTCATTGTACTTTTGATTTGCATTTCTCTGATGACTAATGATTTTGAGCATTTTTTCACATACCTGCTAGCCATTTGTATGTCTTATTTTGAGAAATGTCTATTCAGATCTTTTGTCCATTTTTAATGGAATTATTTGACTTTTTCTATTGAGTTGTTGGAGCTTCTTATATATTCTAGTTATTAATCCCTTGTCAGATGGGTTGTTTGCAAATATTTTCTTTCATTCTTTGGGTTGTCTCTTCACTTTTTTGATTGTTTCCTTTGCTGTGCAGGAGCTTTTTAGCTTGATGTGATCCCATTTGTCCAATTTTGCTTTGGTTACCTGTGCTTTGGGGCTATTACTCAAGAGGTCCTTGCCCTGACCAATGTCTTGAAGCATTTTCCCAATGTTTTCTTTTAGTAGTTTCATAGTTTCAGGTCTTAGATTTAAGGCTTTAATTCATTTTGATCTGATTTTTGTATATGGTGAGATATAAGGGTCTAGTTTCATTCTTCTGCATATGAATATCCAGTTTTCCCAGCACCATTTATTGAAGAGACTGTCCTTTTCCCACTGCACATTCTTGGCACCTTTGTTGAAGATAAGTTCACTATAGTTGTGTTGATTTATTTCTGTGTTCTCCATTCTGTTCCTTTGGTCTATATGTCTGTTTTTATGCTAGTACTGTGTTGTTTTGGATACTACAGCTCTGTAGTATAATTAGGTAATGTGATTCCTTCAGTTTTTACTTTTTCTCAGGATGGCTTTGGCTATTCTGGGTTTTTTGTGATTCCGTATAAATTTTAGGATTATTTTTTCTATTTATGTGAAGAATGTCATTGGCATTTTGATGGGCATTGCATTGAATCTGTAGATTGCTTTGGGTAGTATGGACATTTTAACAATATTGATTCTTCCAATTCTCAAGCATGGAATATCTTTCCATTTGTGTGTGTGTGTGTGTGTCCTCTTCAATTGCTTTCATCAATGTTTTACAGTTTTCATTATAGAGATCTTTCACTTCTTTGGTTAAGTTTACTCCTAGGTATTTTATTTTATTTCTAACTATTATAAATGGGATTACTTTCTTCGTTTCTTTTTCAGATTGTTTACTGTTGGTATATAGAAATGCTACTGATTTTTGTATGTTAATTTTGTATCCTTCAACTTTACTGAATTTGTTTATCAGTTCTATTAGTGTTTGGGTGGAGTCTTTAGGTTTCTCTAGATATAAGATCATCTACAAACAAGGATAATTTGACTTCTTCCTTTCCCATTTGGATGCCCTTTATTTCTTTTTCTTGTCTGATTGCTCTAACTAGAACTTCCAGTACTATTTTGAATAACAGTGGTAAAAGTAGGAATCCTTGTCTTGTTCCAGATCTTAGAGGAAAGTCTTTCAGTTTTTCCCCGTTCATATGATACCTGTAGGTTTGTCATATATGGCTTTTATTGTGTTGTGGTAAATTCCTTTTATACCCAGTTTTCTAGAGTTTTTATCATGAAGGGATATTGCATTTTACCAAATGCTTTTTCAGCATCAATTGAAATCATCATGTGGTTTTTATCCTTCCTTTGTTCTGTGGATATGATGTATCACATAGATTAATTTGCATATGTTGAACCATCCTTGCAATCCTGGGATGAAGACCACTTGATTATGATGAATAATCTTTTTAATGTGGTGTTGAATTTGGTTTGCTAGTATTCTGTGGAAGATTTTTGCATCTATGTTCATCAGAAATATTGGTCTATAGTTTTCCTTTTTTTGTTGTGTCTTTGTCTGCTTTTGATATTAGGGTGATACAGGCCTTGCAAAATGAGTTTGGGAATGTCTCCTCTTGATTTTTTAGAATAGTTTAAGTAGGATTAGTATTAGTTCTTTGAATGCATGGTAGAATTCAGCAATGAAATCATTTGGTCCTGGCCTTTTCTTTGATAGCTAATTTATATTTTACCAGAAGTGTACTAGCCTTCACCTTTCTCTGCATACTCACAAGCATCTGTTATTTTTTTCTTTTTTTGATAATAGCCCATTTTAAAATCTTATTATTATTATTTTATGCTATTGAGTTGTTTGAGTTCCTTACATATTCTGGTTATTAAACCTATGTCACATGGATAGTTTGCAAAAATTTTTCCCATTCTGTAGGTTATCTTTTCACTCAGTTGATTGTTTCCTTTGTTGTACAGAAGCTTTTTAGCTTGATGTAATCCCATTTGTCTATTTTTTCTTTTGTTGCCTAAGCATTTGAAGTCTTACCCCCAAAATCTTTGCCCAGACCACTGTCATGAAGTACTTCTCCAATGTTTTCTTCTAGTGATTTGATAGTTTCAGTACTTGTTTTTAAGTCTATAATCCATTTTGATTCAATTTTTGTATATGGTGAGAGATAGGGATCTAGTTTCATTTTTCTGTATATTAATATCCAGTTTTTCTAGGAAGAGACTGTCCTTTCTCCACTGAATGCTCTTGGCACCTTTGTCAAAAATCAGTTGGCTATAAAATATGTAGATTTATTCCTGGGTTCTCTATTTTGTTCCATTGGTCTATGTGTCTATTTTTTTTTTTTATTTTTTGCCAGTACCATGCTGTTTGGGTTACTATAGTGTATAGTATATTTTGAAGTCACGTAGTGTGATGCCTCTAGCTTTGTTCTTTTGCTCAGGATTGCTTTGGTTATTTGGGGTCTTCTGTAGTTTCTTATGAATTTAGGATTTTTTAAAAAATTTCTGGATAATGCTACTGGAATCTTTTTTTTTTTTTTGGAGACAGAGTCTTGCTCTGTTGCCTTGCCTTGGGTAGAATGCAGTGGCGTCATCCCACTGCAACCTCAAACTCCTGGGCTCAAGCAATCCTCTTGCCTCAGCCTCCCGAGTAGCTGGGGCTACAGGCACATGCCACAGTGATTGGCTAATTTTTCTATTTTTAGTGGAGATGGGGTCTCACTCTTGCTCAGGCTGGTCTTCTGAGCTCAAGAAATCCTCCTGCCTTGCTTGGCCTCCCAGAGTGCTAGGATTATAGGCATGAGTCACTGTGCCCAGCCTATCACTGGTATCTTTATAGGGATTGCATTGAATCAGTAGCTTGCTTTTTGATAGTATCATCATTTTCCCAATATTGATTCTTTTAATCTATGAACATGGGATGTCTTTCCATTTTTTTGTGACCTCTTCAATTTCTTTCATTGATGTTTTATAATTTTCCCTGTAGAGATCTTTCACCTCCTTGGTTAAATTTATTTCAAGGTATTTTATTGTTTTTCAGTAGCTATTGTAAATTGGATTGCTTTCTTGATTTCTTTTTCTGCTAATTCATTATTGGTGTATAGAAACACTACTGATTTTTGCATGTTAATTTTGTATCCTGCAATTTTACTAAATTTGTTTATCAATTTTAAGTGTTTTTTGGTGGAGCTTTTAGGGTATATATAACATTGTATTATCTGCAAACAGGGACAATTTAACTTCCTCCTTTCCAATTTGGATGCCCTTTATTTCTTTCTTTTGCCTAATTGCTCTAATTAGGACTTTAGGTACTATGTTCCATGTTGAATAGGAGTGATGAGAATGGACATTCTTATCTTGTTTTGGGTCTTAGAGGAAAAGATTTCAGCTTTTTCCTAAGTCAGTATAATGTTAGTTGTGGGTTTGTCAAATATGGCCTTTTTTGTGTTGATGTACACTCCTTCTATACCTAATTTTTTCATAATTTTTTAAAAATCAGGAAACCATATTGAATTTTATCAAGTACTTTTTCTGTATCTCTTGAGACGAGCATATGGTTTTTGTCCTTCATTCTGTTGATATAATGTATCATGTTTATTGATTTGCATATGTTGAATCATCCTTGCATTCCTGGGATAAATCCCACTTGATTATAGTGACTGATCTTTTTAATTTGCTGCTGGAATCCATTTGCTAGTATTTTGGTGAGAATTTTTATATTTATATTCATCAGGGATATTGGTTTATAGTATTCTTTTGTTGTTGTGGTTGTGGCCTTGTCTGGTTTTGGTATCAGGGTAATACTGACCTCATAGAATGAGTTTGGAAGAATTTCCTCATCTTCAATTTTCTGGAAGAGTTTGTGAAGAATTGGTACTTGTTCTTTAAATGTTTAGTAGAATTCAGCAGCGAATGCATGGTCCTGGGATTTTTTTTGATGGGAGGTTTTTACTACTGATTCAATCTTGTGATTTGTAATTGATGTGTTCAGATTTTATATTTCTTCTTGGTTAATTTTTGTAGGTTGTATGCGTCCAGGTATTTATCCTTTTCTGCTAGGTTTTCCAATTTATTAGTATATAGTTGTTCATATTAGTCTCTAATGATCCTTTATATCTGTGGTGTCAGTTGTACTGTCTCCTTTTTAATTTATGAGTTTATTTATTTGGGCCTTTTCTCTTTTTTCCTGGTTTGTTTTGCTAATGGTTTGTCTATTTTGTTTATCTTTTCAAAAAAATCAACTTTTCATTTTGTTGATCTTGTGTATTTTTTTAGTCTTACTTTTGTTTATTTCTGCTCTGATTGTTATTTCTTTCCTTCTACTAATTTTGGTTTAGTCTTGCTTTTCTAGCTCTTTGAGATATATCATTAGGTTGTTCATTTGAAATCTTTCTATTCTCTTGATGTAGGCATTTATTGCTATAAAGTTTCTTCTTAATGCTGCTTTTTCTGTATCCCACAGGTTTTGCTATGTTGTGTTTCTATTTTCATTATTTCAAGAAATTAAAAAATTTTTTTTCTTAATTTTTTTATTGATCCATTTATCATTCCACATGTCATTTGGCATGTGATTTAATTTCCATGTATTCATACAGTTTTCAAGTTTCCTCATTATTGATTTCTAGTTTCATTCCATTGTATTCAGAAAAGATATTTGGTATGATTTCAATTCTTTGAAATTTTTTGAGACTTGTTTTGTGATGTAACATATGGTGTATCCTGGAGAATGTTCCATGTGCTGATTAGAAGAATGTGTATCCTGCAGCATTTGGATAAAATGTTCTGTAAATTTCTGTTAGGTCCATTTGGTCTAAAGTGCAGTTTAAATCCAGCATTTCTTTGTTGAGTTTCTGTCTAGATTATCTGTCCAATGCTAAAAATGGGGCACTGAAGTCCCAAATTATTAAGGTAGTGGAGTCTTTCTCTTTATATCTAATAATAGTTGCTTTATATATTTGGTACTTCAGTGTGGGGCGCATGTATATTTGTAATTGTTATATTCTCTTGCTGAATTGAATTTTTATCATTATATAATAACCTTCTTTGTCTCTTTTTATAGTTTTTGACTTAAAGTTTGTTTTATATGATATAAATGTAGCTACCCCTGGTCTCTTTTGGTTTCTGATTGTGTGGAATGTCTTTTTTCCCCCAGGTTTGGACAGGTTTAATTTAATTTAATTTAATTTCAAAATATTAAGGGGATACAAATATTTTTGTTACATAGATACATTGAATAATGCTGAAGTCAGGACTTTTAGTGTGCTTGTCACCAGAATAGTGTTTTTTGTGCCCAATAGGTAAGTTTTTATCCCTCATCCCCCTCCCATCATACCACCTTCTTGGTTTCCAATGTTCTTTACATATCTTGGTGCCCATGTGTGCCCATTGTTTAGCTCCCACTTATTAGTGAGTACATGTGGTGTTTGCTTTTCTATTCCTGAGATACTTCATTTAGAATAATGGTCCTCAGTTCTATCCAAGTTGCTGCAAAAGACATTATCTCATTCCTTTGTATGGCTGAGTAGTACTCCATGGTGTTGTGTGTGTGTGTGTATCTCACATTTTCTTTACCTACTTACTTAGGCTGATTCGACATATTTGCAATTGTGAATTGTATTGCAGTAAACATTCTAGTGCAGGTGTATTTCTGATAAAATGAATTCTCCTTGGGGTAGATACCCAGTAGTGGGATTGCTGGATTCAATGGTAGGTCTACTTTCATTTCTTTCAGGAATTTCCGTACTATTTTCCATACAGATTGTACTAATTTGAAGTTCCACCAACAGTGTATAATCTTTCCTTTCTCTCTGCATCCATGACAGCATCTGTGGTTTTTGACTTTTTAATAATGATCATTCTGACAGGGATAAGATCATATCTCATTGTGTTTTTAATGTGCATTTCCCTGATAATTAGTGATGTTGAACATTTTTTCATATGTTTTTTGGCCATTTTTCTATCTTCTTTTGAAAATCTTTTGTTCATGTCTTTTGCCCACTTTTTGATGGGGTTGTTTGTTTGTTTGTTTTTTCTTGCTGATTTGTTTGGGTTCTTTGTAGATTTTGGTTATTAGCCCTTTTTCAGATGTGTAGTTTATGAATATTTTCTCACACTCTGTAGGTAGTCTATTTATTCTGTTGATCATTTCTTTTGCTGTGCAGAAGGTTTATAATTTAATTAAGTCCCATTTATTTATTTGTGTTGTTGCTTTATTTGTCTTTGGGGTCTTAGTCATAAATTCTTTGCCTAGGTCAATGTCTAGAAGAGCTTTTCTCCTACATTTTCTTCTAGAATTTTTATGGTTTCATGCCTTACAATCGTCTTTAATCTATCTTGAATTAACTTTTGTGTATGGCAAGAGATGCAGTCCTATTTCATCCTTCTGCATGCAGCTAGCCAATTTTCTGAGCACCATTTACTGAACATGGCATCCTTTGCCCAATGTATGCTTTTGTCTGCTTTGTCAAAGATCAGTTTCTTATAGCTATATGGTTTTACTTCTGGGTTCTCTGTTCTGTTCCATTGGTCTGTGTCTCTACCTTTATACCACTATCATGCTGTTTGGTTACTATAGCCTTGTAGTATAATTTGAGTCAGGTAATGTGATGCCTCCAGATTTGTTCTTTTTACTTAAGATTGCTTTGACCATTTGGGCTCTTTTTTGGTTCCAAATGGAGCTTAGGATTATTTTTCTAGATCTGTGAAGTATGATGTTGGTATTTTGATGGGAATTGCATTGAATCTGTAAAACACTTTGGGCAGTATGGACATTTTAATGATGTTGATTCTACAGATCCATAAGCATGGCATGTTTTTCCATTTGTGTGGAATACCTTTCTCTATTCCTTCACTTTCAGTCTAAATGTGTCTTTATAGGTGAAGTGAGTTTCTTGTAGGCAGCATGTAGTTTGGTTATGTTTTTCATTCATTCACCAGTCTATATTTTATTGGGGAATTTAATCTGCTTACATTCAAGGTTAATATGGATAGATGAGGACTCACTCCTATCATTTTGTTAATTGTTTTCTTTATGTTTTGTTTCTGTCTTCCTCTCTTATTATTTATCTTTGTGATTTGGTGGTTTTCTGGAGTGGCAATGTTTGATACTTTTCTCTTTATCCTTTGTGTGTCTGTTTATCTGCTCTGCCAGTGAGTTTTATACTTTTATGTGTTTTCATTGTGGTGATTATAATCTTTTTGTTTCCAGATGCAGGACTCTTTCAAACATTTCTTATAAGTCTAGTCTAGTGGTGAGGCATTCCCTCAGGTTTGCTTCTCTGGGAAAGTCTGTTTCTTCCTCATTTATCGAGGATATCTTTTCTGGCTATAGTATTCTTGACTTGTCAGTTTTTTTCTTTCAGTACTTTGAATATGTCATCCTATTCTCTCCTTGCCTGTAAGATTTCTGCTGAGAATTCTACTGTTAGTCTAATGAAGATTCCCTTATATGTGACTTAATGTTTTTCCCTTGCTGTTTTTATTTTTTATTTTTTGACTAGTCAAGTGTAGTAGTGAGAATGGGGGAAAGTAGTTGAACAAGGAGTACAATCTGTAACTAACTCTGAACAATCAAGTGAGATAATTCACTACCTTTGGACCAGCCTCCTTGCTGTTTTTAAAATTATCTCTTTTCCTTTGACTTTTGATAATTTGGCTATCATGTGTCTTGGGGAGGACTTTTGGGTTAAATCTATTTGGGGAATTTTGAGCTTCTTGGATCTACAAGTCCATGTATCTCCCCAGAATTGGAAAGTTTTCAGCTATTATTTCATTAGGTAGGTTTTCTATGTTTTTTCCCATATCTTTTCCTTCTGGAATTACTATAATATGAATTTTTTCCCCCTTAATGGTGTCCTATAAGTCTTATAAGCTTTCCTTACTCTTTCTTTTTTTTTCTCTGACTGGGTAATTTCAAATGACCTATCTTCAAGTTCAGAGATTCTTTCTTCTGCTTTAATCTAGGCTGCTGTTAGGCACTCTATTGTGTTTTTTATTCATTCATTGAATTCTTCAGCTGTAGGTTTCTGTTTGTTTCTCATTTATGATATCTGTATCTTTGTTGAATTTCTTATTAGTATAAAATATGGGATGCTTTACAAATTTGTGTGTCATCCTTGTGCAGAGTCTATGCTAATCTGCTCTTTATCATTCCAATTTTGGTATATGTGCTGCTGAGGTGAGCACAGGATGTTCACTCTTACCATGACATTTCAACATTTTACTAAAGGTACTAGCCAATGCAATAACTCACAGAAAAGAAATAAAAGACATGTTGAGGAAAAGGGCAAGGATAAATTCAAACATAACTGCATGTTAAAAAAGTTAAGGATTTAATTAATAAGAACTAATAAACAAATTTAGCAAAGACAATACACAAAATCAATAAACAAAAATCTATTTTACTCTACAAACTAGAAACATTTTCAATATGAAATTAAATAAAAACAATATAATTTATCATAGTGTCAGAAATATAAAATATTTAGTGAAAGATATGCAAGTACTCTACATTTAAAACTACAGAACACTGCTTAAAAAAAGTAAGAAAGACCTAAAGAAGTGAAGATCTGTACCTTATACTGGAATTGAAAGATTTAGTATTTCATTTTAAGATGGAAATTCTTCCAAAACTGATCTTTAGATTCACTGCAACCACAATCAAAAGCCCATGTGGCTGTTTTGGTAGAAATTGCCAACCTGATTTTGAAATTTATATAAAATGCAAATAATCTAGCAGACAAAACAATATTGAAAAATAAGAATAAAGGTGGAGAACTTAATTTACTGATTTTAAGACTTACCATAAAATTACAGTAATCAACATTTAGAAATATATGAATCACACTTATATGGTTAACTGATTTTTGACAAAGTTGCTGAGGTAATTCAGTGGGGGTAGAGGTAGTTTTTTCAAAAAATGGTGCTGAAACAACTGGATATTTATATGGATAAAATGAACCTTGGCTTTTGCTTTTTACAACACATTATACTTTGTTGAAAATGGATTACAGACTTTAGTGTAAATCCTAAAACTATGAAACCCCTAGAAGAAAACATAGGATAACATTATTATTACCTTGGGATGGGCAATAATTTTTTTTTGTCTAGTACTCAAAAAACACAAAAAAGTAAGTAATTTTGATAAATTGGACTTTATCAAAATTAAAACTTCTATTCTTAGACAGAGACCATTAAATAAACAAAAATTCAAGTCCCAGGCACAGTTCATCTATTGAAAAAGGACTTTTCTCCAAAATTTCCAAAGAATCCCTATGAGTCAATAACAAAAAAAATTTAAAGCAAGAAAATTGCATGAAAGACTTAAACAGATATTTCACACTGGAATATTTTTAAATGGCCAATAAACTCATGAAAAGGTGCTTGACATTAATTGTCATCTGAGAAATGTAAAATAAAGCTACAATGAGAAACTGGTACATACCTACTATGATGGCTAAAATTAGAAGGACTGACAATACCAGATATTAATGGTGTTATAGAGCAACTAGAACTTTCATACATTGCTATTTGGAGGGTAAAATAATTCAGTTACTTTGGAAAACAGGCAGTTTCTTATAAAGTTAAACCTAGAAATACATACCACTCTGCAATTCCACTCCTAGGTATTTACTCAAGAAAAATAAAAACATGATAGGTCTAAAAAAAAAGACAAAAAGACGTATATACACTGAAAAAGTGTGTGTGTGTGTGTGTATGTTAAAAACAGCTTTATTTATAATAGCTGAAACCTGAAAACAGCCTAAATGTTCATAAATAAGTGAGTAGATAAGCAAATTGCAGTATGTTCTAAGAATGAAATACTACTCAGCGATAGGATGAACTATTTTTTTTTCTTCTGGTAATGTGTTTAATTAAGACCAAATGATTACAAAATTTCTAAAGGCCAACATTTTCCTCACAAAATTCCTGAGTACACAAAAACAGTTTATAATGATAGAAATCTGAGCAGTGATTGCTTCTGGAAAGGTATAGTGATTTGCTTACAAGGGATCATTCTGAGATAATGGAAATATTCTATGTCCTGATAGGTGTGTACGTCAAACCCTTTCTACCCATATACTTAGGATCAGTGTATTTCACTGCATATATTAATAATTTATGGCTCAATAAAAAATTGAATCATGCCATTGTCAGCTAAAACATCTCACTGGTTAGGCAGAGGATGTCAAACCTGTGAGAGAGCTCTTTACTTGCTCAAGGGATGAAGTATAAAATAGAATCACAGTTTCACAGGTCTATTGAGACTACTGCTTCCAAAGTTACAAGACACGTGAATGGAAGGGAAAAATCAAGGGAAGAATTAGATGTGGACAGAGGGAGGGGAGGAGATGGTAAATATTGTGATTGAGTGAGGGTAAACATAATTCTGGAGGAACTCAATATTACTCCAGACGTGTTTATTTTCCTCTCTTTAGGGCTCTGTGTCCTTTCCATAAAAATAGAGTGCTGAACCAGGTGAACTGTCTGTCTCTCCTATCTATCGCATGATGAGAAAGGAAAGGGATGGTTCATGGAATGCCTCTTGCTCTGTAGGCTTAGGAGATCCTTACCCCAGGTTTTGTTCACTTGTCAAAACATATAGTAGAATGTTTATTCATTCAATAGATATCTATTGTGCTGCTGTTACATGCACAGGGCTCGTCAAAGTAATAAGGATACATAAAAAACAAACGAAAAAACTCAAATCAGGTAAAGTCCTGGTTCTCATGGAGTTTACATTCCAGTGCAAATCAAAAGACAACAGTGAGCAAATACACTAATATATACTTTGTGTGTGGTGGTAGTGCCGTGCAGAAATAAACCAGAGTGAGGGGGGTGGGGCAAACAACTTTTTATACAAGGTGGTCAAGATGCCTTTGCTGAACATATTTCTTTGATAAGAGACCTTAAATAAACGAGGGAGTGTATGAAATGGCTTCTGGTGGGGATGAATGCCAGGTAGAGAGAATAGCAAGTGCAAGGGCCCTCAGGTGGGAACAACGTTTGGTGGTTTGAGGAATAGCTAGGAGGTCAGCGCGGCTGGAGGAGAGTGAGTAAGAGAAAGAGTAGGAGAGGCGAGGTCATTGGAAGGACTTTGGCTTTAACTGGATGAAATGGGGAGCCTTTGTTTTGTTTTGTTTTTCAGCAGATAAGATTTGACTTAGCTTTTTATCGAATAACTCTGGCTGCTGTGTGGGTAATAGACTGTAAAGAGCAGGGATAGAATTAGAGAGTCCATTTAGAAGACTCCTGCTTCTCTAGACAAAAGGTGATGGTGGTTTGGGCAGGCTGAGGCTTGTGCCTGTGAGGAATGTCTGAAGTATATGTGTCTATGTGATAGGTCATAGTCTAATAAGCACCTTGTCAAGAGTTGTTTAGCCCTAATTATTTCCCTTCCCAAAGCAATATTTCTTTCTCATGGTTTAAAGCCATGGCTTTATGAGAAAGAAATAAAGCCAAGAGAAATTTCCATTGCAGGTGGATTCCCGAGGACCTAGCTCAGCTTCTCCAGCACAATGGCACACACAGCACAAGGATGACTCAGGTGCTGGAGAAGGCAGCCAGGCTTCAGGGCACATGCCCTCCCTAGTCTATTCCTCCTCCCACTAGCCTGGGTTTCTGCTTTGTGACTTGATGACACCCACACTGCTCAAAATTTTTAATTTTCTCCAAAATAAATGTGATGAGCTGTCATTATGATAGTTCAGCCCCATTTCCCTGAAAGAGGATAGTTAGCATGAGAGAGAGGTAAAAGGATCCACAAAAGATTCATTGCTCCTCTGTGTTCCTCTGGAACATAATAGATGATCAACTCCTGAGGGAATCTTTGGGAAAGAAATATAACAGGAATATTAAATAGTATGAACTTGGTGAGATACAAACAGAAAATGGCCTTATTTTTCACTTGTTGTTATATTAAGTATACTCTGTCTGATCTTTCTCTTAAACCTCTTTTTACCATCCTGAGAGGTAATAAAGTTTTTTGATCACATTCACCTCTGACAGTAGGTCCACGTTGGTTATTAAGCCTCACTTTAAACTATAAAGAGATCCTGTCCAGTCTAAATAAAAATTTCAATCTCATAACCAATTCAAATCTTCCCCTCTCTTTCCACCCCCTTCTCCCTCCCACTTCAGCTCAGGCCTGGTCTGTGGCTCAGCTGCAGCAACAAGCTGGAAAGGGATCAGAGTCCTGGCAAGAGCCAATTGTTAGCATCTCTTTGCAATTCCAAGTTCAATGTTGTCAGGTTGGTGGATTAAAATCAGCCATGGTGGGAGTATTTGCACCATGGAAATTGGCAACTACTATAAATCGGAGTGTTTTCCTCCAAGACAGCCAGCAGCATACCACTGCTCAGAGGCAAGCAGTGGGGAAAGAGCATTTTTTAAAAATCTTCCTTTCCACCCATCCACTCCTCTTCTGGCTTGCTTTTGTTCTGGGCAGGGAAGGAGTTGAGAATTAAAAGATAAAGGGAGAAGGTGTCATTTAACTGGTGCTATTGTAAACTAGCCGTTGATGCTTTCTAAGTGGCACACATTCGTTGCTGGCTTTCTCTTGAAGAACCAGTGTGAGCTCTTAGAAAGGTCTTGCAGGATCTCCACAATGCACAATTCTCTGGCATGGGCCATAGGTTCCTTGGCTGACCTTTTAAGACTCTCCACATCTTTTGACATGCTGCAGTGAAAAACATAAACCCTTTCTTCACCTAAAAGGCTTTCTTGAGTGGACAGAATACATGCAAGATAACCCAAGCTCTGCTTCCTTTTAGAGCACCAGTCTGGTCCATGGGAAACTCAGGCATCCTGGCTACAACAGAATATAGGAGTCCAGGCTGCCCCACCAGTGCCCTCTCTATTTTCTTTCTGCCATCCAGAACTGTTCCTGCCATTTTCCTGTTTAAAATTCTCCTGGCCACAAGCAGGCAGCATCTCTGTGTTCCCATATACCCTGGTGATGGGGCTTTGCCAGGCTCCTGTGAACTTTCTCGCTGTACTCCTGTCTGCTCTGATGGCAGCCCCAGGCTGAGCCCACAGATCCTGCATCTCAGCAGGTCTCCAGCTGGGGAGTAAGAGAGCAGTCTCCCTTCTGCAGGACTTCAGTGTTTAGGGATGGTTTTCTTCCAGCTGACCTCACACTTAACCTGGGATGTGAACGTTCACAACCCTGTAGTCCAACAACACACACTCAAACTCTTTTTTCATTTTTATTCTTCTGCATATATACTGGCTCCAGAAGTGGAATGGCAGCTTTTTGCATGTTTACCATGCAAAGACTATATTTTAAACAAACAAACAAACAAACAAAAAATCCCCCAAAACACAAACTAAAATTATCTCCAGAAAACAAGATTAAGAGTTAGCTACTTTCAGTGAAGTGGGGGCTCCAGAGCTAAGTCTGGGTGGCCCCAAGTCTATGCCTGCTTCCCAGGGCAGCCCTGCATCGCAGTCTAGCTTTGCAGCAGCTGTGCCTGTGGTGAGGAACAGCCTGTCATAACTGAAATAACCAAGGGAGACTCAACCTCAAGACACCCACTGGCTTCAGTGGTCCAGGCTGAGGGAAGAGAAGAAAGACTAAAGTAGAGCAGGTGGACATTTTCTGGTTCCATATGAAGTGTAGAATTATTTTTTCTAGATCTGCAAAAAATGATGTTGGTATTTTAATAGGGATTGCATTGAATGTGTAGATCATTTTGGGTAGTATAGACATTTTAACAATCAATTTACCAGACTTCAAGCTGTACTACAATGTTACAGTAACCAAAACAGCATGGTACTGGCATAAGAACAGAGACATAGACCAATGGAACAGGACTGAGAATCCAGATACAATACCATCCTCCTATACCCATCTGATCTTTGACAAAGAAGACAACTGGGGAAAAGAATCCCCATTCAATAAATGGTGCTAGGAAAATTGGATAACCACATGTAGAAGACTAAAACAGGATCCACACCTCTCATCTCTCACAAAAATCAACTCACGATTGATAACAGACTTAAACCTAAGGCATGAAACCATAAAAATTCTAGAAGAAAATGTTGGAAAAACTCTTACAGACATCGGCCTAGGCAAAGAATTCATGAAGAAGACCCCAAAAGTAATCACAGCATCAACAAAAATAAATAAATGGGACTTGATCAAATTAAAAAGTTTCTGCACAGCCAAAGAAACTATTACTAGAGTAAATAGACAACCTACAGAATGGGTGAAAATATTTGCATGCTATACATCTGATAAAGGGCTGATAAGTAGAATCTATATAGAACTCAGGAAAATCAGCAAGAGAAAATCAAACAACCCCATTAAAAATTTGGCAAAGGACATGAACAGAAACTTTTCAAAAGAAAATAAACTAATGGCCACAAAACATATGAAAAAATGCTCAACATCTCTAATCATCAGGGAAATGCAGATCAAAACCATGATGAGATATCACTTAACTCCAGTGAGAATGGCTTTTATCAAAAAGTCCCAAAACAACAAATGTTGGCGTGGATGTGGAGAGATAGGAACACTCATATGCTGCTGGTGGGACTGTAAACTAGTACAACTTCTATGGAAAGTAATATGGAGATACCTCAAAGAACTAAAAGTAGAACTACCATTTGATCCCACTACTGGGTATCTACCCAAAGGAAAAAAAGGCATTCTATAATAAAGACACCTGCACTCAAATGTTTATAGCAGCACAATTCACAACTGCAGAGATGTGGAAACAATCCAAGTGCCCATCAATACATGAGTGGATTAATAAAATATGGTATATGTATACCATGGAGTACTACTCAGCCACAGAATACAATGGTGAACAGACACCTCTTGTATTATCTGGATGGAGCTGGAGCCCATTCTCCTAAGTGAAGTATCACAAGAATGGAAAAACAAACACCATATATACTCACCAGCAAATTGGTACTAATTGATCAACACTTATGTACACATTCATCAGGTGTTGGGCAGGTGGGAGGGGGGAGGAGGGGATGGGTATATTCACACCTAATGGGTGCAGTGTGCACTGTCTGGGGGAGGGGTATGCTTGTAGCTCTGTCTTAGGCAGTGCAAAGACAATGTATGTAACCTAAACGTTTGTACCCCTGTAATATTCTGAAATAATAAAATAAATAAACAAATAAATTAAAAAGAAAAAAAGCAGGTGGAACACACATATCTTAGAGTGTGCCTGGGGATGTCTGGCAGTCCCTGGTGTGCTGCTGCCCCAAAGGACAGAGGGATTCCAGGAGGTTAATGGAACAGTCACTACCCAAATGGGTCAATTCAGAGGTGAGGAGGGGTTGGAGGAGTGTTGGGGGATAGTAATTCTGCAGCGAGGCAAGTAAAAATCTGTCTGTTTGGAACCTACTGTGATAATAGTAGCAACAGCAGATTTATCTGTCACCAATGGATTTAGGGAATACCTTGCCATGCTCCAGGCAGTGGGTTAAGCTCTTTTCTGCATTATATCATTTGCCTGTCTTATCATCTCCATGAGTCAGGTGCTATTATTTTCTGTTTTACAGATGAGGAAACCGAGGCACGGCAAGGTCATGCAACTTGCACAGGTGACACAGCTGTTAAGTGGCACTATTGAAACTCAGCCCCATGTGGGCTGGCTCCACTCTTCATGCTCTTACTCTCTCACCTCTACTGCCCCTCAGTGTTAGGGGTTAGAAGCGTAAGTCTTGAGTTCAGGTGAGATCTGACTTTCCATGTGACCACAGGTGACTTGCTTAAAGTATAAATGTTAGTAATAATTATTGACTTCACAGGGAGGGAAAGAGAATGGTAACTAACCTCAAGTCCTATGCTATACGGTTCATGCATCCATTCATTTATCTATTTATTTCTGTATTTATTTGCATGTCATGTTATTACTTATTAATATTTGAGCACTTCCTACGTCCCAGGTCCTGCACTGAGCACTTTACATATCATTTCATTAGTAATCACAATTCCAAGAGGTAGCAACTATGGCTCACTCAATTTTATAGCTAAGAAAAATGCAGTGGTTATATTTTTATCTATGTAAGATTCTAAACCCAATGTGTTTTTTTTATGATAATTGGATGTTCAAATGCAAGGCTTTGATTTATTTATTCATTTTTTGTTGCTTTTATTATTCTAGGGGATTGTGTTGGAGAGAGAGCAGAAAGAGGAAAGGATCTCTAACAGATAAGGACTCTATTAGCACTGACAAGATAGGATAACATTCAAGGAGGCTGTCTAGAATACGGAAGGTGAGTATGACAGATAACAAGCTCCCAAGCCTTTGCCAAGCAGTGTTGAGAGGTGGCTGCAGAAGTCAGGGAAGGTGAATTCCCAAGCCATCCCTGTCTCTGCTAAACCAATATCTGTCAGGGCCCAGCCAGAGGGAGGGAAAGGCTGTAAGGAGGTCAGACTTCTCAAGGTTCCTGAAGTCTGCAGGCAGAGCTCTCAGCTGGTAGGGATGCATTTTACAAGGACCTCTGGATGCTGGGAGGTGGGCAGCAGGCAGAATTATGCCTCCCTTTCTACTTCTGCATGGGATTTAAGTGGAGAGAAATGGCAAAAGTGTCCAGGAAAATTGCCTCTTCCAGACTGGAAACTTGATTGGAGACTGGAGATTCATGTTTGCTGTGAGGATGTTTCTCAGAGTCAGAGGGGTTCTCAGGCAAAGTGAGGAAGCTTTACCCTGGCACAGGGGAATAGATCAAGTCAACCTGTCACCATCTGAGGGTCTGGGCCCCTCAGCTGGAATGCCACACAGGAAAATGACCCCTCTGCTGCCTTCCCTCCTCCTTTCACCCTTTCCTCTCTCGTGGTTCCTGGCCCATCCAAGCCTTTCTCAACACACTGTTTTTCCAGCTGTGCTCAGCATAGCCCTGGGCATTCCCCAAAGTTGTCCCCATGGCCACAGAAACAGTAAGTGAAGGGAGGAGAGAGCCAACAGAGCCCAACCATCAGCACCAACAGAGAAAGTTCATTCTTTTGTTTTATATATTATGGACTTTGGTCTAAGGTTTTGTTTGAGGAAAGCCTTTTAACCCTCCAACACCCCTCTCCCAATAAATCCAGACCAGTCATGCATTTTTTTGTGCCTTACTTAGGGCATGGTTCCTAGCAGGTAAAGTCATGTACTGCATAACACGATTTTGGTCAATGAAGGACTATGTAAATGATGGTGGTCTCATAAGATTATAATACCGTATTTTTGCTGTATCTTTTCTATGTTTAAATGTGTTTAGATATACAAATACTTACTATTGTGTTACAGTTGCTTACAGTATTCAGTACAGTCACATGCTGGAAGGTTTGTAGCCTAGGAGCAATAGGCTATACCATATAGCCCATGTGTGTAGTAGGCTGTACTATCTGGCTTTGTATAAGTACACTCTATCATGTTCGCACAATGACAAAATACCTAACAACACATCTGTTGGAATGTAGCCCTGTTGTTAAGCAATGCTTGACTGTACTTGCTAAGTAGTAGCCATTATTAATAGTAGTACTACATGACATCTGCCCTCAAGGGGCTGACAGATGTTATAGGACACAGATGCATTCCTCTTGCTATTTTATGAGGAGCTGTGCTAGGATGTGTTCACTCCTCACACTCCTTACTCTCCTCCCAGAAGGCGTCGTACATCTCTGCTTGCTCTCTGTAATCTGGTGTCCAAATGAAGCCTCTCTTATCCAAGGAGCAGACAGCCTATGATGAAGATGAGACCATGGATATCAAAATGCTTCATGGATTGTAAAAGGCTGTAAAAATATCTGATGTTCTTACCCTTATTCTATTTGTAGGAGGAAATAGAGTCACAATAAATACTCCTAGTGGGAATTTGGAAGAATTTCCTGGAGCAGATGAACTCTAGTTCTCAAAAGCAGCACATGTTCCCAAAGCATTCAGTCTGGGACACTGATGGAGATGCTAAGAAGCCTGAATGATGAGGTCTTTGCCTAAAGGGAGCTTACCAGAAAGCCTCAAATAACCAGACCCTACTTGTTCAGGGCTTCAGTTAAATAGAATGACATCTTTTTTTTCCATTAAACTTTTATGAGAAAGGTAAATAGCAAGAAGACAAGAGTATATCAAATATTTATACATTATTTTCATTTTCGCAGGCATTTATTTTGCAAGGGTAGTTTAGGATATGCCCTGTGGTTGTTTGTTCCATGCACATTTATGAAACTGTACCAGCTACTGTCCAGGCCATGGGGTGGGGGCTGGAGGGAGAGGAAAGGGTAGGGATGGAGTTAACTCAGACTCAGGCACTGTTGTGGGAGTAATTGCAAACATGCAGCAAGATAACTCCAGTGCAAAGGGATGACAAGTGGCATACAGGAAGTACAGAGCTTCCAGGGAAGCTAAAAGAGGCAGTTTTCTCCTTGCTAGGGCATGTCAGAGCATGGCATCCCTGCATTTATAGACTCCTGACTGAAAACTGATATTTCCACTGGTGCTGGTTGCACTCCTGGGCAAAATGGTGAGATGAAAAAAGGCTTTTTAAAGTATATTTTTTAAATTGTTTTCCTCTTCCCTCTTTTTCATTGCTCACAAACACCAGTGCCCTTGTACTTTTTCTCCACTCCCCTCTAACTCAAAGATACTCTCAGGTCCTTTGGGCGCATGCCATTAGTTGACTGATTAATTCAACAAATAACCATCAAGTGCCTTTTCCGTGCCAGGTACTGGGTACCACTCTCAGCCACCACGTCGGTAGTAGCCGTGAAGGAGATGGACACGTTTCTCTTCTTGAAACTACCCCTCCAATGGGTGAGATGATGGAAAATAAAATGGTAAAAAACAAATGAAATTGTATGTTAAAAATCTCAAGTAGAAATAAGGGCCATGCAGAGAATGACTGTGGGATGTTGTTGCAGCGAGAGATCAAATGGCTACTCTAGACAGGGTGGTCAGGAAAGGCCTCTCTGAAAAGCGACTATTTGAGCAAAGACCTGAATACAAGGATCTGGAAGCACAGTCTTCCAGAAGCAGGGTGCATAAAAAGACTCTGAGGCAGAAGTGAGTTTGAGGTGTTTGAGAAACAGGAAGAAAGACAGTGTGTCACAGAGGCATGAAGGAGAGAGAAAGCACAAAGCGATGAAGTCAGAGAGGAAGACAGTGATTGAGTTTTGACCTAGGTGTCATGAAAAGCCATTGGAGGTGACTGCAGCAGTATAAAATGTTTCCCCTCCTAGGACATTTGCCTTTATATATTTATATATCTTACTTCGTACACAAAGTGTGCCTGAGTCCTCTCTGAATCCTACCTCAGATCTCGGTACAATGCCAGGCACATAGCAAATGCTCCCTTAATATTTGTCCATTGATTGAGCAAGGATCAGATCATAAACCAAAGCTACAAAGCCCTGGTGGTAGAATATCAGGCATTTCACCCCAAGATAGACCTGGGAGACCCCATTCTCTCAGGTGTCTCAGAGGGCACACTGTGAAATGGCCCTGCCCCTGGGTCACAGGGCGCTGGCTCTGCTTTCCTTTTTCACAAGCCTTAGGCGTACAGCCGCTCCTCTTTCTCTCTACAGCCACCCCATTATTTGGGGGTCTCCTCCTGCCAAACCTGGATTCACAGTCTCCCCTGCTCCTCCCACTTCTGCTGGCTCTGTAGAAGGTCACAGGCCTGCCTCATTGAATAGTAGAATTGTTAAGCATCGCAAGGAAAATAACACAAACTACAAATATGGGAATGTTGTGAGGAGTCTTTCCAAAGCTTTTCTTTTGGTAGATTTGGGGAGCCTGTGTTCATTTTCTCCCTTCTGCAATTGCCCTGGCTGCACAAGGATGACAAACTGGGGAAAATTTCATCTTTTTAATTCAAATGTTATTTTCCATTAAATTGTCCTGGAGGGAGATTGACAAAGGATTCGGGCTATTCCTGACCCTACGTTCCAAGACCTGGGCTGAACGTGCTGCTGGAGCTTGTCTCCAGTGTGATCACGTGAGGACAATTCGCTCTTTCGTTCCTCAAACCTGGAGAAAGTTCACCTTTCCATCTGGACTCCAAATAGTTGTCAAAAATTCACCCTTCAGTTCTCCTATTTTTGTCAGCGGGAAAACAGTGGGTAGTATTGGGGAAATATAATTAAAAACAAAATCTGAATCCAACCCAGAAAACCTCTCCACAAAGGTAGAAGAAAAATAAAGCAGTTTTATTATTGAATAAACATTAAAGCAGAATGGGATGCACATCACAGGCAATTTGCTGCAGAGATTGCAGAGATGGAAAGAAATTTCACTCTTTTATGTAGCCAAGTGAATACAACCTATTACGTTGCTGTTCTCAAGATAAATTTGCTAATTTCCTCCTATGTTTATGACTAGAGGTAGGTTTTGCAATTTGGAGTCAGTTGACAACTAAAGTGGGTCCATCTCCTCCCAGAAAACTGAGAGATAGGGCATTTTATCTTTTTTTGATGATTACATTTCAAAGAGATGGCTCTTGGGTCCTTGAGGAAACATTTCTGAGTTGTGAGACCGGCAGGAGCCTTAACATTTGCCTTACAGTAGGCTTTTGGGGTGCTGTGAGGCTGATCCTGGTACGTAAAAGTGTAGGTCCCTTAGACATATACTCCAGAAGTGGCTGCTGGCTCAAACGTGATCTTTCTACCTTGCCAGAAGTTGAGAGTTTTAGTGCTCTCACAGAGTTCTTACTGTAGGTGTCCCAGACCATAATACATGAGTCCCTTTTAGAGCTATTTCTAGAAAACATATTGAATAAATATTTGTTTTATTTGCTGAAATAAAGTCTACAAAGTCTCATCCCTTCTCAGTTCTCTCCTCCAGCTTAGAAGAATCTGAGGACAGTTTCTCCCAGGAATTTTCCTTTCTCCAACTCTACAGGGCTAAGTAGCTAAACGGTGCTCTGAGTCTCAGATGCGAATCCCTGAGTGCTCAACTTTGGAGGACGAATCCTGTCTCTTCTCTTACTAGCAGAGTAATTAATATGTTGGGGCCTCACTTGAAACATCTGTCAAAGGAGGATAATAATTGTTCTGCCCTTCACACATTTCCCATCTTCACCTAGATAATTCTTATTCACTGTACAGGTTTTGGCTGAATACTTTCTTGTATCATACCCTATACTTCATTTTAAGCTCATTGTGCCTGTAGCTGTTAGCTTGCCTGTCTTGCCATGCTGTAAGGACAGAGGACTTATTCACTGCTTATTTTTAGGGACTGCTTGTAATAGGGATTAGAGAACTTGTGAATGCTTGAATGAACCTACCTATTTGGGTGGTCATAAGATGCAAACTAGTACAACCTCTATGGAAAGTAATATGGAGATACCTCAAAGAACTAAAAGTAGAACCACCATGTGATCCAGCAATTCCACTACTGGGTATTTACCCAAAGGAAAAAAAGACATTCTATAATAAAGACATCTATCTGCACGTGAATGTTTATAGCAGCACAATTCACAATTGCAAAGATGTGGAAACAACCCAGGTGCCCCTCAATACACGAGTGGATTAATAAAATGTGGTATATGTATACCATGGAGTATTACTCAGCAATAAAAAACAATGGTGAATTAACACATCTGGTATTATCCTGGATGGAGCTAGAGCCCATTCTTCGAAGTGAAGTATCACAAGACTGGAAAAACAAGCACCACCAGTACTCACCATCAAATTGGTACTAACTGATCAATACTTATGTCACCCATGGCAATAATATTCATCAGGGAGTGGGTAGGTGGGAGGGGGGTGGGGGAGATGGGAAAACTCTCACTGAATGGGTGCGGGGTGCACAGTTTGGGGGATGTCCACGATTGTAGCTCTGACATGGGCAGTGCACGGGCAATATATATAACCAAACTGTTGTACCCCCATAATATTCTGAAATAAAAGGAAAGAAAAATAAGATGGAATGCTATATCATAAGTAAAGTTCCTGGCACACAAGGTCTACCATCTGCCTTTCTTTAGAGCTAAGCCCCTTTGAGCTGGGCTTCTTTCCTCCACAAGAACATCCTTTGGACATTTCCTCACCCTCAACTTGTGCTCTTTTTCCTTAGATTATGAATATGCTAAGACATGGTAGGTTCTTCTGAAACATTCAGCTTGATTCAAATGCTGTATGTAGCCAAGAAATTAGTCTCTTTTCTTCCAAAGGATTTTTTAAGCCAGGGCTTGAAGAAAAAAGTATTCCTGCTTATTGGTCTATTAATCAAACAATCAAATTAACATCTTATTCCAGAAACATTTCATTTAGTCAAAGTATTAGTCCAGTTTGGAAAGGGTAGGGAGAGAGCACCAGGAGAGAGGTTGGGTGAGTTCTTTTCTCACTTTGCGAGGGCAGCTTGCTGGGGCAGTGGGGAAGAAAACACAGTGAAGAAGACGACTCAGTGAGGTGATTCTGACACTAGAAAGGCCCAAGAGAAACACATTTCCACCATGAGATTTACTGCTTGGAAGCAGAGGTACTGATCATTCTGATATTATAAAAACTGTTTGCTAGCTTCCTGCTGAGCTACAGGTGAGTAAGTGTATACTCACTTTAAACATTAGTAGGAATATGAGTTCTGGCAAAAAGGTTGTTGGTCCCACAGGATGTTCAAGGCTTCAAAGAAACAGGTGAACATTTGAGTAACTTTCCAGGTGGAAGACAGCAGCCGGTGTTAATTTTTAATTTATTTCCCCTCAGAGTAAATATGTCTTGGTAACTCTTGGTCAGGCAGACAATGAGGGTTCAGTAAAATCATTTAGGAGTTTGGAGAAAGAAAAGCCAAAGGTTCTGAAGGTGAAGGGAAAATAAAAATCCAAGAAAGGACTTTTTTTAATCCCAAACTTAGGCGAATGAATGGTTTAGAAATGGAACGTTTGCATTGTAGACTTTAACAAATGACATTAGCATATTTGAATTTGCTGAGTTCTCTCTCTTATTTTGGTATAACACTATTCCACTGTTCATTTAATTAAAAGAAACTGTAATAATAGGTCTTTAATTACTTGAAGAGACATTGCTGGTGATCTTTCCTATCTCTAATTATGGAAATTATTTCATATTTTAAAAATAGAATAATTAATCATAAGACTGTTTCACAATTTTGGCTGCTGGGTCTGTGCAAATGACCCAGCAATTTTTTTTTTGAGGCAGGGAGAGGTATTAAGCCCTAGCTTTTGCTTTCTCTTTTTTTAAAAATAAATTTTATTGTGTATATTTGAAGTTTACAACATGATGTCATGGGATACCTATAGATAGTCAAATGGTTACTATAGTGAAGCAAATTAGCATATCCATTATCTCATATAGTTACTTTTTTGTGACAAGAACAGCTAAAATGTACTTATTTAACAAAAATTCCTAATACAATACAGTTTTATTAACTATAGTCCTCATGTTGTATGTTACATCTCTAGACTTGTTGATTCTCACAGAGATAGAGAATAAAACAGTGGTTAGCAGGGGTGTGGTGGGTGGAGAAAAAATGGGGAGATGTGGTTGAAAGGATACGCCTTTATCCCAGGAAATTTTAATCTCCTATTATGTCATTGCTCAGAGAGGAACAAGCCCTGTCAACAGGGCTGTGCAAATCTTAACAATCAATATTTGCATAATGCTTTATTATTTAGAATACATATTTATAAGCTTATTGTATCTAATCCTCTCAGCAACACTGTAAGAAAAGTGTTATTACATACAGAGAGAATAAAAAGTGGTAATATTAATAGTAACAATAATAAGAAGAAGAAGAAGAAAGAAAGAAGATAATGACTTGCCCAAGGTCACACACCTGAGGGTAGAGCTGGGATGTAAACCCCCTTTTAATGTTCTTTCCATTGTGTTTGTTTTCTGTAGAGATGAGGATAAATGAGTGAGACAGACTCCAGTGGGAAGACTTTCAGAATTCTGAATTACGGAGTTGGAAGGAAACGTAGGGATCACCTATCCAAAACTCCCTTAGAAAGATGAAGATGAAGGCAATTGGTACCTGTGCACAGATGGTTCGTGGGAAAGCCCGGTCCTTAAGTGAAGCTTCCTGACATGTGGGTTTCTGGTCTTCCTTATTGCACTGCTTTTCCTGCTCCCAATTCATGTGCATGCCTATATATGTTTATTATTTATTTTTATTCTTGCATATTTTACTTCTCAATAATCTTCTAGGAAGCCAAGAGGACATCTTCCAATAGAAGAGAAGGCCTAGAAAATTTGCACCTTACATACTTAGAATGCTACAAACTTAGGTTTTATGTTGGGACAGGCCTCATTTTCCCATTTTGGCTACAGAAATGAGGTGCCAGCGTTCTTGATAAATTATAGACTTTTCTCCTGCCCCTATGTTCCTCCTGAATCCTGACTCAATTTTATAACTTTTATTCTGCTGAGGCTTCCAGTATTTTCACATAAAGTGTACTGAATGTCAGATGTGGATCAGTGGATATTGTTGTAAAAATAATATCTATATGAAAACTGACCAATTTGTGGGGTAAAAAACAATGAAATGCTCTCAATCATTGTGGTGGTTGAATCAGCTTGAATCCACTCCAGTGCTGTCCCTGACCTGACCTTTTCTCAGCCAACTGAGTCCTTAAGTTAGTCAAAGTGGGAACATTCATTTATTGGAGTAGACATGTTTCAATATCAGTTTAAATTTAGAAAGTGTTGCTGCCCTGTACTGTCACAAAACATACTTTATAAATTATTTCGCTGGGTTCTGCAGAGGTATAAGATAAGGCAGTGGTTTCTACCACAGGCTGTGGATCCTCGAAATGCTGAAGAGTTACTACAAATCCTTAATGTTTCCATAGATTGAAAAAAGTAGTAGGCGCACATCAATAGGATGGGCTCACAATATATTCCTGCAGCTTTGCCCTACCCCAGCTTTCTCGGGTAAGGATTTTTGTATTTCAGGCAGTTGCTAATGCTGGGCCTTTGCAGTGCTGCTCAGGAAAGTGGGCAGAGCGATAGTCTGGAAAGGGGCCCTTTAGAGAATGGGGGACAGAGAGACAGGAACAGCACCTTAAGCTGAGTTTGAAGCAAGTGCGGGGGCGTTTAAACAATAAGACCAGAAAGTCAAAACAATAACAGGATATGAAGGGTGTGAAAAAAAGAAACAGAGGAAAGAGGATTTTAAGTTTTGCTTCATGTTATTAATGACTCTCCTTTGACACCTCTCATGAGACTTTAGATATGATTTAAATTATTTTTAACAAGTTTTATTTTGTTATTTTGTTTTGATATAATACTTGTGTTTTGAATCTGGCATTGTTCTTAGATGGGCCACTAAATGTACAGGTCCTGAAACACTCAACCAGTTTTTGAAAGTATGTAGATATTTCTGTGATTAATAAAATAAAATACATTTAAAAGTGATGTTAAAAAATAATAGTTTTATGTAATTGAATTAGAGCATTGGGCAAGAAACTAAAACAGTTCAGGATACAGAGTAGGTTCTTAATAAACGTTTCCTAATTTTGAATCTGTGTCCTTATATTCTCTTCCCAATTGGATTCCAAGCACCTCTGTGTACCCAGAGGGCCCAATTCAGCGCTTATGCATAGTAGCTATTCCCACAAGTATATGAAGCTGAACCAAAATGAATTTGCATTGGAACCTCTTTTGGGAAACAGTTACACTACAAATCTTGATTTAGATATCAATAAGTTGAGTTAAAAATACAGATTTTTTTTGACCAAATTTTAGCAATGCTGCTTCAAAAGAAAAATATTTTGAGGGAACATTTTTTATTATTTTATTTCCACTCTATGAACGTCATAAAATAATTCAGTCAGTAAAACATTGCATTGTGTATACTGTAGTTCTTTGTTTATGTTTCATGCATTTCTGTGCATGAATTTGTTTTAGTGCTGCTTGCTTATTATGATGTTGGATTTTCTTTCTTGTATTTAATCTCCTTAGCAAATTCAAGTCTGTGACAATGCTGAAATGTTTGCTTTTAAGCTTTCTTGATTTGGTATATTAAGTGAGAATTCTTTTTTTACTTATTCTTAGGGGTGGGTAGTGTTTTAAATCCTAGCTCAGTATCCAAGAATATTTCTTTGTTATGAGTGTTCTGCACAGCAAGCCACATAGATATGTATCTAGAATTCTGGATGGGTAGATAGGTTGGTGCAGCCCAGGCTCCTACCTTGAAGACTCCCTCCAGGAACTCTGTGAAATAAGATCAGATAACCCAAGGATATGGGCTGTGTAGTCTCCAGAACCCACAAAGGAAAGGAACCTAATGCTGTTTGGCAATGCGTGTGGGAGTCGCCACAGAGGAACCAGGGGACGATCCTGTACTATCCTCTATTTCCCTGACTGCACACCATGCATGGTATGCCTTTTGCTGCTTCTTTTCAATATATGTAAAACAGAAACCAAGAGATAAAATTATCTTTGTATAGTCAATTTCAAAATATTTGAACCAACTTGCATAGCCTTTTTTTTTTTTTCTGTTTTCCTGTGAAACTGTATTTGGAAACTATTTTAAATTGCTTTGGGACATAGTCCTCTTGTCTTGACTGCTTTTCATGTCAAGTAAGGTTTAGGACAACTCAACTGATGCTGCAAGGGCTCATATTTGGGAGAGACTTAAGTAAGATTCTAGAGGCTAAATTTCTTTAGCAATTTATTAAAATATCCTAACCCAACCTTTATCCTGCCAGCATTAGAAAGTTTACCAAACTATGTGTGTTCTTCCACATGGGTGCTCTTTTGTTTCTGGGCTTAAATCTGCCTGAGCAAACTGTCTGCATTAAATGGGAGGCCAAACTGTCTTAGACCCTCTTGGAACAGACATAACTTCATGTGAAGCTCCCTTTCTTCTACTCTAAGAGAACCTTTTGGCATAGAGTAAATAAATCCTGAAATTATATATTTAGAACATTGGTCATGAGACTGTTTGATCTAGCCAAGTCCATTCTGAGTCTCATAAAACAACTCAGGCTAATTTTACATTAGAGGAGCCTGATCCTTCTCATGAGTCCATAGCTCTTACCCACCCTGAACAGTAGGACACTCAAAATACTTCTTTGAGTTTTGGAAACCAATCCTTACTTTAGGACGTGGTATCAGCATTGTTGAGAGCTGGCAAAGAGTCAGTGTGCTTGTAATTTCCCAGATCTTTCACTGGGGACTTGGTTGGCAACTTTAAGAGAGTAAATTAAGAACCTGAGCAACAGGCTGAAAGGATACGCTCACAAAGCTGTAAATATTTATTTATAGGCCCAGGCAGTTATGTAAATACTTGGCACTCATACTTTCTTTACAACAAACATCAAAAATAAGTCATGGCGCTTCTCAAAATAGTGCTTCCATAAGACACTACCTGCGGGATGGAGATGGCACACAAAAAGGAACCTCTGCCCATCATGAATTCAGCCGACCATAAGTGGCAGAGCTCATGTGCTCAGAGGGAAGGCTGTTCTGCTTTTATTACTGAGAGTAAAAGAATTGTTACCTTTTGCATATTTCTGTTTTAAAGGGACCTGAAGGAAATCGCTAGGATAGACCTAGTCATGAGGGCAGAGGCAACATTTTATGACCCCAGTAAAGGATAAAACCAAAGGTACCCTCATTTATTTTTCTGACTTTGCTTTCTGCAGAGATTGGATGTCCCTAAAATTACATATTACATTAATATTCTTGAACAAAGATAAGAATTATTGGTGTGTGAGACTTGCACATATTTTCTTATCTAAAGGAGTTAAACATTCCACGTTAAGTGCACTACTAAAAATAAGAGAGAACTATCCAAACAATGTCTAAGGAAGATCATTGATTGCATTTCAGATTAAAATTGATGTCTGTGCAACAAATTTATAGGCCTGTAATAGCTTATAATTCCTTTAAATGCTGAGAAATTCGTCACTCTCTAGCATATCTGGTTTCTTCTTGTTTACTGTATTTTCAATAAGAAGTACACCATTTTTCATGTTTCCAAAAATTATTGATGATTATAAAAAAGACATTCTTTGGATTCCTATTGATGAGAAGTTTACTCTAACTCTAGGAAAGGCAATCGACATCTTTCTTCCTCTGAAAAGGTTTTTTTTTTTTTTTCTATGCCAATATCCAAAGATCACCCAATGATTCCATGAGCACTCCAAGCACCAGGAGCATATGCACATATGCTCAATATCTCTAATCAATGTGACACTTGAATTAAGCTAAGTTATTCAGTGCAAACATGACCTTGAATTATAGAGTGATATTTTAATGTTGTATTAAGGAACTTTACCTAAGAGGAAGAATTCTAATTAGTGTATGACAAGAAAAGACACTTAATATGGCTCATTGACTCGTCATTGTTCAGAAAATAAATTGGCACTATTTGGAAGTCACAGTGAGGGTTTCACACTAAAGAATCATTTGGACAAATGGATAATCAGGTATACTTTGCAGTAGGAGTAAGTGAGGGCTGAACTTCCTAGTTCTTATGTTCATCCATGAATGAAATTAAACAATGCAGAAGATTTAAAAATACGCTCTACTTGAAAGCACACCTTTGGTGGAGATCCAAGTCCTTTCTGCTTTTTTCCCCCTCTCATCCTCTGGACATTTACATGCAATAAGAAGCTATTTAAAAAGAAGTCCAATAGTCTCACTGTTATTTTTAGGCTATCCATCCAATTTAAAAACATTTATTTAGGATCTACCAGGGGGTTAGTAGAGTGTTGATGGTGTTTACAGTATGGTAGGTTAACAGGGCTTACCCCGGTCTTCCAGAGGCTTTCAGCCTATTGAGACAGACGGACATGTAAACAGGCAATTAAAATGTAGCGTCATGACTGGGATAACAGGTAAGCCAGAGTGCTGTGGTCATCTCAACACATCCCACATGAGGTAAAGTAGTGTATCCAAGGTTATTACAAATATTTATTGTGTTTTTTATAACTATTTAAAAAACTATACATATTATAGAATAAAATGTAAATCTGAAAAACACATTGGAGCTGCATCATAAATGTAGATAACTTATATAAATTCAACCATCCATTTTTAACATTCTTTTTAAGTCCTCACAGATATTTTCTTTGACTTCTAGTCTAGGAAGAAGAAAAAAAAACCTCCTCAAAGGGCCTCACTCACAGCATTATAGAACGTCTCCTTCAAAGTTAATGTTCCTGAGACAATTTTACGTTAGTCTAGGAGATTATTTGATTAATGTCTGTTTCCCTCACTATGTAATAAACTTAATCAGGTCAGGGATCTTCTCTCTTTTTAATTTACTTTAGCATCCAGAGTGTCTTACAAAGTGCTTGTTGTCTCATGGTAGATAGTAAATAAATGTTTGTTGGGTGGATGGATAGATAGATCAATAATGCAACTAGAATACTATGCAGAACTCTGTTGCAGAAATCATGGCGGCCTGGACTAGGGAAGTGACACCGGGCTACAGAAAAGTGGATGGATTTAAGAGATAGGAAAGTAATGCAGGACTTGGTTTTGATTAAATGTGTGGAGTGAGGGATAAAGAAGTGATAAGGACGACACCCAAATATATGGTCTGAGTAACTGGGAGGATGATAGTGTCCTTCCTTGAGGCAGATTGATGAATTATGTTGCAGTACTGTAAAAGGACTTACAGATGTAATCAAAGAACAATAGTTAGTAGCTGGCAAGAAATGAAACAGCATGAGAGAAGCTCTAAAACACGGGGATCAGATGTGTTCTGAAGAGTCTTCGGGAGAATTACTAAGAAACTTTGCACCTTGATTTAGTGAGACATTTAGTAAATCCATTGTGTTTCTTAGGGCTGTTATAACAAATTACCACAAACTTAGTGCCTTAAAACAACAAATCTATTCTACAGTTCTAGAGACTAGAAGTCTTAAATCAAAGTGTCGTGGGGCCATGCTCACTCTAAAGGCTGTAGGGAAGAATCCTTCCTTACCTCTTCCAGCTCCTGGTGGCTCCTGGTATTCCTTGGCTGTGGAAGAATTCCAGTCTCTGCCTCCATCTTCAGATGCTATTGATCCTGGACTTACAATGGGGTCATATCCTGATAAACCCATCCTAAGCTGAAAATATCATAAGTCAAAAACACGTTTAATTTGCTAATGTACTGAACACCATAGCTTTGCCTAGCGTACCTTAAATGTGCTCAGAACACTTACATTAGCCTAACATTAGCTTAACATTAGTTGTGCAAAATCATCTAACACAAATGTTTTATAATGAAATATTGAATATTTCATGTAATTTATCGAATACTGCACTGAAAGGGAAAAATAGAATGGGTGAATAGGCACTTGAAATACAGTTTCTGTTGAATGCATATTGCTTTTGTACCACTGTAAAGTTGAAAAATCCTAAATTGAACCATTGTAAGTTGGGGACTGTCTGTACAATCTCCTTTTACTGTCTCTATCTTCTTCTTCTTATAAGGACACCAGTCTTTGTATTTAGGGCCCACCCTAATCCAGTATGACCTCATCTTAACATAATTACATTGGCAAAAACCCTATTTCCTAATAAGGTCACATTTGGAGGTTCTAGATGGAAATGAATTTTTGAAGGGACACTGTTGAACCCACTACACCTGCAGTCCCCAACCCCCGGGCCACCGCCCTCTTTACCCCCACCCCGAGAAAAATTGTCTTCCATGAAAGTTCGGGGAGGTGAGCAGCGGGCAGGCGAGGGAAGCTTCTTCTGTATTTACGGCCACTCCCGTCCCCATTGCTCACATTCACAGCCTGAGCTCCACCTACCCATCCCCCCGTCATGGAAAAATTGTCTTCTATGACACTGGTCCCTGGTGCCAAAAAGGTTGGGAACTGCTGCGCATGACCATACCATTCATCATATTCTTGTGAACAGGTTGGAAAAGTACGAGCTGAATGAAAAACTCATATAAAGTATTGACCGATGGATTTGTGTCATTTGATTTTTAGTGATATTTTGAAAAGCCTTTGGACCACTAGTGTAACCTTTAGATAATTACATAATGCAATAGAAGCTATAAAATATATATTTTGTAAATAAAGCTTTTTATTTTAAAACAGTTTTAGATTTATAGAAAAATTGCAACTATAGTACCAAGAGTTTCCATATACGCACACCCAGTTTCTCCTGTTATTAAAAACTTACATTAGTGTGGTACATTTGTTACAATTAATGAACCAATATTTATATATTACTATTAACTAAAGTCCATACTTTATTCAGATTTCCTTAGTTTTTACCTAATTTTTTTGTGTTCAGGATACCACACTACATTTGGTTGTCGTGCCTCCTTAAGCTCCTCTTGGCTGTGACAGTTTCTCAGACTTTCCTTGTTTTTGACGACCTTGATAGGTTTTTAGGCATACATTCAAGTATTTTATAGAATGTCCCTCAATTAGGATTTGTCTAATGTTTGTCTCATGATTAGACTGGGCTCATATGTTTTTGGGAGAAAGACCGCAGAGGTAAAGTACGTTTTCATCATATCATATCAAGGGTTCATATTATCAACATCACTTATCAGTATGGATGTTGACTTTGATCACTTGGCTGATCACTTGGCTGATGTAGTGCTTGTCAAGTTTAACCACTATAAACTTACTCTTTTTTCCCCATTTCATACTGTGCTCTTTAAAGGACATCACTATGTGCAGACTACATTAAGGAGTGGAGAGTTACATTACACCTCTTTGAGGGCAGAGTGCATATATAAATGATTTTCATTCTTCTACATGGAGAAACTTGTCCACTCTCCCCCATTTATTTATTCAATAATTTATTCATATCACTGTTGACTCATGGATATTTAATTTACACTATAAATTACACTCCAAAACTACTTTATTCATTTTCTTGCTCAAATTGTTCCAGCTTAGGTAATTGGAAGATCTTTCAGCTGGCTTCTGGGTCTCCTTGACATATCCATGTCATAAGGACGTTTCTTTTTTCCAGCACATTCTTGTTTTTTGGCACTACAAAATGCTCCAGGCTTACCTTATTTATTTTCTGGCTTATATATTTTCTGCTCCAGTTCTAAAACCAGCCATCTCTATAAGAAGCTCTGGTTCCTTCTACTGCAAATAATATTAGAAACCAAGATCTCAGTGCTAGTTGTGCTCATTGCTATGGGGCTGTCTTTGCTTCTTAATCTTTCAGATGACAAAGAAGAGAAACATATGTATGCACATTTACACATGTATAGAAACATACCTATGCATATTTTATGTGTAACGCCTGTATTTATAGTAAGCTAAACATGAGTTCATACTATTAATAATATCTCCAACTCTAATCCATTATCACATAGATCATTCTAGCCTCCTCCTCTTGTTTATAAGTAACCTCCCACTTCAACAGTGAGAAACCTGGCTCCCACTACCCACCATCTTTTTACTTAGTTGTTCAAATATATGTAAAACCATCCTCTTATTGCCATCTGATCTTTGACAAAGTAGACAAAAACATATACTGGGGAAAAGAATCCCTATTCAATAAATGGTGCTGGGAAAATTGGATAGCCACATGTAGAAGACTGAAACGGGATCCACACCTCTCACCTGTCACAAAAATCAACTCACAATGGATAACAGACTTAAACCTAAAGTATGAAACCATAAGCATTCTAGAAGAAAATTTTGGAAAAGCTCTCACAGACATCAGCCTAGGCAAAGAATTTATGAAGACCCCAAAGGCAATCACAGCAACAACAAAAATAAATAAATGGGACCTGATCAAATTAAAAAAGCTTATGTACAGCCAAGGAAACTATCATTAGAGCAAATAGACAACCTACAGAATGGAGAAAATATTTGCATACTATACATCCAATAAAGGGCTGATAACTAGAATCTGCACAGAACTCAGGAAAATCAGTAAGAAAAAATCAAACAACCCCATTAAAAAATGGGCAAAGGACATGAACAGAAACTTTTCAAAAGAAGATAGACTAATGGCAAAGAAACACAGGAAATTCTCAACATCTCTAATCATCAGGGAAATGCAAATCAAAACTACAATGAGATATCACTTAACTCCAGTGAGAATGGCTTTTATCAAAAAGTCCCAAAATAACAAATGTTGGCGTGGATGTGGAGAGATAGGAACACTCATACACTGCTGGTGGGACTGCAAACTATTACAACCTCTATGTAAAGTAATATGGAGATACCTCAAAGAACTAAAAGTAGAACTACCATTTGATCCAGCAATCCCACTACTGTGCATCTACCCAAAGGAAAAAAAGACATTCTATAAAAAATACATCTGCACTTGAACGTTTATAGCAGCACAATTCACAGTTGCAAAGATCCACATCTTTGCTTCACACCCACGTGTCCATCAATACATGAATGGATTAATAAAATGTGGTATATGTATACCATAGAGTACTAAGCCATAAAAAAAATGGTGAACTAATTCTTGCATTATCCTGGATGGAGCTGGAGCCCATTCTCCTAAGTGAAGTATCACAAGAATGGAAAAACAAGCACCACATGTACTCACTATTAAATTGGTACTAATTGATCAACACTAATGTGCACATAGGGGAAGTAACATTCATAGGATGTTGGGCAGGAGTGGGGAGAGGAGGAGAAGATGGGTAAATTCACACCTAAGGGATATGGTGTGTGCTGTCTGAGGGATGGGCACACTTGTAGCTCTGACATGGGGGGTGCAAAGGCAATTTATGTAACCAAAGCATTTGTACCCCTGTAATGCTCTGAAATAAAAAAAAAAAAGAAAAAAATCTATGTATGTTTTTATCAGAATTGTTAGCATGGGAAACAACTTTATCAAGTAAAGTACAGTAGTTATGTAGGTTCTTTTGCTAAAATATACATGGTTAAGTGATTACATAAATAAACATAATATAATATTGAAAATATAATAAAAGAACTTATTGAGTGGGTGAAATAGCATATTAAACTCAAATGAAGACAGAATTAGAATTAAAAAAATTTATCTGAGCAAATTTCTCAGAACATGACTAAGAGAGATAAAGTGGAAAATTAAAGGGAAGTTAAATGACATCAAGGATAGAATAAGAAGGTTCACTGTTTAATAGGGATTTCAGAAATAGAACAAAGTGAGAATGGGAAAGAGAAAATATTTTAAATTATGGTAAAGACTTTGCTTGGAATTATGAAATAGATTAATTGTCAGAAAATGTAAGCGCATGTTCCAAGCAAGATTTATAAAAAGAAATTCTCACCCTGAAATACTAAAGACAAAGAAAACATCCTAAATACAATCAGAAAAAAAGACAAATTATTAAGAATAAAAATTTGTTTATCAGCCAACTTCTCAACAGCAGTGATAGAAATCAAGACAATGCAAAAGATTTTCTAAGTGCTGAGACAAACAACTGTCAGTCTAAAACTATACACTTCAGATGTGAGGTCAAAATAAATACATTTTCAGATAAACACAAACTGAAGTAGTTTTCCACTAATAGATCCTCACTGGAAATGATTCTACAGAATTTACTTCATGTAAGAATTTTTACAAAATGCACTTCAAGAAGGAGGAAATTGAGCCCAGAATGAAGAAGTGTGAAACAAAGATATGGATAAGCAAGAGGATTTATAAAACAAGCATTAACTGTTTTAAACAACATTAATAATAATAAAATTTAGAGTAAAATAATATAACACTAAACTACAGGATAACAATAGGCTATAAGATGGAGGGTGATCAGGTGTAAAGCATTCTAAGAATCTTAAGTTTGGAGCAGGTGGATTTGATTTTTTTTAAAAAGTTGAGTATACATGTTAAACAGAGAAATAGACTAACTTTCAAACAAAGAGAGGACAAAAGAAAGGAATGAAATAAATGTGATCAATGCAATAGGAGGTGAAAAAGAAATGTTAGATAACAAAGGTACAAGATAAGATGCTGGAATTAAGTTCAAGTACACAATAATAATACTAAAATTAAACAGACTTAAATGATCAGTTAAAAGACATAGATTATCAAAGTGAAATTTTAAAAAATACTGCTACGTGCAGATTATAAGAGACCCATTTAAATCATAAGAATACAGAAAGAAAATAAAATTTAAAGGATAGAAAATTTATACTATGGATATACTATCCAAAAGAAAGCTATATAAATGCAACTATATAAATGTGAGACAAAATAATGTTTACAGCAAAAATGAAATATTCAGGATAAAGAATGATAACATATTTCTTATTCTGCACATCTAAGACACATCACTGGAGAGATATAAACATTCTGAAGGTATGTGTAGCTAATTAAAAAATATATATATATAGAAAGAGGGTAAAATTTAATAAATCCACCACAGTACTGGTATATTTCCCTCATGATTCATACTAACAGGTAACATTTACTGAGATTTTACTATGAGGCGTGTACTGTTTTAATTGCTTAATATGTATCAACACATCACAATGGCTTTATAAATAGATTTTATTATAATTGCTTTATATGTATCAACTACTTTAAAATAAATGACAACTTTATACCATTTATTTACCTTACTTCGCAGATAAGGAAACTGAGGTATATAGAGGTTAAATAAATTGACCAATATCTCAGCTTGTACATGGTAGAGCCAGGCATGAAACACAGCCAGTCCACACTGTTAACTACTACAGAATAATGATTCTCAGTAAATAAAAAAAGATAAGGTTATAGAAATTCTGAGTAAAACAATCAATAGCTTGATCTAATGGATGTATACTAACTTTGTAATATAAAATAAAAAATATTCTTTCCAATTACACATGGTTGATTTATAAATATTGACCATGTTTTAGGGCAAAGTAAAACTCAATGAAAATCAAAAATCAGTATCTTACAAACCATACTTTATGACTACAGTATATTTAAATTAGTAATTTTTATTGAAAGCACAAGAGAGTTTTGGCCTAGGTCCAGTTGCTTGTTACACAAAGTTCCAATTATTAAGACAATGAAGTTTGCCAAGGAGGAGGAAAGGAATTTTTTATTATGTAAGACATCTTGTTGGGCAAAGGGGAGAAGCTGCCTCAAATCTGTCTCTCTGACTAATGGAGGTCTTGGGCTTTTTAAGGAGGGGCCATGTGCCCTGGGGTAGGTTAAGGGCATCAGGAAATCTGACCTGGGTCCTTCAGAATCTCAACTCCTTTATATTGCAGAAAAATCCACCATTTCTGGGAAACAACTCAAAGGTCAAGTAGTTAGTTAAGGGAGAGGATTATAAAAAACATGCAAGGGTCATTAAAATTCATTCACGGAGCCAGTTACAAAATCAATGATTTTAAGCTAACTACCCCCAGTAAATTGATTTTTCAAACACATATTGCTAAACAATGTGTTGATCAAAGAAAGAATCATTATTGAATTTAGAAAATATTTAGATTGGAATGAAAATGAAAATACTATAGAATGTATATGGTTACCTTATATTTACTATTATATTTACATATAAAAAGCATCAAAACTAAGTACCACAAAATATTCTAAGAGAATCATTGAAAGCCTTCTTATACAAGAAGGAAAACTAAAAAACTAAAAGCTAAGCATTCAAATCAATAAACTAGAAAATATCCCACAAACTAAATTAAAGGATTAATGACATAAAAAAGAAACAATAGAGCATGTCAACAAAGCTAAAAGTTACTTATTTCAAAAGACTAATAAAATAGTTAAAACTCTGTCAAGATTAACCAAGAAAAAAAGACTTTTAGATAGTTCTAAAAACCACTGGAAATGATATGAATAATTTATGACAATGGTTTAGAAATTTGGATATAGTGGGCAATGTTGTAGAAAACATTAATACTAAATAGATTTGATGAGAAATAGAAAACCCAAATAGACCTCTGATAATTAAAGAAACTGAATAAATTGTTAAAATTATCTAATTGTTTTCCTTTCAAAAGGCACAAGATTTAGATGGGTTTTGGGTGATTTTTCCCAAAGATTCAATCTCAAATTGATGGGGAAATGGAAAATTTCACTGTCCTTGAAACTGCTTAATGACTGCAACTCTTGCTTCTGTAAACAGCTTTCAGCAGCTCCCCTGTGGCAAATTGCTTATCTGTACACTTCCTGGTATAGAACTCTATAAAAGGTCATTACATCTAAAGCGCAGGGCTCAGAATTTGGCGGAGGAGTGCCCTCTGAGCCCACCGGCATAAAATAAACCTGATCTCTCTGCATCCTTGTGTACCTCTCGGTGTTTCTCTCGGTGACTCCGGTTTTGCTGTTACAAAATGAATACATTTTTTCCAGAGGCTAGAAAAAGAAACACTCCCAACTTATGAAGTAATACAGTCACTAATATTTTGGCTCTCCTGCTTCTGAAAAGCAGGTGGGCAGGGACTTGTAAGAGACAATATGAAATTCATGTTTTCTTCTTCAGCTGTCATGCTCACTGAGGCACTAATGGAGGAGTCCCTGCCAGTTTAAGTTATTCATGACTTAGAAGGAGCACTGCCCCCTGCTGACATGGTTGCAAATGTTACATGAGAAAAAAGTTGCATTTAAGCATTATTTTGTTTTTCAGTATAAACTAGACTATTGTGATAGATACCTGTGGCCAAGCTTACCTTGATATGGAGATCAAACAAAAGCATCACAGAAAACAAAAACAAACAAAAAATATATATACCAATTACAGTCCAGAGAAGAAAATCCCTAAATAAAGTAGTATTACCAAAGTAAATTTAGCAATGTGGTGGCAAAGGCAAAACATCCACTTTGCCCTTGGAAGGTTTGCTGAAATATCAACTTACAATAAAGCAAATTAATAAAAGACAATCTATCAAATTTATCCAACATGTATTCATGGGAACCCCCAGAAAATGAGGATTAAACTCCCCTAGGGGGTTCAGAAGCTTATATGACTTTCTGGTAAAATGGGTTATGGGAGGGGAAAAAGAGGAATTTTGTTGAGGGGAAACAAAGGACCACCAGGGAGGAGGAGTGGGTGGGGAATGAAGATTAACTGTTAAATAGTTCCCTGTTGGAGTTTAAATGAATCTGAGCACTAGGACATTATCTTTTGAAAGAGTTTGATCAGGTGTGGTCACACCCCTGGTTTTATAGCCAGGGGAAGAAAAGGACTATTGTTCTCCTAGGTGGATTTGGATCTCAGGCAGTTGAAGAAACTTCAATGCTTTTGGGAGAGTTGGTGGTGGCAGTGGTGGGGGGAAGGCCAGAGAGACCTTGAGTCTTCTTCAGTCAATCCAGTATGTCAAATGCCATCTTGTGGGGTAAAATATTTCCGATCTCCTTCAGCAATGTTTTTCTTTTTCCAGAAAGCCCTCAGAAAATTCAGCAATTAAAAAAAAAAAACTTGACCAAATATCATTTTCTGAAGATCCAAGGATAAAATTATAAAATCTATTACTGTAATTCATTTCATCAATATATCAAATTATGTAAAATATAACAGATGCGGAAAAAGCTTTGATAAAATTCAGAATTCATTCATGATAAAAAGTTTTAGAAAAGGTAAACTTTTGAATGGAACTTTCTTAACCATATAAAGGGTATGTTTCAAATTTCAGACCTTATATGGATAATTGTAAAATGATAGAATAAATTCCTTTAAATCAGAAACAAGTTAGGACACCTGTTCTTACTGCTTCAAATTAACTATATTAGAAGTAATAGCCATATCCAAGAGGAAAAAAGAAATAACAGTTATAGGAATTAGAAAGAAGGAAGCAAAGGGGTCACTATTACTGATGATATGACTCTACATTAAAAAAAAACTAAAAGAATCTACAGAAAAAATATTTAAAGAGTTTAATAAGGTTGATGATTACACAATTATATGAAATCAATTCGACTTTTAGGCACCACGAAAATAAATAGTTCAAAAAAGACAAACACTAAAAAGAAAATTAGAAAAAAGGACAGGAAGTCCCTGGGAGAGGAAAAAGCAATATCTGATAAATACATGAAAAACAGTTCAACTTTATTAATAATCAAGAGAAGACAAAATAATGAAGATATACCGTGTTACTCCAAAAGACAGGCAAATACTAAAAGGCAGAAAATAGCAAGTGTTTCAAAGATGTGGAAAAATGGGAGCCCTTGTACTTTGCTAATGGGAGTGAAAATATTTATAACCACTCTGGAGGGTTATTTGGCAATAATCAGAAGTTAACTCAACAAAGTAGTCCCTTTAGTACTATATTTTAGATTAGAATCATTTGTATTTGTGCACATGGACACCCATCTAAGAATAGTCATTGCAAAATCATTTGTAAAAATAAAAGATTGGAAGCAATTTAAGTGTCTATTAACAAAAAAATGGAAAAAACAAATTGAATTATCACACAAAATATAATACTATTGAAAAGTAAAATAAATATACTAGAGTTACCTGTATTAACATAGAAAAATTTATTTCAAAGATCCAATATTTAGTGAAAAAAAGAGTTGCCAAATGGTATGATTATACATAGTTTGAATATGTGCAAACTCACTCTGTATTGTCCATTTCTCATGCTTACATAGTAAGTTTATAAAAACATGCTTAGCAACAATGAAAATTGTTAGGCAGGGACCAAATCTGCAGGTGGCAGATATAGGGCAGGAGGGTGGAGAAGTGGGGGGACCAGTCAGGGGCAGGGACTGCAGGAAAACACAGAACACCTGGTGATCGTGTATATCAATCATCTGGTAACATCCCACACCTGCCTAAGCCCTCCCCCGGACCAGGCCAATAAAAGGAAACCACCTGGGAGTCCTTAACATCTTTCTCCACTCATGGAGACTGATCATTCCTCTCTCTGGAATGTATTTGCACTTTGTGTAGCTCCCTTCTTTTCTACAATTGTGTAGCTTCCTTCTTTCTTCCTTCTTTTCTACAAAGAAAGCCGTTTGTGTGGAATTGCATCCTGTCTGTGTTCACTCTGTCGCACTGGCCCTGCTTACAACTCTTCCAAGCAAGGAGCCAAAGAACCAGGACAATAGTCCGCCAAGAGGCCAGACCTGACAAAAACTAAATCCAGGATATTGACTCTTTCTGGGATAGGAGGGAAGAGAAGAATAGATTTAGGGGGCCTGAAATGAATCTGATACATCTTATTTTTTAATAAAAATACCTCAGGAAAATATATCAGCCTGTTAAGTTTTGACAAAGCTATCAACCATGCATAATATAACACACACTTTGGTTTGGTAATGAGATATTTTATTTTTTAAAAAGGTAAAAAATATTTGTTGAAATATTCCACAATAAAACATTTTAAGTTAAACCCTGTTTATTAAGTGAAAACAACAATGAATAATAAAAGTATGGATGGATTTGTACGGGTTGAGAGGAGGAAGGAATTCCAGATTTGAATTTTGACAAGCGCAGAGACAGAGAGGCAGTGATGTGTGGGTTATGGTGAGAAGTTGTGGAGAAGATCCCACGCAAGTCAGAGGGAAGGCTTTGTTCCAAGCCCAGCTCTACCTTTGTTGCTGAACACAGGTTTGGCTGCCCACCACCTGAGAGCCAGACACAAGAGGCAAGAGGTGAGTGTTGGTGAAGGAAAGGTGGTTTATTCAAGTGTCAGCAGCCTGAGGAGATGATGGATTATAGTCTCAAAGACCATCTCATCTCTCTGCTTAATGAGCAATTTATAAAGGGAAGGGGTAAAGGGCGTTGTTGGCAGAAAGCAACCATGACTTGCTCGATGGTAGCAGGCTGTAGTTGGCCTATTCTAGGTTCTTGATCCATTTTTCCTCAAGGTCGTTTTCTAATCTCGTGCCCAGAAGCTGTGTGAGGAAGCAGTAGGTTAATTCTACACTTTTAAGACAGAACAAGCCAAAAGTGTTCTGGAAGCAAAATGGCTTCCCTTTAGTTAGCCCAGCATTATAGCCTGAATGGTCCTTGGGGTGCACGACACCTTTTCTTAACAATAATTAACCTCAGGCCTCAGTTTCTTCATCTTTAAAATGATGATAGTAATAGTGTCTACCTCACAGGGTTGTTTGAAAATTTAATCAGAAGTGAAGGAAAACTCTGAGCACAACACTCAGGCCCTCCCTGAGACTTCCTGCACAAGTGGCTGCCCTGAGTGCTGGGCAGTGGCTGTGGGAGGAAGAGGGAGTATGGAGGAGTGGGCACAGGCAGCTTGGCATCAGATCCTTGCAGACCTCAAAAGTTCTCAGACTGTATCCCAAAGACACTAAAAAGCCATTGGTGGTATTTTATTAAGAAAATAATTTGAGGAGGCCACTGTGGAACTACAGGTGTGAGGGACAAAGGGTCAATGTGAGAGACCATCCTAAAGGGGCCGGTCAGTACTGGATGACAAATTGCATAAAAGGAGGGAGGGAAGGCCAGAAGATGACATTGGGGTATCAAGTGTGACTGAATTAAAGGGAAAGGAGCTATTAGCATAAATAGAAAAGGGAGCACACAAAGTTATTTTAGAGATAAAATTGGTTTTACAAGAAGCTTTAAAAATATTATCACTGATCCAAATTTGCTCTCCCCTGCCACAGATCCAGCAACACGGTGAGAATCTTTAGTGAAGCCTCGTGAACACTCTTTCTCTACAAGCAGTGCACATGATTTGTGTCCAAGATACTTAGGTTTAAATACTGGTTCTGCTAACATACTACCAGTGTCAGTTTGCACATCTGTCAAATGGGGATAATATAATACCTATTTCATAGGGTTCTTTTGAAGATGAAATGCACTTTGTTCCAGGTCCGTGACCCTGCTTAGAAATGTGTGCTGGGGCTTTAATCAGAGAGGAAGATGAATTGTTGCCAAGAACTCTAAAGTGAATAGGCTCCCAGTTGATTGCAGGTTTATAGAAAAATGATGAAAATTTCTGGCTTAGACTGTAATGAAGAGGTTCAAAACAGCAATTCTTTTTTTACACGGAGTAGCTATTTAGCTTGAGCAAGTTAAAGCACCGGTGAATAATTTACTGCAAAATAGGCTTTATGATGTGCATAATTTAGTCAAATAGAAGCTCATAAAAAGTCAACTTCAGAAAGAGGCTATTAATTCATGCTATAGGCATAGAGTTTCTGTTTAGAATCCCTTGAAATTTTGAAACATAAGTGAATTCAGGGAAATTAACAATCACTTACTTGAGGAGAAGAAATAGTTTCTGATGGGTCAAGAATTAATTGTATTGCAGGGTTTTGGTGTTAACAGGCGTTCATCCCAAGAACTCTGGGTAAGAAGCCATTGTAGCCTGCTTTAGCAATGGATGGGCAGGGCTCTGAAAGGCCAGGCCCCTTCTGCCTAAGATTCAGATGGGCACATACATATATGGCAACATGCAACCTCTTTTCTAGACCTTAGATTGGCGTAGAAACTCAAATTATCTTGATTCTTATGAGCTGGGAGACAGTAAGGGTCTGTGATGGTCAGCAGTACTTCCCTGGTTTATTGTAATTGACTTCATATCACAACACCAACATTGTCTTAAACCTTTTCACTCTCCTCTGGGCACCTTGCTGTCAGAATTTTCGGCACTCTAATACATGAATAATTACACATTTGTGTGTTTGACTAACAACTAGTGAGCGCTTGCTTTGCACTAGGTATGGTGTTAGACACTGGGAATACAAAGATTAATACTATCTAGAGACTGTCGGGGGGAAAAAAAGAAAACCAACAAACTTGTAATATAGTAAAAGAGAGAGAGTTAATACAGAGCTAACTACAGTGTAAGTGTGGCCTGTATAATACTAATATTGTAAGCAAAAGCACTGGGAGCACTAAAAACAGTAATCAAGTCCATCTGGAAGACCTCCCCAACAGCCCTGAAGGATGGGTGGGGTTTCTGTTGGGTCTGCCCTGGAAGGCGTGGGGTAGATATAGTCAGATAAGGACTCCGGAAGGCTGTAGGCTCCAGAGGAATCTCCGGAGGTTGTAAAGATAACTCTGAATTACAAAGGCTGGGACAGGAGCCGGCAGAAACTGGCGGAACTCCCCCTCCCAAACTTTCTATAAAACTCACCACCCTTCCCCTCCTCTGGGTGGATGCCTTTTTCGGCCTTCACCCACCTGCACCCAGGTGCTCAAAATAAACGGCATTTTACCATGCCCCCCGGGCTTGCGTGTCTTCCTCTTGGCTCCGACCTGACAGTTTTGATGTGTGAAAAAGGAGGAGATTGTTCAAGGTAATATAAGCTAATGGGGCTGAGCCACAGCAGGTAAGGAGGAATGGCAAGAGATGAACTAGAACTGTGAGGGAAAAATGGAAAATTTCACTGTCCTTGAAACTGCTTAACGACTGCGACTCTCACTTCTGTAAACAGCTTTCAGCAGCTCCCCTGCGGCAACTGCCTTATCTGTACACTTCCTGGCATAGACCTCTACAAAAGGTCATTCCATCCTAAAAGTCGGGGCTCAGAATTTGGCGGGGGAGTCCCCTCTGAGCCCGCTGGTGTTAATAAACCTGCTCTCTCTGCATCCTCGTGTACCTCTCGGTGTTTCTCTCGGCAGTGTGACTCCGGTTTTGCTGTTACAGAAGGGGATATTTGAGACAGAGTCCAATGTGAATGTTTCCTGTGCAGTGGGGAGACATGGATAGCTTTTGTGAGGGAGGGTGGCAGAGACTGAACCTCAGCGTCCCTGGTGCTGTTTTGGGCTGGAGAGCAAGCTGCCACTACATGGCCGGGCTGTACTTCCCAGACCAACACCAAATGTGCAGGCAGACCTGCACAATTTCACCCCTTTGGAGCAGTAACTCCAAATAAATGAAGCCTTAGAAAGGGGCTGCCTGCAACTCTGACATCTTCTCAAAAGCTTGGAAAGTAATCACTTTGATGTTAATCGGTGCCAATTGGAGAGCATTTACAGTGATTTGGAAGATCAAAAGAAAACATTTTTAAAGTAATTTTCAAGATTAGATCATGTGGCAGTTGTAAGGGGGGAAGAAGCCCGGGGGCTTAGCACCAATCTCTTGTCATTTATTACTACAGAGGCCTGCTGGTCACCAAGGTCATCCCCCCTTGGGGGCACTCAATCAGTAGGCAGACACAGCTCAACTGTCCTCCGAGGACACCCCAACCCCCAGCTCAAACTCCAAGCCCAAAGCCTGTCACAAGGAGTCAGAGAATCAGAGAAGGCTAGTGCAGAAGAGTTCTCAGAACCCCTCATCTAACTCTGCTTCTGGCAAACAGGATCAGAGCCACAGACTGCAAAACAGAGATACCTTTATCATGGAGCCCAGGAGCCAGTGATGACAGCTGTGGGCTGTATGGGACAGAGAATTGTAGCCAAGGGCTCTACCCTCTGTCCCCATATTTTACAAATAAAAAAGCCAGGACATGTACTCTGACAAAGGGTATATTCCAACTTGTGATTAATTTTCATGGAAAGACAAAGGTAGAAAACATTTACAGTGTGAACTATCCTGGAAAATTCATATAGCAAATAGATATTTAATCTTAGGGACAAGCTATAGAAGGACAGGGAATTGGCTGCACTGGTTTTAGAGGAAACTATTCCAAGTTCCTGTTTCATGTTTGAAGGGATAGCAGTGCCAACCACAGCAGGACAGAGAGAGAGACAGATTGCCTATAGAATAACTATCATAGAGTATATACTTAATAACTATTTATTACTGAATTAGGGAATAAATTAATAGCCACAGACTGCACAAGGAAAATCAGCTATATGAGGGACACATAAACAATGATGTTCCCAGACTGTAGGAAGAATTGCAGTCATTCCCCAGGCCTTCCTACTCAAAGTATGGTTGCTGAGCAGCAGCAATGGCATCACCTGGGGACTTTTTAGAAATGTAGAAATTTGGGCCCCATTCCTGACCAGTTACTGAGTTAGAGCTTACATTTTAATCAGCTCCCCAGGTGATGAAGTGCAATTTAAATTTTGAGAAGCCTTGTTCTAAGGCGTGCCCAGTCACAGGCAGTGAGGCAGATGCATGGGAATGTGGGGTGTTTGGGAACAGAGTATTGGGTTATCCAAGAGCTAAAGAATCACATAGTCCTAGGGCTGTGTGGATGGGGGTGGGGTCATTGGGGTGGTGTTAAAAGTCACAGGTTTCCTAAGGGACAAACCCACAGAATGAAGGATAGAAACAACCACAGGTTGAAAGAGATGATCATAGTCACAGGTTGTGTGAGGGACAGACCAGACACAGGAGCAGAATGAATTAGAACTAGATAATGACTTAGGGGTCTACAAATCCAAAATAGTAATAATAATAATAAAAAATCAAATTGTAAGTTTTCTCTGGTACCAGAAAAGAAAGAGAAATTTTCCCCTCCTTTTTCTTTAACATTCCTTTGGAGAACTTGGAATTGTAAATACTTTGTCTGTTTGAGATGTGTGTAAATCTTTTTAAAAGCTAAATAAGCCTCTTGACAGTTTTGCCTCCCAGGAATGTCTTTCTTGGGGACCTGGAGCCACATCTTTGAAACTTGAGCATCAGAGAGGTTGTTGACCTGTTTCCCTGTCTCGGAGGGAGTTTACCTTAGGCGCCTGTCTCCAAGTCGTAACTACCTGCTTGTCATAAAATTAAAGTTTTATTTTTCCTTTGAAAAAAGATAACTAACCTGCATGGAATTGATTGTATCTGTCTAAATATATAAGCGGTGAGATTTCTTTCTGTTTTGTAATCTCTTAGTGGATTGTCTATGACCCGTGAACTAAAATAAAATAAAAGTCTTCCCCCCTACCGGCTGACTGAATGGACCCCCTCCTGGCCAAGGGGAAATCCTAAAACTAAATTATCTGCCACGAGGAGGGAAGTCAGACATGCCATACCATGCCGCCCTCCTTTCTTGGAGATATCCTTTGCAACTCATCAACAGGCCTAAGGCTGTGCAAGACAAACCTGCATGTCCTCAATTTACATAACAAATATATGTCCCAGTGACTTGTCTCTCCCTTATCTAAAAACATTCCAAGTCTTTAGACAAAGCTTCATTTTTTAACCAATTACAAGTCAAGGAGTCTTTAAACTCACCTATAACCTGTAAGGCCCTGCTTCAAGATGGCCCACCTTTTCGGGCCAAACCAATGTATGCCTTCCATATATTGATTTATGACTTTACCTGTAACCCCTGTCTGTTGACACAAACAAACAACAACAAAAAAAAAACCCCATTATTTTTAGTGATTAAGCATTAAACCAAGTCTGGGTTGTCAACTGAAAAGAAGAAGAATTCTGTAAAATAATTTTAAAGATGTTTATTCTGAGCCAAATTTGAGGACCATGACTCGGTGCCACACCCAAGAAGCCTTGAGCAAGTGGACTCACTGTGATTGGGTTACAGTTTGGTTTTATGCATTTCAGGGAGACAGGGGTTACAGGTAAAGTCATGAATCAATACATGGAAGGCATACATTGGTTTGGCCCGAAAAGGTGGGCCATCTTGAAGCAGGGCCTTACAGGTTATAGGTGAGTTTAAAGACTCCTTGACTTGTAATTGGTTAAAAAATGAAGCTTTGTCTAAAGACTTGGAATGTTTTTAGATAAGGGAGAGACAAGTCACTGGGACATACATTTATTGTGTAAATTGAGGACATGCAGGTTTGTCTTGCACAGCTTTAGGCCTGTTGATGAGTTGCAAAGGATATCTCCAAGAAAGGAGGGCGGCATGGTATGGCATGTCTGACTTCCCTCCTCGTGGCAGACAATTTAGTTTTAGGATTTCCCCTTGGCCAGGAGGAGGTACATTCAGTCAGCCGGTGGGGGGGAAGCCTTTTATTTTATTTTAGTTCACTTTTATTTCATTTTGTGGAGATGATTCCTTCGGCTTGGCAGGAGATTTTATTTTAATTATTTCCCCAACATCAATTTTGACCCAAATAAGTGACAGAGGCAAAAATCTCAATCAATGGAGGTTCATTCAGCCAAAGTTGAGGACATGTGTCAGGGGGTGAACACTAACTGCAGAGAAAGCATGGTTGCTGTTTTTCTGAAGGGGAAGTTGGAATCTGCAGCATTTAAAAGCATACAGGGAGAAGGAGGGGAGTATGTGGTGCTTATGTGGCAAAGTGGTTCTTGTGAGGTCCAGGAAATCTACATTTTACTTAAAATAAGGGGAATTTTAGAAGGGGAAAAGGTAGTGAAGGAAGCATCAATTATGTCCATGTCCCTGGGTAGGTGGAAGAATGTCTGATTCTGTGTGTCTCCAGTTCCGTTACCTGCAAAGATAAACATGTAATTCATTATTAGTGTGCAATCAACAGGCTTTAGTTTTAGGTGCTACACACAGTTACAATTTGCATGTCCTTGCTTATGGGAGGTCAGCAAGGAATTTCCTTGTTTCTTTTCAGAACTTTAAAGGTGTCAGACTCTCAGTTAATCTCTCCTAGATCAGACTGGATAAGGAAAGGCCTAGCTGCATTAATGAAGATCCACTACAGATGCAAATTTCCCCCCACATAAGATACTTCTGTCTGCTGGACCTGTGGCAACCATCTGAAAATATGTCAAAGAAATATATTTTGGGGTAAAGTATTCCGATTTCCTTCTCTCTCTTAGGAACCCTTCCCTCAAACTGGCAAGAAGAGTGGTCTGTCTAGTTCTGAAAGTCACAGATGATGACCTTGGGAGGACAGTCTAAGCAGCCTGACCTTCCCACCATAGGAACTGTCTGAGGGCTTGGACACAATCAGATGCCCTGGCTCTCAGATTTTGCACAGGGGGATTATAGCCCAGAGAAGTGTGATTATCTACATAGCTGCTACATCTCCTCTAGAAGATCCCCACAATTGTTGGTTGGTTGGTTTATTTATTTATGTATTTATTTACTTATTCTCTCAAACAGTTATTAAACATCCTGAGGTACCAGGCTCAACACTAGGTGCTGGAAACATAAGCTGAATAAAGCTCAGGTCTTATTTTCAAGGAGCCCTTAGTTTCCTGAGGAAGAAAATCCCATAAATGTTTACAGCAGAGAGTGGTAAGTGCCATGATCAGATATGCACAAGACCTGATGAAAATTTAGAGTACAGCTGATAGCTTGGGGCAGAGTCAGGAAAGTCTTCTGAAAGGTATGACAGCTGAGCTCTGTCTTGAAGCTGGGAGTCCTCTCTGGCCTTGGATCTCAAATTTCTTTCCTTTGGCCTAGCTATTTCCTAATCTAGATTCTCCAGGTCTCAGTTTATGTAGCCTCTACCAGGAATCCTTCAATGGCCCTGCAAAGCTGGGATAGGTGATGCTCCCTTGTGCCCCCACCAGGCCCTGCCTGGTAAGTCCCGTCAGGGCAGGGACTTTGTCATACTCACCTCTGTATCTCTGACACCAAGCATGGTGCCTGGCCCACAGGTAGTACTTAATAAATACCTGTGAAACAACTGAATATTAGGTGGAAAGCAGTTATTGAAGTGTGTGAAAGAAGAGGGTTGGGAGGGGAGGGGAGTTAGTGACATTATAAGTAGACAGAAGAGCATGAGCGTATGAAGGCAAAAAACAGTTACATATTGTGTGTACAGAATGACAAATATTTGGGTTGCTGGAGCATTTATACATTGCAAGGGAGAGAGTGGCAGGAGATATAATTGGGAAACTAAGCCTAGATCATGCTTCAGTCTATTGGTAAATGGAATCAATCCTCCATTGATCTCTGTTTCCCTCTGGCAGTTTCTTGAGAATTATCCATTGAAGGTGACATCCATTTAATGTGAACAGGGTACAGATGATTCTCCTTGCCATGTGACCCACAGAGATACAATATTTCTAGCAGTGAAATTACAAAACAAATATGGTGGTTTTAACTGCAGCCCATCATGAACCTCCAGGGACCTTCCCCCAGAAACAGAGTTATTTACCTCAGAGGGAATCCTCTTGCAAATTGGATTCAGGAATTGGCACAACATACAATGAAGAATATATAATTAGCACCTAATATGTTGCAGAATGTCTAACAAGATTCTAGGCTAATAGCAGTTTTCAACACAAGTTTGTTGATGGGCTAAGTCCATAGTGATGGGCTAGGTCCATTTGTGGCTTAGTGTCTTTGTATCCCAATCTGATCCAGTTTTGAGACTTCATACAATGTAATCCTTATAGGACAAGAGCTGACCTCAGAGATGGTCTTGGGAGGAACCATGGGAATCAGACAGCTTGGTGCATTGGGATAGGTCTGGATGAAGGGTCAGAGGACCTGAGTTCTGTTCCTTGCTCTGTCTCAAATGAGTTCTGTGTTCACTGGCAATTCATATACCTCTCTGACCCCCATAAGCTTTATCACAAAACAAGTTTTCACTGAGTTGTTTTGAGAATAAAATGAGGTCTTAGGTGTAGAATTCTAAAATAGTAAACAATTGTAGCATTTTATTACTAATAAAAATCAGTGCTGAAAAGGGCCAAGCAGTTGCTATGAGCATAGCCCAATGCCAGAGAAAGTAGGGACACAGAGAAATAAGGCTTTCTATTCCCATCTCAAGGTTTTTTGTTTGTTTGTTTGTTTGTTTTTTACTTTGATAGTAAAGGCAAAAACCAACACACACACATATAACGGAGAACAGGAGAACAATTAAGTACTGGCTTTTAATGCAATCTGAGTTCAGATAAGAGAGGAATCTTTGAGAAATGGAGGTGATAAGGAAGGCTGTAAGCTGAATGGCACAGAATGAGTTTACCTTTCCTTTTTTCCTCTCTTTTTTTTATCTTTTCCTATTCCCACTTTCAGAAAAAAAAATCACAAGTTTCTACACATACTCATCATAAAAACTCTCAGCAAGCTAAGACTGAGTGGGAACTACCTTAATTTGACAAGTTATTTATGAAAAACCTATAGCCAATATCATATTTAATGATTAAATTCAAGGTTGTCTGCTCTCACAAGTTAATTCAACACTCTACTGGATGTTCTGACAAAGCAATGAGGCATGAAAAGTTAATAAATGTCATTATGTTTGGGGAAAAAGTACAACTGTCTATTATTACAGGAATCATGATTGTCTCTATGGAAAATGTTAAGGAAACTACAAAGCATCTAATAGAACTAATAAGTGAATTTATCAAGGTTGCAAGTGAAAGAAATCAGAATATGCTTCTTTACCATATTTTGAGATGGCTGTTCAGAGGGCCTGCAAAAAGAAATAGCCCAGCAGATGTGTCTTCCTTCTGTGGGGAAGATTTGCATCTGTAGAGAATCTGCACTGATGCAGCCAGGCTTTCTTTGAGCCCTCACCCCTTGTTCTGATCTAGGAAAGATGAACTGAGAGTCTGATACCTTTAAAGGTCTGAAAGAAACATTTACCATCTATTCTTTCTGAAAGCTTCTACCTATCAGGTTTCTTCTACATAACAAGACCATCTTTGTCAGTGAGGCCTCCTCTTTTCTCCCCCCCATAATCTATCTTGCCACTATAACCTGACTTACCACCATAACCTGTTTTGGGACATACTCCAAGCCTGCATTTTTTCTGTAATGTCAAGATGGTACATAAGCTTCTGTGCCCCATTGTGTATCACTCTGTGATTTTCCCTCTACACATGTTAATAAATTTGTATGCCATTTCTTCTACTAATCTGCCTTTTGTCAGTTGATTTTTCAGTGAAACTTCGGAGGGCAAAGGGGAAGTTCTTTCTTTACAAGATACAAGATCAACATACAAAATTAATTGTAGTTTTACATGTTAGCAGCAAACCTTTGAAAAATAAAATAAATATTTATAATGTCTTCAAAAGAGGAACGTAGAAAACTTAGGTATACATTTAACAAAATACATTCAATATCTGTATGTTGAAAACTACTAAACATTGCTGAAAGAAATTAAGAAGACCTAAATAAAATCAAGATATACCATGTTCATGAATTGGAAAACTCAAGATATAATTATCTTCTAATTATATAAAGTTCTGGAATAGGCCAAACTAATCCAGAGTTGAAAAAATTCAGAATGCTTTGGAGGGGTGGGAGTGGTGATTGACTAGGATGGGGCAGGTGTATGCATTTGTCAAAACTCAGGAAGTTTTATATCTAAACATTTTATGTTTCACTGAACATAAATTTTATCTACATAAATAATGTAAATTATATTGAACTCTAGTTAGTAGGTTTGTGACTCATTGTGGTATGAGATTGCAATTCTAAAACTACTCTTTGTATATTATAAGCTTAAGCAAATGAGTAAACATATTGAGAAAATGAGAACCAGGTTTCTCAATAGTATGGATATTCTATTTATCTATCTATCCACCCATTCATACATTTGTGTGTTTGTTTTAAGTATACACATATTCCCTAGATATGATGATTGAGAGGGTATAGAAACCATGACACACCAGTAGCAATGAACACATTTTGAACCAAGATCTTGCTTTCTAAATATCATTCTCTATTAAAAAAAAGAAAAAGGCTCCTGGAGAAATGGATGACTCCAGGGCAGAGGGAGAGGAACTATGAGTAAATTCTGGAGCATCTTATCGTAGAGAAAGCAAGGAATTACTCAAAGAATGATGAGGACATTATAAAGAGACACCCGAGACAAGTTGAAACAGCTTCCACAGGCCAGATCTGTGGAAATAAAGAAAATGTATTTTATCCCACTGAATAAAATAAAAATAAAAATCCATAACTTTATACCAATCTAAAATATGAATAAATATATAAATGGGAAAGGAGAGAAAACTTTTAGCAGAACTGTAGTTATACATATAGATGGAATGACAGAGTTAGAAAAACATTACTGATCTAAAAGTAGAAGGTCCATGTTTGATGTGTAGTAAGATATTTACATAGTTCCAAATTATCTCCCCATAAATAAATTACTTATTAGTTACAAAGGGAAAATAGCACATTTTTATTGACACCAGGTATATATTACCTAAATCAAGTGATAAGGTTAACATCGCCAATATTAGGACAAACTGGCACTTTTCTGGTATGCCTGACAAAAATACATAACTTAAATCTAATCATGAGAATATCAGATAAACCTGAAATGAGAGATACTCTACCAAATAATTGTTCTGTTCTCTTTAAAACTCTCAAGGTCAAGAAAGATGAAAAAGCATTAAGAAATGATTCTGGATTAAAGGGGACTAGTAAAGAGATGGACAAATAAGTGAAATAAGTGAAATGTATGATCCTGAATTAGATCCTGGAATGGAGAAAAAAGCTTATAGGATATTATTGGGGCAATTGATGAAATTTAAAAGTGGATTATGGATTATAAAACATATTATGGTAATATTAAATTTCTCAATTTCATACATGACTATGTGAGAAAGTTTTTGTGTTCTTAGGAAGAACACACTTAGTCTGTTTTCTGTTGCTTATAACAGCATACCTGATACTGAGTAATTTATAAAGAAAGGAAGTTTATTTCTTGGTTATGGAGGCTGAGAAGTCCATGGTAGAGGGGTCTCCTCTGGTGAGGGCCTTCTTGCTGTTGGGGACTCTCTGCAGAGTCCTGAGGTGGTGCAGGGCTGCTAAGTGTGCTAGCTTAAGTCTCTCTTTCTCTTTTTAAAAAGCCACCAGTTCCACTCCTGTGATAGCCATTAGTCCATTAAGCCATTAATCCATTAATCCATGAATGAATTAATCCATTCATGAGGGCAAAGTCCTCATGACCTAATCACCTCTCAAAGGCCAACCTCTCAATAGTCCCATATTGGGGATTAAGTTTCAGCATGAGTTTTAGAGGGAACAAATATTCAATCAACAGCATTCTGCCTATGGTCCCCCAAACCTCATGTGCTTTTCACGTACATTCATTCCATCTTCATGGCCCCACAGTCTTAACTTGTTCCAGCACCAAATCAAAAACGTTCAATGCCCAGAGTCTCATCTGTGAGCCTGTGAAATCAAAACAAGTTATCTACTTTCAAGTTACAATGGTGGTACAGACATAAGACAGACATTCCCATTCCAAAAGGGTGGAATAGGCAAAAAGAAAGGAGTAACTGACTCCAGACAAGCCTGAAACCCAGCAGGGCAGACATTAAACCTTAAAGCTAGAGAATAATCTCTTCTGATTCCATGTGCCACCTTCTGGTCACACTTGGGCAGGGGTTGGGAACCTAAGGCCTCAGGCAGCATTACCCCTATGGCTTTGCTGAATGCAGCCCTCATGGCTGCTTGTATGAATCAGGGTCCAGTCCCTGAAGCTTTCCTAGGTGGGTGTTGTGTGCTGCTGTTGACTCTACAGTTCTAGGGTTCTGGTGGTTGTCCCACCCATGGTTCCACAAGGCATTACCCTTGTGGGAACACTCTATGGCAGCTCTGACCCTACATTTATGCTTGGTATTGCTCTAGTGGGGGCTGTCTGCAGTGGCTCTGCCCCTGTAACAAGTTTGGGCCTGAGCCCCCAGACTTTCCACAACATCCTTTGAAATCTGAGTGGAGGATGCCAAACCTCCCAAGTTCTTGCTTTCTGCAAGCCTGCAGAATTAACATCATGTGTACCCTGCCAAGGTTTATGAGTTTTATCTTTCAGAGCTGCAGCATGAGCTACACTTAGGGCCACTTGAGACACAGCTGGGGTAGCTGTGGAGCATGTTGACAGGGTGCAGTAAGCAGAATCCTGAAGTAGACTGGGCAGTGAGCCCATGGAGAGTGCCCTGGCCTGTCCTCTGTACCATTCTGCCTTCCTAGGCCTCTGGGCCTGTGATGGGAAGGGCATCCACAAAGATCTTTGCAACATCTTCAGGGTCTTTCTTCCATTATTCTGAGGAATAGCACCTGCCTCCCTTCTATCTCTGCTAATCTCTTTAGCAAATGGTTGCTGGGCTACATCCTTGATTTCTTCTCCTGAACACACTTTTTCACTCTATGTGGCCAGGCTGAGAGTTTTCCAAATCTTTTTTCTCTGCTTCCCTTTTAATTATAAATTCTATATTTAAATTATTCCTTTGCTCCCAAATCTCAGCATAAGCAGCCAAAAGTAACGACACAGCTCTTTTTATATTTTGCTTGGAAACTTCTTCTGCTAGATACCCTAGTTGATCACTCTCAAGTTCAGCCTTCCACAAAGCCCTCAGGCATGGACACAGTTCAGCCAAGTTTTTAATAAATTTATGACAAGAATGGCCTTTACTCCAGTTTCCAATACCTTGTTTCCCAGTCCCATTTGGAACCTTGTCAGAAGGCCTTTATTTTTATTAGCATTGTGGTCATGACCACTTAACCTATCTCTAAGGAGTTCCAAACTCCCCCTAGTCTTCTTGTCTTCTAAGCCCTCACCAAATTGCCCTTAATGCTCTGTTGATAAGAATATAAGCTTTTTCTAGCCTGCTCCTCCAGAGTCTTCCAGTCTCTGCTCGTTACCCAGTTCCAAAGCCACTTCACATATTCAAGTATTCATTATTAGCAACAGCCTTGCTCCTGGTACCAATTTTCTGTCTTAATCTGTTTTCTGTTGCTTATAACAGAATGCCTGAAACTAGGTAATTTTTTAAAAAGGGAATTTATTTCTTACAGTTATGGAGGATGATAAATCCAAGATTGAGGGGCTACATCTAGTGAGGGCCTTCTTGCTGGTAGGGACTCTTCACAGAGTCCTGAGGTGGTGCAGGGCATCACATGGTGAGGGGGCTGAGCATCCTAGCTCACGTCTCTCTTCCTCTTATTATATAGCCATTAGTCCCACTCCTGTGATACCTTTTTAATCCATTCACCCATTAATCCATTAACCCATGAATGGATTAAGCCATTTATGAAGAAAGAGCCCTCAAGACTCAATCACCTCTTATAGGCCTTACCTCTTAATAATGCCACATTGAGAATTAAGTTTTAACATGAGTTTTAGAGGGGACAAACATTCAAATCATAGTACACACTGTCCTTGTTTATAGAAAATAGTCACGTTTAGGAGCAAATGAGAAAAATGTCTCCAAATCATTCTCAAATTGTTCATAAAAGAAAAAAATGTATATGTATATGTAATAAAGTAAATGAACAAAATGCAAACAAATGGTAAATCTGGGTAAAGTATATGCAGGATTTCCTTGTACTATTCTTGCAATTTTTCTGTACATTTGAAATTACATCAAAATAAATATTACCAAAAAAGTTGCAGGATAATTAAAACAAAAGCCAGAATAATGGGTACATCTGGAGGGAAAAGGAAGATAGGGAGATGCTACTGGGAGAAGGCATATAGGGGCGTATGAAGACTTTAAAGGTGCTTGGAATCTTCTGTTTCTTAATACGAATATTAAGCACATGGTTGTTTATCTTCTGCTTATTGTTACTGACACTCTCAATTTATACCTGTTTCTGTAGATATGATTCATTTCATAATAAAAAGAGACACCAAGAGGACAAATTAGCTTCTAAGATGATACTACTTATTTGTAGTGAAGTCAGGGCTAAAGCCCAAATCTTTGGACTTCCATCAAGTCCATTTCGCTGCCAGATGACAATGTTAGGAATGACGATGAAGATAATATGCAGTTGGCCAGAAAACTTCAAATCCTGCCCTCAATCATCCATTTCTCCCCTACACGGTTCTAAAGGGAAATACACGCACAGAAAAATGCCCTGTCGACTGATAAGGCAAAACTTCAATGCTGACTAGGTCCTTGATCAGTAAACCCAGTGCAATCTCTGGTGAGTAAGCTGGCCAGGTAGAGAACTTCTCTTTTCCAGGCTAGAGATGGCCAGGTCGGAGAATCACAACAAGCTGAATAATATTGTCCATTTCATTCTTCCTCACTATACTGAAGTCTTGGATAGTGAGTGATCCTAATGGTGACAAAAGATTTAAGCAGGGCTCCCCAGCTGGCAACAGGAACAAAAAGTCTCTGTTGGTATAGGATTATTTATATTCTGCTAAGGTTTGTTCATTTCTAAGCAAAAGCTACCCAATCAGAATTCTTGCCCTCAACCAAATAAAAATGATAAATGTGAGAATGAAGTAGAAAGTGAGTTGTGAGCATGTTCTGGCCGATAGACAGCATTGTCTTTTCTTATTTATAGATTATAAATAAGGGGCCAACAAGGAGACCACAGAAGTAGGTCATAACTACAGACAAGTCTTGTGACTATAAAAACTTAAGGAATTAGAGTCTGTGGTATCTTGTGAACAAGTCTAAGCATAACATTTGTCTGTTTTCTTGTTATGTGACTACAAAAAGATGTCAACGGTGCATTTAAATTGTCCTGTAGAGAGGAAATATGCATAATGAAGGTAAGAATATGCTTATAACCATATGTTTGTTCTCACAAAAAAATGTGCCAATATAAGAAATGTTCCATTTTGAAGTTTTTGGCACCATGTGGTGGTGGTGGGTTGAACTTCCATGGTGGGTTCTTTTGGTTTTTCTTCCCCTCGTATTATCTTTACATTTTTCAATTGAAAGGTTTCTATACTACCACCTCCTTCCCCTTGCTCCTTTGTATTAAGGTAAGGCCTGAAAACACATTGCAAACAATGTCATATTTCATATACTTAGAGACAAAGGAAATGGTTGCTTAGCAACAAGGTCCTGGTAAAAATTTCAAGCATTCTTTTACTTCTGCTTTCCATTTTAGGGCAATGCTCAGGAAGCTGTTTGCAAAGAGATCCAGGACTAGAAGAAAAAGTCTAAAAAAAAAGTCTGCCTAAAACAGACGGAGGAGGAGGCGGACATTAATTAAGAACTTGTCACAATGAAAAGTGGCATTCTCAGTAGCGATGGGAACGGAAAGAAAGGATTAGGAAGACTTAGCCTCAGGTGGGACAGAAAGCCTCACCTTTCCATTTTCCTTCTGCTTCGGACTTCTCCAAAACTTAGCATGAAATTCTAATCAATTAGCTGAGGATGAAAGGCACAAAAGGAAGGCAACTCACACTACATCAGTCATTCAAAGCTCTCTTGTCTTGAGAGATTTAGGCACAGATTGGGAATGGCAGAAGCTGAAAGTTTATTTTGTCTGTTATTAGACCTCCTCAAAACATCTATGTGGCTTCTGTGGGATGACTATTATTAATATTATATTTCAATTGATTTTCTATCAGGGATATATTCCTGCATTATTAAATATTTCATGAAAATATGATTGAGAAGCTTGTGCTATGTGCAATTGACTTAGCTATGCTTTATTATACATTTAGTTTATTGTGAGAAATTTGCTTCTATTAATGTTAGTTCTATGAATTTAGTCTTATACAACTCTTTATATTTCAGAAAATTTCCACAGGACAGGTGGCTAATAGTAGAATTGATGGACTTTTTAAAATCCTAAATTTTTGTTTTGAACTTTTAACGTATTCTTGATATCTATAAACTAATTACTTCCAGAAAACTTGTACTAACATACAAGTAAATATTTTCTGATTGGATGGGAAATAACATGATAGTTTATTTAGCTGCTATTTGGTTACTAGTAAGGTTAAATATATAATTTTTCATGTGTGTGTATATATATACATATATGTGTGTGTATATATATGTTTTTATAGTCCGTTACTAATCTTTCTCTTCTGAAGTTCCTGATTATGTTCTTGCCCATTTAATTTCCATTAGAGTCCTATCTTTTTATGGATTTATAAAAGTTTTACACACACACACACGTAATATCCTTTATACAATGACAAATGCAATTAGAAAGGTGGAGAATCAAGACAAGGAATGAATATAAAGGATATTTGCAGTCATATTTGTTGAAAATATTTTTCCCAATTTGTTATTTGCCTTTGACTTTATGAGTTTTATCCTATTTTATTTTTGATGTACAGACATTTTATGTGTTTCTGTAGCAGCCCAAAGAGCACAGTAATAAACAGACATTCTAATATCTGATTGCTTGAGAGTAAAACTTGGCTCTGATGTCTCCGTGCTGTGTGATTTTGGTCAAATTACTTTAACTTCTCTCCCCCTTATTTGTCTCTTCTATGCAATGGGTATTGTAATTACACCTAGCTCATGGGAGATGATGAGATTTCATCAAACTGACACACAAAGAAATCACATCGAATGATGCCTCGCACATACCAAGCACTCAATAAGTTAAAGTAACTAGTATCATATAACAAATATACTAACTTATTTCTTTGTGATTTCTCCCTTGGCTCTTATGTTCAGAAAGTTCACCATAGAAAAACTATAAAAAACTATAAAGAAAAAACTATAGAAAAACTATAAAGTGTTTCTTTATTTCTTATTTTGTTTTCTTTATAATCTATTTACTTATTAATTTAATTCTTTTATGCACCAGAATTTATTCTAGTGTATGGTAAGAAGTGAGTTAACTTGATCTTTTTCTCCAAATGTAAAATGTTTTCTTTTGTTAATTAACCCATTACTTCCCTCTCATTTGTTTGCATAATTCCTTTATCATGGACAAGTTTTTATATACACTTGGTTCTGTTTTTGGAAAATTTGTTCTATTCTGTTGTGTTTTGAGTTCTACCCTAGTGTCATATTGAAAAAATCAGTATAAGTTTTAATATTTAGTAGGTGAATTCTGATCATCATTTTCAAAATTCTCTCAGTTATTTTTAATTGTGAAGTAGTCCAGGTGAACCATTGTAACATGTTAAAAATGTCATAGGGATTTTGAATAAGCTTATACTGCTCTATAAATTGATTTAGGGAGAAACAACACTTGAGGTATTTAATTTCTTCTTTACAAAATCTTCTTTTGTATTTCCCAATGAATTTTTTAGTGTTTTCATAAAGTTTCCCACACCCTTCTAGATATTATTAGCAGTTAATAATTTTTCTTATTGTAGAAAGAATTTTCTCCCCCCGTTTGGGAGATGTAAGAGGAAACAAGTTACTGTCAAAATTCTCAACTCAACCTGAGTTTTCTTCACTTACAGCATCTTTGTGTGTTCTTTTTGCAAAATGTTGGGATTCTGAATCAGGGATTACTTGCAAACATCATTTAAACTTGAAACAGAGATACTCTGTTTCTAAAAGTTACTTTTACTAATTAAACATATTTTTATTGTATCCCAACTACACACAAGGCTTGTTTGCAAAGATAGAAATGGTTCCTGCTCTACATTGTTTACATTAGAGAATTGATTTAATGACAGCTGTGATTAGTATTAGGGAGAATGGCCGGTGAACAAGATGAGGGTCTAATTTGGGCCCAGCTTCATGTAAGGTTAGAGCAGGCAATCTCTGGGAAGTGACATTTAAACTGAGATCTGAGGGATCAATAGGAATTAACTAGGCAAACTGTGGATGTTCCTGACAGAGGAGCGGACCAGAACCCAGGATGTTCAAGGAATTAAGTCAGGGCCTGTATGCAATGCAGAAATGGGGAATAAGTAGGGAAGTGGCATTAGGTGAGATGAGTCATTGGGGGTAGGGTTCATAGCAAGGTTTTTATCCCTAAAAGAAAAAAAAAGTCACTTTGAAAAAAATTGAAAACAGAAAAGCTATCAAAACATTTAATACTACATATATATTTCCTTGGAAACCAGAATAGTTCCTGTGGTTATTCTGCCATAGTCCTTGAAGAAATAGTCCTGAGGTAGTTAACTTTCTTTAGCCTTGAGGGAGGAAAGTCTACCTTTTCCTCCAGACTTCTTGACAGAGTCTGTTGCTCTAATCAAAGACCAACCAGGCCAGCATCTGCTGTGATATGGAAAAGTATTGAAGGCGTCATTGACTTGCAGTCCTGGTTGCTGTTCTCTTGTCAGTACTGTTGTGAGCAAACCACAGCTTTTTGTAAAGGTAGCTATCTGTGAAGCAATCACATAGTTTCTTCTACGCAATTCAGGAGTCATAAATGCTAAAAGGCTTATGGAATGTCAGATCACCAGCAGAACCTAAAGAATGGCACGTCTTCTAACTGAGGCAAGAGTAATAGGGTAGGGCTTCTCAACTTTGGCCTATTGACTTTTTGGGCCAAATAAATCTTTATTGTGGGATGCTGTATTGCACATTGTAGGATGTTTAGCAGCAGCAGCCATGGTCTCTACCTACTAGATGCCAATAGCACCCTTGCCCAGTTGTGGCAACCAAATGTCCCCTGGGTAGAAAAATCACCTGTGGTTCAGAAACCCTGAGTTACAGAGATTATAAAAGTTCTTTTTCTTCCCAATTAAGACTATTATACCCATTTTGTCTTACCATGAATTCACTCATACACTGTAACAAATAACAAATGAGATTCAAAATTATTAATAATGGCCAACTCTCCTATAATGTACAAAGCACTGCTATATATATCTTTTATCCATTTATTTCAGCAAATATTTATTAAACACGTGCTTTATGTAAGTACTATCGTAGTCGCTAGGTTATAATTAAATAAGACAACACTGCAAAGGGCCTAGACTACAGGGAAAGACAAAAAAATAAGTGAGTATATTATAGGAGTCTAATAGAAGGCTACTGAGAAGTGAGAAGAAGAAGAATGGTTAGAATCTCAGGTGAGGCGTGGAGCTCCTAGGAAATGATAAGAGGGAGACATGAAGTTTTGTGTGGAAACCTGAAACATGGCCAAGTATTTTTCAGGCTGATAGATTTGGAGAGTGGTTGGAAGCTGCAAGACTTACAACAATATTCTAGGACATGTATTATGATCATCTCTGTTTTGAGGATGAGAAAACTAAACATTTAGTTTAGGATCACTTAGCTAGACAGTAACAGAGTTAACCTGTCAATTTAAGTATTTTCTGAATTAATGTTATTCGCCTTTTTCAGTCAAATTTGGTGGAATAAGAAAGACTCAGGGAATACTCTTGACAAATAAAAAACCCCAACAACCTATAATGATAAAAAAATAATACTTTCTTATGTTAGTATATTTCACAGGGCACATTCACAGACAGTATCTCTTGTGATCCTTCTACCGACCCTGTCAGCTAGACAAGGTATGCATTATCATCTCTGCTTCATAGAGAGAAAGCGCAGTCTCAGGGAGTGTGTTTAGGCATAGTGCTCACACAGCATGCTTGCCCTTCTCAGCATGGATATATAGTTCCCGTAGGGTAATGGAATGGTTTGTTGTATTTTAGCTTGTCATTGTATCTTAGCACCAGGATACTGCTATCATTTTGCTATCCTTGAAAGCAGTTCAATTTCTGCATTTAGAACTGAAATTATAGTGTCTTAAAGCTAAATTTAAAAGAGCAATTTACTGCTGTCCCCATGAAGAAACAGAACCAATCAATGTAATAAAAAAAAATTTAATATCATTCTGTACTTTGTACTGTTGCTATTGCAGTTGTGCGACTCACAGGGAGTAGCAAACTACCTGCCTTTATGGAACATTTAGAAAACAGAGCAGAGCTTGGCCTCAGGTGGGTACTCAAGAAATGCATGTTAGATGGGCAGATGGAGACGGGAAAGCGAATGGACGGGTGGGGAGGAGGATGGAGGGATGGTGGCCTCCAGGAATGCGTGACGGTGACCTGCTTCTCAACATCATGACCCTTATTGTCTTCCTCCATTTTCTGCTAAAAACAAGTTCTTTGTCATTGGTTTCAACGGGGTTTCTTATTCCAGTTCTTACCTGAAAGAAGGATAAGAGCAGACAGGTAGAAAATGTTGAAATCAAGGGCAAACTTTTAGTTTGGAAATCTCCTTCCTAAGGGAGAGAGGTGTTCCAGACCTACTGTGTTTGCCACGAACACTCTAATTATCAGACTCAAGCTTAGCCCCTCCCCTTTCCTTTCTAGCAGATCTGGTGGGTTAGTCATCAAGTCCCATCACACCTCCCTCTAGGGGACATTTCAAAACAGTCCCTTAATTTCCGTTTATGTTCTTGTTGTATTTGCTCAAATCCCTATCACTTTGTTTCTGGGCTGTTACACTAGTGTCTCAACTGGTCTATTTTCTGTATGTTTTTCCATTATATCTTGAACACACCATATTCAAACTAAAATTTAAAAACTTATTTTGTTGTTTATTCTGTCTTCCAAAGCTTTCAGTGGCTGTTTATAATAAAGCCCAAATGTCTTACTCTGGCCTACTAGCCCTTCCATAGTGAGGCCCTTCATATTTACCTCTGCATAAACCTACTCGAAGCCGAATGGTCTCTTCACTTTACCCAGAACATGCTTTACCCATCACTTTCCACCACTAATTCTTTTGTCCTATATTTACTAAGAACCTTCTATGTAGGCCATAAGCTAGACTGTGAGCATCAGAAAAAGACAGAATATGAAAAGACAAACTCCCATCCTCAGGGAGCTACATTTCATGGGAAATGCAGATAAGCCATTTTATTAGAGAGTAAATATGCTGCAATAGGATAAGGACAAGATAGTGGAGAAGCTCAGCAGAGGGAGACCCCCAGACTAAATCAAGTGCTTCCTTCCTTAAATCATCTCTGTATCTCTAGCTCAGTATTTCCTGTATTATAATTTTATATGTACCCTGTTTTGTAATAATTCATTACCTCTGCAGTCAGAGTTAGAGTCTTATTCACCTCTGGCTCTTAAAAACCCAGTTCAGTGCCAAACACACATCGACACATGAAATAGTGAGCCGTTGCTGGTTACTTACTCCATGAGAGGTGCCGTGCTAAATGTTTATACATATTTCCCCAGTTGATTTCCACAATCGCAGTGGGCATTATTAATGTGTTAGTAATATCTCTATTTTATACAGTGATATCAAATACCTTGACCAACAACTATTAAGTGGAAGAGCCAGGATTAGAACTCAGGTCAATGTGATGTCAAAGATTGAATCCCTTGTAAATATTAATATATAAATTATTTAGTGACGAATGAAGGAATGTTTCTCTTTTCTGTGGGTGTTTTCTTTTCCCCTAGGACTTCATAAAGCCTTAGAAGAAGTCACACACATTCAAAAATTATTTTCTTTTCCTTTAAAGTGAAAGTTGTTCAAGTTGAATTGATGGAACTGAAAGCTAGTCATTTTGGAGAAGTCATAAGCTCCAGACACATGCAAGGTGTTGGGTCAGATAAGTGTGATGACTACTATATGTTGACGCTGAAAGGGCTGGGAGTGGAGCCCACATAGGTATGTAGAGGGAATCATATTATGTATTCTGCTTCATGTGACTGATAAAATAATGGGGCCAAGGATGACAATTCTAGGGGAAGGAGATGGTTGCTTTTTGGAGGGCTCCACCAAATTCCTTTCCTTCCTCCCCTAGCCTTGCTTTGTCCTCTGCTGAGAGTGATTTCTCCTTCTCATTATTCTCCAGGTATAAGGCATTAAAGGGGTGGAATTATAGGGGAGGAAGCTTGCCTGTACAGAGGGAAAATGAGCTTCACTGGATTTGGCACCATTTGGTAGCTGTTGTATGTTGGCCACTGTAATAAGGTAAGGGGATGGGAATTATGCTAGTGAACAATACTAGTCAGTTGGCTCATCCCCTTCCACTCATCTGAGTAAATCCTTGGGCTCAGGGTAGCTTTTATAGCCTTTAGGGCTTTTAAAATCTTCTGGTGATGCTGACTTGGCTGAAGCAAACCTTGAAGATACACTATAGGTCAGACCTATTCAGAAGAAGGAGCTATGATAAAGTGGAAAGAACATGGAATTTGACTTCAGGAAATTCAGGTTCTGACTGTGGCTTGGCCTCTTACCAGCTGTGTGAACCTTTTTGAGATTTAGCTTATTGTCTGTAAATGAAGATAAAATACCTGCAGAAACCTGGTTTTGAGGATTAAAATAATTTTACTTGTGAAAGAGTCTAAAACATAAGAGACAGTCCATATTTTTTCTTGTCTAACTACCCAAGGTGAAGACTCCTTCCACCTCACTCCAACCCCAGGGGATTTTAATGGAGACTGGTTTTTAATAACTGATAGAAATAAGCGGTTAGGGCTAAGACCCTCCCAATAAACAATTGTGTAATAGAGACTCAAACTATAAATGTAAAAATTATCTCCAGCCTCTTTCCTTGGACACTAAGAATAATTCTGACATTTCCTTCTCTTCTGTGATATGGTTGGTCAAATGCCCCTCTATTGGTCTGAAGACTCCTGGAATTGACCAAATACTTCACATTTTTTCTTTTTCTCTTATAACTCTATAACTGTTATCTGTTGTATTTATTTACCATATACTAAGAACTGAAATCTTGTCCCAAACTAATAAAGGATATATAGTGAGAGATAAGGATATGCACTGATATCAAAATACTGTGAAAGTTGTCTCTGTCCAAAATCGGTTTGCATTTTGTTTGAACAATAGAAGGAAATTTCTCATAGAATCTGCCTCAATTCAGCCAAGAGATTTGTCGTCGTATTTTACCACAGTCCACCATCTGGAATGTAGGTGATAACAACAAAACAGGACTAAGCTAACCCCTGGGCACATTTGTACAAGGTACTCACTCTGAGTGGAAGCAGCCTGGCAACTCGATGTGCAGAGTGCAGGCTTGATTTTCGCCCTTCCTGGGCCAGTGATTTTGTATAAAACCTAGATCACTGTTCCTGGTGACCCTGATTAATGGGGTTATTGTACCTCCTTCCCCTTTAAAGCCTTTGTCTGCTGATATCCATACAGGGTGATTGTGTGTTGAATGCAAATTCCTACAAAGATGCTACTTGACTTATGATCAGGTTACATCCTGATAAACCCATTGCAAGTTGAAAATATCATAAGTTGAAAATACAGTTAATACACGTAACCTACTGAACATCATAACTTAGCTTAGCCTACCTTAAATGTGCTCAGAACTCATACATTAGCCTACAGTTGAGCAAAACCATCTAACACAAAACCTATTTTATAATATAATGTTGAATACCTTATGTAATTTATTGAATACTGTAATGAAAGTGAAAAACAGTACCACATATCACTATTCTGGGAAAAGATCAGAATTCAAAATATGAAGTATGGTTTCTATCAAATGCAAATCACTTTTGCACCATCTTAAAGTCTAAAAATCATCATAAGTTAAACCATTATAAGTCTGGGACTGTCTTATATCAAGTAAGTATGGGTCAAGGACTTCTCAGAATTATGAAGAAAAAACTGATTAAGGTATTAATAAAAATTTATTGAGTACCTATAATGTGCTAACCATTGAGACAGGTATTTCAAAAATTATTTCATTTGATCCCCATAGTAGACCTGGGATCTATTATGTTAGATATCTACTATGTAAGTTATTATTGTCCCTACTTTACAGCTGAAGAAATCATGGTTCAGAGGTGAAATAAAATCACACAGGAAACAGATATCAGAGCAGAATTTTGACTTGAAGTCTTTTTCTAGTCATGTTCTTTCTTTTATAGCATTATGCTACCTTAAAACATCCTATCTGTGTGATGTCCATCCCAAGGCTTCTCCCACATTACAATGTAGTTGGTCTATGGATAATCCCCCCAGAGTGAATACGTAGGAGATTAGGCTAATGCTAAACTGTACAGCATTGTTTTAATTTGGATAACTCCTTTTTTTTACTTTCTTGATTGATTATATCTTTATTTGTCAGTGAAGTGAGCTGGTCAAAAAAAATCCACACTGGTTCATTTGACTTACCAGCATCCATTAGGCAATGTGCCTAATAAGAAATCTGTTTATTTATTAGTTCAATCATTCATTCAACACATAAACATTTATTGATGCCTTATTAGACTTGGCTGGGCATCATTCAGAGTTTATGAAGATAAATGGCACTACAATAAAGAATTTTGTACAAGTGGGGAATACAATCATGTCAACAAATAATTATGATACTCATCCTTCAAAACTCTGCAAAGATGTTGTCATCTCTAGAATCCATCTTGGGTTTCACTAGACATTCATCTTTTGTGTTACCACAGCACATCATGCATATTGCTTTGTTAGCATTTAGCCATATGATACTGAAATTTTTTGGTTACTTTTTATCTCCCTCCTCATGAGCAGGGACTTTCTCTTATCTTTATACATTCCATACTTTATCCCATATCTGCCATATATTTGTGACTATGAATATTTGGGGAATTATGTCATATAGTACTAAAAAAGTGATGTACCAGCTTCAGTGAAAGCATAATGGATTAAGGTTTGCTTAAAGAGTTGGGGGAAATTCTCAAAGAAGGAGAAAAGGGTATTCAACAAGTATATTGTAAAGTCGAAAGAACTATAAAAGAGAGAAGAAAAAGATAAAGGAGATATAGTCAAAGTATACAGCATGAGCAAAGAGAGTCAGAGACTTATAAATGTGCCTAGTGTGCTAAGGGAATAGCGAATGGTCTGAGAGGCAGGAGTGAAGGGTAATTAAGCACAGATGGGAAAGAAATGGCACTGGATAGGTACACTGAGGACAGATTTTTTGAAAAGGAGTTGTATAAGAAGGATTAGAGTCTAAACCATGTTGTGTGGGCAATGAGGGGCTATAGAAGGTTTGCTAGGAAGGGGGCTGACACATTGGATGGGTATTTTTGAAAGGTCACTCAGGTTTCAGTTAACCCCTTTTACATACATTTTTCTGTTCTTCGGATTTTCTTGGTAGGATGCAGGGATTATACCAGGGAAGTTAAGTTGCAAGGAGGCAGTCATGATAGGCATCACCATCTAAACTTTTATTCTCTTAGTTTATTTTAAGAACACCGCTCTGCTCCCCTGAATTTCTGAATAATTTTTGGAAAAATAATAACCAAAGCACAAAAAGCCTTCTTCGTTGTACACTCAGTAGTTTGGGTTAGGCAGTATTCCCCTCTTTTCTTCCTGGCTCTAACTCTACACACTTATCATATTCATTTTCTTACGGATTTGCTTGCTTGTGTTGCATGTTGGCAAATGACTGTATAATTATTGGGTCATATCAACTTCTTGGCAGCTTCACATTATGAAAATAGCATGAGGTTGGCTCATCTACACAGTATATAGTTTTATAAAATTGCACATATTTAAGTGGAGTTGGCAATTGCTACCATTAAAGCTCATCATTAGGTACAACAGGGTAATACAGTGCAACAAGTTTTAACTGAAGTCAGAACACCTGTATTTGAGTTCCAGCTCTACCAGTTCATCCATAGAAGGGAAATTATGCTAGCTTCTTTTTCTTTTTCAAAGTATTTCAGTGTGAAACACATGAACAGATGAAAAAGCCATTTTAATTTGCAAAGCAGTTAGCACATCATTAAGTTAACACTTAAGGATTAAATGCATGGGCTTTGGACTCAGAAAATGGGTTCAAATCCTGGCCCTGCCACCTATTAGCTAAGTGATCTCACGCAAGTTCCTTCATGTCCTGTGTATAACTTTCCATATCTGTAAAAATTCTTTAGCCCACATTACAGGGCTAAAGAAGAATAAATACAATAATTTGTGGTGGTTGTAAAACACGTTTGCTTCTCTGACACACTCCCCATTGAGATATGGGATCTATGTCCCCTTACCTTGAATCTAAATGAGCTTATGGCTGCTTCAACCAATAGAGTACAGCTAGTTCAGCTAGTAGAGTACAGTAGAAATGATGCTATAAAACTTTGGAGGCTAGGTCATAAAAGGTCATGTAGCTTCTTCCTTGTTCCTAGATATTAGAATTATCTGGTAAGGGCTTTAAGGCAGCATCACAAAAATTCTTCAGTGAACAATTATGCATACATTTGAAGCAAATGAACAAGTAGATACTTAAAATTTGCTAAAAGAATAGATCTTAAATGTTCTCACCACACACATGTGCATACACACACAAAAGTATGTGAGGCAATGGGTATGTTAATTAGCTTGAGTGTGTTAATTATTTTACAATGTATACATACATCAAAACATCACATTGTACACCTTAAATATATAAAATTTTTATTTGTCAATTATACCTTAATGAAGCTGGAAAAAAAGAAAAAGGAATGTTTCAGAAATGAAATAGAAGATATAAAGAACAACCACTTGGAAATTTTAGAACTGAAAAATACAATAACCAAAAGAGAAGAATGGAGAGGGCAGAGGAAAATGTCAGTGAACTTGAATATAGAATAATAGAAACTACCCAATCTGAAAACCAGAGACACAATAGACAAAAAAGATACAGAATTTCAGGAAACTGTGGGATTATAACAAAAGATCTAATGTTAGAGTCATCAGAGTCACAGAGGAGAGGAGAAAGAGAGTAGGGCTAAAACATGTATTTTAAGAAATACTAGCTGAAAATCTCCCAGATTTAGCAAAAGACACAAATTTAAAGACTCAAGAAGCTAAGTGAATCCCAAACAGGATAAACCCCAAGAAATACATGCTAGGTACATCATAATCAAACTCTAAAAACTAAAGACAAAGAAAAAATATTAAGAATAGCAAGAGAGCAATGACTACCTACAGGAAAAATTACTCAAATAACAGCAGAAATGATAGAGGCTGGAAGGAAATGACACAACATTTTTCCACTGCTAAAAGAAAAGAACTGTCAACCTAGGATTCTATAATCAGCAAAAATATTCTTCAGAAATGAAGGAAAAAATCAAGAAATTCTCAGATGAAGAAAACTTAAGAATCCGTCACAAACATTCCTTCCGTAAAAGAATGGCTAAAGGAATTTCTCCACACAGAATAAAAAGATAAAATAAGGCATTTCAAACATCAGAAAGGAAGAAAAAAATAGAAAGAGTGAAAATATATGGGTAAATACATTAAACTTTCCTTCTCTTGAGTTTTCTAAATTATGCATGAGAGTGGAAGCAAAAATTTTAACACTGTTTGATGTGATTATCAATGTATGTAAAAGAAACATTTAAGATAATTATAAATGGGGGAGGGTAATGGGGCATAAAGAGAGAGAAGTTTCCTGTAATTAACTAGAGCTGGTAAAATGTCAACATAGCAGACTATGATAAGTTGCATATGTATAATACCTAAAGCAACCACTAAAAAAGCTATGTGAAGAGATATACTCAAAAACACTATAGATGGGTCAAAATGGAATTCTAGCAGATGTTCAAATAACCCACAGAAGGTCAGGAAAAATAAAACAGAAATGAACAGACAAAACAAAAAAAAATAATAAAATGGATTCCATATACACCACATTCTTAAAATGACAAAATTATAGAAATGTAGAACAAATTAATAGCTGCCAGTTTTTATGGATGGTAGGAGGGAGTAGCATAAGGGAAGTCTTAGTGGTGATAGAATAGTTTTGTATCTTGATTGAAGTGATAGTTACACATATCCATACATGTGATAGAATGGCACAGAATTATACACCCTTGGGGGAAACTGGGTAAAGAGTACATGGGATCTCTTAGTACTATCTTTGCAATTTCCTGTGAATCTATAATCATTTCAAAATAAAAACGTTTAAAAAGTAGTAAATATTAAAACCAAATATGATATTGTGTCTTCTGAGTTCTAGCCCAGCTAGCCTTCCCTGTATTACAGGGCTATTGAAACAGCCAGTAGTAAAATATTAAGGATATATAGAAAGTCCCATACATCTTAAAGACTAATTTACATTTTTTGAAATTACTTGACAACTTTGTCAACACTCCTTCATCTATTACATCTGTGGTTGCGATGTCAGAGCTTTCTTTCTTTCAGCTATTCTATGAATATTTTCGTGATTTTTACCAGCCCCATATTCACATTCACATATAGACCTTCAAATTTCCCCCATGCCACTTAACATAATCATATAAGGTTTAGTGCTTTTCACTGTATCATATTTGCTAGCCCTATTCACCTAACCAGTTTATAGTCTCCTTAAGATCAGTTATAAGTGTTATATTTTTTCTGTCTGTATACCTGATTCAGAGATTTTGCTAAATCCTTTATAGGCTTATGGAATGATAGTCAGATGCATTCATTAGAAAATTGTTTGCCAAATTTTGAAAAGCAAACCCTTTTCAAAATTGACTTAAATGGCATTTTAAAGGCACATTTTGCAAGGAATTTAAATACTGGCCGCAAGAAATATCTATTTCCTACTGCCAGAATTTTAGCCACAGCATTTAGCATATCTCTTGTTTCCAGAAAAGAAAATCCAACTCAAATTGGCTTGAACAATAAAGGCAATTTATTCATGAATGTAACTGAAAGTTTAGGGATAATTCAATCAAAGCCTGATCCAGGGACAATGATGCCAACAAGGATCTGATCTTCTGCTCTCTGCAATGTTAGGTTCTGCCATAAGTTTCACATAATGCCTAGTCACTCCGGGCTGTCTCCTAATTGTTGCAGAATGGCTGCTCCAGTTCCAGTCCTGACACATGTTCACCACACTCTCTGCAAGAAGAGAGTTTTCGAAGAAAAAAGAGGAATATGTTCTTTCTCAGGTTACCCAGCAAAAGTCACTTTGCCTTGCTTTGACTCTGACTGGTTACTGTTCCTATTTCCAAAATCTATCCTTCAAGTTAGGGGGATTAAATACATGAGTTATTTTTAGCAAGTCTTATACCACTCCTGGATCAGATTGTGGGAATCAGTAGCACCCCAAATTAAGTGGCTGAGAATATGTGGTTAACGATTTCCTCAATGAAAACTTTCGGTACTGTTGGTGGATGGAAGGGGATGTGGATGATGAGAATGTAACCAACAATGTCCACTGCAAAATATTGGAAAAAAGCAATCCTGGAAAGCAGAGACTGTGACTGAGAAAGCCTCCAGAATCCCTTTCATTTGGAGCTGGGTCAAGAGCCAGAAGACATGGTTTTCAGGTTTGATTTTTGTCTTTTGTTGCACTGGTCAAATCAACTAATTTCCTGTTCCCCCTTTTAAATTTTATTTAGATGGAAATAATGCTGCTTTACTCAATGATAGTTAAGATCAAATAAAATAATGATTGCAGAAATATTTTAAGATCTGTATTTAGAGTTGAATAAATATAAAACAACTTTGTATATCTTCCACATATATGCTTGCATATTGGTATATTTATTAAATATATATGTATTTATCCAATTATTTGTTGTTTTCTGTTTCTTAGAGTTTGTGGAATTAAAATTTTTATCTTAGAAAACCAGTAAATAATATTTGTGAGAAAACATGTACCATTTTCTCTTCAGCTATAAATATAGAACAATTTTACTGTTTGTCAGTGAAGAAAAGTGTAAGAAGTAGAAATCTGTGAGATATTTCATATGGGCTATCTTATTAAATTCGCCCTGAAATCTCATGAGGCAAATACTATTAACACAAATTTACCAAAAAGGAAACTGAGTGGAAGTATCTTATCACACATTAATAAACAACAAATATAGATTCAAACTCATGTCAGTCTAGCACCAAGTCTCTGCTCTTTCCACAACAGAATACAGTTATTACAAGGAAAATATAAATTCCCCCACAGCAAAAGAATATAGAGTTTTAAACAAATAGCCCCCCAAAATTCAGATTTTCTGAAAGGGCATTTTCAGTGTTCTTAACTGTTGGATAGATATTCATATTTTACTGTATAAGATTTCAGAGTTTAGCCTAATCATCTTGCCATCTGCTATGAGATGATGAGCCCATCTGTTACAATATTCAAGACAGTATCAGATTCCATTTATTCTATGAGAAGACAATAACTTTTGAAATACCAAATGTGAATATGTTTGATTACAACATTGTGTTATGGAGAAATTGCAAAGCTAGTTCCATATAGTTGAATGACAGCTGACGTCTTGGCATTGATACGATGATGATGAGGGCAGCCAAATTGGGAAAATTCAGAGTCTCAAAAGCTGATTTGGAGATTTTTCAGATCTGGTATTATAGCCCCTGTCTTAATGACTCCTGCATTGTGTTCAATAATGCACATTCTCTAGAAATTTTGGAAGTAATATTCTTACTTAGATAGCATTTTACAAATTGCTTTCATTTCCATTACTCATATAGTCCTCATTTAATATAAATATACATTATTATCCTTACCTTTATTCTATTCTATTTATGCTATTCCATTCTATGTGTTTTTTCTATTTATTTCAGAAATAACCAAGCCATGTTCTAAGTGGAGTTGCCAACCATTTGTTTCTAAAAGGGAAGCGTGGATCATGGGAATGTCCAGTCTGGGGACCAAACATGGGCTATTACAGAGGAAAAACAGGTGATGCATCCTCTTTTATTATTATTATTATTATTATTTTTGGTCAAATGAATTTAAAGTTCCTTGGGTTTTAATGTGAGTTGACTCATGAGTGTGTTTTAGGCAGGATTGGTGAGATTATCCTCTCTTTACCCCAACCTTGTTTACTTAATCCTACAGTTATCTCGGTTATAAAAATAAATTAAAATCCCCCAAACAATATTTCCTTAATTTTCAAGACTAATTCAATTCCTAAATATGTATGAAATATCTATTCCCCCCACCTTTCTTTTTATTCTACTCCATTTTAGAAACAAAATTCTCAATAACTGTTGTTAAGCAAATTTGACTTTATGCTTGAGTAATTTAGGATCTCAGGGCACCAAATATGTGTTAGTATACAGGTTCAATTCAGGTCAGTTACAGGTTTAGTTTAACAGACAAATCTTGCTGTTTCATGTTTACCTTTCTTCTCCTCCTATCCCAACTCCTGTAAAGACTCCTTGGACCAGGAAACCTCTTTTTTAGCCCCTAGGTGCTAAGGGAAAACATCCTTTCTGAACGACAGCAAGCAGATTCTCTGACCTATACACCCATGCAGACCCTAGTATCCTGTGCTAAATGCCTTATCCCTTACTCCTTTACCTGTATTTTGGTTATTTCAGCCCTTGCCTTCTTCTCTGGTATTTTTTTCACTTCTTGCTAAAGGAGTGAACCTATAGCTGTGTTTATATCAGCTGACCTCTGCCTTTGGCCAAAGATGATTGGCCTTAATGTGGAGACTGACTCAAGCTAAGCTAGATAGAGGATTCTTCCTTCCCTCCTCCCTTTCCTTCCTTCCTTCCTTCCTTCCTTTTTCTTCTTTCTTTCTTTTTCTTTCTTCCTGTCATTTAAAATAAGAGCCACAAACTGTCTTTACATGGCTTTGGACACTAAAAAAAGAAATTCTATCAGAGTCCAGGGTGGGGAAATGAGGAGAAAGGCTCTGAGTTTAACACCTGTACTCTTGGAGAGAAGTCACAGCCCTGATGGAGGCAAGTTTGTAGTAAGAACTTCTAGTTTCTGACAACTTTCTAAAGGCAGACAGTAATAGCCTGGACAGAAGCTGTACCAGTTTTCAACCCAGAGAATTGGGCTTCCCATCCCTGTTTCTTTTTCCTTCATCAACTCATAAGAGGAATTGAGAAGTGTGGAGTATAAAACACAAATGATAAACAGAAGGACTGGTAGTAATGGTGATGTTTGTAGAGTAGGTAGGGAGAAAATTGTGTTTTGAATCCTTCCAAAAGTAAACTTCACTCCAAAGGGCATCTTGCAGCTGAGCAGAAAGGAAGTAGTAGCAAGAGATGACATTATTGCACCAAAGAAGCAGCTCTAAACACTTGGTGGTGAAGTGGACCTGGAGTTCAGAGCTTGACACACTTGTGGACTGGGGTCCTGTCCACACCCAGCCAGCACCTGCTATTACGATTGACCAAGTCCTGCCCTTGGAGATCCTAGTTTGAGTGTGTGTATTGTACAATCTTGGGCAGAGTCACTTAACTTCTTAAATTCTCAGTTTCATTTCTTTTTAAGTGCAGGTCATACCAACTATCTCCCTTTCATGACCAAATTTGTTGTGAATATCAATAGAAATAATGCAAAGTAAATAAAACTTCTTAATGTGTAGAGTAATGTAAACATCTGAGTTATTATACTTAAGAAACAGAACAACCAGATGTGTGACAAAAGGATTAGGTGTGAGACTGAATTCTGAAGAAACAAACTATTGTGCCTAAGAATATAGGAAAACCTGACAAGAAGATGAAAGAATATTAAATGCACCCCCATGCTCTTTGTACCATGCAGCACTGCAGAGGCTGTTAAAAAACCAGAGTAATGATTGCTAAATAACCAGAGGCCACTCTTTCTTCTTTACTTCATAGAACAAGTTCCTCTTGTAATTCCTCAATCACAAAGAAAGACATGGGTAACAAAACATATTATGATTTTACATTGAGTGATTCTACAGTAAATTAAAGTCTTTGGTATTTTATGCTTACAATGCCGATCCTTTTTGACAATTATTGCTACTCAAAGAGAAAAAGAGAGGGGAAGGGCAGGAGGGAGGGAGAGAGATGTATGGAGAGAGAGAGAGAGAGAGAGAGAGAGAGAGAGAAAGAAATGAACTAGCCTTACCCAAAAACTGAAATCTTTCTTATTCCTCCAACACCAGGTTCAAAAGGAAGTATTATTCTTTTAAGTTTAATGTCCTCAATTCTTTTCCTTTAAGCTTAAGCACTTTTACATTGAGTCACTTTATAAAGGAGATAGACACTATACTTCTGGATCTGATTTAAAAATCTCAAGACTGCATTTTGGATTTTTTTCTAGTTTCACATTAAGGGTAAGAATCTTTGCCAACTGCACACGATTACATCCTTTTGTATTTCACAGTAAAAGAGCAAAGTAGTTGGAAAAAGTTTGTATGACTTTTTTTTTTTGGTAACTCCAAAGTTTAGAAAAACTCTCTTCTAATAAATTCTTTCTGTTAACATACTTGCACCTCCAGCATCCTGATGATCTTCTTCTTCATCTCCAGGTCAGAGTTGTACATTTATAGCAGTCCTACTATGTGTCACATACTTAATAAAGATGATCCCATATAAGCCTAAGAAAAACCTTATGATGTAGATATTTTCCCCTATTTTACAGGTGAGGGAAGCTGAGGATCTTAGAAGTTAAGAATTATACTGAAAATACCACAGGTAGTAAATGATAGAGTTAGAATTTGAACCCAGGTATTTCTTCCTTTAAAGCTCTTTATACTGCAATATTTTCTCTTCACCTGGGAATAAAAATAAGAGAGAGTTATTTATGTTTAAACTGGAGACAGAGCTGGAGACATAGTGCTGGGAATACAAAAATAAAAACACTTTACATTCATTTCCCTTAAGGTATTCATAGTTTAGTAGTGGAGATAGATGCAGACATAGACTGATAATTGCAAAATTCTGTGATAAAACAATGATATCATCTAACATTTATTAAGTGTACCCTATTTGTGAAGCACTGTTCTAAGTGCCTTACTTGGGTTGACTCATGTTAAATGATCAAGGAGTTCATGAGGGGTATGTGAATGAAGAAAGGGAGGGAGCAGTTCTGTTGAGGGGATCTATGTCATCATCATAAGAGTAGGATCATTAGACTAGGCATTGAAGGATGGGTAGGTTTGGGTGGAAATATCTCAAGCAAAGGGAATAACATGTGCAAAGGCAAAAAGATATGGAAAAGCTTGGGCATATAGCTTTGCCCAAGTACAGGGAGTAGGTGAGGCAGTGGGATAGATCAGTTGGAGCAGATCGGCAGGGCTCAGATCCACAGAGGCCATGCATGTCACACTGTACTTTGGATTTTATCTTATTGTCAGTGGGAGGCCATTAAAGGTTTTAGGTTGATGGATGACATCGGACCTCAGCCCCCTGATCACACCAACCATAAATGCTGAAGTCATGAGACAGAGCTAGAGGCCACTGTTCCTTCTAGGTCATAGTGCTGAAACCCCAAGACTTGGACCCCAATCTTTGATTGTACCAGTACGGGGGTTGGAGCTTCCCCAATCATGCAGCTTAAATGACCAAGGGTTATGGTCTGTCTCCTAGAATCTGATGACAGGCCAGCTAGATCCCTGTGTGCTGCCCCAGATTGTGACGAGCAGCAGAAAATCCACACATTTGCAATTTTTTTTTGTCTTCAGAATTTACCCCAATAAATGGGAGGAAAAGCCTGGCATTCACTCTTGTTTAGCCTGTCAGGTAAATGTTTGCGTAAATCACTCCCTAGAAGGCTTGGTGGAGCGCCTGTGCTGCAAGTTAGGTTTAGCTTCACTTCTACCCAAGTTGGCTTAGGTGTCATTCTCCTGAAGGTAAGGGGATAGAACAAAAGGCTTTTGACAGTCTTTCTTGACACTGTTTCTGCAACAGGTCTCTCTTTATTCTGAGGTATGCACGTCACTTAATTCAAAGTAAAATGGTTTATCTGGCTCCAATTTACTCTTCCCATTTTTCCGACTTCAATCAGCAATCTCTTCAGAGCTTGCATTCTCAGGCAGATGTGGGATCCTGGTGTCATGCACAGAAGCGGCTTGATTATAATCACGTTCCTCTAATGATCTCATTCTAACTCGGCAGCAGCTTGATGCCCCTGTTCCCTTCACAGATCCGCCTTGAGAGCTCAGTTCTAACTTCATGACTGGATGTCTCTCTTTCTATTTTTGCTTTCTTGTTATTCAATAAAGCTATGGTTCCCTAGTTATTTGGTATCCACTACTTATAAAGCACCCAGCCCAACAGGGGAGAAAGCGGGTCCTTCATTTCTTTCTTCTAGGAACAATTGGTAAATTAGTTGTTCTTGTCTCCATCCCAGTTTGCTACGAAGCTCTCTGAGGCACAGCACTGCCTATAGGTGTCCTTTCTGCAAGCCATTTTCTTTTCTCTTTGCACCAGTGACATTGAAAACTTGCCTCCTTCATTCCTTCTGAAGCCCATCTCATGTTATTATTCCTCCAACCTCATTTTCCAAGCCAATTATGATCCCATTATCTCTGCTAACTTGCTATATTAAACATATGTAGATGGTTGAAGATGAAGAGATTACGACCTTAATATTTAATTGCTTTTTATAAAGTGGTATTTTTTCGGAAGTGAATCTCTGAGGTGGTGGCATTTCTCTATTATATACCATTCAATGACAGTCAATTAACTGCAAAACAAAACAAAACAAAACAAAATCTTAGTTGTGATTTTTAGGAAGAAAGGATATTTCTGTCTAGACCCAGATGACTGATCTTCAGCTGTGTAAAATGAAAAGTGGAACGTGGGGCTCTTAAAGAGTAGCATTACCTCAGAGCTGTAGGGAACAGTCCATTTGTGATGAGGATAGAATAGGTGAGGGGGAAAAATTCATTGCCCCTCATTCGTCAACATAGACATTTCAGATACATAACTCAGAATCATATATTTAGGCCATTCATTTGTTGTCATTTATCCCATTCAAACATAAATTGATTTACTCATACAGTCATCCACTCAATTTATTGAGCCCCAGTGGAAGGCTGGGCACTGGAAGTTCAGGTTAAATATGACATAGCCAATCTTTCTGCCTTCAAGATCTCACCGCGTAATAGAGGTGGCAGAAAAATGCAAAAGGGCCACTTTAGGAGGGGACTTATCCCAAGTGAGGAGGCTGTGATCAGAGGAAGCAATAATCGAGTTAAGTACAGTAGTCTCTCTTATCCACGGTTTCTCTTTCCACTCCCTTGCCCATGGTCAACTGTGGTCCAAAAATAGGTGAGTGCAGTACAAGATGTTTTGAGAGAGATCACATCCACATAACTTTTATTATAGTATATTATTATAATTGTTCTATTTTACTGTTAGTTATTGTTGTTAATCTCTTACTGTGCCTAATTTATAAATTAAACTTCATCATAGGTATGTATGTATAGGAAAAAGCATAGAGTTTGGTACTATCTGAAACTTCAGGTATCCACTGGAAGCCTTGGAATGAGTCCCCTGCAGTTAAAGTGGGCTACTGTATTGAAGTAGTTGGACTGAGTAAGACAGAGTAGAAATGAACAGAGATATTGCTGATAAATAAAACAGCATTTACAGAAACACAATCAAGGGTGACAATCTGGCTGCCTACAATTAGAATAGTCCTTCAAAACAGTTCTGTTTGGGCTCAGCATAGTGTTTTATATTTGAATTAAGAAGCTTTTGTGCACGCAGGCTATAGTTTCCACTGCTTCCTATTATTTTATATGTTACCTGCTTGACCTGTAAATATATTTCAGTTTTTGAACCTTGGCATAGAGACAGGAAACAGAATGAAGAATTAGAGAAGCTTTAAGTAGCTCAGTATGGACAGAACAAAGGATGAATGCAGGGAAGGAAGGAAAGAATCTGCAGAAGCGTGTGGGAATCTGAATATGAAGAGCCTTGCATACAATGACAAAGAATATGAATTTCATTCAGAAAATTAAAGTAAGCAATTAAAGTAGCTCAAGCAGGAGGTGCCAGGGTCAGATTTGTCCTATAGACAGATCATGGGCAGCAGTGTACTGGGTGGATTGGAGGAGACAAAAAACAGAGACAAGGATAAAAGTTATATAGGTATTGATTAAACCAAGTTGGATATTATAAAGGCCCAATCAGTAACAGTTAAAATAAAGGGTGAGACATATTTATTTCAAAATTTGAAGAGGTTGAAAGAATAAATGATTGAGTGGGGAATGATTTAAAGGGAAGTGTCTTAGATGAAGACTTATTTTTCTGCCTTAGATGGCTGGATTCATGGGGGTGCCATTTGCCAAAACAGGAAAGGAAGATTAATTTTCAGGAATTTAAAACCCTCCTCTTTTGTCCTTACTCATCATCTCCATGTCTAGAGATGAGTTCTCTTCTTATGGCTATGATCCTGCACCTTCAAACAGGGTACTGAGAAACAGGTTGTTGTAACAGGCTCTATAAGCAAGAAAGCTTTTTTTTTTTTTAAATAGTTTTTTAATAGTTCTTTTATGTTTCAAGTTCCTAGGCCAGTAAGATTTGTTGACCAGAACTTTGTAACTTTCTGTTGCACTGATGCATTCTCTTTTGAGTTTCTTTCCCAGAAATGGCAGGACCTACTTGTAGCCATGAGATAACCACAGAGATTTACACTGCCTGTTTCTCTGGAGAAGACTAGGTAAGCGACACCCCACCACAGATTGTGCCCAAGGGCCCACTGAGCAGCCTACTCCCCGCATCCCACCAGCACACAACATTGAAAGAATGACCAATATTAACCCCTAGCTCATTATGTTACTAAAATCCCTGCCCTGGGAGGGAATCATCCACCATATTTTTGATCTTGTGATGTATGTACTAGCATGATCTCTCATTGCACTTGTGTGCGCTATACTCCACTCCAAACACATACTGATGCTCACTCCCCTCATGCATTATTCATTTCACCTCCAGAAAAACTCCTGACTCTGTTGGTCAGGGAGGCGGATTTGGGGCAGTCCATTCCTCCCACCTCCAGTTGATGTGTCGTCTGCAATAAATTGTCTCTTCATTGACAATCCTTGTGTCTCAGTAATTGGTTTTCTGTCCAGTAAGCAACATAGAGAACCCCTCTTGAGGTTTCATTAGCATCATGGTTTAGGGAACAGAGTATTAGACTTGGAATCAGGAGACTCCATTTTACACCATCTCTTTATGTAATCTTGGACATGTTATTTTCACTGTGCCTCAAGTATCTCATATGCAAAATGAAGATACCAAAAATTTTCTGCTTAACTCAAGGCTCGTTTGAAGATAAAATGTGCTGAAAGAAGTGAATGTACTTTTGGAAGTGCAAAATGTAAGGAAATATCAAAGAGGTTAATTGAGTTTCTTGGCACATTTGTGTCAGGAAAGTCAGCATTGATCCAGAGTATCATAGGGCAGATTAAAAAGCAGTGAGATATATAACAAGCTTACTGTGTCAAAACCAGGAGGAAATAAAACTAAAATAAGCAAAATATAAACTGGTGAGATGGGATGAAACTTTGGAAGTCAGGTCGGACTGACAAGGAAATTATCTCTTTAAGGAATCAGGGAAGATAACTCTGAGCAAGGAGGCCAGGTTGGTTCCGCAGTTCTTCCTCTGGAGATACTCAGGCTGAGAGTTTCACTGTGATAGTCTAGCTGCTGGCTCTATAAATCCTCCACATCTAGGATGTAATGTTGTTGAGGAAGCTGGTGAGCCATATGGGGTAGCTGGGGCTGTGGTCTACCCTGTGTATCTCTCAGAGATGCTGCCTCATTTGGGGTTGGAGGTTCATTTGTGGGTGATGAGGATCTACATGTGATAGCGATGCCTACATCTAGTTCTTCTGCAATTCTCTTCTCAAACAAATGTTAGTGGATTCCAAAGCAGTTCATACAGAGGTTGCCTCAACATAGGTAGTTAAATTAATTAGGATGTGGATTAGGAGGCTATAACAAAAAGACTCCCTAAATACAGTAGCATAAACAAGAGAGAAGTTTATTTCTTTCTCCTTTACAGTTCTTGGTAGGTGGTCTGGGGCTGTGTTGGTGGCTTGACAGGGTGAGAAGCCAAGCTCCCTTAATCTCAAGGCTCCATCATTGTCTTACCCAAGTGTTTGACACTGGCTGAACATCACATCTGCTAGGAGTACATCTTGGCCAGCAGAAAAGGGCAAAGAGGAGGAGGAAGCACGCTGCTTGCCTTTTAAGGACATAATATGGAAGTTTCATATGTTACTTATGTTCAATTGTACAAAGCTTAATCATATATCCACATCTAGCTTCAAAAAGACTGGGGACTGTGGTCTTCAGCTGGTGATCCATGTGCCCACCTAAACTTGGGAGTTAGAGAAGCAGAAGGGCTGACTGGACACTGTGGGATAGTTACCAGTCTCTGCTGAAGTGGTAAAAACAGTTGAGACTGGGATGTTAGCAATAAAGATCACTTCAGAATTGGTTTTTATGGATATCCGTAAAACTAATGTTCAATCTAAAGAGACAAAGTGAAATTTAATTACAGTTCCTACTGTTTTCTCTTTGTCAAAGTATAATTCATATCAGTATAATGTACATGTCATAACTGCTAAAATTAATGAGTTTTGACAAATATATATATATTCTCATCTAACCTATGCCCTATTTAAACAGTGAATATTTTCATCACTCTCAAACATTTCTCTGTGCCTGTTGTCAGTTAATCCCCCAAACACAGGCAACCACTGTTTTGAATACCATCACCATAGAACAGTTGTGCTTATTCTAGAGCTTCATGGGAATGAAATCAGACGGCATATACTATTTTACTTCTTTCCCTCAGAAAAATGAGTTTTAAGATTCAGCTCTGTTGTTGTGAGTAATATTCCACTATACAAGTTTACTACAGCTCGTTTGTCTATTCTCCTATTGATGAACATGTATGTGGTTTATCAATTTGAACTACTATGAATAAAGTGATGATGAACATTCATTTGTATTTTTTACTGGACATTTATTTTTATTTCCCTTGGATCAACACCTAGGAGTGGAATTACTGGGTCACAGGGTTTATGTATGCTCCCAAGAAATTGCCAGTTTTCCTACCAGCACTTTATGAGATTTCCACTTGCTCTAAGTCCTCACCAATATATGACACTGGCAGAATTTTCAGTAGAAGCTATTCTAATGGGCCTGTTGGGTTTTGAAGAAGGAAAAAATAAAATTTTATCTCTGACTCACATATTATCGTGTTTTTCAATAACTTCATAGGACAGTAAATGAACACTGAGAAAACATGTATAACATATTTTGAAACATATAAAATCTTATTCATAAAAATGATCCTATGGCAAATATTTCATTATAATAAGAAGGACTCGTTACAAGACTTTATAGTGTAATAGAATGCTTGGAGTCGCAAGATCAGGATCTTGCCTCTGAGATGCAACATTTTCATATACAAAGAAAAGATAGCAATGGCCCTTTCAAGGTTTTTGTGATATCTAAACAAGGTAATGTGCCTAATATTAGCATGGTGCCTAACACAGAGTAAATGCACAGTATATTTAAATAGAATCTAAGATGAGGTAGTCATTCAAATAATCATGGTCATGACCATAATCATTACCATTGTCATCATTATCATCACCATTATCACCTGTATAATCATATTACTAACTTTAACTGAAATCATACCATACTTAGGAACTGCTAAGCACTTGTATATTTTAATTAAATTCTCAAAACAAGCCTTAACTTCAGCATTGATATTTAAAATTTTCATGCAACTTTTGACCCTTCTATCCACAGGTTCTGGCTCACACCAAGGAATGCTTGCTGCTCTGTGCCCTTTGTTGGATAGAGGAGCTATTGTATCAGGAGCTTTGGCAAAAACGGAGGCATCACTGACTAGAACTCATGGGCAGAAAGCCAGCATGGCAGAGGAGCACCATTTCCTTGGCACTTAGTGGAGAGGGGACCCTTTCCTGGTACGTAGTTCCATGGAGTGCTCAGTTGTGGCTCATACCAAACATGCTTTCTGTAGTATTCTAAGGGAATTAGGGACTTGTGCATCTGCTCACTCTCTGGCTATCGTTTCTATCTAGTGTGTTCCAAGGGACACCATAAGTGTTTGTTTAAACACATTTCATGCACCATATAATAGATGATGAGCTTGGACTCAGAAAAGCTACATGATTTGACCAAGGTTGTAAAGTTAGCAAGCTGAAGAAACAAAATTCAAATCTGGGCTGTGTGGCTCAAAGTTCCTATTCTAACTTGCTATGATATATGAACTCCTTAATTGGAGTTTTATTTGTCATTTATTTTTAAACCTAATTGGGACTCCATGTTTCTTTTTAGTATACAATGAAAGACTTTCCCCATGCTCTGTGTCTGAGGAGGCCAAATGAGAAATCAAATACATGTCATAAATTTGCAAATGCAGTGACATGACAACAGAAAATGATGACACCAATCCAGTGATGGTCAAATGGATAGATACCATTTGGGTATCTAAGTAATTTCAAAACAAATCTCTGGAACACAATTTTGTCTCAAAGCCTAGAGAGAACAAAAATCTGGGTAGAATTACAGTTGTCCCACTTACAGGCTATTCAATGTAAGATATGTTACCTACCCTCTTTAAGACTCAGCTTCTTTATATGTAAAATAAACATATTGGGCTGGAATAAGTTCAAGAGATCTATTGTACAATATAGTGACTATAGTTAATAAAAATGTATTCTTAAAAATTGCTAAGGGAGCAGATTTTACGTGTTTTCACCACAAAAAAAAAGATAAGTATGTGAGGGAATGCATATGTTAATTTGCTCAGTTTAGCCATACAATGTATGCATATTTCAAAACAACATCTTGTACATGATAAATATATACAATTTCTATTTGTGTATTTCAATTAAAAAAAGATATTGGGACTTCTTCATAGGTTTATTCGAGGTTATAACATAACTTATTTTGTCATATTTTGTTGATTCTAAGAAATTATTGATTATAAGTACCATGGATTATTTTATTCTCAATTAAGAAATATATCAATTAATTATAATTATAAATATCAATTATAAATTATAAATATTATTTGCAATTATAAGACCCATCAGAATTTCAGAGATATTAAAGTATGGAAAATGTGCATCTTAAACATCAATAAAATGCTGAGTGCCTGCCACATAAGCCCCCACTAAATGATTGTCTATCCCTGGGGTTGTTGCTGTGATCACTATTATCATCACCGTGTAAACCCATAAAACTGGCACAAAGAAGAGTCCTTAGAATAAGATGCTTCAAAACATGATAGGAAAAATGATTCCCTGATGCTCCCAGGAGATTACAACTCTATCCATTGCTATCTCGATGATGGTGACACCAGGACCTCACACATTTGCCAACTATAATATCTGCTTTATTTTATTTTATTTTTAATTGTGTCAGCATTAAACCATTATTGGTGAGAGGATTTTCCAGAGGGAATTCTGAAAAGGACAGGAGAGGATTTCTCCTACTGATAGAAATAAAACCAAGTCCCTTTTGGTTATGTATCTCGAGCAATGCAAATGTCACATTTGAAGTTAAGACACGTTCCTCCATGATCATCCACAGATATGGAGAAGGAAAACCCTGAGACAGAACAAGTATCTCTTTCTTTTTAAAGTACTGATGGTGGGTAGATAGATATTCTGTTTTCATATTCTATAAGGAAAAGAACTTAGGAAAAAAGAAAAGTTTATTTGGGTTCAAATCTGGAGATTTAGTATTTTCTAGCATGTGATCTTAAGCAAGTTACTCATCCTCTCTGGGCCTCAGTGTCCTTAGCTATAAAATGGCACAAAAACATTTGCCTTTCAGAGTTGTTTAAATGGCCTTCCCATGTGCAATTCCTTCTATTCTTCTTTTCCTCCTGGTAACCTCTACTTTATATTTTAGTTCAAGTATCTCTTCCAGAGGAAACTATAGCAAGGCCTCAAGTAATTCCCTTTTTTTTTTGACCTTATAATTTTAATTTGAAGAACTGCTTTTAAAAATATATTTAACATTTGTCTCCTCCACTAGATCATGGGCTCTGTGATGTTAGAAACTACATATATCATTGTTTTATCCCAAGCCCCTGCTATAGCACCTGGCACACTGTAGGTGCTCCATCATTTTCTCAAATGAATGAATGAATAAATGTGTAAATGAAAAAATGAGGTGAAATGTCTAGTTCAACTCCTGGCACTAAACAAGCCCTCAACTGGTAGCTATTGTAATTTCTCTAACAGCTCAATGCCATTTTTATGAAAACCTTCAGAAATTCTATTTTATCTTCTTCCTGTGTTGCTGTGTTGCAATCATTTTAGCTGCACTAAGCCTGCCTGTCTGGGACCTGGCTTTATTTTCAGGAATCATTTGGAACCCTATGGCTGAAGGAGGGTTTCTGAGCATGTCTGTCTTTGTATGGTGGGCTGCCACAATCTGTATCCATTTGATTGGACCTTAGTGAAGATTTGTTTCTTTAGAAATTAAGGCATTTCCTCCTGCTGTGAGTGAGAAGGAATCAACAATTGCTATAGAAGTGCCAGCACCTACCGATGCCTCCCGGTTATCCAATTATGAGGCCCTGGTAACAGGAAAGAGCAGTGTTTGCTCCAGGAGTTGCCTGGGGGAAAAGCACAGCCATTTTCAAATGTCCTGACAAAAGGATTGGAAAGAATAAAGGAGAGCACCTGAAAGGAACCACAGACAGGCAGCGCTTTCATCATGATAATCTGCCAGGCTCAGTCCATCATTCTCAGAGGGCAAAGAGGCCTATTTCCATGTGGCAAAAGATGTATAGAATGAGCTGGGAAAATACGTTTAGAGATTTCTGAAAAATGATGCAAGGTTGTTTCCATATATAGGGATTGAGCATGCAGAGACCATTGACCAAAGCTGTGGCTCCAATCTGGTTTTGATCTGACAATAGAGTTATTTCTAGACCACCTAGATCCTGAAGTCAGACTGTGTGGGTTTGAATCCCAGCCCTATCACTTATTAGATGTGTCTAATGCTGGGTGCATTACCAAAGTTATCTGAGTGGTTATTATAAACACTTAATGCAACACAATTTTAAATAGAAGATTTCACAGGTAGTAATGCTCAGAAAAAATGTTAATCCAGTTATATCTGGTTGGAAAGTTCATATTTTTTCCATTATACAAGGATATTCACTCAGTACTATTACCTGTAGTGTGCTTAAGTGCCACCCATCACAAGCAAAATGGCATGAGATATTTGTGACAGAGCTGTTACTGTTTAAATCCACATTGTTTGGATTCTGAGAATGAGTGACTGGGAGCTCCATGACCAGGCCCTAATAAATAAACTTTATTTCTCCAGTGCCTACCATGGGGCATGGTAGATAGTGGAGACTTAGTACATGTTATTGTAATGATACTGATAGAGATGGAAATGAGAAGTCAGAAAGAGGAATAGTCTGGGTGGGAAAATGGTCACTGGTCTTGAATGTCCCTAGCTGTTTCTATTGCTTTTTTGATATGTCTTCCAAGTCACTAAGTATTTTGCTTGTCCCCTTTCACGTGCACTCTGTTTTATCAACATTCCACAAGTGAACACACCTTCCAGGTGTTATATGCTGATTGACATGTGATTGATTCTGCGTGTAATAAGATCATTGTTTCTGTTGGGTCAGTGTATTTCTCTTAATGCAACTTCTAAGACTGAGAGTTTTCTGGCAAACTCATCATATTTACCCAGGTCCATTCTAACCTTGTTGTTAACTGAAACCTGATAACTTTTTTACTGAAACTCCGACATCCTGTACACAAATAATTGATTTCTTTGAACTAAAACTCAGGACTTGGACAACTACTTCTGTTGGGCTATTCATAGAGAGATGGGTTTTTGAAAGAGGTAGAGTTTCAGGAATTGTTTAGATGATGGAAGTGGGTTGGCTGAACTTAAATGCAGGTAGAATGGGTATGTCCTGGGATGGCTAAAGAGACTGGTATCTTTAGGTCCAGAAGATTGGGCCTGGCAGAGAAAGGGAAACTGCAGCAGAAGGTGAGGTGCTTAGAGACAATGTGTGCTGCAATAAAAAATGGCTGCAAACCTGGTAGGGCTGGGAAGAAGTGAGCTTTGGGGGAATGTGGAGTTTCTAATCTTTTCCATCTCCTTGAACCCCCTTCAAGATTTCCTATACTCAGAGGGACCAAAGAGTGGCTAAAGCAATAGCTTTTCTGTATCCAGTAAATTGGAAATTAGTTAAAGTAAGGGTAAAAATACCTTGAACAGTGCTAACTTGATTCAATGGCTGCATGTCTTCTATATGTTCCATATATTGAGGATGATTCATAATTACAGTGGATGCTAGAAATAGGAATCCTATTGTGGCAGAGTATTCGAACATTTAATTATTGCCTTTTGCATACTATGCCTAATGAGTCTCAGCAGTTAGTAGCTAATATAAAAAGCATAAAGCCACTTGTTACATTTTTACAATATTCCATTTATGGCTGCTTTTGTGGTTTTCCACTCTGAAAGCCAAGATCTACCCTCACTACCCTTTAATTCCTTCTTTTTACCCATTATAAAGAACTAATCTTTTTAGTACACTGACATCATTTCTACCTGAATTTCTTTCTGGAGGGAGTTTAACAAAGTATTTGTTTCATAGCCTTAAGATTTAGGTAGAGATATTGTGATATGTGGATTAAAGGTAGATGCCCAACTTAAAACGTATTTACAAGAAGGACTATTGAGCCCATCTGGCATTGCCTATCATAAGCAGAATTTATTCTTGCTTTCAATTGCTTAGAATATTACTGAAAAATTATAATAAAAACAAAGCACTTAGTGATTTCAGAAAGATTAAATGAAATGGAGTTCCTAGCATGCTGCCATTAATAGATCTTTTGAGAACAAAATACCTTTATTAAAGCTACTCTGGACAACACAAAGGACGCAAGTATTCGAATCTCCTCAATCATTGGCCTTTGAAGCAGTTGGAGGGGGAGGAGGACATTGGCATACTCACAGACTGAGACCTTCCAGGGGCCATGCAGGGCGTGGCACTATTTGCCTATAGAGTTGTCCTTAGGGATTATAGAGTTTTCCCATCTTCCTCAAGGAGCCTAAGATCCTCATCACAAAGATAATCAAAGTATACAGGGATAACATCTTGGAAGCCATCGCTTACTCTTTCAACAAAGATGCCAGTTTTTTTGTGCTGTATTTTCTCTTCTTTCCCTAATTCCTCTATCTTCCAGGATTCCTGTACAACCATAGCATTCCAGATTGTCTGTCACTCAGAATGGGTTTTCAGTTCTGATGTCCTATAACTTGATCTCTTAGTACCAATGGAATTAAGATCTTAGGAGGCTAAAAACTGACCTAGTCAACATCACTGGGCAGATCTGTACCCATGATGGAGAAAGTAGGTTTGCACCTTATATTGTCTCATCCAGAAGTGTGGGTAGAGAGACACATAACGTCTACAGAGCTATGTGGCTGAATCCTGGGATATCTGCAATGTTGTAGCTAAAATCCTGCAATCAGAATTCAGCAAGTTCTGGAAAGAGTTTAGACATCAGGAAGAAAACATCTGTACCTGGTAGTTGGAGAGGGCCTGTTTGTGATCCAACATGGGAGGAATCCTGAGAGATTGAAGTGCCACCTGAAAGTATTGAAAGGTCTGGAGAGGGGCAGGTAATGTTTTACTTACACAGGAGCATAACTCTTAGTTCTGCCTCTATCAACAAGATTTTGAACAATTATATGTGCATGAGAGCACATTATTTTCATTTGTAGAGCCACCGCTATAGAAAGAAAAGCTAAAGAGTAAAATCCATAAATTGCAAACAAAGGAAGAGTAGAACATATGAATAGGGAAAAACTCTTCTCCATGACATCTGGGATTAGTTCCAAAAGGAATAAATTTACATCTACCCAAAGAAGTTTAGGTTAGACTTGAGGAAGCAAATTTCTGGAATGATTATGTGATACTAGAAAATTTCAGAGGTTGTAGAATCTCTGGTGAAATGTCCAGTCACTTCGATTTATGCTTCTGATATTTTTTTCCTTGAACTTTCTTTGAAGGCTGTTTGAACTAGAGAACTGACTTATTTTATTTTGTTTTGTTTTGTTTTGTTTTTATGACTGAAGAACTAGACTTTGGTCAAGAAATAAGGATGCAGATTAGTTTATTTTGGTATTTTATAAGGAATTAGAAAGACATTTTTATTTCTATTCTTATTAAAATCTTTTCATGGTCTCATTGAACCTATTGTCTCTGCCTAAGCAAGTTAAGTATAGTGAATTTTAGTAAAACTGTTGTCGATTCCAGATTCTGTAGTGACTTAATTTTCACTCTAGCCAACTGAAGATTCACAACTGGGCCTGGTGACATACTAATTCCTGATCACAAGTGAGATTGGACAGCAAGATTAGAAAGATAAAGACAGACCCTGTTGTCAAAGTGATTATAATTTTTTAAAATTTAATGCAAACTTTTGTGGGAAGAGGCAATGCTCAAATGAAAGAAGAGTGTTCAAGATGAGGGAACATGGATAACAATAAGTTTCAGAGTCTAGTCCTAGAAATGAAACTTTATTAATTACTCACTAACCCGAAGACAACTAGTAGTTGTTTTTTCAATAAGTTCTTCATTAGTTTGCTTTTCTGTTTCAAAATGGGAATAAAATGTTAAGAAACCAACATGGAAAATTGGTATTCTTGGGTTCACACCTATATGGTGAAACTCGTTGAGTGCACTTTGAGTTTAATTTGGGTACATTTCATTCTCAACATTGAAATTCTCAACTTATAGCTGAATACCAAAGATGAGACAATTTTGCATGTTTTATATTCCTCGAGTTTTCAATTTTTAAGCTTTCAAAAAAGTCTTTCTATATCCTACTCCTTTGTCCTGTGAGAGCTTCATCATTAGGATAGCTGCTGATATGAATTTGTTGAGTCATGAATCAGGATGACTGCTTAGAAAAATCATTAATTCTCTCTTTATGAAGCAAGTTTTCATTAGGTCAAATGCACAGCCAACACCTCTTCTCAGTTTATTTCCTAAGGTTATGTCTGAGACATGTTGTGTCAGTCTGACCTGATTCATTAAATTAATTCACAGGGGCGATTTCTTGTGGCATTGGCTTCACTTCTGATCCCCGAAGGGCCTGTGGAATCACTGTGCTACTAAGGCTATCATGAAGTCATATTCAAGATCAGGCTTCAGAAAAAGAGGTACTGGCTTTCACTTCTTGTTTCTAGGAGGCCTTCCTTCCTTCCTTCTTTCCACTTAGAGAAAGGCAGATAAATGAACACTGGCCAAATAATTTTCACTAAGAAAATCTAGAATGAGTCCAGTGAGGCTCATTGTATGGCTCCTGGTAACTTCTGGGATAAAGGGAGGCAGAAGTGGAATCTAAACACAGAGATTGACCTAGCAGAAATTGATTCCTTTTTCCCTTCCTCCTTCATTCTAGACATACCTATCTTCTCGACTCTGCCCATATATGATATCTTTTCTGAACCTGGGTGGAGAATATGGAGAGAGATTCTAGTTCTCAAAACCTTTTACTCCATATCAGACTTCATCCTTGTAGCTCATGGCCATTATCTATCGCCAGAATACTTGACAATTTTCCTGACAAGGCCAGTCTGAGAGCTTCACCTTTGGTGTCTACAGTGCACACACAATCTTATACTAAGACACTCATCCCACTGGATTGAAGTATCTTGATTATATTGATTTCTTTCCTAGCATATTGTGGGCTACTTGATGGAAAAAAACGTCTCATTAATATTTGTATCCTCAGTGACTAGCAGAGTATCAAAGCATAGTAAGTTATTGGTAATTGCAAGTGAATATTGAATGCATGGATAATTGCATGAATGGATAGATGGATGGGTGGGTGGATGGATGGATGGATAGACATCTGAGTTCTGACCTCTTATTGCTCAGAAACATTTTTCCTTTGAAAAAATGAAGGTTTGATGAATATCTCTAAGAATTTTCCTAACATTCTGGGAATCTATGATTCATTGGTTAGTGTTCCTGCTTCAAAGAATGCCTCTAGGTCATGGCCCTTTAATTTTTTTCTCCCAGAGTTCCTGATCCCTATTGCCCAGATTACCTGGAGTCTGAATCCTATTCTGCCTTTTGCATTTTCCTGTTCATCCCTGCCTTTGCTGGCTTTTCTGGGTTTAGACCTTATCTATTTAAGTCACATTGCCTCTGCTCTTCCCTGTCCTTATGCCATAAAAGTCAGTGAATGCTATCATTCCATGAAATGCTGCACTAGACCTGATTAATAATTCAATATTTCACAAAGGCCCCAGTGTATATACTATGGCAAGGCATGGTCATAATACTCCTATCCATCCATTTACCCACTTAGCCATCTTTTTCATATCATTTTTTGAGCAGATATTATGTTCCAGATATGCTATATGTATTTGCAGGCTTAGAATAAACAATGACTAAATGGAGTACCTCATCTCAAGATGCTAAGCATCTACTAGAAATAAGCATGTAAATTAGTGAGTGTAATAAAGTGTTACAATTTGGGTATTAAGGTAGAAATCTGTACAGAGTATGGTGAGAGAGCAGAAGAGAGCATGGTCAGTATTGCCTCAAGAAGAAGACAGGAAAGCTTGAGCTGAGTTAATAACTGCAAGTAGGTCAATATGGTTGGAGTTTAGAACACCAGAGAAAGGAAATGAGCTGAGGCTGCTACTGGGCCTACATCATAGCTCGACCTTTCCTCTGCTCACTTCTGTCTCCTTCCTCCTTCAATAGGTGTTGACCTCAAAGGCATTCCTGTATGTTTAATTCCATCTGAGAGTCTGATCTACTGAGAAGACAATCTTCCACCTAGAAGGCTTTCTGTAGGTAAGGAAGAGAAATGAAACAGGAGAGTAACATGACGACAACTGTGCTTTAGGAAGAACAGTTGAGTAATAGTTTGGAGATAATATTGAATAGATCGGGTATTAGACTATTGTCAGAGCCCATATGAGAGTTGATAAGGGCCTGAAGTTAGTAAGAAAGAACAAGAAAAGATATGGGGGGAATAGAAGTGCTATAGACACAGAAAGGGAGAAATGGGTCATAGATGTAATATGGAGAAAGAGGGGAAATAAGTTGAAAAAGAGCGAAGCTCACTGAGCTAAAGAACTCAGGAAGAACAGGTTTTATTGGTTGGGGGAGGTACACAGGAAAAATGGAGCCCATGCTGGCCATGTTGAGGGTGAGTGCCTGTAGGGTACCTACGTAAAGACGGCCAAGACACACAGGATGGCTCTGGGTTTCCAGCAGTGAGGTCTGGGTTGGGAAAAGGGAACATGGCCGTCATCATCCTGTGTGTGGAGGCAAACGGAAGGAATCAGATGAGCTCACACAGGAGGAGTATTTAGTCTTCTGAGAAGAGGGTTATGGACAGAACTGTGGAGAACACCAACACTTAAGACACTGTAAGTGCACAACAAGGGCCATTCAGACTTCACTGGGAGGCTAGCTAAAGGGAAGCCATTTTGCTTCCTGTATGCTTTCAGCTTGTTTTGTCTTAAAAGTTCAGAATTAACCTGCTGCTTGCTATACCACTGCTGGGCACAAGCTTAGAAAATGATCTTGAGGAAAAACAGATCAAGAGTCTGGAATAGGCCAACCACATACTGCTGAAGACGAGAGCCACCGGATGACCTATTGTTTGCTGATAACCATCGAGCAAGTCATGATTATCTGCACAAAGTTTGCTGTCTGCTGTGTACCTCCTTTACTCCCTCCCTTTGTAAGTTATTGAGTAAGCAAAGAAAGATGAGATGGTCTTTAGACAATTGTCTGCCATCTCCTCGGGCTGACAGCACTTGAATAAATCACCTTTCCTTCACCAATACTTGCTTCTTGTGTTTGGTTCTCAGGTAGCTGAACTTGTGTTTGGCAACAACACCAGCAGAAGAGGAGCCAATGAAAGGGACTGAGGAAGAATCCTCGGAGATATAGATGGAGGACAGATATTTGTGAAGTGATGGTAGGCAACAGGGTTAGTGGTCAATAAGGACTGAAATGTTACTTGGATTTGACATAATGATGACTAACCGTCCATTCATCCCTATCATGTTCCAGGCAGACTGTGAGTTACAGGATATTTAAGAAAGAATAATACTAAGTCCTGTCTTATAGTAACTGCAGTCCACTAAAGGATAAATACAAACAAGCAATTTCTGGGCAGTATGATAAGAACTTTGATGAGGGTGCATACACAATACTAGGGAAAACCTGAGGTTGGGGCGGGGGTGGGTAGTTGCTGAGCCAGTACAGTCTTTTTGGAGCAACTAATAATGAAAAAGACCTTGGGAATGTGAGGGAAGAATAGAAATTCACTAAAAACCTTTTACCCTGAAATGGACAAGCTGTAACCCTATGTATGTTAATTGCTTAATCTGCTTCTGTAAGACTGCTTATCACCACACCCACAGGAATGTTTGTGAAACTGATGTTATAAAGAAAGAAATTGAAATTGACTAATGCCTGCAGCTCATGCTCCACAGCTCGCCCTTGCAGCAGCTACCTTGTAAATTACAGTAACTTCCTTATGTGTACACTTCCTGGTATAAGGTGCTCTGTACCACCTCCTTGCTCTTGAAGTATAAAAGACAAGGCCCCCTGACTGGGGGGTGCTCAGATTTTGGCAGAAGATCCCCTCTGAGCCCGCCAGCGCTAATAAACCTGATCTCTCTGCATCCTCGTGTACCTCTCGGTGTTTCTCTCGACAACGTGACTCCGGTTTTGCCGTTACAGGAAGAGAATTGGCTTCACCAGGAGAAAAGTAGAGAAGCATTCAGGGAAAGATCAGAGGCATGAAAGGGCCTATTTCAAAATCAATGACTCATTATTTCTCTAATGGCCAAAAATGTGTTGTGAAAGAATGTCATTGAGTATTTAAAACACATTCTAAAGTCTCAGCAAGCTAGACACAGCTGTCTACAGCTTCTCTTCATTCTCTTCTGCAGGATAACCTTCAGTACCATTTTCTATATAATCAAATCACACACGTCACATCTCACTCAAGAGAGAGGTCTAAAGAGTAAAGGATTCTTCAAAGTTTACCAGCTGAAGCTGCTGCTTGCTCTAGGGCCTACTAAATAAAATTTTATTTCTAACAAATGTAACCTTTAGTTTTCTACAGCCCAGGGACCAGAATTTTAAGCTTGGAAAATAATGCTCTTTCCCAAATTATATTTTTGATGCTATTTGCTCACTTTCTTTAAAAAAAAAAACCAGCATTTTTTTCTGATTTTATAGTCATGCCTTTGGCCATACGTATAGGGAAGAAAATAAAAACCACCTGCAGTCTCAGCACCCAGAGATGACCAATTTAAATAATTTGAAGAATTTCTTCCACTACTTATTCTGTGTATATGTTTCTTCATATTGAAATTGCTTTTTTAAAATATAAGCATTCTTCTCTCGTATTGTAGGACTTGAGGGGAAACCTCCCCCTTGCCCCAGAAGATTTACTGAAAGATCAACTCACAGTAAGGCAGATTAATAGCAGAAACAGATTTATTTATTGTGCACAGGGGGAGAATCACAAGAGTGATTACCCAATATCCATATGGGGTCCAGAAATTTATATACGCCCTCATATTAGAGGGGAAGGGGAGATGAGGAATATAGGTAATTAATTCTGTTTAGGGGCAATAAATTGTTACTAGGGAGGATGAATAGATGGGGGAAGCAGATTGACTTGTAAATGATTCTCTTTGGAAATTAAATTAACCTGAGAGACAGGTATTATATTTAAAATGATTTGGGCCAGGTCTGGCTGCATTCTTGATCTTCTTTCCTGCAATATATTGAGGTAACAGGGAGGAGAAGGGAAGTCCATTGTTCTTGATGGATCTGTCCGGTTTTATGCAGATAGAGGGAAAGCCCCTCCAAGGCCTGTTGATCTCTAAGGGCCTTTAATTCTAAATACTCTTTATACCAAGGAGTCATATTTTGGGGTGAAAGTTCCTGAGATCCTTCAATATTATCTTCTGACTTCTGAATGATTAGCTTGATTTTTCCATTAAGTGATGTCCCTACATAGTGTATACCCCTATATTTCATCTGTCACCTTTTCTTAGAAACCTTTTCTGAATGCCCCCCTTTCCCAGTAGGTTTGAAGGCTGTCACTTAGTGTCCTTCCCTATATTTTTCACTGGCTCTTTCCATAGGACCTATATATGTTTGTTGGTGAAGTGCTCCAGGGCAAGAGCCATGTCTAGCCCATTTTTGTTTCCTGACATATAATAGACTTTTATATCTGTTGCCTTAATAGTGACTCTAATGACATCAAATCAGGTAGCATTTTTGAAAGCCCAGGTGGCAAGCATTGTGCCAAGGATTTTATCTATTTTATTTACTAATCTGTATCACAGTTTTCAGTTTTACAGGTGAGCATTATCCCATTTTCCAGATGAGGAACCTAATGTTTAATATAATTGACTCTAAGTTATGAATTAGAAGTCTTAATTAAGGAGAGTAAACTGAAATAGTAAGACCCCAGACCCACTCCCCTCACCTAATCATAAGGTCAATGCCAGTCTCCATGGAGGCTGCAAATTTTGACAAGAAATGAAGGTTGTCCTTTAAAAGTGAACAATAGGACAGAAAAGATGAGCAAGGCATACTCACAAGGTCATGAATCAAGGAGGTGAGAGAGAGCTTTCTAGTAGGTGAGGAGGACTATTTTATCACTGACATTGTTTAGAATTGCCAGGATATAGTTATAATAAAAAAGCAGATAGTCTTTAGTTGGTTTTATTATTTTTAGAATTATCTATAGGCAATACCTCCACTGATTACCTGTGCCAGTACCAACTGCTTCAGCCCATACATGCCTTAGTATGCTCTGCATATATAAAAGTATTATTGATTGTAATAGGTTGTGTTTGGCAAGTATCAAATGAGTACAGTGAAAGTGGAAAACAATATCCCATATTTTAATCAAACATCACAATTTACTCCTTTCATTCTATTATTTGAACATTGTAGGTTCAGGTCAAAGACAATAAAAAGAAAAGGCTGGTGCTGTGTAGGGGTGAGGGTAAACTTGCCCTTTCCCCCAAAAGTTCACTGAAAGGTCAACTCAAAATTCAGGCAGATTAATAAGACAAAGGTTTATTTGCCATGCACATGGGGAGAATCTCAGAGTGATTACTCAATATCCCAGTGAAGTTCTGATGTTTTTATCCATGTCTTTTTGGAGGGGAGGGGAAATGAGGAGTACAGGTAATTCCATGTAAGGGTGACAAATGGTGCTAGGGAGGACAAATGGATGGGGGAGACAGATTGACTTGTAAATGATTCCCTTTGCAAATTAAATTAACCTGAGGGACAGGTATTATATTTAAATGATCTGGGCAAGGTCTGGTCGCATTCTTGATCATTTTTTTCCTGCAATATACTGAGATAAGAGGAAGAAAAAAGGAAGTCCATTGCCTCTTTGATCTTTTGATGGTCAGTCCAGTTTATGCAGATAGAAGGAAAGCCCCCTCCAATACTTTTTGATCTCTAATAGCCTTTAATTCAAAATATTCTTTATACCAAGGAGTCATATTTTGGGATGAAATTTCCTGAGATCCTTCATTCCCCATGTCTGGAACTTCCCTAATAGTTTCACACATGAAAAGCTGAGTGGGTAGCTGTGGAGAGAGATCAGGTTAGTAGTCTAGTAACAAGAGATCTGAAAAGGGAGAGAGGAACATAGATTAGAATGAGAATAAGTAGAAAAGAACAGATCTAAGCACATTTCCCCACACCCCATTAAACCAGTCTTACCTTCTTGGAAATAGGTCTTCGTTACCTGATGGAGAATATTTATCTTGTCTTTTAAGAAGTGTAGATCACAGTCCCTACTTACCTTGTGTGGTTTTATGTAGAAACAGCATTTTTTTTCCCACCAATAATCATGCAAGCTCCTCCCTGTTGTGCTGCCAAGGCATCCAGGATGCAGCAATTTTGAAATACAACAGAGGCTAGGCTGTTGGCTTCTGACTAAAGTGCTCCCAATGCTTGCATGGTGATATTGAACTCTTGTTCTGTTACCATGGAGAGATTCAAAATTGCCCTTTCAATCTCATAAGTTCGAAATGCTGGATAAAGAGTCCTGAGCACCAAAAAGAACTTAGAATTGTGATATACAAATGGGTTTTTTGTAATATCATGTCTAGTACATTTGCCTGGTGAATGAAAAAGTTTAAGTTTGTAGTTTGGCTGGCATTTAAAGTGGAGTGCCTACTAACAGAGGGTGTCAGATAACCAAGTCCCCAGCATCCTGACCATCTAGGTGGGAACCACTTGTATACTTTATCACCATACATAATAAAAAGACCAGTGTTATTTACAGATAAGTTCAGGTTGGAACCTGTGACCTACCAGTCTGGAGTTTGTTGTGTCTCTTCCCCCTCATTGGCATTTCCACACCTCCAGTTTCCCTGTGTTCCTGCCAGTCTGTGGGAACAGAACAGGTTGTGAAATATTTGATATAAAAGGCCTTTGGTCTGGTTCTGGCAGTTATAGAGCTTGGTTTTTACACCTAACCAAGTCAGTCTAGGCTTTTGGGCTGCCCATATATAGTGTCTGGCAACTTAAAATGGGGAGTAAGTGAACTACCCCAAGTTACACAGGCCTGGCTTATGAGCTGTTGGAAATCATTGACATCATGAGGGTTATTGTCAGCACCATCTAAGAGGTGCAGGAATGCCATCTGTGGAATAAAACCATAGAGTCTGATCACAATATTGCCCTGGTATGTCACCCAAAAAAGATCCAGCATCATCTCTGTTTTCAATGCAGAGGGAAAAAGTCATTTCTAGTGACTTTACCTGAGCAAAAGATAGTTCTTGAGCTTCCAGAGGTTTTTCTGTGTCCGGTTGACTCACCAATAAGAGAAGCAGCATGAGGTTTCTTCTCTGGTTGTAGATGGCACATCTTGTCATACATCCATCTTTTGGACTGGTTCCACCGGCACTCACACTGGCAGAAAAAAAATGAGTTCAGGTTCCTTTACATGGTCTAGATGTTGGCATGACCAGCAATTAGATTGATTAGTTAGTGTGGCCAGGGTTTGAAAGACCAGTACAAAGGGATGCTGAGTCTGTGTCTGACCTGCTGGAAAAACAGTAAGAGTTAACAAGAGCAAGTCATAGTTTGAAAGAAGAGTCATAGGGGAAGATATAATAAATGGGACAATGGGATAGGTTGGGGCAAAATCCACTCAGCTTCCAATGTGCAATGCTCAAAGGGGGAGGCTTAAAAGAAGAAATGTCTAAAAAGGACCATTGCAGGGGTTAAAAGACAGAAAGGAAGTTATAGATGAATAATGGGGTTTCTTGATCCACAATCTTGGGAAAAAGCTGTCTAACTCATGAGGACATCTGCTTCAGGGGCCTGGGAACTGACCCTGGAAATCCTTACTTTCAGGTCACCTGTAGGGGTCATCCTCCAATTGTCTCAGTGTGGTCTGGCGCAGCTCACGTGAATCCAGGAGGATTTTTCTTTTATTTTTATGGCAGCATAGTTAACAGTACTTTATAAGGGCCTCCCCAGCGAGGTGACAGCACATATCTTCTCCTAAAAACTTTGATGCACACGTGCTCCCTTCATCAAACAGGATAAGAAGCCCTGTCAGTTGGCAGAGGCCATGCTCCTTTCACCTGTCAATGAAATGCTCCAAGCATATTAACGTCTGTATGTAGCTAGTCATGGTATTGAATTGTTCACTTAAATCCCCATGGTGTTCAGTCAGTCCAGGAATAGAAGGTTTATAGGTGTCAGTAGGCATGGGGTGACAGAACACTATTTCAAAAGGGGTTAAACCATGTCTCCTGATTGGAGCATTCCAGATTTTTTATAATGGCCAAAGGTAATGTTTCTGGCCATTTAAGTCCAGTGTCTTGACAGACTTTTCTCAAAGTCCTTTTTATTTCTAGACTTTTTACATTCCACTTGCCCTGAGGATTGGGGATGAATATAGGGTGTGAAATTTTAATGAGTACCTCAGAGCCTTTCCAAGCAAGTGGTTTAAAATGAGTCCCTCGATCTGACTCAATCCATAAAGGAGTACCAAAATGAGGAATAATGTCAGTTACTAATGTCTTTACCTCTGTTGTAGCATCAGCATTCCTAGTTCAATAGCATTCAGTCTATCCACCAATCATGTGAACAATAACCAAATAGTGAGAAAAGCCTAAAGCTGGAGGTAAATCTATAAAATCAATTTGGGGTGCCAAAAGGGATAGTCAGGGCCTTTGGGGGCTTCCTGGAGAGTGTTAGATTTCCCCAGAGATTTGGTGAGATTTACAAATAGTGCACTGGGAAATAATTTGGTCAGAGATATTATATATCCCAGGGAAGTACCAAATATATATTTTTAAATTATCCCCTGTTTGCATATATGTCCCATGAGACGGGAGATAAGTGCAAGTAAAAAAGGTAAAGTAAAGGGGCCACAGGGACCATATTTGGCCCAATATACAATCTATCTGATATCATATGTCCATTGGCAATAGAAGTGTCAGCAGAAATTAAGAAATGAGATTTACAAAATTGTGCCAAGTGTGTGGCAGATTCCAAAGGCATATTTGGAGTCTGTGTAAATAGTGGCAGTTTTTTTTTGGCCAATGTGCAAGCTCTAGTGAGGGCTACAACAAATTTGACTCAAGGCATTTTGGAGTAAGCTTGAGTACCCTGAAATATTTTTTCCTAAGTAACAGTTGTCTGTACCCACTGGAGTCTAGACCTAGAGGCTTTATGGCCTCAATTCAGCTAGAGTCTTTAAAAGAATGATAGAGTCTAAGAGAGCACTCTCTTTACAGAGTAAAAGATCATCAATGTACTGAACAAGTACTGAACAAGAGTGGCTCTCTGGGTAAAGGCTATAGAGACTAAATCAGCTCAGAGAATTTGAGAGATTATTGAAGAAGACTCACAGTATCTCTGAGGTAATCAAGTCCATGTTAACTATCTCCCTCTAAAGGTGAATGTAAAGAAAAGTTGTGAATCAGGGTTGAAATTGAAAGGAAAATTAAGCAGGGGTATTATTAAAGTCATGAAAAGGCATTTGAGTTAGTTTCTATCTTCTTGATAAAATATTTGATTTAAGCACATTATTTTTTAAAGGCAATTAATTAGAATTTTTTAATATATTGTGGTAGTGAAATATCTCATACAAATGACATATATAGACACATAGATATATTGACATACAGACAGAAGCAGTTCTAATAGCTCTTATAAAGAATTTTTATTTGCTGGCTCTTAGATATTACTTTTTAAAAAAATTCAGACTATCAATCTTTTAATTACCTATTTTATTGTATTAAGCATTTACTAGTTAGGCAACAATTTGTCTTTAGTAAGATGTTGCCATTTCTGTAAGCATTTGCCACTTTCAGGGCCTAATACTTATACATGTATGGGTGGGCACTGCCCGAAAGCAGAGTACTTACTCACTTCTTCTGAAATTAAGGATCTTATTTTCACCTTTGATCTTGGCTTTTTTTCTCAGATCTCTATGATTAACTTAGGCAATGATTTTTTCCTTACCCAAGCACATAAGAAAAAGGAACAAAGAGATAGAACACAGAAATCTCTGCAAATGCCTGAAAGTTGGAGTTCGTACCCCTTGTAGTATTGCCATTTACTGTTAATTTCTGCCTGACCCAGTCAGATATTTAAGGCCTCTAACTGGATCTAAGCTAATTAATTGTCAGATGCAATCTGATCCCAGACCTAGTTTAGTTTCTGCCACAACTTCTGAACCCAGTTAGGAACAAAAGTTTGCTCAAACAAACTCAGAGAGCTTAAAATACAAATCTGTGGCACTTTGGAATCTGAGAGAGAACTTACCCACATGTCTCAGTTGCAGTGAGAGAGCAAAGGACAACAAACAGGTTCCATGGGTCCCTCACTTGGACTCTCGGTACTCCTGGGCATCTCCGGGAACTCTATCTCAAAACCCACTTTTGATAAAAATTAAATTTAACGGTTTAATTGAGCAAAAAGCAATTCACAAATTGGGCAGCTGAGCTAGAACAGGTTCAGAGAGACTGTAATGCCATAGTGTGGTTGAAGAAGATTCATGGACAGAAAAGAGAAAGTGACATACAGAAAATGGAAGTGAGGTATAGAAACAGCTGGATTGGTTACAGCTCAGCATTTTCCTTACTTAAATACAGTTGGAACAGTTGGCTCCCTTTGATTGACCAAAAACTCTGTGATTGGCAAAGAGGAAGGACTAGAAAGGAGTGAAGATGAATGGAGCAAACTTATCTGGGACAAACAGTTGACATTTTTGCTTTTGAACTTTTAAACTAAAGTATCCTTTTAAGTGAAAACAATAAGCCTTAACCAAGCTTACAACTTAATCAAGGAAGCAAGAGTTGTCTTTAAAGAGGTGAACAATTTTTACAAGATCCAGAAAAGCCGCAAAAACAACAAAAAGAAAGAAAAGTCTCACTAGTCATAAACGAGATATAACCCACACTTTTTGTGTCTAGCCATATTTTCTGGGGTCCCAGTTTTTCAGCTGACCATTCATACATAAATATCTAAAAGCCCCTTATGCCTCCACAGAATACTGGAAAGCAAAAGCTGTGTGCGGAAGAGAAGAGAGTCAATTAATGGTGAAAGTTACACAAATATCAAACCAGAACAGGCTCATTTCTCTGTCTGGGAATCAAACCCAGGCTGCTGAGGTGAAGGCACAGAACTTCAACCATTAGGCCACAAGGTAAATTAGCCTCTGCCATTATTTCCACAGGGGCAGTGTTCAAAGGATTTTTATCTTTGTTTTAGATTAATGTTCACTCTTCAATTTTCCTCAAGAGAATTTTTAATGCTAGCCACAACATTATGTGTCTTTCTTTTAATCTAATTCTTCTACTAATACAAATAAAGCATTATTTTGAATAAGAGATCTCTAAAATTTACTTTAAAAAATTTAGAAGTCTTTTAATTAAAAAGATCCATCTTTTGGCCATGAATCTCAATGGTATATTTATTCCAAAAGCAACTTAATCCAATGACTCTTCATAGAAAACCCAGGTGGAAATTTTCCAGGTTTAGCCTGGAGAGGGCACAGAGAAGGCAGTTTCCAAGATTCCCAAAAATTCACTCTCAGAAATAGACAAGATAACAACAAAAACGAAAAAGGCTATTTTTGAGATAGAGGGAATCAAACAATATGAATATTCATAACACAAAGTACCAAATATATACTAATACCAGAGTTGCTCACAAGACCAGTCATTCACAAAAACCTTTTCTCTCATTAATCTTAAATTTGGAAAGGACAATGATCTTTTACCATTTGCTCAACCAGAGGCCACAGACAGGAAAACTTGGAGTCTGACTGGTAAGTTACAGTATCTTACCGTGTTGCTGGCTGGTCAGACTCTCCATTCTCCTCACTGCGGCTTCCAGAAGAGCGGAGAGGCTTTGAGATCCTGCTGCCTATGCCAAACCACAGGGGCGAGGGGACGCTTGCCCTTTTCCCCAAAAGTTCACTGAACGGTCAACTCACAATTAAGGCAGATTAATAAGACAAAGGTTTATTTACCATGCACATGGGGAGAATCACAGAGTGATTATTCAATATCCCAATGAAGTTCAGATGTTTTTATACATGTCTTTTTGGAGGGGAGGGGAAATGAGGAGTATAGGTAATTCCATGTAGGGGTGACAAATGGTGCTAGGGAGGACAAATGAATGGGGGAGACAGATTGACTTGTAAATGATTCTCTTTGCAAATTAAATTAACCTGAGGGACAGGTATTATATTTAAATGATTTGGATCAGGTCTGGTTGCCTTCTTGATTGTTTTTTCCTGCAATATATTGCTATTACAGGGAGAGAAAGGGAAGTCAGTTGCCCCCTTTGATCTTTTGATTGGTCAGTCCAGTTTATGCAGATAAAGGGAAAGGCCCTTCCAATGACTTTTGATCTCAAAAGGCCTTTAATTCAAAATGTTCTTTATACCAAGGAATCATATTTTGGGGTGAAATTTCCTGAGCGCCTTCAGCTGCAATGAGGGCAAAGTCGTAGGCAATTCAAAGATTAATTTAGGATAGTGACTTTTGCAACCAGATATCTGGAAACATCCACACATCCTGGGGCTGTGACCTGATTGTTTCTCAGCTGTGTCCTCGTAGAGGCATTCAGGGCCCTTTAGTAACATGTCATTTTATGTTTGCATTCTTGTCCTCAAATACCCTGAACACATTTATTTTTTGGTAATAACATGAATAATAGACTTTATTAAGTCCTCACTTTGAGCTAGACATTAATTTGTATAGATTACCTCATTTGTTCTAAGAGTAACTAAGGAAATCAAAATAATCTCCATATAATAGCTCCTAAGTAAGGCGCCAAGACATTTAATGCCAAAATCTTTGCTTTTGAACACCAGGCCATTTAATGCCACAATCTTTGCTCTTTTCATTTTGTCAAGCCTTGTTTTGATCTCCTGAGACCTTCTTTGGGGTAAGCATTCTGCTTGCTGAATATCTATTCTCCTTTCTTCGGCTAAAAGCATCTGATTTTTCCACTGGGGAATTTCATCTTTCTTTTTTTTTTTCCTCCTTTTATTTCAGAATATTATGGGGGTACAACACTTTGGTTATATATATAGCCCATGCACTGCCCATGTCAGATCTACAATCGTGGACATTCCCCAAACTATGCACCCCACACCCATTCAGTGAGAGTTTTCCCATCCCCTCCACCCGCCTCCCGCCTGCCCGCCCCCGATGAATCTTATTGCCATGTGTGACATAAGTATTGATAAGTTAGTACCAATTTGATGGTGAGTACCAATGGTGCTTGTTTTTCCATTCTTGTGACACTTCGCTTCAAAGAATGGGCTCTAGCTCCATCCAGGATAATACCAGATGTGTTAATTCACCACTGTTTTTTTATTGCTGAGTAATACTCCATGGTATACATATACCACATTTTATTAATCCACTCGTGTATTGAGGGGCACCTGGGTTGTTTCCACATCTTTGCAATTGTGAATTGTGCTGCTATAAACATTCGTGTGCAGATAGATGTCTTTATTATAGAATGTCTTTTTTCCTTTGAGTAAATACCCAGTAGTGGGATTGCTGGATCAAATGGTAGTTCTACTTTTAGTTCTTTGAGGTATCTCCATATTACTTTCCATAGAGGTTGTACTAATTTGCAGTCCCACCAGCAGTGGATGAGTGTTCCTATCTGTCTGCAACCCCGCCAGCACTTGTTGTTTTAGGACTTTTTGATAGGAGCCAATCTCACTGGAGTTAAGTGATATCTCATTGTGGTTTTGATTTGCATTTCCCTGATGATTAGAGAAGTTGAGCAATTTTTTATGTTTGCTGGCCATTATTCTTCCTTCTTTGGAAAAATTTCTGTTCATGTCCTTTGCCCATTTTTTAATAGGGTTGTTTGATTTTTTCTTGTTGATTTTCCTAAGTTCTGTATAGATTCTGGTTATCAGCCCTTTATCAGCTGTGTAGCATGCAAATATTTTCTCCCATTCTGTAGTTTGTCTGTTCACTCTAATGATAGTTTTCTTGACTGTGCAGAAGCTTTTTAATTCGATCAGGTCCCATTTATTTATTTTTGTTGCTGCTGTGATTGCTTTGGGGGTCTTCTTCATAAATTCTTTGCCTAGGCCAATGTCCATAAAAGTTTTTCCAATGTTTTCTTCTAGAATTCTTATGGTTTCACATCTTAGGTTTAAATCTGTTATCCATCGTGAGTTGATTTTTGTGAGAGGTGAGAGATGTGTATCTGGTTTCAGTCTTCTATGTGTGGCCATCCAGTTTTCCCAGCACCATTTATTGAATAGGGAATCTTTTCCCCAGTGTATGTTTTTTTGGAATTTGTCAAAGATCAGATGAAAGTATGAGGATGGTTTTATATTTGGGTTCTCAGTCCTGTTCCACTGGTCTATGTCTCTGTTCTTGTGCCAATACCATGCAGTTTTGGTTACTATAGCCTTGTAGTATAGTTTGAAGTCTGGTAGATAGATGCCTCCCAATTTGTTCTTTTTGCTTAGGATTGCTTTGGCTAGACGGGGTCTTCTCTGGTTCCACATGAAGTGTAGAATTATTTTTTGTAGATCAGCAAAAAATGATGTTGATATTTTGATAGGGACTGCATTGATTCTGTAAATCACTTTAGGTAGCAAAGACATTTTTACAATGTTGATTCTACCTATCCAAGAACATGGTAGGTTTTCCATCTGTTTACACCCTCTGCAATTTCTTTTCTCATTGTTTCATATTTCTCTATATATAGGTCTTTCACCTCCTTAGTTGGATATGTTCCTATATATTTAATTTTCTTTGGTGCTATTGTGAAAGGTATTGTGTCTTTAATTTGTTTCTCAGCTTGACTGTTATTGGTATCTATGAAGGCTATTGATTTGTGTGCATTGATTTTGTATCCTGAGATTTTGCTGAATTTATTTATCAATTCCAGTAATTTCTTGGTTGAATCTTTGGGGTTTTCTAGATACAATATCATATTATCCACAAAGAGTGAAAGTTTGACCTCTTCCGCCCCCATTTGGACACCCCTGATTCCTTCCTCTTGTCTGATTGCTCTGGCAAGGACTTTCAGGACTATGTTGCATAGAAGTGGAGATAGTGGGCAACCTTGTCTGGTTCCAGTTTTAAGGAGGAATGCTTACAATTTTTCCCCATTCAGTATGATATTGACTGTGGGTTTATCATATATGGCTTTAATAATTTTGAGGTATGTGCCATCTATGCCTATATTGTTAAGAGTTCTTATCATAAAAGGGTGCTGGATTTTGTCAAAAGCCTTTTCTGCATCTATTGAAAGGATCATATAATCTTTGTTCTTGTTTTTATTTATGTGGTGAATTACATTTATAGATTTGCATATGTTGAACCATCCCTGTGTGTTGGGGATGAAGCCCACCTGATCATGATGAAGTATTTTTTTGATGAGCAGCTGAATTCAATTTGCTAGGACACTATTGAGAATTTTTGCATCTATATTCATAAGGGATATTGGTCTGTAGTTTTCTTTTCTTGTTGTGTCCTTTCCTGGCTTTGGTATCAAAGTGATATTGGCTTCGTAGAATGAGTTTGGGAGGATTCCATCCTTCTCGATGTTTTCAAATAATTTCTGCAGTATAGGCACCAGTTCTTCTTTGTAGGTTTGGTAGAATTCAGGAGTGAACCCATCTGGATGAGGACTCTTTTTTGTTGGAAGATTCTTTATGACTGCTTCAATTTCGGTGCTTGATATTGATCTGTTTAGGAATTCTGTTTCTTCCAGATTGAGCCTAGGCAGGTAGTGTGTTTCTCAGAATTTCTCCATTTCCTCCATGTTTTCATGTTTTTGGGCATAGAGGTTTTTGTAGTATTCAAAGATGATGTTTTGTATTTCCATGATATCAGTTGTGACCTCTCCTTTTTCATTTCTAATTGAGCTTATTAGAGTCCTTTCCTTTCTGCTTCTGGTCAACCTGGCAAGTGCCCTATTTTGTTTATCTTTTCAAAGAACCAACTTTTTGTTTTATTAATCTTCTGTATTGTTCATTTGTTCTCAATTTCATTTAATTCTGCTCTGACCTTGGTTATTTCTTTTCTTCTGCTAGCTTTAGCATTGGTTTGCTCTTTCTTTTCCATTTCCTTAAGATGATTCATTAGTTTACTGATTTGTGACCTTTCTGTCTTTTGGATGTGAGCATTTAAGGCAATAAGTTTTCCTCTCAGGACTGTTTTTGCTGTACCCCACAGATTTTGATAATTTGTGTCCCCATTATCATTTAGTTCAAAGAATCTTTTGATTTCCATCTTAATCTCCTCCTTGGCCCGATAGTCATTCAGCACAAGATTGTTTGATTTCCATGTTTTTGGATGAAGATGTGAGTTTCTGTTGGAATTGATTCCTAATTTTATTCTGCTGTGGTCTGAAAAGATACAAGGTATGATTTCTATTTTTTAAAATTTGTTGAGATCTGTTTTGTGGCCTAGGATGTGATCAATTTTAGAGAAAGTTCCATGAGCTTATGAGAATAACGTATATTCAGTGTTGTTTGGGTGAAGTGTTCTATAGATGTCTGTTAGGTCCAAATGTTCTAGCGTCCTGTTTAGGTCCATTGTTTCTTTGCTTATTTTCTGTTTGGAGGGTTTGTCCAGTTCTGTCAGTGGGGTGTTGAAGTCCCTGGCTATTATGGCACTGCTATTTATTATGTTGTCTAGATCAAGTGGTATTTGCTTTACGTATCTGGGCGCTCCTGTTTTGGGTGCATAAATATTTAGGATTGTTAAATCTTGTAAGATTTTTCCCTTCACCACTATATAGTGTCCATCTTTGTCTTTCTTTACTTTTGTTGCTTTAAAGTTTATATCATCTGAAATAAGGATGGCACTCCAGATTTCTTTTGGTTTCCATTAGCCTGGAAAATTGTATTCCATCCTTTCACCTTGAGTCTGAATGAGTCCTTCTGTGTAAGATGTGTTTCCTGGAGACAGCAGATACTTGGCTTGTATTCTTTAATCCATTCAGCCAGCCTATGTCTCTTCAATGGGCAATTCAAGCCATTCACATTTATTGAGAGAATTGATAGTTGGGGTAGATTTCTGTTTATTCTGTTGGGTAGTTTCTCGTTCTGTTTTACCTCTTGAGTCATTGTGAAATGTGCGTTCTGGAGTTTTAGCTTTTGGGTAGCTTTACTCTGGTAGGTGTCTGTTGTGCTGGTTAGTGTATAATGCAGGTCTGTGTACTTCTTGCAGGGCTGGTCTGGACTTAGCAAATTCTATCAGTGATTGCTTGTCTGGAAAAGTCTTTATTTCTCCCTCATATAGGGAGTTTAGTTTGGTGGGATAAAGAATTATGTGTTGGCCATTATTTTGTTTTAGAAGAGTGAGGGTGGGTCCCCATTCCCTTCTGGATTGTAAAGTTTCATCTGAGAAATCTGCAGTTAATCTGATAGGGTTCCCTTTGTAAGTTAACGGCTCTTTTCACCTCACAGCTCTGAGGAGTGCCTCTTTTGTGTTTACTTTGGTCAGTCTAATAATTATGTGGCATGGTGAATGCCTTTTCACATTGAATCTCCCAGGAGTCCCATGTGCTTCTTGTACTTGGATATTGAGATTTCTGGCTAAGCCATGGAAATTTTCCTCTATTAGTCCTTCAAATAGATTCTCCAGCCCACGTGAATTTTCTTCCTGTCCCTCAGGGATGCCCATGATCCTTATGTTTGGCCTCTTTATATAATCCCACATTTCTTGTATGCTTTGTTCATGCCTCTTGTTTTTGTGTTCTTTCTCTTCAACTGATTTATTTAGCACATAGGAGTTATCTTCCAGCTCTTCCACACAGATTCTTTCCTCTGTGTGATCCAGCCTATTCTTAAGGCTTTCCACTGTGTTTTGTAGATCCTTGAATGCCTCTTTCATTTCTAGAATTTCTATTTTATTTTTCCATAATACTTCTATTTCTTTAGAAAAATTTTCATTCATTTCTTGCATTTTTCTTGTGGTTTCTTTGTGCTGAGATTCAATTTTCTCTTGAATTTCACTGAGCTTCCTTTTAATCCATAAACAAAATTCCTCTTCTGTCATTCTACTTCAACTCCACTTCATTTGAGTTGGTAGCCATTGCTGAGGAACTGATGATTTCTTTTGGGGGTGTCTTTTCACTCTGACTTTTCATGTTTCCTGAGTTCTTTCACTGGTTTTTTTCTCATCTGGCCTCTTGGTTGAGAGCTGGGGGTGTTAGGGATAGTTTACGGCCCTGTCTCCAAGCCCCCAAGGTTCGTTCCTTGGCAGAGCCAGGGAGAGGAGTAGTGGTCTGTATTGCCTTAGGTGTATTTTAGAAAGTTTGGTGGATCTCTTGGGTTACCTCTGACCTGTTGTCTTCTCCTCTTCATGGTGGAGTGTAGTGAGATTGTCCTCCCAGCTTGAGCTCCAAGCTGGTGGATTGTACTTGAGGGTATGAATCCACAGCTCCTGAATAGCTAGGTATTCTGTTGTGCTGGTGGCAGATTCTGATCCCCCAGGTGGGGTGTATGAAAGCCCCAAGCTTTGGGAGGGTCCTTTTAGCTCCTAGGGGTTACTTTGACCCCGGTCTTCCTGAGGTGCAGTAGAAAAACAAGGGCTTTTGGCTGCAGTGCAAGAGCTGAATTGGGAAAATTCTACACAGCTCAGAGGTTGCTTATCCAGCCATGTGTGTCTAGCCTTCTGACATGCATCTCCACGTGACACTGGCTGATAGGGGGATCTCCAGTTGTGCACCCCTTTTCCACCACTAGACCCCAAGGCAAGGTGGGAGGGCATCTCTATCCCCAGAAGTCTCCACCAGGGGGATGTTCCCATGGGGGGGTGGGAATAGTGGTTACTGGAGGCACTCTTGGATTGAGCAAAATTCCCTAATGATGTGGGCAGGGTTAGGGGCAGCTGCTCTGGTTCAGCCTGTGGCTCTTGAGGCATTCAGTTGCCATGAGAACTGGTACTTATACAAAATGAGTTACTATAAACAGCAACCTTCAAAATGACCGATCTCTGGGGTACAGGAGGGCTGGGACCTGAAGAGCGGGCACTAGGACCAGCACGTAGCTGACTCATAGGAGGCCAGAGCTGGGGTAACAGGACTGCATGGACAGGCTGCAAACTGTTTCCAGTACACAAAGGTTCTGCCACTACAGTTCCGAGATCTCATCCCACCTGGAACCCATGGATGCAGATGTACCTGGCCACCAAAGGCAAAGCCTGTTGCGCCCAGGCTGAAGAGCCCCTGGGCCATGGTGGGGTGAAGCTAGAGACCTGGCTCACAGCTACAGGTGGGGGCCTTTGAAGATGGCTGCTGGCCACCAGCCTGGCGTACAGCAGGGCTCAGATTGCCCCATGAATGCAGTTCTTCTCAACCTGCCTGGGTCCTGCGGAGGCAAATGCCAGTAGCCCCTAAGGGTGTGTCCCGCTCTCCGTTCAACTCCTGTGCTCAGGTCCCACTGACTTCCAGTGGTGAGGTGCTGGTCTGAAGATTCCCGCACACTGTCCCAGGAAGGTATATCTCCACCCAGTCCCTACCCAGCCCTGAGCAGTCCCTGTATATTGCAGCTGAGTTCCTTATGGCTCTCACAATTGCTTCCTCTCCACAGAGCCTGCTGTCTCGAGCTACAGCTTTGCCCCATCTCTGGGCTTGTCCCTGACCGAGTGGATGGGAAGTCTGTGGGGAAGGTGCGTAACCACTTGTAGGTCAGGTCACACTGCGCTGACCTGGCCAGTGCATCCTTCCTGCTCTCTGGGCTCTGTTGCACTCCTGCACTCTCCGATCTTTGTGAGTGAATCTCCTAGTCACCTGTTTTCATGGGCTGAGTATCCCACAATATTTCTCTGTAAATTCACAATGCTGTTTTCAGAGTGAGCGATCCATGCGCAGGCAGCTGATGGTGTTTTTCACGCCTTCCCTGGGAGCAGTAATTTTTTGGAATTTCATCTTTCCCATTGGATATACTCATAGTATGCCTGTCAATCAAAATGCATCATCCCCACCCCAGCCATCCTGACATAGGGGTGACCCGAGCTAGGCCAATCAAGCATTCTGTCTCTAAGTCTTGTATTTTAATCAGAATTGCATAGTATCTGGTCATTGATGGAATTTATTACTCCTGTGGTGAAGTCCTAAGGGGACTCTTCATTAGTTTCTGTTATTTAAATCCCAGAGTTGCCATAGTTCTGGTCCTTTCTAAGCCTTGTTATTCAAATTTTTCTTTAATTCTGTGAGTTATCTCATAGCTTTCCAATAAGTTACTTTTTGGCACAAATTAACCAGAGTTGATTACTAGATATCTGTTGCCTGCAACCAAAGAACCCCAACAAACATGGTCACATCCTGTGCTTTGTCTATTAAAAACAAAACAAGACAAATAAATAAGAAATTGTGGGGAAGGGAAGAAAATTTCCCCTTCACCCCCAGAAGTTTCCCTGAAAGATCAACTCACAATAAGGCAGATTAATAAGAGATAGAGATTACAAATTTACTTACCATGCACACAGGGAGAATCACAGAATGATTACCCAATATTAGTGGGGTTCAGAAGTTTACATACCCTCATTTTAGAAGGGAGGGGGAGATGAGAATGTAGTTAATTCTGTGAAGGAGCAAGCAATAAATGGTTAGTAGGGAGGATGAATAAATACTTAGGAGAATGAATGGATGGGGAAAACTTGTAAGTGACTTGTAAATGATTCTCTTTGGAAATTAAATTAACATGAAAGACAGGTAGTATCTTTAAAATGAATTGGGCCAGGTCTGGTTGCATTCTTGATCTTCTTTCCTGCAATATATTCAGATAACAGGAAAGGGAAGGAAAGACAATTGTTCTTCTTGGTAGGTCTGTCTGGTTTTATGCAGATAGAGGGAAAGCCCCTTCCAATGCCTGTTGATCTCTAAGGGCCTTTAATTCAAAATACTCTTTATACCAAGGAGTTATATTTTGGGGTGAAATTTCCTGAGCTCCTTCAAAATTAACAACTAGTCCCTATGGGGATACTTACTTTGTTTTATGCTGTACCTTTATTTGGATTTCTTCTTGTTTTAGAAAAAGCCACTGGTGAGGATTGGAAGCTCCAATAGGTTTACACAGAGACATAAAGAGAGGAGAGGATCAGGGGGTTTCTAAGATAAATTGCCGACTTCCAGAAGCCCATTGTACAGATGTGGATACTGAGGAATAGATGAATAAAAAGATCTGGGCAATCTTTCAGGGTGAGTTAATGAACAACCTAGAACCAGGCATTACCATCCACCACAAGGATGGGCTTTTTAATATATGCCTTAACCATATAGTTACTTCACTTTAAATGTCTCTTTACAATATAAAGACTTCTAAACTTTAACCAACTCCCCCAGAAAATTGTTTTTCAACAAAATCATAGTCTAAAAAGTAATTCATAAAGTTAGCATAGTAGTTTTTTGTTGCTGTTTATTTTAGGAATGGGAGGGATCTCTTCACTTGTGAAATTATAGAACATAGACTGGCTAAGAGAGACTCCATCTCTCTTTCAAGATATCTTGAGCATTAAATGACCCAGATGCCTGGTTCAAAGGAGCAGCTTATGATTCTAATCCATGTGCTGAAGGTGACTTTGTCTTTGGCCAGAGCCCCAGTTTCGTTAAGGTATTAGTTTTAATTTCTCAAAAACAGGACCTGTCCATGAAAGGTTTTACGAAAGGGGAGTGAAAGGATCATGTCTGTTGGAGAATCACTCCCGCAGCACTGAAAAAGTTGACTGGAAAAGCACTTGAGTCGGGTCAGGTAGACCAGTCAGGAGGCTATTGCAATAATACAGGAAAGAAATCATAAAGGTTTAAATCATGGCCCCTTTTGAAGTGAGGAAGAGAAAATGACAATTAATGATTCTACATTCACTGTAGCTCAGTTTATGTGGGCCATCTCATTTGTAGCACTTTATCTACTGAAGGCATTAAATGCTACCAGGCACACCTGCTTCTTAACTTGAGCATCACTCAAGAATAGAACTCAAGCCAAGTAAAATGCAATTTTCTCAGTATGAGACTTTAGCTAAAAACAAGTGAGCACAGCAGTTCCTAATTGCTAGACTGGCAACTCTTTACCAAGGTGGGGAGATCAATATGAAATAACAACAACAAAACAGGATGTATTCTGTGGCAGACATCTCTCCAAAGACAATCTAGCCAAGGGGAGGTCTGCAAAATCCAAACCTGCTATAAATAGGAAGTTCCAAAGGAAAGCTTCCAAGTTCTTAGGAATGGAACAAGAACTCATAGTATAAATGACCATATATTTCCAATGTGTTGAACATTCTCTGATTTGGGGATGAGATGGAGCAGTCATTGCTGGCTTTTACCATGGTCCTACAATATATAACTGACCATGTGACTCTACTGCTACAGACACTTCTCCATCATAAACACTCCAGAGTCGTAGTCCAACCATGATGTTGGGACTGCTTAGGGGAAGGGGGCACTGGAAGGGCTTTTAAAAATCATTGTTATTAATGTTAAAAAGAGTTAAAGTATGGAAGCTTGAAAATACTTATTTTTTCTTGTTGCAGTCAATTCAAGATTATATGTAAAATAAGATCACACTGACCCAGTGGCATTACACCCTTTTTTCTTGACTGTAAAGGAAGGAGCTGAAATGCCAGCTCACTGGGGAATAGCATTATGTTGAGTACTTATGGGAAGAAGGTGCAAATGTGATGATTTCAGTTAAAAAAAAAAAAGGTTGATAATAATCACTGACCACAAGAAGATACTCTTTTAATGATATTCATAATGAAGGAGCTCAGGAAGTTTCACCCTAGAATATGACTCACTGGTATAAACAGTATGTTGAATTAAAGGCCCTTAGAGATCAACAGGCTTTGGAAAGGGCTTTCCCTCTATCTGCATAAAACCAGACCCATCAAAAAGAATAATGGACTTCCCTTTCCCCTACCTGTTATCTCAATATATTACAGAAAAGAAGATCAAGAATGCAAATAAACCTGTCCAAAATCATTTTAAATGTAATATCTGTCTCTTGGGTTAATTTGATTTCCAAAGAGAATCACTTACAAGCCAATCTGTTTTCCCCCATCCATTAATTCTCCCAAGTATCTATTCATCCTCCCTAACCATTTATTGCTCCTCAACAGCATTACCTATATTTCTTATCTCCCCCACCCCTCTAAAATGAGTGTTTATAAGTTTCTGGACCCCACTGGGATATTGGGTAACCACTCTGTGATTCTCCCTACGTGCACAGTAAATAAATCTTTTTCTTATTAATCTGCCTTATTGTGAGTTGATCTTTCAGTGAACTTCTTTTAGGGAAGTTTCCCCTCACTCCCACAATAACCTGTAGAACCTGGCCCGAACCTCTCTTCCTCCGTGATCTCTCTGCCCAGGAGCACACTTGACGTTTGGCATTCTTGTGACATGTGGCACTTTACCTCTTTCTTTTGCCTGGAATGTCCTTCCTCTTCCTCCACCCTCCAGTCTCTCTGAAGTGCTTTCTGACTCTCCTACTGAAAGCCATGCAGCACACAGCATCCTCACACACCTCTAATTGCAGCACCAACCTTGTTTTACAAGACTTACGTGTTAAGGGGCCATCTCCCTTAAAAGACTGCCAACCCTTAATTAAGGGCAGGTACTCTGTCTTAGTCACGTTTCCAACGTGGTTGACTCATAGCAGTGCTCAATCAATGTTTAGGAAATGTTTGGTAAATATTGAGGCAGTAACATCAGGAAGTGTTAGACGTGTGGTAATTTTCTATGTCACAAGCCTAATGAAAATTGAAAAACATCTATTTTGACACGTGTTCTCTTTTTTTTTTTTTTTTTGCTGGAAAGAGAATTACTTCACATCTTGGTTATGTTAATTTAATAAATATTTCCTGAACATTTCTGGCTAAATTTTGTGGTGTTGTCATAATCAGAGATTAATAAAACATTATCCTTACCCTCAAGTTGCTCACAAGATAATGAGACACATACTTAACCCCAGCCTCACCATTGAATAGATAGGTGTATGTGCACGTAAATACACATCACAGTGAACTGCAGAATAATTGCAGGAGGTTAGGTTGGGCTAAAATGGGGCCATGGGGTCAAACTTATACTCACAGAGCAGAGCTGGGGAAAGTAGAAATTAATTCTGATATTAATTATGATTAGAGGTTGGAATGTGGGGGCTTCCAGATTTAGTAGATAGTGGCTTAAACTCACTTCCTTTTAGATTTGACTCATACTCTTTTACAGACTTGAAAAGATCCCTGACTAAATTCTCTGAGAAATAGAAAATGGAAATCCTCAATCCTGTGTAAAATCTCATGTTCCCTTCTCAATTAAGTCAAAACACTTGACAGCCCAGCCTTCAGGAGATTGCTTGCAGGGCTGAGTTTTCTCATCCTGAATCTAAAGCTCAATATTTGGGACTTAGTCAGCAGTAGAAGATGGGATCTTAATAAAGTGAGTGAATGTTATCTAATGATTGCCCCATAAAAGTGAAATGCATAATGGAAAGGAAGAGAAATAAATGCCACTATAAGAACATTGTTTAGAATCTCAAAGCCTTGGCCTAAGATGCTTGTGCTAAGTAAATCCAGTTTCCAGGTGCCCTGACCTGGTCCGCAGGAAGGAGATCTATGTCTGATGATGCCACAGCAAAAGATGAGATTTCCAAATGCTGGCTTGGAATACAGGCAAACACTATGGGGGTATTCATCAGAATATTTCAAATATTCAGACTTGGAGAACATTTGGAGGATTCCAAGGGTTGTTCTTTGACCTTGGTCAACCCCAGAAGATATATCGTGGATTCAATAAGAGAAGATATATAAAGCAATGGAAAAAGCATCAGCTTTGGATTCTGTAGACCTAGGCTGGTTTCTATTATAATTACACCATTAGGTGCCTTTAAACAAGTCACTTAACTTCCCTGAAGCTCAATTTCCCTATCAATAAAATTGATATAATAGTAATTCACCATGCTTTTGCCTAAATACTACTTACCATAAACTCAATGAATGGTGGTTGTTATTATTAATATCATAGTAGAAGAGGTTAAGACCAAGAAGAGGTTAAGACCAAGCTCTGAACTAGCCGCGTCCAGGGCCAAATTCTGGTCTCTATCGTTTAAAGGGTTTATAATCTTGAAGAAGTTATTTAATCTCTTTGTGATTCAGTTTCTCAGTTTGTAAATGGGTATGATAATAATCACAAGAATACCAGCCTTATAGGTTTGTGGTGAGGATCAAATGAGATGATATACTTAACCCTCTCAGTATAATGCTTACCACTTAATAGGTGTTCAATAAAAGTTAGCTGTCCTCTTCATCATCCTCATTATCAATGGCATACATCAGTAGCCTCATCATAATGAAAGTCACTATTTACTGACAATACCTATGTGCTGGGCACTGTGTACTTCATGTGCACCATCTGACAGGGTCTTGCTCTGTTTCCTGGGCTGGAGTGTGGTGGTGTCATCATTGCTCACTGTTACCTCAAACTTCTGGGCTCAAGCCATCTTCCCACCTCAGCCTCCAGAATAGCTGGGACCACAGGCACATGCCACCACGCCCGGCTTAATCTGCACTCTTGCGGGGTGTGGCAGGAGGGAAATGAGCTGAAAAATATCACTGAATCCTGGGACTGGTGAAGAAGGCCTTGATCTTGGAATATGCCCTGAATTTTCTCAGTTCCATGCTTTTGTTCAAATGGTTTCCTCTCTCAGAAATTCCTTCTGCACCTGGAAATATCCCACTTGTGCTTCAAGGCCCCACCTAAACGGCACCTTATCCCTACTAGGGGTCTCTAACGAATCTCAGTGTTTCAGCTGCTTTCTTCCGTGCTCCTCCAGTCCCGGCCCACGGCATTTTTATACAGATTACCACCTGTGTTGTAACTCTTAATCAATTTGTTTACCTCTCCCATGATCCATAACTTCATTGGGAGAATAATGTCTTATTCATGTTTGCGTCCTCAGTATCCAGCACAGTGCTTGGCACATAATAAATGCAAAGCATATGTTATTTTTTGAAGTAGGTAAGTTTGCCTCTGAGACACTTCTACCCACTATGTCATTGCATGAACACCTGGCACTAACACCCCAGCCTCTCAGACTTGAGTTCCATTTGCAAAGAACCAACTACATTAAGTCCTCCCTTAACATCATTGATAGGTTCTTGGAAATGGTAACTTTAAGAAAAAGAATGTATAATGAAACCAATTTTATTGTAGGCTAATTTATATAAACAAGAGTTAAGTTCCCATAGAATATTTTTGTCATAAAAAATCACCAAACTTCTAAAGAAAGACCCAAAACACTTCTAATATTAAACATTAAAATAAATTAAGCTATATGTATATTTAAGAAAGATTAATAAAAATGAGTAAGATAAATATTTACCTAATTTTTGGTGAATCAACGAGTGATGGTGGTTATAGTGGTGGTGGGTTAAATCAAGGAATAAATGCTTGCAAAGCAAAAATTGTGAGGAGTACCTCTTACCACCACCTGGTTCAAAAACAAACAATCACAAATATGGCAGGATTGAAAAGTGCTTTCATACCACATCATTTATTGTTCTGCATTTGTATGATTGTCACATAGTTTATGAATTTTTATCTTATAATAATTTGTATTCATTCATTCATTCGTTTTCCAACCCAGGAACCCACCCTGGATAGGATGCCATCATATCGCAGGGTGCACACACACACACACACGCTTACTCACTGAGATTGGGACCATTTAGACATTCCAAAAAACCTAATGTGCACATCCTTGGAATGTGGGAGGAAGCCAGAGTACCTGGAGAAAACCTAGACATGGGGAGAATGTGCAAACTTCGCATAGACAGTGGCCCTGGCCAGGAATCAATTTTTTTCCTCATCAATGTTCGAATGAAATGATGTTGAACAAAATGACGTTATTCAAGGAATTGCTGTATTCTTTAAGCTGTAAAAATCTTCTCTTTGCATATAAACAAATGGTAAGAGCTGCTGAAGTATGTTAGATAGTAAGTATTTTGTCGAATTATTCAAATAACAACTGGACATGTAATTGACAGGTTTGATCTGTGAATGGGCATGAAGCCCAGTGCCCTGTGATCTGCATTATCCCAAATTATTTCCTATATGAAGCTAAACTTATCTCAATGCCCATCAGATTCCAGTGCCCAGCCAGGGAAAACCACTACAGAGCTTTCTGGGGGAGATGGCCCTTGGTCTTGGGACTGGAGAAAAGTTCATTTTTCTTGTAATAAACTGGCCATTTCTTCTCCATTGTCACCTAGTGCCTCCCTAACATCCGGCTGCTACCTGTTTCAGTCGCTCTGTTTGTGATGTCAGAAAGGAAACTGTGAAGAAGAACAAAGACACAGGGTCAGAGGCAACTGAATTCCAGGATTCCCTCTGTGCTGTGGCCTTGATTCTCCCACATCATCAAAAGAAAGAAAACAATCACCTTCAAAGGAAGGGCATTACTGCGAGCAAGGCTTACCTCTATCTCCTGAGAGCTGCAGATGTTTGCTGAAACAGATAAAGGCAAGGACTGAACACTTCCTTGAAGGCTGCTCCCTTGGGCTGTCACCTCCAGAAAAAGTCTTCAGAATGCTGCATCGAGCACAATAAAACCTGCTGTACAATCACAGACATTTAGAAGTTATCATCTGAAACCAAGGCAGCCAAGGGGGCTGTGCTTTATTAAGCAGTTACTATATGTTAGTATTTATAATTCTTTATCTTGTTAATTTTTATGACAGCCCAGTGAGATAAGCACTATTATTATAGCTCCTTCACATATGTGGATGAAATGTAGCCTTTCTCTTATGTGATCTAGGCTTGAGCTACCTTAGAATTTCATAGAGCAGTAAAATACCCCAACAAAATTTGAGGATCTTAATTTTAATAAAAGTGGATTTTCTTTTTTTAAAAAAAGCACTAACCTCCATCTATAATTAGTATCACTTAAATGAAAAGGACATTTATTGCCACAAAAAAGCACAATCTAAGAATAAATTGGAGCCTTTTTGATGGAATCCCTTTATTTGCATGGAAATCTTGCATAGTCTACTATCCAGCAATCCTACCTTGAGGTTTTTATTTGAGAATGATTCTTGGCAATGCACATCAGGAAACATGTACAAAAGTGTTACTTCATATTGGAAGTAACTAGGAAACAATCCAAATAACGATATACAGAAAAAGGGATAAATAAATGTTAGGTATGTTTACATAATGAAATAATATACAGCAGTCAGGATAAGTGAACAACAGCTGCATGCAAAGATATAGATCTTAATAAAATATTGAGTGGTATAAATTCTCAAAAGATTACCTGCAACAAAAAATACTATATATAGAGTTAAAACTTTATGATATACTTTTTAGGAAATATATATGTGTGTGTATATATATGTGTATGTGTGTATATAATTTTTTAAAAGATGAGAATAACACAAAATTTAAAATAAGAGATAGCTCAGTTAAGAGAGGCACAAGAGTGAGATGAACCAGAACTACATGTAGATTTAGATTATGGCCAATGTTATAGTTTCAGTGGTGGGTGGGAGATACTCCTGTGTTTATTGTACTCTGTTGTTTCTAACAAACAAGTAAACAAACAAGGTTTATGCATGAGCCAATGATGGGAATGTATCATAAAACAGGAATTATTAATTCATTTTTTGTTACTTGAGATCCAAATGCAAACAAAACACAATACAACAAAATAAGAAAAATCTTTTTTCCACATTTTCCCAAGGACTGAATTTACTAGGCAAGGAGTGGATACAAGGTTTGGAACAGTGATCTAGATCAACCAACTCATTTTTCCATGAGGTTAAGAGTTGTAAAGCCAGCCCTAGACTTGGGCATGGTACTAAAACCTCTACTGGAGAGTCTGCATGGCAGACAGAGAAAGAAAACATCAGCTAAGTGCACAAAGGACAGGGGGCTGATGACTGGGTTGAGAAATGGGTAGACAGAGTATATAGGAGAAACCCAGAGACACTATATAGGAAATAGATGTGGGAATGTTGGAAAGGATACAACCATCTATGAAGAGTGCTGCTGCTGTCATTGCTTATTAATTCATGTTTCCTTCCTGTGTGAAATAATAGAAAATTTACTCTGATGTAGATGGAAGACTTAATGGGGAACTATAGTTCTCATGGACTTCTCAGTTCTATAGTAGGGAAAGTATCCACTTGTTCTACTAACTAGCAGAACTTGTTTAGGGAGACATGCAGAAGTTATAATTCAGTTTACAAAAATGCCACATTAATTAATCTGTCCAACTGCCTATTCAATGACTAATCTCAACACATCACTACCCCCTGTCACTCTCCATAGATTTTAGGGCAAAATTTAAGCTTCTTAGAAAACAGTCTATGACTTGCCCTTGTCTGTCTTCTCAGACTCATCAACCACACCTCCCTCACAGACACCTTATTTCAGTGTCCTAGTCTGTTTTCTGCTGTTATAACAGAATACTACAGACTGGGTAATTTATAAAGAAAAATTTATTTCTCACCGTTCTGGAGACTGGGAAGTCCAAGAGCATGGCACTAGCATCTGGTGATGGTCAATCCATGGTGGAAGAGAGAAGGTGGCAACAAGCTCATGAGACAGAGAGAGAAGTGGGCCAAACTTATCCTTTTTTATCAGGAATCCACTCCCAAAATAAGAGCATTCATCTATTCATGAGGGCATAGTCCTTATACCCTACTCACCTCTTAATGGCCCCACCACTTAATGCTGTTATAATGGCAATTAAATTTCCAACACATGAACTTTGGAGAACACATTCAAACCATAGCAACCAGTCTTCCTGATTGTTCCAATTTCTTAACTCTGCCCTACACTCTCCACCTTGCATATGTTGCTCTGTCTGGAAGGCCATTCCCCTTTTATTATCTAGGTGATCCCTATCAATCCTCCAGTACTCAACTCAGGCATTTCATTTTCAGGAATCCTTTCTTAATCATCCAGGTAGATAGGCTCTTCCTTTGCACACTTCCATCATAATATTTGTAGTAATCATTGGCTTATATTTGGTTCTCTACTCCCATTCTGAGAGCTCTTTGAAGGAGAGATTTACCTTATTTAGTTCCATAAGGCTCAAATATCCTATGGAATGGGGCACAGTATACACAAGCATATACTCATCTTTATATCTGCACTGTCTAACATGAGCCCAATATATATATATATTTCATTCAATAAATATTAACTTAATGGATTGAATGGCAAAGATAATACTATAACCTAAAGCAATGTTCAGCAAATAAAAGAGGCCCACTTTAATCTGAACAGCAGCAGATTTGGTATTTAATTCAGCTAGCAGGTGGGTTCAGAGAGGACATAGCTGTCTGTCTGTCAGGGAGGATATGGAGGGGTTTCAAGCATAAAATTTTTAATGGGGGTTGTATTGTGCCACATGCTCTCTAGCTGTCCCAATTCAGAGCTTCCAGGATCTTTCAACGGTGGGTTCTGTCATTCAGCTTTGAGCCATGCTGGCACACAGTACAAGACATGCTTCTAGGCCCTGGAGGCATCCATGCAGCTACCTACTCACTACCCAGCTCAATCTCTTCACGGACCCAGTTGCAAAGACTCCGCGGATAACCTTAGGTTGCAAAGGCACGTCATTTATAAAGACTGTTTTAATAACAGCAGTTTGTAAGCATTTCCTGAGTTTCTTTAGATGACAGTATCAAGGGCCTTTAAAAGCCAAATATCATATGAAGCCTAAAATTATATGATGAAGCCATCTGTATTGCACTGGGAAAATATCATGTGGCATAATTAATTCATTGGATGTGATGATTACTTAGAATTATACAAATACAGTATTGGAAGCATATGGAGTGTTCAAAAGCTTGCAAAAATTCCAGATCTATTAAACTTCATAAATTACAAACTCTATCTTAATTATCCCATAAATTAATATTGCACTATAACTTCAATGACAAACTTAATTTCCATCCAATTAGTTCAAAATGGCAAGGTAACTAGCAGCCTCATCTTTTTTCAAAGCATAGGAGGAATGGTCAGCCTCTTATGTCAAACTGCATGAGTACGAGGTCTAATAGAGTAGCATTCCAGTCCCAAGTTGGATGGCCGCATAGTAGCATTTATTCCCTCCCATGTTGATCTGTACGCTAAAAAAAAGTTAGTTCGCTAAGTTAACAAAAAAAATTGAAAAAAAAAAAGCAGAAAGAAAAGTTTCAAAACAAGTCAGATCACTAGAACTAGAGTTTCTAACATTAAAATATTTTTGAATTAAAATTTATGATGAGTATAAATGATTTTTTCTATAATGTCAGAAGTTCCCAGCTTGAGATTATGTGTAGCTGATATAACAAAATGCAAATCTCTCATGCAAATTCCACAAATATTTATTGTATATTATTTATATACCTGGTGTTTGAATACATAAAAAAATTTCAATTCTCTTCAGATCTAACATTCAATTTTGTCATTGATCAAATTCAATCCAGTAGAAATGAATTCAATTTCAGTAAATTATAAAGAATCATGGTTAAATGTTGAATAAAAATTGACTAATCGGTGAGTAAAAAAATATCACAAACAAAACAAAACTTGAGTAGAGGATTAACTAATAAGAGAGGCATTAGACAAAAAAGGGATTTCAGTAACTGTGCAAATCATCATTAATTGAAAGGTAAAGAAGGCAATGTGGTTCAAGTAGAGAGTGTAAGGGTATCAGGATTTAAGAGGATGCTAGAGGTAGTAGTGGTCACACCACGCCAGACCTTATAGACCATTTATATGAGTTTTGCTTTCATCTCAGGGCAATGGTTTGTCACTGAAGGTTTTTAAGAAGAATGGGGAGTGATTTTAGCAGATTTTTGTTTTAATAAAAATAATTTGGCTGCAGTTTTGAATGGACCAGATGAGAGCAGATTTGGGTAGATGAGTCAGTATTACATGGTAGTAGCCCCATGATAGATACTACTAATGATGCTAGTGGTGGGGATGGAGAGGAGTGGGGCAGAACTGAGAGGTATTAAAGGAAGAAGGTAAACAGGACTCTGGCTCAGATAACAAGGTTATGCCATTCATCAAAGGAAGGAGCTCTACAAGATGACCATGTTTTACAGGAACGATCACTAACTTAGCTTTAAACATATTGTGTGGGGTGAGTATTTAATCCTCAAGATCAGAGGGGAGATATGTGTAGAAGATGTAAAATTGAAAATCATCTTTATAAAAGCATGACGACTGAAGTCTTGGGTATGAGTTAGATTGCTATGGAAAGAGTATAGTGTAAGAGAAGGAGAGTGTCTTGGACTGAGCCTTAGGAAACATAAATATTTAATAATCAGAGAAAAAACTGTCCTGTAAAGAAGGCTGATAAAAACCGGTTGGAAGTAAAAGGATGGGCAAAAATATATCTAACAATGAAGCTCCAAAACACTGAAGAAAAAAATGGACAAAATTGAAAAGAGAAATAGATAATTCAACAAAAATTGTTGCAGATGTCAATGTGCTACTCTGGATAATTGATAAAATAACTAGACATAAAATCAGCAAGGATATAGAAGACTATAAAAACACTATCAACCCACTTGATGTAATGGACATTCAAAGAACACTCCATTCAAAGAAAGTAGAATACACATTCTTTTCAAGTGCACAAGGAACATTCTCTAAGGTAGCTCATATACTAGGCCATAAAACAGGTCCTGATCAATTTTAGAAGACTGAAATCACACAATGTTATGCAGTCAAAACAGATTTAAATTAGACTTAACCAATAAGAAATTTGAGAAATCTCCAAATATTTGAAATTAATCGATACATATATAAATGACCCATATGTCAAAGAAAAAAATCACAAGGGAAATCAGAAAATATTATGAACTGAACGAAAACAAAAACACATATGTCTAAATTTATGGAATTTGCCAAAGCAGTGGTTAGAGAGAAATTTATATCTTCAAAAGCCATTACTAGAAAAGAAGAAATGTCTTAAAATAATAATGTAAGCTTATGCCTTAAGAAATTAGAAAAAGAGAGCAAACTAAAGCCAAGAAAAGAAGAAAGGAGAAAATAATAAAGATTAGGGTATAAATGCATAAATTGGAAAACAGAAAATAAGAAAATGAAAATAAAATTGAGAAATTTTTAGCTAGATTGACCAAAAAAGAAGAGAGAAGATATAAATTACTGAATAAATGAAACAAGAGAATCACTATTGACACTACATAAATTAAAAAGATTACAAGGGAATACTATCAGCAACTTTATGCCAACAAATTGGATGATTTAGATGTAAAGGAAAAATTCTTAGAAAGATACACATTAACAAAATGGACTCGAGAAGATATAGAAAATCTGAATATATTGATAATAAGAAATTGAATTATTAATTAAAAACCTTCCTATAAAAAAAAACAGGTGAATTCTATTATATATTTAAAGAAGAGATAACATAATGAATTTACAAACTCTTTTGGGATATAGGAGTGGAGGAAACATTTCCCAACTTACTCTAATGACAACAGTGTTAATTTGATACCAAACCTATATATAGACATCAAAAAATGAATCCAGCAACATATAGAGATGATTATATATTATGACCCAGTGAGATTATCCAGAGAATTCAAGATTGATTTTATATTTTAAAATCCTTTAATGTAATTCACCATATTAATAGAATCAAGAACAAAAATCACATACATAATTTCTGTAGATACAGAAAGCTTTTTGAAAAATTCAACACCGATTCTTGATATAAACTATAAATAAACCAAAAATAGAATGGACTTTCTTCAACCTAATAAACGGCATCTACAAAAAACCTACAGCTAACATCACGTTTAATAATACAAGAGTCAGTGCTTTTTCACTAAGATCAGGGACAATGTGAGTATGTCAGCTCTCAACACTTCTATTCTACGTCTATACTATGGATTGTAATCTATATAATAACCCCATTCCCCCACCCCTTAAAAGAAAAGTAGGAAGGGAAGGAAGGAGAAGGGGAGGGAGGGGAGTGCGAGAGAGAGTGAGTAGGAGTGAGGACATCCAGATTGGAAAGAGAGAAGTAAAATTGTCTTTATTCTCAGACAACATTATCTTGTGTGTAGAAAATAAAATTTAAACAATCCACACAAAAAAACTGCTAGAACTAATAAACAAGTTTAACAAGGTTGCAGAGTAACAGATCAATATACAGAAATCAATCATATTTCTGTATACCAGCAATGAATATAAGGCAACAGTTCCACTTACAATAGTATTAAAAAGAGTAAAATACTTGGGAATTATTTTAACAAAAGAAGTGTAAGATTTGTACACTTTATATTATAAAACATTTCTGGGAGGAATTAAAAAAAGATCTAAATCAGGGATAGAAATAAAGAGCACTCAAGAGAGTCAACTGAAACATGATTAGGAAAAAAACCCCAGAATTCAGTAAGGTAGATAGATGCCAAAATAAAAATATAAAAACCAATGCATTTCTCATATTCTAGAAATAAGCAGTTCAAAAATATAAAGGAAAAAATGTGATTTACTGTTGCAAAATAAAATAGGAAGTACCCAAAAATAAGCTTTCTTGTATAAAATCTAAACAAGGCAAAAAATAGGATTTGAATAGATTAAGGGATAATCTTTTTAAAACTACTTAAACAGACCAATTCTTTCAAAATTAATTTGTAATTTTGATGCAACTTAGTAAACATTTTAAGAATTTGGGGTGAGATTGTCAAAGCAATTCTAAAATTCATCTGGAAGAACAAATGAATGAAAATCACTAAAAAAATTCAAAGAGAGGGGAGGGGTTATTGCTTTACCAAATATAAATATTTCCTATGAAGTCTCAATAATTGAAATAACATGGTAAACATGAGTCAACAGGTAGAATAATAGAGCAAAAGGTAGTTCTAAAACAATATTGTCAATGAGTTGTTAGAAATAATTTAAGCATGGTTATGATAATAATGTTTGTCCACTTCGCAAACAATAATTTTAGATATCCATTCTATAGAATAAAGTTAATTTCAGATGAAATAAAGAGTTGAATGCCAACAAAAAAAATAATAATCCCAAACCCAAAACCAAACAAACAAAAAAAATGAAACCATATAAACAGAAGGAATATGAGTGAATATTTATCTGATTATGGATGGGAAAGAACTTTAAGACAAATAGTGAAAGATTTCTTAAAGGCAAAATGGAAATAAAGCTCATTAGTTAATAATAAAAGCTATTGTTTAAAAATCCTAAACAAAAATAAAAGGCAGAAGACTAATAAAACATTCACTGGAAATATGACAAATGAATGCTTGCTACAAGCACATAAAATCAACTGGGGGGAAAAACACCCAGAATCTGCCACCCTGCCAAAAAGAAAAATATATGAACAAACAGTAACATAAGAAATACTAAACAAACCAAAACCAAGATGACTATAAATATTAATCAATACAATGCTAATTAAAATCAAATTTTAGTTTTCCTTGTGAAACTGGCTGAAAATCAGGTTCTTAAATGGTAAATATTGAGATTTTCCATTAGGCAGTAAAAGAATAAATTAACACAATCTTCTGGTAGATAATTTGGCAACATCTAACAAAAAGCTTAGAAAATTTGCATTTTTTGTTCAGATATTATTTTTTTGTGAATACTGAATAAAGATACATCTACCAAATTCCATGCCACTCTTCTAGTTCCAAGGGCCCATAATCTCTTTATAATAAAATCCTGCTTCCTGGCCTCTGTGACTCCTAATCCATTATCCATTCCACAGTTGTTGTGATGTTTCCAAAATGTAAATGTGATTACGTCATTCCCCATCTTAAAACCCTTTTATAGCTAGTCCACTTACCTATTTCTGTGTAACAGTATTCTAAAATTTAATGGCTAGAACAAAATTCATTTTATTATACATTATAATTTTTTGTGTTACAGATTTGGACAGGATTTGCCTGGGTGTTTCCATTATGTCATGAGGTATCACCAGGTCACTTGCTAATATGTCACTGAAAGATGGGCATGTCTGGAGGACCCATGATAGCTTCCTTCTCATGTCTGGCCTCTTGACTGGAATGGTTGGAAAGCTGGGCTCAGCTTTCAAGCAAAGCACCTACATGTAACTTCCACAGCATGGTCATAAGATCTAGAAGCATCTCAAAATAAAACAAACAGGCATTTCTCCTATGGGAGGGGTAAGAAGGAACTTTGTGCAGGAGTGGGGCAAGTATGTGGGGGTGAGCACATGGCATGATTGGGGCAGCATAACAGGAAATGTTTTATTTTTCCTCAGTGGTCAGCGGATTCTGAAAATGACCCATTAAGGGAGGATGCGCTGCACCTTAGTGCTTGCTTAAGCCTAGGGGTGAGCTAAAGTTCAGGGGCCTATGGGGAGGACAGAAAACTGACTAATACTTGGCTAAGTCAGTCAGTGGGTAAGTAGTGGGAAAAAATATGTTAATCATCTCCCACCAGACACAAAAATTAACCCAAAAAGGATCATAATTAAAATCTAAATCTATAAAACTCCAGAAAAAATACACAATAGAAAATCTTGGTGGCCATGGGGTAGGCAAGTTTGTTTAGGGCAAAAAAAAAAAATAAAAAGAACCATAAAAGAAAGAAAATGGTAAGTGGACTTCATCTAAACTAAAAATTTTGGCTCTTTAAAAGACACTGTTAAGAAAATGAAAAGGCAAAGCCACAGGGAAAACATTTTATCTGACAAAGGACTTGTATTCTGAAAACATAAAGAATACTTAAAAATCTATATTAAGACAGAAAACCTAATTTTTAAAAAATGAAGTAAATATTTGAGCAAATTCTTCACCAAGGAAGATATGCAAATATAAAATAAGCATATGAAAAGATGTTCATCATCATTAGTCATCACAGATATGCAAATTAAAATCACAATGGAATATCACTACACATCCATTTAAATGGCTAAAATTAAAATGACTAAAATAACAAGCGTTGGAAAGGAAGTGGAGAAACTGAGACTTTCATACAAAGCTGGTGGGAATATAAAAGTGTATAACTTTTTTGAAAAACAGTATAATTTTTTTTCTAAAGTGAAACACCTGAAATACAACTCAGCAAATACCCAAGCTGAGCATACCCAAGAAAAATGAAAACTATGTTCATATAAAAGCCTCTATGCAGTTAGTAGTTGTATTAGTTTCCTAGGGCTGCATGACAAATTATCTAAAACAGTTTTTTAAAACAATAGAAATTTATTCTATCATGTTTTATGTTTGAAATCAAGGTATCAGCAGAGCTGAAAGCTCTAGGAAAGAATCCATCTGCTGCGGAAATCCCGCTTTTTTCGTGGTCACTGGTCAACAGGCCCACATTCTCTGGTCTTCCTATTATAGTTTCAGCCTTTGTGCTTTTTTCTTGGGACATATGAAACAAACCTTTTATACAACCCCGTGGGGATTTAAATTTTGCTTTTGCTCTTAGGCCCATCTGCCAAGTACTCTATTCAGACTTTTCTGCTTTATTGTGCTTAACTCCACCAGACAGATGGCTTCTCCATAGGGCTTTCATCCTGGGAAGTAAGGCAAGAAATTCCTCTCTTAAGGTGTCCTCCCAAACTTATCTTCAAATTCTATCATTTTCTTTTGCTAGGATCTGGTCTACATTTAGAAGTTGAAGGTAATGAACTCTTTTTTCCATAATTCATAAGTCTTTTACTATATTGCTCCATTTTTTGTTCACGTAAAAAAATTTCTCCAATGAAGAAATGATTTTATCTCTTCATTCCATGTAAAGAAAACTGTTCTTATAATCTTCATGTTTTTTCTCAATTTTATTATTTTTAGCTTCAACTTTCAGCTTTGAGTTTGAATTTAAAAAAGTCCTGTGTCTCTCAAACATCCCAGCCTTTGCTTTTAAAGTTCTTGCTTTCAAATTGTTGCTTCCTTTAATGAGTTTTAAGACTCTATTTTGGAACTTAATGCCAATATCTTGACTCTATGTTCTAAGCAGTATATGTTTTCCCCCAGATGGCAGTAAATAAACTACTTTTCACTTTCTGTCTAAATGGTGGTAAAAGGGTAGTACAAAAAAGTATTGGTGTATCTGGAGTGTGAAAAATCCTGCTTAGTAACATTCAAAATTCTTCCTTTTTTATCTCCCTTTCTCTCATTGTTACTTCCTATCTGTCTGTTCATCAATCCATGGACATCTGTGTTTATACACACACACAAATGTGCATGCATATACACATAATCACAGGTACTTACATAAATATCACATAGAATGGTATATTATTTCTTCTTTTTACCATTTTCATGTTAGAAGATGATATCTATTTCATTTTGCCCTGGTGGCTAAAAGCCCAGGCATCTTCATAGCTATCATTCATTAATTTGACAAATGTTTATTGAACTCTCTCTAGATGCCAGCATTGCAGCAGACATTGGAGAAGATATGTCCCTGCCCTAAAAAGAGACATTGCCTAGTGGGAGTGATTGACAAGTATTTTGGTCAGGGTTCCCCAGAGGAACAGAACCTATTCACACATATATAGGAATTGGCTAATACAACTGTAGCGGTAGGCTAGTGTGAAATTTGCAGGGTAGGATGGCAGGATGGAGACCCAGGAAAGGAGCTGATGTTGCAGCTCAAGTCCAAAGGCAGTCTTTGGTATAATTCCTCCTTCTTTGGGAACCTTAGTCTTTTTCTCTTAAAGCCTTCAACTGATTGAATGAGGCCAACCTACATTATGGAGGATAATTTGCTTTATTCAAAGTCTACTAATTTAAATGTTAATCAAATCTAAAAAAAAAAAAAAAACACTTCACAGAGACATCTAGACTGGTGTTTGACCAAAAACTGGGTACCATGGACTAGTCAAGTTGACAAATAAAATTAAACATCAGAGCAAGTAAACAGAAAATTAAAGTGTGATAACTGATAAATTCTAGTATTAGAATTGTCACTCATAGGTTATAAAACAGCTATACTTATATGTTCAAGGAGATTAAAAACCAAGCATGAAAATTTTAGTAGGGAATTGAAAACTATAAAAAGGGATATAGCTTAACTAAAAAGAACAAAATAGAAATTGTAAAACTGGAAAAATATAATCTACATTAGAAATTTAATGAATGAATTTCCAGCAGATTGAACCCTGAAGAGAGATTTGGTGACTTGGAAAATAGGTCAGGAGAAATATAAAGCATAAATTAAGAAGAGAAAATATATAGAAAATTCAGAAATTACAGTGACAAAGTCCAACATACATTTAACTAAAATCTCAGAAAGAGAGGAGTGAGACAATGGAACAGGAGCAATATTTGATGAGATGAGCCAACATCTGAGAATATTCTAAAACCAATAAAAGATAAATGAATAAACAAACCAAAAAACCCATCAGTCCAGAGATACTAGAGTCCAAGAAAACCAAAGCATGATAAATAAAAGAAATATATAGCCAAAAACATCATAGTAAAATTTTGGAAAACCAAAGACAGAAAAAAAATATTAAAATCAGCTAGACAACCACTAAACTGACAGCTGACTTTTCAAAGGTAACACTGGAAGGAGAAAGCAATGGCATGATGTCTTCAATATACTGAAAGAAAGTAACTGCCAATCTAGAAACCTATACCCTATGCAAATATCCCACAAGAATGAATGCAAAAAAAAAAAAACCCCAAAACCAAAAATTCAGAAAACAACAAACAAAACAAAACATGTTTTATGGTAACAAAAACATGAAAAAGTTAATTTCCAGTTAATCTAGTCTAACAAAATTTCTAAGCATGTAGCTGAGCAGTTGGAAAATTATACCAGGTAGAAGCTCAGAAATATAAAGGAGGAAAAAAGAGAAAATAAAGCAATAAAAATGGTTGATAAATCTAAATGATATTTATGTATAAATATTTATAATTTTGTAGAATATATCTATTATTATATCACTATTCACATAAATGCCCCAAACATGCACTTTTAACATATTCTGTTAAATATGTATAATTAAAATACATGACAGTAGGGGAGAGAGGCAGAGCAAGGTGAAGTAGGACTCTTCAGTGATTATCCCCCCACAGAGATATCACTTTGAACAAGTATACACATACAAAAATACCTTCACAACAGCAAAGGGGATGAAGTGAGAGCTCATAATACTTGGGTATAGCCCAGAAATAAGAAAGACATAGCAAAGATGGCAAGGACAGTTTTACATTATCTCATCATGTCTCCCTCAACCCTAGGCAGTGTAGCACAAAGAATTGCTATTATCAAAAAGACAAAATATAACAAGTGTTGGTGAGGATATGGAGAAAAGGGAAACCTTGCACACTCTTGGTGGGAATATAAACTAGTACAGCCATTTAAAAACAGTGTGGAGGTCCCTCAAAAAATTAAAAGTAGAATTACCATACAGCAATCTCACTACCAGATATATATCCAAAGTAAATGAAGTCAGTATGTTGAAGAGACCACTCCAGTCCCATGTTTACTGCAGCCCCATGTTTACTGCAGCTTTATTCATAATAGCCATGATATGGAATCAACCTAAGTGTCCATTAATGGATGAATGGATAAAGAAAATGTGTTGTATATACACAATAAAATACTATTCAGCCATAAAAAGAAGGAAATCTTGTTATTTGAAACAACATGGTTGAACATCAAGGATATAAAGTGAAATAAGTCAGGCACAGGAAGACAAATACTGCATGATCTCACTCATATGTGGAATCTAAAAGAGTTGATCCCATAGAAATAGAAAGTGAAATGGTTGTTACCAGGGGCTGAAGTAGTAGTGGTGAGGGGTATTAGGACTATGTTTGTCAGAGGTTATAAAATTTCAGCTTGATAGGAAGAATAAATTCAAGACAATTTTAAATTAAAAAACATTTTTTATTTCAAAGTATTAAGGGGATACAAATATTTTTGGATACATGGATCACTTTTTTAATGCTTCAGTAACGGCTATAAGTGTTTCCATCACCCAAACAGTGTTCATTGTACCTGTTAAGTAGGTTTTGGCCCCTCCTTCCTCCCCTCTCCCCTCCCCCAGCTTGATTTCTCCTAAGATTTACATTCCTCTGTGCACACATGTGTTCATTGGTTAGTTCGAGTTTAATAGTGAGCATATGTGGTGTTTGTTTTTCCATTCTTGGGATACTTCATTTAGGGTAATGGTCTCCAGTTCCATCCAACTTGCTGCAAAAGGCATTAATTCATCCTTTTTTATGGCTGAGTAGTACTCCATGGTATACATACACCACATTTTGTTAATCCATTCATGAATGGATGGGCACTAGGACTGATTCCACATCTTTGCAATTGTGAATTGTGATGCAATAAACATTCACATGCAGGTGTCTTTTTGATAATATGACTTCTTTTTCTTTGGGTAGATACCCAGTAGTGGGATTGCTGGATCAAATGGTAGGTCTACTTCCAGTTCTTTGAGAAATCTTCATACTGTTTTTCACAGAGGTTGTACTAATTTGCAGCCCCACCAACAGTGTATAAGCTTTCCTTTTTCTCTGCATCCATGCCAACATCTGTAGTTTTTGGACTTTTTAATAAAAGCCCTTCTAACAGGAGTAAGATGATATCTCATTGTGGTTTCAATTTGCATTTCCCTGATGATTACTGATGTTGAACATTTTTTTGTATGTTTATTTGCTATTTGTCTCCCTTCTTTAGAAAAACTTCTGTTCATGTCTTTTGCCCACTTTTTAATGGGGTTGTTTGTTTTCTTCTTGCTGATTTGCTCAAGTTCTTTGTAGGTGCTGGATATTAGCCCTTTATTGCATATATAGTTTGCAAATATTTTCTCCCATTCTGTAGGTTGTCTGTTTGCTCTGTTGATTATTTTCTTTGCTATGAAGAAGATTTTTAATTTAATCAAGTACAATTTGTTTATTTTTCTTCTTGCTGTAATTGTCATTGGGGGTCTTAGTCATAAATTCTTAACCTAGACAAGTATCTAGAAGAGTTTTTCCTACATTTTCCTCTAGAATTCCTATAGTTTCATGGCTTATATTTAAGATTTTTATCAATCTTGAATTAATCTTTGTGAGTGGTGAGAGATAGGGGTCCTGTTTCATTATTCTGCATGTGGCTATCCAATTTTCCCAGCACCATTTATTGAATAGGTGTTCATTTCCCCAGCATGCATTGTGGACTGCTTTGTTGAAGATTAGTTGGCTATAGGTAGATGGTTTTATGTCTGGGTTCTCTATTCTGTTACATTGGTCTATGTCTCTATTTTTGTACCAATACCATGCTGTTTTGGTTACTGTAGCCTTGTACTGTAGTTTGAAATCTGGTAATGTGAGGTCTCCAGATTTTTTCTTTTTGCTTAAGATTGCTTTGGCTATTCTGGCTCTTTTCTGCTTCCAAAAAAGCATAGAATTAATTTTTCTAGATCTGTCAAATATGATTTTGGTATTTTAATGGGGATTGCTTTGAATCTGTAAATCACTTTGGGCAGTATGGACATTTAAAAAATGTTGTTTCTACTGATCCATGAGCAAGATATGTTTTTCCATTTGTTTATGTCCTCTGCAATTTCTTTCCTCAGTTTTTCATAGTTCTCCTTGTAGAGATTTTTCACCTCTTTGGTTAAGAATATTCCTAGGTATTTTATTTTCTTCATAGCTATTGTGAATGGTTTTGAGTCTTTGATTTGACTCTCAGCTTGACTGTTATTGGTATATAGAAATACTACTGATTTATGTACATTGATTTTGTAACCTGAGGCTTTGCTGAATTTATTTATCAATTCCAGGAGTCTCTTGGTGGCGTCTTTGGGGTTTTCTAGATATACAATCATGTCATCAGTGAAAAGTGATAGTTTGACCACCTCTTTCCCAATTTGTCTTTTATTTTTTTGATTTTTATAATAATACATTTTTCTTTTTCTTTTTAATAAAGATGGGGTCTCACTCTTGCTTGGGCTGGTCTTGAACTCCTGAGCTCAAGCAATCCTCCTGCTTTGGCCCCCTAGAGTGCTAGGATTACAGGCATGAGCCACAGTGCCCAGCCCCTCTTTCCCAATTTGAATACCCTTTATTTCTTTCTCTTGCCTGACTGCTCTGGCTAGGACTTCTAGCACTATGTTGAATAGGAGTGGTGACAGTGGGCACCATTATCTTGTTCCAGTTCTTAGGGGGATTGTTTTCCACTTTTCCCCATTCAACATGATGTTGACTGTGGGTTTGTCATTATATGGCTTTCATAATTTTTAAATATGTTCCTTCTATGCCTGATTTGTTGAGGGTTTTTATCATGAAAGGGTGCTGAATTTTGTTGAATGCTTTTTATGTATCTATTGAGATGATCATATGGTCTTTGTTTTTGCTTCTGTTTATGTGGTGAATCATATTTATTGATTTACATATGTCAAACCATCCTTGCATCCCTGGGATGAAGCCCAGTTGGTCATAGTGGATTATTTTTTTGATGTGCTGTAGAATTTGGTTTCCTAGCATTTTATTGAGCATTTTTGCATCTATATACATAAAAGATATTGGTCTATAGTTTTCTCTTTTAGTTGTGTCCTTTTCTGGCTTTGGTATCAAGGTGATACTGGCTTCATAGAATGAGTTGGGGAGAATTCCCTCCTTCTCCATGTCGTGAAATAATTTCTGCAGTATGGATACCAGCTCTTCTTTGTAGGTCTGGTAGAATTTGACTGTGAATCCATCTGGCTCAGGCTTTTTTTTTGTTGGAAGATTTTTTATTACTGCTTCAATTTATTTGGTCATTATTGGTCTGTTCAGGAGTTCTCTTTTTTCTTGATTGAGTCTTGGAAGGTTGTATGTTTCCAGAAATTTGTCCATTTCCTTTATGTTTTCTACATTATGTGCATAGAGATTTTCATAGTATTCATGGACAATATTTTGTATTTCTGTGGTATTAGTTGTAATGTCTCCTTTTTCATTTCTGATTGAGCTTATTTGGGTCCTTTCTCTTCTATTCCTGGTTAATCTAGGAATTGCTCTGTTGGTTTTCATCTTTGCAAAGAAGCAACTTTTTGTTTTGTTGATATTCTGTATTATTTTTTGTTTTTCATTTCATTTAGTTCTGCTGTTTGGGTTTGGTTTGCTCTTCCTTTTCTAGTTCCTTGAGATGTGACATTAGGTTGTTCATTTGTGATCTTTCTGTCTTTTTGATGTAGGCATCTAAGGTTATGAATTTTCCCCTGAGGAAAGCTTTTGCTGTGTCCCATAGATTTTGATAGCTTTTGTCCTCTTTGTCATTCAGTTCAAAGAATCTTTTGATTTCCATCTCATTTTCATTCTTGACCCAATAATCACCCAGTTGTTTAATTTCCATGACTTTGTGTAGGTTTGAGTGTTTCTTCTGTGATTGATTTATAGTTTTATTCCACTGTGGTCTGAGAAGATAGATACATGGTATGATATGAGGCCTGTTTTGTGGCCTAAGATATGATCAATTTTGGAGAATGTCCTATGTGCTGCTGAGAAGAATGTATATTCAATAATTCTTGGGTAGAATGTTCTGTAAATGTCTGTTAGGTCCATTTGATTTAGAGTGTAGTTTAGGCCCACTGTTTCTTTATTTATTTACTGCTTTAATGATTTGTCCAGCTGTGACAGTGGAGTGGAGTCCCCAGCAATTACAATGCTGCTATTTATTTCTTTGTTTAGCTCTAGTAAAACTTGTATCTGGGAACTGCTGTGTTAGGTGCATATATATTTAGGGTTGTTATGTCTTCTTGTTGAATTTCTCCCTTTACCATTATATAATGACCCTCTTTGTCTTTCTTTACTTTTGTTTATTTAAAGTCAATTTTATCTGATATGAGAATGGCTTTGCCTGCTCTCTTTTGGTTTCCAAAAGAGAATTTTGAAAAAATTCTTTTCTATCCTTTCATGTTGCGTGTGTGTGCTTCCTTGTGGTTTAGATGTGTTTCAAGGAGACAGAAGATACTTGAGTGGTATTTTTTTCATCCATTCAGCCAGCCTATGTTTTTTGAGTGGTGCATTTTAACCATTAATATTAAGAGATAGAATTGGTATGTGGGATGCTATTCTGTTCACTGTGTTGCGTAGTATCTTATTGCTTTCGTTTTCCCTCTTGTTCTATTGTTTTATAAGTGTTGTGAACTTTAGCTTTTTTGGGTGATTTTACACTGGTGGGTATCTATTGTGCTGATTCATGTATAATGCAGTTCTGAGTATTTCTTGCAGTGCAGGTCTGGTCATGACAAATTCCCTCAGTGTTTGCTTGCCTGGAAGAGACTTTGTTTCTCCATCAAATGTGAAATTTAGTTTTGCAGGATACAAGATTCTAGGCTGGAAGTTGTTCTGTTTAAGAAGATTGAAGATGAGGCCCCACTCCATTCTGGCTTGTGAGTTTTCTGCTGAGAAATCTGCTGTTAGCCTGATGGTTTTTCCTTTGTAGGTCAGTTGTTGCTTATGTCTAGTTGCTTGTAGAATTTTCTCCTACATTTTGACTTTGGCCAGGTTGATTACTATGTGTCTTGGAGATGTCCTGTTTGTTGTGAATCTTCCTGGAGTTTGATGACTATCTTGAATGTGGATGTCTGGATCTCTGGCAATACCAGGGAAGTTTTCCTGAATAATTCCCTCAAATAGATTTTCCATGCTTTTACCTCTTTGTTCTTCTCCCTCAGGGATGCTTATAATTTGCACGTTAGTTTGCTTCACATAGTCCCATATCTCTCTAAATGGTTGCTCACCATTTTTGTTCTCTTCTCTGCCTCTTTAAATGACTGGGTTAGTTCGAGAGCCTTGTCTTAATGCTCTGAGATTCTTTCTTATCCTTGGTTTAATCTATTGCTGATGATTTCTGCTGTGTTTTGAAGTTCCCTAAATGACGCTTTCACTTCTTTAAGTTCTGTTATATTCTTTCTTATGTTGTCTAACTCTTTAGTGACTTTTTCATTAATTTCCTGAAAAATTTTTTTGGCTTCTTTTTGTTGGTTTTTGACTTTCTCTTCAATTCCATTCATCTTATTTGCCATCCATATTCTGAATTTCATTTCTGTCATTTCAGCAATTTCCTTGTGCATGGAGTCCACTACTATAGCTCCACTGTGATCCCTTGGGGGTGTTAAGATATTTTCTTTTTCCTGTTGCCAGGGTTCTTTTGTTGGTTTCTTCATATCTGGCTCCTCTTCTCTCAGCTCTGGGTTAATAGGATTGCAGGGCACTTGTTCTCCTTTGCTGGAAATTCTCCTGTTTAGTTAGGTCAAGGGGAGGACCCTAGATGGAGCCTTTGTGACCTACTCTGGAATACTGACCTATCAGGGGAGGGGTGCATGCCCTGAGAACCTGTAGGACAGCTGTTCTGTTTTGACTCATTCCCCTGTGATTGTCTCAGTTGGAACCAGTGCTGGATGATATTCATGTGGGGTGGAAGGTTGTTCCCCAGCTCATTGTTGGGAGCTTGTGTTTGGGGGCTGAATGCGACCCTCTCCACCATGGCTGTTGTTGTGGGGGATTGCTCTGGCTGGGGTCACCCAGCGGAGAAGACAGTGGTAGCTGGGTGAGTCAATTTAGGCAGTGGTTGTGGATGACTGTGTGTAGTCATTTGCAGGATTCAGGTCCAGTAGTAATGCCTGCTCAGGGTTGGGGGGTCCTGGGTGAAGTGGGCCCTTGAGGAGGTTCTGCTGGCCCAGCAGCAGTGGTGGAGACTCAGGGGTAGTGTCTTGGGGCTTAGGCTCAACTCTGGAATCTCAGGTGTGGTGTCACAGGCCTGGTGGGGCCCTGTAGCTACAGGAGCAGAGCCTCAGGTTTGGGCACAATGAGAGCTTCAAAGTTGGCTCTGCAGATTACGGGGGCAGAGCTGCATGTGTAGAGGGCTCTTCTGCCAATGTGGAGATGACTGATGGCAATCACATAGGCAGGGGTTTGTCTCAGTGGCCCAAGGACCACATAGGTGGGGTGGAGCTGCTGGTTAGCCAAGTTTCTCCCCCCACACCTAGGACCTACTGAGGCAGTCACACAAGGCTTACCAGATCATACTTCTAGTGTCTGAGTCTCCTCTCTGATCAGATCCCACACAGGGGAAAAGTCGTGATGAGCCCCCCATCACAGGGCACAACACAGGGGAGTTTCTGTTCTGTCTGCTTACTCCCCAGCTTAGTAGGGAAGATGCAAAGGCTACTGCTGGAAGGCTGAGTCCCGAGTGGACGTGGCTCCATGCACCAGAGTGATCAGGATGGTGTTGGTTGAGGAAATCTGGGATTAGCAGCCACCAGATCTGTGCTGCACCTGCTCTCTGGTGCACTATCTCTGTATAGACTCTGAGCAGCTTCCCAATCAGCCCAGAGGTCTGCAGTGGAGAAGGGAGACCCCTCACAGCTTGAGCTGCCTATAACTTTTATTCCTCTCCTAAAAAGAAGTGCTCCCTTGGGTTGATTCTATTCCATTGTCTTCCCCTCTTCCCAACAGTGTGAATTGTATTGGGATCTCCAGCTTAATCTCTGAGTTGGTGGGTGGTGCTTATAAGTAAGAATTGGCCATGCCCTGTTTGACTGAGTCAGTTGGTGCTGTAATGAGATATACAATTTTTCTCCCTGTCAGTGGTTGATGCTTGCAGGAAAGAGCTAACTGTAGAGATGCTCTTTTGTGCCTGTAATAGGCTTTATCCCATTAGGAGAAGCACTTGAATGCCCTAGGCAGTGGGAGGAGCAGGGGATTGCTCGTCTCTACCACAACAGAAGTCAGTGGAGGAGTGAGCCTGAGCAGGGTTAGGTTGTTTGAGACTGGAAGGCTCTGCAAAGTCTTCGCAGGGCTCAAAGGTCGTATTCCAGGCTGCTGGGAAAACTCACCAGGAGAGGGGCCCAAGAAGTCTCTTGAAACTGGAAAGACTGCTCATGGGGCAGGGGCCATCTGTAATTCACCAACTGGCTCTTGGAGTAAGCTCTGCCCCTCTTGCTACCCCTGCCCTAAGACTCTCCTTCCAGAGTCTGTTTTCAAACAGGTGCCCCAATGCACCATGCTCAGCTGCAGTGGTGCCACTGGCTGGGAACTTCTTGCCGGGGGACCCACCTTAGTCTGACAGTGTGACTTTCTTGTGGGGGGATGGGCACTCCAGCAGATCACTGCAGCTCGGACCCCCACTGTACTCTCCCATCAGTTCTGCCTATGTGGGCTTCCTCGCCTCCCAAGTCAAGCTCTCAAATCTCTTCCTTGTGCCCCCTAGCAACCAGCACAAGTCCTGGGGGCATGGGATATGGCCTGCCGTCTGATCTGCTGGCATGTGCCTCCAGGGAGTGCTGGCAGGCAGGGAACTCCCAGACCCGGCACCCCTGGGTCCACTGCATGTCCTCAAGGGCCCCACTCTCTGTGGCAATCTCAGACTGGAGGATGCTGCAGCTGATGAGAGGCAGCTGCTTTCGAAAGTCTCAGTCTGCTCTCCTAGCGGCAGTAGGTGAGGGAGGGGCAAGGGAAGAAAAGAGTCTGAGTAAAAGATAGCTGGGACCCTGGTCCCTCTGGTCTCTCTCCCTGGGAGGAAGCCTGCGTGGAATGTCCAAGCTCTGGGATCATACTAGTTCTCCACCCAATTCAGTGGTTGCAGAAGCACTTGGGTTCATAAGGGTTGAAAAGCTCCCAAACACCTCAGTGGCCCGCTGATTATCAAAGGTGTGTGGGAAGGGGAAACAGGATCCCCCCTTACCCCTTCACTGTGCTCCGAGCCTCTCTGGGTCAGATCCTTACTGATATCTTTTCTTCTTTTTCCTTTTCCTGTTCTGCTTCCCAATTCCCTCCATGAGGTCCCCAGCAGGCTTCAGCACTTCTTCCTCTGACCTACAGCCAAGCAGTGCCCATTTGCCCTCTCCTTTATCTGAAACCCTTCCTTCTCTGCGGATGCTCTGGCAAGAGATGTCTCTAGTTAGCCATCTTGCCCCTCTACCCCCCTATTTTTCTATTTTAAGTTGAAAATATTCCCAGAAATCTACTGCTGTCCTTTCTGTCATGATAAATTTGTTTCAATTTTCTAGAATTTTTATTCAAATGGACCCATACAGTATGTACTTGTCTTTGTCTGGTTTCTTTCACTCAGAAGAATCATTTTGGGATTCATCCATATTTTACCAAAAATGCCTATTATTTTGTGCTAATCAAATGTCATATAAATGGTATAATGTAGTTAAAAAAGGAAGAAAGAGAGAAAGAAAATAGACCTTATATTTTAAGTTAGCCAGTAATCATAAAGCTGGAGGAAATCTGGTCCTAATGGTGATGACTGTTGTGAATCCTGTAACCCAATGGTTATATTCTTTTCACTGTGGTAAGGGCAAAGTTCTTTCAGCACATATAGGGATAGTAAGTACAGCCTACTCATAAATGTTTCTTTCTGAAATGTAAATGGAATCATACACTCACCCGCTTAAAATTTTTAACAGCACATTGAATAGAGAAGAAAAAGACCAAATTCATGAACAGAAAATATCTCAACAATAGACCTCTTCTTACCTCTTAATGCATATTTTCTACCCCTACTTTCAAAAATCACATTATGGTCTGTACGTCTTTTGTATGTGGGGCCCTCTATTTGGAATGTTTACTCCATTGCCCACATTTTTTGCTATAGAACCTTTTAGGAGCTACTGGTCTTACCTCTATTTAGGTAAATAGGAAAAATTTATTTTTCCTATTCTCTGGTTTTACTGGGTTGTTCCCTCATTGTGGCTGCCTTAATCAAGCCTTTATTTTACCATATTTTGTTGCTTTTTAAATTTTAGGAAAATGGAAAAGGTACCTGGGATTCTATTTATTATTTTAAAAATTCTAATACCTTCTCTTAAATTTCACATCCACTTTATACATTATATACATTAATTACCTAAGAGTCACAAAAATGTAAGAAATTTTCTGGTGGTCTTTTATGTGTGAAAAGTGACAAAAATTTGGGAGAAATTGAAATGTGTACAATTTCTAATAGTAGCTTATTCAGGTAGTATTTGCAATGAGCCATCTCATACTTGCCAGGTCATACTACCAGCCTGGAGGTTGCTAGAGAACTTCAAATAGATTAAAACGCTCTTAAGTAGAGAACTCAATATTTAGGAATTAGGATCTCAATTTACCACCACTGACCTTGGACAAACAACTTCATTTTCTCATTTGTAAAATTTTGACAGCTTTGACTTGATCAGTGTCATTCTAACTTTTTACAAAGTCCTTTTTTTGTTTCACTAAATACAAAAACTTCCATTTCATCCTTGGTGATGTTCTGACTTATCCTTAGGCAGACCTCACCCCTCCATCATCAGAGATTCAATCACCTCTGAAGCTCTGTTGAACACCGAGCTGAGCCCACTTTCTGTCATTTTATCAGCTCTACAAATACATGAAAATTTACACTATAAAAAATGGACAAAATTTCAATCCCTAAGGCTGAAGAAGACATTTAGTTGTATGTTTTTGTTGGGGAAATAGTCTAGATACACCTGTTATTTATATTCAATCAGAATAATATGAAAGGTCTTTCGGGATTTCCTGGTAAATGGAGCTCTTTGTGGTGTTTTCCCAACCGAGAAAAGCATAGTCCTGACTGTACAGGCACAGACTATATGCTTGACTCTCAAATAGTTTTGTTGGTCTTGCAGAGGTCGCAAGCTTCTCATCGTGCATCTTCCATCCAACTAGTCAGCAGAATAGACTTCTTGTCTTTTCTGCAAAATGCTGAAAGATTGAATTCTCATGTCAGTAATTTCTGGTTGCTTGGAAACAATTCTCGTTTTGCCAGTGTGAAGGAATTTAGGTCGGCAATGAATTAATCCCTTACAAATTAGAGAAATACAGCCAATTATGGATTTTAAATTGCTCATTGAAGATGGGAACTATAACACTGATTCTCCATTTTTGTTTCATGGATGAGAAACAAATGGAAAGGCAGCATTCCAAATAAATTCTCTGAAAATGAACAATGTCATTTTATAGCAAGAAATGTCTGAGAGAGAGAGATATATATATGTATGTATGTGTGTGTGTGTGTGTGTGTGTGTGTGTGTATATATATATATAACCCCAATGCTTTTTATGACCTACAGCCAAACAGTTCTTTTTCCACCCCACACTAGTAGCATATGGCAATGAGGAGACAGAGGGAATAAAATGAATTGTGTCTCTGTGAGGTACCCTAATTCTAAGAGAATGTAGATGGCATTTCATACCCTTTAGTCTGATAAGACCATCAGAAATAACCATTTGGGACACCTCACAGGAATTTACTTCAAGTGATGAATTTTGGAAAGAGATGAGGAACAAGAAGATTCCTAAGCTCTTTTCATATTCTGTTCAGGCATTAAAATAGTACAGGATATTAATATGTTGATGGAGAACTGTGTCAGTCCTAGGGTGAAATCAATTTGGCATGTTCAAGGTTAAGACTACTCTTCCTCCCTTTTCAGGAGGCAGGTAAGCAAGACAGGGAAAGTAGAGGGGAAAAAGCTGACAAAGAGCCCTAATTCATTTTCCTGGACCCAGAAAATAAAGATATGTATATCTGTATTGGGGGGGGGGAGAGAGAGAGAGAGATTGCTTTTATAGATTCTGTTTTTCTAAAGAACCCCAAATACTACATGGGATATGCTATATTCTAAACACCTCGGAGCTTGTTAAACATGCAGATTTGGAGGACCTATATTATCTCTGGGATGGTACCTTAAACTATTTATTTTTGACAAGTAGCCTCCCAGATGATTCTAATACATAGTAAAGTTTGGAAACCACTGTGCTAGAACAATAACAGCATGTGTGTGGAGCTCATTCTACATGTGAGTCAAGCATTAGGTTTATTATCATTTAATAGGCAAATTTCATGAGGTAGGCAATATTATATACTTATAAATCAGATGAAGATATTGAGGCAGATAGATCAACACCCTCAATCTAATTAGGATTTTTCAACTGATCAAATCAAAAGCTTCTATATAACTCCTGGATGCCAGCAGTTCCAGAAACTGCTGTAAAGTCTATAAATTGATAGTTTTTGTGGAAATCTCAAGAGAACTTGCTTGAAATTTTTACCTAGGTAGAACTGGGTCCACTCCAGAAAGACTCCTTAAGGACTTAAACATTCCTCAATGTAAATGATACTTTTCAAAGCATTTGTTTCACAACTCTTTTCTTACAGTTAGAAGAAACCTAAGAGATCAGTTGAAACAATCCCATAGTACCGTAGATTAAGAAAAGAGACTTAGGGAGGTTGAAGCTCATTTAAATCATTTAAGCAATATCATTTAATGAAAACATTGCTCAAAATGATTTTAACTGAGTTTCTTCTTTTGAAACGATTTAAAATACCTTCTTTTGAGCTTTGCTCCTGCATTAAAGCAGGCTTACTATGAAAGTTTACCAATGTATCATTTTCTACTTATGAACCTTAAATAAAAATGTGAAACTTAGGATAGAGAAAGCCTTAAAAAGTAGATTCAAATATTCTGCAGTCAGAAAACCTTAATTAAATGTTAATTTTTTTATGGAGAAATAAAGACTAGTCTGCTTTTAGGGGTACCTCAAATATTCTATCTGCTTCAACTCTGGAGAAATTCCAGTAGTGTCTTCTAACGGCTGTGATAATCACAGTGTTACATCTCATTCCCCAAAGGAGGAAATCATTATAAAATAATTGATCATCTCAAATGCATTCAAGGCAAAATGATTAACTATTAATCAAGAATCTTAGTGATTAGATGGGCTCAAAGGAACAAAGTGATTGCAGCATCTATTTGAAGCTGTGGGAATTGATTCTAGAAAAAAATCACAGCATCACGGGATTGGTTCTAAAAGCATCCTTTGGGCAGAGTTGGCCTTTTATAAAACTAGAAAAGACAAATTTTTTTCCCCCCAGACTAATGTTTCTCAGACTCCAGAATCACCTGGAGGTAGGTCCTGTTAAAACAGATGACTTAGGCTCCATTTCCAGAGTTTCTTATTCAGCAGATCTGGGATAAGGCTTGGTAACTTGCTTTTCTAAGAAGTTCCTAGCTTGTGATGCTGCTGCTAATCTGGGAACCACAGTTTGAGAACCACTGCCCTAGTAAACAAACTACCCTAAAAGAAAATGAAAAAAATTATTAATAATTTTTATATATCAAAAACTATGCCATATTTTAAAATAAATGAATGAACATAGTGATAAGTAAATAACACTATTGAGATTTACTTGGCACTTACATGGCCCTATGCATTAGGTCATTTAATTCTCTCAAGAATCTTTCCAGGTAAGTACTTTTATTACCTCCATTTTAGAGATGAGAAAACAGTAGAAAAATGGTTAATATCTTGAAGTCACATAGATAGTAAAAGACAGAGCTGACATTTGGATCTAGGCAGTCTGATTTCAGAGCATAATATTGACCCTTGATCTATGTATACACTTATCAGAGGGAAATTGTTAATACTGCAAAAGAACAAATATTAAAGTTAGATAGAATTGCATGAAACCCAAACTTTCAACACATTTACTAACTATAAGGGACAGACATATTAGTATCTTTTAACTTTATTGTCCTTATAGGTTAAATGGGGCTAATAACATCTATCTTTGTAGGAATATTAGAAAATAAAATCAAATAATGTATGTAAAACACTCAGATAAAGGTCTAGCATGCATGTGCGGTGAACAAATTTCAGCCATCATCTGTGCATATCAATTATAACTCCAGACACATCAAGAGTTAGCTTCCTAACTCAGGATCTACCATCCATCCATCCAATTTTCATATGTTAAATAATTATTATGAAACATTGAGATGTTTTCCAAGAACTAAAGTAAAAAATGTATCTATAATCTAGTAGCATTCTGAGTCCAGTTCATCATCAAAATGATCAAAATACTGATGAACTGGACTCTGATGGAGACCAGACAACTCTGATAGGTAGAGACTGTGTTTGTCAATTCAAGTTTGAGGATTTCTATTGCAGCTGTCTTCACAGCAGTCCCTTTACCTACCCATTTCACGTGCTAACTCAGCACTTGTGTAAACGGTCTGTAAGGACAAATACCTTTTTGATTTTTGGTATTGCCACAAAACAGGCAATGCAACTTATTAAACATTTGCCTCAAACTTTGCAGTGCTGAATCCATTGTGGGGACAGTTTTTACTTGCCTCCATTAACTGCAGTAAATTTTCCATATGGGACACTGCAGCACTGCAGATGTAGTGCTACCAAATATATGATTCATTTCTGCAGATAGTATGGGGAGATTTCCATAGCAACAGGCCACTAAAAATGAGAAAATGAAAAGTCAATGTTATATAACAGGATTTTTTGTTTTGCTTTTGTTCGTTTGCCCTGAGGGCAACTGGTTTATATTTATTAAGGATTTTAATGATGTAATACACTGAATTTGATAATTACGTGAATAATAAATTTCCCCTGTAGGTCATGTCACAAAAAAGGATCACAAACATTCAAAATATCTGAACTTTGGATCATCAGTTAATCAAATTTTAAGTTAGGATCTTTTTATCTTGTCCTAATTATAAGTCTAGCAATGTGCTTTATAAGTAATCAATAAAGGACAAGAAAATGTGATTTTATATAGAATATACTAATATTCACTTATTCTATATACATATATATACACATATATATAGAGAGAGTCCCTGTTATAGACCAGACATTGAAATGAAGAAGAGTCATCTGTCTTTGAGAAGCTCTAAGCCTAGGAGGGAAGGAAAAAAACACAAGTAAATATATTTAACACATTGTAATTAATAGATACTTTGTTAGGGGCAGCAGCAGGACTACTGTTATTGGTAATACAGGAGGCCAATTTCCTGGATCAACCCTCCTGCTGAAATATCCTAAAAATTCTGGATAAGATATTAAAAATAAACTTTAAGTATTAATAAGCTCTCAGGACAGTAAGAAATTCTCACTGACAAAGAATGGCAATTCAAAGAACTAAGCAGTGCTCTGAAGCTCTCATTCACTCTGAGAACAATTGCCAAAGTACATGAACTTGAATTTAGGTTTTCATGGACTCCTGGAGTAAGAGAGACAGGAAACAATGCCCAATGCCAGCCAGAAGCAGGGAGCCAAATAGATTTTTCTGGTACAGTTAGGTCCTCAAGAAGATAAGGACCTCTTCAGTAAAAGGATGATTTAGAGCCCAAAACAAAACCAATGAAATCTTTCTTGGTATATTGAAAGATCAATTGTCCTTTAATAATAATGAAATGAGTACCAAATGAAAAATGATATTGTGAGAATTGAGAACATAACGCACTACTTACCCAGGTTTTCTGTCTATAATCTCACTACCTGGTTCAAGAGAAACTCAGCCACATATTTAAATTAGTGTGGTCCAGTACTGGCAGCACTTGGCAAAAGCAACAGCAAATATGACTCTGTAGTACTTGCCTTTATCCCAGGTCTCAAATAATCCCCACCAATAAAACACTAAGAAAAATAACCTCATGAAAACAAATTAAATTTGCAAGGAGACAAGGTACCATGAGTAAGAGGCAGCATTAAAAAATAACAAACACAATCTTATAAAATGAGCAGATAATAAAATCAGATACAGATTATAAAATAAATGTTTGATATGCTTAAATAAATAACAGGCAACCTTGAAAATATGTATACTGAATAAGGAATTAGAATCAATGACCAGATTGGAAAGAAATAGTTTAAATAGCATAGATGGCTTTTAGCAGCATAATAGGAAAAGAAGAATAGGAAATTAGTAAAGTAGAATATGGGTCTGAAGAAATTATCTGGAACCAGCATGAACAGATGACATGGACTCTATAAAAGAAAAGCAAAGAGAAACAGATATAGAAGTAAGAAAATCTAACATACATGCCATCAGAGTTCCAAGAGGAGAAAAGGGAGGAACAGAAGCAATATTGGAATGAATTTGGACCAAGAATTTTCGAGTACGAATAAAATACCAATCTATACTTTTTAAGCCCAGTAAATCACAAGAAGAATAAAGTAAAAGAGCCTAGCACATTATAGCGAAATGACAGGACAATAAAGAAAAAGAGAACATCTTAAAAACAGGCAAGCAGAAATGAAAAATTACTTTCAAAGTAGTGATACAAGGGGAGCTGATTTCACAGGAGCAACAATAGAAGTTAGAATGATATGTTCAATGTATTGAGAGAAAATAACTGTTAGCCTAGAATTCTATACCCATTAGAAGTATCTCTGAAAAACAGGAGTGGAATGAAGACTTTTTAAGACAAACAAAAACATAAAGATCTTACAAGCAATAGCCTTAAACAAAAATATTCTTAAGGGTGTATTTAAGGCAAATGAAAATTCCTCTCAGATGTAATTGCAAGGAGCAATTAAGAGAAAACAAAGTTGTAAATTTGTAACTAAATCTAAACAAGTGCTGACTATAAGTCATAATAGATTATTGGGGATGCAAAAAATAAAGGTAAAATACATGATGATAATAGTATGTAAGTTGGGGAAATTTGTGAATAGAATTAAGCTATAAGATCTTGTATTGCTTAGGAGGTGAAGAAGAAAACTGCTTAATTTTAACTTTAAGAAGAATGCATGTTGCAATTATTATGGTAAACATTTTAAACACAAAGTAGAAATAAAATGCATAACTTCCAAATTAGCAGAGGAATTAAAATAAGAAAAAATACCAGAGTAACTCAGAAGAAACCAAAAAGTATAAGAAAAACAAATATAGTCTAGGTTAGATAAATAGAAAGCACAAAATAGAATAGTAGAAATAAATCCAAAATAAATAATGTTATTCCCTATAATTGAACAAAATGTTATAGTTCAAAGTCAAAAATTGTCAGACTGGATTTAAACATATCCAAGTACATGCATGTATTAGTTATTGATTACTACATAAAAATTATCCAAAAACTTAGTGGCTAAAAAAAGTAAACATTTATTACTTTACAGTTTCTGTGGGTCAAAAATCTGGGAATGTCTTACCAGGTGGTTCTGGGTCAGGGTCTCTCACAAGACTGAAATCAACGTGTTGACAGGGATGCAGTCGTCTCAAAGCTCCACTGGGAGTTAATATCTTTCCATGCTCACTTATGTAGCTTTTGGGATCCGAAGATCTTCCAACTCACTCACATAAACTTTTCATAGAGCTGTCTTATCATAGACAGCTGGCTTTCTCCAGAGTAAGAAATCCAAAAGGGAGCAAGAGAGAGCACCTAAAGCATTAAGCCACAGTCTTTATAACCTAATCACATCTGCCACATTCAAGTCATTAGAATGGAGTCAATAAGTCCAGTCTACACTCAAGGGGAGAGGTTACATAAGGGCAAGAGTATCTGGAGGCAGATATCATTGGAGGCTGCCTACCAAAATGATTTTTAAACAAAATACATCTAAAACATAAGGAAATAGAATGAAAAAAGATAAACCAAAAATGAAACTAGTGTAATTGTAGTAATATCAGACAAAATAGACATTAATACAAAAAGCATTACCAAAGTTAGGGAATCACTATACAATGATTAGAAGTTAATTATAATAGGAAAATGAAAAATATTACTGTAACGGCAAAAACCAGAGTCACTCTGTCAAGGAAACACCGAGAGGTACACGAGGATGCAGAGAGGTCAGGTTTATTAATTGTTAACACCGGCGGGCCCAGAGGAATTTTTCCAAAGTCTGAGCACCCCAGGTCAGGGGAACTTGTCTTTTATAATTTAAAACATGGGGGAAGGGTACAGAGCAGTGTATACAGAGAAGAGAGTTGTAGGGAGGGGGCTGGTGCAGGAACATAAGCTGGGTCATTAATTATCTTTCTGGCAACAGCTGTGGCCTTCAAGCATTCCTGAGACTAGGAGGGTAGCAAGCAGTCTTACAGAAGCAGATTAAGCAAGTTAACATAGACAGGGCTATAGCTTCTCCTTTCAAGGTAAAAGGTTTTCAGTGAGTTTTATTATTTTCCATCTCATTACAACTCATTAAGTAACACACAGCCTCAAAGTATTTAATGCAAACTTTATGAATCTACAAGGAAAAATCAACAAACCTCCAATCATAGTAGACAAAATAGTCAATATATAGAAAATTTTAATCACACAATTAATAAACTTGATTAGTAGACATATATAGAACATTGTTCATAAAAACTATAAGTAGCTGCCTTAAACTCATGTAGAAGATTTATAAAGTATGTGAGACCTGTATACTAAAAACCACAAAACATTGGTGAATTAAATATTTGAAAAATCTAATTAAATGGAGAGATATACCAGGTTCATGGATCAAAAGACTCAATATTGTTAAAATAATAATTCTCCCAAAATTCAGCTATAGATTTAATACAAGCTCAATTAAAATCCCAGCAACTTTTTTTGTTGTTGTGAGAATTGAGTTGTTTCTAAAATATATATGGAAATACAAAGGACCTAGAGTAGCTAAAACAAATTTTTAAGAGAACAAATTTCTTTTTATACTAACCAATTTTAAGGATTAGTATAAAGCTGCAGCAATTGAGACAGTGTGGCCTTATCTGACATACAAATAGACACATGGATCAAAGGAACAGAATGGAAAATCCAGAAATATATCCACAGATATACTGTCAGTTGCTTTTGGATAAAGTTGCTAATGCCATTCAATTTACAAAATAAAATTCTTTCAACAAATGGTGCTCAAATGGTCATAGCAACTTTATTCATAAAAGCCAAGTTAAACACTGAAAACCATCCAAATGCCCATCAATAAGTGAACGGATAAACAAACAGGGTGTGTCCATACAATGGAATACTATTCAGCAATAAAAAGAAACACAGATGATCCTGAAGAACAATATGCAGGGTAAAAGAGTATAGACACGAAAAAGTATATACTATATGATTTCAGAGAAAGCTGGTACCCAATGCCTGTGAAGATATGCCAACAAGACACATTCAGTTCCACATTGCTATACTTGAAATGTCTCATGAGGTTAAATGCTCATTTTTTATTTTGTTTTAAAAAGCAATGTTGACGCTTATGCTGCAAGATGAGGATTAGTTGAAAGCATGTAGAAAGGAATTTGCCTCCAAGATCTTCTGCACCTCTGTGTAGCCAGATTACCATCCCTTCCCCAGGCTAGTGGAAGGGCTGTTTATATCTGCATAGGTAGGGATGAATTTCTGTGCTTGGACCAACAGTTTACATGCTGAGAGGTGAGAGGTCCCTGAATGTGGACAGCAAGAGAAACTGGCCCACCAGAAAATATCTACAGATGATGATATTTGGATGCTACCCAGAAAACATTTGAGTTCCTGCCTTATTACACCACATATTACTTGCACTAAGGTACGAATCAACTACTTAAGAGTTCTTTTTACAATATAAATTGATAGTCAAGAAATCCCACACGTGTGTGTAATGATACAAAATTAAAAGTAAAAAAAACATAAAAAATGTACTTCGAGGAAACAGATCAACTTAGGAGCACAAGAAAACCTAAAATTAAAACTGAGATTGACACTTCAGAGACAGAAGGAAGCTAATGAATCTGTTAAAAAATATCATACAAATATCCAAAAAAAAAAAAAAATAATCAGAGATTAAGAAAAAGCTTTTGGAAATTTAAAATAGGAAAACAAAATAATTATATAGAAGGATTGAAAGAGAAAACTAAAGAAATTTCCAAGAAGGAGTTAAAAAACAGAGAGAGAGAAAACAGGAAGAAAAAATGTAAGTCAATTGGAGGATCAGTCCAGGAGGACTGGAGAATCCTGATCCTGGAGGATCAGTCCAGGAGGTTCAACATGCAGAAGTATTCCAGACATATATCCTAGAGACACTAGAGGTGAAGACCAGGGAAAAGAAAATTTCCTAGTAATGAAGCACATGTATTTCTAGATAAAGAGTGCCCATTAAGTAACTAATAAGTTACTCAAGTAACTTATTAACTTATTACCATTAAGTAACTAATACAATGAAAGAGGAAGGATCGCTGGTAAGGCACCTTCGTGATTGCAAAATTTCAGAACACCTGGAATAAGGACGAGAGAGCAAGAGAGAGAAAATCAAGAATAACATTTGACTTCTCAACACCAACAACTCTGGATGCTAGAAGAAGGCAGCAGAGGCCTGCCTCCAAAACCTGAAGACCAATTATTCCCATCTAGAATTCTACATCTAGTCACTTAGTTAAATTATACAGTAAAATAAGGAGATTTTTAAACATGTAAGTTGTCAAAATTTTATCTCATGTGCCCCTGTTATTATAAAACTATTAAAGTGTTGAGTCAAAATGAAGGAGTAAATAAGACAGAATGGATGAGGTTCAGAAAAAGGGTCCTCATTGACTGTGATGGAAGCTGTATTAGTTTGCTAGAGCTTCCAATAATAAAATACCACAGACTAGGTGGCTTAAATAACAGAAATTTATTTCTCACAGTCTTTGAGGCTGGAAATGCAAGATCAAGGTGCTGGCAGGGTTGGTGTCCTCTGAGGTCCCTCTCCTTGGCTTGCAGATGGCCACCCTCTTGCTGCCTCTTCACGTAGTCACCCCTCTGTGCATGCACAACCCCGGTGTCTGCACAGATTAGCCTATATGTGCTAATCTCCTCCTCTTATAAGGAAACCAGTCATATTTGATTAGGGCCTACCCTTACTGCCTCATTTTAATTAAATCACTTCCTTAAAGATCTATTTCCAAATACACTTATATTTTAAAGTATTTGGAGTTAGGTCTCCAACATAAGAATTTGGGGGTAACACACTACAGTTCATATCAGAAGTCTAGACAGGAAGCAATTCTGAGTGAGGCTGGAGGACAAGGGTGATGGAAGAATGTCTTCAAGAGAAAATAGATTGGTTGTATTTGCTATCTAGAGGTGATTGACTCTTTTATGGGAGAGTTTGGGATAAAGCAGTAATAGGGGTATAATCTTTAAACAAACAAATCGTGAAACAATTATTAACTCTGGGGAACCAAAATTGTACAAAATAATTACACTAAACAATGTAGTATAACTATGAATTATATTTACATAGTTATAACAATAAACAATGATTTAATGAAAAATCTTATAATATAACTATATTGGGAGGATGGAGAAAAATATTAGAAAATTTGGTAGTAATGCAGGAATGAAGCTTTTATCTTCTACAGTAGAAAGATAAGAGATGTTTAAAATGATAAAACTGAGAAATAACAAATGTATGTTATTTAGAAATATGGAGGTATATAATGGGAGAAACAATGACAAGATTTGAAAATGACATCCCTGGGGATCAGGATTTGGTGGTAGAAGTGACAGGAAATAGGAATATGTGCAAATATTAGTTTGATAAAATAAATTTAATGTGTAGGGCTAGAACAATATTACATTGTTTTATTTTAGATTATAAAATTAATGCATATTTGTTGCAGAAAATTTGAAAAATACAGAGGGGCCAAAATAAAATATTCCATTGTTAACTTGGTTAACACAACATACGTGGGTGTGTACTATTTTCACTGTTTTATAATTTCTCTTTTTTCTGCTTTTTCTTTTATTTTTCTTTTACTTATTTTTTATGTGATATACTTTTTAAAATCTATTTTAAATTTTTAAAATTTTTAAACATTATGGGTACATAATAGTTGTGTATATTTATATAGAGTACCTGTGATGTTTCAATACTGGCAGACAATGTGTATCAATCAAATTAGGGTAATTGGGGTATCTATGACATCAGGCATTCATCATTTCTTTGTATGAGAAATATTCCAATTAGGCTCTTTTAGAGTACACGCTAACTTATTGTTGATTAGGGTCAGTTTGTCATGCTATCAAATATTATTCATTCTATCTACCTATATTTTTGTACCCATTAACCATCCCCACTTCATTCCCACCTCCTTGTTACCTTCCCAGCCTCTAGTAATCATCATGATACCCACTATCTCCATGAGATCAATTGTTTTAATATTTAGTACCCACATATGAGTGAGAACATGTAAGATTTGTCTTTCTGTGCTTGGGTTATTTCACTTCACATAATGTTCTCCAGTTCCATCCACGTTGTTGTAAATGGTAGTATTTCATTCTTTTTATGGCTATATAATACTCCATTGTATATATGTACCACAATTTCTTTATCCATTTATCCACTGATGGACACTGAGGTTGATCCCAAACCTTGGCTGTTGTGAATAGTGCTGCAATAAACATGGGAATGCAGATATCTTTTCAATATACTAAATTCCCCTCCTTTGGATATATACCCAGAAGTGGGATTGCTGGGTCATGTGGTAGTTCTATTTTTAGATTTTTGAGGAACCTCCATACCGTTCTCCATAGTGGTTGTACTAATTTACATTCCCACCAAAAGTGTACGAGGGTTCCCCTTTCTCCATACCCCCGCCAGCATTCTTGTTGCCTGACCTTTTGATAAGAGCCATTTTAACCGGGGTGAGATGATATCTCATTGTACTTTTAATTTGCATTTCTTGGATGACTAATGATGTTGAGCATTTTTTCACTTACCTGTTGGCCATTTGTATGTCTTCTTTTGAGAAATGTCTACTCAGATTGTTTGTCCATTTTTTGATCAGATTATTTGATTTTTTTCCTATTCAGTTGTTGGACCTCCTTATATATTCTAGTTATTAATCCCTTGTCCAATGGGTAGTTTGCAAATATTTTCACCTATTCTGTGGGCTGTCTCTTCACTTTGTTGATTGTTTCCTTTGTTGCGCAGAAGCTTTTTAGCTTTATGTGATCCCATTTGTTCGATTTTGCTTTGGTTGCCTGTGCTTTGGGGCTATTACTCAAGAAGTCCTTGCCCAGACCAATGTCCTGAAGTGTTTCCCCAATGTTCTCTTTTGATAGTTTCATAGTTTCAGGTCTTAGATTTACATCGTTAATCCATTTTTATTTGATTTTTGTATATGGCTAGAGGTAGGGTCTAGTTTCATTCTTCTGCCTATGGATATCTAGTTTTCTCAGAACCATTTATTGAAGAGACTGTTCTTTCCCCACTGTATGTTCTTGGCACATTTGTTGAAGATAAGTTCACTATAGATGTGTGGATTTATTTCTGAGTTCTCTATTCTGTTCCATTGTCTATGTTTCTGCTTTTATGTCACTACTATGCTGTTTTTATTACTACAGCTCTGTAGTATAATTTGAAGTAAGGTAATGTGATTCCTCTAGGTTTGTTATTTTTCCTCACGATGACTTTGGCAATTCTGGGTATTTTGTGGTTCCATATAAATTTTGAGATTATTTTTTCTATTTCTGTGAAGAATGTTATTGGTATTTTGATGGAGATTGCACTGAATTTATAGATTGCTTTGAGTAGTGTGGACATTTTAACAATATTTATTCTTCTAATCCAGGAGCATTTTTTTTGTGTCTTCTTCCATTTGTTTCATCAATGTTTTGTAGTTTTCATTGCAGAGATCTTTTACTTCTTTGGTTAAGTTTACTCCTAGAATTTTGTTTTATTTGTAGCCATTGTAAATGGGATTACTTTCTTGGTTTCTTTTTCAGATTGTTGCTGTTGGTGTATAGAAGTGCTACTGATTATGTATACTGATTTTATATCCTACAACTTTACAGAATTTGTTTATCAGTTCTAATCGGGTTTTTTTGGTGTGGAGTCTTTAGGTTTCTCTAGATATAAGATCATATCATCTGCAAACAAGGATAATTTGACTTCTTCCTTTCCAATTTGGATGCCTTTTATTTATTTCTCTTGTCTGATTGCTCTAGACAGAACCTCCAGTACTATGTTGAATAATAGTGGTGAAAGTGGGTATCCTTGTCTTGTTCCAGATCTTAGAGGAAAAGCTTTCAGTTTTTACCCATTCAGTATGATACTCACTGTGGGTCTGTCATATATAGCCTTTATTTTGTTGAATTATGTTCCTTCTATACCTACTCAGTTTTGTTGAAAGTTTTTATCATGAAGGGATGTTGAATTTTGTTGAAGGTTTTTTCAGCATCAATTGAAATGATCATACGGTTTTCGTCCTTTGTTCTGTTGATATGATGTATCACATTGATTGATTTGTATATCTTGAACCATCCTTGCATCCCTGGAATAAATCTCATTGATCCTGATGAATAATCTTTTCAATGTTTTGTTGAATTTGGTTTGCTAGTATTTTGTTGAGGATTTTTGCATCTATATTCCTCACAGATATGGCCTATAGTTTTCTTTTTTTTGTTGTATCTTTACCTGGTTTTAGTATCAGGGTAATATAGGTCTTGTAGAATGAGTTTAGGAGTATTCCCTCCTCCTTGATTGTTTGGAATAGTTTAGGTAGAATTACTATTAGTTCTTATTTGAATGCTTGGTAGGATTCAGCAGTGAAGCCATCAGGTCCTGGGTTTTTCTTTGATGGGAGGCATTTTATTACTGCCTCTGTCTTGTTACTTGTTATTGGTTTATTTAGGTTTTTGATGTCTTCTTGGTTCAATCTTGGTAGATTGTTTCTAGGAATTTGTCCATTTCTTTTAGGTTTTCCAACTTATTGTCATATAGTTGCTCATAGTAATCTCTAATGATCCTTTGAATTTCTGCAGTATGAATTGTAAGGTCTCCTTTCTCATCTTTGATTTATTTGGGTCTTCTCTTTTCCTTGGTCTGGATAAATGTTTGTCAATTTTATTTATCTTTTCATAAAAGAAATTTTTATTTTATTGATCTTTTGTATTTTTTGTTTCAATTTCATTTATTTCTGTTCTGATCTTTATTATTTCTTTTCTTCTACCAATTTTGGGTTTGATTTGCTCTTGTTTTTCAAGTTATTCAAGATGCATCATTCAGTTGTTTATTCAAAGTTTTTCTACTTTTTTGGTGTAGCCACTTTTTGCTATAAACTTTCCTCTTAGTACTTATTTTGTTGTAATACATAGGTTTTGATACGTTTTGTTTTCATTTTCATTTGTTTTGAGAAATTAAAAAATTTCCTTCTTATTGTCTTTATTAACTCACTGATCATTCAAGAGCATATTGATTAATTTCCATGTGTTTGTATAGTTTCCAATGTTCCTCTTGTTATTGATTTCTACTTTTATTTGATTGCAATCAGAGAAAATACTTGATATGACTTCATTCTTTTTTTAATTTTTAAGACTTGTTTTGTGACCTAACTTATGGTCTATCCTTGAGCATCATCCATGAGCTGATGAAAAGAATGTGTATTCTGCAGCTGTTGGATGAAATATTCTGTAAATATCTATTAGGTACATTTGGTCTATAATGCAGATTGAGTCCAATGTTTCCTTGTTGATTTTCTGTCTGCATGATCTGTGCTATGCTGAAAGTGGGGTGTTGAGGTCTCCAACTATTCTTGTATTGAAGTGCATCTCTCTCTTTATCTTTGATAATATTTGCTTTATATATCAGGGTGCTCCAGTGTTGGGTGCATATATATTTAGAATTGTTATAGCCTCTTGCTGAATTGACCCCTTTATTATTATATAATGACTTTCTTCATCTCTTTTTACAGTTTTGATCTTGAAATCTATTTCCTCTGACAGAAGTATAGCTATTCCTGCTCTTTGGTTTTCATTTGCATGGAATATCTTTTTCCACCCCTTTATTTTCAGTCTGTGTGTATTTACAGGTAAAGTGTATTTCTTGTAGACAAAACATAGTTTGGTCTTGTTTTTTTATCCATTCAGCCACTCTGTCTTTTGATTGGTGAGTTTAGTTCATTGACATTCAATGTGATTGATAGGTAAGGACTTACTACTGCCATGTTATTTGGTTTCTAGTTGTTCTGTGGTCCTCTCTTTCTTCCTTCCCATCTTCCTTTGTTAAAAACGATTCTTTTTTCTGGTAATGTGTTTTAATCTCTTGCTCTTTATTTTTTTGTGCATCTTTTGTAGATTTTTTGATTTGAGATTATCATAAGGCTTGCAAAAAAATTTATAACCAATTATTTTAAACCTATGACAACTTAACTCTGCTTACATACAAACAAGCAAAGAGAAATCTAAAAGAAATTCTATACTTTAACTCCATCTACCCCCCAGTTTTTAACTTTTTGTTGTTTCCATTTGTATCTTTTTATACTGTCTGTCTCTCAAAAAGCTGTAATTGTTTTTGACAGGTTTATCTTGTAGTCTTCCTACTCAAAATATAAGTGGTGTATACCATAATTACAGCAACAGAGTGTTGTGTATTTGTGTATTTACTGTTACCAATGAGTTGTATACTTTCAGATGGCTCCTTATTGTTCATTAACATCCTTTTCTTTCATATTAAAGAACTCTTTTTAGCATTTTCTGCAGGAAAGACCTGGTGTTGATGAAATCCTTCAGTTTTTATTTATCTGGGAAAGTATTTCTTCTTCATGCTTGAAGGATATTTTTACAGGATATAATATTCTAGGGTTAAGGTTTTTTTTTTCCTTTAGCACTTCGAATATGCCATGCCACTCTTTCCCGGCCTGTAAGTTTTCCACTGAGAAGTCTTCTGCCAGACATATTGGAGCTCCTTTATGTTTTTCTTTTTTCTTTCTTGCTTTGGCACCTTTTCTTTATCTATGACCTCTGGGAGCTTGATTATTAAGTGCCTGAGGTAGTACTGTTTGGGTTAAATCTGCTTGGTGGTCTATGACCTTCTTCTATCTGAATATTGATACCTTTCTCTATGTTTGGAAAATTCTCTATTATTTTTTGAATAAACTTTCTATTGCAATCTCTCTCTTTACCTCCTCTTTATGGCCAATAATTCATAGATTTACCCTTTTGAGGCTATTTTCTAGATTTTGTATCTGAGCTTCATTTTTTAAAATTTTTTTATTTTTTCTCTTCTGACTGTGTATTTTCTGCTTTTCAAATAAACTGTTTTCAAGATCACTACTTCTTTCTTCTGTTTGATCAATTCTGCTATTGACTGTAATGCAATTTTCAGCTTGTCAATTGAATTTTTCAGCTCCAGAATTTCTGCTTGATTTTTAAAAAATTATTTAAATCTCATTGTTAAATTTCTCTGATTGGCTTCTGAATTCCTTCTCTGTGTTGTCTTGAGGTTCACTGAGCTTTTTCAGGACAGCTGTTTTGAATTCTGTGTCTGAAAGATCACCTATCTCCATGACTCTTGGATTGGTCATTGGTACTTTATTTAGAACATTCGGTGAGGTCATGTTTTCCTAGATGTTCTTGATGCTTGTGAATGTTGGTTGATGTCTGTGCATTGAAGAGGTAGGGTTTTTTTTTTTTTCCTAATCTTTGCATTCTGGGCTTGTTTGAACCCTTCCTTCTTGAGAAGACTTTCCAGATATTCAAAGGAAATTGAGTGTTGTGATCTAAGTCTTTGGTCATTGCACCTGTATCAGCACTGGGGGTGTCCCAAGCCCAGTAATGCTGTGACTCTTGCAGACTCCTGATGGTACCACCTTGATGGACTTGGGTAAGCTATGGGAGCATTCCCTGGATTACTTGGCAAAGTCTCTCATTCTCTTCTCTCACTCTTTGTGCTGGGCTGCTGGAGCTCGGGGAGGAGTAACATGGGCACTCCCTTCTGGCCACCACAGCTAGAACTGTGCCAGGTCACACCTAAAGCCAGACGAGTCTCACCCAACACCCATGGTGATTGTTGCCTGGCTACCTCTGATGTTAACTCAAAGCCCAAGGGATCTTTGGTCAGCGTGTAGTGAATTCTTCCAGGTCTGGGTCCTTACCTTCAGGGCAGCAGGTTTCCTCCTGGCTCAGAGTGGGTCCAGATGTGCCATCCATTAACTAAGGCCTGGAATTAGGGTCTTCAGGAGTCTGGTTGGTACTTTATTTTACTGCGGCTGAGCTGGTACCAATGCAAAGTAAGCTAGCTCTTCCTCTATGAAGGACTCTCTGCTTCCTCTGAGCTGGAAGAAGTCAGCTGCTGCTTGATCTCTTCGGCCTCACTGCTTTGAAAAGAGGTCACAACAATGGACTTGGGCAGGTGGCGTGGGGTGTCTGCTTATGGTTCTTACTTGGGTCTTCATGGGCACCCCAAGTCCACTGGCTTTGAGCCAACACAGCTGCAGGGATCACCCAAGGACTGCAGCCTTTGTGGCCTGACTGCCTTACATATTTATTCCAGGCCCCAGGCCACTTTTTGTCAGCTGGTGGTGGGGCTAGCTGGAACTTGGGTTTTGGGGCAAAGGATTTCACTTTGGCCAGGCTGGTCTAAATGCTCCCTGCATAGGTACTGGCAGAATTCTACCATGTGCTGTGTTCCCCTGTGCCAGGGCAGCCCTGAGTTCTAATGCAAAGTCCCATAATTACTTCACTCTGCCCCACCCCACCCCAAGCACACAGATTCTCTCTCCACTTGGCACGCTTGCACAGCACTGCTGGGGTGTGGAGGAAAGGTGGCGTAGACAATGCAAGACTGTCTTTTCTGCCCTCTTCAGTGCCTCTTTCCTTGATGTGATGTTAAAACCAGGTACTGTGATTGCTTACCTGATTGTTGGTTCTTCTGAAGTTACTTTCTTGCTTGGATAGTTGTTGAATTGGTGTTCATGTGGAGGGACGATTGCTGGAAGTTTCTATTCAGCCATCTTACTCTGCTCCCTCTTATAATCTGTTATTACTTAAAAGCATATTGTAATTTTCCCATGACATTACTTTTTATATGATTTTTTAACTAATAAAGATGCAAATAAATCCAAAAAAGGAAATCATTAACTTTCCATGGAAAAGAACTGAAGTCACCTTTGAACTGAGTCTTAACATATAATAATAAAATAGTTGAGCTCTTACTACTGGTCAGTCAGTAGTAAGTCAGTAACTGCTTTACATGCATCATAGCATTTAATTCTCATAACAAATTTCAAATATAGCTACTATTATAAGTCTCAATTATACAGAGTTGGAAACTAAGGCTCAACAAGGTATTTGCTCATGTTAGTTGGCTAATATATAGCAGTGCTAGAACTTTAAATACCATGACCACTTTGTAAAGAGTATCATATGTGTTGGTCTAGGACAGACCCAGATGACCAGTCTCCCTGACTCCAAGTCCCATGTCATTAACCTTTTCACCATATGCATGAGTTGGTTAAGTGAAGAAAGAAGGGAGGACATTGCAGACAGAAGAAACCATATATTTAATAGTATAGAAGCACAAAGACTTGAGGCCTGGACTGAGCCTAATGGGATTTTTTTTCCTGCTTGGGTATTATGGTATTTGTGGAAAGGGATTTGGTTGAAGAGGTTAATCGGGGTGACAATAAGGAGCACCTTGTTAGCATCACCCTCCATCAAAAGGCCCCTGGTTGTCAAACAGGGACATTCACACCCCAGTGAGCATCAGTGTGAAGGGAGGTTTATGAAGGCACAGAATAAACAGGACTTATTGGTTTTAACTGGTTAGTAATTAATTTAAAACATTAATTTTATATGAAAGCAAATGTACATATATCATAGAGTGGATTTCAAAACTCAAGAATTTTTAAGTTAAAGCTGAAAATGACTTCAAAGACTTTTTTTTGTGTGATTTTGGCAGGCTCTTATGACATGCTCCTGAATCTCAAGGGTCTGGGTTTGATTCTCTCTCATTATGAGCTCTTTAGCAAAAAGCTTTAAAGGAGTACTCTGAGAAATAGGAATCTAATTGAGAATGATATGATTGATCAGATTTGTTTAAAATGTTATTTACCCCTAAGGAAATATCATAACACATAACCATAATAATAATAATAAAAATGTAGTCATGGCTTTTTATTTCTTTTACCAAACTTAGATTGAAAATATATGAAGAAATGACTCTAATAAATTCAACCAGGAATGAAAAAGTAGAAATTACAACTAATACCACAGAAATACAAAATATCATCTCTGAATACTATAAAAATCTCTATGCACATAAACTTGAATATGTGGAGGAAATGGACAATTCTGAGAAACACACTACCTCCCTAGGCTCAATCAGGAAGAAATAGAACTCCTGAACAGACCAATATCAAGTACCAAAATTGAAGCAGCAATAAAAAACCTTCCTAAAAAAAAAGTCCTGGACCAGATGGTTTCACACCCAAATTCTACCAGACCTACAAAGAAGAATTGGTGCCTATCCTGCAGAAATCACTCCACGACATGGAGAAGGAAGGAATCCTCCACAACACGTTTTACAAAGCCAACATCACCCTGATACCAAAACCAGGAAAGGACTCAACAAAAAAAGAAAACTATAGGCCAATATCTCTTATGAATATAGACACAAAAACTCTCAATAAAATCCTATCAAATTGAATTTAGCTGCTCATCAAAAAAATAATCCATCACAACAAAGTGGGCTTCATCCCAGAGATGCAGGGATGTTTCAACATATGCAAATCTATAAATGTAATTCATCACATAAACAGAAGTAAAAACAAAAACCACATGATCCTCTCAATAGATGCAGAAAAAGCATTTGACAAAATTCAGCACCCTTTTATGATAAGTACACTTAACAAAATAGGCATAGATGGGACTTACCTAAAAATGATAAAAGCCATATATGACAAACCCACAGCTAACATCATATTGAACAGGGAAAAATTGAAAGCATTTCCACTTAGAACTGGATCCAGAGAAGGTTGCCCTCTATCACCACTCCTATTCAACATAGTACTGGAAATCCTAGCCGGAACAATCAGACAAGAGAAGAAATTAAGGGAATCCAAATGGGGGCAGAAGAGGTCAAACTATCACTCTTTGCTGACGATAATAATCTTACATTTAGAAAACCCCCAAGATTCTGCCAAGAGACTATTGGAATTGATAAATAAGTTCGGCAAAGTCTCAGGTTACAAAATCAATGTACACAAATCGGTAGCATTCATATACGCCAACAATAGTCAAACTGAGAACCAAATCAGAGACTCAATATCTTTTACAATAGCCACAAAGAAAAGAAAATACCTAGGAATATATTTAACAAAGGAAGTTAAAGACCTCTACAGGGAGAACAATGAAACACGAAGGAAGGAAATAGCAGAGGACGTAAACAGATGAAAACCAAACCTTGCCCATGGATCGGCAGAATCAACATTGTTAACATGTCTATACTACCCAAAGTGATCTACAGATTCAATGCAATCCCTATTAAAAGACCAACATCATTTTTCACAGATCTAGAAAAAACAATTCTGTGCTTTGTATGGAACCAGAAAAGACCCTATATAGCTAAAGCAACTGTAAGTAAAAAGAACAAATTGGGAGGCATCAATTTACCACACTTCAAGCTGTACTACAAGGCTACTGTAACCAAAAAAGCATGGTACTGGCACAAGAACAGAGACATAGACCAACGGAACAGGACTGAGAACCCAGATATAAAACTATCCTCATATGGCCATCTGATCTTTGACAAAGTAGACAAACACATACACTAGAGAAAAGAATCCCTATTCAATAAATGGTCCTGGGAAAATTGGAGAGCCACATGTAGAAGACTGAAACCGGATTCCCACCTCTCACCTCTCACAAAAATCAACTCACGATGGATGAGAGACTTAAGCCTAAGGCATGAAACCATAAGTATTCTAGAAGAAAATGTTGGAAAAAGTCTTATGGACATTGGCCTAGGCGAAGAATTTATGAAGAAGACCCCAAAAGCAATCACAGCATCAACAATAATAAATATGGGACCTGATCAAATTAAAAAGCTTCTGCACAGCCAAAGAAACTATCCACTAGAGAGAACAGACATCCTACAGAACGGGAGACAATATTTGCAAGCTATACATCCGATAAAGGGCTGATAACTAGAATCTATATACAACTCAGGCAAATCAGCAAGAAAAAATCAAACAACCCCATTAAAAAGTGGGCAAAGACATGAACAGAAACTCTTCAAAAGAAGATAGACTAATGGCCAACAAACATATGAAAAAATACTCAACATCTCTAATCATCAGAGAAATGCAAATGAAAACCACCATGAGGTATCACTTAACTCCAGTGAGAATGGCTTTTATCAAAAAGTCCCCAAACAACAAATGTTGGCATGGAGGAGGAGAGATAGGAACATTCATACACTGCTGGTGGGACTGCAAATTAGTACGACCTCTAAGGAAAGTACTATGGAGATAACTAAAAAACTAAAAGTAGAACTATCATTTGATCCAGCAATCCCACTACTGGATATTTACCCAAAGGAAAAAAAGACGTTCTGTAATAAAGGCATCTGCACTTGAATGTTTATAATAGCACAACTCACAATTGCAAAGATGTGGAAACAACCCAAGTGCCCATCAATACATGAGTGGATTAATAAAATGTGGTATATATATAACATGGAGTGCTACTCAGCCTTAAAAAACAATGGTGAGTTAATACCTCTTGTATTATCCTGGATGGAGCTATAGCCCATCCTCCTAAGTAAAGTATCACAAGAATGGAAAAACAAGCACCACTGGTACTCACCATCAAATTGGTACTAACTGATCAATACTTATGTGCACACATGGCAATAATATTCATCAGGGGTTGGGCAGGGGGGAGGGCATTGGAGGGGGTGGGTAAACTCAAGCCTAATGGGTGCAGGGTGCACTATCTGGGGGATGGGCATGATTGTAGCTCTAACTTGGGCAGTGCATAGGCAATATATGTAACCATAGTGTTGGTACCCCCATAATATTCTGAAATTTAAAAATAAAAGCTGAATAAATAAATAAAAAGAAGAAAAAGTTTATACGTAACAATATTATTAGAGTTATTTCTGATTTTTAGACATAATTCTCATTTAATTGTTTCCAAAGACCAAATACCAGAGTTTGATGCAAACAAGCATACACATTTGTCAAGGGAATAACATGCCTTCTGTACTATTTCTGAAAACTGATGGATTTAGCTATACATTGTACTACATTATTCCAAATTATATAATGAGAAACAGTACTATCTTGTTTTTACCATTTATTATAATGCTAATATTAGATCTATATAATTTTAATCTTGACTGATTTATCATTAATAGTAATCTATTTTATAAGGTACAGTTAATAATTTATTCCCCAATGATTTTTATAATATCCTTTAAAATGATTGTTTATTTAATTTGAATAATAAAGTTCATGGTTTTCCTAATAGGAAAAAAAATTCCAAACAACAGATGTTGGCATGGATGTGGAGAGATAGGAACCCTCATACACTGCTGGTGGGACTGCAAACTAGTACAACCTCTGTGGAAAGTAATATGGAGATACCTCAAAGAACTAAAAGTAGAAGTACAATTTGATCCAGCAATTCCACTACTGGGCATTTATCCAAAGGAAAAAAAGATGTTCTATAATAAAGACTTCTGCACTCGAATGTTTGTAGCAGCACAATTCACAATTGCAAAGATGTGGAATCAACTCAAGTGCCCATCAATACATGAGTGGATTAATAAAATGTGGTATGCATATACCGTGGAGTACTACTCAGCCACAAAACACAATGAACTAATACCTCTTGTACCATCCTGGATGGAGCTGGAGCCCATCCTCCCAAGTGAAGTATCACAAGAATGGGAAAACAAGCACCACATATACTCACCATCAAATCGGTACTAATTAATCAATACTTATGTGCACATATGAAAGTAACATTCATCAGGTGTTGGGCAGGTGGGAGGCGGAAGGAGGGGATGGGTATATTCACACCCGATGGGTGCGGTGGGCACTGTCTGGGGGAGGGGCACGCTTGTAGCTCTGACTTGGGCAGTGCAAAGGCAATATATGTAACCTAAACATTTGTACCCTTGTAATATTCTGAAATAAAATATAATAATTATAAAAACCACCTTGACTTCTGATATACAATACTGGTAAAGAATATGTTTTTAGTAGAATCTCCAGGTCTTTCCCTATATTATTCATTCATGAGGAATAAACACTACTACTTGTCTAATAACACTTATTTCAGCTAAATATCATTGAAAAATCATAAATCTCTAAGTCACCACCTGTAATTTTCAAAATCTACTCACTGTCTTTCCTGGAGAAATACAAACAAGTTGTTATTCAACAACAACAGAAATTTTCACCAATAGTATTAATTTAGAAAGAATATCAATGAATGAGAAGCTATAGTTTAAAGCCAGAAATAAAAAGTCTGTTCTCTAAATCTATGTTACTACTATAAAATGACCTGTTTCAGAATATTTCTTGACACTGTTGGTCTGTCTTCCCAGTGCCAAAATAATCAGTTCACCTGAGAACAAGTATTATTTGGAGAACTTCAGACAAAACCCACCAGCAGACTGAATTTCTCTCTTGTCAAACAGAAATTCTGACAAGTAGAAGCTGCCATAAACTGCACTTTATGAAATGGAGAAATAAGTTATCTGTTGTAGTTATTAATAGATTTCTAGAGGGAAAAAATAATATTAAAACCTGACAGCTTCTAAATGCAATATAGTATTCTGAATTGGATCTTGGAACACAAAAAGGACATTAGTGGAAAAACTGGTGAAATTCAAATACATCGTGGAGTTTAGCTAATAGTAATTTACCAAAACTGGTTTCTTAGTTTTGACAAATGTACATGGTAATATAAGATTAGCATTAGGGGAAAGTGGGTGAAATATATATGGGAGGTCTGTATGTCACCTTTGCAACATTTTTGTAAATAAAATTATTCCAAAATAAAACATTTATTAAAAATATTTATAAACCATTGACTTCAATGTTATGAAAACGGAAATATTTGTTGATTTGATGCCAAATCCCAAATAACTCTGAAAACTGTTTAAGTCATGCCTAGGGTTTTTAAAATTTTCATCTTTTTGCTTAGACTATTCATAATGCCTCGTTTATTTATCATTAACAACTTTGTTATATTTATTAGATATCTGATCTAGTTCCACTGAGATATTTTAAGTCAAATATCCATTTTTAAATACCCAATCAGCTATGCATGGCAGTTAAAAATGTTTAAGATGTAAGATTATCTCTCATCTGTGCATCTCTTCCTGCTGCCATGAAACATATACAATTATGTTAAGAAAGTAAAGGTGGGAAGGGGTATTCTCTGCCTGTTGTATGTTGTCAGTAAATAAGGACATCGGGGAAGATAACTATGTTGTTCTTGCTCAGAGGGCAAGTGCTGGACAATGAGACTTCACAGGCCCATCCTGTGCACACAGGTATGGCCTCCATGTTCTACTTCCTAATCTACTTTTTTGTAATCCATTCTCCAGTAATTGCTTATTCATTGACTTTTTCTGTAATTATTTTTTTTTTCAATTTGTTCATCAGCTTTTCTGATTGCCAAACAACATGCTTTAAATTTGGCAAGCTGACTCTTGATGAATGATTATAAATGCACATATTTTCTTTCTTAAACATTTTTAAAAGCTAATTTATCCACAGCTTCCTGTTTGAACAATGCAGTCATTTAAATGAATTTGGAAAAAGGCACATTCTGTAATAATCTTTAGTTAAGGATACATTTGAGACTTTAAAACTTCAAGAGAATTAATCTCTGATTCACCTTGAAAGTATGTTGACAAATATCTGTTCTTTAGCCTCCATGACTACAAAATCATGTTGTTTTAAGATTAACCTGGGATAAAAATTATTGTGTGCTTTATAAATTTTGGAACATTCCTGCCAAAGAGTTGGTATTAGATTCATTTTCAAAATAAGAAAATGGAAGATTAGAATGGCAAGTAACTATATGCATAGAAAATTTAGGGAAGACCAGACAAGACACTTTTCATAGGAGGTACCTCTGAGCAGTGGGGACAGTAAGGTGTGAAGATAGAGGTGATATTACTGCCCTCTACTTCTGGAATTTCAACTTTACTAATAGCACATATTAACTTAATAATTAAAGTTTTTCATAAAGCAAAACAAAATTACCTAAAGATTATGACTTCCCCGTTCCTTATGTTGTTTGATCTACATACAATGGAATAATTTGTTGGTGTCTTCACTTCCCAAATTATTTCCTGATTTCTATCAGTTGAATACAGTTCAGTCAATACTCCATTGAACCAATTTTCTGATCCTCTGCTAAACTAGCCATCTAAAATAGCTTATTTTTCAATAATTATTCAGCCAAGAGTATTTATCAAATACCTACCAGATGCCCAGCATTGTATTAGACATTGTGGAAGGTGCAAAATAGTGGTAGAAATAAAAAATAACAATAGATAATGTTTACTGAGCACTTATATGCCAAAGAGTATTTTTAGAACTTTACATGAATCACCTTTTATTTCCCACAACAACCTAATGAAGTAAACAGTAATCACCATTGGCAGTCATACATTATACATTATACACCATTTCTTATATTGTAATATGATATAATATATTATAAGATATTGGTAAATTGTAATGATATACTGTAATATTATAATGTATTATACATTATACATCATTTTATAGATAAGGAAATCAAGTTTTAGAGAATTAAGGAAATTGCCCAAAGTCAAATTGCTAGTAAGTGACAGGCAGGATTTGAATCCAGCCTGTTTGACTCCAGAAACTGCTTAATCTCTTAGGTGGCTCTCTGAGGGGTTTACTATACAGCTGGAGAGACAAGACCCGCCCCCATAAAAGATATCCAAAATCGTACTGGACAACGGCCATAGTTTATGCTTAGCACAATGTCTGTCACATCAAAGGCATGCAGTTTAGGGTTATGGATAGACTAAATGAATAAATGCAAAAGAGCATGGATCAGGGTTCCATGCTACAGGAATTCAGAGGAAATCAAGGAGGGGTTAGCATCACTAAGGAAGACTTTGTGAAAGAGGTGGGGTTCCAGGCCGGGGCAAGGCAATATTTAGATAGGAGAGCCAGAAAGGGCATAAGCAAAGCCCTAAGGTAACAGTGAATGGTGGGTGTTTCTCCATGAGAACGGAGATGGTTTGGGTTACACGGTGAGTACACGCTGAGGAAAGGTGAGAAATGTGACAGAGAGGACAGAAAAGTTGCCCTGAGACTGGTGCTTTGGGAGTTTGGCTCAGCAGTCTAGAGTTAATGTGGAAGTGATGGTAATAATAGTAATACCAATGCATAGGCTTCACAGTTGGCCTTATGCTTTCAAAGACATTATCTCACTTAATGCATGTGTTTGTAGAATATTAATGCGGCAGGAAATGGATTGCAGTAAAGAGTGCTTAGATTCAGTGGGGCCCATTAGGACATTACTATTAGCCAGAAGTGCAGAAAGGAGAGTCTGAACTGGGGTCAGGATAATTAAGGGGAAATGGAGGATGTAATAGCTATTAAGTGTCTGCTATGTGCCAGAGACTTTATATATGCTGTCTTAATGTTCAAAAGAATTACATGTTATATATAGTATTCTGACAGGAGCTCAAGGCCTGGTTCAAACACTTACTAATCGTGTGACATTAGGCAAGTTATTTAAGTGTTCACTGCCTCATTTTTGCAACAAAATGCTTGTTGAACATCCATCAAAATGCCAGCACTGGGCTAGGTCTGGAAATAGAATAGTGAACTAAACAGACATGGTTCCTGTACATAGGAGGCTCACAGTCTATGAAGGAGACAGACATTAATACATAAATGTATTAGTTTCCTACTTCTGTATAAAAAATTTCCACAAACTTAGTAGCTTAAAACAATCAATAACTTAAAAAAAACCCACCAGTTTATTTCTTATAGTTCTATAATTCAGAAGTTCGTTTGGTTCAGCTGGTTTCTCTGCTCTTGGTTTTACAAGACAAAAATCAAGGTATAGGCTAGCTGGGCTCTTACTGGATGGCTTTGGGAAGAATCCAATTCCAAGCTGATTCATATTGTTGGAAGAATCTAGTTCTTTGTGGTTGTAGGACTGAGGTCCCCACCTTCTTACAGGCTGTCTACTGGGGGCCTCCCTTAACTCCTAGCTCACAAGCTCCTACATCTCAGAGCCAACAATCCATGCCAAATCCTTCTCACATTTGGAATCTGTGACTTCTGCTTATGCCACATCTCTCTGACATCCTCTTCTGCTTCCAACTGGAGAGAGTTCTCTCCTTTTTAGGATTCATGTGATTAGATTGGGCCCACCTGGAGAATTCACACTACTCTCCGTATTTTAAGGTCCATAACCTTAATTACATCTGCAAAGTCCCTTTTGGCATATAACATAACATCATAAGTTCCAGAGATTAGGGCATGGACGTCTGAGAAGAGGGCATTATTCAGCCTACTACAACCTCCAAAATATATCACAAATCTGTTTAGTTCTCTTTATTTCCACTGCCCCAAACCGGTCTTTCATTTGGTCTGTTCCCACAGACCAAATTACTCTTTCATTTAGACTGTTCCCATGGACTTCTAACCAGTGTATCTGCTTTTGTTCTTGCCCCTTTATAATACCTTCCCACAAAGCAGCCAGAGGGATCCTCTAAAATGTATTACTAAGGTCCTGTCTCTCTACAACTTCCATTGTTCTGACAGCTAAGTGACTCACTCTAACCATAAGGACTTATAGATCTGACATCCTTTTTCTGCTCTACCCTCTTCTTGCTTCACTCTACCCATACTTCATCAGGTTGCAATCACAAGGACCCACATGTAATCCCTTAGACCAGCATTTTCCTACCCCAGAGTGTTTGCTTATCAGGAATTCTGTGCCTGTGATGCTTCTTCTTATCCTACCTTAGCCCCATAACCTAGAACAAAGCCACTATCCTACCTTCTCCCCAAAACCTGTTTTCAGTTGTCTCCTTTCCTTGTTTTAGCTCTGATTTTAAAAAGCTTTTTGTTGACAACTTATTAGAAAATTGGTCCCCACCTGTTTTGTATAGCACATTTTCCCCCTTACAGTATCAATGTGTAATTATAATAAATAATATTAAACATAGTACTTAAACTATGTACCAGGTATTATTGTTCTAAAAACTTTAAATATAATAACTTATTTAATTTTCCCAAGAATCTTCTGAGGTAAGCATTATACTATTATTGACTCTATTTTACAGGTGAAGAAACTGAAGCACGAAAGGTTAAGTAACTTGCCCTAATGATAGCCAATAAGTAGAAGAACCCAAAGAGTCCACCCCATAGTCTACACTCTTAACCAGTATGTGGTATTGCTATTATCTCTATCTAATGAGGTGTGCATGTGTTTGTTTGTTGTGGTAGGCAGAATAATGTTCTTCAAAAGAAGTCCATGCTCTAACCCTAAAACCTGTGAATATGTTATATTGCATGGCAAAACGGATTTTGCAGATGCAGTTAAGGTTTTTACTCAGTTGGCTTTAAGGTAGGAAAAGTATACAGAGTTGCCCAGGTGGGCCCAATCTAATTATATAGACCTTCAAAGCAGAGAACTGTCTGGAGCTGGAAACAGAGAGATGCAGGGGAAGGAGGAGTCAGAGAGATTCAAGGTATGAGGAGACTGGTTTCACTGTTGCTGGAGGGGCCAGTTGGAAAGTATGGGGTGGGGGGAAGATGCCAGTCTCTAGGAGCAAAGACCAGCCCCCAACAGCTAACAAGGAAACTAGGACCTCAGTTCTATAAAAACAAGGAACTGAACTTAGCCAACTCTTTTAATGAACTTGGAATAGGATTCATCCCTAGAGCCTCCAGAAGGAAACACATCCCTGCTAATGCCTTGATTTTATTCTATGAGACTCTAAGCTGAGAACCAGCTAAGTCATGTTGTATCCAGACTTCTCACCTTCAGAACTGTAAGATAATAAATAGGTGGTGTTTTAAGCTGCAAAATTTGGGTGATTTGTTACAATAACAATAGAAAACTGATACAGAGGTTAAATAATCAGGGCTTGGTTATAATTAGAGGTAGGAGAGGTGAAGAAATGAGAGATGTTAATAATAAAGTTTTTAGGATTGAGAAACTTGGATGTTATCATTTAGTTATTTACAGAATTTGGGGGGAAATTTAGTTGAGGGAAGGAATTAGAGCTCAAGAGTTTACTTTTTAATAAGTTCAAAATATGTCAAATTGGCAGCTGGATACATCAATTTAGAGTTCAGAGGTAGGTCTTGGGTTTAGAACAAGCATTTGGAAGTCATTGACATGCAACATCATTTGCTTCATCTATAAAACTGACAACAATACTGGTTATGATAAAGGGTTGTTATGAGAAGCAAATGGCATAATGCATATACAATTCTAGTGCAATGTCTGGAATTTGATAAGTGCCCAATAAATGTTTGGTATTATATATTATGATCTCAAATTTATTTATGAGGACACTGATGCTCAGAAAGTTTCAGAAACTTGCCAACATGTTTGGAAAATAGTAGAGCCAAGACTTCAACCCAGACCTGCTTGCTCTTCAGTCTGTTCTTTCTCCTGTACCATAAAGGATAGTTAGCCTTAATTCAAACATGTGGAAGCATCCCTAGATGTTTTCTTACTTGTCAGCATTCTTAGTTAGAAATGTGAGAAACCATATCTGACTAATTAAATCAGAGAAACTTAATACATTGGGTGCCTTATAGAATCCTAGAAAAGCTGGAGAACTAGGCTAAGAAAATGAGCAGAAATCAATGGCGGCCAAGCAGCAGGAACCAGCCAGAAGAACTACTGAGTGAGCATATCTCTGCCACTAACTGGAGCTAGGCTGTGCAGTTGGTACTATCACCACTGAGCAATGTGGATGCTGGGCATGTTGGCAGTTGCTACTGGTCTGGATCTTGGATGTTGCAACCGCCATCTCTGAGACCTTTGGACTGCATTCCCTACTGTCTTTGCTTTCTTTGATTCACTCCCTTTATATTAAGTCCTGGCTTAGGGCATTTTAGCACAGATACTGCTATGGGCTAAATTGTGCGTCTTCCCACTCCAATTCATATTTTCTAGTTCTAACCCCCAGTACCTGAGAATGTGACCCTTTTTGCAGATAGGGACTTTACAGAAGTAATTATTATTTTTTCTTTTTTTTAATTTCAGAATATTATGGGGGTACAAATGTTTTGGGTACATAAATTGCTTTTGTACAGTGTGAGTCAAAGTTATTATACCCATTAGGTATGAATTTATTCACCCCCTTCCTGCCCCCTCCCACCTGCTTGATTTCCGATGAGTGTTATTTCCATACGTGCACGTAAGTGTTGAGCAATTCGTTCCAATTTAATGGTGAATACACGTGACAGTAATCCATTGCTTGGTCTGATGCTTCAATTTTCCCCATTGACATCCAGGACATCTACTCTTCCCAGCGTGAGAATCAGGTCCAGGACACCAAATATTGCTTGTAACTTGCACTTTTCCTACAACAAATCTCAAAACCTCCACATAATATACAGCCGTGATAATGTAGGGAAGCTTTCTACAATAATACAATTTCCCTCATAAAAGGAATGTTAATGACAAGATTCTTCATACTGGCATTTATGAAAGACTTGAACCCTTCAGACAATTTCACTTCTGAAAAACTCCATTTAAAACCAATTTGTGGTGTTGTACAAATAATCATATGATTAGATGACTAAATATATTTCTCTTTAATCAGTCCTTTCTCTGGCGTTCTTTTTTTCTTTTTTCCTGGCAAATAAAAATTCTATCCACCTAATTTCTTAGTCCAGAAACCTGAGTGATATTTTTCACTAATTTCTGATTCAATTTCCTTATTCAATTAATCACCATTTGCTGTTGACTCGACTACCTAAAATAGTGGTCTACGCCATCCATTTCTCTCATCCTTTCTGCTACTAACCTAGTCCAACATACCATCATCTCCCCCCAAAATTACCATCACAAAATCCTAACTGTTCTCTTTGACTCCAGGGTCCATTTCTCCAATCTTTTCTTTATATTCTAGCCAGACCCTTCTACACTGCAAACTGGTTCTGTCATGCATTTAAATTCTTCACTGGCTTTCCATGGCCCTCAGGATAAGGCATAGGAACTTCTTTGCATAGTTGACCCAGATCTTCACTATCTGGTCTTTGCCTCCCTTTCCTAATTCCACTCTTTGCTCTGGCCACACTACCAAGCACTAACATTAAGGGTTTTTTTGTGTATGGTTTTGTTTTTTTTTTTTTTTGGTGCTTTCTGTCTCCAGGCTTTTGTACTTGGAATTCCTACTGTCTGGAAGTTGTTACCCCCTCTTTCTTCCCAGAATTCCTCTTTTAACTAAAGGTTTTCATTTAGATATTAGACCTCAGCGCCTTATTTACCAGGTGAATCATTATGCAAATTACTTAATATTTGTACCTCAGCTTCCTCATCTGTAAAATGGTGATATAAGGAATCCTTTTCACTAAGATATTGTGCAGAATAACAGTTAAGTTTTATAAAATGCTCATAATATCTGAGTGACCATTGCAAGCACTCAATAAATAGTAGTTATTAGTTTTCTTATTGTCATTCTATTTTAGCAAGATTTTCTTATCATCCCATGCCTGAACTCAGAACTGAGTTTAGAATGCCTCCTGTATACTTTCATAACACCTTATGTTTTTCCCATGTTAGCACATATGCCTTTTTTAAACTCTTAGGTGCTTATCTGTGAGATCCATGAGAGTACAATGGTATCTCTAGTTTCCAGAACGATGTGCGCACCTAATACATTTTTAAATACATTTTTAACCTCACTTAAATGAGTGAGGTTTTTCTATCAGTTCTTCCAGGAGAGGCATTGAGCTTGATCTAGAATCTGCTGTGGTAGGTAGCATTTAGAGCTCTGGAATGTTCTTCTGAGCTTCTAGACCCACATAAGCCATTAGTATTAAGGAAAATGTCAGAGGGATAAAGCACATATGCCTTGTTTAAAGTAGTATAACTGCCATGAAAGATGGTATAACTGAAAATAGGGCCAAATTAAACTAGTGTTTACTGGCAGTCAAACTGGTTCTAGCCAAACCACCAAATGAATCAAGCATTATTTTGCCTATTTTATAGATGAGACAGTTTCAAAGACAGTGTTATTCTTTGATTTTTGACTAAAGGCTTTGCACTTTCCATCTTACCAGATGGATAAGGTCATTCCCCTCAGGGAAAGGCAGTGATGACAACATAAAATATTAAGCACATACACAAAGATATTTGGAGATCTTCTTGACATATAGGATTACAAATTAACAGTTTCTTGTCTTCCTGTGAATTGATCTTTTTGAAAATTACCTGCAATTGGAGTTTGGCACTTAGTAAGTTTTCAATAAATACTTGGTGAATGTTTCATGTGTGAATGTTGCTTAATACCTTGTGGTACATATCCAGCCCTTCCCAGCGAAAATAACAAGGAAGAAATGCTTACATTAACTTTTATGCAACAGCCAGAATTATGAATCAGTAGCTACATTTTAACAGAAATCATCCTTCACTTATGAGTTCAAATCCATGGAATATCTTTCTCCAGTTGGTATCAATGTGGCTTTGTGAGATCTGCCTCATAAAGGCAGAGGGAAATATACCTAAGAGGAATTGAGTTATCCCAAAAGATCTTGCTGGTCTTGCTGCCTTTATCAAGAAGCATCCAGCTTGCACAAACCTTTTCTGGAATAAAGAAAACGTCAATGATGTGGGTGCACCTGAACCCCATGGTGGGCATTCGACATTTCATATTTCTCTGTTTTAATTCAAGTCCTACGCTATGGAAACAACATATGACATCCTGAAATAGTTCTGCTAGCTCATCCTCTGTTAACTCTAAAAATATCTAACATTTACTGAATGCTTACTATATGCTGACACTGTGTAAAACTCATTACTGTCATCGTCTTACTTAATGCTCATAACAACCCTGGTAAATTTGAATATGTTCTCCATTTCACAGGTAACGTATTCAAACACCCTCAGTCATTAAGAGGCATAGTTGAGAATCTAATCCAGGCCATATCACTTCAAAGTCTGTGTTCCTAATCACTATGCTATGTTTCCTTAGTAAAGTGTGCTACTATCCATGGGACACTAGAGAAATGTTAGAATGGAATAATTTTATCCTAGTTGGCCTAGTGAAATATCCTTTATTGCTATTAGAAAGTGAATTCCTGGTGCTTTCATTGTCTCTACCTCTTGCTTTTAAATGTGTTTGATAGACTTTTGTCTTTTGTTCTTTGATCAGGGACCATCTCTTATACTATGTTGGTATCCCCAACTATGTAATACAATGCTTTGCAGTTGAAGATACACAATAATACCTTGTGTTGCAGAAAGTCAAGATTCAGGCAGATGGTGGTCTACATGCATCTGTGCTTTGACCTGCAGTTATCAAATACACAGGGGTCCAAAACCATAGGCCATACTTGGCTGCTTTATTACAGACTGCCTGACTTTTCAGTTGTTATTTTTTAATGACAAAGGATGAACAAACCAGTCAAGCTATGATTCCTTTCTTACACTGTACCAAAACCAACTTGGGTAGAGTGAGTAAAATTACGTGACTTAGTTACTTTATAGCACATCAAAGAAAAAACTATCTCTATTAATTTTTCTAAATATCAAGTATTGTCAGCAGTAAAATTTTTATGTACTTGAGATATAGTTGAACAAACTCTCTTAATATGATATATTGGAGAAAAAATGAAATAGAAGATAGGGATTCATCTGACTTGGATGCTAACAAATTTGGGTCAAGTTTCTCCAGCATCATCCATTCACATTAATTTATTGATAACTGAGATGATGCCAGACACTGGACCAAAGTTTTAGTATATAAAGAATGCACCTTCATCTGGCTAGTAAAGAGAAATCTTTGCATCCACCCTGCTCATCAATTAGTTTCTGTCAGCTTGATTGTGGCAATGTATGTGATAGTAGCTTCAAAAGTACAGAGAATGAAAAAAAAACCAGAACAAGAATATGTTTCATTATGTAGACCAGAAAGCCTATGTAATGTCATTGGTGAGATTGTGCCCCAGGTAACAGGAAAATAACTTATAAATTCCTTTGCTCAAGAAAACCTCTATTTGAGACTACAGATGATTCTTTGTTTGGTGGAAACAAGGACTAAGACATGGAAAAAAGAAGAGAGGGCAGAGAATTAATAACAAAAATAAGGAAGAGTTGAGGGGGTGTTGAAATTACAAATGAAAATGAATGATCACTGCCAGATGGCTTACTAAATTTTGTTGGAGTTTGAGGTGGAGAAAAGAAATAAATTCTCTATTTCCTTGGTGAAATTAAGGAATATGGGAAGTTAGAGTGAGTCTTGCATTTTAGAGTAAGAAAATAGAGAGCACTGAACTAAAGTGCTCAACTGGTGACTAATTTGGCCTCTAGTTCTTTGAAGGTCTGGGATTGGGGCCCTGCTGAGTGGTCACCAGGAAGAAGACCTTTCTACAAAGTCCAATGGCAAGACAGCCTGCCTGTTCACCCGGTATAACACAGGTTCTACACATACAATTAATAGTTCAGCATTCTGGGAAGAAAGCTCATTTGCAACATTTTATACTAATCCTACATTGAGGAAGTATTAGTTATAGTTTAACCCAATGATATAAGTCTATTTTAAGAGTTCCTGTCTCACATTACTGAACTTTTCAGGAGTTCCAAAAGAGGGAAATGTATTGAAATGGCAGTACCATCAAAAGTAATGTAAAATATACTGCTATAAAAGGATGATTCTTATTTGTAAGGCATATGGGAGTCTGACTTTGATTAAGCAATAATTTTCAGTTTATGAGAGGAAACAGACTTGCAACATAGTCTGCATGAATGCAAAATAAGCCATTTACAGCAAGTGATAAAGAAACTGGGCAAAAAGGAAAATGCACACATTAGGGAGAAAAGATTTTCTCAAAATAAAAAAATCAAACCATTATTACAAAGGACTTTACCAAGATTTTCTATATTTCTCACATCCCATTTGCTGGAAATTAACAAGAGCATCTAGCACTTTGTGTTCATGCTAAATGTCAGATCAGAGCAACCTAACACAAAGGAAAAACACACCTCTCTATAGGGTGGTTCAAGTTAAAGTACTACCATTTGTATGCATTTTTCATTTTATTACAATTTATTATTTTCTCCTCCCATATTAATAACATTTTTTGCTTGCTTACCAGGGAACAGCTGTAGAGAGTAGTGACTAAGGTGCTTGTTACAAGTGTTAAGCATGACAACTCTGAAACCACCCTGTCTGGGTCAAATCCAAATTCCATTATTCCTGGCCCCTTAGTCACTCTGAGCCTCAGTCAGGTTCACCACCTGTAAAATGACAACGATAATAGTTATCTTCTTAATGTTCTTGTGAGGATTAAATGAGTTAATGTAAAGTATTTAGAAGAGTGCCTACACATAACATTTAAAAATATCAGCTATTGTTACTATTCTTTTCAAGTCATTATACTTCATACCTAATCATTATAACTCCTCAAAGTCCAAATTTTTGTCTCAATTTTATTAGTCTATTTTTATAGGTGAGAAAAGTGAGACTTGGTAGGTTATATCACAGCCAATAAGTAGCATCAGTGGGTTTCAACCCAGATGTGCCTGATTCCAAAGTCCTTCCTCTTTTCACTGCACTACATCAATTTTATTGACAACCAAATCTTCGCTTTTCTCATCCAACCATCCTCAACCACACACATGCCCTTCCAAGTGGAAACACCTTCATCTCTTCTTTGGGCTTGGTTTTGTTCCTAAATTCGAGCTGCCTGATAAGTCCTGTTGACACCAGGATGGGATCCCTTCCAGAAGACCAGTGAGTATTCTCTGTTTAGTACACATTACCTTAATGAATGTTTCTGAGCTTGGATGTGTGTCTGAAGACCAGTCCTCCAGAGACCAGGAACAGTCTTGAGTTTCAGATATTCTGTGCCTATTTCTCAGAATGTACAACCTGATTTGGACATGAAAAAACTCACTCTTATCGTCTATGGGTGAACAAATCTAGATACTCTGGAGGATAGAAGGGGGTGCTAACTGGCGGGATGTGAAGACAAAAAGCATAATCCAGGATGTCCTGGGCAACATGGGATATATAGTCACCCCACCTATAATTTACTTCTATTTACTGTTATGAGACATTTGGAGAATGAATTATGAGAGTAGTTCTCTATTCTTTGAGATTCACTTGGCTGTGTGCTATCTTTTCCTTCCTTCTTTTGTTTCTTCTTTCTTTTTGTTTTTCTTTGAAACATTTTGTCACAGGAAGGGAAGAACATAGGACCCGGAGGCTGAAAGATGCAATTATCTTTGTATAAGCAGACATTTTTGCTGTCCTAATAAAGTGGGATTTGAGAAGTACCATAGATGAATAAAAACAACATGTCATGGAGGCTATTCAGAAAAAGAAAAAGGAATTTTAGCAGCTTACTAGACCAAAGTAAATTATGTGAAGGGAGAAAATGACATGGAAACCCACAGGCCTATTGAAGGTCAAGAATTTCCCCAGGGAAGAGACAATAGCGCATCATTAAGTTCTATTAAGCAGAGGGAAAAAAAATAGAGAAGAAAAAGAAATTAGATTTTAAATTGTATGTGTTAAATTTGGGAGAGGAGTTGCAGGAGACAAGTTAAAATTCTGGAGTCCAAGTAAAATCCAAAGGGGTTCCTAGGCTGATCCCATATGATATCATCCAAAGCTCAAGGGTGCCTCTTGTGCAGTTGGAGAGGGGCCTTCCTTCTCCTTGAACAACTGAGAGAGCAACTTTTGGTTGGTATCTGGAAAATTAATTTGTGTTTATCCAAAAACAAGTGAATGTGCTGTTTAATCATCCCTTAACAAAAATTATCTTCTTTTTTTCTGCTTTACTTTTGCATATTATCCCTACTTCAGCCTGACTCTCCTGGAACAGGCTCTGCCTCATGACATACAAGTCCTCCTCACTGGCCAAAATAGATCCCCCCTATACACAAACACACAATCCCCTACCATTTGAAAGACATTTTTCATAAAAGGCATGAGATTTGTCTCAAAGGGAAGTGCAGAATTGGCCAGGTTGGGCTTTGCAACCATGGAAACAAGCTGTAGGGGAGAGTGTTGGCTGAAATAGGCAGAGTGGGGGCTCTAACTAACGGCTATATTAACTTGGTTCCCCTCATGAAATCTTGATACATTTTATTTTCTTGGATCCCAGATTCTTTCTTCAGCCAGCTCATGGGGCCCCACTGATAAGCACATGCTGATGTGCACATGTTTTATAGGTAGCCGTGTCCATTTATGTCTACCTCTCCAAAACTCGTGCTGGTTAGAAGTGAGGTGAGCATCTTTTGGTGGAAGCCTATTCCACGTGTGTTCCAAACAGCCACAGCCTGCAACTTATCTCCTTATAGAAGCTAGTCTCCAGTAGAATTACCTTGGTTCCTTTTTTCCTTCAGTTTTCCTTCTTTGGAAGTTGTAATGGGCAGTGGAGGTTCTAAGACGTTCCACGTATCTATCCAGATAAGCAGAAACCACATGTCAGTGTTGCTGCATAGTTACCTATCAATTACTCAGAACTTGAAAATTCATGTAGTCTCTGCTGCCTCACCAAGGCCAAGGTGTTGCACCTCTGAGTACTTCTAAACGATTAATTGACTAGCATATGTAGCAATAGTTCATGGTGAGGAAAAGGGAACACTACTACTCTTGGAGTCAAAAGACCCAGGTTGTGATCTCAGTTCCGTGGCTAACTTATGACATAATTATATACATATCACTTAAACTCTTTAAGCTTAAATTTGCTCATACAAAGTGAAATTAATATCTGTGCTACCTTGCAAGTCTGTTGTGAGGTTTAAATGAGGAAATGAAGAGGAAATATTTTAGAAACCACAAAACATGATATGAAAATACAGTATAGTTCTAAGCAAGGGTCCTAAGCCAAAGGTCTAGAGTACTAAAAAAGAAAAGCTATATTTTAGCAATGTAACTTTTCTGTTCTTTCTCTCTGAAAGTGTTCAATTTGTTACAAATATCTCCTTCATTGCACTCATTGCCTTTTAACCTAAAGGATTAGATAGTCCTGTAGACACTATCATTTTCTTGATTCATCTGGACTTTTGATATCTTTCCTCCTTTTAGTTTTAACCTATCCAAGATGCTTTAATTAATTGTATTTTCTATTTTCTGCTCATGATCCTTTATACAATGTCCCATCTGATTCAAAGCTACCAGTATTCCTTTGCATTTTGCATGGTGCTTTATATGAATCGTTAATAAAACGTTTTCCCACAGGTTATTGCATTTGATCCCCACAATAATCCTGTGAAATGAACAGGGATTACTCTTTCAAATGGACTTATGTGAAAACTAAAACATGCAGGGACAGTTACTTATTTTTAACTCAAGGGTTTTTTTTTTAACTCATTACGTTGCCATTATTTCAAGTTGTTTCAGGTATGCCTTAAATAGTTTTTTATTATTATATATATTGAAATCTCAATATATATCAGGCCCTATGCTAAGCAGTTTGTACAATTATATTGAATTATCCTTAAAACCTTGTGAGATAAAAATCATTTTTCCTGCTGCAGTTAACTGAGGCTCAGATAAGTTGAGTAATTTCCCTAAGGATACAGAGCTAGATAGTAGGAGATCTGCAACTTGATTCCAATTTGCGCTGATCACAAGGTCTATGCTATTAACCACTATACTATATTCCCTCTTAAATATATCTCATGTTTCTTACCTTTCCCAAAGTAGACATTATTAATTTTTCTTGGACATTCTTGCCACTTTTATCACTGAGCCTGCCACAACTCTGCATCCACACTGACTAATTTAGAACTCAACCTGAAGCAAAAGTTCACATTCAACCTAATCAGTTTGCCTTACATATATGGAAAACTTAAAGTTCATTGGCAAGCCTTAGCCTAAACCCTGAGCAAACATGCGTGGGATGTTTGACCCAAGCCAACATAACATAGGCCTACAAAACTGAACTGAGATTTGAACCACTAACACAAAACTGAGCCTAACCCCTGAGACACACATGTGTGGGCACATTCAAACCAGAATACCAAAAGTTTAGAAAACTAAAATGAGATTTGAATCATCTGTACAAGTCTCAACATAATCTTTAAATCATGCATAATAGTCATAAACAAGAATAGCAATGATTTAGAGAACTAAACTGAAATTTGAACCATCACCCAGAAAAGGCAAGACAGAACTTAGGATTCAAGTCTCACTTTTTGATTTCTTCCTAATACAGAAATAGTAACATTCTCCAGAAGATTATAATAGGTCACAGAGTCCAAGATACAACCCACAATTACTTGACATACAAAGAACCAGGAAAATGTAATCCATCTTAAAAGAAATAAAAAGCAAAAGATGCCAACACCAAGATGACACAGATGATGGATTTTTCAAAAACTTTAAAGCAGCTGTTTTAATTCAGCTTCATGCATTATAAAAAACAAACAAAAATCCCACACACTTGAACTGAATTAGAAGATAAAATCTCAACAGGAAATACAAAAAGAACCAAATAAAAATTTTAGAAGTGAAAATACAATATCTAAAATGAAGAATTCACTGGATGGATTCAAAAGCAAATAGATATGACAGTGCAAATAATAAAGCAAAGATTTTAAAAAATGAATAGCCTCCAAGACCTATGGGATGATATCAAAGGTCTTTGAGTTATATATATATATAACTCAAAGGTCTTTTATATATATATACACATTTGGAATTATAAAAAAGTGTGGGGGGGATTGGAGCAAGAAAAAAATTCAAAATATAATGGCTGAACACTTCCCAACTTTTATAAAAGACATATATTTACTAATTCAAAATGCTTACAGAACCCCAAGAAGAATAAGTTCAAAGACAACACTAGACACAAACTGCTGAAATTCAAATATAAAGAAAAGTCTTGAAAGTGTTTAGAGAAAATGACATTAATTATAGGAAGACAATGATTGAATGTTGATTTCTCATCAAAAACCATCAAAACCAGAAGACATCTTTAAAGTTCTAAAAGAAAGACAAAAAATTCTGTGAAGCCATAATTCTATATCCAATGAAAATATCCTTCAGTAATGAAGGTGAGATGAAGAAATTTTCAGATGATGTAAAACTGAGAGCATGTGTCACTAACAGATATTTTCTATAGGGAATGATAAAAGAAATTCTAAGTAGGCTGTGAAAGGTTATATATATATATATGTATATATATTGTAATCCCCAAAAGAACCACTAAAATCAAATCAAAACAAAACACACACATATACATACGGTGTGCTAAAAAGCCAAGTAATAAATTAAAATGGAATACTAAAAATATTCAAAAAAATCAGGAAGGAGAGACCATGAACAAAAAGCAGAGGAGACAAACAGAAAACAACTAAGAAAATGGTAGGTCTAAATCCAACTATAACAATAGTTACATAAAATGTTATTGGTTTCAGTACTCCAATTAACAGATAGACATGGACAGTGTGGATAAAGGAAGACCGAACTATATGCTGCAACAAAAGTTGCACTTAGTATTAATATATAAAGACACAAATACGTGTAAAGTAAACGGATGGAAAAAAAGACATGGGGTGCAAATAGCAAGCATAAGAAGGCTGCAATGGCTATTATAACATCAGATAAAATAGACTTTAAGCAAAAGAATATTACCAAAGAGTGCATTTTATAATAATGATAAGAGAAATGATTCATTAGGAAGAAATAACAATTATAAATGTCTATGTATTTAATAGCAGAGCCTCAATATTCAGTACATAAATCAAAAATTGAAAAAATTAAAGGATTAGAATTTTTTTCTCATTAGAGATTTTAACTTTCTCTTAGTATTAGAATTTCAGTAATAAATCAATGAAACAAAAAGTCAATAAGGGCATACAAGATCTCAATAATACTATGAACCACTTTAATTACATTTATAGATCACTCCATCCAATAACTGAATACACATTCTTCTCAACCATACATGGTACATACACTGGGACCATATTCTGGAGCACAAAACAAGGCAGTTAATCTTTAAAAATCTGAGTAATACAGAGTATATTATCTCACATCAAGGGAATAAATTAGAACCAAAAAACAAAAAATATTGAGTTAAACCCCAGTTATCTGAAAATTAAACTACACACTTATAAATGATTCATGAATCAAAGATCAAATTACAAGAAAATCTACAAAATTTTTAACCAGTGATTAAAATACAGCATATCAAAATTTGTAGTAGTTAAAGCACTGATAAGTAGAAGCATAACATAACTTCAAATGGATATATTAGGAAAAAAAGATCTAAAATCAGTAATTTAAGGCCCATCCTAAGAAACTAGAAAAGAAAGAACAAAGTAAGTAGAAGAAAGCTATTAATAAAAAAACCAGAAATCATTGAAAACAGATAGTAGAGAAAATTAAATAAGTAAACATCTGTTTTTTTGAAAAAAATAAAAATTGACAAAACTGTAGCTAGAATATCATGAGACAAAGAAAGAGAACATAAATCAACAATATCCGTAACGAATGCTTAATGTGTAAGATTTGTTACCATAGACCCTATACATTAAAAAATAAGAGAACACAATAAACAACTTTGGACAAAGAAATTCAACAACTACATGGAATGGTCAGGTATCTTAAAAGACACAACTTATAAAAATCAACACAAAAAGAAACAGAAAAGCTGAGTAGTCTTGTATCAATTAAAGAAATGGAGTATGTTACCAAAACTCTCTCCCCCAAAACAAAACAAGCCCTCCAGGCCCAGGGTTTCACTGTGGGGGTGGCATTGACTTCTATGAAGATGCCTCCCGTGGGGACATCACTGCACATTCCCTGTGGGAGGCGAGTAGGGGTGATATGGTGGGAAGGTCTAGCAGGTGCACAGGCGGCTGCAGCAGGACAAGACTCATGGATAGAATGCTTGTATTCTTGGCTGCAAGCATTCCTCTATTTTGTTACAACTATCAATTTAACCTCAACAGCCACAAATCAAGCAGGAGAAATGGAGAATTAAAGGAGAGATAGGACCAGTCCTTTCACTGACCATCAATGTAGTGTCAGTGCCCTGGGCCGAACACATCGACATTCCTTCCCCTAAGGAATAAAGTATAGGGCAGAATAAAAGAGTTAAGAGGCAAGAAACCTTCAAATCCTTAAGTTGAGGCCAACAATTTCCATTCAAATAACTCTCTAAACATCAAGGTAAACAATGAAAGTCTACTTGCAGTTTTATTCTATTATCATTCCATAATTCTGCCATATTATTTCTACTTTTTTTTTAAAGGGTAACCAATTAATTCTCATTTATACCTACTTGTACTTCTAATCTAACTTTGATCTATCACTTTCCTACCTCATCCCTGATGTTCCACTTTCAGGAAATCTTTTTACCATCTGGGGGAATAAATCATCCCCTACTTAGCAAGCTCCTCAGAGAAATAGGGGTAAGAAGGTTCCAAAGGACAGCCAGCATCCAGTTTCCTCTGCCAGAGGCTTGTTGGTACTTAAGACTTTGGGCATTTAGCATACCCTTCCATGCCATTTTGTAGCCTATCTTTGACCCTTTCCCCCAACTTCCAGGTCTAATGATTTATAAGAGTGAAAGCATGTTGTTCCTTCTTCTAAAATGTTGGAAATTTATATTCTTTTTTATTTTAAGCAAGAAAGGAATGGCAATTAAACTTAAATAAGTCTAATTAATTGACATCTCAAAATCATCTGTTTGATAATTTATGGCTTTATTTTTATTTATAATGTATCATTCTATTTGTCTCCCATTCAAAGTTACAAAATATGTTCACATGCCTGTATTTTCCACAACAAAATCGTTTCAACAAAAAGACTTAATAAATACCAAATTTAGAGATGTCTCCTTCTGCATTCTAGTGAATGCCCAATACATAATAACATTTTGTGTTCACATAGCTTTGAAATTCCTTATCTTTTTAAGCTGTCAGAAAAAACAGTACAACTTAACAAAGGCACCGACCCATCAGGTCCACACCTGAAAATAAAAAAGCTTTGCCTTACTTACAAACAATTTAACTACCAGAAAATCAGTGCACACCTTAGGGAGAAAAGGAGTTATTAATTTATTGCATTATAATATGTAATTATACCATTAATTGAACCCTCTATTCACATAGTCAGGCATTAATTCCAAAACCACTGTGGCCATATTTTTAATGGTTAGATCCTAACCATTATGTTGATAAAAATGGCCACGCATCTCCAGCCTGCTTGTTATAAGACATGTTTTTTCCCTCTCTGGGCTTAGTAATAAGTTCCAGATTCTTACAGGGAACAGTGAGAATTACTTAAGTTCAAACACCATTTTGGATTCCTCACAGCAAATCAAAGGCACTATTCACATGACTTTTGCCACAACAAAGTATTGCTACTGAAATTAGAAGTCTGTACATTGGTACAAAACTCTGTGTACCACTGGAAGTGCTATAGCAACAGGGCACAATGCCCCCACTAATTAGACCCAAGTTTCTTGGGGTTTGTACCCCAGTTTTCTCAGGACAGTCCTAGTTTATGGGTTTTTTTTCTGGTTTAATTATTAATAGTCACCTTCCCTCATCCTTCTACTTTCAAACTGCTCTTAGTTTGGGCGATGAGTTATGTGAGCACTTTATATAGAATTAGCAGCCAAGATGTGCTTAGTTAGCTCTGAGCACTCCATTCACTAGAACTCCATACAAAAGAGATGGGCTCTAGAATTAGCTCTTGGTGACTATCTTGTCACACAGACAGAACCATTTCCCCAGGTCCTGCCAATGGTGTCAAAGTGGCAGTGTCAGCATTAATCACATCCTTTGCACCTCCCTAAAACAACACAGGTTTTGATGTTGAGGCCAGGTATGCCACCCTTTCCTTACTGTGAATATCTCTGGGTGGTGGCATTCTTTTCTGTCAGCTGGCCAGAGTGTTTAATAACTTTAATCTTAAAAAATAAATAATCTCTGTCCTTCTATCTTTCCATCCAGAAATTTCCCTGAAAAAATTGATGAGACAAATAAATGAATAATAGGTAAATATCCTAGAACTTGACCTCCAAACAAAATTTAAACCCTAGAATCCCACTTAGCCAAAAAATGATCTTGTTTCCTCTCCACCCCCGACCCAACAATGTGTTGGTATTTGTTTTGCTTTCTATAATTGAAGGCTCTTTATGACGATGATCTCAAACCAGTAATATTCTGAGGTAGCTTGATCACATCTTCATTTGCAACAGAATCAGCAAACAGCTTTTAAATGGTTGTTCTCTTAACCAAAAAAACAAAAGAAGTTCTACCTCAGTAGGCACTTCATTATAAGTACACAATACTCTCACACACATTCACTTATATACAAACACTCTACATTAAAATCTTCCAAAGTCAACTAGTCAATTTAATAATTTTGTATGCAAAAGTACCAAGTCTTCATAAAATAATCATAACTAAAGTACGAAAACATTGATTCAGCAAAATAGTAGCAGTTCTGCTGCAGCCTCTTTCCCCAAGGACATTATATTACAATAGCTTATTTTTCCTACAAATGAAAAAAGTCTCTGTTCTCTCATCCCTTTAACACACATATGTATGTACACTTCACAAACTTAGAGGTTATATTTTGAAAAGTACTCTCTTTTCCCTCCCTCCTTCCCCCATAAGTCTAACAGTGTTGCATTTTACCACACTTCCCTACCTCCACAAATAATCTTCCTCTTAAAGCAGTGTGTGTGTGTGTGTGTGTGTATGCGTGTATGTGTTGTGTGTTTTGGGGAGTGGTGAGGGGTGGACAAAGCCCCCTTGGGAACTGCTCCCTTGTGTTGGCTTATGTTTTTATTCAGTTTTTCAGTCTTTAGATTGCTAGTCAAAATATTTTAGGCATAACATCTATACTTTCTTAATCTTTCCCCCTCTTGCCAAACTATAGCACCAAAGATTGATTGAGGATTTAACTTCTGAAGATCCCACTCAGCAACACTGAGTGTATTGTATGCACACACACAAACCAGCAGACATGCACACACAATGCCTGCACCCATCCATCAAAGTATTAGAAGTTCTTTATGTCTAATCTTAGGAATTTTAGCTTAGTGCTTCATCTTTCTTCAACTCAATTACACAGCAGATCCCAGCTGGGTCCTGGAAAATCAAATGGCTTGTCCTGTTTATTGACCTGTGGAGTAATTCACGAGTATTGGTAAAATTCAGACACACACTAAAACCGATCTAGCTATGAAAGCCTACAGCTTTCAGGTCTGGAAGTGGTCTCTCCTCCTCTCAAGAGAGGGGTGTTCACAAGAAATGATATCTCTGGCCTTCACTCTGAAAAAGTATAGACAGTTTCTTACAGGAATTTCCTGCATCTCCTCCAAATTAGGATAATAATTAGACACTTTTACTGAGCCCAACTTCAGCTTCTTTTATGCCAAAGGACATTTATTTGCTTGCCTTTCTTTCCTGCTCCCCCCCCCAACTAAACTCTAAACCCCTTGAATGCAGAGGCTGTGTCTTGCTTACTTCTGTATCTTTAGCATTTTAACTCAGCCATTAATATAAATGGATTGAACTGATTTCCACATCATAAAAGTCATACTATTTAAAATGAAAATGAGTCACAAGTTATTTTTCCCCACCATTCACAGAGCCTTTAGGCTACTTAAAGGCAATTTTTGGAATGGCATTTCATGGCTAAATGAGTGTGAATGTTTAAAGATAAACTGTTTTAGTTGTTATTTGTTTGTTTGGTCTGAATCATCTGGGAAACTTGCTTATCTTACTTTTTCGCCCCATATGAATACAAGTTGACCCTAATGGCATTAAAAGAAAAGAAAGGCCAATGCTACATAGCTGAAAAGGGAGGGCAGTTTCCATTTACTACATTCCAAAAACTCATAAGAAGCTGAAGTTGCTGCATCTCTTCAATCCCAAGATTAAACCCTGCCACTTGTAGCTCTGCACCAAGTCTGGGTCCTTCTGGGGAACTCTATCACCTGGAAATGGTTGGCTGAGCTCTGAAATTCACAGGGGTGCCCTTGTAGGGGAGAAAAAGTTTTCCTGTATCCTCTTTAGGGTCACTGGCTGGGTCTGAAAATCAAACTGACAAAGACAGGTTGACAGGAGAAAAGCATACAAATTTATTTAATAAGTTTTACATGACACAGAAGCCTTCATAAGGAAATGAAGATCTGAACAAATGGGTAAACCTGAGTTTTTTTATGCTAATTAGGATAAAGAAATAGACAGTCATGGAGAAGTATGACTGGTTAAGAAATTATGATCTAATGGTAATTAACTGGGGGGGATGCTTAGCAAGGTCTTTTTGTTCAGCTTATTCTGTGTCTTCAGAGATAAAGATGTTCCTTTCTTCTGGGTATAGGAGGGCACCTTGCGCATGAGGGTCTTATGACCTGCTTCAGGGGAAGGTCAGAAGAATCTTCCTTGGTCTTATGATGTGCTTCATGGAAGAGGGCAGAGGGATGGTGAGAATGACCTTTTTGCCTCTGCTGCTTTCTCAAATGCCTAAGTGCCATGTTTTGGGGTAGCATGTCCTGAATCCCATCATCTTGCTGATCATTTCATTGTTTTTCCCACTTCACAACTGCTGAAAACAGCAATATCAAAGGCAAATTTCCTGCTGCAATGAAATTTTGTTTGAAAAGATCCTGAGCAAAATATTCTTAAGAAAATGATGTTTGTTCCTGGCCATAATGTATCTTTCTTAATATTGATCTGACAAAAGGCCCTGACTTGAGAAATGAATGGCCTGCCATAGTTCTAAAGCTAGGCAACAGATTTCAATTGTAATAGAAAGTTTCAACATAACAATAAAATGTTTTCCCCCATCTCTACATTAATTATCTTTTGTATCTTTTTTTTCACAGAGCTAAAATTGAACGATTCTGGAAATAGGGTGATTTACATATCCAGGTAGTAAGCACTGAGGGTTAAGAAAACTGGTATATAATAGCACAGCACACAATATTGTGTTCTTCTCTCCTTCTCTTGCTTTCCTGTTTAATTCCTTATTTCCAAGTTCCTCTGGGTCTCACAGTGATGCTTCTTTCATTATGCAAATAAGCTTTTTCTCTTCTCTAAATACTTGACACTAACTGAAACCCAGATCCTAGTGGCTTAACATCTGCCTTAAGTTGACATAGTGAGGCATATTTTACAACAAAAAGGAATGCTTCCTAATAGGAATTCTTATAATAACTGCTAGGGAAATTTTAAAGTCTGAATCTTATTAGAGGATAATGTATAGTAGTTGTGATATCATAGGTGAAGTAGAATATCCATTTGGGTTAAAAGAGAGGAAATGGTCTCCTACACCTGGAGAGGTTTCTGAAGGCCCTACAAAAAACACGACAGTTCATCCAAGCAGAAATAATATAATAATGTGGGCCAAGGGGTATGTTATAGACAGAATGTTTGTATCCTCCACAATTCATATGTTGACCCTAACCCCCAATGTGAGGGTATTTGGAGGTGGAGCTTTTGGGAGGTAATTAGGTTTAGATGAGTTCATGAGGGTAAGGCCCCCATGATGGAATTGGTGTCCTTATAAGAAGATGAAGAGAGACCAGAGCTCACTCTCTCTTTGCCATGTGAGGACACAGTGAGAAAGTAGCCTTCTGTAATCCAGGAAGAGGGCCTTCACAAGAAACCAAATCTGCTGGCAACTTGGTCTTGGACTTCCCAGCCTCTGTGACTGTGAGAATTGTCTGTTGTTTAAGCCACCCAGTCCATGATATTTTGTTACAGCAGCCCAAGCTGACCATTGTAGGATGGAAGCATAGAAAAAATGCTGTGCTCTGGGAACTGAAAGTTTGATTGAAGCAGACATTAGTGATTTGGCAGTAGTAGAAGATAGGGCTAGAGAGAAAACCAAAATTTGAATCTTCAGAACAGGAGAGCCTTAATTTGACAGAAATAGTGGTGTATTAGTCTTCCATTGCTGCTGTAATAAATCACAACAATGCAAATTTATTATCTAACAATTCTGTAGGTCAGAAGTCTGACATGGGTTTCACCAGCCTATAATCAAGATGTTGGTAGGGCTTTATTTTTTTCTAGAGGGTCAAGGGGAGATCCAATTCTAATCATTCAGCTTACTGGCTGTGAGCTGAGGGTCTTTGCAGTTTGTAGAGGCCACTTGGGCTCATATCCCCCTCCTCCATCTTCAAAGCCAGAAATTACAGGTCTAGTCCTTCTACCATTGCGTCTAAGTGTTTATGTGTTAGATTGGGCCCACCCAGACAATCCAGAATAATTGTTTTATCTTAAAGTCCTTGACCTTAATCACACCTGCAAAGTTTCTTTTGCCATATAAGGTAACACATTTGTAAATTCTAGGGTTTAGGGCATGGATATCTTTAGGAGACCATTATTCTGCCTACCAAGGCTGATAAATGAAGAATTTCCATTGATGTCATACCAGATAAATCAGCTGACTGCTATACAACTTAACTGAAAATGTGGTACCCTATTAATATGTTCATTGTGCACATGGAAAATACACTATACATTCCAATTGAAACAGATATTTATATTTCTTTTTTACATTCATTCTTTAAATAAACATATATAATTCTGACAGTTTTACCAGTAGCCTCAGCATACTCTTTTTTTTTTTTTTGACAGCTCTTTCTATTTGTCTATACTTCCTATATGTTTCCTATAGGGAAACATATAATCTGGTGGTACTACACTCACAGAACTTTCCAACATTTAGATAAATGCCCCTTAAACTTTTTTAAGCTAATGAATTTCTAAAGTCATGCTAATTTTGAAAAACACCATGATGCACTTCATTTCAAACTTAATTAAAGATATATATTGTGGTAAATAAGGGACCATCTGTGGTAGAGACAGTGCTGTAAATTCTCCAAATTTATATCATTTTCTTCCTGGACATACTGGAAGATCATATATCCTAACCTTTAGAAGTAAATTTGGAGCCATTAACTGCATTTTGGCCAATGAATTGGATGGAAGTGATGCTTCACTTCTGTGACTGACACATAAAAGCATCTGAGTGACTCTCCACATACTCTCTTCCTGTCCTATTGGGAGCTTGTGTTAAAGATGGAGGCAACATGAGATGGGAAGATCCTGGGACTCTGAATGAATATGTGGAACACGATCCTCACCAACTCACACTAAACTGTGATATGAACAAAAGGTACACCTTTATTATTTTAAGCCACTAAGATTTGGAGGCTGCTTATTGCAACAACTAGCCATACTTATCATAATACATTTTATACAGATTTTATTATGTAAACATAATAACAAACACTAAATATGTTATATAAATTTATTATTTAAAGAATTCTTTTCCTATCAAACCTGGGAATAATGGAAATAATTGAAATTTAGCATTAGAATGCCTTGATCCCTCTAGCATAGCTTGAGAACCACTGCTTTTAAATGAGATAAAGATTGAATTATATTAGGAAGCATAGATCATCAAGGCTTACCTAAACTTGACTAAAGCAGGTTTGAACCTATATTTAGTTCAGCAGGTAAATATTTCATTTGACAAGGGAAGGATATAATCTACCTTTAGGTAAAGAATAAGGAGAGCAATAAGGACCAAAGATAGTCAAAACACTTATGAAGAAGGAGACAAGGGAATAACACTTTTCCTATAAGATATCAAGATTCTTATTAAGCTATACTAATTGAAAAAGTGTGGTATTGGATACAGGAATAAATTTATTAGTGGCATATAACAGAAAGTCCAGGCACAAACACATATATATGAACTCTTGTATATGATTGAAGTTTCACATCAGATCAGTGGGATAAAAGCTGTTGAATGACTGGAAATAGAATGATTTGCTAAATCTATGTGGAAAAAAGATATTAGTTTTCTACTCTACACTATTTATACAAATCAAAACCCTAGACAAGAGGTCAGCAAATAATGACCCATGGGTCAAATTCAGGCTACTGACTGGTTTTATAAATAGTTTTATTTGAATACAGCCACACACATTAATTTATGTATTGCCTATAGCTTCTTTTATGCTACAATGGTAGAGTTGAATAGTCGCAAGAGAAATCATATGGCTTGCAAAGCCAAAAGTATTTACTAACTGGTCTTTTATAGAAAAAGTTTGCTGACCCCTGCCCTAGATGAATTAATAGATTAAATGTAAAAAATAAACCTTAAAACTCTTAGTATAATATATAAGTAAATGTCTTTTAGATCTCTTTTGGGAAAATATTTTAAGCAAAATAACATTGATTTTATTCATTATAAAAGGGAAAAATATAATCTTGTCTCTATTAAAATAAACAACTATGGTTCATAAGTGAACACCTCAAGGAACATGGAAAGACAAGTTATAAATGGGGATATTTTCTATATACACCACTGACATAGGATTAATATCAATGGTACATAAGGGATATATATACACACACACACACTTTTTTTCCTATAGAAAAATCACAAAGAATCCTAAAGACATGAACAGATACTTCACAAGTAAGACAGCACATAAAGCAAACTTGGAAGATATGTTTAACACATCATTTTTAAGGAAAGTGCCAATCAAAACTACATCAAAAAATATTTTATAACTGATTGAAAAAATTAAAAACTCTAACATTGCCAAGTGTTAGAGAAATTGTGGAGCCAAAGAATACATTGCTGGTGGGAACAGGGAATAATTCAACTACTTTTTAAAAATATCTGGCATTATCTCCCAATTTTGAATATTTATATGACCTACTTTGTTCTTAGCTATATAGCCAAGAAAAAACTTTATGCATGTAGTACTGCCCTTACACCTGGGCAAGAGGGGGCCCTGGCCCTGGGTACTACACCTCCGGGAACACCCTACTTTAGAGTGATTTCCTTAAAATTTTCTTAGTTCCTCTCCAATGCCTTGGACCAGAGTTGGCCTACAAAGCCATCCAGGTGAAACGCCCTGATCCCAGACTAGAACCTATAGGTTCAGGTCAACATTTCTTTCCTTTGGGTCACTCTCTGACCCTCTTTTCCATGGTAGGGTTGACCAAATACTCCAAGGAGCTGCAGACTCATGCCTATGGGTTCTGGAGTGTCTGGGCCCTGGTTCCAAGAGAACAGCCTGTCAAGCAGATTGCTTCTGAAGGCCAGAAAGGTATTTCATTTATGGAACCACATTAAATTAGAAAGCCATTATGATTCTCACATTCTTATTTGGGGTGACTCAAATTGTGACAGGGGCTCCACAAAAAATATTTCTCCAAGGCCTTGCAAATCCTAAGGACATCTCAAATACCATTGTGTTAAAGTTAACAAATTTAAACTAAAATGTTTAATTTTAGGAATACATATAGAATTTACAAGGTACGTATAATATTTACAAAGAAAGCAAGGAAATGAGGGATTGGAAGGAAACGGGATAGGGAGAAGACACACAGTTAGATGCAGGTCACTGTCAAGTTCCTAGCTTTTGCTCTCAGTTGTGGATTTTCAGGTATTTATTAAATTGTCAAGCCAACCAAAAAATCAAAACCAAATCATTCCTAACCCAATGGTGGTAGTATATCCTAAAACAAGGAATATGATTAATAAAATTGTATGCACCTGAGTCCAAAAAATAAAAATAAAAGAATATATATTTATATCAGTGAAACAGAATAAAGTCAAGCAACAAACTTAAAATAAATAAGAAGAATATAAAATGATAAAAATAGCATTTTGAATATTGGTAAAGAATGGACTATTTAACAAATAAGTTTAGCACAATGGCATCCATTATATTACACCTCACAACATACAACCAAATAAATTATAAATGTTTAAAAAGCAAATAATAAAATAATTTTAGATGGGCAAAATAAAATAAAAATTTAAGGATATTTATGTGCTATTGGGAAGATCCTCTAAATAAGACAAAAAGATCTATCAACTACAGAGAAAATAATTAACAGATGTCACTAGATTTTAAAAGTTTTAGATTTTATTTAAAACATCTATATGGCTATACTATAAATAATGTTTCAAGAAAAAGGGTGGTTTGAAAGAAAACTTATGTACCCTATGTAATAAACAAAAGGATAATATGTAAAATAGATAAAGATTGTCTGAAAACTCATATAAATGACCTAACAGAAAGATAGGAAAAATGTATGTACAATTAAGACACCTTGATAGTGAGAGGTTTGTTGTATTTTAAATTGGTAGCATCTATGGAAGGGCAATTTGTCAATATCTATCATAATGTTAATTGTACATACTTTAAATGGCCTGACAATTATAATTCTAGGTGTCTGTCAGCACCAGTAAGATACATTTTGTTGTGATTGATAAAAAAGCTGACTTAAAAAAGGAAATGTATTGGCTTACGCCACTGTGAAGTCCAGAGCTACTTCTTGCTGGCATCAGAAATGTCTTGTTTCCTGACTTCCTGGCTCTGCTTTCTCTATTTTGGCTCCATTCCTAGAGAGGTTCACACATGGCAGTGGCAGAAAGGTTGTAGCACTTTCACTATTGTGCTGTATCAGGCTTATATTCAGCAGAAAATAATGTTTCTATTCCTTTCAAATTAAGTGAAAGCCTTGATGCTCATGGGCTAACTAGTCATGTGCCCATTGCTAACCCAAACTATGTGTCTGTTCTGTGGAATACTTTGGCTGTCTTGGCCTGGGCCACATGCTCCACCCTTAATTGGGACAGGGTCCCAACTCAGCTCCCCTGAGTTACATGGAAGGGTAGTGGAGGAGATTCCAACCATGGTCATTTAGATTTCATTACTAAAATACAGATAATGGATGCTGGATGGACCAATGCCTAAAAGTGCTCACTGTATTAGAGAAAGAAATCATAAGAATGTTCATCACAGAGTTATAGTAGCAATAAAATGGAACAATACTAAATATGCATCAATAAAATAGTAGTTAAATAAATGAATTACATGACTTCAGTTCAACCAAATGAAATCTAATTGTGAGACCTTAGAAAGAGCTTTAAGATATATAATTAAGTGAAAAGGGCGTATTACAAAACAACAGAAAGAGCATGGCCCTATTTTTCTATAAAAATTAAATTATAATTTATAAAGTTACACTTATATGCAATGTACATAAAGGTTACAGCATAATAGATATCACACTCTTAACACTGATTACTTTCAGGGAAGAGAGTAGGGAATTGAGGGGATTAGATAAAGTGAGACATTCTCTTTTCATTGTATATACTTTTGTATTGTATATAATTTTATGAAGAAGTGTATAAATATACTTTTTGCATAAATATCAAAAAGAATTCAAGCTTTTTTAAATAGAAAGTATATGGAATTATCTGTCAAGGGTCTGATTTAATTAATTATTACACTAAGTTGATGAAAAAATAATACTAGGGAAATAATTAAAATGAAACAAAAACCCCAAATTGTTTGCTAGAGATGCTAAAATAAGTAACATCTGTACTCTGTATTTTCTAAGTAAAATGTGAAAGATAGTTTGTTTTTTATTTTACCTGACAAGTTAGAGCTGTTTCCATAACAAGTTGGAGCATTTTGAAGACAGGAGCTATATGTTTTAATTTAAACTAAGGATCTTGCCTTGAATATTATATATGTTTTATGATTATGAAGCCCTTATCTTGACCAATGAATTAACTATTAAATATTATCCATAAGGCATGTATTTTATATGACAAAATAATCACTCTAATATAGTAATTAATTTATAGTCATTCCATCTGCATGAATCACTCAGCAGACATAGGTTGGGTGTTATTGGATATACATCTTCAGTGTCTTGAATATAACCTGGTATATAGAAGATGTTTAATGTTGGTAGGTGGATTGATAGGAATGAGGAAATAATGAATAGTGCAGGAATGGTACTATTATGGTCTTCCAATGTTAAAAAGATCTGGGTTCAAATATCAATTCTGCAAAAGTAAAAGCTGTGTGATTTTAGGCAAGTTATTTATCTGATTCCCATTTCCTCTTCTGTAAAACAGAATAATAATCTTGTATTATAAGGGAATATTATTATTCTCACATTTAATCAGCAGGCATGAAGTAGGGAGTGAACTGAATGAATTCACTGTGAATTCTACCCCATGTATAAAAAAGAAGTAATGCCAATCCTCTTCAAACTTTTCAAAAAAATTAAAGAAAAGGGAATTTTCCTTAACTCATTCTACAAGGTCAACATTACCCTGATTCCATAACCAGACAAGGACACAACAAAAAAAGAAAACTATAGGCCAGTATTTCTGATGAACATAGATGCAAAAATTATCAACAAAATTTTAGCAAACCAGGGACCAAGATGGTGGACTAGAAGCAGCCTGCATGTGCTGCTCTCACGAAGATGGAAGGTGGCAAGTGGATATCCACCTTCACATCAGTCATCTAAGAGAGAGCATTGTGAGTCAAAAGAGAGGTAACAAGAGGCACCCAAAGTAAAGGAGAAGGAAGTGAGGTGACCTGCTCTGTAGTTGGGAGGTACATAGTGAAAACAAGTGCACACATGGGAAAGGCACAGAGGGGAGAATCCTGAGGCTCCACACCACCCCCATGATCATTGCTCTCTGACCTGCAGGAGGGACCTTGCACTGCAGAATGCCACAGGACTGACATAGGGAGCTATCTAAAGATGAAATCAAATTATCCTTCTTTGTAGATGGTATGATATTTATCTAGAAAAACCAAAAGTCTCCACCAGAAAACTGTTAGAACTTATATACAAATTCAGTAAAGTTTCAGGATACAAAATCAACATACAAAAATCAGCAGCATTTCTATACACCAATGATGAAATAGCCTAAAAAGAAATCAAGAAGGCAATCCTATTTATAATAGCTACCAAAAAACCCTAGGAATAAGTTTATCCAAGGAGGTGAAAGATCTGTAGAAGAAAACCTACCAAAAAAGGATGATAGAAATAGAAGGGGACACAAATAGAAAGATATCCATGCTCACAGACTGGAAGAATTAGTATCATTAAAATAACCATAGTGCCCAAAGCAATCTAATGATTCAATACAATCCTTACCAGAATACCAATATCATTTTTCACAAAAATAGAAAAAATAATCCTAAACTTCATCTGGAACAAAAAAAGAGCCAGAATTGCCAAAGCAATCCTGAACAAAAAGAACAAAGCTGGAGGCATCACACTACCTGACCTCAAAATATATTACAAAGCTGCAGTAACCGAAACACCATGGTAATCATATAAAAACAGACACATAGACCAATGGAGCAGAATAGAGAACCCAAAAATAAATCCACATATATACAGCCTACTGATCTTCTGCAAAGCTGCCAAGAACATACTGGGGAAAGGACACCCTCTTCAATCAATGATGGGAAAACTGGATACCCATATGCACAGTACAAAACTGGACCCCTATCTCTTACCATACAAAAAAGTCAACTCAAGATGTGTAAAGAGTTAAACTTAAGACCCAAAACTATAAAACCACTAGAAGAAAACATAGGGAAAACTCTTCAGGACATTGGTCTAGGCAAAGATTTTATGGCTAAGACCTCAAAAGCATAGGCAACAAAAAGAAAAATAGACAAATAGGACTTAATTAAAACTAAATTAAGTAAAAATTTCTGCAAAGCAAAATAAACAATCAAGAGTGAAAAGACATTTGTTAAGTGGGAAAATATACTTGCAAATTACTCACCCAACAGGGGACTAATATCCAGAATGTATAAGGAAGTCAAACATCTCAACAATAAAAAAAAATCCCAAATGATCCTATTAAAAATAAGCAAAAGACATGAATAGAGATTTCTCAAAAGAATACATACAAATGGCCAATAGGTATATGAAAAAAATGTTCAACATCACTTATCATCAGGGAAATGTAAATAAAAACCACATCATCTTACCCCAGTTAGAACAGCTATCATTAATAAGACAAAAAATCACAGGAGCTGGCAAGAAGGAAGAGAAAAGGGAACTCTTATACACTGTTGGTGGGAATGTAAATTAGTACAAACACTATGGAAAACAGTGTGATGATTTCTCAAAAAACTAAAACTAGAATTACCCTATGATCCAGAAATCCCACTACTGGGTATCTATTCACAGGAAAAGAAATGAGTATATCAAAGGAATGTCTATACTCCCATGTTTATCACAGCCCTATTCACAATAGCAAAGATATGCAATCAACCTAATTGCCCATCAACAAATGAACAGATGAACAAAATATGATATGTATATACAACGGAATACTACTTGGGCACAAAAAAGAATAAAATCATGTCATTTGCAGCAAAATGGATGAAACTGGAGATCATTATGTTAAGCAAAATAAGCCAGGCACAGAAAAACAAACACCACATATTCTCACTCATACGTGGGAGCAAAGAAATCTTGACTTAATAGACATAGAGAATAGAAGAATAGACACCCAACACTGGGAAGGGTGGGTGGAGAGGATGAGGAGAGATTGGCTATGGGTACAAAAATACAGTTAAATAGAAGAAATAAGTTCTGATATTTGATAGAAGACTAGGGTGACTACACTTACAACAATATTATGTATATTTCAAGATGACTAGAAGAGAGGACTTAAAATGATACCAACATGTATTAATAAAAATGATAAACACTCAAGGTGATGGATACCCCAAATACCGTGACTTGATCATTCCACATTCTATGCATATAACAAACACTTACATGTACCCCATAAGTATGTAAATTATTAATATTAATAAAAGGGGGAAAAGAAGAAATATTTCAAATAAATAACCTAACATCTCACCTTAAGGAGCTAAAAATAAGAACAAACTAAGTCCAAAGTTAGTAGAAGGAAGGAAATAAAGATTAGAGCAAAATAAATAAAATAAATACTAGAAAGACAATAGAAAATATCAAACTTAAAGTTTGTTTATGAAAATAAAAACAAAATCAACAAAACTTTAGCTAGACTGAGAAAAAAGAGAGAAGGCTCAAATAAATAAAATCAGAAATGAAAAAGGAGAAATTACAACTGATGTTACAGAAATACAAAGGCTCATCAGAGACTATTTTAAACAATTATGTGCCAACAAATTGGATAATGTAAAAGAAATGGATAATTTTTTAGTCACATACCACCTACCAAGACTGAATCATGAAGTAATAGAAAATCTCAAAAGACCAATAATGAGTAAAGAGATTGCAAAAATAATAAAAATCTCTCATCAAAGAATATCCCAGAACCTCATGGCTTCACTGCTGAATTCTACCAAACATTTAAAGAAAAACAAGTAACAATCCTTTTCAAACTTTTCCAAAAAATTGAAGAGAGAATACAGTCATCCCTCAGTATCCACAAGAAGTTGGTTTCAGGACACTCTCTTACCCCTGTGGATACAGAAATTCATGCATACTTAAGTCTTGTAGTCAACCTGAGGTACCTGTTGAAATGAAAAGTTGGCCTTCTTTATCTGTAGGTTTCTCATCTTTTCCATCTGCATTTGGTTGCAGATGCAGAATCTGCAACTGGAAGGTCAACTGTATTTATTAGAAAAAATCCACATATACCTGGACCCATGCAGTTCAACTCCATGTTGTTCAAGGGTAGATGGCACTTCCAAATTCATTTTATAAAGCCAGCATTACCCTTATACCAAAACCAGACAAGGACACCACAAAAAAGAAAACTATAAACCAACATGTTTCATGAATATAGATGCCAAAATCCTCAACAACATACTAGCAAACAGAATTCAACAGTACATTAAAAAGGTTATTTACCATGATCAAGTGGGATGCATCCCTGGAATGCAAGGATGGTTCAAAATATGCAAATGTACAATTGTGATACATCACATCAATAAAATAAAGGACAAAAACCATATGATCATTCAGCGTATGAAGAAAAAGCACTTGACACAATTCAACAATCTTTCATGATAAGAAATCTTAACAAATTAGGTATAGAAGGAAGGTAGCTCAACACAATAAAGGCCATATACAAAAAGTCCACAGCTAACATCATACTGAATAGGAAAATCTTGAAAGCCTTTTCTCTAAAAACTGAAATAAGACAAAGATGCCCACTCTCACCACTTCTATTCAACATAGTACTAGAAGTCCTAGGCAGAGCAATTAGGCAAAAGAAATAAATAAAAGACATCTGAATTTGAAAGAAAGATGTTAAACTGTCCCTGTTTGCAGACAACATAATCTTATATACAGAAAACCCTAAAGATTTCACTAAAAAACTCTTAGAACTAATTAATTCGTTAAAGATGAAGGGTACAAAATCAGCATAAAAAATCAGTAGCATATCTATTCACTAACAACAAACCATTGGAAAAAGAAATTTTAAAAAAATTCCATTTATAATAGCTACAAATAAAAACTTAGAAATAAATTTAGGCAGGTAGGTGAAATTTCCACTTGCACAGAAAAAAAAAAAAAAGCCAGAGTGAAAGAGACAACCTTCAGATGGGAGAAAATATTTGCAAACCATACATCTGATAATGGGTTAATACCTAAAATAAATAAGGAATTCAAGCAACTAAATGGTGAGAAAAAATAGCCCAATTAAAAAATGAGCAAAGAATTTGAATAGACATTTCTCAAAAGGAGACATACAAATGGCTAACAGGTACCCGAAAAATTGTTCAGCATCACTAATCATTAGGGAAATGAAAATTAAAACCACAATGATATATCATCTCACACATATAAGAATGACTTTTTATGAAATATGACAAAAGATAAATGTTGGGAAGGATGTGGAGAAAAGGGAACCCTTGCACACTGTTGATGGGAATGTAAATTAGTACAGCCATATGGAAAACAGTATGGAGGCCTCCTAAAATTAACAATAGAATTACCACATGATCCAAAAACCCCACTACTGGGTATATATCCAAAGGAAATGAAATCAGTATGTCAAAGAGGTATCTGTACTCCCCTGTTTATTGCAGCATTATTCATAATAGTCATAATGCAAAATCAACCTAAGTGTCCATCAACAGATGAATGGATAAAGAAAATTTGGTATATATGCATGATGAAATACTATTCAGCCATAAAAAAGGAAATCTTGCCATTTGTGACAACATGGATGAATCTGGAGTTCATTATGTTAAGTGAAATAATCCAGGCACAGAAAGACAAATACCACATGATCTCACTTATATGAGGTGTTTTCAGAAAGACCATGGAAATTACCTCTTATGAAAAACTATGCATAGATTTCATTTTTTTTCATCAAAATAAACTTGTACTAACTTATTATAATATGTCTGAACAAGATCTAGTTTGAGGCACTAAGAAGGATAAGATATCAGTTTGAAAAAAGCCCCTATCAGAGCAACATGAATTATTCTAAAATTGAAGCAAGAACAAACATCAAACTTATAGTGAAGCTTGGGTGGAACAATGGTGAAATCACTGATGCTTTACAAAAAGTTTATGAGGACAATGCCCCAAGGAAATCAGCAGTTTAAATGGATAACTCATTTTAAAAGGGATGAGACAATGTTGAATATGAAGCCCACAGTGGCAGACCATCCACATGAATTTGTGAGAAAAAAATTCACCTTGTTTATGCCCTAGATGAAGAGGACCAATGATTAACAGCAGAAACAATAACCAACACTATATACATCTCAATTAGTTCAGCTTATACAATTCTGACTAAAATTAAACTTGAGCAAACTTTCCACACGTTGGGTGCCAAAACCATTGCACCCAGATCTGCTACAGATAAGAGCAGAGCTTTTAATGAAAATTCTAAACAAGTGGGATCAAGCTCCTGAAACTTTTCTTCAAAGAATTATAACAGTAGATGAAACATGACTTTACCAATATGATCCTGAAGACAAAGCACAATCAAAGCAATGGCTACCAAGAAATGGAAGTGGTCTAGTCAAAGCAAAAGTGGGCTAATCAAGAGCAAAGATCGTGGCAAGGAGTTTTTTGGGATGTTCAAGGCATTTTGCTTGTTGACTTTCTGAAGGGCCAAAGAATGATAACATCTGCTAATTATGAGAGTGTTTTGAGAAAGTCAGCTAAAGATTTAGCAGAAAAATGCCTGGGAAAACCTCACCAGAGAGTCCTTCTCCACTATGACAATGCTCCTGCTCATTCCTCTCATCAAACAAGGACAATTTTGTGAAAGTTTTGATGGGAAATCATTAGGTGCCTACCGTACAGTCCTGATTTGGCTCCTTCTGACCTCTTTTTGTTTCCTAATCTTAAAAATTCTGTAAAGGGTGCTCATTTTCCTTCAGTTAATAATGTAAAAAAGACTGCATTGACATGGTTAAATTCCCAGAGCCCTCAGTTCCTTAGGGATGGACTAAGTGGCTGGTATCACTATTTACACAAGTGTCTTGACCTTGATGGAGCTTTGTTGAGAAATAAAGTTTGTATTTAATTTTTATATTTTAGTTCCATTTTCCATGAATTTTTTGAAGTCCCTTCATATGTGGAGTTTAAAAAGTCAAACTCATAAAAGTAGAGAGTAGAATGGTGATTACCAGAGGCTGGGGTGGTGGTGGTGGAAGGGGTTGGGGAGATGGTCAAAGGTTACAAATTTCAGTTCCATAGAACAAATAAATTAGAAAGACCTACTGTACAACATTGTGAATAGCAATGTATTATGTTCTTGAAAAATGCTAAGAGATTTTGTGTTCTCACCATAAAAATGACAATCACATGAGGTGATGCATATGTTAATTAGCTTAATTAGCCAGTCACAATGTATATATATGTTTCAAAATATCATGTTCATGATAAATATGTATAATTTTATCTTTCAATTTAAAAAATAAAATAAAAATGACAATCACATGAGATGATGCATATATTAATTAGCCTAATTAGCCAGTCACAATGTATATATTTTTTTCAAAATATCATGTTCATGATAAATATATGCAATTTTGTCTTTCAATTTAAAAAATAAAATAAATACATTTGTATTTACATATATGGAGTTTCTAAGATCTTGTAGGGCAAGAATAATGACTGCTTTTGCTGCTATTTAATTTTCTTCATGGAATGCTTTGAAGGAGTCAATTCTTAAAGAAAGAAATTTCATAGTCAAATTAATTTAGAAAATTTTAAATGGCTTCTGTATTGCTAAGTTTGACAAAACCATGAATGTGATGAAATACAATTTGAATCTCCAAGAAAGTGATAGTGCATTTAATATTTTCCAAAGTAGTTTAACCATGAACTCTTTTACTCACAAAGTCTCTCATAGGCAGATATGTAGAAATTTTGGAAAGGACACCCTGTCTAGAAAAGAATGCCAAAACTTCCTTCTTAGTTGTTTTGGTCCCCTCATCGTTCCACTCTCAAGCCTGGTGAAACCACAATGCTCATTCTGGTAGATTGTTATAACTCTCCCCCCACTGGGTCTTCTCGATTCACATAAGTTGTTATTATTATTATTAGCAGTAGCAGCAGCAGCAGTTTACTTCATGATTTATATATGTTATTTAATTTAATCCCTGACACAACCTCAGAAAGACTCACATACAATATTCTTATTTCACATTTTCTTAGAATATCAGTTTTCAGGAATTATATGAATTACCTTATTTTATTTTGACAGCACATCTATGAGATAAGCATATTTCCCTCTTTAATTAGGTGAGGGAACTGAGGTTCAAGGAAATGAAATTATTTGCCCAAAGCCACTCAGTTAGTGATGATACCAATTATTTGGAATACTAATGTATATTCTTTCTTCCACACCAGTTGGCTGAGAGAATAATGGAACACTTACAAATATTGAAAGAAATTAGAGAGGCAAAGTGTGAACAAGTTATTAGCTGAAGACAAGTTAGATGGTGGCAAGAGAAAATAGAATTTAACATCACAAATATGCAGCTGTCAGTGTGGTTGATCATCACCAAAACAAACTTCCAGAGATAACTTGGCATCAGAACATCCATCCAACTTGGGTATTTGAAAGATGAGTTTTTCTACCTTATAATTTAATTGAGTAAATATGATCATTCTCCCTTTACCTACACTTTGCAATTTGACAAAATGAGAGTCACTTATTTTGACCACACGTAATAAGGAGAGGACTGATGTGTTCCTGTAAGAGTGTCACCAGGAAGGAAAGCCAGAGACAGGAAACGATGGAGGGAAAATGGGAAAGAGGAAGATGAAAGAGAAGAAATGGGGTGTGACAGGCTGAATAATATGTCCCAAGGATGTCCGTGTCCTTATGCCTGAAACCTGTGAATGTGTCACTTTACATGATGAAAGGGATTTTACAAATATGATTAAGCTAAGGATCTTGAGATGTGGAAATTATGCTGGATTATCCAGGTGGGACTGATGTAATCACAAGGGTCCTAATAAAAGGGAAGCAGAAGAATCAGAGAGAAAAAAATATAAGAAAAGAAGCAAAGGTCAAAGAGGAGGGAAGATGCTATTTTGTTGGCTTGGAAGATGGAGGAACGGGCCACAGCCAAGGAACACAGGCTCATGTGTTCCTAGAAGTTTGAAAAGGCAACATAAGGGATTCTCCCTGACAGCCTCCCAAAGGAGCACAGACAACTTAATTTTAGCCCAGTGAAACTGATTTTGGACTTCTGACCTCAAAACCGTAAGATTATAAATTTACATTGCCTTCAGCCACGAAGTTTGCTGTACTTTATTAGAGTAGCAATGGAAAACTACTACGTAAGTCAAGGAGGACATGAGGGGAAGGGAAGGTAGAGGAAGGGGGAAAGAAGGACAGAGAAGGAAGGAAGAAAAGCAGAGAGAAATTAAGAAACTGTGAGAGTCAGCAGACTTAGAAAACCAATCAGGGTAAATGCATAAAGAAAAGGAGGAGGGGATTTGTATTCACTAGAATTTCTCGCAGAGGGGCCCTGTGTGTGGCTGGGGGTGAAGGGCGGGTTAGATCCTAGACAGTACGTTGTGACAACAGATGGCCCCAAATCTTTCCAGTTTAGTCTTGGAAAGAGGGAAAGACAGGGGCATTTACATTTACATTGATTTAGATCTCACAATGAATTAGTTGTCAGCCTTGGTAGTAGAAGATATTATTCTCAATTTTACAGAAGAGAAATCTGAGGCTCAGAAAGTGTGAATAAACAATGGAGTCAGGATTCAAAACCAGATTGGTCTCCTTCTAGAAAGAGGAATTAAAGTACCTGAAAAGGAGAAAAGTAGGAGGAACAAGGATGTCCAAAGCGGAAGTTACAATGTGTTTGTGTGGGGCCGGGGGGAGGGAGAGAGAATGGCTAAGAATTACGGACGTGCTTGCCAGAATAGCGAGAAACGAGTTAAACAGGAAACAAATATCAAGATTTCTGGGCCTCTGGGTGTACATTAACTTTAATTTGTGGGAAGCTCTCTGGCAAGCACTGGTACTACTCCACGGGCGGTATCTTTCCAATTGAGTCACTTTCAATACCATTGACTTCTATAGTTTTTTCATTTGCTTCGCTTTAGAAACATGTTTTTCAGACACATAAGTCAATCCTACTTAGACCCTATTTTTACCTTTCTATCATAACTGAAATAAGCTGGATTCTATTATTAATTTTATCTACTTTCCAAAGAAACTTGATACTTTCTGTGTGATATACGCTCACTGACAAAATTCCCCTCTACCAAACCTCCTTTTTTATTTTTCCTTTCTTTGTTTGTTCCATTTTAATAAATGCATATTGAACTACCACGTGCCACACAATGGGCAAGGTGGTGGAGTAAGACGTATTCCCCTATACCCTATACTGATAGGAGTAACAGGCACTTATGCAATCTTCCAAAAAAATGTGAAGAGGTCAACGACTGTGAAATGCCCAGGATGGAACAGGAGTACAGTGAGGAGCGTTCACCTGAACATGGGGAGTCAGGAAAGCTTCTAGAGAGTGCTAGTTTGTGCTGTGGAGACTTGGTTCATTTGGTCTCTGTGTTTTCCAGAATACATGTCCCTGTATAGTTCCAGCTTAGAGATGAGCAAACCAGAAACTTTGACAAGATTTCAAAGGCAGAAGTGAATCAGTGGCCGTTGCCTTTGGAAGGTATTTGGAGTCAGTTATGGTGATGGGTAGATGCAGACATAACCAAATGGAGCCAAACTGTTCTTGCTCTTCTCTGGTTTGCATCCCACTCATCTTCCTGAATGTTGGTTTTCCAGATGACTAGAAACTCCAGGCCCACTACCATATGCTTGGCAGCAGACCAAAAGAGATGTAGCTATATACATAATGGGGATAATACCTCTCAGGGTAATTTTTAGGATTAAATGAGTACCACAGTGGCCAAACAATGGTATGTATTGTAATTTTAAGGACTAAAATTTTGCTTCCATAAGGTAATTTCAGTCTCAGCCTTTGGAGCTTGAGGGACATTAAATGTGAGCCAGAAAAACAAAAATGCCGTGAAAAGAAAGGGCTTCACCACAATGAGGAAGAGTCTTCTAGGCAACACTTGGTCTAAAAATCATTCATTGCCTAGTTAAAAAAACCACTCTTTTAGTATAGTCTCAGAGAGTACTCATGAGGATTTTCTGGAAATCGTTTGTAGGTTGAAGACATTGGTGGAGCTTCCTGACATTCGGGAAAAATCGGAGCTTATGTAATAGATATCCAAAAATTGTAGATGTGGGCAATCAATAGCAATTGGGAAATACAGTAAGAACCAGAGAACTAGAAACACAATTGAGAGTCTGAAATTGAAAAAGGCAGCCTCTGCACTTTATGACTATGAACACTTAATATTTAGCAGGGCTTGCCCTTTATCAGATACTTTTCTAATTGTTTATATGAACCAAATACTGGTTCATTGACTTAACATGGAATCCTAAGAAGTAGGTGACATTTTTACTTTTAGCCTATAGATGAAAAAAATAAGATTCAGAGAGATTAAATCACTTGCCTAAACTCATTGAGCTGGTAAATGACAGAGATAAGATTTATTTATTTATTTATTAAACCCAAGGTACCTCGCTCTCCCCTGGGCCTTACCCAATACACTCTGCAGTGTCTTACACTTTATTTTTATTTTTATTTTTTTTATTTCAGAATTTTATAGGTATACACATGTTTTGGTTCCATAATTTGCTTTCTTACAGTTTGAGTCAAAGTTACAAGTGTGTCCTTCACCCAGTTAGTGTGCATTGTACCCATTAGGTGTGCTCACACTTTGAAAGACAGAACATGTAACAGTTACAGACAAAGACTCTGAAACCCTCCACAGTTGGTATGTCAAGACCCATATGTGAAAATGACTATTCTAACATGAAACATCTCGAAATGTGGAACATTATGAGACATAGAATATGACAACAGAAATTAAAAAGTGATCCAGATCAGGACTAAAATCAGAGAAAAGAAAGATAAAAAGCAAATAAAGAATAAGTTGGAGGACGGGATCACAGCTAGGCCATATACTCCTAGCACAGGGCCTCTCTGCTGCTGAGTATACCGACTGAGGAAGGACGGTAGTTACAGGGCATACTATTGTTGGTGCCCTGCCCATATCCCCTGCACCGGCTGGTGTATCAGCTACTTCGAATTTTGCCTCCTTCTCAGGAATATCGCCTACAAGACAGGGAGGCCCTGTCCCAGTCCCACCTCCTCCCAATATATGGACAGATCCATATATTGTTGCCAATGATTGCCTGCCTAGCCTAGTGGGTAGCAAAGGCTACTCCCCGGCCCAAGGTGAGATCAAGACTGTGGAACTGTTCATGCATCAGAGCTTCCCACTGGGAACAGACTAACGTATGTTTCCAGTTTCTTGATTCACATTTTCCACTGCCCTATCCTGTTCTCTTACTCTGTAATCAGAATCTAGGGAGCAAAACCATAAAACCAATCATTTTAAATGTCACTATCACTATCACATTTTTGTGGCAAGCTGTCCTTTACTGTTCTCTACTGAAAGAGCATCTGCTCTCACCAACCAAATCATAAGACTGGCTACTACCTTCTAGATTATTAACTATGCTCCAGGCACTGGGATAAGCATTTAACACATGTTATCTCTTTTAATCTTCCCAATACTCACGTAGTGAGTATTATTGTGCTAAACTTTATTAGAAAAACTGAGATTCAGAGAAATTAAGTGACCACTCATAGTTACTTGGTCAGTATAGCTTCAGAGCTTGAATGTGAACCCAACCCACTCACCCCAAATTAGTGCTCTGCTTTCTCTACTACAATGCATCTATACCCTGTAAATAGGTCTGCATTAACAGAAGTATCAATTCTCCTTGGAAAATGAAATAATTTTATAGTTACTGGACATATTACATTAGCAGTATTAGAGTGCTATTGTTTAAAAAATATATTTCAGGTATTTATTCCTTGTCATTTTTACTATATTCAAGTATTTGTGAAGGCTTTACTGAAAAAAAATTGGGGTTCTTTCAAGGGTATCCCAATAGCAACATTGTAATTGTTCATTTGTATTCTGTTATGTTTTCTTCAGCAGGAGGTACCTTATCTGCACAATATAGCCCAACGGATTGTCTGCACCCCTGTGCAGCTATCTCTTCAGTATATATCAATGAGGGAGATATGCAGTATAATTCTATTACTAAATTCACAAGAGGATGTGTTGGTTACCAAATCAAAAGCAACTCAGCTAAGCTAATACTTGGGAAGAAAATGAGTACTATGTACGTGTTAGAAGTCAGAAAATTCTAAAAATTCATTATAATATATCTATTTTAATCTATACAATCCATTATAATTTTAATAATAAAATAAATTATGTTTTTGCTTACTCTGAAATGATATACTACTAATCATCTTAATATTACCTGTAGAATAGAAGTCTGGGAAAAATCAGATCTTTTAAAAATTAATAAAACTTAGTTTAGATTAGCCATGATATTATTTAGCCTTTTAAAACAAATACTTATTTGGGACTGATTTTATTATTCACAGGCTCACAATAAATATTTTTTATGAGTGCTTCATTAAAAAGAAAATATTTCTGTCAGGCTATTAACTGTACTTCCTTGCAAAAGCTTTTACAGTTCTGTGAAAATATCTGTATATACCCAGAATGTCAGACATATGGACATCATCCGCTATGAGTCATTGTGAAAATTGCTCAGAATTACTGCCGTACAGGGGTATATAAAACAGATTTAAACCAAAGCTGAAATAGGACTTATGTTTATGATACAGCTAGTCATGCCGACTTTTATTCTTAATTTGATTTTTTTAAAAAATGCCTTTTGTCAAATTAAAAAAATCATTCCAGGGTCTATACACATTTGTCATCAGGACACTATCACTTTTCTGTATGTGGCCTTTGGTTTTTCTATCTTTTCTGGCCATATTAAATTTGTTTCTTTATTCTTGTTAATTTGGTGTTTCTGAGCTAAGATAGCTTCTGATTGTATTTTCTAATAATATGCGACATTAAAAAGATACCCACATAAATCACAGCTGGAAAACAAGGATTCAAGCAAGGATATAACACAATTGCTCCTGTCCTCTGCCCAAGCCAGTTCTTGAATGGAGATAGACTCAAATCCTGAAGGTGGGGACTGGAAGGGGAAAGAGGGGGTTGAAAGTGACAGCCTCATAGTCACGTGGGATTTTTCTCAGTCTGGTGTTTGTGTATGGAATGGCTATCATAGTCTGTGTGTTTGTGCTTTTTGTTCAGACCAAATGAAAACTGAGTATTTTCATTCACAATGCAATTATTTAGTCCTGTATTTTAGGCAATTGATTTTTTGTACCATTCATAGCATTATGTCATGTCTTACTGTATCATGCAAAATGTTAAAATATTTTATAACCATATTTTATATACAAATTATCCCATTTGTTCCAAACTTTAATCTGGATCCAAACACCAGGTTTAATATGTAATATGTAAATTTTAAACCAAACAATTTTAAGAAAATCATTTTTATATTTACTTTCACCTGAGGGTCCAAACATGATTCAAATTTGTTGTTAGTCTATTTGTCAAAGCATGCCATTGTGTATTCTGATTGCCTCCAGGACAAGCTGTGAAACGTCTAGATTCCAGAGCAGCAGACTGCATCCATTCTCAACAACCCCTCCCTCCCGTCTGTCACCAGCTCCCATAAAGCAGTGATCAGAACTAGGTTGGCTCAGCTTGGGTAAGATGTGAGGCTTCACATGAAAAAGAGTACATCTACAAATCAAATTCCCAAATACATTATATGTGCTGAGATTTTGAACTTGATGCAGAAGTTTATGGTGTACACACACACGCACACACACATGCACTCATACACGTTTTAAATCTTTTTTAGTGTCTTCCAATAAAAAGCACAATATCATAAAACTGTAATTCTAAAAATCATAAAAATGCATACAAAGTATAAAATCATAGTATGCTCATGATTTCCACGAATACATAATTTAAACCATATCGAATGGACTACGACGAAAATCATCTTCCTAGCACTATTTTCCTGGGACAAATCTAACTCTACACCAGATGGGTCATGTTTGAATAAAAGGAATATAATAATACTGCATTTTTGCTACATTGGATTTTTCCTGACCATGTATAGTTGCTCGTATATCCATGATGATGACTCCAATCTACCATCTATGAGGTGAATGTTCCACTTTGCATTACAAATTGAGTATTATAATGCATGTACATATTTTTGTTGGATATATATCAACGAACAGGAACTCCAGGGTCAGGCTCAGTTTTATAATATATTGCTAAATAGTTTTTCAAATTGGTTATATGAATTTACATTCTTACCAACAGTGTATGAGAGTTCCATTTGCTTATTATCTTCACTGATGCCTGTCGTCTGTCTTCCATTTTTGCTATTCTGGTATGCATTTCCAATAAGACATTCCGATAAGACATTCCAATAAGACATAATACCTTTTCAAATGCTTATTGATCGTTTAAATATCCATTTAAATTGACCTTTTAAAAATCCTTTTTTTCCCCTGAAGAGACTGTTCAAGTTTTTGTCCATTGTTAAATTGGATTTTTTTTCTATAGACTTTATTTTTTAGAGCAGTTTTAGGTTCACAGCAAAATTGAGTAAAAGTACAGAGAGTTCCCATATGTCCCTCCTCCCACAAGTGGCACATTTGTTACAATGGATAACAAACACTGACATATGATTATCACTTAAAGTCCAAACTTTACATTAGAGTTCAATCTTGATATACATTCTATGGGTTTTGATAAATGTGTAATGAAATATATCCACTATTACAGTATCAGAACAGTTTTACTACCCCAAAAGCCCTCTTTGCTCCGCCTATTCATGCCTTCCTACCTGAAAGCCCTGGAAATAACTTATCTTTTTAATGTCCCATAGTTTTTCCTTTTCCAGGATATCATATGGCTGGAATCTTTTATTAATATTTCATATTACTTAAGAGTATGTAACCTGTTTAGATTGGCTTCTTTCCCTTAGTAATATGCATTTAAGTTTCCTCCATGCCTTTTTTGTAGTTTGATAGCTCAGGTTTTTTAATGCTGAATAATATTCTATTATATGGATGTTTCCCAATTTATTTATCTATTCACCTACTAAAGGACATCATATTTGCTTTCGAGTTTTGGTAATTATGAATAAAGCTGCTATAAACATCTATGTGCAGGTTTGTGTGTGGTCATCAGTTTTCAACTCATTTGGGTAAATGAGTTGAACACAATTGCTGAATCATGTGGTAAGAATATGTTTAGTTTTGTAAGGACTGCCAAACTGTCTTCCATAGTGGTTGTACAGTTTTGCATTCGCACAACAAATGAGAGTTCCTGTTGCTCCACATCCCCACTAGCAGTTGGTGTCAGTGTTTGGGATTTTAGCCATTCTAACAGGTATGCAGTGGTATCTCATTGTTGTTTTACTTTGTAATTCCTTAATAACATATACTGTTGAGCATCTTTTTATATGCTCAGTATCACTAATCATTAGGGAAATATAAATTGAAACCACAATGAGATACCACCTTACACCTGTTAGAATGGCTTTTTTCAAAAAGATAAAAGATAAACATTAATGAGGGTGAGGAGAAAAGGGAACACTTGCACACTGTTGGTGGGAATATAAATTAGTATATCCATTGGAAAATGGTATGGAGATTCCTCAAAAAGCTAAAAATGGCACTACCATACAGTCCACTAATCCCACTTCTGGATATACATCCAAAGGAATTGAACTCCTTGTGTTGAAGGGGTGTCTACACTCCCATACTCATTACAGCATTTTTCACGAGAGCCAAGATATGGAATCAAATTTAGTGTCCATTAATGGATAAATAAAGAAAGTGTGGTATGTATATACACAACGGAATACTATTTAGCCATAAGAAAGAATGGAATCCTTCATTTGTGACAACATGGATGAACCTGAAGGACATTCAGCTAAGTGAAATAAGCCATGCACAGAAGGATAAACTCCTCATGATCTCACTTATATGTGGAATCTAAAAAAGTTGAACTCACTGAATAGAGAGTAGAATGGTGGTTATCAGAGGCTGGGGGTTGAGGAGTGGGGAGAGAGGGAATGGAGAATTGTTGTTCAAAGGGTACAAAGTTTTGGGTAGACAAGAGGAATAAGCTTTTAGGTCTGTTGCATGGTAGAGTGACTATAATCAATAATAATGTATTATACATCTTAAAATAACTAAGAAAATAAATTTCAAGTGTCTCACCATAAGAAATTATATGTAAATGAGGTGATGGATTTCTTAATTAGCTTGATTAATCATTCCACATTATATACTTATATCAAAACATTATATTGCATCCCACAAATGTGTACAATTATGATTTGTCAATTAAAAATTATATTAATTAAAAATAAAACTGAGGAACATAAAACAAAATATTGATATCCAATTGACCAAACAATCATCCTTTCTCCACTGCACTTTAGTGCCATAAATCAAGAGGCCATAAACGGTTGTTTATCTTTCATATTTTCATATAAACTTTAGATTCAGTGCATCAATTTATCCAAAATTGCTACTATCATTTTCATTGTGATTTAATCTAATCTATAGGTCAACTTATGGATAAATTATATCTTTATAGGATTGAGTGTCCCAATTGATGAATATAGCATTTTCTACCATATGTCTTCTTTAATTTTTCTAGTAATATTTTCTAGTTTTCATTGTAATTTCGGGTATTCAACTTCTTTTGTTAGATTTTTTTTCTACAGAAATGTAATGTTTTTGATATTAGTTTAAGTGTTAATAAAATATTGTTTTCTAACATTTTGTTGGTTTCAACAATACAGTTGACTTTTGTGTATTGATCTATACAACAAACTTGCTAAAATTTACTGATTAACTCTAATAATTTGCAGATACTTTTAGATTTTCCATACCTACAAGGCTGTTTTCTGTGAATAATGAGAATTTACTTCTTCCTCTCCATTTTTTACAAGATTATTTTTTTCTTGCTGTATTGTTTTGGTCAAGGTCTCTAATACAATGTTGTATGGTGATAGCGGGAATCTTTGTCTTATTCCAGCCAAGTGGTGAAACTTAGAATTCAACTTAGAAAGTATGTCTTCAAACCTCATATGTTTAATTATTACTCTATATTTTCCTCTAATATTCCAGCATAGATGTCTGGGGATAGTTTTTGAAACTGCTGTGAAAACTTTCTGCTAAGATCTCCAGCTGCAGGGAGCGTAAGTGAACAATGGTCCATGCTGCTGCCTCTCTGATCAACTACCATATTCATGCCAATGCCTGAGCAAAGTGGATTTATGCTAGAGACAGGAAACTTCTCTGATAGGCATCTGGGCATGATGAAGACTCCTCATCAGCCCTCTTTCTACCCTAGTGCTCTTTCCTTCTCTTTCTCCTTCCACAGGTGTCAGGCCAGATCATTGTCCAAAAGCTCTCTCCACCTCCTCTTGCTCCCTTCCTCAATAAGTCTTTCGTATATCTAATTCTGTCTTGTCACCTTCTCCTAAGCAAATCCAAACTAACACAGTTTTGATCTAATAAAAATATTAGTTTTAATCTAATACGTATGTTTGAATAAAAAAAAGAGTGTTAGACAGCTTCTAGGGCTTTGGGGTCTGTGGGAGGTTAGTTTGAGTCTGTGTCTCTTCTTGATTGGAGGTCTCTTGGGGGCTCCTGCGTATCTTTAGCTTTCTTTTTGTTCTCCCATTGTCTTGGCATTTGGAATTTTTTTTCTTAGAATTCACTCAGGATTCTGGAATGTTAGTGAGGCCTATGTGGGACTACTCTTCAGAATCAAGACTCCAGCAAAAAAGAGAAGGCAATGGTGTCTTTCAGTGCCGTTCAGTTCTGCTCACCTGATAGGAGGTGAGCAGTGATACTGGGAAAATTTTCTCCATTGTTATTCAGCTGCTGTGTTCCAACTGGCATCTCTCAGGGAATTAAACATGTGATACATTTGTAAGAGAGTTATGACTCCCAGCAGAGCAAATGGGCATTTGAAGAAACCTTAAATCAATTGTCAAATCAATGTTTCATTTACAACACCAATAAAGCCAGAACACCCAGCAACAGCAAATGTCATGAGAATACTCATGGGTGGACTTGCATATAAACAGGACAGATAGGTGTCATCTCTTATCCCCCATACTTAAGGAAAACAACACCATCCACAGAGCACCACAAATGCCAAGGACCTTATCCATGGAACCAGGACCTCTTTATTTACTGCTTCTTTTGCACTGATGCTGCAATGGCATAATGGAAATGTCATAGAACTTTGAAAGTAGATAAAACTGTTTGAATCCCAGATTCTTTATTCTCTACTAGATGCTGTTAACAAGACACTTACTTTATTGGGCCTCAACTTTCACATCTGAAATATGGGAATAACAAAGTGTACATTGCAGGATCATTGTGAAAACAAAGGAAAATTATTTCCTTTAGTAGATGCCAAGTAAATGTTAATTTTCTCCCTTTCCCCACATCCCTACCATCTCCTTTCCTTGCTAACCCTGACTCCTGTTCACTTACTAAATACGACCACCATCATCCCTCCAACACATCCAGAATCCAATTTTCTTTCCTTCATATTCTGCATTCAATCTACTGCCAAATTATTCATATTCAACCTCCACCATGACTGTGTTGACTTTGCCTCCTCTTCCATTAGTACTGTTGCTCCCCCAGTTAAGCCCTCCTCACATTTCATCCCCAGCTACAGCACTAGCCTCCTAGCTATCCTTTCTTCTTCCATCTCTGCCCCTTTACTGAATGGTCTCCACTTGGTTATTAAAGCAGTTTCATTTTCATAGCTTATATCCTCATTTAAGTCCACTTTACTATCTGAGTTTCTACAATAGTCATCTAATCAGTCTCTCCTCCTATTATATAATTGCCAGATTCTCCACTTATCTTATCCTCTTATTAAGTACATGACTATTCTCTATTATAACAGCTTCATATCATGGTGCCTTCTCTGTTTCAGGCACTCAGCCTGCATCACTAATCCTTATAACATGATGCAAATAAGTATCAGTATCTCTATTTTGTATGTAGGGAAACTGTGCCTTGAGCCAGAGAGAATTTAAAAACATTCTCCACAGTCTCACAACTGGCATGATGTTGGGCTGGGATCAGGACTCATTTTGCTTGACTCTAAAACCTATGCTTTGCCCATTATACTGGGTTTTTTAAAATTGCTCTTGTATCCCTGATGCTTAATGTGTGCTCCAAAAAATAGTTCATTTGAATGAAATTAACTCCATCTCTTACTTATAAACACCCTGGTGATGCAGCTCAGAAAACAGCAGAGGGCAGTGCAAGAACTTCACAGCATTATATGAAGTAGACAATAAAATGCTATAAAACTGAAAAATAAAGAGGAAGTGTTCCATGCTTTCTGGAATAATTCATCCCAAGGCAATGTTGAGCATGTCGGAGGATGTTTTCAGCAAGGATACTCCTGGTTTTAAAAAAGTAATTCCCATTGCTGACAGGCTGTGCTGAAAATTTCATCCCCCATGCCCCAGTTTCAGCTCCTCTTTATCGCAGGTAATATCACATATGGGTAAGCAAATCACAGCAGTTAAAGCCAGCTGTGTGCCACTAACATCTGCAAAAGCAGTGTGTTCACCAGGTGAGTTTATTGCTCGATCTACCTTTTTAATTCATCCTGTGGAGAGAAAAATGTGACTTTGGCTCAAGGATGAAATTGTTACCCTAACTCATTATACCATTCTCATTAAATCTGTTATTTCTACATTATTGCAATGGAAAATATCCAAGTTAAGTACCCTATCTTAGCTAGCTTCTCTAATTTTCAGAACAATTATTGAATCCTTTTTTTTTTTGCCTCTGTGGGAAATTTATATTGCCTAGGAATTTAAATTCTGGCAGAAGTGTTGAAGGGAGGAGCAGGTCATATTAAAGCTAGGCAAAACTCCAGTCATTTTTGCTTTGCTTTTGTATTGTGGAAAAATAATGGCTTTCATATTAGGAATATCATAAATATAAATTGCATTGTTTACTAATCCCTACATCAATCACCCAAACAATAAACTCCTTAAGCTCAGCATAAAATTTCTCATTTACTTGGATAAGGACTGTATGCACTTATAAATATTTTCCTATGTGTTTATGTGGATATGTAACCACATTGCCAGGACATGGCCCATCCCAGCGCCCGGCATAAGGGACAAATTTGGAAGGGACCACCTGCTTCTCTCTCTCTCTCTCTCTGTTTTTTTTTTATATATATATATATGCATATACACACACACCTAATAAATATGTGTGTATATGTGTGTACTGCAGTGACTGAGAAGATTTTTTGCAAGTTGGGACTACAAAAAGACAATAAAAAATTTTGTTTAATAAAGTAGGACCCACCCTCTGGAATGGAAACTCTGTGAGCTTTACTTTTAGAGCTCCATGAGGCAGACTAAGGGGATGTAGAGCGGGTTCTGCTGTCACCTTTTCTGCTGTCACCTCTAGTTCTTCTTCACTAAGGAGCGAGGAAGAACCTCTGTGTGGTCGTGGAATCGTCCCTATGCTCATCTCATATCGGCTCTCTTCTGGGGATTTTACATTATCTTCATTCTACATTACCTAATCTGGTGTAAAACCACCAGTTATTGTTTCACAAACTTTCATTACCAACACTAATCATTGCTTATTCAGTTGCTTGAAGTATATTAATTACTGTGAGACTTTGAGCACATGGCTGCTTTACCCATAAAACAAAAACAGCAATAGTATCTCTTAGCATTGTGAAAAATATATGCAATAGTATTTGTAAAGTACCTAATGCTCAAAATATTCGTAATTATTATTTTAAATATTTTTATATATCTCCCACAATGTGCAATGTTTTCTCTATCAAAGCACTCATCTTACTTCATTATAATGGCTCATTGGCTCATTTATCTTCCCTTCTAGATTGTAAGCTATAAGAGAGTGAGAATAGTGGTACATGGCAATAATTTCAGGTGTATATATGTACAATATATCTCAAGTGAATGAAATAATTGATATCTGAGTCTTACATCTTTATTAAAAGATTTCCATAGAATATTTTGCTTCCCATCTTTATTTTCTATACTGTTGGCTATCATTGGAAATACTACAGTTCTTACTTTTAAACTCCATGTTGGAAATGTAACATGAGTTAATACTCTGTGTTCATCAAACCATTTCATTTTCTCCTTGGCACACAAAATGACTACATTTTCTAGCCCTCTTACAACTCGGTGAGACTATACAAATAGAATATCGATAAAAGTAATGTACACCTCTTCAAGTCTTGGCCATAATATGTCCCACGTATTTTCCCTGTTCTTTATATCCCAATTTTAAAGCCTTGAGAAGAATGAGTTCAAGATGGTAGAGACATAAGGTAGAAGGAGCCTAGATTTCCAAGTCACAGCTTATAGGAGAGCTACTCAAAAGACTGTGATATTAAAGAGAAATCATATTGTGTGAAGTGACTGAAATTGTGGGGTTTATTTTTACCACGTTTAACCTAGACTACACTGACTAAACAGTTTTAAGTTGAGGCATTTTTTATTCCATTTTGCTGAGAAGAATCACTTCCTGTTTGCAGCGGGAGCAGAAAATACATATATGTGCCCAGCAACATTGCTCTTTCTAGATTAGGCACTTGGTAAAGTACTACCCAAGATAGTAGTTCAAAAGAAACTCAGGCTTTCCTGTTTAATCACCTAATGCCCAATATTATCCACTCACACACTTATTCATTTATTTGCTTTTTACACAAATAGTTAATGAGTAAGTCTCTACAAAGAGCACTGGGGATAGAGTGGTGAACAAAATGGCAAGTCTAGTCCTTTACTTCATGAACCATAGTCATATGTGGGACACATGTTATATTTGTACTTTACAAATATTATTGCATATATTTTTATGCAATAAAATTTTAGTAATATTTGTACTTTACAAATATTATATTGTAAATTTTAGTAATATTTGTACTTTACAAATATTATTGCATATATTTTTCACAATGCTAAGAGATACTATTGCTGTTTTTGTTTTATGGGTAAAGCAGCCATGTGCTCAAAGTCTCACAGTAATTAATCACATTTTAAACATGAATTTGTAATAAAATATCCACTAGAGTTGAGCGCTATGGTGAAAAATAAAGCAGGTATTTTGTCTTATTTAATGGCATCCCCAATACCTAACAGCACCTGGCACATGGAAGGTGCTAAAGAGAACGGAATAATGTAGGCTGTTTGGGAAAAACACTTCTCCTGATGCCCTCATATTCAGAGCTTGGGACATTTGTTGAGTAATATTTTGCTCATGGACTATGGACATAAAAGACAGATTCCAGATTAGGCACTAGGATATTGGATGCTTGTCCAGTTGTTAATAAAGCAGTTCTGTTACTTTCTTTGTCTTCTCTTTTTCTTTATACTTTTTTTTTATCCTTTTTGTATTATTGCAATTTTTATCCGTATCTTCTGGGTATGAACTCATGCCAAATTTAGAGACTGCATCATGTCACATAGAGTCACTGCTATTCTTTTCTTTATATTCATTTGTTATTCTCATTGTTTCATCATAACCAATGTTTCCTCGGTAACACTACACTGTCCCATCCATAAGAATAGGACTATAATGACAACATGATCTTTCTCTGGTTCCAGGTACTTAAGAATTATTAGGGGTTTCTCTCTAATGAGCTCCCTAAATTAGTTCTCTTGGCCACAAAGTGGTTTTCTTTTTTCCCTCTGGTTTCCCCCATTTTCTGCTCTGGCTTTGTGGTCACATTCTTATCACTTCAATACCAAAAGCCAGAACAGCAAAAGCGCAATAGCCAAAGCTGTGAAAGGTATCCATGCTACTGCCTGTGCCTCAGTGTCCATGCCAAGATTACTGGTGCCAACGTGCAAAGGGCTAGCAGAGAGCACCATCTTCAGCAGTAACCAGCACCAATCTTTCATTCCTGCCTTAATTTTCATTTTCCTTGAAGTAAATCAACGCCCTTCAAGTCTCCCCATCTAAGACAAATTGTCAGAAGTCTCCTCAGCTCCTCACCAGTGCCCCAAATTATTCCAGACAGACCTGAATCTTAAAGATGTCCTTGGTTTCCTAGTACAAATTTACATTTTGTGGGAACAGGGCTCATCATTCTGGTATCCTTGACTGCCTCTGTACCAGTTTTGGCCACATAATTGGCCCATGATTAGTGAAAGAAGTTCTTCCTATGCTTTTGCAAGCTTGGCTTTTGGCAAATGTGAGTCTAACATGTTGCCTATAAATTTGTATATAAGGCTAGGTAGTGGTTCTAAAACTTGGGTGCATATCAGAGGCCCCTGCATGGCTTTAAAGAAAGGCAAATATCTGGGCCCCATCACAGATCTTATACTTGAGAGTCTTTATGATAAATATAGGGAATCTATATTTTTCAGTTCTCCTCAGGTGATTCTAGGGCTATCAATCTGTATATTGCTTTTGAGAACCACTCTACTAGGTAATGTCATATTCAATTGTATCTACCAATATTTATGAATCATTTGCTTCCTGTTAGACACTGCGCTAAATGATATGGATAAAGCTGAATAAGTTAGTTCCTTTCCTCAAAATATAATAGGGGGTGATGTCTGACACATAAAGAAATAATTAGAATAGGATGTGATAATGAAACAAGCAGTCTCTATAGCAGTCTCTATAGCTACACTCATTTTGGACTCTCTGTCATTGTCATTTTTTGTTGTCAGCAGAATTTTGGCATTAGGGACCATTTCCATGGAAACCGAGTTAACCTATTTTCTTAAGGAGCATTTGAGTTATTTTTCAGGAAGTGGCTTTATGAGGCATAGTCTTTGTGAACTTTCCTTCTCTCCCCAAGATGACAGTAAGTTTGGCTGAGATTAAAATGGAATTTGCTGTATTTTCCTCATTTTTATTGCTCTAAAAGTCATCTCTGCATTCCAACACAGCTATGTTGGAGAGGATTCATTTAATTTTCACTGATTTATATTTACACTTTTTTTTAATCCTGTGTGTAACTGTGGCAGACAAAGCTTGGTGGAATTAGCCTAGCTAAATACTAGAAATAATCTTGGTGGGTTTTTCTCTGGTTACTGCAGAGGGTCACTGCTGACAGGATGTACCATGCAGAGCAATTTTTATTTTCAGCATCAACTCTAGATTATTCCATATCTCTCTGCATAAGCCCTCCCTCCACTACCACTACAGCAACCCAGCCGTTGCCATGGAAATTCTCTGTTAACCCAGGGAATTGGTTTACTGAATCCTTGATAAGGAAGATAGTAGAAGGAGGTGGATAAAAACATAGACTTGAGAATTAGAGGACTTCAGTTTAAACCTCAGCTTTGACACTTTCAGCTAGGTCATCTTTAGCAAGTTAATTTCTCTGAGCCACAGTTTCCTCATCTACAAAATGCAGATAAGGATCTCCACATATCGGTGTTGTTGAAAGAATGAAGTAATGCACAAAAAGCATAATACATGGCAGTCATTTGTGGTAGGCAGAAAAATGATCCCCCAAAGACAGTCACACCCTAATTACTGGAACCTGCGGATGTTACCTTACATGGCAAAGAGGACTTTGCAGAAGTGATTGTTAAGGACCTTGAGGAGGGGGAGAGAAGCCTGGATTATCCAGGTGTGCCCAATCCAATCACCTGCATTCTTAAAAACAGAGACCCTTTCCAGGCTGTGATTATGAAGAAAGCTGTGCCATGGAAGATGGGTCAGAGAGATGCAATGCTGCTAGCTTTGAAGATAGTGGAAGGGGCCACAAGCTAAGAAATGCAGGTGGCCTATAGAAGCTCAAAAAGGAAGAAAACTGATTATCTCCTAGGTCCTCCAGAAAGGAACTCAGTCCTGCTGACACCTTGATTTTAGCTCAGTGAGACCTACCTCAGACTTCTGATATCCAGAACTGTAAGATAATAGATTTGTGTCGTTTTGAGCCATCGAGTTTGTGATGATATGTTATGACAGAAATAGAAAACTCATACACCATTATTATTGTTAATCATGGGGACCAAACTTGAAAAAGGTATGCTTTATTCTTCTGGATGGTTGAGCTAATCCTGATGACCTTGAATTTTTGGCATTAATGGTCTCAATAAACCATCATCTATCCTCATCTTTAGATTAAATACCTCAGGTCAACTGTAAATAAAATGGTAATAATGGAACAAAAACATTAACATCGGATGACACTATTTGGAGTTGATTCAGTTTGTAGAAGTGGGGATACATGTCAGGATAAAGGAAAAAAATCTCCCCTAAATAAAGGAAGGCAGAACTCCTGAGAGAGAAATAAAATAGTTGTTTCCTTGAATTGGGAAAAATTAACAAAGAGGAAGAAGAGCAACTCTTAGCCAAATAGCCTGGCCTCAGCCAGACTGGGAGATGTGACAATGTCTCACCTGGAATAGCACAGTGAAAAAGACGAGACAATTCATAGCAGACAAAGATGTGCCCTGTCCCAAAGAGAGAATGCTCTGAGCCTTCACATTGCATGGAATGGGACTGGCATATTACTTCTTTTGAGGGGTGAAGCCACTGTGTACCCAGGTAACTTGGAAGGTGCTGAGTTCTTCCTGTGGGAAACTGAGCACTAAAATTTGAGCAATTTCCCAAATACCCTTACTTTAGTCCCTGTGATTAGATGGGCAAAAGAGGGATATCAAAAACAGTTGAGAGACTCCTCTTTTGTCTTCTCCTAGGATAATAAACAACTAAGGCCCTACAACCGTATTTTACAAGTATCATGACCTTACCTGGAAGCCCATTAGGAATGCAGATTTTCCTACCTCAGACCTACTGAATCAAGAAGAAAGTGGGGGGGAAGGGGGTTAAAACTGCCTTTCTGATGACTCCATTCTTTCTCCTGCTGAGCCTGCATGTTGTTAGGCAGAGCAAGAGAAATAGCTGTGAGTGTTGAGGCGGAGCTGCCTGGAAGGATTTATACCACAGAAATCATCAAGTGCTACAACCTCAGATTTTTTTTCCACCAGAAATCCTATGGTTAAGCATTTACCAGCACACTCTCTGATAGTTTGTTGGTTTGCAACTAATCAAGTAGCCTGATTCTCCCCAAGGCTATCAAAGTCAGGGGAGACAGCTATTACATAAACTCCTTCTTAATCCAAAACACTTTTATTTTAATTATCTCCTCTGATCTTCACAGCTGCACTGGAAAGGAGATACTATTATTCACTTTCTATAAACAAGGTAAGTCTGAGAAAGAGGAGCTGAATGTGGAAGTTGACACCACCTGATGAAGCCGGGGCTCACGCAGATGTGCTGATGCTGAAGCCCTTGCTTTTTGTCTTTCTACATTGATGCCAACATACCTTCTGATCCATCAGTATGCTCAATGAATATGTGTTGAATCAATGAAAGGTTATAGGTGTCACTCAAATAGAAAACAATTTCCCTTAGCCCGTATAACTTTTGTGAAGGAAAGGCCTGAGTAAAATTAGACTGATATATCCTGCCCAAAACTAACCCCATGAAATGGGAAAACAGAACTGACTTCCCATGGGTGCCTTTATGCTAGGTGGTCTGCTAAGTGTAACAAAATCACATTCATTCATTCATCCTTTAAGGCAACAAAAAGCCCAGGAGGCTTGCAACTATCATCCTCCCTTTACATGAAAATGAGACTCTGAGAGGTTAAGTAACTTTCCCAAGTTCTCCCAGTCAGTGAGTGGTTTATTTGAGATTCAAACCCAAGTATGTTTTACTCCAAAGTCTGCCTTACTCCATTGTGCTCCATGGTACTCCACCAAGAAAAAGCTGGGAATCTTTAGAAACTTAACTGCTGCTCTGGGAATTCTTGCCCTCTTCTTCCTTCAGTAGCCAAAACAGGAATTCATAACCTAATTTGCCAGAAACTGACTAGTACTGACTAGTACTTACCATATGCTCAGCAAAGCACTGGACCTCTGGTGTGGTATGATGTGCAGAAGATATTTGAAAAATAATACAATACGATATTTCACAGCAAGATGGTTAAGTCTGAACATCCTGGGTTAAAATCCTAACTCTCTTCCTAGTGGTATAAACTTGGGCAAATGATTTAACCTCTTTAAGCCTCATTTTCTTATCTGTCAGGTAGGGAAAATAGTAACTATTTGACAAGATTGTTGTTAGGATTAAAGGATATAATATATGCTATAACATGATTGTTGGAAGATGACAGGATCTCGAAAACATGGCAGCTAGTCAGTTCAAGGGCAGATCTTGTTCTTTGAAACTCACATCTGGCTGAAGGGAGAGGAAAATTTATGAATGAGTCCCAGAATTACGTGGGGCATTTTGAACATAGATTTTTAAAAATCATATATCAATCTTACAAAAAAGAAAATAAAAACAAAGTAATACAGCAAAAATGTCATGACAAATAAGCAAAACCAGTTTGACCATTCTTAATAACATTTGGTCTAAGAATCTTCTAGTTGGTGCTTTTCTATACAACATTCTCCCCTGTACCATCAAGGGCATTAGTGATGCAGCATTTCTGAAAAATGCTCTACTATTTTCTTTGAGATTTTCTTCCAAGTCCCAGATTCTTTTTCTGTATATTTTAGTGGTGGTATTTTCTTGATCTTACCATGTGTCAAAGGAAAATTTTTCAGAAAACTACTAGGACACATAATCCTTTTTCTAATGTTTCTTGAGTCGTTTGTTGACAAAAACATCAAGTGACTACAGTTATCAAATCATGCCTCCAAGAATAACACCCAAGTTTGTGCACACACAGGCAATGATAAATAATTACAATTCCCTCTTGGCTAATAGTAGTTGTTACTATGTATTCCTATTTCAGATATGCTCATAATGTGGAAAAAAATGTCTTGGAATTGATGACATACAGTGAGTTGTGAACAGCTAGAAAAGGTGAGCATGCAGTGATAATGACAACAGCATCAGCTTAGGAGCTAGACAAATACGGGTCTAAATCCAGTTCCACCAAATTCGTCTGTGTGACCTTGAATATGTTACTTTCTCTCTCTGAGCCTTAGTTCCTCCATAGTAGGATAAGGATAATCGTCTGTACTTTGAAGGAATGTTGGAGCAAATCAGATTATATATGTAGAAGCATCATTTATGTACTAACCTTCACCCTTCTTCCTCAGCTGCCCTCCTGGTAAACATTCAAGAACAAGGTGGTTAGCAGAGGGGACCTCTCTGCCTTCTCTTTTCTCACTCTTGGCATTATGCAAGGAATCAGGCATAGCACCTGATAGCACTGCTAGAAATAGCACTGGAAGAAGGAGCAATAGGCTTAGATTACATCAAGGATAAAATAATGAATGATGTAATATATTAGAACCAACTTCTCATACACGTAGTCCAGTGGATTGGTTTCCTGAAAGGTGGAACTAAGCACTGGGCTACTGGACTGATGTGGAAAACAAAAAGCAGCAAAGGCGTGGGCTACATCCAAGGAGATACCACTAGCAATTAGTGCTGTCTGTAAATGGACACTGTTTTGTCTAAGCATTACAGTGCTTAGACAAAACATTCAACACCACTTCAAGGAAAGGATCTCTAGCTCTCATGTAACTCTAAAAGGAAAAACACACAGAACACTCACTAATAACTTTTTTCCTCCTCTTATCAGCAATAGTTTTCAATGTTTGAAAATATGGTTGTGAAAAAGGATATGACCTTCTTTTTTCCCCCACTTGAAAGAACACACCGGTTATTAGGGCAGAAAACCACTGATGTGCCCTCTGCCCAGTATGTACAGAAGGAGGACAGAAGGCTCATGTGCAGGGGCTTCTTCTCTCCCACCTTTCTCGCCTCCCTTCTGAGTGACCCCACCACGTAGCTTTTACTTTACTAGAGCCAAACAGAGCTGCTTGCCATGAACATCCATGACCTCCCTCTGCCCAGGATGAATTGTCTGCTTTTTTCTGCTTAGTTTATTTTTTCTCATCGAAAAATCTACTCCTAACTTGTTCAGGTTGGACAACTTTTTCCTGTGTGTATGCAATAATAATAGTAATGATGACAATTATAAAAAATAATGATAATCCATAATGATCGGTACTAATATTAACAATGATAGTTACAATTTTTGAGTACCTACAATGTGAGAGGTTGTTTGCATATGTTATGTAATATAATCCTCATAATGTTTCTGCAACAAAGGTATTATCTCCAATTTTATAAAAGAAGCACATAGAACCAAGTAAGCTTCCCAAGCTGACAGAGTTGCTAAATAGCAGTATCCAGGTTTGACTCCAGATTTTTTCTGACTCCAAAGCTTATTTTTTTCCTCCTACATCAAATGTCTCTTATACATGACACTTACTGTTCTATACAACATGGGGGAGGGGTGTGTATTTGCTTTTTTGTTATTATTGCAACTTGAATATATGCATCTAAAGGGCAGATATTATACCTTTCCTCTGTATTCTCAGTATCTAAAGGAGAGAACCTCATAATAATACAGGCACACTGAATGTTTGTTGATGATATTAACAATATAAATTATATAATAAATGATAGAATATTGTATTTATTATTCATTTAACAAATATTTGTTAAAAGAAATTTCTATGCACAGTACATTACCCTAGTAACTAGATATATTATACAAAGGTGAAGAAGAAAACCCACCTGCTTTCTAGACGTGAACAATCTAATGGAATTACAGAATCACCTCTGTGTACTTTTATACAACTTTATATAATGAAATCTTAAGAACTATAAAATCACAAAAATTTAAGGCTGGAAAAGAATTTGTATGTGGAAATAGGTCTGGAGAGATTAAGTATAATATATCGTCTAAGGTTAAACAGTTTTGAAGTTCCAACACATTCACTTGACTATTCCTTTCAGTCCTCTGCCTTCCATCTCACTCCTGCATGTGGCCTAAGTTCAGGATTGTGCAGTGAGAAATGTGTGAGTACTTAATTTTCCCATCTTTTATACTGGAAGACATGGCAGACCAGGATTCAAGTTTATCACTTGAGATTCAATTAAAATGATAGTAAAAACATTGCGGGGCAGCAACAGATGAAGGATTTCAACAAATCTATGAATGAAGGCAGAGGGAAGCATGTTGAGTGCTGAATGGTACAGAGCTAAGTGCAGTCTTGGAGACATGCTCAGGTGCTGCAGCCCAGGAGGAAACCATGGTGCCCAGCTGCCACCTTGAGTATTTCCAGGCACAGAGATGCTGGGTACAGTGGAGAACAGGAGTGAGAAATGAAGCTCACATCAAGGGATTGTTTGAATATCTGTACACAGAAGAGTTTTCCAGATCCTTACACATTTGAGCTTACAGATGGAGATTTATTCCTACCACTCCAAAAAATTGAAGACTTTTCTATCAAATATCTTGCTGTCCACATGCCATCATTAATATTTCTGGTTTTATTTCTTTAGAAGATTGTTTCCATATATAAGAACATTGCACTTATATTCTACTACTATTTAATTTTCTCTAGGTTGACTTTTTACTTCATTGAGTCATATGAAGTTACAGACATTCAATCATTTTTGACCCACAAAAATGACAATTTCATAGCTTAACCTAAATTACTTTTAAAATATACAAATACTTATTCCATTATCTATTATAGACAATATCTCTTGAAACTCCTCTTGGAAAAATGAGAATAACACTGCCTTTGTTCTTCTATCAAGTTTTGTCAGCCAATGCTTTACTTCTGTCTCTCTAGGCTAAGAGCTCTTATATTTACTTCTATAACCATAGCTAAATATTTTAAGCTTTGTCCTTAGGTTAATTCTGAAAGTTGAATAATAGTATATAACTATGTAAATATAATTCATGGCTGAGACAGGTAAATTAAAAAATACTAATTTTATTTTTATATGCTAACAACAAAAAATTAGAAAAATAAAATTTAACTAATATAATTTTACTATAGCATTCAAAAATCAATTACCCAGGGAAAAATACATGTAAGATCTATGCTGAAAATTGAAAAACATGACTGAGAATAATTAAGAAAACTTAAGTAAATGGAAGTTATTCAGTATTGTAATAATGGTATTTCTCTTTATTCTGCACAATGCTAATCAAAATCCCAGCAAATTTGCGTGTATATGTAGAAAAAGACAAACTCATTCCAAAATGTATGTGGAAACGCAAAGGGTCAAGGATAGACAAGATTATCTTGAAGAGAAAGAACAAACCTGGAAGTCTTACTTATCAGGTATCAAGACCCATTATAAAGCTATAGTAATTAAGACAGTTCGCTACTAATTCAATGCTCTGTTAAACAGAATAAGGAATTGAGAAATAGACCCACACATATATAGTTACCTCATCTGTGATGAAGGCATTGCAGGGGAGGAAAATATAGTCTTTTCAATAAGTTATGTTGGATCAACTGGATAGACATATATAAAAAATAAGGTTTTATCTCTACCCCATACCATATACCAAAATTAATTTCAGATAGATTGTAGACCTACATTAGAAAGCAAAATAACAAAGCTTTTAGAAGATAACATAGAAGGATGTTTTTTAGTGACTTTAAAGATTTCTTAAACAGAATACTAAAAGCTGTAACCAAATTGATTCCAGTTAAACTCAGCTACATGGGTGAATCTTATAATGTTGAACGTAAAAAGCTAATACAAAAGAATGCATACTGTACTGTTCCATTTCTATAAAGTCCAAAAGCAGGTGAAACTTGGCATTAGTGTTAGAAGTTAGCAGAACGGTTGCCTTCACAGTAATGAAGGAACATGGGGGCAGTGCTTCTGGGATGCTAGTAATGTTTCTGGCAACATGGATGTGTTCAGTTTGTAAAAATTCACCGAGCTGAATATTTATGATCTGAATATTCTTCTGTGGTATGTTATACTTTATTAAAAGCCTACTGAAAATTATACTAGCCACATGCACATATACATTCCAAGAAAAGTCATCTAAATATTCTTTGGCATGGAAGGCATCTATAATAGCTTTTTGAGAAGTCACAAACACAAATAAAAACAAAATATTTATTGCCCAGAAGTTTTGTAGCTTTATTGATATACTATTAGAAAATCCAGATATTTCAGAAGTAATTTTCAAATACCACAACTTCTACTTAACATTTATAAATTGTTGTTTCAGGAGAGAAATGTATTCACTCTTCCCAGCAGCCAGTCCCTCCTATATTCCTCTACTGCTTAAGTATCCCTTGACCCCTACCGAGTCCTTAGTTCATCCCTCACCAGCCAGAGTGACTTTTTAAAGTTTATATCTGATCCTTGTTACTTTCCCATTTCAGAGACTTCTGTGAATTCCTTTAGGCTATAGGATAAAGTCTAAATTCTTTAGAATGACACCATTTTTCCCAGATCTAGAAAAAATAATTCTACACTTCGTATGGAAGCAGAGAAGATCCTGTATAGCCAAAGAAACTTTAAGCAAAAAGAACAAATTGGGAGGCACCTGTTTACCAGACTTTAAGCTGTACTACAAGGCTATAGTAACCAAAACAGCATGGTACTGGCACAAGATCAGAGACATAGACCAATGGAACAGAACAGAGAACCCAGATATAAAACCATTGTCATATTGCCATCTGATCTTTGACAAATCAGACAAAAACATACACTGGGGAAAGGAATTCCTGTTCAATAAATGGTGCTGTGAAAATTGGATAGCCACATGTAGAAGACTGAAACAGGATCTGCACCTCTCACCTCTCACAAAAATCAACTCACAATGGATAACACACTTAAACCTAAGGCATGAAACCATAAGAATTCTAGAAGAAAATGTTGTAAAAACTCTTATAGACATTGGCCTAGGCAAAGAATTTATGAAGAAGACCTCAAAAGCAATCATAGCAACAACAATAATAAATAAATTGGACCCGAGCAAATTAAAAAGACTCTGCACAGCCAAGGAAACAATCATTACAGTGAATAGACAACCTACAGAATGGGAGAAAATATTTGCATGATATACATCTGATAAAGGGCTGATAACTAGAATCTATATACAACTCACGCAAATCAGCAAGAAAAAATCAAAGAATGCCGTTAAAAAGTGGGCAAAGACATGAACAGAAACTTTTCAAAAGAGGATAGACTAATGGCCAAGAAACATATGAAAAAATGCTCAACATCTCTAATCATCAGGGAAATGCAAATCAAAACCAAAATGAGATATCACTTAACTCCAGTAAGAATGGCTTTTATCAAAAAGTCCCAGAACAACAAATGTTGGCATGGATGTGAAGAGATAGGAACACTCATACACTGCTGGTGGGATGGCAAACTAGTACAACCTCTATAAGTAGTATGGAGATACCTCAAAGAACTAAAAGTAGAACTACCATTTGATCCAGCAATCCCACTACTGGGAATTTACCCAAAGGAAAAAAAGACATTCTATAAAAAAGACATCTGCACATGAATGTTTATAGCAACACAATTCACAATTGCAAAGATGTGGAAACAACCCAAGTGCCCATCAATACATGAGTGGATTAATAAAATGTGGTATATGTACACCATGGAGTACTACTCAGCCATAAAAAAATGGTGAACTAATACCTCCTGTATTATCCTGGATGAAGCTGGAGCCCATTATTCTAAGTGAAATATTAAAAGAACGGAAAAACAAGCACCACATGTGCTCACCATTAAATTGGTACTAATTGATTAACACTTCTGTGCACATGTGGAAGTTAACACTCATCAGGGATCGGGCAGGTGAGAGGGGGGAAGAGAGGATGTATAAGTTCACACCTAATGTGTGTGGTACGTACCGTCTGGGGGATGGACATGCTTGTAGCTCTGACTCTGGTGGTGCAAAGGCAATTTATGTGACCAAAGTGTTTTTACCCCAGTAATATTCTGAAATAAAATAAATAAATAAAAATCAATCAACCAACCAACCAAAAAATAAACAAAAACAAAAAAAAGAATGGCATCCAAAGCTTTCAAAATTCTTAACAACATTTTACCCCCAACTTTGTCTCTCCACTAACTGACTCCAAACTACTGGGCTCTAGCCACAAACTAAAGCTCCTGTCACTCCCTGAGTCATAGAAGTTCTTTTCTTGTTGATGCTTTTGCATACATTTTTGCTTGTACTAATCCTTTTTCCTTTCTATTTGGAAACCTCCAACTTATTTTCCAAGAAAAAATTTCATTCATTTCTGAATTCATTCATTTACTGAATAGTCATTATGTGCGAGGTATTGTACCGGTATATCCATTTCAGGATTAGTCCAGTGCAAAATGAAAACATGGGGCCTCTTTTTAAGAAAAAAATTATTTATTAGTTAGATGTCAAGACAGCAACAGCAGAGCATTAAACCAAGAGTGAGACTTTTCTAGGAAGAGGGTCTCCTGAAGCCAGCTCTTATCTACTCTTTCTTTCTCTCACCTAGACTATGTTGGTTCACAATGTGTCAAAAGAAAAAGAGTAAAAATCCTAATTTTATTATCTTTAAGGAAAAATCATTACACAGAAATATTAAGAGTATTAGTAAAGATAGATCGTAGTCTGGAGTGGCCTTAGCAAGTCTGCAGTTCACCTTATGCCACCCTCTTCTTGCATTTCATCATTGCTAATGCACGAGACATCTAATAGACATCCCCAAGAATGCAGGAAAAAAGGAAGTTGAGTCTAGTACTCTAGTAACAAGGAAAAGTATATATATATATAGTTCCTGACCCTGAGTCTAATGATTTTTGTGTCATATTTATCATATTCACAGAGGAAGAACGAATACCACTCAATGTGGTTGCTCACCACTTGCTCATCAATCAGTATGATTATTTGATTGGAATGTTTCTTCAATGGTGAGCAAACTGAATCAGGTTTTGCTCTTTCCTCCATTTATTGGCTGCAAGTAGGTGAGATTCAGGGACCATCTAAGGAAAAGGTTTTTGGAGATAAGAATGGCCCTGTTCCTTATTCTTTGCTGCTCATTTCCAAAATAAATTTAAACTATGAATTGGAACAATTTTCCTGCTTACAATGGTCTTCTCATTAGCCCAGTGAATGTGCTACCCAGGAGTTCAAATGATTAACACCAAGATTTTGAATCTGTACATTATGTGTATTAAGAGTTTGAAATATGTTGTGGAACACTATAGCTAGGCAGCAAGGATTTAGGAGTAAACAGAAAGAATACAGCTCTTACCTTTCTGGAGCTTAGAATGTAGGTAATCAAATATCTTTCATCTCTAAAGCCTTTATAAAACAATGATACATTTAGTTTCTTTTTTGTTTTTTCTTCTTCCACAGCCCTGTGCACACATCTGAATGACACCCTCTTCATGTGCTATTGCAATTGTTTGCCTGCCTCTCTGCCTTGCTTGAACCTTTTAAAGACAGGAACCATAATTTATGCATCTTTTATACCTGGCACCTAGGACAATAGATTTTCAATGTCTATTTAATACGGAATGTGTGAGTGAAAGCAAAACAACAGAAATGGGCATACAAGAGAGGCTTGAACTGCCATGAGCAGACTGACGGTCCTAAGTACTAACCTTGGAATAAGAATACCCAAGCTCCGGTCCCAGCTCACTCACCAGGGAGGGAGCAGCGTCTTGGCCAACCTCTAAAACATCTTAAGCCTCCTTTTTTTACTCTCTTACTATTACCTCCCACCCCCATCTAACTAATTACCGTGACTTAAAATTTTGCTTGAAAAACTATACATCTCTCAATCTTCACCACTGCTATGCTATTTATAGGACTGCCAGTCTTTCCCCTGGACTATTGTGGTAGCTGTCCAGCTGGATTTCTTTACTCCTATTTCCCTCAGATTCAGCCTCCACAATCTAATTAACCTCTGCAACCTCCGGTAATCCTAAACACTCTAGCCACTGCTCCTTGGCCTCTTTTATTATCTAATGGCATAATATATACCCCCATTCTTTGCTTAGCTCAGTCCTACTCATTCTTTAAGATTCAGCTTGGGTACTACTTCTTTCAAGAAAGTCCTGTTCATTCCCTCCACTAGGATAAGCCAAATATTTCTCATTTTTGCTTAGTATTACATAACTCTTATTCACATTATTGAAATTGTCAGAACTTATTCATTATTGAAATTATCATATTACCTTATTCATATTGTTGAAATTTTCTCTTTGTGTACTTCATCATCTTGGTAAACTACACAGTTACGGACACTAGAGACCATGGTGTAAGATTTATTTTATAACATGAGACAATAAGCCTCAAACATTTAGTGTGCTGCCCCATATATGCTCCATATGTAAATTGCTATTTCTGTGATGTTGATGGTGATATTAGTGGCAGAGTTATAGCTAGCCCTTAGATGCTGGGGCACTTTCTCTCCATCTTTCCTCAGTGCTTCACTCTGATTCTCTCTCACTGAAGACCAGTTCTCTCATAAGGCAGAAAATATCACACTGGCAGCTTTCAAACCTTGTAACTCTTAGATTTTTAGTCACTAAAGATCACTGGCTCCCTTTTCCAATTCTTGCTAAAAAAATATGCTGGGAAGAGTTTTGACTGGCTTAGCTTACGTTAAGAGCCCACTACTGGACCAATCAACTCTGATTAGAAGGCAGAGATTTTGTTTGGCTTTTTTTTTTTGCCTTTTTTTTTCTTTTAAAAAAATTGTGGTAAAAAAATATAACTTTAAATTTACCATCTTAAGCATTTTTAAGTGTACAGTTCAGTAGTGTTAATTATATTTACTTTGTTGTGCAACAGATCTCTAGAACTTTTTCATCATCTTGCAAAACTGAAACTCTATGCCCACTAAAAACTAATTCTGCCACTCCTCTCCTCTCTCCCCCACCACCCCTGGAAACCACCTTTCTACTTTCTGTCTCTATGATTTAACTACTTTAGATACTTCATATGAATGGAATCATATAGTATTTGTTCTTTTATGACTTGTTTATTTGCTTAACATAATGTCTTTGAAGTTCATCAATTTTTTAACACACAACAGGATTTCTTCTTTTTTAAATCTACATAATATTCCATCATATATTAATATATATACCACATTTTGTTCATTCATTCATCTGTCAATGGACATATGGGTTGCTTCCATCTCTTGGCTATTTTGACTAATGCTGCAGTGAACATGGGTGTCTCATATAGATCCTACCTTGAATTCTTTCAGATATATTCAGAAGTGGGATTTCTGGATCACATGGTAACAAAGTTTTTTGGCCATTTGTCTATCTTCTTTTGAAAAACCTCTGTACATTGTTTTGCCCACCTGTTGGTGGGGTTGTTTATTTTTATCTTGCTGATTTGTTTCAGTTCTTTGTTGATTCCTGATATTAGTGCTTTGTCAGATGCATGGTTTGCAAATATTTTTTCCCATTCTGTAGGTTGTATATTCACTCTTTTGATTATTTCCTTTGCTGTGCAGAAGCTTCTTAATTTAATTAAGATTCATTTATTTATTTTTGTTGTCACTGTATTTGCCTTTGAGGTCTTAGTCATAAATTCTTTGCCTAGGCTGATATCTAGAAAACTTTTTCCTACAGTCTCTTCTAGAATTTTTATGGTTTCATGCCTTACATTTAAATATTTTATCAATCTCAAATTAAATTTGTATATAGTGAAAGATAGATGTTTCATTCTTCTCCATGTAGCTATCCAATTTTCCCAGCACCATTTATTGGCTAGAGCTTCCTTTCCCCAGTGAATGTTGTTATCTGCTTTGTCAAAGATCAGATGGTCATAGCCATATGGTTTTATTTCTGGGTTCTCTATTCTGTTCCATTGATCTATATGTCTACCTTTATACCAGTACCATGCTGTTTTGGTTACTATAGCTTTGCAGTATAATTTGAAGTCAAGTAATGTGATGCCTCCAGATGTGTTCTTTTTGCTTAAGATTGCTTTGGTTATTCAGGTTCTTTTTTTGGTTCCAAATGAAGCTTAGGATCATTTTTTCTAGCTCTCTGAAATATGACATTGCTATTTTGATGGGAATTGCATTGAATCTGTAAATCACTTTGGGCAGTATAAACATTTTAATGATGTTGATTCTACCAATCCATGAGCATGAGATGTTTTTCCATTTATTTGTGTCATCTATAATTTCTTTCATCAGTGTATGCAGTTCTTCTTGTAGAGATCTTTCACCTCCTTGGTTAAGGATATTCAAGGTATTTTATTTTCTTTGCAGCTATTGTGAATGGTATTGAGTCCTTGATTTGACTCTCAGCTTGACTGTTATTAGCATATAAAAAATGAGACTGATTTGTGTACACTGATTTTGTAACCTGAGACTTTGCTGAATTTATTTGTCAATTCTAGGAGTCTTTTGGTGGAGTCTTTGAGATTTTCTAGATACAAGATTATATAGTCAGCAAACAGGGAAAATTTGACCTCCTCTTTCCCAATTTGGATGCCCTTTATTCCCTTCTTTTGCCTGATTTCTCTGGCTAGGACTCTAGTACTATGTTGAAGAGAAGTGGTGACAGTGGGCACTCTTGTCTTATTCTAGTTCTTAGAGGGAATGCTTTCAACTTTTCCCTGTTCAGTATTATGATGTTGTCTGTGGGTTTGTCATATATGGCTTTTATAATATTGAGGTATGTTCCTTCTATGCCTAGTTTGTTGAAAGTTTTTATCATAAAAAGGTATTGCATTTTATCGAATGCTTTTTCTGCATCTATTGAGATGATCATCTGGCCTTTGTTTTTACTTCTGTTTATGTGGTGAATCACGTTTATTGATTTGTGTATGTTGAATCATCATTGCATCCCTGGGATGAAACCCACATGATAATGGTGAGTTATCTTTTTCATGTGCTGTTGAATTTGGTTTGCCAGCAAATTCAACTAAATTTTTTGAGGATTTCTTATCTATGTTCATAAGGGATATTGCTCTGTACTTTTCTTTTTTTGTTGTATACTTTCCTGGACTGGGTATCAAGGTGATACTTCATAGTAGAATGAGTTATGGAGGATCCCTCCATCTTGATATTATGGAATAATTTCTGTAGAATAGGTATCAGTTCTTCTTTGTTGGTCTCATAGAATTTGGTTGTGAATCTGTCTGGTCAAGGGCATTTTTTTTGTTGGGAATTTTTTTATTTTTGCCTCAATCTCACTGCTTATTATTGGTCTGTTCAGGATTTCTATTTCTTCCTGATTTAGGCTTGGGAATTTGTGTGTTTCCAGGATTTTTTCCATTTCTGCTAGGTTTTCTATAATAGTTTGTGTATGTAGATGTTTTCATAGTATTCATGGATATTATTTTGTATTTCTGTGGTATCAGTTGTAATATATACTTTTTCATTTCTGATTGAGTTTATTTGAGTCCTTTCTCTTCTCTGGTTAATATGGCTAGTGGTCTATCAGTTTTGTTTATCTTTTCAAAGAACCAACTTTATGTTTCATTGACCCTTTGTATTGTTTATTTCATTTCTATTTTGTTTAGTTCTGCTCTGAGCTTTGTTATTTCTTTTCTTCTATTAATTTTGGGTTTGGTTTATTCTTCTTTTTCTCGTACATTGAGGTGTGATGTTAGGTTATTAATTTGTGATTTTTCTTTATTTTTGATATATGCATTGAAAGATATGAGCTTTCCCCCCAGGATTGTTTTTACTGTAACCCACAGATTTTTTGAAAGCTTGTGTCCTTTTTCTCATTCAGATCTAGGTATCTTTCAATTTCCATCTTAATTTCATCATTGACCCAAGGATTATTCAGCAGCATGTTGTTTAATTACCATGATTTTGTGTAGATTTGAGTGTTTCTCTCAGAATTGACTTCTAGTTTTATTCCACAGTGGTCTGAGAAGAAACATGGTATGATTTCAATTTTTATGAATTTTCTGAGACTTGTTTTGTGGCCTAAGATATGATCAATCGTGAAAAATGTCCTATGTGCTGATGAGAAGAATGTATATTCAGTAGTTTTTGGGTAGAATGTTCTGTGAATGTCTGTTAGGTCCATTTGTTTAGAGTCTATTTTAAGCCCAGTGTTTCTTTATTCATTTTCTGCTTCAATGATCTGTCTAGTTCATTCAATGGGGTGTTGACATCCCCAGCAATTATGACACTACTGTTTACTTCTTTTCTTAGATCTAGTAGAATTTGTTTTATGAATCTGGTAGCTTCTGTGTTAAGTGCATATATATTTAGGATTGTTATGTCTTCTTGTTGAATTTCTCCCTTTACCACTATATAATGACCATATTTATCTTTTTTTTTTTAACCATTGTTGATTTAAAGTTTATTTTATCTGATGTGAGAATGGCTACACCTGCTCATGTTTGGTTTACATTTGCATGGAAAATTTTTTTCCACCCCTTTACCTTGATTTTGTGTGAGTCCTTGTGGTTTAGATGTGTTTCTTGGAGACAGCAAATAATTGGGTTGTGTTTCTTCATCGTTTCAGCCAGTCTATGTTTTTTTGTCTTTTAATTGGGTTGTTCAGACCATTCACGTTGAATATTAGCATTGATATGTGTGGGATGCTGTTTGTTCATCATGTTGGATGATACCTTATTGATTTGTTTTCCCTCTTGTGATATTGTTTTATAAGAGCCGTGAGCTTAAACTTTTGGGTTTTTTCACACTGTTGGGTATCTTTTGTGCTGTTCCATGTAAAATGCACTTTTGAGCATTTCCTGTAGGGCAGGTCTAGTAGTGACAAATTCCCTTAGTCTTTGCTTGTCTGGAAAAGTCTTTATTTCTCCATTATTTATGAAACTCAGTTTTGCAGGATATAAAATTCTTATATGTCAATTTTTCTGTTTAAGAGGAATAAAAATGAGGCCCCAATCCCTCTGGCTTTAAGTTCTCCACTGAGAAATCAGCTGTTAGCCTGATGTGTTTTCCTTTGTAAGTTGGTTGGTGCTTTTCTCTTGCAGCTTAAAAAATTGTCTCCTTTGACTTTGGCCAGATTGATGACTAGTCGTCTTGCAGATGTCCTATTTGCTGTGAATCTCCCTGGTGTTTGATGACCATCTTGTGTCTAGATATCTGAATCTCTGGTGATACCAGGGAAGTTCTCCTCAATAATTCCCTTGAATAGGTTTTCCATGCTTTTTACTTTTTCTTCTTCTCACTCCAGGATACCTATAATTCATATATTGGCTTGTTTTACATAGTCACATATTTCTCTGAATGATTGTTCATTCTTCTTTTTTCTGCATCTTTGACTGGCTGGGTTAGTTCAAAAACCTTGTCTTCAAGCTCTGAAATTCTTTCTTCTATTTGGTCTAGGCTTTCTTCTATTTGGTTGTTGAAGCTTTCTGCTATATTTTTAAATTCATTAAATGACTATTTCATTTCTTTAAGTTGTGTTATATCCATTCTTATGTTATCTATCTCTTAGTGAGTCTTTTGTATTTTATTTTTCATTCATGTCCTGAAATATTTTTTTGGCTTCTTTGTGTTGTTTTTCAACTTTCTCTTCAGTATCATTCCTTTTATTTGCCATTCATGTTCTGAATTCCACTTCTGACATTTTGAGCAATTTCCTTTTTGTTGGGGTCCATTACTGTGGATCTATTGTGATCCTTTGGTGCTGTCAGACTAGATTTTTTTTATGTCACCAGAACTCTTTTGCTGGTTTCTTCTCATCTGAAACCTCTTCTCTCTGCTCAAGGGTGATAGATCTGCAGTGCACCTGTTTTTATTTTCTGGGAACTCTCCTACTTAGTGAGGAGGAGGAAAGGTCCCTATATAGCACTTTTGTATCACACTCTGGAGGACTGATCCAGCAGGAGAGGGGTAGATGAACTGAGAGCCTATAATGCAGCTGTTCTCCTGCATCATCCTTTTCCCCTGTGGTTGTTCAAGTCTGAGTCAGTGCTGGAGTATATTCATTTAGAATGGTATGTTCATCCCCAGGCCACTGTTGGAAGCTTGGGCAGGAGGCTGGCGAGTAAATATAGGGATGCTTCACAAATTTTCATGTCATCATTGCACAGGGGCCATGCTAGTCTTCTTTGTATCATTCCAATTTTAGTATATGTGCTGCTGAAGCAAGCACTAAATCTCTTTATTAAACCCTTTATCAAATATATGATTTGCAAATACTTTCTTTTATTTCACAGGTGCCTTTTCACTCAGTTGATTGTTTCTTTTGATTTGCAGAAGTTTTTAAGTTTGGCATAGTCCCATTTGCCTATTGTTGTTTTGTTGCCTATACTTTCAGTGTCATATCCAAGAAATCATTGTCAAATCCAATGTTTTGAAGCTTTTCACCTATGTTTTCCTCTAGGATTTTATAGTCTTAGGTATTACATTTAGCTTTTTAATTAATTTTAAGTTAATTTTTGTGTAAATAAGGCTCTAACTTTATTATTTTGCATGTGTATAATCAACTTCCCAAGCACCATTTTTTGCAGAGACTGTTCTTTCCCTATTGTGTAGTCTTGGCACCAAATATAGCCAAAAATTGTTTGGCTATATATGCAAAGGTTTTTTTCTGAATTTGCTCTCCATTCTGTTCCATTGGTCTGTATATCTGTCTTTATGCCAGTACCACACTGTCTTGATTATTGTTGCTTTGTAATATATTCTAAAATCAAGAAATGTGAGGCCTCCAACTTTGTTCTTCTTTTTCAGGGTTGTTTTGGCTATTCAAGTGTCCCTTGAGATTCTATATAAATCTTAGGATTTTTTTCTATTTGTGAAAAAAATGCCATTGGGATTTTGATATGAATTGCATTGAACCTATAGATCACTTTGAGTGGTATAGACATTATAATGATATTGAATCTTCCAATCTGCAAGCATGTGATGATGAGATGTTTTTCCACATATTTGTATCTTCTTTGATTGTTTTTTAGCAATGTTTTGTAGTTTTCAGTGTACAAATCTTTCACCTCCTTGGTTAGGTTTATTCACAAATACTTTATCCTTTTTGATACTATAGTAAATGGGATTGTTTTCTTCAGGAGGCAGAGTTTTGATAATAGGACAGCCCCACCACTAAACAAGAGGGCCAATTAGTAATGAAAGGATGGGGCATGAGGGAGGAAGAAATAGTTCTGCAGAGGAAGGACATGCTATTCCCAGAGTAATGGACTTTTGTTAGACAGCCAGAAACAATATATATATTTACTATAGCAGCCGTTTTAAACATAATGATTATTGACAATGATAATTATGTTAATAATATATTATATCACATACCATAGACTCCCTAGAAGCAGTTCCAACACACTGTGGACAGGTGGCAAAATTATTACATTAAATGTGTTTCTTCTTAAGGGTGGAGTCACTTCGAGATAGATGTCCCCAGATCATCTGAACATGTAAATTCTGCTGTGTTTGTTAAAGAAACATGTTCAGCACATTATGGTCTTAGCTGATAGTAATGATATTCATTCCTAAATTTGGGGCAATAATATTAAAATACCATGAAATATGTCTACTATTGTGTGGGAAGTATGCCTTATATATGAAATATATATACATGTAGTGTGTGTGTGTACATATACATATATTTACTTACTATAACATCTGTATGAGATGAGGAGATAATATAGGTAAAATGTTTAGTATCGTGGGGGAACTAGAACTACAAATATATTGAATTTTTTTGGGGGGTGGAAGAAGAAGGGATTAAGTAGCTCTGATTACAAATGAGCCTCCTGGAACAGCCACCAGTTATCAATGTATTAAGTCATTTCAATTTCTGTAAAAGTAACGGTGCTGTTTTCCCAATACCTATGGCTACATTTTGTGGGGTTGATGGAGTTCAACAGAAATGCTTACTTGGAGACCATCCTGAATTTGTTTAAAAGAAAGAATAAAAGTACCTCAGGTGTGAAATGGGGGTGCATTGCTCTAATGGGGGTCTGGAAAGAAAGCAGTTTATCTGGCTTATGAGGGTGGTTGCTAAGTTGAAGGCCATTAAATATTCTTGTCCATATCAGATGTGAGTCAAACAAAGCACAGACGATGTGGAGGGGGGAGAACAAAAAATTTAAAATAGCTCTTTTCTTGGTGTCAGATACACTATGTAAATCAAGAGACGAACAGGAGTTGTAGGAATACAGGATTGTGATCCATGCATTGGGTGTCAAGGATGAGCAATTTGGATCACTGATAGCCAGGCTCCCTAAGTCTTTGCTTTGGAGAGCAAGAAAAGAAAGAATAACAGAGATCCCTGAAATTTGTTTAATTTCAAGTATGAGACGGGCAACTTAACTAAATATATTCATTTAGTTCTTTTATCTTCCTAACTAAGAATTATTAGTCCTATTATACAGATGAGCAACTGAGTCACACAGCTAGACAATGAAGAGTCTCTTTGCCTCCAAACCTCATACTCCTTCCACTGTACTGCCTGCTTTGAGGAGAGGAGAGTCTGCACTGCCTCTGCTGTGGCATGTGTTTATAATTCCATTCCATGCAGTAATTACAGTTTTATGGCCTACTTTGTGCTGGCCACTGGGCCACACAGAAATGAGACACAGACTGTGCCTCATTGGCACAGTTAATCTAGTTGAGAAGATAAAATTATTATTCAAAATGTAGAGCAGATCATGATGAATAGTATAAATAAGAGTACAAACCAAGTCTTCAAAAGGAACATTGCCTGAACATACTATTCCTTTACATATCTTGGTACCTTTGTATGTTTTATTTTCTTCCCCTATTCCTTCGAATTGATTTAAGTGTACTTATTATTTTGAGTCAGTTAATAATTCAGATGCCTTTTAAAAAATGTTATTTATTTGGATAGGAGCCATGTAACCAAAACTGTACCTTATACTGAGAAAGATACAGCAAAGTGTAAGATTGAGTCCTACTTATTAGTAACTGGTAAAGCTAATGAGAGCTTAAAGTCAGACAAAGCTGAATTAAAATCCTGCTTCAACCATTCACCAACCACATGACCATAGCTGAGTCCCAAGCTCCCTGACTTTCCATTTCTACCCATACATTTACCAGGAGTCCATGACAAGGGGTCATTAAACCCCTCTCCAGCCATCTATGGTAAGAATCCCACATTCTCGATCACAAGATGTTTGTCCCAAGAGGTACATTATGGGGTTGTGAAACACCTGATTTAAGATTGGTAGAGACAGTGTTTGCTGGAATCTAGGTCAACACATCTAGGAAAAATAAACTGTTTCAAATTGGGTGCAGACACATTACATCAAATACATTGTTCTGTGCTGAGAGTTATGACAGAGAGGAGTTAGAAACTCCAACTTTCCACTAATCTCAAAACACAGCTGATGAAAAATTTCCAAAGCAACTGTCTCCTGTGAGTGTTGAGCTAGGGAGCAGGAAAAAGAGAGAGAATTGATTGTCCTTTAAACTAATATTTCCAGGCAGAGTAAAACAGAGGCAGCATCTCTAAGTCAGAGAGACATGGGTTCAAATCCCAAATGTGCATGTTGTGCAAGTTACTTATCCTAACAACCATTAATTTCCTCCTTTGTTATCCAGGATGGTCTTACCTACGTTTTTTTCTTTGTGAATTAAAGAGCCTAATATCTGTGAAGTGTAGGAAGGAGCCTAGCATATATTTGGCACTCAAAAAATCTAGGGCCTTCCTCCACTCTGCATTCCGGTTAGTTTTATCCTATTCTAATTGCTTCAGGCACTGGAGTGATTCATTAATAGTTTAGTTGCTTGTACAAAGACTCCTTATATATCTTTTACTTGAAGGCAATCTTACTAATCTTTTGCCTTCTAAGTGTAAACAAATAAGGAACTCTATAGTTTAGAAGTCTATATTTTTCTCACCAATTGGTACATTAGATACTTTTAAAGTAAGCAGAATGAATATATATAAATATGCATTTAAAATAATTCCTCAAACTTTCCCCAAAAGCAATGTGAACCATAAAGAAAAATCTGCACCCTTCTTGGTACCCTCTCCCATGTGTCTAAAATCTTGAAACAGCTGATATGCCTATAGACCTGGCCCCAAAGTCCTACCTGTTGATACTTTTATTAATATATTATCTGAAAATATTGGTAATATTTTACTATTGTAGGTTTTGCAAATATAGATATTTTTCATGCCTCCAGCAATCCCTAGCTTCTAAATATTTTATCTTCTTGGGCAGTATGCAATACATAAAATGAGGTTCTGCTGCTATATTTCCCAGATCTTAAAAACCCAAAGGTCTTAGAGTTAATAGTGAATAGTGTTAGGAAAGGTATTTTTTTATCCTTTGTAGGTTTGTCGTTGTTCTCTTTTAACGAAACTTAAAAGCAGCAGAAATATTGATAAATAAAAGGCTTTTCCCTCAAATTCCTAGAGCAAATGCACATATTTGCCTAAATTTTTCATGAATTTGCAAAGCACCACTTCATATAAAATTGTTTTTAAGATCTGAGAAAGAAGGAATAGCTCTAGAATTTATCCAAAGGCAAAACCACCATGCCAGGGTAAACGAGATGAATGGTCTCCTCTTCCAATTTTAATGCTCAAGGTACTTCTCAGCTTCAGAAGAAAATAGCTTTTCTTACTTTCCAAGGCAAAGACAGGCAAGTAGAGTGGTCAGAACACTAGAATTGAGTTAGAGCTGACCACAGGAGAAGGAGATGGTGGAATTAATCAAAGATATGATTCAAAATTCCTGTTATGATATGATTATAAGCAGCCACCATGAATCTGTAAGAATCTGTAAGGACTGGCATTAGAAACAATATTGTGAACTAAAATAAAATCTTAAGACCCTCAGCCTACTGAATGAACCCCCTCTTGGCCAACGGGACCCCAGAAAAACCCTAAAGCTGAGTTGCTGGCCATAAACAGGGAGGTCAGACACTCTTCATCATGCCCCCTCGCTTTCTGAAGATATTATTTGTAACAATAAGATGCTAAATCATTAACAGGCCTAAGGCTATACATAAACAAAGCTTAAACCACACCTCAAGGCCATCAATTTATTTAGCAGGTCACTTGAGTTTCAGTAAATGTCTGGTGGCTTGTCTCTGGTTAACAGACATCCTTATCTTAAATTAAAACATTCCAGGCATTTAGACAAAGTTTCATTCTTTAACCAATTACAAATCAAAGAATCTTTAATCTCACCTATAACCTCTAAGCCTCCACTTTGAGATTTCCTGACTTTTCAGGCCAAACCAGTGTACACCCTCCATATGTTGAGTTAGGATCTTACATGTAATTTCCTGTCTCCATGAATGTACAAAACTAAACTAACCCAGCTACCAGGGGCACATTTTCTCAGGATAGCTTGAGGCCATGTGCTCCTGGCCAGTCACACACATTTGGCTCAGAATAAACCTCTTTAAATTATTTTACAGAGTTTGGGTTTTTTTTCATTACCAATATCTATTTCCCACCTTAGGATTGCATCATCTTTAAATTTTTTATGGATCTATGTTATATCTCCCAGAAATAAAAAGAGAAATATTTCAACTATTCAACTGGATAAACTAGTAACCTCCAAAAGCTACCAACTTAGCACATTGCAGAAACAGTAAAAATAGGAGGAAGATGAAAAAAACATATGATTTTCACCAGGGAAAGTCCTCATCAGGCAGTATGATCTTACTAAGTCTCTGTTCTTCAAATGCACTACCCTTCTATCATTTTCCAAATGTAACATGACCCATCAACCACAGGGCATTGGCACATGCTGCTCCATTTATGGGGAAAACCTTTCCCTCACCCCTTGCCCTCTAATTTTTCCCTTATGTGCTTCTAGTCTTCCTCAGATTCCAAACCAAGGATCTCCTCAGTCACTTTCCCTGAATTTCCTCAATATATAAAATCATTCTGAGAGTGCAAATCTCAGGGTCAATTTCACATTTGCTTTTGCTTTTTAAAATTAATGTCTGCTCTCCCTCTAGACTGTGGATTCCACAACAGCAGGGGAATGTCTGGTTTTGTTTATCATTATATTTTCAGCAGTGGTTAACACTTGGCACATATTAGGGCTTCATAAATATTAGTTGAAGGACTAAATCAATGAATAAAATGTGTTGTATTAATTCCAAGGTTTTAAAAATGAACATTGTCAGAATCTTGCTTTGCTGCCTTTTTTTTTTTTTTTTTTTTTTAGTGAGATGGAGGGAGGAGGGATGTCGATTTCTCACTAGCTCCCAACTATGCTTTCAGGTTTTTGAAGGGGCCCTCACCATAATTCCTGTTATGGTAATCAACTACAGCAAGAGCGTAACTAAGACAGCATAGTGGAAAAGATGCCAAGGATGTGGCCACAAGACTGACTAGGAGTTCCTCACGTAGGAAGGACAAAGAGGCCCCACAGAGGGCAGTATGACCTGGATGTAATCTCTACTGATGCCTGCTGTCACCATCCTAGAGCTTCTGAAGGACTTTGTAAAATGAAAATACTCTCAGGAGTGGCATCACTGTCACCAATACTTAGGCGGGACTTAGGTTACCAGTGCACATTAGCTAATACTGGACTTCCATATGGAGACAGATAATAATTAGACCTTTCAGCAGTGGAATGGGCTGCCTGAGGAAATAATAAAATGCCCATTGCTGTGCCTATTAAAGTAAAGCTGGATGTCTACTTACGAATGCAGTAAAGGGGATTATGATTGCAGCACTGGGTACAAAGATGGGAGGTGTACCCCCCTAGATTCCTTTTGACTATAAGATGACATGAGCTTCTAGTGCTCTGCTTCTAATGAACTGAAAAGGAATGCCTTTCAAATGCAGATGAAAGGCACGAGGTGGGCTAGTAGGCGCTGAATGCTGTCTGGTACAAGTCTGGAAAATGCCATTTACTAGCTAAGTGATTTTGGCAAAAACTTAACTTCTCTAAGCTATTTCCATTTCTTAATAATGGCTATTTCATGGGTTTTGGAATAATCAAAGGAGAGAGAAGCTGTAAACTTTTATACAAACTATACAGTGCTATGCACATTTTTTTTTTTTGCTATTATTATTAATATATCAAGAAAAACTCCTTACATCTTAACTACTGTATAGGTTCCATGAATTGGAAGGAAAGTTTCTGGACAAGTAGCTTCAGGGAAGGGACACCATTATTCCTTTCTACCCCAATGTCCTAAAGATAGAAATATGATTAAATTATCCAGGGAATTTAGACTCCCACATGAGTTCAGTAATGGCATCTTTCTTGGGACACCAGAGAATAATTTCTCCATCCCAACCACTTAAGGTGAAAAAAGTGTAAATAGAATACAACTGCCCAAAGTCATGAAATGGCACATGGTTTGCTCAGGCTTCCTTCTTATAAACAGTGATTATTTGAAAATAATGCCAAAGCAAAACTCTATCCCTGGCAAAATCTCAGTAGCTCTACCTCTGCTACAGGCAGTCAGCTTGTCTCTCTCTTTCTACTCCTTCCCTACCTCCCTACAGTCACCCCACCATTCATTCATTCAACAAATATTTACTGGGTTCTTTCTCTGAACCAGACATTGAGCTACATACTGGAGATACTGTGGTGAGCAAAACAGAAGGGGTCCCTGTACCATGAAGCTTATATCCTATGCAGAAAGACATATAACAATAAAAAAAACTATCTTAAAAATAAAAGTCTAATTACAGTAGTGATAGAGATATGAAGAAGGGGTATACAAGAGATTGACACTGCATAATAGAATAATTTATCTGGTCAGGCTGGATTGCCTACCTGAAGACAGGAAAATTGAGCTGATGTTGAAACCACAAGGGAGTTTAGGTCTAGGTTCAGGTACTCATCCCACAAAGATCCAATTATTGAGACAAAGAGGATTGCCAAGGAAGAAAGGAATTTTTTAATACAACAGACATCTTGTTGGGAGAAGGGGAGATGCTTCCTTAAATTCTCCAAATAATGGAGATCTTGGACTTAAAAGGAGAGGTCATATGCCTTGGGGCAGGTCATGGTATAAGTAACAAGGGGCTGCGTGCATAGGGCACAAGTTGTGGGAGATGGCGAGTATTGGCGTCAGGAAATCTGCCCAGAGGCCTTCAGAATCTTAGCTCCTTTGTCTTGCAGAAAATCACCATTTCTGGGAAACAACTCTAAAAGTCAAGTAGTTAAGGGAGATGATTATTAAAAAAACATATAGGAGTCATTGAACTTTGTTCATGGGGCAGGTTACAATGTCTGAAAGAAAAACTAAGTTTAAGTTACATGGTAAAAAGGGGTTAAGGAGTGGCAGTGAACTACAGCTCGGTAGAGGAAGAAAACTGCATGAGCCAAGGTCCCGGAGCCTGCGGCAGCAACCCTCCTCGACTAACCCTCCCATGGCACCGAAATTGCCCGAGATGAGCTGAAACTCCACAGGCTTGCCAAGACCCCTCAGCTAGATAGGAAAGCAAATTGTAAGAACATTTATTATTTTGGTGAGAACATATGTATAAAACCTATAAGCTTACTCAGAAAAGAGCAGCAACAAGTTTACATTTAAGCAAATGCCTGAAAATGGTATTGTTCCCTTTCTGAACACTCATCTTCACCAGCTTAGAAACTGTCTCAAAAAAAAAAAAAAGAAAGAAAGAAAGAAAAGAAAAGAAAAAAAAAAAGAAAAGAAAAAGGAAAGAAGAAATTTTAAAAAAAGAAAAAAAAACCACTCTGTTTTTTCCCCTTCGTTGTTTTCTCTCATGCATGTTTTACTCCCATCTCCTTTCCTTTATCGATTCCAATCCAAAGCCTTTCAGCTGTGCTCTCTGGAACTCTCATTTCATTTTTGACTAACTCTTCTGGATTCTCAAACTTTATGCATAATTTTCCCCTACATCCAACATCAACTAAATCATAGCTTTCTTGGGAGGAGCCTCGTTCTGCTACCTCTGGCTGCACTGAAAATCAACAGAGGTGCTTTTAAAATTACAGACACTTAAGCCTCACTCCTAGAGATGAAGATTTAATTGGCCTGGAGTATGTCCCCTTCATAAGCACCTATTAAATACCTCCCAAGTGATTAATGTGCACCGAAAGCTGAAAAATCACTGCAGACTGAGTCCAGAGCAAGATTTTTATCTTATATAGCTGTGCTTTTCTTATTCCTACATAGGGCTGGCACATAATATGGTCTCAATAAATGCTTACTGAATTAAACAACATGCCAAGCCTATTTTATTCACTGATTCCACATAAATTCATGGGGTGCTCATTTCCTTCTCCAGAATTGTTTTGGAAAATTTGGAGCTCAACATCTAACAATGAAGGTATAATCTTTTCTCTAAAGAATTTTGTCCTTTCACTGGCCTCATTCAAGTTTCATCACCAATAGCTCTATAAACATCAGCTGGAAAGCACATGGAAGTATATTTCCTAAGGCTGCTAAAGCATTCATTCTTCCCAACCCCAACAGATCACCAGCTATGCTGCTTTGCAGTGAGGTTAATAAACAGGGCATACAAGGTCAGAAATTCTAGACAGGAACAAATCCCATACTTTCAACTATACAGTAAATCATTCCAGGATAACATAATCACCGGAGCTGTACTTTGACTATAAATCTTAAAAGCGTCATTCTATCACAAAAAGGACTTTGGAAGAATTAATAATGATAATCAGTCAGGAAAGCCCTTCAACTCATGGTCCAATCCAAACTTGTTTTAATGCTATAGAATTTGGCATCGTCTATGTAGTATATCTAGAATCACTTGCTACACTGAATATATTAATATTATTGTGTTTGGCTGATTTTTTTTTCTTTATTACATTAAAGCATGCTGAGAAAATTTATGCTAAAGAAGGAGAGGACACAACAAAGGCACCAATGAAGGAAAGTGCAGAGATTAGACCATGGGAGAAGATATGTGAATAATTTAATTACTCTGTTTGATATTGCCTTAAGTTTGGGAGAAGAAAAAGATGAGTATTAATTTCTCTATCTTACAAAGAAAGAAATGAAGGTTCAGAAAAGAGTTTATATGGTTGGCAAGTGGTAGAGTGAAAACCAAAAAGCTGTCATTTTAACTAGGGCTCTTTTATATATACACTCTCTTCCTAAACAGACATAGCCAGCATTCCAGAGAAAATAGATTAACTGTAGATGTGTGGTCTATTTCCAGACTCTCATTTTTGATCCAGTGATTAATTTCATATGATTTTATAATACTATACTATCTTGATTATTGTAGGATTATAGAAAGATATAAGATCAGGTAGTATAAGTCCACCAATTGTGTTCTTTTTTTCCAATATTGTTTTGGTCTTTCTAGGTTGTTTGCATTGTCACATAAATTTTACAAAAAAAAAATCTTGTTAATTTCTATTAAAAAAGTTTGTTGGGGTTTTGGTCAGGATTGTTTTGAACCTAAACATGAGTTTGGACAGAAGTCACTTATTAACAATACCTGTATGAAATATTCTAATCTATAAATGCAGCATGTCTTTCCATTTATTTAGGTTCTCTTTAATTCTCCTCAGCATTAATTCTCTCATTGTTTTCAGTGTAATGGTGTTGTCCGTATTTTCCTAGATTTGTCTTTAAGTATTTTGCATGTTGTGATGCTATCAAAAATAATATTTTAAAAATTTTAAAAATATTTTAAAAATTAAAAAATTTTGTTTTATAATACTTCAATATAAATTTCATATATAGAAATTTATATTTAGATAGATTTATATGATATTTATATATTTTTAAATAGAATTTATATCTTTATTGCTCTTATGTCTAATGACCTTTCTAAATATACATTAATTCTGATAGGGATTTTTTTGTAGATTCTTTAGAATATTTTACATACATAATGATATAGTCTGTGAATAAAAATTGTTTTACTCATCCTTTGTAATCATTATGCCTTTATTTCTTTTTCTTGCCTAATTACTATTAGCTAGAATCTCTAATACAATGTTGAATGAACACAGTGAGAATAAACACCTTGTTTTGTTCCCAGTCTTAATAGGAAAGCATCCAGTCTTTCACCACTAAGCATGATATATGCTGTGGGTTTTTTGGTAGATGCCTTTATTAGTTTATGCGTTTGTTTCTCTTCTTAGTGAGCTCAGGATTTTTTCATAAATGAATATGGAATTTTGCCCTTTATAAACTTCTTTTGGAATGGTTAAAATTTTATTCTCCTGATAAGTTGAATTATATTGATGGATTTTTGAGTATATCTTTGTGTATATGTAAACATGACTAGGTAAATTTCTAAAACGAATATAGCTAGATTAAATAATTATGTATATTTTAACATTTTGGTTAATATCACTGGGTTTTCTTCCAAAGAGTTTCTCAATTTACACTCCCACAAACCATGCTAATTTCTTCACACCCTTCCCAACACTATGTATTATCAACCTTACAGATTTTTCTGATTTGATACATGAAACACAGAATCTTAATATTTTAATTTGTATTTCTTTTACCATAACTAAAATGGAATGTTTTCATTTGTTTATGAGGCACTTGTAGTTCTTTCTATCTAAACTGCCCATTCTTAATCTTTGCCCCTTTCCTATTTCTTTTAAACTGGTTTGTCTTTTCCTTATTGATTTGTAAGATTTTTGAAGTAGAATAAAGAGATTAGCTCTTTCAACACACATTGCAAATATTATTGTTTTTTTCACACTGAGGTTTAATTTATTTTTGTCTAGTTTGTTGTTTTATTCAACTTTAAAAAAATTTACATAGACAATTATTTCAATCATTTCCATCACAGTTTTCACTTTCTGTGTCCTTTCTTCTCTATTCCAAGGTTACTTCAAAATTATACTACGGGCATTTTTTGACACTTTTATCTTTCCAACTTTCTAACATTTAAAGTTTTTATTCACAGGAAATAGCTTTTTTTAAAATAAGAACTAAAATAATAATCTGGTTTTTTTTTAAATAGCTAGTCATTCATTCAATAATCTCATTTCCTCAGTGCCTCGCTGGAAATCCAATCCAATGATATGTTTGTATTTTTCATTTTAGATGCTATATTTCTGCTCTGCTATAATTCTGAAAGCCTTTATAACCCTAATATAGTGGGTTAAATTTGTTACATTTATTTTCTGATGGAAATTCTAATACACATATGCACACATAAGTATATAGAATAAATATGCTGTTAGAAAATGGTGTCTGATTTACTGTTCTAATAGCCAATCAAAATTGTTCCCAACATTTACAATACTGATCCTATTTTCTCCTCTATCCTTTTAAGACTAAAATGCATTTTGTACCAAATAGTCTGAGTCATGAGGTTTAACATGAATTCTCTCAGGGAGAGCTTCTGCATGGCCATATAGCAGTTCAGAAGGACGCCTTGCTCATAAGAGGGAATGAGATCTGAGTGCTCAGCTGCAAGTGTGATTGGATTTACAGATTAGCAAAATAAGGAAGATCAAAGCACTGTTATTAAACAGACCTACAAGCCTAGAGATTTCTCTTCTAAGAAAAATTGTTCTTTCCCCCTGATCGTTCTAATATTGACCTCACAGAAAGGGGTTTTTGTAGTTAAGACAATGTCATCAGGATGTGAAATTCAATCTCAGACCACATTTCATTTTCTCTTAACATGAGTGAACACTCCCTTGGTGAATAAATTGGTAACTCTATGGAAATTTCAGGCTTCAAACAGAATTTCTAATTCCATTAAGTTGGTGTTCAACAAAGCACATTAAATTTTGTGGAAACTGAAAAGAAGACCAGGCCCACATACTTACTATTAACTAATCACAGTCTCATTTTTCCCAAATGGTAGGAACTTTGTTATTTTCATATTTGTGACTTCAGTGCCTAGCACTGTGCCTGTCACACAGTAATGTGCAGGATGAATAATTTTTTAGACTCAAAGGAAAATTTGCAGTTTGTGCAGTTTTTAAATCCTAAACAATAAACCTATGTTGACTCACAGCTGAAATGGAATGTTTGAGAAGTTTCAAATTGACAATCTGTTGGCAGACAATGAGGTTTTCACCTTACTGACTCATGTTATTCAGAAACAACATTGCCTTAATTAATGTGGTGAGCTTTTTCTCATCCTGAACATTAAGAACACTGGAGCATTTTGAAATGCTTATTTTATTAAAAAACTTACCACGTAATGATTGCTATCTTGGAACAAAATGAAATGTATCAAAAATACTCACAACTGGCTCCTTGCATGCCAGCCCTCCCCGGTGCTGCCCACCTGGCTGCTCCAGCAGAGCAAGGCATACTTTGAAGCGGAGGGACATTAAGCCTGCTTGAGCACTCCATGGGCAAGTTGGGACCAGCACACTTCTCCCTGGAATGGTCAAGGATTAAACTTGAGGGATCAGAGCACAGACCCACAGGCTGGATTCCATACTCCCAGGACTTGATCGTGTTGCTCTGGGGCATGGAAGGAAGAGTTGTGAACTAATATTGGGAGGTGAGGGAGACCATGCAGATAGAATTAAAAGGAGAGTGCAGTGTGGGTCCAAGCCATAGTGCACTCATGGAGCACCCCTCTCGCCACAGGCAGGCTGTGGTTTTAGTCTGGGACAGGATCCTGGGCAGGGAAGCTTCCAGCCTACAGTACCATTGCTGGTGTATTCAGCTAGTTTGGGCTGCTGCCTGTGGCTGGATGTCAGAAGGAGATGCACGGGGCAAGGGAAGAGGGAGAAGAGCAAAACCCACTCCCATCTGCCAGACTGTGAGTCCCAGACTGTCCCTCCCCCACAAAAAGACTCTTTGGCTTGGTGAGGCAGCTTCAGCTCCTCTCTGGTGGCTTTCCCCAGCAGCCTGAGAGCTGACACTCTACCTCTGCTGAGACAGTTCTCGTGCCTGCCTTTGTGGAGCCTGAACACAGGCTCACCCAAACCATCCATATCCAGCCTCACTCCTCCACCCATGTTGGCTGTGGTGGAGCCCAAAAAGTAGTGACAAAGATTCTCACAGACTTAAGGTAAAGGGGTAGAAAAAAATATTCCATATAAATGGAAACCAAAAGCAAGCAGGAGTAGCTATCCTCATATCAGATAAAATAGATTTTAAATCAACAATGGTAAAAAAAGACAAAGATGGTCATTATATAATGATAAAGGGATCAATTCAAAAAGAAGTATAACAATCTTAAATATATATGCACCTAACGCAGAAACTCCCAGATTCATAAAGCAAACTCTACTAGAACCAAGGAAAGAAATAAACATCAACATCATAACTGGAGACTTCAACACTCCACTGACAGAACTAGATAAATCATCGAGGCAGAAGATCAACAAAGAAACACTGGACTTAAGTGGGACTCTAGAACAAACCTAACAGACGTTTACAGAACATGCTACCAAAAAACTGTAGAATATACATTCTTCTTATCAGCATATGGGACATTTTCTAAGGTAGGTCATATGTTAGGCCACAAAACAAGTCTCAGCAAATTTAGAAAAGTTGAAATCACACCACGTATCTTCTCAGGCCACAGTGGAATAAAACTAGAAATAAATTCTGAGAGAAATACTCAAATCTACCCAAAGTTTTGGAAATTAAACAAGCTTCTGCTGAACAATCCTGGGGTTATTGATGAAATAAAGATGGAAATCAAAAAGCTTTTTGAATTGAATGAAAAATGTGGCACAAGCCTCCAAAATCTGTGGGATACAGTCAAAGCAGTGATAAGGGAAAAGTTCATAGCTTTAAATGCTTACATCAAAAAGACAGAAAGATCACAAATTAACAACCTAATGTCACACCTCAAGGAACTAGAAAAAGAAGAACAAACCAAACCCAAAGCCAGCAGAAGGAAAGTAACAAAGCTCAGAGCAGAATTAAATGAAATGTAAACCAAAAAACAATACAAAAGATCAATGAAACAAAAAGGTGGTTTTTTGAAAAGATAAACAAAATTGATAGACCCTTAGGTAGCTTAACCAGAAATAGAAGGGAGAGAACTCAAATAAGCTCAATCAGAAATGAAAAAGGAGATATTACAACTGATACCATAGAAATACAAACTATCAGCTTAGACTACTGTGAAAAACTCTACACACACAAACTGGAAAACCTAGAAGAAATGGATAAATTCTTGGAAACACACAACCTCCAAGCCTAAATCAAGAAGAAATAGAAATCCTAACAGAAAAATAATGAGTAGTGAGATTGAAACAGTAATAAAAATCCTCCTAACCATAAAAAAGACCCAGCCCAGACAGATTCCCAGCTGAGTTCTACCAGACCTACAAGGAAGCACTGGCACCCATCCTACTGAAACTGTTCCATAACATTGAGAAGGAGGAAACCTTCCCTAACGCATTCTATGAAGCCAATGTCACCTGATACCAAAGCCAGGAAAGGACACAACAAAAAAAGAAAACCGCAGACCAATATCTCTTATGAACAGAGATGCAAAAATCCTCAACAAAATACTAACACACCAATTCAACAGCACATAATAAAGATAATCCACTATGATCAAGTGCATTTTATCCCAGGAATGCAAGGATGGTTCAACATACGCAAATCAATAAATGTGATTCACCACATAAACAGAAGTAAAAACAAAGACCATATGATCATCTCAATAGATGCAGAAAAGGCATTTGGTAAAATTCAGTACCTCTTCATGATAAAAACATTCAACAAACCAGGCATGGAAGGAACATACCTCAAAATTATAAAGCTTTATATAACAAACCCACAGCCAACATCATACTGAATGGGGAAAAGTTGAAAGCATTCCCCCTAAGAACTGGAATAAGACAAGGGTGCCCACTGTCACCACTTCTATTCAACATAGTATTGAAGGTCCTAGCCAGAACAATCAAGCAAGAGAAAGAAATAAAGTCATACAAATTGGGAAAGAGAAGGTCAAACTCTCTGTGTTTGCTGACTGCATGATCTTGTATCTTGAAAACCCCAAAGACTACACCAAAAGAATCCTAGAATTGATAAATAAATTCAGCAAAGTCTCAGGTTACAAAATCAATGCAAATGCTATAGCATTTCTGTATACTATTAACAGTCAAGCTGAGAGTCAAATCAAGAATGCAATATCATTTACAATAGCTGTAAAGAAAATAAAATACCTTAGAATATACTTAACCAAGGAGGTAAAAGATCTCTACAAGGAGAACTACCAAACACTGATGAAAGAAATTATAAATGACACAAGCAAATGGAAAAACATTCCATGCTCATGGATTGGCAGAGTTAACATCATTAAAATGTCCATACCAAATGCAAGGGAAGATAGTGGACCAAGGGCACCACCAGCCAGAGCATCTCTGTAAGAAGGAGAAATTTTAGATGAAAGAGAAAAAAAAAAAAACACAGACAAATATACATCAGATGATGGTCTGAAGGAAGGGCGCCTGAACCTACAGAAGACTCGACAGGAAGAGGTTGTGGAGCAAATCTGGAAGGAGAAAGGCATCGGCAGGGATTAAGCCCTGACAAGCTGGGAGACCAGTGAGAAGGGTAGGTGGATTGGCTAACACCACCCCTCCCTCACATCTCAGACTGTTGGTGGGCCCCCAAGCTGCTGGAGAGACCTTCTGCCCACACGAGCCCAGAAACTGCTGCTGCCAGTGAGTGGAGAGCTCCTTGCAGACAGGGCACCAGGATCTCACTGCCCTGTCCCACTGGAGCATCTCTCACCCCACAGACCCGACCCAGACAGCAGGTGCCATATTGCTTCTCTACCCACTGGGCACCTTTGTCCTCCCAAGGGGGCCTCAACCCCTCAGGATCCATCTTGCTCATCCCCACACAGACATTTCCCAACTCTGGCCTAGATTGCAGGAGCCACTGGGGTCCTCTGTCACTCTGGGTGCACTGCCTCCCAGAAAGAAGGTTGGAGATGACCAGAGAGTGGACTTTTCTCCATCTAGACTCTTTTTTGTCACCTCCCCTCCCCCACCCATGGCTGCTGAGAGAGACAATTGAGCTACCACACAGAGGATTCCACAGGGAACAGGGCTCAGACCTTTCCTTTTGGGGTCCTGCAGCAGACTGAGAGGTGCTCGGACTGTGAGCTGCCTGCCTGCTGGCCCTCCCTGGTGCTGCTTTCCCAGAGACCCCAGCAGAGGGGGATACACCCCGAGGTGGAGGGACATTGAATCAGCTTGGGCACCCCGTGAGAGAGACGTGGGACCAGTATCCTTCTTCCTGGCATGGTCAGGGTTTGATCTCTGGGGCCGGGAGGATGGACCCACTGGCCAGATCCTGTACACCCAGGTCTCCATTGCATCACCTGGAGGTACAGAGGGGATATTTGTGAATTAGTTTTGCAAGGTGTGCATACCTGCAAGGGCTGATCAGAGGTGACAGTGCAGAGTTGGTCCTAGCTGTGGTGTGCTCACAGGGCACCCCTCCTTCCACAGGAGGGATGCACTCCCAACTCAGGCCAGGATCCTGGGCAGGGAAACTCCCAGCCTGCGTCACAGTCATGGGGGAGCTCGGCTGGCTTGAGGTCCTGCCTGCTGACAGAGGCCCAGAAGAAAACACAGAATAGGGGAGGGTGGAAAGGAGCAAGGCCTGCTGCATACTGCCAGACTGTGGGTCTCAGACAACTCTGCCTCCACCTGCAGACTTTTTGGCTGAGTGGGGCCACTTCAGGCCCTCCCTGGCAGCATTGCCCAGAGGCAGGGAATAGACCTTTGACCCCTGCTAAAAGCATTTGTGGAGCTTGATGGCAGGCTCATCCAATCCAGCAATGCCCAGCCTCACTTCCCCACCTACGACTGTTAAGGTAGAGAATAAGGACACACCCACCATCTGGGCCATTAGGGTGCTTCTCTTGAGGAGCCAGAGCTAGTCACAGGACCCAAAAACAACATTGTAGCTTGTTCCTCCTGGCAAGCACCACCAACTGACAGGGAGGTCACTTTGCATGCCATTTTACTGCATTTACTTACTCATCATAGAGGGTGTGGTTGATTCTCACCCACAAGCACCACCTACTGGCTCAGAGATTAAACTTGGCATGTCTTTATCTAAACAAAAGAAAATCCAAAGATAAGAAGCAACAGCTGCTCCAGATGGGAAGGAATCAGCAAAAGAACTCTGGAAGTATGAAGAATCAAAGTGAAAGGACATCCCCAATCCCCTGCCAGCTCTCTAGCAATGGATATCAACCAAAATCAGAACACTGAAATGACAGATGATGAATTTTGAACATGGATTGTAAGGAAGCTCAATGAAATGCAAAATAAAATGGAAGCCCAACTCAAAGAAACCACAAAAAGAATGCAGGAAATGAATGAAAAATTCACTAAAGAAATTGAAATATTAAAGAAAAATCAAACAGAACTTCTGGAAATGAAAAATTCATTCCAGGAATTACAAAACACAGTGGAAAGCCTTAAGAATAGGTTAGATCAAGCAGAAGAAAGAATTTCAGAGCTTGAAGACAACCCCAGATTCATAAAGCAAATACTACTTGATCTAAACAAAATGATAAACAACAGTACTGTAATAGCTGGAACTTCAAAACCCCACTGACAGTACAGGACAGATCTTCGAAACAGAAAATAAACACAGAAAGAATGGACTTAAACAGAGCTCTAGAACACATAGGCCTAACAGACATTTACAGGACTTTCTACCCAAAAACCACTGAATATACATTCTTCTCATCAGCTCATGGGACATTCTCTAAGATTGACCACATCCTAGGCCATAAAACATGTCTCAACAAATTTAAAAAAATAGAAATTATACCATGCATCTTCTCAGACCACAGTGGAATAAAATTAGAAATCAACTCCAACAGAAACACTCATCTCTAAACAAAGTCATGGAAACTAAACAACCAACTGCTGAATGATTATTGGGTCAAGGAGGAAATTAAAATGGAAATCAAAAGACTCTTTCAACTAAATGATAAAAGGGACACAAGTTATCAAAATCTGTGGGGCATAGCTAAAGCAGTCCTGAGAGGAAAATTCATAGCCTTAAATGCCTACATGCAAAAGATAGAAAGATTACAAATCAACAATCTAATAAATTGACTCAAAGGACAGGAAAAAAGAAGAACAAACCAATCCCAAACCCAGCAGAAGAAAAGAAATAACCAAGATTAGAGCAGTACTAAATGAAATTGATAACAAAAGAACTATATAAAAGATTAATGGAACTAAAAGCTGGTTCTTTGAAAAGATAAACAAAATTTACATCCCTCTAGCTAGGTTAACCAGAAGCAGGAAAAAAGGACTCTAATAAACTCAACAAGGAATGAAAAAGGAGAAATTACAATTGATACCACAGAAATACAAAATATCATCTCTGAATACTATAAAAATCTCTATGCACATAAACTTGAAAATTCGGAGGAAGTGGACAAATTCTGAGAAACACACAGCTACCCAAGACTCAATCATGAAGAAATAGAACTCCTGAACTGACCAATATCAAGTACCAAAATTGAACTAGCAATAAAAAACCTCCCTAAAAAAAAAAGTCCTGGACCAGATGGTTTCACACCCAAATTCTACCAGACCTACAAAGAAGAACTGGTTCCTATCCTGCAGAAAGTATTCCACAACATTGAGAATGAAGGAATCCTCCCCAATATATTTTACAAAGCCAACATCATGCTGAAACCAGGAAAGGACTCAACAAAGAAAAGAAAACTACAGGCCAATATCCCTTATGAACATAGATGCAAAAATTCTCAATAAAATCCTAGCAAATTGAATTCAGCTGCTCATCAAAAAAATAATCCATCACAAGCAAGTGGGCTTCATCCCAGAGATGCAGGGCTGGTTCAATATATGCAAATATATAGATGTAATTCACCACTTAAACAGAAGCATAAACAAAGACCACATGATCCTCTCAATAGATGCAGAAAAAGCATTTGACAAAATTCAGCACCTTTTTATGAGTTTTTGTCATGAAACAATGTTGAATATTGTTGAATTTCTTTTCTGTATCTATTGAGGTGATCATAAGGGTTTTGTCCTTTATTCTGTTAATGTGATGTATGGAATTTATTGATTTGCCTATATTGAATCATCCTTGAATCCCAGGGATAAATTCCTCTTACTCCTGGTGAGTGATTCTTTTAATGAGCTGTTGAATTTGGTTTCCATTTTTTGAAAGAGTTTCAGAAAAATTGGTATTAGTTCTTCTTTAAATGTTTGCTGGAATTCATCAGTGAAGCCATCAGGTCTTGGAATTTTTTCTGATGGGAAATTTTTTATTACTGATTTAATATTCTTACTCATTATTCATCTGTTTGGATTTTCTATTTCTTCATGATTCAGTCTTGATAGATTGTATGTTTCTAGGAATTTATCCATTTCTTCTAAGTTAAATTTGTTGAAATATAATTGTTCTTACTCGTCTTCTATGATCCTTTTATAAGATTCACCTACTGAAAGTCTGACAAGTGTGTTTCAGTTGTAATGTCATCTCTTTCATTTTTAATTTTATTTATTGGAGTCTTCTTTTTTTTCTTACATTAGTCTAGCTAAGAGTTTGTTGATTTTGTTTGTCTTTTCAAAAAACAACTTTTGTTCTGTTGATCTTTTCTATTGTTTTTCAAGTCTATTTTATTTATTTATTTCTTCTCTGATCTTTATTATTTTCTTCCTTCTACTAGCTTTGGGATTAGATTGTTCTTCTATTTCTATTTCCTTGAGGTGTAATGTTAGCTTATTTGGGACATTTGTTCTTTTTGATTTTGGTATTTATTGTTATGATATTTTCTCTCAGAACTGCTTTTGCTGCATCCATGAGTATTGAAATGTTTTGTTTCCATTTTTGTTTTTCTAAAGATCTTTTTAACTCTCTCTTATACTTTCTTCACTGGCCCATTGGTTGTTTCAGAGTATGTTTGATTTTCACATATTTGTGAATTTTCTAAAATTTCTTATATTATTATCTTCTAGTTTCATACCATTGTGGTCAGAAAAGATATTTGATATGATTTCAATCTTCTTCAATTTATTAAGGCTTATTTCCTGGCTTAATATAGGATATATTCTGGAGAATGTTTTGTTTGCACTAGAGAAGAATGTGTATTTTGCTGCTGTTGGATAGACTATTTTGTATATGTCTGCTAGGTCCATTTGGTCTAAAATGTAGTTCAAATCCAATGTTTCCCTATTGATTTCCTGTCTGGATGATGTTGGCATTGCTGAAAGAGGGGTATTAAACTACCTTACTATTATTTTATTGCAGTCTATCTCTCCCTTCAGATCTATTAATATTTGCTTTATATATTTAAGTACTCCCATGTTGCCTGCATATATATTTATAATTGTTGTGCCTTCTTGATGAATTGATCCCTTTATTATTGTCTTAGTACATTTTGTGCTAATATAGCACAATACCACAGACTGGATAATTTTTAATAAACAGAAATTAATTGGCTCACATTTCTGAAACTGGGAAATTCAGGATTAAGGGGTGGGCATATGGCAAGGGCCTTCTTGCTGCATCATAACGTGATGAAAATCATCAACTTGTAGAAGGGCAGAGAGAGAGCAAGAGGGGGTGAACCCACTCCCTGAATAAGGAAACTGCTCCTACAGTAATGGCATTGGTCCATTCATGAGGGTGGAGCCCTCATGACCTAAACACTTCTTGAATGTTCCACTTCCCAATACTGGCAATTAAGTTTCAACATGGGTTTTGGTGGAGACAAACACTCAAACCTTAGTAATCATTATATAATGATCTTCTTTTTCTTATTTTACAGTTTTTGACTTAAAGTCCATTTTGTGTAATATAAGTATAGCTACCCTGCTGTCTTTTACTTTCCATTTGCACAGAATATCTTTTTTCATTTTTTCACTTTCAATCTATGTTTGTCCTTAAAGGTGAAGTGAGCCTCTAGAAGGTAGCATATTGTTAGGTCTTGTTTTTCAATTCATTAAAAGATTCTCTGTGTCTTTTGATTGGAGAACTTAACCCATTTATATTCAAGGTAATTATTGATAGGTAAGGACTTGCTGCTGTGATTTTGTTAATTGTTTTCTGCTTGTTTTGCAGATCTTTTGTTTCTTTCTCTCTTGCTGTCTTCATTTTTTGATTAGATGATTTGCTCTAGTGGTGTGAGTTGATTTCTTACATTTTTATCTTTTGTGTGGCTACTGTAGGTTTTTCCTTTGTAGTCACAATGAGGATTACATAAAGCATTTTATAGTTTTAGCAGGCTATTTTAAGCTAATAACAACTTAAATTTGATCACATAAATAAACTCTACACTTTTACTCCACCCCCACTCACATTTTGTGTTTTTGATGTCAAAATTTACATCTTTTTATATTGTGTATCCATTAGTAATTATTATCATTTTAATAGTTTTGTCTTTTAACCTTCATACTAAAGATATGAGTAATTTACATGCTACTATTACAGTATTCAAGTATTCTGAATTTGACTGTGCACTTACTTTTACCAGTGAGTGTTATACTTTCATATATTTTCATGTTACTCATTAGTGATTTTTTTTTCAGATTGAAAAACTCTTTTTAGCATTTTCTGCAAGACAGATCTGGTGTTATGGAACTGCCTCAGATTTTATTTGTCTGGGAAAGTCTTTATCTCTCCATTTCTGAAGGAGAGATTTGCCACATAAAGTATTTTTGGTTGGCAGGTTTTTTTCTTCAGCACTTTGAATATATTATTCCACTCTCCTCTGGCCTGTAAATTCCATATACCAGTATCAATCCTGGTAGAGAACTATGAATACCTCCCCAGTTTCTGCTAAGCTTCCTAGATCTGGCAGGTTTTATGTAAACCTAGCTGCCAGAGGTTTTGCACAAATCCAGCTGCCAGAATATGTTGTATGAGATAGAACACTCACACAACAAGTCAGGCAAAGCAATTTTATTACTCACAGATAGGCAGTAAGAATCAACAGAAGCCTATGGTCCATGGCAAGCCAGTCCCCCAAGGCTTAGGAAAGCTGCCCAGGGTGGATGGAGTCTCAGCTGCATATACTCCACTTTGGCACTGAAGCTAACGGACCTCAAAAGCATTCCACTCTGGGTTTTATATTCCCATGGTGACTTGGCTCACTGAGCTAAAACGCTGTAGGACATTTTCTTTTAGGAGGGATGATGACAAAGCCCAGGCTTTTCTAGAAAGTTCCTCCTTATCTCAGGGCACTGCATTCTCAACACATTTTACAGTTATTCTGAGAACTACAAGTGAGAAGGAGAAGAGTTGGGTCAGCTAACCTGTCCTTCTGCATATAGCTCTATCCTCTCTGATATTCTGTACTACAGATTCTGATCAACCTTGCTTTCCCAGACTTCCAGCTTCCTCCTCACCTCAAGGAAAATTGCTGGGATATGCCTGGGTTTCCTCCTTCCCAGCATGATGTCCTGGCTGCTTCCTCATGGTAGTAAATTGGGTCAGTTATAGGGTAATCCCATTTACTCCCTGTCTTTTGTGGATCATTCTCCTTCCTTGGTGAAAATCTCCTTTTTCAGAACTGTTATTTCCTATATTTTGTTGTTTTTTGGTTAATAAGCCAAATCTAGTTCTTGTTAGTCTATCTCATTAGGAGGAACAATATCTAGAAATACTAGATTCCTTTGTAACACCATATTTTTAAGACAACTACTAATTGATAGAAGTTGACACAGAAGATGACACACACTTTATGTGCGTGTGTGTGTATATATATATATTTATGACTGTATGTGCATTATAACACTACTATCTCTGTACTATAAGTGCCCTTTGCCTTTCTTCTCTTTTACCAGTTGTAAGCTCCTTGAACTTGGAGATTGGTCTTATTCATCCTTGCATCCTCAGGTTCTAGTACGTGCCTGGCACATAGTAAGCCCTCAGTAAAATTTTTGAATGAATGATTGCATAAAAAATACTGGTTAGCAGATGCTTCTTTTTCTCAGATAGCAGAGAGTTTACTTCAACATAGCCATAAATCCCATTTTTGAAACATAATATTCAATAAAAACTATTAAAAGAAGTTTAATAGAAACTATTAAAAAGATCTAGTCTTTATGCCACTGAAGCACATGAGCATAGAGGTGTACCTGAGCAAAATCAGGATTCTGCCAGCCATGAGGAAGGAACAGAATGGCTGCCATATCAACCGATAAGTGATAAGTGTGCTGAAAAGCACCTGTATCCTTTGTTCTGAAGAGAATATTTTAAACACATTCTAAGTGGGGACTTTAAACAATTTTAGACTGGTTTCATGATAACATCTAACTTACATGACTGTAAATATTTCCAGAACACAATAAACTCTACCTCTGTGCCAAGGTGCTTCATGCACTGTGTCACTTTAGATGGTAATTATATTGCATTAGAGAGACAGATTGTGCAGCCTCAAAAGTGGAAAGAATATCCTGGTAAATCTGCCAGCCACCCCCACAGTGTACACCCTCTCATGAGGAGAACTCTGTTATTTCTGGGATCATCTTCATTTCACATTTATAATTTTTAAAAAATCAAGCTACCCATTTTAAATATTAAGGAGGAGGGGAATGCTTAGGAAGAAAGTATTGGGCCTGTTTCAATCAAAGAGATCTCTTTTTTTCTCTTGTAGGAATGTTTTTAAATGCAGAATTTTCCCACTTATCCTTTTCACTCCTTTGATAAAGGGCAAGACTTAATTGCCCTGTCATATTCTCATTAGACAAGTCAGTCAAGTTGTCTGAGCTTCACTTTTCTCATATGAAAAAAAAAGGTAATTAGGCCATCCCACAGAGATCCCTTTCACTCTTGAAATGAAGGAGCCAGAATTCTTTGTACTCTGCAAAGCACTGAGCAAATTTTCAATATGAGCTTTGTGTTATATCGAAATTTCCAACAACCTTATACAGCAGCTGGAATGATGTTCACACTCAGAACATGTTTTAAAGGCTGGAATATGTTCACATTCAGAACATATTTTAAAGGAATAAAGTAAATAAGGAAGGAAGGAAGATGGAAGCAACAGTAGGAAAGGAAGGGAGGGAAGAACTGACCCAAGGAAGGGAGGGAAGGAGGAAGAAGGAAAGGGAGGAATACTCATTACTCTTATGTGATTGGTTGATTAATTCTGACGTTGAGCTGTACACGATAATAACTGATTTCATCACTGTAGCTGTATCCCTCCAAATAAGATATGTAAATTTAAAAATTGACCAATTTTACATGAGTTTTAGACATGCTGGTGTGGTGGAAGTAGTGATATTTGCTATTTCATTAGTGTTATTACTAATATCATTATCACTGCTTTGAGGATGAAACCAGGACAAAGTGTCGTTCCCAAATGCTATAGGTAAATGGAAAACCTAGAGGAGACTCACTCATCAAGGGGATTGCCTTTTTTTTTTCCTTTTCTATTTTTCAAAGGACTTATTCAGGAAACAGCGGGGCACTTTTTAAATCTTCTTAGATTCTGATATTTGAATTAGAAATAATTTCTTCATTTGTTGCCCTTAAGCATAAACTTAATTCATTAACAGGGGCTCACAAACAAACAGAATCAGCACAAGAGAATAGAAGGTATTTGGATCTTGCTCCAATAAGCAAAACACCCAAACTAATTGTGTGTGTGGGGTATCTTTTTGGCAACCTAATGCAGATAAGTTTTTAATAGGATAGTGGTATTATTTTCCATGCAAACCAATAATTCTGAAGTTGTATCAGGAAAGAGGTGAGTTGGTATGGTTACATGCTTTTAATGACAGCATTAATAACCATTGCTACTATTAATTAAGCACCTGCTCTGAGCAAGGCACTGCACAGATACCATCTCATTTAATTCTCACGGCAACACTATAAAGTTTCCATTTATATCACTGTTTTGTGGTTGAGGATCATAGCCTCAGGGAAAATAGTTAACTTTTCCAAAAACACTAGTTGGTGGCACTTCTCATTATGCACACCTCCCCCAGGTCAGAGAGTGACTGAAGATCAAAGAGAAGATCGAAAAGAAAAATAAAACATCTCTAGGCCTTCTTTCATCTTAGAGGACAAAACAAAAGAGGGCTAAGGCAAATACACACACACACACACACACACACACACACACGACAGTCTAAACGAGATGCCTGGCATTGCTATGAATTCTTTGCTAATGTATTTTAGTTAATGCCATAACATGCTTGTGAGGAGGATATTGTTTTTCTTATTTGACTTATGAGAGAAGGATAGTTTGGGAGCTTAAATTGTCTCCCAAATTTGGCAAGTGATGGAATCTGTATTTGAACTCAAAATGCACATGCCAGGGAAGACTGTCCCTTTTTCCCATGTCACATTGACCTTCACCTGCTGTGTGAAAACATTTTGCAAGTGTAGGGCACTTACAGTGATACAAGGATAAATAAGACTTAGCCTTGAACTCAAACAGAAGAATTTCAGAAAATATCTCAGCTGGTGCAATATTTATGAGGAAGTGTGAGGTGATTTCAAAATAGTCCTTTGAGGTCATGAACTGGGATATTAACTGGTGGCCTTTTCCTGTTGGCAAATTTCTGATAGAAAGATGGCCCTGATAACACCTTAGTGGGAGAGAGGCTTCTTATGATGGTGAATCCACAGTGAAGGAGACATTCACTCCACTCCACTAAGGCAACAGATTTTGAGAGATGAAAGCAAGCCTTCTGCTACCTGGAGGAGAAAGGGCATTTTATGTACATTCTCTCAGATGATCCTTATAACAGCTCTGTGGGATGGGGACTCCTTTTACCCTTTCACAAGTGAGGAAACTGAGGCTTAAGAAGATGAAGAGATTACCTTGAGTCACACAGGTAGTAAGTGGTAGAGACAGGGTTCAAATCAATGTCTACCTTATTCCAAAGACCGAGTTTTTCCACTGCACCACACTGCCCCTCATTGTGTGTACAAATGTGTGTGTGCTTATGTGTGTGTGTGTGTGCATGTATGAACAAATGGGCATTTCTTGTTTCTCCTGGTGCCTGGTTTGTCTTTCTTGTCTCCTTGTCCTCTCCCAGGATCGTAAGTTTAACCTGTGGTTATAGACAGTGTGTAGAGGACAGGGGCCAGAAGTTTCATAATTACATGTGGGCTTGGGCTTCGACCACACTTTTGGAGGGAAGATGCTGCTTTTTGTTTCCTCCCAAGGATGTGCACACTGGGTGGATGGTAGGGATGGACTGAGCGAGGGGGAGTGCCAGAGAGGTAGAGATGCTGAAGTCCTGAACTGAGGAGAGCAAAGAGGGCCTGCTTCTGGTGGCAGCTCCACAGGGAGTATAGAAAATCAGAAGAAGGGGACGTGGTTCCTGCCTTGAAAATCCAACAAACCTGCCTTCACTATTTCCAAGATCCAAGTACACTAAAAAGGTAAAATTGAGCTCAGCTTAGAACCTCTCAATTGGTGTAGGTCATAAGTACTTAGTTTTCAAAGGCTGAATTCAAATGCCAACTCATCTCCAAAGTTTCTTTTATCACCCTCCTCTTCCTGCTAATGTCAGGAATTTATTTTTTCTACCAATATTTATTGAGCAGGTATCATGCACCAGATATTGTGGTAGACATATTTGTTCATTCCTTTACCTGTATTTCCATTTTATAATGCTCATCAGTGATCATGTTGCACCATAATTGTTTTTCTAAATATCTGTATTGTGAACTAACAAGGACAGTCTCTTATCTGCTCAGTACTCTTAGCTTTTAGTACAGTCTGGGCATAGAGTAAGTGTATAATAAATGTTTGTTTAATGAAAATATTCAGAGAAAGGACTGATGATTTCAAGTACAGATGATCTTGCCTGATTATAGGGTAAAGGAAATCAAAGGATGAGTTTATGAGTTTACAAGTACAAAAAGGTAGTCTTCTACTCCCTGGTGGGAACCAGTGGGTAAATGTCGCAGGAGGCAGATGACTATACAAACAAAGGTAGTACTTTGTTCCTATTAAGTTATCCAATTGCAGGATAGGCTGTCTGTTGAGGTAATGTGCTTTCTATCATAGGTGTTCAAGCAAAGTTTAAAGCATTTGTCTATCTGAAGTGATCTGGAAGGATTTTCCACATTGATTTTCACATGGACATATCTAAGGTCTCTTTTAACATTGATATCTGCCATCTTATGATCAGCAAGGCTTTAAGGAGGGAACAGCAGGCCTTAAGTGAAGCAGGAGAGAATAGTTCATGTCAGAATGACCTCCTACTTCCACCCATCCAAACCCCACTCATGTATCCTTAATGAAGCACTGAGAAGGGCAACTGTGTTAACCTGTGGCCCACATATGACCTTAGTGCAGACTTAGTTAATCATACGTGGATAATGAGCAGACAGGTCCAACCAGTAAAAGAATCTCTACTATGCTCTTTGGCTGTAATGGTTGCCAACCTCATGCTTCCATCCTTGGATCCTTCTAGGCCTAATTTCTCTTTCACATTTCTGTTTCAAAAGCTCCAAACTTATGTTCCTGATTGAATGTTGGAAAAGTTATTGCATCCCATAAAATTTAAAAAAAAAATTACAAAGTGTTACCGAACTATTGTCAGTTAAAATGTAGTAGAAAAGTTCTGGCCTTGAAGCTAGGAGATCGATTGACTAGTGCAAGCTCAGCCATCCACAGCTGTGTGACTTCAGGAAAGTCAGCTCACCTTTCTGGGTCTCATCTGTAAAATAAGAACACTGACCCAAACAATCTCTCAAGAATTTACTAACTCTAATTCTAAATAAATCAAATAGTATTATTTTACCTGTATTCTCAGTCCTAAAGAATTTACCCAGTGAGAAAATATAAGGAAGCCTGAGTTTACAAGAGAGAGGCTATGTCACTGTAGGTGGGTCTAAGTGAAGGTTAGAATGAGCTGACAGGTGACAGCCTGGAGCTGGTGTTGCTGAGAAGTTGGGCTTTATTACATGGGGATGAACAAAAGCAAGGTGTCCATACAGGGCCTGACCAGCCAATCTGTAAAGGAGGGCTCATTAGTCAATATCGAGAAAGATTGCAGCATGGAGCTACAGCTCTTTCTTTCACCAGGCTTCGTTTATACAACCTCACACACTTTGTCAGGGACCCCAGGCTGACCTAGTGTGTTTTGATGCATTCTAGAACAGCAGCAGTGGTAGCAGCAGTGGAGGAGATAGATCCAACCATCCAGAGAGTCTGCTCAGAAGAAAGGAGATGAGAAACATGGAACCAACTTTTTGTTTCATTAATCTTCTGTATAATTCTTTTGTTATTGATTTCATTTAGTTCTGCTCTGACATTAGTTATTTCTTTTCTTCTCCTGGGTTTGGGATTGGTTTGCTCTTCCTTTTCCAATTCCTCAAGATGATTAATTAGATTGTTGATTTGTGATCTTTCTGTCTTTTGGATGCAGGCATTTAAGGCTATGAATTTTCCCCTGAAGAATGCATTTGCTGAGTCCCAAAGATTTTCATAACTTGTATCCCCTTTGTCATTTAGTTTGAAGAGTCTTTTGATTTCTATCTTAATTTCTTCCTTGACCCAATAATGATTCAGCAGTAGGTTGTTTAATTTCCATGACTTTGTGTAGAGTTGAGTGTTTCTGTTGGAATTGATTTCTAATTTTACTCCACTGTGGTTTGAGAAGATACATGACATAATTTCTATTTTTTTAAATTTGTTGAGACATTTTTGTGGCAAGGAAATCACAGAGGATGAAAACAAATGGAAAAACATATCATGCTCATGGATCAGCAGAATCAATATTGTTAAAATGTCTATACTACCCAAAGTGATTCACAGATTCATTCAGATTCATTAAAATACCAAGATCGTTTTTCACAGATCTAGAAAAAATAATTCTACACTTCATATGGAACCAGAAAATACCTCAAATAGCCAAAGCAACCTTAAGCATAAAGAACAAATTGCAAGGCATCACTTTATCAGACTTCAAGCTACACTACAAGGCTATAGTAACCAAAACAGCATGGTAATGGTGCAAGAACAGAGACATAGACCAATGGATCAGAACAGAGAACCCAAATATAAAACCATACTCAAATTTCCATCTGATCTTTGACAAAGCAGACAAAAACATATACTGGGGAAAAGAATCCCTATTCAATAAATGGTGCTGTGAAAATTGGATAGCCACATGTAGAAGACTCAAACAGGATCTGCACATCTCACCACTCACAAAAATTAATTCACAATGGATAACAGACTATAAGAATTCTAGAAGAAGACATTGGAAAAACTCTTATAGATATTGGCCTAGGCAAAGAATTTATGAAGAAGACCCCAAAGGCAATCACAGCAACAACAAAAATAAATAAATGGGACCTGATCAAATTAAAAAGCTTCTGCACAGCCAAGGAAACAATCACTAGAGGAGATAGACAACCTACAGAATGGGAGAAAATATTCTCAAGCGATATATCCGATAAAGGGCTAATAACCAGAATCTACAAAGAAATCAAGCAAATCAACAAGAAAAAAATCAAACAGCCCCTTTAAAAAGAGGTCAAAAAACATGAACTGAAGCTTTTCAAAAGAAGATAGACTAATGGCCAAGAAATAATTCACAATTGCAAAGATGTAGAATCAACCCAAGTGCCTGTCAATACATGAGTGGATTAATAAAATGTGGTATATGTATACTATGGAATACTACTCAGCCATAAAAATAATGGGGAACTAATAACTTTTGTAACAACCTGGATGGAACTAGAGACCATTCTTCTAAGTAATGTATGACAAGAATGGAAAAACAAATACCACATGTACTCACTATTAAATTGGAACTAATTGATCAACACTCATGTACACGTATGGTAGTAAAACTCAACAGAAATCAAGCATGTGGGGGGGGAAGAGGATGGGTAAATTAACACCTAAAGAGTGCAATGCATACTATCTGGATGATGGACACACTTATAACTTTGACTCAAACTGTACAAAAGCAATTCATGTAACCAAAAGTTTTGTGCCCCAACAATATTCTGAAATTAAAAAAATATATATATAAAGAAAGAAATCACTTGTGGTAAAACCATTTTAATAAAACTGATTTATCAAAAAAAATCATCCTATATAATGAAAACCTTTGTGGAGTGTCTCTGCATCTGATCATATGTTTTTAAAAATAAATTAAAAATTTAAAAGTTCTTCTAAATCCAGTCTCCCCCATGATTCACACCTCTTATAACCTAATGACATTAAGTTCAGTCTTATTGTGTATGATTTTGGTAACTATTAAAGATATCTTAAAATGAATTTAATGCAATTAAATCTAATTTAAAATTAAAATTTTAAGTAAATATCAAGACAAACTGCTTAAATATTTTAAGTGAACAAAAGTAAATCAAAGAGTAAAATACACAAGGATAAAAAACAATTCCATGGTTTACTAAAACACTATTAACGTGATAGTTATTAGAAACTTAAGAGTGGGTAGGAGGTATTTGAAATAAATTTGTTTTAAACAAATCTTAAATTTTCAAATAGGACCACAAAGAATTGCAAAAACATTCAGTTTCTTAATATGAAAATAAAAACAATAAGTAACACTAAATCACTCATTTCTCTACCATATCTTGAATGATACAAAATAAAATAGTGAAAGCTCCCCATCCCTATCCATCCAATTCTATTCTGTAGAGATAACCACTGTTAACGATGTAGTAGGCTTTCTTCCAGACTTTTTTTCTACATTTATATTAATTTTTTTTGTATTTAGTTAGCTAGTTAGTAAAAGAAAATGCTACATGCAATATATTGTAACCTCTTAACAATTTAACATGGACATCTTTTCATATACACATGTATATCATTCTTGTTAAAGGCTTCACACTTTTTCCAGGTGTGCGTATATCCTAATTATTTAAGCCGGCCTGAATGGAAGTTAAATTTTAGGTGATATGTACTGTATTTGAAATAATCATTTAGAAAAATATTTTAGCTACAATTTTAATTAGTTTTAATTTTTAAAACCATTTGGATAATAAACCCAACAAAATCTTTAAAGTCAGGGATAATATTTTAAGATCCTTGAACCCCATGCCCCCAAAGAGAATTTAACATGTGCTATTATGGAAGGAAGGGAAGGAAGGAGGGAAAATGCAAGATGTTTTGAGTGTTCTACTTCTGTTTGAGACTCGTTCATTACATCTGTGATCCTTATTGTGCGTGTGAGAAGAAAAAGTACCATATACACAAGATGAGAGGGCATAGGTGGCTCCACTCAGGCTGGTGCTTTGCATCGGGTTAGGAAATGTGTCTGCTCATTCCAGAGCACGGAGATATTTACCAGAAGGTGGGATTGAGAAATTATTTGTTTTTTCAGAGGCCGCTGGCCACCAGGTACCATATGGCTGCTTCTGTGTTGTGAATTCCCTGAACACCAGGCACATCCATGTTCAAATGTCAGAACAGAACAATTTTCAAAACCAAACAGAAATTATATTTGGATTACCCATAGTATCAGTCCCTTCTGTTAGCTTTGATGATTCAGAGGGAATGTATGTGTTAAATTGACAAGTATATTAAGAACTTTTGACATCTGGAACCTTTTCCTTAGTGAGTACACAAAACGCCTCTATAGTTCTTGCCTCTGTTCTGTGTGTTTAACTGTTGGGCAAGAACAAAATGAGGTGTATGTGTGTTCTCTGATTAAAGCAGCAGCACTTCCATTTGCTGTAATCAAAATGGGCAGGGAAGTAAAGGAGCAAAGAAGGGCATTTGGACAAATTCACAGGAGCAGTGGAGTGGAGGGAGAATGGCAGCCTCGTACTTTACCATGTAACTGGGTTGTAATGAAAATCTGAACAGGAAGCCCTCAGTCTGCATGACCATTTCGATCTACTACTGAAGGCTAAATTGTTTGCTTTTTCTCTGTTCCAATTCCAGATTTCTAAGTTTGGATCTTATATCCATCCTAGGCCTATCAGCTACGGTAATGGACAGGGCAGATTTGCTAGGAAGGGATTCAGGCTGGGAGGCAATGATTCAGACCTCTTGGGGGATAGAGTTTGATGCCATTAGAAGAAAGGGGAAAACCTGAAACATGGTAGAAAGACACCTTGGAGAGAGGTTTGTGCAGGGGTTTCTACCCTGGCTGGGTAGGGTAGGAGCCCTGCATGCTTAGTTCTCTACCAGTATAATCAAGTTGTCTCTATAGGCCCCTCCTCCTATCTCAAAAAACCTTCTCTGAGTTTCCTATAGTTCCTATGAGTTTCTTTTTTTCCCCAGAAAAATAATATATATATCCCATTTGGATCTTAGTATTATAAGCCTCCTATAAAAACACCAGCAAACCAATTTCTCCAGAGCCTGCTCTCCCTGTGTTAGATCAGTGTTTATACCCCATCTCTAGGCACCTTCCTCTTCCCACCCTTCTGTGTAAGTAGAGGTTCCCCTAGTTGTCCAGTGTGTAGGCAAAAATCGGCTGATTCAACTAGTTATACCTTAAGGACAGCTGAGCTGCAGGCTTCAAACGGTACTGGTTGCTCAGATCTTCTAAATTGGACATTGCTAATTCTGGAATCAGCAGCAATGGGACCTACAGACAGGTCATCTTATTAAATTTTTATTTTCTTAATTTGGAGTCAAGTCATTTTGGTTGCATTTATGAGAACACAGACTCTACAGTCTGATAAATTATATTTTCTCAAGAGTCACATCACTGCCCTTAAAAAGGTAACAGCACAATCTGTTATGCACCACCCACAATATCACGTATGGAGTTTCATCTTAAACAAAGATGAATCCTCAGTGACTACAACAAGAAAGAAGCTGACTCAACTTCCAGATTAGCCATGCAACTGCTAGGAATTTTGAAGGTAGAGAAGCCAAAGTAGAGACATGAAATTAGTACTCAGATAGAGATGTTTTAGCATGACTTTGTAACAGAAATAAAATATAGTTGTATTAGGTCATTAAATATGAAGTGTCCAATTTTGAATCAAAAGTGTAGTTTATTATATCTCAAACAAGAAGCAGTGCAATTAATCAAAGTACATGCCTAAACTATCGACGCAGTTTTGCCATCTTAACGATAGCTTGCTTATGCCAGCAGCAAAGAAGCCAAGAGAGCGAGTGGTGATGAAATCGCCAAAGGTGTTTTCCACAGCTTGTTGAGAGTTGAAGATTTTTCCTTGCAAGAAGTGGTCTAAAGCCTGGAAGAAGTGGTAGTCAGTTGGTGCAAGTTCTGATGAATAAGGCAGATGACAGAGAATTTCCAAGTCCAACCCCTGTAGTTTGAGCAGCGTTGTTTGTGCGACATGTGGTAGAGCGTTGTCTTGCAAGAGAAGTGGCCTGTCTCTACTGACCAATCTTGGCTGCTGAATCACAAGCATCCTCATCATTTCACCCAATTGGTTGCAGTAGATATCCGCTGTAATCGATTGACCAGGTTTCATGACGCTGCAGTGGATAATACCAGCCCTGGACCACCAAACAGACACCATTAGCTTTTTGGGTGAATATTCGGTTTTGGACTGTGTTTTGGAACTTCATCTTTATCCAACCATTGTGTCTAATGCTTGCAATTGTCAAAAAGAATCAATTTTTCACCATACATAACAATACAGTGTAGAAATGGTTAGCCTTTTTGTCATGACAGCAAAGAAAGGCAATCGTCAAGAGACGATTTCTCTTCTGACGTGCATTTAATTCATGTGGAAACCATCTACCCAGCTTATTTACCTTGCTCATTTATTTCAAATAGTCCGGTATTGTTGGAATAGTAACATCAAACCTTGCTGCTAATTCACACGTAGGTTGAGATGGATTTGCTTCCACTACAGCTTTCAGCTCATCATTATCCACCTTGGTCTCAGGTCTCATGTGGCTCATGTTCATGATTAAAATCACCAGGATGAGACTTCTCAAACCATCAACATACTGTGCCTTCATTAGCCACATCCTTCCCAAACACTTTGTTGATATTTTGAGCTGTTTGCACTGTATTTGTTCCACTATGGAACTCATATTTGAAAATAACACAAATTTTTGACTTATCCATGGTTTCACAAAAATTGTTCTAAAAAAATTTTTGAAAGATAATCCCAAGCCAAAATGTGTGTATGAAAGATTGAGGATGTGCCTTCACAATAAAAATAAAACAAGAAGTGTCAAAGTGAAATGTCAGAGATATCAACTGTTTAACTTAGTACTTATGGAAATTGGACATTTCATACTTAAGAACCAATATTTGTTGTTGCCCCAAATTCACTTGTTTTTTGGCACTGGTACCCCCCACTTTCCTTTGAGCCAATCCTTGCTCACTTCCCCCTCATGTTTTTCAGGTAAAGTTGATTTCATTCACAGGATACAAAAGTGGAACACACGGTCCAGTCCAGCCTAGTCACTTCTTTCATCCTGCTTGAGTCAGTGTGGTTTAAAAATGGGCATATGTCCCAAGGCAGGTCCACCAAAGAAGATGGAACCTGAAGATTTCTATTTGAGCTCTCAAAAAACAGAACGTCCCAACTGCTGGACAGGAAAGAGATGATGTGAATGTGAAGCTTCCTTGGTGTCTCCGGGCAGAACTGAAACTTAAGCAGCCCTGAAGCATCAGAGCCACGAGATGGGTCCTGTAACCTTATTTAAGCCCTGAATCAAGCTGTACTTTGAGAGGAACTAACCCTGGATTTTTCAGTTTCCATGAAGCAACAAATTTCCCTTTAGCATAAGCTAATCCACCAATGACAGGAAAGGAAGTCTTACCAAGATTGGCATTTTCCAATTCAAGAAATATTACCTTCCTCAACCCAGGCTTCTCTGCCTCTCATTTAAGTTCATTCTTAAATGGTCAATAACCTTCCAACATGTTCCTGAATTAATCTTTGATTCTGTTGGGCCACCCAATGAAGCACTGGAGTATATTCAGCCTTTGTATAGAGGTCTCCCAAGTTTAAACTGAAATCTAGATGTCTATCTCAATTACAACTACCATGCCTATGTGCTTGGAACAAACACTGCAGTGACTAAAAGGTAAATCCACGAAATGGTAAGTGCCTATTTATTACCCACAAAAGCACCATTTAAGACAAAGTTGAGGTCTCAACCTGAGTCTTTCCAACCCTCATTCCCTTTGGTATGACCATTATAAATTTGCTAGTAAAGCTCTGACTCAGGCAGTGCAAAGGCAATATATGTAATGTAAACCTTTATACCCCTGTAATATTTTGAAATAAAAAAATAAAATGTAAATAACAAAAAAATAAATCATTTCTGCTATGTCATCATAACACATTGGATTAAAAGACAAATAAGAGAGTTATATGCTAACCTTATTTGTAGCCTGCTGGGAAATCCATCCAATAGTGTTATTTTATACCTAGTGGCAAAAAGATGACCCAATTAAATTCATTATTTGGGAAAATATAAACACAGTATTAGCATAAAAGTTTACTGATTTGAGGTGGTACTCCCATGTAGTGCTAAACTACTATCCTAGTTCTGCCTGTTGCTCATCAGTCTCAAAGAAAGTGAGACTTTCAGTTTGCACATCTTCTAAGTCTACTACTTGTCCCCATCTGTTCTTATAAAAATCTTCCACCTACAAATGTATTTTATATGAGTATAATGTCAGAGTCTGGTCAGGAAAAAGAAAACTACGTAAGGTATTTCAACTGAAAAAAATGTAGTACGAGAATTTGGTTAAAAATATGTAAAAGAACAGAAAAGGTGAAAAGGGAATGCTGAGGTAACACTGAGGTAGTAGTTGCAGAAAACAGCTGCAATGGGAAGAGGTAGAGCAACAAGAAGAAGAGACTGGAGTTGGAATTTAGAAGCACGGGGAAAAGACCATTTGGAGTTGGATGCAGACCTCTGGGTTGGGAGACAGGTGTTGCAACCTGCCTAGTTTTCTTATCTTTGAGGGGACATGATGAAGTTGGTTCTGAGAGTGCTGAGAAAAAATAAAAAAACACAACTGGAGCCTGGAAACAGTCTCCTGCTGTCATGGTGAAGAGCCATTGCCAGGGCAATGCTGAGAGGAGTGGCAAGCACATAGGAAAGGACAAGCCTTCTCTCCGCCCACCCTCCTACATTCCAGTCTCCTCCTAAGGTCCCCTGTTGGTGGAACCCAACAGGAAACCAGCTGGTAAAGGATGACTGTTATGTGCAAAACTCCAGTTCCTGAATTACATAGAGCATAAAAGAACAGTGGACTTGGAGCTGAGAGGCCATAGCTTAATATTTGGCACATGATCATCCTTGTGACTCTAAAGAACTTGACCAATGTTAATACTCAAATTAAGAATATCAGTATGTAACCCAAGTGTCTGTCACTAGAGAATCCACCAGTCTCTCAGTTTCTTGGGGTACTTTTTCTTTAATAATTTTAATAAAATGTTGGGGATGGAGGTTGTGTCTTTTATATCTATCTTACATACTACAGAAATGATATCCAAGGATGCCTTCAAATTTTCTGCACAGCTTTGGGGCCTTTCTTTCCTGATCATCTCTAATTATAATTTTCTATTTTTACTGAACCCTTATTGTCACTGAAGTCTCAATTTAGGAAGTTTTTTTCCTCTGCTTTTCATCATCCCAAATATGACCATTTCTCCTTTAAAATCTCTCAAAGGAATACTAACAACAACAACAAAAAGTTATTCCTGAAGGTTTGGAGAAATGAAGGGTTGTTATATGACAAATTACTAAAAATTAGATATTAGATATCCTTTCCTTAAACATCTCCTCAGTCATTTCATTCTTGTGGAATTTCTCTCTGGCCTTATTTATTTTTTGAGACTCTCCCAATATGCTCCTGGTCCTCTGATTTTAAACCTCCACACATCTTCCCCCTTTTATTTCCTGACTTGTTTATTGCTTCTCTCCTGGGATTCCCCTAAAAATTCAAGGTTATTTATCATTTATTATTTCCAATAAGTCAACCCTCTTTACCCACCGCCATTTCTCTTTCCAGACCATGACCTTGGGAAGATTTCTTTATCACATGGAAGATTTCTGTAGAGGTTTATTATTCTGTCCTGAGATTAATTTTGTTACTTCTTTGAAAGAAGAACTAGCTACAGCTCATTATTTATTATTATTAATCTTTTTACTTTGACATAATTATAGATTCACATGTAGTTGTAAGAAATAATACAGATAGATACAGTGTACCTTTTACCATTTCCCCCAGTGGTAATCTCTTGCAAAACTGTAATACAATACCATAACCAGGATATTGACGTGGATATAGCCAAATTTCAGCACATTTTCTCACCACAAGAATCTCTCTTGCTGTCCTTTTATAGTCACACCCAATTCCCTCCCATCCCACTTCCTTTGTACTCCTTGTATCCATTAACCTGTTCTTCATTTCTATAATTTTGTCATTTGAAGAATATCACATAAATGGAATGAAACAATATGTAGCCATTCAGGACCAACTTTTTTTTTTTCATTCAGAGTGGTTTCAATTTGCATCTCTTTAATGGCTAATGACGTTGAACATATTTCATGTGCATATTTGCCATCCGTACATCTCCTTTGGTGAAATGTTTCTTCATATTGTATGCCCATGTTCTCATTAAATTGTTTGCCATTTGTTTCATTTACTATTGAGTTTTGAGGATTCTTTATAGTAATATAATCTAGATACTAGTTCTTTGTTGAATATGTAGGTTGCAAATATATTCTACTTCTATGTAGTTTGTGTTTTCATCTTCTTAGCAGGTTATTTTTGCAGAGTAAATTTTAAAAATTTTAATGAAGTTCTATTTATCAATTTTTCCTTTTATGGACTATGCTTTTGGTATCATGTCTAAGAACTCTTTGCCTAGTTGTAGACCTCTAAGATTTTCTGCTATATTTTCATTTTAAAAGTTTGATAGTTTTTAATTTTATATTTAAGTCCACAATCCATTTTGAATTAATTTTTGTAGAAGGTATAAGACAGGTCAAGATTTTATTTATTTATTTATTGTCTGTAGATGTCCAATTGCTCTGGCATCATTTGTTGCAAAAGCAATCTTTCCTGCATTGAATTGCTTTTGCACCTTTGTCAAAATATCAGTTGAATATATTTATGTGGCTCTATTGCTGAATTCTTCTGTTCCCATTCACTCATGTGCCTATCTCCCATCAGTATCACACTCAATCTGTACCACACCATATACAGTCTTGATTATCGTGTCTAAACAGCAAGTCTTGAAATTTGGGTAGATGGATTCCTTCTACTTTATTCTTCTTTGTTAAAATAGTTTTAAATATTCTAGCTCATTAGCTTTCCAATATAAATTTTAGAATAATCTTATCTATATCTATAAAAAGTCTTGCTGAGATTGTAATAGGAATTGCGTTAAACCTGTGTATCAATCTGGGGAGAATTGATATATGTACTGTGTTGAGTCTTCCTATGACTCTCCATTTACTTGTTCTTTGATTTTTTACCTTTCACCACATAAGTTCTATAGATGTTTTGTTAGATTTACACCTAATTATATAATTTTGCGTGATTGTAAATAGTATTATATTTTTAATTTCAGTGTCTACATCATCATTGATAGTATATAGAACTATAATTGATTTTTATTTGCTTATCTTGTATTATGCAACCTTGCTAAACTCACTTATTAGCTCTAAGAGGTTTTTGTTTTGTTTTGTTTTTGTAGATTGGTTGGGATTCTATATAGCCAACTGTGTCATTGCATTTATTTCTTCCCTTGAGATTTGTATGCACTTTTGGTTTCTTTTCTTTTCTTGCCTTATTGCACTGGCTAGAGCTTCCAGCACTATGTTGAATAAGAGTGGTGAGAAGTGACATCCTTGCCTTGTTCTTGATCTTGGGGGCAAAACATTCAATCTTTAATCATTAAAGATGCTGTTAGATGTAAGCTTTGTTGTAGATGTTCTTTGTTTAGCAACTACTTTTCTGAGAGTTATTATATCATGAATGAGTCTTGAATATTGTCTAATGCTTTTTTCTGCTTTCATTGATATAAACAGGTAAATGTTTTTCTTTACCCTGTTAATATGGTAGATTACATTAATTGATTTTAGAATATAGAACCAGACTTGTATTCCTCAAATAAATTCCACTTGGTTATGGTATATAATTTTTTCTATATATTGCTGAATTCTATTTGCTTGTATTTTGTTAAGCATTTTTGTGTCTATTTTATGAGGATATTGGTCTGCAGGGTTTTATTGTACTGTCTTTGGTTGGTTTTGGTATTAGGGTATCATTAGTTTCATAAAATGTACTGGGAAGTATTCCATCCTCTTCTGTTTCTGCAATACATTGTGTCAAATTGGTGTTAGTTCTTTAAAAATTTGGTAGAATTCTCTAGCAGCACCATCTGGGCCTGGAGATTTTTTAAAGGGAGTATAAAATTATGAATTCAATTTCATTAATAGTTATAAGACTATTGAAATTATCTACTTCATATTAGTTGAATTGTGGTAGTTTATGTTTTTAAGGCATTGATCTAATTTGGCCAATTTGTAAAATTCTGATGTTGAACCCATCCACTGAGCTTTTTATTTATTTTAGTTTTTAGATCTAAAATTTCCATCAAGTTCTTCTTTTTTTAAATTTTTTTTTTTTTTTAGAGACAGGGTCTTGCTATGTTGCCCAGGCTGGTCTTTGCCTGTTCTCAAGCAATTCTACCACCTCAGCCTCCCAAAGTGCTGGGATTATAGGTGTGAGCCACCATGCCTGGCTCCACTGAGTTCTTCTTTGAATATCTTCTATTTCTTTGCTGAGGATTTCTATTTCTCCACTGAGGCTTTCAAGTTCTTTATTTGTTTCAAGCATGTTCATAATTGCTCACTGAAATATTTTTGTCATGGATGCTTTACAACATTGTCAGATAAGTCTAACATCTTTGGCATCTTGGCATTGGTATTTTTTGAATATCTTTTTTTGTTCAGTTTGAGATCTTTCTGGTTCTACACATGAAATAGAATCTGTTTTAGCTGGCATTCTCTGTCACCATTCAATCAGGGGATGGAGGGGAGGTACCTTGTAGCCAGCAAGTGGAGGTAGAAGTTTAAATTCCCCCTTTGGCCTCTTTAACACCTGAGGTGGGGACAACTTGTTAGTGCTGGTTGGGGATGGAATTCCAGCTCTTCATGTGGTATTCACTGACACTGTGATGGGGGTGACCTTGCTACTGCTGGATGATGGTTAAAGTCCTCACTTTCTGGTAGGCCTCCTGTGACATCATCTTGGTGTAAGGATGGGAGCCCAGCCTCCCCATGTGGTATATACTGACACCATAAGGGTTAGTGGCTGCTGGGATGAATGTCTCAGCTTCCTTAGCCATCTCTTACACTACCCTCAGCAGGGTTGTTGCAGTGCCTCTTTAAAATCTTGCAAAGGTAGAAGTCTAGTCTCCCCATTCATTTGGCTGCTATGGGTGGGGATGGGGATACATTTTTGTTCTGGTGCTGTTTGGCTGAGATAGAGGGGCTATTATCTGAAAGTTTTCTTTCTTTCTATGCTTCCTGTCTTTCCTGGTCCTTTAGCCAGAAAGAGCAGGATTTTGTTGCGGCTTTTTATTATTTCTGCCCATTAGCATTTCCATATTGCTGGCTACTTCAGCTCTAAGTCAAGTACATATAAGGCAAAAAAGAACACCTAAGGTTCACCACGATGTAGCTCCTTGGGTCCTGAGGTCCCTAGCTGGTCTGATTTCTTTTTCTTACCTTTCGGAGTATTCTTATGTTTGTTTTATATATAATTCACAAAATTTTTAGTTGTATTTAGTGGGATAAATAAGGAAAAGTACATCTAATCTATGTTCCCAGAAGCAGAAGTCCTTCATTATTTTATTTTAAATTGCACTTTATTTTACTATATGAGTTAATTTTTAGATTAACTCATCTACTATTTGGTATCTAACAGATACCAAATACTATCCTTTGTAGAGCACCTAGCATTGTTTTTTTTGTGATTGTGTGTTTATGGTCACTCAGTTCCCAACCAAAGCTAGCTTAACATTCATTTATTTCAGGGACTCCTCATCAGAGTTTCCTTTCAGTTCCTAATTTTTAAATTAGATATTTAGAATTTGGACTACAGAGTAAGTATAGTCCTTAGGTATCTCTTCAATTATGAGTGCTGTGAATCCAGAGTTACAGGTAGATAAAGTCCTCTGATACACATACACATATTTACACACCAAAGATCCAAAATCATGTGACCTTCAAGAATTTTCAGCAATTACTTCATTTGGGTAACACTCCCCCACCCCTCCCCACACACACATGTACCTTGTCATCACAATAAAAAGAAAGAAGTTGAAAAAAATCAAACATCTTGAAGATTACTTAATATTTTTCAACTTAAAATGACTGCAATTGGTTAGTGGTGTCTTTTTTTCTCATACCTTAAAACAGAATTACAGTGATCTTAAAAAGCAGCACAGCTGGTTGGGAAGAGAGCAGGATTAATATGGGGTATACGTGCTTTTCTCAAATCAGTCAGCACGAACCATGGCATGGACTTAGTCTAGTCTGCTGCCTAGTTTGCCTTATCTAAAGAATGAAAGAGATATGACACACTGGGATGATGAGTAGGATAACACAAATGCTAATTTCGCCTGATAACTGTTACTAAAAGGATCCTTTGGAACAGGTCTTGCACAGAATGTTGCTTATGTTTCTGTCAATTCCACAGAAAAGAAAACCAAGACAGTGAATAGGACATAGAAATTGGTATGTGTCTGCCTGCTTTTTATGCAAAGAGGGAAAAAGTTTCTGCTTCCCAGAAGGGTTATAATGACTCACCTGGCGAGTAAGAATGTACTGAACTCTCCTTTGGTTCAAAGAGCAGACATTTCTTTAGTGCCTCTTTTGCTTGTATCTGTTGCTCTGATAGCTGCCATGATGAACTTAGAGCTAAAGATGGATTCTTGCCCTGAAAAGACCCTGAAGTTTAGATGTGGAGGTGTATTAGACACTAATTATTTGCTGGAAATAGCACCTTCCAACACTCCTTATCCCATGTTTTTTGGTAGCTTCTCTTTCCCCACTGCAAACACAGAAATAACCTAGTGCCCAAACTGGCCCAGCATTTCTCATCCCCTGACCACAGGGATGAACGTGCAACTTCAACTCATCACAATCTTTATCTGTATTTTATCTAGCTGGAACTAGTCAGAACATTTTCTTTTCTCCCTGGTCAGGAAATGTAAAATTGGGTTCCTTGAAAAATCAACAGGCACATCCCCACATGAGGTGAAATGAAATAAGGTGGTCCTATTTTACGAGAATTATCCCTCTATTTGATTGTCTTGCCCATTGCACCATAAGGACAGAATCTATGTCATTCATTTTCATATCCCAAGCACTGAGCATCTAGTACATACTTGTGGAATTCATGAATGAATAAAGGAATGGTCACTTCTGACTCCAAGTGTTTTCCATTAATTACAGCTATCAGGAAAGAGTATGAGATCAACAGGGAAGATTTCAAGTGTTTTCTTCTTTCAAAGATTATCAAGCTTTATTAAGCTTATTATTAAAGCTTATCAAGGCCAACTAAAGAACAAGATTAATTACATGTTGAGTGACATCACATTCTCAGTTTTGTCCTTCTCTTCTTCCTTTCTGTTTCACTGTGGGAATAAAGCTCAAGGTCAGACCCTGAGAGACACACAGGCCCCCTTACGTCTTGGCAGAAAGAAGCCCTACGCTCAGGATCATTTGTGGAGGGAATGCTTCATTCCTCTCCCTCTCTCTTGCTCCTTGTCTGGGTGTTTGATGGTGAGGGTGGTGGCAGTGCTGACTCCCTGGAATGATCTCAGGTCACCACCACTCTATTCATATATTCAGGAAACATGCATTCAGGTCAGCAACGTGCCAAGGATTTGTGCTAAGCGCCAATAAACAAAGGATGGAAGGTAAAGTCTCACCTCTTCAGGAACTCTTGGTCTAGTGAAACACACATAAATAATCACAGTTATGGAAATAAGCCAAATTGGGGGTTTGTACAGTATAAGAGGACTCACCATACCTAGGGGACTTGGGAGAGGACTGAGAAAGCATAAGTCACTTCATTTAGGTCCTAAAGAATGAGTAGATATTTTTTTAAGTGGAGAAAATGGAGAAGAGGCAGGCATTTTAGACAGAGGCATCTAAATGTGCCTTACATTAAAGGCATGAGGACTTTAAAGGAGCAGTAAGTTTAAGGAAAAGAAGGAAATTCTACAAGATTATGTAGAGGATATGAATGTCAATCCACAAACTCGAGTATGTAAAAATGTAACATTTTTCTATATATGAATTCATTTTCTGTTTTGATTTCCTATTCAGGCAATTGGTAGAAATGAACTTTCACTAATTCAATCTTCCCCTCATATACAGGCACACCTTGGAGATACTGCGAGTTTGGGTCCGGACCACAGCAACAAAGCAAATATCTCAATAAAGTGAGTCACACAAATTTTTTGGTTTCCCGGTACATACAAAAGTTATGTTCATATTATACTGTAGCTGCAATAACCTTATATCTAAAAAAAACAATGTATGTACCTTAATTAAAATATACTTCATTGCTAAGAAATGCTAACGAAGTGAGCATACATTGTTGGAAAAATTGTGCTGATAGACTTGCTCGACACAGGGTTGTCACAAATTTTCAATTTGTAAAAACCTCGATATCTGCGAAGTACAATAAAGCAAAGCACAATACAACAAGGTATTCCTGTACTCAGATCGAATGTAAATTCTGTGAGATTACACAATGCTAACCCATGGTAAGGAGAGGCACTTGGTCTGTGGTCATTTTCCTCTGTCACATTGGCACCTGTGAAACACCCTGTTCTTACATGGTCTTCCATTTTTGGTCCCTACAGGTCTCTGTTGGGTCCTCATCCTTCCAGAAGGCTCTCCAGGCCCTCTCTTCTCTCAGCTGCTGATTCTCCCATTTCTAGCCCACAGCAAATGTGTGCTCACTTCCAGACCACTCTTGGTCCTCAGGAACCTCAGAGAGATTCTATAAAGGCTTCTATCTGGATATCCTACACAGCCATTTCTACCCTATACTTCCTACGAAACGGGGGTGGAGTGGATATTTAGGGTCTTTCTGGGTCCTCAGGCTCTACTGTAGGGGTGACACATATGGGTCCTCTCACACTTATATAGCCAAACCCATTTGAGCACACTATTGTCTCCTCTGACTCAGGACTCTGAAGCTGGTGGCCTCTTTTTTCCCCCCATAAGAAAGGGCATTGGAGCAGAGCAGAGGGGTAGCAAATCTGACAAATCATTATTCCCTTCCTCTAAATGATGTTTTTCATATGCTTAAATTACTTGAATTTTTTGTTTGTTTTCTTTTGCATTCTTCTTTAAAGACCCTCTTCTTCTGGAGCAGTGAATGCCTCTGATCTAGTTAGCCAAGTCCAAGAGAGTCACAAGTATCTGGAAAAGACACATGGGTAAATTTTAAGAATCTTATCTGCCCACAGGTATAAATGAATATAAAACAGGAATAATACACACCACTTTGCTGGTTTTCTCTGGAGAATAGAATCAAGAATGGTTTTTAACTTTCTGATGTTTGTATTGTATCTGATTCTTGCCTATATTTTCTACATTTTTTGCAATTAGTACTACTTTTATTTTGGCTTGAGGTCATGGACATCAAAATATTAGTTCTAATGAAGTATATTTAGAAAGGTGGGCAGAGGCCGACCGACTCTGCAGAACCTTGAATGGCCCTCTTAACGTATAAGGGGGTTGGTCTGTGAATGGAAAAAAGAAATTGAGGCTTTAAGCAGTTTCATAAAATTAACAAATTGGAGCTTCCAAACATTCAGTTTGATAACACGGTGGTCGATGGATTAGAGGGGTAGAAAATGGAGAAAGGGAGAATAGGAATGAATTCAGTGCAGTGGTTGATTAAGGAAATAGCAGTAAGGCTACAGGACAGCGAAGGAAACCCGTATCAACAAATTCATTCATAGCACAGTAAAAATAGTAGGATATCAGAGCTGGAAAAACCTTAGAAGTCAGCCAGCTCAAGCTGCTCATATGTCAGATGAAACAAAGGAGGCAGAAAGAAACAGTCATTCACTTAAAGTTATAACAGCATCAATGAGCCTAACCCAGGTTTTCTGTATCTAAATGTAAAAGCTCGTCTGCTACACTTGGCTTCCTCCCTGACATAACAAATACAGCTGAGTAAAGATATTAGGTTAATTTTTATTGAAAATCTTTGACGTGGCAGTCACTATGCCAGGTACTTTATATTTGTTATTTCTAATTATGACAAATACCCTGCATTGTAGGTAGGATAATCCACTGTGAAGGTCCACTTCACAGATGGGGAAGCTGAGGCACAGAAAAATTAAATAATTTGCCCAAGTTCACACAGATAGTGTATAACAAAGCCTGAATTTAAACCCCAATTTGTCTGATTTCATTAGCAGTCATGGGTGAATAGTAGGAGGGATACATACAAACCATGGTTACACACCTACCAAATATCTTGGAGGACCCAGACTTCAGTCTCTTCCTCTAAGTCTTCGGCAGTGCCCTACCTCTTGAAGGCTGAGGCAGGCGGAGAATGTTTTAGTGCCTTTCAGAGCCATGATCCCTTATTCGGCTCTTTGATGATACTTTGTCTACTCTAAGCCACATGGGCCAGGCATAGGTCTCCCTTGATGTAGGAGAACACTCGAAATTGTCTTTGATTTGAAAACCATAGCTTTTCCCACAGAGCCCCCAACTCCCATACTAACGTGTAAATTAAAGACAACTCTTTTTGAGGGAAGGTTAGGACCCAGTGTTATTGGCAAAGTCAGACTTGCATCATAACTGCTCTCCAACCACTGTGTGTGCACACACACATCTGTTTACACATGTAATCACACCTGCACATGTGCGCACATGCACCCATACATACACACAGCAACACATGCATATGCACCCATATTGGAATTCTGCCTAAGCCACTGCAGAGGAGGTGGCAGACTCTTCAAAAGCTAGTGAGAAATCCCTTTCTCTCTTTCTTTCTCTCCCTCCCTGCCTCCCAAATAAAATATTAATTTAGCACTTCTTCTGTAGGACTAGTGGGCATCCCTGCCACAAGATATTGCTCCTGACATATTTGAGGCAGGTAAAGCCACACAACTCTCCTCTGCCTGGCATCCTTAGTCTCTGGGAAGGTATGTCCAGTCACCTGGGCACCTGGGTTCTATAAAATCTTGCCCACTTGCCTGGAGCTGGGACTTCTGGGGTCCGTTGTTCCATCTGCCAGCTTGCGGACAGGAGCTGGTTTCTAGTAGAACTGTCACTAGCTACATGAGAAAAAGGAAATAAACTTAAGAGTTAATTTTTTACAAAACAAAATATATTTAATTTAAAGAGCTATTTTCCCTGAAATTATATCCTTTTCATTTTTTGTTGTTAAAGGTCTTTTCCTTTGTGAAATGATGGTAATAGCAGATGGACTTTTTTTTTCTTTCAAAACACCCTTACATTGCAAAGGAAATAGCTAACCCTCTCTTAGTCCTCCACTAAGATAATATTATTGGTCCATGAAATACAAGTATCTGAGAACCAGAGTCTCACCTGGCCATGAGAAGGAGAAGCAAGAAGAGAAGGAAGGAGAGGCGCTTAGAGACCTTGCTTTGGTACAGCAGAGCCGTGTCTGTGAAAACGCTAGAGAGGAGGATGGGGAAGGGACAGACCTTGGCAGAGAAGATCTCACGACCTCAGTGCTGTGATAACACCTATATATTCATCATCTCAGTCCATTTTTGTAGAAACTTCTAAGGAAGATAGAATTATCTCCTTTTTACAGGTAAGTAAAATAGCTTTCAAAAGTTAAAATGAGTTGACTAAGGTGACACAGCTGATAGTGACAAAGCTATGACTTGTACCCAGGAACGAGGTTTTGGTTTTCCTTCCCTGAAGACTGTGACACTTTCAAGCGCCGTTCACTAAGTTCCAGCAGCCTAGCCACAGTGTCTGTGTGTTGCTACAGCGTGTGACAAGAACACTGTGATATAACTCCTTTGAGATGCTTTTGTTTATTCATATTTGAATCACTCTGGATTGAGGACATTGAACAGCTTTGTAAAATCCCACCAACTATAATTTACCTTGCTTTTTTGACACCTGTGTTTTTGGTTGTTTGTTAATTCCAAGGAATGAGTCTTTAATTGCATCTATCTTCACCATTGCTAGAGTCAATTAAAAAAAGTTTCCAATTAGAATGCACAGGTACATGGAATATTTGGAGGTGATAAATGCCACAAATAAATTTCATTCTAATTGTTCATAATCACAGTTTAGAGACCTCCAGAGGATCAGATCTCTGAGCATTTAGAATTCTTAAATCTATATTGGTAGATATGTGTCTTTGACATCAATTCTCATTTAATGAAATTATAGCCTTTGCATCATGCTGTTTTGTTAAAAAGAGAATTATGGCATCATGTAGTAAATTTATTTTGCATATTGACTTAAAAGGAAAAGGCTAGGTCTCTTAAGAGATACAGTGTAGCTTGAATAATACTGAATGCAAGAAAATTTATACAACCCAGTGGTCACTCATGTATGTATTGAGTTATTTGTTCAACAAACTTATGCTAAATTCAATCAAGCTATTCTGCTATTATGTTATTTTAGAGCCCAGATAAAGGACAATTGATTTAATCTGGAGTTGGAGAATAGCAGAGGAGAATTTCCTGGGGAAGGTAACACTTTATCTAAAGAATAAGAAGGAGTCAGTTAGGATGAAGGAAGGCATCTCCAGCAAAGAGAATACTGGGGACAAATGTAGAGAGCTGAGGAACAACATGTTGTAGGAACTTCAAGGAATTGGATAAGACACAAGCCATAGCTGGACTATTTCTGGTGGGGACTCACGGAAAGCTGATAATGTGATGTGCCTTCTTTAAAAACTTGCTCCTCATTTATTTATTGGTTATAGGGAGAAAATAATCTTAATTAATAAATCGTTCTTATCTTTATATTGAAATAAGACAGTTATTTATATATAAGGATGCAAAAAATACTGTAATTCATACGGACGTGATGGTAAGAACATTTTTGTCTCCATTGAATGATATTATTTAATTTGTTAAGAGCAAAATCAATAATTATTTGTCCAGTTACACAAGGAATAATGGGAACCTGAATTAACTGACACCATATTTTCTCATTTACTCTGGTTATATTTAACAATCCTTTATATATTGGCAATATGCCCAGATATCCAGGTGTCTTTCTTCTCCTGACTAGAGTGCAGACTTTCCCCTTGGGGAGATGACTTTGCTTCCCAAAGAAGTGAACTGTTATAGACTCTCTTTTTAGGACTCAACTTCAGTCATTGAAATGCAATTAAAAAATAATAGACTTTGGATTCCAGCTCTGCTGCGTCTCTGTGGGGCCTTCAGCGAGTTGCTCAACTGTCTGAGCTTGAGCTTTTAGGTCTGTAAAATAGAGAAAATGATGTCTTCCTTATAAGCCTCCTTTGAGGCTAGCTGAGGGACTTCTATAAAAGCATAATATCACAGAAAGCAAATTTTAGTTCCCTTCTTTCTTTGTATGCTTAACAAAATATTCAGTCTTCCAGTCTTAATTTCTGTCTTTTATGTCAAAAGTAATAAAGCTCAATTATATTCACCAAATATGGTTTTGAATGTTTTTTTTTTTTGCCTGTTCTGAACAATTAAATACACACACAAAAGAAGATACTGGACCCTAGGCTATGAGGCAGATTCCAGAGAATGGTTCCAAAATTGCACAGTGCAATAACACTGTCTTTGAGATCTGTGCAGCCTGTCTGGGGCTCTATATTGGAGTCCAATTCCCATCTGGGTAATTGATTTTGGCACATTTATTGAAAGTCAGTCAATGTACCTTTATGTGGGCTGTTATGACTCCTCCCCAGTTCCTACTGAAATTTCATTTCATAGAGGACAGAGGGAAGATTAAAGTGAAAATATGTAAGAGGGTGACTGGCTTATTTGGGAACTGAGGTTTTAATTCCATGTTTCCAGTGTGGAATTACTCCTTGACCTATGTAACTTTTCCTGCAGCATTTTATAGGCCTTTTTAGTATCTCTCAAACTCTTGAACTATCCATCCTGAGAATTAATGTGACTCATTTAAGAGTGGGCTTCAATGACCTCAAATACAGCCAACAGTAATTCTAAGGGATTCCTTTGAAGGAGCTCAGGAAATTTCACCCCAAAATATGACTCCTCGAAATTTTAAATGAAAGGCCCTTCCAGGTAAAAAGACATTGGAAGAGGCTTTCCCTCTATCTGCATAAACTGGAGTGATGGATCAAAAGATCAAAAAGAACAATGGACATCCCTTCCTCTCCTTGTTACCTCTATATATTGCAGAATGCAAGCAGACCTGGCCCAAATCATTTAAAACATGATACCTGTCTCTCAGGTTAATTTAATTTGCTCAGGTTAATTTAACATGCAAAGAGAATCATTTACAAGTCAATCTGTTTCCCCCATCCATTGGTCCCCCCTAGCACCATTGGTCACCCCTAAACAGAATAACCTGTAATCCTCATTTCCCCTCCCCTCCAAAAAGACAGGTGTAAAAATATCTGAACGTCATTGGGATATTGAGTTATCACTCCGTGATTCTCTCCATATGCATGGTAAATAAACCTATCTCTTATTAATCTCCCTTAATTGTGAGTTCATTTTTCAGTGAACTCTCAAGGGAAAGGGCAGGTTTCCCCTCACCCATGCACCTTGAAGCTAAAAGTAGCATTATTTTCAAGGGAAAACCCCTTCTTAAAGTCACTTTTTGGAACTAAACAGGACCTTGTTTCTGACTTTCTGGTTATTTCTCTGATATCCTGGTATATCCACATTCTCCCATCAGTTCCTCCCTCTTCATCTTCCTATTGCTCCATCTTCTTCAGAAACCTGCATTCCTTCACCTCCCTGGGCAGGACACTCAGGGCAGAGGATGTTGGTCCAGGAGGAACACAGACAAATGATCCAAATGGATTATACCCACAAACCAAAAATCACAGGTGAGTGAGTGCCACAGTCACTGTGTCCTAAGGATTGTAGAGGCCAAGGTCACCAGTGATTGGGAAGTTCAGGAAGTGTTTTATGGAATAGGTTGCATTTCAGCTGGATCTCCAGGATTTTTTGTCTTTTATAAGGTTTGTTGGGTTATAATAACAACACATGCTCATTGATAAGTATTTGGAAAGTGCAAATGAATATAAAAAAGTAAATGAAGACTATCATAAGCTTATTGGTCAGAAATAACCACTGTATTTTGGGGTCCTTATTATATATTAATAAGTATTGTCTCATGAATTAAATATCTTTCAAAAATGTGATTTTAATATCTATAAAGTTGATTGTTATGTGAGCATATCATTCTTAAACAGATTCCTGATGATTAATTCATTTATTCATCCAACAAACATTTACTATGTGACTAATACATGTCAGACATTGTTCTAGGGACTGGAGATATAGTGATGAACAAGAGAGATAAAGTTGCTCTCCTCGTGGAGTGTACATTCTCTGGGGAGGACAACAATAAGCAAGCTAAGAGGTATAGGCATGTTTGTGTGTGTACTCACACACGCATGTATCAGGTAGTAATAAATATATAAAGAATAGGGGTTAGAAAGTGATGGGAGAGACTTTGATTCTTTCCAATTTTTTAATATTTCTGCAATTCAAAGATGCTACAATGTCCATATTTATATATGCAATTTTGTGTACATTTATTATTTATTGACATAAAATAAGTGGATGTCTACTCCTATCAATAATACTGTAGTCCCCCTGTTACCCGCGGTTTTACTTTCCACAGTTTCAGTTATCCACAGTCAACTATGGTCTGATAATAGGTGAATATAGTACAATAAGATATGTTCAGAGAGAGAAAAAAAAGAGAGACCATATTCATATAACTACTATTAGAGTATATTGTTATAATTATTCTATTTTAGTATTAGTTATTATCGTTAATCTTTCATGGTGCCTAATTTATAAATTCAACTTTATCATAGGTATGTATGTGTAGGAAAAAACAATGTATATAGGATTTGGTACCATTCATGTTCTTAGGCATCCACTGGTGGTCTTGGAATGTATCCCCCGGGGATAAGGGGGCGCCTGAAATGAAAATGCCTGTATTGATCCCCCCTGAGCAATACTGAATGTTTCTTTTTAAACCTTTGCCTACTTCTAGGCTCAAAAGAGAATCTCTTTGTTTTAGTATTTTTTTTCTCTCATTTGTGAGGTTGAACAATTTTCTTGGCTATTTTTGTGTTTCCTTATTTTTGAATTTCTTGTTCACATTCTCACATAAATCTGCAGAATTTCAAGAGGTGAATATGGAGGAAAAACATTCCAGTAGGAGGAAATGATATGAGCAAAGATACAGAAATGAAACCTCCTAAAGTGTGGTGGGAAATGTTGTTTGAACCTAGATATGTTGAGTGGATATATTGATGTAAATGTTCACACAAGCTGAGATGCACAAGAACAACTAGTGGTTCTGAGGCAAAATGTAGTGTCTTGTCTCTAGTGGTGGATAGGTGGCATTGACACTGCTAAATATTCTGGATCCTTCCCTTTGATTGCTCTCCCTGTGAGAGGAGACCTCAGGGTTAGCACGTGAACTCTGACCGATGACATGATGGTAGAAACAACGACCAGAACTTTAAGATCCATCACATAATTATCTATCTCCTCTTTGTCTCTGCCTTGAGTTTGAAAATGTTCCAGATGAAGACAACTTTTTCAGCCTGAGTTTCTGAATGAAGGTGACTAATTGGTCTTTAGGGAGTTTGTGTGCTGTGCAGTCCCAGAAAGATAGAAAAAGATTTCATACATATTCAAGTCTCAATACATATGTGTTGAATGAAGACTGCATAAATGCATGTTTGAGATGCAACAGGCTTGTGGAGAAATTTCTGTGCCTTTAACTGAACAATCCTTCCTCAATTTACTATGAGCACTCACAATGCCAACACTAGCTTTCAGGAAGTGACTACTCACCATCAAAAGGAGTGACTGCTCAGGAAGGCTGGGCCATAGACTAACACTGGGAGACAGACTGCACCCATCGTAGCAGGAAGAAATAAATTTGAGGCGTTGTAGAAAGTGAAGAACCTTTTAGCTAAAATGTGCTGGGCACCGGCTGTGTAAAATACATTGTCTCATTGAAGCCTCCCACTTTCATCTGAGGTGAAAAGCGTTATCCGGTGTTTATGAAAGAGGAAATTGAAGTGAGTGTCAGCTCTACCTCCCCAATCTGTGAAAGCAAGATTAGAAATAAGCAGAGGAAATAACTCCTGAAAATCAGTAATGTCGAATCACGGATCTAAGTAGCAGGTTGGAATGAATTTGGTGAAAAGCTTTTTGTTGGAACTGACTACATGGGATTCAGTGGAAGAAAGAGAGCAGAGCTGCAGAGCAGCAGTGGGTGCAGCAGTGTCTGCTGGCCCATGGGCTCCCCTGCTGGCTCCCCAAGGAAGTCCATCAGAACCACCTTGTGCTCGCTTCGGCAGCTCATATCCTAAAGTTGGAAAGATACAGAGAAGGTTAGCTTGGCCCCTGAGCAAGGATGACACGCAAATTCGTGAAGCGTTCCATATTTTTCGGTGCGCACTGTCTGGGTGAGGGGCACACTTGTAGCTCTGACTCAGGCGGTGCAAAAGCAATACATGTAACCTGAACATTTGTACCCCCATAATTCTCTGAAATAAAAAAAAAGAATCAAAAAAAATGAAAAAAAAGAAAACCACATTGGGGCTGGGTACGGTGGCTCCCACCTGTAATCCTAGCACTCTGGGAGGCTGAGGCATTGAACATGCTTGAGGCCAGGAGTTTGAGACCAGCCTGAGCAAGAGCAAGGCCCCGTCTCTACAAAAAATAGAAAAATGAGCATGGTGGTACTCGCCTGTAGTCCCAGCTACTCAGGAGGCGGAGGCAGAAGGATCACCTGAACCAGGAGTACAAGGTTGCAGTGAGCTGTGATGAAGCCACTGCACTCCAGCCTGGGCAACAGAGCAAGACCCTGTCTCAAAATAAAACAAAACAAAACAAACAAAACACAAAACCACATTGGCACACTCTTCCACAATGGTGCACTCTTCCACACTTTCAGTTATTTTATCATCTTCTTACTCTTTTTCTTAGTCTTTTCCAGCAAATCAAAATTATACAGGAAATATATTTGATCTCTAGTCCCAAGCTAGGGTATTTGTAAAAATCTCAGCTTCTGTTTAAAAAAAACACAATAGATAACATCATAATTTATCTCATACACTCTTTTTTTAAACAATGACTAAAGCTTTTATATAAAGTCTGTAATTAACTATAAGCCAAATATAAATAAACTAATAAAATAAACACAGCATTTAGCTCTTATATCTGCCATCTAGCTATTAATGTACCTATCTGCAATCTATCAATCAATCATCCATTGAACTAAGGGATTCATGAGGCTTCAGATGACCCCTGTCATCTGAAAGTGAATATTTTCTGTGAAATATTGGTTATATAGGTCACTGTTTTAACACTGGTGGTTCATGCTTCATAACTCATTGGTGAGTGATGAAATCAATTTAGTGAGTAGCAAACAGTACACACACATACATATACATAAACAAATAGAACAGAATAGAAAATACTAAAGTACAAAGTATCTTAAAAGAGGAAATACTATTTTATAAAAAACTCTTGCTTTAATTTTTTGTGCCTATAAATGTAGTGAATGCTGGACCAAAACTGTTTAAAAGCCCCCATTCTCCAGTAGGGTAAGGGTAATATATTTTCTGAACTAATGAAAAAGTTTTTTAAAAATGCAAGCATGTATATGCCTTGTAAATGTACGTAAATTATTAACTTTTCTTGAAATGTTTCCTCATAAACAAATGTGAATAATGTAAAGTTATCATAAAGGACTATTACAAAGAATAAAATGAGAACATGTTGCAAAATTGTCTCCAATAGCATTTGGCAAATAGCAGATAAATGGTAGCTATTATTGTTTTTATAAAATTACAGAGCATAAGACTAGAATCAAAAAATTGTGACAGAAAAGAAAATGTTCTTTAGGCACCTGCATTGGAGAACTCTTGTGTGCAACCTTAAATCCTCCAGGCCCCACCTCTCGCTAGCCTCTGCCATAGCGACCTGTTCAGCACAGGCTTGGACCATCTGTACCATGGCCTCTCAGTCCTGTCCCATGGTCTCTCAGATACCAGATGTCTGTGAAAACCAAAGGGCAGAGGAATTAACCCCTATGGGTCCAACCTTGATCAGTCGGGTCTGGGAACTGATCCATAATTTGTTGGGGTTCATAACATGTTGCCCCAAAATATGGCATCTTGGAAATTTAAAAAGCCACAGGAGCAAAGAGGTCACTCTGACATTCCCCCCACTTTTCTGCATGAAGCATAGTCATGAAAGAATTCTCTGATCGACCTTGCCTGAAAGTAGTCATGAGACCCTCATTCCAGAGGGGTCCTGCCCCATACCTGGAGGGAAGGAATGCTATACAGAGAGGCCAAGAAGAATCTGAAAAAACAGGCCTTGCCCCTTTTTTTGTACAATCACATTTCTATAAGAGTGTCCATTCTTCATCAAACCTAAGCACAAAAATAGTTTTCTCTGGAGCCTTTGGGTCTTCATTTATGAAGGCTCACATGTCACATAAAACTTTGTTGACTGATTTTGCTATGCCTTTTTCTTGTTAATCTGTCTTTTGTTATAGGGGGTCAGTCATGGACCTTGTGATGGATGAGGGAAAGATATTACTTTTTCACTGCTACAGACTGATTCCTCCTTTGTCCCTTAGCAGTCAGTTCTGAGATTCCTGTCATAAGTTTTCTCAGAAGTTCCCCCAGGATTGAGCTTCCTTTGCCTGCAGCAGTAGACAACTTGATAACACATCTTTGAATTGGCTTTCCCCCCTTCCTGCTTCTCTCCCCTGACACTTGTAGTGAAAAGGTCATAGCTTTTCCTCACCCATCACAAGAATCATGGATGACACTCCTATAATAAAAGACAGATTAACGAGAGAAAAGTATTATAAATTTATTCAACAAAGTTTTATGTGACATAAAAGCTTTCAGAAATGAGGACCCAAAATCCCAGGAAAACTGTGTTTTTATGCTATCTGATGAAAGAAGTGGATAGTTGTGGAGAAGCGTAATTGGACAAAAAGAGTATGATCTAACGGTAATAAGCTAAGGGGAAATCAGCAAGACCTATTTGTTCAGATTCTCTTTGGCCTCTCTGCGCAGCGTTCCTTTCCTCCTGATATGGGGCAGGAGCCCTCTGGAATGAGGGTCTTATGGCTTGCCTTGGGGGAGAGGATTTCTACTTTCTATGATCTGATGTGGGGAGAGGAATTCTTGACATGCCTTGGGGGAGAGAAGGGAGGGAAGAAGCAGGAAGCAGAGCGCCTTCTCGAGGTCCTTCCAGACTCCTTCAGTGCGAAGTACTCAGCATGCCAAGGCACCATATTGGGGTATCATGTTCTGAGCCTTGACATGCTCATTGCTCTTTCCTGGAATCATTTCCCAAATAAAGTACAGACAGTCCCAGACTCAGGATGGTTGGACTTAAGATTTTTTGACCTTATGATGGTGTGAAATTGATATGCATTCAATAAAAACCGTACTTCACATTTTGAATTTTGATCTTTTCCTGGGCTAGCGATATACAATGCAATACTTTCTTCTGCTGCCAGGCAGTGGCAGTGAGCCGCAGCTCCCTGTCAACCACAGGATCAAAAGGGCAAACAACCCGTACTCCACAGTGCACTGTGTTGTCAGATGATTTTGCTCAACTGTAGGTGAATGTAAGTGTTCTGAGCATGTATAAGGTAGGCTAGGTTAAACCACAATGTTCAGTAGGTTAGGTGTATTAGATGCATTTTTAACTTACATATTTTCAACTTATGACATGTTTATCTGGACATAACCTCATCATGAGTCAAGGAGCATCTACACCTGCATGCAAGGCTTTGTCTCAGTCCCTGCTTTTAAGGAGATCCAAACTAAGAACCCTCCAACCTCCTTCTTTCATACCTGTTCCCCTCTTCCCACTGCAAATATTGCTCCTTAATAATCAGAGAAAATACACCTCAGGGAGCCAGGCTCTCACCAACGTTGTGATACACCTAGACTGCTGTAGTCTCTTATTTACAGCCTTTAATGTGTTTTATAAGGGAAGGAAGTAGAGAACAGAGAAAGTAGAGGGTCTTTGACCTTTTTAACTTGGGGAATTTAGGAAACACTGGTTTTCTGAGAGATGGAAACATGCTGGCAGAAAAATAGGTATCAAAAAGGATTTTGGATGTCAAGACAAATGGTATTAGCTCCAATAAGATCATTATTCTTGAACAGGACATGCATTTGCCTTATTTGTAAAGACAAATCTGCATTTCTGCTCTGCCAGAGTAAATGACATATGCAAATCCTGTTTAATACCCCCTTTCTAGAAAGCCTGCTTGTTTTCTTTTTATGTTTGTTTCTATAAATTGATTAGAGAGGAATTTGTTTATACCCCAAATAAAACAATAGAGAATTGTAATTATATTTCACCACAGGACTGCAATTTCTGCCCTAGAGAATATAATAAAATGATGGAAACACCCTCTCCTCCTTTGGAACTGAGATCTGTGCGTTAGGTTGTTGGCAAGATCTCTGTCACGCACACCCCACCAATCATCAAATGGGCCCTAGGAGGCTGAGGGCCCAAAGCTGCACAGTAATTGCAGCATATTGTTTGCAGTTGTGTTTGATAAGGAATTAATGACATGTGAAACAATCTAACGAATTTTGGATACCCCCATCTCATTGTGATTAAAAGAATCAAAATGCAGTCTGACCTAGAAATGGAGGTAGCCTAAATTGGGCAAACCTCCATCATCCTAAAAGCAACACAGTAAGGTAAGGCTTTTACCTTATATCATTTCTATTTTAGAAAATGAGAAAATTGAATCTCAAAGAGGAAATAATCTTCCCAAGGTCACATACTGAGTAAGTACCAGAACTTGCTGTCATACTCCTGTCTGTCTGAGTCTTTAACACCATGCTATCACATCTCACATTAGTATTTGTGGAATGCTATGTGCTGAGCTTCTAGTATGTGTTTCCATGAGTTTCTATTTTATTGAGGTCAGAATACCCACAACTCCCGAAATTGTGTAGGGCGCCTGGTCACCCAGCTCATAGACATATTCACCCTGCCTCCCACTAGGTGTGGCCAAGTGTTCACGTTCTCACCAAGGGAATATGAGCAGAAATAATACAGGCAATTTTTGTATCACTTCTTTAAAATAAAATTGCTTGTCCTCCTCTTTCTCTCTTTCCCTTTTCCTTCGGGCAAGAAGCTTGACACAGCATCACTGAAGGTAGGCTAACTATATGGACGAAACAACACCCCAGGAGAGGGCAGAGTATCAAGACAGAAGGATCCTGAGTTCTTAGATGATCTCGTGGAACAGAGCCACTGACTCACTCTGGACCCCTCTCCTACCTCTGGACTATGACACAGAGAAATCAATGTCTACCTTGTTCAAATCACTGTATTTTGGGGTTTCTTCATTGATGGAGCTTAGCCTATAACCTGAATAATGAAACTCCAGAGAATTTTGTACACATTACAAAAGAAAAACTGGAGTCAAAGAGATTAACTAATTTGCCAAAGTTCACATCGCCGTTAAGCAGCAGAGCTAGGATTTGAACCCATATCTTATCTCCATTTTCAGGGCTTTTTAATCAAACTGTGTAATTGACATGGAAAGCTCATTACAATGCAGATTCCTGGGCCCCTCCCCCAGAGATTCTGATTCAGGAGTTCTTGAGCCAAGCCTATGCATTAGCAGTTCTAACAAGCCCCCACATGATGCTGAGATTGACTGTCTCCTGACCACATTTTGAATAGCAGTGACAGCAACTCCTTACACAGAGATGGGAGACAAGAAAAAAAAATGAAACAAATAGGACTCTAATTAAGGTATTAAGTTGAAAAGAGAGAAGCCCTGGGCATGACTGAAGGCAAAGGAAGGAAGAACTAGGTAATGATAATGGTGATAACAATGATGATAAAAGCCAGCATTTATTGTGTGCCAGGCACTGTTTTAAGTGTTACATGCATTATTAGATCTGGTCCTCACAAATGCTCTATGAGATAATTTTAAAAATGCCTCTCATAAGTGATGAAACTGAGACTTAAAGAGCTTAGTTCCTATGGTTACACAGTTATTCTGTGTTGGAATTGGGAACATAAACTTATGTTTGCCGGATTTCCAAACTAGGGTTCCATTTAATCCCTGTGTTTTACTACTTCCGTATTTGTCATGGTGCCTAATTTCAGAATAATAGCTCTTTGATACTAATTATAAAGTAAACACTGTTTATAAAAAAAAAAGTGCCTGAAAGATCTTCAATAACTACTTTCTCGAGATAGGCTAAAATCTAACCTTCTATTGAACCAGGCCAGCCAAAATATACCTCTATTTCTCTAAGCTTCAGTTTTGCCCATTTGTAGCATGGAGGTGTTTTGTGAACACGTTGTAAGAACTAAGGATGGCTGTGGATATGGGCTCAGTGAATGGAAGAGATTACTAAGGTTAAGAAAAGAGGTCCAAAGAAGTGAAAGTAGACAAATCCATTCCTGAAAGGGGAGAGATGTCACTTCATAGAGAGGGGAGGCTGGATTTAAAATCCAGCCTTTTTTATCCTTACATTTCAATGTCTCTTTCTATGCTGTACTTGTCAGAATAAAATAAAATTTCCCAGCATTTCTGAGCACCTTCTACCTGCTCCAAAATCTAATGGCACTTGTGGCTTTGGTCCTCCTTTCAGCAAGAATGGCTGGGCTGAAGCAGTTGTGTGGAGAACACTTTGATCTCAGCCAGAACCAGAGCTGAGGACACTTGGTTGTGATTTGTGTTGTCTGATAACTTGAAGTTTCCTGAGGACTAACTTCAGGACCTCAGGGCCCCCAAATATGCTTAAAATAATAAGATTAAGGAGCAATTAAGTAATCCATAATGTTGAGATGAAGTGATTGACGTAAGTGTTCTGAGTTGGCTGGAAGACATGTGGATGTGTAAGAGTATTTCCTACAAAGTGTCACAGCTGCACAAGTGGCCAGCCATGGCATTTTGTATGTTGGAACTGATCCTGGATGTTGACAATATTCATCCCCCAACATCAGTATCCCAGTAGACCTATCTGAGGCCCAAATCTGGAACCAAAGACAACTCAAAGTTGACATGATTTTCTAGTAAAAAGCCAATCACTCCTTTTTGTATTAAAGCTGACTCTGAAATGTCCTGGACAGGGAGATGGTTCTGTAATCCAGGAACTGAAACCCTGGAAACCAGGCCTCAGGACCAACAATAGGAGGAACATCGCTGCCTTGAGGTGGAGAATCACCACTGGGTGGCAAAGACCAAATACTACACTATTTGGAGTTGTCTCCACCTCTTTAAGAGAAAATGTGTCATGGGCTATCTAAACAGTGGAGTTGCATTATTTATTTCAGATTTGCACCTTGACATTTTCCATGAAGACTTGAGGTTTAGTAAAACATTATGCAAAATGAAACACTGAGGATAAAAGAGGACCAAGACTGTAGTGAGAAAGGGCCAACTTTCCATTCAGAAAGCTTTCGTATTAGTCCTGGTTGTTTGGTCTTAGCCAGGAATGTTATCTGAGTGTTTATTTCCTTATCTGTAAAAAGGAGTTACGTAATTACCCATTTTACAAGTTCCTTAGTAGGACATTAATAAGGAAAGATGGAAATTCTATGTAAATTGATTTATCCCCCTCCCCCTCTTAGAAAGGATTTCAACTAATACTCCTTATCCTGTGGTAAAACCTCAATCTGAGAAGTCCTGTTAAATGTGAACCTTTTCAGGGGCTCACTCGTATATCTTCCTACTTTCCCATCCCGAGTTCTTGTTTTCACTGATGTCACAAGGCCACTCTTTGGGATGAGCTTTCTGGGTCTGCCTTATTTCTCAGAAAGGCACTCTCCCTTCTAGACTCATCCAAACTGATCTCCGCTTGCCCTTCGGCACACACTGAAAAGTTGGTCAGCTCATCCATATCTCTCGCAAAGTGCATTAGTTTTCTCTTTCTGCTCTAACAAATTATCTTAACTTTAATGGCTTAAAACTAGTCCATTTATTATCTCACAGTTCTGTGGGTCAGAAGTCAGGGTGGGCTCAGTTGCTTTCTCTGCTCCAGTTCCCACAAGGCTGAAATCAAGGTGTTGGGAGAGCTGTGTTCCTTTGCGGAGGTTCTTGGGGAAAATCTATTTCCGAGGTCATTCAAGTAGTTGGAAAATTTAAGTTCCACGTATTGTGGGACTGTGGTTCCCATTTCCTATGGGCTGTTGGCAGGGTTAATTCTTAGCTTCTAGAGGTCACCAGTTTAGCAAGTGGTCAGCATGTGGTGGGTCGAGTCATGCCCATTCTTCAAATCTCTCTGCCTCATCTCTCCTCTGCCTTCCTCTTCTGCCACACCTCTCAGATTCCAGCAGGAGGAATTTCTCTACTTTTAAGGGCTCAGGTGATTAGATCAGGCCCGCCCAGATAATCCAGGATAATCTCCCTATTTTAAGACCTGTAGATTTAATCATATCTGCAAAGTCCCTGCACATCAATGACTAGATGAGTGTTTGACTGAGTAACCAAGGGGAGGGAATCTTGGGGGAGAAGAGGTATCTTTTGGATTTGCCGACCACATCAAGGTTCCATTGCCTTCCTCACCCCAGTTTTGTCAGAGCTGAACAGTTTCTCACACTTTCTTAGTCCCCTCTTTCTTGCAACAAAGTAAAAGACCTGAAAGCAACCTGTATCACCCTTTCCTTAAGGAGGATGACTCCTCTGTCTTGGCATGAAGGAGTAGGGAAGAAGCACCCATTTTTTAATTCCCTACTTTGGTATGTACTACCTGGAGCATTCAGCCCACCCACACTTCTTTTTCCTCATCTGTGAAATGGGATTCAAAGAAAGAAATTCTGTCCTTTGCAACAACATTGATAAGCCTGGAGAACACTATGCTAAGTAAAATAAGCCAGGCACAGAAGGACAAATACCACATGATCTCACTTATATGTGGAATCTAAAACAACGGAACTCAGAAGCAAACACTGGAGTGGTGGTTACCAGAGGCTGGGGTGGGGGGAATGGAGAGATTTTGGTCACAGAGTACAGTGTTTCAGTTAGACAGGAGGAATAGGTTTCTGAGATCTATTGCACAGTGTGGTGACTATACTTAATAATAATGTGTTCTATGCACCAAATTGCTAAGAAAGTCAATTTCAAAAGTTCTCACCCCCTAAAAATGATAAGTATTTGAGATGATGGATATATTAACTAGTTTGATTTAAACATTCTACATTATAAACATATATCATAACATATGTCATTACACACATCGTGTATCATAATCACTCTGTACTCCCCAAATATATACAATTATAATTTGTCAACTTACAATAAAATTTAAAAAATATTTAAAAATAGCACTTATGTCTCAAGACTACCATGAGGACTAGTTGATATAAAAGCATTTGATAAAATGCAGAGATATTTGTAAATCACAGTGTTTGTTATTGTATTTATTTAGAATAATTGGATATAAATAACATATAACAGCCTGTGAATATATTAGTGTGATAATGACTGTAACAAAATATTAATTCTCGGAATTTCCTACCTGTTAGGGTGGGAGGTCATAATGTGGGATGAGAAAGAATTCTCGACAAAAAAATTAGAATAGTTTTAAAGAAAGAAAGTTTATTTTACTTCCCAAAGGTGGGGAAGGCAAGACAAAAGAAAAAGAAAGGAGAATTGCCGGCCAGGAGAATAAAGAATCAGGGTTTTTATTAGGGGGTAAAAAGGAAAAAAAATATTATTGTAAGCTGGCAGCTGTGAAACAGCTGCATCTGTTTTTCCCTTTTTTTCCTCCTCTTCTCTGTGAGGCTGGATTATCAGAGTCCTTGGAATGTGGTCTGGCAAGAGCTGGAGCTGGGGAGAGCTTGCACCCCTGTTGTCTGTTCAGGGCTCTTCAAGCCTGTTAAACACAAAACTCTTAGAAACAACAAGTTAGGCCACAGGTGTTTAATCTTACAAGGGGCTGTTGCGTGTTGTGATCTTTCTCTCCAAAGGGGCAATTGTGTGTTGTGAGTTCTCTCCTTTTTTCTCTGCTAGATAGTTTATTTTTCTCTATTAGATAGTTTATTAGCAAGGCTGTCCTATCATTCCCCCGGCTTTGTTTAGAATTAATAATCTTATTAATGGACTTGAGACTGGGGGTGTTTGGACAAAGGTCTGTTCTTCCGTAACTGCTTTCTGCTGACTTAGGGTCATAGAGATATCCCTGCCTGAGAGTCTAGTTGAGAGTCATTAAGGGGGAGTGGTTGAAATCAGATGGTCTTCAAAGCCAGAGTAGAGGCAGGATAGGAATTACGTTGGAGGGCCTCTTTTACTTTTTTTTTTTCCTTTAGTTTAAAATGAGCTTTCAATGTTTACATTGTTACAACTGGCTTTTCTGAGTAACCTTGAATTAGTGATATCGTAGACAGTGAGCTTTATCTTAATATTAATACTAGCAACTTAGCAACCACAGTTTCAAAGAAGGAAGAAAAGAAAATAGAGAGTTTAACAGATTCTATATTTTAACTCTATAGTGGCAGTTTGGCCATTTGAGTTCTTAACTTTTTGATGTAATTTGTCTATCCATTTAAACTTGTGTACAAGAACAGAACATCTATACGTGAGTTCAAAAGGGTTAAGAAATAAAAACACTCGAGGGGAGATGTGGAGTCTGAAAAGAGAATAGGGAAGGAGGTTTATCTAGCTTTGTCATAGTTTTAAGGAAAGTTTTAAGTAAGCTGTTCTTTAAGAGTTGAGTGAGTCTTGGGTTAGCATGTTTGACGGAAGTACCTTGAGCATTGAGAAGTCCCCACTCTTTCCAAATAGCTGTGTGAGAGTGTAGGATATGGTAGGCATACTTAGAGTCAGTAAAAATGTGAAGTCTTTGATCTTTACCTAGTTGTAAGGCCCTAATAAGGGTGATTAGCTCTGTCTTTTAAGCAGAGGTGCCAGATGGTAAAGGAGCACTCTCATTGTATGAGTACTTATAACAATAGTGTATCCTGCTTTTCTGTGGCCATCTTAGATGTAGCTACTTTCATTGATGTATCAATTATGATCAGAAAACAGCTAAACTTGAATAACAATTTTAAAACTAGGTTTATTTACCAAGGGTTACCAAAGTCACATGAACGAAAAGGAATTTAAGTTCTTTCTTATGTTCTTGATAAAATATTTGATTTAAGTGCTTACTTTTTAAGCCAATTAATTAGACCTCTTTTACATATTTTGGTAGTAAAACGTCACATACACATGACATATATAGACACACAAACATACAGACACACAGATAGAAGTAGATACTTTTAGGTAAAACAAGGCAGAAAATTTACATTTTGAAAGCACAGAGTTAGGACTTTAGGCTTAAATACTGTACCATTACTTGCTCACACCAAGGGGAAAAGGTTGTGTGTAAAGTCTCAGTTAAGTCTTTCCCAAGAGCCTGAGAAAGAAAGCCTGTGGTGTTAAAAGGAGCTGGGTGTCTAACTTAACATAACATCTTTTCCCAGTAAGTGGTAGGGCAATTGAGCAGTGCTCGAAGAAATGAACAAAGACCTGATCTCCCAGTGAGTAGAGGGGCTATGGGGGGGGTTTTGTATTTTACCTTTAACCCTGATGATGGAGATAGGGGAGGGAAGTAGAGGTCCTGAAAATTCAGGAAGAGCAGAATAAGTGGCTCTGGTGTTCATCAGAAAATCAACCTATTTGCCTGTGACAGAGTCACCCAAGGCTTGGCCATCTCCATGTTGTGAAGTGGAGTCTGTTTTGAAGCTGGGGTCTGTCAGTCAGACTTAAGCGGGTCCTAGAAGGTCCGTGGGTGTGGAGGATGTCAGCTCAGAGGGGCCCACCAGTTCCGGAAGGCAAGTGCAGTCCCCTGTCTCAAGGAGAGGGCAGTCTCACTTCTGGTGCCCCTCCCTTTTGTAGAAAGGGCACGGTCCCAGCAGAGGCCTCCTGGGCATGTCTCGCTCCAGTGACCCAGCTGGTTGCAGTGGAAGCAGGGCTTAATTCCTGGAGAAGAGCGTGGTCCTGGTGTCTTCTGCCCAAGCATCTAGGGTAATTCTGTCCCTGAAAAGCTCTTTCTATAGTGGTAGCCACCATTTAGAAAGCTTCTTTTTGCTCTAGAGCTCGTAACCAGTCCCTTTCCCTCTTTTCCTCTCTCCTCTCTTCATCTTAGTTATTAAAGACCTTGAAGGCCAGGTTGAAAACTTTTGCTTGTGGGGCTTGAGGACCCTTTCCAAGTTTTTGGAGTTTAGGCCAAATATTGGGGGCCAACTGGGAGATGAAGTGCATTGCTAAGATGGTTTGTCCCTCTCTGGTGTCAGGATGTAAATTAGTAAAGAGATGAATGGCCTCAGACAGTTGTTAAAGCAGAAGAACTTGATTTTTCCATCCTGGCTCTGAGTAATTTATAATGCCTTTCGACCCAGCATAGAGGGAGCTGGTGTACGGGCAGGATTTTGGAATGGCCAGAGCGAGGGAGGCTGAGTGACAGTGGTGGAGACAGAGAAGAAGAAGAAGGAGGGGGAATGGCAGGGGCCAAAATAGAAACATCATCTGGAAAGTGAAGACAGTGGGAGAGATGCAGAGGTATGAAGTAACACGTGACAGATGGAGCAAAGATCAGGATGTCTACTAAGTTCAAAGAAAACCTGAATGTAGAGAACTTCAGACCACTTGCTGAGCCAGTAGCAATAAAAGTCAAGTTGCAGAACAGTATTATGATTAAGAAATCCATTCTCTGGCCAAATCTCCTGGTCATTTAATGTATATTGTGGCCAGGTTGTACTGCAATAGAAGACTAAACGTTTGGGCTGGAGGTCAATCAGTCCCAAAGTTGTCAAATTCTTAAGGTGACATCCCAATGAGGATTCTTTGGGTGGGGCCAACTGAATGTTGCCCATGGCAATAACTAGGAGAAAGAAAAGGGAAGGACTTTAGGGGTGGTCATACATCAAAACAGAGATTCTGAGTGGGGCATCCCCCACTAGACCACCTAAGGGTGCTGATCAGATATTGGGCATCCCCGAGTTCTGATCCAGACCAAAACCTAGAGAGCTTCCCCCAAAGCCAGGCATCCCCAGGTCTGGGAGAAGTCCATGAGAGGCAGTTAGGAGGCATACCTTCAAAGCACCTCTCGTGGGAAGGGTGGTTAGGAGGTGTCCTTCTAAGGTAGTTCCCTCCCCTGAGTGGTAGACCTGGCACTAGGTTTTTCTTCTAGATCAAACCTAGACAAGAGCTACCACTCCTAACCTCAAGTGAACGCCCATCTCCAAAGTCCATAAGACTCACCAAATTCTGAATAAGGGTGCCAAGAAGGATGTCCTGGGAGCTATACAGCAGAGGAGGGAACAGTATTGAGACAGAGACAGAAAAGCAAGCTCCCATCTGGAGGTAGAGAAGTGACTCCCCATATGGAAATAGAAGAGTGAGCTCCCCATAAAAAGGCAGAGAGTGAGTTCCCTGAGACAGAGGTAGAAAAGCGAGGTCCCCGAGAGAGAGAGGTGACTCCCTGTATGGACCACCAGATGTTAGGGTGGGAGCACATAACACGGGATGAGAAAGAATTCTCCACACAAAGATTAGAATGGTTTTAAAGAAAGAAAGTTTATATTACTTCCCAAAGGTGGGAAGGGCATGACAAAGGAGAAAGAAAGAAGAAGTGCCAGCTGGGAGGATAAGGAGTTTGGGGTTTTTATTAGGGTGTAAAGGAGAAAAAGTTATTGTTGCAAGTTGGCAGCTGTGAAACAGCTGCATCTGTTTTTCCTTTTTTTTTTTTCTCTTTGTGAGGCTGGATTACCAGAGTTCTTGGAATGTGGTCTGGCAAGAGCTGGAGCTGGGGAGAGCTTGTATCCCAGCTATCTGTTCAAGGTTCTTCAAGGCTGTTAAAAACAAAACTCTTAGAAACAATGAGTTAGGCCACAGGTGTTTAATCTTACCAGGGGGGCTGTTGTGTGTTGTGATCTTTCTCTTCAAAGGGGCAATTATGTTTTTGAGTTTTCTCCTTTTTTTCTATTATTTTATTTTTCTCTAATAGATAGTTTATTAGCAAGGCCATCCTATCACTATCAACTCACACTTATGCATACACACATGCATACAAACACTGACATGTTGACACACACTCAAAACAGAAATAAACACATCCACAGATTCCCTCAGTGTGGATGCTTCCTTGATCTCTGAGAGTGATCTGAGTGATAGTTGCTAATCTTATGCCTCAGTACACTAGTGATTCATAATCAGTTGTGAATAAGGCACAAATAACTTGATTCCCAAAGCATACCTAGGCATTTCTGTTGCCTGTGATGCAACATATAGAGTACTAAGAAATCTCACATTCTGCAAAGTCAGGTACTAAAATAATAGAACTGTGGGAAACCTAGGAGTGGGCAGACTACTCAAAATCTATGCAATATTTTAACAAGAGTACTAACAAAAATAATGACAAGAATTTTAATAAAAATATGAACAAAGGTAAGACATCATGTTAAATTCCTAATATATAAAGAAATAGTTAACTATGGCTTTACGCTTCAAAAACTTGAAGGTAACTTGATGGAATAAAGTTTAAGTAAAGATAGAGGCTGCTGAGTTTGGAGATAAGGGCCAAACACACAATAATCAGAAGTAACTATGCAAAAGCCCTTCCAAAATAAAGCATATGGCAAAAATAAACCAAGAAGAAATCACAATTTATGTATCAGTTATCTATTCTGCATAACAAACCAACCCAAATGTAGCAGCTTAATACACAATCATTTATTATTTATACTGTGTCTGTATGTCACCTGAGTGGTTTTACTGACCTGGGCCAGCCTTGGCTGATCTTAGCTGGACTCACCCATGAAGCTGTAATCACTTGTTGTAGCCTGGCTGATCAAGGAAGAACTCAGGCAAGATCTCTTTTCTGCTTCAGGGAATTTTTCATTCTTCAGTAGGTCAGTCTGGGCTCATTCATATAATGGTCATATTGTCTCAAGAGAACAAATGCAACTGTGCAAGGTCTCTTGAGACCTGGGCTTGGAACTGGTACATCAATACGTCTTCCCCTGATAATTGGCTAGAACAAGTCACAAAGCCATTTCAAGGGGTATAGAAATAGATTTCAGTTCATTATGGTAGGAGCTTGAAAGTGAAAAATGACATTGCAGAAGGGTATGAATACAGGATAGGAGGTGATGGAGAACTGGATCCATTTTGCAACCAATAAATCAATGAGAAATGGGTCCTGTGTACACTATTATATTCCTCCTACTTCTGGGTTCTGCTGTGGCCACTTGCTGATATAAAACACTAATGGACTAAAATAAAAAGGATCACATGTGAAAAAAATCTTACTTCCATATTTTCCTGGCATCATTTGTCTATTTCCAATCACACAGGTACTAATTCAGATCACAGAAAATATGTCATAGCACAACAGACCACCAAAATTTCTAAATGATTTATTTTACTAAAAAAAAGGTTGAGGGAAGTTTCAAGGTTACCCATGTATTAACAACTACCTCACTCCCTTAGATTCCAGTACGTTTCCCTGGCACAGGAACAAATGGTTGAAGTTGCATCTGCAACAGTTTCTCAACCTCTGCATTGTTAACATTTTGGACCAGATAATTCCTTGTTGTATGGGACTTTTCTGCATATCGTGGCACATTTAGTAGCATCCCTGACCTCTATCCACTAGCACCTCCCCCAGGTCGTGACAACCAACAATGTCTCCAGACATGTTCAAATGTTCCCTAGGGGGAGGCACAATCACCCTCCACGGAGACCTGCTGGACTAGACGATCAGAAGTGTGCACAACCCACAGCCTATTGCAACTATGCCACAACTATTAGTCAATTGCAAGATCTCAGGTGAACATCATCTGTTAATATGTCACAATAAAGAAAAGTGGGGGAGCACTGTGCTTGAGAAGGGCAGACTGGGCTTAGAGGAGAATGATAATTCTCCACTCTGGAAATTGCCAACATAAAGAGGGAGCATTACTGACGTCCCTGGCCTCTCCACACTCCCACTTTTCAACAATTACTGAATTTGGGAGAGGAATTGATCACATGTTCTTAGTTCTTGTCCATTTACTTTTCCCTCCAGAGCAAATTTCTCACATGCTGTGCTCAACTCCCCCATGCTTTAGGGTTTACAGGATCAGGCTCTACCGTGATGGGGTAGGGTGGGGTTGAAGAAACTTAATACAAAGAAGTGTTGTAATCTAATACATTGGTAGGGATAATTGGAAAGTGGATAATTAAATTTGGTTTGGTGAAAAAACACATGCAAATTACCTGAAAATTCTGATATGTCCAAGACATGTGATTTCAGTGACCTACAGGAAACATGCAGCTGGTTTTTATAGTTGTTTGGTTAACTTTAAACTGTTTTAAAGGGGCAGATGGAGTTAGGCCTACCACAGTTTAAGGCAACTTTGACCTCAAGCAAGTGGCTTATTCTTTTATAGAGGCAACTAAATGTGCTATGCCTTAAGAAAACAACGTATGGTCTGCTTATTTAAAGGAAAAGCAAGTGCTCAGCAAAGGTACAAGTTGTGGGCCTCAGCAACTCAGGAAATGCATAGACCTCAGGCCCAGGAAAGGTGCAGGCAAAGAGCCTCAAAAAGGGTTTTAGGCTTCAGGTTCAGCAAGCACAGAGAGTAAGGGCACTCAGACTTCCACAAAGGCACCAGTTATAGCAGAGCTATAGGCTACAGGGACCTCAACCATTTGATGGTGGCCTCAGAAAATGAGGGTCAGGATTGGTTAATTTCATATGAAGTAGAGCCCCTCTCCTCCTTAGGAAGAGGGTTTCAGGCCTAAGCAATTTCATACCAACTTTGAGACCAGTGGGTCAGGTCTGAAAATATTCTCATGTAGAGATGTGTTGATGCTGTGTCAGTAGACATAGCCCATACCCATTTCAGTGCTAGGAGTTGGGAACACGGGGCTCAAAGGGAAAGGAGAAATGGCAATGAAGAATTTTCCAATGTATCCGATAGAAAAAAAGGCATTTCCTTTATGACAGGGGCTGCTGTGAACGTGTATTTTTAAATTTGCAAGAAAGCAACAATGCCCCAAATGCCACATATGAGAGAGGAGACAGTTTGTCTTGGTGATTCCCCCATCTCTCATATAGTAAATCAATAATGCCAAGATTGACCACCTGGTTGAGTTTACAAAGCACAGGTCATGAATTTTGGACAAGGTACCAAATGACTGGCGTTGTCTCTAGACTGAAACAACAAAGCTTTTCTCCATCTTCTCTCCTTCCTATAGATTACACCAAATCCCTGCTGTGATCCTTGGCAACATTAAGCACATCATTTTATCTGGGATAACCTCTATGGACTGGGGATTGGATCTATGGGCCAGTGCTGTGATGATCATATATGTCCTGTTACCTCTTTGGATTTCTCAAAATAGGGGCTTATAAAAGCTTTGTATTGAACAAATAAAGCTTTTGAGGTCCTGAAGGACTCACAACCACTATTGCAGAAGCCTCCCTGGGCTTCAGCTAGTGAAGGAATGAACCTTAACTCCAGCCAGGCAAGGATAATACCTCTGGCTGAGGTTAAGCTGAATATGAATTTGGAGAGGAAATGAGGAAGGTGGCCAAAAAATTTGATTTTTAAATTTGATTCCTTTGAACTTTAAAGCCACTGGATTTTAACCTGCAAAGAGATTTATATTTTGACCTCTGTTTTTTACCCTGTTTTGAGAAACGTTTGTATCTAAATTTGTAGCACTTGTATCTTGGCACTTTATTATTATGGTATTGTAATGCCATTATTTGATCTCTTTGAAGAACATACGATTGACTATACTGAACAAAAAAGCTGAATAAATTGGAGTAGGAAAAAATCATTTTGAAATGAAATTAATTAATGTGTTGTTTGGACCAATTTCAGAACCTTCTGGGGTCAATAGCTACACTGTCCACTAGTGGTTCCAGGATAAAATCCAAAAAATTAATGATTAATATTCTGAAAATATCTTCATGACATTGAAAATAAGACTAGCCTGAGAGATGGCAGGTCTGCATACATGAGGGAGATAGTGATACCACAGGTTGGTCATCAGCTTAATGGTTAGGCCCAACACAATACATAAGAGAACAAAAAGCTGGGGAACGTGTGGGGTGAGGAACGCATCTTCTCCACTTCTGATGTTTCCTTCCAGGTGGAGGGGGTTTTGCTAGTGTAGCACTACCGACCTTCTTTCTGCCTCTCAAGCAACCTTCTCCAAACAAGAGGAGGTGACTGATTTCATTGGAAAACTGAAAAGGAATACAAGGAGTGAGCTCAGCTCAGTTTCTTCCTTTCTCTTTTGAGAATGATCTTGTCTTCAGAGATCATGTGCCCTTGATTGCTCAGTCTTTCAATAGGCATAATAGGAAAAGCCCCATGGGGGGTGAGGGGGTAAATGGGGGGTCAGGTATATATGGAACACTACCTTTAGCAGTCCAGCCACGCCTCTCACTGAATGGGTGACTCTTCTTATTTTGAGGTTCTTCACTGAAAACACATTTGCTTGCAAATAAAGCCACATTCTCCAATGTATTCTTTTTCAGTAATAAAGTTGATACATGGCCTTTCATTTGCCTTAATATGGCCATTTTTCAGATGGTTTAGAATTTTGGAAGAGTAAAGAGAGAGACTATTTATTATACCTTCTTAATTTCCCAAAAACTGACATTGTTTTTTTTTTCTGTTGCACCTTTTAATTTTTCTTTTCATGTTATTAATTTGGTTCCCAGATCCTTATTGGTGTTAGCCATTTCATGTCCCAAAAGTAAGGGTGTAAAATGTGGTGTGTCAGAGACTGTTAATTGTCATCAATATCCATTTTTCTTTCTTGCTCTTAGTATTGGAAATCTTAAGACTTGCCTGGGCACATAGCACCTAGATAGTGACTACATTTTTCAGCCTTCCTTGCTTCTAGGTTTTGCAGTGTCACTAAATTATGGTTAAGGAGTTGTGATCAAAGGTAATAGGGACAATTCTGGGGCATGTCCTTAGAAGCCATTTGTCATAAACATCTTCTTTTCTTTTTTCTGTAGAAGAGAACACAGAAATAGTGGTGGTAAGCCAGCTTGAAGCATGAAGATATAGACACTTCCAGTAGTATTACTCAAAGTTGCAGGGCACAAGGAGATTTTTCTTTTCATGTTACTGCAACCAGTAAGGATGTGGGAACCAAATACTTACTTGCACCATAGTGTAATTCAAAATACTTCTTTCTTCATTGAGAAAGTCTGGCTAAGAAAAATAATCAGCTGGACAAAGCAGTGTACTTAGTTATGCAATTGTTTTACAGAGTAATGCAAGTTCCTTCTAATTGCAGACCAGTAACAAAGAGTTGATGAACTGTATTTTGAGTAGAATTGCCTAAGAGGATGGCATAATAGTATAACCGAAGAAATATGGGTCCCCTGAAGAATATATGGAACAGAGCCACCATATCTTTGGGGAATACAGGCAGCTGGGATACTTTCTTCCTTGTTTAACCTTCTGTTATTTAAGCTACATTAAAACAGCTGAACCAATATCCCGACCAATACCTTCTGGAAAGCCTTCCTCTCTCATAAATTTCACACTTTGTACTTTGTCCTTAGGCCCCAAGCCTGAGCCTGTTTAATCAGTACCTGAGGAAATTTGTTGAGCAGACTGTTTGACTCCCTCTTGATCCTTCTCGAATGGACTTTGACATAAGTCCTTGGGGGACAAGGGAGAAGACAAAAAGTTAATTCAAATTGAATTAACAGTAACAAAATATTTGATGTAAGCGCCTTTTCCCACTTGTTATTACTCAGTTGCAATAGAAGGTCCTCATCTTATATAACCATCATCATCCTTTGGCACAGTTGATCACTGCCTCTCCAAGCCAAATTACACACACACACACACACACACACACACACACACACCACAGAGTATGTGAAGGAAAACTGCCATCTACAAAAATATCCTTAATTCCTAAGGTAAACACTGTTAAAACAGAAATTATCACAATGAAGTCAGGAGTAGTTAACCATTTAAAAAATTTATTCTTCAAATGCCACATGATACACAACTATATTATCTAAAGTAATGCTAGATGTGAAGAATGACGTCTAGGGCATTGGGCAAAAATGGCTTCACAAGGTCCTGAATTTATAAGTTAACCATTATTATGCAATCATCAAAATTTTGGAACATCCAAAGAGGCAAGTCAAAATAACGCAACCTGCAGAAAAGGAGCCTAGAAACAGGCCTTACAGCTACAACGTATCAGAACTGTGCTGGGAAATTACATTTATCCAAAAGAGACTAAAATTTTAGTATAGCACAGATGCATTTCTAACACACATTTTTACGGTCCATGTTTAGCTTTCTGTTTCTTTACCCCATCCCATTAGTTAGCATAGCTTAGCAGAAAGGTGACAGCTTTCACAACTAACAATCTTATTTTTCTTCCTGTGGTAACACTACAATGGAGTCTGGAGTTTTCAAGCTCACATGCAGCTGTGACGAGCGAAGCAGAAAGCGTCCTGGATCTGAGAGAGCTGGGGTTCAGATAGCAAGTGATCAGCCCACGTAGAAACCTGCATAAGCAAGGTCCAAATAAGCAAGTAGCTCAGAGTTCAATGGAAAGAGTGAAAGTTGCCAGACCAATGAAGGAAGAATCAAGAGATTCCAAGTGAGAAGACAGACAGGGTTGTGGCGGGTAAAATGGGCTCATACAGAGAACAGATTTGAGAATCAGAAACAGAGCTGGGACTAATGTGAAGTGCATAAAGCACTCAACTCAGGAGCAAAATTGAAGGTGATGCCAAAAATCTCAGTAATCTAGATAAATAATATTTTAATGCAGTATTTTAAAAATAAAAATGCAAAAAAAATCCAGGATGAACAACATATCAAAAATTTAAGTAAACACAGGGTCCAACCCTGTTCTTGTACAGCATGAGATCACTTGCCTCGCCCTCATCCTGGACCTGTTGGATCCTGTCTTTATTTAAAATGATATTTTGTTCATTGAGGAATGTTTTGTATTAATTTTGCTTTTTTAAAAATATTGCACTAAAACATTTGTTGTCCTGATTACTGGTTTACTGGTGCTCTCTTACATTTTGCACCCGAGTGTCTCACTTACCTCACCCAAGTCCCAGCACTGGGCAAGTGGTGCAAATTCCTACCTTTGCCAAAGCATAGACTTGCTGTGCTACCCTAGAAAAGTGATTTCATGCATTTTATTTCATTCTGTAAAACAGACAACTTAGATTGAAGATCTCTACCATCCCTTCCATATCTGACATTCTCCAGGTGGTCTGGGAAGGGCACTGGGGTGAAGGAGCCTTAGCCTTAGTTGGGGCATCATGTGGATATGTGAGTACAGATAAGCTGGGACTCACAGAGGAAGCAGAGCTGATGGGTGAGGGGTCAGGGAGCCAAAAGCTGACAGCTGATTTAGGATGTCACCACTGAGCCTCACATTTTAGGCTTGATTATTCCTTTTTGTCTCAGATGCTGAGACAAACATTTAAACAACACTGGCGTGAGATGGCAAGGGACAGAACGAGTCCCTGAGCAGCAGCAAAAGGTCACTCTGAAGCCCTCGTGTTTGAAACACAAATGGAGCGCCCAAGCGTAGGAAGTCATGACTGGTCTCCGGTGGGTGCTACAAAGGCTCATTGTACCTCTAGGGCCACGTTCCAATGAGGCAGTCCTCAGCATTGCACAAAGTTCTTCAATAATTTCTCACTCCAGTGATGATTCCTGCTTGATTACTGGTTTCGTTTTTCAGCTGAGTAGATTTCAAGCTATTGAAAAGCAATAAGGGAGCAGGGACTAGGCCTCAGAGCTGAGTTACAGTGGATTTAATTGGCTGTGAGATGCTCTGGCAGAGAAGGTAGAGGCAGGCAGGGCAGTCCCAGAATGCCGATGTGTTGATAGAGCTGTAATGAGGCAAGAAGAACATTGCTTCACAGGTGTTTCCAGATGGGTTTATTTTGTTGAAATAAAGTCAGGAAAGGCAGGAGGGAACTCAGAAAATTGTGTTTTCATGTTTGGAAATGGCAGGGCTGCCACTAATATGTCTCTGGAAATTGGAGGGAGCCTGGACTAATGTGCAACTCAGAATGTACAGGGAAAGTGACCTCAGTCCCTATGACACATGTTCACTTTTTCTTTCCTTGCTGCTCCATGAATACAATGTGTTTGCTTAAGAAGGAGGTCACTGGAAGCAAAGAGCTTCTTCTTACTTCAGTCCTATAGACATAGAATGAAAGGCAAGAGATATTGAAGCAAGACAAAGGCATAACCAGGTTCTAATATGTGGAGGAGTGAGTGTAGGATCAATACATTGTCAGAATAGTGAGCTTAAATAAAAATTTAAAAAAGCCACCCTTTGATTACATTCTTCTCTGTCTCTGCCTCGCAGTCTTACTTTCACTCTTCTCAAAAGCAATATTTTTCTTGATGAACCTGCTAGATTGAGCATGCATGTTCACTGCCATGCCTTCTTGAATCCTACTAATATATCTATAAAAGGTTTTTAAAAGCTGTTTAAAAAGGAGGCAACAGTACATATGAATTGACCTCACAATTTTTGTAGATGGAACATAGATACTTAAATAGTTATTGGCACAGCAGTACACAGAAGATGGAAACTTTCCTTTAGAGGCAGATCAGTAAGAAAGATGGTTCATCTCCCTGCATAGAGTGCCTTGGAAGTAGGAAGAGCCAATCATCTCTGATGCCTGGGGAATAGGGTTGAGTTGAATATAAAGAAAATGGTTGAAAATATTTATAAGGTGCCCCACACCCCAGACCTCTACTTTTAGCCCACGTGGCTGTATCTCCTCTACATTTGCCAAAAATAAGGAGTTTGTTCTCGGGAAAATTTGAACACAAGAGGATCTGCCAGTCACAGCTGATTGTAAAAGTGAAACACACTATTGAAAAATGGGAAAATAAGTGGAAGTTTGAATTCAATAGGGAAAACCCCAGTCCCCCCTTCTCACTCACTTCCCAGAACACTGACATCCAAGCCTACAACCCCGAGTATTAGGTATGGTAGAGGCTAAGCTGCATGAACAGAGATGTAAAACATGGTGGCTTCAAAAAGACAGCAGCTCATGCTTCTTTCTATTTTAACAGTTTTAAGGATGTCCTCTCTGAGGTAATTAACAAGGTATAAAAATAGACCTATACCTACTGACATCTATAGGTTCCCCAATAAGCAGCCAATTCCCCAGTCAATCACTTTCTGGTGAGTTACATCATTGAAAACTTCCACCCTTGCAAAGATGTTTCTAACAGCTTTTTGAAATGATTCTTGTCTATATATTTGAGGTAGCCTCTTAACATGGGTCAGAGACCAAAATAATTTATGGAAAAAAGTGGAAAGAAAGAAAGAAAATGTAAGGAGCTAAATAAACAAGCAAACAATCATTAATACCTCCAGAGAAATAAGAGAACATATTTTACCCATTAAAGAACAGGATACTGTAATAATTATCAGAGAAAAAATAAGAACGTTAGTTCTCCAGCTTCTTGCCATGACAATGTGACAGTATAAGACTTGCCCACCTGATGTAAATAACTATGAAAGTGGACAAAATACATGAAACAGTTGTTTCCAGGAAATGGATCATAGGCAGCTCAGTACTGTGACCTTTGAAACAGGAGAAACACAGAAGGAGAGTATGTTTGCCCATGCTCTATGTCTGGAGGAGGTACATTCCTGTCCATGCTGCTGGAAGATGGAGACCAAGAAAAGTACGGCAATCTTGCTGAGCTGAAGAATCAGAGATTAGAGAAGAGAGCTTCTCAAATGGCTAAAATTTAGGGGCAGGTTACCAGACAGGCGGAAGGTTCAGAGTGGAAAGTACTCAGAAGCCTGTGTATTTTCCCCACAAGACCTTATCAAAGACTGGCTACACATGTGAAGAATGAGACCCTGTGAGTCACAGAAGAGAGGAACTGATGCAGGGCTGAGACCTAAGTGAAAATACTGAAATATATTGGAGTACCCATCCAGGGTAAAGTGAAGAAGTCTTGGTGAGCACCTTGCTCATTTATTTGAGATCTCAGAAAGGCTAAACATTAAGAGTACAGCCCACACCCTATTTTAAAGGATCTTTCCTAGGACTAAAAATTAAGATAGAACCTCTCAAAGAATAAACCCAAGCCTGACACAATAAATAAAACACACCATTATTTAACTGTGATCCAAAAGAAAAAAAAATCAATACTTTTTAAAAGCAGAGAATTTAATTCAGTACCCTTACAATTATCATCAACAATGTCCAAAACAAAATAAAAATTTGCCAGATATTCAAAGGAGCAGGTAAATGAGATCCATAATCAAGCAAAAAAAAAAAAAAAGGCAACAGAAACAGATATCAAGATGATCCAGCTATTAGAATTAGCAGAAAATACTTTCAAAAAGCTGTTATAAATATGTTCAAAGACTTAAAGGAGTCTACAATGAGAGAACATATCAAGAAGCTCAGCAGAAAAATAGAAACTTAAATTTTAAAAGAACCAAATGTAAACTTTAGAACTAAAATCCATAACTTTGAAAGGAAAAATTCATAGGTTGGGATTAACAGCAGACTAGATATTGCAAAATAAAGGGTCAGGAATTTAAAGGTGGATCAATAGAGAGTATCCAATATAGAAGAAAGATTTAAAAAACAAACAGACAATCCTCAGTGACATGGGAGGCATAAAAAGTAGTCTAGGCCGGGTGTGGTGGCTCATGCCTGTAATCCCAACACTTTGGAATGCCAAGGTGGGAGGATTGCTTGAGGCCAGGAGTTTGACACCAGCCCAGGCAACATAGCAAGACTTCATCTCTATAAAAATAAATAAATAAATAAATAAATAGGTGGATCAGTAGTTAGGGCCTGTAGTCCCAGCTACTCGGGAGTCTGAGGCAGGAAGATTGCTTGAGCCCAGGAGTTTGGAGCTTCAGTGAGCTATGATCGTGCCACTGCACTCCAGCCTGGGTGACTAGTGAGAATCTTTTCTCAACCAAAAAAAAATAAAGTAGTCTAACATTGTAATAACAGTCCCAGGGAAAACAAGAGACAGAATAGTTCAGAAAAAAAAATTTTAAGGAAATAATTCCTGAATTTCCTCTTAAACTTAGTAAAAAATTATAAACCTACAGATCCAAGAAGCTTGGAAAATACCTAGCAATATAAATACAAAAAATAAAGAAAAGAAAACATGCTAGAATATCAGAGACTAAGTGCTGAAAAGCAAGCCAAAGAGAAAAATCTCAAAAGCAGCCAAAGGAAAATGATATATTATATACAGAACTATGATGTAAATTGTGGCTATATTTTCATCATAAACAATGATAATCAGAAAAAAAGGAGTTAATATCTTAAAAGTGTTCAGAGGAAAAAAAAAAACCTCTCTAAACCTCTCTAATGTATTAGTTTCCTAGGGCTACCATAACAAATTACTACAAACTGAGTGGCTTACAATGACAAATATTTATTCTTCCACAGTAGTCAGTACTTCTGGAAGCAGAAGTTTCAAAGCAAGGTGTTAGCAGGGTTGGCTCTTTTTGGAGACTACGAGGGAGAAGCTATTCCATGCCTTTGTCCTAGCTGGTGATTACAAACCTTGACTTTCCTTTGCTTGTAGACATATCACTCCAATTTCTGCTCTGTCTTCACTGGTATTCTCCTCTGTGTATTTCTCTGTGTCCTCTCCTCTTCTGATAAGGACCCAATCATTGGATTTGGGGCCCATCTTAAATTCAGGATGAGTTCATCTCAAGATCCCCAATTACATCTGCAAATAAATTACTTCCAAATAAGGTCACATGCTGAGGTTCCAGGTAACATGAATTTTAGGCAGATACAACTTAATCCACTACAACTCAGAATTCTATATTTAGCCAAAATATTTTTCAAAGATGAGGGCAAATTAAAAATATATTCAGGTAGTATAAGCTGAGATAATTCTTTGCCAGCAGACTTGCACTATGAGAAATGATATGGTAAGCTTTTCAGACAGAATGAAAATGGTACCAGATAAAAAATCAGAACTACAAAAGGAAATAGAAATGATTCAAATGGTAAATGTTTGAGTACCTATAAAAGGCTATACACATTTTTTATTCTCTTATGTTCTTTTATAGACAACTGACTACTTAATAACATTTTATGGTGGGGTTAATAACAAATGCAGAAATAAAATACATGTCAAAAAAGCATGAAGTAGATAAAATTATTGAGAGTTCCCTGCATTTTTCATGAGTTCTTAATTCTAAATATGCTGTGATAAATTAAGGATGTACATTATAATTCTTAGAGTAGCCAATAAAATAATAAACATAGCAAAAAGCCAATGGCTCCTTAAAAGTTTAATAAAACTTATGCACCCATATCAAGACTGATCAAGGAAAAAAAAATGAGAGAGAACAACACACATTAGCAATATCAGAAATGTAAGATGGTATCTCACTAGAGATTATGATGACATTTAAAAGATAACAACAAACATTATAACACAATTGACCTCTTATATGAAATTAATTAATTCTTTGAAAACACACATACTAAAATTGACACAAGAAGAAATATACTCTGAATATCCCTGTTTCTGTGAAAGAAATAGAATTAACAAACAAAAATTTCCCTGAAAGAAAATTCTAGTACCAGAATTCTATCAAACATTTGAAGAAGAAAACAAATGCCAGATGTATATAAACCCTCTCAGAAAATAAAGGAAATGAGAAGTTTTTTACTCATTTTGTGAAACCAGCAAAACCTTCATTTATTGATTATAAAGACACTGATAAATTACTTATAAAGCAATTGCCTCATATAGACATAATTGAAGACACACATCTTTCAATAATATAGATCAAAGAAGTCTTTATTAAAATAGCAAATTGGTTACAGTGATTTGTAAAAAGAATGACACATCATGACCAAATGGAATTTATCCTAGGAAAGCCAGTTTGTCATAACATTTGAAAATCAATCTGTGAAATTCACTATATTAACAGAATAAAGAACATGATCATCACAAAAAAAGTTATTTTACAAATTCAATGCCAATTTATAAAAAAAACTCTCAGAAAAATACAAGAAATGTTACTCAATATCATAAAGGACAACTATGAAAAACCTACAAGGAACATCACACTTATATCAAACTTAATGGTGAAATATTGAATACTATCTTCCTATGAGAGGAAGTAAAGGAAGTATTGTCTGCCCTCATCCCTAGTGGTCAACACTGTTTGAAGGTCCTAGACATTGCATGAAGGAAGAGGAAGAATATACAAAAAACAAAAAGATTGAAGACAAAGAAGCAAAATTGCCTTTATTCACATATGAAATTATTATATATGTAGAAATTCCTAAGTAGACTAAAAGGAAAAAAAACAAACTACTAAAATTAATAAGTGAATTTAGTCAAGTCTCAGGATAAAGGTCAATATACAAAAATCTATTTTATTTCTATATTCCTGCAGTAAACAATTGGAAAAATAAATTATATAAATTTTCATTTTGGAAATGATCAAAACCATTAAATACGTTGAGATATATTGAACGAAAATGCACAAGACCTTTGCAGAGAAAACAATAAAATATTCCTGAGAGAAATTAAAGTAGACTTAAATAAAAAGAGACATATGCAATTTTCATGAATGGGAAGACTCAATTTTGTTAAAATGTCAATTTTCCTTAAATTAATTCATAGATCTAATGCAATCCTAAGCAAGTTCCAGCAAGCTTTTTAAAAAGGAAATCAATAATTTAATTATAACATTTTTATGGAAAAGCAAAGAATGTAGAATAACAAAAACATACTTGCAAAATAAGAATAAACTCACAGGACTCACACTACTTGATTACAGGGATTATTGTAAAGCTATTGTAAAGAATTTATGAAGAAGACCCCAGTGGCAATCACAGCAACAAAAATAAATAAACGGGGCTTGATTAAATTAAAAAGCTTCTGTGCAGCTACGGGAATAATTAACAGAGCATATAGACAACCTACAGAATGGGAGAAAATATTCACAAACTATACATCCAATAAAGGACTAATAACCAGAATCTACAAAGAAGTCAAGCAAATCAGTAAGCAAAAGTCAAACAACCCCATTAAAATGGGCAAAAGACATGAACAGAAGTTTCTCAAAAGAAGACAGACAAATGGCCAATAAACATATGAAAAAATGCTCAATGTCACTAATCATCAGGGAAATGGAAATCAAAACCACAATGAGATATCACCTTACCCCAGTCAGAATGGCTTTTATTAAAAAGTCCAAAAACAATGGATGCTGGCATGGATGCAAGACAAAGGAACACTTACACAGTTTTGGTGGGACTGCAAATTAGTACAATCTCTACGGAAAACAGCATAGAGATTCCTCAAAGAACTGAAAGTTGACCTACCATTTGATCCATCAATCCCACTACTGGGTATTTACCCAAAGGAAAAGAAGTCATTTTATCAAAAAGACACCTGCACTCAAAATGTTTATTGCAGCACAATTCACAGTTTCAAAGATGTGGAAACAACCCAAGTGTCCATCAATTCATGAGTGGATTAACAAAATGTGGTATATGTATACCACGGAATATTACTCAGTCATGAAGAAGGATGACTTAATGCCTTTTGCAACAATTTGGATGGAACTGGAGACCATTACCCTAAGTGAAGTATCTAAAGAATGCAAAAGCAAACACCACATGTACTCACTATTATCTCATGTGTACATCACTAACTGATGAGCACACATGTGCATGAAGGGAAGTAAATCTCAAAGGAAATCAAGCAGGGGAGTGGGGGGCAGAGGGGATCAATGAAAACCTACCTAACAGGTACGATGAACACTATCTGGGTGATGGGCACACTTTTAAAGCTGACTCAAGCATTACAAAAGCGATCCATGTAACCAAAACATTTGTACTCCCATAATACTTTGAAATAAAAATAAAAGAATGGAAAAACAAACACCACGTGTTCTCACTATTAAATTGGAACTAATCAATGAGCACACATGTGCATAGAGGGAAGTAAAACTCAATGGAAATCAACCAGGGGAAGGGAGGAGGAGGGGATGGGTGAAAACCTACCTGGCTGGTACAATGAACACTCTCTGGGTGATGGGCACACTTATAACCATGACTCAAGCATTATAAAAGTGATCCATGTAACCCAAAATATTTGTACCCTCATAATACTTTGAAATAAAATAAATAAATAAAATTATACACTTAATATTTTATATATTTACTATATGTAAATTATGTCTCCATTTAAAAAAACATTTTCTTACATACTCAACCATAAAGAAAAGAAAAAGCTTTTGGAAATTAAATATATTATAGTTGAATTAAAAATTTGAGAGAAAATTGAGAAGATAATGAGGGGTGATTAATGCAGAGAGAGAAACAAAAAGACAATGACATGAAAAGCAGAAGATACCAAAATAAAAGAATTAGAACAGTGGTTCTCAAAGGGTGTCTAAGAGCATCACCCATAGATTTGTAGAAAAGAAAATTCTCAGGCATCATCCCAAACTTATTCAGAGACTCTGGAAGTGAGGCCAGCAATCTAGATATTAGCCTCCAGGTAATTCTAATGCATCCTAAAGTTTGAAAAGCACGAAATTAAGGGATTAATCTATGAATTCCATCATCTGACTAATGCATTCCAGAAAGAGGAGGGGGAAATGATTGGGAAGGAAATTATCAAAGAATGACATGACAATGTCTGAACAAACACACTCACAGGATTTCTAACTAAAAATGCAAACCAAGAAAAATACAGAAACAAAAATCTACGCTAAGGCATGTCATCATAAAAATTTTGAACACTGACTATAAAGGAAATATCTACCACCTTCCAGAGAGAAAAATCAGGCCATAAGCACTAGAAACTGAAATTAGATGGTTTTAAGTTCTCGATATTAACACTAAAATCTTGACAGAAATGCAGCAATACTACAAAATTCTAAGGGAAACTGATTTCTGATTCTACACCTCAACCAATAAAAAGTCCGGCATAAGGATAAAATAGAGGCATTGCAATTGAAGCAAGGTCTCAGAAGTTTTACTTTTTAATCTCTCTCTCTTAATAAGTTATTAGAAGTTATGCTCCTCAGGGAAGAGGAAGTAAGCTCACAGAAAGGGAAATATCAGGTCTAAAAACAAGAGATACAAAAAGAGAGGGATGCGAAATCCTCGGGATGGTGCTGGAGAGACGTTTCAGGATAAATCTTCCCCTTATCCTGCATGGAGGCTGTGAGAAAGGCAGAGACAGCAAGTGACCCAGACTCTAACTTTAGGATAAATGATTCCAGAAAAACTTACTTGATGAGTTTGACAATGCGATAAATAGTGCTGAGAGAGTTTTTATGATTCTTTTGCAGTGCTTGGGAAAAATTAACAATGGATATAAAAATACCAAGGGAATAAAACAATTAGGCAATTGTCAACTCTAGAAGAAAAATAAAAAGTCATAACAGAATGGAAATGAGAAGTGACTGTGGAGATATATCCATCTAATCCAGCTCCTGCGCTGGTAAATAATAAGGCTGATGTCTTGAGAGGAATCCTGGCCTAAGCTTGTAAAGCAGGGTGGTGTCAGATTAGGACTAGAATTCAAGTCTTTTGTCTCTCAGTCTGACGATCTTATCGACACACCTGTATAGGTGCCACAGTGCCAATGAGATCAGCTCTTTTGTGTTGTATTATGACTGAGACTTTTTGGACCATAGTAGAGCATTTTATCTGTACCCTTCATGCATATGCAGGTTGAGTATTCCTTATTCGAAATGCTTAGCACCACAAGTGTTTCGGATTTCAGATGTCTTCAGATTTTGGAATTTTTGCATATCTATGAGATATCTTGGGGATGGGATCCAAATCTAAGTATGAAATTCATTTATGTTTCATATATATCTTATTCATATAGCCTGAAGGTAATTTTATACAATATTTTTAATAACGTTGTACATGAAATAAAGTTTTGACTATGTTTTGATTGCTATTCATCACATAAGTTCAGGTATGGAATTTTCCACTTGTGGTATCATGTCGGTGCTCAAAATGTTTCTAATTTTGGATCATTTTGGATTTTGGACTTTTGGATTAGAGATGTTGGATGTGTAGTACACACTTGCCTTATGCTGTATGTTGTCTAACACATAATTGGCAATATCTTTCAATTATTTATTCTTTCAACAGTCACTTAATCAGGACTTCTTAAAGCACCAGAATTCCAGCTGAAGATCTAGAAGAAAAGATGACAAATAATAAATGCAGCCCAAGAGTAAAGAGAAGTTCAAGGTGATATGATAGCCAGAGGTATGAATAATTGGCTATTAGGATGGTCAGGGAGGACTTCAGAGAATAGATAATGTTCTTTGTTCAAAACAGACAAAATAAATATTTGCTGAGTTGAGATGAACTCTATTTTTTCCCAGAAAAGCTAGAGAATATTAACGATATGATGAGATGGAGACCTAATTAGGTTTGGTCAATCTGGACTCAATAAGGATTCTGAGTTAAATAGAATCATGGAGAAAGCAAAGTTCCATCTTCAAGGGGTAACTCCTTATTTTGGTTCAGTGTTTTACAAATCACTTTTATACCCACTGTCTCATTTAATCCTCACAATAACCCTGCAAAATACCATTATTTCTATTTTATAAATGGGGAAATTGAAACCAAAAAGATATGTCTTGCCCAAATCCAAGGCAGGATTTAAGGCCAGGTATTCATAATCTCAGCCTTCTTTCCTTTTTCATAGTCATCTCTTATGTGCAAACTTCCATCCTTTAAAATCGTCCCTTCCCCGCCTACCCACCTAGCATTACCAAATGCCAGCACTGACTCTTCCTGTCTGGAGGTCTCCACAAGAGAGCCTGGGATCAGCTGTTAACTCCTTCTACCTCTACCTTCACTGAAATTTATCTCCCTGGCATTTAAGAATTAAGAATAAAGTTGTTAGAGCTACTTAAGGAGATATCTTGGTAGTCGGATAAACTATTCCAGATGGATTTCTATTGTAAGAAAGTATTAAATGGCCCTGCACTTCTGTTTCCCCTTCATTTATTTTAGCTGGTATGTGACAGACATAGCTCCTACTTAATATGTGCAAGACACTGTATTAAAAGTTTGTAGTCATTCACTATTGTTTCATTTAACAACTATTTATTGAGCACAATTATATGTGAGGCATGTTGCCAGATGCGAGAAACACCATGTTGTACAAGAAGGGGCCCCTGCTTTCATTAAAATTTATAGTCTCATTAAATCTAATTTAATCTTCAAAATAGGCCCATCTCTATCAAAGCTGTATGAATATTATTATTTCTATTTTACAAGTTCAAAAATTGAGTTTTGCAAAGGTAGATTGAGCTGCTTAAAGTCATATAGATGATCACTAAATGTTGCAGTACAAGCTCAAACCCAGCTATATCTGATTTAAAGTTACGTGCTCTTAAAACTAATCCTTCATAAACATCTCAGAAAGATGCTGAATTGACAGGATTTCCATAAAATTTAAAAGGATAAATAAGGGTGAGAAGGAGGCAGAGCTAGTCTTGATAGTAATAATTACCATCTTGGCCTGGGACTATGAAGTACTTTTCTAGGTCTTTAACTACATTATATCCTTTAGCTCTTCAAGATAACCTCATGGTGTAGGTATTACAGCTCTCATCTGCATATTAGAAGACCAAGGTTCAGAGGACTTTGACAATTTTTCTTAAAGTCAGATGGTAGCTAACCAGCACAGCTTAGACTCAAGTACAGGCCTCTCCAACGCCAAATCTCCTGTTCTTAAGGAGAACACCCTGTCTTTTGAGTAAGAGATTTTGCTTTGAAGCTTTTTCCCCATTCATGTTTAGTTCTGCTTGTCCGGGTCAAAAGTGCCACAGGGCACAATCACTCTCTCTACTATCCTTTTTTTAAGGTGCCTCAAACTGTGTAAAATTTACCTGAAAGATGGGACAGGAGATTCCCACCCTAATCCTGGCTCTGCTATGAGCCACGTCCAGTCACTGGTCAAGTTACTTTCCCTCCCTGGGCCTGATCAGATTTCAATCTCATTACCAAGACATACGGCACAGATGAGGAGAAACCTTTTAGACTATGACCTACTGATGTGTGAGGCTGGTCACCCAGCCACTAGGAGCATCTCACTTCTCCAAGGTAGCAGGTAAAGAAAGAGTCACCGTATTGCTCAGACTCTTGGAAGGGCACTGAGGGGGTTGCCTTTCAGCATCTGTGTCAGAGATAAGACCAGCAGCAAGAGAAGCCACCACACTGGAAGGGAAGCAACTAGGAACAAAACTGCTGGTAACTAGCAGGGAGGAAAATGGTAGAGACCGAGCATGGTAACAAGCCTATAGGTCTTTTTGGATTATTTTTCCTGATAAAGTTTCCATTAAAAAATGTTTTTAAGCCTGGACAGATAGCATGCCTGGTAGCATATTTCTCTGGCTTCTGGGTGGAAAGTAGAGTGAAGAAGAATTAATAAACCTCCCAAAAGCAATCTGTGCCCTTTGTCTTGAGGAAAGCTCCTGACATGGAAATTACACACCCCGTAAATCATAATCAGCTAGGTAGGACAGGAATAAGGTTCTGAAAGCTCCTTTGTATTAAGAAAAGAGGATTATTCCTCAATTATATTTAGTCAAACTCCTTCACTCTACTTCCCATCCTTCTTCAGCATTCCAGAGGGTGCTGGAAAAAACAAGGTGAATGTGGTAACAGTAGTGTTGCTCTACTATGCTATTGGAAAAATCTCATTTTTTTTTTTAGCTCAAAAGGGAGCCTCTTACTCAACATACAGAATTTAAAAATAATTTCAAAGGACTAAATGCACAGAGAGGCAAGTATTGTGTTACAAAGAAGATCCTTTCTGAACTCCCAAAGCACACACATCTCAAAGTACTCAGGGTCTCGGTTTGCTCATTTGTAAAATGAGATGGTTGCCCAGAAAAATTATACCTGTGGTTCTTTCTAGTTCTGACTTTCTGTAGGGACATTAATACTTTGAAGTTCATTTACTTCAGAAAGCCTATAGGTAATAAACTTTCACTAAATATCAAAAATAATCCAGAAGGGAACCTTAAATAGTTACCTAATCTCAGATACTTTAGAGAATATCAATTAGGAACAGGGATAGAAAATTACAACAAAGAAACAGCAACCTTGATATTAATTATCATTGCTTATCTGTCTACAGCAGGGCTGAGGAAAGCACATTTTATTTGTTTCAGTTCATCAATTTCTTTTGTTTAGAGTGAGCACATGTTCAACAGAATAAAAACAAATATTTTACTTTCCACTAATAACACCCAAGGATGTGGCTTTGTGATTGCTTTTTTTGTTTCTGTTGTTTTCAGCATTTAGAATGACTGGAACAAAAGGAAAAGAACCAATTGAGAATGACTAACAGCATGAAAAACAATGCTGCGATTTCGTTCTACTTGATTCAAAACCTAAAGGTTTGGAGATTTATGCTTGCCTACAAAATGCTGCAGTGAAACACCAAGAGCCCAGAACAGCTATGATGGCAAACTGTGAAATCAGCCAAAGAGAGACTCATCAGTCGGTGCTGGGGCTGAGCTGGATAAAAAGAAAAACTCACGGACCAGACGGGGTCCTGTTCTCCTCGAGCCTCTGGAATTTATGGTGTACTAAGGAGGGCCTCTTGCATTAACCCTGGCCTGCAAAAACCCTGGGCTGGAATGGACTAGCTATTTTTCAAGGCCATGCAATGAAAACTTGATTGAAAGCAGGCATATTGAGATTAAAATCAATAAGGCAAGTAAAGTGCATATCACAGTACCCTTTACATATTGCTACATAGTTAGTGCTCAATAAATAATATCAGAATAGCAGCCCCAGCAGTAGTTGTAAAAGCAGTCATGTTAGAAGTGGTGACTGCAGCATTAGTTGTTATTATTTTATTATTAAATGGGAGATAGAAGACAAGTACACTACTGGGGACAATCATTCCCTCTTGCTCTCCAGTATCAAATAGTCAAGGATAATGGGAGCTCTAGTAGGAGAAATGAAGGGATTTAGAATCTGTATGCCAGGTCCTACAGCTGCTGCCTATATAGACTGTCTTATTTCTATATTCCATGTGGTAGGTAGCTTCAATTCCGTGTTACAGATGAGGAGATTGAGGGTCAGAGAGTTGAAAAAAATTCTGCAAATTCCCACAGTTGCTAAGTGGTGCAAGTTAAAATGCAAACCTAGATATGCCTAGTCTCAACTCACTTGCCTCATAGTGTCCCTAACCTATATATCCTAAAATTATAAGAACAGAATGACTCCAATTTGTTACTCATTTTGCCATACTACAAGGCTATTAGGTAGGTATTATTATCCCATTTAAAAGATGAGAAAATGAAGTTCTGATTTGCAAAATATCTTTCTTAAAGTCACACAGTTCAAAAATGGAAGAGTTGAAATTAGAAGACAAATCTTTTCTCCATTATTGTCACAGCATCCACACTCTGGTTGAAACAAGCCCTGTTAGTGACGGTGGTCATCGCCGATTTCTCCCACCACCCTCACCCACCCTGCTGGCAAAGCTTGCTTTGTTGCCCGACAACCATGTGGTTTGGGGAGAACCCTTCCTCAATCCTTGTTACTGATGGGTCTTATTATATACATACTGATCGGGGGGAGGGTGAGAAGGGACAATTTGAAGCCCCTCTTGCTCTGCAATGGGGCCTGGTGTCAGAGACCAGAGCAATGAGGGGCACAATGCTTAAGGCTAACACTGGACACATTATTAGAGCTACTAGCACTGAGCAGTAAAGGACCGCAGGGCTTCTGTGGGAAAGGAGACAGACAGATGCGGCAACCTCTAGAAAATTGTGGAGAGACAACATCAGGTCTTCCTGAAAGTGAAATTGACAAAGCAAATTCATAATCAATAATCAATCAACCCTAAAATGAAAATACCAGACACTCCCAATTGCTTATGTGTCTTTACAAATTTTGTCAGTTATAAAGTCTTTCTGTAGTGTTAGCTCTTGGTGAGAATTTTGACTGCTATTATTTTTCTTAAGAGAAACATGTCTGGTTATATCACGGGCCAGTCCTCATCCATCTAACCAGCTACACAGTGTGGGAAAGGAGAAGATTCGGCTTTTCTCTTTCGTCTGTGGTTCCTGGATGCGCTGAGTAAACAAAGGAAGCAGCCCTGTAGGTGGAGACTCAGTTCCTCAGATACTAAGGGGAATTATCTCTTTATTTTTAGTCCTTTGGGAAGTGCAGCATGGGGTCAGGTTGTTTGCTTTCAATCCCAGCTCTACCGGACTATTCACCACGACCCTGGGCAAGTCAATTAAACCTCCTGAACCTCTCTTAGTCAATACGATACGGTTTGCTATGAAGATTAGATGAGAAAATCATGCAGGTAAAGCATCACATAACATAACAAGTGATCCACAGGTGTTGGCTATTATTCTGACCATTGCCTTGCAGAGGTTCAGGTATGGAAATGTGTTAATCATGCTATTGGGGTGATCTGGGAGTTTATTAGATCTACCAAGGGGGATAATTCACCAGGAGAGTAGAGTAGGCTATGAAAACATTAGCCAAATCAAAGCTAACATTTACTTCTTCAGTAAAGACAGAATACCATCCTCCTAAAAGGTCCCTCATGGGCTTCTGCATGTTCCCAAGCTGTTGTCTTGGTTAAAAGAATATCTTGAGTTTTAGAGACGAGAAATGTTCAGGCTGGGCTTTGGAGCCTTTGGTGAGGCAGTCTGAAGACTTCTTCCCCTCTCCTCTGACCTTTGTTCCAGGTAAAGTATTGAGACCATTGCTGGCTACCGGGGAGGTCTGGGATTGTGGATCAGAGAGGAAAATCCTTGTACTTTTCAGCCATCCTTCCCCTGTATCCACCATGGCAGCCTTTGTCTTCAGCTAATATTTAGGCCACTTGGAGTTTCCATGTAGGAAAAACAGCAGGAAAAAGCAGCTTTGATTTCTGCACCTGGACTGTCCACCAAAAGACAGCTTCTTTTGCCTATTTGGTAGCTAAAAATATTCTGGCAGCTCATTTTGCAGCTATCCAAGCGTTTACTCCCTAAATGGGTAGCTGAGTGTGGTGAAAAGTGCACTACATAGGGGAGTTCAAAGACCAGTGTCCCAGGCCTTGCACTCTTGGAAATAATTGCTTCAACTTTCTGGACCTCAGTTGTCTCAATTGTAACATTAGACTGAGAAAATCTGTTTCAACAGGGTTGTAGTGAGGATTTATGTTAGATAATATAGGTGATGGTATTTGCCAAAGAACCTACTCAGATGCCTGTGGAATCTAATGAAAACTATTGAAGACTTGATATGAAGATGTTTTTTAGTTATGGTAAAAGGAAACATCTGCTAACTAACTTCCTCCTGGAGGAACACAGGTTGGCACACAAATGTTCACTCCCAGCTAAGGACCCAGCTTACTTCCTGACGGGCCTTGAAGCGTCTGTGGTTATTTTCACCTCCACTTCCCAGAGACGCCACAAGGGGAAGGACTTATCCTCATGGGTGGCCTCTGGATGTGTAGCTCCATTGCTGCCCTACCAACCATTTCATGGTGTAAAAATGTTTTCTTCTCTAAAAGCATATGGATGCAGGAGGAATAAAGAGAAACCTAAATTGAGCAAGAAAAACACCTTGGTCTTGGCTTGGTTCTGCCACTAACTTGCTTAAGTCTCTTTTAGATCTCACTTTTCTTTATTTGTAAAATCTATTCAGAACGTGCCAGGCACTAATCTAGGTAATGATGATTCCGAAATGGAAAGATTTAGTTCCCTCCTTCAAAGAATCCACAGCAGGATGGGTTAAACCGACTCGCAAGCCAACAGTTACAAAGCAAAGCGATAAATGCTGCTGTGGAATGATCAGGAGCTTGGAGGAAGGTGCCCCTGGGATTTGTTAAGAATCAGAAAAAGCTTCACAGGCAAGGCAAAGCTTAACTTCAAATTTGAAGCAGGAGCAGCAGTTGGGAAGGTGAGGAAACAAAGATAAGCATTACAAGCCAAGAGGACAAAATATGCAAGCATGGGCATGAGAGAAGGAAGGTCAGTAAGCTCAGGATACATTTGGGGATGGGATCAGGATTCTTATCCATCGGTCCATGAATACGTCTTCATGTATGATATTGTACATAAATGCATATATGCACTTTTCTGTGGGAGAAATCCATTCTGTGACCTTATCATATACTCACATTGGTTGGTGATAAGGGGTATATATATATATAATATAGATATATAGATATATGACAAGGGAGTTATACAATCTGTAAGGTCATATAATCAACTCTGTCATTCTATGGTTTTTATTTATGATAAGGAAATTATGCATATAAACCTTCTATACATATGTCTCCAGGGTGTCTGTTTCTAGTCTTTTTCTTATTATGCAATAATTGATAATCTCTTGATTAACTATTATATATCCTGGTCTTGCCTTGGCTCCTTCATAACCACCCTTGAAATCTGCATTTGTTCCAGCGCTCCTGTTTTTAACAGACTTGAACAATTTCAGCTCTGTCTCTACACGTTATCCAGAATTTTTTTCTATTATCTTTTTTTTGTATTAAATTGTCAAGTGATTTATAAAATATGCATTTAAACAGCAGGGAGGAAGGTGACAACAATTCTACATGATTTCTTCCTTTTTCAGACCTCAACATCCTCTATCAACTCCTTTCTGTCCACAGAAAACCCGGCTTTCTTATTTCACTGAGCCAACCTACATCTGTGCATGTTTACTCTCCAGCCCTCCTGTTATCATCTAAAGCCAACCCTTCCGTTTTAGCACCGGAGTCCCTCTTCTCATTGAAGGATATTCCTGTAGCATTGTCCACTATTTTCCCTGCATCATCATTCTCTTCTCTCTCTAGTGGATTCCTCCCAGTACCATTCAAACATAGTGAAATATCTACCATTTTAACCTCACATCTCTCTTGTGCAGTCACCCCATTTACCTGCTCCCTTTTGTAGCAAAACTCCTCAAAAGAGTCGTCTGGACCCATTGTCTCCATTCCTTGCCTCCATGTCTCATTTGCACCTACTGCAGACAGGTCTCTGTCCCTAGCAGAACCCAAGGACAGTAGTAAATTCTCAGTCCTCATATTATAGTCACCTCTTGGTATCCACGGAGGATTGGTTCCAGGACCCCTGCAGATACCCAAATCTGCCGTGCTCAAGTCCCTTGTGTGAAATGGCGTGGTATTTGCATATAACCTATGCACATTCTCCCACATACTTATATACTTTAAATCATCTCTGGATTACTTATAATACCTAATACAATGTAAATGCTATGTAAATAGTTGTGATATCGTATTTTTAAAATTTGCATTATTTTTATTATTGTATTTTTTCATTATTCATTTTTAAAAAAATATTTTCAATTGGTGGTTGGTAGACTCCAAGGACGTGGAAGCCCACATGTGGAGGACTGGCTGTACTTCACCCAGCAGCCACACTGCTGTACTCAATCATTCTCATTGCTTGGGATACTTCACTTTTGAGGGGACAGTACATTTTTCCAGTTTCTCTTCTACCTCACTGGCCACTCCTTTTCTATTTTCTTTGCCAGATTATTTTTATCTGCATCTCTTAAAGGTGAAGTGCCCCACAATTCACAACTTGTTCCTCTTCTCTAACCACATTATACTCTCTCCCTGAGTGATTTCCATACATCAGTTGGAATATTTTCTCTTCAATAATGTTTCTAAAGTTGTATCAATAGCCTGGACTTTTGCCTTGCACTTCAGAATCGTGTGTCCAACTGCTTACTTGACACCTTTGGTTGGATGAATAACAAGTATCTCAGTTTTTTAAAAAATGTCCACCTATACCACCAGATACAAACCTGCTCCATCCCTAGTTTTCCCCATCTTTGTCAATAGTACCATAACTGCTCCCCAAGTTGCACAGAGTGAATAACTCAAATACTTAGACCCATCCATGACTTCTCTTTTTCTGTCACAGAAATTCACATTCAATCTGTCAGCAGATCCTCTCAGCTTTCCCTTTAAAATATACCCAGAATCCAATTTTTTCTCACCATCTTCACTACCACCACCCTGCTCTAAGGCATGTCTCTCACCTGGACCCCTGCAACAGCCTTCTAACTATTCCTCAGTTTCCACACTTTCCTTCTTAATCTCAAGCAACTAAAGCAATACTTTAAAAATGTAAATTGGCCAGGTGCGGTGGCTCATGCCTGTAATCCTAGCACTTTGGGAGGCTGAGGTGGGAGGCTTGCTTGAGGTCAGGAGTTTGAGACCAGTCTGAGCAAGAGTGAGACCCCGTCTCTACTAAAAATAGGAAAAATAAATTAGCTGGGCATGGTGGTGCATGCCTGTGGTCCCAGCTACACAGGAGGCTGAGGCAGGAGGATCATTTGAGCTCAGAAGTTTAAGGTTGCAGTGAGCTATGATGATGTCACTGCACTCCAGCCAGGGTGACAGAGCAAGACCTTGTCTCAAAAAAAAAATGTAAGTCATATAATGTCATTCCCTGCTATCAACACTCAAAACACCTCCCATCTAAAGTCCTTAGTTTACAGGGAAAAATATAACCCCTACGTATTTCTCTGTACTCGTATTCTGTTAGCCTGCCTACTTCTCACTCCTATTCCTTGAATACCTCCCAAACGCACTCCTGTTTCAGTTTCTTTATGTTACAGTCTTCTCTACCAAGAATATTTTTCGCCAAATATTTGTGACACTTTCCTTCATTTTATTCAGTCTCTGCCCAAATGTAACCTTCTCTGAGAAGTCTTCCATGACCTACCTAACATAGCACCCCAATTTTCTCTTTTTTCCTTTCTATAGTTATCTATGTTACAGTATTTAATATAAACATATTTATATGTTTGTAGTCTATTTCCTCTATACACATAGGTATTTGAGAGCCAGGACTTCTCTCTGATTCAACACTGTATATCTACTCCTAAAACAGTGCCCGGTGGGTTATCATTTAGTCAGTATGTATGGAATAAATGAGAGAGAACAGAGGTGAGTGAGTTTTTGCGACAACCTGCATTTAGGTCTTATCCCAGAAGAATCTCTAACTGAAGACACTGACAAGGACAATCTAATTTGTCTTTGGTCATTTGCATTAGGATATATAAAATTTATATAGATGAAGTAATGGGTTAGGCATAAAATCAGCCTTTAAGTTTGTTGAAAGCAGCAACTCAATAAAAAGCAGACACTTTGGCATGTGTCTCTAACAATACTATTAATAATGGTAATAGCTATTATATGTTAGGTACTATTTTAAGTTATTTACCTGTATGAACTTAGGTAATCCCCACATCACCATGAGCGAGTTACTTTTAATGTCCCCATTTCACAGGTGAAGAATTAAAGGCTAGGAGATATTATCACAGAGCTAGTAGATGACGAAAACAGGTTTTGAGCCTGGGGTCTGTCTGTTAAATACTCTGATTTTTCTTCTTCTATAAGATGATGACAAAAGCAAAAATCTCAGCATAAGACTCCTTATTCTAAGTTGTTTTATCAGTCATTATGAATCTGTAATCATTTGCCTAATTGTGATTCTTTTTAAAAACAAATAAAACTTTTTATTTTCAAAGACTTCAAGAATTCATATATGTATATTTATTCATATGAAAATAATCAAAAGAAAAAGGAAGAAAGACTGCAAGAAAGAAAGAAAGAAAGAGAGAAACAAAGAAAGGAAGAAAGAAATTATGTTGAGTTGAGATGCATGAACTGACTTTTCTGAAGGTCAAAACCGTTGTGTATTAGCAATTTCTAATTGTTGAATCTATAGATGCATGCATGAATTTGAATTATTAACTAGCTAAGAAATTCAGAAGTGTCCTACATTGTGCCTAGCTTGACATGCCTTTTCTGACAATGTCATAAACAGTCATGACTTACTAATTTTTTTGGTTATAATATACAATTTACAAAATTGCTTTTACAAATATTTTTAACTTAATTCTCATAAGGATCTCATAAGGAAACATATGTTTGTTGAGCATCTATTCTGTTCCAAGCATTGTGCCAGTTGCTTCATAGTCATTATTCTCATTTGTTCCAGTATAGCTCTGTTATCTATTAAATAAAATAGAATTTTTAGTTAAATATTTTTCTACATGACACTAGAAGCATTACCCATAGAACAAAAAAACTGATAAATTAGACTTCACTAAAATTAAAATAATTTTGTTCTGTGAAAGATCCTCTTAAGAGGATAAAAAGATAAGCTACAAACTGGGAGAAAATATTCGCAAATCACACACATCTAACAAAGGACTTGTATCTGGAACATACATAAAGAACTCTCAAAACTCAACAATAAAAGAAAGAACAGAGACATTGCACCAAAAAGGATATACAGATGGCAAATAAGTGTATGAAAATATGGTCAACATCACTAGCCATTAATAAAATACAAATTTAAACCACAATAAGATACCACAACATATCTATGCTAATGGCTAAAATTTTTTAAATGACACCTCCAAATACTGACAAGGACACAGGAGAACTGGAATCACTCAAACATTGCTGTTGAGAATGTGGAATGGTATAGCCAATCTTGAAAACAATTTGGTAGTTTCTTATAAAATTAAACATGCAACTACTATATAACTCAGCAATTGTGCTCTTGGGCATTTATCCCTCAGAATGGTAACTTAATGCTCACACAAAAACCTATACATAAATATTCATAACAGCTATGAACTGTAAACAACCCCAAAATCATCAATGGGCAAATGGCTAAATGGAGAGTGCTACATCCTTACCGTGGAAAATTACTCAGCAATACAAAGAAAAATACACTGAGTGAAAAAAAACCAACACTAAAAGGTTATATACTGAATGATTCCATCTATATAACATTATTGAAATGGAAAAATTATGGATATGGAAAACATTAGTGGTTGCCAGACATTAGGGAATGGGGGAGGTGTGTGTGGCTATAAAAACACAACACAAGAGATACTTGTGCTGATAGAACTGTGCTGTGTCTTGACTGCAATGGTAGATATGCAAACTTGACATGATAAAATTGCATAGAACTAAAGACACACACACACACAACTGGAGAAAACTGAATAAGATTGGTGGATTATATCAATGTCAGTTTTCCATGGTAGAAACTGGGTAAAAAGTATACAGATCTTTCTGTATTACTTTTTACAACTGCAAATCAAATCCAACAATATGTGAAATGAATAATAAATCATGAACAAGTGGGTTTTATATGAGGAATGAAAATTGGTTTAATGTCTGAAAATTAGTCAATTTATTTCACCATGCTAAGCAAATATCTTCTCAATAGATGCAGAAAAATGATTTGACAAAAGTTAATATGCATCACAATTTTTAAAAATCTCTTAGCAAACTAGAAATAGAATGGAAGCTTACTCAAATGAGTAAAGAACATCTACAAAAACCTATACCTATTATACTTAATGGTCTGATTGTCTTATGCTTCTATAAACATTCTTATTCAAGTCTTTGGTATGTGTAAGTTTACATTTTTGTTAGTATGTACCTAAGAGTAGAATTGTGAGTCATAGATATGCACATGTTCAGCACTGGTAAATATTGACAAATAGTTTCAAAGTGGTTGCACCAACTTTATACTTTCATCAACTGCTGATGAGAGTTCCTTGGTAATACTTGTTAATATTATTTTTTAATCTGACACATTCTCTGGATATGTAGCGGTATCTCACTAGGTTTTAATTTTTCATTTCCCTGAAAATTAACATTATTAAGGGCATTTCCTATTTTTTTGGCCAGTTGGATAGTCTCTTTTATAAATTGCCTCAAAGTCTTTTGCTCATTTTAAAAATTGTGATAAATTCTCCACTCTGGAGATGTCTTTCTGATGAACAATGTTTTTAAGTTTTAATAAAGTAAAATTATTAATCTCTTTTTATATAGTAATGCTTTTTCTGTACAGTCTTGTATTTGTTCTATGAAAATTATGTGTTTTTATTTTCTAACAACTTTTAAGATTTTCTCTTAATCATTGGTTTCTAGCAATTTCACTGTGATGTGCTTAAGTGTATTTTTCTTTTTATTTACCTTAAGGTTTTCAATGCTTCTAGGATCTGTGACTTGATATAGTTTTTCAGTTTTGGAAAATTCTTAGCTACTGTCTTCCAGATATTGCTCTGTCTCATTCTCGCCTCCTGTGATTTTCCTTACACATGTTTTAGAGGTTTTTATCACTTATGCAATGTCCACAATGCTCTTCTCTGCATTTTTCACTCTGTACTTCAATCTGGATATTTCCTACTGACCTATTTTTCCATTTTAATGATCCTTTCTTCTATATTTAATCTTAATCATTAAACCTATCCATTGCATTTTTAATATCAAACATTGTATTTCTCAATTCTAGAATGTTTATTTGATTCTTTTTCATAGATTTGAGTAATCTGGTGATATGGTCTCAACTATTTTCTTGAATATATAAATTATAATTATGTAAAGTCTTGTCTGGTAGCTCTGCATCTGGATTACCTCTGAATATGTTTCTATAATCTATATTTTTCCTGAGGTTTGATCTAATGGCCCTGTTTCTGACTTGCCTGGTAGCTGTTGACTCAATGTCACACATTGGTTAGGGAAAAAAAATGATGAAGCTCTAGATTATATTATCTTTTTCCAGAGAAAATTTAATTTCCTTAAGTAGGCAGTAACAGTATAGTTATATAACCTTGATGAAACCAGAGATTAAAATATTTCTAAATTCTGTTTCAGGTTTTGTTTGGGCTGGTATATGTCTGGTTTGTGTTTATACTAAAGGCATAGATTTTAGGGTTCTTAAATGGAAGCCAAGTACTTGCCAGGGCCTTTCTTCCTTGGTGTGCCCGGAACTCCAAGTTTTGTCTTCCAAATTTTGTGAGATGGCAGAAATTTCTGCTTAGCTTTATAGACCCTTAGCATTTGCTTTCTGCTTGATTTCTTGTCCTTTTGCCCAGTATATGTATACATCACCTGAGATTCAGAAAATTCCTTTAAATGGCATTAGACATTTTCTTGTGCTCACCTTCTGCAATTTTCTTTTCTCCAGGATTTAATAGTTCAAACTTGGTTGACAAGGAGTCCTGAACCCCCCCTTTTTTTTTTTGGTCCCATTCTAGCAAGATTGCTGCAATTTCAATTTCTGGTCATGCTTTATGCCCTGAGGCAAACTGACAAATTCCAGGAGGGAAAATAGTGGTGGTGGTCTAGAAATAACCTCAATGCATTTCTTTCCTTTCTGGGATCATGGCTCCTCAAATCCTGTTTGCCTTGCTTTCTCTCTGATGATTTCAGACCACTATTTTTTAAAATCTAGGTTTTGTGGTTGCTTTCAGTTGGAACACTAGTCGAATACAAAACTACTCCTTTGTAGCCAGAAGCAAAAATTATCATTATTTATTTTATTTTTTTCTACCCGAAATGACCTCTTATATCATTATTTATTTTAGTAATCAAATTATCCCAAATTTTGGCAGCAGGAGTCCAACTGAGCTGGATTCCAGGTCATTTTGATGTGTATCCTTAATTCGTGACACTCTCTTACTCTCTGCCCCAACAAGATGTTTCAAGCTCACTTTGTACTTACTCTGCCAAAGACGTAGATTCTGTTATATGTGCAAGGACCCCATGGACTTTTGGTGAGAAATGATGTTTAGAAGCCAAGACCTGTGGGAAAATATACTCATGGCTACTGGGGTGACATCGCTTCTGGCCCTTTCCATGGCTTAATTACATATATTTATGATAACACAAATTCAAATCCAACACCATTGTGTTTGTCCTTGCCTTTTTTCATTCCATAGTTACCCATTTGTTTTATCCTACAGTACATAAAATTGTTTCAAAATGTCTATACCAATGCCATTACCAACACACCTTAGTAAAGTTCAGGATTTCTTTACATTTCTTTTTGTTCTTAGCACATGTTTTATTAAGAGTGTACATTCAAAATAATATGATCAAATTCCTTGGATTAATTTTTTTCTATGTAAATATGTTATCAATTGACATATAGTTAGGGTCACTTGGTTCTCTATTGCGCTGAATTTTGTTGAACATATCAATGAAAACAAATGTATGATTATTTGCCTCAGAACTATTAGTACAAAAATTTGTATTATTAGATTTCCTAATATTGGGTCATTCTTTGATCCCCAGAATAAATATTATTCAGCCATTATTATTTTCTTAACATGTTGTTGGAAGGGTTGATTAGTAAATATTTTAGATTCAAAAGGAAAAATGTTTTCCTAATTTTATATTTTGTGTCTTTATTAGGTTTAGTTATAAATATTACATTTGTTCAGACAAATATATGGATTTTTATTCATTTTTATTTCTGTGCTCTGGAACAATTTAAGTAAGAATGGTCTTTAAAGGATTGATCAAATTTCCTATATAGTCATCTAGTTTAGATGATTTTGAGCAGGTAGTTCTATGAATTCTTTATCTTTTTATATGGTAATCAGTCTGTTTAAGTGTTCTATCACACTGAGGGTCAATTATGATATGTATTTTTGCTTAGGATTTCAAAACATTTCCATAGATTTATGTGTACTAATTTCATGATTTTGTTCATTTCATCTTATTTAAAAGTTATTTCCCCTCTGTAATTTCTCATTTTATATATATTTGATATGCTTTAGCCCTTTATCTTTAAATAGTTACATAATAATGGTTTGTTTATTTCATAGTTTTCCTAAAGAATTATAAATTTACTACTTTGACTTTTTAAAACTACTTTATTAATTTAGAATTTGAGTACTATAAAGTGCACCCATTCTAAGTGTGCAGTTTGAGCACTCTTGAAAATGCACTTTTGTAAACACATCACAATCAAGACATAGACCATTCTCATCACCACAGAAACTCTTTCACGCACATTTGCAATAAATCCCCACCACCACTCCTGTCCCCAGGAAAACACTGATCTGCTTTCTATCACTATAGGTTAATTTTGCTATTCTAGAATATCATATAAATAAAATCATCCTGTGTGGACTCTTTGTGTCTGCCTTCTTTCACTTAATATAATGCTTTTGGGATTCACACAAGTTGCTGTTTCTATCAATCAATAGATAATATTGATCATGTTGTTATTGCTCAATATTCCATTGTATGGATATAACAATTTGCATATATTTTAGCACTTTTTTTATATCTTCTTGAAGTGTCTGTTTCAATCTTTTGCTCTTTTTATTGGGTTGTTTGCCTTCTTATTAATGAGTTGTAAGAATACTCATTCACAAAGACACAAAAAATCAGCAATAAGAAAACATAAAATATTTTCTGCCGGTCTATGAGTTGCCCTTTTATTTTATTAATGGAATTTTTTAAAGAATCTTACCTGATACTCTACCCCTGCATCTCACTATCTCTGGTCTTTTCAGTTACATGACCCAGGAAATCTCCCTCTATGCAAGAGCCAGTATGAGTAGGGATTTTGCCCAGCAGAAAGAATCCTGAATAATGCCTAGTGAGCTCAAGGCAATCTATACCAGCTTTCCTAGTGTCCAGATGTCAAATCAACAAAAATATTTATTGCCATCTTGGAACCCAGGCTCAGAGCAGTGGATTAGTTGGTTTCAGACCACACAGCAATTACAATGTTGCTTTCCATTTTCCTCTGGGAAGCTGATGCTATATTTTCCCCATAATGTTTGCTTCTCATTGTTTATGGATTTGATATCTTTTCTAAGCCATTTAACAGTTTTATTTGCCAATTTAGACGCATGTCCTTATTCCCAAGTAGATTATGAGTTTTTTAATGGCAAAGCAAATTTACTCCTATTTAGTAGGTACCAAAAAAAAAAAATCTGAGCTCCCCTTACTTACTGTTTTTCTTACGTTCTATCAGAGAAAGATGCCAACTTTTACCCAATTTTCCCTGTAAGCAACTTGAAAATCATTTTATTTTCCTTATACCTTTTACCAATCAAACACCAAGCCATACCAATTCTTTATCTCTAAAATCTATAATTCTTCATCCCCACTAGTATTTATTTAGTCCAAACAGATAATATCTTGTTTGAATGATTATTTTTGTTTTGTTACCCTGTTTTCTTAGGGACAAGACTTTACTTTTTTTATTAGCCATACATTTATTCATTTTAGATTTTATTGAGCACTCAAGTATCAGACATTAAGTAGACATTTAATCCAAATATGTATGTAGTAGCAGGTGAGTAGCACATCTTAGAGGGGATGAATTTTAAAGGCTGGGTAACTGCTAGCTGGGCACAGAGGAAACATTCATTCCAAGCAAACAGCTGCACCAAGTATCTGCACATATGTGTGTCAGGTGGTGGAGGAGGAAGAGGTAGGCAGAAACCAGTCACAGTTAAGTAGCTTTAATTTATTCTGAGGTCAATAGGGTACCTTTAGGAAATTTTGAGGTAGGCTGAAAAGTGGCAATGATACAGACAGTAAGCTGTTTTTAATTACTGCCACTCTGACACCGTTAAGAATAGGCTGCAGCGGCTTTGGTGAGAAGTAGTGAGGGCCAGAATGAGGACAGCAATAGAGGGATGGACTAAAGGGACAGATCTGAGAAATATTTGAGAGACCAGATAGGACTCTGTCACAGTTTTGTTAATGAGGGCAAAAAGAGTCAAGCATGGAGCATATTTCTTGCTTGGACAACTGAGTGTTGGCATCCCATTCACTAATTTTTAGATATATTGAGTTCCAGGTGGCTTCAGGACGTTCAAGTGGACATCCAGTAGGATTCTGTAGCTGAGAAGAAAGGTGTAAGAGGGGGGAGACTTCAAAAGCACAACTAAGTTATACTCCACATTGCAATCAGCAATACTTTCCAAATATCTATTCCATTTATTTACTTATTTGCTATGTGCCAGCGATTTGCAATGCTTCGTGGTTGTTAAGATGAAAAAAAGGAAGAGCTCCTGGCTCTTCTTTTATGAGTAGAATAGATAAGCTTAAGAAAAATAATAAGAAATCAAAGAAACAAGCACGAATCAATTTATTTGGGAACACATAAATGGGAGTGAATATTTGAGCTGAGCCTTGAAGGAAGAGTAGAAATTTGTTTGTTGTGTTCCTTTGCTTTTTAGTTGGAGCCAGGTTGAAAAATAATTTGAATTGTGACCTGTGGGCAATGAAAGGGGGAACTGGATATTACTTTTATTTTTGGAAGTTGATGTTAATGGCAATTTAGAGACTGCTTGGAACTGGGAAGTTTTGATCATTTCACTTTTTTCTTGTATGACTATACTGATTATTTGGAATTTAAGCAAGAAACCTTGACATTTAAAAAGTTTCAGCTTCTTTTCTATGGTGGAGCAGCAAAGCACCATAAATCAGATCTATTTATTCTGCAGAGAGTTACTTAACAGGTCCCTTAGGCAAATATAAATCAAATAGGTACCTAATACCCTAGATAAGCAGAACTGTGGAAGAGGGAAAATGCAGAAAATGTGCACAGGGACATTTTCTGCCTAGAAGCCTCTTGAGAGGAAAGAATTAAGATCCATCTCCTTTCTTCTTAAGGTTCAGTGCTATCTCAGTTTTACTCAGGAATTAATTAGGTTCTACAAAAGACCCACTTACCAAGTAAGGACCCGAAGGGGAAAGCACCAAGAGGGGAAGCGGAGCCTGAGTGGCAAGCTAGGCTCCATGGCAGGGCCTCGACGGAAATGAGAATGGGCATGTGCCTGACACTGTAAACCCTCCTTATCCCAGAGAAAAACTTTAGGCACAACGGCTGTGCCTTAAATGTAAGCTCAAGGATGGACTACCCTTGTAAGTCCATCCCTGAGCTCCTTTCCGTGGAGAGAATGCTTGTGGGAGTAGGATCCAGATGAGCAAAGGTGTCTTTGCTGCCAATGATCAGGAAACGGCCAGTAGTGTAGCACCACTCCTCAATTGTACCATTGACAGCAAAAGAAACAAGGTAGTCAAAAACCTAGCATCTGCTTGTGGCCAGATCTGATTCTTGAGCTCTTTTTTAGCCTGGAAGCAGTCCTTGCTTCTTTGGCCTAAATAATTCCCCTAAATAATTCTTAGACAATTGTTGGGTATTGAGAAAGCTCAAAGAGAGACACACTAAAATCTTTGCTGTATTAGTTTGCTAGGACTGCCATAACTAAGTGCCACAGACTAGGTGGCTTAAACAACATAAATATAGTTTCTCACAGTTCTGAAGGCTAGAAGTTCAAGATCAGAATGTCAGCAGGATCGGTTTACCCTGTAGCCTCTCTCCTTTACCTGTAAGCGACCATCTTTTCCCTGTGTCTTCATGTGGTGTTCCCTTGGTGTACACCTGTGTCCTGATTGCCTCTTCTATAAGGACACAAGTCATATTGGATTAAGGCTCACCTTAATGACCTCATTTTAACTTAATTACCCCTTTAAAGAGCCTCTCTCCAAATACAATCACATTCTGAGGTACTGGGGGTTAGGGCTTCACCACATGAATTTTGGTGGGATAAAATTCAGCCCATAACACTTGCCAAATTTTACAAATGGAGACTTGAATTACTTTAAATGTTAGAAAGATATAACCCTCATTATTTTAAAAAGTTATTTTAGTGTCAAATCTTTACTCATCACCAATTTTATCAAATCTAATGCTAGACCAACTTGCTTCAGAACTTTATACTAAAAAAAATTTAAAAATAGAATAGATACAATCCTGTAAGTCTCTCTCTATTCCCACTCATGTCTGTCCTTACAGGGAAATTTCCAGTATTTATCCTAATAACATTGCTATGGCTATTTTCATTCTTTTGTTGTAATCTTACCTATACTCCAAGCTGGTGAAGTGATCATACCAGTTACATCTTCTTAATATTCTTACATAAATGTCAACTTCAGAATAAATCCATACTCCCTGGCATGGCATATTCCTTAAATATTTGTCCTTACTTCCCTTTCAAGGTCCACTCACTGCCCTGCCCCTATGTGGTGGCAAGCTGAACACGCCATTTCTGCTCATAGGTCCCACTCCCTTGTGTGTGTTCCTATCTTTGCCTGGAATGACCTTGTCTCCTGCTGTGTGGTTTGTTGTCTTTCATTTATACTCATGTATCTTTGAATAATGCCTCTGTCACAATATATATTGTATTGGATTACAATTGTAAGTTTCATTGTGTGTTTTACCCAAAGGATCCAAAGTGTTTTGAATGTAAGGAGTGAACCTTTTATAAGTTGTCTAGAGTTTGGCATGTAGAATGTTATTAGCTCAATTAAGGTGAGTTAAAGGAATGATGAATGCATGGCTTAATTGGTTGTTGAGGATGCTGGTGCTAATACTGCTTGGCGGCACATGCTTAGCCCATGAAATTGAGAACAATTTTAGTTATTGAATAAATCTGAAAATGATGTGTTTCTGAGTCCCTATCCCAACAATAGAAGCAGCACCTAGATAAGGGAAAAATATATATATATTTTCTAACAATTGTTTCTCCTACTGAGACTTTCATGATGCCGCTGCCTTCCCTCTGAGGCTGTGGTATGTGTGTTAGCCTGACAGGGTCCAGGACGCCTGAGCACAGCCTTCACTTGACACCTGACAGCTCAGCTTCTCCCTGATCCTGCAGGGAGCTGTGAAAAGACATCAGGTGGCAGGGGCTTTTACTCCTGCCTTATTAAAATGGGGAAGTGGACCCTGAAAACTAAATCCATGAAAACCTGTAATTCAGGGAAGGGAGTTGGAGTTTACAGAGACATGTAATAGACTCCTTCAAACAAATTCTAAAATTTTAAAGACCATTATATCACACCCATGTTCACAATCTGCCACAAACTAAACTCCCTCTTTTCAAGAAAAAAAAATTATTTCTAACAAATCATAGGTCATAGACTTCCCAAGAGAAGGCAAAAACCAGCTTCTCCCCGGGTAACAAATTTTCCTAGATTTAGCTAACCCTGCATGAGAGATAGCACCCGACCCTCTCACTTGTTAAATTAGGCAGCCAGTTCCCGCACATAGCCTTGTTTTACCACCACCTCTCCGCGTTAATTGCTTCCTGGAGAGGCGTTGAGAAGCTGGGGTAGGAGGAACCTGGCAGCATGCGGGGGTGATTCCTGAGGGCTCTTTTCCTGTACTCGTTATGTCCCCTGACACATCAGCCTCCAGGTTTCCTCAGAGCACCCAAGTCAGTCATGCCAGAGGACAGTATCATAGGCCACCCTCCCTCCTAAGTGATATAACAGGAGGTTAATTCCCAGGCACGGTGCCTAGGGAAGCCAGGGAGTGTGCAAGGGAGACTGGTCATTCCCAGATAGAGCTGTGTCAGCTCTCTCACCCTAAGTACTGGGAGCAGACAGAAGCTGTCTAGGTTTGAAGACCTAAGGGGGTGCTGGCCGCCTACAGGGTTATAACTACAGATAAAGCCAGAGGAGAGTGCAGAGACCTCATGGCGATGCTCTGCCTGGAATGAAGCAAGGACTCAGTAATGTATGACACTGGGTGGGTCTTCTCTTTTGTTTCTCAGAATGCCTGACCCAGGCTCAAAGCTTATTAGAAGATCAATAATTACCACCTCACTTGGCTCAGAGGCTGAGAACAGAAATGTCTCTACTGAGGGTCATGTAAGAAAATTCACCTTGTTAAAGCAATAGCTAAGTTTGGGATAGCAATAAGTACTTGAAACACATAATATATGTTTTTTTAAATAGCAGATCTCTCATCCCCTCCACACAATAATTTCTCGTCTACTGGAAAAGAGGAAGCCTATGCAAAAGTAGCAAATGTGAGACACACTAGCTCTAAAGAGATCAGAAATAATCCAGAAGGACCACGCCTCTGAGACATTTCTACACATGAACATATATTGTTCCAGGACTGTTTCACCTCTTTCCTATGATCATGTCTGTTTCCTCAAATAGACGGCAGAGTCCCAGCTACATCATTATTTCTCTCATCTACTTTTGTATAGTCCATAGTGTCTAGTAAAGTGACAGGCAAAAGAAGGTGCCAAAGTCAGTGTTTCTGGAAAGGAAGGAAATAAGGGGGAGAAGGAAAGAATGGGAAGGAGATATAGAGGAAAACTAGATCAGGGATGTTTTAAGGTTTTCCAGAATTATAAAGCAATTCACTCTCTGGGCCAAGATGTAAGTTAATTTTTTTTTCATTGCAATGATTCAAAGGTCCAGAGACCAGAAAGTTAAAAAGCCGTCAACAGTGTTTGTTCATAGCTCTTACTCTCCAGTCAAATTCAATATTCAAACAATATATAAATACATTCTGCTTGACTTTTTACAACCTTCTGTCTAACACTGGCCATGCTCAACAAACAAAACAGTTCTGGGCCCGGGAGCAAACAAGCAGAAGTCCTAAAATAACGCATTTGAACATGTTGCCATCTTTTTCAAGGCAGATGTGCAGATAGCTAAAGGAATGCCAGCGCTGAATTTAACCCCCCTTGCCTGAAATCAATGATTTGCACTTTGCATTAAGGATCCTCTTTATTAATAGAAAACAGTTGCGACCTGGTCAGTGGTAGCAAGTACTGAACCCGTGAGAGAGGCTTCTCTGAGGATTTCCTCCAAAACAAGAAGGAAGAAGAAAGTCAAGACGGGAAATCATAAGTTCTCTGTCCTAACATTTTCTCTTTCTCCAATTTTGAGGGGAACATGGGAAAGCCTCTATTTTTTATCTAAATCTATAGCATCCTTACCCAAGTCCCCCCCCCAACACACACTTTGACTCTGCTTCTCCGTCTGTCTTTCTGTCTGTGGGGCATGAGCGTACATGTGCCTACTCATGTACATGTGTGCACGCACTTTTCCCTGGAGGAGGAAGGAGAGGAAAGGAATGCACCGTGTAATTCCTAAAAAGTTAATTTTATTTTCAAGAATGCAAAGTGTTACTAGAAAAAAATAACGTTATAGGATTGTTTTTTGAAATATTTACTTTTTTTTTTTAGAATTTACTTTTTTTGCCAATCTTTCATCTCTCATCTAGCTCCTTATGGCAATTTAAGAATAATCTTTTCTTGCTCTGGTTCTAGTTAAGATGGAATAAGCACCCTCCACCCTGTCTGTCTCACTCAGTATAGCTACAAAACTAAGCTGAATGCATAGAGCAGATGCTTGAGGACTTTGAAAAATAAATAGTAGCAGGTAGGTTGAGGAAGAAGACAAGTACTATCAAAGTACCATCAAACCTCTTGTGTTTATAGTTTTTTTCCACCCTACCTCCTGCTGCCTGGCCCCAGATGGAGGTGCAGTTATAGAAGTACACAGCAAAGCAGGACTGGAATTAGGGTAAGGAAAGTGAGGCAGGGTAGTAATGTGCAGATCTGGATTCTGTATTTATTTAAAATTGCAACATTTTATTTATTATAGATTCTTGCATTAATTTTTATTTTTTGATATGTTGCATTAAAATTTTATTTGTCTTGATTATTGAATATTTTGGTGTCCTCTTAAATTTTGCACCTGAGAAATGTGCCTCACTTGCTGTACCCTGGTCCTGGCCCTGCAGTGGAGAGGGGCAAATAAAACCCCAGCTTTTTCGATGGAAAGCCAAAAAGTTGTGCCCCAGGGAACTGAAAATGACCAAGGAGATTATAAGACAGAGAGGAGCTTAGGAAAGTGACCCCATGAAAATTGTACCTGAACTCCTGGGCAACACACTCATGGATCTGATTCTAATCAGCAAACCAAAATCTTTGACAAGTGAACCAACAGATACATCACTACTCAGGTCCCAGACAGGCTACTAGGGGAGCCCAAAGCCTTTGAAAACTCAAATGACATTGGAACCATAGACAATCCCACAAAAGGTAAGATTGAACTTGCAACCTGAATTTAAACAAAACAAAATATCAATATTTTCCACAGTATTAAATAGGATACAGTGCAAAATTCATCATCATGTGAAGAATAAGGAAAACCTCAACTCACATGGGAATAAACAATCAACAGATGCCAAGACTGAGATGACAGAGATGTTGGAATTATCAGACAAAGTCTTTGGAGCAGGCATTATAAAAATGTCCCATCAAGCAATTATGAATAGTTTTGAAACAATCGAAAAAAATGGAAAGTCTCAAAAAGAATTGGAAGATATAGGAAGAACCAAATGGAGAATTTTGAGCTAAAATATATAATTAAAAAAATAAAGATCTCATTGGTTGGGCTTAACAGTGGAATGGAAATGAATAGAGAGAATGGAAAGAGTCAGAAAACTTGCAGATAGATCAATAGAAATTCTCTAGTCTGAACAACACAGAAAAAAGAGATTAAAAAAAGAACAGTCTCAGAGATCTGTAGGACAATTAAAGAGGTGTAACATTTATGCTGTCAGTCCCAGAAAGTGAAGACAAAGAGTTTGGTGCTAAAATAATATTTGAAGAAATAATGGTTGAAAACTTTCCAAATTTTTTGGTGTAGGGTTCTATGAATTGCAATGCATGTATTGAATCATGTAAACGCCACTGTAAACAAGTGACAGTAGGACTGCATTTCAAGCCTATGTCTTTTTTACTCAAAAGCTTGTTTAGGTCCTATTCACATGCTTCCCTAGCCCTGCATTTGAATTTTGCCAAGTAGAAATTCTCTTTTTTAAAATGTCAAGAGAAGAGTGTTATTGGGCTCATAATTTCCTCCATTCTCAAAAGTTCCTGACACTGAACTATCAATGCTACCTTAATGATTATGCTCCTGGCAATTTTTCTAAAAGCTATTTTTCTAGTAAATGAAAATCTCCAGTGACCAAGAAGAAATTGAGGCCACCTTTGAAAATCAGTATGGAATCTTTCAGTTTGTGGTGTCCCTTTACTTTCTGGGCCTTTGGCTGACCAAAGAAAAAGTGGGGTGGAGGTTAATGTGAATTTTATATACCTCCCACCCCCGCCTCCCAGGGCAGGAGGAAACAAATTATATATATACACACATATATATCCACACACACACACACACACACATACATATATATGTGCTTTGTGTTCATGTCCCTAGAAAACTATCAAACATGAAAGTCATCAGAAAGCAGTGTGTCCAATAAAAAAGGTCATTTATGAAAACCAGCAGGAGCTTCACTCACACTGGGAAGAAGAGTAAAGTTAAAACCAAATGATATCAGGAGGTTGGGGCCGTGAGACCAAGGCAGAGAATTTAAACGATTTTTATCAGAAGCTGTAACTACATAGAGATTTGCCAAGGACAAATAGCCACTTTTGTTCTCAACCAGATGCACTATTACAGGAAAGGATTTACGCATTTTTTCTCCCATAGCAAAGCTACTGGCCAGGGGGAAATGAAAAGATTTGAATGAATGAATGAGGTAGGAAAGGCACTCTTATTTATGTCATTGCTGCTTATACAGCAAGAAAAGATCATGTGGTACCACAGGTGTAAAGAGTACCCACAAAGAATTCAGACAGAATTCTTTGCAAATCTCACATCTTCCCTTTATCTTGCATGTGAACTTGGCAAGTCATTAAAGCTGTTGTGATCTCACTTTCACACACTGTGAAGAATGACAATATTATGCCTGCATCACATGACTATCGTAAGGATTAATGCATGTAAAGCACACACCTGGCCACATCTCTAAGAGCTTGGATATAATGAAGACAGCACTTTTCTTGCATATGGAATAACAGTTCCTCTCTTCTGAAAAGTCTTCCATCTTCATCTTCTTTTATGAGGCTTCAAGAACCAGGCTAGGATGAACTTGGGTCTCCTTGAGTTGACTTTATTTCTAGGTAACGTTCTGCCTTCCAACAGCTTCAAGCTTTATGTGTAAGATGGAAAAATAAAACATGTAATACTTAATTCAACTTCCTGGCTTTGAAACACCCCAGTGAAGCAATTCAGTCACCTGGAATATCTGTATGACTCTTAGCAAAAAGCAAAAGGGAATGTGCCAAATTTGGTTTTAATGCTAAGAACCCTATAGCTAGTTCAGCTCAACTGGGATTTACTAAGCATCTGCTGGACGTGACATGATCTCTGCCATCTAACTGCCTAAAGCATATCCAGGGAGAAGAAATTTCACTAGACATTCCAGTGTGATAAATCCAGTGATGGAAAGATATACAAGGAACAGGAGAAACATAAAGGAAGTCACTAACTTTGTTCAGGGTGATGAATATGCTTCACAGAGAAAGTGATATCTGAATACAAAGATTTATAGACTTTTTCAGGTTTGAGGTGGGAACATGTTTTCCAGGAAAGAAGAACAGCTTGTACAAAGGAACAGAACCAAGTGATTGCATGGAGTTATCAGGAGATCTCTGTAAGTCTACCATGGTCCCAGAAGAAAATAGTTGGTTGCGTTGAGAATCTGTTTTCCTAGAGTTAGGATTGGCTGATTCTAAATTTCACCCAAGTGGTATAATGTAGGGAATAATATGTAAACAAAAGACCTAGGTTGACCACTTGATATTGGGCAAACCACTTGGAGCATTAAGTTCCTCATCTGTAAGGGACCACTTTATACAGCTGTTGTGAGGATTTACTGATGTTAAAATATTCTTTATTTAGATATGGTAGTGTGTGCCTGTAGTATCAGCTACTCAGGAGGCTGAGACAGAAGGATTGCTTGATCCCAGGAGTTCAAGGCTGTAGTACGCTATGATCACACCTGTGAATAGCCACTGCACTCTAGCCTGGGCAACACAGTGACCTTATCTTCAAAATAAATAAATAAATAAATATTAAGCTGTAAATCTATACAGATGTTAATTGTTATTATGGTATTTCTTTAGATATATAATGTATAAGTCACTCATTAATTTTACATAGCAATATTCATAAAGTAACACATACACAGTGTCTTAAATAATTTTAGTATGTAATACATGGCTACCATTAAAATGTTCTAGGAATTGAGTAAGTATGAAAAGATCTAGAGATTTTTGAATCACTTTCAAAATGTTTAGTGACTAGGAAGAGAAAATCACTTATTTTATGACTTCTAATCTGCAAAGTGTGGGGGGAAAATTTTTATCATGAAAGAGATATTGTGCTAGAAAAAGTAAAACAATGAAAAAAAGATTAATATGCTTGAATACATGGTTTATTTAAAAAACATGAAAATGTGGATGAAAATATAAAGAAATTTTCCAGTTGGGAAAACTTGGCCAAGGGATTATGAGGAATAAGAGGTAAAAACCATGCAGCTTCCCAGGAAGAATGGAAGAAAGTAAAAGATGAACAAGGCAGAAAATCTTCAGCAAGAAGAAACTACAGCAGTGAGACAATAAAGAGGATGCCCTGGTGATCTAATGATGAATATAAATTTGTTTAGTTTGGGTTTTGTTTTATTTTGTTTTGTTTTGCTTTTGAGGGCCCTCATACTGCTATTTAGGTGCCATTTTAGAACTCTTACGTGTTTTTCTTTCTCTTTTGTCTGTGTGTTGGGGGGGAGCAGCTTATACATAATAATTTGCTTTAAAAACATTAAAAAGTACTTTTTGTAGATCTGCCTTGGATTATGACTCCCCTGCAAAAGCTTGTACATCATCTCATTAATGTGACAATCAAGAACAGCTAAAATATCTTATTAGCTGATTAATTCATTCTTTGATCCTATTAACCAGTCTACCCTACTTTATGCCTGCTGAGTGTTATGGATACAAGGGTGACAAAGAGAGCCACAGCCTCTGCCTTCAGGATGCCCGCACGGGAACGGGGGAAGATTTCCAGCTAAGGAGGCAATTACAGGAATGTTAATAACTGCCCTGATAGGGGATGTAGAGTCTTATAGGAATCACGTACCAGAAATCTCATGTTTAGTTTGTGGTGGGGCTGGATCAGAGTAAGGATTGTCAAGAAAGTCTTCCTGGATTAAATGCAGTTCTAAATGGTGTTTTGTTGTTGTTGCTGTTCATTCAAAATATTTAATGAGCACCTAAAATTTTCATGGGGATTTAGAGCGTATAGAAACAACCAAATCACCAAATATAATACATTAACACTTATCTTCAAGTTTCTTCAGTGATTCCTGTGTTCACCCAGTGAGTATATAAAGAATATTAATGGCTTCTATGGGCCAGGCACTAGGTAAGAGCACTGAACAAGAGTGACCCAATTCCTTCCTTTGTCCAGCTTAAATGTAGCTGATCTAAAATCATCACTGTATCACCGGAGAGACACTTAAACTAAGAGGAACACTGATAGATCACAAGTTAGAAGTGGAGACATTTTCTTCTCTGGGACAAGCATGCCCAGAAAGTAAGCCTGGAAACAGCCTGAAAAATCATTTGGCCTATTCCTCTGCCGGCACAAAGGACACAAACATTCAAACAGATATTCCTGGGTGGAATTTGCTTTCCTACTTCCCAGAACCATACATAAAGCATATATTCTCACTTTGAAGCCCTCATTAGATTTGAATTGCCTTAATGCATGAAGGAAGGAATGTGTTTGAAGACAAACAGGTCTAGGTTGAAATCTCAGCCTCAGTGCTTCATACTTGTGTGACCCTAAGTAAATGCTCCATTTCCCCGAACCTCACTTTCATTGTCTATCTGAAAAATGAGGGAAAGTGTAACCATCTTGTGGAGTTGCAATGAGGATTCAATAAGCTAATCTAATGAAAGAAAAGCACAGCATATAGTGTTCAATAAATGTTGTTTCCTTATGCTTCAAGGTCCTGTCCAACTGTCAACTCCTGTATTAAAGCTTTCTTAATTTCCTTTGGCAGACTACAGGGAGCTCAGAGTTCCCCTCTGGTGTGCCCATCTTAAGTTGAATGTAATTTTTTTAACTGAGTGTTAAATTTTTTTTTAACCCGTTTGTTTTCCCACGAAGCTATGAACTCTTTGAGGTCAGGCAATATGTCAGAATATATCTTCTGTACCTGTGTAGCCCCAGTCCTAGTTCATTGCTTGGAACCTTTTAGCCGTTCTTCTCCTCTACCTCCTGCAGGATTATCCTGACTTTTCCCATTAAGAGGAGGTGAAAACAACAGGAGGTTAGGAAACCCTTGGAGCATGCTCTCAAATGGAAAATATTGCTTGGCAAATCTCTGCCTCAGCCAGAGATACTTAACTGTAGTGCAAGGTCCTGTAAATTTGCAAGTCAGTGGCCACACATTTTTGGCAGCCAAAACAAAGAAGGAAATGTGAATATTTACATGATTCGATATGCAAAAGAAAAAGGCAAAAAAAAAGGCATTAGGCAAATGCAATTATCTCTGGTATTAAAACCAGAGAATCATTTCTCCAGAGCCTCACATAGAAGACGCTGTTTAATTTAATTAACAATGCCTGCAAGAGCATCCTTGCTGTAAATACGGCACACAACAAAAAGGCTATAACCATGAAATCTAGGGACATTCCTGTGGTCATTTGCAGTGTAGAGATAGATTTTATAGTACCTAGAGGAACAAATGAATAGCATAATCTTCAGGCAGTCCTCCATAACCATTTTCTCCGAGCCAATTTGATATGTACGGAGCATCTGTGACTTTGAGGTTCCCCACCCTGAATAGTAGAACAGCAGTATTGCTTAGTGGTTAAGAATCCAGGCTCTGGACTCATACTGACCTAACTACTATTAATTCTGTGACCTTAGGAAAATTACTTAACCTCTCCAAGCCTCAATTTTCTTGTCTGTAGAATGGGGATAACAATAGGATCTATATCATAGAGTGTTGTGAGCATAAAATAAGAAAATATGTGAGAAGTGCTTCACTCAGTGTGTGGGACATGGTAACCATTTAATAAATGTTTGTTATTAACACGTTTTGAAGTGAAAAATCATTAACTCTCCTAATTAGTTTCTTTCAATCGAATTTGGTTATATTTCACTCTGGTTTATAATCACTGTTCATTCCTAATAGGGATTTCCTGCAATACCTCTTGTTTATGTGAGGCATGGGATTCACTTGTCCTGCAGTTATCCCTTCTATGTAAGGTCCTAAGCCTCACGCCTTAAAGAAGGTAGTATTCTTCAGAAATGTCTCCAAAACGGTCATGAATCTTGCAGCTCAAAGGCCTCCACACAGGCCACACACCCCTTGTAGGAGGAAACTACCTGGGCCTCAGGATTCCAAGTCAAATATTACTGGAGTATTCTGTTTTAGTGTTTCTGTGAGACTATTCAGTAACCACTGTAAATACCTACTGTGTGCCAGGCACCGTGTCTGGTCCTGAGTCTGTTACAGTGAACAAAGTGGCATGCCTGCTTGCATGGCACTAGGGCAGGCTCTCCTGGAGCTCCTTGGCTCCTGTCTACCACATGCTTCAACATGGAGTGTGAGCAATCAAAGTATTCCAAGGCCCTGTCCTGGCTCACTGTCAGCATTGGGCCAGGGCCTTGAGGAAAGGCCAGGTAGTGGCAGCGGGTGCAGATGTGCTTGCTGCCCACTGTGCTTGTGCCCAAGTCCCTGGATGCTCACAGCCTCCTTTGAAAGCTCTGGCCTCACTGTAAAAATCTTGGTAAAAGTAAGACTTTGAGATTCTATGAAATCAATTAAGCAAACATTCAATTTTATATACACCTACTGACTTCAGGCAGTGAATGGAATCGACATCTTCTCTGCTGGCACTTTGGCATGCTTCAGTTTCTCTTAGAGTGGTCTGTGTTTGAGAGGCAAAGGCAAAAGCAAGTCAGGGTGGCCACAAACAGGAGAAGGCATGAGCTTTATTTTCATTTTCTTTCTGTAAGTACACTTTTGACCAGAACTGCTGAAGTTTTATTAAGATCCCTTATTAAGATCCAAAGGTCCCTGGGTCTTGTTAAAATTCGTGTTTTTATCTACCTCTCTGTGTCTAGATTCTTGCAACATTTTGTGTCTGACAGAACTTCGAGAAGGCAAGGAAAATACACATGTGTCTGAGTAACTTCTATGTAAAAAGCAGTGAAACAGATACAAGTATTATTTTATTTAATTCCCAAAATAAAAGGAAGTAATGTCATTATTTTATAAAATAAAAACTAAGATGTAGAGAATTCAACAACTTTCCCAAGACGACATAGCAAGTGAACAACTGAGTTGGGATTAGGACCCAGATCTGACTCCAAAGCCATATTTTCCACTATACCAAGGTTTCTCAATCTTGGCACTATTAACATCTTGGGGCCAGGTAATTATTTGTTGTTTGTATATCCTACATATTTTAGGATGTTTAGCAGTGTTCCTGACCTAGACCAACTAGATACCAGTAGCACACCCTAGCTGTGACAGCCAAAATTATCTTCAGACATTGCTAAATGTCCCTTCATTAGAAAACCACTGTCCCATGCCAGACTAAGGGAAACCCTCTATCAGATTACCTAAGTAATCTTTCCTCCTGAAAAATTACAAAAAGGTCAAATTTCAAGAGCCAACACGTTAGGAACTTTGGGGACGCAAATGTGTTTGAAACATTCTACCTTTAAGGAGCTTAATAAAAAGGCTTTGGCATCAGGGAAATGGCATCAGGATTGCTTGTGGGGACAATTTGTTTTATCAGGGGAGGGAGCGATCAAAGAACCGTTGTCCATCCACTGATCTGACCAAGCTTATCAGTACTCTATGTTAATATGACAATGATGTGGATAAATATCATCACAGTTGTAAAAACAATCTTGTGATATTGACAGACTTCTACTGATTTTGCCAATGAGGAAACTGAGGCTGAGAGAAATAAAGTAGCCTGCCTTTGCTCCTACAGCTGTGCAGGAGAGAGGCTGGCATGGGCGTCCGTTTCTGTCGGGTTCCAGCAGTGTTTGAGGGGATCGTGAATGGTGGACGGTCACAGATGCTGCAAAACACTCAAGTGCAAGCAGTTGGCAGAAGCCTCAGAAGTAAAGTGGAAATAGCAAATCACCCATGAGTTTCAGTGCTGAACAAAATGAGAATATTAATCATACATATTTGGGAAAAACATCCCAGATGTCTAAAGACATTCGCCCATTTATGTATCATAAATGAAGATGTCACTTTGTTTAATGATCACTTAAGAATCAAATTGCAGTATGTGTTTGCCTCAAAAATAGAGGGCTGATTCTAACTAGACATATTGTACCAGAGCAAATTAGGAACACTGAGGCAATGGAAAGAAGCTTTTTTTTTTTTTTTTTTGCATAACCCTAATTGCCTATAGGAAAAGAAATTCAAATGACATAATATTTTTTCCATAGGCCCTAGAGAAGTGCCTGGAACACGGTTCAGCAGAGGTGTGAAGCCTGATTTCCTCTCATGTGATTGACTCACAGCCTGCTGGCAAGACCTGCCAATCCACTCCACTGGGAGCCCATCTGGCACCATGCAAAGGCGTCACTACAAGTAAATGGTCAGGCTCGCTTTGTTGTTGTCTTCATATACCTGCAAGTCTTTAGTGAGTGCAAGAAGACTTGATTCAGTCCACCCTGGAAGAAGGTCTTTTGTTCTCTTTAATGCCCTCTTTAATGTCACTGTTCCAGAAAAAATGTTTTTATTCCAAACTGCAACTTCCTTGGAATTTTCAGATAAATGTATCGTCATATTTTTCATTACTAAATATAATACAGAAAAAGAGAACAGTTTAATAAATGAAAAAAATTAAAGTAAAAATATTCAAAGAAATAAAATTGGCAGTTAAATGCCAACTTTACAGTGTTCTGATTTGTCTATTTTGTCATTATTTCTGTTTTGTAAATCTCATCTCTTCAGAAGTATCTCTAAGCTCTTCCTGGTTGCTAGCACTTGCTTTTCCTAATAAGTGACAAATACAGTAGCTGCTTCAAGTGTTCTCACTGCCTTTAATTAACCAAGGCAAGACAAAAAAGCAATGTGGAAGAAGAATCAGACTAAGAATATAGACACTTAGGTTTCTAGTTCCAGGTTTCTCACTAACTAGGTTTGCAATCTTCAGCAAGTCTCTGAGCGTCTCTGGATAGCATATGCCTCAGTTCTACAACTCCATGCATAACCTATTTCCCCCAAATCTACAGTAATGTAAGCACTATGGAGTCATAGAGCTTTGTCAGATCCTACCTGTTAAACTTGGTTTGAACTTCTATAACTTCAGTTTTTGCACCTGTTTTATGGTGAGTGTAATAGCTCCTAGCTCTATATCACTGCCATGTGCCTTAAAGACCATCAAATACGACATGCTCAATAAATGTTAGCTAGTAGCGTAATAGTAATAATAGTATTTCTGAAGTTTGTAAGTGGCAACCTTTCAATCTAGTATTTTTATCTAGTTAGTCTTGAATATCATACCCCATAGATGTCTAGAGGATCTTAATACATTTTGTTCTCAGTCTCATTAGCTAGTTTGAATTATTTTCATACCTAAAGTTTAGCATTTCAGTGAGAAGTAAACTGTTAGTGGGGTCTCTTGGGTGGGAAGTTTAAGATGAATGATTTATTAGTTTTATTAATGTCTCAGCTTGTTCCTCCAGTGGGGAGCGAGGAGAAAGGAGGAGGGAGCTAAGATTGTATCATCATTTCAATCATTTGTTGAAAACTCATCTACTGAAAAAGAATGCTTTGGAGAGTGATATAGATCTATTATTTTTTCTGAATATCAATACTTTTATTTATGAAGGCCTATTTTTTACAGAAGTAAACAGAAATCCTCTTAGACTCTTTAAAATAAATTTCACTTTACTATTCAAAACCGTTTCTGGCTGCTACCATCACAACAAGAGAGACCACCAGACAGTTTGTACTCCTGATGATAGTAAGCAATATCCCCTGTGAAATATTCTGTATGAGTTTTCTACACTGTATAACAGAATTCCACGAACATAGCAGCTTAAAACAGCACACATTTTATTATCTCACAACTTCTGTGGATCAGGGTCTGGACACAGCTTAGGTCTTCTGCATAGGGTCTCACAAAGCTGTGATCATGGCATCACTTGGGCTGTGTTTTTATCTGGAGACCTGACTGGGGAAGAGCCTACTTCCAAATCATTCAGGTTGTTGACAGGATGTATTTCCTTGTGGCTGTGTGAATGAGTGGCTACCTTTGCGCTAGCTATTGACTAGCATCTGCCTTTAGGACCTAAGGGCTGCCTACAGTTACTAGAAGCTACCTGTACTTTTTACTGCACAGGCTTTTTCAACATGGCTGCTTATTTCATTAAGCAGTCAGGAGAATCTCTCTCTCCAGTCTGCTATGACAGAGACATTTATAATGTCACCTAATCACAGGAGGGACATCCCATTACCTTTGCTATATTCTATTGTTTAGAAGCAAATCACAAGTCCTGTGCACACTCAAGAGGAGGGGCTTACACAAAGACATGAGCACCAGAAGGTAAGAATTATTGGGGATCAACCTAGGCTTTGTCCATTATGTATTTCTGTCCAAAAACTGAATTGGAATCTGATCAAGGCTCTAGATATAATTACCAATTTACAAACATTCAGATATTGTAAGGGAACACATCAAACATCACCACAGGATTGCAAACAGTGAAACTTTGACTATTAAAAAACTCTACAGAATCAATTGCCTTTTGTTCACCAATTAAATTGTGAGGCGACAAAGAAAAATGAATGGAGAAAGCAAAGTCTCAGAGTCATATTAATCACTGACAATGAATAGACTTAATTGGGATCCTGAATCAAACAATGAAAAAGCAAATATCCCACTTATCAGATATTGGATGATCTTAAGAAATTATTGGTTTTTAAAAATATGAGACATCTTTGGTTATATTTTTAAAGAATCATTCTTTTTTGTGATGCATACTGAAATATTTATGGAAAAATTATCTGCTATGGAAGATTTTTTTCAAAGTAATAATATGTGGATTGTGGAACAAGGGAGTGAGGGTTGGTCAGGCACTCATGGTTGCTGAACCTGAATGGTGGGATTAGGGTGGGCCATTGTGCACATGTTGGAAATTTTCTATAATAATTTTAAGGCTTTCAGTAACAAATATCCAGCAGAATGTCTCAGTTGAATAAACTGTTTCAAGGACTAGATCCATTTATGCCTTGCCTAAAGGTAGCCCCACTTATATCAAGAAAAAGAGTCATGGAGAGGGTAGCAAGAAAGAAAAATAATAAAGCAGACTTTAGAAGTAGACCTATGATAGAACTCTGTGGTTAGAAGCCGATGGAAGAGCTTGGACCCTGATAAATCAGAACCACTAAGTTTCTGGGGTCCTTGTATTGCCACAAAAACTCTCTCTCCCTTTTTCCTCTCACCACCCCACACAAACAAACATCATTTAAGCTCTGAAATTACCCTTAGGTTCCCCATTTTCCACAAGTAGAAGGCTGGTTTTGAAGTTTCTATAACCCTCAAGGAGGGTGCCATCCCTACAGCCACTTGAGAATGGCCAAAAAGAAAAATATGCACAAAGAGAAACTTCCCTTTCAGTGAGACCATAGAGATTCTTTGGCAAGAGAGCTGCTGTCACAAAGCAAAACCAGGACTTCACCATGGACCTTCCCCTACACGTAGGATATGGGATCTTCCCAAACATGTGTCCAGTGAGACTTCACAATTACTGTGGGCCAGTGACTTCTGTGTCCCTTTTGAAATTAGATTGTCTATTTCAGTTATTCTGGGCATGTTCCACCATTGTAAATGGCTGTATTGGCAGCCTGGTAACTGTGAGGAACCATATGAGGAACTTAGAGAGGAAATTGTCATTGAAGGACAGTCTAAGCTTTGAGATGGATGCAGTGCAGTGAATGGCTAAATAGATATGGTAAATGTACTCAAAGTGTGAGAGAAAACGTGTGATAAAAATTTGGTACTCAAAAGTATGACATGTAGCAGAGAATACCTAAATGTTCACAAGTTCTACTTCCTCCTACTGGGCAAACAGGAAGATAACACTCCCAACCCTTCTTCCAGTTAAGTTGGAGCCATGGAACTGGCTTCCAAATAATGGCACATGGAAGAAAGTGAAAAATTCCACTTCTAGGACTGGCCTGCAATAACCCATGTGATCTTCTATATGTTCTCTCTCTCTGACCCATGCTGTTGCAAGTAAAGTATAATACTTTGAGATGAAAGGAACCTGGATCTCTGAGCTGCCACTCAGAAGAGAGCTGCACAGGTGATTTTTCTTCCCACATTAGACTATAATATAACAAGAGAAATAGACCTTATTCTTTTAAGCCACTGAAATTTATGGATTGGTTGTTGAAGCAACTAGCATTAATTACCTTAGATTAACATTTTGAATAAAAGCATACATCTTCAAGTTGATTTTCCAGGAATAACACAGAATGCCATATAATTTGAATTATTGTGTACTTGAGATTGTCCTTGTACTTGACAGTTTGGAAAATTCTTTGGTCACCGTCGTTTGCTTTGTTCTCAAGTTTTTGTTCAGCAGACATTCATCAAGCATTTTTTGAATTCCTGCTATTTGCCAAACACTGCTGGTAATTCCTCAAGGAACAATGTTCCTGTCTACATGGTATTTACAATCTCGTGGAGAAATCTTATGGTTCTCATAAATAATCATTTTCAGAGATCTGTTCAAAGTCTCTGAGAGAAAGTCTTTGGCCTTATGTTATAATGTTCCTGGACCCCATGATTCTTGACTTTTCATTTTACCATCTCTTTAGTGATCTTTATATGGCAGAGCTCTGTCAAGGCAAGCATTTAACAGGCTGAGCATTTCCTTCATAGATCCAGATATGAAGGGAAAGTTTTGTGTTTATCTCCTAGCTCCATGGGTGATGCCCAGGTGTAGGCTTGCTTTACAAAAATTCACTCTCCTCTAACCAATGACACAATAATGGGTTTTGTAATTTCAATATAAACTAAGATTTTATTTACAATTCTTTGATCAGTGTAGTATAAGATACACCATTATGTCCTGGCATCTAATATTCCTAACATTCTTCCTGCCTTAGACCCCAATTTTAGTACACTTGCTTCAGTCTGCAATGTCCTGAGACTCAGCTTTGAAAGGATGTTCAGGGATGAAAAACTGATGAAAGGGAAAGGAAAAATGTTGAGTTATAATTCCAAAATTAGTAGGCCTGGGTCTATGCATGGGTATAGGTAATAAAGTAGATCAACATTTTTTAAAATTTTCTTTTGGGAAGGAATGGAGTATTAGGTAGTGGGGAATAGAGGTAGCTAAAGAGGCCACCATCTTGGCTCCCCCACTCAAAATTGCAAACCAATTAACCCAGATAACATGTTTTATCAATCTACAAATGAGCATATTAATAGTGAAGTCCTCATAGGTTTGCTGTGAGGATTAAGCAAGTATATGAAGTACTTTGCTTTAATATTGGGTTTCAGAGGATGAACTCAGAGTTTATAGCACAATAAGGCATTTCTGTTTATATTCATCATAACACAGAGGAAAATGTTCCTTTGATTTGGTTAATTGTCCTTTTAAAAATTTACATTTCAGGTTCAGTTTTCTTTCTCTTTACAGGCATTTTGACAGGAAATCAGAAGGTGACGTATCAGGCAAGGCTACTGGAAACTTAGAAGCTCCTGCTTCATTTAAAGAATAAATAATCCTGATGTGATCCCCGCCCTGCAAAGACACCAGAGACTGCTGTGTTTTATAATCACCAAAGTATCAAGGGACCTTTGCTGACATGTTTGATTTGGAAATTTAAACATATGCATTGTAACAGAGTGTTAGATAACAGATTTACTTGATTGCTAAAACTCTGTCTTAGAGATACTCCTGACTCCTTGCTGGGTCACTGCACAGCAGATACCAGAAGCAGTTTTGCTACCAGTGGACTTACTGAGCTACTGTTTGAATATTGAGACCTAAGGTTATTGCAGCTAAAACATTACCTTGAAACACTGCCAATGTTCTTGGAAATGAATACTGATCCCAAGGATGGAATGTATCCTGGGTCACATCATCCTTGCTAAACATTTTGGGAAAGGTATGTTTTCCTTACAGAGTTTTGTCCAAAAGATGCAACTTTCTAACACCAACAAAATAACTCAGAATATTTCAGAACTTATTGTTCTGCTTAGATCCATGTGATATGACTACTAAGGATAAAATAACAGTATGAATTTTAAAACATGGGTCAAGATGCACCAGTCTCACTAGAGTCAGTGAAGCTTCATGGTTAAGTGCATGGGCTATGCACTAAAATATATCTGGATTTGACTCTGGCATAGCCACCAGTAAGTGTGAACTTAAATAAGTTACCTAAATATTCAGGTCCTTAGTTTTCTCATCTAAAAAGTAGACATAAAAAAATTTCACTCCATGGGATATTTCTAAGATAAGTTTTCTCCTCTCAATTTGTCATTGAGGTATAATTTACCAACAGTGAAATATTAATATTTTATGTGTACAGTCTGAAGAGCTTTTCAAATGCTTATGAATCCCTATCACCACGTAACATATTTTCATTACCCCAGAAGGTTCCTTGGGGGCATTTCCCAGTTTTCCCTGCTGGTTCCACTCCAGAGACAATCACTGTTTTGATTTCTTTTATTATAAATTAGTTTTCCCTTTAGGGAAGACCAAATTTTAAATGAAATAATGTACTTAAGTTCTTAGAATATTTCTTGGTACCAAGTAAGCACTCAATAAATGATTTTGATTATTATGGTTAATATGGCTACCCAGAGTTACAGTTGGGAGGACTGATGCACTGCAGCCACTAGAGAGGACTCTGAGGGAAAGTTCAAATTGATGGGGAAAGAGTATATATGAAAAATTAAGAAGTGGGAAAGAGAAAGAGTAGAAGCTATAAGTAAAACAGGGTAGTGTTTAAAATTCATTGAATGCCTTCTAGAAGCCAGTACTGTGACAAGAGTTTAGTCATTGAATCTTCATAATACTCTAAGATAGATGTTATTACCCCCTGTTAACAAATGAAAAAACACAGGCTCAGAGAAGTTAAGCAGCTTCCTAATATCACGTAGCACCACTAAGTAACAGGGCTGGGATTCAAGTCTCTTTCAATTCTAAAGCTACATTCATTCTAATACACCATTATGACCTCTATATTAAAAATCATATAAGGAGGCCAAGCATGGTGGCTGACGCCTGCAATCCTAGCACTCTGGGAGGCCAAGGCAGGAAGATGGCTTGAGGTCAGGAGTTCGAGACCAGCCTGAGCAAGAACGAGACCCCATCTCTACTAAAAATAGAAAAAAATTATCCAGGCATGGTGGTGTGTGCCTGTGGTCCCAGCTACTGAGGAGGCCAAGGCAGGAGGATCACTTGAGCCCAGGAGTTTGAGGTTGCAGTGAGTTGTGATGCCACTGCACTCTAGCCAGGGCAACAAAGCAAGACTGTATCTAAAAAAAAAAAAAAAAAATTATACAAGGGAAAGGAAAATAACATTAATTGGGTCTTAAAATGTAAAGACATTAATCTTGGTACTTTTCACACATTATTTCATCCAATCATCACAGATGTTATTTTTCCCCATTATAATTTTGTGGAATTTGCAATATAAAGAAGTGGAGCATCAGAGTTAAGATTTTTGTTTAACCTCAAATGGCAATACTTTTCTAAAGAAATGCTTAGGTTAACACAGTTTCCAAAGACTCAAATCCTACAAAACACTCCAAAAAAGGACCAACTGAAATCTCAGTATTGAGACTTGAGGTTAAAAGATGTTATCAAGAACTAAAGTTGGAAAATATGGTATGAATTGGGTCTAGGCAGGTGGACCCTTATTCATTACACACACATTTTAAATCATGTGTTGATTTCTGTAAAATATCATGTTGGTAATTGAGTTATTTTTACTTTGGATAATACATCTACTATAATCTGAGATTTAGTTAACTATTTTTAAATTTTTTTTACTTCTTTCATATATGGAGGCATTGCCTAATCTTAGGCTATGGAAATAAAGCAATAAATAACAACTTATGCACCATAAACAACTCATTAAAACAAAGTAAGTTTCCAGGTAAGGATACAAACTGGGAATTGAAACAAAGAATTTGGGATTTCCAGGCCCTATAAAAATTAAATAAGTTTCTTCTTTTCATTCAACTAATATTTGATCAAAACCAAATACAGTAACACTTTTTATATTAAAAAATCAATATTTTATGAGGCTATTATAAAAATGAAATGACCCAAATAAGCATTTTTATATTATTACAAGTTCATACTTGCCCTACCATGACAAGTAAACCTTTTCAGTCAGGCTGCTCCATACTAAATAATACTGTCTGCACCAGGCAATTGTGAAATCAAGGAAGTTTTTCAACCAGTTGAGGCCAAAGGATCTTGAACTCTGGCACCAACCCATCCTATTTTGATGAAAATAAACACACTAATACTCAGTTCACATATAGCTGTCCTGAGTATGGCACAAGGAGGCAGCATGAGTCTAGACTTAGATGACATCTACATGACATGCAATGGTTTCCCAAGTTTTAGTTTCATGCACATGTGAAAGAGAGAAACTACCCTGAGGATTTAGGTCAAGAGTGGCATTCTAATCATCTCTGGCTACCAGACATTCAAATATTAAGATGAGTACAATGGAAAAAATATTCCCATTTCACTGAGGATGGAGAAAGCCGAAAGAAAATGTTGTTCCCACTCAAACAACAAGATAAAAACAAGGAATCTACAAAATTATAACTTCTTTTGATCCCATCAGATAGCTGAGGTTGCAAGACAATAAGCACTAGGCTGAATCTCAAAGTGCTAGGTTCCTTCACAGAGAGCAAGGATACATGAACTATTATAGAACATGGGAGAAAAAAGTGGCCGCCATAAAATTTGATAACAAAACATCAGCTAAAATTTTAATGAATTTCTAAAAGCCAAGTATAAGCCAGTGTGAAAGTTTAAAATAACTGGGAGCCCAAGACTCAAGAGGAGTTCACAAGTATACACTCAAAACCCCTTTTCATGGGCCTTGACTAGATGCTCAAAAGCAAGATTAGAGGCAGAAGAGGAGACTGGAAACAGCCCTACCAGGTGGTGCAAGCATGCAGGTTATGATCATTGCCACTGAGGGATGAGTATAAAACCTCACCTGCCTTCCAGGACACTTCTCTCATGGAAAAAAAAAACCTTTTAATCCATTGGTGGAGGACACACACACACACACACACACAAAGAGAGAGAGAAAGAGAGAGGTGCAGGAAGAGATATACTACTTCTGGGGAGGAATAGAAACAAAATACTAGTGCCTGTGGTACAGGGATGCAAAACCCTTATATGCACAAGGCCCAAGAAGATATGCTGTTTCTGGGACAGGGGCAGAAGCAATAGCCATCTACTGTGCAATAGGAGGAGAAAATTCTCTGGGGCTTAGGATTTTATACCAATACAAAGCAGAGCTTTGCTCCCACTGTAGGAGCATCAGGAAACCTTCTGCCACCTAAGACACACCACAAATGAAAGGCAGTGTTTCACTGCCATATTGAGAAGGCCTGAATACTGAGAAAGACCCTACCCCCACTCAGGGGCTCATAAGTATTACCTAAATCTGAGACTGGACAAGGATATTTAATAAACACCCCTCAAATCCACCATAAGCCAAGCACCAAGTAACAAGTAATAACAGTCTACTGCTGAGAGAGGCAAGAGCATGGAGAATGAACCACTTTGTGACACACAAATGCAGCGACTGAGAAAAGCTGAGAAAGAATCAGGAACACTAGGAAAAAATCTCCGATACCCCAGGCCGCACACTAAACACACACTGGAAGAATTTGAAAGCTTTGGTGCACTGAGACTGATGGTAGCAGAAACCCAAAACAGCTCAATTCCTGGCTAGAATCACTCAACCTCTGATGTTACAGCCTGGAGGAAGAGGCACATCCATTGTAAGGCATAACTACAATTTACTTACAAGTCTACCTTTCATGTACACACAGTGTCTAATATTCAATAAAAAATTATAGAACACACACAAGCACAAGGGAAAAAAATCTCATTGTCAAAAGAGAAACAATCTATAATACCCGAATCAGAGATAATTCATATCTTGGAGCTCCCAGACAGGGACTTTAAATAATATGATTAATATGTTAAAAATCCATTGGGGAATTTTAGAAGAAAGATAAAACTTGCAAAAAAGAGCCAAGTGGAAATTGCTAGAAAAAAATAAACACAATCTCAGAAGTGAGGATGTTCTTCACTGTGTTTATCAACAGGCAAGACACAGTGGAGGGAAAAATCAGCACACTTGAAGATAGGTCAGTAGTTATTATCTGATCTGAAATGAAACAACAGAGAGAAAAATAGTTTAAACTAAACAAAAAAAAAACCCTAAATAAACAAAAAGAGAATAAAGCATCACAGAGCTGTGAGATAATATCCATGGTCTTATGCACATCTAAGTGAAGTGCCTGAAGAAGAGAAAGAAAATGGGGCAGAAAAAATAAATATTTAAAGTTTAATGGCTGAGAATTTCTAAAATTAGTGAAAGATGAGCCAGAGTTCCAAGAACCTCTGAGAGCCCCAAGCAGATTGAATAAATTTTAAATACTAAAAATCCATTAAATAAACACACCTAGACCCATGATATTGAAACTTCTGAAAAACACAGATAAAAAGAAAATCTTAAAGGTGGCCACAGGAAATTATGAAACATCATATAAAATGAAACAGATAAGAATTACAGTCAACTGCAGAAATTATCCACACAAGGAGAAAATGGAAAGATATTAGAGTACTGAAAGAAAAGGAAAACAACTATCATCTCTGAATTCTATACCAACCTAAAAATATCATTCAAAGATAAAAGCAAAATAAAAATGTTTTTACACAGACAAAGGCAGAATAGATTCATTGCTAGGAGACCAATGTTAAAAGAGATGTTAAAAAGTAGTTCTTCCAGCAGAAGGAATATAACATCAGGTGAAAATTGACACTTCCACAAAGAAATTAAAGGTGCCTGATATGGTAAAAATTAGGTTAAATATGAAAGATATATTTATTCTTATTTTTTAAGTGTTATAAAAGAAATTGACTATCTAAAGCAAATAGAGCAAGAAGGTATTATGGAAGGTATAACATATGTAGAAGTAAAATGTGTGACCAAAATGGCAAAAAGGATGGGAGTAATGAAAGTGGAATGTTTTGTTACATATTTATGAAACTATATGTAAAGTGGTAAAATATCATTTGAAGCTATATTATGTTCAGTTAAAGACATACATTGTAAATGTTAGAATAATCACTGGAAGTTTAGAGCAAAGAGATATAAATAATAAGCTAATAGCAGATATAAAATGGAATCATAACAATATTCTCTCACTCAAAAAGAAAGAAGTAAAAGAGTAAAAAAAAGAAAAAATAATAAATGGGACAAATAGAAAAAAATAGCAACATGATATACCTAAATGCAAATATATCAATAATTTTATTATATATAAATGTTCTAAATGCTCAAATTAAAAGGCAGGCATTGTCAAATAGGATAAAAAGAAAAGCTCAATTATATATGCTGCCTACAAGAAACTCACTTGATATCTAAATACATGGGAGATATTAAAAATATATTATTCAAACACTAAACAAATCAAGTCTGAAGCAGCAATATTAATATCAGATACAGGAGAATTTAGAACAAGGAATATTACCAGGGATAAAGAAGAACATTACAGATTGATAAAGGAGCTAACTCATTAAGAAGATATAACATTCTTAATTATGCCTCTAAAAATAGAGCTTTAAAATACATGAATGAAAACTGATAGAATTAAAAGGAAACTTAGATAAATCCACAATTCTGGTTGGAGATTTCAACTTTCCTCTCTCAGACACTGATAGATTGAATAGGCAGATAATCAGAAAATCCATAAACGACCTGAACAGTATTATCTACAACTTTATGGACATTTGGAATTAATGGACATTTATATAATACTTAAGTCAACAAAAGCAGAATAAACATTCTTTTCAAGTGCACATGTAACATTCATCAAGATATTCTGGGCCATAAAATAAATCTCAACCAATTTAAAATGATGATAATCAAACAAACTACATTTCCTGACCAAAATAAAATTAAATCAGAAAACAATAACAGAAAAATATCAGGAAAATCTATAAATATTTGAAAAATAGATAATAGACTTCTAAATAAACTATGGGTAAGAAAATAAATCCCAAGAAAAATGCAAATATTTTGAACTAAATATTTGTGAGATGAGCTAAAGTAGCAGTTAAAATGAAAAATTATAGCAGTATATACTTATATTAGAAAAGAAAAAAATACTCAAATCAATAGTGTATGCTTCCACTTTAAGAAAGTAGTCACAAATTAGAGTAAATTAAACCTAAAGTACACAGATGGAAAGAATTAATTAAGAGAAAAATTCAATGAAATAGTCAACTAAATAAAACAATAGAAAAAATGAACAAGACTAAAACTGCTTCTTAGAAAATATCAGTAAAATAGATAAATCTCTGGTTAAACTGGTCAAGAAAAAGGAGAGAAAAAAGAAAACAGTAATATCTAAACCAAAGAAAGGGCATCATTACAGATCCTACAGATATTATCAGGATAATAAGCAATTATTGTAAAAAACCTTATGTCTAAAAGACATATTTTAATTGTTATGGTGATTACACACATATATATTTGCCAACATTCATAGTAGTTTAGACCAATCAATGTTGAAGCTAAGGAGAGTCTATTAAATAAACAATGAGAAGAAGATATTGGAATTTTTGAGCAAAGATATTTATCACTTTAATATTAAAAAGAAAAAAAAATAATCTGTAGAATGATTTAGGACATGCAAAGCCTAGAGGAAAGGAGATAAGTTTTAAGAGTCTGAGCACAAGGAAGTGTCAGCCTGGATTTATCTTGTGACAGAGGCAGCAGGAAGTAAACTCTTAAGAGATATACCACCTGGATATCTAATAGGAATCTCACATTTAACATAGCCAACACCAAACTCTTAATCTTCCCTATCAAGTATGCTTCTCCCACAATCTATCCCGCTTTAAGAAACAATAGCACCACTTTCCAGTGGCTCTGATCAAAAATGCAGGAGTCATCACTGACTTTTCTTTCTCAATCCCACATTTCCATTCATCAGACAATCCTGTAAATTCCATCTTTAACATTTATTCAGAGTCTCTTCTTTCTCAATAACTTCATTGGAGGCATCCAGGTCCAAGACTCCAGTGTCAATCTCCTATTTTTTATAATTGCTGCCTAACTGGTCTCCTGCTCCTGTCCTTACCCTCCCCACGTTCTCCTCCATTCATCAGCCAGTCATCCTTTTAAAATATAAATCAGATTATTTAACTTCTCTGTACAAAAGCTTCCAGTGGCTTTCTGTCTTACTCATAAAATCCAAAAGCCAACAATAGCCTAAAGCACCCTTCATAATTTGGCCTTCTAATTCTCCTGACCTTATCTCCTACTACACTTCTTCTAGTTTAGTGCCCTCCAGCCATACTGGTTACTTCACTGTTCCTTGAGCATGAATAGGTATGTTCCTGCATGAGGGCTTTTGCGCTTACTATTCTCTGGGTTGTTCTACCTATTCTTCCAGACAGCTGCAAGACTCATTCCCTCACTTCCTTCAGTGTTTATCAAAATATCGTGTCCACAATGAAGTCTTCCTTGAACACCCTATCTACAATTGCAACCCTCACCCCTAGCTCTCTTTATCCATTTTCCCAACTCAATTTTTTTCTTACCATTTCTCATTATCTGAGATAATATGTATTATATATGTAAAATAATATGTGCATTATATAGTATTGAATTTCATTGATTCAAAGATGCAAAAATTTACATCTGTAGCACATTTTCACATCTCTGAAATCAAAATGCCTCACAATGGATAGTCTTATTTTAATTGGTAGCAATTTTTGTAGTGATATTTAATGGTGTATTTTAAAATCACTGGTATTTTACATTTAATTAAATATGGCAAAGTGTTTATTGTTTATTCATTTTCATTAGAATATAAACTCTAAGGGTGGTGCTATGGTTTAAATGTGTCCTCTTCAAAATTTATGTTGAAACTTAATCCTTATTGTGGTGGTATTAAGAGATGGGGCCTTTTGGGAAATGATTAAGTCAGAGCCCTCATGAATGGATTAGTGCCTTGTAAAAGAACTGGAGGGAACTAGCTTAGGACCTTTTGCCCTTCTGCCTTCCACCATATGAGGACAAGGACATAGCATCAGAAAAAAGGTGCCGTTTTTGAAGCAGAGAATAGAGATCTTACCAGACACTGAACCTGCTGGCACCTTGATCTTGGACTTCCTGGTCTCAAGAACTATGAGAAATAAATTTCTATTGTTTATAAATTATCATTTTTGATATTCTGTTTGATAGCAGTACAAATGGACTAAGAAAGAATCATTGCCTCTCTTGTTAATGGCTATATCACCATGTCCTAGAATTGTGTCTAGATAATATTAATTGCTCAATAAATATTTATCCAATAGATATTGAATAAGAATATTAAATGAATCAATGAATAAATGATTATTGCAGAAGGTACAGAGGAAGTGTCTGGAAATAGATTAGATGTGGGGAGCAATAGTATATGTGGCAATAAGTTTTAATGCAAGTCCTGAAGCTTAGACATGTGAATATATGATCAAGCTGTTACTAGTGATAAGGAGCCTTGGGAGAAAAGGCCTAAAAGCCACCCTGTGGTTGAAGGAAAAAAAGGTAAAGAATCTTATGTGGATAATGTTGCATTAAAAATCTGGGGCTAGAGTTCCAACAAAAAGTAAAGTCTGGAGGATTGATCCCATCTGCTCTGAAAGGAGATGAAATGTAGAAATGAATGGGAGCTCTAAGAGGTCTACAGCAAAACGAGAAAAAGGAGGAGGATAAAATCATGCTGAATAGTTACTGTTATTTTAAGGGAAAAGGGAAATGACCTGATGAAGAATTCAGAGATTGATCAGAGAGGAAGCAGTAGAATGAAATTAGACAAGGTACTTGGTCAGTGAGGTCACCCTTTATTGGAAAGATTCTTGCATTATTAAATCTCTTTTGACTAATAAATGCATGCAGTTTACCCTTCAAGGCCAGCCTTCATAATTATGCTCTTTTTGGATCCTTCTCTGATTCTCTCCCCTCCCCTCACATAATAGTTCTCTTATTTTGCTGCTTTCTTCTTTTTTTGATAGTAGTATTATAATAATATATAATAGTCTGTTATTTCGGGTTGCTCATTCCTGCTCTGAGATCTTGGGCAAATTTTGTAAATTATCTGAGATTCTGGTTACAAATGAGGCTATACTTACTTCATAGTTTTGGAGGATTAAATGCCTGTCTCTTTCTCTGGGATGTCCTCTCTCTTTTTACTTATGGGGCCGTCTCCTCTCTTTTATAACCTTACTTATGCTGCCCTTCAAGGAAGCCTTTCTTGGACCCTAAGAGTATCTTGTGCTTATGGCTATCTAGCCTAGTAGTTTAGCACTATGACATTCATAAGCTGCAAATTCAGGTCTTAAAAAAAATAACTCTCAGTTTTCTATATAAAACTTATTATTTCCCCAAATTCCTATTCAAATCATCTTCTAATAGAATCCAAATATCTCAGTTATTCAGAGTCTTTTCAGTAAAATAAACATTTAATACTTACCTTCTTTCTAGGGCTTATTTAATGCCACCATTGTGTGTGTGTGTGTGTGTGTGTGTGTAGCAGGTGGAGGGTTGTCTGGGATCCTGTTATAGGCATCTATTCATGAGGTAATCCAAAACATGTCTTTATTTCCCCATCTAATGATCAGTCTGAACAAAATTTACCATGCCTGGTCACAACAGTAAAACATGTGGCCCCTCTTAGTTCTGACAGGCTGTCTATGGGCCGTCTGCCTAGACTGTTCCACAGCTGTTTCTGCTCTTCTGCTCCAGCACCACAAGGAGTTCAGGGAAACTTAAGAATTCTCTCACAGTGCTTTGTTATGGAAACACAGGGGCCCTGTGAACCAGGACCATTCATCAGGAAATCAATGTACAGGGCCCTTTTTCCTGGAATTGCCTGTCTTTAATGAATGAATTCCAGGAAAATATGATCAACAACTCCTCATTAGTGGTCTGCGTGTTGAGTTTCATAATAGAGTTTTAGTCAATGTGGCCAATAAACGCAAAGGCCCTAAGGACTGCAACTCCTGAAACTCTTTCCCTTTCTCTGATTCAAGAGTTTGTTTTATATTACAACACACAAATAAGTCCTGGGAAGTTCATTTCATCACTAGGAGCATTCATTGCTAATCACACAACAGACAGTTCATTGTAAAAGCGGTTTGTGTGTGAGGTAGTTTGGCTTCGTGGTTGAGAAAAAATTCAGTTTTGAATATCTGCTTTCGCTCTCATTAGCTATGTGACCTCTCTGTGTTTCAATAACTTCATTTGAAAATAGGAATAGTTGACCCACCTCGTGGTATTGATGAGAGGATTCAAAGAGATTATGTGAATAAAGTTCTTGGAACACTGCCTGGTGTATAATAAGTGTCAATAAAAATGGTAAATATTATTATTTATATTGGTGAAAACAGAATATTGGCCAGGCATGGCAGCTCTCACTTGTAATTCTAGCACTCTGGGAGGCTGAGCCAGGAGGATCGCTTGAAGCCAGGAGTTCAAGATCAGCCTGAGCAAGAGTAAGACTCCATTGCTACAAAAAAGAGAAAAACTAGCCAGGCCTGGTGGTACATGCCTATAGTCCCAGCTAGTGGGGAGGCTGAGGCAGGAGGATCACTTGAGTGCAGGAGTTTGAGGCTGCAGGAGCTATGATGGTGCCATTGCACGATAGCCTGGGAGATAGAGTGAGACCTTGTCTCAAGGAAAAAATTGATTTGTGAAAAAAAGAAAACTCAATAAATTTACCTTTTAAATCCTGAATCCCAGAATCAGTTTTCTGCAATTGTATTTAAAGTATTTTAATTGTTGGCATTTTACCTATTGAATTTTATTTCATTGCATTACACTTTCATTGTACAATGGACTAGCTAATGGTGGGGCAGCATTCCAAACAAGAGCAACCAGAAAAAACAAATTATAGAAAGCATCTGTTTGAACGTAGCAGAGAGCTACTGAGGAAACTAGAACTAAAGGCGCTGAAGTTTTGGAGAGGAAAGAGCCTCAGGTGCATTAGGCTCACCCTCTGGTACCTTCCTTATCCTGGGGGGCATTTGTTGATTCTGGGTATGGACAAGAGGCTAACAATTCAGGCTCTGGATCTGTGGAGGGCACACAAAAACCGGCATAGTATTTGGAGGATACTCAAGGGGCTTCCAGCATGCAGCCCGCTTTCCCCTCGGAACTTGTGCTGAATACTAGGGCTACTTGGAGCACGTAGCTAAAAACAAGAGCTGAAAGCTAAAAAACTGAACAGGGGCTTTCGATAGTCTCATGAGACAAAGATTAGATGTCTGTGCTCACTAGGGAGAGGAGTAAAGAATATATCAGATTCTCAGTTGAGAACTAGGGAGAACCAGCTGTAGACTAAACCTTAATAGGGCTGTAACTCAGCCTTCACTCAGAGCTGGCCATGATTGGATTAAGGGCCTCACTCTGCCTAGAAATAAAAGGGTAGGAGATAACATCATCTTAAGTCCTTATATTTTTTAATGGGCAATCAAAAATTTTTAAAAATTAATAAGATCAACAAAGTAAAGGATCACATGACCATAGAGCAATATAAAAATAAAACATATAACAGAAATAGATGCTTAACTCATCCAGCTACTGGAGTTTAGTAACATGGACTTTATGTTAACCATGGAGTGGATAAACAAACAGATAAAAATTTCACTAAAAATGGATTTTATAAAAAACAATCAAGTGAAAATTCTAGAACTTAAATATATAATATCTGATATTAAATTAATTGGATTAAATTGAAATTTAAAAAATAGAACTGGCAGGACACATTCCTTTTCACTTGTGTGAAGTGAAATTGTGCTACTATATGCATGATAAACACTCCTGCATTATCCTTTTTCCCTTTGAGTGTCCTTTCTCCTATCCTCTGTTTCTCAGGCTTCTGTATTAATTTGACAACGTGCACAGCACTGAGTGCCATATAGAAAAGTCCCAAGCTGGATGACTACAGGTGGAAAGAGCAGCTGAAAGTTAAAGAGAAAATATTGATAAGGCATGGTCAGTACCCTCAGAGGGACTGTTGTACAGTGAGGAATACACACAGTGAACACATGCTAGAAATTCAGGAGTGGCTTCTAGTCCAGGCTTCTTATTAACTAGCAATGCAAGCTTGGAAAAGTCACTATTTTCTCAATTTATACTGCACAAAACAAGAGAGTGACTCAGATCTCTAAGATTTCTTCCATTTCTGAAATTTAAAGCAAACTGAGTCAATAAGACACAGTTCAGAAATCCTCAATTTAGTTTTAAGAGAATCTACTCATAGTTTTTCTAAAGATGTTTTAAAATCAGCTTTGTATTCTTTGACCAACATCTCCCTAACCCCTCCCTGCCAACTGCCCCAGCCCTTGGCAATCACCATTCTACTCTCTATTTCTACAAGATCAACTATTTTAGATTCCACATATGAGTGAGATCATGCAGTATTTGTCTTTCTGTGCCTGGCTTATTTCACTTAGCATAATGTCCTCCATGTTTATCCATGTTGTTGCAAATGACTGTATTTCTTTCTTTTATATGGTTGAATAGTATTGCATAGTGTAACCATTCTGCAATGTATATATACCTCAAGACATCATGTTGTACACAATAAAAACATACAATTTTATCTTTCAGTTTAAAATATAAGTAAATTTGAAAAAAAAGAAAAAAATATATTAAAAACTAAAAATATTTTGAGGGTGGCTGACCAGAGACACCAGCTGCCAGATCATGTCAGAAAGAAGGAAAAGTTTTAGATGAAAAAGAAAAAACAAATAAACAAATCATAGCTCTGCTGTAATGATGATGGAAAAGTGCCAGAACCTATAAGAGATTCCACAGGAAGAAAATGTGAAGTAGAACAAGAAGGAGCAAGATATCAGCAGAGGACAACCCCCACAGGCTTGGAGTCCAGCAAAAAGGGGAGGTGGAGAAGTTTGCTTCTCCTTCCCTCACATCTCTGGCAGTCAGTAGGCTCCTGAGCTGCTGGAGAGCCTTTCTACCCTCATGAACCCAAAAGCTGCTGCCACCAGTGAACTGGGAGCTTCTTGAGGACAAAGCACCAGCCTGGCAGCCCCCTTGGGGTTGCTTCCCTTCACCACAGACCCAAGCCAAGATGGCAGGCACTATATTGCTTCTCCACCCACCATGCACCTTTATCCTCCCCAGAGGGCTTCATCCCCTCAGTTTTTGTCTTACTCATTCCAATGCGAACCTTTCCCAACTCTGACCCAGACTGAGAGAACACAGGGGGTAAGTGGATCCTGGGGGATCTGCATGACCCTGGAGTCTGGACATTCCAGGCAGGCCACCATCTGGACAGAGGGACAGAGACAATATTTATGCACCTAATACAGCAGCATCCAATTCATAAAGCAAACTCTACTAGATCTAAGTGGATAGATAAACAGCAATATCATACCTGCCAGGGACTTCAACACCTCACTGACAGAACTGAACAGATCATCCAAGCAGAAAATAATTTAAAAAACACAGCACTTAAATGGGACTCTAGAACAAATGGGCCCAACAGACATTTACAGAACATTTTACCCAAAAAGTACTGAATATACATTCTTTTCATCATCACATGGAACATTCTCCAAGATTGACCATATGTTAGGCCATAAAACATGCCTCAACAAATTAAAAAATATGGAAATCATACTATGTATCTTCTCAGACCACAGTGGAATAAAACTAAAAATCAACTCTAAGAGAAACACTCAATTCTACACAAAATCATGGAAATTAAACAACCTGCTGCTGAACAATTATTGGGTCAATAATGAGATTAAGATGGAAATCAAAAGATTCCATGAAATGAATGACCAAAGGGACACAAGCTATCAAAATCTATGGGATCCAGCAAAAGCAGTTATAAGAGGAAAATTCTTAGCCTTAATTACATACATCAAAAAGACAGAAAGATCATGAATTAACAGTCTAATGACAGGTCTCAAGGAACTAGAAAAGGAAGAGCAAACAAAACTCAAAGGCAGCAGAAGAAAAGAAATAACTAAGGTCAGAGCAGAACTAAATGAAATGGAAAAAAAAATACAAGAGATTAGTGAAACAAAAAGTTGGTTCTTTGAAAAGCCAAACAAAATTGGTAGACCTCTTGCTAGATTAACCAGGATAGAAGAGAAAGAACACAAATAAGTGCCATCAGAAATGAAAAAGGAGATCTTACAACTGATACCACAGAAATACAAACTATGATCTGTGAACACTATGAAAATCTCTACTCATGCAAACTCAAAAATGTAGAGAAAATGAACACATTTCTGGAAACACACAACCTCCCAAGACTCAATCAGGAAGAAATAGAACTCCTGAACAGACCAATAACAAGCAATGACATTGAAGCAGTAATTAAAAAAAAAAAAAAAAAAAAAAACTTCCAACAAAAAAAAGCCCTGGGCCAGAAGGATTAACAGCCAAATTTTACCAGACCTACAAAGAAGGGCTGGTACTCATGCTACAGAAATTATTCCATAATGTCGAGAAGGAGGGAATCCTCCCAACTCATTCTGTGAAGCCAGTATCACCTTCATACCAAAGCCAGGGAAGGATGCAACAAAAAAACAAAACTACAGACCAATATTCCTTATGAATATAGATGCAAAAATCCTCGATAAAATACTACCAAACCAAATTCAACAGCACATCAAAAAAACAATCCACCATGACCAATTGAGCTTCATCCTAGGGATGCAAGGATGGTTCAACATATGAAAATCAATAAATGTGATTCACCACAAAATAAACAGAAGCAAAAACAAAGACCGTACGATCATCTCAATAGATGCAGAAAAAGCATTTGACAAAATTCAGCACAGTTTCATGATAAAAACCCTTAACAAAGTAGGCATACAAGGACCATATCTTAAAATTATAAAATCCATATATGACAAAGCCACAGCCAACATCATACCAAATGGGTAAAAGTTGAAATCATTCCCACCAAGAACTGGAACAAGACAAGTGTGCCCACTGTCACCATTTCTATTCAACATGGTGTTAGAAGTCTTAGCCAGAGAAATCAGGCAAGAGAAAGAAATAAAGGATATCCAAATCAGGAAAGAGGAGGCCAAACTATTACTGTTTGCTGATGATATGATCTTATATCTAGAAAACCACAAAGACTCCACCAAGAGACTCCTTGAATTGATAAATAAATTCAGCAAAGTCTCGGGTTACAAAATCACTATATACAAAGCAGTAGCATTCCTATACACGAATAAAGGTCAAGTTGGGAGTCAAATCAAAGACTCAATATCATTCACAATAGCCGCAATACACCCAACTGATCTTTAACAAAGCAGACAACAATATACACTGGGAAAAGAATCCCTATTCAATAAATAGTTCTGGGAGAATTGGATAGCCACATGCAGAAGAAAGAAACAGGATCCATATCTCTCACCACTCACAAAATTTAATTCAAGATGGATAACAGATGTAAATGTAAGACATGAAAACATAAGAAGGCTAGAAGAAAATGTTGGAAAAACTCCTCTAGATATTGGCCTAGGCAAAGGATTTATTAAGATGCAAAGATGTGGAATCAATCCAAGTACCCATCAATTCATGAGTGGATTAAGAAAATGTGGTATATGTATACTACGGAATACTACTCAGCCATGAGGAAGGATGAATTAAGGCCTTTTCCAACTATTTGGATGAAACTGGAGACCATTATCCTAAGTGAAGTATCTCAAGAATGGAAAAACAAACACCACATGTACTCGCTATTAAACTGGAACTAACCGATGAGCAGACATGTGTACAGAGGGAAGTAAAACTCAGTGGAAATCAAGCAGGGGGAAGGAGGGAGGAGGGGATGGGTGAAAACCTACATAACAGGTACAATGAAAACTATCTGGGTGATGGGCACACTTACAACCCTGACCCAAGCATAACAAAAGCAATCCATGTAACCAAAATGTACCCTGGTAACATTTTGAAATAATAAAAAATGAACTAAAAAAAATAAAAAAATAAATACACTTAAAAAATAAAAAAACTAAAACATTTTAGCAGTTCCATAATGGCAAAAACCCCAGCTTTGTTGAAGTATAATTTACATAAAGTCATTGAAAAGACTGTTAAAATGAAAGCCACATAATAGGAGAAAATATTTGATACACATAATAAATAAAAGTGATGAAGGATTTGTATTAGAATATTTAAGGCACTCTTATACTTCAAAGTTAGACACAAACAAGTCAATTAAAAATTAAGCCAGATCAGGGAAGGCAGGTGGAACATGAAAAGAGGACTCAGTCAAGCACCTAGTCCAGGAAGTCTCTTTTTTCCCCGTGGGCCCAAGACTATCTTCTCCTACCTAAAGAAAATTCATCTGTCTTGGTAGGGGTAGGGATCAGCAAAGCTTGGATTTGCTCTGTGAGCTTCATTGATGTTTCCAAGTGGTACATGGTTACATTGGTGTCCATTTTCTCCTATATTTATCTATCTCCTGGGCTACGGCTTTCTGCACCTTCTCAAACTAGAGAGAGGAGGGAGGCATGGAGAGAGCTACTCCTGAACATGCCCCATTTTCTATTCCACCAGCTTTTTTCTACAGGAGTAACAGTCCCTTGTGCCATGAGAGGGCAGTGGTCCTCGAGGGTATGGAGGAACCTACACAATAGGTCCCACCTCTGGGGGTCAGACCTCAGTGTAGGATTAGTCTTTCAGGCAAAATCAAATGCTGGAATCGTTTTTTCAACAATTGAAACTTTGACGACTGGATATCCATATGCCAAAGAATGAAGTTGGACCCCTTCCTTACATCATACTCAAAAACTAACTCAAAATGGATCATAGACCTAAATATAAGAGCTAAAAGTATAAAAATATTGGAAAAAATAGTTATAAATCTTTAGGGTCCTAAGTTAGGCAAAGCCTTCTTAGATAAGACACCAACATGCAAGAGAGAAAATAAACAGTGGATAAATCAGACTTTATCCTTTTATGCTTCAAAGAATATCAAGAAAATGAATAGACAGCCCACAGAATGGTAGAAAATACTTACAAATCATGTATCTGATAAGGGGCTTCTATCTAGAATATACAAAGAACTCTTTTACAAGTCAACAATTATAAGAAAAATCACCCAATTTAAAAATAATCAAATGATCTGAATGGATATTTCTTCATGGAGGATATACAAATGAGCAATAAACACAGGGAAATATGCTCAGCATCCTTAGTAGTCAGTTAAATGCCAATCAAAATACAATGCATTACCACTTTACATACGCTAGGAAGACAGTAATTGAAAAGAGACAATAACAAGTGTTTGTGAGGCTATGGAGAAAACGAAACCCTCATACAATGCTGGTGTGAATGTAAAATGGTGCAGCTATATTGGAAAACAATTTGGCAGCATCTCAAAAAGTTTAACATAAAGTTACCATATGAGCCAGCAATTCTATCCCTAGATACACAACCGAGAAAATTGAAAACACATGTCTACAAACAAAAAATAATAATAACCAAAAAAATAACGTGTACATGGATGTTAAGTGAAAGAAGACAGTCACAAAAGACCACGTATTTTATGATTTTATTCATGTGAAATATCCAGAGTAGGCAAATCCATAGAGACAGAATGGGAATTAATGATCGCCAGGGGTTGGCAGAGTGGCAACTGGAAGGGACTACTAATGGTTATGGGGTTTCTTTCAGGGGTAATGAAAATGTTCTAAAACTGATTATGAGATAATTCTGTGAATATACTTTTTAAAAAGTCAAACTGTATACTTTTTAAAAATACATCTGCCCCAACTTTATACTCTCATAACCATTTGTTTTGTTGATTGAGACCCTTTACCAATTCTTGCCTGGATTGTTGTAGCAACACCCTAACTTGTTATTCTACCTCCAGTGCTGCTTTCAATCCATCTTCCATACTAGAGCCAGAGGAGCTTTCTAAAATCTAGATCTAATGTTCACTCCCCAGTTTAAAACCAGTGGTGACTCCAACAGCTTACGATGTAAAACATCCTTAGCATGGCTTCAACCCATCATTTAGCCCCAGCTTCATTAACAGATTCTATGCTACTTACACACAAACCACTTTGCCACACCTGCCAATTAACTTTTCCCTCACTTGTCATTTCATTTTCATATTCTCTCTGTCTCTGCCAGATGTCCTATCCACTTTTTCTATCTTGAAAGATACACTTATCCTTCAAAGGGCTCCTTGCTAACTTATCTGAGGTTATTCCAACTCGTGAATAAAATGAGCCAGACCTGCATCATTGCTTTTATGGCTAGTGGATCACATAGGACATGGCTTTAATATGTTTTCTGTCTCCCCCACTAGCTGGAAGCCTTGAGGAGGCATAATCTTCATTTTACACATGTTGCCATCTCCACTCCTGACACATTGGAGGACTCAATAATTCTGAGTGAATGAATGAAGCCAGGTTTGGTGCTTTTTTCAACATACCACTATTCTCCCCAATTTCTGCACAGATATAGAACTACTCTCCCCCTCACTTAAAGATTTTATTATGTGGCTCACCCTCACTCTCCAATTTCACTTGTGTTATAACCTGTTTGTAATTTCAGTATGAACATAGATACATTTTCTAATATCATAAGCCTCATCTTCTTTAATAATCTTGTTTTTCCAACTTCCTCAGCCACTCCCTTCTGAGGTCTGTCCCAGACCTGCTGTTACCAGTAACAAGTCTCACTTTCCATAAACCACCCTTTGACCCCACCTGTACTACAATAGATTGATCTTATCACTTTGTTGCTGTCCTTCAACTCCTCACGTCTCCACTTTCCTCCTTGTGCACTTAATTCTGTTGTCAAAAATTATACGAACTCTCTTAATGTGCACCCTCATACCCGTTGCCCCTCTTTGCCTCTGTTGTACTTTCTTATTAAATCACCAACTCAAGTTAAATCTAAACCTCCATCTACCTTACCCAGAGCCTGCATAGCAGGATATAACTGGGGAAAAAAGCACAACCACAACTACTGATCTCACTTTAAATTCATAGCTTCCAGCTTCGAGTGTGTTCTTTGTGCTGGCAGGCAATTACATATTTCTTTGGTCAATTCATCTTCCTTTTTTCTTAGAGGATTATTTCACACCTTTCCATTTATCCTCAAACCTTCCACATCTGCTTTTCTCTTCACACTCTCACCTTAGTTTTTATTTCACTGAGAAAACAAAAGCAAAGTCCTGCCTTCCCATCAGGTACTACAGAGACAGCCATTGTCTCCCCTTAAGGCCAACTCCTCCACCCGTGCACGAGATCCTCTCCCTTCTCACTCAACACATCACTCCAATAACTGACTTTCTCTCCCCGGCAACATCAATTTCCCCCTCCACTCCCAATCTATTGGATACTTCTTTCAACATGCAAACATGCTATACACTTCCCATCCTGAAAGATAAAAGATATAAACAAAAAAACAAAACAAAACAAAAGCTCTGTTTCAGTCCCAGCAGCATTCCTAATATAATGCCATTTCTCTGCTTCACTTTAAGGCAGGGGAGCTATTTATATTTACACATGTGTACCTCCTCCCCTCTCTGTCTCTCGTTCTCTCCTGAAACTCATCTTATCAGAGTCACAGTGAGCACCGATTGATAAATCCAGTGACACAAATCAGTCCTCATCCTCCTCAGCCTATCTGCAGCCTTGGACATGATTACTCCTATGTTCTTGAAACACTCATTTGGCTTCTAAGACGTCTCTCTGTTTTCCTCCTACTCACTGGCAACTTCTTTTGATCTTCTGTGCTGTTCCTTCTCATTTCCCAAACTCTAAATGTGTGCATCCCAGGAATCAGTCCTTGAATTGTTTCTTTTTTCTCTTTACATTTATTTCTTGGGTTATCTCGTAACTTTAAATACTATCTATAAGCTGATGATTCCCAAACTTTTCACTAAACCTGGTATGTCTTCCTAATTCTAATGTCATGTATCATATGTCCAACTGCCTGCGTCCAATTGGTATCTCAAATTTTAAAAGCCCCAAATTTAACTCCTAATCTCCCTACCATCCCCACCACCCCTCCTACTCTACCCACAGCTTTACTGTTACTCGAGACAAAAACCTTGGATCTCCCTTGACTTCTCTCATACCTCACATCCAATCTGTCAGGAGATCCCTTTGGTCTTACCTGTAAATCAAGAGGCATTGACTTTCACCACCTGGCCACTGCCGCCCTGATTCAAGCCAACAGCAGTCTCCTATCTGGTATCTCTGCTTCTATCTCTGACCCGTATAAACTCGTATCCACACAACACCCAGAGTGGCCTTGTTAAAATTTCAGTTAGATCATGCCACTTCTTTTGTCAGTACTCTCTAACGGTTCTCTTTTTTATTCTAATTAAAAGTCAAAGTGAGAAGTCCTACGTCATCTTCACCGTCCCCAATACCTTTCTTGCCTCATTCAGTACTCTTCTCCCCTGCTCAGTGTCTTCAAGTCACACAAGGCTCCTTGGACACTGCAAGCATGCTCCCACCTCAGGGCCTTTACAATTCCTGTTCTTTCTGTCTAGAATTTTTTTCTCCCAGACATTTTCATAGCGTAGTTTCTCAATTTCCTTCTCATCTCTGCTCAATTGTCACTTCATCATAGAAGACTTCTTTGACTAACATATATAAAATAGTCCCCCAACAAACTCTCTCCCTCTAACGTGCCTTTCTCTTTCTCCATGAATCTCGTTAACACCTAACATATAATATATTTATTTGTGTATTGGTCACTTTAGACCATGACAGCAGGGACTTTGCTTCATTTGCTGGTTTATCCCCACCAACTTTAACAATGCTAACAAATTATTGAATAAATGACTTGCATTTGAAGAAAGGATTCTGTTACAACAAAAATAAAGAAGTAAAGGAAGCAAGGAAGGAATGCAAGAAGGGAGAAAATAAAGATTAAGGAAGGGGCCAATGTGTTTTAAAAAATGTTCTATACATAGAAAATGCTGACTCTCCTATTATTTGGGGTAACAGTGGATATATAATTTGATACCATATTTGTAAATTTTTAAAAATAAAAGAAAAAATCTACATACATAGAAAATAATCTAGAAACATATATATTAAAATGTCAACAGATTATATATTACAGCAGTGTGATTATGACAAGGGATTTTGGTGGGGAGGTGGGATTCTGGTTTTTTCTATCTGTTATTTTGTACTTTTTAAATAGAAAACAGATTTTTTTTTTCAATTTGTATACATTTATTTCCATCTATGTATATAGGTTAAAAATTAGTATTGTGTGGCACTTTTTTTTTTCAGAGTATTACGGGGGTACAAATGCTTTGTTTACATAGAAAACAGATTTCTACCTGTGAATATTTTTAAACAGAAAAAAATTCTTAAGAGAAATAAGATACAAGAAAGAAAAAAGAGATTTGTATCCCCATTTTTTTTCATTTGCTACACAGAAAGTTGGACTGTCTAAATTTAGACACTGGACTGTCTAAATTAAAACAGACATGGTTTCACACATAGAGAAGAGACTTTCCTTTCCATTCCCCTTTCCCATGGCTTTCCAGGCTATCCTGTAATACCCCATGAAATGCCTGTCACTTTGTAGGGAATGGAGTGTTTCAGGTCCAATTCCAGATGCACAGCTTGGACAAACTCAATCAGACAACCAGAAAGCATTTAGCATCTACCTGATTGTGAGCTAAGTACAGAGGAAACAGAGCACTCCATCTGTGCCCCAAAGAGTTTATAAACTGTCAGGAGGAAAACATTGAGTCTGCATTTGGAAAGTGAAACAATCTTTGATTGTGAGTAATATATGTGCCGAGTTCTGCAAGAACACAGAGCATAACCAAAAACAAAGAGTGGAACCCTCCCTGGAGCACAGCCAGGATGTCTCAGGGCTGCTTTGATCCCCCTCAGAGTATTGTGTGCCATGTCATGGCCTCGGCTTTGTGACTCACAAAGGAGGTATAGTGGCGATGTGATGAGACACCAGGACTGAATCCACTCCCTACTGCACAAAGAATTGGAGTTCCTTCATCCCTTAATTTCCTCTGTTAGCTTTACATTTTCATACCCAACCTGTACCACTTCCAAATTTAAAGAAATTCCTAAGCAAGTAGAAGGCCTGGAAAATTTTCCTAGAAAAGGACAGGATGGGGCTTCTTAAGAAGAAGGATATGTTGTGATTATGTTTCTGGATAAGAGAGGTCTTAAGATCACGGAGGCTCAATTTTCTTATCAGTGAAATAGATGATTTTGAGAATTGAATGTAGTAATACATATAAAACCAATTTATAAAAAATAAAACTTTATCAATACTCTACTGCTCGTGCTTCTCTTCTGTGAAGTCAACCCCTCTAGAAAGTTATTAACTTTCCTTTTGATTTGATTTAACAAGGAAAATGGTTAAACATCTGGGAATTTGCCCTATAGACCCTTCTGAGCTAGTACAGATCAGCTATGTTAGAGATGCAGTCACACATATATAAATAAATATAATCTATTTGGTGGTGGCTGCCTGGCTTCTTATCAGAAATTTGATGCACAGTAAACAGGATAGGGGCACAATGAAACATATTTCAATACTAAAGAGCAGGATGGAATAGAGCAGGGTATGAAGGTGGTAGGAGGGGGTATGAAGGCAGCAGGGGAAGGTACCAGAAAGACATATGCTAAGGTCAAAACTGTATTTTGCATCCATTTTTACTCTGTGTGACCCTGTGCAAGTTATTTAATCTCTCTAAGTCTCTGTTTCTATATTTGTCAAGTGAAAATTTAAATCTAGTTTGCAGGTTTTCTATGTCAATTAAATAAAGCAATGTAAGTAGAATGGCTAGTACCCAGTAGTCTGTAGTGGGAGATGTCAGCAGAATAATGGATATGTGGCTTTTAGTCATTATTCTATATCTTGGCTGGCTACATGATCTCATGTTTGTCACTGAACATGCATGAGAATAGGCTTCAGTTTCATTTGTAAAATGAGTGGCTGGAGTGAAACTCTAAAGATCTTTCCACTCTATATTTTTAAGCAACCTAGCTTTTTGAGAGAATGTACAAAGAAGATTGGATTTTCTATTTTCACTAATGCCTTATAGAAGCACCTCTGGGACTCAGCAAGAGAATAAAACCCAAGGCCAGGCTGTCAGTTTGCTTTTCAGCTGACCTTAGTTTGCTGTTCCTGTTAGAATTCTGACTTTTCAGATAATAGCTAAGGGTGTCCTATATATTGCATTTACTGGTGGCATGCCCACCATGTGCTGGAGAATAGAACAAACCCCCACATTGTTTAAAAATAGTCCATACATTTTGTGTTTTTTTAACAGGCATTATACTGAAAATATTTTCTGGATTTTTTTGGTTTTTTTAAAATTTTTTTGTTAAGAAAAGCAGATTCTTTTTAGAAAAATTAATTCTATCCTAAATCTTTTATATTTTTAATAAAGCATGGAGTGGAACAAAGGAAATAAAAATGTTTCCTTATTTGTTTTGTTTCAAATAAAGCTTTTTGATTATTTCTATTTGTTTTAACAATTATTAAAAACCAAATAAAGTTATATTTGATCTTATAAAAATCAAACACCATTGAAATAGAATAAGGAATCTATCTATGCACTTTTATGCAAACTGGTTATGTGTAATATGTAAAAAATTTAATAAAGTGATGAAAGATAAACTCTGAGATTAAAATCAAGCCTGGCTTGTTATTGAATATTCAATGACTTTTATGCCCTAGAGCTCAAGGAAATCTCTTTCCTTGTTATGTTATTTTGTTTTTCAATTTTCACTGAACTCATTACTTCTTATTGAATCTCTTAGATTTTCTTTGTGTGACATTCCAGAAATCAAAAGGAGGGGGGAGAAAGAGAATTTCAGATGGACACAAGTGATAATTCTGTTTAAGTCACATTAACATCCTGTTGTCATCAGTTAGAATCTCCTAAGGGAGTAAAGCAATCCAAAGTATAAGCAAAGTTGAATTAAAACACATCACAGGGGCATATGCACACACACATATATCCCCTTCCCCAAAAAATCAGCCCCATTCATGGGTGCCTAACGAATGGCAGAATATATTAAGATGTCCCAAATAAGCCTCCTCCAATACCTGTAATGTTTGATATTCTTCTAAGACAAGAATGTTGGGTATAATCTTTCTAAATCTAAATGTATGGTTGTTACAGAACACACTCTGGACACATAGGGTCAAGGCATGCCTTTTGTTATGTGATATTTGAAATTCAGTTCATATCAGAAAAGTAATAGCCATCATTTTCTCACTTCAAGATGTCAGGGACTCTTCAAAATGCTTCAAATAGATTGTCTCATTTAATCTATTTAGCAATTCCATGATTAGGAACTTCATTCTTCCAGTTTTATCAGAAAGTGTTTAATCATGGGTGATATCTGATGGTTTTCCTTAATAGTAATAAAACACACACATACAGACACACACACACACAAAAAAAAAAAAAAAACCTAAAAAGTAAAAAAGCCACTCTACTCCCTAACCCAAATTTAAAGAAAAAGAATAGTATAATACTGACAGATGTGATAAACTCTGATTTAAGGTCATCCAAGATAAATTGAAAGCATTTATGGAATGACCCTTTTATGGGAGCGTAGCATTCTTCTATTATAAAAATAGAAGAGGGAGTGGTGAGATTGTGTGGAACCTTAAAACAACAAAAACATTCATATAAGAAAGCCTGTACAATGACATGTTAAAAATTATAATTCATAGTTCAATAGTCCTTGACATGTTATATTTTATATTCTCCTAATCCAGTATATCAAAGAACCTGATTCCTTCTATTATTAAAATAGAATACTAAACATTTCTGGGGGAAATTTCATGGCTATATTTATTATGTTATTAGAATTCTAGTTTATACAATAGTATTTTGGCAAGTAAATTTCATTGCCATGGATTTAAAACAAACTAGGATGATTCCATTAGTAGTTCAAAATTGTAATAATACTAGAGTAAATGTCCTATAGCACTAAAAAAACACAAAGATTTGACTTATTAATTTTAGTAATATTATAGGCAAGCAGGTTTTGCAAGAGCCTGGCGGTTACATCTTCAAATAGAAAAAAATAATTCTTAGGAAACCCTATTTTTTACTTACTTCTTACTTTACCTTTTTTTATTTGTTGTCATAGTACTTCTATCCAACTATTAGAGAGCAAACTGATCTTTCTCAAGGGTATTGAAAAAGAGGGGGCAGGAGGAGACAAAAAAAAAGAATTTAATCTATTCTCCAATTGAAAGTGACATTGCTGTAATCTGACATCTTGTCCTTTGTGTCTGAAAATTTTTCACTTCTCCTCCTATATTTATCACTGCCTCTCCAACACACACATTGGAAGGCCTTCTGCAGGGCATCTGAGTATGTGTAGGAGAGATGATCATAAATTGCTATGCTCTTTGGGTATTTTTAAACATCACTGATGAAAGTGGAAATTACAAGCTTTCTGAAAGTAATTTTCAGATTGCTTTAAAATTTTGCATAATCTCTGGAAAGTCTTACGAATAGATTAGAACAGGCAGAAGAAAGAATGTCAGACTTTGAAGACAATATCTTTGAATTAAACAAGTCAGTCAAGACAAAGAACAGAGAATTAAGAGGAAGGAACAAAACCTACAAGAAATATGGAATTATGTAAAGAGGTCAAACATAAGAATTATAGGCACCCCTGAGGGTGAAGAAGAAAACACACAAGGGTTGAAAAATCTATTTGAGGGATTAATTGAGGAAAACTTCCCTGGTCTTGCTAGAAATTTAGACAAGAAATTCAATGAACACCTGGGAGATTCATCAAAAAGAAGCAATCACCAAGACACATAGTCATCAGACTAGCCACAGTTAAAATGAAGGAGGAAGCCACTGACAGAACTGGACAGATACTCCAAGTAGAAAACAAATTAAGAAACACTGGACTTAAATGGGACTCTAGACCAAATGGGTCTAACAGACATTTACAGAACATTCTACCCAAAAGCTACTGAATATACATACTTCTCATCAGCACGTGGAACATTCTCTAAGACTGATCACATCTTAGGCCACAAAACATGTCTCAACAAATTCAAAAAGGTAGAAGTCATACCATGTATCTCCTCAGACCATAATAGAATACAATTAGAATTCAACTCCAGCAGAAACACTCAATTTGACAAAAAGTCATGGAAATTAAACAACATACTGCAGAATGATTATTGGATCAAGGAGGAAATTAAGGTGGAAATCAAAGTGTTCCTCAAACTAAAAGACAAAGGGGACACAAGTTATCAAAATCTGTAGAATTCAGCAAAAGTAGTCCTAAGGGGAAAATTCATAGCCTTAAATGGCTACATCAAAAAGACAAAAAGATCATGAATCGACAGTCTAATGACAGCTCACAAGGAACTAGAAAAGGAAGACCAAACCAAACCCAAAGCCAGCAGAAGAAAAGAAATAACTAATGTCAGAGTAGAACTAAATGAAATTGAACACACACACAAAAAAAAAAATACAGAAGATTAATGAAACAAAAAGTTCATTCTTTGAAAAGATAAACAAAATGATAGACTTCTTATTAGATTAACCAGAAATAGAAAAGAAAGGATCCAAATTAGCTCAATCAGAAACAAAAAAGGAGCTATTACAACTGATACCACTGAAGTACAAAATATCATCTGTGAATACTATAAAAATTTCTATGCACATAAACTTGAAAACATTGAGGAAATGGAGAAATACCTAGAAACAAACAACCTCCCAAGGCTCAATCAGGAAGAAATAGAACTCTTGAACAGATCAATTATGAGCAACAAAATTGAAGCAGCAATAAAAAATCTTCCAACAAAGAAAAGTCCTGGACCAGATGGTTTCACAGCCAAAATTTATCAGACCTACAAGGAAGAATTGGTACCTATACTGCAGAAATCATTTCATAACATCAGGAGGGAAGAAATCCTCCCCAACTCATTCTGTGAAGCCAGTATCACCATGATACCAAAGCCAGGAAAGGACCCAAAAAAAAAGCAAACTACAGACCAGTATCCCTTATAAATACAGATGCAAAAGTCCTCAGTAAAATTCTAGGAAACCGAACTCAGCAGCACATCAAAAAAATAGTCCACCACAACCAAGTTGGCTTCACCCCCGGGATGAAAGTATGGTTCAACATATGTAAATCCATAAATGTGATTCACCACATAAACAGAAGCAAAAACAAAGACCACATGATCATCTTAATAGATGCAGAAAAAGCATTCAACAAAATTCAGCACCGTTTTATGATAAAAACTTTTAATAAAATAGGTATAGATGGAACATATCTCAAAATTATAAAAGCCACATCTGACAAACCCACAGCCAACATCTTACTAAATAGGGAAAAGGTGAAATCATTCCCACTGATAACTGGAACAAGACAAGGATGCCCACTGTCACCACTTCTATTCAATGTAGTGCTGGAAGTCCTATCCAGAGAAATCAGGCAAGAGAAGGAAATTAAAAGTATCCAAATGGGGAAAGAGGTGGTCAAACTATCACTCTTTGATGATGATATGATTTTATATCTAGTCACAAAGAGTCCACCAAGAGAATCCTGGAATTGATAAATGAATTCAGCCAAGTGTCAGGTTACAAAATCAATGTACAGAAAGCAGTAGCATTCCTATACACCAACAACAGTCAAGCTGAGAATCAAATCAAAGACTGAATACCTTTCACAATAGCTACAAAGAAAATAAAATACCTAGGAATATATTTAACCAAGGAGGTGAAAGATCTCACCAAAGGTAACTGTGAATCACTGAAGAAGGAAACTGCAGATGATGTAAACAAATGGAAAAACATATCATGCTCATGGATCAGCAGGATCAACATTGTTAAAATTTCCATACCCAAAGTGATTTACAGATTCAACGCAATCCCCATCAAAATACCAATGTCATTTTTCACAGAACTAGAAAAAATAAGTCCATACTTTGTTTGGAACCAGAAAAGAGCCCAAATAGCCAAAGCAAACTTAAGCAAAAGAAACAAATCTGGAGGCCTCACTTTACCAGACTTAAGCTATACTTAAGGCTATAGTTACCAAAAACAGCATGGTACTGGAACAAAAATAGAGACATAGACCAATGGAAAAGAACAGAGAACCCAGATATAAAACCATCCACATATTGCCATCTGATCTTTAACAAAGTAGACAGCAATATACACTGAGAAAAGAAGCCCTATTCAATAAGTGGTGCTGGGAAAATTGGATAGCCACATGTAGAAGATTGAAACAGGATCCATATCTCTCACTGCTCACAAAAATTAATTCAAGATGGACAAAGGACTTAAATATAAGACATGAAACCATAAGAATGCTAGAAGAAAATGTTGGAAAACCCCTTCTAGATATTGACCTAGGCAGAGAATTTATGAAGAAGACCCCAAGGGCAATCACAGCAATGACAAAAATAAATAAATGGGGCTTGATTAAATTAAAAAGCTTCTGCACAGCCAAGGAAACAATTGAGACAGCAAATAGACAACCTAGAGAATGGGAGAGAATATTTGCAAATTATACATCTGATAAAGGGCTAATGTCCAGAATGTACAAAGAATTCAAACAAATCAGCAAGAAAAAATCGAACAACCCCATTAAAAAGTGGGCAAAAGACATGAACAGAAGCTTTTCAAAAGAAGATAGATAAATGGCCAATAAACATATGAAAAAATGCTCATTGTCACTAATCATCAGAGAAATGCAAATCAAAACCACAATGTGATATCACCTAACTCCCGTGAGAATGGATTTTATCAAAAAGTCCCAAAGCAATAGATGCTGGTGTGGATGCAGAGAGAAAGGAGCATATATACACTGTTGGTGGGACTGCAAACTAGTGCAACCTCTATGGAAATAGTATGCAGATTCCTCAAAGAACCAAAAGTAGACCTACCATTTGACACAGCAATCCCACTACTGGGTACTTACCCAAAGAAAAAAAAGCCATTTTATCACAAAAACACTTGCACTAGAATGTTTATAGAAGCACAATTCACAGTTGCAAAGAAGTGGAATCAACCCAAGTGTCCATCAGTTCATGAGTGGATTAATAAAACGTGCTATGTGTATACCATGGAGTTCTACTCAGCCATAAAAAAAATAAATTAATTCCTTTTTTAACAATCTGGTTGGAACTGGAGACCATTCTCCTAGTGAAGTATTGCAAGAATGGGAAAACAAACACCTCATGTACTCACTATTAAATTAGAACTGACCAAATACCACTCATGTGCACAGATGGAAATAAAACTAAATGGAAATCAAGCAGGTAGAAAGTGGGAGGAGGGGATGGGTGAGATCATACCTAATGGGTACAATGTACACTATCTGGGTGATGGGCACACTTGTAACTTTGTCTCAATAAGCAACTCATGTAACCAAAACATTTGTACCCCTGTAATATTCTGAATAAAAAGTTAAAATGAATAAATAAATAAATATAATTCCATTTAGGCAGAGAAAAGGGCTAGTTAATTTGAAAATTCTTATCACTCATGACTTTTGTTAATATATTGTTTATTTTGTTTATTTTATATAATATGCATGTTTTATACTTGTTATAAGAGGAACTACATTATAAAGATATTGTTGCTTTCATACTACAAAAAAATGCTATTTTTGATTTCCATGTCCACAAACTTGTGAACAATATGTTCAACATCTGTTTATCAGGTGATCAACAATTAAATTCAATAATATACATAATTATGTTATATAAATTAAATGATCCATATTTATAATTATATTGTTTCTGTATTATCTTCATATTTATATTGCTGTCCATATAGAAATAATTGGACAACCTGAATATTAATTATAATTCCCATGGCATTCAGTGAAAATAGAGTGAAGTATGCATTAAAACGGTTATCCTGGAGACCATGGAGAAAGCAGAAAAATGACAATGGCAAATATCTGTATAACACTTACTATGTAGCAGATATGTTTCTCTACAAGCAGAGCTCTTTAGAACTGTGTCAAGCACAGAGTAAGGGCTATATAAATATCTGATATTGCTATTGTTGTCCTTGTTGTGGTTGAATCTTCACAAGAACCAGGAAGTATGGTGCTATTATTAACATCTCAATTTTGCAGATTAAAAAAACAGGCTTAGAGTGTTTTACCAAGGATACATGCTAGGCTATGTCAGACAACTCAAATGCCATAGCTTCAATAGGATAGAATTTTTTTCTTCTATCCTAAAAATATTCAAGTTGATGGGCTATGATTGGTATGGCAATTCACCATTACCTGGGACCCAGAATCCTTCTATCTTTTTACTCTTTCATTCTCAATATAAGGCTTCCATTTTGTAGCTCAAGATGACTGTCTACCCCAGCTCTCCACTTCATGTCCACATTCCAAAGGGAAAAGGAGAAAACATTCTTTTTGTTGAAGGACAAAACTCAGAAGTTGCACACAATTTCTATTGATTTCAATTTGTCTACAGTTTAATCACATGGCTATACCCACCTGCAAGGGAGACTGGGTAATGTAGTATTTAGCTGAATGTCCAAATGCCCAGGTAAAAAGCATAGAAGGAGGGAAAGTTATTAGGTGGCAACCAGCAGTCTCTGCCACAGAGCTGTTCAGCAGATTGCTCACTGACACATGAATATTAAGTAATAATGTTCAGTGTCATTTCAGCACCAAAGCACTAAAACTTCATGTTCTTAAACTTCCTCTCAAGCATATGAGTTAAGTCAAATGGGCATGATAGTACAGGCAGGCATACAACTCAGGCAGGTGCCTAATAAGCATTTACAGCAGAGCAGTTTTTCAACCTTCTTTAACCCATCACCCTTTTAAAAAATATTACATTATCACCCTCTTCTCTTTCCTTCCCTCTTTTACTCTTGTGAACACTAGATACTGACATGTCATTCCACCTAGTATCCTTTCCACCTTCCCCTGTGTGTACTCCCATCTGCCATGCCCTTCCCCTTGCAAATCTATGCTGTGGATATAACTTCTAAATATTCCAACCACAGAAGATTTTAAAATTTTCTGAGATTTTCATTACCAAAATATCAGATATTTTAGTTTTCCAAATTTAATCAAATATTTTCCCTATTGTCACCACCTCTTTGAAATTTTGATAGATATCACATTTCCTCTTCTGCCCTTGATAATTACTGATTTAGGAAATATAGTATTTACTGAATGTCTAAGTATGTAATGGTTCTGTTGCTTAGAGCTTTATATAATATTCCTTTAAGTTCCATAGCATTATTATGAAGTAGAAATCATTATTTTTATACTATAGATGAATTAGATAAGACTGAGACATATAATAACTTGCTCAAACTTAATAATAGACAAGCATTTGAAATCTAGTGTAGCAGAGACAAGGCTACAACTTTACTGTTTATTTCATTTTTCTCTATACATTTCCCAGCTTTCCATAAAACTAGAGGAAGTCTCCTGACTAAGTTCTGGTCAGTCCAATATGGACAAGTGTTATATGTACTACTTACAGGACTGGCCTTAAAGTATGCCCCTTATTTTATATGTTCTCCGTCTTCCTTCTGCATCCAGAAACAAAGGATTCCAGGGTGGTGGAGCCACACATGTAGAGGCTATTTAGGCCATTCTGCTTGTAGAAGAGTAGCTTTATAGACTCACCTGACAGTGCCAGATCATGATTTAAGTGAGAAGAAAACCTTCATTATGTTAAGCCATGGAGATTTTGGAGCCTTTTGTTCCTGCAGAATTAATACACTGTGCCAGTCATCAATTTATTGCTTCTCTGCTCCAAATCCACTCTCTTTTTCCTAGTTTTAGATTCCAGAGCCAAACCCTGCAAACGTTTCTCCTTTGCCAGCAAGCAAACTGTAAAGCCTTTTCAGTAGAGGGTGCTAGAGATATACTGCAGGAGGAAGGGGATTCTCTTCCTGGATTCAGTGCTTTTCTTCTTGCTTCTATGGTGCGCTGCCAGAGAACTCCTTCCTTACCAGCAGATAGCTTTCTTGCCAGAAAGCATCGGCAGTGAGGGCAGGAGATTTAGTGATACACACCCTCCAGTGAGTTTTAGCGACTTCCCAGAGGATGGTTGCCTGCTCATCTGTCATGGCATGAAGCACCTAAGTGAACCTTTCCACCATCCAGTGAGCCTCAGCAACGCCTTCAACAAAGTCTGAATCTCAACCTCAGGCAAGGGGTGGGAAGTGAGGAGGATCTGCCAAGTTTTTTCCTTCTTTGGATGCTCTCCCTCAGCCACAGAAGTGGTGGTTTTTCCCTCATCTGCTATTCCTGTATTTGTTTTAATTCTCTTTAAGTATTTGTTCTTAATTATTCCCCTTTTACTAGTTAATAATTCCTCAAATTAAATGTTCCCTGTTCAATTTACTATATAATGTCTATCTCCTCACTGAACCTTAACTGGTGCATACACAAAACAAATGTATAATTATAAAAATTTGTGCCATCTAAACTATGGTCACATGAAAATATGGTCACATGGAGGTATATTGACAAAGTGGTCTTTTGAGCCATGGTAAAACAAGGTCTTTTGTCAGCCAGTCTTGGGTTGGAGTACTAGCTCAGGCACTTTCTAGCTGTATGACCTTAGAAGAGTCTCTAAAGATCTTTCAGCTTGAGTTTCTTCATCTCTAAAATAGGGTTAATAACGATCATCTTGCAGTGTTGCTATGAAGCCTAAGTAGCATGTGTACAGTAGTTGGCACAAAGTGGGCATTAAATGAATAATATTGTAAATACTAATTTACTATGATGATTTTTCAGTACTTATGATTGAACATTGTTTCATTTATTTGTCATATTCAAATGATTGTGTCCCCCCATACTCACTGTAGTTCTTTGTGTACTTAGGTCTAAACAAAGCATTTCTGAACATTGCCTATCCTTTATTCTCTCATTTTGTTTCCATTGCCAAAGACAATAGCTGGATATCATTTTTCTTAAAATTAACCAGTATTTAACACATTTATCAAATTCCTTCTCATGTTTCTTTTGGGAGACTCTATTACTCCATATTATTTTGCACTTTCACAAAATTTTTATTTTCCATCCTTATTTGATTCCTTTCAATTCTTTCTCTCTCTCTCTCTCTCTCTCTCTCTTTCTCTCTTTGTCAACTAGAGATTCCCAGATCTTAATTTATGGACTTTCAAGAATATCTACCTCCTGATTCTTGTATGCAAACACACTTTGATTAAAACTTTTAAATATTAATTTACATTTAAAAATATATGTGGTATCATGTCTATTATACTTTCCTCTATAGAAATTCAACAATGTCATTTATTCCCAAAAAGTAATTGTGTGCTTCGTTTTTATTCTATAAGACACTCATAACTACTTACCTATTTATTTGGGGGATACTGACTGCTTAATTTATGTTAACATAAAGCACCTGTTCTTCTATCAGCCATGTCTTTACATACTTCCAACTGGTAGTATATTTGAAGTAAAGCCTCCAATGTCTATAAAAATCACTCATTCTATTATTTTTAAGAAATATTATGTTCAAGAACATGAACCTTGTGGACCATGTATACAAATACAGTGGGTACAAGTTTAACTCCCCTTTTAAAGGCTGTGTGGCTATGTTAGTCAAGAGTGTTTGAGTTACATGTAGCAGAAAATTAACACAATCTGCTTTGAAGAAGTGAACCCAAAAACCAAAGAGGAATTTATTGCCTCTTGTACCTGGGAAGTTAGAGGTTAAATTAGGATTCATACGCAGCTACACTAAGGGACTCAGGTGGGATCTTCATTCCTCCCGGCCCTCCTTTTTCTCACTGCTTGACTCTCTCTAAGTATTGGTTTTGTGTTCACCTAACTGTCACGTGGGGCAACAAAATAAGGGCCATTTCCTACAGTATCCTTTCTTATAGGTTTGAAAAAAAGGCACAGGAGAAGACTTTGTATGGTTCAGCTTGGGTCACAAGCATAGCCTTTAATCTGTCACTTTCACCAGGAGGAATGAAGTACTCTGATTAGCCCATTGTGGCCAGAAGGGCAGATGCACTGACTAGAAATCCAATTCTGGAATCATGTGATAAATGTGGCCTTTCTTTTTTCTATCAGTCTGTTTTTTTATCTATAAAATTTGAAATCATCCTCCCCCCCAATAAATGACATTATGTTTGGAAAAGATATAAGATCTGAGCAATAAATTCTAACTGTTAACATTTAGTATAATGAAAAAAATAAAATGAAGAATGTCATGTAGTAGAAACAGAAACAATCTTATTTTGTATCTTTTGCCTGTATCATTTGCCTGTCTTGTTAACCCACTCCCTTTTCCCCCAAGGAAATCGCAAACTTAAAGAGCAGGGACCCATGACTTTTTATTTCTCATGTTTCCATGACAACAACTATCACAGAGAAAGGAAAGAAACTAACATATATTAAGCACTATGCATTTTGTTAGAGACCTTGACAAGTGACCTATTTAATGCACCAAACACAGCAACTTGCTCAGAGCAGCCACTTGATAGCTATTTGATTAAGGAGTTCAACGAATACAAATTGATTGATGTTACACATCTGGCATAAGGTAACTTCTTAAAAGTTCAGTACAAGACAAAACAGAAAACATTGTATTTTATTACAAGTAATAGCAACTCTTTGGCATTTGACATTTACAAAAAAAAAATACTTTCACAAGGTTCCTTTGAGCTTTTTTGAAAGAGTTTTGTTCTAGTAGATAGTGTAATCTGGACCATCTGGAATTTTAAATTCCAGAGTCTTATGTCTACCATTACAGTTTCAGTGAATACATTGCATTCAGGAATATATGGTCTGTGCCTGGAGATTAATATTCTGAAAAATCAATCAAATTGAAGAAAATAAGTTGATTTGTTGACATGGAAAATTTTAGACTCATCAATGTAGTGAAATAGTTGTGGACACACTTCCCAGAGGTATTTTACCCTTGTCTTTGAGACTTAACTTCATTTAGTTCATCAGTATTTCTGACCTTTCAAATTAGGATTTCTCATGTTCTTTTTTTCTTCTAATATTGGGAAATTTTCTGGTACTTGGGGATTCCAGACAGCCAAGGATATTTTCAGACAGAAACAGCTCAGATGCAGCTGAATTTAAACCCATGCATAATGCTAGTTCCAAATTCTGAGAGCAAGTCATGAATTCAGAAGTGATGGTGCGTACTAGGCACATGACAATAGTGGTAAAACATTGCCTTCTAAGAGTCCTTTCTGTGAAACAACACCAGGACTATCCTCCATAGTTAGGCTAAAGTGATGCATTTGGGGAAACAATAATTTCATACTGCTTTTTCCCGTGGCTCCTCTGTTTTCTTGTCACAGCTTTATTATTACTTTTTGTATATAACAGATTTCACCCATTTAAAGTATTTTAGTATGTTCACAAAGTTGTGTAACTGTCACCACAATTTTAGAACATTTTTTATCATCCCAAAAGATAACCTATACCTTTTAGTTGTCCCTCACCAATCTCCCCAAAGCCAAGGCAACTACTAACCTACTTTCTGTCTCTATAGATGTGCCCTGGGGTCCCATTTTTGACACCTGCAAAAATATCTGCCATTTTTATTTGATAGCTTTGTACTACTTCACTTTAAAAAATAAGCAGAGAGAATAGTATCATCATATTCACATTTATTAATTGCTTGGTATGTTTTAGGCATTATGTTAAGTGTTTTACATGTATTATCTCATAACAACACTACTTCTTATATCTGTTAAGAGAAGTGTTTAGCAGTGTCTGGCATATGATAAGCTCTATTATTTCCTGAGCTGAGTGCTCTGCATTCAGAATGTTGTCCCCTCTAGAAATCTAGAGGAGACAGTTTAGCACAATGGTTAGGAACATGGGCATTGCAATTAGGCTGGCTAGGTTCTTGCTTTGCCAGTTGGTAGCTGTGTGAGCTTTGGCAAGTTGTTCAATATCTCTGTATCCCATTTTTTCATATACAGAATAGGGAGATTAGTACCTTTATATAAATTTATTATGGTGATTAAATGCCATAATAAAAGTAAAGTTATGTATCAATGCCTGTCCCATAGTATGTGTTCTATAAAGAGTAGTTGATACATAACAATAATGTAGCATATGAGTGTTGATCATCAAATCAATCAAGAGCTGTGTGAGTATGGAAAAATGATTTGAATTGCTTACAGGGATGGGCAAGGCTGTAAGGTTGTGCCATTGTTCTGATCCTTGAGATTGGGTAGGATTTCCAGACAAAAAAGAAAAAGAATATTCCAAACAGAAGGAAAAGCTAGCTGAACAAAATAGTCTAGTGTGGCTAGATCCCAGTGTTCTAGGAAGAGAATGGGAGGAACATATATTTTATTTCCTTAAATATGACTGAAGCTGCAGTCCTCGCATTTAGAAATCAATTATGTTTTCAGAAGAGATATCTTGGTTTGGACATTTGACTTCTCTCTTAAAATGTGGGGAATTGCTTACACATTTGAGTCTCCTACCTGATCATAAAAGCCTAAGATTTGGGAGCATGACTTAGTCATTTGTATCTCCACAACAGTGCCTAGCCCAAGTGTTGGGAACATAGTAATTGTTCACTAAATATTTGCTGGGGGAGTGAGGGGACCAATGAATCAATGCATATTCATTTTGAAGCATATTCATTTTGATGCATATACATTTTGTATATGTAACAATTTTCTGCAGCAGAAAAAGATTAGAAGATAGTTCTGATCTTACTGTACACATCTCAGACACCACATTTCAGTGGATCTTTAGAAAGAAAAACAGCGGATTAGCGATTCCATGGTAAGGAAATTTAGTGCCTGGGTAATCCGACGTGTTAGGAGCCACTAACAGTTGATGCTCAATCAAAAATGAAAATCTCTTAATTGGGTGATGATCCTTGGAAGCACCAGTAGGGGAATAGAGAATAAAGACAGAGAAGGGAAGGGAACCAAAAAGGTTGTGATTATGAGACTACCACTGTGTGAAACTTTGCCTCAAAACTACTGGAGATCTCTACGGGAGTGCACAGAACAAGCCTCAGATTTATCCCACCTGAGGAGTGATGCAGCCAGAGGATTTATCAACCAATTTTTGTCAGTCTTGGATGAGGCTTCTCCAGGAGGTGTTAACTCTGTAGGACTCTGGCCTGTCCAGTATGCAAGACAAACATGCCCCACACATCTGGAGAAAGCTTTTAGGCAGAGTTGCAGGGGATGGTAATAGGAGGCCATACGTCAAGGGGATATGGGCATTTCCTCTACTATTGTCTGCAAGAGTCCACACTTTACATACTCAGGTTAATCCTATTGCATGTAAAGTTCACTCTGTCCTTTCACTGATTTGTCAAGCAAGTCACTGGTCATGACTCTAAGAAGCAAGAATGAGACAGAACACTAACAATAGGAGGGTTGGTGGGACAAGCTACATTCTCCACCATCCTAGTTAATCTTGACATCATAATTGACATTTATCATTTCCCTCCTCTAACACGTCCATTTCCTTGACCAGCTGCTTCTAGTCTAGGATCACTGTGTGGCACAATAACTCAGATGTGTATCTCAAGGAGTCCGGGTTCCTGGCTACGTGACCTTGTCAAGGTGTTTTTGCTGCAACTGCTCTTTCAGTTATCACCAGACATGGAAGCATCAAGAGGCATCCCAGTGAATCCCATGAGTTCCAAACACACTTCTCCCTGCTCCAATATTTAGCAGCAACTCTGTTTCCCCTTGATCATTAGGATTAATTAACCTTGCCTGTATAGTAGCTACCTCTCTAACTGCTAATCTTAGGCATGAGGAACCAAAAATAATCAGCAGTTGAAGCTGTAGATGTAGTGAAACCCTTCCTGTGGCTCCTAGTAGGAGTATCAAGACCTCTATGTAGAACCTGAAGTTGTGGGAATGGGAAGCTCATTTCCTTAAGTTGTAGTGAGAGGCTCCACTCCTACTGCCATCTTTTGGTCCTAGCTGTCCAGGACACAGCACTAAATATACTAATATCATTTAATAGTCTATCACATCTTGAAAATTAACCACATAGGGGTCATTCCATGCAAACACAGCAACATCTCTATAATATCAAACCTGGCCTATAGAGAACAGCCATTGCTGAGCTTCTCACTGATGCCACTATCTCTCTTTTTGGAACACTTCTTATTACTTTAGTGAAGGGAGTGTCTTCTAGGTTCTCCCGAGGAACATAATCAGCTGGTAGATTCTCTTGCCTTTCAAGATAAATACATTCTAACATTCCCACTTCTATGAGACTTTATATCTCTTCTCCAGTACTTTGCCAAGGTAGTTCTGGCATGTCCGCATCATTTATTTTAGGACAATATCCTTTGCATGCTTAAAGGAGCCAAGCCATTCCAATAGCATATTAGGATCAACTCCAGATGGACTTGTCAGAATGTTAAAAATTAACTCACAAAAGAGTGCCCTCATATAAATAGACTATCTACTGTCTTAAGTGTTGGCTTATCTGAGTCTGTATTTTTTTTTTCCTTCAGAGTTTCTATGGCTGTTAACTGACTCCACAATCTTATGTCTTTCAAACACAGGAGTCATATAGCATTTCCTTCCATCTCTATTGTATCCACCTGAGGACAGTCTTTGTAACAACGGTGCTACAGCTCACCAGAGATTAGCTCTGCTGCATTACCCACCAGCAAGGGTCCTTGTTATCACCTGAATGATGAATGGCTCAATTCAGGAAGCTGATAGTAAGGATCTGCTTCCTAGGACCACCTCAATCACAACTAACTTAGGTTGGGTTTCCCCATAAGAAGACCCTGAGACAAAGATTTGAGGGAAAGTTGTTTATTTGGTAAGTAAACCCAGGAAGCACCAGTAGAGGAATGGGGAAGAAAGGGAAGGAAGCACAGGAAGCCAATAAAGAGTGAGTCAAATGGGAAGGTTACCCTTGTAGGAACCAGGACTTAATCCCACTGGGGACCTCTGAGAGGCTGCACTGTACATGCCCTGGAATTGACCTTCCTGAGGAACAGGGAACCTGGGGTATTTATCCCCTGAGCCCTGCTATCAGTGGTGGAGAGCCGCTCCTAGAGACATTAACTCCTGGCATGTGTGGCCTGCCTGCCTCATGGCCAACTGCTACAGAGGCCAGAGAATGCCCCCAGGGAAAGGGTCACAAACACCCACACTAGGAAGCCCTGTGGTCTGTGCCATGGAAACAGTGAATGTCAAGAGAACATGGGTAGGACACCGAAAAACATCTGTTACAAAAGATGAGGCTTTTGTGAGTATATTGTGAATATTGATGGAAAATAATGATGTTAAAAAAACTAATAGCTCCATGTACATATCAGCACCACGGCCACTGTGTAAATCAAGTCATCACCATGTATGTTTTGGTTGCTTCTTTTTTTTCAGTTGATTGGTCTGGCACCTTTCTTGATCAGAATATATGAGGACATATTCCTCTGATTAACCAAAAAAGTGTACGTACACTGATGACTCTTTGGCCTAATTGTCAATATGAACAGTAGATATAGATGGAATAGATTCATTCCAGTTTATTTAATAGTGTCCAGCGGTTCCCTTATGTGCACATTTCTCATCTCCTTTCTGCAATAAAATTTTAGAAATGGATCTTGAGCATCATGGTTACACTGTCAAAAAAACAGTTCACAATAGTAAGAAACTTAAAGCAATTTCATAAATAGGGAAACAGCATCTTTTAATATTTTATTGTTCCATTGAGAAAATATACATATTATATATTACATGTACAGAAGAGTCCCACAGCTTGAGTGAGGGAAAGCTAACAGAAAGGCACATACATGAGGCAGGTCTTTTCATACAGTTTTCAGTCAAATCAACATCCAGGGCATGGCAAGTGACAATGAAGGCAACAAAAGCACAGGAAGCCTATGTACGTGACTCCGAAGAGCTAAATCAGAGGCAACTCTGAGGTCTGCCGAGAATGGAGGTCATCTCTGGAGAAAATATCACATCTACTTAATAGGCCTGTCAGACCATCAGAGAATGTATTGAAGCCTGGACAGAGACACCGGGGCAAGGCAAAAGTCAATGCTTTACTTGACAGATAGATTGCTCTTCTCCCCCTTCTCTTTAAGACCTGAGCCCTTTGCCAATTTAAAGAAGCAAATAACAGGGCTGACTCTGGCCCTGCAAAATTTTGGTCAGCTACACAACAGGATTTTGTAACAGACTCAATATTTAAAAAGCTTGTAAACACTGTGCTGATGGTGGGGAAAACATAAAAAGAACACATGCTTTTTCTCTCTTATAGAAAAGACACAGGCATAGATCTTTGGCTTGCCACATGTTTCTCTATCCTGACGTTTACCCAAAATGGTAAAAATTGAGGCACAATTCATGGGTGATGTGATTATTCCTATCATATACGAGCAAAGGAGCCTCCTAGGATTTGGCACAGCTGGAGCAGCTGACAACCTTGGGCGATGAGAGATGGGGCTTCACGATGTCCGGCTCGATAGACTCTATTAGGTCACACTCATTTGCAAGTATGTGTTTCACCAGGCATCTGGAGGCTTCATCAATGTTTATGTTTTCCTAAGGGGAAAAAAAATAAAACAGCTTTTCTTATTTAATACTCTAAAATTACTCTGGAGCAGAGGCCTGTATGTGATGAAGGGCAGTACTTTTGTCAATTCATTTAAATATCCCTTCCTGTACACTATCCGTGCAGCCTCTTCCTATTCCCTTCACTTTCGTTTATTCCTTTGAAGAACTCTACTTTCTAGTCCCTCGCAAAAGGAAAAATATTTATTTTGTTTTGTCATATAGGAGGAATAGCGCTTGATGTCATCACTTAGTAAGTTAAATTTAAGCTGGAGGACAATTTTCTTATTTTCACATACTCTTATACTATAGCATAATATTGTAGAAGAAACATAAGTCTTTAGTCTTAGACTTATAAAAATTATCCTTTGCCACATAATGTTTTTGTGACCTTGATATGTAATAGGAATAGTAAGACACCTTTTGTAGGATTCATTAATGGTTTCACAAATAGTTCTGGCTCTCTACCCTCCAGTCAAATATGGGGGGAGTGTGCTGTTCTGGACTCTTTGAAGTTAGGTATGGACAAATGACTTTTCTTAGCCAATAAAATATGAGAAATGATGTATGTCACTTTCATATAGAAACAATAAGAGCCAGTGCTCAATTCCTTATGTTTTTTTTTTTCTTTGTTTCTGCAATTGTGGAAGTACAGAGATGGAAATTCTTTTGGAATAGGTCTATGAGTGAGAATCAGGTAGAGGCAAATTATCCCAATCAGCCCATGATGATATATGTAGCATGAGTGAGAATTTTGACCTTGTTGTTTTAAGCCACTGAGATTTAGGGTTATTTATTACTGTCATATTACCTAGACAATCCAGATGGATAAAACTCTTTAAATAAAAAAGTAAAATCAGAAAAATGAGTCTAGTTTTAAGAATGAAACAAACTTTAAGTTGGAGAAAATAGGGAGCAAACATTTGAATCTAAAATATTTATCTAATTACTATAGGTTAAATTGCCCTTTTTTTCTGCTAGTCAGAAAACTCAGAAAAACAGAACATATACTACCAATGTACTAAAATAAACATATCTTTGCTCAGGTAAGAAGTGATAAGTTGAACAACTCCAGTAAAGTTAAATTTGATTGTTTTTAATCACAATTTGTAGAACTTCTCTGATGTGCTTCCTTATATTTAATGTAAAGAGACAAGGACTTTCTTGTCAAATTGTTTTACTATAGGACCTTGTTGTCCTATCTAAAGCAGAACTACTTATCCCTAATTTTTGTATGTATGTCAAAGTTGTGGATATATTTTGAGATCATTGCATGAAGTCAAATTACATGGAAAATCTAAGAGGTAGATGGCTTCCAAAAGGCATCCATGGCTAATCACATTAGCTGTAAATATTTATCTGCATGCACCCCACCCTTCAAGCCTGACCCTGAGTTCACCAGCTATGAAAGCTTAAGGTAACTTTGGAGTCCTAGACATAGCCTGATTATTTATCTCCCCTCTATAGAGTCTTAATGAAAATGCTTCTGAGGGTTTCTAAATCCAAAACACAAGGTAAAGGTCTGGTTGCTTTTTGCTTGTTTGTTATGTTATTATTGTTGTTGGTTTTTATACTAGACCAGTATTCACGTCTTTATGCCTCCTTTTCTTAACTAAAACATGATCTTGATTATAACACTTACCTAATAAAAACTTGCTTCTCTTGAGAGAGTGTAGTGGACATTGGTATTTTCACAAGGTGAACTTGCTAGGGACTTTATACACACAATCTTATTTAACCCCATTTAAAATCCTATATAATAAAGATTAGTTTTTTGTTCTTATGGATTTTGTTGTCCTTGTTGGGGTAAGGCAGCGCAAGTGTCTGCCTTACTCCACAGAAGCTAGTCCATACAGAATGGCAATCCTTCTGCCCCATGCCCTGCTGGGCAGATTACTGTGCATTAAAGTCACATGCTTGGCATGCCTTCTGCCACTCCTCTTCTTCCTAGCATCATGCCCAGGGGTCACACTTGAACTACTTGTATCTAGGCAGTCATCTGATCTAGGCAGGGCCTGGCTCTTTGAGACAGAGACCACGATCAACACTTTGCACTTGAATCCAGCCACTTGCTTATGTGACTGAGTAGAAACTTGTTCCGTGGTCCTCTACTGTATAACATTCAGGACATTGGGGATGGGTAACCTCATCGAGCCTTTCAGTCCTTGGCCTCTTGGGCCCATATCTCATTAAGGAAGCCCTATATTTGGATGGTTTTAAGATACTTGCCCAGCAGTTAATAAGCTAATACTTTGATTCTCATTTGGCTATTGCTTGTCTGTTGGGGAAGGAGGCAAAAAAATCCTACCCAAATACCAAATATGAGATATTACCACACATGTTTACAGACAAGAAAACTTAAATGTAGAAGTGTTAATGCTGGAAAAAATTCTTCTAGATATTGTCCTAGGCAAAGAATTTATGAAGAAGACCCCAATGGCAATCACAGCAACAACAAAAATAAATAAATGGGACTTGATTAAATTAAAAACCATCTGCACAGCTGAGGAAATAATTAACACAGCAAATAGACAACCTATGGAATGGGAGAAAATATTCCCAAGCTATACATCCAATAAAGGACTAATAACCACAATCTACAAAGAACTCAAGCAAATCAGCAAGAAAAAAATCAAACAACCCCATTAAAAAGTAGGCAAAAGATATGAACAGAAGCTTTTCAAAAGAAGATAGACAACAGGCCAATCAACATATGAAAAAATGCTCAGTGTCACTAATCATCAGGGAAATGCAAATTCTAACCACAACGAGATATATCACTTTACCCCAGTCAGAATGGCCTTTATTAAAAAGTCCAAAAACAATAGATGCTGGTGTGGATGCAGAGAGAAAGGAACACTTATACACTGTTGGTGGGACTGCAAATTAGTACAACCTCTATAGAAAACAGTATGGGGGGGTCCTCAAAGAACTAAAAGTCGATCCAGCAATCCCACTACTGGGTATTTACCCAAAGGCAAAGAAGTCATTTTTATCAAAAAGATACCTGCACTGGAATGTTTACAGCAGCACAATTCACAATTTGAAAGATGTGGAATCAACCCAAATGCCCATCAATTCATGAGTGGATTAACAAAATGTGGTATATGTACACCAAGGAATACTACTCAGCCATAAGGAAGGATGACTTAATGCCTTTTGCAACAATTTGGATGGAACTGGAGACCATTATCCTAAGTGAAGTACCTAAAGAATGTAAAGAATGGAAAAACAAACACATGTACTCACTACTAAATTGGACCTAACCAATGAGCACATGTGCATAGAGGGAAGTAAAACTCAATGGAAATCAACCAGGGGGGAGGGGAGGAAAGGGGATAGGTGAAAACCTACCTAATGAGTACAATGAATAATATCTGGGTGACATGCACACTTACAACCATGACTCAAGCGTTATAAAAGCGATTCATGTAACCAAAATTATTTGTACCCTGTAATACTTTGAAATACACAGTATTTTTCTTTAAAAAAAAAAAATTAGAGTCCCCATGATCACACAGCAAGTGGGTTAGAAAGCCAGAACTTACATCCAGGTCTTTCTGACATCAAAGACTAACTCTCACTAAGTTGCATTCCTTTCCAAGACTGTTTAGAAGATCAAGTACAATAGCAAATAAAAGTTCTTTCTTTAGTGTTAGACCCAGTAGGTACCAAATAAATTTTAGTTCCTTTCTCTTTCATATATTAAAATAAAAACACACTTACATGACAGGAAAAACAAGTTTTAAACATTGAAAAGGACCCTTCTTCACATACAATGTAAGTTAGATTTGCCAGTAGTATTTTTTTAAACTTTCACTCATATATTAACATGCCAGTTAAAAAGGGTTTTCTTTCATTAATGTGCCAATTGACAAAATCTACTAATGAGGAGTGTTAAATGCTAATGTGGGCAAATCAATGAAAAGCCATCATCATTATGAGAAAAAGAACTAAGATCTTAGCCCAATTAATGGCAGCCTATCAGGATCATTTTAGTAAAAGATAAGATGATGCAGTGAAATTGTTTGTGAAGTTTAACACACCAAGTAAAGACTAGTTGGTGCTAGGACTAGCATGTGAGACCACCACGGAGCATGGGGCTCTAGACACAGGAAACAGGCAGAGCCAAGGGGCGGTGGTGTCTGCTTTTAGACTGCATATACAAAACAGGAGCAGTTCATGGTGACTGAGCCACATTCACTCAACCAATTAATATTATTTAGATTCCCACTAAGTACTAAGCATGAAAAAATAAGATGATAACATAAGTCCTATTCCTTACTGAGCTTACACTAGCAAGGTCTGTGTAAACAGCAAAAGCATAAAAAGGTTGTAAAGGACATCTGGGGCCAGATCACAGTAGAACCTTGAATGCTAAGTTGGCCAAGTAGAGTCACTGAGGGTTTTTTGCAGGTGAAGTGTGAATAAACACAATACTATAAAAATCCATTACTAGACAGGACTATACAGATCCTTAGCACTCAGTTTTAACAATTAACCTGTCAGTAAGTATTTAGTGACTACCTATCGTGTGCACCAACATGCTGGTTGCCATGGCATAACTATTTCAGATCAAAAATTTTAAGAGAAAGTCAGGAAGAACAAATGCTATCATTTACCACTATGTTTACCACATGCACACTATGAAAAGCTAAGGGGTACGGTGTTTAGAGCACAGGCCCAGAGCCAAACCCTCATGGCGTAGTTCCCACACTTTCTGGTTGTGTGACCTTGGGAAAGTTACTTTAACAACTCTGTGCCTCAGTTTTCTTACCTGTAAAAGGGGGATTAAAAATTTACCTCACAGGTGATTGTAAATTAGTACATATTAATTCTCAAAATGTGAAATACTTAGAACAGTGAAGGGCATAAAGTATACATTCAATAAATGTTATCTATACATTCTCCTCATACTTCATTTAATCATCAGAGGAACACAACAATGTGTGTGTTCTATTCCTTCATTTTGCAGCTGAGGAAACTAAGTTTGAGAAAGAGAAGTGGCTGGCTCCAAGTCACACACTAGTAAGTGGTCGGGCCAGGTGTGAGCTTAGGGAGAAGAATAAATACTAATATTTACCACATGCTTATTACAAAAAGGCAAGGCAAGTAGTGTTTAAAGCACAAGCTTGAAGCCAGACCCTTATCCCAGCTTTCCCAAAATATTTCTCAAAATAAATTAAGGAACAGAATAGACAGGGCACTTGGTTCCAGGATAAAAAGGGTAGGAACCTGCAATAAGAACCTTAGGCAAGGCTGATTTATATCGCAGGCACACTTCCGAACATATCTGGTCTTTCTGACTTTCTATACACCATTGAAGTCACAGCCAAAGGCGCTAGACCAGAAGACGGAATAACAATACATAGCAAACCTCCCTCTCTCCTTTTGTCCCAAGGCCAGCATGGATAACCAGACCCTGCCTGATAGAACTGCAGGTTCAGACCCTTTGGGCAATTAGATCACAATATAATTAATGGAGCTACTTGGAATCTAAGGGGACACAGCCAAGCCCACATTTTCTGGGTGATTGTACAGAAACAGAGCTGCTGGCTCAAGTGTAAAATACTACCTGGAAATTTCTATTCACATTTATTATAGACAGTAGCCACAATATCCTCAGGAACATCTTTTGCTAGAAAGGAAAAAAAATTATACATATATATATACACACACATACACATAAACTTCCAAGACACATACACTTGGACTAGATCTGACTGTGATTTATTTGCATATCTGCAATGTGACAAGATGGTCTACTGTGCTGACTGCTTTAGGTTGCTGTGTGCTCATCTTTGTGCCACTGCTCAGGATCTTTTCATTTATATTGATAAACAAGCCTAAGAAACAGACTTAAAATTCCTAACAAAGCATTTTACTAAAAACAAATGGTAGTAACTACCAGAGTTAAGCAGGTACTTTATTTATGAAATAATGTTTACATTCAATCCTCACAAAAATCTATCAGGAGATAATAATTTATCTTACCTTCCACATTTGAAAGGTAAGGAAGCAAGAAACAACAAGGTGAAGTAACTTACTCAGAGTAGAACATGCTTGGCCAATCTGTCATTTCAACCAGACTGGCCCAATTCAAGTTCCCATCCTGCTCCCATATATTATATTACAGTGTCTCCCAGGATTAAAACAGATATGAAAATAGTTTTATTTATATATCAATAGTTCTCAATCCTGGCTGTATATTCATACCACTTGAAGAGTCAAAAACAAAAAAAAAAACAAATGTTACCAGGGCCCTCCTTCCAGACATTGATCAAATTGGTTGATATGGGGCCCCAGCATGGGTATTTTTAAAAAGATTCCCCATTTATTTAAAATGTGCAGCCAATTTTGAGACACACTCATATAATTAATAATGTCTTTAAAGACACTGTCCTTTTTATTCCAATTTTGAACTTGACAGAAATATAATTTAATACAATGATTCTAAGCAGTGGTGATTCTGATCTTTCAGTGGAGGACGGCATATAAATCTCACCATCAGAGGTCCTGGGTACTTGTCAGTTTTTTAATTAGCTTTTCAGAACATCTGTCTGGTGGCAAATTATTTAATCTTTGATCCTCAGTGCCAGAGAGCAAAAAAAAAAATCCTAGCAGAAAACTGTCACATCTTCCTAGTTAGAAGCTGATAAAGAATTCATACTCCTGTAATCTTTCCAAACACATCAACCTCAAACAAAACACCAAGTGTACCCAAAGCTCCAAGCTTAGGGCACTAAATTCCTCAACACTGTGAAATTTTAATTAGAGCAGATGGCCTTCTGGACAATACCACCACTGTAAAAAGTATTACATGGAACAGGGGTTTAAAAATCCTTTCTCTGAGAAGATTCAGCGCTTGTTTATTGAGCACGTAAGTGCCAAACATTTTGCTAGCTGTTTACTTTAGTTAATACTTCACATGGGTGCAAGTATAGTGGACACTTGTCTGTATTTTTGTCTCCTAAGTGCTTCTGTCCTTCCACTACCCTAATATCATCCCCCCATTTCTTTTGGGTAACTGCTTCCTCCCTCTGCAGTCACAAGCTTCTATTGGGACTCCCCTAAACTGAGCCCTATGTCTCAGACATTGTACTCAGAATGTGGCATTTCACGTAATCTCCACAATGATGCTGAAGTGGAAGTTACTGACTTCCTTTTACAGATGAGGAAAGTGAAGTTCAGAGAAGCTAAATGATGTACACAAGGTCTCAAGGATAGAAAGGGTCTAAATCTGGCTTCAAACTCCCATCCTCAAAGTTCCTATATTTTCCTTTTCTTCTCTTTGATGTCTTCTTAGAGTCTATGGCCAACATTTTTTCAATTTAGTAGTTTTTTAATTGCCCTCACTGTGAGCCTTTTACTGAAACAGTGCTACAGCACCCAATAATCGGTCTTGAAAAGTGGAGAAAGAATAAACAAAAGCATAAAAACTATCATTTGGCCAGATTTAATGAGCCCTATTCATGAAGAATAGCAACCCTCAGTTAAAATATGTTCTCATTCATCAACTTGAGAAGATAAATGGCCCACCAGATGCAAAATATTAATAATAATAATTGCTAACATTTATTGAACACTTACTCAGGCACTACGCCATGTACACTACATACGTAATCTCATTTAACCCTTAGCACACCCTGAGAGGTGGGTACACCATTCACCCTATTTCACAGATGAGGAGACTGAGACACATATAGGAACTGCTTAGCCACAATATTTGCTAGATTTATTCAATCCAATTTAAAGTGTTACTTATTGAGTGCTAACTATGAGTAACAATTATTTGTTTCATAATTTATTTTTATCATAATTTAATGATTTTGTTCTGGCACCTCTGTGTGCCATGATTGAGAATTAAGACTGGAAACCTGTTGTCCCAAGAAGCAGAAGGGTGTAATGGAAAAAGAGCTTTGGAGTCAAGCTTTAAAACTTGGTTTTGCCACTTACTGTTGGACCACGGACAAGTTGAAAGCCTGAGCCTCCATTCCTTATTCTGTAAAATGAGGCCAATTGTAACTATATTTCACAGGGCTCTTGTTAGAGTTACATGACCTATGCAGATGAAGCACGTAGACATTCCATAGCAGATCCTCCAATGCATACAGGCTCCCATCTCCTTCCCTCAGGTCATTCTTCAGTGGTCACCTCCTGTGGGAAGCCTCCCCTGGCTCCCCCAGGCTGTAGCAGGCGCCCTTCCCTTCTGTCACTGGTCAATATGTAACGGCCGGCTTGCGTGTGTCCTCCACTGGACTGGGAGCTTCTGGGAGCTTCACTGCCATATCCTAGCGTCTAGCACAGTGCCTTCACACAGTAGGCACTCAGAAGATATGTTGAATAAATGAATGACTGACTAAAGGAGTGACTGAACAAGGACCCAAGAAAAATGACAAGTCTAGGTTTCAACGTGAAAATAATTTTAGATGTGGGTAATTTCTGTAGAGAGTGAAAAAGAAAACATGTTCACAACAAAATTTACTGCACAACTCAAACTGCCTGTTCTTATTCTGTTTTTCAGTTGCTACTTGAACCATTCTTTTTAGGTGAAATGGAAGGAAGACTGACTGAACCAGTTTATAAAAATTGAGGTGAACAACTATACGCTTTGTAGTCAAGCAGACCTAGGTGGGAGTCCTGATTTTGCCCTTTAAAATAATAATATTAATAATAATAATAATTCTTTATACCCTGTTGTTCCAAAAACTATTTCAGGTGACTTCTGATATTTAATAACTAAATATAGTCAAGCAAAATATTTAATTTTCTTTGGCCTCACCTATAAGATAGAGATAATAATACCCATATGACAGAATCATGAGAATTAGAAATATTATATAGGGGGCAAAAGTAGAAGTTGGGTAATATATTTTTATGACTATACATCACATATGATTATTTTAATATCATCTTCCTCTCTTAAGAACTTTTTATGAAATGGAATGAATGGCCAATTCTAGCTTAAAAATTTCCTTTCAGGCCTTTAGTTTATTATTTCTTTATATTCAACATTTTTGCCCAGCACTCAACCAACTCCTTAGTAGAGAGTTTGAAGCTCTTGCTTTTCCAGACAGCATAAATGAAACTATTAATATTTCTGCCATCATTGTTAGAACAATGTTAGCTTGGGTGAAAACACATAGTAACAAGAACTATATGTAAAAATGGATATGATAATAAAGATAAAGAAATTCATCTTTTAATCACATTTTTGTATTTAGAATGTCAATGATACTAATTACCAGAACACTGGCCTCAACCCTAGAACATAAGTCTACCCCACCCTAGCAAATCCCTGATGTCTAACTCCTAAATTCCACAGTAAGATAACAACTCATTCTTAGCCTGGACAACATCCCTGAGGCAGCACTTAGCATGTGCTATATAATTTTCTTCTTTATGATATGGAATAAAACGTTCTTTTTTTTTTAATCCCACAAACTTGTAGTAAAAAAAAAAAAAGAGGAAATATATCAATTTGAAGTTCTTATCATGTAATACTTGAAATATCATGTAACTAAATGAAATAATTTATTATTCAGTTAATAATCATTGAGCACTTTCCATAGATCAGGCACTATTCATCAGGCTTTACAGTCTGATGTGCTCACATTTTACCTTACTTCACACCTTGTGTATGCTCTTCTCGGGTGACATGCCTCCAGTTCCCCCCTCATTGCAACCATTGTCCATATTCCTCCCAGACTGTCTCCTGACTACTCTAATTAAAGTGTAGTTACATTCATACCTCATCCCCAGGTGAAAAAAAGAAAAAAAACTTTGGTGGTTCACACTGCCTACTCAGAATAAGTTCCGACCACTAAACTGTGGGCCAACCAACGTGGCCACAACTTAAGTCTCCTGTCTCAACTCCACTGACTTCTCTTACTTAGTTAGGTTCCAACTGAACTGGAACATAGACCCTTCTCTCTCAATGTGCTCTTTGCTTGAGTTAGTCTTACTCCCATCTCTGTCAGTAGATCCACTACAATCTTTGCTTGGGTTAATCTTTTTCCATCTCTACCTATAGATCCCCTGCCCATCCAAAACAAACATAACTCATTTGGAAGTATTTAGCTGCTAACATCTAACTGATTAACAAGGATTTCATGTTATTCTGCATTGAACTTTTGGATGAAATTCAGGTACATTCTCTAGCTTCAGAATCTTCTGGTATCTTGAATTGTTATTATTTGTGTCTATTTATTTAATATTAAGGGTAAAGGTGTAATAGAAGGATTCAGAATTATCCCAGCTCTGCCCATTGCTAGCTGTGTAACCTCAGGGAGATCACCATAACCTCTCTCTGAACCTCAGCTTCTTTTCCTATAATGACACTTCACAAGATTGTTGAGGATGTGTATAAAATACAATGAGATATGTGAAAGAACTCAGCTATGGTGTTAGCATATAATGAGCACTAAAATAAAACACTTGGGAAACAATGCATTGCATAAATATTATTACTGTTAAGCCATATATAAAAATGTTTGGAAGGGCAAACATACTTCTTCATTACAGTAAGATATCTCAAAGTGGGTTCTGAAGTTTCATAGAATGATATAAGAAAAGGCCATCTTATAGTTAGATAATTTTAGGAAATGTTAAGTTAAAAATGATTCAAAAATATTTCTTAATCACAGGATTTCTTAGAGCCTTAGAAGATCACAAAATGTGGCATCTGTTTGAACTTTTTGTATTAAGTGGAAAAGTAGTTTAGCCTCTTGGATGAAGACATGAGGGGAACCAAAGCGACACAACAGAACTGGGAGAGGAGGAGAAAGATTTGCACTAATAATGTGTGAATTGGAAAAGGGCAGATTCAGGTTGGGATGGGAGGGTTAGCAAGAAGTGAGCAGTCTTCCTTTCTCCCTCCCATCTGGAAGTTGGGAAGGAGCACGCAGTAGTCATAAACTTATCTCACCACAGAACTCCTGCCTAAGGGTGTATCTCACAGGGCTAGCATTCCTGTTTACACTATTGGGTTACTACTGACCTGGGGTAGTGGAGGTATATGTGGAAGTGGTTGTGGATGGAGGGGTGGGTGGATAGACATTTATTAGCTGATTTTGTATTGCCCTTGTGGTTTTTACCCTTACCTAAGTAGTGCTACCCCCATTTTTACCTTTCTCCACTTTTCTGAGCCTAGCCCCAAATCAAATGTATGTGCTTTTTAAAACATGACTTTAACAGGGTAGAGTGAAATAATTCAAAGTTGGAAACAATGGGTCTAATTGGTTATGACAAGGCATTATCTGCTCTGGTAGATCAATGCTCCCCACCACCAAATCCCAGCAAGGTAGGATTGGGTGCTTCTCCGATGTGCTTCCTACAGTCCCCTATAGTTACTATTATCACATACACTTGCAATTACTTTTAAAAATTTACCTTCTCTCTAGATAATAAACTTCTTGAGAGCAGAAGTGGTACTTATGTACTTGTAGTATTACCAGCGGCTAACATAGAACCTGTTAATACATAGGTGCTCAAAATATAATTTATGAATGAACTCTCCTGTGAAAGGGAAAGAAAAATGAACTAATTCCAATTAAAAATCACAAAAAAATATTGTGACTGCTGTATGTTGATATCTATTGTATTGAAGCTCCTTTAAACTCACAGCAGCTTAGGAGAGGGAATTAGGAGACTTGAGTCTTAGCCCTGATGTTGCAACAAACTATCTTGGTCACTATGGGCAGATCGAGTCCTTTCTCTGGTGTCAGTTTCATCAGCTGTGAAAGGAGACAATGTATTCTCTGCCTTTTTCCAAACAGAATTGACAGTGACCCTTGAGACTATCTCCAGCTCTTGACTAACGCAGTTAAACTTGTGGGAGATCTGAGAATAATGCTCCCTTAATGGGAAACATTTCTCAAATTGAGAGTTTAAGTATAAGGCATTTGTTTAAGCGACCATTTACTAGAGCAAGTGCACTCTATCAACTTGATTAGCCGTAAGTCATTGGTTATAAAAATCAGAAACCCTTGGATCACGTAGGCCATCTGAGGGTAGCTTCCAGGAGTGACAGAATTGCTGAAAGACTCAGGCTACTCCAGGAATCTTAGAAAATAAAATTAGACTCTTAAACACCACCAGGTCAGCTTCATTTTCCCCATCTGCCAGCAGGTTTTTGCAGATAAAGAGGCTCACTGCTTCTGGGCTCATATGCTCATAGTTTTGCAACCAAAGAGAAAATCTCAGGTAGGGAAATCCTGAGAGAAATCCTGAGGAAGGACTCTAGTGAAGGGAGCTTTAGGCACACGTTCATACTCAAGACTAGAACACCTGCAAGTCTAGGAGACAGTGGTACCAGGAGTGGTCCCACTTAAGTCGTGTGACTGCTATTTGCCAATGACAGGGACTTGAGAGATATTGCATGTAAGAGTGGCAACTTCCACTTGGACAACCTGTGGCAGAGAGGAAGAGGGATGGGTGGGAGGGTAAGCACAAACTTGACATGGCTGAATCATTTTGAATCTGGAAATCCTCAGTTGCAGTTACTATATCACTTTGTGGACATTTGTATATCTACATGATGTAGATGTATGTATTTATATTTAGATAGACATAAGCAATGTATAATTTAAAAAGAAATAAAAAATATATTTTTCCATAAAGTCAAACAGATACAAATCTAGTGGTACCCGAGAACCCTAAAATATACAGAATAAGCAGAAGAATTGAGGCTAGTATATTGAACATGCAAAAAGGGAAGACGAGCAAAGTAGAGTTGAAACATAAGTGACCTGAAAAGAGGAGTCTCTCACCAGAAAGGTATAAAGCAGTATTCAGTAAGTTGGAAGGAAGGAAGGAAGCAAGTAAGCAAGCAAGCTTGCTTTTTGGAGCTTAAGAATTAACCTCAGTTCTGATTTTCTGGTTGTTTTTACAGAATTCTACTGACTCAAATAGATTCAAAAGGACAATATCTTTGCCAAATAAAAGATGCTTCTGTTTCAATCATGAATTTTAAAAATATTAACTTTGTTGCTAGGAACCACTTAAGATGTATTACATGCTTTCTTGCAATATAAAACATTATTCAGAAGACAATTTATCTTTTCTTACTGATCCTGGGTACTTTTTTCTTCTTTTTTTCCCTCTAATTGTTATTGTGTATATGTAGCTCTAGGTCTATAACTAATGAGCCAATTCTATGGGTTGACAATTTAAGGATAAATATGGTTTCAAAGGCATAGGATGGAGTTCTTTTTAATACACACATATACACATATTCCTTATTGGAAGGAAACAGAACAAAATATTAATAGTTAAATCAATTAGTGGTCTGATTAAAGATAATTTTAATCTTATATTTTATAATTCTGGGCATTCCTAAGTTCTCCATAAGGTATATATACTATTCTAATATTCAAAGCAAAGAAAATAAGAGTAATAAATTTTGAAACATGAATAGTGTATGTAGTTCTAATATCTTTATTTTACCCCTGAAGCACAGACAATAGGAAGGAAACAGCACATTTATAAATATTGCATGAACTAGAAAAGAGAAATATATAAGAATGAATAGGAAACTATGTAGGTTCTTCTTATAGATGGAAAACAGTCCATAAAATTGAATCAGGAGGAAAAAAAGGACAGGAAGCTCAGAAACAGAAATTCTAACTATATGATCATGAGTAATACAATGAAGAAGAAAAAGGAAAGCTATCTAAAAGAAACCAGTTTGACTATAGGAACATCTCAGGTAAAATCAGGTTTAAAAATATCATGTAAAAAAGACAGAAGGGAAGTGAACTTAGAACAGATTCAAGGGTTGTCTGAACCCATCCAAATAAGATTAGGAAGCTCAAATCAAGTTTAAGGACAAATTTGAAGAAAATGGTGAAGACAGAAAAAGATAATATTGGGCTTTATCCAGAGCAAAAGTATTATCACTGAAGGGATGGACTAACACTGCTGAGTTCAGCAGATGACACAGAGAAGACAGACCTAAACACAATAAACTAATTTCATTTTCTTACTGATCCTGGGTAACTTTTATTTTTTTTCTCTTTCTCTTTCTCTTCTTCCATAATAAGGATTTCAGATTGAGCAATCAGGAGACTGCTTTGTGCATCTGATCTTTAGTATAAGGACTCTCATAATGTCCCTTTAAACAAGGTGATCATGGGTTGGCTCCAAAGTAAAATGGGCAGATTTGTATGGACTCAAACTGTGCCTGAGGACTATTGATTATTTAATTACATTAAACAAGAAGAATAGCTTCTAAAGTAGTAGTACAGGGCTCAAACCTCTGTCTAAAACTAACCTCATTTTTATCAGAAGATTTTATGAAATTATAAAAAGCATACATATCAAATTTTTGTTAGATACAAAGGTAAGAGGAAGAACTGACATGAGGGATGAAATCAGGATGTTAGAATGTTCTCAGAGACAGATGAACACTTCTGGTCATTGCTGTAAGTATAAATCAGTTCATCATTTTTGAACATCTATGTGAAAATATGTAATAAGAACCGTAAAAGTGTCCATTCTCCTTGATCCAGAAATTCTATAAGAATAAATCCAATGAAATAATCTTAAATGTATAAAATAATTTACATATAAAGGTACCCATCATGACATTATTTATAATAGTGAAAACCAAAAACATTTAAATGTATTATTTTTAAAAAGGAGGGTTAAAGATAGGGGATATGGTTCATCCTTATGATAGAATATTACTCAGTTATTAAAAATTATATTTACAAAGAGTTTGTCATGGAAATGCTTATGATAAATTTTAAAAGTTGCATATAATATGATATAATTAAGAAATATGACAGTGATTAATCATACGTGGGAGCTTCTGTGTAATTTATTTTCCATTATTAATCTTCATTTTTCCTAAACTAGACAAAATTTATTTTCTCCACTTATGCAATATCTCTTCCTTTTTAACAGAATCTTGATTTTGTATAGGTGGCAAAAACTTGATTTCTCTGGCTTCCTTGTGCTAATAGTAGTTAATGAAATGTAAATAGAAGTTTACTGGGTGGGGTTTCTAATAAAACTATTATTTTCTTAAAAAAGAGGGGGAGGGCAGACTTAGTTGTTCCATGCCTTTTACCCTTAACCTTTCCAGAATACTTAGTCCTGCCCAGAAACTGGTATGACAGGCAGAATTCTAAGATGTTCCCAAGATTCCCACCTCCTGGGTAGGGTACATGTCCATTGAGTGTAGATGGGACCTATGAATAGGATGGGATGGCCATTCCCTTGGTTAGGTTACCTGACATAGACTCCATTGTAGCAGGCTAGAGAGAGATTCTCCTTTTGATCTTGAAGAGGTAAGCTGCCATACTGTGAAAATGCCATGTGGCTAAGAACTCAGGTCAGCCTCTAGGAGCTGAAAGCAATCCTCAGGCAATAGCCAGCAAGAAAACAGGAACCTCAGTCCTACAACCACCGGGAACTGAGTTCTGCCAACAACCTGAATGAGCATGGAATAGGATCCTGAGGTTTAGATGAGAACATAAGTATGGCCAGCGTCTTGTTTTCAGTATGATGAGACCTTGAGCAGAGGAACCAGCCAACCTGTGCCAGGACTACTGGCCCATGGAAACTGTGAAATCATAAACGTGTGTTGTTTTAAGCTGCTAAGTTTACGGCAATTTTTTACACTGCAAAAGAAAACAAATACAAGCTGCCATCTTATAACCATGTGAAAGAAAGCCATATGTTGAGGCTGGTGATGCAGGAAGTTGAGCCCTTTGTGATATCCTTGAGCTTCTGCTCTAGCCCTGGATATATGCCTCTGGACTTGTCTACTATAAATGAACTGTTCTTTAATTAATTTACTATTTTTAGAGTCTCTTTCAAATGTAGATGAGCACAACCCTAACTGAAATGGATGTTTTAACTTTATAAGCAAAAATAATAGATTAAAAATGACACTAGAATAATAGATTGAAACCATAAAATGAAATTTAATAGATATTAATATAAAATTCTACATGTGAATTCAAATTATCAATAGTTTAAATGCATAAGACCTCATTTGGCAACATATTATTTGGAAAAATAAGGGGGCTTTTGGTTTACTGTAAGTACAGCATGTATCAACAGTTTGATATGGCTGCTCAAATGAAATTAATACAGTACAATACTATATAAAATAGGAACACTGTGACCCAGGCAAGGTAGGATAGAACCCCATTATGCCATGCTCTGTTCAGTATATACCTGGTATATTGTCAACAGGTCTGGCCACTCCACTTAAAATGGCATATGAACAAATTACAGAGTATCCAGGTAAGGCAATCAGGATAATAAGGGTTCCTAAAGCCATTTCACATGAACAACAGCAGGTGTTCTGAACAAAGAGAAGTCTTACAAAAGAGTGAAAAATTATTCTGTGCTGGGGATTTGTGAAGGCCAAATAAGAAAATAAATGCTGGAAACTTGCAATATTTGAAAGGTTTATACAAATGTTATATATTAACATTTTGAACATATCTTGGCAAATAACAACAGCTGACTTTCAATTTAGATGATGAACTCATTTACAAAGTTTCTGAATATTTTGGCCCTTTTGTAGACTTGAAACTGAAGTTTGCTATTATGCTCTTTGAGTTAGATTTAAATATCTCCAACTACTATAAAACCTGGTCAAAGCCTTGCTCCTATCACATCCTGCATGCTTCTGACCTATGATAGAACGCCCAGTGACTTAAAAGAAAGTGCACTGGGTGATAGCATGGAGGGAGACAATAACTTAATCACCTTATTTTCCTACTTTTATTTTTAGACTTACTAACTAGCAGAAATGCAGGAAATAAATCCAAGTTTTGATGATTTTGAGAGAGAACCAATGCTGTGTATTCTGGCTTTTTTCTTGTCCAACATCTTCCCACTTTACTACTCGGAAGCATAGAATAGCATGGGAAAAGAAGGTAGAAACCCAAGCTACGCAGAAGTAATCTTAGTATACAACTGAGAAGAGTCCACTGAATTCCAGTCTTAGCTCTTTTGCAAAACACCTATGCAGCCTCTGCTGCTTCCCCTCTCTGTGGCCTCATTTCTTCATCTAAATGTGGGAGTGCCAAAAGATTAGTCTTTAGTCCTTTCCTCTTTTCTATCTACATTCTCTCCCAAGTTAATTCAGGGAGTTTTAAGTACTATCTATATATTCATAACACCCAAACTTATATCTGCAGCTTGGACTTTTCTCTGAACTCCAGAATCATACACAACTACCTATTTGACCTCTGCTCTTAGATGTATAGCAGTCTTCTAGACTTTAATATACAAAACACTGAATCTTGATGTCTCCTCCCCGTTGATCCCTCTACATCTATATTAAAAACTGTCAACTCTATTCTTCCAGTTGGTCAGGCTAAAAACTATGGAGCCATCCCTGAATTATCTCTCTCATTACCTTCATCCAAATTTTCAGGAAATCCTGTCTGTCAAACATTCAGAAATACATGTAGAATTTGACTACGTCTCAAAATTTCTCTTTCTTAGATGCTGCAGTAGCATCCCAGCTATCTCCTGCTTCCAACCTTTCCCACTATAATCCAGGTTCAACATCACCACCACAATGATCCTTTAGATCAAATCGTATCACATCCCTGATCAAACCCAATGGCTTCCTATCTCTCTCAGAGCAAAACTCAAAAGTTCTTACAATGCTCTAAAGACTCAGCATGACCCCTATCACCTCTCTGGCCACATCTCTATCACTCTGCTATCGCTCACTCTGCCCCATCTACACTGACTGTCTTGCTGTTCCAAAAGCAGTAAGGCAGTTCCTACCGCAGTGCCTCTGCTCATGCTATACCCACTTCCTGGCCCATTCTCCTTCCAGGAATGTATATGGCTCAATATCGCTCATCTTTCAAATCTTTAATTTAAAAAAAAAAAAAAAACCTTCTCAGTGAAACCTTCCTTGGTCACCTGTCTAAAATTGCTCTCCCCTCTTTTCACTCCTGCCTAGATACCACACACCTATGCCACACAAGCTCTAGAGATCTCCCCTACTTGAATTTTCTGCTTAGCACATATGTCTCCCTGATAAACTATATATTGCACTTATTTACCACTGTATCATCCATCTCCACCCACTACAATGCAAGCTCCAGGAGGGCAGGGGTTTTATCTGTTTTGTACACTGGTAGAGCCCTAGTGCCTGTCACATAATCTGCTCAATGATTATTTGAAGAACGAATGAATGAATGAAATTATAAAATAAGTAGTTAGACCACAAGATGATTTTGAAGAATTTAATGTTCTTTCTTGTGTTTCCGTGCAAATGGTAGAAGAAGATATATCGACATGGTATTTGGGGAAATAAGTGTGGTTTTCTATTACTGTGGTAATCCTAGACCTCTTTAGACTTTGATAATTTGAGTTAACTGCTCATGTCTATCCTTCTTTGCAAAAATCTGAAACACAAAAACTAAACTTATAACCAAATGAAACAGAAGGTAATAATTATCTTTCCAAAGAAACTCCTCCTTTTTAAAGAGACTCATGCAGGAAGAGCTGATATATCAGCTCCTTGGGGTGGTATTAAAAACGGGATTTACAACACAGTGTTTTAGAAACATATTGTATCTAGGCACCCCAAGGCTGACATTCCTTTTTCATTTTGAGAACCCCAGGGAATGTGAAAGCTAAATGACTTGCCTTATGGTTAACCAATAATTTTGTCTACACTGGAAAATTCAAAATGACCAGGAAATATAAAAGTTCTCAAGAGAGAACTTCTTTCCTCTGGAGCAACCTTACAAGCAAAATTATTCCAAAAAATGACTCCACTTCATTTAGTTCAAGGAAATGGTTTTATAACTCTTGATTTTTCTGTCATTGGCTTTTCTACATTATCCCCAGGACAATCTAATCACTTCAGGATATCTCTGGACACAGCAGGCCCACCCAGTCTTTGAGCCCTCCCCCAGCAGGTTAGGTCCATGAACAGCCACTGAGGAGCTGCTGCTGCTACTCCTCACTTTTGTCTAATGGGATATTGATTTTCCCCCAATCCCAGCAGGCTCTCCCAAGAAATCAATACCTCACTAGTAGTGAAGAAGATAGAGATGAAATGGAAAGCCTTGGGAGGGTAGGGCTGTTGCCCACAAATCTAAGGATGCTAAAGGTGGCAAATGAGACACATCAAAGAAGGCAAAGGACCACAAAACAGGGGCAGGCAAAATCAATACTAAAAAAATGAAGTAACACAGGAAGGGAGAAGGCAAACATGTCTCAGTAACAAAACCCCTTCTAAAATAAGGAAGCAATCCTGCCCAGGGTTGAAGAAAAGGGAAGTTGGCATTGGCTCTGAGAGAAGAGACAGGGCCTTTGCCCATTGGTTTTCTTTTAAATCTAGAAAACTGGAATAGAAAGTGCAATGTGGACCCAGAATCAATCAGATCTGAGCTTAAATCCTAGCTCTGATACTCACTAGCTGAGTTACTTTGGGTAAGTTGCTTAAATCCTGCTGTACTTTAGTTCCCACATTATAAAATGAGGATAAAACAACCCTCCTTTTAAAAGAAACTGTAAATGAATTAAATTATATATTGACTAGGACCGAATCAGATATAAGGTAGATAATCAACAGAGAATGAGGGGACCTTCCAGTAAAAGATGGCACACAAGGGAATGTGTTTATTTCCCTTCTTTACCAAAACTCTGCAAAATGACTCCAAAGAAATAAAGTATTTCAAATAGAATCTCAAGGATTCAAAGAATGAGAAAATATGCATCAGCATTCAAGAGATTTCAACCTATTTTTAGAAATCTGAGAGTAATGGAAAAGTAGTAATGGGTTTACTGGGGTATAGACGGCATGGTTTAAAGGGTGTGTAGAGGTAGGTATGGACAATAAGAAGGGTAATTCATGCCCACAGAATCCGAGAGCCCCAACACTCACATATGAAGGGTAGTTAAAATCAGGGGGACTGGTTGAAAGTTAAAATGGAGACGTCAACCCCATCCCTTCTCCGTTCTTCCAGATAGAATACCAGCAGCTACACATCTACACCACAAGTCTGGTCTATCCTCTGAATAAACTAATGAAAGAGACTTGAGCCTCAAGAGACACCAACTTGTGTGCATGGTGTGGGGCTGAAAAAAGAATCAACTAAAAGTCTGCCAATGTGGCAGCTGGACCACTCCTTCCCCACACAGAGAACACTGGCATCTTTACTGCTGACAGGAGAGAAGAGTCCTCCAAAGAAAAGACCTCCACCAAGTGACATTTGGGAGTCTCCAGTGACTACCAACCTAAAGTGAAACCTACAAATCAACAATCAACATAGCCATTAATCAACAGGCCTACCTACACACACAGAGCTTAGTATCTGCTTTTGATGGTCTTGCTCCTAAATATTCTGGCCAAAGATGATCAGACGTTTAAGGGGGACTATCAACATAAAATAGAAGAACAAAAATGGGCTGAAAAATTAACTCGAATGAAATAGATAATGTAACAAACAGGAAAAAAAAACTTTGGAAAAACACATTAGTATCCGCACAAATATAATAAACTATTACATTCTTAACTAAGAATAGGATGCTATGAAATAGAACAATCAGAGAACACAAAAGAGCTCTTCAAAATTCAAAGTATGATTGCTGGAATTAAAAATTACAACAAAAGAATGGAAAATTAATCCAAAGAAATAAACAAAATAAAACAACAATTACGAAATGCTGAAAATATGAGAAAACAGACTTAGTTCAGGAGGTTAAACCAAACCAGGAGTTTCATAAAGAAAGAACAAAGAAAATGAAGGGAAGAACACTATCAAAGAAGTAATATTTTACAGAACATGAATTTCTAAGCCTAGGTGGCTCACAGAGGGCCCAGAACAATAAATGAACAAAGGTTTATATAGAGTATAAGATTGTGGAATTTCAGATTACCAAGAGTAAAGAGATGATCCTAAATACTTCCAGACAAAAGCAAACAGCTTAGACACAAAGCTCTAAAAATCAGAATGGTATGAGACTTCAACAGGGTAATGCTAAGCATCATGTTATAATACAATGGAGCAATGCCTTCAAGTTATAAGGGGAAACCATTTTAAACTTAGAATTCTCTACCTATCTAGACAATTAAACTTGTGTGAATCTTATAAAACACATACTTCAAGATACCAAAGGCTCAGAAATGCCCATGCAGCTTTTCCTAAGCACTTGCAGGAGGTCGTGTTCCAGCAAAACAAGGACATGAAATTGGGATCCAGGGAGCAGGTTATCCCACACAGAAGAATGACAAAGGAAGGTTCCAAGGTTACAGCTGTGTACTGAATCTACAGGGCATTCAAAGCAAACTGCACAAGCAAAAGAGAGGACTCTGGGATGGAGATCTCCAGGACAAAACTAGTCTCAACAGAATAAATAATATCATGGAGAATTTTTGAAAACATTAGGGAATAAAGATTCATTGAAGATAAGCAAAGACAGCAAATTATATGAGTGAATAATGTTTTCATATCTAATGGTATAAACCATGATTTTTTTTTAAGATTCAACTAAAGCAGTGATAGAACTGTACTGGCAGGATGGGTGTGGGGAGTAGACAGGTAAGGAAGTTAAACCCTCATCTAGTATAGCAGGTTATCGATAGGTATGTGTAAATCCAGTAAATCAAGAAGTTGTAATATAAGACTGTTACTTAGATGCACAGAAGTTACAAAAAAAAGGTAGAGGAGAAGGGATCTGAATAGAAAGAACTGGGTTCTAATTCTGGCTCTGCCACTTGCTAACAATGTGATCTTGGGTAAATTACTGAAATTCTCTAAGCCTCAGCTCCTTAATGTGTAAAATGGGTATATTAATAGCATCTATTTCATAAGGGTTGGTGAGAAGTAAATGAAATAATTCAATAAAGTACTTAGGCCTGGTAGAGTAAGCATGCATTTTACAAAGAATAATTATTATTCTTAATATTAAGATTCTTTGTGGTCTTGCATTGACAACTTTCTGATGGCTAAGAAAGCTGGATAACTCTACAGTAGCAACATGTTCTTATTTTAGATATCTTAGAATAAAGTTGGAAGTCTTGTCTTTGCTTTCTAAAAATAAAACCCCAGGGGTCCCTAAAGGTAGGTTTCTCATGCCCCACTGTGCAATATCCATTTAAAAGGAGTTCTTCTCAGTGGTCTTCTTTAGTCTTCTTTTGGGGGCCTCTCTTATTCTAGGCAATCCAGATCAAACATCAAGGAAGCTACTTCACTCACAGGGGGAGATAAGAGCTTTTTCTTCAAATGCTCTCACAGCTCTTGAAGAAGCCACCAATTCTTATGGAACTTCATACTACATTGTAACTATTTGTTTACATGGGTTTGTTTCAGGAGATTGGGAAGTTCCTAATAGGAAGAAACTGCCATTTATTATCACCGCCCTGATGCTTAGCAAAGTGCCTGCCTGAATACATAGGTATTCAAGGAATATTTCAGAAATGAATACATGAGTGAATCAATCCCAACAAAATGCATCTTAACCAGAGTGCAAATCAAAATCACCAAAAGAGTGTTTTCCAAAAACATACATTCTAAGCCCCTCCAGAATTCTCTGAGAATAGGGCCAATGCTTCTTCAACTTTAACAAGTGTGACCCTGATGCACAACCTTGTTCAAGAATCACTGTCATCGGATAGGAGCACTGGACTAGATCTGAAGTCTCGGCCTGGTTTCACCAATGAAAATCACTGAAAAAGCCTACCTGGAATTCTGTTTCTTTATGAGTAACAAAGACAGATATGATAGCCACTGTGTGTGGCTCAAATGATAGTAGCTGAAATAAATGAGAGATGCATGTAAAACAAGATTATGAGAATTTCAGTGAAGGGAAAGTTGCTATATTATGGCCCCGGGGTGTGAAGGAGGAATAAGTTGGATAATTAGAAGCACAGGCTAATGTTAGACTCTTATGGGATGCTATGGGTATTACCAAGCAAAAAATTTGTAGTTCCCAGTCTAGGGCCTAAGGCAAGGCGTTAAGGGGGGCTGCTTCCCTCACCTTCATTTTTCTTCTCTATTTCCCCAACCACACTGCAGGGCACTACAATCTCCCTGCTGTGCAAAGTGTCTAGAGAGCTTTCTGGATGAAAGGAGTTACATAACGTGGAGTCCTTCTGGGAACTACAGCAGTAAATTAATTTTTCTGCTTCTACACGGTTCTCTAAGGAAATAAATACCCCACAAAGGGCAGGGGAAAGAATGATACAGTAAAAGAATCTTCTGAAAGAGCCCTTGAAAGGCAGTGTAGCAAATAATTTTTTTCCATCCAATGAACACTGAACAAGTGATCACCCTCTGTGTGCAAACCATTGTGCTGAGTGTTGACCAGGAGGACTCGCAGCACGGTGCAGAGGCTAGGTCCATAAAGATATAATTTTAACATAACATGGTAAGGAATAGGAGAAGCTACCTGAGAGTCAGTAACAGGTGATGCTCAAGCTGAGTCCTGAAGGAAGAGTGAAAGACAGGTATCTAGAGGTAGGAAACATGTTCCAGGCAGGGGAATACAATGGTATGAATGGGGGACTTGATGCAGTTTAATATAACCATGGGATAAATGGAGGGCAGGGGTAGAGACAGGCCTGGAGAAGCAGAGAAGAGCCTCACTATTGAGGTTTTCTATGCTCAGGAATGAGGGGTGTCTGAAGCCTGACTAACTTGGTTATATGGTATCTGGCTTGAGTGTCTGTGTGGATGTGAGGTCTCCAGTCAGATGACTATGTTTTCAGAGAAGTTGATGAATTCAGTTTCAGACATGTGGGTTTGATGAGTTCTCTGGGTGATGTCTAGGTAGAAATTCAGAAGAATATGGAAGTCTGAAGTTTGGGAAAGAAGTCATGGCTGGATAAGCCATCTTAATTTCTACATGGCTTCTTCCTCCCAGAGACTCATGAAAACAGGCCTACAAGGATTCTTTATTCTCAGAAAGGATCAAGGCAGACCTCGCTCTGCCCCTTACCCACACCCCACAGAAAAGAACAGGCCTGAGACATATTTTTGTGATGATTATTTTCAGTATTATTTAATTGTGGTCTCAGTGAGGGGGTGATTTTGCCCCTCCCACCAGAGGACATTTGTTAATGTCTAGAGATATGTTTGACTGCCACAACATATCAGTGATTGGGGTTTGGGGTGCTACTGATATCAAGTGGGTAGAGGCCAGAGATGCTACTAAATATCCTACCTTACACAGCATACACCCTTCCCCCTCCCACTCCAAGCTAAGAATTATCTGGCCCAAAATGCAATAGTGCTGAGGTTGGGAAACTCCAGATGCCATGCTTTATGTTAGAATTTTCCAGATTTTCTAAGGAAAAGGCACTAATTGAATAAGAGTTGTTGTTATTTCATTGGTATTTTCCTTTTAAGAAAAATCAAGCAGGGTTGTCCTTTGATTTTTGTACAATTACTAAGAAACTGTAGAGTCTTTGGGTTCAGGCTTTAACAGTCAATGAAGGATTCTTAGCCTGAAGGGTTTATGCTAAGGGACATGGTTTGACACATTATAGAGCTTTGCCTTCTCTGTTCCCCATCCACCTTATACTTCAGCCTCATTGAAGTTTAGCATTTTTAGCACTCTCTGTTATTTCTCCCCTCCATGCCTTTTCACACACTGTTGTGTCTGCCCAGAATACCTTTCCCCTCCCATCTCTGTCTTTGGAAACTGTATAGATTTCACAAGTTTGTATTCCCCTTATACCCTCATACATCATATGGCCTCTACAGATTTCCTTAAGGGGTTTCATCCCTCCCACCCACGTGCCTGGCACCAGCTAGGACGTGTGTATATGTTGGGCCAGCCCATATGGGTCAGCTCTGCCCTCTCTTCTGATGGATGGTCATAGCCTAGAGAGATGAGGCCAGAGTGTGGATAGTTCTCTGAATGACTAAATCCTTCTGATCTCAGAAAAACAGGCTTTTTCTCAGCTGGACCCAGGCTGTAGGATCACCAGGAGTTCTGACCCTGAGAAAGAGCACTGAGAAGCATAGAGGGGCACTTTGGAAGACTGGAAAATCTTGGCTTTGACCAGGCAGAAAGGCGTCAGAATCTTGTCTCTGACACAAGGCTGTGCATCTTTGGGCAAGTCTCTTAATCATGCTGAGACTCCTTGTCTCCATGAAAAATGGGGATAATGCTTCACAGGGTTGTTGTAAGAATTAGTGATAATAACCATAAAATGCCTGGAAGGTTGTTAGTATGTAATAATGATTGGTCTCTTTAAAAAAATACACAGGCATGAAAAAAATTACACACACTCCTGCCCACCGCAGTGTGGCTCCCATTCTACAGCCAGCCCATGGTGCCTTGAATTGCTTACATCCTCTCCAAAGGTTTCTTTAGAAAAATGAGCTAGGAGATTCCTGAAGAAAAAGTTCTACTTAGCTACAACAAGAATTCTTTGTTGAGGTAGAGTATCAGAATCAGGGATTCTTATTTTATTCCTGAAGACTCCTTACTGCTAAAGCCAGGGGGTTTTCTACTTTCCTCTCTCACATCCAGAGCTGCACTTTGTTGGACAAAACTAAACGCAGACAAAGAACGTCGACCCCTTTGTATATTCCCTACAGAGAAAATATGATGGAAAATATTACAGAGATGAGGAAAAGACAGGTGTCTGGCAATAGCTGGAGGAAAAGTACATGTGAGGAAAAGCTTCTCCTTGTTCAATCGCCTCAACAATTCCAGGGGACTTGCCCCATCTTGTCACATTTCCTGGAAGATCTATTTACACATCTGCATATCTGTCATGAGACTTTAAGCTCCTAAAGATCAGGACCACGTTTTCCTCCTCTATCTATTTCAGCCCTTGCTCTACCATGTGTCAATTGCTCAATAAATAATTATTATACAAGGTCAGATTGGAAAGGGTTACAAGATAATGCAACATGGTGGTTGGGTGGCTAAGTGGTGCTGTTAGCACATCTGGCTTGAAATCTCAGTTCTACTATACACCAACTATGAGATCTTTAGCTAGCATTCATATTCTATAATTTAAACTTTAATTCCCTCATCTGTAAAAAAGAAAATTAATAGTGCCTAGCTTACAAGGTTGTTTCAAGGATAAGCTAATGCATGTAAAGCCACTAGCACAGTGCCTGACTAAAGAGAAGCTATTCTTATTCTGAGACATCAGCGGCAAACTTCGAAGAATAAAGGAAAGATAGTAAATAGATGAAGCTTTGCAGGCCATAAGGCCTCTATTACAACTACTCAACTCTGTATTTGTAATAAAAAAAAAAAAGCAGCCATTGATAATATGTAAACCAATGAGCACGGCTGTGTTCCAACAAAACTTTCTTTATAATATAGGGACCAGCCATATTTGGCCCAGAGGCCATAGTTTGCTGATGCTTGTTCTAAGGTGTCTAAATTTTAATCAGTAGAAAGTGGAACCTACAGAAGATTCTTGAACTAGGCAATGACAATATCAAAGTCATCCCTTGAGCAGGCTGAGTTTTTAACAGCATTCAGTACTGACTACTGTGAGCAAAGTCTAAATACAGGTTATTAAGATTGTCCAAGCATGGAACAGGAAGGATCTGCTTTGAGCAATTAGTAGCAAAATGTGAACGAATGCAATGAAACAAATCCAAACCATGCTGCTAATCCCTATGGTTGGTCCATTTCTATTCTCCCACAATTCTTAGTTACAGTTGGATCTCAGTTATCTCAAATTATAAAGTATAGAGATCCTGGAGATCCATTAGCTAAATATTAGTAAAATTATTAATTAAAATCTTAAAGATGACTGTCTTAAGAGATAAGCTTTGAATTAAGATTCTCACTTTAAACATTTCCATTTTCAGAAAGCATTACATCTTAGTGAAGTGATCGAATCTGTGAATATGATTCAGTATTATTAAGATGATGACTATTAAAACATCACTCTGATATTTCTAGATTAGATTCAGATCTGTACCTTTGCTCTGTTTTAGTTTACAATCAGCCTCCTATATCCTAAAGCAGTAAATCGTCAATTAACTCAGTGGAGGCACATCCTATAACCCCATCTAAATTCTTTGGAGATGGATGCTTAAAACTTGGAATTTCTATTTCCCAGAGTGAATTCTGACACTTAAAAAATAAGAACAAGTACCTATCTCTGAACACAGAAAGGGCTTAATACACATGATTCATAGCACAGACACAGAAACAAAAGTCATTCAATACAAATCGTGTTCATCAATGAATGCATGAGTGACTGTCAAAAATTTTTTCATAGGTTGACATTTGAAAAATAAGAATAATCAGAGATGGCCTTTTACCCAATTTAAAAATAAAAGGATTTTAAAAAATAATTTCCTATACTTAATCCACTGAAAATTAATCAGAATAACTATCTACCCATGTCCAGGTGCAATTATCTATGCATTTCCAGTTTGTACAAATGCATTGTTTTCTAACTGCATATTTTCTAGAAGCCTATAAAAAGAAATGATGTCTGATAGTACTCTACAAACAGTTTCCAGAAAACTAGCCTCTTCTTAACTGCTATATATTTCAGCATGCAGAGCAATTAATAATAATAATAATAAAAGGAGCTTACTAAACTTAATGAAACACAGAAAACTTTGTCTTTACAAAAGAATTCCAGGTGAGCATTTCCTAAATGTGTTCCACTATTCTGTTAAGCATTCTACACGGCAAAAAACATTTAGGAACTTCTACATAGTGTAGTCGCTTTCTGGAGGAGATAATAAAAAAAAAAAAATTATTTGTATAACACATTATCATTTTAGAAATCTACACTAACTATAGGGTACATCTTGATTTTGAAATGTTAACATATAAAGGAATAAAAGATGTATGTTAGAATCAAAGAAATAAGGTAGTAATAATATAGCTTTAGGGAAGTCACCTAAGCCTCAAATTTTTTTCCCTTTAAAATAGTAATAATAATAATGGCTACTCTATAGGGTCATGCTTAGGGTTGGGTTAGTTCATGCACATAAAAATTTTCACACAAAGCTAACACATAGCACAGAACAAGAAACATAGCCATTGTTATTACTGGAGATTCAGAATGCTCATTACAATATCAAAGTCCTAAAAGAGTTTTGTAGGAAGGAGAGCATTTGTTTTACTTGGTTTTCTCAAATTTATTTGACCATATATATTAATCCAGGCTCACAGTTACAAGATACAGAAGCTGATGCTGGCTGCTTAAATAGGAAAGAGTTTGGGCAGCTTGTAGAAAGCGTGTAGAGAAACACGCTTCAGCCTAAGCTTCAAGAAAGAAATTCAAACACCACATAGAACAGTCCTGATGAGGACACTGCTGCCAGCCACCACGGAGCACTAGGTCCTGTGATCGTCAAAGCTCTGAGGAATTCAACTTGAATGTACCTGTTCCTTGGGCCAGCAGTGATTCTGTTTCTGTGTCAAGCACAGGACCCTGTACATCCTGCCGTCTCCCAAAGCTGGAGGCCCATTCTGCCACTACTCTTCCCTGAAAAATGGATTCTGCTCTGTGCCTTTTTCATCTAGTTGCTCACTTCTAAATCAGTATGAATGGTGGACTCTAGGTCATCTGCCTGTGCCTAGCTACAAAGGAAGCAAAAGGAGAAAGTTTTATGGGTTCTTCCAGAGAAAGTGAGCTTCCTATGCTGGAAATTCCACCAAGACAGCAAATGGGTTTAACAGTTGTTGGAAAGCCAAAAAACATGAAAAATATCCACTTCAGTGCAAAATATCTACTCCTTCCCGGAAAAAACTAATACCACCTTATGGAGAACACTATTGGGTATATTCCTTTTCTCAGCAGGACATACCAACATTTTTTATTTTTACCTGCAAGGGAAAGACCAAAATTGAGTAGAATTTTACATAAGAAAGCTTCTGCCCAAGGCACCCACTGCTCTTAGAATATTCTGGGAGAGATGATAGGCCCCCAAAGTCACTGGAAGTAGGTTAGAAATAGCCAAGGAAATCCGTCAGGAGTAGAGCTGAGGTGGAAGGAGCAAGAGCAGGAGGCCCTGCAGATTCTTTCCATGAATTAAACTTTTGTCTCCACCACTGCACAGTTACAACTTGCTCCATCCTTTCCCCCCTACACTGGCATTTTTGCGGTGTCCTATTCCTGAACACAACCACACTTGAACCATTGCATGATAAGAGCAGGATGGAGCAGACTGGAAAGGGCTAAGATACAGAAACAGATCCTTCCGCTGGAGCGCAGATGTCATGTGCATCAGAGCCTCGTACAGGCAGGGAAACAGACCGGCAGATGGGCTGTGCGTACAGACAGTAGGGATGGTGGAGGGCGTGCGTGTGTGTGTGGTAAGATCAGATATAATGCATCTGCGGACCCTGCATACCTTATCTTGTATTGTTCACAACAACTCTAGAAGGTGGGTGGGTGTGACTGAGAGTGAATCCAAATGCAGCAACTGGTGGAGATTCAGGCAATGGGCACCAACAATGCACCAGGGAAATTGGTCAGCAAGTAGCTGGGCCCTGTCGGCCACCGAGAGAGGCCCAGAAAACAGGACTGCTAACTTTGGAGATACACTAACAAATGCAGGGCAGGACCCTCCTCCTAAAGAGACAAATCTACCAACAGGTATTATAAAGACTGGACGTGAGCACAGGAATACACAAAATATTCATAATTAGAGCTAAAGCATGATGCAGAGAATAAAACGGATTGAGCTCCTGATCTATAAGGGTGACCACGCAAATTTAAATTACAAACTAGGAGTGGGGGTGTTATTAGTAACTATGCTGAGACAGCAGGCATAAACCAGGAATGTTTAGGGTAAAATGGGACCTATGATCACCCCAATCATACATCCCCTAGAGAATCTACAAGTGGAATTCAAGGAAACACAACTAAGAATGGAAAACAATGCAAACGGTGAAAACCGAAGAAAACTTGACTTAGGAAAGATTGTGTTTGTTTCCCTTCCTTTGGTTTTAATATTGGATGAGATGGTGTGAAAAATCAGACACACCAGCATATGTTTAATTTTTATTTTTCCTCTCTTAATTCACTAGCCATCCATGTGCTACCGTGATTGTTCCAGCAACAGCACTAGGCATGAAAACTCTCAAGGAAAGTTGCTGCAGAAGATTAAAGAGCAAGAGGGTAAATTTCCCTCGGCAGTGGGGTCAGCAGCAAGATGGAGGCTGGTTTCAATGACAAACCGCTCTAACACACTGCAAGTTTCAGCTGCAGAGATGGCTAAGTCGATGATACCTGAGGGACTTCTACAGGATGTGCCGATGGGGACAAGGCCAGAAGTTGTGGCCTTTGGCTCATTAGAAGTTTCAGGGATATAAAGAAAGGAAATCAGAAGTTTATCACCAGACTGATTATGACGTCACTCAAGAAGACTCTAATTGTCAGTAGATTCACTTTCTAAGAGAAAGATCCGATTCAATCAATGAATGAATTGGTAGCTGTCCCCAAAGGCTGCCATCTCAGCTTCGGGCAGACAGTTTGATGTAGGCCTCAATCTTGCAAATGTTGTGATACTATACCAGAAAGTTGGCAGAGCTTTATCAGAGATCTTTCAAAAGGATGGTTTTGGACAGTTTGACACTCCACATTGTCAATGCTGCAGTATTGTTCCTGAGCACTAGCAAGCCATTGTCATTAAGACATTTGGGACAACCCCAATAGCAGTATGTTTGGAGAGAGAAGAGATGTTGAATGTGGCTTTTACCTTTTACAATAAGGCCTTGTGCTGCCTTGGTTATACTGGATTGTGAAATTCCATACCCCCCCTCCCCCAAACTATACAAAGCTTCTCTTCAAAGTTCACACTTGCAGGGATTTGGAAGATTAGAAAACCAGCATCAAAGTATGGTGGGTCAGCCAGGCCTTAAGTTAATGAACATCATGTCCTTAAGCAGGCAGTTTGACACTGCAGTGGTTGAGCAACAAATGTCAGAGTGAGACTAAAAAAAAATGTTCAGAAGGTCCTGCAACGTACAAGCAGTTTCCACCCTCCCCACAAATTCAAAGGCCTCTTCCTTTCTTTTTTATTTTTGTTAGCACTTCATCACTATCTAACACACTGTATGTTTTACTTATGTTTTGTTGTTGCTGGTATCCATGAAGGCAGGATTCTGTTTTGTAAATTTCTGCATTGCCTAGAACATTCGCCTGGCACGTAACAGGTACTCAATAATACCTGCTGAATGAATGAATGAATAACAGAAGACCCTCCTCCCCATATAAATGTGGGTCATTCAGTCTAGTTTGCCCTTACGACATAACACAACCAACTGAGGAAAGGAGTTCTACAAAATCCTACTTTATCCCCCGTGCCTGGAGGCTTCTGGGCTGGAGAGTGACTCTGTTTGAAAGAAAGAAATTTGAAGGAACATGCAGGGAGCTGTGGAGTGAAATTGAGTGTGGGACTAAGGGAAAAGGAGAATAGGTGAATTTACCCACATTTTGGAATTTTAAAAAAAGTCAGGCTCAACTTTAAGAAAGAGAATCAGACTATTACAAAAAATCATATTTGTTAAATTTCTGTAACTTAACCATACCTGTGAGTTTTGCACTACCTGTCTCCCTTTACAGCAATAAATCCTTCAAATGGATAAACCAAAAAGGTTCAGTGATAGCCAAGAAATAGGAAATGATGGGGACTATATCCTGAACAAAAGGAAAAATCCTAAAAAATAGGGAAAAGATTTTAAAAGGAAAGAAGGGGGAAAGCACACTGGTACACTGAGGCCTCAGAAGGAAGACAAGAACCCCAGGAACTGACAAATAACAACTTTCCAAACACAAGGGTAGCTTAGTGACAGAACAAGGAGAAGGCAGGCATCAGGGGTCTCCATGAATGGCCGGAAAAAAAGACAGAAAAATGGCATCACCACCCTCTTCTATCTCGCCATCATCTCCCAATCCAAGCAGTTGCTTAATCCTGCTGTTTTTTATACACTAGTGATATTTTCAAATCAGGTTTTCCTTTCCCATCTCTACAGTCACTATTCTAGTTTAAGGCCTTGTCATTTTTTCACAGGACACAGTAACTACCATGCCACTCTGTCTCTGGGTTTACTGCCCTCTAATCTATCTTCCCACAGTCTCCAAGGCAAATTGGACCATCCCACTCTCCAGCTAAAACCCATTATAGGCTCCTCCACAGCCTGTTTGAATGATGGCCATTCAAATAATATTTTCAAACCATTCTCTAATGATGTGTAAAAATGTTCATAATAAGTCCTAAGTGTGAACTCCATAAGTACAGGGACAATGCCTACCTTATTCACAGCTGTATCCCAAACAACCAGCACAGTGCCTGTGCTCAACGAATATTTAATATTTGTGTTCCACAAATAAATAAAAGTGGAAAAATCATGATATAAAACAATGCAGAATATAATCCTAATAATGTAATTATGTGCACATAAAAACATCAGAAAAATACAGCAAAATGGGTTTTTAAAATTTTATTTATGCTTTTTCTTTTGATTTTCAAAATTTGCCATAGAAGTTTTTTTTTTTCCCCTCTGATACTGAGTTTAAAAAAATATAAGTACAAACAAAAGAGAGTAGAACAAAAACAATGTACTTGACATATTAGGTAGCAGCGTGGGGCCTAATGGGAAGTATAGCATCCTCATCATGCCACATGGGATTCTTCATCTTCCAGCCCTGCCTCTGCCCCACCTCCTGCTACTTCTCTGCCACCCAGGATAGTCAGCAGGGCCAAGATGTGCTATGTTTTTCACATTTGTACTTGCTGCCTACTGTCTGTTACCTCGCTATTCCAATATTCCCAATGTAGTAGTTCTGTGTTCTTGTCATCTTTTCATTTCTAGGACAAAGCAAAATTCCTGAAATACAGGTGGATGTATTAAATATTGATGGTGTAAATTAATTAATACATGAATAAGGCAGTAACACTGAATGTGAGTCACAATTATTTCATTTACTGTAAAATCATACTTACCTAATAGGGTAGGTTGTTGTTAGGACTAAACAAGAAAATGCATGTAAAACATGCCTGGCACATAGTAAGCTCTCAAAAAATGATCACAGTTATTAACTATTCTCATCGTAACCCTGTATAAGTTGCTTTGCTCCCTTTGCCACAATCATCTTAAATTGTGAATGATTCCTGCCTTGTCCACTCATTGCCTTGAGGTGAGAAAGAGCTTAAAGCAGTTTGGGAACTATAAATCACTAGACAAACACATATTATTATCATGATGATGATAATGATGATGTGCTATTTTCTTTCTGAATTTTGCTTATAATAAGCTTATCCTTTAATGTCACATTACCTTTGCTGATGTTTCAAACCATCCTACAAAACCGTGCTCCTTGCAGAACTGGTCCATCTTGAGGCCATTGTTCATGAGTACATCCTTTCCCTGGTCACATTTGTTGGCCAACAAAACCACTGAAACTGGTTTGCCATTAGGGAGAGTTAACTTGGAGTCCAAATCATTTTTCCACTTTGCCACTGCTTCAAATGTGGCTGGCCTGGTGACATCGAAGACAATAAATGCACCCATAGCTTCCCGGTAATAGACCCTTGTCATGTTTCCAAATCTTTCTTGTCCTGTCACCAAAAAAAATAAATAAATAAAAGTAAAAACCAAAAACTTATTATTATTGTAAACTGAATCATATTAGAACCTGACAAGGCCTCCGGTATGAGCAAGTCACTCAGTAAAGTGCTTCATTGCTAATCTTTAAAGACTGAGCTAAATATGCAATTATGAAGCTTTGTTCGTCTTTGAATCCAGAAGAGAATTCACTCATTTAACAAACATGTATTGAGAAACTTCTGTGTACCAAGTAATGTTCTAGAACTGTGCTAATACAGTATCCCAGTAGCCATTTATAGCTATTTAAATCTAAATTAACTAAAACTAAATAAAATTTATAATGCAATTACATAGTCACACTAGCTAGCTACATTTCAAGTGTTCAATAATCATATGTGGCTAGTGGCTACTGTATTAGACTACTCAATATAGAACATTTCTATCATCATAGAACGTTCTCTTTGACAACACTGTTCTAAACACTTGGGATATGATGATTAAAACATGAAAATCCCTTCCATCATGGTGATTACATTTTAGTGGGAAGACAGATTCTAAACAATAAACATAATAAATAACTAAATATGTATTAATAGTATGTTAAAAAGGCATCTACAGTCTAGTCCAATTAAAGGCACTAATAGTTAGCATTCATTGTATGACTACTAACCATCAGAAATGTTATTTCTATAAATGATCATGAAGGTAAAATTATTATCCCCATTTTAAAGTGAGACTTTAAATTGAGACTTAGAAAGTTTAAGTAAAGTGCCCAAATTACACAGATGGTAAGCCTGAGAAATCAGAATGGAAACCTCAGTTGTTTGAATCCAGAGCCCACAGTCATTTACCAACACTGAATACTCTCCATTAAATTGTAGACTTGTACTATTTCTGCTACAGGTTTATGTACCAATAGCATCCCATTCAATCCAATGAACAGATAGTTATTGGACATCTACTATATTGATATAATTCTCTGGGCTACATGCTAAGAACACAACAGTAACCTAGATGGTCTCTACCCTTAAGTAGTCTACAATCTATTTGATAAGGGAAGCCCTCTGACATAGCAAAAAAAATATTTAAAAAATTTTAAAGGATGAGGATTGGTTTGGGAATTAGTTAGAATCAGCTGGAATCAGTTTTGCTCTGACGCTTAATTTTCTAAGTGATTATTGGCAAGTTTCTTAAACACTCTGAGTTTAGCCTTCCTTATCTGCAAAATGACAATAGTAATATTTATCTCACAGGGTTGTCACGTGGATGAAACGTAACATATGTAAAGCACCCAGCAAATTACCTTAGAACTAGTCAGTACTTCAGTTTTCCTTGCTTTCTCCAGCATGTTAAAAAATGTGAAAGACAACATGACATAGGTTCTAAAATCATTGTTCCAGACCAGAATTTATATCAAAAAAATTTCAAGAATTTCAGCTGAGTTACAAGCATGAACAAAATCCTATTACTTCTAACTCTGTCTAGTGGTTGCTGAAGACAGAAGCTAATAAAGACTGAGCTTATATTTTCCAAACCCCAAAACCCCAGAAATATGTGACCAGACAAAGGCTTTTTATTCTGATTTGGGAATTTATTTAGGTTAAGAGTCTTATAAAGTTATATAAATTAAAACAAAGTTAATGTGTATTTAACAAGTGAACTTTTCTCAGAACGAGTAAAATGCTGAACCTGGAATGTATCTAAGAAAAAACAGGTCAACATACCTCTAAAAACACTTTACACTTAATTTAGAGCTCAAGGTTTTGTGACAGTGAGTTTTAGTTTAAGTTAACAAACTATTTGGTAGATTGTTATGTTCACCTTGGTAGGTATTAGCATTGATATTGTAAGAGGAGAAGACGCCCTAAGTACTTAATGAAAATGAATGATGGCCAAGGGCTCTGGTCCCAGTGTGTGAGCTTGTGTGCTCAAACAAGTACCACTGGAAAAAGAGCATTTTGTCAGGGCCAGCACATGATAATCGTAAAACATTTCTTACATGGGTGGTACAAGAGAAGCATTTTTAATAATTTCCCACAATTGTCTACTCAATAAAAAAGGGTAAAATATTCATCATATGACATATAACCCATAGATGTACTTTCATTTTTCCCAAATGAGTTTTAATTTTTTTTTTTTTAGGGGCTGATGCAAACAGTGATCTCCTTTGATACTGCTCAGGGTGGCCATGATATTTCAGGAAGATATGAGGAAAAAGCCCTTTGTGATCATTCGGTACTCTGAAGGCCTCTAGGCTTTTTAAGGATGACTTATGATCTCTTTCAGGGATCTACTCAGATGAAGAGCAAAGTCATGGGTTATTCAATAATCACTGCTTGTCCAGAGGTTTTTCACAGTAGAATAAGGAGGCCCTCAAGAATAAAGATTTTATGTTTCAAATATATGACAAAGAGTCATTTTAAGACCATGCAGAAAGCAATACATATGTAGGCTTCTACCTTCAAAGGGATTCAAAAAGGAAAGAGTGTGTGTGTGTGTGTGTGTGTGTGTGTTATGCTTGAGCATGTGAATATGTGTGTCAGATCAGAAACAAGAAGAAGACAGCTTGTTTCTAGAAAGAAAAGACTTTTGTATATTGAGGTCACTGAGCCAGTCCACTTGGAAAGTTCATATTTTTGGCGTTCCAGCAAGGGGTCACATTCAGATCAGAGCATTTCTAGCACTCTCTTGTTTCCTTCCTTTGTCAGCTGACAGCTCTCTTTGCTGTTTTTTTATTAGAAGAATGAGAACCATGTGACTCTTAGTGCCTACTTATGGGCAGAGTAGAGACTTGATGAATTCATCAGAGGTAAATTTACTTTAAAAAAAAGTCTATAATTCAAAAACCACTTTGGCTTTAGATCACTCATTCAACACACTTTTATGGAATAGCTAATGTGGTCTAAACTCTGTGCTTTGTGCGGCAAATACATAGTTTTTTGCCCACAAGGAACTTCTAAACTAAGGAGTGTCATACTGGATGGCTGCCCTGAGAATGATCCAATTTACCGCCTAAGTCCCCACTTCTTTTAGTTTCTAAACACACATTTCATAGCAGTATAGATGTAGCTCATGCTGTAGCTTCCAGCTTCGAGGGGTATTAAATGACAAAGCAATCAACTAAATCACAAAAGTTAATACAAATATAGCTGCACTAACAATTTGGATAACTCATGGCAAAAGGCACTCACTTGAAGGGTCAGAACACATGAGTCTTAATTTTAACTACTGGTTACCAGAGCAGCCCTAGGCAAATGCATTTCTCTCCCTGAGACTCAGTTTTATTTGTAAAATGAAGTTGGTATGGCTGATCTCTAAGGCCCCCTTCTGCTCCCACACCTCAGATTAAGTCAAACTTTGATCTTCTGTTCCAATAGCCTGAAATGGTCCATTTGGTGTCACAGACTCAGTTAAAAATACACACAAGCACCACAGCCACAATGTGTATTTAATGATAGTTTCACTTCATGATTAGTACTATACAGATGCTCTCAGTAGGCACAACCATGCAGTGAATCTTCTAGACAGGCATCAAACCAATGGCTGGAAGCGTGGCTGGTTTCCCATTAACCTGGGCATACTCTTTTACCACTCTGCCCCTAGCCAGCTAGCTCTGTTGGCCGTGATATTTCAGGAAGATAGGGGAAAAAAGCCCTCTGTGATCACTTACCTTGGATTAGTCACCGCACCATTCTGAGCATCAGTTTCCTCATTGGTAAAATAAGGAAAATGGATTGGATACTCTAAACTAAATTACTGCTTGTGGGACCCCTCTCCCCCATATGCAGGCATCCAGTTTGGGTTCACAGCATCCACCAATACTGCCGCCCCGAGTGGTACCTTCAAGTCATCTTCTAACTCCTTCCTCACCCCCTCATCTGAAGGGTCTCCAACTTCCTACCAACCCTTCTACTTAAGAAGTGGCTCTTGACTGTGCTCCCTCCTCTCCACCAACATCACCACTGCTCCAGTGCAGCCCTCACTGCTCCCCACCTGGACCGCTGGCATCTCCCACAGTGGGGCTCTCAGCATCTGGGCTCTCTCTCCCCAAATATAAATATAGATATAAACATAAATGTAAACACAGTTCTTCAAACAGGTGCCATTCTGGCAGCATAAGAAATCACCTAAAGTATTTAAAGAATACCCATTCCTGGGCCACATGACTCAGAGACTCTTAAGGTCTTGGTTTCGTGTGGGGCTGAGGAATTTTTAAGCACTCCCTAGGTAACATTAGTGAATGCCCTAGTCTTAAAACCTCTATTCCTATCACAGTCTACTTTAAAAAGGTAAATCTTACCATTATGCTCTGCTGTTTTAGCTATTCAATGACTCTTACATGCTTAAGAAAAAGACACCCTCTTTAACACTACATGCAAGGCTGTGTATCTTTTGGCTCCAAACACTTTCCCAAATTCTTCTCCTCTCACTTTCTTCAAAGTGCTCCATGGCCAAGCCACACTGGACTACTCCTTTTTCTTTCTAAAACACACCCTCCTTGGATTTCCTTGCCTTTTTACACGTCTGTTTTGAAAGCCTGAATGCCCTCCTCATCTCTACTCCCACTCTGCTCAATGAAATACTGTGGGTCCCTCAACTGTGCCCTGAAATCTCACCACATTTGTGCAGCTTTTCATGCCATGACAGCTGGAATCATTGACTCTCTTCTTCATGATCCCACAGCATTGTCTTTATCCTACACCATTAACACTTATCATGCTTTATATTCATGCTTCAGTCTCCACCATGGCATTGAAAATCCTGGAGAGCAGGTTGATCATGTTTTAATGTTGTAAAACCTGAGGCCTATTTCTCCACCTTTCAGATACAGTAAGAACACAAGATACAATGGTGGAAATAAATTGAAATTAAGGTTCCTCCTTCCTCTAAAATATATTACCATGAATTTGTAAATTAGTACTGCATACTGATGTACTTACTCTATAGTCAACTCTCATTTCCAGTAAATAATCCATAGATGTTCATTGGAGGAGAAAATTAACACTATTCCAACAGGGTTATGTGTATAGCTGCTGCAACAAGTTTCAGGCTAGAATGTTATGCTTTCATAATTGTTCTCATCTTCTTAAGAAATAATCCCTTGGAATCAAATTACTCTTTCAAATAATATGTGTTTTGGGGTCATGGCACAATCAGCAGACCTAAAAGTGCCACTAAAATATTTTCTATATTTCTAGGGAGTAATAATAGTATGAAAAGCAGGAACTAAATACAAAACCCACAGTAAATATGGACCTTGCATAATGATCTGGAAGAAAAAAAAGCAAACTATATTAATTGCTACAAAGGTCAAAAGGACACTGAAATTATAATGACTTAAGCTGGTTTTGAAGGCTCAGGGGAAACCCACATACTAGGATCAAAGTCAAGCTAACATCCTAGTGAGAGCCATTGTCTACAGTTTTTAAGAGCCCATCTGACACTCCAATAGTGGTTCTGAAACTCTTTCATCTGCTTTATTCACTACTTTGTACCACCAAACCAGTGACAAAAACATGTCAATTAATCATTTTCCCAAGTCACCTAGGTGTATATCCTAGGACTCACCTTGTGCAATCTTCCCCTACAAAATTACAAGCTGCCCCCACAGCCAGAACCATTTCTGCAGCGCCCCCACACCTTGCCCCAAACAAGCACTGCACTCTGTACACAGTGAGCATTCAATAAGGTTCCTGAGTAAATGAATAACCCTTAATTCCTTAATCCTCTCTCAGTGGATACCTGCAGGCTTACCAAGTCTTTAAGAGTTTTCTGTACATGTCTGTTGCATTCATCACTTTCTTTCCATGCCTACTGAAATCATTCAGCTAGAATTGTCTCATTCCATCTCATATCATCTCATTTATTCATTTAACAAAAAAATTTTTTGATGCCTATAATTTTCCAGGAACTTTCCTAGCAACTAGAAAAAAAAATTCTTGTCTTCATGAAGATCACATTCTAGTGGAAAAAGATAAACAGCAAACAAAGAAATAAGTAAGATATAATTAATACTATCTTATCTGGTGAAAAATGTTATGAAGAAAAATAAAGCAAGACAGGGGAAACGAGTATGCTAGGGCAAAGGACAGAGTTAAACACGTTGGATAGTGAAGACCCCACTGAGAACATAACATTTGAGCGAAGACCAAAAAGAGGTAAAGGAGTAAGACCTATGGATATCATGGAGAAGAGGGTTTTAGATAGTGGGGACAGCGAGTGCAAAGATCCTGGGGCACAAATGTATCTAGCAAGTGTTTGGAGAAGAACAAAGAAACTGGGTTGGCTGGAGAGGACTGAGCAAGGGTCCAAGTACTGTGGGATGAGGCAGGAAGATCACAGGCTCCAGACTGTAGACAGTTTCAGGCCATTGCATGGAAGTTGCCTTTAATTCTGTGTGAGAGAGGAACGAGCTGAAGGATTGATTGTGAGCAAATGCGAAACATGAACTGACAGGAGTAAATGGTTAACTTTGGCTGCTGCACTGAGATAGGTCTTACATGAATCAAGGTGGGAAATGGAGAGACTAATTAGAAAGTTACTGCAACAATCCAGGCAAGAGTTAATGACTTGGACCAAAGTGGTAGTGCTGAAGACAGTAAAAATTGGTTGTTTTCTAGATGTATTTGGAGATAGAGATGATGGATAGGATGTAGAGTATGATATGATTCAAGCATGTGCCCCGGGGTCTGAATAACTGCAGGTATGAAGTTGCCGTTAGCTGAGATGAAGACTTTGGAAGGCACAGGTTTGGTGGGGGTAGATTGGGATTCTGAATTTGTAAGTTTGAGATGTCTGCTAGGCATCTATGTTGAGTAGGCAACTGGACATATGAGTCTGAATTTGGTAAATTTAGTGAGTGTATGTGCAGACAGTGAACCTTACATGACAGAAAACATGAAGGGTTTATTGCACAGATAAAAGAAGTATTAACAGATCCAGATGCTCTCATTTCTTTTCATTGTATCTTGCATCAGCAAAATCTCTGCTAAAGCTATTTTAAGTGACACTTTGCAACAAGTTATAAGTATTGCTAACTATATTCCTGCAAATGCAACACAGCATTGTCAGTTTTGTAACATACTAAAGTTGAACAATGAAGTATTCAGCGTGGATTTGCCTTATCATTCTAAAGTGTGTTGGCTATCGCAGGGACAGGTGTTAGCCAAAACTTTATCTCTGCAAGAACAGATAGTTAAATTTTATGAAGAACAGAATCAGCAATGTGAATTATTGAAAGAAGATTTCTGTAGGAATGCAGCATTTCTGTGTGATATCATGTCAAATCAAAATGACTTGACTATTTCGTTGCAAGGTAAAACTAAGTCTATATATGATATGTGGCAAAAAATCCAAGAATTTCAAAAAAAGCTATCTTTTTTCAAAACACTTCTTCTTCAAAAGGAAATTTTGGTTGAACATTTTCCCCAGTTAGCAAAGGTCATTGATGAGTAGGATGATATATGTGAATCATTTGAAGAATACGTAGCTGTTATAGACCTATTAATTGGAGAATACAATGAAAGGTTCACTGACTTTGAGAATCATGACATCACACTCAAATTAGCGTTTTGGACTCATCTAGTTGATATTATCAAGGCACCTAAAGAACTACAAATGAGTTGATTGAGCTCTCAGTAGATGACATTTTAAAGTCATTGCTTGATGCTAAGATTCAATTGAAATATGGAAAAATGCACTAGAATACCCAAGCCTTCAGAAACATGCCCACAAAATGCTTTCTTGCCTTTCAACCACTTATTGCTGTGAATCTACATTCTCCTATCTAACCCAAATCAAGATGCCCTTAAGGTCACAAATAACTAATACTCATCTAGAGGATCAGTTGAAACTGTGGACCTCCATGCTGCAACCAAATATTCAAATGCTTTCTGACAAGAAGCAGACACAACAAAGTCATTAAAAGGTTAGTTAACTTTAAAATTAACAAATAGTCTTCATTTTTGAAATTATTAAGTACACAGTAGTTAGATTTTTACAAAATAAGGTACATTTTTAAGTATATCTAATTGAAGTTTCTTGAATGCGGCCTTATTTGATTACAGCTAAATTAATGCAGCCTTCCAATATGAAAATGTTCCCCACCCCTAACCACAATAGAAGGATTAGCATCTCATATTTGTAATTAAATAAACAATCTAAAAATACCTCCATTGAATTGTAAGCTCAAATGAATTAAATAAAAAGTTATCTTTAAATTACTTAGCATTTGAGACCACTAAGTAGCCTTTAAAAATACTTTTATAAATAACTTACAAGAGATCCTGTAATCTAAACGTTTTACTCTTAAGGAATTTCCAGATTCCTCTAGAGCTATAACTCCCAAAACGTGTGCCAAGGTGCTCTGGGGTGCCACAGTGAACTCACAGGGGTGCAACAGGATATTTTATAATTTCAAGGCAAACACAGTAGTACTTAAGATCAATCAGACACCTCAGAAACTAGTAGCTTGAGGTAGTTCACAGTTTTACACTACATTCCTTTTAATGTCATCACATCTTTTCGAAACTAGGTTTTTGGAAGTTTCTGTGATAAAAAGCAAAAATAATGTGAAAATCAATGTGAAACAGGAAATGAGGGTGGCGGTGTCCACTCTGACTCAAAGATTTGAGAGGTTCCATGGCGAAAGGCACACACGTGCCTACTGTAAGTTGTAGTTATTAAAAACAAAATAAAAATAATTTTCTTTTAATGTATGTGTTCTACTTTTTACTTATGGCTATTAAGTTGTTAGAACATGATACTTATTAAGTTGTTTGGCGTTAACTATTTAATGAGCAGAATTGTTCAGTATTTCTTTTGGCTTAGAGGCATGATGAAAAAATTACTTTAAGACTAAGGATACAGATGTGGTGAACACAGGAAGTTTGAGAACTTGTGCGGTAGCCTCTAGAGTCTAGTCGGTTGTTTTCTTTAAATTTAAAATACACACACACACACACACACACAGCCCCCACATAATACATGCACACAGATCCCTCTACCACCATATAAATCTTAATTTTTATTCTGATACCAATAAGTATCATAGCAATTCTTAGCTTTAATTCTTAAACTAAAGACTTGTGTCCCTCAGGAACTGTGGTTTTGCTGCCTAAAAATAGTATACGAAGATGGATGCTATTAAGCCAAACCAACCATATGGTGTCAGCAATGACGTGTGCAAAGAATTCAGCTCATTCCATTCTTAGATCTATCCAAAAATGTAAAGGTTCAAAAATTAATAAATTACTCCTTTAAAATATATAACATGTATCTTCTAAACACAATTTAAATAATCCATGAGATGTGAAAACTATTGCATTGTTTATCATGCATTAGGAAATATTAATAGTAGAATGGAGTGGTTAGAAAATAGGATTTGTAGCTATACAAATCTTGGGGCATTTCCCAGCACTATCCCTAACTATCTTTGAGACTTTGGAAAAGTTATATGTGTTTTTCTGTTTATTTATCTGTTTTATAGCCTAATATAGTTCTATCATCTTTAAAATGGGGTTAATAAAAGTGTCTACCAGATAAGCTCACTGTAAGCAGTAAATGAAATAATGCATATAAATGCATAGCACTATGCCTGACATTTAATAAATGATGGCTATTAATAGCATATTATATTTTAGAGGAAAACAGTCTTCCCAACAAATAATTTAAAATGCAAATTTAAATCAATTTTTTTAAAACTTCATTCTATAAGTGGCATTGAAATTTGTTTGCTTCCCCACACTGTAATTTTCTTCATCTGCGTTAGACTGAGGAGGTACACAAGAAGCTAAGTTTTTCATCACGCTTCTTGAGAGGGCAGTTTTATGCAAGGCTGATAAAGTAATTAAAAGTTAAACCCAAATATAAATGGTGAGGAACAAAGGTTAAATAATGCATCAGAATAACACAAACTACAAAAAAGTAGAGACTCAGAGCAAAAAGTAACAAAACATTTGGAACTGTTGACTATCCTTTTCTTAAAATTCTCTACCTCTTGCTTCCGAAAGCCTGTCCTTGCTTAGTTCATCCTCCTTCTTGGCATTTTCTCCTTCTCTACTTCTTTGCTGACTCTACAATCATTTCATTAAATTATGGAACAAGTAACTCATGTCAGAGTCTGCTAAAAATCATGAAAGATATCTGAACAGGTACACAATAACTCTAATAGAAAGCTTAATGGGAGAAGAGCTACAAGGGAGAGAAGGAAAAGTTGCATGGGATTCAAGGGAGGAAGAAGCTACGACTGACAGGGGAGAACCAGGGAGGCCTTTGTAGAGGAGTTGCCCTTTCAGATGGGCCTTAAACACCAGGTAGGATTTGGATATGAGGAAATAAAGAGAAGGACACATGGGCAGGAAGAGCAGGAGCAAAGGCACTGAGGCAGTAAACACGGCAGTGAACGAGGAATAGCAAGGATTCAATCATCTTTATACCTCAGTGCTTAAGATGGCATCAAAACATTTGGTGTCAAAAAAAAGTTTTTAATTCTTCAAACCTTATCAGTAATAAGCCAGGGAATCCTGTGTTCTGGTTCTAGCTCTGCCATTAACAAGCCGTGTGGGCCTGAGAAACTAATGCCACCTCCCTTCCAGATCAAGCTTCCTCATCTGCAAAATGACTGGTGCGGTTCTGATGAGTACACAACATTTTAACTCCATAAAATTACCTTTCAAGAGGTTATTACTTTATATAATGTATCCAAAAATCATAAAGAAAATACAGTTTTGCCATGTGACCTCCAAATGAAGGACATTTCACTCCAAATTATGAAAACTTTGTTAAATGAAGAAGCACAGTTTTTAAGAATGGTATTTAAGGTCACTCACAGGTTTCTATAGTTGAAAAAAAAAATAGAATGCCTCCTTAAGAAATGTGGTTACCATCTTTCTCAATTCTAAAATGTATGCATTTTTATATGTTAATGTTTGTAAAATTATAAAGTCTTTCAATCATGAATACAATTGGGTAAGTATTTTTTGTTTTATGGAAGAATTTTTAGATCAATGATATGTTTTAGAATTAAGGCAATGATGTAATAGCTGACCGGAAAACTTTTTATTGAACACCTACTACTAGTACTATGTTAGGACCTAGGGATACAGTTGGGAGGGAAAAGACATTTCAGTGCAGTAGTAGTTTCTAATCTGGGGTAAGCATGGATATTATGGGGAGCAGAGAAACAGTGTCTCCTATAGTCACATGGAGTCAACAGAAACTTTCCAGAGGAGGTGACATGGACAGAGTGAGAAAGGAACCACAGGAGTTATGTAAGCAAAGAAGAAGAAAGTGCTTTTAGCCAGAGACAATTGTGTGAGCTACAGCACAAAGGAGAAGGTAAGTAAATTGGAGCCACTGTAAGACACCTGGGATGGTCAAGAATCACAGGTGTGAGAGACGCGACTGGAATGAGTAACTGAGGCCTGATCATGGAAAGCCTTGAATTCCATACTAAAAAGTTCAGCCTTTAATTCTGAAAGTGATGCTGATCCACTGAAGGGTGCCAAACTGGAGAATATCAAACCGGAGAAAAATGTTCTGCTGAGGAAAATCGGCACTGGGGATTACAAACTGATGGGCAGGGAAGCTGCAGGAGGGGAGGGCACAAGGAGGCTGCTACACTAGCTCAGATGAGTTGTGAGGATGACATGGCTATTGAAAAGAAGGATGAGCTAGTTATTTCACAAGGTAGAAAAGACAAGATCTGATTAATGCCTGAGAGTGGGCAACCAAAGGGAGGGGAGAATGGTGGAAGTTAAAACCTGAATTATTTTCAAGGAATAATTTAAGATCATTTAACTTCTTAACCAAATTCCTGAGCAGCTGAAAAAATCAGTAAAACTCATTAATTTGGGACCCCAGGATAGAGTCTCAGACTTGACTTTGCCAAGTTGAAGGAGACCACTCTAGTACACCAACCTAGAAGACATGGATCTTCCCTTGCTAGAATAAACCTGATTCCCACCCCAGGAGCAACAGAGCCACCATATCTTTCTGGGAATTTCCATCCCACAATGAAAGAAAGTGAAATAAATAAAAAGGGTTCTCAATGATTTGAAAGCTTTGAAGGATTCCCTGAAGTGAATCACCAGAAGAGAGAGGGTTCTAAGCATAACTCAACACATCTATTCTAAAACATGCATCATATGAGTGATGACTCCCGCATCAACCCCAGTGACTGCTTAGCACCAAACCACTTTTACTGAGCAACAATTATGTACCAGGTATCATGTTCTACTTATGCATGGCCCACCTTCCTCACCCATAAAACTGGAAGAAGATCTATTTGCCAGGATTATTATGGTGTTTAAATTGCAAATATTGCTTTGATAAATGGATAAGTATAAGGAATATTCACTACCACTACTCCAATGTTCCTCACACATCACAATCTCCAGCTAGGTCAGATTACCAGAGGTCCTCACCATGTCTTCTCATCTCCATGTTATGGCTAGGTTACATCCCCTTGTTGACTTGCTTTTAGCACTTGACACTTCCCCTTCAGAGCACCTATCAAAGCAGTGATTAAATAATTATAGCCATGATAATTTCAAAATATCTTTATGCCCCACCAGACTCTAAGAGCCCATAAGAGTAAAGATTGATTCATTTCAATCACCCCTAAATCCCTCTCCTTATTAAGTGAATGAGTAAAGTTTCCCAGGCAAGATCTTATATCTCTCAAATATTTGAGTTTTTAAAATACCTCTAAAATAAAATGCAATCAAATAAAACAAAAACAAATTAAGTAGCACTTCAGTCCTCAATGAGGATGTATGTGTTGCTCACAAGAAGACCACAATGAGACAGACCCCTGGGTTTTCCTTTGACCTCCCCAGGCCTCAAGGGGTCCAGGCACTTCTTCCTGAAGGGGACTCTACAAAGGCCTCTCTCAGCAGCTCTGTGACTTGGATCTGTTCTCTTTCTAGTCATCAGCCCCTAAAGCCTTATCCCTATCCCCTTCATTGTTCTTATGGCGTATATGATCCACAGGCAATGGGAAGCCACCACCATGATGTTCTGGTAAGATGAACTTGGCTTTAGCGTATGCGAGAACCAAAGGAGGAGGAGATTAGAGCTGGCCAGGAGGCTATGATGGCAGAACAAGCATTTGAAAACAGTGTTGTCCCTGGTCTAGGGAAGTGCGGGGGAGAAGCATATTCACCATCTGACTTGGAGACTGATGACATGGGAGGGTCAGAAGAGGAGGAAGATGGCAGAGCTTCAAGTCTAAGTGACTGGGGGAAAGGTAGTACAGGTAACACAAACCAGGAAGTCCAGTGAGTGGGGGAAGATGTCTAGTTTAGACTTACAAATAGCATCATTTACTACTTATCATTAAGTGGGGCCACTATGAATGTATTTTGTTTTTATTTCTTCCTTCTTGTTGTTTTTTTTCTTTTGCATCTTCCAGTTGTGCTACATTGAGCACATATTACTTTATTAATAGAAAAAAAAATCCTTTTTTTTATGAAAACTTTGTTAGGGACATGTTGATCTTGCAGTGTATGTGAGCTATCGTAAAGGATGTTCTGCAGGAAGATGGAAATGTAAGTCTGAAGCTCATGAGAAGGTCATAGGCACAGTGCTGGAGTCATCTGCGTAGTTTAAAGCCCTGGGAATGCATGAGATCCTCAAGACAAGGAGACAGAACTAAAGAGAGTCAGAGGATGAAATTCTGTCTTCAGTTGTGCAGCCCTGAAGTCACCCACAGAAAACAACTGGTGCTAGGTAAAAGCACAGGAATATCACCTAGCTCAGAGGCTTTGCCCAGCCTCCTCAGGTGTAGTCTCAGAGAGTAGAAGGATGTGGTATGGGCAAGCTCCCCTCTGCACCGCAAGAGTATTGTGAAGTTACCTCTATTGAGACTCTTTACTCACTGTTACAGTAATTTGCTTTTGTGTCATCATGCCCACCAAACTGAGGTCATGAATCAAGTCTTATTCAATTCTTTATCTTTCTTTGTTTTCCCCTCACCTAGCACAGTGCCTATCAGATACCAGGCACTTTATATATACATTTGCTGAAGAAACTAACCACACATTTAGAGCTATTCCTTCCCATTCTCTCCTGCTCTCAAATGACTTCACTTTCCTTGCTCAAGCTGCTATTTGCTTTCTTGTCAGAACTGGTCCTCTAAAACCCAGATGATGGGACATTTCCTACAGGCCTCTTGCCCACATGTCTGTGACAGATGCAGACCCTAACAATTACTCCGCAAGAAACCCTGACATTCTCTCTCCACACATCCCTCGCCCTACCTTGAAAGTTCACCATTTTTTGTCCATGTACACAGTATTTACCTGTAAGCACATAGCAGGTTATTTCACATGGCATTTAGGAAATTTATAATTAGCCAGGCTAGAAACAAGGCAATAAACTGCCCAGTAGAGCACGGCCTAGACTTGATATGTTTTTTTGTTTGACACATGGTTGCCAAATTTAACTCTTTCTATATTCCTAGATCTATTACCTTGACATTTAATACCCTTCTTATTAAACTCATTGCAGAGTTTCACTCTTTTAGAAGTAGGGGATAGTAATTAATCCATCAGTAATTAATACTTCTGAACAAAATATGACTGTGACCCAAATGAGTGTCATAGCCCCTGCTGTGAAGAGTCAGCTAGCCCAGGGACTCCTGACTCTGGGCCCAGCTACCTTCACCCTGTTACTGTGCCTCTGGGGTAGTCAATGTATTCCTGTGCTTCCTTGTCATATGGCTTAGGTGGAGAAAGTTAGTATAGATGTGTCCTGCATGGAAAAATTTTCTCACAAGGTGATCTTCTTTTAAGTAGTTAGAGGCATTTGTTATTTAGTAGAGCCCTACAGTAAAACTTTTACATGATGAAGAAGTGCTCTCTAAATAATCTGCCAGACTAATTAATTTTCTACTATATTTTTTAAATCTAGAGTCAGGTTTTCTCATGTCCAACAGATTATATATATAAACTAAAGTTAAACAGACCTACTGTTCCTGTTCTTCTCTGCCACTTGTGACCTTAGGCAAGTCCCTTACCTCTCTGATTCTTGATCTTCTCTAATATAAAGTGGGTTTAACATCATCTGCTTGGTCTATACCCTTAGCGATGCTGGGAAGATCAAGTAGAAAATGTGCATGAAAGAAGTTTGTAATAATAACAATTCCAATAGCAAGAATAATAGCTAGTAATTATTTAGCATTTATCATGTGCCAGGCACAGCTTTGCATGAACTAACTCATTTAATTCTTATGACAATTCTAAGATGCACGTATTATTATACCCATTTTACAGACAGAAAATCAAGGCATAGAGGCTAAGTAACTTGCACAAGTCACAAAGCTAGTAAGTAAAGCAGTTGGAATAAACTACCTTGTGCTACCTATATCCCGGGCACAGTGATAATATAACATTTTGCTGACAGAGAGTGCAAGAGGTAACATAAGTAATATCACAAGAAAATAAGACAATCACCATTTTATAGACTGGGCAACTGAGATCCAGCAAGATTTCATGCCTTGCCCAATGTCCAATATTATATTTTTGTAATATATGTTATTTAGAGTATATTTTGACTATGTCTGAAGTACTCTATTTTTAAATTGTGGGAAATAGATCAAAGCTTTTAAAAACCTGGGCACTGGAATTGACGGGCAAATTTTGAATTCCAGCACTAAACCTAACCAGCTATTTTACTTGGAAATTCAATATAAAATATGCCTGGACAATTATAAGAATAAATGCTTAAGAAATGTTAGCTACTCTTACTATAACTGTCCCAACGCCTGCCGCTGAGTTCCACAGCACATGAAGAGTTCTAGACATAATTGTACAGCTCTCTTTGGAAGTGTGAATGGAGCAATTATAATATCTGGATTTAGAGAGTCGTAAGAAAGGGGAGTCCCAACTGTGAACTTTTTTTGTTTTCTTTTTTCCCGATAAACATATAAAAAGCAAAAAAACTCTATAAATTCACATCATTCACCTTTCGGCTGGAGGCTGCCAAAGACAGGTTTCCACTGCACATTAGAGCTCTGGGAAAAAGCAGCTCCCCTGCTGAGACGCTGAACAGAATACCACCACCATATCAGTAGAAATGACTCCCCACAACTCTTCAGACTCATTTACACAGACTTCTGTGACTACAGCCTCCATGGCAACCTCAGTCCAGAATCATGGCTCAGGAAGCATTTTTAAGATTGGGAGTTAAATTGCTCCTGACAGTATGTTGTAAAATGGGTAAAACTAAAAATAGCAATAGGTATTTGGGGACAAAATATATGTGTAATACAGGAATCACAGTTTATTAGGACTTAATCAGCACTTGTACATCATGTCCTTCTTGCCTAGCATTATACAGACTCAAAAAAATGGCAGCTGGTGTAATAATAATCCTTGCACATCCGCTAGATAGTAAGCATGATTGCCTTTAGCTAGCATTGTTTGTTGCTCATCTCTCATTTATTGGAAGAAAGCATTTTCTCAGTTTATAGATAAGGAAACTAAAATAAGGAGGTTAGGGAACTTCCCTAAGATCACCTACTACACCATGGAGTAAAATAGGGATTCAGACAAAGGCAGTTTGAGTCCGGAATTTGGAGTATTAATTACTATCCCCTTCTATCCCCCCTGTTTAGGTAAGGAAACTGAGGCCCACAGACATATAACACGCCTGATATTACACTGTTACTTAGATTGGACACAAAAGTCCAAATTACAGCTACATCCCTCCTTTTAAACAGTAAGCTATATCTAAATCTGAGTCCTGGAGACTTTTATGAAGCCAGAAGAGTTGTCAGACACTAAAACATACAGCAACAACATACACAGACTCATAGGGAATTTTTTTGGATGAAAAGCCCAATCAGACAGTGGCTGATAACATCTTCTGGTCTCTGATAACCCCTGTGCCAGTACAGCTGCTGAGATGACTCCAAAGGCATGAATCTGCCCACATGCCAAGAGTTTTATCATAAGACCTGACAGCTCATGATTAAAGAGGCACTAGAGTCCCCAGGCCAGAAATGCCCTTTCAAAAATTTTCCACATTTGTTCTGGCTTCAAGCTGTGATAAAATATTTCCAATCAAATGCACCAACTGAAATGAACCAATTTTCTGAAAAAGAAGTGGCTAGTTTGGGTCCAGCACTTTATAACGAAAGGTTCCTGGTGCCACAGACCATGAAACAGTCAGAGATAAAGTAAGACTGTTTAAAGTGGTCCATGGAGAAACCAGAGGACCTTAAAACTTCTGAGCAGGAAGGTTTCTGAGACTTCATTGTCCAAGCCCTTTCCACTTAACAGGGATGTAACTGAGCTGAAGGGACTTGTCCAAAGCCACTGAGCAGGCTAGTGAGTGGCAGAGCCAAAATCTATAATGAGGGGTTGGACATGCTCAGGTTGCAAACAGCCTTAGTCCAAGGGTTCACTCTGGGAGTAGACATTTTGCATCCTTCCTTTTGACTGGGCCTAACTTCTGGTAAAAATTCTCAGAGTTAAATTCTGTTTTCAAACATTGTAAGTAAATGAATAAATAAATAAATACTTCTCATTTTCCGGATCTCGCAATGAAAACTTTAGGGCCAAATCAAGAAATCTTAGGGCTATCATAGGCCCTTCCACGAAAGCGTACTTAAAATATATACACAACCTCCTTTTGGTAGAAGACAGAAAGCCAGAGAGAGAGAAAGAGAGAGAGAAATAATTTGCCCCTGATGTATACACAGAAAGGTCCTTGGCTTCCTCAAAGCAAAAATCCTCAAACTCCCTTGACTGAAGGGCGGAAAGGAGGGTGGTGAAATTTGGAATAAAGCGAGCGATTGAAAACAGGCATGGGCAAACTCCAGCTAGCCTGGGACTATCCCAGTTTCCGCTGTTCCCCTAGGTCGGCCCTGGCACATAAGTGTGTGCGTGACACTCTGGGCCGCGTCACTGCTCGCGCCCAGAAAATGAGCTGGAGTCAAGAACAGAATGCAATTGCAGACAATCTCCCTCTGGTTCCCGGGGTGGCCGGCTATGAGCGCAGAGATCCCAGGGGAAGATGCGGGAGGGAGCTAAAGCAATAGCCCCAAAGCGCCAGGGGATGCACTTGACGTTTCAGGTAGAGCAAGAAACTTTTTTTTCTTTGAAACCAAGTTTCCAACCCACCAGGAAAAGTCGCAACCTGGTGATTTGGATCTCACGCTTGGCCTCAAGCTGCTGCCCTGGGACCCCATCCCGGGCGCTCACCTGCGATGTCCCAGAGCTGCAGGCGCACCACTGTCTCTGGATCCCAGTGGAGCACCTTGAGCGCGAAGTCCACGCCGATGGTGGCCCGGTAGTGAGAGGAGAAGTTCTGGTGCACGTAGCGCTTGATGATGCTGGTCTTACCCACGCCCAGGTCACCGATCACCAGCAACTTATACAGGTGCTCCTTGTGCGGGACCTGCATCCTGGCTGCCGCCCGCCGTGCAGTGCCCGACCCGGGAAGTGCAGCCTGGGCTCGGCGCAGGAAAGAGACCCAGGGAGCTCGAATGTGGGCGCAAGGGAGAGGCGTCGGCGGCGGGGCGGGAGCCGAGGGGCGGAACTCCTCCCCTAGGGGTTAATCCTCCTTCCTACTCCGCGATCTTGGAAGGGGTGGAGACCGGAGTGACTCCCGGGACTGGAAACTAAGGGGCTCGCGTGTTATTGCCTGTTGCAGTACTTACTTGTACCGCGCTTTAGAGTTTCCAAAGAGCTTTTTTCGCCTGTGCTCCTGGCCACAAACTTGTGAGGTGTGGATTTTATTTTCCATGTTATGCGTGGGAGAAAACTGAGTGTCAAAAATTATTGTGCGGGAGGTGACGGTCAGTAAAGGTCCATCCGAACGCAGATCTCTTGAGGCCACAGGGCCCTGCCACCGCCCATTCTCTCACTGTAGAGAGAGAACAGAAGATCAGGAGGCACAACAACTGCCTGGGCTTGGGTCCTGCATGCCCCGGTCTTGAGTAACCTCCTGCAAGTCCTATGAGCTCCCCCAACCTGTTCTTAATGAAATGGTAATGCTAACCTTTCAGCAGCTGGCAGGTGTGACAGCGAGCACTTTCACACACATTCAACTGTAATGGTCTAACTAGGAGGATGAATGAGCTGAAAATGATAAGGGCATTCATGACTTTTAGCCTCCTCTCTTATCCTAAAAACTCTGAGCTTCACAGAAAGTTTAAACAAATAGTCATTATTATAAATAATAATAATAGCAAACATTTATTGAGCACTTGCTATGTGCCAGAGTTTTTATACACTGTGTCACTTAATCATCCCAGCAGTCTTAATAATAAGTACCATTATTCTTCCCATTTTACAAATAAGGAAGCCAAGGACTAGACATTTTAAATAAGGTACCCAGGTAGATTTAAATAATGTACATAGCTAGTTAAAAAAAAAAAAGCCAAATTCAAACCTAGGTCTTTCAAGTGCCAAAGATTTTTTCCATTCATTCATTTGGCCAATAAACATTGAGCGCCTACCATGTACCAGGCACAGCCCTGTGTGCTTGAAATGATATAGAAATAATACAGACAACAATTCCTGGCCTCAAAAATTTTACCTTCTTGTGGACGGAGACAAAGATAAATAAGTTCAATTTGTACCATATTAATTAATAAGTAAATAAGGCAGGAAAGGGGATATGAAGAGTTGGTGTGGGGTTGGACTTTAAGTTAGGGTAGCCAGGGAAGGTCTCACTGAGAAGGAGACAATTCAGGAAGGCCTGAAGGAAGTGAGAAGTTGGACATGCAGGTCTTGGGAATGAGCATTCTATACCAAAATGAGCTATTTTGTACCTGAACATGCTAGGAATGGAGCTCTGTTCACATTATATCATTTCATCTTCTAATTGCTTTATAAAGTGGGATATTCTGTTCAATTTATACACGAGGAAATCAAGATTGAGAACAGCTTTCCTAAGACCTCACAGAACTAGTAAGTATTACAATTGGAATTTAAACACAGGCCCACGTGAAGCAGCAAATGCAAGGTTTGGCGTGACATTATTTTTCTGCCTTCTTCCTCTGACATTACACATCCTAATCGTCAGCCTCCACAAGCCCCAAACAAGCAGAGGTATGTCCTAGATGTGTGACTGGGACAAATCACATAACCTCTCTGAACCCTGAGTTACACATCAATGAAATGGGAATAATAATATCTACCTTATAAAGTTGTTGAGAAGACTAGATATGATATGTATAATAAAATGCCAGGCCCATAGTAGGTGGTAAATAAATGGTAGCTATTAATGTGAAATGAAGGACAAGCTTTAAATAACATCTACTGGTATTGTCTTGTTCAGCTTTATCTTTCCTCAGAGATTCAGCCTTGCTCATAATGGACACTAAGGAAAGGAGTGTAGAATTGCACTGGTCTGTGTTTTATTGAAGTGCTTAGAGGGGTAAACCTCATTCACTGGTTTCTACCCACACAGGGACACACCAGGCAGATTATATCTAACAAGTGAGAAAAGTATTCCACCTGCTTAAAAGAATTAGCCAACGCTGTGGCTTTACTTCCCAGGGATGGGAATTCAGGAACCCAAGGTGCTTAAGCCATTCTTAACACCTGCAAAATTAGAGATGATGACAAAATCAGACCTTTGCCAGATCTAAAATCCTAAGAGACAAGTTTGATCTCGACAAGGAACAGATAGGGTAGCAACAAGGAAAGAGGTAGAAGTTTAAAACATAGCGTGGGCCAGCCCTCAATGTTACACCTGACCCAACTTCTTGCCAGGCCTCAAGCCTGGTTTTCCTATGCCTAGGCCAGACTAAGTCATCCTCACTCATATCTGATCTTCCCTGTAGATCTGGAGCATATTGGAACATCAGACATTTAGATTTATGATGTAGGACAGGCAGGGCAAGATTCAGGTTTTCTGGGGCCTGAAGCTTATAAAATTGGGGAGAGGGCACTCTTTAAGCAAAAGAATACAAAACTAAAAATACAAAATTAGGCCCAGGGCCTTGGGTGAGGTCCTGAAGCTTCAGCTTCATTGCCTCTCTGGAGACAGGAAATCCCTCTGCCAGGGACAGTGGCCAACCATGGTGAGCAAGCTCCCTGGCTAGGCAGGAAGTATGTGCAATTTGTTTCCAACAGCATTCATTCAGGTCTCATGATAATTCTTCACAGTGGGAAGAAATTACTCTCAGTTTATATTTTTAAGGCTTTTAGACTAAAGTAGCTTGGTAAGCACCCCAGGCTAACAGTCTAGTAAAATCTTTGTAAAAGCCACTCTGGGTCTCTGAACCTGAAAGTCCCCTGGGTAAAGCGAGGGAGTTGGGTTGCAAGATCTCTGGAGAGTCATTTGGACTCAAAAGTATCAGAATTCTTGGTCCTCTAGACATCCTTTGGTAGGAGTGACACCTCAGCCATTTCTAGTTACCCCACAACGACACCACTGCCCAAGAGGTAGGGCTTTTTACCCTGCACTCCATTTGTACTGTCTTTAGAAGATTTGAGAGAAGGCTGTGGAAGGGCCATCTCAAAACAAACATGATGCCATAGTTCTCTTCCGGTTTCATGGCTCTGTTCTTTCCTCTGCTGCTGCACATTTTCCCACAAGACAAAGATGATCCAAGCACGTTTTTTAGAGGGCAAACCTTTTTGTTCTCCCCTGCCTTGCTTTGAACTTATTTTCTTCTCTCAGAAATAGGCTGCAGACGGGAGTCAGGTACCTGGGGAAACTAGACTCAGACCAGACAGTCAATAGATGGAAAGTCATTATCAAGCGGGTAAATCATCCTTGCCTCCTCTTCCACTCACCCCCTCCTCCACAATTACTATGCTTCATAAGAACCTATTTGCCCCAACCTGAGAATCCATCTTCCCCAGATGCCTTAGGACTATCAGAAGGATGCCTGGCTTCTTCCTGACAAGACTCCTGCAGGAGCCAGTGCTCCCTCAGTCTGGAGAGAACTGCTGGGGCTGTGTCACGTGGCCTCTCCTCCCAGCTGCCACACTGCACTGTGGAAACCTGTTCTCCAGAGTTACTCTGAAAGCATCTCTGGTGATGTTTTGACAATCTTACTACCCTCAAATTGTTTACCCACAGCACACCCTCTCACAGGTCTGGAAAGTAGATGACTCAAGTTTGTAAAAGGTATGTGAGGCCACGAAATGCTCAGAATTCAAGCCTGGGATGATATCTCAGAAGGTACAGCATCACAGTTCTCTGTCTCCATTCCTTTGCCATCCAATGTGGGTACATACTCTTACACTTATAAAATGGAAAAACTAATTAACATGACTAAAAGTTGCTTTGCAAATATAAATTTGAAGAGACAGACCCACATGTTTCCCTCCCAGGGCTGCTGTATTTGGGGAGCCCAAGTGAAGTTTCCTTATTTGCTTTTGCCATTAAGAGAAGCATAGGGAGTTAGTCATTAGCTTATGTGAGCTCTTAATTATTGCTCTGAAGAAATATTTAAATGACTGTAAGATGGGACCCCAAAGGCTCTGTTGTAGAAAAGGTAAGCTAATTATTCTTAGATTAATACAAGGAATATATCTTAAAAGAGATGAACTTTACTCTGCAAAAAGCCTGTAAGAGACGACCATATAATTTATCCCCCAAACTGAGAGTGAAAGGGGCAGTGTTAATAATTACACCAAACAAGAGGAACGAGCCAGGGCTGTCCTAAAGAATATTCATTCCTGAAGCCGAGGGTTAGAGTTCTCAAATGGGATCTACAACTACCAGTGGCATTGGAAAAATCTCCTAAATCACTATTTTAATAGATAAGTCTGCCAAGTTAAGGTTACAGCTAATTTCTTTGTTATCTTCAAAGAGTTCGCCTTTTAGCCACTAGGCTTGTCTGAAACCTGTGCTAACTTGCAATGGGAGTCATCCAGGATTGATTCAGGATTGCAGCAGTTGTCTGGAAGTGGGCAGCACCTTTTAGATTATTTGGAGAGAGGCCAAGTTGGATTCTGTATGGGAAGTACTTGAAATGTACCCCCGCTTTATGAAGAAGGAAATAGGGCTCAAAGAGTTTACATAATTTTCCCAAACTCACAGATATGAAGTGACAGAGTGAGAATTGTAACCCCTAATTTCTAAATCCGTGCTTTTTGTATTATACCACACTCCTTTACCATATGATAAAATCCAGGTCCAGAATTCTATTCTAGCTTTGTGTCTGCTGTGCTACTAAATATTCAGGCTATAAAGGAAAGGAGTTGATTCTATTCCTGTTTTATAAAATCTTAAGTATGTAGGAAAACATCCAACAAAGAAGGGGAAAAAATCTATGATTTAAAGATAAATGATATTTCCCACAGTCATTCAACAACTCAGCCAAAAAGTCAACACAAGTAAAAATGGCATGCTATTCATTTGTGGGAGTGGTCTGACCCAGCACATGTGGAGAGCAAATACCAAGGAGGCTACTTCTGTTGCTGTCAGAGAAGGCAGGAGTTTAGTACTGAGGGTCTCCAGTGAATGAGCCCCTAGTCCCTAACAGTGAGGACACAGGGACTGGTATGGCCTAGTTCAGAAGGATAATGCAAGAAAATTACTGACAGACCACCGAAGCATCAGTGAAGAAATATTTATGTGCAAAGCATTGTAACAGATTGTTTTGTGGGTCAGAGTCAGAAGAGGGATCCCACATTTTATCTAAGTGTACATAAGATAGAAGCCCCTACCATTAAAATGCTCCCATTCTGGCAGCCCCTCAGCATGTGTACACACAGCCCTCTACCTGCACTTCTGACCTCTTTCTCAGACTCTTTCATTGGCAACTTCCCTTCTTTTCTGCCCATCCATTAAGGTTTACTCTTCTCCATTGTTGGGACTCTGTCTTTCCCTGCTTGAGCTCATCCACTCCTGTGGCAATATAGCAAATTGAGCTAGAGATTTAGACCAATCTGGAATCAGGCAAATTTACCTAATTTCACATTCGAGTTTTACCACTACCCAGTTGTAAGAACTTAGTAAAGGAATTTAATTTCTGTAAGCCTGTCCCTTCATGTGCAAAATGAGGATAATAATTTCTATCTCATAATTTTATTGGAAAGACTAAATGAAATGATTCAGGGAAGTGCTTAGCACAGTGCTTGGCCCGGGATATGCACTGAAAAGAAAATGTTGTTAAACTATCAAATGTCTGCTGAGGATTTCTGTATCTGTATTTAAAACCCAACCTTACTCATACATTCCATACCCTTTTTCCAACTGCCTGTTGGGCATTTCTACCAGGCTTTCTGGCAGGCATTTCAAACGCAGCATGTGCAGAACTGAATTCATTATCTACCCTAACAGACTTGTTTCTTTTCCTGTATTGCTGGTTTTGGTCAGTGGTTCCACCCTCACTAAAGTCTACCAAACCTGAAAACTCCGTCGCACTTGACTCCTGTCTATTTATTACCCATACTTCCTATCAGCCGAGTCCTCTGATTCTATCTCAGACAAATTCCTGACTACATTTTCTCTGCTCCATAAAATTATTATTAAATACTATAACAAAAAGATAAATATCTACACAATATTATTGTGGAGACGGATTTTTAAGTATTATAGGAAAGGCAGAAATCATAAAAGGGAAAAAAATTAAATGTATATATGTTAAAAAATCACCAGAAGCCAGACAAATGATAAATGTAGAATGGGGAAAAACTTGCAACATTTGAGACAGGCAAAAAGCAAATATATTTTATGTTAAAATGTTCTTATAAATTATTTTAAAACATCCACTCAGATAAAGGGACAAGGATATGAATAAACAACTGACCACAGAACAAAAACAAAAAGGCAATAATGTGAAAAAATATTTTCCACTAGTAATAAAATATAAAAAACAAGCAATGAGTTATAATTTTTCACTTTTCAAATTGACAATTATATTTTAATACTAAAAATGCCCTATATTGATGAGGATGCAAAGAAATGGATACCGTCATATGATCCTGGTGGGACTAGAACTTAAGAAAAAGCTGTTGGTTATATGTATCACAAACCTTAAAAATGTATGTGCCCTTTGATCCAATAATTCTGTTTACAGGAATTTATAAGGAAATCATTAGAGCTGTGTGTGAATATTTAGCTTCAAGAATGCTAATTGCAGTGTTGTTTATAATAGCAAAAAAAAAAATCAAAACTTCCTAAATATACATCAGGTTAAATATTGTAATGGTATAAGTGTGTGATGGCACATTATACAGCCTTTATAAACAACATTAAAGGAAAATATCACAGCTGGAAAAATGTTCACAATTTTTTTCATTACATTTTAAAATGGGGAAAACAAAAAATCACAAAGAATTATAATCCCCAATTTGTCTTAAAAGACATAATTTCCATTTTACACACACATACATAGTTGATAGAAAAAAGATGTAGAAAATTATATACCAATATGTTAGAGTTTTTTTCTGGATAATGAGACTACTGTTTCATTTTATTATATTTTTTCCTGCTTTTCTATATTTTCTAAATTCTTTTCTTTCATTTTTACAAGGAACATTGATTTCAAAAGAAGAAAACAAAGTTAAAAATAAATGTGCACTGAATAGGTTTTGGGTGAGGATTCCCAGCAGCTCCAGTTCTGAGCTTCAGCATTCGATGTGTAATGACAATGACGTTTCCTTAGTCTGGCCACAAAGTGCTGAGTGTCACTGTTTTAAGTTTCAGTGTTGTTCTGGCCAACCTTTCTCATTCTGATCCCACTGATGTTATCAGTGCTGAGCAGTTTGCCCTCCCAAGGGAACCAGCACCATTTCACGGGTGGCATGATCAGGCTGACGCTCCAGAACCAGTCAGACAAGGTCCTCAGGCTGTCCCAGAGCCACGGCCACAGCAGCTCAGGCTTGGCTGGCAAGGACAAGCTCCACGTGCCTGCAGGGAAACTGCCTGCCTCTCCCCGAAGACGTGGCCCTCCCCTCTGGATTGAAATTCCCACCAAAGTCACCCATATTCAATATCATCTTTGCCTCTTTCCTGCTTGTTCCCTACTTTCCCACTTTCACGCCAATTTGCAGATTTTTCTCTGCAGTGTCTCTTCCATTCATCCTGTTCTTTCTTTTCAGTCCCACTTATCTCGCCAAGCAGCTGCTTCCTAAGGAATCTCCCTGACTCAGTTTCCCCTGCTTTGACTTATCTGTCACCACCCCCAGATCAATCTTCTTCAAAAATAAATTACCGCAAACTGGTTGTGGTGGTGCGTCTATGTAGTCCCAGCTACTCGGGAAGCTGAGGCAGGAGGTTTGCTTGATCCTGGGAGTTCAAGTCCAACCTTGTCTCTAAAAATAAAATAATGCAAATAAATTGCTGCAATAGGGCACTCCTCTACCCACAACCTCTGAGCTTACGTTTATGTGCAAGAGGAATACATTCTATCTCATTTAACCTTGAGTTGAGTTGGCTTTTCGGTTATAAGCAGCCAAACCAAATCCTAAATGATAAACCTCCTTGAATCAGAAAGGAGAGGCCATCTCTGCTTAGCATGCCTGAATAATAGCAGTTTATATGTATTTCACCATTCTACCTCTCCCCCTCCAGGATCCTTTTTGTGGATTTCTTCTCTCTCCTCTTTGATTCTGCCTGTGAGATCAGAAGCATATTCCCTACCAGCACATGGTACAGACCTGCCACGTGATACCTGTACACTCAAGACATGTTCCATACTTGCTCAGGCCCGGCTGCATTTAATGTTCCAGCTTGCTCAGACACTCAGAAAATGTTTTAATGATAATGAAAAATACGAACTATGCAAGACCATGTTTTATGTTATTGCCAACCACTTTGAACCCTGGATGCAGAATGCTACCTGGTTTTATTGTTTGTTGTTTGTTTGTTTGTTTGTTTTACAAGAAACTTGAGCATTGCTACTGGCACCTGTAGAAAACAATGGGAAGGTGATAGCACGACTGCTGGCGTGGAAGTTGTAAGGGCTGTGTTCCCTTTCTGACTCTGCCATTAACCTGGAGTTAGCCTGTTCCCTTCGCCTAAAACCCTCTAACCCCCTTTTAGTAGCTTTTCTAAATTGATAAGACATCTCAAAGACAATCTGCCCATATGCAGGAAGTTTCTTAAATATAGTCATAATTATCCAACAAATAGTAAGTGCCCTTTAACCAGTTGGTTCTCTTTTAAGAATCCATCCCAAAGAAATAATCAAGCAGTCTTTCAAAGATTTATGCACAACATATTTAATGCAGCATTATTTTTAGTAGCCACCTGAGTACCTATCAATAGGAAACTGGTTAAATAAACAATGTCATGTTAATAAACTTTAATATTTTATAGCCATCAAACATCATGTTTATGAAGAATGTTTAATGGAATTAATGTTCAGGCTTTTATGTTATTTGGAAAAAAGCAAAATATAAAATTATATATGTATGGGCATACATACATATCATCCCAATTTTGTAAATATATGTGTATGATTGTTCATATATAACTGGAAGAAAAACTTTTATCTTCCTTACACTTTTATAAATTCTCTACCAATATACATGTATTGATTTTAAAACCAGTGAAACTAATATGTAATTAGTTTGGAAATATTTTAGGGTTTACTATTTATTTTTATTTATTCTTGGTATTTTAAAATGTTATAGTATTACACCTTGGTTTAAGTCACTGAGAAGTCTCTTCCACATGGACACTAATGCCCTTCATTTTTCAGAAGCATTCTTACATCAGTTCTTTGATGATTTTCTCTTTATTTGTTCTCAGTATCTCAAAAATTAAATCTAACTCTAGACCACCATTAAGACTTTTAAATAATGTTTCATTCTTTTTGTCTCTTCATTCTCCTTTCTGGAAGATTTGCTCAACTTGCTTTACCAAGTCTTTCACTGAAAGCTTTTTATTAGCTATTTGGTTTTCCAAGAGATGTTTAGATCTATTTATCTGCATTTTTAATGTGATGTTCCTAAAACATAAATATACAGCTTAATCAATTAGGCTTTCTTTGTCAATTTTTTATAACAGCAGCTTCCTGAAAAAAAAATATATATATATAAATAAATAGATAGATAGATAGATAGGAAAATTCCCTCTCCAGGACCTCCGACCCCCATTCTGCCATACTGGAAGTGTTGAAATAGTACTGGAATTGTATGTTGCCTGTAGATTTGCAAGCCCTGACATACCCCAGCCTCAACAATAACCTAGGTGTTTTGTGAAAGAGATAATAGATGGCCTGTGGGGAGCAGGAATTCTTAAATTGTGTTGATATTGGAAGATACTTTCAGTGACCCCAGCTCAACTAGGGACAAGCTGGGGTCACTGAAGCCACTGAAGCCACTGAAGCCAGTGGGAAAACTGGCTGGTTTCTGCCATTTTCCCCCAAATCACCTATTTTGGGTTAAGAAGAAACTCAAAAAAAAAAAAAAAAAAGGAAAGAAAGTACAGGCAATGAGGAAAAATAGGGGATTTTTTTGTTGCTATTTCTGGGGTTTACGTTCTTACCAAAACAACAACAACAACAATAAAAACCTCTTAGCTATGATCTGTTTAGACTTAAGTCTACTTAAAGGTGTTTGGCAATGTCTTTCTGTTGATCAGGGTTGGTTTCCCAGATCTTTGCAAAACCATACTGATGATTGGTGCCAGCCCCCTTCAGCCAGTTCACCTTGGAAAAGATATACTTATCTAGACTGCTGGAATCATCTTTCCCAAGTAAGGCATATCGTTTCCACAAATTGGCTTATGTTACAGGAAATAGAGACACAGGAAAACCAGAGCCCCCCAGACATTCCTATGGGCTGCTTGAGGCTGACAATCCCATGATAAATTCCAAAAAGGAGCACCAAGGCCCTCCAGCTTGCTTGGTATTAGAAGGCTCAGGAACATCAGGGCTGTAGGCAGACAAAACTCCAGGACCCGTGGGACAAATGTTTGCAGAAGTTGTCCATGAGGGGGCTTCCTTCTTCACCGAAACAGCCTTGTTTGATGCTCCTGGTGACAGCCATTGCTGAGTAATTTTTGCTGCTGCTTTCTCCATTTGATAAGATGGTTCTTCAACCAAACCTTTACTATTTACTCATTAAAGTTGAAATCCTCCAAGGGGTACCTAATCTGGGCCTACGGTATTGTTAAACACACTTTTCAGCACTCTCAGTTGTTCTGGAATAAAGACTGTGAGTTTCCAAAGAGCACACCTTGGCTTTCCTGACATGAGAGCCCTTGGCAGTGCTATAGTTCAAACAGCTGGGTCACTCCTGAGTCACTCTGTAGTACTGGTTTACTCTATAGTATGTGTTTCTTTTTTTAATAAAAGATTTTACAGTTTGTTTATTCTCCTCTACTTGGAAAAATTTTACAATGCTAGGAACTTTTCTTGAGCCATTTTTAAAGCAGCTCCCTTGGGGAATAGCTATCAAACAAACAAGCTCCTGAAGCTTCCTCATCTCCACCCCCACTGGGGTTTTGGCCTCTCAGATTCATGGCCCAGTCTCTCAGTTCCTGGTATGCAGGGCTGACATTCTTTTCTGCTGGTACAGACTCCTGAGGCTCAGCCTAAGGGATTAGACAGCCCCTTGCCCTCCAGAGAAATGGGTCAAATAAATAATAATTGAAGATGAAAGAGATTTTCACAGTTTCAACTAAGGCTAAGGAGATTACATTTATTCTAACCCTAATCACAGTGGTAGCTTTATTGCCACTTGGGTTCACAGTGAGGTCACAAGTCACTAGCAGTAAATAGGGGCCTTGGAAGAATAAGAGTTATGTATCAACAAGTATTGTCTGCTGTTTGCTAATTGGCTAGTGCTGCCTGGCATTTATTTTACAGAGAAGTTAGCTGAACTAGGAAAAACAAGATTTGGAACACTAGGCTGACTTCAGCATTACTGAAAAGACTATAATTATGGCTCTCAGCAAAGGAAGTGATGGTTATCTTGGCGGGGGGAAGGAAATACTTATAGCAGATTCCTGGGACACACTATGCTGTGAGGACAACTCAACTTTGCATTCATGGCTCTTCAAATTCCATTGAAAAAGACAAATTATTGGGTCTAGTACTAGCTCTTCAACTCACTTGCAGGGTGACTTTGGGCAGTCATTGGACCTCTCTGAACCCCAAATTCTTTAGTAGTGAAATGTGATGAATATTGTCCACCTCCCCTGGTTGTAAAATTCAAATCAGATAAATGACCAAGCAATTGTTTAGAGCATAACAATTGTTTAGGATCACTATACAAAACTAAGTTACAATTTCTCACTATTTCTATTGCCCATGGTATAAGATTAAAAGAATTCTGCTATAAGACTAAACACAAATTCTCTGCTATAAGACAAAATATAAAACATTCTATAAGACTGAAAAAACTCTATTGTCATACTATAAAACTGAAAGACTAAAAGAATTCAACCTCTCCTAAGAAAGCATCAGTGAACACTGTCAACTAAAAGTCATTCCTAGCCTCTCTGAAATTCTGTAACACATGCTGCTTTGCATCAAACAGACCTTAGTTTGAATCACAATTCAAACTCTACCACTCATTACGTGTATGATCTTGGGGAAGTCACTTAATGTGTCTTGGAGTTTTTTCCATGTTTGCATCTAATATGTAATTCAAGCCCCTTCTTTTTCATTGCCAAATAGTAGCATTATTTTCATTTATTTATGAAGAAACTCAGGCTGAGAGGCTAGGTTCCTTTTCCAAAGACACAGCTCATGTAAATACTTAAAGTGAATTTATTTTTCTTATTTTATCATTTATTTATTACTTTTAATTGGCAAATAAAAATTGTATATGTATTTATCATATACAACATGTTGTTTTGAAATATGTGTGTTTTATGCACTGTGGAATAGTTAATTTGAACTAATTATCATATGTATTACCTCACATACCTTTTTTTCCTGTGGTGAGAATGTTTAAAAATCTGCTCTCTCAGCAATTTTTTTTTTTTTTTTTTTTTTGAGACAGAGTCTCGATCTGTCGACCTGGGCAGAGGGCAGTGGTGTCTTCATAGCTCCCTGCAACTTCCAACTCCTGGGCTCAAGCAATCCTTCTGCCTCAGCCTCCCGAGTAGCTGGAACTACAGGCTTGTGCCACCACGCCTGGCTAATTTTTCTATTTTTAGTAGGGATAGGGTCTCATTCTTGCTCAGGCTGGTCTCAAACTCCTGAGCTCAAGCAGTCCTCCCACCTTGGCCTACTAGAGTGCTAGAATTACAGGTGTGAGCGACCGCACCCAGCCCCTCTCAGCAATTATTAAGGATATAAAACATTGATATTAACTATAGTCACTGTGTTGTACAATAAATCTCTTGAACTTAATTGAATTGGAATTTAAATCCAGAACCATCTAGGTCTGAGGGCATCCCTTCCATTAAGCAATGATGCATAATCAAAAGTGCAAAGCACATAATAGACATTTGGTAAGTATGGGCATAATATTCTGGTAGAAAGTGTGGGTCCTGAAGCCAAACTACCTGGGTTTACTCTGGCTTTGCCATTTATTAGCTGTGTGACCATGGGCAAGATACTCAACCTCCCTGTGCCTCTGTTTCTTCCCCTATAAAGTGGAGATAAAAATAGTACAACCTTGTAGGGTTGTTCTGAGTACTGAGTTAATGCATGTAAAATACTTAGAGTAAGTGTTTGACAAATATGAACTATTATTGCTAAAGAATAACAATTTTCTGAACTTTTCTTTACCAGTCTGTAATGTAAGTATATTACCATCTACTTTATGAAGAAGCAAAATATAGTCACTAAAGAGAAAATAATTTATTTTTGGAGAGTTACTAAGTAAGTCATAAATGCTTCTGCCAATACCTATATTAAATGCTAGATTTTCATTCACCACTCTCAGACAAAATAGGGGGTATTTTTCATTTTATCTCTTTTTGTATACATTCACACAGATGCATTTTCAAAAAGTTTGGCAAATATAGAAAGTAGAAAAAAATTTCATAATGTCATCCAGCACAATTGCTGCCAACATTTTATCATATTTTGTTTTATTATTTATTTCTATGTCTATTTGTGTGTAATGTATTTGTAATTTGTTTGTGTATACAATGTGGATTTGTAAATACAGTTAAAACAATACTATATATGCAGCTTGATTTTTTTAATTCCACTTCATTTCCTTGGTTTCAAACATGAAATGCATTTTTTTTCAAAGTCATAGTCCATTGTCTTTTAAAAGTATATTTAAGATAAAGCTCAGCAAATTATCATTTTTGAACCTAAATAGAGCATTTTAAATATAACATCACTAGAGTCTTAATGAGTTTTTTCTTATTTTTAACACATTACATAGGAAGTGATATATCACAGGAAAGAGCATTTTAAGAAAATATCATTTCCTATCTCAAAAGATAATAAAACATCTGCCTTATCCCAAAATGAAATAGAGAGTAATAAAAATAGTCTTCTTGAGCTATATAAATTTCTTTCATATATTTTGGGAGTTCCTCCAAAGTGCAAATTTTACAAAAAATCATTGTGATCTTTGAACATAATTTTTAGCATATGCAAATTATCCACATCTATTATAATTATACTTAGCAATTCTTATCTTGAGTGTATCAAAGTATTTCACACATCTTAATAAAGTCTCCAAGTTTTTTTTAATTAACATTTAATTTGAGGTGATATTAACAAAAAAATTCTACAAAAATATTCTTTATAAGACACTAAATGTAATAATATATGCTTATAGCTCAATTTCTAAAACCCTAAAAAGAATGCTCTATTTCAAGATGAATATATAGCTAATGGAATAAAAAATCCATTTACTTCCATTTTTACCTTTTTATTACTTACTAAAATAAATAGATCTAAACAGTAATTTTTTTAATCAAGCATGGTCAATTAGATAAATAAATAGCTTTAAAGACTTTACTGCATCCTCATGCTCTTCTGCATTTCGTTTGAAATACTTTATCATTTTTTATATTTTTCAGCCCTTTGCAATTATTATTTTGGATGTCTCGTTCTTTATCTGGTATACCTGTAAGATACGTCTGGGAATTGGCAATGGACATCATCTTAATTGGACATGGATGTGTTACTTTTAGAATCAAAAGAAGAAACTATCCATTCAGCATCCTAGGAAGGGAAGAAAGTAAAGATATAAAAAGTATTTTTATCTATATTCTTGATTAGATTATTCAAAGGTCATATAATTTAGAACATTTGTACTAAGGAGTATCTGTTGGAATTTTAGTGGAAACTTGGAGGATGAGATTTAGCCATTAGCATGTTTACGTGAAAAAGGAAGTCAAGAAGTTAAAAAGTTGTAGAAGGAAGAAAAACAGAAAAAGAGAAAAGGAAGAAGAGAAGATGAAAAAAAGGAAAGGGAAGGTGAGAAAGAAGGAAGAAAGAAAGGAACGAGGAAAGCAGGGGGTATTCATTGTAGTCCTTCTTTACGCTGAGCATTTTTATCAGTACTGTATCATTTAGCTATTAGCCTAACCCTGAAATATAGGTATTGTCTCCATTTTACAGAGAAATTGGAGCTTAGAGAAATATAGATTAATTTCATAATTAACACAACCTGTAGGTAATTGAGCTGGGCTTTAAACTCAATAGTATCTGACTTGAAAGCTTATAATTTTTCCCATATCATACAACCATTCTAGATATTGCCTGAAGGTTCTATAAACTTTTCTCCTGACTGATTTATGGCAGTAGCTCAATCTGTCTTTTTTCTAGTTCATTGCAGAGTGTCTGACACATAGTAGATATTCAATAAACATTTGTTGACTGACTGACTGATTGAATGAATGAATGATTCCCAAAAGCAGAAGAAAGAAATAGGAAAATGAGCTGTTCTCACAAATGAAATAGAGGGAGGCAGACACCAGAAGGTGGAAACTATGTTCAGCTCTATCTTGGCCTTGGAAAGTAAGATGTTTTGCATTTAGTTGAAGACATGAGTTCAGATTTGATATCACCAAGACGTGTGATTTGGGCTCAGATGATCTCTAACCTGGAAAAAACAAAGAAACAACAACAACAACAACAAACAGGAGTCAAATTTGAACCAGGGACTGATCTATGGATTTTCTTCTGCTCTACAAATGTTCAAAAGAGTGGCTGTAGATTTTGAGGCCTTAGTGGATTATTACAAACCATATTCCTACTACGAGATTTACTCTCAAATAAACATGAATTCCAAGGGCTCCCTCAGACATGGAGTTAGACTTCTCCAAACTCCTCTCTCATGTATTTTGAAGCCTCACCCCTTGGAATGAGCCTTATCTCCCAGGATGCAGACCTGATATTTTATCAGATATTTATTGGCAACCTAAGCATTAAACATTCAGACTGTGTTTTAACAAATAGATAACAAGAAGGCAGCAAGGGTATTTGGTTCATTAGTTGACGTTAGTGGAAAATTAATTTGGCAACTATATTAATTACAATGTCTGGCATAGCAAGCAGCAGGAAATCCAACTAAAATGGCCTTTTCAACAATAAAAGGAATGCTAGCTAACATTCAGTGGAACTTGATCCAGTGGCTCACACATGTCAAGAAGGATCCAGTTTCTTCAGTCTTTCTACTCATCTTCCACAGTATTGGCTTCTGTATAGAAACTAGTTAGCTATCCACCACAGTTTTTAGCTCTTTCTCCTGATGCCAGAATTGAACCATGTGTATTGTCTAGTCTTCCTTGTGTATAGTTGAATCTGGCCATATGATTGAATTCTGGCCAAGAGGCGGTGGGCAAAGTTTTGTCTACTTCCATAAGTAGGAAGTGGCCTGTGTGGGATCCTCTATTCTTTCTCCTTCCACAAGCTTGCAGAGAAAAGCATCACAGTCTTAGGAACCATATGTAAAAGACGGCAAGCCTTGGTTCAAGCCAGCTGAAGGACAGCCACCTGCCAATGAAGATCACCTACTTTGGACTTTATGTAAAAGATAAATAAATCATTATACTGTTTGAGCCATTATACTGTTCTATTGATTTACATTAAAATATTAATACTAGAAGTGCAATGATGCCTCAAGAATAACCTAAACTTTATAGGATTGGTTTAGTTGTATAGTTGTACTTGGTTTAGTAATAGAACATGCTGAAAGGCCAGTGGTCCAAGTCATGTAATAGAAAAACATTTGATAAAACAAATGTTTCAGTAATCTGGAAGGTAGACTGTGAGCCTGTAGCACTAGGGGAGGTGGTTGAAACGATCCAGAATGTTAGTATGTGTTGCTACTATGTTGCTTTGTTCACAAGTTATTGTAAGAAATAGATTAGCTTAGGTAATAGCCAATTTTCAATCAGAAATAAAAGATAAAATATGGATTCCGGAATTTGGAACCTCAAAGGATTGAGAAAAATTGGCCAATTCTAGACCCCAAACAGTAAAAGATAAGAATAAAAAAGGCTTTGAGCAACAATAGCCTAACAGCATGTACCATTCCTATACATTGTTTCAAATCATTAAATTGAGAGTGATAGGTATATGGATGGTAAATCAAAAATAAAAATGAATCAGGCTTCAGAATTATGTCTAGAAGAGAACTTTATCCTGGATAATGTTCCACGTGCCCTTGAGAACAATGTGTATTCTGCAACTGTTGGGTGGAATGTTCTATATATGTCTGTCAAGTCCATTTGATTTATAGTGTTGTTTGATTTTGCTTTCCTCATTGATTTTCTGTCTGTCCTATTTATTATTGAAAGTGGGAGAACAGTTTCCTACTATTATGGTATTACTGTCTATTTCTCCCTTTAGATCTGGTCAATGTTTGTTTTATATATTTAGGTGCTCTGATGTTGGGTACATAATTATAATTGTTATATCTTTCTGTTGAATTGATCCTTTAATCATTACATAATGACCTTCTTTGTCTCTTATGAATGCCTTTTACTTTGTCCATTTTGTCTGATATAGGTATAGCCATGCCTGCCCTCTTTTGGTTACCATTTGCATAGAATACCCTTTTCCATCCTTTCACTGTCAGCCTATGTGTGTCCTTAAATCTAAAGTGAGTCTCTCGTAGACAGCATATGGTTGGATCTTGTTTTATGCATTAAGCCACTCTATGTCTTTTGATTGGAGAGTTTAATCCATATACATTTAAAGTAATTATTAATAGATAAGGATTTACTAGTGCTATTCTATTAGTTGTTTTCCATATGTTTTGTAGTTCTTTTATTACACTTTTCCTCTTTAGCTATCTTCCTTTCTGATTTGGTGACATTTTATTGATATGGTTTGATTCCTTTCTGTCTTTTTTTTGTGTATCATCTTTAGGTATTTTCTTTGTGGTTACCATTAGACTTACATAAAATGTCTTATAGTTATAACAGCCTATTTTAACCTGATAACAACTTAATAGTTGTATATATTAAATATGTATAGCTTTTTGTATATCCATTATACCTCAACAAAGTGGTTTTAAATAAAAGAACTTTAGTTTATAGGCAGATGAAGCTACTTGGAAGCAAATAAGTCTACCAAATTTTGAGGAAATTGAATTACTAAAGAAGTCAGAAATGAATACTAAAAAAAATGCCTTGACCACTCAAGGCTTAAAAATCTGGATGTCCCAAATGCCATAAGCAGAAAAGAACAATGAAATTTGTGCAACCCCTGAAAAGGGACTAATCCTCAAAACTTACTTGAGCTGTTACTATGAAAGGTAATGAAGGAATTAATAGAAAAATAGCTCCCAGACAGAGGAGTCAGCCTGGAGAAAAGAAAAGATGAAAAATTCTTTTAAGAAAGCAGAATAAATGTTTAATCAAAAAAAATCTTCCCCATTTGTTGGGGGAGCGGGATCTCACAATTCCTGCCTGGTGGGATTTTCCTCATTGCCGTGGACCACTGGCTGCTGAGAATCCCACTCTTTTCTTTGCCTAATTGCTCCGATACTATTTATTGAGTGGACATGGGGGAGGAAAAAATATATATATATATATTTTTTGCTTCAAATGCAGCAAGATTATTAGAGGTGGTATTCAGACTTGGTGGAGAGGAAAGAGGTTGTCTCCCATGAGATGGAATGAGTATATTCTATTACACGGAAGGAGGAGTAAAAATAGGTATTTGGTGCCCATAAAGGCAAAGTGTGGCAGAAAATGGCTACTTAGCCATTCTCCAAAATCCATTTCCCATTTTTTCCTGGGATTAGAGTTTGACTATTATTTCCCACTGGCCTTTCAGTCAGGTGCAGCCATGTGACTGATGTCTGGCCAGGGAAATGTGACAGAAGTGAGCAACCACTTTCAGACTTGACTCAGAAAAACTACCCACATGTGATACTTCATGTGGGTTGTGTGGTTCTTTGTCTTTCCATGTCCGGATGGAAAAGAGCACAGAGATCATGCAAGCTGTGTGTTGAGAATGGAGGAGCCACAAGATGTAAGGAGCCTGGGGCACTTCTGCTTCTAACTAGGATAGAGTAAAGGGCCTAGATTTACCTTCCTTTCTGAAACAGCCAAGAAAGTGAAAAAAAAATATTTAAAATAATGTTTTTCTATACATTGGACATAGACATCAGACATTGAAGTACAGTGATCCCTGAGAGACGGTGAACAAGATAAGCCCTATAACTGTCCCAGCTTATTGCCTTGAAAGAGTTTCCAAGACAAGACTCAGGGAGTAGGAATACAAGTAGATTCCAGCACATTCTCTAAATGGAGGAGTCAGAGATGGGAGTCTGGGCGAGAGGGGGACCAAGCCAGTTACAGTTCACAGGACAGAGCACTAAAAAGAAAAGAGCTACACAGAGAATTTGGAAGATGCAGAGGGTACCCCTTGAGTGTTCAGCAAAGTACTGATCAGCAAATGTGTGTGAGGAAACCATCTGGGGCTGGAAGAAAGGACAATCTAGAGGGAATAATACCTGAAGCTCACATAGGGCTGGAATATTCTCAAGTGAATACATCTGTCAAAACTTATCTAAGTGTATACTTCAAATATACGCAGTGTATTGCATGTCAATTATACCTCCATAAAGCTGTTTATAAAAAAAAGTAAGGATCCTGTATCTCTGAAAGTAAGAAAAACAATCAAAAACTTGGAATGTATGAGTTAGAAATAAACCTGTATTGTGTTTGAGTCATTTTTGTTTGTTTGTTACATCCTAACAAACAAATTTTGTTTGTTATATCATTGGCTAGCCCCAACGACCTTATGGCCTGGTGATATTAACCTGCAGTAACTAACACTATCTGCTTTCTTATTCATGTTGAGTAGGACAAAGTGTCTTTTTAATAGCTTGCAGACACAAAAGATAATTTTTATTTTCCAAAGCCCCCATAAATGTCACTTTGTATTTTATTAATCTAAAATGGTTTATGTGAGTGTCTGAGTGAATCATGGTCAATGCCATCATAGACAATTGTGCAGGTTATGCCTTGAACAGGAACACTCAAGCAAGGGGGGGAAATGGGAGCTCAAAACCAGCACATACCCTGCTTACCAAACCATGCAATCTGGTGCTGGGCTACATGCACCTAGAAAAGGGGGAAATTTTCTCTAATTTGTAGAGCTGCCATACAGACTTGCTTAGGCTGTGATACTGGTGGTCAAGCAGATAGACTTTAGTAGGAAAAGGGAAGGGAACCGAATGCTATAGGGATGAGGGGAACCAGAAAATGACCACTACAACAACATATGATTATTGAAATGGGTATCATTCATTTGCTATATTTTAATGTGTCTTTTCAAATACTCTAGATTAAAGGAATCTCTCACTTATCTGAAGTCTTATACAACTTTATGTTATAACAGTTTCTCACAGTGTTTACAACTCTCTACCTTTAATTATAATTAATTGCATGCATGTAACAAATCAGGAATACAACATAAAGAGAGACAAGGATTGGATGACTGTATGAATCAAGAATGATTTATAGGCTCAAATGGAGACAGGATATTCTTTTGGAATGCTGGTACATACAGGAAAAGCTGGTATAGTGAGAAAGGTTCCAGCAATCTCTATATTTTTAGTGGAAAGTATTTAGGTGGCAAATGCTACTATGCTACCTATCTTTTTCTCAAGACAAAACATAAAATGACTTCTTGAGCATGTGGTGTGTTATCCAACAATAAACAAGAGTGAGAAGATGTCTCGATGGAGGCACTACCCAAGGAAGTTTCCTAGACACGTCCCAGATGCAGCAGTAAAGTCCTGTTAAATCTAGAAGACCAAATACAGGAGTAAATGAATCATCTGTAGAACCAAATTAAAAATCAATTCTCCCACTAATTTCTGTGCCCTGGTTTGCTTCTGAGTTTATAACCAGTTGGGTGCTCTGTGATGGTTAAAAGTTGTCATAGCATCATGTTAATATAGGTGTGCTGAATTCAAACTGACCTGTGTCAAAACAGTCAGTTCAGATTGAAAGCAAATATATTGGGCAGGTCATTTGTTTGTACCTACCAACTTGTACAAATTCATTGACAGTATGTAGATGAGTAAATATAAAATGAAGGAATTTTGAGTAAATGACACTTTAAAATTTCCACTATTTTGCTTTATTATGCAATTAATTTAATTGGTCCACTAAAATAGTGTTTTGGTAGTTATAAAAATGTGGTATTAAAAATGAAATTAAAATGATAGTAATAATGAAAAATATACAAAGAATACCCTAGGCAGTACAAAAGCACAAAATCAAGTCACAAAAAATAAAACATAAAACAAGTAAATGCATATTTGTACTATTAAATTTAATATTGGCATTTAAATTTCACACAATGACATTATTTATCATGTTTAACTAATATTTTGATTTAATTAAATAAGTCCTATATTTATGTATTTAATTTATAAATGTGGGGATATTTTAGTTCTAAAAGAACTAATTAGTTTATACCTAGTCTTATTCTTATACGTATTTTAGTAACACCACAATAAAAATAAGTTAAGCCAACACTAGGAATCCATGAAAGTATTTTTATTTTTTGGGGGGGGTCTATATGTTTACTGAAGTTTGAGAAACAATCTTACATATAACTTTTTCTTAATTAAATGTGTGTAGTAAGAAGCTTACTTTACATTTCTGAAATTCCCAACCTTTCATGGGAAAGTACCAGAAGAAATGGGATCCAGGAGAAATAGGTAGAAGAGGGTTAGAGGGGTGGACATATGCCACCTAAAAATTTCTCAATTAAAAAAAAAAACTTCATGAGTGGAGACACTTCAGATGTGGCATATGCCCTTTTTTCTGCCCTAGACTGTAAGTGTCTTAAAGAAGTTTTCCTATCTGATTAACCACTATGTTACACTCTATATTATTTAACTGCATGTATTTTTTAAATTTGTTTTTTTGTAGAGATAGGGTCTCACTATGTTGCCCAGGCTGTCTCGAATTCCTGGCCTCAAATGATCTTCCTGCCTTGACCTTCCAAAGTGCTAGGATTACAGGTGTGAGCCACCATGCCCAGCCTAACCATATGTATTAATTTAAGTGAATACATTGCAAAATTTAACAATAGATGCTGGCATGGATGCAGAGAGAAAGGAACACTTATACACTGTTAGTGGGACTGCAAATTAGTACAACCTCTATGGAAAACAGTATGGAGATTTCTCAAAGAACTAAAAGTAGACCTATCATTTGATCCAGCAATCCCACTACCGGGTATCTACCCAAAGGAAAAGAAGTCAGTTTATCAAAAAGACAACTGCACTCGAATGTTTATTGCGGCACAATTCACAATTGCAAAGATGTGGAATCAACACAAGTGCCCATCAATTCATGAGCGGGTTAACAAAATGTGGTATATATATACCATGGAGTATTACTCAGGCATAAAAAGAAATGAATTAATATCTTTTGCAGCAATTTGGATGGAACTAGAGAACATTCTCCTAAGTAAAATATCTCAAGAATGGAAAAACAAACACCACATGTACTCCCTAATAATTTGGAACTAATTGATGGGCACACATGAGCACAGAAAGAAGTAAAAATTGCTGGAAATCAAGAAGAGGGGGAGGAAGGGAGGGGTAAAAACCTACCTAACAGGTACAATGAACATTATTCGGGTGATAGGCATACTTATATCCCTGACTAAAGTATTATAAAAAGCTATCCATGTAACACAAACATTTGTACCCCCTTAATATTTTGAAATAAAAAAAGTAAAACAATAAGTAAATAAAATAAATACATTGCAAAATTCATCAAACTTAAGGAAGTGGCAAACTAGTCCATAAGCCACACATATCTGAATTTAATAAAATTTATGGAACATGTACTGAGAACAGTTATTACACTGTGGATGTACAGATGAAAATGATATAATATATTCCCATGAATAATCACTAAGAGGCAGATGTAAATAAACTGCAAAACAGTGTGGTAAAATAAAATGAATATATATAAATAATATTTATATTTACCTACTTTTATATATATCGATATATAATTCTTTTATATATCCAGAAGTTGTTCAGAGCATGGAATGGTTAACTTCAGAGGGGTAGCAGTAGGGGAAGAGGGCAAGGAAAACCTTTAGAAAGGAGACGGCTGGTTCAGTTTTAAACGCTGAAAGGAATTTTCTAAATGGTATGGGTGGGGAGATAATTTTAGGCAGAAGGGACAGTACACGCTCTAGGAAAACAACGACTAGATTTAAAAAATCTAACTGTATAAGATTGTGAATTGTGTGGCTGAATAAACTACCTAGAAAAGTAAGGTTAATGTTTGCTGGAATTAAATATCACATTTGAATTTACCTAGTTGAATGTAATAAACTTATATGACTAGACTTATCTTCTTCCTAAAACCAAAGCAGGGAAAATTATATTACCAAGTGTTATAATATGAACTACAGATTAACATTAAGTTAACATTAAGTTTTTACACTTCATTTGTTTATCTTCTTGATTGGCACTTTGATCATAATTTGTCTTATATCGTACAATAAATTTAGAGTGATAAAATATGCTCACTGCAAGTAATGCAAAGATATGGGTCTTAAAATGCACTCAGTGAATACAGTTAAACTAACTTTCTAATAATTGAATCTTTGATCTAGTGCCCTTCAAATTACTCAGCAAAGTTTTAAATTGGCTACATTGAAACTGAGATGAATACATTTTAATAAACATCTAGTAAAAAAAGAGCTATAAAATACACTGAAGTATACTTATTAGTAGCAGCATATATCTTACTCCAACGAACTGTGAGTGAAAACGCAATTTTCTAATTTAAGGACTTGTGATAGTCAACAGTTCTTGGCTGAAGAATTGGGGCATTGCTCATTCAGGTTTCTTTCATGAGTCAGCGGGAGTCCCTTGCTCTCCCACTGGGGCTGTCTTCCCACCCTTCTGTGATTTGTGTGTCACCGAACACTGATGCCTTCCCCACAGGAGGACCCACTCTGTTTTAACTTAGTTCAGTTCTCACCTACGACCCACTTCTCCCTCCACCCAACATTCACGGCCCCACTAGCGCCATCTGCCTTGAAGCCTTTCGGAACTAGTTCCACTGTGCCTTTATTCCTGTTCTTATCAGTCACCTCAAAGCTCAGGACTCCCAGGTCATTTGTTCTCTTCCGGCCTCTCAACCGGCAACAAGGCTATATCCCCTAATCTGATTCCATTTCTCACCTAGACCTCAGCCTTTGAAACCCTTCCACAATGTCCCCCAAAACTCATGCCCAGTCTGCCATCCACAAAATTCTCTGCTTCATTAACATTTTCTCTGAACAGCTACACCTCCTGGAAGTTGACTTTCGCTAAGACCCTGCTTCCCCATGGCTCTCTATCATACCAGTATAATTGTAAGTTTAATATATGGTTAGCTGTGGAGAGAAAAGATTACTCCACAGGGAGACTTCTAGAATGGTTTCCTTGCACCTCCAGAGCTTTGTTGGCCATGCAATCATCATAGGAGACACCATCCAACTTTTCAAATGTATTTTATGCTGCAACTGTAACGGAATAGGCTACAGAGAATCTTTAAGTCATGATCTCATTTCTTTTTCCAGTAAGACTGTGATTTTTTTAAAAAAAACCTGGTCTTTGGTATGGTTCAAAGAGCCCAGGTTTGTACTTACTTTCAGAGGTTCAAAGGCTGGTCCTGCAACCTCCTACTTGTGTGACTGTCATGTAAGACTGCTAACCTTTTGCTGCCTGAATTGCCTTATTTTTATAATGTAGAAGATAACATCTTTGAAACTATTTGTGAAAATTAATGAGATAATATACATGAAAATGACTGAATAAAAAATAGAGATAATTTACATCAAAATGAATGAATAAAAAATATATGTTCTGTAAGTGATTTTTTCCTCTCATTTTGGAACTGAATGAATATGTCTGAGAAGTCTTTGTTTAGGAGAAGGGTGTTTGTAACCATACTCTGGACATCATATCTCTACAGCTCTTACAAAATTAATTAACATAAAGGGAAGTCATCCTACTTTTCAGATTGTTTCTTTATCTCTGTATTGTAATTTTTTAAAAAATACCTTCTTCACATTTGTATATTATTTTCCATTATCCAAAGCCTTTTCATACATATTATTTTTACAACTCTTTAAATATTAATTCATGTTTACAGATAAAGAGACCTAATTTCAAAAAAGCCCCTTTTTTGTTTTTATTAATTTAATTTACACATAATAATTGTGCATATTTATGGGGTACAGCATGATATTTTGATACCTGTATACAGTATGTAATGATCAAATCAGGATAATTAGCACATTCATCGCCTCAAACATTTATAAATTCTTTGTGTTGGGAATATTCAAAATCTGTTTTTCTAACTATTTAAAAATATACAATAAATTGTTTTAAATTAAAGTCACCCTCCAGTGCCATAGAACACTAAAACTTATTCCTTCTATCTAACTGTAATTTTACATCCTTTAATCAACCTCTGGCTATTTCCCCCACCCCACCCTTACTAACCTCTAGTAACCACTATTCTACTCTCTACTCAAAGAAATCATTTTAATTCCATGCTGCTGCTTACTGAAAATAATCTATTTACATAAAATTTGTTTAGTGGTTATATCTCTAAATACAAGAAATTTTCAAATTCAAGATGTGATTCATAAAATTAAGGGAGCCAATTTAATAAATGCAGTTTAAGTTTTAAAAATTAATAGAGCAAAGGATTTCCACTTTCAAATGTAGTAGGATAGATCACACCTGTGCTCCTCCTGGGGGGAAAAAATAAGCCTAGAAAAATTATTTTACTTTTACAAATCCTAATTTAAAGGCATCAAGAGCCTGTAAGAACAATAAGAACTAGATTAAAATTTCAGAGAAAGGAGTGCCCTTGGAAAGTGATCTGACATCATTTTCCTTCCGAAGGGCATTTGCCCATTCTGAGACCAGGCTGAGGGTTGGACTTGGCTCAGGCCTGGAGCCTCTGCTCGGGGAAGAGAAATCAGAAAGTGTTTGGCAATCATGCAGGACTGGTGTAAAACAAACTGGGAAATTAAGGGACTTCAAGAGCCCTCATGGTCCTAAATTCTGGGGCACCAGAGGCTGGAAGGTATGCAAAAGATTCTACATGGGAAAATTAAAACTTCCTTAGGTGCAAGTTGGAAAAGAGAAGAATTTTAGTTTCAAATGAATTTCACAGTTTTATTTTTCAGACTGGACATTTCAATTACTACACTGAAACTGTTCTTGGGACTAAAGTGAGGTTTAATCATCTGGGAATGATTGGAGCATTCGTAAGATCTGATGTGGGTTTTAGGTGGGGCAGAGAAGAGACAGCTTCATTGTAGTTGTATGAATGGCTGTCGGCGGGTGGAAGACAGTTGTTTCTGCTGGCACTCTGTTAGAGACTAGCTAAATGCTACTCAACCCCATTTCTTCCTCCTAGGAAGACAGAAAAAGTAATTTCCTAGCTTCCTTTGCTGTTCAGTTGGGGTCATGTGAGTAAGATCTGGCCAATAAAATGTGGAGGGAAATGTCCTACTATGTAGGCATAGTGGGGATCAATATTCCTGAATCACTGTCTGGAAGCCAGCACTACCTAAAAATCCCCAGCAAATCACCTAACTCTGTGCAGATTGTAGCATTAGCAAAAAATAAACCTGTATTGTTTTAATCCACTGTGATTTGAGTTTATTTTCCACGGAAGCTAAAGTTAATTACCCTGATGAATACACAGCTTAACTCTCTTTCCACAAAATTCTAAGAGTATTAGCAATTATATGTATCATATATACCACTGATTGTGATGAAGCAGTAAGTGGTAATACTAAGTAGAGAATGATGTCTTTGAGGAACCAAGTATCCCAGCATCTCCCCTTAAATCTAGATGAGAATCATAGAATGACAGAAATCTGTCCTTTAGTAGACAGGGGGAGAGGACCATGTTGTAAGGCTGCTTTGTGAGGAGAAGAGTAGTGTATGTCTGAAGTCCATAGTCATGGTTAAGCTGCCCAAGAATTTAAACCTTATCCAAATCTAAAACAAGGGTCAACTCCTGGTTTCTCAGGGGGGAGAAGAAATTATGACTTCTGGTTGGAATAATCAGAGAAGAATTTGGTTAAGGCAAACTTAAGCCTGGCCTAGAGAGGTGGGCAGGACCAAATTAGACAGGGAAGAACAGGGAGGGTATTCTTGGAGGGAAGTACAGCATTAAAAAGGGTGCAGATATAAGAATGAGTATGTTGCTAGGATAGAAAATGGACTAGTCATTCAACATGATAGATTCCTATATTTTGGACTATGGACATTAAATCCTGAAAAGATAAAGAGGGATACAGGAGAATTTTAAATAAAGAATTGATAATATATCCTAATTGACTATTAGGTGATTCCCAGGAATAACATATTGAGAGCTTATCATGTGTCAGTTACTGTATTAGGTGCTTTATATTTCATTTAATTCTTATAATCCAGTGATGTATATATTTTTATTAGTCCCACTTTATAGATTAAAGAGTTGAGGCAGAGGGAAAGAAAGTAAATTGACCTCAGGTCACAAGCATAGTATGTGTAACATCGAAAATTCAGATTCAAGTAGTCTGACTCTATTTAGTAAATTCTCTTAATCACTGTCCTATATTTTAAGAATAAGAGAGTGGAGGTAAGAGGCAGTGAGGAAATAGCTTAAACTTTGGAATCATAACAAATTTGCTTTGAATCCTTTCTCTGTCGTATAAAGTGTTGGGCACATGAAACTTTCTGAGTCTAAATACTTTTTTTTAGTGAATATAATAATACTTACATTTTAAAAGTTTATTTATATGTGCATTTATTTAAGAGATCCTGGGTCCAAGGGGTAACTTGTACAGTATATAGACCACAGGAGATGGCTCAATACTGATAGTAGCTCTCATAGTACTGAAACATGGTATGCAGGGTGGAAAGAAGATTGTGCATTTAAATTGTAGGTTTTGTTTTGTTTTGCAATTAGATCACAGACCTGGGCATGGCTAAAAACTGCCTAGCAGATACTTGGTGTTTAAAGTCTATTTAATCTGAGTCTGATTTTGCAATGATAGTGGAGCATTCAAGTGGCAGTTGACGACATTTACAGATACAGGACTGGAGCTTAGGATGAAGGTAAATGTTGAAACAATAGGCACCTACATAATGTGCTGAGTTTTAAAAAGTGGATGGGATTTATGAGGAAGAAGTGTAAAGTGGCACAGGGCACTAGTGCCTGTTAGGTTGTGGCAGATGAAATAAATCCAGGAAGGAATGATCAGAGAAATAATGATTGTGTTTTGTTAAGCTTAGATTAAAAAAGAATTTGCATTTCCTAAGGATAGCTAGGCTGCCTAACAGAATTATATTTTACCTGGAATATCATGTGTCATAGAAAAAAGATAGCTGGAGATTACATATTTGTCATAGACAATCCACAAGATGGATTCACATGTGGATATTATTTTTTAATTGTATTTTTAAATTGAAAACTGCCTTCCTCTTTCCCTGAAAATAATAAGTAGATTAGAAATATCATTACTCATTCCTTTTATTCCATTGATGTTAGCACATATACATCTCAAATGGCTTTTTTAATTTCCACTGGTCTGTCTTTTCCAGCATAGCAAAAAAGGAAAAATAATGCTTTCCCACAGAGAGTTTAAGACTACATTGTCTTTTTAATTTCTAATTTCTATTGCATTTTCTCAAAGTAATCTTACTGTTATTTCTTCAACAACCAAACATTTATTGCACCTACTAGATGGAAGGCACCGTGTTAGTCCCTGGGGATTACAAAAATAAATTTTAAGACAATCACTGTCTTTAAGGCCCGTATATTTCAGTGAGGAAAAATACATTTATGCAGTAACCACATATACAAATCGCCACAAAACAAAGTGTAATATTTATGCTATGTGAAAAAAGTCTTCAAAGGGGCTAAGGATGCTGAGCTGAGCAGTGAAGATATATAAAATCTGGAAATGAGAAGTGAGGAAGAGAGAATGTTTGCTTAAAAAACAGAGTAGTTATAAAGAATTAAATTTCAAGATTTAATTTCTTTGTTTGCATAAGGCTAATGTATAATTTTGATGTGTTGCTTTAACAAATGTCAAAGAATTTACATCTTTCCTCCTTCTTTTGATTGGAAACATTTTTTATTTAGCCATATTGAACACTCTAGCTTATGTCAAAAATTTCAGACGACTAGTTGTAATATTCCATAATCATCCTACTATTTGAAATCTACCTACTTAGGTATAATCCCAAAGTTCATGCAAGTACAAAGAAGAAATTGTCTCTGATCAGCCTAATCTGTTACCTACTCAGAAGGGAGGAACAGATCCCTTTATTGCAAATCCATTGACCACATTAATCTAACCCAATCAAGATAGAAGAACTAATTTACTTAGTAGCAGTTTATTTATAGTGCTTTCAGGATTTGCAACAAAGATTGCTCTCTGTTAAATAGATTAAGGTTTTATCTGATGACTAATACACTGCAGGAATAAACCATTCCTCAGAGTTTTAGAGCAAAACTTCCAAGAGTGTCACAGACTTTTTTTTAGTACCTGTTACCAATGGGATATATAGACAGAAAATAGCCCACTTTACAGAATTTGCTAAATTCTAGCCAAAGCTTCCTTACGGAGTATCAACTTACTGTCATCACTGTTACTTCTTGAGAGGAAAGATTAGCAAAAATCTATCTTTACCATATTTTACATTATCGTTCCTATAATTTTTCATAATGTGTGATGTCAAGAAAGAGCAATTCTTACTGGATAAGAGATTTAGGCTCTACTTAATGATAGAGAGAGAGAGAGAGACTCCCCGTAAGACTCGGTTATATTTAAATAATAATAATAGAATTTATAGAATAGTAATGATGACTCAGATATTGAGCTAAACAGTTTATCACATACCCCAAACTTTTAGGCATCACAGTATAATGAAAACAGGTAACATTTTACAGTCAGGTAGGTTTGAGCTTAAAACTTGACTCTTAACTCTCTGGGTATCTTGAACAAGTTGCATATCCTCTTTGAGTCTCCTTCCCTTAGTTAAGGGAAAATAATATCTAATAAATATTATGAATCTAAAACCTCTTCTATAGCACACAACTTATAGTAGGTGATCAATAAATTCACAAGCCTAAAAGTAGGCACAAAAAATTTATCCATGCTTTGAATAACATTGCCCTGATGTTTTCCACTTCATGGCTTTAGTTTTATCAAAAAATTCAGTTAGGTAGAGGACTGAAAGACTAAGTCAGGTGACCTGCTCTTTGTCTTTGGCTTCCCATGGTAGCTTTACAAATATAAATTAATTTATTTCACCAACTCTCCCCATTTTTTTAACCTCCTTCATGTGTAGTTTGAAAATCACTATTAACATTATCTTCTTTAGCTCCTCTGATGTTCAAGACATTCACAAGACATACCACAACCTTTCCTGCCAAACATGATCAAAGCTTTGAAGTCAATGAAAGTTTTCATAGAAGATTTCTGACTGCTATCCTGTGATGAGCAGTTAATAGGTTGTCTCTTTCTCATTGGGGCTTTTGTGCAATTAGGGCTAACATTTATGGATATCCCTGAATATTTTTGCTTTTGATTTGACTTCTATCTGAATATGTTTAAAAATCCCTCAAAAATGTTTTATAGTGTTCTGTGACCTTCTACATCATTCATTAGATATGGAGTTTTAAAATTCTTTCTAATTACTTTTTGCTGGTATATAAAATGCAAATTGACATTTGTATGCTGAATTTACTAAATTCACTTGCTAACTCATAGTTTATCAAGAGATTCTTTTGGATTTTCCACATCTATAATCATGTTATCCATGACAAATAATAAATTCTTTCTTTCTTTCCAATACTTGGGCCATTTTCTTCTAGTTAGGATTTCCAGTATGATGTTAAACAAAAGAGGTAATAGTGAGCACTGTATCTTGTCCCTGATTTCATGGTGTTAATGTCAAAGATTTTACCATTAATCATGAAGTTTACCATAAGGATTTTGTAGATGTTCTTTAACAAATTAAAGAAGTTTATTTCTATTTTAAGTATGATAACAGTTTATAATGTGAATGGATGTTGAATGGTGTCAAGTGCTTTTTTTCTGTAGCTATTGAGATAATCATGATTTTCTCCTTTCTTTTCTTCATATAATAGACTATGTTGATTTCCGAATGTTGAAACAATCTGAAAAAACTCACCTAGATTTCATTTAATTCAGTAATCAGCTAGTATTATTATGATTTTGCATCTATGTTTATGAGAGATATTGACCTGTAACATTTCTTTCTTATAACATCCTTGTCAGGTTTTATTATCAAAACTATACTGGCCTAGTAAAATTGGAAACGTGCCTCTTTTTCTATTCTCTGAAAGAGTTTAGGTGAGGTTGGTGTTATTTTTTCCTTAAATGTTTGGAATGATTCACCACTAAGCTTATCTGTGCTTGGAGTTTTCTTTGTGGGGAGGTTTTTATTTTCAGACACATTTCTTTACCAGACATAGGAATATTCAATTTGTATAATGCTTCTTGTGTATATATTAATAAATTTAATTTTGAAGTAACTTTCCCATTTCATCAAAATTTTAAAATTTAATGCACCATTTTTCATTATTTTTAACTATCATTTTAATTTTCCTGGAATCTAATAATAATGCCCTTACTTTTCTTCCTGATGTTATTTGTGCTAACATTTAATCTTCATAACAATCTTATGTAATAGGTATTATTATTTTCAAACTTTTATATAAAATTAAACAAATCACAAAGAACTATGATGCTACCCAAGCTTACTTAACCAGTGAGCACAGAGTCAGGACTCAAGGCAAGGTCTGTAGCTTCAAAAGCCTGTATTCTTTACAACCATACCACTCTCACTTAGAGCTGCAATATGGGACAAAGCCACTAGGTGGAACCCCATAAAATCTATTGTTGCCTTGGGTCCAATAATAATCACTTTAGCCCATAGGATGCCAATGCTGGAAGGACCAAGAAAATCAAAGAACCTATACCTTCATTTTCACAAAGGAGAAATCTGAGGGCCATCCAAGGAAGGGACTAGCCTAGATAACACATTGATTTAGTAATAGACCCAACTCAGCACTCAGTGTTTGTATTGCCCTAGGTCTTTGCATTTACCACAGTCATTGTGTTGCCTTCAGGGTTATGAATGGAAAAGATGTACAGCTTACATAAAAACAGGAGAGATGCCTGATCAATCTTCTCTATGGCAAGACAAAGAAGTATTGGCAAAACATTAATTAGCTCCTGTCTGGAGTCACTAATTCTTAGCCAGAGGAAGTGGGCTTAATAGTCAATGCTTACAACAGTGTACATTAGAATAAAGGTATCTAGGTTTCCACTTACTAGATAAACAAAGGCAACTTATACAACCTATATCCTTCAACTATAGGCAGGGGATTGGGAAGACGGAGGGGAAAGAGCTGTCTGTAGCTTCTGCACTGACAAACTATTTGGTCAGGGGCAAATTTCCTGCCCACTGGTTCCACAGGGTAAAAGCGTGCCTTCTGCCATGCCTAATGTGCACAGTCAGAGCAAGGGGTTACAGGGGTTTGAGGTGAGGTGACGGCAAGACAAAACTGATCATGGCAGATTATCATTGGTAGTGTCTCTGCTCCTTCAGTTCTATCATACCCCCTTTCCCACAGTGCCCTCATTCTACCATGCCTCTGTCCTAAAAAGGAACGTGGCAAATAAACCACAATTGCATACAGTGATCTGAAAAATAGAATTATATAAGTAGGGATGGTTGTGGTACTGGGAATAACACTGTTGAAAAAACTGTTCAAAAAACATTTGCTATTTCTATGCTATCCATTTCTCCCAATTATATTTACATTTAAAGGAACTCTAAAGTGAAAATATCTCTTTATCTCTGCAGCTGAAGAGATCTGGTCTTCTGATAGAAAGCCTTTGTGTCCATTAATATATTTCTATATAAGGTATAGTAGCCATTCTAAATAGAGAGCCATTCTATACAGAACCATGTTTAAGGATCACTTAGACTTCTAGAATCTTCATTCTGAAATTTGTACGTTGAAAGTAAAAAAACAAAGCAGTGTCAAAAAAAGAAATAAGAGAAACTTCATGCAACATTTACAGAAAGAATAACATCCAAAGCAGGTTGGTGCTCTCATACTTTGTTAGTATCATTCCATATTGTTAAAAACATTTGAGAAAACACTTTTGTAATCTAGTACAATTATAATGTAGACAATAGTAAAGCATTTACTTATTCCAGACACTATTTAAATTGTCATATATAAGAATTATTTTACTTATTGCAACCCAGTGTGTGGTTTGGGTAATATTAACCCATTGTTTCAGAAGAAAATGTCAAGAACAATAAAAATAAAGTGTGTAATAGGTAAATGTCAGAGTTGGAATTTTTTATTTTGTCTATTTGGCACCACAGCCTATGCTTCTAACCACTACACACTTAAGCTCATTATTTGTTTCCTGGGACTCAAAACTAAGGAAATAATCTAACCTACAAAAAAAGCTACTTGCCTATAGAGGTTTATTTATAACAGTGAAAAACTGGAAACCAAATAAAAGCCATATAGTGGAGACCAATTCAGTAAATTATGAAATGATTTATACCCATTTGAAAGTGTGTGTATGAGAGAGGCAGAGAGAAATGGCTCAAAACATGAAAAATTCTTATGATATAATCACTTTTTTAAAGTATGATACAAATTTATATATATTTTTTAATGTCTTGTATTTTTTGTGATTGCTTCCCTTTGGAAGAGAAGGAAAAGAGAATGCATGGAAGTTTTTTTATGCATGGCATATACTAGAATAAAAAATGCAAACCTAACATAAGCTCATTCTGGTCAGCAGGCTCCACATGTGAGAATACTTTAGTCCCTAGTGTTAATAAACTTTGTTTCATCAAGCAAAAACAAGCATTTAAGACAATAATAATTACACCCCTATTTTTGATAAGTGGGTTTTAGAAGTAATGAAGCCAATGTGAATAGAGCCTCAGGTTCTGATGTCCCAACCTGGGGACAGAGGCTACAGACGAGGTGGAGGGTGAGCTTGTGGGAGACAGGACTGCTATAGTGTACAACCTGCTTATTTCAAGGGGTCTGAAATCTGACCCCTTCACTGTTCCTTTAAGAACATCAAGTGACGAAGGGAGTTTCACGACGGTGAAATTGTTGACTGAAAATTATTACTAATATCACACCCATCACGAGTCATATTTATCCTATGGGGTAATCCTAGGACCTTGAGAGGAGCTTGCACTAAGCCAAACAATGAGAGAATAAGAGATGAGCAATCAAGGCCCCTGATTTCTTTTAGGTCCTCTCTATCCTCTTCCTTTATTTTTAAAGAACTAGTGAGTAAAATTGCTCATAGTGGTGTATTATAGAGAAATCTTTTCATTCACCATTAATTTTATAACAACAGATATAAAAACAAGACGAGAAGATATACAAACTTGCTATGGCAACAATGAATATTGTAGAAAAACATGATCATAGGTGATATGTGTGCATATATTCCTCTTTCTCTTGTTTTCAATATGTAGTTAAATTACTTTAAAACATTAAAGAAGAGCATTACAGAGACTGGACAGAAGTTAATGCAAAAAGACTTAAGAATCTTCAAAGAGTAGCAACTTTTCTTTCTGCCCCTTGATAGGTCTCAGATGAGACCCTTTTTCCCCTTTCTATCCATTCTCAGCGTCTAGAGCCCTGACGTCATACCATCATGCACACACAGCCACATTTCCTACTTTCTATTCCAAAACACACACTCACTCAGACTGAGCTTTGCACCTCTAGAATTGGTTCTCCTCCTGGAGTCTGTCTTGCTTTGACACCTGCTTTGGCCCTGGACTTTCTACACTTCTTTTCTCACACTTTTTACTCCAGTATTTGGAAACACATGCATTTTTCTAAACATACCAAAATATTCTATAACACTGTGCCTTGGCACAAGCTTTGCCTCTGAAAAATCCTTTCCACTTCTTTACCCAAAACTATTTATTCTTCAGGTATCTCCTCCTCCATGCAGACTTCCCTACATTGCACTCTCCCTCTCCAAGAGTTGCTTGTTCCACCTTTAAGTCTCTGCACTCTCTCTCTCTTTTTTTATTGAATCAATTTTTATTTTTATTTTGTTTTCACCGACAGCTTATATGTGGGTTATTTTTCCAAAGCAATTAGATAATATTGTCATTAATTAAGATGAGAAAATTACCACCATAATAGGATTTGAAGGGAATATCATGAATTCTATTTTATTTTATTTTATTTAAATTATTTCAAAATATTACAGAGGCACAAATATTTTTGGTTGCATGGATCATTTTTGCTATGTTTGAGTCAGAGTTATAAGTGCACCCATCACCCAGATAGTGTTCATTATACCCGTTAGATAGGTTTTCACCCTTCCCCTTCTCCCCACTGCCCCTTGCTTGATTTCCACTGAATTTTACTTCCCTCTGTGCACATGGGTGCCCATCAGTTAGGTCCAATTTAATAGTGAGTACATGTTTGTTTTTGCATTCTTACCATACTTCACTTAGGAGAATGGTCGCCAGTTCCATCCAGATTGTTGCAAAAGGTATTGATTCATTTTTTATAGCTGAATAGTACTCCATAGTATATATATATATACCACATTTTATTAATTCACTCATGAATTGATGGGCACTTGGGTTGATTCCACATCTTTGCAATTATGAATTGTGCTACAATTGTGTGCAGGTGTCTTTTTGATAAAATTACTTCTTTTCCTTTGGGTAAATAACCAGTAGTGGGATTGCTGGATCAAATGGTAGTCAACTTTTAGTTCTTTGAGGAATCTTCATACTGTTTTCCATAGAGGTTGTACTAATTTGCAATCCCACCAACAGTGTATAAGTGTTCCTTTCTTTCTGCATCCATGCCAGCATCTATTGTTTTTGGACTTTTTAATAAAGGCTGTTCTGACTGGGGTAAGGTGATATATCTCATTGTGGTTTTAATTTGTATTTCCCTGATGATTAGTGATGTTGAGCATTTTTTCGTATGTTTATTGGCCGTTAGTCTATCTTCTTTTGAAATGCTTCTGTTCGTATCATTTGCCCACTTTTTAATGGGGTGGTTTGTTTTTTCCTTGCTGATCTGTTTGAGTTCTTTGTAGATTCTGGTTATTAGCCCTTTATTGGATGTGTAGCTTGTGAATATTTTCTCCCATTCTGTGGGTTGTCTGTTTGCTCTGTTGATTATTTCCTCAGCTGTGCAGAAGCTTTTTCATTTAATCAAGTCCCATTTATTTATTTTTGTTGTTGCTGTGATTGCCATTGGTGTCTTCTTCATAAACTCTTTGCCTAGGCCAATATCTAGAAGTGGTTTTCCAATATTTTCTTCTAGCTTTCTTATGATTGGTTTCACACCTTACATTTAAGTCTTTTATCCATCTTGAATTAATTTTTGTAAGCGATATGGTGAGAGATATGGATCCTGTTTCATTCTTCTGCACATCGCCATACAATTCTCTCAGCATCATTTATTGAATAGGGATTCTTTTCCCCACTGTATATTGTTGTCTGCCTTGTCAAAGATCACTTGACTGCATGTGGATGGTTTTATATCTGGGTTTTCTGTTCTGTTTCATTGGTCTATGTCTCTATTTTTATGCCAGTACCATGCTGTTTTGGTTACTATAGTCTTGTAGTATAGTTTGAAGTCTGGTAATGTGATGCCTCTAGATTTGTTCTTTTTGTTTAAGATTACTTTAGCTATTCAGGCCCTTTTCTGGTTCCAAATGAAGTGCAGAATTATTTTTTCTAGATCTGTGAAATATGATGTTGGTATTTTGATGGGGATTGCATTGAATCTGTAAATCACTTTGGGTAGTATGGACATTTTAACAATGTTGATTCTACTGATCCATAAGCATGATATCTTTTTCCATTTGTAAAACAGTAGCACAAGAGGTAATACAAAGCAATAAGGTATTACCCAACAGGATGAACAGAACAGCATCCCACATATTAATTCTATCAGTCAACGTGAATGGTTTGAGTGCCCCACTCAAGAGACATAGGCTGGCTAAATGGATGAAAAAAATACAACCCAAAAATCTGCTGTCTCCAGGAAACACATCTAACCCAAAAGGACTCATGTAGACTCAAGGTGAAGGGATGGAAAAAATATTCCATGGAAATGGAAGCCAAAAGAAAGCAGGTGTAGCTATTCTCATATCAGATAAACTGACTTTAAATCAACAATAGTAAAGAAAGACAAAGATGATCATTATATAATGGTAAAGGGAGCAATTCAACAAGAAGACATAACAATCCCAAATATTTAGGCATCTAACACAGGAGTGCCCAGATTCATAAAGCAAACCCTACTAGATCTATGCAAATAGATAAACAGCAACATTGTAATTACCAGGGACTTCAACAACACACTGACAGAACTAGACAGATCATCCAAGCAGAAGATAAATAAATAAACACTGGACTTAAACAGGACTCTAGAACAGATATATACAGAACATTTTACCCCAAAACTACTGCATATACATTCTTTTCATCAGCACATGGAACATTCTCCAAGACTGATCATATCTTAGGCCACAAAACATGACAACCAATTCAAAAAAATAGAAATCATACCATGTATCTTCTCAGACAACAGTGGAATAAAACTAGAAATCAACTCCAAGAGAAACACTCAATTCTATACAAAGTCATGGAAACTAAACAACCTGTTGCTGAATGATTTTTGGGTCAATAATGAAATTAAGATGGGAATCAAAAAATTCCTTGAACTGAACAACAAAGGGGACACAAGTTGTCAAAATCTATGGGATTTAGCAAAAGCAGTCTTAAGGGGAAAATTCATAGCCTCAAATGCCTACATCTGTACTCTCTTTCTACCCCTGTTTGAGATTTGCCATCTTATAATACAATTATTTGTTCATATGTCTATCTGTCCCCTTCGACAATGAGATCTTTAAAAGCAGAGACCTTGTCTTATTTGACTTCATAACTTCATATCCTAGCACAATACCTCCATTAGTAGCAATAATAATGACAATGGTAATGATGATGAATGTAAAAATGGGTCAATAAATGAAAGAATATATATCAGCAGTAGGTTAAATGTTTGAAATTCCACCAACCAGAAACTTACCTACTGTGAGGCACAGTGTGGGTTGTGTGCAAATCCTCTGTCCTGCTTCCCTTGATTATGAAGTCTGTGTGGGGTGGCTACTACAACAGGGTCTGCAGCTATGCCTTGTACTGAAGTTGCTCCATCCATAGAAAGGCCACACAGTGTCAGAAACCAGGAATCCTGGATTCTGCTTCTCAGTCTGCCTTAAACTAGCCTGTGACTTTGGCCAAGTTGCTGTAATTTTCCTAAGAAAATTCTATTTCCTCATCAAAAATGGAAATAGTAACCCATGCCTGTATTTCTACCTCACATGAAGTATTAAAAAGGTGTTATATATGATAGGGCTTGCAAATAATAAAGTATGATGTGGATTTAAAGGACTATTATTAAATATTGTTTCTCTCCTTATGTATCCAGTCCTGGGTTTTTTCTCAGATCAATTTTTTTTCCACATTAGCTATAGCATGTCCATTTCTAAATCCTGCTAATTCCACAGGATGAGTTGGTGAGGAGGCAGGGTATGCTGTGCAAAGAACATGGACATTTTATTCATATTTGTGTATAAATCTTAGCTTCATTATTTACTAGCTATATGATCTTGGAAGTTTACCCCAACATTTTTGCTCCTTAATTTCCTCATCTCCAAAGGGGAATACTAATGTGTTTCTTAGGTAAACATTAAATATGATAATCTAATGTTATAGTATATATAAGCTCCTTGTGCATATATAGTAGGTACTTCGTAGGGTGAAATACTGAATAGAGAGGAGACGTCTAAGAACTGCACACACCCAAATTCTGGTAGTGAAAACTCTTTCCAATTGACTGAGGTTAAAAAATAATAATAATCTAACTTTAACTTTCCACAGAAAATTAACTAGAATTTACTTAGGAAATTCAGGAAGGGTCAGTTCTACTCCCCAAATTTAAGATCAGTGATTGTTTCCTAACATTCATGTTTCACATCCATAATCTTTGCCATACTAAGTATTAATTATACTAGTACTTTCTTAATTGATTAAGTTGGTTTTTCCTTAGCCATATCATCCCCTGCAATCACAGGCTTTATGCACTGGTTAACTTTATTGTAATATGTATGAGAATAAATATTTCATCTAAAACACATAATATAGATCCACTACCAAAAAAAGAAAGAAAAAAGAAGCACATACCACCTGAATGTTTTAGAGAACTCTTTATTGCAATCTTCTTCCTGCAAATGTTTGTGCCCTTGAGCTTTGCTCATGAGTCTCACATTAACTGGATTTAAAATAGCCACAGGGAGTGAAATAATCCTATGGCTTGAAATGTTTAAAATCAGTTTTAAAATTTGTATTACTCAAATAATAAGTTTTGCTTGCTCAGAATTTTAAATTTCTATTGTATAGGATTATTTCTAGTTTAAGCAAGTACCTGGCAGATAACTGGGATCTATAGGAGTTCAGTAGATGGGATGCATGGAGGATAGAAATTTATCTTATGCTTATGTGCATTTAAAGTCACAAACACTTCCTGAATGTTAATTTAATCACTAATTCTTCTAATACCCAATTAAACCAAAAGTTTCAATTCCATCTGAGAAGTGGGTTAATAGAGGCTTACGCAGAGTAGCAGACTTCATAATCAAGGGAATCAAGTAAAAGTATCTTACCTATCTGGTGAGGGGAAAATTTGGTGAGCACGAGGAATCTTTCTAACTTTCCTGTAATTCATTCTACTTTTGTTATCTGTATTTTCCAGAACCTTTGTTCAGACCTTTAGTAACATAGGTAACCAGAGTTTCCTAACTGGCTTCCCTGCCTCTAGCTCACCTTCTTGCCTGCCAACTTCTACATGGCTGCTATTTATTCTTCCATTTTTTCATTGGATGAACATTGACTGGGCCCCTGCTCTGTTCCAGGCACTGCGCTATAACTCTGATCAAGCTACTACCCACTTGAACCCCTCTCTATGGCCCTCTGGTTGGAGTCTACATCCCTTAGCTTGGCATTCAGGGACCACGTTTATCTGGCCCTCTCACCTCCTGACCACACCTTCTCCAGCTTCTCCTATTTCAGCCCTGCTGCACGCCTTGCTTCTTCCCTGATGCCTGTTCACGTTCGTTCCCACAGCCTTTGTGCTCACGCTTGTCTCTCTTCACCCAGTTCTCTCCTCCCAGCCTGTTCTAAACTCACCTCTTCTAGGAAAAAGAGACTGTGAAGTAGATGGAATCCCCAAAGGACATCTATGCTAATATTTTAACAACAAAACAAACAAACAAAAAATAGTTTATGTTATACATCTACACCAAAACAGCAAACAAAAAGGGAAAGATATATTACAAGATCAACAGCAGTCATTTCTAATTAGTAGAAAATGGATTTTTTAAATCTTTCCACTTTTCTGTATTTTCTAAAACTTTCTTTGATGATCACCTATTTAATTTCATATTGAGAAAAATAAACATTTTTTTAATACGGAAGGGTAGAAGGGAAAAAGAGAAGAAGCAAGGAAGGAAGGATAGAAGAGGAGGTATAGAAGCTTTGAACAAATTTCACAATGCTAAATGAGCTACCCATCAGCTTAATGAGCTTGCCTTTGTTCTTGTATAATAAAAATCACCCACATTTTTTCCATTTATAGCCAAACTCAGTTAATTACAGTATTGTTTGTGGTTGCTTCTGGGCAGGGTCAATACAGGTAATTAGATCCCTTACAATCTTTAGAAAGTTACTTTCATTCCTTGTGAAACATCAATATCTAATGCAATGCGCTTTAGTAAGGAGATGTGGTGAATTATGACATGATCCTAAGGTCAGTGAAGTGAAAAACTGAGGCAATTAGAAAAATAACTCAGACATAGTTTCTTGTCTCTGAATAACCAAGAGCAAAAATTATTGTCAGAATTATTTAGAAAAAGGTCTCAATTCTGAGGTTTAGCCAAGCCAGGGGCATTAGAGAATCCTACGCTCTTAGAACGAGATGGACCCTTAGGAGTTGTCAAACTTTGCTCCAGCAGTGCAAGCCTTTGTTTAAATCAACTCTCTAAAACAGAAGCTTGATACTGTAAGTTTTGGGCATCATGACAAAGTACACTTGACCCTGAACAACACAGGTTTTAAACTGTGCGTTCCACCTATACTCGGGTTTTCTTCCTCCTCTCCCACCACTGAGACAACAAGACCAACCCCTCCTTTTCCTCCTCCTCATCAGCCTACTCAAGGTGAAGACATCGACATCGAGGATGAAGACCTTTATATGATGATCCATTTCCACTGATGATATTTTCTCTCCCTTATGATTTTCTTATTAACATTTTCTTTTCTTTAACTTACTTCATTGTAAGAATATGGTATATAATACACATCACATACAAAATATGTGTTAATCGATTGTTTTATGTTATGGATAAGGCTTCTGGTCAACAGTAGGCTATTAGTAATTAAGTTTCTGGGGAGTCAAAAGTTATACGTGAATTTTCGACTGTGTAGGGGGTTGGTGCCCCAAACCCCCATGTTGTTCAAGGGTTAACCATAGAATAACAGGACTCACAGACTTAGATAAACCTGTGCTTGAATTCCAGTTCCATCCTGTCCTAACTGAACCTCTGTTTTCTTGTGAGTAAAATATGGATAATAACATCTACCTCAAAGATTGTTTATGATAACAAATGAAATGCAGCCTGGGTTTAATAGGTGGTATTAGTATGAGGGCTGTAGTTTGTTAGCCCTCCCCAAACTAAATACTAGGAAAATGAGTTTTCTCCCTGGAAATTAAAATTAGAGCTAACATATGCAAAATCACTGAACAAGTCTGAATAATTTACAGTCCAGCAGAACTGGTTTGTATCTGATTGAATTTATTAACATTTAAAGAAAGAATGTGAAACTTAGAAGGAGAAGATGAGAATCTCAGAGGCATTCAAGATCAAAGCATTTTCCAAAGGATATTCAAATTTAGCCAACAATCTACAAGTGCTATTCAGGAGGGAATCCCCAATGTGCAAAGGTTGGAGGGATTTTCTACCAAAGACTTTTAGATTCTATTTTCATAGGCACTATTGCCCTTACCCACAGATGTGGGCATCAGGAACCTGAGACTAATGCCTTTAGACCTTGAGTGCCTCGGCTTCCCTTGTCCTGGTTCCATGCTATTCATACAACCTTTGATGCTTGCTTGGAATCCCATGTAGGTCAGCCTCTAGCAACAGTATGCAGTGGTCACTTGGAGGTTGGGTATTCCAGTCCCTGAGGCCATTATTTCTTCTGGTAAATTCATAAACTGGTATTTGAGTTTTAGACCTCAGTTCTATGAGCTTGCTGTATACTATTGTGTCCAAGAGATGGGTCTGTTCTCTTTGTGCTGACAAGATCAGCAAGGCCTCAGACTGGGGAAAATTCACCATGCCAATAAATGCCCCCTAGTGAGGGAGGTCCTCGGGAGGTACACAACATTGTGTAATGATGGTATTACACAACATCACCTTATGGCTATGATAAATCATTTTTTAATTTCCAGCCTAGGTACCCAATAAGTATTCATAACATCCCTTTTCTATCCCAAGGAGTTATCTGTATTTGGATTCCCCCTAAAACAGTCCCTGAGACAAATATTTGTGTGCAATAGCATATGTGGGAAGCAGTCCCAGAAAGCACCAATCGGAAAGTGCGGACAGGAGACAGGAGATGGAAGAAAGCCAGCAAAGTTTACAATATTAAGCAAGTTAATATTGAGGGTAGCTAGGGCTCAGTCCTGATGAAGAAGAAATTCAGTGAGACAGTGCATACCATGCCACAGAGTTATTCACCTCCGCATCCCCACAGGCAAGAGAGATTGCACATTAACCTCTAATTCCCATCTCTCCCTGGCCGAGGGTTGCTCTCGGATGCATCAGGTCCTGGCACTTCCAGCCTTCTAAGGCCTGGGAGCCTAGAGAATGCTCTCGGACAACAACCGCAGGGGCTGTCAGCAGAGCCAAGCAGGTGAGTACTAGAAAGGGAAGCGCCAGGGAGGGTGGGGGCGATGAATGGGCAACCAACAGCCTCTGCTGTAAGGGGCAGCTCAGGAAAGAGTAACACAATCTATCCTCTCAAAATGCTGATAGTGACTACACGTAAGTCTAAAAGATAATCCAGTTCAGTCAGATTGGTAAAAGCGAAGGAAGATACTTCTCTGTGTTTTTGAATTTGGCTCCCAAAAGGGCGTAAGAAGGAAGCGAAGGCAAATTTGAGACTGATTCCCACTTCTCTGCATCCTCATGAGATTGGAGAAATAATGACTGTAGCAAGTTATTTCCCTCAGGTCAATGCTAAATCAGAATACTACAGCCTTGCCTTATACTTACATTCTGTTTCAATATCTGGCAGAAATCAAAGCACAGGAGTCTGCCAGCTGACCCCAATTTAACTCAGGCCTGTGTGATCAATTAGAACAGAAGTCCAAACTTCTCAATCCTCAAAATGCAAGTAATCCCACATTTCTTGAAATATCTCAATTTTATTTAAGATTCACTTAAGACTCCTCCACCCACCCAAATTTGTGGGAAATCCGATGTCAGTTATTTGGAGGACTGACGGCGTAGGTTCTTTTCTCTCTTCCTCCGGTGCAAGAACGCTGGCAGGGCCAGAGGCTGGTAAGACTTACACTGTCCTGAAATGATGTCTAGCAGGCATCCTAATCTTGAGCAGGCAAGAAGCAAGGTCATTGTGTGCATGTCTCTGCTGTCCTTGCTCCTTGCAGCCGTATGCTGCCTTGATGGAGTCTTGGCCTCTCACCCTTCACCATGCCAAGCTGCGGTAGAGTCTTTTTGTCCAGCTCTTTCCCAGGAAGGCAGCTTGTTGGGGACTCCAGGCCCCCAAAGCTAACCTCAGCCTCAGTGCTACTTCACATCATTTCCTTAAGCCACAGTGGCCAGCCCTGACCTGCATCCCCATGACCTTTTCTCCAGGATCCCATCGAGTTTGACGCCCCTGCCCCCAATCCACAAAACTAAAAGAGAAAAGTGCTCTTTCCTCTCTGTTCTTGAACAAGAAAGCTAATTGCTTCATTGGAACTAGTGTCAGCCTCATCAGCCTCAGCTATTTTCATCTTCCCTTTTTTGGCCTGTTGATTTCAGACGTATGTAAACACAAACTCAGGAAGAGCACAGCAGAGAAAAGTGACTTGGGGAGAAGGGGGTTGGGGAATAATACACAGCTCCAAAGTCACTCACCACTACTGAAAACACCAGTGGGAATCAAAGTCATCTCCACTCCCAAAAGCAACGAAAATAGAATTTCTGGCCTAGAATTCCACCAGAAAATTTCAAGAGTTATAATTGCTCACTTGCATGAGTGGCTGATCAAAGTGTCCTTGCTTGATTTTCACTGGTGGATCACCCTCATTTCGCAGGCATCTGGTGTATTTCAGCCAGTCTTCAAGTCCCATACCCTCCTTGATCCCCACCAGCTAAGACTGCCTAGTCAGACTCCTGTTCTCATGATACTTAGAAACACAAAGAATTCACAGTATTTTTTTAGATGCTATTGCTTTGAAGTGTGCATTGCATTACCCCAAATCCTCTGCCAAGTCCACTTTGATGCATCTACAGTGCAGTGGGTGATGCTTCTGGTTTTGGTCCTAAGATCATTTCAAGAACCTCATTGGAGATTTTTTGGCTGTTTAAACCATTTATATATGTGGATAAAGAAGTATTTAACATTTGTTTATTATAATAATTTTTCCATCTCAGTGAAGAATTGCTAAAGGAGTTTGTTAAAAAGGTAGATCACATCCTGAGATCCTAATTCAATTGGTCTGGTATGGGCCTCAGGAATCTGTATTTTAACAATGACTTTCAGATGCAGGGGTCAGAAGACCATATTCTATAAAACACTTATTTAGTACTATCTATGTATCAGGAAATTTGCTAAAAGCTTTACTGGTCTTATTTTATCAAACCATCACATCAACACTATAATGAAAATATTATTAGCCTCATTTTATAGATGAGTAAATGGGGGCTGAGAAAGAGAAATTAAAATCCAAAGTCATTAATCAAATGTGTTTTAGAGATTCAAATTAAATTACAGCTACATGGTTACAATACTCAAACACTTTCAATTATATTACATTATAAAATAAATTCTGACATTAAGAATATTTTAATACTAGCAAAAATGTCAATTCTTTACTAATACATCTTAGGTTAAAAATAATCTGTTCTTTAGTTGAAAATTATGTATCACAATAGTTAGGTTATGCTGTGATAATAAACAACCCTTGGACAGTAGTGACAACACAACTAAGATTACTTTCACTTATGCTCCATGCCTACCTTGAGTTGTTCTGGGGGTGGTGTGCCACATTGTCTTCATTCAGGGACACAAACTGGCAGAGCTGCTACCATCTGAAACATCACTGCTCCCTACTTCAGGGGAGGGAAATAAAGCAAAAAGGCACCAGCTTTCTGCTCACTTTTCATTAGCCAAAGCAAGTTGCATGGCCATACTTAACATTAGGAGGATAGGGAAGTGGCATTCTGACATGTGCTCAGAAGGCAGAGAGCTGAAAATATTTGTGAACAGCACAAAAGTTCACAGGTAGACTTGAAACTACCAGACATAGAGAGACAGGATCTGGATTCAAATTCTGACTTCACAATGTACTAAACTTGTGACTTTGAACAAGTAAAAAAATCTCAGTTTGTTCATTTCCTAAATAGGCATAATACTTGTGCCATATGATTATTGTGAAAATCAGTAAGATCAAATACATAAATTCAAACAGTTTAGTGCCTGAAGCATAATAAATGCTCTCACTAAAATGAGTTGAATTGGAAATAATCACTTTGCTGACTATCCTTACCTATCACTAATGATATTTCAGATTCACATCATTGTCTTATTTTCACATTTAAATTCAGAGATGGTGACTAATGAAATCACTGTGTAGGGAGAATTGAAGGCAGTTAACTTGATAGTGTGAGAGGCTGTCATAGGCTGGAGTTCCCAGTAAACAGACTCTAGTATAGACATATGTTTGCAGGAACACGACCTGCAAATGGGTGAGGGAAGTAGGACTGAATAAGAAGAAAAATTGACTTGGAATGCAGTAGCAAACAGCCAACCTGCCTAGGAGCTCTGGAGTTGGGATGGCTTTTTAGGAATGTTCTGGATTGTGGCACAGGAGCCAGGGCTAACCTCAGGCCAGGTGGTGCCCTTAGAAGGCAATTCCTAGAGAGGGACTCAGCTGAGAGCCATATTCAGGCAACACTTGCTACAGCTCAGGAAACTAGGGGAATGAGGGCCTCAGGCCTAAATGGAGAGATCTGAGCAATGTACCATGACACCCACTTTAAAAGTAAATCTAGAAATGGAATAGGCTGTAAAACTGAAAGACCCTGGACTGTGACTTCTCATTATTTTTCATTAAATCCTGCTTCCATTTGAACGGTAAGCTAACAGGGGTATTTAATGTTTAATATTCTAATACATAAACAGTGACATTTATAGAAAAATGAATAATTGCTACAGAATCTAAATTATTTTCTCTTGCCTCTCTGTCATCTTCATCTAGGAATAATTGATCTCCTAGGGATTATTTTCAGAATGGTAGGGCTAGTGCCAAAAAGGAATTTATTTTCATGACTATCACTTCAGAAATAATTCCTAGAAGGCAGAAGTCATTATTTTGCTTATTTCTACTTTGGCTGAAATACTTTCTAACTTATACATCTTACCTGCCCAGGATTTCTTAATCACACCTGCCCAGGATGTTTCAGTGACACACAAGGGCCACAGGATAAGGAAGGCACATCTTCTGAGCAGGGACATAATCAGATGACTTGACAGATGGGGTGGGGGTGTAAACAAACAATTTAGTAATCTAAAATTTTAAAAGTATATATATTACAGAATATAGAACTGCACTATTTTAAGGTAAAACTATATTCTTTAAATATATTTCATGCTTGCTATAGGGATTTCAAACCACATAGAGGCACAAGTTCATTCTGCTGTGCCTTTAAGGGGACTTCACTAGAAAATTTTGAGAAGCCTACTTTAAACTATTCCAGCTTTCTCATTATGGGCTGATTACATTTGTTTCAAATTACACAATTTTTACACTGCAGAGACACATCTCTAGCAATTATTTCCTTGGGAATTAGAACAAATAAAGGAGGCTTATGCTTCTGTAGAGCACAAAGGGTCAATTACATTATATCTTATCCTTCAATAAAGCTTTGTGTTACCAAGCCCAATGACCCTCCAACAAGATATCAAGAACCTTTCATCTCAAAGTGTCTTCCAAAATAAGGTCATAGTAGAATATAAGTAAGAATAGGATGTGAAATAGTATTTATCAAGCATTTTCCACAAACCAAAATCTTTTCACAGAGTTTATCTCATATAATCCAATTTTTGAGAAATATTTATTATTCTGAGTTTATGAATAAAGAAATGGAGGCTTGGAGAAGGGCTTAAACTCAAGTTGTTGGTTTTCAATTATCCATATTAACAAGTATTGGCCAAAATATTAAATTCTTTGACTAATATAGAGAAGCCCTATGGTATAGGAACACGTCTGGCATTTAGAATCAGAAAGAAATTCAGATCCTGCTTCTAGCATGTACTAACTCTATGACATTTGGAAAAGACTTAACATTTTGAGCCTCAGATATTTTATCTGGAAAATGCAAAATACTAGTGCTGAGTCGTGAAGGTAAAAATAATATATAAAAACACAGCAGAAATTAAATAAATAATAATAATTTTGTTAGATATTACAGTTGAGATCCATATAATAACCTTTTAGGAGCTCCCAAAACTAACTATATGATTACTTGAATAATGAATTTAGTGAATATGCCTAAATAAATACACCACCTCCCCGTCTGCTTAGCATGAAACCTCCTGAATCCCTGGCAGTCACTCAGGAACCCTGTGCATGGAAGGGAAAGGCTCTGACTTAGTTGGCTCCTCTAACTGTGTGATTCAGCCTGGCTCTCAAATGTCTGAGCTTCTCTCAGGCAGTTGCTGACAATAAGAACATCAAATATCCTCCTCTAGTTTTCCCAAAGAAGCCTTGGTAGTATTCTCAGCATGCTTTTTAAAAAATCTTCCTCTTTCACCTGACCCATTTTTGCATGGGTTATTTTCTCCACCATATGAGCTAGCTTTAATTAAAGTTTATAATTCTGGGGTGTCTTCCACATACTCCCTGATGAGTGTGATATAAATGGACGCAATAAACAGACCATCTAATATCGATAGAATCTACAGCTGCATCTGCTAATTAGGGCCAATAAAGGCTTTGGGGGCAAGAGTTCCCATGTGATGTTTGTTTAATTAAAGCCTTTGTCTGCCCTACTCAGAAGGGTGAAAAATATTCCACTTAAAATGTACTGAAAACAAACACAGCCATTTGAATGCAGAACATTCCATAATAGTCCCTCCTGGGCTCCCAGAAGGAAACATTTAGGGCAAAATAATATTTTTTCTTGATAATACATACAATGTTGTTGTTCTTATTATTCTAATTAAACTAGGTAATTTATTCTATTTCCAAATCCACATATATACATAGGAGGAGGTCTGGCCAGTAGGATCTAAGAGGGGAACAAGTTCAGAGATGATCCGGGAGGATTGGGGCAGGGAATTATGCAGTCTTTCATATGTTATCCTATGGATAATGAGCTCACCTTGATCAATTATGTAATGTTTTTCTCTCAATAACAGGCTGAGTATGTACTGTATTATTATCTGCTATGTATCATGGAATAAGTTGCACTGTGGTAGGATGGTGGTGGAAAGGGCCTTAGGCAGAAAGGAAGTGCGGATGTTAGTCCTGATGTTGCTATGAATACAGAAAATTATTTTTTGAGTCTTGGTTACTTTATCTGGGGAAATGGAAGTATGTATATTTAGTGAGGACTTTAGCTTGATTTAAATATTACTGCTTCAGTTTCTTTGATTATACTTTCTTTGAGGGGATTTTTCCAAATATGGTTGATATGAATTGCCAATTTTTAAGCAATTAATATGTAAAAGCATATTTTTTTCTCATGTTTCAAATAGCATTTTTTATTTGTTTTAAACTTGCAGCAAGGGAGCAGCAATAGAGAAAGTAGTTCAAATAAGAGGTTTTGTAGACCATATTTTATGCAAAGAGAAAGGAAAGTATCAATAGAGATGCTGACTAGTTAATTAGCTACAGGACTGTCTTGTTTTTTACAGAAGCATATATTAAAATTAAATTTATAAGTTGGTCTTTGATATATCTTGTAGGGTGGCTTTTAATCACCATGAAGAATTTCAATTATCAATGAATTATAGACATATGTGATGAATAGCTAATTAACAGAAAGTACACATTAGCTATTAGAACCCTAGATAAAAGGTTCTTTGGCTGCACAGGTGGAAGACTCTGATCTATATAACTGTCCTCAGTTCATAATTTAGCCCTGTGCTTTGCTAGAAACAATAAATACCACATTGCCTTGATTCTAAGATGAACATCATTCTCTTTCCACATTTTAATGTTTCTGAAATCAAGATGCTTCTCAGAAATCAAAGCCAAATAGGACTAGCCTGAGTTGTAACATAGCTGTCGTTGCCTACAAATATGCAAATTCAGCCGTGCGTGGGATGGGAGTGTGTGTGGGTGGGGGGGGCAACTTTATCTGACATTCACCTCAGTTTAGTTACTTGCACTGTACCAGGTATGAATTGATTTCTTAGATATGACATCTAAAGCACAATACACAAGAGAACAAATTGATAATTTGTACTTCACCAAAATTAAAACCTGCTCTTCAAAAGACATTGTTAAGAGAATTGTAAGACATGCCAATGGACTGGGAGAAAATATTTCAAAGCTTATATCTGTAAAGAACTTGTATCCAGAATATGTTAGTATAAAACTCAATAATAAAGCCTAAATATTCAATAATAAAAAAATTTAAATGGACAAGGATTTGAAGAAACACTTCACCAAAGAAGACATTGTGGTGACAGACATATACATAAAAAGGTGCTTACCATCATTAGTCATTAAAGAAATGCAAATTAAAACCAAAAGTGAGATACTGCAATGCAGCTGTTAGATGAACTAAAATGAAAAAGACCGACCAGTTGGCAAGCAAGGAAATGGAACGCTAATGCATTGCTGAGTGAAATGTAAAATGGCACAACTACTTTAAAAGATAATGTGTCAGTTACTCGCGAGTTAAACATATACCTACTATGTGATCCAATCATTCCTTATTAGGTCTCTATTCAAGAAAAATGAAAGCATATATCCACTCAAAAACTCATATATAAACATTCATGGAAGCTTTATTTACACTAGCAAAAACTTGAAACAACCCAAATATCCATCAACAGTGAATGAATAAACTGTGATGTATCCATAAATGAAATATTATGCAACAATAAAAAAGGTATAAATTATTAACATATTATAACATTGGTAAATCCCTATATAATTATGCTGAGTGAGAGAATCCAGACAGACATGTATAATTCTATGGACATAAAATTCTAGAGACCAGCCTGAGCAAGAGCAAGACCCTATCTTTGCCAAAAATAGTAAAACTAGCCAGTGTGGTGGCTCACACCTGTAGTCCCAGCTACTTGGGAGGCTGAAGCAGGAGGATAACTTGAGCCCAGAAGTTTGATGTTGCAGTGAGCTAGGATGATGCCACTGCACTCTAGCCTGGGTGACAGAGAAAGACTCTGTCTCAAAAAAAAAAATCAGTGAACTTGAAGAAGACAAGTCAATACAAATTATCCAAACTGAAACACAAAGGGAAAAAAGAGTGAATAAAAATGAAATAGATAATCCAATATCTGTGGAACAGTATTAAACAGTACAACATATTAACATCAGAGCATCAAAAAAAAGAGGGAATTATAGATCAGAATGAATATCTGAAAGGATAACAGTTGAAAATGCTCAAAATTATGAAAGACAACTCACAGATACTTGGAGCTCGGAGATACCCAAGCAGGATAAATAAATATACGTTAAAAAAAACCAAAATGTGTAAACATATCACAATCAAACTGCTAAGAACCACAGATAAAGAGAAAATATGGAAATCATTCAAAAAATAAAAATATTTCATACAGGGAAACAATAATAGGAATTACAGCTGACTTCTCATCAGGAACAACAGAGAACAGAAGATAATGGAATGGCATCTTTAAGGTACTGAAAAAAAATACTGTTATCTTGCAATTCTATCTCCAACAAAAATATTCTGCAAAATTAGAATGAAATAAAGCATTTCAGAGATACAAATGCTAAAGAACTCATCTCCAGCAGATCTTCACTACAAAAAAAGCTAGAAAAATTTCTATAGACTGAAGGGAAATGGTATGGTATAGAAACCTGGTTCTGCAGGAAGGAAAAGAAAAGCACCAGAAAGTGTAATACTAAAAACTTTGTTTAAAGTATTTCTGGCTTTGTACATATATATCATCAAATCATTACATAGGCTATTGGCTGTTTAAAGCAAAAATTATAACAAAGAAATATGGGGTTTATAATGTCAGTATATAATGTGAGTAAAACATATGTTTAAAAAATGTTAACAAAAGCCAAATGTGGGAAGGTAATAATTGAAAATATGCTGTTGTAAAATTCTTACATTGTATATAAAGTAATGGGATATTTTTAATGTAGTCTGTAATAAGCCAAGTGTACATATAGTAACATATGTACATATGACCCCAAAAGCAATCTCTTAGACACACACACACGCACACACACAAATGAATTACTCCGAAGTCAGTACAGAAGAGAAAATAGGCACTTAAAAATACTTAATTCATCCCAAGTAGGCAGGAAAGAAGGAACAGAGGTATATAGAGCATATGGGACACATAGAAATTAGACACCAAGATGGTAGAATTAAACACAACTATTTCAATAACTACATTGCATATAAATGGAGTCAACACACTAACACAATTCAGAGATTATCAGGCTAGATTTAAAAAATGAACCCAGCTATATATTGTCTATAAGGAATATATAAAAACACAAATTGAATAAAAAAGATATAAAATTACTGTCAAAGAGTAGGCATAAAAAAGTGGGTGTGACTTGTGATTCAGAAGTTGCCCACCTGAGGACAGCTTGTTATTGGAATCAGTTACCTTCCCCTTTTTGACATATCTATATCCCTAAATATAACTTCTTATCCCTCCATTTCTGTGCTCATGCCATGTTTTATTTGTCCCCACTTTCTACTTTTCACAGAAAATCATCCATGTATTTTTCTGATTGTCTATTATGAACCCAATGCTATGAAACAAACAAAATTGAATTCATTAAATTCATCAAAATGTATAATCTCATTAGGAAAGCATGATACAGAAACAAATAGTAAGTGTTAAATGATTTGTTAGGGGTAGTTCATTCTATAGAAATTTGGGGGAAAAAAGTGACAAGGATAAAGGTGAGACTTAGTGCTTTGAAGATACCAATAGCCTCCTAACTGTTCTCTGTTTCCAGTCTTGACCTTCCTCTTAAACTTTTCTTAACAATAGATAATAATATTACCAAAGTAAAGATCTGATTTTATCATTTCCCTACACAAAATCCTTCTCCCCTGTGACCCCATCCTCACCAGCAGGTGGGTCTATTTATTATTGTTAAAATCCAAGCTATGTGGGGTGAAACCCAGACCCAAAGCTTCAGCCTTTCTTCTTCCCCAGAACCTTGAACATCCTCCTAGTGTGCACTCTAGTTCCCCCACAAAGCTGGGGCCCATTTTCCTGAGTCTAGATACCATGCTTACCTATTACTTTGCTGGGTCCTGATACCATGCCTAACCACTCAGGCACTAACTAACCAGGAATTTTTAGCCAAAATTTAGAACAGTGTTACTACCCCTATTTGTGCTCAGGAGACTCCTGCAGCCAAGTTCCATCACCTATAGAAGATGCTCCCTTTAAATACCTATGCTACCTGGATCACATTACCTTGTTTCACTGGAATCCATAAATTGAACTGCTACTTCCTTTTATTCCACACCAACTCACATATGAGGTCCTAGATTGCTTCATAAGGGTAGGTTTATAACACTGTGTTCCATATGACTCTTCCCCCTCTAAGGTCCAATCTCCCTTCCCCAAGGAAAAGAATGGAGGGTGATAGAAGGCAAAGTACACAAGACTGAATTGAGACAGAATGGTTGTCAAATTGAAAGACAGTGATTTAATGCTATTAGCTTTCAACATATAGAAGAGAGACTATGCTGCCTCCTTGTCTAATAATAAAGACCCCCATTGGAGGTCCCAGAGCACTAAATGATATGAGGCTATGGATTAGAGGGATCCTAGTTAACAAACATTTTCTAGGAAAAAAGAACATGGTGCTTATGTATGGCACCAGGACACATCTACTCATGGGCATATTTGTAAACAGCCAGGACCACATCTGTTCTCTAATCACAGATCAGTCATGGACAGTATGATTACCTTCAAGAAGAGCATAAAAGAATTAATGCTAAAGAAAGCATAAATAATTCTCCAAGTAATTATTGGCTAAGAGTGTTGTGTAATTTGCTGTCAGGCACAGTTAAAGAAAGAATTGCTAACTCAAGTCCTACTACATTGCATTTCAGAAAATATACATTGAAAATAATGTGGCATGGTGGAAAGAGAATAGGCTTAAGTCTAGAACCATGGGCTCAAGTACTGGTTATTCCAAATACCCTGAGCCAGGCTCTTAGTCTCACTGAATCTCAGTTTTTATATCTGCAAAATAGGATTTTAAAACCCGTCCTATCTAATAGGATGTTTTGAAGAGCAATATAAGTAATACACTACCGTTCAAAAGGTAGTTATTTTGTCTATTATTATGGCCATTTAGACAGGCATAGTATCACAATATTAGGTAAGAAAGTCTTAATTTTTTTAACATGTAAATGGTTATTAAATGTTTTAAATCCTTCTTTTACTAAACAGGAGATTTGAAGATCAGCTTTTGAGGCCAGAGTTTTGGGCAGAGGCCAACATAATTCAGCTGCCAGCTACAAAGTACTACAGCAAGTGCCAAAAACACTACTCATTTTTGAATGGGAAAATGTTTCTGCCAAACTAAGTCTTAAGGGTTTTTATAGTTTTTTCCCATATGTTCCTATGAAAAGGTCATTTTTCATATCTCATTTTTGAATGGGGCTGTCAGAATAACAAGATTTAACCGTTTTCCAAGCCTAGGAAATCACTCTAGTTAAAATGAATTTGAGGATATGGAGTATTTTTAGGGAATTCGGTGAATTATGCCTTGAAGTCATAGACAGCACATATTGAAATCAGCATAGGTGAATGATACCCACTTTATCTTCAGCCCATCCAGGTCTGCTTCTGTATAGGCAGCTCCCAGACTAACATTCCAGAACTGGCAACACTACCACCTTCTGGGGACAATAGGGCAATATTTCAAATATTTGATAATCAGTCATGTTATGACTTATTAGAAAATGCCATTTTCACTCTTAGTCATCCCCATCCCATGGCCAGATTAGAAATAGGAGGAGGAGGCTTGTTACAGCAGACCACAGAATCTCTAAATTCCAGGCAGCTAGAATGTCATGGTCTGGGGAGGAACTAGAGCGCTGAACTAGAGTGCAGGTCCCTGCTTCTGCCAGGAGGAAGGGGCATCATTTTCCTGTTCTTACATTGGCATTCTGCGGGCTAGCAGAGGCCCTGAGAGATTGAAATGTTATGGTAAATAGGTCTGAGTTTCTTAGAACTGGTATGAAACTTCTAATAAATAAAAATTCCTGGAAAGTTACACAGTAGGACTGAAATATCTTCAAGGAATTCAGCCTTCCAAAATTGTTTTAAAGAACAATTGATAGTGGTTACTGCAAACAAATATACCTGTTTTGAGTTTATATTCTCCACATTTGAGATTCCACACTAAACCACTTATACCCTATTAAGGACTTTGCATATTACTCAAATAGAAAGCTATATCCCTCACGATATTTGTCACTCAACTTCCATAAAACCCTACCAGCCAAGAAAGGTTTTGCTTAGTTTAAATTTCTGTAGCCTGCATTATGAAAACAACAGATTTATTGAATACACATTTCTACAATTACTAGCCCTATCCACCTTGAAACATTCCTGAGCTACCAGAAGCTAGTTAAGAACTTTAAGTAGGGATGTGACATTGTCACCCTTGCTATAGTGAGGGACTGAGGGAGGGACGGCTGGAAGGAGGGAGATATGTTAAGAGGTCATAGCAGTGACACAGGTTACAGATCTGAGCTTAACACAGACGTGTGGGGAGACAGATATAATAGGTATTTAGAAATTAGAATTAGCAGGAGGTCATGATTAATGGAATGTTGGGGGTAAAGAAGAAGAATAAATATCATACCTAAGTTTCTGATTTTGAAAAATTGGAAAATGGTGGTGTCGTTAACTAAAAGGATGGAAATGAGCTTTCTTTAGGGACAGGGAAATGATGTGTTCATGTTTGCTCATGTCGCATTTATCTTGATGTACAAGTGCAGAATGAGGTACCTGGTTGAGAGTCATAGTAGGCAGCCTTCATCACGACCCCAGTGATCTTTACATCCTGGTATTCAGGCTTTGTGTAATACTATCTCCTTGAGTAATTTGCTTCTGACCAATAGAATATGGAAACATTGAGACTATATCTTTCTCATGATTAGGTTACAAAAGATTATAAATCCCATGTTGCTAGTGCACTCTCTCTATTGCTTGCACACTTTGATGGAGGAAATTGTCATGTTAAAGAGGCCTACATGGCAAGGCACTGAGAGTGGCCTCTGGTTAACAGCCATCCAGGAACTGAGGCCTTTCATCTCGGTTCCTGCAAGGAACTGAACTGAATCTACAATCTCTGAGTTAGCTGTTTCCAGTTGAGGCTTCAGATTAGACTATAGACCATGGGCTGGCACCTTGATTGTAGACTTGTGAGAGACCAGGAAGCAAAAAAATCCAGCAAAACTGTGCCTGGATTCCTGACCCAAAGAAACTGTAAGATAATAAATGTGTGTTGGTTTAAACAACTACGTTTTTGGATAATTTATTAGGCTGCAAAAGATAACTAATACAGGGGCTCTGGAGGTGAAGGCTAGATTTGGGACTCACCAGCATACAGGTAATATGTACTGAGTATGAATAAGCTCACTGAGAGACAATGTGCAGTGATGGGGAAAGGGAGGTTGGTACAGGAGGTAAAGGAATAGTGAAATTTAAGGAATGGATGAAAGACCAGGAGCCTGAAAAGAAACCCGCAAAAAAGTAGTTAGAGATCTGAAAGCCAGGAATTGCAAGGTTAAGGGAGGCATGACCAAATACGAAGTGCTGAGATTGAAAACTGCTGTCAGCAGCAAGGTGGATTTCACTTACCTTTATGTGAACAAATTCAAAGAAAGGACCTGGTGGAAGGTAGATTTTAACAGATTGAGGAGCAAACAAAGTAAAAAGGTAAAAGAAACTTCATTGAAGACAGATGTTGAAAGAAGGAAAGAGTAATGTGACACTTGCAGTAGGTGAAAAGTTGGTGGCTTTTTTAGGGGGAGAGAGACTTGAGCATATTTATGTGATGAGGCCTTCTTGGTCATGCAAATTTTGATTACATTTTCTGTTATTTATAGCATAGCTGTTATTTATAATGAAAACAATAAAGGAAATAACTTGTTCAGCCATTTATAATCCTCTTGCCCTTTTGAAGGCACTTACTTGTCCGTTTGCATTTTACATAACAAAACATAGCATCATTTTTCCCACATATAACATAAATATTTCTTAATGTTGTTATGTTGGTGGCATAGTTATTTTTAATATTGTATAATATATTGTCAAGCTTGTGTACTACAAAATGATGTATTTCCTATTTGTTGGACCTCTAGGTTGTTTCCAACTTTTTATAACTGTAAATGATGCTGTGATTAATGGCACAAAGTTGCTCCAAAACAAAAACAGAGAAGCTTCCCATGAAAGTGTTTTCTGGACACTTGCCAAAGTCAACACTCTTCATGCTAAAGGGCTCTGAACTGAATTCAATAAAAATTCATGCAAAAACTGCTGGGCCTCCTTCTTTTTTATTCTTTTATTATCCCAAACTTCAGAAGCCTGGCAGGTGGGTGTTTCAAGTATACAGAGAGGGATCATTGAGCGTCCAGATTTAAACTTTCTGTGAAACCAAATGTGTTCACCAATGTGAACTGATTTTGGGTTGATGTCTTTCTACGGACATCCTGAGGTACAAGAAATATAGCAGAGAGGACCTCAATAATCTTTCTTCTTTTATTTACTTATTTTATATAGGAAGGAATGTTGCTGTCCTTAATACCTCCCTTGCCATTGCACTCACAAGCAAAAGAATCCACTCTTCCTTGGAGGGCTGAGTGTGCTGCCAAAAAATATCTTTCATGTGAGCTTATAGCAATTGTTGCAAATCTGCTACGTTAGGTTTGCCAAATCCTTCCTAAGAATCGCTATCACATTTCTGGTAAGACATTTGTTGAAAGGAAAAACCTGTACTGTTTTTGCAGTGATCAGCTGAAATTCAACATGTTTCAAATAGAGCTTGTCATTCCTTGCTCACCACCTCCCTCCTGACTTCTATTCTATCTGTGAGACTACCCTTCTTTTACTTATCCTAGTTTAAGGTGCTGAAGGCATCTTATCTCTCAGAGCTGGTGCAAGTGATAGGTAGCTACGAAAAGATAAGGAAGGACAGAAAAAAGATAAGGAAGGACAGAAGGGACCAGGACCTGAAAAATCCACACACTCGTGGGGATAGCACAGGAAGGACATCCTTAGGGAGGAGAATAGTAAGGACTGTGGTGCTAGAACAGAGACCTGGGTTCACATCCCAAGAAAATGGATGAGTTCTGTGTTTTGGGGCAAGTTACTTAACTGGTCTTATTCCTTATCCATAAAACAGAATCTATACAAGAAATTGAATGAGATGTCATATGCAAAGGGCTTGCCACACTACGTGGCACAAAGTATGACCTTGAGAAATGGTGGCATAGTTATTATTACTAATAAAGACAGAATGAACTGGGTACAAAAATCAAGTGTAATTTGGCAGTTAGAGGTGTCCACTGGTCAGTCAAGGTGAACAGGCGGCAGCAAGCTCCTGGGGAGGGGTGGAGGAGGCAATGGTGCTGGTCCTGTGGAAGGCAGGAGCGCAGTGATGGGGACCCCAGGCTCTCAACAAAATGCAGAATTCCTAAAGGCAGACGGTGGGAATCAGAGAAAGTCACTCCACTGTAGAAGGAGTGTAATTACCAGGTGGGGTTTTACTGGTCAGAGTCTTGTCTCTAGAGATGACAACAGCGTGAGTAAGACTACATCTCAGCCCCCAAGAAATAAAGACAAAGGGCTAGGAACTGAGAGAGCCACCAAGGCTCAGGGAAGAAATGGGGAGCTGTTTCCAAACAGGGTCTCACCCCGACTGAGATTATAACTTGAAGTTGAGTTGTCTAACTGGTACAGCCCCCTGAATCCCACATGCCAAGCCTTTTCAATGGTTCCTCCCAGCATATAACTGAAAGAAAACAGTGAAAATATCTGAATTTTGGAATGGGTACTTTTGTGCCTATACACATTCAAGCTTACTGCACTGAGACTTATAATTTCCATGAGTCTGATGAAATTTTATGCGAAGTATAGTATGAGTATGTTCATTTTTGTGGGGGTAGGATCCATAGTTTTCATTAGTCTTGAAAGGACCCACAACCTAGCAGGGGTGAAGGATCAATGCTTTAAACAAATTCTCTTTTTATGTAAAAATATTACAATCTACCCCTTTCCTTCTTATCTTTATTTTGATCAAATGTTTGGAGAGATGAATGGTGTGTTCATCTTCTATGGCAGAATTTTCTCATGTGCACAGGCTTCCAACTATAACTTCCCATTAGCTCCCCTTATTTTTTTAATAAGCGTTCATCATAATTTCTGGTTCGCTAATAAGTCCTATTTTCATAAATTATGGCTATGAATTTAATACATTTTATACCTTTTTACAATCATGTCAGTGGATGCCTACTGGGTAGGGGCTACTGCAGAATGGGCTCAATCTGTCATGTCGAAACTGAAGGCAAGTGTCTTCAGCTTCTTTCACTGCTTCTAGCTTCCCCCACTCCCTTGGCCCCATGTGCCGTTCACTGCTCCCCTTGATTTTTCAAAGTCACCTCAAGTTCCTTATCTTTGGAAGCCTCTGGGATTACTTCAACTCTTAGAATTCTTTCCCTCCTCCAAAGTATATAATATTTATTTGGTGCCAGGAAAGAGTGTAAAGCAGTTAGCATGTTGTAGACCAGGCTTTTCCAACCTCAGCACCACTGACATTTTGGGCTGGATAATTCTTCATGTGGAGGCCTGTCCTATGCATTGTAGAATGTTTAGCTGTATACATGGCCTCCACCAACTAGATGCAGTAGCACACTTCGCTCCTCACCCCAAGTATGACCACCCCAAATATCTACAAACATTGCCAAATGTCCTGAGGGGCAAAATTGCCTCTAGTTAAGAACCACTGCTGAAGAATGATCACCGTGTATCAGGTAATGTGCTAGACTCTGTGCAGGTTTTATTTCATGGTTATATTCTACTTTCCTACCTTTATTCTTCTCTTTAATTCAGTTCACTCCTTATTTTTAATTTACCTTGTATTCCATCTTTACCTTTGTAAAGCACTTTAAACCTTTTAAAACAAGGCAAGTTGTATATAAACACTCATCGTTTTTTTTAAACCTTGCCACAGCCCTTGAAAATAGATATTAGCATTGCCTTTTAAGAGGTAGACACTCACAACTAGACTTCTCTGCTTAATAACTGAACAAAGTCCAAATAACAAACATTGGAGGAACAAAGACTCAATATCAGGATTGCCTAATTCCAAAGTCCACGATATTTTCATGACACAATGCTATTTTTAACTGGTACATATTTATACATATTTATGGGGTACATGTGTTATTTTGATACGTGCATACAATGTGTAATGATCAAATAAGGGTATTTAGGATATCCATCACCTCTAACATTTATCATTTCTGTGTTGGGAATGTTTCATATCGTCTCTTTTAGTTAATTTGAAATATACAATATATTGTTAGCTGTAGTCACCCTATGGTGCTATCAAACACTAAAACTTACTCCTTCTATCTAATTGTATGTTTGTACCCATTAACCAACCTCTTTATTTCTCTCCCCACCCTCTTCCCAGCCTCTGATAATTATCATTCTACTATCTACCTTCATGAGATAAACTTTTTTAGTTCCCACATATGAGTTAGAATGTGCCATATTTGTCTTTCTGTGCCTGGCTTATTTTACTTAACATAATGACCTCCAGTTCCATCCACGTTGCTGCAAATGGCAAGATTTCATTCTTTATTATGACTAAATAGTATTCCACTGTGTATATATATCACATTTTCTTTATGTTTTCACCCGCTGATGGATACTTAGGTTGATTACATATCTTGGCTATTGTGAATAGTGCTGCAATAAACATGGGGTTTTAGGTATCCCTTTGACATACTGATCTCTTTTCTTTTGGATAAATACCCAGTAGTGGGATTGCTGGATTGTATGATCATTCTATTTTTAGTTTTTTGAGAAACCTCTAAACTGTTTCCCATAATGTCTATACTAATTTACATTACTACCAACAGTGTATTAGAGTTCCCCTTTCTCTGCATCCTCATCAGCATTTGTTATTTTTTGTCCTTTTGATAATAGCCATTCTAACTAGGGTAAGATGATATCTCATTGTGCTTTTGATTCACATTTCAATCAAATCTGAATTTGATTGAATCACATGATGCTGAGTATTGTTTCATATACCTGTTGACCATTTGTCTTTTGAGAAATGTCTATTCAGATTCTTTGCTCAATTTTTAATGGAATTATTTGTTTTCTTGCTTTTGAGTTCCTGTATATTCTACATGTTAGCCCCTTGTCAGATGAATAGCTTGCAAATATTTTCTCCCGTTCTACAAGTTGTCCCTTCAATTGTTGTTTCCTTTGCTGTACAGGTTTTTGGTTTAATCTAGTTCCATTTGTCTATTTTTTGTTTTATTGCCTGTGCTTTTGAGGTTTTAGCCATAAAATCTTTGCCTAGACCAATGTGCTGGAGCATTTCTCCTATGTTTTCATCTAGTAGTTTTATAGTTTGAGGTCTTACATTTAAGTCTTTAATCCATATTGAGTTGATTTTTGTATATGGTGAGAGACAGAGGTCTAGTTTCATTCTTCTACATATGGATATCCAGTTTTCCCAGCACTATTTATTGAAGAGGGTGTCCTTTCCCCAGTCTATGTTCTTGGTGACTTTGTCAAAAATCAGTTGGCTGTAAATACATGAATTTATTTCTGGGTTCTCTATTTGCACAATGCTATTTTGTTTACTTTTTTCTGTAGGATCATCCTTTTTACTCAACTGAATTTTAGCCTGCAGAACTAGGATCATATCTGCTATCTCTTGGGAATAGTGTCCATTTCTCATGATGGCATAGAAATAGTCAATCTAAAGGAAAAGCAGGCTTTTTAGTTCTTCAGAAACTCACAAAAGAGAGAATTGGGATATAAAAAGCTGATACTAAAAGCATTCATTTTCTATCATTTGTCTTAAACTACACTGAAACTATTCAATACCTTTGAAGGTTCAGAAAATACATTACAGAAAAAAAATCATATCAATGATTACTTTAATACACAACCTTAGCTTCATGGCATTTCCCTCATTTCCTCAGGAGGAGGTTATTTCTCCAACTTACTTTCAATTGATTGCTAGGATTTCAATCTTTTTAGACCTTTTGCATTAGAGGAAGGAAAAAGTGTGCTATTTTTTTCTCGATGTGGGGAGTTTAAAGTTTATCACACTCTTTCCACATTTAACCTATAGAATTGAATTTCAAAAAACAAATTATCTTTTAGGACATAAAGTTCAAAATCAAAGTATTGCATTAGCATCACATCCTCAAAGTTGGAAAAGGAGAGGTTAAATTTCTTCTACTAACTCTCAAAAGGCATTTAAAGAAAAGGGATCTTGATAAATAGACTTCTGAAAGGAAAAAGGAAGACACCAACAAACGCATGTGTTGCATTTTCTGTCCAAGGTTTAGTTTATTTCTGGCAATTCTAGTTTGCTACTGCCAGGACGATATACCATGACCAGAAGTTCTGCTGAGGTTTCATTTATTCTATAGCCCAGGCAATTTCAGGCAAATTTACACTTTCAATCAGAACTACAATTCAATGAGGTCAATATTTTATAGCTAATATTTCATTAGGTCTAGTTGCTAACTGACCCACCACCAATACACAATTTCCAGTACACACACTTACCATCAGAGAAGATTCCAATATACCTAAAGCTCTCCGAACTTGGTCAGGAGGTTTCTACTTAACTTTAGACCATAAGTCAGGCTTTATTAGAGTGAAGAGATATAAATATATTCCCATTACTATGTTTAGAGGAAAACTGTTAAATTAAGCCTTCCAAACTACCACACATGGATTGGCACTTGAGTACTTGCCCTCAAGAGACAAGAACAGGATTTTGGAGAGCTGGAACGGATCTCAGAAATGATTTTACACAGCAAGATGAAGTTATTGCTCTCATAACATTTAGACAACGTTTAGGAAGAATGGAAACATTCTTTCATCATTTTTCTTAACTGAGAGGCAGCAAGTACAGTACAAAGTTCTGGACATATCGAGGTCTAGATTTATCTTTATTAGGTGGAAGCTCAGGCATGTTACTTTACCTCTTGAGTTCCATTTTAAATGACAGAGGTGGACTAGATAACCTTCCAGCATGAATGTTATGTGGATCTGTTCAGCTTACTTTATCTCAATGCTATTTAGAGCCTCAGTAGGAAAATCAAATTGTTACAATCTTAGATTAACCTTAGTCTTTGCCGTTTCAAAGTTGCAGTGAGTTTTCCCTGTCTGGGTCCAGTTACTCATCTCTGCTGTAGCCTTCCAAGCTCCATCATCTCTCAGACTTGTTCTCCCCTCCCTGCAGGCAGAACACAAGCAATGGTAGGGAAGAGGGATGTCAAAACTCTGTACTACCAAAACAAAACAAAAAAAAAATCAAAATTATCTCCCTGATTCTTAGTTTTTGAAGGTTTTTCTCTATGGGTTTCCTTGTGCCAGTGTTCCTCTGTATGTCCTTTTCTCCTTAAAAAAAAAAAAACAAAAAAACTCGTAAGTCCCTTCTCTGCCCTCTCTTAGTAGGATACAACTTATTTATAGAACACATTTTATCTGCTTCCTCATATTAAAGGATTTTATAATTTGAATTCAGAAAAAGATGACTTGAGTAATAACTAGTATTTATAAACTTTTTACCACATGCCAAGCAGTGTTCTATGTACTTCCCACATTTATGAAAGCATTTAACCCTCAGAGAACTTTATGAAGCAGGTACATCTATCCCTTACTATCCAAATCTATTCAGTTCCTGAATTCAGCGAGCAAGTTTGGATGGCCAAAAAAACTGCATTATTTTTACTTATCTTTAGTACACTTGGGATGGTGAAAAGCCTGAGCTTAAATAGCAAGTAATTTATTTTGAAAAATGCACATGCAAATCAATTTGGTTCCTTTGATGCAATAGCAAGGGTTTAGAGGGGAAGAATTTGAGACAGTGAGAGGTATATACACCATTATCTCCATTTTGCCGATAAAAAACTGAAGCACAGGTAAGTTAAGGAAACTGTCTGAGGTTTCATGGCTAATAAGTGGCAGAGCCAGCAATCTTATCCAGGCACTACAGCTCCAGAGTCTTTATGCTTGTGCTAGACTGCCCAGCTAAACATTATTTTCCTTCTCTGTGGCCTGTGTTGTCATCCATGCTTGCTATCCCTGTAGATTTTCTGGGAATCTTTGGGGAGTTTAGCCAGAGTCCCCACCACACTTGTTCTAGAGCTCAATTTGTCAACAGACTCTGATTGTATGCTCTATTAGCACTGATATAAACAAGTCTTAGATACTGAAACTTGCTTTTTTGTATAGCTTAATAGTCTAATCACATGTCTTTAATGAATTCTGCCATATGGATGAAATAAGTGATCTTACAGAAACAGGAAAAGCAGATCGCTACAGTAAATCCAGGTTGAAGTATAGTGTAACTTGAGCTCTCGTTTTGGGCAATCCCTCTTGCAATCGCTAAAAACTCAGGACCTCTTCAAACCATCACTTGTCCTCAACTAATCATGATTGTAAGATATAGCTTCCCATAGCCAGTTAGGTTCACACCTGTATTTAGCCTTTCAGTGTTTCCTAAAGTATTTAATGAATAATGCCAGCAACGAATTTACTTAAGAGCTCAGTCAGGGCCCTTACGAAATCATGCAGAAACACCAATGCTGTACATCTTCATGAGTTGCTCTCTTATGTTGTCAGTTGACTGCTATCCAACCAGAAAACCAGAGGATAAACTCATGCTTACATGTCCAGTAAAATCTTGTTAAACTGACAACTAGTAACTTTATAAATCTTAAGAGTAAAAAAATATTCATGCTTGATTTCAAAAGCCTGTTTACATTTTCACCTAGCAGCAAGGCTGAGCATAAGGTAGGACTAAAATTACATTCAATCAGTAACAGGTAACAGAAATATACCTCGTTAGAGCTTTCCAATGATTAGGGCCCTGGCTATGCCTGCCACTCAGAGTGCCTGCTTCTGTGTCACAGTGTGGTGGAAATGTTAAAGGTATGTAGCAGCCTGCCAGGAGGCCTAAGAAGCCACACCTTAAACATGGTACATACTTCTGAAGAGCCACTTCAGTTCAAGGAAAGTAAAAATGTCTTTGTAGACAATGCAGAAAATACATGGGTTTAAGACAAAACTCTGAGACTCAAAATGTCAAGGTGAAATTTCTAAGTATGCAGCTAGTATTCCTGGTGATTTGGGATACTCTGATGGGAAGGGCTGAGATTCAGTGCTCTAAGGTGTTCAAGGAGAACTGGATTTAGGAGATCCACGTTCTAATCATGATTTCATTACTTACCAACTGTGTGACCTTGGACAAGTCACTTGCCCTATTTCTAAACTTCAGTCTCAATCTTACGCAAAGAGGTTAGATTGCATGATCTCTATGGTTCCTTCCAGTTCCAAAAGGTTTGTGGTTCTTGTTTATGTCTTAGAGCTCTGACTGCCTAATTCCTCTGTCACATCATTTCTAATAGATGTCATCTGTTTACTCAGCATAGAGGTTTCATACCACTGTGAAATATCCCTGGCAGATTCTAAAGATCTATCCAAATCTAAACAACTAATATTCTACTCATTAAGCTATTATTACTCACCTAATGTAAGACTAACCAATACTCCCAAATGTAAGACACACATCACAAGAAATAGTCTAACCAATATCTAGATTTTATCAAAAATTCCAATTTCTTTTCTCTGTGACCTCTGGCTCAAATACCCAGGAATGATTTTAGGGTTCACTAGGCATTATCTGAGTATACCTCCTGTCACAAAGGTTCATAGTTTTGTTTTTAATTGAAATATCCTCAGATGCTTTTCCTTCTTAATGAAGTACTTACATGGGTAACCTAAGTGAATCCAACAAAAGAGCCAATGGCAAATATTCCCCTAAGTATACATAAACTCTGTAATACACACCATTTATAAAAAAGTTTAAAACATTTTAATAATCATTGCCATATTTTGTGACTGATACAATTTAAAAATAAGTCTTTATTTTCACATAGCTTTTTTAAAAAATATAACATCTGAATTACAAGTGATTAAGCAAAATCCATTACTTCACAGCTCACCATCTCCCATAAAATTCTCATTTAATTGAATACTTAGACAAAAGTAGGGCAGTGGTTGATAGGAAAATATATTAAAATTAAGGGTGGTTTAATTTTAAAGACAAAAACCTTCATAGGAATCTGAGTGTAAGCTTCTGAAATTACTGCTGTAAGTCTCCAGTCTGTAAATAAACCAATCCCTTTTATGATTGATGGTGATCGGTATGAAATGCTGGGTGGTATAACCTACAATTTAGGAATTGGTGTGGCTGCCACTGCTATGCTCTCAATGGCACACTCGTTGGTTCCTCTGCGGATCCTGAAGTAGCCATCCTCACCCCAGCTAGGGCCCCAGCTATTTTTAACAGTCCAGTAATCCATCCCAGAAGCTGAGTCAGTGCCATAGCCTACGAGCAGAACAGCATGATTAGTCAGCTCAAAGGGGTTGAAAGGGTCTCTCAGACCAGTGCGGTGGTAGATCCCTCTGCGGTAGTGGAGAAAGTCATCATAGACTTCAAAAGCAACTGCCATGGGCCCATGGTGGACCAGCTCAAGCTTCATCAGAGCTTCATTACAGCCCCCATAGAAACCTCCCACATAGTGGTACTCAGAGGAGTAGTAACGAGAGCAGTCTTTCTTCATTTTGCATGGAGAATCAGTGCCTGTGTAGGGGAAGCAGGCCTCTTCCACCAGCCCAAAATCTTGGGCATACTTTCCTGCGATGAGGTATGGGAAGCCACCTTCACAGCCTGAGGATGAATAACACATATGGTTATTAACTAATCCGTATTAGAAAAGGGCACGGGAGAAATTGTCCCATTTCCTATTTTTCTTCTCTGCTCTGTTATTCTTTGTACGTTACCCCTGGAAGTTGTCCTTAGCTTAAATGTCACTTCAGTCATCCGTCTAGCTAACTATCCTTTCACTCCCCCTGCCCCATGCACTTAACATATATTTATTTAGCACCTAATATGGAAGGTAGCTATGGTGTGGTGGTGAAGTGGGATGGCTCTGAATCCTACATCCATTCAAATCGAAAGCTTTTTCAAACGTACAAAGAATTTAACTTCTTTGTACCTCTGTTTACTCATCTGTAAAATATAGATGGTAACACTTCATGTAAAAACAATAAAATTAGCTATTATTGCTATTGCTAAATGGCCAGACCCATCCTCAGCTCTTCCACAAGCAAGTCTTCCCTGACAGCCTCCTGATGAAATGTCCTCCACCACACCTCCCTCCTACAGTACTAGCCCTATTACACACAGCCATAACCCTGTAATTTTTCTCCATTGTTCTTCTCACCATCACAATTATATAATTTCTATTTCCCTCACTTAACTTTAGGCTTCATGAGAGTATGGACTGCCTTAATATATTACAGCCCCCAGGGCCTAGCAGTAACAATGTTGGTGCTTAGTAAATATTTCAGAAAGAATGAAAGGCTCACTGGCAAATAGTCATTCACCAGCAGTTTCACTGGTGTGCTGGGAAATTTTCCACTGGCCAAATCTGGTCTTGACAGCAGAAAACTTTAAAACAATAATGTTTTCCCCTGAATCAATTGTAGCTGGGCTTTCTACATATATTACATATGGCCTGTTCTGAAAGCCTAAGTACAGAATTTAAAAATTCTTCTAAAGAGAAACCAGTGTTAGTATGATTTTAATAGGAATAGGGTTTTGGAGTGAGACCATGGTTGGAACTGAAACGCCAATGCTTAAAAGCTATGTGACTGTCAAAATATTATAAAACTTCTTTGTTCCTGTTCCCTATGTATGAATAGGAACTATATCTACTTCTCACAGTTTTAAGCATAGGTAGGTAATGGCTATAAGAAGCAGTGCTTTCTCAATTTATAGCACCTATTGACAATTTGCTGGATGGTGCACTGAATTCCATGAGAAACCATTCATTAATAAGTGATAGGGCTGTACTTCTACCCAGGTTTTCTGGCTACACTGTGCTCTCTCTACTACACTATCCTTTTGCCTTTGCAAACAATGGCCAACTATACACAGGTAAATAGTCCCTAAGATAGTGTCTAAAATACAACACTTACCTTGAGCATACTGGCTGCAAGATACAATCTCCTGAGGACTCAAGATTGGGGTCTGAGAATTGTTGGTTAGTATACGGATTCTTGCTTCTAGCATACCCACAGAAGCAAATGAGTAGCAGCTGCCACAAGATTCTGAAGATAGAAAAGAAACATATACAATCCAAGAAACATTTGAGGCCTTACAAAGAATCATATAAAAACCTGAGCGGATCAGAAAAATTCATATATTTATACTGAACGTTGTTGCTGTTTGTTAAGGATCAGCACAATATTAAAGATTCAATCAACAAACATTGCTGAGCTTACAGACATTAAGATTTCATTCTTTTTCATCAAAAGGCAAACATCACTATACGGGACTTTTTTGAGAATATTTTAGAAGCTAAAAAAGAAAAAAAACCCTCTCATAACTTCTAAGAAGCATTTAACAGTATTCTTGATAATGAAGAAAGGATTTATGTCTACAACATTCTGAGCCATCAGGTTGAGAGAAAATCGTGGAGAGATACACATGAACTGAACTTTTAAATATGTCTAATGCAATGAAAGGAATGTTTATGTTCCCCCAAAATTCATGTTGAAATCCCAACACCCAAGGTGACAGTCTTAGGAGGTGGGGCCTTTAGGAGGAGCCTTTGGGATTAGTGCCATAACAAAAGAGGCCTCAAGAGAGATCTCTCATCCCTCCCACCACTTGGGTTACAGAGAAAGGGCAGCAGCAGTGTGTGAGGCAGGAGGTGGCTGCCACCAGACACCAGACCTGTCGGCACCTTGACCTTGGACTTCCCACCCTGCAGAACTGTGAGAAATAGATTTCTATATAAGCCACCCAGTATGTGATATTTTGTTATAGCAACCCCAAAAAGACTAAGACAAGCAGTATATTCCAAAGCATTTTGGGTGAAACCAACCCTAAGAGTGACTCAGGTGTGGGTGTGTTGTAAAGTGTTGGACTTAACCCAAGTAAAGGAGATAAAAAAATACAACAAAGTCCAAGAAAGGCAAAAGAATGATTATACGGATGAATACGGTATTTAAGGTGGGCAATGAGGAAGTTAAGACATAGGTCAGAGGAAGATGAAAAGTAGCTGAATAGGGGTAGGGGATAAGGGAACAGAAAACTGCTTCAGTAACACCTGAATGCTCTGGCAAGGACAAAATAAATTTACTCAAGAAGCATCTGCTAGGAATATAACTGCTATTTCAAGAAAAGGAAAAATGTATTATGAGGTAATTTATATGAACAATATTATTTTTCTGTATGTTTCTTCAAAATGTGTGGGTAAAATAAATACATACAAGAAAATATGGCACGTATACAACAAAACTGGGATTTCCACTTGTTACAATTCCAGAAAGAAATGAGCATAATTTTAATATCTCTATTATTAGTCTCTTTTACTTCTGCCACTAACACAAATTCTCCATGGAGATATGCTTGTACCCAATCCAAGACAGTGGTATTAAACCCAGTTCTACATAATTGGTATGTTATTCTATTTGCTGTACTAATATATTTGTTTTATCAGATTATTTGAATGGTGAGCATTCCCTTATGAATGTAAAATAAGATTTATGAACAGTCAATTATACAATTCAAAAAACTCATTTTACATAAAAAAGTCTCTTTAGTAAATCTGAATTTAGTAATTTGGTAACTGCCTTCTTTAGAGAAAAAAGTATTCAAAAGAACATTATGCATTCAAAATACTACCAGGGCTGCAGATTTTCCCTTCTCCAAGTAACTGCCAATGTCTGTCCCTCCCTGAGGCAAAGAAAAGCCAGGATGCTACGCTCAGCCTTCAATATTCTAAACTGTGTTTAAAAGACTTACATTGTTTTCCTCAAACTAAACTGAATTTCTTTGAGTGTTCACAGGACATGTGCTTTGTCTTGGTGCCTGACACAATGATGGAATACAATGATGCGTGTTTGTAGAATGAGTCAAGTAATGAACAAGTAGATACATATTTACATCCACGAAATAAAGTGAATTCAATGGAAAGAGTCAACTTTTATTTGTTTTAAGCTACAGAGAAGGCAGAAGCCTAGATATTAATGTGAACCTCCTATTAAATTAAGTTTAGCCTAAAGCTGCCTCCTTATATATTTCAAGTTTGGCCTACAGGCTTCTCCGTACATAGTGAACTGTAACCCAACTGATTACATAAACAGACTGTAACCTATTCCTTTACCAATCACCAAGCTTCAGCCAATCAAAGGCAGCCAACTGTTCAAACTGTGTTCAAATATGGCAAATGCCGAGCTATAACCAATCTGGCTATTTCTGCACCTTACTTACATTTTCTATATACTCACTTTCCTTTTTCTGCCCATATATCCTCTCTGACTACACACCAGAGTCACTCTGAACCTATTCTGGTTTGGGGGACTGCCTGATTCATAAGCTGTTGTCTGCTCAATTAAACTGTGCTAAATTTAATTTGTCTAATGTTTTTCTATTAAAAGTCCTCCAAATAGTTCAACAATACCACAAGGCCCTGGACCTAGAGTCTGTTAGAGACCTATTTCCTCTTAACTACTACTATTTCTGATGTTCCCTAAAGTTCTACCCCTAAAAATCTCAGATTGACCCATATCATACGCTCCTTTTACTGCTGAGGAATCATCTAAATTATGAAGATTAGAAGAGAAGCACTTGGAAGGGGACCTCGGAATTCATCTAGTGTACAACCTACTCCCTTGATAATGTGTAATTGAGGCTCAGAAAGAAGCAATGACCCGTCCAAGGTCACACAGCTAATAGATGTCTTATTATCTCCTAATGCAGGATTAGTGTTCTTTTCTGTTTATAGATCTGTATCTATTTTAAGGAATTTTCAGATATTCTTTCCCTATCATGTAGTCACTAGATGGAACAAAATTAACCTTTTGTTTTCAAAACATCCAAATAATACTATCCTTAGGACCCATCTTTCCAATGATGGAATGTCAAAGAACTAGATGAGTGAATAAGTACACAAAGCCAGCATTCCTTTCATGACACACCAAGGTCTCCTAAGAAGTAACACATCCCAAGAGAGTCTGGAAAGGGTCCTTTTTGGCCACCCAGCTTTCTTGGTCCATTATAGCCATAAAAATAACCTCCCTTCAATAGTATTAACCATTAAACCTTCACTATCTGTCCATAAGGTACTGTGGGAGGGATGGACCACAAGTACATTCAAGGGCTCAGAATGTGCTCTGTTTAAAAAGCAATTACAGGAATGAGGAAAGAAGATAACCTTCCTCAAGCCCCTGATTTTCCCAAAAGAATGTGTCAGCTACCAAGGTAATTAATGCCTCATTTCAAAAAGCAAGGGCAGTCTAGATTCTAAAAGAACCATTATCCCTTAAGAAGACTACAATGCAATAAAGAATAAGAAGTGGATCTGGCCCAGCCGGAGCTCTGCAGTAATCAAATTTCCGCAATCTCAAATAGGAAATGTGATTTCCATATGGTGTAACTATGTTCAGCTATATCTTCCAACAGTGGAAAACACATGCAACTAGGAGTAAGGAGTCAGGATTCTTTCCCCCCCTCCTACTCTCTTGCTTTGCCACTCTTAGCTATGTGACCCTGGGAAAGCCACTTGACCTTTTGACATTTCTTCTTATCACATTCGTAAAATCAACCGGGTGGAGCAGTTTAAGGTCCCTGCCTCCCTGCTCTAATGGTATAAACAGTATTTAGAACCAAGACTTACATGGACTAGATTTTAAACATTAGGAAAACAATCTAATTAGGAAATTAGCATTTCCTAATTAACATGACCTATGAGAGACACTCTTCTTCTCTCTTGAAGATACAATAATAAATAAAGACAGCACAGCTGGGGGAAGAACAAAGAAAGTCCATCTCACCCAATTTCTTAGCTTCTCTTCCATCTCACACCTCAAAGTAAATCTTGCTGTAAGGCTTGTTCTTAAAGTTATCTTCAAGTTTAAAGGTAGAACTTCATTTGTCCTCTCAATATTTCTTTTTCCTTTAATCTCAATTTGCTCCCTAAATAAAGAACAGCTGTGAATTCCCTTAACTGCAGCTAATTCTGAGTTCTGGGTTATACAAAACACTGATAAAGTTAATGGAAATTTCCAAGTAGCCCAATGAGCAGGAAGAGAAAATAATTAGTTTTTTTCCCAACCTACAGTACAGAAAACCAAAGGGAAGTCAAAAGAAGAACCTCTAAGTACATTATTTTCTCAAGTACTTGACAAGATACTACAGATGAGGCATCAATTCAAAAGCAATTAATTTCCATCAAAGCTCACTGTTTTGGAATTGCCATTTGTCTGTACAAACCATATTTATAGCAGTGAAAGAACAGGAAACACTGGAGACAATAATAGCTTTTACCAAGCTATAAGAAAACCAAAGTCAAAGAATTTAGCTTTAGAAGTCTAATTTCCTTCCTTCCCTTGAATTATTATCTCCTATCACTCATCAATCATATCTTTTGGGAAGGGAGTGTAACTAAACTTCTTTCTACCCTCTCTTATGCTCCTGCTGAATTTTAGAAACACCTTATTAAAGCAGTTATAATGCACTTTAATGTTTTGCTTGCATGTCTTGCTAATCTGAAAGTCTCCAGGACAAGGACTGTGTCGTATTAGTCTTTACATCCTCTGCCATTAAAAGAAAAATTCCTAACATATATTAGATGTTCTATAAACAACAGAAGCAACAATATTAGTAGCTCACATCATGGAGTGCTAACCATGTGCCAGGCCCTCAGTAATCAAGTCAACACGTGGATATGCATCATTTACTAATCCTCTCGAATAGGAATAGAAGATCTGATAGGGTAATTTTTAATCTTCTCTTAACATCAACCCTTTAATTTCATTTTCCATCCATTGCTCAATTACCTTCAAAATTCTCTCATTTCCAATCCCACTTGTCAAAAAAAGACCTCCCCAGGAAATCAAGAAGGTAGGGAAGGATTTCAAAATCTATACTTTCTCTAGACCTGAAGGGTCCCAGAATAACTGGTAGAAAAGCAAAGAGATGAGACTCCCTGGTGCCAGGCAAAGGACAGGCATCTTGCTGACTGGCTGCCATGAGACCTGCTTGGGGCTTTCTACAACCAGAAGACTGCAAGAATTCAATGAGGAAGGAGCTTGAAAGGCAGGTGACAACGTTGAAAAGTCAGAAAGGCTGATTATCCCCAAATTTTAAGGAAAGGGGAAGAACAATTTATCTTTAGGTATTTTATAATCCTCCCAGGAGACACTAATCAGAATGTTTCCAGATAGCAAATATTACACCTATTTTATAGTAACAAATCAGTCACGTGTACTATTATCTTCAAAATGAGCTTAGAAGTAATAAACCTGAGTACTGCATAAATGATTCTCCAAGTCACTGTTGGCTAAAACTTAGGATAACAAGAAAATTTGCTATCAAGCGGACTTAGAGGAAGTGTTACTAAGTCAACTCATACTGCATCAAATTTCTGAAAGTAACTAGCAAAATGCAATGACAATGATACTCTTGGCAAACCTGGGCTCTGCCCCAAGGCCACCATTCAGGCAGCTGGGTTAATACTCATCATCCCGTAGTGTATTCTAATGTAAAGTGAATTGAAAGATCCTTATACAGCCCAAAAAATCTACCAGAAAAAAAAATTAAAGATTTTCTGGGCTTATGTAGTAAATTAAAGACTAAATGATGGCAGAAATGGAAGGACAGGCAGCAAAGGATTGCAGCAAACCACCTGTAGAAGGAAGACCAATTTCAATTGTATATAATTTTTCCTTTCCACAGGATTTTCTCCTACTAGGAGGGCAAATGAGCTTGTCTTACATATCACTCTGACTGTCACTAGCTACCTGAAACACAAATTGAGAATACTGAAGAAATGATGAGCTCAGTTGGAAAAATTATCTATTACCAAAGTCTGTTGTAGATACATAAGGAAAAAGTGATTCATAGGCCACATATTTTCCATTTCTTTACTAAAGTGGATCATGCCCATTGTATGTATCCCCAAAATCCATCTCCTGGGCCTGACCCATAGCAAATGTCCAATAAATAGTTCAGAATAAATTAATGAAAAATAATGAAAAATCTTTTTTTTTTTACCTTGGTTTCGAACAGGGCTAACAAAATTAATACCATGAACATTTCTCCAATCCCAAGATGCTGGCAAATGCAAAATCTTTTTCTGTATTTCAGCAGTCAGTGGTATAGGTTTGGGCCTAGAAAGGAAATATACATTTGACATCAACATATAGCCTTTCCTTTGTGGATGATTTCCTAGCCTCTAATTCCATGATTTCAACTACCAGGCTAGAATCAGATGTAGATTCAGACCCACAGAGCACTTGCCCCATGAGTGTTTCAATGTGTCAATTATACAACTAAATTGTGTAAATTGACTTTCATTAACTGTTTCTTTTTCAGGATCTAGTCATTTTCCCTTGTGAAATGACACTGGTTTTGTGTATCACTGTGATGTTATTTTTAGTGTGCCTGAAGAGCTTGATTTTTATTCACTTTTGATAGATTTTGACCAAGAAAGGAGATATGAGAAGTTGAAGACGGCATACAAAGGGTTCAGAAACAATAGAGGAATTGCTGATTTCTGACTGGGGAAATGGTGGTGTTGGTAGGTTGGTAAAAGAAGTGAAGTTGGTGGGACGGCGGGGTGGGGAGAAAGGACTCAGCATAAAGTTGGCTGACTAGCTCCATAAATGGTAGGTAAAACTATTTCATTATTATAGAACTACACCTTATGTGATCTAGTTGGAAAGTAAGACATACAAAGGAAAGTTGCCTGGGCCTATAAATGAACAGACATTTTCTGGAAATGAGAAAATTGATCTACAAGTTTCTCTGTATTAGAGATGTAAAACACACACACACACACACATATTCACATAGAACACTATAGCTCTAGACACACCAGATGTTCCCCACGCCTGCCAAATGCCCTCAGTTTCCATGTCTTTGTGCTGCTGCTCCTTTAATCTAAAAGGCTTGTTGCTCACTGCTTAGAACTCCCTTTAGAGTTTTCCCCTAACTTCTAATAAAAACTGCTCATGGAGTAGCCTCCACCCACCAACCCCCAAGAAAACTCACTTCCTCTCTCTATACACTCCTTTAACTCTTTTGTTAGGGCACTATTGTAACACTATGGTAACATTTATTTTTTCTGTTACTATAATATTTGAATTTCTTATTCACCTTGGCATTGTCATACCATGCTATTCTAATTTTTCAGTGGTTACAAGGATGGTTTTTACTAGGTTCCAATTCAGTCACTGGCAAAGATTCTTTCCGCACTACTTCACGCCTCCTATACCTACTCCCAAGTGGCTCTATCTCTCACACGCTTCTCCTCTTAGAGATGACAGTTAATACCATGACAAAATGGAAATGGACGAAACAAAAAGAAAAAAAAAGTGAACAATTCACTCAAGAGCAGCTATCATAACCTTGACAGTTGGATAGAAGAGATAGCATATTCCATACAGAAATGTCAATTAATTGTTCACTAAAATGTTCCCTAAGCCATTGGTTGAAGATCTATAGGATACAGAGATAAACATGAGATAGGTCTTTGACCATATGGAAGATAATGTTAAGCATGAAATATATAAACATTACTATAACAAATACAAAGACGTTACAGTAATGTTGTAAAACACACAACTTGGATAATGCCCAAAGAATAACCAAGGCACATAAAAAGCTATGCACCATGCATAATTTTATACATAGGGTGGCAGAAAAAACAAACATTGAACATTTCCTCTGAGATTTATATATAAAAACTAGAGTGCAAACGAATTTTGAATGGAAATTTTCTGTGGTTTCACACTGAGAGACTGTTTTGGAGAAAAAACTCAAACTGTTTTTTTATTCTTTCACTCAACACCACCAACAACAATCAACACAGAAGACGTCCATAACCAAATGTGTAGAGGTTTTTCCCCACACACCAAGCAAGCAATCAATTCTGCAGTGGACACTAGCTGTGTGTCCTCCAATTTTGACACTATCTACCTGGAGACAGGGTCAGCTCCCATGGGTTTAGGGCTCAGTCCCACAAAACTCACCCCCACTTCCAGTGCCAATCAAAAGCCCCAGGTTGTTCACCTGTGCTTCTGACCAGCTGGCTACAAATTGGGGAATCTCATGAAACTCTCCTTAGGTTCAATTAATTTGCTAGAGTGGCTCACAGAACTCAGGGGAACACTTACATTTACCAGTTTACTGTAAAGAATATTATAAAGGATACAGATAAAGAGATGCATAGGACGAGGTACAGGGGAAGGGGTGTAGAGCTTTCATGACCTCCCTGGGTGCACCCTCCAGGAACCTCCACGTGTTCTGCTATCTAGAAGCTCTCCAAACCCTGTCCTCTTGGACCTTTTATGGAGACTTCACTGGATAGGAATGATTGATAACCATGTAGAAATGTGACTGGACAAAAAGGGTATGATCTAATACTAACAGACTGAGTAAAGAAACCCAGCAAGGCCTGCCTGTTCGGATTCTTCTTGGTCTCTGTGTAGCATTCCTTCCTCCAGGGTATGGGGCAGGACCACTTCTGAAATGGGGGTCTTATGACCCACAATCAGAAAGGCAGGGGAAGACTAGAGTCCTGCCTTAGGCAGGTGAAAGGAGGGCAAGAGAGGGTCAGAGAGAGAGATTTGGTTTTCTGAAACCTGTTTCTAAGGCCTAAAATGCCCCAACATTATAACAAAAGAATATAGCAAGTGATATGGGAGTTATGAGCCAGGAACCATAGATGAAAACATTTATTTTTATATATATATACACACACACACACATATATATACACACATACACACACACACACACACACACACATATATCACCTAATATCACAGAGGCTAAAAAATTCAATCAATATATACCTATGAACTAATTGTCTTGTATATACCTAAGAATATACTAAGTAATAAGAAGGATAAAAGGGAAATTTAAGTTTGGCAGAATATAATCTCAGGGCATATATCTCAGAGTCATATCAAGCTGTTACAAATGGCTTCACCACTTACTATCTGTGTGACATTTGGCAGAGAACTCAAGGAGGATACCCAGCTGGTGTCCGCTGCAGAAGTAAACTGTGAAACTACAGTTTACTTCTATTAAAATGAGTATAATCACACCTACCTTAAAGAGTTGTTACGAAAATTCAATGTAATAATGGTTAACAAGTGCTTAGAACAGTGCCCGTCCCTGGTAAGTCCTTAATAAATGGCAGCTATTATGATGACTACCATCGTCATCCTCCATGTCATTAAGAGGACTAAATAAGATGCTGATACATTTAAGCAATTATCTGACACAAAACAGGCATTTAAATGTTAACCTCCTTCCTACCGTCCAGTAAGGCAGAGCATTTAGCATCAATGCACACACAAACAAAGCAAGAACAATGTGAGAACTGAGGCTTACTGGTGTGGAAATGGAGAGAAAGGAGGAGGAGGGGTCTGGGTGATGGAAAGGGGAGAATTATAAACATTTTAAGTACACTATACATTACTGGCTCTTAGTCTTTTGGGCCCAGATTCTTTAGGAATCTGGTGAAAGTTCTGGACTTAGAGAGATGCCCATAAACAAGAAATTTCGTCTATAATTTCAGTGGTTTCACAGACTCCCTACACATACCTCAGGTTAAGAATCTTTGGGATTTTCTATTAGGTCCCTGGATACTTATAAAAGAAATAACCTATATACAAAAATGCTATTGCAAATCAGGCACCCAGACAGTAATCTCTCTTTAATATTTCCTACTTCACTCAATTCCATCTCCTTATCTTAAATTTAGATAGAGCTTTAGTCATAAAAGCAGCCCTTCATAAATCCAGCTGTTCTCTAAAACAAAAGTGGTTGGCTGTAGGTAGACGAGAGCCTTAGCAAAAGAGCTCCTCAGAAACATGGCACGTGACAAGACACGAGGCAAAGCAGCTATGTCTGAGGCTCACATCTTTCAGGCAGGAGCCAGTCTCCCTGGGATCAACTACTAACACTCCTCTTAATGCTTGATTTTGTTGTTCAATAAGTTTCAACTTCCTGTCTTATACAGACACTTTAGAACTCCACTGTAGTGAATCCGAGAAGGGGATACAATATGCTCCCTTTCCCAATTTTGATAAACTAGAGCATTTCAGGGACTAGAAATTTCCTAGAACACACGTTGAGAAATACTACAGAAGATTCTTTTGAAAAAGAAGGAAAATTATGGGAAAATGCTATCAGTTGGATAGGAAAAAACTCCATACATTCTCACAGTCAAAAAATGCCACACCATTATGATCAGTCTGCAGATGAAAAGTAATGCATTAGAGTAATTGAGTAATTAAATCAATTAGTGGCCTGTTCAAATAATAAAAATTTAAATAACAGGCTTTATAGATATTAGGAAATTAACCATTGTATTCTCTGAGAATTGCAGAATACTTCAATGTATTAAGGGAAAATAACCTATTTATACAATGTATCAACTTCCATTAGCTCACTATGGCTTTCTAGCTCCCTACCCTTTAGTCATATGATCTTAAACCAAGTCATGGCATCACAGGAATATCCTCGGCCACTTAACAAACGTTAAGGAACTACATATTCTGCTAGGTTCAGCTATAGTTTGTGGGAAATAAAAAAATCTACCCAAATTCCTGACTAGACAAATTCAAAGTACTATGACATAATTTCCCAAAGGAAGAAATACATCATGTGGCATGTAAGGTAAAGATGGAAAATGCCACCTCTGGCTAAGTGTAGTAGAGCTATATTGATAAATAACTTTTTTTCCTTTGCTAGACCTTTAAGCTCATAGAGGAGTTTGGGATTTATTTACAGGTGGCAAATGGGACAGTTATCGTAGGTAAGCTGAGAGATATCTGAGGCAAAGAGAGCAGAATGAATAGGGGTAAAATGAAAGTTTTCACTAATTGTGTGTCACATTGTTTGAAAACAGATCAAGGTAGTAAATATAGTTCTGGTCATATTTAGATAGCTTTGGATACCAGGCTAAATTTATTCATTAGACAGTGGATAGTAACACAGTTACAACTGGGTATAGGCAGAGTGTCACAGAACAGCTAAGAATGAGGACATGAGGCGAAGAGACCAAAGAGACAGGACCAAAGAGACATGACACAGCCCTATGCCACAGTGTAGAAAATGGAAAGGTAGTAATGGAAACAATAGACACCATGAAAGAAAAACCCACAAATAGGACTTGGAATAAAATATGTACGAACAGGAGAGGGAAATGGTTAAAAAAAAAAAAAGTAACGTAAGTTTAAACTGAGATGAACTAATAAAATGGTGGGCAACCCAGGTAGGGCTGGTTGGGAGGGGGGATGGCATTCAACATTAATATTTTTAATCAGCGATAAAGAGATACGCTTGGTTACCTTGGGGTTCTCTGACTATGGCCACCACTCCTCCTAATCATATCTCTGAGATTAAGAGTCTCATATTCCATGTATGTAGTTGCAGTCCAAGACTTCTGAATGGCATTGATAGCTTTCACAAAGTTGTGGTCATATTTGTAGAGCCTACTGGAATACCTGCCAACAAAAGTGAGACAGTTTCAGATATAGTCTTTACTGATATAAATAGATCCAATTAAAATGAGGACTATTATAATCTTTCAGGAAGGCAACTGGCCATATGAATCCATAGCCTGGAATACCCTGGAATGTCTTCTCTGAAAATAAAAGTTCAAGTTAACTGAGATATATGTATAAGGACATTCAATGAAACACTTTTATACTAGTAATAGATTGTAAACAACCTAAATAAACATTTTCAGATAAAGGATTTATTAAATTAATAATGATACTTCATTTACTATATAATTTACTCAAGAATATCTAGAAGATTATTTAGTGATATGGAAGAATGTTTTATACTATCTGAAATATAAAAGGAAATCAAAGTAGTTTATACAGAATTATAACCAATTCATCAATTTTTATAAAAGTATGTATATCTACACTATAAATACATTTTTAAAATGCCAACTATGGTTATCTCTGAGTGGTAGCATGAAATCACTACCTTTCCTCCACTCCCTACATTTTCTACAGTACACCTTTATGACCTTTGTAATAAGAAAAAAACAAAGAACAGCAGAAATTGTATGCAATGTATATACAGTCTGCAAGCATTACAACACATGATACTAAAAAAATTATTCCATGTGGATATTTGGTTTATATTTGTTACTCTAAATTTGTTTCTTGAACTAGTATCAGCAGCAGCATCCGGAGCTTGTTAGAAACGCAGGTTCTAAGTGTCCAACCCAGACCACTTGAATCAGAACCTGCATTTTAACAAGATCCCCAGGTGATTCACAATAACATTAAAATCTGAGGAGCACTGTCTTACTGTATAACAAATGCTTGGATCTAGACGTAAATAAGTCTAACACACAAAGAACATGTTTACAAAGAAAAAAAAAATTGAGGGATTTGATTATTCACTCAAACATTTATCACACCAATGTGTCAGATGCCAGGCAGGAAAGAACTCACCATATTATTCCTATTAAAACAGATTCTGTGGTTTGAGTGTGACTCACCATCCAAGACTTCCATAAACACTCAATTATGCAAAACAAGAGATACCTGAGTTTCATCTTCCCATACCCAGCTATGACTGTGTTACTGTCCACAGTATATTTTAGGCATACTGTGAGCTTTTCTTTCTAATTCACGTTTGTGGGGAGAGTATTTTGATATGGTCAAAGAAACTGAGAACACTGAAAATAATGAGCAAAACGTGCAACCACACTGATAACATTTCAACGTTTTTACCAAGGTTCTTTCCCATTTGTTGCAAAGTGTGAAACCAGAGAGGTACCTTTATTAAACAGATTATAAAACTGCCTGTATCATATTTCTGACTACACTAACACAACAAAAACAAGTTATAGTTGTTTCATTGTGTCTTTAGGCACAAGAGTAAATTACTTGTAAATAAAACATTTAAAAAGTATTTTCCCTTAATGGGAGTCAATACGTCATTGGCTATAGGTGTTTGTGAAGCAGTAGCTAGCTCTACTTTTCTTGCTTTATCATAACATCTAGCAAAACCTCATGTGCTGATATATGCATTACAGTAATGACACGATGCCATCATAGGTCTTAAACACTATTATTTTTGGTGTTTAAGATCTAAGGAGATTAAAAATAATGTACCTTACTATGGGATAATAGATCATTAAGAGCTGAAAGAGACCTCGAAGATAATTTAGTCCCAAACACTCCTTTTACAGGAAGGCAATGTAGGTTCAGAGTACTCCTAAATGAGATGATGTTTGAAATACCAAATAGAGTACAACAGTACACAGTATATCCTAAACAGTAGGGTGAAAAGTGCTGTTCAAGAATCAAGCCAAAGCTACTTAAAACCTAAACTCAAAATGAAAGGGATGAATTAGTATCTTGTTCAGTACTTTTGTAGACAATTCATTCCCTTGTAAATCATCTCCCTTACCTCTCTGCTGCAGTCATTCACTGCCAGTGTTGCCTAGCTCTAAGGGATTTGTTCATGTGTACTTTTGGTGGCTTTCTCAACTAAATAAAACAGAAAAGGTCGTAATATTTGTTCATCTCTTCCTTCCAAAGATAATATAGTCTTGTTTGAAATCTCTAGTTTGTGTGGTTCACAGCAACTTATAGTAGACTTAATTTAACAAAAAAACATTAACTGCACGTTATTGGTTGAATTGTGGTCCCCCCCACCATTCATATGTTAAAATCCTAACCCCCTATACCTCAGCATGTGACTGTATTTGGAGACAAGGCTTTAAAGAGGAAATTAAGGTAAAATGAGATCATAAGGGTGAGCCCTAATCTCGTATGACCAGTATTCTTATAAGAGGTGATTAGGATAAAATCAGGAAAGACTATGTAAGGACACAGCAAGAAAGCAGCCATCTGCAAGCCAAGAAGAGTGACCTCAGAAGAAAGCAAACCTGGCACGACCTTGACATTGGACTCCTAGCCTCCAAAACTGTAAGAAAATAACTTTCCATTGTTTAAGCCACCAGTCTGTGGTACTTTGTTATGGCATACCTAGCAAACAAATACACTACATAAATACTAAGAACTTTTATTTCAGTTACCTATTGTTTAAAATTTGTTCAAATTAGTATCACCTACATTTGTTGCAACATAAACAGATGAATCTATGGTATTATGCAACATTTTTATTATATGACAACCAATAAAATGATTTTCCTTTATTAGTAATTTTCAATTCTGTGGTCCTTTATCTGAATTTTTTCTAAAGCCATCATTGGTCCATTACTTTTGGAACACTTTGGAAAAAATACTTTCTTCTCTCAATTACACTGGTTAGCAAATTTTTCCAGTAAAGTTTTATATAATATGGCTTATGTTTCTAAGCCAAATAAATTTTATACAATCAAAATAAAATTCCAAGAATATACACACACATTCATAGATACTATAAAACAAAAACTATTAATAAATGTATGTCTCACTTGTGACAACTCACTTTTCCTGGGGAGTCTTAAGATGTGCTGTGTTCACATACACGTTTTCAGAGGCAGTTCCCACCTTCCTTCCGGTGAAACAAGCCCAGTTCCGGCCCAGCACGTCATGCACCCAGCCAGGCATCGTCTCGTTGCAGTAGCTGGTTACCTTGCTGCCCTCTTCTTTATACTGCAAACAAATAAGCGAAGGGAAGGCCAAGTGAAATCTGTGCTCACTCGCAGGTCCATTTCCCTGGCTCTCCCTTTTCACCCTTTGTCACTCAAAACAGAAACTTCACCCTGGGAGGTTATATTCTGAGAATTATTCTAGAAAAGAAAAAGAAACAAACTTTTCCATGGATAGCATTGTTGGCCACTGAACTGAAACTCTTCTAGGAATGAAAGGCAAGGGAAAAAACTAGAGCATCCACCACATTCAAGACATTTTACAGAAGTTACTCCATTGAGTCCTCACGATAGGCCTATGAGGAGGCAGACAATTGCCCCATTTCACTAACAAGGAGTGGAGGCCCAGCTTGGAGGACAAGGAGTTCCTACCAGACAACACAGGTGTTAAGTGGCAGAAACAGATCTCCTCAGTCTATCAGACTACATTTTCCAACCCAGAGAAGATCCACATCAGGAAACTCAAAGAACTATTAAAATTTTTTATAGAACTAAACAAGATCCTTGTTTTTTCTGTCAATCTCCCAATTTATTAGGATATTCTGATTATGAGGGGGCAAAAGCAACCTGATTATTAAATTTTCCTTCCACTAATATGGCCCTTTGTCTTATTTCAATGTTAACATTGAAAAATAAGCATAAAGTGATAGATCCAGGATTCGAACTAAGACACTTTGGCTCCAGAGCCTAATCACCTTTGTGTCATAGCATCTCCTCATGGAGAAGGGGATCCAGAATGAGAGTATGTGGGAGGCAGAAAAGGAAAATGCCGTGCTGATTTTGTCTGAGGAAAAACCTGGGCACAGACAATTCCAGGCTCTGGCTTAATTGAGTAGAACAGACTATTTGTAGAACCTTGGACAAGACTTTACTAGGCCTTAGTTCTTTCATTTGTAAAACAAGGGAACTAGGAAAAAAATACCCTCAAAGGTACAAACATTCTGGGATTCCATGATCAAATGCAGAGGTTGGTAAACATTTCCTATAATGACCAGACAGCAAATATTTTAGGCTTTGCAGGCCATTAAGGTTTGTTACAACTACTCAACTTTGCCATTACAGCACAAAAGTAGTCAAATGCAAGACATAAATGTAATAAATCAGCACAGGAGGCAACCATATTTCAATAAAACTTTTATATACAAAAAAAGGCAGTGGGTAGGTTTTGGCCCTATGGGCTGTAGTTTGCAGACTTCTGACCTAATATAACAAATGCTACTTTGCCTGTTTGCAGAGATTGGCAAGCTTCTTTTTTAACAGCCAGATAGTAAATATTTTAGGTTTGCAGGCAAGAATGCCTCTGTCACAACTACTCAACCTAAAAGGTACATAGGGAATACATAAATGAATGAGCTAGGTCATGTTCCAATAAAACTTTTCTTAGAAAAATAGGCCTGTAGTTTGCCAACTCCTAGTTTAGAGGAATGTGTGGGCTAAACTACACTTAAAGCTAAAATTACATTACAGCATCTGATTCCGTCTGAATTCAAATCATGTTTTGGGGTAGAGTTAAAAATGTATGGCCTTAGAATCTCAAAGAGCTGGACTTGAATCCTGGGATTCACCACTCATTAAGCTACACAGTGCAGGATAAGTTACTCTGGGCTACTCATGCAAATCTTGATTGTATCTTGATGCATGATACTCTGAAGCCCATCTGTTTTACCTCTAGCTCACCACTCCTCAAGTCCCTGCTAAAGGCCCAATTCGGGATGAGGAAGCCTGAAACAAGGGCCTAGGACATTACTAGGCAGCAATGTTAGAGGGTATGTTATGTGAAAAGGTTATTAAAATTTATATTATACTAAACTATATAAAACTTGTTTTTACAGATCAAAAACAGTCTAATATGGTAACTTCATAGGATGCAACCTAAACCCCTTAGAGTTCTATTTTGTGTTTCTCTTTGGCACAGACTCTTGATCATATGTTCTCTGTTACACGCTGGCAAGACCGGCCAGGTGGAGCTGGCCTGTCTCCCTCCCACCTCTGCTGTTTTGAAAAGCAGTCTGACAATGTTTTAAGAGTTCTTGAGAGCTACCTTATAGAAATTGTCTCTCTCTCACACACACACACACACACAAAAATGCTACACACAGGAAGACAGTTGTTGCAGTATAATACGCATGTTAAAAACAAATGTCCTAAAAAGTTCAAATACAAAAAGTATTAAGTAAATTTATATTAAAAATTATTATATAACATTTTATATGATAAACACGTGATCTATAAGAAAGGGGTGAGCAAACTAAGGCTGGAGAAAGCTGCCTGTTTCTATAGATACAGTTTTATTGGAAAACAGGATTTTCATGTATATATTGTCTATGGCTGCTTTTGTGCCACTATGGCAGAAAGTTCATACTTTATAAAAACTGTACAGATTACCCACAAATCTTCGCGGTCCAAGAGAACACAGACATAATACAGTCTCAGGACAAAAAAGAGGCTAAGGAGGTAGCTGAACTATAAATGTATAACCAAGACCTCCTAGAACCAAGCATTCTTCCCAGTACCTTGCATTACTTCTTCATACACCTTGTCTTCCCACAAAGAGCTGGAGAGGTAAACAATTACTAAAAACACTGAGGGGAGATACCCAGAAACTGCACAACAAAAGCTTAAAACCTAAAGGGCTTCTACCTATATTATTTGAGCCTCATAATAATCTCTTCAGATAACAGGCATTATTCTCGTAATGAAGAAAAGGTGACTCTGCAAACTTAAAAAGAGAGGAGAGGATTCAAATACAGGTTCACAGGTTACAAAGCTCATTGCTTTATCCATTGTATCCTATCCTCTACCAAAAAAAAAAAGTATCAACTGATTAACTGACCCATAAAGTCAGGTCTAAATTGTTGCCACTGCCTAAAATTTCTAGCAGCCCTCATGAGCATGAGCATTTTCTCTCTGTCCAGGTACCTATGCTACCTTGGCTATTTCAGTCTACAATTTTTTTTTTCTTTTTTTTTTTTGGAGACAGGGTTTTGCTCTGTTGCCCTGGCTAGAATACAGTGGTGCCTTGATCATAGCTCACTGAAGCCTCAAATTCTTGGACTCAGACGATCCTCTGCCTCAGCCTCCCGAGTAGCTGGGACTGCAGGCTCACACCACCATGCCCGGTACAGTCTACCATTCTTGCCGGAGGCTTCTGATGCAGGGCAGAGGTGAAAAACATCACCTTTGTGCTTGGACTGCCCATAGACTCCAGCTCGGCCACTTACTGGCTGTGGAATCCTAAGCAAATTCCTTATGCTCTCTGTTCTTTCAGTTTCCTCATCTTTAAACAGGGATAACAAAAGACTCCATATCTCATGGGTCGTGTTTTATGTACACTAACTCATTTAATTTTCACAACAGCCTATCAGGTTGTTCTTTCCACAAAAACAAATGCACTGTGAAAACAGGATTTTTTGTTCATTCAGTACCTAGAAAACTGGCACTAGGAAGTAATTAATTATTGAATGAGTGAATAAATAAATGAATAATGGAAGAGAAAGAACAACAAATACCAAGTCCCACCTCAACAATAACACAAGAAACTGAGAAAAGGTAAATTTATATTTAATAGAGGTGTGGTGATGCCAATATATCAGAGACCCAAATTCTGACTCCTGGTATTACTTCAGCAGCGCCAATTTTCCTCTCCAAACCTTCTGCTCTGTGTGTAAACTCAGATTGACCTAGAAGTTCCAAAAGTTCCCTTCAAGCTTTCTAATTGCACATCCTTACATATGTGGTTTTCTTACTTCATATTCATAAAGACAGGTAAGTAATTCTTCCTATAGACATATTCCTTATTTATATACTTAAAGGTAATCCTAAAAAACTACAACTTTGTTCTTGTTATAACTTAGACCCTGCAAATGTACTAAGGAAGCTATCCATTTGTGTACCATTTCTGATACATTAAACTGATGGAATTACTTTCCCTTTTAAAATCTTATTTGCTATTATTCTATAGTTTTCACACTCAGGAATAATTTGGTCTTTTTTTTTAGAAACTTGGAAATATGTTGATTATCAAATATTTGGAAATTACTCTATAAGAGACAGGACAGGGCTGCAATATTACCATGCAGGACAACTGCAACTTAGTAGAAAAGAGGCACTTCTCAGTGACAAGGCAAGTACTCAGTACTTTGAGGGGACCATCCACTGTACCTCTGTTATTTTCTTGATTTAAATATCGTTAGGGTAACTGTCATCTTTCCTGTTACTGTGAAATACCTCTTATGTGATTTTTGGCATTATCATCAATTAAGAAGTCAAAGTTTTAACCATGCTATCCAGCTTGAAATATAGCCAAATTTTTTTCCTGAGGGTTTTCATTTATATAAACATTAGTGTCTGAAGACCGCCTTGCACAGATGGGATAATTTAAGTTTCCATTCATTTTTGCCAATTTCTACTGCAACAAATAGATAATTTCATAAAATTTGAAGAACCTCCAAACCCTAGCACTTAAGTTTAGAAAACTACTATGATTCAACAATTATGCATTTGCTTCTTCAAAATCACCATTAAGTTGCCAAACATTCTTGAAATCCCCCTTCTTCAATTTCCCACTCATTTTTATCAACTATCCAATTAGACCTACTCAGTCATAGGGATAATTTAGAATTTATGTTATTTATCCTGGATCTCTTACTCAACTGCTTTTTGACACTGAGGAGGGGAAAAAAAAAAGTCACTTAAACTTCATTCTACTCTTTTCCTGATTAATAATATACCTAGCAAATATCAGAAAACTTACTTTATGTTATACACTGACTAGGAGACAGAGGAAGTTTAGTAAAAAGGACTTTGCCCTTATACCCCAGTTCTGCCACTTAACATTTATGTAATCTTCAGCAAGTCACAACTTGCTGAAGCCTTGCACAACTAGTGAGCCTCAATTTCTTCCTCTGATGATGGGAATGCCACCCGTGACTGATATTACTTCACTGAATTACCATGAAGGATAACAACGATACTGATGTTTGAAGAGTTTAAAAAGTTACAAAACACTAAACAAGTAACAATATAAACATTACTACACGCTACCATGGGGAATACAAAGCTGTTTAAGACTTCATCCATGCCTTCATAGAACTTCTATTCTATCCCAAACTGTCAACTGAGCAGTTGATTCTGGGTCCTATCCTGTTAACCAGCGGTTTCCAAAATGAAATGAAAAGATGATTCACTGGAATATTGGGAAGAAAGTATTGTAACTTCTATTTATATTTGTAATATAAAAACAAAATTGAAAACCAACGTCTATTATTTAATATACAAAACAATACTGATGATCCCACTCAGTTCTAACATCAGATGTCCACATGTACAGTGTGCTTATAAGTACTGACAAGATGGTTAGCATACAGCATATTCCCTTTTATGTGTGCCTGCTTACACTGACTTGAGCACCTTATCTGATTTAATCAAGCTAACTCTCACAAAACAAACAAGTAATTTAAAATACACTTGCAAAGAAATGAAGATTTGCAAATACTAATGATGCAAACATATGAAAATGGCAAAGCTTACATTCACCCTATTCTTAGTATGAGTCTTGTCAAATGTTAAAAGATTAAGTTTTTGAAAACAGATGTTTTGAAATGTGATGTTCACTTTTTAATCCTATTCATCAATAAACAAATGTTTCAGTTAAAATGTGTCTATTAAATTGTTATCATCCCTAATACCAATCAGTAAGTCTTCTAAACTCTTCATACTTTTAACAAAAATGTGTCAAAACCTACTGAAATCATTCAAGATTTTAAAACACACCAGAAAATTGTTTCCAAATGTTAAAGATTTGCAGTCACAAAGATTACTTATTGGTAACAGAGACTCTCACATTGCTTTTGGCAACAAAATCATGATAATCAAGCATATTTTACATTGTTTTCAAATGATATCATGAAATATTTTTGTAGGGCACAATCAAATAAATAAATCAAATATTGTTTAATCATTTAATATTTTGTTTTATAATATATTAGTATATAGTATATATTTTATAACAAATATATTAGTATAGTGATAAATGTATATAATTTTTAAAACATATCTATACATACTATGGAATACATAAGAAATTTAGACATCTAAGTCTAATCCATCAAGACAATTTACCATTTCAGAGTAGTTTGCATGGAGTTGAATGATTTAATGATAAACCATATAAATGGAGATATTCCATTCTGACAATATTAAAAAAGAATGTTTATTAAATTTCTGCCATTTGTTTACTGTAGATATCTATATGTGTAAACCAACTACTTCCATTTGCTCTAGGGTCTACAGTGTGAGTAAAAGCCATTAGATGGCCATGAAACAACACCAGACAAATTTTACTGAATTGGTTATTTTGCCAAACCTATCCAAGAGTACCACATCTTTCCTTAGAAAGAAACCAACTTACCTATATCAGTTCCAAGGATTACCTCTACTTTTCGGCCTACTAACTATACTGAACCATTTATTTTGAAAGACAAATTTTAATGACTTGCAAAACTGCCAGGGAATTATTACAGTGGTTGCAACCAAATAACTTCTAGCATTTTACTGAAAGAATTGGCAGTTATATTTACATGCGGAAAAGGAGAGTCATAAATTTGTTTTATTCCCAGTGCTGAAAAGACATCCAATGAAAACCAAAATATACATTCCAGAATGAGCTAAGTAAACAGCAATTTACCACTCAGCAAAGTAGTCAAAGTCCTTGGGCTCATGCCTCATTTATTCGCTCATAAACTCTTAAACTGTGAAGTTGGAAGAAATCTTAAGAGTTCATCTAATCCACTCCTTTGCTCATGTTCCTCACTATATTTAACAGAGGTGGGGCATACCCTGCAGCACTCCAGGCTGGTTCAAAGCCTTGGTTCTCCAGGCTTTGGGGAACCACTGCAGTCATAATGGTACTTCCCTTGACAGCTAATTTCATTTTTAGTAGTTCTGAAAGTCAAAACTTTATTGTTTTTAACTTTGAGTCCTATCTTGGCCTCTATAGGCTCATACAAGATTAAAACGTAAATAAATAGAAGAAAATTTAAAAGTCTAATCTCTTTTCCATTAAAGTCATTCAACAAATATGGCTTGAGGATCCACCATAGCCTCTAAGGATACAAAGGTAACAGCAACAACAATGCTTCTAAAAACACATCAATAAAACACCACTACAATGATATATTATTCAATTTTCTTTCTTTTAGAAATATTTATTGAAGGCTTATTATTTTTCACATATCACGCTATACATAGGGAATAAAATGGTTAGTAATACAGAGTTGATCCCTGCCCTAATGGAGTTTAAAGACTAGAAGGGAAGACAAACAGGCAATTATAACAGAATGCTAAGCACTAGGTATTATAGAGCCTTCTGACATATACATCTGCAATTTTGTGCCCTGTAAGTCTTCTCTTCCATAATCAAAACACGTTGATGCAAACTTAAAGAAACAAACATAACCTTTAGTAACTTTTTTAAAATTTCACACTAAATACATTTTTTTTTTTTTAACATATTGGTTGCTTTGACTATATTTACATTCTGAAAATCAGCTTGAAAATATACAACTCTTTTAGAACTCTGGAGACATGTAACCTGATGTTTCTTAGGGCAGAGAATCAAAAAAGATAAGTATAGCACCATTCCTGATTTGTTTCTAAAATCCTATAACACTAATTTTGTAAGCTGGTATTACTTGTGAAAAGTCTGCAAAAAGAAAAGAGAAGTGTGGTTCATTGTCTAAGCACCTATAAAGTTCTAAGTGCACTAGGTGCTGAAAATATACAGGGAAAAATACAGATTTTCAGTCTGGATGAAGATGAAAACATGCTATCAAATCATTCCATTACAACAGAGTATGAAACCAGAGGTACCTGCAAAGTGCAATGGGAACCAAGGTAATGGCAAGCTGGGGAGGGTTTCACAGAGAAGTGACATCAAGGTCCTGAATGACAAAGCATTAATCAGTTCCAGAGGTGGGTTGGAAAAAAAGTATCCAGGTAACAGCAGTCAGCTGTACTACGACTTCATCTTTATGAGATATTTCTCACCACAACAGCAGAACAGTACCTCTCAGATGGTATAAAAAAGTCATCTGAATCAATAAAGTAATAACAAACTACTATCTAGAGAAAGATTCTTCTATTCAAGCAGCGATGCAGAAGAAAAATCCTCCCAGATAATATGGATTAGGTGTTACCCCACATTTCAGGTTTACCAACCTGATGTAAGTCAGCTCTAAACCAATTGAAGAGGAAAGGAGTTCATTATTTGGCAAGAAAGAGCTAAAAGAGAGCAATCACTGTGAACAATAGTGTAATTAAGAGAAGTAAATTTGGCAAGGACACTTAATTTGAAGTTTACAAAGCTCTTTTTCCAATTTTCAAGACTACAAAGGAAAGGAGAAGGTAAATTTTTATCTTGAATGAAAGGATCCTGGTTCAGGAAAGAAAATGAGTAGCCTAATTGGTAAGGAAACCCAAGCCTCCAGGCAATTCTTCTCCTAAGACTTCAACAAAAGCCAATGCAGCACATATTCTATTCAGTTAAACTAACATTCATGATGCCTACAGACTGGGATTCACCAGGAAATCTACACAAACGTGACTCTAAATACCATTTACTTCCTTGTGAAATGGCTTTTCTTTCACTCTTTAGCCACAGGGAAGTCTTTACGCTTGAAAAACTAGGTTTAGAACTTTACAGTTAGAAGCTATATGAGCTTAAGCACTGTAAGAGACTAATTTTCTCTATCTATGAAATGGAACTAGTAATATCTATTTTATAGGATTTTTCTAACATGTCAAGTTCTTAGCACAAGGCTGGCACCTAATCAAAAAAGGGAAAAAAAGGTATTAACCATACCATCTTTCTGGCCACAGGTACTGCAGGTCTATAATCTGCAGGAGGAAAACTTAGCCAGTCTGGCTTATCTGAGAAAACCTCTTTTTTTCCCTCCTTTAAACATGTCCTCCACAGGACCATCTTCCCTCCAATAACTTATATCTGTGCATCTCAAGAGATCTTGAGCCTTATTTCCTCCTTACAATAAGTTCTGGGGTTCCTCAAGGTAATTAGAGAAAGGGAAGACACTCAGGAAGAGACAACTGAGCTGCAAATAAAATTCGTACCGTAAAGAAAACAAAACACAAAATTCAAATGCTGACCAGTTTAGAGGAATCATTTCAATAGAAGAGATTTCAAAAGAGAAAGAAAAAAACTTAAATGTGTTGTATATTGTTCCTTTTATTAAAAAGCTGAACAGTGAAGACACCTAGACTTCGTCTCTTCCAGATTGTTTTTTCTTTTTCCTGCGTAGTCTCTGGTTGTTCACATTTCAAAATGGCGGTTACTCATTTCCAAGGAAATGTTCAGGAGGGCAGCTGCCTTGGAGGTAGGTCACCAGGACTCCTCTGCATTGTACATGCAAATAAAGACTCCAGGAGGGACTGTAGCTGCTAGAGGTCTCTGCTAGCTGTTAGAGGTAGGTCCACTGCTGCACGCTGCTCTGTCTCTTAGCCCCAAAGTCTTTTCTTGGTTGTGGGTTTAAAAGAGCCCCTCAACAGATGCTCTATTTAATAACTACAAGGCAATAAAAACTAGGGTTATAAGCCAAAAAGCATCATACTGTCTCTTAATAATATTTAATCATATTAGTTTAAGTAAAAAAATACCAGCACTAATATTTGAGATCCTGGTATTTTTTTAATGCTAGTTAACACATTCACAAAAAGATGCCATTCTCAAGCTGAATGCTTAAGCAACACATATTGCACATGCAACCAACATGCTTAAAAAGCACATGCTTCTGAGAGTAACTGTCACTGTATAAACCTAATATAGTTTTGAAATATACTTAAACAGGCCACAAGCTACATTCTAGCTACTTAGATACATTAACATGTATACCTTACAAACTCTAAATGGAGGTTTAGTGCTGCTTGGATCTATATCTAGGTACTAGGGTATTTATCCCATTTACAGAACAAATATCAAGGTTTATCTTTTCTACTGGTGGGCGTATCTCCCTAACTAGGAGGAAGAGTGAAGAGGTTAAGGACAGAATTTCGTAAACTGCATTCTGAGAGCACCTTATTTTTTGTGAGGAAAAAAAAAAAAGGTGAACTTATTTTGGAAAAGTTTCCTATTATATCTTCTTTCTAAGCTACCACCATACAACATATTAAAGATTCTGAGAAGTTCCGAAATAAAACTATTTAACACATTCTATACTTATTCAACTACCAGAAAGAACTAAGAAGAAACTGCTTATTAGTTTCAGCTCTAATGATTTCTTTGATCTGTTATCAGTGGCATTAATCTCTAAAGCTTAACAACATAAAACGACCCTACCTACCATGTGTGTGGGCCACTGCTGGTCCATTATAAAGCTTGGAAAATGCTGATATAAAATAAGCCTATGGTGCTTTCAACACTTGTCCCCAGTTCCCTTTTTCATATCTCACTTCTAGTATTTAAGAGCCAAGTAAAGGAGAAAGAAAAAGGGGAAAGAATATGGTTAAAATGCAAGGAAGGGTAAGTCCCTATCAATTTTACTCTCTAACCACCTATTTTTCCATCAAAATTTCAGACATCTAAATTTATGGGTCCAGTGTGAGCAATGATTTAGACATCTATTCTGAAAATGTTAAGGACAATGCAAAGAGTGAAAAAAATCCTCCTCTTCCCAGTCAATATTCTATGTTCTTAGTAGAAGCCAGTTTATAAAAGCTGGGTGATGTCTCAGAGAGATGAGCCATGGAATGCCAATTTCTCTCAAAGATCCACCTTCTCTACTGGAAGACGGACCTAAAATGCTGTGGCCTCACATGGTTCCCTCTTGACGGAGTCTTTTCAGGAAAAGAATAAGCAACCTGAGGCAGTATAGCTACTTCAAGAATGTGAACTGAACTTGAGCCAACCTTTTTCTTAACTGGGTCTTTATCTTTTAGGATTCATGTCTACTTAGGTTATGAGTATCATTCTTGGGAGAGCTAAATTGACATGTGCAAACAACGTACTAAAGTGGAAAAATCACTCACATAAAATAGTGCAGGCAAGGTAGAAATAGCAGACAAGCAAGCTCAAGCAAGAAATCCATAAGAAAACCGTAATCTCTCCCGTATTCCTTTCTCTGATGAATAAACATTAACTTGCATAAGCCACCAGGGAGGGAGAAGCTTGCTCTTAATAACAAAGTTAAAAATATTTCAGTGGAGCTCACCCAGTTTGTTCCTCAGATGTGGCAAATCATACATCCCCACAGTTCCCAGCTGCATGAACAAGTGACTGATAAAATCAGTGACATCCTATGAAGAGTTTACAATGGCAAACTGAGTCATTATGTTGAGATTAAGCATCATCATGAAAGAAAAGATAAAACAGGCATGTATTAAGCACTACACTTCTGATATTTTCCCTCAATTGAAATACTTTTAGAGTAAACCCCAAGCTGTTAAAAAAAAAAAAAAAAAAAAAAGACAAAATCCTGAGCTTATGTATTGAACCTACATTTTAAAAAGTACACCTATCTCAGTAACAAGTCTCCTAAAATCGTTATATATTAAAAATGAACCCAGAAGGCATACTGGAAAAATGGCACATTATTCCCAAATCCTTTACTGTAGAAATACAATTGGCATTTCTGGCTGTTGGGACAAGCTTGAAATTTACAAATCACTATTACACAAAATGGGCAATTAAATCCTCTGCTATGGACTTCTCAACACATCGCTCTTGTTTTAAGTAGCAATTTGCTTTAGAAATACTTAGGCTAGTGCTCTTTACCTTAGAGTTCTATTAAGATTGGAGAGCCCCAAACAAGAGCTCAATTAGAAATCAGTAAGATTTGCTTGACTATCACCAAATAAAATTTTCAGCTATAACAAGTCTAGTTCCCTTCTATGTGTTCTCCTCAGCCCTTGAGTATCTTGAGTTTCTTATCTACTGCTCCCTTTTCCAGTCAGTTTCTTTTACTGCCTCAGAGAAAGTGAAATGAGAACTAGTAGAAGGTTAGAAAGCCTATTCGACTTGAGCGCCGTCCTTTTGAGCTTTTGTTTCACATGACTTCCTTCCTCTGGGCAATTTGATAGAGGATACTGTACAGAGGAGCTTTACACACGTTCATCACACACACACACACACACAAAGAACAAAGTACATAAGCATGTAAAGAAGAAAAAAAAAATCACTTAGCCACTCATCACACAAAGTCAGGCATAAATAGGCATTTTTACAGTATTGTTTTGTTGCATTGTGCTTTTATTAAAGAGGTTGGCTGTAGGTACTTTTAAGAGGTACAAATTTGCTGGAGTATGCCAAGTACGACCAAATGGAAAATGCTATTAAAACCTGATAGTCTTAGAAGAAGGGCCTGTAGATAGTATGCCTTTTGTTTTGGCCAGCTCTGTGTTTTAAAAGAAATTTGACTTTGAACGCCACTAAGAAAGTTTCCATTTTGCCACAGGCCTAATTACTCTTTCTTTTACATAAGGTTATTTCCAATGCTTAGGTACCCTTCCCAGTGGCTCCTAAATGCATCTTAGTGTGTAACTCCCATAAAGGGTTCTGATAATGGAATGCCAGGAAGAAGCTGAGTAGGAAAAAGTATCTTTTAAAAATACATTCCTAGTGCTTCCTGCCCAACTCACACCAAGCAAAAACTTTCAGTGTCAAGGTTTATTTCCTTCCAAGCTTAAGTCACATTTAAAAAAAAAAAAAAAAAAAAAAAAAAGGGATTATCCCTACTCTACTCCCAATTTCTCAAGCAGCTAAAACCAAGTAAAAAAGAGCTTAGGGACCCCAAATCATGAAAAATGCTTATCTTTCAGATGAGGCATTAAGTAGAACTTAATAGAGCAAGTTCCTAGCAATAGGAGTCGTATCACAATTGCTTCAATTGGAATGCAGAGAATGATGAGGAAGCTGTTGGTTCCTTGAGCTACAGGATGCTCAAGGAAGCAGAAGGTACAGCAGAAGCCTAAAAGGATCCCGAGGTGTGGAAAAACACCACTCAACATGTGGGGATTTCTCCCCACCAGCAAGCAAGCCAAGCAAACGCAAGCAGAAATTCTGACACAAGTGGTGTGCACAATTCAATTCAACACTTTCCACGAAGATGCATTCAGATCCCACAGGTTGGGCTCTCCTATGCAACTGTGTCATCCCCCTTTGATAGAGCACAAGGCCTAACCTCCAGAATTCCTAACCAACCAGCTTCGAGTTGGGTTCCCACAGCCCTGAGTGGCTACAGAATCAGGGAAAACTGATTTACATTATTACAAAGTATTTTAAAGACCAATAAACAGTCAGATGAAAGATACAAGATTAAGTCTGGAAGGGTCACACAGAGTTCGTCCTGTAATTGGGCCACCCCGCACGTGGATAGTTCTTGTTCAACTTCCTGAAAGCCCCATGAGCAGCTTGCAACTCCCCAAACCATCTCTGGCTTCATGAAATAAGTCATGGCTAGGCATGATTGAGCATGGAGACTGTTGAATGTGATTGGACAAAGGTTTGTTAACCCAGCAAGGACTGTCGTAGATTCATTGGCCTCTCTATGGCAACATTCCTTCTCCATGGTATGGGCAAGACCTATCGACGAGGTCTCATGATCACAGCAGATTGAGTCTGGTGCAGTAGAGGCAGAAAGTCGTTACTTAAAGAGTATGGGATTATAAGCGACCATAGATCAAATACATTTAATATATATATATCTCCTCATAATATCACAAAATACCTTGCAGTATCAACTACTCAGGAAACTCTAGCAGCAGGAACAACAATAAGAAACAATCTGAAGAGGGTCAAAGGAAGCAAGCGGTAGGGTTCTAGAGTCTTGAGAGATTGAAGCTGATGATTTGTAGGATACATGCATAGATATGTGGCGTGTACTGGCAATTATCAGCTATTCTGAATGCAATAGATGGAGTAGACTATGTGGTAGTTTACATAAGGCACTTAAAACTGAATGGCAAATACTACTTAAGTTTTTATGATTCCTCATTTAAAAACAATATTAATTAAGATACCGTAGGAAAATTTTTCTGTAGGAAAAAATTCTCACACGCTTTATTCATTACATAGGCTTTTTCTTAAGTTATATACCCTTTCTAGCATGGTTTCCCCACCACACTGTAGGAAATACCCTGATGCTTGTGGTAAAATTGGCAAACCTTCTGTGTTAACAAATGTCACCAAAAGTGCTTTACTTTCTTATTATCCGAAGTCAACTCCAGCCTATCATTTTTCTTAAATTTTTAAAATTTGCTTCTCAGTAGGGCACGAACACTATTGTTATTCTTAATGAGAGAATAAAGATTTGTCCAATGCCATCCAGAAGCATATAATTAGGCAGGGTTCTACCCTCCAATGGCATATATATTGACTCTTTCCCACTTACGGCTGAAAACACTTATAATTTTATTTGGCTTTAAAAAGTGGCTTTCTGGGCCAGGCATGGTGGCTCATGCCTGTAATCCTAGTACTCTGGGAGGCCGAGGCGGGAGGATCGCTTGAGGACAGGAGTTCAAGACCAACCTCAGCAAGAGTGAGACCCTGTCTCTACCAAAAATGGAAAAAATTAGCCAGGCATGGTGGCACACACCTGTAGTCCCAGCTACTTGGGAGGCTGAGGCAGGAGGATCGCTTAAACCCAGAAGTTTGAGGTTGCAGTGAGCCATGATGAGGCCACTGCACTCTATGCAAGACAACAGACTGAGACTGTCTCCAAAAAAAAAAAAAAAGAAGTGGTTTCTATTCACCTAACGTGACTAATGTTCTGAGACTATGACAAAATACCAAATCTGCTTACACTGATTCAAAAAGAAATAACAAAAAAGTGTTACAATTCCTCATTCAGCCACTAACTATTCTCTTTGTCCTCAACTATTTCCTCTGTCCGCACCAGCTCTGGACACCTATTTAAGCTGAGAACTGATGAAAAAGTATTAAAAGAGGGAAACTATCCTTGTCTATATCTGATTATGTCTCCAGTAATTAAAGGATGATTTTAGATGTTTCCCCATCAGTTTCTTCAATTCTGCAGAAGAATGAAAAGTTTTCTAAGCCAAATGAGTAAACTATTTACTTATTTATATACTACTCCCCATCTCCTACTTAAATTAGTAATTTATTCAATCCATTTCCTAACTGAATTCCACTTCATCCATTTACGTTCATTTTTTAACAAATATCAACTAAGTGCCTGTCATGTCAAACAAGAAGAGATAGAGGAAGAGAAAAAAGACCATGATGACAAGGAAGGAAATTATGCACAAGGTTCATGGTACATGGTAACAATTGCCTTGAATCTCTCTCTTTCGTGCATCGATGCCACAGGCAATTGATTCTTAATTTGAAGGCAAAGAACCTTGGAAGGGCTGTGAGAGAGTGTAACCATGAGAGGTCTGCAAAGGCCTAGGGTCAATACACAGATCAAGAATTATATTCAGGTTGAATACATCTACCACGTATACACTACAATTTTAAAAATCCACAGAAATACTTTTTATTTACTTAATTTATTTACAAAAAATACATAGTACCTGGGAATGGTATTAAAAATAGTTAACAAGTGGTTAAGCATGGGCTTCAACTAATTTAATGGACTGCTGGCCATCAACAGCTAGGATGGACACACCAGTTTCCACCAGCTGAGCATCAGACCAACCTACCCAGTTGAGAGGAAACTTTTTCTTTTTTTTTTTCCATATTAAAGAGAAGTCCTTATTAAAAAAATTGCTAGATGTTATTATTCTAAGAAGTATGGTTGGCATGGATAGAATGCCAAATCCTGCTGATAAACCACAACTCACTTGAGAAATTATAACAAATTTAGAAGTTAGGCCTTTGTTGGTGCTTTGCCTTTTGTCATCTTTAACAGACTCATTCCTCACTTTCCCACGAAGCCCGATAATTGGCCAACTCCTACCAGATGTTTTAAAGGCTAAAAGTCCTTTCCCATGAAAGTCTGTCTTTATTTACAACAATGTATAATGAGAAACAGCTAGTTTAACGCTTGTGGATTCAATATACTTGAACCATTTAAAACTTGGCTTGGAACAGGAAAAGTTCCAACTTCACAAGAACAAACGGGATAGACTGCAATCTGTGCTGAACTATTTTAACCCAGAGTGTGTCTGCAATTGGAAGCAGTGTGTTATAACATAAGAATGGACAATAGTTTTTTCCTAGTGAGAGAAGGAAACAAGTTGGACCAGCTGGGCTACCTTTTACTTTCATCACCTCAAGGAATAACTCCTATGTTCTTTCTCTTTAGTTTAGTCAAATAAATTATTCATTTTAATATATTTAGTACATTACTTCAATGAGTCATTTAGACCAATCTTTCAGAGCCAACAATAAGGATAGCATAATAACTATAAAAAACCAAAATTTATAATATCCATATCTTTCCTACATATTCAGTACAAAGCCAAGTGACAATGGCAACATTTAGAAATAAAGGTGTAGTAATAAAGAAACTAAATTAAGAATTTATTCATACTTACCAAATGTAGATTCAAATATAGATCTGGTATGTTTTTTAAACCTACTAATACCATAATTTTAAATAATGCAGCCAAATTATGCCATCTAACTTCTCTTGGGAAGAGTGGTATCAATCCTGGTTATCTTCTTAATCTACAATTAAAATTCTGAGGGTCTCCTAATCAGAGTAGGCTTCAGACATCAAATTACTGAAAACATAAATGGATCTTCCACTAAAACTGACCTTAAAAAAGGCAAACCACTTGTAGTCATTCAACACAATCTCAAAGCCTTGGTTGTAAATGATGGTGAAATGGCCGGAGTTGCCAAGGTCATCATATGCTGTATCCAACTTCTGAAGGTGCACCACTACTTTTTTTTCTTGTGGTCCTAAAGAAAAGAAAATGCACAATAAAGAAAAATGATTTGGACTTCATTGGGGGGAAGAATCCCCCCAATTTCCATTATATGATTGAGTTGCTTTCCTTTCATGCTACCTAATTTGGGCACACAGCCCGCCTTTGTGAAGAAATCAGTCTCCACCATGTTCCCTCTGTACAGTACTGAAGGGGTCTCAGGCAAGACTGGGAAGGGAGGGTTCTCAAAGATAGATATGCCATGCAGCCTGGAAGACCCCAAAAAGGACAGCCCCTACCTTTCCAGATCATCCAAACACTGAAGAAAATGAGCAAGTTGGGGATGTGGAAAATTACAGGTAGGAATGGAAAGAAGACAAAATGGTAGTCAAAAAGTGAGAATTATAAGAACAAAAGATGTGATGACAAAGAGATAAAAACACTAGCTATCAGATCATAAGAAGGAAAACGTATTAAGCCCAGTAGAGACAGGAAATAATCTATTCAGAAGTGAGGTACCTTCCCCCTCAATGGCTCTACAGTTTAGAACCTCAGAATCTGAATCCCTCCAACATATTCAGCAAACTGGAGGTTTTTCTATCCTATAAAACTAATTTGTGCTCATAAGAATTAAACATTTAACCTTCAGAAGAAAAGGGCTCAGATATACAGATGTCTTTAATTACTGGATTAAGGCCCAAGGTAGGTTTATAGGCAGAGGGTTGCTGCTTGAAAAGGGTTCAGCTGTGTCCATCTGCAGAGTTTTACACTTTAGGCAGTTTTTCCATGTTTCAGATTAATGCTCTACCTGGGAGATTGCATTGTGACAGGGGAGTGCAAATCCTGATCTTCTTCTGCACCAACCTCCAAACTCAACTTTTAAAAGAATAAATGGTTATGATGCCCTGGATTACAAAATGCATACAGTCATTTGGAGTTAGACACTTAAACGGGTTTAAATAATAAATGACTTGACGATTGTTCTGCTGACAAGGAAATTACAGCAGAGAGCTTCACTGCTTCTGCACAAGTCTGTGACTCTTCTGACTTTTTTCTCCCCCACCCTTCACTAGATTCTGTGTCATAGGGGTAACCGTGTTATCCCAAGGCATATGAAATACCCCCAGCTGTTCAAACACTAGATCTTTACTGAGGACTTTCCATGAGCCCGGCATTGTGCTCGACTCTGGGCATTGATTTAAAAAAAGAAAGAAAGAAAGAAAGGAAGGAAGGAAAGGAAAGAGCTTATTTTTACCTTTTGCTTCCCTGCAAAACATGAAACAGTGCAGAGTGGTACAAGACGTTTTCTAGGACTAGTAGCATCAACACATGCCCAAATCAAAGTCGCTGGGCATAAAGGTCCTTTGCCACAACTTAACAAAGGGAGAAAACTTCTTGCTAAATCCTTGAGAGTCTTTGAGCTCATCTGTGTTCACTAGCACAATAACGTAAACAAACAAAACCCTGCCACATTGGACCGGGGAATCAAAAGACTGCAGTTCCCAACTCTCTTCCAAACCAAACCAACCAAAAATAAATTGAGGTGGGGAGTAGTGGGTAATTCTTAAAAAAAAGCTTTGAGGCCCCGAGATAACCAAGAAAGTGTGAAGTCAGAAATTCTCAGCAGCTCAACTTTAACTTCGCGGCCCTGGCGGGGGAGAAGGTACCCCAAGGCCCGCACCCCGAGTCCAGCCAAAACGTTCTGACGACCCACAAGCGTCCGCGTGGGCGCTGCGGGAAGAAGAGCTCAGCGGTAGGAGGGGAGACAAGGAGTCTCTGGCTGGCGCGGGAAAGTGAGTGGGCCCGGGGTCGCCAGGCGCGGGAAAGTGAGTGGGCCCGGGGTCGCCAGCGGCTTACCCATAACAGAGCAGTTGATGTCGCGCTGGGAACCGCTGGGGCCCACCTGGAAGACCCAGGTGCCCAGCAGGTCAGGATAGGTGCAGTTGGCAGGTGTGTCGCAGCGCACGGTGCAGACGCCGGAGAGGAGCAGCAGGAGGGCGGGGAGCACCGAGCGAGGCCCGGGGCCCATGCTGACCGGGGCTCGGAGAGGAGGCTGGGAGCAAGCAGGAACCAGAGCTCGCGGGCCTGGAATGAGGCGACCGGGTGGCGCGCGCCTTAAAATAGCCACACGGCCCGGAAACCCGAGGCCGGCAGGGGCGGGGTCACCGCGCGGCGAGGTCCCGCCCCTCAGGTGGGGGCTCGGGAGCGCACTGCCCCTCCCCAGGCTGCGGCCGGACCGTCAACCGGGCAATGCCCGGAGACGGATATTATTGCCAAGGGACGTTGCAAAATTTTATAGGGCCAAGGTGATCGAAATAGGACTTAAGAGCCACAGGCGGTCCGCACCCAGACTGCGTTTCTCTGCAATAACAAAAGGCCAAGAGAGATCTCGCAAGTGGAGTTCGCTTATACTTGCTTTCCTTCCCTCCTCAGTTTTCTCAGGTCTAGTTGCTTCCTTACCAACTGTGTATGTTTTTCTTCCTCTGAAAAACTTTACTTGCTAACCCCATCCACTCTAGCTGTTTGAGAACTTCTCTTCCTTCCGTTTTCTAACTCTCACTACCTTTTTATTTGCTTGGTTTTTAGTTTCCTGTTAATGCTGTTTGCCTATTTGGCCCACTGGAGAATTCAGTTGTAGTGGTTACTTGCAATTTTTGTGTGTTAGTTGTATGAGTTTTTTCCCCTAGAACTTTATGGGACACGCACAAACTTTATTGTTCGACCCCTTCTATTTCACAGATGAAAAGCAGGAGGTCCAGAGAGAGGAAGTGGCTTGCCCAGGGGAAGCAAAGGAGCTAACTTGTCGGAGAAGGCTAGTCTTATGAGCTGTTCCAGTGTGCCAGTCTGATTGCCAGCAATTATTAGGTAGTGCTATTTCCAGATGCGTCCTTGCTCAGTTTCAATGTCACCCTTTTCTGTGAGAGTGTCTCTGACTTTCCTGGCTGTTGTTGGTAATAGGGACACCTTTCTCCCACTGAGCCTGCTAGGTATCAGGCCCTGTGGACACAGTGATGAACAAGACCTTGATGTGGCCCTGTCCTCTTAGGCACATGCATTTTTCTCCCATCACATTGGTCTCAGATAATTATTTAGATGTCCACCTTTTCCACCAGATTCAAAAGGAGCAAGTTCAGATTATTCACTTTTCCCTCCCTAGATTCTGGTTTACTCAGGAAGTATCGTTGAATGTTAAAATAAGTGCACTTGGTATCCTCATCTTGGTTTCTAAGCCTGAAAGCCAATTTCAATGTGACAAAAGGAGTTTCCCTTGAAAGCTCAGAGGTGAAAATGCTCTTTAATGTGGGCACAAACTGTAAAGGCCAGGGTAGGGCCAACACTTTACTTTTAGATTTTATGGACCTTTTTAGGATTAAAAGCTGGCATTGTATAATTAAGCTAGCACACTTACTATTTAAAGATACATTGAATAACATTGTCTTCCTAAATCTCTGGGAAAAAGTATCATTGGTTGTTAAAACATTAAAATGCTTACTAGGTGATCAATATTGAAGAGCCAGTTTAGTTGGAAATTTTTTTGATGGGTGTTATCAAATTAGCACACTTAATTGTGAAGACATTTTAAAACAGATTTTAATCAATGAACGATAAGTAAAAAGGGATCTTAGAGGCTTCTTAGTATAATGAATTCATTTTAAAATTGGGAAATGGAGATTCAGAGAGTTGAGTCACTTACTGATGTCTATTTCCACTTAGTGACATTCAGGAATAAACCTTAGGTACCTTGATTTTCAGTTTAGTTTATTTCCACTAATCTAATAATCTCAAAACTCCCTCAAAAGTAAATACTAGCTCTCTCTCCAATCCACAGAAGAAAAAAATTAATGATTCTCAAACTGATCAGGCCCAAAGTTTTACTTTTATAACAAATTTTGTAGAGATCCTTTCCTATTCTGAAATGAAATTCATAGGTAATATAAGCTACTTACACACTTAAAAAATAAAAAGAAATATAATACCAAATGTAATATAAAGGAAAAGTAAAAAAGATATTTTAAATAAATTTCTAATAAAATAACATTTCATCATGTAAAATGCTCAACTGTGAATGTACTAGAAAACATAATGAGACATTCAGATACTTGCCCTTTACACTTCTATGTAAAATTGTAGAATCATAGTAAAAGTGACAGATACCTTTTCTCTGAGAACAGAAATAACTTCTGATGAGTTATAACTCCAATACCTTATCAAATGGTCACTCAAACACCATACTGGGGTTGTTGATGTTAGACAATTCTTGATCAAGTTCCCAGTAGTACAAAGTACAATTTTCTGTTGAAGATTTATCTGGACGTTGTATTCCCAAAAACTCAGTATATGTCAAAATGACATGAAGTGAAAGTGAGTTTATAGACAAAACAGAGTTTGTCACTAGGCCTACATAATTATAAGAAGGTTTACGAGAGGTAGCGTTGCTTAGCAGTGGTTCTCAAAATGTGGTCTCAGGACCAGCAGGACCAGTAACATCGGCATCTGTTCTTAGTTTGCTTTCTGTTGCTATAACTGAGTACCTGAGACTAAGTAATTTATAACAAAAAGAAATTTATTTCTTACAGGTCTGGAGCTGGGAAGTCCAAGGTCAAGGGTTGTATCTGGTGAGGGCCTTCTTGTTGATTTGGATTCTTTGCAGAGTCCTGAGGTGGCACAGGGCATCACATGGCAAGGAGGCTCATGAGAGACGGCCAGACTGGCTTTTATAATAGACCCCTCTCATGATAACTAACCCAATTCTTTGATAACCCCAATCCATTAGTTTATTAGTTCATGAATGGATTAATCACTTCCCAAAAGTCCCACCTCTCTACACTGTTCCACCGGGGACCAAATTTCCAACACATGAATTTTGGGGGACAAACCGTATGCAAACCATAGAAGCATCCCCTTGGAATTTGTTAGAAATGCAAATTTCTGAGCCCCACCGCATACCTACTGAATAAGAAAATGTTTGAATAGGTGCCCATAATCTGCATTTTAACAATTCCCTTTCAGAGATTACTGGTATAAACTAAAGGTTGAGAATCACTGGATTAGAGAGTGTCGGCAAGTCAGACTGCCTTTGTATGAAGTCTGGCTCTGACACTCACACTGGGTCTTACACTCACAAGCTGCTTGATCTTGAGGAAGTTATTTTATTTCTTTTTGTACCTTGATTTTTTTCATCAATAAAATGTACGTTAATTATATCCTCTATGAATACTTCATCTGGTTTGAGAAGACTAAATGAGTTAATACAGATCTCTGGGGAGATCTGACTACATTTATTAGTGTATATTTCTATTAGAAAACTTTTCCTTATTAATTAGACAGTAGGTTCCAAATCCTGTTTGTTGTAATTATTAGTACCCTGAATAATTCTTGGCCTACAATAAGTGCCCAAATATTTGTTAAATAGATGAATAATATGATGGATATAAATTTATCCATACTTTATGGTATTTGGCAAAGAGCATCATGATTTCCATGTTCTCCGCCTCATGAATAAATTTGAAAGCCACTATACTGGAATGCATACAAAACAAAGAAAGATCTTAGAAATAGATGAAGAACTTGGCCTATACAATGCTATTTGGTATTGTGTTTACCTCTGTCATTGGTAGTAACAATCATAATCATCATAATTTTATTTATTTAGCATTTTACATTTTACCAAGATAATAAACATATTATCCCATTTAATTACCACACAATTGGATGGAGAAGCCACTACCTAATTTCTGTTTTATCCCTGATAAAACTAAGGCTCAAAGCATTTATTAGGAAGTAATGCCTGTGAAAGAAAAAGTGAGAAGGGAACAGAAATAGGAAGAGAAAGCCTAGGAGGACAATGTAGGTCTGACACCTGTGGAAAGAAGGAAGGAAAGAGAACTGGGGAGAAAGATACTCAGAAATGTAACTCTGAGATTGTCCTAGCCAGTCTATCAGAGCACTCTGGTGCAAAGATTGGGGGAGCTTGGCTTGGGCGCAAATGGCCAGCCCCTGGTACCCGTGTTGCACTGTCATTGGCCTTGACTAGAAAGCTGAGGTGGAACCTGAAGTCATGACAGTTCAAGGCTGTCAGCAAACGGTACTCCTATGGCAGGTGCTCTCTTGAAGAGAAATGGGAGCAGGCACCACCATGGTGGCCACAGTGGGGAAACTTTTGTTTGAAAGTAAGGGTTGACCCGCAAGCATGAAAAGGAGGCGGGACCATTTGTTCAGGCCTTGTGACGTCCCAGGTCCTGTAATCTATTTCTGTCCTTCTGCTTTTCTAGGCAGATGTCAAAGCTCTCTCTCCTATGACCTCAGTTCATTATAATCATCTGAATGACTGTCTTTTCCACTAGGCTTCATGCTCCTTGATGCCAGGACTGTGTTTTTTTTTAAATTACAAACTAGTTTACTCAAAGCTCAAGGATCAGACAGATTTGGAATATTCAAGGTGTCCTTATTTAATCTCCTTCTTTATGAGAATATTTATTTTTGTTGTCATGACTTCACCATTAATTCTTTAAATAAATATTTATTGAATGTCTACTATGTGCCAAGAAGTATTCTAGGCATCAAGGATAGAGCAGTAAATAAAACAGGCAAATTCTCTATATTCACAAAATTTACATCCTAGTTGAAGAAACAAAAAATAAATACAAAAACAAGAGTGTGGCAGATGGTGATAGATTCAATAGGAGAAAGTGGAGCAGAGAAGCAAGAAAGGGAAAGCCAGTGGTAGGTGTTGCTATTTTTGAGCGATCTCACCAAGAGTGACATTTAAGCAGATATGTGAAGGAGGTAAGGTGAGGAGTAGTGAGAAAGCCCCTTTGTCTGGAGCTGGGTGAGGGAAGTAGGAGATACAATCAGAAAGGTGGTGAGGGTCAAGTTAAATAGGGGCTTACTGGGAATTTAAGGACTTTAGCTTCTACTGTGGGTGAGGTGGAAAACCATTAGAGAGTTTTGACCATGGAAGAGACATAAACAAGTTAAGTTTTAAAGTCACCACACTAGGTGCTATGGAGTGGGCCGCTGTAGTGGGCCTCGAGAGGAAGCTGTAATAGACAACAGAGGAGAGAATTGACAGTGGTTTGGCCTGGATGGTTGTGGCACAGGGGATGAGGAGTGGTCGGATTCTGGATGTGCTGTAGAGATAGAGCCACTAGCATTTGCTGACAGATTGGATGACTCTAAGCTTTTTGGGAGTGAACAATCAGAAGACTGAAATTGCCATTTACTGAGGATGAAAGTTTAGCAGGGGAAATCAAGACTTTCTTTGAGTACACGTTAAGTGGAACTGTTAAGTGGGCAATTGGATACAGAAGTCTGAATTTCAGGGGAAATTCCAGGATGAAGATATAAATGTAGAAATTGTTGACATAGGATAGTATTGGAAGCCACGAGACTGGATGAAATCGCCTTGAGTGTGAATGTAGACAGAGAAGAAGGAAGGTCTCAGCCCTGAGCCCTTGAGTACTCCAACATCTGTGGATTGGATAGTGAGGAGTAAACAGCAAAGACGACAGAGAAGGAGCAGCCAGGCAGAGAGGAAAAGACCAAGAAGAGTGTGAAGTGTTTCAAGTGGGAGGAAATGATCAGTTGTGTAAAATGCTACTGGCAGGATGAGTAAGATGAGAACTGAGAAATGCATATTGGTTTAGCAACAGCATTAGTGATCTTTTCAGGAGCTATTTCCGTGGAGTCCTGGGTTAAATGACTGATTGTCATGTATTAAAGCAAGAATGGAAAAGAAGAACTGGAGATAGTGAGACTATATTTTAAATCTCTTTAGAGGAATGTTGCTGTAAAAAAAAAAGCAAATAAAAGGAGTACTAGCTGGAGAGGGATGTAGGATCCAGAGAAAAATATCTTTTTACATTTGGGAGATATTACAACATGTTTATACACTGTTAGGAATGATTCAGAATAGGGGGAACTTTTATGATGCGGGAGTTGGGAGGGGTGTTGCTAGTGTATTGTTCTTGAGTAGGCAAGGGAGGAAGGGAACTTCTGCACAGACCATGGGGTTGAGTTTAGAGGTGGCTACGATCAGTACACTCATTGTAACGGGGGGACGGCAGTATATATGGGCATAGGTGAGGGAGATTGGTAAATATAGTGGTGGAAGACTATGGATGCTCTCTCTCTTCTAATTGTTTTTCCGTTTTTTTTAAAATTTTTAAGTATTACAGGGTACAAATAATTTTGGTTATATGAATCACTTTTATAATTTTTGAGTCATGGTTATAAGAGCACCTATCAAACAGATATTGTTCATTGTGCCCATTAGGTAGGTTTTCATCCATTTCCTCTTTCCACCTCCCTGCTGCTTGATTTCCATTGAGTTTTAGTTCCCTCTATACACATGTGTGCTCATCCATTAGTTCCAATTTAGTAGTAAGTGCATGCTGTGTTTATTTTTCCATTCTTTAGATATTTCACTTAGGATAATGGTCTCCATTTTCATCCAAATTGCTGCAAAAGGCATTAATTCATCTTTTTTTCTTAATGGCTGAGTAGCATTCCATGGTATACGTATACCACAATTTGTTAATCAACTCATGAATTGATGGGCACTGGGTTGATTCCACATATTTGCAATTCTGAATTGTGCTGCAATAAACATTCTAGTGCAGGTGTCTTTTTGATAAAATGACTTCATTTCCTTTGGGTAAATACCCAGTAGAAGGATTGCTGGATCAAATGGTAGTTCTACTTTTAGTTCTTTGAGGAATCTCCATACTGTTTTCCATATAGGTTGTACTAATTAGCAGTCCTACCAAAAGTGTATAAGCATTCCTTTCTCTCTGAATCCATACCAGTATCTATTGTTTTTGGACTTTTAAATAAAGGCCATTCTGACTGGAGTCAGGTGATACCTCATTGTGGTTTCAATTTGAATTTCCCAGATGATTAGTGACATTGAGCATTTTTTCATATGTTTATTGGCCATTTGTTTATCTTCAGTTGAAAAGCTTCTGTTCATGTCTTTTGCCCACTTTTTACGCGGTTGTTTGTTTTTTTCTTTCTAATTTGCTTGAGTTCTTTGTCGATTCTGGTTATTAGTCCTTTATCAGATGTATAGCTTGGGAATATTTTCTCCCATTCTGTAGGTTGTGTATTTGCTCTGTTAAATATTTCCTTAGCTTTGCAGAAGCTTTTTGATTTAATCAAGTCCCATTTGTTTATTTTTGTTGTTGCTGTGATTGCTTTTGGGGCGTTCTTCATGAATTCTTTGCCTATGCAAATATCTAGAAGAGTTTTTCCCACATTTTCTCCTAGCATTCTTATGGTTTCATGCCTTACATTTAAGTCTTTTATCCATCTTGAATTAATTTTTGTAAGTAGCAAGACATATGGATCTGGTTTCATTCTTCTGCATGTGGCTATGCAATTTTCCCAGCACCAATTATTAAATAGGGATTCTTTCCCTCAGTGTATACTGTTGTCTGCTTTGTCAAAAATCAGTTGGGTATATGTGGATGGTTTTATATCTGGGTTTTCTGTTCTTTTCCATTGGTCTATGTCTCTATTTTTGGGCCAATTCCATGCTGATTTATTTACTATAGCCTCATAGTATAATTTGAAGTCTGGTAATGTGATGCCTCCCAATTTGTTCCTTTTGCTTAAGACTGCTATGGCTATTTGGGCTCTTTTCTGGTTCCACATGAAGTGTAGAATTATTTTTTCTAGATCTGTGAAATATGATGTTTGTATTTTGATGGGAATTGCATTGAATCTGTAAATCACTTTGGATAGTATGGACATTTTAACAATATTGATTCTACCAATCCATGAGCATGATATATTTTTCCACTTGTTTGCATAATCTGTGATTTTTTTACTCAGTGTTTTGTAGTTCTCTTTGTAGATATCTTTCACCTCCTTCATTAAGTATATTCCTAGGTATTTTATTTTCTTTGTAGCAATTGTGAATGGTATTGAGTCTTTCATTTGACTCTCAGAGTGACTATTATTGGTATATAGGAATGCTATTGATTTGAGTACATTGATTTTGTAACCTGTGACTTTGCTGAATTTATTTATCAATTCCAGGAGTCTCTTGGTGGAATCTTTGGGATTTTGCAGGACGATATTGTCTGCAAAAAGTGATAGTTTGACCTCCTCCTTCCCTATTTGGATGCCCTTAATTTCTTTCTCTTGACTGATTGCTCTAGCTAGGACTTCTAACACTATGTTGAATAGTGGTGGTGACAGTGGGCATCCTTGTCTTGTTCCAGTTCTTAGTAGTAATATTTTCAACTTTTCCGCATTCAGTGTGATGCTGGCTGTGAGTTTGTCTTATTTGGCTTTTATAATTTTGAGATATATTCCTTCTATTCCTAGTTTGTTGATGGTTTTCATCATGACCTACTGGTGGATTTTGTTGAAAGCTTTTTCTGCATCTGGTGAGATAATCATATGATGTTTGTTTTTGCTTGTGTTTATGTAGTGAATCACATTTATTGATTTATGTATGTTAAATCATCCTTGCATCACTGGGATGAAGCCCACTTGGTCATGGTGGATTATTTTTTTGATTATCTGTTGAATTAGGTTTGCTAGTATTTTATTGAAGATTTTAGCATCTATATTCATAAGGGATATTGGTCTGTAGTTTTCTTTTTCAGTAGGGACCTTTTCTGGCTTTGGTATCAAGGTTATACTGGCTTTGTAGAATTTTTGGGGGAGGAGTCCCTCTTTCTCTGTGTTATGGAATACTTTCTGCAGAATTGGTACCAACTCTTCTTTGTAGGTCTGGTAAAATTTATCTGTGAATCCATCTGATCTGGGCTTTTTTAGTTGGAAAGTTTTTTATTGCTGCTTCAATCTCATTGCTCATTATTGGTCAGTTCAGGAGTTCTATTTCTTCCTTATTGAGTCTTGGGAGGTTGTGTGTTTCCAGAAATTCATCCATTTCCTCTGTGTTTTTGAGTTTATGTGCATAGAGATTTTCATACAATTCACAGATGATATTTTGTATTTCTGTGGTATCAGTTGTAGTATCCCCTTTTTCATTTCTAATTGAGCTTATTTGAGACCTTTCTCTTCTATTCCTAGTTAATCTAGCAAGAGGTCTATCAATTTTGCTTATGTTTTCAGAGAACAAACTTTTATTTCACTGATCTTCTGTAAAATTTTCTCATTTTTCAATTTCATTTAGTTCTACTCTAACCTTAGTTTTTCTTTTCTTCTGCTGGCTTTGGGCTTGGTTTGGTCTTCATTTTCTAGTTCCTTGAGATGTGTCATTAGATTGTTAATTTGTAATCTTTCTATCTTTTTGTTGTAGGCATTTAAGGCTATGAATTTTCCCCTTAGGACTGCTTTTTCTGTATCCCAGAGATTTTGATAACTTGTGTCCTCTTTGTCATTCAGTTCGAAGAATCTTTTGATTTCCATCTTAATTTCATTTTTGATCCAATAATTAATAAGCAGCAGGTTGTTTAATTTCCATGACTTTGTATGGAATTGGATGTTTCTATTGGAGTTGATTTCTAGTTTTATTCCATTATGGTCTGGGAAGATATATGGTACAATTTCAATTTATTTGAATTTGTAAAGCCATGTTTTGTGGCCTAAAATATGATCAATCTTGGAGAATGTTCCATGTCCTGATGAGTAGGATGCATATTCAGTAGTCTTGGGGTAAAATGTTCTGTAAATGTCTGTTAGGCCCAATGGCTGCACAGTCCCATTTAAGTCCAGTGTTTCTTTATTTATTTTCTGCTTGGATGATCTGTCGAGTTCTGTCAGTGTGGTGGTGAAGTCTCCAGCAATTCCAATGTTGTTTATCTCTCTCCTTAGGTCTAGTAGGGTTTGCTTTATGAATCTGGGGGCTCCTGCATTAGGTGCATAGATATTTGGGATTGTTATGTCTTTTTGTTGAATTGCTCCCTTTATCATTTTATAATGATCATCTTTGTCTTTCTTTACTACTGTTGATTTAAAGTCAATTTTATCTGATATGAAAATGGCTACACCTGCTTTCTTTTGGTTTCCATTTGCATGGAATATTTTTTTCCATCCCTTGACCTTGAGTGTTTAAGAGTTCTTGTGGGTTAGATGTGTTCCCTGGAGATAGCAGATACTTGGCTTGTATTTTTTTTAATCCATTTAGCCAGCCTATGTCTCTTGAGTGGGGAATTTAAACCATTTATGTTGATTGATAGAATTGATATATGGGATGCTGTTCTGTTCATCCTGTTGGTTATACCTTGTTGCTTTGTTTTACTTCTTGTGTTATTGCTTTATTTGAGCTCTGAGCTTTAGCTTATTGGTAGTTTTACACTGGAGCATGTGCATTGTGTTACTCCATGTATAATGCAGTTCTGAGTATTTCCTGCAGGGCAGATTTGTTCTTGACAAATTCCCTCAGTGCTTGCTTGTCTGGAAAAGTCTTTATTTCTCCATTTATGAAATTTAGTTTTGCAGGATACAAAATTCTAGTCTGGCAGTTGTTCTGTTTAAGAAGCCTGAAGATGGGGCCCTAATCCCTCTGGTTTGTAATGTCTCAGAGAAGGCTGCAGTTAGTCTGATGGGTTTTCCTTTGTAAATTACTTGATGTTTTCACCTTACAGCTCGCAAGAGATCCTCCTTCAAGTTGACTGGCAAGTCCGATGACTTTGTGTCCTGGTGATTGCTTCTTTGCAATGAATCTCCAGGTGTTTGTTGAGCTTCTTATACCTGGATGTCTACATCTCTAAGAAGACCAGGGAAATTTTTCTCGATTATTCCCTCAAATAGGTTTTCCAGTTCTTGTGCATTGTCGTCTTCACCCTCTGGGATGCCTATGATTCTTATGTTTGGGCATTTTACATAATCCCATATTTTTCATAGGCTTTGTTTGTTCCTTTTAATTCTCTGGGTTTTTGTTGTTGTTGTTGTTGTTGTTGTTCTTGTTGTTGTTTTTTGACTGACTGACTGATTTAATTCAAAAGAGTTGTCTTCAAGCACTGAGATCCTTTCTTCTGCCTGGTCTAGTCTATTCTTAAAATTTTCCACTGTGTTTTGTATTTCTTTAAATGAATTTTTCATTTCCAGAACTTCTATCTGGTTTTTCTTTAATATGTTGATCTCTTCAGTGAATTTTTCATTCATTTCCTGTATTGTTTTCCTGTTTTCTTTGAGTTGGTATTCCATTTTCTCTTGGATTTCATTGAGCTTCCTTACAATCCATGTTTGGAATTCTTTATCTTTCATTTTAGTATTTTCATTTTGGTAAGTATCCATTACTAGAGGGTTGGTGTTCTGTTTTGGAGGAACACTTTCATTTTGATTTTTCATACTTCCAGAGTTCTTATACTGATTCCTGCTCATCTGGTGCAGTTGTTGCTTCTTAATTTTGAATTTTAGTTTGTTTAGATGGGGCTTTTTCCACTCACTTGTATGGGGTGAGCATATGTTGTAGCATATGTTGGGTAAGAATATTTGACTTGACTTGTGGGTGCTTTGATGGTGATCTAAGTTTCAGATAGATGCCTTAGTAATGGATATTCTTAGTTTGATGGTTTTCTCAGTTGCTAGTCATTTGTATGTTGTAGCAGTGGTGAGCTATGTGTGTGGGCAGATTCCCCATATCTCTTTGATGAGAAAAGATGGAGGCCTTGGAAATCCTTTCTCTATCCCCAGCCTTATGGTTTTCTTAGTGGTATGAATTGTAATGGTGTGCCCAATCTAATCACTGAGACAGTAGATGGCACTTGTGGATGAGAAACGACTTTGCCCTGTATGATTGAGTTAGTAAATGTTGAAAAGGGTTGTGCAAGTTGACCTCCCAGTCAGTAGGTGGTGTTTGCTGGAAGGAACAGGCTGCTGTGTTGTTTTTGTGCCTACTCTAGTCCCTTAGGAGGAGCATTCAAATGCCCTAGGTGGTGGGTGGGGCCTGAGAACTTTCAGGTGTGTCCTTATTCTCAGTATCAGTGGAGGGTCAGAGGTGGGTGGGGGAGTGAGGCTGGGAAGATTTGGGTTGGGTGGGCTTGCCCTCAGGCTTCACAAAAGCTGGTGAGGTAGCTGTTTTGGCAGGTTCAAAGGTCTCCTCCCAGCTTCTGGGCAAAGCTGCCTGGGAGGGCCTGAAGTGGCCCTACCCAACCAGAAAATTTGCTTGTGGAGACGGAGCCATCGGAGATTCATAAACTGACTGTCCAGCTCTCGCATCTCCCCCTGGCCTCCTTTTCTGTCCCACTAGTTTGCATCTCTGTGAAAGGCTGATGGTCAGGAAATTCCCCATTTGGGCACCCCTGGTCCACTACAAGTCCACAGAGGAAGAGACTTGGGTTCCACTCTCTGTGGATGCCTCAGCCTGGAGTAAGTGTCTGCAGGAAAGAGGGAGCCATTTGCCTACTTCTCAGCACACACTGCTCTCCCGGTTGGAAAGGGTGGGGGAGAGGCCACCACTCACAGTCAGCCCCAGCCCTGAGTGAACCAAGCCTGTTTGCTATGGCACCTGTGGCTGTGCTCTAGGCTCTTCCTCCCCGCAGAATTCACACTTATCAAACAGGGTGGTTTTCCTGCAGGGGAGTGGGTGTTCTCCCAGCTTGCATGTCTGAGAACCCCACAGTATTCTACTGTCAGATCTGTCCATGTGGGCTTCCTCACCACCCAAGTCAAACTCACAGACCTCCCCCATGAGGCAACCCACTTGAGTCCGCAGGGGATGGGGTCTGGCACACTTGTCTGACCTGCTGGCATGTAACTCCATGAAATGCCTTTGGGCAGGGAGTTCCTGAATCAGAAACCCCAGATCCACTGCAGGCCCCCAAATTGAGAGGCATGGGTTTCACTGTCCATGGAAGCCTCAGCCTGTAGCACACTCCTGCTGGGTGGGGGGTGGGAGCTTGCCAAATTCTTGGCCCAAACTGCCTTCCCTGTTGTGGTGGGTGGGGAAGGGGTGGGGAAGGAAGCATCTGAATGGAAGAAAGCCAGCTCCCTGGCCTCTTGTGACACTCTCCCTGATGGGGAGCCCAGCACGGAGTGTCCAAGCTCCAGGATCATGCAAATTCTCCCCACTATACTGTGTTAGCATCCATGTCTGGGCTCGTGGGGTGGAAAAGCCTCAAAGAAACTCAGTAGCCCGCTGGCTGCTGAATGCCTATGGAAGGGTCAGAGAGATCTCCTGTTACCCTTCCACTGGGCTTGGAGCTTCTCTGGGTTTGATCCTCGCCAGTGTCTTTTTCCCTTTATCTTCTACCTTCTTTGCTTCACAATTTTCCTTCATGGGATCCCCAACAGGCTCTGGCACCTCTCTCTATGCTCCACACCCACTCTGCTTCTCCTCACTCCTTTGACACTATTCCTATCTTCCCACCAGGATGGACTAGCAAGCAATGTCTCTAGTTGGCCATCTTGAAATCCTCGCTTTTCCTTTATAGGACTGTATTATTTTTGTACATCAAGGTTTATCACAGAGCCTGGCCAATATTTATTCATTTATCGTCTTAATAAAATGTATAAAAGAAAGGAAGGAAGGAAGGCAGGAAGATAAGCGGGAAGGAAGGCAGAAGCAGTGAATAATGAGATTTCTGTGCATGAAAATTCAGCTGATTAAACCTTACCAGTTATGGTGGAAGAAATCACAGGGTTGCTCTGGTAATGCTGCCCAGGTTCGTTGATTGCACTATACCAATGTTTCTCAAACTTTTTGTTCTTAGCACCCCTTTGCATTCTTAAAGGTTATAGCGACTCTAAACAGCTTTTGTTTATATGATTTATATCTGGTAATATTTACCCTATTAGAAATGAAAAGTAAAAAAAATTGACTATTGATTGATTCATTTAATAATAATGAAATAAAAGTAACACACTTTTTAAAAAATATAGCCATATTTTCAAAAGAAAATAGTGAGAACAATGTTGTTTTACAGTTTTGCAAACTCTTTAATGCCTGGCTTAATAGAAGAGTGCTGTATTGTCTTACCTGCTTCTGTATTCAATCCATTTCAATATGTTGTTTTGGTTGAAGAATATGAAAAGGCTGGTGGCTCAAGCCTGTAATCCTTGCACTCTGGGAGGCTGAGGCAGGAGGATTGCTTGAGCTCAGGAGTTTGAGACCAGCCTGAGCAAGAGTGAGACCCCGTCTCTGCTAAAAATAGAAAAATTAGACGGGCATCATGGTGCACGCCCAACTACTTGGGAGACTGGGGCAGGAGGATCCCTTGAGCCCAGGAGTTTGATGTTGCAGTGAGCTATGATGATGCCACTGCATTCTAGCCTGGGCAACAGAGCGAAACTCTGTCTAACAACAACAACAACAAAAATATATACATATGTATATATATAAAATAGCATTATACATATGTATAATTGAAAAGGAAGAACCTTGTGAACTCCTGAAGGGGTCTCCATTGGTCCTTGGACCACACTCTGAGAACCTCTTCATTAGAATAATTTTCCAACCTGAGATTCTCTCACTGAAAGCTATCTCAAAAATGTGTGCCTTTCCTCACAAGGCAAATAGGGATGAGCAGAGAGTGTGGTTAGATGACCACAACACAATTCCAAGAATGGAAAAACCACTGAAAGCACATTCCTTACTAATTGTAGGTCATTAGTGCCATTTTTGTATATTAGGCATGAGAATATTCTAGGTTTATTCAGTAAAGATGTAAAAAAAGAAGAGCATTTTTGAATTTGGAGTAAGAATTTATGAAATCCGAAAAATAATAATTGTGCTTTCTATTTGAATAGCTTATTATTAGTTACACAGTACATCCACAGTTTATGTCAATCTGACAGTGATCTCCCACATATTATTACTTCCATTTTACAGGTAAGGAACCTGGGGCTCAGAAAGAATAAATGACTTTTCCATGGGCACACTGCTTGTGAGTATAAGGCTGATAACCAACAAAAGACTTCTGGTTTTAAATTAGAATGTTAGAATGGAATTAAGAAAGGAAGGCTTTGCTTAATTATTGGTGCAGTCAAATATAAAATTAAGAAAAATGAAGATTTAAAGAATGGACTGCACAGGCGATGAGTGTTGAGCAGCCGTGGAACTATGAGTTACTGAGATAGTCACTACTGTCTGATCCCATTCTCACTTCACTATTTATTTCTGTTAAATGAACCAAGTTTTTCTTTTTTCTTTTTTAATATTAAGGGGGGTGGTTTGTGAGGAAGGTCGTCTAGTTGCATTGTTTGTTTTTTTTTTTGTGGAGACAGAGTCCTTGCTCTGTCGCCCTGGGTAGAGTGCAGTGGTGTCGTTGCAGCTCACCACAACCTCCAACTCCTGGGCTCAAGCAATCCTCCTGCCTCAGCCTCCCGAGTAGCTGGGACTACAGGCGTGCACCAAACACCCGGCTGATTTTTTTTCCTTGAGACGAGGTCTCGCCCTTTTGCTCAGGCTGGTCTTGAACCCCTGAGCTCAAAGGAATCCACCCGCCTCGGCCTCCTAGGGAGCTAGGATTACAGGTGTGAGCCACCACACCGGGCCATGAACCAAGTGTTTGAAATGAAAATTTTGAGAAGCATTATTTTTTCTGATGGACAAGGATTATACCATAGGCAACACGCAGTAAGGGCAACGCTGAAGAGCTAAGGACAAACTTAATGAATGTGTCCACTTTGCTCTGTTTCCACCAATATTGCTCTGGTCCATTATTTCTTCCTGGACTACAGGAATTACCTTTTGCTTTTCATCTGCTTTTTCTTGAATTTAATGCACAAGCCAGGAACCTAGATGCCATCCTTGTCTCTTCCCTCTCCAGTCCCCCACCCCTTCTCAGATCAGCCAAGGTGTCCTACTGAGGACCCTCACCACTGTGCTTTTTTATTTAAATGTAAATCCTATCAAGTTACTCCCTTGCTTAATACTCCTCAGTAGATGGACTTTTTATCATGTTGGAATAAAATCCTCCAAGGCCCTGCATGATTGGCCCCACCTATCCCTTTGTTCCTCCAGTTGCTCACTACCCCGGAAACTCTTACTTCCTATTTGATCCTCAGACTTTCCACATATTGCTTAAACTGCCAGCAATTACTGGGTTTTCTTGTGTATTACGTATCTACCCCCACTGGAATACAAGCTGCATGCAGCTTGAGCCTTGTCTGTCTTGTTTACCACTATATCTCTAGCACATAGCAGGTGCTCAATAAATATTTATCAAATGTTGATTGAAACTGCTAACTCTCTGGCTTTAAGAATCAAGTTTATTGGGAGCAAATTTTCATTGGGCAAACACTTGTGTCAACATATGATTAATTTTATATTCCTTATCTCATACTGTCTACTTTGGAGATATTCATCTAGCATAAGGGACCAACTAGTGAGCCCCAGCAACATCTGGGATTTTTATGTTAACGTAATAGTGTGGATGTTTAGTTTGGAAGCTGTGGAAGTTGAACCTGGACTACTTCATAAATATTTGGCTTGCTATCCTTAAGTCAAGTTATAAACATATGTTGGGCAATAGGAAGGCTAAACCATGTGTCAGCATTTTATTTTCAAAGTTTTGCAGTTTGAGTTGACTTCCCTGCTCCCTATAGGTTACTGCTGAGAAGAAAGTACAAAGTCAAACAAGGTAAATTCTAAAACAGCAAAACTGTAGAGAGTTTTGGCAGGAAGAGAGCAAAACCAGGCCAGCAGCTGGTCTAAGGGTGGCAGGTTTAAAGGTCAAGACTATCTGTTTCTCCCAGTTGAGAAAGTTCATTCCTTTTCCAAGAATCAGATAACTTACCCAAGTAATGATAGGGGAACATTTAAAATGTTTCATTTGCATGATCAGTTGAAAAGATCAAGATCATTTATGTATTCCTTCTCCACTTTAAACAACACTCAGCACCCTTAGCATAGATAGATACATAGATCATGTAAATAAATAACTTTACTTCACATACTAAAGATTAAGATAACAGAACTCTGAGGAAATAAAAAGACCTCAAACCTACCATCATTTTCATTTATGTCTACCCCTTTCCTGTCTTTGTCTCTTCTAGTTAACTATATTTATATTTTTATTATCTGATCAGATATAAAATTCTATAAATTTTACTTGACATTACAGTTATTGTGGTTTTTTCCCCCAACTTCTATTTTCTCCTTTTCTTTACCTTACACCCTGGAAGCAAGGTAATGTATGTTCACTTCCTGGTGTGTATCCTGTTTATCCTTCCAAATCTTTTACTAAACTTACCCAGCCATTTACAAACACACATGAGCAGCAGGGCACATAATGTTTAAGGGCACAGATTCTGGAACCAGAATGCCATGGTTTGAATCCTGGCACCAACTCTTTCTACCTGTGTGACTTCAGGAAACCCACTTATCTCTTCTGACTTTCTTTCCTCATTTGTAAAACCAGGATAATAAATAGTACCTACCTCATGGGGTTGTAGTGAGGTTTTGAATAAATTATTATGTGAAATGCTTAGAACAATACTGTCACGGAGTAAGCACCATAAAAGTGCTATTATTATTTTGACTCATATATGTGTGGATTTTGTGGGGGTTTTTGTTTCTATGAAATGGGAGCACCCTGTAGACATTTTACCTCAAACTGATTTTCATTCTTTCCTTCTTTCATCTCATGCTCAACCTGACTTCATCCTTAATACAATTCTTTCATTCTCAAAAATATATTACAGAGATCGCTTCACAGCAAGAAATGGAATTCATTTATGGAAGATAGTTGCATAAAATTTAAGATCCATAACAAATCTATTTAGCTGTTTTCATATCAGTGGGCATCTGGGTTATTTCCGGGTATTTTAGCATTATTTTTGCTACTGCAAACAATGTTGCAATAAGAATTCTTGAACATATATCCTTCCTACAGATATTTTTATTTCTATAGGAAGGTGACAAGAGCTAATTGCTAGGTCAGGTAGACATTGCATACGATTAAGAGTCCAGAACAGCCGTGACAAATCACATTTCTACCAGCAACGTCAGAGAGAGTCCTCCCACATCCCCACCCTGCCCCTTCCTCAAAAACTTCCATTCCTCAATGAGTTGCTTTAAATATTTTTAAATTTAAATATTTCAGATTATTTAAAATTCATTAAAATATTTCAAATAATTATTATTTAATTTTAACATTGTGTCTCTGAAGCACCTAAGATCTAGTTTGGTATATGATGTAATGTAGAAGTTCAATTGTCTTTTCATCTAGCCAATGGTACCAGAACCATTTATTAAATAAACCTTATTTTCTCTCTAAAGATAAATACCAAATTTTAATACCTACAATTCCAGGGAATGCTGGAGTATTTTGTTTTGTTTTGTTTTGTTCTAATGATTAGTTCTTTTTCATATTTTTCTCAGCTTTCCCCAGGCATTTTTTCCCCTGGCATTTTTTCCCCTCCCTATGAATTTTAAGATCACTGTACTTGTTTCCAAAATTTTTTATCACTTAAAATTGTATGTTTTTGCTACACTCCCCCTCCCCTTATTTTTACTCAATGGAGCATTCAATGGACCCAAATTTTGGTTATATTTTTAAAGAACCAAATACATATATATTTATCTACCCTAATACTTTTTTGGTTTTTATTAATGAGTTTCATCTTTTATTTGTAGTAACTTTTTCTTCCTACTTTGTCTCATTTTATTTTTTCTTTTCCTAATTTATTAACATGATTATTTAGCACCTCATTTTCAGTGTTTTCCTATTGAAAACATCTATTGAAATCTATTAGAAATAATAGATGTGTTAGACTTTTTTCTTCTGAGACAAGCTGTCACCTACAAGTTATAATATGAAGTGCTTTCTTTTTCTTTGTAACTTAAAAAGTTTATAATTTAGGCTTATTTTCCAGGAAACCATAGGTTAGTAAGGAGTCAATTTCTTATTTTAAGTAGTTAAGTTTTTATTATAATTTATTTTCTTATTTTATTAGATTGTTCTGAGAATGTGGCCTATAAAATGTCAACATTTAAAATTTTATTAATGCTTTCTTTGTGGCCAAGTTCATGATTGAGTTCTATAAAATGAACACATAAGGTGTCATATTTTATCTGCTCAAAAGACCTGTGATAATTGTAATTGTATTAAAGTAATACTCAAAGTAATTATATTAAATCTCTCTATGACTTTGCTTATTTTTTGTATATTACAGCTTTTGACTCTGAAAGAGTAATTGAAATATCTCAATGTAACTTCATTCTAATCAACATCTTAGTTATTTCATCATTTGTTCTTAATATATTTAGTTGCTATGTAATTTGGTACATTCCCATGTATGTATATTTCCTTTGAAACTTATACTTTGCCTAGGTGTTCCACAATAAACCTCTTCTTTGGAAGTTCCACCTAAGACTGCAATCTCAAATGTTCCCTCAGACACATGCCAGCTTGCCAGTCCTGGGTGTTACCTTGTTCCAACATCTAGTTAAGATTGAGTTTAGAATGACAGAATGCAAATTCATACCGTTATTGGATGCTTTAGGTTTTTAATTTCTAGTACATATATTTTTTACTTCTATTATTTTCACAGGCCTTCACATCAATGTAGGGTACAGAGTACAGACAAGAGTATTATTAGTAAACTAAGAACAGCAGAGAAATTGAATTAAAGGTGAGAGCAGGCAGAGAGACAGAAGGTATAGTTATAATTCATTTTTATAATAACAATTACCATTTATTAAATGTCTACTATGTAGACACTATGTACATATTCACTGTCTAATCTTTATAGGTACAGGCAGGTGTTATTTACTTCATATAGAAATGAAAATGTGTTCAGAAGAAAGAGAATAAGTGTCTTGATAAATGTCATCCAGTTGGTAAGTGGCTGAGCTCGAAAGTTTGGTTGATTTCCAATGCATGAAAAGTCTGAGTCTCAATATTTATTTCTTCCCACTGTACCAAACAGCCTTGTTTGTATACAGACTAAAAAGATTATCTGGATATTCTGAATAGATGGTCACCCATAAATAATAAAAGAAGTATAATACTTTTTTAACCTTAAAACTATATTTATTCAATAAATATTTATTCAACGTGGTACTAGTGTTGCACCAACTAAGCAAGAGGAAATAACAGTAGTTTGGAAAAAAGTACCTTCAAATGGGGATATGTTTTTGAAGTACTTGTGGGATATCCTAATTGAGATGTCTAGGAATAACCTGAAAATTGGTGTAGGACCCAGGGGAGGGGTCATTCAATCATTCAGTAAATATTTATTGGGCACCTACTCTGTTCAAGACATAGACAGACAATTAGAATACCTACAAGGGGTTCAGGTTACCTTAGGTATTGGCTGAATACAATTTTTATTAGTCATCACTAAGGAAATGAGCATTGACATTACAGGAGTAGAGAAGATCATTCAAAGAATGCTTATATTATACAGAGTAAAAGTGGGGGAGAAGGGGCTGAAGACAGCTTAACAATCAATAAAATTTAACAAAAATGCTTAAGAAAAGAAGTTCATGAAAGAAAAATTAAGAGAATCAGAATAAAAACCAAGAAAGAGTTATATGATGAAAGCAATGAAGAGGAAATTTTGAGTCTAATATTTAATGAATGAATTTTTGCTTCAGCTATCCCTAAGTCATAAGCAAATTTGGCTTCTACCTTCAGGACCATGTGCCAAATTGGTGTCCCATTTCTTGGGCTCAAGGCAAAGGCTCCCAGTTTATAGGGATGCTGCTCAGAAACCTGGAGTTGACAGTCCCCAAATCCTCTAGAGCTGTGGTCCCCAACCCCTGGGCCACAGTTAGCAACCAGGCCACACAGCAGGAGGTGAGCGGTAGGTGAGCAAGTGAAGCTTAATCTGTATTTACAGTCACTCCCCATTGCTCGCATCACTGCATAAGCTCCACCTCCTGTCAGATCAGCAGCAGCATTAGATTCTCATAGGAGCGTGAACCCTGCTATAAACTGTGCGTGGGAGGGATCTAGGTTGCATGCTCCTTGTGAGAATCTAATGCTTGGTGATCTGAGGTGGAGCTGAGGCAGTGATGCTAGCACTGGGGAGCAGCTGCAAATACAGATTATAATTAGCAGAGAGGTTTGACTGCACAATAAATGTAATGTGCTTGAATCATCCTGAAACCATCCCCCCCAGTCCATGGAAAAATAGTCTTCCATGAAACCAGTTCCTGGTGACAAAAAGGTTGGGAACCGCTGCTCTGGAGAACTTAGGCCACCTGAAACTGCAGTATGGCCACTCCTGATGCATACATCAATGAGCATTAGTTGATATATTATAGTTCTGTGATATTGATTGAGCAGCCTGTTAAACCTGATAAGTTCCATTATACCATTGTATAACAATGTGGCATATACTGAGAATTGCTTTTAAAAATCATTTCTAATATCAAATTATCATTTTTCTTTCGTCATAAAAAGGTATAGAAACATTACCACAATTTGAACTTTCTAGTTACTTAAAACCTTAATGAAGAGAAATAAATAGAAATTATTGTGCCATGCTGGACTGTCTGTCATGATTTTTCTTTGGAAAACTTAAAAGTTGTAGGCAGACCTGTTGCATAATTTCAGGAGCTAATGAAAACTCATCTGCACATAATTCACATGACATGTCTGAAAGTCAAAATGAAAGTGTGGTCTAATTTCCTGAACAAAGTTAAGTTTACCATGGCTCCCCCAAAGTCCAGGAAAACAAATTGTTTTCTCTGTGGTTATAATTTCTGACTTGGTTAAATTGAATTTACTAATAGGGAAATTATTGATTCAGAGGTATTATGAGACATCTCTATAGACAATGAGATAATATATTTACAGAATCTCTAGGAGTCTCTCTGATAACCTAATTTACATGAAAATATGTTATTGTTAAATCATATAAATATTAAGAACTTTACTGAAACATTGATATATTAGAAAAAGTATCTGCTGGGAGCCAGAAAACCTGGCTTATAATTATATCTCTGCTACTAGCTCATTTGGACCTTGAGAAAATCAATTCAAACTATTCCTGTGATTCATTATGTGTCAAATTAGGAATAATTGCCCTACCTACCTCATTAGATTGTTATGAGAATTGAAGACAATTCACTCACTCAAGAAAGATTCATTCATTCAAGAAATAGTCACAAATGCTTACTGCGTGTCAAGCTGTGTTCTAGCACCAGGATTCAGTGATAAACATAGTAAATGAGATCCCTGTTCTCATGGAGCTTAAATTTAAGCCAGAAATAAAAGCATCAGTTACATGTGGGATGAGTATCACAAAGGAAAGTATTAGATACAATGGTAATGTATGGTAGTTTGGGAAGTCAGAGAAGGACTCTCTGAGAAAGTGACATTTCAGCTGAGATCTGCAGGGTAAGAGTTACATATGCCACCAGCATTCTAAGTAGAAGGAACAACATGTATAAAGGTCTATAGGAATTTGAGGAAGTGTGAAGAGTTCAGATTAGCTAAAATCATGAGTAATGGGGAAGAAGTGAGAGATAATTGTTGTAGAAACACATTGAGACATGGCTAGTGAGAACATAACTTGGTTCAAACTATTTGGAAATCATTTTAGTAATATGAAATAAGAATCTCAAAAAAAATCTAGGCTTTGACTCAATAATTTTATATCAGCAAGCTATCCTATTAAAAATCATATGAAATACAGAAAAAAATTAAGTACAAAGATATTCATTAATGTGTATTTGTAATAGAGAACAATCAGAAAAAATAAATACCTGACTATATGGGAATGAGTAAAATATATGGTATGTGCAAATGAGGGAATATATATAGCTAATAAAAGTCTGTATATGGAGTTCATAATAATATGAGAAAATATTTATGCTATAACATAATTTATTTAATAATACTAAAAGAAAGAAGCATGGGGCAATGCAGAGGTGGGCCCAGGTAAATAATGATCTCACTGTGGATCTGTGTCGCAAATGGAAAACTCTCAGATAAGGATAGCCTGATCTTGTATAGGGACTTCTGGCAAACCTGTCTATCTCTCTTCTGGAAAAAGACATTATTTTTATTATCCTGGAATGTCTCCAAGAACATCTGCTATCCTGGTCAGCAAGTAAATGTGTCCTTTGACCTGTAGGGAGACACTATTTCTAGCTTTCAAGAGGCTCTTTGCTACAGGAACAACCTTGAAAAGATAGCCTAACACCAGCTCTATAGAAATGCCATAGAGAATTGGGTTCACAAAGTCCTTTTTTTACTTTTAAATTATGTTTATTATTTTTAGTGTTGATAATTCTTAATGTTATGTTAGCAAGGATTACTATAATGAGCACAGGTATTCATAAATGTGTGAAAAATGGAAAGTTGGCTACATAGTGACTCAGATTCCCCTGCCCCTGCAATAAGTGTTAGCCAGTCTAGGAAAGTTTCTGCCACTAATTAGATGTGGCAACTTCTCTGAGCCCTAGTTTCTATTAAATGGCAGTTCAAAAGATATGCTGTCTAAATTCAAATCTCCTTTAAATTATATAATTTAATTATTCCATATGTAGGAACAAAAAAAAAAATCACCACAACTGAGTTAATAAAAACATTCAAATTATTTTTTTTGAAGGAAATTGTCCAGTCATAATATTAACAGTATATAGTTAAATTAATGAAGTCAAGTGATCCAGTACATTATTTATGTGCAGAAAGACCTTTATAAATATATTTTAAAATAAAATTCAAGCAGTTAAATTCTATGCATATGTTAATTCCACAGAATATTTCTGGAACAAAACCAGAGCTGTAGTTTTAGAAAGAAATGTTAACAAGATATGATAAATAAAAACCTCTTTAAATTATTTTAGAGAGTTTGGGTTCTTTTCCGCTGACATTAACATCCTTTGTTTTGGAATAAGAGTAACTACCGCCCAAATGGATCCGCTAGCTCACGGGGGTGTACTGTGGGACGTAAGAGGAGCTCGGTGGCTCCAGAGGTTGTGGGTGGGAGGCACAGTAATATTTCAAGGGGATATTAGTCAACTGACACTGAGAAAAGGAAAATTTTTCTGTAGCTGCTGATAAAACCCTCTTGTGCCTGTCAGAAAGCATATGCCACCCAGACCCGGTGTTAATTTCCATTTGTCTTATCTTTCTCTCTTCATCTTTTCTTTTATCAATGAAGGGTTTAAAAGAAAGGAGCAGAATGTTCTTATAAGGGAAAGCATTTTAAAACTTTTGAGTCATGTCTTCTTTTCTCTAAAAGTAGAGAATTTGACAATGTTTATTCTTTTAGTTTTGATATCCTGAAATCACCGTTTTAAACTTAAAAATTTCAGCTAGGCATCCATAAAATATTTAAAAACATTTCACATTTTTAGGGATAGACAAAATAGGCTTATTTCTTCAAACATGGAAAGCACAAAGGATCTATTGGTTTTCCCAACAAGTTAATGTAACCAGCTCTATTAACAAATTTCAATGACCCCTGTATGTTTTTTAATAATCCTCTCCGTTAACCCACTATTTGACCGTTTGGGTTGTTTCTCACAAATGGTGGATTTTCTGCAAGACAAATCAGCTGAGATTCTGAAGACCCCTTGGCAGAGGTCCTGACACCATGACTTACCATCCCCTACAACCTGCCCCAATGTATGTAACCCCTTGTTAGTTTATACCATGACCTGCCCCAAGGTATGTGACCCCTCATTTAAAAGCCCATGATCTACATTAGTTGGGCAGATGGATTTAAGGCAGCTTCTCCCAAAAAGATGTCTGTTGTATTAAAAAATTCCTTTCTTCCTTGGCAATCCTCATTGTCCAATAATTGGATCTTTGTGTGACAAGTAACTGGACATAGGCTGAAACCCTACTGCAGTTTCAACAACATCAGTATGGCTAAATAGATTAATACTGCTATCAGAAGTATCTACTCATTGAAGATAAACTTTTGCAACTCTCACATGGGATGAGGAGAGCAAGGGAAGTTTAACTGAAAGACAACTTAACGAGACAAGAGAAAAACAATGTAGGAACTGCTTTCAGTTATTAACTTTGTTAAATAATTAGTTGCAAAAAAATTAACCAGGTAAAAGAATAACTTAGGAACTGTTTTACCTTTGTTATGTTTGTTAAATAATAACCCAAATGCATGTTTATCAGCCCTGCATCTTCTCTCTCCCCATTCTGACAAGTTCCCCATCCCTGTTCACCTTTGGCCCTATTCATCCACCTTCCCTTATCCCTCAACCTCCATGAAGAAGGAAGGAGAACAAGAATTGTTTTTCTCCCCAGCATTATGTGGTACTGACCATGTCTTGTCCTGCTGTGTCTTCATTTACTAGCAATTACCTGTTGAATTGAAGAACTGATGTTTGTTTCTTTAAGCTGAAGTATCTGAAACACCTGCAGAATCTACCTTCCCCAGTGGAAAATTGAGAGCCCCATCTAACCTTCAATTCTGTTTTTTGGCTAAGATGCCTACTTTTGTGAACAGAGGGCCTTCTCTGCTTACCGGGAAGGAATAAGGGCAAAGCCAGCTCTGGTGGTAATTGTCAAGTTTGAATTCTCACTCTTTCTGCCCCCCTGAGGGCCTTTCTTCTCTGCTCAGCTGTAAATGATTTGTTTCTCCCAGAGAAAAGACTTAAACTTAACAAGACTCTTTAGTGATTGCATTTCAATTTTCCTTTTGAACAAATACATATTCTTCACTAATAAGGAAAGAAAACCCAATAGAAAAATGAACCAGTGATATGAATTAGCAGTTTAAGTGAAATAAAATATTTGAATTCTGATCACTAATTCAAAATGGATATTAAAATATAAATTAATTTTAAAATGTAATAGATCAATCATATCCAGTTTGAATGATGTGTGTGAAAATAGGCACTTTGCTGTCCTTTTGATGGGTGCAACAATAGAAATAGCCTTTCTTGAAGAGCAAATTGGAAATATTGTTCAAAATTTTTAAATTCACGTATTGCTTTGACTCTGCAATTCCGTGGATAAAGGGTTAATTATAGCATTGCTTATAATAATAAATGGTGAGTAATGTGTAAGTGGTTAAGAAAATTAAGGAAAATTCATACTATGGACTATTTATGGAGCTGTTAGAAAAATAATATTTATGGAGCTATTCAAAAAAGAATAAGATAGAGCTTTACAGACATAGAAAAATGGCCAAAACGCATGATGCGAAAAAAAGTTACCTGGTAAAAGAACATGTGTAATTTCATGTTTGCATATAAAACGAAAAAAATTGTCTCAGATAACCAGAAAACTCTTAACAATGGTTGCTTTCAGGTGGGGATAGGGAGAAAGCTGAGCTGTATATACTTCAGTGTTCCAAATGAGAACTATCTCTAATGTTCTAGGAAGCTATGATTTTTATCACCTGATTTTTTAATATTGTAAACTCAGTACAGAAAAATTTTAAAGCAAAATTTCAACTCTAATTTATTTAAGACAATTGTTTTTACTTTTCTATGTTCTCTTTCCCTCCCTGCATATATTATTTGACTGTTTTATTTGTGCCATGCACCTTACTAGACAACTACAGTGCCACAATGCATAGGCAAGCACACTCTTTCATGCACACACACACACACACACACACGCACACACAAATGTCCCTACTGTCATAGATCTAACAGACTTCATCTGTGTACATACATGTGTTTATTACATCACTGCTGCATAGAACTCATGCCTACTATTCTTTTGCTTAACATCATACTTTATTATCTAAATTTAATAATAATTACATTGAATATGCCGTCAAAGACAAGTCTCGAAATATACAGAATTATTCCCCAGTAGTTGGGCATTTGTGATAATGTATACCATTTCTCTGTTAATGGATCTGTTATCTAATGAGTTATTAGTATCTACACGTAAACCATTGAGGGTGCTAAGAAGAAAATTGGGGATTGGGCCAAAGAGATGTTTCCCAGGAATCCTTTTACTACACAGGCAGACCCTAGAGGGGAAACAGCTGCATTAATACCTTTTGCTTATTGTGTACCTCCAATGAGCCAAGCGCTTTGCATATATACCTCTTTCAATTCTCACAATAACAGTACAGTATTGGTATGCTTATTTTACCAATAAGAAGAGGGAGTTCAGAAACACTTTGTAAGAAGGATGTGATTCACCACCACTTCAAAAAAGTCTCCTTTTATTATTGCCTCTTGTGACTCAGGAACTTGATTAACGCTTATATAATTATTGCATTTAATCCTCCAACTCCAGCCAGATACATATCCTTATTCCTCCTTCATATGTACCTAAGACTTCTTTCTCCACTTTGATTGAAACCAGAGGGATAAAAAGAACATAGGATCAGAAGCTGCTGAGGCACTTGATGTGAAGGGAGCAAAGACAAAGAGGTAGTAAGGTGAGTTTGATGGAGAAGCTGAGAATAAACTTATTTTTGACATTGTGTAGTGATAAGATCACCCTAAAGAGAAGCTTCTAGTGCTTACACAAACCCAGTCCACAAAAGAGAGTTCAAAACTGTTTCCTCACAATGTCTGGAATCTTGGAGTTCAACCTACACACATTCATTTATTAAAGGTCAGTCTTGTCACTCATTTCAGTTGTGCCTAAAGATAGAGACAGATCCTCAGGCTATTTCACTTCCCCAGAAGCAGGAGAGTAGTGGTTATGGGCATAACATTTTAAGGTAAAAGATTTGGATTAGAATCCTGGGTCTGTTTGTGATTAGATTTTGACAATTTATTACACCTCTCTAAACCAGTTTTGTCAGATGACAAAGCTAATATTATGTTTTTTCAAAAGGTTTTTGTGAAGATTAAATGTGGCTACCTAGCACAGGTGGTTGTCATCGTCATCATCATCATCATCATCATCATTTTACAGATCTAAAAACCTTTATATGAATATCTTCCATGTTGGGTTGTGCTGTGTATTCTTTCTAATTCCCAGATTTGGACCTTGCTCTCAAACCCTGACTCATTCCTCACCTCCCCTGATTTCCATGGGGTGTGCCCCAGTTCTCTGGGTCTGTTTCTAGTCTTCAGACCACATCACTTTCTAAGCGGCCCTTTGGCAGCCTGGGTGACAATGCCTCTGTTGAGCACCATCAGGTCCAATCTGAACAAGCCTCTCTTTTTTGGCACATTGGTCAATATTCCAAGAAAAGCTTCTCTGCCTTCTGTAGACTAAATCTTTAAACTTTCAACTCCACATTTTCAAGCTTTCTCCAAACTTTGTTGTCTTTCATTTATTCTTGCCCTAAGAGTGATTTATATGGAAATTCTTTGAAATTATAAAGTGCCATAGAAATGTTGAAATTGCCATTGTTTCTGTCTTCCGGCCAGCTGTTCGTAAATTTTTAGCACTAAATTATAATCATTAAAACTATGCATGAAAAACCTCATTTACATTTTGATTTCCTATACATTTTTACATCTACAGCAGACAGAGGTACACTTTTTGATGTTTTGAGGGAGAGGGTTTTACAACCTCATCTTTATTGTAAAGACATGTGAGAACCTGTGCAGTGTGTCTCTCAATTCAGTAAAGCCTCCCTAGGTAAGGAAAACTTAGAATAAAGTTGGATTTATTTAAGATGAACCAGATGTATTTAATTCTTCATCAAGAAAAGCAATTTCATTAGTTTCAATTTATAATCTCAAGTTTGTTAACTAAGTGTTAACAATCTAGGATATTTGGAAAATTATTTTGATGAATACATATACAATTTATAATTTATTATGAGGCATTTTGCAAGAAATTGCTTAGTATAAGTTCAAAACCCATTTTATGGGTCAAATAATGTTACCATAATATTGTTTAAATTATGTTTTGGTCTGCTACCTCATAAATATATTAAGTCAATCAATATTAGTCTTGCATATTAATAAAAGTCAAACAATCCTATAGAACATGGAAAAAGAATATGAACAACCACTTAACATGAAAAGAAATAGAAATAATTAGTAAACACTTGAAAATGCTTACGATTTGAATAAAAACCAAAATTAAAATAATACCTTGTTAAATTTATCATATTGCTGGGTGCAGTGGTACATGACTGTAGCCCCAGCTGCTGGAGAGGCTAAGGTGGGAAGATTCCTTGAGCACAGGAATTCAAGACTAGCCAAAAATATAAAAGATCCATAAAGATCCATAACATCCAGTGTTGGCCCATAATTTGAGGTGGCACTGCCCAATAGAACTTTCTGTGATGATGGAAAAGTTTTGTGTCTGTGATGTCCATTATGGTAGCCAATACCTACATGTAGCTATTGGTTGGTTAAAATATTGCCAGTGTTACTGAAAACTGAATTTTTAATTCTTTTAAATTTAAATTGAAGTAGCTACTTGTGGCTAGTGGCTCCTGTGTTGGACAGCACTGTTTAGGAAAACAGGCAGCTCACTAAACCTTTTATAGTGGTATAAATTTATATACTCTTTTTGGAAAATAATTTGGGAAAATCAAAATTTAAAAGGCACATATATTTTGACTTAACAATACTAATATTGGTAACCCATAGTAAAATAATACTTAAAAATGTGCTAAATGTCAAATAATATTTATTGCACCGTACTTTGTGAGAATTAATAATTAGATATCACTTAAATACCTTAAAATCCATTAATAAAAAATAAGTCAAATAAATTGTCATATGTTAGTTCTATGCAATTTTATATAGCTATTTAAGAAAATGTTAGATTGATAGTCTAAGTGAAAAAATAATTATGTAGCCAAAAATACATGTAGTATGGCAAACCCATTTCCCAAAGGGAAAAATAAAAAGTGTATGTGTATATTTGTCTATGCATCAAAATATAAGATAATATATAAAACAAAGTGCCATTGGTAGTTTTCACTGGAGTGTGGATATACTGATGTGCTGCTTGAATATTCTAAAAGCATGTTTTCTTTTTGAAATTAAAAAATCTATATAAAAATATTAATTTTTAATTAGGTACTCATTAGACCTTAGCTAGGATTCAAATTATGCAAAATTTGTATTCTACCTTTTAAGATTTTACAATTTTGTAGGGAAAATAGACATGAAAAAATATATTATAAACAATTGTGAACATGGGGGATGCTGACTACATCAACTAAAGAAAGGGAAAGGATACATGACTGTATATTTACTCTTGATTTTTGCAGGTCGTGTTGCTAAGGGTAGTTGCAATCTTTGTGAATGACCAGTGCAAAAGCAACTGTCTTCCAATGGCAAGGTCACATGCTATTCCTCCTGCACAGAAGCCCACAGGAGGTGCTAACCAGGCACAGCCTTTTGGTGATACTGCTCTTTTAAGCTTTTGGTTATCACAGGTCTTGGATTACAGAGAACAATCTTTCTAAACTACAAATTTGATCTCACATCGTCTTTCCCTTAAAAAAAAACAAACCTTAGGAGTCTCCACACAGTTTACAGAATACTGTTAAGTCCAAACTTCTTAGCATCATATGCCAAAACCTTCACAGTGTGGCCCCAATTTACTTTTTACACCTTTGTCTTGCACTACTCCATTCTTTTCCCTCTTGCAAGAGACTACTCCTTCTTTCCTGAAATAGGCCAAGCACTCTCAAGCTTGCATGCCTTTTTTCACACAGTTTTCTCAGTGACACCTTTAATTACACCCTTCTGCCCGGTATCTACCTGCTGTACTCAAGGCCTCGCTTACTGTCACCTCTTTGAATTCCTTCTTGATGACATAGGCAGCGCTAATTTCTCCCATGCTCTGTTTTCTGAAGCTCTCTGTTTTCTGAAACTCTGTGTAATTACTTCTATCCTAAATTAGAGATAGTGTTTACATATAAAATTAGAGTTAATTATTTGCATTACTTATTACCATTTTCCCTCCTCAATGATGAGTTGCTGGTATCAAGTCTTATTCTTCTCTGTATGAAGTAATGCATACGTAACCTGGCATACAGCGAGCCCTTCATATACGGAGCTATTATTCTGTTGTTTATATTCTTAGTGCCTCCTTAAATGCATATTACAGACTTGTGTATTTAATTGATTTTGGCTTGAATTTGTGAATTCTTCATAGCACATCCTTTAAAGACTTGTCTATCAGCTAAATCCTGGCTGAAAATAGTACTGTCCTATTGCTGATACCTATGCTTTTGTGATTCCTGAAGGTTTTTATCTTCCCTGATTTTAGCTTATCATATTGCTAATTATCTTTATATCTTCATTTAACTTGTTTCTTTTTTTTCCAGAAATCTTTATTGGACGTCCTTATGAATCAGACAATTTACCAAGCACTGGAGTGGAGATACAGAAGTAAATAAGATGAAAATTATTCTTGCCCCCATGAAGTTTATCATCTAGCAGGGAACATAGTCCTTAAACAAAGGATTATATAATTAAAATTTCATATCTGCTATGCAGGAAAATCATAGAGTGCTATGAATAATTATTAAAAAGGGGCACTAACTTCATCAGAGGGGCTAAAGAAACCTCCTTGAGGAAGTGATATTTAGGCTGATATTCAAAGAATGGGTAAGAATTAGGTAGAAAAAAATGGCCAGGGATAATGAGGAAGATAGGAAGATGGGAGAGAATTTCAGACAAAGGGATTAAACTCAGAAACATAGTCAGCATGTTTTATAGAGCCAGGTTGTTCAATAATGAGCATAACTCTGTTTCTTAATGGTAGTTAAATTCCAGGCCTTTGTTCAGTATTGCTGGACCAAATCTTCCTTGCTCAACCTGTCTTTCAATATTTCCCTTCAAATATATGCCTCAGCCCCATGGGCCATACCCTTACTCATACTCTTCTCTTTGGTTGGAATATTCCATCTCTCCATGTTCAAATCCTACCTATCCTTCAATAGCCAATTCAAATCCTGAGGTTCTCTCTTATCCAGCTCAGCTGGCAGCAATGACACCTTCCTCTCCATAATTTCTATCATACTTTATCTCTATCTGTCTCACTATCTATATCTATATGTGCAATTTATATTTATCTCTATATCCCTCTTCTCAAAGAGGTCTAGTACAATGCCTTGTACAAAGTACCATGTCTTATGTATTTTTCTTGAGTAAAAATGACTTTTAATGAGCCATGCATGACATTGATGAAGTAACTTGGATGGGGCATCAAAGGTCCATGGAGTTTGAAGGCAAAACTCTTTAGTCAAACTTTTGGTTAGTCAGCAGTTGGACGTGCATTTAGCACATGTATCACTCACAGCCAGTTAGCTCAGTTGGTTATTGTGTGGCTGATATCATGTGTATCATATGTATCATATTTGGTCGCAAACTTCTGAAACAAGGAACCATGAGAAAATCAATACGATTCTTACAATCACTTTTGGAAATTAAGAGAGTAGGCCTTACAGCCTAGTACTTCAGTATTTCCCTACTACACTATACACACACACACACACACACACACACACACACATACATTATGACAGAGACATTTATTTCTATTAGTTTTTAAATAAAAATCCTAAAATTAACTTTTCAGTTCTCCCCAGTGGGTGCCTTCAGAACTTTATGGTTTGTTGAAGCTCTAACACTGTTCTTTTCCTGTACACGGTTAGCATAACTCTGAAGACTAAATGTGATCTTCTCCTTTGGCTCTGAGTCTAAGGGAGGCATGTATGCCTCTAGGTTATGGAACCACCTCTTTCCCCTGAGTCTACCTGAAAAGAAATGTTTGAAGAGCTGTTTCTATCATTGTCTTCCCCTTAAAGCATTGATACCTTCCCTCTGACACAAAACTTTATTTTTTGGACAAATTGGGGGATTCACATGTCTTCTGATTTCAAACCTGTGGGGATAAGTTAATGATGTTGCCCAAGTTTCTGGGTTGGTTAAAAATGATCTTGGTGAGTAAAGACATGATGTTTTCAAAGCTGGGTGTTTGCAGAGCTTCCTTTGCTCTGTATGGAGAGAAATAATAATCTATGGTCACAGAATGAACTGCTGACCTTGGCTAGCCATCTTATAAATTTGGGCCTTTGGTCATAACAGTGCAAACAGGAAAACCATTGATAGTGCACCAGTGGTCTTGTTTTCATGTGGGAAGGATGCAGAATGTTTAAAGCTGGGAAGAGTCCCTCCCCCAACTCCACCTCTGCCCCAGTAGGAAATTATGTGCCAAGGTATTTTCATCTCTTTGTAAGTACAATGCAATCAATAAATTTAAAATGAAAAGAGTGTGGATGGAGCAAGGATGATTGAAGTAATTCCACTGAACACATTCAAATTACACTGATAGGCACTGGTTAAGGAACCCAGTTGATTAATGTTAATTCTTTAGGGATTCTGTCATTTGAATCATTGGAGTACCTAAGAAAGAACATAATCTCTACTAGGGTGGATACTTTACTTGATCATGAGAAAAGGAAATGTATCAGTCTTGGGTTCAGATTGCATCATGTGGTTTACATTCTCATCTAAACTGATTCTGAACCAACTAGCTTTGCTCTCTCCTCCCTCCAACTTCTGCCTCTTTCTCTGCAGGATTGGGCACATTTGCTCTTCTGAATCTGCAGCTTTTTCCTGAACCAGAGACAGGAATAATCTCAGTGCCAGATAAAGGAGATATAATTTCACTGTAATATTGTTTTATTCTATTTTATTTTCTAAGAATTTTATGCACATTTTCAAGTGTGACTAAAATGTGAACCTTGCTCATATTTGACTGGTGTTTGTCTAGAGATGGAAACTTGGAGGAAGAAGTGTCTAAAATCCATAGCACCTTGCGAAAACATCTCTTCACTTGTTTGTCTTCTCTCTAGCCTGCACACTCCTCCAGAGCAGGGAATCTAGTAACTCTTGCTACTGTATCTCCAACGTCTTTCTTAAAACCTGGAACAATAGTGAATGTTTCTACAAAGAATAAACTTTGCAGAACAGAAAGATTTGTTGAAAAACCTGGAGATGTTTTGCAGGACAAGAAAAGACATTAAGGGGACATAAAAGTCATCTGTTAGTTTCTTAAGAATAGACAACTGGAGGAAAAATAAGTCTTCTCTGTGTTAGTACAGGCAGCAGAGAGCAGAGTCCAGGGTCAAACCCAACAAGAATTTGTTCGTGGAAAAATATTTCTGTTCCAAAGGTCTAATGCTTTTTAAATTATCTTCAAAACCCATGTATCAACTACATCGGCTAGTGTGAGTGAAGTATTCCGAGAAGATTGAAAAGAAGTTGGCATGAAAGTGTGATTACTATTTTTCAAGTAGACAGATTAGGCCATGCATTGTATAGCACTATAGGCCCATTTGCCCTGTGAGGCTTTCTCTCACCTCCTCTCCAGTTGGGAGGAACTAATTCCTCCGTATTAAGATAGTACTTTGTACATCTCTTGATATAGCACTGCCACACGGAAACATATTTTATTAATACTTGCACTAGATTGAGATCCTTGATGGAAAAAGGAAAGGAAAGAAAACTAAGAGTTAATTGAGTTACTATGTCAGACACAGTATTGGATTTTTTTTACATTCTGTACTTTCATTTAATTGTTAGACTAACTTAATGACATTGGTATTATTTCCCCCATTTTTCAGATAAAAAAGCTGAGGAGAGGTTAACAGAAACTGACCAATGCCATGCATATAGTAGTAAGTGGTATTCCCAAGATGAGAACCCAGATCTTACTGACAGTAGATCTCAAGCCCTTTTTACTCTACCATACTTAGAGGCATTGGAACATAATAGCATTGATTCTAGAATCAGACTGTCTGGGTTTATATCTCAACTTTGTCTCTTATAAGCTGCATAATGTCTGCCATAGTTAACTGAACCATAAATGAAAAAATAATAATAGTACATGACTCATAGGATTGTTGTGAGAATTAAATGAGGTAATACCTATTAATCATTTAGAAGAGTTCCTGGGACATAGTAAGTGTTGAGTAAAGGTTAACTATTTTTGGTAATAGAAAATAGCTATTTTTCTTTTGTGTTGACAGAATTTAGCATGCTGCGTAACTCAATGCTTAGCACTTAGTAAACCCTCAAAACATGATTGTAGAATTTAATTCTATGCTGATAAAGTGGCAGAATTAAGACAAATTACTGGAATTCTCTGGAAAATATTTTTCTGGTATTGTCTCAACTGCAAATTATCTTTTATAGTTCATCCATCTCAGAAAACAGTGTGGGCTGTTCTCCTTGTTACTCATTGATACCCCCACAGCCATTTTCCACCTATCTTTTTTCAAAACACAGCTCTTGAATATCAATTAATAAACATGGAAAGGATGATGAAATTAGAAAAATTTGTGACTACAATAGTAATTACTATTTCAGGCAAGAATTACCAATTGATGCTAAAACTAGTAGATGATTATTTCCATTTTTGCTTAGGGTGTAGAACATGACAAGCAAATGTCATTCCCATTTTAATAATGAGAAAAAATTAGATAATCTACAAAATCATGAATTTTCTTGAAACCGTGAGAGAACTGAGGTTGCTGGGCAAACCAACTGAATTCTGATGAGTGGTATACCGCTATGAGAAGAGACGGGACAAAAGAATTATTTCATCTTTGACAGAACATAAGAGGAAAATATTGCTGTCATGAAAGCAAGTAGGAGGAAAACAGCTACATTGTTACCAAATTCTTTAAAGCAATATGTGGGATAGCTTAACGATAACTGCGAGAACCCGGACACAAAAGGAGTTGATACTAACTAACAAATTCTTTTCCACAGGCCTCCAGAGGACTTCATGCAGAAGACTGAGTGCAGAGCTGGAGGCAGCACAGAGGCTCCTTGGTTGCACTAGTGTGCAGGTGTGCACATATGGACTGGTTGCCACTGGGGGAAAGTTGCAAATTACCACTCACTTTCCTAGACCCGTGTCTCATGTAAAACAAATTCTTAAGCCAATGGGAGAGGAGCAAGAAACCCTCTAACACCTAGAGCCAAAGAAATGGTCCTCTGCTATGTGAAAGTGATGATATAAAAGCTGTATGTCTCTGAGGAAGGGTAGGAAACCCTTGGGAACCTCTTGGAAAGATGAAAGAAAACTCCTGGGCCCAGCTTCCAGGACTGATACAAAGCAGAGGTCTGCTACAACTGGGGGAGGGCCAGGAACCAGAAGAAAAGGGAGCAGGAATGCTGAAGAGTCAGGGCTTCAAGGCCCAGGCCCCTGTATAGGATCTGCCTGAGACTGAAGCTAGGTCAGAAGAACCAGGAATCCCATCCTTTCACCAGGAGCTTCAAACTGAGTAACCAGCAACAATATTCTACCACTGGGGGTGGGGCAACGGGTGGAGAGAGAGACTCTCCGTGGTCCAGAATGGCTGAAAGCTGGGGATGGAGCAGGAACACTGAGGAAAACCTTCTGATACCCAAGAAACCACTCTAAGCCCAATATAACATATCCCACCACTGGAGGAATTGGAAGTGTGTGGCACACTTAAGGTAACAATAGCAAAACCAATTACCAAATCCACCTTAACTACTAACTATATTGACACAACTCAGGAGAGATATACCCATTTCTAAGCATAAATACTATTTACTTTGGTCTCTACTCTTCTTCTACACATAATGACCAATATTCATTTAAAAAATTATAATCCATACCTACAAAAGCAAGAAAGAATGATGATCCCATTCTCAAGAGATTAAAAAAAGCAAGAGAACCAGATTCAAGGATGACTCTGATAGTTGAAACAATCAGACAGGAACATTAAAGTAACTATGATTAATATATTAAAAGGATTAATGAAAAAGGAGGATAACATGCATAAACAGATGAGAACTTTCAGCATCAAGATGGAAACAATAAAAATTAATCAAATGGAAATACTAGAAATAAAAAGACAAATATGATATCTCAGGTGAAGAATATTGAATTTTTTTTTTTTTTTTTTTTTTGTGACAGGGTCTTGCTCCGTTGCCTGGACACTAGAGTGCAGTGGCATCATCATAGCTCGCTGCAACCTCAAACTCCTGGGTTCAAGCAATTCTCCTGCCTCAGCCTTCCCAAGTAGCTGGGACTACAGGCGTGCGCCACCATGCCCGGCTAATTTTTTTTTGCTGTTTTTTATGGAGACGGGGTCTTGCTCTTGCTCAGGCTGGTCTAGAGCTCCCGGCCTCAAGCGATCCTCCCACTTTGGCCTCCCAGAGTGCTAGGATTACAGGCATGAGTCACCAAGCCTGGCCGGAATATTGACAATTTCATAAGCAGACTGAACACAGCTGAGAAGAGAAGAGTAGGCTGGAAAATAAGTCATATAGAAACTATTCACACTGAGCAAGGCATGGTAGTATGTGCCTATAGTCCCAGCTACATTAAAACAACACAAAAAGAAGCACAAATAAACCTTGTGACTTCATATCCCTCCACTAGTCCCCTCCCACCCCCTCAAAACACCCCCACCCTGGTGTTTGCTCCCACTGCTCCTCTGAACCAACTCTAGCCAAGACAGCCGATACAGTGCTTACTTCTCTGCCATTGACCTAGCCTCTTAGGAGTTCCTCACCAGCCATCACTCCTCCTTTCCTGAAACATTTCTTTTTCTGCCTCCCTGAAAACTCGTTCTCAGTCTCCTTTTCTGGCTTCATTTCTCCTACTCAACCTCTAATTGTTGATGTACTCCAGGGTTGATCTCAGGCTTCTTTCTGTTCTCTGCCTATGTTTTTTTCCATAGAAAATAAGAGCTCTATATTACTTGCATGCTGAGGTCTCCCAAATTATCATCAGGATCCTTGACATCTCTTGTGAGCTCCAGACTTGCATGCACCACTAAATTCATGACATTATCACTTTGATGACCAATAGATATTTCAAACTTATCATGTGCAAAACAGAACTATTGATTCTCATCCACCTTTAGCAAATGTATTTCTCCCATAGTCTCTCTCATCTCAGTAAAAGGTACCATCATCTACTCAGTTGCTCAAGCCAAAAACTCAGGAGGTGTTTTTGATTGCTCTTTTATGCTTACTCACCACACCCAATGCAGTAGCAAGTGCAATCATCTGTACCTCCCAAATATATATCCTGAATCTTTCATTTTGTAGCATGTTTATGTGCATCCAAGCCATTTGGACTATTGTATTAGCATCCTAACAGGTTTTCCTGCCTCAACTTCTGCTTTCCTAAACTCCATCCTCACAGAGCATGCAATGCATTTAAAATATATATATATATATTTTAAAAATATATATATAAAAACAGATTATGTCACTTCCTGTTTGAAGCTATCTAATGGCTTCCCATTGTACCTGGAATAAAATCCACACTTCCTACCATGGCCTACAATGTTCTGTGTGATATGGCTTCTGACTACCTCTCTGATCACAACTTCTCTCACTTGTTTTCTTGCTCGCTATATTCCAACAGCACTGGTTTTTTTCATTTCTTGAACACAATACAATTTCCCCCAACCTTCTTCTTGCTCCTGTTGGTTCCCTTTCATTCATATGGAAGCCCAAGTATTTCCTTCCAGAGGGGCTTCCCTGACCATCTAAATTAGCATCCTACTTCCCACTAGTACGACCCTAGTTATTCTCCATATTCTCATGAAGTTTGTTCTCTTATGAGAATGTGAACACAGGAAGCAAGATGGGCAGGGGAGAAAAGCTAATAAAATATTATCTCAACTGGAGACTAGCTCATCCTGATCCCATAGGATCTCCTGAGAAAAAAGTCTCCTACAGGGTAAATCTCCCCTTGAGGTAAGGGGGCTGGCCTTTTGTAGTCCTGAAGGAGTCATTTATTGGCCAAGATCTGGGGGCGGGGTGGGGAAGGATAGTGGAGTTGGCTGGCCTCCTGCCCAAGGAGACTGGCATTGGACAAAGACACTTCTTTAGAGAAGAGGGAAACTGTGGGTAGGCAGGAGACAACACCCACACTCCCGGAAGCTAGAGAGGTGGGGGCTGGGTAGCAAAGAGAACATGGGCAGGACATCAATAGCTTTCATTACACGATGTCCATTAAACTAAACTAAATTGTAGATGGAAAGATTGGTATAGGAATTTGAATAAAATAGTTTCTAAAGATCCTTTTAATTCTAAGATTTTATAATTGTGTAATTCTAAAAATGTCTAAGTTTATTCACGATGATTAGTCTTAATAATGACAGTCTGATATGATCTCCTTTTTCTAGGCATTTAACTCACATCGTGATATATAGCCAAGTAGTGAACCTTGATTATGCTTTTCAGAATCCATTAGACTTATAGAAATTATATCCAGGTTTGTAATAACACTGATCCACTCTCTATCATCTTGGTTACATTCCACCCTATCCTAGTCAACTCCAGCTCTACTAGACATTCTAGATCTTAAACATCACATCTTCTGCAATGCCTTTCCTTGCCACTCTAGGTTAAATTAATTTCTCCCTGTACTCTAGAAGAGGACAGTACTTAGCACATTGCACTATAATGTCATTAATTTTGTACAGCTTAGGCTGATTTCTGAAATATGGCCTTACTAATAACCTATCTAACAGAGGAAAATAAACTATCAGACAGAAAGTAAGAGAAATAAACTTGCAACACAACTGCCCTTTGTTTTGTTTGATTAAACACCTGGGACTTAACTCGTTATCTCTAAGAGTTCATTTTCACAGCCTCAAAGAGCCCTAAGTGGACAAGAGGGGTGCAAACCCTCTTTCTCAGTTCCTGCCAGGACCACATTTGGAGGACTCTGATAAGCTGGCCTCACCAAAAAAAGAAAAAAAGGGGATGGGGGAGAAGGCAAACAGCTGTTTCACAGCAGCTTCTGTTAACAGTCTGCAGCAAGGGAAAAAAAACATTTTTACCCTTTACTGAGCCACTTTTCCTCAGCTGCCCGGCACTTCCACTTTCATTCCTGTGCCGTGGCCACTCCCTCCTTGTCTCTCTTTTTCTCACTCTTTCTCTTTTTCTTTCTTTCTTTCTTTCTTGGGAAAGTAAATAAAGTTTTTACTTTTTTTATTCTAAGCTTTGTGTGAGAAATCGTTCTCAACCTGTGAATGAATTCATACCCTAACACATACCCTAAAACTTGAAGCCCACTGGTTTATACTTGTATTAAATAGTTTCCTTTCTCATTTTAACATTTAAAAAATATTTTGCCAATTTTATATTTACTAGTATTTTCTTTTTTAATACTATTCTCTGTAGTTATTGCCAAATGACATATAGAAGGTCCTTAAACTCATTTATATTTAGTCTTCTGTAACGTGGAGAGATTTCCTGTAGAGTGCAATTCCATCCATTTGAGGAGATTTCTGTTAACACTTGTAGTAGTCTGCCATAACAAAATGTCATAGATTGGGTAGCTTAAACAACAGAAATTTATTTCTTACAGTTCTACAGGCTGGGAAGTTTAAAATCAAGATGCTGGCAAGGTAGGTTTCATTCTGTGGCCTCTTCTCTTGCTTGCCTTATAGGAGATGGCCATCTGGCTGTGTCCTCACATGGCCTCTTCTTTGTGTGTGATGTGGGGGGAGAGAAAGAGAGAGACAGAGAAAGAGACAGAGAGGGAAAGAGAGAGATCCCTTCCCCTTCTTATAAGGGCACTAAACATCATGAGGGCCTCTATCTAATCCCAATTACCTCCCAATGCTCCATCTCCAAATAGCATCATATTGGGGGTTAGAGTTTCAATATATGAATTTGGGGTTGGGGGGCATAATTCAGCCCATAGCAACAACAAAGTGAAACTAAATAAAAAATAAAATAATTCACTTAGCAGAGTAGGAATGGTTTAACCTCAGAATTGTTAAAAAGAAAGAAACTAGATAATCTCCATAGGGCTAAACAGTCACTATGTTGCTGTTGCTTAATGGTAGCTCTAAGGTTTATTATATATGTCTTTACCATGGTTAATATTTAAATAATGTTATAACACTTCACATATAAGAACTTTACAGCAGTATATTTCTATCAATATATACTCTCTCTGATCTTTTGTGATACTGTTAAAAATGTTTATTATAATCCTTAGAACAACTTCTAAAAACCTTAAAGAGTTAAAGCTAATGAACTAATAGTGGAGATGAAATGGATTAGACTCTCACATCAAAAGACATAGAGTGGCTGAATTGATTTTAAAAAAAAAAGATCCAAATATATTCTGTCTATAAGAGGCTCAATTTATAATTAAAGACACACGTAGACTTCAAGTGAAATGATGGAAAAAGATATTCCATGCAAATAGAAATCAAAAGAGAGAAGAGATGGCTATCCTTATATCAGACAAAATAGACTTTAAGTCAAAAACAGTTATGAAAGACAAAGAAGGGCATTATATAACAATAACAGGGTCGATTCAACAGGAAGATACAAAAATTATAAACATATATACCTCCAACTTCAGAGCACCTAAATATATAAAGTATACATTGACAGATCTAAAGGAAGAAATAGACAGCAATACAATAATGTTAGGAGGCTTCAATATTACATTTTTGGTAATAGAACATCCAGACATAGAATCAATAAGGAAACAGTGGACTTGAACTACACTACAGACCAAATGGACCTAACAGACAAAAACAGAACATTCCAACCAACTACAGCAAAATACACATTTTTGTCAAGTACACACAGAACATTCTCCAGGATAGGTCACACGTTAGGTATCAAAACAAGTCTCAACAAATTTAACAAGACTGAAATCATACCAAATAATTTTGGCAACCATGATGGAATGAAACCAGAAAATAATAACAGAAGGAAAATTCATAAATATGTGGAAATCAAACAACACAGGCTTGAATAACCATTGGGTCAAAAAGAAATCAAAAGGGAAATAGAAAATATCTTGAGAGAAATGAAAATAAAAATATAACATATCAAAACCTATGGGATACAGCAAAGGTAACACTAAGAAATATTTTAGCAATAAACAATTGCAACAAGCAATTAAAAAGGAGAAAGATCTCACATAAAAAAGCTAACTTTACACCTCTAGGAACTGAAAAAAGAAGAGCAAACTAAATCCAAAGTTAACAGAAAAAAAAAAGTAACAAATATTAGAGCAGAAATAAACAAAATAGAAAATAGGAAAACAATAGGAAAAAAACCCATGAAACTAAGTGTTGTTTTTGTGAAAAGGTAAATGAAATTGTCAAACCCTCAGCTAGATTAACCAAAAAAAAAAAAGAGGACTCAAAATAAAATCAGAAGTGAAAGAGAAGACATTATAACTGATGTGACAGAAAAAGGATCAAAAGATACTATTTTGAACAATTAAATGCCAACAAATTGGATAACCTAGAAGTAAATTCCTACACACTTGCAACCTACTGAGACTGAATCACAAAGAAATAGAAAACTTGAATAGACTAATAATGAATAAGGAGGTTGAATCAGTAAGCAAAAACCCCCCAAGAAAGAAAAGCTAAGGACCAGGTGAGTTCATTGGTGAATTCTACCACTTAAAGATTTAACACCAATCCTTCTTAAACTTTTCCAAGAAATTGAAGAAGGGGGAACATTTCTAAACTCATTTCATGAGACCAACTTTACCCTGACACCAAAGCCAGACAAAGACACTACAAGCAAAGCAACCTAAAAGCCAATATCTCTGATGAACATAGATTCAAATTTTCTCAACAAATACTAGCAACTGGAAATTAACAGCACATCAAAAAGATCACACACCTGACCAAGTGGGTTTTATCCATAGGATGCAAGAATAGTTCAACATATGCAAATATATTAATGTGATGTACCGCATTAACAGAATGAAGGGTAGAAACCACATGATCATTTCTATAGATGCAGAAAGAGCATTTGACAAAATTCAACATTCTGTTATGATAAAAACTCTCAATGAACTAGGTATAGAAGGAACTTACCTCAACATAATGAAGTTCACATATGAAAAGCCCATTGCTAACATCATAGCCAATGGTGAAAAATAGAAAGCTTTATCTATAAGATCAGGAACATGGCAAAAATGCCCACTCTCATCACTTCTATTCAGCATAATACTGGAAATCCTAGCCAAGTCAATTAGGCAAGAAAAAAAAAAGTATTCAAATCAGAAAGGAAGAAGTAAAATTATTTCTGTTTGCCAGTCATATGATCTTGTATGTAGAGAATCCTAAAGATTCCACCCAAAAAACCTGTTAGAACTAACAAATGAATTCAGTAAAATTGCAGGGTACAAAACCAACATACAAAAATCAGTAACAATTCTACACCCTAGCAATGAGCTATCCAAAAAGGAAATTAAGAAAACAATCCCATTTTTAATAGCATCAAAAAGAAAATAATTAGGAATAAATTTAACCAAGGAGGTGAAAGACTTGTACACAGAAAACTATAAAACAGTGAAAGAAATTAAAGACACAAATAAATAGAAACACATCCTATGTTTACGGATTGGAAGACTTAATATTGTTAAAATATCGATGGTACCCAAAGCAATCTATATAATTCATGGTATTTCCATAAAAATTCCAATGGCATTTTTTACAGAAGTAGAAAAAAATTATTCTAAAATTCATTTGGAACCACACAAGACCCCAAATAACTAAAGCAATCTTGAGCAAAAAGAACAAAGCTGGAGGCATCACACTTCCTGATTTCAAAACATATTACAAAGCTACAATAAGTAAAACCATTTGGTACTGGCATAAAGACATACATTTAGACAAATTGAATAGTATAGAGAATCAAGAATTAAACCCACACATATACGGTCAACTGATCTTTGAAAGAGTACCAAGAACACATGATGGGGGAAAAGTTAGTCTCTTCAAAAAATTGTGTTGGGAAAACTGGGTATCTATATGCAAAAGAATGAAAGATCCCTATCTTACACCATACACAAAAATAAGCACAAAATGGATTAAAGACTTACGTGTAAGACCTGGAACCATAAAACTTCTGAAAGAAAACAGGGAGAAACCTCCATGACATTGGTCTTGGCAATGATTTCTTGAATATGACACCAAAAGCACAAGAAACAAAAGCAAAAATAGACAAGTGGGATTATATTGAACTAAAAATCTTTTGCACAGCAAAAGAAACAATCAATACAGTGAAGATGCAACTCACAGAACAAGAGAAAATATTTCCAAACCATATATCTAATAAGGGGTTAATATCTAAAACATATCAGGAATGACTACAACTCAATAGCAAAAAAATATGACCTGATTAAAATAGGTCAAAGAACTTGAATAAACATTTCTTTGATGGAGACATACAAATGGACAGCAGGTATATGAAAAAATACTCCTCATCACTAACTACCAAGGAGATGTAAGTCAAAACTACAATGAGATATCCCCTCGTACTACTTAGGATGACTAAAAACAAAAACAAAAACAAACAAATAAAACATAGGTGTTGGTGAGAATGTGAAGTTAGAACCCTTCTACACTGTTGGTGGGAACGTAAAATGGTGCAACTGCTATGAAAAACAGGAGGGAGTTCCTCAAAAATCTAAAAATAAAACTACCACATGATCCAGTAAACCCACTCTGGATATACACTCCAAAGAACAGAAATCAGTTCTTGAAGAGGTTTTTGCACTCACATGCTTATTGAAACATTCACAATAGCTAAGTTATGGAAACAACCCAAATATCCATTAACAATGGATGGATAAAGAAAATGTAGTGCATACATACAATAGAAAATTAAGCCTTAAAAAATGAAGGAAATTCTGCCATTTGTGACAACATGGATGAACCTGTAAGACATTATGCTCAATGAAATAAGATGGTCACAGAAGGACAAATACTAGATGATTCCACTTATATTAGATACCTAAAATCGCCAAACTTGTAAAGCAGAGAATAGAATAGTGGTTACTAGAGACCAAGAGGAGAGGGAAATGTGGAGTTGTTGTTAAATTATTATAAAGTTTTTGTTATGCAAGATGAATTAGTTCTAGAGATCTGTAGTATTCCATAATAGCTACAGTTAACAATACTGTATTATGCTCTTAAAATTTGTTAAAAGTATAAATTTTATGTTAAATGTTTTTACTGCATACAAGAAACTCCACAAAACACAAAAAAAACCAAACAATAAAACAAAGGGACACAATGAAACTTTCAGAAGTGATGGATATACATACTATTTAATACCTTGATTGTAGTAGTGGTTTCATGGATCTATGCCTATGTCCAAATTCGTGAAATTGTATACATTCAATCCATGCAGTTTATTATATGTCAATTATACCTCAATAAAGCTGTTTCAAATAAAAGAACCTAAAAAAAGAAGAGCAAATTAAACCCACAGTAAGACATGGAAACAAATAATTAGGCCAAGAAAAGAAATTAATAAAAATTAATGAAATAGAGAAACAATAGAGAAAACTAGTGAAATCAACATCTGCTTTTTGTCAAATTTCAATACATTTGCTAAATCTCTAGCCCACACTGACCAAGAGTAAGAGACTGTACAGTTCACCACTATCAGAAATGAAAGGGGGGACACAACTAAAGTTTTTTTAAACTTTAACAGAACATAAGAAAGTATTTCAAACAGCTTTATGTCAATAAATCCAACCACATAGATTAAATTAACAAATTCTTTGCAAGAAAAAAGCAACGAAGTTCACTCATGAAGAAGTAACTCAGCCATATATCTACTTTATTCAGAGTTTTTACCTTAAAAACACTCTTTCTGTATTTAATGAGGTAATCATATGGCTTTTCTTTTCTTTTCTTTTTTTTTTTTTTTGAGAAAGGGTTTCTCTCTGTTGTCTGGCCTAGAGTTCAGTGGCATCATCATAGCTCACTGCAACCTCAATCTCCTGGACTCAAGCGATCCTCCTGCCTCAGCCTCCCAAGTAGCTGGGACAAGAGAAGCATGCCACCACACCCGGCTAATTTTTTTTTTTTTTCCTGTGGAGATGAGGTCTTACTCTTGCTCTTGCTCAGGTTGGTCTTGAACTCCTGGCCTCAAACGATCCTCCCACCTAGGTCTCCCAAAGTGCTAGGGTTGCCAGCATGAGCCTTGGCACCTGGCCAGAGGCCAGCTTTTCTTTTTTAGCCTATTGATACTAAAAAAAAACAAACCACCAATTGATTTTCAAATAATGAGCAAATCTTGAATGACTATAGTAAATCCTCATTTGTTCATGATATATTTTCCTTTTTAAAAATATATTTCTGATTTGACTTGCATCAAATACTTTTGTATTTTTTTCTTCTATGTGCATGAGGGATATTAATGGGTTTTGTTTTTTTAAGTGTACCTAGTTTTGCTATCAGGATAATGCTAGCCTCATAAAATGAATAGGAAATATCTACTATATTAATTTCAGAATTTTAGGATAACCATGAAGAAAAACTTTAGCTCTTCATATTCAAATTACTGAAAAACAAAGGTAAAAAGAAAATCTCGAAGTCATTCAGAGAAAAAAGAAATAGTATACACCAGGAAACAAAGGTATGAAATAAACAGAGTTCTCTTATGAAACTGTGCCAGCCAGAAGACATTCGCTTATTTGACATACAGAAAGAAAACAAAAACAACAACTCTCCACCCAGAATTATGACCTGTGGAAACATCTTGCAAATAAGAAAGCAAGATGCGTCTTGGACAACGAAAGCTAATTATTGTCAGCAGACTTGCATGAAAAAAATTGTTACTGAGAGTTCTTGTGGCAGAATGAGTATGGTTATCAGACAGACTCCTGAATCAAAACACACACAAACATACACATGCACATGCACACACATAGACACAAAGAAATCTGGGCATGGTAACAATGTGGATAAACATAACAGACTTTAATTTTTGAAATCTCTTTAAAATATGATTGCCTGTATTTATCCTTCTGCTTGGGTCTCTCTGAAGCTTCTGGAGCTGTGGTTTATTATCTTTCATTATATTTGAAAAAGCCTTGGTCATTATCTATTCAAATGTTTCTTCTGTTCCATCCTCTCTTCTCCTCCTGAGATTCCAATTATGTGTCTATTAAACCATCTGGTGTTGTTTCACAACTCTTAGATGCTTCTGTTTGCTTTTTACCTTTTTTTCTCTTTGAGTTTTAATTACCCTCAAGGTTACTGCCGCTTTCCATTTCTGTGACCATTCCGTTGATAAGCCTGTTGAAGTAATTCTTTATTTCTGATATTGTGCTTTTATCTTCAGCATTTCCCTTTGAATCTTTTTAAAATTTTCATCCTTTATTCTGAAATTCCTTCATCTTTTGGTGCATGTTTTCACCTTTTTCGCTACTAAATTCCTTTAACAGATTAGCTGTAGTTATGTTAAACTCCCTTTCTGACAGTTGACCTCTGGGCCAGCTGCATGTCTGGTTCTTTTTATGTTTTTATTTCTTGAATATAAGTTTTTTTCCCTTGCTTTGTGTGCCCCATGATGTTTAGATAAATGCCAAATATTGTTAGTAAAAGGACAAAATTGACACTAGTTGACTAAAATTTATGCCTGGAAGTTGTCATCTTTTTCTCCTATCAGGCAATTTGAGGGGAAAAGTTGAATAAATCTAGTTTGTAGCTGAGCTGGTTTGGTCTTTTTGGTCCCTTCAGTGTACTATAGACTTCAAACTCCTTTAGTGGTAAACTGCTACTACTTTGTGCTTAATGCATGGCCCAGCATACTAGAAGCTTTCTTTTAGGATTCCTGTTCCACCATTGGCTTTCTGTAGGCCTATATGCCTGTACCACAGAGGTGGTTTCTCCCTGTGCTCTTGCCCCTCCCTCAATGATAGACTGCTAATGCTTGCTAGTGGGAGTAAGGCTTGTGGTGGCAGCAGAGTTGTCTTGGTTCTCCTGCTACAGCCTCTGACTGAGGTAGGGCCCTATGCAAGGGGGCCTCAGCATTCCTTTCTATTCCCAAGTGGCAGCCAGTCATCCTTTTGTACTCATGCAGGACCTGGAGTGCAAACAGGCTCCTCCAAGTGCTTGTTCTCCACCCACACACCTGGGCAGGCTCCGTACACCGGTGTGATGAAGGGAGCTCTTTCAGGTCTCTTGCCCTGTTGCCAGTCTTTGCCATGAACACCTGGTGGATGCACATAGTAAAGAACAAATGTGACTGGGCATGGTAGCTCACACCTGTAATCCTAGCACTCTGGGAGGCTGAGGTGGGAGGATTGCTTGGGGCCAGGAGTTGAAATCAGCCTGACCAAGAGCAAGACCTCGTCTCTACAAAAAATAGAAAACAGCTGGGCATGGTGGTGTGTGCCTGTAGTCCTAGCTGCTGGGGAGGCTGGGGCAGGAGAATCACTTGAGCCCAGGAGTTTGAGGTTGCAGTGAGCTATGATGACACCACTGCACTCTAGTCAGGGCAACAGAGTAAGACCCTGTCTCAATCAATCAATCAATAAGAAAAGAACTAGCGAAAAAGAGTTGACTTCCCTTGTATTTGGGACTTCCCTGAATATTAAACTTTCATGCAGCCTTTAAGAATTTATTAAATATCAGTTGTATCATTCTACCTGCTTTTGTGGTGATCATCTCATCCTTATGTGTGCTGCCAAATGTAACATATTTCATGTGCTCTATCTCTCATCAGAGGAGCATGTCACTCTTTAGAAGTCAATTCCCCTGATTGCTTTGTGACATCAGTTCTCTGATGGGCTCAAATAAAATTATGATTTTGTAGATGATTTTCCTTTTTTCTCATTGCTAGAATGGAAGTGATATTATTCTCCAGCTTTCTAAAAACTAATTGCCTTATTGTGAGATTTTTGAAAAGTATAGATCATTTACTTGGTAGAATATTTCTCAATTTGGGTTTTTCTTATGTTTCTGCACACCAAGGTGGCACATGATATCTATTTATCCCATTACTGGTGATATTAACTTTGATTCCATGGTTATCTGCCACATTTCTCAACTGAAAATTACACTTTCCCCTTTGTATCAGTTGCAATGGGGAAATACTTTGTGTCTATGTAGATATCAGATTTTTTCTCAAACTTTTATTTACTACCTTTAGTATCTACAGATACATTTTGTTGAATCAATTATTATTATGATGGTTGACAACTTGTGATTTGCTAATTTCATCTTTCTTTATACATTCATTTGGTGGCTTTTCACTATAAGGAAGAATTCTCCATTTTTCTTTATTTATATATTTACACATTTTATTTACATTGCTCTGGACTTATGGATTCTTTATTCAAGGGTTATAATACTTAGCTATCATTATTTTGATGTTCTAATTTTTCTAGATTTGCCCAAGAGAACTACTTAAAGCTGGACCCTGTGTCCTTTTGACATGACTAATCATTCTTTAGCCTCTTTCCATACTTTCTGTCACTAAAAGATGTTTTAGGCTCATCTTGTAGTTTCCCTGCTCTAGCCCTAGAGCCAGCCATTTCCTCAATGAGCACTTGTTCCATTTTGTGGAGAATAGTATTTAGAAACCGAGATGTGGGCAGCTATTTTTATATTTAAAATAATACCCATAAACTAGCAAATGACATGAAAATAAATTGATAACAAGAAATTAATCTATGTCTTGCCTTGTCTGATACCTTGAGCATTAGAGATCCTTGATAAAAGTTTATTATATAAATATGAGCTATTTATAAGGTAGATTTAAGTAGATAGTCTGAATTTGACAAATTTTTTGCAAAATTCACTTTTGCTACTTTCTCCAAATCATTTTATAACTATTGAAACAATAATTTTAATTCTCCTAAATTTCAGATCTAAATCTGCCACTCAGCTATTCAAATGTACTATCATGCTATCTCCTGTATAAAATCTACATCTCTTGGCCTGACATTAAGGCTTAAGACCCTGGCTCACATGTAAGCATCTATGCATCTTATTAACCATGTCCCAGTGAGGATTTGCCAACAACCAAAGACATGTTTCTCTGTGTCTATTTCTTTCTTATACTGTTCCATTGGCTGAAAAGTTATCTGTCCTACAGAACAAATGTTACTCATCCATGAAGCTTTCTCTGATTTCCTATAGCTTGAAATCATTTACACTTTTTCAAACTCATAGAATGATGATTTGTTTATCTATGTTGGTTCATCCCTCACACTTGTGTCATATTGGAAGCATACTAGTAGATTTATAATACCCTTGTAAATAACATTTACATAGATTGACTAGTCATCATTTGCCAAGAAATATACATGATACTATTACTTAGAACCAGCTTTTCATCTTTTTTGGAAAAAATCCATTATTTGAAAGTTTTAATATCTATGAAGCATATTAAACATAACATAACAAAGACATGATCATGTATTGCTTAATTCTATAACATGTAAGTAGCTGGAAAGATGTATTTACATCAGTTTTACAGATGAAACAACTGTAAATACATGGATTTCTCAAGGTCACATTACTAACAAGTAGTGGATCTGGTTCTAAAATCTAGGCTGTCTAGCTTCAAATCTTTTCTACATTGTCCCATACCAGGCTACCTCTCAAATATTTACAATAAGCAGACATAAAAAAATACAAAAAAACCCCCCAAACTATTAATGCTCATAAAGTGAGGTGTGGAAGAAGGAGTAAATGATAACACGCTTCAGATCCTGACCACTCATGCTTATCTACAGAAGGAATAGAGATTGTTAGATGATCTTGCATGATTGTTGATGAACAAATGGGCTTCACACAGAATTTTATATACTGAAATTCATCTGGCCATATCTAAAGGTACTTTTGAAAGAATCAGTGGGAATAGGCTTTGCAGCTCAAACTTCACTTCCTATAGAACCTCTTTTCTGAAACTCTCACACTGGATATGCCCTTTCTCAGGGCTCCGTAGAACCCTCTCTCTTTATCTTTATACTAGTACTGACACCATTGTATTATTTTTGCTTTCTTTGCTTCTTTCCAGATAGAGGGCATCTTTAGGGGCGTCACCATTTCTTAATTGTTTTTCATGGTACTGAACACATTGAAGATACATGATACATACTTAACAAATGAATGTCCTTGTGATGTGAAAATCTTCATGTATACATAACTGTACTTAATATGCATAGTGTTAAAAAAATAACTATACTGCAATGTTTGTCATAAATAATCTAGCAAATCTTTTTCTAAACATCAATGTTTTCAAAATATCAGGTGTTTGTTTTAGAAAGCATAAGCGAGTTTTTTGAATTGCCCCTTTGTATAAAAGAATAAAAGTTATTACTATATATAAAAATTATTTAATGATACATATTATTGCTACAATGTTAAATGAGATTGGAAAATTGGAGTAGTTTCTATTGCACTGAAGAATGCTTGTATTTCAAAAAGAATCCTTGAGTATTTTCAGAATTTGCCTTGATTATAGTAAAGACCAAATGCAGTGAGACTCTCAAGTTTCCTTTTTATCTTCTAATGTGATTATGGGAAACAAAATAATGTAGTTGAGTGCTTTCATACCATCTTAAAATAATATGCCATTAATGGGTCATCAGGGGATGAATAACACCTGCTACCAGGACATCATGAGTCTTAGTTTTTAAAAGTCCTCCAGGTGATTCTAGTATTTTGCCAGATTTAGGGACCACTAGACTGGGTGCTCTCCAGAATTTTTGAGTGTGTGTGTGTGTCCAGGGAGAGAGGGGCCTGGGGAATTGCACTCAGACCCAACAGGTATAATCTGTAAAGCAACTAGTACTGTGCCTCACACATAGTAGGTATTTAATATGTTGTTGTGATTAAAGAATGACAGTTCATACATGTAAAGGAGTGAACACTTAGCACTTTGCAGACACACTTTGCCCTAGATGTGTTATTGCTGATTATCAGAATCTATTTTAATTTATTTTAATAAATAAACATTTTTGGATACTCTTAAATCTTGTTTAACTACTGCAGTCCCTAGAGCAGGCTGGAGAGCTCCAAACCTGAAAAGGCTCTTTCTATTCCAATCATTATATAATTAGAATCAACCTAGATTTTACATTAGTTTAATGCTCTACAGAGTAAAACAGTATTGATAGAAGTATTTTCAACTAGGGTCATAACATGAACTCTTTTTTAAAAAAAGTAACTTTCAGCTTCAAGGCTTCAAAAAAAATGTGGGCATGAAATATATTTAGTTGTCTTTATTCTTTATTTTAGCTCTAGTTCTTAATTTTACATAGTAACCACTTGATACCATTTAGTTTCTCAGTAACACACAAGGATCAATAACCTCAAAGCTACAAATCAGCTTCCTGAAAAGTGAATTTGGAAGCAAGATCTTAACACTAATACAAAGATGAACATTACATACAATAGTTCCCCTTCATCCATGGGGGATAGGTTCCAAGACCCTCAGTAGATAGATACCTGAAACTGTGAACAGTACTAAACCCTATATATGTTATGTTTTTCCTATCCATAAATACCCGTGATAAAGTTTAATTTATAAGTTAGTCACAGTAAGATATTAACAACAATAAGTCATAATTAAATTATTATTAGTAAAGTATTATTAAGTAAAATAAGGGTTACTTGAACTCAAACACTGTGATACCGTGACAGTGTCTGAGAAACTAGACGGCTACTAAGCAACTAATGGGTGGGTAGTGTATACAGTGTAGATACACTGGACAGGGAGATAATTCACGTTCTGGGCAGGGTGGTGAGGGATGGCTCAAGATTTCATCACACTACTCAGAATGGTGCACAATTTAAAACTTATGAATTGTTTATTTCTGGAATTTTTCATTTAAAATTTTTGGAGCACAGTTGACCACACATAACTGAAATTATATTAACAGAAATGGAAACCTCAGATAAGGAAGGACTATTAAACAGTGAAAGGGTTTGGTATATTTTTTTTGTCAGTTTCTCAGTTTCTTGTGAGGTGGAAAAAATCTGTGTTTCTGAAATACACAACATGTGTGAAGTAAAGGCCACTTCTTTCGCTGTGGATTCTCCATTTCTGAATCTTTTGTCAAGTTTCTCTCCAGTGTATATGAATGATTGGTCAAATGCTGAAGCCTCTCTCTGTTTGCTTACACCAGATACCCAGACAGCTTTCCTGCAGTATTTAGGAAAGGGGAAGTTACAGAATTGTGTTTTGTTCTATCATATAATTTCTTGGTGGAAAATGACCAAAGACATTAATTTCCCTCAATGGGGAATCATTCTTTCTCACTTCATGGGGAAGGAAAGCAATGAAAAAATAAGTTATGAAATGAACTTTTAATGGTAACTGTAGAACATACACAATTTTAGCCCCAATTTTATTCTACTTTATAATAATAATCCTTAGTGCTCATCTGACATGCTACAGTATATATAGTAATTTAGTGTTTACTGAGATATATTTTGAGTTTGTTTGTATACAACTCTTTCTTCTTGAAAGGCTGTGTGTTTCTCATACTTACTACCTGAGCCTAAATCTTTCTGCCACCCACTTTTCTTAGGAGAATCTCAGGAGATATTTATTGGGTTTGTGCCGTGAATGAATTTTGTTCTTTCTCTCTCTCCCTCTCTCTCTCACACACACATACACACACGATTAAGAAAGAACATCTGCGCATAATCCATAATCCAAAGACAAATAGAGGACAAGTACATAGACATCAATAATACAAGGCAAAATATGTTATAATATGTCAAAGAGTTGATAAAATAAAAATGCCAAAAATTTTCTGAGCAGAATAGAAATAATCATTAGGATTTTTGAGCACCTATTAGACACTAGGTACTTCATATGTTATATTGAACATTTACAATTATTCTGTAAGACAAATATTATCTCCATGAAATTTTATAAAAAGATCCTTAAAGTTTGTGAGCAACCAATCCAAGATCAAAATTAATAAGTGGGAAGATCTGGGATGTAAAAGCAAGTCTAAAACCTAGATATATGTTTATTGTAGAAAAGCTTCATAGATAAGTGTCAGTTGAACTAAGCCTTATCATTTGAGCTGAGCTTCACCTTGAAGAATAAACAAAATTTTGAGTGGGCAAATAAGACAAAGTGCCTACACGCAAGGAGTTCTTCTAATGCTTAGAGGAGGTGCAGAATAAAATATATCACTTGGGCTGTCTATAGTGAAGGTCAAGGTAGATGCCAAAGAAACACAAAGGAAGGGCATCGATGGTGTGAAAGAAGTCTTTCCAAAGGAAGTGACACTTGAGCTGAGTGGTAAAAGGTACATTGATACAGAAGAAAGGCGGGGGAAAGGGTCATAGAGCCACTTCTGGCAGAGGGACTAGACGAGAGGGTAAAAAAACATTGAAACGAGGAATCACAAAGTCATCAGAGAACAGCAGGTAGTTCAAAATTGCTGGAGCCTGGAGCAGGGATCTCAGTGCACGGGGCATGGGAGTGAGCAAGGGGAAAGGTGAGGAAGGATGCAAATCCCTGAGAAATGACTCTCAAGCTTAGCAGGCAACTAGTCCCCAAATGGGGCTCTTCCCTGGACTCTATCCACAGGAATTTTCTAAATATTATTTTTTCCCAACTTAGGCATATAACATGGAACTCAGTTACTATAATCAAATACTGTAATTTTCATTTCTTTTTAATCTATTTATACTCTGTTTATTTATTTATTTTTTGAAACAGCGTCTTGCTTTGTTGCCCCAGCTAGAGTGCAGTGGCAGCATCACAGCTCACTGCAACCTCAAACTCTTGGCCTCTAGCAATCCTCTTGCCTCGGGCCTCCCACAGTGCTAGGATTACAGGCGTGAGCCACCAAACCTGGCCTATTTATACTTAGTTTAAACCAGAAAACAAATGCTATCATGGGACAAATCTTCTTAAGTGGACAACTCCTGATAAGGACCCTGATCTTGTCTGCAATTTTTCAGATTCTGTAATGTGATTTGATCACCTTCTCCAGGGATAGGGAAGCCCTTAGGGACTCTCACTAATGAAATTTACAAAATGACAAATTTGATGCCAATTTATTTGTTTATAGCACAAGAATGTCTCTCCATTGGCCAGAATATCAGATTTATTACTGGGTAAAGGGAATGTCATTTAGTGAGGACCTACTCCATATAATAGTGGGCACTTTACTCATATTATTTAAATCAGTGTCACCATAACACTGTGATGTAGTTCTTACTTTATCCCAATTTTATAGATGAGGAATTCAAATGAGAAACATGAAATAATATTTCCTCATCTCATGGTTAGTTACTAAGTGTTGGAGCAAAGAATAAAATCTAAGATGCTTTGATTTCTACTCTATGCAATGGGCAGAGTATACTCACAGTGGCTGGAAAAAGTGATGATGATGGTGACGTGGCTTTGATGATGATGATATAATTGAAGTAATTTTAATTTATTGAATGCTTACTTTGTGCCAGCAATACATTACATATATTATATTTTGTAACCTTCAAACAACTCTATTAGATGAGAAATTATTTCCATTTTTGAAATGAGGAAGCTGATCTTCAGAAAGTTTAAATAACTTTTCCTACAACCAAACCTGGTTAAGTGGTGGGACAGATACTAACACCAGGTCTCTCTGACCACTTTTCACCACTAATTGAGTAGTGATAAGAACTGGGTGTGGGCTCATGCCTGTAATCGCTTTGGGAGGCTAAGGTGGGAGGATAACTTGAGGCCAGAAGTTTGGACCAGCCTAGGCAGCCTGGTGAGACCTCGTGTCTACAAAATATAAAGCTGCCTATAGTCCTAGCTACTCGGGAGTCTGAGGCAGGAGGATCGTTTGATCCGAGGCTGCAGTGAGCTATGATTGTACCACTGCATTCCACCCTGGGTGACAGAGCAAGACCCTGTTTAAAAAACAAAAAATTATAATACTTGATGGTAAGAGTCAGAGGGAAGAGAATTTGTTAGCTAAGAGAATATTCTTAGGTTGTAGCAGAGAACAGAAAATCACTGATGTTCTCCTAGTGGGGACACTGATCATGTATCTTCATAACTTGATAAAGTAAACATTGAACATTTTGTACTATCATTTTTTACTATTATTGATAATTCTTATCAGCCACAAAAGCTCTGTCACTATATTTATTCATGATAGACAATATATATCATAATTTCAGTATATGTCTCACAATTTTCTTAGGAGAAATTTTAGGTATTGAGAAAGAAATGAAGGTCTCAAACCTGTGCAAAACATTAATGCTTTTTGATATTTGAACAATCTTTCTTTACCAATTGGTAATATATTTGATTAACTTTCCAGTCAGGAATTTAGAGTTTAGCTTGCAAAACTGATATGTGTATGATAGTATTACAAACTTAAAATCTTTAAACAATCTTAGGACTAGATCAACAAACTTTAACAGACATTCCTTTCTAGTACCTAGACTGAGAATCTTATCAAGACAGTGGGGTTTTTTCTTTTGTTTTTGTTTTTGTTTTTGTTTTGCTTTTTACTATAAAAACTCTCTTTGCAGAAGCAAGATTTGACCTGGCTTTCTGTGAAGCTAGTACCCTTATGGCAAGTTTGAACTAAACCTAGACCCTTACTCAATATCAACACATCAGAAAAATTTTCTTTAACATTCCCTTGTCCCTTTAACCTGAACTCCCTGCAGAAGTGTTTGTTTCTTTCCACTATAGCCTGGTTATCTGGTTTGAGGTTTGGTAAAAATAAACATACTTTCTAAATATTAGTCAAATAAATGAATATTTGAATGAATTTACCAACTGTGGACCTTGTTCCACTTTTACATTGCTTACTTTTTGGAAAGATGTTCCAGATGAGCCTTCTCATCCATTTATTTTTATTCTTTTACAAAAAGTGACTTTTTGGGCTGCTTCTCCAGATTTGTCAGGTGTGTCCTGTCTGGTTTAGTCATCCAGCCTTTGGTGAGTCTCCTCCCCAGCCTGGGACACTTCATCTCATGCATATCATTAACTCACCTCGCCTTTGGGGAATGGGTTTCCAACTCCCCTATTAATAAACACATTTTTTTTACTTAAACATGAAAAGAATGGTAAGAATTTAGCCAACTTGGAGAATATTTAAAACAAAAGAGAGGTAGCTGGAAGGTTGAGAAAAAGGCCACTGCAGTTATGGAGAAGAGTCTGACTCATGGAAAAGAAAAAAACCAAAAAACTGTTTTCTAACTGACAAAACACAAATCAGAAAAAAATAAATCATGAGAACATTTTGGATGGCTGGCTGAGGCAACGCCAAAGCTGCAAGTGAAATTAATCAGAAAAGACAACTCCTGGGGTGGTAAACCCAGCCTGACTCCCGGAGGGAGGTCTGTGCCTGGCTTTTTGCCAGATGTCTACCTGACTTTTCTGGGTACCTGCATTCTCACTTGTCCAATGCAGGGATTAGGCTAAAAGATATATAAGATTCTTTCCATTTCTAACATTTTACAGAGCTAACATTTTACAGGCTCTAATTTTCTAGCAGATTGAATTAATTCTTACGTTTTAGGTCATAGACTTATATTTAGTTTCATATAGTTTGGTCTTTTTATTTTCTTCATTATTTAACTCATATTTATTGAGTGACTGGGGTTTGAACAGGATGTTAGGTGGTGGGCACACAAGATGAGTAAGGTAAAATCACTGCCATCTGCTTACTACCTTACAGTCTGGACGGCCACAGCTTTACAAACAGCAATTGAGACCAGAGGACACAGCTGGGGCAGGGGGTGACAGTCAGGGATGGAGATGGAATGAAAAGGATAAGAGCCAAGGAAAATATTTCATAATCTCCTAAGATGCAAGTAAAGCCACCACTTTTTTTAAAAAACAGTAAAAACTGGTTATAATTTTTGTTTTTATTCCTTTTTTTTTTTTTTTAATAAGGATGGTAGTGCCGACTGGGGCTACTTAAAAGGTTAATGAAGAATTCACAGGCCTTTTCACACCCTCCTACCGTAAAGGACAGTTGACTCTTAATTTTATTGATGTGGTTGCTCCCTAGCTTGGCCTATAGATTTGTGTTTCCTGCACAATAACTGCTTGGAGATTTGAGGTGTTGTTCAGTGGTTCCTCATAGAGCTTTATGCTGACCTGACAGTTTGAAAAGCAGAGAGCAGCAGTGAGAATAGAAGGGCCTAGAACAGGTTGGGAAACTTGACTGCCCTCTGGAGCCCTCTAGATGGGCATGAATATGTGAAGCAGATGGGCACAAGACAATAGCAAGTGGGGTGGGCTAGCAATGAACCAGAAAGAACATATTTCACCTAAATATCTTCAAATTCTTTTTTTTTTTCTTTCCTTACTCCCTTCCCCCTTTGAACTCTGTGCCTGAAAGCACAGCACAGGCAGCCCTAAGTCTCAGTTTGAGAGTTATGGTGGCCAAGAACCGTCTTTCCTACACTGTGACTTTTGATCTCCAGTGCCTAGCACACTGTAGCACTTAAATAAGGAAACATTTTTTTGGGTGTCATCCATTTGTTTTTATCCCCCCCTTGTCTGAAAAGGCATTTATGTTGGTCAAATATCACCAGGATGGTTTTTGAAACAATGCTGAAGATTTAGAGTCCAATATATGTAATTAGTGTAAGAAGTTTTCAAGCACCTTTTAAATTAAAATAATGGGTGAAGAATACAGAAATACAGAATACATGCAAAATACATACAAAAATACACACAGAGAAGTACACATAAGTGCACAAACTAAATACACTTATATTAAAAAAAATCACATTGTCAACATCATGGTAGCACCAGGCCATCTCATGTTCCTCTCTAAGGATTATTTTTAATACCAGTTGGCAAAGTGTCTGCCTCCTAGAGTCACCAGTACATATAGCAATTATTTTACTTTTCTCTTCCACTGGACTGTGAAAATCATAAGGCTAGGGACTGGGTCTTTTTCTCCACTGTATCCAGGTATCCACATCACTATTACAATGGCTAATAGTAAATTTCTATAGGAATTTGTTGAGCTATGGGTCAATGCAGTGCCCAGAACCCAGACATCTAATGAGGAATCACAGAAAAAAAATCCCATTTCCAGGTCATACCTAGTTTCTCATCTCATCTATCAGATTTTGCTTTATAGATGTACTTAGAACTCTCAGAAAAGAGGGATATTCTAAATACAGTCTCTCTGGTTGAACATTAAAAGACTGAAGTAGAAGAGTGATGATAGTGAAAAGAGTTAATTAATGTTTTTCATACATTAGTTAATTCACAACTGCTTCTAGTTCAATGACTAACACCAGATGTTCTTTAGAAATGTGTTTCATGGAAATTCCCATTTGTGCTTGCTTAAGTGGGCTGATGAGGCTTAGGTAAGCAAGTTGCAACACTGGGGAAAAAGAGGAGACAGGACAAGTACCAGCAAGGAAATTCAACTCCAGTGCTCGCTGGTGTGCCAAATAGCCCTGGGAAAATGAGGACAGGACCAGAACTTGCTGAAAAGTAGCTCCTCTATTTGTTTTCCTGTCTTTCCTTTAACTGAATTATAGGGCAAAGTTTGGTAGGTATCTATTTCCTTTGCAGACCATGTCTTTAGCTGTAGCTTTGCCTCTAATCAGTTCTAATTGTCCTGATTTTAGTCTTGTGTTCAAATGCTACTGAGCACTGAATACGAGAAATCACACTCTATACAAGGTGGAGATTCTGCAAGCTGTGAAGGAAGAGTACAATAGTCAGTCTGGAAACATCTGTGGGAGTTTTAATTAGGGGAGAACCACAAGCTCAGTGGATAACAAAGGCAGACAAAAAAGCAGATAACTCATTTCTGAGCTGATGACAAGAGTACTCACGGATTTTCCCTCTTTTTAAAAACATTGTGGTTGGTTTAAGTGTCTGAGATTATTCCCCTCATGCCCTATATTCTTGAAACCTGTTCTTTTGGTTTAAATTTCCTCATTCAAAGGCAACCAACTCTGAACAGCAGATTTCCAGTGTCTGAGTTAGAAGAATCCGAGTGAGGCCCTGCCTCAGTGAAAGCTGACGGTGTGCTGCCAGGAAAGGACGCCAGGAAAGCCTTCGTTCACGTTTCCCTCCTACTGAAGTTCCTTAGTCCCACCATGCAGGATTCCTTGTTTCATCAAAAGAAATCACTCTTTCAAATTTCATTTTAAAATATAAATCCTGGTACAAATATTAACAAGTAAAATTCAGACTGAACCTCTTCTGAAACAAATAAAGGGCCTGGGAAAAGGCAGGGTGGGGGCGGGGGAATGTTTCAGTGTTTCTTGAGAATGCAGCACATTGAGGACTTCCCCTGATCTTGGATTCTGAAATTCTGGCAGTGAGCTCAAAAAGGAAGGCATCTGAGGGGGATAGAAAGAAGTAGAAAGGGAGAGGAGGATTGAGAAAGTCAGGTACTGATGACTTGACCTTTGTGAACCTCAGTTTCTTCATCTGTGAAATGGAACCAATAACACTTATTGGATTATGGCATTCTTGGCCAATAATCAGAAAAGACTCTCTTTCTTTTGCTACACTAATTAATTCACTAATTAATTTTTTCTTTTTATAAAACAAATGGTATAAGTTTGGAATTTCAAGATACATATATATTTTTTTCATATATCTCCTATATATGTTTCTTGGCCCTCTTCTGGTTGAGATTTCTTTATTTTTCTTTTCAATGGCGTGTCTAAGGATGGGGGCTGGAAACTAAAAGAAGTCTGCCCAATGTCATAGTTCATGGATGGGATCTGATCAGTAATTCAAAACAGCAAGATGACCTCATGATTTTATAATCTTTCTTTGTTACTTATCTAAGTAATTTTTTGGGACGGTTCTTTGATACTATACTCTAGCTTAGAGCCACGAGTGACAGTTGATCAAACCCAAATTTTTCCAGGAGAGGGAGGATGGTTTCACGTCACATATCCATCAATCTTGGCCCCACAAGCCTGTAGGAACAGCTCAGGATCAATGCACATTGCATCTGTAGGTTGAGGAGAAGAATAAACATGAAAAGGTGCCTACCAGAGACTGCACCCAATAGGCATTCATGGCAATTCACATACTGAAAATTTTGAGGGTGGCTTCCCTGGATTTTTTAGTACCAATGTGTTTTATGCTCCAAAATTGTCCTCTTTTATGGATAAAATAGGTAAAACATGGGCTGACAGAAAGTTCAAATTTTAAGACATACTTGTTTCTATGGGTACCCAATAGTGTTGTCACCACTGAATTAGTACACTGAATTAATGCCAAGCTTATCTGTTTAAAAAACCAACCAAACAAACAAAACGTAAACAACTATTAGGTACCAATCATAATTAAAAATAAAAAATTTAAAAAACAAACAAGCAAACAAAACACAACTAAGTGATTCAGTGACTGGGGACATTGGGATATGTTAAAATTTTTCATTCCTAGTTGACATGGAGTTAATTCCACGTACTAATTTAGACTTTTTCTGAAGCATTTTTTAGTCTCTGGCAACCCTCGAAGTAATGTTTCAGAAGTTTACTTCCTAATGTATAGGATAAGTCTGTTCCTCCTCCTTCTCCTTCTTGTGGTAAATTAACTCTTTCAAGGTTCAAGCAGAGTTTTCTAGCTCTGATAGACTGGTATTTCCAAAGTATGTTCACCCTGGAACACAATCAGATTTTGTGAGCGTTCTTAACTATTTTGGCTGTGATCATCACCAGGCTATTCACAAATATTCCATTTCTTGTCCTTTCTGTCACACAGAAAAATTATACCTTCATCACTTTGATGTTAGATATACTCATGCAATTTACTTTTCCTCATGAAATTTGAATGAAGGTGGCATATGACTGTCTCTGAGCAGAAGTTTTAAGGGCCATGCTCAATTGCCCCATCTTTCCCTGCCAAAGTAATTGTTGAAGATTAAACCCTCATCAGCCTGGGTCTCTGAGTGACAAGTATGGGCTGTGCTGACCTGACATTTACAGTGAGAAAGAGAAATAAATCAGTTATGTTCGGATGTTGAGATCTGGACTTTGTCTTTAAATGTAGCACTTGTACTTTCTACATGGCTGGTGAAATCCTGACTTGAATCCCTTCATCTGTCATCATCATGATCATCACCAGCACTAGCAACAATGTTTAACAGTTTATAAGCTCTTAAAGTTTAAGAGGTAAAATAAGTTATCTTTCCAATAGCCTTATTTCAGAAATGAGAAAACTCAGATCCTCCAAAGATAAGACATTTATCTAGGAGCACATAGATAGATTTCTTTTTAATTTTAACTTGTTATATGTATATTCTTTTTCTTTTTTTTATTTCAGAATATTGCAGGGGCACAAACATTTTGGGTACATAAATTGCTTTTGTACCATTTGAGTCAAAGTTATGAGTGTGCCCATCCCCCAGATAGTGTGCAATGTACCCATTAGGTGTAAATTTACCCATCCCCTCTTCTCCCCACCACCAGCTTGATTTCCAATGAATGTTATTTCCATATGTGCACATAAATGTTGAAGGATTAGTTCCAATTTAATGGTGAGTACATGTGGTGTTTGTTTTTCTATTCTTGTGATACTTCACTTAGAAGAATGGGCTCCAGCTCCATCCTGGTTAATACAAGAAGTATTTGTTCACCATTTTTTTATGGCTAAGAAGTACTCCATAATATACATCTACCACATTTTATTAATTCACTCATGTATTGATGGGCACTTGGGTTGTTTCCACATCTTTGCAATTGTGAATTGTGCTGCTATAAACATTTGAGTGCAGATGTCTTTTTTATAAAATGTCTTTTTACTTTTGGGTAAATGCCCAGTAGTGGGATTGCTGGATCAAATGGTAGGTCTACTTTTAGTTCTTTGAGGTATCTCCAAACTCCTTTCCATAGAGGTTGTACTAGTTTGCAGTCCCACCAGCAGTGTATGAGTGTTCCTATCTCTCTGCACCCATGCCAGCATTTGTTGTTTTGGGACTTTTTGATAAAAATCATTCTCACTAGGGTTAAGTGATATCTCATTGTGGTTTTGAGATCTTTGTACTTCATAACTAACTCCATTAATTTATTCATATAATTTTTAAATTAAATTTTTAAAAGTCAATATTTGCTGGCTAGTGGAAGAGCCAGGGTTAGTTTCAATATTTTAACTTGAGATCAGTGCTATTTCTATGTGTATTAATTTGTTAGGCCTGCCATAACCAAATACCACAGACTGGGTAGCTAAAACAACAGAAATTTATTTTTTCATAGTTCCAAAGACTAGAAGTCCAAGATCAAGGTGTCAGCACGTTTGATTTCTTCGGAGGCCTCTCTTCTTGGCAGGCAGATGACTGCCTTCTCCTTGTGGCCTCACATGGTCTTCCCTCTGCTCAGACACACCCCTGGTGTCTGTTTGTCCAAATTTCTTCTTCTTATAAGGACACCAGTCAAATTGGATTAGAGCCCACCTAACAGCCTCATTTTACCTTAATCACCTCTTCAAAGGCCCTATCTTCATATACAGTTACATTCTGAGATACTGGGAGTGAGGGTTTCAACATATGAATTTTGGGAGAACAAAATCCAACATTAAGACATGACAAATCAATAGCATTTTAAATTAAAAACAAAACAAAACTTAGGGTTAGAACCCCAGTATAGTTTCCAGCAGCCATGACATTTATGGAGTATCAGGTAATGGAGTTTAGCATAAAATATTAACACGACTTTAGTATTACTTGCCCATTTTACAAAAGGCATTTAATCTCAGTGTTTAGACTATACTTATCCTGATACAGCTGACAGCTGAGGTCCTTGTGCTGAGACATCTGCAAACTCTGCAAGATTGACTATACCTCTGAAGGGGGTTCTCTTAGATGCCAAAGGGAAGCAACTGCACAGAATCATCTCACTCACATCAATGATAGTCATAACACCTTCTTTCCTTTCTTTCTTTTTCCCTCCCTTCCCCTGCTTTTTCTTTCATAAGGCTTCTGTTAGTATATGGTTTTGGTTTCAAGCACTATTCTAGGAATGAATTTGGTTAAAATGTAACCTGCCCTCCAGGGGCTCACATTTAGGAGAGGAAACAGACAAATAATTGCACAATTGTGTAGTGTCATGTTCAATGCTGTAGGCCGTATGAAAGCATGGAGGAGGAATTCCTAAGTCACAATGTGTGTGTGGGGGGGGAAGAGTTTTATCCTTACCTTTCTATGACTGTTTTTTCCTTTTCAAAGGATATTCCTAAATTTTTGCCATTATATCCCAGGAGATAGAACATGTAGTACGAGGCACAACTGCAAAGCATGGGACTAATGTTTCAACTAATGAACAGGGAAATAGGCTCCAAAAGAAGATTGTCCTTTTAAAGCCATCCCTTTGAGAAGCTATTCACTAATTCCAAAGATGCTGCCTTTCCTTAAAACATTTTAGAGTTTATATTTGTTTAGACTCTGAACTCTTCTAGAGCAGAAAAGATTAGTTTAATGTATGGTGCATGATTAATATTTACAGAAGTAAATGAACCCAAAGTGATATATTTTTAATATTACAATTGGTGGATAATACTTGTTCCTGGGGTGTTTTGGGTTGTAAGAGACTTAAGACATACAGATTTAACAAAATTGTGATTAGACTTAGCAATGTTTATAGTTTAAAGTGAAGCATGGCTGTACAGTAATGAAACTGGATTTCTTGCAAATCAGCTCTGAAGAAAACTAGAACAAAAGTAGGAAGAAAAGAAAGCAGGGTTTGATAAATAGTTATGTCATCCTCAGATATGAAAGGTGTTGGTTGTAATGTAGGAGAAAATTGGTAAATAAAAGCATAAACACTTTCTAAGAAAAGCAGGCCGTATTAGAGGCATAATTTCTTCTGAGAACAAAAGCACCATCCCAGGGTTACTTAAATGCTAGAGGATTTTGAGTAAACAAAATGCCCTAGAGCTTAATTTTGGGATTGGGGCTGGAAAGTACTCTTTGAGTTACTCTGAATGGTATGAAAATAATTTGGCGTTGCTAGGAGCATCCCCAGGGACCCAATTAAAAGGAAAAGAGTAGGGAAGGGAAAAAGAGATAAAGAAAGAGCACATGACACCACTGTGCCTGGGTGGCCAAAGGACAAGTGTGGATTGGTTCACGTGAGGATTTGGGTCTCTGCTGCTTACACTGTTGTTACAGGTACAAGCACCATACCTGCGTGATCTTCTTGTAGATGTTTTTTAAGATCAAGGAAAAAACCTGAAAGTCCATACCTGAATCCAAGTGGTATAAATCAGGGGCAGCATTCAAGGAAGATGAAATAATCCATATATAGAACTGATTTATGAGAGCAGGAGCTCGTGGTAGAAGTGACAATGGAATCCTTAGTCCTCCAGGAATCCATTGAACTCTTAGAAAAGGCTTTGACTATGGCCAGGGAGTTCTGAGTAGTCTTAAGTAGAAGGATTACCCCAACTGACATTTGGGTTTCATGTAAAAGACAGTGCTAGACATAAAATCTGAGCACCTCCATTTTGATTACACAAAAGTGGTCCTGAAGTTCATTTTTTTTTTTCCTGAAATTTCCTTCTCTTCTTTCTTCCTTTGCTTTATTGAGAAAAAATTCCCACCCTGATACTGCCACCCCTATGGAGTTGATCATGATGTTTTCTGGGTTCCCACTGTATCCCCTAGAGATTTCTATTTTAGCACCTGTAAAATCTTCAGAGAACTTGTACATTTACATATAAACCTTTCTACTCCTTTAGATTCTGAGCTAAATCTAAATATCTATTTATTTATACATATTTAGAGGTCAGGGAATAGGTATTATTTATTTTTGTTTACCCTGAACCTGTTATTCACATCAAACATCCACTAAATGTTTATTGAATAAATAAATGAATTAGTGATTAAATGTATATATGCATGAATAAATGAATGAAAATCAGTATCTATGTTCCTAGAAGTTATAGCCTGAACACAGGAAGTTTTAAATAACAGAGTACAAGTGAAAGCCCAAATCAAACTAAAGCTTTTCCAATTTTAAAAGGAATTTTGCTTGACTTCTTTCTTAGAGACTATTTCGGTTTTCTTGTTTTAAACATATTTCATTTCCATCTTTTTTTTCTGGAATTTCTGTAAGCTACCACTATCCCTTTCCCTCTGCCCCTATCAAAGCTCTTTCCTGAGAAACAAAAGAGAAAATAAGTGAAATTGGTTTGTGTGCCTTAATGAATTCTTATGATGAAAGAAAAATCTGGAAACACATGCCATTATACTCAGCAAGACCATTTTTCGGTCTACATAGCCCACTATCTAATTAAAAGTTTGAAATATGGTTAAGATTGGAGCAAATTCCAAAAAGTCAATTACATCCCCAATCAAGGTTAGCAGCAGCACGTTCTGCAGCTGGTGAGAGTAAAGAGGAAGTCACTGAACCAGAAGATCTAATCAGTCTGTTAAACACACGACGGGAAGAGCAGAAGCGTCCTCATTGACGTTCTCACAGTGTCTCCATATCACCCAAATGGAGACAAGGGACCTCTATAAAGAGATCAAACAAGGTTGGTAACAGGAGCCCACGTGTAAACCTGAACCCCGGGGAGGGATTATCGAGAGAAAACTAGAAGCATCAATTTGCCCTGTTCCTCGTCTTCTTCAGAGATCTGTTTTGAGAGCCGGCCAGCATGAGTTGACTATTGTTGCTCAGCAGTAACCAGAATACAATCTATTACTGGAGAAAAAGCAGTACACGTGGGAGGGAACTTGGCACTCTTTTGTGGATCTTGTATTGTTACTGCACAGCAGAAGATCCAGATAAAGGAAACTAGCTTCAGTGGTATTTTTCTTTGTTAAAGAATACTTGATCTGAACAAACAGAATGGTGTACCCGACCTTAAATTCTTCTGTTTATTTTGTACAATTTGTTTCCAAGGATCTGTGGCATAATTTGATCCTGGTGAGAGATGTGATGTCATGTCAGCAGAAAAAATAGGCTTACGTTAAAAAATCATTTTAAAGGCTGGAATAAATGTGGGCTGGAGGATGGAAAGGTTGGAGCTTGATGGAGAGGAGGAAAGAAGGGCATGTGATATGTGAAATCCTAAAAGCCAGAGGGACTGTTTGGGGTTAGAAGGCAGGGCTGTTTGTGTAAAGAGTAAGGCTGGAAAACCAGAGTGAGGGAGAGTAGTGATTCTATTCTGGGGTAGGAGATGGCTGGAGCCTCTAAAATCCAAGGTCAGATCCATAGACATTTGCCTCCTTGTTTGTTTGTTTTGATAACTAGGGGCTACTGTGCACATCTGAGAAGAATGGCGTGACTAGCATGATACTCCCGATAGGTTCTCAACCTTGGCTGTATGTTGGAATCATTTTTAAATTACCAACGCCCTGACATTTTATACAGCTCTCTGTGTGATTTTAATATGCCACATGCTAGAGGAAGCACCCTCACTTTACGTTGGGCATCTTCAGCCTTGCAATACTCTTGACAGTATTTCTTGATTTCTTTAGCTTTAATGATGATCTGTAGTGTAGTCACCTGCTGGTGCCTGCACCCTCTAAACCAGTGGTTTTCACACTTTTAGGTGCATGGGAATTCCCAGGGTATCTTGTAAAAGAAGAAGAAAAAAGGAGACATTTTGATTCAGTAGATCTGAGGTGGGGCCTGAAAGTCAACGTTCTAAGAAGGTCCCAGGTGCTGCCTGTTTTAGTCCTCTGAAGACACTGTGAGTAGCAAGTCCTTAAATTACAACTACTCATAGCCTTGTTCTCACTTTGATTTGGGGGTAGCCTTTTAAGAGTTCAGGCTTTGGATTCAGAACACATTGGTCTCTACCCTCTACTAGCTGACGGAGGCTGGGCAAGTTTATTAACCTTCACAACCTACTTTCCTTAACTATAAAATGAGGGTAAATGAGGGGTTTGTGAGGATAAAAGATTAACAGAGAGTGGACTAACAGTGCAGGGCCTCACACATAGTGCTAGTTATCTCTAACTCCTAAGATACTTTCTGTCATCAGAGTTCCTTTATCTTTGTCCCCTACTCCCTCACTTCTATTGAATCTTACAGAAATTCTCAGCTGAGCTCTAGTCCCCTGAATCCTCCCAACTCCCCAAACCATTACTTCTCCTCTGGCCTCTATTCCCTTTCCACCCAGCCTGTATTCTTTGGTCAGTCATGTGGATCATGCCTCCCATCCATTCATTCATTAAACAAATATTTCCTGAGCACCAGCTGTGCGCTAGGCATGTGGTAAGCTCTAGGAGTATATCCAATATATTCAATGGTGCATGTTTAATGACTGGCATAAAAATGTATGTGCATATACACATACATGCACGTATATGCTTTTTCATTAAAAAAAACTTGATATAAAGATTGTGTAGTGTACAATTTACTCTTCATTTTATATTTAATACAGTCGATTTGTTCCCACAGAATGTTTTTATTATTTTATTTTTTTGCTAAACTTTTGTTTCTTTAGCCAAGCCATGGTTGTAACTGATGAAGGAATGTAGTTCACATGTAAATGCTGCTTAATTCTTTTTATATGAACAAGTAAAATGAAAGTAAAATGAGGTCATAATTATAACTTCCTTTGTCAATAACATGAGGTGCTTCTTTGCCGAATCACAGGTTTTAGATACTGGAAGAATAACATTTCCTTAACTTTTTGTGTAATGGCTGTAGATATGGCCCACTTTAAGCTTAATCTGTATTGTTAACATTATCACTTTGATTTTCTGAAGTCTAGACAATCAACTAAACAATAAATCAAGTAGTCAACTAGTGTTTGCTGATTTCTGTGCTGTAAATACACCTACCATTGTCAATTTGAAGCTACTGATGTTGTGTAACAGCACTGAAGTGGGAGTCGAGAAGACACGTGCAGTGGTGCATCAATAAACAGTAATTCCACCATAGAGATGCAATCAAGGAAAATGACTTCAAGAGAATAGATCATAGTAAATAGTAGTACAATAAATAGGAAATAATGAGTACTGAGTATTTATTACCTTTTGAAAATACAATGCTATAGCTGCTTCTGAAGGCTGTTGTGAGAATCAAACATAGAGTAGATAAAAGCTTAAAAGGAAAGCAGTACATCACGTGAACAGAGCATTTCTGACTCTTAATCTCGCTACCTTTCATGTGCTCTAGCTCATCTCATGTTCTTTCTCTCTCTCTCCTCTCTTTCATTTCCCTTAATAAATTAGTTTGACAAGCAATTATTGAGAGTTCATTATATACTATTCACTCAGCTAAATATCTTTGTATATTTGCTTTACTACCCACTCACATTTCCTCTCCCTCGAGGAGCTTACTCTCTGAACACTTAAGGATATGTATAATAACAATACTCATAATACATTTTAAGTGAAAAATAAAAGTAGTTACAAAATACATTAGATTGGGAATACTTATGTTTGTATTTATGTGGGTGTATTGTGTGAGAAGAAGCAAGAGAGAAAAATATGAATGCATGTACAGAACCAAAGATAGGAAAATATACCTCAAAATGTTAGTAGATTTTTCTCTGGATGATTTTCTTTGGCTTTTTAAAAAAACATTTTTTGTATTTTTCAAATTTTCTACAATAAATATACTTTATAAATAGAAAACTAATATTTGAATAAAAATATGAAGTGGCAAGTGCTACGAAGGAGTTACGTGCAGGATGTTTTGGGTGTGCACAAAGAAGTTCTTCTGAATTAAATGATGCCTGAGTGGAATCTCTATCCTTAGCTCTGAGGGATAAATGGAAGTTTTCCAGGAAAGAACCTAGGAAATGCCATTCTAGGAGGAAGACTCAGGGGAAGACAAACTCATCATGGATTGGTCAAGAAACACTATTGTCTATAGTTCCTGTTGCCTGAAGTGTGACTTGGGCTATAGCAGGAGAAAATAGCTCAGGTAATAGAATTTCATGCTATGCATCTCAGATTTTATCCTACAGGTGCTAAAGCACTTAAGCAGGAGATTCACTAATAATTGAACTTGGATTTGTGATAAATTACCATGGTGGTAGTGTAAAATCTGTAGAGGGAAACAGAGGCAGACAGGAAGCATGGAGACCCTTCAGAAAGCTGGTGTCCAGGTAAAGAAATGGTGAAGGCCCAAACTAGGACAACATATTGGGTATAGAGAAAAATATTTTAGAGACAATTAAGAAAAATTTAGGGCTTGTTTCCTGTTCTGCCTATGTCATACTATATCGTTAAATTAGTAATCCAAAACTCATATAAAAGAGAATAAATATTTAGCTGCCTACATAATGTGCCTGCATCATTTTCCAGCTGGAAGATGAGTCTCAAAGGGGATGGGAAGGCCAAGATCTGACCTTGAAGATCTTATAATTTGGCTTAGGACTGACTTCTGCAGGCCCAGAGGAGAATTCTGGCCAGAATCAGGCTGTAGAAAGATGGGAAAGAGGGATGAGTTCGAGAGGGGATTCCAGAGAGACCCCACAGCCCTGATGGCAGATAAGATCAGAGGAGAAAACATGAAGTCATGTGGATGGTCACAGAACAGGCTGTGCAGAGAAGTCATTTGGGAAGGGAGAGAGGGAGTGAGTACTTTTTGAGTCATTTTTAGTTTTTGTGGCAGCAGGATTTCCAACTGGCATAAAGAAAGTCAGGAATTCACAGAGAAAGCAAAGATCCTGAGTGTGTCATGAGAACAGATGTCAAGGCAAGTTTGCTGGCAGTTGTAAACAACTTGGCTGTGCATGCTGAGGAGGGACATAGGGCATAGACAGGAATAAATTTTCAAACTCTCTTTGGCCCATGTTTTACCTTATTCAAGATCTGCTTTATATTTAGGCCAAGTGAGCAAATGTTTTTATGGTGTGATTTTGAGGCTTCCTCTTAAACCACCCTTACTGATCATAGAAATGGGAAGTGTCTAAAATCCTCCAAGTAAGGAGCCAACATTCTCCTTTCTTATATAGAGAGTGAATATAGGGATTCAAATTAAAATCAAGTCATAAATGACTGATTTCAGCCTTCCTGCTAGCAGGCCTTGAGGGGCACGGAGAAGATGGGATGTGGGCAGGGACGAAAGAAGTCCTAACACAGCAGAGGGAGGGCAGAGAGGAAGGAGTCAGGAAGCAGTAAGGCTCTGAAGTACAGTGCAAAAAGCCTGGGTTCAGATGTCTGAAGCACATGTGACACTTGCCTCCTGGGGTGGTGCCCAGAGAGGGTCATGGCATTATTTCTTTGAAGAGCTCTCTAGGCTTTGCTGCTTGGGGAAGTCAAATTTCTGGTCTAGTCTGAGGGGGTTAGACTACCTTATATATCCCTAAGATTCTTTCCGTTTTCACAGACTATGGACAAGGAAGACTAAAAATGACAAATATTTTGTCAGAAAATATTTTTCAGAAATTAGAGGAACTTACAAGAGTAAGCTTTCTATAGTGAGATAACCAACGGTTTCAACTGAACCAGCATAGAAGGCCACAGGTTAAAATCACAAGCGTGCACTATTTTTCAGTGATGCCTGTTCTAAGTTTCAAAGGGATGTTCCCACACTAGCTCTTCACTAAAATATATTTGGCATTTCGGAGGGTGGTGTCTTTGTGTTTTCTCAAGGGAAAATGTTTTCTTAGGCAAAAAGCCCCAAAGCACAGGAAATATGATCAGAAGGCAGTGGGTGGTGGGGGTAGGGGGACAGAGAGCTGCTCTTGGCTCCAAAGTCTTCAGAATGGACAGGAGGAAATAACCTGTCACATGACCTCCAGGAACCCAAAGACTTGAGGAAGCACTTTTCTGAGAAGGCTTACCCAGCAAACACGCCACCCACAGCTTCCTCTCGGGGCTGGTCCGACCAGGCAAGAGCAGCTGTCTTGATACCTCCTCTCCCCACCCTCCCGTGAGGCTCAGAAAACCCCACAAGTTGCCTTTACTCTTTAGAGGGCAGCTCTCTCCAAGTGGGAAATACTCTAACACTCCCCGGGGGACTTTTCTTTCTTCTTTTTTTTTTTTTGTTTATTGCCATTTTTAAATTCCTTATCTTTAACAGATTTTCTTTTAAAACAGAATTGTTGCGAATGAAATAGAATGAGACTTTCTTTATAATTTTAATGCTGGTTAGGCCCATTGGGATCTGCAATAAACATTTCTCTTTTTGTTGCTTTTAAGAATTTGTTTGAGTTACACTTTGATCAGCTGGTTCTTTTTGCTGGGAGTGGCTGAAATTACCCTAGGAGGAGGTGTGGGTGGAATAAGGAAGTCATAGAGGTGGCCTATGATTTCTGCATGGATTGCCAGATAAAAACCGTGTGTGCGCGTGTGTGTGTGTGCGCGTGTGTGAGAGTGTGCGTGTGTGAGAGAGAGACCTTATATTGAAAAAGGTCATCATCATCTTTCCAATTATTAAAAGCAGAGCAGATCATTCAGTGAACAATTTTAAAACTGAATTTTGATTCTCTGTTTAATATTTCCCTGGAACAAAGGATTTGAGTTCAGTTCCTATATTGCCTCTCTGGGTCCCAGTCTGTGAAATGCCAAGGGCTGGACTGACCAGAAGTTTTCAGAATACTCCTGCCTCCCCTCCAGCTCCCATTGCCTCTGGCCTACCATATTCTATAGTGCTCGCTGGCAAAGTGTACCTCTTTACTTCTCTTAGAAGAAAATTCTTAGAGAAACCTTGTCTTTCTATCTCCAGATGCTGCCTGTCTTTTAAAACACAGACAATGTAGCTTCTTCATCATAAAGCCATCATTAATTCTTACAAACAAACAAAAATTTCCTCTCCTAAACTTCCAAAAGGCATTTAAGAACACGTAGCAGTGTTTCATTAATCTATAAGGGGAATTGAGCAAATACCAGCTTCTGGATTAAGCACTTTACATGTGTTAACAAAAGTAGGTAGATACAACTTTTGTCTCCATTTTGAGTATGAGCAAAGAGATGCAAAGATGATTGCGTGACTTGCTCAAGGCCATTGGTAAATGGTGGAGCCACTGATTTGCTGTATTAATAGAGATAATACTCTTCATCTTTTACCAATGCTCTTATCAAGTAAATCACATCTCCCTTTTTGCTTGTGACAATAATTAACATTCGTGTAAGGCTGTACATTGTACCTATTCATCAGTGTGTTGATGTCAGGAACACTCTTGTGATGTGGTTGTTACTATTTTCCTCATTTCATCAATGTTTTAGTCTTTTGGGAAGGTTATAACAAAATACCATAAACTGGGTAGCTTATAAACAACAGAAATTCATTTCTCATAGTTCTAGAATCTGGGAAATCCATGATCCCCAGCAAATTTGGTAGCTGGTGAGGGCCTGTTTCCTGATTCACAGATGGCACCTTCTCATTGTGTCCTCACATGTAGAAGAGGTGAAAGAGCTCCCTTGATTCTCTTTTATAAGGTCTGTTTTATACTAATCCCATTCATGAAGGCTCCACCCTCATGACTTAATCACCTCCCAAAGGCCTCCTAACACCATCAATTTGGGGGTTAGGATTTCAACATGTGAATTTTGGGATGACACAAATATTCAGTCCATAACACACACTAATAAAAACTAAAGTGGGTAAAGGGTCACTTAACTGAATCCTTGCAGTAGTTAAAGGACACATGATAGTTTGTCCATTCTTTTAGTCAGTAAATATTGAGCACATACAATGAGCCAAATTCTTGGTGCATGTTAGAGCTTTGGGGGTACAACAATGAAAAAGAATTTGTCTACATCCTCGGGGATTTTATAAACTTGCGAAAGAGGTATACAAACAGGCAGTTATCAGGCAGGTGTTGGTTGCTCACAAAGAGAAAAGCAGGGGGCTATGCAATTGGAGAAGGTAAGATCACTTACCTGTGTGGAGGTAGATAGAGAAGGTTTGCTGGAGGAAGTGGTGCTAAGTAGATTTTGACAAAGAAGAAGGTGGTGATGAGGGGAGGGAAGTGGTTGAAGGAATAAGATGTAGGAGAAAGTATTCCTGGCAAAAGGAATAGCACACAGGTAGGTTAGAGACAAAAGAGTGCACAGCAAGGCTGGAGAGGCCTGGAAGCTCAGCATGGCTGGAATGCAGCGTACATGAGGACTGGCATGCACTCCACTTGTTGGAGGTTAGAGCAACTGCTGGTCTCTGAGGGTTGTATACCTCTCAATCTGCTCACCTAACAACATGCCACAACACACCAAGGGAGTTCCTTCAGGTCCTTGGACAAAAAAGTTCCAACTCAGTTAAGGGCAATTTATACTCTAAGTACCTAGTATCTTGCTTCAGCAATAAATGGAGAATAGTGATCTGGTTACTATTCTGTGTAACAAACTACACAAATGTAGTGGTTTAAAATGACAACTATTTTGCTATGTTCACAGATTATGTAGATCAGGGACTCATAATGGGCTGAGTGATGAAACCTGTCACCCATCCATGGCCTAAGGCTGTCACCTTGGTCCAGCACTTACGACTGGTCCTTGTCTGGTCTTCTAGTTATGGGACTCCTGCTTAGCAGCAGAGATGGCTTGGCTGGAGCCTTGCCCTCATTCTGCACAGGAGTTTATATAAATGGACTTTTGTGAACGGGCTGATCTTCTGATGTCACAACGGCCCCTCTTGCCTGCCCTTCTAACTTTTTTGGCCTCATCCTTCTTCCCTACAGCTCAGCACTAAGCCTGAATTGAGATGCTCAGATATTATCATAAAAATCAGAACTTATACCTCAGTTAGTCTCCTGGGGGTTCTGAAACCTCTCAGTTATTTTTTTTTTCTTCCACTCCAGCATAATTTGAAGAAGCTTGCCAAACCTAAGAGTAGGAACCATGTCTCATGTTTCTTTTGAATTTTTATTTAAAAATAATTTACTTACTTTTTGAACAGGCTATATATTCACATAGATCAAAATTCCAAGATGAAAGTATATAAATGAATTGATTCCCTTCCACTCTATCATGTGCCTCATACGTCCCCCCAATTTGTCCATACAAGTTCTCAAAACATTAAATGAATTTTAATAGTGAAGTTCCTAGCCAAGTACACATATCACAAGAGATGGATTTGATGTGATGCTAACTAACCTCAAGCCTCAGGGCTCCTCCCTTGCTTGGGCTCCTTCCAGGTCCTTTTCCAGGATCACCACCAATTTGTTCATATTCCTTTGTAAAATTTGCAATCATCACACATTTTAATCACAGAATCTCAGTCTGCTTCCTTTTTCTACTCCAACCCCCTTGCCATACTCTACCTCCTGTGAGAGGGCATTAGAGTAGCCATGGGCAACTTTAAGATGTGGCTAAGGAGAAACTGAAATGGGGATACACTTTGTTTGGGGGTAGTGAGAGAGTTTATGAGCCTTTTTTGAATAGCTAAGCTATTGTTAAGAATAGCAACGACTGTCAGGTATATTCCTAACTGTTCACTCTGGCTGCTCGCCTAGTGTCATAATGTGAACCTGCAGGGCAAGAGTTATTTTGCTATATAAAAGTGCCCTGTGACACTTGGAATTGGGAATACGTAATGGAAAAAAAAGTGTTTATTAATAAGAATATTATTTTTCTGAATTTTGTGATGCTTGTGGTATTTGTCAACACTTTTACATTTGTAATTTGTTCCCATTTCTTTTTTCATTTTCTAAATACTTTTTTTATACAATTTTTTATTTGTTACTTTGTACTGTTTTTTTTCTTAGAGAAGTGCCCCAAAATGTACGAGCTTTTGATCCCACAAAATATTGATCCTCTCTTGTATAGAATAGCCCAGCAGGTGTCTCAGTAGTTTCTTTTGCTTGTGGTTTGCCCATCTGTCAGCTGTGAATGACTCAAACAATAGGAGGACAGCCTGTTTCTAACTATACAGTTTTGGTTCTTTCTTGGCCTTTGACAAAGTCACTGGATTGCAATCACCATCATTATTGTTTATAGAAACAGATTAAAATTCAACCATTAAAGGTCATCTGAGCTGTGCCAGTGCCTGGGTTAATGAGTTGAGAGAATAAAAGGACAAAAAGGAGAAACCTAAACACAAGATGAAGTGGGAGCAGGAGATGGCTTCTCCTTTGCTGCCCTTTCTCCAGAGACTTTCCTGGTTTTATTCTCAATTTGTTCAGCAGTGTGTGCTCACTCTTTTTCTGACCTTGAGAGGATACTGTCAGATACGCACAAGGGAAGAACATGAAGGACTACAGATAAACTATACACTGATACAACACGCAGAGTCTGAGTCATTTGTTTTCCTTGACAGTGCTTTACCACGCTGGATTGAAAGAGAAAAGATCATCATTAAAGCAAATGGCTCAGATGGAGTTATAAATCAACTCTGCACTTTTCAAAGGATTTATTCAACTGAAGACATCTCCAAGGCAGGCCCTCATGGCTTTATTTATTTTTGCTTGTATGGAAAAATAACAGTAAATACAGTTAACTATCCCAGGGCAGAAGAGTATTATTAAAAAAGAATACAATGTTATTGATTTCTCAAGACTCCATCAGATATTTTAAGATTTAGATTTAATAAAACATAATGTAATTTCTTTTATGGCATTTTAATGTTTTCCCAATCTTTATTACCCTGTGTGTTTCACATTTCAAAATGAAAGTATCCTAATAAGATCACTTGAGGGGATCTTGATCCAAGTTACAAAATCCCCATGGCCTTTATATTCACATTGTCACATTCCCCAGGCATCTCTTTCTACTTGATTGAATCTACTTTACACTTATTCATATTTTTCTATTTATGATATATGCACAGTATAATGTAGTACATGTGTAAAAAGGGGGACAGTAGTAGCAAGTGTTCCTAAATTGGTTTGGGGAATGGGATTGGAGGTAGGAGTTTAGCAAAGCTTCCTGGAAAATCATTAAAGCTTTTTAAAGCAAGGACCACGTCTGTTTTATTCTCCATTCTCTACCCAGCACATAGAAGTTCATGACATTTGAGGGTTATTCTGATACACGGAAGGGATATGGGAGTGGGGAAAAAATTTCTTTCAGGTAGAGACGATAGGAAGAAGGAGGAATGATAGAGATTAACATTTATTATTTACTGAGGTCCTAAAATGTGCTAAAAGTGCTATATGGATATGGTTAAAGATAAATTTGAGTAGTGATCACTTTAGTAAATATATCCACACCTGACCTGACAGCTTCACATTTTACAGTAATATTAAAAAAGAGGTCATTTACTTGGAAAGAACAAGGCAGCTGGCAACATAATTGGGCTACAGCTGAAGCCCTCAAACCTCTAAACTACAATTTGTATCAGGAAATAAATTCCCTTTGTTATTTAAGTCAGTTTGAGGTCGTTTTCTTTTATTTGCAACTGAAGCAGCTGAGCTTTATGTCAGATAAGATAAAGGTTAAAAGGCAGAAAAGGTGACATGCTTTCACAGAGCTGCTCTAAATGTGGTTGAAGAACTAGAGCACCACCTTGCAACTTGATAGAACAGAAAATTCTTGGGTCCCATCTCAGAACTACTGAGTCTCTGGAGGGCAGCTTGTTAAAACTTCATTTTAACAAGCTTTCCAGGTGATTTTTATGCATGCTAAAGTTTGAGAACCACTGCAGTGATGTGAAGCTCAATGTTTGCATTTCTAATAAGCCATAGGTGCTACTGGAAGGCAGGCCACCTTTCAAGTAGCACTGCTGTAAAATGTTCTGTTTATTGAGTGGACTCAGACAAAGGCTCCAGAGCTTTGCGGGATGCATGCTAAGTTTTCTCCTCACCGAAGTTAAGCCCCAACTAATTGTAAACTAATTCAAGCTGGTTTCTTTTCAAAGGAAGAGATGAAGCAGCTGGGAGAATATTTCTTCTCTGTGTCAGCAGATCAGTGATAAAGAAAAATTTATCCTATAGGGTTCTTTGGCTACTAGCAATAGTATCAGTCTTTAATCATTATAAACAAGGAAAAGGTATTTACTGAAAAGATTGAGTAATTCACAGATAGAGAAATCAGTGCAGCTAGCAACAGCAGAAATGTGTAACCCTTCTCTTTAGAGTACCACCAGTGGATGATTCAGTGATGATGGTCCTATAGTCTTCTGTGTCTTCACTTAAGTGTGTAATTCCCAGTGTAAAAAGACACATTGACCTACCACTGGGCCCCATTATCACCCAGGAAATACAGGATTTGAGGAAGCTCATGATTGGCAGGCTTGTAAGAATCAAATGCAGCAGTTGAGACGCTGTTCCCCCAAAGAGTTGCTGCAGGTACAGAAACACAGATGTCCATGATAATGCTTCTAATACAGAAAAAAGAAGAAAATGAAAGTAATGTATGGAATAAAAGGTTATTTAAGGAAGCAAAAGCTGAGTCATGAAAATGAAGTTTGAAAAGTCATGACACTGATCTAATGTGATATATATATTTAATAGGCAACAAAAATAGTTAGCCTATGGTAGTTATGTATTCATGGCAGGAATGATGCTTGTTTTACATACAGCAGGGTTTCTCAATCTGGGCACTATTTACATATATTTTTTTTGTGTTGGGGGGGGCGGTGCAGGAGGCTGTCCTGTGCATTGTAATATGTTTAGCAACATCCTTGGCCTCTACCCACTGGATGTCAGTAGCTCCCCCACTCCTCACTAGTGACAATCACAAATGTCTCCAGACATTGCCAGATATCCCGTGGGGTCAAAATTGCCCTTGGTGTGAACCACTGATTTAGAGAATTTAGATCTTCTGGGAAAGCACATGCTCCAGTAAGGGTGGTTTTCAAATAATTTTGGGTAAAAGAAATCTTGCCATTGATTGTAGGAAGCAGGGATGAGTTGTCATAGTTGTCGGTAACTTTCTAATGATTCATTTAGATGCAAATAAATGTGAACATCTTTATCATTCAGGAGATGGTCTGCTTTTTCAAAGCATGTATCAAATAGGAGAAGGATAGTTTTAGCAAGATGGTTAACCACTTATCACTCTTTCTGACTTATATCAGAGTCGACAGCATTTAAAAATAGAATGCCATCTGAAGCTTTGAATAGGAAGTGAAGGAATTAAAGGGACTAGAGATCCCAGGTGGCATGTTCAACATTTCTTCCTATCCACAAGACTTTAGAAGAGAAAACTGGTCTCAGAGTTGAACATTTGGCTACACAGATGGTATTGACGATCATTTGGATTTCTGGACAATGGAATGATGGATGTTGGATGATATAGCCTATCTCACTAAAGGGGGAATAGTACTTCTCAAAATGTGGTCTGCGTTAGAATTACTGCCTAGAATACCAATTCCTGGGCCCTACCAACAACCTACTGTGCTGGTGGGAAAAGGGAGTTGGACGTCATTGAATTTGCATCTCTAAATTAGCTTTACTCTTCATGCATTATGAACTTTGATAATTTATGGTCTACTAGATAGTTTTTCTGTCAATTAAACAGCACTAAACTGGGGAGAAGGTGAGAGAAAATACTTTAAGATACAGGTGTAATGTAAAGAAAGGAAAATATATCAAGTATTTAATAAAAAGAAACAGTAATAAAGAAGATAGTAAATGTATACCTATATATCTATATATTAATGTGTGAAATTGAGATTATCACACTAGGTAATACATATTAATTTTATCAAGATTACTGAGACTTTCTGGTTGAAACTCAAAATTGGAAAATGGTGACTTAAGGGTGAGTCCCATCCAAAAAGAATACATCTTTTAGTCTGGGAGAGTTTTACTGTATGTCAAAAGTGTATATACTGTGGAAGTCTGCAAATTATATTTTAGAGTCCAATTTTCATGAAGATAACAGGAGAGGAACAGAGGTGGTCACAGTGGGTATATTTAACAAATAGTAGGGATCAGTTACAGAAATGAACATGTCCAGACCAAGAAAAGACACAAAGCCAACCCCACAGAATCAGCAAAAACATTCCTTTGGCTAAAAGAAGAGCATATAGTGAAATAAAAGAGATTGCCCTTTGGGTAGAAAGCTGCCACATTTGTTAGTTCATAATAGCAAGAGAAGGAAAGACCAAGCATAGTCTGAAGTTTGGTTTAGGAGGCAGATTTCAAGAATTTCAAAGAACAAACAGTCATGACACAGCATCATGAGACATCTGGAAGGGAAGTCTACCAAAGAGATTGCAAAGCTCTCAAAAAAAGAAATTCACATTGTATAGTTGCAAGTGGCCTCAACAAAGAACAAAACAACATAATTTTAAAAATCAGTGGTGTTGTACAGAAAGCTTGCTGAAATGATCAGATTTTTAAAAGTAGTAAGTATGTGGCAGAATAATTTATCAATACTAAATTATTTTTCACCTTCGTTTTTCCATTGCCTATTTAAAATAATTTGATCAGGCTAATTAATTTCTTCATAATTTTATCTAGAGTGGGAAACAAAAACTTCTTAGATATACTGCTCTTCTTTATTTTTCTATAAAACTTTAAGCTTATTATAGAGATTATGCTATCCATGTCCCGGAAAGGTGGCGATGAGAGTGGTGTAAATACTTTTGAGAGATTTCCTTAGCCCACAAAGGGGACACAGGTTGGTGGGTCCTGACACAGCAAGTTCTCATGTCCCACACTCACCACCCTCCAGGGAGTTTACTAGACCACAGAGAGAATGCCTGTGTGATGCAGTTAAGGAGTATGGATAGCAGCCATTGCCATCACCCAACTTAGAAAAGATGCATATACCCTAGGGCATCAGCAAGGTGGGATCATGTGTGTCAGGTCAAAAAACATCTAAGAAGTCATCAGTAGGACTGATAAACAAGGATATTCCTAATACTCTGGTGCCCTACCTTGAAACTTCTGCACAAACTTTGGTAGAAGAGTGAAGAACCCCAATAATAAATTTTATTGAATTCTCCAACACTTACTAGTTGTATGATGCTGGGAAACTTAATTAGCCTCTGGTGCTTCCTCTTCTTCTTTTGTAAAATAGGGATAATATGTCTCATAATGTAGAGAAGATTAAATGAGACAATGTAAATATAATGGCAACACAGTGTCAAAGACATAATGGGGACTGGGTTAATAATTGCATTCTTGTTTTCCTTTTCCAAGTTAAAAAAATAATTCTTGAATTTCTGGCTGGGCTGACAACAGAGGGACTATTTGAAAGTCTACACAGGAGTAGACTTTCCAAAAAGAAAGCCTTTAGCCCATCTAGGTCTCTTCTCCACCAGTGAAGGAAATTGGAGTTATATTTTCTTGGGAAATTGAACAAAGAGGCTATGGATTTGGGGACACTCAGCAAAAAGATGAAGCTCTGTACTTAAAACAGAGGGATTAGGTGAAAGTCTATAGACTAAAGGTAAGATTTCCCATCCCAGGCCCATTTGTCCAGCTAGATTCAAAATGTCAGTAGCTAAGTTTATATCTTCCTGGTAGAAGTTTGGAAGATTCTTCTCTGGAGGAAAATAAAAAACCATAACTGATACAGAAAAAAGGCCTACATATATTGAAATTTGGGGAACTGTGATAAAAATTCTGGAATACTTCCTGGTCAGTTTAGAGTGATGTATATCACTCAAGAAGCCTTGAATATGAGCACAAAACTTTCAACCAGCTCTTTAGGACCTCACTTTTAAATATGAAAGGGAAACAAAGAATAACTGAACATTGTGGGAAGTACCTCAAATAAAAGACAGAAATAAAAAACAAACAGAAAGGAAAGAGGTACTTGGAAAAAACACAGACAATACAAGGAGTAGAAAAGTAGAACTACCATTCGATCCAGCAATCCCACTATTGGGCATTTACCCAGAGGAAAAAAAGACATTCTATAAAAAAGACATCTGCGCTCCAATGTTTATAGCAGCACAATTCATAATTGTAAAGGCGTGGAAACAACCCAAGTGCCCATCAATACATGAGTGGATTAATAAAATGTGGTATATGTATACCGTGGAGTACTACTCAGCCATTAAAAAAATGGTCAACTAATACCTCTTGTATTATCCTGGATGGAGCTAGAGCCCATTCTTCGAAGTGAAGTACCACAAGAATGGAAAAACAAGCACCACATGTACTCACCATTAAATTGGAACGAATCCGTCAACACTTATGTGCACATATGGAAATAACATTCATTGGAAATCAAGCAGGTAGCGGGGTGGAGGGGTAAAGTCACACGTAATAGGTGTGGTGCGTGCTATCTGGGGGATGGGCACACTTGTTGCTCTGACTCAGGTGGTGCAAAGGCAATTTATATAACTAAAGCGTTTGTACCCCATAATATTCTGAAATTTTAAAAAGTACTTAAAAGTGATTATAAATAATAGCCACAGAGATAAGGGAAGATATTGCATCCATGAGAAGTAATCAGGAAGCTTTAAAAAACAATCAGAAAGCAAGAAAGAATTATCAGAAATTAAAATATGATATCCAAAATAAAAGAAAAATTGTAAAATATTTGGAAGATAAAGTCAATGAAATTATCCACCAAGTATAACAAAAAAGGCAAAGAGATAAAATAGAAGAAATAAAATTTAGGGCATCTGTACAGAAGGTGTTAGCTAAACAATGGATATTCGGGACAAAAAGAAAAGGAAATGAAAAGAAGGAAAGTATTAAAGAAATAATACAAGAAAAAAAATTTTTTTCAATGTATTGAAACACTTTTATTAAGAGCGAACCCACATCAGTACTCCTAAACTACAAACAATGGGGAACTGAGGTGTCAAAGGACACAGATTAGGGATCATATATAATAGACAAAAACCCTTACCTTTCCTTATTGCCTTTATACAGTCAACACGTAATATTTAAGCAAAACTGAATCCTTATTAAGCAAACATTTTTGCCTGTAATGCCTTCTCTTTATCTTTCTGTGTCTTTATCTTCTGTTTGACTTTCAGCAATTCTGCCTGGATAGCTTTATCTTCTGGTGCTATCGCCTGAGCTTTCTTAAGTTCAGCCAATGCTTGATCATATTCTTTTAATCCTTGCCATCCTTGAACTCTGCGGTACAGAACTTTGGTATTTAATGGGTCTGTTTCAGGAGCCTCCAAACAACTGTCAATTGATCCCTGCCGATTTGACATCTTCAGTTTACAAACACCAATATTCAGTGCACAGCTTAAAGCTATAGGTTGCAGCTTAGATCTATCTGCTTTCTCAATAACAGCCTTTGAACCATTCACATACCTTAAAACTTTTGCATATTTTTTAATGGTCATCTCCCAGTTCTGGGATTTGAAAAAATTATGTCCAATGTTTTTTAAGTCTTTGTTATTAATAACACTTTATCTACATCTTTTAAATCAATATCCACATCCTCAGGGAAATCTGGATGACTGTCTCCAGAGCCATCTTTTGGGAATATTCCCCACCCATCCCCTTCCTTCAATTCTCCACATTCGGCAATAACGTACAATTTGGCAGGTTTTTCGCCTTTCACTTCTACGTTTTCCAGTATCCTTGCCACACCTATTCCTTTAATTATTTGGCCAAACATCACATGTTTCCCATCCAAATGAGGAGTTGGAACTGTTGTGATAAAGAACTGAGAACCATCTGTATCTTGGCCTGCATTTGCCGTGCTCAATAAACCTTCTCGATCATGCTTATAACAGAAATTTTCATCTTCAAATTTTACTTTCTTCACAATAAATACTTTCTCCACCTGTTCCATTCTGATTTGAAAAGTCTCCACCATAAATTTCTTAATAATTTGAAGGAAAGGGCATCCTTTGAAATGGAGAGGTTTCCCAGTTGTGGGTCCGATGCTTTTTTCTCCTGTACACAACCCATGAAAATTTTCTGCAGTTTTGGGTACAGTATCTGCAAACAATTCTAAGACAATTTGACCAACTCGCTCCCCTCCAATGTCCATGTCAAAGAAGACTCAGGGGTTACTGGGGTTGGAGGGCTCGGCTTGGGGTGAAGGGTGCGACATCTCGACTTGCAGACGCATTTGGCAGCAGGATCCAGACTCCTTGTGGTGGCCCTGCAGCTCAAACTCTAGAGCGCCTTAAGAAAAATTCTTAAGATATGCATTTGCTACTTGAAAAGGTGCATTAAGAATTCACAAAATTAACATAAATTTACAAACACCAATGATAAATGTTAATTTTAAATTGATCTACATAGCACAAACATTATATATAAAGATTCTATGTTAAAAATAAGAGTTTGTAGAGAATGGATGAATTTTTTATTCTTATTTATTAATCTAAATTTCAAGGAGAATTTTTGTCAATGTAGAGTCATATGTCCAGATTAATAATCAATCAGGTATAAGGTAAACTGAACATAGTTTCAGTCATATAAGATCTCAGTCTGCATGCATGTCTTCACAAGAAGATGCTGGAAGATGTGCAACACCAAAAAAAGGGAGTGAATCAAGACTGGAAAACATGGGGCTGAGGAAATAGGGGATCCAAAGCAGGAGAAAAGTGAGGTGAATTCTTAGAATGATGACAGAATTTCCAGGACTTGAACTGTGCAGCAGGACTTATGTAGGCCCACATCCAGAGTGGAGTAAAGGACACAGAATATCAGAAAAGACTCTAGGAGGGAAAGGGGAAGAAAAGTAGAATTGGTTATCTGACAAGTTTTCCATGTGTAAAATTGTATAGAGCTGTTGAAAGGGCAGGAAGAAGGCGTAGCCACATCTTCACTCTGAACAAATGAGAAAAGGAGGCAGTTTTAACTCCTGTATAAGAAGGAATTTATACAAGAAATGCAGTGATAACAGACTACCTGTTTCAGCAGTGAATAATATTTATATCACCATAATAATAAAAACACTAAATACAGATTTAACAATGATTGTGGAGTGGGGGATGAAGGGGAAGGAAGAATAGAAGAAAGCTAAAATCTTCACTTTCCATAATATGAACTCAATTGAGAATGTTTAAACATGATCACACAAAAGATAATAGTAAATATATATTTTTAAAATGTTTTGCTTTGAAGTAATAAATTCACAGGAAGTTGCCAAAACAGGACCAGGAAGTCTCAGGTACCCTTCACCCAGTTTTATAAGAAACTGCCTTATTGTTTTTCAGACTGGTTGTACCCGTTTACATTCCCACCAGCATTATATGAATGATCCAATTTCTCTGCATCCTTGTCAGTATTTGTTGTTATCGCTATTTTTTTGTTTTAGTCATTCTGATAGGTGTGTGGTGGTACCTCATTGTGGTTTTCGTTTGTCTTCTTTTAATGGCTAAGATACTGAATATCTTTTTATCTTCTTATTTACCATGGGCATATTCTCTTCAGTGAAATGTCTGTTCATGTCAGTTGCCTGTTTTCTAATTGGATTATGTGATGTTCATTGTTATGTTTTGAGAGTTCTTTATATATTCTAGATACTGGTCTTTTGTCAGATATGTTTATAAGATTTTTCTCTCAGGTTGTGTCTTGTTATCTTTTTATGCCCTTAACAGGGTGTTTTGAAGACAAAAAGTTTTAATTTTTTTAAAAAAATATCAATTTTACATTCTATGGAGCATGCTTTCATGTCAGGCATAAGAACTCTTTGTATAGTACTAGGTCCTGAAGATATTCTCTTGTGTTTTCTTTTTTCTTTAAATTGAGATATTTTTTCTCATATGGATTTCTAATTGTTCTGGCATTATTGTTTAAAAAGAAATTCAATCCTCCATCAAGTTTGCTCTTGGACCTTTGTTGAAAGTCAGTTGGCCATACTTGTGTGGGGCTATTTCTGCACTTTTTGTTGTGTTCCATTAAATTATATCTATCCCTCTGCCAGTACCACATTGTCTTCATTACTGTAGTTATACAGTAAGTTTTAACATCAGATAAAGTGATTCCTCCTACTTCATTCTTCTTTTTCAAAATTGACTTAACTATTTTAGGTCAACTTCTGTATACATTTTGGAATAATCTTGTGTATACTTGTAAAAATTCTTGGGGGGATTTTGATGGGAATGTTGTTAAAACTATAGATCAATTTGGTGAGAATTGATAACTTTACTATCTTCAGTCTTTCAATCCATGAACACAATATGTCTCTTCATATATTTAGGTCACCTTTGATTTCTTTCATGAGTATATTATAATTTTCATCATATAGATCTTGTAAATTTTTTTAGATTTATACCTAACCACTTCATTTTCTTTGGAACAATTGTAAATGCCATTTTTACTTTTCATTTTGGTGTCCACAACATGTTCATTGCTAGTATGTAGAAATGCAATTAATTTTTGTGTGTTGATATTGTATCCTGTGGCCTTGCTGAACTCACTCATTAGTTCTAGGATTCTTTTTTTTTTTTGGGAGATTCCTTGGGATTTCCTATGTAGACAATCATGTTATCCATAAATAGGGATAGTATTATTTCTTTCTTTCCAATCTGTATGTTTTTTGTTTCTTTTCCTTGTCATATTATGCTGTCTAATATTTCTAATATTATGTTGAATAAGAGTGTTGAAAGTTTATTTTGGTTTTTGTATTTTCCAGTTCTATAATTTTTGTTTGTTTCTTTTTTTATATCTTCTATTTCTTTGATAATATTTCTATTTTTCAATTGTTCCAGGACTATTTGTAATGTTCTAATTTTTATTATGGCTGCTTTAAAATCTGTGTCAAATAATTTCAACATCTAGTTCATCTGAATTTCTTTTGATTGTCTTTTCTCATTCAATTGAGATTTTCCTGGTTTTAGGTATGTCAGATGATTTTTGGTTATATCAACAAAATTTTGAATATTAGGAAATTCTGCATCCTATTTAAAACCTTGTATTTTAGCAAGCAGTCACCCTCTTTAGGCTTAGCACATAGTTCCTGGCTTATTTTGTGGTCTGTTGTTTCAATGACAATTTAGTTTTCAAATCTCTTTCAGTGTAATTCTGGTCTGCTTCCTTCATTTGGTGCCATTGGGTCTTTTGTTTGAAATCTGCTTCTGCCGCCTGGGGTGGAAGGGATGAGTTGCTTCCTGGGCCTAGTGCCTTTGGGTGGGGGGTAGGAGATGCTGAGACTGTAGAGTAGAAACTTTTTCCTTGGGCTACCAGATGCCAGTGGAGCTCCCTCTCAATACCTGGTGGTGCTGCCTATTTAGTCAGAACGTGCTTCCCTGCCCTTCTGGTTCTGCACGTGTGTGTGTGTGTGTGTGTGTGTGTGTCTCGGGGAGCTGGGGGAATGTGAGGCCTCTGTCCTGACATTCTCAAATCCTGGTGTCCCTAGTCTACCATCCTTCTACCTAAGTCCTCCTGTGGTTGCCTGCTGTATTATTTCCAGGTTTTTTAGTTTTACTTGGAAAGAACAGGGAGAGATAAATTGATTCCTTCTTGCTCCTGTAAATGCATTTTTTAAAACATGAAGATACATTTTAAAATATTAATAAGTAAGAAAATAATTGAAAATAGTTGATTTGGAGGAGCAGAATGCAAAGGAGAAAGTCTTTGAGGAAGGGCATGGGACTTCTTTTTTCTATTGTACATCTTTTAACACTATTTGACTTTTAAAACTATCACAACTATCATTAGGTATAGTAGGCAGAATAATGGTCCCCAAAGATGTCTTGATCTAGTTCCTGGAAATTGTGAATAGGATGAAATATTATTCCTGTGAATATGTTACCTTACTTGGCAAAAGGGACTTTGCAGATGTAATTAAAGTTACTAATTAACTGACATAAATATAGGGAGATTATCCTGGATTATTCATATGGCCCCAGTATAACCACATGAACCCTTAAATGCAGAGAGCAGGGACAGAAAAGGAAAGCAGAAGACAAAATCAGAGAGACATGCTATATAAAATATAAAATGGAATAAAATTGAGACTTTGAGCTGCCATCACCCATTTAAGGCATTTATGTACGATAGCAGATGGCATTGGTTGCCTATCTAATGGCTATTTTCCTCTCTCTTCTCCTTTGAAAGCAGTGTTTGCCTCCCACGATGGAGGTTTAACATACCAATCACTCATGTTGCTGATCTCCCTTGCAGCTAGAGTATGGGTATATTCTTAAACAAAGATAAGTTTACTTGGGGATCTAAAGCTCAGTTTTTCTACTGGAAAAGAAAATTCTTTTTTTTTCCTAAGAAAGAGATAAACCAGAAGAATACTTCATCTTTTCTCATTTGGATGTGGCAGGATATAGTGCCTAAAACAGTAGCAGTCATCTTGGAATTATGTGAAGGGATTGGTGGGAAGGGATTGGCGTAAAGGTAAAAGCTAAAGATGGCAGAGCAGAAACAATATGTATTTGTTTTCTAGTTATGGGCTGTTGTAACAAAGCTCCACAAACTGTGTGGCTTGAAACAATAGAAATTTATTGTCTCACAATTCTGGAGGCTAGAAACCTATAGGAGACTTCTTCTCTGCCTCTTCCTAGACTCTGATGGTTTGTCAGCAATCTTTGGCATTCCCTGGCTTGTAGATACATCCTTTGTCTTGACATGATGTTCTTCCTGCATATGTTCACGTCATCTCCCCTCTGTGGGTCTTTCTCTGTGTACAAATTTCCCCTTTTGTAGAGAAACCAGTCTTATTGTATTAGGGCCTACCTTAATGACCTCACTTTAACTTGATTACCTCTAAAACCCTGTTTTCATGTAAGGTCACATTCCTAGGAACAAGGGGATAGAACTTCAACATACCTTTTTTGGTGGGGGAGGGGACACAAACCCACAACACAATAGAAAGCCATGGTCCTGGCTGACATCATTGGGTCATAGCAGTAATCCTAGTACTACCTTTTCTCGCAATTTCTCTGTTACGTGAGACATTTTGTTACTGTAAGTTAAGCCACTTTTAGATAAGTATTCTGTTACTTTCAGCTGGAATCACCCTAACTGACCATATAATTTAGTCTTTGAATTTTCATAATAACCCACAAAATATGTTACACAGAATAATGGAAGATGCAGGCTGTGAACTTGACCTATCTGGCTCCAAAGCTTAAGTATTTAATCATTCTGCTATTATTGCCTCATTCATTCATTTATACATGACTCCTTCTATCCTTTATAATTTCAACTTAGCACAGTACCTTTTATCCCAGTAGAAACCTAATAAACATTTGCAGAATTGAATTTACTTAAATTGAATTCTTCTTTACAGTAAAATATCCTCCTCATCCCAGAAAGATAATGGACCAATGAAAAACCTATCAACTTTAGGATTTTTGATATTCATGTCTTTCCATATGCTTTCTCTCCCCAAATCCAGCTTCCTAGATAAGTAGCTTCTCATCCAAAGGAAAGTATTGGTGTGATGTAAGCAGTTCCTGACCCAACTCCGGCTCTCTTCACTGTTTATTCACCCATCTCCACCCTACCAGTGGAAAATTCATAGGAAGACAGACAAGTCAGCTTATGTCATCTTGCTCTGGGAGGCAGCCAAAAGCCATTCTTTAAACTCTGTGTAATGCCAGAAGCAAGTTACTGTTTACCCCACAACTCTAGTGTTTTGATTTCTGGTTCTTAAGATTCCTCATTCTTTCCTTCTATACAGGTCTCCCTCTTCTGGGTAGGTAAAAAAGACATTTTTTGGTACAGCTATTTTAAATCAGAAGAAAATGTTCCTGGAGGTCATTTGAAGTCATAAAAATAATACAGCTTAATTTAAAGCTCTATTTTAGTCCCTCAAGTTCGATTTATGAGAAAGGAGACTGTGTTTAATGAGTCTTAGTCTTTTTCTTGATCTCTGTCTCTTTCCTACATTTAGTGTATAGAATAAGGCATGTATTTTTCCTCCAGAAACTCACATTCTGGTGTGGAGACAGAGCCATATTAACAAATAATAATAGAATATAAAATGTGATACCCCTTAGGTATATACAAGGTCCTATGGAGACATAGAGAAGGAAAAAAATTTTTTTTTTGAGACAGGGTCTTGCTCTGTCACCCAAGCTGGATTGCAGTGGTGCAATCATAGCTCACTGCAGCCGCGAACTCCTGGGCTCAAGTGATCCTCCACCTTAGCCTCCCAAGTAGCTAGGACTATAGGCGTGCACCACTAAGCCCAGCTAATTTTTTATTTTTGGTAGAGACAGGGTCTCGCTATGTGTCCCAGGCTGGTCTCGAACTCCTAGCCTCCAACAATCCTCCCACCTTGGCCTCCCAAAGTGCTAGGATTACAGGTGTGAGCCACCATGCCCGGCTGAGAAGGAACAAGTAACTGTTTCAGGGCCTGTGGAAGAGTACATTCAGATTTTGAAATCTATGTCAAGTTTTAAAGATTGAACACGAGTTTGTCAGGCAGAAAGAACAGAAGAAAAAAAAAAAAACCCAGTCTATTCCAGAGTGGAAACACATGGGCAAAGATGTGTGAAAGAGCATGGAGTATTTCTCAGTGGCCACAGGGGAGTGGAGTGTGGCTGGAGGATGGCATGGATGAGAACAAGTAGCAGGAGTTGGCTGGAAAGGGATGCAGGGTCCAGTCCCTCCTGGCTCCTTTCCATCATCACTCCTGTCCCCCAACAGACACTGGGGAAGTGTGTTTGTGAAGAACTCCACGTTTACCTTTCTCCAGAAGTTTCTTCTTTACCCATTCCTTGCACCAGTTCTGTTTGTTCTGCTTTAGATTTTTCTCATTTGTTTCTGGGCTTCAGGCTTTTTGTCCTCAACCCTTCAAATTTGATGATAGGCATTTCTGCTAGCTTCTACACACCTCCTTTCATACATGACTCCTATTCCCTGTCTCAAATTAACTCCCAGTCCTTCTTCCCCAAGTCCTGCCACCGTGAGTGGCACTCCTTTGAGGCCATATCACAAAATGCGTTGTGCAACATGCTAGGGGGGTTAGATTTTGTTTTGAGGCCAAAAGAGAACAATTTATGATTTGTAAGTAAGGGAGTGACATGAACAAATTTGTATTTTGGAAAGTATCTCTCTGGCTGCAGTGTGGAAATAAATTGGAAAATGATAAGAATAGAAGCAGGGAAATCCATGGGGAAGTTTTGTACTGGTTGAGACAAGGAATAGTGATGAGTAGCTGATAGGATGGAGATAGGGAAACAGATTCAAGAGGCAGTCAGTAGGTACAATGTCGTGTTACCAACAGTCACCAAAATCAATTTAGGCTAATGTTCTCTTTTATGTCTTGAAAGTGTCAATTTCTTTATATTTACTCTTGTTTTTTTGAAATTAATCTCTCCAACTAAAATAAACAATTATTAATTAACAGAAATAAACTTTAAGACTTGACTTTGACATCATCTAGGGCAATTCTCTCAGTGATGACAAGATGGAGACCAGAATTGTGAGAGGCCACATAGGTAGTTGTTCTGCTTTCTAATCCAGTTTTCATGCCATCACACAAGGACTTTTATTTTTCTTTCCACTCCTTCCTTTGACTTATGTGATTCTCAATCAAATAGAAGTAACATTGTTTCCACTTCCATGCTCTTTCTCTAGGGAGCAGGCAGGGCTTAGAGAGGCCTCGGGAGAGGGACGCAAAATCCATCTACAAGCAGCAAAGATACTACCTACCCACTGAACCCCATTCCTGAGCACTGGGCTATAGAACTCTCTCCTGTGTTGTTAAGTTCTGTGCTGTAATCCTGCCTGCTTCCAGCCTGATGCTTATGCCTCCCCTTGGAAAGCTCACAATGTCTGTTTGGGGGTGACTTGAAATGGAATGTCACCTCAGTGACACCTTTGTGGCTTTCCATCAGCATCTTCTATTAAGTACAGGCAAGTGAGTGTCTGATGGACTGTGTGAGAGAGGCAATTTGCCAATTATGAGGAACGTCAATCGTTTTAACAGCCCCAAACCCTGTCATACACTTCTACTGAAGGAAGATATTGCTTTTCAGCTTGTCACAGAGTATGATTCCCTCACATAATAGCTTTCTGTACTTCAATGTTTACCTTTGTAAGTCCACCTGCTACTTCCATGTCACTGGCAGCTGTTGTTAAACTAAATTAAATTTCTAAGTAAAATAAACAGTTCAGGTTTTCGGGGATTCAGGACTAAAGAGTTTTGCAAATGTCAAATTACTTTGTCTGGGTTCACTCCTGGAAGCTTTCCTTTCTTTTTATTCACTCTTTATAACTAATTCTGGAGTACCAAGATGTCCCAAAGTTCCAGAATGACTTTATATTGTCTACATTCCATTGTTTTTCACACATACTTTAGCTTTTCTTTAATCTCTCCCAGAGAGAGGAAATTCTACCCAGCCTTATTTTTTTTTTCTTTCAGTGGAGTTTCTCTTTTGTACAAAATGAAATGCACCTTCAAAAGTGTCTTAGTAAATAGAATTTCTCTTTCACAGCTGAATACACTTATAGTTTGAAAAAAAAAGAGCAAACATTGTCAGCTATAGCACATTAGTAGACTTTATGATCTGGAAGGGACTTCAGAGGTCCTGTTGTCTGATAATTTGCAAATCAAATCACACTTCAGCCTCACTAGTCATTACCTACCAGGTGGCATATGGAACGTGGGACAGGAAGAAGAGGAATCTGGGCCTCACACTCTTACCAAGGGGAATGGTGAAAGGAACAATCACAAAAAGGTAAACACTTTGCTGTACTGATTAGTGGGTCAGTGGATAGAAAACATAGATCTAAATTCCAGATGAGGAAAATGGGACACAGAAAGTCAAGGGTTGCTCAGTGTCACACGGCTAGCCATTGGCCATTTGGGGAAGCAGCTCCTGAGTCTCTTCCCTGTGCTTTTTGTATATTATATCATGGCTGCTATTTGGCCCATGCTTACACCAAGTAAGTCCTTGTCCATAAAGAGAAATGGAACCTGCCTCTCTTTTCTTAAGAGAACAGTTGTTAGAGTCTGAGAGGTCTGAGTTGGAATTCTTCCTTCTCCACCGTGAGACTTTGGGTAAGATGTCAGGTTGCTAAGCTGCAATTTACTTCATCTTTGATATGGCAATAATAACAATAAAATTATACCATAACAGGTATCTATAAAACAATAAATACATGTAAAGATTTTTGTTGAAGCCTGACAACACACTCGATTAAAAGTTGTCATTATTATAAAGATTTAAAAAAAATTGATGTGTAACTTTGTATAGGTCTGTGAATAATAGTAGATACAAATAACTATGAGTTTTCCCATTATTTCATCTCTCTTAAGGTGGGAGACTTCTACTGCTTCCCCCATTATTCTCGGGACCCTGATGAAACCCTCCTTTCTACTCTAGCCTTGGGACTATCACGAAAAGCAATCTTAACGACAGACTCTTTGAAATTCCCTTGAGACTTTTTAGTAACGAGAAAGCACCATCATTTCCTACCAATCAACCATGGCATTTTCCTAGAATGTAATCAAATATCATCCTTCTAACAAAACATTGCCAGATGCCCACATTGTCTTCAAATAATATAATCAATTGTCCTTGTAATCACATTCTGTCTTAGACATGAACATCATCTTTCAAATGCTTGGTAGGCAAATTTTTTACTGATCTATCATATTTAACTAATCAATCACAAGATCTCATTGAGTATTCCTTGAGCCCCTTCCCTTCAGTGCCATTGCTATCATGTTGGTTCAGTCTTTGTTCCTGTTTTCCTTACCCTCAATAGTTCTCCATCGAAGTCAGGCCTTCTCACTAGTACCACAACAGTCTTCCTCAAACATAATGATGAGCTCATCATTCCCTACTGTTTAGTTTAATTGATAATTAAAACTCATCAGTGACTCAATATGGGTATGCCTGGTATCCATAATCAATGATTTACTTTAGGGTAAAAGTCAAAATCCTTCATGAAGACTAACCCCTTATGGCTATAATCTGGCCTATGGCCACCTCTACAGCTTTACCTCTTGCCACATTTTTGACATCTGCGTTCCCATCTATCCCTTCCACACTGTTGCAATTTGTGTTATACATGTTCAAAATGCTTTTCTACAACTCCCTTTATACCTCATGCTCCCCTCCATGTCACTTGGTCTCCTTATATTACTCCTTTTATTCTCGACACTTCTAAATCGTTGCTATGGTAGGCAGAGTAATGGCCCTCCAAAGATGTTTGTCTCTAAATCCCTCAAATCTTTTACTGTGTATGATGCTTAATTTTATGTGTCAACTAGTCGAGGCCACAGTACCTAGATATCTGGATACATTATTTCCATATATCCAGAACTGTAAAATAATACATTTGTGTTGTTTGAATTCATTAAGTTTATAATTTCCTACAGCTAATACGGATTTTGGTACTTGGAAGTGGGGCGTTGATATGTAAATACCTAAAATGTGGAGGTGGTTTTGGAGTTGGGAATTTGGCAGAAGATGGAAGAATTTTGAAGGAAATGACAGCAAAAACCTAGATTCCTTAAATAGACTGTTGGTATAAATACAGATATTGACCACTCTGCTAGGGAGGACTCGAAGGAAGGAAGAAGCACAGTAGAGAAAACCTGTGTTATCTTAGAGAACATTTAAATCATCATAAGCAGATTATTGGTAGAAAAATGGCATTAAAGGTGCTGCTGGTGAGGTATCCGAAGAAAATCAGGACCATGATACTGGGAACTGTGGGAAAAGTGATCCTTGTTGTATAGGGGCAGAAAGCTTGGCTGAATCTTGTCCTATAGCTATAGCGAAAGCAGAACTTAAAGGGAATGAAATTGGTTATTCACCTGGGTAGATTTCCAAGCAAAGTATTGATGATGTGACCCAGTTTCTCCTTGTTGCTTAGTGAAATGAGGGATGAAGGAAACAGACTGAGAGAAGAACTATCAAGCAAAAGGAATCAGGACTTTATGATTTGGGAAATTCTCAGCCTATTCAAATTGTAAAAGATGGCAAAACTAGAAGATTCACTGTCAGGAAATCATGCTCTGGACAGAAAGCCAAGAGTGTGGCTGATTGACTTTCTGCTAGTGGCTTGGAAGGATAAAAAAAAATGTCACAGTGTTCAGTCACACGGAAGGCTCTTTGAAGAGATTGGGAATGTGACTCATGGATCCCCTCAGCTGTCTAAGCAGAAGTCAAGAATAGACATGAAATTATACAGGAAAGACCTGTGGAGGAGCCTCTTGTCTAATGGCCTGAATTCCTTAGACATACATGAGAGACCCATGAGGATCTTAAAAATGTTATATCATCAAAAACACTGCCAGCTCGGACTGAAAAAGACAGAAAGAAGATAAAATTAAAAAAGGCTGTTATAGAACAAAAATTGTACAAGAGAAAAAGGCTGATAAAATGAGTTGGCTGCAAACATATACTACCCTTCACAAAAAAGGGAATGATGACTCCAGGGGCAGAGTTAGGAGCCCAGAGGGCAGAGCTAAGAACCACAGAGGAATAGTCCAAGGCTTTAAAACCTAATAAAGTTTGTACAGCTGTATTTCAAAATTGCTTGGGACCGGTGACTCCTTTTTTCCCTTCAGTTTTCTCCCTTTTAAAATGAGAATGTTCATAACTCTCATTCTATCCCTGCCCCACCATTCTATTTTAAGAAAATATAACTTGTTTCTTAAGTTCCATGGGTTCACAGCTTAAGAGGAATGTGCTTGTGGATAGATTATACTCGGGATCTCACCCACACCTGATTTAGATGATTTAGTTGAAAAAATTTGGGACTTTTGAGCTGACATTTAGATGAAATTTTAGACATTGAGTTGATGTGGTAATGGGTCGAGACCTGCGGGGATGTTGGCATGGGGTGAATTTAATTTGCATATGCAATGCATGTGAATCTTTGGGGGCCAGAGTATGGACTGTCATAGGCAGAATAATGGTTCCCAAATATGCCCACCTCCTAATTCCCAAAACCTGTGAATATGTTCCCTTACATGGCAAAAGGGACTTCACAGATTTGATTAAGCTAAACATATTAAGATGGGAAGATTATCCTGGATTATCCAGGCAGGCCCAATGTAACCACAGGGTCCTTATAAAAGGGTGGCAGGAGTATCAGAGTCAGAGAGATATTTGAAGACTCTACCCTCTGACTTCAAAGATGAAGGAAGGGGCCACAAACCAAGGAATGCAGGTGACCTGTATTAGCTGTAGACGTTAAGGAAACAGATTCTCCCTTGGAGGCTCCAGAAGGAAAAGAGTCTTGCCAACACTATGATTTTATCCCAGTAAAGCCATTTCACACTTCTGATCTCCAGAGCTGTAACATAGTAAATTTGTGTTGTTTTATGCCACTAAGTTTCCAATAATTTGTTACAGCAGCCATGGGAAACTAATACAGCCATCTTTTATTTTTTTTTACACTTAGGCTGCACTAAATTTATTTTAAAAATTTTCTTTCTTCAATAATAAATTGTAGCTTACAGTAATATTTTTACTTTATAAACTTCCTAATTTTTCTTACAACCATCTTTTTATGAAGACTTCCCAAGTCTTTTCCACCTGTATTCTTTATGAAAGTAATCACTTCTTCTTCTGAAATGCTTTAACATTTTAATCTTATTTTTGTTATTGTACTTACAAGACTAATTAATTTTTATTTTTAAGAGTAATGAATTAGGTTGAACTCCTCATTCCCTTGGTTGGCAGCTATATTTTCTAACGAGTATCCCCCCGTAAGGTTATGTAAATTCTTAGCCCCTATGTCACATTGACTTTTTAATCTTGCATTTTCTTCTCCTGCATCCTGGTCTGTTCTTTTGCATGCCTTTTTGCCCATCTGTTATTTTTCTTTCTCTCCTTTTGTGCAGAGCTCACTGGGGTAGCCAGAAAGTAAATGTTGTGGAAGCAATTTGTGAAACTAAGCCAACAAATGCACCCCAATGAACTACTTATCACATCTTCTGGGCAGCAAATGCCAGGGTTTGCAGGCACGGTCTAACATATTTGGTAAAGATCTCCAGATCTACCATCGAGAACAGAGAATACTGGTGCAGGGACATAAATCAGCCTGATGCCCAGCAGTGGACGGCTCAGAATCAAGGGTCAGGCAGAGTGTTATGGGTACTGAAAAAAAGTTGTTCTGCAGAGATTCATGAATCTATTAAAGAAAAGATGGTGCTCAGCTTTATAAGTATTGAGAGGAGTACTTGGTGACTTCCCTTTTTCACCAGCTGAACAGGTGGGAATCTGAACAGGCAGCTAAGATTTCCCTACTCAGAAGGGTTGGAGAGTTCTGGAATTTTCTTTTAAGTATACCATGAAGCAGAGAGTCTTCTTCCTAGGGCCTCAGCAGACAACTGAAAAATTATTAGTTTAGGTAATATTGGTCCACAGAGCAAAGACTACTATAATGCCACCATGCTTGTGGTTACCGCTACGGTATTTGAACTCAAGATTCAGTCATGAGTAGCTAAATAACTATAAAGCACACACTCAAGGTGAACCAAAAGCCAGAAGCCCACTTTGGTCGTGGTGGAAAATTTTTTGATGTGCAACTGAATTTGGTTTGCTAGGATTTTATTGAGAATTTTTGAATCTTTATTCATAAAGGATATTGGTCTGTAGTTTTCTTTTTTTTGTTGTGTCCTTTCCTGGCTTTGGTATCGAGTTGATATTGGCTTCATAGAATGAGTTTGTGAGGATTCCATCCTTCTCTATGTTATGGAATAATTTTTGCAGTGTAGGTACCAGTTCTTCTTTGTATGTCTGGTAAAATTTGGCTGTGAAACTATCTGGTCCAGGACTTTTTTTGGTTGGAAGATTTTTTAGTACTATTTCAATTTTGTTACTTGATATTGGTCTGTTCAGGAGTTCTATTTCTTCCTGATTGAGCCTAGGAAGGTTGTGGTTTCCAAGAATTTGTCCATTTCCTCAACATTTTCAATGTCTCTTTTATGTGCATAGAGATTTTTATACTATTCAGAGATGATATTTTGTATTTCCATGACATCAGTTGTAATATCTCCTTTTTCACTTCTGATTGAAATTATTATGATCCTTTCTTTTCTGTTTTCTTGTTAATCTAGCAAGAGGCCTGTTGATTTTGTTTATCTTTTCAATGAACCAACTTTTTGTTTTATTATTCTTCTGTATAATTCTTTTGAGATCCATTTCATTTAGTTCTCTTCTGACCTTAGTTATTTCTTTTCTTCTGCTGGGTTTGGGGTTGGTTTGCTCTTCCTTTTCCAATTCCTTGAGATGATTCATTAGATTGCTGATTTGTGATCATCTTATTTGCCATCCGTATTCTGAATTCCATTTCTGTCATTTCAGCAATTTCCTTGTGGGTGGAGCCTACTCCTGTAGCTCCATTGTGTTCTCTTGGGGGTGTGAACTATTTTGTTTTTTCACGTTGCCAGTGTTCTTTTGCTGGTTTCTTCTCATCTGGCTCCTCTTCTCTTGGCTCTGAGTTAATAGGAATGCAGGGCACCTGTTCTCCTTGCTGGGGTCTCTCTTGAACCAAGTCCAGGAGTGACGGCCGCTCAGGGCTGGGGGTGCTGGGTGAAGTGTTGGGCCTCAGGGAGGTTCTGCTGGCCCAGCAATAGTGGTGGGGACTCAGTAGTGTGATCTTGGGATCCAGGCACAACTCTGGAGTCTTGGGGGTGGAGTCACAGGCCCAACAGTTACCCTGCAGCTACAAGGGCAGAGCTTTAGACTCGGGCACAGTGAGAGCTTCAGAGCTGGCTCTGGGGATTTTGGAAGCACAGCTTCCCATATGCGGGAATGTTCCACCAGCGTGGACAGTGCTGATGCCCAGTCACACAGGCAGGGGTTTCTCTCAGTAGCCCAGGTTCTGTGTAGGTAGGCCAGAGCTGGTGGTAAGCCAAGGTTCTCCCCCCACACCTAGGACCCACTGAGGCAGTCACCCAAGGCTTCCCAGGTGGTGCCTGTGGTGCCTGAGGCTCCCCCTCTGTTTGGCTTCCACGCCGGGGAGGAGTCGTGCTCAACCACCAGTCACAGGGCTTGACACAAGGGAGTGTCTCTTCCCTCCCGGGCCTGGCATGGGTGATGTTCCTGCTGGATGGCTGGGTCCTGAATGGACCTGGCTCTGTGTGCCAGAGCAATCAGGATGTCATCAGCTACAGAAGCCTGGTACTGGCAGGCACCAGATTTCTGCTGCGCCTGCTCTGTTGGAATGTCCCTGTACAGACTCTGAGCAGCTCCCGGATCAGCCCAGAGGTCTGCAGTGGAAAAGGAAGATTCCTCACAGATCGAGCTGCCTGTAACTTTTGTTTCTCTCCTAATAAACAGTGTTCCCTTGTGTTGTTTCTATCCTGCTGACTTCATCTCTTCCCAGCAGTGTGAATTGTATTGGGTCTCCCAGCTTAATCTCTGAGAAGGTGGGTAGTACTTGTAAGAATCAGCCACGCCCTGTTTGACTGAGTTGGTAGATGCTGTGATGAGCCATAGAGTTGTTCTCCCTGTCAGAGGTTGATGCTTGCAGGAAAGAACCAACTGCTGAGATACTCTTTTGTGCCTGTGGTAAGCTCTAGTCCCTCTGGTGGAGCACTTGAATGCCCTATGCCTTGGGAGGGGTCCTGTTGCTCCCAGGGGGTTGCTTGATCTCCACCACAGCAGAGGTGGGTGGAGAAGCAAGGCAGACCATGGTTAGGTTGCACAGCCTGGAAGGCTTTGCAAAGCCTCAGCAGGGCTCAGAGGTTGTTTTCCCAGCCACATGGAGAGCCACTGGGAGGAAAGTCAAGGCAGACTCTGCAGACCAGGCAGACTTCTCGTCGGGGAGGGACCTGAATACTTGGTTGCTATGGCATACTGGGCTGGGATCCTCCCCACTGAAGGACCCACCCTATTCCAACAGTGTGGCTTTCCTGCAGGAGGATGGGTGCTCTCCCAGATCACAGTATCTCAGACCCCTCAGTATTCTCCTGTCACTTCTGTCCACGTCGGCTTACTTGCAAGCAATGTCTCTTGTCAGCTATCTTGCCCCAACCCCCCTTAGTAGTGGAAAGTTTAGCAACACTGTCACCTGTGGTGATGTGGAAAATAAGATCTACACCTAATGAATTTGATGATCTAGCTGAGATTTCTAGGAAGACTTTTGAAAGTTCCACCTGGCTTCCTCTCACTGACATTACAAATGTGAGGGAAGAGAGATAAGCTAAAGAAAAAAAATGTTAAGTTTTAAGGAACCAGGACTAGCTGGGTTCAAATAAGTGACTGTAATTCATTCCTAACTTCTTCAGATGTCAAACACTTCTGAATTTAAGAAATGGGTTCCAGTCAAAGATCAAAATTAGGGTAGGGCTATGAGATCCTTTGTTAAGACCTTGAAATGATGTAAGGCAATGTCCTATAGAACCTTTCAGATAGACAAAAGGCCCTCTGAAAAGGGATTCCTTGAAGATCTTCTCCAGCAGGGTTTCAAAGACTTTTAAAGGCATTATTCTATAGAAGTCTCATGGGATGCTAAGGTGGAGAAGGGCTTATCTCAAAGAGATTTTTAGGTATGGCTTTTGTCTAATAATATGACTTATAAATTGACACAGAAAAAACCCACTTTTTTTTGTATTGCATCATTTTGGACAGAGAAAGAGAGAGTACAAGATGAAAAAAAGCCATTGAAACTTCAAATTCCAATGTCCAGGAGTCAGGCTGATGAAACTTCTCAGTTACAAACACAGGCCATTTATTGTAGAAAAGGAAGATGACTCAGAGGTAGAACCAAAAGCCACAGGAAACATCTTCCAAGTAGTAGTACTGAAGCCCAAAAGGACCTAGCAACACATGATTTCAGAATTTCTGTGGAGTAGTAACTGTTGTGTTCCTCTTGTTTCCCCCCTTTTTGAGTGGGAGTGTCTGTAACAGTTATCCTATGCCTATTCTTCCATTGTATGTGGTGTCAGGGTGTCAGAGAACATGTCTTTTTAGATCACTGGTTTTCAAATCAAAAGGAGCAGTACTCAAGGAATTATAACTGAATGACTACATCTGAAGTATCTCAGCCACATCTGGATCTTATTAAAATGGTAGAATCCTGGGCTTTGAGCCAAGTGCAGTAATGGGATGAGACTTGGTCATGGAAGGAGAGGATGTGTATATTTTGCATGTGGGAAAGATGAATTGTGGCCAGAGGGAGGTTTGTGGCACATTGTATTTTCAAATGATGCTGCATCAAATCACACATTATATTCTTACAATGTGGCTGTGATACTCATCCTATGGAGAAACGTTGCTTCTCCTTGATACTGGGTGGGCTTATGATTGTGGCTAAAGTGATGCTATCAAGCCAAGGTTATAAGAGGCAGTATAGGTTCTACCTACTTCCCTCAAAATATTCACTTTTGGAACAGAGCTACGATGCTTTGAGGAAGCCCAAGTAACCATATGAAAAGATCAGCTAATGTTCTAGAAGACAGCCAGTATAAACTGTTAGAAATGTGACTGAGTCTTTAGATGATTTCAGATTCCAGCTTTCAAGTCATCCCCATACCTTGAGTCTTCCAGCTGAGGCTTCCATGTATTACGAAGCAGGGTCAACCTGTCCTTGCTTTGCCTTTTCTTAGTTTCTGACCCACAGAATCCATAAGTATAATAAAATGGCTATTGTTCTATGCCACTAAGCTTAGGGTGGTGTGCTATCATTGCAAAAATGATAACTGGAGCAGGTAACAATAACTAGAACATCTAGAGTTTTCCATAAAAGCCAGGATTCTGGTTAACGCTAGGGCTAAAGAAAATTAATATCAGAAAATATACATGGGGACTCTAGTATGATGATAATTTTATACATCTTGACCTAGATTGTGATTATTATATGATGATTTTTTACAATTATTTATGTTTTATGTACTTTTCTCTATGTGTTTGTATTTTACCACTTAAAAAATTGAATGAAGAAAAGGCAAATTTAAATTTAAACAAACAAATTGCAGAATGGCAAAAGAAGGCTATTAATTTGGATTGCAATGATATGCTCACATCTATATTATTCTCTTTGAAAAGTTAAGTATATCACATCCGATAGTTCTTTATAAATTAATACATGCTATTGCTTTAGGTACACTTTTTTGATCAAGAATTTTTCCAAATTTTTATTTTTTAATTGCTTTATTATGTGAAATTGGTTCACAGTCTTTAAAGAAATTTTCCTCATTGACAACTGCCTATATTCCTTGTGTGAACCATGAATTTGAAGCAGGACGTGAATGCCATTCTAATAGAAGTGTATAAATGTTTAGCACTTTCAACTCCATCACACCTTCACATTTCTAGAAATAATATGTCACCCATTCATATTTTTGGTTGAATTAATCAATTTGTTTTTCTTTTGACTCTTTCACATCATCAAAAGACATTCCAGGCTTTTTGCACAGTATCAAAAAAATTTCTAGACTATGGTTCATGGTTAATGTCATTTTTGCTCTTATGGATTAAGAAGATTCATCTAAATGCAGAAGTTTTAGTCACAACATTATTAAAGGAAAATGATGAACTAGTGCTTCACTTAAAGCACAAAGTGTTTCATAAACAATCCTCAGATTAGCATTGCACCTGACCATAATTTAGGCCAACTATGAGACGGTGCTTTGAGTATTTTGCAGATGCCACCATGATGGGAATCTAATGCCCCAGTGGTATTCTGTAGCATCCTAAAACAATCAGTGTAAACCAGTGAAATTATATACTATAACTTTTTTATTGATTAATCTTGCTGCTTACCACAATTTCAATTATATTAGTTACTGAGTGATATGAAAACATATTAATGTATAGAAACAACAACAATATAACAGTGTGGCCATTGCAGTACCAGAACGGCAAAATGAATTTTTGAGAACTTAAGAACCAAGACAGTACATGAGCGGAAGCAGATAGACTTAAACGGCAATTTTAAGAATCTAGGCAAATAAAAAAGGAAATATATTCTGTGCCAGATGGTGATAAGTATCAGAGAAATGAAGCAGGAATGCTGGGAGATATTGAGGTTGGAGTTTCTGTTTCATATTGGATAGTCAGGGAAGGCTTTTTAAAAAATGTTAGTAATACCATTATGTTGTGATAATTTACAGAGCTATAAATTTGTAATTTGTGCACTTTTCTGTGTGTGTTATACTTCAAAATCATTTCAAGAATTCAGTTGTCACCAACAAAGTTTCAAGTGTTCAACAGTTATTTTAGAAATTTACTTAAAATGTAAAATTCATGACTTTCAACTTATTTTTATGGTTTATGTTGATCCTGTGCACTGGTAGGGATATTATCTAAAATAATATATCTAGTTTTATTATTTATGACTGAGAAAAGTGGGATTATTGAGAACTTTAAAAACTATTAAATCTTTATGCAGAGGGTACAGTACAATACTAAAGAGGGAGACTGGAGTTTCAGCCAAAATTTTGAAAAATCTATAGACCACTAGCTAGGTTAATGAGAAATAGAGGAGCAAGGACTCAAATAAGCTCAATCAGAAATGAAAAAGGAGATATTACAACTGATATCACAGAAATACAAAATATCACCCATGAATACTACCAAAATGTCTGATGCACACAAACTACAAAATGTAGAGGGAATGGATAAATTCCTGGAAACATACAACCTCCCAAGCCTGAATCAGGAAGAAATAGAAATCCTGACTAGACCAATAATGAATAGTGATATTGAAGCAGTAATAAAAAATCTCTCAACAAGAAAAAGCCCAGGACCAGACATATTCACAGCAGAATTCTATCAGACCTACAAAGAGGAACTGGCATGCAGATTCAGCGCAATTCCCATCAAAGTACCAAGGTCATTTTTCACAGACCTAGAAAAGATAATCCTAAAAATTCATATGGAACTAAAAAAAGAGCCCAAATAACCAAAGCAATCTTAATCAAAAACAACAAATCTTGAGGCATCATGTTACTTGACTTCAAATTATACTACAAGGCTATAGTAACCAAAACAGCATGGTTCTGGTATAAAGGTACAGACATAGATCAATGGAACAGAATAGAGAACCCAGAAATAAAACCATATAGTTATGACCAACTGTTTTTCTACAAAGTAGACAAAAATATACACTGGGGAAAGGACACCTTATTCAATTAATGGTGCTGGGAAAATTGGATAGCTACATGCAGAAGAATGAAACAGGATTCCTATCTCTTGCCATATACAAAAATTAAGTGAAGATGGATTAAAGATCTAAATATAAGACCTGAAACCATAAAAATTCTGGAGGAAACCATAGGAAAAACTCTTCTAGACATTAGCCAAGGCAAAAAATTTGACTGAGACCCCAAAGACAAATATAGCAACAACAAAAATAAAGAAATGGGACTTAATTAAACTAAAAAGATTCTTCAATGCAAAAGAAAAAAACCAACAGAGTTAATAGACAACCTACAAAATGTGAGAAAACATTTGCAAACTATATATCTGATAAAGGGCTAATGTCCAGAATCTACAAAGAATTCAAACAAATCAGCAAGAAAAAATAAAAAAAACTCCATTAAAAAGTGGGCAAAAGACATGAATAGAGTTTTTTTCAAAAGAAAATATACAGATGGCCCACAGACATATGAAAAATGTGCTCAACATCACTAATGATCAGGGAAATGCAAATTAAAAATACAATGAGGTACCACCTTACCCTTATCAGAATGGTCATCATTAAAAAGTCAAAAACCAATAGATGTTGGTGTGGATTTGGTGAAAAAGGAATGCTTATACGCTGTTGGTGGGACTGTAAATTAGCACAACCTCTATGGAAAACAGTATGGCAATTCTTAAAAAACTAAAAGTAGACCTGTAATTCAATCTAGCAATCCCACTACTGGATATCTACCCAAAGGGAAAAAAAAAAGTCATTATATCAAAAAGACACCTGTACCTGAATGTTTATTGCAGCACAATTCACAGTTGCTAAGATGTGGAATCACCCTAAGTGCCCATCAATTGATGAGTGGATAAAGGAAATGTGGTGTATGTATATATATACTGCAGAGTACGACTCAGCCATAAAAAGGAAAGAAATAACATCATTTTCAGCAACTTAGATGGAACTGGAGACCATTATCCTAAGCGAAGTATCTCAGGAATGGAAAAACAAACACCACATGTTCTTCCTAATAAGTGGGGGCTAAACGATGGGTACCCATGGTCATAAAGTGGTGCAAAGGACATTGGAAACTAAGAAGCAGGGGGGGTAGGAGGCGGTGAGGAATGAAAACTTACCTATCAGGTACAATGTACACTATTCTGGTGATGTACACTAAAATCCCTGACTTTAGCATTATACAATTCATCCATATAAGAACATTATACCCTCTAACATTTTGAAATAAAAATTATAAAAAAAACCTCAAAAAGCCCCAAAGTTACCTAATTCCTATAAAAAGACAAAATATGAACATTTCAAAACATTTAGCTAGGAAACAGCTAAAGCAATTAACAGAAGAAAATGCACACTTTTAATGTCTTTGTTATTGAAGAATAAAAAGATTAAAATCAAGAAATTTAATATTTAGAACACTAATTTAGAAGATTTAGAACACTTGAGCTCACCACAATAGCAATATAGAAGGTGGCTGTAAAATTATTATAGTCATACCGTATATACTATAGTTAACTTTATGCAGTTAGTGATTTAATACTGTATCTTTTAAATTTTAATAATAGATTTGTGTATATTTTATGGTAAATGATAGCATAGACTAGTATCTACATATATGTTATGTATTCGTGGCATATGTAACTTTTTCTTAATTTTTTTGATATTTCTAGGCAGTTCATCTGCAAGTTTTTTCAAATTGTCACAAATCCCTCCAAATTTTTCCAATATGTTTATTTAAAAAAATCTGCCCATAAATGGACCCATGTAGTTCAAACCCACGTTGTTCAAGGGTTAACTGTATACCCAGAGATACATTTCCTCTGAAATTGAAGGAAACATATGTGAGAATATAATATGCAACTCTTTGACAAATTTTTTTAATCTAGAAGATATAGATAATTTTCTAATAAATATTATGATGGGTAACTTCATGTATCAACTGCCCTCACCAATGCGGGTGGGCATCATACCATCTGTTGAGGGTCTGGATCTAACAAAAAGGTGGAGGAAAGGCAAATTTGCTCTCTCTACTTAAGCTGGGATGTCGATCTTCTCCTGCTCTTGGACATCTGTGCTTCTGGTTCTCCGGCCTCTGGATTTGGATAGAGACTTTATGCTATTGGCTCCCCTGGTTCCCAGATCTCCTGGTTTGGACTGGAGCTACACTGCCAGCTTCCCTGGGCCTCCAGCTCACAGACAGCAGACCTGGCACCTCTCAGTCTCCATAATCACGTCAGCCACTATCTCTCTCTTTATATATAAATCTCTATCTCTCTCTCTCTCACTCTTTATAGATAATGTTCCTACGGGTTCTGTTTCTCTGGAGAACCCTGACTAATACACATATTAAAGATGAGCTTTTAGAATGGTGTTTGATCAGTCACTAAAGATTAGAAAAGTAGAATCATAGACGTGAGCTTTGGGCCTTGACCATCTATGTACCATCCAAGGGAGTAGGAGCCTTACACCAAGACAAGCCCATCTCCCTTATGAGATACCTATAGCAGGCTAGCATTTAACATCATGCAGTTACAATTCTGATTCTACGTACAGTTGTCCTGCGGTATCTGTGGGGGATTGGTTACAGAAACTCCCATGGATACCAAAATCCACTGATGCTCAAGTCCCTTATATAAAATGGTGTAGTATTTGCACATAAACTATGCATATCCTCCCCTATACTTTAAATCATGTCTAGATTACTTATAATTAATACAATGTAAATGCTATGTAAATAGTTGTTATAGTGTATTTTTTATTTGTAGTATTTTTTATTGTTGTATTGTTATTTCTTATTGTTTTTATTTTTGGAATATCCATGGTGGTTGAATCCACAGACATGGAGCCCTCATATTTAAAGGACCAACTGTAATTCCTTGTGTTTTTAATTATGTATTTTAAAATAACATTATCAGTATCTGTATTCTTATGAAAGTCTGCCAGAAGGAAGAGAAATTAATTTTAAGTATTCAATTCTCTCTGATCATTGTATCTTGCTATAAATTAGAACATTGGAAGTTTGTTTGTTCCTATTTTTCTCACTTGTATATATGAGACACAAATGGATCTGTCCTCCCTGTGCTGAGCCTGCAAAGCAGAGGTCCAGACGTTGATGCATGGTAAGTTAAACACACCAAAATGATAATGAAACTGCAATGGGATTTTTTGGCACTCAGGTCCATTCTCTTTACTATAGACACCAATGACCAACCTCACTTGGTCCCTGTATGTGTTAGCAAAACTGATCAGCAGACTATGAAATACAGTATTCCCCCCTTATCCTTAGGGGATTTATTCCAAAACCCCAGTGGATGCCTGAAACCACAGATATTACTGAATCCTATATATACTATGTTTTCCAATCTGATAACAAAAGTGACTCCTATGTGACTAACGGGTAGGTGGTATGTACAGTGTGGATACAATGGACAAAGACTTGATTCACATCCCAGGTGAGATGGAGCAGTACAGCAGAGATTTCATCACACTACTCAGGAGAGTGCACAATTTAAAACTTATGAGTTTTTTTTTCTGAAATTTTCCATTTAATATTTTTGGACTGAAGTTGACCATGGGTAACTGAAACCATGGAAAGCAAAAATACAGATAAGGAGGGACCACTGTAATTTCTATTTGCAATATCTCATTTATTTTCATAATACTATTACAAAAGATATATTTTTGGTGTAATTGGACAAATAAGGAAATTGATGTTCAAGGAAGTATAATAACTTGACCAAAGTCATAAAATCAGTTGAAGAGCATAAACAGAAACCCAGTGCTCTTTCCTAGCGAAGTACTTTTTTCATTATTTCCCTCTCTTGCTGTCAGAACTTAACAACTAACCTATAACCATGTCACATCAGAGATCAGTAGTCTCCAAAATCTGTTCTGGAAATTAAATTATAATTGATTTATCAAAACAACTTATTCATCAGAGTACATTTTTGTTTTCTCTAATAATTAAATGAAATAGAATTCTCTGATGTGTTTGTGTCTTGATTGCTTTGAGGCTTATCAAGTAGAGCATTTGTCATTGTTTTATGCAACCCAGTTGTATAATCATCATTTGGAAATTACACTACAGGCTGGTTGAATATCAGAAACACACTATCATCAGTGTTTTCTTGGAGGTAATAAAAGACCATTTTAAGTTGTGCATCAGGTAAGTTCTTGTTATCTAGGACCAATGTTAAAATTATATTCCTGCCATGCACATATTAGATACCTTCAATTTATATTTATTAGATACCTTCAATATATGTTTATTGGATGAATGCATGCACTATATCTCTTGTGAGCCTAGAATTTTCACCTTATCACATCCCAAGCCAAAAATCACTCCAAATGATACATGAAGCTCACGACTCCAAAAGCTACACCTCTACTTGGGTTCCTGAGTCCCATGTTCTGTTTCAAATCTCCAGTTGCTTATTTTTCATGAATTTCCTCATGAAGTACACAAATGTACCTCAAAATCCACTTTCCATGAATCTGACACAATTCATGGTTTCCCTGTGCAAACCTGCTTCCCCCTTGTTCCCCACCTCTCTTTTTGGTATTTTCTTAGTAGCCTGAGCTGGAAATGTTGGTGTCATCTTTACTCTCTTAGTCTCACAGCATCAAATCTTTCCCCTAACTGTCCCACTGAACCTATCTCTGAAATGTCTCTTGCATTCATCACATCTGTATAATACTTTTATCAAACATGTATAGTGCTCATTATATGCAAATAGCAACACATTTAATCAAGTAACTCTTTGGGGGCACACAGCTATTGAGCCCTGGAGAAAGGATTCAACACCGGGCGATCTGGTTCTGGAGGGTCTTAGTGACTGCACTGTGCTGCCTCCCATGGCCTGCCCATGCCAGTGCTGCCAACATGATTCAGGTCCGTTCAGCAATCTCACAAGCGGTCTTTCTGCATCTAGTAACTCTGTTCTTCCAGAACACTCAAAAAGGGTAAAGAGGGTGGGGCAGGAGGCAAGGGAAATCCTTTTGCGCTTATTATTTTATCCTACTCCCGCTTTAAACCTTCGGAAACCCCCATCACCTACCTCCTCTCCTTGCTACCTCGCAATTCCCCCAGTTCATACATTTCCTTCCTAATGCCATCCCAGCCTTCTCCTAGTGTCACTTTCCTTCCGGTAGTCTTACCAGTCTCACCTGACGTAGTGCACTGTCCTACCTCAGTGCCCATATTTGCGCTATTCCCAGCATTTGAAATGCCTTTTCCACGTCACACCACATGTTCAGTCCCACCAGTTCTTCAAAGTCAAGTTTTTCTTTTAAAGCCCTCTTCCTCAAAACCTTTCTTGATTCCTAAATGAAGTAATCTCTTCCTCCCTCCTTCGTGTTCTCACAGTACCTCTTTTATAGTACTGTGTATAAATCATTCTAGGGTGCTAGGGAAGGCAGGGGCACGCAAAACTGGAAAGAACAATCCAAGGTAGAAAGTGGAAAAAGTATAGAATGTCAGTGTTAGGTAAATCACCTACTTCAAACGCTTTTTTTTACAGGTAAGGACCTTAAGAACTTATGAGAGAAAGGGACATGTTATGAATTAGCAGAAACTACTGACTCTGAATTCAGGGTATTTTATCAGTACTATTAATATGTCTTATCTATCCATATACTCAAACGCTAAGCAGCCACTAACCATAATAGAAAACTTGTAAAAATATCCATTGAAACTGCAAAGAAGATTAATAAAATACTCCATGTATTTGATTCCATTTATATAAGATTATGTATGTATATGTATGCATGGGTGTTTAGATGTGCATGAGAGAGAGAGAAGAGATATGTGTGCAGAAAAATGTTCATCAAAGTTCTGACAATGTTTATGTTTGGATGATATTTTTTTCTACAACATTTTTGGTATCATTTAAAATATTCACAACAAGAATACATTATGTTTATGATTAGTAAAACCACAAAAGGCTGAATTAATATTTGGAAAAGGAAATGACTTCCTCCAAATATTCGCTTGGGAGATACAACACAGATTGTATTAGAGGATCCCTAGCACTTTTTAAAAATTTCCATTTTGATGGTATTTTCAGGAAGGATTTTTTAGCAAGGTATCAAGGACAGAACTGACTAGTTTCTCTGTTCCTTTCAAATTCAATCTTAGGTAAATTAACAAGTTGCTGTAGTTGTTGTTTGTTCTACTCACCATTAAAAAAGAAAGGACACCATTTCCCAATGTAACATTTTTTCCCCTCTGAGGCGTTCTGTGACCATATTAGCCAAGAAGACTGAAAATCTCCTTTGTGTTTCTTTTAACAATTTGCATGATATGTTTTTGGTTTCTTTTTTTTGTTATTGAGACAGAGTCTCACTCTGTCGCCCTGGGTAGGGTGCAGTGGCATCATCATAGTTCACTGCAACCTCAAACTCTTGGGCTCAAGAGATCCTCCTGCCTCAGCCTCCCGAGTAGCTGGGACTACAGGTGCACACCACCACGCTTGGCTAATTTTTCTATTTTTAGTAGAGATGGGGCTTTACTCTTGCTCAGGCTGGTCTGGAACTCCTGAACTCAAACCATCCTCCCACCTCAGCCTCCCAGAGTGCTAGGATTACAGGCGTGAGCCACCGCGCCCGGCCTTCAATTTGCATGATATGTTTATAAGCAATTAAAAAATATGGCCAAAAGGGACATTAATGGACTGAAGGGTCACACTTTAAATAAGTTCTATTTAAAGGTCACATTATACTTAGGGGGTCTTCCTGGAACCAGGCATAATATAACTTTTAACAGCATTCCTGATTGCCCCAATAAGCATATTTCACTAAATCTCTGACTGTTCCTCATTACAGAGAAATGAGGATTCTATCCAAACAAAATATTTTGACATTTTGAGAACAACAGATTTTTTTATTTTTCATAGGCACATTCTTTGATTGTTTGTCCTGGTTCCCCTCAGACTGTACACATACTTCTGACTAGTTTCAGCATCTGTCCTACCCACTTCAGAGCCCATGTGAATCTGCTTATCACAACCTCAAGTAATTGTAATTTGGGCACCATTTGTTATTTCGCATTGCTTAGGCAGTGCCACGTGGTGCCAAGAGCATGGGCCTTGGAGCCAGACAGACCTGGGCTTGTGCCTTGATCTTACCCACTGCCAAATGACCTTAAATAATATGCTTAACTTCTTTGAACCTTGATTTCCTTGTGTGAAAATGGGAGTAATTCTGAACACTGGTCATTGTGAGACATTTGGGAGTCAGGGAATGTGTTTGTGAAGTACTTAACAGTGACTGGCATATTGTAGGTTCACTACACTGTATAGCTATTAAGAATCTAATGAGAACCTGTCCACCTTCCCTCGTAAGGGATGCCATGGTGCTTTTTCTTGATGAAAATTATGATGTAAAAACTGATAGATGGCTCATGATCTTTTCTATAGTAAAATTAATCATTTGGATTTTAAAGCATTGTATTTCACAAAGTACCTCTGCATATAATATGTTACCACAACAATCCTATGAGGCATATATATACATGTACATATATATACACACACTATACACACACACACATATATATAAAATATGCACATTTAACAGATAAGAACATTAAGGCTCAAAATGTTAAGCCTGAAAGTAACTTAGGTAGGAAGAGGGGAGGTTCGTAATAGAACCCAGGTGTTCAGAAATGAAGAGAAATTCCCTGAATAGCATATCCATGGTGCCCCCTATACAAGCACAACTATCTACTCAATTTAAAATATAAATAAACTTGAGTCCCTTCTTTATGTCAGGCACACTGCTAGAAATTTGTACAAATATCATATCATGTAATCTGGGTAGCAACTCTCTGGAGGAGGTATCATCTCCATTTTACAGATAAGGACAGTTGACTTGCCTGTGATCACACAACCACTAAGGGTTGTATAGGGGCCAAAGGAAAACTTTCCCTTTGCCCCCTGAAGGTTCACTGAAAAATCAACTTACAAAAGGCAAATTAATTGGAGGAAACGCATATAAATTTTATTAACATGTACACAGGAGCCTTCAGGATGAAGACCCAAAGATATAGGGGAAATCGTCTGTTTTTATGTTTAGGTTTAACAAAGCATAGATAGCCATGTAAAAATAGGATCGGACAAAAAGGGTATGATCTAATATTAATAGACTGAGTGGAGAAACCCAGTAAGTCCTGTCGAGATTCTTCTTGGCCTCTCCTAACATATGTTTCTTCCTTCTGGGTATGGGGCAGGACCCTCTCTGGAATGGGAATCTTATGACCTGTAGTCAAACAAGATAAGTCAGAACAATATTTTTATGGCCAGTTTTTACAGAAAGGCAGGGGAAAAGTTAGAGTAATATTTTTAGGTGTTATGACTGGCTTTGGGCAAAAGGAGTTTTGGTTTCTATGACCTGCCTTGCAGAGGAGAGGTTCTGTTCCTATGGCTAGCCTTGGGGAAAAATGGGACTAAGAGACAGGAGGACAAGAAAAATTCAGAAAAAAAATTCTTTTGCTTTTGAGACTGCTTCTGAGGTCTTTCTTTTGGGGTATTGTTTTCTGAGTTCCAACAGTTGGATGCAAAAATGTTTGAAAAATATTGGATCGAATGGTCAGTAAATCCTAACCAGTTCTAAACTTTTAGGATTCTTCTCCCTTAAAATATTGGTTATGTGGGATTCTTTTAACTTTTGAAAGTGAAGCATTTTCATAATTTTTGAGAGTAGAAAACTAAGCATATCAGGAGAGTACAAAACTAAACAGCAATAAGAATACAAGTGCTCCAACAATGTGGATGAATTTCCCAAACATAATACTGAGTAACAGAAGCCAGACACAAAGAGTGTAAATTGTATTATTCCATTTATAGAGGGTATAGAAAGAGGCACAACCAATCTAAGATGTTAGATGTCAGGAGAGTGGTTAATATTTGGGGAAGGCAGAAACTAAGAAAAGCATGAAGAACCCTTTCTGGGTGCAGGTTACATTTGTGTTCAGCTTATACTTTAAAATTTATTTATTTATGTATTTATTATATTTAATAAAAAGTTGACACTACATGAAGCTGACACTCATTGGCTATTAACTTTTTGAATATGGTTAGATATATATTAGTTTGGGGCCTCCCTTGCAGTAGCCTTTGAAACAGCATGAACCCAGGAAGCAGTGAGGACAGCCTCATTTGGATGCCTGCTGATACTGGTAGGGAAGAGAGGACTCTAAAACACCTATAGGGAATATAAGAAAGTGGGTTTCTCTGCAGAGGCTCTGTGTTCAAGGAGTTGGTGGGGGAGGGAGTACAGTGGTACAGGAGAAAGTGAGTGTGCAATCAGTAACCACCAGCAGGGCTAGGCGGGAAAGCTGATTCTGCTGATCCTAGGTACAGGCTAATAAAAGTCAAATAAGCAGCATCACAGAGAATAAGAGTTCAAACTTTGTATAAACTGGTTTTGAATCTTAGCTATCACATCAGGAAAAAGTTACCTAAACTGAATAGGCCTCATTTACCTCTTTTCTCAAACAGATATAGTATTACCAACATTGTGGTGTTGGAAAGATTAAATGAGGTTAATTATATCAAATTTATAGCAGAGTGTGTGGCAGGTAGTAAATGCTGTTTTTTCCCATTCCCTCACCTCCACACTTCAGATTTTGAAATAAAGATTGAGTGTAAACATTTGGAGTCAAGGCACAAGGGTTTTCCAGGCAGCAGGAAGAATATAACGAAGTGTGCAGAGGTGGCGAGACACAGCCTGTGTGCAGAGGACAGGTCGACAAAGAGTAAAGGTTTCGGTTGAGGTAGGGTTATGGAGGGTCTCAAATGGCAAAGTTCGGATTTTGTGTTTTAGCCCTTGGTGAGCTGTTGAGCAGTTTCAGTTAATGGAGGCACTGAGCATGTTTAAGATTGAGGAAGCCCTGAAGATGGAGATCCCACCATGGAGGCTCTAACCTCACCCTAACGATAAAGTTGAATCTGAGTGAGGATTTAATGGAAAATGAAAAATAAATCATCCTCCAAACTGCTTGGACTTTATGAACCCTAAATCCCACTTGAGAGGAATCATCCAGAAATTTGACATCAGCAGGATTGAATTTTTCATCTTTCAACCAGATTTCTTGAGCATCAGCCACAGCTCAGCTGTCATTATTTCCCAGTTCTGTTTGGATTAAAATTATTCTGTTCAAAAGGTAAAAAAAAAAAAAAAAAAAAAAAAAATCCTAACACAAATCCCTTGTTGTCCCCAGATGCTGTGTCTTGGACAGTTTTTCTGGGTCAGACTCTCTGTGGAGACACTAAACTTACCCTGTCTGGTAAAAAACAAACCAGAAGGAACAGGATTTTGCAGTCTTCTACCCTGGCCCAAAGATAGAGGCTTAAGAAAGGAAAATGTTTCTTGTTTCTTGGGAGAGAAGGATAGTATTTTTACAGTGGGTAATACACACACCTTTTTTTCCTTTAGTAATCTGACCTAAATGAGCTTTTCTGCTATAATCAGGATATATGTCCTTGGTGCATTACTCTTGAAATACACCTTACTCTGTAGGTGAATAACAGAAAACAAATAAATAAACAATTTTTTCCCTTGGGGTGGGGTGGAATGAGGCTGGCATTCACCCTAAGTAACTGGGCATTGTTCCCCGATCCTCTTACCTGCTCAGCCAGGGCCATTAACTCAGTGTGGCAGCCTCTTTGAAAGGAACCCCAGTTAGTAAAGCAAAGTGCCAATAGAAGAATTGTGCATTCTAGGGGAAACAGCCAGCTGTTACATGCCATGCAGGAGTGCTTTTCAATTTTGGGACGATCGTCCTCTTCTTAACAATGACTTCTAATACAGATTTGTCATTCACTAAAGATATGAGAAAGTCTGATGTTAGACCTGTTTCTCTGCATCCCTTCAAAATCAGGTGCCAGAAATGAGTTATTCAGGAAAAAATAGAAAAGGGCAAGAATGGAAATGTTCTGATTATGTCATTAATAGACTTATAATCAGGGCTTTAAGTATTTACTACTTGCTGTCATTGTCATATCACATTAGGAAGATTCCCAAGCACGCTCTTCCTCCCAAGTCCCCTGTATCTAACCTGTATATACCTCTAGCTATGGCATGAAAATCTCAAATTATCACAAATTTATCCTCTTCCATCTTTTTACTTTAGAACATCATTGCTATGGTCTGAATTTTCATGTCCTCCCAAAATTCATGTGTTGAAACCCAATCCCCAAGACAATAGCATTAGGGGATGAGGCCTTTAGGAGGTGATTAGGTTATGATAGAACTCTCTTGAATGGGATTAGTGCCCTTACAAAAGAGGCCTCTAAGAGAGCTTGTTTGTGCCTTGCACCACGTGAGGATAGAGCAAGAAAGTGCCATCTGTGAAGCAGACAGCAAGCCCTCACTAGACACCAAATCTGCTAGAACCTTGATCTTGGACTCCTCACCCTCTAGAACTGTGAGCAATAAATTTCTGTTGTTTATAAGTGATCCAGTCTAAGGTATTTTGTTATAGCAGCCCACATGGACTGATATAATCATTCATGTCAGTTTTTTCCTCTGTGCTCTGCCAACAACTTGGGCCAGATCCTCAAAAATTTATATCTAGTCTGTGGCAATATTCTTCTGGCTGAGTTTTCTGCCTTCTGGCTGTACATTTCAGCTCAATTCATCTTCTTTAAATGTCAATTTCATCGGGACTTTTTAAAATTTAACTACTTTTAATAGTTTTGTTTTCTGAAAGTCCATCACCTGGCTTTCAAGCTCCGCCATAATATGGCCTCATCTCGATTTTATATCTTGTACTGTTCTCTCATACATCTCCCCTGTTACGCAGACTCTCCATCTGTCCATTCATCCAGAAATTATGGTGCACCCGATACACATCTAACCACAACGTCTGTCACATAAGAGAAGTTCAGTTAATATTTGTTGCATAAATAAGTCTACGAATCAAAGAAACCTCCCACTTTCCATTCTTCCCTGTATGGAATGGCCTTTACCCTCCCTTTATCTAAACCCAGCAATCTTTTGAGGCCCACGTCAGATCCAAGCTCCCCAGAGAGCCCTCTGCTACTACTCTGGTCATTTAGTTTCATTTTTCTCTGAGTTCTTATAGCACTGGCTATCTTTACTGCACCATGAAGTGTTTAATTAGACACCAGTTTCTCTTTTAGTTCTAAATATTTTATTGTTTGTTTGGATAGTGTGATATTTCAAAGGAGAGCTCAAGCTTTGTGAAGAAAAACTACCTGCCTTCTGCCATTTTGAATCCATTTCATAAATTCACAATTAGTTAGGGCTAATGAATGGTGTTGGGTAGTTTGGTATGTCTACCCAAGCCATATCCTCTTCTCCTAGAATATACTTTTGCCCACAGTTTTGGCTTAGTAAACACTGGGGGTACCTTGAGTCTCCTCTTGAGAAGCAGCTCCTTAGAACTAAGTGAACATCTGAATCAAAGTTTGGTCATCCAAACTGCTATGAAAATGTAAGCTGTAATTTAGATTTGGTTTACATACATTGATAAGCTGAATTAGTTGGAAGCAGAAAAGAAAGAGGAGAATTTATTGCACAATCACTGAATTACATAACTGGTAGGGCCTCCTGATAAAGACCCTGCCCTTTTCTGAGCTCTCTAGCCTCAGCTCCCAGGATGCCCAGCTGTACCACTACATTTTTTGAGCCCTGACATATCCTGACAACACATCCCTTCCTTTTTTCTAAGTCAGTTTGGTAGCTCCCCTGTAAATAAAAGAGCCTTACTTAAAGTCTTTTTCTCAAGAACATGTTCCTCTGGGAAGTGACCAAGATTCTCCTCCCTGGCTCCCTGCCTAGGTCTTTTTGACTTTTTATTCTTTGACTCAGCTACTCTCACCTCGTTTCTCATGCTTTCCTTTTTTTTTCCCATAGAACATTATTCTGGAACTAGAACTGAGTGAAACTGAGGTCCCAAAGCAGAAATAAATTGCACAAATTTCATAAGACATGAAAATCAGTGAACACAAAGCATTAATTTCTGATGAAGCCATCAAAATATTTGTCATGAAAACCAAACTAAATGTTTTCCAAAAGACTCTCATGAAACAAATTTGAGCCAGAATTGAATATGTATCTTTCCTACAAGTACTGAAATAGAACAAAACAGAGTACTAAAATCTTATATGAACAGAGATTCAAATGCTCAATCACATTTCATTTCATTTGATCATCTGACTATAACATTGTTTTCTGTTGTTAAATGCAGTGGTTGACAGGAATAACAATCTCTCGTGTTTGGATGGTGCTTTGTAGGTTACTAAATGCTTTCATATCCATGTCAAGATTAAAAACATTCAAAAGCTGTGTTACGTAGTCTGTTGATTACAGCTGTGTGAGCCTGGGCAAGTTTTCTCATCTTCTCTGTTTCTCAGTTTTTCTCTTTGTGAAATGGAAATAAATTAGCATGGATATCATAGGATCAATGAAAGTTAATGTCAAAAGTATGCAAAGCACTTAAAATAGTGATTATGCATGATAAGCACTTTAATAGTTTTAGCTACACTGGAAGTAGTAGTAATTAGTCCATTTGGCCCTCACAATCACCCTGTAAGGTAGGCTAGGCAAGGATAATTATGGAGGTTTTATTTTTGAGGAAATCAAAACCCAGAGAGAATAAATGACTTGTTAATGGTAGTTGTATAACACAATCCAAGGATGTTTGATGATAAAAAATTTTGAAACTGTTTGTGCAATTTACAGTGATTGCCAAAGACTAACTGCCTCATATCAGAGATGGTCCCTCAAGCATCTGTATTGGTAGGTGCCTCAGCCCCAATGACTGGACCGAGTTGGGGATCTACTCACAGCTCATTCAGAATTTCTTTGCCAGGAGTTAGGCATTGGATGCAGAGTAAGAATATAAATAAGAATAAAATTGAGAGAGAAAGAGTGAGAGACCCACTGTAAATGAAGTTCAACCATGTAAACTCAGGAACTCTGGGTTGCCATGTTCCTCCAGCATCTCCATATTCCGCCAGGTGGCTAATGAAGCAGAGCTGAGAGATGAAAGCAGAATACTGCTTTATTTGCCACCAATTTTCCTATTTTTGTTTTCATACCTTCCTAAGAGCTGGCTATATTTCTTTTGAAAGGTTGTTATTCTGTGAGAAAAACCTTAACTGTGGTGAGGCAATGTTGGCTACTGGTTAAGAGCACTCTGGACTAGGCTGTTTGGATTCAAATCCTACCTCTACCCCTTGTGTGGCTGTTTGGATTCAAATCCTACCTCTACCCTACCTCTACCCGAAGTGGTTAAACACTTCGGTGTCCGTTTGCTCATCTGAAAATAATATCTACCTTATCAGTACTATTTTGAGAAGGTAAATTAGACAATAGATATAATGCTTTCAGAATAGCACCTGGCACTGTAAATGCTCAGTAACTATTAGCTATGACTCTGTTTATAATAAATTCTCCTTTGAGATTTACATTGGGTCAAAACGGTCTGCTATGAAAGTATTTTAGGACATCATCATCTTCCAAGCAATCCAACTTGAAAATGATAGTCATCTGATTTCTCTTTTTCCTTAATTTTCCAAATCTAATCAGTCACTAAGTCCTATTGATTTTCAAACTGTGATTCCCCCTGCTATGGCCCTGTTCTGTATATCTTCATTTCATCATACGTGGCCCAGTGGATGGCCAACATGTCTGTTTTTTATACTAGCTCCAGAGTAAATCAATGTAGGCTCAGAATCACATTGCAGAATGAGTTGATCTGCCCTACCTGAATAACAACTGTCCATTTTAGGTAGGAAATATGCTTTCCTAATCCCCACAATCTCCACTTATAGAACAGTGTTCAATCTCATTAATCCAGAGTTCAAAGCCCTTTATGATCTGGCCCCTACTCAGTATTCGGTTCCCATGTCCTCATTCACGCTTGACATCACTGGTACTCTACCTTCACTGGACTGATTATTCACTTTCCATAAGTCCACCTAGTTCTTCTGTATCTTGGTAACTTTGCCCCCTCTGGAATCTTTCCTGCCTATCACAATCCTACTAATTCCACAAGCCTGAATCAAGGACTTTGTCTTGCAAGAAGCCTTGCAGAATGTCCAGGCAAATTGAGGAGGGCAGGGTACAGGAAAAAAGGTGTCCTTAGCACATCCAATTCTTTTGCTGGCTTTTGTTTGCTCACTGGTAAGCTACTAAACTTGCAGACATTGGGTAGGAGATAGAGTACATCTCTCAGGCAATGTGAACCAACATGTTACTGAAAGGCTACAACTGAGGAATCTGATTTTTCTAATCCCCAAAAAAGTCACAGAAGATTATTCACTTTCCATAAGTCCACCTAGTCCTTCTGTATCTTGGTGACTTTGTTCCCTCTGAAATCTTTCCTGCCTATCAAAATCCTACTAATTCCACAAGCCTGAATCAAGGACTTTGTCTTGCAAGAAGCCTTGCAGAATGTCCAGGCAAATTGAGGAGGGTGGAGTATAGGAAGAAAGGTGGTAAAAATTGGGCAGTTTCAGTTATTTTATTTTCTCCTGAATAGAAGGAGAAGGCTTGTGCATGTGTCATCTTCAGGTCAACAGCTAGTTCTTTGGAAAGAAATCATAACCTAGACATGTTGAATAAAATAGTGATTTGAGGTGAAAGTGTTTTCCACAAGGCATTACGTATGTCATGTATAGACCATTATCAATGTCCCTTCCAAGGGTGTAGGTCTCATTCCATTATTTAAGGGAAACAGATATTTGGGAAACTGCCCTTGTGTATGTCTTGGGAACAAACAATTTTATTTATCTACTCTTTATTTTGTGCCATGCCAACATTTTTCCTACATTATTAGTAATCACCACAGCCCTATTAGGAAAGCACTAGCATTATTTCTGTCTTGTAGTTGATGAAACTGAATCTTTGGGAAGTGAAGTTACCTGCCCAAGAGTCCAGTTTCAGTAACTTTTCTAACTCATGGTACTACTAGTAAGTGGAAGAGCAGGGATTTGAATGTAGGTTTGTCTGACTCCAGAATCTATGTATAGAGGTGCTCCAAATCTTAAGACTTCTGTTGTCTTCTTATATTTAATAGTTAGGCCTATTTAGAGAGACCACACAATTTGCCAACCAAATTGGGATATTTTTGAGAGTGAAAGTGGGTGCTATCAAAAATTATGCTGGTTGTTCATTGCAGCATTATTCACAATAGCCAATAGCCAACATACAAAAACAACCTACATGCCCACTGGTGGATGCATGGATAAATAAATTTTCTTTCTTTCTCTCTCTCACACACACACACATACAGGAATATTATTCAGCCTTTAAAAAGAAGAAGATTCTGCCATTTGTGACAACATGGATGAACCTGGGGGACATTATGCTAAGTGAAATAAGCTGAACACAGAAACAAAAATACTATATGATCTCACTTACATGAGGAATCTGAAAACAAAAAAAAAAAGTCAAATAAATAAAAACAGAGAGTAGAATGGTGGTTACCAGGGACAGAGATGGGGAGGGAATAGGAAGTATAGGTCAAAGAGTACAAGTTTGCAGTTAGGTAGGATGTATAAACCCAGAAATATAACATACAGCATAAAGAATGTAGTCAATAATCACCAAAAATTTGCTAAGAGAGTAGATTTTAGGTGCTCTTACAACACATACACATACACACAAAAGGTGACTATGAAAGGTGATGGATATGTTAATTTGTATGTGTGTATAAATATATTAACACATAAAGTTGTATACCTTAATTATATACAATAATAATAAATTTAAAAAATTATGCTGGGACAACAGGCATGAATTGGGGGTGTCCTAGGAAAATCGGGATGTACCACCCTAGTTATCTGTCTACTTGAGAGAAGAGGATAGACTTTTGAATAAAACAGTCTTGGGATCCAATCTATTTTTGAAAGTTCATTGTCCTTATCTCTAAGATTGGAATTATAATCAAATTCTTAAATGAGATATTGGTAGATCATCCAGCATCAACAACACTCATTATAACTGATGGTTAATGGATGTTAGACCTTTTCTGTTGTCCCCTTTCCCCTCATATATTTTTTTCTCAGTATTTTGTATACATAAGTATCCATATCCCCATTTAAATACCCCAAGTACCCCTAGGATGCAAGGTATATATCTTATAAAATCAAATTTCCCAACTAAGCATAGGTAGGACTCTGTCTTGGCACTCAATATATACTTGATGATTTGACTATTGGGTGAATAAATTGCACACAGTTTAGCAATAACTATCTTCCTGTTTTTGAAAAATGAGTTAAATCAAGCCTTTCTTGTGAACAAATAGACTCTTTTCTATTTCTTTTCTGGGCATTCATATCGGGGTACTTCTCTATTATATTATATCATTAGTGTCATATGACATGCAATCTCATCAATTTCCCAACAGTGTCAAGGTCAGTTTGAAAAAATGGAGAGAAATATGCAGTAATCCCTAAATGTCCCAAAATATACTTTTGCACAGGTTTCTAATAGACAAAATCACTGAGTTCTTTAACAAACACAGATTCCTTGGGCTTCATCCCTAAAGATTGTGGTTCAATAAGCATAGTGGGTAGTGTAAAAGGATTCATTTTTTTTAAAGCCCAGGTGATTCTGACAAATAGACAGCGTGAACCATCACTTTTTAAGAGCCTCTTTTAGTTCTTCTAAATCAGCTATCCCAGCAGTTCAATGAATAAAGCAACATGTATTAGGCACTCATTATATAGTAGATACTAGGTGCAGAGGATATGACTGTGAATAAGACATCATGATTTTACAACACTTAAAGGCAATGGGTTCTCTTTTTTTTTGTTTTTCTCCTTTTATTTCAGAATATTATGGGGGTGCAACACTTTGGTTATATATATTGCCCATACACTGCCCATGTCAGAGCTACAATCGTGGACATCCCCAAACTGTGCACCCCGCACCCATTCAGTGAGATTTTTCCCATCCCCTCCACCTGCCTCCTGCCTGCCCGCGAAGACAACGGGTTCTTTAAAGCCTTAATTCCTAGATAACTTAGTTCTGGGAGAAATACTGTAGGATAAACTCCTGTGATTTATGCAGGATGAGTCCAGAGATTTGCACACATTTCCAAAGCTTTGAAGAAGGAACAACAAAGCCAAGGAGAGGAGGGTGTATTCATTAGCTAAGTATCAGAGACCTTCAAGTGTACCATGGAATAGTTGAAGCCAAGACTGTCAAATTTGTGATTATAAAATTTCTATTAAGTTTATAATAAAATAAGAGTTTTTCATCACTTTATTTCCCTGTTATCTGTTCCCTGACAGCCATATAACCTTATTCAAGGCATGCGCCTCTACAGTTGTAGCTTTCCTGTTTGTTTATGTAATTATTTGACTGATTTGTTGTCTTCATCACTGGACTAGATGATCCATGCAGGTGACAAGTGCATATGTTTTCTTTTTACCATTGCATCCTTAGTGCCTAGCACTGTACCTCCCCAAGAGCAGAAAATCAGAAATGTTAAATGGATGGATGGATGGATGAATGAATGAATGAGGTTCTTGCTCTAGCCATCGTAAGAGAATATTCACATTCTAAAGGATTTTAGAGCACTTACAGGTAGTCCCCTTGGGAAACTTCATGTTTCTTCTGATAAAGCTAGTATTACTGAAGAATTTCTGAAAGTCTAGGGAGTCTGTCATATCTTTTATTAAATAAATATTTTTAATGAAAGTAAATCATCATAATTTAAGTGTGGCTCTTATTTCAGAAGTCAAAGGTCACACGTAATAAGTAATAGTGCTGTGAACATATTTGCATAAATGTTGGTTATAATTTTTGGGTAAACAGTTAGCCATTGCCAAAATTATTTCTAGAGAAGCTGTGTATATTTGTCTCCCCACCATCAGTGTATGAAGACAACTGTTTAATTGTCTTTTGCCTAATAGTGAGCAAAATACATTTAAATGTTTGCTAATTTCTGAGAAATGATTATCATTGTAATATGCAATTCTTTTATTTCTCATAAAATGAAATTTTTCTTATTTGTCATTGGTATTTCTTCTAAATTTTTTATAATCAAATTCATTGGGTTTTCCCCCTACTTTTGTGATCTCTTTTTTGCTTCTATATATAGAATATCCTTTTTTTTAACCCAAGATCAAATAAATGCTTTTCTTCCTTTTTTATTGATACATAATAGAAATACATATTTTGGGAGCACATGTGATAATTTGATACATTCATATAATATGTAAGGATCAAATCAGGATAAGTGGGATATCCATCACCCTAAATATTTATCTTTTCTTTATGCTAGGAACATTCAAATTACTATCTGCTAGCAATTTTGAAATGTACAATAGATTAATGTTAACTATGGTCACCCTGCTGCTATATCACACACTAGGTACTATTTATTCTAGCTAATCGTATATCTGTGTCCATCCCGTTCCTCCTTTTATTGTTCATGATGTAACATCAAATGTCTTTCCGTAGAAGCCTCAAGTTATTACAAAATTAAGAAGAATGATGCGTAAGTAGCATTCACTTTGTTTTTCTTGTTTTTTTCCATTTTCATATCTACATTTTTTATATTTTTAAAATTTAAAATATTAAGGGGGTATAAAAGTTTTTGTTATATGGATATCTTCCATAAGGCTTAAGTCAGGGCTTTTAGTGTGCCCATTACCAGAATAATGTTCATTGTACCTGATAGGTACGTTTTTATTCCTCATTCCTTTCCATCCTCCCTGCTTCATGTTTTCCAATTTCCTTTACATCTCTTTGTTCTCTGTGCCCATTGTTTAGCTCGCAATTATTAGAGCATATATATGGTGTTTGTTTTTCCATTCCCAAGATACTTCACTTAGGATAATGGTTTCCAGTTCCATCCAAATTGCTGCAAAAGACATAATTTCATTTCTTTTTATGGCTAAGTAGTGCTTCGTGGTATATATACACCACATTTTCTTTACCCACTCATTAATTGATGGACTCTTAGGTCGATTCCACATCCCTGCAATTCTGAATTATGCTGTGATAAACATTCAAGTACAGATGTCTTTTTGATAAAATGACTTCTTTTCCTTTGGGTACATACCCAGCAGTGGGGTTGCTGCATTGAATGGTAAGTCTGCATTTATTTCTTTGAGGAATTTCCACACTGTTTTCCATAGAAGCTGAACTTACCTACAGTCCCACCAACAGTGTATAAGTGTTCCTATCTCTCTGCATCCACACCAGGATCTATTGATTTTTGACTTTTTAATAATGGCCATTCTGACAGAGGTAAGTTGGTATTTCATTGTGGTGCTAATTTGTATTTTCCTGATCATTAAAGATGTTGAGCATTTTTTCATATATTTGTTGGTCATTTGTCTATCTTCTTTTGAAAAACTTCTGTTCATGTCTTTTGCCCATTTTTTAATGGGATTGTTTAGTTTTTCTTGCTGATTTGTTTGATTTCTTTGTAGGTTCTGGACTTTAGCCCTTTAACAGATATATAGTTTGCAAATATTTTCTCCCACTCTGTAGGTTGTGTATTAACTCTGTTGATTTTTTCCTTTGCTCTGCAGAAGTGTTTTAATTTAATTAAGTTCCATTTATTTATTTTTGTTGTTGCTGTATTTGCCTTTGGGGTCTTAGTCATAAATTCTTTGCCTAGGCCGATATCTAGAAGAGTTTTCCCTACGTTTTCTTCTAGAATTTTTATGGCTCCATGCCTTACATTTAAAACTTTTGTCCATGTTGAATTAATTTTTGTACATGGGGAGGGATTTGGATCCTGTTTCATTCTTCTGCATGTGGCTATCCATGTTTCCCAGCACCATTTAATGAATAGGGTGTCCTTTCCCCAATGTAGGTTGTTGTCTGCTTTGTCAAAGGTCAGTTGGTTGTAGGGGTTCTCTATTCTGTTCCTTTGGTTTATGTCTCTATTTTTATATCAGCACCATGCTGTTTTGGTTACTTTAGAATTGTGGTATAATTTGAAGTCAGGTAATGTGATGCCTCCAGATTTGTTCTTTTTGATTAAGATTGCGTGGGCTATTTTGGCTCTTTTTTGGTTCCGCCCTAAGATATAAACAATCTTGGAAAATGTCCCATGTGCTGATGAGAAGAATGTATATTCAATCATTTTTAGGTAGAATCCTCTGTAAATATGTGTTAGGCCCATTCGTTCTAGAATCCTATTTAAGTCCAGTGTTTCTTTATTGATTTTCTGCTTTGATGATATGTCTAGTTCTGTCAGTGGGGTGTTGAAGTCCCTGGCAATTATGATGCTACTGTTTATTTCTTCATTAGTTCTAGTAGAATTTTATGAATCTGGGAGCTCCTGTGTTAAGTGCATATATATTTAGGATTTTCATGTCTTCTTATTTAATTGCTCCCCTTGCCATTATAAAATGACCATTTTTTTCTTTTTTTTACCATTGTTGATTTAAAGTCTATTTTATCTCATGTGAGAATGGCTACACCTGCTCACTTTTGGTTTCTTTTTCCATGGAATATTTTTTTCCATCCCTTGAGTCTGTACAAGTCCTTTTGAGTTAGATGCATTTCTTGGAGAAAGCATGTACTTGGGCTATTTTTTTTTTATCCATTCAGCCAGTCTATGTCTTTTAAGTGGGGCTTTCAGACCATTCATGTTCAGTATTAGTATTGATATATAGGATCCTGTTCTGTTCATCATGTTGGATGATCCCTTGTTGTTTTGTTTTCCCTCATGTGCTATTGTTTATTGGATTTGTAAGCTTTAAATTTCAGATGTTTTTACAGTGGTGGGTATCTTTCATGCTGTTCCATGTATAATTGAGTTTTCGAGTATTATCTGTAGGGCAGGTCTAGCAGTGACAAATTCCCTTAGTGTTTGCTTGTCTGGAAAACTCTTTATCTGTCATCATTATGAAACTTAGTATTTCAGAATACAAAATTCTTGACTTGCAGTTGTTCTGTTTAAGAAGACTAAAAATGGGGACCCAATCCCCCTGGCATGTAAGGTGCCTGCTGAGAAATATGCTGTTAGCCTAATGGGTTTTCTTTTGTAGGTTAGTTGTTGCTTTCATCTTGTAGCTTGTAGAATTTTCTCCTTCATTTTGACTTTGCCCAGGTTGATGACTATGTGTCTTAGAGATGTCCTGTTTGCTTTGAATCTTCCTGGTGCTTGATGACCATCTTGTATCTGGATGTCTGAGTCTCTAGCGATACCAGCGAAGTTTTCCTCAATCATTCCCTTGAGTAGGTTTTCCATGCTTTTTGATTTTTCTTCTATTCTATCAGGGATGCCTATAATTCTTATATTGGCCTGCTTTGCATAGTTTCATACTTGTCTGAGTGATTTTTCATTCTTCTTCTATTCTTCTCTATTTTATTTTTTTCAGTATCTTTGATTGACTGGGGTAGTTTGAAAGCCTTGTCTTTAAACTCTGAAATTCTTTCTTCTTCTTGGTCTAGCCTGTTGTCAAGGCTTTCTGCTGTATTTTGAAATTCTTTAAGTGACCCTTTAATTTCTTTAAATTTTGTTATAGCTTTTATTGTGTTGTTTATCTCTTTAGTGAGTTTTTTATTTTTTTCATTCATGCCCTGAAACATTGTTCTGGGCTTCTTTGTGTTGGTTTTCAACTTTCTTTTCAATCCCATTCATTTTATTTGCCATCCATATCTCTGACTTTTCCTCAATGTCCTGTAGTTTGGGATCCATTGCTGGAGACCTATTGTGATAACTTGGGGGTCTCAAAACAGCTTGTTTATTTTCATGTTGCCAGAGTTCTTATTCTGGTTCATTCTCATCTGAAATCTATTCCTCAGCTCAAGACAGATAAGCTTGTAGTTCACCTGTTCTCCTCTTCTGGGAACTCTTCTACTTAGTGCTAAGAAGTAGAGGTCCCTGGATGGTGCATTCATGTCCTACTTTGGAGGATTGACCTGGCCCAAGATGGGTGGATGTACTGTGACCATTTATCATTGTTGCTGTCCTGCATCTCTTGCCTCACTCTTCCCCTGTGGTTGTCACTGATGATCCCCATGTTGCAGAGTGAGTGAATGCCCCACCTAGCTCTGTCAGCAGTGGCGATTTTCAGTTTGAGCCTTCTTGAGAGCTACTTCACTCAGATCTGCAGGCAGCAGCATTTGTCAGCCCCCTCTGGCTTGAGAACTGCCCTATTGAGATCCTTGGGCAGCTGTGTTTGTTAGCTAGGTGTTAGCTTGAGTGCAACTCAGCGCTCACATTCAAGTGGCCATGATTGTCAACCTGATCCGCTTGAGAGCTGCCCTGTTTGGATCCTCTGGCTGCCGTGTTTGTTGGCCAGGCACTGGCTTGAGCCCAGGCTTGCCTGTGTAGATAGGCTGTGGCAATTGTTGGACCACCCAGGTGCCCCAGTAGCAGTAGGGGCATGTGGCATCTGCCCACGTGATTCACAAACAGTGCCTGGCCTCCCTACTCCCACCCCCTACCATTTGACAGACAGGGGCAATGGGGAGGCAGCAATGCATCTGACCCCAGGAGAGGCAGTGCTCTGGGTCTAGGTTTTAAAATGGCACCAGCCACATGGCCCAGAGTTTGTGAGCTGGTAGGTCATTGCTGTGCCCTCTCTCTAGAGCAATACCTCTGCATAGTCTCCAGATAGCTCCCTGTGTCAGTTCTGTGGCCTTATGCAATGGAGGGTCCCTTCCACAGGTCACATTGCAATGATTGTGGAGGGAGTGTGGAGCCCTGGGATTCTCCATTCTGTGCCTTACCCATGTGTGCACTTGTCTTCCCTGTGTACCTCCAAACCACAGAGTGGGTCGCCTTTCTTCCTGGTCCTTCACTTTGGGTGCCTCCTGTCACCTCCCTTTTGAATCACAATGCTCTCTCTTAGGCGATTGGTCTGAAGGTGGATATCCACTCGCCACCTTTAATCCTCTCCGTGACAGTGGTGTGTGCAGGCTGCTTCTAGTCTGCCATCTTGGCCCCCACACCAATCTATTTTCTATCTTCACAGGATCCACATTTTAGCTCCCTCATGTGAGTGAGAATTTGTGACATTTGTCTTTCTGTACTTGGCTTATCTCACATAAAATAATGACCTTCAGTTCCATCCATGTTGCTGCAAACAACAGGATTTCAGATTTCATTCTTTTTGATGTTGGTACTTTTTTTTTTAAGGCTTCATTTTTTTTTAACACTCAATGCTTTAATTGTACTTAAACATAGAATTGTGTATGGTATTTCAAAAATTTCCTAATTTCAGTTTTTACTTGCTCTATTTTCATGTGTTGTCTCATGTGTGTGCATGCATGTGTTTCTACTTTACTTAACTTTGAAATGTAGAATTGCTGTTTTGGAGAACAGAATTTTTCCCTTTTTTTTCATTTCTTTCTTCTGGCAGAACAGCTATTTATTTCTATTTTTTATCCTGTTTCTAATGAGTTTTAAGTTTCTTATACCACTTCCACAGTGTGTGAGTGACTTTGAAAGGGAAGCAGAAGACAAGTACAAGTGTGATGTTCATGTGTCTGAATCTTATGTATGAGTGTATGAGTGTTTATCAAAGATGAAGATCATTTTCTCTGGTGGAGCTGGCAGGGCTTAGAGAAAAGATACTGGTCAACCTTTGGCTATACATTGACAAGTGTTCCCTGCTAGAACGTAGAAAAGGGTTTTTGGTTTTGGTTTTATAGAGATGAAAAGAGGAGATAATTTACTTATATTACTTAATTTTTGGATACAAGAAAACCTGAGCTTAAAGGACAAATAATGTATGTGACAATACCTAGCACAATGCCTGACACAGAAAAGTGTCAGTAGATCCTAGTTTGCCTCTTTAGTACCAAACATAAAAGCATAATATCTTTTTTTGAGGTCATGAAAGATTAAAGAAATTTGGCCTTGGAATAATATGTCAGGCAAGAACTTCTGCTTGTGCTTACTAGCTTTGTGATCTTAAGTTACATAATCTCGCTGTACCTTGTTTCCTCAATCTAACATAAGAATCCAATTCTGTAGCAGTTTGGATTATGTTTTGAGCATATAAAGAAAGCTCAAAATAACAATGGCTTATTTCTTTCTTATGTAAAAAAAAAAACTATGGAGACAGAAAAGCTAGGGAAGGTATAGTGGCTTCTAGTATCATCAGGAATCCAGGATATTTCTATTCTGCATCCTTAGCAAGTGGCTTTTATTCTTAAAATCACCCTAGCATCCAAGACAGCTTCTAGAGCTCCAGCTATTTTGTATATATTCTATGTGTCAAGAATCTTTAATCAAACTGGGGCTCTTTTTCTAAGGATGAAGGAGAGAATTGCTAATGTGTAGGAATCTAAGAATACCTACCACACACTACCTCTTTTTTGCAGGGTTGGCAAGATAATTAAATAGGATGATATATGTACCATGTCAAGGACAATGCCTTGGACATAGGAGTAGAACACATAGGACATAGAAGTAGAATACTGTTGACTAATATTACAAAGCAAATCAGTCACAGAGATAAAAACTATATTTAGGTCTCCAGACCACCCTTCCATTTGTCATTGCTCATGTATTAACTACAGGTGATTGAATAAGAGGTAGTTTGGTGTTTACCAGATGCTAATGTATGGGTCTTTAATAGGGAAAGCTTCTGCTTGGTCCTCTTTTTCAAGGCCTAGAGGTTTGCAGGTTCTTAAAATTGATTTGTCTTTTAGAACAACCTTACAGTAAACAAGCACACAGAGACTAATGTATAGTTACTAGAACATCAATTAGTAATTTACACTGAGAAATATAACTTCCAAAGGAAAGGATATCATGATCTTTTGCCCACATATTCATTCCATGAGAGTGACCTGAGCTTAAATCAAAGTTTTATTTGAGAGTTATTAGTGAATATAATGGCAAAACAAAGAAAACAAAATGATCTTAAATTGGAAAATTGCATCCTTTAGGTAAGTTATCTTCTTTCTTGTGCCATGCTGAGGTCATATTTTCTACCTCTTCTTTTCCTTTTAATTTATTTTTTCTCCTATCATCTTGGACCCTGTCTTCCCTTAAAAATCATTAAAATTAGCTGCTAAACCAGTTATTGCTAAAATTTGCTGAATATTTGATGCTGCATCATATACCTAGGTGTTGGTCCAGATCTACTTAATCTGAATTTTTAGGGACTCCAGAGAAGTAGCTTAGGAATATATGTATTTAAAAATTTCAGCAGATGATTCTGCTGAAGGACTCTCCTCAATCTACTTTTAGGCGTCATTAGGCTAGTTTACAAGTTTCAACACCCTAATAGAGTCAATACATTGAAGTGAGAGGTAGGAGGAGGGAGGTGTGACAGGGAGAGCCCAGATCTCTGTCAGAGGGTATTTTAACCTGCTGGAAAGTGTTGCCTTCTCCCCTCCCCATTCAATCCCTGCCCTAAAATTCTGAAGGACCTAGTTTCTACTTCACTTGGAGAATTAATGTTATAATGAGCTACTGTTACTAATTGTGTCTTCAAGGAGTGACAATCTGTCAGTACTTAGCAGACATACCCAGCCAGTTAAGATGTGGAAAATGATTTACAGGCTAAACTGGAAGGACAAATCATCGTAGGGCAGAAGAAGGAACAACCACTATTGACTGGACAGATTAGTTAATGATCCAGGAAGACAGTGGCATCTAAACTCAGCCTTAAATAGTGGGTGGGATTTTGACAAGAAAAGGAAGTCTGGGCAAAGGGAATACCATGCACATAGACAAAGAGGCCTAACATTGTACATTGGTCTCTTTTGAACTTAGACCAAAAATCAACTCTGTTCTCCCTCTTGACTTGACTGTACGGTGATTCCTCTGATTTTTTGGAGGATTCCAGGTGGGTACCTGATGTCACCTATGGTGAAAGGTTGGTTTCTAAATCTCAGAGATCCTGGTCCAAAGCCACATTTTGTAATGAAGCAAGGAAACAATAGCAGATGGGGAACTGGTTTGGAATTATATCAAGCCAAAGATGGAGATGAATGGTTTCATTTTTTCTTAGGTAGTCTTTAGAGCTCAGGAGTGTCAACATATATGTTCTGATTCATTAGCAAGACAGCCTTAAAGAAATTAAAATATCTTGAAGGGAATTGTAAAAGTTTTGGCTTTCACTGTCAGTAGAGGTCCAGGAAGCTTTTAAACAAAAGTGTCTTGATCTGACTTATTTTAAAGGAATCACCTTGGGTATTACACTGAAAATACAAGGTCTGTCCAGAAAGTATCCAGCCATTTTTAATACAACATGTTCATATTACATGGTTGGATACTTACTGGACAGACCTCATTTACTGTGGCAAAGGTGGATGCACAGAGACCCTTTAAAAGACTATTGCTGAATCCAGAAAGGAGATGATGGTGCCTTGAACCAGGTGGTAGTAGGTTGGTGTGAAGTATTCTGATTCTGTGTTTATATGTATATGTGTGTGTATATATATATTTTTATTGACACATTGTAACTGTGCCTATTTATGGGCTACAATTTGATGTTTCCATACATATGTATGTTGTATAATGATCAAATCAGGGTAGTTGCCATATCCATCACCTCATGAATTTATCATTTCTTCGTGATGAGAACATTCAAAAGCCTCACTTCTAGCTATTTTGTAATATATTAACTATAGTCACCCTACTGTGCAATAGAACACCAGAACTTATTCCTCCTATTTAATTGTAACTTTGTACCTGTTGACCAACCTCACTCTTTCTGTTCTATTCTCTGCTTCTATGATGTCAACTTTTTGGGTTTTGTTTGTTTGTTTGTTTGTTTAAGATTTCACATATGAATGAGATCATGCATGCAGTGTTTCTATTTCTGTGTCTGGCTTATTTCATTTAACATGTCCTCCAGGTTCATCCATGCTGTTGCAAATGACAGAATTTTATTCTTTTCTATGACTGAATAGTATATATACCACATTTTCTTTATCCATTCATTCACTGTTGAACACCTAGATTGATTCCATATCTTTGCTGTTATAAACAGTCCTGCAATAAACATGGGAGTGCAGATATCTCTTCACCATACTGATTTCATTTCCTTTGGATGTATATCCAGTAGTGAGATTGCTGGATCATAACCAGTGGGTCAATAAAGAAATTAAGGGGGAACTTAAAAAATTTTCTGAGGCAAATGAGAATGGAAACACATCATATCAAAAGGTACAAGACAGTTTTTAAAGAGAAGTTTATAGCAATAAACACCTATGTCAAAAAAGAAGAAAGATTTCTAATAAACAATCTAATGGTGCACCTCAAGGAACTAGAAAACCAAGAACAAACTAAACCGAAAATTGGTAGAAGAAAAAAAATAGAGACTACAAAAAATTCAGAAGATCAACAAAATGAAGAGTTGGTTTTTTGAAAAGATAAACTAAATCAACCGGCCTTTAGCTGGACTAAGAGAAAAAGAGAGAGGACTCAAATAAATCTAATCAGAGATGAAACAGGAGATATTACAGTTGATACCACAGAAATACAAAGGATCATAAGAGACTATTATCAAAAACTATACACCAATAAATTTCATAACATAGAAGAAATGGACACATACAAACCATCAAGATTAAATTACAAAGAAATAGAAAATCTAAACAGACCAATAATGAGAGAGGAAATTGAATCAGTAATAAAAAGTCTTCTATCAAAGAAAAGCCCAGGACCTGATGGCTTCATTGCTAAATTCTACCAAACATTTAAAGCACTAATACCAATTCTCTTCAAACTATTCCAGAAAATTGAAGAGAAGGGAATATTTCCAAACTCATTTTACAAAGCCAGCATTACCCTGATTCCAAAATCAGACAAGAACACATCAAAAAAAGAAAACTACAGGCTAACATCCCTGATGAACATAGATGCAAAATTCTCAACAAGATACTAGCAAACCAAATTGAACAGCACATTGAAAAGATCATCCATTTTGATGGAGTGGGATTCATCCCAGGGATGCAAGGATGGTTCAACATATACAAATCAATAAATGTGATATACCATATCAATAGAAAGAAAGATAGAAACCATATGATTATTTCAATAGATTCAGAAAAAGCTTTTGACAAAATCCATCATCCTTTTATGATAAAAACACTCAACAAATTAGGTATAGGAGACATGTGTCTCAACACAATTAAGGCCATATATTACAAACTCACAGCTAACATCATATTAAACAGGGAAAAACTGGAAGCTTCTGTTCTAAAATCTGGCACAAGACAAGGATGCCCACTTTCATCACTTCTATTCAGTTTAGTAGTGGAATTCCTAGCTAGTGAAATCAGGCAAGAGAAAGAAATAAAGGGTATTCAAATTGGAAAGGAGAAAGTGAAATTGTCCTAGTTTGCAAACAACATGATCTTATATATAGAAAACCCTAAAGACACCACTAAAAAAATTGTTAGAATTAATAAATGAATTCAGTACAGTTGCATGATTCTGTACATATTTTGAAGTTAGATCAAATGAGAGTTATGAAGGTATGAAAAAGGAAGAAAGGAAAGACAGCAATCAAGGGTTCAACAATTTTTATTTTTATTTTTTTTTGCCAGAGACTCAGTCTTTAATTTGGCAGGGCCTCACTCACCCACGTGCTCATCAGGCTTCAGATCTTGTTGAAAGCTGTGATGTCAACACTCTACACATGCTTCTCAAAGTTGGTGATCTCTTCTTCCAGCAAGTCGGTCCCCACGTTGTCATCATCCACCACACACTGGATCTGCAGCTTGTGGATATACTGTAGCCCACGGGCACCAGCTAGAAGCCCCTCAGACCAGCCCATCCAGCTGGATGGCGTGCACACAGGCCTCCAGCTGGGTGGTATCTGTCTCATCATCCCAAGGCTTGACGTCCAGCAGGATAGAGGACTTGGCCACTAGCACGGGCTTCTTGGCCTTCTTCTCTGCATACTGCCATAGCCTCTCCTCCCCCAGCCGGGCTGCCTCCTTGTCCTCCTCCTCATTGTCACTGCCAAACAGGTCACTGTCATCGTCCTTGTCATCTTCGGCTGGTGTGGCCGCCTTATTGGTTGGAGGCTTCACTTGGTGCATGGGAGACACGTGCTGGGGCTGCCGGGCTGTGGCCCGGTGGGTGGGCGAGCTCCTCTCCAGCACGCTCAGCTGGGCCTCCAGCTTGGAGACAGCCTGCTGCTGCAGATCCTGCACCATGCCTTGCAGGCTCTGGTTCTCCACTTCCAGGCTGGCGATCCGGGTGATGAGCTTGCTGTGGTCTTCAACGGGCCCGCTGGAGGCCACGGGGCCCGCTGGAGGCCGCGGGACCCGAGCTTCTGGCCAGGGATTTCTGGATATTCTGTCCAGCTCTCGCAATATCTCCGAGGGTCATACTGCTGCCGTGTTCCTGGCGGGAGGAGCCAGCCACCCCCGGCCCGTTCATCTGCTCATAGAACTTCCTTTCTGTGTCGTCACACTTGAACTTGTCGAACCAGATCTCATGGACTAGGGAGCTTGTAGCCATCTCTCTGACGCCTGCCAAGGACAGAGGCGACCAGGGGCGGGGGGCGACCGGCAGCGCAAAGCGGCTGAGGAAAGGAAGGGTTCAAGTTTTGACTGAGTAAGTAGAAGAATGGAGCTGATAGCAGATTGAGAACAAACATTTTAGTATTTTAGTGCTTGGTATAACAGCTAGTATTTTTTATAGCTTTTTATAATGACAAAAACATTTGTGTACATTACTGCATTGTTTTGTCTTCAAAGCAACACTGAGATAGGCTGGGTGCAATTATCATTTTTATTTTACAGAAAATAGAACTATGACTCAGGGAAATTAAATTATTTGGCCTAATATCTCAAAGCTAGTTAGTGAGGGACTTGAATCTTAACCCAGGTCTGTTGAACCAAAATCCAGGTCACAGTCTGTCTGTTTGCCTTTTAATTTGCTGTTGATCCAATATTATTCAAACTAAAAGTACTGCTGCTTTCACGTTATTTTCTCATACTCCAACCTGTGTAACCAAAGCAGCTGTCGTCTAATATCATTCTGTGGCACAAGGGAAGGATAAGAGGAAGGCTTAACTGCATGACTGTGCCTCTCTAAGAAACGGACACACTTAGCCATGCACACTTTTGACCTGAAAGTAGCAACTTCTTCTACAAATGCTGTGTTATGACAGAGTTCAAATAAAAGAGGAGGAAATGGGGTGTTACGGAGGTATCCCTTCCATGGGGACCAGAAATCAGAAGATCTAGTTCAAGTTTTAGCATTCTGGCACACTAGCTGTGCGATCACATTCCGGTCAAAAATCTAATGCAAATCTTATTTAGGATAGAACTTATTATTATGAAGATTAATAGTAATAATTAACAGCTAACACATGGCATTGATCACAAACATTATTTTGCCGTGGCCACCATTCATCCTGCAAAGGAGGACTTCTAGCTGATGAGGATTCTGAGACTGTTAGTAACTAACAGCTGGGGACATAATAAGCCCATCTTTCTTCATAGGAACCTTCCCATTCTTAGTCCTCTGGAAAGCCTGTGTTCATTTGCCAGGAATTTTGGCTAGAATTCATGAACTCTTGATGCAAAGAAAGCTTTAAAATAAAAATTTTAGCTAAAAGCTTGCTAAGCCTCTCCTTTCCCTCTTCTACCTCTCTGAATTCTCTGTCCAGACACAATTTGTCACTTTGGTGAAGGCTAGACGCAGGGCAAGGAGAATTTATATTGAGTTATGTGCCTGGTTCAGATAATTGCATGTTTCTCGGCACTCTGAATGTTCCTCTGGATGCTTTGCCTGTCCTTCCAGAGCAGCAGAGAGATGTGCGATGGTGAGATTGAGTTAAAATAAATTAACCAACGTGGCCTCCAGTAGGGCAATAGAGGTATACTCTTGAAAAAGGACCACTTTTCCTTAGACGTTATCCCAGGCAGCCTGGCCCATCTGCTGGCGGAATGGATTTTTATATTGTCCACATAGATGGATGATGTCAGCAGTGGCTACAATTCCTCGGCTAGGGCTTCTGAACCAGAAGTGTGTGAGACTCGTCTCTGGAGAATGCTTAAAGGAACGCTGCTATACACCATGTCTCCCTCCTTTGCTGCAAGTATTTCCAAGTTAGCAATTGTATAGCACATGATATTCTTTATTTTAAAAAAGGGAGAAGTCATTTGGGACCATCCTGAATTACTCTCTCCAGGAAAGAATTGGAAGGAAGAAGGATTTTCCATTCTGATTCCGATCTTCTAAAATCATTTGAACCTGGGTGTCATCCTGACCTTGGCCTGCCAGCTGCTCTGTTTTACCTCTCCAGAATTCCATCCATTTATGATTTGCAAGCCACCTGTCAGCATGGTAAGCAGGAGATCGGTTAGAGCAGGAGGGCAAATTAGATGTGAATGTCTCTGTGCGGTTCTCTGCCATTGGAAGCTAATGCAACTATACGTTGAGCAAGAGAGATGGCATGCCACAGCAGATAGCCCTCAGAATGGGAGCTAGCAAATGGGTTCCAATCTAATTTGCAAGGACTTTTATTTGGGATAAATGGCATTTTATGTGTTCCATGTCCAGTTACAAGCACATAGAAGATGCATAATCCTTTCTTTTCCTGGTCTTGACTCTTTCATGAAGTCATGGTAGCATTGGGCAAATTGGCTACACTGTCTAAAAGCTCATCTCTAATGAGAAAAAAAGAAGTGAGCATGAATCTAATATATCTTTAGACACCATATGGCCAAGCAGTGTGCTAGGTGTTTGCCATAAATCTAATGTACAATGAATGCCTTAATTTGTAATTGTGTTTATTCTCTGATTTCATGTATTCCCATACAGTGTTTGTTCCTAGGTGTGTGCATATCCAGAGATGTGGTAATAACAAACTATGATCGGTGATCTCTATGGTCCCTTCTGATTTTAATTATTTACAGGTTTAACTGATTGTCCTGCTTATCAGGAAGTTAGGATTATATAGATAAACAGTTGTCAGTGTTACTTAGCAATATAATGCTGTATTAATGCAAGGATAATTGGTTAAAGTATCATCAGTGGGGAAGGCTCCCTAGGCTGATGCAAGGGGCAAACTATTAGAGGTGACTGAGTACCCTCTCCTGGGTAAGTGTATCTCATACGGGCAACTGCCATAGTTTTAGGCAGCCCATCTGAGATGTGAGGGTAGTTTTGAAACAAGGGAATGTGGCATTTCCCAGCTCTCAGGACCACAGTGCCTTTCAGGTGGCCCTCTCCTATAGAGGCAGCTCTTACCCATTCAAAAAACTCTTTCTTCCCTTGCCCCTTCAGGTCTAGGGGCATGGCCACTTCCTGCTGTTACTAGTTCCTGCTAATCTCTAGTTAGTTTCCTAACTCTACCCGTACCTTTGTAGATAGTTCCTTCAACGACACCTTTTCAGTGATCATTTTGGGGATGCTGTTTCCTGCCGAGACTCTGGTATTTTCTCACTCCTGAGCTCCACCCCCATTATCCACTGCTTACTGGACACATTGACTACAGTTTCACAGGCGCCTCAACTCCATACACCCAGTACAGAACTCCTCACAAATCTGCTCCTCCATGGTGTTCCCCGACTCAGCAATTGATGCTACTCTGCCTATGAATCACCAGACAACCGGTGGCATCCCAGACTGCTCCAGCTCACTCACGTCATCTAGCTAGTCGCTCATTTATACCAGTTCACCTTCAGAACAGTTCCTGAATTCACCACTTCTTCACCATCTGCAGGGTTCTGACTCTCATTATTTATCAACTACAGTAGATTACCACCTGCCCTGGTCTGGCTCACCTCCCTCTTCTATTGTCTTCACTTCTGTCACAATCACATTTTAGAAACAAAAATCTGCTCATGCTAATCCACTCTATAAAACCCTTCAAGGCTCCTTATCACCGTAAAGATAGGGTCTAAACTCGTCAGTGAATCATATAAGCCTCTTTTCTTTAATTTCTTTTTACCTTTTTAATCATTTTCCTGATACTTCCTCATAAGAACTCTACATTTCAGTCCTACCAAACCCCTTGCTGTTTATCACAGACAGCTGAACTTCACACTTGTGCCTCTATATGTGCTGTTTCTTCCGTCAAGAATATCCCGTGAGTAGTACGCCTTCATATCCTACCTGGAGAATCACCTTCTTTAGGAATTGTCCCCATCTCAACCCCCACAACTGGTTTGGGTGTCTCTTAGGTGTTGCAGTGGCTCCTAATCCTTCAGGTGATAGCATGTCCCAGGGCAAGATGCTCTACGTTCTGTTGGATGAAATGCTAGCACTTTGTCCTGCTCTGTGTCAAGCAGACACCAGAACACTTTTGCCTGCTGTTCTCCTGAGGTGTGTAGGCCTTGAATGAGGCCTGGCACTCAAGTATGGGCTGTTCTGGAGGGAAGCATCTTGGTCAAGTCTCATGCAATAAGGTGTGCTAGAATGATTGATGGGTCTTGAAGTCTGAGATGGTTTTGAATCCCAGGTCTTCTGCTGACTAGCTGCATAGCTTTCAAGGAGGAAAAGTACGGAGAATGTTATACCAATGAATAGTTGTTTACTGGCGATGTTGAGTCCTCAAGTTCCAGAGGGCAATTTGCAGCAAGTGTATTAGTGAAGCTGGCTCCAGATTTTGCCTTTGAGCTGGAGCTAGGATTGAGGTATTTATTACTCAGGCCCATCTTATCTACCACCCAGAAGGTCCCTTTCTCACTTGTGAAGTATTGTTGCTTAGATACATATAATTTAAAGCTTCCACCCCTATTACAAAGTTCAGTGACTTTTAAGTTAAAATTAACTATAGGGATAATAGAGAAAAGTATTTTTCAATCTTTGATTAGTGAACCCTTTTCATAATGATATATAATTTCACAACACCCCCTTAGGATTTAAAAAATCATAATTTTGATTTAGTAAAATACTTTGATCATGATTAAGTTTATTTTTGATCATTATATATTATGTAATAATTACATAATACATAATATATTATATATAATATACCTAATACATTATATATTGTATACATAATTACATAATATATAATAAGATTTGCTCTTATATTTTCAGTCATTGATATGTGTGTCTATCTATCTATCTGTGTGTTTTATAGCTCCAGTCTAGCCTTCTTTCCTGAGCTCTAAACTATGAAATCCAACCATCTACCTTAATATATATCTCAAATTTAACATGTCCTGATCATTCCTCCAAAATCTGTGCCAATTGCAGCCTTTTACAACACAGTTAAGGGCAGCTTATCTCAACTCCTCTTTCTTTAACACCCCACGTCCAATCCATCAGCAGATCTTGATGACTCTATTCATACACACATGCACACTAATATGTATAAAATATCACCACTTCTCATGACCTCTACTACTACCACCATGGTCTATAAGTCACCATCGTTTTCTTCTCTATTCATTGCAGTAGCTTTTTACCAGTCTTATTGCTTCTAACTTTGCTTCCTAGCAATTTATTCTAGGGCTTCTAGACTAGTCTTCTTAAAACAATTCAGATAATGTTATTCTTCTGCTCAAAAACCTCAGAATAAAAGCCAACCTCCTCAATTGGCTTATAAGGCTCTATATGAGTTGACTCTGGGCCTTCTCTCTGACATCAGCCATACTACCCTACCCTAGACTCAGTCTTCATCAGCCATACAAGACTTCTTCTTATTCCTACTGTTTCTAGACCCAATCCTTCCTCAGGGTCTTTGCACTTACTATTTCTTCTTCCTGGCATATTCATTTCCCAGATATTTTCATAACTTGCTTTTACATCTTCTTCAAGTATTTGCTCAGATAGCACCTAGAAGTAAAATCCTTTCTATTGAATCTATCTAAAATTACTCCCCTTCTCTGAATTTATGTCTCTTTTACCTGCTTTACTTTTTTTCCCCCATAGTACTTATCATTTTCTAATATATACTATACTTTGATTTTTAATTTCTGTTTTTTGTCTCTTCTTCTAAAACACACATAATAAAATAAGGTCCATGTAGACAATAACTTTTATTTATTTTACTCATTGCTGGACCTTCAGAACCTAGAAAAGTGCCCTGAAAAATAGCAGACCCATTAAGTATTTGTTATTTGAATGTATTACATAAAAGGACAAATTATAACTTTTTCCATCTTCCATAAAGCTTTTATAAATTTACTCTAAGTCATATTTGGAAAAACACCATGTTTGGATGACAAATAAAATAAGATTTGAGATTATTTCATATTTGGGAATTGAATTTAATTTAAAGGTAGGTTGAAATGATACTATATATTATGGCAAAAACAGCCCGATTTCATGATCTGATTTTAGGACGTGTATTTGGAGTTTAAAAATCAGTTCCTAATAGTGTTTAGTAGACTAAATAATGTATCACAAACCCACACACCTCATTTCTGTTAGCTTCTTACTCTGTATTCTCTTGAAGGGTCTTGGCAGCATGGATTTAAATATTTTATTTTATTTTATTTTTTAGTTATTCACAATAGCCAAGATGTGGAAACAACCTAAATGTCCATCAGAGAATGAATGAATTTTATATATATATGCATATATATACACAATGGATTATTATTATTATAATGAAATAATATGATTAAAAATAAGGGAATCTTGCTATATGTGACAACATGGATGACCCTGGGGAACATTATGCTAAGTGAGATAAGCCAGTCACAGAAGGACAAATACTGCATAGTTCTACTTATATGAGGTATCTAAAACCGTCAGAGTCATGGAAAAAGAGAACAGAATGATGGTTGCCAGGGACAAGGGTTAGGGGAAAACAAGGAGCTGCTAATCAATAGGTGTAAAGTTCCAGTTACGCAGATGAGTAAGTTGTAGAGATCTGCTGTACAGTGTTGTACTTATAGTTAACAATACTGTATTATACACTTTTAAAAAATTTTTAAGAGAGTGGATCTCACATTAAGTGTTCTTACCACAATAAAAAAGAAGAGAGAAATTAAACTGGATGTTTATACTACCTTAATGGCATTAAGGTCTTAGAATAACTTAGAAATTCTTAGAAACACAGATCTAAGTAAGAAAACTGTTTCAGCTTATGGAAGAAAAAAGATCTAGAGAAGGGGCTTACCTGAGTGGAGGGGGCTCCAGAACTGAAGGAGGTTCTTGACCAAAGTCATATATAATGTAGTTTGTATTCTTCTAAAATTTCTTTTTTTTTCTACCCAGTTTTAATTATCCTCATTCAAAGACTGTGTTCTTGTCACAATCTCTCCCATTTTTTTGTTATTGTGTATGATTTACTCACTTCTGGTTATTAATTAATGAAAATAAGTAAATTTATTTATTAATTCATTTTTCATTTAAGCTAATTTAGTTGTAAAAGGCTATCTCAACTTCTTTCTTACACTTAGTTCTGACATTTGCTGCAACACTATGAGTGATTAGGATCCTACTGACTGAGTTTTGATCGGTTAGATTTGTTTGTGTCCCAATTGTTAGAGAAAGATTCATATATACTCAGGAATAAAAGCAGCATGGGTATATTGTTATATGTGTTTTATATTTTATATAGTTATTTTATTAGAGCTAAACATCTAAACTACTACTACTACAAAAGGAGCTAGTATTGAAGGAACATACTCTTCGTGCCGTACTCTGTGCTGAGTACTTCATGTACATTATCTCATTTAATCTTCCCAAGCAGCTCTAAGTCAAATTAAACTAATGGTACTTCTCTGGATACTCCATGCATTTTCTTGTGTCAGTGGATGTACTGTTGCTTGTGCCTGAATGCTTTCCTCTCTATATCTGTCTGGTCAGCTCCTAGTGATACTTTAAAATTTTGCTTTTTGGTAATCCCTTTGGGAAGTGTTCTAAGATAACGCCCCACCTACAACCTCTATGCTAACCTTTTATCAAGCACATACTTCACTGAATTTTTCACAATTAAAAAATTATTGTGTTTTTATCTTAAATTTTCCCTACTAGTTTATCAGATTTTACAATGCTTATGACTAACCTACTGATAAGAAATTACTTGCTTAAATTCACACAGCTCATAACTAGTTACTTTTTTCTTTTTGTCTTTTTCTGTCATTAAATTTAATATTTTATTTCTAGATTGCTCCAGATTTTTATATGTAGACGAATCTGCCAGTGTATCTATATATCTATCTATTTATTTTAGAGACCAGGTTTCCTATGTTGCCCAGGACAGACTCAAACTCTTGGGCTCAAGCGATCCTCTCTTATGCTGTCTCTTAAATCCAAAAAACAAAAACAAAAAACAAAAAAACACACAAAAAAGAAGAAGGGATTCTCTTGCCTCAGCCTCCTGAGTAGCTGGGGCTACAGACACATACCATTGTTGCGCCTCTGGCTCATATTTTTTTTGAAGCATTTTATCTACTTTATTTTTCTTGACTTAAGAGTTTTGTATAGGAGGTCAAATATCCTGTCAAATAGTACGATATTAAGTTAAAGTGGGCTTATGTCCTGGTTTGCCCAGAATAGTCCAGGTACAAGCAATTTTGCCAGGTAAAGCCATTGTCCCAGTATCACTAATACTAACACTTTAACTCTCAAAAATGTCATGTTTCAGATGAAAGTTACATAATCACTTTAAAAATTGTACATATATGTCATACCTCTTTCATTCTTGATTTAGTGGGAATTCTTCTAATATTTTGTTATAAGTATTTTGTTTGCTAGGGGTTTCTGACAGTTTTTTTTTCTATCTTAAGAAAATTTTCTTCTATTTTTAGTTGCTAATTTATTTTATTGTAATCAGAAATTAGTTTTGAATTTTATCCAATGTTTTTATGTTATGTATTACACATATCACATTTTCTATTTAATATATTAATGGATAAACTATATTAATAGATTTTCTAATATTGAACAAAATTTACAGTCTTATAGTTGTTCAAAAACTATTATTAGTATTATTACTAATGTTATATGAAGTATTATTAGTTTATTAAATTTCACAATTTTATATATAAATATTTTACTTGGGATTTAAAAAAATCTATGTTTAAAATGAGATTAGCTTATAATTTTTGCTTTTATTTCCATCCTTGTCTGAGTCATGTATGAAAGCCTCATAAATAAACTATAGGTATTCCATATTTTTCCATGTTCTATATTTATATTTCCTGGTGAAATTTATCTGTAAAAGATTTAGGCTTGTGCTTTTTACAGTAAGATATTTTAAAACTCATCTTTATGTTATTTTATCAGTATTGGTCTGAGTTATTTTTTCTACCAGTTTTTGTTTCAATTTGGTAATTTAAATTTTTCCTAAAATAATATTCATTTCATCTATATTTTCAAATTTATTAGTGCAAAGTTTTACCTAGTAGTTTCATATATCTATATTCCTATCTACATATCTCCTTTCTCATTACTAATTTTGGTTGTGGTTTCTGTCTTTTACTTGATTAGATTTGATGAATGTTTGTCAATGTATTAGTCTTTTCAAATGAAAGACTTTGGTTTTAATGATCACTTTTAATTTTTTGTTAGATGTTTGTTTTCTTGTATTACTTTTGATTTAATGAATGTTAATTATCCGCATTGTATCTGGTTTTTATTGTTTATTTTCAACATCTTCAATTGAATGTTTAATTTATTTTCAGTCTTTTTAAAAACATATACCTTTAGAGTAAAACATTTTCTTTGGAGTACTCTAATAGAAGGCTGTTCTACAGATTTTAATATGCAGGGTTCTCACTAATGTTCATTTATAAGTATATTATAACTTTAGTTAACTTTTTCTCTTATTTCTAGAATCTATCTTAGAAAAGAGATCCCAAGTGAACATTTTCTTTTGGATGACTTTTTTTTAAATTTAAGATTTCATGTCTTTTAGTCAGTGGATGTAGCCTGTATGATTTTTGCTTTCTGGAATTTGTTAAGATTTCCCTTGTGGCCTAACCCAAGGTTTATGAATGTTTAAAGAATGATGAAAATAATGTCTATTCTCTGTTAACAAGAACAAAGCTCTAAATACATTTGTTTGATTATTCTTGCTATTTGTGTTACTTGATTCCCCTGAAATTTATTTTATTTTTTATTTTAGCTCCCTGATGTATTTGTGAGTTAAGTATATTAAAGAGGTCCATTGCGGTTGTGGGTTTTTTTCTCTTGTGTTTCTATTAGTCTTTGCTTTATACGTTTTGAAGCCATATTGTTAAGCACATATAGTTTCATGCCTGTTCTATCTTCTAAGTAGATTTTTATCAGTGTAAAATATCCCTTTGGCCCTCTCAATGACTTTTATTTTGAATGATTTTGTGTTGGACAGTAATATTTCTACACCTGCCTTTATCTGCATTTGCCTCTCTCAATGCTTTGCATCTATCAGGACGGAGTTAACTGATGGTGCTCATTCAGCAAATAACATCACTCAATAACACAATTGCATTATTCTTCCTTTTGGGCCTTATTTAATTTATTTGGGCTTTTAAATCAGTTTATTGGCCCTGCCATCATCACTCACATTTTTCTTGGGTTCCTGACTCCTACTTTGTCAATTAGGGATGACTGTATCGCAATCTTCTCTTATTTTTAAGGAATTGGCATTGGTGCTTTTTATTTCCATACAAAGAGCAAGAAAGTATTCCCACTGTCTTCTTTCATACTGGCTGGATGGAACTAGCCAGGATGTTCCCCTAATTTTGTTGCTGACTTGTTCTCGGTCAATGGGTACTTATCTTCCCAGAATAAGACCTTTTCTCTCTACATACCTTTAGATTGTTTCATGCCTCTTTGAAGAGTGGAGTGAATGTATTAGGGCTGATGATGTGATTTGAGCTCTTCAGAAAGAAGAGCTTAAGTATTTGAAGTACCACACACATATAGAAAAGGGCTGAAGCCCTTATCTTGAACATGCAAGAATAGAAATGCATTGGCATGGTATATGCTATACATGTGTCCATGTAATTTTGGTCATTTAAGTAAATTGCAAAAAATATGAAAACAGTTTCTAAAAATAGCTTCTGGATAATACTCTGATAACCTTCTGGTGCCCTTGGAATATACTTCACTGATTAGTCAACATCTACTTATGCTGTATCTCACATATTGCTTCATTCAAGGCCATTGGAATTAAGGGGACTAGCCAACATTTTTGACCAAAGTAAAATAAAATAAAATGAAAGGTAAAGGAAAACCCTCAGCTTGACTCACAGAAGTAAAGCAAATGTGCTGACAGAATTCTGAGAAATCAGAAAATGGGAGGAAAGTCAATAATAAAATCGAGGAAAACTTCCCATGGTGGTTCAGTAAAATGGCACCTGAAGGTGATGCTGTAACTGTATCAATCCATGTTTTTTCCTCTAAAAGCCGCAGGAGATCACAGAAATAACAACAAATTTTGAAGACTAAAAGAAAAAGTGTGTACAAATTATGTCTTATATAATAGCATTTCCAAAATGTGTTTTATAAAAATCTACTCTGAGGAGACAGCTTCATAAAAAAAGTTAATGCATATTAGCATATTGAAGACTGGTAAATTCTGAGGTGAAGACAATCATTTAACTTGGAATTATTACATTTTTCAAAGTTTTATAGCTGTAAAAACTTTTGTTTTATGAATCACCTATTACTATTTAGCAGTTTAGAAAAGGCAATTTACTATATTACATGATTTTCATGGACATTTCATTCATATAATTTGTAATACAACATATACCCTGTTATAGAAATATGATAGTATATAAATCTTTATTTTTATGTCATTGAGTAAGAACACAAGCTGTATGTAAATAAGACCAATGCGTGTGATATGTATATCACATAACTAGCTTGTTTATAAATGCCTCTTTCCTGGAGTAAAAGCTAATTTAAAATGTTTATTCTTGTGGAGGTTAAGTTTTCCTGCAAAATCTTTGGTTTAGGATTCAAAGAATGGTTGGAGAAGTTGAGTTTAAACATTCTCTTCACAGAATTTATGCACTAACACTAATTAAAAAATAATAAACAGGGTGAAACGTAATAACTGATTCTGAATTTCAAAATACTTTGAGAAAAAATGTAAATACTATGCTCTTGTTTAAATTCATTAATATAATTCTATTTACCCACCTACCTATCAAGCTAGTTACCATAAAAAAGTAAATGTTTGAGAGTTGTTCATTTTCTAAAACTGATCATTCATGTACAGCATAACCAAAAGATTTTCCAGCATTCAGCAGAGATTATAACAGACAAAAACATTCTTTCTGTGGCATTCAATATCGATTTACTAATTTGTCCTTGATGGATAGTTCCAAGGTTGCATATGAGCTCAGATTTCAATAGGTTTCCCCCATGTGTACTTTAAGTTGGACAAGAATTTGTTATAGCTCCACAAATAACATTGGAAATAACATATTTAAGCTGCCTGCTGACTATCAACTGTATACTAATACTACATTGTCACTAACAATAGCTACTGTCTATTGAGCATTTTGAGGAATGTTGGAAATGAAAGAGATCTCACAGGTTATTGTAACTCACCTCTGCATTTAAAGAAAGAGGAACTGAGTTGTGAAGAAATCAAGGTAGTTTATCCAGGGTAAGAGAGCCTGGCTTTTAATTCAATGTTACTTGTATTGCATGAGCTGGTTTTGAATGGCCTTCTCTGATTCTATGGAGTCGTACAAGCCTCTTTTAATTTTTAGAAGATAATTTTCTGGGTTCACATATCTCACCTCAACCTAAATTTTAAATGAACATATGGTCATTCATATTACTTCAGAATAGATGACACTGAAGGGCAGAGTGTGTGACAAAGCAGAGAAAATAATTTCCTTTTTTAAGATCAAACATGCTTTGTATAATAATATACGTATATATATGTATCTATATATGTGTATATATGTAATTATGAGTATAAGTAACACAATGTTGGGAAGCATAGAGAAGTTATATTTTAAAATCTACACCTTTTCTGCCATACATCTCTATATTCTGCTTTCAGGTTTTTACTAATTTGTGTTCAGGGAATGTAAATTTGCTTAAAAGTCAAAGTAAAAAGTAATTTGACAAGTAAATTTTTTTCTGGAAAATTATATAAATATGCACATACATACACAAACACACATATACACAAATACTTGTATAGATGGACTCAAAAGTAAAACGTCCATATAAATGTGTGTGTATGTTTGTATACGCACATATACACACACAAATAATCTATTTTATTTGTGTGATGTTGCCTCTATCAACACGGAAAATTGTGAAACTATTTCTATCACTTATTTGTCTAGACACAAAACAATGTATATTTCTTACATTCCTTTTTTGGAAAAAGTATTTATTTATGTCTCAAACGGTGTTCGTAGATATCTTTGGGGACAGCATCTCTGGTTGGTTTGTGGTTGGTTTATATTTTCATTTTTATCTACTGTCCACTTCTTACTTTATAAACCCCATAATTCAAATGTGTAGATCATTCAGAATTTAAGGTTAATTAGTAGCATGACACTTTCATCTTAGAAAACACTATTGAGACAATATTCTAAACATTTGAGGGGAATAATCTTAAAGTCATATCATAGTTTTTTTAATGTTTTTTAAAAAGTAACTGATTTCACAAACACCAACTATAACATGATTTAGACAACTGAGAAACAGGCAAGTGTATTTTAAAATGCTAAAATAAAACACATTTATACAAGTACAAAGCAAAACAATGCTGATAAAAATGTTAAACTTTATGAAAAAAATCATTTGCAATTCACATCAAAATAATTTAACATTCTCTATTATTTTAATAGTACAAGCTGCAACAACAGAAAAAGAACAAATACACGCACACAATTTTAAAACCAAATCAGTTATAAGTGTGGAAAAAAGTAAGTACAAGCACTTGTAGCCCACACAAATCTTTTAGGATTGGCACCATCTTTCTAAAACATCTATATTCTATATAGATTTCTAATTACAACACCACCAGCAGCTGCCATTGATTTCTAGAAATACACACAATATACATAGTATATTTGTTCACATTGGGAAGATCAGTGAAATTCAGCCAACTATTTTATACATGCCTCATTCTTCATTAGACAGTAGAGAATCTCCCAGGCCTCAGACCTTCTTCAAAGTGAGTTCTGATTTATCTTTATGCTTTCACTGATCTGTATTTTTTCACAGTATAAAATTGTAAATGGTAACTATAGAGATTCTGACAGCTTGAGGGCTATTAATAAGCTGTTGCTAAATGTGAACTCAGATAATACCTTTGAAGTCTCTAAAACATGTACATTTTGCTGAGAGACTAGCATAGGAAATGTTTTTTTTTCTTTTTTTCTTAAAAACAGGGTTTAATTCCTGGTTTGGAAGTCACAGAACTGCAGCAGAGCCATTATACAATTCATTTACAGTCAGAAATAGCTCCTAGTCTTCCTGATCTCTTGCTGGGAACAGCAGTAGTTTGGGAAAGACTGTTACTTTCAAGGATAGCACATTTGGGGATTTGCTTTTCTTCCTTAAGTCAAATCTCTTACAATTTTTCTTTTCATAGTCTCTTTCCGTTCCCCAGCCCTAGCTCAGAAAGACGGTTCTTCTGTATTCTTCTCAAGCTGCCCCCACTCCTCTCCCAAAATAAAAGGATGAGTGGACTGCTTAGATTAGTCAGTATAACTTGATCAAACCCAGTCTTCTTCCTTCTGTCTTGGGACCAATCTCTCCTGCAGGGTCGCTTTGCTGAACCCTAGCATTTCCCCTTCCTTTTAGTCATGCTGGTCCCGACTGAATTATCACTGGGCAGCAGGAACAAGGAAATTCAATGAGAATAGGTACCCAAATGAATTGTGAAGTTCATATCCTAGCCCTAGAATGAGTATTCAGTTCTCTTTGTATTGTAGAGTTATTACTTGGAACCTGGTATTAGAATTGTCAAAGAGACAGTTAGCATCATTCCAAAATAAAAGATCTCAAGAACGCATTACTAATAATATTATGTCCAATATACAATGTATTCAATGAAGTGGCAAAAGTTATAGAAATACAGAGAAAAATATATCTTGTTCTCCTATAATTGGATAAATTATTTTTATTATCACAGTTGATGATATCATGTGGAATTATCAGATGAGAATTTACTTGCATTAAATTTTAATTTCTAATGAAGTTTCTCATAAGGTAGTATACTTTTTAAAGAGATATGTTACTAAAAAATTAGAAAATGAATTTGTTCATGGAGAAAGTTTAAAAAAAGTTCTGTTGGTCAATAGAGTGAAACTTGCTGTATTTGAGAATAAAATGAAAATCAATGTAAGGATTTTATGAAACAAATTTCAACACGTAGAGAATAGAGCATATTTAGAAAGGTTTCAATACCTAAGAAATGACTGTAATCCCTCAGTGAATGCCACCCTTTTGATGAGGATCCAGGGGGTATTAATACTTCAAAATATTTACATTTGTTTTTCAGGTAGAGGCAGACATTTGCTTTTAATGATACCATAAAACTTAGCTAGATTTCACTTCTGTTTCAAAAGTCTCATTGTAATATTTGGGATCAGGGTACACTCATGATGTCATTTTCAAATCTAGCATGGAGGGTTTGATTTCTTTTAAATTGATATTTTAGTAAATTAATGTTTGCCTTTAATGTTTTATATTGGAAGATTTGACTTGATATTTCAAATAAGAACAGATATCAGAAAAGGAAAGTCAATAAGCAGTGTATTTGTTATAACTTTTAAAGGTGGAGAATGATAAATTATGTCAATGGATAGACTTCCATTTCTCCTTTTTTATTTTAAAATAGATGTGAAATAAAAAATACTTACCAAAATAAGGATATTGAGCCAAAGGAAAAAAGTTTTATTTATTTTTCTCTCTGCCAAAAATATACTTTTGCCTCACAGCAAATCTTTTTCATAAGGCTATCTTTAGTATAAGGCTGGGTCAACTGAACTTTAAATTTATAGGACACTTTTTCCTTTTATTACTATCCTTATTTAAAAATCAAAAACATTTGGTACCCGAGGATAGCTGCAATGGGAGGAAGAAAGATGACATTGGACTCAGGTCTTGAACTGTGAATTCTACCTATATGAGCCTATCAAAGCACATGTCTTTCTATTATAACTCTAAATCTCTTTTCTGCAGTTTTTAAAAAGTGACAATATGAAGTGCACGAAATCATATTAATAATTATTTAAAAAACAAAATATTAATAATTGCTTTGCCTCTTTTTGGAATGGCTAAGAAAGATTGTGTGGTTGATATTCATTAAGGTTCCTCTGTTTTAATATTCTGTATTGCTTTGAAAAAATCTACATTTGTCATAGTTCATAGCTGCCCTGTTTAAGCAGCCAAGAATAGTTAAAATCACTGCTCATTGGCATAGCTAAATCTCTGCTAAGCTGACTTGACACAGTTTAAAATTTCCAGTGTATTAAGATCATGTTAATTCTTTCAACAACAGTCCTTCCAATTGTGACAATGTCTTCATTGGGTCTACGGACCACTCTTCCAGTGGTGGGACTCAAAAAGAACAGAGGAGCTCTTTGTGTATCAGATTCTCAAAAGAAAGGAATGAAGAAGCCCAAATGCATATTTTAATATTTTAGCTGGCAATGCTAACGGAACAGCATTTCTCAAGGAGTGGCTGTGTTTCATGAACGAGATAGCTGTGCTGGAGCTCAAGAATTATTATTATAAAGAGAATTTCCAGCTACACAATGCACCCCAGTGAGGGAATTACAAAACAGTATTCCAGAAAATATTTTTTTGCTACTCCAGTATTGATTGGCAACATGGTGAAATAGTCAAGAAATCTTCCACTGGTTTTCTTGGTTAATGGAGGTGAATCTGAAATAACTAGGTGGAATCCCAGACGCAGGCTTTGGAAGAGTATTTCACAACCAAATTGGAGAGGAAAGTCTCTGGTAGAACCCTACGTACATTAGCGCAGCACTCACTATTCAGTTGTGTGTTATGCATGGGATGCACTCACAACAATGCCTCAGTAAACAATGAACCCAAGTTACTGCTTTTCAAGGTCTTTAAAGGAAAGAAAAAAAAAGAAAGAAAGAAAAAATGAAGAGAAAGGTTGACGTTTTGGTCCCAGATGTTGAGTTTGTTAGAAAATGTACATTCATGTTTGGTGAATCAAAGACTCTTCTGGGAAAAGAATTAAAGTAAACAAATAAAACTTTTTACAGTTGCTTATTAACTATGCTTTTCACCCTCCATTATGCTGTTTCACACTCACTGCTTCCCTGGAGCAAAGCACTTAGTATGTAACTGTTTTAACAGACTCTTTGTCAGCCCTCAAAAATAAAAGCTGTGTTTCTTAAAAGCCCATGTTTTCTAAGGCCACTAGAAGAAAATCTGCCGAAGGATTTGTAGTTGGTGTCTTCGTCGGTTGTTGTGAAATAGCACTATTAATCTCACATTTCCATTACGGGGTGTACTTGGCATCTTCCACCTCGGGTCTTAAGCAGGTGACTATGCTTGTCACTGTGTCTGTGAACACCGGAGGTCTCGGCTCGGCACGCGGAACCCAGCGTGGTTTCCAGTGACATTCACAACGACGAGGAGCTCTGAGTGTAATCTCTTATGATAAGAGTGTCATATTTGGGAGACGATGGGATACAGAGGGCCGACTCGGACACCGGCGAGTTGGGGGTTGTGCTCCCCGAGTCCACCGAGTCTCTGAAGGGGGACGGCGGGGTAAGAGCCACCAACTCCTCCAGGTCTTGCTTGCCGGCCGCAGCCTCGGGCCCGGCAGCAGGTGCCTCCCCGGCAGCGCCCCCAGCCGGCGGGACCCCCGCCACGGGCTGCGCGCCGCCGGTGACCTCGATGGCCGGCAGAGGCTGGATTTCGGCGAACGTCGTCATGGTGGTAGGCAGCTGGATCTCTTTGGGGATCAGGTAGGAAGAGCAGAGCGGGGCGCCCACGCCGGGGCCGGGAGCCGCGGTGGACAGCATCATGGAGTTGAGCTCGCTGATGTTGGCCGTGAAGCGGGTCACCACGCTGCTGATCTGCTCCATGAGCGAGCCCTGCGACGAGCTGCTGCGCGCCGCGGGCTCCGAGTGCAGCGACGGCACGTCGTCGTCCGTGCGGCTGGCCGAGCCCGCGCGGTGGCTCAGCGTGCTGATGGGCGACGGCGAGCGCGGCCGCGCGGGCGCCGGGAAGTGCTCCTCGGCCTCCGACACTTCGAACAGCGCCTTGGGGCCGGCGTCGGGGGGCTCGGGCGCGCTGGGGCCGGCGCCCGCGCAGCTCGCCCCGCTCGCGCCGCCCGCACCAACCGCGCCACCCGCGGGCCCCGCGCCCGCGCCCGCGCCCAGGCCTCGGCCCTCCGTGCTCTTGGGGAAGGGCTTGATGACGGCCGTTTGGTTGGGGTTCTCTTTCTTGTTGATGTGGACGGACAGCCGCTGCCACAGGTGCTGCCCCCGGCTGCTCTTCTCGTTCTGGGCCCACGTGACGGATTTTCCATTAGAGCTGCGGAGAGAAGGGACAGGAGAGGTGACTCAGGGAGGGCCCCAGGGGGCTCAGCTTCGCCAACGGTGGGTGTTTATGCGACCCGGAGTGGGAAGGACTTTTCTTTCAGGAACTAACGCGTCAAAAGGACATCATGGAAGGAGACCTTGGAAGTGGCTTTTGTTTGAATTAGAAGTTGCTTACTTTTATCTGGCCTTCAGTTTATCATGATCACGAAAATGTGTCAAAGGGGATATTAGTAAGGATGAAGGAGTATTTATCAGAATTCTGCAGGAGTTCTGAGCCCACTCGTGAGTGCAACAGCTGCTTATGCTGCAGACACAGATGCGAGGGCTTGCAGTAATGCGGCTGTGTGCAGAAGTGCCTGGTACAGGGCAAGCGCTTGCTAGAGTTAGAGGCCTCTGCTCGGAAACAGTACAAATAGGACCTAAACTCACCAACAATGATCAGAGGGGAGGGAAGACAGTGTCAAGAGTTACCAGGAGGTAGACAGTGGCTCCAGTTCAGCTTTTATTCTGCAGGTTGGTTATATAACTAGAGATGTCTGTCTGAACTCCTGATTTTGAACATGGTTTTACTTAGAACTGCTGGAAAATACAAATTTAATGAACACATATACAAATTTCTAATTAATTAGAACTATTTTACTTTACAGAAATTCACCTCACAAATTTATTTAGAGTCCTAATACTTGAGTAACAATCCCATGAGGGAAGAGTGTAGTATATTTATTGCCTTTGGCACCTAGCATAGTGATCTCCAATTAGGGTCTTGATGAATGGTGTGGGACTGATGTGATTTTTTTAAGGCCTTTCACTCTCGTTCCTCTTTTTGGTTCCACCCAGGGGTCTGAAAGCTGCTCTGATGAAGGTGTAATTGGTGCCTGAGACTCACAGTCTGACTGTACCCTCCTTACCACTACAAACTGACACGATAGCCTGTGAAACTGCAGACCCTCTGCCAGGAACTTCACATATGGTCAGAGGATGTGGCTTGACCTTCAGGGATGTGATGTGGAGAGATCCTGCTGTGATTCCCCATCCAAAAAAATCTGAGATCTCTGTAACTAGGGGTCTGTTATGTTCAGTTCAGACTGCTCTATTCCTGGGGCTGTGACCGAGAGAGAGCCTTGGTCAGTCTGAGAACAAAAGAAGGTGAAGAACCCAATTTTATCATCCTAGCCAGTGGTTATTAAACTTAATTGTGCATAAAACTCACTTAAATCATTTGTCAAAAATATCAGGTGTGACCGCAGAAGATTGAGATTGTCTGGATTCCAAGGATCTACGCTTTTTATAAGTCCTCTGTCCCATTGCTCCCATCGTGGTTATGAAGCACTTTGTTTCTCAGAGTGTTTCATAACCTGAGAAACTCTGAAAGAAGGCTGTCCTCTCTTTTGGGTTTCCATTGCTCCCTTGGCCTCCTCGCTGGAGGGGTGGGCTGCCTTTGCCAAGCAGGAGCTTGAACCCTATTTAGAGGCCGCGTGACATACCTTTCAGATCCACTACGCCCTGAGACACCCGCCGCCTTGATGACAGACCACTGTTTCTGCAGCTCCTTTAACAACATCCTCTTTGACTCTTTCCCACACTGGTTCCCATTTCTTCATCTGTGCCCTTCCACTTTGTGATGGTACTTTCTCTGCTCCTTCCTGTGAAATCTCATTCCGTCTAATCTACCCAATATATTGCAAGCTGGTGTCTTTCAGAATTCTGGAATATGAGCTGTCCCTCACTCCCACCCCCACCCTTCCTCCTGGAGAGAATGAACGAATCATTTCCAGGTTTGGAGGTGGCTGTGCATCCATATTAACAGAAGGGTCACTACCAAATGGTTGACTTTCCTTTCTAGTAGAGTTTCAGGATTTGTTTTTCCGTTTTGCATTAGCCTGGCCTGCTACCTTTAAAGTTTTCAGTGTATTACATTTCTTTTTTCCCCAGGTATTCACTAACTTCTGGAACATGGCATAGAAAAAATGGGCCAGATTATTTATGGGATTTGATTGGGAGGATGGGTGCCAACTACTCCCTCTTTCTCCTACCAGCAGGATAAAAAACAAGCATTTTGAGGAAGGCAATTAGTCTTTCAGGTCACTGAGGCCTCTTTTAATACAAAGATCGGTCTAGAAATCAGAAGAATAACTGGATTTATTCCACCAAGCTTTACCCAGGGATGCTCTTGCTCCCAGCACAGAGAGGTCTTGCAAACATCTGCTTTTACTGTCTTGAATTCCTTTAGTCTAATATGATGGAACATAACTTTGGATGTTAACCATGACAGTCTTTGGAATCACATGTAGCCTTACTCCAAAACATGAAAGCCTATTGCCAAACCTTTGGGTGAATGTGTGAGAAGAAAACCACCCTAACCAACCAGTTCTGCACAAAGTAGTGACATCTTCTTTCCTGTCCATGCCTTTGTTCACAGTGCCCGTGGCCATGAGGGAGAGAGAGCACCAGATCATTGAATAACAATGGAAGCAGACACAGGTGACCCCAAAGAAATGGGGTCCAAATCTGTGTACTTCATTTCATTCTTTGGAACATGAAAGATTTTTTTTCCCCGAAGTACATGAGAACTCAAGAAAAAAAGCCCTACTCACAACATGGGTCTATTTGTTAGTAGAATGTAGGTTCTATGAAGATAGGGATCTTACTTATCTTGTTCGGTGACACTCAGCAGGGTCTTAATAAGCATTTGATAGGTGGGTAGGATTCTTTAGCTAACGGTCACTGTGTGATGTCATGGAAAGTGCAATATACAAGGGATCCTAAAACCTGGGTTTTTATTCCGGATCAGCTACCCTGGATGCTTGAAAAGGATTAATTTCTTTAAGCCTCAGTGAGAAGCAGGAAGTGTTTCATTTGGTCAAGGTTGTTTTGAGGATTAAATGAGACAATGTAGATTAAAAGGTCTGGTAAGCAGAGGGCGTCTAAGATTGTTCAGTTTTTGTATTCCATATGAATACAACACAGCTTCAGAAAATCAAAACAGTGTACTCAGTGCCATTTTGCGCTCTGGTTTTAGGAACAGAGAATTCAGTGAAAAGTGAAATATGTGGTAAAACCATTAAGCCTTTCAGACTGTTTCTCCTTTACCCAATCACTTGTCTCCTTGGGTAATCACTTCTACTCCACTAAATTTCAAATTATTATTCTTCCTGAAATGCTCTTTCATTGTGCTCCATCCTATCTTCCTTTTTGCTTAAGCATATCCCATTTATTTATTTATTTATTTGGATTGTACCTTAATTGTCTTGTCTTAAAGGATAGCTTCCCTGACCCCATACTAGGCTAGATTTCTATAGCCCCTGCATTTAGGCATTTAAGAACTCTTTGCTATATGTCTGTCTCACCTGCTGATGGGACATCATGAAGGCACAGACAGAGGGTTTGCTGTCTCCTGTTATATCCATAGTACCCAATTATCCAGACCGTATTATGTGCTCAGTAATATTCTTGGGCCAATAATTGTGTGGATAAATGCATTTTGTATATAAAAATGCATACTGAATTGTTTTTCTGTTGCAATTGTTTTAGAAATAATTCAATATTATGAAATTCTTTCTTTTGTCTTATGGCTCTATTTGTTATATAACTCTCTTTAATCAGTAGTACTCAGTGTATATAGATAGAAGATATCTTATTAACTAAATACAGAAACACAGATCTTGATATCTACTATGAAAATCACAAAGGGACTACATTTTTGTAACTCGTGTATCTATTTTAGTGAGATTGTTCAGTGATGAAAGCTTATTGAGGCAGTAAGGGTAGTGGAAAGAAGAAAGGACTCAGATTGTGAGTCCAAGATCTGAAACTGAGTCATGGTGGGCAAATCCCTTAACACCTTTGAGCCTATTTCCCTACTGGTAAAAAAAAAAAAAAAAAAAAAAAAAAAAAAATGGAAGAAATAAACCTTCCCTACGCACCTTGCATGATTTCTGGGAGGAACCCAAAGGATAATACATATAAGGGTACTTTATAAAGCATAGCACTTTTGCAGATGCAAGGGATTATTCACTATCATCAAATCTGTCATTCAGTTGAGGCAAGTTGTTGTGTTTATTATTTTGACTGAGAGTTTTTTTTTCAGCATCAGGATTATATGTTTGTTCTCGGGGCCTGAGGTAAGAAAATAAAAGGGAATTATATCTTACCTGTCTAAAGCACTTCACCTTCTCTTACTGAATATTTTGGGCATTAGAAAAGAAGAAAGAGGAAAAAGGAATGCAGGAGAGAGGAACAGGACAAAATAGTTTGCTACGTCTGGTGAGGGGCTAGAACAAACTTCTTGCTCTTTTCAAGGCACTATTAACCATTTTGCAAAATATAGTACTGTGTAACCTAATGTCCTCTCTGTTATGACAATTTGCTCTTTATTTCTGAAAAACAAAAAGCCGTATTTCAATAATGTTATTTGAGGGTTAGGCATATTTGTTTATTTGTTTGGTTAGTTTTTGTTTACATTCTGGGTCTGCCACATAATACTCTCTACCTTTACTTTCAGAAGCTTCTTCTTCTTCGTCATGTCAGATGCTTAACTAATTTATTCTTTTCAAGCAGGCTTTGAATGTTCAGGTCAATGATTTTTCCCAATTTCTCTATTCATCTGCTCAGACCTGCAGAAATTAGAGTATTCTGCCAAGGCATACCATCATTAGGAAGCAAATATTAACAAAGAGAAAGAGTTTGACCGTCAAAAAATCTAAGGAATTTATAATTTTTGTGCTCATATTAAATGGCTATTGAATGATCTGTGTAGTTTTTTCCTCAGAACTTGTTTAGGGTTTTATTAATGACATATAAGCAATTAAAATAATTCTTTTTATTTCACTGAATTTAAAAAACCCTAAATCTTATTTTCTTTTTTGTTATGTGGTCTATTAGTACCTTCATAACTTGCAGAGTTTCAGGGCATCAGAGTAATCAAATATATCCTCTAAAAATTAGCAAATGCTTTTTATGAAAAAAATTATCTTCATTACCAAACCTCGCCTGTTTGTGAATTTTGGATTGAGGGTCAGCCAGGTGGGAGGTGTATTGTGACTGTGAGCTTTCTAATTCAAAAAGTATTTTTCAGAGTAAAAAAAATTTGAAATGTCATTAGCAAATGACATTAGCAATTAACACCTATGTAATGACAGAAAATATTAGGTCAATAAAAGAATCTCATAAATTATAATAAAAATATTATAAGTAGAAAATTTGCAGTTGTAGTTCCATTTTCTGTTAATTTTCTTAAACTTTTTATCAATATATTTTGCTTCCCATAATTTGCCTTGAATTACAAAGTATGGTAATATAGTTTTTAAGAAGATACTGAGGAATTTGATGTTGTTTATATTCAGACTTCTCAAAGTAGATGGAAGAATTTCTTTCTGAGCTTTGCCTAAAACCTGACATCTTGATTTTGAAAATTACACTGAGAAATACAGTATATCAGAAAATGGCAGAAGCATCTATATAAATTTCCACAGTTACAGCATAAATGAATGTAAATAGCTATCTTGCTGACAAAAACAACTTAAATACCCATGCTGATGTATGCATTAGAGATGTATGCATAGAGAAAAACACTTGAGTAAATGGCAATGAAGTCTAAGACTAAATTACCTAATACAGACACAATAATCAAAGCAATACCACCTTATATTTGCATAGTGCTTTATAAAAAACTTTTAGGGACACTGATTGTCAGAGGTAGGTAGAATCAAACTTTTTGTCCCCCTTTCAAAGATGAAAAAACCGAGGCTCAGTGAGATTAGGTGATTTGTGCAAGGTTACACAGTTAGAAGATGGCAAAGTGGGACTAATACCATCTTGTGATTTCCATTTCCAATTTCCATGACATTACACTGTCCATATTTTCTTTTTGAAGTTAGGTTTCTTTATTCCATGGAAGAAAAGCCTTGCATGGTATCTGGAGATGATATGTATTTTAAGTAGACAAGTAAGTCATTTGATTTATATTCTCTCTCACTCACCCTATGTTTCTGTACTTCCTAATCATATATTTTACAGTCTCAAGAAAACATCCTACATCTCTTACTGGTCGTTAACTCAAATAGCACAAGTTGATTAAGCACCAACATTTGTCAGGAATAATGATTGAATGCCTTAATGATGAAGGCACTTGAAGCCTACAACCATATAAATAAATATTATATGGCAGTTCTCAGCCTTTCTTTTTTATGCTGTGATGGATACCATAAAAATTTGTCCTATGGATACCATATTTAATTTGTACCCTGATAGTTCTAATTCTCATATTTTCTCTCTGACTTATTTTGGAATATCAGTAAATGACAATGGTATAATTGCAGGGATAATCTTACATTTGCACTATTTTGAACATTTTGACATTTCAACTAATATTCCTAACAAATGATTTTGATTTATCAATGCTTTTTGATATAGTGGTTGAGAGTCATTGATGTACGAGATGTCCTTCAAAGAAGGCAAAATTGAATTCAAGAGAGAAGACACTTACAGAAGAAGGCTAACACTATGAGTTATTCACAGTATTTGGATAGAAAGGGGTTGTTTTTCCTTTTCCCAGGACCTTGAAATGAGGAAACAGATGGGTAGACGGAAGCATTGCCAAGGGTAAGGAAAGTAAGGCATGGCACTGGAGCATGGGAACAAGCGGTCAAGTTCACTGGGCTTTTATAGGGTCAGATCACGAAGGATTCAAAACTTCACAAATGGAAGAGACCTTCCCAGCCAGAGTGGTCAGGGAAAGCTGCTTGCCTACAGGAGATAGAGTACATCTAGACCTTGAATAATTGATAGCAGTGACAGAAGTTTGGAAATCCACAAGGAATGTTCAAGAGATAACTAGTAGTCCAGTCTGACTGTGTGGGGATGGAGTAGTAGTTAAGGTATCAGAAAGAAGATAGGGTTTGGACTTTTGTGTCTGCTATGAAAATTTTTCCTGGCCACAGCTGACCTATAAGGATCTTCTTTCTTCTCCTTTCTTTTGCTATCTTAACAACTTATTAGTAATTAACCTTGGGCTTTTTTATCAGTGTTTGGAACAGAGAGATAGTCTAATATATTAGACCACAGATGTGGGCTAATTATTAGATATATACGTAATCTACATGCTTGATCAGTAAATGAATGAATAAATGAATAAAGAAATACTCATAGCTTCTTTTCTGTGTTACTCTTCAACTATATTCTGTGTTGTTATTTAATATTTTATGTGTTTGATCTTCCTTTTCTAGCTCAACAGAAATAATTTGAATGCAGGCACCATGCCATAATCTTCTTTAAACTCTTACCTCAGCTTCATCCATTGACTTTATTTCTAGTCTGGCCCCAGTCCTGGTTCTATTGCAGGAAAATATTAAGGCCTAATTGATATTAATTAAGTTAATTAGCCCCTCAGGCATTGAAGAATGAAGAAGATTGATATAAGCAAAATAGTGGTGTCCAGGGTAGATTTAAGACGTTGTTTTAATATAACAGTACAGGGATACAGTGTTAAGATATTAATGAGTGTGACACAAATGAGGACGGAAAGGAATGTACTGATACGAAAACTACTGCGGAACAAAAGACTCTGACCATTGGATTTTTCTTGATAGTATTAGAGGAATTCAGAGAAAAAGTTACTCACTGGGGAAAGAAGTTTCAAGGATGGATTTGCAAATTAAAGTGAGGCTTAACGAGGCCTAACTTGAGGATGTTAAAATAACATGGATAAACAAAACCCAATTAATATGTGTATTGCATATATGGCAAAGAAACTAATTCCACATACCTAATCCCATGAAAGGCTTCCCACAGTCCTGTGAGGTGGATTTTCACCTTTCTCTTAAGTAGCTGTGGCTACATGCTTCTGTGGTAATTCCCCCAGAGAATATCTCTTACCAGGCATTTAATCCCTAATAAAATCCTTGTGGGAGGAGAACCACTCAGCCCTAATTTAGCTAGTCTTTGGTTTAACAGCAACAGGAGGCCTTTTAAAGAAGATACATGTCCATTCAGGGTGGGTTATTAAAGTGCCTAAGGGTACTAGTACAGCTGCTACTTCCCTCAGGAGTCCTCATAAAGAGAAAACATCTTAACAAAGTAGGATATGACACAGAAGTGTGTGCCAAGCGTCAGCATTTTGTTGAGTCATCCCAGACCTTTCTTTCTTAAATTAAGCTATTTCTTTGAATCTATAATTCAGTTACCTGGACTCAACCTAAAAACAAAACTACTCCTGGAATTATGGGGATTAAAGGCTGGGAAGTGTAGGGGGAGGGGAGAAGGGAAAGAGACTGGCTAACCAATACAAAATTATGGCAAGGAGGACGAATGAATTCTAATATTCTGCAGCACTGTAGAGTGGATATGGTTAACTATAATTTGTTGTGCCTTTTCAAAAAGCTAGAAGAGAGGATTTGGAATGTTCAGAACACATATAAATGATAAATGATGTGATGGATGTGGTAATTACCCTGATTGGATCATTATATATTGTATATATGTAATGCACACTGTATCCCATAAGTTGTATAATTATTATATGTCAACTAAAAATAAAAGAAAAAAAATTTTTAAAAAAACTAAACTGCTTTTCATCCTGATATTTAAATTCTAGGTTTTAGGTGAGGTGCCCCAACCAAGATTAGAAGGAATTTTGGATTTTTGTATTTTTTTCCAAAACAGGAAATGATTTTTTCTTATAATTACTATAAAGCTCAGATTACAATTTAGTAAATAGAAAACAAAACAAGACATAGCTGTTTTGTGTCTGTGAGCTGATGCAGCCAGGAAGATTTTGTGGAGGAATTCAGCTTGATTTAAACCTTGAATAAAACATGGGGTTGGGATGGGTAGCAGAGAAGAGGAGAGTCCTGGAATGATAATAGGTCCCATTTGAATAGAACTTTGCAGCTGACAAGATGTTTTCACCTATGTTATCATATTTGACCTTCACAACAGCTGTCTGACACACCACTTATTAAATGGTATTTTTTAATTACTTATGTACAAGTCTGTTTCCACACTAAACCTGGAGCACTCCAAAGGCAGAGACTACATGCATCCCTCATGCTTAGTATGGTGCCTGGTGCAGAGAAGGTGAGCTGTGAGTGTTAGTGAAATGAAGTGAATTATAACATCTTGAATGTTTGGTATAGACAGGTATTATTAACTTGTACTGTAGATGTGAAAAGTGAGGCTTATGGAACTTAACCAAATTGCCCAAGTCACAATAAAGGGCAGAACAGTGCCCCAAATCAGACCCTAAACCCAGAGTCATTCTAACCATACAATATTGTCTCTGTGCTAAGTGCCAAGATGCACACATGAACCAAAGGGCTAAAAAGATGTACCCTTGTAGAACATCCAGGGAAATGGCAATGGCCCAATTTTTGTCTATAAAGTAACCTGATAATAAATTGCAAAGTTCTGTATCAACTTTGCAGAGATGAATCCAGAGGCACTGTAGGATAAGAGATGTCCCAGGATTTTTAGGATGGCTGCTGGGAAAATGATTTCTCTTTAGTCAAAAGACTCCTTGCAGTCTTAAAGCACCACGGCTAAAGCTTGTAACTTAAATCTCATGTATGAAGGGTATGCTGGTTTTGAGGCTTGAATCCTGGTTTGAGATCTACCACCAATATGATTATTGTCTATTGAAACCTCTTGATTTAAGAAGGAAATTTCTTGATTATTTTTTCTTATTGGATAAAATGGCCACATGTCACAGATATAAGGCACTAATATCAGTCAGTTCCAGTCCATTCCCTTCAGAATTCTTGGGATGTTCAGCACTGTAGCCTTGCAATATGAAGACAACTTTTTAAATCTACCCTGGACACCACTATTTTACTTATCATAATCTTCTTGGCTCCTCACAGACAACATAGTGTGCTTTGAAGGCATGCGAAGTATCATGGCAAAAAACTGGTGTAGAAAGCCTTTTGGTGTATCTTTGCATTCCCACTATGAAGCATAGTGCCTTATGCATAAGTGATACACATTTTTTAAAAATAAAAAATCCTTGTGTTGAAGAATCAGATCAAAATAACTCATGAAACATGGAATTAGATGAAATGATTGATTTAAATTTTCAGAGCACTCAGCTTTGCTGAATAACATTTGCCTACATTTCAATATTACCAACCTAATGGGAATATGCCAATAAGATTAGGTGGACACTATTGCAAGATTTTATCTATATCTTGGCGTGAGACTACAAGTGAAAGTATCCCTCAAAATTCACTTCTCCTTCTATAGCATGTGAGTTTGGACTTGATAACTACACTGCAGGCTGCTCCCTTTTTGGCTTGGCATCAGTTACATCAGAAACTATTTTGATTTTTTTCTTCATTTACAGGAAATTCTAAGCTATTCAATCTATTGTCTCAAATAAAATATATGCAAATATATATTTGTATATAACTACTGAATTATCTACAAAAACTGTGTGTATATAGTGTATGAATATATATGTGTGTGTATATATATATTTTTACAAAATATGTATTTCACAAGGACAGCAGCCTCACACAAGGCTTTGACCAACTCTTCCTTCTTCCAATAAAAATGATGTCAGACAAGAAGAAGATTCAGCAGAAACTGAGATGAGAGGGTCATCGAATCCAGGCATTCCTGTTACTCTTGTGTATTATGCTTTGTACAGGCTAAAAAAAATACTACCTAATTTAGTAATATATAAATAGAATATACTCACAGTAATTAGTAATTCTTTTGGAATAATAAGCAAACAGAATTAGGAATCTGGTTTATATTTGTAGTACTTAATAAAGCTAATAATTTCTATTCCCATCACCAAACATTAGCTTGTCTTTGAGTTTTTGCTGGTCTTATAAAAGATTTCCCTGGGAAATTGATTATAATAAGATTTCAAGGATTATTATAAGCTACTCAGAATATATTTTGATTTCATATTCTTTGATCAATATAATTTTTATAAAATTATAATAATTAGCAAATGGTATAGAAAGTAAGGATGAAAACAGATGGTTCATGAATAAATGGCTCCAAGGTCAAATAAGTTAAATTAATATCTGTGAAATTTCTCAATCCTTTATTATGTAAACAGTCACTGAGAATTTCCAAGAAGGGCATTGTACATATGTGTTGACTACATTATTATCAGCTATACCTCCATCCCTGCTTACCTCCCCACCGTCCAAATTTAGGCCTTATTATCTGGATCACAGATTTAACACCTTAATGTAGCCTGTTGCTTTTGCAGGTTCCATCAGAGAAGTTTCATTTCTTTATTAAGATGGTCAGTTCCTTTAAGGTGGAGATTAATTTATGCTTTTCCCAAACACCCCGTGTCCTCTAAAATAGCACTACCCACATACGGAAAGGTTCTCTGTGTACTTTTATTGATTGGTTGATTGAATCAGTAAATCCACAGCACCACTGGGTGCTGAGGATGTAAAAGTGAAAAAGACTTTTTGTTTTTGGCCTTAAAAATGTCAAGTTTAGTGTGAAGATACAGGCAACCAGATAAAATGCAATATCAGATGTAAAGACAAAATACTTTAGAATTTAAGTTGGGCAGAGTTAAGACAGACTATATGATTTTTAGAAAGTCTTCAAGGAGGAACTGACATTAGAGTTGGGTTTTGAAACCTGAGTAGGCGTTTGCCAGGTAGAACAGGACCGGGAGTTGGAAGAGATAGAAGTAGAAACGAAGGGCAGTCCAGGTAGGAACACAGCATATGTTAAGACGTGCTTTTGTGGAAAAAAAGTCAGTGTATTTGGAGAATTGTGAGATATGTGGAATGTCTGGGGAAGAAAACATATGTGCTGAAACAGAAAGAATACAGGTCAAAGAGTTAGATTAGGGTTAGTTTGTAAAAGGCCTTATATTCTGAGTGCATGAATTTGGATTTTATCCTGGGTGGTGGATAACATAGTGATTAGATTGTGAATTTTGGAATCAGACTGAGCTGGGCTCCTATCTGGGCTTTACCATTTACTTTTTTCAAAGATTAAATGAGAGATAATACAGATGAAGCATTTGAAATAGTGTCTGGTGTATCTAAGTACCCAATAAATGTTGGTAACCATGGGAGAACATGAATTTTAAAGCAGAGGAACTTATATCATTGAACTTCTTATTTATTTATTTTTGTTACTATTAGTTTTCATTTTGCTCACTTTTCCAGAATTGATTTTTGAAAAGACAACCATGGTGGCAGGGTAGAGAAAGACAAGACAAAAAAGAACTTTCTAAGCTGGGTAGCCTTGGGTAATAATAGTACTCACTAAAATGTATTGACTGCCTGCTGTGTGTCATGCAGTATGCTAAGTGCTAGACTTGCATAATCTCATTTAATTTTCACAGCATCATAGTAAGAGAAGTGCTATATTATACTCCTCATTTTACAGAAAATGGAGATTAAATAGCTAAAATGGCACTTAAAGGTCACACTCTGGCTAGTTCCTGAATGGGGTTTTGAGGTCTTTTTGATTTCAGATTTTTCATGAAATTGCTCTACTATGTAAATTACTCAATATCCCTGGGCCTCATTTTCCTCATCTGTGCCATGGGAAGGAAAAATACCTTCCTTATATGTTCTTGGGAGAACTTGCATGACTTGTGAAGGGACTAGTATAGTGTCTGATACATAGTAATTATAGTAATGATAGTAATTATTATTATCTTTATTTTTTAGAACGTCTTTAAATATAAATTAGAATATTCATTTGGAAATGACTTTGAGGGGGAATGAAGCGAAGACTCTTGCAGGAGTTCTAATCTATTGCTAAGCAACCAGCTGGCCTCTACTGTACTGGAAAGGCAGGATCTTTCTCTTTTATGGACTTTGAATTTTATATAACTGTATGCCTAGCTCTTTCTGAAGATTCAATTCAGACTTGTTACTTTCTATTATTCTTAATTCTATTTGTACAGTGTAGACTATAGTGTATGATATGAAATGGGAAGTTAGTCTGAGGGATAAAGTGTCCTCTGGTGGAGGGGTTCCATATTGCATTGCAGTTATCTGTTTTTCTGACTGTTCCCCAATAGACTGTAGATTTTCAAGGGTATTAGTTATATCTTGGTCATCCATTTATCTCCAGAGTCTTTTAAGTGCTTGGCTCATAGTAGGTGCTTAATAAATGAGCTTTACATGAAGGAAGAAATAATTGAACAAATGAAAGGCAAAACAGTCCTACACAGACATTATATTTTGGGGCTACCTTTCAATTCTAAGGTCATACTAAGTTAACAATGCCTGTTATGACATCACTGTTACAAGATTCTCTAAGGCTTCATTAAACATATATACCCACTAAAATTATTAATAGATGCTGTACATACTAGATAAAAATCAGTTATTCAACTGATTGGAAGTTAACACTTCACATAACTGATACCATGAAATAGCAGCAATAAAAATTCTCTTTTCGCTCATGATAAAAATACCCCCATACCACCTTCCTTCTTTCTAGCAAGAAGGGGGGACTATAGACCTGTTTCATCTGACTAATGGAGCCTTTTCTCAAAGAGAGACTGGGAGGCTCAAAATGTCTCTGTCTCTCCTACACCGGGTACAACATAAGCACATCATAATGCAGACTCCAAGTACTCCAATGGCATGTTCCTGCTGAGACAGGAAATAATAACATTCATTATTGAGGTTTTAGTCATTCCTGAGGGTGGACCATCTTGGTATGAACTCACGGTAACAGGGTTTAGAAAATTTCCAGTTCTTAGAGTACCTCCCTGTTTAGGACTCTCTCTCACCTCTCCTGCAATCGGGAGGATTCTGTTCTGAAACACACTTAGACTGTCCACTGTGAAAATATGAAAAGGTGACAAGTTACACTATATTCAGACAGAAGGGGGAAAAAAAAACCCTGTTCATGTAAAGGGAAAACAGCAACATAATATTTTAGGAAGCTAGTGAGTTATGGGTACATATTAATATAATCTTATTCCTTTCCCAATGTGGGGGTGGAGGGAGGAGGGAAGAAGTGAGGGAGCATCTGTCTAAGGCCCCACAGATCAGAAAATAGTGCTCTGCTCCGCTATGACGACGAGCATTTTAAAACTCCTCTCCCCATCAGGCAACTTGGCTCTGGGATAATCACCCCAGATATGAATTCATAGAGTTCTGTCCATTCTACAGTTTCATTATAGAAAACGTAAGCATATGAGATGCAGAGCAACACTCTGGGCTTTCTGTGGTTGTCTGGGCTCCCCTTAGCCCTCCCCGGGACTGGCTGTTCAGCAGTGGCCACAGAACCAGCCCAGATGTTTTCAGAGTAAATGTGATGTTTGACTAAGACTCTGGGAAGCAAGGAGAGGAGGAGTAGGGGGTTTATAAGAAAGAAGGCCTTATCAGTTGATGCTAAAAGCACCTGTCTCACATACATACTTATCCTTTTTCCAGCCCTTTCACTCAATTCTAGGGTAAGCAAATTGTGCTTAACTTCTACAACTCCTTACTTAGAAACTGCTTCCATCGCAGTTGTCTCCTGTCTGACATCTTTTCTCTTAATGTTCATTTTGAATTAATTTCTCCTAGATAAATGTCATCACATGTATGTGTGTGAGTGGGTGTATTTATGTGAACAAATATGAAGTTGGAAAGAAAGATACAAAGGCCTTATAAATTTGGCCTCTCTTTTTGTATGTCTCCAGGCCTTTTTTCCTCCCTGAGGGACTAAGGGAAAGCTTTCTAAGAGCACTGAAGGATTATTCTCTCTCTCTCTCTCTCTCTCTCTCTCTCTCTCTCTCTCTTTCTGTCAGTTTTTATTTAGTGCTAAAGGAATAAGAAGGAAGAGAAATTGGGAAGGGAAGATCATTGGTTCCCAGTTAACCCTGCTTTTCTGTGGGGCTGAGGTGGTCACTCCAACAGAATTGTCCTTACTCTAGCTTGCACTCTTCTCCTCTGTCCCACCAGGACATACCAATGCAGTCTTGCCATTTCCTTGGCTATATCCAGACAAGTGAGGAAACCAAAGTGAAATGCTATCTTGCTGTTGTGGAGAAACTTGGACAGTTCCTGGAGTAGATACATTGAGTGGCTACCTCTGTAGATCTGGACCTGACCCAAGGAAGCCTGGTCTGTTTGATCTGGGGTCCCCTTACTCTCTGGTCTCCACCCTCTCTGCCCCTTTCCCTGCTTGTTCTCAATCAAGACAGCCTTGAGCAAATCTAATTTCTGGGCTGATCAGATCTGAAAATTCTAAGCATTGACTAAACACTCCTAAGAATATTGCATGGTATAATTAAGACCTAATGCTTGCCAAAACCAGCTCCATGTCATCTCCTGGATGAATGGATTATTCCAAAATATCAGTTTATGGACTGGATAAATTGGAATTACCTAGAAAACTTGTTACATGACAGATTCTTACTTACATTGCCCAAGGTTTTGCCTCAGTGTGTTTGATAGTCAAGCAAGTTTGTTAGATTTGTGAACTCCAGTTCTAGACCTCCAATCAGAAGTTGCTCTGGACAAAGCCCTTGAGCCCTTATATGATGTAATCATTTTCCTCTTGTCCAGCTTACTCAGGTGCTGTTTGCCTAGTTTTCAAGGACAGGAATTATGCCACTTTGTTATATCTAAGTGGAAGGAAAACAGGACCCCAATAGGCTGTTGAGTTACTCCCACAAAATGATCCTTTGAGGCTCATCTTGTAGACACAGTGAGATCCAAATAGAGCTGTATAAGGGGATTATGGGCATAAGGCCATCAGATACACCAGTGTACACACATATGTGCCTACACATGTACACACACTCTCATTGCCTTGTCTCTGGGAGCCATGGACAAAGTTGCCCAAGCTCTTGGCCAGGGCTGCTATGAATGATGACTCAATCTGCATGCTGCATAATTTCCGGCACCATTTTCACAGACCACAATGTGAATGGCCTCCTAGCAGTTGTGCAGTGTGGTAGTCCTTGGAAAAAATTAGTCATTATTTTGAAAACAGGAAGGATCCCACCACTGAGAAAGCAAATGCAATGTTTGGTGTTGAAATTTCAACAGGATTCAACAGGATTATCTTCTTGCTCTGCAGCTAGGTCTCAAGCTTTGTTCTCAGCACATGCACACACATATATACACACTCTACTTCCTGGACTTCCCCTTTTCTCTAATCCAGGTTGATTTGCAAGTTTCCCTTCCACATCTCTGTACTACAGGTGGATTGGGAAATGCCACAATAAATTAGAAGTGGAGCATTAGTTTATGGTGAGTGATTTCTCAACTCAAGGCTCTTCTAGCATTCTGGAACTGTTTAATACAATCTTGGCGTTCTTTGTCTCCAGAGCTTTTCTCTTGAAATCAAATCCCATGCAATAAAGCACGTTCATTTCATGCAACATAGCTCAGTTGATGCTTATAGTTTCAAATACCCCAGTCACTGGGTGCAACTCAATTGGGAATGCCTCGTGTGAAGGAACATGCACAGTGCAGCGACATGGAATGTTCATCACCAAACACAAGGAAGTAAAGGAGCTGCAAAGCTACATAGCTGGAGGAGGATTAGCTTTCCTGATTTCATTTCAAGAACAGCTTCTTTTCTCTACAGTCCACTGGTTTGGCATGGCATCTGCCCTTGGCTGTGAGATGATGTTATATTCAAAGTAAATCGGATTAATTTCCAGGCTTGTCTGGGATCAGGGGCTGGAGTCTTTCCTCGATTGCAGTCCTTCCCTTAAAACTAGTCCTAAGTTTTTGCATTTGTTTTATTAAGTGATCAGATAGCCCTGGAATGTGAATTTCCTCCAATCTCTTCCACTTTGCAAACTCCAGAACCATTTAACAGTAAGTTAAAACCCAGGGGAGGACTTACTGTGAGCTAAGCCTTCAGACATGCAAAGCGCACAACCCTGGGAAACAGCAGCACCTGGGACAGGAGGCTCCCATAACTTCACATGAGGATGGTGTGGGTTTTGCAAATCAAACACACACAGAAAACCAGTAGTGGCCCAGGCTGGACGCACTATATGAGATGCACAGTTGAGTGGGGACCCAGACCAGGGAGCCACCTGTTCCTCTGGCTTGCATACACTTATTTCACACCTCAGACCACTCACAGTTTGCTTACCTGCTCATTGTTGCTCTCCCACCATTCCCCATACTCCCTTTGGGGGTGAAACACTCTATTTCCGACTTGTGCTGGGCCAGTCTCCTGTCTTTGTACCTAGTGAGCATGAACAAAGACAGGAGCAAACAGAAAGACGTGATTGTGTGCTTAACTGCCAGGCTGAGGAAGGGCCAGGACTGCAGGGAGAGTCATCCTGTGCCGAAAAGTATCCTGTGTGATACTTATTAGATGATTGTGATGGTATATGGACACCGCTGGGGATGATTTTGTTACTTCTTGGTCAAACCACATGTAACTCACCCTTTTACATTGCCTATTAATCTGTGACATTCATCATATTTAATAGTCAATGATAAAAAGAATGCAATTCCTAGCAACTTAGAACAAGATGAATATCAATCAATCAATCAGAATTTACTTAGTGCTTACCATGTGTCAGACACTGTACTAGAACTTTACCTAAATTTAATTCTTTCAACAGCCCTGTGGCAGAGCCTCTGTTATTATTTCCATTTTACTAATGAAGAAACCTAAGATTGTAAGGATTAACTAAATTGACCAAAGACACACATTAAGTGGTTGGGCTGGATTTGAATGCAGGGAGTCTAAGTTTAGAACCAATACTTTAATCATTATAAGGTATTGCCTTCCATTACCAGGTTTTTTAAGAAAAACTAATTCTCACCATTAATGAACCTTCACTGAGTGGTACTATGTCTGAATATTATATAAGACCTGGCAATAACAGAAGAGAGAAGACACGTTCCTTGGATGTGAAAAGTTTCTTTAACCATTAAGTTGAAGTTTGACAGTCAGTGTTGGGTTGCCTACATTTTAGAGTGTGACTCAAACAGCTTTTGTATCAGAATTGGCAGTTCACTATCCCTGGAAGGTACTAGATGTTCATCTAAAATAAGTTATGAGAATCCTAACATTAGTCAGCTACATGGTGCATGAAGGTGAGTCATTATACTTCATTGACAGTTTTTTCAGCCAACATGCTTTTACCAAAGTACTCTCTTTTACTCATCAGTTTAACTCTGTGGGGTAGGTAAAGAAGCACTGTTATTTTCATTTGCCAAATGAGGAAACTGTGATTTACTTAACTGACTTCACCAAAGTCACAAGCGTAGTCGGTAGACGATAACTTCCAGCAGAGCTTTCAGGGTCCCAAGACACTTAAGGTTTTATTACTTTATTTACTTTTCCCTAATAAAATTGGAGCCTGATATGATACCACTTCATCCATATTTCTGGTATTCAATAGACAATGATAAAATGAGTTGTTATCATAAGACTTATTTACCCCAATATAGTCACATTCTTTTTAGTTTCTTTTCCTACTGTTTCAAAAGTAATATAAAATAAAAGAAAATGCAACAAAATCAAGATCATTATTGGTCCTGAAGAAGAGACTTTCCTCTTAATTTTTTTCTCTTCTAAAATGTTATTAAATAAAAGTATTTAGTATTTGAATAAAAATGGCTCATTACATCAAGCTAAATGGATGTAGTGGGTTAACTTATTTGTAGACGTTAGTTGAACACATATTAAATTTTAGGTAATGGGCTTTGTACTGCAGATATGGTGATAAATAATCTGCAGGTCCTGCCTCATAGACTTATAGAATAATGGAGTAAGGAAGGGAAGAAGAAGCATGCGCACAAGTAACTCTAGATTTAGGCCATAAAGAAGAGAGGAAAAGAATTTAAAGAGTCTGTTAAAGGAGGTAAAGCATCAGACCAAGCTAGATAGAATAGCCTTTATTTTACCAAAGAAAATATCTCAGAAGAGAATCCTTTGTGAAGTACCAGTCATCAAATGATGTTCTACATTTCCATGCAAAATATTTTGCGGTTGTTTGTGAATTGGATTGCACAACCAAAATACTGCTATACAGCTTAAATTAAAAGAATATTAATATAATAATAAATTATTGATGATCATTCAGTTCCTTACAGAGGGATCTTTAATGTATTTTTGAATGTCTTCTGTTAGACTAATTGTCAATTAATTATTTAAATCTTTCATTGATGAATTAAGAAACCTACAGTCTTCATGCTTATAAGCTCTTCTCTCTTTCTCTCTCTTATGCCCACATATACTTTCTGCCAGGTGACCTCCATTTATGAACTATGAAATAGATCGTAAACATCCTATCCTATCAAAACCCAACAACTTTTTGGTAAAAGTTTTCACTGAAAAAAACAAAAACAAAAACTAACAACAAGAAAAAACTCCTTCTAGTAAGACAAGAGATACCTTAGACTTTTTGGAACTTTCAAGTAGTTTTATAGTCAAAGCAAGGTGAAAATGACATTAATATAAAATGGGAAGCTCATCTTTACTTTCAGATGGGACCCTTCTTGCCTGTCTATGAGTACAGCTTAATTGTGTTTGCCAGATACTTAAATAGACCACATTTTCATTCGTTCATGCACTTATTCATTATTACATTCACCAGTAATGTGCTGTTCAAAGTAACTAGTAATACTTTAATAGTCTCCACTGTACATATACAATTCTTTCCAGCTGAGTTTATTTCAGAAACATGGAACTGTCAATTAAAAATAGTTTATGCTTTTCAGAGTTTATAGCTCATAAAATATCAATTAAAAATTTCATTTCTTTTATCTAATAAATTTATATATATTTTATACACTAAAATATACATAAACATCAACACACACACATACTTGTGAAGCACTGTTCTAGGTGCTTTACAAGTATTAACTCACTTTTCAAGTAAAAGGCCAAGTTTATTGTAATTATATTCAAAATTATAATATAATAGAAATAATAATAATGACAGAATATTGAGTGCTAGGCTGTTTTCTGTACATTATCCTCAATCTTAAAACTACCTTATAAAGTAGGTGTCATTATCCTCTTACTGAAGAGGCAGACACTGAGGATCAGTGTTCGTAAGCCAAGCTGACATGGTGTAGGGAACCCAAAGTTAGAAATTAGGTCTCTCTGGTTTTAAAGCTCATGCTATTTCCACTAAACTTCCCTCTAAGTAACAATGTTACTACATTTAGAAACAAAACTACAAAAGCTTATTATTTACCTTTTCTCTTTTTGATCCCATTTTGCAAATGAGTAGCAGAGTTAACAAGGACAGCCAGTGGAGGATCTAGTGATAAGACTTTACATTTTGTTCCTTCGTCTGGGTCATTATACGTGTACTACACAGGTTTAGTGTACGTCATTCAAAACCATTTACTGAGTACTCCACACACTAGGCACAGTGATAAGGAGCATATGGGTAACTATGCCTCTGATAAGTTCACAGTCTAGAGTGGGAGGATGAAATGTAAACAGACAATTTCTAAACAATGCAGGAAATTTTATTACAGGAAAAAATACAAGAAGTGATATCTAACCCATACTAGAATGGCAGGGAAGACTTCAGTGAGAAATAACATAATACTTAGACCTTAAAATATGAGTAGAAATACCCTGTAACAAGAAGGGTAGGCAGGGAGAAGAAAAATCAAGTGCAAACACACGGAGAGGCTTAGCAGTTTGGTCTATATGGAGAAACCCTGTTTAGAATTTTTCTATTGTAATAACGTAACCATAAAATAAGAGAAGGTAGAATGAGAATACAGATGGAGAGGTATATGAAAGTGGTAAATTTGACTGCCGGTTATGAGACACCACTGTGAGATCTTTATGCCAGGTAAAAACATGGTCAGAGTTAACACTTCAATAAAATACTGTGGACTTCAGGGAACAAAACTAGAGATAGACAAATACAACTGCAATAATGTGTGTGAGAGACAATGAGAAAATGCCTTAGCGTAGTGATGATAATATGGATGAAAAGTAGAGTACAGTTTCAGAACTCTAGGGGGCAAAATGAATAGGATTTATTGGATGATGAGGGTAAGAGAGAAGTGTAGAATGCTATGGCAGTTACTGTTTTGGGTGCTGCAATTAACTGAGTTAAGAAAATACAGGAGAAGGATACATTTGTGGGGAGAAATAAAGATCTTCATTTTGGAATAATGGGTTTGAGATGCTGGTGGGACATCCAAGTAGACATATTCCACAGTTACGTGGGTATAAGAATCTGGAGGTTAGAGGACTCATACACCAGGGAGCCATCAGCATACAGATGGTTGCAGATACAATGAGAAGGGCTGAAGTGCTCAGAGAGAACAGGTAGACTATATGTTTAATGGAGAGAAAAGGCTTATAGACTTGGTCATTCTACCTGTTCAAAACTTTTATAACACTGTTAATGTAAGCATTACCCCAAAATATATACTAAGTGCCTAATATATGCTAGACATTGAGTTCAAAATTCTTCAATCTGATAATTTTCCTATAAACTCTAGACTTCTAGATTCGTGCTCAATACAGCTTTGACACTTCGGTTCATAGGTCAGAAGCTTGGCATGAAAAACTATCAGAAGAGTTGTAACACATTTCAGAATGACTTGTTTTGGAATAAAAATAAGGTCTAGTTGTCTTCCCTGAAGATTTTTTGTTGTTGTTGTTCTTTTTGTACCTTCTTTATCCAGGAAGCTCTAATGCCTCTTTACTTAGTTTTATAAGAGCCCATGTTCATCTGATAAATCTAAAAGATGTAGGGGTAAGAATCACTCAGGATTGCATAGTAAATGTAGTTTCTTTGTAATGATTTGGATCAAAAAAATTTATGATTTCACTTCATTTCCTCTTCTGTACCAATGTCTACTGAACACTGGGTTATTGAAATTTCTATATTGACTCTGCAATTCAGAATGGGTAAATGAGTCCAGAATGAAATGAAAGACCAGGATGAAATGAAGAAATTCAAAGAATAAATGTGTATATTAGGTGAAATAACTGGTATTGGAGGAATAATGCCTGAAGTTGGAAGGAAAGGAGAATGTTTCATATTGGAAATAAAGATTCCTTATGTGAGGGTGATCAAGGGAATACGTTTGAGTAAGTGGCCAGGAGTAGAATGGTTAAAATGCATTAGAGTTGGAGGGAAAAAAAGAAGCTATGATAACAGTTTGTCCTTTATATGGACACTAAAGTCACTCAGAACGATAACAGAGCTTGGGGTGGACAGAAATTCTTCACCTAGAAGTTGGCAGTAAATAGTAGTTATAAACAAAGCTAAAAGGTAGAGGGATAAGGAGATGTCATGAATCTCAATTGAATGAGAGTCTAGTTTTTATGTTTCTGTGTGTGAGGGTGTGGAAGCAGCACTGAGTTGCTGACCTCCCCCTCGTTGTCCTGTAGAACATGTGAGATGGAAGAATAAGTAGCCTTACTTGAAAGGGCTACAGGGGAAGTGATGTCCTGGGTTTCAGTCTAAAATAAAGACAGTAAATAAAATGTTTAGTGATGAGGTTGAAGATGAAGGGGGGGATTATCATCAAATGGGGATTATAGATGGGCCTGTAAATGGTTTGGAAGGGAAAGGTCCAGTGGATGAAGCAAAGAACAATTTGTATAAGTGGAATTTCCCAACATAACACTATTTCTGAGATTCTAGGAAGATTTCCTAGATGAATTCTTTTCTCACCTTCACCTGATGCCAAGGAGTGAAGGTTTTCCATCCTCCATGGGTGAAGAGGCTCAGATGCACACGCTGTTGTGAGTAGATACCCCATGGCATATTTGGAGGGGTGTTTGCTGATAGACAATGCAAACTCTCTGAGAATTATATTTGGTTAAAGATGAGTGGGGAGGGAGAACCTAAAGACTGTAGAGATCACAATAGTGGAGGGAAAAAAGGGACAGTATATTGGAAAAATGTACCAGAGGCATATTTCTCTGACCCTACAATTTTGTCAAGGGTTTATCCTGCTCAAGGCTTTGTTCTTTCCAATAGATAAAATTGTATTGAGAAATAATTTTCTGTTGCCACCTCCTCTTCCATACTGACTTCTACCATGCCCCATACACTACTCCTTGAAGGAGCACTGTGCTAATCCTCGTGAACTCTTACACCAGCCAGCTCATCTTCCAGTCCCAACCTAGGTGTCATTCAGCTTAGTGAAAACCACAGGGAAATATTTTTTCATATGTGTAGAAACCACGGTATATATGTTTTACTTTATTCTATCATGCTTTAAATTATTCAGAGGAAAAAAAAACACAACATGATCTCTTTAAGAAGTCTGTGAAAGGGAGATGGAAAATGTTTCATATTTCACATATGTTTTCTGTGTAAATTTTAGTAACTCAATATGGAGTGGACACTAATGGGGCAGGAAAGTAAGGTTTGGGAGTAAGTGAGTAGGCGTATGCTCTTTAAGGAAATCTCTCATTTAAACCATCAAAAATGTATCCCATTTACAAAGCAAATTTTACTCCTTTTTTCCCTCAACTATTTTCTATTCTTCAGAATAGAAATATGGTATGAGCAGAGAAAAATGATATGGGAAGGGATGAGTTTATCTTGACCACTGAAGTGCCAAAAAAAATAAAAGTTATTGAGTGAGGGACATTTAAAGTAATTATAGGACAAATCACTCTAAATGTCATGGAAAATCCTATAAGGGATTTTCATATTAAAATTGCAGTAAAGAAGGCAGAGTTTTAAGACAAAGCTTGAGCATAAACCTGGGAGCCTGGAGAGTTTTTAAAAAATGATCAGGGTGAATAAACCCAAAACATACAGCTTGTATTATATAAGCCCTGAACAAGCATTTTCTGAGTGAACGCTTATATGAACAAATGAATGAAATGGAAAAGTAACTTTAGGGGTCATCAAATCTCCAAGGAGCTGTGTTGTTCTTTGTTTTGTTTTGTTTTTAATAATAAATGAAAACTGAAGATATTTTGTAGAATTTGGTCAAAAGACCAAGGAAGAGAGAAAAGGTTAAAGATTTTTGAAGAAAGTGGTAACCAATGTAGAGAATTTTGAGATAAAATGATTGTAGGAGGAAAAGGAGGAAAAAACATACTTTTTCACTTGCACTTCATAATCAGTCAGCAGATACTGCAGACTCCATTTTCAAAACATACCTAGAATTTGATCATTTCTCACCAATACTTACTAACCTGGTCCAAGCCACCATCATCCCTTAAAACTGTAATAGGTTCCTAAACTGGTTCTGCTTCTGTCTTTCTCATCTTCTCTGACCCCAACCCAATGCAATCCAACCTCCACACTGCAAGCAGAATAATCCTGGGAAAATAAAAATCTTTCCATATCACTTCTCTGCTCAAAATTCTCAACTAGTTACCCATCTCTCAGTAAATTGTAAATTTCTTATAATGATTTACAAAGCCCTACATCATTTTCCTGCACCCCCACTGCCCGTAACTCACTTTTTCTCCCTTGCTCACATTGTTTCGTCCACACTGAGCCTTCTTGTTGTTGCTTGAAGACACCGGACAGCCTCCCACCATAGTGTCTTTGCTTTAACCATTTCCTCTGCCATCAATGCTTTCTCCCAAAATATCCTCAGAGCTTACTTCTTCCAAATCTTGGCCCAAATGTCACTTTTTCAATACATCCTGCCATGATGATTCTATTTAAAAAGGTAACTCCAACCCCACTTTTCCCATTTCTATTTCCTACTTTTATCAGTAGGACTTATCCAACATAATTTATATTTTATTCATTTATTTTATCTATTCTCTGTTTTCCCCAATGGAATCTCCAATAGAGTGCAAGCGCTATGAAAGCATGGATTTTGAATGGTTTTCTTCACTGCTGTCTTCCCAGTGCCTGTGACATTGCCCAGCTTTTATATGCGATATTTGTTGAATGAAGGCATGCATGAATGAATGAATAAGAGAAAAATCAAGTTATGGAAAAATTTTCAGGTGGGAAGGAGGAAAGATCAGCAAGCTCATGCCAAATGATTTTAGAATTCTTAATAAAGTCAGAGTGATAACCAATGACAGTAGAATGGGTAGAATTTGAGTTTTGTAAAAGTACAAGTGGAAAAGTGAAATAGCCTCTTTGGGCAGTGCTATGGTCTGAATGTTTGTGTTCCCTCAAAATTCATATTTTGAAATCCTAACCCTCAAGGTGATGGTATTTGAAGGTGAGGCCTTTGGGAAGTAATTAGGTCATGGGGGTAGACCCTCATGAATGGGATTCATGCTTTTAAAAAAGAGACCACAGAAAGATTCCTTGCCTCTGCCACCATGTAAGGACACAACAACAAGGGGTCACCTATGAACCTTGAGCCATTGTGGTCCTATGAGCCACTGAATTAGCCTTTTTAGTGTCAGACATTCTTTTTGTGTGAGATTAATTTCCTTATCATTTAAGTGACTTTGAATTAGGTTTTAGATTCTCTGATGCAGAAGGCTTCTACCTGCTATACTTGGTTTCATTACTTTCTCTACTAAGACTGAGTCTAAGAATTTCTTAAGTTGTTTATAGCATTTACTTAGGTTTGGATATTTATGTTATGTGTGTGAGTATGTGTGTATGTATTTATGAAGACCCTAAAGAAGTAAGTTACTAACAAATACTTTAGTTTTACCTAGATGTTTGTATTCTTTTAAATATCATTCCTTTTTATGCATACCGTCAATATAAAACACATGTGAGAGTCTTCATAAGCTAGATTTGTATAGAACAAAAAAAGAAGGAGATAGATTGGGTAAAACAAAGCATTGTTTTCTTAAGAATCCACACTTGGAGAAAACCTAACGATTGGCCGTCATAACCATGGTACAAACACTCCCGTTCACTTACTGGAAACTATGCTAATTATAGTCATAACCAGTTACTGTGGGTTTAGCTTTACCTTCTCAAACTGATTAAGTGATGGGAAGTAACTCACGTCATAGCACTGAAGCCTTGTAAGTACTCTGGGAAGCTTTTGGTCACATGTATTTGAAGAATTGGCATTGGCTTGCACATGTTTGACAGATATTTTTCTCAATGACCTTTTATGTCATTAGAATAAGAAAGTGTCCTGAAAATCAAAATAAAGAAAAAGCTCAGTGGCCTTATGTGCCTGTCCCTTAATAGTCAGTGATAGATCCATGTAGAAGTGATTCTGGCTCTACTCAATAACGATTTTGGAATTCTCTTCCAGGCGCCATCCTATTTGAGACCAATTATTGCAACTTTTGGAGCCAGTTTCCATTTCTTAGCTCTCTCTTTTCCTTTGCCTCACTGGCTTTGGACAGAATGTTTCTGACTTTAGTTTTTAATTTGACTTTGCTCTACTCATTGTATCCTCTTCCCCTTTGTACCAATACAAAGCTTTATAACAGCTTTGAGCACATTCAACCCTGTTCCCATGTTGGTTCCTTGAACACCAGCCAAGACCTCAGCTTTTGGACCCCAGGCAAAGTTTGAATCAAATACCAACCCATAGATGATATCTTTAGTGATCACTCAGAAACACAGTTTATAAATTTAAAATGTCTTAGGGAAAATGTATGAGGCAGATTGCCCCACATTGCATTTTTCTTTCCAGATTTATTGCCCCGTTCCTTTTAGGACCATCCTAACTTTGGATCCTGGCATTTATAAAGTGAAGAGACAAACTATGGTATGTATAATGTACATTTGAATAGCATTTACAATATTATAGAAAGCCTTTTTGTGTACCATTTAATTTTCTTAAGCAACTCAGTAATGTCATTATTATCCCCATCCTTCAGATAAGGAACCTGTGGCTCAGAAAGCTTCACAATTTGGTCAAGGCCCCATAGCTAGTAAGTCACAGAAGAACAATTAGAAGCCAAATGTTTTACCTCCAAATCTCATGCTCTTTATTAACAGCTCACTTTTTTCTTCTTTTTATGCTAAAAAATCCCTAATTTAAATAATCTGATAACACATTTGAGAGACAGAAAAGGTCATACATGAAGGTAATCGTGTGTACTTAGTGGAGCTAGGCCTTGAGCACAATATAAACTTATTTTTTAAAAGGTCAAATTTGACTATGTAATGGCCAAGTGGAATAAATCACCCTCCAGGCCACCTGTTGATACGCAAACAGGCTGTCGTTTCTCTGGCTAGAGTTTACCTAGATAGGAATACACCAAAAATCTGAAGGCTGTAAAAGAGGCATCACTGAGAAGAGCTGACAATCAGTGTCGATTGTGGGATGTAGTGTGGTGTCAGAAGACAGGAGGGGATGAGGTGGTAGAATATTTTAACAGCTCCCAAGTGTTCCAAAGATTGCTAAAGGAATGCCCAAGTCAAGCTTCCAAGTCAAATTGATCAGAGGAAAATTCTAGATGAAGTCAGAAGGAAAGTCATTATGGATCTTCAGTTTAGAGGGAAAGAGTAAGGCCAAATTTAAAAAATTCAATATTATCCAGTGATATTGCCAAGTAATTCCCTACTCCAACCTCATCCCTCAAGCTTCTATATATCAATATATAAGTAAATATGTTGGAATTGTTCACTAGCTATTCTGGCAGATCTCATGGTCTCAACACACAGAAAAACATCTTTTGCCCAGCCTTGAAATGTCAACTTGACTCATTCAAAGATTTCAGATTAAAAACAAAAATTGAGCATGATTAATAGCCCCAGAAAATAATGTCATAAGTGAACATAAGTTGAAAAAATTTTTAAGAAGCTGCCAGGTAACATATTACTTTATGCTGTATAAAAATAAAGGGAAGGTAGAATTTGACAGGTAGGGAGGTAATGCAAATAAGCAATTAAAAAGTAAAGAATCACCTAGTAAATTCTATTCATAGGAATTTATGCTAAAGAAATAATTCAACAGAAGCTCAAAGATTTCTGCACAAAGATTTTTTTTCCTTCAGTGTTGTAGAAAATAGCAAAAACGAAACAAAACAAGAACAAACAAACCACTAGAGAATAGTTTAAGTTACAGAATAGCAATATTATGGAAATATGTTAAATTTTGTATTGAGTAAAGCCTTTCATTAAGCTTCCAGAGAATTCCCAAAGGATGTATTTTAATCCCACTTATGATGAGAACTTGTTTTCAGATATGAATCATCATAAGTCATTGCCTTTCTGTTGTGTACTTTTCTTCAACATTGCTATTTGTTTTACACTCAATAGAAACCCAGGAAGATACACACTTGAAAGCCAGTCCTAAGGTGCTTTACCAGCTTTCGCAATATCCTCAATAGGGAAAACTTTTTGGGGAGGAACAAAATGTTGACTAGAGGGAGGGTCTCCATAGGAGAACAAGACCAACTTAAAGAAACATTTCAGTAAAGCATTAATCAAAAGTTGTTGGCTTCTATTTTAGGACTGAGAAATTTTCAGACAAATAATGTATTCATTCCAAAGACAGATGAGTAGTTTTCCTACAGGGATTTTTCCCTTACATTTTTGTACATGAACTACTAGAAAAGCTTTGGAGGCAGATTAAACTGGATAATATTGACAATCAGAGAGCCATTATTTAGTGAGCACTCGGAATATGCCAGGCACATTCTGAGTGCCTGGATTTACTGATTTAATCATTGCAACAGTGCTATGAATTAGGTTCTGATATTATCCCTATTTTACAAATGAGGAAGAACTAGGCCACAGGGAAGTTAAACAACTTGCCCAAGGCCCGTGGGTCGGTTAACTGTGATATGTATTACTTCTCCCTAAAATGCTGGCCCCACACACTAGCAATGCCATTCATTCCACCTAGTTCTGTCTTTAAATGGCCTAAGGGACATAGGTAACTGTACTAGTTTTCAAACCCTTTCAATTTTTTTCACAAAGTCCTTGTCTTGAGCCACGGCCTGTGCTCTTTCTTGAGCCCTTTGCACCCTATTGGGTAGGAAGGCTGATCCCTCTTTGGTGCTGACTTTGATCACAGTTTGTACTAGCAACTTGGTTCTCCCAGTCTGGGGACTGGTGGGGCTCAAACCCCAGTACCCCTCTACGGAAGCAGATTTGCTCTGAAGCTAATGGAGTATCAGAGCCCCTTACTCACAGCAGCCCCCTTGCAAGGCCATGTTCCTGTTTTTTATATTCACATTTTGTAATTCTTTTCTTAAATAAAGTTCCCCAAAAGGGTGAACTTTAGGTCTCACAAAACCTGGGTCTACCTGTTTCCCAGAGTTTGCCTCTCACCCCGTAAGAATCATAAAACTGGCTGTGTTATGTTAGTAGAGTTGCTTATGCTTTCTGAGTTACAATTTCCCCATCCACAAAATGGAAATGCTGGGGGTCAGGTAAGATAATTTATGTAAAATTCTCTATTTTTACAGGTGATTCATAATGTTACTTTTATACCTGTCATCTTTTTCTGTACTAATGATTTCTATAACCAGGCACGTTTTTCCCAGATAGCTCTGGTACAAAATATTTTGTCCTGTTATCTCCACATGTCCCCTAATACTTACATAACCATGAATCCTCTTATGAGACATAACCAGTATAATCTGTATTAATTCTTGTAAATTAATGCATTTTTGATTTTTACCTCTGTCCAGATCTAGTACATACGACCTGTCTGCTCCCACATACCCTAACTTGTGCTGCTATGATTTGGGCTAGATTTGAGAGTGATGTGGAGACAGACAATGCTCTTCTCTTTATTTCCTCTTAGCCTGTCTCCCCTGTTAATCTCTAGTAGAGACTTATTCTCTTCCTTCATAATTATTACAAATTGTAAGTAGATATCTGTTTGCTTACTAGTTTATTGCCTGTCTTTCTCACTAGACTATAAGCTTCATGGGGGCAAGGGCATGTCTATTCTTTTAACAAGCACCTAGAATGGATCCTGGCATATAGCAGCAACTCAGCAAAAGCCTTTTGCATGAATGCAGCTGTGAAAATGGTAAAGTTGGGAACATTTATCAAAGACAAGGCAGCACTGTTTATCCAAACCTAACTCCGTCTAAACTGGCCTTCCCTTCAGTTGCACATAGAAGTTCATTCACCAGCTCTTCTGATCTTAACTAAGTTGTTCTGTTTGCCACCCTCCTTTCTTCCTCTAGTCCTCTCCCTTCACCTTCAACGCCCTTTTAATCCCTCCTGTCCTATCTCCACACATAAAACTTGTCCCCTTTTTTTCTTTCTTCAGTCTCTGGACTATTTAGAAACAAATAAAAAGTGTTTCTAAATTTTGCAAAGAAGCTTAGTTCCCATTTCTCTCAGGTTTTAAAATCATTTGATTTTGACAAGAACAAAGTGAGGTACAGGCAGGAGAGGGAGGTTGGGATGTTCATGTTCCCTGCACGTATGAGAGGGACAAGGGCTGAAGGGAGGGGAGTCATGCCTACTGTGACAGCTGCAACTGCCCAGGAGTGGGGATGGCACCCGAGGAGAGGGGAGCAGTCCTGGCACGTCCTGGGCCTGCACTTGCGTGGAAGAGTGGCCATCAGAAGGATGATCTCCACTCCCCGGTCCTGGGAGGAGGGGACTAAAAGCACAAGTCTACGGCTAGGGGCTGCCCTTCCACTTCCTTCTACTCTTCATCACGTTGTTTAAAGAGTATCATTTTAATATAAGGAATTATATTTATCCTGGTTTTTGGATAGTGTTTTATGGTTTATTATAATCACACATAATTACAACAGATGGAATTTCCTAATTTTGCTATTTCTAAGCAGATTTCCACATTGTCAAATGTTTATTACAATAAATGAAAGTGAGATTATTTTAATTTCATAATGGGAGATGCCCAAAGAAACATTTACTGGTGTTTTTTAAGCACTTATTATGTGCCAGGTTCTGAAGTAGGAGTTGTGTTGTGATCTAGAAATATAGGAGTTATCATGGCAGAGTATGATAAACTTATGTGTACAGTTATATAGCATCATATATATGAGCACACACACATACACACACAAATATATACACACACACAAAATCACACTCATATTTCCATATAATCATACATAAATGTACACATATAGATAGACATACAGTAGCTCTCCAAATTTTTCTAAACTTACTGGTCTTTAGTTTGCTTGAGATAGGCAATATACCATGGTAATCAAGTGTACTAGCTTTGGAGTTAATTAACACAGATTTGATTCTCAGCAATACCACTTACTAGCTGTATGATTTTGAGTAACTTATAAAACTTTTTCTTAAATTTCCTCTTTGAATAACGGAAGAAATACTACTTAACTCACAGGATTGATGTTTTACATATATTTTAGCATTTAATTTCACAAAAACACTATGATATATAGGTACCATTATCATCCCCATTTTGCAGACAGAAAACTAAGGCACAGAGTTGTTAGGTAATACACTTGCTCAAAGTAATACAGTTAGAAGGGGAAAAACCAGGACCCATATTTGGGTGATTGAATTTTAAGGCTTTCACTTTAAAAGACTAGATTAAAGAAAATAACCAAAATTATCAAATGGATGACTAAAAGAAAAAGAAACCAAAAAAAAAAAAAATCAAGGAGAAGGCAAAGAATAAGGAAGAGAAGGAAAAAGAGCAAGCATATGTACCAGGTCCTATGCTAGTAGCTTTTTAAATATTATCTCAAGCATCCTTACCACCCAGGGGAGGGGTATTGATGACCTTATTTAAAAGAGAACTACAGTTCACATAGTTCTTAAGTGTTGATGTTGGAATTCAAAACTAGGTCCATCTGATTATAAAGCTAGGTACCTACACACATTTTGTGAATCTTCTAGATGCCTGGCATAGTGCTTGGTTTTGTAGTTGACATGAAGAAAACACATTTCACAGCCTCTGGACTCAAGGAGCTTAGACTCTAGTGGGGATGACAAACGTGGCTACCTGGACAAACAAAGAACACGAAATTCATGGTGAAGAGAACATACCTGTCTGTCCTAGGATAGAAAGGTGAAACTCCTAGGACTAAAATGGAAAATGTTGTGGTAGACCTTGAACTTACCCCAGTCTGAGAGGTAGAATCTTGGCACATTGTGGACAATTTCTATTTGTTAACTGTATAAGTGATAAGAAGAGTTAACTAAGTGAAAAGACCTGATCTTCTTTTTCTGTTACCTTTTTCCTCACACAAGGCCTAGGAGAACTGAAGGTCTAAGTTTTCTCCTTCATACCTAGAAAGAGGGCAGGGGGTCGAAAGTGTAGATGGTGCAAGCCGGGGCAAACTAGGGCAAGCTGCCTGCCTTGCTGACAACTGTCATGTTTACCAAAATACAATATAAACTTCCTGAAGTCAGGGGACCACATATGTATCCCAATACCCACAACTGTGACTGGATCCAGGTAGGATCCAGTCACTGTTAGGGCTCAATAAAAAAATGAGCCCTAAGGGCTCATTAAAAAAATGTGCTAAGGGAAAGAATAAATGAATGAGAAAGAAAAAGATGGATTATTTCAGGGAAGACCTAGAGAAGTCAGAGGGGAGGGAAAAAAAAATCCAACTCACACTCAGGATCCATACCATCATGCTACCCTTTCTTTGAGGCCTTTCCTGTTCCCTTTCATATAATTAACTACTTCCCTTTTTGTGTACCTGCAGTGTCCCCTACAAATACTTAAAGTACCTACAACTTTTTATTGACATTATTTCTTTACATCTCTGGCTCTACAATGAGGAGAGAAGTTATCTGGGGGAAGGATAGTATTTTATTCATTTTTATATCGCTGGTACCTAAAATATCATCTAGCCCATAGCACACAACATGGTTGCTATGGTTTGAATATGTCCCTCAAAGGTCATGTGTTGAAAACTTAATTGTCATTGCAACAGTATTAAGAGGTGGGGCCTTTGGGAGGTGATTACGTCATGAGGGCTCTGCCCTCATGAATGGATCCAATGCCATTGTCACAGGAGTGAGTTAGTTATTACAGGGAGTGGGCTCCTGATAAAAGAATGAGTTCGGCTCCCATTTGCTCTCTCTGTGTCACACACTGGCTTGCCCTTCTGCCATGGGATGACCCTTGCCAGATGCTAGCACCATGCTCTCAGACATCCCAGTCTCCAGAACTGTGAGAAATAAATTTCTTTTTCTATAAATTACCTAGTCTGCGGTATTCTGTTATAGCAACACAAACAGACTAAGACGATGGTGAAATGGTGAACAATAGGTCCTCAACAAATGATACTTATTTATTATTATTAACATGCACTGAGCGGAGAACCTTCCTGTGACTGGCTTCTGTCCAACTATTTGCTAGCCCACTTGTTTTTGATGTCTGGTGCACAACTAAGATGTTTCTGCCCCTTGTATTACTGACTTCGTTTAATTCACAGTTTAACTTCTCCATAAATGTGTGTATTGCCCCCTTGTGTCTCCTTTTAGTGAAACTCCCCACTAACCTCTGCTTGGGTACTCTCCCCCCTCCTGTGAGGCTCTGCTGCCCTCTAGGGGGCCTTGCTCATCACACACGTCTCAGGACCCAGTGTGATCTGTGCTTGGCAGCACCGTCCTTAGGGGAGTGTCATGCTCATGACAGTACTGCCAACCTTCAGAGCTCCATTGCCTGCTCCTACAGTCCCCAGTTTATAAACTTGTGACTATATAATGTAGTTGATTTAGGAACATCAAACTGGATCAGAGCAAGCAAGTAGGCTTGTCAAGAACTGAAACCCATCACAAGTAGAGGCTTGGTAGAGGCTGCCATGGGGTCTCAGTGCTCTTGGTACCAACAGCATCCTTGGCTATGAGTATCACACCCGCATCTTGGTGGTTTTCACATTATATCAAAATTTATGCTGTAGAATCCAGTAGTCAACAATGAGAGTGTTCTACCTGACTAAAGAAAGCTGATTTCCATCTTTGCCTGGGCCTTGGGGAGACAAAAAACTTCCTCAAAGAGATGAGGCCTGAAATTGCTTTTGCTAAATCCTCAATCAGCATCTCGTTGCCATATCCAATGACAACTCTTAACTCTGTCTAACTTGACTTCTCTGTAACTGGAACTACTGACCACCCCTTCATTTTTGAAACACTATTTTTCCTTTCATGGTATCACTTGTATCTGGGTCTCAGATGACTCAGGTGATACTAACACTCAGAAATTATTTATCTAGTTTTCAGACTTTTACTTATTTATTTAGTCTCTGAGCTCTGTCCTTGATTCTCCCAAACTGTACTTCAAACCTCAAACTCTTTTGGTCCTCAGGCCAGTTTTCTAGCAGCTTCTTGGACTTGTCCACTTAGACGTCTCTTAGAAATTTTAAATTTAACAATTCCTAAACCAAACACACCTTTCTTCAGACCTATTCTCCTTTACCTTACCACACCCAATCCCAAATTTATTCCCATCTAGTCCTATCATCATCACATGCAGATGACTCCCCTCCCCCACACTTTTATTTTAGTCTCCAGTCTGGACTTCTCCTCTGAGCTCATAGGGCATAATATTAACATGTCTTAATTTAATTCTTTATTTTACCCTTCAAACCTCTTCTCCCCAAGGCTGAATTACACAGGTCCAAATTCTCCTATTTACACAGGTAAAAAAGTATAAGAGTCATCTTTATTTTTTTAACTTTCCTTTGTACACAACATCCAATTAATCGTTAAGTCCCCTCATTGTACTTTTTAGTTAAAAATCATCATAATTTCTCACCTAACCTGCCACAATGGATGTCTGATTTTCCCCTTCTCTTCTTGCTGCTCTGCATTCTATTCTATCTCTAGAAACCAGAATGATCTCTTTAACATATTAATCTTATCATGTAACTCTTCTCAAATCTTCCAATGCTTCCTGTCACATTCAGGACAAAATACGAAATCTGTACCTCACCTAGTCTGATCTCCACACACCAGTTTACATTTTCCTGTTACCATTCTCTCCCTTTCTTATTATACTTCAACCTCAATGGACTTTTTGCTTGTCCTCTAAAATGAAAATTTGGTTCCTGCCTCAAGATCTTTTCACTTGCTGCTCTCTCTGCCTGGAACACTTACCCTCCACCTCCCAGAACTCTCTGTGTCTTATTTTCTCACTTCATTCTTCTTTCTCTTCAACTTATTCAGAGAGGCTATTCATGACACCATATCTAAAAATATCCGGAATTACTTCCCAATCTACTCCACTCTAATACCTCACCTTGCTTCATTTCTCTTTACAGCAATTAATATTATGTATTTGTTTATATTTTATTGTCATTTTCTCCAACTATAGTTGAAATGCTGTGAGGGTTGAGATTTTATTTTGTTCACCACTTTATCCTCAAGCTTAGAACAGTTCCTGACACACAGCACATTCTCAATGAATAATTGCTAGATGCACTAGTAAATAAAGTCAGGGTATTAAAATATCGTCCAAGTTCTACAGAATTGTCCTCTGTTGCAATTATTTTGCTTTGCTTTATCTTCAGTGGGAAGTACACATATTAAGTTTTTTTGCAGTTTGCTTGGAATTTGGCTAAATGGAGCTTTCTTCCTTTTAGGAAGATGCTCCTGTAAAAGTTCTATAGCATTTAAAACTGAGAAAAATTTTTCTATATACTATGGAGAATTGATAACAAGTGAAGACATATAAGAAATTTTAAAATATTTTTACAGAGATAGGACATCACACACTTCATAATACCTTGAAGGCTCTCTCATATCTTTATCTATATATCTATATTTATGTCTATATCTATATCTATATCTATATCTATATCTATATCTATATCTAATCTATAATTCTATATAGTCACAGCCATCTCAGTGAATGGTAAAGTCATTAATATGGGCTATATAAGTTTAAAACTCCTGTGGACTAGACAGTGAAGAGCGACTTGTAAATGGAATAAGCTGAAACAAGTAACATGAGAGGGGATAAATTTCATGCTAATGAAATTTATGTAAATGAATTTATGTAAATTCAATGAATTTTATGCAAATACTTTGTAGAAGCAGCAATGCACAAGGACTGTTTAAGGCTTATGGATGAAACAGTTTGGTTTATGCAGAAGATTAATGCTGAGGAGGAGCATAAGGTTGAAAAGGTAAGAAAGGCAAACTGGAGATACTATGAAGAGCCTTGAATTGTCAGTAGTGTATGTATGTTTCAACAGAAGTGGGGAGGCACTGAATATTTTTGAGTTGGCCAGATGTATTGGGTTTTCCATTCTTGGATTAATTTGGATGTATAGAGATTAGGTATTAAATTGTAGAGCAGTTGTGGGTATAAGGATTAAAAAACATTGCACCAAATATCTGATTAAATATGGGTGAATCAAGGACAAGGAAAAATTAAGAATGGCTACATTTTGAGAGCAAGTAGTAAAGGAATTTGTTACCTTTCACGGAAACATAGAAAGAAACTATTACAGAAGAGTTTATTTTACATAAAAGAGAGTGAGATTTGGATGTGTTGAGGTTGAGGTGATCCCAGGTATGAAAGTGGAACTACCCAGTTGTTATTTGTAGACTCAACAACTAGAGCTCAAGGACAGACAATCCTTGTGAATTGAAAGTGTAATAATGGTTGAGTTCTCCGAAGAAGAAAACAAAAGTAGAAAGAAGCCAAGGACCACAGATTGACCTTAGGGAATACCTGCAGTTAGGAGACAAGAGACAGCCCCAAGTGGCTCCAAACTCTGTATCTTTGTGCCTGCCACTATCTCTTGTTGGAATGCCTTCCTCTCCATCAGGAACTCAAAGACTCCTACTTATCCTTCACTTCAAGGCTACATCTTGTATGAATTTCTTTAACATTTCACTGAGAGTTGAAATTCTATATCTGATTCCCTCTTTTCAGACCAACAGGAACATATTTTTTAGCTATGGAGTAATGGAGGACACAAGGCATGGTGCAAAGAGCACAAGGAGTAGGCTGACAGTCATGGGTTCAAATATGGCATGTAATTTGGCATTATTTCAATAAAAATATTGAAAATATTTATTTACTTATTTATTTATATTTCAAAATATTCAGGGGGTACAAATGTTTTAGGATATATGGATTGCTTTTGTAATGCTTGAGTCCCGGCTATAGGTATGCCCATCATGTAAATAGTGTTCATAGTACCCATTAGGAAGGTTTTTTCCCCTCCCTTCTTTCCCCCTCCCCCTGGATGATTTCCACTGAGTTTTACTTCCCTCTGTACACATGTGTGCTCATCGGTTAATTCCAATTTAATAGTGGGTACATGTGTTGTTTCTTTTTCCATTCTTGAGATACTTCACTTAGGAGAATGGTCTCCAGTTCCATCCAGAGTGTCTCAAAAGGTATTAATTCATCATTTTTATGGCTGAGTAGTACTCCATGGCATACATACAGCACATTTTATTAATGTATTCGAGAATTGTGTTCTATTCCATTGGTCTATGTCTGATTCCACATCTTTGCAATTGTGAATTGTGCTGCAATAAACATTTGAGTGCAGGTGTCTTTTTTGATGAAAAGTCTTCTTTTCCTTTGTGTAAATACTCAGTAGTGGGATTGCTGGATCAAATGGTAGGTCTACTTTTAGTTCTTTGAGCAATCTCCATACTGTTTTCCATAGAGGATACAGTAATTTGCAGTCCCACTAACAGTGTATAAGTGTTCCTTTCTCTCTGCATCCATGTCAACATCTATTGTTTTGGACTTTTTAATGAAAGCCATTCTGACTGGGGTAAGGTGATATCTCATTGTGGGTTTGATTTGCATCTCCCTGATGATTAGTGATGTTGAGCATTTTTTCATAGGTTTATTGGCCATTTGTCTTTCTTCTTTTGAGAAGTTTCTGTTCCTGTCTTTTGCCAACTTTTTAATGGGGTTTTTGTTTTTTTCTTGCTGATTTGCTTGAGTTCTTTGTAAATTCTGTTTATTAGCCCTTTATCAGATGTGTAGCTTGTGAATATTTTCTCTCATTCTGTAGGTTGTCTATTTGTTCTGTTGTTTGTTTCCTTAGCTGTGTAGAAACTTTTTAATTTAATCAAATCCAATTTATTTGTTTTTGTTTTTGCCATGATTGCTACTGGGCTTTCAGTCATAAAGTTGTTGCTTAGGCTGATATCTAGTAGAGCTTTTTCCACATTTTCCTCTAGAGTTGTTATGGTCTCATGCCTTAGATCTAAGTCTTTTATCCATCTTGAATTAATTTTTGTGAGTGGTGAGAGGTAGGGGTTCTGTTTCCTTCTTCTGCATATGGCTACTCAATTTTCCCAGCCACATTTATTGAATAGGGCTTCTGTTCCCCAGTGTGTGTTGTTGTCTGCTTTGTCAAAGATCAGTTGATTGTAGGTAGATGGCTTTACATCTGGGTTCTCTGTTCTATTCCATTGGTCTATGTCTGTATTTTTGTACTATTACCATACTGTTTTGGTTACTATAGCCTTCTAGTATAGTTTGATGTCTGGTAATATGATGCCTCCAGATTTGATCTTTTTGCTTAAAATTGCTTTGCCTATTCGGGGTCTTTTTCAGTTCCAAACGAAGTATAGAATTATTTTTTCTGGATCTGTGAAGTATTATTTTAGTAATAGGATGGAGATTGCAGTGAATTTGTGAATCACTTTGGGTGGTGTGGATATCCTAACAATGTTGATTTTGCCTATCCATGAGCATGATATGTTTTTACATTTGTTTGTATCCTTTGCTATTTCTTTCCTCAGAGTATTGTAGTTCTTCTTGTAGAGATCTTTCACCTCCTTGGTTAAGTATATTACTAGGTATTTTATTTTCTTTGTAGCTATTGTGAATGGTATTGAGTCTTTAATTTGACTCTCAGTTTGACTGTTACTAGTATATAGAAACAATACCAATTTATGTACTTGATCTTGTGTCCTGAGACTTTGCTGAATTTATTTATCAATTCCAGGAGTCTCTTGGCAGAATCTTTGGGGTTTTCTACACACAAGATCATATCATCAGTGAAGAGTGATAGTTTGACTTCCTCTTTCCATATTTGGATACACTTAACATTCTTCTCTGGCCTGATTGCTCTGGAGGACTTCCAGCACTATGTTGAATAGAAGTGGTGGGCATCTTTTTCTTGTTCCAGTTCTAGGGGGAATGCTTTCTACTTTTCCCCATTCTGTATGATGTTGGCTGTGGGTCTGTCATCTATGGCTTTTATAATTCTGAGACATGTTCCTTCTATACCTAGTTTGTTGAGGGTTTTATCATGGAAGGATGCTGAACTTTGTCAAATGCTTTTTCTGCATCTATTGAAAAGATCATATGGTCTTTGTTTTTGCTTTTTTGTGTGTGGTAAATCACATTTATTGATTTACTTATTTTGAACTATCCTTGAATCCCCAGGATGAAGCCCACTTGGTCCTGGTGGATTATTTTTTTGATGTGCTGTTGAATTCAGTTTCCTGGCATCTTATTGAGAATTTTTACCCCTATATTCCAATAAGGAATATTGGTCTATAGTTTTCTTTTTTTGTTGTTGTTGTGTCCTTTCCTAGATTTGGTATCAAGGTGATACTGGCTTCATAGAATGTGTTGGGGAGGATTCCTTCCTTCTCAATATTATGGAATAATTTCTGTATTATGGGTACCAGGTCTTCTTTGTAGGTCTGATAGAATTCAGCTGTTAATCCATCTGGTCCAGGCCTTTTGTTGTTGTTGTTGGGAGGTTTCTTATCACTGTTTTGATCTCACTGTTCATTACTGGTCTGTTTAGGAGTTTTATTTCTTCCTGGTTGAGTCTTGGGAAGTTGTGTCTTCCCAGGAACTTGTCCATTTCTTTTAAGTTCTCTAGCTTATGCATTAGAGATTTATGTAATGTTCATGGATAATGTTTTGTATGTCTGTAGTATCAGTTGTAATGTCACCTTTTTCATTTCTGATTGAGCTTATTTTGGTCCTTTCTCTTCTGGTCTTGGTTAATCTAAGCAAGAGGTCTGTCAATTTTGTTTATCTTTTCAAAGAACCAACTTTTTGTTTTGTTAATACTTTGTATTTTTGTGTGTGTGTGTTTGTTCCAGTTCATTTAGTTCAGCTTTGACCTTAATTATTTCTTTTCTTCTGCTGGCTTTGGGTTTGTTTTGTTCTTTATTTCCTAGTTCCTTGAAATGTGACATTAGGTTGTTAATTTCTGACCTTTCTGCCACTTTGACATAGGCATTTAAGACTGTGAGTTTTCCCTTGAGTAATTCTTTTGCTGTTTTCCATAGATTTTGATAGCTGTCTCCCCTTTGTCATTCAGTTCAAAGAATTTTTTGATTTTCATCTTAATTTCATTCTTGACCCAATAATTGTTCAGTGGGAGGTTGTTTAATTTCCATGACTTTGTGTAGGTTTGAGTGTTTCTCTTGTGATTGATTTCTAATTTCATTCTGCTGTTGTCTGAGAAGGTACATGGTATGACTTTGATTTTTTTTTGAATTTGTTCGGTCCTGTTTTGTGACCTAAGATATGATCTCTCTTGGAGAATGTCCCATATGGTGCTGATAAGAATGTGTATTCTGTAGTTTTTGGTCAGAATGTTCTATAAGTGTTTGTTAGGTCCATTTGATTTAAAGTTTGGTAAAGTCAATTGCTTCTTTTTTTATTTTCTGCTTTGATGATTTTTCAAGCTCTGACAATGGGGTTTTGAGGTCCCTGGCAATTATGTTGGTGCTATTTATTTCTTTGCTTAGCTCTAGTAAAATTTGCTTTATGTATCTGGAAGCTCCTGTGTTGGGCACATATATAGTTAAGATTGCTATGTCTTCCTGTTGAATTGCTCCCTTTACCATTATATAATGACCCTCTTTGTCTTTCTTTACCTTTGTTGGCTTAAAGTCAATTTTATCTGATATGAGAATGGCTATGCCTGCTCTCTTTTTATTTCTATTTGCATGGAATATTTTTTTCCATCCTTTCATGTTGAGTCTGTGTGCATCCTTGTGGTTTAGATGTGTTTCCTGGAGACAGCAAATAGTTGCATTGTATTTTTTTCATCCATTCTGCCAGCCTATGTCTTTTGTGAGGAGCATTCAGTCTGATAATGTTAATTGATAGCATTGGTATGTGGGATATTGGCCTGTTCATCCTGTTGGATAGTCCCTTATTACTTTGTTTTACCTCTTGTTTTATTGTTTTGTAAGAGTTGTGAGTTTTGGGTTTTTTTTTTAAAGGTGAATTTACACTGGTGGGTATCTCTTGTGCTGATCTGTGTATAGTGCTGTTTTTAGTATTTTGTGCAGGACAGGTCTGGTCATGGCAAATTCCCTCAGTGTTTGCTTCTCTAGGAAAGACTTAATTTCTCTGTCAATTTTGAAACTTAGTTTTGTAGGATGTAAAATTCTAGGCTGGCAGTTGTTCTGTTTAAGTCAATTGAAATGGGGCCCCAATCTCTTCTGGCTTGTAAGGTTTTTGCTGAGAAGTCTGCAGTTAGTCTGATGACTTTTCCTTTGCAGGTTATTTGAAGCTTTCATCTTGCTGCTTGCAGAATTTTCTCCTTCATTTTGACTTTTGCCAGGTTGATTACTATGTGTTCTTGGAGATGACCTATTTGGTATGAATCTTCCCAGTGTTTGATGTCCATCTTGTATTAATATCTGTATGTCTGAATTTCTGGCAATACCAGGGAATTTTCCTCAATAATTTCCTCAAATATGTTTTCCATGCTTTTTGCTCTTTCTTCTTTTCCCTGAGGGATACCTGTAATTCCAATGTTAGTTCTCTTTGCATACTCCCATATCTTTCTCAGTGATCACTCGGGCTTTTTTATACTCTTCTCTGCCTCTTTGAATGACTGGGTTATCTTGAGAGCCTTGTCTTCAAGCTCTGAGAGTCTTTCTTCTTCTTGGTTTAGCCTGTTGTTAAAGCTTTCTGCTGTGTTTTGAAATTCCCTAAATGACTGTTTCCATTTCTTTAAGTTCTATTATATCCTTTCTTATTTTGTCTAGCTTTCTAGTGACCTTTTCATTTTTTTTCATTGACTTCCTGAAATATTTTTTTGGCTTCTTTTTGTTGGTTTTAACTTTCTCTTCAATTTCACTCATCTTATTTGCCATCCATATTTTGAATTCTATTTCTGTCATTTCAGTAATTTCCTTGTGGGATGGGTTCCACTACTGTAGCTCCATTGTGTTCCCTTGATTTTGCCAAATTATTTTGTTTTTTCATGTTGCCAGGGTTCTTTTGCTAGTTTCTTCTTATCTGGATCCTTTTTTCTCAGTTCTGGGTTAACAGGATTTCAGGGCACCTATTCTCCTTTGCTGGGAACTCTCTTGAACCACATGAAGGAGTGACAGCTGCTCGGGCCTAGAGGGTACAGAGTGAAGTGTTGGACCTCAGGGAGGTTCTGTCAGCCCAGTGGTAGTGGTGGGGACTTAGTAGTGTGGCCTTGGGGTCCAGGCACGACTCTGGTGTCTCAGGAATGGAGTCACAGGCCCAGCAGAGTTCCTGGAGCTACAGGGGCAGAGCCTTGGACTCGGGTACAGCAAGAGCTTCAGAGTTGGCTCTGGGGATTTCTGGGGCATAGCCACCCATATAGGAGGCTGTTCCACCAGTGTGGGGCCTGCTGATGCCCAGTAGCACAGGTAGGGGTTTTTCTCAGCAGCCCAGGGTCCCTGTAGGTGGGCTGGAGCTGCTGGTCAGCCACAGTTCTCCCTCCACACCTAGGACCTACTGAGGCAGTCACTCCAGTCTTCCCAAGTGGTGCCTGTGGTGTCTGGTGCTCCTATTCTATTCCGCTCCCAAGCCGAGAAAGAGGCATGCTTGGCCCCCAGCCACAGGGCATGAGAATAGGGAGCATCTTTTCCCTCCCCAGCTTGGTGGAAGGTGATGCAAAGGCTACTGTTGGAAGGCTGGGTCCCGAGGGGACCTGGTGCTCCTTGCACCAGAGCAATTAGGATGGCATTGGTTGCAGAAAGCTGGGATCGGCAGGCGCCAGATCTCTGCTGCGCCTGCTCTCTGGTGGAGTGTCTCTGCACAGATTCTGAGCAGCTCCCTGATCAGCTTAGAAGTCTGCAGTGGAAGAGGAAGACCCCACACAGATCAAGCTGCCTATAACTTTTGTTTCTTTCCTAAAAATCAGTGTCCCCTTGGGTTGCTTCTATCCTGATATCTTCACCTCTTCCCAGCAGTATGAATTGTACTGGGACCCCCCCCAGCTTAACCTCCAACATGGTTGGTGTTGCTTGTGAGTAAGAATCAGCCACACCCTGTTTGACTGAGTTGATAGATGCTGTAATGAGCTATAGAGTTGTTCTCCCTGTCAGTGGTTGATGCTTGCAGGAAAGAGCCAATTGTTCTTTTGTGCTTTTAATAAGGCCTAGTCCATCAGGTGGAGCACTTGAGTGCCCCAGGCTTTGGGAGGGGCCCTCTAGCTCCCAGGGAGTTGCTTGATTTCCACAACAGCAGAGGTGGGTAGAGGAACGAGGCTGGGTATGGTTAGGTTGTGCAGCCTGGAAGGCTTAGCAAAGCCTTGGCAGGGCACAGAGGTCATTTTCTTGGCCACTAGGGGGAGCCACTGGGAGGATGGTCAAGGCAGGCTCTGCAGACCAGGAAGGCTATTCGTGGGGAAGGGGCTTCAATTCCCCAACTGGCTATTGGGAGTGAGCTCCACCCATCTTGCCTTATCCCTGCCCTCCATTATCTGGTTGCAAATGGGCACACCTGAATGTGCTGCACTCGGTTGCTATGGCGCCATAGGCTGGGATCTTCCCCACCAGAGAACCCACCTAGTCTGACAGCGAGTCTTTCCTGTGGGGGGTGGGCACTTCCCCAGGTTGTCACCCCCACAGTATTCTCCTGTCACTTCTGCCCACGTGGGCTCCCTCACCTCCCAAGTCCAACTCCCAAATCTCCCCCTTGTCACCCAGCAATGCACTTGAGTCCAGGGGCCACGGGATCTGGCCTGCATTTCTGACCTGTTGGCATGCCTTTCTGAGAAATGCCAGTGGGCAGGGAGCTTCCAGATCAGGCACCCCAGGTCCAGTGCAGGTCCTCAAGGGGAAAGGCATGGGCCCCACTCTCTGTGGAAACCTCAGACTAGAGGACATGCTAGCTGGGGAGAGGTGGCCACTTGCCGAATTCTCTGCTCAAACTGCTCTCCTGGTTGCAGTGGGTGGGGGAGGGGCGGGAAAGGATAACAGTCTGAATTGAAGAAAGCCAGCTCTCGGGCCTCTCAGGTCACTCTCCTTGGAGGGAAATCTTGCATGGAATGTGCAAGCTCCGGGATCATGCAAGTTCTCCCCACAATTCCGTGGTCTCCACAGTGCTTGGGCTCATAGGGGTGGAAAAGCTTCCAAGCAACTTGGTATCTCGCTGATCACTGAAGGAATGTGGGAGGCAGAAAAGGATCCCCCATTACCGCTTCACTGGGCTCAGAGCCTCTCTGGGTTTGATCCATGATGATATCTTCCTTTCCTTTATATTTTTCCTTCTTTGCTTTGCAGTTTTCCTCCATGAGGTCCCTGGCAGGCTCTGGCACTTCTCTCTCTGACCCACACCCGAGCTGCATCCCTTCTCCCTCTCTCCTTTATCTGAAACCCTTCCTTCCCTCTGGGATGGTCCAGCAAATGATGTCTCTAGTCAGCCATCTTGCCCCCCTTAAATTGAAAATATTTTTAAATCACAAGATTAGTGTACAGTCTCAGATAAATTATTTCATCACTCTGAGCCTCAGTTTCCACAGCTATAAAAATTGACATATCTTTACTTTGCAAACCTGTTGTACAACTTAGATAACATATTGCATGTAGTAGCACACAGTACTTTGAAGGAGCTTGATAAATATTTGTTCTCTTCTTTTTGCACCAGACACCAGATATAGCCCTATATCTACTAACTAATGGAAATACTAGAACTATGAAATGCCTTGTGTGTATAGGGGGTGGGGAGTTGGGAGAGATGACATATAGAAATTGAGACCAAAAAAAAAAAAAAAAAAGATGTCCTCATGAGTGAGGAAAGGTAAAGAACTTATTTTAGCCAAAAAGCTAGAGAAAAGGATATTCTTATCATCCTGACCTTGTTTATTTCTTTCATATTTACTAAAGGAATGGAGCTTGAGAGAAGAGAAAGAGTTGTTAATTCACAGAGTTATGCCTGAGGCATACTTTTCTCTGGTATGAAGTATTATGCTCTGAAAGAGGTATGACTTGCATGCACCAGATATGGTGCAGCTAGGCCACTTCCAAGCAGGGTTAATGCAAGTGAAAGGAACATTTCTCGAGACAGGATTTTGAAAATAAGACTGCTTAGTTTACCTTCCCATCCAGACAATTTCTATCAATTAATCAAAAACATTTTAATCAAATTTAAGTAGTAGTAAGACCACTAAAATCACATGCAAATTAAAATTCACTGTAATCACAGCATTCAAGAATTTCAATTCATTATACAAAAGGAATGTTTTAGAGGCAATTCCTCAAAATCATCCAGACATAGTCTTAAATAGCTCCACAAATATACTTCAATTATTTCAGATCAAACTATTTAATTAATAATTACAAAGCATTTCTTGCCTCAAAATAAAACACCTTGAAATATATCATTCATAACACTGCAACCCATCAGGTGTAAATCTTCTTATCATTTACTTTCTACCTGTCTAATAAGAGAAATATATTTCAATATTATATTACCAGGCAGTGGTAGAAAAAGACTTGAAAAGTTGACTTATTTTGTTGGAAAATGAAATATATTGAGTGCTGATTCATCATTAGAGGAGAAGGTAGGTCTTCACCAGAGAGAAAGAGAAGTGAATCTTTGCTGGCATATTTATTAGAGAACATGCTAAAACAGGCACTGAGTTAGTTGCTGGGGATGGAGAGAAAGAAGGCAATGCCTACAAGAAACTTACAGCCTATGGTGTGTGAGAATAAGATATGTGTTTTTACAATCTAGCGTCAACATTCTAGGAAACAATAGCTGATTTTTTCCCCAACTTTTTGTCACATCATTTTTACAGGTAAGGAAATGTGATATCAATGATGACAAACCAACCAACAGAAGAAATTTGGAAGTTTGTGTTAAGAATCTTCTTCAGTCGGTACCTCTGGGAATCAGCACACCTACTGTTAGCACTACCCCTACAAAAGTTTGCCTCCGGTTGCTTACATTAAGCTCTCTGTACAAGCCCACAGTAGCAGTCCTTAATCTTGCCACACAAACGGAGTGTGTATTGAGCAGAAATGATCTTACTGAGTTGCCCAGAGAAGCCCGCCTGCCACCTAGTGGCCAGGAAAGAGACCTGGTCTGCTGACTGCTGGGGCTGGGGTAGGGGTTGCGGGGAGGAGGGGGCGGGGAAGGAAAGGAGGAAAGAAAGGCTGAGTCTGTAGACAGTTGACACATAAGGCCTGGTTCTTCACCAGCATCACTAAGGATGCTCAGAATGCCCTGGAGTTTAAAGGCTGTCTGCTCCTTTCAGCCCACAGGTCGCTGTCTGTCTGGCACTATTTTCCCTGGAGATACAGTCACAAAGCAGTGTCTGTACAGTGAATACAATTAAACAAAGCCTCTGGAAATGTCCAAGGGGAAATTAGATAACATGTGCTTTGATGCTAGGATTTGGAGTTTGAAGGTGAAAAAGACAGGCAAGACATCAGAAGTCTGCATCTGCTGAGCTCCAGTTCAGCACATTAGCATTCTGCTAACGTGTCTTTTTTAAGTTCTTCACTGAAGTCAATTTGCTTAGTTTTTCTCAAGTACCATCAGCCATTTCAAACATCCTTTAGATTAAAACAAGTCCTACAGTCAGACTTCTGTTGTGAGTGAATGTTGAAATCAATTTTTTTTCTTGTATTCTCATTAGTTAATCAATGAAAGGGAAAAGTGCTTACTAGTCCATTCAAACTATAATATTTGGTTCTCATTTTGCTGTCCTGGCAGGCACTAGCTCTGTACATGGAGGAGAAAAGCCTACTTCTGCCCTGGTACATTCTCCAGTAATAGGCTGTACGCTCGGCTGTACCTGATGACTGGATAGTCCCTGAGAGATGTGTCCACAATACGCTGTGAACCAGCTCTCTCTCATTTCCCTCCAGTGCTCTCTCTGCACCCTTTCTGCAATGTCCTAATGTGTCTGCCTGAATAGGAGCACACTGTCTAGTGTACCTGACTCTCACCAATGGGCAGAGTATGGTCCTGCTCTTTTCAGCTTCTGACTAAGACCTTGGTGGGATCCAGAGTGAAATGGACAGGACACAGCATAGGGGAAAGTTAAGACGGATGGTGTCGCACAGTAGAAACTTGTTTATCCTTTGACGAATATAAGTAGGAGGACTCAGTATGGCTTGATCTCATTTTTACTTCCTGTATTAGGATGACAGCAGTTTAACTGAGCATCAATTCAGAGCCAACCTAGGGATGAATAAGAATATGTTCTCACCCTCAGTGATCTCTGATAAAATATGTGTATGGCGGGGGAGGGGAAGGAGAGGGTGCAAACACAATGACTTTCCCTGTGAGACATGTGACTAGAGTAAAACTTTATCAGATGTCATGGAATCTCACAGGAGTTTTGGGTGGGGAAGACCAAGATCTTCTCTCCCTTTGCCTGAACCAAGATGGTTTGTTTTTTAGGGAGTGTTGTGGTCAGGATGAGATCATTCATTTGAGCTCCACATCTTATGGAGTGTGTACTAGTGACTTAAAACAATATGAATTTATTATCTTATGGTTCTGTAGATCAGATGGCTTTCACTGGGCTAAAATCACAGTGTCAGCAAGACTGTGTTCTTTTCTGGAGGCTCTAGGGGACGATCCATTTCCTTGCCTTTTTCAGCTTCTAGAGCTGCTTGCATTATTTGGCTTCTAGACTCTTCCTTCATTTTCAAAGCTAGCAGAGTAGCATCTTCAAATCTCTCTATGACTTTGGCATCCCTGCCTCCCTCTTGTAAGGCCCTTTGTGATTACACTGGGCTCACCCAGATAATCCAGGATCATCTTCTCTTAACATAATTATACCTTCAAAGGCCCTTTTGCCAGGTAAGATAACATATTCACAGGTTCCAGGGAATAGGATGTGACCATGTTTGTAGGCCATTATTCTGGTTACTGCATAGGATATTCATGTTTATTATTCTGTTCTGTTGCCTCCTTTGTTTTATTCATGCCATCTAAGATTGAATGAGGTTTCTTTGTTTAATTTTACTTTTGTTTTTATGGCAATAGTATATGGTGACACTGAGATACTAGCCAACTTACATCCTAAGATCTTTTCAGATTCCCTGTTAGTTAACCATGTTCCTCCATCTGGCACTTGCAGTTGTTTATTTGGACCTGAATGTGTGGGGATGGTAACTGGTCTCCCGGATTGGACATTGGTTTCAGTGAGGCAAAATGGTATGCCTCTAAACCAGAAGGGGAGAAGTTGGATGAAAATTTTAGAATCATTTCTGAGACTGTGGAATATACTAGATGGGCAGGGTGAAACATATGATTAATAACCTAACCAATAGTGAGCCTCTTATAATTGCAGTGTTATTATCTCACCCTCAAGTGGGCAGGCAATGCCTTGGAGTTTAATGAATCTGCAAAACAAAAGTCCTTATATGGAGCAAACAGGAAGGAGAGGACAATTACCCACTTGATATATCCTCTTGAAAGCTTATCAGTCAAGCCGTTGTGGAAAAAACATGGTGCTTGGATTCAGAGAACTTTGAGTTTGAATCTCATTTGTGTCCCTTACCAGCTGTGTAATATTGGACACATCACTTAACCTCTCTCAGCTTCAGTTTTCTCACTTTTAAAACACAGTTAATAAAAATAATATCTGATTCACATGGTGGTTGTGAGCTTAGAATCGGTAAGTCCATGGTTCTCAAAGTGAACCTATAGTGTGATTCCTAAACCAGCAGCGTCAGCATTACTTGGGAGCTTGTTAGAAATGCAACCTCTCTGGCCCCTCCTCAGACCAACTGAATCAGAAGCTCTGGGTTGGGGAGCTTTATCCCATAAAATAGTAGTATGCAAAACACATAAAATCACGTCTCACACATTATTGGCAGTTGCTTAACAAATGCGGATTGTAATTTTTTTTTTTCCTGGGAGCTTCATTATATTCCCCATGCTTTGCTTTTCAGTTATTGTTTGTTTTGGAAGAACAAGGTCAGTGACAGATATGTTTGTTTACCAAGTCATGGTCTCTTTTTTTTTTCTCAAACTAAAAAGGTCATATGAATAAATAAAACAGCATTATTAGTTTGCATTTCTGGCTGTGCCATTTCAACTCAGCAGAGGAGGAGTCACGCTCTCTGGCAGCTTCTGCCATCCAGAGTGTGCTGTCATGATGCCAGAGAGCAAGGCCAGGCAGCAAGCTGGTGCACCTGAGAGATGCTGTGACTATTTCCTACAACTGGTTTTTTTTTTTGGGTAAACGTAAGTGAAGAACATGAGCAAACACTTGCTTCACCAAAGAGAGCTTCACATTACATGATGCATAAAATTTACTACAGTGATTTGTCCTTTAGTTTCTACATAATTAAGTAAAGATGGATCCACATGTTCTGGGCCAAGTTAAAAATCATATTTTTTATGAAGAAATATAAATGCACTGCCAAAATCACAATGGGAATGAAAGAAATGGCTAACACCCACAAACCACCTTTAAACACTGAGGAAAGCTTGACTTTTAGAAAAGCATGTAAACAGAACCTTCTTAACCTGCCACCTAAGAATGTAATGAAAATTTGGGGGGCCAAGGGTCCCCGGCATAAAGTAATCATTACTAGTAATTCAGACAGGATTCCCAAAATCAAATATTTCCGTTTCTGTAACCTTCCTGAAGAATGACATCATGGAATCTCCTCCTAGATTATGTCACCAGAGCTGTATATTGGGTGGACATGAACCAAGATGACCCCATCATTAGGAAAAAGGAAATTCACATCTTGTGGATCTGGACTGTGAGACACACACTGTATTTTACTCACAATGACCCTATAAGCATAGCATAGAGTGGTATGAATATTATTGTCCTCATTTTCCAGAGGCTCTGAGAGATTAAGTGCTTTGTCTAGGGTCCAGTTTTGTAAGTGTCAGAGCCAGGATTAGAATCCATGCCTTTGCTGACAGGGCTCAGTTCCCTATACAACACTACTTCTGCAAAGTTATGACATGAGGGACACTGATGTCTACCTCATTCCATGGGGTCATCTTGACTGATTTGCCTGTATACCAAAAAAAAATGTCACCTTTAGGGTTATTTCTCTGAGACTAAAAATCAGTATCAAAATACATGGCAAAAGTACATTCACCATGACTTTATTTTATCAACAACTACCACCACAACTAAATGAGATACATGGTTGAGAAAATGAATCCATCCGAAAGGCAGTATTGGAATGACAAAGAACTTTGAAGACATATAGACCTGGGTTTGAATCCCAAATTTTGGTTCTACCACTTATAAGTTCACTAACTAAAGGCTTCTTAGCTTCTAGGTGCCTCAGTTATTATTTTTTTCTTATCAGTAAATAGGGGGTAATACTTTCTATTATAAAATGTTATGTGAAGATCCAATGAGATAATATATAAAAGTACTTAGCACAGTATCTGTCATAAAGTAGTTGCTCAATAAGTGCTTACTGCATAAAGGATGAAGCAAGCCATTAATAATCATTATCATAATAGCATCAATTAATTTATCAGTTTTCCAGCTGAGAGAAGGGGTGGAGGATACATCAGTTTTGGTTGTGTATGGTGTGTGGAGGCATCAAGTTGGTGTCGGGAGGTGGCCATGAGTATGAAGGGATTGGATGTCTCAAGTGGGTGTTAAGCAGGAAAAGGGCTGCTGAAAGGAAATTGGGAGAGCTGGAAGGTGGTTGACTGATGGCTCCTTGAGGCAAAGCTTTTAAGGACACAATAGAGGATCCTCCTTGGCTGCTTCCCTGTGAGCCTCACCTCTGGTTACCTGCTGATGCATGGTTTACATGCTCACAATGACACTGTGTCATTTCATACTTCTGTTCATGTTGTTCCCCAGGACAGTGTACACCATGCTTTTCCACCTGGATCTTTCAATCACCCTTTGAGATTCGACTCAGGTGTCACCCTTCCAGGAACTTCTAAATTGGACTCCATTCCCTCTTCAGTGACATCTGATTTCTCTGTGCCTCTCTCTCTTTCATCACTCCATACACTATAAAATTAATGATTTGTGTATGGGTTGCTCTCCCCTGCCTCTCTGTGAACTTCCCCAGAGGGCAGGCTTTGTGTCTCATTTCTTTATAGTCCCAGAACTCAGTGATGTACCCAATATACAATGATAACTGTGAAAACACTAGTTGAATTAAACTGGACTGAATTAAGGTGGGAAGCATCAGGATTCCTTGCCTATTTTATGAGATTTCACTTGAGATATAGGCATGCTTCCTAAAAGAGAATTATACAAAAAAGTACTACAAATTCTCATGTTTCCTATAAATAAATATTAGAAATAGTAAAAATGAGTCAGTCAGATTTATTCTCATAAACAAAATATATATAGATATTTGAAAATCACCAGTAAATTTCTAAGTTTCAGGCAGCCCTTAAATTTCAAATTTTATCTCAGAGGCTTTTGTGTACTTTATTCATACAAAAAAGCAAATCAAATCAGTTTCAGTTGAAGATCTGATGAATCAAGAAATTACATTACAACAAAGACCCAGGGAACAGTATTCAAGGAAACTCCTTGGGGAGAGTCATATTCCTCACTCATTCAGTCTCAGTTTTTCCCAGTTCAGGCTACCACGCATGTATTAATGGGGAACATAGTTTAACAGTTGCCTACACGGGCTCTGAAGCTACCCTGTCTTTATTCTAATCCTTCCTCTTCTACTTACTCTCTGAAAGGACTTGAGCAAATACACTAGCTTCTGTTTGCCTCAGTTTCCTTACCTGTAAAATAGAGAAAATAATAATGCCTACCCCATAGATAGTTTGGGGATAAAAGGATTCAATATACTTAAGGCGTTTAGAGCAGTGCCTGACCCATAGCAGGTGCTCAATAAATATAATTACTCCCTATCTTCAGCCCTTCTTTGTTCACTGGCAAACACCAACACAGCTCAAACATTATTATTCATTAATCCATCCATCCATCCATTCATTTAACAAACACTTTTGAGTATTGACTATGCAACTGGCACTGTGCTGGGTGCCAATGATACAGAAAATTAGTAAGACACAGTCCCTGTCTTTAATAAGTTCATGGTATATTGTGTCTGAGTCAGGGAGGGATGAAAGAAAGAGTCTTACAATTAAACAGGTAATTATAACATGGGATGATCAATGTTCTATAGTGGGAAGCACATGGCTTATTTGGATCATAAGGAGGGTGCATAATGAAGTCTCAGAGGCAAGGATAGGCTTCCCAGCAGAGTGAGATCTAGGATGAGTATGAGTTGGCCAAGTGAGAGTTGGGAGTGAGGTAGGGCGGGTGTATTTCATACCAAAGTAGTTGCCTTGCTAGAGGCTTGAAAGCAAAGAAACTGTGAAGGGGTCAGAGTGGAAAGTCAGGCAGGGAGTGGCCAGAACCAAGCTTAGCCAAGGGTGATGGAGCCAGATCACGAAGGGTTTTTCCCACCAGGCGAAGGGAATTTGACACTTTCCTGTCCTCAGCTGTAGAGAAGCCTTCTAAACAGGGATTAAAATGCTGAGATAGTTTCTCTTGTTTGAATTAGTTTCTTTTAAATGTCATTTCTAATTCTTGACAAAATTTATTACTTCTACCTTTGGGCCCCTCTGTTTCCCTGTAGACTCCTGTCATGGCACTATATCACTTTATTGAGCTTATCTGTTTCTAATTCTGTCTCTCTTGTGAGATCAAGAGCTCCTCAAAGACTGTTTTTTTATTTATCTCTGTATCCCCAGCATCCAGAACAATGACTGAGACAGACGAGGCACATAAGGGAAGCTTGATGGAAAAAAAAAAAGTTTGATTTCAGAAAAAAAGTATTTCTTCTTGTATTTTTAGGACAAAGCATTATCAGATAAAATCTGGACAATCAAGTCAACAAAGTGAGTAATCTTGTTCACTGTGATGGGTGTGAGCCCTGTGAGCTGCTGCCTAACAGATTTGTAATCCACCTATCTTTCTGTTTGCACTATTATTGAGCACTGCTATGTGTCAGTGCTAGGCACTGAGGGAGATAGAAATACTTTGAAGACAGCATTAGATAGTTGTGAAAACATTGTGTAGTATACACAGAACAATCCCTATATCCCAAGGGCCTAGCACAGTGCCTGGCAATGCTCAGTCCCCAGTAAATGTCTATGAATAAATAATAAATGAGAAGGTGAGAAGAATGTATGCTAAATGTATGCTATGCACAGAAAATGCTCTAAGAATCCAGATCTGGGAAAGTCTGTGAGATGGTTTAATCCAATGGGGTCTTGTTGAGGTATCTGAGCCTTGGAAAATAAATAGGATCCGGAGACACAGAAGGAAGAGGAGGAAGAGTCTAAAGAGAGAGAAATAGTATGAACATCACTTCATACAGACTAATATCCTCTTAATGAAATATAAGCAATTGGAAAGTATCAAAGCTCTGATAGTAGTTGGGGTATGTTGGAATTCACACAAATCCACCAGTTTTCCAGGTATATTATAATTTGGCCAACGGATGTGGAAGGCCTAACAGTTGCTTTAGCAGACAGCTGTAGTGGGCCCCCGTGACAATGTTAATTAAAGCAAAGTTAATCAGTTAATTAAAAACAAAAGTGGCAAATGACAGTTTCTAAAATTAAGTTAAGGTGGAGGCAACACTAATGATTCTGCCACCTGACTAGAATCCCAAGGGAGGGTTTCACCTTCTGAGAAAATTTAATAATTTAGAGCTAGAGGCTCCTGTCATTAATTTAGCCATGAAAGGCCCACCACATTTTAGAACCCATCCCTATGTCCCTGGAAATTCTGAATCTTGTAGAGCCAGAACTTTAGACTCATCAGATTCAATGCTTTATTTAGGTCAGAACTGGTTTTGTGTTCATTTGTCAATTTGCAGCTGAAGTGAAGGCCTTAAACGGAAGCCTGGCATTATCTGCTTGACAATGATTTGATGCTGCACCATGTTGTGCTGGAAATTAGTGTCTAGAACCAAAATGTTAATCACAGGGACCTCTATACATTGATGGCATAAATAGCATGTTTCTATATAAAAAAATCTATAGTGACTCATTCCTATTTAAATAAAAATCTCCCTTTGCTATTTCAGTGAATTGAATGACTGACTCTGGGCACTTTTCTTCTTTGTGCTCTAGGGTGAGCCAATGTAACCTCCCAGGAAACTGTTAGATCTGTTACAACTAGCTCTATTCTTTCCTTAGGTGTTCAGAGAGCTCAAAGTGATTCTCTTTCCATGATCAGAGGTGGAAATTTGCTCATTCTTGCCCACTTCTCACTGAAGGTCTGAATTACCCTTCAGGCACCACAAACATGTCTTCTCTTGGGCTTATGATGATGTTTTCCAACGTGAGCCCTTTGGAGCATCAGTTCTTCAGAATATTAAGAGAGTTACTTGAAAAAAAAAGGTCTTGTGCATAATAATGTGGGAAATGATTGGAAAGAGTTAACAAATAGATAATAGGTTTCTACACTGCAAGATTTATCAGTGTTTATTGCCAATAAAAGAATAATTTTTTCAAACATTTTGATCAAATAACTTATTTTTCATGGAGCAATTTGTGAGACTAATTTTCCAAAGAATACACTCCAGGAAATGCTCACTTCTAGTGACCCTAAGCTAAGACCTTGGTTAAAAACTGCTCCACCACTCACTAGTCAGGAGACTATGGACAAGTCTTCTTGCCATGATTGATCTCACATTCCCCATCTGAAAAATGGGAAGGATAGTTGCATCTACTTGCAATATTTTCTGACAATTAGAAATGCTAGACTAATAATATATAGGAAAAGTCCTGTAAGGTGGCAAACATAGTAGGTGGACAATAAATGAACCATTTTTGGGTACTACTTTGATTTGCAATTTTTTCCAATCTCCTACTTTGTGCTTCTTCTCCGCTTCATCTTCCTTACTTCCTATTCTTCACTCCCACCTCTACCTTCTTCTGTTACTATTACCATTATTACTACTAGGTATTACCACTTTCTGTGGTAGACACTATTCATTGGCTTATCTAAAAAACACTTTATACCCCCTTTTCTTTTTCACTTTCCATTATAGAGGCTGAAAAGGCTAAATGTCACTTTCTCATACTCTCTTGCAGCTATATATATATTAGACACTTTTGGCCAATGAGACATAAGGATAATTCTTATGGGACTCTGAGAAGACTTTTGTTTTCCTTAATAAAAGTATGCAATGCATGGTGTCATGACAGCTGTCTTGCAACCATTAGTAAAAGGGCTAGAGAGTGACAGAGGTGCTGGCTCAAGCATCACTGAACCAACTCCAGGAGCTGTCTCTTTCCATACTTCTTGTAACATGAGGAAAATGAAACTCAAACAAAGAGTATAAGCCTCTGAAAATAGGTTTCCTGTTACTTGCAGTTAAACACAATTCTAAAAGGTTTAGCTACCATTTATTGAGTACTTTCTATGTGCTGATACTAAGCACTTTACATATACTACCTTATTTACTACTTAAAACAGGAATTACCCACCATTTTATAGTTGAAGAAACAGACTAAAGTACCTTGTTCAAATTTACACAGATGGATCAGCTGGATTGAGATCCAGGTGTGGCTCCTGAGCCAGAACTATAAGTTAGTATGTTCTATTTGCATCCAGTGTCTCTCCATGCATACTTCTCTAGGAGTATATACTAATTTTTGGAAACATAGTCACTATAAGTTTAGGAGGTATTATTATAGCCTTCACTTGGAGGTACACAATTAGTGTCCTCTTTAAAATGTAGTGCTCTTGCCATGTGGAAGGGACACACACAGACCTCATCCAGGAATAGGGCCCAGACCCAGTCTGGGTTTATGGCAGCCTGCTTCTCCACACACCATATGGAGGAGAACAGAACAGGGCTGGGCCCAGTATAGTAGCTGCTTCTCCCCAAAGACCTACATCTGGAGATTTAAGGATTTAAGTTACCTTTTAAAGCCCATCCTTGATCCCAAGAGTTGGGCTCATTGGTATATTACAGATTTCAAGCCTGAGAAACACGAAGATTTAGAATAAAATGTAAAAATATTAGAAACACCTAAGTTAATTCATTCCCCATTATTTAAACAGTGTGGCAGACAATGTGATTGACACTGACCTTTATAAAATTACAAATTTGAAGGGGAGATAAATCCTTGCATAAAAAGTTATATTCAACAATGTGCTAAAAACTCTGAACATCTTGATTTTGTATCACAGAGAAGAAATATTTAGTTTAGGAGCTAACGGAAGCCATAGAGGAAAGGAATTTTAGCTGCATCTGTCTCTGAGGATCATGGCTTAAAAAGGAGAGCAGGTATGGGATGTGTGTGATGCAAGAGAATTATAGCTTTCTCTGCCATGTTTTCTTTTCCATATCAAAAGCAGGTTCTAGCCTCAAGATGCTGGTTGATGGCAAAAAAGATGTCTCTATAATCAGACTGTAGCCTGTCTCAGCTATAATCACATAGACCAAGATTTGTCAAAATTGCAGAAAGAAAACCCAACAATTGCCAAAGGTCTCTTCTTACCCTCTTTGAGATTCTAATACCCAAGTGTACCAACTGTGAAATCCAATCAAAAACTACATGGCCCTGTAGGGAAAACAAGTTAAAACATAGCAACAAAATCCTTAGAATTTTTACCTTAGAATTTTTTTATTGGTACTATCAGTAAAATTTGTTGTTTTTTGTTTGTCCCTTTGTTTATTAAATTAGAAATGAAATCTTTGAAAATATTAATTGAATGTTACTAGAGGAATATTATAACTATAGCAAAGCATGAGATCAATGATCTGATCCTTGGGCAGAGACTGATAGCCATAGGAGTGTGAGAGCTATTTGTAATACAGGGCACTGCAGGCTTAATCTTATGAAAGTTAATAGGACTACTGGGGAATAGTAGTGTTCACACCAAAGACAAGCAGAAAATACCTACCACATTCCCACCCAAATTTATTCATTCAACAAACATGCCAAAAATCACTACTGAGCATCTTCTGTGTGCCAAACACTGTTCCAGGTACAGCCAGACATTGGAGGCATAGTGATGAACAAAATAGACAAGGCCCCACTCCCATAGAGCTTGCTCTGCTTACATTGGAACAGAGAATGTGTTATACTGCCTGGCAAGGAGCTGGACAGCATAAAGATAGAGATGCCCTGGAAAACCCAGACTGTAGAATCAATGTCTCCATAGATTTGTACTGCCTTTTATGATGTTCTCTTTGTAATGAAGGTCATTTTGATTGCACACCTGATACAGTGACTTTCAGGGATGGAAGAAGACTGACAGAGGTGCTGGCTCCAGCATCACTGAACCAGCTCCAGGAGCTGTCTCCTTCCCTACTTCTTGTAACAAGAGGAAAATGAAACCCAAATAAAGAGTATAAGCCTCTGAAAATAGGCTTCCTGTTTTTTGCATCTGAACACAATTCTAAAAGGTTTAGCTACCATTTATTGAGTACTTTCTATGTGCTGATACTGAACACTTAACACATGCTACCTCATTTACTACCCAAAATAGGAATTATCCACCATTTTATAGTTAAGGAAACTTAGATAATCAAAATAGCAAATATTTAAGAGATGCTTACTATGTGACAGAAACTTTACATGCGTTAACTCATTCAGTTCTCACAACCACTCTATGAAGTATGTATTCCATTATCTCCATTTTTCAGAGAAGGAAATGAAGGCATAGAAAGTTAAGTGAATTTGCCTAAGGTCACACACTTGGTAAGTGATGCTGCCAGTATTCAATCCCAGCTAGCACTCTCTAGCACTACACTCTGATACCTCCAGTAAAGTGTCTACTTTGTGCCCAACCTTTATCTTATTATCTCCTTCACTTGTTACAATCTTTATGAGGTAGGGGATATGATCCCAATTTGTCAGATGAAAAAAAATAAGTTGCAGAGAGATGAAACAGCAGTGCCAGTGTTCAAACTAAGGACAGCCTGGCTACACAGTCTGTGTTATTTGCTGTTGATCCATCATGTCTCTAAGGAGCCTTCTCTGGTGAGTTTTTGGGGTATTTAGACATAGACTCACAATTCCCTCCCTGTTTTATATGTTAGGCTTCCCTGGAAGATTTTGTTTGAAGAAAAGGTTTGAAGAAAAGCTGATGAAACAAAAGTTTGAAAAATAAATTTTCTTAGCCAAAATGAAAGGCTGATCTCGCAGAAGTTTCAGAAAAAGAATGTTTCATAGAGGAATCAGGAAGGCAGATGGAAAATAGGTCCGCATGTCAGATATATGGAAGTCCTTTTGTGTGCAGACCGTGACATTGCCAGAAATTATTTGAGAAGGAGAAGAAACAAATTACAATTTAGTTGAATTTCTGGCACAATGTAGCTGGAAAGAGATGAGAAGTGTAAAGGAAACAGAAAAGAATTCAAAGAGCCAAGGGTACAAGTTAACCATAATGTAAATGAGTTAGACCTTGTGGATAAGCCACAAGTATCCTGTGAGTCCTTTTCAAACCTTAGCAGACACAGTATCTTTACCATCACCATAATGCATGCTTTGAAGGATAAGGGCTGATAGAACAGTAGGACGTTCAGGCAGCCTAAGTAACTGAATAGGAGAATAGTTCAAGCAATATTATTTAGATATTTATCTTCTGTTTGAGAGATATGTATCTTCCATTTATTTGTCTAGCTTTTAGAAATACTATCAAATCTCAGTAGATTTAGCAGGGCTGATGTCCTGACTAGCTCTTTTGATATATACTTTTTTAATAAAGGAGATCTTTATTCCCAATCTATGGGAAGAAGTATATACTTATTCCTAATTATCAACAATCTATGTGGCCTTTTTGAATACTTCAGAATTTGTTCCTAAGCCACTGATAACGTGATCTTATTGTCTTTTGAAGTGCTTTGGGATCATTTATCATGCAAGGAAGTCCCTCACATAGGAAGAAATCATTGGCTGTTGGCTCCAGATTCTTTTCAGATAGAAATTGTCCAATAACTACTACCTATGATATTGCACTTGAGGGTGGGATGGGACTACAGGCAACAGAGTATTGAGAAACTTACTGGTTGTTCAGGACGATTATATGCAAAGCCACTTTGTTGTTTTGCCCTTTTCAGCTATTTAGACATCTCCCAAAGAGTTCAACTTGCCCAGTAAGAACTGAAATATACATTCTATATTTTTGTGCCTCTCTGCAGTGGGCATTCAAGGGCTCTCCCGGGCTTGAATAGGATTCAGGCCTGTGCAAGTGCAGTCAGATGTGTAAGGCTCTGGGCATTCTGCTCTCATCATAATCTTCTATTTTAATAAAAATCTTCTCTACTCTGTTCTGGTGAACTAGAATGTAGCCCACAATGTATCTCTGTCCCCCCAGGACTTGGGGGTCCCTGCCTTGGCTTAGTGACTTAATGCTGCTCTTGCTACCCTTTCGACCTCACTTCCCCATTGCTATAACTCTTTGCTTTATTAGAGACCTCAACTTCCATGTTTCCAGCCTTGACCTAAGTAATTGGACCCACATCCAATTAACCCTACAGAAACCGTTCAATGAGAAGGTCCCAGGCCCTAAGGCACCCTGCATCCCACAGTATCATTAACTCAGATCTCTCCCATTTTAAAAGGCCCAGGAAACAAATGCTACTGCTTCAGCTATAGGGGACAGTGCCCCACTGTGTCCCCACAATTTTTACCTTAGGGTTTCCCCAGAGGAGCCCCTCCTCTTCCACAGGTTGACTAGGCTGCTGGATCTGCTGGCAGCGGAGGATGACTTGCCATCCCCCACATGCATGCGCACCACAGTAGACGTGGTGAAGGCGCTGCGCACATTTCTCTCTGGTTTAGCCAGGATGATGTACACTTTCGGCACAAACATGCAGCCTAGGGCCACTGTGGCACTGAGGCTGACTGAGAAACACATGGTGATGATTTTGTAGTTGCTGCCAAAGTAGATTGGCACAAAGGCCAGCCATATAATGCAGGTGGTATACATTGTGAAGGCGATATACTTGGCCTCGTTGAAGTTGGCTGGAACATTTCTGGTCTTGAAAGCATAGAAGGTGCAACTTAAAATCAACAATCCATTGTATCCAAGAGGAGTGACGACTCCTAGGTTGGTGGTGTTGCAGATCAGGTAGACTTCCCGAATGCTTGGGTAGTCATGCATTATGTCAGGAGGCTCCATTATAAAGAGGGCAACAATGATGCCCAGCTGGATGCATATGAGAATGAAAGCAATCACAAGCTGGGCACAGGCACTCATGAATCTGGGCTTTTTGGTACAGATCTTCTTCTTGCTGCCGGCCAGGATCCTTGCAATACGGTTGGTCTTGGTTACAAGGGCTGAGTAGCTCATGGCTGGAGAGAGACCAATGCCAATTCTCTGAAGGTAGCAATAAATCTGTTTGGGCTTCGCAATGAGGCAGAAGGTACATAAGTAGCCCAGGCAGATGCCGGCAAGGATAATGTAGCAGAGTTCCCTGCTGGAGGACTTGACTACTGGTGTGTCACGGTAAATGATGAAGACTGCAGTAACAAACAGGGTGGCCAGCAGGCCCAGGCAGGCAAACACCACAGCTGCGATGGGCTCAGGGTCACCCCATCGGAGATACTGTACTGGGATCAAATCACAACCTGCAAAGACACAGACACATATTGTAAAAGATGTTTACTTGGGTCGTATATCCCTAAGTTACAAGCAGCTGTTTATGACCATTTCAGTTTGTCTCCCATCTACCTTTCTAATTCCAGTATACCATGCTACTCATTTCTTCACATATTCATTCAGAAAACTTTTATCTTTATATTATGGAATAGGTATTCTGTGATGGGAGCAGTTGTAGGTTCTGAAACAAAATAATGATGAACATGTTCCCTAACTTCATAAAAAACAATCAGAGGCCTTTAAGACAATTACTTATAACTGTAATGAGGGCCATGAAGAAGTAGAGCACGGGTTCTCACCCAGCTTATGAAGGCAGTAAAGGCGTCCTCCAGGAGGAATTAACAAATGAATGTGTTGGTTTGACTGAGTTTGGGGATTCCATGTGCTTGGCAAACAGAGGTTAACTGTAAGGAAGGGAGGCAGGAAAGGAAGCCACTGTGCAATACTGTGCTAAGTGGCCTAAGATGAGGCCAGGGAGTAGGCAGGAGGGGGATTTTGCAGATCAGACAGTCCTAGATCAATAGGAAGTTATTCTAGGATCTATGTAGAGGAATGGATGCCGTTTGTGTGTGTTTGTATTTTAAACATTCCTTTGGCGGTTGTGTGGATTTTGGATGAGATAAAAGTGTGGACAATGTTGAGAATTACTTCAGAGCCATATAGAGTGCTTGAGTGGATATGCGAGTGTGTGAAAAGTAAAGGCTTCAAAGATGACCAATATTAGTAAAGAAAAGTTGGAATTTTCAAAGAATCTTGTTTTAGATGTTACAGAAGAGAAGATTCTGTTGAAAAAAGGGGGGTTGGTTTTTATAAGAAAAGTGACCCCAAAGGCAAATAATTGGCAGGTATGGGAAGTACCACCACTCCCCAAATTATTCTCTACTCATGGCATGTAGTTTTTTATATCACTTGATTATATAGCAGAAAAAAGTGACAGAATATAGTGTCATTTTGGTTACCTGTCTTTAAAAATTTTTTTTTTTAGGATAGTGGTTCTCAAACTTGGCTGCACACTAGAATTACATATAGATATTTTTTAAAAAAAATACTGAGGCCTGGGTCTCACTGCATGAGTTTCTGACGTAATTGGCCTGGGTGTGGCCTGGGCATCAAGATTTTTAAAAGACACTGCAAGTACTTCTAATATGTAGCCAAAGTAGAGAACCATTGCTCTAGGAGGATCATGCCTATCAGAGTTTTTTTTTGTTTGTTTTTTTTGTTTTTGTTTTTGTTTTTAAATAGAATTGAGACAGCTTCCTTAGGTGATTAGGGAAAGGAGGTAAGTAATCTGGAGCACTGGGCATTTGAGGAACATGGCAGATTACTGACTGCCTGCAAATATCCATGCTCCACTTCATCCTCAGCAACAGGTCTCCAATTTCCACTTGGGATGGTAAAGGATTCAGTCAAAATAGTACATTTTCTAGCAACTCTTGCAGTCAAATATGGCATATGACTGGGTTTTAGCCAGTAAGATGTAAACAGAGGATTCCGTAAAGGAAAATGACTCATCTTGGAAAGTACCATTTTTGCCCTTCCTTCCTTTCTCCGTCTGCCGTCTGGAATGTAAGCATGATGGCTAGAGCTCCAGCAGTTATCTTGGACTTTAAGGTAACTTTAAGGACAGAAAACATATTCTGAGTTTGGAAGAGAAAAATAGACGGGGGCCCCAAATCCCTGATAGCCATGGAACCACCAACTACCTCTAGACCATATATATCCACATCTCCCTTGTGTAAGCTACTTTTTTCCTGATATACGCAGGCAAAGCAAATCCTAATTGGTATAGGGATAAGGTTTTCCTATTAACTTGCTATATTCCATGATCAAGGGTGTTGCCATAAGTGGCTCTGAATATCAATGGTTACTGAGAGGTAGGGGAGGCAACAATATGTTAGCAAAAAAGCAAAGAAGCATGTGTTTCTTCCAAAATATGTCTAAGCATAGCTCAGTTGTAGTAAAGGAAAGGAAAGGAAACATTCTTTCTTCTTCTGCTTGTTTCCGCCCTTCTGGTCTCTTGCTTTAAGGTCTCAGGTTTCATATAGTACTATTAGTATTATAGTTAAATTCATTATATATTTAATAGCTGTCTCTGGGATCCTCAGCACACTTTGCAAAATAGTTTCTATGGGAAATGAATTTTTTACTCTAAATAATTGTGCATTTAATATTGAAACAAAGTGCTTTTGATTTTAAAAAATGTGTGTGTATCCCAGACTAAATATAAAACAGTTATTTTATATAATGTCATTAATTATAAACAAATACATATCTCATTGCTAATGGATATACCTGTATCCATATTCAGTCATCTCTGTTTCCGTATGCTTCTGATAAATTGGAATTCAACCTCTGATACTTTAGCGTACCACAGGGTTTAGGTTTATATTTACAAATTTGCTCCTTGTAGGGACTATTTTACCAAAGGCAGAATTAATCATTCCTATCTTTTTTCTTTCATAACAGTTTATTTATAGGACTGATTTGACAATGAAATTTATTATGTACTATAGTTAATTATATAGAGGCTTGTTTCTACTGCTAGGTCACAAGCTACTAAACTCCACAGGAATTTACTGATGTAGAAAACATGTTATGTGGTATATGAGGCAGGAATTCTTTCATCAGCTAAAAAAATCAACTGAAAAAATATAAATATTTACTTTAAGGGCTTTAATTTTACCCCATTTTTTTCTGTTCTGCTAAATCTTAATTGTTTTTATCTAAAAGTAATTAGCACCCTAATTTTTAAATACTTTGCATAGGATAGCATTCAGCACTATTTTTATCAAATATATTCTTGAACTCTTCATGTGCAACCTATTAACATCATGTGTGAAACTAAAGAAAACTCATTAGATATATGTGTTGGAAAAATTTGCATGAAGCATGCCTCTAATGTGATGTAATTATTTTCACAAATTTACCAGAATTCATATGTTCAAATGAATGTTTTTTTCATTCAATGTGAGCCAATCAGAAATCTTTATGTTTATTTTAATGATGCTGCCATTGCAAAAAATACTTTTGTAACTATTCTCTTAGAATAGCAAATTGGACTCTGATTAGAGTGTTAGAGTCACTGAATCTTATAATTAAATAAGATCTTAGCATTTTCAAAAATGGATATGTATCTCAATCACTGGGAAAGCCTATAAAAATACAATTCAAGGGTCTAAACTCAGGATATTTGTGAGTCAGTACATTGTGGTGGAGCAAAGGAATCTTATTTTGAATAAGCAACATCATTGACTCCGTACAAGTCCTTGTCCTTGATTGGCAATTCAGCCTTAGAAATTATCAAGCCAGCTTCTCATCCAGTGTGTGAATATCCTATATAACTTCAAGAGGCAATCACCCCATCCCTACCTAAGGCTTTTCATAAAATACATTGTCTCAAGGCTAGGACTAGTGGTGGTGGTAGGGGAGATAGATTGGAAAGGCAGGAGGTTGTGATGGCAGGTGGAGACTGGAGGTGAAGAAACCAGTCAAAAATCTATCACAAGAGGACAGTCAGGGATGATAAGGGCACAAACTAAGTCATTGTGCTGGAGAAAACAATAAATTGGTAAAGACATTTCAGAGCCAGGATTGAAAGCAATTAGGAAGCAGACAGACAGAAGAGTCAAGGAAAAAGTCTTCTAACTGAGTTGATGGCAATACTATTCATTAAGATGAGGGCTGTAGAAAGACAAGGGCACATTCTATGAGAATGACATATAGTTTCAGTTTGGATGTGTTGTGTTTGAAGTGACTATGACCTAGTAAGTGGAAACAGAAGCTTAGAAGAGGTATCAGCGTGGAAGTTACAGCTTTAGGAATCAACTGTTTACAGGTGGAAATAAGAGACATAGCAATAATTGCAATCAATAAGTTCACAGGTGTAGATGAGGGCAGAGTCAAACAGTCTGGTGGAATATTAAGGAATGGCAGAGGAAGAGATGTGTCAGATCAGCTAGAAGGAAGGAAGTGTATAAGAAGCTACAGCAAAGTGGTTGATTGGGGGGGCTATCATAGTCTCTTGTAACAATATCACTTCAGCTTTTCTTTTTTAAATCCTTACCCAAATAACTTTCACAAATCTTTAAGCTTCGGGTTCACAGGCGTCTCCCCTGGTAGTATATCATTATGTGTTTTTTCTTCCTCCACTACTATTAGATCTATTTCTTTCGAATGAGAGGTGGTGTCCTTCCTAACATGGAATATGTTCTATCAAATCTCAGAATCCTTAGGTAATGCTAACCTTATTATGATATAAATTTAAATTCCCATTGATTACTACCACTACTAGGTGCATTCGTCTACAAACATCTGCCTAGTTATTCTTCTAAATTTCTTCTTTATTTTCTTCTAGTTGCTGGGCATTTTTTCCATTAATGGTTTTATTTTTATCCCTGTTTTATTCTTAGTGTGATAGTAAGTTACTGGAAATGTATGTATATGTTGACTAAGAATCTACAGTGCATATATTCTATAGTTTTATTACGAGTTTAATCAATTTGGCTTATGTTATTATAGTTTAGATTAAATAATCTTGATCATGTCAGTGAAGTTCCCTTCAAACAAGCATATTAGAGTTTCTCTCATTCTCAGAAAATGCACATTATATTCCTTTCTAGAAATGCAGATGAGCCATAGATTAGAAAACCATTGCCCATTTTCTGATAACATCTATTTAGTTAGCTACCTACTTCTCACTTTCCTCCTTTCAGGCTTGATCCATAGGCTATGGTTCTCTAGGATAATCCATATTTTCATGGCTTGAACTGACATACATTGAAAATAAAACAGTTTTTTTCTTTTAAGAAAAGGGAAAGTGAGCTACTAAAACTGTATCCATATTCATCCTATGACTCCACCAATGTGTTTCCCATACATCTAATAGCAGAATGGGTGATCTACTGATTTCCTGGACCCCTAAAAATGATGTGAGCGCTCAATCACAGCTGGTACTCATGCTTAGTGTTTAGGTATTAGGCTTATCCTATTAATATTCCTGTAGTTAAGAGCGTCTAGACTGTTCACATTTCCAAACCCGGTTTGAGTGTCTATTCAGGCAGAAGGACTAAGACACAGATGTCTGATGTTCTGTAAATCAGGCTGAACAGGAACTCCCTAGCAAGCTCCATAGTTCCTGTGTATTTGTGGATAAAGGAAGTTGCTGTTGAGAATCTCTGAGAATAAGATGTATGTGTCTTCAGCTTCTGGTCAGGCCATTTCAAATATACAAAACTGATAAGGGGCTGTTGTGGGGCTACCCTTTGATATGTGAGCAATAGATCTACCCAGAGCATAAGGAGTTGACAGGAAGACTAACAACATCATTCTTGCTTTCAATCTGTTTCACCAATAAGCCATTTGTCTGCCTTTCCTCCTTTCTTTACCTCTCTAGATTTGAATCTCTTGAATGTTGGTCTGAGATCACAGGGTCATGCAGACTCAGAATTCTTTCTGTAGTGTCCATATCCCTAATCCTTTCATATTTCCTATTCACTTAGCCTAAGCTAAAGTTTTTCATCACTTCCATAGTTCAGAACTGGAAGTGATGTGTGTGCATGATATTTAGGTACCTCATTTTTCTTTGTAGCATTTACTATAATTATAACCTATTGTGTGTGTGGGGGGGGCTTGATTGATTATATTGTTAAGGTCTGTCTTCTCTACTTGACTATAAGCACCCTGATGTTAAGGAGTTTATTTCTTTTGCTCACAGATGGATCCTCACTACTGAGCATAGTGCCTCACTCATATGGTTAACATATCAATTTTCAAATTAATATATTTACTATATAATTAAAGTATATAATTCTCATTCCAGTGTGTGGATAAGTCATTGTCAACAAACTTTTTTGCTACCTTTAAGAAGTCCCAAGTTACAGAACTATTATGTGCTGTTATAGACAGATATCTAAATTCAGTGCACTATACCTGAGTTTTCAAGATTCTGGTATCTGAGAGAGCAAAACTAGATAAACAGCTCAACGGCTTACTTCTGCCTAGGGCTGTGACATGTTTCACATTAGAAAACTTCCTGGTCCTCACTAGTCATTTGGTGCATGTTTTAGGATTGATTGATAAATCTTATTTTGAGTAATTAATGAGGTGTGAGAAGTACATGTAGAGGAAAGAAGGAGGCAGTAACCAGAAGTCATTCTTTAACACGTGCCTCTAGCTCTGGAGTTCAGATTCACTGTGCCCAAGAAGGCTGTTAATTGCAACATTTTTTTTTAATTTTAGGACAGAAAAAAACAACACAAAACAAAGACCCCAAATCCTCTGCAGGGAAGGCAAATTTTAGAGTTGATTTTTTTTTTGCTATTCCCTTACCATGAAACAAAACGTGCCATGATTGTTCCCTCAAATAAAAATTTAGTCTCTATCCAAAATGTTAGGCAAGCTTTATTAGTAACTGACTTAATAGAAAAATACCTTATTCCTGTTTATGTTGGCATGAAATAAAGGTGGAAACTAACATCTTTTGAGTGGCTACTATGTCAGGGGCCATAATGTTATGTTATTTTCATAATAACAAGTGAGGTAAGTATCATTATTTCTATTTTAAAGAGGGGGAAATATGAAGTTTAATAAGATATGTTAACTTGCTGGGACTGATATTAAAACATTGTGGTTATTTATTTATTTATTTATTTACTTACTTTATTTATTTATTTGTGCTACATCAGGGGAGGCAACCTGGTCAATTGCTCCTCTGAAAGAGGTCCTGAGTCTACTTAGCAGGAAAGAGAATCATGATTAATTAATAGTGTCTGCCATGCATAAGGTGGGGCTAGTGGTGGCATAAGTATCTGATATTTGTTATCCTGACATAAATCCATGCTTCCTCCTGAGAAATCTCATTAGTTCAAACTCTTCAGCAAGATTCTCACCCTGGCCTATGTGTCCTGAGGGTTGCTGGCCAGAGACATTTATTAGTATGTTGTTCTTGTGTCCCTAAAGTTTTGTAGTGTAGATAATTTTTTGAATGATTGATCATGGGACATTCCCAACTTTGCTACACAGTGGACTCATAGCCATCTATTGGTCATTGGACCCAGCCTATTTCACACTCTTCACGGCTTATTACACATTTTTGTTTTAGATTCTTTTAATAAAATTCCCTCAAAGAGCTGAAAACTGAGAGATATAGCTTTTATTTAGTTATTATTTTTGTTCTTTTTTATTGGTTATATTTTACAGGGGAATTTGAAATTATATGCAAAGATTTATTTCATAATTAAGACATAAGGAATGGCTTAGTAGTACTGCAGAGTGCTAAAGGGAAGGATTATCACAGATGCACATTTATAGGGAACAGCTTTGAAAAATATGACTTCTGGTCATACTGCAGATGAACGAGAGTGGAAAAACACAGCACATGAATTTAAATAATAAAATGTGCTGACTGGAATACTTTCTTCCTGTTCTACCTTTCTCTTCTCCCTCTTCACTAGCTAACTCCTCTGTAGTCTTCTGTTTTCCATACTCTCTTTGAGGATGACTTTTCTGATTCTCTGAGCCTGAATGACAGGTTCCTTTCACGTGGGCACACGATGCCCTGTGTCTGTGATAGCACTTGCACTCATGCTAACTGTGTTTGCCTGTTTCACATGGGAAATTGAGCAGTTTGAGAGCAGGAGACTGTCTCTTCGCTTACTGCTGTATTTCTAGTTCCAAGCATGGTACTTGGCACACAAAAGGCAGTTAAATAAGTTGAAGGAAGGATTTCATTAATGAAGAAGAGGGCAAGAGGGGGAATCCAGAGACATGCACTTCATTTTAAGCTTGCACATAAGTATTTCTTATGAATATGAGCCTTTTACTCTATTTATTTGGTCTCAATTTTTCAATACATAAAGTGGAAATATTACAGCATTCCCTTACCTATAATGAGGGCTTTAATCTGGAGAAACCCTAGTAGAAGAATTCACTGATGAGAAATTAAACACCAATGACCTGAAAAAGGTCAGTGAAGCAATTTCTCAGGACTAAGTCTATAAAATGATTAAAACCCTCTTTGTATTTGATTGAAATAAAACATTACAGTCATCATTTTAAAACTTTATGTGTATAATATAGGCTATAATTAGTGTTTTACAATTAATTTATATTTACCTTTCCTAGCTTGCCAGACCCTTGTCAAGATCCCTTTCCGGCAGTTTTAGTCAAACTCATAAAATTGCTTTCTCTGCAAATAAGCTGCATACTAAAAAGCATTTTCCTCCTGTGGCTGGTCTTCCATTCAAATATTCAAAGCCTTTCTGATTTTATGACTCAGAGTTTTTGCAACTACTTTCTAGGTCCCACTGTATTCCTTCTGTGTTCCCATATACCTTTGATTTTCTTTTCCTTTGAGACATACCGGGACTGTTTCTAAGGCCTGGGTTTACATTACCTTTCCTAAAGCTGGTTGCAAAATTGTATGGATTCTCTGCCATGGATTTTTACCTGCTATTTCTTTTCTCAAGCCTATTAGTTCCTAAATTTTAAATATCATAATATTGTAAGTATTCCCTAAATGAGCTACAAGTATATATGTAACTAACTTGAATGTTCATATTTATTACAGAAAGAAAATAAGGGAACAAAATGCACACATATAAAAGTGCACAAGAGGAGAGATTAATGTCTTGTCCTACCCATTACAGAGATTGTGCATTGTTCACATAGCATAGTTAGAGCATTTCACTCACTTATCGGTTCAGTGCACCTGATTGAGTACCTACTCCATTCAAGGTAAGGGGTCTGCACCATGATGACAGAAAGGCAATTGTTTGTTCCTTTAAAATAGTGTGTTGGTCGAATGCTCAGGTTCTGCGACTCTACCCTGCTAGGCATTGTGCTGAGCACTGTGCACTTATTACCTTTTTTAGTACCTACAACACTCTTACAAGGTAGGGACCATTATTTTATCTATCTTCAGTTAAGGAAACTGAGGCAGGGCTGGAACCATGCAGGTGAATTGTAGACATAGGAAAAATAGAAGAAATGTAAAGGAAACAGCCAAAATACAGAAATCAGATGTGCAGAGAAATAACTCTACAGCAGTGTAATCTAATGGCACAAGAGAATTACAGTGTCTCTGGGAATTACTGCTGAGAGTTCAGATGGAAAATCAGTAAAAGATTTAGGAGGGAAGATGATAATACCCGCCTGCCTACATCTCAAGGCTTAGTGTGAGGATCATATAAAACAATATGTGATTTGAACAGTGAGAAAAAAAGGAAAAAGAGAACTATATACATAAAACAGTAGTGACTCAACATCTGCTAAATTGCCTATGTGTTTTATTAGATTGTCCTATGCTCTTCTGGGGAAAAGCCAGGCTATTGTATCTTCCTAGCTTGTTTATATATACACCACCCCAAGTAAATGGTATTATATTGTCTTAAATTGTTTGTAAGTACAAGGCAGCACATAATGCTCTATGAATTTTTCTCTTCAATTAATGTGATTTTTAAGAGGTGTCAAGATAGGAGACATTTATCTGTTTCACATTACTCATATAATATACCAATACTTTATGAAGCATTTTCCATGTAGGTTAGTTAGATAATGTAGTGGTAAGCACTGTGTTATAATGTTTTATGTTCTTAGGGCAAAATGTGATAATTTATTTTGGGTAAGCAATATTTATCAAAAGCTGAAATCAATGAAAACACATTATTTTCTTCAATCTGGCCATATTAGAGTGGTTTTTGACCATGATGCCATTGTTTTGGCCATACCACAAATTTATCATTGTGAAGAAGAACACAGTGCACATTTTTCATTGCATGCTTTCTGGCAAAATGGAAACTGGTTTTTGTTCTCTTTAGGGACCTGTCTTGAGAAGTTCCATGGAGAGAGGAGCTTTCAGCACTTCTTTCCCCCTGGGGTAAGTGGTGTTTACATGTATAAATATACCATCTTTTTGACTCACCTGGTGGGAAAAACATATAAGTTAATGAAAATTGAGAAATTGGTAGAGTAAGATGGCATTTTACAATTCATCAATGTGTGAGCCCTGGTATCTCATTAAAAAAAAATTGTTCTTTTCAGCATTAACTGAAACAACTCCATCAAACACATTGTTTGAAAAGGACCAGTGCACAAATTTTTTCATTGCCTTTTAGAGATATTTTCAGAAAGAGGCCAGCAATCCAGCCATTCACAGTTCTTTCCTTATTGCCTGCAGCATCATGTCGAGGAAAAAGCACTAGTTTTGCAGAAAGAACAGGGTTTGAGCCTTCCTTTGCTACTTACTGCATGATCCCAAGCACAGATATTTCCAATTTTCAACCTCAGTTTTCTGTAAAGTGGAGATCGTGATTCCACCTTTTTTGGGGTATCAGGAGGATTAGCTGGTAGCATACAAAATTCCTATTATGGTGGGTGACAGGTACTCAGTACATGGGGATTTATTTCCTTCCATTCCGTATTGACCTCTTTAGCAAATATTTATGGAGTATCTACTATGTTCAAGGAGCATGGTATTCCCAAGTGAACAAAATATATAAAAAATCTCCTGCCTTTTAGCTTATATCCTAGCTGGGGGACTGACGATATATCATCAGCAAAAAATAAATTAATACATAAACAATATGAATTATTAAAAGGTGATATAAGAAGTAGAGAAAAGAAGAGGTAGAACTGGATAAGAGGGGGTTAGTTTGTAGTATTAAACATGTTGCTCAGGGTAGACATTTGAGCAAGGATTTGAAGAAGAGAAGGATAATAGTTATGTGGGTAGCTGGGGTGAATCCTTCCAGGTAAAGAGAACAGCTAGGGAAGTGACCCTAGGATAAAAACCTTCCTAACGTGTTAATGGGAGAGCAAAGGGACTCATGTGTCGGGAGAGGAGACCAGATGAAGTGAAGGAGAAAGTAGGCCAGAGACATATCAAAGGGCCAGATCACAAAGAACAGGAATTTGTAAGGACTTTGGCTTTTGCTCTGAATGAGATGGGAAACCACTGTAGGTTCTTACACAATGGAGTGACATGACCTCACTTACTTTTCAAAAAGATACCTCTGCCGGGGGTGTTGAGAAGAGGCTGTAAGTACGGGCAAGGGTAGAATCAAGGAGACTAGTTAGGGGGTTACTTCAGTAGTAAAGGTGATTAATAATGATTTCTATGCACTTACAGTGGAGGAAGTGAGAAGTGGTAGAATTCTGGATTTGAAGGACAAGCCAATGGGATTTCCTGACTGACTAACCTAAAGGATATGAGAGAAGTCAGAAGACGACTTCAAAGTTTTTGGCCTGAGCTACCGAAAGAATGGGTTTGCTGCCAGGTGAATATAGAATAATAAGGAAAGAGCACTGGGGGATCAGGAAGGTAAAGATCTAGATTTGAGTTTTGGGAATGTAGAGTTTGAGATATCTATTAGATATTCAGATAAATCTGTCAAGTAGGCAGTTGAATGTTCACTTCTGGAGATTAGGTGAGAGGTCTGGACAAGAAATTTAAATTCAGAAATCTTAAGTGTGTAGGTGATATTTAATAACATGAAATTGCACATGATCATCAATGAAGGAAGTTTAGATAGAAGAGATGATCAAGACTGAGAGCCCTGGGGCTCTCTAACACTCTGTCCTCAGCTTTATCTCAAACACATAGTTGGATAGAAATGGAAAAATATTGAAAGCAATAGATGCTAGATCCCCTTTGGGAAGGTTAATTTTTTTTCTTGCCAGTGAGGAAAATATCAAAAGTCTATAATGAAGACATCAATGAAACCAGAAACCTTTTTTTTATCAGGGACAATGATAAGATAAAAAAATATAGCAGATGCCTTTAGTATTGTCATGGCTCATGGCTATCTATCTGAAATTTCTGGGTCACCTTTAACCTTGTATAATCCATTCATTTAGAGTCTGAAGGCTAAGAAGATAATCTAACTGAAGTTAAAAGAGATGTTTATAATAATGAGCTTAGTTCAACAAATACAAATTAATTGCCTACTCTGTACCATTGACTGGGCTAGATAGTCATTGACTTAAAGGATCTTACTTTCAAATGTAGAAGACATTTAATCAAGAAAGGTTGGAATTTTTTCTAAATTTTCTTATTCACTTATTCTTAAATCAATTCATCTATCCTTTTATTCATTTCTCATCATTATATTTTAAAAAACTGTGTTAACAGTAGAGTGATAATAGGTAACATACTTGAACAGTTAAAGAGTACTAAATTATTTGAATGCCATTTAATCTCTCCAATAATCTTGTGAACTTGTTACTACTATTACCTCCATTTTATAGAAGACGCAGTTGAAGCTCAGAGAAGGAAATTTATTTGCTTAAAGTCACACAATGAGTTATTGGTGGAATGTGGATTTGAACATGGATATGCCTGACTCCAAAGCCTTTTAATTTAAACCACTATGCTATTAGAAGATAATAAAGATGAACTGTTGCAGACATGTCTTGCACACAGCCAAAATTCTCAGCTACATTTATTATACCACATTTGTCATAAATTCATCTTCCTTAGATTGTATTGGTGAGTATGTACATAGCAAACTTAACAAGGGAAATCTAGAAAGTGCTTAGGGTCCTGGGAATTCTATTGTTAAACAAAGCAGTCACTTTCTTTTACAGCTGTTCACCATTATGATGTTTGGTATTTAGGAAAGTATGACTCCCATAATACAGGCTTTTATAGAAAGTGAATATGAAATAGCGATACACTTGCTTCTGAATAGCTTTGTTATATTGAATAAAAGTATTTTCAGACACACACATGTTCCTTAGATATGACATGTAAAATTCCTTATGGTCTTTTCTTTCTGCCTGAAAATCCTTTTTCGTATTACCTGCTTAACTTCTCATTTTCACATGCATTGATTCCTTTTCCTCCTAGAAGGTACCTGTAAACTTTCAAGCCCTGGTTAATTTTCTCTGATCAATGTTCCTATAGTAATCAATGCTTGCTCCCATGCTAGCACTTTCTTTCCTTCCTTTTGTTTCTACATTTCCTTCTCTCTTTTTTATTCTTCCATTAGACAAACATTAAATCGGTTCCTACTCTATGCCAGGCATACTTAATATATTGAAACTGCCTCTTTCTTTATATGTATCTCTGCCTGGGCTCTGGGATACTTGAGGGTAGGCATTAGGGCCCTATCACCACTGTGTGTCCAGTACCTAGTGCTGTGTTTGGCAACTAGTTGGAACTCAATAAGTATTTACTAATGAATAATTCTATCCTTTGTGCCACCACTGCATTTGGTATGTTTAAATTATTGTACATATGATATCTATACTCTTAATGCAATTATTTAAGTCAACCTTCTTCTGCTGTGGACATGGGATTCCCTATAAATGAAAGGTGCCTGACTTTGGTATCAATAGAACTTAGCATAGTGTTGAAAATAGAGTAGAAACTTGATAAAATAATTTTTGCCGAATGACTGAATGAATGAATGGTGGGATAACCAGCTACACAGCATACATTCCTATTCAGGTTATTTCCTAACCTAGAAACCAAGAAGCTCGATAGCACCACTCTGAAAACCTGTTCCATTTTTAATATTAACAAAAACTATTTATTATGACTGTAATAATAAAAATAAACATTTCTCATTTAAACTCATAACAAAGTTCCCCTAAAGAATCAAAACCACATAATATTTAATAAATGGCAAGAATTTCTCCCCTTTCCTCTTCTAAATTTAATTACAATAATCAAATAGCCAGTACATTTTAAGCACATTTGGAATGAAAATTATGAGAGCAGCCTGGAGATAATTAATGTATGACCAGCTTGAAGCTGAATTTTTTTCTCTTTCTATAATATGAGCCTCTAAAATGTGATTGTAGAGGAAGGCAGGTGGTATAGCATAAAACCCTGGAATTATAGTACCCGGGATTGATTTTATACCAGTTTTGTGATCTTCAGCAATTTACAGAATTTTCTTGAGTTTTAGTTAATTCAACTGTAAAATGATAATATCTATCTTACAGGATTCAAAAGTATAATGCTTAAGATAGTTATAATTTTTGGTAATAAAAAGCAATCTTCCTCATGTTTTTATTCAATGTACTTATTTATTAAAAGGCAAACAAAAAAAAAAAAGTCCCAAGAAAAGTAGGACAAGCTGAGGAACACAAATGAAACAAACATTTGTGAGAAAAGACTAACTCAAATGCTGGAGTTATAAAACCTGTCAGTGGTTACACCCTCTTGGAGCTCATCTTCTACTCCCTTCCAGATTCCCACCAACTCCCTTTTGTTTAACTCTGTCACTTTGTTTCCTCTTAAGTGAAGATACAAAAGTTCCAACCTCCGAAGTAATTAGGTAACTCAGGGAACCAAAGAACTTCCCAGAGAATGTCTCTATTGATATAAAGATGTTGATATGCACTGCCTTCCTTCCATTTTACAGTTTTGCACTTAAAATAAATAAGATACATTTCTTTATAAGTGAAAAGCAGGAAATAATTCTAACTTCCTGTCATAAGGCTTCCTACTGAGTTACTTCTTGAAAGACACATTGTTTTTGCTTTTTCCTTTTACTTGGGTTTATTGGAAGGTTGCCAGAGCCTGGCAAACCCACCTGGAAGTGTTTCTGTGGGTTTGGACTGGGGAGCTAAAGATCTGTAGAGCTCTTGCTACTTATATCTTATCCTAAATTCTTTGATGGAAAACAAATTAAAGATTCTTTCTAGGACAACTTTTGCAGCTATCTGCCAGGGAATGGTGTCCCAGAAAAAATGTCTTGGCAAAGGCTTTTGGAGAATTCTCTGAGTGTCTAGCCCAAATTGCTGCTTTTCTCTGCTTTTTCTTCTTCCTTTCTCAAACCAGATAGCATTGTGGTTACCTTCTTCTCAGAGAATTAATTAGCTAGTTCTATTGATTTTAATTCCTCATCAAAACTTTGTTGATTTTTACTCACACTACATTATCTGAGTCCAAACCACAAATAGATTCACATTGATTTTTGCAAAATTTCCTTATGGTGGTTTTCTCTTAACCTCCTTTTATAATTCCCAATTTAGTCTTTTATTTTGAAATCTTATCTTTTAGAATTAAATGTTTAAATAGCTCAAATAGTATGAAATATTTTAAATTATAAAAATTTTAAACATGCAGAGAAGTATAGACCAAATGTAAAAGGTTTAGATTTAACAAATATTAATATTTTGTCATATTTGTTTCAAATTACACACATGCACACGCACACACTACAGATATAACTGAAACCTCTTTTCTAACTCCCTCTTTTCTGTCTCACCAGGTTACACTGCTATTTTGAAATCAGTATCCTTCCTTTTCATGTTTTTAAACAATATCCACTCTGTACATTATGACCATGTAAGCAATATTTATGAAGTGGCCCCATCACGATTATGTTTCCTTTCTTATGTAATTTTTGGCTATTTCTGGAGATAATTACCTTGTTTAGAACTATTCTGTCCACTAGAATGTAAACATGATAAGGGCAGAGAATTTTATCTGCTTTGTTCATAGAAATATTTTCAGCATTTAGAACATTCCCTGTCATGGAGTTTATAACACTCTACCCCAAAATATGGCACCTTGGCATATTGTATATGTTAAGCTAAAGATAGTTGAGAAATGGCATGTGCAAGAAGAACTTTCTGACTTTCCCCACCCTTTTCCCCTGAAGTAGATCATAAGACCCTCATGTGAGAGGTACCCTCCCCTATACCTGGAGGAAAGGAGCATCCTTATCTCAGAGAGGAATCTGAGGGAACACGCCTTGCTAAATTTACCCATTTTCTTATGTCCTTTGTCCTATCACATTTCTCTATAACTCTTGATTTTTCATCAAACCTGGGTGTTCATAAAACACCCAGACTTAACCACTTCTTTGGGTCTTCATTTCCTTATCAAGGCTTCTGTGTCACATAAAACTTATATTAAATAAATATATATGCTTTTCTCTTATAATTCTGTCTTTTATTACAGGGGCTTCAGCCAATAAAGCTAAGATAGGTACAAGGAAAAGGTATTTTTATTTCCCTACATCTGGGACAGAGAAAGTGCTAGATATATATTTAATGAATGACTGGATGACTGAATGAATAAATAAATGGTTTTTGATTTCCCTTAGGATAAGCTTTAAAATATTTACTGTAGCTTACAAAGCCCTCCAAAAGTTTGGTTTTGCCTTATTTTCCTATCTCATTTCTCCCTTACACTCCCAGTTCCTTTTCAGTTCCAGTATTCTATGTCCAAAATACTCTTTTTTTTTCATTTTAGTTTGGCCAACGCCCATCTTTACTTCAGTTCTTACATGTGCAAAATTAATTGAAGAGGCAACTTTAAATATGACCTAAGTTAGCTTCCAGTGATATAGGCTCCCACACCATTCTGGTCTTTTCTGTTATTAACACTTACCATCTTATTATTACTTGTCAACATTTGGGATGATGATCTTATTGGGGGCAGGGACCCTGTTTATCATACTCACTGCTAGCATGGGTATCTGATAATTATTAGACAAGAAATAACTCCTTGCTGCCCTCAATGAAAATAAGTTGAATTGGGGACATAGTCTATGTCCTGCCCTCATCCTCCATTTCTAATCTTATATTTTTCTTATCTTTTTGGTTTTCATACCAGATTCTCTTTCTCTCTCTTTCTAATTCCTGGTTACTGCTTCCTGACAATTTATGACTTCTATTGAGAATATGCCTAGTGTAAAAATTATTTTAATGACTTTATTGATCAAAATACATTCTCATAATATAATTCAACACTCTATGTATGTATGTTTACAAACATACACACATATTTATGTGTAAAAAATGTAATTTGGCAATCCCACCACCCATAAACAAACATCTTTTCTTAACATTAGGTAGCCTTTATTTGGATATCTTTCTATTAAAAATATACATATACATACATACACAAGTGAATGGATAAATATATAGACATTAATGTCAGCTGATTGCTACTCCAAGATGTTTTCTGAACAGTTATTCAATTCCAGGTGGGCTCAGATCTCCATGCTAATAATCTTATAGGGTTGTGTTGGGATTAAATTAAATATTTGTAAGGTGCTTCAAACATTTCCTGGCATATAGGAAGCATTATATATGTGTTAGTTGCTATTATCACAGTGAGGGCACTGACCCACAGGTGACCTGAGCTGTCATGTTATAGGCCGAAGTAGGGTAGAAGAAAGGCTTGCTATATTTCCTAAAGCTAGGCCTAAGGATCTCTGAGGCAGGCTTTGGAATAGCTGAAGCTATCAGAACAGACTTCTGGCTAGCGGTTCCAAGTGATCTGTTACTTTGAATCAGAGTCAGTGAGATGGGCTTGAAAATAGTGGCTCTTCGGAAAAGTGCTATAGATTCCAGTTAAAGGTTGAACTTCAAATAATATCAATGTGGAGATCTTTCCAGGTTTGGAATCTCCCCTCATCACCTCCGCCCCCCAACCCCACACCACACACACACACACACACTCACACGCAAGCATGTAGCCAGAGACAAATCATTTCATTCTTTTGCTTGAAAACCTCCACTGGTCACACACTGTCTATTGGATAAAGTCCAGACCTCTTTGTTAAAGCCTGTCTTCAAAGGCTGGCCCTAATCCCTGTTCTAATATTCATTTGTAACACGCCCCATCATTTTACTGCAGGTTGACACATATTTACTGTGTGCCTGCTCTACGTCAGGCATTGTGTTAGGGGCTCATACTATAAATATGGTTAAGAGAGAGCTATGTCTTTGAGAAACTACCAATTCAGTAGGAGAGGCAGATAAGTATACATGGTATTGAAATCTAGTTGGAAAAAATGTTTTAAAGAAGGAAGTAGAATTTGCTTTAGAAATACAGAACAGGAGACTTAGCAGTCTAAGTATATCAAAGAATGTTTCACAGAGAAGGTGACACCTGAGCAGAGTAAGGAAGGGTGAGTAGTAATTATTCAGTTAAAGAAAGAGGGGTAAGCACATCGCAGGCGATATACTTACAGAAAGGGAGGAGTAAAATAGCATTGTGTGTAGATGAGAATTATAAGCAGTCCTTAAGACTAGAATATAAAATGAGATGTTGGAAAGTGGTTGTGATTGAAACTAGAAAAATCATAGGAGGGTAGGGGAGAGAGGGGATTTTTTTGTATGTCGTGTTGAAAAGTTTAGAATATATTCTACAGAGATATAAAACCATTGGTAAGTGTTGAGTGATGGGGTTCAGAATACCCCAAAATAGGGCACCTTGGTATTTGAAACAACAGCAGAAGCAGGAAGGTCACTCTCACTTTCCCCTTGCCCTTCTCTTCTGAAGTAAGTCATGAAATCCCCTTTTGACAAGTGCCCTCTCTATACCCAGCGAAAGGGAACATCCTTATTGCTAAAGACTCAAGGTTACCAAGGGGAATCTGAACAGTTCTTGCTGAGTTCCCCCAGTTTGCTACCATTAGATCATACCTTTCTATTCAATCATACTTCTCTCCATGACTATCCACTTAGCACAAAAATACACAGATTTTCCTGTTTCTTTGGGTCTTCATTTCCTCATGAAGGCTACTTTTTCATATGAAACTTACATTGAATAAATTTGTACGCTTTTTTCTTTTTAATCTGTTTTTTGTTTTAGGGGCGTTAGCCATGAACCTAAGATGGGAAGGAAAGATGTTTCTTTTCCCCTATGTGAGCAATGAAATAAAAGGGACAGATATGTATATTGGATACATTATCCAGTAGCCAGATGATAGGTGGCCTTAGGGGCATGTGGCATAAATCTGGGGGCAGAGAAATAAACTGAGATGTTACTGCAATTAGTCAAACGTGAGATGACAAGAACCTAGTCAAGCAAAGAGTTGTACAAATGGAGAGGAGGGGAGGTGGTTAAGAATATTTAGCAATTCAAATAATCAGGCTTGCTAAGTGATTGGATATGGGCCATATGCACCCAAAGAATAGAAAAGCAAGTCTATACGTAGTAAAGGGGCACAATGGTGAAATTATGAGGTTTAGATATGATAGACTGAAATACCTGTGGACTAACTAAGTAGATATTTTCAGCAAGTAGTTAGTTTCATGAGTCTGAAACTCAGGAAAGGAATGCAGGCTGAGCTGTCCTGCTGGGAGTCAATAGCATGTAGGTAATAATTTAAGCCATCAAAGCTCATGGCATCACTTGGAGAGACTGTAGAAGGAGAAGCACAACCAGCTAATGATGGAAACCTGGGAAACATCAATTTTTAATGACCTAGATTAAGTGGAAGAGGCAACGACAACAAAAAGTCCTAGAAGTGGTATTTAGGTAGGTCAGGGTACCCTGTGTTATGACATGGCTGGCAGAGGAGTAAACTTCAGGATAGTGTGCAGCATCAAGGCCACTACATTGAGCAGAAATTTGCGTAAAATAAGGACTGGAAAGTGACCATTAGGTTAGCAACATGGTGGCCATTGTTATCTTTGGCCAGAATATTTCCAATAGCATGGTAAGGGTGGGAGACAAATTGCTGTGATGAATCAAATGTGAGGAAATAAAAAAAAAAAAGAAAAAAAAAGAATATCTATTACTTACTTTAGAAAGTTAATTAGAAAGAAGGATGAGAAAGAATTAACAATGAGAGGATTTGGATTTACTTTTACACTACAGAAATAACATCTCTGAGATAATAATACATTAAGATGTGTATGCCTTTTATATGAGGCAAACAAACAAACCATTAGCCATTCCTGATCTTCTCAAGGTTATGATATTAATAATTCTGAAAAAGCTACTTCCTCTTTGTAATATTATCTTCTTCACTTTTTTAAAAGTGAGATTCAACTCATGCCTCAAGATTAAACCTTTCTAAGTTCTCCAGGGTTAGTTATGCCCTCCTTAGTTTTTCCATAATATTTTGCTCATTCCATGTCTATAGCACTTAGTATACTGTATTGTTACCTGTTTACGTGCTTTTCTCTCACTATATTATACATTTCCTAGAAACTTAGACTCTACCTTTGTATTTCCAATCCCTGTTACATTTTCTGGCACAAACTAAGGCCTTAATTTGTTAAATTAATTAATTTCTACTTGAAAATCTCAAAGACATCTCTAACTGATCTTGTCTAAAACTAAACTATTGATCTTTATGAAAGGATGCATTTATTTCTCCACTCTTCAAAGAAGAACATTTGGCAGCCTTCCTTAACACCTCCTGCATCCAATTTATCTGTATGTCTTGTTGATTTTTCCACAAAATATATCTCAAATCTTCCAATGTACTGTTTAGCTCAAGACACTAATAACTCTTGTCTGCAGTAGTGACAACCACTCAACTTGTCTACCTGCTTCTACTTTCTATCCCTCCCCTAATTATTCTCCTTCACATAACCAGGACAATATTTTAAAAATATACTTTTAATCATTTTTTTTCTTCTACTGAAATCCATGCAATGGTTTCTCATTGTCATGATAATGAAACTCTGAAATCCTGAACATGTTCTCCTAGGCTGTGTAGGATCTAGCCCTTGCTATCTCTTTGATCTCCCCTGACACCATTCTCCCATCTGCTTACCCATATACAGACTTCACATGTGCTTCCCTCAGCTGGAAATGCCCTTCTCATCATTATTTGCTAGATATTTCTTTGTATCATTTAAGTCTCAGCTAATGTTCACTTCTTCACAGAGATCTTTTATGACCACAAATTTAAATTATGGCTTCTCTAATATTTTTTTTTTTTTGCTCCTGTTCTTTTACTTCACACACAATTTGCCAGTGCCTGCATATGTATATTTTATGTCCCTCTCTCCACAAGATGGTAAAGGTATAAGGACCAGGATATGGGGACCAATGACAAAGGAAGCATTTCTGGTTTTTTTTTCACCTTAATTTCTCTAGCACCTATTATTATAATGAAAGTAGCAATAATAAAATATTTATCTTTTTATTGAAAGAGAAGACTGTGTTCTTTTTCAGCAGCATAGTCTTACAAAACATGGGACAAAAAGCTACATCTATATATTCATTCACACGGTGCTTAGCCATTCAAGTTAGTTGAATATACAAGAGAATTTTTCAATTTAACAATAATCCAGTTTGAAATTAGAAAAATCTGTGAAGAAATAGAATGAAGAAAAGATCAACACCTCATACACTCACCTGATCTTTGATAAATTCCAAAAAAATGTACACTGGGGAAAAGATTCCCTATTCAACAAATGGTGCTGGGAATACTGGATGGCCATATGTAGAAGACTGAAACTGGACCCACACCTCTCACCTCTCACAAAAATCAACTCACAATGGACAACAGATCTAAACCTAAGACATGAAACTGTAAGAATTCTCGAAGAAAACGTTAGAAAAACTCTTATGGACATTGGCCTAGGCAAAGAATTTATGAAGAAGACCCCCAAAGCAATCACAGCAGCAACCAAAATAAATACATGGGACCTGATCAAATTAAAAAGCTTCTGCACAGCCAAGGAAACTATCACTAGAGTGAACAGACAACCTACAGAATGGGAGAAAATATTTGCATGCTACACCTCTGATAAAGGGCTGATAACCAGAATCTATACAGAACTTAGGAAAATCAACAAGAAAAAAATCAAACAACCCTATTAAAAAATGGGCAAAGGACATGAACAGAAACTCTTCCAAAGAACACAGAAAAATGGCCAGCAAACATATAAAAAATTGCTCAACTTCTCTAATCATCAGGGAAATGCAAATCAAAACCACATGAGATATCACTTAACTCCAGTGAGATTGGCTCATATTAAAAAATCCCCAAACAACAAATGTTGGCGGGGATGTGGACAGATAGGAACACTCATACACTGCTGGTGAGACTGCAAATTAGTACAACCTCTATGGAAAGTAATATGGAGATACCTCAAAGAATTAAAAGTAGAATTACCATTTGACCCAGCAATCCCACTACTGGGTATTTACCCAAAGGAACAAAAGACATTTTATAATAAAGACATCTGCTCACGAATGTTTATAGCAGCACAATTCATAATTGCAAAGATGTGGAAACAACCCAGCTGGCCATCAATACACAAGTGGATTAATAAAATGTGGTATATGTATACCATGGAGTATTACTCAGCAATAAGGAACAATAGTGAATTAACACATCTGGTATTATCCTGGTTGGAGCTAGAACCCATTCTTCAAAGCGAAGTGTCACAGGAATGGAAAAACAAGCACCACTGGTACTCACCATCAAATTGGTACTAACTGATCAACACCTACATCACACAGGGCAATAATATTCATTAGGGGGCAGGCAGGCGGGAGTGGGGTGGAGGGGATGGGAAAAACTCTCACTGAATGGATGTGGGGAGCACAGTTTGGGGGATGACCACGATTGTAGCTCTGACTCGGGCAGTGCATGGGCAATATATATAGCCAAAGTGTTGTACCCCCATAATACTCTGAAATAAAAAAAAATTAAAAAAAAGAAAAGATCAACAGTACTGCTCCTCACCTCCCTCCAAGAAAACCAATCATAATATATTTTATTCTTTCTGGCATTTTTACTGTGTGTGTCTACGTGTGCATGCACTTGCGTGCATGCACATTGTAGTTCATCTATTCAATAAAATTTGCTGTGTTCAACACTGAGTCAGCTCTGGGGATAGTTACAATGGTGAAAATAGGACTCAAATGCTCACAAGACATTTGGACATTTTATTAAATTAGAATCTTTTTTAAGAACAGGAAAGTTTTCTGTATATATACCAATCACTAAAAAAAAAAAAAAAAGTAAAAAAAAAAAAAATGAGCTGTGTCAAAAAGACCAGGAAGGATCACAGAATTTTTATAACCAGGCTTTTGAAATAAGCTAATCCAACTACCATGGATAATCACTCGACCTGTGAGGGATGCAGTCTAACACTGATGACTTTATGATCTTCTAGCCTCTAAGAGTTTTGTGCTAAATCCACCTGAATTCTAAAACCACTACATGACCTGACATACCACATAGTGGGCCCTCTGCCTGGAAGGCTTTTTTCTCTTTTCCTTGCAAACTCAGTTTCATGGGTCCCCTGCTCATGCTCTCATGTTCATAAATATATATCCCCTTATTATATCATAATCGTATTTTTACTCTTTCGCCTGCCTTATTAAACTGTGAACTTCTTCAAGATAGAGGTAGTATCTTTATTTCTATATCTTTATTTTAGTGGTAGGCAAATAGGCATTTTATGTGCATTTAATAAATGTTTATTGAAGAAAAGCTGGAAGGAAGGATGCAAGAAATCATATTCTATTTTTATTCTATTTTATACTGAAATTACTATGAAATATAGACTGGAGAACACAATGACATACTCCTTAACATTTTTTTTGGAGCAAAAACACAAAAACAAAAGAAGAAAGAAAATAAACAAGTAGAGACAAGTCTTGCCCTGTGCCAATATTACTTGAAAACTTATTAGTTAGAGGCTTCTGATTTCAATCAGTAAAAAGTGCTAAGAGAAACAAAGAACTTCAGGTGAACTTCTGCCCAATTCTGAGCTACCTTTTTGCTCTTGGTTATGCCATTAACATTTTAGTCTCTTCCTGGCTGATACTTCTTCCTCTCCATCTCTAATGACACACTTAACTGGAGCCCTGCTTATGAACTTCTGGGAATTTTCTGAGGATGGGCTGAGAATGCCTTGTAGACAACCTAGTAATTCTGATCTCATTTGGGAGTGAAGACAAGAGTATAGGCAGATCTCTCCCTGAGCTCTAAAGATTTTCATAATTTGCTCAGGCTTTGGGAAGGCTTCTGTTTCTAAGGAAATTTTTTGTCCCATAAACAAGACCACCCAAGATGAGAAATACTTGGAGATGTGACCCCCTCCTCCCATGTCTGTGTCTTCTTTTGGTTGATTTTTGAGGAATGCACATGTGCTGGCATTGTAATAGATGTACCTGTAAGATCATCAGTGGGCCAGGACCCCAGCTGGCATGCTTTGCAGGTGTATTCATCAAAGACATACTCATTCTCTTTACAAGGTGTACAGGTCCAACAACAGCTGACTTCTCCCTTCCGGATGACCTAAGGCAAATATTTAAAATTTTGATTAATTATTTTTGCATGATAAAAATCCAGCAATCCTTTATTCAAATGTACTGCTCTGCAAAGCAGAAAGGGCTTTCACATATATTATTTAAAATGTTGTCAGATAAGCAGTATAAGTACTAATATTTTTATTTTGTAATTAAGGAAACTGATGTTGAGTTTAAACAAGTCCGACATCATAACGTTGGTTGGTGGTAGGGTTAAGAATTAAATTAAATGCCGGTTTTGTATAATTAGCTTTGGATACATACCTGTATTTAATTAAATATCTGTGTTTGTACTCATATGTAAATACACATACATTTACATATGTATGTACATAAATGAATTTTCCACTGGATCTATGCCTGTCCTTTTCTCAAATTAAGAACTTTTGCTCTCTGGATTCACCTTGGCTTCCCTTCACTAGTTGAATAATTGTGAGCAAAAGACATTTTATATCTCCTAATGTTCAAAAACCTATCCATATTTATAAAAATAATTAGAAATTTGTATTGGTAGAAAGACAGAGGAAGAAGCTGAAGATAGTCTCTTGGTCTCTTTTTGATAAAAATTTGGTTCAATAATTCAGCCTATTTCTTCCTATTTTAGTAGCTTTATTTTGCTTGGGATGAAGGCAGATAAAGTCATTGAGATTATTATATAGCTGTATATCTATTTGAATTTTTAAGGCAATGGAAAATAATTGAAATAATTTAACAGTTGAAAAATCACAGATGTTATTCTTTAGAAATGAATATACCTTTTTCTCTCTCACCTTTGGTACATGAATAGCCTCTGTGGAATAGAGACAGCATTCATTAAACATTCTTATAAATGATTAAAATTGTGAAATTGTGATTAATATTCAGCAATAACCAGAGACAGCAATGATTATGCTTTAGATTCCTTGTCTTATATGCTGACTCTATTAATGACCTTTGGTAATAATATCATCTAGATACCTATATCCAAATATAATTGTAAAGTGATATCTCTTATTTATATTCTGTAGTATTTCTTGTGCAGGCTCTTAAAATTGCAACAATACAAGTTGGGAATAATGACAAAAAGGCCTGAAACATCTTTTCCCAAAAATAACCAAATAAATGAGGCAAAATTGCTCATTAGATCTGCCTAATCTAGCTGAAGTATTCTTCATAATAATATTGACTATTTATAGGCTATTTAGTGCATGTCATATGCTCTTACCCCATTAAAACATTAGAACAGCTCTGTATGAGGTAGCTGGTCTTATTTTATTCATTTTCCTTAGGGAAGAACACTTAGTTCACATAGCATATTAGGGTAGATGAGGGATTAAACAATGTATGTTGGACTTCAAGGCTCATGCTTACAAATACTGAGTCTTATTGAAAGATAGACTTCATGATATTTTGAAAGATGTAGGTGAAAGAGTACTGGCTTGCGAGCCAAGAGGCACCAGGGTTCTAGTGTTACTTATATCCCCTACGTGGCTGTGCAGCCTTGAATAGTCCTCTAGCTGATGCACAGTTTTTTTAAACTGAGCCTATTTTTTTTAATAATAATAACACCTACCTTATAGGACTTCCTGAGGATTAAATAAAATATCACAGTGATTTTTAATGTATAAAACACTCTAACAAATTTACCTATTTTTATTAATGATTTGCATATAAATATCAATATATAGAAATGAAAAATTTCATTTTCAGGGTAACTTCAACCACACTTGGTAAAATTATCCTTGGACAATTATTAGATTTTGTAATGAAAGTGGGTAGATGTATTGCAAATACTGAAGTATTCTCTTTACAGACCTTAGCAGGGACTGACAAATAAAAGCAGCTGCAGTCCTGCCCCTGTCCGGCAAGCAATATGCTGACTTACTGTGGTTCGGTTTTCATTGGTTTGTTAACTTCAGTTTTTTACCAGAATAAGTCTAAGCCCTTTTCCAAGAATAATTCCAATATTGCAATCTCTTTTTGAGTCAGTAGTGACAATACATCTTCCAATCATTTAGAACTGATTTGTTTTACTTTTTTTGCATGTTATGTTCTGTTTTACATTCATTTTGAACAAAAAGTAGTGACAATTTGCTTTTATAGCAATCTCCATTTTTTTTTTAATATCCTGGAAATAGTGGTACTTTCTTTACATATAAAAATATGTAACATATTTGAACCCTTGCTTGACTAAACCCTTTCATGGAAACTAAAATCTCTAAACAATTTCATGAGATGTTGATATTATTAATATTGCTTAGTTACAACCTTAAACTATATTAAGAAAATCTTGTAAATTGTGTGTAAATAATGTGAAAATGAGATCTGGTTAGTAAAATAGAGTTTGGGATTAAAAAAAGACTAAGCAAATATTATTACAAAATAAACAGTATTAAAAATATGATAATAGGGAATCAAATTCTTCCATTGTGTAAGTTATTACCAGTAGAATGGGGTACAAAAGTATATAAATAAAGCTCTCAAATCAGCCATTCAGCATTTTGAAGTTACAGGTTCAAACTGTTTATCTGTGAAGGTTCAAAAACAAAAACATCCATATGGTGTTTTGCAGTATGCAATCTTTATAAAGTAAGCACTGGACATTATGAACAATTGATATTCTGAGTGGGTCTATAAAAGATTTCACATGAAGAGTTTAACGTGAAGAGGACTGGTAAAGATGCAGAACTCTTTTGTCACACTGTATCAAGGGTTAGCAAATTTTTTCTGCAGAGGGCCAAATACTAAATATTTAAGCTTTGGGCCATACAGTTTCTATCACAACTCAAGTATTCACCTCTGCCACCATAGCAGGAAAGTAGCCATAGACAATATGTAAACAAATGTGCTTGATTGTATTTCAATAAAGCTTTATTTACAAAAACAGGCAATAGGTCATATTTAGCCTGTGGGCCATAGGTTACCAACTCTAGCTGTAAACCATAACAAGATATACTGAAAATTTCAGGTATTTTGTAAGCTATTGAGCCATTTAGTGGACATGAATAAATTTATTTTTATCTTCATTTACCCTGTCTTTCTTCCCTCTGGTCTTATGCTTTCCAAGCCTTCAGAACCCCCCCTTGAAGACCTTACTATCAATACTAAAATATTTCAGTTTCAATCTTAATCACTGATGAACAAATACCTGAGATGTGTTCTAAACACAGTGAAGGTGAGGTTTATTGAAAAGACCAAGGCCAACAGATCCAGCTATATACACTGCCTGAAATGTGGTATGGTAGTACTTCAAAAACTATGAGCAAATAAGTTATTTTGATATCATTTTTTTCTGTAGGGAAAAATGCACCCCAATAGCTATCCTTCCCCCCTTTTTATTTATCTTCATCCACCCCCTCTTCATTGCCTTTTTATTTCCTGTAAGTGTGGCCAGATCTTACTTAGCCTAAAAGTAGTTTTTCAGTGTCTTCAAATTATCAAACTATCCCTTGCCTCCTTTTCACCACACAATACTTTTTTATACTTTTAAATTTTATTTTTTAGATTGACACATAATATACATATATATGGGGTACATACTGATGTTTTGATACATATAATGTATAGTGATCATATAAGGGTAATTATCATATCCATCATCTCAAGCATTTATCATTTCTTTGTTGGAAAATTTCAGTATCTTCCTTCTAGCTGGAAACTATATAATATTATTATTGATAACTATAGTCATCCTACAGTGGTATAGAATACTAGAACTTATTCCTCCTATCTAGCTGTAATTTTGTATCCTTTAACAAATCCCTCCCTACCCCTTCCTTCCCCCTAACCTTCCCAGCCTCTAGTTTCTTCCGTTCTACTTTTTACTTCTTTGAGATCAACTATTTTTAGCTTCCATATGAGTGAGAACATGTGGTGTTTGACTTTCTGTTCCTGCCTTACTTCACTTAACATGATGTCCTCCAGTTCCATCCACGTTGCCACGAATGACGGGATTTCATTCTTCTTTATGACTGAATGGTATTCCATGGTGCATATGTACCACATCTTCCTTATCTGGTCACCTTGACGCTCGACTACCACTACGTTCTGTTCACTCTGCCAGGCCCGGATGAGGGGCTTATCCTTAATTCTGTCTTCCCCTCATTCCTCCGCTTCCTTGACCTCTGTCCTCATGGACTACCATCTTACATGATGGTGTGTTCTCTGGTTGTCTCTCTCTGTCTCGACCTGCTGCTGCTTAGCCTCTACCTCTTCTTCCTCCTTTACAGTTTAAAAGCAGATATTCTCCAGGGTCTATTCTTGACCCACATTTATTTTTTCTTTACACTTTCAGGTTCTTTATCTACTCTTAACAGCTTCAACTTTAGTTCTATTTAATTAATTCCTAAACCTTTATCTTGGGCCTTATTTCTCATTGTTCTAGACCAATACTTTCCATCACTGGCTTCTACCTCAAAACCTAAGTGCTCCCAAAATAAACCATCACCCCCTTTCTCTAAAACCATCTCCATTTTTCTATTCCTGTCAATGATACCTTTTAGTTAGCTCAGAATTGCAGTTGATTGTCTTGGACTTTATTCTCTTCTCCAACTCGACATCTAGTTGGTAGTCATGTCTGATACCTCTATAAAGTTTTTCCCAAATATTTTCCCTTCCCCCTTTTTGTTCTCACTGTTTCTTCCCTAATTCAGGGCCTTGTCACTATTATCATAATGTCCTTCTAATTTGTCTGTTCTTTTTTCATGTTTCATATCTCCACTCATTAATCTTCACCTTCCACAGCCCAATTTATGTCAACATCTTGGTCAAAATTATTTTCTGACTCCTGTATAATAAAAATTAAGTTCAATCTATTTAATATAACATTCAAAACTCTCCACAAATCTGGCTTCAACTTATCATTGACGCTCTCTCTTTTATAATAACCATGTAGGGCAATACACCCTAGACTATTCATTATTGCAGAACAGTCTTCAACTGACAACTTCTGCACCTTTTCTGTTCCTGCTCCCTTTACATAAATGATCTCTGTCTAAAATTACAGCAATTTTTTACAGTCCAACGTTGGACATTTTATTCAGAAGAAATCTCTCTCTCTCTTTCTCTCTTTTGTATAAACTTACATAGCTATTTTTTTCTTTTTTAATGAAGTCATCACATTTTACATGATGTTGCTTGTCTGAATCCATGATATTTTCCCTCATCTAGACTGTAAATCTTCTGACAATAAGGGTTGTCCCATTTATTTTTGTCCCATTGATATTAACTATTATATTAATAGGCATTTGATAGATATTAATTAAATTAATTAGAACCAATGTGCTTTCCAACTGTAAACTATTTATTCCCAGGAAGCAATGTCTGTGAAGGCTTGCATCAGCAGAAAGGGTGTGGGCAAACATGACTCATCAATTGGCTCAATCAAACCAACTGCTAAGACTATTGTGGGTTGCATGCTAGACCTCTCAAGGAATTAGTGAGAAAGAAGTAAAAACACAATCTCTAACATTACAGGCTTACAATGTAAAAGGTAAAACAAGTGTGTAAAACTTTTACAAATAGCCAATGATAACACTGTTGAATTCGCAACAAAAATTAAAGAAACATGGACTCCGTTTTACCTTTATCTGGCCTTTCTCACATGGTTCACTGCACACGGATCTGATGATGTTGCTTTTCTTGGACCATACCTCATCATCATCCATTTTTAATTCTCCATTGTCCCAACTTCCAACATTGATGTAATCAAAATAATCTTTTCCCATTTCCTTGAAATTCATTATTTCATACCTTAGGAATAAGAATATAGTAATTACTCAGCTAAGGATATAAATATTCATTCACCTATGAAAAGGCAATAGATTTTATTCCCAAAAATGTATCTACATTTTATATAAGTAACACTGGAATTTTCCATGACAGTGCACTTAGAATAACAGAAAACCTGTCTGTTTCACTTTCTTTTCAGAGACCATTTTTTTACTTTCAAGTTTATACCTGAAATAGAAAGTAATCCCATGTGAGAAGGTGACTTGACCTCAGCAAGATGAAAGACAGTTTTGAAATAACTTCAAGAAGTTTAAACAAGTACTACTGGTAGGCTTTTAAAAAAGACAGGACGGTTTTTATCTCCATTTAAGTAAAATGATAAGATTTTCATTTGGTAACCCAGTGAGAGATTTGGTAAATCTTTAATCTTGTTCTCAGCCTTAGGGAATGTAGGGGTAATGTGGGTAGGGCTTGATTTTACCTTTCTTATTTTACCCTCTATCAATGGCTAAAGTCATTGTATGAAGGCAATTTTAAGAGTGATATTTTAAAATATGTCTGAAAATAGATAGCTTCTAAAGCACCTCATGCAATGTAAAAATGCTGGAAGAGAGTAGTACCTTGTGAGTTCTCTGCCTTTATTAGCTATTATTCTTATTTTGAGTGTATGGATAGAAATGTAAAGAGGGAAAACCAATGTGCTTTTTTACAAGCCTTTTATTATTTGTAAGAATATTTCTGGAGAAACATTTCTGAAACAATTTTCTAATTTGAGGACACTCACTAGAAGAGCAATACCATCACTGTGTCAGTTCCTACAGGTGTGTCTTAGGTGTACATGTCTTCACACAGTATTCTATGCTTTCTATCCCCCAGGACTTTCAGTCCTGGTGAGTAGGCTCTTAGAAATGCCTCTTCCAACCTTCCACATGCAGCTGTCTGGACTTTGATATGAATGGAAAACTTCCTAGCTTTTGGATTCAAGTGACCAGATTACTATCCTCAAACCAATGCTCTGTATAGAAATACTGAGAACAAACTTGCCATCAGTCTATGGAAACCTACATTGTAAAATGATGTCATTCTGTTTTCACTCCCAATCACATTTTTTATTGTAGTCTTTTTCAGAATGTTAACTCATTCTTTGTTTTGATGGCTTCTCAGTACCTTAAGGATTATCCTGCTTTGCAGTCAGTAACGATTTTGGGTAACTGTTTAAATTGTACTTCTAAATCGAAAGTACCAAGTATTTATAGGATAATTTCCTTTCCACTCTGTCACAGTTATCCCATGGCTATGGAGCATGCAAAGACTTGAGATATTAGAACACAGAGCACTGAAGGAAAAAGAACTCATGTACTATGTCATTGGCTACTTCAAATATATAGGTTTTCAGTCTTCAAGAGGTGACTTTCTGTGAGCAAATAAACTTTAAAGATGCTAGGATGAGAGAAAGAAAGAAATGTCAGTGCCAGGAGGTTCTTTCTTTGCTGTTTGATTTGAAAAGATATGAGGGTTTCATGGCTCACTTAAAAATGAGCTGTCAACCCTGTTTCCACCAATTTTTAACTCTGACAAAGGCTAGTCCAAACTGTTAATTTCACAGATAATGGAATTGAAGCTCAGTGAGGTTAATTAGTATGACCAGATTGCAGAGTATGCAACTATCAGAGCCAGGACCTAAAATAAGCCTTTAGATTTCAAGTCTGCTGTTCTTTCTTCTCCATTAGACTGCTCCAAATCTACTGAATAGAGCTAAGAGATCATTTTTAATTGCTTAAATATTGTAAAAATTTGAACTGTTTTACATTTTAAGGCTATCTCTATATCCATGCCTCTTTTGTTTTATGTACAAGAAATGGTAAAAAGTGAAGGGATGCAGTTTTTGAAGAATAAACATGAAAACTCTATGGAATGGAAAATGTCATATTTGACAGGGAAATAATTTCAAGAAAAGTTAAATCTTAATTTTGGTTCAATCCAATAAACCTGTTATGACTACATTAGAGACAATGAATCCTCCCATTGGAATTAGCCTTTAGATTTTTGGCCATTGTTTCTTACCTATAAGACAAACACAAAGAAATATCACTCATGGCTATAGCTGTGAAAATAGAACATTGCTTTAAAAATCTTCTGCAGCTGTACACAAAAAAATAATAGATAAGAATAATTCTCCACAGAAGAAGATTCTACATTTCTCTTGTGAATTGGTATGAGTTCTTTTAATTTTCAGACAGGATGTAGATTTTATTCTCCACCAAAAGTGAAATAAAGTGCATGTTTCAAAAATGCTCTTATTTAAATTTTTGGTAAGAATTAATGTACAGAATGGCTTCCTGCGATGTTTATACCTGATTTAATCTAGAAGACTGTATTTTATTTTCCAAAAAAGAGCAGTGCGTAATTCAGTGTGCTCTTTGTTTTTGATGGCTTTAGTAAAGATCCGAGTTGTACATATTCCGTGGCAGAAGCCAAGATTAGTGTGTCATTCCAATCACATGACACATGAGTATAAATCCTCCCAGCCCAGTTTCTTTTTTCTTCTTCTTCCCACCCCCCTCTTCCCATCCCTCTTTTTTTCTCATCTTCTCCCTCCATCCTCTTCCTCCTCCTCTTCACTCTTTCTCTCCCCTCCTTCCCTCCTTTCTTCCTCTCTTTCTTACTGTACCTCTTACTTTCTGCATCTGTTTCTGAAACTGCTTTCTCATCACAGTGTGTCCCGATATGTAATATTTCTTCTTTAATATCTCTTCTTTCTTTTCCCTTTCTTTCTGCCTACCCTTTTTTGTCTCTTCCTTAACTGAACACAATTTAGAGCTGAAATACCTTGGATAATTTTAAAAATGAATTTTATATATCCTTCAAAAACAAGGTAAACAAAATATATTCCAACAACAACAACAACAAAACATTCTATTAAAGCATTTAAAAGAAACTAGAGAAAGGCAGGTTTCTGTTGAACAGAAATAAGGAAATTTCTAAATGGTTAGAACTAAGAAAATTAGAGCAGGCTTCTTCAGCAGATAGTGAGGTCGTTTTTACCCCAGGGGCTGAAGCAAAGTTGCGTCAGAGGAACTGAAAAATCATTTGGGAAGGGGATTGTGGAGAGTATGGATTTATATGGCTCTCTCAATCTATAATTTTGATGCTAAGGTACTTTTGTTAAAAAAAAATTGTGTAATTCTTAAATATATGCTAAATTGGCTGTGAGTCGGCATAATAGATACTCCAAGCACTGGTCCATACGACAAAGCAATTACAATGATCTGTGCTGTTGGAATTCAATCAAACAAATTAGACACCACAGAGTTTGAACAAAAACATTAATGGTAACTAATAATAGAGCCCTTTCCTATTATAGATATTGAACCATTTCAAATGTAATATTAGAAAAATTTTTTAAAAATCTAAGGTAAATTTTCATTTGATGACTGTGCCTGAGAGTTGCATATTGCCCTTGCTCTGGTATTTAACTGACTATGTAGCCTTGGGTGTGTCTCTTTCTTTCTCTGAGACTCAGTTTTCTTCCCAGGAAAATTTGGACATTGAAACAGATCATCTGTCACTCTATTGTCCTTCTCTGAACAGAGCCATAGATTAAGACTTCATGGGCAAACAGGGAAACAGGGTCATTACTGCAATTTCTACTGTTCTAGTCTCATGTTTTTCCTTTACCCCAAGTATTTTTATTCCTCTGTTCTTTTCCTGCCCTCTTTTGGGTTAATCAATCTTTCTTTTTTCTTTCTTTCTTTCTTTCTTTCTTTCTTTCTTTCTTTCTTTCTTTCTTTCTTTCTTTCTTTCTTTTCTTTCTTTCTTTCTTTCTCTTTCTTTCTTCCTTCTTTCTTCTTTTCATCCCTCTATGTTTTTTTTATTTTTTTAAATTTCAAAGTATTAAGGGGAGGTACAAATGTTTTTGGTTACATGGATCACTTTTGTAATGTTTGAGTCTCAGCTATAAGCATGCCCATCATCCAAATAGTGTTCATTGTACCCATTAGGTAGTTTTTTTACCCCTCCACTTCTCTCCCCTGCCCCCGCTTGATGTCCACTAAATTTTTCATTTCTGTGTGCACATGTGTGCATATCAGTTAGTTCCAGTTTGATAGTGAGAACATGTGGTGTTTGTTTTCCCATTCTTCGGATACTTCATTCAGGACAGTGGTCTCCATTTCCATCCAAATTGTTACAAAGGGCATTAATTCATCCTTTTTATGGCTGATTAGTATTCTTTGATAACATTTACCTTATTTTGTTAATCCAGTCATGAATTGATGGGCAGTGGGTTGATTCCACATCTTTGCAATTATAAATTGTGCTGCAATAAACATTTGAGTGCAGGTGTCTTTTTGATAAAATGACTTCTTTTCCTTTAGGTAGATATCAAGTAGTGGGACTGCTGAATCAAATGGTAGGTCTACTTTTAGTTCTTTGAGGAATCTCCATACTATTTTCCACAGAGGTTGTACTAATTTGTAGTTCCACAAACAGTGTATAAGTGTTCCTTTCTCTCTGCATCCACATCAACATCTGTTGTTTTTGGACTTTTTAATAAAAGTTGTTCTAACTGGGGTAAGGTGATCTCTCATTGTGGTTTTAATTTGCATTTCCCTGATGATTAGCAATATTGAGCATTTTTCATATGTTGATTGGACATTTGTCTATCTTCTTTTGAAAACTTCTGTTCATGTCTTTTGCCCACTTTTTAATGGAGTTGTTTGTTTTTTATTTGCTGATTTGCTTGAGTTCTTTGTAGATTCTGGATATTAGCCCTTTATCAGATGTGTATAGCTTGTGAATATTTTCTCCCATTCTGTAGGTTGTCTATTTGCTCTGTTGACTATTTCCTTAGCTGTGCAGAAGCTTTTTAGTTTAATCAAATCCAATTTATTTATTTTTGTTGTTGCTGTGATTGCCATTGGGGTCTTAGTCATAAATTCTTTGCTTAGGCTGATATCTAGAAGAGTTTTTTCTATATTTTCCTCTAGAATTCCTATGATTTCATGCCTTATATTTAAGTCTTTTATCCATTTTTAATTAATTTTTCTGAGTGGTGAGAGATATGGGTCTTGTTTCATTCTTCTGCATTTGGCTATCCAGTTTTCCTAGCACCATTTACTGAATAGGGCTTCATTTCCCCAGAGTGCATTGTTGTCTACTTTGTCGAAGATCAGTTGGCTATAGGTAGATGGTTTTATGTCTGTGTCCTCTATTTGTTTCATTGGTCTATGTCTCTATTTTTCTACCAATACCATGCTGTTTTGGTTACTATAGCCTTGTAGTGTAGTTTGAAGTCTGGTAATGTGGTGCTTCCAGATTTGTTCTTTTGCTTAAAATTGCTTTGGCTACTCAGGCTCTTTGCTGGTTCCAAATGAAGCATAGAATTATTTTTTCTAGGTCTGTGAAATATGACATTGGTAATTTGATGGGGGTTGCATTGAATCTGTAAATCACTTTGGGTACTATGGACATTTTAACAATGTTGATTCTATCAATCCATGAGCATGATATGTTTTTCCATTTGTTTGTGTCATCACGGTTTCCTTCCTCAGTGTTTCATAGTTCTCTTTGTAGAGATCTTTCACCTCCTTGGTTAAATATATTCCTATGTATTTTATTTTCTTTGTAGCTATTGTGAATGGTATTGAGTCTTTGATTTGACTCTCAGTCTGACTGTTATTTGCATATAGAAATGATACTGATTTATGTACATGATTTTGTAACCTGAGACTTTGCTGAATTTATTTATCAATTCCAGGAGTCCAAGAAAAATCTTTGGGGTTTTCTAAGTACAAGATCATATCATCAGCAAAAAGCAATAATTTGACCTCCTTTTTCCTAATTTGGATATGATTTACTTCTTTTTCTTGTCTGATTGTTCTGGCTAGGACTTCCATCACTATGTTGAATAGAAGTGGTGACAGTGGGCACTCTTGTCTTGTTCTAGTTCTTAGGGGAAATGTTTTCAACGTTTCACCATTCAGCATGATGTTGGCTGTGGGTTTGTCATATATGGCTTTTATAATTTTGAGATATGTTCCTTCTATGCCTAGTTTGTAGAGGGTTTTTAATCATGAAACGGTGCTGAATTTTGTTGAATGCTTTTTCTGCATCTATTGGGATGATCATATGGTCTTTGTTTTTGCTTTTTTTTTGTGGTGAATCACATTTATTGATTTACATATGTTGCATCATTTTTGCCTCCCTGGGATGAAACTCACTTGGTCCTGGTGAGTTTTTTTTTTTATATGTTGTTGAATTCAGTTTCCTAACATTTTATTGAGGATTTTTGCATCTATATTCATAAGGGTTATTGGTCTATAATTTTTTTGTTGTTTTTGTATCCTTTCCTGTTATCAAGGTCATACTGGCTTCATAGAATGAGTTGGAGAGAATTCCTTCCTTCTTGATGTTATGGAATAATTTCTGTAGTATGGGTACCAGCTCTTCTTTGTACACTGGTAGAATTTGGCTGTTAATCCATCTAGTCTGGGACTTGTTATTTTGGGAGGCTTTTTATTATTGATTCAATCTTATTGTTCCTTACTGATCTGTTCAGGAGTTCTGTTTCTTCCTGGTTGAGTCTTGGGAGGTTGTGCCTTTCCAGGAATTTGTCCATTTCCTCTATGTTCTCTAGTTTATGCACATAGAGATTTATGTAGTATTCCTGTCCTCTAGTTTGTGTTCTCCAGTTTATGTTCTCTAGTTTATGCACATAGAGGTTTATGTAGTATTCCTGTATGATATTTTTTATTTCTGTGGTATCAGTTGTAATGTCACCTTTTTCATTTCTGATTGAGCTTATTTGTTTACTTTCTCTTCTATTCCTGGTTAATCTAGCAAGAGGTCTGTCGATTTTGTTTATCTTTTCTAAGAACCAACTTTTGTTTCATTGATCTTCTGTATTTTTTTGGTCCCAATTCATTTAGTTCTGCTCTGACCTTTGCTATTTGTTTTTTTCTGCTGGCTTTGGGTTTGGTTTGCTCTTCCTTTTCTAGTTCCTTGAGATGTGACATTAGGTTGTTAATTTATGATCTTTCTATATTTTTGATGTAGGCATTTAAGGCTATGAATTTTCCCCTGAGGAATGCTTTTGCTGAGTCTCATAGATTTTGATAGCTAGTGTCTCCTTTGTCATTCAGTTCAAAGAATCTTTTGATTACCATCTTAATTTCATTATTGACCCAATATCATTCAGCAGCAGGTGGTTTAATTTCCATGACTTTGGGTAGACTTGAGTATTTCTCTTAAGACTGATTTCTAGGTTTATTCCACTGTAGTCTGAGAAGATACATGGTATGATTTCGATTTTTTTGAATTTGTCGTGGCCTGTTTTGTGGCCTAAGATATGATCTGTCTTGGAGAATGTCCCATGTGCTGCTGAGAATAATGTATATTTAGTACTTTTTGTGTAGAATGTTTTGATAATGTCTGTTAGGTCCATTTGATTTGAAGTCTGGTTTAGGTCCAGGGTTCCTTTGTTTATTTTCTGCTTTGATGATTTGTCCAGCTCTGACAGTGGAGTGTTGAAGACCCCAGCAATTATGTTGCTGCTATTTATTTTTTTGCTTAGCTCTAGTAAAATTTGCTTTGTGTGTCTGGGAGCTGCTATGTTAGGTGCAATATATATTTAGGATTGCTATGTCTTCTTAATGAATTGCTACCTTTACCATTATATAATGACACTCTTTGTCTTTCTTTACCTTTGTTGATTCAAAGTCAATTTTATCTGATATGAGAATGGCAAAGCCTACTCTCTTTTGATTTCCATTTGCATGGAATTTTTTTTCCAACCTGTCATGTTGAGTCTGGGTTCATCCTTGTGGTTTAGACGTGTTTCCTGGTGACTGAAGGTACTTGAGTTGTGTTTCTTCATCCATTCTGCCAGCCTATGTCTTTTAAGTGGAGCATTTAAACTGTTATTGTTAAGAGATAGAATTGATGTGGGGGATGCCGTTCTGTTCATCATGTTGGGTAGTACCCTGTTGCTTTGTTTTCCCTCTTGTGCTATTGTTTTATAAAAGTCATGAGTCTTGAGTTTAGGGTTTTTTTTTTTTTTGGGTGATTTTTTACTGGTGGTTATCTATTGTGCTAATTCATGTATAATACAGTTCTGAGTATTTCCTGCAGGGCAGGTCTGGTCATGACAAATTCCCTCAGTGTTTGCTCATCTGGAAAATATTTAATTTCTCCATCAAATGTGAAACTTAGTTTTGCAGGATACAAAATTCTATGCTGGCAGTTGTTCTGTTTAAGAAGATTGAAGATGGAGCCCCACTCCCTTCTGGCTTGTAAGATTTCCACTGAGAAGTCTGCTGTTAGTCTGATGAGTTTTCCTTTATAGATCAGTTGTTGCTATGTCTAGCTGCTTATAGAATTTTTTCCTTCTTTTTCACTTTGACCAGGTTGATTACTGTGTGTCTTGGAGATGTCCTGTTTGCTATGAATTTTCCCAGAGTTTGATGATCGTCTTGTATCTTGTATTTCTGAATTTCTGGAGATGCGATGGAAGTTTTCCTCAATAATTTCTTCAAATAGATTTTCCATGCTTTTAGCTCTTTCTTCTCCCTCAGGGATGCCTATAATTCATATGTTAGTTTGCTTTGCATAGTCCCTTATATCTCTAAGTGATTTCTCTGCCTTTTTTGTTCCTTCTCTGCCTCTTTAAATGACTGGGTTAACTTGAGAGCCTTCTCTTCAAGCTCGGAGATTCTTTCTTCTCCTTGGTTTAGTCTGTTGCTGATGCTTTCTGCTGTGTTTTTATATTCCCTAAATGACTCTTTCATTTTTATACTTTCTATTATATCCTTTCTTATGTTGTCTAGCTCTTTACTGACTTTTTCATTAATTTCCTGAAATTTTTTTTGGCATCTTTTTGTTGGTTTTCAACTTTCTCTTCAACCTTATTTGCCATCCATATTCTAAATTCCATATCTGTCATTTCAGCAGTTTCCCTGTGGATGGAGTACACTGCTGTCGCTCCATTGTGATCCCATGGGGGTGTCAAACTATATTGTTTTTGTTTTATCAGGTTGCCAGGGTTCTTTTGCTACTTTTTTCCTCATCTGGCTACTCTTCTCTCAGCTCTGTTTTAATAGGATTACAGTGCACTTATTCTCCTATTTAGATAGGGAAAGGGGAGGGCCCTAGATGGAGCCTTTGTGTCCTACTCTGGAGTGTTGACACATCAGTGGAGGGGCAGGTGCAGTGAGAGCCTGTAGAAGAGCTGTTCTGTTTTGACCCATTCTCCTATGATTGCCTCAGTTCAAGTCATTGCTGGATGATCTTTGTGTGGGGTGGAGAGCTGTTCCACAGCTCATTTTTGGGAGTTCAAGTTGGGGGCTGGATGTGACCCTATCCACTGTGGCTGGTGTTTTGGGGAATTGTTCTGGCTGGGGTCACCTAGTAGAGTTGACAGTGGCAGCTGGGTTAGTCTATTTAGGCAGTGGTCGTGGATGACCAGGCTGTGGGCATTTGCATGAACCAGGTCAAGGAGTAATGTCTGCTCAGGGCTGGGGGGTCCCAGGTGAAACATTGGCCTTTGAAGTTCCACTGGCCCAGCAGCAGTGGTAGAGATTCAGGTGTAGTATCTTGGGACCTAGGATCAACTCTGGAATCTCAGGGGTGGTTTTGCAGGACTGGTGGGGGCCATGGAGCTAAAGGGCCAGAACCTCAGGCTCAGGCAGGGCAACAGCTTCAGAACTAATTTGGGGATTATGGGGGCAGAGCCTCTCCGATGGAGGGCTATGCCACCAGTGTGGAGACTGCTGGTGCCCAGCCACACAAGCAGGGATTTGTCTCAGTGGCCCAGGGACTATGGAGTTGGGCTGGAGCTGCTGCTTGGCCAAGGTTCTCCCTTGCCACCTAGGTCCCACTGAGGCAGTTGCCCAAGGCTTCCCAGGTGGTGCCTGTGATGTCTGAGACTCTTCCTCTGCTCAGATCCCATGCAGGGTGGAAAGGAGTGATTGGCCCACAGTCTCAGGGCACAGCACGGGGGAGCATCTGTTCTGTCTGCTCTCTCCCTGGCCTGGCGGGGGTGATGCAAAGGCTACTGCTGGAAAGCTAAGTCCCAAGCATCAGCTGCAGAAACCAGGGATCGGCAGCCACCCGATCTCTGCTGCACCTGCTCTCTGGTGCAGCACAGACTCTGAGCAGCTCCCCAATCAGCCCAGAGGTCTGTAGTGGATGAGGGAGACCCCTCACAGCTTAAGCTATCTGCAACTTTTACTCCTCTCCTACAAAATGGTGCCCCTCAGGCTGCTTCTATTCTGCTGTCTTCCCCTCCTCCCCACTGTATGAATTGTATTGGGACCCCCAGCTTAATCTCTGAGATGGTGGGTGGTATTTGTGAGTAAGAATCAGTGACACCCTGTTTGATTGACTCAGTAGATGCTATAATGGGCTGTACAGTTTTCTCCCTGTCAGAAGTTGGTGCTTGCAAGAAAAAGCCAACTGCAGAGCTGTTCTTTGGTGCCTGTAATCAGCTGTAGCCCCTAAGAAGAAGCATTTGAATGCCTCAGGCAGTGGATGGGCCCTGGAGTTCAGGGGATTGCTTGTAGCAAGGCTGGGTGGGTCTAGGTCAGCCAAAGGTTAGCTTCCAGGCCACTGGGAAAGGCGGCTGGGCAGGGGGCTGGGATGGCCCCACCAAACTGGAAAGTCTGCTCATGGGGAAGGGATCATCTGCAATTCACCGACTGGCTATTGGGAGTGACTTTTGCCTCCCTTGTTCTGCCCGTGGAGCCACCCCAGTCCAAAGGTGCAGTTTTCCTGCAGGGGGATGGTTGCTCCACCAGTTAGCTGTGGCTTGGACCCACAGTGCACTCTCCTGTCTGTTCTCCCACGTTGGCCCCTCTACCTCTCGAGTTTAGCTTTCAATTCTCCCTTCTACACCCCCTTGTGCAACCCAGTTGAGTCCTGGGGTACATGATCCAGCCTGCATGCCTGTCTCCCTGGTGGGCATCTCCAGGGAGTGTCAGCAGGCAGAGAACTCGCAGACTGAGCACCCCTAGGTCCACTGCAGGTCCTCAAAGGGAAAGGTGTGGGCCCCTCTCTCTTTGGAAACCTCAGACTGGAGGGTGCACCATCAGAGTGCAGGGGGATGCTTTTGAAAGTCTCAGTTCAATGGCCCCTCTAGGCTGCAGTGAGCAGGGGAGGAGAGGGAGAGGAAAGGAATCTTAATGGAAGTCAGCCAGAATGCCACTTCTTCCAATCTCTCTCTCTGGAAGGAAGCCCGCATGGAATGTCCAAACTCTGGGATCACACAAGTTCTCCGAGGCCCACCACAATCTGGGCAGGAGTTGGGAACTGTCTGCATGGGAGCAGGTGATATGAAAACTGAAGGACTGGAGCTCCCCGGGGTGGAGAAAAGGGCCGTATGGGTGGAGAAGCAGTATGGCATTCACCCTCTGGGCTCACGGCTGTGGCCATAGGGGCAGATCCCCAAGGGGCTGGATGCCTGATGCTTTATTTTCAAGAGGGTCTCGTTTCAGTGGTTGTAGCAGCGCATGTGCTCGTGAGGGTGGAAAACCTCCTCAGCTGCTCTTCAGCTCGCCAACTACCGGAGGTGTGTGGGAAGAAGAAAGGAAACCCTCACCTTCCAGAAGGTAGGTGGGGGTTTCCTTTCGGAAGGGCTTTTCTTTGGAAGGGCTCCAAGCTTCTTCCGGGTTGATTGCTGCCCCTTCTATTGGCTTTTTAACTATCCCTCTTTGTTTTAAAATTTTAGTGGTTGTTGAAGAGACTGCAATATGCATTCTTATCTTATTCTACTTAAAATGAATGCTGAGTCACCTAATGTAAAATATAAGAAAACTGCCCCTGTATAATTTCATACCCCTTTCCTTTATGCTGTTATTTTCAAATATTTTATATGTACTTGCTTATAAACCCCAAAAACCCCACAATATAACATTTTAATTTTTTATTTAAGCAGTCAGTTGTACTCAGTTTGACATTGTTTCTCCGTGTTTCCTCTGCCCAATCATGGTCAATCCCAGGCAGCAGCAAGGCCTCTTAAACCTCAGTTCTCAATGGAGTCTCTAAACTGGGGAGCAGCACACTTTTGCTATTAGGGGACATAGAATGAATATTTTAGGCTTTGGTATGTACTCTAATACTCAATTCTGCCATTGAGGACAAAAGCATCCTTAGCACCTAAATAAATGAGTGTGACTATGTTCTAAAAAACTTTACTTACAAAACAGGCAGCAGACTTGATTTGGCCCACAGATCATAGTTTGCTAACCCATGATCTAGACCACTGGTGGTAAATAGTAAGGGTTCATTTTTCTTTTCTGTAATTTTGACATCTTTAGAACTCTGAAAACCATAGTGTTTTCATAACTCACTTGGCAGCAAAATATGACCCCGCCTGAACTTATCTAGTGACAAAACATCACCTGAACTATCATCAGGCTATTTATAGTCTATTTATCACAATTAGTGTGAATATTCATATGTTTTGCTGCAGAAATATTAATGTGTTGATTAAGAAGTGCTGTTAATCATGTCAGGAGCATTATAGGACTATATAAGCTTTTGTAAATTAAAAAATTCTGGATTCTGTAACACCCAGTGCCACAGTTTTCATTAAAGAACTGTGGATTAATAGCAGTCTAATCAGACGTGAAGTTTAAAACAATGATTAAAATGTACTCTCCAACAATCTGCAAGTGCATGTGCCAGAATGAGTTGCCATCTCTCAGCTTCCTCTGTTTAGGATCTTCCTCTTGCAACTCTGGAATTTTAGGGGAATCCCTAATCACCCCAGGCTCCTCTGTTCCTCACCCAGCTGGGAATGTCTTTGATCCAGCACAGCAGTAACTTTCATTTCACAAACATAACAACCTAATGCCTACAAATAAACTTCTCAGAAAATAGTGGTTTTTTTTTTTTTTTAATTTTGATCATGGTTGATTAATTGGCAGACTGTTTTATAAGGTTAGGAGGTGAAGCCTAGGATACTGAGTTAGAATCTTAACTCTGTCATTTACTAGACTATAGGCAAGTTATTTAACCTTGTAAGCCTCAGTTTCTTCATCTGGGAAAGAGAATAATAACATTATGTACCTTATAGAATTAAAAAGTAGAGCGCTTAGCTTAGTGTTAGGCTCAGAACACACACTCAATTAATGTTAGTTAATTTTTTTTGTAAATATAACTGTATTAGTTGGAAAAAGAAAAAGTTGCAAACCACCTTTCCCTGAGTCTGGCCCATGTCTTCGGAGGCCAACTCTGATAATTTATTAATTGGTTAATGTAATACCCAAACTTAGTAGTGCATGGAGACTCTAAACAACCATGTATTGTCAGAAATTCTTTGCAAAATTTTATGTGTATTGTTCTTGGAAGAATATCTGTGAATTTTTTCTAGGGATTCATGTTCCCAAAAGGTTAAGAACTAATGTCCTGAAAGTACCCCATTACAGCATATTTGCAGGATTATGAATGAGGCAGCAATGTTCTGCCTGATTCATTAAGGTTTCCCATTGGAACAGAGCTGGGCTAACTGAGACACTTCCTCACTCTCCTGTTTGTGGAGTGGCTTGGGTGCATGGCTTAAAAACTCCTGAACTGGTGGAGCTGTAGTCACCAAAGTCTATCCTCAAGTCCCAAGCTGATGTCAGTGCTCCAGAGATGCACACAGGAATAATAAATCCATGTACAGATATCATAGCCTAGACTTTGACCTGATCCTAAAGACTGAGCTCATTGGTCAACCTGCCCTAAGAAGATTTACAACAAATGTGAAGTTTTCTTTGGTCCTGAGAAAATGCTTATATTTTTTTTCCTTCATGGATATACTGAATAGCCAAAAAGTAAAAAACGACATGTGAAAAGTCAGCTTATCTTGGCAAACAGCTTGACTGGAACAATACCCTTCACGTCTCTAGAATAGAGAAAATATCTAGGTTTTACCTTGGCTGTATGACCTGAAAATAACTATCACTTAGAATTCCAGCATGTGGGATAGTAATAGCTGCATCTGGGACAAGCTCCATCTCATCTCAGAATATAGAAAAATGCTAAACCAGCATTGCTGATAGAATGTGAGGGTACACGGGTTGTGAGTTGTAGAAGGACTCATGACATCTTCTCTTGGAAGGGTCAATTGCAAACAGTGTATCTCCAAGCATAGCTGTTAAGTGTAAGCTGTTATACTTATATGTTGCTGGAAGAGCATGTAGGGTCTTGCAGTGGGATAACAAAAGACCCTGATTGTTCTGATGCAAAGAAGAGTAAAGACCCACCCCTGCTACAACTCAGAATATAACTTCAATGACATTATCCGTCATAGATAAAAAGTCTCCTATGTAGAGTCACCTAAGAATTTGGAGTAGGAGATAGATGTGAATTCTGCTAAGTTTTGGGTACCTAATGATTTCTCTGGAGGCTGACTTATAATTATAAGTTCATATTTCTCAGGCTTTTCTCTATAAATAATAAAGTATGAAATTTCAGAGAAAAGGGCAATTTAGTCCTCAACAAGCAAGAAAGTGCTCCAACTGGAGAATAATAAATTAAATAAGACTTTATAATTCACTGTAGGTACAGCAAACCATATAATAGCACCTCAGCTCTATTTCTGGATCACCAGAAATTGAACTGTTCTTGCTTCAGAATCGTTCTATGACCCAAGAAGATAAGAAAGTACAGAAAAGAACATGACAAGCATGTTCAGAGAAATCACAGAGATGGCCTTTGTTTATCTATGATAATGTGAGGCTCCTGCCTCTGAGTTTAGGTCTCTGATATGTGATGATGATTTCAAAAGCACATTTTGGACACCAGCATCTTTGATTTTCCATGGCCACAGGGAATGGGGCTTTGCCTCTCTGTCTTTGCTCACTTTGGGATGTCAGGGTTAGCCAAACAGGTCCAGGAAGCCTAGATAACCACAAAGGACAGAAACAGACACCTCAGGATCAAGACTTGGCTGTTATCTATAGGAGAATTATAGCAATACCTTCCTGGAGAGTCTCCATTCTCATCGAATAGGATCATATCTCCAGAAACTCCAGTAAAATTGGTTTTCATCAGGGAGTCCAAAAGTTTCCGTCCATCAATTGGCTTCATTGCATCACAAAGTCCTGCGTAGCCTGGGCAGAGGGACATCTGCATGTTGTGGAGCCCATAGGCCATGGAATAGATGGCGTTGATCACAAATCCCATTTTGGAATCTTGAACATGATGTGTTCTCAGAGTCAGAGAACCTGTTGGGAAACAAATTAAGGATTAACTTTAAAATTTAATTTACTGTAGCTACATCCATGGATCCTGAATAATTACAGAATGCACCAAAACAATTTTATCAGAGTTAGAACCAGAGACAATACTAAGAAATAGGTGCCAACATAGTGTGCCTAATAATTGTCTTCTATATTTCGGTTTTTCTTCCAAAACCCTGAAGATCTGAATCCCCAAGAGTAGCAAGATTCACTTCTTTCAGTAACAAAACTCTGGAGATGAATGCAGGATAGCACTATATTTCTGTACCACAAAATTTATCTTAAGGACAGATTAATTTTCCTAGTGTCATCTGTGATAATATACTTTTTGGTTCAGAAATCCTCAACAAATCTCCAGTTTCCAAACTATTAAGTCCTCTTAGCTAAGCGAACTAGATCCTCTGCAATCTGGCATCAATTTACCTATTTAGATCTATCACCCACCACTTCCAATCCCAAAGCAAATGCTCTCCATAAACTGGCCTATTTTGAAGGTATGAAGTATAATATAACACTTAAACTCCATTAATTCATTAATTAATTCAATAAACATTTATTGGAGTCATAGTATACATAAAGCTATATAACTGATCATCTAGGGAAAAAACGAAGATGAAATGGACATGGATTTTGCACTTAAGAAACTTGTCTAATAACAGAGATAAATTATGTAAGTACAGGCAAAGGTAGAAAGTGGTAAATCTGTAACACATGTGGAGTTAAAAATCTATAGAGGCCCAAAGGAGGGAGAGAGATCCCTTCCAATGGAAAGGCCTTGGGAACATTTCATTAAAGAAGTAACATTTTTTATCAGTGATTGATTTGACAAATATGGACTGAGTGCCTGTTATTTGTAACTGCTCAGAACTTGCTCCGAGTAAGGGACATAATGTTGAATAAGATAGACATGATTCTTGCTCTCATTTATTTAGAGTCTGGAAGGCAGATGAGCATCTAAGCAGGCAATTACAATGTGGTTTGCTAAGTGCTGAAGCAGACTGAATCGTGAATCAGACCCAGAAGCTCACTGAAGCTGGGCATCAGCCAGGTGAGGAGCGGGGCAAGAGTAGTGCAAGCATGTTTGAAGGGTCACAGATGAGACAGAGCATGGTACGTTTGGGAAAATTTAAGAAAGTCAGAATGGCCAGAACATGGAGTGGGAGGTGGGAGAATGGGGAGAAGTGCAAAGGTAGAGGAAGGCAGAAATGCTTAAGCCACAGTAAGATTTCTATACTTTATCATAAGAGGACTGGGAGCCATTGAAGTGTTCAAGCTAGAGAAGAACACGATCAGATTTCTATTTTAGGAAGACCAATCTGGCTATGTTGTGAAGAAGCGTTTAAAGCGCTGTAGGAGTGGCGTCAGAAAACCCATTAAGAGGGGATGCAGTAATTCTGGTAACAGGCGAAAATGGCCTTGCATAGGGTAGAGGCTGTGGTTATGGACAAAAGTGTTTAGGAAGCAGAATCTACTACCAGGCCTGGTGACTCAAGAATGGATAGAACTGAGATATATAGGAAAAATGCGGTTATACATTGAAAGGAAAAGCTGATGTAAAGCCAGAGTTTGTCATTTGAAAAGAAGTTTTGTTTAAGAGAGATAAAAAAGGAACTCTCCAAAGATAGCATAGTGCTTTATGAGTTCTCAAACTGCACAGGCATATTAGCCCCTTCTTGATTGCGGGCTCAAATCTTGACACCTTGTTTCCCCTAATAGAGAGGTACTGTAGGGAAACAAACATAGTTCATCATGACATCAATATAAGAGAGGGAATGCTGCTTCCATATCAGTACTAGACACTGGCCCCAGGCTACTTCCCAGACAAATCTTACAATTTATTTCCTTCTCCACACAGACTCTATTCATAGTTTCCACATTTCATCTCATATCATTCTTCTGGTTGCTAAGTTAAACACTTTGGAGTCACTTTTGACTCTTCTTTTTGCTTCATACCTTCACAAGTCTTATTTGATCTGTCTTCAAAATATATCTGGAATTAGACTACTTCACACCAGTGTACTTCTACCAGATTCAAAATGTATCCTCTCCTGTCTGGATTAGCCAGAAATAGCCTTCTAACTGGTCTCTTTCTTTCTACTTGTGCCATTCTCCCCCACTCTAGCCTGTTTTCAACACAATAGCCAGAATAATTCCTTTAAATATTAAGTCAAGTCATGACAGTCCTCTGATCAAACTTTTCAGTGACTTCCTTATTAGTGAAATTAAAAGCCAAAGTCCTTGCATGGTCTTCAAAGACATGCAGGAGTCTGCCTCATGGCCTTCCACCCCTATGTCTCTGACTCCATCCCCTGATAATTCTTCACTTTAATTATTCTACTATTCTAGACACACTGACCTACTCCTGGATCCTTACACATGTGCGGTGTGCTCCTGCCCCCAGACCCTTGTACTTGCTGATTGATTCCCCACCTACAAGATCTATGCAGAACAGTTCCCCAGGTGTTCTGGAGACTGACCACGTTTCCCTCCCTTTCTCACATGTAGTTCTCAAGAATAACTGTAGAATGTGCTGGGAATGTGTAATATCCTGCGATAGAAAGGAACCAGCTACAACAGCCTGGGCTCTGTTTCAGTCTCCCCAGAACAGAATGTCCTTCAACACTTTACCGCAGTGATTCATGTGACCCCCAGGATGAGCGGGCTGTTTTCCAGGGTCCCTCATCTGTGGTGCAAGTGGGTTATGTTCAGGTGAAACTCCATCCACTCCAGGCAGCTTTTTGAGCTTTGGGGGACCAACTCACAACGAATCCTAGGCTTCTGTTGTCCCTTACTGCCTATCTGTAAGAAATAAATCTGCTTCATGTAACTTGTTACATATGAGCATGTTCTGTCTCACCAGACCCAGACAAGTTGGTAACCAGTACAGAGTGAACCTGCTTCACAATCTGCAGAGCCTGTTTCCTTCCCAGTTCAAGTCTTTACTCAGGTATTATCCCCTCTGGGAGGCCATCTCCGGACATCCTGTCTAAATTGCATTTCTACTTCCCCTCCCCCTACACACTTCCATTTTCTTTCCTGACATTATTTTCCCCTTATCATCATGTAACACATTATATTATGTATTTTATATGTTTATCTTGTTTATTGTCTGTTTCAACCACTCACTGAAATGTAAGCTTTATGAGGACAGGGATTTTTTTCTGTTTTGTTCACCACTCAGTGCCTAGAACAACGCCTGGCACATAGTACGTCCCCAATAAATATTTGTTGAATGAATTAAAGGACTGTTCCCTCTAACTAGAGCATCCTGTCTATTTTTATTTTCTCCCTAATCTTATACTAACACTAATCCTAACGATTTTTTAAGATTCCAATAGCACTTCCTTCATGAATACCATCATGATTGCAGATGCTAAAATTAATTTGCTCCTCTGAACTCCTTATCACTATCTCTATACATCTCTCAGACACCCTGTACACCATGTGATAGAAATGTGGGCATACTTTGGGGAGCAGAGTTTGAAACATCTATTCCCCAGATCAGCCCAATGCCTACCTTTTTCTATTTAACGTGCTAAGCAGAGAAGGAGTTACTCACTTGATTGATTCTACTTTAGAAAACTGATCAGGCAGTCAGTGGTAGTCTTTGAGGCCATCCCTATGTTCTTGACCTTGACCCTGAGCCATGTTCTACAACTCAGCCTCCCAACACAGTATCACAGCTCAGCAGCAGGTGCTTTTGTGGCTATTTAAAAAGGTGGTAGTTTGACTCTCATTCTTTTCTTTTTCCTCTTATGAGCAGAGTATGGAGATCTGTGTTCAAGTACTTGTTCTGTGTCTTCCTAGCCCTGTGACTTGGACAAATCACTTAAATTATAGAAGATTCAGTTTAATCATCTGCTAAATGGTAACCCTTATCTTTCAAGGGTGATTTGAGAATTAAATGTTATAGAAAAGTCCTAAGTACTTCACAGAGTCTGGCACAAGATGCTTCATAAATAGTAGCTGTATCAAAATGTAAATCATAATAACCTTTATTGGTCACTACATTTTGTGGCCAAGACTTTAGAGAATAAAAGCAAGTCAAAGGTCTCACCTGATGTGATGCCAAGTAGAGCTCTCAGGCAGTCATCATTCAGGTTTCTTTCCTGATTTTTCTTTATGCTTTGTTTGCAATAGACAGCAAATGGCACAAAGGCAAATTTGAGCCTTCTTCATTTTTAAATTAAATCACAGTGTTTAGGGCGTGGTTACTGTACTGTTTATTGAATCGAGTGGGGGCAATAATGACAATTTACATTTATTTGGCAGTTTTCAAAATATATTTTGCATATATCAGACATGTGCATGAACACTGCAAGACAGACATGCACAACAGAAATTGGTATCTATACTATATAAATAAAGAAACTTGAGGTATAGACAGATTAAGTAGATTTTCCAAGGTCACAGAGACAGTGAAAATTGAAAGTGGGCAAGAACTTCTAATGTCAAGACTAGTGTTCTTGTTATACTATATTATTATTCTTTGGAAATAAGGAATTCCTGAGCAATATTGCTGAATTGCCTTTTAAAAAATTACTCAAAATAAGACATAAAGTTCAGGAAAACAAACTGGTAACAAGATTGGATGTTTCCTGGAAAGTTCTATGTTGCTATTCCTTCAAATAATGTCTGCTAGTGTTGCCCCAGATATGTACAGAAGGGACTAACCAACAGCAACAGCTTAAAAACTAAAGGATATACATGTTTGTGCACAGTTTGTGGAATCATTTGTTGACATTGGGCATCTGGGAACAACTGGCCTATTTGAGCAGCATTAGGATCTTGTAGAAGTGCCTAGTGACTATTTTCCTTTGTCACCCAAAGATCCAAATGATTGCAAATTCAGAAAAAAAAAAAGACCGAAGAAAACTGAAGGAACTTTAACTTTTGTAATTTCTTCTTAAGTCATTTTGATGCGTGTATTTTTACAGAAAGACATAAAGACATCTTACTTTGCTATAGCACTCATAAGGCCTCAAGGGGTCAATTCAGGGAAATTCACATTTGCATTCTGCCTGCACTATTTCACCTACTTCCCAGCCTTCTTCCTCCATCAGAGGAAGAAGCTCATGGCTGAGTTTTCACCATCAGGTAGCTGAGAGAGCTCTGTTGAGATATGTGCTAACAAAATAAGGACTTTTACAAAATGCTTTACTCTCATAAAACCCAATATAGTAGGAGCTATTTCCACTATAGATGATGAAACTAAGAAAATCAAGGTTACTGTCAATAGCTGGCAAGCTTAGGTTTTTTTTTTGGGGGGGATAGGGGTGGTTGATATCCACATTTAAAAGAAATACTTGTTAATACATTAGACTCAATATTTATAGATGTGGGGAAGATACTGGTGGATTAAGGAATTCTCTGGCTTCTTATCTCTTCAGGCTTAGGTCTCTGTTTATCTCCACTCCCTTTCTACCTCCACACATACCCGAAGGCATCTCACTTTGTGGTAGAGAGTGCACCTTGACTACTAAGAGCAGCAGAGCATAGAGCATAAGAGCACAGATTCTGGAAGAAGAATGGAGGTTAGAATCACAGCTCTGCTGCTTAATAGCTGTTCATCATACCAGCAAGTTAATTAACCTCTCTGTGCCTGACAAAATGGTTTTAAAAATAGTATTTAACTAACAGATTTAGAAGAAGATTAAGTAAGTTTCTACTTACAAAGCATTTGATAAAATAAATTGACTTACGTTACCTGGTCCCTGACCCAAGTTCTGTTGCTAATGATCTGATTTATTTCTTCACATTCCAAATATAAAGATCTGGGAGAAGTATGTTGCTAGGCAGTGGCATTAGCTAGTGCAAATGTGTGTTCTTTGAGGAATAAAAGGAAGACTGAAACTTGGTAAGGCGAAGAGAACTAGGATATAAGGTAAGAGAGATAGGCAGGGGCTGTATAATGCAGGGCTTTGGAGTGTTTTCATCAGAGAAATATTATGATCTGATTTCCATTTTAAAAACTTTACTTTGCTGCATAGGAAATGGAATGAGAGTGGGAAAAGGGGGAAAACACAGGAAATACTGTGATAGAATGCTGAGAGATGATGGTAGCTTAGTCCAGGGTAGGATTCTGAGAATCTTTTGAAAGCAGATAGAATAGGATGTGCTAAAGGACTGGATATGGAGTGTTAGGGAAAACGAAGAATCAGGGATAAGTCCAGGTTTTCAGTTTAAGCAACTAGATGGATTAGAGTAAGAACTGAGAAATAGGTTGGGTGGGGTGGGGAATCAAAAGTGCTGTTTGACCTGTTAAACGGGAGGGTAAGTTAGTTGGCTAATGCAATGGACCAGGAAACAGATATTGGTGACTCTGTTTAGGGTGACAGCAGTAGAGATGGTGGGAAGTGTTCAGATTTAGGACCTGTTTTCAAAGTAGAACTGACACGACCCGCTGATTGGTTGGAACTGTCTCAGCTATGACTCTTTGTACAGATTCTGATCATTCCTTTAAAATATTGTTCTCTAAGGTTCTACTTTTAGTCATCTGTAATTCCATACATTTTCTGATGCTTCAAATACCTTATCCATGAAGACTCCCTGACACTAATACAGTGCCAGGTATTGTTTTTAGTGTTATATAGGTATTAACTCAATTAATTTTTATAACAACCCAATGATATATGTATTAATTTTATGAGGGAATTAGGCATAGAGAGATGAGGTAATTTACACAATTTCACAAAGCTAGTAACTGGCAGAATCAGGATTTAAAACCAAGCAGTCCATGCCTATAAGCAGGATGCTTTACAGCCTCTGAAACCTAAATCCAACTGAACTTCCAGACACTTCTCAGGCATGTTAAACTTATCATCTGATAAAAACCTGAATTCATCCTGTGTCTTATCCAACTTGGAACACACTCCTACATTCCCTGTATCCGTTCTTTTCTTCTATCCCTGCTCCTACCACCTTAATTAGGGTTCTCAAAATCTCCTAATTATTTAAGTGTTTGTATATTTATATTAATATTTCTGAGTTCAGCACCAAAGTCAAAAAGTAAAAAGATTTTAAAATAAAAAATCTCTCCTTCTCCTGCCCCAAGCCACTCAATGTTTCTTACCAGAGGCAGCCATTCTTAAGAGATATATTCAATACACAATTTAACCATTTCTTTAAGACATGTTGGATTCATTGATAAATATTTTTATAAACATGTAAATGTCATATCATAAATGGTATCATGCACACATACTGTTTTGCATCTTACTTTTAACATTATATTATAGAGCTTGGAGTTCTTTCCATATAGAAATGTTATATTATTTTACTGGCTGTATGGTATTCTCTCATACGGACATATCATCATATATTTAACTAGTCCCAGAGTGCCTTATAATTTCTTGCTTGGGTTACTGCAACAGCCTGTTAACAGGTTTTACTGCCCCCAATATTGTCCTGCTCTAATCTGTGTATTTCCCAATGTAGATATTTAGAGAGTAGTCTTTCTAATGCTCAAAACTGATTTTATTAGTCAATCAAAACCGTTTAGTTGTTTCCATTCAATTCATAACCAAATTATACTATAAATACCTTGTCCTGACCTTTAAGACCTTTCCTATTCTGGCCTCAATTTACTTCTTGATTCTTACCCATTATACTCATATATACTACATATTCAGAACTTCTTGCAGCAATATAATAAACTCTCTTATATGTTAATATATACATCTGGGCCTCTGCACATTTTATTCTATACACCTGTAACATACTTTCCCTCAGTTTGTGTGTGCTCTAGGACTCACCTCCACCCAGAAATTGTTCATGACCCTCCTGTAGTCCAGAATTAAGGTTCTGCTCTGTTGTTTTTTTTTTTTTTATAGTACCAGTGCTGGTTTTTATCACATACTAAACACCCGATACAGAAATTTCCTGTTTACATATCTATCTCTAGCCTGAACTTAAGGCTCTGCTTTCCTCTCTTGTAGCATTTGTGGTGATCTGTCATGAGTTTCCAGTACACTACTGGCTCCCTAGGGACAAGGATTCTGTGTGGTTCACAGATGTAGTCCTTACACCTATCACAGCACCTGACATGTAATTGGCACTATTACTATATGTTGAGTACATGAATGAGGCCAGACAGGTGACAGGATGTCTCAAAGAGTGTCACCAAATACCAGGTCTGGTCCTCAGATTGTCAAATCAGTTTACTAGAGAAATTGCACTTATTTAAATGAAACTAAATGACAATGCCAATTTACAACAGGATATGTCAGGTGGCCTAGACAATCCTGTTAAGAAATCTCATGAGTTTTCACCATCTCATAAAACTACATGGGAAAAATTACACTCCAGTCATCAAGGAGTAAGCACACTCCACTCTGTTTTTCCCACTGAATGCAGCTAAAAACCCCAGACAGAACTGGAGCAGCTAGCTGAGAACTCTGAAAAGTAAATGGTAACAAGTGATTAGGGAAGGAAAACAATCCGAAACACCACTGAATTATGCATGAGTTCCTTGGATCTTTCTTCTTCAATGTCTCAAGACTTGGACTAAAAGGCAGCCCAAAACATGGAGGTATGCTCCCAGAGCAGGTAGGCAGAAAGAGCTCTAAGAGAAGCCCTCTCTTTCTGATCTGAGGAGTAGAAAGAGGCAACCGACAAGTCAGGCAGAGTGGAGGAAATTATCTTTTTTTTTTTTTGTTTTTTCTCCTATCCAAGCCCCCAGACACCCCTGCCAAGGTGATGGTAGCAGGTGGTAGTGGCAGAGGCAATCATGGCTGGGCAGGCACCTATAACTCTAAGGGTGGGAACACTTCTCTATGACCAAAGGAACTATGTCCCAAGAGTGTGGGGAAATTCTGTGTTGTTTTGTTCCTTTCTTTAGCCTCCCTCCACTTGGCTTCCATGGCAACCTGGTCTCAGGAACAGAAAGTGTGAGCCAGAGGTAAACACTACAGTTTCACATTTCTAGCCAGAGGACCAAGAGGTAGGTGGGAGAGGCTGGAAGCTAGAAAGAGTCAAGGAGATAGTGCAGAAGGGGGAGCTAAGCAAGTGATCCCATAACATTTAGCGTGAACTCCTGGGCTGCTCCTGAGTTGTGCAGGCATGGATTTGACCCTGGTCAGCATACCAAAGTTTTAGGAACTGGACTATGAAATAAAACACTGCCTATGTCCAAGATTAGCCACTTGGTGAGGCATATATGTGATAAACTTTGGTAGCATTGCAAAGACTTTGAAAACTGAAGTGATAATGGAGTCACAGTCCATAAAAGGTGGGTATGAACCTGTAGACTGAAGCTAACCAGGTTGGCTACCTGATTTAAAAAAAAATATCAATATTATCCATAAGACTCAAACAGCACCAAAAATTACATAACATTATATTTGAAATGTCCAGAATCATGAGATGATAATGAGAGTAAGATAGCTGTATATGATCACTTGTGATCATTTGGGAGTGAGGTAAAGATCCCACAAACTTTTTACTGATCTTCTGGCTACATTTCTAAACTGACTGTTCACACAGCCTTTCTTTAAATGTCTTAATAGAACTCACAGGGTTATATTCAATTCCTTTGTTCTTGCTGCTTTGGCCCTAGAGGGAAATTCTGGCTCATTAATTAATTTATTTCTTGACTCATTCAGAGATTAAGTCATTGATTAAAAGGACATTTATTGGGTACTTACGGCATGTCAGACACTGTGCCGGATGCTGGTGACACAAACATGAGTAAGATAGTATCTCTGTCCTCAAAATAAAAATAACCAGCATCACATAAGGTACAGGCTCAGTGATAGAAGCTTGTGGGGGCATAAGCAGTTTCATCTTATTAGGCAAACTTTAAAGTCCTGAGAACACATAATAAAATGGTTCATTTTATCCAGACTTCTTTTCTTATCCACTAAACGGTAGGAAAGAGGGCATGTTAATTAGTTGGCATGTTAATGCACCAAAGAACTGGACTTCATTCAGCAGTGTTTACTTTGTTCAAGGATTATTTTGTAGGGTCTACTGTAGGCTAGGCCTAACCTAGGCATGAAGTTTTGTGCCAATCCAAACTTACCAGCTGCTCTCAGGCTGGATCTGCCTCAATGCAGCGTGCAGAGAGGAAATGGAAGCAGAGAAGAGCTGCTCTTGCTTCTATTTTTCTTTATTCAAAACTGGATCCTTGATGTAGGCCACTTAACATTCAATCCTAATTTTAGTATTGTTTAATCAAATCAGAAGCCTCCAAAAGGATTAGCAGAAACTGAAGCCCTCAAATCTGTGATTACAATTTAATTTTACAGCCCTCAAAACATGTTTCTTTAATTCATCTGGGGAACTGGAACTTTGAAGCTTAGTAGCTGTTAAACAAAGGGAAATCAGACTATCTTAACAATACAGAATCAAAGAATGTCTGAGATACAAGGGATTTTAGAGACATGTAGTCTAGAAGCTGCAAAAAGGAAGCCCTTGGGCTGAATTTGGCATTTAGATATGTTTTATTTGGCATAAATGCTATTTTTTGGTAATTTCACATAAAAATCCAGCTTTCTAGACTCTCTTGAAAAATCCCAAGATGTAACAACACTGCCTCCACATTCTAACATGGCAAATGCTGACCTTCTATGTTTTACATCACCTTGCTGGACCATGTCTCATCTGAGATTGTAGCCTCCTAATTTGGTCCAATAAACTTATTTTACTGATGAGAAAAAAAAGGCCAAGAGGGGAGGAAGGACATTCCTAAAGTCATACCTTTAGTTAGTGGCAGCTGGCCTCAGACCCCTTGTCTCCTAATTCTTGAGTAGTGCTATTTTCATTATGAGACACAAAGTAAGAATGATTTGAAAATGTTTTCAGCAAATTAACTCATGACCATACAGTAATGAAACAGGCAACAGTTTATTTAAGAAAAAAAAATCTCAAGTTAATTCTTTGTGTTAGCCCATATTCTAGGGTACTAAAATGCTTTCAGAACATCCTCATCATTTCTTCTTTACCCACCAATAAGAGAAGGATAGTAAAAGGAAGGAAGCTATAAGGGAAGGATTCAAGCATTTCCTAGGAAGGTGATTATAAATCTAGAAAATGCTATTGGATAACATACTACAGTTACAACATTGAAATGAAAAAAATTGCAGTGAAACAAATTCTCCCCACTCTCATTTGTTTTCTGAACCTGCTCATTCCTTATGCATATGGCAAGTTAATTCCAGCTACACACAATGCAATGGAAGATACACTAATATTTTTTTCTGTCATGACAGAAGGGCAGAGCATCCCCCCAAGACAGAACTAACCTTTTGCCATTACATCCCACAGAGATGTGTTTATACCTCTATTACAACACTTAATACTTTCTGCCATGCATTAGCATTATCCGTGCTTGTCTGTGCCTACCAGAGAGCATGAGCTCCCTGAAGGCTAAAACTGTCCTGTTCATTCTGGATCCTCCGTAGTTCCTAACACTGTGGCTTAGTGTGGGCAATCCATTCCTTCATTTACCATTTCCTAAAAGCCTATTTTGTGCAAAAGCCTCTAAACATATCATGGGATTCAGAGATTAGTTCAGAGTAGACAATCAGTTCTATGAGCAGCAGGTGCACATTGATCTTGTTTATCATTGTATTTCCAGCACCCAGAACAGTGCTCAACATTGACAATAATATGTGGGTGGATGGTATGAATGATGGATGAATGTGAAATAGACTTACTGTGTAGAACCTAACATGTAGTGGGCCAGACGGAGAAATGAATGTTATAATGAAAATACAGGGAACTTCTTAGGAGCATAGCTTAAGATTAATGAAATAAAGTACTAGTTATGTGATTGAGGACTTGGACAGAGACTAGTAATGGAAAGAAGGAAAAAAATAGTCTATGAAAGGGCTGGAGTAACTGATGACATCGCTTAAGTCACACATCCTCTGGCCTTCCACTGTGTCTATTCTCTGTCGGGCAGCATGGCAACACTGGGAACCCAGAGCTGTATCCACATGCCTGTAGAGACAACAGTTTCTAATATCTGCAGAGTCTCCAGTTTATAACTGTGCCTGCAATACAGGCAGTTGACCTCCAAATGCTCATATTGAAATGCAAATGAACGCAGCAGCTGCAGAAAGAAGAGGCTCCTTCAGGGAGCTTCAGAAACTCAACAGGGATTGTACACTTCTACATGCAAAACGCCAAATTTTAAATTTAAATGATTCACCATGAACAGCCGGTTGACAGCCCTCTGATGGATATGTTATTTCAGATAGCATCTCTCTTTCATTCACATTACAGTATTTTGAGGAACTCCCATATGGTGTGTAAATGAAGGAAGAATTCCACCGGGATATGAGGGCTGGTGGTAATGATATTATTTAAAGCAGAGTGTGGCAAAAACCATGGCATTAGAGTCTTCCTACTATATGCTAAGACCAAACTCCTAAACCAGACCTTTCCCACTTGGCTCTGTCTGTCCATCTTCATTGTCACTATTCTTTTTCATGAGTTACATTTTAATGGTGTTTTATGTTTTCTAAAGATATGGCTTTCCCATCTCTACTCGATTAGCTTCCTATCATACTTTAAAACACAGTCTAATGGTCACTTTAGTGTGTATTCTTGATAAAGATTCCCAGGTGGAATTGTATGATTCTTTTTCAGAAATTCCCCATTTTGAAAACAAGAAAAATAATACTTTCTTATAGAGTTGTAAGAATAAGAGACAACACATACGGAAGTCATGATCCACAACAGGTACTAAATTATTAAAAACTTGCTGTCATTATTGCACACCTAGCACAATTTACATGCACAAGATCACTAGATTAATATGAGATATTTATAAAATTAGCACTCTCCACCTTTGAGAATTTGAGAATCACAATACTTGTTTATTCATAAAATGTTCTCGAGTTTATGCTTCTGACAATAAGTGATGCAAAAAATTTAAGTTCCATTGATATTTTTACTTCTAATTAAAAGTAACAAGGATGCTAAATGAGAATCCCATCTCTTATAATATGCACTGTAATTGAAATGATGTAGAAAATTGCAAAAATGAAACATATTGCAGTTACACAAACCTTCTACAAAGAATTCAACCACAAAATGCAGAGTACACAAATTGTACACATGCGAGATTAATTATCTCTAATACAAGATATTTGATTAGGGTAGTAAGTAGATTTGTATAAGATGATAGACATTGGATAATTTTTATCAAAAAGTATTTATGAAGCTCCCTCTTATTAGTATGGTAGTCACTGTACCAATAATAATAACTTCTTTATTAGAGATATTATTTTAAAATCATAACAATGTCACTATCAACCATGACGATGATTATTTTCTACAAACCATTTTATTCTAAGGTTGTCGTTAAAGACGAGATAGAAGAAGAAAGTATCCCACAGGTGCCAGATGCTAGATGCTTTATATTTGTGAAATCATTTAACCCTTACAGCAAACATATAAGCTAAGCATTATTTTCTGCCCTTGTTTATATGACAGAATTTGGGCTTTGAAAGTTAGAATGAAATGCCAAATGCATAAAACTAAAATGTAGTAAAGGAGAAGTTCAAATTCCGTTCAAGCTGACTCTATAGACTGTCCTTTCTGCAGTATACCAGTATCTCTGCTAGCTTCTTATAAACATAACAAGGTTACTCTTGTGAATGTCATTTTCCTCCACTTGAAAATGGGAATAATCATCCTCACTAACTTCTGAGAGTAGTACTTGAGGAGCAAATGAGAGATTATATGTAAAATATTTTGATTAATAATAATGGTTAATATTTATCGAGAAATTACTGTTTTTCTAACTGAACCATACAAAAACCCTGTGAGTAGATACTACCATTAGCCTCATTTTTTATATAAGAAAACTCAGTTTCACTTATGTTGAACAATTTTTCTAAGGACAAACATTGAAAACACATCAAATTATAAGGTATTGCTAGTAGCTGAAATGAAAACTCTAGTACTTTATTAACACAGAGAATCATGGAAGAGTATAATGTAAGAAAGCATTTTCTGAAACATTAATTTTCTTATCTCCTATGCTCAGTCCCAACTTACTTCCAACATTCATGTCATCAGTGCACCAGAGAGATGCAACACACCCTGAGTTCTTTTCAATGGACTGGCATTTGTTACTGTCTGTTAAAGACAAGATCCAATAACATGGAAACCACTAAACTACATCTCCTTGAGACTACTCAGAGACTGGTTTTTCCTGCTTCACATAATTCTGCAAAGTTCCAAATTAGGTTTAGTGGTGGGCGTTATCTCAAACTAATATTTTGCATTGACAGAAGGCAGCACAACATAATAAAATAAATTATTTTAGAGGCTTGGATTCAAATTATAGCTCTTTATTTGTCAGATTAATATTATTTTATAATCTATAGATCTGAGGGTAAGCTAAACTAGTTCTCCAAGAAAATATGAGTTGGTTCATTCTGGCTCAACATCTGATTACAGTGAAGCAGTTCAGAACGGAGACATCACTGTCCTTTGAAAAGAATTTCTGTGTCTTAGGTCTAGTTAAGTGTTGGAGGTTAATGTGGGACCTGCCCTTGGGTACATTAACTGTGGCCAATCTCTAGATGTTTCTGCCCTGTATCTGAAATACTTTTTCCTGATTGTTTCCAGGATTAATCCATTTCTTAAAATAATTAGAGTGAAAAGCGACAGAATTAAAGAAAATAAATGATGCACAAAGATATTTCAACTGTATGTAATCTCTAATCTAGGAGGAACATTTTCTAAAATATTATCTTGTTTAAAAAGAAATACTAAAGATAAGCAACTGCTTAAATACACTGTTCACTTTACCATTATGAATGTACATTGACTTCATTATAACCTGGACTTCAATCCCTTTGATTCATGGGATCACCAGCTCAGCATAAGGCTCTGAGCTGCACGCTGGCAGGAGCAACAGAGAGGAGAGAGACACCTGCCTCCTGACACCTGGTCTTTTAATCAATATGGGATATACATTCATTTAGTAATTCAACAAGTATGTATTGAGCATCAACTACATGCCAAAGCTGTACTATTCAATAGAGTTTTCAGCAAATATTTGTTAAGTATCTGGTGTATTCTAAAATCTATAAAATTGCCTAATGGCAGCAGAGAAATTAATCTTGTGTACATGCACATGGTTAAGCTTATTTATAATCATACAGCCTGAGGCTTGAAACTCTTTTGCCACTTAACTAGCTGTATAGTCTTGGGCAAGTCATTTACCTTCTCTAAACATTATTTTTTCCATTTTATTAAAAGGACACTACTAGTAACTACCTCATAAGATTGATGGGAGCATAAAATAAGATAGTATAGAGAAAGTGTGGGTAAGAATAGAGCCTAGCAAGCAACTGCTTATTAAATGTTAATTATGATAATGATGGTGATAATGAGATCAATTATATTATCCCCAATTATTGAATTAAGCTGCAGTAATCTTAATAATTGGCTGCATAGAATACAAATATCCTTCCTAATTTTGATGAACTCCTCATTTCACCTAGATTCTGGAAAGCTGTATAATTCTTTCATTAGAGAAGTTGAAGTATTCTTATCCTTATGCATTCTCCATTCCCTGACTGCCAGGCAATGGGAATATAATCCAGGCTCAGCAAACTGGAAGCTCTATCCCAGGAATCTGGAGAAAGTAAAGTAAAGCAAAAGAATGGCTGGTATTTATTTGCAATGAAGTCTGAGATAAGGTCCGATTGCAGTTATTACTCAAAGCCCACCTTCCTATTTCCTAGAAACCTGGGAGCTGGTCCAGGTTTCCAAACTTGGTCTTCCAGCTACCATTACATCCTGGGAGGCACCAATATTCCTACTAATACTAATGTTTATTTATATTTATTTATTTTACTTAAGAGAGTCAAGCTAAAATTGATTTCCAGTGATTTCAACCAAAACCCCTATCATGAATCAAAATATTTTTTGGACAAGCAACTTGTTATAAACTGGATAACTATTTGCTAATTATTTAAGTTCTAATTCAACTATTCTTTTTTATAATTATTAGTGTGTTGGCTCTGTTCAGAGTTCCATGGGTTTGTATGGTTGCTTACAGTACAACAGAGGGAAATTATTTAGTTTTATATAACAGTAGAACCATGGACCAAAAGAGTTCCTGAATTGAATTTGAGAAAGCAAATGCAGATATCAAATTCAATTCACTATGGCTTTCCCTCATCTGGGATAGTAGACACCTTGCACCTAGGAAGCTTATTTCTCAAGGGAGAATACCCTCCAATTACCTGTGACTATTTGAATCTGGCAATTCAGTTTAGAGAAAGAATCACTAGACACATTTGCTTCCCTCTCGTCTGCTAAATGAGCTTAATTAAATATTGCCTGGGAGCACAAAAGGAAATCCTGGACCATGCCTACTTCTGTACCTCCTCCAGAGAAACTCAGAAACATGGGAGGAAGGAAGAGCGGCAATAGGGAAACTGAAATAAGAAACTAAACATTTCTGGCATCAAGGGAACCCTTACTGCAGAAAACTTACCATGTGCTTTTTATACAGTCAATTAAAACATCAGTTTTGTTTTCCAAATCTTTCCACATGATGTCTAATAAAAGCTAGTTACCCAGGAGTAATATCCCCCTTTTGTGGTTATTTACTATATGGCAGACTTTTCAGTTTTCCTCTGTGCTAGAAACAGAGATGAAGTTTTGATGATACTAAGATAGTATTAATTGCTAGGGGATCTAGGAATATAGGATCCTATAAAAATATAGCCATTCCTCTGCAGGAGGTTAACTAATAAGATACAGTCTTATCAACAATGACCTGTGTCTCAAACATAAAATTAAAAATTTTATTTTTATTATTCAAACCATGGTCATTTGGCATGAACTAAACCTAAATTAAAAATCAAAGGGACCTATTCCCCCAGCCTCAGATTCAAATCTTACACTAGTAAGACTGGGCAGCTCTACAGGGGACAGATTAAAGAGCTCAAGAGTACCAGAGATTCAGAGAGCCAGGCTTTCTAATGTACAGGCAAGTCAGTTTATTATCCTGGCCTCACTCAGAGAGGAGGGAACAAAATGGCCAGACCTGCTCTCAGAAGAGACTGTGCCCCATCACAGCTCATTTCTATAGCAAGACTGCATGAGAAAAGAGAGAAAAGGGCATAACCTATGTCCCTGACTTTTGAATCCACAGTGACTCTATACCCTATCAAATGTGGCCTAGTCAGTATCCTGGAATTGAGCCAAATTATTACTCAAAAGAGTAAATTCTCTAAGGAAAAATCCTTAGGAAAAAAGTATTAGGTGTATCCCTTTCTCTAGGGGCCATAGTTTGATATTTTTTTAAGTTTTTAAAATTAAAAAATTTTTAATTATTATGGGTACATAACAATTATATATCTTTATAGGTAGGGTACATGTGATATTTTGATACAGGTATACAATGTGAATTAATCAAATCAGGGTAACTGGGGTATCCATAACCTCAGGCATTTGACATTTCTTTGTGTTAGGAACATTCCAATTCCACTCTTTTAGTTAATGTTAAAAAATTATTAAGCACTAGCATAGTGCCAGCATTATCCTGGAGAATGATGGGCATGATATGGCCATGCACTTTACTCCTAAGATGCTGTAGTCTAGAGGGAATGTTTAATTGGTGTTATTAAAAACGGTAAAACTAAAACAAACAGAAAAGCAAACAAAAAAAACTCTTCCCAGAAGAGATAATTTTTAGCTTAGGGCAAAGGAGAAGGCTATAATGATTACTCCAGTGCCACAGTCCAGGCAAGACACAGAAATGCCAGGTAGAATTCAGAGGCAACAGGCATTGAGCACTAGAAATGTCACAAAAATAGAGCAGCTTATTTTTAACCAGGTGACCTCACACTAACTTTCACAGACATACTTCTTGGCCAATACTTCTAACAACTCTGTACGTTGAGAGCAGCCTTTATAGGTTAGACCAGGTAGAGAGAGATTTAACAACTTGCCTAAGATTACAGAAACAGAAAATGACAGAGAAGTAATACTGCTAAACATGGCTTTTTATACACCATGGGTTACCCAGCCAAAGCATAAATAAAATGTTTTACACCATAAAACATTCTTGAATGTTGTTTTTATATTTTGCTAGAATTTCCCAGATGCAACATATGCCAGTTAAAGTAGAATATGCAAAACATTCTAACCTGGAAACTTTGTGGTAACGAGAGTTACAGTTTGTACTTAGTTTATAAATGTACAAACCTCTTGTGTTTCTCTCCAATGTGACCAGTAGAGATTGGTGACTTCCATTTGTTTGAGTTTCATCTCTCCATACGATGTAATTTTTGGCTTAATTCTTTCTTAAAATTACGTTCTTTCATTTGTTCTGAAGTGCTGGGATTCTTGGTTCAGTGAAATTGCTAGAGAAACATACTGTGTGGAAGAAATGCTCCTAAGAATGATACAGTGTATTGAATTTTACTAAATGCCAGAGGCTATGAGCTATAGACTGAATTGTGTTCCCTCAAAATGCATATGTTGAAGGCCTAACCCCCAGTGTGATGATATTTGGAGATAAGGCTTTTGGGAGATAATTAGGTTTAGATGAGACATTAAGGGTGGGGCCCTCATGATGGGATTAGTGCCCTTAGAAGGAGAGATACCAGACAGCATGCTCTCTCTTTCTGCCAAGTGAGGACATAGTATGAAGGAGACTGTCTACAATCCAGAAATCAGTCCCTCACCAGAACTCAAGCAGGCTGGCACCCTGATCTCAGACTTCCAGCCTCCATAACTGTGAGAAAATAAATTTCTGTTGTTTAATGTGAGTTAACCCAGTCTAGGTTATTTTGTTATGGCAGCCTGAGCTAACGAAGACACTATGTTAAGTGCTTCATAGATACTATTCCATGTTCTTCTCATAATATCTCTATCAGGTGGGCATTTAATATCATTCCAAATTTACAGCTGAAGAAAGTGAGGAAAGAGCGTTTAAGCAATTTGTCCAGTGTCACAGAGCTATTAAGTGGCAGAGCCAGGCTATAAATCTAGCCTGTCAAATGCCAAACCTTGTTCAAAGCCACTTTACTTGATGTATTCAATGTTTATAACTTTTCACTTCTATAAACCCCCCACTCATGCATCAATCAGTTTAATCATATTTGTCACACTTATTAATATATGAGTTTACCTTATATTTCTTTGTGGAACATTTTTAGGTCTGCTGGACACTGCTATTCCTGCAGTAACTGTCTGAAAGATGCACATGGAAGACAGTTTCTAGTCTTCTACTTACTATTAGTAATTTTGCCCAAGGGACTCTTCATTACTATTGCATGTCACTAAGGTGTCGGCCACACTTCTCTTAATTGTCTATACGTATCCACCTGTGTTCACTTAAAACTTGAAATACTTTAAGCAGAACTCAGCTTGTCTACCCCAATCTATGCCTTTTCCCTATTTCTCTATTTACAAAGTTTTCTCAATCACTTAAAATTGAAAAATCAAGGTCACCTTGCCTCCTCCCTTTCCATCAACCCTGCGGAGGGTCACCAAGTTTACACCACTCTTCTGTCATCTAACAGTAGGTGCTGTGACACTCTCAAATTCCCAGTAGCTTAATATGACAAAAGTTTATTCCTTGCTCACATCTAATGTTAATCACTCCCTCATCCAATAAACTCTGAATGATACTTTCAGGTTAACCTTTCTAAATCTGGTTTTTGATCATATCACTCTCTTCCTCAAAAATCTTTAACAGTTACTTAATAGGTAGAAGAAGATTCCCAAAATCACGGCTTAGCATGCATGATCCTTAAAAAATATTTTCCTACTTTCATTCCCAGCCTTATCTGTTACTACACATGACACTTCTACTCTGGTTGAACTGGTTTACTCTCTATCACCTGAACAGGACTTGTGTTTTCTCAACTCTATTCTTCAGTTTTCCTAGTCTTCTAAACTTGGAATAATCTGCTTCCAACTCTTCCTCTCACAGTCCAACCAAGCTTCAGGACTCAACTCAAATGCTAACTATATCATTAAGCCCTGATCTCCCCAGACACAAGCATTCTCTACCTTCTCTTATGCCTAGAGCCCTTAAGTCATGTTTCAATCATTTTCTACCTGTCACATATAACTTTGTATCGAGGATATCCCCAGATAAATTATAAGATACGTGAAGGAAGAGATTAACCACTAAGTAATCTTTGCATCCTCTCTTATAACTCTTAAAGTTAGCTCAGAATCTTCCGTAATGGATGTTCAAAAAATGATAATCTTATGAAGAAGATATAAAAGAAATTTAATAAATGCCCTGAATTGGTATCAACACTTCATTCATCAAAAAGAAATCATATACCATTTAGGTCATATTTATTATCTGCTTTTATAGTCATGAAGCCTTGAACTAATCAGTAAAATATTTTGGAAGCAATAGCTCAAATATCCTGGACATATTCCAAAAGAAATTGAATTAAGAGAGTCAGTGGGAATCACCATAGTAACAGATGAACCTTATAATTCTTGCATTCACTTTGGTGTAGACTGGCATTTAGACAACACGACAGAAGCCTGGAAGTTGCTGCCCATCAGGAGCAGCAGGAAGGTATATCAAGTCAGGGTAACAGTAGCAACAATCCCCTCAAATATCTAGTAGCCTAATACAATAGAAGTTTATTTCTTGTTTACATCACAGTCTGATAGAGATTGTGAAGCTCTCCTGAGTCTTTCAGTGACTCAGGGAACCAAGATCTTTCTATCACATGACTTTGCCATCTGTGAATCCGTCGTTTCTAGTCACATGGATGTAAGAGGGAGAGTGAGGCTAGGATCTCCTGTGAATTTTTAGGCAGCTGGCCTCTAAGTGGCACACATTACTTCAGCTCATATTTTGTTGACAAATACTAGTCAGGTACTTCAAGGTAGGTTTGCAAATGATGCTCCCTTATGTGCTCAGGACAAGGGAATGGAATTTGCTGAGCATGTAATCTACATCTGCCGCACCAAGGCTCCAGCACCTGAAGGAATTTGATATCTGGATCTGAGGGCTGTTCTGGAAGGAGTAACCACTGAAAACACATTTGCACTGGGTTTATTGGTAGTAGCAAAATTCATTTAACATAAGATTCCTTCAAATAACAACCAGACTTTGTTTAATAGGATTCCAGAGCAGGGTTATGCTTAAAAGTGCCCAAGAACTTTGTATTGCTATTTTTTCTCAAACTCAAATATTTCAGCTATGTATCAAGCATATCTGTAGCCTGGCTGAACTTTACCTGTTCCATCTTATCTCTACTTCTTTCTAGTGTCTTTCCTCCTTGCTTTAATCTTTCCAATCCATTTCTGTCTCTGAATATGTCAGGCAAACTCCAAGACTCCTTTCAGAGGTAGCATGGCCTGTGAACTAGAATGCCATCATTATTGAGCATTATGGGACAAATAGAAGACTGCTTCATAAATGGACTCTTCTACTCCAGCTTGACTTTCCCATGTGCCCAGGCTACTCTCTGATTAGCCTTTCTTCTCCACTTACTCATACCGTGTCCATGCTGTCCCTTCCAATTGCGCTTGGGTGTTCTGACCTGCACTGATTACTCCTGTCCATACCCTTCTACAACTCTTACGCATCGTGTCACACATTCCAGAGATGCTTTATAACCTGATAGACTTTGTGGTAGTATAACATAGCAGTCAAAGCAATCTTAAAAAAGGCCAGTTCTGGTCCTTTCTTTGCCCAGATTCTCTAATGACTTCCTGTTTTACTCGAGTAAAAGCCAAAGTTAGTACAATGGCCAACAAGGCTCTACAAGATCTCCCCTTCTGTGGCCCCTTGGCCATCATCATCTACATTTCCCCCAATTTACTCTGCTTTAGCCACACTGGCCTCACAGCTGTTTCCTTAGATATGGCAGCTCCCATACCTCTCCAGACTTTATTCTTGTGATTTCCTTCTCTAGCAATCATCTTCTCCCATGTCCACTTGGCTCACTCCCTCATCTGGGCTTTATACAAAGTCACTTTCTCAGTAAGGTTGTCCTTGACCACCCTATTTAAATTGCACCCTCACCAACATTCTAAATCCCATCTCCCTGCTTTATTTTTCTCCCAGTAATGATCACTATCTAATATAACATATTACTTATCTATTTTGTTTTGACCTCTCTCCCCTTAACAAGAATGTATGTTCCATGAAGGCAGGTGTTTTTGTCTGTTTTGTTTAGTGCTGTAGCTCCAGCATCTTAATAATAATAACAATAATGACTGGTACATAGTAGGCACTCAATGAGTATTTTCTGAAGGGATAAATGACTTTTATAGTTTTAATAGTTTATCTTTCATTCCTGAACAGAATGTAGATACCCTGAAGTCAAGTACCAGATCATATACTTCTCCTGGATTCCAACCCAGCATTGCCCAATGTAGCAAGCCCTTAATGATAATTTGCTAATGGTGAATTATTATCTTTTAATAGTCAAGCTCTTTCACATCATTTTCTCAGGGACCATGTCTTTGATAGAAGGCTCTCTTGTCACTTCAGTGCTACATCACAGCTGTGGGGAACAGCAGCTTCTTTATTTAGTAGCCATCTGGCCTGAGTGTCAGTTCTCTACAATTTTTAAAGGTTGTGACACTGGCAATTACTGAAATGTCAAAACACGAGGCCAACCATGAGGGCTGTGGCAACAACCATCCCACTCAGTCACCACGGTGATGTGGGTAAGCTCATATAGCATCTGACACTCAGCCATAATATTGAAATTAAAATTAACTCTCTATACGGCTAGAGAATGGCACCTATTACAAGACAAGTGTACTGCACTAAAACACCTACGTTAATATGAAGACTAAGGCTATGAAGACTCAGAGGAAATCTCTGTTTTTTTGGTGTTTTTTAAAGTGTCATATTCTAATAATAGGCTGTTAATCATCATTCCTAGCCTGGAGATTATTGAGAAATATATTTACTAATACCACATGTTGCATTTCTTTTCTACAATAAACTAAATGCAAATATTTTCTAAAGCACAATCGATTATGGTAACTTTATAAATGTACAGTTTTAATATAACATTTCTAGAGATCCTTTTATACGATCTTTACATTTGTCATGCCATTTTATCCTCAGAATGACTCTAAAACATAAGTATTATTTAAATTGTATAAATGATGAAGGCAAGGCTAAGTAACTGGCCTGAGGTTTCAGAGCAAGTGAATGGTGGAACTAAATTTAACCTAGGTCCTCACTCCAAAGCTCTCACTCCTGTCCATTTCACAGCACAGCTTACCTGAGCCATCTGAGAGACTAGGAGAGAATGCTGCACTGGATAGCTCAAAAAGGATGAGCTTAGGAATAAAAGCAGGAGGAAAAAAAATTCCTTCTATAGGCTAAATTTCTATTTGGCTATGGGCATCAAAATTGCAAAAGATATGAGAGAGCGGGGATTTGGCCATTTGCTAGAATTCTTTGAAGCCTGAGAAATAAGTCTGCCAATTATAGGATTATTTTATATTTTTATAAATGTATACACATACATATTTTATACAAATATATACATATTTGTCCTTAAACACTTATAAACAACTTTATTAAAGTATAATTGACATACAATAAACTGCACATATTGAAAGTGAATTTGATAAGTTTTCACATGTGTACATGCCCATGAAACCATCATAACAATCAAGATAATGAACATACCTATCTCTTCCAAGAGTTTCCTGTTACATCTTTGTATTCCTTTTTTTTTTTAAATTTTTTTACTTTTTAAACTTTTTTGTTAAGAACTAAGACACAAACGCACAAATTCGCCTAGGCCTGCACATGTTCAGAATCATCAATATAATTGTGTTTCACCTACACATAGTGTCCCACTGGAAAGTCTTTAGGGGCAATAACACACATGGAGCTGTCATCTCCTGTGATAACAATGCCTTCTTCTGGAACACCTCCTGAAGGACCTGCCTGAGGCTGTTTTACAGTTATCTTTATATATATGTGTGTTATCTTTATATATATATATACACAACACACACATATATATAAAGATATATATATACACACACACATATGTAGAAGCAGTACACTCTAAAACAACAATAAAAAGTATTGTATGGTAAATACTTAAACAGTAGCAGTTGTTTATTATAATTACCAAATATTATGTACTGTATATAATTGTATGTGCTATACTTTTATATGACTGGCAGCACAGGTTTATTTACACCAGCATCTCCACAAACACATGAGTAATATATTGTACTATGATGTTAATGACCGCTATTACATCACTAGGCAATAGGGATTTTTCAGCTCCATTATAATCTTATGGGACCATTGTCGCAAATGCTGTCATTGACCTAAATGTCATTATGTGGCATGTGACTGTATGTTGTAAGGTATAGGTTGAATTGGGGCTAGGGGCATATGGATATCCAAATTTTCCAGAACTATTTGTTAAAAAACCTAGCTTTTCTCTACTGAATTGCTTGTGTAGCTTTGTCAAAATTAGTTGTCCAAATACATGTGAGTCTGTTTCTGAGCTCCCTATTCTAGTCTGTTGACCTGTTTGTCTATTTATGCTGATACCAATTGTTTTGATTCCTGCAGATTTAGACTAAGTCTTGAAATTGGGTAATGTTAACTCATTAAATTTATTCTTCTTTTTCAAAGTTGTTTTGAGTATTCTAGGTCCTTTGCATTTCCATATAAGTTTTTAATCAGCTTATCAATTTCTATAAAAGAGATTGCTAAGATTTTTATTGAAATTCTTTGAATTTATAGATCAATTTAGGGAAAATTGACATCTTAATATTGAGTCTTTTGACCTATGCAAACAGTATATCTTTCCATTTATTTAAATCTTCTTTCATTTTCTGAGCAAAGTTTGGTAGTTTTCAGGTACAAGTCTCATATCTTTTGTCAGATTTGCCCCTCAGTATTTTATATTTTTAATATTATTTTAAATGGTACTAATTTTTCCCAGCTTTAGTGAAGTATACTTGACAAATAAAATGTACAAAGATGTACAAAGTGATGTTTTGATATATGTATACATTATGCAATGATGACTACAATTAAGCTGATTAACATAACTATCAACTCACAGGTATTTTTTGTGGTAGAAAAATATAATATCAACTCTGTTAGCAAATTTTAAGTATAAAGTATTAACTATAGTCACTATAGCATACATAGATCTGCAAAACTTATTCATCCTACTTAATTGAACATTTATATTCTTTGACCAACATCTCCTTATTTCTCCCACATCCCAGCCCCTGACACTCACCAATCTACTCTCTGATTTTCAGTTCAACTTTTTTTAGATTTCACATATAAGTGAGATCATGTGGTATTTGCCTTTTGGTGTCTGCTTTATTTCACTTAGCACAATGTCCTGTAGGTTATCCATATTGTCACAAATGGCACGATCTTCTTCTTTTTAAAGGCTGAATAATAAATGGTCCATTGTATATATGCGTGTGTATACATACTCACATACACATGTATTTATCTAACATTTTCTTTATCTATTCTTCTGTCATCAGACACTTAGGTTATTTCCGTGTCTTGGCTACTGTGAATAATGCCTCAATGAGCATGAAGTGGAGATATCTCTTCAAGATATTGATTTTATTTCCTTTGGATATATACCCACAAGTGGGCTTACTGGATCATAAGATAGTTGTATTTTTAATTTTTTGAGAACTTCCATACTGTTTTCCATAATGGCTATACCAATTTATGTTGCCACCAACAGTACACAGGGTTCCCTTTTCTCCATATCCTTGCTAACACTTGTTATCTTTTGGTTTTTTGATAATAGCCATTCTAACAGGTGTGAGGTGATATCTCCTTGTGGTTTTGATTAACATTTCCTTGTTGAACACCTTTTCATCTACCTATTGGACATTTGTGATGTCTTTTTTCAGAAATGTCTGTCTTTTCAGGTCCTTAGTCCAATTTGTACTCAAATTATTTGTTCTTTTTTTCTTTGTGCTATTGAGTTGTTTGAGTTCCTTATGCATTTTGGATATTAACCCTTTATCAGATATATGATTGAAAATGTTTTCTTCCATTCCATAGGGTTGCCTTTTCATTTTCTTGATTGTTTCCTTTGTTGTACAGAAGCTTTTTAGTTTGATGCAATCCCACTTGTCTATTTTTGCTTTTGTTGCCTGTGCTTTTGGTGTCATATCCAAAAAATTATTGCCTAGGCCTATATCAGGAAGCTGTTTTATTCTAGTAGCTTTATGTTTCTAGGTCTTACATTTAAGTTTTTAATCCATTTTGAGATGATTTTCATATATGGTAAGAGATAAGGGTCCAAATTTATTCCGGTATGTGTGTATCCAGTAAATGGTACTAATTTTTACAAAAATTTAATTTCTGATTGTTTAATGCTATTATATAGAAATACAATTGATGTTTGTATAATTGATCTTGTATCCTAAAAATTTAATAAACTTATTAGAACTTTTTTGGTAGATACCATTAGACTTTCTAGATAGGCAATTATATCATCTATTAATAAAGTTTTACCTCATCCTTTAAAATCTGGATGTCTTTTCTTTCTTTCTTTTTCTTTTTTCAGCTTTCACTGTGATAGTTTATTTTTTCCCACTTATTTTTTATTTGCATATACTAATGGGATACAAGTGCAATTTTGCTACCTGTATATATTGCATTGTGGTGAAGTCAGGGACATCAGTGCATTTATCACTGGAATAACGTACATTGTACCCACCAAGCAACCTCCCATCATCCAAACCCCCACTCTACCCCTCCAAGTCTCCGTTGCTCATCGTTGCGCACACTGCTTCCGTGTGTACACGTTATTTGGCTCCCACTTATATGTGAGAACATGGTATTTGTCTTTCTGTGTCTGAGTTGTTCCACTTATTATTTCACTTTTCTTATCTTATTTCACTGACTAGAAACTCCGGTGGTGAGAGCCAATCTCCTTGCCTGATCAGAAGGAAAAAGCTTTTCATAGGTTGAAAAATTTTCTGCTTATTTTTAATTTGCTAAAGATTTTAACACAAATTATTAGATTTTATTATTTAAAAAATCGTAGGTTGCTAATACAGTAAACTGCATTGATCAATTTTTGAATATTAAACCAACCTTACATTTTGGGATAAACCCTATATGTACTTTTTTTTTTTTCCTTGAGATATCTTGGTCTGTTTTTTGTACCAGATAATGATGTCTTCATTGATTGAATTAGGAAGTATTCCTATCTCTTTATTTTTCTGGTAGATTTTACACAGAATTTATATCAATTTGTCCTTAAATGTTTGGTAGTAATTTACCAGTGAAACCATCTGGGCCTGGAGTGTTCTTTGTGGGAAAATTTTTAACTGCATATTCAAATTTGTTTAATAAATATAGAACTATTCTGGTTGTCTATTTATTCTTCAGTAAACTTTGGTAGTTTGTGAAGTTGAAGGAATTTTTCCATTTTATCTAAGTTGACTAATTTACTGGCATAAAGTTGTTCGTAGTATTTCCTTATTTTCTGTAGAATCTGTGATGATGTTACATCTCTTTCTTTCTTGATATTAGTAATTTATATTTTTTCTCTTTTCTTTTCTCATCAATCTGGTTTTTAGATGTTATTGATCTTTTAAAAGAACCAGGCTATAGTTTTATTGATTTCTCTTTATTGTATATCTGTTTTCTATTTTATTGATTTTCACTCTGATCTATTACTTCCTTTCTTCCACTTACTTTGTGTTTAATTTACTCTTCTTTTCCAAATTTCTTAAGGTGGAAGCTGTGGTTCTTGGTTTGAATTTTTTTTTCTAATGTAGCTATTTAATGCTATAAAATATCCCCAAAATATTGCTTTAGGTCTGTGAACTACAAGTTTTGTCAGTCTGCATACTAAGGACAAACACTGTTACCTGTCTCATATGATTGCTGGGAGCACTGTTCTCTCTAATCTTTTTGAATGGTTCTTTCCCAGGTCTTAAGTATTATCCTCACATGCATGTTTGATCAATACTCAGGTGAATGCTCAAGAGGGAGCCTCTGCACCTCTCCAGAGTTCTCTCTTCTTGCAGTTCTCTCCTCTCTGTTCCTATTCTGCAAACTCTAGCTTCCTTGGTCTCTCTGAACTCAATTCTATCTTCTCAACTCAGCAGGCTCACCTCATTTATTACCTGTCTCTTGAGAATAACTATCTTCATTGCTTGATGTCCAGTGTCTTGAATACTGTTGTTTTATGTATTTTGTCTGGTTGTGGTGGTGGTGTTATTTCAAGCAGGAGAGTAAATCCAGTCTCTATTATATCATCTTCTTTAGAGGCAGGTATTTTTCCATACATTATCATATTTAAGCCTCACTATAGACCTGTGAGTTAGGTATTATTTTTAATGCTCATCTCCATCTTACACATGAGGAAACTGAAACTCAGAAAGGCCTAGTAGTGGTTATAGTTTGAGTTTCTTTGTATAGGTCTTCTGGATCAAACTCCAATTTTTTTTACAATGCACCTGGCTGCCTCATGCAAGTGATTCAACAAACTTATCAGGTCCCTCTTTGGTATATTTCAAATATCTTTAATACATTTGGGTTCAATTCCAGTGCCTTAGGACTATGGAAAAAATTGTTATTTGTTATTTCTAAATCAAGGGCTTTCTTCTGGGATCTCTTTGAGTACTTTTTGATGGTGGATATTCGTCATGCAAAATTGAATGCACTAAGAACCTACTTGAATGGATAATTACTCTCATTTCTTAAATTCTGGAATCCAAATAAGAAATGTATCAGATTATTTTTCTTAAAATTACTTCCATATTGGGCCTTTGATCTGGCTCTATGTTCCATTTCCTTAAAGCAGACTCCAAGGTGGAGAATCATTTTTTTTGGCGATGAAAAATATCAAAATATAAATAATCCAAGAATTGTCTTAAGCCAATACCATCACATAAAATTCTAATTATCTAAAGACACAAGTGGGCTTTTACTCAGGAGATTTCACCACATACACCAGGGTAATGTGATCAAATTTCTTCTTCAATGTATATTATTATGATTGTTCAAGTATAGTCTTTCCTAAAGTATGGTGCCAATCAGTGTTACATTAAGAATGTGAATTCAGAATTCTGAGAGTAAAAAACTCAAACTGTGTTTTTTCTGTTCTATCACTCAACAACAATCATTACAGAAGACTTCTGTTACCAAAGGTGTGGGGATTTTCCCCCACCAACAAGCAAGCAATGCAGTTCTGCAGTGAATACCAGCTAGGTATCCTCCAATCCAATTCTGACACTATCTACCCAGAGGTAGCATCCGATCCCACAGATTGAGGGCTCAATCTCCTAGATTGCCCCCTTTCCCCTACAGTCACAAGTCCGGGCCCAGAACTTCTGACCTATTGGCTTCAAGTTGGGGTTCCCATGACTTTTTCTTTGCATTCAATTAATTTGCTAGAGTAGCTCACTAAACTCAGGAAAACTTACATTTGCCAGTTTACTATAAAGGCTATTACAAAGGATACAGATGAAAAGATGGGTAGGATGAGGTATGAAGGAAGGGGCACAGAGCTTCTACGTCCTCCCTTGGCACACCAACCTCCAGGAACCACCACGTGGTCAGCTATCTGGGAGCTCTCTGAACTCTCTCCTTTTGGGCCTTTTATGGAGACATCATTGGATAGGCATGATTGACAACTGTGTAGAAATATGATTGGACAAAAAGGTATGATCTAATACTAACAGACTGAGTGGGGAAACCCATCAAGGCCTGTCTGTTCAGATTCCTCTTGGCCTCTCTGTGCATCATTCCTTCTTCCAGGAATGAGGCAGGACCCCTTCTAAAGTGAAAGTCTTATGGCCTACAATCAGACAAGAGAATGTCTTTATGGCCAGTTCCAAGGCTGAAAGGCAGGGGAAGATTAGAGTATATTTTTAGTTTCTGAGGCCCACTTCTGAGGCCTAAAGTGCCCCAACTTTATAACAAAAAATTGTTACAAGGGCTATGAGAGTTATGAGCCAGGAACCATAGACGAAAGCATATATATATATATATATATATGCACATACACACACACACATATTTGTATGTGTATATGTATATCATAATATCACAAGAGTAAAACAAATAAAAGTAATGCTGGAGTAAAGAAAGGTATTTAAGTCCTTTACAGCACAGTTTGTCATTTTCCAACATGGTGATGTACATTGAATCTCTAAAATATGGGTAGGGAATAATCCTCAATATATGTAACCATGGAATCCTTTTCTCACACTGGATTAATGTTCTTTCCAAATACAATCTTGGAAATGTTAATGTAATGCAAGGATGAGGAATCTCTAATCTTGGCATTAGCTGTGGCATTTAGTTTATTTTATTTGGCCCTTACAATAGTCCAGCTACTCTCTCCCAGACAATTATTTCACAATTATTATTTCTCAATGGACTGTTTTTGTTTTTCCAGTCGTGTTTTAAGTTTGAGAAAGGCTCAAGTGTTCTGAGCAATTGTTAAACCATTAATGTACATTTAAAAGAAAAAAAGAAAAAAGAAGATAAAATTCTGATGTGTAAAGAAATATCCTCTAACTAACCCACCTCAAATCCTAGTAAGACATATTCATCAGAGAATGTAGACAACTCTAGCTGGCAACTTACTGTAACAGAAAGGGAGACAGTGCCAAGCCAATGGAACCAACTTTTTTGAATATAGGAAACTCTTTAAATGTCAATAAATTTTACACATTCTATCAATGTTATTTTTACTTTTAGTAACTTTGATTTAGAAAACATATAGTGGCAATAAGCTACTATGATTTCAGTAATTCTTACAATTAATTTTTAATTTGGTAACTGCAACAGCTTGTGCATACACACAAGAATATGCAAGGCATAACTCAGCTCACTGACAAGGCTTGATCATAAAAGGCTTCTAGCCCAGACCATAAATCTGCAGTGACCCATGGGAACTGCTGTCCTAGGTCCTCTAGCCAATGAAACACTACCTTGGTCTGAGAGAAATAAAGTAGCATTTTATCTAACAACATTTATCGAATGCTTGCTTTATATAAAAAGCATCATGATAGGGGTTTGTACAACAAAGATGAGTAAGACAGTAATTCCTCTCCTCTAGAAATTTATTAATGGAGAAAGATGAATATAAAATGTTTACATGCTGGTAGAAAAATGTGAAAAATTCTATTTAAATGTTAATGTGAAAAAAAAATCCTATTGACTGTCGCTGCTTCAGCCTTTTTGGGGATGGTGTCATTTTTTTTCCTCTGTAGTCAATGACTTTCTGTGTGGCAAAATACCTTTATCTCAGAGTGGCTTTGGGTCCAAAGGATGAGCACACCCTCTCTAAGGGTACAATTTTTGAAGGAGACAAGGAAACAAAGAGCTAAATAGTGCTACATAGGAAATGGACAGTGATTTACTTTTGTGTGTACAAATGCTGAGAAGAGAAGAGGTAAAGATTACAGAGAAACAAAGGAAGAGGAATCAAGCAACATGGTGGTGAAAAGCTGGCGGGGGGTGGGAGTGTGTGTGGGAGACCACTGTGGGGCAACCTTAGACTGAAGAAATGAGTTTTGAATGTAATGACCAAAAGACTTTTGTTGGGGGGATGTTGTTAAGGTAAACTCTTACAATAACATTAACATAGAGAAGTTCAAAAATCATAACAGTACACGAATTTTTCTCAAAATAAACAGATCTTAGTAACCACCACTGGATCAAGAAACAGCGTTGTTTCAACTCCAGAAAAGTCCTCATGGCCAAAGTACTTTTTGTTGTTCTGAACCCATTTATTTTACCCTCATTTTATTGATAGTAGTTGGCACACACATAGATGTCTGTGCCAGTAGTTACTTGGGGGCATCAAAACAAGGGCAGGTTGAATCTGTGTTCAACATCTGGATTGGTATGTGGCAAAAAGAAGACCAAAGGGAAATGAAGTGAAATGTGAGGGAAACAGAATTTCAGTGAGAACATAAAACTGGAGTGATTAGGAAACCATGAGAATGAAAGCTCTTTGGAACGGATGAGCATCTCGAGGTGGGCTTTTCACTGAGCAGGACGTAGCACGTGCAAAAGCACAGGAACTTGAAGAGGTATACCATTTTAAAATGGAAAATCACAATCTGAAGTGGCTGGAGCACAGATTTCATGGGTTTAAGGAATACAAGCTGAGACTTGAAAAATATAAATGTCTAATTTGGAGAGTTTTGACTGTGGGTTTGGGTTCCTTTGTAGACATCAGAGAACCAGGGAAGATGTTTACGAATGGAAGTAACATGATGAGAATCGTTCCTTAGGCAAAAACTTTTGAGACAAAGTTTTCAGCATAAAATGGAAGAGGCAGAAGCTGATATCAAAAAGATTAAATAAGGAGATTATAATATTAACAGTGAGAGATAATGAAGAATTAAAGTACAACAGTACTACAAAGACATGAATTCAGACAGTAATGAAAAGGAGGGAAGAGACGTGGAAAATGCTGAAATAGTAGAATTAACAGTATTTGGTCACCGGTTGGTTATATGGATGGACTAGGTGAGGATTACTCACTCTGACCTCTGGGGAGATAGGGTGGATAAGTATATCATTTACTTCAACTGGGGATGAAAAAAGGAGAAACCCAAAGTTTGGGGTGGTGGATGTAGAAGTTAAAAAGAGGTTAACTTTGGATATATAAATTTTAGGTGCCCTTAGGAAATCCAGGTGAGAATGTCTGCATGTTAATGTCATAAATGACAATTCTAGAAACTACTGGAGAAGATAGAGAGAAATCATAGAAAGGAGATGGTAAATGAATGTCAGTAAGACTAAAAAGGAAATGGTCCTTTAATTGATTAAAAAAGGAATAGCATACAATTATTAGGAAACAGTTTTAATTTAATTTTTTGTAGTTTACCATATTACTGGATTAAATACACAATTAGAGAAGACAAATTATATTCTTAATACTTTTAATTTATTATTACTATTAATTTAATTTATAATTTATCTTCCATAATTATGCAATTTAAATAAAACTTACTGAAATTAGGCTCACTATTAATAGTATATATACCTGGAATCTAATAATACCACATAGTTAAAACATTTAAGGGCTATAGTAATATTTTGATTTAAGTTTTTAAATGCTTAGAAGGATAACAAGAATTAACAAAACTGCAAACATTTTACACATTATAAATGACAGGCTTTATTTATACATCAAAATAAGAATTGCAGGATAGTGACAATTAAGAATAAAGTGTACCGGAGGAACTTCTGGTGTTAGGTAGGGTGAGGAAGAAAGCAACTGGAAGTTCCTTTACTGCATGCTTGAAAAAGCCAAAGAAATTCAAAAATCAAAAATTTTAAAGGCAATGAAGATATGTGAAAACAACAAAGACAAAATGAACTAACATAGAGAGGAGACTTGCAAAAGTGTGTAAGATGTCACCAGCTGCATTATTGCCTGAGGGTATTTGTAGGTTCTGGCTGCAGGATCCTGGCTGAGGACCTATCCTAGTCTCAATGCAGGTACTTTAGTTTTCTAAAGCTTCCATAACAAAGAACTACAAACTGAGTAGTTTAACACAACAGAAATTTATCCTCTAGGTTCTGGATGTTAGAAGTCTAAAATCAGGTATCAGCAATGCCATGCTCCCTCTGAGACTCTGGGTAGAATTCTTCCTTGCCTCTTCCTAGCTTCTGCTGGTGGCCATCAATACTTGATATACTTTGTCTTGCTGGTACATCAATCCCAACTCTGCCTGTGGCATCCCATGTGTTTTCCTTTTGTCTCTCTCTGTCTCTGTGTCTCTTCTCTTTTTATAAAGACACCAATCATATAGGATTAAGGGCCTACCCTACTCCAGTATGACTTCATCCTAACTAATTACATTTGCAATGACCTTATTTCTAAATAAGACAACATTCTGAGGTTTTGGCAAAAAACATGTATTGAGGCTGAGGGAGTGGGTGGTAATTCAACCTAGTATAAGACACTACTGAAAAAAGAGGAACCAGCAAAGCTATTGGCTATTGAAATGATCTAGTATGACACTTTATAAACTCCTGGAGCCCTAAATGTATGATGGTCATTTTCTTCCATGATTCAATTGCTGATTCTGGGGGTTATATGAGAGGCTCAAGATTTTGAAGGGATGATTTAAATCTGTCATTTTCTTGTAATATTTGGAAGAAAAGTCCATTGAGGAATGGAGATTTCCCACACTTCCATTAGTTTTGTCCTTAGGATACATGCCAAATTTTCTCTCTGAATCATAGAGAGAAAAAAGACAACACAACCCAGAGAATAAGTCATATGTGTGACTTGGTCAATGATCTAATGTAGGTGCAACTGGGTAGTAGAGGGAGTGGAGAGAGAAATGTGACAGAAGAAATGTTTAAGGAACTAATGCCTGGAAATTTTTCAAAACTGATAGAAGTTCTTATTCCACAGGTTTAAGAGGCTCTAGAAACCCTAGGAAAGAAATACACAAAGGAAATCACACCAAGGCTCATCATAGTCACTAAAAAGTAAAAAAAAGGTAATTTTAAAAGCCTAGGGGACAAATTGCTATATTGTCATTAGAGGAACCACATGAAGAATGACGGCTAACTTCTCAATGAAATCATGAAATCCAGAAAAAAAATGAAATGTCATTGTTGAAGGAAAAAAATCCAAAAAAGCAAACAAACAAAAGAAAACCTGCCAATATAGAATGCTATACTCAGTGAAAATATCCTTTAAAAATAAAAGTGAAATAAAGATATTCTCAGAAAAAAAAGTTGATATAACTTATTGGCAGTAAACCTATATTACAGGAAATACTGAAGGGATTTCTTTAGGCTAAAAGAATTACAGATGAAAGCATGGAACTTTGAGAAAGAATAAAGAACAATAAAGTGGATAAATATAAGACTATTGACCACTTAGGGCAACAATCAAAACAAAGCCCTGTAGAATATATAATACGTATAAAAGTAAATTATATGGCAATAACAAAAAATGTGAGCAAATAGAGTTAAATATTTACAAGATTCTTGAGTGTAAATAAGAATCACCTTAAAATAGTTTGTATTAAATTAAGGACTCATTGGTAATTTCTATTGAAAATTCTAAATAAATTATACTAAGAGATGAAACAAAAATGTTAAGAGGGGTGAGAGACTAGAACAAAAATTATTGATTAATACAAACAAAGGCAGTAAAGAAGGAGGAATAAAGAATTAAAGAACAAATTGGACAAATAGAAAACAAGTAGCAAGTGAGAGAAATAGGAAGACAATAAAAAGCCAAGCCCTTGATTTGGCAAGTTAACAATACACATATCGGACAAAGGACTCGTATTCCTAGTATATGAGGAATTCTTAAAAGAGATATTAAAAAGATAATAAGCTCAAAGAAATGTTCAAAAGTCTTGAACACTTTACAAAAGAAGATACCAACTTTCCAATAAGCATACAAAAAGGAGTTTAACTTTGAAATACATCATGGAAAAGCCAGTCAAAATCACAGTATGGTAGAACCACACATTCACAGAATGTGTAAAATAAAAAAGACAAAATCAGGTGTTGACAAGGGTATGGAACAACTTAAACTCTCATATGTGATAGGGGTGAAATGCTAGAAGGATATTTGAGTAAATAAGGAACTGGGTTCAAAAGTAGAGGGTAGTGAATATTGGGGTATCTTTTATTGCATTCCATAGGCATATCTAAGTGATTTTAAGACTTATTTATCCTTGTATCTTTGACCTATGTATTGACAATTATATAATGCAAATTTGGTGATTTTTTTTAAACCTGATATGTTTTATTTCTTTAGTCTAACATACTGGTTAAACTCCAGACAAATCTGAGTTCTACTCTAATTTCTAGTGCTTAATAGTTACATGACCTTGAGGAAGTTACCTGGTCTCCCTAAATCTCAGTTTTATTATCTTTACAATGAAGATAATAATATACTTCCCTCATTGAGAAGAATAACAGAGGTATTATATGTAAAGTGTCCATTCTTATGTACCAAATGACATCTCTTGTCAGATAAGAGTCCAAGGCGGGGACTAACGAGTGCTTTCCATGACTACAGTTAAGGAACAGATTCTGTACACAGAGACCAGTCACACTAAAGTGCTCACATGAGAGACAGAGAGCTGCAGCAGCAGGTCAAAGGGAGGAGTTTACAGAACGGTTTCCGTAGAAATAATATTTCCATAGAGATCAGTTGAAGAGTTTTTCAAGACTGTGTCTAAGCAAGACTCCCAGAAAAGAAAGAGTCAGAGGAAACAAAGTACTATTTTCCAGCGGAGGCATTTCAGATAAAAAAGGAGTGTGGAAAGAAGAAGTTAGTACAGAAGAGGGTGCAGACCAACTGGAAAATTGCCTTCTAAACACACTGGTTAGGGTTGTCCCCAACTCCTAAGTAAAGAAGAATCAGAGATGAGATCAGAGCTCCTGCTTACTTTTTATAACTCCTCCAATGAAGATACGTAAGTAATCTGTATGCAGACAGTACAAGAAGCACAGCCCAGATCCAGCGGAGATCTGTAGGAGAAAGGATAGAACTTGTCTTAAAAACTGGATAGAACTAGATTAAAACATATAACAGCTATTCCAAATTAAAAGAATGTAAACATAAGGGCAATGCTTTATTCTCGACAATTTGTCATTTGAAAAGGGTAGAAATAAAAACATAAGTAAATAGCATTTGAAGATTTTGACAATTAGCAAGATATGCAAGTAGCAGAACCAAAAAGTCATCACATTATGTCCAGATTCTTGTTTCCAATATCCAGTACATACCTACTTCCAGCATTCCTTTCTACCCAAAAGGAACTGATAAAGTTGCCAAGTCTTGTTTACAGCTATGACTCAAGTGAAATGCTTCATTAAACTCATCTCATCTTTCATTCAAAATGATGATACAGAAAACAGGATAGCTATGACTAAGGGGAATTGGTTATGAAGAATTCAAACTACATGTTCTCATTGTTCTTTCACTTTGCTTGGTGATGACTAAAACGTCTACTTGTTACTATGAATGTTCTGGGTCCAAGATTCAAAACGCCACTTCCCCATTAATTGGTATTCACAACATATGAGCGCGCTAACAATTAAAATTTTACTCCTATACAAATGAGTAGGTTCTTATTAGCAGAAATGGCTAACTGGCTAAACTTATTAATTCCAATTTTTAATCTTAACAACTTTAGCCTTTGCAGGCATTGACATATATTCAATTTGGCTCCCTAGGTTATTAAGTCAGATTCCCTTCGGATGTGCTAGACACATCAAGTAACCTGTTAAACCATTCTCTTTAATTTAAAAACTTTTTTTCATTTCAGAATATTACACGGCTACAAACGTTTAGGTTACATATATTGCCTTTGCACCGCCTGAGTTGGAGCTACAAGCATGTCCCTACCCCAGACGGTGCACACCGCACCCATCAGGTGCAAATATACCCATCCCCTCCTCCCCCCTCCCACCTGCCTGACACCTGATGAATGTTACTTTCATATGTGCACATAAGTGTTCATCAATTAGTACCAGTTTAATGGCGAGTATATGTGTTGCTTGTTTTTCCATTCTTGTGATACTTCACTTAGGAGGGTGGGCTCCAGCTCCACTCAGGATAATACAAGAGGTATTAGTTCACCATTGGGTTTGTTGTATCTCTTATTGTATCTCTTATAATGTTAAATTGCAATTTTTGTTGGAATGCCTATCTTCCTTCCTAGACAGTAAACCTTTGAAGGTAGGAACTAGTTTTCCCCATCTTGGTACCCTAAAACTAAATCAATATTTGGTACATTGTGAGCCCTTACAAGTATTTGTTGAATGATCAAATGAATGGCTCTACTCAGCTTATGATTCCTGAAACATCATAATTATACACAGCAATTCCTGATACTATTTTACAGTTTATTGACAGAAGTAGGAATTGGATCTGTCCTTCAGCACTCCTTTATTCATTCCTCATACATATATGAACCCCTTATGTGGGGAGAAACTATGTGCCTCCACTGTGCAAACTGCTCAAGATAATGGAAATGAGCAGAATGTAGTTCCTGTTTTTAAAGATGTCAAGAATAGTTTCATTCTGGACCTCATATGATCCTTTTAGTACAGTCCGTTACAGAAACATAGCCGATTTCTTGAATGATATAAATAGAAATAATCTAATCATCTAAAATCTCAATAGAGTAAAAGTACTTACTCTAATATGTTTTTGTTAGAATAAAACCGGTTTATCACCGTAAGTGGCAATACCCACTCTATTTATGTAAGAGTTCACCTCTCTAACAAATTACAACCACTATCCCCATGACACAGTTTACTTAAATTGGAACCTGAGCCTTATCCACTTTAAATGAAACAATAAATCTGCTTACTATTGCAAGTCTTGTTGTATTTGCTGTTCTCCTGTGCAAACCCTTCCAGCCGGCACTGAAAACGATGCTGCCAAAATTCTTGAAACCAAGGGTTTCGGAGGTTTGTTTCTGGCCGGAGCTTCAGATAATAATCATCAAACCACTTGACATTGGGAGATTGGAGCTTGATCGTGATTCCACCAACAGCTTCTCGCTGATATCCATCTGTCACATCATACCTGTCGGCCCAGCCATCACTGTGGGGAAACAAAAAAACCCACAGCTTAGAACAGGTACCTTTTAAGCAGATGAATATATTTGTTTTCTTTTTGAAAAGGTTTGTCATTAAATGGCTAGTTCAGCCTTGCCATGGTCCTGCATTACACCTAGGTGATTATTGATAGAGCAGTTTGTTAGAATAAAAAGTGCAATAACACCATGGGAATTTTGGATTGAAGAGTCCTAGAAGGCACAAACCCTGTTACCTTGAACTGCAGAGAATAAACTAGAGCTTTTGGCTGAATTTTACTGGTTGCCAAATACAGTATATGCATGCAAGCTGCATAATATCATCACTCACACTATTTAATGAACATTTAATAGCTAGGTCAAGTTACATTTTTTCTTTTACTTTATAATAATCGTTATAATGATCATAAAGTAAGAATGAAAAAATATTTCCAAAACATGCCTAACATTAATTTAATCATTCTATGGCACGGTATTTATTTTTGTTTACATTTTACAAGTGAATAATGCAGACGTTTAAAAAAAAGCCTTGCTGATTATGGTCATTCTATTAAGTATTGATTTGTCAGAGCTTCAAACTGAAATCTTTAAAGTTCATAGTCCATATTCTCTTTCCTGTCCTATGAAACTTCTAAAATATATTTAAAATGTACATTTGAAATCACATTTAACATTAGAGTACCTGAAAGAACTTCTTAACAATGGAACATCTAGGATGGTGACAGGGATCATACCTACTCAACATTACTATCCATTCTGTGCACTGATCAGTCAAAATAATCTAGGAATTTTAAAATAAAAGAGTTTGAAATCAGAGAGTTCATATTATAACGGGACAAAAGAGTATCACAGAATAAGAAAAAATATTCTAAGATTATTTGGAAAATACATGAAACACAACATTGGAAATAAAAATAAAATACATGAAAAGATGTTCATAACAGATTTGGGTACACCTGAGGGTATCCAGGAAGAAGGAGACTCTGACTTGTCCCTCCTCATTGCCATTGGAATATACACAGCTTGCACTGTGTGTCTGCTGGGACCCACCGGTACTATCCTTCCACTGAAGAGGTGCAAGTGTTTGTTAAGGAAATACAAAGAAAGTCAAAAGAAAATTTGACAATAAAAATAAGTAACACCAAAGAGGGAAGAGAAAGACTACAGAGATTGATATAAACCATTCTCACTGGAGTTAAGTGGTATCTCATTGTAGTTTTGATTTGCATTTCCCTGATGATTACAGATGTTGAGCATTTTTTTCATACATTTCTTAGCCATTAGTCTGTCTTCTTTTGAGAAGTTTCTATTCATGTCCTTTGCCCATTTTTTAATGGCTTATATTAAAAAGTCCCAAAACAACAAATGTTGGCATGGGTGTGGAGAGATAGGAACACTTATACATTGCTGGTGGGACTGCAAACTAGTACAACCTCTATGGAAAGTAGTCTGGAGATATCTCAAAGAACTAAAAGTAGAACTACCATTTGATCCAGCTATCCCACTACTGGGTATTTACCCAAAGGAAAAAAAAGACATTCTATAATTAAGACATCTGCACTCGAATGTTTATAGCAGTACAATTCACAATTGCAAAGATGTGGAAACAACCCAAGTGCCCATCAATCCATGAATGGATTAAAAAAATGTGGTATATGTATACCATGGAATACTACTCAGCCATAAAAAACAACACCTCTTGTATTATCCTGGATGGAACTGGAGCCCATTCTTCTAAGTGAAGTATCTCAAGAATAGAAAAACAAGCACCACATGTACTCACCATCAAGTCGATACTAACTGATAAACTTATATGTGCACATATGGAAGTAACACATTAATTAATCAACTTATATGTGCACATATGGAAGTAACATTCATTGGGTGTTGGGCAGGTGGGAGGGGGGAGGAGGGGATGGGTAAATTCACACCTAAGGGGAGCAGAGCACACTCTCTGGGAGACGGGCACACTTGAAGGTCTGACTCGGGCAGAGTAAAGGCAATACATGTAACCTAAACATCTGTACCCCTGTAATACTCTGAAATAAATAAAGAAATAAAATAAAAAAGAAAGACTACAGAGATCGAGGGGAAGAGCAGAATGGAGCCTCCTGAATGCAATGCAAAGCAGTGAAAGTGTTTGGAGGTAAGCTGGCGTAGGAAGCACTTACACTGGGGAAAGGGTGAGGGAAGAGATTTACATCACAAATCACTGCTTATTTCATTGATATTCACATATTTTTATCTAACAGAATGTTAATTTCTTTTTGTCTTCCTTTGAATGAATTTTTGTCCTTAACATTTTTTTTTCTAGTCAGAGAGCATGATCTGATGTTTTGCATATAAAACCAATGACAGGGAAAGTATAATGTAAGTAGTTAAATAAAATAACACAAAAAGTATGCACTTTTTTTCCATTATGCTGTGCTTTACTAACTCTGACTTAAAAATTGATAATTGGGAGTTGTTCCAAAGGTCATAGATTACTGATTAAGGTATCCTAGGGGCTTGAGAGGACTTAGGATATTTCCTAAAGCATCAGTGAGTGGGTGGAAGAGGAGGAAAAAAATAAACAAAATGAACCCTTTCTTCCTCTAAATCCTCTTTGACAAGAAGATATTTCATTAAAAATTGTCTATGGTGAAATTTCAAAAACTTTTGTGGCAGATCAGGGAAAAAAAAAGTAATGTAGTATGTTTTGTCCTGATGTTGAATTTGGTTATTTCACACATTATCTTCCTTCAAGTTTCTCATTTTCAGCTCCAGAAGATTTTATTTAAAGCTGACAAGTTGAAATGAAGTGGGCTTGTTTGCCTCATTTTCTCTTCTGTTTTGGAGGGTTTATTTTATCACTGATATGAGTGTGGGTCTCATTGGCACCAGAGAAGATGCATGGGCGTGCTGCAAACGGGACAGGAAAGCTCTGTTTGTCAAGCAGAGCCCCATTCTCCAAGGAAGTGAGAATTTAAATTGCTCCTTTTGTTAATGTTAGCTCACTGTTATATAATGCTATGATTATGAATATTACATAAGAAATGTAAGATTATAATGGGTCCAATTTACCTTTCACAATTCATTCATTGAATTTAATGGAGATTGTAAAAAGCTTGTCTTGATAAACTTTTTTGAAGGTAATATTTCCATAAGAGAAAGCGTCAGGACCAGAGAGTGATAATTTACTCCTCTCTCATTGTATTCGTTCTCTCTCTTTTTTTTAGGTATAAATTTTTCTCTAAGTTTAAGAGTTTAGAAAAATATGTTTTATTAGTAGCCTTAGAAATGAAGAGTTATGAGTTTAAAATAATTTTTGTTCTAGATGTTTCTAATCAACAGCAAAATAAAAATCATAAAGGAGTTAGTTTGGAAACAGAAAATATACCAATATCTATGTAACAAAAAAGGGTTACTATATTAAAATTTATTGGAGAATATTTGTGATGTAGGTCCCAAGAAAGGTTATTCAATGCTGGCTAAATTAGAGGGTACTGTATTGACTTTTGGTTATTAAATATTAATATTTTCATAAAAATGTGCTTTTAAGATTTGTGTTAAGATGGTAGGGCATCTCTAAGTATGCTGTAATAAATCCAACAGTAAAATGAAATGCTAAGAAAAACTTCAGCTTACCTACCACCTGATGCTTTCCATTACTTTGATAAAATGGACCTTCAAGATTCTGGCACCACTTTAATGCTTTGAGTGCCATATATTTTACCAAAGCAAGGGAAAACAAGGGGAGGAAGAAAGGGAAAGAACCTAACATTTATTGAAAACATACCACATTTAAAGCACTTTTCTGGATTTATTATCAATCCATCCATCCATCCATCCATCTATCCATCCATCCAGTCTAATTTCTCTCTCTTCTCACTGATAGCTATTTTGCCTGACTCATCACCACCCATTTCATTCTTTTCTTTCTGATTGTTTGGATATACAACTGATAATCATTATTTACAGAGTCTGTATTTGCAAATTCAACTACTTGTTAAAATTTATTGACAACACCAAAATCAATTCTGATGGCATTTTTGCAGTCATTCACAGATATGCACAGAGTGGCAAAAGTTTGAGTGTCCTAACATATGTGTCCCCATTTGAGGTTGAACAAGATGACCCTTTGCCTTCTTGCTGCAGTTTTCATATTATAAAAAAGTGTCCTTTTCACTGTCTATTTAGTGCCAGGTTTTTTATATTTTTGCATTTTTTCTTAGTGATTTTGCCATTTTACTTGGCCTCCAAGAGTAGTGCTGATATGTTATCTGGTATTCCCAAGCACAAGAAGGCTATAATATACGTAGAAAATCTAGTCGGCCCTCTGTATCCATGGGTTCTGAATTCACGGATTTAATCAATAGAGAATTGAAAATATGTGGGGAGAAAACACAATATAACAACAAAAAATGATATAAATAAAAACAATATAATATAATGACTATCTACATAGCACTTTCACAGTATTAGGGATTATAAGTAATCTAGAGGTGATTTAAAGTATATGGGAAAATGTGTATAGGTTATATGCAAACACTAAGCCATTTTGTACCAGGGTCTTGAGCATCCCTAGATTTTGGTAAGAAGGGAAGAGGGCGTCCTGGAACCAGTCTGCAAATACTGAGGGACCATCAATAACTGTGCATAGAAAATACATACATCAGGTAAGTTGTATTTGGGAATAAATAAAGTGCTATTTGCTGTGAGTTCAAACTTAATGAATCACAATATATATTACATAAGGTGTTTTTGTATAGGAACTTACATAAAATAAGGTGATGTATTGACTAGTTGATGAAAATGTTGTGACTAGAGGCTCAGAGCACACCTAAATTTGTATTTTCTCTAGGAGCAATGGTCAGTACTTACTAAATTAGTGTTTGCTGCATGTTTGTAGAATATTACTGTGAATAATGAGAATTGGCTGTACTTACATAGAGTCTTAACCTGTTTGTTGTTTCAGTCAGGCTTCTAGTCTGTCTTTGGCTGTAGAAACAAAGTAACTTGGACACTTGAAATAGGAAAAACATTCCTAACTTACTTAGTTTGGCTTAACTGAGGGAAGAATCTTTATACATATGTACCTGATTCTCAAAACACCTCACCAGTAGATACTTAGATTCCTTTAAATCTTCCCTGCAGACATCTTAAGGACATTCTCTTCTAGCAAGAGTTTACTTTAATTTTCTTCCCAAGATTGCATTACCAAAAATATATTCTCCTGCTCTACAATCTACCCTTCCCTCTTTCTCCTTTTAACCTCAATGCCCATTATTTCTCATAATTAGCAACTCAGGAAAGTTTAATTTTTTTCTTTTCAATAGACAGTTCTTGTTTAAAACAAAATTGACTCTGGAATTCTCCAGCTAAAATTTGTCTTCTATGTCTCTATAACCTTCCTTCTTTTCTTCAATATTTATTAAATATCTACTTACCTTTGGCTAACTTATTTTGTGGCAATAAAGAGTCCTAATATCTTAGTGGTACAGAATAAAGGTTTATTTTGTGCTCAGCCTTTATGTTCATTGAAGATGGCCTATGACTCTGTTCCTTGTCATCTTCATTCTGAGATACTCTCTAAAAGAGCAGCATGCTTCTGGGACATGTCCATATTTTAGAGAGGAAAACAGAGAGCATAAGGGAACCATGCAGTGGTTCTTAAGAATTCTTCTTAGAAGTGGCCCATGTCACTTCTGCTCACATTTCATTGACCAAAACAAATCACATGGCTAAACCTGACCTGAATAAAACAGGCATCTGTAGTATCTACTAAAGAGAGGAACAGTGAATATTTTGAAGAAATTGCAATTGATGACATTTACTATGGTTGAAATTGTATTGAAACTGAGAAAAATGAAAGTTAAATAGGTTTTAGACACTACACTCCAGGAACTCACAGTCTAGTTGAGGTATTAGAAAAGAGGACATACATATAAATAAATGATGACACACAAATGATTATTGTTATAGGTATAAGCCAAATGCAATGGGGAGAGCAGATCAATAAATAATTGACTAACTCTCCACAGGAAGATAAGATTTGAATTGAGTTTGAAAACCGTGGCTAATGGAGTGATAATAGTATTTTGAAATTTTTTTTCTGTATAACGAGAAAATATTTGTTAATCAAGGAATACTGAATATGAAGCATTGCAGCTATATAGGGTGCACAGGACAGTGAAGTAATGAGAAGGTGAGCTGAAGAGGACCAATTGTGAATGGTCTTTTGTGCCATCCCAAGCTTCTGGACTTTATCATGCAGGTAATGGGAAGCCAGTGGTGGCTTTTAAGGTGGGAAATGATACATAAATATGATGAGAACTGAATGAAATATGATAGATGTGTGGGTGACACAGCAGAGCAGGTGGAGATGCGTGTTAGAGAATCAATGGTCAAGGAAACCAATGGAGAATTGAACTAAGGGAGTAGCAGTAGGAATGAAGAGCCATACTTGTAAGAAATCCTAAGGTGGGATCCCTAGGACTAAATGTGTAAGGAATAGAGGTTAAAGGAGCATTTTTTATGGTTCGTAGGAGAAGAATAGCAATATTGTAGCACGATGTTCTAGGTTGAACAATATAGGAAAATAACAAATTTGGTGTGAAAAAGAAGGAAAATGAATATGAGTTGGGATCTGTAATGATCAGATTTACCTTTATATGCTCTCTAGCATTTCTTTTTCTCTTGGATTTCAAAATATTCTCTACATCTACAATTGGTTTGAATGTTAATAAATATAATTAATAATGTTCTTATCTGTGGTCCCAGTACCATATTAACCCACCCTATTCTGTGTGTGTTTACGTATGTTGAACAATAGCTGTTGGCACTCAAAAAAAAATGACAAATAATGGCAATTATAGAACTATGAAAACTTAGTTTTATTCTAGTAATATAAATTTTATTCTAGTAATATAAATGTTTTAACTTTAGAATTATTATTATTATCATTCATTTTATTAAATTAGTGAAGTATCAAGCAGAACAAGAGTTTTATAAAATATGTACTATAGAGTTTACAACCTACAGGTTTAGTATCACAATCCTTTTCTGCTAGAAAGTGAAAGCCCCTGGGAGCCATACGCTAACAAGAATACATGAAAATAAATCTTGGAAAATTATGAAGAAAAGAAGTTTAAGAATCATTGAATGTTAGAGTACAGATGCTAAATAATTTTAAAATTTGTCTCTCTCATCAAAATCTAAATCTGTAAAATGCAGACAATATAATTTGTTCTTCCTTTCCTCATTTGCTATCAATGTAGGTTTTGGATTATTGCTATGGAAAACAGAAAAATGCATGTAGCAGTGAAAATGGCATTGAGTGATCCTTTAGTAACAGCCTCAATGTTTTATTCATTCCAATTAATTAATTCAATAAGCATTTTGAATGCCTCTTCTGTGCCAGACACTGTGGTAGGTTCCAGCCCATGCCCTTGAGGAGTTGACAGTCCATTAGGCATGACCTGCCTGAATGGGCATTGCCAACTTCCAGCCCATTGGGTTTTCCTCATTTATTCCTCAAACTGAACATTCCCTTACCTTTTTACTCAATCATTTCATAAACAATACAACTCATTAGGTTTCCAGTCACTGAATTATCATTTACTGAAAATCACATTACTGTTCTGCCTCCCTAAGATTATTCCCCGATCACCTCAATTAGTATTCTGGGTGTTTCCAAACTCTTAATTCTTACATTTACAATCTCTTGATTATTTACATGGAAGGCTAATTACATACAATGGAAATGGACTTCACTAGTTGAACTCTCAAATGGCAAAACAGTTATTTACTATAACTCCTCAGAGTTCTGGGGGAGGCATCTCACTCTGCTACCTACCATGGGCAAACAGCATAAATAAATCACGTCAAAGTCTATTCCAAAAGGAGCAATGCTAGACTAAAAATGTAGGCATCTGAATGACTTGTTCCTGGAAGTTAGCAGCCATTAAATTGGTGTCAGAGATGTGAGTGTGTGTGGGGGGGGCCGGAGGGGCCTGTGGGGAGAAGGGAGGGTTGCCGGGTACATACCATTGTTCTTGCTCATTAAAATCATTAGTTCTGCTTATTGTGATGATATTGGTACTGCTGAGACGAACCACTCACATGCTTTCTGTTGGAGACATAGCACATTGATTTGTGTTCCTTAAATATGTTACACTTTCACACCTCCAAGCCTTTGAGCATGCTATTCCCTCTGCACAGAGTGCCATTCTCTCAACTCCTCACATGTTGCCTGATTTGACAAAATATAATTCATCAAGCTGACAGATTTAGCTTGAATGCAACTTATCAAAACCTTTCTCAAGCTCCCCTGGGTTTAATAGCTCCATCCGCTTTGCTTCTAAAATACTGTGACATTCATTCCTTTATTCACTGAACAAGTATTATGTAACTAATATTCTAAATGTGGGAATATAGTGAACAAGGAAGGCAAGATTTCTGCTCTCATAGAGGTAAACATTATGATGCTTTTAGTTTTGCGATTGTCATTGTGTTAAAGTTAGCTATATTTATTTTTGTTTCTTCTACAAAGATTATAAATTTTATATTTTGCACATCTATGTATCCTAATGTTTATTAGAATACATGGCACATACCAGGCACCCAAGAAATGTTTAATATAACTTGTTAGAAAATTAGGCTTTAAAAGGCAAACTTCAAATTACGCAGAATTCTTTTCATATAACCACATCTACTCATTTTTAACTGAGAAAGCAACACTGTCAAATATGCCCTATAAAATGACTCTAAAAGGCTGAGTTTATTCTACCCTCCAGAATGGTCCTTTCCATTCTCTACCTGATGCTATTAAGGTTAATGAGTACATTCATTAGGCTGCATCCCAGCATTTTTTTTTTCAGTCTGTTCACAGCCCACATAATTATTATGGAAACTGCTGTTCTACCCACATGTAATCATCATCCTGCCAAATCTCTTACCAATAGCATTTTAACAGATATTTTGGGATTTTTAAAATTCTAATAGTGGGAGTCTACTGACTGCTTGGCTGTCTTCATATAATACTCCTCCCCCCCCCCGCAGTAGAGTAGGAGGTCTTAGAATCTCTAAATAATAGTGAAAATCAAGGAAAGATATTGATATTTTAAATATAAGTTCTTATGAATATATACCAGCCAAAGCTAATGAATTGATACCAAAACGAAGCAAAAATAGAATTGTTGATAAAAAGGTAAGATTATTGAATATAAATCAATTTAGGGTTTGTAAATCTCAGTTTTTCCTGTTTCCAAAAATTTATAAAAGGTAAATGGAGGTGGATTGTAGGAGCAATGTCAGAACATACAAAAATAATAAAAAAAAAATCAGGAACCTGAAGTTTGCTGTGTATCTAGCATAAGATGGCTCCCATTGTGTGACTTTGCCTAATGCTCTTTAAGCCTTAGAGATGATTCTTATCATTCCTAGTTCTTGAAGTTGAGACTCTAAGGGATTAAATAACATACTCCAAACCCCACAGCAAATATGGAGGAAATATAAACCCAGACCTTGCTGATTCTAAAACTCCAGCACTTTTCATTCTTCCCAGAGCCTACTAAGAAATAACATATAGTGATGATAGCACTGAGAAATGTTTCTTAAGGGATTATATCTGACAGACATGTATTGGATGACAGGGAGAAGAGTACAGGTTGTGAATGTGTAAGCAGAATTCCAAGATGGTGCCCAAGATCCCTGATCTTTGGGGAACACACACCTCTCCTAATTATTCAATCAAACACTACTCTAGATAGGTATGTCTATGGAGGGATTTTCAAGATGCAATTTAGTTCCCAAATATAGTGACCTTAAAACAGGGATATTATCCTCTGTGAGTCTGATCTAATCAGGTGAGCCCTAAAAAAGGACTGTCTCTTTCTGGCAATAGAAGTTAAAACATGAGAGGGATTTGTCATAAGAGAATTAAAGGAAAATCATCTCCATTTTTGGCCTTGACGATGGAGGGAGATACATGGAAAGGAATGCAGATGGCTTCTCAGAGCTGAGAGTGGCCTCCAGCTAACAACCAGCAAGGAAATGGGGACTCAGGACCACATCCTCAAAGAACCAAATTCAGCCGAATACTTGAATGTGCTTGGAAGCAGATTCCTCCACAAAGCCTTCAGAAAGGAATGCACTCACCAACATTCTGACTGCAGCCTGGTTGACCCTGAGCAGAGAAGCCAATTTTCTACACCTGGACTCCCAACATCCAGATAGTATGACTTAATAAATGAATATTGCTTTAAGCTGCAAAACTTGTGATAATTTTTTATACATACAAAGCAATAGAAACTTATAACTCACTCCCCTCTATTCTACATTTCCTCAGCTGGAAGGCTGGTGCCTGTTAATATTGGAAGAGATACAATCAAAGGAGGTCTGACTTAAATCTGGGTTTGATCATTGTAGACTGACTTTCAAAGACCTGGGGATTTTAGAAAATGATGGATAGTAAAACAAACCTATTAGAATAGTTGGAACATCCATCCTGCCTTAATTTTGGCTCTATGGTGGCAGGCACTCTCGCCTCTGATTTAACGTTTTGTCTCTCCAGGGATGCTTCCTCACCATACACATCCTTTGCAGAGGAGAAGCTGAGAAATATCTTTGTAAAAAGGTTGATTACTTTGTGTATTACACAATCTTTTGTTTCTTTGTCATATTATAGCAGTTTGGAGAAATGGAAAAAATGATGCTATTGTGTAAAATGTACAACAATTTAGTAAGCAGAATGATTCACTTAAATAGAGAAAACACTTTGAGTGAGCTATTGTACCCACAGCTTTCTATAACATTTTCAATGTTTTTTCATGACATTTCCTTTCGTAGACTAACCTTCCAGTTTTCAATGTATAAACCCCTCTTCCACAGAATTGGATTAATTCCTTCTGTTAAGCTGGTGAACGTTCATCAGTGGAACTAGTGTCTAGAGTTTTCTGTTATATGTCTATGCTAGGACAACATCCACCTTTTCCAAAATATTTTCTTCTCTTCTTTATTTGCCTCTTTAATGAAGGCCAAGCAGCCCCTGATAATATAATCAAGGTGCTAATACAGTGCAAAGCATAATGTTCAATCAATCAATAAGTGTTTATTGAACATCTATTAAATTTCAAGCAATAAGGCAGACTTCATGATGATGTTGATGAATGTAATCCCCACCCCACCGCCGATTTGTTTTATTCCTTTACCTCTCATGACAGGTCACCAGAGACTTCATAATTTCAGATCTAATATATTTTCCTCATAATGTTCTTGATTTTCCTGCAGTATTTGATAATACTTTTTCATTTAGCAAAATCTAATGAGTAACATTACACATACTAAGTTCTCTGCAGAGTGCTACATATGGGGAAAAAAGAGAAGAAAAATTATCATTTCCTACCACCCATTCTTTAGCATTAGGGACAGGCAAATGTAAAACTTACTTGAATGATAACAATGATCATGTATTTAGTCTTTGCTCTCTGCTAGGCATTGTTCTAAGTAATACATATGTGCATGTGTGTGTTTGTATGTGTGTATATATATATATATATATATATACCTTGCCAAGTATTATATATGCAGTCTGCCCTCTATATCCATGCTCTGCATTTTTGGACTCAACCAACTGCAGATCAAAATATTTGGAAAAAAAATGGATGGATGTGTCTGTAATGAACATGTACACACTTTTTTTCTTGCCATTATTCCGTAAATAATATAGCATAACAACTATTTACATTGTATTAGGTATTATAAGTAATCTAGAGATGATTTTTAATATATGGGAGGATGTACGTAGGCTGTATGCAAATACTATACCATTTCATATAAGGGACTTGAGCATCTGTGGATTTTGGTGTCTACAGGGGGTTCTGGAATGAGTCCCCCATAGATACCAAGGAACAACTGTATTGTATGCACCTGTGAAGTAGATAATTTTACATCTTCACGTTTCACATGAGGAAACTGCCAGCTTGAAAAGTAGTAAATTGCCCAGGATCATACAGGATTTAATCTCATTCTACCTAAATCTAGAAACCAAAACTTAACCAGTACTATTTATTAAATGAGATTTTTGACCCAAATCTGTGTCCAAAGCTATATACATGAAAATATATAGAGAGAAGAGTTAATTTAATTCTTTTTATACACACACCCCTTGGAATTGTTTTGTTTTGTTTTTTCCTACCTGAGTCCATAAACAGAGAATTGTTTTAAGCTACTACATTACTATTCTAATAAAATGGACATCTCTGTAGTGTTAGAATATGCTGGCAAAGTTATTAAGAGTCTCATCACAAGGAAAAGAGCTATTAGAAGATCTCAAGAGACCTTCATTTCTATATATAAATACAGAATGGACTCTCTAAAATTCACATTTCACTTTGAGGCAACATGTTTTTCCTTGACAAAATATCCCCATGACACTCACTGAAACTGTCTATTGTTAAATTCTCACATTTATTAAATGTGATTTACAAAGGAACACTTACAGCTGTATAAAACCAGTAAATAGTTAAAAATTATACTAGATTTGAGATTAAGTTTTAAAAATGGTCATTATACAAGAAGCCAGACAAAAGTCAAAGCCTATATTCTTGAAAAATTTAGATGTCACATGCCCAATAATTAATCCAAGTAGACTGGAAATGTAAGTCACAAAATGGAAACTGAACAGCTACTTTCATATCTGTCTATTACAGTGGTCCCCAACCTTTTTGGCACCAGGGACCAGTTTCACGGAAGACAATTTTTCCACAGACTGGGGGTGGGGGATGGTTTCAGGATGATTCAAGCGCATTACATTTATTGTGCAGTCAAACTCTCTGCTAACGATAATCTGTATTTGCAGCTGCTCCCCAGCGCTAGCATCACTACCCCAGCTCCCCCTCAGATCATCAGGTGTTAGATTCTCATAAGGAGCGCAGAACCTAGACCTCTCCCATGCGCAGTTTACAGTAGGGTTCACGCTCCTATGAGAATCTAATGCCCCGGCTGATCTGACAGCAGGCAGAGCTTATGTGGTGATGTGAGCAATGGGAGCAGCTGTAAATGCAGATGAAGCTTTGCTCGCTAGCCCACAGCTCACTCCTGCTGTGCGGCCTGGTTCCTATCAGGCCATGGACCGGTACTGGTCCGTGGCCCAGGGGTTAGGGACCACAGATCTATGATATACTAAACAAACTCTTCTCTGAAAAGTAGAAAGGCTGAGTAATTTTTTCAAAACAATCTGTTATCAGAGAGCTATCTAGTCTACTAGGACAAGAGCTTGGAAAGAGAAAAAAATGGACTCAGGTAAAACTTTGTCTTTGAGGTATGTGACCATTCACTGAAGTTGAATTCATTGATGTTAAGTTGGGGCAAAAGCACTACATAAGGTTTGAAAATTTTTTAATTTCCAGTTTAACATTACATCCAAAATGTGATCATCAAATATCTGAGAGGGAAGGGAAGCACAGGGATTTGAAGCAGACATTGGGTACCATTTTATCCCTTGGAACATTTGCTAATTTGTAGGCAGTTGATGAGAAGCTAAGAAGCTGAGCATAAAACAGTGGCTAAGAGGTTGAAAAGATAAGCAAAGCTTCAGGTGGTCACATTAATTGAAGACAAAAAAAAAATTAGAATTGTTGATTTCCAAGAAGAAAAAGCCCCAGTGTCTTAGTCCACTTTCTGTTCGCTGTAGCAGAATACCTGAAACTGGGTAATCCTAAAGAAAAGACGTTTATTTAGCTCACAGTTCTGCAGGCTGAGAAGTTCAAGGACATGGCCCTGGCTTCTGGCAAGGGCTTTCATGCTGTGTCACAACAGGGCAGAGAAGGTCAAAATGGAAGTGGACACCTGTCAAGAGGGGAAACCTTAGAGGCATTCTGGCTTCCTAACAACCCTCTCTCAAGGGAACTAATCCATTCCCGTGAGAACCACTCTACAGAGCAAGAACTCACTACAGAAAAAGAGCATCAAGCCATTCATGAGGGATCTGCTCACATAACCCAAAAAACTCCCACTAGGCCCCACCTCCCAACATCACCACATTGGAGGTAAAATTTCAACCTGAGTTTTGGTGAGGACAAACAAACCATATCCAAACCATAGCACACAGTAAACACTCTGGGTTTTTATTTGAGATCATTAAAGGCTACATTCTAGTTGTACAAACAAACTGGAAATAGACAAGCCCCCATAAAAATGGGAGCTGCTTCAAATCCTCTCACTATCAAACTAGATTACAATGGTCTCCCTTTGTTCTAACTGCTGGCAACAAGCAACAGCAAAATCTCTCTGGAGGAAAATAATGTCACACATAGCCTCAGATTACCTCTACAATTGTTATACATATTGTCTTTTGTTCCATAAATGGACAGGCATAGGAAGAACAGAACTAACTTATTCAAAACCAAGGAAAATAAGCAATGGAATCAATCCCAGCCCAATCATTAGAATCATGATAATGAATTTTAAAATAATTATGATTAATACATTCAAGAGAATGGACGAAAAGTCATGGAATTTAGTTGACAGCAGTAATTTATGAAAAATAAAAGAGAAATGTAAGAAATTAAAAATTCAAGAATTAAAATTAAGAACTCAATGAATGTGTTATTTTTAGCAGAATAAACACAACCAAAGTGAAGTTTAGAAAACAACATAGGAGAGTAGAAAATATCCAAACTGAAACATAGAAAAACACAATTTTTGAAGATAGAAAAGAAAAGCATGGAACATGGGAAACATTATGAAAATGTCTAATGCATATAATTGGATTCCCAGAAGGAAAACAAAAGAAGAATGGAGCAGAAAAAATATTTGAAGAAATAATGGTGGAAAAATTTCTAAAATCAATGAAACACACTAAACCACAGATTAATATGTATGATGAAACCAAGCAAAATGGATATGAAGTAATTCTTACCTGTGCTTATCATATTAAAGCTACTAAAAATTAAAGACAAAAATGCTTGAAAGGAAATTACAGGAAGTTAGGAAAAAAGGAAATTAAACCCAAAAAAGTAGAGATCATGGGAAAATAAAAATGTATGGAGAATTGGTGAAAAAAAGTAAATGTATAGTTGAAAAAAAAGTTAAAGTCAAAATTAGTTTTTTAAAAAGACTAATAAAACTGTTGTGAACACTTGACAACAATAACCAAGAAAAAAATGAGAAATACACAAGTTATAAATATCATACATGAAAAAAGATAATTTTAAAAGGGTGGCCTAAGAAGATATTGTGAAAGATGTTACGATAATAAATTTGAAAATTTAGATAAAATAGACAAATCTCTAGCTAAATATGATAAAATAAACCTGAAACAAAAGAAATATAAAACCAGAGTAATTTTATATCTAATACATCAATGGAAGTTTATTTAAAATCTTCCCAGAAACACATAACACACACACACACACACACACACACACACACACACAACCTGGCCCACCAGCTTCACTGACGAATTGTTCCATACCTTTGGGAGAGAAATAACACCAGAGCTCCATAAATTTTTTTCAGACCAAAGAAAAGAAGAAACACTTCTCAATTCATTTCATAAGTCCAGAAAAATGTTAAAACCAAAATATAAAAGGATTTCACAAGGAAGACAAAATGTAGGCCAAATTCTCATAAATATCAGTGCAAAATTCTAAATAAAATATTGGTTCAGCAATATATAAAAATGCTAATTATAAAAAAAAATGCTAATTATATATGTTCAGCAATATATAAAAATGCTAATTCTCATGAACAAGTTAGGTTTACCTCAGGAATGTTTATTATTATTATTATTATGGTAAGACCAGATAACATAAGATCTACTGCCATGACAAATGTTTCAGTGTACAGTACAGTATTGTTAACTATAAGCACAATATTGTACAGCAGATCTCTAGAACTTATTGATCTTGTGTAACTGAAACTTTATATCTGTTGAACAGCAACTCACCATTTCCCTCATCCCCCCAGCCCCTGGCAACCACCATTCTATTTTCTGCTTCTATGAGTTTGATTATTTTAGATACCTCATATAAGTGGAATCATGAAGTATTTGTCTTTCTGTGATTGGCTTATTTCTCTTAGCACAATGTTCTTAAGGTTTATCCATGTTGTTGCATATAGCAAAATGGTGCAACCATTATGGAAAACAGTATGGAGTTTCCTCAAAATAAAATCAGGATCTTGAAGAGATATATGTACCCTCATGTTCATTGCAGCATTATTCACAATAGCTGAGATGTAGAAACAACCTAAATGTTCATTAATGGATGAACAGAAAAAGAAAATGTGGTATATATACACACATATAAAGTTAGTTTAATATACTAATATCAGTTTAATTTACCACATTAACAAAGTAATGGAGAGTCAATGAATTAAGGAAATCATGTGAAAAATTGAACATTATTCTGACAAAAAGTCCTTAGCAACCTTAGCTAAAAAAGAGAACTTCCTTGGTCTGTGCAAGGGTCTTTACAGTAAAGATCATACACAACAGTAAAATGTTAAAAGATTTTTTCCTGATATCTAGAACAAGTAAAGGATGTCTTCTCTCGCTACTTCTTTCCCAATATTTTACTGAATGTTCTAGCCAGTTTGATAAGGACAGGAAAGAAATAAAAAGGAATAAACTGTCATCAGTCAAGGACAATGTGATTGCTTACATAGGAATTCTGAAATCTATAGATAAACCACTGATACACTATACAAATAACAAAGGAATTTAGGAAGTTTGGTTAACACTAGGTCAGCCTACATAAGTGAATTTAATTTCTACATATTCAAAACAATTACAAAATAAAAATTTAAATATTCCACTTGGAAACCACTGAATACACAGAAATAAATCTGAACAAGATGTGCAAGATCTTTCCATGAATATAAGAAAAGTTATGACAGGTATAAATTGATACAGTTATACCATATTCATAAATTGGAGTAATCAACAATGTAAAGTTGTTAATTCCCCTGAAGTTGATATGTAGGTTCCATGTAATCTCAATCAATATGCCAGGGGGTTTTTCTTGGGTGGAGTTGAAGTATGGAGGATACTTATAAATAGATTCTAAAATTTATATGGAAATGTAAAAGGCCAGAAATAGCCAAGATAACCTTGATAAAGAGGAACAAATTTAGAAAAATGCACTATTAAATACCAAGGCTTGTTAGAAAATTACGATTATGTATAATTTGTAGAGAAAGGTAAATAGACCAATGGAACAGAGTCTCACATATATAGAGAGACTTGATTTCCGCAAAGAAATACCGCAAAGGAGTGGGTAAAAAGTTCTATTAAATAAATGAAACTGGGTAAACTGTATAGCTATATGGAAAAAATCTTGATACTTAATCCACATCATTTATGAAAATTAATTCCATATAGATTAGATCTAAATATGAATGATAAAACAATAAATGTTCTAGATGATAACAAAAGGAAATTTCTTCATCATCTTAAGATAAGAAAGATTTGTCAAACAGGGCACAGAAAGGACTAACTACAAAAGTCAAGATTATTAAATGTATCTGTAATAAAATTAGTAACTTATTTTCATTGAGACACCACTAATTGAGTTAAAAGGCAGGCAACAAATTAGGAGATCTGTATGTGTGTGAGTGTGTGTGAGTGTGTATGTGTGTGTATATACCAATGATAGATACAAAGATGATTGATAGACAGACAGATAGCTGAAAAGGACTCATATTTAAAACATAAATAATTTCTATACATTAGTATGAAAGTAGAAAATCCCATAGGAAAAAAAGGGTCAAGAAGCTTGAACACTTCACACCTCACAAAATAGGATTTGAAATGACCAATAAATTTTAAAAAGTGCTCAACTTTAATCATTAGGGTAATAAAAATTAAAGCCACTATAAATATCACTACATACCAACCAGACACAGTGCAGGATAAAATGTGGAGCAACTGCAATTCCCAGTCATTGACAGTAAAAGCATAAGTTTGTATAACCACTTTGAAAAACTATATGGAAGTATCTACTACAAAAGAATATAGGATAAATTATAACCTGGCAATTCCAGCCCTAGGTATGTCCCTAATATATATGTTACCATATACACACCAAAATGTGTGTATAAGAATGTTCATAATTACACTATTTGCAATAGCCCCATAATAAAAATAATCAAAATGCTCATTGCCAGTAGAAGGGATAATAAATTGTGACTTATTCATATGATATAATGTAATATTAGAGAGCAATGAAAATGAACAAACTACTTTTACATGAAGCAAAATTAATAATATAATACTGAGTTAAGATATACAGAAAAGAGAACATATATTCCATTTTTATAAAATTTTTTAAAAAGACAGTAAGCTACAATGCAATACTTTAGAAGTTAAGATACCAGTTCCTTTTGAAGACTATGTTGGACTGGGAGTAAGCAAGATGGAACCTTGGGACCTTGCTCACTGGAGCACTAGTAATGTTTTATGTTTGTGTCTGATTGGTGTTTAAATGGGCCTGTTAACTTTGTGCAAATTCAATGAACTATACATCCATGATTTCTCTACTTTTTCGTATATATATTATACTGAAATAAAAGATCTTTATTTAAAAAGACTTAAAACTTAACTTCTGATCAGTCAAGAAATTTATAATGTTATCTTGTAAAATTTTAGCAGCAAATTCTGCATGAAGGTGATTCATCATCAGTCCAAGTTTCATTCTTAGGAGTCTTAAAATGTGAAGCCTTTCCAAAGAATATCCCTGGAGCCCTCGGCTCACTTTTTAAAAATCCAGTGATTCCATAATAATACTGATTGTAGCTAATATTGAGCAATGTTACCCATATTTAGGTTATAAAAGATGAAATTCATAATTAATTCTCAGGAAATCCTGTTGGAATCTGAAAATAGTGGACCAAATTCTGTTCAGCTGAAGTACACAAACATTTATTATATTAAACATCAACTATGTTCCAGGCCTAAGGCAGATGTCCTAAATAAAGCTTACAGTCTGGTAGAAGAACAAAAAAAAAAAAATTTAAATACAATGTAGTAAGTTCTATAATAGAGATCTGTCCAAGAAACATGGAAGAGTCAATCCATATCTTGAGGACAAAGCTATTTTATTTTTTTATAGGTTGACATCTGGTCTCAAATCTAAAATGAAAAAGAGCTTATAATTGGGAAAATGTATGAAAAGCAGGGAAATTTTGAGAAAACCCTCTTGATGAATGCAGCAGAAATACCCTTAAATCTGATAGGAGCAACACTACGGTCAAGGAAAAAACATATAAAAGTAAAATATAAAAATTCTAGGCCATATTTATATAATATGAAATCATTACAGCAATAGTGTTATAAAAAGAAGAAATTGTAGCAGGAAAAACTAAAATACAATAAAAAGTTAAATGGACATGATTGAGAGAGAGAGTAAATTAATCAATAAATAGGTATTAAGTGTCTGTTCCGTGTGATGCATTTTACCAGATACTGAGGATACAGTGGTAAACAAGACAATGAAGTTACCGTATTGAGTCTTGAAGATTTTGCAGCATCTGTCAGGTGAAAAAATGGAGATGGCATCTGAAGCACCATAAATACCATGGACAAAGGCAAAGAGGCATGAATCCACATTTTTTATACAGGGAAAAATACAGCAGTTTAGTTTTCATGGAAATTTAAAACGTTTGTGGCAAAGTCTAATTTATACTTTTTGAAGATGACTCTTCTATACAAATGGATTTTAAGCCTTTCCTTTCAAATACTTACTAGGAGACTACTGCAGTATAAGTCCGCTGAGAAATGATGAAAGTTTGAAACAGGGAGCGATTGTAGGATGGAAAGTAAGGCACTAAAGTAACAAATACTGTATTTATGAGGTCAAAGAGGCAGGGTTTGGTAATTAATATTCTATGGAGTATAAGGAAGAAAAACGAGTCTAGAATGACTCTGAATTTTCTGATTTAAGTGATCAGTACTGTTTACTAAAGAGAAATATGTTTGTTGGGAGAGTTTAGTTTTAAATATGTTCACTTTGAAATATTTGTGGGACATTTGAGTGAATATGTCACGAATGTAGTTACACATATAATCTGAAACTTATAGAAGTCTGGCCTAGATATTTAATTTAAATATTATCAATAAATCTGTATTTGGAAGAACTAGTGGAGGGAATGTGATCACCCAATGAGAATGTTGCATGTTATGAGCATTGGAGAAATTCATTTATTAAATTTTTTAGTTAGACAAAATCCCTTTTTTAGTTTCTATTGCCCCTAAATGGTTTAAATATACTGGCTGTTCATGCCTGAATGTCCAGTTGGAACAAAGGTCATGTTTCAGAGGCAGAAAGGGAGAAAAAGGTTTTTATGGTGACATATTTTATCTTGAGCAGAAAACATAAACTCAGACTATAAGAGAAGCATAGAGAAGGGGAAAATGCCAAATGGTTCACAGGGGATGCCACATTATTCTGTAAAAATAATAATTAAAAAAACCTAAACCAGAAAACACTACTGGAGTGTGATTACCAAGCATCTGTGTGCTGCAGGTTGTGGGATTATGTTTGGAAGAAGATGTGAGGGCAAGGCATAGACCCATAGAGAAAAGCATTAAGAGGATTCAGAGAAGTATAAGGAAAAAATCAACACATCTCATTTATATACTGGTAGTCAGAATAAACTGGAGAATCGCTCAGGGTTGTATTTGGGTGTGTGTGGGGGTGTTGTGAGTCACTGGCCTCTGCTGAATGTTGGATGGTTGACTGTCTCCTTGAAAATCTCTCATCCCATGGCTTCTGTGGAATTGGACTCACCTGGCACTCCTCTCGCTACCCTGTCTTCTTCTCCATTCTCCAGGTGAGCCTTTCTTCCTAAACAAGAACCTTAGATATTAGACTTCCCCCACGTTTGCTCTTTGGTATTTTTTTCCCTGCACTTTAATACAGTTTCCCTTTTGGATTTCATCCTATGACTCCAATTACCATTTTTATCTAATTACTTCTAAATCTCTATCTCCAGCCTTGTTTTTCTTCCTGGGTTTTAGATCAGAGTATTCAACACCTACTAGACAGCTTGACCCAGTGGGACCTCCAATAAAACTTTAACCCAAACAACAGTACTTCCTTTGCACTTCCTCAGCAGAAATGATTGCCCTTTCTGTCATACATCTATAGATGGATGCTACCATTATTCCTCTAATTGTTCAAACCAGGATTGTGGGGGTGGGGCAGTGTCATTCTTCCTTCCAGGGGTTTGCTTCTTTCGGGAACAAAGACAAGCTGATTCCGTTGCCTTACTATCTTGGGAAACTATTCCTTCTCCCACCACCACATCAGCAATGGCTTTATTTAGAAACTTATCATCTCTCACTTGGACTAGGGGCTACTGGTCTCCCTTTGCCTTTAAATAAAGTCCAAACTAGTTAAGAAGGCACATAAGATCCTTCATGATGCTATGTTTTCTCAACATTATTTCTGATCATTCCCCCATTCTTTCTGTATGTCTGATTAATTTAAGCGCCTTCAAGGTATCATGTATTTTATTAATCATCCCTACTACAGTTTTAATGATCACTTCATGTTTGCTTAATCACTCCCTTCTTTTCTTCATTTTCCCATCTTCTACCTGTTCTTCTAACCTTATTCAGAAGCCTTCATTTCTAAGTCTTCTGTAATCCTACGAGTCAGAAAGAGGTATGTATTTTTGTACCTTAAACACTGTGTGCTTCATTCTACCTTACCATGCATCACATTGCGTTTTAATTGTTTATGGGCTTCTCTTTATCATGAAACTGTTTTAGTTCCATAGCCCTAGCACTGCACTTAACTCATTGTTTGTCAATAAAGCAAGGACTCTTTAATATTGAATAAATGGGAGGAGTGTGACAATGGTAGACGAAGAAGACTTTGTTATGAAAAGAAAGAGAAAGATATGCTGGCAGTTTAAATGGGAGAGAGGATATGCTGAGGTTTCAGACTTGTGGAGGATTCTGGAGAAGAGATGAAATATATTCCATCTTCAGGAGGATTAAAGTCTTTTTTGTCAATAAACTTTTGATACGCAAAACAATTTAGAACAACCTGAAGCTATATACAAGCAAATGGCAAGTGTTACAATGTGCACATGAAGAGGAGTTGAACAGCAGGGGCATTTGCAGGAATAAGGACAGTCAGAGCATGCTTTGAAGAAAAGAAAGGACTTGGACTGTGTTTTGATGTATCTGTAGATTTTGTGTAGGCTGGGGAAAATGAGATTTTCCACTTAAAGGGACCATTAGGCATAAGGGTGGAAATTTTCATGGCATGTGTAAATGGTGGTAAGAATTCCATCTTAGCTAATGTTTCCATGACTTTCCAAACTCTCCCCAAAGATTCCGTCCCACAATTACAACTACTTGCCAGATGGTTCACCATCTGGGCACCCTATTCTCATCTGAACTTCTATACTTAAACTCATCTTCTTTCCTGCGTAGTCAGTTGCTGAGTCTAGACTTCTCTGAAGTGGTCCAAACTTTGAAGCTTGGACTCATTGTCCCATATCCCTCACTTCTATAAATGTTTGTTGAATCAACAAGGAAGAATTGGGAATCCAATTTGATCACATAAAGGTTAAACACAGAGACTGAGTGTGGAAATGCAGAAGGAATATGTGGCCATAATTGAGAGTCTGAGCATCCTCACGTGTAAGAGAATCAAACATAGTATTTGGAGAGTTTGAAACATCAAATGCTGGGAACTGCAGCTATGGTTTCATGAACTCTTGCAGATAAGCCCTGAGGTTAATTATAACAAAGAACTCAGCAACAGGGATCATTAGGAAAGTCAAAGTATTTTGTCGTTTAGGGAAGGTATCATCATTCCATAAACTTAATGTCTTAGATTTTATTATAATACTCTCATAAAATTCAGTCTAATTTAGTGTTTTATTCTTCTAATTGACTGATTTTATAACCATGATTGAGTGGAGCTCCACTCCCAGCCCTGCCAGGGGAATTAAGTGAGCAGTAAAATTCTCAAAAGGATATATTTATTCAGCCTTTCATACATTATTTGTAAACTTAGCAAATGTTTATGAGGCACCTACTATACGCCTATGATATCAATTGAGATACAATGACAAATAAGACATTCTTTATCCACTTTTACTCCACTCCCATCCCATACACAATTCCTGGGGGGTAAGGATTGCACCTTCATTATATTTATATCCCAGTGCTTGGTAAACAGTAAATATTGAATAAATATTTGTTAAATTAATGAATGACAAATTAAACATTATAAGTGCTATGATTCAGATATACACAAGATACTATAGAAATTATAAAAATAATTACTTATTGTCTAGCACAGTGTGGAGAGTAGATTTGCAATTGTGTTGGTAAATTTTGGAATGAATAAGTACATGAGATGCAGTGAATCCCTCAGTTCAAGTACTCCATTGTTTACAAGCTGCTAGATAATGAAAGTGGGCATTTTAAAGCGAAAATTGTAGTCTTGATAAGTTAATGTATCTTCCATACTTGAGATTAATTCATTCATTTAATTAACACCTATTTATTTAGCACTTACTGTGTGTGAGGCATTTTACTTAATACTATGGTCAAATGGTGACCAAGACATGGTCATTTTGTTGAAATAACTCAGTAATTATTCAATCTGAAATTATAGAAAAGCTATTTATATTGGGAATGAAAATAATCTCTTCTGATTACCTAACAGCTTGAAAAAGCAATTGAAAGCTGTGGAAGTGTAGAGTAATAGGATGATAAGCTGTTCTATAAATTGATTGGTAGATTAATTAATTTATAGTCTGATTAATTAATTAATAATCAATTAAAATTAAGTAATTCAATTTACTTTCCTTTATTGCTGGGCAACTTATAATTTCACATTTTTATTTCTGTTAATGTCCAGTGAAGTTAATTTTACCATATGCATTTATGTGACTAGAAGGTATATATAAAACACGTGATAACTTTTATTCAGTTGTACATTTGCAGCACTATCCCAAAGCCTTGACTTGTAACATAGTGGGTAGTATTTTTCTCCCAGTATTCACTCTTGTCCTCCCCTGTAGTAAATTCACAGTTTAACTCTAGAGGGCCCTGACTGGTTTCTGTCAATATGGGTAATTCCTCCCTTTGGCAAAGTTACTGGTTTAGGCAACATTAGCCAATATATTTAACAATCATATTTCTCCTATTCTAGGCAGAACCTTTGCTGGGAATTATGGGACACAGACATTCTCTTTATCTCACTAGACAATAGTATACTATGTTGTAAAGCTGGTGATTGCTATAGCAATCCTTCCACAAGAGAGAAACCAGCTTGAGGATGAAGCTGAAATACGGAGAGTCACATAGAAATGGAGTCAGAATCCTGGTCACACCATGCCTGAAACCTGACCATTTTGGAATTTTTAAAATTACATGAACTAATAAATCCTCCTTAATGCTGAAGCCAGTTTATAATGAATTATCTATTTGCATCAGCAACAAAAATATTAAAATGTTATGGGGTAGTGTTAAATTGAGATGTGGCTATGAACACATCCTTGATCATAAGGCTGTATCTTTGCACCTGATTTGCTACATTAGACATCTAATTGTAAGAAAGAGACTTATTTTATCGAATACTAGAAATGGACAAGTTTTTAGTTTATTGATGCATATTGTCACAATACATGAAATGTTGTTACTACTTTCAGATAATCAGTTACCAGCAATTTGCTGTACATAGTTCAAACTGTTGGAATTAATAGGTGGTATTGATAATGGAGTTGTGGTACTTAATAAATTAAAATTCACAATATATAAAAGAATATGGAATTAAGATTATAAATATGATGAATTTTTAATTGGTCTAACCCATCTTGAACCTTTTTTTACCTGTCCATTATCTGAACGACACCATCCAAATTGTTGCTTTTTTCCTGAGCATCAGCACTCATTTTCAACCTTTTAACATGGTTCAGCAATTAGCTCATTCTTTCATTTATATAATTTTCTTATTTATTTATTCATTCATTTATTCAACAGGCATTGTATTAGCATCTCCTGTATGCCAGGCATTGAACTTAGATACAAAACATCCAATAGAACAATAAAGATATACTTGATGCCATAAGAGTGAAGAAAAGTATTAACACCAAGATTACATAATAATTTAATCACAAATTGATTACTTTAAGGGAAAGAAGTATAACAATGAAGAAATATCAGAAGCTGATTTGACCCAGTCTGTGGGACAGAAAGAATTCTGTGAAGAAGTGAACATTTAATCCAAGCTCTAAAGATGAGTGGTAATTAACCAGGTAATGAAATAGAGAGTAATGATTAACCAGGTAAATCAGTATCCTAGGAAGAAGAAATATCTTATTCACAGCCCCTATGGTAGGAGGAAGCATGGCTCATTTAAAGAAATGGAGGAAAGCCAGGACAGAGAATAAGGGGGAAAGTGGTACAACAAGCCAAAGTCCACATCATAAGAACTTCACAGGCCACTTTAAAGACTTTAGTCTTTGTTCTAAGAACAATGAAAAGTCACTGAAGAGTTTTAAGTAGGCAAGGAAAGGATAGGATTTGCATATTAGAAACATCCCTCTGTATACTAGTGAAAACATGAAAAATTAGTGATGAGGGGCAAAAGTAGAAGAAGAAATTGCAGATTAAGATGCCATTGCACTGATTCAGGAGAGAGCTCACTGTAGTTTGGATCATGGTAGAGGAGACAGAAAAGAGTGAGGAAATTTGAGAAATACTGAAAAATGGAACTATGGGATTTTCAGACTCGGTGATATGAAGAAAAATAGAGGATTATCTGACTCCCCAAATTTCTTACTTAAACAACCATTGAGAAAGGGTGCACAGAGAATACCAGCTTTGGGGAGAAGGTTATGAGTTCTATTTTAAGTATGGTGACTTTCTAATATTCAAGTAGGGATGTTAGATATACTAGTTTGGAAATCCAAAGATTTTGCACTGGAGAGATGAACCTGAGAATGATGTGTGTGGCCTCTTTAGATTGTGACAGAAATCAAATTCAACCTTGTGCAAATACATTATGTATGTATGTTTATGTTAGTATCTGTCCCTCTATCTGGATTTTATTACTTCATACTACTGAAAAGTCCACTCAAGGAGTTGACTCACATATCATAATATCCTGAGGGCAAATTATTTCATTAGTCCCTTCAATTTAGTAGTTGAGAGGAAGCTAGATTGAATTAGTTTGGAAACTCTGGAAGGTGAATAAGTTGAACAACATGTGTGATTATTCTAAGCTATATCTCTGTTGATGTCACTTAGCTTCACCACACTTGATTTATATTAATTAAATTCAGTAAGACACAGCTTGACTACGTGCTCAACAAATCTATTTTAAGTAAAGCACCGTTCTGTTTATGAAATCTTGAAAGGAGGGAAGGACTCACACCCTTAAACCTGTGTTTCATGACACCTTCCTCACTCTTCCTCTTTTATCCATTGAATAAAAACAAACAAAACAGCAACAACTGAGAGTTGCTACAACTTAAGTTGTTAAGCCATTAATTTCCTTGCACTGAACTAGTCTATCTGAATGCTGTGCTGGTGGTGTATGAGTAGTAACTTCAGTGACACTCTCAACATCAAACCAAAATTTCATACCTTGATATTTCATCATGTCTATATCTCATGTTCCATCTTCCTCCATTGTATATAACATACACATGTGTGTATGCATACATACGTAAATATGAAAATATATATACATTCATATATATGAAGTCAACTCTTTGAGTGGACTTTCCAGTAATATAAAGCAATAAAATCCAGATAGAAGGATAGATATTAATACAAACATACATACATCCGGCCATATATTTACACGAGCTAGGTTGAATATATATAAAATATACATATATTCATATATATGAAAAAATACATATATAAAATATATATTCATTCCAGAGCTAGATTGAGGGGTCTCTTAAATGAAGAGGCCTACATCACTTGACTCAATGAATAGAGTAAGTTGGAACAAATTTGGGAATCAGAAATTCATCATAGTGGCAAATACTATGTGAGAAGTGTAGTTGAGAATTATAGATGAAAGATAATTACAACAAGAATTATGCAAGACCGTGGCTTTTGTAAGATATCCTCATGACTGATTCTACATCTCAATGTACTTCATTGTCTCTGGACCTCAGAATCTTCTCTTCAAGATGCTTGAGTGGACTTGCTTTTAGAATCCTTGCCAGCATTTCAGTTTTTCTTTTAGCATTCCCCCTTTCCTGAACCTTCAAACTTGCACAGGACTCAACATCTTTAAAACAAAAATAATAGTCTTAATTTGTTCCCATCCTCTCCTGAGTTATATCATATTTTTCCCTTTCTGTTCACTTTCAAACTTGTTTTAATGAAGTACCTTTTATACTTCCATTTCTTTATCAATTTTTTACCTTTTGAAAGTCATCTTTCCTTTTAACCTTCCAACCAAAATTATTTATTTACTAAAAATTATTTGTTATTTATTAAATTTAAAATTTATTTACTTTGCTAAAGTAAATAAATGCTTTTATATATATGTATATATAGGTATTTATATATAATTTTTTTTCCCTCTCTTTGCTTTCATGACCCAGTGCTATTTGGTTTGGGACTACTTTTCTGACCCCTTATTCTTCCTTTTCATTTCTGGATTATATTTCCCCTGTTGTTCACAAACTCAAGAGGTTGAGTTCTTCTCTTTTTGTTATACATATTGCATGCCCTTTTTCGAGGAATCTAACATTCTCATGGTAATTGCTTGTCCTATTCATTTAATGATCCAAATTGTAGCCACCAAGTGTACTACCACATATTTACCTATGAAAACTCTAGTGTTCACATAGAACACCAGAATTACCAATATTGTCAGTATGATTTAAAATTCATGATTACTGTTTGATTGAAATTCAATAAACTGACTTTAGGCAAATGGAGAGTCAGGGCCTAGAATAGATAACTTCCTTCTATGCATCGGTGTATGTTTATCGGGCTACTAGGAACTTGGCTGAACTAAGGAGGCAGAGCCTGGGAGATACTAAGCAGCATCACATGAATTTCTTGTGAATATAATATAAAAATTCAGCAACAATCTAGTGTTAGAGAATAATTATTTTAATAAAAATATTTAGCTTACAATCCAAATTAGAAAAAAAGTAGTAAACATTGGCTATAATCTGGTATGGTATTGGATATAAACATGTGTGTCAATATTATACAGGACAGGGAGCTACCTATCTATTTAGCTATATAGCAACTACAACCAGAATATCTATCATTTATTCAACAACTGAAACTTTTTTTTTCTGTTTAAATCCTACTTCTCCTTCAAGGATACATTCTGGCATTAATTACTTTTTGACACTTACCAAGTTTTCCTTTCTCTCAATAATGAATCAGTTTTTCACACATTTGCCTGCGATGCTTAGTTTGTATGCCAGTTAATGCAGTTCTCTTTAATCATAGTCAGACAGGGTATATTCAGGTGTTTACCTGTATATACTACCACTAATTTGTGAACTCTATTAATTAAAGGTACATGGACTCTCTCCTTCCTTCCTTCCTTCTTTCCTTCCGTCCTCCCTCCCCACCTCCATTCATTTTTTCTTCATATTTCCTACAATGTCTGGTTCATTATAAATGCTCAATAGCTTACTAGTGTTTAAATTGAACAGTTTTTTAATAAGGTGATATTTTAGGAAACCATTTCATATTGAACATTTTTAACGATGTCCATTTCATTACAACCTTAAATAGTTAATTTCTTAACCTGTAAACAAAAAACAAGGTACTTCCCCCCCAGCTTATATTAACATCATGTTATCAATAAAGTTTCTATTATTTTCAAGGCACTTTTCCTTCTAACAATTGCTGACAATGAGTCATAGCTATAATGCCACCACGGGCAGGTCTCAGGGGATCATTGTCCCCACAAGGCTGTGCATTAATTTCACACTGTGGTTCATTAATGGTATTGTCAATGCCCCCATGAGGTATGGGCATTTGTGAATCCCTGATGTTTCCTGATTACTTGGCTTGCACTCTATTCTTTCACCAAGAAGTCATTCCCACTATGTTGTCACCAGGGAAAACATTGCCTAATGGCACATCATGTAAAGAATGCACACAGTCATCTTCTATTACTTTAGCATTTTACATTCCACCTGTTAATTTTATTTACTTATTTATTTTGCTTCTGCTAGGCTAAAACCTGTTAATGATTTCCTGGATATAATGTAATAATCTATGCATGAAATTATCAGATGAGTCTGTCAGTTCTCATTGTCCTCAAACTCACTAATACTCACTCAGAGTATCTAGAAAAGTTTTATTTGGAAATTAATTTACTGCAAAAATTTATAGTTCATAGTTTAAAAAGAACTCTTTCTGTTCTTGTGTAAGATTCAACATGTACTTTGGATAGGTGAAAATTGATTATATGGAACAAAATCATTCAACAGCTAAAAGTTATTTAAGAAGCACTATTATGTGCCAAGCACTTGTCTAGGTACTGGCAGTATAGTGATGACAAGGGATAAGAAGGGTGTTGACTCTTACAGAGCTTTTTTCAGAAGTATTGGTAGAAGAAACAAGTACATACACATATATAATAAATTTAGACAGCAAAATATGCTGAAATAAAACAGAGTAAAATGCAATGGGATAGATAATAATGGTGGAGGGGATTGTGGCACTGCAGCTAGAGTGGTAAGGAAAGAACATTCTGAGTTGGATGCATTTGAACTGAGACCTGAAAAATAAGAATCATATGCAGGTCTGGGAAAAGAATGTTCTGGGCAGAAGAAACAATCAGTGCAAGGGCTCTGATGCAGAAAATAGCGTTGCTATGTTCGAAGAACAGAAACAGAAACAGTGGGGCAGAAGCATAACAAAAGGGAGAGTGGAAAGAGATTACTTTGAATAGGTAGAGTGGCCCAATCACGTTTGATTTGTAAGCCATTTTATTCTAAGTGTGATGGGAAACCATTGGAATGTTTTAAGCAGGAGAGTTATATGATTGACTTATGTTTAAAGATTATCCCAGCTGCTCTGTGAAGAAAGTACTGCAGGGCACCAAGAATGGAATTAGAGAGTTCAATTGGAAACCTAATATGCTAATCAGGGTAAGGGATGATAATGGCTTGGAATTGAGAGGTACAAATATTGGTGATACCAATTAATACACTGGAGATATATTTTGAAGGTAAACACAATATAGTTTGCTCTTGGATTGGATGTGAGAAGTTATAAATAGAGAGGCGTAAAGGGTGAGTCCAAGGTTTTTGGCTTGAAGAATGCATGGTAGAAATGTAATTGAGGTGGGGGTGCCTGGTGCTAAAGTAAGGTTTAGAGACACAGATCAAGTTATCTATATCAGTATATTAAATTTAAAATGCCTATTAGACCTCCCAAGTTGAGATGTTAAGAAGGAAGTTGAACTGATGAGTCTGGAGGTCAAGGGGAAAGGTCTGGCCTGGAGAGCATAAATTTCAGAATCAACATCAATAGAGATGATCTTCAAATCCATAAGAAAAAGTAAGCAAAGAGAATAGGACAGTACTGTGCTTTCCACAAAGCCTCTGTCCTGCTTCCTACTGCCCTCCCCCTCCACATATCTCAGCACACCCCTCCCTGCTTGCTCAGCTGGGAATGATCTTTCTCCAAACTCCTCTTAAATTGTCTTTTTTCCTATGTCATGGCACTGAATAGATTTTGCCTTCTATTACAGTTTTGTTTTAAGCTTTATCTCCTCTATTAAACCCTCAGAGAAGAGCCCACCTGAGAGTTACCGCACTTTCTAATGAGTCTGACTGGAAATGGTATTTCCTTTCCCAATCTCTGCCCTAGCATTTCGTCTGGCATATATTTATTCATTTGTCTGGGTGTTTCCTCCCCAAACCCCCCTCCATCTAAATTAGGCTCCCGTACAACTCTAGATTCATGTTCTCCCACAGTAGGAAAACCACTCAGAAGTTCATCGTTAAAAAATATGTATTCCACATCTACTTATACATGATGGAGGGAAGTGAATTATACGTGCTCTGCATCTAAATGTATTTCCATATAGTTTCACTAGGAAAAATGGGAATTTTCAATTTAATACTGTATATACATCTGTATGGTGCTTTATATTTGCAGAATCTCAGTCATCAACATTATTTAACTCATCAGAGTTCTCCTGCTCATTAACTATTAGTATTACAATACTCTGTATGAGAAAAGTGTCAGGAGCCTTCAAAAATTTTGTCTAAGCTTATGAGATAGTAATAGTAGTGAGAATCAAATCCAGAGCTCTGCCTATAACTACTGTCTTCCTTCCACTCTAAGAAAGCCTTTCTTAAGTCCCAAATATTTAAGTTTAGTCTTGATGTAATTTTTTATCTTTTCCTTCCTTTTACTACATATATTCACATACACACATTCATAGGGGTTTGTACTTAAATACTTATTCACATTAAGGGGTCAAATAGCCCAGACACTTTGGAAAGGTCTTGGGCGAAGTAAGAAGGGCAGCGTGACAGATCTGATTATAGACCTATAAAGTGAAGCTCTATAGAGACCTGCTTCGGTACTGGACTTAAATACTAACGACTTAAACTCTCAGAATCAGTTTAAATAAATGTCCTGAAGTTACTAAATAGTGGAGAAAATAAAGTCTTTTAACACCTAGTTATTATATAATCTCATTCAATTTTCTTTAATTGTATTTAATTTTAAATCATTTTATTCCCACTATTGTGGTATCTGAGGATATTTACAGCCATAATTTAAGATGCAAAGGGACAATGAACAACTTATTTTCTGATGCTCTGGCCCTAGGAGGCCCAGAAAAGAACTCAGAAAAATATTCTGCATATTTCAGTATAAAACTCAATAGCATCCATAAAATATTGAGCAAAAGTAGGACTTCTTAAATTTTAATATGGTCTATTTGATTTTATGATTACATTTTTATAATTAAATGTAGCCTAGTGAAGATCAATGAAGGCTCACAGAGAGGTCCAGCTAGAAAACTTTTCACTTACCCTGAAAATTTTTTTTTAGTTATATCATAGAAAAAGAATTGTCTTTGGATCAGACAGATGTGGGTTTGATTCTAGCTCCTCATCTTATTAGAAAATTTGACCTTAAATAGTTAGTTAAACTCCACGAGACACACTTTCATTATCTGCAACACGTGAGACAAAAGTACCAACTTTACATAGTTATTGTCATCATCAATGTTAAAATTCAAAAAGTACCCATACAAAACAGACACCAAATGAAATGGTCATTGTAAACATAAGAAAAATGTTCATAATATAGTGCTCAGAGCATCTAGTACAGTAACCGGCAATTTATAGGCACTTGATAAATATTTGTTGAATGAATAAATATTAGATACTGCTGTGATACTGCAAAGACTACTTTTTGTTTTAATAGTTTTCTTCCTATATGTAAAGACAAAACATGCTTCCTTATTTCATTCAACAAATGTTTATCAAATGCCTACTCTGTATTAGACACTGTGTTAGACTCTGGGTTCTGGGAATAAGTGTAACTTTCAGAAAGGTTAATAAAGCATATCTCTAAATGGGTGATTTTCACACTCTATGATGAGTTTGGCAACACAAAGAACAATATGACCTTATAGGAAGGGTGCCCAACCTAGTTCTGAGGAACTTAAGACTTCTCAGATAATGCCTGAGATGTATGAGCCATACAAAAGTGGCAGAAGACCTGAGGTGATGGAAGTGTGTTATAGGTGGAGGGAATAGTATAAATACTAGCAAAAGCATGGCTCATTTTGGTCCTGGATGGCTAAGGTGTGAGAAACTTGTACACTGCAAATAAGCTTGCCAATTTTCTTCAGTTTGTCACTCACTGACCTCTCTAAGTGCTGATCCCAGGTGGTCGCTCAGGCACTATTGTTTTCAATTTCATCGAGATTCAACTTTAGCAGATCACTTTCGGATTCCCAGCTCTGTTTTTCTTCTATCTGCTTAGCTTTGAGGTCATGCCTGTGCCTCTTGGTGTCTGACATCAGTTCATGACCTTTGCTGGCTTCCTAGCTGTGCACTGCCCTTGGCATGAGGACGGAGGCTTGGTTGTGGAGCATAGTGAAACAAATAACCAATAGATACCATCCAAGACTAGGCGGGGGAGGTATAAACAGTCCGGATGTCCTTATTCTAAAGAAACACTTTTTTCTTTATATCGTTCATTGAGAAGATATATTTAAAATTCCTTCTTCATTCCAGATATCATCATAGGTACTGGGGAATCGAAATAAACTGTTTGTTAGGAGTTCCTTATCCAGCTGGGTAAATAACAGGAAAGCAATTCCATGGCACAGCAAGAGAGGTGCTGATAAAAATCTATGCAAAGTTCTAGTAACACAGAGACAATTCTTATCTGGTATTCAATTTATTAATGCAGATATATAATACAACTAAACATATGTAATACAAATACACACACACATCCCTATGTATCAGGCATCACAGTGTTATTATTTTCTGCTTTATTTATGACTAAATCAAGTCTTTTATATTAAGGAAATGGTTTTACAATATGAGAAGCTTTCTTGACCTTGAATTTCAGATATATGATTCAGAATATTTGATTATAACTTAATTGTCCACATTTTATTTTTGAACAGAGTTCAATCTGTTTTTTTTTGTGAGAAGAGAAACTCCATCATTATGGGAACACATATTATAAACCTTGAACAAAGAAAGTGATACAATGAAACAAATTCATTCATTAAAATAGGACATTATGTACAACTCTCCAGTGATATTTTTATTCATGATGCTTCATCTTTTTAAAAAGATGAGTTCTGAAGTGAATTACAATTTATTTAAAATAAATAATTCCTAACTCCTAAGAACTGTCATGTTTTGGCATTGTTAGGTAGATAAATTCAGAAAACATTTTGAGATTACCTATTTTGGATTTGATGCAACACTAGGTTTGGAGGCGTCTAAAATGAATGTCATGATCTCTGCCTTCAAGGAGCCGTCACTCTAGTCACAGATAGAGATAAAAGTTGTTCTGATGTGGTATGGAAACGTGCTCTTCTAACTCAGACTGGGGTTGGAGGTGAGAGCAGAACATACAAGGTTTCCTGGTCAGAGGTACAATCTGAACTGAGACTGAAAGGAAATTAATTCTACAATCACTCAATTTTGACCTCACGTCTTTATTCATCTCTGCTCAGTGGTTTGGGTTAGTTGTACAGATGGAACCTAAATATATGGAGTTTGGACAAGAACCAATTTGAAACCAGCCTATGGACCTGTTTTCTTAATCTGATATGTGAAGTTTGTAGAACACAAAGAGGACCCTCACCCTTTTGGTTCTTCTTTAAATAAGTTGCCACTGACACTTGAAGAGAGGGTGAAAACTGATGTGCAGTCCTTCCAATTGCAGAGAGTGATGGGGTGGAAAGGGAGAAGGATGAGGAGAGCAGCACAAAAGGTGGTGTAGGGGACAATAATATATTTCTAATCAAGTTAAATAGGGGCTTAAGTCTAATATTCTTTCTATCATAACCATAGTTTTATTTTTTTTCTTGATTATTGGAGAAAGGGTCACATTTTAACATAATTTAATTGTTTTCCTTATCCATGTATCATTTTTCCATACTCCTGAGAATAATGTATAGATGTGTCATAATTTTGATGTTTGGTATTTCAAAAATTAATAGTTACTTTTCTCAGTCATGTTCAAAGACCTGAGAGTGGCCTTTTTATCAGAAGTAAAAAACACTACCTATGCAGCCAAAGCAATTAGAAATATGGTTGCACGTAGAAAAAATTCCATCTACATCCATAGTTTCAACCACTATCTATATTGATGAATACTTAATACCTTCTGATCATACTTCTAATCTGCCCTTTCCTATGTCTGCCCACTGAAATTGGATATTCCACAAACATTCAACATCTGACCATATCATTTATTTCTCCAAACTTACTAGTCATCTTATATTTCCTAACACTGTTAATAGATACTACCATCCACCCAGGTATTTAAGCTGGAATTTTAAGATGTATCTCAAATTCCCTCTACTTCCTTCATACTCTATTTCCTATGACTTTATACTACCTTCACCCCCTCAAAACCAGACATTTAATCAGGTCCCTGTCCTGTCATTCTATCACAAATATCCCTCTCTCCCCCAATTGACTCTCATTAGACCAGGATTACTACAATAATCTACAATCTGGTTCTACAATGAACTTTTTATGATGTAAGTTTTATGACATCATCTTCCTCTATGAGCAGCAGGAAAGTCCCAATTACTTCCTTAGCATGGCCTATGGAGCTCTGTAATGTCCGGTCCCAGCTGGAATGCTGTTTTCCTTATCTGCTGTAGCTCTCCCCAAAGAAATCTTCTGCCTTGGAAACACTAGCAGCTCTGTACCATTTTATTTTGTTTCTGGATAACTCCTGCTAAAGCATCAGTGTTCAGCTCAAACTTGATCTCCTTTAGGAAATTTTCCTAAAGCCCAGACTGGTTAGAGCCCCTCTTTTACCCTTCCTTAGCCCCCTTAACTTATATAGCCTTTATCACTAGGTACTCTAACTATTCGTTTTCTGATCTATCATTCCCTATGGGCTCCTTAAGGGCAGGAACAATGATTTGTTTGTCTCTAACACTTTCTATTGGGTTTTGCATAGTATAAGTGCTCAACAAGAGTTTTTTGAATGCATTAAGGCACAGATACATGAATGGATGAATGAGTGAGTAAATGAATGAACCGGATTATGATTAGCTACAGAACGAGCATCAAATAAAGAATAATGCTGAATGAATGAAACCCAAACTTCACACAAGGCCCTTGTGACATCCAGAAGCCCTGTCACTGATGTTCTCTGTCACCTCTAATGAGTCACTTAGTCTCTCATCTGTAAAGCTTAATTAGTGCTTTGGCAACAAATGCAAGCTCTTAAAATGCTAGGTGTTAAATTCATTGCTTCAGAAACACTGCCATCCTCATATTCATTTGGAATAAAACTGTAAGATATGCAACAATACTCCATTTTCAATTAAAAATCCCAGGTTCCCTCTTGCCTGAAATAGATTGAATGATGGCTGGCTTCCAGCTGCTCCTGAAGATGCCTCAGCTTCAAACATGGGAGTGTTACCACTTTTGAGACTCAAAATTTGTTCTTTTAATTCCAGGACAACACTCCATGATGCCTCCATCCTGGAGGCCTACACGGGGTGAGTAATCAGATTGAATGGGAAGAGAAACAAACAGGCAATCCTCCTAATGGGAACAGTTAACTGGCTCACTGTCAGTTAGAAGGCCAGCAGTGTTACAGCTTCTCCACTGGGCCTGAATCACTGCACTGAGTGCTCTACTGCAGAGAAAAGAAAATGCAGTTTGTCTCTCCTATAGCTTTTAATCAAGTGTGGAATTAAGGAAAGTGCAAATTAAAAAAAAAAGTTTAAACATATGTACAAAGATTACATGGCATAGAAACAATTCAATGCAATTTCAATTCAATTCAACAAATGTTTTGAAGTCCTACTATATACCAAACATTATGTTAGGTAGGTTCTGTGGGAGGCACACTTATAAATGAGTGCAAAATAGTTCTGAGCTTCTGAAGTTTCATAGTAGTAGAATTTGTCACTAATATAAATGAACCTTTTATAAAGGCTAGTATGGAAATACAAAGTATTGAGGAGATAGGAAAGGGAAAGGGGATTTCTGAATTAGGGTTGGAAAAAAGCTTTTCAGAGGAAGTAGAATCTGGGTGTCTGGGTAGGCTCCCAAATTGTACCCCTTATTCCTGCCAGATTCTGAAAAAGTTGAGAAACAAAGATTAAAGGTGGAGGGAAAAATATCTCTGTAAATACTGATGACACTAGGCTGGGAGCCTCGTCTACTGTCAAGTGGGCTTGCTGATATTGACCCTTGGAACTGGGCAGACTTACCCATACACCATGGTCATGTGGGTTTGGGCTTACCTATCCATGTGGACAGCTGCCCATGTAAGAACTTAGGAACTCAGTTCCTAAGAATAAGGGCAGTGCTTGCTCTAAAAAATTATCACTCATCCAGGAAGAAAGGTAAAGATGAGCTGAGCCTAGTTATTCTTCCAAAACTTACCAATCAGAGAAGCCATTCCACCTCCTCAGAGAAAAGCCCAGAGCCACACTATTCAAGTTCCCTCTAAGGAAGGGAACATCAGGAGTGGGAAAAACACATTCCCAACATATGATAAGATCTTAGTGGTGAGAAGGTGGGAAGGACATCTCGGGGCAGGGGGACAGTTAAATGTGAATTTTGTAAGCAAGCCCTGAGGAGATGGCATAATGTAATGATTAAGAACACCCTCTTTGGAGTAAAACAGATACGGGTTTAATCCTCACTCTTCTTGATCTGAACAAGTCATCTAAATTCTGACCCTTGCTTTCCTCGTCAGCAAGTTGGGGATTGTAATACTCATTTCATAGAACTCAATAAACAGCTATAATAATGTCTACTACCAGAGTGACTGGACAAGGGAGTATGTTGTATAATCTGACATCCTCCTTCACAAAGTGATTTTGGAATTTGAGTTTTATTAAATTATTTATTTCTTCCTAATTTATCAGCTTGGTGAGACCAAATTCCTCGCATTGGGTTTTCTTGAGGTGAATTGTACCTATTACACACCGTTAAGTCCACCAGAGTATCAGTATAGGAAGGAGTGGTATGGATTTGTGGAGCAGGAGAGAACAACATAGGCAGGTACAATGAATAGCACACAAGGTAGTGTAGAGGTGAGCGCAAGGATGTGATAAGTGTAAGTGATGTGGCGCAAATGTAAACGAAGACTGCCAAAGGGAATAAAGGTGGAAAGAACAGTAGGTGTAACCTCACTTACAGTTCCATCCTTCTTAGAGCATCATCTAACTTTTTTTTTTTTTTTTGAGACAGAGTCTTACTCCGTCACCCAGGCTAGAGCACAGTGGCGTCATCATAGTTCACTGCAACCTCAAACTCCTGGGCTCAAGCGATCCTCCTGCCTCAGCCTCCCGAGTAGTCCCGAATAGCTGGGATTACAGGCGTGCCCACCACTGCACCCAGCTAATTTTTCTATTGTTAGTAGAGACGGGTTCTCGCCTCAGCCTCCCAGAGTGCTAAGATTACAGGCGTGAGCCACCGCACCAGCGCATCTGTCTTTTTTGATGGGACCAGGCTAATGAAGCTGAACAAGCTTTAAACTGAACCAGCAAAGGATATCTACCATTCTTCAGGGCTCCAAATGCTTTTAAATGCATGATTGAACAATCAGAAGATTATCATGACCATACAGCTGAAGATTATCCAGGAATTTACTTTCTTGGTTATTTAGAATGCAATGTTACGGGTGGTTTTATTTTATTATATAGATGTGAGTGTTTATGGCTGCAGTATCATCTTAGGCTGTTGATTACATGCAACTATAGGGAAAGATGAACTATTTTTCTTGTATATGCATGTGCTAGAATGCTAAAAGGCATCGATCACACAGATTTTTTCTTTGATGAAGAAGATGACTATGTGGCAAACTGGAATGTTCAAATGGAAGTGTTTTTAAGCTCCCTGATGAAGCATTTACTCTAACATGAGCTCTGAACTTAACGATATAAAACTTGGCCTTGTGCCAATTTAATCGTGTTAAGAGAGAGTTTTGTGTATGGGTTAAAGGCCATGGAATAATTGGGAGGGTTTATTCAGAGCTCTCTAGGTGTGACATCTGACAAGAAGAGAGAAAGAAGATAGCAAAGAGCTTGCATTTCTTTTCATTTCTGTCACATATATTTCCAGAAGGAGATCAAAAACATAAAAACCTCTGGAAATAATTATGTAACATGTAGGGATGAGTTTATCTTTAAAAATGTACACTTCTTAGATGTTGAAAAAGATTATTGCTTGATCATTTCTTAACCCAGCCATCTTCCAAGTATATACTTCCATTATTTCTATAGTGCAGCTGTCCTACTTGCTTTGTAAAGCAAAATACTGCAATTCACTAAAAAGAAACTTTTTACACAAGGGTATATTTCTTCTTTGTGTGATATCACTGCTTTGAATGGCTTGGGGTCAGTATTTTTAGGAAATAACTATGACATTTTTTGGACTAAAATTCGTCCAGATCGCAAGTAATTTTATCTTTTTCATTATCAAAGAAACATTCATATGATTATAACACGGTTACTTAAATTAAATCTACTTTTATATTTGAATATTTCCTGGGGTTTCTCTGTACCCTACAAATACAATGGTCCTAAAGAATACTTGTAATTTAGTTTTCAAGGGATCAACACATGTTTTTGGTAGTTGTGTTATTATAATGGTTAAGAATGACAAATGACTTGAATATTAAATACACATCATTATTTCCACTTTGTTGGAATGTGTGGTTTATGTGACACGGTCGTTTATAAGACAACACTTGGGTTTTCCAAGTCAGACACACCTGGATTTGACTATGACAGTTGATATTTGATAATGGATTCCTGCTAAGAAAATTATGTGACATTTCTGAACTTCATTTTATTCTTCAGTAAAATGGGTTTTATAGTGGTACCTATCTCATAAAATGATTGTGAAGATTAAATGAGATAATGCATGTAAAGTGCTAGCACAGTATTTGGCATGCAGCAAGCCTTCAATGTGTGTTTGGTATTTTTATTTCCCATGAATAAAAGAAATGGAAGAAATCTTTGAACTTAATCAAACTTATCACTAAACTCCAAAAAAAATTACTGTAGTTAAATTTCATGTCAGATGATTGTGTAATTTTAAAAGAATTTTTGGAGAAGGTGACACTTTATCTCCATGTATGTGATTTTCCTTTAAAATATTTTTCATTCTAAGCCTGCCAGGTGCAATTTAAGCATATATCCTCTTTTCAATATTTCTGGATTGGCACAGGAGCTGATTTGGCATATAATTTATGGCTTATGTGTATACAGTATGTAGTGTATATAATTGCTATATATAGTATTTTTATAAAACGTTCATCATGGAATTAGGTACTAAGTCAGCAATTCTCTTTCAAATGCAGCTGCATCCAAATGACTCCTTCCCTGGGGAAGGAAATATTTTATTTTCCCCTGTGGTCACACAAAGCCATAAATGTGAAGAGCAGCTGACAGAAGGCAGTTTTTCTCTGAGTGAAATCTGCTTTTCCCTGTCAGTAGTGTGATAGCGACCCTTCTGTTTGGTTCTGTCATTAAGGATTGATGTGCTTTTGTATGGGTTCCTAGAGGAGCATTTATGTTTTATGATTCCCTCTGAGGATTAGGATAGTGCTTTGCAATGTTCACTCAATACTCATTTGTTAGCCGACAGTAAAATACAACAAACAGACAACTGTAGCAGCAATGTGAAGTGATGTTCCCTGTCTTCCAAATTTATGCAGTACGGTGTGAAAGTGACACCGTAGGGTACACATTATAGAATAAAGATTTTGTAGTGTTTCTTAGCCTCAAATCCATGGACTGCATAAATACCATATGATATGAAACTTACCTGGATGAAGCAGACCCATAAAATACATGAAAAATGTTGAATGGGTAAGAAAGTATTTTTGTCTGGACAGAGTTTTTATAACTTTTATCAATTTTTAAAGGATCCACAAGTCAAAAATTAAGGACCATAACACTGATCAAAGCTCTAAATTCATAGAATTCTCTTTGTATGCAAGCAAACTCATTAAATATTTAATCACATTTTGCCTGGAAATGCTTATATTTGTACATCTTGGCCCTACTTCCATTCAATTATGTTAACCAAAAACCTAGAAAGTCATCCTGGACATCTTTTCTCTCATATGTAATCCAGCATCAAATGCTGTCAATTTTACTGACTAAATACTGTTCAAATCCGTCTACTTTTCTCCAACTCCTCTAGCATAGTTAATCCATGCTGTCATCATCTTTCATCAGGACAACTGCAATAGACTCATAACTCTTTATTGTTATCCAGTTGTGTCCTCCACTAATCCATTCTCCACAAGGCAGTTGGGGGAACTTTCAAAAATGCGAATCTGATTTTGTCTCCCCTGAATAAAACAATTCAGGGATTTCTCATTTCTCTCAAGGTGAAGGCAAAAGTCCCAAACATGACCCTTTGTGGTCTGGCCCTTGCTTACCTCTGCAGCTCCTCTGAAACTCCTATTTGCTCTCTCCACTCCAGCCAGAATAACCTTCTTTTAATCCTTTATATGTGCCATGTCCTGTCCTGCCAAAGGTTCTCAGCATGTATTGTTCCCTCTGCCTTAAATACTCTTTTTAAATTTTTTTCATCAAGTTAACTCTATTAATGCTTTATATCTCCATGCAGTACACATGACTTTAGCAAAATCTCCCATAACTTCCACTATTATGCACATTAATGGAACCACACTCCTCTGTTTCAGAGCATTTGTTACAAGTGTATGTTTTTATTTACTTTGTGATTATTTGATGAATGTGAATCTTTCCAGTTAAGTGCAGGCTCCATGAAAGCACATGCTCTTAACGGTTGAATTTCCAGGTCTTGGCATTGTGCCTGGTACAGAGGAGACATCAATAAGTATAAGCTGAGTGAATGAACAAATGGCGTCTTTTAGTGAACTATGATGTTTTTAGAAGAGATTATGGATGTATGGTGGATTGAACAAAGTGAAGGGTTTATAACTGTTTTCCCTGAGATCAAATGCCCTTTTCACTCACTTTCTGGGTATATGGTCTTGGGTTCTACAAGTGCTTACAACCTATGAGTAGGAAGTATTGTTTCAAGTTTACAAATGCAGAAAACTGAGGCTTAGAAAACAAACAGATAAGCCACTCATCCTATGTGTTAGTTTCCAGTTCTGACAATGAAAGAGTTTTATTAGTTATTCTCTAAGGTTCAATCTTGCTTATGACATCTAAAAGATTTGCTGATGACAGTTTGTGCTGTTTGAGACATTCTGTGTCTACATTTGTTGGGTTTGCTGTGAGAGAAACGTAGACTTGTATATAGAGACAGAGGCTCTGTACCTGACTTTTCACTGCAGCATTTTTTTTAAAAAAAATATAGGAATAAAAACCTCATCATGGAATCGGACCCCAAGTAGGGTTTTGCTACCAAACTCTCCCCACTTTTTAGGCCTTATCTCTTTCTTACTATCCTTTAGAATATGTGCAGGAGAAGCCATAGGGCGCCATAAGGATTGCTCTTCAGAATCAAGGCACTCATTCTCTCAGCTGCCAGGAGCGTTGATTGCTGACAGCTCACAGCCAAGTCCCTCTCCAGGAGTTTTCCTCATCCAAAAGAAGCTAGGAAGCTGCCTCACGCTAGGCATTCCCCTTCCACGGGCGCAGCCTGCTTCCAATGACGGAAAGATGTGAAAGTACAGAAGCTGCCCTTTTACTTCAAATGGAGACAGCTCTGGAGGGTGCAGTGGCATTCCATTACAAGATGAAAAAGTGGTACATTTGAATCAAGCGTGAGCAAGATCAGTGGGCGTTAGTATGCTGCAAGAGCAGATAGCAGATAGCCCAGATCCCATGTCATCCACTACTGGTAAGTCAGTATTTCTCTCAGAGCTAACATCTCTGGCTGTATGAGGACTCTCTTATGACCCAATCACAGAGAAGAAAAAAGTTAAGCTTGATTCATGGATGAGCCAGTCCAGTGTGTGGTTACAAGTCAAAAATGGGCTGTTACTGCACCATAGACCTTCTCAGGGTGGTCCTGAAAGGTAATGGTGAGAGAAAATCCTCCCAATGGGTAGAACTTTGGTGAATATCTGCTTTATGTGGGAAGAAAAATGTCCTAAAGTGAACACATATGGATTATTGAACAGTGTTCGATGGCTTGGTTGGGTATTAGGGAGGGGCCTGCAAAGAAATAAATGAAAAAGGAAATCAGCAGTAACAAGAAGATGTGGAAAAATAGGTATGTGTGTGAACCTATGGGAGTGCCCAGAGTGTGAAGGTCTTTATACTGCACATCAACATTCATCAGAGAGCATCTACCACACAGGAGGCATCAAACAACCACTTGATATCAGCCATTCTCTGCCATCAGCCACCCCATTGCCAGCACAGTGGGCTCAATAAGAGAGTAGCTATTGGCTGTGCATAGACCCAATAGCATGGGGTTTTATTCTTCAGGATAGATCCGGGTTACTGCCACTGTCTAAAGTTCAACCTAGAAGCAACAGAGACTGAAGCTGAGTCACCAGTATGGCACTATTACTCAAGGAAACCAACCAGCTATTTGGTAGCATGTTGTCTTTGTTGTGCTTCCTCTACTTTGAAAGGGACAATTTGTTTTGACTGAAATCAATACCTATTCCATGTATGGATTTACCTTTCCTTCCCACAGGGCCTCAGTCAAAGCCTCTATGGTGGCTCACAGAGCAATTCATCAACATGGCATCCTACATAATGTTGCACTAGACCAAGGGACTCACTGAACAGCCAAGGAGGTGTGCCAGTGGTCACATATACATGGGACTCACTGGTCCTGTCACATACTGCATCTGCCAGAAGCTGCCAGACATATACAACAATGGGACAGTCTCCTGAAGGCACAACTGAGATATTGGCTTAGGTATAATGCCCTTATAGTGCCATTCTGTAAGATGCATTAAATAGCTTTAATCAATGAAGTGATATTGTGTCCCTAGTAGGTAAAATACCTTTGGTCAGCAACAAAGCAATGGAAGTGTGCATAGCCCCACTTACCATCACTCCAAGGGGCCCACTAGGGGTCCCTGTACTTTTCATCTCCACAAATCTGGGTTCTGTGGCTCTAGAGGTCCTGGTTTTCAAGGGAGAATGCTTTCATCAAGGGGCACAGTGAAGTGTTCCAATAATTCATTAGCTTTAGCTGCCACTCAGTCACTTTAGGCTTCTTGAGTGAAGAGATCAGCAAGCAGGGAAAGGAACCACCACCGTGACAAGGACAGAGGTGTGGCTGCTGACATCCAGTGTCCACAGTGACAGGGAAGAATATGATTGTCACTTGAGTGAATCAACGGGGTATCTTTTGGTACCTTCTTGCCACATCTCGGCAGAAAACTGACAAGTGCAATAGTCATAAACTAAGAGGGACATGGTGACCCCGAGCTCAGACCCCTCTGGGATGAAGTTCTGGATCTAATCAGTAGGTAAGCAATCAAGACAAGCACAGGCAAGGAGGCTTGCCAAGGGTGAGGGAACTCTAGAATGCACAAGACAGGATATGACAACGTCAGTTAAGGACTCAGGTCAGCTTCAGAGGTGGGGCCTGTAGTTTGTTTCACCACACTTACTCGTGTATGTTTTCCCTGGAAAAGAGACTAACCAGAATCTTGGGGCACCTATTTCTAGTAGAGTAAACTCTCTATATGGAGTAAGTAGATCTGAGCAATACATAGACTGTGGTAGTACAAGGAATCTGTCTTGTTTGAGGTACTCCCCATCCCTGGGAGAAATCTTCCAATACAAAGGTACGAAAGGGGACAACTTGCTTCAAATGGGGACAACTCTGAAAGGTTACCCAGCTCCAGAGTCACAAAGGATCAGCAAAAATTCTCTGTTGTAACTTCCTCACTCTTCAGCTTCTCTTCCTGTCCAGTCTTGCTTTGCTGATCCTTTAAAGGTGACGTTAGCAAAAATACTCTCCAATAAAACTCCTACATGCAAATCTCTAACTCTTCGTGTCTGTTTTCTGGAGACCCTTTATGATGTTTGTGTCATAATCCCCAAAAAGAAATTCAGCTACTCTTAAATGTTTGGTGTTTACTTGGTTTTCTGGGGAGATAATGTGTACTTGAGGGTAACTGGAAAGATGTTTTAGGACCATTCCATAGGGTCACAACCATAGATTAAATTAAGACTCATAAATAAGGTGTTATGGCCTAAATTGTGTCCCCAAATTCATATGTTGAAGTTCCAACCTCCAGTACCTTACAATGATCATATTTGGAGATAAGGTCTTTAAAGAGATGATTAAGTTAAAATGAGGATGTTTGAGTGGGGCCCTAATCAAATATAAGTGGTTTCCTTGTAAGAAGAGAAAGATACACCAAAGGCACCATGCACAGAGGGACAACCACATGAAAAGGCAGCAAAAGGGTGGCCATCTGTAAGCCAAGGAGAGAGGCCTCAGAGGAAACCAACCCTGCCAGCACCTTGATCTTAGACTTCCAGCCTTCATAACTGTGGGAAAATAAATTTCTGTTTATTTAACATCCAATATGTGTTATATTGTTAGGGAAGTCCTAGCAAACTAATACCTAAGGATGTTTTAAACTGGGGATGTCATGTCTTCTTTGACTTAATCAGCAAATATTTTCTCTTTTCCCAAGATGGTCAATCCAAAATGGAGAATTCACTTGAAAATCTTGCTATATGAAAACTCTAAATCATTGGTGGATGTCTGTAATCAGGAGGAAGGCCTAGGTCCTCTCCCCAGATAACTCCTCCCTGTCCAGGTTGTAAACCTCTTCCCCCACGAAATAATCAAGATCCCTATGGCAAATATTTAAAGAGAGAAAGAAATATCTTTTGGTCACAATATTTCCTATTTATTTTATTATATTCTAAAGAATAAGAACTGCAATCTTTTCCAAAGAAACTTGTCACCTTGTAATAGGATTGGACATCTGAAAGATGGTAAAGGGACACCTCATGTTACCTTGAAATGCCTAACCCCCAATCTGTGATCACAGTGTGACTATAGGCCAGACAAAACAAAATCCAGTTAGGAGTTTTTAGTTTGAAATAAAAGTTTGGGCCAAGGACCAGTAAAGTGGAATCTACCCCTACTGGCTCCTTGTAATTCTGTAGTTCCTCATACTGTGGTTCTCTGCTCTCACCAATAAGAAATGGGATGGGTCAAATTATAATAACTAAAATAATATTATAACAACAAATACAATACAATAATACAACATCTAACATTTATGAGCACTGACCATATGCTGGCTAAGGTCCTAATAACCATGCATATACTTCATCAACCCTTCCAACAACTGGAATATGCCTGTCTTAGTCAGTCTGGAATGATGTAACAAAATACTATAGACCAAGTATCTTAAACAACAAACATCGATTTCTCACAGTTCCGAAGGATGGGAAGTCCAGAAGCAAGGTCCTGGCAGATGAGGTGTCTGGTGAAGGCCTGATTTTTGGTTGCAGATGGGTGTATTCTTGCTATACCCTCATGTGGCCATTTTTTTTTTTTTTTTTTATGGTGCGTGCACATGGAAAGAAAGAGATATCTTGTCTCTTTCTCTTCTTATAAGTACATTAATTTCATCATGCATATCTGACCCTCATGACGTAATCTAACCCTGATTATTTTCCAAAGGCCCCACTTCCAAATATCATCACATTGGGGGTTAGGATTTTAACATATGAATTTGGGGGAGATACAAACATTCAGCCCATAGGAGTATCCATTTTAAGAAAACTGACGCTAAAAGCAGTGAAGAACCTAGCCCCAGCTCAGGTGGTTAACAACAGGGCCTGATTTTAAACCCAGAACTTATTCTGTAGGGAGCCCACGCTGTTACACACAGGGCGTCAGTAAAGGAACTCTCCACACAGAACTCCAGACCCAGGACGGGGACCACTGAAAATTCCTGTGCCAAAGAAATTCAAAGCTGCTTCTGGGAGAAAAAGAAGCCAAGTATATAAAGGTGACTGAACATTTTGAAAATTATTTTCTCATCTCTGAGACTGTTCAGACAGATTTAATGGACCTAAGAGAAAAAGTGGATGAGTAACTCTGCCTGACCTGTTTGCCCTCCTTCCATGCCTTCCTTTCTTCCATTTATTCAGACCTTTAAATAAAACTTGGGACTAATCTGTTTGCAAAGTGCTGCTCTTGACGCTGGGGATGCAAAAGTTAACAAATCAGATATAGCCCCTCGCTTTCACGGAGGTTCCTGCTCCTTCCCCTTCCCCTACCCCTTCCCCTTCTCCTCACCCTATTTCCCCTCCTCCTTCATCTCTATGCTTTTTCTGTCCTCTCCTAACTATACTTTCCCAACTTACTTTAGGAGGAAACCAGTATCTCATACCTTGGTGAGCCTTGTCTACTCTGGGTCTGTGGAATGCATATGTGGTCTCACTTCATATTGTTTGCATAAACTCTTCCTTTCTCTCTCACATTTTCTTCTTCTTATTGTATAATTTTTTTCATGTTGTGTTTTTCCCCATTTTTTGCATCAGTATAAAATTATTACAAAATATGATTTCATAGCAAATGTCCAAGAGGTTCCAATCTTGCTGTAAGTACATAAGAAACTATATTTATATATTATAGGTTAAGACAGGTAACATAATAACCACCCACATGCTAAAAGAAGTAGACTATCTGGGGCTCACCTTTTGCCTCTGTCCATCGTGGGGGTTGGATGGGATGGGTGGGCTTTCTCCAGCCTGGCTGCACATTACAATCACCTGACGAGCTTTAAAGACTCACCAGCGCTTGAGCTCCAATCTGAGACCCTTACTTAATTGACCAAGTGAGGGTCCTGAGAATTGGTATTTTGTAAAATATCCCCAGGTGATTTTAATGGTAGCCAGGGTGGAGAACCACCAGACTGCATCATTCCTTTAGGTCCCTTCTGGCTTTAACATCTAGTAACCCCTAAATGTAACCTTTGTGAAATAGATGCTAAACGAATCACTTTTTGAAGGCTCAAATGTCATCTCTGCACCCTGTTTGGGTAAATTAGCTTTTGTGGTGAGGAGGCCGCATGGCATGGTGAAGGTTCTGACATAGAGTTAGACGGTGCTGCCTAAATTTTTCCTGAACAGAGCAGGTTTTCTTGTTCTGTTTTTCTGCTTCCTTGCTGCATTTCATCATCTGCTGCAATAACTTTTCTCTCTGCCTGCTGCTAATCTCATCTGTATTCCATCCTCCGCACACTTGCCAAGAACGATTAATCTTTTAAAAAATCCAGTCTGATCTTATCACTCTTCTGTGTGTCACTCCCGTCCAATAACTGTTATTTCCCTTAGGATCAAGTGCAAACTCCTTGGGTATGTCACACAAGAAACTTCCTTCCCCTCTCAACATGCAGTATTCACATGCATACACTTCAAGTATTTCAATCTTATTAAACCAATGTGTGATAGCATTTACTATGTGCCACACACTTTTTAAAGGGCTTTACGTAAATTAATTTATTGAAGCCTCACTACAAGCCTATGAGTTAGATATCATTATTCTCCATTTGACCTATGAAGAAACCAACACTCAGAGAGGTTCAGTAAATTCCCAAAGACACACAGCTAGAATTTCATAGACTTGAGATTCAAAAATCTAACACTTTGGTCTCAAATAAATCCTGTGTTTCTTTACCACTATGTGTTATCATCTACCTTGCATGTCCCATCAAAGTTCATTTGTTGTCCTTCTATTTTGAATTTCATCTTCCACCAGATATTCAAATACTGATTAATATACTGATCTGTTAAGATTCAGAAAGGTTACCTCTCCTGAAAGCAGTCCCTATACACACACACTTCCTCAAAGTTTAGTGCCTCTTCATTGCTATCCAGGCACCTTATTTCAACATCTCTATTCTGGCATTTATTGCACTACATCATCATTTCCTTTTTATGTATCTCCCTCAAAGTGGAGTGAAATCTGATCTGTGAAATCCTTGAGGGCAGGAAATGTGTCTTTTACCTCTGTATTACTATCCTCCACCACAGTGGAGAGTGAAGTCCCCGACATGGGGTGCTCTTTTAGTAGGGTTGACATATAATTTATCACCCAACCCAGGAAATTTTGGGGGTGCTATTAATAGTTATCCTGGATATATGATCCAGGATAACTGGATAAGTATAAACCTGGATATATGATCACCTTATTTTTAAAACTGCTTTCTAAAGTGATTTCTCCCATGCCTTAATAATCAAATTCTCTCAGAAAGAATACAGAAAGTGACCTGCCTTTAAGTAAATTATTTTACTTTGCAAGTTGGGTTGTACAAATTCTCCAAGATATGTGTGCGTATAATTCCACGTCTATACTTTTGCTTGTAGCTTAGTTTAAATTAAGAATTGGTAGTTGTGTATAGAATCAGTGTATCATTAAAGGAGATGGCATTTCGTTATTGATGACAAATCATTGGTATTGTTTAGAGAGAGCTCATGAAGTTGGTGGTCTTATAGTTCAGTTTGTTGCTGACTGACATGGTCCACAGATTGCAATATTTGATGATCAATGAAGTAGAACCTTCTTTCTCTTTCTTTTATTGCTGTTGGACGTGGTCCAAGGAATGATTCTGCATCTCTCTGCACATCCCTTTTCTGAGTACCTTTAGGAAAACACTATTGGATAATCAGATTGATCCTGGCTTAGTGATTAAGAGTGTGCTTTCTGGTGCTTGAGTGTATGGGGCTCACTCCTTCCATTAGCTGTGTGATCTTGGGTAAGTTATTTAACTGTGCCTCAGTTTCTTAATCTGTAAAATATTAATAAGTACCTGCCTCACGTAGCTATTATGTGGATTAAGTAAATATCTAAAAATACTTAGATTTTGTAGGTTCTATGTAAGTATATACTTGTTAAATAAATGGACAGTGTCACTGTGCATGTAAAGGCACTTTTCCCTTCCCTATCACATGAAGGGAGATAGAGACTCTACCATCCATGGCTACTCCATTTCTCTCATATATGACACCTGCCCTTATATTTTTCTCTGCATCTGTCTAAGTGTATTGGTTATTACTATAAATTTTTGTATCATGGGGCCTCTAGTGGGTGGTACAATCCTGAGGTTAAGGCTGAAGAAGAAGCAGACTTATAGGTCTCAAGCTTTAGCCATGTACCAATGGCGTTTTGGGAAATTACAGTGGGCCCTCCCTACTAGCGGGTTCTGCATTCCCAGATTTGACCAACTGCCGATCAAATAAATTTATTTATTATCACTAAACTGTACAGTTAAAAATGGTAAAGATGGTAAATGACATATGTACACTTTACCTCAATAAAAATAAATTTTAAAAATAAAGCAGAAAAAGAGAAATGGAGAAAAGAAATACAAAATAACAACACAATAATTAAAAAATACAAAATAAAAACCAATACAGTATAACAACTGTTTACATAGCATTTACATTGTATTAGGTATTATAAGTAATCTAGAGATGATTTGAAGTATATGGGAAGATGTGCATAGCTTATGTGCAAATAATATGCCATTTTATATCAGGGACTTGAGCATCTGTGGATTTTTGTATCCATGGGAGATACTGGAACCAATCCCCTGAGGATTCTGAGGGATGATCGTCCCCAGCTAATAAAAGGTGTTACTTTCCATCTTTGTGTGTGAGTTCTTTAGGATTCTTTGGAGAGGACGGACATTTGGCAGTACGGGATTTGAATATTCTTTGCGCCTTTAACTAGCCTCATGTTATATCATTAAAAAGGTCCTTCTTTATTGAGCTAATAGGAGGGGGTTGAAGAGTATCACGTAGGCTAGACCAAGGCAAAAGGAGGAGCCTCCGAACTTACAATCACTGTTACCCTCACTGTAAAGCACTAATGATTTTCCAAATTTTAGTCTTTCTTTTATCACCTTCATGGCTTTTGCCTCTTTTGAGAACCACTTACATTACTATTTGCCTCAAAGTGTTCTTCATATTTATTCCATATTTAAAACTCAACTATGTTTTATAAAAACTATATGTTACTATTATAAATGTAAGGGCAAAATTGCCTTCTAGCTTATCTTAAATAAAAGATAGTCTAAAAATACATATGATGAAAAGAAAACAGTTATTAAATCTAAGTAGAGACTCTTGCTTGCCAACATGTGGAGTTCCAGGCTTCTCCCTTTGTTGCAAAATGAGCTTAGCAGGTGTTTGTAAGTAAAGGCATGCCAGCACCAAGGGGAGAATGTCTCTTTGATTTGATCTAAAAGATTGAATAAGAAAGGGAATAACTTTGTCAGCATGAGATTTGGTGGTATTTAGAGCTTTTTTTTAAACCAATCTCTTGTAGACATCTTACATTTTGAAAAATATTGGGAATGTGGGAAGAGGAGGCAAAGAAATACAGTGTAAAGACTAAAGACTTTGAGATGTGAGAATTAAGAGTTGAATCATGTCTCTGCCCCTTAATATGTAGTGTGACCTTACAAACCATTTTCCTTGTCAGAGTGTGTTTTCATCTGGAAACATTTAAGACCACCTCCATGCTAGAGATTTAATGACGATCACATTAGACAATGTATGTAATAGGTCCTCCCACACATAGCCTCACACATTAAAGATACTCCAAATTTAGTAAATAATTTACTTTTTCTGAAGTTATTTAAAATTTTTATGGGAAAATTCTTTTTGTATGCCCATGCCACAAAATTTTAGGAGTAGTAAAAACTAGCTTTCCTAGCTCTATTGTGGATCATATCTGAACACTCCAGAGGCACCACCTGGTTCGCCACCCCCAAAATCTCTTTTGTTTATTGAAAAAAATTTTTTCTGAGATCCTAATATGAACCAGACACAATGGTAGGAGCTGAGTCACAGAAGTGAATGATGGAACCCTTGTTAGCAAAAGGTCTAACAGCAGAGACAAATAAACAGAAAATTATGATACTGTATTTAATCAGTTCTAGTTTGCACATTTTTTCTTATTTTCACATTTCTGTGAAATATTTCTTATATTTGATGGCATCTTATACATGATGAAAACGGTTAAGTGCTATTTTGGAAAGAAGTCCAGGTGCTCTGGGGAGGGCAGGAGAGAGTAGACCTCAGAGAAATTTCCCCAAAGGACAAGATGCTTAGTGATCTGGAAAGACTGGTGAATGGACCAAGGAAGGAGGAAAGTGTCTAGGAAGGGAGGGGCATGTGCAAAGACAGCCTCGTGTAAGTGACCACATGCAGGGTCTGTGAGGCATTCTGGGAAGCAGTAGCACAGGGGGAGAATAAGGTAGGGGTGGACCATAAAGCTAAAGGTTAGTTGGAGGTCAGGTCATGGAAAGCCAGGTTAAGTGGTCTGGACTTTATCTGAAGAACAATTAGAACTCCTTTAAGCAAGGATCTGGCATGATTGGATTTGCCATATTCATGGATTTCTCTGGGTCACTGGAATGGAAGAAATTGGGCAATAACATTGAAGAGCAGAATGAGGAAGGGACTTCGTGGAAATTGAATTTAAACCCACCTGTCTGGAGTGAAGTAATCAAGGAAATGGTCTCGAGGGAGGCCAGGTCAATGCCATCCTGAGTGGTAGAGCAGGAACCAGTGTGCTCTGGGCATGAATCTGTGGCACTGGGTGGTCAGGCTGTTTGCCCGAACTCACCCTAAGTCAACAGAGGCTGTATTTCCATTACCATTTCTGGGCAAGTTTGTGCTCCTGGCATCATCCCCACGTGCCCTGGGGGCAAATTTAGCTTGGTTTTGAATGTGTGAATGCCCCATTATAGCTGAGTGTCTGAAAATCTCTCTCTTCACAAACATTCACTGAACAAGCAGAATCTGTCCTCAATAGGAAACAACTGTGCTGCTGGAGTTGGCACGAGGAAATTGGAAAGAAAGCAAGTAATGGCTCTGCTGCCTACCAAGCTGCCTCTTCCAGCTTCCTGTTGAAGGCCCCTTTGGTTCTCTCTCCTCCACAAACCAGAGGGAAAATGCTGGGTATTCACATTCACAACTCCAATTGTTTCAAATTAGACTACCCCAGGAGCTGAATTACCTTAGCTAATGTTTCTCATTATTGTGCCACTCAGCAATCTAAGAGGTTTCGAATGAGATTCCCTAAAGACAGGCACTGTTCCTTCATCTGTTCAAAAATCAAGCACTTGCAAAGTTGCAATCTGCAGTCGTATTCACCACAGAAAGTGTTGCTTTGTTTGGTTTCATAAAAGTGGTGGGTGGAAAGAACATATTGACAACAAAATAGAAAATAAAAAGGTCTAGAAAAGAATAGTTTCCAGCACATCCCTAAGAAAATTTTATTGAAGCCCCTTATACTTTTAGGGCCTGATAGGTAATCTTTGTTGAGCCACATATGGAACAGGTGACTGTGTTGCCCGGGCCTGGCTTGCTAGGGAGAGCCCAACAGACATGAATTCCAGCAGAACTGGGAGAACTGGGATTAAATCATGGTTCTGTCACTTACTATTTGTGGCATCTTAGACAAGTCACTTAAGTTCCTCAGAACTCAGTTTCTCTACCCTCACAGAGTAAGTGTTGAGGAAAACATAATGTACTATTTTAAATTGCATCATGAAATATGACTCTAAAGGATCAAAATTGTTTGAGAAAAATTTGAAAAAAGCAGTCTCTCTTTGGCTCTCAATTCTAATAATTAACTCAAAAAATGTCACTGAAACCTATTATATGTGGCAGATAGGTTTGGTGTGTGTGTGGGTGTTGGGGTAGCGGGCAGTAGTGATATCGAGAAGGTGTGTTCCAGGAAGAAGGAACAGGATATGCAAAACCTCTGCAAAAAAAAGGCCTGTACAAGTTTAAGGATTTGAAAAGGTCTGTGTGGCAGAAACACTGAAAAATGAGGTTAGAAAAATTAGACTTTAAGGGTAAGATGGGACCAGGAATGCTGATCATTTAGTGCCTTGCAAACTCAGAGTATTTGTCTGAGTCTCTGGAAGGAACAGATGGGACACTTAGGTTAGGATAATTAGGGAAATTTGAGGAAAATAAATAAAGGGACTGTTTATAAAGGTGTAGGCAGGATGCAGTGAAATCAGCAGGGACTGTGCTGCACCCAGACACCAGAAACATCGGGGCATAGTTACCAAGCCTAAAGCAAAGGGACAAGGGGAGGGAAGAGTGACCTCATAGAGACCCAGGGATAGAGAGGGTTGAGTGAAGAGGGGCCATGACTGTAGGCCTTGTGAAAGGGATGGAGACAGTTCAAAATAACCCCACAGGAAGGGAGCTCACCAAAGGAAAGAATAATTTGACTTCACTCTCCTTCCTCCCTCCATCCTCTTGGTGGTTCCTTCCACTGGCTGAATCCTACTGCAGCCAAAGGCAGAAGAGCCCACTGATGCAGTGATCCATGTGAGTCAGCTCTCAGGACACTGGGCAGGGTGGGGAAAAGGAGAGTGGTTCTGGAGTGGCAAAGGGAAGGGACATTCCCAGTAAAGAAATGTGTCTTTATTCTAATGACAATGGGAAGCTGCCAGCTTTAAATTCCTTTGCCTTCTAGAGCCCCTGCTTCTCATGCTGACATTTACTTCTCCAGTCCGATTGCTTAGGAATAATAATGGGAACTTTTGATTAGGACTATTGAAAGGATTAAATGCAATAGTACATTGAAAGCATTTAAGAACAGTGTCTGGTAAATAGTAAGCATGAAAAAAATTCTTACTTTCCTGATTCATATTATTATGTCAAAGAATAAGGAACCGAAGTTTAGAGACTTCTCCAAAAATCACATAACCAGTCAATGTCAGAACTGGGGGTGGGGGGAGGGGAAAGGTGGGGAGAGAGAGAGAGAGAGATGTTTCGCTTCAACACAGCCACTCTAATAATAGTAATCTACACTTTCCCTGACCACTCTCCTAGATTGTGAATTTCTTTAAGGCAAGGATTATGTCTTATTCATTTTACATCTCAAGAACCCATTATAGCACATGATTTTTTGCTCAATAAATATTTGATGAATGAGTATATAAAGCACAGTGACAGAAGGTATAGAAGTAATTACTGGAGGACAGAGGAGAGCTTTCCTTGCAAGCCTTAAGTCCTTTTCTCTTGTCCTATATAAATAATTCTATAAATAACAAGATGTAACTTAGCTTCTTCAACAAAGTACTGAGATTTAGTAATAAGTTATAAATAATTGACATATGGCTGCTCTGATGTCCATCCATTACTTTGGTTTGAATATTTGAGTCACCATTCCTTAAGCCCCCCCATCCCATGTACACATTGATAGTAAAGATGCTCTCTAGCTTGCAGAAACTCATTAAAGACAACATTTTCCATAGTCTAGGGTTTTAAATTATTGTTTGGTAGAGGAATAATGTATTATTTAATGTATGCTTTTAGTGGTCTCATTGGAGTTTTATTTATTTCATCTTGCATGGAAAGTATGCGGAAAGCTTGGGGCTTCTCTGGGGAAATTGAGGTTGAAAATGTATAACTAAAGTTGTAATATTAATATCTTTCTTGCGTGGAAGTAAGGTAGGATTCTTAAATTGTAACAGAGGTAACTTAGTCTTGTTAGGGTTAGAATAGTCTTAGAATAAATACTGTTCATAGTTTGATGCCAATGAAGCCATAAGGAACAATAGAATAGGACTAAGGAGATTTGGGCCATATCATTGACAGTTGGGTGGGCAGGGAAATTTCAGCACTTGTGAAAGGAGAATAATAACTTGCCTTGCCACCACCTCAGGAAAGTCGTCAGAACCAGATGCAATTTTATCTGTGAACACGCTATGAGTAATATAAAGACTAATGAAAAATCCAAAGTTATTATTTTCCTGTTTAGTATATTTACCAATTGTATGTTGTTTTTCCTACTTAATATCTTTGATATTTATTGAGGTTTGTTTCTAAAATTTGGTCAAGGTGTGTGGCTACGCTTGAGTGTAGAAAGGCCCCAGTGTAGAAAAAAGAATGCCTGCCTTCCATTCCCTTGTCGATTTAGGTAGATTTTGGTAGATTAGTAGCAAAATTTGGGAACACTCACAGCCTGTAATTGCATTCCAGAAAGCATAGTGTTATACTGTGCCTCTTATTCACTTTAAACATTTAGTTAAAACAACAAGTATTTACTAAGTCTGTATTAAAAGCCAGGTTCTAGACAAGGGGTCTCCAAATAAATATTAACAAAAATGTCATTTTTCCCAGGGAAGTTCATGGTTTATTGCAGCCTACTGCAGTGATTGAGTAAGAGCTTTGGGTAAGTAACCTTATGTTCTCTCTCTCGAAGCCTCTGTCTTCGTCACGTGTAAAATAGGGATAATAATTATATCTACCACTTAAGGTTGCTATGAAGATGAAACAGGTTGATAATTATAAAGCTTTTAGCACAGTGTATGTTATATAGTAAGTGCTCAACTAATGATGGCTATTTTTATTATCATTAGAAAAGATATACACAGAAACAGATCTCACTGTGGCATGTATTACGTAGACAGACAGAGATGGTATGTTTATCTGCACAATCTACCCATTTTCTTTTACCCTCCAGAAGTACAGATGTATTTTGTTGTACACCCAAAGATTAGAATGTCCCAGACATGAACATGATATTGCAGACATTCCATGGATGGAAGAAAAGTAATCTTCTTCTCCAGTGGGAAGTATGCGTGCTCCCATTGGTCCCTGCGGGCATGTGCAGCTTAACTCTCTGATGAAACAGATTCATTCTGGTGTCTAAATGGCTGAAATGCTACAGGAGAAAAACAACTTCCAATTATCTTTAGAATCCCCTAACTTTTTGATACTTCATGAAATTAAGAAAATAGTATTTCTTTACTTTCTTTTGAAAGCAGAATGTTTTTCAAAGACCATGTAGGAACAAGATTCACACTGAAATTTTAAGATTTATGAATCTTATAGGCTATAATTAACTTATCAAGGATTTTTTTAGATTTCAAATAGGTGGATTTTTTTGTGTGCAAAGAACATGGATTTTAGTTTTCATCTCTTTCAATCATGATTCCTAATTTGACATATACTTAAAGGTTTTGTTTTGTAGTTTAAGTTAACTAGTGACAGAGTGGCATAGAGAATAAATTTTGGAGAAACGTAGAAGGTGGGAAAGTCACAATGGGTTTCAGGAGGCTGTGGAAGTATTTCTAAAGGGTGTAGGCCATGAGCTGGGTTTTAAGGGCCCATTAAAATAGTGGTGGGTCAGAGGGGAGGGGCAGAAAGGTTTTACAGAGGGAGCAGTAAGAGCAATATTAGGCATGCATGGAGTGGAAGTGGTCAGCAAGCATGCAAGCTGCAAAATATGACATCAACATCCCTGTTGGGGGAGCATGGTGTAAATTCATGGTAAAAATGGAGGAAAATTATTGTGATGGACACGTTCTGGGAAAAAGTGATGGAAATCTACAGCATTTCTTATAGTTCACAGGTATGACCATATAGCATTATAAATCTCGGCAGTTTTACAAATCCCTATGATCTCTTCCTTGAGAAATAGACAAAGTTTGATCATTACCTAGATGGTAGTGAATTTGCCTCAGCTGCTTGCAAGTGCATCTACAGTAATTTCATAAAGCCCTTAAATAAACTTGTGAAAAGAGCTTCATGCTCATCAGAATTAGTCTAGAGTCATGTTTCCTGTGATGCATATTGAGTTCATCTGTAGTACAGCTGCATCCAGAACTCTGTGGGAACGTTGACTTCTTGTTCCTCCCCAGGACCAGTCAAGGTAAAAAATTCCAAATGAAACTATAAGTTCCACTATCTCTGCAGGAAAAAGGTGCCTAAATACAGGCCAAGGGACTATTTTAGACCCCAGCCTCTGACTAATTTTTCTTCAGAATTAGAAGATTTTTTAAAAGGGATATTTGGGAGAATTATTTTCCCAAAGGTATTATGGGGTGGGGAACCTGCAGCCTCAAGGCCACATGTGGCCCTCCAGATCCCCAAGTGCGGCCTCTCCACCGAATCCACACTTCAAAGAACAAAACCCTTTATTAAAAGGATTTGTTGTGTAAAATTTTGATTCAGTCAAAAGGCCGCACTCAAGAATCCAGAAGGCCACAGGTTCCCCACCCCTACCGGGATGACATTTTTTTTTTCATGAAAGAAAAAATAAACTATTCAATTCTTAACATGGTGGAAGCTACCTATTTAGAATTCGAATTTATCTAGGAAGCATACAGAGCTGCTAATCCCCCTTGAATTACTCTACAAGTGAATCCTTCTCTCCTGATCAGTAGAATGAAGAGAGATTTTACGTGAATCTTTGTAAGTTGCCTCAAATCTATTTTGGAACAAGGATGAGTAAACATAAACACATAAATAAGTAATGCTAAGGATGTATGGTGATGTCATTTTTATCGACTGGTATTTGCTGAGTGCCAACTGTGTTTTTCTGCTTTGGCTTTGCAGTATTAGGAATTAAGGATATAGTGGAGAAAAGACACAATTCCTGCCTGAATTTGCTCACAGTTTTATTTTAGGTGGAAAGAAGAATCAAATCAGTGCTTTTAAAACCTGGTTGTATATAAGAATAACCCATGGTGTTTGCTAAAAATACAGAATTAGACTATCTAGGGTTGGGTCTGAGAATTTCTATTTTTATCAAGAGCCCAAGATCATTCTGATGCACAGCCACATTTAGGAAACACTGAATTAGATGCATGCTAGAATCCCTTCCAGCTTTTGAATTGTATGACTTTCTATCATTATAAAACTTTCTCACAAAAATAGTGAGAAAAAAAGAAGTGTATGTTTCTGCCAGCAGAGCATCACTGTGAGAGGAAACACTAGGCAAAAAAGGATGAGAGTTGGTAAATAGGAAAATTTGGTCTGGAAGGTCACTGGCAGCTTGGTCCAGCATCAGCCCAAATTTTGGGTGGCTTAGGTCAAATGTATTAAATAGATTTCCTAGGGTTCTTTTTTTTAATTTATTTTTTTATTTGAGAATATTATGAGGGTACAACACTTTGGTTATATATATTGCCCATGCACTGCCCATGTCAGAGCTCCCTAGGGTTCTTAATAGGAAATAGCATGAATTGTGTTGGAGGGCTAATGAAGAGTACAAAAGAGTAAACCAGGAAGGTTTAAACAAGGGCATTTAGTGTAGTATCTTGCACATAGTGAACTGTCAAGTGAGTGTTTGCTTAAAAGATAATTATTATTAGGATGGCTGGTGGGGGAGGTAGGCATTTAGGCTGAGGACTGAGATAGGAAAGCACACACATTTGATCAGCAGTAAGAAAGGAGATTGAAGGACTATCCAAAGGAGGTTTCAAACAAGACAGATGAAGAGCATTCCTTAGGCATTCTATGCAGTGGCTGGGTGATTTTTATTGACTGTTCACTGCATTCAAAGTGCTGATCAGCAACTTTAAGATACAAAGGTAACAAAGGAAATCTGGAAGGGACTAATATTTCTTGAGCACCTATACTGTACCAAAGTACTGTAAAGTGATTAGCATGTTAAAACATTGAATTCTCAGATTTACCCACTGAGGCAAGTGACATTAGCTCCATTTTACAGGTTGGGGAACTGAGGCTCAGTATGGTTCTATGAAAGTCACGGTCTAAACTTCGGGCTGGGTTGAGAACCACTTACCATGTTCTTTTAAGTCACTTGGAAAAAATCACCATCGTGGTTTTTATTCTGTCATATGCTTTTAGTGATCATAAGCTGACCCTTTGCTTAAGGTCCAGAATGCCCCACCGTTTTACTTGGTTTGCTTTGCATTGTGTTTTAGGTATGGCTAACTTGAATGACTTAGACTAATTATGAAATATTAACGTAAGCCAGCCCAGTTGCTTATATTTCCAATGTCTTTTCTATTTAGTAAAATAGTAAGTCAAAATGCATGTCTGTACCTTACTAGCAAAGCTATAGAATGCAACTGTTTTCTTTCTTTAGAAGGAAAGTAACTCAGTACAAAATGGCCTTCTGTAGACAAAGCCATTTAAATAGAATCAGTTCTCTTTATCACAGAAAGCCAATATAATGGCTATTGAGGGTTATACACTAAAAAAAGCCATCTATTAGTCTTTGGATAGGTTAAGATTGCTTTATAAACACTGAAACATCAGGCAAGCAGTTGTTAATTTATTATACATATATAATGATTACATTTGTTACTATTGTTAATGATTATTTATTATTTATTAAGATTTATTTATTGAATGGTTATGCCTCCAAGCACTAGGCTTTGAAATGCTTTCCATACTTTATTCAATTTTCATAACAACCCTATATATTAGATCCCTTTTTGATCTCCATTTTACTGATGAAGAACTTCAGTTTTATAGACAGCAAATTCCTTGAAACATCCAGCTAGTAAGTAAGTTCAGTGCAAGGACTAGTTCTGTTTGATTCTTTAGCCCATTTTTTGCATCCATTAACCATTCCCACTTTATGTCTCTCTCCCCACTACCCTTCCCAGCCTCTGCTAACCATCATTCTATTCTCTGTCTCCATGAGATCAATTGCTTTTAAGTTTTAGCTCTCACATATGAGTAAGAACATGTGAGATTTGTCTTTCCGTGCTTGGCTTATTCCACTTAACATAATATTTTCCAGTTCCATCCGTGTTGTGTAAATGTCAGGATTTCATTCTCTTTTGTGGCTATATAATATTTCATTGTGTATATGTATCAAAATTTCTTTATCCATTCATCCTTTTATGCACATTTAGGTTGACTCCAAATATTGGCTATTGTGAATAGTGGTGCAATAAACATGAGAGTGCAGATATCTTTTCTACGTACTGAATTTCCCTCCTTTGGATATGTACCCATCAATGAGATTGCTGGATCATATAGTAGTTCTATTTTTAGTTTTTTGAGGACCCTCCATACTGTTCTCCATACTGATTGCACAATTTAAATTCCCACCAACAGTGTTTGAGGATTCTTCTTTCTCCACATCCTTTCCAGCATTCATTATTGCCTGTCTTTTTGATAAAAGCCATTTTAACTGGGGCGAAATGATATCTCATAGTTTTGATTTGCATTTCTCTGATGACTAATGATCTTGAGCATTTTTTCATATACCTGTTGGACATTTGTATGTCTTCTTTTGAGAAATGTCTATTCAGATCCTTTGCCCACTTTTTAATTGGATTATTTGATATTTTTTCCTGTTGCATTGTTGGAGCTCCTTATATATTCTAGTTATAGAATATAACTCTAGTGGAGTCTTTAGGTTTCTCTAGATATTCTAGTTATTAATCCCTTGTCAGATGGATAGTTTGCAAATATTTTCTCCCATTCTGTGGGTTGTCTCTTCACATTGTTGGTTGTTTCCTTTGCTGTGTAGAGATCATATCAAGCTTTGTTTCCTTTGCTGTGTTGAGATCATATCAAGCTTTTTACCTTGATATGATTCCATTTGTCCAATTTTGCTTTGGCTGCCTGTGCTTTGGGTGTAGTACTCGAGAAGTCCATGTCCAGACCAATGTCCTGAAGAATTTCCCCAATTTTTTATTATTTTATTATTTTAGTAGTTTCATAGTTTCATGTCTTTTAAGTCTTTAATCCATTTTGATTTGATTTTTGTATATGACAAGAGAGAAGGGTCTAGTTTCACTCTTCTGTATGTGGACATCCAGTTTTCCTAGCACCACTTATTGAAGAGACTGTCCTTTCCCCACTGTATGTTCTTGGAAACTTTGTCAAAGCTAAATTCACTATAGATGTGTGGATTTATTTCTTGGTTCTCTATTCTGTTCCATTGCTCTATTTGTCTGTTTTTATGCCAGTACCATGCTGTTTTGGTTACTACAGCTCTATAGTATAATTTGAAGTCAGGTCATATGGTTCCTCCAGTTTTATTCTCTTGGTCAGGATGGCTTTGGATATTCTGGGTCTTTTGTGATTCCATATAAATTTCAGGATTATTTTTTTCTGTTTCTGTGAAGAATATTTTTGATAGTTTGATGGGGATTGCATCGAATCTGTAGATTGCTCTGGGTAGTTTGGACATTTTAACAATATTGATTCTTCCAATCCATGAGCGTAGAATATCTTTCCATATTTTTGTGTCCTCCTCAATTTCTTCCATCGATGTTTTATAGTTTTAATTATAGAGATCTTTCACTTCTTTTGTTAAGTTTATTCCTAGGTATTTTATTTTATTTGTAGCTATTATAAATGGGATTACTTTCTTGGTTTCTTTTTCAGATTGTTTACTGTTGGCATATAGAAATGATACTGAATTTTGAATGCTGACTTTGTATCCTGCAACTTTACTGAATTTGTTTATCAGTTCTAATAATTTTTTTTTGTGGAGTCTTTAGGTTTCTCTAGATATAGGATCATATTGTCTACAAAAAAGGATAATTTGACTTCTTCCTTTCCAATTTGGATGTCCTTTTATTTCTTTCTCTTGTCTGCCTTCTCTAGCTAGAATTTCCAGTACTATGTTGAATAACAGTGATGAAAGTGGGCATCCTTGTCATGTTCTAGATCTTAGAGGAAAAGCCTTCAGGTTTTCCCCATTCAGTATGATACTAGCTATGGGTCTATCATATATGGCTTTTATTGTGTTGAGGTAAGTTCCTTTTAGATCCAGTTTTTTGAGAGTTATCATCATGAAGGGACATTGAATTTTATCAAATGCTTTTCAGCATCAATTGAAATGATCAATGAAGGTTTTTGTCCTTCATTCTATTGATATGATGTATCACATTGATTGATTTGCATATGTTGAATGATGCATCCTTGCATCCCTGGGATAAATCCCATTTGATCATGATGAATAATCTTTCTAATGTGTTGTCAAATTTGGTTTGCTAGTATTTTGTTGAGGATTACTGCATCTATATCCATCAGAGATATTGGCCTATACTTTTCTATTTTTCTTGTGTCTTTGTCTGGTTTTGGTATCAGGGTGATTCAGGCCTTGTAGAATAAGTCTGGGAATATTCCCTTCTCTTTGATTTTTTGGAACATTATAAGTAGGATTGTATTAATTCTTCTTTAAATGCTTGGTAGAATTCAGCAGTGAAGCCATCAGGTCCTGGGCTTTTCTTTGATGGGAGACTTTTTATTACTGCTTCTATCTCATTACTTGTTATTGGTGTATTCAGGTTTTAGATTTCTTACTGGTTCAATCTTGGTAGGTTGTATATGTCTAGGAATTTGCCTGTTTCTTCTAGGTTTTCCAATTCATTGGCATATAGTTGCTCACAGTAGTGTCTAATGATCCTTATTATTTCTGAAGTATCAGTTGTAATGTCTCCTTTTCCATCTCTTATTTTATTTATTTTGGTCTTCTCTGTTTTTTTCTTAGTTAGCCCAGACTTAATTCTTAAAACTCTCTGTGAGATATATTCTACTCTCTGGTTTTACCAAATCATAAGTTAAAAACAAATACACAGTTGCTAATGTGGGATAGCCATGAGGTGGCATTTTGATATATGGGTTCAAATCCTGCCTCTACCACTTTATCACCCATGTGATTTTAGGCACATGCTTTAACTTTTCTGAAACTTATTCTCCTCGGGTGCAAATTTAGTAATAATAGAACCTTAATATAGGATTATTATATATAACCAAAGTGTTGTACCCTCCTAATATTCTGAAATGAAATAAAAGAAAAAAGAAACCTATGGTAGATCCATACAATGGAATGTTACCTAGCCATAAAAAGGAACAGACTTGATATACACAAGTAATACGGTTACATCTCAAAAGCATTTGCTAAGTAAAAGAAGCAAAATCCCCAAAACTACATACCATAGAATTCCATTTATATGATATTCTAAAAAACGAAAAACTATAGGGTTGGAGAACTTATCAGTGGTTAACAGAGGTTGGGAATAGGAGGAGAAGTTTATCATAAAGGGGTAGCATAAGAAAATTTTGAGGAATGATGTAATTGTTTTCTATTATAATTTTGATGGTGGATATATGACTCGATGCATTTGTCACAATGCTTAGAACTCAACACCACAAAGAGTAAATTTTACTGTGCATAGTTTTAAAAAATACATTTTTTAAAAAAGAAAAAAATATATAGGATTATTGTGAAGATTCAATGAGAGAATACATGTAAACATTTGACACCATGGCTGTGACACAAGGCACACTCAGTAACAGTTAGCTGTAACAATGAATATTTTCATCATGGAAAGAGCAACGAACTTTTCTTCTTCCTAGAAATTCAATGTTTTTTGGTGGGAGTAAAGGGTTGAGAAGGGTCCGTGGAGGAGGCAGCATCTTGTCTTTCCAGCCACCTCAGCAACATTGGTGAATTTGAACATAAGGATGCACTGTTTCATATTTTCTTGATTCAATTAACTAAAGAAGATAGAACTAGGATCTGTTGAAAAATGGGACCTCTCTTCCTAATTCAGACAAGCATGTTTAGTAAATATTTAGTGACTCCAAAAACACAGTCTAAAATTATTGTTTGTGGCATTATCTTTCATCATAAGTGGCATTAATCACACATGTTTATACTCTTAATATAAATATCGTTAATTATTCCAAACAAGAATAAGCCTCTCCAGATTCATACTGTTGCAAATGCACATCCATAACTTGATCTTGTGCCACTTAAGTTAGTCTCCATCCAGTCACTGACAGTTTGTTGATAATCAGTGGAAAACATCCAATGTATGAATTTTCTTTCAGTAATGAAGTTTTTATGCTTCCAAGGTGAATATAGATGAGAATATCCTCTTGTACCAAGATCATCAAATACATGAAAAGAAATTGGCAAAGGAAAAGACAGCTTTTGTTCTCCACAATACTGGATGAAAATTTGAAACACTGTTCACTTTTATGAAGACACACCTCATTACTTCTTAATTTCTTCCCAGAAAAACAGACTGGGAATGTAAGGTGTGACTAAATGACTAAGTGATATCTAATTATCACAAAGTGAACACATGGCCCATCACTGGGTATTTGGTCAATTCACATTTCTAAATTAATTAGCAAAGCAGTGAGAAGGGAACATTAAATACCTGAATATTCTCTTGATCCACATTTAGTCAAGATTACATCGCCTGGCTGAGAAGCACTAACAATTAACACCTGCGCATTTAGCCTGCAACCATATTTGGCTTTATGTTTGTGACTTTCTCTGGTTTGGGCCTTTTTGGGGGGTCGCAATAGCAGAATTATATTGTTAAACTGGTCCTGTAAAATTGTGGAAAATCGAGTTGGTATCACTGAAGAGATGCCCTCATGATCTGATGTGCCATCTGCCTCCAACTATCTGTAGCTTCTTGGGGAATCTGCTGAGCTTTTTGACACTATTCCATCCTCCTCCAAGGACCTTGCTGTGACTGTCTTTTGGACACATCTCTAAGTGTTAAGCAGAGAGAAAACCCAGAAGTGAGAGGAATTACTTCATGATAGCTTTTGTATTTTTCAGAGACCATAATATGCAGCGCTCTCACTGTAGCTGCTTCTGCTTCCTAAAGCTCTCAAATTTGTCTAGGAGGTACTGGCACAATCTCTCTGCACTAAGACAAGGGAGAGCCCTGGGCAAGAAGCCAGAAATATCCCATTGTTTACTACATAACAAAATAGTGTTTTGTTTGGGTTTTCTAGCAATTCATAACTATGGCTGTGATTTATTTTTTAATTAATAGACTTTTTTGAGTAGTTTTATATTTATAAAAAAGCTCATCAGAAAGTAAAGAGTTGCCATATACCATCTTGCATTAGTGTGGTACAGTTGTTAAAATTGATGAGCCAATATTGATACATCACTCTTTGTGTTATACATTCTATGGCTTTTGACAAATGTATAATGATGTGTATCCACCATTATAGCATCATAAAGAATAGTTTCACAGCCCTAAAAACCTCTGTGCTCTACACGTTCATCCTCCTTCCCACCTCTCCTTAAAACTCCTAGCAACCACTAACATTTTTGCTGTCTCCATAGTTTTGCCTTTTTCAGAAGGACAATAGTTGGAATCATATAGTAAATAGTCGCTTCAGATTGGCTTTTTTTCTCTAAGCAGTATGCTTTCAAGTTTCCTCCATGTTTTTTCATAGTTTTGACAGCTCATTTATTTTTATCACCAAATACTATTCTATTATATAAATGTGCCACAGTTTGTTTACCCATTCACTCACTGAAGGACATCTTGGCTGCTTCCAAGTTTTAGCAATTATGAATAAAGCTACTATAAACATTTGTGTGCAGGTTTTTGTGTTGACATAAGTTTTTAACTCATTTGGGTAGATACTAAGGGGCATGACTGCTTAGTTGTATGGTAAGAGTATGTTTGAACTCCATAGGTTTTGGATTGCAGTGTCCCTCTTCGTGTTGTTCACAGTGCAAGGTCATTTGTTACCTAGTTGCTTACGTGTTCAGATGTTTCCCACATCTTTTGTAGAACTCGTGTAGCTTAATGACCTCTTCAATGGTAACAACCATTTGATCGGAGACACAAGGAAGAAAAAGGCATGGAGCAACAGGGACTCTCATTCACCACTCCTCCCATGTTCCTCATCTTAGCTGGCATTGGGGCACTCATCTAACCTCGTGCAGGCTCTTCCAGCATCTGTTCACACTCTTTGTTCACTGGACAGCCAGAATGAGCTTTTAAAAATGCAAATCCCAACCCTCTTAGAAGAGAGTTCAAATTCTTAATATAACCTATGAGGCTTTGCATGTGCTGGTAACTACCCCTCCAGGTCCATTTCTGACCATTTTCTTTCATGCTTAGTTCACAACCCATCTCTACTAGCTGCCTTCCAGTTCCACGTGAGTGTTGAGTTACTAAACCACCACAGAGCCTAAGCACATACCATCCCTTCCAGTGGAAATGTGTCTTCTTTCCCACCCATTGGCTTCATATTCCTTCTTCGGGTCTCTGCTGAACTCTCCTCTTCTCAGGAGGCCCTGGCATGATGCTGACATCGGGCCCTAAAGTTACTGGCTTCCCATACCCCACATTCTTCACCATATCCTCCGCAGTTGTTATTGCAGTTATCTATTTGATATTTACCTTCTTATCTAGACAGATGTTTTGTGAGGGTAGGGCTGCATCTATTTTACTCGCTGGTTTATTTTCAGAACTCATAATAGTGATTGAGCATTGTAGCATACTAATAAATACTTATTAAATGAATGGATGAATAATAGCAAACATGTAAATATTATAATTCCAAATAGTAATTACTATGAATTAAGAAAAATTTATTAATGCCCTATTGAAAATAGACACTTCTATTATCCATGAAAATTGCCATTTCTTTTAATGGTTCCAGAAACCTGATAAAGTCCTTTATTATACACACACAACCATATGTACAAGGTTTTTCATGACTTCACTGCTGCCTACTTCTCCTGCCACATCACCTGCCTCTTCTCCCTTACACGTGAGGCTCTAGTAATGTTGAACTGCTTGCTACTCCCCACAGGCACCATGCTATTTTATAACCCTGTGGCATTGCTCTGTCTTTGTCTACTGCTTGAAAGATCTGCTCTTATTGTCTGACAAACCACCTCTGGTTCTTCTTGATACAGCTCATATATCACCTCTTCCAGGAAGCCTTCCTTGAACTCCAGCCCAGGTCAAGTATATCTCTGTGTAGCCACATTACTCTGTGTAGTCCTACATCATGGTGCAAATATTGGACAGATATTTAATGAATGAAATTGAATATCACTTACCAAGTTACACCAACAGTATTGGACTATTTCTATTTATCGTCATATCTCCCTCTAGAGACTGGGAGAGACATCAGTGATGGAGCTATTTGTCTTGTTAACTGCAGTGTCCCCAGTGCTAACAATGTGCCTGGCATGGAGTAGCCCCCTGACCTGTGTTTATGGAAACTAACTGAATGATCAATTAAGCTGGGTCAGATTTGCTCAACAGTAGTTTACTGAAATAATCACAGTAATTTTTTGTTCATCCTTGATAACCTAATAGTTTATTAAAAATATAAATTTGCTAACTTTCCAAACAGCTGTCAGAATTCATTTCTTCTAGACTATAAAAAGAGTGATTGTGTTCTAGCTGCAGTCTAAGCTGACCTAGGACCCTGAATGGATGCTCTTATCATTAGAGGTGCCTTGCAATGTAGGATTTTCCCAGCATCTCTGGGATTACATTGTACTTCCTCCTTCACTGATTGAGACAAGACAAGAATTATTCATCCATTTCCTCTCTGAAACATCCCTGCCTACCACCAAATCTGACCACTCTCTCCTCTGAGACCTACTACACACCGTACATGTCTCCATCATAACACTTATCAAACGGTATTAAAATCATTTAATGCAAATTCCCTGCAGGCAGGACTCTGTTCCATTAATCTCTATATTCAAAAACTCTCATCCAGTGGCTAGCCTATGGACACAACAATCAATGTTTTTTGAATGAAAAAATCAATGAGCCTATGTACAATAGCAATAAGTTGTAGCATTATTAATAGATGTTATAAATATATAAAAACAAAAAATCCACAATGTTTGAAAAATAAGATATAATCTCCCACATTGGCTCTAAAAAAGGAACTGACATCTACTGAATGTCTATCATGCGCCAAACACTGTGCTGGGCACTGGGCACTTTGTCAATGTTGTCTTGTTTAATCTTCACAACAACTTGACAAAATAAATACAGTCACCTCATTTTTCATATGAGGAAACTTGAATTCAGAGAACAAGGTTAGAAATTTAAGAAATGTCTGATATTATAGCTCCTTTTCCCACTATTCAGAGACTGTTATTTAAAGAGGAAAATATTCAGAATGGGAGAGAATATGTGCAGGAAGAAGAAGAAGAGATCTCTGATTAAGGGCCAGTAGAGTGAAAAGTAATCCTTTCCATGCAAAAGTTTATTGGCTCAGAACATAAGGTCTCTTTCCATTCCCTTGACTGCCCTCTGTGCACTACTCTGTGTCTAAGTAGAAATAATTCACTCTTTCCTGGAGGGGCCTGTCCTAGCTGTAGCTTTCCAGGACTGGGTGGCATAAGCAGATGCTTTAAATTAAGATCTTTGCCAAAGGAGACTTTCAAAACTGTGATTGCTTCAGTGCATTTTCTGTTTCTGTTTTCGTTTTTCTGAATTTCCCTGGTACTTTTATTATAACACAATTTGTTGATCTTCCCAAGTAGATTTCATAAAGATGGCTCAAAAAATATATTTACCAATAATATAACAGTAGATGAAAAATATTGAGTTTCCATAGGATTGAGCAAAGCCTTGTATTATGGTGTGTAGTTTCTCTGGGAGTTTATACATTATTCTCCTCACTAGATTTTAAGATCTTTGAAAGTAGAAATCACGTTCACCTCCCAAGCATCTAGGATAGTATCTTTAATGTAATAGCTGTCAATTGAATAGTTACTTGTTGAATAATTTAAAAATATGTATCATTCTGTCATCTGTGAAGGTTCTGGAAAGCCTGAAAAAATATGCACTTTGAGATGAGGAATAATTTTTCCATCTTATACGTATGCAATCTGAGACTCACTGAAATAAAATACTTTCCTCAGACCATGCATTGTGAGGGATGAGACTCAGATTCTTTGACTCCGAATCACCTCATTTTACAATTTAAGCATCTTGAAGGCTAGGGGTTGTCTTGATATGGCATACCTTGAGAAACCAGCAAATTTCTGACTATGCGGTTTTCTGTTTTCAGAAATTGCAAGCTGCCATTTATGCTATGGTAATTTTAGACACATTAACAAGTGAAAATTGAAAAGCTGGAAATAGCAAAGTTTTGTGGTTATGTATTAAGATTACTGAGAGTTGACCCACAGGACTACAGATGTTTTCTCTGCTAGTTTATGTTACATAATAGCAGAGAAACTTCTCAGGAACCTGAGTAGATTTTATTCTTGCAACTGTTGTGGTTCTAGGGGAGCTCATGGGAATTAATAAGTTTTAGAGAAGGTACTTAGCTTCTGTAAGAATAAAATGCAGTCATGAAATAAAAGTAGGGAAAAAAGAGTGCCTAGGACAGATTGCATTCTTATGTTAGAGGTTTCATGCACATCCGAAATCAGCAGTTGCCTGATGCCTGCTTAGTCTGCATTTTTAAGACAATGAACAATAGCTTTACCAGAAAATAGCATGAGGACCATTGGAAATGTAGAAAACTATTTTTAGTATTAATAGTTACTTATGAATATTTTTATTTCAATAGTCATGTATTTTTATGGCCACCTTATATATTTATTAAATTACTTTTTTTCCTACTTAGAGAGGAACTCCTACAATTCAATAGCAAAATGTCAAATAACTCAAATAAAAGATGCACAAATAGATATTTCTCCAAAGAAGGCATATAAATGGCCAATAGCTATATGAAAAGATGCTTAACATCACAAATTATCAGAGAAATGCAAATCAAAACTACAATGACATATCACCTCACACTTATTAAGATGACTATTATCAAAAAAACAAAAGATACCAAGTGTTGACAAGGATGTGGAGAAGTTGGAACTTGTCAGTAGGAATATAAAATGGTGCAGTAGCTATGGAAAACAGTATGGACGTTCCTTAAAAAGTGTAAAAGAGAACTATCTTATGATCTAGCAATCCCACTTCTGGGTATATATCCAAAACCATTGAAATCAAGATCTTGAAGAGATATCCACACTCCTAGGTTCATTGCAGCATTATTCATAATAGCCAACATATGGAATAAACCTAAGTGCCCATTAATGGATGAATGGGTAAAGAATATGTGGTATATATACACAATGGAATAATATTCAGCCTTAAAAAAGAAGAAAATACCATAATTTGCAACAACATGGATGAACCTGGAGGATATCATGCTAAGTGAAATACATTAGTCACAGAAGGACAAATAATGCATGATTCCACTTATATGAGATATCTATAATAGTCAAACTCAGAGAAGTAGAAAATGCAGCAGTTGCATGAGTAAAAATTTTCAGTTACACTAGATGAATAAGTTTAAAAGATCTTCTGTACATCATAGTACCTATAGTTAACAATACAATATTATTGTGCACTTCAAATTTATTAAGAGAGTAGATCTCATGTTAAATGTTCTTACCACACACACACAGATAAAGACACAAGGAAAGTTTGGGGTGTCTTGGATATATCTATTACTTTGATTGTGGTAATGGTATCATGGGTGTTTGCATTTGTCTAAACTCATCAAATTGTACACATTAAATATTTACAGGTTTTATTTTGCATATCAGTTATACCTCAATAAAGCTATTTAAGAAAGTAAAATAAATTTTCCATCTATCAAAGGCTCAATACCTCTCATGATAGCAACAGAGAATATAAAATACCTTGGAATATATTTACTAAGGAGGTGAAAGACCTCTACAGGAAGAACTACGAAACTCTGAGGAAGGAAATAGCAGAGGACATAAACAGATGAAAAAAATATACCATGCTCATGGCTTGGCAGAATCAACATTGTTAAAATGTCTATACTACCCAAAGTGATCTACAGACTCAATGCAATCCTTATTAAAATACCAACATCATTTTTTGCAGATCTAGAAAAAATAATTCTACACTTTGTGTGGAACCAGAAAAGACCCCGTATAGCCAAAGCAACCTTAAGCAAAAACAACAAATGGGGAGGCATCAATTTATCAGACTTCAAGCTATACTACAAGGCTATAGTAACCAAAATAGCATGGTACTGGCACAAGAACAGAGACATAGGCCAATGGAAGAGGACTGAGAACCCAGATATAAAACCATCCTCATATAGCCATCTGATCTTTGACAAATCAGACAAAAACATACACAGGGGAAAAGAATCCCTATTCAATAAATGGTGCTAGGAAAACTGGACAGCCACATGTAGAAGACTGAAACAGGATCTTCACCTCTCACCTCTCACAAAAATCAACTCATGATGGATAACAAATTTAAACCTAAGACGTGAAACCATAAGAATTCTAGAAGAAAAAAATGGAAAAACTCTTATTGACATCAGCCTAGGCAAAGAATTTATGAAGAAGACCCCAAAAGCAATCACAGCAACAACAAAAATAAATAAGTGGGACTGTATAAAATTAAAAAGCTTCTGTACAGTCAAAGAAACTATCACTAGAGTGAATAGACAACCTAAAGAATGGGAGAAAATATTTGCATGCTATATATCTGATAAAGGGCTGATAACTAGAATCTACATAGAACTCAGGAAAATCAGCAAGAAAAAATCAAACAACCCCTTGAAAATGTGGGCAAAGGACATGAACAGAAACTTCAAAAGAAGATAATGGCCAGGAAATATATGAAAAAATGCTCAACATTTCTAATCATCAGGGAAATGCAAATCAAAACCATAATGAGATATCACCGAAGTTCAGTGAGAATGGCTTTTATCGAAAAGTCCCAAAACAACAAATGTTGGCATGGATGCGGAGAGATAGGAACACTCATACACTGCTGGTGGGGTGCAAACTAATACAACCTCTGTGGAAAGTAATATGGAGATATCTCAAAGAACTAAAAGTAGAACTACCATTTGATCCAACCATCACACCACTAGGTATCTACCCAAAGGAAAAAAAGACATTCTATAATAAAGACATCTGCACTTGAATACTCATAGCAGGACAATTCACAATTGCAAAGATATGGAAACAACCCAAGTGCCCATGAATACATGAGTGGATTAATAAAATGTGGTAAATGTGTACCACGGAGTACTACTCAGCCATAAAAAAATGGTGAACTAATACCTCTTGTGTTATCCTGGATGGAGCTGGAGACCATTCTTCTAAGTGAAGTATCACAAGAATGGAAAAACAAGCAACACATGTACTCACCATTAAATTGGTACTAATTTATCAACACTTATGTGCACATATGGAAGTAACATTCATCAGGTGTCAGAAAGGTGGTGGGGGAGGAGAGGATGGGTAAATTCACACCTAATGGGTGCAGGGTGCACTGTCTGGGGGATGGGCACGCTTGTAGCTCTGACTCGCGTGGTGCAAAGACAATATATGTAACCTAAACGTTTGTACCCCCGTAATATTCTGAAATAAAAAAAATTTCCTTCTAAAATAAACTTATTTTAGTATAGAAGTGATTTTATTCAGAAACAACAAAGAAACTAATAGTAGGGGTAATACATGGACATGAAAAATTATTTCTGATATATGAATGACTGACATTCAGGAAACACTATGTTACAACATAAGTTGATACAAATATTCCTCTATTTTAAAATTTTCTTTGCAAAATTAAAGGCTCCCTCAGTTACACTTCCTTAACATGTTGAAAATATCTTTACTACAGAATATTTTGATAACTTTTTTTGTCTGTCACAGATGCTAGTAACTTAAAAGTTCTATGTATTATTTTTCTTCATGACATAATACCTCACACAATAGGTGCTAAATAAAGGCAAATGATTATGTACGTATTAATAGTTTATTGCCAAAAATAAGTATAAAAAATTGAAGATGGATTCCAGAGACGAAATTAACAATATTTCGTAAACAGATAGCTGTGCTGGGTGACCAGAGAGAGACATCATAGATGGATTCTGGGTTTACTAAATTAATATTTAATTAGATAATACTATATTAGAATAAATACATTTTATAATATACTCATAAACTGATCTCATCTTTTTGAGATTCCACATTCAAAATAAACCTATTTTAAGCTATTGCTGACTGCTTTTATAACATTTGTGTTATTCATTCTTAATGAAATCATCTTATTATGTAACTCTAAGAAATATATTAAATTTAGTTTTATTTTTAAAAATGTTGATATTCACCACATTCTCACTCTTGCCTCATGGGCTTTTCTTTCATTTGCCCAAAGATAACTGTTACTTTGACAGTGAAATGAAATCTCTCAGCTTCCCTGGCACTCTGTGGTCAGTAAACTTTGTCTAAAATGTAGCTTTGCCCGCATTTATTTTGCTGGAAAATGAAATAAAACAAGTTCTCAGGATACATATATTCTGTGCCTATTACCTTGTTGTTTCATTTCACGCTGGTGAAACTTTCTGTTTATTCTTACTGCAATTGTCTCTGCCAGCTTTCTCTCCACATAGCAATCTGCAATAACCTGCCCAGGGGTGAGCTTAGTTCCCAGACACTAAGACAAGGAAAACCTGGAAGTAGGTTGGGGACCTCCTTCCCCTTTACTGGTAAACAGGATCTGAAATGAGTCTGCCACCTCCACACCCGATATCCTGGGCATGTGTGCAGCCCCTGGGTGTACCTGAGAACACTGAACCACAGTTGCACACTTGCAAGGACACCCATCTGTGTGTTCTGTCTCCTTCTAGTTTATAACTGGGAAATAATTCATTACCCTTTCATTCAATGTTCATATCTGCAAAGTCATAATACCCAGATTTCAGACTGTTCGGAGACATTGACCAGGGTGATACTGTCCTCCACACTACTGAGGCACTACACGCACATCCAGACACAGGCTCTTTCCACAGTCATGAGGGGGTATATTTGTGAAACTCTTTGATAATCAAATTCAAAAGACACAATTATTAATTATTTTTATGTTGAGAGTGACCATATGGCCTAGTTTTCCTGTGATATTTCCTTTTATGGTTGTTCTGTCAGAGTAACAACACCCCTGAGCACTCTTAAAGTTGTACTGAATTAGACAATCAATTGTGGTCATCCTATTTATGTCCTTAGAAAAACCTGTTCACTTCTTTTAGCCTTAATGAAAGGGATTGAACACTATGATTTCTACAGACCCTTCCAGTTTTAACATTCTACAAAAAATAAGGTCAACCTCAAGTACACAAGAAAACAATGAAGTTAAAAGAAAAAAAAAAACCTTTTCTGGAATCAACCCATTCCAAGTATTAATATGAAATTTATTTTATTTTTGGATACATAGACTGACTTTTGCAAGATCTTTGTGTTTTAATGTGAAAATGGATCTTGTGCTTATCCAACCCTTTCACATGGGAAAAAAAGGTAAGTTCTGATGATCCTAGAAGCTTATTTTCTCCTAATTTAGTATGGCTTAGCAAGTGGCTAGATGCAGCTCAAAACAGGACAGGTTGATACTAGCAGCTAAATTTTGGAGGCCCCTTTCTAAAAGCACTATTTTCTCAACTAAGAAACATCCGATATTACATAGTGGGGTTGATGTTCTCTGCCTTTTTTCCCAACTTTGTTACAAACATGGGGGTAGCATCCTGCTTTGCTAGCATTTTCCATGGTGTCTCCAGCTGGTCCACTCAGGCACATTTCCCTGCTGTATGGGAATGAGTGGTGCGACTGCATAATTTGCTGATTCTCTGACATTAATTCCCTTGCATGGCAACAGTATAATATACCATGACAAGATTAAAGTGTCCCTTTTATGTTATTAGTAGCCATTTCACCAGGGACACCAAACTGTTTACCATCAATATACTAAGAAGGAAGCAGCTCAGTTTGACAAGGAGAGTACTAGAAAACCCCTAGCCCTTGTCCTGTTCAGCCTTGTCACATAGCCTCTAAGTCTGTCCTATCACCTAGAAAATAAATGCAGTGAATAGATCAGATTCAATTCTGGACCAATAAAGTATCCAAGTAAATTGATTATGGAATCTAGGATGAAGAAAAAGAAGCCCACTAGAGGAAGAAAAAGAATTTGAATCACAGATACCGTGCTTATAGCTGAATCTGCAATTTAAAGCTCACATTGTGAATAGATTTCCTGTCTGCAAAGATGGTCAAGTCTCATAAGGTGCCGCTTCTTATATCCAGATACAGATTTTATTGTTGATGGCTCCTTCCAACAGTACAATGTCACTAGGGCACACATCTAGGCCTCGACCTTTTCACAGGCAAAGTTGAGTTGGATAGACGCTGCATATCTAGCCCCTACAACTGTGTTTAGGTCAGGAACGGTTCTTTCTATGGGAGGCTTGGTGCCTTACGTTCAATAGGTATTCAACAAACACTTAAATGTTGATGAAAATTAATGAAATTTAGGGTCATGTAACATGTATTAAACATCTTTTATGTGCTACGTTTTTTCACATCTTTTCTTGCTTCACCAATAAAAAAACTGAATCTCAGAGAGTTCATAACGCTTGCAAGTGGTGGAACAAGAATTACTGGTTTTTTAACATCAAGTATCTGGACTCCATGTGGATATGCCAGTACTGAGCGGGTCAGCAACAGGATAGTCATGTGAGAGTACAGAATATCTTGTGGTATTTTTTCCCAAATCTTTGGAAAATAAAAAGTAGGGGGAGGAGCTTCTCATCATTTTAGTCAGGCTCATCCTGGTCACAGGTTCATATCATGTCTCCAATCTTCTTTCACATCTAGCTATACTGTAAGATTCATGATCCTTTTAAACAGATTTTAAAAGACTAAATGAAATTTGGCTTTAAAATAACCTTTTAAAATGTCATCAAGTTATGTTTGAGAACTTTATAAATGAGAGCAGTAGTTATGCAATCCCATGTTTAATTACCATGTTCATGAACCTTTAAAATAAATATAACTGTATTTACAAATGAGCTACCCCAAGCTACCCCAAGATTTCAATTCATGGAGAATGCCTAGGGTTGGCTTTTTATCAAGAAGTATTTTCATTGGAAACCTTTGTGTTTTTCTCATAGCAATAACAATATAGACCAGAATTTTTCAACTGGCGTTGCATGAAAAGGATCCGTATGGTCTTGGTTTTCCTAGCATGGCTGATTCAAGCCTGTTGTTCTGGTATAATTATTAATAGCACTTTCAGAAGTGAAAGTGGTTACCCTATCCAAGGTTTGGTCTGCCCAAGCCATAAAAGAAACTTGGACACACATGATTCTAGAAGTTGATGCTTTTAAATACTTATTTTTTTTAATTTAGAAAAACTACTTACATGAACAAGGGTGTTAGTTCTAGCATTGTTTATAATAATTATTAAAAATAACCTAAATGTCCAGTGGATAACAGAATGATTAAGGTAAATATATTTAGCCACACGGTGTGATATTGTGCTGTCACTGAAAGCAATAAATAGGAATATTGTATAACATTCAGAAAAAAATGTTAAAGTGATAAAAAGTGAGACATAAAATTTATGATTACAATTATTTTGAAAGATGCATATGAAAATGAATAAATGAAGACAGTTGGGAAGTTTTATCTAGTGAAAATAGGTTTTTAAAAATTTGGTTATTCAGAGAGCATTTTTGAAGCACCACATTTTGAGTCTTGCTAACTCACTTGAAATCATAGGAATTTTTTGAAACGCTTCTGTATTTTATATTGCTATCATTTTATTATTATTTTTACTTTAGCATAATTATAAAATCTCTTCTGATTATAACACATGGCAGGATAGAGCATAAAGAAGATTTATTGTATAATGCAAAGCTGGTAGCCTAACAATTATATTTCAACATTTGTACAATAAATGAATATTTAATAAATGTTATGGACCAATCAATGGTCAGAACCTTGGTAAAATGGTGTCTTCAGTCTCGAATTGCACTTGAAATGTTTCCTAAATTTGCATTATAATAAAATATTTATGCACATCCAAGCCTTTATTTAAAACTATCCCATCTACTGTTTGGAACAGCTGGGTAGCAAATGTATTAAGAGGACTATTTTCAATTCCACCATCTGCCTCTGCAAATGTGAAGATCTCTGAGTTCATGATTTTTAATTGGTCCATTTGAACATAAATGACTATTTCATAGTTAAGAAAGCAATGCACATACCTACAGTCTACTTTTCCTTCTCTTAATATTGAATGTTTAAATAACATAAAGTAGTCAATGGATCATGCCCTGATTCTTACTTCCACCTCATCCAACACAGTCACTCTTATACCTTTTTGCTTACTAAACTTGATATTACCTTGTCCAAAATCTTTCCATGGCTTTTTATTAACTACTGGATGAAATCATGGCATTTTGTCATTGCATCTAAGACTCTCCTTAATGAAATCTCAATACCCATGTCCAACTAATCTCCTACAAATACCCCATGCTCCAGAATGAACCTCTCTCTGAAATTAACTGCTCTTGGCTCTTTGGTCATGCCTTTCTTACACCCTGCAACTTCCCTTCTCCCCATCTTTACTTGTTCCAATCCTAAATGTCATTCAATGTGCAGCTAAAATGCTGCCTTGTTCACGAAGTATATTTTATACTTTCCACTAGAAGGGATTTCTCTATTTCCCAAATTTCCATAGAATTAAAATTAACTATTTCTTAGCACATAGCACTTTTACATTGTCATTTTATATCCTATAAGCTCTTGGAATATAAGCCCTATGTTTGCTTTCTGTAACCTTCATAGAACTAGAACTAGTACCTAGTTCCTTGGCATATGGTAAATATTTTCAGGCTTACAAAAATCTAATAGTACAAAGAATCCTCATGAATCCTTCACTCAGAATCACCAAATCTTAACATGTTACATAAACAAGTACAATTTTTCAAGACCAGAAAATTGACTTCAATTCCATACTATTAACTATCCTTCTGACCTTTTCAAAATTTGTCAATTGCTCCATTAAAGTCCTTTCTCTAGACAAGGATCCAATTCAGGATCATATACCACATTTTGTTTTATATCATCTTATGTTTCCTTTAATTTAGGATAGATCTTCAGTTTTTCTTTGTTTTTGATAACTGTCAGTTTTGAAGAATATTAGTCAATTATTTTGGAGAATACTGGTCAATTTTTTAATATAATATTGTACAGTTGGATTTGTCTATATTTACTCCTGATTATATTTAGATTGCATTTATAGTAAGAATAACACAAAAGTTATTTTGAGCCCTCTCAGGACATCCTATCAAGAGGCTCATGATAATAATATGTCTCATTACTGGTGATGTTCAAGTTTACCACTTAGTTAAGAATAATTTTTGTCAGTTTTTTCCACTATAATGTTACAATGTTTTCCATTGTACATTGTAGAGAGATACTTTCAGAATATGAAAATATCCTATTTCTTATTACTTTGCATGCTAATTTTAGCACCCATTGATGACTCTTGCCTGAAACTATTATTATTGTGGTGTTTACCAAAGGATTTTTTTTCCTATTTTTGTCACTCTTTCTATACTCACTAATGCTAATTTTACCATGGGGAATAGCTTTCTAATCCTCTCACTTATTTGTTTATATTTAATTATTTATTTCTGTCATTACTGACTCATGGATATCTATTCAATTAATATTTTAATATTATCATTAAATGTATCTTGGAGCAGTGCATATATTTTTAGAGAAAATATGGCTAAGATTCAACTGGGTACTGTTTTGTATGTTCCACATGTTTCAGCTTATTAATACTCACAGTAACCCTAAGAGGTAGGTAGTATGACCATACTCATTTTAAAAATGAGGAATTTGAGACACAGGGACTTAGGTAACCTGCCCAAGTTGCTCCACCAGTAAGTGACAGAGTTCGGATTAGAATCTCAGCAATCTGGCTCCAGAGTCCATGCTCTTAACCAAAATAATACACTTCATCTAATAAGGCTTTGTGAAAATCAGGAATAGTTTTTCTCTCTCTTGTCATTAACATATCTACAACCAAGATCAGTAAGAACACAAAGCATGCTCAAATCTCAGCATCATGGGACCAGGAGGTGGCAAAGGAAGCTGGAATTAAGCAGAGTCTATTCCCAAAAGTAAAAGACTTGGCGGGTTGGAGGAAGACAATCTAGCTGCAGAGGCAGGTGCTGGTAGGGATGGTATAGCAACCTGAGATCTACCAGGGGACAGTTTCATCATATCCCAAATAGGGTCTATTGGTAGTATCTTCTTCCTGTGCTGTCTTAAGAATTCTTGTTGCTGTAACTGATTGGGATTGTATACCATGGGTGCAGAATAGAAGAATGGCTACACCTGTGGCAGTTAACTAGTCATATCTAGAGGCAGACAAAGAGTTGGGAAACTACACAGCAACCACGACCTAAGATGAGTTCAGTGGTATGTAATTAAATGATTTTTATGATGGAAAGAATCAATATCATTGTGGCTAGTCAGGACTAGGTGAGATCACTGATCTGGAATACCAGGAAGATAATCAGGCAGACTACAGAATAGAGAATTAAAGCAAAAATTCAGTTTTGCAACTGGATCAACATAGTAGGGGAGAAAGAACTATTGCAACTTGGAAACCACACAACCTAAAAGGCACCTGCTTCTGGTAGGTGTAGCAACACAGTACCCTCCCTGCCAGGGTTAGGCCTACAGTGATTACCCTTCACGCTAAACTTCTTTTAGTGGGGCTGAGACTGCTGAAATTCTTATTGCCTCTGCCAGAAAATGCCTCAAGAATCTCCAGAACTGTAAATACTTGAGCCTATAGATGGGGCTTCTTCATTCAATTCTTACATTCATGCATTTACTCTTTTCAAATGCATACAATGTGCCATGCATACATGCAAGAGATAGACCATGATCAAGACATGATCTACACTCTCAAATAATTTATGTTCTAGTGATGTAGGTCTCCAATAATAAGTACAGAGTGTACATAGAAAGGAAAAGAGACTCAAACTTGTAGTGGTGTGGGTGGGTGGGAGGGGGAAGAAAGAGTTTCATGGAGGAAATAGATCCAGCTGTGAGGATAATGGGAGCAGAGGAATTGAGACAGTTCTAACAGGAATACATACTTGTTAAAAATGCAAACACATTTAAAACAATATGAAGTGGCTCAGCAAACAAGATGACTGCCTCGGTAAAAGAACATCATCAAAACCACCCCCACTGCCATCTCTGATTAGCATAGTCAGTTATGGTGAAGCGGAAGGAAGGTTAGGCTTTGCCACAGATATTTAGACTCTTAAATAGCTGTAAAAGCATGACATTGAATAACGTTTGTGCAACCCCTTCCCTAACAATAGAGATTAGAGCTGCAGAAGATCTAAGCGGTCATGGAGTTCAGTATCTGATCAGCTCTAATTCTAGAAAGGTGTAATAGTAATTATTTATATTTGCATAATACTTTGTAAAGCACATTCACAATCATTATCTTGTTTGATCCTCACAACAATTTTCTGAAATAAGCAGGAATATTATTAAAATCCTTATTTCCCAGAAAAGGAAACCTTAGGAGCTACAGAAATTAAGTTAATGACTAGAGAAGACAAAGCTAGGAAGTAGAGCCAAATCTGGAATCCAGATTACTAAGTTTTCATCAGTGTTCTCTCCATGATACCAACTCCTCCAATTTGCCAGTTAATCAAAGGGCAGCTCATACTTTGCAATGGGGAGTCTGATATTTTCTCTGAGTGACTTCCCATTTATCTATTGTTCCTTTCTATGAAAAGGCTATGAGGAGAAGGAGTATTAATGTTACATAGAGAAAGTCATTCAAAGTATGACTCCCCTGGAACACCTATCTTAGCTTCTCTTTGGGAGTCTGCAGAAAAGCCGTATTCTTGTCCTTACCACAGGCTTTCTAATTGAGAATTGGTGGGTGTGAAAAATGCATTTTTAACAAGCCCATCTGGAATTTTGATGTACTTTGAAATTTCTGAACTGCTTCTACAGAGTTTTGGTAGGCTCTGCCCTCCCCCTAGTCAGAGCAGATGAAGCAGAAGAAAAGGTGAAGAGGAAGCTTCAGGCAGCTTCCCTTTATGAAGCAGCAGCATCAAGGACCAGTATTGGAGGGGCTGTGACCCCCCCCCCACAGGCTCCATCAACACTTGAAAAGACATATAATAACAGGGAGCTCACTGTAAAAATATACCTTCAAGGGACATCTCCTAGGCTTTTCTTTCAAATAAATTGTTTCTCATTTAACCCTATTTTATAGAAACTCCATATCTGACCCTGCATGGGCTGTGACATCAGATCCCATGGTTTTAAGGGAAAAAGGTATGGGACCATCTCACCTTTCCTGCAGGAATTCAATAGGCAAGTGAATGTTAAAGCTCTGAGGAAAATCCCAAAAGAAAATATCCACTCAAGCTGCTACCACTCGGCATAGAACTGGGTGTACACTAGACCTCATGTTATGTTTAGGTTTTATTAGTACAAGATTTTGGTGGGCAGATGATATTTTCATAACCTGAATATATTGGAACTTTATTGCCATCTCAGTGTCCAAACATCTGGGACATCCACACATTATCTCCCATGCCAAATAGTTTGCCTCTCCACTGCTGGATATGTTCAGCATGATTGGAAATGACAGAGCCTGTGTCTTTCCCAAAATGACTTGCAGTGGTGACCTCTTCTTAGAAGGCATTGTATGTTTTATTTTGTGGGCTCCCACAGGCTTAGTAGGTTTGTAGGATTCAGTGCCAGTGAAAGAGATATGATTATAAGGCCTTAGGATAGGCCTTGGGCCATTTTACCAGGATCCAAATTATCAGTGAACCAAACAGCCTGTCTGGAAGAGATTTGAGGCAAACAAAATCACATTTCATCATATCAGAAACCTAACAACAATTTTCCACAATTAATCACTAACCAAAAATGGCAGATTGTAGCCCCAGAAGCAGCAGATACTTCTAATTAGTTCTAGATGATTGACCACACACAGAGATTTGGCTATACATGCTAGAAGGAATTGCAATTAATTGCCAATGGTAATGAAGCTTATATTGACTAGTTAGGCAAACATCAAAAGCAAAATTCAAAGCTGTTTCAAGAAAATACTGAAATGATACTGATGGTTGCTGAACAAGACAGCTGTTCACAGGTTTGTCAAATGAATATTAATATAAGAAGCATGCTAGTAAAATTCCTTTCTATATCATAATTAAAAAGGCAGATTAAACATGCATCTCCCATTTCCTAAGGTCTGAATTTATAAATCTAGGACCATAGTTAGATAAATAACTTTGCCTCCTCTGGTTGAAAGCCAAATGAGAGCAATTTGATTTACATTAAATACGTTCAAGTGAATAATATTAATGAAAGGCCAGAGGGGAAAAAAATGCAGGAAAAGAAAAAATGATACTGAGGTCTAATAGCAATGCGTTACAAACAGACAAGGAGACATTAACAGCCAGACATTCTGTGCAGCAAACCATTATTTATGACAAGGTCACCTTTGCTGTAAGTAGTTATTCAGGAATCATTGAGTTATAGGCTGGTGGAAACTTTAGAAACCGCAAAATCCATCCCCTTTGTTTTACAGATTTTGAAACCAAAGCCCAGGAGTAGGGAATGAAAGAGAAGGGAAGGAACTAACAATTATTAAGCACCTATGGTATAAAAGTACACATTTCTATGCTTTCCACACATCCCACTCATTCAATCCCTATATGGACCTTGAGAGGCAGCTGTCAATGGTCCCAGGTCATACATAAGGAAACTAAGGCTTGAACAGAAGAAATGTTAGAGCTTGTCCTACTGCACCATGTTACCTTTCTGGGAAGGAAACATAGCTAGCTTACTTGGTGAACCAGCACTGCTCTGGGACTGGACTCTAGTCTCAGGAATTTATCCTTGACCCAGGAATCAACCCATAACAATTCTATCAAAAGCACTTTCTAGAATCTCAAAAATAATATCTGGGAAATATTTAAAAAGTGAAAACATTTGGCAAACATTGAGTTTAAGGGTAGGATAAGTCCTATCTACTCCAGAATATGTATCTGTATACTTATGTAGGAATAAGAGAGTCTATTAGAGTACATTGATTAATAATTATGACTAACATTGATTGAAGATCAATTGTGTGCCTAGGCCTGTACTAGACAGTTTAATTTTGTTAATACCTGATAGTATAATTATTATTGTATCTTACAGATTAAAAAATTAACATGCCTTAGAATGGTTAAGTGATTTCCACAAGGCTACATAGTCAAGTGGCAAAGCCAGATTTTAAGCCCACGTTTACAGGCACCCAGAGCCCCCGCTTTTGCTTCTTTACCACTCAGCTATTCTGATATACCTTAACTCTCTACTGAGTTTCCATAGCATTCTCAGACTAAACAGTTCATGTGGACCTTGGCCTTGTAGCATGTCTTCTAACTTCTGCCTTGTATCTTCTCCATATCCTCTAACTTGTAACTTCTATGGTTCTTCTGTGTGCCAGTCATGTGTTCCACAAAGATGGAAAACGTAAGTACCTCTCTATATCATCTCAACACCCAGTACCATATCTCACATATTGCCAACAGAGCAAATGTCAATAGCAATACCTCTGACAAGGGGCTACTGTTGGTAACCTCTGGGGATAGGACCCCCAGCAGTCAATCCCCACCTCAGTTTTTTTATTCAGTCACTTTGTACCCATACTGAGAAATTCCTGAGGCAGTCAAGAAGTGGGTATTCCTAAAAGGTCCCATTTACCACCTGAGTGACCTTGGCCACATTAATTGTCTCTGTGTCTCAGTTCCCTTATCTATAAGGTGAATATAAAACCACGTATCTCAAAGACTTGTGTGAAAATTAGAAGAAATGATGCTTTGTTGAATACCTGGCATATAGTAAGCATTCAATAAATGTTGATGATCATGGTCTCTCTTGGTTCCAGCCTTTGCTAATAATCTTTGTATAATTCTTGGATCGATAATTCTTTGATTCCCTCTGCTCCTCCTTGACCTCTTTAACATGGCCCAACAAACACCTTAACTTAGGTGTCACCTCTTTGGGCGTAGCCATACCCATTATTCTCACTCCTGCAACCATGGTTGGGTTGCTCATATCTCCTTTTGTGCTGCATATGAAATATATATAGACATCCAGAACAACTTCCACAACATTGTAGAACACTGTAAGGTACCTTGTTTCTTATTAATTTGCCTTTTTCCTACTACTGGGTAGTAATCCATATGACAACAGGGATGGTATCTAAGGTATCTTTGTTCAGTGTGCTTCTAGCATAGTAAGTGTCAAATTTTTACTGAATTCATCTCTACGTATCATATATACACACGCTCTCCCTATATTAGAGACTAGAGAAGAGAATTTATTTCTTTGAGTCACAAATGGGATTCAATTTGGATCCATTGAATTTGGAGACAAAAAAATAAATATAAGCCAACATCTTTTTCCAATATATGAGATGATTGATTTTCATATGCACTCATCATATACTAATTGGTTTTTAAATGAAAATAAATCATCACAGTTTCTGATTTCTTGCTACAGCCAAAAACAGAGACTATTAATATGATGGAATAACTCTTTTCTATATATTCACACATGAAAGCTAGTTGTAATCAGAAAAAAGAAGTAGCATGTAAGAATTGGAGAAGGAAGGAATTATGGCTGCTCTTCCCAATATGAAAATTTAAAAATTTTAATGAAGTCAAGACACCTAACCAAAAAAACCCAAAAATCTATAAATCATACACTTTTGACCTTATAATTTTCCCAAAATTTTCAGGTACAAAGAATATCCAATTTAAGCAGAATTTTTTAAAATTTTATTTATTTTTATTTTTAAATTAATGTGATTCAAAAAGTAAGTGTACTATGAGTATAACATTGTCATTCCATAAACAAGACACCTCACCCTCCAATTATTTTAATGAGAAAATCCCATTCCTACTCACCTTCTGTTTCTCATTAAAACCATAGGCTGCCAACCTATTTTCCCACTTTCTGGTAGTGAGGAGCTAATGCCTCAAAACTATTTAAAACTATTCCCAAGAGTATAGATACATGTTAGAGCACAGTTTCAAAATGTTTTCCACAAAGCCCTAATAATTTCTTCAGTTACATGAGCTTTCACTGTGTCAATGTGAACATAGCATAGCAAGTTGGGTAACATATTCCTTAGACTTGAACATGAAAGAAAAACATTAAAGAACATCATTGAAGCCGACCTAAGAAATGGAGTAGATATAGAACCACGTATCTGAATTTAGATGAACACCAATGTTCTTATCTAAACACAATCAGTAGAAGAACCTATATTACAATTTAGGTTTACCATGTCCCAGATCTTTTCATCTGCCACATATGTGCTGCCATGTTCAGTCAGCAAGAGTTCACTAGGCAGTTATTCATACGGTGTTTGTGGATATGCAAATGAGATGAAAGAGAAGACCTTGGCATGACAAGGTCTTATAAAATATGTTAAGTAGAATTAATATGTCTCATATAGTACTATATGATTTTGTCTTTTAGAGTTTCTATAAAATGTAAATTATGAATAAAAATGAAAAATTATACATTGACTTTGTTATATATAACATATATACAACATGTATACATTATACACTATATGTTATAAAACTATAAATTATATATTATAAAATCAGCAAACTTGAAGATAGGGCAATGGAAATTATTGAATCTGAGGAACAGGAAGAAAAAATGTTGAAGAAGAGTGAACAGAGCCCAAAGGACCTATAGAACACCATCAAGTTGGACAACATATGCATCATGGCATTCCCAGAGGGAGAAGAATAAGAGAAAGAGGAAGAGATATTTGAAGAAATAATGGCTGATAATTTCACAAATTTGATGAAAGACACACACACATATATATAGACACATATATACATAAGCATCCAAGAAGCTCAGTGAACTCCCCAAGACAAAGAAACCCACACTGAGATATATTATGATCAAACTCTTGAAAGACAAAGACAAAGAAAATCTCGAGAACAGTGAGAAAGGAGTGGCTCATCATATACAAGGGCTCCTCCATAATAATATGAGCAGATTTTTCATCAGAAATTTTGGAGGCGAGAAGGCAGGGGACTAATATATTCAAAGTGCTAAAAGAAAAAAAAACTATCAAACAAAAATTCCATATCATGCAAAACTGTCCATCACAAGTAAGGGAGAAATTAAGACATTCCCAGGTAAACAAAAACTGAAGGAATTCATACCACTAGACCTTCCCTACATGGAACAGGACTCAAGGGAATTCTACAGGGTTAAATGAAAGGACATTAGACAGTAATTCCAAGACATAAGGAGAAATAAAAATCTCAATGAAGGTAAATATGTGGGAAATTACAAAAGCTAGTATTATTATAACAAAGGTTTGTTATTCCACTTTTTGTTTTCTGCATGATTTAATGACATAACCATACACATAAAAAGCAATTATTGGTTTAAAGCTATTATTATTTATAACTTTGGTTAGTAAATTCACATTTTGTTTTCATCACAATTAAAAGACTAATGCATTTAAAAGTGGCTATACTGATAGCAGATAAAATAAACTTTAAATCTAAAAGGGTTACCAGAGACAAGAAAGACATTATAGATTAATAAAGGGCTCAGTACAACAAGAAGATATAGTGGTTATAAACATCTACATATCTACCAACAGACCATCAAAACATATGAAGCAAAAACTGACAGAATTAAAGACAGAAACAGTTTTACATTAATAGTTGCAGACTTCAATACCTCACTCTTAATAATGGATAGAACAACCAGACAGATGATACGTTAAGGAAATAAAGGACTTAACAAAATGAAACAACTAGATCTAACAGACATATACAGAAGAGTATACAAACAACACAGAGTATACATTCTTCTCAAGTGCATAGGGGCACTTTTCCAGAATAAACTATAGGTATTACCGCAAGTTAAATCTCAATAGATTTTAAAATACATCATACAAAATATTTTCTCTGGCCACAACAGGATGAAGCTAGAACTCAATAACAGAAGTAAAACAGGAAAACTCACAAAACTGTGGAAATTGTACAACACATGGATCAAAGGAGAAATCACAAGGGAAAATAGAAAATACTTAAAGATGATGAAAAAGAAAACACAATATACCAAAGTGTATGGGACACAACAGAAGCAGTGCTAAGAGAGAAATTTATAGCTATAAACATTTACATTAAAAAATAAAATAGATTTCAAATCAACAACCTAACTTTACAGCTTAAGGTACTAGACAAAGAAGAACAGATTAAACCCAAAGCTAGAAGGAAAGAAATAATAGATTAGAACTTAGATAAACAAAACAGAGACTAGAAAAAAGCCATAGAGAAAAATCAGTGAAATCAAAAGTTGGTTCTTTGAAAAGATCAAAAAAATTGACAAACTTTTAGACAGATTGACAAAGAAAAAAAGAGAGAAGACTCAATTACTAAAATCAGAAATAAAAGTGGAATAAAATAGAATAAAATTATTCTATTATGAATAATTGTATACTGACAAATTGTATAACCTAGATGAAATGGACAAATTCTTAGAAACATAAAACCTACCAAGGCTAAATCATGTAGAAATACAAAATCTGGATAGACCTATAATTAGTAAGGGGATTGAATCAGTGACTAAAAAAATCTCCCAACAAAGAAAAGCCCTGAGTCTGATGGCTTTGTGGGTAACTTCTACCAAACATTTAAGGAACTAACATCAATTCTTCTCAAACTTTTCCAAAAAAAATTGAAGAGAAGGAACATTTCCCAACTCATTCTATGAGGCCAGCATTACCCTGATATCAAGGCCAAAGACACTACAAGAATATAAAACTATAGAACAATATCCCTTATGAACATTGACGCAAAAATCCTCAACAAAATATAATATTAGCAAATCAAATTCAGCAGCATATTAAAAGGATTATACACTTATAATTAGGATTTATTGCCAAGTACAATTTATGCTGGAATGCAAATATGTTTTAGCATATGTAAAAAAAGATAAATGCAATACACCACATTAACAGAATGAAGGGAAAAATACATGATTATCTCAACTGATGCAGAAGAAATTTGATAAAATTCAACACCTTCTTATGATAAAAACATTCAACAAACTAGAAATAGAAAGAAACTACCTCAACATAATAAAAGACCTATAGGAAAAACCCATAAGAAACACCATACCCAATGGTGAAAGACTGAAAGCTTTTCTTTTAAAATTAGGAACAAGGCAAGGATGCCCACTTTCACCACTTCTATTCAACATAATATTGGAAGTTCTAGTGAGAGCAATTAGAAAAAAAAGACATCTAAAATGGAAAGGAAGAAGTAAAATTATCTCTGTTCACAAAGGATGTGATCTTATATGTAGAAAACTCTAAAGACTTTACAGAAAAAAACCTGTTAGAACTAATTCAGCAAAGTAGCCAGATACATCAGTTGCATTTTTATATACTAACAATGAACAATCTGAAAAGGAAGTTACAAAAACAACTCCACTTACAATAGCATAAAGAAGAATAAAATACTTGGGAATAAACTTAACCAAAGAGGTGAAAGTCTTTTACATGAAAAACTACAAACATTGCTGAAAGAAATTAAAGAAGATAAAATAAATGGAAATACATCTAATGGTCATAGATTGGAAGAGTTAATATTGTTTAGATGTCAATACTACTTAAAACAATATACAGAATCAGTGCAATCCTTATCAAAATCCAAATGAGTCTTTTTTTTTTGCAGAAATAGAAAAACCCATCCTAAAATTCATGTGGCATCTCAAAGGAGCCCTAATAACCAAAACAATTTGAAAAAGAGGAACAAAGTGGGAGAACTCACACTTCCTTTTTTAAAAACTTACTACAAAGCTACAGAAATCAAAACAGTGTGGTACTAGCATACAGACAGACATAGACTATATTCCATAGATTAGTGGAATAGAATAGAAAGCACAGACGCAAACCTTTGATATATAGTCGAATAATTTTTGACAAGGATGCCAAGACCATTCAGTGAGGGGAATGACAGTATTTTCAATAAAGGGTGCTGGAAAAACTAGATATCCACAAGCAAAAGAGTAAGATTGGACACTTACTTAATGTTATATACAAAAATTGACTCAAGATGGACTAAAGACCTAAATATCAAACTTAAACTATAAAACTAATAGAGAAAAACTTAGAGTAAAAGCTTCATAACATTGAATTTGGAAATGATTTCTTGCATATGCCACCAAAGGCACAGGCCACAAAAGAAAGAAAATAGACAAATTAGACTTCATGAAAATTTTAAAAATGTGCAAAGACACTATTGACAGTAAAAAAGCAACCTACAGAATGGGAGAAAATATTTGCAAATTATGTATATGATAAGGGATTGATATCTAAACATACAGAGAACTCCCAATACTTAACAACAACAAACCAACCTGATTCAAAAGTGGACTTGAACAGAAATTTCTCCAAAGAAGATATATGAATGACCAATAAGCACATGAAAAGATGCTCAGTATGGTTAATCATCAGGAACATGCAAATCAAAACTACTAGATACCACCTCACACCCAATAGGATGGCTACTATAAAAAATAACAAACAAAGAGAAAATAACAAGTTTTGGTGAGGATGTGGAGAAATTGGAACCCTTGTGCACTGTCGGTGGGAATGTATAATGGTATAGCTGCTGTGGAAAATAGTATGATGGTTCCTTAAAAATTAAAAATATAATTTCCATATGATTCAGCAATTCCAAAGAATTGACAGTAGGGTCTCAAAGAGATATTTTGTATACTCATGTTTATAGCAGTATTATTCACAATAGCTAAAATGTGGAAGCAACTCAAGTGCCCATTGATGGACGAATGGATGAGAAAATGTGGTATATATATACAATGGAATATTCAGCCTTAAAAAGGAAGGAGATTCTTTCATACACTACAACATGGGTGAATTTGAGGAGATTATTCTAAGTGAAGTAAACCAGTCACAAAATGGTAAATATTGTATGATTCCACTTATATGAGGTACTTAGAGTGGTCAAAATTATAGAGACAGAGAGTGGAATGGTTGTTGCCAGGGGATGGGGAAGGAGAGAATGGAGAGTTATTGTTTAATGGGTATAGACTTCCAGTTTTACAAAATAAAAAGAATTGTGGAGATGGATAGTGGTGATGTCTGCACAACATTATGAATTTAATACCAGTGAACTGTACACTTGAAGGTGGTTAAGATGGTAAATTTTTTGCTATATGTATTTATGACAATATCAAAATTGCAAAAAAAGTAATTTTAAAAATTAAAAAACGGTCATACCCTAAAAGTAATCACACTGATCCTTATAAGACAGAGACAAGAGAGTGAATGGGGAGTAAGAGATGTGATGACTGAAGAAAGCTGGAGTGATGTGAAGACAGGGGCCGTGTGAAGGGGGTGAGGTGAAGCAGTGATGTGAGGCAGAGCCAAGGAATTCAGGCAGCCTCCAGATGCTGAAAAAGGCAAGGAAACAGACTTCCCCTGAAGGCTCCAGAAGAATGCAGCACAGCTAGATTTTATACTTTGCACCTCCAGAACTGTAAAAGAACAAATTTGTGTTGTTTTATACTCCCCCTGCAATGGATGAAATGACCTCACCAAAGGAGGTATTGGTCTGAGTAACTTTGGAAATGAATGGAGTCTGTAAGACTAGGCAAAAGGAATTGCAAATAAGTACTCTGCTCTAGTCAAAAAGTCATTTCCCATAGGGACATGGGTTAACAATTCTGATAATGTTATACAAGTATTCCTTAATCAAAGAATGAGGACAATCATTAATAATAGGAGATTGTAGGAGCCAAATTTTTCAGTTTTTGAGTGGGAATTTATGGATAACAAGGTGAGGAGGTGATAATGATCCATGTGGTTATTGTTTAGAGTTGGAGACATCAGTAAGAACTCATGTTCAACTTAATTTAGATACAGATAGCTACATAAATATATAGTAATATTTATGAACATGTGTATATAAATGGGTTAGTATACACACATACGTTTCTTTGCTTTGTCAGCTGAAAGGGTCTAAAGAAATGTGGTAAGGTGGTACATGAAGTTGTAATGAGCATACCTAGAACCCAGATCAGATCTTGATTTCTATTAGCATGTCACCATAAAAGGAACCAGGGTTGCTTAGAGACATGGCTGATTCTAGGTGCAGGAAAAATACAAAATAAGCCTGGAGCATCTTATAGAGTCATTAAGTACGGAAGCCCTCACAAAACAACAAAAACAACAAAGCACATTAAAGGGCATATCAAAAGGGCATAAGAGTTAACTGAAAGAACTCCCAGTAGACAAAGATGAACAATTTGAGCAATAAAATTATGTGTTATTGCATTTTAACCTGAAGTATAAAATAGATATCCCCAATTCCTTACTGATATGAATAAATAATCAAATGAGTTAACAAATGGGAGAGAATAGATAAATTAACCATATATAAGAATTCCAAATAAATTATGTAGACTCATCATCCTAAAAGAGGGAGAGCAAAACTCTCCAGTCTTAAGTATGGGCTGTGCAGAGTGACTTCCTTCTGAAGAGTAAAGTGTCGAAAGGGGAGAGGAGAGAATAACTTTACAGTGGAGAAACCTGGCACACACTGCTTCAGCCAGGTGATCATGGTTAACAACAGTCATAAATCATGTTGATAGTATATGGCCATGATATGATATGATTAAAATGGCAATTCACCTCTATGATCTACCTCTCTAAAACTCATAACCCCATTCAGTATATGCCCAGTAGTGGGATTTCTGGATCAAATGATAGTTCTACTTTTAGTTCTCTGAAGTATCTTCATATTACTTTCCACAGAGGTTGTATTAATTTGCAGTCCCACCATCAGTGCATGAGTATTCCTGTCTCTCTGCATCCACACCAACATTGTTGTTTTGGGACTTTTGACAAAAGCCATTCTCACTGGAGTTAAGTGATACCTCATTGTGGTTTAGATTTGCATTTCCATGATGATTAGAGATGTTGAGCATTTTTTCATATGTTTCTTGGTCATTAATCTATCTTCTTTTGAAAAGTTTTAGTTCATGTCCTTTGCCCACTTTTTAATTGGGTTGTTTGATTTTTTCTTGCTGATTTTTCTGCATTCTATATAGATTCTAGTTATCAGCCCTTTATTGGATGTATAGCATGCAAATATTTTCTTCCATTCTGTAGGTTGGCTATTTGCTCTAATGACAGTTTCCTTGGCTGTGCAGAAACTTTTTAATTTGATCAGGTCCCATTTATTTATTTTTGTTGGTGCTGTGATTACTTTTGGGGTAATGAATTCTTCATGAATTCTTTGCCTAGGCTGATGTCTATAAGAGCTTTTCTAACGTTTTCTTCTAGAATTCTATGGTTTTTCATCTTAGGTTTAAGTCTGTTATCCATTGTGAGTTGATTTTTGTGAGCGGTGAGAGGTGTGGATCCTGTTTCAGTCTTCTACATGTGGTTATCCAATTTTCCCAGCACCATGTATTGAATAAGGATTCTTTTCCCCCGTGTATGTTTTTGTCTGCTTTGTCAAAGATCATATGGCTATATGACGATGGCTTTATATCTTGGTTCTCAGTCCTGTTCCATTGGTCTATGTCTCTGTTCTTGTGCCAGTACCATGCTGTTTTGGTCACTATAGCCTTGTAGCATAGCTTGAAGTCTGGTAAATTGATGCCTCCCAATTTGTTGTTTTTGCTTAAGATTGCTTTGGCTATATAGGGTCTTTTCTGCTTCCATACCAAACATAGAATTATTTTTTCTAGATCTACAAAAAATGATGTTGGTAGTTTAATAGGGATTGCATTGAATATATAGATCACTTTGGGTAGTATAGACATTTTAACAATGTTGATTCTGCCAATCCATAAGCATGGTATAGTTTTCCATTTGTTTATGTCCTCTGCTATTTCCTTCCTCAGAGTTTCATAGTTCTCCCTGTAAAGATCTTTCATCTCCTTAGTTAAATATATTCCAGGGTATTTTATTTTCTCTGTTGCTATTGTGAAATGTATTGAGTCTCTGATTTGGTTCTCTGTTTGACTGTTGCTGGCGTATATGAATGCTACCGATTTGTGTACATTGATTTGGTAACCTGAGACTTTGCTGAACTTATTTATCAATTCCAGTAGTCTCTTGGCAGAATCTTTGCAGTTTTCTAGATATAAGATCATATCATCAGAAAAGAGTGTTAGTTTGACCTCATCTGCCCCCATTTGGATTCCCTTAATTTCCTCTTGTGCCTGATTGCTCTGGCTAGGACTTCTAGCACTATGTTGAATAGGAGTGGCAATAGAGGGCAACCTTGTCTGGATCCAGGTCTAAGTGGAAATGCTTTCAATTTTTCCCCATTTGATATAATGGGTGGTTTTGTCGTATATGGCTTTTATCATTTTGAGGTAAGTCCCATCTATGCCTATTTTGTTAAGTGTTCTTATCATAAAATGGTGCTGAATTTTGTCGAATGCTTTTTCTGCATCTATTGAAAGGATCATGTGGTCTTTGTTTTTACTTCTGTTGATGTGGTGAATTACATTTATAGATTTGTGTATGTTGAACCATCCCAGCATCTCCGGGATGAAGCCCACTTGGTCATGATGGATTATTTTTTTGATGAGCAGATTTATTTGATTTGCTAGAATTTTATTGAGAATTTTTGTGTCTATATTCATAAGGGATATTGGCCTGTAGTTTTCTTTTTTTGTTGAGTCCTTTCCTGGTTTTTGTATCAGGGTGATGTTGGCTTCATAAAACGTGTTGGGGAGGATTCCTTCATTCTTAATGTTGTGGGATAATTTCTGCAGGATAGGTCCCAGTTCTTCTTTGTAGGTCTGGTAGAATTCAGGTGTGAAACCATCTGGTCTGGGACTTTTTTTTTTTAGGGAGGTTTTTTATTGCTGCTTCAATTTCGGTACTTGATATTGGTCTGTTCAGGAGTTCTATTTCTTCTTGATTGAGCCTAGGGAGACTGTGTGTTTTTAAGAATTTCTCCATTTCCTCCACATTTTCAAATTGATGTGCATAGTGATTTCTATAGTATTCAGAGATGATATTTTGTATTTCTGTGGTATCAGTTGTAATTTCTCCTTTTTCATTCCCGATTGAGTTTATTAGAGTCCTCTCTTTTCTGCTTCTGGTTAATCTAGTGAGAGGTATATCAATTTTGTTTATCTTTTCAAAGAACCAGCTTTTTGTATCATTAATCTTTCTAATAGTTCTTTTGTCATCGATTTCATTTAGTTCAGCTCTACTCTTTGTTATTTCTTTTCTTCTGCTGGGTTTGGGATTGGTTTGCTCTTCTTTTTCCATTTCTTTGAGTTGATTCATTAGATTGTCAATTTGTGATCTTCCTATCTTTTGCATGTAGGCATTTAAAGCTATGAATATTCCTCTCAGGACTGTGTTAGCTGTGTCCCACAGATTTTGATAACTTGTGTCCCCTTTATCATTTAGTTCAAAGAATCTTGATTTTCATCTTAATTTCCTCTTTGACCCAATATTCATTCAGCAGTAGGTTGTTTAGTGTCCATGACTTTGTGTAGAGATGAGTGTTTCTGTTGGAGTTGATTTCTAATTTTATTCCACTGTTGTCTGAGAAGATGCATGGTATAATTTCTATTTTTTAAAACTTTTTGAGACACGTTTTATGTCCTAGAATGTGGTCAATCTTAGAGAGTGTTCCATGAGCTGATGAGAAGAATGTATATTCAGTGGTTTTGGGGTAGAAAGTTCTATAAGTGTCTGTTGGGCCCATATGTTCTAGAGTTCTATTTAAGTCCATTGTTTCTTTGTTTATTTTCTGTTCAGAAGATCTGTCCTGTGCTGTCAATGGTTTTGAAGTCCTGGCTATTACAGTGCTGTTGTTTATCATTTTGTTTAGATCAAGTAGGATTTGCTTTATGTATCTTGGCACACCTATGCTAGGTGTATAAATATTTAGAATTGTTAAGTCTTCTTGATGAATTGTTTCCTTTTATAATAACCATCTTTGTCTTTCATTACTTTTGTTGATTTGATGACTAAGTTATCTGATATGAGAACTGCTACCCCAGCTTTCTTTTGGTCTCCATTTGCATGGAATATTGTTTTCCATCACTTCACCTTGAGTCTGAATGAGTCCTTGTGGGTCAGATGTATTTCCTGCAGACAGCAGATACTTGACTTGTGTATATTTATCCATTTGGCCAGCCTATGTCTCTTCAGTGGGTAGTTCAAGCCATTCACAGTTATTGAAAGAATTAATAAGTAAGGTGGATTTCTGTTCATCCTGTTGAGTAGAGCTTTTTTGGTTTGTTTTATGTCTTGAGCCTTTGTGGTATCTGGCCTTTGACCTTTAGCTTTTGGATGATTTTACACTGGTGAATGTCTGTTGTGCTGATCTGTGTGTAACACAGTTCTGAGTAGTTCCTGCAGAGCAGGTTTTGTTTTGACAAATTCCCTCAGTGTTTGCTTGTCTGAGAAAGACTTTATTTCTCCCTCATATGTGAAACTTAGTTTTGCAGTATACAAAATTACCTAAATGTTTGTATTTTGAAATAAAAAAATAAAATAAAAAATATAAAAAAAATAAAACTCATAACCTCAATTTAACCATGAGAAAAACATCAGACAAATCTCAGTGTGGGAGCATTCTACAAAATACCTAACCTGCGCTCACTCTTAAAGTAATCAACAACAAGGAAAGTTTGAGAAACTATCACAGCCAAGAGGAGCCTAAGGAGTCATAATGACTAAATGTAATGTGGTACCAATTCGAATGGGAATCCCAGAACATAAAAAGGGCATTAGGTAAAAACTAAGAAAATCTTAAGAAACTATGGACCTCACTTAATAAAAAATTATGTATTAATATTCTTTCATGAAATTTAACAAATATACTATACTAATATAAGATGTTAATAATTGGGTAAGCTTCATGGGGTAGGGAGGAGGGGCAATATGGGAACTCTTTGTACTGTATGCTCAATTTTTCAATGAATCTTAAACTGTTCTACAAAATAAAGTCTATTAGTTAAAAATCAGCTCAAAAAAGGTTGCTTTTAATTACTTGATGATATAACCCAATAGTTTCTGCTTTAACCTTGTGGGAAGAAGAAATTGTGTTGGCTTGATTATATATTTGTTTTATTACTATGCAATTGATGGCAAATGTCACTAAAACTGAACAGAATTTTATCACATGAAAGGAGTAGCAGGAATATGCTTCCAGGAAAGAACATATGCTTGACAGAAATTGATATAGGTTACAATTTGGGGGCATCTAATTATTTAAATCTTTCATGACACATGTATTAGTAGAATATGTCAGAATGTTAAATTAAATATAATTATGTGATAATGTATTCAGTTCAAAAAGAATAACAGAAGAACATTTGTTACTTAGCCTCAGCATGGATTCCTGGACAGATATGACCATATTGCCACTCAGCAGTAGCCAAGCAATTTAAATGCCTTTTTCTCATTTTTAACTCAGTTGAATCAGAAATCTATCCCTCACTACATGGTAAACCCATGTGCTCATGGAAAATAACCTTCAATAAAACCAGAAAAACAAATGGCTTAATATGTAGTTAATATCATATAAAGTATGACAAAAAATATTTTTAGAGATTATCTAGCCCCTGGCTGTCCAGTATGGTAGCCACTAACCACTTGAATGTGGCTAGTATGAATTATGATGTGCTGTAAGCATAGAATACACTCATGGTTTTGAAGAATTAGTATCAAAAAAAGAGAAAGCAAAATAACTCAATAATTTTCATACTGGTTACATGTAGAAATGGTAATATTTTAGATATATTAGATAAAATAAAATATTAAAAATTTCACTTTCTTCTTTTTACCTTTATAATGTTATTAGGAAACAATATTATACATGTGGCTCACATTTTATTTCTTTCATATTATATTTCTATTGGACAACACTGGTCTACTCTGATTTGCTTTTTATCTAAAAGAAGAAACTAGGTCCAAAGAACTTATGTGATCAATGCAAGGTCCTGTTCTTAGTTGATCTGGATACTTTTTTTTTTAAAAAAATATTTCTCTATTGAACTGGGGAAAGGAGTTGTTTCAAGTTATGTGTCACTAAGGATATTTTCATTCAGGCTTCACAAAGTTCAAATATATAACAGTTTCATTGTTCTCCACTGAAGGAAGATCTTGGCCATCTGCCCTTCTGAGTTAAATAAAATGAGCTACCATTTACTGAGTGCTTACTGTATCCAGACCAACACTGTACTTTGTGTAATAAATAGCTTATCCAATTTATTGAGTTTAATTCTCACAAAAATATTTTATAGATGAAGAATCTGATGCTCAGAGAGCAATTTGCTTAAGTAACCACATTAGTCAGAAAGTGGTAGACATGGGATTCAAGTGGGATGTTGGATATAAAGCTTGTGTTCTATCTACTGTTCTCAACTGCTTCCTGAATACATGAAGTGTTTGTCTAAGCTGCTGGAGCTGTAAATAGGAACCTTGTAAGGATTATTTAGCCTTTCACAGCTATTTGTGTTTAGCAGGCAGTTGAGATCCCTTCAATTCTTCATGTGGCAGAACCTCGCCATGGTAGTATTTGTGCTAAAGAAAACAAGCACCTACAATATTTTTTTGTCTAGTGCCTGAAATGCATCATGCTCTGCTGGGTGTAAGGGATCACACTGCAACAGAGGCTAAGGAGAAAGGAGAATATGGTTTTGAGTCTAAATAAGTGTTCAGTTTTCCTGCCATTTAGCAAACCTCCAATTATCTGAAGATGTCAATAACAGGATTTTGCTCTGTGCTCTTTAAGGAGCAAAAGGAAATGACATCAAAGTTTTCTAATTTCAGAATTAAAGAAATTAATATACTCACACACCCACCCTCATACCCACCCACACACAGAGCTCTGGAAAAGATTCATCACCCTTGAAAATTCTGCTCCTCCTCCTAAGATCTACATTGCAGCTAAAATTTTTCCTTATTTGGGTTCTTAGTCACCAAAAAGCAAACACTACAAATTATCTGATTCAAACGAACCTTTTTCACCTAGCACATAAACACCATTGCAAAGGTCCATTAATTCTAACTCCATGATATACCTTGCACCATCTCCTTGTTGTTCTTTCTCATGGCAACTGCCCTAGTCATAGGCTCCATCCCCTCTTCCTGGAATAGTGCTATATCTCCTCTTGCTTGGCATGCTCTAGTCTCTCTGGTTTTCTTTCATATGCTCAGAAATGAGAGCTATGCCCTATGTGTGGAGTGTTTTCCCCATGCCTCCTTTTTCTAGCTATGTCTAACTCATTCTACAGATCTCAAGTCTTTTGCAGAACCCTTTCCTGACTTCTGCAGATGAGGGATATCTTCTTTTAATAGGCTCTTATCACATCTTGTTTTTCTTGTGCCACTTATAATAATAACAACAATTAATTGTGTGCAATCATATTCTTTGTACCTGGCTTCTCTGCTGGAATGCTCTTAAATATAATGCTAGGCTGCTTTATACTATACTGTGCTGATTTTTCCAATCAAGAATTTACTTGAGAGCAGCCAAGATGGCTGACTAGAGACATCACTTGTTGGATCGTCCCAGCTGGAAGGTAGCATATTGGACTGAGGAAAACAGAAAGCAGTTGCAGCCCAGGTGTGGATTATAGGGAGTGACAACAGAGAAGTCCAGGGACCAAAACAAGAATAATGGTGAAGCTGAGAAAGAAGAAGATAGAGAGGAGAGGACAAGGAACCAGACAAGGTTGCCCACTGTCACCACTCCTGTTCAACATAGTGCTGGAAGTTCTAGCCAGAGCAATCAGGCATGAGAAGGAAATCAAGGGTATCCAAATGGGGGAAAAAAAGGTCAAACTATCACTCTTTGCTGACAATATGATCTTATATCTACAAAGCCCCCAAAGATTCTGCCAAGAAACTCCTGGAATTATAAATAAATTCAGCAAATTCTCAGGTTACAAAATCAATGTACATAAAGCAGTAGCATTCCTATACACCAACAACAGTCAAACAGAGAATCAAATCAAAGACTCAATACCTTCCACAATAGCAAAAAAGAAAATAAAATACCTAGGAATATATTTAACCAAGGAGGTGAAAGTCCTCTATAGGGAGAACTATGAAACAATGAGGAAGGAAAGCGCAGAGGATGTAAACAAATGGAAAAACTTATCATGCTTATGGATTGGCAGAATCAACATTGTTAAAATGTCTATACTACCCAAAGTGATTTACAGATTCAATGCAATCCCCATTAAAATACCAACATCATTTTTCACAGATCTATAAAAAATAATTCTATGCTTCCTATGGAAGCAGAAAAGACTCCAAATAGCCAAAGCAACCTTAAGCAAAAACAACAAATTGGGAGGCGTCACTTTACCAGACTTCAAGCTATACTTCAAGGCTATAGTAACCAAAAGAGCTGGTACTGGTACAAGAACAGAGACATAGACCAATGGATCAGAACAAAGAACCCATATAAAACCATCCTCATATTACCATCCGAGCTTTGACAATGTAAACAAAAATGTACACTGGGAAAAAGAATCCCTATTTCAATAAATGGTGCTGGGAAATTGGATAACCACATGTAGAAGACTGAAACAGGATCTGCACCTCTCACCATTCACAAAAATTAATTCACGATGGATAACAGACTTAAACCTAAGATGTGAAACTGTAAGAATTCTAGAAGAAAATGTTGGAAAAACTCTTATAGGCATTCACTTAGGCAAAGAATTTATGAAGAAGACCCCAAAGACAATCACAGCAACAACTAAAATAAATAAATGGGGCCTGGGCAAATTAAAAAAGATCCTGCACAGCCAACGAAATCATCAATATGCTGAATAGACAATTACAGAATGGGAGAAAATATTTGCATGCTATACATCCAATAAAGGGTTAATAACCAGAATTTACAAAGAACTCAAGCAAATCATCAAGAAAAAATCAAACAATCCCATTAAAGAGTGGGCAAAATATATGAACAGAAACTTCTCAAAAGGTGATGGACTAATGGCCAATAAACACGTGAAAAAATTTTCAACATCTCTAATCATCAGGGAAATACAAATCAAAACCACAATGAGATATCACCTAACACCAGTGAGAATGGCTTTTATCAAAAAGTCCCAAAACAACAGACACTGGTGTGGATGCAGAGAGAAAGGAACACTTATACACTGTTGGTTAGACTGAAAACTAGTACAACCTTTATGGAAAGTAGTATGGAGATACCTCAAAGAAGTAAAAGTAGATCTACCATTTGATCCAGCAATCCCATTATTGGGTATTTACTCAAAGGAAAAAAAGTCATTTTATCAAAAAGACACTTGCACTCAAATGTTTATTGCAGTACAATTCACAATTGCAAAGATGTGGATGGAATCAAACCAATTACCCATCAAAACATGTGTGGATTAATAAAATGTGGTATATGTGTACCACGGAGTATGACTCAGACATTAAAAATATGGTGAACTAATACCTTTTTTAACAACCTGGATGGAACTGGAGCCTATTCTTCTAAGTGAAGTATCACAAAAATGGAAAATCAAACACCACATGTACTCACTGTTAAACTAGAATTAATCGATCAACACTCATGTGCACATGTGGTAGTAAAACTGAACAGAAATCAAGCAGGTGGAAGGCAGGAGGATGGGACAGGTAAATACACACCAAATGGGTGCAATGCACACTATCTGGGTGGTAGGCACACTTATAACTTTGACTCAAACTGTACAAACGCAATTAATGTAACCAAAATGTTTGTACCCCCATAATATTCTGAAATAAGAAAAAAGAATTTCCTCTATTACATTGATTAGGTCATCTTTGAAAATTTCCAAAATACTTATAAAACCAACAAGTGTTAGTTTAATTATTTTAACTTTCATTACAGATGGCTGAGAGCATAGGTTAATAGTCATGGTTTTATACCCCTCTTCTTAGCCTCTCTATAAAGTTGACCAAGCTGCTTTTCAGTGTTATGATATTGGGAAATTACTGTAACTTTGCAGTGAGTTAGTTTCTTCATCTGAACCTCATAGAGTTTTTAGAGATGAGAGTTAGTTCAGGTAATATATTTGAGGGTACAACATAATGCCCATAAAAGTTGGCAAATATTAATTTGCATTTTAGCTATATCTGTGTACTTAGTAAACAGAAAGTGTTCAATATATTAATAATTTCTCGGATGCAAACTCTCATTACTAAGGAGAGCAGTTCTCAAGTGTGAGACAAATTTACATCCTCCTTTGATCTATTCACACATTTTATTACTGTAGTCATTAAAATATGACTTTTCATCACTAGGAAATCTTAAAAATTATTGCAAATAACCTCAGGCTGATCCTAGTCTTTCTGAGTAGCTGTACATTTGGCATTCAGAGATGGAAAAACATAAAATAAGACAACAGAGAATCAACCACGTTACTGTGATATATATGTATTTTTTGTGGATTCTTTTGTGTAGAGGCTTATTTTGAAGAGCATTTGGGAGTGGAGGCAGTTAAGAAAGGAAGAATGGAGGGGAAGAGAAAATTCAACATCTTTAAGACGCATCTATCTGATTATCATCACTGGTCATGTCTGACTCTAAAGGGTACCATAATATGTTCTGAGCATCAGCAGCAGAGAACTGGAAACGCTTCACAAATGGAGATGGACCTCACAAGATACATGTAAGAACTCTTATTATGTAGGTACACATCTTTCATTTGTTCACAGATATATGCAGAACCTAAACTAATATATTTAGCCTTCTGTGGCCATATTATGTCTGGATGTGCCGTTAAGGAATGTAAAGGCTTGGTACAGCCCTTTGCTCAGAATTTCCAAGCAGGCTGGATTTTTCCTGGCTGTGATTCCAGCCATAATAAGGACATTCGATTCTCACAGATGGTTCCCTGGTTGCTTCCAACCAGGTGCATTTGTCAGGCAAGTGGAGAGGTTGTTCTGCTGCTCTGTGACCTTCAGAAGGGTTCCTGGGTTCCTGCTAAGCAGGTACAAAGGGGAGCAGCTTTAAGGTGCTGACCATATGACTCCTCAGGCCGCCACAGGGAACTGGCATCCTGGAGTTAATCGCCTCTTAGTTAAGTGACACCTGTTGAAACTGACAAGCCAACAAAGCTGAGGTCTCATGCTGAGCAGAGAAGTTAGGGACACTGGAGGCTGCCAACAGCGCTGCAGCATGACAGCAAGAGACTGAGAGTCACATTACCACGGTATTGGATTTATGCACATGATTTCCAAGTCTTCCTCATATGCTATCCTTCCTGGATAAAATCTTGCATTTACACATTGCAAAGTATTGTGATTCACAAAATTACAATTGTTATTAATTTAAATTTTTACAGATATTTTTCCTGTATCTAATGGCATTTATGAAAATGTATGTTATTGGGTCTAATTTTTTGCAAAAACTTTTTAAGAAAAAATTAAATTTTTAATAAGAAAATGACAATTCTTCTAGTAGTAGCAGTGATAATAATAATGGTTAAACGGTGCAAAAATATAGTTAGATAGAATTAACACTATTTGACAGCACAACAATGTTACTATAATCAACAATAAGTTAGGGTATACTTTAAGCTAACTAAAAGAGTGGAATTGGAATGATCCTAATACAAAGAAATGAAAAATACCTGAGGTGATGGATACTCCAATTACTCTGATTTGATTAATTCATATTTTATGCCTGTATCAAAACATCACAATACCCTATAAAGATATACAACTATTATGTATCCATAATAATTAAAAATTAAAAAATTAAAAAAAATAGTGATGGCTAACTTTTACTAATTATGTACCTTTTGCCAGACACTTCTGTATGTCTTTACATCTATTGGCTCATTTAAAATTGTCCCTATTGTGAATGAGGCTGTACCTCTCTATGTTCTGTATATTAGAAGGCTTTAGGTTTCGCCATGTTGTACGGGAAAAATTGTCTTCATTGACATAATGCCCAAATAATTAAAATGTCAATGCCCAAATAATTAAAATGTCATAGTCTGGGACTGCCCAGCTGTGGTTACGGCAGGGTTCAAAGGAAACAATAATGATAATAGCTGAACTCATTCATGGACCACTCACTATGTATGCCAGGCAGAGCCTTTTATAGACATTATTGGTTTTTATCCTCGCAACAAATTTATTAATTAAAAATTAATATTTTTTCATTTGACAGATGACAACTGAAGTTTGGAGATTAAGCCATTTGCCCAGGATCACCATGCTAGATTGTGGCAAAGCTAGGACCAGAACTTAAGTCTACTTGACTCCATAGACTAGACTCTGAATTACTATCCCAACTGGTGGTACCTAGCTTAATTCTTTCTAAATATCATTTTTGTTTCTGCACGTTTAAAATGTAGTAAAAATATTTTCATATATAGTTATAGATATGGATGTTGTGTGTTAGATTTAGTGAGGCTTAATGATCCTCTTTTATGGTAATTTGGGGACATCTTCAAATCAAACTCAACATGATGGACTTGTGTTCAAATGATTTGTTCATTAGAGTCAGCCCTGAACCTTTAGAATCATGTAAAATATCCAGCATTAAATTTTAGGTGTCTTCCTCATTGTCCATATATATTATGATTGAGCTGCCATGAAATAATATTTTATCACTCTAAATGTTGTCTATTTGTCACTTATAAGTTGATTACTTAAAATTTTGCAGGCACTAGAACACTACTTCAATAAGGAAAAAAAATAATGCAGGTAGGTAGGTATGTTAGTGCAGTAATTAAAATAAATACAAAGACAAGGGAAAACAACAATGAAGTAGAGGTCATAGTTTGAGCAGCACATGTGTCCCATAGTTAGGTCTGCTAAAGAATAACCATGACTTTCCAGAAGTCTGATTTTTAATTTTAATATTTTGTTTTCTCTCTTTCTCTGTCTCTCTCTCTCTCTCCCTCGTAACTCTACCCATACTAAGATGCTAGAACATCCATAAGATTGAGGCAGCAGATGACATACAACAGAATCAAAAGAGCACTCTGTTTCTTGTTTTGTTGTATGCACTTAGAATACATCTTAGCATTAGTTCTCGTATCACTAAAATTAATAAAATTATCTATCTTTCAGGGTTTTAAGAGAACTATATAGTTTAGTACTTGCAAAGCACCTTACACACTGGCACATAGGAAACACAAGTGATTATTTTACATTCTATCTTTTGATCCCGTAAATCTGCTAGCAGTGAGTCTTCCTATACACTGAAGAAAAAAATAACTATCCATTATCAGTGGAGTGCTGATGACAGCCTCACACCAGCTTACAGGAACCAATTACACAAATTTTTCCCCAACTTTTCATAATGCTACAAATAAAGCTCCTCCCCCTACCCACCCCAAACTTTCTCCTAGAGGTCCCATTCTTATACATTTAGCAGTATGCCTCTGTAGCCGTAATTTATATTCTATATTCTTCCCTCTAGGAAATATTATAGCAGCAGTCAGGGTGGAAAGCAACTACTGGAAAGAAAACAAGTATGTATCGTGTTTGTGTTAGCAGCAACTTCATGTCCTGCTCAGGTGTCAAAGACAAAGCAACACCACCTAATCATATGCTGATCCATTCGATGGTATATCCAGTCTCTTAGTGTAAATATCTGCTAGTCAGAACTACCAATAGGAAGCACACTTTTTAAATTCTCTATTGTAGGACTAACTAATTGATCAAGGCACTCTTCCCACTGAGTCCACACACATTTAGGTGCCAGCTATTATACTAAGTTCTTTGAATACAAATCATATTTAATCATGGAAGTAATTTTGTGTGGTAGATATTATCCACCACATAGTACAAAGGAATACTATGAGGCTTCAAGAGACAAAGTGAATAACCTAATGTCACAGAGCTGTTAAATGTTAAAGATTGACTGGCTAGAACACAGTCAGACCCCAAAGCCTGTGCTTTGTGTCACTGTATTCTAAACCCTCCCATTTGGTTGAATAAAAACTGTGTTGCTATGGGGAGAAAATATTCATTTTATAAGTGAAGGTAACAGAGCCATTATGAAATGAAAGCTTTTTTTTAATGGTTCCATAAATGCAGAAATTCATTTCTCTTTACAGAATTATCCAAAACACAAGGCAAGTCCATAAACCCGATTAGCAGATAAAAGACTGTCCATCTTTGGGAATGGTAATCTCTGGTCACATGTTGCAAATATTTAACTGTTACATCCATCACATAATTGCTTCTTTTAAATTTATATTGAAATATATTTACAGCTCTCTCTGTGACATATAACTCACAGGAGAAGACCTGACTTTAGCCAACATTTTGAAACCATTCTCAAGAGATGTTAAGGTGTAAAATTCTATATTCAGTTTAGCACACTGTGGTAACTAACACATTAAAAAAGCAGAACATTTCTATTACTAGAATTAAACAGAGCTCTTAAGAGATTCCAAATGTATTCTGCAGAGGATTGTCAGTGGAGGTGGAGTGTACAGGATTATCTTTCTATATCAACTGAAATGATCCCACAGTAAGCATTTGGTTACTTAGTAACATGAAAATTGCAATTAAGTTCCCTTATAATTAATGACCTTCAAATAAATAGTTTTGTGAACAAATTACATACTTCACTAGAATTTCATTCTTCTGTCTTAGTAGTTATTTCAGTCAATTTCTAAATGTAGAGAGCATGATCTTCCTCTCCAAATACTTTTCTACATTTTAAAAAAGAAAGATTAGCTTATACTGAAACTTGATTTGGAGATGAGTAGAGAAAGAGGAAATGGACTTAAGTATTTTAAAAAATGAGTTGATAAGGATGAAATGGAGATTTTTTGGCCATATTCCTTATGACCTCAAAACATTTATAGTTAAAGTAAAATAATTTGACAGATGAACAATCATATCTAAGAATATTTGTCTATTTATGGTGTTAAACACATCATGGTAAACTGTATATTATCCCCAGACAACACAGCATTATGCAGTCAAAGCATTAAAGAAGTTAATAAGAAAAAAAGAGTATCCACATTTTCTCATTTTTGACATGGTTAGTAACAATAATAGTGATCATGCACCATTTAGCTGCAGAAAGGGTGAAAAGCAAGTACCGGAAAGGAAACAAGCTGTTATCTTGCTTGTGTCAGCAGTACTCTCATGCTGCGATCAGGTACCGAAGGTAATACAATGTTACCTAATCATATATTGACACATAGAGGGGGTGCCCAAACACATAGTGTAAAAATCTGCTAGTTCATTCAGAACTACCAGCAGGGAGCACACATTTCAATTTTCTGCTTTTATGTTCGTGTGTCCAAGAGACATCAAATATTTGCCATACAGTGTGCCAGGTACATGAATATGACATGATCCCTCATACCAAGAAGATTGTGGTCCCAGAAACAGATGATAAACATATAGCATAATAGAATGGAAGTATGCATAAGATATAGCAGCAGCATGATGGAGGTGACACCGAAGATGTGTTCTGAATGATGGGCGGGAGTTTTATAGGTAAACAGTCATTTCATCTCAGCTGTCATTTCCTCTAAGAAGTCTTTACTGACATTGCCCTTCCTGCACCACCAAGAATGAATTTGAGGTCTGGTATCTTTGAGCTCACAGAATGCTTAATGCATTGCATTGCCATGACTTGACATAATTAGATAACACCACAAAATCATCTAATGGCTTCCAATCTTATTAAAAATAAAACCCAAATTACTCATAGTTCTTACATTACTCAATCCACTCTCTTTGGCTTTTTGGCTTCATTTCCTTCAATTCTCCTTCTCATTCATGCCATGTCAGCCACTCTAGACTTTTTGCTGTTCTTGAAATGTATGGAGCATCTTCTACTTCTGAACCTGTGTTCTTGTTTTGCCCTTAGCTTGGAAAGTTCTTCCTGCAGATGCCAGCCAGGCTCCCTCTCTCCCACCCTTTAAGTCTTCTCACATGTCACCTTCTCAGTAAGGTTATTCTTGACCACCTTATTTTAAAACATCACCTTCACAGACTGTCTTCTAATGTCGCTTTCCTGCTTTTTTTTCTTACATTACATACCTTTCTTTCGCCTTTTGTTTATGCCCTTCTCTTTCCCCACTAGAATGTAAGCATCATGAAGGCAGGGTCTTTTGTTTGTTTTGCTCATTGCTGTATTCTCTGGGCCAAGAGGAGTTCCTGGTACATAGTAGGCACTCTACAAATGTTTGTAGAATTAATTAAAACTGAAATAATGTATTGATTTATTCAAAATACATAGTAAGTCATATAATGTTTCTGATGCCCTTTGGCAATAGCCTTTAGGTGAAAGAGACTGACAATATACAAGTAAATATGTAAATAAAAAATACCAATTACAGGTTATACTTAACAGAATGAAGGAAATAAACAGAGTTCTTTGCTTAAAAATATAGACTATTTATGAGTGTGTGTGTTTTAAACCAGGGCAATCAGGAAGATTCTCCTCCGAGGAGATGATATTTTAGCTGAGACTTGGTGTCCAAGAAGAACTAATATGTAGAGCTGGTGAGCAGTGGTCAGTAGTGTTCAAAGCAGGAGATAAAGCAAGTATAAAAAAAATCCAGGGCAGAAAATAGCCGGAATTTTTTTTTTTTTTTTTAATGCCAGGGAAAATGAAAAGGAGAGTGTGTGGAGGACATCAGAATGAGCAGGGCTGTTGGGAGAGGCCACATCCTGCAGGGCTTCAGGAGACATCATAATGAATTTGAATTTATTTGAAGAGTCTTTGGAAGGTGTCAAATGGTTTTAATTAGGGAAATGTCATGATCTCCTGTAGATTTTAAACAGTCTTCCATATCCTGTGTGGTGAGTGAATGGGACTGTGGCAGGATGGGGCTGGGATAATAGAAGTCCAGGTGAGCTCCTGTGATTTGGGTTAGAACAGAAACATAAATGACGGTGATAAGTGGAGATATTTAAGATCTACTTTAAGGATAGCTCTTCAGGTGCTGCTGATGGATTGAATTTGGGAGGTGAAGAAAAGAGAGAGGTCAAAGATGACTCATTTTCTGGCTTTGGTAATAAAATAATACCATTTACTTAGAGAATCTAGGGAAATGACCTGATTGGGAGGAAAGGGATGGAAATCTAGTTTCTTTATTGACCTTTTGAGTCTGAAAGGCCTACATGATAGCCAAGATGTCAAGTAGGCAGGTAGATACATAGGTTGGGTCTATGACTGTCTTTGCTATTACACTATGAATTGCCCAAGGGAAAATATTTTACTTTATTCATCTTTATGACAGCAGTTGGCAAAGTGGTTGTTTTATAAATGTTGCTGTAAAAGATTACTCTCTTCATATCTTGCTGGCCTACCAGTTAGACCTGCTAAGCACTCTAGGTTTGGAAGAAACATCTCCTTATCCTTCTCTACTCCTTAGATCAGAACAGGCCATTATAAATAAGTGGGTAGCTCCAGAATAACTTTTCAAAAACATTTTTTTGTTTGTTTTGAAAATAAACCTGATGCACCCTTTGGATATGACATAATAAACCTGGTGGCAATTTTTAGAAGAAACATAACAGATCAAATATAACAGTAGCATTCCCATTATGAGAAAATATGAGGAATTTTAGACAGAGGATCCTGTGAGAGACCGGAAGAGAGTGATAAGAGAGTGAAGGTCATGTGAAATGGTAAAGCTCATGGAGACAACTGCGGTGGTGGAAATGAATTTCATGAACAAGCAAATCATATTGTTATCCAATAATTCCAGTTACCAAAAATACTGAAATTATGGTTTTATAGTGTGTTCCACAGGATCTATGTCTCACATGACACCTTTTCTAATTGAGAGCAAAGAGAGACATGGTCACACTTGGCTATAAAAGTAGTGAGAGTAAGTTACTAAAAATACATTAAAATTGTTTGAGATCCTTAGAAATGTGACTATGATGGGAACAGATCTTTAAAAATTCTAAATTTCCAGTTCTATTTAAAGCAACTATGCTGTTTTCAAAATTCTTTCAGTTGCTAGGGAGACTAGAAAGGGGGCTATTAAATTGTATATGGAAAGCTATTTTGCAAAATACATCAAGTGGAAGATGTAGGCAGTTAGATACAATTTTGCATAGGCAAGAAAATGTGTGAAAGCCTAAGGGAAGGATGAAAACATTCACGACTGTAGTTTGGTGGAGATTCTGTGCCTCATTTACCATGAACCACTGTTATTTTTGTGGACAAGAATCTTCTCATCAGCCTCACAGAGAATGTATTGTTAAGGAGGAGGAGTGAACTTGGAAGAAAAGTCAAGATCTTGGATCAGTAACTTAGTTAGGAATTCTCACTAGGCTGAAAATTAGGAGAACCATGCTCCAAACCAGGCCCAGATATGAACTTAGGAAAGTTTCTTCTCCTTTCTGGTTTCCAATTGCAAATCTTTCATGAGGGATGTGGGGTAAATAATTGTTGAAGTTCTTTCTAGCTCTAATAATCTAATCTATGGGTGGCAGATGAATGGCAACCCAAGGAGTGGAGAAGGATAATTCCCTCAATAAGAAGGAAATTGTGGGTAATGACATAAACTGTCAAGGTTTGGAGACTGAGTTTAATTTAAGTAGGACAGAAGCAAGAAAAAAAATCTTTAAGTGAAAATTTAAGAATGAATTATTTAAGTAAAGTCTGTTATTTAACATACCTGCCAATAGATAATGATTTTTATTTTCATCATAAATTGAAACAGTTTTTGTCAAGTACACTATATTTAGTCATTTTATTTAATTAATTTTTTTAATATACAGGGAATTTGTAAACATCCTAAAATCATGTCATGACCCTTATCTTTGGGGATGATAAAAACCTCTTGACTACTCCCTTGTGATACCATATTAACACATGAACTGCTATGTGAGTTGTATTTAACTCACACTAGTTTTGAACCCGGGGCCTTGCAAAGCATATGTAACTCACATCTCTTCATCTTGGGAGCAGCAAGAACTATTTTTCAAGTTGCATATAACTCATGCACAGAAAACAATAAAAAATAACAAATTTTTCATTAAATTAGAAAGCATCATTTTGTTTTCCAAGTTTTTGTTCTATTTTCATAATAAAACACCATGGTCCCAGGAAAATTTTTTTTCCTAGTGTGGCAGTCAACATGTTAAAAATGCAAGGGAAAATTTCTAGCTCTTCAAACCACACCCCAGTGACATTCCATAGTTCAGTGGTCCCCAAACCTTTTTGGCACCAGGGACCGGTTTCATGGAAGACAATTTTTCCCTGGACCAGGGGTGGGGGGGATGGCAAGTGATGGGAGCAGTTGTAAATACAGATGAAGCTTCGCTGGCTTGGCTGCTGCTCACCTCCTGCTGTGCAGCCCAGTTCCTAACAGGCCACGGACTGGTATCAGTCCATGGCCAGGGGTTGGGGATCTCAGCAAAGTCTACAGATTAACTATTTAATTATAAAGTTAAACACTCCCAGTGACTCTTCCTTCCACTTATCCTTATAGTAAACGCTATGCTGTAGCAATATCAAAGTACTTGGACCTTCCCAAATACATAATGCTCTTTTGTACCCTCATTTCTTTACATAGACCATTCTCCCTCTTACAATGTACTTCCTCTCCTTGTATTTTCACCCAAACCTTACACATCTTCAATATGTAGCCAATACCATATATATTTACTAAGTGAAGTCTTCCTTGACTTTTTAAAATCAGTAACTAATGTCTAAAATGGATTTATTCAACAAATATTTATTGACCGTCTACAATGTGCCAGGTAACCTCTAAGTATTCTTCCAGATCCTCTATACCACTTTGCACTAATTCCATATTTTCAGTTATCTATCCATTAATTGATTAATAATATATGATTCATATTATTTATACACACAGAACACCATCTGCATTGTATTATCAATCCTTATGATTGTTTTTCCCATTAAACTCTGAATTATTCAAGTACATAGATTCTGTCTTACTCATCTTTATTGAGTAAGCAAATAAACAATTTAAAAAAAAATGTGAATTAATTTTATAGATTATAGATATTATCCTGACCAGAAATTTTTGCTCCATGAAAAATTTTACCATATAACATTTATAACTTTAGATAATATGTGGAACTCTTCCTGTATAAAATATAAAAATATCACTAAGAGAGAAAGTATAATAACTCATTTTTAAAATAAATATATGGGACTAAATGTATATAGTATACACCAACTTTTGGGATAGTAAAAGAGGACAGGATGCTTAGAAAAGAAGAGAGGAAAAGAGCATAAAGTAAAAATAAGGAATAAACACAAGGGGTAGGGCATCTGAGGCAGCAGAGGTAATGGGTTGAAGGTAGAAATAACATGATGTACTGTATTTTGGAAATGTAAAGCTGGCACACTTAGGAGCAAGAATGAACACAGCAAAAGAGAGATTTAGACAGGAAGGCAAGGGGTAGCAAATGAAGAGCTTTAAATGCAATATAAATAATTTGAACCTTATCTTGTAGTTAAAGGTAATGGGGGGGGTTCTGGAAATTAGAACAGTAGAGTTAAATTTTAGAAAGATCACTCTGGAAGCAATGTAGAAGATGAATTGCAAGGGTGGGAAAGGAAATGGAGGAAGAAAATAGAAAGCAATTGCAATGGCAAGAGACCATAAAGGTCTAAAAACAGTGCCAATATGAATGCAGAGGAATGAACACATGGGAAAGAGGTTAAACCATTAGAATCAACAGGATTTAGTCCTCAATTGGACTTGAGGGTTAAAGTTTTAAGGGAAGACTATTACAACTCTCATTTTTCAAGACTGAAAGCAAGAGGACAGGAGGAGGTGTCAATAGTAACATAATGATCTCACATTGTTCTGGTTGAGTTTGAGGTGCCTGTGAAAAATTCACTGGAAATCTCATATAAGTAGTTGAGTATGTGGGTGAAGACTTTACAAGAGAATTGTGGATTGAAAACATAGATTTAGGAAAACATAATAAAATATTTAAGAAGGGCAACTTTGTCTTATTTACTCTTTACTCTCAATTTCAAACATGAAGTCTGGAACCTTCAACAAATGCTGAGTTGCTGCTGTTAATGTTGAGCTGATACCATCACCAACCTCCAAGATCCCTTGATTAGAAAACTAATAGATGAAAATCTGCTGGCATATATTAAGGGCCCAATAAATAGAAATTCCATTGATAACTTGGACAGGGATAGCTTTTTTTTTTTTTTTTTGCTATTATACATCCCAGAGTTATAAAAATATCAATACATAATAAATGGCCAACATTACAATATACTGAAGTATATAGGGCACAATACTATTAAATAAAGAAGATTTAAATTACTTTACGTCACTTTATCTTTTTTTTTTTTTTGAGACTGGGTCTCACTCTGTCACCCAGGCTGGAGTACAGTGGTGTGATCATATCTCACTGCAGTCTTGAACTCCTGGGCTCAAGCACATTATATCAATATTTTAAAAGCTTACAATTTTGTGGCATAGTCAGAATTGAAATTTTATCAATGCTAATTCATGTTTAACATCTGGCCAGAATTTTGTATTATTTTGTTTAGTCAGTATTTACCTTGTGCTCTGTAAATTCGTTTGGGTTTCTCTGGGCTTTGATGTCACTAATTTCTTATTCAATTACTTGTAATATCTCATGTTAGCTTAGCTGAAAGAAAAGTAAAATGGATTTTATGGCACTGATTAGTGCACTACCTAGGTTAATGAGAAAGCTAAGGAGTAGGATATCTTTGGAAATCAAAGAAAGTTGGGAGAGAAGTGGATAGAATGTAGAATCCTGGAAGTAAGACTTTAACATTTGGATTGCTTCATCTCAGCACCCAATTTTATAACCAATAACTAATTTAAAAAAATTATTGTGGTGGCATTAGAGGTTGAGCTTTACACTATTAATAAAACCAATAGCATTGTTTACTTAGTGGGGGCCTGAAAAATCACACAGATATTATTGCTCTAGAAATAGCCCATTCCATGCACAGATAAGTCTACATGTATAAACATTACCTGGACAAAAATCAGTCATGGGGAATTTGAGGCATTTGCTCCATTGTCCTAATCTGGGCTATTTACAGGGCAGAATTATTACAATTGGTGCCAAATCTTCAAACAGTAAAAACCTAAACAAATGTGGTAATGTGGTGGCCAAGGAAACCACTCTTTTTATGAGATGTCATTAACATTCTATGTTCAAAAAGCAAAACCTGTTTATGATAGGACTTCTGTGATTTCTGGTAGGAAAGAAATGACAGTAACATTGCAAATAGGAGGAATTTCTAGAGATTAGACTGATAAAGCTATGGCTTACCTCTCCATTGTAAGGAGGAAATTTTAAAAAAGGGAATTTTTCTCATCAACTCAATCAATACTTAGTCTGCACATGTTATGTGTTATACCCAATATACTTTAGTGTTTTGGAAGAAGTAAGAAAAGTATAAGACATAGTTTTGATCATAAAATACTGCCATCTAGATTGTCTTTTATTAAAAAAATTATTAGTGGTCTTATAGGAAATCATACCATAACCATTTGTGTTCTCATAGTCTTAAGAATATGTGCATGTATTTTTAAAAAATTATTTAAAATTTATAAAATGTCAATCATGCAAGATAGGACCTGTGATTTGTATCATAGTGTTCTATTTTCTGATATTCTTTAGTGTATGGCATTAGGCTTCTGTTTATGATCACCACTCATTTTCATAGTATCATATTACACCCTTCTGTTCAAACTCTTGTCTCCAGAATGATGATATATGTTACAGGACAGCTCAAGTCTGACAGAACAACTCATATCAGTACTAACTGGAAACACAACAATACTTAAAAGTGAATATCACTCAAGTATGCAATCTAGTCCAAACTTAAACCTAAGGTAGGCATTTCTTATAGCAACAGGAAAATGTATACTTGCACTGTTTTTCATTATATAAATCAATTTTATCCTCTGATGTAATCTATGGATTTTCTATAACTACACATAAATAAAATTTTGACATATAATTGTAGGGAAATCATAGATTTTCTAATAAACATCCATGGACTGCTAGGTATTTGTGGACCTCAGGTTAAAAATCAAGGGATAACTCAATGATGGTGGACCCATAGTGTCAACCTGGTATTTAAAGTAGAGTATATTTTCGCATATACTGAGAAGGGCCCTTGATTTTAGAAGACATAGAAATAGAAATAATAGTAGTGTGAAAATTTAAATTAGATATAAGAATAATGTTCCTAATATGGAGATAAAAATTAGGATATGTTTCTGAGTAAGGCCTAGAATCTCCTTATATTTTATTATATAGTCATTATCTAAATTTTTAGAAATAGGGCCAGAACCTACAAGGAAGGCAGCAATGGTTGCTCACACTGGAGTAGGGACACACATGGAAAGTGAGATAAGAAGGAAGGAACTGAAAGCATCAGGAATAGATTGGAAAAGGACAGAGAAGGGATAATTAATATAATGGCTTGGACCCTTAACCTGTCTGGAACATGCCCATTTTTATGCATTCCAATCTCGACTACCCTCCTTTAGGACACCAGCATCTTTCACCTGGATTAACACAGTAACTTCCCAAATGGTCTACTTGCCTCCAGTTTTGTCCAATATTCAAGTCATTATTTGAACTGAAATTAAAACATTTCTAATACTATGAGTTATTTCACTCCCCTGTGTAAAATCCTTCTGTGAGCACTTTTTGTTTTTATCAAGTCTAAATTACTTACTATGCCTTAAAATTTCATGGCAGATCTAGGAGAATGTAGTAAGTCTGGAAAATTGGGTTCTGGTTAGATCACTAACTTTTGAATGAATGATATCTTAAGAAAAATATTCTATTAGATCTTTAGAGGATGAATCAAGGTGGAGACACCAGAAGCAAAGTGATCAGTTAGGAATCTATTGCAATTGAGATATTAAGAACATGAAGTAAGGTGAATCAGTGGGAATGTATGTGAGAAGCATCATGGAGGTAAATTTAACAGAACTTGGAAACAAAATATATGTGTTGGATATTCAAGATATTCAAGCCTGAGCAATAAAGAGGATGATGATAAGAGAGCATTAAGGTGAAGGGTCACATCCTGTCACTGTAAAGTCATTGTGCCTGCCTTGTCTACTTGGAGGAAGAATTGGGTAAATTGTACATTTATTTTCTTATTAATCTGCTTCCTGGATGGACTACCTCTAGGGTCCATATTATTCATGAGTCTGAAGCCCAGTTACTATAATAAATAGCTTAAGACTATGTACCAAGAAATTATCCAGGTTCTAAGAGTATAATAAAACCATGCTCCTTTCTCTCTCTCTCTCCCTATATATACCTTTCTCCCGCCTGTGTCATCATGAAAGAAACACAGGCACATCCAGTATGGATGAAAAGCCCAGAGAACTCTGATAGGGTGTGATTACCATCCTTCAGTGTCTATTACATTAGAAAGAATTTTGGCTGTGTGACTCCAATGAAAGACCAAATTGCAATGAGTAGAATCTACAAAATTTTCAGATTAGAATAAGCAAGGATATTTTAACAATCAGAACCAAAACATGTGGAAAGATGGTAAGATCCCCATTAGGGGAACATGAAATGTGTTGACAGGGATTGGGATCCCCATATGTAGAATTCTGCAAAAGAGATTATAGCATAGTGGAACTGAAAGGGCCTTTATTTCACAAGAGAGAAAGCAGCATCCCAGGGAGGAGAGCAACTTGGCCAAGGTTGCACTGCTAGTTACAGGTTCTGATCTAATTTCAGATTCACAGCCCATTGCCCTCTGTACTACATAACAGTGGCTACCTATGTCCAAGCAGCAGTGTTGTGACTACCTTGGGGACATCACAGAGCAAAGGCCTGAGCTGGGCTGTACAGTTAGAAGAGAAGGGAAGGTAAGTTACCATGAACACAGATAGTCTGTTAGGATGGATTATATAATAGGGAAAGGCAAATAAAGGATTGTTTCTCACTTGAAGACATCTGTGAAGCCATTAAAAATAGGTAATTACCGTTAATAATGACAATAACAACTACAGCATTGAACAGTTATTATATGCAAGGCTCTGTGATAGATGTTCAACCTATCACAACTACTCTATCAATTAGATACTATCCTTACTCCCCATTTTACATATGAGTAAAGGAAGGCTTAAAGAGGTTATATAAGTTGCTAGAGATCATTTCTCTGGTAAGTGTATGAACTGAGTCCTGAAAGTCAGCCCACGTTCTTAAGCATTTTGCTATATTTCCAATGTGGTTATCATAGTGGGTCTGTTAGCCTGAGAAAACAAAGGATCTAACCCTATTGTATAGAAGAGCCCTAGAGAGACATTTCAGAAGCTTTCTTGGTAAAAAACAAAAACAATTAGCTAATCTTCTGGATTGTTACTTATTTAATGAAATGTATTAGTAATTTAAAATGGACTACAATGAATTACTCAGAGAAAATGGGTTCAACTAATTGGTCCAGAAAATCATCTCAAGGATATAATTAAATTGTGTGGTGTACTATTACTGCTAGCATAAACACCATTACTGATCGTCAGGACTGCTTGCATTTCCAGCATAATTAAAAATAAGTGGTGGGAAAGACAAGATCCATGAACACAATGTGTTTCAAGGAATCAGTGATGTGGTTAGCTAATGAAAGCAAAGCAAGGTCAGTATTTGAATTGTTTCCAGTACTTTGGTTTCTGTTATATTTTTGTTCCTAGGAATCATCCATTTAAATTAACCATTAAACACTTTTTTTTTTTTAAGAAAAGTTACCACCTTATTTAAGACCATACTTCCAAGTCCCAGTATGTTGGTTGGATCAATAAGCTTAATAAATATATGTTGAGTAAATCAGTTCAATTTTTGTCAAGCATAACATTTTCTTCCAAATTTTATGGAAGACACAATTTAAAACACACATTTGACACTCACCACATTATTTAGTAAATTTCTGCTGTTTCATGCTAATGACAGAGCATTGGTTCAGAACATCACATATAGCTTCAGTTCAATGTTGTTACATCTGTAGAAATTTAGGGTGATAGAAAAGCCAGGAACAAATAATAAGGAACAGGATTATTTTTTAAGTGCCAGAATGCTTTCATGACTGATTTTCATTATGCATGAGAAGTCATGAAAGAGGAACAAATCATATCTGCCATGGGTTCTGCATTATATATGCCTTATAAATAGTCTAAAAAAACTAATTTTAACTTGGTAAATGGATAATAATGTTCTTGAGATCTTAGTTAGGGTCTTTATGTGTTTCTCCTTTCCCACAAGTTACCGTTGTGAGGATCATTAAATAATGCTGCTGTCTAGGAAGATGCAGCATAAACAGATGACCATCTTTCTTTCATGATGACACAGGTGGGAGAAAGGTATACATACATATATAAGGAAAGGAGCATAGTTCTATCACACTCTTTGAATCTGGATACTTTCTTAGCTCATAGTAGGCCACCAGGAAATGTTTTCTACTGAATTAGTGTATGCCAAGTTAGTTTTAGACACTGTACAGGCATGGGCACTATCCCTGCAAAGTTTAGGTGTTCAACATGAGAAGCTGGGGTTTTTAATGATCAACTCAGTTTCAAAAAATCCTGAGAAAATGCCAAATACAATAAGTATGTCTTAAGTGTCCTAAACAATAGTGCAAAGAATCTTACCATTAAATTTTTCTAAGGTTTACTTGAGATCATACCAACGACACTGTGAGCAGCCGATACCAGTATTTAGTAAGTCCAGCAACACTAATTTCACAGTGCTAATAATAGCCTCTTCCTTTTGCTTTTTAAAAACAGGTTCTAAATTTATTGGATTTGCTTATCTGTCACAATACAGGAGCCTATTGTGGTGTAAGACAATTGAGATGAGGTTTTGTATGCCTATGTTTCTATCTTGATTTTGAAAATATAATTCATTGTATAAATTTAAACAGTTTCATTAATTGCTATTGTTAAAAACAAGCACTAAGGATCTCTCTTTCTCTCTCTTTCTCTGGCCTCACCTCCCCTTTTATTTAGTTGGAGAGCTAAGAATAAACATAGAAAATAATAACCCTTAATATATCATGACATATCATAAAACACCATGCTGTTTTTTCCTTGTATGCATTTTTAATGCTTTCTTTATTCTGTACTTCTCTCTCACTGACTGGACTCTCATCCTTTCCTGTCTTCTCTTTTCACTTTCATTTAGCAAATAGCAAACTCCTGTATGTCCTTTAAGTCCCAGGTCAAGTATCAATTTCTGATGGAAATTATTTTTCTGAGACTAAATGTTCCTCTTCTACCTAATCAGTGTTAGGTGATTCAATTCTGATCTCAGTCTACCTTATCATTGAATGTGACAACATCATTTAACTATTTTTTCCCCTATCCTTTCATTTGTCTGAAAAATCCCTTGAGGGCAGGTACTATGTCTTATTAATTTTTCATCTATTCAGTCCCAAAATGTTTATTGAACATTTATTATGTGCAAAGCATTGTACTTGGTGCTAGAAATTCCTGGCCCTAAGTTCTGTATGTTATGCAGAAAATAGTTTTGTGGAATGAATAAATGGGAACTTATAAAAAATCAGGGAAATTTTACAGGGCAATTCACTTTAAAGAACAATCTTAAATGGAAAGTTGGTCATTGTGAGGTAGTGGTCCAGCTAGGGCAGAGAACAGTCTTCATCTCACATCATTGTATGAATAATTCTCTGTCAAACAAAGGTGATGTTTAATCTTTAAATTTATGTCTTTTCTACAGTTTTAACAATACTGGTATGAAAAATAAAGAAAATGAATATGGAAGTTTTTGAAAAGCATATAGTATTATAAAAAGTTATTATTATGGTCATAATTGTTCTACTGATAGGGATGTTGGAGGGAAAGTTGGGATTAAAAATCTTGACTTTGAGTAGTCATGAGTGCTTCTGTACTCCATTATCTCATGAAAACATGAAAAAGAGTATGTTATAGTGGAACCTATTTTAAATGACAAACTAGAAAAGACTCAAAAGTCAAACTTGCGAACTTGGCACTTGTTCTGAGATAGCTCTGCATGTATATTAAATGAGAAAGATATAAAGTAAAAAAGAAAAAAAATTCATTTCTTAAAATTAATCTCTGCTTAGTATCCAATGTTGGCAAAGATGTGAAAAACAGGGACTCTTAAGCCCTTTTTTGAGGGAAAATTGGTAGTATGAATCAAGAGCTCTAAAAAGTACATGGCTTTTAACTCAAAAAGTGCATGACACTATTAGAAATTGCTCTTAAAAGCTATTAAGAAAGTGTCTACATCTTTTCATATGAGAATTTTCACTGCATTGCTGCTTAAAATAGTGAAAATTAGATTCCACCTAAATTTTCATTATTGATTTTCCAGATAACTTATGGAAGATCCATAAAATGAAGATTAAGCACATTAAAAATGAAGATTGAAAGGTAACCATTTAGCATGGAAAATTATCAGCAATAATTAAGTTAGGGACTACAAAATAGCACAGGTAGTATTATCTCATTTTTGTAAACATCTATGTGAAGGTATATTTCAAGAGAATTATGCACATGATTATACATATGATATACTATGATATACATATGTATGCACATGGAAAATTTTGAAAGATATGCATCAAATTATTAATCCTATTTATTTTGAGTGCAGATAATATGGATAAATATTAATAGCTTGAAATAAATAATACAAAGAAGTATAAGTGCATACAGTAAAACTATTCTAAACTTAAAATAATACACTCAGCATCTTTAATGGAAAGTAGATGTGTTCTCAGCCTAAGTTTGCATATGGACATATATGCCTCCATAGAAGCCATAGAAACTTGGGTTTCTCTGGAGCAATATTAGCTTTTTTCTGTGTTCACAGTTACAGCAGTTCTAGGACAATAGAGGTCAAAAGATCTCTTCATTTTCTTATCCTTCACCTACAGAAATGAGAATGGCATAAATAGTTTAGAAAGTGCTCAGCTCAAACTAAATACTGGATAATGCAGTAAAGCACATATCAATAATCCCAATTGAAACAGCCTGGGCTTTGGTCCCAGACTTCCTGGCAAACAGCAGACTCTGTGGGCTGATAGACAATGGAAATGAGAACCAACCTCCCAGTGAAAAGAGAAATTGACATCATGAATGGGTTCCTAACTTGAAAGAAAATCTAAGAAGCAATTTCAGAAACAGCCGTACAGGGAGTTTATGTACATCTATGAGGAAAGTAGGAAATAAATAAATAAAACCTCAGGGCTGGCAGGGAACTTACCTATCATTTCGCTCAATTCTTCCATTTCACAGAAGAAGAAATTGAGGCCCCAAAGGGGAACAAATTGCTAGTCACTCTGAAAATTAGTTCTTTAAAATCAAGTCTCCTGATTCCTAACCTAGTGCAGTTCTTATCTAGGACTCCTAAGCCAAAACACTACTGTTTTTGTGGGCTATGTAATTTTATGGAAAAAAGGAGATTATGTCATATCAAATCCTTTTCTGATCATCACACACAGAGTTATGTAATGCTGCTGTGGTTTTATAAAATGCTTTTAAAAAAACCCATGAGATTGTTTGCAAAACAATATCAAAATTTTGGCTTATCTATCTCCTATAGTAAACTCTGTGTTCCTAAAGGACAAGAATCGTATTGTATTCAACTTGAGTCCTCAGTGCCAAGTACATTGCACATAATATAACAGGCACTCAGAAAATATTTCATAAGTGAATGAAAGAATGAATACTTTTTTTTTCCTGTTGTAACTAGTCACAAGAGGCATTCTTAATGGGTTGGCCAAGGGGCATCATGACACAGTGGAAAAAGCAAGATCTGATAGTTAAGAGACCTGGATTTCAGTCCAACCTCAATCAGTTCCTAATTGCAACAGCAAGAACTTCAAGTGCCCTGAGTAACATATTCCTTATCCATAAATTAGGAGAAATCATACCTGCTAGTCTACCTTCCAGTGTGGCCAGGAGGGTTAAATGTGATACATGTGAAATTAAAAGCAATTTTATTAATAGCAAATTATTACATGAATGGAAGGAATGTGTGTGCAAGGCTTTTAAATATTGTTTAGCTTTTTCAGGGCATGCCATTAAAATAGAATGCCCACTATAATAAAATAAAATATGCAGGACTATTTCTACTGGTATATGACATTCAGGTATGTCACTGAGAAATCCAAAGTCATTGTCTACTCAAAGTATTGAGAAAATGACAGCTCAGAGGCATATAATTAGAACTCTGACATTTGAGAGCGATACATCTACAGATTTAGGGATTCCATTAGCTTGTGAAGACCTTAAATTCCAAAATTTTCTCCAAAAATGTATAAATAATTGCGAGTGGAGGATAGGAAAACTATGTTGCTGGACAGCTGGACGAAGGATTTGTTCCTATAAATCTCCAGATTTGAGATTTCTATTTGTGTCCCAGTAAAGCAATAAATTACTACATGGTACAGGCTTCTGGGCTCCCTTTTGCATAGAACACATTGTGAATTTTAAATTCAAGAATGCCAACAATCTGCTATAACTGCACAAAACAATGTAGTCTTTGAGACAAATAAATCTACTTGTAAATAATCATCCTCCAAGTCATACTGGAATAAAATTTAGGAACAAATGATTCTCAAAGTATACCAACAAACCTAAATTCTATGAGTTGATCCCTAAAGCTTCACTGGTCCTTTCTTAAGCACCAAAGTAGTGTAGCAAGAGGACAATGGGGGAAAAGTGAGGCATAGGTGAGAAGCCCACATGTTTGGCAAATTAGGTTTCTCTCACACAGGTGAGTATAGTGAAATGGAAGCACATGTGCTTCAGACGCACACATTCCTCCATTTAAGTTTGGATTTAAATTCTTTCTTGTCATTTACTAGATATACCTTATCAGATTTTGTAACCTCTATAATGAGAAAACCTGATATAGACCATGGTACCAGGGACCAGAGAATTTATTATGCTGAGTAGAGGTTAACCCTTTCCTGGTTACAAGCATTTGGATGATGCAATAAGGGCCAGGAATATTCCCAAGATACAGGAAACCTCTTTTCTTGCCCAAAAAGAACAAGTGTGGAGAAAAGAAACATAGAGGGATGCTTTAAGATAGCTCTTCTAAGCTTCAGGGAGACAGATTCTCTCTTTTTCTGTGTTTCTTTAATTTTATGCTCTCTTTCAAATCTTGCAATGACAGTGATAAGAGCTCATGAATCAAGATTTAAAAGTGGGAATATAAAGAAAAAGAACCAAGGAGAACATCTCTTCTGGTCTGGGCTTTAAGGCTCTATGAGGTCCAGCTCAGCTCACGAAAATCAGAAATTCTAAATACAAGTTCTATGCCAAAAGCTCAATTGTAATAAATTCAGTGATTTTTGTGAAGACTCTCCCCTGTAAATGCATGCATTGGAGATCTAATGGGGATTGCAACAATAGTAGGTGGCTTGGTTTGTTAAGGAGCTGGAGCCAAAGTTTCTGCTGTATCTCACAATTTCCACATGCATCAACTCATGAGTGCTGATATTTCTCTGTATAACTACAAAAACCAGAAAATACTGATTCTTAATACAGTCAATGTTGGTTTCCAGAAAAATAGGTCTAGGTCAAGTTAACCATCTGCATAGGTTTGCTAATGCAAAAGAAAAACACTTCAAGGCAAACGGAATATTATTGATTTGACTATGAATCTTTACTCTTCTAGTCAAGCATCCTTTTCAAAAATTCTAAAAACCCAGAGAGTAAAGCTTATAGTTCATCTTTCATCTTCTTTCTCCTGTTCTCAGTGGTTAGCACATAATATGTGCTTAATAATGTTTTTCCATGAGGGAATCCAAATCCATCAATCTCATTAAAATATATATATATATAGATATATATCTATATATCTATATATATATCTGACTTCTTTTTTTTCTAATTGAGGTTTATTTAATCTTTTAGATGTAGTCTCTTCTCTTTTGCTTTCCTCCTTCATTGTCACTGCCATTTTAAATTTCTGATCAGAGCTTCTATTTCTGCAACTAACTTTGACTTGTTACTCTGTCCCAAGTCTCTAGAGGTCAGGCCCTTCAGAGGCAGCTGTCAAGTACTGCCAACAGCACTGAAAAGGAAGATAATAATTCAAATCCCAACTCTGCCATTTACTAGCTATATGGCCTTGAACATGTACTTAATCCCTTTGGACCTCATTTTCCTTATCTGTACAACATAAAGAAATTTAACTGTGGTTCTTAACCAGATGTGCACATAAAATCACCTGTGGAACTCTATTAAACATACACAAACCAGATTCATCCACAGACATTCTGATTTAGGAGGTCTGTGGGGAGGAGGACAGCATGTAAATATGTGCATTTCGAAGATGATCCATATGTTTCTTTCACAGTTTGAAGTTTTAGAAATTCAAGAATTCTCAATCATAAATGTAATAAGAATTTATTATAAAGGTATGGTGTGTTCTTTATTATTCTAAATCCTCTGGAGGAAATACACTGGATGTTTCAACATTGATCTAAACATTAACTTAATTATTCCATTAGTCATCAATTTTAATGTTCAATTTAATTATTAACAAATGAGTTTTAATTCCTTTGGTTTCTGCCTATAGCTAATCAAGTTCCAGAGCCACGGACTTTATATGCAAAATGTGTCTTATATTTCAGACAGTTGATATCTACTGTGAACACTAACTAGCTCTCAGGAATTGATTGATGCTGGAAAGGACACAGCTCTGTGGCTGACACTCCTGAGGTTACTTAGGATGGGGCTAGATTTATATATAATTATGGAGTATACCAAATGCATCATCTCTAATGCCCTTTATTCCCTTCAGCACCCTCATCCTGGGAATCCACATAGAAATACATAGTGTTCTAGGATATCTTTTTGGGGTCCTATGAAACTTTCCCCATCTTCTTATATCTGTATTGGTTTAATGTGTTAATTGATCTCCAGCTAGTATTGATACCTCTATACATCTTCATTTCTTTACTTCAAACTGTCAGAGAGTGCCTAAATTTTAAAGGGAACTTCAAGACATTGATTCTCTTCTTTTAAGACTTGATTCAAATGTTATTTCTTCTATGAAGTATTCCCTGACTTTCCAAGGCAAACAAAGGTTCTACCGCCCCTAGGCTGCCTCTGTATTTTATATGTTGCACTAGTTATCTGTTAACATAGATTTCTCACTAGACTCTAGGTATGTCGATGGTAAGGACATTGCCTTCTCAAGATCTATATTTGCATTGTCAACCATAATTCATGACATAGACAGTGTTCAAAAAGTGCTGGTTGAACAAACAAATGAACGGATAACATCAGAATTTCAGAAAACTTTTAAAAACTGTCTTAAAACTTCAGGTACCTTTTTAAAAGGGATCTTTTAAAATCCAAAAATAATTTTGTCATCAAATGATTATATTGCTTAGCAAAAGACATAGCATTCATTCATCCATGAATTTGTTTGTTTAGGCAAGCTATGTCTTGCAAGCCCATTCAAGATAGGCATGCAGAGCTGAAACTGAAATGGACCCTGTCTTCAAGAAATTTACAATCCTTGTCTTGTTACAGTTTTTAGGGGGAACACTTTCAACATTTCCCCATTCAGTATGATGTTGGCTGTGGGTTTGTCATATATGGCTTTTATTATTCTGAGATATGTTCCTTCTATGCCTAGTTTGTTGAGGGTTTTTGCCATGAAAGGGTGCTGGATTTTGTCAAATGCTTTTTCTGCATCTATTGAGAGGATCATATTGTCTTTGTTTTTGCTTTTGTTTATGTGGTGAATGGCACTTATTTGTTTATTTATTTTTATTTTTATTTTCTCAGAACCTGAAAACACTTTATTGTGAGAAGAACAGTCTTTAATTCATATGCCTATTTTAGTGATAGAAGATAATTTATTACTGAAAGTAACTATGTAATTTATATTTCAATTTTTTTAACTGGAAGGAATGACACTCTCTGGTTTTTCTCTGAAGCTTTAACAGTATTAAGTCATCTAAGTCATACATAGTTATTTCATTTAGAAATTTAAATATTTACCCCTGCGTAAATTCAAAAAGTAGACTCAAAAGCAAATCCTACATTATTTCTTGGATAAATTTTTAAACCTCATTTAAAAATAGTAGTTAAATTGAACATTATACACTCAGGTCAAAAAGCTGCTACATATTGCTGCTCCAAAACTTTCAAAATTTTAACATCTAGTATTTTGGAAGTTATAAAATATTTCCTTAAAGCAACATCAAACATTTTATTAAAGTTTTAAATAAATCAGGGTTAAATAAAAAACTATGATCATCGAAACATCTACATTTCTCTGCAGAAATTGTTTTTTCATGTAGGAAAATGTTCGATTGCAATCCTAACTTAGAAAAAGATATTTTATTCCAGGACTCCAAAGCATAAACTAATATTCATTAAGTAAACAAAACCATGGGTCAATTCATTTAGTAAAAACTATATATTTGGGGCTTTTTTGTTTTGTTTTGTTTTAATTTCAGAATATTATGGGGGGTACAAACACTTTGGTTATATATACTGGAATGGCATTTATTGATTTATGTATGTTGAACCATCCTTGTATCCCTGGGATGAAGCCCACTTGGTCCTGGTGGATTATTTTTTTGATGTGCTATTGAATTTGGTTTGCTAGTATTTTATTGAAGATCTTTGCATTTAAATATAAATATAAATATAAAGACACATGCCATTCTCTGCTTCTGTTCCTTTTATAGTGGTGAAATTAAAAATAATCGAAATGAACACACAGTTTTATTACTCACTTAAAGAACTAAAAGTAGACCTACTATTCGATCCAGCAATCCCACCTTTAGGTATTTACCCAAAGGAAAAGAAAGACTTTTCATCAAAAAGACACCTGCACTCAAATGTTTATTGCAGCACAATTCACAGTTGTAAAGATGTGGAATCAACCCAAGTTCCCATCAGTTCTTGAGTAGAATAAAAAAATGTGGTATATGTATCCCATGAAGTACTACTCAGCCATAAAAAGATGAATTAATACCTTTTGCAACAATCTGGATGCAACTGGAGACCATTCGTCTAAGTGAAGTATCTCAAGAATGGAAATCAAACCCCACATGTACTCATTATTAACTTGGAAATAACCAATGAGCACACATATGCACAGAGGGAAGTAAACCTCAGTGGAAAACACCCAGGGGAGAGGGGACGGGGGGGAGGGACAAAAAAACTACCGAATTGGTACTATGAACACTATTTGGGTGATGGGCACACCTTTAGCTAGGACTCAAGCATTACAAAAGTGATCTATGTAACCTAAAACATTTGTACCCTCTTAATATTTTGAAATAAAAAAAGAAATTTACAATTAGTGTAAATGATAAAACAGATAAATGAATAATAGTAATACAATGTTATTATATAAGTTAGGCATAAAGAAAGTTCAACAAGAATTTGGAGAAAGTGATCAAAGAAGGAATTTTAGGAAGAGTAGACTTTGAATTGTCTCTGAAAACATTATAGTATCCGAATATGCAGAGAATTGAAATGGGTATTCCAAGCACAGAGAATACATATGCAAAGGTAAAGATATGAGCAAACCATGTATTGGGCATGTAAATATTTCCATGGATTGGGAGAAAATTTCAAAAAGGTGTTCAGGATGTAGGTAGATCATGTATGATTTTGAGTGTGTGTCTAACTGACTTTAAACTTTATCCTCTTACATCAGTGGGATTTCTTATCAGGGGAAATGAACATTATAAAAAAAGAGAAAGGCTTCTCCCATAAGAATTTAAATTTAAATTTAAATTCAGTTCTGCAATTTATTAGCTGTGTCACCTCAGGAAAGTTAAGCACTTTGAGACCCAGTTCCTAATTTGCTTTGCTAGTTACTGTAATGATTAACAGATGTGATCACTTAAAGCATTGAATACTGTTCCTTGCCCATAATATTCATGCACTAAATCTTGTCATTTTATTTTATTTTAGAAAGCTTAGCCTGTCTACAATGTGGATGTTATTTTGAAATCTGAAGAGGTAAGAAAAGGAGAAACCAGTTAGGAGACTTTTGCTTAAATGGGAAAGAATTAAGGCTGAACCTACGCTATTGCCAGTAGGAGGACAAGAAGAGGATCCATATTTCAAAGGTACTTAGAGCATGAAGAGGTAATCATGATATTATTGTTCTACTATGCTTATGTGAAGCATCTCCCTGCTCTGCTAAGAGTCAACATAACATTTACCATTGATTATATCTACAACCATGCATACCACCACTCTAGTAAGCACTCCCTGCTGGGCCATGAGTCAGGAGTGATTGATGGTACATCATCTTTTTGAGAAACCTGCATAATACAAATCATCATTGGCTATCAGGCTGTTAAGCAAGCCTGTCACCAAAGGAGAGACCTGACATGCAAATTGCATTTAGTGCTTTACAAAAAAATTAGAGAGTATCCAGGCTAGTGCCAGTAGGAGGACAAGAAGAGGACCCATATTTCAAAGGTACTTAGAGCATGGAGAAACAATCATGATAGAATTTTTGTTTCTGAGTATTTGTTATTATTTATATAAAGCTAATTTTAATCCCAAAATAGGTACATTGGACATTTTGTAGCATATATTTTGGTAGAATATTCAATTTTAAATGTCTAGATTTTGGTTAATCTATAATGTTTACAGATAACATTGTATAATATCTACTATTCAATCATAGCGTATGTGATGGCATATATACTACATACTGGCAATTATTTATAGCATAGACATATTTTACATAGTATATATATGGAATGCATGGACATGTCTATTAAAGCCTTGTTATCTAATATCTCATATTGGAATTTTCAACTAGAACATAAATTTTGAAATGACATTGTTTTCTAATTTCTAACTAATTACAGCAATCTAAAACATTAGCAAGATATAAGAAAATCCCAAGTGCCCATCATTACATGAGTGGATTAATAAAACATGGTATATGTATACTGTGGAGTACCACTCAGCTATAAAAAAATGGTGAACTAATACCTGTTGTGTTATCCCAGGTGGGGTTGGAGCCCATTCTTCTAAGTGAAGTATCACAAGAATGGAAAAGCAAGCACCACATGTACTCACCATTAAATTGGTACTAATTGATCAACACTTATGTGCACGTATGGAAGAACATTCACTGGGTGTTGGGCAGGTGGGGGGGAGATGGGTAAATTCACACCTAATGGGTGTGGTGTGCACTATCTGGGGGTTGGGCACGCTTGTAGCTCTGACTTGGGTGGTGCAAAGGCAATATATGTAAACAAAGCATTTGTACCCCCGAAATTTTAAAAAAAGAAAAAAATGAAAATCTGTCTGTCCTTAGACACTTTATATGTACTTTACATTTATAGAATTTTAGTTGTAATATGCAGGGTGTGTGTTTATCATGCAAACTGTTTGTTTGAAAGAATTTGCAGGCAGACAAATAAATAATTATAATACTAAAACTGTGTGTTCATTTGGATTATTATTTTTAATTTCTCCACTATAAAAGGAACAGAAGCAGAGAATGGCATGTGTCTTTATATTTAAATTGCATGGATATGTGAAAAACAGCTTAGTGAAGTGAAAAAGTAAATTTCCATAGACTTTATTAAGAGGTGGCCAATTACTTAAAAACACATTTTAATATAGTGACCGTGATATATGATACTTCTAGGTGTCAACATTTTATATTGGAATCTAAAATATCACCGTAAGAAAGATAGTAACAGTAATAACATCAAAATTAGCTACTTTAACAGATCCTCTTTTTCAATCTCTTAGTCTTCCTAGATGAACCAGTGGCTTGGCAGAAATGTGTGAATTCTGCTCATTCCGCGTTCATGAATACTAATCATGTACCTTGAAATATGATCCCTGAACATGAATTCATTCTGCTTCCCAGGACATATTTTTATTTTTCACATTTCACAAAGATTTATGAGAGACAGTTCTTTGGCATTTGTTGGCATCCATGTTTTACTAATTAACATTCTTGTATAATCCATGGGAGAGAATGGACATGGTTTTACAATCCACTTCCTTAATCTATGAATAACGTGCCTGTTCCTGTGTGGAGACTATTAATTAGTTTAACCCGAGACTCCTTAAAAACATTTTCTTTTTTTTTTTTTTAATTCTCAAGTTACTGAGAAAAAGCACAGAGCAACTAATTCAAACCAAGAATAAAGAATTATCTCATATATTTCTTACAATCAAGGAATTAATTGGAAAATAGTTGCATGATGGAGTTAGGGGAATATGCAACTGGAGGAAAGGAGGTGATGAGTGAGTGTATTTTCTTGTTTCATCAGACTTCCTTCCTAGGGAGCAGATTAGAAAGAGCCTTTAACTGTTGCCAGCTTCTTCAAGTTTAAGCCCCCAGCTTCACCATGTATTGACTCTGTGATCTTAGGCAAGTCAATTAGGATGGTGGCAGAGAAGTGTGGAGGTTATACAGGTTCATTTGGTCATTTGTTTCCTTTGATCAACCAGGCACTTTGCTTTATGTAATTCATCTCAGTTAGTCTTTACAAAGATTACCATTTTTACCATTCATCAAATTAGGTATGATTAACCCTATGTTATATCCTAGAAAATTGAAACCCCCTAATATTAAACAAACAAGTTATTACCTGGTAAAGATAATAGCTGTGCACTTAGGCAATCTTGAGTAAGAAATAGATAATAGGTGTACTTTGAAAATAATGAAGCATTACAGACATGTAAGGCACCATGTCATATAAGGACACTAAATCAAGATTGACTAAGAGCAGATATCATGCAGTTAATATACCAAAAATAAGCTGTGGTGATACCTTAGGAATAAGGTTACCAGATTTAGCAAATGAAAATATAAAATGCCACTTATATTTGAATTTCAGAAAAATAGTAAATTTTTTTGGCATAAGTATTTCCCATGCAATGGTTGGAATAGCTTATACTAAACAAATGTGGTTTTTAAACTTGATATTCAAATTTAACTGGGTGCCTTGTATTTTATCTGATCTCCTTACTCAGGGACTTTCCCTACAAGAAATAAAAGCTAGAGAGGCATCTTACTGAGGATAGAAACGGAGAGAGCTTGAGCTATGGGAGTTCTATGCTTTGATTAGATATCTGATATGGTGACCCTCATTCTTGTGGATGAGGCCCCAAGTCTGAAAAAGATTGCAGGGTACAATAGTTGGAAAAACTGAAGTCTAGATTAGCAAGTTTGATTTAACAGAAGAGTATAATGTGTGGCAGTCGCATTGAGGTCCAGGAAAATCAGTAATAATTAGGTTAGAATAGTTGAGTAAGGCTTTGCTAAGAAAAACTTGGGTGGGTTCTTGAAAGGTGAATAGGATTTGGGAATATGAAGAGGAACAGTCTCTCTCTGGCAGCAAAAAATTAAGTCATGAGAATGAGTCTTTATCAAATATCAATTCTGTACAAAGATCTGTAGCTATGTAAATATTATATGAAGGAACAATTAAGATAAAAGTAAATGTGCATAAATAAGATAAGCAAGTTACTGTGTGGCTGTGGAAGACAGAGATTAACTTAGGCAAGGAGAAAACACTGAAGATTAGTCAGAGAGCTATTAGAGTATAGCTACATATACTATACTATACTATTAGAGTATAGCACGCTACAGAGGCATCAACTGGCAGAATGAATCCTTCCCGACAAAGACAGCATAAGAGAAAGGGAAACAACTTTTATTGAGAACTTACATTTATGTCAGTCATTGTGTCAGTTATAGGTTATCATATTAAATACAATGGAATTGATTGTGAAGTATAAATATAAATGCCAGCATAAAGATAATTAATACCAACCAGGATCATTGTGTATGAATTTTTCTTAATCTATTTATTGCCATCTATGTTCAAGGAGGAAGTCAATATTGGCAGATGGTCTTCTTGCCCTCAAAGAGTTTAAAAATTTACGTCAGTATTTAAGAGAAGCAGAACTGGAGTTAGGAAACCTGGCTGTGCTACTAACAAGTTAACAGAGTTTATTCACCTGTAAATTGGGAACAAGACCACCTCAGGGAAAAAATCATGAATATTAAACTAGACAAGGTTTGGACAATAATTAACTCTAATATCCTAGGTTCCCTGCTTTGGAGAAGCCATTGGTCTAGAAACATTTCTATTGTCCTTTCCCTTCTCAAGATGCTGTGCTGCTTGAGACTGGAGGTGGATCACTTAGAAGGACAACAATTCAGGAATTCAAACGTGTGTCTCCAGCAGGACAGGGACTAAGCTGGTGCCACTGAGGACAAATAACAGAGATCCTTTCTAGAAAACATTCTGAATACATTTTAATAGACTTTGTGACAGACTGAAAAAAGTGGGTAGAGAGCATAAAAGGCTTGCTATGAGATCTAAAATATAAAGCAACAAGGATTTTGTGAAGCTGAACTAGAATTCATAAACTCAGTTTGAATATCTTATAACAAAAATGCCTTTTGTAGAATCCACAGTATTCTCTAGGATTCTGTGTATGTAGAAAAATTCTGACCTTGGATCCTTCCAGACACAGAGGGAAGAAAGGATTACAGCAGACCTCTCTTGGAAGTAGAGAAGAGCATGGTTTTGTTTGACATCTGCCCTACTGCGTTGTTGCAGATTGAATGGGACTACTCTGTTGATTAGTGAAAGTAAAATGGATTTTCAGAATTCGAGAGAACTGCCTCTTTAATTTAATACGTATAGGATGAACTACGTGCTTGACAAGATGGGAAGTAATAATACAAAATGTATGTACTGCTGTGTGTATTAAATGAGCTATCTTATATGCAGCATATCACAGGTACACAATAAATGGTGGTTTATTTTCTTCTCCAATTATACTTTACCCTTCCAGGCCCAATGCCTGTCCCCTTCCAGGGGTACAACGTGCCAAAAAACCCAGAGCCCAGTGATACAAATTTACAGCACATATCTGGGGTAACGGCCAGAAATGACACACTTTCCCTGAAGAAAGTCTTTTCTCTAGAGTGTAGAGGGGAGAAATAGGTCAGTTATATAAGACTCACATTAAATGAGTACACTCTGGGCCACTTTGGTGATATTGTTAATGTTACTGCCTTCAAGTGGTAGCAAGAGGAATGTAAAGTTAATTTCCCTTGCTTCAGAAGTTATATGTTTTATAAGTCTGAAGGGTGCAGTATTAAAATGATAACCTACATACAATATTAACCATTTTCTGACAAAAGAAACACTCTATTTCAATAGTAATTCCATAAATATCCAAGATAAATTGTCCCAATATTCATATATATTGCAGTTAGCTCAGCAGGAAAAGCCATTTTAGTGATGAGTCTCTGAAGAGCCCCCACAAACTTGAGATAATTATATGTGATACATCAACTACAAAAACCATATTCATGAGAGCTGTTCAGTTACGTCTGAATAAGAATTATAGAATATTCTAGCTGGAGTGAATTTTTTCTAATGTATTCATTGTAGAGATGAGGCAATCAAGACACGGAGATGTTAAATTATTTGTTTAGAGTTGCCTAGTCAGTGGAAGAGATGGTTCTGAACCAGGTCTTTTGACTTAAATTTTTTCAGTCAACAAACTCTTATTGTTGACAGAAATGTGACTGACACTTTGTCTCTGCCTTGAAGGTCTTTGTAAGGAAATTCAAAGAACCTATGAAAACCTTTAAATAATGAAAGAAAAACTTACAATTTCCCCCCAAAACTCAGGTTTTAACATGGAAAGCTTTGAGTTCTAGGAATTAAAATATTTCTTTTGAAGCTAGATTGGAATAATAAACACCCGGTTTTATATGTGGAGAAATTGAAACACTGATATTTTAAATGTCTCGAACATAGTTTTCAGTTAGATAAATGACTTGAATCAAGGCGTCTCAATCTCTGTCTGTGCTTTTTCTATTCATCTTGTATATCCTTTCTTACCTAAATGCTGCTAAAGCCTGACCTTCCTTTCTTATATCCCATCCTCACAGCCAATTTGATGTGTTTATATTTGAATTTTGTTTTAACCCCAGTGTAAGATATTGTGCTTAACTCATTTTTATATTTCCTTTTCCTTCCCTCCTTTCCCTCTTTTCCCCTCCCTCCCTCCGTCTGTCTGTATGTCTTTCTTTCTTTCTTTTCTTCTTTTTCTTTCTTGTTTTTGTTTTACTACATTGCTTTAGCATTCTATTGCTTGCCAAAATTCTGAATTTCTTGCCCAAGAAACTGGTGATTCTTACCAGGTTTGTATCACAAATAAATCTGTTCCATATTGTCCTTCAGTCTTCCAACAAGTTGCTGACATTTTACTCATGTTTGTATCCCTGTGACTTGCAGGTAGCGGGTGTTAAATACTGCCTGCTAAGTGCATGAATGATTAATTGGACAGCACCAAGGACAGCAACCTAGGCAAGGCTTTCTGAGTTTTCCTGTCAGGTTTGCTGAGAGATGTTTTAATCAGTACACTACAGCTATCACTTTACAACCTGCTCGAGTCCAACTTATTCTACCAACATCTACCTCACTCCAATTTTCTATAACTCGTTAACAAAAACAACAACAACAACAACAAAAGGAAAACCAATGAAAAACCTGCCATGTTCTTGAAAAAATTTGAGGCTCATATTGGTAGAATGTGTTCTAGTTTCCTCAGCTCATTCTGGTACAAGTTTTCTAAATATATCTTGAAAATTTTAATCACAACTGCTTCATGATAAAGTGAAACAGACTACAAACATTTGAATTAATCCATAGTATTCTTAGAACTTAAGCAAAGTAGATACACAAATGTGTGTACACACATTTTCACATGTAATATATGAGGATTCATGTAAAATGTTGGATCATCTAGATAATTCCAGACTTGGGCAGGAATATACAGTGATGAATAAAGTAGTTCATAAACTCTTAGAAAAATCAATATGCTGTCTTTATTATATCTCAGTTGATTCCACCTGTATATTCTATAAACAATCTTTACAATAATATTTACTTCCTTATTTAACCATTAATCCAAAATATAAGGAAAGGTAAGACTTGGCTTTCTAAAGTCCAGTTGCTTCTAGGATGTAATAGTACTTTCAACTAGTAAATGATTCAGAAATTATTACCACTGGACACTGACTTCTGATGAAGATGCAATAGTAATCAAATATACCATCCCATCTGAAACAATAAAAAAACTGGGCAAAATGTACCAAACAATGGTTTTCAAGAAATTGGATATTGAACAATGTAGGAAAGTAATACCTGAGAAATGAGAAACAAGTAAGCTGAACCCTATAATTGCCCCAGCCTACAGCCTTCAGGGAATTTCCAGGCCATTGCTCAAGGAGTCTGGGGGGCACAAAGGCTGCTAGAATATATAAGACAGAGGACTGGAGAAAAGGACCCTAGAGATTTAAGAGGTCTCCCTTGAGTTTTTAGCAGGATTTGATCAGTACCTGCACATGAGTTAGCTAGTAGAGGCGATGGAATATATTAATACTAGCTGAAAGTATTGGATTGAACAGTACCCAGTTCCGTTCCCATAAGCAAAAGTGGAAAATCTCATAATTCACAGGAATTGAGTAGAGTACTTAGACGCCTCTTGCCTCTGTAGTGAAAAATATTTAGATCTAGACTAAACCTAGATATAGTCCCTCCTAACAAATTATAAAATAGCACTAGTAAGGTTCAAACTGCTTCCAATTAATTAAAATGCACCCTTGAACAAAGTTGAAGATATTTATATGAATAAAAACACACAGAACCACAAAAGTAAAATTTAAAAGATCTGGATTCCAATGAAAAAGTTTCAAGCTTATGTTCAACTTTTCCATCAGAAAGGTTTTTTCCCTTTCAATTCTGATTCTGTAATTAAGTCACATTAGTTGAAACTTTCTGCTCTGTGTGAAGGACAAATTAGATAAGCAACACTTTCATACTTCATACAAATCACTGGTAAAAATGTTTCCAAGGACAGAAAGGCAGTCTTAGTAGAGTGGAAAGAGTATAGATCTTGGAATCAAAATAACTAGGTTTGATGCTTGATGCCATCATTTTTGAGCTTGTGACCTTTGGCAAATTGCATGGTACTGTGAGTCCCAGATTTCTCCCCTGGAGCAGAGAAAATGTACCAAAATATGAAAATACTTTGTTGACTGCAAATAACTATATATTTATAGATGCTTCCAGATCATACAGTAGATATGCCGCTGAAGAAATCTTTTAAAGTTGATATTAATGTACAAACATTATTTAAATAATGAATTAAGCTAAATTCACCTAAATTCACACTTATATCATCCTTAATGATAACTGCACATATTTTGCCAGATATCCTGCTAAATTCAATATCTCAATAGTCTTTTTTTTTTTTTTTTTGTAGAGACAGAGTCTTGCTATGTTGCTCAGGTTGGTCTCAAACTCCTGGCCTCAAGTGATCTTCACACTTCAGCCTCCCAAAGTGCTAGGATTGCAGGGGTGAGCCACCATGCCCAGCCAATAGTCATTTTTTTAAAAAAAGAAAGAATTCATGTTGTTAATGGCAATACCATGATTTGAGATTCATTTCTACTAAAACTGGAAAAAATTACTTTTTCTTAAATAATTCTTAGTGAATCCATGTGAATTACTGTGGATCATATAATTCCTTTTTTAAGGACCTCGTCTTAGTTTATTTTGTGTTGCTATAACAGAATACCTGAGACTGAGTAATTTATAGAGAATAGAGATTTGTTTCTCACAGTTCCGGAGGCTTGGAAGTCCAAGGTAGGGAGGCCTGCATCTGAAGAGGGCTTTCTTGCTACTTCACCCCATCTTGGAAGGCAGAAGGGCAAGTGAGCATGTGTGAGAGAGCAGGAGGGAAGGGAAGTGGGCAGAACTCATCCTTTCATCAGGAACCCACTCTTGCCATAACAAACTCACTCCCATGACAACAGCATTAATCTATTCATGAGGGCACAGCACGTATGACCTAATCACCTCTTAAAAGTCCCACCTCTCAACACTGTTGCAATTGGGGATTAAATTTCCAACACATGAACTTTGGGGGACACATTCAAACCATGGCAGGTAACAAAACCAGTTTTTAAAAATTAAACCAATATAAATATAATCAGTAAAATTTATTTTTTATTATGTCTATCCTTCTCTCTCCAGCCCCATATCTTTTGAAAATGAGGCACACACTGACCAATTGACTCCTCTGCAGAGAGATGTTAGAAAAAAGAAGTTTAGAGTTTAAAAAACTATTAACATGATTTGATACTGGCTTTTACAGTTACTAAACATGCAACTTTGTGCAAGTACCCTGGTCTCTCTAAGCATTGATTGACTTGTTCACCCATACAATTTTTAAGTTGCCAATTTGTTGTGAAAACTAAAAAAAAATAAAGTGTGCGCAGTATTTAGTCAATGTCTGGCCCACACCAAGTGTTATTCCCCGTACATTCTGTCTTCTCACCATCCGACTTTCCTCTCTGAAAGAGAATGAAATATTTACAGGTATATCCTTTGGAGGCATGGATTCCTAAACATGTACTCTAACTAGGAAATAGAGTGAACACTAGGAGAGTGGCTTTTCTAAAATTTGTGTAAGTCAACAAAATTGGTGCTGTCAATAGTTCTTTTCCTTCAGGCACTAGACAATATAGCCTCTTACAAGGAAGGCAAAATTATCTTTATTCATATATATAAGATGCCATTTTAGAAATATATATAAATGGAGGTTGCTGCCTACAGATACACATCACTGAAGTCAGGAAGATTGTCAGCAAAGGTAATGCTCTGATGGCCTCAGCTGAGATCCTGAAAGTTCTCTACATCAGTGTTAAAATGCCCATAAATAACAAGATAATTAAGTATCTGTCCTAAGAATCCATTTGAAAAGAGCTGTTCTAAGTTTCTGAAAGCAAGCCATCAAAAAGAGAGACGTGAAAGCACAGGATTTGGGCTTCTTTAATTCACCGGCCTCCTGTTTTCTATTCAAAAAAATGTTTATGATTCCTCTTTTTTGTTCTCTAAATCTTTGGAATTTTTCCTGAGGATCCAAAAAGAAATGGGGTGAATAAAGTAGGGGGAGAAAGGGTCATGTAAAATGTTTACTGCCTAAGCAAGTAGCCCTTAGTTCCAGCACAAGCCTCAGACAGGGAGAGACTCAATTTTCAATGCCACCTTCCTCTCTGATGTGTAAGCTATATCCGCAGTTTCTCTGCTCCTTCTGCAATACTATTTTACTTCTGATTCTGAGCATCTCCCCCATGAATTATTGCAGTGATATCCAACTGATCTTCCCAAGCCCTAGTCTGACTTTCCTTCTGATCCACTCCCATGTTACTACTGGAGTGATTGGTTAGATAAAAAACTTGCTTCTGCATTTCATCTGCTCGAAATCTTCCATAACTATTCCTTTCAGAATGAAGTTTAGCATGGAAAATAAATTACTTCAAATTTTGAACCTATGTTTCCAGACTTTTCTCAAGCCACAGAGAATTAGAACTTGAAAAGTCCCTTGAAATACAAGTATGAATTGTACAGAGGATCAAAGGTATTAGTGTTTTCAGAGAAAACAGTAATGGAAGCAAGAATGAGCAAAAAATGTCTTCAAGAGATACAATGGGCTTGGTGTGAAAAGACTTAGACCCTTAGAACGGCTTTGAAGGATAGAAGGAATTAGATTAATAAAGATGGCTGGTGAGAAAATTCCAGGGCAAGAGGAAAGTTTAGTTGTGACCCTGTGAGAGTAGTTGATATGAGTTGTGGTTTGCGTGAGATGACAATAGCATTTGCCCACATACCCTACTTCTCCACCATGAACCCATTTGGCCCTCTTGGAACAGACACAAGAGATAAATGCACTGTAAATATTGGTTATGAATCAATTATTGAATAATAGACTCCTCAATTTGCTACATAAATTTTACTGTGAAGTAACTTGTGCCCAATGCTGTACGTAGAAGCTTGCCTCTCTGATGCTTCTTTCATGGAAAATTGTTTCAGTGGAAGTTGTTATTCCTTTTTTTGAATTGAAAAGAGATGCTCCCTCTCTTAGATTTTTGTTTGGATTAAATAATTTAAGTGACTTCATATAACATGTATTTTGTGAGTAACTACTAAGTACCAGATACTGAGTACACAACAGTGAAAAAAGTAAACATAATCTGTGCCCCCATGGAATTTATGTCATTCCATAGTTGGAAAGAGAATTAAATAAATAGATAATTTCAGGACAGGATGACTCATTCTTTGATAGGTGACTAACTGGGTCCTAGCCACTGTGCTATGCATAGTTGAGCTTATGATCTTGTGAATAAGATGGATATTATAGAGATAAAAATGCCAAATAATATTTAATTACAAATTACATAAATGAAATTATTATAATACAGGATAATATGCAATTATACAACAAGGATGAATTTTTTTTAGGTAATAAGGGAAGACTTCATTGAGGAAAAGACATCAACAATGACATTTGATGGATGAGTAGGAATTAGCTGGCTAAAAACTAAGAAGAGCATTCAGATTATAAGGAAAGCATGTGCAAACACTCTGCAGCAGAGAAAAGATTGGCATATTTTAAGAACTTAAACAAATTCAGCTCAGCTGGTACATGGTGAGAAAGTGTGGCAGCAGACAGGGGCTGGAATAGAATTGCCATTTTAACAATATTGATTCTTCTAATTTGTGAATGTGGTACAGCTTCCCCTTTAAGTCTTTTAAATATTTTTCAGTGATATTGAATATCCTAATATTTTTCATTCTCCCTCCCTCTCTTCTATTCTCTCTCGAAACTTGATATATCTTCCCTTTTTCTCCAGTCTTTCTGAAATTTGACAAAAAGGTGCCTCAACCTGGTGGCATTTTCACCCATTGAGGTATTCAGAGCCATTTCAATCTTCATATTCTTCATTTCTTGGAAATGTTCTTAAAATATGGTTTTAATGATTTATTCCATTCATTTTCTCTATTATTTCTCAAACCCTTCTTATTCAATTGCTGGGGCATCCTGGATCAGTTCTCTAGTTCCCTTGTATGTTATCTCCTATATAGCAGTCCTTTGCCTTTTTGTTTTACATTTTTAGATATGTCCTCAATTTATTTCAATTTGTTTCTTCATACCCTTCTGTCTTAGTCTGTTTTGCATTGCTATAAAGGAATACCTGAGGCTGGGTAATTTATAGAGAAAAGAGGTTTACATTGGAAACTAAGAAGGGGAGAGAACGGGATAGGGGTGAAGGATAAAAACTTACCTATTGGGTACAATGTACACTATTCTGGTGACAGGCACATTCAAAGCCCTGACTTCAGCATTATACAATTCGTCCATATAACAATAACACTTGTACCCCCTTAATATTTTTGAAATAAAAATATATATTAAAAAGAGGTTTATTTGGCTCCTGGTTCTGTAGGCTGTACAAAAAGCATGGCACCAGCATCTGCTTTTGGTGAGGGCTTCAGGGAGCTTTTACTCATGGAAGAAGAGGAAGGGGGGCAGCCATCACATGATGACAGCAGGAGCAAGAGAAGGAGGGGTGCCACACTCTTTAAAACAACCAGCTCTTGAGTGAACTAATAGAGTGAGAACTCAGTCATTACTGTGAAGACAGCACCAAGCCATTCATGAGGATTCTGTTCCCATGACTCAAACACCTCCCACTAGGTCCCCCCTTCAACATTGGGAAACAAATTTTGACATGAGATTTGGAGCGGACAAATATCACCTTTTTAAAAATGTTTATTTATGTTATTACATATGCTTTCATTTTTAAGACTTTTTCTTGTTATATTACTTTTGTGCAGTATTTTCTTCTATTTTCAAGAATTCAATATCTCTTATTATGTGTTTGAAGATATTAGCTTTTTATTTTAACTTTTCATCTCCCTGGAGAGTCTCTATGTCCCTTAAATGGTCATTTAAGTTTGTTGGTTTTGTGCTCTGTCTTTGATGTTAGAAGTTTTCCTCAGTTGTCTAGTGAGGTGCAATGGTCTCTGCATATTTAATGGTGGGGCTTTAAAAAAAAAAAAGACTGGAGACTCTTTGCCTGTGAGTGGGGACTATTTATGTGGACTTTAACATCAGGAAGTCTTGACTGGGCTGTTGCCTGGACCATCACTGGTGTTGGGCTGGTCTCATGTCTCAGGGACGAAGGTACTTCTACTCTCCTGCTTAGAGAGAAGGAACTGGCTGGGTGCATTTTAGGCTCCCAACTTGATAAGAGGACTAGAGGTGTCAACATTTAGTTTGTAAAAATTTACTTATTTCCCCATTTCAGTGTAGTGCCCTGCCTCTCAGTTGGCTTTGGTCCCTTCAATCCAGATATCCTCACTTTTATCATGTACTCTAGCCACTTAGATGGGATTCTGGGGATATTTAATGCTTAAACAAACTTTTAATTACTTTTGATTTTTATAGTCTTACCATCATTCTGGCTTCCAGAGGTAACTACCATCACAATTTTCTGAGCTTTTGGAAGGTTCCATACTGCATATTAGATTGCTTCCTGGCTGAGAATTTAGTTTTCTTTGCAAATTAGTTACCACTTCTCCATTTTAAAATTTGTGTTGCTTTCATCTCTTTTTCCATTCTTTTTACCTTTGTATAATTTAAGGAAAAAACATTTCTTTATTCAATATGGAGGCACTCAGGAAGAAATGAATTAAATACCAGTGTTTGATCTGCCTTCATTATTGGAAGTTGTTTTGATTGGCTGTTATGGGCTTCACAGAATATTCTGGTTGTAGAGGAGGACTGAGGATATTAGCAGTCTTTGACGAACAAATCAGAAACTATGGGGCTAGATTATATGGAAAAATCCTTTCATCCCTTTGAATCACTATATCAGTTGCCCTTCACCCCACCAACCCACACACAAGCACTACAGTTTATTTAGAAAGCTCTATATTATTAATCAGCATCTACATGTGCATGTGTGTGTGTGAATGGGTAAGTATATGTATATGTTAAACTGAGCATTCTTAACTACCATCATCTGTTATGAGTCATATATTTGTATTGCATGTTCGTTTCCAGAGTTACATATACTACATCCATAGTCATATGTATAAACCTAAACATGTGTTTAATCTTAGAGATATAACACAGCTGAGTTACCACTCATGAACTCATGTGAAAACTACCACTTCTGACAAAGAACACACACAATCTGAAACTAAGTACTCTGCACAATTCTTAGTGCCTCAGTCTGATGTGTTTTCTTTCTTCTTATGTTCTCATGTGCAACTTTCTATTTTTATTACCTATCTGTTGGCTATTAATTTCTGCTCTGGATCATACAAGTTATTTCAATTAATGGGATAAAGATCAACTAAACTGGATCTTACGTCCTTTGAGTTAAGGTTTGTTTTTCTTAATTACTGCCAAGTTTCTTCTTCCTTGATTTACACCGTTTCTGTGAATGCCACCTGAACAAGGTTGAAAGGATTTTGCTCTTTCATCCATTTTATCAGTTGCTTTCAGTTTTTCCTCCAGAGGCATTTGCACTAGCCCAATCCATTCAGGAATACCAGAGGCAGTCTTACTTGCCCTATCTGCCTGTCTGTCATCTTAATTATATTAATTGAGAAATGAGTTATGTCTTAAATCTGCAAATCAACATTTTCTATGACTTTTATCAAGATGAAGGAATAAATATAACTCGACATACAGCTGTGGGTCTCTATCATAATACCTCAATGATGCTTGTAAGAGATTGACAACACAAGCCACAAGCGGGGTACACTGAATGTTAGACATTTGGGAAAGCTGCTTTGTGTTTTAAATATGAATGAATCACTCAAAATATGAAAGTGGAAAGACAAACTGGACTCAAATGATTACAGCTTTTGGAATTAAGATAAATTAGGGCAAATACCAGCTCTAACCATAAGAGAGATTATCACTGTTTATATATTTCTTAAGGAACACTGAAAGAAATTAAGATGGCTTGGATTTTAGTGAAAATGACATTACATATTTTCCTTAATATTTCCAATCATTAAAATAAATTAAAATATTTTAATTTATATTTATAATTTAAAATATTTCTTATTTTAATTTACCTGTTAACATACTGCATGCTCAAACACTTATAAACATTAACTAAACTCTACTTTCTGAGTTAGAAACAAAATACATTACATTTTTTTGACAGTAACTGGGTTATGTAGGAAGAGGTAATTATTTTTATGTAAAAGAAAAGAATGAGTCTCACAGTAGGTGTTAAGGTGGCTTTTAAAGTCATCACTTCTCCCTCTGGAATAATATCCTTAAAGGTATATGCACAACTAGGGAATGACTTGAATGGTGGTTCACAAAGACCATCACAGCTACAAAAAGATTTAGGGCCAACGGCACTGGCAATTCAATCTTATAATTTGCCATTTTTTTAGCAAGACAAATTACCAGATAAGAAAGAGTATAATATAATGATTTATTATAAGAAAGAGTATTTTACTTCCAAATATAAAACAGATGATTTCTTCACTGTACTTATCAAACTTTAAAATTAGATAGTTCCTATTTATTTTTTATTTTTCTTAGACTTTAATCTCCACAAGGACAAGATTACATCAGTTTTTTTTTTGCTACATTATATTTAGTGTATAGTGCCTGAAATATAGTAAATACCAAATTGATAGTTTTGAAGGAATAAATAAATGAAAAAATTCTTTTTAAAATAAGGGCAGTCAGCAACTACAAACACACAGACACACATGTATGTACAGATAATTATATATACATATGATTGTTTTTGTTTATTTATTTATTCCCATTTCACTTTGGACCTATGAAAATTTCATTAAACCCTTCCAAGGGCCTAAAGACTTGCATTTGGTAGCCACTAGTCTAATGTGTATTTGGGTGACTAATGTTTATTTTCAACCATCTTGACATATTGTCACTGGTGATTGTAATGCATTTATTGGACAAGGAGAATTAAATGGCATAATGCTCATAAAAGCATTTTGTAATCTTTAAAGCACTAAATAAATATAAGGTTTGGTACTGTTATGGTTATGATATTGCTTCAAAATGCACAGTAAAAAATTCTAGGTTCAAAAATCCCCATTGTCTACTTGAAAATCATAAGATTATGTAGATTTTTAGAAATAAATCTTTCTCCCAGGAGGGTTAAAAACCACCAGCTTTTTCAATTGTTTTGTAACACAGATAAGCCTGCTGTAGAAACTGAAAAAAATGTAAAAATGGAAGTGTCAGGCTATAACAATCTTTTGAGATACCACATTAAATGTAAATACATATTAAAAGTTTTTTGGCATATCATTAGAGCTAAGATTCTTTGTAGGAGATGAAAGGTTTATTTGTGATGGATTTTTTTTTAAACAACACTCTCTTCTCCAGCTGAATAAGCTATTTGTACAAATGACAAATATCTGGGGTTTTTTGTTTGAGAAATGAGGACATCTGAACACCAAAACAAAGAAACCTCTGTGTAAATAACTTCAAATTCAATACCTATGTAAATAACTTAACCAATGAGCTAAGGGCACTGTCAGTCACATCTCCTCTAATTCAGTCACCCTCTCTAGGACCACCTCCTGGGCCTTATTTGGCACTGCTCCACATCAGCACTGTCACAGCTTCATATCCGGATCTTCAAGCGCATCATCTTTCTAGGTCTCAAATGACACATCCCTACATGCACGCTTACGTTTCATGGAGAGCTCTAGAACTTTCAGCTTTTAATTTTCTACAAATATATTATACCTTTCTTGCTACACAAGACTTTGTTTTAGGACAAATGAAGGGTTAGCTGTTAAAGGAGTGTTTGGGTGAGAAAAGAATGGTGAGAACAGGGGAGTCAGCTCAGCTGCTCTGGGATCGTGAAACTACTTGCTTGACTCCCAGTTTCACATCCAGTCTTTCTTGTTCCAATGTGAGCGTGTGTCTACTTTTCTTCAATTTGTATATTTGGATCTGAAACCTGCTTCTTCTCCCTGACCTGTTATCTCTGATCTCAGATTCCAGGGTCTTAAATGAGAAATGTTAAAAAACCCTATCTACCAAATCTGGGTTAAATGTTCTTCACCTCGTTTAAGCTCATTTTACTAGGTGCTTATTTTATACCAGGTATTTTTACAGGGACAAAGGATAAAGCTGTAAACAAAACAGAAAAAAAAATCTCTGCTGTCACAGAGCTTACTTCTGGCACATACAAGCGAGACAATCAACCAAATGAATAAGAAATTATGTAGCGTATTAGAAGGTAATAAATGCTGTTGACAAAAATCAAGTGGGTACAGGGTGGAGACTGTGAGTAGGAGGGTATCTTTCAAGTTTTAATGTGGTGGTCAGGAAAGTTTCAGTGAGAAGTTGACATTGGAGTGAAGATTTTCAGATGAGTGATCTAGTGATGGGGACGTCTAGGGAATAATTGTTTCAGGCAAAAAGAAGAGTGAGTGCAAAGGCCCCTGAGGTAAAAATTGGAGTAGGATTTTTTTGAGGAACAGCAAGAAGACCATGTGGCCGGAGTGCAGTGAAAGAGGAGAGGAGCAGTAGGATTTGGAGGGGGAGAGGGAGGAAGTATATGTGCGAGTCTGGTAAAATACTGTAAGACTGTGGCTCTTACTGTAAATAAAATGGCAAGTCAGTTCAATGGATTTTTAGACAAGAGGAACGATAAACTTTTGTGCTTCAGTTACCATCTTCAACCAGAGTCCAAATATAACTTTTTTAAAGTGTTCCTTGAGATAGAGCAAGTTGTACACACACCACTTAGACTCCCAGTTTCACATCTAGTCTTATTTGTTCCAATGTGAGCATGTGTCTACTTTTCTTTAATTTGTATATTTGGATCTGAAGATATGAAAGTCTAGAATTTCTGACTAGACAACGTAAGAAAAAGAAAACAGCCAGGCTTGGTGTGTCAAGCTTGTAATCCCAGCAATTTGGGAGGCTGAGGTGGAAGGATTGCTTGAGGCCAGGAGTTCAAGACCAGCCTGGGCAACATAGCAAGACCTCATGTATACCAAAAAAAAAAAAAAAAAAAAAAAAAAAATTAGCCAGGGAGTGTGCACCTGTAGTCCTAGCTACTCAGGAGGCCAAGGCAGTAGGTCATTTGAGCCTAGGAATTTTCAAGGCTGCACTGAGTTATGATTGTGCAACTGTTTTCCAGCCTGTGTGACAGAGTGAGACCCTGTCTCAAAAAAAAAAAAAAAAAAAAGAAAGAAAGAAAGAAAGAAAACATGTAAACACGATAAAGACAAAAATATAAAATTTTATTCTAAATAATAAAATAGCCAGGCACAGAGGCTTATGCCTGTAATCCCAGCATGTTGGGAGGCCAAGGCAGGAGGATCGCCTGAGACCCCATCTTTACAAAAAATTTAGCAAAAAAAAAAAAAAAAATTAGCCAGGCATGGTATACATGCCTGTAGTCCCAGCTACTGTAAAATTTTAAATTTTACATATGAAAATATAAAGCATCATTGTTATTTTAGTGGGAAAGGATTATTTACTTAATAAGTCATGCAGACACATCTGAACATCTACCTCAAAGAAAATAACTCTGGACCTATAACTGCACATATTTTAATTTTAAAAAATTCTAGTTGGATTAAATGAGTAAAGGTATTGGTTACCTGAGGGGAGAGAATGAGGAAGAGAGAGGGAGGAAAAACAAAGATGAAAGGAAAAAAAATAAAAAAAGGAGACCATGGACAGGAAAAACAAAAGAGATAATGGAAAAATTAGAAAATATGCATTAGTAAATGTCTACTTACAGTAATACTACATGATAAACAAGATGAATGGGCACATTGCAAAGCTTCAAAGAGGAAAAGGCAAATATTAATAAAAACAAAGTTTTGATTTTGGGATTTGATTTTGGAAAATATTCTTCTTAGTTTTCTGTTGTATCAATACAATATCTGTAAAAACACATTAAAAGTAAACAAGTAAAACACTATTTGGGTGATGGGCACACCAAAAGCTCTGATTGAAGCATTATAAAAGGTATCCATGTAACAAAAATATTTGTACCCCCTTAATATTTTGAAATTAAAAAAAAACAAGAAAGAAAACAGACTGTGGATCCAAAAGAAGTTAAATTTAGAGAAACTCTAAAAATAATCTTGAAAAAATAACAATTTGTATTCATAGCTTGATAAGATATTAGGGGACAATAAAGCTTCAAAGTGTTCTGAATTAATGATTGAACCATTTCTAAACAACATTCACTTTCTTAGTTGGCAAACCTAATAATACAAGATCAGAGTACTGAAAAACACTAAATCTATTTTCTTTCCCTTTGAAAGGAACCCAAACTTATGTATGAAGCCTTCTTTTAAAATAGCACAAGCATGTATCCAAGTATGTCTATGGTCTTCCTTGTCTCACCACTTTACTAATCATTTGGCATTTCCCCTAACAAGTGATAGAATGCATGGGTAAGCCTCAAAGAAAGTATTCATTTCTTCACTGATATGTTTTGCAAAGGCCAGAGCTCACCATTCTGTACTAAAAGCTATGAAGTAGACCTTTCTTATAAAATCATGGGGAGTATGTTACAGGGAGTTACCTCTGCTCTCTACTAGCAGACTTTTGGTTTTTTGCACAGCAGCATACATTCAGCCTGATTTTCTCTCTTAGGGCCTGAGAAATCTGCCTTTTACTTAGACTGATTGAAGTTGGGGAGAAATTTATTTTAATGTAACTGCCAAACTTGTTTTTTCCTCTGCAGTTTCAGCCATTCTCAAATATTTACAATGCATTAGGTACGAAAATATGAAGATTAACAAACCTTTGCCCACACTTTCAAAGAGTTCATATTCTAGTGAGGAAGAGAAAAAGGAAACAGAAAAATAAAAATTAAAAGGGGCTTTAAGAAGTCTGGAGAAGTCCTACTGGAGTTCAAGAAGTTTTCAAAACTGTCAGAAAACCTGTTACCTAATAAACCTAAGTTTATAGGTAAAAGACAGGGAAGTCATTCCAGGGAGAAAAGAGTGTAGTTGATACTGTAAGCTTAGTAAGTTTGGGGGATTATAAGAATTTTGATATAGAAAAAGTGAAGACTTGGTAGTGGTAGGAGGGTATAGAAGTGTCTCAGTTCTGACATTCAGCTGATATGCATCAGTATGAATTTACTGATGAGTTATAATTTGCATCTGTTCTGATTGGACTCATGTCCTACTAGTTGTTAAATATTTTAAATCTTATCTCTGAGTGCAATAGGAAATGATTGGCAGATTTGGCCCATATTTTATAGGGGAGTGTATTCCAAATTATGAATTTGAATATGACGGCAAAAGAGAGTCAACTAAGATTATTATGCAGAAGGATGACACAATTAAATTTGTTTTTAAGAAAAAAATAACTCTCAGGAAAATGAGGAAGATGGGTAAAGAGGAAAATAAAAAAGTCATTTTTAATCCATGTCATCAGTCCAATTTAACAAATGAGAAGAGTAAACATAACTGTATTAGAAGGGACTAATATCGACACCCAAAGATTACATTCCTTATTAAACTTAGCACAGTCTTTTATTTTAGATAAAATCAAATCACTCAGGGTTGAATAAAGAGGTATTTCAAATGCATTGTCTGTTCCAATTGCTTTGAACATTATGTTCCGGGATGCTGAACTCAAAAAAGGCTCCTTTGTTCTTGGTCTCCTCTTCACTGAGAAACACAGCATTCAAGCCTGTACTCCTCACTCTAACCAACATGCCTATGACTATCTACTGCCGTGACCTATCAGAAGCCCTTCAGTCTCAAAAGTAATTGAAAAAAAAAGTGGAGTTTATGTGCATATAATGACTACTTCTGAATAAATATTAAAAGCATAAGTCTTAATACTGTTGTGTAAGTAAGTAGAACTATCTTTAAGAATGAAAAAACTCTGAGGTCAGAAGTCAGCAAACTTTTTCTGTAAAGTGTCAGATAGTAAATAATTAAGGTTTTTTGGGACATATGGTGTCTGTTATTACTACTCAACTTTGCTGTTACAGTGTCAAAACAGCCATAGACATTATGTGAATGACTGTGGCTGTGTTCCAATAAAACTTTATTTACAAAACAGAAAGTGAGCAAGTGAGCTGGATTTGGCCAGGGCCTTAGTTTACCACTGCTTTAGAATGACTTATCACAGTGTGCACAAATATCTCCAACCATCAGAATTTTATATACATATATTTATTTATTTTTATATATGTTATATATATATAAGCTACAATATATATACACACATATATATGATAGTTTACATCTTCTGTGAATTCCACCAAATCATATCAGTCTTCTAGAAAATAATAAAACAGCAAATGTCTTTTCACCTGATTTCACTATGGAATAATATGTTTGCCTTTGTTTCTCTTCAGATGTTTGTACACACTTATAAAGCAACTTAAATTTTTTCTATTTACTAAAAATTAGAATTTTATCAAAGTGTTTTCCTAGAAAAATAGTAGTATAGTTTGAATAGTCCATCTAATCATTGAATTTTCTTGTTTACAGAAAGTTGGATTGTCCAGGTTTTATTAATTTTTTTTGAAAAGTATAAGTCTTTTTTCAGAATCACCTTTAGTTACTATATTTTTGTTTGTTAGAAATTATCTGTCTTTGTAACAGAAAAATATTAATATTGTATACTATAAGGATCAAATTTATTACTGAAATTGAGAATTATCAAAGATCCTGAGATGGTTTACCAGAGTGGTTAAGGACACAGGTTACTTTCCAATGTCCTCACTGCCACTTACTGCCTGTGTGATTTTGAGCAAATTAGTTGTTTCTCTGTGCTTCAGTTTCCTCAGCATAAAATGAGGTTAATAAAAATAGCTTTCAAATAGGATTGCTATAAAAACAATAAATTAATACATGGAAACCAACCACTTGGAACAATGCTTGCCAAACAAAGATCATTCCACAAATACCTGTTATTATCATCCAGATATTTTAAAACTTTTATCTAAACAAATTTTAAAAGTGCAATCAGTCCCAAAGCTAGCAGGACCCTTTAAGATGCAGGTGCCTTTAAAACACAAGCTTTAGTATTGGAAGAGGCCTTTGAAGTCATGGACTGGTTTCATTCCTCACACAGGAGTACTTCTCTGTCCAATAACATCAAGGCACTGTGTTCTACTACGGGGTATTTCCAGTTGTCAGACCCATAGCACCTTTCAACTCTAGTAAGTTGAGTTGCCATGGATGACATAAGTAATGTCTCTGAGCTTCAAATTCTTCATCTATAAAGTCAGGTTAATATTACTCACTTCAGAAGTGACTTGTGAGAGAGAAAAGAAATATCTCACTCTTCACATTTCAACAGGGGTGTTTGGGAGAGATTTTCCTTTTCCAGGAGAGAAAAGGATGGAAGGGAAACACCCAGCTTCTTTGCATCACCCCCCTCCCTTCTCTTTTAGGGATAGTGACTTACCTGTCTTGTGAGACTGGAGGAGGGTTGGGCATGTGTGACTCAATCTATTCTTTTTATGGAGCAGTCAGTTCTCCGAACCTAAGAGTTCTAGATTGTCATGCTGAAAGCAGTCTACTAAAGGAGGAAAGTGCTGTGATGTCCAGCCCTGCCTGTAACTCTGGGGTTGGAGGACAGCATTAGGAAGTCCATTTGGTCACAGATCAAAGACTTTTTTCCAATTAGTTAATACTCATTAACTTCATGACTGCTTTCTGCTGGTTATTAATTTGAGAACAGGGCTGTTGTTTAATCAACCTTAAAACTCTGACTGTGAAAATTCATTGCAATATTTTATGTGACAGTACATGTACAAATGTTAAATTTGCTGCTATTTTAAGAACATTTTTCATCCTAATGTAACCAAATCTTCCTCTCCTCATTGTTATAACACATAGAGTAATATTTTAAAAGATGATATATGAAACCACTTATTAGCAGTATCGTTTTCCTGGTTCTCCAGTCTCCACTGACAACTTCTCAACCCACTGCCATCCCCCTATACACACACACACACACACACACTTCCTTCTTCACCTGCTTTCAAATTTACAAAGAAAAGAGAGGCCATCAAGTGATTTTTCTATTTTCAAAGCTTTAAACTATATCTGCTCCATCATATTTTTCAAATTTATATTGCAATTCTGGAGTTGACCTCAACTTGTTTCCTCCACCTGTGCTTTAAATGGCACCCATTCTCACATTTTTAGGGATTTATACTATTAATTGCCTCCTCTTCATTAATTAAATCCCCTATCCTATCTGGATCCCAAAATTAAACAACCAATTCAACAAACAAACCTTTGGGACTAGGCTTTGTACATGATATACAAATCCTATGAGTCATAAATTAAAAAAATATCTAAAAAATATAGAGGTTGATCCACTCATGTATTAATGGGCACTTGGGTTGTTTCTACATCTTTGTGATTGTGAATTATGCTGCTATAAACATCTTTTGTAACAACCTGGATGGAACTGGAGACCATTCTTCTTTGTGAAGTATCACAAGAATGGAAAAACAAACACCACATGTACTCACTACTAAATTGGAACTAACTAGTCAACACTTACGTGCACATATGTAAGTGAAACTCAATGGAAATCAAGTAGATGGGAGGGGGAGGAGGAGATGGGGAAATTCACACCTCATGGGTACAGTGCACACTATCTGGGTGAAGGGCACACTTATAACTTTGACTCAAACTGTACAAAAGGCAAATTATGTAATCAAAACGTGTGTACCTCCGTAATATTCTGAAATAAAAAATATAGAGGTTGGCATTGTCAAAATGTCATAAAAAGAGTCAAAATTAAATGACAAGAGTAAAAACATTTTCAATATGTGTCAGTGAATTACTTTCTTTAGTTTATAAAGAGCTTTTATTAATCAATAAGAAAAAAATAAACAGAAAAAATGGACTAAGTGCTGTAATAGGTAGTTTGCAGAAAATAGAGATATATACTACGTATTGATATATGAAAAGATGTACAATTTCATTCACAAGTAAAACACCATAAATTAAAATATTCTGATGCCATTTCTACTTATAAGATTATCAAATAACAAATAATTTAATAATACCCTGTGTTGATAAAAACGTAGAAATATAGGTAATTTTCATTGTATAGCTTTGGTCACTATTTGTATAATTTTTATGACAATAAATCATATATTTGGAAAGAAATATTATAGAAATACTATGTTAAGAAACCTCTCTTTTGACCTCATTTTCCCTCAAGATACACATGTGATCCTTGAACAATGCTGGGGCTAAGGGTAACACCATCCCATGCTGTCAAAAATCCATGTATAACATTTGATTCCCCCCCCAAATTTAACTAATAATGGCCTACTGTTAACTGGAAGACTTATCAATAACATAAACAGTCAATTAACATATTTTGTACATTATACACATTATATACTATATTCTTACAATAAAGTAAGCTAGAGAAAAGAAAATATTGTTAAGAAGATCACAAGGAAGAGAAAGTACATTTACTATTCATTAAGTGGAAGTGGATCATCATAAAGGTCTTCATCCCTGCTGTCTTCACACTGAGTAGGCTGAGGAGAAGCAGGAAGAGAAGGGGTTGGTCTTATTCTCAGGGATGGCAGCGGCAGAAGAGGTGGAGTACATGGAAGAGGAAGCAGGAGAGGCAGGCATACTTGGTGTTACTTTATGGAAATAGATAGTAAATTCTGACTATTTTGCTTTTTTGTGTCTCTAAAAAGTTTCTATACGGCATCAACCTTCTTCCACCATTTACTTTAGTTTCTGTGTCCGTATCACAGAAGGGTCCATGTCATAAAAGAAGTAAAAAGCAGTCTTGAATAATTGGGCCCTTCTGCCAGATCGTCTAATGTTAATTTGTTTTCTGGAACTGCTTCTTCTATATCTTCTTCCTCATCATCTGGCACTGGTTTGGAAGCACTTATCTCTGTCAAAATGTCTTCTGTTAATTCTTCTGGTGTGGTGTCTATGAGCTCTTGGATTCGCCAAGATTGATATTTTGAAACCCTTCACTCCCCACCTTTTTTGCCATATTCATAATCTCTTTCATGATTTCCTTGAGTGGCTCTGTCATAAATCATGTAAAGTCATGGCACAATATCTGTACACAGTTTTCTTGAGCAGGAATTTATTGTTTTGGGCTTGATGGCTTTCACAGGGCTTTTTCTACAACAGTGATGGCATCTTCAATGGTGTGATTCTATTTCAGATGTCCTTTCTATTGGGGTTGTCTTTCATAGCATTGACAGTTCTTTCCATAGAGTACTTTGTGTAATGAACCTTAAAGGTCCTGATGACCCCCCGATCTAGAGGCTGAATTAGAGACATTGTGCTTGGGGCCAAGCAGACACTTTTGGTGTTGAACTCACTGGATTCTGGGTGGCCAGAGGCATTGTTCAATATCAAAACAACTTAAAAAGGCAGTCACTAGTACTAGTAAAAAGGCACAACTAGTACTTCCTGAATTCAGGATCAAAGCATTGATAGAACCTATCAGGCAAAAGGGTTCTCCTTGTCCAGGCCTTCTTGTTGCACAACCAAAAGATGGGCAGCTGATGTTTATCTTTTCCCTTCAAGGCTCCAGGGTTAGCAGCTTTATTGGTAAAGGCAGTTCCAGTCATAAACCTGACTGCATTTTCACAAAACAGTAGAGTTAGCCTATCCTTTACAGCCTTAAATCCTGGTGCTTCCTTCTGTTCCTTACTAATAAATGTCCTTTGTGGTATTTTTTCCCCCTGAGTAGGGCACTTTCATCCACATTAAAAACCTGTTCAAGTAGATATCCTTTCTCCTCAATGATTTTCTTAATGGTACCTGGGAACTCTTCTGCTTCTTCTTGGTCAGCAAAAGTCTGCTTCTCTTGTTATCTTGACATTTTCTTAAGCCAAACCTTTTTCTAAAATTATCAAACCATCCTTTGCTGGCATTAAATTCTCCAGCTTTAGATCCTTTACCTTCCTTTTGCTTAAATTGTCATATAATGACTTCACTTTTTCTTGAATCACATTGGAGTCTATAGATATGTTTTTCTAATAGCAATCCTGTACCCACATAAAAGCTAAATTTTCAAAATAAGATAAACGGTATTTTGCAAAAAGTGTAAGGTTTTGAGGCCTGCTGCCGCCATAGCTGCAGTGATAGACTCACAAATTTCCTTTTGTTTTTTTTTTTTTTACAACAGTCTTTATGCTGGATTCATTTATCTTGAAATGGTGGGCAACTGCAGTAGCAGAACTTAACCTACACTGCATATTAAGCAATTCAGCTTTTTCTTGTGATGTCATGACCTTTTTCTGCTTTTGGGGAGCACTTCCAGCATCACTAGTGGCACTTTGTATGAGTCCCATGGTGTTATTCAAGGTTTATAGCATGGCACTAAACACAAGGAAAAATATGAAAAAACCACAAGAGATCACTTTTTACTGAAATGTGTAATTTACTGGCGAGATGAACTGCTCAGGAGGAAATGATTAGCCTCACATGGCATTTTAAGTAGATTCTCACAACACTTGAGCTCACTGCCATAGCAACAGGAGGTAGCTATGAAATTATTACAGTAGAAGGGTATGTACTATTATAGTTAATTTTATGCAGATTTAATACTACATCTTTATGTTTGTTTATATTTCTCTCAATTGTGAATAGTGCCATGTATGGTCTATAAGTGTTTGTGTGTGTATGTTTTGATAAATTTTAACTTTTTACAATAGATGTGTGTATATTTTATGGTAGTAAATGATAAAATAGATTAGTATCTACACATATTTTATGCATTCATGACATAACTAGTTTTCTTTTTTTTTTTTTTGATAATTATAGGCCATATGGCTTATCTGGGAGTTTTTTCAAAACGTCACAAATCCCCCAAAATTTTCTAATATATTTATTGAAAAAAATCCACATGTAAGTGGACCTGTACAGTTCAAGCTCATGTTGCTCAAGAGGCAATTATAGTTTTATCATTTTCCATTCCTTATTAGTTTAACTTCCCAAATACATTTGAGTTGAGAAGACCAGACTAACTGCAGTCTATAAACAGCCAGTTGCTTATATGCCATGAGTTCATTTTCTCACCTCCTAATCAGTTCTTAGCCATTTTATTATTAATCTGCTTATATTCCTCCATTAAGTCAGGTCTTGCTAAATCACAAATTCTCTCCACCTCAATAAATCCAAAAGACCCTTTCAGTATTATTTCACTTGATCTCCTAAAATCAGTCAACACCGGTGGCCTCTCCTTTAAACACTCCGTTCCATTGGTTGGATGAAACAACACTCTCTGGGTTTTCCTCCTACATCTCTGGACTTGCCTTTTCCCTATCTCCTTTTCACAATTTATCTTTTTTCCTGCCAGTGAATGTTGAAGTCCCTCGAAGATAAGTTCTGAGACTTCCTCTCTCTTAAGTCTAAACAACCACATCTTTGGTTAATAAACAGATTATTCTGATGATTCACTCAGTTCTATTCATAGCCTATATATCTCTTTTGAGCTCCAGACTTACATATTTTCCTGCCTACTTGATTATTTTTATCTTTGAAATGCACATGAAGTCAACTTATCCAAAACTGAACTCATGATCTGCTCTCTACCTTGGGCCTGATTTTTTTCCAATGATCTCAGTAAAAGTACCATCATTAATATTGTTACACAACATAAAAATCTAGGAGTCATCCTTGACATCTTCCCCACACTCTTCCACAATATTGAAAACATCAGCAGCTCCTACAGCTTTTTATTTAGTAAGTAGCTCTTAGTCTGCCGTCTTTTCACCATCTACATTGCCTTATTCTACAATAATATCATTTATGTGAGGGAACCAGTTCTCCTGTACCCACCTTACCTCTTCTAATCCATACTTCCATATTCCAGGATTATCTTTTGGAAATTCATATTTATCATATTCACATCCAAACAAAAAAAATCCTCACTTACAAAAGAATAAATATCAAAATCTTATAAGGCCCAAAATGCTATATCTTAGGTTCCTCTTCAAACTTCTTTTACACATGCTCCTCTTTTTCTCTGTGCTGAATCCATGTTTGAGACTTTTGCATGTGGTTGCATCTAAACAACTGGCTGTTTATAGACTGAACCTTATGCAGTTAGTCTGGCCTTCTCAACTCAAATGTATTAATAGATAAGCAGGAAACAAACTCCACTTAAAGTGGGACACAGTTTTACTGGCTTCATTTGGTGAATTTGTAGTGAATTTGCATTACACATTCATCCCAAACATCCCAACAATTTTCAAAACTTTTTGCTAGGTTTCTTTAATTTTCAAAATATAACAATGAAAATAAAAATAAAGCAAAATTAAACTGAGCTTATCACAAGTGTTGAAACATTTATGTAGCTGACTTCACTCTTTGTGATAATTAAAATAGATGTGCAGTGTGTGACTTTGTCTAGTCGTTTAACCTCCTTAAGTCTCAATTTTCTTTCCTATAAAATGGGGATATTATTGCCAAACTCAAAGACAACTCAAAGTTGACATATCCAGTATTGTTTAGAGCACTTGAGTCTCTCTCTCTCTCTCTCCCTCCCATCCTCCTTCCCTCTCTCTCCTCTCCTCTCCTCCATTCCCCTCCTTCCCACCCTCCTTACAACCTCCTCGTCTCCTGGCACATACAGGAACTCAATGAAAATAACTTTTGCCCCACAATACAGTTTAATGACACCGAATGGCCCAGTGGAAGACAAGTACAGGCACAACTCAATTTATTGTGCTTTCCTTTATTGTACTTCACAGATACTATGTTTTTTTGCCCATTGAAGGTTTGTGGCAACCCTATGTTGAGCAAATTTATCAGCACCATCTATCCAACAGCATGTGTTCAATGTGTGTCTCTGTGTCTCATTTCGGTAATTCTGGCAATATTTCAAACTTTTCCATGGTTATTATATCTGTGATAAGTGGTATTTTGCTTTTATTATTATTTTAAGTGACATAATAATTGTACATATTGATTGGATACAGTGGGATATTTTGATAAATGTATACAATGTGTAATGATCAAATCAGGGTGATTACCATATCCAGCAACCCAAACATTTATCATTTAATTGAGTCGGGAACATGTTACTATTGTAATTGTTTTGGGGCAACATGAACCATGCCCATAGAAGACAGGAAACTTAATTGAGAAATGTGTTTTCTGACTGCTCCAGTAACTGGCCATTCTCAGTCTCTCTCCCTCTTCTCAGGCTTCCCTATTCTCTGAGACAAAACAATATTGAAATTAGACCAGTTAATAACCCTACAATGGCCTCTGAGTGTTCAAGTGAAAAGGAGAGTCACACATTTCTCACTTTAAATCAAAAGCCAGAAATGACTATGCTTAGTGAGAAAGGTACGTAAAAAGCAAAGACAGGCCAAAAAGTAGGCCTCTTGTACCAAATAGCTAGCCAAGTTCTGAATGCAAAGGGAAAGCTCTTGAAGGAAATCAAAAGTGCTACTCTAGTGAACACACAAATCATAAAGTGAATCAGCCTTGTTACTGATATGGAGAAAGTTTTAGTGGTCTGGATAAAAGATCAAGCCAGCCACAACATTCCTTTAAACCAAAGCCTTATCCAGAGCAACACTCCAACTCTCTTCAATCCTAGGAAGGCTGAGAGAGGTTAGGAAGCTGCAGAAGACATGTGAAGCTAGCAGAGGTTGGTTCATAAAGTTTAAGGAAAGGAGCCATCTCCATAACACGAAAGTGCTAAGTAAAGATGCAACACATTTTTAATGCAGATGAAACATCTTTCTATCAGAAGAAAATGCCATCTAGGACTTTCATAGCTACAGAGAAGTCAATGCCTGGTTTCAAAGCTTCAAAGGACAGGCTAATTCTCTTGTTAGGGGCTAATGTAGCTGGTGACTTTAAGTTGAAGCCAATGTTCATTCACCATTCTGAGAAGTTTAGAGCCCTTAAGAATTATGCTAAATCTACTCTGCCTGTTCTCTAAAAATGGAACAATAAAGCCTAGATAACAGCCCATCTGTTTATAGCATGGTTTACAGAATATTTTATGCCCACTATTAAACTACTACTCAGAAAAAAAGATTCCTTTCAAAATATTGTGGCTCATTGACAATGTGCCTGGTCACCCAAGAGCTCTGATGGAGATGTACAAGGAGATTAATGTTGTCTTCATGTTTGCTAACACAACATCCATTCTGCAGCCCCACGGATTAAGGTGTAACTTTGACTTTCAAGTCTTATTATTTCAGAAGTACATCTCCTAAGGCTATAGCTGCCATATATAGTGAGTCCTTTGATGGTTTTGGGTAAAGTAAATTGAAAACCTCCTGGAAAGGATTCACCATTCTAGATAACATTAGGGACATTTGTGATTGATGAGAAAAGGTCAAAATATCAACATTAACAGGATTTTGGAAGAAGTTGATTCCAGCCCTCATGGATGACTTTGAGGGTTTCAAGACATAAACGGAGGAAGCCACTATAGATGTGGTGGAAAGAGCAGAGAACTAGGGTTAGAAGTGAAGCCTGAAGATGTGACTGAACTCCTGCAATTTCATGATAAATCTTGAATGGATAAGGAGTTGCTTTTTATGGATGAGCAAAGAAAGTGGTTTCTTGAGATGGAATATACACCTGGTGGAGATGCTGTGAACATTGTTGAAATGTCAACAAAGGATTTATAATATTATCTAAACTTAGTTGATAAAGCAGCAGCGTGGTTTGAGAGGATTGACTCCAATTTTAAAAGAACTTCTACCGTAGGTAAAATGCTGTCAATCAGCATTGCATGCTATGGAGAAATATTTTGTGAAAGGAAAAGTCAATCGATGTGGCAACTTCATTTTTATCTTATTTTAAGGAATTGTGACAGCCACCCCCACCTTCAGCAACCACCATCCTGATCAGTCAGCAGCCATCAACAATGAAGCAAGACCCTCTACCAGCAAAAAATTATGACTTGTTAAGGCTTAGATGATTATTTGCATTTTTTAGCAATAAAGCATTTTTTAATTAAGGTATGTACATTGTTTTTTCTTAAAGATAATGCCATTATACACTTAGTAGACTATAGTAAAGTGTCTACATAACTTTTACATTTCAAATAATACTTTCCCAGGTCTAGAATAAAGACATCTATTCGTTCTAGAAAAATAAGCTCCTTTAGAAATGTCATTACTGTTCAGATTATTGATTTCAACCTGCTGTCAGGGCCAAGGTGTTTAGCAAGACTATTTTAGGGACCTGAACAGGACATTTTTATTGGCAATGAGACAGGAGATTACCCGGAGCTCAAATGGGAAGGCCTAGTGGCCAGGTCTATATCACTTTAACATTCTATTGATGTGTAGCACAGATGGTGAGTTATGTTGATGGATGAGGTTGTATCAGCAGCAGAGTTGTCTTAGTCCTGCCAAACACTTTTGTTGAATAACCTATTAAACATGGCTGACCCATGGCAGATGGAGTTATTTATATGTAACTTCAACTGTTATATGTGGGACCCCTCTAGCAAGTTCTGAATATAGCCTCTTTTCTCATAGTTTTGACTTCTACTTCCTAAGAACCATTCACACAAATTTGAGTCAGAGGAGAGATTAGGAGAATATATGCAAATAAAATAACGTGAAAATACTAAGAGGAGTTATAAGGGTGAACTACATAAGAATTTTTAGGAGGTAACATTGAAATAAAATGCTAATAAAAATTAAAATTCAAAATTCAAATTATATAGGATTGTTTTTTTGTAGACCTAGGGTCTATGTAGAACCAGGGGTTTGCTATCAGATGATAACTTCTCCCCTGTTCCTACTCTACAGGAGACAGGTTTTTTAGAACAACTATTAAATTTTGCTTTTTGGTTCTGTATCACATATCAGTATTTATTGAATCTTAGAGTTTTTGTCTGTAAAATGGAGATTATGGTAGTACCCAATAAGCAGGTTGTTCTTAGATGTGTTTTTTTAAATGACACTTGTTATCTTCTATCTAACCTATCTGTAAATTTCATAAGGGCAACAATCATTGTCTGTTTTGTTCACTGATGTATTCCAAGCACTTAAACACATAATAGACACTCAATATCGGTCAAATGAATGATTAAATGAAACAATGCATGTAAAGTTCTTAGCATAGTAGTTGGCACAAAGCATTTAATAAATGGTCCTCTAAATGGTTTTAATAAATGGTTTTATTAACATCCACAATGCCATCTCACTAAAACAGTTGGAGAAAGTAGGGATGTTGGAGGAAGGGAAGTTGGAGGGCACTGAGGACCATACTGTTGTTTCCAAATATTTGAAAGAGTATCACATATCACTTTCAAAGAAAAGAATATGAGCCAAGAGGTAGAAACCACAGGGAGATACTTTCAAAATTGAGAGTAAGGAAGACCTTTCTAAGAAAATTGCTCAAAAACGAAATGTGCTCAAGTAAATGGTGATTATATAACCTATCAATGAAGGGATAAACAATCTGATTAAAGGTTATAAATTTATTATTCCACAAATTAAATGATTTGGAGAGAACTTCTCTGTTTTTAGTATATACAGAATAAATTTTAAAATATATAAAATATTGAATTTTGGCTTTGTGCTACTGCTGGCAATAAAATCATAGACGGAAAATGGCAAATATAGTAAGTACCTATCTATTTTCTTTGTGTATATGTGATCAAAGAACATTTATTTTTTTGACAAATAAACCATATGACTGAAAAACAAGTGCTGCTGATTTTCTTACCAATGCTGGCAACAACAGCAGACAGGAGCTGTAGGATCCTTTATCCCCTATCAGAAAATCAGGACTGTTTAAAGTCAGGTTTTTTCTTTCCTGTTCTTTTTGCCCCAGTAGTAACACTGCATTTTGGAATACAGTATAAGAATATCGGCAGTGGGTATGTTTGTGGGTTGTATGAAACTAACTGGTGCATCACTCCTGCCAACTATGGATGATTTTAGACAAAATGTATGGCATCAATAAAAAAGGAATCTCACCCAATATAATTCTTTGAAGGAAGTGTGGCCTCATACCAAAATAGCCTCATCAATCTATTGCCATCAGATCAGACAGAAAAGAATTAGGTACACATAGTGGCTGTCACAAAATATATCCAAGCTGGAGCTAAGTCTGATCACAAAAGGTCATTTAAGCATTTGGTAAATAAAGGAAGTATGTTTTCTTTAATGAGCCATCAAAAGTTAATAACAAGTGAGTTGGCTTTCTATTTTGGACAGAAATATCAAGAAAGATGGGGTGGTTTCTAAGGTTTTTACTATTCTTCAAATTGTCTACCTATTGAAAGAAGATATGTGATGCATGATAAGTTTTTAAAGGTATGGAATAGAATCTTCCTTACCACTGATAATCCATGTTACCATCTTGGGAGTGAACTTCATTTACACATTCAAAACTATGGTACTGTCTTAATAGTTGCTATGGTTAATTTTGTGTGTCTACTTTCCTGGGCCATGGGTGCCCACACATTTTACCAAACATTCTTCTACCTGTGTCTGTGGGGGTGTTTCTGGATGAGACTACCATCTGAATCATTTGAATCAGGAGACTGAGTAGAGCAGACTGCCCTCTCTAATATTGGTGGGCCTCAACCAAACAATTGCAGACATGACTAGAGCAAAAAGGCTGAGTAAGAGGGAGCTTTTTTTGTTTGACTGCATGAGATGGGACAATGGTCCTTTCCAGCCTTCAGACTTGGACTGAAACATTGGCTCTTCTTGGGTCGCAAACTACCAGCTTTCAGACTGGAACTGAAGACCATCAGTTCTCATGGTTCTCAGGCATCTGAAATTGGACTGGAACTTCACATTGGCTCTCCTGGGTCTCTAGCTTGCCAACTACAGATCTTGGGACTTCTCAGCCTCCTTAATCACGTGAAACAATTCCTTATAATAAATGTCTCTCACATATATACACATACACACCTATATATATGTCATATATATACACATATGCATATTTTTATATTATATATATGTATAAACTTTTGGTTTTGTTTCTCTGGAGAACTTGACTCATATACTGATTCAGCAACATCAATAGGGAATGGGCTGAGGTGTGCCAATCAATAAACTATCTTGATAATTAAAGTCAATCCCTGTAGGAGCTAATATTTTAGTACCTCATCTGGAAACAATGTAGGTGATCAGGCAAGTAATAATACTTTTGCAATATAACATAATAAACCAATTTTTCAATCCCTTAAAAATTAGTTCTGAAAGCAACTCCTCACCTTTTTAAAAAACTTTTTTAGAGACAGAGTCTTGCTTTATTGTCCAGGCTAGAGTGGAGTGCAAGGGCACATTCACACCTCACTGCATCCTTGAACTCCTAGGCTCAAGTGATCCTCCTGCCTCAGTCTCCCAAAGCTCTGGGATTATAGGCATGAGCCACCACACCCAGCACAATTCCTCACTTTCAAACCCAAACTTCTGTGATTCAACCAAGCTTATGTAGTAATTCTCAAAATCAATTTCAAAGCAACTATGAGTTTGGTACATGTTTACTTCCCAAGAGAATTACTCAAGAATTTAGGAATCCATCACATTTCCCTATAGTCATTTTTTTGAGGACTTAAGGACACATCATTTTCATGTTTTGATTCCTTTTATAATCACTAATCGGCACATGGCATGTCTACTTATTTTCCATGATTTTCTCCAGGTACCAGTCGTTACGATATTTAAGCTCTACTTCCAATGCACAGATTAAGCTTCCAGAGCATCTGTCCTTATACCAAAAGATACCCTTTGATGCTGCCAAATGCCTGATATTAACACCATGTGAATTTTCTCATCATCACTCACCTGCCCAGAAGCAGAAATTCTCCTGCTAGACCCAGGCGCCTCATGGCCATCAGCAGGCCTCTCACCGTCATGCCCTCACAGAAGCAGGCCACCACCCGTGCCTTGGGCAAGTGACTCGTGAGCTTCTTCAACAGCTTATCAAAGCTCTGCTCCCCCGCGTTGCTGTAGATTTTGTAAGAGTGGGCGATGCAAATCCCCTCCTTTGCTGACATATCTTTGAAAGCTTCCATCCCACTTTCTCCATAGTTGCCTGTGTGGAAACATAGACAAGCAGAGGGATAGTGAAATAAGACTGTTGCTTTAATTGGGTATAATCAGAACGCAGAAGTGTTTGGAGCAAGGAAGTTACTTGATGGTGTTAGACTTGGAACCTGAAGACCTGGATTTCAGTTTTTTCTCTTTCACTTACTTGTTCATTTTGGGCAAATTAAAACTGAATTACGTTATACATATAGGCACTGATATTTTATATTTTCACTGAGATGGTGAAAATAACATTAAAAGTGCAAGCAATTCACCTCCTCTTTTTTGATTCAAAAAAGCTCAAATTCTAATTGTAAGATGGTGGAAGATATTGATCTACTGTATTTTTTTTCATTCTATCTCACTTTCCTTTGCTTCTCATCATATGATCATTTCACCCCACTAATTGAGACTTTTGTGTTTAAAGACATAGTACATATAATACATATAGTATAGATATTACCATCAAAATATCTTATAGGGCTGCAGTCCCCAACCCCTAGGCCATGGCCCTGTACCAGTCCGTGGCCTGTTAGGAAACAGCCGCACATCACCGCCTGAGCTCTGCACCACACCCCTCACCCCCTGACACCCCACCCCCTCACCCCTGGTCCATGGAATAATTGTCTTCCATGAAACCAGTCCCTGGTGTCAAAAATGTTGGGGACCCCTGTTATAGGGTATTATATTTCATATATAATATTCTGTATATTATATATTAATAATCAAGAGAATGTACAATTTGATCCTAACTGAAAAACTCAGATCCTTGATTGAGATTTAGTCTTATCACAGAAAAATATGTAAGCTTATGAAAAACATTTAAAGTTTCATTCTATACAACCACAACCATATGGAAGTTAGTGATATGGATGAATAATTCCAAAGTCTTTTGCAAAACTTGAGGGTTAAGGACTAATGCTATTCTTTTAAAATTAATGAAAAATGGGGATTAATATTGACAATCAACTATATGCCAGGAAGTGTAGCAGGACCTTTATATATGTGATCTCGCTTAACTCTCACAATGATATATTGTGATAGGCATTATGACCTCCATTCCATAGATAAGAAAGCAGATGAGGCAGTTAGGTCCACCTGTGCTGAGAGTTACATGAGCAGTAAGTGGAAGGTTAAACTCCATTCACAGATAATAATGGTTCAGGTTCTTCTCCCTCTACTTTTTTATGGCTGACGCTTAGAAGTCTCAGAATTCCAATTATATCTGTATTTCTCTTTCTCATTTAAAGTTCACAATGCTTCAATTTTAGATATTTTTGGAGCATGTTAAGACTCTATAAATCTTACAAGGTTCATATTCTTAGTTTTCAGAAGATTAGGTGGGCTAGGGGGATTGCTTTGAAGATACAGGAGACTATTACAAGAAAATCAGCTAGACCTAGGAATTGGAATTGCATCAAGAGGAGTAGATAACAAATAATTAAGGAGCACTGGGCATTCAATTGTATAGGGTTCACTATATGCCATTAAATAGAAATAACTTATAAGTAACTACATGTGTATAAAAGTTTAATTTTTGGAGAGTCAGTTCATATATATTAGCTCAATGCTCCCTACAAGAACTCTGTGACAAAGGTTAATATTATCTCCCCCTCATAGCTGATAAAACTGAAGTTCAAATATAGCCAGTAGGTGGCAGAGTCTTGGTTTGAACATATATTTCTGATTCCTGCCCCTATGTGTGCTCTACTCTAACACAGGTGACTTTCTGTAAATGAGATCCTCAAACTCTGGGAGTGGACTTTTATGAAGTTTTATTTTCATGGACAAACTGCAAAGGGCAAAGCAGAGCAAGCCAGCTTAAGCCCCAGCCAAAAACACTGGTGGGCCGGCTGCATCTCTTTCCTTCTTCTCCAGAATTAAAAGTAACAAGAAGTGTCTGTGATGATGGCAGGTGGGCAATCTAGTTATTTTGCAATTAACAAAGTTTAGAGGGCACTTTCTGAAAAATGTACTAAGGAGCTTAAATTACTAGTTTTGTATTAATCTGATTATTATTCTTTGATTTATTTTTAGCCAACTCTGTTTTTCAATGGACTGTCTTACACTTATTGTTTTGATTTAATGCTGAGGCATTTGCATAAATAATTTGAAATTAGGTATAGTGATTGTGATGTGAATAATGAAATTTCTCCATACAGTCACAGTTAAACAAGAAAAAATACCTGACAAATTCATGTTCTTTAGAACCTCTCCTAACAACTAAGTTTTAACATCATTTTTGTTTATACAGCATGCTGTATAAAAACACCTTAAAATAGTGGAGAGAACTTACTAAAGAAAATTGAGTTCAAATTCAGTTTGGACAGTGTCTTTAATCTCAGCTTTCTCACCTGAAAATAGGAGATGACATTGCTTAATATTTGGATTTTTTTATATTATATTTAATGTATGTAAAATGTCTGGAAGTTTGACTGAACCCAATTAATTGCACCTCCTGAAATTTTAAAGAATATCCTGACAGGGTTCAGCTACTCTCTCCAGGAGCATCCAAAACAAATAGTGGAGCAAATGGCATTGCTACTGAACATTAGACTAAAGAATAAGTTTAAATTAGCAGAAGGAAGTATAATTTTCTCAGAGCAAAGCCCAAGTACTCTTTTTTTGTTTGTTTCACCACACTTTGTCCAACTAAAGCAGTACTCTTTAAAATTGAAATAGGTAGGGGGTATATGGAAAATTTCCACTCAATTTTTCAGCAAGCCTAAAACTGCTCTAAAAATAAAATCTATTTAAAAATAATTAAAACAGGAAATGGATATGTGTGACATAAAAAATTTTGCAGAATAATAATTTTGATTTAACAAAAGAAATCCAGTGTAATGTGGGCATTACAAATGAAAATATATATTCAGGTGAAATGGGAAAGCCTGAAGTGTTGAGATTCTCAGTAGTTTATATAAACCCTGTATTCTAGAATTACACATTTTGTATAGGAAACTACACCAAAAAAGCCCTCAGGCTTATTGAGGATGAAATAGTCTTCAAGTAACATATAGAACAAGGAAAAAGATGAGGAAGCAAATATTTCTTTTTCTAATAGTAAATTAAGTCATTGAGAAAGGAAGTTGTGGTGTAAAATACAAAACTAGCATGTGGCTTCATTTTAAGCAACTGGTAGAAGTAAGAAGGAATCCATAGAACATTCCTCTTTAGGTCAGAGGGTATATAACTTGAAATTATGAGAGGAAAATGTAATCATAGCCCTATGACTTCACTCTTAGCTCATACTATTTATAGTCAGTGATGCAAATATCAATTATTGATTTTCAGCTTTAAGAATCCACCCATAGCAAAATGTAAAAGTCATTATGCAATAGGATATATCTGCTCTCAACCTTTACAATGACAATTAAAGAGAAAGATGACAGAGGCTAAGAGGTGGAAGCAGGGAGAGCTGATAGGAAGAGAAAGGGCACTAAAGTCCTCCAATCACAAAGGGGAGGTCAAGATATACAGAAAGCAAAATATATGTAATTAGTGGAATTATTTGAAGCTAAAAAAATCAGAAGGCAGCAATTTAATGGAAGAATTATTACTAAGAGAAGAAATGAGATGACATATAAGGTAAGACAGAATGTCCATAGTCATTAAAAAGTAAGCATTTTTTTAAAAAAAGTAGGCATGTATTCATACTACTTAGAGATATGGAGGTGAAAACAAGGGGGAAAAAACTAAAATGTTTTTTTCACTTCTAGCCCTTCTACATTATATTTGATTTTGAAAAATAGGGAAGTATAAATTTTGTGGAAAAAGCTTAAAATAACATACTTTAAAAGTCATTGAGAGAAGAGAGTAGATGATGATAATTTTAATTGTAATTGACTTTACTTCTTTCTGTTCCCATAATACAAAATTGTCTTTACTGCTCTCTGTGTTCACCTTCAGGACATGAAAGTTATTATTATTATTTTTAAACTTAAAAAGTTCATTGGAAATTGTCAAATTGTAATTGTTTATATTTATAGAGTACTAAGTGATGTTATGATATATGTATAAAATGTGGAATGATTAAACAAAGTTAATTAACATATCCATTCCCCTCAAATACTTATCATTTTTTATGGTGAGGACATTTGAAATTTACTATCTTATTAGCAATTTTGAAATATACAATACATTATTATTAACTATCGTCAATAGATCTCGAAAAACTTATTCCTCCTGTCTAACTGAAACTTTGTATCCTTTGACTAATGTCTGTCCACTTTTCCCACCCCTAGCCTCTGATAATCACAATACTACTCTCTGCTTCTATGAGTTTGATTGGGTTTGTTTTAGGGAACCCTGTTATGCTGTTAATGGGAATGTAATATAGAACAGCCATTATGGAAAACTATATGGGGGTTTTCTGAAAAACTAAAAATAGAATTACCATATGATCCAGAAATCTTACTTCGGGGTATATTTCCAGAGGATTTGATCTGTACTCCCATGTTCATGGCAGCATTATGTACAATAGCCAAGTTATGAATTCAACCTAAGTGCCCAACAGTGGATGAATGGTTAAAGAAATGTGGTATGCACACACACGCACACACACACACACAATGGAATATTATTCATCCTTTAAAAAGAAGGAAATTCTGGCATTTGCAACACCAGGACAGGACTATTATTCAGTTTTGTGGTACTAATGCCTCACAGGGGCCTGTTAGTTAACTAACACGTATCAAATAAAAGAATAAATTAATGATTGAGCAGTACAAAGTAATCAACACCTACTGGGGATTTTCCAGATGAAAATAATTGCCCAGCTGACTATGTGCCCTACAGTCAGAATTGCAACATTGTATCTAGAGGGTGTCATTCTAATGGGTTATTTATTATATAATGTTCCACTTAAAACTTGAAGAACAGAGTTGTACAATAACCAAAATATATGGATTTTTTCCTGAGGACTTCAGTTTTCCCCTGGACGATTTTAATAATTCAACCTCAAATATTGTTTAAAGCTAGTTTCTTTCACTAATACTATTTGACCTGCACTGTGCCAGCTAGGATCTGGAAATACTGCCTGCATTGGGCCTTCAAAGCACATATTGAAAATAGGACTTGCTAAAGAATAACTTTAAATCTTTCTTCTAACCTAACAGAGATTGTTTATTTGAATTTTATGTTAAAAGCCGCTGAACAATACTTTGGTATGTAATTTATAATCATAGATTAATGCTATTTCAGATAGTACCAATTTAACACTGGTAACCACTGTGCTACAGTGGCTACTTTGGGCTAAAAGGAGAAGGTGTATCACAGATAGGATATATCTAGTGAGACATTTTGTTTTTCTGGCAAAATATCCATTAAGGGCATAGTTCAAATTTATAAATCTTATGTGTGACAGGGAAAACTATCATAAGAATCAAAGTTAAATTTACAGAATCATAGCAAAAAGATACAAATAATTTTTTCTCTGATTTATTTTCCTTTTTTTTTCATTGTACTCTTACTTCTCCCACCACAATCAGACCCTCATTATTCCTGGCATAGATGCTTGTGTGGTAAAATAACCTCTATGGTCCCCTATTTTTCATTTTTCCAAACCTTACCAACCATTATTTCAGAGTCTTATTTTTTACTATTCTCCTTTATATGTACCTTAGATGCCCCACATGTTCTCACTTATTTATTTTTATTAATGCTGTTCCTTCCACCTGGAATAATTTTTGTTCATTTTCCCACATTGAAATCTTATCCATTTTTTCTGGTCCAATTAAATTCCCCAGACTGTAAACTTCTTTAGCGTGGAGACCACATCTCCCTGGTGCCATCAAGTGAATGCTTATGGAACTAAACTTGACCTACTCCGCCATGTTTTTTAAGGATCCTTTCACTGGGACAGTGTTACCTTACATGCTAGTTATTCATTCAATAGATATTTATTAATTAAATGGTATGCACAAGCATAACACTAAGCATATAACTTTGGACATGTACACATCTTAGCCTATTGATTTATTTTATAATATTAATGAGCATAATTTCTGTTATTTATAATTGCCAAAAATAAGTTTATAATTGTGGTTCCTCACCTTTATGACAAGGCTGATCATAACTCATGATTTATTTGATGTTGAGAACTTCGTTAAAAATACAACCCACAATGTTAACATTTTTTCCTTAGGCAACATAACCCACTTCAAATAATGTGTTTTATCATGGGATTTCTAAAATTTCTCAGAGTCAGATGATGAGTTATAGCACTAAGTATTATGCTTAATTAGGCTTAATTTAAAAAATATATTTTATATGTCACCTATTGTATATATTTATTTATTATGTATCAGATGTATTGACATACACTACTTTCTAAAACTGTAGCCCCTTGAAGGTAGTGAATGCACTTATTTACCTATATACCATCATATAGAAGGTATTGAGGTATTTCTTAAACAGAAAAGTGATAGGTAAAAAGAAAAATTCTGAAAGAGTAAATGTATTTGTTCTAATAAGATCATGCTTAGATGTGTATGCTAAAAAGAATGTGCAAAATACTCATTCAGAAAGTATTCACTTTAGGAAATACTAATTCACTTTTAAAATGTAGTGAGCTTGACCTTCCAAAATAGAACTTTATTTTCCATCTTAGTTGGTCAAAATTATTTTTGCCAAAAAGGAAATTAAGATTCCCCATAGAAACAGTTTTTTTAAAATTAAATTCCAAATGGCTTTTGCTATTAATATTCTGTTGCTACTATAAACACAGTGTATTTATTGACAATTACTAGTAAAGAAAAGCACAGCCATTTCTCATGTGAGTTGCGACATTAGCCTGGCACGATATCATCCCCTAAAAATATGTGTGAGCTGTGCCCAGTCACTACCTCCTGCTCTTTAATGGAGACCAGAAATATTTATCAAAGGATCTTAGCCCAAACTGCCAATATTGAGTGAGTTGTGGCTTAAACTGGTGGTTAACTAAAATAGCCAGGAGTAAGAAAATGACTGGGAGTCAAACACCTCTTCTCATTTTATTCATATCTTTTATAAAGATGTTCCTCTTTTTTTAAAAAAAATAGATGCCTTTTCTCCATTACAGCCCTGTGTACAATGAATATAGCATTTTAAATTTTACATTGCATTCATTTATGTTTATCCCCTGCTACTAGACAATAAAGTTATTTAATACAGATGTTTCTATCCTCACACAAAAAACAATGTGTATACATATTTTATTGAATGGAAAGAAAGAAGAAAGTTAAATGTCCCAAGGAATAATCCTAAACAGGGCTACATAACTGAGACCTAGCCGTTTAGGATGCTAGACACATGATTAAGTGAAAGTTTTAAAACCAAAGGACTGGAGTAAAAAGTTATCATCATCTATCATGTACCTTCATCAAAGTTCTATGAATTATTATAAATTGCATGGCTATGAAAACCTTTGCTAACAAACAGATTTCCAAGTTTTGGCAAATGGCCCAATTATTTATAATCCTACCTTGGAGTCTTTCTATAACACGACCCATATAGCACAGCACTAAGCATGAGGCAGGGCATTATTGGATCTCATCCAGGGTTATTGGAAGTACTAGAAGGATCTCATTTAACAAATTCACTTTAGGTATTACTCGAGGAATGGATTATGTAAGCAGCATTTGAGCAATACTCTAATAGTGAATTCAGCAGAAAAAAATTGCTAGTATAACATAATTATTTATGTAATTATCATACACAAGTTTGTAAGTTATATGCTATAACTATGCATAACTAAACATGGATTTTTAACTATATGTATAAAATATTATTTATGGGAATACTAATCAAGGCTACTGGATATTGTCATAAAAGTACATGGCAAGTGGTTTGCTAAGTGGTATGCTAAGTTGGTGAACTTTCCTTCTAGCTATCAAGTGTGGGGCTGGATAAAGAAGTGTGCTCTTAGGAATAAAGGGTACAAGTTGACCATACAAATTCATATATAGCAGAAGATAGGAAATCAAATTTTTTAAAAAAGGAATACACAACAATTATCACTGCCATACACATTAAGGACAAAAAGTTTGAGTGTCATATTTAGTTTGTGCTATAAGATCCTGAACCCTGGAATCAAAAACTATATCTACTCCCTGTAGTAACTCTAGTTCATATAATTTGGTTGAACAAACTGATATAGATAAAACTGAAAGAGAACCAAATTTGTAATAAAAATCAAGTTTTAGAAATTCCATTTTTAAATTTCTGTGAAATAGCCAAGTAGAGATGCCAAGCAGGAAATGAAATAAGGACATTCTGGCTCAGAGAATAGAAGTCGGAGTTGGAACTATTTGCAAGTCATCAGAATATGGGATAACAACAATAAGAGATGAAAGTGTAGGATATGAAGGGAAGAGAACTCTGAGTTATAAAGAACTCAAATATTTGTGCATTAATTAAGAATAAGTTGACAAAGACAATGGAGAAGAGATACCAAGACAATGAATTTTTATGGAAATCAAGAGAAGAAAGTACTTTAACTTTCTTTTGTACATGAACTGTGTTGAGTACTAAAGTAAGTTGTGTAGTGAAAAAAACTTAATTTTTGGCAGCATAGTAGAAGTCATATAGGATTAGGCTTGTGTATGGGAGTAAAAGAGGGAAGACGATGTATTTATACAACTTCTTTGAGACACTTGGTGATGAAAAGGGGCCAAGAGATATGGTGGTAATTGAAAGAGAATGTGGAAATCCAAGAGGAGGTTTTGTTTGCTCATTTTTAGATAGGGGTACCTTAGGTAAAGTGCTTAGCCCACAGCATGGCACAGAGTAAGCACTCAATATAGGATAGTTTTTATCATCTTTTATCATCACCGTAATCATCACTGTCATCATCACTATCATCAACTACATTTATCTAGATCCAGTGAAATTATTTGGTAAAAGGCTAGTAATGATATGTACAAAATACTGCACTAGTCACTTCAAATATATTATTATTAAAACCAACCAACATTATGAGGCAGCTATTATTTCCCACATTTATAAATAGGATGTTGATGCTGAGAGAATTTGCCAAAGAATTTATAGCTAGTGAATGGAAGATCTGGATTTCAACCCTTATCTGTCAAATTTTAAAGCCCATTCTCTTCTTCTACAGTATATTGTTACTCTTAAGCCTCTGAGTGAGAATTGCTCAATTTATTCCTGTCATTCTTCCAAAGGCACTTTTTCCACCCGCTGCTAAATGTTTCACTTGAAATTAATTCCAGATGCTCCTGAATTGAATTCATCTCAACAAACATATATTATTTAACAAATAAATATTTTGCCTAATTTCCAGAAAGATTATGGAAATATATGATTTAGCACTAAATGATTCAAACCACATCATTGCTGAGAATTGGTGTTTAAATCTCAAAGCCTTTCTACAAAATATACAATGCTTAATTATGGGTTTTCCATAGACAAAGGCCTGTAAAATAAAAGGGGGCTCTTGGAAATAGGCATGCCATATCATCTTGTATTAGTTACTTAACTACATCATTGCTGGGGAGGGAGGAACTTCAGAGGGACTAAAGGAAAAGACAAAAAAGTGATGTCAATATTAAAATTTTTGCAGTATTTTAAGTTTTTATTATTTTGTTAATATAGCTTAAGTTGATATTTGCAAAATGGAAAAAATCATGTTTTAAATTTTCTTAAAAATATTATAGTCTTTAACTCATTTCTTTCTCTAGTTATTCTATCTAGAGGAATATAAAAAAGCTATGACTGAGATTCCCACTCTAACCCTACAGAATTCAACTTCTTTCTGCTTTCTTTGTAGGCTGTCAAATTCACAGCTAAAGGCTGCAGTACTTGTCTCATTAAGAGTAATTCCATTTCCACAGAAAGGACAAACTCTATATGGAACTGTGTGTCAATGGGTTGGGTGGGTTGGTGAGTTATTCATTGTGCCTCTGTTTTTCCTCACTAGTCACCTTTGATCCTCGATTCTAACTGGATCTAATGACAATGCAGAAATCTCCCATCACCAGCTGAAGGCAGAAAATCCTCTGCAGCACAGCCAAAGCTATTTCAGCTTGACAGCCTTTGCTGAAAATAAGTAGCTTCTTTGACAGCAGCTCCCTGGCCTGTCACCACCTTCTCCAGTTTAGATCTGTGCTGTCTGGGTTCTGTGGTTGCCAGATTCCCTCTGAAAAAACTCAGTATCTCCCTTTAGTACTGAGAGGAAGGACTCACTTTGGATTTAAAAATGAGTAAAAATAATTAAAATGTATGCAGCATGCAGCGGCTGTACTGTTGTCGTTGTCAAAGTCTGAGCTTCATTCAGGAGTGGGTAACCTGGGTAACCATGCTGTGGTCAGCCACTATGGCCTTGGAGACTCTCCTCTACAGTTTAGGCCTGTGCTGTCCAATATGGTAGTCACTAGCCATGGTTGGATATTGAGCATTTGACATGTGGCTAGTCCAAATTGAGATGTTCTATCAGTGTAAAACACAAAATAGATTTCAAAGACTTAGTAGGAAAGAAAGAATGTAAAATATCCCATATTGTTTTATATTGTGGATTACATGTTGAAATGATAAAATTTTGGATGTGTTAGATTAAATAAAATATATTATTAAAACTAATTTTATCCATTTAGTTTTTATTTTTTTAAAAAATTACACAAATGGCTAGCATTATATTTCTATTAGAACATACTGCTTTATACATACAAAGAGGAAATTCATATTCTATACTTTTCAGGGTGGAATCCAAACTTCTTAGGACACTTATGGCATCCAGACTTTTATGATCTAGTGCCTAACCTTTTCCTCCAGTCTCACTGCTTGCCTTTTCCCTGGGTATAGCTCATTCTCCAGCCATACATACAAAAAATACATAGATCATGCTTTTTTACATTTTTGAATTTTGCACAATCTCCTTTTTCCTGAAATACTCTTCTATTTAGCTAATTCCAACTTATCCTTCAAGACTCAGCTGAAAGTGATAGAATTCTCAAATAGATATCCTCTACTGTGCTCACCTCCACTCTAATGTCACGGGATTTTTTATGTTTTATTGTAATTATTTATTTGTTTGGCTTCCTAAGAGACTGTGAGAAAATTGGAAAAAGGGGTTATTTACTCCTTTACCTCCAGAGCCTAGGCGGCCTAAGTATTTGCTGAATAAATTAATTGTAGTAAATGAGCATCTAATTTTCATTAGTAAATTACTATTGAGCATCTATAATGACTAGCTATGTATAGCAGTTCTGGTATTGAAGCTACTCCACATTCACTGTGATCCAAAAGGACTAAGCTGGGCTGAGATATGATATATTGTGAAGGAGAGTGTTTGAAACCTGGCTCTCCGACTTATTACCTACATGGTCTTTGGGAAACGCTTAACATTTTTGTGAATTTGTCTCCCTGACTATAAAATGATATGTACCTAAGGAGAGTGGGATTTTAGATCTGCCTCCTACATTGTTTTATTATAATAATTAAAAACATTTTAGCCATTTTCTTAATTTCTCTTATATGTGCTTGCTCCAAATTCCATTTTTCATTTCTCAATATATATTCTGGACCTTGTGAATAATTCCTAAGCTAAGTTTGTTTTATAAATTTAAATATGTTTCAAGAATCAGAAATTCTCATTCAGGCTTTATTGAAAAGGTATCTAGTAACATGTTTCTGGTAACACATGAAAAAATAGTCTTTACTGAAGTGGCAAAACCTTGCAATTTGTTTAACTGCTCTTTATTAATTCATCTGTTCTAGCAATATTTCCCAGATTTTATATCAAGTATTAGTTGGTCTTTTGAGATAGTCCACCCTTTATAAGAACCGCTTACTTTGATAATTTTTTAATGTATTCATGTCAATTTGTTTAAAGATCCCAACAACTGCAATAATTTTCCACCAGACCCAATACGTTTTTTCCATATATATCAAACCAAGGGAGGACAAAACTCACTAAATCTATTTCTAAAGTAATTAAAGTTTTTTGCTGATAATCATTGGAAATCTGTGCAGTGGAGGGGAAGATATACATTTCCTTGTAAATCAGATTTGCCAGTGTTTTTCCTTTTTTGTACCAAAAATTACCCAAGAGTATCTGTTCTAAATTAATGGCAAAAAACCCTGGCGTGGGAGCCGAAAAGTTGTGATTTTAGTTGTCTTCTGGAAGGAGTCCCAATTTCCAGCATTAGTAGCATGATTCCAGGTTTTATATATGGGGCAAAGAAGGTGGTGAGTGGAGGAGGACTGACCTAGCTCACTGGTTTCTTAACCTTGAATAGTTTCCATAGATTCTAGATTCAATACCTTTAAGAAGAATAGTTCCATCCCAGTCAATATCCAAGCATTTATTGAAATGGAAAAAAAAAAAACCTTGAAAAACTAAGGGCAGGGGTGGGGTGAGGTACATAAATAAATAAGAATTATGCCTGTTAATATAATATTTATAAGCATATGGAGGGCTGATATAAGAACACATATGTATAAATACATATAGATATTCTCATATATGTGTGTATATATAGAAAATAGAGATATGCATAATGGATACACTCACATAGACTCACATACATACACAGCACACACACATACATACACACACACGTGTGTGTGTGTGTATAACTACCATAATAGAGGTACAAAGTACTGGGTTGGATATAGGTGGCAGAGTTCAAAGGAAGAAGAGCTTACTTCTAATTGGACACATCAGGTGATCAGACTTGTGTACTACTTCCTTTCACTCTTCCTGTTTTCCCCTTCCTTTGTGTTTAGGTAATTTTAATTTTTATATTTGACATGGAAAATAACTTAGTCATGCCCTATTTCAAAGGACTGGTTTAGTCATGTGAGCAAGATGTTATCAAACTTTTCTTCTTCCGTGCACATGATTATGGAAAGTATCTTAGCCTGGGTCCTGCACTAAAACAGGGTTGAGGGAAATGAAGACTGAGACAAGGAATAAGGGGAAGCTAACACAAGGGTGGATTACCAAGGCTATTGGATTGCTCATTTTGCGGGACCCTCTTTCAAATATTTGTATTTATATATATGCATGTTTGTATCACAAATTTTACTGTTTATAAAATATATGTAGCACATAATTTCAAAATAATAAGATGCATAATGCTCTTGTTGTAAATTCTCTACAGCCAATTAATTCTCAAAAATGCTTTTATTGAATTTTGCCAAAATCTTGTGTCCATAGCCAACCTATGGTTAAAATTGACTAATCGGTGTAGTTCTGACATGAATATTGACTAAAATTTTTATATATTAATATTATAATAAAAGTAAAACCTAATACTTTGGAGATCAGAACTTTTCTCATCAATCAATGATGCTAGCAACTTCTTTGCTGAAGATACTTTCAAATTCTGAAAGACTGTATAATTTGTGCTATTCACAAGGTAATGGCTACAGATATGATATACTTTTAAATTGAATCTGAATTATTAACATTTTCTCCATTACTACCTTATGTCTAGACAATAAAAAAATCATATCCTGATTTGTAGTGTGACAATTTCTGTGATGTAAATACATCTACCATGACAAATTTCAAGTTACCAATGTGAGGTCACTAAATGTGAAGTTGGGAGGGGATGCTCAGTAGTATAGCAATATATAATATATTGACCATATAGATATAATAGCTATAAATAGCCTAAAGAGCATAGAAAACAGTAAAATATGGTAAAATGAATAGGAATAATTTATTTTTAATTAGAATTTACTGATATTTTACTTTTGTTTTGTTATAATTTATTTAATTAGAGCTTATATAATTTAATTTTTAATAATAGCTGTGTTTAACAACAGGTGCTTAAAAATTTAACAGTTCTCTTGTGAATATCTCTATGGGCTAATGCCAGCACAACTTGGACTATGCCAATAACATAACCTAAGATTCTGGTGGTCAATGGTCTCTGTCATATTTTCAGTTACTCCATGACTTTGAAAGGACCACTGAGGTTTAACTGGCGATAACAGAAACTCCATTTGTGAAAGGATCCAGTAAAATAAAGGTGAAAGTTTAATGATGGACAGTGGAAGACTGAATCACTTCTGGTTTAGTATACCAGGAAAATATCTGTTTGTGAAGTAGAATCTAATTTGGGCCTTGCAGAAGGGGTGGACTTTGGCATTCTATATGCAGTAAACAGCATGGGAAGGTTAAGGTAGGTGAGCATGTGGTCGAATCCAGTCTGCCTAAGCAGAGGCTATATGCAAGGGACTGGTAGGCTCGGATCATGATGGGGAGGCCTCAACCTGGAACATAAAGAGGTGCAACAGAAGGCTTAGAGAGGGCAAGTGACATGACCTAAATGCCCTTGAGAAACAATACAATGTCAATAATGGGATGAGAGAGAGAGTAGAATAGTGGTCCAGAGGGACACAATGGAGTATTGCGGTTACAGAGTTTAGAAGAATAAAGGACTGATTTAGAATGTTGACAATGGAAATTAAGACATCACAGTATGCAGGGCCACTTTGTAATATAACTTGGTGGGGTTGGCATTCCCACAGAATTCAAAGTGAATGATGGTCTTTGGAATTATGCTATAAGATCTTTAAAAAAACATGACAAATTATTACTTCATGTGAGGTTGAATATGAGAAAAAAGCAGGAAGCTTAGTTGGGAGATTAATGCAGGTGAGAAATGATGGTAACTTGAAAGACAGTGATGGAAGAGGAGACTACATCCTACATGGAATATTCAGTTTTTGTCATATACTGTGCTATGTATTTTGTCATAGGACATTTCTATTAACTTCTTAGTGTCATGTCAATGCACTGTTTGCCCTTGCTACGGGCTAAACTGTGTCTCATCAAAAATTAATTTGTTGAAGTCCTAAACCCCAGTACCTCAGAATATGACTGCATTTGGAGATAGGGCCTTTAAAGAGGTAATTAATGCAAAAATGGTCATATGGGTAGGTCCTAATCCAATATAAATGATGTTCTTACAAAAAGAGATTAGGAGACAGACATACAGAGAGGGAAAACCATGTGAAGATACAGGGAGAAGATGGCCATCTACAAGCCAAGGAGAGAGGCCCTCAGAAGGAACACACCCTACTGACATTTTGATCTTGGACTTAATAGCTCTAGAACTGTGAGGAAATACATTTCTGCTGTTTAAGAACCGCCTAGTCTGTGGTTCTTTGTCATGGCAGCTCGAGCTGAGTAATATAGTTGTCTGTAGCTGAACTTTTCAGTGTTTTACAAAAACTTCCAGTCACAAAAGGTACCCAAATCCTTAGGCAAGATGAAATTAATATAATTTTGTTGTCACAGGGATTATGATATTTGGAAAAGGCATTGGCCTTTGTCATATATAGACTGAGTTTGATTCTTACATCTGCAATTTCCTAGATAAATGACCCTAGACAAGTTATTTAAATATCTCTGAGCTTCAGTTTCTTAAGTCACATCAGATACAGTAGGACAATCACCAGCCCAAGGTCTGGTACAGAATAGGTATTCAACAAAAGTTAATTCTGTGTGAGCTCTCTCATAATTTCTTCTTCCTAATAGGCAGTCATAAATAGATTGTAAGAGAATGGCTCTGAAGTTAAACTACGTTTGAATCTCACTTGAATTAATCAAACCTGGTTTCAAACCCTGGCTCTGCCACCTACAAGTTTGGCTGTTTGGGCGAGCTACCAAATCTCTCTATGCCCTTGTTTCCTCATCTATAAAATGTTCATAAGGTGATTATGAGACTTAAATGTGATTTTGCGTGGGAAATGCTCACGACAGAGCCTGACACACAAAAAAGGCTCAACAAGTGTTTTTATTATTAGTCACACACACTTTTATAAGTTCTTCTTTTTCTATTAACTTCTTTGATGCTGGTGCTTGTCACAACTGCCTATGATCCACTCCTCTTAATAGAAACCCTTTATTTGCTATGCTTCAGCTAACGCCTATGACTTCCAATTTATATCTCCAGTTAGATACCTGGAAAATGTTAATTCGACTATTGTCAAGCATTCTTCCCAGAAATTTAAAACCAAAACTGCTCATTAGATATAGTGGTGCACTGAGTATTCAATAGTGTTGCTACAAAGTAACAACATTTTAGTGCCTCTTAAAAACATGATCCTTATCCCCATTGCCTATATAGGCACCTCACAAAGCAAATTAGAACAGACATAACCCCTGTCACCAGGGAACTTAATAACTAAAGCATCTTGATTGGATTCACCCAGTGTTTTAATAAAATCACTCATGGTCCAATTCTCCTGTCCTCATTTCGCTGCTGATGAAATCCCAGGATAGTACCAAAGTGTTGGCTTTTTCACTCTGCTGCACTAATGTCTGCTGTTTTCCCCACATTCTGATACTTTAATCACACCTTTGGGACACTAGAATGTAGCAAACCATTTGAGATTACCTAACACACAGGAATAGCAAGTTATTCTCTAAAGCATATGGAGGCTGCTAATGCCGTTTGTTTTCTCCTTTTACCTCAAGGTATCTTTGAATCTGTGCAAGCCTCCAGGGGGCACTTCTGGCTGAGAAAAATATCCCGGAAATGGGAGTCCTATCTGTTTCTAACTTTGCACTGAAAGGGTGAGTCAGTTTTAGGGCCATTTCAGGGATTCACAATTACCTTGGGTCATGAGTTCTTGAGATTATGCAGGTCAAATTAGAAAAGAGAACAATGCCTTCATGAAAAAGTGGAGGAATTAAGAGGTGGAGGGGTGGATCTGTCAATAGTGGGCCTCTGGCTGTATTTGGTAGTTGCCCCTACTACATCCCTGATTTTCACAATTTCATAAATAAATAAATTCTCCTTTTTGGTTGATTTTGATTTATATCACTCACAGTGATAGCATTTCGTTATTCTAATAGAAGTAAGGAACAAGATAAAGGAAGAAATAATTCCACAGAAATGTTAGAACTTTATTTAGGCCACAAAGGGAAGACAGAAAAGAAGAAATATTTCAGTAGATGAGAGGTGATTCCAGATATGGGACAGAAATGGTGTGGGATAAGGATGTGGATATGAATCAGATTTTTCTGAATCGTAGGGTTCATGTGGGTAAGAGCACTAAAATACAGAGAGGTCCTAAAGCCAGGCAGAGAGTCATAACCTAACAATAGAGCAGGCAATAAAGCCAGTTTATGTCTCAAGCATGAAAGTTATAGAATTAAAAGAGTATTTAAAAAATATTTTCTGGCAGTGGTTTGTAGGGGTGACCAGAATCGAGCATATAGTGAGAGATACTCTATAAGGAGCTACAGGAGGGAATCCAATGGTGAGATGACAAGAGCTTTAAACAGGACACACAACAGAAAAGGCAAAGAAAGAGTTGATCATAAAGGCACTTCTAAGAAGGAAACAGCATATTTGGCATCATATTTTATTTAGGGTTAAGTAATACACAAAAAGAAAGAGTTAAGCATGATTCCATAGTTTCTAGTCTGACAGACTAACTAACAGATGTGCTAATTGGGCAGTGGAGCTGGTGTTTGGCAGGGAAGATGATATGTTCCATTGTGGACACGTGGATCATCACAAGAAATCTACATAAAGATGTTTTGGACTCAAATGTTAATTTAATAATGGAGCTCTCATGAGAGGTTTGGACGGGAAGGGATAATATGGTTGCATGCATAAAGATGAGAGGTAAAACTGTGAAAATGAGTGAAGAGAAAGAATAGAGAGCTTATGTCAGAGCTTTGCTCAGAGAAAAATAAATGATTAAAGGGCAGAAAAGTTGTTTGCAAATAATAATTAAAATATATAGATCAATAATATCTAACATTATTGAGTCCAACTTTGGTAAACTTTTATACACATGGGCTTACTGAACGCTGAAAACAACCCATTGAGGTTGGTATTAAACATTATCCCCATTTCCTAGTTGAGAAAACAGAAGCAGAGGGATTAAACAACTTGCTCAAGGTCACACAACTACTAAAGGGTCACAGAACAAGTACTTGAAGCCAGTTCCAATGTCAATGCTCAGGCATTTATACACAAACCTGTGCTACCTATTGAAGGAGTGAAAAGCAGTTGCTAGAATTCGGAGATGCAAAATTAGTCTTTGACATGCATCTAAGAAAGAAGATTCCAGGATGGAAAGGTTCTTTACAACATTAAATACCACAGTGAAAATAAAGGTGACTAAGACTGAAGGAAGGCCATCAGGCATGGTGGTTAGTGATCTGCAGCAGATTTGTCTCGCTGAAGAAGTAGAGCATAGATCAGACTTCCTAGTACAAAGGTAGGATAAAGAATAGAAGGACAAAAGGATATTTATGGACTGCAAATTCTAGTACATGGAAGTGGAAAGAAGGAGGGAACTAATCTAAATCATATAAGTCTACATTAGAAAGAAGACACTAGTGTGTTAGGGCAGCTTTCATCCATGTGATATTTTCACTCTTCAGAGTCATACAAAATTCCATGCACTAAAAAGGAATTTACAGATGTTAATAAAATTTCTATAATTTTAATCTAAATGACTTCATCTATGTTTTACTTGGCTAAATACATTGTAACCCTGTAACAACCACGAGAGAACATATTAGAGATGATTATACCCTATGTATAGATGAAGAAAATAAAGTTCAGTAACTTGCTAAAGGTCAAAAAACTAATAAATATTAGGAATGAAAACCAGCCTCCTGAAATTTATCAAGGATTTTTTTCCATTATATCACACAAAAATTTGTAGACCCAAGTTATCACTTTTGTACTAGGAAAACGTACATTTTCATTTAGAAGAAAAATGAGAACAGAAAGGAAAAAATTAACATTATTTAGCATCATCAGGGTATCTCTGGAAATCTTTGTGAGAATAATGAGAGCTACATATTGCAGAAGATATCATATTATCATACATGCAAAGAGTGATGAGAAATAAAATTAATAGCCAAGGAATAAAGCATATCATCATATAGGAAACAATATGAGATAAGTTATAATACAGAGAAGTGATTCAAATCAAGAATAATTTAAAATTTACATTTTATTAAAGTGAGTTTTCTAAAAGGTAAATTCATAATAATTTAAAGTGAGGCTGCAATTTTTTCTCCTTCAAAATCTCTATATTGTAGTTACAATTATTAAGGAAAAAGCAATAAACATATATACATTGTGACATTAAAAATTCAAAAGGTGGATGGAGAATAGACTTAAAGTGTACAGTTTTTTTTGTTTCTTTTTTTCTTTGAGATCAAAGTTAAGTTGTTATCAGTTTAAAATAACTTTTATAATTATAATATGTTTTCTGTAAGCCTCATGGTAACCACAAAGCAAAAACCTATAATAGATATACTAAAAATAAAAAGCAAGGAGTCAAAATAGTACACACGAAAATCACATAATCACAAAGGCAGACTTGTAAAAGAAGAAGAAAGAAAAAAAAGGATCTACAAAAAGGCAGTAGTAAACCCTTACCTATCAATAAAATTACTTTGACTGTAAATGGATTAAATTCTCCAACTAAAAACATACAGTAGCTGAATGGACAAGAAAAACGAGAACTATATGCTGCCTACAAAGCCATTCGCTGTAAAGACATGCATAGACTTAAAATGAAGGGATGGAAAAAGGTATTCCACGCAAATGGAAAACGAAAAAGAGCTAGAGTAGCTATACTTATATAAAATAGACTTTATGCCAAAAACTGTGAAAGAGACAAAGAAGGCCATTTTATAATGCCAAAGAGGTCAATAGAGCAAGAGGATATAACAGTTACAAATATATATGCACCCAACGTAGGAGCACTTAAATATGTAAAGAAAATATTAATAGATCTAAAAGAAGAGACAGATTGCAATGCAATAATTGTAGGGGGCTTCAACATTCCATTTTCAGCAATAGACAGATAATCAACAATCAAACATCAGAGTTTAACCACACCATAGACCAGGGGTGGGGAACCTGTAGCCTTAACGCCACATGTGGCCTTCTAGGTCTTTAAGTGTGGCCTTTTGACTGAATCCAAATTTTACAGAACAAATTCTTTTATTTTTATTAATACATTTTTGTTCATCTTTTATATTTTTATTTTATTTTTAAAATGAATGTATTTAAAATACCAAAGAATAAAATAAGTTTCAATGAAATAATCCTCCCAGATTGTCTGGCACAATTAGAACATTAGTAAGCCATAAGGGCTAAGTTGACGGCTGCTATGCTGATGATTTAGTTCTAACTTCTCCCACCTCACTGGCACCACTACTGCACAAGGCTGGTTGGTGAGAGTTTATGGAGGTAGAGTATGCCAGTCTGTTGCCAGCTTTTAACAACAGTGCACTGTGTTTCTGTTTGAAGTGGAATTTGTGAATAGTTGCACAGATCGATAGTATTTTTTAATTCTGTCTGCTTAACAGCCCATCATGTCAAAGAAGACAAAGAAAACACTGAAGGAAGAAAACAGATTTTTTAATGAGGATTGGGAATTGCAATATTATCTTATTTTTGTTAAAGATAAGATGATTTGCTTGCTTTGTGATACTGCAATATCAACATTAAAGAAATTCAATGCTCATCAGCATTATAACACCCATAAGGACCACAAATATTTTAAATTAGAGGGAGAGGCATGAAAGGTTGTACTACAGAGATTAGAAGATGAAAAGCAAAAACAAAGACAATTCTTTCAAGCAGCAATAAGACCTGGAAATAATGCCACTGAAGCAACTTATAAAGTAGCTTATACACTTGGGGAAAAGGGGAAGCCTTTCAGTGATGTAGGAATTGTGAAAGAATGCATTGTTGAAGTTGTAGGATGCTTAGACCTTGATAACGGTTTAAAGTACAAACAACTGCCTCTTTCAAGGAGAACCATAACTGATTGGCAGCATGAATTAGCCTTCAACCTAACAGAACACCTTCATGCAATACTTCAAAAGGAAAATATATATTATTCAATCACTTTGTATGAGTCAACTGATACTACTGATTCAGCACAGGTTTTATACTTCATTCAGGTCATAACAGAAGATTTTCTTTGCTATGAAGAGTTATTCACTTTGGGCACTCTTACAAACAGAACATGGGGAATAGATGTCTTCAACAACTTTCAATATAAATGTCGTGAAGTTGGACTGAATTTGGTAAATTTAGTGAGTGTTTGTACAGACGGTGCACCTTCCATGACAGGAAAACATGAAGGTTTTATTGCACAGATAAAAAAAGTATTAACAGATTCAGATGTTCTCATTTCTTTTAATTGTATTTTGCATCAGCAAAATCTCTGTGCTAAAGCTACTATTTTAAGTGACACTTTGCAACAAGTTATACGTATTGTTAACTATATTCATGCAAATGCAACACAGCATCTTCAGTTCTGTAACATGTTAAAGTTGAATGATAAGGTATTCAGTGTGGATTTGCAGTATCATTCTAAAGTGCCTTGGCTATTGCAGGGACAGACATCAGCCAAAATTTTCTCTGCAAGAACAGATAGATAAATTTTATGAAGAATAGAAGCAGCAATGTGAATTACTGAAAGAAGATTTCTATAGGAATGCAGCATTTCTGTGTGATATCATGTCAAATCAAAATGACTTGAATATTTCTTTGCAAGGTAAAACTAAGTCTATATATGATATGTGGTAAAAATTCCAACCATTAGAAAAAAGTATCTTTTCTCAAAACACTTCTTCAAAAGGAAGTTTTGGATGAACATTTTCCCCAGTTAGCAAAGGTCATTGATAAGCAGGATAATATATGCAAATCATTTGAATAATACACAGCTGTTATAGACCTATTTATTAATGGAGACTACAATGAAGGATTCACTGACTTTGAGACTCATGGCATCACATGGAAATGAGCATTTTATCCTCACCTAGTTGATATTACAAAGGCACCTAAAAACTACAGTGGAATTGATTGAGCTCTCAGTAGACAACATTTTAAAGTCATTGTTTGATGCTAAGAAAGATCCAATTGAAATATGGAAAAATACAGTAGAATACCCATGCCTTTGGCAACATGCCTGAAAAATGTTTTCTTGCTTTTCAACCACTTATTGCTGTGAATTGACATTCTCCTACCTAACCCAAATCAAGATGCCCTTAAGGTCACAAATGTATGACACCCATCTAGAGGATCAACAGAAATTGTGGACCTCCATGCTGCAACCAAATATGCAAATGCTTTTCAAGAAAAAGCAGGCACAACAAAGTCATGAAAAGGTTAGTTAACTTTAAAATTAGCAAATAGTTTTCATTTTTTGAAATTATTAAATACATAGGAGTCATATTTTTACAAAATAATGTACATTTTTAAGTATATCTAATTGAAGTTTCTTGAATGTGGCCTTATTTGATTACAGCTAAATTAATGTGGCCTTCCAACATGAAAAAATTCTCCACCGCTGCTCTAGAACAAATGAACCTAATAGACATTTACAGAACATTCCATCCAACAGCCTCACAATAAATATTCTTTTCAACAGCACATGGAACAATCTCCAGGATAGACCATACTTGAGGTCAAAACGTTAGTCTTAAAATTTTTTAAATATCAAAATTATATCAAGTGTCTTTTCTGACCAAAATGTAATGAAACAAAATCAGTAACAGGAGGAATTTGGGAAACTGTACAAACACATGGAAAGTAAATAACATGTTACTGAACAACTAATGAGTAAATGAAAAAATTAGGAAAGAAATAAAACTATTTCTTGAGATAAATGAAGATGGAAAGAGAACATACCCAAACCCATGAGGTACTGCAAAAGAAGTTCAAAGAGAGAAATTTATAGGAATAAATGCCTACATCAAAACAGTATAAATACTTCAAAAAAACAACCAAACATTGCACTTCAAAAAACTAGAAACACAAGAACATACTAAACACAAAATAAAAAAGAAAAGAAATAATAGAGATCAGAGCAGGAATAAATGAAATACAGGCTATAAAAACAATATAAAACATCAACGAAACAAAGAGTTGAGCTTTTGAAAAGGTAAACAAAATTGCCAAATCTTAAGCTATACTGATAAAGAAAAAAGTGAGATGGCTTAAATAAATAAAATAAAAAATGGAAAAAGAGACATCACAACTTATACCACATATAAATATTAAGAATCATTACAGACTGTTATAAACAACTACATCCCAACAAATTGGAAAACTTAGAAGAAATGGATAGCTTCCTAGACACATACAACCTACCAACATCGAATCATGAAGAAATAGAAAACCTGAACAGACCATTAATGAGTAACATATTGAATCAGTAATAAAAAGTGTCCATGAAAGAAAACCCCAGGACATGATATATTCACTGCTAAATTCTACCAAAATTTTAAGGAAGAATTAAAACTAATTATTTTCAGACTATTCCAAAAAAATTAAAGTGGAGGGAATTTTTTCAAGGTCATACTATGAGGCCAGCATTATTCTGATACCAATACATACAACAACCACCACCACCAAAACTACAGGGAAATATCTCTGATGAATGTAGATGCAAAAATCCTTAACAAAATATTAGCAAACCCAATCTGACAGCACATCAAAAATATCAGTCAATATCAGTCAAGTGGGAGTCATCCCAGAAATTCAAGGATGGATCAACATACGCAAATCAACAAACCTGATACATTGCATTAACAGAATAAAGGAATTATTATTAAAGAAATAAAGGAATTATTATTAAAATTAACAAAAATCAAATGGTGATATCAATAGACACAGAAAAGGCATTTAATAAAATTCAACATTCCTTCATGATAAAAACTCTAAACAAATTAGGTAGAGAAGAAATGTACCTCAACATAAGAAAGGCCATATATGCCTAATACACAATTAATATCCTACTGAATGGGGAAAAGTTGAAAGCTTTTTTCCTAAAATTTGGAAGAAGACCAGAATCCCCACTTTTATCACTTCTGTTCAACACAGTACAAGAAGTCCTAGAAAGAACAATTAGGCATGAAGCACATCCAAATTGGAAAGGAGGAAGCCAAATTGTCCTTGTTTGCAAACCACATGATCTTACATATAGTAAACCCTACATAATTGACCAAAAACTTTTAGAACTAACAAACCAAATATAGTTTCAGGATAGAAAATCAATATACAAAAAAAGTTGCAGGATAGAAAATCAATATACAAAAATCAGTAGTGTTTCTATACACCAACAGTGAACTACCTGAAAAAGAAAACAAGAAAGCAATCCAATTTACATGAGTTACAAAAAAAAAAATAAATAAAATATCCAGGAATAAATTTAAACAAGGAGGTTAAAGATCTCTATAATGAAAACTATAAAACAAAAGATTTCTTGATTGAGACCTCAAAAACACAGGCAACCAAAGCAAAAAATGGAATAACGCAATCATATCAAGCTAAAAAGCTTCTGCACAGCAAGGAAACAATCAACAAAGTGAAGTGACATCCTACAGAATGCAAGAAAATATTCACAAACTACCTATCTGACAAGGGATTAATAACCAGAATATATAAGGAGCTCAAACAACTCAATAGGATAAAAAGCAATAATTCAATTAAAAAATGGGCAAAAGATCTGAATAGACATTTCTCAAAAGAAGATGTACAACTGGTTGACAAATACATGAAAACATGTTCAATGTTACAAATCAACAGAGAAACGCAAATCAAAACTACAATGAGACATCATCTCACCCCAGTTAAAAAAAAAAAAAGCTTTCATCAAAAAGACAAGCAATAATGAATGCTGGCAAGCATGTGGAGAAAGGGGAACCCTGGTACACTGTTGGTAGGAATGTAAATTAGTGCAGTCACTATGGAGGACAGTATGAATATTCCTCAAAAAACTAAAAATAAAACTAACATAGGATCCAGCAATCCCACTTCTGGATATATACCCTAAAGAAAGGAAAACAGTATATTGAAGAGATATCTGTACTCCCATGTTTATTGCAGCACTATTCACAATAGCTAAGATATGGAATCAACCTAAGTGTCCCTCAATGGATGAACGGATAAAGGAAATGTGGTTCATATACACAATGGAATATTATTCAGCCATAAGAAAAAATGAAGTCCTGTCATTTACAGCAACATAGATAGAACTGGAGGACATTATGTTAAGTGAAATAAGCCAGGCAGAGAAAGACAAATATCACACACTCATATGTGTGAGCTAAAAAAAAAAAAAAAAAATGAACTCATGAAGACAGAGAGTAGAATAATGGTTACCAGAGGCTGGGAAAAGTAATGGGGGAGGGGGGAATAAAGTGAGGATGATTAATGGGTAAAAAATACAGTTAGCTAGAACAAATAAGGTCTAGTATTCAGTAGCACAACAGAATGACTATAGTTAGTAATTTACTGTATATTTTAAGATAACTAAAAGAGTGGAATTGGAGTGTTCTTAACACAAAGAAATGATAAATGTTTGAGGTGATGGATATCCCAATTACCCTGATTTGATCACTACACATTGTATGCCTGTATCAAAATGTCACATGTACCCCATAATATATACAACTATTATGTACCCATAATAATTTAAAATAAAAAAGAAAGAAATTGAAAAGAACAGTAATAAATGGAAAGATACATTGTGTTCATGAATTGGAGGAATTAACATTGCTAAAATGTCCATACTACCCAAGCAATCTACAGATTGAGTGCAATGCCTACCAAAATGTCAATGACATTCTTCACAAAAATAGAAAAAAAATCCTTCAATTTGTATAGAACCACAAAAAAACCCTGACTAGCCAAAGAAATCTTGAGTGAAAAAACAAACAAACAAAACAAAGCTGGAGGCATCACACTACCTGACTTTAAAATATAATACAAAGCAATGGTAAGCCAAAACAGCACAGTACTGGCATAAAAACAGGATGCACAGACCAACAGAACAGAACAGAGGACCCAGAAATAATTCCACACATTTTTAGCCAACTGATTTTCAACAAAGGTGACAGAACACACATTGGGGAAAAGGCAAGTCTTTTCAGTAAATGATGATTTGAAAACTGGATATTCACATGTGGAAGAATGACACTAGACCCCTGTCTCTCACCACCTACAAAAATAAATTCAAAATGGATTAAAGACTTAAATGTAAGAGCTGATATTATAAAACTACTAGAAGAAAATGTAGGGGAAATGCTTCATGATATTGATCTGGCCAATGATTTTATAACAAGGCCTCCAACAAAACCTCACAATCTTTTGGCTGGTGGAGTGTCTTGCCTCAGTGTTAATGGCTGCTGACTAATCTGGATGGTGACTGTTGAAGGGCTGGATGGTTGTGTCAATTTATTGAATTAAGACAACAATGAAGTTTATGGCATCAATTGACTCTTCCTTTCATGAAAGATTTCTCTGTAGCCAGTGATGCTGTTTGATAGCATTTTATTCACAGTAGAACTGCTTTCAAAATTGAAATTGATACTCTCAAATTCTGCCATTGCTTTGTTAACTAAGTTTATGTAATATATTAAACCCCTTGTCATTTCATCAATGTTCATAGCATTTTCACCAAGAGTAGATTCCATCTCAAGAAACCATTTTCTTTGCTCATCCATAAGAAGAAATTCCTCATCTGCTTAGGATTTATCATGAGAATACATCAATTCAGTCACATTACAGGCTCCACTTCAAATTCTAGTTCTCTTGTGCTTTCCACCACATCTGCAGTTACTTCCTTCACTGATATCTTGAACCCCTTAAAATCATCCATGAGGACTGGAATCAACTTCTTCCAAACTTCTGTTAATGTTGATATTTTGACTTTCTCCCATGAAGCATGAGTGTTCTTATCAGCATCTAGAATGGTGAATCCTTTCCAGAAGGTTTTCAACTAACTTTGCCTGTATCATCAGAGGAATCATTGTCTATGGCAGCTATAGCCTTACAAAATATATTTCTGAAATAATAAGACTTTAAAATCAAAATTACTCCTTGATATATGGGCTTCAGAATGGATGTTGTCTTAGCAGGCATGAAAACAACATTAATCTCTTTGTACATCTCTATCAGGCATTCTTGGTGACTAGGTGCATTTACAATGACCAATAATATATTTTTAATTTTTTTTTTTAACTTTTAGAGATGGGATCTTGCTCTGTTGTCTAGGCTAGAGTGCAGTGTTGTGATCATAGCTCACTGCAGCCTCAAACTCTGGAGCTCAAATGAGCCTCTCACCTCACCCTCCCAAGGAGCTGGGACTACAGGTGTGTGCCACCACACCTGGCTAGTTGTTTTTTTATTTTTTGTTTTCTGTTTTGTGTTTTAATCTTTTCAGAACAAGGTCTTGCTATGTTGCCCAGACTTGTCTCAAACTCCTGGTCTCAAGTGATCCTCCTGCCTCTCAGCCTCCCAAGATAAAGCAGTAATATTTTGAAAGGCTCTCTTTTTCTGAGCAGTAGGTCTAAACAGTGGACTTAAAATATTCAGTGAACCATGGTATAAACAAACGTGCTGTCATCCAGGCTTTGTTGTTTCATTTCTAGAGCACAGGAAGAGTAGATTTGGCATAATTCTCAAGGACCTTAGGATTTTCAGAACAATAAATGAGCACTGGCTTCAACTTCAAGTCACCAACTGCATTAGCCCCTAACGAGAGAGTTAGCCTGCCCTTTGAAGCTCAGAAGCCAGGCATTGACTTCTCATCTGTAGCTATGAAAGTTCTGGATGGCATCTTCTTCCAATACAAGGCTACTTTTCCTACATTGAAAATGTGTTGTTTAGTGCAGCCACATTCATCAATTATCTTAGCTAGATCTTCTGGATAAATTGCTGCATCTTACCAAAGCCAGGAAAGTACACAACAAGAAAAGAAAACTACAGACCAATATCCCTTATGAATATAGATGCAAAAATTCTCAATAAAATCCTTGCAAACCGAATTCATATGTACCCCAAAAAAATAATTCATCATGATCAGGTGGGCTTCATCCCCAAGATGCAGGGATGGTTCAACATACACAAATCTATAGATGCAATTCACCACATAAATAAAAGCAAGAACAAAGATTATATGATCCTTTCAATAGATGCAGAAAAGGCTTTTGACAAAATCCAGCATCCTTTTATGATAAGAACTCTTAACAATGTAAGCATAGATGGTTCATGCCTCAAAACTATTAAAGCCATATATGATAAACCCACAGCCAATATCATACTGAATGGGGAAAAATTCAAAGCATTCCCCCTTAAAACTGGAACCAGACAAAGTTGCCCACTATCTCCACTTCTATTCAACATAGTGCTGGAAGTCCTGGCCAGAGCAATCAGACAAGACAGAGGAATCAGGGGCATCCAAATGGGGGCAGAAGAGGTCAAACTTTCACTATTTGCAGACGACATGATATTATATATAGAAAACCCCAAAGATTCAACCAAGAGATTACTGGAATTGATAAATGAATTCAGCAAAGTCTCAGGATACAAAATTAATACACAAAGGCTAAATCCATAGCCTTTATATATGCTAATAATCAAGCCGAGAAACAAATTAAAGATACAATACCTTTCACAATAGCACCAAAGAAAATTAAATATTTAGGAACATATCTAACTAAGGAGGTCAAAGACCTATATAGAGAGAATTACAAAACACTGAGAAAGGAAATTGCAGAGGCTGTAAACAGGTGGAAAACCCTACCATGCTCTTGGATAGGCAGAATCAACATTGTAAAAATGTCTTTGCTACCTAAAGTGATTTACAGAATCAATGCAGTCCCTATCAAAATACCAACATCATTTTTTGCAGATCTAGAAAAAATAATTCTACACTTCGTGTGGAACCAGAGAAGACCCCGTCTAGCCAAAGCAATCTTAAGCAAAAAGAACAAATTGGGAGGCATCTATCTACGAGACCGCAAACTATACTATAAGGCTACAGTAACCAAAACAGCATGGTACTGGCACAAGAATGGAGAAGTAGACCAATGGAACAGGACTGAGAACCCAAATATAAAACCAACCCATACGGTCATCTGATCTTTGACAAATTCCAGAAAAACATACACTGGGGAAAAGATTCCCTATTCAATAAATGGTGCTGGGAAAACTGGATGGCCATATCTAGAAGACTGAAACTGGACCCACACCTCTCACCTCTTACAAAAATCAACTCACGATGGATAACAGATTTAAACCTAAGACATGAAACCATAAGAATTCTCAAAGAAAACGTTGGAAAAACTCTTAAGGACATTGGCCTAGGCAAAGAATTTAAGGAGAAGACCGCCAAAGCAATCACAGCAGCAACCAAAATAAATAAATGGGACCTGATCAAATTAAAAAGCTTCTGCACAGCCAAGGAAACTATCACTAGAGTGAACAGACAACCTACAGAATGGGAGAAAATATCTGCATGCTACACATCTGATAAAGGGCTGATAACCAGAATCTATACAGAACTTAGGAAAATCAACAAGAAAAAATCAAACAACCCTATTAAAAAATGGGCAAAGGACATGAACAGAAACTTTTCAAAAGAAGACAGAATAGTGGCCAGCAAACATATAAAAAATAGCTCAACTTCTCTAACCATCAGGGAAATGCAAATCAAAACCACAATGAGATATCACTTAACTCCAGTGAGATTGGCTCATATCAAAAAGTCCCAATAGAACAAATGTTGGCAGGGATGCGGACAGATAGGAACACTCATACACTGCTGGTGGGACTGCAAATCAGTATAACCTCTATGGAAAGTAATATGGATATACCTCAAAGAATTAAAAGTAGAACTACCATTTGATCCAGCAATCCCACTACTGCATATTTACCCAAAGGAAAAAAAGACATTCTATAATAAAGACATCTGCACTCGAATGTTTATAGCAGCACAATTCACAATTGCAAAGATGTAGAAACAACCCAGGTGCCCATCAATACATGAGTGGATTACTAAAATGTGGTATATGTATACCATGTAGTATTACTCAGCAATAAAAAACAATGGTGAATTAACACATCTGGTACTATCCTGGTTGGAGCTAGAGCCCATTCTTCGAAGCAAAGTGTCACAAGAATGGAAAAACAAGCACCACTGGTACTCACCATCAAATTGGTACTAACTGATCAACACTTACATCACACAGGGCAATAATATTCATCAGGGGGAGGGCAGGCAGGAGGAGGGTGGAGGGGATGGGAAAACTCTCACTGAATGGATGCGGGGAGCACAGTTTGGGGGATGTCCACGATTGTAGCTCTGACACAGGCAGTGCATGTGCAATATATATAGCCAAAGTGTTGTACCCCCATAATATTCTGAAATTTAAAAATAAATTATTATTATTATTATTATTAATGAATAATATTCATTCCCATCTTAGAAAAAAAGACTGCTGCATCTTCTCCATTAGCACTTGCTGCTTTACCTTGCATTTTTATGTCATAGAGATGGCTTCTTTCCTCAAACCTCATGTACCAAATTCTGCTAGGTTCAAACATTTCTTCTGAAGCTTCCTCACCTTTTTCAGCCTTTCAGGAATTGAAAAGAATTAGAACGTTTCTATGAATTAGACTTTGGTTTAAAGGAATGTTGTGGCTGGTTTGATCTTCCATCCAGACCACTACAACTTTCTCCATATCAGCAATAAGGCTGATTGACTTTCTTATTCGTGTGTTCACTAGAGTAGCACCTTTAATTTCCTTCAAGAACTTTTCCTTTGCATTCAAATTTGGCTATTTATCACAAGAGGTCTAGCTCTTGGCTCTTCTTGGCTTTTGACATATCTTCCTCACTAAGCATGATCATTTCTAGCTTTTGATTTCAAATTAGAGACTTGTGACTCATCCTTTCACTTGAACACTTACAGGGCATTGTAGGGCTATTAACTGATCTAATTTCAATATTGTTGTATCTTAGGGAATAGGGAGGCCCAAGAAGAGGGAGAATGATAGGAGAATGGCTGGTCAGTGGAAAATCTGGGTGTGTGTGTGTGTGTGTGTGTGTGTGTGTGTGTAAAGGAATACTACTAGCCATAAAAAGGCAAAAGTTTGACATTTGCAACAATATAGATGAATCTGGAGGACAGTGTGTTAAGTGAAAGAAGCCAAGCACATAAGAAGAAATACCACATGATTTCACTTATATATGGAATCTAAAAAAGTTGAGCTCATAGATGCAGAGAGTAGAATAGTGGTTACCAGAGGTTGGGGAGAGTGGGAGGGAGAGGGGTGAGGGGAGGTTGGCCTCCTTGTACAAGGTTAGTTTGATAGGAGGAATAAGCTCTGGTTTTCTATTGCACAGTAAGGTGAATGTAGTCAACAATAATGCATTGTATACTTCCAAATAGCTAGAAGAGAGGATTTTGAATGTTCTCACCACAAAGAAATGATAGTGTTTGAGGTGATAGATATGCTAATTACCCTGATTTGATCATTACATAATGCACGTATGTTTGGAAACATCACACTATATCCCATAAATATGTACAATTACTATGTATCAATTAAAAACAAAATAAAGCTTATCTAAAAATGTTTAGAAAGCTCCTGGAACTCATAAATGAGTTTACCAAGATCACAAAATACAGCATCATTTTACAAAATCAATCTTATTCCTAAGTATTACCAATAAATAACTAGAATTCAAAGTTTAAACAACAGTATCATTTACAATACTGCTCCACATAAACTAAATACTTAAATAGAAAACATATCCTAAAAAGATGATGTAAAACCTGTATACTGAAATCTATAAATATGTATAGTGACAAATTGATATCAAATAGATAGTGACAAATTGATTTTAAAATTTATATGGAAATACAAAGGAACTAGAGTAGCTAAAACAATAAAATAATAATAATATTGAGGAGGACATACACATACATATATATCAAGGCTCTCTCTATATAAAATAACACTAATTAAGACAGTATTGGTAAAATTATAGATGCATAGATCAATGAAATAGAAAAGATGATCTAGAAATAGGTCTATAGAAATATGGAATATTGCTGTTTGACATAGGTGCAAAAGCAATTTAAAGGATAAAAGGTAAACTTTTTTAACAAATAGTGTTAGAACAATTGGGCATCCATATGCAAAGAAATGGACCTCTACCCAAACCTCATTCCTTATTAAAACTTAACTCAACATGGATAATAGATGTAAATGTAAAACCTAAACTATAAATCCTAAAGAAAACAGGAGAGTACCTATGTAATCTGTGATAGAAACATAATTCTTATATCTCATACCAAGACATGATTAACAAAATTACAACAAGATTTATATTTTGGATTTTACCAAAATTAAACACTTTTCCACCATGGAAGATATTCTCAGGATTTAAAGACAAGCCACAGACTGGGAGAAAATATTTGCTAATCATAAATCTGACAAGGACTTGTACTGAAATATTGAAAGTACTCCCAAGACTCCACAATAAAAAAGCAAACAATTCAATTTTTAAAAAATAGGCAAAATAATTTAATTCATAGTGTACCAAATAATATATATAAATGGTAAATTAGCACATAAAAAGATGCTCAACATCATTAGTCATTTGAGAAATGAAAATTAAAAACAATGAGGTAATTTTACACAAGCATTAGAAAGACTAAAGTGAAACAAAAGAGTAAATGCTGGCAAGATGTGAAGCAAGGACAACCCTCATACATTGCTGGTAGAAGCACAAAATGGTACAGCCGCTTGGGAAAGAGAAACGTTTATCTGTTTCATTAAGCAGTTTATCATTATCATTAAGGCAGTTTATCATTGAGAAACTTACCATACGACCCAGCAATCTCACACTAATCATTAATCCAAGAGATATAACAATATGTGTCCACAGAAAATTTAAACAATGTTTATTTACACCAAGTATTTAAAATTGTCAAACTTGGAAACAGCACAACTGTTCCCCAACAGGTGAATTGTTAAACAGACTGTTAAGCAGAACACTGTGCACCAGTTACCAATCCCAGGGATAATTCTAAATATTTCCACCCATTGCATTTTGGTATTGGAGTCACCAAGAGAAACACAACACGGTCAAGCACTGGTTGGAACAACTCTTTACTAACATAGAGAGGAAATAGGGCGAGATCAGCTTTCACAGTGTTTTTCAGTTCCCCATGGCCAGCAGGTCTCTCCTGGCAGCTCACGCAGGGTAATTGGCTATGCACACCCCTCTAGTGCCACAGAAGGACCCTGTTCCTGCCCCGTGCAGGACAGATAAAGCAATGGGGTTGGCCAGGTGCCAAGTGATGCACGCTCTTAAGCAGAAAAAAGGGCATATATTGGGCTTGCAATGGAGAAAGATAATCCCACACAAGGCAATAAGCCCCGCACAGGTCTTGTGGACACTTTATCTCTTAGTAAGAAAGTATTCCAAGGCCCAAGGTCTATTATGCAGCTAAATGGGAGAAAGACTGCATGCATGGAATTGCCTTTCCCAGAATAAATGGATTAGCAAACTGTAGTGCATCCATACAATAGAATACTTGTCATCAATAAAAAGGAATAAACTATTAATCCATGCAATGACTTGGAGAAATCTCAAAAGTATTATGCTAAGTGAAAGACATCAGATTCAAAAAGCTTCATACTGTATGATTCTATTTATGACTTTCTGGAAAAGGCAAAACTATGGGAATAGAAATCAGACGAGTGGTTGTGAGGAATAGGGTAAGAGATTGGCCACAAATTATATTAGACAATTTTTTGGAGGTGATCAAATGTTTCTGTACTTTGATTTCAGTGATGGAAATCTGTATTTGTCAAAAGTCAAAAAGGGAGAAATTTATCAAAAAAAGTTAATTTTAGTGGACGTAAATTTAGAAGTCAACATAGGATAGGGAATACAATTGAAAATGCAAATAAAAATATAAAAATGAGGGAAAAATTCCCATAAATACTTAATTTGGAAGAATTCTCTACATATAAGTGTAAAAAAAGGGGTCATAAGTGGAAAGTGAGTAGATTTAAATAAGTTAAATGTAAAGTTGTTCTCTGTTAAGTATCTAATCATTATAAATCTGACAAAAGACTTTCATCCAGAATATAGAAATTATTCTCAATACTCAACAATAATAAAACAAACAACTTTTAAAATTAGAAAAATTTTAAATAGATATACCATAAAAGAGTTTGTCTTTAACTTACAAATGTATATTGATAATTAATAAGAAAAAACAAGGCCACACTAGTAAAAAAATGAACATGGAAAATAGCAAATTCAAGAAATAAATTAAGAATAATAAATAAATGTCAGAAAAATATAAGAAAACATATGAAAAATAGTCCTGGTGAGAAACCCAGCTATAACCAGCCTTCCCTTTTTTTCTTTTATGATGTTAGCCATATTTTTCCAAAATTTCCATCACTTTTCTATATTTTATATGGGAATATTTTTCCTGGATTAATATGAAAGAATTCCTCAGTAAAATTTTTCTACTGCTTTTTTATATCCACCTTTTGGTAAATGAGACAATCAACAAAGCAAGCATTACCAGATGATCTGCTTTTAGTACCATGAGGCTCTCAGCAGATTGTCTAAGGAGCTAAAATAACAACTCTTTTTTTGCAGCAAGTCTTCAGCCTTTATTGAATATTATTCAATATTTCCACAAGAATGGAAGGTGAGGGTGAAAGGAAACAAACAAAACACCAGGACTTCCTATGGAGAAATAGTCAGTGAAACAATTGGTGAGCCTTTAATCTAGTGGTGTGGGTGCCCAGGGAACGAGAGGAGAAATTTGGGATTTCAATCTGAAAGACTGGAGAGGAGAGAATGTGAGAATTTTGACATGAGCCAATCACGACTTAGACAAGAATGAAGGCATCTTGCACTAACCATGAAGTAGACCACATACAATTGTGGGTTGGTTGATTGTCAATGAAGAACTACTCTACGAGACAGGGAAGAGAGAGAAAATAAACAGAAAATAAAGAAAAAGAGGAGTTCTTAACAACAGCTAGAATCAAAAATATTAAGAGCAAGCAATGCATAAGTATTCAGCAGAGTATAAGAAAAAATTAAATGTAATAACAAATATGCATTAAGGAGACTTATGCCAATAGGAAAAAAGTGAGTAAAAGAAAAAAGATGTACATTATGCATTTTCCCTGAATTACTCATATTAGTCATTCATTCAAACAATATTAATTGGTCAGCTCTTTTGTGATTAAAACCCATACTGGTATATTTCTCTACACAAACAACATATATACTGAATTAACATTATAAAAACCTTTGCATATATCATATGTTGAAACAACAATCCTGAAGCACAGTTTGTTCCTAATTTCAAATTTGAGGATACTGAATTATTTTAAAGTTGATACTGAGCCAGGACTTGGTAGGAGGTCTTCTGACTCTGATCCATTGTGCTTCCCACAAAACCATTCAACCCATATATCATGACAAGACCCAATGGCTCCAGAAATTTGTTATCCTATTGGGAAGTCATAAAAAAAAAACCCAGAATGTTGTAGAGACAATGTGATTCATTGACAAAGGAGAGGTACAAACAATTAAGTGTGACAGGAAATGTCTAGACTTTGAAGTCTTTTACTGGCTTGGGATCAAATTCTCTTTCTGCACATACTGTTTGTACAAATTACTTTAAGACTCATTGTCCTGTCTGGGCGAAAGGGAAGGGGGGGGGATTGCAATGCCTATCTTATAGAGTTGTGAAATTAAATGTCTCATATAGGCCAAGAAGCACTTGACACTTGTCCTCAATAAATGATAGGAATTATGGTAAAAGGAAATAACACTAGATATTGGAGAAGTCCAGGAAGGCCTAAATGCAGGTGGCATTTCCTTTTGTCCCTTGGTAGGATTTATGTAGTCAGGGGAAGGACATTACATGACATGTATTTTTCTATGTGAGTTTCAAAGGAGAAACAAAATATTGTTGGAAGCCAGACTGTATTAACTCCATCTCATTTTCTTTCTAATGGGATCCTCTCACAAATTTAAATTTTTAAGGAATTTATAGAAATAGGAGACTATCCTCATGATTTTAAACAAATTCTCTAAAAAGTTCATCATGCTCAACCTGTTGCAAACCAGAAAGTGGGTCCTCACCAAACACTGTATCTGCTGGCACCTTGATCTGAGACTTCCCAGCCTCCAGATAGTGAGAAAAAAATAAGTTCTGTTTTTTTAAGCCACACAGTGCTATTTTTGTTATAGCAGCCTAAACTAAGACAGCAGACAATAATGTTAAATATGGAGTAAAAATTCTATATCTTACTGGAATTAAATTAGTGTTAATCTGAAGTGGATTTTGATAAGTTAAGATGTACCTTATAAGCCCTATTGGAACCACCAAGAAAATAACTCAAAAGAAAAAAAATAGTTAAAGAAAGACTGAGTTGATATATTCATTGTAGGTGCCAGTGGTTTTGGATTGTGGAAAGTGATCTGTAACACAGAATTAAATAATTATAATCTCTATCACAGTTTCCTCCTCGGTAAAATGGAGAGAATCCTGAAAACTACTTCTCAATTTGTAGGGTGATAAACATGAGCTTTGGCAATATACAGACTGGAATTTTTAATCCCAACTTGTAGCTTTGTGAACTTGAGCATATCACTTAACCTTTGTTAGTCTGTTTCTTTACCTATAGAGAACAATAACCATATTCATCTCTTAGTTACACCATGAGGATTAAATAAAATAATATAATAAAGAATTTTGCACAATTAATGATAAATATTGACTATCACAATTGGATTGTGAAAACATTTTATGAACTATAAAGAATATATAAATATTGGTATTCATTATTACTTTTTTCCACGAGCTGATGTGCCTATCCTTAAAGGCAAAAACAGACAGAAACAAATCTGAGGAAACATAGAGGACCCACAGTGTAATTATTTAATATCACGTGGTTTCTTGACATCTATGCTAATATTTAATTAATAACAATGTCAACATTTAAACTATTTTAAGTTGTCTGCTGTGAAAATATTTGCCATTCACTGGCATGCACTACACAATAATACATCTTTCACATCTATTATAAAAATCGGGTGCAGGAGGTCTGTGTGATCAGTGTAATTCAACAAGTATTTATCACATCTCCTATGTGTAAGGCACTATGCTAGGTGCTGGGGATGTAGAAGTAAAAAAAGTAGGTACTGATAGAAAAAAAGATTAGTATCAATAATCTTGTAAAGGAAACAGCACTAAAATTAAGAAAGGTAACATTGGGGTAAAATTAGAACTTTACTTGAAGGAGTTTCTCCAAGCAAATAAATAGGCAAAGGCATTCCAAACTGTATTATTAGCTGACCATTAGAGAGAAGGTAAAATGTACTGAAAGTTCACATAATATGTCACCCAAACAATTACTACTCTAATTTCATAGAGGAAGTTTAAAGAACAGCTAGTAGGTGATAGGCTAAGGTTCAAATCTAAGCTTGTATGTCTCCAACACATGTGCATCTAACCACCGGCATACCTAAAGGAATAGGACAATTCTCAGAGAAGTGTTTCAAACTTCCCTGCACATTCCAAAAGGGAAGAGCATCATATTATGAATAAAAAGATAAAGAACAGAGATTTCCAAAGGAAGAGCTGTGGAAAGGAGTAGGAAAAACAGGGAAATAAAACAAGTAAAAAATGTTAATTCTGAGAGAGGGCAGAGTGGGAAATAAGAGTGTACCAGTTAGGGTTCTCCAGAGAAACAGAACCATAGGAGGTTATCTATCTATCTATGTGTCATCTATCTGTCTATCAAGACAGAGATAGAGATGGCGGGGGCGGGGAATAGAGAGAAAGATGGGCTCACACAATTATGGAGGCTGAGAAGTCCCACAGTCTGCAAGCTGGAGACCTAGGAAGGCTGGTGGTGTCGTTCTGAGAACCAGAGACTGATGGTGGAAGTCCCAGTGCAAAAGCAGAAGCAGACTGATGTCCAAAGATGAAACAGTCAGGCAAAGAGAGTGAATTCTCCTTTCCTCTGTCTTTTGTTCCATTCAGGACTGAGACAGATTAGATCACGCCCACCCACATTGGGGAGGTCAGTCTGCTTTACTCAACTACTGATTCAAATACTCATCTCCAGATACACCCTCACAGACATATCCAGAAATAATGTTCAACCAAATAGCAGGGAAGCCAGTATCCAGTCAAGTTGACACATAAAATTAACTGCCACAAAGAGGGAAATGTGTTAAAATCCTGAGCTTGTAGATCCTTCTAAGAGCAATATCCAAGACCTTGAGCTTGAAGACACCATGCCCTAATCAAATGAACAAACCAACTAGTGTTACTGAAATAAACAATGGGACATTAGTTCAATCAGGGATGGCTAAAGCTAAAAAATTCTTCCTTAATAAAAACCCTCATGTCTGGAAGAAATCAACCTTCTAAAAAAGACAAAGTTGAGGAACTGCAAAAGGAAATTCAAACTCCTCTGAAATTACTTAACAGGCAAGAAAATACATGTAGTTAGGTGAATTAACACTTACCAATCTTAAAATATTGAAGCAAAGATTCATAGGTTTCAGCCCTTTTTTTTTTCTTTCTAGAACTATTAGCTGGAAGTGAGTATTTACACAGGAGAGCCCATGGTTTCCATTTCTGGGCCCATGGCACACATGAAAAAGTAATAATGAAATGTTTCCTCTCTAATCTGGAAAAAGTCTAATAATCCTTCTTAATACCTTGTTTTGGGCAACTACTATCAGGTAAGATGACACATGAAGTAAGTTTTGCTTGTAATATTGTTGTCAGATGAACATCAGCAATTTATTGATGGTAATGGTTCTCAATGGGGGATCATTTTGCCTCCCTAGGGACATTTGGCAATTGGAGACATTTTTTGATTGTCATAGCTGGAAGGGATGCTACTGACATCTAGTGGGTCGAGGTCAGAGATGATGTTAAACATCTTACGACGCATAGGATGGACCCCTAAAAGTATGTGTGTGTGTGTACGTATGTGTGTATATGTGTGTGTGTATGTGTGTATATGTGTGTGTGTGTGTGTGTGTGTAATCTCCAGTCCAAAATGTCAGTAGTGCCAAGGTGGAGGGCCTTTAGAATTAGCCTAAATTCACAAAGCTTTCTGATAAAAGAAAGCACTTTCCTGCCTTTTACACCTTGTAAGTTTTAACTTGTCCTGAATGATTTTGGTGAAAATAATTTCCTTTTCATAAGAGGAAAACTGTGGGCTTTGGAGTCAGGAAAGGATGATTGTAAATCATTACTTACTAACCCTGTTTTTGACCAACTTTTATTAGTTTCCTTGGGCTGCCATAACAAAGAACCTCAAGCCGGGTGGCTTAGAACAACACAAATACTGTCTCACAGTTCTGGAGGCTAGAAGACCAAACTGCAGGACTGTGCTCCTTCTGAAACCTGTAGGGGAATTCTTCCTTGCCTATTTCTAGCTTCTGATGGTTTGAGAGTAAACTTTGGTGTTCCTTGGCTTGTCGATGTGTAACTCCACTCCTCCATCTTCACATGGCATTTTCCCTGTTTTCATATCACCGTCCCTCTGTACATGTCTGTCTCTGTATCTAAATCTACCCCCTTTGTAAGGACCCCTGTCATATCGAATTAGGGCCTGCACTAATAACCTACTTTTAAACTGATTGCCTGTGTTAAGACTCTATTTCCAAATAAGATCACATTATGGGGTACTGGGGGTTTGCACTTCAATGTATCTTTTTGGGGGGCATAATTCAACCAAACACCAACTTAATATTCCTAAGCTTCAGTTACTTGATCTGTAGAATGCAAATAATACTGACTGTCTACAGTGTTATTGAAAATTTTAAAAGAAATAAACTATGGAAAACCAACTAGCATGACAGCTGGTTTTTCACAAGAGTTCACATATATATACACATATATATTTTTCCCTTTTCATTTACTTTTCTCCCAGGTATTTATATCTCCTTGGTGTTCACACAAAACATGATGTGTTTTTCTTTCCACCCATTATATTATAGTCGAACAGTGTATCCATCTGTCTGGCTGGCTTGCTACTATTTTTGATATCATAGACTGTGGCAGTAATTTTAGATGCCTGATACATAATTTACTTTACTCTTTAAGGGTTTATTGATTAAAAGAAGGATTAATGAAAAAATAGGATGAAAAATGCCTAGATAGACCTTACCCGAAAAATACCCTTTACACCTCAATTTCTCTTACTGGGTCAAAGTTTAGGGAGTACTCAAAGAAATTGTTGTGTGTCTGTGTATATTCTCATTTTTGTTACTTGATGTTTTCTAGTTATCTGATTGTGATCTTTGGATTTTTTTCACTACTCTACAAACTTGGATTTTTTTGAATCCTAGTGATATCTACTGCAATTTCCCAGGAGTTATTTTTTAGAATACCTGCCAAAACAATTTATGGCTCTCTCAAGTTAATTCATCTTCAAATACATCAACATTCTGCCAGGGAGGGGGAGTGGGGAGAAATCTCATCAGTAAAGATGCTGGCTATAATTCAGACATCCATCAATCATAGTTAAATTTTATCTCACATACCCTGAGATGCTGGAGATATAGAACCAATTTATGTTTTACAATAAAAAATATTTCTTGCCCATTTACTATATTTTGGGAAAAATCCAGTGGATTCACTAATTATTTATGAGAAAAAGAACTGAGAACAGTATTCTAATAGAGTTTTAAAACACACCCATATCCTTAAACACTTCCACGCTCAAGTGACTACAGAGGAAATGGACTGATTTTTAACCAAAGATTGCTTTATAATAACGACCTGCAGTTTGAAATCCAGGCTCCATTTAAGGACCTGAACCAATTATTCATAATACTGCAATGGCCTGAAAAATATTTTACTATTCTGAATATAAATCTGAGGTTAAGAGTGAACAAGCCTATCCCTCCTTTATGTGTATAAAAATCTCAGCCTTTCATTTTCCAGAAAAAAATCTGAACAACTACCTTAATTCCACATTTCTTTGCACAAATAAGGCAAAGTAAAATTTTCGTCAGCTGATTAAAGTTTATATGCACTGTTAGCAAGACATCATTTTCTAGTTCCACAAAAATTTTTTTGTCCAGTTCACTGAACTCTGAGTTTGATCCACTTACAAACCTGATCCTCCCCACTGCTATTTAATAAAACCTAAGGAGACTTTAAAAGATATATTAGGAATAAAAACAAATTAGATATGGAGACTGTTTCCTCATATTAATTAATAGTTTATTTTATAAGTGCCTGCTATATATGTAAACAACTCTTCTGGTAATTATTTATGGGCACCTAGGTGGCATAAAGAATGAAGTAGAGTCAGAAAATTAGATGTAGCGTCTGCCTTAGATTGATAAAACAGTGAATGCAGAACTACACAGATTAGAGTGAATATTATTTACAACCATATGTACATTGATATGATGAAAAATATATGACAATCTGCTTTCTGGGGAAGGAAAAAGCCCTGATTTGAAGCATTTGTTGATTTCCATGGCATAAACACTCCCACCATGGCCAATTTCAAGTTACCAATGTCAAGTCACATAATCGTCTCTTGCAAGTCAGTGTGACAAACTGCAATACACTGCTGCTTAGATGTAAATGTGTAGAGTGAGTGGTTATTTTACCAGATCCAATAGTAAAGAACCTATGTGAATTTAGAACGTTGCATATATCCAAAAGCATGTTGGTCAAAATTACCATTTTTAATATCTAAATTGCTAGTCTTCCCAGCAATGCTAATGCTATTAAAAAATAGTAATGACTTTCTCTATGGAGCTCATATTAATTAATTGCAATAAAATAAATATTAGATTATGTTAAGTTTTACAGATCATCTACTATGTATTAGACACTTTGCTATAAACAAGAGATATAGAGACAAGCAGAACACAGCCTCTACTCTTACATTCTAGGAAGGGCTACCAAATAGATAATTCCAGTGGATAATGGAAAAAATACTAAGATGGAGGTAAGCATCTATCCAGCAGTACAAGGAAGAGACACTGATCCCAGTCTGGATCTGGATGGCTTTCTGGAAAAATGGTGCTTTCAGAACCACTTTAGTAAACACAGGCTCTGTTACTTTAGAACCATTGCTAGTATTGCCAACCATGACTTGGCTCCCGTATTTGAAGTGATCTCTGTAAACTTGTTAACTTCATTAAAGGTGAAGCAGGTCTGTGATGTCGTGGAGATGGTAAACAGAGGATGAAAATAAGATAGAACGTTTAGGTCAGGTATAAGATCTTTAATGGAACTTAAAAGCACTACCTTGTCATGTTGGTGACAGGTGGGGGAAATCTAGAGGTAGGCTGGTGTACTGGATAATCTACGAGTTCCATGTGTGAGCTCAGTCAAGTCATTTCCCCTGGTACATCTGTTTCCTTATCAATGAAATAAATGATTTATGGTGAGTAACAACAACAAAATAATAGCTACCATCAATGCTGTTATATCATTTCAAATACATTAATTTACCCAGTTCTCACAACAGACCTGTAAAGAGGATATCTTTCTTTCTCTTTTTACATTTGAGAAATCTGACATAATTGTAAACTACATACAATCCCAAAGTTAGGAAGGGACAGAGATAGAATTTCAATTGCCTTCTTCCTGACTGTAACCTCTCAAACATTTCCTGAGGTAGCTTCCAACCTTCACATTCTTTGATCTCAGAAATGTCTTGGAATGTTTTCCCTAATTGCTGTGATGGCAACATAGCAGAGCCAGGGAAACCAAAGATTCAGGCTATGCCCTTTCATGTTTATGCATTCTTGTGAATGAGCTCTGAAAATGACAGGAAATTTCGCCACCAAGTCTTCACATTAACTTTTCAGTAATATTCCTCAGTTTACTAATTAGTAGGGAAGCTCATCTTCTCCTTGGCCTTTAAAAAGTGATCATTTGCTTGATTGCTCTCAACAGAAATCTTCCCATAGCCTCTGATATTTTCTTTTCATCTCTTCTGGGTTGTTTATTTTTAATTAACATTTTTGAAGCCACCTCTTCTGAATGCATCTCAAACTTATAGCTAAAAAGCCAAATGCTTCTATTTCATTCTCCCACCTCCTATGCAAACAACCAAAATAAATTCCATAATTCAGCCATGTTTTTCCACAATTCTGGAGTTATACAAACAGTTCCCATTTATGGGAGCAGTCCCCATCCTTTCCCACATCTCTTCACCTGCCTAAATTCTCCTTATCCTTTATGATTTAGATGATCCTCTGAGAAGGTCCCAAAATGCTCCCCACCTTAGTTCATCTTATTGTATTACAAGCTGATTTCTTTCTTTCATACAGCTACATACTGCTTAAGGGCAGAGAAGAGTTTTTATTAACCAGTTTATCTCCTGCACCTGTTATAACTTAGTGTGGAAGAGCTTGGGGTCTGTAGTTAGGATGTCTACGATTAAATCTTACCTCTACCGCTTAGTAGACATGTGGCCTTGGGAAAGTTTTTAAATTTCCCTCAGACTCATGTGTGGAATGATAGATGATGGAGACTCAGAAGGGTGAGGGAGTGGGAAGGGGGTGAATGATAAGAAATTATGTAATCAGTACAATGTACTTCATTGGGGGGAGGGATACCCTAAAAGCCCTGACCTCACCACAACACAATCTATACATGTCACAGAATTACACTTGTACTCCATAAATTTATACTAATAAAATTAATAAATAAATACATTTCTCTCAGAATCACGTATTCATCTGTGAAGAGTAGATAAGACAACTCATCTCAAAAGGCTTTTGTGAAGATTAAATGAAAATAGTCCATGTAAAGTGCTTGGCACAGTGTCTGGCATATACTGAATATTCAACAAGTATTGTTAGGTGCTCGAATGTTACATGAAGAATAAATAAATGAATGTAATTTTTCATTCAGAAAATATTTATTGATGCTAGTCCATTTCTAAGACCTGGGAAAGCAGCAGAGATTACATGAAAGTCACTCCCTGATTTCTCTACAGCTTACATTCTCTTAAAGGGAGACAGACACCAAACAGAAAAATAAACAAATATAATATGTAAGGAAATAAAGAAAAGTAAGAGGATAGGCAGGAGGAAGAGAAATGTTATTTTAGGTAAGGTAGCCAGAGACAACTCCTGATTATGATCCGATTTATTCATGTACCTTAATGAAAAGAGGGATACATCCGTATCTTTCTCTGAGGGAAAAGCAAATGCAAGGGCCCTGAGGCTAGAGGATCATCATCATCAAAGAAAAGCAAATCAAATGGCTGATTTGGTAGAAGAGGAGAGAGGGGAGGAAAGTTTAGATGGAGAATGTTAGGAAGAGGAGAGGATGGGCATCAAAGTGTGACAGACCTTTAGGGCTTGTTGTCCATGGAAAAACTGAATTTCATGCTGAGTGAGATGGGAAGGGTTTGAAACTACATTGTGGAATGAATTGAAGATGTGTCTACTGAGAATAAAGTACATAGTTTAAAATAGGGGCAGCTTCAGATAAACAAGAGTCTAGTAGTCAACTGATGAAGAGGATGCATTTAAAAGATAAAATTCAGGGAAGGGCAGGGAATTGACAAATGAGGTGTTAACAAATAAAACTAGACTGATCTTGCAAAAAAAAAAAAATACATAAGACCAAGGCATTGCGACTGGTGCAAAATTGTGAGTGTCTGTGTACACGTATGGGTCTGGCTATCAAGCCTTTCACCACTTAGAGTTACTTTGACCATTTATTTTATTTTCTTCCTGGAGCCCATACTTTAAAACATTTTCTCTACCAAAGAGAATTTATTTATAGTTAATTCATGCTGCCATATTTTATCACCAAAGCAATCAATCTCAACTTATGATTGATGAAAGCAAACCAATGCCACCCTCTCCCAGAATCATGAGAGCAAATGAACCTATGATTTCCATCAACCTGTATTACCTTATTACAAATAATAAATGCTATCCCTTGGTTTCTTTTAAATTCTGGAAATAGCTCATATGCTCCTCTTACTTCTTTGGTGAAATCCTAGGAGTCTATGGACCATAGATTTAGGATTGTAATTACTCATGTAAACCTACAAATACAAAGTGCATCTTATATAATCATCAATATGTATTATATCATATGTATGTATATATATGTACACACAATGCATTGTATCTCTATAACATCTGTACATATTGTGTATATAATGCTTTAAAATAAAGTCACATTCACAGGTTTCGGAGCTTAGGATGAGGACTTATTACTTTAGAGGCCACCATTCAACCCACTGCAGATGTATATACTAGGAAATTTGGACTGCAAAGGAGAGCAATCAGGTTGCATTATATGTCAACCATCTAGGATCATTATATTAACATAAAAGACCCTGTAAATAGAAGACCTTGTTATCCAGTCAAAGGCATATTGGTATATGATCATGCTGCTGAATCATGGATTCTATTTGAGGCATGATTGTGTCATACATCTGCATCCAATAGAAGATGCAGTCCAGTTGTGCTTACACAATTTAACTGTTGATCTCTCAGAAACTTTGTAAGGAAAGGAAAATATTACCCTTGCAGATAAGTCACTCTCCTTTAGGGGAAGATTATGAAGTAGGGAAGAATGGGGAAATAAACCATCTCTGGGTACATGTTCCCTAAGATAGAGAGGTATTAATGAGGGGCCTGAAAGCAGGAGCCTGCCAGAGAGCAGAAGGCAGGCCCCTGCGAACCAAGAAGTTAATTTATTAAAGAGGGTGGGGTCTCTTGTTAAATTGGTTCCCCTGGAGGATGGTCTTTGTGATACCTGGCTTTGAGTGCTCTCTTAGTATCTTTCCAAAGCTCATTGTAAAAGGCATTTAAGATTCACCTAGTAAATGCCAGATACTGAGATGAGCAAATGAACAAAACATAGTCCCTGCGTCTACAGAACGTACGCTCTGGAGTGGAGCAGGGCTTCAGGGATGGGAGAGCCCTAGGGATTGAAACATCCACATTCTCTACATTCAAATCATATTATACTTTAATTTTTTTTCAGAGAATAAAATAGAGGGAGACGCAGAGGCAAAGGGTAAGATCTAAGAATGGTTAAGGACTTTAAAAATATATTCAAAATTTTTGATGTACCCTTAAATCCACTTAGTATATAACAGAGCAGAAAGTTGAATTATTAATATATTGGTCCTCCATGTTTTATAAACATGAATTAATTTTATAGCATCTCTCTAAGGCAGATAAAACTACTAATATTTATTGACAAGTAAATCAACAGCATTTACGGTTACTGGCTTATTAATTTCAGCTACTCTAGCCTCTGTTATTGGAGAGTTTCCAGCATTTATACTGGTCCATTTTGATGAAATATTCACAACACAGGGCAGCTAAAACAAGAGTGTTTCTCAAGTGATTTTTCTAGGAGGTGAGACATACATTATTATTTTAATAGCTCTCCCCAAATTTTGAGGACATTTATACACAAATCCAAGAGTCATTTTCAAGAGGCTACCTCACTAGATAGCTTACTCAGGTATAATTAGCATTATAGAAGCAATTCTTTCCATCTAGGAGAAAAAAAATTTTTTAAAAGCCCTGCATTATTTTAAATCTGTTTTCATTTGTTTCATTTCTATTTTACTTTCTATACAGGAGCAAACCTACATTTCTATGAGAACTAGATGTTCATAAGCCTTTGAAAATATATGCCAAAATATTGGGATTTCCCTGTGTCAGAAATAACCACAATCATCAAATAATAAATATGACATTCAACTTAGAGTTAGAAAATGTGGCATGAATTTTATGCTTTGTCACATATTTGCTATGTGACCTTGTGCAAGTCACTTAATCCTACTATCATTATCTTCCTCTGCCAAAAATTGAGTGCATGATGGAGCAGTTAGGTGGACTAAAATATAACGCCGCCTTTGAAATTGGTAAGGAATCCACACTGGAATAGGCTAATGAAGGAGGTAATCAGTTACCATTATTAATAAAAAGAAATAACAAGTAATTACTAATTTGAATGCCTATAACTGCAAGTAAAGGCCTGCATTTTGTCTAGCTATTTTAGCAATTTAAGAGAGTTACTTTGAGGATTTGAGGCAGTTCGGTTAAGGGGGAGAGAATCCTGGCTTAGAAGCAGATGCTCGAGTTCAATTTCTAGCAGTTCTATTTTCCTGCTGCAAGAGCTTAGATAGGTTATTTGGCTTTTCTCTGCCACATGTCCTCATCTGTATAATGGGGATGGCTATGAGTATTACTACATGCCTAGAGGTCTGCCTGGGCTGTAGTGCCAGCCCCATCGATGTCAGCTAGTAGTGGTCATCACTGAGTTTGGCTGAAAGCCTGCCAACAGCCGAAGGTCACAGCTGGTCATGCTCCAGCACCCCACAAAGGCACCACAGGAGCCTCATCCTCAGGCCTACTGTGTCTCCACTCTGTCCAGACCTGCTCCTAGTGCCATGTATGGAGATAGGAATTGAAAGGGACACTGAAAACGAAAAGACAGAGAGAAGGGTGAAAACAGAATAAAATGCTATTTTATCACAACAGAGTAGACTTTAGAAGGCTTCCAGTGCTCTATCTTCTCACTAAATATTTGTATGCCTTTAAAATGTCACAACTTCTCTGCAGCTGTATTTACTCATTCATTTATTTGAAATTATTATAATTACATGGAACATTTGTATAGAGTTTTACCATTTACAAGGTAGAAAGGCAGAATAACTTAATTGTGAAGACTAGAGCTTTGGAATGAAGTAGATATGGATTAAATCCCAGCTCTGTCATTTACTAGCTGTGTAATCTTGGGCAAGTTACTTAACTTACTCTTCTAATTTGAAGAGTAGTAAATTAAGAAATGTTCCTCAGAATTATTAAAGATTTAAATAAAGTTGTTTACTCACATATACATAGTTTTAGAATCTCATAGCAGAAAATTTGGCAGTGATGATGCTCATAAATGGTAGCTTTAAAAACACACACTCTCTCTGTTGTGTGTAATTCATACCATTTGCACATGATCCCACCATGATTATAAACAATATTAGCTAAGGAGACTAAAAGCAAAATAAGACAATACTAGTGAAAGTGGTTATAAAACAATTCTACAAAAAATAGAATATGTACTAAAATACTAACTGTGGTTATTAAAGTGAGGCAAAACATGGGGCAATATTTCTTATTTATGCTTGTCTATATGTTAGCATTTTTATACAAATATCATATTTTCCATGTTTGAGCAAATTACATGTTCAATAAAAATACTTGTAGACATTGCTTGTCTTGCAAACCTGTTGCTTCCTGCTTTCTATCTAGGAAGAACTGCAATAGGAGGTATTGCTCCTGAAAAGCCTATGATTGCATGATAGGTTTTTGAAAATCATAGCCATGATTCATCATCTTTCTTCATATGATGTAAGAGAAAACAAATTATTATGCACTTTTCTAGTAATATGAATAAAAATTATCATCTCAGGTTGGGTCAGTAGTGATTGCATAGGAGTCTCTTTCTTCTGCAAAGCCTCTTTCACATATAGCCCCTGGAACTTATCTTCCTAAACTCAGATTAGGTAACTATCTGTCTGTGAACTTGAAAATGATTGCACAAAACACAAAAATAAAAGGCTAATTTTCTTCCTGTTTTCCAAAAGTAATATGGCCTTAAATTCCATTTTTAGCTTCTTATCCTATCATACTTTATTTTACCACAATGGTATATTGGAATACAGTCTCCAAATCGTTGATCATTTTCTCCCTCTGACTGATGTGCATCATTATTCCCCCATTATTTACCTGTGAAAATCCTTTCATATATCAGTTTAACTTAAAATTCCACCAAGGAGCAGTTTTTAAGGTTTACCTATATGCATGTGGCTCTCTCTTCTCTCCACTCTGTAAGGAAACCCATTAACCTGCTTTCTTAGTTGCCCTGTACTAGTTCTTTGGTGTTCAGGAACTCTAATCACTTTGAACTTGCCAGCCAGCTAGTGGCAAGATTTGTAGTGAGACTGGAGGCCTGCTTGGAGAATATGTATATGAATGCGGTGTCCGATTCATATACTGTACTCTAATCCAGTTTTCCAAAAAGTTTCATTGGCAGTTATATCCCAACTAAAATTAAAGTGGAATTTTGGTTTCTCATTTATCCTTGTTCCTTGAGTATATAATTGCTTTGGAAGCCTCATGGGAAATAGATGATTTATAAAGCATGTTTCTATTAATGCTGGGTTCCTCTAGCCAAACAACATTTAATAGCAATCTAAAACTCACCTTACACTTAATATATTAGCAAAATTGCCACACTGTTCCTGCTTATCTACTTCCTCTCTCAATGTGAAATGGGTCCCCAGGCCTGTTCATAATATTCTTTTTTTTTTTTACTTCCCACTATAAGGTATCAGGTGCCTGAATGGCTAGACTGACCTGCCCTCCCTATTTATTCTGACTTTACATCTACTTTGTGTGTGTGTGTGTGTGTGTGTGTGTTTACTTTATTCTGAATCACATGCTTCTTTTTTATAAAGAGTGACCTCCCCAATCTCTTCATTCCCTCTAGTGCACACACACACACACACACATACACACACACATACACACACACTTTCTATTTCAGTTCCTTGATTGTTTCCATCATGGCACTTATTACAACTTACATTTGTCTTTTTTGGTCTGTCTGGTTGCTTGTTGATTTGGGGCAGTCCCCACTGGTACATAAGCTCCAAGAAGGTGGAGGGTATGCCTGTCTCACCCATCTTTGTATCCACGGTCCCCAAAGAACTGCTGGGTATAGATAAGGAGCACAATAATGGCAAATGCATTCTCACCTAGTATCAGATGCCCAAAGCTCTGGAGTGGGTATTCTAGCTATTTCAATAATAGTCATTTTGAGGAAAAATAAGATTTTTCCTGTTGTCTTTCTTTTTCCTTTAGAGATGGGGGTGTACTTCATTTATTTTTTTTTAATTGTGATAAAATATTTACAACAAAATGTGTCATTTTTACCATTTTTCAGGGTAAAATTAAGTGGCAGTAATTACATTCACAATGTTGTATAACTATTACTACTATTTCCAAAACTCTTTCACTTCAAATAGAAATTCTGTACCCATTAAGCAATAGTCCCCAGTTCCCACCTTCCCCCCACCCCCAGTCCCTGGTAACCTATACTTTCTGTCTCTGTCAATATCTATTCTTGATATTTCATATAATTGGAACCATACAATATTTGTCTTTCTCCATTTAACTTATTTAGTCTTATATGGATATACAGTACCACATTTTGTTTATCCACTTATTTATTGATGGACACTGAGGTTATTTCCACCATTTAGCTATTGCAAATAATGTTTTTACAAACATTGATATGCAAGTATCTGTTTGAGTCCATGTTCTCAATACTTTGGGGTATATACCTAGGAGTGGAATTTTTACATCATATGTTAACTCTACATTTAACTTTTTGTGCAATCACCAAACTGTTATCCACAGCAGCCACACCATTTTACATTGTGATGGGTGTAGTTTTGATAGGCTTTTACTTTAACTGAGATTATGAGGAGGGAGTGAATTAGACAAAAACCTGAAACAATTCCTCATAAGTATGTCTAAAATTGTCAAACAGAGAGAAATAGCACCACTTATGTTGTTTGAATCAGTGACAGCTACAAACAAAACCATGACAAACCATGAGAGGCATTTAAGATATATTTCAAGCAAGAACCCAGTAGTTGAAATATCTATCCACATCAGTATATAGTCATATAAGTAGTCTCAAGACTTTAAAAATAAAATGCAGAATTCCTTTTCAAATAAAAGTCCTAAAATCCAATGCAACTTGAAATCTAAGAATATTTTGGAATTCCTGCTCTCTATCCTTTTTGGTAGCAAGGAAATTGGAAGGATACAGCAATTCAAAGTCCTTCTGACTTTTATGGGTTAAATCTTTTATTGGAATGAGTATATACCCTAAACTAACAAGTGAATACATCCTATTGTGTTTGAAAAAAATTGTTGCTTTATAAATAACATATTTTTTCTCACTTGCTTCTTGATTTTTCCATGTGACTTACCTGTGTCCAAAAAGATGAAAAAGATTAAAAATCAACAAATAGAGTCTAATAATAATAAAAAATGACTGGTCCCCATTATGTGAAAAGCTCCACTGCAGGAACAGGGATAACTGGCTGGAGTCCCTGGGGAGTCATAAGAGAGCAGATTCATTTTTAACTAGTCCTTTGCCTACACAGAACTGTAATTGCATAACTTTTGTGGCGTCTGTATCTTTACCTTTCTCTGTTTATTCATTTATCCTGTGTTTCCTGCCCATTTCCTACTGAAAAAAAAAATGAATAAAAATAAGTCAGGTGAAATTAAAACAAATGAGAAAGCATATAGATCTGTAGTACTCAAATACTCAAAGGTGAAGATTTCCCTCACTGTGGGAGTCCTCTAACCTGTTCCATCACATGATGGGGAGTGTGAGTAGTTAATTCAGATACCACTGGGACTTTAGCCTAGGTAGCGTAGTATAGGTAAAACAGCATTGGGTCACAGACTTTGCTTGTATCCTGGCTCTACTTCTATTAATAATTAGCCATTCAACTTTGAATAAGCCACTAAACCTCTTTAGGCTGTGTTTCCTTATTTGTAAATTGAGAGGTTTGGGCTAGATTGTTGGTTTACTCACTGTGTTGCCTCAGAAGCTAAAATTGGAGGTGAGGGGTAAGTAAATTGGTGACACTTTGGGCTTACTATCCTCACTTCAAACACAGTGGTATTAGTTTTATCTGCCTTATGCTTTTGGAATCTGTGCACAATTTTATTTGGGAAAAAGAGAAAGTTCCCCTGTTGGAAATAGTGGCGGGGAACCTACAAATATGAGCTAGTCAGTAACAATAAATTCTTTTGTTATCCACGTATGAGCCCCATTTATTTCATTAATATACAACCAGTAGAAATGACAGCCTCTAACCAGCTGGGAGGCTGATGAGCAGTCATGAGTACCGTATTGTGCAACACTGTAAGTACTGGTTAAGTTCAGAGTAATATGTATCTATATAACTTCCCAAAAGGACCAAAACCAAGAGTAGAAGTACATTCAAAAGTTGAGATTGTGGAGCACAAGTCACAATTATATTCTTCAATAGATATTTTGCATCAAGATAACACAGTTAAAATACATATATATTTTCACTATAAATAAAATAATGATACTGCTACATTTGACAATTTTCTGTCATCAAAGAAATCCATGTTTGTTACTTTCCTAAAGGGGCTGACTAAGAAATTTCTACACTCCCTCATATCTCATGGAAATAACTTTAGACTGGAAACCAAGATTCTCTGATCTTGTCTTGGCTCCCTAAACTAATTACACAGTCAAAGGTTATCATTTGCCCTCCAGGCATTTGATTTGCCCTCTATTTCTGTGCATTGTCACGTTTTTGCCATGGACATAATTATATATTACATATAAATCATATATACCCCTGTTATAAATTAAAACACTAATAATAATAATGTAAATGCAAAAGTCTAAAATTTGGGCATCACAACTACTGCTCCTCTATAAGAAAAAGACCATAGAGGCACACTTCATTACTGTTTTATCAGGTAGCTCAGGTTAATCCATCCATAATTGGGGATAAAAAATCAGTTCCTGATCATATTTTTTATCAAAAAATATGTTAGATTTATCAATCTTTAGAGTTGTAAGCATCCATATTGGTCATCTCATCCAACATCCTCTCTAACATTAAATTTTTTCATAGCATCTCTTACAGATTGTAGCTAACTTCAGCATGTACAATTGTAGTTATAGGAAGCATACTCCATTATCAAATAGCTGAGCTATGTTTAAAACAAACAAACAAACAAACAAAAATTCTTGCTAAAATGGCTTCCTTAAATGTGGGTTTTCCTATCTTCAGACACAGACTAAGTTTTACCCCTTGACTGTTGTCCACCTGCCAGTCCTTTAAATGCTCTATGAAGGCTGACGTGTTCTCAGGGCTGCCTTCCCGGGCATGCAACCTGGGAGTGCAACTTTGAATAGTAAAATGCTTGATTCAATCTTTTGTTGCTGTCTTGACATTATTAATAATTCTGAACACATGGATTCCCCCATTTTCATTTTGCAATGGGCCTTGCAAATTATGTAGACAATTATGCATATTCCCTTGAATATCTATTCAAGATTGAGAATATCTATTCTTAATCTTAGTAACCTGTTTCCACAATATCTGTTCACAATGACTTCCATTAAATAGCTTTGTCAATGACCCTGTTAGAAAATGGTACCCAGAATTACACACAGTGCTCTAGGTGTGGTCTGACCAGTGAGGAAATCAGAGGCATGATTATGTCCTATGGTGATTATCTCCTGTGCCTCCTGTTCTCACTTTCTCCATATCCCGTCTCTCTAAATTTCTCTGCCCTGCTCTGGGCCCAAGAAGGCTGACTCCCACAGATGGTGGGAACTGGTATCCTTTCCTGCCTGGCTTCCAGTTGGGTTACTGGGAGGCAATAGGGGAGGGTGGTACTGAAGAGATAATTCAGGGTATTTCTTTCTCCTTCTCCCCTGTCTCAGGGATGCACCTGTGGTAGAAGCTGTATCCCTCCCTGACTAGAATTCCCACTGGTTGGCCCCTCTTCCACAGTTCCATATCTCACTAGGCCCACGATACTATTTTCTCCTGTTCCTTCAGCCCTAGTGGGGACTAATGGTTCCCTGATGTTTCTGGTTCCTTAACCCTGATCACACATCTGTAAGTAGTCCTTTCATGAAAGCACCTTTATTTGAACCATATAGGGTAAATTCTGTACCTTTCCAAGGTTCTAAATGATAAACCACTCAACATGTAGATATCACATGTCTATTATTGCAGCCAGTTAGCATGTTTTTTGGAAATTTCTCTAGAAGGCTAAAGTTGACTTTCTTTGTTTTACTCAGTGGCTGATCTGTCTCTTTCCATGTTTTCAATCACCATCTGTAGGCTGATAATACTCAAATCTCTGTCTTTGGGACAACTTCCTTCACAAATTCCTTTCATTCAAACAAATATGAAGAAACAGTTACTATACATCAAGTGCTCTTCCAAATACTGGGGATATAGTAGTAACCAATTGCATAAAATTCCCTATTCTAATGGAGCTTATGTATTTGTGGGGGGCCAAAGAAGACTCTAAGCAGCTAACTGACATGACTGACCTAATTTAGAAGGATAACTCTGATTGCTGTATTGAGAATAGACAGCTAGAAGCCAGGGATAGAGAAAAGTTAGAATAATCCAGGTGAGATGTCATAGCAGCTTCAACCAAGGCAGGGACAGCAGGTGGTAAGGCTAGTTCTGCACCTTAGCATACATCCTGCTGCCCTATTTCCCTGCTCCACTGAATCCCAAAATAGGAGCCATACCTCACCTGCACTCTACCAGCTTACTACAAACAAGATATGAATAACTGCATTGTGATTTAAAGGTCAATAATATTCATATTCAAGGAAAATAATTTTTTTATTTTTCTTAGCAATATTTATTAGTTTTTTTCTTTTCTCAAACATAAAGAAAAAAGAAATTATAACAATATGCCTGGGAACCATGACAAAATTAAAAATAAAGTCAAATAAAAAACCTTTTATTGACTCAATTATGGAAAATTGTCAAAAATGAAATAAGAAGGTGAATATCATCTTGATTTCAATATTCAGGTATGGGTAAGAAAATATTCAGATAATTTAGATTTCTTTAGTAAAATGTATGATAGCTTTGTTATCAACTTTTACAAAAAAAGATACTCACCTTTTCCAGAAAATAGAATAATCAATAATCATAATATTTAGGGTACTAGGTATGGCTATCACCACCTACTCTTGATAGAATAAAAAATATAAATCTCCAATTATATTGAGAGCAAAAGCAATACAATGAAGGAGGAGGAGGAGGAAGAGGAAGAAGGGAAACATTAACAGCTACACTCTGAAACAGTTCTCCAGAAATAAAGCTGCCCTGTAGAGCTTGTCTAAAGTAACATAAGGTTGTGGGTTTACAAAACAAAATGCAACCAAATTTTGTTGTTGAATTTTAAGATAATTTTTTTAAAGTACAGTATAAGTTTGATTCAAAGACCAGTGATTTCTAGGTCATATTAGAATGATGTAGTGGAGAACTGAAATGTAATCAACTGAAAGGTATAGGGAGGGGGAACAGTTCTTTTTTCAGTTATGGAGACTGTTTCTACTAAAGCTGTTGCAGCTACCCCTGTTTAAATTCAGTTCTCTTGCAAAGGTCTTAGATTCTCTCATTATCTAATCAAAGATATATTGTTAATTTATAATGCATTAATTAATTAAAGATTCCATTCATTTAATATTTATGTGTCAGGTTTTTGGTGCTGGATCTTGAACAATTATTCAACTGTTCATAGGGAATAATCTGACAATATGCATAGGTTGCAAACAGATTTCTTTGGAAGATCTTCAAGGCAACACTACCAAAATTGTCTAACTTTAGATTTGACAGCCAGAAAGAGGTGATGGGTTTGATGACTACAAGTTTTGTTGTGCAGACATCATATCCCTTAACAATGGTTTTCTGGTCTCATAATTGTCTATGAAACTGCAGGCCAAATAGTCTTTTACATTCTGAAGAATATGAAATATTTACTTAAGTAAACAAAACAGAAACTACTGCAGGATAGTCAAACAATTCTGAAAGGCTATGCTCATAATGAATTTTTGGTTAATGAGATGAATTGGAGATGTTACTAAATAATGGCTGTGCTATTTATTCTTACTAAAAATTCACTTTGGGGGTCTGTGAAATTCTCATGGTGTTATTACCTTAGCTAGAAAAAAACTATAGAGTTATAATGATCATGTGGTTAAAATTACGTAGTTGTGTATAACTACACATGTTCTTGAAAGATACAAAAACAAAGTGGTGATTGGTTAGCCTGAGGGTAGTCAGAAAGGATTTAATTATCTCAGCAGTATTATGTTTTAAATAAAAATAATAATGATAAAAATAATTGGCACTTATAAAATGGCCACTGGTGTCCCAATATGGTTTTAGTGCCTGCAAATTCAGAGTTAAGGAAACAGGATCAGAGATACTGAATACTTTCTACTACTTTTTTCCTTTTTCTTAGAAACCAGCTTCACCTCTAGTATGTCCCATTTCATCCTCCACTTTCACCTTGTACTATTCTTAGCTCCATTAGCAACATAATTTCGGGCTCATCTTACAATTCTCTCTCAGCAAATTTGGCATATCCACCCCTACACCATACCTCTATACACCCTCATGGATTCCCCACCCAAATTTCAAGGCACAGATAATACTGACAGAGTCAACTGTAATGTATTACATGAGTTTAAACACTCATCTAAAACCAAGAAAACGTCTGAGAGTGTTATAAGATGTGGCACATTCTCTTTTTCCCTGCCCACTAAATCCTTCTCCTTTATCACATCTGGAGGCAGCTTGGTGGACTCTAAAAGGAGCACAGGACTAAAAAATAACATGAAGTCTGAACTCTGGTCCCATAAATACAAATGACCAGCCACCAATTGACCGGGCTATCATATGCATATCACTATGTTGGGTGCCTCCTGCACCTTTTCTCATTTGACACTCCTAAACTCTCTGCATATGCATTGTTTCTGCATCTTACAGATAAGGTCATATGGAGCAGTCAGCAGAGCCAGTATTCAAAAACCAAATCCCTCTACTGTCAAAATCCAGGCTGGTTCCCCTGGATGCTATTTTAATGTCAAATTTCAAATTATACTTTCTTTTCCACAGTGTGAGCTGTGAAATGTAGTACAAACCCACTGTGTTTGCCACTTGCAAGTCAAAAGATTTATAATTTATGGATAAATTCTTATTGCTTAAAATGATAGCCACAGATATCATTCAGTCATAAAGTTCATGTCTATTGAAGATGCTCATATCATAAAACTTGACCTTTCAATCCTTTCAGTCTTTATCACTTAGCATATAGCTTTGTATTTGCTTAAAGATTGCTTTGTCAGTTTAGCAACCCAATTTTTTGGTTCATCTGGAGCGAGAATTTTTCACCTTTATCTCTACAAATCTCATCTTGATTTTATTTCCAAAAAACTTTTTTATTTGTTTCATATTGTCTTGAATCAATCTTACAGTCTTTTCTTATTACCATTTGCCAGATCCTACAGGAAACTCCATTGGCACATAGCTTTCTAGATCATACAGCAATCCCCTCCTTAAAGGATCTCAAACTAAGATCCACCAAAATGTAAGCCCCATGAGGGCAGCTCCATGCTCTGTTCCCTGTTGATTACATGCTTAGAATGGCTCTTTACATAGGGTAGCTACTTAGCGAATATTTCTTCAATGACTGTATGCATCTAGCCTCTATATTTTAACTATATAAATTCATATTTAAACTGGTTACAGGAAAATGGTATGACTAATTGTCTTCCAATTTCTTGTAGCCTTTCTTTTATCCTTTCTATTCAGGAGACTAGGCAGGTACAGTGGCTCACGCCTGTAATCCTCACACTTTGGAAGGCTGAGGCAGGAGGATTGCTTGAGGGTAGGAGTTAAAGACCAGCTTGAGCAAAATAGTGAGACCTCATCTCTACAAAAAGATTTTAAAAATAGCCAGATGTGGTGGCATGTGCCTGTAGTCCAGGCTACTCCAGAGGCTGAGGCAGGAGAACCACTTGAGCCCAGGAGTTTGAGTTGCAGTGAGTCAAGATGATGCCACTGCACTCTAGCCTGGCAATGAAGCAATGGGGAGAGAAACGCTGTCTCTAAAAAAAAAAAAAAAAAAAAAAAAAAAATGCATATAATGCTATATTGTTAGCCTCATGACACCTTACGTCTTAAATAAAGGAAACCTTCATTCTGCAGTGGTTTGGATGGACTTAGCCGAACCCCCCAAGACTAAAAGAATACCAAAAAAAAGGAAGCCGGTACAGTCGTCCAGAAAGCTCCCTCCTCCTGTTGGCCTTCTTTCCGTTCATCTAGTGCTATTTGCACGTAGCCACATACCCCAGAATTGAAAATTAAAGCCTTTGGAATGTTTGGCTGAAGGAACATATTCTAGAAGTAAAACTTTAGTCTGAGATTGTTCTGACTGTCTGGGAGAAGGCAGTCAGAAGGCATTATTTTGAATTTTCAATGTGAATGAGAAACCAAAACAGAAAAAAAGAAAAAACAAAAGGAAAAAAGAAAGAAAGAAACACGGGGAGAAAAAAAAACTAATTTCAAAGCTGCATGTATTTGAAAAAGAAGAGTACATTTTAAAAGACCTAAATGTTTTAAAGAGACATTTTCTGTTACGAAAGACTCAGCATTTTATCACAAATTTGGCATTTTTCAGACCACTGAATTTCATTTAAATGGGCTAAATTCTGTCTCTTGGCAACCAGAGTCCATAAGAATTGGTAAGCACTCTCTCTGGAGGAAGATCATGCTTCTCAATATTTATGAACTTCCAGCTAAAGGATGGCATTACTATTGAAATCTCCACAAAGTTAAGCCACCAATACAGACAGGAAGGCTTTTCACTCTTTCTTTTCTCTTATTTTTTGTGTGTGGTCAGTTAATTTTAAAGATATAAAAATGAGAATTCTATTTCCTAAAAAACATTCTCCAAAGACATTATGTATAGTGCAAATGAAGCCACTAATAAATGCACATTATGTCAATCAAGTGTTGCCTGTTAAAATACACTTTAAAAATATGATCTAAAAGGCTCCTTCAATCACTGAATTTCAGAACCAGGTTCTGGAAGCCCACTCTCCCTCACTTCACAGACTACTTGGTTTTTAACATAGAAATTAAGGTTGTAGCTTTGGCGGGTGTTATTACCCAGGGCTCATGAGTGGATCCTAAAAGGTTTGTAAACCCTCTTAGGATTATGCGCAGCATTTCATGTTGATGAGCACATGTGCATTTCCCTGAGATACAAGTCCATCAGATTCTCAAAGGGGACATGACCAAAATGGATGAGAAATTTTGTTGTAAGGAAAAGCATGTAAGATCAAAATTTAGGAATTCTGGGTTTTAATTGTAGTAAGGTCCTCACAAGTTATGTGATTGTGGACAAATTGCTTCTCTGGGCCATAGTTACTTTATCTGTGAGCTGAGAATGATAGGCTTTACCAGCAGTTCCACGCTTGTAGGATGCAATCAACTGTCTCTCCAAAGAGTAGTTGTGGGTCTATGCATCTGTAAGTGCACCTTCATCTATAGATTGACAATATATCACACATATGTATGTACTACTAATTTCTAATGAATGGTAATTTTACTGTGATTAATAAAACATAAAAGCAATGGAAAACATCCCTCAACATATTGTAGTTTGGGGTCACTATGTGTTTTCTGAATCAATCAATACTGAAAAAAATGACAATTAAGGTTGGATTCTGCCAAGGCATACTAGATAGGCTAGTCCGGCTGACTTCTAAGCTGTGTCCAGCACAATAAGCATAAAGTTCAAACATTTAATTAAATAGCCCAAATGGCTCCATAATTTTATGTTTTAATTTGAAACTTTCTCTGTAACATACACCAACATAATTTTAACCTATAGACTGTTTGCTAGAATGCACCTTTGAAGATATGTGGACTGCAGTAAAAGGATATTAAAAGATGTGGATGAAAAAAAATTTCTCTTACTGTTTCCTACAGGTGTGTACCTTTGGCTGCTGAATATAAGATTTAGTGTTAGACAAACTTAAGTTTATAACACAGCTCTTTCCCTAGCTAAAGTAGAGGTCAAGTAAATAGACATTCCTAACTTTAGTTTCATCATGTGAAATTGGGATAATAATAATCAAACCATGGCACAGTAGTTGTTTAAAAATTAGACTGTACAGCTCACCTCTGGTAGGTCCTTGGTTCAGACATACTGTTAGCCTCCACTTCCTGGGTTATGGGTACCCAACTAAGGCTGAAGAAAGCCCTTCTATTCAATTATCCTTTTAAAATTAAATTGTTTATGAAACTAGTTAATTACTTATTACTTAACCTAATAATACAAAAGATGCCTTGTGAAGCAAGATTTAAAGAAAACAGGTAACCATGTACAATTTCCTTTACCATTCTTCTTTAACTGTTATTAAACATAAATCAAATACATGAATTAAAAACATAATTTAATGTTTAATTAGGAAATTTTTTTTTCAGATTCAGATTGTTTTATGTATATCCAAAAGCAAGATAAAATTACTGAGGACATTCTAATTTACCATGAACACTTTTTGTTCAGGCTAATGACCAACTTACAACTAATAGTCTGGCAACAGAATTTGGGTTTATTAATGTTCTTTTCATGACCTTAGCATCTTGTGTCTTTATCCACAGGTATTTTAGGACCTTATAAAGTTAGTCTATATTTGTCAATGAGATCCCACACATTCTTCATTTTTAAAATAGATTACAAATAATAACAAAGTAAATGCATCTATCACTTATTAGTAAAGCTCTATAAATGAAAAATAAAATGATATCAAATTTTTCCAGTTCATCTGGACTGAATCAGTACTCGCATAAGTTATACATGCTTTATTCTCGTTCACCAGTGTTACATTTAAATACGTGAAGCCTCCCACTTTGCTTTATTTCCCAAGTTTTCTTTAAAATAAGGTTATTTATTTAAAATCACTTCAGATTGGTATTTCAAAGAAATACCAATAAAATATACACAGTTGTACAAAGTTGTTAGACACGGAGAAAAAATTGTCATCTCTCCAAACTTTTTTGGTAGCTATGTTTCTCAAGCCCAGGGAAAAATAAGCCATGCCAAAGAAAGTGTGTTTGTGTTAATTTTGGCAATTATTACTTCATGCGGAAAGTTAGGACAAGTATTACATTATTAAGTATGGAATGTCCGATTTCCTTAAGTACTAAGTTTGACAGTTAATATCTCTGACATTTCACTTTGACATTTCTTGTTTTATTTTTATTGTGAAGGCACATGCTCAGTCTTTCAAACACATATTTTGGCTTGTGATTATCTTTCAAAAAAATTTTTAGAGAAATTTTTGTGAAATCATTACTTGATTTATAAATAAGCAAGTGTTCTCTAGATATTTTCTAAGGTTACCAATATTTTTAAATCACATTGGCTCACTTCAAGCTAAAATCCACCCTAGAAAAAACAGTGTTATATGGAAGTTTCAGTACCCTGTTGATTCATCAGGTAAAAAGTCTTTAAGACCTGATGTTGCCAAAATGCCGGGGAGGCTTTCACTAAAGACCACCTAAACTGTAAACATTTAATTTGCAATTAGTCATCTACCTGCCCTGACCCACATGTCTCTAAATCATGTATATGACCTTTTAAGAAATCAATTTTATTTGGAAAAACATACTCTTTAAGATTCTTTTAAATCATCTCAGAGACAAGCCTTCCAAATGGGCAATTCAGAAAGGTCACTCATAAGTAATTAACATTTAAACTTTGCATTACTTCCTATCTTTTAATAAACTCAAAAAATTGGAAGCTTTCCAGAAAACACCTCAGCTCTGCAATTCAAATGTTTTGGGCAATTCTTTTTGCTAAGTACATGTTCAGTTTGCCAGTGGAAAAGAAATATGTCATCTTTCTCCTGAACTAACATCTAAGAACAAGAACGGGGCTTAATAACAACAACAACAACAAAAGAAACCAGCAATGAATGTCTAAGTGAAAGTATATAAGCTGGAGTTCCTCTATTTGTGAAATGTCTCTGCTACATTAGCTGTGACTCTCCTGTGTCGTCGTTCATTACTGAACTTCAAATCAACGTATTGAGAAAAACTTCAAGTGAACAGCCTTCTCAACAGTTCATGCATTCTTTCTCATCTCTCAAAATCCATGAACGTGCTTTGGACAATTTTCCTCACTTTTTAGAATTTAAACACTTTCCGTAGTGTTCTCATTTATCATTCCATGTCATATATTTAATTTAGTTTCACTTGTAAGGCCTATTTATTAATAGTTTGAATCTTAAATCAATCTAACACTATACAATTGCCTAAGTCAACTTTTATTTTTAGCCTAATTCTGTCCATTACTTACTGTTGGATTAGATCCAAATAATGAAAACCTAGAAATCATACATGTTTGAAAATTCATTCATTTGGTGACATACAGACTACTTAAACTGCTCCATGGAAATAAGAATAAAGCCTTTTTAAAAATATTCTTCAGAGATTAAAATCACTCCTTCCTTCGGCAAATGGCTTGGAACATCTATTACATATGTAAGACATTACAGAGAATATAAAAATGAACCAGACCTGGAACTATTAAAATAAACCATTTAACTTGAGAAATGAGCAAAAAAGGAAAGGGCTTTTAGGACCAGGACAATAAGATCTATCTTTATCTCACTGATTATTATTATTATTTTTTTGTAAAAAGGGGATTAACATCATAAAAGTCTTACATGCTTTAGCATGACTAAAAACTAAGTCAAAAGAAAACAAACAAAAAAAATCATTTCACATTGTCCCACAAGTCATTTCTTCTCTAATTTTTCCTATTTTCCTAATATCACAATGATCAAAACAATTACTAGATGCTTTATTCTTGATTCGTTCATTGGTCTTTAAATAAGGAAGGATTTTCAAGCTGTGATTTCTGTTCTTTGATAATAGAGGTCAAAAGGAATTTGTCAAACTGTCAATCAATTTCAAAGATAACCCAACAAAGTTAATAGCTCTATGTTCTGGATGATAACCTAATAACCAAGTATTGCTGCACATTTCAGTGCCCAAAGCTGTATCTGTTTTATTTGCCATGTGTTTTTTCAAGAAAAAAATGTGGCATATTTAATATATAGATGATGCATTTGCACCAGGTGAAGGTTAAATCATACCAGGACCAAATGCAAAAATAAAAAAATTTAATTAATTAAAGTGAACAGAAGTGAAAGGAGACTCAAGTTATCACATAGCACAGGGAGACAGAAGCATGATGAATGCAAAAGCATATCCAGTATGGTATTCATATTGCTCATCATGATTTAATTAAAAAAATCAATCACATTAAGTTGATATTTTATTTGAATTTTATTTTATTTTAATTTCATTTAAACTTTATTTGAAAATTTGCTCTGGTCTTATAATTGAATAAGCATTATAAACATTAATGCCTAATTCATAATGTAATGCTCTTATATTTTAAATATTATTATAATAAAAAATGTGTAATTTAGTTGTAGGATTCCAAGTTAATGTTCTTCCTTTGAAAGGAGTTGAAAGTTAAATTTGAAAAGCATTGGACTGCAGAAATAGGCCACCAATAGGCAAGGTGGTTTGCCAAATTCTATGATCTAAAGCTGTAGTAAAGGAAAAGGAAAGGGGCAAATTAATACCTGTCAGTTGCCTATTATGGGACTATTACGTGCTAATCACTGAGCTAGGTACTGTTGATATTAGCAATTTCATTTAATTCTCACATCAACACTATAAATCTGTAAGTAACTATAACCCCACAGGACAGAAAAGAAATTGGGACATATAAAGAAAGGTTAGGTGACTTCACCAATGTCCCAATCTCATAAACAACAGAGCTGGGATTTTCAGACCCTGATTTTATTGTGTCCACATGTTCTCTTCCAAAGGAACTGTTTTGGCTATCAATTTTCAGGTTAGAGAGTGCCAAATAAAAGAAATGGATAAGGTGACAAGGGCATATAGAATAGTGAAGAGAGAAGACGACATGGATGATGACAAAAACAATAGTGTATACACACACACACATATATGATCACTCATCTGATCCTTTTCATGACTTTCCATTGTGCGTATAAGAAAATGAGGCTGAGCAAGTTACATGGTTTAAAAGAGGCAGAGAAGGAACAATCAAACACGCTTGTTTAACTCCAAAGGTGGCACTCTAGTTAACATGAGCAAACATGCTTCCAGATAAATAAAGAGTGATTCTTGCTCTCCCATTATGCAGAGTGTGAGGAACAGATGTCCCTCACTAAGAGCAAAGGGCAGCTTGGCACAGGACGAGTCTCTGTTCCAGCCTCACGCCTTCACTGGATGAATGGCAAGGGAAATACTCTTGTTAAAGACATTCAGGGAAATACGAATTTTGCAGGATGAATACTGTTTGTATATAAACCACACATTTTATGTATTTCATACATTGTTTTCTGTTAATTATATTTTTCTCTAAAACGTTTTTGAAAAATATACATTCTAGGATTTCGAGAATAGGAGGGTTGGCTCATTAGCATAGTATGTATTTGGGATGGGAGTAATTAAAGATAAAACTAAATATAACTAATCCTAGTCCCTTTTGACAATATTTAGATGACATAAAGAGTACATCTATTGTGATGTTTTGAAACATATTCTTCTACAAAGTAAATCCCGCAGTTCCCTTTTCTGATTATTAATAGGCAGTCAAGAGGAACTGCTGACTATTAATGGAGACAACTACAAGACTACAGGCAGTTGTGGAAAGAGTGCCCTGTGTTCAAATCTCTCAGCCACCAGCAGCTATGTGATTTGATCAAGTTATTTAAATTCCCTGAAACTTAAGCTGCCAGTTTGAATAGCATTTCCTTGCAGGGTGGTTGTAAAGGATTTCAAATAACATATGTAAAGTACTTAACCAAGTGCCTGGAATTGGCAAGAAATCAATGTATGGTGACTATTATTTTCAGTGAGAAGACCATTGTTTTAAGCATAAGTCAAAACTTAACAAATAAAAGCACCTGTTAAAGGAAACAGAAGCTTGACTATTAGGCCAGTAGCAATAAGGGACATCTTAGTCACCCAGCTCTTTCTCATTATCATCTCTCACACTTTTTCTGTTTACTACCATGTCAAAGAAAGAAATAAAAGTTGTGAAAACATGGAAAATAATGTGAAATAAAGTGGCATTTAACATACAACCAAGGAAAGCTGATGTAACTAAACAAGACACATGATAAGAACAAATACTTTATACAAAGAATGCACATATGGATTTCCAGCTGTAATGTATAAAAAGCTGTTAAAAATACCCACCTGTAATATTTTTAACCTGCTAACTTTAAACCATCATAATGAATGTTTCATAAAAATGTCATTAATCCATTTGTCCATAAACAATTACCAAGATATAAGGGCACCGAAAGAGCCCAATCACTTTACTAGTTTTATTCGAGCCAACTTGACTGTTAAATTTGAAACCTACCATCGAGAGATGAGCAGAGCCTGGGCACAGTTAATTACATACTAATCATTCTGAACATTAACGGTGTGCTGAGCTGTTCCAGGTTTTGAGGTATAAAGAGTACAGGATCAAGAACCTAGAAATTTGAAGACTTCTAAAGAAAGAGAAGTTCCGATATTGGCTATCTGATAATTTATAATTTATTATAGAAGAGGAGAAATAAATGGAATTGGTGAGAATGGTGAAAAAAACTCACCAGTACTTACAGTGATCTAAAAAAAGAATGTTCCTTTGTGTCAGGAATCCCTAAGAAAGATGAGTGCTGAGCGTCATTTGAACTCAGAGGGACCAACTCGCTTTGACCTTAATGCGTGAATATGTTCTCATGATTTTTTGTACTAAATGTGGGACCATACATGCTTGCCTACATGGCATTTAAAATAAAATAGTAAATGACATTATTAGTGATATGCTCTGAGTAGAACAAAACATGAAAGCAATTTGAGAAGCTGATAAAGCAATACAGTATTTACCTTTGCTTTTCTTAACAATTCTCTTCTTTCATCATTTATGACTTTGAAGTCTGATAGATTTCTCATTTTCTAAACAAACCATGACAAAATAGCCTTCTTTCTGTCTGATAAGAATTTGTATAGATTTATCAGTAGTTGTATAATACATGAACTAAATGAAAACAATTACAGTAATGCTTCTCTTATCCAGCATTCACATGTCTGGATATTTATACAAAATATACTCTTTTAACTAGAAGAAAGATATGTTTCCAAATGAATTTTTTTCCCCACAAAATCCTTGAACTTTGCACATCTCTTTCAAGAGTTCCCTCTAGGAACAATAGACTATATGGCCTTTTATTGTATAAACAGATTTTAAAGCAAATCCAGCCATCTGGTTTCCAAGGTTATTGCAGAATAGAAGCAGAAAATTAGAAGAGATTGCTGATAAAATCACACACTGATATCTTTGAGCAAAGACAGCGAATACATGGGCAAAAAAAAGGAAGGAATGAGTAAAACCATATGTCATACAATCAGTGTCATTTACTAAAGAGGTAAACAGTTGTAATGATTGAATAACTTTAGGCAGCATAGTTGAATTAAAACAAAATATGATTACAAATATTCATAATGAGCACAGTGACTACAGTAAAAAATAATGTATTGTATACTTGAAAATTGCTAAGAGAGTAGATCTTAAATGTTCTCACCACCAAAAAATAAAATGATTAAGTATGTGAGGTGATGGATATGTCAATGGCTTGATTTAAGCATTTAACAATGTACACATATCATACATATATTAAAACATCACATTGTACACTGTAAAAGTATACAGTTTCATTTGCAAATTATACCTCAATAAAGTTGGGAGGTGAAAGCAAATATTTATAGTGAGGAGCCTACTGGATAAGAAGATGTTAGCCTTTTCACATTTTACTCATTTTAGGAAAGGAATAAAGTATGCAGTTTGGGGGATTTTTCTGTGCTTTGTTTTTGAAAATAGGCTGTTATTTTAAATCGTGAAGAAATATTTTTATATTTTTAATATTTGAAGGGCTGAACATTTATAATTTAGAAAATTTACTTAGGACACAGAGCCTGATCTTCAAGAAGAAAAAAAAATAAAGATAATTATTGGGCATGTATTACGTGTCAAGAATTGTATTAATACTTTTCACATATTTTTCAATTTAATTCATACAATAGTCTTGTGAGGTAATTCTTATTTCTATTCTTTTAAAAGAAGAAGCTATGCCTCAGAGAGTAAAGTAACTTATCTAAAATTACATATTCAGAAAGTGGTAGAACCAAATCCAGTCTTTCTGACTTCCCAGAACCGATGTACAAAACACTCTGTATTTATTCACTGTTTTTTAAATCCCACCTGCACTGTAACAGGGTTCAAGTAAAGGCAGGTAAATCATTTGAATGTCTTTTAGTAACCAACATAAAAATTTGGCTATGCTTTTACAACTGTGTGTTGGTATCAAATATATAAAGTTTAAATTTATTTTCAATTTCCTAAGTTATGTTAGGTTTGCATTTTGAAAACAAACCATCTCCATTAACATGTTCCAGGATGGATTCTAGTCCATATTTTCTTCTATTTCCATAACTGCGAATTTGTACTGTGTTTGCTGCCCTACTGATATCTGCCTAAAAAGTTCTTGATTGCAGTGTATTTTAAATTCACAATTGCTCTATTTTTTATCTTCTGCAATAATTTTCCTTTTTCCTTGCATATACTGTATTTTTAGTTTATGACTAATTCATCTGTGGATGACTCAGAATTCTGTTTTATTCTGGCACATCTGAAATAATTTTTCTTCTCTTGAGATCACCACAATATATATTCAAATTTCATTCTCCAAGTGTCACTGCTGAAGGCCTGAATTGTTTACTCAATTTTGTTTTGTTTTTTACCATCAGAACTTTGCTGCCAGGTGTATTTACTCTAAAATAATATTTTTACAGTGCAAAATAATTTTTAAATCAAGTAGCCAAGGTTGCCCACGTTAATTGTATTTTCATGAGGCTCAAACAAACAAGATATACCAATATTATCCTATCACAGCTTGTGGGGCTAGCACTGGAGGAAAAAAGGCCAAAATGATAAAAGGACAATTGAAGCTAAGAAGTTTTAAAAGTTATAATTTGTGTGTATATTTTATCTCCATATGCAGACTACAAGGGAAGAAATATGATCACTCTTCCCTAGTAATTCTCACTTGGTGTTTAACAAATATTTATTGGACATCTTCCTGTGCTAGGCATTATACTAAGCCTTTGGGGTCTGCCCTCAAGTAGCTAGCAGTTTAAAACAGATAAGCAAACACAAAACTAGATTAGAATAATTGTGTGTGAGTGTGTATGTGTACGTGTTTAGTGAAATAATATGAGGAAACCTGACATTTAGTAGACAATGGGTAAATAAATATTGAGAAATAAGAAAGGAAAAGAAGTACCTGATGTCTAAATAAATACTTGTATTAAGAAGTAGTAGCTTTCTAGTTGAACAATCAGTCTGAGGGGCATTACAAACAATGGGTAAAAGTACAGAAATGAGAAGTGGCAAAGTGTGTGCAAAGGACAGTGGACAGGCCAGGGTGGCTGTAGTGGAAAGGACAAAGTAGATAACATGAAGAGTGGAAGATGCAGTAATAGAAGGAGGCAGATTGTAGAATGTTTTTATATTATGTGTTGTCTTGGTCAAATATCATTCAATGAGGTTTAGTAATTTCTCTCACACCTTGGTGGCCTAGTTTTAAATGTGGGGCTTTATAACACAAAATTAAATAAGCCTGTCCGAATGCAGCAGATTGGTCCCTGTTAGTGGCCCAGGCCTCAGCTGACATACTCCCCAACTCTCCAAAATTACCATTCGTAATTTTTTTTTTCTTTGTGCGCTAGCTTCAATTTGGAACATTATTTAAGTGGCCTTTTTTTTCTCTGATCTGAAATCACCCCACATACTGTGATCTCATCCCAGGTTCGTGGTTTCTTTTTTTTTTTTTTTTGGAAGACCTTTTAAAAGCATTTCAGCCTTCAGGAACAATCAAGTTTTTTTCTTTTGTTTTTGTTTTTTTTTTTTACCTCATTTGCTTGGAGAAAAGGAGATTTTTGATGGGAATAGGTATGGAAGGAAGAGTAGCCTGCATTTATCATTTTATGTAGTTGTATTTTGTATTTATTGTTATTTTTTGTAATTTCTATCATTACAGATAGTTTTGTTCCAAAACCGTTTAGTGACCAAAACCAAAAGGCTGCTGTCTTTAATATGTAGTTTATTCCCCCCAACAAACACATTAGTTGAAAGACCAGCAACTAAAGAAGGAGGTAAAAAGAAGCAGGGGGAATATACTAGGCATTCTCTTCTGCTTCTTGGCTTATTTTTTTTTATTTCAGAATATTATGGGGGTTCAAACAGTTTTGTTACATATATTGCCTATGCACTGCCCAAGTCAGAGCTATAAGCATGAACATCCCCAAGACAGTGCGTCACGCACCCATTAGGTGTGAGTTTTCCCATCCCCTCCACCCACCTCCCACCTGCCCGCCCCCTGATGAATATTATTGCCATGTGTGACATAAGTATTGATCAGTTAGTACAAATTTGATGGTGAGTACCCGTGGTGCTTGTTTTTCCATTCTTGTGATACTTTGCTTCGAAGAATGGGCTCTAGCTCCGTCCAAGATAATACCAGATGTGTTAATTCACCATTGTTTTTATTGCTGAGTAATACTCCATGGTATACATATACCACATTTTATTAATCCACTCATTTTATATAGTTTTAACCTTTTTTTAAATTTATAAGCAACAAAAATTTATTGCTCAGTTCTGGAGGCTGGGAAATCCAAGATCAAGGTGCTGGCAAATTCAGGGGCTGGTGAGGGCCCATTCCTCATAGATGGCGACTTCTAATTTTGTCCTCACATAGTGGAAAGGCAAAGGGGCAAACAAGCTCCCTAAGGCTTCTGTTATAAGAGCACTAATTCCATTAATTCCAAGGGTTCTGTCTTCATGAACTAATCACCTCCCAAAGGCCCCACCTCTTAATGCTAACACACTGGGGATTAGATGTCAACATATGAATTTTGGAGGGACAAAAACATTCAGACCATAGCAACCACTTTTGAAATATTTTGACTATGTTGGGGGTATATACCTTGATAATCCCAAATAACACACAAGTACTGCTATTTTCTGTTTCTCTTTTTTAAAATTTCAGCATTTGCTTTAATATGCTGATTTCTATTGGGGCCCTACATTTCCCTGGTTTTATGTTTCCACTTAGAGCAATGCTAGTTAAAATAACTCTTCCAGCCTCTCTCTCCATCCCTCACTCCCTTCTCCAGGTGACTTACCTGACTAGTAAGCAGACCTGCCTCAGCTTCTCTGCCTCTCTCTCTCTCTCTCTCTCTCTCTCTCTCTCTCATATACACCTGCCTGAGGCAAGATGCCTTCAACCTGCTCTCCCATTTGGTGAGCAGCATATTGAGGCAGTCTGCTCTGTGTAAGAGGCCAGTGATGGAGGGGCTAAGTCTGTTTAACTCATAGTTGGAATATTAGGAAGCTCACCTTTCATGCTTCAATCCAGCTTTTGCTTGAAAGAAGCTGTTAATGCCCCACGCCCAGGTCCCCCACCCACCTCACCTCTAAGCTCACCTGCTGCTGTGACAGCTTCCATCCTGCTGACAGCTCCCCTCCTCCAGCCCTGGCATCTCTTTACTCAGGCACAGGAGAGCTTTCCCTGGTCCCCCAAGAACTCTTAGTTTTACAAGTAGAATTAGAAGTGCACTGGGCGTCAACACTATCTTCAATCAATGGGATCAGCCTCCTTGTCCTCTGTTGGCACAATTCTAAAGTATGGTCCAAACAGTTTCTCAGAAGGTCCCCTGGTGGGATTGAACTCATTGACATATTCTTTAATGGCTTTTTTCCCTTTCCTATATCTCTTTCCCACATATTTACTCTACTTCCTAGAATCACTTCCCCAAAAGTCTTCCTGCACCCAAGACTTGTCTCTTAGTGAAGCTGATATTTCGATCGTCATTTATCTGACTCTTATGTCCATCTCTCAGTTGATTCTGAACAACCTCTTACTATGAAATATGGAGATTTAAGCCTATCTCACTACCCTCCCCTCTCCACTCATATATACATGCCTTTCCAATCCACATGCCTCAATTATGGTTATAAATTAGTATTAAATAACTATATTATTATGACCATAAGTATAAATCTTATCTGATGCACACATGTACTATAGTACACTTCTTTTCTGGAAAACAACTTTTGTCTGTATAACCCCTCTGACGTGGCCAAACACACCTGAAAATCTATCAGTCCCATTTTTCTCTGGCAACATTACTCCTGCCTCCTGCTCCAGACTAGGCTGGCTGCTGCCCAACCTGCTACCCATGTTCTTACCTTCACCACGATCATGGAATGTTCCCTGGCCTTTCTCTGATGGGACCCCCAGTTTCCTCTTTCTTAATTTACTTCCTTATTTTAGCAGAGCCCAATAGCTCCCAGGAGCTTTCTGAGAAGAAGATAGGGGAGGTAAATTATTTGAGTCTTTTTGGTCTAAAACATTTTTATCTGTGTACATTATGTAGAGTTTGAGCAGGTACAGAATTCTACTTAGACATTATCTTCTTTTAGAATTTTGAAATTTCAATCAAATGTCTTCTAGTTTCCAGTGTTGCTACTCAGAATTTTGATCCCATTCTGATTCCCGATCCTTTGTGAGCCCATTTGTCCTTTCCAGGAGCTTTTTGTACACATGTCTTTTAAAATCCTTGATCTTCTGAAATTTTAGTTTTAACTTTTGAATAATGAATATGGCTTAATTATTCAAAAATATAATAAAAATATTTAAACACTGAAAGTTAATGAAAATAGAAACAGATATTCATGATTTTCAGATTTGCATGATTCCATGCAAAATCGATAAAATATTCACACAGGAAAAAATAATTCAAGTAACTTCTGAACATAGCATTTTGACTATAAAAACTGTGGGAAATATAGAATAAGAATAAAAATAACTGAAAAAAATTTTGAACTTTAGTTAATTGATTTTTTGTAATGGACTTGGTGGTGCAATTCTGAAACTATTTTGAATATATGGATTGATAAAATGAGTAAAAATGGATATTCTCAGAAATAAGAACATTCACTATTAAAGAAGAGAAATACAAGTATCAAATGAAGGAATATGAGAAAAAACCCTACAGTGTCAGATTTCAATTTGAGGCTATCAGTATGAACACACTCACATGTGCACTCAGGTGCGCCCATGTGTAGGCGCACACGCACATTTTTTTCCCCCAACTCTATTCCCTGAAAGGGGCAAGAAGGAAAGATACACAAGAGGCAAAAAACACTCAGTACTTAGACCTTTGTTTCTATACAGCATTTTCTATCAATAAGAACCAAAGCTTCTTGAAGAAATGGCTGATTTTAGTCTGGAGCAGAAAAAGTACAAGGTGAGTCTGCAGCACCTTATTGTTCCAGAAAATAAGGAAATGCTCAAAGTCTAGGGAGGCCATGAGAAAAGGACACAGAAGCCAGTTTAAATGAGATCCCATTAACAAAGTTGGAACATTGAAAGAATAATGAAGATAATGGAATATAACACATTCAAACTTAAAAAAAAAAGAATCCATTTGTACATAAAAACGAGAGAGAGGAGAGAGCGATAAAAGAGAGGGGAAAGGGAAGCTCCTTTACAGAAATAATGCCAACTATAAATGTAGAACCACTGTAATAATAATTGATTTAGACAAGATCATTAAATCATTGGCCAACCAAATGGTGTTGGGAAACACAATATCAATTTCAATTTTATAAAATGTAAAAATTTCTTTGCGATGGAGATATCTGGTGGTCTTAACCTTAACCAAATAACGGTGCATCATGTTCCTCCTGATGTGATGCTGTGACAGACACACGACACCACCAATAGGATGTTCTTGCTTGAAATGTTGAGCGTATATTTACTCAAGAGGAGACAGACATCTCCAGGCTATGAGGTATTTGGCAGAACAACTGACCTGGACATTTCAAATAGTTGTGTTACAGATAATAATGCAAGTGGGGGAGATTGTTGCTTCATCAAGAGAAACTAAGGAGAAATAATAAAAATATATAAATCTTGACTTGATTTTAGAAATAAACAAAAAAAAAAACAAATAAAATATGGCCATGAAGGATTTTTTTTTAGATAATTGGGGAATTGAAGAAATTTGTAGGGGCTGTATATTGACAATGTTATTGAATTAATGTTGAATTTCTTAAGTGCTGTAAGGGTGCTGAGGCTGTGTCAGAGAAGCTGCTCAGTCTTAAAATATGCCTATTGAAGTATTTATGGATTAAATGTTATGACATCCATAGCCTACTTTCAAATAGTTTGGCAAGAGGGAAGTGTGTGGTAAGATGTTAACAGATGGTCAATTTGGTAAGGAATATATGAGCATATATTGTACCATCCTTTCATCTTTTTTTTAGTGTGATATTTTTCAAAATAAAAACAAATAAACAAGCAGGAGACATTGTTTGAACAATCCATCCTAAGTCCCTAATAAGTATATCCATTACCTATTTTCTTCTTCTGGAAATGAAAATTGCAGTAAGGACTGGCTACCCCCTCCCTCCTACCATCAGTTGCTAGCTAGTCTTATGCCCCTCAGAAATTCTCCCAGAATTATATATTCATAAATTAAATCTGTCACTGAATAACACTTTCAGGGATTCTATTGTCCAATAGGAAGGCTTTTAAGCTTAGCACAGCATACAAAATCTTCCATTTAATAATCTGATGACCTAGATTTCTCATTTTTCCTTTAAAATGACAGTGTTGAAATTCAAAAACATAATGTGACACCACTGAACTTTGAAATTACTTTGAAGTCTTGAGTTTTATTGATTTTCATAATATTTCAATTGCTTTTATAGAACCTCAACAAATAGATTTCTACATCTTTATTATCCCAGATCTATCATTTTTTGTTCTAATAAACTACATGATGCAAAGTAGAGGCCCAAGCCAAAAATTTAAGAGCAATACATCTATCAAGTAAGAAACTCCAATTGCGCTATTAATATGGCACCATTTCTTGAATCCTTACAACCCCCTAGGACGCTGAGGTCAAGTGGCCCCATATGAGCCCATTATTGCTGTCGTTATTAATAACTGTTATTACTCTGAGGTTTAGAGACATTAACTGATGCATTAACTGTCTAATAGGGCTTCTCATAGGTGTTGTTAGTAAAGAACTCCTGAACTCTAAGGAGACAACAATATTGTCTATGGTCTAATGTATTAGGCAATACTTTTTGACGTCTATGCAGTTTTAAAATTTATAGTAGTCATTTAATGAAACCTAACTTTCATGTATTAGGATTACATGCCCCGAACCCTTCTCCAACTAGAAATTGTCACAAAATGTATCTAAGTCCCTCTTCTATATATTAGCTTCACAATTAGCAGTAATCAGATAATCTTATCCATTTCTACCATTTCTTCTACCATAGAAATACTCCTAATTCTGAAATTGGAAACTCTAGGTCAGACTGTGTATGGCTAATTTTCTATTGTACATATCCATCTAAGTATACTGCTATTTCTCACTGACAATATTCTAAAACAAAAACAAAGCCTATTTTTTCCTATGGAAATTTGCTTTCTTCCATGATTTCCTCATCAGTTAATGATGTACCAGCAGGCTTCCAAATAAGAACTTTTGGTGCCCCCAGCACTTTTTTCCTTCCTCTCACAATGAATAGCTTAGTGCAGTAGAAATAGCAATAGGTGTTGATTTTAATATTATTGAATTTGCCTTTACCTCAACAAATAGGTTTCAACATCATTCTTATTTCTTTTTGTTTGTTCTAGTAAACTATAATACAATATGCAATGTAGCAGTCCAACGGATAGGGGCCTCGGCATAAGTAGGTATGAATTCACATCTGAGTACGTGTTCAACCAACTGAGCACATACTCTTACTTGCTTTGGCCCTCAGATTTCTTTCTTTTTTCTAAAATGGAGATGACAAACTTTACCTCTAGAATTTGTTGTGTATTATAAATGTATTAATACATAATCAATGTCAAACGCTTGGCACTTTCATAGTGTTTGGCAGAAAATAGATGATCCTAAATTTGGGTGGCCTAAATCAAGCTACATTTGAGCTGCATCTTTAAGTTGGTTACTGCGATGACCCCATGAAAGATCTTTGTTAGGAGGGGGTTGTTCCATCCTTACAAGTTTGTCTTGTGAAGCAGAGAGCAAGAAGTTTATTTTGATAGGAGCAAAGGATGCAGGAACAAAGAGGCTAAACTTGAAGCCAGAAAGTTAGGGACAGGCTAGATCATAAAGGATCTTATATGAGAAATTAAGGATTTTGGATGCTGAAGAACCAGTGAAGGTTTGTAAGCAGGAAAGAAACATAATTGAGTGTGTGTGTGTGTGTGTGTGTGTGTGCACGCATGCATGTGTGTGTTCGGGTCAAAATGGGAGAATAAAATAGTTGTTTAATTATTCCTTTATTTTTATTGTATATATTTAAGGTGTGTAACATGACATTTTGATACACATTTACATAGTAAAGTGATTACTACAGTCAAGAAAATTAACATATCTATCATCTCACATAGTTACCCTTTTTGTGTATGTGGTAAAAGTACCTACAATCTACTCTCTTAGCAAATTTCCAGTTTACAATATAATATTATTAACTGTAGTGTTCATCCCGTACACTAGATCCCTAGATCCATTATTTTTTAAGGAAGATGGTTGTGTGTGGCTTGTAGTTAATTTTCCATTCTGACAATTTTTGTTACCCACTTTGACTCAAATTTCCAGATAGAAAATGCACTGGATTACAAAGGGCTTAAAACAAAGACTACAATTCACTAGGATGGTTAGAATTTGTCGATTATCAGTTCATTAAATACAAAGACCAAATTTATGTACAATAGTTTCCTTCAATTTTCTCTGTCATCTGTTCTGGATCTGTCCATGCAAGCAAAGAAGCAAAGTAATCAATTATTTTAGAGACCAAATTATGTTATGTGTTTTTGACCTTTTCAAAAATTGGGGTGGTTTTTTTTTTTTTTTTTTTTTTTTGGTTAGTTATTCAATCTGGCCTCCCTACAGGGTTCTGGGAGAAAACGAGAACAGGATGGCATTCACATTACTAAGGGAATGTCAGTCAATGAAACGTTATCACCTGGAGCATTCTTAATCTAAGTGCTTTATTATTTTTTGTACTTTAATCAGAGTGAGAATGTTTACCCACAGGGAAAGTCTTTGCACAGGTTGACTCACTGAAGAATCTAACAACTCTATCAGTAGATAGATTTTTGGCTTTAAAAAATGGATTGATCATATTGAATTTTTTAAACAAAGAAATAGCAAAAATGATAATGCAAGATTTAATAGGATGACTGAGAGAGTATAAACTGGAATTATGAAAAAAATGATTCCCTTTTACTATATCACTTATGAAGCCCCACATATAACTTAATTTTCCTATTTTATACCACCTCCTGCATTAATATTTTATAGTTATTGCATGTTAATGTTTATAGAAATCTCTATTTTGAATATGTTTGTTCTTTCTGTTGAAATATTTTCTGAGTTAATTCTGGCTACTTTAAACAACCTTTCCAAAAAGTGTACTTACTCACATGCCAGTGCTTCCCCCATAAAGATAAATGTAAACTCCTCTGTAGGACAATAAAGTCACTCACACACTATCTGCTGACTCAAATGCTGCACTGAATAATACACACCATGGAGGTTTAGGCACATACGATGTGTTCTGCTTACCTTTATGCTCTTGCAATCGTTAGGCCCTTTTCCCATTATCTCTTCCATACCCTTTGCCTGGTGAACTCACCATTTAAACGCCATCTCTGGTTTTAAGTATATACTGACTACCTAACGCAGCTGTCAGTATAATTTTAGTTGATTAGTAAATTAATATCTTCCATTAGTAATGCAGGAAAAGACATGTTTTTACTGGGTAGTGAGGAAAGGTCACCAGCGCTTCTCTCCTCTTATTGAGAAACCTTATTCAGAGCTAAGGGAAAAGCAGTAAATAAATATTTTACTATGTATAAAACAACCCATTCCTATCTTCTTCCTCCAAACTACTACTACTAATAATATCAATAATGTGCACAAGTATGAAGATGTCCCTTGGAAACAACTATAGTATTTATGGCTAAGCTCTGGAGCCAGAACTGGCAAATCAGATAGTGCAGCCCTTGGCTTTCGAATGTGATCAGCAGAAACCTAGATTCCATGGAAATGCTTCAGGGGTGAGTGGGAGGGCGGAAGGAGAACAGAGGCCAAAAGGATAGGTGGAGGAGAAGGGAGGGGGGCTTTGGGCAACCTAACACCACCTCAGCCAGAGCAGTTCCACTTTTATCTGTTTCAAACATTGGCCTTGAACATGAGAGTTCCTTTCTAAAACGAAAAAGTACAAGAAAACTGCTTTTCTTTTTTTTTTTAATTTTGAAAACTACTGAATAAAAATTCTCACTGCTCACATTAGTGGTTCAAAGTATTAGGAACTTTATTCCCCGATTAATGAATTAGAAATTAGTATTCAAGGCAGTTTGAGTCAGGTGCAGGCTTCTTTAATTAAGCTCCCAGTGTGGTTCACAAAAGACAGATGGCTACAGTTTTAGCGCTTTGCTTAAGGATGGCATGCTGCTTTCAGTTTCCACAGTTCTCCAATGACTAGAAACAAATTTTTACCAATGACACCGAATAATGAAACCTTAGTAATCCTGTCCTTCTTGTACACATTTATAAAATTCCTCTGACTTAGGGGAAAGCATTACATTTCTCTGTTAACTTAGGTATAACCTGGCTGGATGCAAGTGCTCAAGTCTAGAAGATCTCATAAAGTTCCCAGAAGTGTTATGAGTCTCTAATATATGTATAAAACATTTTTTTTTAATCAAGACCATTCCTGGTTTCCTGTACCCTGCCCAAATAACATGCATATACCCTTTTTTTACTATCACTGTTAGAAATAGGCTAATTTCCAAAATAAAACATGAAATTGAAAAAGTCATTGCACTCCTATTACGTGCAAATATCAGATTCCAAAAAAGATAAAATTAATCATGAAAATCACTCAAAGAGAGAATAAAAAGGGAAATAAGATATGGACCTCCATAATATAACATTAATACAAAGAAGGAAGAAGAACAATAAAGGGAGGTGCAAATAAAGTGATAAGGGAGCAAAAAGAGCGTGAATGTGTTCAAGTGAGGCAACAGGTAAGAAATAAAAAATGGCCACTTCCCAATTTCGCATCTGGAATGATATTACTGAGTGCCCCCACAAAAGCCCAGAATTAGCTTGCTTTGCTCCCTCTTTACTGTCTGGATTTAAGACTGATGTGCAGATCCCTGATTTTCTGACTATACACTGAAGCCACCCTGCTGGATGTACAAGCAGTCTCTGACCACTAGGGCTAGGGTTTTATAATAAAAATACAGTGGCTAAGACATCAAATCCCCATTTATGTTTCAGCGTTGTCCAGGGGGCACTCACTATGTTTCACCCATGAGCTCACACTCTTCCAATTGTTTCACCTGTAGTGTTGTGCTTTTCTACCTTTGTGCTCCTACAGCTCTGTATTTCTTCCATCAATATAATCATCACACTGTATTATAAATGCCAGATTGCTACATCTCTTCCATTACTGTAAACTCTTAGGAAGGCATGTTTTGTTCTCCTTAGTTCCTTTCACACTCCCAGTGTGTATCCCAGTTTTTGAAATATAGAAGGTACACTAAATAAATATTTGTTAAATGAACATATTTTACCATAGAACATACAACCATGAAATATTATCCTAGTTGAAGAAATTGACCAGATTAATAGTTCAGCCTGAAGCATTGTAATATGGACAATTTTTGAAGTAAGAGTTAGTTATTATAAGGTATCAAATATAAAACTAATAAGTCACAGATTTTAAAGAAAGTTAAGGCCAAGCTTAAGAAAACCTTTGAAATATATTATTTTTAACGTTGTTATGGATATGTAAAAATAGTTATCTACAAGGATATTCATTCCAACACTTTTAAAATAACAAAAGTTCTCCAATATATATACCCATACAAGAAGTACACAATCATCAGAAACAATATTTTAGGAGCCTAAAATGTAGATCAATATCTAATTGATGTCGATCAATATCTAATCTATTTGTTATCTATTAGACTACATTAGGGGCAACTACTCTTTCTCATTCACAATTCTATACCTATGGATTTGCAAAATTTCTGGCACATAGTAATAACTTATTGAATCTATGATGTATTGTTGATTGGAAAAAATAGGTAACTGATAATATTTATAAAAGAAGCCTATTTGGGGGAACTGGATATCCATATGCAGAAGAATTAAACTAGATCCCTACTCTCACCCTATACAAAAATCCACTCAAAATAGATCACAGACCTAAATATAAGACCTGAAACAACAAAACTTCTAGAAGAAAACATAGGGGAAAGGCTTCAGGATATTGATCTGAGAAAAGATTTTATGAATGAGATCTCAAAAGGGCAGGCAACAAAAGCAAAAATAAATGGGATTGGAACAAATTAAAAAGCTTCTGCACAGCAAAGGAAACAATCAACAGAGTGAAAAGACAGCATATAGAATGGGAGAAAATATTTGCAAACTACTCACCCAACAGGGGATAAATATCCAGAATATACAAGGAATTTGGACATCTCAACAGCAAAATAACAAACAATCCAATTAAAAAATGGGCCACTGATCTGAACAGACATTTCTCAAAAGACATACAAATGGCCAACAATAAATGAAAAACTGTTCAGCGTCACTAATTATCAGGGAAATGCAGATCAAAACCACAGTGAGGTATCATCTCACCCCAGTTAGGATGGCTATTATCAAAAAGGCAGGAACTAAAAAATGCTGGCAAGGATGCGGAGAAATGGGAACTGTTATACACTGTTGGAGGGAATGTAAACTAGTATAGCCCTATGTAGAACAATATTGAATTTCCTGAAAAACCTACAAATAGAACTGCCACATAATCCAGCAATCCCACTACTGGCCATTTATCCAAAGGAAAGGAAGTAATTATATTGAAGAGACATCTGCACCCCTGTGTTTATTGCAGTATTCATAATAGCAAAGATATGGAATCAACATAGATGTCCAACAACAGATAAATGGATACAGAAAATGTGTATGTACACAATGGGATACTATGGAGCCATAAAAAAAAAAAAAGAAATCCTGTCATTCACAGCAACATGGATGGAACTGGAGGACATTGTGCTAAATGAAATAAGCCAGGAACGGAAAGTTAAATACCACATGTTCTCACTCATATATGGAAGCTAAAAAAAAAAGCTGATCTCATAGAAGTAAAAAGTAGAACAGAGGCTGGGAAAGGTAGGAGGAAGGGAGAGATAGAAAGAGTTTTGTTAAGGGATACAAAATTATAGCTAGATAGGAGGAATAAGCTCTAGTATTTTATACCACTGTAGGATGACTATAGTTAACAATAATATATTATATAGTTTCAAATAGCTAAGAGGAAAATATTGAATGTTCCCAACACAAAGAAATGATAAATGTTTGAAATGTTGGACATTCTAATTACTCAGATCTGATCAATATACAATATATGTATCAAAATATCACTATGTACCCCATCAATATGTACAATTAGTATTTGTCAATTAAAAAAATGGAAAAAGGGGCCTATGTGTGGGATATTTATGTGGATGTGTGTATATACACATATGTGTGTGTAAAAATATATATATGACATAAATGGACAGAGAAAGAGGGAAAAAAGTCAAAAAGAGAAAGACAATACCAATGATATTCTCTGGGGAAATTTTAGTTTATTTTTACTTAGAAATACCTTCTAAATTTTCTGCAATGAAAATATTAAAGAAGAAAAAATACACTGGAAAACACATTACAAACTATTGAAAAGAATAGAAGTATTTATAAAGTGAGATCCTTTGACAGGGGAAAACCCATTGTTAGAATGGCAAATAGAAGTGCAAGAATTCTACTTAGAAAAATACCAAGAAAAGCTATCAGGGATTACACCCAGACAGTCCAAAATGTTATCCTCTCCTTATTACAAGAAAATTTGGCTTCTGTCATTATTTGCTAGGAGAGTACCTAGCTAAAAAGCTATTTTGTAACAAAGTCAGTTTTATTGTAATCATTGAACAGAATTTTCACCTCACAAGTCTGACCCAAATTGAAGTGCGATTCTAATTCACAGGTTTATCGCTGGGATCAAAGGAGACGCTACTTCTAAAAGAAATTGGAAATGTGTAAGTGTACAAATGCACCTATATTGCAGTTACTTGATACCATCAATGTTGGCAAACAGTCAAGATTAAAAACCAGAAAATGAAATTATTTACTAGAGAAAATCAGTCTAGGAATTTCCAACTCACAATTTCCTTTTCTTAAATGGCAAGTTGTGTGTGTGTGTGTGTGCGTGTATATATAAAAGAGAGGGTACTTCCTTTATTTTTTAAAGTAATGAATAGAGATTCATGTATTTCATTTCTGCTGTGTAGGAAAAACTGTTCTGAATTCAAACCAGAAAGATTCCATTTGGTTAACATTCCCGAATCAACTCCAATTCCAGAACAGCTTTGGCTTTTACAATGTTTTGTTGAAGAACCATGAGGTAAGAGCTAAGGTTTGAGTATAAGAAAATTATCTCTGGACTAATTGAGATATTGAAAAATTAGCTTTTGAGAGGTATGAGAATCTAAAGGAAAAGAACTTTTACCTTCTGGGGAACTCCAGGCCTCCCTGAAGTGAACAGATTAGATTGCATGTCTCTGCTTATTGATGCTTCTGTTCGTTCTATGCGTTGGAAGGTAAGAGCTGACTCATAGTGTGTTTGCTTTTCCAATCTATCAGACCTCAACAATAGTCATGTTGGTTCTCTTGGGTCGACAGTTAAATAGAAAAGGATCATAATATGGTAGACACAGTGTGGGTTTTGTTAAAAATAGTCTTGTCTTGCTTCACAGAGAAGAGACCCCGGAAACTTGCTTATCCCCTCTGAGACTCAGTTTTCTTCTTTATGATTTGTAAACAATAATATCTACAGAGCAAGGATGTTGTGAGGCTAAAGATATTTCATGTATAATGTTGGCACATATTAAGTACCCAATTATTATAATAAGTGCTGTTATGCTTACTGATTACTGATTCTGGCCTAGTTCTGTGTCTGCGTGTGTATGTATTGGTGTAGTTTACGTATTTATACATCACTAAACAAACTATGTATTACCCCCTTTCTTAGGCATGAGGCTTCAATCTAGTACATTTTGACTTCTTCATATTGACTGTTCCTACCCCCATTTAGTTTATGAAACACAGAGGACACTTTGGGCAGAGTGATCTTTCTGAAATGCAATTTTGTTCCTGCCATTCTACTTATAACTCATTACACTTTCTCATCTTCCTTTGGATGACTCTTCAACCAGGTGGTCTAGGTCGCATGGGAAAGCATTCATAATCATTCCCTTTCCAACTTTTTAAGTGTTAGCTCTCAGCAAAATCTCCCTCTCCTCCACCACACACACATGTGCACACACACTCACATACCAGCATAATGCACCATGCTCTCTGCTTTTTCTTCAACCTAACTCACACTCTTGTCCCCTCTTCCCAAAACACCAAAGTCTCTGATACTTCCCTGAAAATCTCCTATACATATTTCGGGTTTCTTCATTGAAACCTTTTCTGACTCTTTAACATGCCCATATAGCTCTTTGGACTTCCTACTGTCACTGAAGTAGCATTGTTTGCACTGCATTGTAATTGCCTGTTAATTTGTGTGTCTCATACACTAGCCTGGAGGCTGCACAGGAGCAGGAGTTTTCTCCCTGTCTCACCATTTTATTGCTGGTGAATTGATAAATGGTATGTGGTATGCACTTGATGAATATTGGCTGCATGGTTGAATGTTCTAATGCAAAATTTGTATCCCAAAACATGGAACAAAATTCCTATCAACTTCTCAGTCAAATACCTCCTCTAAATTCCGTAGTAGGTAGGAAAGACTATTGGGGAAAGAGATCTCTATTATCATAGCAATTCGAATGTGGAAAGTCACAGGGGTTCAGATTCTGCCATAATTTCTACTTTCCTGTCAACATCTATGTCTAGAGGAAATCAGACAATGGGTATCTTCAAAAAATAAATCAGAACAATTTATCTTCAGCCTTAGGAAATCATTTTCAATTCTCATATGAGAAAAAAAGAAAAAATAACCCACAAACAGATATCTATTTCCATCCATTATCCCACGATTGTTTTTATCTGAAAAATATCTTCTAACATGAATAGAGAGAAGATGGAAAGAAAAAGAAAAATGTAATAGTCACTGTGTTTGAGAGTTTGGATAATGGATGATTGGATGATTTTTCCCTCTGTTTCCCAAACTTTCTATAACGTTAAATTGTCTTTATAATTTTAAATAAAATAAGTAGAGAGTGAAGAAAGCAATCAGGTTCCTGAATCACCTTCATTTATCCTGCTGCAAAGATCACAAAATGAAAACCTTGATGTGATAGATAAAATTCATTTTTGCCCATTATAGTACCTGGCAGTTTGGAATAGACCCATGTGTAGTATTCATTGAGGGTTATAAGAAAAGAGGAAGGATCAAGACATTAATATCAATGTTCCAGTTTTTAAAACTAATGCATTCACTATGACGTATACATGTACATACTCACATATCTCTGTCAGTAGATTAAAAGCTTGTAACATAGATTTGGGCAGAAAATAGGCTCTTACAATGAGAACTTGAGAATGACTAACCTGTTTTTTTATTTATTTTTCCCCTTTTCTTAAATTCCAAAATATTACGGGGATAAAAATGTTTTGGTGATATGAATTACTTTTGTACAGTTTGAGTCAAAGTTATAAGTGTGTCCATCACAAGATAGTGTGCATTGTACCCGTTAGGTGTGAATTTACCTCCCACCTGCTTGATTTCCATTGAATTTTACTACCATATGTACACATGAGTTTTCATCATTTAGTTCCAATTTAAAAGTGAGTACATGTGGTGTTTGTTTTTCCATTCTTGTGATATTTCACTTAGCAGGATGGCCTCCAGTCTCATCCAGGTTATTACAAAAGGTATTAGTTCACCATTTTTTTAATGGCTGAGTATACTCCATGGTATATATATACCACGTTTTATTAATCCACTCGTATTGATGGGCACTTGGGTTGTTTCCACATCTCTGTGATTATGAATTGTACTGCAATGAACATTTGAGAGCAAGTGTCTTTTTCATAAATTTTTTTTCCTCTGGGTAAATACCCAGTAGTAGGATTGCTGGATCATAGTAGGTCTACTTTTAGTTCTTTGAGGTATCTCCATACTACTTTCCATAGAGGTTGTGCTAGTTTGCAGTCCCACCAACAGTGTATATGGGTTCTTTTCTCTCTGCATCCACTCCAGCATCTGTTGGCCCCATAACCTGTTTATTTTAAATTTTAAAAGCCTACTTTTTCATATTTTTTCATTAAGACAGTATTTTCAAAGAAGCACCAGAATGTGTGTTAGGTAGAAATGTAAGCTGAATACATACATTCTTATTGCTCCTTAAAGTCCCAAATTCCTCTTATAAACCCAAAACCCACATGATCCTACTCACTCATTTGTCTTTCTTACCCTTGCCACAGGCACTACTGCAGTGCTCCATGAGGCATTCTGGCCCCTGAGTAAACGCCAGTCAGCCAACCCCTCTCAGACAAGCACATCTCCCCTCAGTATCCACGATATCAGCATTGCCTAACTTGGACATTTAATCCCAATATCTCTGCTGCTGAATCACATAATTTGTGGGGAAAAAAATCCAAAATATCATTTTATGGAGAGAGAAAAAGGTATGAATTTACAGCTAGGCAGAAAAGGATCCAATTGAATGCTTTATGCCGCTAGAGACATTTCAGCCATCATTTGCATATGACTTTTGTAATGTAGCATCTTGCCTTACAAGGTTTCAAAAGAAGTATTTCACCTAAATGTGCATATCCTCTGACCATATCATGGAGCATAAGCTTCTGTAAACATCACTGAAAGAACATATTATGTTTTATGCTAACACATTACATTTTATGTCAGTCTTTTGGATCATAAATGTTGTAAACAAAATTACTATTCAAAGAATGGTTATCAACATGCTGTTCTCCTTTTGTTAGAGTTAAGTTCATATTCTGGTCATTTCTCAGCAGTTTTATTCAATGTTAAGTTTAAATCCACAGTTTAGCTAGAAATGCTGTCCCTTCCCAATTGAAGAGTAAAGAAAGCACAATACCAATCATTTTGGTACCTTCCACATTAACACTCCCAAAATGTTCCATTTAAGATGGTGAGGATGCAGATCTTAAAGGAAATTAGTTCAGGACTCAACACTTGCCATCAACCTCACGACCTTCTTAAAATGATACGGTCAAACCTGACACTTTCTAGTGTTCTTTAACACAATGTTAAAAAAGTATTTTTACTTAACATTTCTTTGTTTACTTCCTAAGGTAAGTAAAGGAAGTGTTATTATTCTTATCACAATGTTATATAAAGAAAAATGAGGCCCAGAGAGAATACATAATTGATAAAAGATTAACACTTCAGTAATACAATCAGGTGTAAACTTTGCATCCTGCACTGTCCAACAGAACTTTCCACGGTGATGGAAATGTTCTATAAATCTGAGCTGTCTGATATTTGTGGCTATTGAGCACATGAAACATGGCTAGTACAACTAGTGGACTGAATTTTTAATTTATTTAATTTTAATTAATTTTAATTTTAGTAGCACATGTGGCTACTAGTTACTGTGGTGAACAACACAGCTCTAGTCACTCCCCATTTACTCTGTCCTGTAATTACCTGGCTGCTTTTGTTACCACTGTAGTGAAACTGAGTATGTTTGCTATAACGATTCTTTTAACCTTGAAGCCTGGTGGTGTGTGTGGTGCTTGGTGGAACAGGTGCTGAGGATGGGTGAATGGAAAAAGGTTGCAATGGCAAAGGCTGAAGATCAAAATTTAACAGGTTGAATATAAAGGACTTTTCAATCTATTTTACTTTCTAAAATAATAAAATACATGGGGATATTTTCCCATTTACTAAGTTTCTGAAAAAATGATGTGGACAATTTTTATAATGATTATGGCCTTCCTAACACTTTTACTTATGTTATCTCATTTTATATTCACACCAATTTTAAAAAGCCAAGGCAAGGATGTGGAAACAACCCAACTGCCCGTCAATACATGAGTGGATTAATAACATGTGATATTTGTATACAATGGAGTACTACTCAGCCATAAAAAAAATGGTGAACTAATACCCCTTGTATTATCCTGGATGGAGCTGGAGCCCATTCTCCTAAGTGAAGTATCACAAGAATGGAAAAACAAACACCACATGTACTCACCATTAAATTGGTACTAATCGATCAAAACTTATGTGCACATATGGAAGTAGCATTCATCGGATGTTGGGCAGGTGGGACGGGGGAGAAGGGGATGGGTAAACTCACACCTAACGGGTGCAGTGCGCACTGTCTGGGGGATGGGCATGCTTGTAGTTCTGACTCAGGCAGTGCAAAGGCAATATATGTAACCAAAGCGTTTGTACCCCATAATACTCTGAAATAAAAATAATAATAATAATAATATTAAAGATTTAAAACAAAGTAAATGAAATATTTTACATTTCTCTTAAAATAACAAAAATAAAATTCATTTTTCTGTGAAAAAAAAAGCCAAGGAGCAAGTAATTTTTATTGTTTTCATACAGATATAAACAAAAGCAAAGATAAGGTGAAGAACTTGTTCAGTTATACAACCAAAGGAAGTGTAGTATTATCATTTGTCAAGAATAAAAAGGATGGAGAAAATTCTTTTCAATCTGCTACACAAAATATTTTTAACAGTGCAACTTATGTTTTAGAATTGTACCTTGGTCATGGCTGTGCATAAATAACACTGAAAAATTTTATTCAGAATACTCAGGTTTAACAGTAACAGATAATGATATTATGTATGTTTTATTATAAATATATTGAACATCAGTAAATTTTGTTAATCATGTGTGTTACCTCTTGATAAATATATATAATAAAACATATATAATTATAAAATTAACAAAAATCTGTATTTCCACAACATGTAATAAATAATTTGCTACATTTCTTTCTCCACTCTTATCTTCATCATTAGCTTAAATGCCTATATTTTTTCTATCAGATTTCTTCACATTTCACCTACACTCTAACCACCCCTTGTACCTCTCCACGTCCCAAATTTATCCTGAACTTTCTTGCTTCTCTGCCATTGTGTGTGGAGTTCTCTTAGTTTAGAGTGCTGTTCCCACCTGTCCACCTACTAAATTTTACATTTTTCAGTACCTAGATCAGATGCCTCCCACTACAGAAAGTCTTTTCTCTCATCAGAACTCATCACTCTCTCTTCAGTATTTTCTTAGCAATTCTGACCTTGGTGTCATGTTTTGCACAATAGATATTTGTTTGAAAGCACTTGTGACTAGTTAGTAGTCTGAAAGTACCACGAGGTGAGGACCATTTGAGCCTCTCCAAAATGCCTGCCTATAAGTTCTTAAATAAAGCTGGTTGAAAAGGATTTAAAAACAAATCCAACTGTGAAACAGTGTTTGTGTTTCGGTTGACTTTGTCTTGCTAACTCTAAATTATCAGTTTCACAAAACAGCATCAGAAATTCAGACCTCTATTCAAGCATTCCTGATACTACTCACACAAGTGAGAATATGAAAGTGCAAAGCCTAGAGTAACAGGTTGGCACAGAATCCTCTCAGCTTAAAAATTTTGTCAGAATAAATGATCACCTAACACTTTCCCTTCACAATCTTTGTGAGCAAAAACTAAAGTGCAGAATGCAACTCCCTTGACAAAATTCCTAAGAAGAGAGCAGTCAGAGAATAAAGTTAAAATCTTAGTGATAGGTGACATTTATCATGGGAGACTTATTCTAATTAAATGAATTATATTGTTGTCCACAGTAATTATTCTAAAAACATATTTTAATATGATTTTATAGCATTTTATTCATTTATTCAAGAAATATTACTTGAGCAAACATCATATGTTAGGCACTCTGCTAGGCTAGAGATTGAATATAAATATAACATTGTCCTCATTCTTAAGAACTCATAAGGGAGGCAGAATTACATAATAATTAAAAATACAATCTTTGAGTATATTGACCTCCATTTCTTTCCCAGCTTGATCAACTAATCATTTGACTTTGGGTGATTTCCTTTGCATCTCCTGAGCCTATTTCTCCATCTGTAGAATGGAGACACTAAAAGTACATACCTCATTGAGTTATTGTGAGAATTAAATAAACCAGTGAACATAAATATATACAATACTTAGTCCAATGTTTGAAATTTAACAAGTGCTCAGTAAGCATTGGCAATAATAATTGCAATTCAAGGTGAAAAGTGCTATGACCAAGGAATACAGAATATACCATGCAAATGTGAAAGGATAGGACCTCGTTCTATCAAAGCAAGCTGGAGAAGCCTGCCTTCTCAGAGGGAGAATTGTTGAAAGTAAGACTTGAAAGATGAGTAGGAATTTTCCAGGTGACCTCACTGAGAAAGGGATGGATGTTTCAGATTAAGGAAACATTCTCAGAGAAATATATTTAAGAGATCTATAAGCAGCACGGTATGGCGAGAGCAGAAGGCATATGAGGAAGGGACCATAGAACATGGCAAAGGGATATAAGAAGCATTCAGAAGAGGAGGACTATGAATGGATTTCCATTTTACAAAAATCCGTATGGCTACATTTTATGAAATACACTTTAAAGAGCTGAAATATTAAATGGCAAAACAAGTTGGGAGATTACTTCAAACTATTCCATGCCATAGGTGACAAGATCTTGAACTTTAATTATAGACAACAGGGATGAAGACGAGAGAAAGAATAAGGAAGGATTAAAATGATGTAATGATTGATAATGGGGACGGAGACATCGCTGTAATATCAGGGTAGAAGAAAGTATGTCCTTCAAATCAGCTGTTTTTACTCACTTGCTACAATAAAAATGGACATACAAACACTTGCATTGCCATAACAGTACTAATAGTCAATATTATATTTTATTTACTGCTTGAGAACTGATTGGATCATATCAGAAACAGTGAAGAGAACTGAGTCCAGTAAGTTGAATGCTATCCTGCCTACGTTTCTGTATATATTGCTGCATGAGAATTTTCTCAAGTATACAAAAAATAGGATCTATTCCTAGGTGACCAAGATTTAAATATTAAAAGGAATGAAATATTAATGAAGATTACTCAAAGTAAAAATAAGTAATATTGTCCCCATAGGGGAAAATTATTTTAAAGCATGAACTAATCCTGTAATACTCTTCAATCTCCTGTTAAGTGCTCATAAAGGGACTATTTATTAATTGAGAGAGTTTGGTTGAATGGAAAGAACATGATTTGGAGGCTCAAATATTTTAGAATTTTTCAGCATCTAAAATTATTAAAATAATTAGAAGAATCATAGAAACAACTTGTTTGATGAGTTAGCCGAGAGAAGTATTCTGAAGAGGAAAGACTGTTTCTCTTAAGCTATTTGGGCTTAAGTATTCACATATTTCAATAAAACATATAACTAAGTACATCCTTAATTTAGCAGAATTTGTTCTGATGCCTACTAGATAAATCAATATTTGCTGTGAATGTAATTTTCAGAAAAAGCATTATAATCTACAACAGCAATTCTCAAAATTTCTAAGTGTCTGATATCTTTGCACTCCTAAAAATTATTGAGTGCACTGAACAACTTTTGTTTATGTGGATAATATCTATTGATATTCACCACATTAAAAATTAAAACAAAATTTTTAAATATTCATTTGTTTTAAACAAACCATTATATGTTAACACAACTATTTTTTATTAAAAGTTGTATCTTTCCATAGAAAAACATTTTAGTGAGAAGGGTGGCATTATTATTTTACATTTAAAAAACTTTTTGTAAAATATTCTGACTTAATAGAGATAGTTGGATTCTCATATCTACTTCTGCATTCAATCTGTTGTGGCATCTCGCATCAAGAAGGCTATGGAAAATTCTACCACACATTTGAAATAAAGGGGTAAATGCCATTCTAGTATTATGTAAAAGTGGTTTTGGCCTCATAGAACCTATGAAAGAGTTTTGAGACCCCAGGTGGTCTTTGGGTCCCATTTTTGTAATTGTTGCCCTTAAGGGGAAAGTCAATTGAAGATGTAAGCAATTTAAATTTTAGTAACAAAAAATGCAAATTTTAAGATGATTGAAGCAATTTTATAGAAAAAATATAAAATGACATGATATTGAGATAAATAAATATATTCAGAAAAATACCAGTGACTTCATTAGAGACAAATATGTCTAAAAAATTGGTAAAATCATGTAAATGTTAACCAATAATAATGATCCAGCTTATGTAATTTTTTTTTTTTGACAGAGTCTCACTCTGTTGCCCCGGCTAGAGTGCAGTGGCTTCATCATAGCTCACTGCAACCTCAAACTCCTGAGCTCAAGTGATCTGCCTGCCTCAGCTTCTCCAGTAGCTGGGACTACAGGCACACACCATCACATCCAGCTAATTTTTCTGTTTTTTGTAGAGATGGGGTCTCTCTATGTTGCTCAGGCCAGTCTCAAACTCCTGGCCTCAAGTGATCCTCCTGCCTTGGCCTCCCAAAGTGCTAGGCTTACAGATGTTAGCCACCATGCCCAGCCAAATATAAATATATATTATAATTATCTATAATGTACATGAATAAATATTATTTTTATAAATAGCTTTATTTTATTTGCATTTTAATTCTTAAATGTAAAGTTCCAAAGTAAACACAGTTCTACAGGTATTAATTGATAAACATATACTACTCATGTGACAACCATAGTTTTTTAAAAGCAGTTTTGAGATACCTGATTTTGAGAACAAATGAAGAGACTATTACCCACCCGCATACACATACACACCGATGCTGATCCCAAGCATCAGCACACACACATAGAGTTTCACCTCGTATTTGGGAGAATGTTAAGACATTGGCCTTGTGTCAGCCAGAGACATAGAGCTCTAGGTTAGAACCACTGCCTAGCCAAGAAGAGGGAAGTATGATAAGAGGTCAGTGTACTGCTATTAATCACACTACCACTGTCTTCTATGTTTGGGCAAGATGAGATGGAATAAATCATGAAGGCAAACAAAGTCTCCCTGACAGGAAAAATATACATGCAGCTAGAATTTAGAAAATTTTTTTTTCTCTTGTTTTCCAGAGAACATTTCCAACTCAATTTAAAATACAGTGTTCAGCAAAGTCTTCACTGATAAGATGACATTTGAGTAGACATCTGGATGAGGGGAAGAAACAAGCTATGCAGACTCTTGGAATAAAGCATGTTCTTGTCAGAAGGAAATACACTTGCAAAGGACCTGAGGCAGACTCATGCTTGGAGTGTTTGAGGGAAGAGCAAGGAGACCATTTATTCAGAGTAAAATGGGCAAACAGGGGACGGCAAAGGTATGCAGAGAAGTAGTAGTGATCCAATTATGCAGGTCAATTTTTACTTAGAATGAATGAGTTTGGGAACTACTAGAAGGTGGTAAACAGAGCAGAGACGTTATCCAATAACTAGCACATATTACAATTATTAGGTGTCAGACACTATTCTTAGTACTTTATATAAGCTTTCTAATTCTCACAAAAGCACTATGAAATAGGCACATTAAGGATATTTCTGAATATTAGTAGGGCTTTATACAGTTGTTCAGATTGACTTTCTAAACTACCTTTAGACAAAGACAAATGTTTTCTAGAAAGGAATATCCATTGCTAACTAAAGTTGATTGCTGTCTAATGCTTCATGCAACCAACCTAATTTCCAACTTAAAAGGGTCATATTGGATGTAGTGTTGAGAATAAACAATAGCAGGGCAAGTATAAGTGAAGTAATGCAGGAACAAAAAAACTGAATACTGCATGTTCTCACTTATAAGTGGGAGCTAAGCAATGGGTACGTATGGTCATACAGAGTGGCTTAATGGACATTAGGGTGGGAGGGGGATTCAGGATGAAAAATTACCTACTGGGTACAATGTACACTATGCAGGTGATAGGTATATGAAAAGCCTAGACTTTTCCACTATGTAATTCAGCCATGTAACAAAAAACCACCTGTACTCCCTAAACCTATTTAATGTTTTAGGAGGCTTGACTGGAGCCAGGTGAGGTAGAAGGACAGCACTGAAACCAGGCAGCATATATGAATTCACTGTTTCAGAATATTGTCCTTAGCATCTAGACAGGTGGGTAAACAAATGGGTACAACATACACACAGCTCAGCTGTTCCCAGTGATTTGCTTTTCGTCAAAATAGCTCAGCCAAGTTGTCCTCAGAAAAATGTTACAGCATTTTTTTTTTTTTTTGCTTGTATTAAAAACACTGGCAGATCCAAAGAGACACAGCAGCCAAGAATTGAGGCTGCCATTTGCAACTGTGCCAGGGTCAAAGTCACTGTCTGTCCTTGGGCCATTCATTCAACTGTTTTGAGACCTCATTTTTCTCATAGATAAATGGAACTCTTGCTGCTTATTCACTTTTCTTTTGAGATCCTTCAGATAATTTGCAATTTAGTGAGAAGTATGAGCAAGATATTATCACCTTCTCTCTGCTAATTTAATTCTTCCTCTTTTTACTTCCCAAACTCCAACATAAAATTCCAAGACTTACATGACAATTCATAATCTTTCCCTTTTTCAGTTCATCATATTTTGTCATCTGGCACTGAGCATTCCCTTCATTTTAATGGTGATAATTATTTTATGCATATGGCCTATCTACCCAGAGTAACTGGAAGATCCTAGAAGGCAGAACCAAGATTACATATATATTTCCATGTATACCCAGGGATCAGTGAAATACTGTGCAGAAATTTAGAGTTGGCTGAGTATTTGATGATGATAATGATGACTTTAATAGCAACTACTGTTTATGGATCATATGCTTTGTGCCAGTCACATTATATAATATCTTATTTTATCCCCATGAAAACTTGCAAGGTGTTTATTATAATATGAGTTTAAAAATGAGGAAAATGAGATGCATGGAGTTTAAATAATTCATGAAAATCAGAAAGTCAATGGCAGAGGTATGATAAAAAGCCAGGCTTTTCTATCTCGCAAAGCAATGCAACATGACAGAGTGTCAATTCAGGTATATATGTATGCAGGATTCATTTACCATGCACTCACCAATACACGTATGCATCCATTTATCCGTCATTTAATGATTCATCCCTGTACCCATCTTTCCTCCAATTAACCCCCCTCTATAGATACACTCATCCATTCATCTATCCATGTATCCATTCTTCAGTCCTTCCATTCGCTTCCTCTGTTGTCCATTCCATCACTCACTTCATGCATTCAGCTTACCATTCATGTATACACTAAACAATCCATTCATTCATTAATCTACTCACCCATACAATTAGTCCGTAACTCATCCATTTATTCCCAAAACCATCTGTATATTGAAACGCTTACCAGTATATTCATTTATTGATTTTGTCACCTATTTGCTCATTTATTAATTTAATCATTCCTAAGCCATCTATCCATTCATTCTCTCAAATATTCAACTATTAATTTACAATGCATTCATTCATTGTCATTATTAAGTTCCTTCTTTGTAGCAAACCCTTACCAGACACATGGAATATCAAAATGAGAAAGATACACTCTCTACCCTAGAGTATCTTGCAGTCTGACTTAAAGAATCTAGAAAATATTAATGTGTGACAAAGGATAAAATAACTTTGTTGTACAGAGACAAGAAGTAGTTCAATAAAAACTTCTCAAAGGAGGCTATACACAAATGTAGGCTCAGAAGAAACAGATGAGTTGACAAGTTGGAAAACAAAGGAAACAGGAATTTTAGACAAAAGGAAACATCAAAGCAGCTGCAAATTTGTTAAATAACAGGATATACACGGTATATTGTTGGTCATTCCCCAATATTCATTATGCCATTCTCTCTAATAGTAATAAAACTACTAAAGGCTAGGTAAAATAGTTACCCAAAATCAAGTTTCCATTTTTCAGCCTCCCTAACTATATAGTTATGTATTGACATCTATGTTAGTTTTGATAATTGAATGTGAACAGAAGTGATGTATGCAATATCCACATTTTGTTTTAAAAGAAAAACTCATAAACTTCCCTTCTCTTTTATCTTCCTTCTGTCTGGAATACCATTATGCTATTGAGCCATCTTGGACCATGCAGATAAAAGCAACCTGCTAGAGGCAACACAATAATAGTGCAGAAAAATCCTGGACTCCTGAATACTTTGTGCTAGTGAACCTTTGGCTTTCCTTTTTTATCTTGTTTAAGCCACTTATAATTTATTAATTGGAATGTTTTATGGCACAATGAACCTTTATTCTAAATAATTTAGACTTTGGTATCTTAAAATAGGATGTTTCACTAACAGAATAAAAAATAAAAAATGGCATTCTTTTTGAGGTAGTAGGGAAGGCTGTGAAGATACAGATATCATACCTTGTATAGCTGAAAACTCTCAGTATGTGTGGCCAATATTTGTCTCAATACTTGGAAAGAAAACTGCTTCTAGAGAGAGTCTGTGTTTAAGAGGAAATAATTGGAAATATTCTGAATATTGATATGCATCAGATTCTCCTTTTATCTTTTAATAAAGGTCCAGAAGAGATGGGTAACATTGGGCTGGAGCTAAACAGTTTACACAGATTAAAGACTATACAAATATGCTAAGGGACATACTCTGTATGTGTAGTTTGTAATCTACAGTGACTGAGAATCTGGTAATTTTGGGGCTTATGGATTGGAAGGGTGAATTGAGTTTGTATTTTAGTTTGAAAAATAATATTAGACAGCTCTGAAAAAGATTTACTTGGAAAAATAGAATATGGCACCAAGCCTTTTTACTTAAAAATTGTTTGGTAGGTATTGGAGCCACCACAGTATCAAAAATCAAATTAAAAGTGTTACTTTCCCATCCAAACCTGTTATTTCAGATGACTACAAGATAGCTCCCCTTTTTATTTAAGAGAGAGAGACAGTAGGATAGACAATACTTAGAAGGGATTCTTTAAAAGTGAACATTATCCAGACTTACAATTATTTTAAATTCTATATTTTGCTCAGTGGTTTGGGGAGCTGGAACGTGCACTGCTCCTAGTCTAACAAAAAGATGCCAGGCAAACAGCAAGCTCGCACATTTTATTGAGCCCATCTAAGTGCTAGGGTCACAGGGCAACAAATTGGCACCAAGTTTATAAATAGGCAGACACCATCAGGAAGAAGTGAAACATAATAATTTTCCAAAATTATTGACAGACAACAAATCATAGACCTAAGAAGCTGAGAACAAAAAGCAGGATAAATATCAAAGATATCATATCTAGGCACATCATATACAAGTTTGTGACAACCAAAGACAGAGAAGTTCTTTAAGGTAGCCAGATAATAAGGTCAAATTATATACAGTGTAATAAGAATAGGAATTATACCCACTCTTGGCAATAAACCTGGCCTAGTTTTGTAAAAACCAACAATGATAAGTAGGAATTATAGAAGACTTCTCTTTAGAAATCATGCAAGCTAGAAGACAATAGCATGGCATCTTTAAAGTGCTAAAAGAAAAGAAACTGTGAAAATTGCTTTAAAAAATGCTCAGTTAACCCAGGGGTAGTCAGAAAAAAAGAAGAAAAATGAAACAAAGGACATATTGAACAAACAAAAAATACCTAGCAGATTTGTAGATTTTAATCCAACTTTATCAATAATAGCATTAAGTGTGAATGTTCTAAACATGCCAATTAAAAGATTGTCAGATTGGATGAAAATATAAGGTATATAGTTATAAGCTATCTACAAGAAACCCACTTGTCTTGTCTTAGTCAGTTCAACCTGCCATAACAAAGTACCGTAGACTGGATGGCTTATAAGCCACAGAAATTTATTTCTCATAGTTCTGGAGTCTGGAATTTTAAGATTAACTTGCCAGCATGGTTGATGTCTGGTAAGGGCTCTCCTCCAAGGTTGCAGACTTCCCATTGTAACCTCACATGGAGGAAAGAGGGCTAGCTAGCTCCCTGGCCTCTTCTTACAAGGGTTCTAATTTCATTTATGAAGGCTCCATGCTTATGACCTAATTACCTTGCAAAGGTCCTACCTCCAAATACCATGACATTGAGATTGGGGTTTCAACATATTAATTTGGTGGAACAGAAATATTCCATCTATTGCACCACATTAAATATGAAGTCTTACATATGATAAAAGCAAAAAGATGGAAAGAGATATAACAAATAAACACCAAACAAAGGAAAGTTGGAGTAGCAATATTAATATCAGATGAAGTATAATACATAACAAGGAGTATTATCAGGAATAAAATGTTACACAATGGGGTCATTTCTCCAAGATAATATAAAAAATCTTAATTTTGTATGCAATGAACAACATAGTCTCAAAATACACAAAAACTGTTAGTACGGAAAGGAAACATGTACAAAGCCACAATTATAGTGAATTTTGAGATATCAATACTCCTCAGTAATTCATAGAATAAGTAGATTAAAAATATCAGGAAGCTAATGGAAGACCTCAAAAACACTAGCTACCACTTCATCTAATTGACATTTTATGAAACAATTTATTGAAAAACAACAGAATACACATTGTTCTCAAGCATACATGGAACTTTCACCAACATATACCATACATTGAGTAATTCAACAAACATTAAATTTACAAAAGTAAAAATCATACAAAGTATATTATTAGACTAGAAATAAATAACATAAATACATCTCAGAGATCCCCAGATATTTATAAATTAAACACCACACTTCGAAATAGCTCAGAAGTCAAAGATGAAGTCTCAAGAAAAAAAATGAATTTAGTGAAAATGTAAATAAGACATTAAAATTTATGAGACGCAGCTAAATAAGGGCTTTCAGAGAAAGTTATAGCATGCATGCTTATCTTATAAAAGAATAAAAATCCTAAACAGTCCTTCAAGTTCTAGCTTAAGAAATCAGAGAATGAAGAGATAAACCCAAAGCAAGCAAAAGGAAGAAAATGATAAAGTTATGAGCAGAAATCACTGAAATTGAAAATAGAAAGGCAACAACAATAACAAAAAACCCAAACTAAAAGCTGCACATTTGGGGAAAAAGTGATAAAACTCTAGTCATACGGGCAACCATAAAAGAGAAAAGTCATAAATACCAATATCAGGAATTGAATAAGGGACATCATTACATACCCTGACAGACAAAAAATAATAATAAGGGAAAATTGTGAACAACTCTATGCCTATAAATTTGACAAGGTAGATGGGCATTTCACCATGGTTATCCTGTTCCTATTGCAATGTCGCATTTTGGGTATGTTATGGGTCATTGGATAGTGAATAACCATACCTACACCTAATAAAGATAAGTACTCATAATCTAGTACTCACAAACTTCAAGCCACATAGAGTAACTGGATGAGATTTTGAAATTCCTCCCTTGAATATGAGATACCTATGTTCTATATGTGGAAGGAAGTATACACGAGTATATTTGGGTGACCAAGGAGCACACTATGACAGATAATTCTGGTTGCCCTTTAAAATTGTCATAGAATAAACAAGATCCATGATTTTTAACTGTGTGCATGGCCATCCAGAATAAAGATTATATTTTAGATTATATCCCACCCTCTTTTAAATCTAGCTGTGGCCATGCAGCTAGGCCTATGGAATTCAATGTCATACACTCTATCAGGCATAGCTCAGCTAATAAACAAAGACCAATATAAATGTTTCAATAAGAAGGTATTTTATAGAAGGAATTTGTTACACAGTGACAGAAGATCTGAGAAGACAAACATAATCAATTCCTTAATAGTCACAAACTATCAAAACTCACTAAAGAAATATATATTCTGAATAGTACTTTATCTATTAAAGATTAACAACAAAAGGACACCCCCCTACCACTCAGGGTTAGAGGGATATCTTAGTCCATTTTATGCTGCTATAACAGAATACCAGATACTGGATAAATTATAATGAACAGAAATTTATTTCTTACAGTTCCAGAAGCTGAGAAGTCTAAAGGTGAGGAGCCTGCACATGGCAAGAGCCTTCATGCCATGTCATGCCATGTCTGAAGGGCAAGAGCGCACAACTGAGAGAGTGAGAGGTAAGGGGGCCCAACTCATTCTCTATAGGGATGCTCCTCCAGCGATAACAGCATTAATCCACTCTTGAGGGCAAATCCCTCATGACCTGATCACCTATTAAAGGTCCCACCTACCAACATTGGGGATTAATTTCAACATGAGTTTTGAGAGGACATTCAAGCCATAGCAAGGTATAACAGGAGGAGTCCAAATCTAAAGCTCTCTGTTGATGGCTGTGATGGCTGTGTGGTAAGAACTGATATGGACCATCAGTCTGAGGCCAGAGGCACAGAGGAAATGTGGCTGCTGTGGAAGATGCCACCCAAGGCAGATAGGGAGGGAGGAAATGCCTTACCTACCAAGGACATGCACTGCATTGCACAGCCTGACAGGGAAAAATAAGGAATGCTCCTAAAAGCAAGAAAAGAGTGACCACAAAATATCCATGAGAGTAATGGTTAGGCCTTTCCCTTCCTTTGAATTAGAATTTGGATAAGATGTGAAGCCATCTATTGATGGTGGAGCAACAGAATAGAAATAGTATGGGCCTCTGACAATTTAATGGAGGCTTTTATGTGAAAAAGCCCAGCTCAGACTTTTACATGAAAAGGAAATAAATATATGTCTTTTGAAAGTCATTGTTAAGTTTGAATGTTCAATACTGTAGTTAAACTATATCCTAATTTATACAGTATGTTACAATTAGACTTGCATAGCTAGAAGGGTATGAGAGATGGAGGTATGAAAGACAGAGGATTTAAAAAACAGGCAGGAACATATTGTTTAATACCATTTATATGAAACATCCAGAAAAAGCAAATCTAGAGAGACAGAAAGTAGATTAGTGGTTTCTAGGGACATGGGGAAGTGACTGCTAATAGGTTCAAAGTTTCTTTTTGGGGTGATAAAAATGTTCTGAAATTAGTGATAATGATTGCAAACTTTGTAAATATACTAAAAACAACGGACTTATACACTTAAAACATAAAAACTAAACTAAAAAATGTAGGTAGAAGGTAGATAATCAAATGGCTTATATGCTATGCCAAGAAATCTTGAATTCTTTCCCTAGGCTGTGGGTAGCCAGTACAGGGCATTTTAGATTTAGTTACAATAAGGTTAGCGTTTTAAAAAGAAAACCCCAGCACCAGTGTGGAAGGTGTATTGTAGAGAGCAGAGGACAATCCTGGAAGTGAGATTATTGGTTAGGCCAGACAGGACACAATGAGAAATTAGGGCCATGGCAATGAATATAGAATGGAAGTAATGGACAACGGGTGGGGAGAAAACTAAGTGGGGATATAAGAAAGCATTTCAGTCATTTAAACTTTGTCCCCATCAATTGTGGCTTCTGGAAGATGATCTAAAACACCTATGCTTTTTAGAAACATTTTATTATTTTTCTGCTACTGATTACATTTTTTACCTGGTAGGAAAATAAGACACTTAGGTCATCAAACATGTGAAAGACTATCAATGCTTCGAGACTCCTATATTCATACCCTAAACTGAACCCTCTGCAAGTAGTTTTAGGTACCAAATCAACTGCTTTGGTTATACATAGTTCATGAGGCCTGGACAACTTTTTCAATTACCCCCTAAATTAAGATTCAAGTGTCCCTTGTGGAATACAACCAATCTAATTTCCTCATCAAAAGAACATCTTTATGTCAGTGATTTCTTTACTGAAACCAATCACCAATCTCCTGGAACTTCCATTTAGAAAAGGCTCCTGGGTACTAATAAAATAGATTACAGAAAATGAGCTGAAGTTACTTTTAACTCTTATTTATCAAAGATGTGATGTAAAGATCTGAAGTTAATAGCTTCATCAAAGCTCATATGTTTATAGCAGTACTAATTCTGTATGACAATTTATTTTATATTTCTTCCATTAGACATGAGACCATAATGAATATGTAAGAAATAGATTGATGTCAAAAAATGAAGTATATGAATATGCCTTGCACTGTTCCATCAAAATGCTAAGCTAATTCCATGTGCAGAAGGAAATTCAGCATGCCATGTATAGCTCTATCTTTCTATCCAATGTCTTCATACATTTTTGAGTTATAGTCGTTTCAAAACTCTTGACTTTCCTTAAATGCAATATCCACTGTCTCATCCCCATTACTTTTATACATGCTGATATCTCTGACAGGAACTCAATCTTATTTTCTGCTTGCCCAATTAATATGCACTTTTCAAGACTCAAGTAGGTATTACCTCTTCTGGGAAATGTTTCCTGATTCTCTTCTATGCCCATTAGGGGTTAAGTGACTCTATTCAGTGTACAGATAATATCCTATATAACTGTATACAGCAGATATAGTATTATAAGGAAAATAATATATCAAAATGTTGTATTAGTTTGGGTAACTTGAATTAGCTGCTGTAATAAATAGACCATAGGCAGTATAGAGGCTCAAACATAATGGGAGCGTCTTCTTTCTCACCTACCCAATAGTCCAATGTAGGTGTCTCTGCTTCACATAGTAAAATTCGGGAACCCCTGGTTCTTCTATCCTGTGGTCCCAGCTTCCCCTAACTTTTCACTGGTATCTGCATCCAGCAGGCAGAAGAGGAAAGAGGAGGTGAAGAAGGCATATTTTTTCTTAAATGTCTTTGTCCAGAAAAGGCACATATCACTTCTATTTTCATTCCAATTGTTAAAGCTCCATAATTTCACCCCCCTTAGCTAAAAAGGAAGCTATAAAATGGAACCTTACTCTGTACATAGGAAAAAGAGACACTGCTTTCTGTTGAACAGCTAGCAGCAACATTAAGCTAAAAGTAATTATACTAGTATATTAGTCAAGATTGGAGCTGGCATGACCACTGGGGGACAAAAGACAGCATGTCAGGGCCCACTTTGGGCAAATACATTGAATGATGAGTGATCATATCTGGAATCATTATTTCTAACTGATCTATTCTTCTTCCTTCCTCCTTCCCCCTTTTTGAAAGCCCTGCTTTCAGCCTGTGAATAAAACACTAGTGTGGTAGGCACTAGTGACATGTAGGGGCCCAGCTCTGAGCCAGCGTATCAATGCAGGTAGATGAAATGCTGGGGCTGAGCTCTCTAAATGACCATTTCTTCATTCTTCTTCCTGCCTTCTTTCACCATCTTCCTTCCCCTATCTTCTCCCCTTCCTGCGTAAGGTTTTAGCCAGTACACCCAGTGTGGAATACAGTGAGTGCAAGGCCCTACTCTCTGCTGTCACGGTGAGAAGTTTGATAACATACAAGCAGAATTGAACAGATGAGGAAATTTATTAAAAATAATGGAAGACACAGTTCTCATTGTTTAAAATGGGACTTATGAACATGAAAAGGAGATGGTTTTGGAATGCAATTGGACATACCAGTGTGAACAATGATCCAATATGATATAGCTATAGCTATAATCAAATTAATATATAGAAATATACAGATATATGCATACACACATGTTACGTGCATACATAGATTTCTTATCTCACTCTCTTGAGAGGACGTAGATACAATGACACCTCAGTCACAAAGAGCACACACAGTGCACAATATTTGTTTCTAAATACCAAGGAGCCCAGCTTCCTGGAGAAGAATGACTGACTCCGGGGCTGAGGCAGAGAAAATACAAGATGGTCTGGGACCATCATGTTGTGCCAGAAATACTCAAGGGGCATGTCAAAAAGACATAGGGGCCAGGCGTGGTAGCTCATGCCTGTAATCTCTGCAATTTGGGAGGCTGAGGCAGGAGGATCACTTGAGGCCAAGAGTTCAAGACCAAGTAAGAAACATAGCAAGACCACATCTCTACAGAAAAAAAAAATTGCTGGGCATAGTGGCATGTGCCTGTAGTCCTAGTTACTCAGGATGCTAAGGTGGGAGGATTGCTTCAATGAGCTGTGATCATGCTACTGCACTCCAGCCTGGGAAACAGAACAAGACCCTGTCTATAAAAAAAAAAAAAACAACCCAGTGGCATAGGAACATCAACCAGCTTTAAGCAGCTCCCACTGGCCAAGTCTGGGACAATGTGAAGACAATTTGGAATAAGGATGACCAGTTATAATTTTTTGAATAAAATAAAAATCCATGAGATTTTAGTAATATAAACGTAAATGGATACACATATAAATTGGGGGCGGGGGAAATGCTGGAATTGGAAGGGAATGCTTCCATTCCAATTAATAAATCTAAAAGTGATTATGAAATTAGAAGATTACAATTTGACAATCATAAGTGAAAATTAATTCAGGAAAAAACCATCAATGGATGCTAAATCTGGTGTGTGAAAGATTGATGAAAATGGGGTATTCACATAGTAACAAAGTAACCTCCCATAAAGGCATATTGATTATTTATTATACTTAGTAATTAACTTCACAGGCATCATCAATCAAATAATAAATGTTAACATCATCAACAGTGGGACAAAAATCAACATTGTGTACCTTCTGTGGTATTCTTGCCAAAAATATACAAATCTTAAATCATAACAAACACCATACAAACACAAATGGATAGTTATTCTGCAAAGTAATTGGACTATACTCTTCAAAAACCTTAGGACCATTAAATACAAAGACCAAGGAACTATTCCAGATTGCAAGATATTAAAGAGATATGACAATGAATAGAACAATTAACCCTGGATTAGCTACTGGATCTAAAAAGGGTACATTTGGGACAATTATGAAAATTTGAATGGGGTCTGTTGACTAGATAATAATACTGAATCAATGCTCATTTCCTGATTTTGATGAGTATATTGTGCCTAGTTGGTAAAATGTTCTTGTACATGGGAACTGTATATTGGAGAATTAAGGGATGTGTTAGGAAGAATAGGATGGTCCCCTGAAAGTATCAAGTCCTAATACCTACACCTATAATTGTCATCTTATACTAAATAAGGGTCTTTGCAGATGTAATAAAATTAATGATTTTGAAACTAGGAGATTATCTTGAATTAACCAGGTGAACCCCAAAATGGCATCACAAGTGCTTTTATCAGAGAGAGGTAAGGGGAAATTTGACCCAGACAGAAGAGGACAAGAAAGTGTGAAGATGGAGGGAGAGATTAGAGACTGGAGCAATATGGTGACAAGCTATAGAATGCCAGCAGCCAACAGTAGCTGAAAGAAGCAGGGGACAGATCTCTTCCCCTAGAGCCTCTGGAGGAAACACTACCCTGCCAACATCTTGATTTCAGCCAGTGATGTCGATTTTGGACTTCTGGTCTCCAGAACTATGAGAGAATAAATTTCTGTTGTTTAAAGCCACCATTTGTGCTAATTTGTTACTGCAGTCACAGAAAACCAATACAAGGGATAATGGGACATCACATCTGAAACTTATTCCCAGCTTCTTCAAAAAGTTGTTTTGCCTGAATTGTTGCAATAATCTCCTATCTCTCATCTCTTCAATGTCTTCCTTCTCACCCCATTAAATGAGGTAAGTGGGCACATACTGAAAAGAAAAAAATGGGAAAGTGAAAACTTCGTAAATAATTAAGTGATTGATAAGGAGTGATTGGTAAGAAGTACTCAAATAATCTGAAGATCCTATCCTAGATAATTGAGTGGATGGGAATACCAAACACAGGAAAAGAGATTAATTGAGAAGAAACAAATTGTGTTAAACTGATGAGTGATATTTTAGACATAGGGAGTTTGATGTGCCTGTGGGACATCCTTGTGCAGATATATACGTAGTTGAGAATTACACATTTACACTTTAAGAAGTTAGAATAGAAAATGTAAGTTTGGCATTCTTCTGCATGTAGGTGCTAGTTAAAGCTTATGAATAGATAAGATTTCTCAAAGACATCATATAAAGTGTAAAGAAGAGGACTACAAATAAAATCTTGACGTTTCACACACCCTGATGGCAGCCAATTCCAGCCCTGGGAGAAACAATCTAGTATAGCGGAAGGAGGCTGCTCAGGGGAGTAAGAAGAGATAATTTCTTCTTCTGATACTAATTCAATATGCAGTCTAAGTTAATGCTTCTCAAACTGTAGTGCGAACAAGAATTGCCTTGAAGGTTTGTTAAAACACACATTTCCAGGTCCCCTTCCCAGATGTTCTAATTCACTGGGTTTCAAGTGAGGCCAGAGAGTTTGAATTTCTAACAAAGTCTCATATCATGCTGATGATGCTAGTGTAGGACCACACTTTATCACATCTCAAGGCTAAATTTAACCTTCTTCCACAAAGTGTGGTTCATAAGCCAGAAACATAGGCGTTACCTGGGAGCTTGATAGAAATACAAAATCTTAGGCCCCAACCCAGACCTACTAAATCAGAAACTGCCTTTTAACATTATCCCTGGGTGACTCATGTGGGCACTGCGATCTAGAAGGTATTGTTTAACATACTGCTCAGTTTTTACATCTGTCAAAATGACAATGTCGATCTCATTTTGATTTCCACATACTGTGGGGTGAAAAATTAAGATCTGAAGCCAGACATTGAGAAGTAAATTTTGCCTCCACTAGCCTTAGTTTGAACATGTAAAAAATCAGCATCATTATGGTGTCCTCCCTTGGGTATGGTAAGAATGACCTTATGTTATGAATATAATGTGCCTAGCTTCCATTGAAAAGAGAGCTACAGTCTGATGTTAGTTTTACACTTTTACATGAATATTCAGGTTGCAGCCAACACAGGGCTGTTTCTGAAATTGCCTATTTGTTATATTGGTTCCACCTATTTGATTAGTTAATTTGGTAAATTTAATGATGCTTTAAATGAAATGATTCCAGTTAATGATTATTGATTTGAACCTCAAGAAGAGGAAAATAAAATTGATTCCTAGGTAATTACAACTTAAAATACATACATTGAGTGTGTGCAGATGCTGACTGATTAAAGATAATGAATATTTAAAAACTGATATAAAATTGAGACCAAGTTGTAGGGAGGCAGATTGTGGCTGTGAGAGTAATTAAAACAAAAACAAGAGATGACTGCAATGTACTTCAGTCTCATGAATCTTGTGAATCTACCATCTCCCTTCCCTTCCTCAACTCTACTTTTTTTTCTCAAATAGAACTACGGTAGCCTGAATCTTACATTCCAAAGCCTTTGTTTCTTTATCTAATAAACAGAGATAATAATATCTAATAAATGGGGTTGTTGTAAGGAATAGATTTAAAAATTCAAGTGCCGAGCACAGGGCTTGGCATAAAATGAATCAATAATTGCTGTTATTATGTAAATTTTACCCACAATAGATTTGCAAGGAAGTGGATGATGCTAAGTTTTTCAACATTGTATTCTTTAGGATTAGTAATACTCTATTATATACAGAAGCAACACTCAATAATTGTTTACTGAATTGAGCACCCAGAGTAAGTTTTTATATTGCACCAGTTGCAATTAAGCAGTAAATCTGATAAAAAAGATACATTCCTTTTTCAGAGATAAAAATGGAAGTTCTGCTAGTAAAGACTGACTTCCTCCAATGGTTTTTTATAAATACAATAAAAATACTTAGGTATGCCGCTTTTTCCTCTAAGCTTAGCATATTTGCCCTAAATAATCCAGTTTGGAAAGAAAGTAAAGGAATAATTTCATCTCTAGTAAACTAGTCAATATTGAGGCAGAAACTCTTGCTTTATTCTAATTTTCTAATAGATTGAATGAAATACTATTTCTAGTGTGGGAAGAATTAGATTCCAGCAAAATTTTATTTTTAAATAATAGATTCATTTGAAAAGATTATAAAGATCCTTTGTCTAAGTGAAGGAACATTTTTAAATGAATTAAGAAATTCATCCCAGGTGATTTCAACATAAGACAATTAAATATCTGAGAACTATCAATAACTAAAATCTTTAAACAACTAGGCTCATTTTTTTTAAAAAGTTCCATTTAGAATGCACAAATGTAAATTTCAACGGTATTATCTACTTGCTATCAGATATGAACGTTTTCAGTATCTGAAGTTATGTCATGTGCAATAAATTGAGACTTGCTCCAAGTAAAGGCCCACAGCAGGTAAGGAGCACATTTCTGCAGTTGAAATAAAGATTTTAATTCAAGCTATCAGACTGTGTTGCTTTCAGTGTTCAGGAATTCACTTGCTATGTAAGGAAAGAGATACAATATGCACAGAATTCCCTCAAAACTCCGGGGCTTTATATGGCAATTGAAGGAAGTGTTATTTGGCATCAAAATGCCCTGGTAAAGATAGGTAGAGAGAAGAATTACTTTCTCTTGCACATCAAATACCTCCATTGCCAAGGCATTCAAACTCATAGAAATCTTACACAGAATTTTTTATTCCACCTGCTGTTCAGCATTTCTGTTTATAAATCTTTAAGTATATCATCTACTTTATTGGACACCATATAGAAAATTCTGCCCATTTTCATTTGAAATGGATCAGTTTCTTTCCCACTTGTAGCCAGTTTTTCTCACAATTAGCCTGCTCTAAAATATAAGATAAATGAGTCCTAGAGATGTACTGTACAACATAGTGTCTATAGTTAATAATACTGTATTGTATACTTAAAAATTTACAAAGAGGGTAGATCTTATGTTAATTGTTGTCACAAAAATTAATAAAAATAATAATAAATAAGAGAGCCAGAGGACACTTTTGGAGATGATGGGTATATTTATGGCATACATTGTGGTGCTGGTTTCATGGGCATATATTTATATCCAAACTCATTAATTGGTATACATTAATGACATACAGCTTTTTGTATATCAAAGAAATCAAATTTTTTAAGATGTTGAAAAAAATATTTTTAAAAGTGTTGTTGGGGAGAAGAAAAAGAGCAGCTAATGCTTTGAACAGTTCATATGTGCCAGTTATGATAAGAGGAACTTTATATCTGTTAGGGCATAGAAGCCTCCCATGCTCTATTAAGTATGTGTTATCTCCATTTTGCTAATGAGGAAACCAAGGCTCAGAGAGGGTAAGCAATTTGTCAAAGACGTACACCCGGTGAGTGGAAGAGTGAGATTCAATGCAGGATTCCTAACTTTAATTTATACCCCTTAAAGATTGCTAACTCTTCAGTGTTTGATAGAAGACATAAATACTACAGGGTGCCTAAAGTTTCTTTATTTACCTCCTGCCTTCTCTAAAACAGTCGCAATTTTAATACAATTCCATTTCACAAACACTCAAAATTCTTCATCTTCTTGTTCAGCAATGCAGTTTCATCCCTGATGCTACTTTAACTCTTAAATAATCTAAACTTAATGAATGACTTTCAATAGTGGCAAAAGTCACAGGCAGGGAAAAGGAGAATTAGGGCACTGCAGTTCTCCTGTGATGAATAGATTACCTTGAGAGAAACCGGTCTTTTAAAACAATAGGAGCCTCTCAGGCCATGGAGGGTCAAGCTAGTCTTACTATCATGATTTCATAGCGCCTGGAGGATTTATTTAACTTTTAATTTCAAAATGTAAACACAATGCCTTTTTGAGACACTGGAACCAAATACTTACCAGAATAAAAAGCTACACATGTATTCTCTAACTTAAATATTAATACGTCTATCAAGTGATAAATGTTCTATGAGTCTGACATAAATCTCTACATTATTCCCATACAGATACCAGAAAAAATATTAATCCTTCCTGGGAGAATATTTTTATTTGGGTCTAGACTCTTTTTTTTTAATTTCAAAATATTAAGGGGGTATGAATGTTTTTGTTACACAGATACCTTGTATAATGCTTAAGTCGGGGCTTTTATTGTGCCTGTCACCAGGATAGTGTTCATTGTTCCTGTTCACCATTTTGAGTATTCCATGCCTTTTTTTTTTTTTTTTTTTGGTCTCAGGGCCCTTACTACTACTTACAGAAAGGCCTTCAGCTTTTCTCAGGGCTGTCTTTTGGCCCATCTGCTTTATAGTCTGGTTCTGCCTTTCTCTGTGCTCAGGTTTGATGCTTTTGTTTATTCCTGTCTGTTGCTCTCCTGTACTGCAGTAGAGAGAGGAAAGCTTTAAACTCCTTTTTGTGGGAAAAGTCACTTCCTAATAGGGGTTTGGGCTGAAATCAATGGGTAACTGAGCAGACACAAGGAGGCCTGTAACAGACATGAACATATTTTCTAGCATTGCTGCTGCTGTTCAGTTATGATCCTTTCTGATTCCCACCCTCTTATTGAGGACCCCACATCGGTGTAACCATGGCAAAAAGCTTGGGAATCAAAGGCATTTTATTGCACAGTTATTTAGTCAATAAAGGACTATAAAATTTTAAATGTTGTACACGAAGACATTTGGGAGATTCTGGAGATATGACCATTTGGGGGATAAATAGAGAAAGAGTCTAGTGTACAGAGGTTTGGATTCTGCAGACTTATTCTATCCACTGACTAAATGTTCACTGCATACTTCTGTAATTACCTCCTAGTTTTATAATTGAAAAAACACTGCTAAAAACATTGGAACCATTAATCACAGATATAACATCTCAATTACCCACTCAACTGAATTGTGTAAAAATAAGGAATCAAATTTAGATAAATATGTTCTAACTAGTTAACAAAAAATAAATTATACCTAGACAATGTTTTTTGAGTGTAATTAAGGAAATTTTTACTGAGTTTGCTTTCTGAGCATTTAGCAGAACAGAAAAGGACTAATAAATGGCTACCTGATATTGGTGAAAAATCTGAGATCTAAGAAAGATCTAAAAAACACACTCTCAGAAAGTGATGCTGATTAAATAAAAGGTTTCTTGTCTTTCCTAGTAGTTCTTGCATTATTAAAATAAGACCAGTTGTAGTTTAGTTAATAGTATTGTACCAATGTTCTTTCCCTGTTTTGACAAATGGTTATGTATAATGATAAAATTAGGGGAAACTGAGTGAAGGATATATAGGAACTATTTGTACTATTTCTGCAACTTTCTTAAACCTAAAATATTCCCAAATTTTTTTAAAAAAGTTGTTCTTTTAAGAGTCTATGGTTAGGAACTATTCCTTACCCATATTCTCTTCTCGAAGATTACACTTTTTATCTAGGCATAGAAGGAACTCTGTGATCTAGCTCTCGCTGCCTTTTCAGTCTCATCCCATGTATGCTCTGCTGCATTTGGCTTCATCAGTACATGCAGGTGTTTATTCTATGCCATAACCTTTGTTACTGTTTTGTATATTTCATTGCATTAAAATATTTTATGAACTTTATTGTTAGCTGAATTTTAAATATGAAGAAACTGAAGCTCAAGAGATTAGGTAACTTTTTCAGTGTTACATATATTCAATAAAGCATCATGTGTTTAAGTCAATGTGATTTCAAATCTTAGACTCAAAACTGACTAGCCTAAAACATAATAGTAATGAATCAGTATACCTTAAAGTTGAATTTTTAAAATGGCATAGATTTCATATGAAAGATTATTCTAGTTAATTGTGATTTTTATGCCATTGACAGACATAACACTGGAATGGATTACCAAAGGATTGCTATACAAACTATGAGTCAAGGAAAGACAATCATTTGTCCTGGGTGATTTAGACATTTATGATTCCAAAACACTATTTAGGAAAAAACATTTCTCAAGACTCCACCCTCCATCCACATACTGGGTTTTTATTTTAAGGTTATAAAATTGAAAGTGGTAACTGACAACATTTTTAAGAAAAAATAACACATAACCAAGAGACATCGAACCTGATTTCATATCTCTGCTCTGCCCTAAATTTGTGATAGGTAGTTACTTTCTACAGTCCTCACTTTCTTCATCTGTAGAATTAGGATAAATTCTTACATCACAGATGGATATGAGGGTTAAATGAAATCAGGCAAGTAAGTTGCATATGGGGGAAATTGGCATCTAAGAGGCCAAATTAAGTTTGACCCTGAGCTTTATCTTGATAGTGGTCAGCCATGCTGGTTTTTCCTTCCTCTTTGTATTTCTACAATGGAAGACAACTTGCATTTTCTATCCTCAACTTACTATGATGTATTGCTCCAAAGCGTAAAAACTTTGGGGACTGTAAAGTGGCATTTCAAAATCTTGGTGTTGGTATTGAGTAACCAATATTTTTGCAAGTCAAATGGATTCCAATATTTTTTTGTTTGTTTCTATCAAAATTGAAGGAAGATTTTTCAGGTGTCAGCTGGTCATTAAAATTATTTTCTTATATTCATCATGTGATTTTTGGAAAATAATCAGAAGAAGTTCAAAGAATTTAGTGTCATTGCAATAGAACTCCTTCTAGCTTACTTCTTTATGTAAACATAGCCCTTACATTTACAAAAACAAAAAATAGGAAAAAAGTGATACATAAATCTTTTGTTCACAGAAGTCTCAATTCTAATAGTAAGTAACATGTATCCGTGGATTCACAAATAATTTGGAAAAAGAGCCTTATGCATCTTTTAAAAAGTTTTCATTTCCAACAAATTATTCTTTTTATGTGTAAAAATTATCTTTTATAAGTTATAATATATTTATGAAGTTTTTATGAATTTAACACTAAAATATTTATGAGCATAACTCAGTCTAGGAGAATTTTTTAATCACAGGAAAATACACATTCACACACACACTTATACATGTGTCTGTATACCCACTTAATCCACATTTTTTATTTCAGACACATACAATAGATTTAAAAATATGTATTACATTAGGACAAAATTTTGTGAAAGAAGTAGAGTGGAAATACAAAGTCTGGAGGAACTGGGAACAAAGTCAATTTTCTAACTGTTAAAATTTGCACTTGTATTTTTACCTGAATGCTAAGTATCAAAGCGCTTAGCATTTATAGTTTTTGAATTTGAATCAATGATGTTATGGCTTATTTTAAAATGTAAATGTAATATAACAGAATTACATCCTTTGCAACTATTCAGACTTACAATTAAAGATTTTAGATAACAACATAGAAGCGTACAAAGGTGTGTGGTATGTCTGTGTGTGTGTATATATGTATATAATTTCAGAATTCTTTTAGGTGTATGTGAGCAAAACAGTTTGAAAACAAATGAGACTAAGGCAAGAAGATTAGTGCAGGAGGTTGATTTTAAGTAGTCAAATTCTGGGGCAACGTGGAAGAGCCAAGATTAATGAGTCACTTTTAAAAGAAAGACCCTGAAACTAGAGATGGAAGCCACCTTATCTGACATCCTATGGCTTATTAAAAAATGCCTAGAGCATAGTAGGTACTCAATAAATATTTAATGAATGAATTATTTATAGTAGAGTTCATGTTAATCCACACTGTTTTAGCTTTAGCCAAAGGATGTAATTCCTCTATGTCTTTCTCTGCCAATTTCCTTCTTACAAAGAAGTTAAAATGTTAGTTAACCTTCACAGCCATGATATAGCCTGCTTTTTCAATTTTTCTTTTGCAAGGCATTCAAATTCACACTTTTAAGTGCATGCTATAACACTAACAGACAAGCCTTTGCAATGTGGACATAAAAACTTTCAGATTCATTCATTATATATTTTTCTTCCTCACAGTAATTCTCTTGCTACTTTACATTTACACACAAATAAAAATCTATTGCCCCCTTGGTTGTTTTTCTAAATTATCTTAATTAGCACCTAAAGAGTCCATGTGCATAGCAAGTACAGTCATGCACCATATAATACTGTAATGTTTTACTCAACAGCAAGCCACATATACAAAAATGGTCCCATAAGATCATAATGAAGCTGAAAAATTTGTATTGCTTAGTGATGTCACAGCCATCATAATATCCATCATAGCACAACTCATTATTCACGTTTGTGGTGATGCTGGTTTAAATAAACCTCCTGTGCAGCCAGCTGTATAAAAGTCTAGTCCATATAATTATGTATACATGATACTTGATAACGGTAATAAAAGACTATGTCATTGTTTTTATATCCTTGTCTTAGAATGTATTCCTTCTACTTATTAAAAATAAAAGTTAAGTGGAAGACAGCCTCAATCAGGTCCTTCAGGAAGTATTCCAGAAGAAGGCATTGGTATTATAGGAGATGAGAGATCCATGTGTATTATTGCCCCTGAAGACCTTCCAGTGGGACAATATATAGAGATGGAAGACAGTGATATTGATAATTCTGATGCTGTGTAGGCCTAGGATAATGTGTGTGTTTGTGTCTTAGTTTCTAATAAAAATGTTTAAAAATAAAAAAATTTAAACTATAAAAAAGCTTATAGAATAATGATACAAAGAGAGAATATTTTTATATAACTGCATATGTGTTTGTGTTTTAAGCTGTTATTACAAAAGAGGCAAAACGTTAAACAAAATTAAAAGCTTATAAAGTAAAAACGTTACAGTAAGGTAAAGATAATTTATTATTCAAGAAAGAAAAGTATTTTTGCATAAATTTAGTGTAGCCTAAGTGTACATTGTTTATAAAGTCTATAGTAGTGTATGGTGATGTCCTAGGTCTTCTTTTTTTTTTTATTTCAATAGATTTAGGGGGTACAAGTGTTTTTTGTTACATGGATGAATTGTATAATGCTGAAGTCAGAGATTTCAGCATACCCAGCACTAGAATAGCATACACTTTACCCCGTAAGTAGATTTTTATCCTTCACCCCCATCCCTTCTCCCCCTTTCTTAGTCTTCAATGTCCATTACACCACTTTACGACCATATATACCCCTCATTTGGCTCCCACTAATAAGTGAGAACATGTGCTATTTGTTTTTCCATTCCCGAGACACTTCACTTAGGATAATGCTGCTATCTAAAATTTTCTGTTAAAGTGCTATTTTAATAACTTGACTCACTTTCTTCCTCATTGGATTATTATTTGTAACATCAATCTGGTACTCATTTGATTCCATCAACGTAATCATTTATTGAGTCATTTTGAAACCAGACCCAGTATAAGGATCAAATACACAAAAATCCATAAATGCCACCCTCAGGAAGGAAGATTTGCTATCCCACCCTCACCCCGATTCTCTCCATCTCATCATGTTGTCACGTTTTTTAAGATTCAGTTACAGTGCCCTCAGTTTTCTGGGAACTCTTTTCTGACTATCCTCATACTCACAGCTTCAAAGATTCGATGCCCTACCTCCTGCTCCTACAGCTAGACAGAACTCATTTTGTCCATTATTTCCCCAGACACTGGCAAATTGTAGGTACATAATAAACATCCTTTAAATGACTTCATTTTAGTCATGGTTATGGAAATGGATGAAAGCATAGGTAAATGTTCTGGGTATAAACTAAGAGGCAAGCTATTAGTGAAGCATTCCTGGAAACAATTAGATAACTAAAGCCATAACTTATTTTAACAGGAAGCTCTGTAGAACTCAATAGAACTTCACCCCACCAGTCCTTGGATCTTGATCCATGGAACCTCATACACTCTTAGAACAATGGTTTAATGAACAAAGCTTTCTGACATGAAGTAAATTAAAATCTTAATCCATTCAAATCTTATTCATACCAGAAACACCAACAGAGTGTTTTACTGTTTTCTATAATGCTTCAGTTCAGCAGTTTTCAAAAAGAATGGCCATGGACATCTCTGATGTCCTCAAGACCCCTTCAGAGGATTTGTAATGTCAGAATTATTTTCATAGGAATACCAAGGCATTGTTTGTCTTTTTTTTCACTGTATGGACACTTGCACTGATGGTGCAAAAGCAATGGTTGGCAACACTGCTGGTGCCTTAATATGAATCAAGACAGTGGTAACAAACTGTAAGATTATGTTTTCTTCACCACCACACACTTGTAGTAAAAATTAAAAAGAAAATGCCAGTTTCAATTATCTCAACTCTTCTTCTTAATACACATGTTTTAAATGTTCTGTATGATGAAATGGGAAGTATTCCTAAAGCACTTGTGCTGCATACCAAAGTGGGAAGATTGTCTCTAGGAAGAACATTTTTGTAATTGACTTGTGAGATGAACTACTTTTTTCATGGAAGTGCAACTTTATTTGAAACAATGACCAACACACCAACAATGGATATTTAGACTTGGATATTCAGCTAACATTTCTCAAAATTAATGAAGTGACTGTCACTTCAGGGAAAACAACTGACCATAATTTAAGACTGTTCTGATGAGATCAACAGTATATTATATTAACATATGAGATTTTTGAAAGTATGCGATAAAATGTGTCAACATTTGGAAGAACTTCATAACTCAGTAAGTCAATATTTTCCAAATGACCAATGGATGGAGTTACAAAATCATACATGGGTAAAAGATTCATTTAACATACAAAATTGACCAATAGATTTTAATGTAAAAGAACACAAAAATTTTACTTGATATACTTATCAGGTGTTATATTGCAACAACCTTAAGAAGCTGCTGTTTATAGATTTTTAGAATAGAATCAATGAGGAATACCCACAATTTTCTGAAAAGACTATAAAAATATTCCTTTCTCTTCCATTTATATAACTGCATAATGCCAAATTTTCTTCAAATACTTACATCATAACAACATATTGGAAAGACTGAATGCTGAAGCAGCTATGAGAATTGATCGTTCTTCTATTAAGCCAGACATTTAAAAGATTTACAAAGATAAAACAATACCACTTTTTCACTAATTATGTTTTGGATAATATTTTTCATAAAAATTGCTACTGAGTTAACATGGAATTTTTATATTATAGTTTTAAAATATGTTTATAAATATTTTCAAACATTTTAATGTTAATTTTAATATGATTAATATCAATTAATATAATCCATATAAACAAAGCTCTTTGGGAGTCTGATACTTTTTAGAATGTAAAGGGGTTTGGAGATAAAAAGTTTGGAAACTACTTGCTTAATTTATCTTACATAATGTCATTCTCACAACAACCCAGTGAGGTATGTTTTATAGATTAGGAAATAAGGACCGATGGATTTCAAGGGAAATGGTGAAAATCACACAGCCAGAAAATTAGGCTAGAAATTAAACCTAGATTTGTATACAGAACTCTTTCCATGATACCACGTTGTCTCACTTCCAGACTTACAGAGTTAGTAAAAATCATTTGTCTTTGGTATAGATCCATAATATATAATACAAAAAGAAAATGACAGGTTTTACTTTATCTGTTTAGGAAACTGTAGCAAATGATATTAACATCTACTGTTTAGTTACAATAAGCAACACAGAGTGGTATTGGTGCAAAGATAGTCACATAGATCAACGGAACAGAATAGAAAACTCAGAAAAAGAGCCACACAAATATGTCCAACAAATTTTTGACAAACACGAAAAAGCAATTCAATGGGGGAAATACAGCTTTTTCAACAAATGATGCTGGAGTAAGTAGACATTCAGAGGCATAAAAATGAACCACAACCTAAACCTCATTCCTTACACAAAAGCTAATTCAATTAAATAATGGGCTTAAATGTGAAACATGAAACCATATAAAACCTTTAGTGGGATAAAAAAAGAGAAAATCTTCAGTATCTAAGGCTAAGCAAAGAGCTCTAAAACTCAACACAAAAGTGTGATCCATACAATGAAAATTAATAAATTAGACCTCATCAAAATTAGAAAGTTTTGCTCTATAAAAGTCCATGTGAAGAAAGGTAAAAAGCCAACCTACAGACTGGGAGAAAATGTTTGCAAACCACATTATCTAATGTAGAACCAATATCTAGAATATATAAAGAACTTTCAAAACTCAACTGTAAAAACAAAAACACCACAATTAGAAAATGGGTAAAAGATATGAGGATATATTTCACTGATGAGTATATGAAGATGCAAATACACACATGAAAAGATGTTCAATACCATCTGATTTGCTAACAGGGAAAAGCAAGGTAAAATGATGAGCTATCACTACATAACTTTCAGGGTGTCTAAAATGAAAAATGACAATACCCATCATTCATACATTGCTGATGGGAGTGTAAATTGGTACATCCATTCTGAAAAATACGTTGGCAGTTTTTTAAACATAATAAATAATAAATAAAGATTCTATTACCATACAACCCAGCAATCGTACTCCTTGGCATTTATCCTAAAAAATTGAAAACTTATATTTACATCAAAAGGTATATGCAAATGTTTATAGCAGGTTTACTCATCATAACCAGAAACAGATATCTTTCAATGGGTGGATGTTTAAACAAACTGTGGTACTTCCATCTCTTGGAGTACTACTAGGCAACAAAAAAGAACAACCTATCAATATATACAAAAACTTATATAAATATCCAGAGAATTATGCTGTATGAAAAAAGCCAATCTCCAAAGATCTTATATTGTATGGTTCCATTTATATAACGTTCTTGAAATGACAAGATTCAAGAAATAGAGAACAGATTGGTGGTTGGCAAGGCTCAGAAAAGAATGGGGGAAGTGGATGTGGCTATAAGCACACAGCATGAGGGCTCCTGGTGGTGATGGAACTCTTCTTTTTCTCGACCGTATCAATGTCAATATCATGGTGCTGATATTGTACTATAGTTTTGCAATATATAGTAGAAACTATGTAAAGGATACAGGAGTTTTGTCTGTGTTATTTCTTACAACTGCATGCAAATCTACATTTATTACAAAATAATTTAATTTTAAAAATCTGCAGCTGACTAGCTCTCTTTAAAAGTATAAAAAGGCCATGAAAAACAGGAAAATACTGAGAAACTGTTAAGGACTGGAAGATATAAAGGATACAGTACTACCAAATACAACATGATATCATGAATTGGATCCTGGAATAGAAAAATTGCATTAGTGGAAAAATTGGTGAAATCTAAATAAAGGCGTCAAATTAATGGTGTTAAGCCAATGCTAACATCTTACTTTTGACAAAAGTACCATGATTATGTAAAATGTTAACATTAGGGGAGGCTGGATGAATGATATCTAGAAATGGACTGTTCTATCTTTACAAGTTTTCTGAAAATCTAAAATTATTCCCAAGTAAAGAGTTTAAAAAATCTATGGTCAAGAATTCTCCCCTATCCATTTTTTTCTGGTAAAATATTAGGCATTTTATCTAGGCATATAGGGAACTCTGTGACTTAGCTTCTGCCTACCCTCCAACCTTATCTCTCCTGCTGTTGGTTCCTTGCCCTTGTCCCTTTATCAATACAGAATGCCTTGCAGTTCTTCAAATGTGTTTCATTGGATGAACACCTTTATTCCTTTACACGGATTAGTCACTGTGCCTTGTATGACCTTCTGTTCTTCCTGTTCTTTCCATGTGATAAAACCCAGTTATCTTTTAAATATCCAGCTCAGATAAAAATCCTTTTCATGAATCCTTCCTTGAACATCTTTACAACAGTATTGATAAAATTTTGCTTCTTTACCTTACACATAAATAACATTGTGCTTTCATATGACTAAACCTTTGTTACTATGCTTTTCTTCCTTATGAAATTTTGAGGAAGCAGTAAAGTACTGTAAGGAAAAAAGCAGAGGCCTTGGATTAAAATACACCTGCATTTGCATTTTTCCTTCACTTTATTTCAACTGTGACCGGAAGCATGACACTTAACTCTGAGCCTCAGTTTCCTTTTTTCTTAATTTATTTTTTTTAATTAACAGATAACATCATATGTTTTTATCATGTACAACATGATATTGTGAAGTATATGTGCATTGTGTAATGGTTAAATCTAGCTAATTAACAAATGCATTACTTCATATAGTTTCCTCTTCTATTAGGAAAGAAAAATAAAGACTATTACTCTTACTTTATAGGTTTGCTATGAAATCAATGAAAGAAAATATGCTTTTACTTTCAAATACTTAATTGCCAAATAAAGATTGACTATATTCAAGGTATAAAACATGATGATATGATATACATATACTTTGCATGATGATTACCATGATCAAATTTATTAACACATCTATCACCACTCATGCTGTTCGTTAAATCCCCAGAACATGTTCATCTTAAAACTGAAAGTTTGTACCCTTTAACCAACATCTCCACATTTCCCCTATCCCCCAGTCCCTGGAAACTACTGTTCTATTCTCTGCTTCTATGATTTTTTGTCTTTTTTAGATTGCATATATAAATGACATTATACAGTATTTATTTTTCTGTGTCTATTTATTTCACTTAGCATCATGTCTTCCAGTTTCATTCCTGTTGTCACAAATGGTAGGATTTCCTTCTTGTCTATGGCTGAATAATATTCCATTGTATGTATGTACCAAAATGTCTTTATTCACTCATCTGTCAATGGACATTTAGGTCGTTTCCATATCTTGGTTATTTTTAATAATGCTGCAATGAACATGGAGGTGCAGATACTGATTTCATTTCCTTTTTATATATACCCAGAAGTGGGATTGCTAGACTGTATGATAGTTCTACTTTTAACTTTCTGAGGAACCTCCTCAAAAATACTGCTTTTCATAATGTCTATAATAATTTACGTTCATACCATGGTGGGCAAGGGTCCTCTTTTTTCCACACCCTCACTGACATTTGTTATCTCTTGTCTTTTTTATAACAGCCATTCTAACAGGTATGAGGCAATATCTCACTGTGGTTTTGATTTGCATTTCTCTGCTAGTTATTGATGTTGAACATCTTTTAACATACTTGTTCACCATTTGCATATATTCTTTGGAAAAGTGTCTGTTCACCTCCTTTGCTCATTTTAGTTGGGTTATTTGCTCTTTTCTATTGAGTTGTATGGGTTCTTTATATATTTTGGACATTAAACACTTATCAGATACATGGTTTGCAAATATTTTCTCCCAATCCCTAGGTTGCCTTTTCACTTTCTTGATTGTTTTCTTTGCTCTGTGAAAACTTTTTGGTTCAATATAGTCAGACTTGTTTATTTTTGGGCTTTTGGCTTGTTCTTTTGGTGTCATATCCAAAAAGAATCATTGCCAAGACCAATTTCAAGGAGCTTTCCACCTGTGTTTTTCTTTAGAAGGTTTGTGGTTTCAGATCTCACATTTAAGTCTGTGATCCATTTCTATTTAATTGGTGTATAAGGTATAAGACAAGAGGCCAATTCATTCTTTGGCATGTGGCTATCCAATTTCCCTAACACCATTACTGAAGAGACTTTCCTTTCCCCATTGTGTATTCTTGGCACCCTTCTCAAATATTAGTTGACCATGTATGTGTGGGTTTATCTCTGAGTTCTTTTTATGTTTCATTAGTCAATGTGTCTGTTTTTAATGCCAGTACCATAATGTTTTGATTATTATAGCTTTGTAATATAGTTTGAAATCAGGGAGTGTGATGCCTTCAGCTTTGATCTTCTTCTCAAAATTGCTTTGGATACTTTGGGTCCTCTGTGGTTCCATAAGATAAACTGTCTCACATGATATTATATATAGAAAACCCTAAAGAACTCACCAAAAAAATTAGAACTAATAAATGAATTCAGTAAAGTTGCACGATACAAAATCAACATACAAAAATCAATTGTATTTAGTCACTTATGAATATGTTCCCATTTACAATAGCATCAAAAACAATAAAATATTTAGGAATAAATTTAACGAGGTGGTGAAAGATATGTACAAAGAAAATGATGAGATATTGGTGAAAGAAATTGAAGACGACACAAATAAATGGGAAGATATCCCAAGTTCATGGATTGGAAAAATTAATATTGTTAAATATTCACACTACCCAAAGCAATCTACAGATTAAATGCAATGCCAATCAAAATTCCAATGACATTTTTCATACAAAGAGAGAAAATACTTTAAGTACCTGGTAAGTTTCCTGACACAAAAACTCAATGATATTATTGTTATTATTATTATTTATTTTAAAATTATTTTATGTTATGTTATTACAATTTTGCTATGAAATGTTGCTATGAAAATAATTTAGACATTGTGGACCCTCTAAAAGGATCTTGGGGACACCACAGTTGTCTATGGCCATTCTCTGAAAACTGCTGAATTAAATTCTCTGTTGGTATCCCTGGTATGATTAGGATTTAATTCAGATTAAGATTTTTACTTATTTTATGTCAGAAAGCTTTCTTTTACAAAACCATTTTTGCCAAGTCCATGAGATCAAGATCCAAGGACTGGCGAGGTGCAGTTCAACTGAGATCCACAGAGCTCACTGTTACAATCAGTTATGGCTTTAGGTATCTTAATTGTTTTAGAGAATGCTTCATCAATAGCGTGCCTCTTAGTTTGTACTCAGAACATTTACCTATGCTTTCATTCATTCCCATAATCATGACTAAAATGAAATCATTTAGAGGATGTTTATTTTGTACCTACAATTTGCCAGAATTTAGAGATTCAGAAATAAGAAAATGATCACTGTCTAACTGTGGGGCTCCTAATACTGGGGAGTGGTGGGCATGGGGATGATTAGAAAAACTCCCAGAAAAATTATGACACTGAAACCAAGTTTTAAAAAACATGGAGAGATTTGAGGGTGAGGCTGGGCTAGCTGGCCTCTAAGCAAAAAGAGTAGGAGACAGCACCTACAGGTGAAAGGATATGAAACAAGAGATCTGCCAAGATTTGGCTGGACAGAGCAAAGGCTATGTGTTAACATACAATTTAAAGTAAGGCCAGGGAGGTACTGAAGGGGCATTTAGGCTACATGTTGTAAAAGGTTTATAACACATTAATGATGTGGAAACATAGCCTTGGATAGTGATGATCAGAGATTCTCAGGACTTGACAACCATGATGCCTGCTGAGATACATAGGGTGCAAACCATTTGACATTTTCTAAACACCAGTTCTCATTTCTAATAATATGATTGAAAAAGAGTATATAGGTTGTATCAAATACCAGAAGGGTACCCAGCAAGACTCAAATCTTGAAATTCCAAATGATAAAATATCTACAAATTCATAGCAAGAATAATTATAAATGGGAGTTCTGGCATGGAAAGAGGTAGAACCATATGGCTGCTTTCCTCACCTGATTCCTTCATCTAGAGAGACTTTCTGGGGATTGACATCTACCTCAGGGATGAACATCAATATGATAACCAAAAAAGAAAAGGAAAAAAGATACCTAACAGAGCAGAGGAACAATAATATGTAGCTGTTAGTCAAAGTAAATAAAGTAAATATGCACTTCCGTGACAGCTCATAGTCTCACATTTTTTAAGGAAGTTTTAATTACCACTCAATTTATTAGCTTCACACTTCAACTTAGCACATAAATCCCTGTGGGAGAATTTTACTACAAAATGGCCTATTTTCTATACACAAAATTTGATTACACCTCTGTCTTCATCTCTGAAGTCCATGAAAAATGCAATCTTCCTTTGAAGAAGAACAATACTCATAAACTTCCAAAGGGTATCTCTGAGTGTCTCTGCAGAAAAGAAATAGTATTTGGTGCACTTGGGCTTCATAGGCCATGCAACATAAATCAAGTTAAAACAATACTAACACTACGTATGGCTGTAGTTAATTACTTACCAAATTTGAATAGTGATAGATCAGGACATTATATTGTATAATGATAAAAAACTAATCCTAAATGTGTATGCAAAAAATAATAAATCTTCTAATTATGTGAAGCAAAAACTAGTATAATTGAAAAGAGAAATTGACAATGCCACAATTTTAGTGGGAGAATTCTACACCCCTCTCTCAACAACTGATAGAACAACCAGACAGAAAATGAGTATGGATATAGAAGAACTTAACAAAAACATCAAGTAACAGGATCTAATCAACATTTATAGAACTCCACAAACAATAGAAGAATAAAATTTTCTTTTCAAGTGTCCTTGGAACATATACCAAGATAGAAAACAAACCACAACAAACTTTAGGGGCTTGATATGCAGAATATGTTGTTTGACAACAATGGAATCAAACTAGAATCAATAACACAAAGATAACAGGAAAATCTCAAATACTTAGACACTAAATAATACTCTGCTATGGGTTAAAGAGGAAGTATCAAGAGAAAATTTTTTTTTACAAATCATCAAATGAGTTAAATTGAAAATACTCTCTAATAAATTGGAACTAACAGATGGGCACACAAGTGTACAGAGGGAAGTACAAGTCATTGGCAATCAAGCAGGGGGAAGGGGGGAGGAGCGGAGGGGCAAAAACCCACCTAACGGAAAAAATGAACACTATTCAGGTGATAGGCACATTTATAGCCCATACTCAAGCCATGTAACAAAAATATTTGTACCCCTTTAATATTTTGAAATAAATAAATAAATAAATTTAATCCAGAAAACAAAAAAGAAAATACAACATATCAAAATTTGTGATACACAGCTAACACATTGCTGAGAAATGTATAGCATTAAACAATTGTATTAATATTAGAAAAGCAGAAAAGTCTTAAATAAATAATTTTAACTCCCACCTTAAGAAGAAACAGAACAGCAAGATAAATGCAAAGCAAGCAGAACAAAGAAAATATGAAGATAATAACAAAAATTAATAAAACTGAAAATAGAATATAGAGAAAATCAATTCAACATGCTAGTTTTTTTAAAAAATTCAATAAAATTGACAAACCTCTAAGAAGACTGAAAAAAGAGAGAGATGACACAAATTACCAGCATCATAAATGAAACGTGAGATATGAATGTAGACTCTTCACACATCAAAAGAATAACAAGAAATACTACAAACAGCTCTACAAACGTATATTTGACAACTCTGAGGAAATGAATCAATTCTATGAAAAGAACAATCACAATTTACTCAAATGGAAATAGATAACTTCAATACCCTATAACTATTAAGGACACTGAATTCATATTTTAGAATTTTAAAACAAAGAAAGAAAGAAAAAGATATATCTCCAGGTCCAGATGATGGTTTCACTGGAGAAGGTGAACAAACATTTTACGAAGAATTAAAACATATTTTACACAATCTCTTCCAGAAAACAGAAGAGGAGGGAACACTTTCCAATTTGCTTTATGAAAATAGTATATCCGTGACACCGAAACCAGAGTAAGTATTCCCTTGTTATCAATAAAAGGAAAGAAGGAAGGAAGGAAGGAAGAGAGGGATAAAGGAAGAAAGAAGGGAGGGAGGAAGGAAAGAAGGAAAGAAGAAAAGAAAGAAAAAGAAAACTACCTTATAAACGTGGCCACAAAAATTTTAATGAAATATTAGTACATAGGATTCAGCAATATATAAAAAGATCTATGCGTCATGATTAACTGGTGTTTATTTCAGGGATGCAAGGCTGGAACAGTGTTCGAAATCAATCTATGTAATACACCATATGACATGATCATGTCAATATTGCAGAAATAATGTTTGACAAAATTCAACATCAGTTCACTAATTAAGAAAATCCCAATTCTCAGGAATATAGGAATAAAGGGAAATTTCCTCCGCTTGATAAAGAACATCTTCAAAAAACCAAAAGCTAATATTATACTTAATAGTGAAAGACCAAATGCTTTCGTCTAAGATTAGGAGCAAGACAAGAAGGTCCAATCTTCTCATTATTATTCAAAGCACTAGATGTTCTGGCCAGTGCAGTAGGCAATAAAAGTATTAATAAACAAAAGGTATAATAAATATTAGACATGAAGAAATAAAACTGTCCATATTAAGAGATGGCATGATTGTCTAAATAGAAAATACCAAGGAATCTATAAAAATACTTCTGAAACTAATAAGTGAGTTCAGCAAGGATATAGTATTCATGATAAGCATATAAAAATCAATTGTATTTTTACACCAGCAATGAGCATGTGGACACCAAAAATAAAAAGTTCTCTACCATTTACAATCACTCAAAAAAATCTTATAAATCTAACAAAGCATACAGATTTTTTTCTAGATGTAGACAAGATTATTATAAAATGTATATGAAAGGGAAAGGAACTAAATAATTTTGGAAAGGAAGAATAAAGTCAGTCTACCTGGTTTTAGGATTTATTATATAATCACAGCAATCAATAATATGTGATACTGGCAGAAGAATAGACATGTAGATCAATGGAAAAGAACAGAGAACTCAGAAATAAACCCACACAAATATGCACAGCTGATTTTTGACAAAGGTGCTAAAGCAATTGAATGGAGGAAACAGCTTTTTTTAAAAAAAAATGATGCTGGAGTAAGTCATCATTCATAGGCAAAGAGAGAAAAAAGAATTTCAACCTAAGCCTCATGCCTTATGCAGAAAATTATTTAAACTGGATCATGGACTTAAATGTAAAATCTGAAATTATAAAAAATTTTAGGAAAAAAATAGGAGAAAGTTTTCATGCCCTAGGCTAGGCAGAGTTCTTAAATTTGACACCAAGAGCAAGATTAACAAAAGGAAAAATTGACAAAAGGGGCTTCATCAAAATTTAAAACTGCTCTGCACAAGACCCTAAGAGGATTAAAACAAACAAACAAAAATAAGCTACAGACAGAGAAAAAATATTTGCAAACTGCATATCCAACAAAGGAATACTCTAGAATATAGAAGACTCAAAAGTCAACATTCAAAAAGAATTCCAATTAGAGTATGGGCAAATTCCTGGTCAGATATCTCACTGAAGGGAATATACTGATGACAAAAAAGCACATGAAAGCATTCAACGGTATTAGCCATCAAGGAAATGCAAATTCAAACTTCAATGTGATATCACTATACCCTTAGCAAGATGACCAAAATGAAAAAAAAAATTAATAATAACACCATCAATCATTCATACATTACTGGTGAGGATGTAAAATTGTACAGCCACTCTGGAAAAGTTTTAAGATTTCTTGGGAAAACAAACAAACACCAAACTAAAATTTTCACTACTATACAACCCAACAATCACACTCCTGAGCATTTATCCTAGAGACATGAAAACTTAGATTCACACAAAAACCTGTACTTGAATGTTTACAGCAGCTTTATTTGTCATAGTCAAAAACTGGAATCAGATCCGATGTCCTTCAAGGGGTGAATAGTTAAACTTCAATGGGTGGTATATGCATACCACAGAATACTGCCTACCATAAAAATGAATGAGCTACTGATACAGCCAGCAACCTATATAAATCTCCAGAGAATTATGCTAAGTGAAAAAGCCAATCCCAAAAATTCACATTTTGGTTCCATATATATAACATTCTTGAAGTGACAAAATAGAAATGGAAAAGAGATTAGTGGTTGCCAGGGGTCAGGGATGTGGAAGTGGGGAGGAAAATGGATGCTAATACAAAAAGTAAACATGAGGGATTTTTGTGGTGGTGGAGCTGCTCTGCATCTTAACTGTATTAATGTCACTACACTGGTTATGATTTGTATATGGTTTTGCAAGAGGTCACCATTGGAGAAAACTGGTAAACTAGTAAAGACTACATGAGACCTCTCCATATATCTGTCAGCACTGCATGTGAATCTATAATTATCTCAAAATAAACAGTTTACTAAAAAAGGCTTCCAACATCAGCATCCTGTCTTATTAAAAATAAATCACTCAAAGACTTTAACATCACATGAATTATAAGCCAACAAAAACAAAGCACGTGTATTTTAGGCAGATTGTTGTTATTAAAACAAAAATACTAAATCCTGTTTGTTCTTAATGCTTTCACTTCAGAGTGATGTTTACTTACATTAAAACAAGAACCACCTATATTTCCTGGAACTGTGAGCCATTTTCTCCCCCCAGAGAGTTCTGGAAATATGATGATAATATTTTAAAAGGAATGTGGGCATAAAGTGAGTGCCTGGAGCTCATACTGTCTTCTAAGACTCTTGTATTAAATGCATTTCTGTTTCAAATTTAACTATGTTTGGCTTATTTTCCTAATTGTATCTAGGTGAAGAAAAATGTAAGCTGCCAAATTCAGGGGAATTAGAAATTCCAAAAGATTACACTTTAGATAAAGTCATAACAAGGAAGTGAAGGGTTTTATTAAAATGTGTAAGTTATTTACATCAGGGAAAGAGCTGGTGGGTATATTTAGCAAGCCGGATGTGCATTGATCTTGCTATTCAAGAACATTTAAAGTACAGAGAAAACTCCTGTTTTGGAGTCCTTTCTTCCTAAAAGATACTAAAAAATGAGAGGCTTCTAATGCTAATAACTGGATTTTTTTGTCCCTGATTCCCACATAAGACAGCCATCTTTTGTAATGAATAGACTATTCCCTTAGCAACCTGTCATTCAAGTTCATTAGCTCCTTTATTTATCTACAAAATAAAGTATCTTCAGCAAGGGCATCCTTTCCTTTGCATGTGTCTCATCACTAAAATGCACAGAACCAACAGAAATGACTGTTTAATAAAATAATTTGTTGCACATTTTACAATCCATATACTCTCCTGTATTTTCACTTATTTATGTCTTCTTAAATAAATCAGAAAATCTCACTCTTCTGTTCAAAACACTCCAGAGGCTTCCATCTCTATTAAGTTCTCTGCACCATTCCCACTACTCAGAATGCTTTTCCCCAGAGAGCCACGCATCTCTCTCCCTCACCATCAGATCATTATTCTAAAGTCCCCTAAAGTCTCAGTAAGGCTTGCTCCGAGAACCTTAACTAACATTTGATCTAGCCTATCCCACACTAGCATACTTTAGGGTTCACTTATTATTTTTATTGTCCATCTGCACCAATAGAATATAAGCTCCAAAAATCATGTATTTTTATTTGTTTTTGTTCACTGCTCTATCCTCAGAACTTTTCTGCTGACCAGGCACAGAGAGTACATGCTCAACAAAGATGTGTTAAATAAATGGAAGAACTTATGTTTATCTTGCTTTGCCTTGCTTTCTACAAACACTTGCTTACTATTAATTATGTTCCTGGCGTCATTCTAGCGCCAGAAGCAGTGCTAGGCACCACACCTGATCTCATGGGTCTCACTGTAGAGGAAAAGTTTAGGGATGGGGTGAGAGAAAAGTACTGGAAGCAGATAACTGCAGGACAACATGGGATACCGTGTCAAATTTCTTGTGGAAACTCTGAGATATAAAAACAAATGGGACATAGCATAATCCTTAAAACCCCTACCCTTAGAAATCTAACCATCTAATGAGGGAATGGCATTTAAGAGAAAGAGCAGGGTCGCAGGAAAGAGAAATAGATACAATTTTTAAAGAAATACAATATAGTATGCATTGAAATGAATGCAAAAAATGGGGATTCTTGGAGCATGGCGGAAGGACTGCCTAGATGACATGGAAGCCTCTTAGAATAACACTTGAACAAAGTCTTAAGAGATTAATAAGTTTTTAGCAGTTCTTTGCAAGTTATAAAGCTAGAATGAGCTTCAAAGGGAAGCTGCTGAGACACCGTCTTTGAACATTTAAAAAACTTATTATTTAAATGTATTAGTCAGGGCACCCATATAGCACAAGTCTAAGTGGTGCATACACATAAGAATCTGTGTGAAAGCCTCCCTCCCCGTCCTCCGCCAGATTAGTGCAGTGCAAAGCCTGAGCAGCTGACTATGTAGCCCTAGTTTTAACTAAGTAATATCACTTTTCATATTTAAATGTTTTATAATTTCCAAAGCACATTCACATGTTTTGTTTCATTAAAACTTTACAATGTGTACAGTAGGTATTGCTGTCTCTTTTGTAAAAACAAGGAGCTGAGGTTTAAGAGATTTATTTTTACCCACCCCCAAAATTATGTAGCTAGTGGATGACAGATGTAGGACCTTCGCTCGACTTTTCTGACATTGAGTCATGCACAGTCATCTGTTTAATAATTATAATTCCCATTAGCCAGAATTCCATCAGCACAGGAGCCATATCCCTAGGACCTTGCACATTGTTCACCTATTATGATAGGAGGGAAAGTAAAATACATGGGTAGAATTTCAGGGAGCTTGGTGGATCTGTTGGTGTGAGAACTAAAGTCTCTCTCAATTTTGTTCATTTTTTCAGTGAAATAAGAAGCAAGGTCATGATTGAGTGTAAACGATCAGAGAAATATTTCAGATTTCAAAAGAGAGGAGCAGGTGTGATATAGTAATCTAGAACAGTGGGAGAGTGAATTGACTAATAAAATGTAGTTGTGGTATTGGCAGGCAGTAAATTGGAGCCACATAAGGTTTGTGATAATAAATTAAAGTAAAACCAGTCAATATTGTTGCATGTTTTCTCCGGCTCTGTTCAGTGGCTCAGGTACAGGTGTTAAATAGGGGGACAAGTGAGATTAACCAAGACTGGCATTGTTCCAGCCAAGTAAGATGGCAGGAACAATGTGCAAGGGAAAATAAAGATATGCCAACAAGTTATTATAAAGTTTAACTTGAAATACAGGCTAAATGAGGTGGAGGTGAAACCTTGAGAAGGATAATGGACATTGAAAAGTAGGTAAGGTCAATGAGTTGTAGGTCCTCATGAGATCAAAGAATCATTCCATTATTCTTTGATTATTCAAATTATTCAACTTGGAGGCACTAGAGGGATATAAATGGAAATATATTTAGGTCATTAAATATGAAATGCCCAATTTTGAATCAAAAGTTTAATTTATCATATCTCAAACAAGAAGCAGTACAATTAATCAAAGTATTCACCTAAACTATTGATACAGTTTTGCCATCTTAAGAGTAGCTTGTTTATGCCAGCAGCGAAGAAGCCTGGAAAGCGAGTGGCGATGAAATCACGAAAGGTGTTTTCCATAGCCGGTTGAGAATTGAATATCGTTCCTCGCAAGAAGGGGTCCAAAGCCTGGAAGAGTGGTAGTCAGTTGGTGCAAGATCTGGTGAATACGGTGGATGACAGAGAGTTTCCAAGTCCAGCCTCTGTAGTTTGAACCGCGTTGTTTGTGTGACATGTGGTAGAGCGTTGCCTCACAAGAGGATTGGCCTTTCTCTATGGACCAATCTCGGCTGCTTAATCATAAGCATCCTCATCATTTCGTCCAGTTGGTTGCAGTAGACTAATCTGCTGTAATCAGTTGACCAGGTTTCATGAAGCTGTAGTGGATAATACCAGTGCTGGAGCACCAAACACAAACCATTAGATTTTTTTGATGAATATTGGGTTTGCGACTGTGTTTTGGCATTTCACCTTTGTCCAACCATTGTGCCGAACGCTTGTGATTGTCAAAAAGAATCCATTTTTCATCATACATAACAATATGGTGTAGAAATGGTTCACCTTTATGTCGTGACAGCAAAGAAAGGCAAGCTTCGAGATGATTTTTCTTCTGACTGTCATTTAATTCATGCAGAACCCATTAATCCAGCTTCTTTATTTTGCCGATTTGTTTCGAATGGTCCAATATTGCTGGAATAGTAACATCAAACCTTGCTGCTAATTCACACATAGGTTGAGATGGATTCACTTCCACTATAGATTTCAGCTCATCATTATCCACCTTGGTCTCAGGTCACCCATGTGGCTCATTTTCAAGATTAAAATCACCAGAACGGAACTTCTCAAACCATTGACATACTGTGCCTTCATTAGCCAGATCCTTCCCAAACACTTTGTCGATATTTCAAGCTGTCTGCACTGCATTGTTTCCATGATGGAACTCATATTAGAAAATAACACGAATTTTTGACTTATCCATGATTTCACAAAAATTGGTCTACAAAAATTTTTTGAAAGATAATTGCAAGCCAAAATGTGTGTTTGAAAGACTGAGCATGTGCCTTCACAACAAAAATAAAACAAGAAATGTCAAAGTGAAATGTCAGAGATATCAACTGTCAAACTTAGTACTTAAGGAAATCGGACATTTCATAATTAATAACCTAATAGAAGAAAGCAGAGTTCTCAGCAAATTAATATGTACTAAATATTAATATTTAGAGTTCTTAGCAAATTAATATGTACGAAATGTACTATTTTTTTATGAATGAATATATCACAACTTTATTCTAAAGGCAGGAGGCTGGACCAAATGATCTCTTACCCTCCATGATAAATTCCAAGGGAGATGTCTAAGGCAGGTTTCTCACTTCACTCAGGGAGAAAACATGGTTTGTAGTATTTTTTTGTCACATGATTTTATTAGGGATAGATTATTAAATGAAAAGAATGTTTTTGGTTTTTAAAAAATTTTTCTTTATTTATTTACTTATTTCCTCACTAATTAATTTATTCACCAAAGATATTTTCCTGTTTCACTTTCTCTGTTTATTACAGATTTCTTCTAGAAGAAAGAATGGACACATAGCAAACAAAGAAGTTTTAAAAAATCTCTAAAATTGCCATTTATATTCTGCAATTTAAATTAAATTGAACTTCTCAAAATTTTTATAGATTTGATTGTCTGTCAAAAATCTCTTATACTTGGTCAGAGGGCTTTCTTTTCTTTTGTTTTCCCTTAGTAACCAGAATGGGGGACCACTGGTGAGGACTAAACAAGGACACATCATAAATAAAAGCTTATAGGATCTGGGGATCTTTAACTTGAAACCAAAAGAAAAACAGCACAGTCCTAAGACATTGAAGGAGGCCAGGTGTAAGACAAGATCTTAATATTTAAGAGTATAGGCTCTGGAATCATTTAGACCTAGGTTTGAAATCTAGTTCTATGATTTGGGCAAGTTACTTATCTTTCCTAGAATCATTTTCCTCTTTTTTAAAGTATAACTGAGGAAGCTGTTTGTAAGGTGGGTAAGAAAGGGAATTTGATCACATGAGCTTTCAGGTCCACTCCAAATCTACAGTTCTTTGATTCTACATTCAAGTGGGTGAAATATTCATGCTCTTGAGACTAAAAGCCTCCCTTCTATAGAAAGACATTGTTTTTCAAATAGAGCTCTGCTTGATTCCTTAGTCCAATCAAGAGCTAGGAAGCCAGGAAAAACAACATAGGAGTTATGCGCAATTGAGACCTCAATGATTCCACCTCCAAAACTGGAATACATTCTGGCAAACCAGGCTGCCTCTGGGCTTGGGACACTACTGACTTCTCTGACTACAGGATTTTACAGCTGGGAGCAAGGCCAACACTTAACAAAACTCTTACATAGATGAAATCTGCCTTTAGATTTATGCTGATAAGATTCTATAACTGGTTTTTAAAATATTTTACTATGTGTTATATGTTTAAATGTATGTATAAAAGGAGTAAATTTGAAATAGTTGTTGCCAGAGCTTGTTGTTGAAAGACTCCTTATCATTTCAGTAGAAGTTGAATGCATTATGTTGTGTCCTAAAAGCAAGCTATACATTTCATATGAGGAAGGAATTGGAAAGAGCAGAAATAACAGGAGTCAGGAAGAACCACTTTTTTCTATTAGGTTTGTTGGACTTGGAAAAAAATATAAAATTTGTGAGGCTAGGGTCTGGAAAGTCAAGGGGCTATTTTCCATCTAGCACTGGATAGCTACACTGTAAAGGATCAAACAAAGGCAACTGTAACTGGAATGGATATATTGTAATCTAGGTCAAAGATCTTTGAATTCAGAATGCCTTAAACCTGAATTCTGGAGCTAGTTACCTTGAGTAAGTTACTCAGTTTTTCTTCATCTGTAATATAGGCATAATATATTATTTTTAGAGACTTTGTGATTATTAAATATGGTAAAGTAATAAGTGTCAAGTTCTGTGCCTGGTACTTAGAAGGTGGTCAATAATGTACTACCAAAGATAATGGTGGATGTTTTTAGGGAACATTTGCCAGGAATGTTATAAAGAGAATCCAAGGGATGTTTGAGGGCTTAATCTAGACGATTATCATGAGTATTCCTCCCATTTAAGCTTTGTTGCTCACCTACTATATTCTTGGCATCTTGCTGGGCATTAAGGCTATAAAAAATAAAAGCCCTATCTGCTATCTTTAGGAGCATATAGTCTAGTAGAGAAAGAAATAAGAAAACATCAGGAAAGCACAGTGTGCTATAAAAGCATGAAGGACAGATATTAACAGAGACTGGAAGCATAAGGGGCATTGGTTGGAGAAGGCTTCTAGGGAGTCAATGCAATGGAAGGGCATTGTAAGTTGGGGAAAGAGCAAATGAAAAGTTATAGCAATGAGAAAAGCACAGCATGGCGGAATATGGAATGAAAGCAGCATAACTGAAAGAAAATGTAATTTAGAATTCAGGGACCTGGTTTTTGTGGCCTGGCTAGGCCACATACTGCCATGAGACTAAGTAAATGGATATAACTCCTCTTAAGTTTCAGTTTACTGATCTGTAAAGTGGTCTTCATAAGATCTATCTCAGCACTGTTGTGAGGCTTAAAAGAGATAATATATGTATTTACTTCAGAAATATATCTATTTCTTCTTACATCCACCCTTTCCAAACTAGCTGACATCTTTCCTCTCTCTTTGACCCTAGCCATTATCGCTAACTCTCTTCCTATATCTACCTGGACCCCTGCTTCTAACCCATCCTACACTATCCAGGCTGAAGGACCAAAATGCACACTAGACCAAGTCACAATTTCACTTAAAAGCCCCCAGTAACTTCTCACTGCTCCCAACACCAAATCATTAGTGATGAGCATGTCTTGCATGTTTTGTCCCCTAACTGTCTCGGTAAAGTCATTTTCATGCCTTGCCTTCCCTCATTCTCTGTGCTCCAGCCACCCTGGCCTTCTTTCAGTCCACACATATCCTCCTACTCTTTGCATTTTGGATATTACCTCTACCTAGTCCTCCTTTCTCTCCCACTTTGCCTACATAATTTCAAGGTCATTCTTCAAATATTGTATCATGTGTACCTTTCTCATTTTTCCTGATTAGGTCACATGCCCCTTATCAGAGGATCTCCCAAGACTTGCTCTCTTTACTTTTTAGCACCCCCAAAAAATATAATTTTACATTTATTTGGGTGGTAGTTTGCATCTCCCCAACCAGGCTCCAACTCCAGGAGGACAGGGAGTGTCTGCTTTTTCCTGACCCGTATCACTACTTTTCTTTGCATGTCAATACTCTCTGCTAAGTTTAGTGCCAAGTATATGGTAGGCATTGGAGTATTTTTTGGAATGAATGAATGAATAAATGAAAACTGCAAATCCAGTGATAGATCACATGGTTGATAATCAATAAATGGGAGTGGTTTTTCATTACTGCTATTGTTGTTTTGCTGTTATTTTGTGTTTAGGATTGTTATAAATAAAGCATAGATATAAGACAAGAAAGGAGAAAAAATAATGCTTGGGGAAGTAGGAAGAGACCAGATGGACAATGGACAGTATTTTTTATGTTTTACTAAGTAATATGTATTTTATCCAGGTGTATAGGAAGAAGAAGAAAAGGAATTCAAGCAGAAGAGCATGATAAGCCGATCAAAGTTTAGGAAACTTCTGGTCACAGAATGCAAAATTGATTGCAACTACACCATGAAGGCAGGGAGGACAGATAGAAGGCTCTTGTGAAATCAAGGTGTAGAGAAGTAAAATAAGGTGCTGAATGAGGACTGTGGATACTGAGTTTCTCTAATTCTCTAATCTTCCTGGGTTCACTGCTCTGTCATTGACAACCGTGCTTGGACAGTGAAAGTGGCAGTCTTTTGCCACTTATTTGTTTAATCACTCACAATATGAAAGCATCTATAAATTCAAATAAAGGAAATACTTACAAGGATTCCTGGAGAATACTTAAAAGTAGAATTCCAAACTTCAATATGACTGCTATGTACTCAGAAAATTCCTATCTGAGGAGAAATATGGAACAAAATTATACTTTTCTTTTTGTTGAATCTTGATTAAATAAGAGACTATGGGACAAAAAGGAATGGCATAAAGAGGACATCTCTTTAGATCAAAATTTATTCACTGAAAATCTATGTTACAGATTAAAGCCTTACCCAGTGCTTTAAGTAAACTGAAGGATACAGAATGCTTATGACTTAAACCATTTACTTTACTAACCAAAATAAGAGCCATAGTTAGCTGGATAATCAAACAAATGTTCCAAGTAAAATTAAATTTGACTATGCTCAGATCCCTATAATAAGTAACACATTTCCTCTGGTGTTATTTCTCTCCATTATGTGTCATAGACAAGGGCTATTTTCCTATAAAGTTGTTTTACTACATATTCTAACATTTTACCCATATAATCATGGGTAAAAATCATGTTTAGAAGATAGAAGAAACAATAAATGTGCATAGGTTTTTAAAGATATTCTTGTACTTTCATTTTTCTCTGTTAACTTCTTTAGAGATTATTTCTTAATTGAGAAAAGTTTAGTATGATTTTAAAAACATAACTGACAAGGGATACCTCTGTACTTACCATGAATTAAGAGACTAAGTTGTCTTTAGCTCTGTTGTAAACACCATATTTTAAATGCCATCAAAGCCTAATCCCCCTTATGCATCTGTTCCTTCTTTGCACCCCCACCCCAAAAATCAAAACAAAAACAAAACAAGGAATTAGAGGATAATCACAGGTTTTATAAGTTGAATGGATAAATGAATTAATTTGTTAACACAATGGTAAGTTTATATGCCAGCATATGCAGATGCGATGTCACTAAATTATAAATCAAGTAATTACAGAGGCTTATTCATACATTTTTTTACTTCTTTGGTATTCTTTAGACTTTTCAAGTTTAATGAACTAATTTTAATTTTTAAAAAAATTGACAAGTTGAGAATTAGATAATTACATTTAGCTTCATTTTAATCACTAATTGACCTAAGTTTCCTTGAGTGACAAGCAGCATGCCATTGAGAAAACTAAAGATCAGAGAAATAGAGGAATTTACCCAAGATCATCAAGCTAACAGATGACAGATCTAGGACTCAAACCATGGCCATTTTATCAATTAAGTAATATAATAAATTACATATGAAATTGTAGAGAATACAAATAATTAAGACCTAAAAGCAATGGTCTCTAAGCCATAAAATAAAAATGCAAAATCAAAATGTTTACAATATTAATAAATAGCAGCAGATTGAAACATCGAGCAATTAGCTACAACTCCATTTATATAATATGCAAATATTATACATATATACATACATATGTATACACATGCATATGTATACATACATATAGACACATATAGTAAGGCAACAGAAAAATAAATTCTTAAAACTCAAACCTCAAATTTATAAAAACATTTTCATGTTTTTATCAACAAAACAATTTTTAATGTGGAATATGCATATATTTTAATACGAATGCTATGTTGGGAACAGCAGCTGTAAATGTAAGGGTGTCTAGGACTTACAAATATCTTAAGGTGGCTTTGACTTGTATTATTACTCCTAATGCAGAGCTGCTGCCAGCACAACATACCATCATCTAGTCTTTGGTCCACAATAGAAAGTAATGACTGGAAGGAATAGCTCTCCCTGGAATGAACTGGGAGAGGACCAGGGTTAGGGATGAAGAGGGCGAGGAGGAAGACTGGCTGTAAGGGTAACCACTGTGAGTGCCCTCTTAGACTTGAGAGGAGATCAGTATATTGCAAGGATTGAGGTACATACTGGGCAAATAGTTATTAAATGTGAATTTTTTAAGTCTCAAAACCACAAACAAGTATACATGTTTACATACAATGAAAGCGTGCCCACAGAATAGTCTCCCTTAAGATTACAGAATGAACATACGAAGTAACCAGGATTTGGACTGAGATCTGTCTGATTCTAAAGTCTAAGCTTTTTCCACTATTCTACCTGATAAACACGACCCAGAGAAATTGTGTAACTTAGCCAAATCCTACAGAAAGTCCAGAGCTAGAGAAAGTACAAAATGGACATAACCCCTGTTTCAGAATTCTGGCCTAGAGATATTTCACACATATTTTCCCACTAGATTCTATAAGAGTATAAGCTCTTTGAGAAAAATTTTTAAATGCCCAAGGATCATAGAATTATGGTGGTAGAATGGACAATAGCAATCACCTCTAGCAGTGGTCCCCAACTTTTTTGACACAGGGACCAAAATTCCCTGACTTGTCTTTCATATAAGAAAATTTTTCCATGGACTGGAAGGAGGGGGATGGTTTTGGGATGATTCAAGTGCATTACATTTATTGTGCACTTTATTTCTATAATTATTACATTGCAATATATAATGAAATAATTACACAACTCACCATAGACTGGGGACCCCTGGCCTAGAGTAAGGGTCCTTAGCCTAAGATTCATGCAGTTGTAAGGGCTTTAGGATGCCATACAATTATTGAAACTGCAGAAAGAGTTATTTTTTGAAAATTTCACATTTCTGTCAATTAAATTCATAGACCTCATGGTGTTCTCAAAGGGGGTTATGATTTTTAAAAGTTTGAAAAATAGTGATAGAAGACACCTTTTTTATACATGAGAAATGGAAGCACAGAGAGCCAAACTGACGATGGGGACAACACAGCTGGAGAGTGGAAGAATAGCTATTAGAACATAGGTTTCCTCCTTCCTTCTCCAGTACTCTTTCCCTTCTCCACTGACCATAGCATGGTGCCACATGTATTACCCCACAGCATGAGCTTGCAAAAGCAAAGCTGATATCTGCAGAGGATGGCACGTGGTTATTAAAAATGAGAAGCCTTAGTAGTGTTAGGCATCCTCATGGTCTCTAGGTACCTCCCTCCTTTGGTTTTCAAGAGAGTAATAAGAAAAAAGCTGTGTTTAATTTTACATGGTTCAATTTGTAAAGAGAAACAATATCTTACTGGTTTATAAATTATGGTGCAAGACTGAGGCCATATTCTAAGAAAACTCCATGACTTAGAACCTGGTAACCTCGGTAAACAAAACCTCAGTGAGCTGTAATTAATGTTCACAGTGCATCTACTTAATTTTCCTAATGCATTAGCCCTTTTTTCCCCTTTTACAACTTCTGTAATCATTAGCTTTACTTTCAGTAATTTGCAGTCAGGCTTCTTATCATTTTAACATCATAGTGTGATGTTAATTTGAATGTTGGGTTTTTGAGGGTGGAAGGATTTAAAAAACAATGTTAAAACAAATAGGTCTATTCATCAAGGTTTTCAGGCTGACACAGTTGTGGATATTGTAGAAATAGCTTGTAGGAGAAATGACATCTTCATTATCAGTTCAGTGGTGTCTAGTTGAAAATGTCTGTATTGCAGAGAAATTGGCAGGAGCTGCTGAAGAATGCTTCATCTTGCCCACATGAAAGAATTAATCTTAACCGGTTCTTGAAAACCAGAGCTTTAAACAAAATTGTCCTTTCAGTCAAAATTGGCATCTCAACACTAATGACTTGAACTTTGGAATGTACTTTCAAAGGAACTGAGTATGATACTTTTGATAAAACATAATGATCCATCTCTGCCACCACTGCCACCACCAATCCTGAAGCAGCCCACAGCATCCGGACCATTAATTGTGTTTACTATGGGGCAGGCAGTCTGCTAAATGTATTGCATATATTATTTTATGTAATCTTTATGACACTGCTATTATATAGGTGCTATTACTCCTATTATATCTACATTATAGCAATATCATTCAATAGATGTTTACATAGGTGAGGAGATTTGCATTTAAGGTTAAAAAATTTTCCCCTTATCACATAACTAGTAAGGGAATATAATTTGGATTTGACCTCAAATTATTTTGATTCCAAAGCTAGTTCTATTAACAACCAGGTTATTTTGTCTCCCATTCTGGTAGCAATAATACCTATGTTAGTGGATGTATTTTTTACACTGATTCAAAAATTAGGAAAAAAGAAAGAAATATAGGAGAGAGAAAGGGGGAGAGAGGAAGGAAGGAAAATAGGAAGGAAAAAAAGGAAGGAGAGGAAGGAAGGAAGAAACAAAGAATTTACATTATCAGAAATAATAAAAAAGTAAAGTGGAATATCTGTAATCAGAGGAGAATAAAATGAAGATAAAATGAATAGCAGAGTTGTGTTGCAATGGAACTTTGGGCAAAACAAAGCAAAATATATCAGCAAATAGTGCTTGTAAATGAGTATTTGTAGGAGTAGCAGGAATTTAACATGCCAATGAAATAGGTGCCCAGCAGGAGGAAGCTGGTTCACATTCCTTAGGGTAGAGCATTCTGGTCCAATCCAGCCAGCTCTGACATCAAGTTACTATGAGCAGAGTCTGAACCATTTAGCCTAGCACACTGAGAGAATCTATTTGGTTATCTTGCTTGTTGCAAATGGAGGCCTTTTTTGGTACAATCTATGGTAAGTACAAAAATATAATTGCCTTATAATTCTACTTACAGTGCATACATTATTCTGTCCCTAGGGCCAAATCTACTAAAAGAAGAAAGACCTGCTGCAAAGAAGCTTTTGACAACCCACACCCTAATATGACAAAGAAGGAAATGCCGAGAAAGAGACATGGACTCAAAGCTTACACAAAATTGAATACAATTTGAAGGCCCTACATTGATCAAACACGAACATTAAAAAAGCCTCAGCATGTCAGCATTCCAGCCAGCCCAAATGGCCAAAAAGCAAGAAGGCAATGCTCAATAACAACATTAAGATATCATTACATACTGTTTGAATAATTTGATAAATTCACTCAGTGCTCTATTATTAGCTATAGCACAGAGAAATTGTTTCCCATTACAGATGGTAGAGAATTTCTAGTTTGCATAAAATCGACATCCTATGAAGTCCTGAAAAAAACATATGTTTGCAGATGATTACCCAAAGATAGCAACAGAACATTCATTATTCATTAGCTGCTTCATTACAAAGTTAATATGATCTATTTGCCATATTTCACTGAATCCAATTCCCTGTGGATGAAGTCAATATATACAGTTTTATTTTCCTTTTCAGTACAGTTTAGATTAGACTTTAGGATGGCATGTTGACTTGTTTTATGTAAAAATTTTGTAAATGTGGTAAGATAACTACAAATGTTGGAAGTGAAGCAGGTGTATTATTTTTCTGGATTTGTCAATAGTTATTGCAGGAGGAAGTATTTAGGCTTTCCTCACTCATGTTCCTGCTTTGGTCTACAGAGAACAAATGTCCACAAATACTACTGTCTTTTGGGGAATATTAGAAGGGAACTAATAACTCCTCCTTTGTTTTATTTTTTAACAGCACCAGAGGAGGGAGGGTACTACTATATCCTTCATGTGTCCCTTGAATAAAGCTGATTTACGGATCACTGCATTGCACTTTATGAGTGTCATATTTTGGTCAGAATCTTGTTGGACAAGAGAGTGAATAATACAAAATCCATCCTAACACCTGACAATTCAATATATTCTGAAGTGTTCTCAAATCTTTGCTCTAGGAGGGCAGACTTGCCCCAAACTACTTCCAGGCAAGAATCCTTTTCTTCTGGCTACAAAAATAGCTGTAAACTCTGAAAGCTGCTCATCTTCCCATTTCAACACCTTTCTCATCATTAGGGGTTCAGCAAAATATCAGTTCTTCTGAGAAATGGTTTTTACACCCCAAGTCCAAATCCAATGCCCCTCCTTCTGTGACCCCTTAGCAATTTTAACTCTATAGCACTTATCACAGCCTGCCAGGTGGTTATTAAAATTATTTGAGCACGCGCCTTGCTCGATCACTAGAAGTGAATCCCCAGTGATTAGAGATTAGGTAATATTTATTTGTGTGACTTCCCAGTCCTTGTAGAGTACATTATATATGAAAGGTATGGACAGATTTGAACTTGTAAGGCTGTATATTTTTATTCTAGTTCAGAGAAGACACTGTGACTAACATCAGTAAGTCAGGTGTTCTGGAGATATTCCTTACATAGTCACTTAAGTCATCACTGATCACATGTACACACATATGTATGTGTACATGTTTCTGCATCCATCACACACACACAAACACACACACAACACTCCAGGCATCTTCCCTTATCTTTTCACAATTGTTGCTAGTAACTCAACCTCTATTTCTTAATCAAAAATTTAGCCTGCTTATGGAAAGAAAATTGCAAAGGTCATGCAGATATACTAAGACCATTAGAATCACAGCATGTTACAGAAAGCAGAATTTGTGTTACTGATCAACAGTGCTAGCACAGCACAAAAGTTTGCTAAGCAGACCTGAAGTTGGCTTAGAAGTTGTTCTCTAAATTTGTTTTGCCTGCAGGCAGGGTTGCTTTTTCCTCTTAAATTTGCTTCAGATACTCTTTAATGCTTCGTTCTGACCCTGCCTACTTCCTTTGAGCAGAGTACTCACTGCAGGTGCTCAAGTGACCTGCACTCATCCATCTTGCACCAAGGCTGGTTTATAGGGTGGCCAGACCATAGCTTGCTCTTTACATCAATCAATGAAGCCATATGAAACATGATACAACATGGTTTGTTAAAAGAGCACAGGTGTCAAAAGGTCTGGGTTTAAGTAACATTCATGCCTTAATACTTATTTGAACTTAAACTGGCTATTTAGCCTGGCTAAACTTCAAATCCTTTTATTGGTGAAATGAGCACTCACTGATAAAATTCCATAAACCCACTTCATAAGATTGCTACATTATATAGTTTTGCAAACTGTGAATTTTTATTATACAAAAGTCAGTGATATCAGATCATACAATTTAAAATTAATAGACATCTCATTTCTTTAGCTTTCCTTCACTGTGAGATAACACACAATATCACTTTGGTGCCAGCTCCCAGGGTATTTGTTGGATGTTTATTTTATTGTGCTTCTTCCTGACACTCAGTGTTCGTGACTGAGAAGAAATCAATGGGTTCTGTTGGCAGTGTTTTGAAAGGCATATTCCTCAGGTAATAGAAGTAGTTATTCATGGGAAACAGAAATTTTTCTGGATATGAGCCTGCCCTCGTGTAGCTATCTCAGGGCCTCCTTCATCAGCCAATTGCCAGTTCATTTTTTTTTCTGAAGCTACCATAGAAAAATACTTTCTTCTGTGTGTGTTTTAACTACCATTTGCAGGCAATATGCCCAGTACTTTGGAGGATGTACATTGAACTTTTCATTAGAAAAGCTTCCCAAACGGATAAAACTTACTTGATTGCAAATTGCTTCATGATCGCTCATTAAACCTTTGAGTGTGACTACATAAACCAGTTTGGAAGAATATTGGGCAACAGTTGGCTATTCTGACCTTGGTCTACCATTAGATAACAACGTGAGTTAGGGAGCATGTCATTTAACCTCACTGCTTTCGTTTTCTCTCCCCAAATAGAAGCCATGATTTATTTGCAACTGAGGTCCTCCCTGTTTCTAAAAGTGATCAAACGTAGTTTATAGTACAAGTTTATAGTAGAGGAGAAGATTGCAGAAATTGAAACAATAAAAATCCAGTTGGAAGAAAAGAATTAAAGATATCAATCTAGCGGGAAACAGATACGATGCTCAAAATTTATTTCAGTGCTGGGCTTCCTTGTAAAAAGGAAATGAAAGTATATAACCATTATTTACATTATATGCTGTATAAATTTATTTATATATACTATATAACATATAATTGCTTATATATTATACAACATATATAAAATATATAACATATATACAACATATATAATATATAATATATATAACATGTATATATAATATATAACATATATTAAATATTTTACATTATTTATTATATATACTTATATATTATGTGCACAGAAATGATGGTTTTCATATACAGAGATATTTTCATAAAATTAGTTCTAAACAGATTTTTTATGCTGATGTTCCTTTATATAAGGACTTTGAATGACAATATTCATATTGTGTTTAATGATAGTTTTACACAAAAAAATTAATGATAAATTGTCAACATTTTAAGGATGTGGTATTTGCTGGCCAATGTATAATCCTTCATATATACTATCTTAAGTCATTTAAATATCCCTGAAAATTAAATATTATCATCTCCATTTCTAGAGAGGATGAAACCAGCATTTAGAGAAGTTAAGCAATTTTCTTAAGGTCAATGAGCAGATATAACAAAAAGCCATTATCATGTGGTTGTTTCTATACACCTGGGTGTAATTCTTTGGTGAGGCCAAGGTGATGAGAATCATATTAGCTCCTGATATTTAGTACATGGATACCAAGTTTTATCTCTGGAGGGATAGAAGGATAAAATAGTCTTGAACATATTTTGCTAAAGTAAATATTGTTTCCACTCAGTTTTTTACTGCAAACTGGATAATAGCCATCTACAGATAAACTTTCTGATGGGAGCATATGGTGAGAGTATTCTACATTGTTGGTAGAAAAAAAAGCTACATACTTTTACTATCGGATACAAGCAGCAAAGCTGGCATTATTAATAACACCAAGACCTCATTCACATTCTCTCACAGATAACTACACAGAGGTGGATATAAGACTGAATTTGATGAGCTTCCAATCCCTTCCAACTTTAACATTCTGTCACTATAGAATAGACTATATATGAGAGTAAGCCTGTGCTTAACTCCATTGAAAATAAAGAATTCATCAGTGCATCCTTGTTCTGGTACAACCTTCAGACCGTCAAGGTTGAAATAGTGGACTTCTGGGTATGACCATGACTCTAGGCTGAAAACAATGCTCAGTGAGTAAAAGATAAGTACACCCATCTGTTAGTATTACGTTCTACCCTACAAAATAAAACTTATTGAGAATGTCATTATTGGGACAAATTCATTCAATAAAATTAAAATTCAAACAAGGCATAAGAAAATGAATGGAAATTAAAGGCTGGCTTTTGGCATACCTCCTCCTTCCGCCAACTATTGTGCTTTTCTTATTTCTCCATGGGTAATAAAAATGCCTCTTACCATTTATCAAATACCTACTGTGCTCCCAGTGTTTGATACATATCACTTAATCCTTAATAACTTTGCAAGAGAAGAAGAATAATTTCCAATTACAAAAAGGAAGCAGAAGCTGACTGGCCAAGGTAAAAAAAAAGCTACTAATTACAGACCCAGGGTTACAGTCCAGGTCTATCTGATTCTAAGCTTGAACTCCTTAACAAAGCAAGATACTTTCTCTAATAAGCACTATGTCAGATGAACAGTTGTTTCTTGGTATTTGTTGAGCACTCACCTTAGGATTTCTATTCCAGAAGGAAAATAAAAGAAAAGATTGAGAAAAAAAAATCTATAGAATCAGTTTCTACAAAGGAAAGGTCATAGTGATCCAATTTTTGGGTGAAATTCCAGGTCAATGAGCTCATCAGTAGCCCTCTGTTTCTACTTCTTACCACCGCTCTCCCCAGTTCCTCCCTCCCACTCTTCCAGTTGTAAATCCAGTGATTGGTGAAAGGTAGATTTTTTAATGTGTAACCTTAGGCAAAGTTATTTTACCTATCTCAATTTCCTCATCTGTAAAATAGAACTAATAATAATCTACACCACAGCATTGTTGCATGGATGAAACTGGTTAGTCCAATATAGCAAGTAGCACAATATATGGCACTTAGTCATTATTCAATAAATAATTGATTAGCTATTATTGTTGTCACATTTGTTGAATGAATTAATGAATGAAGCTCACACGCAGGGCACATACAGTGTCTGTATAAAATTGTTGTGAATAACAACAAGTGGTATCTGTGTACCAATTCCAATCTCCAGAATAGAGCCTTGCCCCTCAGAAACAAACCGCTTGTCAATAAGTAAGCTAACAGTGATGCAATAATATGTGAAATGTGCTGTGGTCAGCTTTCTCAATCACGGTTCTGTTCCAATATCATCTCAGTATAATCCCAGTTAATGTCACCTACTAGTATTCCTGCCTCTTCAGTTACTGATTCATTTTTTAAAATTCAGTTATTTATTTTAACATTGATTTTTTCAATTATTTTTTTCATTCATTCTACTTCTTATTGAGCATTTATCTGTCTATCATGTATTCCAAACATTGTGGGAGGCACTAGGATATAGAGATAAAAGACCAACTTCCTGTCTTTGAGGACCATTTAGTCCTGTGAAGCAATTCTAATACAATGTGACATGGACTAGATACGAGAGGCTAATACAAACCATGGAGACGGGGAAAGTTAGGAGTATATAGGATTATCGGATTACACAAAAGGTTAGGGTTCCTAAAGGAGTGGCTGGAATTTTGAAGGATAAGTAAGAATAATGATGATTTTTAAGGTAATCTTTTCATTTTAGAATAGTTTTAAGTTTATAGAATCATCGTGAATATTGTATAGAGATTCCTTATACACCCCATATCCAGTTTCTCCTATTGTTAACATCTTGCTTTAATATGGTTCATCTGTCACAAATAATGAGCTAATATTGATATATTACTATTAATTAAAGCCCATATTTAATTCATATTTCCTTAGTTTTACCTAGTTTCCTTTTTCTTTCTAACATCACATACAGGATACCATATTACATTTATTTGTCATGTCTCCTTAGGCTCCTCAAAACTGTGACTGATTTTCATATTTTTCTTTTTTTGATTACCTTGACAGTTGTCATGAGTAATGATCAGGTATTTTGTAGAATGTCTTTCCATTGGGATTTGTCTTATGTTTTCCTCATGATTAGACTGGGGTTATGTGTTTTGGGGAGGGAGTGCCATTGTCATCACATAATATAAAATACTCTCAACTGTTTATGTTAAACTTGATCAGCTGGTGGTAATGTTTATTAGTTTTCTCCACTATAAAGTTACTCTCTTCAACTATTCCATACTGTCCAGGATTAGCACAGAAAAACGCCATCTTAAAAACATCCCTTTCATCTGGAATACTTCCCAAATTTCAGAGAGACAGGATTATTTCTAGTGCTGGAAACTGTAGAAATTTTCTTGCTATAAAACGGGAAGATAAATCAGATACCTTTGGTTTAACCATTCAGATGATTTAATAGCACTGCCTGAAAGAAGTGACATGGTTCTGGAGACCCCTCTAATTACAATTTTCTTCACACACACAGAGCTCTGTTTTATGGGCTGCAGCTGCAGCAACCTTAGGAAGTGCCTCATAATCTCATCAGTGCAAAATGAGGCAGGGAGAGGGGTGAGTGTAGCCGCTCATGGTTTACGGAAGGACAGGGGAGGTAAGCAAAAGCATTAACAATTGTTCGTTCTCATCGTTCAAGGTGCTGAATATACATTATCTTATTTAACTTAACCCACATAATTACCATGTGAGTTAGGCATTTCTGGCCCTATTTTACAGCAGAGTAGTGAAAGTCTCAGATCACACCAGATGGAACGTAGCAGAACTGGAATTTAAGCCCAGGTGTTTGGATTTCCAATCCCATGTTTATAGCACCAAAAGACATTTTAAGCAAAGATCCAACATTAATAATATATTTCATCCTTTTCACCACCATAGAAATTGCAGAGCATGATCACTTGTAGGAAACATTCTTAAACTAAGCCATCATCTTTCCTGTAAGTGGAGAAATAACAGAGGTCTTAGACTGAAAGTGAGGATGAGAGCAGAATTTAGTGATAGACTATTGAAAAAATTCATTGGCTAGAAGAGTAAAACCAAGCCAAAGTATAGCCATCATGGTCCCCATTCAATTAGAATAGTCTCCTTAAAGACCTCAATATAATTTGGTGTACATGGCCTAGACACAGAATTGTTAAGCAGTATCAATTCTAGCTCCTACCTAGTTTTTGATGGATTATTAATCCATTATCCCTGTGAGCTTATTCATTACATATTATCCTATGTTAAAATAAGTCCAACGTATATGTACACAGTACCTACCATGTGCCAAGCACTGTTCTAGGGTCCCTTCCAATCCTTATCTTGCTTAATTCTCAAATATCCTACCATGTAATCACACTGAGTCCCATTTGCAGAAAACGAAACTAAGATTTAGTGAAGATATGTGCTTTCTGATGGTAGCAGAACCAGGACTCAAATCCAGGAAAATTTGCCTACCAAGCCTATTACCTTTCTAATGCCCTGGGAGAGTCTCCATGAAGAAGTGTGGATAATATGTTTGGCCAGATTCATGTCATTTCACCATCTAAGTTCCATATCATAGTTAGCTTTATATAATCTCATTAGTCTATAATAAATTAATTTGTTATTAGAACAATCTGATACTCAATATTTTGAAGCTAATGAGAAAAGGTCAGATTTAAATATCTATACTATAAAGGAACTAAAATAAATGAGATTCAGTGGATATTTGGAGTCCAGACAAAAAGAAAAAAGCTCCCTAAAGTTCTTATGAGTCCTCTGCTTCCCTCAATATTATGAACAGAAAGCAAAATGTTCAGGAAGAGGGAAAAAAGAAAATATCACCAATAAGGTCACTCCGTTACCTGCACAGGCTTCTTTAAAAGCAGCCCGCGGCCAAGGTTCCTGCTGTCAGTTCACTGGACTGGCAAAATATTGGCTAACTACTTCCTTAATCCTATCTTTCTGCTTCCTTGATTCTCAAGGAAGCTTCCAAAAGCTGGGGCTTCAGATACCAAAACTATTGGGAGATCTGGTGCTATATGCAACGTTGCAGCATTCTATTTATTTTAACCCCCAAAAAAAGATTAACTGCAAAGCTCCCTACCACTCTGAGCAGTTTTCAAGCACAGGCAATTGGTACTAAGAAGCTGCAGGTAAACTCCTGTGCTCCCTTGAAAAAATGGAGACAGTTATGCTAAAAGGGGAAAAATCACGTAGAGACGGCCAGTGAAGCCAAGGCATGCAAGTTTTAGAATCCAAAAGACTTGAGCTTGAATTCTAGGCTGCATATCATTTGTGCGTGTCACTTAAATTGCCGGAGCCTCAGTTTCTTTGCCTGTCATGGGGGTTATAATATCTTCCTCACAATGTTGCTCATTCTTTAAGTCATTTACCCACTCAAAAATATTTTTTCCGAAAAAAAAAATATATATATTTTTTCCGGTAGATGTTAGGAACCAGGCTGCATCTGGCATTTGGGATACAGCTCTGAATATATTGGACAAAGTCTCCACCTCATGGACTTGGGGGAGAGACAGACAACAAACAAGAGAACAAATTAAAAACACATGAGTATCTGAGATAATGATGAATGTTCTTACAAAAATAATACAGAGTTATGCGGCAGATAGTGTTGGGGGGGGTGGTTATACCGGGATGGGGTGTTATTGAGAAGACTACATGAGAGAGATAAGTGAAGATGAGCTGTATGTTCCTTCAAGAAAGATGACACATAATAAACATTTTTCCTCAGCATATCACATAGGGCTTGGTTCACAGCATGTACTCAATATGTATTTTAAGTAAATACGTGCTTGATCCCCAGCAGGTGCTCATTTCATGCATCTTCTTTTTATACCTATGAAAGCTGGTTTTCATGGCCTAAAGGAGTCAATGTACACTGCACAAGCTAACCATAATTTCAAACATTTTGATATTACAGAACCTTTACTATATATTTACCATTCACAAACATTTAAATATGAATATGATCCACCGTAAGGTAGGAGCTATGCAAGACTTTAAAAAAAGGAGTAATATACAGTTGCTGTACTTACTAGTCTGGCCAGGGAGGTAAAATGTGCTCAAAAAGAACTGCAATATAAGACAGTATATTATAAAGTCCCTAAGTGTGATAAATGCTTCCTTCCCTTATGTCAAGAGAAGACGAGGTTCACTTATGATGGTGCAACAGGAGGGTTCAAGGAGGAGGTAGGTTTTGAATTAGGTCTCGAAAATTTTAAAAATGAAAATGTAGGAGTAAATGCCTTGCAGTAATTATTATTTTGCTATTTAAAATGATAATCCCAGAAATTTAATTCAGTACTTCTCAAACATTAGCCTGCATCAGAATACTTAAAACACAGATTGCTGTGCCTTACCCCCAGAGTTTCTGATTCCCTAACTCTGGGGTAGGGCCCGAGAATGTATATTTCTGACAAATTTCCAAGTAATTCTCATGCAACTTTCCAGATATTTTCCCCAAACACTGATGTATTATATTCCAGTGGAACAGTTATGTTATCACTGCACCCTCCTGCTCTCTTGTGGGGCATGAATGAAGTATATGTAAGGAATGTGTATGTGTGTGTTCATTGCATGGGTAGATGACAAATACTGTGATATTGGAATAACAATGGAGAATGGTTCATATACCACCTGGAGAAAATGTCATTCCTTTCATTTCTCTCTGATTTCTATCATATACACGGCCCTATATACTCTTCTGTTCTTTTCCTCCTACTTCCCAGACAAATCCTACCTATTATGGTGTTCAAGCAATAAAGCATTGCTGTTAAATTGGGATTTAGAACCACTGGGGTCCTTAGAAACTCTCTAGTCTCAAAGTGATACAGAGTAGGTTGCAACTCTAGTCCCAGACATTCCAGGGCCTTTTCTTGCCCAGCCATATGTGTTCATCAGTCTTTTGATGCTGTTTTACCTTAGGGTGGGTCCCTTAATAAATTTCAAAATAATAATCTTAATATTAAAGTTGTCCACGAGATACAAAGTGTTTTTCTTTTTACCGCAAAGACACTCACTGAAACATTATACAACTAAAGACGCAAACAGCCAGCCCTGCCATGCCAGCGATACTGAGGAGGGCATGCTGAATGGGCCTTCAACTTGCAGCATCACTACATTAAGGTGTATGCAGACTTCTTTGATTTAAGATTCTTACATCAGAATCTTCATAGAACAAATAATTACAATATTCTACCAATTAAAGAAGCAGCCTATTTTGACATTAAATTAATTTTTAATTTAATTGTTTCAAATAATAAAATTCTATTTTTCATTTGAGATAGACCTTATTAAACACAAAATACCAGCAGGGATATTCGCTCATATCATATCACCTTTATAGCACAAAGATCTCAAGATAAAAATAACAGAAAATATTTGTATTCTATTCTAATATATTATGGCCAAGAATACTGGAAAAATGATATTTTCTAGTTTATTCAACTTGTTAATGACATATTTTCAATTGCTATTTGTATAATTGGAAAAAAAACAAATCTAATACCTTAGCTGATAAGCTTGAAATATGGATCAAGCCTTGTAAACTAATATTGTACCTTAACACTCTGCTTGTAAATTATCTTCTACACCTTTGCCCAGCTTTGCATCATAGCAGACTCCCTATAACCATAACTGGCTGTTCTACAGATGAATATTTCAAATGTCAAGTAATCAAATGAGTTCTATACCACTAACAGGCAAGTTTTTCACCAAGAAAGGTTCATTTCTCTCTTCTTGATGTCTTTCTTCAGCCAGAAATCTATACAATGTTAGCAGGAGAAACTGAAAACTGAAAACTAAGTATAGTGAGAATGAAGTCTAGAAAGGCTTGTTCAAGTTATATAAGTCATATTTTTCCTCTGAAACCTGCATTTGTGTCTCTAACTGCCAGGGAGAAACTTTAGTTCTGTTCAAGAAATAATTACTGACTTGATTTACACTGGTGGCTGACAATGAATTGTGAACTCGGTAGCTGAGATGCACACCAACACACCTGTGGAAGTTGTGAGGATGGCAACAAGAAGCAATGTGGAAAGGAAAAAATAGATCAGATGCTAAAGACTTCAATGGGAGTGAAAATTTAAGACAGAGGTTAATGCAGACGTAAAGAACGTAGAGTCAATACAATTAAAAAGGGGTATGTAATAATAGGAACCAAACAATAATTTGGAAGTGAGTTACACTTAAAAGATGTTTCATACTGACTTGAAAAGGTGTTCATGATATATTTTTGTTGCTTTTAAAATTAAGTTACAAAAGAAGGTGCATAGGATTGAATTTTTGTTAAAATATTCCTTAACAAAATATGGAGAGAAAGAGGGAAGGAGGAAAAGAAATTGATTTTGAAAAATTATAGAGAAAAGGTAGAAAATTACACACAAAACTGTAAACAGTAGTTATCTCCATAAGTAGAATTGGAGGGTCAGGATTTTATATAGGTACTTTATACTTCTGTAGCATCTGTATTTGGAGCATTGAATATATTAATAGCATGGTGTAATGGAAAGAGTCTTTGAAGTCAGAAACACCTAAAATGAAATTTTGTCTCAAGCCTACTGTGACCTTGTAAAATTACTTATTTTCTCTGTGCCTTAGTTTCCTTGGCTACTGTAAAAAGGCAATAATTATATCTGCGTTATAAGCCAATATGAAACTAAAATGAGGTCACATATATGAAAATACTAACATATGATTGTGATTCAGTGTGTGGGATCTATTATTATTTCTCATATTCTAAGTCCCTGTTGGAGGGAAGAAAAAGAGATATAGAGACTAATTACTCTTTCATTACCTGTGAATTGAATAAAATTTAAGAAAAAGAGAAATCCATAAGCCAACAGGGAAGGTCATCCAGGAAAATTGGTTTTATGACTATTTAATTCTTTTTTCTCATAGTATCTCACATCCTATTGAAGCCATACATTTTAGTAACACCAGTGACAAAGTGGATGTGTTGAAGTAAAGAATGGTCAAGTGATTGTATATGGAACAAAAGAAAAAGGGCTTCATCACAACCTCTCAGGAGGCAGGGACACCTCCTCAGGCTCCGTCTTAGCCCCACATCCCAGGCCCTACCTTCTCTTTCACATTGGATGTTTGTTTACTAGGCTGCGCCTTGCAATGCTTAATTGTTCCACACCACATCTGGTTATTCCCCAACTATTTCAAAGCCTGGAAGCAATTGGTACCTAAGTTACAGTGCCAAACAGGCTACTGAAACAGGAAAGGCCAGGAACAGTTTGGTTTATTAGATAAAATTCGTTTATTACAAAGTTTCTGATTTTCATACTTCTACATCAATTAGGAAATCATAAACCCTGGGGTTGCGCTATAGACCAAGCTCTCACAAATTAGTCACCCTGGTCTAGTCTGTAAAACAGGACTGTGACATCTAGGTCTTGAAAGAAAATTCTTCCACCTTATTTAGCATTTTTGTGTTCTTACTAGGATATATGGCCATATTTGAATTCAACTTTGAATAAATTTAATTCAATATATATTTATTTAACATCCATGCACTTAAAACTATGGCAACTTCTATGAAAGATATAACAGAAATTTTACATCCCTCCTATAGTTTGTGTGCTTGTCCTCCCAGAAACTCATGCTAAAATTTCTTTGTCCCTGTGGCTATGTTAGCAGGTGGGACTTTGGGAGGTTTTAGGGCCATGAGGGCTCTGCTCTCATCCATGGGATTAATGCCATTATAAAAAGACAAATTAGGCCCACTTTCACCTCTTTTCCCTTGCATCTTCCAACACAAGAAGAGGAAGCATTCCTCTCCTCTGGAGGATGCAGCATTCAAGGTACCATCTTGGAATCAGAATCATCAAATCTGCCAGTGTCTGGATATTGGATTTCCCAACCACCAGAACTGTGAGCCAATAAATATCTGTTTATAAATTACCCAGTCTTTATAGTCTGTTATAGCAGCACAAAATAGACTAAGACAAACCCTTACTACAAGAAGCCTGCATTCTCATTAATTATAGTTAATATCTATGTAGTATCTAAACCTAATTATTACCTGATTTTTGACATTTAAAAACCCAGATTTGAACTACTATGATTTTTGGCTTATATAACACATGACCAAAGTGTTTGGTGACATTAAATAAACACAAAACATAATGTTAGCTGTTCAAAAGGAAAAATATCTTAGTATAGCTCTAATAGAGTTATTACTTTTTTCTGCTCAAAACATAATTGACTTTATAACACAAATAAACCTAAGAAGTTAATGAGGGAAGGAAAGCTACAAATTATATGGTAGAAGCACTACTAAAAATATTTTTTGTATTATGCTGTCAGTATAGTATTTTTTGAGGAATAACTCAATGCAACAGGAAACAAACTATGACAATTAGTGACATATAACAAAGTCATATATATTAACCCAACCATACCTAGTGGGAAGGTTGATAGAAAACTTAAGTCTCCTTAATAATTAGCGCTTTGTTATTCAGATTCTGAAATAATTTGATATCAAGCAACACACATATTTCAAATATTTCAATAAATCTGTAAAACAATTTTCTATCACAAGCACTCTGATAATAAAGTTATACATGTTAAAATTTAAGCACTGAGTTCACTGAGTTTAAGTTTTTTAATACCAGAATGCTGTGTACTTGATTATTCTACACATATTCCTAATGAAATTTTGTAGAAGGCATTGTGGTAGTACATGGTAAGGATGATGAATATAGAAACTTTTTCTCGTTTCCTAAATGCCTTATATTAAAAAGTCCCTACATCTATTATTCAAAACTTCCTACTGAATAATCACAGTAAGGTGGTTAGCTGGGTAGTAGACACTAATGAATGCTTGCTTTCTGGGGAGATGGGGGAAGGTGGTAGAAAGGCAACAAGGGAGACAACAAAAGCCATATATGTTATATTACACTATAATTTTTACTCCTATTATATTTTTACTTATATTTTAGTATTATCATTTACTTTTGCTTTTTTCTTCTTTCTTAAAGAGAGACATTATCTTCTTTAAAAACTCTAAAATAGACACCAATAAAGACACAGAAAGCATGACATTTACTAAAAAATCTAGCAACCAGAATTCACCCTTTTTCCAAATAATACAATTACAACGACTGCAAGTATGGAACTTCTTACTGTTTTTGATCAGCTGACCCTAATCTATTTCCTGAATGGCAAAATGTGTATATTTGACTTTTTTCCTAATTCTTCTAGCTAGTTCCTTTTTCAATAAAAGCATCTTCAGAAGGATTGGCCTTCAGAAGAATGCCCAAATGATTTTTCTTGTACAATTTATTGTGTCTATTTGTCCTTATCAGTGGCTACAGAGCTTTGTGGCAATACAAAAGTATCAACATCCATCCATCCTGAGAAAGTACTTCAGAAAGCATGACAGGAACAATCACAATGCCATGCAGTTGACCTTTTCAGGGAGACTTTTGATAAATACATTCTTTTATTTAATCTCTTTGTGCCTTCATTTCCTCATCTGTTAAATGATAATTATAATTGTACTTAACTTATAGCATTATTGTAAAGACTAAACAAAATAGGACCACAGTGCCTGGAACATAGTAAGTAGTTAGTATTAGCTATGATAATAAAATAACAACAATAGTAATCTTATATTTAAAGAACATCTCTTTTAAAAATATATAAGCTAAGGCCCTAAGATGGGTTATATGATGTTCCCATGTTAGCATAAAATTGAGAATCTTAGGCCCAGATTATCTGATTCCAAATCCTATGCTTTTATGCCTTCTTGTATTTCATTAAGACGACAGGACATATACACAGAATTGCAAGTAAAAATATTCTAATAATATGGAGAAACACTAAAGTTTAGGGGAGAAAATAGAGAAGAGTAATGCATGTGTATTCCATTCACTAGTCCATGGTAAAAGTAGGACTAAACACATTCTTAATGATGAACAAAATGTGGCTATGAGGGAAAAAGTAATTCAATGAGATAATTCAAAAGAATAATGAACTGCAAAAAATTATTTATATATATATGGTTCAGAGTATAACTTATGAAGGATGATTTACCCCAGAGATGAGGCCTAATAAAGGTTTAATAACAACTTCATTCTGGATATATGGACACTTTATATACTTAAACCTTCAAAATTCTATTTTATAAAACAAGAACTTTATTTTGAAAGCAACTTGGAGTGGGTTAGCCATGGGGAGGAAGAGATACAATATTTTGCTTCTTAAGCAAGCCAGTAGTTAGGTAAGTGTTATTACTTTACCTGAATTTTTTATGCCAGCAATTACTTATTTAAAACATTTACAATCTTGCTGTTATAAATAAGAAGTCCTTTTTTTTTTTTTTAAAGACAGAGTCTTGCTCTGTTGCCCTAAGTAGAGTGCAGTAGCGTCATCATAGCTCACTGCAACCTCCAACTCCTGGGCTCAAGCGATCTTCCTGCCTCAGCCTCCCTAGTAGCTGGGACTACAGGCACGTGCCTCCACACCTGGCTGATTTTTTTCTATTTTTTGTAGAGACGGGTTGCTCTGACTCGGGCTGGTCTTGAACACCTGAGCTCAAGTAATTCTTCTGCCTCAGCCTCCCAGAGTGTTCGGTTTACAGGCCTGAGCCAGCGCGCCCGGCAATAATAAGTCTTAAAAATTGTTCACACACTTTCAGTCAGCCAGGTGGACTCCATGCCTGTAGTCCCAGCACTTTGGGAGGCTGAACAGGGAGGATTACTTGAGCTCAGGAGTTTGAGACCAGCCTGAGCAACATAAGGAGACCCTGTTTCTACAAAAAAGCCAAATTGTGGCAGCAATTTGGGAGGAATTAGAGAACATTATCCTAAGCGATATATCTCATGAATGGAAAAACAAATACCACATGTACTCTTTAATAAATTGGAACTAACTGATGGGCACATAAGTGCACACAGGGAAGTAAAAGTACCTACGAGGTACAATGACCACTATTTGGGTGATGGGCATATTTATAGCCCTGACTCAAGCCATGTAACAAAAACATTTGTACCTCCTTAATATTTTGAAATAATAAAAAAAAATGAAGAAAAAAAATTAACTGGGCATGGTGGCATGCACCTGTAGTCCCAGCTACTTGGGAGGCTGAGGTGGGAGAATAACTTGAGCCCAGGAGTTGGAGGTTGCAGTGAGCTATTAGGATGCCACTACACTCTAGCCCAGGCAATGGAGTGAGACCCTGTTCTAATTAAAAACAAAACAAAACAAAACAAAACAAAACAAAACTGTTCATACACTTTGTACAATAATTTAATCTTCTTACTTGCTTATGGGTTTCTTCTTGTTAATTTAGCTAAAAGATTTCTTTAAAATACGGAGGTAAATAGTACATAAAATATGTTCATTTATGCGCTTTATAGAATTGTGAAAAATAGAAAGAATTTAAGGGTCCCTAAATCCATAATGTTGTTGAAAAAAGATAGGATATTATAAAGCCATGATAATAATGTTAATAAAGAGTATTAATAACATGGAAAAATATGCTCTTTACAATGCTAAATAAAAAGAAAAAAATGCAAGCAAAAAAATCCAAAATTATATGCATAGCTGCTTTTTAAAATTATGCATAAGGTAATAAGAAAAAATACTAAAATGTTAAAAGTTTTGTTTCTGTTGGAATTTGAATGATTTTTTAAAATTTTTTCTTCACTTTTTTCTTTTCTAAATGTTAAATAATATCTATAAATTATTTTTGCATTTGGAAATCATGTATATGCTTTTAATTATATCATTTATGCCCTCCTTATTTTCACTTCATACATATACAGTTTAAGTTATTCTAAGACACCAGAATATTAGGAGAATAATTCAAAGGTGCAAACAGAGGACCCAAGAAGTTACACTTGAAACAATGCCTACACCAAAAAATATAATAACTAAATTAGTATTAAGGGATAACATTTATTTTTTTTTCCACTTTTTGGCTATTTTTTTTTTTATAATTTATTTTTTTAATTTCAGAATATCATGGGGGTACAACACTTTGGCCATACACATTGCCCCTGTTCTGCCCGAGTCAGAGCCACAATCGTGGTCGTCTCCCAAACTGTGCTCCCCACATCCATTCAGTGAGAGTTTTTCCCATCCCTTCCACCCCCCTCCCGCCCGCCCTCTGATGAATGTTATTGCCCTGTGTGATGTAAGTGTTCATCAGTTAGTACCAGTTTGATGGTGAGTACCAGTGATGCTTGTTTTTCCAATCCTGTGACACTTCGCTTCGAAGAATGGGTTCTAGCTCCGACCAGGATAATACCAGATGTGTTAATTCACTGTTGTTCCTTATTGCTGAGTAATACTCCATGGTATACATATACCACATTTTATTGATCCACTCGTGTATTGATGGGCACCTGGGTTGTTTCCACAACTTTGCAATTGTGAATTGTGCTGCTATGAACATTCGTGAGCAGATGTCTTTATTATAAAATGTCTTTTTTTCTTTTGGATAAATACCCAGTAGTGGGATTGCTGGGTCAAATGGTAATTCTACTTTTAATTCTTTGAGGTATCTCCATATTCTTTTCCATAGAGGTTGTACAAATTTGCAGTCCCACCAGCAGTGTATGAGTGTTCCTATCTGTCCACATCCCCGCCAACATTTGTTCTTTTGGGACTTTTTGATATAAGCCAATCTCACTGGAGTTAAGTAATATCTCATTGTGGTTTTGATTTGCATTTCCCTGATGGTTAGAGAAGTTGAGCTATTTTTTATATGTTTGCTGGCCACTATTCTGTCTTCTTTTGAAAAGTTTCTGTTCATGTCCTTTGCCCATTTTTTAATAGGGTTGTTTGATTTTTTCTTGTTGATTTTCCTAAGTTCTGTATAGATTCTGGTTATCAGCCCTTTATCAGATGTGTAGCATGCAGATATTTTCTCCCATTCTGTAGGTTGTCTGTTCACTCTAGTGATAGTTTCCTTGGCTGTGCAGAAGCTTTTTAATTTGATCAGGTCCCATTTATTTATTTTGGTTGCTGCTGTTATTGCTTTGGGGGTCTTCTCCTTAAATTCTTTGCCTAGGCCAATGTCCTTAAGAGTTTTTCCAACATTTTCTTTGAGAATTCTTATGGTTTCATGTCTTAGGTTTAGATCTGTTATCCATTGTGAATTGATTTTTGTGAGAGGTGAGAGGTGTGGGTCCACTTTCAGTCTTCTACATATGGCCATCCAATTTTCCCAGCACCATTTGTTGAATAGGGAATCTTTTCCCCAGTGTACGTTTTTCTGGAATTTGTCAAAGATCAGGTGACTGTATGAGGTTGGTTTTATATTTGGGTTCTCAGTCCTGTTCCATTGGTCTACGTGTCTGTTCTTGTGCCAATACCATGCAGTTTTGGTTACTATAGCCTTGTAGTATAGTTTGAAGTCTGGTAGACAGATGCCTCCCAATTTGTTCTTTTTGCTTAAGATTGCTTTGGCTAGACGGGGTCTTCTCTGGTTCCACACGAAGTGTAGAATTATTTTTTCTAGATCGGCAAAAAATGATGTTGGTATTTTGATAGGGATTGCATTGATTCTGTAAATTAATTTAGGTAGCAAAGCCATTTTTACTATGTTGACTCTGCCTATCCAAGAGCATGGTAAGGTTTTCCATCTATTTACATCCTCTGCAATTTCCTTTCTCAGTGCTTCATAATTCTCTCTATATAGGTCTTTGATCTCCTTAGTTAGATATATTCCTAAATATTTAATTTTCTTTGTTGCTATTGCAAAAGGTATAGCATCTTTAATTTGTTTCTCGGCTTGATTGTTATTAGCATATATGAAGGCTATGGATTTGTGTGTATTAATTTTGTATCCTGAGACTTTGCTGAATTCATTTATCAATTCCAGTAATCTCTTGGTTGAATCCTTGGGGTTTTCTATGTATAATATCATATCGTCTGCGAATAGTGAAAGTTTGACCTCTTCTGCCCCTATCTGGACGCCCCTGATTCCTCTGTCTTGTCTAATTGCTGTGGCCAGGACTTCCAGCACTATGTTGAAAAGAAGTGGAGATAGTGGACACCTTCGTCTGGTGCCAGTTTTAAGGGGGAATGCCTTCAATTTTTCCCCATTCAGTATGATATTGGCTGTGGGTTTATCGTATATGGCTTTAATAGTTTCTAGGAATGAGCCATCTATGCCTATATTGTTAGAGTTCTTATCATAAAAGGTGTTGGATTTTGTCAAAAGCCTTTTCTGCATCTATTGAAAGGATCATATAATCTTTGTTCTTGCTTTTATTTATGTGGTGAATTACATTTATAGATTTGCGTACGTTGAACCATCCCTGCATCTCGGGAATGAAGCCCACCTGATCATGGTGGATTATTTTTTTGATGTACATTTGAATTCGGTTTGCAAGGATTTTATTTAGAATTTTTGCATCTATATTCATAAGGGATATTGGTCTCTAGTTTTCTTTTTTGTTTGTCCTTTCCTGGCTTTGGTATCAAGGTGATATTGCTTCGTAGAATGAGTTTGGGAGGATTCCATCCTTCTGGATATTTCAAATAATTTCTGCAGTATAGGCACCAGTTCTTCTTTGTAAACTTGGTAGAATTCAGGTGTGAACCCATCTGGTCCGGGATTTTTTTGTGGGTAGATTTTTAATTACTGCTTCAATTCGGTGCTTGATATTGGTCTGTTTAGAAATTCAGTTTCTTCCTGGTTGAGCCTAGGGAGGTAGTGTGTTTCTAAGAATTTGTCTATTTCCTCCACGTTTTCGTGTTTGTGGGCATAGAGATTTTTGTAGTATTCAAAGATGATGTTTTGTATTTCCATGGTATCAGTTGTGACTTCTCCTTTTCATTTCTAATTGAGCTTATTAGAGTCCTTTCCTTTTTGCTTCTGGTCAACCTGGCAAGTGGCCTGTCTATTTTGTTTATCTTTTCAAAAAACCAGCTTTTCGTTTCATTGATCTTCTGTATTGTTCTTTTGTTCTCGATTTCATTTAATTCTGCTCTAATTTTGGTTATTTCTTTTCTTCTGCTGGTTTTAGGATTGATTTGCTCTTCCTTTTCCATTTTCCCTTTAAAATGATTCCTTAGTTTACTGATTTGTGACTTTTCTGTCTTTTGGATGTGGGAATTTAGGGCGATAAGTTTTCCTCTCAGGACTGCTTTTGCTGTATCCCACAGATTTTGATAACTTGTGTCTCCATTATCGTTTAGTTCGAAGAATCTTTTGATTTCATTTTGAATCTCCTCTTTGACCCAATAATCATTCATCAATAGATTGTTAGTTTCCAAGTTTTTGGAGGAAGATGTGAGTTTCTGTTGGAATTGATATCTAATTTTATTCCGCTGTGGTCTGAAAAGATACATGGTATGATTTCTATTTTTTGAATTTGTTTAGATCTGTTTTGTGGCCTAGGATGTGGTCAATTTTAGAGAAATTCCATGAGCTGATGAGAAGAATGTATATTCAGTGTTATTTGGGTGGAGTGTTCTGTAGATATCTGTTAGGCCCAAATGTTCTAGAGTCCTGTTTAGGTCTTTTATTTCTCTATTTAATTTTTGTTTGGAGGATCTGTCCAGTTCCGTCAGTGGGGTGTTGAAGTCCCCTGCAATTATGGCATTCCTGCTTATTATGTTGTCTAGATCTAGCAGCATTTGCTTTATGTACCTGGGTGCTCCTGTGTTGGGTGCATAAATGTTTAGGATTGTTAAATCCTCTTGTGAAATTTTTCCCTTCACCACTATATAGTGTCCATTTTTGTCCTTCTTTACTTTTATTGCTTTAAAGTTGATGTCATCTGAAATGAGGATGGCTACTCCAGATTTCTTTTGGTTTCCATTAGCCTGGAAAATTGTATTCCATCCTTTCACCTTGAGTCTGAATGCGTCTTTGTGTGTAAGGTGTGTTTCCTGAAGACAACAGATACTTGGTTTGTATTTTTTAATCCATTCAGCCAGCCTATGTCTCTTCAATGGGCAGTTCAAGCCATTTACATTTATTGAGAGAATTGATATTTGGGGTAAATTTCTGATTATTCTGTTGGGTGGTATCTTTTGTTTTACCTCTTGCGTCATTGTGGAATCTGGTTTCTGGGGTTTTAGCCTTTGCATAATTTTACATAGGTGGGTGTCTGTTGCGCTGGTTAGTGTATAATGCAGGTCTAAGCATTTCTTGCAAGGCCGGTCTGGATTTCGCAAATTCTATCAGTGATTGCTTATCTGGAAAGGTCTTTATTTCTCCCTCATATAAAAAGCTTAGTTTGGCAGGATACAGAATTCTGGGTTGACCTTTGTTTTGTTTTAGGAGATTGATGATGTCTCCCCATTCCCTTCTGGCTTGTAAGGTTTCAGCTGAGAAATCTGCAGTTAATCTGATGGGTTTCCCTTTGTAGGTTACCTCCTTTTTTTGTCTTACAGCTCTGAGGAGTGCCTCTTTTGTGTTTACTTTGGTCAGTCTAATAATTATGTGGCGTGGTGAATGCCTTTTCACGTTGACTCTCCCAGGAGTCCTGTGTGCTTCTTGTACTTGGATGTCGAGATTTCTGGCTAAGCCATGGAAATTTTCCTCTATTATTCCTTCAAATAAATTTTCCAGCCCATGCAAATTTTCTTCCTCTCCCTCAGGGATACCTATTATCCTTATGTTTGGCCTCTTTACATAATCCCACATTTCTTGTATGCTTTTTTCCTGTCTCTTGTTTTGTGTTCTTTCTCTTCAGCTGATTTATTTAGCGCATAGGAGCTGTCTTCTAGCTCTGAAATTCTTTCCTCTGCATGGTCCAGCCTATTCTTAAGGCTTTCCACTGTGTTTTGTAGATCCTTGAATGCTTCTTTCATTTCTAGGATTTCTATTTGATTTTTCCGTAATATTTCTATTTCTTTGGAGAATTTTTCATTCATTTCTTGCATTTTTCTTGTGGTTTCTTTGTGCTGGGATTCAATTTTCTCTTGAATTTCATTGAGCTTTCTTATAATCCATAAACGAAATTCCTCTTCTGTCATTCTACCCATTTCATTTGGGTTGGTATCCATTGCTGAGGAACTGATAATTTCTTTTGGGGGTGACTTTTCACTCTGATTTTTCATGTTCCCTGAGTTCTTTCGCTGGTTTTTTCTCATCTGGCCTCTTGGTCGAGAGCTGGGGGTGTTAGAGCTAGTTTATGGTCCTGTCACCAGGCCCACAATTATTTTTCCTTGGCAAAGCCAGGGAGAGAAGTAGTGGCCTGTATTGTCTTAGGTGTATTTTAGCAAGTTTGTTGGATCTTGAGTTAACTCTGACCTGTGGTCTTCTCCTCTTCCCAGTGGAGTGTGGTGAGAATGACCTCCCAGCTTGGGCTCTGAGCTAATGGATTGTACTTGAGAATATGAGTCCTCCGCTCCCTATTAGCTAGGTATTCTGTTATGTCCGTGGCAGACTCTGATTCCCCAGTTGGGGTATGCGAAAGCCCTGTGCTTTGGGAGGGTTCTTGTAGCTCCTAGGGGTTACTTTGACCCTGCTCTTCCTGAGGTTCTGGTAGAAACACAATTTCCTTTGGCTGCAGTGTGAGAGCTGAGTTGGGAAAATTCTACACAGCTCAGAGGTTGCTCATCTAGCCACGTGTGGCTGCCCTTCTGATGTGTGTCTCCGCGTGAAACTGGTTGATAGGGGGATCTCCAATTGTGCACCCCTTTTCCACCACTAGACCTCAAGGCGAGGCAGGTGGCCGTCTCTATCCCCAGCAGTCTCCACCGGGGGGATGTTCCCACGGGGAGGGGGGAGTAGTGGCAGCTGGAAGCACTCTTGGGTGGCGCGAAATTCCCTATTGAAGTGGGCAGGATTATGGGGAGCTGCTCTGGTTCAGCCTGTGGCTCTTGAGGTATTTGGTTGTCATGGGAACCAGCAGTTATATCGGGATAACATTTATTGACTTCCTACTGTGTACTACACATCATAAAAATTTTATATATATTTTAAAATATTAATTTAATTTGCACAACAAATAGTTCATGTATGTCTACCATTATTCTCATTTTCTGTGACTCAGTTTTCTCATGTATAAAATTGGGATAATAAACTCATAAGATTGACATGAGAATTAAATAAATTAATAAAAGTAATGTGCTCAGAAAAGTGCCCAGACACCTAGTAAATGCCACATAATTGTTTCCTAGCAGCAGCAGCAATCATTTTACATTTGATGAAATTGAGATATACAGAGGTTAAATAACTTGTTCAAATTCTGGTCTATTTAACCTCAGAATACATGCCCTTAAACCCAGTGATAAAAACAATAAACTAAAATATAATAAATATATAAATATTTCAGTTATAATAAACATAATTGTTGTGAGAATGAATGTCCTTAAAATAAAAATTATCTGAATATTAAGCATACTTTCCAATTGGTGTCCTGGCACCAGGAGGTTTGTTCTGTGCAAGCACTTCTACTCACCAGCTCTGTGACCTTAAATAAGTTGCTTAAATTTCCTAGGCCTGAATTTTTCTTTTTTAAAATGAGGAGGTTGAAAAAGGAATACAAAATAACAGAAGCTAACATTTTTTGAACACTTATTGTGTGCCAGGGATTGTACCAAATTAATGATCACAGCTGCTCTATAAACCAAAAATATAGATGATCATCCCTTTCCCGAAATGTGGTAATTGAGGCTTAGAGAACTTGCTTCATGTCCACAGCAAATAGTGATGGACCTGGGATTTGAACCCAGAGCTATCTGAATTTACTGTCTGAGCTCTTTCTTGACAACTATTCAATACTCCTATTAGAACTCTCAGTTCACTTCCAGATCTGATCCTCTATCAATATTGCTAATTAATGATGTGACATGAATATGATGTGAAAAAGTTCAACTTCTTCCCCCAACCACTCCTGCCATTCAAAATCTCACCATTTTTCTTGTGATGGAGACATGATTAATGAAGTCTTTGATTAGCACCTAATTTTTGTAGTATTGTACTCAATATTTTGTAAGAAAAGTTAAAAGCCTAGTCCAAGTATATAGATCTTGGCACATAGTGAGTGTTCATTTAATAATTAATATATCAGACAGCTTTATATTTACAAAGTGCATTAACTGATTATTCAACTGACCATCATAACAAAACATTAGTACAGAAAGTACAGGTACAGGCATCTTTCATCTTGCAAATGAGGATCTATGTATTCAGAAAGGTTAAGTGAGCTGCCCAAGGTCATCCCAAAGTGGAAAATAAAATATGTTCTCCAAAGCAATTCCAGGATTAATACTTTTTCCACTGACCTCAAAATCAAATTCTTTGATTTTCTAAAAGGATCAGAAATAAAGTTTTCCATACTTAAGTTCAATCACTTCAGCATGAGTTTCTGCCTCTTCTCAGGAACAGTTAAAATTTATTTCAGTTGCCTATGATTAGAAATTGTGTACAATTTACAAAACTCCACTCATGGCCACTTTAGTATTTCATATATAAAAACTTGATATTTTTAATTTTTCTTCTTTCTGTTTCTAAATGATATTCTTTCTTCCTAGTAATAGCAGAATTGTTATACTCTCTTCAGCCTCTTCAAACCTTCGAATTGTATACAATAATTTGCCATCTACCAATAGTGTGAAAGTAAAAGCATAAACATATAGCAGCCTTTGAGGCTAGGAGAAAAAATTCCTGCCAAAGCAACCCAAATTACTACTCTCTGAAATCACAAAATAATTCTGCTTCCTTCAAAGATGGTGCATTCCAAATAAGTGAAACCAACCAGTACGACTATCGATTCTACAGATTACACAAAAGAACTAAAAAAATTAGAGTTTAAGATTCAGAAAAGACCTGGGAAGAGGGAGATGGTTGAGAACTCCAAAACAGAGGTAGATACCAAGAAACGCTTGAGATTATGAATAAATTAATTCAAAGAATGTTAAGTTTAAAAGGAAAAATGTAGAGTTACACATAGATAATTAGATAATTATCAGAGGTCTAAAATTCCTAAAAAGAAGTTGTCTCAATTTTGTTAAACAAGCCAGAAAGTGTCTTAATTCCTTGTGATTACGCATCTTACAGTTTATTGTTTAAAGTTGTCTGCAATACCTGTTAGTGAGGGAGATTTAAAATCTTACTCTTTTATTTAAAAAATTATATGGCATCTAACCCAGACTTTCTATATCAAATGGAACAGTACTTATCATCTTCATACTAGATCAGGACCATTCAATAGTGTCAACATAAAGGAACAACTAGGACACCCAGGGTGCTCCATATGACTCCATTCAATCCCAGAATATAAATCACTAGGAAGTATAAAATAACCCTATATTAAACAAAATGGCAACACATTGATTGTTTTTTCTTACTTTAACCAAAGATATCTACATGTATTCTATTCACTCCTTGCCCTATAGGTATTTCTTTATGAGTTTCTGCTTACATATAACCATATTCTTTCTATGAGGGCAAATTTTATACTAATATGAGGCCATGGTTTGTTATGCATTTGAGAAAAGTCATGTGCTGGCAAGCGCTTCCATCTCACCTTTTTCTTTGTATCTACTGCACAGCTGGGCACATATTACATAACAAATAAGTGTTTGTAAATTAATGAGCAAAATAATTTATTTGTTGTAGTATCATATGGATCTCGAGCTCTATTTGGTGTGCTTTCATATGCTATATACTTGCATTGAAATATATTCTATTTCATCAAAAATATGTTGTGCAAAAATTTTTCCCAAATCTTCAAAAGTGTTGCTTTTGATGTCAGCTTTCAATTATTTTCACAATTTCAAAAACTTGGCAAATTAAAGTACCATCAGACCCCCAAACATACTTTATTTTGCATTTTCTTAGGTATCAGAGGGTTTACTTATATCAATTATATATAAATACAAAGCCCTATAATTAATATTTCCAGCTTGACTTTTCAGCATATATTTTTTAATAAAATCCAAATTTTTAACATGAAATGTAATGGAAAATTTATGGTTGTTTATGTGTTTGTGTTTCCTCTGAGCAAAAAATTAAAACAAGTTATGCTCAATTATCCCAATAATGATAAGGGATGAATTTACTGATTTGGGAATTGAAAACAATCAAATTTAATTTAAGTACAAATAATATAGGCAGATTGCTTGTTTAATTCTTTTCAGTGTCTTGATATATTTATTTGTCTTTCTCAAATTATTTCAATAAAAATACATTAATTATCAATTTCATTTGTAGTTTTTTTTAAAATTCCATGAAATTGAAATTAAACTGACATGACACTTCAGTATGTCTTACTTAACTTTTATATTTTTCTAGATTCCTAAAGGATAAAAAGCCATCAAATGGAAATTGAGCAATACATTTTTCCTTAAAAAATAAATGGCTATCTATTCCCATTAAAGAAAGTCAAGGCTTAAAATCCTAACCCAAATCTGGTGAAAATCAGATATATAACATTTGAAAATGAGTTATATAACCAGAGAAATATGAAGGAGGTTTGTGAAGAAATTCTCGAAGATATAAATAAATCTCTTTTTAGAATTCTTGAGGAAAGGAATGCAGAAATCCTCTTTTTACCCTATTTATATTCTATCTACTTTTCATTGTAGCTATGAGTGAGACTGACTTTCAGATAATATTAATAATATACCAATAATAGCATCAAAATCTGTACCTTGATATCACTTCATGGATTACAAAGGACTTTTATAATTTCTGAAAACCCAGTAAACACTTGATAGTTATTATTATTGCCATTGGTATTATTTGAGCTATGACAATCTGCGAAAGAGCATCCATTTAGTTTTCAAACTAATATAGCAATTAAATATTATTTATCTGTTTTATTTCCTAGGGTCCATCTTATTTCCTTTTGATTTTATACTCAGGTATATGGCATGCCTCAATGTGCTACAACTTAGTTAGCTTCTATTAACAAAGCTTTCAGTCAGACTATTAAAGATCCATAAGGATGTCCAATTTGAAATTTACAAAAAAGTTATGTATTTATTACACACATTTATTTTCTTTTCACTACAAAAATTGCTTGTGTTTGTTTTAAAAGTAAAAAGAATTCAGACGTCCTTAAAGTATATCACTTACTTTCCATCCTCAGTCTGCTCTAGTTCCATACCCACATCCCCTACATACACACTCATATGAGTCTGGTTTTGGAAATTTTCCCGACCTTACTATCTTACTACACCATAATACCTCTCAACATACATCAGCAATTGGAGGAGGAAAGTATGGTGTTTACTCATAATTGTGCCAAAGCACTAAGCATCCTGCCTTTCATTGTGTGATTGCAAACCTAACTTCCAAAAGGAAAATAAGTATGAATCTTAAAACTCACTACATATATTGGTCACTTTCCTGACCAATTCTCCACCTTATTTGGTAGTCAATTTTAACTAGGCAAAACCAAATTGAAACATCATTTATGGGTTTTTTCTTCATTGACAAGATAAGGCAAGGCAAGTTCTTGGCAGGCAAATTTAGAAGATACTTATTGAATATTTCCTATATATCAAGCTTGATACTTAGTGCTTTATATTTAGTTTTCACAATAGTCTTATGGGGGAGGTATTATTATCTCAATTTGATAATGAGGAAATTAAATTAAGTGACTCATTCAAAGTCCCCCAACTAGCAAATATGTTAATCAGGATTTGCACTTAAACTTGCCTGTATTCATGCTACTACTTAAAAGAGAATTATTCCAAAGGGTCAAGGAACTTAAATTCCAGAGATAGCTTCACAATAAACTTTGTAAATTTAAGGTTACGACTCCACTGTAGGTCACCTATTTCATGGAACTAATTTTACTTCCAAAAACACTCTCTCATATATTACTTTACTATATTTTACCAGTGGCATTTGGCCTGTGCTTCACATTCTCAAAAGACCTAAAATTTAGACTTAACTATCAAATGAAATTATTCATATAATCATTGGGACACACAGAGAAAATGGAAAGAAGATTGTCACATTATATCTTTAAGCTTGTGGCTTACTACACACCACACCACATGTGGTACACTATGATTTGTTTAACCAAGGAATCATCTTGTGAATAGTACAAGTGCATTACATTGCATTTGCTGTGTTTGTGTATGTGTGTGTTGCATATGAGGGGGTAGAAATGTCGATTTGTTAAATGTAAATAATAAATATCAAAATAATAATAATTTTGGCATTTATTTTTAGTGCACTATATTGGGATATTAAAAAAATAAGATGCTTCCAGGCTTGTTGTGATCTCTGACAAAAACTAGGACTGGAAATTTTCCTCCAACCTCCTTGTCCAGTGTCCATTCCATTATTCCATCCTGATGCTTATGCCATTTCCCAAAAACATGATTATTGACATTTTGCTCAAAGCCTCTATCATTCTCTACCATGGGTGTCTTGGAACTTGTGCTTGTTTTTAATAATAAGACTTAAAACCTACCCTTCCAGGAAATATAAATCAGATGACATTGTCACAGAAGAATAAACCATTATGTGTGAATTACATATCTCTAGCAAAGCATTTATTAATAATGTTAGAGAGAAAGGTAGAGTAAGTCACATTTAAACTTTTTATTTTTAGCTATAAGACATAGTAAGAAATGTATTTTATATGGTAACCCACAGGCTCTATACGGCTATGTGTAACTAAAATAAAAATTTACAAAATAATATCCACCTTTACTATCACGTAATAGACTGATATTTATATTCTACTCTATTCCACTTTATTCTATTCTATATTAACTGTTGGTTTCAACCCACTAAATTGGTATTACAAACAACTTATGTGTTATGATGCACTTTAAAAAAAAAACACTGACGAGACAATCTCTTTTGAATTTCATTGTGTATGCTATGAAAATCAATGTGTAAAATGCATCATTGGGCTGCAATCTCTCCTTTCAAATTTCCCTAAAATGAGTATATTTGGCTATTACACCTCTTGCCAAAACATCTCCTCAGTTCAACATTTGAATGTTTGGTAAATCTTTCTGGAGTATTTGCAAATGTGCCAAAATGAGATTTCATAACTTCCAGTCCTGATGAATTCCAAAGAATTGTCTCTCATACATAAAGCTACATCATTTAACAATATGTCCTCCTGCTCTTAAAAATTTTGTACCATATTTCTTCCTGCTATTATTGGCATCAGAAGGACAGAGTGTGGAGTCTGCAATGGCGATGTAAATAGAAACAACCAGGCACAGTCTGTACTTATCATCAGAATGATGGAAAGGTCTTCTGTGAGGTCAACTTGTTGCACAAGCCTCCTCCTTAATTTGTTTTCTTTTTACTGTAATTAACTCATTCCATGGGAACAAGGAAAGGGGCTGCTTTTAGGCTAATTTTTAGATGAACTACTTCATTTGTGGTCCCTGCTACCTTTTCAGATAGTCATTAAAACTTTCAGCAGATTGTTTAGAAAGATTGGTGCTATTGAGATAAAGGGACAAAGAATAAAGCAATGCAATGAAGAGGTAAGAAAATGGCAAAAAACGGACTTACGTAATAATCTCTAACAAAGATACGCAAACAAAGACATGGACAGGAGTCTTGATTTCCAAGACCCAACTCTGCAGCTAATTATGTGACAAGGTCAAGTTACTTGACCTTTCTATCTTTGTATTTTCAACTGTAAAATAAAGAAGATAGACTGAATGCTCTGCTTGTCCAAGACCCTTCCAGTGTTAACATTCTGCAACACTAACAGTAGTTTATGTGTCTGAATTATTAACATGATCGTCCCAAAATTTGTCTCAATTCTCAAAACTGTTCAACCTCTGAAAAAACAAAATGAAATCCCTTTAAAAAGTATTTAGTAGGTTCCATAGAGACATTTCTTATCTTTCCAAGCTAAATTGTTGTCTTGATATAATCACAATTAGTAGAAATAGTGAGATGGGAAAAGTGTGCTTCTACTTTTTAGAAGTCAAACAAGCACATAAACTGTGAATCACACTAAAGTTCTTTCAACCAAAGCTGTATTGTTATTACATTTTTAAGCAAATAATTGATAGAAAGCCATATCATAACCTAAAACTGGTACAGAATTGCAATCTGTAGGTTAATTTGGTGACAATGTTTTTAATGATGTATGTTACTAGTACAACTTATTGGTGCATTTTTCCCCCAAAGCATCACTGGCATGTTTTTTTGCAAGAACAAATTAACATTCCTATATTATTAGACAGAAATAGTAAATTCAAGAACTAATGCAAACAAAAAATGGAGTGGGGTGTGAACAGCTTTTTACAATTAATCAAGGGAGGCATTGTGACACCTCATTTTTATAAAGAAGCAAAACTGTGAAAATTACAAATGCCTGCTATTTGGCCACGTGTTATATCTTTATAAATAGTAAGCTAGGTACTATTTTAAACCAAATTATCTACTCAGCAAATAGTCTTTGAGCACCTATCATGTGCTAGGCACTCTGATAGGCCCTGGGGATACACGGTAGAGTTTCAACTATAGTCGGGAAAAATAGTGAAGTGTGAAATCCTGTAAGTCACCCAAAAAGTACAATATATGTGGTCTTGCATATAAAACCAGTTCAGTATTTTGTCAATGAAATTGAGCTAGATCAAGGGAAATAATGTAATAATGAAATATATGCAAGTGTCTGACTCTTTAATACATTCAAACTTTAAGGGAACTATCACATCTCTAGCCATAGGAGTATGGGTGAAGCATTTTAAATTTTCCTCCTTGCCCGCTCATTTATTCTGTTTTATTTCATATTTAAACCTCAAAAATATTACTGAATAACAATAAATTTATTTTGTTTTGATTTTTAAGTTTAAATATGGCAGCAGTATCCAATTTTGGAAGAGGGGGTTAGAGACTGAAGTCAGAGGGACAAATATGCTTATACTGGACTCCATCCTGGAGGTATTTATTATTGCTCACAATAATGGTCAGCTGGTTAGTGTATTGATGGTTTCAGCTGGGCTTGATTATATGATTGCAATTAGCTGTGGATCAGAAAGACCATTGTGTTGATCTTCATGGTTGAGGACAACAGGTCTAACATGAACTCATCTGGAAAACCTGGGTGCTTTCATCCTTCATATGGTGAAGACAGAGTTCCAAGACAGACTAAGAAGGAAGTTCTCACTTCAACCAAGTTCTATTGGCCAAAACAGTCAGAAGGCCAGTGCTCCATGAGAGTGAAAGGGAATTACCAAGTTACAAAACAACTGATGTGAATACAGGGGACCATTGATATAGGATAAGTCATCGGTGCAATCAATCTGCCACACCCCTAAACAGACAAGCAGCATCAATCTTATGCCATAATGGGCATATGTACCAAGGTTTGCAAAAGTACTGAGGCAAAGAATCCCTTACATTTTCTTAGAGCACAGAGAGTTCTAACTGGACTGATTCTTTTAAAAGGAGTGAAATTTTTCTTCTGAGTTATTGCATGTTCCTTTCCTTTATCCAGTTGAAGAGCTAGTTCAGTCTGGCCTTTAAAAAAAATGCATGTTTTTTTTTCCTTCTTTTGTTTTATACTGTGAATCTCTTTACCTAGAAGTTCCAGGCACAATTTTTGAGTAATACAACAAGCCACAGTAAATATTCAGTCATGCAGCGTACAAAAACCATAAATCACAGGAAATCGTTAAGTATAGGTGATTAACGTTGAAACTGAAACCCAGTCTCCTATTCTGTCCTCTGAAATTCTGTGATAGCATACTCTTTCTTTAAGGAACATCCTGTGGTAGCTGTGACACAGGACTATTGGGTTTAAGTATAAAACAAATGAGCAATTGGGGAGATAAAGGGTTTTTGAAAGTAGGACTACACCTTTTCATAGATCTCAATGGCTCATGTGAAAGCATTTGGAAATTTCCATACTCTTCAAGAAGAGAAATATCAACTGAGCAAAGGAGTATAATGATAAGGACATGGGCATAAATTATAAGGTACTGGGACTAATTTATCTAGGGCTAGAGAGAATTACCCCAACCCAGCCAGAGAAAGAGGCTGAAGTAAGAACTGACATCATCATTTCATGGAAGATCACACAGAGACTTCCTGAAAATCAAGCAACAAAAAACCAGGCATCACCTTGGAGAGTTTCCACAGTACCCAGCATATCTGTGTCTTGTGTGACTCAAGCACTTTTCTGATCCTGGAGGTGAGTTTCACCTTGTGAAAATTCCTGCCATGCCACTCCTCTACTGATAAACTGGAAGGCATAACACCACATAACCTCATTATCCACATACTTGTTTGGGATCAAAGCAAGATAAATACTTCTTGACATAACCACATAAGACAATAAGTCAAGGGGTATTTCCTCCAGTCTTTGAATGTTCAATTTTAAGGTTTGTTCTCTCCTGAATCCTGGTGGTATCACCCAAATATCTTGCCTGAATTTGGCAATCTAATTTTTATTGTCTTATTTTTTTGTCCACAATGTTTTCTTGTTATTGTTATGTTTCAGTAGGTAATTTATGCATTTAATATACAACTTCAAGTGTATGTATATAAAATTTATGTATGAAAAGTATTCTATCTTATTCCCTGACTACTTAGATTTCCTCCCAGAAGGAACAACTGTTAGCAGTTTTGTTCTTCTCCGAAAACAGTTCTATTAATATCCAATCAAATGGTTTATATAAAAACTCCTTTTAGACAAATAAAATATCATATACAGAACTGCACCTTGACTTTTTCACTTAAAATGATCTTGGAGATCATTATTATTATATCATTATTTATAGAGCACGTCATTCATTTTAATAGCTACATAATAATGCATTGTGTGAATGCATCACAATTTACTTCATTAGATTACTAGATTACCATTGGTGTACATTTAGATTAAAATAACAGTTTAAACTAGTAAAAGCCAATGGTCATGACTATGAGTTTCCCTTATTGCACGATCTTGAATTAGTATCCTGCATATGGTGACCAAGCTCTACTCTTCTGAAGCTAGAAGGAAGTCCCCAATTAAATTTATGATTTACTTGAGACAAACCAAAACATATAAAATACTTGGCCTTTTTCAAACATATTTTTATTTCTCATATCCTCATATTTCCTCATGCCCTTCATTAAAATCTATCCCTAATTTTCACCAATTGTCAGAATTCTACTTATTTAAATCCAACTGTCAAATTCCATTTCCTTTTCTAAGATTTCCACTATGACCCCCTAACCACAGACTAAGAGGTGATTTTTTTCTCCGCTAATTTACTTTAGAGACATATTGGTAACTTTATGTCATCTTGAATTATTGCTATATAAGTATTCGCACATACCTCATTTCCTTTGCCAGATTGTAAACCCAGTGAAGGTTATGATATATAAAACATATGGCTGTCCTTTGCAGGATTATAGAAGGTCATGCATATATTTGTGCTTAATAATATGTGTTGCATAAGTATATACTCAGGTTGCGATTTTTATGGATTCTGATAAATTATAATAGCACACCGAACTAGAAACTCCTGGCTCTAAAATTATTATTAGGTAAATATTAAATTAATTATTTAAACTCTTAAAGCCTTTGTATTTGAAGATGGGAATAAAATATATGAACTCTCTATATCATTGGCTTGTTGTGAGAATCAAATGAAATGGTGATGTTAAAAGGAAAATCTCAGCATTAGAAAAAATTCAAAGGAAGAAAATGAAAAAATCTCCTAATCCAAACATCTATCCATTGCTCAAAATCTCTATATATTAACATCCTTCTAAGTAAACCGTCACCTAATACATGGAAATGTCTAGACATAGAGAAGTCTCAATCCATAGAGAACCCAGTTTTATGTTTGTGCAGCTCTGAATATTATCAATGAGTGGCCATACAGTAGAATTCGTGATATTATACCACTTGATAATGAAAATTTTGCTATATATGATTGGTGATTGGCTCCCAACCTTTCAAGTGGGATGAAGTAAATTAACCCCATATTGTACAGTATTGGATTGTTTGGACCACATTGATATATTATTGATGATTTTTTAAAATCTCAATTAATATAATAATTCAATGATTCATAAAGAGTGTTTTGTACCTTCTTTGGCATTCTACAGTCCTTAATATATGCATTTTGTTGTCCTAGAAAGAGTGTTGCATAACAAGTGAGTCTCACCACTTGGGTCACTTAACCTCTGTAAGTCAAACCAAGCCTATCCCAAATGTCTTGGTCAAGAACCAACAAATAACGTATACAAAAGCGTATCTAAAACACCATAAACAACAAAGCACTAATTTTTATTAACTGTTATAAAACATCAGTCAGATTTTTCCTTCCTCTCTATTCTTTGAGCATAAAGAAGCAATAAATTTCAAAGCAAACCAATTTTGAATTACTAAAAATTATACTTCCCAAATATATTCTATATAAGGACAAATTAATTCATTCTTATCTCCGTTTCAGATTTGACTATTCACTCCATTGAAAAATAGTTGTAAGACTAAACAGTTTGGTAATTCTCTATAGCAGCATATCTGGGCTTGAACTGGCTACCTTTAGCCCTATGTGCATTCATGTGTTCATTTCTTTATCGAAAACAGCAGGCAGTTGGAGAAACCTTAAAATGTTAAAAATGTGAGGTGTTCAATGAAGATCTAGAGACTTAAAAACTTCTAGTAAGAAATATCAAAAACCATCATTATAGCAGAACAACAGTATAGCAGAAGTACAGTATAGTATCAGTATAGCAGAAGTAAATAATGTAATACATAATTTTAAAAAATTCTATTTCACCAAATCATGGCCACATAAACCCTCATATTAGCTTAAATCTATGTCTCTCTAGTTATCTGCCATCCACTCCCTTCTTATACTACTGGTATAACTGGGACAACTCAAAATATCCAAAATATTTAATAGTTAGGAATAGTTTAGTTTACCAAAACCTGAAATTTTAACCAGGAAGTTGCTGTGTACATAAGACATACTCAGTGTATGTAAAGGAAACTTACCTTCTGTGTGCACAGCTGACACATAAGTCCAGTTGTACCTCTTCACTATGTCCACCATGGCCCGTGCCTGCTGGGCATCTGAAGGCACAACCCTCATGAAGTACTTGAACAGAGTCTTGTCACTCAGATCCATGCTGGTTGCTGAGTAAGCAATCTGAGGTATGTTGAAAAGCTGGAGCAAGTTCTGGACCTGAATGGCCACAGAACTGGAGCCAGGGCCAATGACCCCTACTATGGGCTTCTTGGAACGGAAGGAAGAAGAAGAGCCATCCACACAGCGTACCAAGCCCTCTTCTTCTTCTGAAGAAATGAGGGAATCCCTTATGAACTCAATGCTCTGCTCTAGGGCCACAGCCGAATGCCAGCAGGAATCCCTTATCTCACAGCCCAGTGTGATGTTGGGCAAGAGTGTGGGGTCTGAATTGATCCTTTCCAGGGTGTGCAGCATGGCCTCCACTCTCTGAATGCCATACTGTTCACGGACTGCCCCGCACTTCCTCTCGTGAACTTTGTCCACAGTGGGCTGGTGGTGGACAGAAAAGAGAGCTCCGATAATGATGTCACCTGGCATGTGAGCCACCACCCTTCTCTCATTGGACTGTGCACTCCCACGGACATCTTCTTTCAAAAGCAGGACTGACAGGATCAACAGAAGGACCATTTTAGGAATGCAGTTCAAGCTAATAAAGATAGCATGGTGGAGAAATTTTAGTAGAGTTCTGATAGATACAATCAAACAATGTCCTGTGTTGAATGGCAAACCAAGGAATCAGCCAGCAACTTAAATGTGTTCTCTAAAGGACCACCATGTCCCCAGGTACCATTTAGTTAGAGGCATCCATGCAATCATGATCTTCAAAATCTGAAAAGAAAAAAATAGCATAGGTCTTTAACAACATAAGTGCAACTAGTTTGGGGAAGCTCTAATGGTCTATGCTAGCCAAGAAAGAGAGGGTTTTGATGGTGTTGACAACAAAGAAAAAAGAATACAAAATTTTTCCTGACTTTCTTTGTCTGTCTCCTTTGTGATTTGATGAAGCAGCTGATGTAGCTTCTTGACCCTGCCTTGCTTAGATTAATATTTTTTGTATTTGTTCATCTGGAGTACACAAACCCAAATCTTATGTGTGGCAGGCAGAACTGTACTCTCAGGCAGAGGTAAGAGAAAGCATCCTAGAAGCAAAGTGATGCCATGAACAGAAAACCCTAGGAAGTATGAAACCCAAAATATTAAACATTGGTGACTTTTAGGTGATGGGATTGTGGGTAATTGCTGTTTAACTATCATAATATTTTTTGTTTCTTTCCAAATTTTTAGCATTGAGCATGTATTAATCATGCAATTACAAAAATAATGTTATCTTTTTAAAAAATCCCTATATACCTCCTCTCCAAATGCAATGTAAAGCAAGTTGAATAATCTTCCCAGGAATAAATAAGTATTGTGTCTAACTAACATATAAGATATAACAAAGAAAATGAAGAGAGGTGTGTATTTCAAGTTAAATGAACTGTAGGAGAGAAAGAAGCAGCTTGGGATAAATTGTCTCCAAAACAGGCGGCAAGGAATAATGAAATGAGCATCAATTTTTGAAGAAAAGAATATTCAGCTTCAAATCCCCATTTTGCTATTAAGAAGTATCAGTAAATTGTTTAACCTCTTATAACGAATTTCTCATTGAAAGAGGATGACTGAGCTGAATCTTTGGATCACAATACACCATGCAAGCTTTGTAAATAAATAGGATATAATTCAAGCATGAGCGACATGTAACAGTCTAGCCTGATCGAATTCCACTAGGCTAAGGAAACCATTTTGAACTCTTCAATAATGGTATGTAGAAGTACACATCCAACTATTGGAAGGATTGACCAAGTTTCCTACAGCAATTCTAGCATAATTATAAAAGAGCACTGACAAATTAATGATTTGGGTTATTTAAAGGGATTGTATAAGAGGCTTATTTTGTATGGTATCATCTCTACCAACCAAGGATCTCAAATTGTTTTAATTCGACCAGCTCCCTAAGCTCTACCTTTGAAATACAGGTGATGTTTCTTCAGGAGTTAATGCAATCATCATGCTTCTACAAGAATACTAATGGTTTCAAACTCGTCAGATCTGCAAAAATTCCAGTCCAGACACAAAATGAATATAATTTGAATCACATTTCTCATCACTCCTACCCTCATTTTCACTGTTTCCTTCTACTGTTTCCTATGGCAACAGAGAAAGGTTCCCTCTGTATAGTGTCAAACACAAAAATAAAAAAAGAAAAACTCATCAAGCAACTAGATGTCCCAGAATAACTAGGTGTTTGGCAATATAGAGGAAAAAAAATTTTGGTATGAAAGTTGGCATAATAGACAAGGGGGAAGAGAACAAAGACTAATGTTAATTTTCTCATTGGGAAATTATCTGAATATTCTCAAACCTTCCCTTCACTTTCCTTAGACCAAAGACCTAGGGAATAATTCTTATTCTCGTGGTCATGTGAATTCTACTGCAGATATAAAAAAATTGAAATAAAAGGAAGCACAATTTCTTATTAAATTCAGAATGTTAGTGAGCAAACCCAATAAAAAAAGAGAACCGATTTTTTAATGTAAGAACATCAAAGTGATACTAGAGACTAAAGTGGCCTATGAAACTAATGTAGCTGAAATATCAATCCCATGCATTTTGTTAGTTAGAGTTATTTTAGGAAAGCCCTATACATTGAGACACAGTATACATACTGAAACACTGAAAGACTGTCTTCTGAATATATGCTAAATTAATTAACTCGTTTAACAAGGATCTATTAACTATTGAGTGGAAGAGTCTAATGTAACAAAGATGTTCAACGATGTGCATTGGTGATTATGATCATGATGTTTCACTGAGCACCCATCATGCCCCAGCCATCTATTCATTAACTCATTTAACACATATTTATGGCATGCATATGATATGACTGTCTCCTGGGAACTGAATTTTTAAGAGTTAACAACGTATACATGCTCCATGTACTCATGGACCTTATGAATCAGTATTGTAAAGGGTGACTTTAGTTGAAACCTGATGAATGCAAAGAACAATGAACATTAAAAAAAAAGAAGCCAGTAATGTAAAAAGTGTGGCTAGGGCATGAAGAATGGGAGGGATGGTGGTACAAGATGAGCTTTGAAAGATAAGAAAAAGCCCATGTAGGCTCTTGTAGAATTTTAATGTTAAGCACAACAGAAGACCATTGAGGAGATGTAAGCAAGTGATTGGCACAATTCAACCTTAGAAAGGGTTATTCTGGCTGTCCATTGTTCGGGGTAATAGATCGGAGAAATCTTATTAGGAGACTCTTACAATAACTAGTAAGGGATGATAGTGGCTTGGCTAGGATTGGTGACAGTGAATGTGGAGAGAAGGGACACAGGCAGAAATATCTTCCAAGTAGAATCGACTGGACTTGCTGATGGATTGGAGGTGGGTAGTAAGTAGGAATAGGAATCAGGGGCTACTCCTAAGCTTCTAGTCTGAGAACCTAGTGCATTTTGATATCATTAATTGAGATGGGATAGACTAGTACATAATAGATGAGGGGCAGAATAAAATCAATGATTTTCTTTTGAATATGTTAAATTTGAGATGGTTTTGATGCATCCAGGTACAGATGTCAAACAAGAAAGTGGATATGTAATGCTGGACTTACAGGAGAGATTTGGGTTAGAGATGTAAATTGAAGGCCACCAATATATAAAATCTTTGGAATGCATGCAATCACCTGGACAGCAAGTATAAATATAGGAAAGGTGAAGTTAAGAAGTAAGCCCTCCTGAGAGGCCAGGTATTGGAAAGAGCAGCTAAGAAAAGGAGGCAACCCAGAAAGTAAGGAAAGAAAGTAAGAGCATATAATGCCAGGGAAGCCAAAAGAGAATGTCTTAGGCACTTTATATTCACAGAAATATACAAGGCTTCTATGTTGCAGAGAAAAAAATGCATCTGGTTCCCACAGAAGATATTATATTCTATGTGCATTGTGTATCCTAAAGATGTATGACATAATAGCTCTGCATGTGTGTGGGGGGGCATATATGTATCAATAATCCTCATAATAACCCTGAGATGTAGGTACAGGATTAGTATCCCTTATCCAAAACACTTGGGACCAGAAGCATTTCAGATTTAAGATTGTTTTTCAAATTTTGGAATATTTGCACTATACTTATTTACCGGTTGAGCATCCTAAATCTGAAAATCCTAAATTTGAAATGCTCCAATAACCATTTCCTTTGAGTATCATGTGGGCAGTCAAAAAGTTTCCAATTTTGGAGTGCTTTGGATTCAGGAATTTTGGATTTGGTATGCTCAACTTGTATTATTTTATTACCTCTATTTTACAAATTGTGTAATGCATTTTGATAAATTAAAAACTATCCAGTCACTTAGAAAGTGATGGAGCTGGAATTCATATCTATACTTGGTCACTCTATAACATACTCTTTTCACTATTCCTTGCTGCCCCACCACCCCTCCCTGCAAAAGAGATATTTACAAAATCCATGAAGATTAGAAGGGCCCCTCAGACACAGTGCGAACTCCCCAGGGATAAAGAATCTTACAGGACTCATCTTTCAAACTACAGGATAAAGAGTATTCCAGGAAAAAAAGATGATTCAGCACACAGAAAGTACAAGTGTGTACAGTTATCTACTACAAGTGTACTTATGGTGCCCTGCCATACACCATCAAATTATGGTCCTTCAGATTATGAAGTAATTACTGCTTCATAATCTGGCTTGGCTACACAATGGCTATACTTTCTTGATAATTAGCTATGAAGGTCAGATACTTGCAAACTACATTTTGAAATAAATTATGACATAGAAATGTGACAGAATTGTGCTACAACTCAGCTTATTGTAAGGATAAACAGCAAGTCATCCCATGTGCTATCAAAGTATAAGAAATTAATACAGCATGAATTCCAAATAGACCAATAGGGCATACATCAGATCTACCAGCATCACTTACTTGTCCAATAAATGCTTATTGAGTAACTATTCTGCACCAAGCACTCTTCTAGGCCCCGAGGATTCAGTTATGAACAAAGTAGACAGAACTTCACACCCTCAGAGAGCCTATAAAGGAGTTTGTCAGACAATAAACAAGATAAATAAGTAAAATATTGTACACTACACAGTAATAAACATTAAAAAGACAAAAAAGGCAAGGAAGGAATATAGAAAGTGCCAGAGATGAGGGAAATTTTGAATAATGTGGCCAAAGGTATATAAGCTGAAAAAGTAACTTTGAATAAATAAGTAAATACCTAAATAAATTAAAGCAGAGACATGCAACTATCTAGAAAAAGAACATTCCAGGCAAAGGTAAAAGCAAATTCAAAGTCCCTGAGACAGATTTATGTTTAGCATGTTGAGGAATAGCAAAGAGGCTGCAGCAGAGCTCAAATGTGGAGAGAGGAAGGTGTGCAGACCGAGGGACAGTGCCATGATACTGAACCCGTATGGACTTTAAAAGACTTTGTGGCTTCAACATTGCATGAGAATGTTTTTCTGGAAGGGTTTTTAATAGAGGAGGGACACAATCTGCCTAACATTTTCACAAGAATAAGGGGACACAAAAAGAAACTGAGGGAACAATTAGGAAACTATATCACTAATTCAGGTGAGAGAGATGATAATGCTTGGATTGGGGTTATAACAGTGTAGGTGGTAAGAAGTGGCAGGATTTTGAATACATTTTGAAGGCAGAGTGAAAGGGTTTGCTGTCACATCTGACCTGGGATGTGAGAGAAAGAGAAGAGTCAGTGAGGACACCACGGTTTTCCACCCGAGCACATAAAGGATGGTGTCACGTTGACTCACGTGGACAGCACTGTGGAGAAGATGTGCATGGAGGCAGCAGAAATGCAGTTTTGGTACACCAAGTTTTAGATGCTTACTAGAAATTCGGGAAGAGAAAACTGAATAAGCAGCTGGATAGAAGAGACTGAATTCTAGAGAGAGGTCTGATTAGGAGAAAAAAATGTGGGCGGTGTCAGCATACAGAAGTCCTTTTTTTGTAAACCATGAACCTGGGTGAAATCACCTAGGAAGTAGAAAGAGAAAATAAACTAGTTCCAGAGAGTGTGTCCAAGGGAATTTCAAGGTCCAAAAATAAAGAAAAATCAGGAAAGGATATTGAACAATTTTTTGAATAAAAACTTTCTTTTGTGAAGTGGGGGGGCAGTGAAATGTGAATTATTCATGTTAGATTAAGTAGAAATAAAAGACAGGTATGGTTTGATTTTCACAAGAAATATTACGGGTGGATGTGTATGTATACACAAAGACTGGAAACATACACACTGACATTAATAGGGTGGTGAAAATACATATAATTTTTATTTTCTTTTTTGTCTTCTGTGTTTTCTAAATTTCTAAATTTACTAATAGAATGTGTTTACTATTTATTACTATTTTTAAGTTTGAGACGGAGGGACGTGCCTCCTAAATTTCTGCCCCTGGCTTCCTTGTGACCTTATCTCCTCTCTGTCTGCTCCTACTTGGGAGTCTACTAGTCAAGTTACAAAAGTTCATTGTCCCGGTATATACCGCTTTGTTCCAATGGCTTTGTTCATGCTGGTGCTGATCCCTGATATGCAGTTGTTCCAAAGGCCTTTATGGCAGAGTCGTTAAGAGTGTGAGTTTGGACTCAAGGAGACCTGAGTTTGAATTCTAGCACTGGCATTTGTTGTCTGTGCGTCCTTGGGCACTTAACCTCTCTGAGGCTCGTGCCATTGCTGGCAGTGGGCATGAGAATAGTACCTACCTCACAGAGTTTTAATGAGGACTGAATGAGACAATATCTTAAAATAGTCTGTTTGTAAAATCTTCCCAGATCCATCACCTTGCAGTGTTTACTCTATCCTTTAAGCTCACATAGCATTTTTCCTTTTTTTTTTAATTTATTTTTTAATTTCAGAATATTAAGTAGTACAAACACTTTGGCTACATAAATTGCCTTTGCACTGCCCGAGTCAGAGCTACAAGCAGGCCCATCCCCCAGAAAGTGTGTACCACACCCATTAGGTGTGAATTTACCCATCATTTTATTATCCAGACTTTCTTATGGCATTTATTATTAAGCTAATATTGTAGCTATTTATGTACATGTTTTCTCTTACAACAGACTTCAAACCCTTTGAGGGTTAAATCTGCACCACACACAGCATCTGATACAATCCTTGCACAAATTTAGGTGCTTAATTAATCCTGATAAATGAACAAATAAAATAAATTGCCTACACTTGGCTTTCTGTTCAACTACCTGGCTGAGGTTCCAGGATAATACCCCCTGCCCCACTCTAGAAAATTGAACAATGTATAATAAAACTCCCTCAGCCCAATGGATTCAGGCAACAAAGAACGTCAAAAACAGAAATGGGCCAAAAAGATGTAGAAATAAACATTTAGTGTTTCCCATGGCTTTTTAACATATTAAGAAAAATAGCATCATAGAACTAGCAAATATCCTGGATATGATTTAGTTTAACTGAGACCCATAAAGATTAAATGATTTGTAGCAGACCTGGGACCTGAATTCAACAAAATGTCATCTCAAAACAAAGTTTTAATCACATTTTAGTTAAGACACAACTTAGTGTCTGCTCTTCTATAATTTTCTGAGCTTATAATCTTTTATATATTTTTATTTAAATGAGATATTAGTATGAAATCTCTCATAATATATCTTTTTTCTTCTCTGTATAATATATCACAAATATTTTTCCATACCAGTTCATTTGGATGATGAGGACCATGATAACAACGAAAATATAAAGAGAGAGCTTACCATGTGTTAGGCAGTTTGTTTAGTGTCTCACACAAAATGACATTTAATTGTCATGCAAACTATAGGATGCATAATTTATGCACATTTTACAGAGGAAGGAACTGAGGCTCAGAGAGATACAGTATTTTGGCCAAGATTCCCAAGCAAGTGAGTAGCAGAGTCAAGATTCACATTTCAAACATCTATTTCTTTTTAACAGTTGCATAGTATTCAATTATTTGAGTGTACTAATATTTAATTATCCCTCATTGTTAGATATTAAGGTTGCTTATAGATTTTCTTACTATCATAAACAATGTTACACTTTACTTGCTTTTGAAAGTATTTCTATAACACACATATCTAAACATGATATTGCTGGCATAAATGTTTTCACACAGGGGTCAGGAACCTGCAGCTTCAAGGCCACATGTGGTCCTCCAAATCCCCAAGTGTGGCGCCTTGTCCGAACCCAAACTTCACAGGACAAATCCCTTTATTAAAAGGATTTGTTCCATAAAATTCGGACTCGGTCAAAAGGCTGCACTCAAGGATCCAGAAGGCCGCAAGACTTGAAAAGGTGATATAAGCTTCACTCCAAGTCTTTTGTCTTTAACGTCATCAATTCTGGGTATCACCCAATGATCTTTCTACAAGGACCTACTCTCTCTTGCTTTTATATAAGTTCACGGGTAAGGCCATTTCTCCTTAGCAATCTCGTCACAAAATTCATTCTTTATTTTAACAAGTGTCTGGTAGAAGAAAAGAAGAGGAAATAATAATACTGCAATACTTTATCTGCAGTGAACGGAGTCTTTTCCTGTTCTTGATCTCACTTCTACCTTAAAAAAAGGTAGACGCCCCTCCTCATTGTAAGGGGCTGTTGTCCTGTGCATGGCAGGTTGTTTAGCAACATCCCTGGTCTCTGTTTGATAATTTCCATTTCATATATAGATAATGAGGAGGCATTAACTCATATAATGAGGAAAAAAGGTTTCAAAATGTTATAGATTTACAATCTAATAATATGGAGACTTTTAATTCACCCAGAATTGGGTAAATACATGGACAGTTCAACTTACATGATACATTAGTTCAAGGTCCTATTTTCAGAAGCAATAGAGTGCTTTATTCAATGTTATATTTCTAGGTTCACAGCATAGCAAATTAATCACTACCCCATTATAGAAAATAATAGACATATATTTAATATTTTAAAAAATATTTTGCCCCAGGTAACCATACAGTCTCATATTATATACTAAATGAATATGAAAAAGAGATACTGGTGGGTAGAATTTGCCATAAATGGCAACCTACTTTGTAATAAGATTCACAGCTCACATTGTCTTTTACTTTCAACAATCTTCTCAAACACTGACCATCTTTCTGGCACAGATGTCTCTTATATAACTTAATCCCCACACAGGCAAATCACATAGCTCAGGACATTAACACTAAAATGATTTAGTCTGCCTTAGCAGTAGCCTCATCACAAACAGTTAGAGGTGTCAGTAATGCATATGCCATGGGTGTCTTTGATATATTTTTCTGAAAACAAGTGCATACCACAGATAAGAGACACCTGAGGTGTAATGATACTGAGAACCTTGCAGTCTGATTACTCTCTCAATCACACACCTGTGACCTTGTAAACAAGAAAGTCCAGTACCCCCTCTGTTTAGTCCCACAAAAAATGGGCCATATTTTAATTAAAACCCCCTCCATTAAAAAGGGCCATAAAATTGTATTGTACAAAGTTGAGATCTATAATTTTCTGCTTTAATTTTAAAAAGCTTGCATAAAGACTTGAAATAGCCTTCTGCAGTAAAGCAGTAAAAACGATGCAATGCACTGTTAACTAGTCTCAATTTAATTACCAAGCAGGGATTTTAGACTTCTACCTATTTTGCAGTTTTCAGCCAATTGTTATGACATACTTCTAAAGAATGTAAAACATTATTGTGCATGTTATATTACCTATCATCAGGTGCTTGAATATGTGGTTTCACATTTCTATACTTTATATCTAGTTACTTATTGATAGCCAATATTTATTAAGTGCCTTCTTTGTACTAAATAACGTATAAGCATTATTTAATGTAAGCCTCGTAACAACCCTGTAAGGTAGGTATGATTACTACTTATATTAATACCTCTAGAAATTGAAGTTTAGAGGTAAAGAATCTTACCCAAGATCTCACACCTATAATAAATGGCAGAGTCAGGACATGAACCCAACTATCTCTGACTCTAAACCCACACTTGATATAAACAGATGATAGTGCCTCCCAGAGGACCAAACGGACTGGTTATTTAAACCTTATGGATTAATTGCAAAGCATTCTAGAGACCCTGCTTTCCATTAGATTCTTATGTGATGCCCATAAATTAGTCAGAAACCATACAAACAAATCAAGTAAACATAGGTACCTCTGTTTTCTGGCATAATTTAGACCAGGGTTTTTTAACCATAGAACTATTGACATTTTGGACTAGATAATTCCTCATTGTGAGGGGCTGTTGTCCTGTGCATTGCAGGTTGTTTAGCAACATCCCTGGTCTCTGTCCACTGAATGTCAATAGCACCAACCCAGTTGCAATGACCAAATATGTCCCCACATACTGCCAAATATTCCCTTCAGGTCAAAGTCATTCCCAGTTGAAAACCACTGATTTACATGAAAGTCATCCTTGCAAGGTTGACATAATCATGAAAGAAGAACACGACTAAGAGGCAATCATCTGCATATGTCAGTCGCACAAAGACTTTACCTGAAACTTCCAAATAATGCTAAAGGAGAATAGGTTGAATTAGGCCTTCCTTATTCTTTCTTTATTTTTTCATTTGCCTTTGCTTGTATTATCTTGTTTCAAAGGTTAAAATTTCAATTTGAGAAATACAAATTAAACTATGAGAGTCAAGGATGATATTGCCTTACATCAAATAAGCGTAGTCCTAAGTATCCACAAATTACAATAAATGAATGTGAGGAGAGTATCCTATGATATACTTCCCAAATTCAAAGACTGCTTTTGAAATGAAATGCAAAGTTCATTATAATTTTAACAAGATTATAAGAAGAATGATAATTTTATATAGTAATGTACATATTGTTTTTTCAAAATCTCATTTTATTGGTTTATTTTTAACTAAGTAATATAATAGAATATTATTTACTTCTGTGTCTTTAAAATATTCTTCTACATTACTGTGCACTAAGGCAAATTGAGTTTTTAAAAATATTTTTTATTATTCCTCTGTAAAATATAATGAATGTAAGAAGGTTGAATTATTACAATGCCCACTAGTGCCATTGTGTTTATAAGCTTTTCATTTTCCTCAGAGCACTTATGCTGAAAAGTTTAAAGTCAGTTGCCTATAACCAGAATTATTGTGACAACTAATCATTAGAGAATTCTTCTTAAATCTGGTATCTTTACAAGACCAACAGCATCACATTACAGAAAATATATTTTTTTTGCATCTATGTCTTTCCTTTACATTTCTTGTATGGTTTGACTAAAAAAAGAAGATAATTAAGACAGCAATTATGTACCATTTAGATTTCTGATTATCTTTAAGCATTTGCATACTTATTTTTAAATATTCTTGAATATATGATAAAAAGAAATATCTGCACATTCCCTTGCAGAGGAAGAAGGTGCTGCTGACTCAAAATTAGTAGAATTCAAAAAATTGAGATATGTGTCCAGGCTATAGGTCAGTATTTAGTTAAGAGTAAGGGTTTGGGAATCAGATCGTCCTGGATTTAAATACATGCTTTATCATCTTATAAGCTGTGGGACATTGGACAAGTTATTTCATCTCCCTTAGTCTTACATTTTATTGTTAAATTCACAAAATAAAAATCGAATGCAATCTATAGGATTGTTGAGCATATTAAATTTAATGACATGGGGAATCCAAGAAACACTTGCTATCGAAAGGCCTGGATAGGATTAATAGTCATGACTAATATTTATACACTGTTCACTGTCGGTCAGGCACTTTATTTCTATTTGTGCAATTAATTCATAATCCTCACTCAGTGATGCCAATACTGTTATAACTTGTTCCTCTTTTTAAAAATAAGGAAACTGAGGCACAGAAATTTAAGTAAGTTGCCCAAGGTCACACAGCTAGTAAGCCACAAAGCTGAGATTTAAACTTAGTTAATCTGGAGCTAGGGTCTGTCCATACTTCCAGTCATACCACAATTCAATGGAAACCACATGCAATCATTTCATGATGTTTCACATCATAGATTAGAGTAGCTTAGTATAATGGAAACAGGATAAGTCTGAGTTCCAAACAAAGCAGATATATATATTTTTCCCCTTTCCTTGCTCTGTGACAGTGGAAGAAAAAAGCTCAGTCTTTACAACAGAAAAGAAAAACAACTAATGCATTGTATTATTGATATGAGGATTAAATAAAATAACATATCTAGTGCTTAGTATGGTGCCTGATGTGCTTAATAAGTGGTAGTTATTAGAGCAAGGATGAGCCTGCACCAAGACTTTTGCCTGGTGTCCCTTCTGACCAAAGGTACAAGGTATATGTAATTCAAACAAGATTGGGACTGGCAAATTATAGATTTTTTTCTCCTCTCTGTGAATTTAAAGGAAATGAAAGCAAACTATGTCATAATGATATTTAGAAACACATTTCAAACAACTGAAATAAAGGAATATCAAAAAGATATCTCATTTACAAATAGTTGAAAATGCAAAATCAAAATTTAAATTTTTTCTTGGGTTATACAAATACATCACGAACTAAAAATATTTCTTTTGATGCTCCTGTCTTCTTATGTTCTCCTAATCTCGACTCACTGACTAAAATGACAGCTAAATGATACCTAAGGGCTAGCACAAATATTTTGCTGAATATGAAAAATAACATACATTTCCAAACTGCAGAATGTTCCTGCTATGTAATAACATACTTTCAGTATATCCAAACTCCAAAAAAATCAAATTAGATTTAGCATATGTCAGATATATCAACAAATATCAAAAGGTAGTCTTCACTATTTTATAAACTTTGTATATGCTTGATTTATCTATCTATGTAAAGATATGGATAAAAAACATAACATATATATATATAAAAGCAAAACAAAGTATAAGGAGTAATATTTGGATATATCTCTTTCTTCATCCCACAAGGATAGAAAGCCTGGAATAAAAGAAGTATACAACTAAGTACAAATTTTTCATGATTAACTATCTCATATTTTCTACTTGCACTATCACCTACCTTATATTGCTATTTAACTTAGTTTTTCTGTTTAAAATGACATTTTTTAAAAGACAATATAGTAAGACTCCTATAAAATATTCAATGTGATTTAAAAAAATAAGAAAAGTAGAATTATTAAAACTCTTTAGTCACAAAAGTAAGCATGTTTAATGAGATAAGTTATTATATTAGGAAATATAACAATGCAAATAATCAGAGCAAAAACTAAAAATGGTATGTATTTACTCAAGTATTCCCAAAGTCTGGATAATTTGTGGTGGTTGAATATAGTATCTATGAGAGAATATTTCAGTTCTCCCCTGAGTGTTTGTCATCATGTCCATAACGTGTACTATGAAGTGAAGGTAGAGGCCCATGCTTACCTATGGAATTAAGGTGAAGAACTCGTTACTTGGATTATTCAAATACCATCCCCTTCCCGCAAATAATCATAATATGTCCTTTTATAAATGAACATTGAAGAGTTTGGTTTCTTTTTGAGCATATAGTCCACAGCCAAAACACTGCCATGTGATAGATAGCACAAAGCTCTAGGGGGTGCAATTAAAATATCTAGATTGTATGTTTTATCATGCAGAATGTAAATGACTAGGGAAAGATTTTTCTTTCTTCTTCTTAAGAGCAGTTAGAAAGTGTTCTATGCACATTTTTCTCCTAGGAAACCTTGAAGGATCTGTCCAGAGTGCTGAAGAGATTTGTACTGGAGAAGGCTGGAGATTTGATGGTATGCACACTACTAACCCAATGAGTTCAGGAAGCAATATTTTTAATTCCCAAACCAATGATCCTTTTAAATGGAAATAGACATTCATAAATGACAGCAATAGCCACAACTGATTCTTAAATGTGTAATTACATGGAGATGACAGAAAAATTAAAGGAGAAAATTCCCTGTTCTCCACAAAGGGAATAGCACAAAGCACACCTAACAAGAGGTAGCACACCTGAACACTCCAAAATTCCCAATAGAAAATCATGCAACTAAGAGGCTTCTACAGAAAACCCTTGCTTATGCCCCACTGGAGGAAGGGCTGCATTTAGTTCAAGGCAATGCTTCTTTGGCTGCTCCAAACAGGGATACCGATTAGCTTTGAGGGACTCTGAACAATAAAACACCATGTAGGGAATGGAGAAGAATGTGGAAGGGAGACACTGCCTTCCCACTGGTCTGTGTCCATTTCTTATTGAAAAGTAAAGTGTCAGAGAATCTATCTGCCTGGCTACTCAAGCTTACAGTTCAGCCGAGGCAGCAGCAAGACTGTGCCTAAATAAGCACAAGTGCTTATTATCCTCTCCTCAATTTTCCTTCCCCAAAGCACCTGCTCTGAAGGGAAATGGGAGCAGCCAGTAATTGGAGCACCAGGTGGAAGAGCCCTCCAGGTGGACCCATCACTTGCCTCTGAGAGGTCCCAATTGGAGGCTAGGGTCCGGCCACCGTCTAGCCTTAGCACTTGTGGGCCTGCCCTAGGTTCTCTTCCCCAAGTCGCTGTAGCCTGGGCTCCCTCTTTGGCATGCCGCTCATGCTGCTGCCTTCGGTTAACTAGTAGGCTTTGTGTGGGAAGGGAAAGATAAATACATGGGAGAGGAAAGAGCGAGAGGGCTCAGACTGATGTTCAGAGAGAGGCACGCCAGCCTGAGTGAAAGAGATGTGCTTTCAGCACCACCCGCTGTCCCCCCTCTTCCTGCAGCAGGCGCCACGGTGCGGCTGCTAATCGATCTATTGGGAAGTGATTCTCCTTCCTCGTTTCCTCTCCACCTTTGCTTCTCACAATTTCGAGCCTTCGGGTGGTCTGGGGAGCACAGCCTGCATTCGAAACCACGCGCACCTGGCCTTAGGGAGTGGAAACTCGGATCCAAAGGCATGCAGAGTCCCTTTCTCAACCCTTGTAAACCTTCCCTCCTTTACCCCATTGCTTGCGCCTTTCCCCCAACAGGTTTAACCAAAGAGGTTCGCAAACGGAGCGGATTTGAACCTCGTCGTCTCTGGCCACCCCCTCTCCCCCGGAGCCCCCCTCCCCCAAACCAAACTGTGAGCTACTCTGCAAGCTAATAGCTCCTAAATCCTTCTCTGGCCAGGGGACACTTGGGAACACAGACACTTAGCAAGCTTACCCCCTGTCGGCCGCGCAGCGGGCAGTGAGATGCGGTCTAGCTAGCCCCCCGAAAAGTTGGGCTGCGGGGATCAGCGGGGCAGAGCTGGCCTCTCCAGTCCCGGGCTTCCCCCCCAAAATGATCTCAAGCTCATCCCCTGCGCTCAACGCGCGTAGAACAGCCGAGCTGAGGGCGGCGTGTGCAGCAATCTCCCCGCCACCGAGAAAGGGGGGAAGGGGAGAAGGGGAGAGAGCGGAGGAGGGAGGGGTGGTAGTTTGTATTTATAGAGAAGAGAGTTCTTTGTGCAACTTTTTGGTGCCACCAAGTGGCACAGTGAGTTCCTTTAGGAACACAGACTCCTGGGCGAATCTGGATGGGTAGACCAGATCCGCAGCCAGATGCTCACATGGTGAGGGAGCTGGGAGGCACTCCCAGGACTTGAGTTTTCACATGTTCATCGTCATATCTCAGCACCTGGGATGAAAATTCCTAAATTCTAAGAATGAGACTGTATTGAGGGGGAAAGGGTATCTGTGCCTTTTTCAGACAAACAGAAGAGGTGTCAAGGACCAAGGACGGGGTAAGTGCCAGTTGCCTCTTAGGATTATAGAAATCCTTGTCCCGGGAGAAATATCCATTCCCATCTCCCTGCGAACCCCTCTTTCCGGACTAGGGTACATGCATATCTTACTCTAAAACCTTCTTCCTGCCACCATGATTGCCTGACCTTTAACTGGATTGACACTCATTTTCCTTATCACCAAACCTCCTTCTTCATTTGTTACCCTAAAAAAGGCATGTGACCTTAGGTTCTGTGGATCTGAACCTCTCCAAACAGCTCTCAGAACTCCAGGTTCCCTCAGCTGTAGGTTGGGTGTCTGATTACCCTCACTCATTTCCACAGACCTCTCGGCATGCATTAGTTCAACAACACAGCCAGAATCTTGCAACTGCCTTTGACACTTTGAGAGAGAATGCCTTGAAGTTTTCTTTATCCTTATTTTCTGGGTGTTCTTCCTTCCTTGTATGCAGATCCTCAAACCCATACAATCATAGACACTACTGCGTGGGACCTTATTGTCCCAAAATGCAGAACAACCTCTAAATTCTACATTTTGCAGATGGAGAAATTGAGTACACAAAGGTTAAGGGACTTGTTCAAGGTCACACATTTCCCTAGAGACCAGTCCAGGGACTACCCAGGATGATAATGAATGAACACAGTAATGCCAACCCTGACTGCAAGGTTCTTGTTTGTTCCACCACCCCATTCAGCCTATTCAGTCATATTCGGCTCCCTTCTCTTCCCTTTCTCTCTCTCTCTCTCTCTCTCTCTCTCTCTCTCTCTCTCTCTCACACACACACACACACACACACACACACAGACATCATCCTTTGCCAAAGTTCCATAAAGGAACCAAGAGTAAAGATGTCTTCCTAGCTCCACTGGGAGTACATGAACTTGAGTTTATAGGTCCAGAGTTGCATGTATACCATGTTAAAATGGCCCACAGTTCTAGAAAACCTCTTTCTCCTAGTACTGTAGTCAATGAAGTGTCATTTTAGAAATGGAACACTGGTATCCACACCAAACCAGGTCTCTCCTTGGCTGCCTTTTTTTGGTGTGAAGCACCAGCAAATGCTCTTATTAGCCCTCCAATAGCTAATGGACTGGAAGATAGAGAAGCCCCCCTCCCTTATTAAATGCACACCTTCCATACCCATGTATCGGTATGAGAGAGAAACAGAGAGAGAGAGAGAAAGATCCTAACGTATCCTTCGGTTCAGGTCCTTATTTATTTTTCCTCCTCTGATTTTTTTAGTTCATTTTCTATGGAAACTAGCCCACTTAAATCCCTCACTTATGCAAATAAAAGCAAAATGATCTTCATAAACCCCCCATTGGAGCGATGCCGCGCTAGCCAGGCTTCTGGCTCAAATTTATGCCTGATTTACACAGCACACGTCCTTGTCGGGTGACTTTTCTAAACTTGCAGGACCTCGAAGCTGCCCTGGCTTCACCAGTCCTCCACCTGCCCACCACCTGCCCTCCCGAGTCTCTTTAGCCCCAGCTCCCGCCCCTTGCCCGGTCGCTCTTCACCCCTGCGCTGGGGGAGGGGCTCCAGCGGCATCCTACATCCGTGGTAACTCTACAGCTGAGAGAATGAAAAACGCGCTGTGCTTACCAGGTGCGCGCCCTGAGCCTTGCGCCCGTGGCCAGCCGCTCCTCGCGGGCTTCCTGCGCTCTCCTAGCGGCCTTGGCTGCAGCTGGAGCGCTACTGGCAGCGACGGAGGCAGCGGTGACAGCAAACAGAACGGCTGTGGGGCCCGCGGCGGTGGCGCTGGCTCTCTCGCGCCAGCGCCGGGAGCACGTGCCGCACTCGGGCAGACGCAGCTGGAAGCGCAGCGCAGGGATGGCTCCTACTCCTGCGGCTCGCGGCGGGGGCCGGCAGAACGGCCAGGGCATAGACTGGGTGAATAAGGGTCTTGAAACCTTGTGATTTGGGGGTTCAGGCAAGGGTAGCCTCGGGCTCCCTCTCCGGCTCCTCAGATTCCCTCCGGGGAGCCGCGGAAGGAGGGGAGCTGTATGGGGAGGCGTGGGTGTGTGTCACTCAGAGAGAAGCTGGGGGAGCAGGTAGATAATAAGCTGCTCTCTGACGATGGCACTTAAACCTCTGACAATGATTGGGAGAAGGGGCGTCACTGCTGGAGGGTAGAGAGAGCTAGGAAGTCAGGGAACCCCAACATGATTCAGAGGTGTGAGTGGTTAGAAAGAACGGTCTCTTTAATGATATTACTTATTAATAATACAATTTTACATTTGTCTGCACTTCTTACAAATGATTCTTTCTACATCCATTACAATTTCTTCCTTCATAGCAGTTAAATGTCTTTTACTTTCTCAAATGACTTTCGTTCCCTTCCCCCACCACCCCCATAACTGCCCAGGCTTGTCAAATATGCTGAGGTTATCTTTAAATTCCAAAAAGACTTCATTTCTGCTTCTGAAAAAGAGATCAGTATAAATTACTTGCATGGTTTAATCTCAAGAAAAGGAAGACATTGCAGTAATGTTATTATTCTCATTTTATTTACCTAGCTGAATTTTGGGAGCCAGGTGCTTGCAGGAGCTGGATGAAAGATTAAAAGATGAGGACACTAAAGTCAAGGGGCTCGGTCCTGATGCATACACTACTAATGCCTGTCGTTAAATTTCCCACCAGACTGTTGACAATAAGGGAAGTTATTGTTTGATAGTTTCAGGATTCAACAAGACAAAGAAAAATAGATATATATCTACCATACCTTGCGAGCTTTACAATGGCGTCTTTCTTCTTGCATTTTTGCATCTACTGATGGCATTGTTAATTTTCCAGGTTCCTTGATTGTAATCCACAAAGCAAATTATAGTACTTTGTAGAAAGGCCAGCAAAGCTGTTGCTGACATTCCTGGATAAAAAAACATGAGAAAGATGCCATGGATGAGAAAATACAAAAATAGTTAGAGTTCTGAAAAAAATAAAGGATAACATGACTAAATGATTCTGGTGATGTGATTAGGTCTAATGAATAAGGTGGTTTGTTAACCCAATCGTCTGGGGCGTTGTCAATGAGGACAAGGTCATAGATTGGGTCTTTGTGTGAGACACTTAGCTGTAAGTATGCATAAGGCACTCCAAATTCCCCATTCTTCTTCATCAGCTGGAGCTGAATCAAAGCACAGGAGTGAAGGGGCTGACCCTAGGCAAGAGATCTCATGTTGGCCACTCCGTCACTTAAACTCTTCAATTTCCTGCACATATTTCCTTCTCTGCTGTCTCTCAGGGTTGTGGAGAGGCTGGAATGGGATAAGACATGTCAAAGCACGCCAGAAATGATAAAGCACTCCATAAATGTAATACGGGGTTTACCAAGACGTATCCACTTCCTGTGCTCTTAAAGCTAAAATGCAAAGGGCATTCCCCATGTTGAACACTAGTAATACTTTCAGATGAGAAGGAAAACATAATTATATAACCTTAAATTGCTCAGTGACATTTTAAAATATAGCTTTGTCTCATAATTGTAAAATGCTGAATTAGGCAAAATTCAAATTAAAAAGAGTATAGAAACAATGTTTTAAGTCCCAAAAGTAAGTTCTGATTATAAATTGCTCAAGGGCGTAACTTTTGCCTTAGGATGAACTATTAATGAACAAAATATTGTAATTCTTATGTAGAACAGTAAAAAAAAAATAAATAAACTCATTCATACTTAGAATTGATCAAGCTTAAAACTTAAAATCTTCATTGATTCCTTTCTTTCTCTCATACATGATAATTTTGTCACAAAATCCCATTAGTTCTACCTTTAAAATATATTCTAGAATCCTACCACTTCTAATCACCTTCACAGATACCACGTTGGACCAAACCACCATCATCTTTTACCAGGCATACAGTAATAGCATCCAAACTGGTACAGGCTATATTCAGCACAGCATCCAGAGTGGTCTTTTCAAGAAGTTATCTTAAGTCAACCCCCCAGTAACTTCCCATTTCACTCAGAGTAGAAGCCAAAGTCTTTACCATTGTCCTAAACAATCTATCCCCACCCCATTACCTTTCTGATTTCACTTCCGTGTACTCTTCCCCTTTGCTCATTCTACTTCAGCGCCAGCATTTCCTACTTCTCAAAGGTGCCTGACATGCTCCCATCCAATGGCCTTTGCATTAACTGTTTCTCTTGCCAACTCTCTCCTCTCCTTCAAATCTTTGCTAAAATCTTACCTCCTCAGTGAGGCCCTATCAGCCTAACCTGTTTAATCCTGTAAACTCTTCTACCTCACAAATCCAGTGCTCTTGAATCTCTTTACCTAACTGTTTTTCCCCATAGCTCTTAATATAGTTCAACATACTGTATAATTTACTCATTTGTTATGTTTATAGTTTATTGTCTGGCTCTTCCCCTCCATCCTATTGGAATGTAAACTCCTCAAGGAAAAAGATCTTTGTGTTTCACTGAAATATTCCACTCAGAGAAAAATTGTGGCACATAGAAGTCACTCAATACATATTTTGAATATTTAAATGAATATTTATGCAAATAGAAATATACATGCTATATATGCTGCCCTTCATTGTCCAATTTGGCCACACTGATGGTAAATTCTGTGAAGGTTTGAAGGCGATATGAAAGACTACAGAGTAACAGCACTTTTTTCCAGCCTTGGCACACTTAACCCACCTCTTGCATTGTGTTTTTGCATTTGTAATCTCTATATTCAGCTAGCTCATGTTCTAGACGTCAAAAGGGTTGTTGGAATTCTAAATGTTTTGCAACAATTGGTTATCTGAACCCATTAAATAACAGATTATAAGTGGCTTTTAAAAATAATTTCTGAGGGATTTTTTTCATTGATTTAGTGAATTCTCATCAAGTATTTTATTATTGTCATTGCTTTTGTTACCAGTTACTGTACAAGACATTACAGTAGAATGATTAAAAATAAATAAATACTTACTTGGCTTAAGAAAACTTGTAGTTATTAGGTATGTGTGTATGAGTGCATACATGTTTAAATTTACTCATTCAAGCCACTTATTAAATGTTTACTAAACTACCTTGTTCCAGAAATGGCTAGGTGCTGGGGATGCAATGGAGAATAAAATAGAATTAGTTCCTTCCTTGTGAAGCTTAAAGGCAAGTAAGGGGCACACAAGTAAACTAACTAATATGTTGCAATTTTGGGGAGGTATGATGAAGAACAAGCTACAGTTATAAAGAATAGCATGACATGAGGAAAGAGCTTGGTATCTCGTTTCGATTGCATAAAAAATCTCTCTAATGAGTACAACCTCTATGGAAAGTAATATGGAAATACCTCAAAGAACAAAACGTAGAACTACCATTTGATCCAGAAATCCCACTACTGGGTATTTACCCAAAGGAAAAAAAGACATTCTATAATAAAGACATCTGCACACGAATGTTTATAGCAGCACAATTCACAATTGCAAAGATATGGAAACAACCCAGGTGCCCATCAATACATGAGTGGATTAATAAAATGTGGTATATGTATACCATGGAGTATTACTCAGCAATAAAAAACAACGGTGAATTAACACATCTAGTATTATCCTGGATGGAGCTAGAGCCCATTCTTCAAAGCGAAGTATCACAAGAATGGAAAAACAAGCACCACTGGTACTCACCATCAAATTGGTACTAACTGATCAACACCTACATCACACATGGCAATAATATTCATCAGGGCAGGCGGGAGGGGGGTGGAGGGGATGGGCAAACTCTCACTGAATGGGTGCGGGGCACACAGTTTGGAGGATGTCCATGATTGTAGCTCTGACATGGACAGTGCATGGGCAGTATATATAACCAAAGTGTTGTATCCCCATAATATTCTGAAATAAAAGGGAAAACAAATCTCTCTAAGACAGAAATATTTATATTAAATCAAGACCTGAAAAAGTCAACTGTGCAAAAAATGTGGTGTGTATCTGTTTATGTGGGTTAAGGGCTATAGTGGGATGGTTGATCAGAGGAAGAGAAGGAAAGGAAGGGTGTTGAGAGGCATAGGAACAATATGTGGAACTTCTGAGGCAGGACAACAGTCGCCATGTTTTAGAAACTGCAAAGACATTGATGTACTTCAGTAAAGTAGAGCTTAGAAAAGCTTCACTATATCTCAGTATGCTCAACTTTAAAATGGAGATTATTTTATCTGATTTTATCTATTAAATTTAATCTGCCTACTTTCTAAATGTGAAGGAGGTGATTATATATGTCATTAAAAATAGAAAATGAAAACCATGCAGAAAAAGGAGGCGACATATACCCAAGTGATATTGACTAAGTAGTATCTGTGGTTTGCCAGACAACATTTAGTTATGAATTTGCTAACAAACAAGAAAAAAGGGAAAATATCTTACTAAGTATCATTATCTGATACAAGAAAATTAGTCCACTCTCAGAAATAGAATTTTGTTGATGCTGCTGTTAATAAATACTAATATTATTACATAGACCTTTATATAAATGGCCCTTAAAAACTAGATGTCTTCAACAAGGATTTTACAACAAAAATAGAAACATTTTTCATATTATGTGGTCTCACATAAAACTTCAATATAAGATCCAGATAGTACATGGAAATTTAACTCAATTACATTCAATTAAACTCAATTCATCAGGTATGAATCTAGGTTCATTCATATCACTATTCTTTAGGCAGGACAGACCTAAAATATAGCCCTGCAAATGTTTAATTTTGTCATGATGCTGGGAAAAAATACAATAACAAAATAGCTTTAGTCTCTCAGTGCTTGGGAACAATTACTATTTCCATCAACCTTTTCCAGAAGAAAGCCCTGTCCAAGCAGTCCTCTTGGCACACACATGGAAACACAGAGCTCTTATCTTCACTCTGTGATCCTCGGCCACGCTTAACTCTCTCATCACAAGAGGCAAAGCACTTCTCTGACAGCCCAGGGTAATACCTAGATCCAGTTCAACTCTGAGCCCCCACCCAAAGGTGTAGCAGAGTACCTGCTGAATTTCAGGCCTAACAAATTGGCATTTGAAAACGGAATCTGGCTCTTACTTGACGATAGGATTGGAAAAGCTACTGAACCTTGAAACCCCATTTCCTTATCTGCATATGGGAAAATAAAAAAGTTAATTTTAAAAACACCTAATTCTACTGGTTATGTATAAAGTCATTTTGCAAACTAAAAGTATTATAGAAGACTCAGCAATCATGGTTCCTTTTTTCCCTCACACTCTCTTACAATCTGTCTCCTTTGTTCCAATACAATACTATGTGTAGGCAAAAATTTGGATAATGGTGTTAGATTATTAGGGTCATAAATAAGAAAATAAAATTCCTTTCTGAATTCTGTTTTTATGTTGACTGGGAATTTCTTGTTTTCCTTCTCTAAAACGTGAATAATAGCACCTATTTAGTGAAGTTGCTGCTAAGACAAACAATAATAAATTTGAAGCAATTGTATGGTCCCTGCAATGTGGCAGTTACGTGGTATTAGGTGATGACAATGATGGGAATGAGGATTAATTTCCAATTATTTACATTCTGTACATTAGAATGGCCAAGGCACTAGACAAATAGTGACATGAATTCCACTTTTTTAGACACTTGGAAATTTAAAAACCACATTCTAGACTAGTAGAGTTCATCTCTTTGTAAGTGTGTTTAAATTAAAGGGCCAAGTCTTGTGTTAATTCTTAGTTAATACTTTCAGCAAAGGCAGTGAATTTTTTCACCTACAATCAAAAATAGATTAAATATAATGGCAGCAGCATTCTGTTTTACATTTGAATGACCAAGTAAGATTTTACAGAGGATTTTTACCCTTCCAAATAGAGTTTCAGATTCATTGCTTAGTAGGATCCCCAGGAACGTTGCACTATATACGTAAGAGACAAATTATACTCTCATGGTTTAGATTCAGCTGTTGCAGCTACTTATAATACATTCAGTCTTAGCCACCTGAAATCTAACATTACGTCTAACATTCTATAATTCTAGTGATTTAAGAGATTTCTGTTGTTTTTCAATGTTCCATTTTCTTAGAAGCAATTTATTGAGCTAAAGCCAGTAATTATTTAAAGTTATATAGTAAGCACCCAAAATTTTGAAAATTGATGAAGTTATAGCTTCTTTGATGTTACTAAATATTTGTTTTTTATGTCTCTTTAAGATTTAGTAAGGATGTTGAGCTGGGCTAGACACATGGATCTATCAGAAACTCTGACTGATGGACCAAGAACCCAGGCACTACAGTTGAAGGAGTAAAGCATTCAATTCTGTTTATTAGCTTTTTAATCTGTAAAGTAGGGGCAATACTCATTCCATAAGTTAGACATGAAGACTAAATGAGTTACACTTGCAAAGCACAGAGCTTGGTACATGGTAAGCATTTAACATATTGTTAGTTATAATTATTGTAGATGAGAAACTATCACACATAAGTATGAGCAGGATCTCTGAAGCCAGTCTGCATGAATTTGAGACTTGGCTATGTAGATTACTAGTTGCGTATTGACTAATTATTTAATCTTTCTGCACCTTTGTTTCCTTAGTTATAAAGTAGAGAGAGAGAATAATGACAACTGTTTCATAAGGTTGTTAACATTAACAGGTGTTAACTCCTATTAAGCCTTTAGTCGTTGTTAGTATTAAAGGTGTTAACTCCTGTTAAGCCATTAGTACTGTGCCTTGCCCATAGTAATAATGCAATGTTAGTTATTATTAACATATAATAATTTAGTAAGCATTTTAGGTCCAGTCATCATGCAACTTAAATGCTTCCTATAATCGAATTGAACCTGATAATCCAAGGAACTATGAAACATTGGGCTTTCTAAACCCTTTATTGGAATGGATATCTTCAGGATACTCAGAAAGAGTAGAATATCTCACTAATCTCTAATTCCTTTTTTTTCCTGCTGTTTTACTGTCGTTTCCACAATGCCCATAAGATATAATTTAACCTCTGAAGCATGGCACCTGGGTTCCCAATTTTCTGGTCCCAACCTTTTCTAATCTCTGCATAACTGGCTTGCCTTTCCCTTACACAAGATGTATTTTCATCATGACTCTTTGTTTTATCTTTTTGAAAGTCACTTAATATGAATCCTCTTCTTTTCCTAACAAATGCATATTTACCATTCAAGGTCAGCTCAAGTGAAACACTGCCCAACCCCCTCAAAAGACTAACCACTATTTCTTTGAGCTGCCATAGAACTTTACTAAAAAGCCCTGCATAAGACGTGTCATATGAAAACACAGTTGTTCATTTAGGTTCCTGCCTTCCTTGATATAATGCAAACTCTTCTTGGGCAGGCATATTTTATGCATTCTCTGTACCTAGTATTTTACCTAGCATGCAGTGGTTACCAAACACATATTTAATGAATAATTTAATGAATGTATTCTAGCAATCAATCCAGATTCTCACTGTATTCTAATTTCGATCTAGATTCTAAAGTAGCCTAAAATAGTTCAGATACATAGACTTTCTAATTCAGGTGTTCTGAACTCTGACGGCTACACACTAGAGTCATCTGGGAGAGATTTAAAAACCACAGACTTATTTGGTATCAGGTGGGGCCTCAGAGAATTTGGTTTTTTAAAGAATTTCACGGATGATTCTAATGTGCCTCCAATACCCAGAGGCACCCTTTAGTGTTTTAACACCTTTTGTATCTATGTTAAATCAATTTGGCATAAATGATATTATAAATGTAAGTGTAGGTACCATTTCATTAAGTAAAGCACAATTTGACCACAGGAGAAAAAAAGAGTTTCTATATAATTAACTCCCTGTTAGCCCCTTCTGAGAATGAGACTCTTTTAAAATGGACACCGCCATTTCACATTGTAAACATTTTAAAAGCATGCTTTATGTCAGAAACAGATATATCTTCTCAAATATTCTTCATATCAAGCATAGGAAGCAAATGATAAGACTCAGAGAGATGAAATTGCTTGTACTTATCATACCATTTTAAAATAGCAACTCCAATATGTAAAATTATATCCTGAAACCCAAAACTTGAGCTATTTCCAATTATCTTACGCTGCATCTTAGCCCTGTAAACGCCCTTTCCCATTAACCCATAAGCTGTGTAAATTTTAAATATTGACATATTTGATTCACATATTCTACAATAAAATATTTTATAAAATCTCAATTAAGTAGCTATCAGTGCATTTCTAGGAAAATAAAAGAAAGCAAAGTCAGGCTACCAATTCATTGTATAAATATACATTTATATAATTATAGTGTTCAAAATACTGCAAAGTCATTAATTCAATATTACATGTAAAAACAAGGAAACATGATGACAAATGGTTATTTTTATTGTCGGGTAACTTCAAAATTAAGTAGCTTTTTATTTTTTTTCTGCATTTTATTTTCAACTCCTTAAAATAATATGTGTATGTACTCCAATGCATCCATATACTTCTTAAGCAAATATTAATTGAGCAATTATTACATGCCAAACCCTGTACTAAGTACAGAGGTTACAAAGTATGATAACCTCATGATTCTGAAAGTCTAGTTGCACTTCTGTTGTACACAAAATCTTGTAGTCCTCTTGTTTCACTTGAAATTGTTTTCTAAACAATTTCCTGTATTTGTAAATACACTAGCTAATGATTGTTTTCAACTAGATATCTTTCTATTTTATTCATATATAATTATATAAGGAGATTTTCAAGCAAGGGTGAAAATCTTAAAAGTATGTATTTGTGAGGTCACTCTGAACTACCTAGAATATTCAGTTAGTGAGACTATTTAAATCTTTTATGTTCCAGTTGTTGCTCTCATTTTAGATTTTAATATATTGTGTTTTTTACCCATTTCTTAGTAATATTCCAAGTGTAGAAAATCCAAGGGAGTTTTCTCTTATTTCCATTTTTCACATGTCCCACCAAAGACCCTCACTCAAAAAAAGAAGAAAAATGTCAGAAAAAGAAGAAGGAGGAGGAGGAAAATATTTTAAAAGGATGAAGGAAAGAAGGAGGGAAAAGAGAGAGGGGAGAAAGAGGGTGGGGGTAGAAAGAAGAGAGAGAGGAAGGGAAGAAAGAAGGTAAGAAAAAAAGAAAGAAAAGAAGATACCACAGAGTAGAATTCTGCAAAAATAAGCAAACCCCAGGACTGTGTAATTTAAAACAAATCTCACAACTCATGAAGAAGTTATCCTCAAATGAGGGTTAAAATCTATTTCAACATTCCAAATTTAAGACCCAGTCTCAGCTCGAGACCTCTCTTCTGATCTCCTGATGTTCCGTGGACTCATGTCTGGTTTCCATAGTGACCATTTTCATAAGTCTTTTAAATAATAAAAAAATTGATTTTCTCTCATCACTTATTTTCAGACTCTTGGAATTAGAATTTTTCCTTCATTCCTGCAGCATTCCAAGGAAAATTGTCTTTAACTTAAATGCCTTTAAGTTAGATAACAATAAATTATCGTCTCAATAGAATAGTAGAAGAGAAGTAAACAAGACATATTGAGCACCACAAGTTAAATATTGAGCTATAGATAGAAATATATAGAGATAGATAGATAGACTAGCCTTGTATTCATTCCTCTGATGAAAGGGATATAAACTTACATTTCCTTCTTTCATGGAAACATGGGATCTGTGAACCAATGGAGTGTTAGTGAGAAAACAGAAATGTATTGGGGCATAAGTTTTGATACAGGGGGATTAAGTTAATAACCTACAACTGCTTCTGATTTTTTTAAATCTAACACAATCTAAATATGGCTCTTCTGCATCAAATAATGTGCAAAATATAATTAAGAAAGTTCCCTAGAAACTTTGATATTTTCAACTACAAACATGTTCTATTTAAATTTGAGCTCTCAATTTTGTCAGGTGCATAACTATTAGTTCTGAATTTTAATACAATTATTTTATTTGATCATTTTATGTCTTTTATCATAAACAATCAATTTCCAATTGAACATAGGTAAATAACACATTGAATGAATATTTAACAAGAAACAGTATTGGCTTCCTTATATAACCTTGATATCTCTACCTCACTCACATATCTTGATAATTTCCTTGCCCTGAAGTATGTATCAGACCAGTTTCATTCCAAAGTTCCACAAATTTCTATAATTACAGAATTTCACCTTATATAGTTATTAACTACTTATTGTTTTAATGATTTAATGTTATTTCTATGACTATATAGCCAATTTTATCTCTATTAATATGCATTTTTTTCTCACTGTCATGTCACCATCACTGCTTTGGACACATCTGTCACATTTTAGCAGCTTAATAAATCTTTACTGAATGACTACATGAATTGACATCCTTAAAGTTGCTTTTCATTTCTTTTGATAACCCATGAATTTATGAGGAAAAAAAAAGAAACTGAAATTAAGACCTATTAAGACATAGTTAAAGAGCTGGAGCCCATTCTTCTAAGTGAAGTATCACAAGAATGGAAAAACAAACACCGCATTTACTCACCATTAAATTGGTATTAATTGATCAACACTAATGTGCACATAGGGGAAGTAACATTCACAGGTTGTCAGGCAGGTTGGGAGGGGGGAGGAAGGGATGGGTAAATCCACACTTAATGTATGCGACGTGCGCTGTGTGGGGGACGGGCATGCTTGTCTGGGGTGCAACGGCAATTTTATGTAACCAAAGTGTTTATACCCCCATAATATTCTGAAATAAAAAAATAATAATAATAAAGACATAATTAAAAACAAAAAACAGATTTTACATATATATGTATATACACACACAATGGACTTCAAAAAGTTTGTGGAAAAATAGAATTAAAAGATAAAAAATATAAACTTTATTCCTCAAAATAACCTCCATAAAATTCAAGATACTTTTGCAAGCAATAATACCAGCCATTTTGTCCATCTCTAAAGAACTGAGTGTCCTGGGAACTTAAGCATGCAGTGCTGTCTGTCTTAAATTATTAACTGAAGAAACATGGCTGCCTTTTGAAGATTTTTTAGATTAGGAAACAAAAAGAAGTCAGAAAGAGCCAAATCAGGACTGTAAGGTGGATGTCTAATAATTTCCCATTGAAACTCTTAAATAATTGCCCTTGTTTGACGAGAGGAATGAGCAGGAGCATTGTCATGGTGGGGAAGGACTCTCTACTGAAGCTTTTCCAGGCATTTTTCTGCTAAAGCTTTGGCTGACTTTCTCAAAACATTCTCCTAATAAGCAGATGTTATCATTCTTTGGCCCTCCAGAAAGTCAACAAGCAAAATGCCTTGAACATCCCCCAAAACTGTTGCCATAACCTTTGCTCTTGACCAGTCTACTTTTGCTTTGACTGGGCCACTTTCACGTCTTTGTAGCCATTGCTTTGATTGTGCTTTGTCTCCAGGATCATAGTGGCAAAGCCACATTTCACCTCCTGTTACAATTCTTTGAAGAACTGCTTCAGGATCTTGATCCCACTTGTTTAAACTTTCCATTGAAAGTTCTGCTCTTGTATGCAGCTGATCTGGGTGCAGTGGTTTTGGCACCTATTAAATGGAAATTTTGCTCAGCTTTAATTTTTCAGTCAGAATTGTGTACGTTGAACCAATTGAGATGTGTGTATGTTTGTTATTGCTTCTGCTGCTACTCATTGGTCCTTTTCAGTTAGGGCACAGACAAGATTATTATTACTTATTTTCACAAATTGATGTGGCTGGCTTCACCTTCCATTATCTTATACCATTTTAAAATGAGTTATCCATTTGTAAACTGCTAATTTCATTGAGGCATTGTCCCCATAAACTCTTTGTAAAGCATCAATGATTTCACTGTTCTTCCACCCAAGCTTCACCATAAATTTAATGTTTGCTCTTGCTTCAATTTTAGCAGAATTCATGTTGCTCTGATAGGGGTTCTTTTAAAACTGTTGCCTTATGCTTCTTAATGCCTCAAACTAGATCCTGCTCAGTCATGTTATAAATTAGAATGAGTTTATTTTGGTGCAAAAAAATTTTGAAATACATTCATAATTCTTTCACAATACACATTTTCCATGAAAATTGGAAGACCCCCATAATAACTATATGTAGTTATTATATATATAAAAATATAAAATCTAACCCAGACTGCAGTACTTGATAAAAAGGTTGATGAATTTAATTTAAAATTTTCATTGCTAGTGCTTAAATCATGTTCTTTATTGTTAAATACTATTTAAAGAGAGAATTATAGAATCTTCCAGCTATATGATATCTTTAAAGTAGAGTTTCCAGACAAAGTACAGGAAGCCAGTTAAATTTGAATTTCAGATTAATGAACATTTTCTTATACATAGAAAATGTATAACATTTTCTTATACATACATATATATAGTGTAAGATTAATTTCAGATTAATGAACATTTTCTTATGTATAAGAAATTGTTCATTAATCTGAAATTAATCTTACACTATATATATAAGTATGCCCCAAAGATTTCATGAGACATACTTATACTAAAAATGTATACTAAAAAAGTACTAACTTTTTTCTTTTTTGTACTAAAAAAGAAAAGATGATCCTTTTTCTGAAATTTACATTTAGTTGGGTGTCATGTATTTTTATTTGCTAAATATGGCAACCCTATTTTAAAGCCATCTCCTCAAACTGCCCTATGTTTTGGGAAGTGCATAGTATATTAGGAGACATAGGGAGAAAACAATGACAATATGATCTGGTGAGTGCCAAGATAGAGCAATGTCCAGCCTGCTATACGAGGGCAGATTACAAACATTTTGGAAGCACCCACGAGACACAAATTTAAGATTTCAAGGTTAAATGTTAGAAAGTTACAGTATAGTACACAGTTACATATACTAAAAGTCAAAAACATATAACTGGGAAGCAAGAGTGGGATTACAGTGGAGGGCCATGGCAAAATTCTTTCAGGTGTTTTGAAAAAGCCCCTTCTCCTCTTTAAAATCAGAGACTCCATTCTGGGGTTATTAATTACAGTAGATATCAAAGAAGAATCATCAAAAAGTAACAACCAGACTAATACATCGTAGCCATTGATGAATTTTTAAAAATGCATAAAAGCATCAGTAGATGAAGCCTCTGGCAATTTCTATGAAAATCTAAAAGTAATTTTCATGAAAGATACCCTAATAATATTTGAGTATCTAAGAACAGCAACTCAGCCTTACTCATTTCAGTATTTCTAACACTTAGCAGGGTGCCTGGTACTGAATTGGAATGCAAAAAAATATTTTTAGAATAAATGAATGAATACTTCCCCACTCCCCTAATTATTCTGCTTATCCTCTCTGCTTTAACTTCACTTTATCTGTTTCTTGGCCTACTTTCCTTATGATAACCAGGATTATCTCAGCCAAAAGGCAAACATACAGGGACTACGAAAAAAGAATAAGTTGTAGAGCTTGCCTCAGGAGAAAATACAACTAGAATCCTTGCCCACAGTAAACAAAGAGTGGCAGCAAAGTTACGTTAGGTTTGGGAGGGTGTCATCATCTGAGGGAAAAAGGCTGGTACATACACAGCAATGGCATTGAGGTGGCTAATGATCCTTGAAGTCAGATAGATGGAGACATTCTAGTCCCACGTGATCTGCTGGAGCCCTGAAGAGTAGCACACATTCTTTTTTCCCCTAGTAGAAATAATCAGACCAGGGTTATGCAATTTTCATTATGAGACAGATATGGTGGGGTTCATAACAGGATTCAACCCTAACTAGAAACTGCAGTGTGGATTCTGTATGACTAGTGTGACATAAAGGTGTAGGGAAAGAATGTGATCTAGTGAATGAGATGCATTGAACACTGGGACAGGTTTATTCCAAGATGAATTAAGATCCTAAAGCCCCACCAAAAGTAATAAAATGATTAAAGTATACCCCCATAAAAATTCAAAAGAAAATCAATAACTATCCATTAAAAAGGTGCAAAAAAATCCTACAGCGTTTTTTATTTATCCCTATGATAACTGCTTCAATATTTATTTTCAAAAAGCAAGTGTACAATTAGAAAATCACCTTTAAAAATGTTGGTGTTTTCCCTGCTCCTGTAATGCTTGTGATTAATTTGCCATTTAAGTAGCCCAAGAGTGAGTCTAAGGTGTCAAAACTAGTTCTGGTGAGTCCCTTCCTACTGGTGAAGCCAGGCTAAAAATATGACACCTCCACTGGTAAAGTGTAGTTCTGGGACAGGAAACTTTATTCAAGGGTCAACAGAGACAGCCACATAGGATATACTCTGTGTCCTGACTGTGGATGCTTTCAATCACTATGCCTTTATGGCATTTTAAAATTGTACTTACTCATTTTGAATATCTTAAAATGCAAATGGAAACCATTTTAAAAGTACAATAGGTTAATGAGTAAAAGTAAATATTCCTCCAATTTTCCTATGTCCTTTCAGATATATCTGAAATGTATATGTATTCTTTATTTTTATACAAATGGAATATAGCATGTTGAGTACACTGTTCTGCACCTTATTTTTCCTTTATCAGTACAACTAGGGTGGTTTCATTTTTTTGTTGCTTCATAGTAATTTTTTTTGTATAGATGTATTATAATTTTTAACCAATGCACATAAATAAACAAGTTGATTCCAGAATTTTGGTATTATCAATAAAATAATAATAAATATTGTTATCGAATACATTATTTTACACAACCATCAATATGTTCTAGAATATACCTAAGGAGTATTTTCAGTTGTTCTTTTGAAAGACATCCTTAAAATTTCTTTCATAGTGGCTATTCTAGTTGTTACTTCAGCAGGAATATATATCTTTTTGAAGGTCTCTTAATTTTATCTTCTTTTCCTAATGAGTACATATTCATCTTTCAAGATAAATTTTCTTCCCCACACATTCACTCATAGTATGCCATTACACATGTGATCTTGGCGAAAATTAGGCTATTAAATATGAAATGTCTGATTTTCTTAAGTACTAAGTTTGACAGTTGGTATCTCTGACATTTCACTTGGACACTTCTTATTTTACTTTTATTGTGAAAGCACATCCTCCTTCTTTCAAATGCATGGTTCAGCTTATGAGTATCTTTCAAAAATTTTTTAGAGCAATTTTTGTGATACTATGGATAAGTCAAAAATTTGTGTTATTTTCAAATATGAGTTCTTTTGTGGAACCAATGCAGCACAGACAGCTCGAAATATCAATTAAGTGTTTGGGAAGAATGTGGCTAATGAATGCACAATATGTCGATGGTTTGAGAAGTTCTGTTCTGTGATTTTAATCTTGAAAATGAGCCACATGGGTGACCTGAGACCAAGGTGGATAATGATGAGCTGAAAGCTGTAGTGGAAGCGAATCCATCTCAACCTATGTGTGAATTAGCAGCAAGATCTGATGTTACTATTCCAAAAATATTGGACCATTTGAAACAAATCGGCAAGGTAAAGAAGCTGGATAGATGGGTTCTGCATGATTTCAACGAGCATCAGAAGAGAAATCGTCTCGAAGCTTGCCTTTCTTTGCTGTCATGACATAAAGGCAAACCATTTTTACGCTGTGTTGTTACATGTAATGAACAGTGGATTCTTTTTGACAAATGCAAGCATTCAGCACAATGATTGGATAAAAATGAAGTGAGGAAACACAACCCAAAACAGAATATTCATCAAAAAAAGCTACTGGTGTCTGGTGGCTCAGCACTGGTATTATCCACTACAGCTTCATGAAACCTGGCCAATGGATTGCAGTGGATGTCTACTGCAACCAACCGGACAAAGTGATGAGGATGCTTGCAATTAAGCAGCTGAGATTGGTCCATAGAGACAGGCTAGTTCCTCTTGCAAGAAAATGCTCAACCACATGTCACACTAACAATGTCGCACAAACAATGTTGCACAAAAAACAGAGGCTGAACTTGGAAATTCTGTGTCATCCACCATATTCACCAGACCTTGCACCAACTGACTACCACTTCTTCCAGGCTTTGGGCCACTTTTTCCAAGGAAAAATACTCAATTCTCAACAAACTGTGGAAACTGCCTTTCGTGATTTCATTGTCACTCGCTCTCCAGGTTTCTTCCATGCTGGCATAAACAAGCTACCATTAAGATGTCAAAACTGTGTCCACAGTTTAGCACATACTTTGATTAATTGTACTGCTTCTTGTTTGAGATATAATAAACTTTTGATTTGAAATCAGACATTTCATATTTAATGAATGACCTAATATGATAGGAGAAAGATTTTATATCAGTATGATTTTAATTTGCATTTCTTTTATTATGAATAAGTCAAAATATTATTTCATAAGCTTAAGAGCCACCTATATTTTTTTCTGGCAACCAATCCTATCTTTTACTACTTTTTCTTTTCAGTTCATTCTGTTTTCCTTATTGATTTGTAAAAATTATTTTTATAACAAGGAAAGTAACTCCTTGTGATGTGAGTTGAAATTATTTTTCTAGTTTTTCTTGACTTTGCTTATCGTGTAGATTAAATGAGATTGTTAAAAATTTTTAAGGAATCAAATTTGTCAACCTTTCTAATATGACTTCTGGGCTTTTTTCATATTTAGAGAAATTGTGTAAAAGTATCAAATTTCTCTTTTATTTTCTTCTAGGACTTTTTTTGTTTCTATTCTGTTTCTATTTTCATTTTAATTTTTTAATAATCAGCATATATTTTGTTCTAAAGTATGGGATATAGATCAACTTTTACTTGTTCCACAATTCCATCCAGTTGTACCAACCATAAAATTAAATAATCTATCTTTTCTCCACTGATTTGAAGGCCACATTGTTTATTTACTAAATAGCCAATTATATTTGGATCTATTTTTTATTGGTAGCTTTTAACTAAGGGCAACTTTGCCACTTGGAGGACATTTAGCAATGTCTGGAGATGTTTTTGATTGTTACAACTTGAGAACGGTACTGGCATTTTTGGTTAAAGGCCATGGATGGGCTAAACATCCTGCAATATACTGGACAGCTCCTGACAAAAAAGAATTATTTCTCCAAAAAGATCACTAGTGCTAACATTTTACTAATGTTCTAGTTACTCACTAGTGTTCTAGACTTTATATTCTAGTCCATTGATCTGTTTGTTTATATCATACTGTATTAAATATTGCAGTTTTCTGATATAATATCTAATTCAGTTAATTTCTCTGCAGTATATATCTTATTTCTGGTTACTCCTATTGTTTATTTTAGAAAAAAAAGAAAGAAAAAAATGTTTCTCTAACCTTCCCACCACTACCAAATAAATTTCAAGGTATTTTTATTGGCAGTGTGTTAAATTTTATTTTTTGCATTCCTCAAACACCTTCTTTTGTATCCCCTTTGCCTTCTAACATTTTCTTTATTGAGTCCTTCTATGTTTGTTCTTAAGTTTACCCCCTTTTAATTTTTATTTGAAATGGGTATTTTACTTTCATTATATTTTTGTAGTGTTCTTGAACTGTTTGAAACTAATTGGTTTCTGTAAATTACTTTTCAGCTTAGTAAGTTTTCTTATCTTTTGTAAATATTTTTATTTGACTCTACAAAGTTTTGGAAAATATCACTTTTGTTTTACAATAAATAATTATAAGATCTCCATAGAATGATAATTTTATATCTTTTTAAATTTTCATATCTTTTATTTCCTTCCTTTGTCCAATTGCACTGTCTTTTAACTCACAGACATTGCTATATAAGAGTGGTAATAAAGGATGTCCTTATTTTGTTTCTGGTTTTAATGAGAATGCTATTTTCCAGTAAGTATGATGCACCTTTATCTATTGCTATTTTATTAAAAATAAATGTTGAATTCTGAAAATTTTTACAATAATTTTAGAGATTATTGTTATTTGTTACTCTTGGTGAAATTTGTTAACAGGATGCCCAGTAATAAAACATGCTTTTATTCCTGAAATATATGCATCTGGTAATGATTTATTATACTTTTAATATTTTGCTGGATTCTATTTATTAATCCTTTGTTTAGAATGTTTGCATCAATACTCACATATTGTATTTAATCAAACACTTTGAACTATTATAATATCAACTATACAATCACTTTTTAATATTGTAGTAAAGTATCCATAACATAAAATTTATCATTTTAACCATTTTTAAGTGTTCAGTTCAGTGACATTAAGTACATTCAAATTTTTGTGCTGTACTTTTTCTCTGCTATTCATAACTTTAATGCAATCCTTAAAGTTATCCATTGCTGATCGGTTGGGGTTTTTTTAATTATTTATCTTATTTGAAGTTGTTTTCTTTTCTTCTCTTTTCTTTTCTTTAACTTTGATCCTTCATTACAGTATTCTCTTGAAACATTTCTAAATTCTCATGTTTGTACATTTAAATAACCAGAAAATTGGAAAAGAATTTACAAATACACCATGTTATTTGCCTAGTGCTTTATCCTTTTCATGGCTCCTTCACATTCTTTTTCCTATGTGAATCTCAAAACAGCCCTTATGGGACATGTATGATGCTTGTTATAAAAAGCAGTCCATGTTAGTACATATAATGTAACTGATTGCAATGGATGTATTCATATTGGGACAGTGTGCAATGAAGTAAACATTATCTTAACTATTTGTTTGAAAAACAACTGTAAATTTATATACTTAACAACTTGAGGACTAGCATAGAACAGCCATCAATGCAGCACTGATATGGACATTGCTACTTTCCCAAAGTTCCTTTCTATTTACCACAAAATGAGGTAAATATATGATTACATTTAGTCTTTGGTGGAAAGGTTTTTGGAAATAAACAGGAATTTAGCATTCTTACGTTATGTTACTGTTCTAGTTTTCAACCTAGAGTCTTTTTTTTAAATCATCTTGTGCCCTGAACAGGTTTACTTAATAAATAATAATGTGAATGTCAGTAAGTAATTGAAATCACACTAAAGACTTTGGTGAACAATACTGAATTCAGGTAAAAATATTCACTGACATTCCTCCTCATCCTTCAGGTCTCAGCTTAAGCTATTACTCTATCATGAAAATCATTTATAACTCTGAAGTCTACCTATTAATATACATTAATTACACTTTATTTGTTACTTTGCAACTCTTCTTTAATTGAAATGAAATAAGTATTTGTATTGTTATTTACTTATGTATTTTTCTCCTGCTAGGCTAAACACTATAAGGACAAATAGCATGACTCTGGCTAATATATTATCATGTATATTATATATTACATCATTAACTATATGTATTATCACTATATTATTATTATTACATCTCCCAGAGTCCAAAGCAGAGTTAAATAAATGAAATATTCATAACCCATACAGTCCTGGACTGAGGCATGTGGTAAGACACAAGCCACAGAGTTACAGTTTTTACTCTCAAAATATTCATGATTAGGTATCCCTAGAGCACTTTTGTGAAGTAGATTTGAAATCATTCAACAAACATTCATTACATATTTACTATGAGCAAGACTGCAATCTGAAGATTGTGAAACATATAGAAACATCCAAATGGTACATAGTAAATAAATTACAGATATAATTCATAGATCAGAGTGACATGAAATTTTTCAGAAAATTCTTCCTTGCCTTCTGAAGGGACAGCAAAATGTGACTTGGAAAGGGAAGAGAGATGATTGCATATACATAAAGTAGAAAATAACAAATTATTTGTAGAAGATAGCAAAGAAATTGGCTTGGCTGGCTCAGTCTCAGTTGTAAGAAGAATGAAGAATGGGGTTGGTCATCTTTGTTCCTTTAACAATATGGGTTGTTGACCAAATGGGCTTCATCCCAGAGATGCAAAGATGGTTCAACATAGGCAAATCTATAAATATGATTCATCACATAAATAGAAGCAAAAACAAAGACCTCTGAATCCTCTGAATAGATGCAGAAAAAACATTTGACAAAATTCAGCACCCTTTTATAATAAGAACTCTTAAAAAATAGTGATAGATGGAACACACCTCAATATTATAAAAGCCATATATGACAAACCCACAGCCAACATCATACTGAGTGTGGAAAAATCAAGAGCACTCCTGCTTAGAACTGGAACCTGACAAGGTTGCCCACTGTCACCACTTCTATTCCACATAGTGCTGGAAGTCCTAGCCAGGGCAATCAAGCAAGAGAAGGGAATCAAGCTTGTGCAAATGGGGAAAGAAGAGGGCAAATTATTGCTCTTTGCTGATGATATGATCTTATATCTAGAAATCACCAAAGAGTCTGCCAAGAGACTCCTGGAATTGATAAATAAATTCAGCAAAGTCTCAGGTTACAAAATCAATATACACAAATCAGTAGAATTCCTATATGCCAAAAACAGTCAAGATGAAAATCAAATACTATTCACAATAGCGACAAAGAAAATAAAATACCTAGGAATATATTTAACTGAGGAGGTAAAAGACCTCTACAGTGAGAACTACTAAATACTGAGGAAGGAAATCAAAGAGGATGTAAACAAATGAAATAACATATCATGCTCATGGATCGGCAGAATAAACATTGTTAAAATGTCTATACAACCCAAAGTGATTTACAGATTCAATGCAATCCCCACTAAAATACCAAAGTCATTTTTTGCGTATCTAGAAAAAATAATTCTACACTTTGTATGGAACCAGAAAAGACTCCATACAGCCAAAGCAACCTTAAGCAAAAAGAACAAATTGGGAGGCACCAATCTACCAAACTTCAATCTATACTACAAAACAGCATGATACTGGCACAAGAATAGAGACATAGACCAATGGATCAGAATAGAGAACCCAGATATAAAACCATCTGATCTTTGACAAAGCAGACAAAAACATACACTGGGGTAAAGAATCCCTATTCAATAAATGGTGCTGGGAAAAATTGGATAACCACGTGTAGAAGACTGAAATAGAATCCATACCCCTCACCACTCACAAATAATTAATTCATGATGGATAACTTAAGGCATGAAACTATAAGAATTGTAAAAGAGAATGTTGGAAAAACTCTTATAGATATCGGCCTAGGCAAAGAATTTATGAAGAAGACCCCAAAACCAATCACAGCAACAACAAAAATAAATAGATGGGACCTGATCAAATTAAAAACTTTCTGCCCAGCCAAGGAAACCATCAACAGAGTGAATAGACAACCTACAGAATGGGAGAAAATATTTGCATGCTACACATCCAATAAAGGGCTAATAACCAGAATCTACAAAGAACTCAAGCAAATCAGCAAGAAAAAATAAAACAACCCTATTAAAAAGTGGGCAAAAGACATGAACAGAAATTTTTCAACTGAAGATAGACTAATGGCCAACAAACATATGAGAAAATGCTCAACATCTCTAATCATCAGGGAAATGCAAATCAAAACCACAATGAGATATCACCTAACTCCAGTGAGAATGGCTCTTATCAAAAAGTCCAAAAACAACAGATGCTGGTGTGGATGCAGAGAGAAAGGAACACTTATACACTGTTGGTAGGACTGCACACTAGTAAAACCTCTATGAAAAGTTGTGTGGAGATACCTCAAAGAACTAAAAGTACACCTTTTAGTTCTTTGATCCAGCAATCCCACTACTGGGTATTTACCCAAGGGGAAAAAAGACACTTGCACTTGGATGTTTATAGCAGCACAATTCACAATTGCAAAGATGTGGAAACAACCCAAGTGTCCATCAATATATGAGTGGATTAATAAAATGTGGTATATGTGTACCATCGAGTACTACTCAGCCATAACAAAATGGTGAACTAATACCTTTTATAACAACTTGGATGGAACTGGCAAACATTCTTCTAAGTGAAGAATCACAAGAATGGAAAAGCAAACACCACATGTACTCAATACTAAATTGGAACTAATCAATCAGCACTTATGTGCACATATGGAAGTAAAACTCAACGGAAATCAAGCAGGTGGTAGGGAGGCGGAGGGGATGGGTTAATGCACACCTAATGGGTACAATGCACACGATCTTGGTGATGGGCACTCATAACTTTGATACAAACTGTACAAAAGCAAATTATGTAACCAAAACCTTTTTATCCCTGTAATATTCTGAAATTTAAAAAAATGGGTTATTTCTTACAAGAATGGGGAAGGAACTCTAAGAATTTATATAAAACAAAGGACTTTTATATATAAATATAAATATGTACATATTTCTCCCTGAGTGACCCTTCCATAGTATGCTGTGTTGTGCCTAGGGAACTGTGAGTAACAAAACTTTATCATTATTTCTAGTTCCTCTCTCTTGATCTTTGTCTGGCCTCACAATACCTCACACATGCTAATATGGTCAAAACACTGTTAAAAGGACATATAAATATTCAATCCATTTTCAGCAAAAGCATATTCACTTTTAGAACCTATCAACTAAAACCTCTCAGACTTCTTATTTGTCAGTATGTCTCTAATAATCTGAGTCCAAACTGGCAAAGTAAACTGAGACATTTACTTCTGTTATCTAAGGTAGAGACCTGGAAAGGTTGAACCAGTTGAATGACTCCATAAAAGCCAGTCATCATGTAAAAACCACATGTAATGTCACCAGCCTGTATGAAAATTGAACCCCACTCAAGAAAAGATAAAGGAAAAGATGCTTTTAATTGACAAGAAAAATTAGATTTTGACAGATTGAAAATAAATCAAGGAGACAACTAAAATTTGTGTTTCTTCCTCTAAAATGTGCAAGAATATCAAAATAAGAAAATCTAATGCAAACTAAATAATATACTTTGCAGTTTTATACAACTAGCTGAAGATTGAGTGTGAAATCACTTAAGGGTTATTTTTCATGTCTTGTTTTGGTGCATCCATTTCTGAGCTTTATTTTTTGAAAAGACTTAAAATGGACCAAAAAAAAGGGCAGGATGTGGTTCTCTCCTGTAGTTCTCAACATGTCTAGCTAGACTCTGCTGAACTTATTCTGCAGCAGTTTTGTTTCTTAGACATCTGTATAAGTCCTGGAAGGTTTCAGGTTTGGAATAGTAACACCATGAATCACTATGAAATGTATTTATCAAATTATATTATTAACCTATTAAGCTCTAAAGCTCCCTAGTGGGAAAGCAGTACTAAAATAATTTATAACTTTTACTTGTGTCCTACTTATAGCTTGAGGTATCAGATATTATTGATTCCTTTCTCTACCAGATAAGCCACAGTTTGAATTTTCCAACACTTTTTTGTCAAATTCTATTAGCTACTTCCTGCTTTTATGGAAATGCTAGATCAAGTTACCTAGGGAAAAGGACAAAGCAGAGGACCTCTGGATTAGTGTATGAATCTGACCTGAATTTGATTCTAGATCCCAGACTTAACCAGCTACACAAGCCACAGCTGATCACTTAAAATCTCTGCCCATCTGTTTCATATAATTTAAAATATCAACAATGTTGTCTTTCTTCTATGGTTTCAGAATTTAATGAGTTAATGCATATAAAATATTTTACATAAAGCCATTTACATAAAAATAGTTGGCAGAAGTGGGTGTAATTCACCCTGACTGTACATCTCTACATCCTAATATCAATTTAAGCCACAAACAAAAGATTTGTCTTTCATAGTCTATCAATGCCTTACCTTCATTGATGTCTTAGGCCTAATTATAACATAATGTATCATGCAGCCAATGTTCACAATACATTTAACACTTGAGTGCTTCCCTAAGTATTTTACACAGAAATAATTGTTTTCAGCTTAACAAAATAAAAAATGTTATAATTTACTAAACATATAATAAGTGCCAAGCATCATGCTAACCATTTGCTTTAATTTTCATAATAATCCTATGGGTTAGGTATTCATTATAGGTTCTTCCTTTCTCCCTTCCTGTCTCTTTCTTTCCTTCTTTCATTCCTTTACTCCTTTCTTTCTTTCTTCCTTCCTTCCTTCTTTCAGTTCTTATGCCATACTGTCTTTCTTATCTTTTGTGTAGAGTTCACACAGAAAAGAACACCTAACCCTCCTTGGGCACAAGTTAGAATTTGTTCAGAGTTGAGTTGCCTACAGTAATCTATGCATGCTAAAGCACATGATATATAGATTATTATTTTTAAAAAGTGAACACATTAAAATAGCAAATAGTAAATTTTACCATTTAAGACACCTTCAAAGGAGAACTCTACATGTTCCATGAAATTGTTGCCTAGGAAACAAATGATTCCATCTTATTTTTAGCACAGAACTGTAGGTGTATGAAAGCTCTGAATCAACCCATGCACAGAATGAACACTGATATTTATGAAGCCAACAAGACAGTAAGGGGACTTCTACTTAGTGATCTCCAGAGATGAAATGTTGTCTAAATTTTGTCTAAGAATTATCTGATAGATCATATGGACATGCACACCCCTCCAAGTTATTGAGAGAATGTAGAAAGACAGGTCATAGAACTACATCCTCAGAATAAGGTGGACACATAGAATTCTACAAGCATTCTGTTCCTCTTCCAGATAGTAGTAAGAGTGCAAGGACCAAAAAGGGAGATTCAGTCCATTTAAAGAAGCTATCAAAAGTTTATAAGTAAGCAGCCCACTGAAATGTTGAAGAAACATATCTAGACCCTGCTGAAAGAACAGGCCATACTGTGAAAAAAAGTGAATCTAAGTTTATCAACCCAAGTCAAAAAAAATTTGTGCTTCTCAGGACAAATAAGCTGCAAGTACAATTCTCTGAAACAACTTAACATCACCATCTTGGGAGTATAATCACAGTTATCTATGTTTTCCTTTGTGGTTTAAATGTTTAAGTGAACTATGGTTAATAGATTTTTTTATGTTTAAACCTCTTAGTTAAACTGCATATAAACTGGTCTTCTCAAAGTTCTCTGTGTACACTATCCAAAAGGCTAGTTTCAAGTTCATGCTTTTCTCAGAGAACCATAACAAAATAAAAATAGTACAACTGGTTTCTTGAGGAACCTCCAATATTTTGCATATATACATATCATTTTTAAAAAATATTGCTTTCCAATGTTTTATGCTGAGCCTTTCTTCCCAAATAAGGAAGTGGAGCGGTTTGGGGAACCTTATGTTAAATACATACTTATCTTTTCATTTTAGGTTATTAAGATAATGCAGTTCAGTTTAAAACATAGTTATCATATCTGAATCCTCACTCTTTACATTTAGTTCAGGAAAGACTTGAAATTTGAGGTATAGGAGAGGGAAAGGAAAATTGATCTATTCTTTGAACATTTTTTCTCTTTCTAGCACCTTGAATAAGAGTAGATGACTTTGCCTTTAAACATCTTTCATGTTTTCTATCCTGTCCCAGTTTCTAGCTCTTCTACCATTGAGTCAAGGAAGAAGAATTGAGAAGCAGGATTCTTCTTTTGTGGCTGCTGATATGGTAGTGTCAAGGAGGTACCTCTGGCCTCATCCATTTTGGAGCTCAGACCTTCTACAGATACGTTAGAGTCTGCATTGCCAATGAGCTTGATTTTCTCATGGTATCCAGCTTTATTCAGTTCTCTCTGTCTTAAAGGGCCTACTCATAGAATACTGCTGTGTCCTACATCAATTTCTCCAATTATATATCTGTCAACCACTTCTCTAGGCTGGGCATTTCATTACTTGGATGGTCAACAGGCTGGTTGCTCCCTGCTTTATGCCTCTCTGCTAACTTCCATTATCTTTACATGGACCTATTGGAGCACTGGAGCCTGCTTCTGTACTTCTGAGATCATCAGAGACTTGGAATGTTTTGAAGTCACACTGTCTATTCTCCAGGTACCATGTTCCCTGCAAGTTCTTCTGGCCTAGGCTGCTGCAGGTGGATCTACTTTTCAGAAATTTCCATACCAAAAATAGGCACCAGATATACCTATGCCAATATACATACATAAACTTTAGGTCAAGCTCTTCCAAGAAAGAACAATCTCACCATGCCCCCATCTGACAGACTTGATGGTTTGCTTCTTAACAACTATTCAGGTAGGTAATAAGATATCAGTATCTTCTTCTCACAAACAAATGTATTCTCAATTAGAGATTCTCTTGAGACCCTCTTTACTAGACTTGAAGGAAGGTAACACATCCCCTTTTCACCCCATGACAACAAAACAACTTATGTGTGTGCCCATGCTTCACCTGATAGCCAGTCCAGTGGTGGCCCACCCCTCCCCCCCAGAGAGCCTGCCACACAGCCTGTTAGCACAATATGCCCAAACATACCCAAACCAAAACCCAACCCAGCACCCCCACCCCCAGCAAAACCACACCACCACCATCACAAACTCCCACATCTTAGGCCACAGAGGCAATTGCAGACATCATTGACAAGGATTACAGCTGAAAAAACTGCATAGAAACCATGCTGTAGAATCCACCCAGAACCAAAGCCAATGCACCACACCCAATTTACACCTAGGACCCACCCACAGGGCAAAATATCTCTCTACAAAAGCTACTGCATAAAATTGGAAAAAGCTACTTTTCCACTTGATGTGCAGATATCAACACAGGGACAACAGAAACCTGAAAAAGCAAGGAAACATGACACTCTCAAAAGAACACAATATGTCTCTAGTAACAGACCCCAAAGAAAAGGATGTTTATGAAATGACTAAACAGGAAAATGAAATAACAATCTTAAGGAAACTCAGCATGGTACAAGAGAATAAAGACAAACAATTTGATGAATTCAGAAAAACAATTCACGATATGAATGAGAAATTCAACAAAAAGATAGATATAATAATTTAAAAAAAGAGCCACACAGAAATCTCTTGGAGCTGGATAATTCAATGAATGAAATAAAAAATATAATTGAGAGCTTTAACAACAGACTGTGTGAAGCAGAAGGAAGAATTTCTGAACTTGAAGACAGGTCTTTTGAAATAACACAGTCAGAAGAAAAAAAAAAGGAAATATAAATTTAAAAAAAGAAAACCTACAGGACTTATGGGACATCATTAAGTGAACAAATATTTGCATTATAGGAGTGAAGGAGAAAGATGGAGAAATGAACAGAAAACCTATTCAACAAAACAATAGCTAAAAACGTCCCAAAATTTGGAAGAGAGATGAACATCCAGATCCAGGAAGCTCAACATTCTCCAATTAGATTAAACCAAAAAATAAATCCTCTCCAAGGCACATTATAAGCAAACTGTCAAATGTCAAAGACACATTTTTTACTCCCACAAATGAGTGAGAACATGCAGTATTTGTCTTTCTGTGCCTGACTTATTTCACTTAACCTAATGTCCTCCAGACTCATTCATGTTTCTGTAAATGACAGGATTTCATTCTATTTTTATGGCTGAATATTACATTGTGTTTATATACCACATTTTCTCTATTTATCTATTGATATACTCTTAGGTTGATTCCATATCTTGGCTATTGTAAATAGTGTTACAGCAAAGTTGTACTTATAGAAGTAGAGAATAGAATTACGGTTACGAGAGGATGAGAAGGGTAGAAGAGAGGTAAGGATAGAAAAAAGTTGATTAATGATTAGCAAATTATAGTTATATAGGAGAAATAAGTTCTAGGGTTCTATAGAACTGTAGGGTGACTATTGTTAACAATAATTCATTGTATATTTCTAAATAGCTAGAAGAGAGGATGTTGAATGCACCCAACACAAAGAAATGATAATGTTTGATGGGATAGATATGCTAATTACCATGATATGGTCATTACACATTGTACACATGTATCAAAATAGCACTCTGCACCCCATAAATGTGTAAAATTGTTACATGCCAATTGAAAATAATTTTTTAAATTCAAAGACAAAGAGAGAATTCTAAAAGCTACAAGAAAAAAGCATCAAGTTACATATAAGGAAATCCATATAATACTACAGCATATTCTTTCTTTGCAGGCCAGGAGAGAATAGGATAATATATTCAAATTGATGAGAAAAAAACCACAACCTCAATAAAATTGCAGAATACAAAACCAACGTACAAAAATCAGTAGCATTTCTATATACCATTAATAAACTAGCTTAAAAACTTAAAAAAAGGTAAACCCATTTACAAAAGCTACAAAAAATAAGATACCTGGGAATAAACTTAACCAAGGAGGTAAAAGATCTTTACAATGAAAATTATAAAAGATTACTGAAAGTAATTGAAGAGGACACAAATAAGTAGAAAAATATCCATGTTCATGGATTGTAAGAATTAATATTTTTAAATGGCCATACTACACAAAGCAATCTAAAAATTTAATGCCACCCCTATCAAAGCACCAAAGATATTCTTAACATAAATATAAAAAATAATCCTAAAAGTCAAATAAAATGACAAAAGACCCTGAATAGCCAAAATAATCTTAAGCAAAAAGAACAAAGCTGGAAGCATCACATGCCCTGATTTCAAAATATACTATGAAGCTATAGTAATCAAAACAGCATGGCATAAAAACAGGCACATAGACCAATAAAAAGGAATAGAGTGCTCAGAAAAAAATTCACAAATCTACAGCCAAATGATATGTGGTAAAAGTGCCAAGAACACATATTTGGAGAAAAGACAGTATCTTCAATAAGTGATGTTGGGGAAATTAGATATTGACATCCAGAAAAATGATACTAGACCCCTCCCTCTCACCATATACAAAACAAACAAACAAACAGAAACCTCCAAATGGATTAAAGATGTAAATGTAAAACCCAATCCAATAAAACTACTAGAAGAAATATGGGGAAAATGCTTTTGGACATCAGACTATGCAAGGATTTTTTACATAAAACCTCAGAAGCGCGGGCAACAAAACCCAAAATGGACAAATGGGATTATATCAAATTAAGAAGCTTTTGCACAGCAAAGGCAACAATTACTGAGTGAGAAGACAGCCTGCAGAATGGCAGAAAATATTTTCAAACTATACATCTGATAAAGGGTTAATTTCCAGAATATATAAGAAACATAATAGTAAAATACCAAATAAACCAATTAAAAATGGACAAATTACCTTAGTAGTTATTTCTCAAAAGAAGGTGTACAAATGGCCAACAGGTATATAAAAAAAAGTTCAACATCTCTAATTATTAGGGAAATGCAAGTGAAAAACACAATGAGATACCACCTCACACCTGTTGGAATGGCAATTATCAAAAAGACAAAAGGAAATAAGTGTTGGTGAGGATGTGGAGAAAAGGGAATCCTTGTACACTGTTGGTGGGACTGCAAATTAGTACAACTATTGTGGAAAACAGTATAGAGGTTCCTCAAAAAAATTAAAAATAGAGTAACCGTATAATCCAGCAAGGTATATATCCAAAGGAAATGAAATAAATATGTCAAGGATATATCTGTACTCCCATGTTTATTGTAGCACTATTTACAATAGCCAAGATATGAAATTAACCTGTCTGACAATGAATAAAGGATAAAGAAAATGTTTTACATATACACAATGGGCTACAATTCAGCCATACAGTACAATAAAATCCTGTCATTTGTTACAACATGGCTGAACCTGGAAGACATCATGTTAAATGAAATAAACAAGACACAGAAACATAAGATATATACCACATGATCTCACTCATATGTGGAAATTTTTAAAAACACTGATATCATACACACAGAGATTAGAATAGTAGTTACCAGTGGAAAACTGGGGAGGGTGGTAGGAGGGAGAGACAGATGAACAGAGGTTGGTCTGCAGGTACAAAGTTACAATTAGATAGGAGGAATAAATTCTAGTGTTCTTTTGCATAGTAGGATGACTATGGTTAACAGGAAGGTATGGTATATTACAAAATAGCTAGAAGAGAGGCTTTTGAATGTTCTTACCACAATTAAATAATAAATGCAGGAGGTTCAGGATGTGCTAACTGCATATTTGATCATTATACAATATATACAATCATTTTTATATAATGTATATATTATTTTGATATTATGTATAATGATATATAATCATTTTTGATTGTATATATTGATCATTATACAATATATGGATCAAAGCATCAACTTGTATCCTATTAATATGTACAATTACAATATGTCAATTAAAAATAAAATTTATCAGAAATAAGAATTCTAAATTCTAAAACTATATCTTCTATCCTCTCAGTTATCTTCTTATATAAATGTGATGGTGGAATGTTTGTTGGAGATGGTAGGAAATTATGCTGTAGCATGATGATCCATTTCTGGGCTTTCTACTTAGTTCAGTTGATCTATATATCTATTCTTTCACCAATACCACACTATCTAGATCACTATAGCTTTATACAAATTCTTAAAATTTGGTAGTGTGAATCCTCCAAATATTTTCCTCTCTTAAAAAATTTTGGGGAGAGTGACATCAACAATTTTGGGGAATAGGAAGACCCATACCTTGTTCTCCCACAGGAACAATTACTTTACAACAATATACTGTCCAAAGCCTTTATGAGAACTCCAAAAAACAGTTAAGAAGCTGTGTATTCTAGGCAAGTGCAAAGCAGGACCAGCCATATTAAAAGAGGTTAAAAAAAAAAAAGCTGTTGCACTTTACCTACAAAAGCCCTTCCCCAAGTCCAGCACAGATCTATGCAAGTGGGAGAAAATACCAAACTTGTATCTTCTTTAGTGTGAAGGAAAGAGAATAGTAGAATGTTCATCCAGTGTTCTGGCTTTTCAGGGGTCTGCCTAAGGGACTGTTTTCTGTCTCACCTGACTCAGTTTGCTGATGGGAAACTGGCATACTTTGGATACATGTGGGCCACTGAGAGCTCAGTGACTTCTTGCACCACCAGACAACCTGCAGTACCAGAGAGAGATGAGAGAGAGCAAGAGATTATGAATTCTTGAAAAATAAACTAGCAAACCTCTCTAATTGAGCAACGATGTGAACTATCTCAGAGAAGATTCATTCCTAGGAAAGGTTTGAGAGGCCCCTAGAATCTTTAGCCAGACTGATTGATGAAGTTCTTCTCCTGTATAAAGTCAATTTATAAAGACTAGGAGAAGGAGCTGTTTTTTCAAATGACCAAATTCCAGCAAAACAATAACAAGGCATATGAAAAAGCAGGAAAAAATGGTGCAATCAAAGAAACACAATACATTTTCAGAAACTAACCCTAAAAAAATGGAAATCTGTGAATTACCTGATAAAGAATTCAAAATATTTGCCTTAAATAAGTTCAATGAGCTACAAGAAAACATAAATAGACACTAAAAAAAATCAGGAAATGGATGCATGAACAAAATGACAATATCATCAAACAGACAGAAAATATAAAAAAGACCCAAATGGAAATTCTGGAGCTGAAGAATATAATAACTGAATTGAAAAATGTATGAAAGGCCTTCAGTAGCAAACTTGATCAAGCAGAGAAAGAATCAATGAACTCAAAGACAGGTCATCAGAAATCATCAAGGTAGAGGAACAAAATGACAAACAATGAAGGAAAATAAAGAAAGGCTAAGCAACTTATGGTACACCATTAGGTGGACCAATATAAATATTATGGGGATCCCAGAAGATGAGAGAGAAAGGGAAAGAGTGCTTGTCTGAAGAAATAATAGCTGGAAGCTCCACAAATCTGTGGAAGGAAATAGACATCCATATTCAAGAAGTTCTAAGAACTCTAACTAGGATAAATCCAGAGTGCCAAAACGAGACACATAATCAAACTTTCAAAAGTCAAAGAAAAGAAAGAATCTTGAAATCAGTAAGAAAACAGCTGCTCATCATACAAAAAGGAGTCCCCATATCAGTGGATTTCTAAGCAGAACCTTTATAGACAACCAGGGAGTGGGATGATATATTCAAAGTACTAAAAGAAAAAAAAAACCTGCCAACCAAGAACACTATATCTGGCAAAACTGTACTTCAAAAATGAAGGAGAAATAAAGATCTCCCCATAAAAACAGAAGCTGAGAAAATTTATCACCACTAGACCTGCCTACAAAAAATGATAAAGGGAGTCCTTCAATTTGAAATCAAAGATTGTTACACAGCAACATGAAAGCATAAGAAAATATGAAAGTTTCTAGTGAAGGTAAAGATATGAACAAATAAAAAATTCTGTAATATTGTAATGGTGGTGCACTTTTAATTCTGGTGTAAAATGTAAAAGATAATATCATAAAAAATAACTTTAACTTTAAAACTATAAAAATAAATACAAAATATTAAAATGTAATTTGTGATGTTGATAACAAAATGTAGGGGGGTGATATAAAGGAATAGAGATTTTGTATGCAATTGAAATTAAATGGTTATCACGTTAAAGTAGGTTGTTATAACTATAAAATGTTTTATGTACTGTCCATGGTAACTAAAAATAAAATATCTAAAAAAGATAGACAAAAGAAAATGCAAAATAAATAAAAGCATCTCACTGCAAAAAATCAAGAAAATACAAAGGACAGCAGTAAGAGAGGAAAAGAGGTCCAAATGAAATGCAAGATATTTATAAAACATTAACAAAATAGCAATAGTAAACCTTTCCCTATCAGAAATTACTTTAAATGTAAATGGATTAAACTCCCCATTCGAAAAACAGAGTGGCTGAATGGATAAAAATAAAATAAAACAAATCAAGTTTCAACTATATTCTGCCTATGAGAGACTCACTTTAGATGTAAGGACATGTGTAGGATAAAAGTGAAAGAATGGAAAAAGATATACATTCAAATGTAATCAAAATAGAGCAAGGATTAGCATACTTATACCACACAAAATATACTTTGAGTTAAAAACAAGAGACAGGACACAAGAAACAAAAAAGGACTTTATATAATGATGAACATGTCAATGTACCAGAAAGATATAATAATTATAAATGTATATGTAGCTAACATCAGAGCAACTGAATATATAAAGAAAATATTGACAGAATTGAAGTGTGAAATTGACAGTAACAATAATTATGATGCTTAATATTATGTGTCAATTTAACTGAATTAAAGGATGCCTAGATGGCTGATGAAGCATTGTTTCTGGGTGCCTGTGAGGGTGTTTCTGGAAGAGATTGACATGTGAGTCAGTGGATTGAGAGAGGAAGCCCTACCCACAGTGTGGGTGGGTACCATCCAATCACCTGTGGATGTGGCCAGAACAAAGCAGGCAGAAGAAGGGAGGCATTCAGTTTGCTTGCTCTTCTTTTTGGCTTATTTGCTCTCTCTCTTTTTCCTCTGGAGCAATATGCCCTTTCTTCCTCTTGCTCTTGGACATCAGACTCCAGGGTCTTGGGTCTTTGGACTCTGGGTCTTGCACCAGTGGCCTCCCAGGGACTCTCAGACCTTTGGCCTCAGACTGGGGGCTGCATTGTCCATTTTCCTGATTTTAAAACTTTTGGTCTTGGGCTAAGCCACTCCTACTGCCTTCCCTGGGAGCTCCACTACCAGCTTCTCTAGGAGTCATATTACCAGCTTCTATTATTCTCCAGCTGGCTGATAGCCTATTGTGGGACTTTGCCTCTGTACTTGTCTGAGCCAATTCTCCCTAATGAACTCCCTTTTAGATATAGATAGATATACATATAGCTACAGACATGTAGATATCTCCTATTGGTTCTGTCTCTCTGGAGAATCCTGAGTAATACAATAATAGTAGGAGATTTAAATATTCCACTTTAATAATGGACAGAACAACCAGAGAGAAGATCAATAAGGAAACAGAAGACTTGAAAAACACTGCATACCAATTGGATCATTAGACGTATACAGAACATTCCACCCAACGACAGCAGGATACACATTTTTCTTACACACACATACAACATTCTTCAGGATAGATCATTTTTTAGACTACAAAACAAGTCTTAAGAAATTAAAGAATATTAAAATTATGCTAAGTATTTTTTCTGAACACAATAGTATGAAACTAGACATGAATTACAAAAGGAAACTGGAAAATTTGCAAATAAGTGGCAATTAAAAAACACAATCTTGAAATACCAATGGATCAAAGAAGAAATCACAAGGAAAATGAGAAGAAAATCTTGAAATAAATGAAAACAAAAACACAACATACCAAAACTTATGGATGCAACAAAAACAGTACTAAGAGGGAAGTTTACAAAGCCTACATTTAATAGAAGAAGAAAGATCCCAAATCAACAATGAAGCTTTACACCTTAAGGAACTAGAAAAAGAATAAGACACTAAGCCTAAAGTTAGTAGAAGGGAGGAAATAATAAAGTTTAGAGAAGAAATAAACACAATAGAGAATAGAAAAGCAATAGAAAATCAGAAAACTGTTGTTTTCTGAAGAGGTTAGCAAATTGACAAACCCTTAGCTATCCTAAGAAAAAAAAGAGAAAACTCAAATAACAAAAACCAGAAGTTAAAGTGAAGACATTAAAACTGATGCTACAGAAATAAATGGATCATAAGAAACTAATATGAACAACAAACTGAATAACCTAGAAGAAATGGAAAAATATCTAGAAACATATAACCTACTAAAACAAAATCCTGAGGAAATAAAGAATCTGGTAAGATCTGTAAGTAGTAAAAAGATTGAGTGAGCTATCAAACACCTTCAAACAAATAAAAACCTGCAACTGGATGGCTTCAATGAAAAATATCAAACATCTTTTAAAAATATTAATAGCAATCCTCAATCTCTTTCAAAAAATTGAAGATGACGGATACTTTCAATCTCATTTTTTAAGGCCAGCATTACCTCAATACCAAAACCAAACAAAAATACTACAAGAAAAAAAGTAAATTAAACCAATATCCCTGATGAATATTGATGCAAAAATCCTGAACAAAATACTAGCAAACTAAATTCAACAATACATTAAAAGTATTATACATCACAACCAAGTGAGATTTAAGCCTGGAATAGAAGGATGGTTCAACATACAAAATCCAACCAAAGTAATATTCCACATTCGCAGAATAAAGGGAAAAAAAATGATCATCCAAGTGATACCAAAAAAATCGACAAAATTCAACACACTTTCATGACAAAAACACTCAAAAAACTAAGAAAAGAAGGAAATTTTCTCAACATAATAAAGGCTGTATATGAAAAACACACAATTGACATCATACTCTATGGTGAAAACTATTATAAAAGCTTTTCCTCCACTGTCAGGAACAAGGAGAGAATGCCTACTCTTTCGACCTCTATTTAACATAGTATTGGAAGTCTAGATGGACCAAGTAGTAAAGAAAGAGAACAAAAAGCCATCTGAATTGGAAAGGAAGAAGTAAAATTATCTGTATTTATGGATGACATGATCTTATTTGTAAAAGACCATAAAATTCCACAAAAAACCTTGTTAGAACTAATAAACAAATGCAAAAGGATACAAAATCAACATTGAAAATTCAGTTTTGGTCTTATACACCTAAATGAATGATCCACAAAGGATATTAAGAAAACAATCCTGTTTACAATAGTATCAACAAGAATAAAATGCTTAGGAATAAATGTAACCAAAGAGAAGAAAGACTTGTACATCTCAAACTACAAAACATTGCTTAAAAAATTAAATAAGACACAAATGAATAAAAGGATATCCCATGTTCATGAATTGGAAGAATTATTGTTGTTAAAATAGCCATACTACCAAAAGTGATCTACAAATTCCATGCAATACCTATCAAAATCCCAATGGCATCTTTTTCTTAGAGATAGAAAAAAAAATCCAAAAATTCATATGGAATTTCAAGGACCTCAAATAGCCAAAACAATCTTCAGAAGGAAAAACAAAGCTGGAGGTCTCATATTTCCTGATTTCAAAACACATTACAAAGCTAGAGTAACAAAAACATCATGGTATTGCTACAAAGACTGACATATAGACCAATGGAACAGAATAGACAGCCCCTAAATAAACTCACACATACATGATCAATTGATCTTTGAAAAGGGTGCCAAGGTTACACAATGGGAAAAGGATATTCTGTCTAGCAAATGGTGTCAGGAAAACTGGAGATTCACACACAAAAGAATGAAGTTGGACCCTTACCTTATATCATATACAAAAATTAACTCAAAATGAATTACAGACCTAAATGTAAGACCTGAAACTATAAAACAACTACAATAAAACTTAGGGGAAAAGCTTTATTACATTGTATTATCAATAATTTCTTGGATATGACACTGAAAGCACAAGCAACAAAAGAAAAATATAGACAAATGGGTCTATATCAAATTTAAAAACTTCTGCATAGAAAAGGAAAGAATACACAGACTGAAAAAGCCGTTTATGGAATATGGAAAAATATTTGCAAATCATATATCTGATAAGTGGTTAATATCCATAATATATTTTTTAAAACTCCTACAACTCAACAACAACAGCAAAACAAACAAGTTTATTGAAAAATTCGCCAAGGATTTGAATAGACATTTCTCCAAAGGTGTACAAATGGCCAATCAGTATAAGAAAAGATTCCCAGCATCACTAATCAGGAAAATACAAACCAAAACGACATATCACAATAGGGTATCACCTCATACCCATTAGAACGGCAACTGTGAAAAACCAAACCAAAACAGAAAATAACAAGTATCAAAAAGGATATAGAGAAGTTAGAACCCTTGTGTATTATTGGTGGGAATATAGAATGGTGCAGCACTTTGGACAATATGGAGGTTCCTCAAAAAATGAAAATAGATCTACCATAAAATTTTGCTATCCTACTTCTGGGTATGTATCCAAAAGAATGGAAATCTGGAGATCAAAGAGACATTCACACACGAATGTTTGCTGCTGCAGTGTTCCCATTAGCCAAAGGTGGAAGCTCCCTAAATGTTCACCAATGGATGAATGAATGAAAAACATGCTCTATATACATAAATAGAATATTATTTAGCATTTAAAAAGAAGGAAATCCTGTCACATACTACAACAAGGATGAACCTGGAAGTTGTTATACCAAGTGAAATAAGCCAGTCAGAAAAAAACAAATACTGCATGATTCAACTTACATAAGCTATCTAAAGTAGTAAAACTCTTAGAAACACAAGAAGAAGAATGTTTGCCAGAAGCTGGTGGAGGGAAAGCGGGGCAGGGGGAGGTGTTTTTCAATGGGTATGGGTTTTTTCAGTTTTGCAAAATAAAAAAGTTCTAGAGATCTGTTGCACAACAATGTGCATATGGTTAACACTGCTGTACTGTACACTTAATGATTATAATGTTAAATTTTATGTGTTTTTTACTACAATAAAAATTATTAAAAATTTTTTGTCTATTCAGATCCATTACCTTTTCATATAACTTATTGTCATGTAAATAAATGCACACCTTTTTATTTCATAATGTTGGCAGTTTGTATTTTTCCTTGATCCATCTGGCTACAGATTTATTAATTTTATTAATCTTTTTGAAGATCCAGGTTTTGATTTAATTTTCCCTATTATTTTTCAGTTTTCTATTTCTATTTTATTGACTTCAACTTCATTGATTTATTCCCTTATATTTATCATTTTCTTCTCTCTGCTTGTTTTAAGTTTAATTTGCTCTTCTTTTTCTAGCTTGTTAAATTGGAGGGTAAGGCCATTGGTTTGTGGCTTGATGCCTTTGTGATATTAGTATTTAGTGCTGTAAATTTCTCTCTAGGCTATATCCAGCAAATTTTGATATATTGTAATTTTCTTTCAACTTATTTCAAAATGTTTTCTAATTTCCCTTGAGTTTTCTTCCTTGTCCATGTATTATTTACAAGTGTGTTCCCTCCTTTCCAATATGTGAAGATTTTTTTCTATTTTTTCTGTTATTTATTTCAGTTTAATTCCATTATGGATGATGAAATATTTTATATGATTTCAGTCCTTTTAAATTTATTGATATTTTTATAGGTCCAGAGTATTACCTATCTTCATGCATTCTGTGTATATTTGAAATAATGTTTTATATATTTTGTTCATTATAATATTCTATAAATAATGATTATGTCATTTGTTAATAGCTTAGTGCAGATCTCCTATATCCTTACAAATATTTGTCCACTTGTTTTATCAATTATTTTGAGAAGAGTATAAAACCCTATAAATATAACTCTGTATTGTCTATTTCTTCTATTAGCTATTGCTTTTTGTAGTTTTAAGCTCTGTTGTTATATACATACCCATTTGGGATCATCATATATTCTTGTTGAATTGCTCCCTTTATAATCATATGCCCAACTTTGTCCCTTATTCTGAAGTCAATTTGGCTGTCATGTGGCTAATAGTTGCCTAATATATCACAGCAAATTGCATCCAGCAATACAAAAAAATATACAACACATTATTATTAATTAGGTTTAATCTCATCAGTGCAGCATTATGTCAGTATTACAGGATAATTTAATGAAGAATATGAACAAAATACAAGAAAACTTAATAATTATCTCAATAGATGTATGTAAATATTTGATAAAAATTTAACATTTATTCATAATAAAAATTCTCTCCCCACTAAGAATTGAAGGGAATTTCCTTAATCTGATAAAGAGTATCCATGAAAATCTTTCAAGTGTTAGTAAAGGATTTAATGCTTTCTGTCTTAAAAATCAGGAACAAGTCAAAAATATCCTCTCTTGTTAAATTTTTTGAATAGTGTACTGGTGATATATCCTAACTAAAGAAATATGACAAGATAAAGGCAAACAATGTACATGAATTGGAAAAGAAGAAATGAGTCTTTATTTATAGATGACATGATAGTCTATGTAAATATTCCCCAAAAATATACCCCCCAAAAGCTACTAGAACTAATAAGTGAGTGTAACAAAATCACAAGACACAAAGCCAATATACAAAAGGTATTAGATGTGTTTTTATATACTATCCAGGGTGTTATTAAGGTAAGGCAAAAGAGGCACTTAGGGTTCAAAATTTATAGTAGCACTCATTTTCAGGGTTGTGGTACTAGCAATAAACAATGTGAAATTAAAATTTAAAACAATGTTTATAATAGTATCAAAGCCTGAAATAGTTAATGATGAATCTAATATCTGCAAAATTTGTATGCTGAAAACTGCAAAATAGTGCTAAGAAAAATTGAAGATTTAAGTTGATGAACGGATATATTGGGTTCATCAATTAGAAGACCTAAATTCTCCTCAAATTGACCTAAAGATTAAGTTCAAGCTATATAAATATCTCAACAAGCTTTTTTTTGGTAGAAATTTACAGGCTAAATTAAAAATTTATTTGGGAAAGTGAAAGAACAAGAATAGGCAAAATTAAAGAACAGAGAAGACTTGGACACTATTTGATTTCAATATTTACTGTAAAGCTACGGTAATCAAGAAACAAAAGACTGCACAAAGTGTGATTCTATTCATATAAATTCTAGAAAAAGGCAAAACTGTAAGGGAATAATTAGATTTTAGCTAGTGGTGAGGAGAAAAGAATAATTGTAAAATGGTGACAGGGAGCATATTTTAGATTGTGGTAAGATTCTGGATCTTGATTGTGCTGGGGGTTACACAAGTACATACAGTTGGTCAAATTCATGAAACTATATTCCTTAAAAGGGTACATACTGTGTGTACATTAAACGTTAATAAACCTGACCCTCCCCAAACTGTGTGAATGGATGAATAGGAATTGTGTAAAACCTGGTATCGATTGTTTATATCAGACGAGTATACTAGTGGTTATGATTAACATTATGGTCCCAAATGATACCACAGGGGACTTTCTCACATTCACCTATTTTAACATTCCCACAGCTATCATTTATTTATCACTCACTTGTTTACTAAATCATTCAGACATTTATACGTTTATACGTTCAACAAATCCCCTTTGTGTATGGACTGCAGGACAATCATTGTGCGTGATAGAACAACGTAAGGGGATGGAAGGATGATGGACAGTGGATTCAGGACTCCTTTTTTCTGAATCCCAGCTTGCCTGTCTTTTATCAGTGTGACCTCAGGGAGTTACATAGTGTGTGAGTCTCACACTTTTAATCTTTAAAATAATGGTAATAATACTTTCTTTTGTGTAAAGCTTTCTTGGTACAGTGTCCGGCACATGTAGGTAATAGAGGTTAAAATTTTTTCCTTTCCCTTCCTTTTATGCCAGTATCTCTAAAGTATGACTTTGGGGTTTCTGGCATCAGAATCACATCCTATATATTACAATGTAATCCTTGAGAATAAAATTGCAGAAAGTATATTTTAACAAGCATTGAAACTGGGCATGCAATGATGCTCGGACACCCTCGGGCCTCACTTCTTTGCAACTCTGCCACCCTTCTTTTTTCGCAGTAAAAAAATTCCCACCTGCAGAATATCCCTCAATCTCTAAGAAAAATTTTAATCTTGAACTATGAAGAATTCATTTTCTCTCAAAGTGTCATCAGAGGACTTTCTGTATTATCTTGGGGATGCTTGTTAAAAAAGCAACGTTTTTAACCCCAATCCAGACATACTGAATTATAATTTTGGAGGGTGGGGAATCTTCAGCTAAACAAGATTCCCAGGTGATTCTTATAAATGTAACATTTGAGAACTCTAGTCAAACCCACCAATCGCATTTTCCAAAGCTCTGATGAGATTTGGGTTCAGTTCTGGCAACGCAATTCCTATCTACTGTCCTGATTTTGGTCTTTGCTTGCTAAGCAGCAGGAATGGGAGACCTCATTTTATTTTTACTGGAAAAAATTCTCGCTCCAACCTGCATCCAAGTGGATGCTGATTCCTACTGATATTTCTTTATTCTAAAAGTGTTTATTGAGCAACTAATAGGTGTCAGGCCCTAAATCTGGGTGTTGGGGATATAGCAGTGACAACATAAAAAACAGACAAACAAAACACGTTGTCCTGGAGTTTATTTTTAATAGCATGTAAAATTAACAAAATTAAACAAATGTAGCATGTTAAATGACAAAATGTATTATAGAGAAAAATGAAACAAGGGTAGAAATAGAAGTGTGAAGAATATAATTTTAAATAGGATAACCAGGTAAGGCCACACAAGAAGGTACTGATCTACTTGCCACTGCCTGTGTTTTCTAATCTTTTCATTACTATTGACATGCCTAACCTCTCATCGGGAGCACGCCAATAATTTAATGTGTCACCAGCCTGATATAGACTGCTTGCCTGACCCACCACATGGAATCTCTTCCCATAGCCTTCAGTTGTCAAGTTGTGCAACAGGGCTTGATTTCCTAGATCCTAGAGCTGGGTCTGACTATGAAGTCTGCCTTCGTGTCACTTTTCCTAATTTGACCACTACCAGCCACACCTAGAGATGGTCGATTCACCTGGATTGAAGGGTTAATTGCAATGATGGACTACCACCAGAAGAGGGTAGCAGAGTGTTGCAGAGTAAGAACAGCTGCTGGCATAGGTCTTACCCTACTGAAGCTGTGTTCAAAGCATTAATACAGTCAAAGTCAAGAAGTGAGTACACTGGGTAAATCACTGGCCTGAGAATAATGTCATTTATAAGAGCAGGGACTACTCTAGAATTGCACATGCCCTGGAAGAAATGGGGAGCCAAGTGTATCAGAGACTATTCTATAGCCCTTTTCTGATAAGGTCTCTTACCTGCTAATGGACCTTTGATCTCCTGCTAAAGTACACCCCATGACGTGGATATGTACTTCCACCATGGCCTATGTCTATGTCTTCAGCTTTCTCTCCTGCTACATTTACTCACCACACCCCTGTTAAGTTCCACTCAATTAAGAACCCAATGGCTTCTAATCATGCCATGAGATCTCAAGATTCAAAACTTCTTTTTCTTTCTCTCCATAATAAATATGTCTTCATCTTGGGTCCCTTGCTAAAGCTAAGCATATAAAGTATTAAAAATTAAGTCTCAGAGCATTCCCTTATTTGAGAATAACAGGAAGGCAAGAATAAAGATCAACGGTGGGGTTTACCTCTGGAATCCCAGGGACTAGTGCAGTACCTGGTATCTTATAAACACTCAATAATTTTTATTGCAAAAATTCATCAGACTATTACAGAAGACAATGAACCCAAATGGCTTTTTACAGTCCTTTCTTCTTAAAAGAGAACAGTATGACAAATTTTATTTCTACCTTATGCTATATAAAAACCAGATATAATGCCTCCTTTGTCAGGAGCACCTAGCGGGAAGCCTCCCACCTACTAACCAGTTCAGGCAGTCCCTTGACAGTGGTGTCGAGCAGGTAAAGTTGAAAATGCATTACAGGAAAGCAGTATGGTCTTAAAATGATCATCACCCATGACCCTTGGTCCAAACCAACCAAAGGTTAATACTGTCACTTGTGCTCCCCATGGCCAGGACACTGCCACCCGTCAACTGCAACACATTTGCCGGCATCTCTCTCAGAACAAGAACTAACAGGAATTCTGGGCCAGAAGCCAGACGATATTGTTGACATCTAGAGCTAAAAGAATAAAAGGAGAAAAGAATAAGGATTGAGCTTTTTTTCTTTCCAACAATGCTGTAAAAACAAATAAAAAACAAAACAAAACAAATTCAAAAGCATTTATCTTTCTTAACCTTTATAAAAGACCTGTAAAAATATATTATTATTATTATTAGCCTCATTTTGGGGAAACAAGTAAAAAAGGAAGTATAAAGCTTGTTTGGGCCAGCCACTGAGGTCTTTTGATTTTAGAGTCCATGTTTTTTTCTTTTCTGCCATGCTGCCTCGATTCAATTCAGTGTAACCCATGATCATATCTTATGATTTACAGAGTACATTAATATTGCTTTTCTAATTTATCAATCACAAACACCCTATTGTACAGATAAAATATTATTTCACTCTTTGGACAGACAAGTATACTGAGGCCATAATGGGAACACATGAATTTTGACTTTACATCTAGTGTTCCTTGAACAAATAGGCTGCTCTCGCAAAATGCTCAAGTCTGCTTAAATTATAACCTAAGAATAGGCCAAAAGCAGGTCTTTGTGATGTAATATCTGTCCTTTTAGTCTTGCTTGGGTGCTTAACAGCAACTCAAACTTGTGCATACAAAAGGGGATAAAAACTTACATAAAATTGGATGTTTCATTCAAAATGCTGAAAAGAAAACAAAAATAAACTGTCATTTGGAACACAAAATGATCACAGTCCCTGCTGCTTTCTAATGTGTGTGTGTTGGGAAAGTGAGGTGTGGATAGCAGTGGCATAATTATTATCAGATAAGAAGAGGAAGGACAGAGACCAGGTGGAGTTGGCCCACTTGTCTGGCAGAGTGAATTAATGAGTTTTTGGTTATATGGTTATAAAACAATAAAACTTAGGGCTGAACTTGCATTAGAGTCTAGGAAGAACTAAATTTCTTACATAAGAAAGAAATTTGTTTTACTTGAAGTAATACCAAGCAGCAATAAAGGAAAAATCCTGAGATTAATAACAAACAGCAATAATACAGCAGACCTGAAATTCAAATTGAAACATGACTGTAAGAATTGACATCCCTCAGTATGTTAGCAACACTGGAGAAGAAATTAAATATGGAATGTGGGGTTCAAGCTAACACAATCCACAAATTAAGAAACAGAAAGCAGAGGGCAGAGCAAGATGGCCAAATAGAAACCTCCAGCAATTGTCCCTCCACACAAACACCAAATTCAATAACTATTCACACAAGAAAGTACCTTCAGAAGAACAAAAATTCAGGTGAGTGATCATAGAACACGATTTTAACATTATATCAAGGAAAGAGGTACTGAGGAGGACAGAAAAGACAGTCTTGCATTGCCTACGCCAACCATCCTCCATCCCCTGGCAGTGCCGCTCCAGGGCACCAAGTGGAAAGAGAATCTGCATGCCTAGGGGAGGGAGAGTTAAGTGATTGTGGGACTTTGTATCAAAACTCAGGGCCACCCTGCCACAGGAGAACACAGCACAGGGCAGAATTCCACTGGCACCCACAGAGGGAGCATTTAGATCAGCCTGGCAAAAGGAAAATCCTCAACCCTGAAACCCAAGTTCCAGCTAGCCCCACCAATGGCTGACAAAAAGTGGCTTGGATCCTAGAATGAATTCATAAGGCAGTCAGGCTACAAAGGCTACAGTCCTGGGGCAATTACTGTGGCTGTGCTGGCTCAGAGCCAGTGGGCTTGGGGTACACATGACCCAGTGAGATACCATTGGTGGCAGCTGAGCCAGTGCCTGTTTCTTCACCAATTCCAGGCAGTGCAGCTCAGGGAGAATCTTATTCTGCTTGGGGAAAGGAAAGGGAAGAGTTCAGAGGACTTTGTTTTGCAACTTGGATACCAGGTCAGCCACAATAAAATAAAGTACTGAGCAGATTCCTGTAGCCCCTGAGTCCAGGCCTTAGTTCCTAGATGGCATTTGTAGACCCACTCTGGGCCAGAAGAAAACACACTGCCCCAAAGGGAAGGACCCAGTCCTGGAAGGATTCACCACCTGCTGACTAAAAAGTCCTTGGGCTTTGAGTAAACTCAGAGGTAGCCAGACAACAGTGACCACTGTTGGGTGGTACTGGCCTGGCTTCAGCTGTGATGTGGTACAATCTTAGCTGCAGTGGCCACAAGAGAGTGCATATATCACTCCTCCCCTAACTCCAGCAGCCCAGCACAGAGAGTGAGGGAAGAGAATGAGAGATTTTGTCTGGTAATCCAGGGAATTCTCCCATATCTTACCCAGGTCTACCAGGGAAGTATCACCAAGAGTCTGCAAGAGTCACAGCATTACTGGGTATAGGGCACCCCCAGTGCTAATACAGCTGCAGTGACCAAAGACTGAAATCAAAACACTCAATTACGTTTGAATATCTGGAAAGTCTTCTTAAGAAAGAGGTTCAACAATCAGACGTAAGACTGAATATACCTACCTCTCATGTCCACATCTGAATCCACAAGATCAAAATCCAGAAACAGACTCACAACAACAAATAGTACAGTGCCAATCCTGGAAGAGACATAGTGACCTTCAGACAAGATCAAAACTGTCTGAGAAGCCATACTCAAGACAACACAGAAGAAATTCGAAGCTACAGAGAATTAACAAGAGATGAATAATTTTAAATAAAATTCTACAGCTAAGAATTAATTGAAACGAAAAATATTCAAGTCTCTCAATCAGACTGACCAAGCAGAAAAGATATAAGCTAACAAGATTTGAAAAATAGAAATAAACTACATAATGTCCAGAATCGATGAACATCACACAAATCAAAATAGCCTCGAAAGGGCAAATCTAAGAGTTATTGGCCTTCAGGAGAGGTAGAGAGAGAGATTGGGGTGGAAAGTTTATTCAAAGAAGTAATAACAAAGAACATTCCAAACCTTGAGAAAATTATTATTCAGGTACAAGAAGGTCATAGAACACCCAGCGTATTTAACCCAAACAAGACTACTTCGGAGCATTTAATAATCAAGCTCCCAAAGATAATGGATAAAAAAGGATATTAAAGAAAGCAAGAAAAAAGAAAAAAAAACATATAAAATAACGTATTGTAACATCTGGCAGCAGACATCTTAGTGGAAATCTTACAGGTCAGGAGAGAGTGGCATGACATATTTAAAGTGCTGAAGAAAAAAACTTTAACCCTAGAATATTATATCCTGCAACAATATCCTTCAAACATGAAAGAGAAATAAAAACTTTCCCAAACAAACAAAAGCCAAGGGATTTCATCAACACCAGACCTGTCCTACAAGAAATGCTAAAAGGAGTTCTTCAATATGGAAGAAAAGAACATTAATAAATAATAAGAAATCATCTGAAGGTATGCAACTCACTGATAATAGTGAGTACACAAATACAGAATAGTATATTGCTGTAATTATGGTATATAAACCACTTATATCTTGAGGAGGAAGACTAAAAGATAAACCTATCAAAAATAACTACAACCTTTTGAGAGATAGGTAGTATAAAAAGATATAGGTGGAAACAACAAAAAGTTGTTGGTTTTGTTAAAGTTAAAAAGTGTGGAGATGGAGTAAAAGTGTAGAATTTCTGTTATATTTCTCTTTGCTTGCTTGTTTGTTTGTAAGCAGAGTTTTCATATATTTAAAGTAATTGGTTATAAAATGCTTTTTGCAAGCCTCATGGTAGCCTCAAATCAAAAACCTACAACAGATACACAAAAAATAAAAAGCAAGAAACTACAACACACTACCAGAAAAAATCACGGTTAAAAGAGGAAGACAGGAAGGAAGTAAGAAAGAAAGAGAGGATCATAAAATTATCAGAAATCAAATACCAACATGGCAGTAGTAAGTCCTTATCTATCAATAATAGCATTGAATGTGAAGGAACTAAACTCTCCAATAAAAAGTCAGAGAGCAGCTGAATGGATTAAAAAAATAAGACCTAATTATGTGTTGTCTGCAAGAAATGCACTTCAACTATAAAGACATACATAGACTGAAGATAAAGAAATGGAAAAAAAATATTTTATGCAAATGGAAACCTGTAAAGAGCAGGACTAGCTATACTTCTATCAGATAGAATAGATTTCAAGATAAAAACTGTACAAAGAGACAAAGAAGGTCATTATATAATAATAAAGAGGCCAATCCAGACAGAGGATATAACAATTCCAAATACATATGCTTCCAACACTGGACCTCCCAAATATATAAAGCATATATTATCAGAGCTAAAGAGAGAGATATAGACCTCAAACAATAATCGCTGGAGACCTCAACACTCCACTGTCAGCATTGGATGGATCATCAAGACTGAAAATCAACAAAGAAACATCGGACTTAATCTTCACTACAGACCGAATAGACCTAACAGATATTTACAGAATATTTCATCCAACAGCTGCAGAATACACGTTCTTCTCTTCAGCTTATGGATCATTCTCAAGGATAGACCTTATGTTAGGCCACAAAACAAGTCTAATAAAATTCAAAAAAATTGAAATCATATAAAGTATTTTCTCTGACAACAGTGGAATAAGACTAGAAATCAATAACAAGAGGAACATTGGAAACCATACAAACACATAGAAATTAAAAAGTATATGCTCCTGAATTACCAGTCAATGAAAAGATTAAGGAAATTAAAATTTCTTGAAACAAATGAAAACAAAAGCACAGCATATCAAACCCTATGAAATATAGAAAAAGCAGTAATAAAAGGAAAGTTTAAAGCAATAACTGCCTACATAAAAAAAGTAGAAAAGCTTCAAATAAACAACTGAACAATGTATTTCAAAGAACTAGAAAAACAAGAGCAAACCAAACCCAAAATTAGTAGAAGAAGAGAAATAATGAATATGAGAGCAGAAATAAATGAAATTGAGACCAAAAAAAAAAAAAATACAAACGTCAATGGAATGAAAACTTGGTTTTTTGAAAAGATAAACAAAATTGACACACCTTTAGACAGACTAAGAAAAAAGAGAGAAGACCCAAATAAATAAAATCAAAGATGAAAAAAGTTGACATTACAACTGACGCTGGAGAAATTCAAAGGATCATTAGAAACTACTATGAGCAAATTAATGCCAACAAATTGGAAATCCTAGAAGAAATAGATAAATTTCTAGACACGTATGACTTGGCAAGATTGAACCAGGAAGAAATCTAAAACCTGAACAAACCAATAACAAGTAACAAGACAGGAGCAGTAATAAAAATCTCCCTTCAAGGAAAACCCCAGGACCTGATGGCTTCACTGCTGAATTCTACCAAATATTCCAAGAAGAATTAGCACCAATCTTACTTAAACTATTCCAAAAAACTAAGGAGGGGAATTCCTAAACTCATTCTACAAGGCCTGTATCATCCTGATACCAAAACCAGACAAAGACACAACAACAAAAAAAAGAAAATTATAGGCCAATATCTCTAATAAACATAGATGCAAAAATCCTCAACAAAATATTAGCAAACCAATTCAACAACACATTAAAAAGATTATTCATCATGATCAAGGGGGATTCATCCCAGGAATGCAAGGATGTTTCAACATATGCAAATCAATGAATGTGATACATCACATCAACAGAACAAAGGACAAAAACCATCTGATCATTTCAATTGATGCTAAAATTCAACATCCCTTCATAATAAAAACTCTTTAAAAAACTGGGTGTAGAAGGAACTTACCTCAATGTGATAAAAGCCATATATGACAGACCCATAGCTAGTATCCTACTGAATGGGGAAAAATGGAAAGACTTTCATCTAAGATCTGGAACAACACAAGGATATCCACTTTCACCACTGTTATTCAACCTAGTACTGGAAGTTCTAGCCAGAGAAATCAGACAAAAGAAAGAAATAAAGGGCATCTAAATTGGAAAGGAAGAAATCAAATTTTCCGTGTTTGCAGATAATATGATCTTGTATCTACAGAAACCTAAAAATGCCACCAAAAAAACTATTAGAACTGATTAAAAAAACTCAGTAAAGTGCAGGATTCAAAATCAACATACAAAAATCAGTAGCATTTCTATATGCCAATAGTAAACAATCTGAAAAAGAAACCAAGAAAATAATCCCATTTACAATAGCTACAAATAAAGTAAAATACCTAGGAATAAACTTAACCAAAGAACTGAAAGATCTCTATAATGAAAACTATAAAACATTGATGAAAGAAATTGAAGAGGACACAAAAAAAGGAAAGTTATTCCATGCTTATGGATTGGAAGAATCAATATTGTTAAAATGTCCATACTACCCAAAGCAATCTACAGATTCAATGCAATCCCCATCAAAATACCAATGACATTCTTCACAGAAATAGAAAAATAATACTAAAATTTATATGGAACTACAAAAGACCCACAATACCCAAAGCCATCCTGAGCAAAAAGAACAAAACTAGAGGAATCACATTACCTGACTTCAAATTATACTACAGAGCTGTAGTAACTAAAACAGTATGGTAGTATGGTACAGGCATAGAAACAGACACATAGACCAATGGAACAGAATAGAGAGCCCAGAAATACATCCACACATCTACAGCGAACTTATTTTGGATAAAGTTTCCAAGAACATGCAGTGGGAAAAAGACAGTCTCTTCAAAAATTGGTGCTGGGAAAACTGGACATCCATATGTAGAAGAATGAAACTAGACCCTTATTTCTCACCACATACAAAAATCAAATCAGAATGGATTAAAGACTTAAATCTAAGACCTGAAACTATGAAAATACTAAAAGAAAACATTGGGGAAACACTTTAGGACATTGCTCTGGGCAAGGACTTCTTGAGTAATACCCCCAAAGCACAGGTGACCAAAGAAAAATTGGACAAATGGAATCTCATCAAGCTAAAAAGCTTCTGCACAGCAAACCAAACAATCAATACAGTAAAAAAACAATGCACAGAATGGTAGAAAATATTTGCAAATTACTCATCTGACAAGGGATTAATAAGTAAAATATATAAGGAGGTCCAACAACTCAATAGAAAAAAAAATCAAATAATCCAATTTAAAAAATGGGCAAAGGATCTGAATAGACATTTCTCAAAAGAAGCCATACAAATGGCCAACAAGTATATGAAAAGATATCTCAACATCATTAGTCATCAGAGAAATGCAAATCAAAACGTCAATGAGATATCATCTCATCCCAGTTAAAATGGCTTTTATCAAAAAGTCAATAATGAATGCAGGAAAGGATGTGGAGAATGGGAAACCCTCATACACTGTTGGTGGGAATGTAAATTAGTGCAACCACTATGGAGAACAGTATGGGGACTCCTCAAAAAACTGAAAATAGAACTATTATGTGATGCAGCAATCCCACTGCTGGGTATATATTCCCACTGCTGGGTATATGGAGAGGAATTCCATATATCAAAAAGATACCTGCACTCCCATGTTACTGCAGCACTTTTCACAGTGGCCAATGTTTGGAATCAACCTTAGTGTCCATAAACAGATGAACGGATAAAGAAATTGTGGTATATATACAGAATGGAATATTATATAGCCATAAAAATGAAATCCTGCCATTTGCAACAACATGGATGGTACTGTAGAACATTATGATAAGTGAAATAAGCCAAGCACAGAAATACAAATCTCACTCATACATGGGAGCTAAATGTTAAAAACAATTGATATCACAGAGACAGAAGAGTAGAATGAGAGTTACCAGAGGCTGGGAAGGGTAGTGGGGAGGGGGGGATAAAGTGAGGATTTTAAATGGGTGCAAAAATATAGTTAGATAGAATGAATAATATTTGAAAGCACAACAAAGTGACTATAATCAACAATTAGTCAGGGTATACTTTAAAATAACTAAAAGAGTAGAATTGGAATGTCCCTAACACAAAGAAATGATAAATGCCTGGGGTGATGGCTACCCAATTGCCCTGAATTAATTAATTCACATTGTATGGCTGTATCAAAACATCACATTTACCCTATAAATATGTACAACTATTATGTACCCATAATAATTAAAAATTTTTAAAAAATTTAAAAATTCAAATTAAAAAAACAAATAAGATATAGGGAGAATCTAACTGATGTCTGGATAATACTTGCAAATCATACAACTAGCCAGTGTTTATTAATCAATTGCTATATGCCAGCTTTGTTTAATGCATTTTTCATACATGATTTTATTTAATTAACACAATTCTATTGTGAATACAATGATCATCAACATTTTACAAATGAACAGTGAGGCTTAGAGATATTAGGGAATTTTTCTCAAAATCCCATGACAATAAAATCAGGCTGGGATTAGATAGGTCTATCTGATCCAAGTGCACGTGACCTTAACTATTTTTCTTCATAATGTCAAAAACCTGAAAATATATTATAGCAGAAACTTATTTCTAAGTTATTCATTTATTTAGATTCAACTCTGTCATATAGAGTTAACATGACTTCCAAGAAATATGCTAATAGAGTCATTATTTAGAAAGCTTCCTTATTATCACCACTTAAAATATAATCAAAATGAGCTATTTTGATGAAACCCTCTCTCAGTTTGCAAGTTTCTCTTCATTATTCCCAGGAAATAAATGTGTATGTCAAGAGAAAGCTTAGCTGAGGCTTTCTATTTAACTTTTAGATATTTTGTCTTCCATGGATAAATTGTTATGATAGAATTGTTCAACAAAAATCTCTCAGGTTATTTGCACTGACAGCATGGAAATGTGAAGCAGCCTCTGTATGTGAAGGGATAGTGGTGGTTTTGTACATAAGATAGTTTGAAAATATTCATTTCAATAACCATGTTCTCTGAGTTGAGCTCTGATTGTTGTAGGTATTTGGGATAAGGGGAAGGGGTCAAAAATAAATAGAAGATTTGGAACCTATTGAGGAGAAATTTACACGTCAAATGAGAAGGCTAGTTCATTACATATTAAATAACTGCAGAATTTTTAAAAAAATCTACTAGGGAATGATAATATGCTGCTATCAGAACATAAACAGATACAAATTAATGGTTGATTTCTACTGCCAGGTACTATGAAAGAAAATTTCTATATGCTATTGTATTTAATCCTCACAAGAGCTCTATAAAATGTTTATTATTTACTTCAGAATCTGTCATGGGCATGGAGACACTGGTAATGGAAGGCATGGTCTTGCAGTGTGAGTCTACGAAGCTGTTGGCTTCCTCTCTATGCCCAATCTGGAGTCCAATGGGTCTTTGTAATATTTTCTTCTAGAACAAATACAGAGTTACTTCTACCTGTCAAAATCATGCCTTGTAGTGTCTGCTACATCTTTCTCACTCTAACAGTGTTTCGTTGGTGTATATATGGTCTATATATCAGTTAGGGGTGTTTGGGGATGCAAGTAAAGAAAATCTGTTAATCAATGACTTAAAATATATGGATTATAGCTCTCATCTAACAAGCAGTTCAGCAATATGATTCTACTGGTATGGTTCAAAGGCTCAATGAAAACTGGGACAATCTCTCTCACTCTCTTGGCTTTTTTCCGTCATCACACAGAGGCTGTCCCAACTGTAGGCATCATATTTGCATTCACAGAAGTAAGGAGTAAAGGATAAGTTCATTTCTGTGGGTCTCCAGGTAGCTAAAATTACAATAATAATAATATTATAATAGCTATAATAGGTAGCAATAAAAACTTCAATGCATTTGTTGCTGCCTGATTGCCAGGTTGTATAATATTTTTCCATAGTGCCTCACATAATTCTTCTTACAGTCCTGTGAGATAGGCACTATTATTATCCTCGTTTTACAGATAATAAAATTGAGACACAGAAAGTTTACATAATATAGTCAGTATACTATAATTAGAAATAAAGTAAAGCAAGACTCCAGCTTTGTTCTTTCTGGTTCTAAACATGATGCTTTAATCCTATGCTATGCTGATTCTTTAAAAAAATTTTTAAGTTTTGTATGTTTAATTTTTATGGATACATAATATTAAAATAGTTATACATATTCCTGGGATACATGTGATATGCTGATTCTTATAATTAATGAATGAGTGATTAAATATATGGGTGTGTATCTATCCTTTAGAACCCATTTTAGATGCCTCCTTCTCCATCAAACCCTTCATGATCCAATATTCTTCCAAATTCCTCTTTGTCCCTTTTTATTTGCTATGTATTTGTGACATCTCTTATGGCATTTTATCCTTTATTCTAACAGTCATTTGCCACATTTTCTTATTTCTTAGATTCAATTATAAAAACCTAATAGGCAGGATCCACGCCCATTATTAAGCTCAAGCACATCACAGGTGTTTAGTAAATGTGTGTTGAGAAGTCAACTGAAATTCTTCTCCCCTGGCCCTGCTGCTTTTACTAAACTGTCTCAGAGCCATTTTATAAAGCAAGCTGCAAGCTGGGATTCAATTTGGCTAAGTCCAATTGTTAATCTTCTTTTTAACTTCTTTTTAAATAGATATGCTAGTCATGAAACATAATCTATAATCTCTGGAAATATAAATAGGGATACAGCAGTTTAATGACTATTACACTCAAATAGTCCCACTCATAATCTCCAGGGTAGAAAACGTAGATTTTTACTTTCTTTCTTCAGGAGGAATTCTATAAAAACAAATTAAGTGGTCTGTATTTGTGGTATATTAAATATTTATAATTTTTAAGGTACTGATACATTCAGAAATAGTATATTAATAATTGTCACTATCTAGTCACATATGACATTTCTTTACTCCAAAACTTCAGGTTATTAAGCTTTTATTGTATACTTCATATTCATCAGGTATCTTCCGAATGCTGACTCATCTGTTCATTATTTCCTTAACCCAGATAATATTTAATAAAAACACCTATTCTGTTCATGTCACTATACAAGACACTGGGAATATAGGGATGTTGTAGTATATCTATTAAGAAAAGTTATATTCAAGTCACATTAATAGGCAAAGAAAAGAGTTGATTTTCCTCAGAGCAGTGAACAATGTCTTGAAGGATTAGAAGGAGTTAATTATCTGGACAATATAATAAGATAAAGGAAAAAAATAAAAAATAAGGATGTCAAAAAATATGACACTTTGGGGAAATACAAAGTAATTCCATGTGGGTAAAGTATAGGTTGCAACATAAGAATGATGAAAGCAAAGTTGACATATCAGGTGGGCAATAACTCACTGTACATCTCACTCAACCAGTTGAAGGTGCCTTTAGTCCTTCTGTAGACAACTGCTCACTGCATATCATATAGCAGAAACCATGTCTAGATGCTACTATTGTGATCATAAGGTATTCTACCATCTCCCATTTCAATTTTTATCAAGTGGGACATTAAGACAGGGTGACATTCAGACCAGCTACACCACACACCATTATTTTGGATATGTGCTATATTAGTATATAGATATATTTTTGGCTAATAAAATACCTCCAAATTTATCAGTTTATGTTAACCTTTTTTTTCATAATTTCTGAGGATTAGGAATCCTGAAGCAGCTTAGGTGCTTGGTTTGAACTCAAGGTCTCTCACAAGCTTTCAGTCAAGCTGTTAGCTGCGAATGCAATCATCTGAAGGCTTGGCATGGGCTGGAGAATGTGCTTCAAACATGTTTTATAGGATTGCTCATAACATAGCAAGTGGCTTCTTGCAGAGACAGAGGGAGTCTGGGGGCAGGGCAGTGGGAGAGAGAGAGAGAAAAAGAGAGAGAAATAATGTATCTCCAATGTCTTTTACATCCTATAGTTTCGAAAGGCTCACACTGTCTCTTCTGTTTTATTCTGTCAGACCCACAGACCTTCCAAAATATAATGTGGGGAAAGAATACACAAAGACATGAGTATAGGAGGTGGGGATCAGTGGGAGCTGTCTTACAAGCTGATTATGAGAGTCTGTCCTCTGGTTCTAATGATTCACATACCTCCCATGTGCCAAATACACAGGATATACCCAAGGCCCCCCAAAGCTTCATCCCATTATAGTGTGCTCAAAATCCAAAATCTTGTCATTTAAATGAAATTCAGATGTCAATGGGGATCCTTCAGTATAGTTTTATCTATTCAAATCCTAAAAGTTCCTCTCAACTAAGGTCTTGTGAACTAGAGAAACTGGTTGTCTGCCCCTCACACATCCAAAATAATCATAGAATAACTTCTATATACATTTACATTGTTTTTCAAAAAAGAAGAAAATGAGTGGCACATAGTAGTCATAGTTCCCACCAGTTCTTAGAGCCAGCTGGGAAAATGTTGCAAGTTCTTTGATTATGACTCAGTTTTGCTCCTGCCCAGAAGGTATTCTCTGGAGCTCTTGGCTTTCCCTTCTGGGCTCCACTAAGTCACTCTTCCTTTTCCATAACAGGTGGTATGTATTTAGAGGTGAGTACTCTTTTTCAGCCTGTTGCCTGCTAGTAGAAGCATGGTATGTCCAAAGTTTTTCATTTTATACTCTCTGTCCTTTTCAGTCCAAACTGGCATTGTTTCTATTGATATAAGTCTCTTAAAAACTGTTTGAATCTCTCATGAATCTGCAGTTCACTCCACTAGACAAAAGCCATACCCACAAATTCCTCTGAGATAATCACTTCTCCACCTTGGGTCTCTGCAGATAATGCTGAGGGACAACACTCTGAACCTTCCTAGAAGCCCAGTCTCTCTGGAGGGACTCTTGCCTGACTGAAAAGTATACATGGAAGTACCACCTTCACACTATCTGAGATAAAAATAGTTTTCAGTAATGGTATTTGCTGCTTCTTTGGGTCTTGTTTTCCTGGCACTGCCAGTAATTTGCTCTTTGTTCAGAAACCATTTCTTAATTTTAAAATCCTTTATTATCCACAATGCCTGTCATTGAATAAAAAATTAACAGATATGAAGGAAGCAGGAAAATATGACTGCTAATAAGAATAAAAAATGAATCAATAAAAACAAAAAAGATACGGATGATAGAATTAGTAAACAAGGACATAGGAGAGTTGTGGATACATCCAATATGGTCAAGAAAATAGGCTAAACCATGACCCTGTTAAGGAGAGGCACAGAAGACAGAAAAATGCAAACCTGAATTTCTAGAGATAAAAATGATATTGTCTGAGATGAAAACTATATTGGAGTGGGTTAATAGCAGAATAGATACTGTAGGAAAAAATATTGGTGAACTTCATGCATAGGAAAAGAAACCATCCAAAATGAAACACATAGGTAAAATTATTTAAAAAAACATAGCCTCAGGGAGCTACAGAACAAACTAATTCAGCCTATTATTATGCGTAATTGGAGTCACAGAAAGAGGAAGGGTATAAAAATATATTAAAAAATAATGGCCAATGTACATGATAATCAAATTGCTAAAATTTGGTAAAGAGACATCTTAAAGTTAGCCAGAGGAAAAAAGAGAACTTTTTTTTACAGAGGAATAAAGATAAGAATGACAAAGAAACTACTTATTGTCAGAAACAATGCTAGCCAGAAGACAATGGAGCAACAACCCGAAACTACTAAAAGAAAAAAAACGAAAGAAAAAACAAAACAAATCAGTCAACTAAGAATTTTGTACCCAGTAAATGTGTCTATCAAAAATGAAGGTGAAATAAAGACTTTTTCAAACATACAAATGTTGAAAAATTCATCATCAGCAGGTTTGCAGTAGAAGAAATGATAAAGGAAGTTCTTCAGACAGAAGAAAAAATAACAGATGGTAAATATGTGAGTGAATATAATTTTTACCTTTTAAAAATGTTTGAAAAATAATTGACTATACAAAAGCAATAACAATGCATTATAGAGTTCATGAAATATGTAAAAATATATATGTTAACATAACAAAGAATAGAAGGGGAGAAATAAAGTGCTCTGGTGTTACCACTGTACATGGAGTATATTACTAAAATAGTTTGGCAGAGTTAAAGATGTATAATACAAACCCTAAAAGAACAGCTAAAAATATAAATAAGCAGGTAAAACTAATAAGCTAACAAATAAGATAAAGTTGAATGATGAAAGGTATTTAATTAATCCAAAATAAGGCAGAAAATGAGGAAAAAGTGATAAAGTGCAAATGGGACAAAAAGAAATAAATAGCAAGATAGTAGCTTTAATCCAAGCCATATTATTAATCATATTGAATGTGATGTAAATACCAATCAAAAAGCAGAAAAATCAGGTTGAATTTCATTAAAGAGGCCGACCTCTTGCTGCATAAAATAAATTTGCTTTAATTACAAAGACAAATAAAATGAAAGGATATATACCATGCTACCATTATCAAAAGAAAGGTAGAATGGCAAACTTAGTATGAAAGTATAATTCATAGTAAAGATTATTACCAAGAATAAGAGGATCATTTGATAATGATAGTGGAGCTAATTCATCAATAAGATAAATAATTTTAAATGCTTATGCATCTAATAATAGAGCTTCCCAACATTAACAGGAGCTTGGAAGAAATTAATTCCAACCCTCATGGATGACTTTGAAATAGGAAGAGAACTACAATTACAGGTGAAGCCTGAAGATGTGACTGAATTGCTGCAATCTCATGATAAAACTTGAATGGATGAGGAGTTGCTTCTTATAGAAGAGCAAAGAAAGTGGTTTCTTCAGATGGAGTCTACTTCTGGTGAAGATGCTATGATCATTGACGAAATGACAACAAAGGATCTAGAATATTACACAAACTTAGTTGATAATGCAGTGGCAGGGTTTGACAGGATTGACTCCAATTTTGAAAGAAGTTCTACTGTGGGTAAAATTCTATCAATCATCATCACGTGCTACATAGAAATCTTTTGTGAAAAAAAAAGTCTGTTGATGTATCAACCTTCATTGTTAGCTTATTTTAAGAAATTGCCACAGCCATCCCAACTTTCAGCAACTACCACCCTGATTAGCCAAGAGCAATCAATATTGAGGCAAGACCCTTCACCAACAAAACTTTTGGCTCATTCAAGGCTCAGATGATTGTTAACATTTTTTAGCAATAAAGTATTTTAAAATTAAAGTATGTACGTTGTTCTTTCAGGCATAATGCTATTGTACACTGAATAGAAAATTGTGTGGTATAAACATAATTTCTAGGTGTACTAGGAAACCAAAAAATCTGTGCAACTTGATTTATTGTGATTTTTGCTTTATTGTGCTTATCTGGAAACAAACCTACAATATCTCCAAGGTATACCTATATTTTCTGTTTTGTTGTTCAGTTCTGATAAATCATGTACTAAATTCCTTTTGAAATTTAGTGCTAGGAAAAAAATTTTCTGTTTTCAAGACTAGATGTACTGAATGTAAATAATCTCATAAACTACATCAAATCCTTCTTGGGGATTTGGAGTGGGCACGGGATTAAAAAAAACCCAAGCAAATATATAAACTTGTAGTCTTATGGTGCCCAGAAATTGTCAAATATTCCCTTATTTGACATAATCACTGCAAGGGGTAGTGTGGTAGCAGGACAGGAAAAGAAATCTTCCAAGGGGAAATTAAATGGACCATGAAAGACAAAATCAAGTAAATTGATTATTCTGACACAAAAATTCAGAAAGATATAAAGGCTGATATCATTGTTTAAAAAATCTTTGTTCAAAAAATTTGCTATAAGTTTTAAATTCACTGAAAGAAAATTAGTCAAAATGTTAAATGATAAGTATATTAAACCCCTTATCTTGTTCTCCACAATGGTAAAGGACAGGTTTTGAAGTTATTGAGTACAGTATCAAGATTAGTGACAGCACATGAAGTGAAATGACTGATTATGCATACTTGCTACTTTGAGATTAGACATGTCACTTGATAATTAAAGTGTCAGTGAAGTCAAGAAGATTTGTAAGACTTGTGTAAAGAAATTATTACTCTAAGAGTTGCTGATTTTTCATAAGATGACATGTGTGTTCGCCACAGAGATTTCTTTAATGCCACATAAGTATTTACTCTATCAGCTTTCTCAACACAACATCCTGGGTAAAATCTTTAGAATAAAGAGGAAAAGCATCATAAGAAATTCAGTGTTAATTTGTCAATAACCAGAAACAAAGCCCCACGATCACTTTGGGGCTTTGAAATAGCACTTTCACATCTTTTTTCTATGCCCTTTACTTTGATAAAATTATTTTTTTTCCTTATGAAAAAAATGAGTATTCCTGAGAAAGGGCATATTATTAATATAAGCAGGAATGGAAAAGAACTATAAGCATTTTGTGTTTCTTCAGCACCATATGTAATGCGGAGAATGATGAGAGACACTGCTAGTGGGATAGATGAAACCTAGATCAAAGGGAATTAGGCAAGTCATGCAAAAAATTAACTTAATTCTATAGTCAAACCTACTAGCCAGGGTTTATTGAATGCTTACCATTTTCTGAACATTATGGTATATTTTTGCATACCTTATCTTACTGAAATCCTCACAAGAACCCAAGTAAGAAAACTATGACACAGAGAAATTTAGCAATTTTTTAATGATAATGCTGTATTTTAATGGGCTCAAAAATATTAGAGCTAAAATGGACATTTGAAAAAAGCCATTCTAAGTGGGGTAAGATCGTATCTCAATGTGGTTTTTATTTACATTTCCCTGATGATTAGTGATGTGGAGCATGTTTTTATATGTTTATCAGCCATTTGTCTTTCTTCTTTTGAGAAGCTTCTGTTCATGTCTTTTGCCCATTTTTTAATAGGGTTGTTTGTTTTTTTCTTGCTGATTTGCTTGAGTTCTTTGTAAATTCTGGATATTAGCCCTTTATCAGATGTACAGTTTGTGAATATTTTCTGCCATTCTGTAGGTTGTCTATTTTCTCTGTTGATTGTTTCCTTGGCTGTGCAGAAGCTTTTTAGTTTAATCAAATTCCACTTATTAATTTTTGTTGTTGCCATGATCACCACTGGGGTCTTAGTCATAAATTCTTTGCCTCAGCTGACACCTAGAAGAGTTTTCCTACATTTTCCTCAAGAATTTTTATAGTTTCTTGCCTTAGATTTAAGTCTTTTATCCATATTGAATTAATTTTTGTGAGTAGTAAGAGCTAGGGGTCCTGTTTCATTCTTCTGAGCTCGAATGTTTATTATAGCACAGTTCACAATTGCAAAGATGTGGAATCAAGCCAAGTGCCCATCAATTCATGAGTGGATTGATAAAATGTGGTGTATGTATACCACGGAATACTACTCAGCCATAAAAAAGATGAATTAATACCTTTTGCAACAACCTGGATGGAACTGGAGACCATTCTCCTAAGTGAAGTATCTCAAGAATGGAAAAACAAGCACCACATATACTCACTATTAAATTGGAACTAACTGATGAGCACACATGTGCACAGAGGGAAGCAAAACTCAGTTGAAACCCTGGGCAGGGAGGAGAGGGGCAAAAACCTACCTAAAGGGTATAATGAACACTATTTGGGTGATGGGCATACCTATAGTGGGGACTCAAGTATTACAAAAGGGGTCCATATAATCTAAAACATTTATACACCCTTAACACTTTGAAATAAAAAAAAATAAAGCTAAAATGGGCCTTAGAGACCATCTAGGACAATGATTTTAACTTTCCCAATAAGGAATTAGAGCCCATAGAGGCATATTAAACTACTCAGGCCATACAGATTTGGCGGTAGAGTATGATTAGAATTTAGGACTCCAGACTTATTCTGCATATTTATGCTGTACTTCTTCCATTAACACTCTCTTCCTGGCTTTTTTTTTTTTGTTAGATCATTAATTATAACCAATTGCAATGACTCTAACTCTGACCATAATGACATCCCCCTCTTCCCTTCAGTTTTGATATTTATCATATCTGTTGTGCAGTTTAAGACAGAAAAAGCAGACATTGGTTTTCTATTATGTGGAATTAGAATAGTTGCCATTCTTTCATGTTCATTTAGTCATTTCAAAGAGAATTACTGTCATCTTATTACTGTGTTTAGACTAAACTTCTGATAATTACCAGATTAAATTTCACTCTTCTAACAAGCTCCCCTGCAAATTGTTGAGAAGGCATTTTTGAGATGGTGTAGGGAAAAGACTGTAGACTTAGGAGCCAGGGTAGCAGGCCTTATGATCCAGTTCCATCATGTATAGGTTAAGTGATCTTGTACCAATTAGTTACATACTTTGATGAATTATTGGCAGTATTAATGCCAACCTTGCCAAGTTGTTATAAGTGTTAAACTCCTAGTATGATAAATAGGTATATTTTTGATGTTCAAAAAATTTAGAGAAAATTAGGGTTTTTCTTTTTTTCCTTTTTTGAAAATTTCGTTTTAGTTGACACATAATTATAATACACGTGCACAATGTGTAATAATCAAATTAGGGTAATTAGCATATCCATCAACTCAGATATATATCATTTCTTTGTGATGGAAACATTCAAAATCCTCTCCTAACTATTTTGAATTATACAATATGTTATTGTTGAGTATAGTTTTCCTACTGTGCAATGGATCAGTAGAGCTTTTTCCTCCTACCTAACTTTAACTTTTTACACATTGACAAATCTCTCCTTATCTCTCTATCCGCCCCGCCCTTCCCAGCTTCTGGTAACCACTATTCTATTCTCTGCTTCTACAAGCTCAACTTTTTTAGATTCCACAAATGAATGAGATCATGAGTATTTATTTTTCCATGTTTGACTTATTTCACATAGCATGATGTCCTCCAGGATTATCCACTTTGCTGCAGATAACAGGATTCATTCTTTTTATGGCTAACTGGTATTCTATTGTATAAATATACCACATTTTCTTTATTCATTCATCCATTTATGGACATTTAGGTTGATTCCATATCTTGGCTATTGTGAGTACTGTTGCAATAAACATAGGTGTGCATATATCTTTTTGACAAACTAATTTCATTTTTTGACATATACCTAGTGGTGGAATTGTTGGATCATATGGTAGTCCTATTTTTAATTTTTTGGGGAGTCACCATACTTTTCCATAGTGGCTGTATAAATTTAGATTCCTACCAACAGTGTTTAAGATTCCCCCTTTCTCCACAACCTGTCCAGCATTTGTTATTTTTTGTCTTTTTTATAATAGCAATTCTAACTAGAGTGAGATGATATCTCCTTGCAGCTTTGATTTGCATTTTCCTTATGATTTGTGATGTTAAGCATTCTTCATATACCAGTTGGCCATTTGTGTGCCTTCTTTTGAGAAATGTCTGTTAATGTCTTTTGCCCATTTTTAAATCAGATTATTTGGGTTTTTGGTTTGGAGTAGTTTGGGTTTCTTCTATATTCTGGACATTGACCCTTTAGTTTGAAAATATTTTATCCTGTTATGTAGGTTGTCTTTTCACTCTGTTAATTGTTTCCTTTTAGGTGCAGAGCTTTTCAGTTTTGTGTTATCCCGTTTGTCTATTTTTGCTTTGTTGCCTATGTTTTTGAGGCCTTATCAGAAAAAAGAAATCTTTGCCTAGACCAATGCCATGAAGTTAGTGTTTTCTACATATTTTCTCCTAGTAGTTTTATACTTTAAGGCCTTACATTTAAGTCTTTATCTTTTTTGAGTTGATATTTGTAATTGTTGAGAGATAGGTGTCTAGTTTCATCCTTCTGCATGTAGACATACTGTTTTCTCAGTACAATTTATTGAAGAGACTATCCTTTCCCCAATGTATGTTCTTGGCACTTTTATTGAAGATCAATTGGCTGTCAGTGCATGGATTTTTAATAGGTTCTCTATTCTGCTTTTTCTGTACCCATACCATGCTGTTTGTAATATATTTCAAAGTCAGGTAGTGTAATGCCTTGCTTTGACTATTCTAGGTCATTTTGGTTCCATACAAATTTTAGTATTTTTTTTCTCTTTATGTGAAGAATGTCTTAGGCATTTTGATAGGGTTTGCATTGAATCTGTAGATGGCTTTGCAAAGTATGGACACTTTAGCAATATTAAGTCTTCCAATCTATGAGGATGTGATATCTTTCCATTTATTTGTGTTCTTTTCAATTTCTTTCATCAAAGTTTTGTAGTTTTTATTGTAGAGATCTTTTGTTTCCTTGGTTAAAAGAGACAAAATTTTATTTATTCCTATGTGTTATAAATTTTTTGGTGAATATTGTAAATAGGATTGATTTCTTTTTTTTTTTGGCAGATTGTTTGCTATTGGTGTATAGAAAAACTATTGATTTTTGTATGTTGATATTTTATCCTGCAATTTTACTGAATTTGTTTATTGGTTCTAACACTATTTTGGTGTAGTCTTTAGTATTTTCTGTATATAAAATTGTGTCCTCTATAAATAGGGACAATTTGACTTCCTCCTTTCTAATTTGGATGCCCTTTATTTTTTTCTCTTGTCTAATTGCTCTGACTAGACTTCCAGTACTATGTTGAATAAAAGTGGTGAAAATGGATATTCTTGTCTTGTTCCAGATTTCAGAGGAAAAGCTTTCAACTTTCCCTGATTCAGCATGATGTTAGCAGTGGGGTTTTCATATATGGCCTTTATTGTGTTAATGTATGTACCTTCTGTAACTAATTTGTTGAGAGTTTTTATCATGAAGGGATGTTGAATGTTATCGAATCCTTTTTCTGTGTCTATTGAGGTGATAATATGGTTTTGGTTCTTCAATCTGGTTCTTCTAGGTCTTCAAATTTGTTGGTATATAGCTATTCACAATAGTTTCTTTTGATTCTTTGTATTTCTGTAGTATCAATTATAATATCTCCTTTTTATTTTGTTTCATGTCTTTTTCCTTTTTTCTTTCTTTTTTTTAATTTCAGAATATTATGGGGGTACAAATGTTTTGATTCTGTTATGCTTGAGTCAGGATTATAACTGTGCCCATCACCCAGATAATGTTCATTGCATCTGTTAGGTAGGTTTTTGCCCACCCCCTCTTCACCTCTCCCCCCTGCTTGATTTCCACTGAATTGTACTTTCCTCTGTACACATGTGTGCTCATCACTTAGTTCCAATTAAATACTGAGTACATGTGGTGTTTGTTTTTACATTCTTGAGATACTTCACTTAGGAGAAAGGTCTCCAGTTCCATCCAAATTGTTGCAAAAGACCTTAACTCATCCTTCTTCATGGCTGCATAGTATTCCACAGTATACATATACCACATTTTGTTAATCCACTCATGGATTGATGAGCACTTGGGTTTATTCCACATCTTTGCAATTGTGAACTCTGCTGCAACAAACATTCAAGTACGGGTGTCCTTTTGATAAAATGACTTCTTTTCCTTTGGGTAAATACCCAGTAGTGGGATTGCTGGATCAAATAGTAGGTCTACTTTTAGTTCTTTGAGGAATCTCCATACTGTTTTCCATAGAGGTTGTACTAATTAGCAGTCCCACCAAAAGTGTATAAGCATTCCTTTTTCTCAGTATCCATACCAGTATCTATTGTTTTTGGACTTTTTAATAAAGGACATTCTGTCTGGAATAGAGTGATATTTCATTGTGGTTTCAATTTGCATTTCCCTGATGCTTAGTGACATTGAGCATTTTTTCATATGTTTATTGGCCATTTGTCTATCTTCAGTTGAAAAGCTTCTGTTCATGTCTTTTGCTCATTTTTTAATGGGTTGTTTGTTTTTACTTGCTGATTTACTTGAGTTCTTTGTAGATTCTTTATTGGATGTATGGTTTGTGAATATTTTATTCCACTCTGTAGGTTGTCTATTTGCTATGTTGATTATTTTCTCAAGTGTGCAGAAGCTTTTTAATTTAATCAAGTCCCATTTAATTATTTTTGTTGTTGCTGTGATTGCCACTGGGGTCTTCTTCATAAATTCTTTGCATAGGCCAATATCTAGAAGAGTTTTCTGATATTTTTTTCTAGAGTTCTTATGGTTTCATGCCCTATATTTAAGTCTTTTATCTATCTTGAGGTAATTTTTGTGAGTGGTGAGAGATATGGATCCTGTTTCATTCTTTTGCATGTGGCTATCCAATTTTCCCAGCACCATTTATTGAATAAGACTTCTTTCTCGCAGTGTATATTGTTGTCTACTTTGTGAAAAATCAGTTGGCTGTACGTAGATGGTTTCATATCTGGGTTCCCTGTTTTGTTCCATTGGTGTATGTCTCTATTTTTGTGCCAATACTATGCTGTTTTGGTTACTGTAACCTTGTAGTATAGTTTGAAGTCTGGTAATGTGATGCCTCCAGATTTGTTCTTTTTGCTTAAGATTGCTTTGGTTATTTGGGCTCTTTTCTGATTCCAAATGAAAAGTAGAATTATTTTTTCTAGGTCTGTGAAATATGACTTTGGTATTTTGATGGAGATTGTGTTGAATCTGTTAATCACTTTGGGTAGTATGAACAGTTGAACAATGTTGATTCTACTGATCCATGAACATGATATGTTTTTCCATTTCTCTGTGTCATCTGTGATTTCTTTCCTTATGTTTCATAGTTCTCTTTGTAGAGATCTTTAATCTCCTTTGTTACATATATTCCTAGGTATTTTATTTTCTTTGTAGCTATTGTGAATGGTGTCGAGTCATTGATTTGACTCTCATCCTGACTGTTATTGGTGTATAGGAATGCTACTGATTTGTGTACATTGATTTAGTAACCTGAGACTTTGCTGAATTTATTTATCAATTCCTGGAGTCTCTTTGTGGAGTTGCTGGGCTTTTCTAGATATAAGATCATATTGTCAGCAAAAAGCAATAGTTTGACTTCCACTTTCCCAATTTGGATACTCTTTATTTCTTTCTCTTGCCTGATTGCTCTGGCTAGGATTTCCAGCACTATGTTGAATAGAAGTGGCAACAGTGGGCATCCTCGTCTTATTCCAATTTTTAGTGGGAATGTTTTGATTTTATTTGAGACTTCTCTCTTTCTTCTTAGTTTAGGTAAAGGTTTGTTGATTTTGTTTATTTTTTCAAAAAACCAACTTGTAGTTTTGATGATCTTTTGTATGTTTTGTCTCTCATTTATTTCTGCTTTGATCTTTATTATTTGTTTCCCTCTACTAATTTTGGTTTATTATTGTTTTACTACTTCATTGAGATGCAACATTAGGTTATTTATTTGAACTCTTTCTACTTTATTGATATAGGCATTTATTGCTATCAGCTTCCCTCTTAGAACTGCTTTTGGTATATCCCATAGGTTTTGTTATGTTGTGTTTCCATTTTCATTTGTTTCAAGAAATTTGTTTTAATTTTCATCTTAATTTTTTCATTGACCTATTGGTTTTTCAGGAGCATGTTTTTTAATTTCCATATATTTATTAAATTTCTGAAGTTTCTCCTATTGTTAATTTCTGGTTTTAATCCATTGTGGTCAGAAAGGATTTTTAATATAATGCAGATTGTTTTATAACCTGTTAAGACTTGTTTTATGGCCTAACATGTTTAATACTAAAGAATTTTCCATGTTCTGTGAAGAATGTATATTCTATAGATGTTAGATGGAATGTTCTGTACATTTCTGTTAGTTCTATTTGGTCTAGAATGCAGTTTAGCTCTGATATTTCTTTGTTGATTTTTTTGTCTGGGTGATCTGTCCTGCCAGGAGTGGGGTGTTAATATTCCCTACTGTTCTTGTATTGTGGTCTCTCTCTCTCTCTCTTTAGGTATGTTAATATTTGCTTTATATATTTAGGTGCTCTGATGTTGGGTACATATATATTTACAAAATTTAAATCTTTTTGCTGTATTGACGCTTTCATCATTATATAAGGGCCTACTTTGTCTCTTTTTACAGTTTTTGACTTAAAGTCTATTTTATCTATTTCATTTGCATGGAATACCTTTTTCTATCCCTTCACTTTCAGTTTGTTTTCTAAGAGGCAAAGTGAGTTTCTCTTAGGCAGTATATAGTTGGGCCTTTTTTCTTTTACCAATTCAGCCAGTCTATATCCTTTAACTGGAGAATTTAATCCATTTACATTCAAGATATTTATAGGTAAGGACTTATTACTACCATTTTGTTACTTGTTTTCTAGTTGTTTTGTAGATCCTTTCTTTCTTTCTCTCTCTCGCACTATCTTTCTTTGTGATTAAGTGGTTTTCTCTAGTAGTATGTTTTGATGCCTTGCTTTTTTATTTTTAGTGTATTTATTATAGGTGTTTGTTTTGTGGTTAACATCATCCTTACCAAGAGCATTCTATAGTAGCTCTTACTATAATAATAGCAGGTTATTTAAGTTTTAAAAACTTAACTTTGAATGCAAAGAAAAGAAAATCAACAAAATAATTGTACACTTTAACTCTGTCAACCCCTTTTGGAATTTTTGATGTCACACTTTACATCTTACATTACCTATTTCTTAACAAATAAATGTAGTTATTATTTTTAATAATTTTATCTTTTAGTCTTCATACTAAAGATATAATGCTTTATGCACCATGATTATAGTATTATAGTAAGTATTAAATATGCATATTTTGTCTGTGTACTCATTTTTACCAGTAAGTTCAGATATTTTTCTTGTTACTCATTAGCATCCTTTTGTTTTCAGTTTGAAGAGCTCTTTATTGAATTTCTTGTAGAACAGATCTGGTAGCAATGAATTCCCTCAGCATTGGGAAGTCATCTGGAAATGTACCTTTCTCTCTCATTGTCTCATTTATCTTTCCTAATTGTCTGGAAATGTTTTTATATGTTCTTCATGTCTGAGGATAGCATTTTTGGGCATTATATTCTTGGTTGACAGTTTCTTTTCTTCACCACACTAAATCTATTGTCCCACTCTCTTCTGGCCTACAAGGTTTCTGCTGAGAAGTCTGCTACCAGGTGTATTGGAACTCCTTTATATGTTATTTGCTTCTTTTCTCTCACAGCTTTTAGGATCCTGTCTTTATGTTTGACCTTTACGAGTTCAATTATATGTCTTGGGGCAGTCTTATTTGGGTTGAAGCTGATTGGTGACCATTGACATTCTTGCACCTGGATATTCATATCTATCCCCAGGTATAGAAAGTTTTTTGAATAATAATAATAATATTTATTTGAAAAGTGCTTCCACCCCTTTGTCTTTCTTAACTCCCTCTTTAAATCCAATAACCCCAAAATTTGCTCTTTTGATGTTGTCCAATAGGTTCTGAAAGCTTCCTTTGTTGCTTTTTATTCTTTTTCTTTTTTCTCCTGTGACTGTTTATTTACAAATGTCTTGTCTTCAAGTTCACTGATTCTCTCTTCTCATTGATCAATTCTGCTGTTGATGCTATCTATTTTTTTTTTATTTTATTCATTGCATTTTTCAGCTCCAGGATATCTGTTTGATTTTTTTTATTATTATTATTTCTGTTAAATATCTCTGATCAGTGTCTGAATTGTTTCTCTGTGTTTTCTTGAAGCTTATTGAGTTTCCTTAAGACAGGTATTTTGGATTTTTTTGTCTGAAAGATCATACAGCTCCATCACTTCAGGATCATTCTCTGGTGCCTTATTTTGTCCCTTTGGTGAGGTCATATTTACTTGAATGTTCTTTATATGTGTGGGCATGTGACATTGTCTGCACATTGAGGGATTATGTGTTTATTTCAGTCTTCACAGTCTGGCTTTGGTTGTGCCCATTCTTCTTCAGTGGGCCTTCTAGAGATTCCAAGAAGACTGACTGTTGTATCCTCAGAGCCTATTATTACTGCAGGTGTCTTCACTCTAGAGGGTATTGTAAGTACCGTTTTACCACAAGTCTCATGAGGCTTCAAGGTTGGCATGTCTCTCCAGCCCAGAAGGGCCTGGAGAACAGCCAAGGGGAGTACTTGGGCTTTGTAAGAAAGCTGGCCAGGGACTCAAGCCCAGAGCCTGTCCCAGTGGATTAGACAGGTGAACCTCCCAGCAGTATCCTGCACAGGAAGACTGATTCCTCAATTGCAGTGTTTCTGATATTGGGCCCCCTCAGGATCTGCTGTGACACCGAGGCTGAGGACCCTGTCTTGTTGGCTGTGCTAGGTGTGTGTCTCCTTGTAGGTTCCTGCACAAGCAGCTTAATTTACTGACTACAGTGAGAAGGGTTGGAACTGAAAAAGGACTCCTTTATGATCTGCTGTGGTGTGGGGATTTGTGCCAGTATCTCCTTGGTTTAGGTGGGTGCCTGTCTCCTAGCAGGTTCCTCCGTTGGTCAGATGGAGGGGTCATAGCTAAGACTTGGTCCCCATTGGATTTGCTGCAGGATGGCTGCTGGTGAGCTTGTCCCCTTGGATCAGAAGGGTGTGTCTCCCAGCAGGACCCTGAAGAGGCAGAAGAGGTCCCTGATTGCAGCAGGTGGGGCCAGAGCTGTGACTGGGCCTCCTCATGATTTGCTGCAGAATGGAGGTTGGTGAGCCCATCTTCTCAACACAGACAGGTAAACATCTCTCCTCAGGTCCCTGCACAGATGACATAGGTCCCTGACTGCAATGAAAGTGGCTGGAGTTGAGACTGAAACCCTTTAGGATCTGCTGTGGGATAGTGGCCAGCAATCCCATCTCATTTGTTAAGACAGGCATGCATTTCCCAGCAGGAACAAGTGGAATGGTTCACTGACTGCAGTGAGAGGGGCTAGAGCCAAGATAGGTTCTCCCTCACAATATGCTGTGAAAAGAAAGCTGGTGAACCTGTTTAATTAGCTCTACCAGGTGCACATCTCCCTGCAGGTCCCTGCACAGGCAAAATAGTTCACCAACTGCAACACAAGGGGCTCAAACTGAAACTAGGCACCCTAGGGATCTGCTGTAGGTTGGGGGTTGGAGGACTCATCTCCTTGGCTCAGACAGGCCTGTGTCCTGCACCAGTGGGTCCTGCACAGGTAAGATAGGTATGTGACCACAGCAGAGGGGCCATAGCAGAGATGGGACCCACTCAAGATCTGCTGTGGGATGGAGGCTGGTAGCTCCTCATGAAGGCTCAGACTAGGACTTTGGGATATGAGTCATCTCCTTGTGGGTCATTGTGTGAGCATTTCTAGGCTGGGACCTCAGTTGAGGAGGGCTGGAGTTGAACCACAGAGCTTCCAGGTTTACTGTTGAAACCAATGTTAGCAGGCAGATGAGCCTCTCTGTTGAGGCACTATTATGCATTATTCCCTCTGGACCCTTTGGGAGATGGTTTTGATTGAAGGCTTAAGGACAAATGAAGCTGTAGCCAAGCCCTTTTGGGAAAGGGGCTGATTTGGGGTTTGAACCTAGAAGTATGAGCAATGGGTCTGCTATTTTGTTGCTGGCCTGCATTCTCAAAACAGCCTTCCTAGGTCTTGAGCTCCTTTGGGTGTTTCACAACTTCCTCCCTGAATCCCAAGACTCCTGCAGAGAGATTTTTGTCTGTGGATGAGTAAGGAATTCCTGTTGCTATAGGGGGATTTGAGCAGGATACTGCACCATCTTGCTGATGTCACTCTCCCCATTTTATTTTTTTGTAGCCCACTAACTTGCTGAAAGGGGAGGTAGTCATACAAGTAGATAACAAGGTTTAAGGCCTTGTTTGCTCATAATAATTAAACATATAGCTGGATGTCTGGTGAAAAATTTTAAAAATTTGTTTAAGTGAGAAAACTTGCCATTTTAAAGATTGGTTTCCCTCCTAAAGCTATGATTTATACATTATATAACTTTAGAATAGTTAATAAAAAAATCTAACATATTGAAATAACACAAAAAGATCATTTTATGTTTTTCTATGTCATACTCAGGCACCAACAGACCCATTCAAAATTTTAAAGATTATCTGAGAAATGAAGACTTATATAGCCATTAAGAAAAAGAATGCAGAAATATGTTTGATGAACTAAACACAAAACCAAGGGTTATCTTATTTTCTAGATGAATGAATGTGTTTATATTCAACTTCCTACTTACTATTGATTGGGACCTTGTTCATAGATTCTGTAAAGGAAGATTGTAAACTTATTAAATTTTTAAAAATTCTTAAATTGCAAATATTTTTTGGTTTACAAAGAAAATGAAAATCATTTTTGTCCAGTGGAAAAGATACTTCCAAAGGTTATATTATGATGACATGTAGGATATTAGCCAGTTTTGTATTTAACATAGCAAATGTATTTATACATTTCTCTTACTGCCAACTGTATAAATCTGTACAAATGTTTTTTGAACCAACTTTACCACCCTGCTGGCTCTCTGAAAGAATTAAACACATTTTTGAAATAGCATTCAATATATATTTGTATGAAAGCCATCTTTTAAAAAATATTTTTAAAATTATATTTTGACAGAGGGGACCTTATTGATGATATTTCTGTTCTAGGAAGAATTCCTTGAATGTTCCCCTTCAGCTAAGGTCACATAAGGAAAGGAAGCCCTTGGCATTCTAGCAAAAGTGTGGAATGAGCCATTTTTGGTGAGTTGTGGTGGTTAATTGTTCATGTTTATCTGTCAACTTGTAGTAAGTCAAAATATCTACATAGAGGCTGAGCCTCAGAAAAAAATAAAAATTCTAGATTTTAACCTCTCCTTTTGAAGCTCCGTTTTAGTAAAATATCTCTGATCTCATGGCTTGAAGTCAGCCAGGCTGAAAATGCTGGCAGAAAAGAAATCAAGGTCATCCAAGGGATACTCATTTGGAATAGTCTGGCAGGTGAATCAGGCTCACTTCCAGGGCTGAATGACTGTGGAGAAAGGAGTGTCAGTAAAACAAAACACGTGGATACGGCTGAAAGATTTCTCTTCCCCCAGTTACACGTGGTCCCAGGGTGACAGACAAGGTATGTTCCTGAGAATATCTTTAGGTCAGATATGTATGTAACTCGGATCCCTGATGAATAGCACATATATGGAAATAATAATATTAATATTAACAATGGCTCATATGTGGTAATAATAATACACTGTAATACTCTAATGATAATAATACCTCTGTACCGTAATAATAAGTTACAGAAACTATGTGCCCTTTCTTTTAATTCAAACAAACAGAACATAAAAAACTCATACCAAAAATTTAAATAAGAGATAGGAGAAATTTCAAAAAAGAATATTAAAAGTTAACATTCACCTAATGTTGCATCAATGCTGGGATAATAGGAATGTTATGCTTGTTTTGATCTTCTAACCAAATCAATAACAAGTAGTCAACCAAGCTGCTTAGTAATAAGTGATGCTTTCACTGGAGCACTGCCTTTCACATGTTCCTTTATTCTCACTTTATCCTTTATAATTCTTTCGATAGTTGAGGGACTGAAGCCTAATGCTTTCTCAATGAATGATGGCATTGGCTTTTCTGTGAATGCTTGATTATTTCTACTTTCATTTCCATTGTATTCACCTTTCTCTTCACGGTAGGTTCACCTGGACTTGAGGCAGACTTTCACTTTGGAGGCATGATCACAAGGGTAAACACAGACTCAGAAAATTGAATAAAAAAGTTAAGATGAAAGTGATGCTGTATGTAAGTGACTATATAAACAATGAGACTAGCCACTAGCATAAAGATGCTGCACCAACCAACTGCTTATGCCATGGGGGTTTGTTTACATGCACAGAAGACACTAGTTCCTGGATTATTAATTTAATTATTTAATTATAATTTATCTTATGAGAAGCCTGGGGAGCCCATTCTAAAGTAGGCAATGCCATAAGTCAGGTCATCCACACCCCAGGGACTGCCTGCACTTTAGTCTGAAGGGAGTCCTCTGGGAACAGTCACTCAGCATGTAAGATCAAGTAAGAAGCAGTAATTCCAGAAACCAAAGGGAAGGCATCTCTGGATATTCTCCAACTGAATGTTGCTACAGATTGCCATGGGATCTACACCAGCATGGGTTGTTCAGAAATAATCAGCTTGATAGCCCAAACTGTCCATATGGTCACCACTTCCATAGGGCCACCAAGGATAACACTTTGTGGGAGACTTTTCTTTGTCCTGCCTCCCATACTGACTGACTAGTAGAGGAGTTACTGGAGTAGTGGATAATGAGGACTGTGTGGGGTCTCCTTAAAACAGCATCATTACATGTCAGTGACAGAAGAAATGGCAGTAGGAAAAAAAGGCCATTACTAGACTGACAAATCCTTTATTTTATTTTATTTTTCCATATTGAATTGTGTCTCTTGGTTTCTTTTTGTTTTTTATTTCAGAATATTATGGGGGTATAAACACTTTGGTTACATATATTCCCTATGCACTGCCCAAGTCAGAGCTACAATTGTGAACAGCCCCCAAACTGTGCACCCCATACCCATTAGGTGTGAGTTTTCCCATCCCCTCCACCCCCCTCCCACCTACCCACCCCCTGATGAATACTACTGCCATGTGTGACATAAGTATTGATCAGTTAGTACCAATTTGATGGTGAGTACCAGTGGTGCTTGTTTTCCCATTCTTGTGACACTTCGCTTTGAAGAATGGGCTCTAGATCCAACCCGGATAATACCAGATGTGTTAATTCACCATTGTTTTTTTATTGCTGAGTAATACTCCATGGTATACATATACCACATTTTATTAATCCACTCATGTATTGATAGGCACCTGGGTTGTTTCCACATCTTTGCAATTGTGAATTGTACTGCTATAAACATTTGCATGCAGATGTCTTAATTATAGAATGTCTTTTTTTCCTTTGTATAAATACCCAGTAGTGGGATTGCTGGATCAAATGGTAGTTTTACTTTTAGTTCTTTGAGGAATCTCCATATTACTTTCCATAGAGGTTGTACTAATTTGCAGTCCCACCAGCAGTGTATGAGTGTTCCTGTCTGTCTGCATCCCCGCCAATATTTGTTGTTTGGGGACTTTTTGATATGAGCCAATCTCACTGGAGTTAAGTGATATCTCATTGTGGTTTTGATTTGCATTTCCTTGATGATTAGAGAAGTTGAACAATTTTTTATATGTTTACTGGCCATTATCTGTCTTCTTTTGAAAAGTTTCTTTTCATGTCCTTTGCCCATTTTTTAATAGGGTTGTTTGATTTTTCTTGTTGATTTTCCTAAGTTCTGTATAGATTCTGGTTATCAGCCCTTTATCAGAAGTGTAGCATGCAAATATTTTCTCCCATTCTGTAGGTTGTCTGTTCACTTTAGTGATAGTTTCCTTGGCTGTGCAGAAGCTTTTTAATTTGATCAGGTCCCATTTATTTATTTTTGTTTCTGCTGTGATTGCTTTGGGGGTCTTCTTCATAAATTCTTTGCCTAGGTCAATGTCTACAAGAGTTTTCCCAAAGTTTTCTTCTAGAATTCCTATAGTTTCATGCCTTAGGTTTACATCTGTTATCCATCATGAGTTGATTGTTGTGAGAGATGAGAGGGGTGGATCTAGTTTCTGTCTTCTACATGTGGCTATCCAAGTTTCCCAACACCATTTATTGAATAGGGATTCTTTGCTCCAGTGTATGTTTTTGTCTACTTTGTCAAAGATCAGATGACAGTACGAGGATGGTTTTATATCTGGGTTCTCAGACCTGTTCCATTTGTCTATGTCTCTGTTCTTGTGCCAGTACCATACTGTTTTGGTTACTATAACCTTATAGTATAGTTTGAAGTCTGGTATATTGATGCCTCCCAATTTGTTCTTTTTGCTTAAGATTGCTTTGGCTAGATGGGGTCTTCTGTGGTTCCACACAAAGCATAGAATTATTTTTTCTAGATCTGCAAAACATGATGTTGGTATTTTGATAGGGACTGTGTTGATTGTGTAAATCAATTTGGGTAATATAGACATTTTGACAGTGTTGATTCTACTGATCCAAGAGCATGGTAGGGTTTTCCATCTACTTACATACTCTGCAATTTCTTTTCTCAGTGTTTTGTAGTTCTCCCTATATAGGTCCCTCACCTCCTTAATTAAATATGTTCCTAAATATTTAATTTTCTTTGGTGTTATTGTGAAAGGTATTGTGTCTTTGATTTGTTTCTCAGCTCAACTGTTATTGGAGTATATGAAGGCTACTGATTTGTGTGCATTGATTTTGTGTCCTGAGACTTTGCTGAATCCATTTATCAATTCCAGTAGTCTTATCTGGAAGTCCTTGCCAGAGCAATCAGACAAGAGAGAGGAATCAGGGGTGTCCAAATGGGGGCAGAAAAGATCAAACTTTCACTCTTCGCTGATGGTATGATATTATACCTAGAAAACCCCAAAGATTTGATCAAATCCTTTAGATATTTTGCTCTTGTGTGTTCTCAGGGAGACTTGTCCTTCTGGATTTAATAAATTGTGGGGCTGTTAAACTACATACTTCAAGGGAGGAAGCCATACCAAAAAAAAAAAAAATGTGTATGGAACCAGAAAAGCCCTCAAATATCCAAAGCAATCTTAAGCAAAAAGAACAAAGCTGGAGGCATCAAACTACCTGATTTCCAAACATATTCTAAAGCTATTACAATCAAAACAGCATGGTACTGGCACAAAAGCAGACACATTGACAAATGAAGCAGGATCAAAAGCTCAGAAATAAACCCAAGAATTTACAGTCAATTGATTTTTGATGCAGTTGGCAAGAACATTTAATGGGGAAAGGACTGTCTCTTCAATTAATCATGTTGGGATAACTAGATAGTCACATGCAGAAGAATGAAATTGGACTCTCATCTTACACCATATACAAAAATAAACTTAGGATGAACAAAAGACTTAAACACAAGACCTGAAACTATAAAGCTACTAGAAAAAAACACAAGGGAAATCTCCATGACATTGGTCTGGGCAATGATTTCTTGTATAAAACTCCAAAAGCACAGGCAACAAAAGCAAAAATAGAAAAATGGGATTACAACAAACTAAAAAGCTTCTCTACAGCAAAAGAAAAAGTTAACAGAGTGAAGAGACACCCACAGGTTGAGAGAAAATATTAGCAAACCCTACATCTCATAAATGGCTAATATTCAAAATGTATAAAGAACTCAAACAACTCAATAGCAAAAACAAAACAAATAAACCAATTAAAAGTGAGCAAAAGACCTGCACAGACATTTCTCAAAAAGAAGACATACAAATGGCCAATAGATATATTAAAAAATGCTCAACATCTCTAAGCATTATAGAAATGCAAATTAAAATAAGGAGATACCACTTCATACCCACTAAAATGGTTATTATCAAAAAGACAAATGATAAGTGTTTATGAGGATGTGGAGAAAAGGAAACTCTTTCACACGGTTGGTGAGAAGGTATATTAGTACAGTCATTTTGAAGAGTATTATGGAAGTTCCTCAAAAAAAATTAAAAATAGAATTACTATATGTTCCAGCACTGGCTATACATACAGAGGGATTGAAATCAGTGTGTCGAAGAAACGTCTGCACTTCTATATTCATTTCAGCATCATTCACAATAGCCAATATGTGAAAGCAACACAAGTGTCCATCAATGGATGAATGGATAAAGAAAAGGTGGTATATATATCCAATGTATATTACACAGCCTTAAAAAAGAAGGAAACTCTATCATTTGTAACACCATGGATAGAACTGGAGGACATTATACTAAGGGAAATAAGCTAGGCAAAGAAAGACAAATACTTATGATCTCACATATATGTGGAATCCACAATAGTCAATGTCATAAAAACAGAGAGTAGAAAGGTAGTTACTCTACCTTTCTAAAAGGCAGGCAGGAGAGGGAAGGGGATGGGAAAAGGGGAGATATTGATCAAAGGGTATAAAGTTTTAGTTAGACTGGAGGAATAAGTTTTAGTGACCAATTGCACTGCATGGTTGACCACAGTTGATAATAATAATGTATTGTGTATTTCAAAATTGCTTAAAAAATAGAGTTTTAACATACTCACCACAAATAAATAAGTTGGGGAGATGATAGATATGTTAATTAGCTTGATTGAATCTTTCTACAATGTATACATAAATAAAACATCATATTGTACCCCATAAATGTACACAATTATTATCTGTCAATTAGAAATAAATAAAGAAAAAAGAATCATTGGTATAATGATGACTTTCCCATTAACAAAGTGTTTTTTTAAAAAAAATTTATTCCAGACTACCCTTAGCTTTCAAGCCTTAATAGTTGATACTACAAAAAATAGGTTATTAAAAAACAGCACATATGTATATAGTTGTTTAAAATAGCCCATTAAAAACAATGTATATGTTAAAAATATGTATTTGTCCAAAAACTTCATCTATTTTCAGATTATGTATTTAGTCAAATTGCTTGGTTATTAATAACGCCTAGAAATAATCTGTGAGGAGCTTTAGCACCTACTCCTAAACAATCTCCAAAAATATCCATGCCAACACCCTAAATATTATTTAATAAAGTATTAATATTTTATTTTATAAAGACATTGACATTTTCTCAACTTTACATAAAATAAAAAAAGCATTTTTAGAAGGTATTCTTGATCTTTTTATTTGTACTATATAATCTAAATAAAAAACAGTGTGCTTTCCATGCACATGCAGATTAAAACCACCTTGACCCATTCTTCCAACAGATTGCTGCTCCAAAGATGAAGCTGTACAGAAATTCTGAACTGACGCTAGGAACGATCTGCTAAAAATCATCAAAGCAAAGGTAAGTAGGTTGAGAAATGAGTGCTCGGCATGACAGCTTAGACACGTAAGAGATTGCATTCCACTTCTCTTTCTTTTCTTTCTATTTTCCATTTCCATAGTATAGAGAAAGCAACAGTCTTTTGAGGGCAGTGGGGCAGAAAAGTGAATTAAAGCCTTCCCCATGATTGGGTCCACCAACTCAGCCTGTGTGCACAGAGCCTGTGGCCAAGTCAGAGAACATCTGACTGCTTCAAAGATAAGCGGCTCTAGTCTTTTGATGTTCAGTAAGGCCTTCCAGCTCTAAAATTCTATAATTTCTCCAAAAACCAAATCTAGCTAAGACTCAGAGTGAGATGATAAATAAAAAGTGAAAATTGATGAGAATAACATAAACTTTTGAAATATTTAGCATTACGTCTAAAAAAAGTGCATTTATGGTAAAGGTTGATTTATATAAGATATATTATAGATTTAAATATATTATAAAATAAACATATAATAATAAGGTAAGAAATACAGTATACTACATTATGTAATATATGATACCTGAAAATAAATTATAATATGCATACCTCAGAAGAAGGAGCAAAAAAGGAAATTATAATATACCTACATACGCACACATAAATACATACATAAATATATTTAATCAATTAGGCTTGAGTTGAGAACTATGCACAAGACATTAAATAGATAATGCTTAGAGTATGAATTGTTATAACTAATTTCCAAACTATAATCTGGTGATCTGGTGGCAGTATTGCTAATTTGCAGGAGATTATTTTATGTATGTATATACACACACACACACATATATACACACCCATATGTATTTAAGCTTATATTATATATATAAATACACTTATATAAATATATATGTATAAAGTTATATGTATATACACACAGATATATACATGTGTATATATAATGTATTTATATGGTTACATAAGCAACTAAATTAGGGAAATGTCACAATATAAATATGCAAAATTGACCAATTAATCAAGGCTAGAAACATTCAAATGCTACAATTACTGAATTGTAACTAATGTTGTCATGAAGAATTATAATAAATAAATTATACACAACCAGCAATAATCTCAAATAGCAATTACCATGGACATCCTTTCACTTGAGGCAAACAGACAGCAATCAATAGTCACCATAAAATACTGTACTTGTGTAGTCCATTTCACCAGACCATGTCAACCTGATGGGATACTGATGAGGCCCCTGCAATGATTGTTCAGCATGTCTGGTATTGTAGAGAATACACGGGATAAAATCTCGAGAGGGTTGTTTATCAAGGTGAAAAAGAACTATGATCTTAACAGCTCACAATATATTTCCTCTTAAGGAATCAATTATACTTGTGCCTAGGAAATAGTTTTGAAAAGTCACTTGGCCTGGAAGGTGAGACAATGAAGGCATAAGTAGATAATATATTATTAGGTGTCAAAAAACCCATTAAATTGTCCTATATTAGAAAAGAACATAAATATAGGAGAAGAAGGAAAGAGGAGAGGAGGGAAAGCCAAAAACAATGTTGCAATGGCCAAACATTTTGTGAACAAGCATATTGAATGTTTTACTTGTCCTATACATATTTCATTATATGTTACTTGTGTTGCTCACATTCTCATACTCATGACTACCGTCTTCATTGTCCATGAACTTAGCTTATCAGATTGCCTCTCTGCTCTTGGATTGAGCTCTTTTCCACAAGTTTCCTCAGTGCATCTTACAAATGGATCCTTGGTGGTTCAGCTACACCAGCTTTCCAGAAAGATCAACCACTCTGAATCCCACAAGAGTAAACAACATGAATTTTCAAATTGGGCTTCCAGCTTGTGAGTTCCCAGTTCAAAACATTGCCCATCTTGATTACCAGAGATTAACCTCAAGAGGAATTTGTGTTTTCTGTGTTGATCATGATTCCCCTTGAGGCAACAGTAAGAAGATGAGTATTCAAATTGAACATTTCTATAAAGCAATTACAATGCGCCATGTGTGTCTAATCCTCCCCTTGGAAAATAGGCCAGGAGAAGGGGTGGGAGAGGGATGGATCAGAAGACAAGATGAATGTGGTCGACTGTAACTATGAGTGATATCAAAATCAAGGGAGTAAACAGAGATGAGAGTCAACTGGGTGAGAGGCCCAGCAAGCTTCCTAAAGCAAGAAGGGAATCTAAATAAGTCATCAAAGGAAATGTTAAGGCCAGAAACAAAATTTGAGAGTAGGAATTGGAAAGTCTGAGAAAAAAAAAACAAAACAGGTAAAACAGAGTGATAGGACAATCTATTGGTGATAGCTTGATTCTGGGTGAAACTTAGAGTTGTTTTTTTTTTTTTTAATTCTCCTTTAGCTGCAGTGTCTTGGAGGTATAACCATTTTCCAGAAGTCATATAATGGAGTTGATAGTAAAAGGGTAATATAATAAGATTTAAAACTGCCACATGTCCCTGAACAAAAGTCAACTACATCATTCATTACCCATGAAAGAAACAGACATCCATTTAATATTTGGGAGGTAATGGTTTGTTGAACTTATTGAGAGACAGAGTAATCATCATCTTCAACATGATATCTTTCTTAGGGAATACCAAAGTTTATTTTGACTATATGAAATGTTTGCTACTAAAGCATAACCTCTACGTATGAGACTGAGCATGTAGAAAGACAGACATATGGCAATCACACTAAATTCTTCAGTCCCGAGCTGTATAGAATTTTCCAATTCAGCTCTCACACTGCAGCCAAAAGAAACTGTTTCTACCTGCACCTCAGGAGGAGCAGAGTAAAAGTAACCCCTAGGAGCTACAAGGCCCCTCCCAAAACTCCGGGCTTTCACATATTCCAACTGGGGGATCAGAGTCTGCCACAGACATAACAGAACACATAGCTATTAGGGGGCTGTGGATTCATACCCTCAAGTACAATCTACCAGCTGGGAGCTCAAGCTGGGAGGACAATTTCACTACACTCCACCAGGAAGAGGAGAAGACAACAGGTCAGAGGTAACCCAAGATCCACCAAACTTGCTAAAATACACCTAAGGCAATACAGGCCACTACTCCTGTCTTTGGCTCTGCCAAGGAACAAACCTCAAGGGCTGGGAGACAGGGCCATAAACTAGGCCTAATAACCCCAGCTCTCAATCAAGAGGCCAGATGAGAAAAAACCAGTGAAAGAACTCAGAAAACATGAAAAATCAGAGTAAAAAGTCAGCCCCAAAAGAAATCATCAGTTCCTCAGCAATGGATACCAATTCAAATGAAATGGGTAGAATGACAGAAGAGGAATTTCATTTATGGATTATAAGAAAGCTCAATGAAATTCAAGAGAAAATTGAATCCCAGCACAAAGAAACCACAAGAAAAATGCAAGAAATGAATGAAAAATTTTCCAAAGAAGTATAAGTATTACGGAAAAATCAAATAAAAATTCTAGAAATGAAAGAAGCATTCAAGGATCTACAAAACGCAGTGGAAAGCCTTAAGAATAGGCTGGATCACACAGAGGAAAGAATTTCAGAGCTAGAAGACAACTCCTATGTGCTAAATAAATCAGTCGAACAGAAAGAACACAAAAAGAGGCATGAACAAAGCATACAAGAAATGTGGGATTATGTAAAGAGGCCAAACATAAGGATCATAGGCGTCCCTGAGGGAGAGGAAGAAAATTTGCATGGGCTGGAAAATTTATTTGAAGGAATAATAGAGGAAAATTTCCATGGCTTAGCCAGAAATCTCAATATCCAAGTAGAAGAAGCACACAGGACTCCTGGGAGACTCAACATGAAAAGGCATTTGCCACGCCACATAATTATTAGACTGACCAAAGTAAACAAAAAAGAGGCACTCCTCAGAGCTGTAAGGCGAAAACAGCAGGTAACTTACAAGGGAAACCTATCAGATTGACTGCAGATTTCTCAGCTGAAACCTTACAAGCCAGAAGGGAATGGGAAGCCATCTTCAGTCTCCTAAAACAAAACAAAGGCCAACCCAGAATTCTGTATCCTGCCAAACTAAACTTCTTATATGAGGGAGAAATAAAGACTTCCAGACAAGCAATCACTGATAGAATTTGTGAAATCCAGACTGGCCTTGCAAGAAGTGCTTAGACCTGCATTGTACACTAACGAGCACAACAGACACCCACCAATGTAAAACTATGCAAAAGCTAAAACTCTAGAATGCAGATTTCACATGGCACAAGAGGTAAAACAGAAGACACTACCCAATAGAATAAACAGAAATCTACCCCAAATATCAATTCTCTCAATAAACGTGAATGGCTTGAATTGCCCATTGAAGAGACACAGGCTGGCTGAATGGATTAAAAAATACAAGCCAAATATCTATTGTCTCCAGGAAACACACCTTACACACAAGGACACATTCAGACTCCAGGTGAAAGGATGGAATACAATTTTCCAGGCTAATGGAAACCAAAAGAAATCTGGAGTAGCCATCCTTATTTCAGATGATATAAACTTTAAAGCAACAAAAGTAAAGAAGGACAAAAATGGACACTATATAGTGGTGAAGGGAAAAATCTTACACGAGGATTTAACAATCCAAAACATTTATGCACCCAACACAGGAGCACCCAGATACATAAAGCAAATACTGCTTGATCTAGACAACATAATAAATAGCAATGTCATAATAGCAGGGGACTTCAACACCCCACTGACGGAACAAGACAGATCCTCCAAACAGAAAATAAGCAAAGAAGCAAAAGACCTAAACAGGACTCTAGAACATTTGGGCCTAACAGATATCTACAGAACACTCCACCCAAATAACACTGAATATACATTCTTCTCATCAGCTCATGGAACTTTCTCTAAAATAGACCACATCCTAGGCCACAAAACAGATCTAAACAAATTCAAAAAAATAGAAATCACACCATGTATCTTTTCAGACCACAGCGGAATGAAATTAGAATTCAATTCCAAAGAAACTCACACCTTCATAACACCTTTAACCAAAAACATGGAAATTAAACAATCTGTTGCTGAATGACTATTGGGTGAAGGAGGACATTCAAATGGAAATCAAAAGATTCTTCAAACTAAACGATAATGGGGACACAAGTTATCAAAATTTGTGGGATACAGCAAAAGCAGTCCTGAGAGGAAAACTTAACACCTTAAATGCCCACATCCAAAAAACAGAAAGGTCACAAATCAGTAAACTAATGAATCATCTTAAGGAAATGGAAAAGGAAGAGCAAAGCATTCCTAAAGCCAGCACAAGAAAAGAAATAACCAAGATCAGAGCAGAATTAAATGAAATTGAGAACAAAAGAACAACACAGAAGATTAATAGAATGAAAAGTAGGTTCTTTGAAAAGACAAACAAAATAGACAGGCCACTTGCCAGGTTGACCAGAAGCAGAAAGGAAAGGACTCTAATAAGCTCAATTAGAAATGAAAAAGGAGAAGTCACAACTGATATCATGGAAATACAAAACATCATCTTTGAATACTAAAAACTCTCTATGCCCAAAAACATGAAAAAGTGGAGGAAATAGACCCTAGGCTCAACCAGGAAGAAACAGAATTTCTAAACAGACCAATATCAAGCACTGAAATTGAAGCAGTAATAGAAAATCTTCCCACAAAAAAAAGCCCTGGACCAGATGGGTTCACACCTGAATTCTACCAAGCCTACAAAGAAGAACTGGAGCCTATACTGCAGAAATTATTTAAAAACATCCAGAAGGATGGAATCCTCCTAAACTCATTCTATGAAGCCAATATCACCTTGATACCAAAGCCAGGAGAGGACACAACAAGAAAAGAAAACTACAGGCCAATATCCCTTATGAATACAGATGCAAAAATTCTCAATAAAATCCTTGCAAACTGAATTTAAATGTACCTCAAAAAATAAATCATCATGATCAGATGGGCTTCATCCCCGAGATGCAGGGATGGTTCAACATACACAAATCTATAAATGTAATTCACCACATACATAAAAGCAAGAACAAAGATTATATGATCCTTTCAATAGATGCAGAAAAGGCTTTTGACAAAATCCAGCATCATTTTATGATAAGAACTATTAACAATATAGGCATAGATGGCTCATACCTCAAAGCTATTAAAACCGTATATGATAAACCCACAGCCAATATCATACTGAATGGGGAAAAATTGAAAGCATTGCCTCTTAAAACAGGAACTAGACAAGGGTGCCCACTATCTCCACTTCTTTTCAACCTAGTGCTGGAAGTCCTGGCCAGAGCAATCAGACAAGAGAGAGGAATCAGTGGTGTCCAAGTGGGGGCAGAAGAGGTCAAACTTTCACTACTCACAGACGATAAGATATTATATCTAGAAACCCCAAAGATTCAACCAAGAGATTACTGGAATTGATAAATGAATTCAGCAAAGTCTCAGGATACTAAATCAATGCACACAAATCCATAGCCTTCATATATGCTAATAACAATCAAGCTGAGAAACAAATTAAAGACACAATACCTTTCACAATAGCACCAAAGAAAATTAAATATTTAGGAACGTATCTAACTAAGGAGGTCAAAGACCTATATAGAGAGAATTATGAAACACTGAGAAAAGAAATTGCAGAGATTGTAAACAGATGGAAAACCCTACCATGCTCTTGGATAGGTAGAATCAACATTGTAAAAATGACTCTGTTACCTAAAGTGATTTACAGAATCACTGCAGTCCCTATCAAAATACCAACGTCATTTTTTGCTGATCCAGAAAAAATAATTCTACACTTCATGTGGAACCAGAGAAGACACCGTCTAGCCAAAGCAATTCTAAGCAAAAAGAACAAATTGGGAGGTATCTATCTACCAGACTTCAAACTATACTACAAGGCTGTAGCAACCAAAACAGCATGGTACTGTCACAAGAACAGAGACGTAGACCAATGGAACAGGACTGAGAACCCAAATATAAAGCCAACCTCATACGGTCACTGATCTTTGACAAATTCCACAAAAACATACACTGGGGAGAAGTTTCCCTATTCAATAAATGGTGCTGGGAAAACTGGATGGCCATATGTAGAAGACTGAAACTAGCCCCACACCTCTCACCTCTCACAAAAATTAACTCACGATGGACAACAGATTTAAACCTAAGACGTGAAACCATAAGAATTCTCAAAGAAAACATTGGAAAAACTCTTATGGACATTGGCCTAGGCAAAGAATTTATGAAGAAGACCCCCAAAGCAATCACAGCAGTAACAAAAATAAATAAATGGGACCTGATCAAATTAAAAAGCTTCTGCACAGCCAAAGAAACTATCACTAGAGTGAACAGACAATCTACAGAATGGGAGAAAATATTTGCATGCTACACCTCTGATAAAGGGCTGATAACCAGAATCTATACAGAACTTAGGAAAATCAACAAGAAAAAAATCAAACAACCCCATTAAAAAATGGGCAAAGGACATGAACAGAAACTTTTCAAAAGAAGACAGAATAATGGCCAGTAAACATATAAAAAATTTCTCAACTTCTCTAATCATCAGGGAAACGCAAATCAAAACCACAATGAGATATCACTTAACTACAGTGAGATTGGCTCATATCAAAAAGTCCCAAAACAACAAATGTCGGTGGGGATGCGGACAGATAGGAACACTCATACACTGCTGGTGGGACTGCAAATTAGTACAACCTCTATGGAAAGTAATATGGAGATACCTCAAAGAATTAAAAGTAGAATTACCATTTGACCCAGCAATCCCACTACTGGGTATTTACCCAAAGGAAAAAAAGACATTCTATAATAAAGACATCTGCACCCGAATGTTTATAGCAGCACAATTCACAATTGCAAAGATGTGGAAACAACCCAGGTGCCCATCAATACATGAGTGGATTAATAAAATGTGGTATATGTATACCATGGAGTATCACTGAGCAATAAAAAACAATGGTGAATTAACACATCTGGTATTATCCTGGTTGGAGCTAGAGCCCACTCTTCGAAGCGAAATGTCACAAGAATAGAAAAACAGGCACCACCGGTACTTACCATGAAATTGGTACTAACTGATCAACACTTATTTCACACATGGCAATAATATTCATCAGGGGGCGGGCAGGCTGGAAGCAGGTGGAGCGGATGGGAAAAGTCTCACTGAATGAATGCAGGGAGCACAGTTTGGGAGATGTCCACAATTGTAGCTCTGACATGGGCAGTGCATGGGCAATATATATAGCCAAAGTTTTGTACCCCCATCATATTCTGAAATTTAAAGAAAAAAAAATTCTTCAGTCCCAAGATCATTTAGTTAACAATGAAAGGAAACTTACTTCTCTGAAAATGTTTGCTTCTTGATCAAAAGTATTTATAGAGCTAATATATTCTAGTAATATGATTCATTTGTATTTGCATCAGAAAACATTCCAGTAACTTCTTTGAATGGGTTTGACTATAAATTATTCTATATTTGGAGGAAGTATAGGAATTATCTCTCTCAAGTATGTAAAATATAATATTTATTTTATATTTATTCTTGTCCTTGGAATTTTTTTCAAATTCATCAGTAATATAATCCAGTGAGTGATCAAATATTTAGTAAATCTACATAGAATCACAACAACAAATAATAAATTGATTTATGGCACAGTTATTTGAACTATCTTTCTTGCTAAACTATAAACTTCATGAGAACAGGGATCACATCTTTCTTCTTATTTATTCAGTACAGAATTACACAGCATAGGTTAAAAAATATTGGCCAATTAAATGAGTCAATAACTCTCCAAATATCACATCTGATGCATGAAGAAAAATCAAACTCAATGATTAGGATTATTGTAAGCCACAAGTTTTGTTAAAGAAATTTCCCTGAAATGGATGGGAGCACTAACATCTTGCAATTCAATTCAACATATTGAGTACTGATGATGTATCAAACAGATATATCATCAAAAGATTAATTTTTTCATCATTCAGTTAGCAAATATGTAAAAAATGTTTTCTATGTGTCATGCTTTTGTCTAGGCAATGTGAAACATTTCAGACAGAGGGAATGGCAATCCAGGTTCTAAATAATAAAGACAGTAAACACAGATGCAATCCAAAGAGAGATCAAATAATAAGTGCATTAATAGCCAAGTTAATGCTCAATTATCCCCCTACATGTAGAATTTCTGGAATATTGAATAAGAGAGCATGGATTTAAATCGGTATTGTAATGGGCCATTTTACTCCCACCTTGAATCTAAACCTTGGGGCACACTGATGGGGACCATGGTTTGGAAGCACAAGCTTTATCCACTTTACCAGGCACCTGCTCATGTACCTGCAAAATGGACAGCTCAATAATGACAGGCCAAATTCTGAGGGAGAGAGAGTATAGGTGGGATGGATCTGTCCTTCTCTGATGGCATGTTTACTGCATGGAAGCAATGTATACTTGAGAAGACCAGAGAATTTTTGTGTGCCCATGGTCCTGGAGGGCAAATATAGTCCAAACAAGAGACAATGTTCTGCATGAGCAATGACTTTGAATACAGAGCACCCACCAGTAGAGGAAATGGGCTTATTGATCATTTCTCACTAGTCCAATTATTTGTTCTTATTGCTATAAGGAAGAGTGACTGAGGGCAAAAAGTAGGGTAGTAAGATAGAAATTCCCTTACAGCTCCAGAAGAGCTAAAGTGAGAATATCAGACAAAATTTTTTCCTTTGGCATTCCTTGGACTTTGTTCTTTTATCCCAATAGACAATAGCATCTATGATCAGCCCAAGCTATATATAAACCCACAGGGGGAAAAGTCCAGCAACAAATCATGGTTGTTCTACAGGCACTTTTATCATGTTGCTCCCTAATCTCTACTACCAATAAGCCTTGGTATTCTCCTATGATGAGGCATGAGCTGTTTAGCATTTGTATTCAGATGAATCTAAAATGGACAAGGAAAGGATATTGATTTTATTTTATGTTAATTTAATTTCCCACCTTAAATATTCCTTGTTATGTAGCCCAGTGTGTCTGACTAGGAGATATAGGACAATCAACACTATGAAGCAGTGTAAGAGTATTCAAATAATACAATTTTTGCCATATAAATGGTCTCACATTAAAATAATATTAACCCCTTCCTCTTAGTAAAAAATTTAAGTCCAAGAAATTAAGTTACCTATTCTTTATAGTCAAAAGAAATTCAAATCAGAAGTTTTCAACTATTCAATATCTTAATATGCTCAGTCTCTACCCAAAGAATTTCTTTCAATATCTGGGTTGCTTTACACAGCTCTGACTCCTTCAGCATCTTTAGAAGGATATCACACAATCATCTCTATAACTACACATGCTTTTTCTCTCTAAAGAAATGCAAAAAAAAAAAACTTTCAAAAATTACGCTAAGCAAAAATTTGTCTCCAGCAACTAGGACTTAAAACAGTTAAGGTTGTTATTTAAAAGAAGACCACAGCAAAAACATTTAGATGGTATTTTTGAAAATGGGAATTAGAGGAAAAAAAGCATGTGAAGAATCTCAAATACACTTATATTCTTTCAAAACTTAAAAATTTCCAATTGTGTCACATCTAGACACCAGGTCTTACTGAGGCTGCCTTCTTCCCCATGGTGTCTTTCCCCTATCAATATCAAAATTTTCTTGGTCTAATCCAAAGAGGGTCTTATTTGAAGGGATTATCCTTTGTAATCAATGCCTTCTGAAAACCCTTCTCATTCGTTCTACATTTGCAAAAGGATCAAAATTCATATAACCACAAGGTAGCTTCTACCACTTCTTTTCCAGTGCTCTCCGCAGCCACCACCCTCCAATATACAAATATGCTGGACATCAGGTGGGAGGGTTCTCTACAGGTTCTGTCTGATGGAAAAACTACAAACAAGAAAATAAAAACAAAGTGAAAACCTTTTAATCTGCCAAGCACATGGCCAATAACCCCAAAGCATACAGCTTTCAAGGTAAAAGTGAATTGAATAATGTGGCTTAGATAGAAGTGAAATGTGGTTCTTATATACCCACCCATATTACAGTCTAGAACACTCACCTATGGAAGGAGTTGACTTTGCCAGGTACAAATAATCCAGGCCTTCCACATTTATCAGTTACTCACAAGGAAAGGAGAGAGCAAGACAAAGAGAGAAAGAGAACTTACACACAGATAGGCAGAGAGAAAGAGGAGGCAAAGACAAACACAGGAAGGAAGGGGGAATAGAAAGAGCGGCAGAAAGAGAGGGATGTGGGGGCATTGAAGATATTTGGCCTGCCTTTAGAAGGCAATTTTAGGACCTTGACCCAAGTGTTCTTACCACATGGGGGCAGGAAACTGAGTTGAGGCCTTCTATTGATCTTCTTACTCATCTGTGAGACAGGCAGTACAAAGAAAAGTGTAGAGTATATTTCCAAATATTAAGGCAAAGTAACTTTAACAGCTAGTGGAACAATGCTGCTCGTTACATATCTGAGTCTCATAATATATTAACTACTCTTTCTTTTATGAGCAAGAGCAAGTAAAGCATTTCATAGAAAATGGAAACTGCCTTCCCAGCATAATGCCAAAGGGCACGTGGTCTGCAAAAGTGCTCTCCTCTAAGAGCCCAGATGGGAATGTGGGGAAAGGAAAAATATTTCTTTCCCCATACACACTACTCATTACAGTGCAGGGTGGATTGCTATGACAGACAGCATAAGAGAGTCTGAAGCCATGAGCACAGAGAAGTGACTGGAAGGGAGAAATGTTTTCTTCTATAAGTTTTATGGTTACAGGCCTTACATTTAAGTCTTTAATCTATTATGAGATGCTTTTTGTGTATGTTATATGATAAGGGTCCAGTTTTATCCTTTTTCATGTGGATATTCAGTTTACCCAATGCCATTTGTTAAAGAGATTGTCCTTTTCTATTATGTATTCTTCATGCCCTTTTCAAAAATTAGTTGATCATATATGTACGGGTTCATTTCTGGGTGTCGGTTTGTTTTTCATAGAATTTCTAGGGATTCAAATGTTCCAAAGAAATATTGAAGAATTTTTTGCAGAGGATGTGACATTTGTAAGAAGTCTTAAAAATTAAATAAGATTTTCCTCAGGGAGCAAAGTTGAAAAGACTATTCCAGGTAATAAGAGCAAAAAACTAGAGCTATAAAGGATATGGTTCGTTTTGCAAATAATGAGAATCGGTTAGAAAATGGTCATGTTGCTGGAATTGGCAGAGAGAGAGAAATGGAGAGATAGTGTTTGCATGTCAGCATGCAGAGATGTGTGAAAAAACTATTTGTTATCACGTTATGGTTATTTTTAAATGTCATACTAAGGATCTAGATTTCAATCTTTAGCAATGGAAAACCATTAAAGGAATTTTCAGTAGAGGAATGCTATAATGTGATGAATGATTTAGGAAAAAACATCTCTGGTGGCCACATGAAAGGTGAAGAAGGAGAGCTAAAGTTGACGTGATCTCAAGGTCTTTCTGGCCAAGGCAATCCCATCCACATTATTGAGTATGGGGCTTTGTGATCTTTGTGTAAGACAGAACCCTTCTGACAACTTTGAGCCTCTAAAGCTTTTGTTAATGCTCTGATGAGACCTTGACAAATCTAGATATGACACCAGCTAGGTTCAATGTTTTACATAATAGGCCAAACAAAGACAATGAGAAAGATGACTCCGAGATTTTCAGTGAATCCCATTCCGAATTGACAAACTTAATCCTCCTATTCTTTGTGCCTAATGACCAGCTGCAAAATAGCTCTCAACCTCCATAGCACCACTTCCCTGAGAGTGCTTGGTAACTGATGGGGGTGTCTTTGATTACCAAAAATCACTGGGGAGTGGTACTGAATTTTAGTGAACGAGGCTCAGGAATGCTAAACTTCCTGAAACATGTAGGGCAGGCCCTTAATAAGAACTACCTTTGCAACTATCCCACTTAAAATGTCAATAGTGCTCCTGTAAGAAAAATCGTTGCACCAATATTTACCAAAGTGCATTCTCTGGAACATTTTAGTCCCAAGAAATTCTATAAAAACCAAAACAACACCCAGAAATAAACCCACACATATAAGGTCAACTAATTCTTGGAAAGGCGCCAAGAATACTTAATGCAAAGTGATAGTCTCTTTAATAAATGGTATTGGGAAAACTAGATATCCACACGAAAAAGCATGAAACTGGACCCTTATTATACAACATACACAAAAAGCATCTCATAATGGATTAAAGACTTAAATGTAAGGCCTGCAACCATAAAACTTCTAGAAGAAAACATAGGGATAAATCTCCTTGACATTGGTCTTTGCAACAATTTTCTTAGATTTCATACTAAATTCACAGGCAACAAAAGCAAAAATAAAAAAAGTAGGATTACAGCAAACTAAAAATTTTTGCATAGCAAAGAAAACAATGAACAAAATGAAAGACAACCTAAAGAATGGGAGAAAATATTTGCATGCTTTACATTTGGTATTGGGCTAATAACTAAAATAGATAAGGAACACACCCAACTCAGTAGCAAAAACAAATAAACCAATTAAAAAATGGGCAAAGGACCTCAATAGTCATTTTTCAAAATAAGACATAAAAATGGCTAACAGGTGTTTGAAAACAATGTTAAATAGCAGTGATCATAAAGGAAATGCAAATGAAAAGCATAACGTGATATCACCTCACATCTGTTAGGATGGCTATTATCAAAAAGATGAAAGTGTTGGCAAGCATGTGGAGAAAAGGAAATCCTGTACACTGTTGATGGGCATGTACATTGGTTAGTTCCATGATGGAAAACAGTATGGGGTTTCCTCAAAAAATTAAAAATAGAACTATAGGTGATTCAGCAATCCCAATTCTGAACATATAGCCAAGGGAAATAAAATCACTATCTTGAAGAGATATTTGTACTCCTATGTTCACTGCAGTATTATTCACAATAGCCAAGATATGTAAACAACCTAAGTGTTCACAAACAGATAAATTTATTTTAAAAATGGCATATGATAATATTATGCAATATCATGCAGCTTTTTTAAAAAAGGAAATTCTGCCATTTGCAACAACATGGATGAAACTGGAAGACACTATGCTTTGTGAAATAAGCCAGACACAGAAAGACAACTACTTCGTGATCTCACTTATATGTGAAATATAAAAAGAAATCAAACTCATAGTAACAGAGAGTAGAATAGAGATTATCAGGGATATGTGGTGGAGAAAAAGGGGAGATATTGGTCAAAGCATAAAAATTTCATTTATAAGATGAGTAAGCTCCACAGACTTAAGGTACAGCATGACAACCATAGTTGATAATAATGTACTGTATACTTCAAATTTGCTAAGAGAGTAGATCTCAAGTATTCTTACCATGAACATACAAAAAAATGATAATTATGTGAGGTGATGGACATGTTAATTAGCTTGATTGTGGTAATTATTTCATAATGTGTATGTATATCAAAACATAAGTTTGTACACCCTAAATATGTACAATTTTTATTTGTCAGTCATATTTCAAAAATGCTGGGGAAAAAACCCCAAGAAACAAAGCAACTATTCTGTGGTGAGTAAGTTTGTCAATTCTGAATATTATACGTCCTCCTAAAGTGGTATTTCATACATTTGCATATTACAAGCACTAAAGAGTGCTGTTTAGCTCTGTGCAATCCAAGTTTTAAAAATATATGTGTTTATCTATGCCATCCCATAAACCACTTTCAAATATGTATACTTCAAATAGCCAGGGAGACTGCTGGTTCTCAAATCTGCCTGTGATTAGACTCAACTGGGGATCTTAAAAATAAAATACAACTGGTGTCAGAGTCTTACCTTCAAAGATTCTCATGAAGCCTATGCATCAACACTTTTTTAGCACCCTTGGTGATTTTAATATCCAGCCAGGTTGACAACAACTGCTTGGAATTATTATTGTCTTTTACTGAAGGGGCACACATTTATCATGACAGATGCCAATGGCATTTGCTTATTTGTTTATTTATTTCTTTATTTAGAAGCTGTCTTAGTGTGAATGAGTATAACTAACCAGCACAATAAGCAAAAGATTGAAATGTGGACTATAATCATATTTTTCATATCTATCTTCAGATATCAGAGCAAACACAGGCTTATGTCTCTCAAGTTTCATTTTTCTCATTTAAGAAATGACAAAGTAAGCAGGCATTGATTTATCACAGGACAATAATAATTTGAAAGAGAAATAGATCTTATGTTGAGTGGAGCACATTTTGAAGAGGTATTGCAAAAATCACTACAGGCAAAAGAGAGACATGTTTAGGTATGTGTTTAGAAAGAATATTCCAGCAAATTAGGGAAATGGATGCAGGCAAGAGAAACTGGAAGTGGGGAGAACAGTTAGGAGCTCTTTCAAATAACAAGACAAGAGATTATACAGCTTCAAATTACGGCAGGACACTAAGGATCAAGGAAATGAATCAAGCAGTAGAAGTATTTCTGAGTTAGAATCTTGCTTGGGTGTTTATTGGTATAAATGAGGAAAATGAGAGTGTGGAGACTTTTACAAAAAACTCCCAGATACTTAGTTTGGGAAGCTAGAATACAGAAGGAGAAATAATTTAGGAGATACAGATTTGGAAATGTGTTTTATAAAAAGTAGACATTTAAAACTATAAAAATTTAGATATCTGCCCAGGGAAAGAAAATAAATAAATAAAGGAAAGGAATGAGAATAGAACTTGGGAAACATTTACATAAGTGATGACAGGAAGAAGAAAAGCAAGTGAAGGAGAAATAGATGGAATGATTGGATGAAGATGAAACCACAGGAAACCAAAATTGGGAAAGTTTCAATAAGGAGGAAGATAACAGAATCAGTATACAAAGATGCCAAAGAATGGGAACTAAGAAAAGCTCATTGTTGTAGCCATTAGGAACCTGCCGTTGACCTCTGAGAGATATATTTCCTAAGGGTGAAGGGAACCATGGTCAGATTAGAGAATAAAAGAAATGGGGTGTTGTGCTGCGAAACGAAGGCCAGGAATAGCAACCCTGAAAAGGTCAAGAGAAAGCTTTTCCATGGAGAAACTTGATGAGTTTCAGGGCAGACTGCAAGGACTGGTGTAGGGTGTGATAAGGGAGTAGGGGTGGGGTTTGGGAGGAGAAACGAAAAAGCAAGTTACAAGAGAAATCAAAGAATATGGGTAAGGGCAGAAACAGCATTAGCTTTGGAAAGGTAGAAAGTTCCCCTCCTCCTCTGAAATAAGAGAAAGTTCTTAGCTAAAGTAATAGACCAAGGGTGATGGCTAATGTTATGTGTCAATTTGGCTGGGCCATGGTGCAGACATTGGTCAATTAGTTGAAGGCCTTACTAGAACAAAGACTCACCTCCCCAGAGCAAGAATGAATTCTGCCCGCAGACTGCCTTTAAACTTGAAATGCAACTCTTTCCTGATTCTCCAGCCTGATGGCCTACCTACCCTATCAGACTTTGAATTTGCCAAGCCTATGCAATCATGTGAGCCGATTCCCAATTCCTTAAAAACAAAAAGCAAATCTCTCCCTCTCCATATATATATATACACACACATACATATACACATGCATACACATACATACAAACACATACACACATATGTATATATAGGTACATATAGCATATACAGGAGATATATATATATATAGGTAGGTAGATAGATAGATAGATAAAACAAATACATACACATCCTGTTGGTTTTGTTTCTCTGGAGAACCTTGACTAATACATCAGTTTATCTGTCAAGAAGAAGCAGTTACGCAAAAGATAGGTATAGATTATCTATTGTGGAAAAAATAAATAGAAGCACTAAAAGCCCAGTTGAAGTTCAACAAATTTATCTTGTATTTGCCTATGATGTTTTTTCCTGGTAGTGACATTCTGGGAATCTAGAAGAGAAATATTATGATGAATCTCACTGAATTTCTCACTTATTTTGAATAGAAAAGGATGTAGAAGAAGTACCTACGATATTAATGAGTATTTTTTCTTTGTATTAAAAGATATGAAAAAAACACCTAATGTCAGAGCTTTTAACATGCTATCCTCTTCGTGATCACAAAACAGATGTCAAGAAATATCATAGGCATTTGATTGGAATTAGGCCATTAGTTTAGTAACTAATCTAAAATGTGTGCGAGTGTGAACACTCTTGCCAACTGAGGGGAAAAAATAATCCCTGTCATCAGCTTGCTGTATGAGTGATTTTGACACCTCATCAAATACAAAAAGTTTTAGATGATTAATTACCTGCCATGACAAATTTAGGCTCAAACTCTGAGTATACCTCACTCAATGTCAATCCAATCTGTAGAAAGATAAGTGGCACTCCTGAAGTTTCGAGGACAAAGAGGGAGAAAATCAGGAAAGGGAAAGTTAACTGTAAATATTGCAAAATCTATTTCTCACTGCTCCGTTGTTGACTATTATAGTATGTTTGAATAGAAGTTCAAAAGGCAGTGTGGCTCAAGGAGAGAGCATATTAGTAGACAAAATCACCCATATAGATAGGGTAATTACAAAGTCCTCAATGACAGATTTGGGGCAGGTCAATCTTTAAACTCTGAGAGATCTAATTTTGAAGTCTGCAAAAACCTCCATTCCAATTTACAGTTATTCACTTAATAGGGTTTTACTAAGAATGTGATGAAAAATTAAAGTTGATTCAATAGTAATTATTGATACCTATAGTGTTCCCACAGAAATAATCATCACTGTGTCACTGTGTTTTCTACTAAGTAAGAACCAATTGTGTTCCTGTTATAATTCCCACACTATCCTTTCCCTTTTTAATAGATGTGTCCTTTTTCAGGGGAAGAAGGCATTCTTAGGTGAAAAGATAATACAGAAATAAATAGAAGTAATTTGCCTGGCAGATCTTAGGAACTCTTGTTGATGCATGGCCTTGCTTAGACCAAGCTTACTTGACAACGAGATTTCACTGCTTAAAGAATTAGGATGTTGATACAGCACAATAACATGACCAACACCCCCCCATTCCTTCCTTTTCTTATCATCCCATATAAAACAAAAGATTAAGAGGAAAGATTTCTAATCCTAACTTGTCCAATGGCCTCCCTTTACTTTCCAAGACTTATTCCTTTACCAAAAATTTGGGCACTCTGCTTTGAAGAAACAACCTCTTACTAGAGGGGTTGTTTCCTGTGGAAGAGTGAGGGATAAAATACAGCAGTGTGTTCTGAAGGAATTTTTTTTAGAAAAACAGAATTAAGGAATATTCATATAAATTATAGTTCCAATAGTAGTTATCCCCTTCTATTATCCCTTAAGGGACCTTGGGAAAATTGGGGATGGGAAGTTATTCAATATTTATTCTGAACAAGTTTCTTTAATACTCTTTAAACTGTATTTGAAGAACACAAAAAGTAAAAATCTGTTATAATTCCAACATTTAAATGTTAGTCCTCCAAAGAAGCTTAGTGCTTTCAATCCTCTACACACAGAGGCAATCACTATTAACACACTTGGCATATATACTCAAATTTTGAACTCACAGAGACATATTTATGTTTCTAATATATTTGCATTTGCCAAATCGCCATCAAAATGGAAAGCCTATTTCTCTATCCACTTGAATCAGGGAGGCCCTGTGACTTCTTTGATCAATAGATGATAAAGGAAGTAATGCTATGCCGGTTACAGCTTCACCCCTTAAGTATACGGGCAGCTTCTACTTCCTCTTTCTTGGAGCACACTTTATAAACACGCTCTTTGAACTGAGTTTTCATGTTGTGCGAAGCCATGTGGAGAGGTCATGTCTAGGCAATCTATTCAACAGCTCTGGCTAAGCTTTCCTCCACTAGCCAGTGTCAACTGACATCCATGTGAAGAGCCATCTGGCATGTCCACCCCAGTGGTGCCCTTGAATTATTAGTACAGTTGCAACTGTCATTTAAATAAAAGAGAGAATGGATCAGTTGAACAGAGTCAACCCACAGAACCATGAAGGATACTAATAATTTTTTATATTAAACCATTAAATTTGGGAGTGGGTTTGTCACACATCAATAGGTAACTGAAATGGCCTTTTCATATTTTAACATTTCTACTACTGGAATTACAATGAATGTGGTAAGAAGACATCATTTCATAGTATAATTTGCGATAAAAGTTTTCTCTCTTAGCAGTACATAAATTAATTAACTGTCAATGCATCTGATAGTTAGTGGTATCTTAGATTCAATGAAATACAGTTCTTCGTGATTCTGTGAATGAAATGTCTAGAGATTGAGATGCGATGGGATATGCATGGAGGATTTGGTAAACAGATTGTGCAGATGCTATATAGCTAGGGTTTCAGGACTGAAGGTGGGCAGGGAGAAAGAGAAGGGTACAGAGTGCGGTGACCAGGAGCACAAAAATAAAAAGTATACACCAAAATGTCTGCTGGAGCTTATAAGTCAAAGTGTTTGTAAGCGAGAGTGCTAAGAAAATTGATTTGGAGTTAGAAATTTTATATTTTGAGATAACAAAATACAGTCCCCTAATTATTAACAATCTTCATAAACTGTGAGGTATTTTATCTTCCCCAATTTCAGTTGCTTTGTTTGAAAAATGAAGAAAAGAATATTTCTCCATGAAGTTATTGGGACAATGTTATGAAAAAAATGCTTTTGAAAGGAATTTTAAATTGTATATTGATAATAAATGTGAGGGATTTTATTAATAATGTTAAAGTGAAGTGATGGCATAGAATGAATCATATCCCAGATTCTGGGCCAAAATTTAGCCCAGAATTCTATCTTTTTCTTATTATAAGACATTTAGCCTATGAACTCTGTGATCATATTTAGATCACAAGGATGCAAAAATCCCTAACAAGATATGAGCATATCAAATACAGCAACATATAAAAATTATAATGCATTATGTTCGAATGGAGTTTTTTCTAGGAATATAAGGTTTGATGAGAAGTCAAAAATCAAACATTGTAATTCACCATACCCACTAACTAAAAAGGATAAATTATATGATCATCTCAATGCTAAAATAAATGTTTGACAAAAATCAACATCCATTTATGACAAAAAAAAAACCTTTCAGAAAACTAGGAATAGAAGGAAACTTCCAAAGACTAATAAGGTATATCCACAAAAATCCTACAGATAAAATCACACTTAATTTTTAAAGATGAACTGTTTTGCAGCTAAGATAAGGGACAAGGCAATGATGTCTACTCTTACAGTTCATATTCAAGATTGTGCCAGATGTCATAGCCAGTAAAGTACAGCAAGTAAAAGAGATAAAAACATATAGATTGGAAAAGAAGGCATAACAACTCTCCTTTTTTCTTTCACAGATAACGTGATATAATATACCAAAAATTCCAAAGAATCACAAAAAATTATTAATTAATAAAATAATTCATCAAGGTCATAGGATACAAAGTCAACATACAAAAATTAATTGGATATCAATATGATAGCAATGGATAATTAAAAAGAAAACTAAATAAACAGTGCCATTTACAATAGTATTAAAATGCATGAAATCCACATGAATAAATCAACCAAAATATGTTCGAGAAACATATACAAAATTTGTATGCTAAAAGCTACAAGACATTGATGAGAGAAATCAAAACCAAAATAAATTAATGGAAAGATACACCATGTTCATAAATTCAAAGTCCCAATATAGGTGATATGTTAGTTCCCACAAAACGCATTTACAGATACAACACAATTTCAATCAAAATTACAGCAGATTCTTTATACAGAATGATAAGTTAATTTAAAAAATTATGTGTAAATACAAATAACCTCAAATAGTCAAAATAATTTTAAGAACAGGAACAAATTTGCAAAACTTATATGATTTTATGACTTATTAAAAACAAAACAGTAATTAAGATAGTGTGACACTGGCTTAGGACAGATTTCAGTGGAACAGAATAGATTGTCTAGATATGGAGACCCCATTACTTCCATTTAGAATGCAAAGTCATACAGCTTGTTTGGAAAACAGTTTAGTGGTTTCTTATCAATTTAATAAAATACTTAACATATGGCCCAGCAATCCCAATCCTGTGATTTTACCCAAGAGAAATGAAGACATATGTCCACACAAAGACCTATACATAAATGTTTACAGCAATTTTATTCATAATGGTCAGAAACTGGTAACAACTCCATGTTCATCAATTGGTAAGTAAACAAATTGTCTACATCCATAATGAATTGCTGGTACATGACATAAAATGGATTAATTTCCAAAGTACATTATATGAAAGAAGCCAGATGTGAATGGATTCCTGTATAATTAATGTATGATTTAATTTTATGACATTCTGGAAAAGACAAACTCTACTGACAGAAAGCAGAGCAGCAGTTGCTAAAGGTTGGTGGGGTGGAGGAGGTTATTATTCACTACAAAGAGGCGTGAGGGAACTTTCTGCAGTAATAAATATATTCTCTTACTTGTTTGTAGTAATGATTATCTGACTGTGTGATTTTTAAAATTCAGCAAACTATATACCTTTAAAAGGTAATTTTTTCTTATATGTAAATAAACTTTATTTAAAAAGACAATTACTTCATTTACCATAGGAATAGGAAGAATGAGAGAAACATTAAAATCACTAGAAGAAGAAAAAGCATTTGATAAAATGAATCAGTAATGCATTCATTTTTAAAAAAGAAAACAAAAAAAACTCTTAACCAACTAGAAATAGAAGACAACTTCCCTAATCTGATAAAGACTGTTTAATCAAATTGAAGAACACATAATACTTAATAGTGATATAGTAAAAACTTTCCCCCTGTGAAGGAGACTCACTATGAATATTTATATTTTACACTGTTCAAAAAATTTTTGCCAGTGCAATAAGTAAATAGGAAAAGACATATAAATATTGTGGAAGTAGTGTAAATTTCATTATTCACAGATGACATGATCATGTATCTAAACTCTAAAAAATATACACATAAACAATTATAATTAATAACTGAATTTACCAACATCACTGGATACAAGGTCAATATAAAAATATTATGCTTGCAGCAAAGACAAAAACAAATTATCTTAGTCCAGACTGCTATAACAAAATACCTGAGATTGTGTAATTTATAAACAATAGAAATTTATTTCTCATAGTTCTGGAGGCTTCAAAGTCAAAGTTTAAGGAGCCAGCAAATTTGATATCAGGGCCTGTTCCTTCTGGCTGTGTCCTCACATGACAGAAGGATCAAGGCTGCTCTCACCTATAAAGCCTCTTTCATAAGGGCACTAACTACATCCATAAGGATGGAGCCCACATGATCTAATCACCTCCCCAAAGCTCCTCCTCTTAATACTGTTGTATTGGGGATTAAGTTTCAACATATGAATTTTGGGGAGACACACACATTCAGACCATAGAGCGAACTATTTTTAATGATACACTTACAGTAGCATAAAAAGGCAATAAATCAAAATCCTCTATACCACAAAACTACGACACATTATTGAGAAAAAAAAATAAGATCGAATATATCAATAGATGTAGCTGCCATGGATAGGAACACTTAGAATTGTACATTTATCAACTCACACTTGACCTCTAGATTTGAAATAATCCCCACAAAAGCATCCCAGCTGCCTTTCTTGCAGAAAATAACAAGATTATTCTAAAATGTGTATGAAAATGTAAATGATCAAGAATAGCCAGGACATGCTTGAAGAGCAAATTTGGAATACTTGCAGATGTCAAAACTTACTAGAAGGACACATTAAGACTGTGATATTGGTGCAAGAAGAACTAAATAGGCCAGTGGTACTTATTACAAAGTCCAGAAAAAGACTCACATACTTGGTCACTTGATATTTGATAAAGGTACACCGCAGAGCATTAAAGGAAAAGTTGGTAGTTTTAATAAATTCCACCAGGCCAACTGTGTATCTATATGAGGGAAAATAAACCTTCATTTCTATTTTACACTAATTCCAAGTGGATCTTAGAGCTAAATGTGAAACGTAAAACAGCAAAGCTTCTAGATGATGACATATGAGAATATTACTATGGTTTTGGGTTAGGCAACAATTTTTTAAAGGGTCACAAAATGTACAAATCATAAAGAAAAAGATCAACAAATTGTAATACATTAAAGTTAAAACTATCTGTTTGGCAAATTATTTCATTATGAGAGTAAAAAGAAAAGTAGAATATGAGCCTATATTTGTTATACATATATCTGACGAATAACACATTTTAAAAATACAAAGAAGTCCTACAAATCAAATAAGAAAAACATAGACAACTCAGTAGGAAAAAATGGGCAAATGTCTTGAATAGTTACTTTTAAAAATATATATCTTAATTATCAATAAACATAAAATAGTGCTTAATTTCATGCATCAGAAGCAAGCAAATCAAAACTGTAATGGGATATTTCTATATACCCACCGGTATGGCTTAAATTAATAAGAATAATAATTCAAGTGTAGGCTAAAATGTGGAGCTATTGGAATTCTCACATGCTGCTGATGGGAGTATTAAGTGGAACTGAAACCTATATAAAATATATGATGCAGCAATTCCATTCCTAGGTATATTTCCAACAGAAATGTGCCCCTATTGGTCACTAAAAATATGTTCATAGCAGCACTATTTATGATGGTGAAAAAAGGGAAAAGGCACCCCTCCCCAAATGAACAATGAACATCAAGGCATCAAGAGTAAAATGGAGAAATTGTGTTGTGTGTGTGTTTGTGTGTTTTATTACTGTACATCAAGAATATGAATTAACTAGAGCTACACAAATCAAAAACTGGCCTAATTAATTGATGGCAATGTGATAGTGGTTACCTGTACAAAAGATAAGAGACTAGTAACTGGTATGGGGCATAGAAGGGGATTCTGGATTCTGGGGTATTGTACAGGGACAGATGCAAAGAGGTTCTTGAAGCTGTGATTCTTAAAGTGTGGTCGCCAGAATTGCCATGTCATTATGTCTTGGGAAATCACTAGAAACTTAAATTCTCGGGTCGCCACCCAGACCTACGGAATCATAACTTTGTAGTTGAGCCCACCATCTGTTTTGTAACAAGTCTTCCAGGTGATTCTGATGCATGCTCAAGCTTAAAATGGTTCAGTATGCCGGCTCATATGCCATAAATATTTTTTTCAAATATGTCCATCCTCCTCTTTTTTCATTTAACCTTCACTGTGTACATTATCCTATGTCATTAAATATTCTTCAACAACTCAGTTATTGATATCAGCACAATGTTCCATTATATGAAAAAAACTTTTATTTAAATAATTTCTTAACTATCAAATTCAGGTCATTTATATTCTTTCATTATTATAACACACTCATGTTAACTACAATGTCATGTAAATTTAGTTTCATCTCTTATTTTCCTAGAACAGATTCCTAAAAATTCCTAATGCTTTTAAAGAGCCTTATAATACATTGACAAATTGTTCTCCAGTAAGTTCACAGCAATTATATATTTCCCCAGGCAGGATTTAAGACTGCCTGTTTCACAACATTCTCACAAACATTATCATCCTTTAAAAATCTTTTTTTGGATTGGTGAAAAAATTTATAAATGAAGATATATTAATTTACATTACTTGATTATTAATGAAGTTGAAAATGGGATTTTGCTTTTCCGTGAATTAACTATTTACATCTTCTTCATTTCCTCTTTTTTCCTTCTTCAGGGAATTATTTATTCATATCCCCTGATCACATTGCTTTTGAGAAATTGGTGCTTTTCTTTCCTTTTTTTATAGCATTTTTTAATTTCAGAATTTTATAGGGGAACATACGTTTTGGTTACATAATTTGCTTTTGAACAGTTTGAGTTGAAGTTATAAGTGTTCCCTTCAGCCAGTTAGTGTGCATTGTACCCGCTAGGCATGAATTTACCCATGCTCTCCTCCCCCCTCCCACCTACTTGATTTCTCTTGAATTTTACTTCCGTGTGTGCAATAAGTGTTGATTGATTAGTTCCAATTTAGTATTGAGTACAGTGTTTGTTTTTCCATTCTTGTGATACTCTTGTGATACTTTTGTGAGTGTTTGTTTTTCCATTCTTGTGATACTTCACTAAGAAAAATGGCCTCCAGTTCCATCCAGGTTGTTACAAAAGATACTAGATCACTATTTGTTTTTTATGGCTGAGTACTGCTCCATGGCATACATATACCACATTTTATTAATCCACTCATGTATTGATGGGCACTTGGGTTAATTCCACATCTTTGTGATTATGAATTGTGCTGCTATAATCATTCGAGTGCAAGTGTCTTTTTTATAAAATGTCTTTTTTTCCTTTGGGTAAATACCTAGTAGTGAGATTGCTGGATCAAATGGTAGGTCTACCTTTAGTTCTTTGAGGTGTCTCCATACTACTTTCCATAGAGGTTGTAGTAGTTTGCAGTCCCAACAACAGTGTATAAGTGTACGTTTCTCTCTGTATCCACACCAGCATCTGTTGTTTTGGGACTTTTTGATAAAAGCCATTCTCACTGGAGTTAAGTGATATCTCATTGTGGTTTTGATTTGCATTTCCTTGATGATTAGAGATGTTGAGAATTTTTTCATGTGTTTGCTGGCCACTAGTCTATCTTCTTTTGAAAAGTTTCTTCATGTCTTTTGCCCACTTTTTAATGAGATTGTTTAATTTTTTCTTGCTGATTTGCTTGAGTTTTTTGTAGATTTTGGTTATCAGATATATAGCATGCAAATATTTTCTCCTATTCTGTAGGTTGTTTGCTTGTTCTGTTGATTGTGTCCTTGGCTGTGCAGAAACTTTTTAATTTGATCAGGTCCCATTTATTTATTTTTATTGTTGTGATTGCTTTTGGGGTCTTCATAAATTCTTTGCCCAGGCTGATATCGATAAGAGTTTTTCCAACATTTTCTTCTAGAATTCTTATAGTTTCATGCCTTAGGTTTAAGTCTGTTATCCATCATTAATTAATTTTTGTGAGAGGTGCAGATCCTGTTTCAGCCTCCTACATGTGGCTATCCAATCTTCCCAGCACCATTTACTGAGTAGGGGTTCTTTACCACAATGTATATTTTTGTCTTCTTTGTCAAAGATCAGATGGCAATATGAGGATGGATTCATACCTGTGTTCTCTGTTCTGATCCATTCATCTATGTCTCTGTTTTTGTGCCGGTACCATGCTGTTTTGGTTGCTATAGCCTTGTAGTATAGCTTGAAACCTGGTAAAGTGATGCCTCCCAATTTATTCTTATTATGTGAGATTGCATTAGATATTTGGGTTTTTTTCTTGTTCCACATGAAGCATAGAACTATTTTATCGAGGTCTGCAAAAAATAACCTTGGTATTTTAATGGGGATTGCACTGAATCTGTAAATCACTTTGGGTAGTATAGACATTTTAACAATGTTGATTCTGCCAATCCATGAGCATTATATGTTTTTCCATCTGTTTACATGCTCTGCAGTTTCTTTCCTCAGTGTTTTGTAGTTCTCCCTATATAGGTTTCTCACCTCCTTAGCTAAATATATTCCTAAATATTTTATTTTATTTGTTGCTATTGTGGAAGATATTGTGTCTTTGATTTGATTCTCGACTTGACTATTATTGGCATATATGAAAGCTACTGATTTGTGTGTATCAGTTTTGTAGCCTAGAGGCTTTTCTTAGTAATTAAATTTATTCATTTCTTATAAGGATTGTTGCAAATATTTTATTCATCTGTAATTTTTTGAAATTTTAATTATAGTTTTTATGTTACATATTTTAATTAGTGCATATGCATATCTATTAATTTTTGTATGTATTACTTTTACGAATACACAGTTATTGCCTAAATTGGGGCCAATAATACTACTCATCTATACTTGCTTTTGATTTTTTTTTTGTTTGTGAGCTCATTTTTTACATCAAACTCTTCATGCCATCTGAAATTTATTTTATTTCATGGCATCACTCCCCAAATTTTAATGAAATTTGGTTTGCCTTAAATTTTAGTTTAGGGATTTTTTGGTCAAATCATAAATAATTCCTACTAAAGTTACCATGAGAGATATCTGACATGTAGAAATTAAGGTGTTAATTACATAAAAGTCTTGATTTTTCTTAGGCAGAAGTATTTACTTTTCAAAAATGTGAACTGATACATTTAATAATCATCTCCTAAAAAGTGGTTTCAAGTTGACTGCCAGTTTTTCTATTTCAAAGCAGAGGTATTGCAGGTATACATCAGCAAATGACAGGTTGTTTTCTTTTAAAGCTTGGAAAAGTCAGTCTTGTTCTCAATGGTAGCCCTCACTGTAACTCTTGCAACTTTTTTTGTACTTAATGGATACAATTTAGAAGTACATTATGACCTCACCCTTTCCTCCAAATCAGGTCTTTTCCATACTCTCACAGATTTGCCAACAGAATCAAAATTTCCTAACTCTCAGGCTCAAAACTTTGATATTTATTAAATGTTATCAAATATTCTTTAAAATGATAACCCCTAAAGCTTTCAAAAGTATAGTATGAAGGTCCAGTAATGGAAATTTCTGAAGAGTAATTTAGCAATATTTATCCACAAAAATAAAATCTAACCATTATATTTTATAATATCTCTATATAAGAAAAAATATCATAAATATGAATGAATAAAGAGTTGTGCACAAATATGTTTTCATAACATTGTTTATAATACCTCTAATATGGAAACATGTGACAATACAATATTATGATGGAATTTACTATATTTGATGAAATTTACTATACTAAGTAGAATTGGATAGATTTTTACTAGTATGTAGCCATTAAGATAATATTTTTAAAAAGTTTTTATTACTTGAAAAATGTCATATGATGTAATAAGTATGAAATGGAGGACAACAAAATTATATACACAATACAATAACAACTGTTAAAAAAATAAGCAAAAATAGCCAAAAAACTACATAAGATAAAAAGGATGATAGTTAGGTCTAAGGTGACTTTCTTCTTTTTTTTCTTTTTTCAAGTTCTATATTTTACAATAGTCTGTAGTGTGCCTGCATAACTTCTATACTAATATCAAACTTTACTGATTATATCCTGGATTCTCTTTCTCTTATAAAATCCAGTCAAATGAAATATATTTATGATTCATCTGTTACACCCATTTACATAAACTGTTTCCTTTATATTTCCACTACAACATCATTCTCCAAATCCTACTGCCACTTGCTTAGAGCATTGCAGTAGACACCTAGCCTTCTACCTTGTTATCCCCTTCCTTCAACCCTCACCCATGTTACACAAGCCAATCAGGTCACCTTATCTGAAGGTGAGCTAAATAAATGAAATTCATTAATGGATCAAACACTACTCTTTTTTATTTGAAGTTCAACTATTCAAGGATGATGAATGTATTCTAACCCAATATTTCAGACAAGCCTAATCCAAATGTGTAGTCTCTGAAAACCTTCCACAAACTTCATATGGAAAAGCTGTGTTCTCCTGTGCTACTACAGTGTGTTTCTTTGATAGCCTATTAGGTGCAATGTTCTATATAAAGTGTCTCACTTACATGAGCCCTTTTAACACCCTTAACAACCTCACAACTCTACAAGATAGTATTATTGTCCCAGCTCTACACATAAAAAGACTGCAGCCTAGAAAGCTTAAGGAAAAGCCAAAGGATATGGATCTGGTTGGCTGCATAACTGGCTTTTGATTCTCAGTCTTTCACATTCCCAGTTAAGGCTGCTTCTTCCTACATTACAATCTGTTACATATTCTGTCGATGAGATAAATCCACATAATTTACATAAGAACAAAAGGTAATACAGCTGGCTTAGACATTTCCTAGATGAACCCAGAGTGTTACTGTTTTGTCTATTTTCCAGTTCAGTGATAACATGTTTTTAGCCCAACCTATTTGGGGGAAATCTTCTTTCTAGTCATTAGTCAATGCTGCTATACATTTCTCGTCATGATTCAATCAAGTGGTCATGAATTGAACTGAATAGTTATGGAAACTTTCCATGAACATCCTTGACTATTCCTCTCATGGCATCGCCCCTGCCACAAATGGTTTCAATTCTTCAGCCCCATCTCCAGTCATCACCTTGACCTCATTGTATGCAAACCAAGCACAACTAGTACATGAACTCTGTGCTAGGTTTTGGTTGTGTCTCAATATTCCTGAGAACATTCTCAGTTTCCTTATCTTTATTTGGGACTAATCATAGTACCAATAACATGGAAGTTGTTGTAAGGTATCAAGGTTTGGTATAAATTCAGTGTTCAATAAGCATTAGCTTATTATCATCATTATCATTGTCATCATCATCATTATTCTCCCTTGTTTTTATAATTTTGTCAAAGCTTATCCCTTTATTTGTAACACACCCTTATACTATGAAATTAAACCTCTTGCCTGTCATCCTTAGCTAAGTCAACTCTGATCTTTTCTATAACACCATTTCTTATATCCTCTCAGAATTGTTTATATAGTTTTTTGTGTACCCACACAACTTTTCTATACTTCCAGAATAGTGATATGGACAGTAACAATTATTATTATTAATGTGAATACAAATAGTTATTTACTTATATGTCTGCTTTCACATTTTCTGTAAGTCCTTTTGCAGCAGAGTCCATTCCTTACTTATTTCTGAAAACCTCCAGCATAAGCATAATGTAACGTATTTATGTGAGTATTTTCATATTTTGGAAGTGCTATTTGAAATATTTTTCTGCCACCTGTATTCTTGAGCCCTAGTGTTGTGCAATAGGGTACTGATCCCAAATCTGGCTTTGTATCAGCATCACCTGGGGAAACTTTCAAAAATAAAGTTCCCTACCTTCACCCTGGATTTCCTAAATCAGAAACTCTGAAAATGGAGCCTGAGCATCTGTATTTTTGCCATGCTTTGCAGGTGATTCTTCTGCAGTCATCTCTGTATTCAGGTATAAGTGTTGTACACCACTGAACTATAGTAGGGTTATTTTTTCTATTAGTTTGAAAAGAGGCATTTACTCCTTCTTCTTTCCCATCAAGTACCTCTTGAACATGTTTCTTATTCCCCCAAGCTTTCAGCAGATGCCTTTATCCAATAAATAAATGTTGACTTGAATAGAGTGTTTTCACAGTAAGCACCAGTGAAAGAGTAGGAACTAAAAAGAAGGAAGAGGGTATTTGGCAGACACTGGTACTCAATGATATTCTATTTTTATCACTTTAAAATTATACTCTGAAATAAAATCTAGAGTCTTACAAACTTGTTGAGTGCAGCAATACAATAGCCACTTCAAATGGAATCAAAAAGTTGCCAGGCCAACATCTGGTGGTGAACAGAGGGATCCCTGGTAAGAGGTGATAAGACTGCAGAGATAGAAGTCATGCTAAATTAATCATGATTAATGACTTAGAAGCAGGAGTAAATGTTGTGGGAGAAAAAAAATCACAATGGAATGGGCTCTTCAGATCTTCATAAGAAAACATACATGGAGAAATTGCCATCAGTTTACAGATAAGAGAGACAGACATTTTCTGAAGCCTTCATATCTTGAAATCTTTGAAGTTTATTACAACAGGTAGGGGATGAAGAGCTTAACGATTCATTAAATAAGGATCAGGAGAATTGGTTCTGCTATTTGTTCTGCTCCTATCTGACTGTAATTTTGGCTAATTCATTATATATCTTTTGGCCATATTTCCTGGATCTAAAATATGAGTGATAGAACTAAATTACCTTTCATTTCCTTTACTGTTCAAAAAAATCTCTGCATCTAAAATTTTTACTGTTAATACCAGGTACATAAAGCTGGAATTTGGGTGAAAAAGGAATGTGTCACTAAGTTCCTGAAAATGGGCATCAAAATCTTAATGAACTCTTTTAACCTCAATAGGCATAGACAGTTCATAGACAGATAGAGATAAATAGAAGAGACAGAGAAGAGAAAGAGGGGCAGGGACAGAGGGGGAGAGAGAGAGATGAAAGAGATCAAATTTAAGTCTAGATCTTGTACAAAATAATATAATGGTAAATAGCAACTGTGTCATAGCAGTGACAATCTGGATTATGGCACTAACAAAGGTATAGCGTAATCTAAACATTGAAAAGTTTGAAACACTGGAAGCAGACAGCTGAGCAAGGAGGAGAAATTTATTGTTGTTCACATTGCACTGACCGCTGTTTTTATTCTCTTTTCTATATATCTATGATACCTCTCATAGTGTGGGGGTAAGAAGGACTGGTGCTCAGCAAGCTTAAATGAAGAGACATCATTTCCTCTATTGTGTCATGGGTTGTTGTCCTCTGGAATTATGTTATTTTTTCCATTACGTTTTCTTGCATCTGTCTTCTACATGGTAAAATAATCTGAATCAAAGCCAATTCTATAGGCTTATATTATCTGAGACAGGCTTATGATCTGAGAAACCTGGTGGAAGATTTTGGAAGGAGAATGAGAAAGAGTATTTTTGTCAACAATGCAAGTTCAGGTAGACAGAGGCTGGTGCTAATTGCAATCCTAACCTGTTTCAGATCCTTCATGCTTACTGTCTCAGAGCACAGATAAAGAAGCCTGTGCATGTACAGTATGTCAGTCCTTTCTATAGGTTAATAATATTCCATTGTATAGATACAGTATATTTTGTTATTTGTTTGTCTGTTTATGGACATTGGGGTTGTTTCTACCTTTTGGCTATTATGAATAGTGCTGCTAGAAGCATTCATGTAGAAATTTCCATGTGAACATATGTTTTCATTTTTATTGAACACATACTCATGAGAGGAATAGCTGGGTCATATGGAAACTCTATATTTAATGAAAACATTTTGCTAATTGAAAGAGTCCAGTCACAGAAGACCACATGCTATATGATTTCACTCCTATAAAAGTACATAGAAGGGAAATCTATATAAAGAGAAAGTATATTAGAAGATGTGTAGGGCTGGTAGTGGAGGGCAAGTATAGGAGGTGTTAGCTACAGAGTCCAGGATTTCTTTTTGAGGGGATGCAAATATTCTAAATATTGACTGTGGTAACAGTTACACATATTTATGGATTTACTAGAAGTCATTGAATCATATACTTTAAATGTGTTAGATCTCAATAAAGATGTTAAATTTAATGAGAAAACACATTATCATCAGTTTTTGAAAAAACATGCTGTAACCTTTTGTCTTACTCAGAACCATCTTTCCATGCTTGGCCCTAGTTATTCGCTCCAACAGATCTTCCCTGATTCCATAGGCCAGCATAAGTGAGGCTACTCTGTGCTCAGAACTATTACAGCTCCTTCCAGTTATATTAGATTTATCTGTTACATGGCTGTCTTCACATCAGATTGCTATCCCTGTGGGAGGTAAAGTAATATCATATTAATAATTATTTCCCTAGAGCCAAACAGAGTCTGGAACATAGTAGATAAAAAATAAATATGTAATTTGGGTTAATACCCTAAATCATGTTTCCCCTGGAGAGTTGCAGAGATTTAGTAAGGAAGTATACAAGAATATTTAATTTAGAACTGCCAATCCTATTAAACAAGTTAAACTTCTCATTTAAAGTGGAACTTGACTAGCACTTCCAGACACAGCTTCTTAAACTTATCACCAAAGTACTTGTATGGACATGAATAAGGACAACATTTACACCATCTTCTGAAATGGACACTGACATCTAAGAGCTAAGAATTTCCACTAATTATAAGATCAATAGAGCTGATTAAAATAAACAAATACACAAACAAACAAACATCAACAAGTGTCCTGCTCATGAATTATTTTTTTAAGTAGAAGAACCTATCCACATGAAAGAAGATAGGGAGGTAATTTATCTCCTGTCTCTTGATTTAGAATTATCCTATACAAGGAGACACAGGTTTTTGTCAAACAGAAAAACGGACAGCCATCTCTCCAAGAGCAGCCATCTCTTCATGGGGGCTGTGTTTGATGTATAAGATTAACATTCCATACCTCACATCCCCAAATATGAAAATATCCATAAAGATACAGCAATTTTAAGAAAATATTCAGAATATTGTTGGCACTTACTTGCACCTGTTACTCAAATATAACTGGGTCACTTTGTAGACAGTCTTAGAGACACAGTATTATATTTTAAAAAAAAACTAAAAATTGATGCCCAAATCTTTACTGAAGTATGTTAAAGATGCAGAAAAGAGGAAACTACATTGAAAGACTTCATTATAATCACCTTTACCAAAAAGTTCTTGAAAGGCCTTCTGGAAAATGCGTAATACTATTTTTTCTTTTCTCTCTCCTACAACATCGAAATTCTGATCCTTCCAACAAAGATAAAAAGAATGTTCTAAGAATCCAAATAGATAAAATAAGTTATCTGTAAAGAAATAAAAATGAGGTTGGCCTTAAACATCTCTCTACAACCAAATGACTGAAGTCAATGAATATTCCTCTTTAGATTTTGATGAGGAAATCTTCAGACCTAAGAGTTTCTAGCCAAATTATTGCTTGTTGGGGGAGGGGAGACAAGATGGCTGACCAGAGACACCAGCTGCCAGGTCGTCTCAGAAAGAAGGAAAAGTTTTAGATGAAAAAGAAAAACAAACAAACATAGATCAGGTGTGATTCTGAGGGAAAAGTGCCAGAACATACCAGAGATTCTACGGGAAGAAGTTGTGGAGCAGAACAAGAAGGAGCAAGATATCAGCAGAGATCAATTCCCGAGAGGCTTGTAGTCCAGTGAAAAGGGCAGGTGCCATGGTTCGTTTCTCCCTCCCTAGAATCTCTGGCAGTCAGCAAGCCCCCTGAGATGCTGGAGAGCCTTTCTCCCCTCACAAGCCCAAAACCTGCTGCTGCCAGTGAACTGGGAGCTTCTTGAGGACAAAGCACCAGGCTGCCAGCCCCCTTGGGGCCACTTCCCGTCACCACAGACCCAAGCCAAGGTGGCAGGCACCATACTGCTTCTCCGCCCACCGTGCATTTTGTTCTCCCCAGGGGGATTCAGCCCTTCACTTTTCATCTTGCTCATACCCACACAAACATTTCCCAACTCTGGCCCAGAGTGCGGGAGCCATAGGGGCAGTGGGTCCTGGGGGATCAGCATGACCCCAGAGCCTGTACATTCCAGGTGAGCTGCCTTCCAAAGAGAGGGACAGAGATGACCAGAATGCTAGCTTTCCTCCATTCAGACTCTTTTCCTCCTCTTCCCCTCCCCTGCCCATGGCTGTCAAGAGAGACGATTGAGCCAGGGCTCTTAGGAGCAACTGCTTCACTTCTGTTGGTGCATCCACCACAATGAGGCTTCTACAGAGAGTGGGGTTCAATCCTTTCCTCTTAAAGAGCTTCAGTGGACTAAGGGGTGCTCAGACTATGAGCTCGCTGCTCACCTGCCCTCCCCGGTGCTGCTTGCCCAGTGGCTCCACCAGAGCAGGGCACACCCCGAAGCAGACACAAAGCCAAAAAGTTCAGACTGCATCAGAATTGCTTTCTCATGGCATGAAACATATGTTTTCTTTATGTCTCAGTGTCTTTGATCATATGATGTAAATATGCCTTTCTGCACAGTAGCAATCTTCATCTGATGATATTAAAGACTTTACCAATATTAGATCCTTAAGGGGTAAAGTGATCAGAAGGAATAGGTAATTCTAAGTTTGGGAATTTACTTATAACTATGAAATGCTCAGAGGATCAAAAAATTTTCCTTAATCCTTCAGCCTGTCTGTTTTTCTAGCATATAAAATTAAAATATTATAATATAGAATCTTAGTAGCAAAAAGATATTTATTACTAACCTTAATAATTAATAAATTGATACAATGTAAGATGGGGAAAAAGTTGATAATCCAAAATTCTATATAATTCTTTTATATCCATTGCCTAATAATTTTTTAGAATTGCTAATATAAGAAACAAGCTAAATATAGTTGGATTCAATATCTTTTTAAAAATATTTTTAGTTGATGCATAATAGATGTACATATTTTAGGGAAACATATGACATTTTGATACATTCATAAATTTGTAATGATCAAATCAGGGTAATTGGGATACCTATCACTTCAAACATTTCTCTTTTCTTTATGCTGGGAACATTTGGATTCATTTCTTCTAGCTATTTTGAAATATACAATAGATATTGTTAACTATAGTCACCTTATTGAACTATTGAACATTAGATCTTATTCTTTCTAATTGTTTTTTATACCCCTTAATCAACCTCTCTGATTCAAAGATAACATGATCTTATATTTAGAAAAACCTAAAGACTCCACCAAAAAACTGTTAGAACTGATAAATAAATATAGTAAAGTGGCAGGATACAAAAATCAAATTACAATAATCAGTAGCATTTATATATGCCAACAGTGAACAATCTAAAATGAAATCTAGAAAAAAATCCCATTCATAATAGCTACAAAAAATATAAAATACCTAGGAATAAATTTAACCCAAGAAGTGAAAGATCTCTACAAGGAAAACTATAAACACTGATGAAAAAAATTGAGGAAAACACAGAGAATGGAAAGATATTCCATGCTCGTGAATTAGAATAATTAATATTGTTAAAATGTCAATACTACCCAAAGTGATTTACAGATTCAATGTAATCCCTATCAAAATACCAATGGCATTCTTCAAAGAAATAGAATTTCATATCTTTTTGTTTTACCCGTCCTTCCTGAGTCAAGTAATGGCATGTCCTCCAGGAAGGAGATGTATAAAATACAAAGGGATATATGGGATATTTAGGGGTCTGAGGGATAGAAACTTTCTGTTTTAAAGACATTATCTAGTCCAATTCACTCCTTAATCCTATGATCTGATTTTATTATCCCTATTTTACTAAAAAAGAGATGGAAGTCCAAATGAAGTCGATGGCTTGTATAAGACAAAACTTTGGTTTTGTATGATGGACTACTTTGTTTCAAAGCCCTTTTATCTGATTTTGTTTGTTTGATTTTTCTGTTTTATTATTGCCTCTGTATAAAAGGGAGATGTTTGGCAGAAACAAGAGTTTATGTGTAAGTGATATGGGAACCACACTATACCAAATGTGCTATTACAGAATTTCTAGGCTGGAAGTCTTACTAACCTCCTTGTAGCCTTAGCATTATTAATTGACTTTTTTACATATGCAGGGTTTAAAATGGGGCCATTAGCCGTATCAATGGCACAAAATTATTATATTGTGTGCAGTAATAAGACTTATAAATTTTATAATGATAAAACTTCTAGAAAATTTTGGCCTAGACCTCAGAAGTGAGGAATCGAGGGCCAATGTTGAGAGTTGGGTTTCAGTAATAAGCAAATACATTATGTCTTTGTTGGTGATGATCTTTCTCTCTATCTCCTTTCCTCTTATTTTCACCTAAAACAATACTATTCATTTGTCCATACGAACCCTAATACCTGTACACTGTGAGGTGTACATTATGCAAACTTCAACTCACCCAAAAGTCCCTAAATCATGTTAATTTTCACACTGCTACTATAGAGGTCATATTTTCTTGTTACTTCTGCCCTCTCTGTTTCAAACATAATCAACTACTTGAAGTCCTAAATGTATTTCTTCATCTCTGCTGCTCCCTCTACCTGGTCAACACTGCCTTTCCCTTTTTTTCCCATTTATCTGTTTACTTATACCATTCTTCCTTCAAAGCTCAGTGCAGGCATCATCTCTCCCCTGAAAGCCTTTCCTAACAATCTTGTCTTTCCAGGCTGATTCACAGATGGTATGGGTTACATGTCTCCACCATGGTCCCATAATTTCCTGCATACGAATCCCAACATGTAGAACTGGTAAAAAAAAAACAAAACAAAAACAACAGCAACAAAAGATGTTGCAGCTACACCAGTGAGTTCAAACCTTGACTCCATCAGTTGCTAGTTGCATGCCCTTGGATAAGTTGTTTAAACTTTCTGAACCTCATTTTCTTCACTTGCAAGATTAGAATAACCACTTCATATAGGTTAGTCACAAAGAGGAATGATATTATGTGAAAAGCACAGAGTATACGTTTCTGTTGGATATCATTCTGTTGGCCCCCTAGACCCATTCTCCACCCTTCTGCACCCTGTTCTGGGCCCTGTGAGGCTGACTTGTAAGGACTGCATCAATGGGCTCCTTGCTCCCCTGGCTTGAGCTTGACTTCATCCACAGACATGCACAGCTATAAGATCAGAGGACAGAAGGAAAGTGATGTCAGGGGTCAGGATATTTAGTTCCCAAAATCCCTCTCTGCCATGCAGCTGGAAGTTGCTTACATCCTTCTTCAAAGCCACGGTTCCTGCCAGCTGGCTCAGTCCATACAGTGATCTTCTCTGTGTTCAGTAATTGTTTTTTGCCCTTACCCTCTATGCCCAGGGTACTGCATTATCCCTTGTTGGTTTCCTTAAACCCTACTCCCAAAATTGTAAATAGTCTCTTTGTTAAGCTCTTCTCAAAAAACAGCTTGAGTATGTCAGCTGTTTCCTGTTAGTGCCCTAACTGATACCACATTCAATATTATGAACAATATGCACTTAATGAACTGTCCTGAAATTGTCTCTCTGACTCCCTTGCCAGATTGTGAACTACTCCAAAGCAGAGGCTCATTTGTCACTGTTATCCTCTGTTGTCATGCACATTGCTTGGCAAAATGTAAACACTAAATAAATGATTGTTTGATTAGATGAAGGAAGGAAGTAATGCATATTATTCTGACTCCTTAACAATAAGTGTCTCTTATTTTATCTAAACTCTGAGTATAGTATTTCACACTGAGTGATCTAAATAATTTTATTCTATAATGGATGTAAATTTGTCCAGAAATAAGAATATAAGATGATTAAAGGGAATGTTTCAGGGCAAATTAAGCTTGGGAACAATCAATAGGCCATCACGTTAAGTGCCACCTAAAGTGAGCTTAGAAGGGTAGATAGATCAGGCTGACTCTAGAGAAGGCACACAAGTTGATATTGGGTGAATGTGCTTATAAATCCATACTTAGTTTGGTAATTTATGTAAGTATTTGGAGTAAAGTGAATTGAGAAGGAAGCATTGTGTAGATTATTTAGGTAAACTTTTTTTTCAACCACTGTCTTGCATAGAACAATATTTGGCACATCTGTTTGGAAATATATTACTCAAAGCATGATCACTGAGGTTAATTCTTTTCTTTTCACCATAAGAGGAGTGTTTATTTTGCTAATTTGGTGGGATAGGTCTAATATTGGGCATTGTAATCTCCACTCTACTTATCCCAGGGAACATTAAATACTCAGGAACTATAGGAGCCACTCAGGAAAAGGCAACTGGTATCAAGTGGCCACTCAGAAATTGTGAATTTTGATGGGAACTCAGATTTGGGAGGAAATAGTTTAAACTTAAAAAGAAAAGGAGGTGAAGTTTGTGAAGTACTTTGTTATTTTAAGCTATAAGAAAACAACACTTTTAACAATCTTTGGAATTAGACCAGGCAGACATTATTACTTCTATTTTACAGCTGTGGAAGCTTAAAATCGGAGCGGTTAGGTTTTTGCCCAAAGTCACACAGAAAATGGCAGCACCAGAATTCATTTGTACTAATTTTCAACCCAATGTTTCCACTTTACCAGAATGACTGTTCTAACCCAGAGTTGACCAATTGTTTACTTGACTTTATCATAGGCCCATTTTCCAAAGCCTATCTTCCTTCTGTGAATTCTATGTGGTTTTTTCCATTATAATTAATTTATTTTACTTATGTTGTTTTTGACACTTTTATGAGAAACTTTTTGATAATAAAACATTATTCTTATAGATAAAACACTTGGGAATTGCTCAAGTGAACCTTCATTTGGTTTGCATTTTGATGTCCTTTTAGAACCACCCTTAGTCTTAAAATCACACCAAAACTGTTGGATCACATTGCCTAAAACAGTGATTCCTAACCCATTGGGTGCAGATCCTTCGAGGACATGAATTTGTTATATGGGGTCTTAAATATGTACAAATAGCCAGTGTTATGTGTAGATAAAGTATTTCTATGACTTGAACATATACACTTGATATTTTAGAAATGCATGTACACTGCTTTGAAGGAGAAAATATATATTTATGTAAGTGCAGGGGAGAAAAAGCAATATCTTTTTCCTCACCCATCACAAAGTTTATGGCTGACACCCTTATAATAAAAGAGAGATTAAGAAGAGAAAGCATAATACATTTATTTAATACAAGTTTTATATGACATGGGAGCCTCCAGAAATGAAGATCCAAAGACCAGGGAAAATTGTATTTTTATGCTTAGGTTTGATGAAGAATAGACAGTCATGTAGAAGTATGATTGGACAAAAAGGGGATAAGACCTAATGGTAATAAACTGGGGGTGGGAGGGAAGGGGACTTAGCAACTCCTATTCGTTTAGATTCTTCCTGGTCTCTGGGTATGGGATCCGACACCTGTCACCTGAAGTTCTTCAGGGTAGAAGGGAGGAGTTCAGAGAGTGACCTGCCTAGGTTTTATGGCTTGCTTCAGGGGAAAGGAATTCTGGTTTCTATGACCCACTTCAGGGGAGGAAGGAAGGGGCAGGGAAGGTCAGAGAGACCTTTCTGCTTCTGCAGTCAACCCAGTCTCTCTCAGCTCAAAATGCTCAGCTTGCCAAGGAGCCATACCTCGGGGTATTGTGTTCAGAGCCCGGACTAAGAGCATTATTAAACTGACAGTTTGTGTGATTATTTATGTTCAATAAAAACTGAAAGTCATGTGCTTTCTCCTAGGACCTGCACAATTTATTGACATTAAAATAAGTTTCTTTTCATTTGCAAAGGCTGAACATTTCAGTTCTACATTTTGGTTCATTACCTAGGTCTGCTGTGATGTCAACAGATGTTGTGCTGTCTCTCAGCAGCCATCTTACAACTCTACAGTTATACTTTCCTGCTAGCCCATTTTCTCTGCAATGTGTCTTAATTTACACCCTCTGTTCTTGTAATGTAGATTTTTCTCTTTGCTAATGCTGTTTAAATAAGTTCTAATAAAGATTTAATTACAAGTGGTGCATGCATTAAGTCTGCGGTCCCCAACCCCTGGGCCATGGACAAGTATCAGTCCGTTGCCTGTTAGGAACCAGGCTGCAGAGCTCTGCTGCTATCCCTCCACCCCCCACTTCCTCCCCACGCCTGTCTGTGGAAAAATTGTCTTCCATGAAACTTAGGAATCAGAGGGCCACATAGCAGGAGGTGAGTAGTGGGCGACTGAGTGAAGCTTCATCGGTATTTACAGCTGCTCCACATTGCTCGCATCACCGCCTGAGCTCTGCCTGATAGTAGAACTAGTTCTGCATGTAGTAGAATTGTGTATAATCAAGAAATTGGTTCCTGGGACATTAATACCCTCCACCTTTAGGCTAATTTATAGACAGTTCAACTAAAGCAAAGAAAATATGTTATTCAACATTGTGGTGACAACAATTTGCTTAACACTTCAACAGCCTATAAGGGCCAGTTTTGAGGGGAGCTTTAGTGCATAATTAAGGTAATATATCACAAAAGACCATCTTCAAATTGGAGTTTGGGGGTGGCTAGGATTCATCTGTACTCTAGAAGCCCACCAAGAACACAGCCAAGTACCTAAAGCTGACCTTCAGAACAGTCATAAGAATACAAAAAAGACAAAGTATGAAGTCAAAAAATAGAAGCAGGTTTAGCACAGTAAAATGCAATCAGCAAATAAACTAGTATTAGCATAGAAGGTAACACAAAAAATTAAATATCTGTGAGATTTAGAAGTATACAGAAAGATATGGCTCTGTAATTTACTAGTAGTTTGATCTTATGCATAAACATCAGTTTCCTTAACTATAGAGGGAAATAATATGTACCTTTGAAGCTTGTTTTAATGATTGAATTATAAAAATTATATGCAAAATGCCTAGCCCAAAGTAGACATCCAATAAATAATGTTGCATGAAAATAACTGTTGAATAAATCCTAGGTAAATACTAGTCACCTCCCTCTTCAGCTAGACCTCTACCAGGGTGTTGGTATAATGTGTCCCTAATTCTCTTCTGCTAGTCTCTTCTCACAATGGGACTTCCCACCTTCCCCACTCTATGCTGAATTTATTGCTGAGTTCTGCCCTCCTGTCTTATTGCCTGATACTACATTCAAAATGAAGGCCAGTCTCATTTATACCTCATCCCTTCCTCCTCCCCTTTCCTGTACCCAAAATGATAGATACTATGTGATCTTAACAGTTCATCCACTAGTCTAAAATATTAAAATTTATTACGTGTAGTGGATTCATGGGTGCTCATTTTATTGCTTATGTTTTTCTGTATTTTGAAATATTTTAGAACTTTAAAATGTATTTTACGAAATAAGGAAAACAGAAGAAGAAATTTATATCCATTCATCTATTCTCCATCTAAAAAAGATATATCTAAAATGCCATGCAATGTTCCAGGTACTTAGTGTAAAACTACGTTTTCAGCCTTGAAGAATGTATGGTCTGGAAGAGGCATCAGACATATCAATAGATTATTATAAAGCATTGTTGTGAGTGTAATGACAAAAGGGAATTAAGGGTACAATGAGAGAATAGAGGAAAGTTCCCCAGTCCACCCTTGGAGGTTTTCTTGCAGCTATGACACCTGAGCTTAATCTGACAGTGTGAATAGAAGTCATGCAAGTGAATAAAGGAGGAAAGCATTCCTAATGGGGGAAAGAGCATGTGCTAATTTCTGAATTCTAAGGAAGCTTGACATCTCAGTATAACTACAGAAGTTCAGTATCTTAGAGAACAAGGTTTTAATTGGAGGAAAAGAGCAAGTGAGGATGCTGGGTAGAGAAGAGAGGGCCAATTTAAAATAATTATATCTAATTATATCTAATAAAATCATTATTTCCTAGCTCTTTACACCAAAAAAAGGGCCTAGAAGTAATGAGAACCCTGTAGTGATGAATACTCCTAGCACCACTTGTGATCTATACTAAAAACAGTGAATATTTATTGAGTACTTAATATGTGTCAGACCTTGTATTAAGTGTTTAACATCTATTACATCATTTAAAACTCAAAAAAGTCCTATGTGGTAGGGCTGAGCACACTGGGGTTGTGATAAGTGAAGTTAGTGAAGTTACTGAGCAAATCTTAAGTATACACTCATTCTCTTCCCCCTTTTTTCTTCCCATGGAGCCTAAGAACTAACCAGCAGATCTTGGATATAAATTCATAGAGTCTGACTTCATAACATCACATTCAGGGTCAGTGACTTCTACAACTTTGTATCCCCCAGGCCTGTGGTATAGAGTCTTAGGAATTATAGATGCTCAATATTTATTGAATAAATGAATGAGTCTAAACTTCAACTATAGAGTGCCAATGGCTACATATTTTTTCCTTCAACTCTGCACATGCACACACATAAACACAAGCATGATAGTCATTGGCCAACATTACAATGTAACATGGCTGATGTCCACTATTTGACAGGACAATGGACAAAGATGCATCAATTTGTACTTCAAAAGAAGTGTGCTAAATACGTAAAACTTTATAAATCTTCATGATAGCTAAAATATATAGATAATGTTTAGAGGTTGTTAGGGAACCACATTGTTATTCTGAAAATTAATAAGTGAAGGACAACAATCAAGCATTTACGGCATTTACTTATACAGAATGAATTTAAGGGTAACTAATTAGTTACTAAGGAAAAGTTATTCTTTGCAAAAGAACCACAGTTAATAAACACAAACAGAGTGATAGAATTAGAAAAATAACCATTCTGCAATCTTTAATAAAATAATGGATGTAGGAAACAATTATTAGACAATTATCAAACAATAATAAAACCATAAAAAAGTTTGTTAGAGAATTATATAATAGGACAGTCTGACATCATCTCAAGTTACTTATCAATTTTAAGAACAAACATTGGGAAAATCAGACAATATGGTCCTCCAGTGTCTTGGAATAAGTGTACAAAGGAACACCTGTGAAGTAATTCTTAACAAAAGCAAAAACAAAATTGAACCTGAGTGTAATCAAATCTCTAGATTTAACTCCCTAGTTATAGAAAATGCATCAGATTATTATTGAAAATGCATATGACAGAAAATATAGGATAATGAACATGTTAAATCCACAAAGATAAAATTAGTCAACCCTAAAATGAGAAATTCTACAGGACAAAACCCAGTTTCTTCCATAAATAAATTGCATTTAAAAAAAAAGAAGGAAAACATATAGATTAAAAGAAACTGATAAAATATATCAACCAAATGCAATGTATGAACCTTTTTTGAATCTTGATAAAAACATTTTTGAGATAATTAAAGTAAATTGACTATAAATTTGAAATCAGAGAATATTAAGAAATTATTGTTCTCTTTTTGTTTGAGATGTATGTTGTTATATTTTATGTCCTTAATTGTTAGCTATATATACCTATTGTAAATATTGTAAGTGTAGTGTGTTACCTGAGGTTTATTTAAAATACTGCAGAATTTTAAGTTGGTGGGAACAGAAGAACCAATGCCTTCAGAAAAATTCTGGTTGTTGAAGCTTAGTGCTGGATACACGGTAGTTCATTATATTATATTTTACTGACTTGAGCATATTTAACTGTGTCCCTAGTGAATTTTAATTTTTAAATGGTAACTATTGATTCTGAGCTAATTATATCAGTTGTACTCAATAAATGGCTGAAAAACAAAGCTGGAGAAGTGAGTTAAGCTGCTATCAAATAAAGGAGTAAATACAAGTGCTCAGAGTGAGAAAAAAGAGTAAGACTGGCCAGGTCAACACCAGTGAGTGGGCAAATGATCTATGCAAATACCAGAAATAGAGGACCAGTATCTGTAGCTAGTCTATAGCCACGAACTTATACTCTTAAACTCAACATATCTAAAATTGAACCCATATTCAATTCCTATAAACATTTTACCCTCTACTGATCTTTGTTTTAATTAATGGCAGAAGTTAAAAACCTAGCCGTTAAAGCCAAATCTTTCTCCCCTTCACTTCTTATTACTCTTGAATTCATCACCTATATATCTCTCGAATCAATTCACTTATATCCATCTTGGGGATTATCACTCTGGTCCAAGCAACACCATTTTTTGCCTGGTTTATTCCAATAATCTCCTAACAGTTATTTCTACATTTACTCTAGCTCCCATACCACATCTATTCTCATCTCAGTAGCTTCAGTGAAATGTTTTAAATTCATGAATGATAACATCAAAACTCTGCTTCAAACCCTTTATGGATTATGAATGGGTCCATATGTATACCTTCATATAATACTTATATCACATCTCTATCACTTTGGGGCTGTGGCCACCTTAACTGTGCTTAGGATCCTTGAATATACCATGTTACTTCCACTTTGGAACCTTTGATATGGTATTCTTTCTGCCTAGAAACTCACACTCCCACTGTTCTCTTCGTCACCAAACAGACTTCTTCTAATCTTTCAGATGTCACTTGAAATGTCACTTCTCCCCCAAATCCTTCCTTGTCTATTCCTCATGAGATTAGATAGGCTCTTCCACCTTCCCTAAGAATTCTCTACTTTTCTTTTATAGCAACTTAAAAAGTTATTTTATTTACAAAAAAAAGGTTGTTTAAAATATGCATAGTTTAAAATATTATTAAAAATTACTAAAATTAAAATATTATTTTAATAGATTATATCCTTCACGATGGTAGAAAGTTCTCCATTATGCTTACTGTACCATCGCCATCTCTCGGGCTATTCCTGATAGCTGATGATCAGTATATATTTGCAGAGTATTTGCTGATCCCCTAATTCTAGTCAACAGAGTATTACATTAATTCCATGTTAGGTCATATAATAATCTCCCAAAATAGGATAGGACATTTCAAATCTTATAACCTGGAGGCACATAAAGAATGTACACCTTGAGTCAGGGAGGAACCACTCTAAATGGGTTTTAATGTTTAGGAACCCAGGACTGGCAATAAGACCACTACGCATGTGGGCCAAAGGATATGGTGGCCTATATTGGGAGGAATAAAGAGGTCTGTCAATTTAAGAAATCAACTGTGTAAAGGAAATTAATAGGACAAAGTACATTTTAGTTATTCCTGTAAGCAGGCACTGAAGATTATGAAAAATAGACTTGGGACAGCAAACACAAAAGCCCTTAGACAGCATGATGGAGACTTTCTAAGTTATTTCACTAGAAAGCCTGACAGGGGGGCAAGTGTAAGGCAAAATTCTTAATTAAATTGAACATGAAAAGTTGAATTCTGTCTGCAAGTAGATGGAAAAGAATTATAAAAGGCCACATGTGGTTACAAGTAATACAGAACCAAGACTCCCCAAGGACAAGAAGCCCTGTGTTAATCCTCTTTGTGGCTCCGAAAGAAGGAGAGAGAGAAAAGATTAAGTCTCCTTGTGGAGATCATGTGATGACTTCCTGATCCCAGCTGGAGCCAGCATTTCCATGGAAACTTCTCTTGTCTTCCTCTCCACCCACACACTGCAAAGGCTACTACCTGCAAAGGCTGCTCTGAATCTCAAAAAAGTTGTATAGAGGAGCCTTGATGTTTTTCTAAATAATGAGACAAACTCTGGTAAAAGGAGGAGAAGGCAGAGCAGGCTGACATTTCAGTATCACCAGCATCGTGATGGCTTTCCCTAGAACTTCTCAGCTAAGGGTCCAAACACTGATGATTTCCTCAAAGGTTTCGCTTTCTTTCCCTTGTTCTTTAAGTTCAGGGGACCACCCAGCCTTAGGTGTACAGCAGGATGACGAAGGAAGCCTCACAGGGCAACTTTGATTTATTTGGCTGTCATTTTGTCACTCTTCAGCTCACAAAAGGCTCACCTTAGTTTACACCACTGAGTAAGTCTTTAAGCCCCTCCGTGTGTTGGTACCAGGTTTAATTTTCTACAATGTAGGGAAGCTTATCTGAATCTAACGCTTCAACTCAGGGAGATGAAACACAGTTCTCACCTCTACCCATTTCCCTTGCCTCGCGTGCTGTCTCTATTCTCATTTGTCTTTCCAACTGATGCCCACCCTCTGAGATTTTATTCTAGGGGCACTCCCTTGATAGCATTCACATACTATTATCCAAAACTATGCAATCCTTTCCAATATCCTCACAAATGCATCCCTTCTGTTAAAAGTTTGATGTACTTATTATCTATGTTACTAATTTTAAAACTAACATAAGTAGTTAAAATTTATATTTTTAGCTATGTATTTCAATTTCCCTAGCTCACTGTACACACAGAGACAGAGCTCCTGAAAGAATTGAGATGATCAAAATATATTTGTTGAATAAATATATTACTCCTTATTTGTTTACTCACTAAATTGAGAATTCCTTGGCATGAATCACATTGCAAACAAAATTCCAAATAAATTCCTAATTTCCAGAATTTATGGGTGAAACAATATGGCTATAGCATTAAAGAGAGAAAGAGAGAAAGAGATCTTTGGAGTGGAATATCCCCACAATGAAGCAGATCACCCAGATATCAAAGTGACCTATACTTGGGAATAGTCAGAAAATGCATCAAGATAATCAAAGTATCAGAAAAAATTTTTTTCTTCTGATACTTTGTATACAATAAATAAACTGAAATGTAATAAGATATAAGGAATAATCTCTGGGGCTATGCAGAAAATCTCTCTCTGAAAAGTGAGTTCTACAGATGTCGTAGCCTATTTATGGTCTCTGAGAAATAACCATCTCTTATCTATAATCTCTAGCACTTCCTCACCTTTCTTAATAAGAGAAGCTCTATTCCTGACACTACTTCTCTTTTGCAAATTCAAATTATCATTAATTTTATAGTCAATTAACTGAGTTTGCTTAGGTCAGGCATTATCATTGTTAACCTTATTGTTAATATTCTAACCATAAGAATTAAACTATTAATGATGAATGGTGTTTCTCACTTTAACATAGGCCTATCCCACTGATGGGATACATGCCAACTCCAAAGAAAAGTTAGTCATGTGCTTTTCAGAAGATGAAAGCTTAAGATAAAGACTAAAAGTGTTTGATGCTGGAAGTAGGAGTGGTATTATATAGGTCTTAGCCAAGACATGTGATAGTCACTGTAGGGGTAACTGGAAAGAGAAGTCTGTGGCTCCAATTAACCAGCTCAAGCAGACCTTGTGAGGACCAGAGAAAGAATGCTCCTGGCTGTTTTATACTGCCTGCTGTGGAGTTTTCAAACCTCCACTGGCCATTTCCCTCGAGCCTGTGCCTCTTCCAAGAACCTGATGGAGAAGGAATGCTGCCCACCATGGAGGGGTGATGGGAGTCCCTGCGGCCAGCTCTCAGGCAGGGGCTCATGTCAGGACATCCTTCTGTCCAATGCACCACTTGGGCCTCAATTCCCCTTCACAGGGGTGGATGACCGGGAGTCTTGGCCCTCTGTCTTTTATAATAGGACCTGCCAGTGCTCCGGAAACTTCATGGGATTCAATTGTGGAAATTGCAAGTTTGGTTTTTGGGGACCAAACTGTACAGAGAGACGACTCTTGGTGAGAAGAAGCATCTTTGATTTGAGTGTCTCAGAGAAGGACAAATTTCTTGCCTACCTCAATTTAGCGAAGCATACTCTCAGCCCAGACTATGTCATCCCCACAGGCACCTATGGCCAGATGAATAATGGATCGACACCTATGTTTAATGACATCAACATTTATGACCTCTTTGTCTGGATGCATTATTATGTGTCAAGGGACACACTGCTTGGCGGGTCTGAAATTTGGAGAGACATTGATTTTGCCCATGAAGCACCAGGTTTTCTGCCTTGGCATAGACTGTTTTTGTTGCTGTGGGAAAAAGAAATCCAGAAGCTTACAGGGGATGAGAACTTCACTATTCCATATTGGGATTGGCGGGATGCAGAAAGCTGTGACATTTGCACAGATGAGTACATGGGAGGTCACCATCCAGCAAACCCTAACCTACTGAGCCCAGCATCATTCTTCTCCTCTTGGCAGGTAAGATGTGCAGGACATACAATGTCAGAGCAGAAAGGAACCTCAGCAATCACTCCTTCAGGGAGGTCTTTATAAAGTTCCCTCCAGACTTGCCCCACCTAGCATAGAAAAGATCCCTTGTTAAGAGCTCTCAGTGTACCTCATAATTTTCCTTTACAGCACACTTCAGATATTTGTGTGATTATTTGTCTAATCTTCTCTATTAGATTTCTAAGCTGCAATGAACAAAGAGTGCTTGATTCATCATGGTATTTCGCAGCACCTAGTACGATCCCTGGCAAATGGCAACAGCTCATTACATATTTGTGAATGAAAAAATAAATGAATGAATAAATGCATATTTAGATGATTAAATAAACAAATGATCTAGGCCAGTGTTTCTGAATTATAAAATTATTATTCAAATAAAACTCATATAGTGCACAAATTAAAAATGCAAATTCCTAGTCCTATCCCAGACCCATTGATCCTAATCTTCAGGAGAAGGTCCTGGGAAGGCATAATTTACTAAATGTCTATGGCGATTATTGTCATCAAAAAAGTTTGGGGAATACTTATTAGATTATATATTCATTTTTAATATATGAGCATCCTGAAGTTCAAATACGTAAATGAAAACAGCTAATATTCATTGAGCATGTAGCATGTGTGAGCCCTGCTGCAAGTGCTTTTGTGCATTAACTCATTTAATGTGCTTATTAACCTTTCCCCATTTTAAAGGTATAAAGGTATTGGGTAACTTGCATAAGATCACACAGGTGGTAAGCACCAAAAATATTTGGTTTTGGATAGTCTGGCTGCACGACTGCTCTATGCTTTTTCCAAGGACATGACTGCTGTGATATCTTCAGCTAAAGGATCTTGCCCATTCTGTCTCACTTTTTCATGAAGCTGCAGAAGAAATTAGCTTTCTTCCTAAATACTTGGAAACTTTAGATACAATATAAGGGATTGCTATTTTGAAATTGAATTGCTATTTCTCCTATTCTGAAGTTTTCATTATGGATTAGAGACAAAGGGTAACCAAAGAAATATGTGTTTAATTATTTATCATTTTAAAATCATGAAGATAGAAGGCTTTTCTGTCTGTCTTCCAAAAATTTCAAATGCAGTACTTTTGGCTAGCAATGCTTTGTGAAGTTAAACCCAATATTTGAATGGGATGGGAAGAATAGTGCACTTGATGCCTCACACTCTGCAGTTTTGAAATGTGGGTGCCACCACCTCCCAAGTTCACATGCCTTCCAAATGGAGCCTATTGAAGCTCATTGGAAAATGGCTACTGTATGATTTCCTGTGTCATGAACGTTAGCTATTTACCAAGAGTAATGGGTATATTCGTGTAGGAAAGGCTAGAAAAAATTTACTTGAAAAAGTCTATTTCAATAAGCCTTCAGACTTCCCACCTTAATCTATAAAGTGCAAAACTCTCATCTAGCTCTGACATCCTCTGTTACTGCTGAAGATACTGCCAAGCTTGGGTGTTGGATTTTCAGTCAGTTATAATGCTTTCCTTAACTATGTAGCTTTACTTGACCCAGAAAGGCTGGAGGATTATCTAAATTATCAGAGAAATAAATTACAAAAATCACACTGAAGCTTAATGGATAGATACAAGTTAATATTTAATTACATGAGGTGTATACTACCAGATGATACCCAGAATTATGTTTGTGTTGTTTTTTCTAATAATTTATTGATTATTAAGTGGATTTCTTTTTCTTTTTTTTTTTTAGGCTTGTGGCCAGTTTTATCACTTTCTACAGAAAATTTTTGGATCTAGTGTGTAAGCACTACTAGATTGAAGTTGTCACAATATTAAGTTCAACCTTGTTCCATGTTTTTAAATTAAAATTAGGATATAGAGTGAAGGACAAGACCACTGGGGGGATGGGGTGAAAACAAGCAAACTACAATTTAAATAAGGAAGGTGAATATTTAAAGGTGAACATTTGGGGTCCACCTACTATGTCTAAGTAGTGTCAAAGGATAATCAGTGGCAGAGATGACAGTCAAAGTCAGCTCCATTGGCTGTTTCCATTTCTTCACACAGCCTCTCTGGTTACAGAGTCCGTCAAAAATTAAGATCAGTTGCTTGTATTGATTTAATTCAGCAGTTCTTAGTGTCAAAATCATCTGGGGAGCTTTTTAAAAACGTTTTAAAAAATAAAACACTGTTGCACAAGTTCCGCCCACCAAACTTCTTTTTTATTTTTTTAAATTTATTTTTATTTTATTCATTTTTTATTTATTTATATTTTTCCCCCATCAACTTCGTGCCAGAAATTCAGATCCAGGTGGTTTGCTATGAAGTTCAGGCATCTGTATTTTTATAATAAAACCTCCTCATGTGATTCTAATATGCAGCCAGCACCGAGAATCACTGATTTAATGACTATGGAGATTGTTTTGGTATCTCTTTACTTTCACTTTATAAAAACACAAATTCTGTAAAAAACACACCATTAATTTGAATGGTTTTGCCTGAATTGAACCCTCAAATTAAGAACTAGACTATTTTGTGTGAGATGAAATTTGAGTAGCTTCCAGACTAAGTTCATTAGTACCTTCCAAATTAGCTAGGCTGATAGCTCCTTTCATACAAAACTTTCATTTTTTTTTTATTGGTTTCAGATATCTTTTCAACTCACAGAAAAATGGAGATTTTAGAGATTTGATAACATTTATTAACTGAGCAGAGAGAACGTCAATGTTATCTAGTACAGCGCCCGCATTTTATAAAAGAAGATAGAGAGGGCTACAAACGGTAGAATGATTTGTCCAGGGTCAAGTATCTGAGGACAAAAACCAAGTGGTTCTGACTCCAAGCTATTTAAGTCAAACGTGTTGTTCCCTGTTTATAAAAGTATCCATTTAGGCTCAGAAGGGGTAAAACAAACCACTAATTTATGGATGTATACTTTGGTATGTATTCATTTTGACTCCCTTAAAATTCATTTGCCCCAGACAACATGGGCAGACACAGTGATGTAGCCCTTTTCATTTATGTGATAATGAAAATATTCTATTAGACATTTATTGATCCACCTCCCTTACTCAGGTAGAATTTGACCCTCTCCTTTTGTGCCATAATTACATTTTTTACAGATTTATATCATAGAATCTATAATTTTTCAGTACATATTATGTTTCTCAAACTTGTCTGTGTCTAACAGATTGTTAGCTGCTACTAGGTAGAGACCATTTCTAAATATTACTGTATCTACAGAGCCCAGACATAATACATACATGAAATGCACTCTATAAATACATGCTGAATTGAACAAAATTTTACATCAGAGAAATGTTAGCTCCAGTGCTAACATAGATTAAAAATTATACTCTCCTTGGGTGGATTTCTAGGACCTTAGACCATACTTTTTTATGCATGGATCCCCAATGCCGAGGACATAACAATGTCAATACTAGCCACTTACTCAAATTCAGGGGTAAGACATTTTGTATAGTCTCCCTGGTAGTCCTATATATATGTGTGTTTGTGCATTCAAGAAAAAAGAAAGAACACAATAAAGAAGATCAAGCAAGTTACAACATAGCTGTTATTTAAACGAGATTAATAATATTTACTTGGCAGAGCTTTCTATCAAATAGGATAATATATTAAAATCAGATAATAAATGTTAGTTTTCTAAGAAAGCTTACATTCACAATTCATGTCTTCTGTTTGTTCATTTATTTGTTTGTTTAATGCCAAAAACTTTTAAAGTAGAGGTCATGTTTGTCATCAATTAAAATAGTCCATTATTTTTGGAGGTGGGGGTTGCCTAATAACATTTAAATACAAAATACCTATGCTCAACATAATTAGATCCATGTTATACAACCAACAGATAAGCTAGCCACAAAAAGAAAAGGGATATCAGGAATAGCTGTCATGATGAATCAAAAGAAAGAGTAAAAAACCTTTTCCAGCTGATAGACATGAGCAAATTGTGGCCAGGGAATACACTCATCAGGTGAAAAGCATATCACATGGAAGCAAACTGTGGGAAGAAAAAAAGGCACATTTCAGCAGAAAGTCATGGGTTTTAGGTAACCATGACAACAGCTCAGTGAAATAACAGCTTCTCTTTTTTCTCTATAAAAAATATTCTGTGGAATGTCATATGGTTTACATTTTTTTCCCAGATAAACCTCTAATGCCGTAACAGAATCTTTGCACCTGAAAGCTTTTGATAGCTGACCCTTTATTGCTATTTCTTTAGATTTAAGAGAAAACTATATAGGTTCCTCTGTTTCTTCTTTCTATCTCCCTTTTTATCCTTTGATTTGGGGCAGTTGATTTTTTCCCCCAGTGTATGTTATAAATCACTTGTGTTGAAAGAAAAAAAGAACAAAGTTGTCATCAGAAGACCTGGGCTCAAATTCTATCTCTGCCACTTACCAGATGACATTGGACAAGTTATTTAGAATCTTTGACCTTTGGTTTTTCTCAACAGAAAAAAAAAATGAGGTCCAATTATCATATAAGTTTCTTTTTTGTGTTAACAAGAGGACTAAATGGAATAAAAGCAGAATAATGTAGAAGAAAGACTATTATAACTTGCCAACAAGACCCTAAGCAAGTTGTTTAATTATTCTGAGACGTTTTCCTCTAAAATTAGAATGACATAGCTTAAAACATTACTGTGAAAAAATTCAATGAAATTTGTTCCTGCTAAATGACACGTTTAGTATCTGACATATTGTTTGAGTTTCATGTGTGGAAAGAATTATTATATTTTTAAATGATATATCAAAGTTAGAAATTATATTAATGAATATCTGAACAGTATTATGGACCTAGGGTTAAGAATGATTTGGTGGCTGTCCAATGGTCTTGTATTCAATAATAATTATAGTAGTTGTCATTTTTAAACACTACACCTGGCACTATACTAAGTGATTTACATATGTTAGATTATTTGATCCTTGATAAATTGTTATAATTCCAATTTATAGATGAAAAACTTGATACTCAGAGAACTTAAGTAACTTGTCCAAGGCCACGTAGCTAATAGGATCAATACTGGAAACCATATTTTTCTGACTACAGTCTTCATGATCATAACCACAGTGCTAACAATTTCTCATACTCTGCCTCCTCTTCTGTGTCAAATATAAAGACAATGGTTTGGTGTTAAGTTTTTCAAATTATTTCTAGAACCAGGGTAGAATTCTTCCTTGTTACTAATACCTCCAGTCAACGGAACACTTAGTCACCTGGCAGTTGGCATTTCAGCAAAAATAATTTCATTCAAACCTCTTAAATTTAACTGAGTCTGCTGTAGGAGTCTTTTAGGCAGCAGGATCTTTTGAAAATACCCTGAGAAGGTTTATTATTCAAAGAGGAAAGAAAATGATTTCATCTACATACCTGCTGTGGTGTTGAGCTAATCAAAATTATAAAGGCATCCAACATATTAAATTCATTGCAAAAGTTAGGTTAGTTTGATTCAACCGTTCCTAAGCCATTAATAGGAAGTAATAAATTTAGTGGCTACAGGTTTGGAATCAGGGGGACTGTGTGTTAGTGTTCTGGTTCTGATTCCAAACATCATATGACCTTAAAAGAAGTCACCCAACAGTTCTAGTTCTCAATCACATATGAATAAAAGGATTGAGGGATGTCTTGAGGTATAAGGAAAACTAGAAACTGAAATTTTTTGAGCCAGGAACTATTTGTTGAGGAGTTTCTTCTCATATATCATAGTACAGTTAAAGAAATTGAGACTTACCAAGTCTAAAGAACATGTTCATTGCCACATTGCCAGTAAGTAAATGAGCCAGAATGGAAACCTGCATCTACTTGAAACTGGAGCCGAATTTTTTTCTACCATACAATGGTTCAATTCTTAAATTATATCTTAGTGACCAAAAATTAAAAGTAGCTTCTCTAAGAGTTGCTTGTCTAACACAGTAGCAGCCATCTTTCTATGTGTGTTTGTAAGTACACTATGATGTTTGCACAATGACAAAATTGTCTAATGACATGTTTCTCAGAAAATATCCCTGTTGTTAAGTGATGTATAACTGTATTAGTCTAATAATTAGAAATCTAAAGATGTTAATCAGGAATTCCAACCCTTCTACCTTCTCCTCTTGACTCACAGGTGGTGACAATTTCTTTAACACAAATGTGTTTTGTACAGATTATCTGTAGCCGATTGGAGGAGTACAACAGCCATCAGGCTTTATGCAATGGAACTCAAGAGGGACCATTACTGCGCAATCCTGGAAACCATGACAAAGCTCGGACCCCGAGGCTCCCCTCTTCAGCTGATGTGGAATTTTGCCTGAGTTTGACCCAGTATGAATCTGGTTCCATGGATAAAGCTGCCAATTTCAGCTTTAGAAACACACTGGAAGGTAATCTCTTTATTTTCATTCACTTATAATTTTTTTTTCTAAATTCATGTTTACAGTCTCTTATCCAAAATCCTGGGCCCAGAGATATTTGAAAATTCAGAATTTTCTGAGTTGAGTAAGGATATGTGTCATATATATCTATATTGACAATAACCCTAGCGGACTCTGGGCAGCACATCATAATCCAACATGTTAACAATGCTTCAGAGAAATGTATGAATATAGCCACCACGGGAATAAACAGAGACAATAGACAGCCCAATGGTGAATAAAGTCAGGTTTTTCCACTAAAAGAGTATTGCTGCAAAATAAAATAATTCCATTTTCGGAGTTTTTTATGTTGTGAAATTATAGATATATGACTATGGACCTACATAGTATTTTCCTAAATTTTAATGTGTGAGACAAGTTCATTCTTTTAACTGTAATAAGGACACAATTCATATGTCAGCTCAAGCTTCCATCCTATTATCCCTCAAGATTTCTGTGATTCATCAGAGATTCCTTCTCATAGTCTTTACTCACTCCTAGTTATTTCTCCTACAAATTTCTCAATCTTGCTTGCATCTTCCATTCAACATCTGTCCATTCTTCTCTGCTCAGAGCTGACTCAGTCACGAAACCCATCCCATTCACCTCAATTTGCACTGGGGAAATAAACTCACAACAACCAAAACAACACAAAAACAAGAACGCTCACTCAAGTCACAAATTTAACAGGTGGTTTGGGAAGGCCTAGGGAGCTAATTCGTGGCAAGGCAGACAATTTAAAACTTAACACTGTAGACATCCTACCTCCTGAAAGTCCTTTGGCAGCCTACCATGCAGACAAACCTTTCTATTTTGTAATCTTTTTTGCCTTAATATTTTTCTTTTTGTTGTTTTACACCCTAACTTTTCTTGATCTATTGTACAGAGCAGTTTTACTGTCATATTTATTTTTCCTGTTTTATTCCAAACCGTAATCTCAAGGTCTTATACCCAGAAGCAATTTAAGCAACGAGCGTCCCGTTCTGAAGAGGAATTGTTTACCAGCTGTTAAAATACAAATTGTTTATCCTTATGCAGAAATATTAATGATTAACTTTTTAAAGTAATCAGTATGTGCAAGGCATTGTTCCAAACACTTTGTATGACATTATCTCACTTAATTCTTACACCTATCCCCCGAGGAAGATTGCATTATTATTCCCACTTTAGAGAGAGGAAATAGGATTAGAGATTTTAAGTAATTTGGATATAATTGGTCACTGAGTAAGTGGCAGAGAAAATATGCATCTAGATTTGTCAAGTACCAAAGTCCAGTTTCTTTCCATTGCACTCTTATGACCCAGAGTGATTTGAAAGTTTCTTAAAAGTGGACAATATCAATTTGGTCTTTCAATATAATACAAGAAGGCAATGCATAGTGCCAGGGATTTTCAGACCCCATATGCCAAGACTAAGACATGTAATTTGGCAGTCACCACCTGGGAAAATTGAGTGTCCCGTGGGACTCTGCAGGGATTAACAACAGTACTCCAAATGCTGACATTAATGACATTGCAAAGCAGGGCTTCATCTTTAAGGGAACTGGAGTACTTTGCAGGTTTTTCAGGCACAGTTTTCAGTCATGAGTGACAAAGCATATACTTTATTATTAAGGAACATGGGCTGGTTAAAAAAATAAGGCAGGGGAATCTCACTGCTCCAGGGCCTCACGTCAAAGAAGAAAAGTGGCTTAAGATGTATCAGCTGAGCCAGTGGTTTTCAAATAAAGTTCTAACACAGACAGGTAACGTCAGATTCATTGCAAAGAACTTGCTACTGCTAATAATTTATGTTTGTGCATTTTTTTTCAATAACTTATCATTCACACACTCTGGTACACTTTCTTGAGAAGCAGAGAAAAAGGTATAACATGGCACATTATCTGGCGCATAGCAGGTGTTCAATAACTATTTGATAATTGAATACATAAATAATAACTAGGGTCCTTCTGATTGCATCTACTCCATAACTTAGCTTATCCATGCCTGCTGTATAAACTCCATGTCATGGTGGGAAAATGTTGGAAACCATTGATCTGAGCTACCAACAAGCACTTTTCCTGACTAGGGACATATTTTTAAACTTTTACTTAGAAATAATTTCAAGCTTACAGTAATGTTGCAAAAATAAAAGCAGTACAAAAATTGTGTATATACTCTTTGCCCAGATTCACTTACTGTTTACATGTTATCCTGTTTCTTTCTCTCTCTCTCTGTTGCTCTCTCTCTCTCTCCCCCTACCCAGTCTGAACCATTTGAGGTTAAGTTGCCTAGATCACAACTCTTTACTCCTAAGTATTTCAGTGTATATTTCCTAAGAATAAGAATGATCTCTTACATAACCATGTAACAATTTTCAACTTCAGTAAATTCTATATTGATATAATGCTTTTATCTAATCTGTTTATATTTCAGTTTTTTCAATAGACCTAATAATATCCTTTACAGCATTTTTCCTCTCCAGAATAGGAGCCTGTCTAGAGTCAAGTAGCACTTAGTTGTCATGGTTCTTTAGCCTTCTTCAATCTGAAATGTTTCCATAGCCTTTTGTGTGTGTATGTGTCTTTATGAGACTGACAGTTCTGGAGAATGCAGTCCCTCTCCTTCATTTTTTAATGGAATGTTCTTTTTGAATTTGTCTGGCATTTCCTTGTGACTGGATCCAGGCAATGCATTCTTAGCCAAACTTCTACATAGATGATTTTGCATCATTCTAAGAGGATATCACATCTGGAGGACACGATGATCATCTGCCTCACACTGGTGCTTAATTTTGATCACCTGCTCCAGATATGGTCTAATTTCCCTGCCATATTACTTTTTTGCCCCTTTCCAATTAATACACTATCTACATGGAGACACTTTTAAAATTATGCAAATATCCTGCCTCTCATCACACTTTCTCCTACAGTTAGTATCCATTGATGGTTACAAAATTATGACTTTGCAACTTCAGCATTTCTTTTACATATAGTAGCCAACATTTAGGATTCTACTGTCGGCAAAAATCCTTTCTTCTTTCCTTCCTTCCTTCCTTCCTTCCTTCCTTCCTTCCTTCCTTCCTTCTTTCTTTCTTTCTTTCTTTCTTTCTTTCCTTCTTACCTACCTATCTATTAATGGTATGGAGTAAAGGCTTTCTGTTTTTTCAATGGTGTATAATTCAGTGTGCTTAATTATCTTTATTCTCAATGGTCCCAGAATTTGTCCATGGGTATAACTTCAAGCCGGTTCTTATGTCTCTGTTTTACATATACATCATTTTTAAGCACTTTCTCCCTGGTGTAACAAATTACTCTAGAGTTATCTTGTATGTACAATGCTCCAGGTCTAGAATTAGCCATATCTCCAAGGAGCAATGATTCTTTTCATTGGGAAGAATATTCAAGGCCAAGATCTGGGCTCAAGTTTTGTTCACTGAAGAGACACATATCATCTCACAGCCTAGATAGGGTAGAGATGAATTGTTGCTTTTGATTGAACCTTATAGCTATTGCTGCCCTTTTCTTTTTAGGCCTTGTGAAAGGTGTATAATGTGCTTCTCATGGAAAAAATTCTCATAGTCATTCCTAGGATGAAGGAATTGTTGTGTTTTTTTCCACTGAACTTATTTATGTAACACCAGCTTCCTCTCAGATATCAATGCTGAATTAAAGAGTGAAGATAGGCAATTTTTGAATTGCATAATAGAGACCTCATGTTCCTAGATAAAGCAAAAAAAAAAATAATCTGCATTATAGGAGGTGGTCTTCTGATTAAAATAGGGGTCTCTGTGGAGTACAGGGTTATTAGATTCAAAGAGGAATATTCTCTTGTGCAAATCTACGACTACCCATTGTGCCCTTTTTTCGCAGTTTGTAAGAGTGTTAACTAAATTAGCACTGTTGGGGGTGGGACATGGGGACTGGGAGTTCAGTGACATGGTGAAAGGCAATTAAATTAACTAAGTATACATTTTCTACTAGAATTTTTATGGTTTCACGTCTTACATTTAAGTCTTTTATCCATCTTGAATTAATTTTTATATATGGTGAGGGATAGGGGTCGTGTTTCATTCTTCTGCATGTGGCCATCCAGTTTTCCCACCATTTATTGAATAGGGCTTACTTTCCCCAGTATATGTTGTTGTCTACTTTGTTGAAGATAAGTTTGTCATAGGTAGATGGTTTTATTTCTGGATTCTCTGTTCTGTTCCATTGGCCTGTGTCTCTACTTTTATAACAGTACCATGCTGTTTTGGTTACTATAGCCTTGTAGTAGAGGGTGTCCCAAGAGTCTCCATACAAAGAAAAAATTTTGTAAAATTTTGTTGTGAATATTTTGTAAATAGAGGTATATTTAGCTACAATTTCCCATTTTCCCTATGTACGGTGACTTTTGGGACACCCTGTATAATTTGAAGTCTAGTAGTGTGATGCCTCCAGATTTGTTCTTTTTGCTTAATATTTCTATGACTATTTGGGCTCTTTTTTAGTTCCAAATGAAGCGTAAAATTACTTTTTCTAGATCTGTGAAATATGATGCTGGTATTTTCACAGGGATTGCATTGAATCTGTAAATCACATTGAGTAGTGTGGACATGTTAACAATGTTGATTCTACCAATCCATGAGCATGAGATGTTTTTCCATTTGCTTGTGTCATCTATGACTTCTTTCATCAGTGTTTTGTAGTTCTCCTTGTAGAGATCTTTCACATCCTTGAACGCCTGTCAAATTCTTAATCATTAATTCTTAATGCCTTGTCTCCCAAAGCAGGGGGGTGGCAGAACCAGAATGTGTTCATCTCCTCTGGTCATTAGAAACTCTGTAGTTAGCATGCAGTAATAGCCTGCTAGAAATTATGACCATTTGAACTTTAGGGGGCATTTTAATTTTTGCAGAGACAGATTTCTTTAGAACCAGTGACATTGTTGAGACATCTGGGTGGTAGGGACTTAAAGTTTTATATTTCTTTGCTTTTTTTTTTTAGTTTAATATTGTTAGTTTATTTTTTTTCCTTTTATTTCAGAATATTATGGGGGTACAACACTTTGGTTATATATATTGCCCATGCATTGGCCATGTCAGACCTACAATCGTGGACATCCCCCAAACTGTGTGCCCTGCACCCATTCAGTGAGAGTTTGCCCATCCCCTCCACCCCACTCCTGCCTGCCCACCTCCTGATGAATATTATTGCCATGTGTGATATAAGTATTGATCAGTTAGTACCAATTTCATGGTGAATACCAGTGGTGCTTGTTTTTCCATTCTTGTGATACTTTGCTTCAAAGAATGGGCTCTAGTTCCATCCAGGGTAATACCAGATGTGTTAATTCACCGTTGTTTTTTATTGCTGAGTGATACTCCATGGTATACATATACCACATTTTATTAATCCCCTCGTGTATTGATGGTCACCTGGGTTGTTTCCACATCTTTGCAGTTGTGAATTGTGCTGCTATAAACATTTGTGTGCAGATGTCTTTATTATAGAATGTCTTTCTTTCCTTTGGGTAAATGCCCAGTAGTGGGGTTGCTGGATCATATGGTAGTTCTACTTTTTGTTCTTTGAGGTATCTCCATATTACTTTCCATAGAGGTTGTAATAATTTGCAGTCCCACCAGCAGTGTATGAGTGTTCTTATCTGTCCACATCCCTGCCAACATTTGTTGTTTTGAGACTTTTTGATAAAAGCCAATCTCACTGGAGTTAAGTGATATCTCATTGTGGTTTTGATTTGCATTTCCCTGATGATTAGAGAAGTTGAGCAATTTTTTCTATGTTTGCTGGCCATTATTCTGTCTTCTTTTGCAAAGTTTCTGTTCATGTCCTTTGCCTATTTTTTAATTGGGTTGTTTGATTTTTTTCTTGTTAATTTTCCTAAGTTCTGTATAGATTCTGGTTATCAGCCCTTTATCAAATGTGTAGCATGCAAATATTTTCTCCCATTCTGTAGGTTGTCTGTTCACTCTAGTGATAGTTTCCTTGGCTGTACAGAAGCTTTTTAATTATATTTCTTTCTGTAAGAACTTAGAATAGTTTAAAGTTTGAGGATATTATTGCTTGACACTCAGTAAACTTTTAGCAACAGCTTCAGTAATGATATAACCTGGCTTCTCTCTGCAAAGAAAAAAAATGGAGTGTTAGTCCTCACATATTTACACATTTTAAATGACTCTTCTATCTCTTCCCTCTTCTACTCCCTTTCTCTAATGATACTGGTATGCAATCTGTTGTTCTTTTAAAACATGAATATTGATAAAGTAAAGTAAATTTATTTAAGGCATGTGTCATCTTTGCTCTACATTAAAAGGTGCTGATATTATGTGCTGTCAAGCACCATCTTAGGAAGCTCCTTTGGGGGGAGAGGGGGGAGAGAGGGAGAGAGAGAGAGAGACTGACTTTATAGATTGGAATAGTATCTATTAAGATCAATTGCAACACTGATTTTGAAGGCACATAGAACTGGATTTAAATATAAGTTCTAACCATCTTCTTCCTCATTTATAAAATGTGTCTAATAATTACATGTTTAGGCTATTGTGTGGATATATGTACTAGCTTATTATACATACATAGGAAATATTTCCATTTTCCCTCCTGCCTTCTCTGTAATCTTCAATAGTTTTATCAACATCTTTTATAATTTAGCATATGTTATCAGTCTTCATGATATGTATTTATCTATACTCAAGAGTTTTCATTTACTTTTTCATCATTTGAGTTTACTGCTGTGGAAAATGTCCTTTTACTAAAATATAATCTTATTTTCCAAGAATTCAATTTATGGTCCTAGAAAATCTTTGTGGAGCAAAATAATAATGTACCTCTTCTGATGGACACTTTAATTCCTTAGACAAATCTTGAGGGAAATGCCACTAGTCATTAGCAATAAATACTGCAAAGAAAAAGTAGAACTATTTTTATGCATTTATTAATTAAACAAATATGAGTTGGGAGACTTCACGAATATTAAAGGCAAATGAACAATGTCTGACACATACATAGGATTGCTTTGAGATCTTCTACAGTGATTGATCTCAAATATTTTGGTTTCAGGATCCATTTATGACTCTTGCAATGTAGGGAAAACCAGCAAGTTTTTTTTATGTTGGTTATATTTATGACTACTTACCATTTATAAAACTGAAATTGAGAAATTTTGAAAATATGTATTGATTCATTAAAAATAATAATAAATTCATTATATGCTAGTAAAAATAAAATAATTTTAAAAATATGTTCAAAAATACTAAGTGGAATGATACTGCTTTATATTTTTGCAAATGGAATACATCTGGATTTTTATATTTGCTTCTGCACTCAATATATTATGATTTCCTGTTTGGTTGAAGAACCTTAAGAAAATCTAGCTTCACATAATTATATAATTAGAATAGGAAGAAGTATTTTTAAAACTATATTCAGATAATTGTGAATCTTCTTTTTTTCTACACTAAAACTTCAGAAGTGGCAATTTCTTGAAAGTTTAATTGCACTGTCAAATCTGAAACCATATCAGTGAACTTTTTGTTCTTGTTACATTAAAATCCATTGATCTGTCCTGCATTATGAATGGGTATTTTACCCATGAATGCTTTTATAATATTATGCCTGGGTCATTTGAAAAATACTGAATTAGGCAGATCTTCCAAATGTTGAAACATCTATTTATAAAATATTCAAAAGTCATATTCATTAACATCACCACTGATCTCATCAGAAATGTCTTTAAGTATTGCGACGAGACTCTGTCAAGCTCAGTGATGGAATCAAATTTTCTAAAATTCTAATTTTTGCTTGAAAGCTTGAACTGTATTATTGGGAAAAAATATCATCAGTTGTTTTAAGTGACAGACTTACTTTGCTGACTTTCAAGAGAATATCTGCCAAATGCCTAAGTCTCAATAACCAGTTTATCTCTCAATTCTGCATTCAAGTGAAAATTATATTTCATGAAAAAACACAGTCATTTCAGCTCTCAACACAAACAATGATGCAAGTGCTTTTACCCTAAATGATCATATTTCAGAATGTGGAAGTAATATTAAATATGTATGTGCCATTCTGTCAGACAGAAAATTAAAAAGACATGTAAAAAGGATAGAGTTTGTAAAAATATTTTTATTGCTTCATCAAGGGCATTCTTAAGTGAAACTGGTATTCATTCATTTTTTACTGCAAGTGTATGGCTGGTAAAGAATACAATGAGTACTAGTACAGTTGGTCATCATTGCCTTGATTTGTGCTAAGACACCAGAAGATTTACCCACCATTACTTTTGCACCATGAGTGCAAAAGTGAACACAGAAAAAGGAAAAACACATCTTAGTATTATTAGGAAAATAGTTTTGACATTGCAGATCCTCTTAAAGAATTTCAGGCACTTCAAGGAGTCCATTGGCCACATTTTGCTAATCTATAAAACATCGTGATGGTGGAATAATGAATTTTTAAACATGAGGGCATCTGGGAAGACTTTATTAATTTCAAGCGTAATTCTGCAATTTCAGGGTAAAGTACCAAAGAAAGTTAATATGCAAAGGTATATTTGCTAAATCAAAAGAGTTGATGATTACAAGTGTATGTTACTGGGCATTTCTTCTGGGGATTCTGACTCAGTAGTCCTGGCTGTGGGAGCGGGGATGTCAGCTTTCAGGGTCTGAAATGTCGGTTCTTTGTGTGCTCATGGTCGAAGAATGACCAGACGCACCAAAGTAAGGCAAACATGAAAATGAGGTTTATTGAGGAGAGAAAAATAGGATTATAGAGCAAGAGCAAGGTATAGGTTTACAGAGCATGATACATACACCATGGATGACAACCGGACCCACTGTCACAGCAAAGGGAGAACAAAAGGAAGGGCACAAAAAAGAAGGGCCTGGTTATGGTCTGTGTCTTGTTTTGTAGAGCCCAGATTGGGAACTCCTTCATGGCTCAGATGTCACCATGGAACTACTTTGACTGGACAGTTTGGGAGGTGTATGACATGAGTCTTACTGTGCATGCAGATCTCCCATGAGCCTCTCTGAAAACCCATGGGGGCCAGGGGCAGGGTGTGAATTACAGCAGCATCCACTTTTGTCCCTGGGAGATCCCGAATGCCTTGCTAACTACCTAGCAGGGATGTTTGTGACCCCCAGAGAGCCACATTGACTCACTTCATTAGACATATTGACTCACATAATGACATTGAAAATGATCAAAATGAGTACGTATGTGTATATATATAATGCATGTATGTATATATATAATTTCAGAAAGGCTTATTCAATAAAAATGGCATAATCTTTTTATATTAAATCTTCCTGTTAATACAGGCTGAGCACAGTGGCTCATGCCTATAATCCCAGTACTTTGGGAGGCCGAGGCAGAAGGATTGCTTAAGGCCAGGAGTTTGAGACCAGCCTGTGCAATGTAGCAAGACCCCATCTCTAAAAAAACAATTTAATTAGCATGGCATGATAGCCTGAGCCTGTAGTCCCAGCTACTCAGGAAGCTGAGGCACAAAGATCACTTAAGCCCAGGGGTCCGAGGCTGCAGTGAGCTGTGATCACACCACTGTGCTCCAGCCTAGACAACAAAGCAAGATCCTGTCTCTAAAACAAACAATTAAACACCTTCCTGTCAATACAAAGAGCATATACACACATATTTCTTTTGAGCAGAAATAAAAGGTGGTTTCTGGAAATGGTACACTAGTCACCTTGCTTTTCTCTCTGGTGGCTGTCTAGGTTGTCTATAGTGGGTTGGATGTAACCTGAGGGCTCTCATCAGGATGGGGTCCAGACATACCTTCCAGGATTAGGAAAGTTGAGGGACGACATGTAAACCCCACAGTGGAGCAAGCACCACAAAACTATGAAAATACAGGTTCTTTATAGTCAATAGTAGGACATTGTGGTTCCCACACTTGATCTTATTTTTAGTCAATGCCTCAGGTGATTTTTATGACAACACCTACAAGGGAGCTCTGCTGTATAGCAGGTTACTGTATTCACAACACTTGTTTCCGTATGATGTACAAAGTAATGGAGGGGGGAGCAGATTTTTGTAGAGTCAACTTTAGAAATGTGGCTACAAAAACTTGCTATTTCATGCCTACATTTCTCTTCTTTGCAAGCTCCCCCTTACCTCAAGGACAGAAAAAAAGAGATGTTATTTTTATAAAATGAGATTTCTGTTCAGTAAAATCTCTCGTGTGAAAAAAATGGTCTTTTTTAAATTTGTAAGTCTGACCATTAGCCTCAGATTCACATGGTGTAAATAGACTTCTTTGTCATCCAAAGGGCTTTAGCTATATTAAAGCAAGAAAGTAATGGATATTTCTGTTTCCACTTTCATATGAGAAACAGAGATGGGGGAGCAAAATTAATATTTGTTGATCACCTGATATTGTGCATATTTTCAAGCCAATCATTTGAAGTTTGCAAGTACACAATGAGGTAGATTTTGTTTTGATTTTACAGATAAGGAAACTGACAATTGCATAGTTGATAAACACCAGAGTTGAGCCTCCTACTTCAAATTATCTGATTCCAAGGCTGATATAATTCCACCTCAGCATGAAGGCTTCTCTAGGTTGCTAGAAGAAAACTGAGACTCTGATACATTCCCAGTCCTGCGTCTGGTATATGATCCAACACTAATCACTTTGCTCAGTAGGAGCAGGGCCACTCGGGCCCCTAAGCCAGCGATTCATGTCTCATGTCTTGCTTGCTTGCTCCATTTCAAATGGCACTAAATGCATACATTTGAAAAGAAGAAAATTCTCAAATTAGTAATATAAGTTCAACCTCAGGAACCTTAGAAAAAGGAGAAAAAAATAACACCAAAGCAAAAAGAACGAAGAAAGTAAGAAAGATAAGAGTAGAAAGCAATGAAATTAACCAATAGAAACAGTGGAGAATGAGAATACAACAAAGAGCTGGTCCTCTGAAAATATCAATAAAATTGACAATCTAGCAAGATTTAAAAGAAAAAAGAGTGAAGACACAAATTACCAAGATCAAGAAAGAAACAGGGAACATCACTACAGATCTTGCAGATATCAAATGGGTAATAAAATGGATACTATGAATGCTCTACGTACATAATTTGGCAATTTAGATGAAATGGACCAGTTCCTCAAAAACCACAAATAACTACCACCTACCCAATACGAAATAGACAACTTGAATAGCCCTATAAATGTTAGAGAAATTGAATTGGTAATTTAAAAATTCCCAAAATAGAAATCTTCAGGTACAGAAGGTTTTCCTTGAGAATTCTACCAAGTATTTAAAGAATTAACACAAAGTCGGTACAATCTCTTCCAGAAAATAGAAGAAAAGGGAACAATCCCAAAATTATTTCATAAAGCTGGTATTACCCTGATACTAAAACCTGATAAGAAGGAAATAGCAGATCAATATTTCTCATGTATATAGACATTTAGAGGTAAAAATTCTTAACAAAATATTAACAAATAGAATTCAGCAATATATAAAAATAATTCCATCTCTTAAAACTAGTGGGGTTTATTCCAAAAATGCAAAGCTGGTTCAATATGTAAATATTCTGCATCTTGACTCTTTCAATGCCAATATCCTGGCTGTGATAGTCTTCTATATTGTATGATATTTTTTCAAGGTTACCATTAAGGTTATCATGAATAAAGGACACATGAGATCTTTCTCTATTATTTCATACAGCTGAATGTGAATCTTTCATTATTTCAAAATAAAATTTTTAATTAAAATATAATTTTAGGCTAATATTTGAAGTTTAGATGGATGAAATAAAAGGTCACATTGTTAAGAACCTTCTTTTGATCAAACAATAGACAATACTAACTTTTATGCATTGGCATATTTTTGATCCGTAAAGATCAAGACATCTAATTTGTAACATCATCCAAGATAATATCACAGTTAATATATAAGAAAGTAGGCTTGGGGAAAACATATAATATAGATTTTAATCTAAATGTTGCATTATACAAACAGCTATTATTACTTTCTTGCCTGCCATTTTGAAGTGAATGGAAGAATTATTGTGCCAGAGAATAAAATAATTGTTCAGTAACTGGTATACAGATGACCTGGACTTATGGATTGCTGACAGAGAATTTCCTTAAATTATACATCATAGTTATAGTGACTAAGAACTATCCAAACCCCTAGTTTTGTAAGTATTTTTAAAACATATTTATTAATCTTTATAACCATTCTTCTTAGATGTTCTTTCTTTGTTTTTATTTGTACACCAATATTAGCAGTTGCTTTTTATTTCTGTGTCTTATATTATGAAAGAATGAGTTTCCTATCAATTTATAATGGCCACTGTTTATGTTATGGTAAGGTAAGAACTATACACCTTTTATTAAGTTAATAGCCAAGTAGATGATGAAGCTTGTTCACTGGTTAAGAAAGACCCTTGCTCCTACTTTTAAGTCTTGCAGTTGAGTTTAAATTCTTGCCATGGAAAAAAATTATGTATGTATAAAAGGGCAGTCCAGAAAATATCCAGCCATAATTTCCTAATTTTTCATATGATATAGCTGGATACTTTCTGGACAGCCCGTATGTGTGTGTATGTGTATGTGTACACATATATATATGTACATACATATATATAAATGATTACATGCCATTGGCTTTGAAAATTTCTTATGAATAGTCTAAACAATCCATTGAAATAAACAATCTATCCTTTAAAGAGATCTATATAAAGTAAGAAAAGTAGAGAGAAAAGTTGATCATTAGATTTACCTATATGGGAAATACATATGGTATTTCCCTTTTAGAGCTTCAAAACACACCATAGCATAAAGTCTGAGATCTTCTGCAATATAGAGAATTTTATTTAATCCAAAATATTTCCAACTAATTTGATCATGGAACCTACCTCTCACCATCACCTCATGTCTTTTATTTTCTCAAATACTCTTTAAAAACCTTGTAGTTTATAAATTTCAAGAAACTTACTTGGGAAAATATGCTCTAAAATTAAAATGTTACACCTACAAATACCAAGGGTTAATGCTAATCTCCATGTTTCATAAGCAGCAAATCAACTTTATGCCAGAGACTATGAATAATTGTCCTTTTATTCTTTACACTTAAGCTTAGGAGGATTACTAGATTATTTATTTGTTTAGGTAGAGTTTTAAAGTAGAAGCTTGTAGTAGAGCTTTAGCTAGATTCAAGGGAAAATGTGTGAAATGGAAGCTTGTCTCCAGGGCCAAGTATGTGATAAGATAGTACTTTCCTGAAAAAAGCCATCCAGTTTTTTAAAAATAATAATTAAGGTCACTGCATTGTAGAACTTCAGAAACACCATTCAAATTTTATTGTATTATGATTAAAATTATAAAACAATGTAAATGGTACTCCCTAGGGTTGTGCATCTTTACTGTGCTATATATCTATCCTCCTTTAAAAATTAAAACTTAAAAAAATCCTAATAGCTCGCATTTATTGAGAGGTTACTAAATACTAGATACTTTATATTAAACTATTCATCTACAATTTTCAACCTTACTCTATGTAGTAAGTTATATTTATTATGTATATTTTGTATATTGAAATAATGTTCAGAAAGACAAAGCAACCTTCCTACAGCAACATAGCTCATAAGTGGCAGAGCTGGAATCTGAATTCTGAGCTCATAATGTCATTAGGAAATGTTTAGAAATGTGATAAGAATACTACCATTTTTTGAGAAAGATCACTAGTACTAAAGACACATGACCCTTGATAAGTCATTTAACTTCACTCATATATTTCATCTATAAAATAAAGATAATATTTCTGTTCTATCTATCTTTGAGTGTTCATGAGATTATCAACTAAGAAGCTGTTTGTTAAATGTAGGAAACCTCTGTTATCATGTCACAATGAAGAAAATCATTTTTAGGATTTATTCAAAGTACGTGAATTTTGGTATTTTTATCAATAATTTTTGCCCAAGCAATTTTTCATTTTCTTTTTCATCCTGTAGTAATTGAGAATCTTGTGAAAGCGAGTGAGTTCACAGAGGGTAACTTACCAATAGAAGTTTTAAAAGCTTATGAACTTGGAATTGTAACTTTAGTGCTTAAATAAATAGAAGGGAATGTACTAATAAAAAGAATCAGCATTATAGGCAGAAATACCTGAAGGATGGTAGTTAAGCAGGATAAGAAGCATCACTTGCATATGCACCAAAACCAACGGTGGAACAAAGTATTCCATCTGAGATTCCATATGCCATTAGTTTCACGGGATATTGCTGAATTAGCCTATTTCACCTTCTATTAATTGGGGCTTACTTTAAAGTATTGTAAGACAGAAAAACCCAGTAATGTGCCTCTAAAAAGATAAAGGTTGATTTTGCTCTAACGAATCAATGTGAGGGTAGATCATCCGGGCCTGGCAGTGCAATTCTGCCATCCTCAACTCACAGTTTCCATCTCTCAGTCTTCATCTTAGTATTTCAGTTCTAATTATCAGGAAGACCAAAAAGTGGGAAGAGGAGTGCATGCCCATTCCTTTTGAAAGGAATAATTTAGAAGTGTCATCATTTCTGTTCTATCCCATGGTCAAACAGACATGATCTCATTTAGTTTTAAGGAAAACTGGAAAATGTGATCTACTGCTAGTGGTCATGTACTCAGCTACACTAAGGATATTCATTATTAGGAAAAAGAAGATAATTATCATTGGTAGAAAAAGTAACAATCTCTGCCACAATCTCTTTTGCCAGTGTTTTATAAAATATGTAAAATAAAAATCAAGTACTCTTACCATAGTGTTCCATCTACTAAATTTCACATAAAATAACATTAATTCTGTAGTAGCAAATGAAGGGTCAAAATCCTCTTTTACTCCAAACCTTTCAAGTTATTAAACTTGTGACCATTTATTATCTACCTTAGGAAGGTTGAATGTATTAATTAAAGTAATGGTAGAATCTGTAACAAACAAACCCCAAAATCTTAGTGGTCTAACTCAATAAAAATTGATTTCTTTTTTTTTTTAATTTCAGAATATTACAGGGGTACAAACACTTCGGTTACATAAATTTCCTTTGCATGACCTGAGTCAGAGCTACAAGTGTACCCATCCCACAGACAGTGCACACCACACCTGTTAGTTGTGAATTTACCCATTCCATCCACCCCCCTCCTACCTGCCTGACACCTTATGAATGTTACTTCCATATGTGCACATAGTGTTGATCAATTACTACCAATTTAATGGTGAGTACATGCAGTGTTTGTTTTTCCATTCTTGTGATACTTCACTTAGAAGAATGGGCTCCAGGTCCATCCAGGATAGTACAAGAGGTAGTTCACCATTATTTTTATAGCTGGGTAGTACTCCATGGTATACACATTTTATTAATCCACTCATATATTGATGGGCACTTGGGTTGTTTTCACATCTTTGTGATTGTGAACTGTGCTGCTATAAACATTCGAGTGCAGAAGTCTTTTTTTATAGAATGTCTTTTTTCCGTTTCGGTAAATACCCAGTAGTGGGATTGCTGGAGCAAATGGTATTTTTAGATCTTTGCAGTATTTCCATACTGCTTTCTATGGAGATTGTACTAGTTTGCAGTCCCACCAGCAGTGTATGAGTGTTCCTATCTCTCTGCATCCATGCCAACATTTGTTATTTTGGGACTTTTTGATAAAAGCCATTCTCACTGGAGTTAAGTGATATCTCATTGTGCTTTTGACTTGCATTTCGCTGATGATTAGAAATGTTGGGCATTTTTTCATACGTTTGTTGGCCATTATTCTGTCTTCGTTTGCAACGTTTCTGTTTTTGTCCTTTGCCCGCTTTTTAATGGGGTTGTTTGATTTTTTTTCTTGTTGATTTTCCTAAGTTTTGTATAGATTCTGGTTATCAGCCCTTAATCAGATGTGTAGCATGCAAATATTCTCTCCAATTCTGTAGGTTATCTGTTCACTCTAGTGACAGTTTCCTTGGATGTGCAGAAGCTTTTTAATTTTATCAGATCCCATTTATTTATTTTTGTTGTTGCTGTGATTGGTTTTGGGGTCTTTTTCATAAATTCTTTGCCTAGGCTGATGTCTATAAGCATTTTTCCAACGTTTTCTTCTAGAATTCTATGGTTTCATGCCTTAGGTTTAAGTCTGTTATCCATCGTGAGTTGATTTTTGTGAGAGATGAGAGGTGTGGATCCTGTTTCAGTGTTCTACATGTGGCTATCCTATTTTCCCAGCACCATTTATTTAATAGGCATTCCTTTCCCCAGCATATGTTTTTGTCTACTTTGTCAAAGATTAGATGGCAATATGAGGATAGTTTTATATCTGTGTTCTCAGTCCTGTTCCATTGGTCATTGTCTCTGTTTTTGTGCCAGTACCATGCTGTTTTGGTTACTGTAGCCTTGTAGTATAGTTTGAAGTCTGGTATATTGATGCCTTCAAATTTGTTCTTTTTGTGTAAGGTTGCTTTTTCTATACAGGGTCTTCTCTGGTTCCATACAAAGTGTAGAACTATTTATTCTAGATCTATGAAAAATGATGTTGGTATTTTAATAGGGATTGCATTGATTCTTAGAAGCACACAACCTCCCTAGGCTCAATCAGGACAAAACAGAAATCCTGAACACACCAATATCAAACACCAAAATTGAAGCAGCAATAAAAAAATCTTCCAACAAAAAAAGTCCTGGACCAGATGGGTTCACACCCGAATTTTACCAAACCTACAAAGAAGAACTGGTATCTATACTGCAAAAATTATTCCACAACATTGAAAAGGAAGGAATCCCCCCAACTAATTTATGAAGCCAATATCACCTTGATATCAAGGCCAGGAAATGACACAACAAAAAAAGAAAACTATAGAAAAATATCCCTTATGAATATAGATGCAATAATTCTCAATAAAATCTTAGCAAACCAAACTCAACTGCACATCAAAAAAATAATTCATCATGACCAAGTGGGCTTCATTCCAGAGATGCAAGGATGGTTCAACATATGCAAATCTGTAAATGTAATTCACCATATAAATAACAGCAAAAACAAAGACCATATGATCCTCTCAATAGACACAGAAAAAGCATTTGACAAAATTCAGCACCCTTTTATGATAAGAACTCTTAACAAAATAGGCATGGATGGGACATACCTCAAAATTATTAAAGCCATATAAGACAAACTCACTGCCAACATCATACTGAATGGGGAAAAATTGAAAGCATTCCCACTTAGAACTGGTACCAGACAAGGTTGCCCACTATCACCACTTCTGTTCAACATAGTGCTGGAAGTCCTAGCCAGAGCAATCAGACAAGAGAAGGAAATTGATTTCTTGTTCACACAAAATCCAATTTGGATATCTCTGGTTGGTAAGTGACCTTCCACATGGCCATGTTAGTGAATCTACTATCCCCCAATTCTCTGATGGATCTTTTGCATCTTCCTGGGAGATAAGGAAAGGAGGTATATGGAGGGTTGTACAGGACAAATATGTGGGCCAAGACTGGAAGTGGTCCACCTACCTTCTGCCCATATTTCATCAGCCACAGTTCATTCACAGGGTAACACCTAAATGTGAAGTTGATTGTGCATTCAAGAGTTAGAGGAACACATTGGATGGATGTGTGTTGGGCCTTTCTATTTGAGCCTCTTCATTGTTTTTCCTCTCTAGGATCCAGTAATTGCTGGAGGCATTAGTTCTGGCCTAAGCTGGACTGCCTCATTCACAATGAAGCCTTAGTTCTTGGCTGTGAAAAGATAATTTGTTTTCCCTTGCTTACCATTGCTTTCTTGCCTTCCTCTTTCTGCAATATTTTCCCATGTTATCCCATTTTCTACCAAGTAGAAAAAGGTCACGCAATTCTGTTTTCCCTAGCCATTATATCTTCTTTCCCAATGGCACGTCCCAAGATTTATTTTGTGTTTATGGGTGAATAATTATTTCTATTAACATGCTTTATTTGAATGAAGAATCACCTGTCTCTTCTCTCCTAACATCTTCTGTCATCTCCTCCATGCCAAACACCATAACTACTTTTCATACAAGCTGCTCAGGCCTTTCTCTATATACAATTAATTATTCTATCAGGAGACTATTGAGAAAATGGCCTTTGACATAAAAACATAAGGGCCAGATTCGAAGCCATGGTTCATCATACTCAATGATATAAACCTTAGAACATTATGGGGATATTCTGAAAAATTTTACCTTAATTGATTTAAAAATTATGCTAGCAACTGGAACTAAATGTTTTAGAAAGAGAAATAAATGCCTCATATTTATATATTCAAAGAACATTTATAGAGCATCTATGGTATACAAGCACTTTGCAATACTCTAAGAATAACTAGTAAATATGACACAGATCCCACTCTTTTGAAATTTACAGTATAATTAAAAACTAGATTATGAATAAATAGTTATAATCCAAAGGAAATGAATGATTACAAAGAGGCAAGTTTAAGTGTTATTAAATAACAGGACCTAACCAAATGCTTCTTGTCAAAGAAACTCTCATTGATGATCTGACATCCTCAAGAATGAGTTGGAGTAGGTTAAGTAATATGCAAATAAGAAAAAGGGAAAAGTTTACAAAGTCCTTTTTATGTCCTTACAAAATAGCCTTACAAATTCTCAGAGAACCTCTGTAATTAATAACAACTGCTAACATCACTATAGCCCTACTTTTTTAATTCCTAAAAACCTTTAACCTCATTTATCTTAATTACTCCTCTCAAAAGCCTTATACCATACTTATTATTATGCACATTTTATAAATGAGGAAACTGAGATTCTGGGAATTTAAATAACTTGACAAGGTCACACAACTAACAGGTAGCAAAATTGGATCATCAGCAAGGGAGCTCGTGTCCTCAAGTCTTCCAAATAGAAAGGCCAAGTTTTAGAGGCAACTAGAGACTAGTGGCTAAGTGTCACACCACCTGAGTTTAAATCCTGATACCATCACTAGCCAGATGATGTTTGCTAAGTTTAACCTGTCTTTGCTTGAAGTCCTTCATTTACAAAGTAAGGATAAACACAATACCAACATCATGTGTTGTTGTGAAGATTGCATGAGTCAATATTTGTAAATTATAGTACTTAGAACGGTCATTTTACTGCAAAGATAAAAGTCCATTCAATAAGGTTACAATCTTGCATGCTGATGCATACACTGTAATTTTCTAGCTCTATACCAAAACCAAATTTCAGTATAGAGAAACCAAACTAGTAGACTAGGACTTGAGATCCCAAGTGGACAAAAAATTATTTTGGCAAAATACTGGTCCTAAATCTAACTTACATCCAAAAGTGATGTGTAGTAAAGTGATACTTTCTACTTAGAATGACTTTTAAAAGCAACCTTTGAGAAGAAATTATATCCTTCTACAAACTCTTGAAATCTAGTAAGGGAATTAAATTTGACAGAAACAAAAATTGGCCATAAGGGGGTAGAAATCTGAGCCTTATACAATGTCTTGCTGACACTACCAAAAATTCCAACCTTCTCTGAGTTTTATGACAGGGATCTGATTGATCCAGGTGACTGTATGCCATCTGAAGTCCTGTGCTAGGAAGCTAGTGAAGTTTTTACATAGAGTGGGAACCACCATGATAGGGCCTTCTCTACCCTGAGATAGTACATTATGAAAAAGCTGGGCCTCAGCCTTTTCTCTCAATGGACATGGCAAGAATTACAGGAAATAAGGGGACTATCATAACTGGAACAGAAAATCAATCGTCTGTGTTAGATTTTAATACAACTAATAGCTTTACACCAACTGGGAGAATGTGACAGAATGATTAAGAGCAGAGCTCTGAAGTCTGGCAGATAATTGGCCCAAATCCTGACTCTGCCACTGACCTGCTGAATGACCTTAAATAAACCACTTAGATTCTTGAGTCTTAGTTTCACCACCTGAAAGTTGGTTAAATGATATCTTCTTTATAGAGTTACTATGAGGATTAAGTTCCATAAGAAGATAAGGAAACAGCCTAGGAGTAGAAGGTATAGTATAATAATAGCAGTAATTTTTGTTGTAGAGAGGCAATTAAGTAGTGAGAAAGAGAAAAACACAAACATTGAGCTTACCAAGTGGAGAAATCAGCCAAATGCTTAAAGTAATAAGCAGTTTAAAATAATAACACACAAAACATTGTGTCCAATTCCTTTGTTGGGTTTCTAGAAATGACTGACTAATTATGACTGATGCATCATTGTCTTTGTACAAAGAGTGAAAAGAATTGGGGCAGTGGTTCTCAAACTTTAGTGTGCATTAGAATCACCTGGAAAACTTGTTAACTACACATGGTGAGTCCCCAGTCTACTATCTGATTCAGTAGTTCTCTGTTAGGGCTAGAGCATTTGCATTTATAACAAGTTTACAGGTGATAACAAGTTTACAGGTGACGCTGCTGGCTGTGGGACTACACTTTTGAAAACCACAAAATTTGTAGAGCTTTTGTGACCTTAGCTATCCTATAATAAATATATGATATGGAACCGCCACCTACCAGTACATTTGCCTTGTTGCTTTGTTGAAGGGTTCTCCTGAATAAAATTAAAAGTAATTCCTAATAAATATAAATGCTAATTAATTACAGTTATGGCTCTAGAGCTAGCACTTTGAGAAAACTGGAAGTTGGTTGAAAGTTAATGCTTCCAGTGTACCTAGAGACTTGTTTAGATCCAATTTTTTTTTGAGCAGCAATTTATAGTTCTACTACAAGTATTCGAAATTACAAGCCTTTTAAAAGCAGTTAGCCATCAAATGCAACCTGTTAAAACCGATGTGTGTAACCTTTTGAAGCTGTGCACTTCATAATTCCTAATTAAGTTGCACATTAGAAGACTAAATTAGGGGGAAGGTAAGCCAGGAGATCTAAAGTCATTTCTTTTCAGTCTTCAGATGCACCAATGTATATTTTTCTATCTTCTATCTTCTTTTTGTTTTCTCTTCTCCAATTCTAACTCTGAAACACTATGAAATGTTAAAATAAGTTAAAAAGGTGCACTTAAAATTATATTAAATCCAATAAATTAAATGTGTCCTATTCTCCTGAAGACTTAACTACACATATTTTCACATTTCAAAATCTAATAGGTATGATAAAGTGCAACAGCAATAATACATCTTTCTAGAAAGAAGGATATTGAATTTAAAAAGGTGATATGCGTGTAAATGCCTAGCCAGTGCCTGCCACATAGTAGTTGTTCAATTGTTTTAAACATTTTTAAGGAAACACGGAGAAGTTATCTGTAAGAAAATATTTCAAAACAGAAGATCATGGTATAGGATTTTAAAGGCAGAAGTAGTTTTGGGCTGTCAGAATATAGGAGGAAAACATTGCATGTGAAGGAACTAATTATTCAGAGGTAAAGTTTTTGATGCATGAGTTCAGGTTTAGAGGATGGAGAACAACTTAGCCTAATTCAGTGAATTTCACCTCTGGTTGAACATTAGAACCACCTGGGGTGTTTTTAACGCCCCAAGTGCCCAAGTCCCATTCTAAACCAATTAAATTTTGAATCTCTAGATGTCAGAGATAAGCATCAATATTAAAAACAAACAAATAAGCAAAAAAATCTCTAGAGTAGTATTGGAGAAGAAAAGAAAGAAAAAGAGAGATGGATTGACTAGTTGAAATTTCCTACTGTTGTCTTTGACCTGAAGCTGTGATTATTAATTTCCCATAGGAATGTAGCATGTAAACATGAAGGCATAACATTAAGTAATTTGGAAAACTGTCACTGCCCTTCACAAAGCACTTTGAGACATTTTGGCATCTGTGACTGCTAACAAGGTCCCTACTGGCTTATTAGACCTTCTATCCATGGGGAATCCCTGGACGAGGTTGAGGGACTATAACACATTCTGCATCTTACTGTAATTCAATGGATAAAAATGACAAGCTCTTAAATTCATTGCAGGTCATAGTAAAAAGAATGTTACAATGTATGTTGTGTCAGCAAGTCAGTACAAACACTATTCAACTGTGGTGTGCAGAAAAGAGCACAAGTTTTGGAATCAACCAGTCCTATGTTTAATTCATTGATTCCCCAATTACTGGCTTGAATTTAGCTGTGTCATTTAACTTCTATAAACTGCAGTTTTCACATTTGTAAAATTAGGATAATGATAATATTCATATAACAAGTAACCCTGAGATTCAAATGAGATCACGTATATGAAAGATACTTGAAATGCTGAATGTATGCAATTATTATTATTTGGTATCTAGAATTTCATTTTTGACTTGTTCTTCCAAAAGAGAATAAAATCTCAACAAGAGAAGCTATTGATGTTGGTGCAGTCATTTCTGTTTTTTTCAAGTTGACTTCACCAGCCAAAAAAATGAACTATGTGAAAAAATAAAATAGGAAATAAAATTTATTAACGTTTTTTATACTATTTGCATTAAGCACCAGAATAGAGCCCTCTGAAGTTCCCTTATAGGTTTTATGGAGAAAAATGTATCTTTCCTATTCCCAATTTCTGTAGCATGTATAAGTGAAGAACTGAGAAGTATTTTATATTCTTCTTTTAAATACAAAGATGTGCAAGGCTTTGATTTTGACTATGAAAAATCAAAGCAATCAATTTTGTCCCAACTTCTGAGACATTTCTAGTCTATCTTAAGAGACAAGATATACATAGTTCATTTAAAATTGTTTACATAATAAGATTGTCTATATTAACAATCTGGTACATATCACAAAGAAGGTGGGTTCAACTGGGACCATTCAACTATTTCTGAGCACATATTGCAATATATTCTGAAAAACCCCATGTGCTGTCCTTTCTTAATAATATTGGAGGCTTTCAGATGCAACGTCTGGATAGTCAACATAAACAGTGAGTAAAGAAGCATATCCTTGTTGAAAAATGCTTCATAATGGCAGCCCATTCTAGTTCCTAGTATGCCCAGGAGCACCTGATGTTGGATGAAGGCAAGCAGCAGGCAGGTTTATATAGAGCAATGTAGTTCAGGAAGGAAGAGAGAGCCTGGTGTTGATGGTGCGGAGTTGAGGGTCTTCGGCAGTGGGTGTGCCCCACAATCTTGGTTAGCAGCTCCCATAGTGAGCACCCATTTATCACATGCAACCAAATTATAGAAATGATAGTTACTAATCAGGAAGCACCCATTTTGCACCAGACCTATATTAGGTGATTTCATACCTGCTACCAAAATTAGTCCTTGCCACAGTCTGATAGATGATATTAGCTATTCCCTTTCTTAACAACGAAGCTCAAAAAAGATAAATGCCCTTGACAAAGGGCATACTTCCATTAAGTAACAGAATTTAAACCCAAGTCTGCTCAGCTCTAAAAATGTTTTCTCTACAGCAGTATCCTTAAACTGGGGTAGACACACAACTGCTGGCTCACAAAGACTCCCTAAGGGCTACATGGCACAGAGAGTTTTAAGGAAATTTATTTTCAGGTCATCCTCCCAAGTATACATTTCTAAAATTAATCTGGTTGAACAATCTCTTGAAGATTCTCCTTCACTACCTCCCCTTTCACAATCTCCCTTCTCTGATATTTTAGAAGAAAGGCCCATCTCCCAACTATCCTGAATCTTTTCTCAACACAGTGTGTTCCCCTAAGGGGTTAAAACTTCCAGGGTGTCGGGGGAAGGGGAAAAAATGGCGGTCTGATAGAGTCTTCCCAGTGCACCGCTCCCAGGGAAGGGGGTGAAAAACGCCAGCAGGTACCTGCGAGCATGGACCGCTCACTCTGAAAACAGCATTGTGAACTACAGAGAAACAACGCGGAATGCCCAGCCCAAGAAAACAGGTACAAAATTTTCACAAAGATCGGACGGCGCACGGAGCACAATAGAGCCCAGAGCGCGGAAAGGACGCGCTCGCCAGGTTGGTTACGCGCCTCCCCATACACGCGGTTACGCGCCTCCCCATACACGCAGTCAGGGACAAGCCCAGAGTTGGGACAGAGCAGTGGCGCGAGACAGCATACCTAGTGAAGAGGAGACAATTGTGACAGCCAAACACAACTCGCAGCTGCAATATACAGAGACTGCTGAGGGCTGGGGAGGAACTGGGCGGGGACTGAGCGGAGATACAACTTCCCGGGACAGTGCGCGGGAGCCCGCAGGCTGGCACTGCACCACTAGAAGTCAGCGGGACTGGGCCCAGGAGTTTAACCGAGAGCGGCACATGACCTTGGAGGTTGCTAACAACTGCCGGTGGAGAAAAGCTGTGCTCATGGCACAATCTGAGCTCTGCTGTGCGCCAGGCTGGCGGCGGCCGCCATCTTTACAGCTGTGAGCTGCGTCTCTAGCTCTGCCCCACCCCAGCCCGGGGCTTGTCCGCTGGGGCGAGACAGGCTTTGCCTTTGGTGGCCAGGGATAGCTGCATCCGTGGTTCCAGGTGGGACGAGATCCCGGAACTGTAACACCGGGATCTTTGGGTATTAGCAACAGTTTGCAGCTCGTCCATCTGGTTCTGCTACCCCCGCTCTGGCCTCCGACAAGTCCGCTACGTGCTGGTCCTAGTGCCCACCCTTCAGGTCCCAGCCCTCCTGTACCCCAGAGATTGGTCATTTTGAAGGTTGCTGTCTATAGTGACTCATTTGGTATAACTGCTGGTTCCCATGACAACCAAATACCTCAAGAGCCACAGGCTGAACCAAAGCAGCTCCCCATAACCCTGCCCACTCCATTAGGGAATTTCGTGCCATCCAAGAGCGCTTCCAGTGGCCACTATTCCCCCCTCCCCGTGGGAACATCCCCCCGGTGGAGACTGCTGGGGATAGAGATGGCCACCCACCTTGCCTTGGGGTCTAGTGGTGGAAAAGGGGTGCACAATGGGAGATCCCCCTATCGACCAGTATCACGCAGAGACGCACATCAGAAGGGCAGACACACGTGGCTAGATAAGCAACTTCTGAGCTGTGTAGAATTTTCCCAATTCAGCTCTCACACTGCAGCCAAAAGAAATTGTGTTTCTACTTGCACCTCAGGACAAGCAGGGTCAAAGTAACCCCTAGGAGCTACGAGGCCCCTCCCAAAGCACGGGGCTTTCGCATACCCCAACTGGGGGATCAGAGTCTGCCACGGAAATAGCAGAATACCTAGCTAATAGGGAGCTGTGGACTCATATCCTCAAGTACTATTCATTAGCTTAGAGCCCAAGCTGGGAGATCATTCTCACCACACTCCACTGGGAAGAGGAGAAGACAACAGGCCAGAGATAACTCAAGATCCACCAAACTTGCTAAAATACACCTAAGGCAATACAGGCCACTACTACTCTCCTTGGCTCTGCCAAGAAACGAAAATTGTGGGCCTGGAGAAAGGGCCATAAACTAGCCCTAACACCCCCAGCTCTCAACCAAGAGGCCAGATGAGAAAAAACCAGCAAAAGAACTCAAGGACCATGAAAAATCAGAGTGAAAAGTCACCCCCAAAAGAAATTATCAGTTCCTCAGCAATGGATACCAACTCAAATGAAATGGGTAGAATGACAGAAGAGGAATTTCATTTATGGATTATAAGAAAGCTCAATGAAATTCAAGAGAAAATTGAATCCCAGCACAAAGAAACCACAAGAAAAATGCAAGAAATGAATGAAAAATTCTCCAAAGAAATAGAAATATTATGGAAAAATCAAATAGAAATCCTAGAAATGAAAGAAGCATTCAAGGATCTACAAAACACAATGGAAAGCCTTAAGAATAGGCTGGACCATGCAGAGGAAAGAATTTCAGAGCTAGAAGACAACTCCTATGTGCTAAATAAATCAGTTGAAGAGAAATAACACAAAAACAAGAGGCAGGAAAAAAGCATACAAGAAATGTGGGATTATGTAAAGAGGCCAAACATAAGGATCATAGGCGTCCCTGAGGGAGAGGAAGAAAATTCACATGGGCTGGAAAATCTATTTGAAGGAATAGTAGAGGAAAATTTCCATGGCTTAGCCAGAAATCTCGATATCCAAGTACAAGAAGCACACAGGACTCCTGGGAGACTCAACGTGAAAAGGCATTCACCACGCCTCATAATTATTAGACTGACCAAAGTAAACACAAAAGAGGCACTCCTCAGAGCTGTAAGATGAAAACAGCAGGTAACCTACAAAGGGAAACCGATCAGATTAACTGCAGATTTCTCAGCTGAAACCTTACAAGACAGAAGGGAATGGGGAGACATCATCAGTCTCCTAAAACAAAACAAAAGCCAACCCAGAATTCTGTATCCTGCCAAACTAAGCTTCTTATATGAGGGAGAAATAAAGACCTTTCCAGATAAGCAATCACTGATAGAATTTGCAAAATCCAGACCGGCCTTGCAAGAAGTGCTTAGACCTGCATTATACACTAACCAGCACAACAGACACCCACCTATGTAAAACTACACAAAAGCTAAAACCCCAGAAACCAGATTCCACAATGATGCAAGATGTAAAACAAAAGACACCACCCAATAGAATAATCAGAAATTTACCCCAAATATCAATTCTCTCAATAAATGTAAATGGCTTGAACTGCCCATGAGGAGACATAGGCTGGCTGAATGGATTAAAAAATACAAGCCAAGTATCTGTTTTCAGGAAACACACCTTACACACAATGGCGCATTCAGACTCAAGGTGAAAGAATGGAATACAATTTTCCAGGCCAATGGAAACCAAAAGAAATCCGGAGTAGCCATCCTTATTTCAGATGATATAAACTTTAAAGCAACAAAAGGAAAGAAGGACAAACATGGACACTATATAGTGGTGAAGGGAAAAATCTTACAAGAGGATTTAACAATCCTAAACATTTATGCATCCAACACAGGAGCGCCCAGGTACATAAAGCAATTACTGCTAGATCTAGACAACATAAAACAGCAATGCCATAATAGCAGGGGACTTCAACACCCCACTGACAGAACTGGACAGATCCTCCAAACAAAAAATAAATAGAGAAATAAAAGACCTAAACAGGACTCTAGAACATTTGGGCCTAACAGATATATACAGAACACTCCACCCAAATAACACTGAATATACATACTTCTCATCAGCTTATGGAACTTTCTCTAAAATAGACCACATCCTAGGCCACAAAACAGATCTAAACAAATTCAAAAAAATAGAAATCATACTATGTATCTTTTCAGACCACAGCGGAATAAAATTAGAAATCAATTCCAGCAGAAACTCACATCTTCATCCAAAAATTAGAAACTAAACAATCTGTTGCTGAAAGAATATTGGGTCAAGGAGGAGATTCAAACAGAAATCAAAAGATTCTTCGAACTAAACGATAATGGGGACACAAGTTATCAAAATCTGTGGGATACAGCAAAAGCAGTCCTGAGAGGAAAACTTATGGCCTTAAATGCCCACATCCAAAAGACAAAAAGGTCACAAATCAGTAAACTAATGAATCATCTTAAGGAAAAGGAAAAGGAAGAGCAAAGCAATGCTAAAGCCAGCAGAAGAAAAGAAATAACCAAAATCAGAGCAGAATTAAATGAAATCGAGAACAAAAGAACAATACAGAAGATTAATAAAATGAAAAGTTGGTTCTTTGAAAAGATAAACAAAATAGACATGCCACTTGCCAGGTTGACCAGAAGCAGAAAGGAAAGGACTCTAATAAGCTCAATTAGAAATGAAAAAGGAGAAGTCACAACTGATACCATGGAAATACGAAACATTGTCTTCGAATACTACAAAAATCTCTATGCCCACAAACACGAAAACGTGGAGGAAATAGACAAATTCTTAGAAACATACTACCTCCCTAGGCTCAACCAGGAAGAAACAGAATTTCTAAACAGACCAATATCAAGCACCAAAATTGAAGCAATAATAAAAAATCTACCCACAAAAAAAAGTTCTGACCAGATGGGTTCACACTTGAATTCTACCAAGCCTACAAAGAAGAACTGGTGCCTATACTGCAGAAATAATTTGAAAATATCCAGAAGGATGGAATCCTCCCAAACTCATTCTACAAAGCCAATATCACCGTGATACCAAAGCCAGGAAAAGACACAACAAAAAAAGAAAACTACAGACCAATATCCCTTATGAATATAGATGCAAAAATTCTCAATAAAATCCTTGCAAACCGAATTCAAATGTACATCAAAAAAATAATTCATCATGATCAGGTGGGCTTCATTCCCGAGACGCAGGGATGGTTCAACATACACAAATCTATAAATGTAATCCACCATATAAATAAAAGCAAGAACAAAGATTATATGATCCTTTCAATAGATGCAGAAAAGGCTTTTGACAAAATCCAGCATCCTTTTATGATAAGAACTCTTAACAATATAGGCATAGATGGCTCATTCCTAGAAACTATTAAAGCCATATACGATAAACCCACAGCCAATATCATACTGAATGGGGAAAAATTGAAGGCATTCCCCCTTAAAACTGGCACCAGACAAGGGTACCCACTATCTCCACTTCTTTTCAACATAGTGCTGGACGTCCTGGCCACAGCAATTAGACAAGACAGAGGAATTAGGGGCGTCCAGATGGGGGCAGAAGAGGTCAACCTTCACTATTCGCAGACGATATGATATTATACATAGAAAACTCCAAAGATTCAACCAAGAGATTACTGGAATTGATAAATGAATTCAGCAAAGTCTCAGGATACAAAATTAATACACACAAATCCATAGTCTTCATATATGCTAATAACAATCAAGCTGAGAAACAAATTAAAGATGCAATACCTTTCACAATAGCACCAAAGAAAATTAAATATTTAGTAACATATCTAACTAAGGTGGTCAAAGACCTATATAGAGAGAATTATGAAACACTGAGAAAAGAAATTGCAGAGGACGTAAATAGATGGAAAGCCCTACCATGCTCTTGGATAGGCAGAGTCAACATAGTAAAAATGGCTTTGCTACCTAAATTAATTTACAGAATCAATGCAATCCCTATCAAAATACCAACATCATTTTTTGCCGATCTAGAAAAAATAATTCTACGCTTCGTGTGGAACCAGAGAAGACCCCATCTAGCCAAAGCAATCTTAAGCAAAAAGAACAAATTGGGAGGCATCTATCTACCAGACTTCAAACTATACTACAAGGCTATAGTAACCAAAACTGCATGGTATCGTCACAAGATCAGAGACGTAGACCAATGGAACAGGACCAAGAACCCAAATATAAAACCAACCTCATACAGTCACCTGATCTTTGACAAATTCCAGAAAAATGTACACTGGGAAAAAGATTCCCTATTCAACAAATGGTGCTGGGAAAACTGAATGGCCATATGTAGAAGACTGAAACTGGACCAACACCTCTCACCTCTCACCTCTCACAAAAATCAACTCACAATGGATAACAGATCTAAACCTAAGACATGAAACCATAAGAATTCTCGAAGAAAACATTGGAAAAACTCTTATGGACATTGGCCTAGGCAAAGAATTTATGAAGAAGACCCCCAAAGCAATCACAGCAGAAACAAAAATAAATACATGGGACCTGATCAAATTGAAAAGCTTCTGCACAGCCAAGGAAACTATCACTAGGGTGAACAGACAACCTACAGAATGGGAGAAAATATTTGCATGCTACACCTCTGATAAAGGGCTGATAACCAGAATCTATACAGAACTTAGGAAAATCAACAAGAAAAAATCAAACAACCCTATTAAAAAATGGGCAAAGGACATGAACAGAAACTTTTCCAAAGAAGACAGAATAATGGCCAGCAAACATATAAAAAAGTGCTCAACTTCTCTAATCATCAGGGAAATGCAAATCAAAACCACAAAGAGATATCACTTAACTCCAGTGAGATTGGCTCATATCAAAAAATCCCCAAACAACAAATGTTGGCGGGGATGAGGACAGATAGGAACACTCATACACTGCTGGTGGGACTGCAAATTAGTATAACCTCTATGGAAAAGAATATGGAGATACCTCAAAGAATTAAAAGTAGAATTACCATTTGACCCAGCAATCCCACTACTGGGTATTTATCCCAAGGAAAAAAAGACATTTTCTAATAAAGACATCTGCTCACGAATGTTCATAGCAGCACAATTCACAATTGCAAAGATGTGGAAACAACCCAGGTGCCCATCAATACACGAGTGGATCAATAAAATGTGGTATATGTATACCATGGAGTATTACTCAGCAATAAGGAACAATAGTGAATTAACACATCTGGTATTATCCTGGTTGGAGCTAGAACCCATTCTTCGAAGCGAAGTGTCACAGGGTTGGAAAAACAAGCACCACTGGTACTCACCATCAAACTGGTACTAACTGATGAACACTTACATCACACAGGGCAATAATATTCATCTGAGGGTGGGCGGGTGGGAGGGGGGTGGAAGGGATGGGAAAAACTCTCGCTGAATGGATGCAGGGAGCACAGTTTGGGGGATGACCAAGATTGTGGCTCTGACACGGGCAGAACAGGGGCAATGTGTATGGCCAAAGTGTTATACCCCCATGATATTCTGAAATTAAAAACAAACAAACAAACAAAAAAAACTTCCAGGGTGTCAAACAAGTGAGGAATTCAAAATATTGCTGCCAATGTTGCTAAAGTGATTAACTTTAATTACTAGGTAACAAACTTCTTACAAGTTGTGTGGTTTATAAATAAATTCATAATTTATAAAATTTCTTTCATCACAGAATTCTTGGTTGAGTTGTCAGTTGATGGATCAGATTATAAAAACTCATTTTTATGCTGAATCGTGTCATTTTTGGCATATATAACTCAAAGGAAGTTCAAGTAATTAAGTGAAATGTCTATAAAAAATCTTTTCACTTTTCATCTAGTTATATACGAGAACAAAGTTTCTCAGCAGTCAGACTTATTTTTTAAAGTTTAGGATAGAATTTATGTTGAACTCCATCCTTTCTAACAAAGAATATTATTCATCCGTTGATATATAAATTAATTTTTAACAGTTTTTTATCAGTTTCAAGATGTGTTTACAATAAAATTTTGCTGTTTACATTTAATAATTATTGTAAAATATTAAATATTTTCATATCATTTTGATCAGTTGTGTAATACTAAAAATTTTAATAACTCTATCCAGAAGATTAGACATATGGTCACACGAAATTTTTAAACAGGAATTTTAATTTGAATACTTATTTTTGTGACAGAAAAGCATGATAGGCTAATTTTTTTAATAAAAATTGCATATATTTATGGTGTACAACATGATGTTTTGATATATGTATACAATGGGGAATGACTAAATCAAGCTAATTAACATATTCTTTACCTAAAATACTTATCATTTTTGTGGTGAGAACATTTAAAATCTACTCTCTTAGCAATTTTCAAGTATTCCATACATTATTATTAGCTATAATCATCTTGTATCATGGATCTCCTGAACTTATTCCTCCTGTCTAACTGAAATTTTGTATCCTTTGACCAACATCTCCCCAATCCCCACCAATATTCTAAAAATATTTTAAGCATAACATATATAACATTTAGATATAATTCTTTGGAAAAACAGAATACAAACACAAGGTCAAATGTAAAAAGGAAACTCCAGAAAATTTCAGACTATAAAAGAAGAATTTGTTCAGGTATTTTTGATATGAGTGATGGTGAATGTCAAAACATTAAGGTGGATACATTTCTTAAAAATGATTTTACATTTTTATTTTTAAATTTATACTATTTTCAATATCCTTGAATTATATCTTCTGACACTATTTACAATTATAATTAAAACAATTTGATAGTATACTAGAGAACTTATAGTTAACAATAATTTATTGTATATTTCAAAATAGCTAGAAGATTTGTAATGTTCCCAACATAAAGAAAAGATAAGTGTTTGAGGTGATAGATATTTCAATTACCCTAATTTTATCATTACACATTATATACAGACATCAAAATATCACATGTACCCCAAAAATATGCACAACTATTGCATACCAATAAAAAATTAAAAATTAAAAAAATAAAGTGAAGAAAACAATTTGGAATCTAATTAAAAATATGTGACATCATACATAAAATGTGGTATTAAAACTTTTATTTGGTGCTACTCAAAGATAAAATCTTGAAGACCACTGCTATATAGAATGTTGCCCTCAGTGACATATGATTTATTGCTACATAGGAAAGGCAGTGAGACATTTTATTAAGCTCTATAATAAAACAGGCTTCTGTTCTAACCTTAATCCTCCTTCCCATTTGTTCTTTAAGTTTAGACAAATTCCTTTCCCTCTCTAAAACTTCTTTTCCATGTCTGTAATAATGTAGGTACTAAATCTGTAGGATCATTCTAAATGTTATATGCAATTAATCATGCCAAACTCTTAGAAAAATGTCCAGGCACAAGAAGTGCCATGCATATATATTCACAAAAGCTGTCATAGACAAGAGGGTCCAGACGAGGACATGCATGTTCTTAGGCTAACCTTCCAGAGGGATCAGGGGTTGGTATGATATCAGAGCATGAGTAAAATAAACTTAAAAAGAGGGAAGAAGGGAGAAAAAAATCACCAGCTAAGGCAGTAGAATACTGCTGAGGCACAATAGTGGGAGAGTACAAGACATCAGATGCAAAAGTCAAGAGCCGCACCTTTAAAAATGAAGAGATTGCCAATAAAATAGTTCTATTTGTATGCAATAAAGCTGGACCTCTCCTGCCCAAATCCTAGTGCCCTCACTGTTTTTATCCTAACTTTGGTTTAGATTATAATCTTACTCCCAGTTTTCACTTGATTGATATTTCTAATTTCTGAAATTCAATAATATGCCCTTAGCTATATTCCTCCAACTTGGGTCCTGCTTACAGTTTAACTGTTACTCAAACTTCTTTGTCTGGTTTTAACTTTCAGTTTTGCCTAAATGGACTCTATAAAGATATCTTACTCTAACTTTTCTTAAGAAGGATATGAGAGAGAACACAAAATATCAAGAACTCATGTCTTAATGCCTAACTGATATGGATTAAAATCCCAACCCTACTTATGTAGCCTTGGTAAACTCAGAACTTCTCTGAACCTCAGTTTTCTTTCCAATGGGGGTAATAATTTCTAATCAACAAGGTTGCTATAAAGATTGAAGGACATATGTCACAAGAAACATTTAGCATAATTAACATTTAGAAAACAATATCTCTTATTATTATTATTCTCATTCTTTCTCATTATTGTTATTATTCCTGATGCAACGAGTGGAACCATTTATTGGAACTCTGATTATTTCTGAAATGAATATTCTGCAAAATCAAACACATTATGACCTGGTATCAAAGATGATATTGTCAAAGATGAATTGAAATGTAGAAAGTCACAAATTTTATGCTTTCTCTGGAGTCAGAAACCAAAATTAAAAGTATTCTCCAGAACTGGAAAGCAAGAGGACACATAACAGGCTGGGAAAATTTGCTCCGAGTGCTGTTTACAGATTGAGGTGAGAGTGAATAGACGATTATTATAAAAGGCTCTTACTACTTTTCCATATTGAAAGGAGGAATAATAGGAAGAAATGAAAAGAGAGAACACAAACTAGTTTTGCTATTTCATCTGCTTAATCCATCCATTGTACCCAAATTAAGGCCATTCAATTCCACAAAGATTTATTAAATACATATTGAGTATCCAGAATGTAAAGAATCCCAATACAAATTAATTTATTATTTTTGTTATTATTTTGAATCATGCTTTTAATTATTTTTGTAAACCAAATGAGATAATCACTTGGATTTTCAAGGTAAACTAACTTGTTTCTTTTCAATTTCCTTTTTACCAACAGGATTTGCTAGTCCACTTACTGGGATAGCAGATGCCTCTCAAAGCAGTATGCACAATGCCTTGCACATCTATATGAATGGAACAATGTCCCAGGTACAGGGATCTGCTAATGATCCCATTTTTCTTCTTCACCATGCATTTGTCGACAGGTTGGTTGATACTTCTTTATAAATTATGTATTTATTGGATGTCCATCAAATGGGACTTTAGTTATTACATAAAGGGTAAGAAATTATGATGGTCTATTGTCTCAGATCAGGTTCAACCAAAAACAGATCCTATGCTAAGGATTTGGATGCAAATGTTTTATAAAAGAAGTGTTTTATTAAAGATAAACCAGTAAGGAAGTGAGTAAGGCAGAATAGGAAAGGCGGAAAAGCCAAATAAGGGTACAATTTTAGTTTAAGTCCCAGACTCCACCAGATCTTGGTAGAGTACAAAGTACATCTCAGTTTGTCCTAGCTTGAGACAAAGGAGGTGAGTCTTTGTACTCCCACACTTAACAGCCATTGGCTACAAGTTGCTCTGCAGTAGGGGATGTAAAACTCTCAGGCATTAGCCTGATTCCAGATAGTGGCTACAGTGCTCAACGGCAGCCTTCTAAAGGTTGCAGGGGCATGTAGTTAAGAGCAAAGATTGAAGAAGCAGGGAGGTGAGCACACAGAGCTGGCACAAGGGATTTAAGGCCATCTGGGTAGGGCACTAAATAACTATAGCTCCCATCAATTTTTTTTTCCTCTGGAAATTTTATTGTTATCTCTTTTTTTTTTTTTCTAACCTAAGACCCTCACATATAAGGAAGCACAGACTTTGATATTTCCCATTAGCCTGAACACTGTATGATTAATTCTCCAGACAGAGTGCACTATGGCCCCACTGTCCTATTTAATGTGATTTAATTCTCTTGGAGCTTTTATTCCCCTTATTAACCCTCTTCCATTACATGTGTAATGTCTTAGCCATATTAGATTTTAAACTTAATCATAGGTGATGATAGCAGAAAAGAAAGTACACAGAGGAAGGTCAGCTGTCTGTTTCTGAAATTTTCAAGAAGAGAAGAGAAAATAAAGCATCAAATCACGACAGACAAATTCTGTAGAACTCTTTCTTTGCCCCTCTAAGGTAATTTTCTCACAACAGCTAATGAATAAAGGGCACAGATTTATACCTGCCATTAAGATAATACTATCATCCTCTTTGGTGAAAATAAGCGGCACTGTTTTTCCTGTTTTAAAGATAAGGAAACTTAAAGTGAGAATTACGTATTTTACTCAACTTACCACCATCCTCACTTCTTCACTCGTGTCCACAGGAACATGGACATAATATCAAATAAAAAGTTACCATTAGCCTGGAAGACCATTAGGCATAGTTTTATTGGCTTGATAGCATCTCTCATGTAATGGGAATTAAGTAATATCCCATGTTAAGTTTAATTCAGATATCATGTTATAAGAATGTGTAAGAGCACCAAAATTGTGATAGCAACACCAACATCATAACCACCTATACTTACATATAAAGGAGGAAAGTAGAGGGTTGGAATAAAGTATTCCCAGAAAAGGGAGATTGAACATTTTTCAAGTGTCATTTTATATTGTTTGTCCTTGTGAATTTTTGGCATTTTTAAATCTCTAGAATCATCCAATAAACTCTAAAGAATTAAGGATGACCACTCTTGCCACTTCCATTCAATATAGTATTGAAAGTCCTAGCCAGAGCAATTAGACAAGAAAAAAAATAAATAAAAGGCATCCATATAGAAAGGGAAGAAGTTAAGTTGTCTCTGTTTCTTGAAAACATGACCTTATACACAGAAAATCCTAAAGAATCCACCAAAAAAAAAAACCAAACCTGTTAAAACTGATAAACAAATTAAGTAAACTTGCAGGTTAGAAATACAACATATAAAAATCAGTACAGTTTCTATACACTAATAATGGACTATTTGAAATAGAAATTAATAAAACAATCCCATTTAAAATAGCATGGAAAAATAAAATAAAATACTTAGGAGTAAACTTAAACAAGAAAATGAAACACTGAAAACTATAAAATACTGAAGAAAGAAATTGAGGAAGACACAGATAAGTGGAAAGATATCTCTTGCTCAAAGATTGGAAGAATTAATATTGTTAAAATGTTTATATTACCCAAAGCAATCTACAGATTCAATGCAATCTCTCTCAAAATACCTAAAACATTCTTTACAAAAATAGTAAAAGCAGTCCTAAAATTCATATTGAACCAAAAGAAAACTTCAAATAGCCAAAATCATCTTGGGCAAGAAGGTATCACACTATCTGATTTCAAAATATGCTACAAAGCTGTAGTAACTAAAACAGCATGGTACTGGTATAAAAACAAACACGTTGACAAGTGGGACAAAATAGAGAGCCCAGAAATAAATCCAAGTATTTACCTTCAATTGACTTTCAATAACTGTGACTTTCAACTTTCAACTTCCTCTATCCTCTTCCCATTGTGTGTTTGTGTCACCATGTATCATGTTGAGACAACTGGGTATCCACATGCAGAAGAATGAAATCATGCCTTTATCTCATACTACATACAAAAATCAGCTCAAAATGAATTAATGACTTATATATGAGACCTGAAACTGTGAAACTGCTAGAAGAAAACATAGGAGAAAAGCTCCATGACATTGCTCTGGGTAATGATTTTTTTTAATATAACTCCCAAAACACAAGCAGCAAAAACAAAAATAGATAAATGGGAGTACATCAAAGTGAAAAGCTTCTGAACAGCCAAGAAAACAAATTAACAGGGTGAATAGACAACCTTCAAAACGGAAGAAAATATTTGCAAACCATACATCTGATAAGGGATTAATATCCAAAATACATAAGTAACTCAATTCAATAGTAAGAATACAAATAACCCAATTAAAAATTGGCAAAGGATATGAATAGAGATTTCTCAAAAGAAGACATACAAATGACCAACAGGTATATAAAAAATGCTCGGCATCACTAGTCATCAGGGAATGCAAACCAAAACCACAATGAGATATTACCTCCCCATGTTAGAACAGCTATTAATAACAAGGTAAAAGATAACAAGTGTTGGAGACAATGTGGAAAAAGAGGAACTTTTGTACACTATTGGTGGGAATGCAAATTAGTACAGCCAGTATGGAAACAATATAGAGATTCCTCAAAAAATTAAAAGTAGAACTAACACAGGATTCAGTAATCTCACTACTGGATATGTATTCAAAGGAAATAAAATCAATGTGCCAAAGAGATATCTGCACTCTTATGTTCGCAGCAGAATAGTTCCTTCATACAAGGCGACGTATGATATCAACCGAAATGTCCCTCAACAGATGAATGGATTAAAAAAAATGTGGTATACATACACAATGGAATACTGAATACTATTCAGCCATAAAAAAGGAAATCCTGTCATTTGCAACAATATGGATGAACCTGGAGTTCATTATCTTAAATGAAATAAGCCAGGCACCATAAAACAAACGTGGTATGATCTTACTTATACGTGGAGTCTGCAACAATCAGACTCATAAAAGTAGAGATTAGATGGTGGTTACCAGGGGCTGGGACTGGTGGAGATTAGGGAGATGTTGGTCAAAGGACACAAAATTAAAGTTGGGGAGAAGAAATAAGTTCAAGAGATCTATTGTGCAACATGATGACTACAGTTAATAACATAATATTGTATTCATTAAAATTTCCAAGAGAGCAGATTTTAAGTGTTTTCACCACACACACACACAAAAATAAGTATGCAAAATAATAAGTACAAAAATCATTAGAGTTTCTATTCTTCAATGGATGAATGATTAAAGAAAATGTGGTAAACAAAGGCTGTCCAGAAAGTATCTAGCCATTGTTAATACAATGAGAATAATTACATGGCTGGACAGTTTCCAGACAGCCCTCATATACACACATTGTAATACTATTCAGCCTTAAAAAGGAAGTAAATTCTGTCATTTGTGACAACATGGATGAACTTGAAGCACACTATATTAAGTGAAATAAGCCAGGTATGAAAAGACAAATACCACATGATCTCACTCAGATGTGGAGTCTAAAACATTTGAACTTAAAGAACTAGACAATAAAATTGTGCTACAAGAGGCTGAGGTGGAGGGGTGGGAGGGGATGGATGAGGAAAAGGGAAATGTTAGTCAAAGGGGCAAAGTTTCAGCTAGACACGAGAAGCCAGTTCTAGTGATCTATTGCACAGCATGGTGATTGTAGTTAATAATGTACTATATACTTCAAATTGCTAAAAGAGTAGATTTTAAATGTTCTGACCACAACAAAAGGACAAACATGAGAGGTGACAGACATTTAAACTTGATTTAATCATTCCATAATATACATATATCATGACATCACATTTTACCCTACATATATATGCAATTATTATTTGTCAATTAAAAATAAATTTCCTTAAATAATTCCAAATTTCCTAGACACCTTGATGTCCTAGATAAGGGATCAGAAAACTATACTCTTTAGGCAAAATCTGGGAGCTGGCCCGAACGCATCTTGGATGGGAGAGATGGTTATAGACAGGCCAAATCACACCAGCTAGAAAGATCTAATTACGAGCACATTTTCACAACTCTGCATCCAGTGACCTCAAGTTGGTAGCTTGAAGTCGGCCATGGTGGGAGTATTTACACTATGAAATTGGCTAATGCTGTAGGTCAGGGCTTTTATTCCAAGAGAGCTGGTTGCTAAAATAAAACACCACTGCTCTCATCTATTAACTCACTCCACATTCTCTCCACATCCCTTATTTTGGACACATCACTTTTGTTGTTCTTTTTGTCTCTGCATTTGTTAATTGATTTCTTGGCTGTGCAGAAGCTTTTTACTTTGATGTAATCCCATTTGTCTACTTTTGGTTGTGTTGCCTATGCTTTTGAGGTCATTTCCAAAAAAATCATTGCCCAGAGCAATGTACTTTGGATCTTTTCCCCTGTTTTCTTCTAGCAGTTTCACAGTTTCAAGTCTTACATTTAAGTTGTTAATCCACTTGAGTTGATTTTTGTATAGAGTGTGAGATGAAGGTCTAATTTTGTTCTTCTGCATGTGAATATCCAGTTGTCTCAGCACCATTTATTGAAGAGACTATCCTTTTCCCATTGTATGTTTGTGTCACACAGTGGAAAAAGCAACTGAAGGTAAATGCCTGGATTTGTTTCTGGGCTCTCTATTCTGTCCCATTTGTTAATGTGTCTGTTTTTATGCCAGTACCATGCTGTTTTAATTACTATAGTGCTGTAGCATATTTTGAAATCGGGTAGCATGATGCCTTCAGCTTTGTTCTTTTTGCTCAAGTTGGCTTTGGCTATTTGAAGTCTTTTTTGGTCCATATGAATTTTAGGATTGTTTTTGCTATTTTTGTAAAGAATGTCTAAGGTATTTTGATAGAGATTACATTGAATCTGTATATTGCTTTGGGTAACATGAATATTTTAGCAATATTAATTCTTCCAATCCTTGAACAAGAAATATCTTTTCACTTATTTGTGCCTCCTTCAATTTCTTTCATCAATGTTCTGTAGTTTTTAGTGTACAGGTCTTTCACTTTCTTGCTTAAATTTATTCCTAAGTATTTTTTATTTTTTATTTTTGATTGACAATAGTCATGTATATTTATTAAGTACAATACAATATTTTGATCTATATATTTTGTGATGCTGTTGTAAATGGATTGTTTTCTTGCTATCTTTTTTGCATAGTTCTTTATTAATATATAAAAATGCTACTGGTTTTTGTATATTGATTTTGTATCCTGTGATGTTATTGAATTCATGTTTTATTTCTCATAGTTTCCTGGTAGATTTCTTAGGGTTTTTTATACATAAGATCATGCTGTCTGCAAACTGGGACAACTTAATTTCTTTCTTTCTGATTTGGATGCCTTTTTATTTCTTTCTCTTGTCTAATTGCTCTGGCTAGGACTTACAGTACTCTGTTGAATAGTAATGGCAAAAGTGGGAATCCTTATCTAGTTCCTGATCTTAGAGTAAAAACTTTGACTTTTTACCATAAAGTATAATATTAGCTCTGAGTTTGTTACATACAGCCTTTATTGTCTTGAGGTACATTCCATCTATACCCAATTTTTTGAGAGTTTTATCATGTAAGGATGTTGAATCTTGTCAAATACTTCTTCTGCATCTATTAAAATGATCTTATGGTTTTTGTCTTATTATTTTGTTAATGTGGTATGTCATAATTTACAGTTTTGTATATGTTGAATCATCTTTGTATTTCTGGGATAATCCCTCTTGATGGTGCTGAATCTTTCCAATGTACTGTTGAATTCAGTTTTCTAGTACTTTGTTGAGGATTTTTGCACCTATGTTCATCAGAGATTTGATCTGTAATTTTCTTTTCTTGTACTGTTCTTATCAGCTTTAGTATGTGGGTAAAGCTGACCTTGTGAAGTGTGGAAGTAGTCCAACTGTTTGGAAGAGTTTGAGATTGGTATTAGTTCTTTAAATGTTTTGGTAGTATTTAGCAGCAAAGCCATCAAGTCCTAGGCTTTTCTTTGATGGGAGAATTTTTATTACTGATTCACTCTCTTTACTTGTTATTGGTCTGTTCAGATTTTCTATTTCTTCATGAGTTAGTATTTGTAGGTTGTGTTCTCTTATGAATCAATCCATTTTTTTCTAGGTTACCCAATTTGTTGGCATATAATTATTCATAGTAGTCTCTTATAATCCTTTGTATTTCTGTGGCATCAGTTGTAATGTTTTCTCTTTCATTTCCAATTTTATTTATTTGAGTCTTCTTTTTTTCTTAGTCTAGTTAAAGGTGTGTCAATTTTGTTTATCTTGTCAAAAAACAATTTTTAGTTTCATTGATCTTTTCTATTGTTTTCTAATTTCTATTTCATTTATTTCTGCTCCGATCTTTGTCATTTCTTTTCTTCTGCTAACTTTAAGCTTAGTTTGTTCTTTTTTTTAGTTTCTTGAAGTACAATGTTAGGTTGTTTGTTTGGGATATTTTTTCTTTTTCACGTAGGCATTTATTGTTATAAATATCCTTCTTAGAACTGTTTTTGTTGCATCCAATTAAGTTTTAGTATATTGTTTCCATTTTTTTTGTTTCAAGGTTTTTAAATTTCCCTTTTAATTTTTTCATTGACCCATTAACTGCTCAAGTGAATATTTTTAAATTTCTTTTTTTTATTTCAGAATATTATGGAGGTACAAACACTTTGGTTACATATATTGCCTTTCCACCACCCAAGTTAGAACTGCAAGCGTTCCCATCCCCCAGAAAGTGAGCACCGCACCCATTAGGTGTGAATTTACCCATCCCCTTCTTCCCCCTCCCACCTGCCTGACACCCTATGAATGTTACTTCCATGTGTGCACATAAGTGTCTATCAGTTGGTGCCAATTTAATGGTGAGTACATGTGGTGATTGTTTTTCCATTCTTTGATACTTTACTTCAAAGAATGGGCTCCAGCTCCATCCAGGACAACACAAGAGGCATTAGTTCACCATTTTTCATGGCTGACTAGTACTCCATGGTATATATATATATATATAATGTTTTATTAATCCACTCATATATTGATGGGCACTTGGGTTGTTTCCACGTCTTTGTGATTGTGAATTGTGCTGCTATAAACATTCAAGTACAGATGTCTTTTTTATAGAATGTCTTTTTTTCCTTTGGGTAAATACCCAGTAGTGGGATTGCTGGATCAAATTGTACTTCTAGTTTTAGTTCCTTGAGGTATCTCCATATTACTTCCCAAAGAGGTTGTACTAATTTGCAGTTCCACCAGCAGTGTATGAGTGTTACTATCTGTCTGCATCCATGCCAACATTTGTTGTTTTGGGCTTTTTGATAAAAGCCAATCTCACTGGAGTTAAGTGATATCTCATTGTGCTTTTGATTTGCATTTCCCTGATGATTAGAGATGTTCAGCAATTTTTCATATGTTTGCTGGCCATTATTCTGTCTTCTTATAAAAAGTTTCTGTTCATGTCCTTCGCCCACTTTTTAATGGGGTTGTTTGATTTTTTTCTTGCTGATTTTCCTGAGTTCTATATGAACTCTAGTTATCAGCCTTTATCAGATGCAAATATTTTCTCCCATTCTGTAGATTGTCTGCTCGCTCTAGTGATAGTTTCCCTGGCTGTGCAGAAGCTTTTTAATTTGATCAGGTCCCATTTATTTATTTTTGTTGTTGCTATGATTGCTTTGGGGGTCTTCATAAATTGTTTGCCTAGGCCGATGTCTGTACGTGTTTTACCAACATTTTCTTCTAGAATTCTTATGGTTTCATGCCTTAGGTTTAAGTCTGTCATCCATTGTGAGTTGATTTTTGTGAGAGGTGAGAGGTGTGGATCCTGTTTCAGTCTTCTACATGTGGCTATCCTATTTTCCCAGCACCACTTATTGAATAGGGATTCTTTTCCCCAGTGTATGTTTTTGTCTGCTTTGTCAAAGATTAGATGGCAATATGAGGATGGTTTTATTCTCAGTCCTGTTCCACTGGTCAATGTCTCTGTTTTTGTGCCAGTACCATGCTGTTTTGGTTACTATAGCCTTGTACAGTAGCGTAAAGTCTGGTAGATTGATGCCTCCTAATTTGTTCTTTTCACTTAAGGTTGCTTTGGCCATATGAAGCATGGTTCCCTAGGAAGCATAGAATTATTTTTTCTAGATCTGCAAAAAAGTGATGTTGGTATTTTAATAGGGATTGCATTGAATTTGTAGATCATTTTGGGTAGTATAGACATTCTAACAATATTGATTCTGCTGATCCATGAGCATGGTATGGTTTTCCATCTGTTTACATCCTCTGCAATTTCTTTTCTCAGTGTTTCATAGTTCTCCATATATAGGTCTCTTACCTCCTTAATTAAATATATTCCTAAATATTTTATATTCTTTGATGCTGTTGTGAAAGGTATTGCATCTTCAATTTGATTCTTGGCTTGACTGTTATTGGCATATATGAAAGCTACTGATTTGTGTACATTTATTTTGTATCCTATTCTGCCATCTTGCTGATGCCTCCACTTATTTTTTGCAAGTCTTGAAAAGAAAAATGTAATAATCATTGAATGCTATGAAATTATTTTAAGACTTTATTATGTTTCTAGACCATGATACATGGTTCTAGGCAATGAGGAAACATAATAATGAGACAGGATCGTTGGTTTTCCACCAGACTAAGAAGCTTAATCTGGAGGAAAATATAAACAAGTAAACAACTACAGTATGTTACAATTTATGTCCAATCATGAGGGAAACACTGGGAAAGTTACATAAAAATTATTATATATGGGCTGAGACCTAGATAGCATGAGGCCTACAAGACAAGAGTAGATATTCAAGGATAAGAAGTACACCTTCTTTCTCATTGAAACCAATCACACACTGGAAGTATGAACTGAGGATGGAAATGGAGGCTTGGCTTCCAAAACAAGGAAATAAGCCTCAAGGTTCATATACACAGAAAGTAATAGAATTCCAGTGACAAATTAGTCTGCCATCAAAATGTATCAATGTTGGGCAAATAAAGACTCAAGCTAATCTAATTCTCTCCATCACTTTTAAGTAAAAAATAAAAATAAATCAGAGAGTGGATCTAATATAATAATTTTTAAAGAAAATATATATTTAATTTTTACTATGTGCAATGCAATATTCTAAGTTCCTTATAAACTTTAAGTTAATCAATACCAATAAATTGATAATATAAGTTTTAGTATTATCCCTACTTTATAGATTAAAGGAAAGAAATAGAGAAGTTCCATAACTTGCCCAAAATTATATAGCTAGTAAAGGACAGAGTTAAGAGTTAAACAATGCAGTCTTATCACAAAGCCTTGTTCTTAACTACTATGGACAATTCCCTGGGGAGTCAAAAGATGAGTCTCCTATGAATTGCTCTTAGACTAGGGATAGATAATTTTCATAAAAACTTCATTTGGTCATCAAACATTTTAAGTTCTTACTATATTCCAAATACCATGCCAGGTACTATGCCTTTCTTATATATTGAGATGAATAAAAATGCCTGACCTCCAGATCCTTGCAGTCCATCCAAAGAGAAGGAAAATAATAACAATAATCATAGCAATATGGTACAGCCTTTATAAATACATGAAGGGTACGTAAATCCAAAGAAAGAGGAGCTCAACTCTGCCCTGAGAATTAGAAAATGCTTTCTAGAAAAGGCTATGCTTGGATTGATTTTTGAACAATGAGGAGAAATTACAGATATGACAAGGGAAGTGTATGTTATACTTAGGGAACAGAATAGGTACAAAATAAGATAGAGAATATATTGAGGAAACTGTAAAAAGTTCAGCTGGGCTGGAGAACAGGTTCCCATAAGCAAGTAGAAGGAAAGATAGGATCAGATTTGAGGGGCCTAATATGCTCTTCATTTCCTTGGCTTTAAATATTATATTAAATTATTTTAGTTTGGGGTTTTTAATTTAAAAAAATAAAGAAACCAGTGGGGGAAAATTACCTAAAATCTATTCTACCTCCTAAAAAAATACTTACAATATTCAAAAAGTAGAGAAAAAAACAAAATAACAAAATAAAAGAAATCTTACTCCACCATTCTGTTCTTGTGTTTATAGGAAAAATATATTTATTTTATATACATTAAAGAATTGTATTTCCACATAATTTTGGTTTTTTCCTACTTAATAATCTATCTTAGATATATTTCCACATCAGTCCATGCAGACCTATTCTATTCCTTAACAGGTATTTGATTCTCTCTCTCTTTCTCTCTCTTATTTTTGGCTAAACAATATGGAGATATATATATATATATATATATATATATATATATGTATATATATATATATGTATAGATATATATACACACACATACACACATAGAGAAAGAAAGAATTTTGGGCATTTGTGAATATAACTAAAAAATAAATTTTTAACATTGGAATCAGAAAGCTAGAGGTTAAATACATTTACAATTTTGGTAGATATTTCCAAATTGCCTTCCAAAAATGGTTGCACCATCTACATATCCACAACCAGAGAATGAAAGTGAGTCTGCCACCCCATACCTTCACATCAGTAGCTGTTGTCAGCTTTATTAAGCTTTGTTACTCTGATAAATAGGGAAACATTCATTTGAATTTCCCTATTTCCTATGAAAGGTATTGAATACTTACATTTTTTTAAAAATTTCTGCTTCCATCCTTTGCTATTTTATACTAGATTTATTTGTCTTTTAATTACTACATTGTATAGACTTTTCATAATTTGTTTAAATTGATTCTTTTGTTATAAACATTACAAATGTTTTCTCCCATGAGTTATTTTTAAAAAAATTTTAATGATCTTTTTGCTATTTGGAAGTTATTCTTTTTCATGCTGTTTATTTTATTCAATTGTTTGTCCATAGCCTCAGGGTCTTGGACTTTTTGTTCTTCAGTATTCTTGTCTGTTAAAAGAATGGATTGGTCTGAATATCTAAGGTCCTTCCTGGGCTTTGCAACACTGTGGATGATGTCTTTTCGAAGAAATGACAGTAAAATGCATTAGTACAATTGCAGGGCTTTAGTGGGTTTTTTAGTGACAACTTAATCATGCTTTGAGTTATGATTAATAGGTAAGTGACAAAGAGATAAGTTCAATTTATAGTTAAAATTATTTTTCTCCTCTATTCAGGTTAAGGTCTGACAAAGGACTCTAAGCTGTTTTCAGGTTTGTAAAAAACTTTCTGGCAAGGAGAGAGGCTTGAGGAGGTTGAGGAGAGGGAGTTCAACACTCTAAGAGAAAGAATGGGTTGAAGAGTTGTTTCTTTTGTTTCTATAAAGAGATCAGATTTAGGGGAAACTAAGGACAGGGGCATTTGAGTTTTTAAATCAGCCTAACACTACAACAGCCTGATCTATTCTGTTCTCTACTCTATCCCTGGGAGTTTAGATAAATCCTGTGGCTTTTTTGAGTCTTCCTTTCCTCTTCTCTAAAATGAGGGTATTTTTTAAATAAGTCCAGACCAACTCAGAGGTTATATAAATCACACAAGATATGAATCTAAATGCTCTCTCTAAATAGTAGGCAGCATAGTGTGGTAATGGATTAAAGGGTCAGACAGACCCAGACTCAGATATGGGTCAGTTAACCACTCAGCCTTGGAGCCTCTGATCTCTGTAATGAAGATAAAGTAATACCACCTTGGTTGGGAGCCAACCAGGGAGTATTATAAATAATATGTAGTTGATACTCAATAATAGGATGCTATAATAATTATTATTCTTCAACAATTTGAATAACTGTTTTTCAAAAAGTAAGTTACTCTCAAAAGTTTAGAGGTGAGCGCTGCAAAGGAATACAGTGCTTTACTGGAACTTAAAGGTCCCTTTAAAGTGATGTAAATATTACTGGGTAACATTAATGTTTTGGAAAATTCCCTTCTCATTACATTATCTATTCTTTCCACATTCATTCGAGAAATACTTATTCAGCACATATTGGGCACTCATTAGACACTCAGCTTTTACATCCTTCCTGAAGGAGCTTGTTAATGTGCAAGCAACTAGAGGTTCCACCTATGTTTATAAGTCAAGAGGTAGTTTAAGCATCACTTTGTCGGTGAAGGCTTCTCCACTTCCCCAAGGCATTTACTCCATTCTTTTGGGTCTCCAAGAATTTTTATGCTGATCTTTTCTATACAGCTTAAGACATTGTATTATAATTGCACAATTACTAGTTTATCTAACAAGATCTTGAATTATTACTTCAACTCTCATTTTATCTGTCATATCTTTTTTATCTGTATTCTTGGTACTCTGGGTAATGCCCAGCACATAATGTTTAGTTGAATGAATAAATGAAGGATAACAAGGTGTAACTACAGTGTACTAACTAGTAAACTGGGTAGGAAATGTAATTTAAATATATTCTTCACTGTCTATTCACAAAGTAGCCTATAAATACATCTAGTGAACTCCTACCCACAATGGAAAATTCAGTAACCATTAAAATGATGATATATATTTGTAATAGTTGGGTTTTTTAATGTTTATTATATATTATTAAATAAGGAAGATGGGTTAAAGAATAGGATGTTTAATAATACTCCATGTCAAAAGTATACTGATGTGTATCCATATATGCAAATGTATCTATTAGTAGAGGCAAGAAGGAAGCACATTTAAAAACATTGATAATGAATCACTGGTTGGTGGAATTAGGCATGAACTTTATGTTTTTTGTGTGTTTTTCTTAACTTTTTTGCAATAGGTATATATATACTTTTGTAATAATAGCAAAAATAGAGCCAATTCCCGAAACTAAACAGACAAACAAACAAAACAGTTGGGGGAAATGTGTGATCATTTACCTACAACTCTTTAAGCTTCTTAAGATTGTGTTTGTTTCCTTTTAATCTATTTTTCTTCAAGTAATTGCTAGTATACTATCCCTCATATCTATTTCAGAATCCTATCCCTCATGGATTGATTGAATGAAGAATTCTATTAGGCAGTTGAGTTCCAGGTGCTATAATTTTCCTGACACACTCTGTATTACTGTCTATCCAGCAGCAGCTTCTGAAATGCTGTCCCATCTTAGTATAGCCTGATTTTAGTTAGAACACTGCATTCAATGGCTCCAATCACCTCCTTGTTTGTGCAAGTCTTCAAATTCCCCTTTTGGTAATTCTCCACTTGGAATTAACTCTCACAAATCCATATTTCACTTTTGTGTGACCTACTTTGTCTTAGGCTACACACTGGCCGATAAGCATGAGCTTTTATGTTTATCCCTTCCTCAAGAAGGAAGTAAAGTGTTGGTGCTGTGTGGTGCACTGTGGATAAATGTCAGAGCAGAAAGGGGGTTTTAGAAATGCTTCCCTTTTCTTTGCACTTAACTACTCCAGAAGGGCTTATCTGAATAAAAGCAAGCACACTTCTGCACACATGCATTTGTTCATCTGTTAACTCAACTAACACTAAGTACACTTTATGTGTCATGCTCTATATTAGACCATGTGGATGCAGCAATCACTAAATACTGTTCTCTGCCTAGTGTCCCTTGGTGCAGATATGTAAATAACTAAGTAACAAAGCAAACTGCAACTTCTGCAGTAATAGTGGCTTAGTGTGCCAAGTTATTTGGGAATGACAAAAATACCACCAAGGAAGTAGGGACCACAAGAGTGGTCCTCTTCAACCCTTGAATCTGCAGCACCTAGCACCATGTCTAGTGTGGAAAGATATTCAATGAATAGTTGTTAGATTCTATTGTTTGAAATACAATTATGACTGGTGGCTTTATGAAGAATGAGTAGGATTTTCATTTGTGACATTTGCTTGTAAAAACATTCAATCCATTGGGAACAAAACAAGAAAAACACAGAAGTGTGAGGTTAAAAGAAACTTCAGAAAATAGCCAATAGTTACAACATTACTGAAATACTAAAACTACAACTAACATTTATTGTGTGCTTAGTATGCACCAAATTCTAAGTGCATCACATGAGTTGAATCATTTATTAATAATAATTACAGAAATCCTACCAGTTAAGTGCCATTATCCTTACATCTTAGGGATGAATAGATGGAAATATAGAGAGGTTAAGTAACTTGTATGATATGCTGCTTCTTAAAGGATTTAAAGAAACAATTAATAGAAAGGATGTATACGCTATATATAGACAGAAAGAGTATACCCTTCCCCAGCAAGTAAGCAGGAGCTATCCAGATAAGTGGTTATTTTGAATACTAGTCAAGCAGTGTAGTTACTGAGCCAGGTAGCAGTCCAAATAGAACAAGTTGGTAAAAAACTTAGCAAGCTCAGATTGGGCGTGGAGAGTTGGGGTGAGGATTGAGAAGTATCTAAAGGAAAACAAAATCTGGGCCAAAAATTTGAGGTGGGGAGGTTTGTCATTTAGTACGCCCAGGAGCTTAGACCAGCAGTTTTAACTGATTCTTAAATACTTCTCTGATGTGGTTGGGGCTTTTAAGAGTAAGCCTGGCAGGACAGGCACTGGCTCAGGGACTAAGTAAGATAGAGGGACAAAACACAGGTTATGACACCTACTGCTAGGAGCTCACAGACTAGATACCAGATTCTAACTGTGAAGAGCAATCCTGTCATGGAAGAACTGTTAGATCTGCAGTCAGAGGGCCTGTGAACATGTCCTGCCTCTGCTTCATGATTCTTCTGTGATCCTGGGAAAGCTGCTGATCCTCTCTGAGCCTCATTCTACTCACTTATATAAAGGTGGTAATAATACTGCCTTCCTCTTAGGAATGTGAGTTTACGCTGTATAAACTACAACATGTTCACAAGACTAGCTCTTGTAAATAGAGTAGCATATAAGGGGCTTTTAAAAAGCATACATAATGCTTTTGTTCTTGACTCACTGTTTTCTAAGTGCTCTTCAGTACCGGCAACACCTCACCAATTCTCCCGTAGTCTGTCTCTTGAATGAATGGAATCCAGGCTAGGTGCAACCTTAAAACAATACATTCCAGGAATGGCTAGCCTGCCTCCCTCCACAGCTACGGATTAATTACATCTTCTGATGTGACTTCTTGGCTGTATTTGCCAGCGAGGCCTCCCCTCCACTCTGTTCCTTAAGCCTCTCCTGTGCCATCCTGCTAAGAAGGCTGCCCTGATTCACATGCCCTCAAACCAGATGCTTTGCCAACTTGGCAGCCCAGAATCAGTCCGACCAGAAGGGTGGCAGTAAGGCAGGTCCCTGGGGCTTCAGAAATGAACAGCAGATTGCTTCCCAACTGGTGATTACAAGGCTGAAGCTTGCTCAGAAAGGCAGAAATCTCAGGGTTATGAAAGAAGGTAAGCTCAGAAACCAGAAAAATGTCTTGAAAATCTGCTCTGGAAATCAGATGGGATGGAAGAGAGGGGATGTCTGTTTCTGGGTTTCTTTTCACATTGTGGGATTGTTACCAGCTTTCAAAATGTGCCCTGATTTTTTCTAAAGTAAAATTAATTCCCTAGAACAAATAGCAGTTATACCATTATAGTCATACTTGTCTGTGTTCCTATAACTGTTTTTCTTGTTGACATTGTTGTTGTTATATTTAGCTCTTATTCCAGTCTGTGTTTATTAGATTTATTTCTAAGCTTGCCTATCTCTCCCACTAAATCTTGAGTTCCTTGAAGACAGGGTCTATGTATCGATCATCTCTATCACCTAGCACAGATCCTGGCACATAGACGATATTCATTAAATACTTATTAGACTAAAGTGTAATTGATGATTCTGAGGCAGGCAGCCATCTACTGGGCTAACAATAACACTTTGTTTTGGAATAAAATATTAATTTAAGGGAGTTGAATTGTATTCCATCAAGTGATGAGGAAGTCATGTGCTATAATTATAACTAATAACCTAAAGAATGTTCCAGGTACAATGTAGGAAATCTCCCAACTCTTTGTAGTGTTAATGTGTTTTGGTACAAGGGAAATTAAATTGCTAGTAAAATATCAATAACTTAAAAATCTCAAATGAAGGAAGATAAAGAAACATGAGTTGTCATCATTATTGCTGAACTTTTAAATCTGAAAGAGAATTTCAAGATCATAATCCAAGCTTCATATTTTACAAATAAGGAAATCAGGGTCCAACAAGGGTTATCTGCTCAAAGACACACGATTTTCTACAAAGCAAAAGGAAGAGTGTGTCAAGGTCTTGCAGTGTAGAATAGGAGGTCCCAGGGAGCAGTATGGAATACTTAACATGATGTAAGGATATTTAGGCAGGAAGACAGCATGACTGTAGGAAAAGTCCTCATCACAATTATTTAGAGAGCCAAAGGTCAGAACCACTGAAATAGCACCAAATATCAGATCCAAGGGATGAACAGGGCTGCAAAATAAATCAAAAGGCCAGAAATCAGGAGACTAGGAGGCAATAATTCATGTGATTAAGATCATAGATTTTAGCATTAGACATGCCTCATTTTGAATCCCAATGCTGCTACATCTAGCTACACAATTTCTGGCAAGCTACTTACTCTCCCCTAAGCCTTCCCTTTCTCAGCCATAAAATAGTGCTAATATTTATAGCTATCTGAAGTCATAGCTTTGATTATTAATATGATATTTTTATAAATACATACCAAGGTTCTTAGCAAACAATTACTAGACAGACAGGGTCCTTGCTATTAAAATGCTTACATTCTAGTGAGGAGAAACACAAATAAACCAGAAAAGAAATAAATAAGCACAAAATTCAATTAAGCTCTATGATGTGACATAAAATACATATTTTGTAAAGAATTACTTGGGAGAAGGTTCCAATTGAGATAGGCTAGTCGTAGTTGGCCTCTGAGAAAATGAGCTATAACTTGACACTGAGTTTATGCAAAGGAGCCAGCCACAGAAAATCCTTTGGGGTGTGTGTTTCAGGAAGCAGAAAGAGCGACTACAAAGGGCCCACGGCAGGAAAGATCTTGTGTCGTCTCAAGGAGACTAGCAAAGCTAAAGGTGGTAAACAAAGAGAACCTGGCACAACATGAGGTTGAAAAGATCAGCAGAGATTAAAAGAGCCTTAAGTACATACGGTAAAAAGACTTTAAATGATTTTTAATCTTGAGTACTGAAATAATTTTAAGAAGGTTGACATTTCTGAAAGTTCTCCTGGCTGCTGTGACAAATGGATTGTTGGAGGAAGAACTTCAATAGGGACCTGGATTACGCTATTGTATTGGTCCAGGTGAGAGATGAGAGTGATTTCAACCAGAGAGGTGATAATGGAGCTGTTGGGAAGAAGACTGAGTCCATGTATATTTCAGAGATAACACCAACAGGACTTGTCAGTGCTGTTGGTGATGTCACTTGTTAGGTGATGATATAGATATAGGTAATAATTTAAAGAAAGGAAGAAAGAAAGAAAGAAAGAAAGAAAGAAAGAAAGAAAGAAAGAAAGAAAGAAAGAAAGAAAGGAAGGAAGGAAGGAAGGAAGGAAGGAAGGAAGGAAGGAAGGAAGGAAGGAGGGAAGGAAGAAAGAAAGAAAGAAAGGAAGAAAAAGGAAGAATCAAGGAGGGCTCCTGAAAGCAGAAGCATTAGAGAGGATAGTGGGGATGTTTACTAAAGTAGAAAAGACCAGGCAAGTAATACATTTAGTAAAGAAAATGAATTGAAGTTCTCTTTGAATATATTAGGATCTTTTTTGGATAGGGCAAATCAATATCTAAGAGAGGCTGCCAAGGAGTCAGTAGGATGATGAAGTGTCAAGCTCAAAAGAGAGAACAGGGTTAGAGACATGTTTGGTAATCTTTAGCCTTATTTATTTAGCGTTATTTAATTATTTAATTTTTAAAATTTAATTGTATTTAATTATTTAGCATTATTTATAATCATGGGAGTGAATGAGATCACCCAGGAATTGGGTATAAATAGAGAGACCCAAACAACCTGGCATAGCCCATCGCTAAGAGGATGAGTGGGTACAGATGAGTCAGCAAAGAAGGCAGAGAGTGAGTCGCTGGCCGGTGAGGAACAAGAGAAACAAGGATATTAAGCCACAAGAGCCATGTAGGCAAAAAAATTCAAGAAAGAGGAAGTGCACAAATGTATCAAGTGCTCTTAAGAGATCAATAAAATAAAGAGAGAAAAGTACCTGTGGGGTCTGAAAATATAAGGGTGGTTGTGACTTTGACAACAGCAGTTTCAGTAAAATGGAAGCATCAGGAGCCAGACTGGAACAGTCTGAACAACTCTTTTGGAAGGTTTTGACAAGAATGGGAGCAGAGAAATGGAAAATGGGAAAGGGGATGTGGGATCAAAGGAGGATTTGAGATTTTTTTTTAAGAGAGAAAATACATATTAGAGAATATTTGTATGTGGTTGGAAATTAAAACATGCAGAGAAAGATACACAGTAGCAAAAGGGAAAAACTGCCCCAGCAAGGTTCTTGAGATTTGAAGCAAAGCCCAGTAGAGAGGTAAGCCTTTGTCGTGAGCTGGGATGAGCCTTCCTTTATGCCTGAATGGAGACAGGGGATAAAGTATAGATGCATTATACTTGTAAACTTGGTGTTGGGAAAATTAGGGTATTCTGATCTGGTTATTTCTATTTTCTCACTCAAATATGAGGAAAAGTTATCAGTTCCTAATGAGGTGGGGGCTGACTGGGAGGATAAGAACAGGAAAGGAAGAGTTTGTGGAAGGTTTGAGAAAAAATATTAGATAAATCATCTCTTATGTCATTCACTTTAGCAGTGGCCTGCTGAAGTTAAGAAACATGCTGGTCTGGACAATAGAAAATAACTATAATGTCATGAGTTTCATTACTATCTGCTTGATATTACAGAAGAACCATCCTTCTTAATCCTTAATATAGGTATTTGTTATTACCTTCTTAAAAGTCTAAAGCTAAATCTCAGAAAAATTAAATAATTTACCCAAAGCTATTTTATTTTATTTTATTAATAGTAGATTTCAGGGGTACAAGTTGAAGTCTATATAAGTATATATTGTACAGTGGTGAAGTCTAGGCTTTTAGTGTGGCCATCACCCAAACAGTGTACATTGTATCCTATAGGTAATTTTTCATCTGCTCCCACCCTCCAGCCTCCCTATTTGAGTCTCCATTGTCTATTATACCACTCTGTGTGCCCTTGTGTAGCCATAGCTCAGCTTCCACTTTTAAGTGAGCACATGTGGCATTTATTTTTCTGTTCCTGAGTTGCTTCACATAGGATAATGTTCCCTCCAAGTTGGTGCAAAAGACATCATTTCATTCTTTCTTATCACCGAGTAGTACTCAATGGTATATATATGCCACATTTTCTTTATCCACTCATGGGTTTGAGGGGCATTTAGGTTGATTCCATATCTTTGTGATTGTGAATTCTGCTGTAATAAACATATGAGTGCAGGTGTCTTTATGATGTAATGGTTTCTTTTCTTTTGGGTAGATATCCCATAGTGGGACTGCAGGATCAAATGGTAGATCAACTTTTAGTTCTTTGAGAAATCTTCACACTGATCTCCACAGAGGTTGTACTAATTTATACACTCATCAACAGTGTATAAGTGTTTCCTTTTCACCACATTCACACGAACATCTATTGTTTGTTGACTTTTTAATAATGGCCATTCTAATTCCAGTAAGATGGTATTTCATTGTGGTTTTAATTTGCATTTCTCTTATGATAATTTGAGCATTTTCTCATATGTTTTTGGCCATTCATATATCTTCTTTTGAAAGATACCTGTTCATGTTATTTGCCCACTTTTTAATGGGGTTCTTTCTTTTTTTCTTGTTGAGTTATTTGAGTCCTTTGTAGATTCTGGGTATTAGTGCTTGGTCAGGCACATGGCTTGTGAATATTTTCTCCCATTCACCCATTCTGTAGGTTGTCTATTTATTCTTTTGATTATTTCTTTTGCTGTGCAGAAGCTTTTTAGTTTAATTAAGTCCAATTTGTCTATTTTTGGTTTTGTTGCATTTGCTTTTGGGGTCTTAGTTATAAATTCTTCGCCTAGGCTAATGTCCAGTAGAGTTGTTCCTAGGTTTTCTTCTAATAGTTGCATAGTTTGAGACTGTACATTTCAGTCATTAATCTATCCAGAATTAGTTTTTGTATATGGTGAGACATAGAGGTCCAGTTTCATTCCTCTGCATACGGCTATCCAATTTTCCCAGCACCATTTATTGAATAGTGTGTCCTTTCCCCAGTATATGTTTTTGTATACTTTGTAGAATATCACTTGTTTGTAGACATACAATTTAATTTCTGTGTTCTCTACTCTGTTCCATTGATCCATATGTCTACTTTTCTGCCAGTACCATGCTGTTATGGTTACTATTGTTTTGTAGTATAATTTGAAGTCAGGTAATGTGATGCCGCCAGTTTTGTTCTTTTTGCTTGAGATTGTTTTGGCTATTCTGGCTCTGTTTGCTTCTATATGAATTTTAGAATTGTTTTTTCTAATTCTGTGAAAAATGATGTTGGGAATTGGATAGGAATTACATTGAATATGTAGATTGCTTTGGGCAATTTGGTCATTTTAGCAATATTGATTCTTCCAATTCATGAGCAAGGGATATTTTGACACTTGTTTGTGTCATCTACGATTTCTTTCATTAGTGATTTGTAGTTGCTGTATAGAGCTCTTTCACCTCGTTGGTTAAATTTATTCCCTAGGTATTTTTGGGGGGGGCACCTATTGTAAATGGGATTGAGTTCATGATTTGGTTCTCAGCTTGGTTGTTGTTGGTGTATAGCTATTGATTTTTGTATGTTGATTTTATAACCTGAGATTGCTGAATTCATTAATCAAATCTAGGAGTCCTTTGGAGGAGTTCTAAGTGTTTTCTAGGTATAAAGACCATAATATCAGCAAAAAGAGATAATTTGACTTCCTCTTTTCCAATTTGGATGCCCTTTATTCTTTCTCTTACCTAATTGCTCTGGCTGGGACTTCCAATACTACATTGAATGCAAGTGGTAAAAGTGGGCATCCTTGTCTTGTTCCAGTTCTTTAGGGAAATGCTTTCAATTTTTCCCAGTTCAGTTTGATGTTGGCTGTATGTTTTTCATATATGGCTTTTACTATTTTCAGGTATATTCCTTCTATACTGAGTTTTTTGAGGGTTTTATCATGAAGGTATGCTGGATTTTATCAAACATTTTTTCTGCATCTATTGAGATGATTATATAGTTTTTGTTTGTAATTCTGTTTATGTGATGAATCATATTTATTGACTTGTGTATGTTGAACCATCCTTGCATCTCTGGAATGAAACTGACTTGAACATGGTAAATTATCCTTTTGATGCATTGTTGGATTCAGTTTGCTAGAATTATGTTGAAAATGTTTGTGTCAATGTTCATCAAAGATATTGGACCACAGTTTGTTGTTGTTGTTGTTGTTGTTGCATATTTTTATGGCTTTGGTATCAGGGTGATACTGGCTTTGTATAAGGAGTCAGGTATGATTTCCTCCTTTTTGATCTTATGGAACAATTTTAGTAGGATTGACACCAGTTCTTCTTTATACATCTGGTACAATTTGGCTATAAATCCATCTGATCCTGAGCTTTATTTGTTGTGAGATTTTTTTATACTGATTCAATCTCACTATTCATTGTTGGTCTATTCAGGAGTTCTATTTCTTCCTGGTTTTCTTGGGAGGTTGTATGTGTTCAGGAACTCATCCATTTTCTCTAGATTTTCTAGTTTCTGAGTGAGTATTTGAAGAGTTGTTCAAAATAGTCTCGCATTATCTTTTGTTTTTCTGTGGTATCAGTTGTAATGTCTCTTTTTCCATTTCTGATTGTGTTTATTTGGATCTTCTCTCTTCTTGGTTAGACTAGCTAGTGGTTTAACAATTTTGTTTATCTTTTCAAAGAAACAACTTCTCATTTTGTTGCTTCTATGCATTGTTTTTTGTTTTGGTTTGGTTTTTGGTCTCTATTTCACTTAGTTCCACTCTGATCTTTGTTATTTCTTTTCTTCTACTAACTTTGGGTTTGGTTTGTTGTTGTTTTTCTGGTTTCTTGAAGTGTAACATTAGGTTGCTAATTTGTAATCTTTCTACTTTTTTTGATGTAGGCATTTAATGATATAAACTTCCCACTGCTTTTGGTGTATCCCATGGGTGTTGTGTTTTCATTTTCATTCATTTCAAAAAAATTTTTAACTTCCTGTTTATTTCTTAACTGACTGAGTGAATGTTCTTTTATGTTGTTTAATTTCCAAGTATTTGTATAGTTTCTGAAGTTCTTCATATTGATTTCTAACTTTATTCCACTGTGGTCTGAGAAGATACTTAATATGATTTCAAGTTTTTAAAACTTCTTTGGACTTGTTTTGTGGCCTAAATATTGGTCTATCTTGGAGAATGTCCCATGTACTGATGAAAAGGAAAGTATATTCTGTAGTCCTTTGGTGGAATGTTCTGTAAATTTCTGTTAAGTCCACATGATCTGAAGTTCAATTTAAGTCCAATGTTTCTTTGTTGATTTTCTGTCTCAATGATGTATCAATGCTGTGAGAGAGGTGTTGAAGTCCTCTACTCTTACTGTGTTGCTGTCTATCTCTTTTGTTAAGTCTAGTATTATTTGTTTTGTGAAATCTGGGTGCTGTGATGTTGGGTGCATATACATTTAGGATTGTTATTGCCTCTTGCTGAAATGATCCTTTTATCATTATATAATGATCTTCTTTGTCCTTTTTCACTCTTTTTGATTTAAAGTCTGTTTTATCTGATACAAGTATAGCTACTTCTGCTCTCTTCTGGTTTCTGTATGTGTGTAATATCTATTTCCACCCCTTTACTTTCAGTGTATGTGTGTCTTTATGGGTACAGTGAGTTTTTTATAAGCAGAATATAGTTGGATCATATCTTTTTATCCATTCTGCCAATCTACCTTTCAAATGTAGCACTTAATTTATTTATGTTCAAGGCTAATATTGGTGTGTGAGGCTTTGTTCTTTTCATATTGTTAATTGATTTCTAGTTGTTTTATAAATTATTTGTTTCTTTCTTTTTCTTTTTTTGTCTTTGTGGTTTGCTGAATTTCTGTCATGTTGCCATTTGATTTTTTTTCTCTTTCTCCTTTCTGTGATTGTTTTATTAGAACTTTGAGTTTTATATTTTCATGTGTTTTCATGATAATGAACATTGACCTTTGATTCCATGTTTAGGACATCTTTAAGCATTTCCTGAAGGGCTTGATCTAGTGGTGATGAATTTCCTCAGCATTTGCTTATCTGGGAAGAATTTATTTTTCCTTCATTTATGAAGCTTATTCTGACAGGATATAAAATTCTGGCTGGCGGTTTTTTCTTTCAGCACTTTGAAAATGCCATTCTATTCTCTTCTGATGTGTAAGCTTTCTGCTGAGAAGTCTGTTGTTAGTCTGATGGAGTTTCATTTATAGGTGACTAGACGCTTTTCTCTTGCTAATTTTAAAATTCTTTCTTTCACTTCAACGTGAGTCATTCTGATTATAATATGCTGTTATGAAGTCTGTTTTGCAATATATTTGCTTGGGGATTATTGGGCCCTCTGTATCTGAATGTCTAACTCTCTTGATAGTCATTATTTCCTTAAATAGATTTTCTAAACTTTTTGATCTTTCTTCCCCCTGGGGAATATAGATAATTTGTAAGTTTGGTCACTTTACATAGTCCCAGACATCTCAAAGGCTTTGCTTATTCTTTTTTTTTTTTCCCCCCTTTTTCATTATTTTTGTCTGACTGGATTATTTCATAAAACCTTTCTTCAAGTTCTGAGATTCTTTCTTCTGCTTGGTCTAGTCTATTCTTGAAGCTTTTGAATGTATTTTGTATTTCATTCAATGGGTTTTTCAGCTCCATAATTTCTTTTTGGATTTTTTAATTGAGAATTCTATCTCCTTGGTAAATTTTTCATTCTTGTCCTGAATTGATTTTCTGATTTCTTTGTATTGACTTTCAGATTTCTCTTACATCTCACTGAGCTTCTTTAGAATCCATATTTGGAATTCTTTATCTGACATTGAGAGGAATTCTTTTTGATTGGGGTCTACTGTTGGTCAATTGTTGTGGTCCTTTGGTGGCATCATATTTCCTTGCTTTTTTTATGTTTCCTTTGTCCTTCTGTTGATGTCTGTGCATCTGATGTAGAAGTCACTTGTTCCAGTTTTTTTGAAATTGCTTTCAAAGGCGAGAACTTTTTCCTCAAGATGTATATATGTTGTTGGTTGAGTAGGACACTTTGGCTTTGATTTTGGTTGCCTGCAGTGGTGTGATCTTTATATGATTTCTGAGGCAGCACACAGGGTCAGTGGTATCTCTTTTCTTGGTGGTTTAGGGTACAATTATTAGTTGAACCTGTGGGGAAGTTTTACTGGGGGCTTGCAAGTCAGCTGAGCCCATCTTTGGGCCTCAGTAGTGGCAGCAGTTGTCTGTGTGTGCCTTATTTTAGGCTCCAGAGCAACTGACACTGGTGGTGTTAGTGTGTCCTGGAGGGCTGATTCTTGGGCCTTCAGGTGGCTTGTTCAGAAGATAGTAGTTGGAGCAGAGGGCCAGGTGTGTGGGTGGGTTCTTGGACCACTGAGCAGCAGGAGTGATGTGAGAAGTGGCAACAGTGGTGGTGGAGCCCCCCAACTAGAACCCAAGTGTCCTGTGTTGGTATTATTGGTAGCTGCAATGGACTGGGCAGACCAGTCCCCAGTGCTACAGCTGCCTGTGACAGGGTGGTATGTATTGTCTCCCTTGTCCCTTCATGACCAGGTGGTGGCTGCAGCCATGTCACCTTGAGCTCAGTCCAAGGGTTGGGCATGGCCCAGTGTTAAATTCTCAAAATGGTGCTGGCTGTGGGCTTTCAAAGAGGTCGGGGCCCCTTTCAGGTGAGTGACATGGGCAAGAAACTGTGAGGAGTGCGGTCTGCTCCTTTCACAGCCTCATAGGAGCCCACAGCAGAGCAGTGGGAATTGTCCTAGGTGTGTGTAGGAAAGCTGGAGCTCCCCTGTCTCTTATTTGAATGGCAGCTGCAGCTGCATCAGCCTGAACTCAGCTCATGGGTGGGGCACTGCTCAGCTTTAAACTCCCAGTTGGCTCCTTGGGGCTGTGACCAGAGAGGGTAGAGCCCCTTCCAGGCCAACAGCATGGGCAAGATGCTAGGTGGAGTACCATCTGCTCACATCTCAGTCTCACTGCAGCCCATAGCAGATTGGTGGGAATTGTTTTAGGTATATGTAGGAGAACTTGGGCTCCCCTGTCACTCCTCAGCTGGGTGACAGCTGCAACTGTGCCAGCCTGAACCCAGCCAGTGGGTGGGATGCTGCCCAGCTTTAGGCTTCCAAAGTGGCACCTTGGGCTTGTGACCATAGAGGGTAGGGCCCCTTCCAGGCAAATAGCATGGGCAAGATATGAGGGGGGAGTGCTGTCTGCTCACATCTCAGTCTCACAGCAGACTGTAGCAGGGCAGTAAGACTTGTCCTAGGTGGACGTAGGAGAGCTTGAGCTCCTCTGTCCCTCCAGCAGCTGCCCAGCTACATCAGCCTGAACTCAGCTTGGACTCCTTTGTCCCTCTTTAGCTGGGTGGCAGCTGCAGCTGCATCAGCCTAAGCTCAGCTTTAAGTTCCAAAATGGCACCTTGGGCCTGTGACCAGAGAGGGTAGGGCTCTTCTCAGGCAAGCTACATTGGCAGGAACCTGTAGGGAGTGCAGTTCACTCAAAACTTGGTCTCACAACAGCCCATTGCAGGAGGGTGGATATTGTCCTAGATGTGTGTTGGAAAGCCTGGTTTTCCTGCCCTCCCTGTACAGCTGGGGGCTGCAACCAGCATTGTCACAAACTCAGCCTAAGAGTGAGGCACAGTCCAATGTTAAACTCTCAAAATGGCACCTTGGGCCTGCAACTGGAAAGGCTGGGGCCCCTTCCAAGCAAGCAGCATGGGCAAGAAACTGTGGAAAATTCTGTCTGCTCATGTCTCAGTCTCAGCAGCAGCCCACAGCAGGGTGATGGGACCTTCCCAGTGGTGTGTAGGAGTGCCTAGGCTCCTCTATCCCTCCTTGGAGCTGCGTAGTCCCTGCAGGTGCACACATAGTTTCCTGGTATCAAGGCTCTCAGAATGGCATCAAGCTCAAGCTGCTCTAGGCTCGGATGCCTGTGGGATTCCATGTGGGCTCCCTTTTTGGAACAATGTCTATGTGCAATCTCCAAACAGATCCCTATTTTAGGCCCAAGATCTTAATGAGTAGGAGGGTTCTCTTGTAGCCAAGACAGAATAAGGTTGTCTTGGAGTATGGAGCCCTGGGGCCTTCTTTCTTATTGTTTCCCCATGTCCAGGAGCTTCTCCTGGCTCTTAGCCAGTACCTGGGTGGGTAAGTTACCCTGAACCCACTTTTGGTGCTTCTCATCACTTCCCTGGTGAATCCTAGCATTCTCTCCTAGACTCTCTGTTTGAAATATGAGAATCTATGTATTATTCTGGTTCCTCTCCATGGAGAAGGCACATACTACCCCCAAAGCTGTCTTAAAGCTGTTAGTTGACTGCAATAAGATTTTAACTGACATCTGTTTTACATGAAAGTCCCTATCTTGTGATTACATCATCATTATACCAACTAGGAGTTCACTGATATTCACATCAGCAACATTGTTTCTAGGGTAGTATATTAGTTTGCTAGGGCTACCATAACAAAATACCACAGACTAGGTGGCTTAAACAACAGAAATTTATTTTCTGATAATTCTGGGGGCTATAAGCCCAACATCAAAGTATCCGCAGGGTTGGTTTCTTCTGAGGCCTTTTTCTTTGACTTATATATGGCTATCTTCTTGCTATGTCTTCTCATGGTCTTCCTTCTGCATTTGTCTATGTCCTAATCTCCTCTTCTTATAAAGACACCAACCATATTGGATTAGGGCCCACCCTAATGACCTACTTAAAGACTCTATCTCCAAATACAGTCACATTCTGAGGTACTGATAATTAAGATATCAATACAAATTTTGGAGGGAAACAATTCATCCCATAACATATTGTGAGGATGAGTCAAACTGTAGGAGAATGAAGACAGACCAGAAATTGAAAATGTTAAATTAGACCAAAAAATTGTGATGATAAAATAAAATGGAGAGCTAAGACAAATCATTTGAAAGGAAAAAGAATTAAGAAAAAGGGTTTTTTTTACAATGATTTTTTTTTAGTATTAAAAGATAGTAACAATTTATAGTTTAAGGAAAATTTGCTAAAGAAATGAGAGAAAAAAATTAAAAGTGAAGCATGCTTAAGTGCTTTGATAAGTAAACTTTGGGAAAAAATATGGCTTTAATTCTAAAAGATATCATCCTCTAACAAAAATTACCCCATATTTTCATCAAAGAAAAAACTAATCAAAGAATAATAACTAATCTATATAGTATCCATAATAAATGCTATTTTGATAACCTCCTTTGTCAGATTTCTCATAAAATATCTTTTTATAATATGACTGTTTATTAATGTAACTTAGATGACTTGAGAGTTTCCAGAAATATCAAAACAAAATTTCTGCATGTAGGATTGGCAAAGCAGAGAACAAAAATATAACAAGGATACATGATACAAATGTTATTTCTATCCTAGAGTAAAGCAGGCCTAAGATAAATCTTGTCAAGTACAAAATGTCACAATGGTCTATAACAACAATGAGGATAAGAATCTGTTGGATGCTCAGGAAAGACTTATTACTAAATTCAGGCAGCCAAAGAGGAAATGGCAGTTATGAAAGGAGTTTTCTGTAGCCAGGTCCTGACACAAAGTAATCCATCAGGAAAAAAAGAGTTTTTTAAAAAAGTGCTTTTCCAGCAAGGAAAAGATGCACCACAGCTTCTGTAATCTCAGAAGGAAAAAAGACAAGCAGCAGACAAGCTTCAAGATTCACATCATGGGCTTTTCTTTTGCCAAAATAAAAGTAAATTGTTTTGGAGAATGGAAATGACTTTTGAAATCCCTTAACCTCAATGATCTCTGTTCTGTGAGGTCCCCGATACAAAATATTCAGACATTTGCCCATAACAGTTAAATCACTGAAATGTAATTAAGCTGTCAATACTCAATGTTGAGGTATGGGGTGAGGGAAGCAGGCACTGAGAAAAGCCCTTGTTGTAGTAGCATCATTCTTTAACTTGTTTTGTGACCCTCAGGTATGCCATCTCCGTACCCCCTCCCCCTTTTCTCCCACTGTAAAATGAAGGCATTGGCTCTTCTGACTTCCAATGTCCTCTAATTCTCTCATGTTCTTTAATAAAGAAAAGACATTTCATTTATTTTTGAGATATTTTTAAAATATACAATATTTTATGTGCAATTATTAAAGTTGATATATGGCTTTCATTCTAGAAGATATTAGAGTAAAAGAATATGATACACTTTAGATAAGCAGATACAAATGCTGAAAAATATAATAGTAAAATTTATTTTGCATGCATAGTTATCTCTCAAGACAGTAAAGTTAATCAGATTCCAGAAACAAAAGAAAGAAACTGAAAACAGAAGCAGTAAGCTCAGAAGCTAGCCTGTCCCTAACCTTGGCTGTTGGAGTTTGGGTCTCAGTAACCTAAGGGATAGGATTTTAAGGCCCATGATGGGGAAGAAATGAAAGACTTGGACCCGCCCATGGCTAGGACTAAAATGTCTACAAAAATCTAAGACTCTGGGAATCTGCATCATAAGTGGATGAGTGTAGTAGAAAAACAAAGCCCACTATAAGCCAAAGGAATCTTTCAGTCTCTAAGACCTGGATACAAAAATAATTCCCGGAAGAATTTGAAACCTGAGGTTTGCATTTCACACAATTTAGTGGTTTGAAATTAAACCAAATATTAATCCAGAAAAAGCAAGTATAAAACCTTTGAAATTGAAACAAACTAAGAAATTCAAGGGACATATAGGGTAGTGTAACTGGACCGTTATAAATTAGGGTGATTGTGCAGGAAGATTGGAGAAGTAACCAGGATCCTCATTGTAAGGAGTTTCAAACTTCAGAATAAGAAGAAAAGCGACACTTAGGAAACACTCCTTTATTTGTTATCTCATTTAATTTTAGAGAAAATCTCATACAATAATTTGTCCTTTATTTTTTTAATTTGTATAAATTTAAGTGGTACAAGTGCAGTTTTGTTACATGGATACATTGCATAGTAGTGAAGTCTCTAGGCTTTTAGCATAACCATAACCTGAATAATGTACATTGTACCCATTAAGTAATTTCTCACCCTTCACCCCTCCACCTTCTAACCCTTCTGAGTCTCCAATGTCTATTGTTTCACAATCTATGTCCAAGTGAACACATTATTTATCTTCCATGTGATATTTGACTTTCTTTTTGTGAGTTGTTTTACCTAAGATGATGGCCTCCATCTATGTTGCTGCAAAGACATGATTTCATTCCTTTTCATAGTTGAATTGTATTACATTGTATATATATATACCACATTTTCTTTATACATTAATCCATTGATGGAGACTTGGGTTGATTCCAAATCTTTGGTATTGTAAATAGTTCTGTGATAAACATAAGAGTGCAGGTATCTTTTTGAGATGATGATTGCTTTTACTTTTGGGAAGATAACCAGTAGTGGGATTGCTAGATCAAATGGAAGTTCTATTTTTAGTCCTTTGAGAAATCTCCATACTGTTTCCATATACATTGTACTAATTTACACTCCCACCAACAGTGTATAAGGTTCATTTTTCTCTGCATTCTCACTAACATCTGTTATTGTTTGACTTTTTAATAGTAGCCATTTGGACTAACATAAGATGATATCTCATTGTGGTTTTAATTTGCATTTCTCTGATGATTATTGATATTTAGCATTTTTCATGCTTGTAAGCCATTTGTATGTCTTCTTTTGAAAAATGCCTGTTTATGTCATTTGCCCCTTTTTTGATGGGGTTATTTTTTTGTTGCTGCTGAATTATTTGAGTTCCTATTGTTCTGCGTAACAGTCCCCTGTCAGATGCATAGTTTGCAAATATTTACTCCAATTCTGCAAGCTGCCTGTTCACTCTGTTGATTATTTCTTTTGCAATACAGAAGTTCTTTATTTTAATTAAGTCCTATTTGTCTATTTTTAGTTTTATGGCTTGTGCTTTTGAGGTATTTGTCATGAGTTATTTTCCTAGACCAATGTCCAGAAGAGTTTTACCTTGGTTTTCTTCTAGTATTTGTATAGTTCCAGGTTTTACATTTCAGTCTTTAATCAATCTTGAGTTGCTTTTTGTATATGGTGAGAGAAAGGGTCCAATTTTATTCCTCTGCATATAGCTATCCAATTTTCCCAGCACCATTTATTGAATAGGGTTTCCTTTCTTCAGTGTATGTTTTCTTCAACTTGGTCAAAGATCAGAGGGCTGTAGATATGTGGCTTTATATCTGGGTTCTCTACTCTATTCCATTGATCTATGAGTCTATTTTTATACCAGTACCATACTGTTTGGGTTACAATAGACTTGTAGTATAATTTGAAGTCAGGTAATGTGATGCCTTTGGCTTTGTTACTATTGTTTGAAATTGCTTTAGTTATTTGGGTTCTTTTTTGGTTTCATGCAAACTTCAGAATGTTAGAATTTGGTTCCGTATGAACTTTAGAATTTTTCTAATTTTATGAAGAGTGACAATGATATTTTGATAAGGATTGCATTGAATCTGTAGATTGCTTTGGGCAGTTTGGTCATTTTAATGATATTAATTCTTTGGATACATTAACATGGGATATTTCTCAATTTTTTTTGTTATGTACAATTTCTTGGTTTTGTGGTTTTCTTAGTAGAGATATTTCACCTCCTTGGTTAAATATATTCCTGGGTATTTTATTATTTTTTGTAGCTATCGTAATTGGGATTGTCTTCTTGGTTGGATTCTCAGCTTCATTATTATTGGTGTATAGAAATGCTACTGATTTGTGTATGTTGATTTTGTATCCTGAAACTTTGCTGGATTCAATTATCAAATTTAACAGTTTTTTGGAAGAGCCTTTAGGGTTTTCTAGTATAAGATCATATCATAAGTGAAAGGAGATAATTTTGACTTCCTCTTTTCCAATTTCGATGCCTTTTATTTCTTTCTCTTGCCTGATTGCTGTAGCTAAGACCTCCAGTTCTATGTTGAGCAGAAGTGGTGAAAGTGTGCATCCTCCTCTTCTTCCAATGCATAGGGGGATTGCTTCCAATTTGTCCCCATTCAGTATGATGTTGACTATGAGTTTGTCATATATGACCTTTATTATTTTGAGATATGTTCCCTCTTTGCCTAGTTTTCTGAGGGTTTTTATCATGAAGGGATGTTGAATCAAATGCTTTTTCTGCATCTATTGAGATGATCATATTGCTTTTGTTTTTACTTCTGTTTACGTGCTGAATGACATTTATTTATTTGACCATGTTGAACATCATCCTTACATCCCTGGACTAAAACCCACTTGATTGTAGTGTGTTACCTTTTCACGGGCTGTTGGATTTGGTTTGTTAGTATTTTTTGAGGACTTTTGCATTTATGTTCGTCAAGGTTATTGGTTTGTAGTTTTCTTTTTTTTGGGCCTTTGTCTGGTTTGGTAATCAGAGTGATACTTGCTTCATAGAATGAACTAGGAAGGATTCTCTCTTCCTTAATTTTTTGGAAGAGTTTCAGGAGAATCAGTACCCGTTCTTCTTTGCTGGTTTAGTAGAATTTGGTTGTGAACCTGTCTGGTTCTGGACTTTTTTTTGGGGGGGTAGATTTTTTTAAATTACTGATTCAATCTCACTATTCATTATTGGTCTGTTCAGGATGTCTATTTCTTTCTGGTTCAGTCTTTGGGATTGTATGTTTCTGGGAATTTATCCATTTCCTCTAGGTTTCTAGCTTGTGCACATAGAGTTGTTCATAGTAGTGTCTGATGATCTTTTGTGTTTCTGTGTTATCAGTTGTTATGTCTCCCTATTCAGATTAAGTTTATTTGTATCATCTCTCTCTCCTTTTTTTTTTTTTTTTTGTTACTCTAGCTAGTGGTTTATCAACTTTATCTTTTCAAAGAACCAACTTCTTGTTTCATTAATTCTTTATTTATTTGTGTTTTTGTTTTTTTGTTTGTTTGTTTTTTGTTTTTTTGTGGGTTTTTTTTTTTGCCTTAATTTAATTTAGTTCTTTTCTGATCTTTGTTATTTCTTTTTTTCTTTTTGCTTTGGATTTAGTTTGTTCCTGTATTTCTAGTTACTAGAAGTGGAACATTAGGTTGTTAATTTGTGATCTTTCTACTTTTTTGATGTAGGCATCTAACACTTTAAAATTCTCTTTTAGCACTACTTTTACTGTATCCCCCAAGTTTTGGTATGTTGTTTCTCCATTTTCATTCATTTCAAAAAATTTGTAATTTCCATCTTAATTTTATCAATGACCCAAAGATCGTTCAGGAGAAAGTTGTTTAATTTCCATGTATTTGTGTAGTTTTGGGAGTTCCTCTTGGTATTGATTTCTGGTTTTATTCTGCTGTGGTCTGAAAAGATACTTGATATGATTTCAATTTTTTAAAATTTATTGACACTTGGTTTGTGGCCTAATATATACTTTATCTTGGAGAATATTCCTGTGCTAATGAAAAGAATGGATAGAATGTTCTGTAAATATCTGTTAAGTTCATTTGGTCTAAAGTCCCTTTTAAGTCCAGTGTTTCTTTGTTGATTTTCTATTTCCCTGATCTGTGTAGGGGGGTGTTGGAATTCCCCCACCATTATTGTATTGCTGTCTGTCTTTTTTCTTTAGGTTTAGTAATATTTATTTTATGAATATGGGTGTTCCATTGTTGGGTGTATATATATATTTATGATCACTATATCCTTGTTATTAAAATTGATCCCTTCATTATTATATAATGACCTTTGTCTTTTTTTACTGTTTTTGATTTAAAGTCTGTTTTATCTTATATAAGTATAGTTACTCCTGGTGGCTTTTGGTTTCCATTTGCATGGAATATCTTTTTCCACCCTTTTACCTTCAGTCTATTAGTGCCTTAACAGCAACACGAGTTTCTTGTAAGCAGCATATAGTTGTTTCAAGTTGTTTTTTTATCCATTCCACTAACCTATATCTTTTAATTTGAGTATTTAATTTATCTATATTCAAGATCAGTACTAATATGTGAGGTTTTATTCTTATCATAATGTTAAGTATAATCTAGTTGTTTTGGGAGTCTTTATTCTTATTTTTTTCTCTGTCTCTTTGTCTTTTTGATTTGGTGGAGTTCTTTCATGTTGCTATTTGATTTCTTTCTCTTCCTCCTTTGTGTAATTTTTATAAGACCTGTGAGTTTTATATTTTCATGTGTTTTTATGATGGCAAATACCAACCATTCATTTTTGTGTTTCAATTTCTTTTCAGCATTTCTCATAGAGCTGATCTAGTGGTGACAAATTCCCTCAGCATCTGCTTGTCTGAGAAAGATTTTATTTCTCCTTCATTTATGAAGCTAAACGTGGCAAGATACAATTCATTGTTGATGGGGTTTTTGGTTTTTTTGTTTTTGTTTTGTTTTTTAGAATTCTGAAAATAGGACCCCAATCTCTTCTGGCTTGTAAGGTTTCTGCTGAGAAGTCCACTGTTAATCTGATGGTGTTTCCTTTATAGGTGACTAGACACTTTTCTCTTGGAGATTTTAGGATTTTTTCCTTCAGGTTGACTTTAGACAGTCTGATGACTATATGTCATGGTGAAATCCTTGCAGTGTAATTTCATGGTGTTTCCTGAGCTTCTTGTATCTGTATGTCTAAATCTCTTGCAAGACTAGGGAAGTTTTTATCAATTATATCCTTACATAGGTTTTCAAAATATTTTTTTCTTTTCCCTCAGAAGTACCAGTGATTCATACATTTGGATATTTTATATAGTCCCATATTTGTTGAAGACTTTATTCATTCTTTTTTATTCTTTTTTCTTTATTTTCATCTGACTGCATTAATTCAAAAGACCTGTCTTCAAGTTCTGAGATTCCCTCTTCTGCTAGGTCTAATCTGTTGTTAAGTTTTCAACTGTATTCTGTAATTCCTTCAATGAATTTTTTATTTCCAGAAGTTCTGTTTGGTTTTTCTTTAAGATATCTATCCTCTTGATAAATTTCTTATTTATATTCTGAATTGATTTTCTGATTTCTTTATACTGGTTTTTGGATTTTCTTGGATATCTTGAGCTCCTTTAAAATCAATTTTTTGCATTCTTTTCTGGCATTTCATAAGTTTCATTTTGGTTAGGATCCATAGCTAGATAGTTAGTATGATCCTTTGATGGTGTCATAACCCCTGCTTTTGCATACTTCCAGTATTGTTATGTTGATTTCTTCACATCTAGAGAAAGAGTCTCTTCTTATTTTTGAGTTTACTTTCATTTAGACAGGACTTTTTCTTTATTCTTCCCTTCTTGAGAATGTGACCATAACATGTATCAAGTAGGACTATTTGGCTTTGCTTTTGGGTGTGTTCAGTGGCAAAAAGTCTGTATGAATTCATTGGTTATAGATAGCCCTGGTGTGGTGGCTTTCTCAAATGCTGGTTGTAGTAGTGGTGTACCAGGCAAGTGAGCAGGCTCATGGCCTCCTGAGAATCCAGGGTGGTAAAGATCGTGAGAAGCTTATCTCACTCCCAAGAGCTGTGCACTGTGTTAGCAGATGTTGTATTGGGGTGTGCAGGTAGACCTCCAGGCCAGTAGGTGGCACTCAGAGGTAAGAGCAGACCGTGGTGGTAATGGTAGGGTTTATGCTTGATTTTTTTTTTAACCAAGAGAAGCTCTCCAGTGTCCCAGGCAAATGGTTGGTCTGTGGAATGCACAGTGGTCTGGGTCTTGCATTCAACCTTGGAAGAGGCGGCAAAGTTGGACAAAGCTGGACTGGCAAGTGTGTGTGTGGGTCCCCCCCCATGTTGGGCACAAGCACCAGCACTGATGAGAGTGGTGGGGGAGTTATCTGTCCCCTGGCAAAATGCACTGAGATCTCTACACTGGGGAGTGGAAGTGTGTAGGGACTGTCCCATAGCCACTGCCTCCACAGGTAAGAATGTAATCCATTTTCCTGTCACGTCCCTGTCCTTGCATTCAGGATATTCAGTTCAGTTAGAAACTGCTGTTTATTTCTAGGTTGCAATGTAACTGAGAATCATGCATGCCAGTCCCATGGCTCAACACTAAACCTCTGTGCCGTCTGGTGGTGGCTGTGGTGCAGAGTCTTCCTCACAGCCCCAAACACATAGCTCTTTGGCTCTCCTGCTCTCTGTGGCAGCAATGTTTCAGCTCTGTGTAGGCAGAGGGAGGAGACCCACCCTTGGCACAAGCCCAGGCCCAGAGTTACAGTCAGCCCTCAGTGGGTGGGGTTATAGTCACCCCTCACAGTCCCAGATAGGCTGCCCTCCAGCTTGCCTGTACCAACTTCCTATGGCAGAAATACCATCTGTGTCTGCAGTGGTGGGAAGAGGGAGGAGAAGTCCTCCCTACACCCAGACTGGAGCACAGAGGCCACTGAGCTGTTGGGATAGCATTTCACTCCTCGCTTACAGAGCTGAGCACTGAGTTTGTGTCCCTGCTGAAAGCAAAATCACCCCTCACAGCCCCAAGCGGGGAGCTCTCAGGCACTAGAAACCTTGCACGTTGGTTTCTTTTATCCCAGGGGCAGCCCCCTTGGTGTGCTGCACTTTCCCTTCCCTTAGGAGTAGCACTCCCTGAGGGCTGGATTACTGGGAACCCTGCAGCTCCTTTGGGCCCAGCCAGCATTGTGCCACTGCAGCCCTCTGAGTAGGTACTGGGGAGTGTTAGCAGAAGCTCCCAGGATGTGGAGCTATATAAGCTGAGGTCCCAGGGCAGGATATAGTCCCCTGAAAGTTGTGCCCTTACAATGGTGTCATGCCACAGCCACTCAAGTGCTACAAGTTCAGAGTCTGGTGTAATACCCTCAAAAAGTCTCCAAATCACCACCCACAAGTGTCAGGGTTCATGAGGGCAAAGGAGCTCTCCACGGTTCAGACACTACCAGTCCATAGCAAGGATAAGGGGAGCCAAAACACTCCCACTAACCCTTTCCACAAGTCCTTTCTGGCTCCTAGCCAATCTGTGCCACCCAATTTGGCATCTCGCGTCCCTGTTTTTCTGTGCCTTGTTTTTTTCCCATGAGTTCTCCATTGAGTTTTAGTATTCTCTCCTTGATGTTCTATTTGAGTTGTAATTGTCTATTTGTAACTTTGGTTCTTCTTTCTGAGAACTGGCACCCCATTTCTCTAATTAGCCATTTTGAACCTCCTCCAATATTACTTTTTAAAATGAAGAAATTGGACAGATATTGGAAGAAGTGATTCTGAGGTGTAAAACAATACATGATTAAGTAGGAAATTGAACTAGAATCTCCTGACCCCAAATTCATGGTATTTTTCTATGTTATGAGTCTTTATTTCTTCTCACTTGGCAAGCAAATTGGTCATATCTTTAAATGTAAACTGCAGAAAGTTGACTCACTTCAGCAGCATTAGAATTTCCCTGAGTTTTTGTGGGGTTTTTCTAATAGCCAATGAAAGACTCTTTTTCCTTCTTCCTTTGCAGTTACATCAGTACCTATTGCAAAAGTAGACTTCTTAGCCTAAAAGCCTCATATACAGGTAGGAAGAATTTGACAACTACAAATATAACTGCTTAAGGATATATATTTTTTTCAAATCTCTGTTTTTATTAAGGTATTCAGTTTGTTTTAGCTTTGTTCTTACAGAATGCCTTCTTTTCTGGTAACACAAAGCCCTAACAGGTATTGATATCAAGGTAATGCTGACAATGTCAAATGAGTGTTTCTTCCTCTTCTAGTTTCAGGAATAGTTTGTGTTGAATTGACAGTATTTCTTTTAAATATTTGGTAAAACTCACCAATAAGGTCATTTAGAATCAGAGTTTTCCTTGTGAAAACGTTTTTAAATTAAAATTCAATTGTTTCAATGTATTTATGGTTAATAAAGTAATCTATTTCTTGTTGAAGGAACTTTAGTAGCTTGTGGTTTCAAGGAATTAGTCAATTTTGTCTGAATTTTCAAGTTATTGGCATAAAATAATTCACAATATTGACTCATTATGCTTTTAATGCCTGTAGGTTCTGTAGTGATGGCCCTTTTTTTCTTGATTTTGGTAACTTTCATGTTTTCTGAGTTTTTGTAATGAGCCCAGCTAGAGCTTTATCAATTTTATTAATTTTTTTGTAAGAGCCAGCTTTTGGTTTAATTCATTTTCTCTATTGTTTTTCTGCCTTCTATTTCAGAATTTTTTGATATTATTTTGCTGCCTCTACTCACTTTGGAATTTTCTTCTCTTTTATTAGTTCCTAAAGGTGAAAGATTAGATTATTGATTTTAGACCTTTCTTCTTTTCTAATAGGATTGTTTAATATTGCAGATTTATTTTTAAACACTGCTCTAGCTACATACCACAAATTTGACTATGTTGTGTTTTTATTTTATTCAGTTCAAAATATGTGACTATCTCTTGTTATTTCTTTTACATTCATGGGTTATTTAGGAGTGTGTTGTTTAAATTCCAAATATTTAGTAATTTTCTGAGTGTATTTCTGCTATTACCTTCCAGTTTAATTCTGTTGTAGACAAATAACATTCTTTGTGTTATTTCAATCCTTTTAAATTTATTGATGTTTTTTGTGTAACCCACATAATGATCTACCTTATTGAATATTCCATGCACACATAAGTAAAATTATATATATGTAAAATTCTGCATTTCTACAGTGGAGTTTTCTGTAAATGTCAATTACATCAAGTTGTTGTATAGTATTATTCTACTCTTATATATCATTTTAAATTTTTTTGTCTAGTTATTCTATTAATACACACAAAAGAGTGTTGGAATGAAACCTCCAAGAACAATTGTGAATGTGTCTATTTCTCTTATCATTTGTGTCAGTTTTTGCTTATGTATTTCAAAGCTTCCTTATTATGTCTATACACATTTAGGACGGTTATATCTTTTTGATGAATAGAGCTTTCTCTTATTTTGTTGTCCCTTTTTATTCCTGGTTCTAAAGTCTACTTTGATATTAATTTAGCAACCCCAGTTCTTTTTAGATTTGTGCTTGCTTGATACATCTTTTCTTTTTTCTTTTCAAGTGGATTTCTTAAAGACAACATACAGTTGGATCTTACTTTTTTATCCAATCAGACAATCTCTGTCTTTTAATTGCAGTGTTAAGAACATTTAGTAATTATCAATGTGGTTAAAATCGTGTAGACTACTTTGTTATTTATTTTCAGTTTATTTTATTTGCTCTTAGTTCCTCCCCTCTTTTACCTGCTTCTTTTTGATTAACTAGGTATTTTCTCATGATTCTATTTAATCTCCAAATTGCCTTATTTATACTTCTTGTCCTGTTGCTATTGATTCATTTTCATCATCTTCTTTTCCTTCTCCTTCTCCTTCTTCTTCTATTTTTCCTTCTTCTTCTCCTTTGCTGCCTTCTTCTTCTCTGAAATTTGGGGATGTGTAGTTTGTTGTCCTTTATTAATTTTGGAAATTTGTCAGTGATTATTTCTTCCTAGGATTTTCCTCTCTCCCTCCCTGCTTCCTATGCCTTTTCCCTGTTCCTCCCTTTCCTCCTCCCCCCTTCTTTTGCATTTTCTCCTCCTTACTTCCTCTTCCTCCTCCTCCTTCTTCTTCCCTCTCTCTCTTTGGGATTTCAGTTAGATTTGTGTTAGAATATTTGACCTAGCCCCACAACTCTGTTCTTATGCATTCACTATTTTTTCTTGTGCTTCCATTTTTATAATATTTGACCTATCTTCAAGTTCACTGCTTCCTTCCTATGACATGGTTTACCTGCTAATAAACTCATTAAAGGAATTATTCAACCCTGATATGGTGGGTTTTTTCCTTTTGGTTTTCCAGTTGACTCATTTTATAGTTTCTCTACCTAAGCTAAAATTTACCATCTGTTCATACATGTTGTGAACATTTTTTAATTTATCCTTTAACATATTAATAATAATTATTCTAAAGTACCTGTCATACAATTTCCACATCTGGGATTTCTCTGTTTTTGACTATGTTGACTATTTTATCTTTTGACAGGGTTTTTTTAATTTTGTATGTATATGGCAAGTATTGGATGACTGATGGACACTGAGTGTAACAGAACAATGAAGATTTAGGTAAATAATATGTATGACCAGAGACAAGCACAACTCTTTCTCTGTCAGGCCATTAGTGTACAACATTAAATCAACTTTGTTGACTGGTTTGTATTTTGTGATTTCTATGGTTACCTTTAAGGCATCATAGGCTTCAAATTTCTCCAGTACTGAATTATCACTACCTTTTGCTTAATCTGAGCCATGGAGTGCTGGACGGTTGTCTCAGTGTCTTTGCTCCACCCTTAGCTTTCACCAGTAATGCACATCTGTGTCACAAACAGAGTCCCTTTCCATGCTTTTGCCCCTTTCCCAGCAGGAGACTGCTATTGTAGGTTACTCTGGGCAAAGTTCTGGGGGAGGCCAGGAAAAGTTATCTGTTCTTCTGCTCAAGCCTCAGTTTTATGCTGGTAAAGTGGTGAGCCACTGAGCCTCAGGGGTGAGAAATTTTTAGCACTACTGTCGCACATGCAGTGGTAGATAATGTTTGACACTTACTCAGTGCAGAGAAAAGAATGCAGGTGGGCTTCCTGCTCTTCTCATGCATGGCACTTAAATGGTTTCTTATCGGTGGAGAGTCTTGGCCATAAGCAAGTTTTCTGCCCCTTCTCTAAGAGCAGAAAATTTCTGGTTTTTATCAATGGAGGATCTTTGTACAAGATGCTTTTGCTTAGTGTCAGTACAGCATAAAGTTTGGGGCAAAATTCTTACCTCTTTCCTAGAGGCAACTAATCTTTGCTGGCATCAAGGCAGAGACTTGGGTGAGGGTGCAAGTATTTCCAGAAGCTGATGTATTTTCTTTATATCAGAGAAAGATCTATGAGCTGAGCAAGTTTTGTGCCTATCCTTCACCAGCTGCCTATAAACACCTTGTGCTCATGCAGCCTATATCACATGGGCGTCTCCAGGTACTTCTGCTTTGCCTTCAGACCTAGGCAGGCCAGCATGTCTTCACTTCTGCCTTCCAATCTTTCCCATGACCATCCAGAAGGGGTCTGTGGGAAAGAGTTGATAAGTGTTTGTATACCCTCCCTGTCTCCTAGATTCTCAGGAATTCTAGACTGTCCCATAGTCCACATACAGCCTAATCAATTTGTTCAAATTTCAGTTGTTTCCTTCTTGCCCAGTTTTATGGATTTTACCTTTTCCTCCCATGTTTTACCAAAGTTGAAACAGTTCATATGTATGTCCTGTCTCTCCTCAGCTTTTCTTGCCACCCATTGGAATTTAGTTTGCTGGGTTGTGTATGACTTTAGCTCTCTGATGAGGCAAAAATATGATATTTTAGATTATGATTTTTCTCTTATTGTTAAATAATGAAAGACATTCTCTTGCAAACTTTATACCCCTGAAGTAGAAGAAGAATTGATCCCTGACATGTATAAATTGTTCCCTCTCTTCTCAGTCACAAAGTAAAAGCAACATGGTGTCAGTGGCTGGTGTCAAGATGGAAGTAATCAAGCAAAAACCTCTGGGCAAAGAATAAATAGTGGGGGATGGATCCTGAGAGAGCAGTAAATAGTAGCTGAGACATAAGGATGTGTTGAGGTACAGATGCAGAACTGATAATCAGAGAAACTGCTAATTAGAAGTGGTGTAAACCTAAGAATAAAAGTTCATGAGCAATAATCAGAACTCAGAAATAAGGAAATGAATAAAGACTCAAGTGCTGTGGTGGTCTTATTTTTCATCCATAATAATTTTTTTGGTGACCAGAAAGAGCTGTGCTTCACTTCTCTTTCAGTCTTGTGGCACATGTAGAGATGGAACAAAGAAGAAAAAATGGAATGACCCTTTATTGAGCAGTTATTATTCAGTAGCAACTGTGATGGATATCTTGTGTGACCTTATTATCCTCCTCTTACAGGTGGGCTGTACCACTAGTTTTCTCCCACACTTCTTTCTGAGCCACTCCTTCTCTTTACTGTAACCTCAGCATTCTTAACACAGTCATCTCAACCAAGACTTTTTTTCACTTTTTTCCTTCAACTCTATCTTCTAGAATAACATCTAAAATATATCAATTACTTCTTGCTTGCAAAATCTTTACCATTTGTTGAGAAATCATTAAATAGTTTGTACTAGGAACTTGGCCTACCGCTTTACACATTGTATCCCATATAAAATTTCTAATAATCCTGGAGATATAGTTACTACTATTAATTCAATTTTGTAAGTGTGATTTAGGTAATATTATGTCTGGGGTATAGTTCATAAGTGGCTGTCCTACAAGTCAAAAACAAGTTTGTCTTGCACCAATATCCATGCACTTAACCACTATTCTGTGCTGTCTTCTTTGATAAGCCATGTAGCCTGATTTCATTCACTTAGAAATGGTTCCCCGTGAAAGTTCCTGCCCTCAACATTCAAGTAAACATTTCAAACTCATACCAATTTTCCCTTCTAGTGTCTTCTTCAAATTGAATGTCTAAAAACATACCTCCTTTCCCTCTCTTAAAATTTTTTCCATATTAGGAAAAATAGTTAAACTGTTAACCTAGAATCTTCTGATAAAATGAGACACACTTTTTAATTGAATAGTAGTAGTTTATTTCTATTCCCATCTTTGGCATCATCCAGCTGCTATATAGGGTTCAAAAAATTATACACATAATTTTTTATATCATCAGGGTACAATAAGTCAGAAAGAAAATGACCTATGTCTGCACATGTAGCTATTGAGCACTTGAAATGTTCTAGTGAAAATCAAGAACATGATTTTTTATTGTAATTTAAAATCTAGTATGTGTTTCTGTTATTGGAAAACTTGTAAGTATGTTTGGAGCAAGTGGATATGGGAATATAAGTTTTCATCCATAAAATGCATGAAACCTAAGTGCACATGAAGTATTTCTGACACTGTCCTATGTTTTATGCCTTCAAAGTATGCTCTAAAATTATTAGGTCACATTAACCCACATCCAACTAGCCAAGAAGAACATTATTTTCTATAGTTTTATCAAAATTATAAGGGTATATGTGTGTGTTCTGTATTCATAAGGATTTAATGAGAGAAAATAGAAACAATACTGGTTATTTTATTTTATTTTATTTTATTTCAAAATATTAATGGGATACAAATGTTTTTGTTACATGGATACATTGTATAACACTTAAGAAAGGGCTTTTAGTGTGCTCATCACCAGAACAGTGTTCGTTGTACCAATAGTAAGTTTTTATCCCTCACTCCCTTCCCACCCTCCCCCTTTCTTGGTTTCCAATGTACTTTACATCTCTTTGTGCCCATGTGTATCCATTGTTTAGCCCACACTTATTAGTAAGAACATGTGGTGCTTGTTTTTCCATTCCTGAGATGCTTCACATAGGATAATGGTCTCCAGTTCCATCCAAGTTGCTGCAAAAGACATTATTTCATTCTCTTTTATGGCTGAGTAGTACTCCAAGGTATATATATACACCACATTTTTGTTATCCACTCATGAATTGATGGGCACTTAGGCTGATTCCATATCTTTGCAAGTGTGAATTGTGATTTGATAAACATTTGAGTGCAGATGTCTTTTAGATAAAATGACCTCTTTTTCTTTGGGTAAATACCCAGCAGTGGGATTGCGGGTCAAATGGTATGTCTACTTTTATTTCTTTGGGGAATCTCCATACTGTCTTCCATAGAGGTTGTACTAATTTGCACTCTAACCGACAGTGTATAAGCATTCCTTTATCTCTGCATCCATGCCAGCATCAGGTGTTTTTTGGCTTTTTAGTAATGGCCATTCTGACAGGAGTAAGGTGATATCTCATTGTGGTTTTAATTAGCATTTCCCTGATGATTAGTGATGTTGAGCATTTTTTTCATATGTTTGTTTGTCAATTGTATATCGTCTTTTGAAAAACTTCTGTTCATGTCTTTTGCCCACTTTTTGATGAGGTTGTTTGTTTTTTATTGCTGATTTGTTTGAGTTCTTTGTAGATTCTAGATATTAGCCCTTTGTTGGATGTACAGTTGGCGAATATTTTCTCCCATTTTGTGGGTTGTCAATTTACTCTGTTGATTATTTCTTTTGCTGTGCAGAAGCTTTATAATTTAATTAAGTCCCATATATTTATTTTTGTTGTTGCTGTATTTGCCTCTGAGGTCTTAGTCATAAATTCTTGGCCTAGGCCAATGTCTAGAAGAGTTTTTCCTACATTTTCTTCTAGGATTTTTATGGTTTCTTGCCTTACATTTAAGTCTTTTATCTACCTGCAATTAATTTTGGTATATGACAAGAGATAGGGGTCCTATTTCATTCTTCTCCATTCTGTACCTTCCATTCTCCATTTTATTCTGTACCCTAAAGAGCAAATTATAAGATTAAATATTATTGATAATCCTTATGTGAAATAATAAGAAAGAAGATAAGAAAAAATGAATTAGTTAATATATAAAAATACTATATATGTATACACACTGACAGATACTCTAATTAGGTAATATGCAAAAATACACACAGAAAAGACAGGGAAGAAAACATACATAGCTGCTGCAGACCTCATTTCTGTAACAGGTTATATGCCATAGTTGTTATTTATAATTTTTACACTACATATAACACATTATGTTTGCCCTCAGCGAACATCTCAGCTGGCTATGGCTCTTTACCTGTTAAATGACCCAAACTTTCATTCCTAGAGAGTCTGAATTCTAAGTGATTTTGCCTTTGTTTGGTTACTGTAGTCTTTCGTTAAATGTTACTATTGAATATAGAAACGCTAAAACCTCCCCAAAGGAGGCCTTAACTTCCATGCATAGTCCTTTCTGCATTACTTTGTAGCAACAATCCAAATATACCTTGATAATCTTGATCAATCTCACCTACCAGTGTACTGTCCCTCTTCCATATATATATGCTCAGTTGCATAAGACATCTAAAGTATCCTTCAATTAAACTTCCAATTCTATGCAATATTTTTATGCACGCTGATGGAAACAGTCCTTCTACCTTGGAAAATAATACCAAAAAACCAGAAGACTTAATAATTGTGGTGACAAAACCCACAAATTATACAAGTGAGTTATAAGGTGTAATCACAAAAGAAACCATTCCCACTTGCACCCTTGTTTCTAGCACCTGTAGAGAATGCACATGGGAGAAATATTGGTCAGTAATTCAAAGCACATACTGCCTTGGTAAGGCCACACTCCAACTCTTCATGTATTTTCTCCCAACTTGTACCAAAACTGAATCTTCAGTGGTCAATTGATTATTTTATAGGCAACTTGCTCGTAGGTGATGGAGTGCATGTAAGAGCAGTGAATTTTCTAGTAAATAGCTCATTTTGCCCTGCTTTTGGCTGTGAAATGAGTTCTATAGTCAGAAGCAATGTTGAATGGAATAAGATGACAATAAAGAAAACATTCTATGGTCCCATGGGTGAAGGTGCTGGTAGAAGCATTACAATCAGAGCAGACAAATTCATATCCAGATATGCATCTATCCTGATGAAAAAATTGCTATAGACTTTATGGTGATAGGTATCCAATGTATTCAATGTACCAGGTAGGTGGCTGGTCCCTGCTCTGCTCTGAAGGAATGGTGTTTTATCAGAACCTCATAGTTGGTCTCTGGTATTAGGTTTGGCCCTCCATAGTGGTGGTAACTAGGTTGGCCTTTGTGAGGAGGAAAGCTATATTGTTGAACCTATGCAGAGGCTACGAAAACAAGTCAGTGCCTATTTGCTTTGTTTAAATGTACAATAAAAACATTGTTTTCCTTAAATTCACACAATATCCAACAACTTATCATTTTTTGCTTTTGTTTATTTGTTTCTTCATTTATTTGCTAATCTAATTATAATTTCATGGAATATTTTCCCTGACATATTCTATGGTGCACATCGTCAAAGGTGCCAGAGGAAGTTACACTTAAATCCTCATTGTTTTCCTAATCTACCACCTAACTTTAAAATCTTTCATTTTTCACACTGAACTAGAAGCACCCCCAACCTGTTTTTCCATTTTGCACATTTTCCTTTGCCCAGATGTTGGCATATAAGTGATGGGAGATTTTTCTTATTTTTTCCTTAAAGAAAAGTTATTACATCCATTGGACTTCTAGCAAAGAAATCAAGTTTTTTTTTTTTTTTGTTCTTGCCAGATTTGATGGAGACAGCTAATAAGAAAACACAATTTTTCCTCTTCAGTGCCTTCAAGGCTTCAAGGTATCAGGTGTCATAATTCCTCAAGTTATAATTTAAAAAAAAAAAAAAAACCTTTGTCCTCTGTGTTTAGATAGAACCCATTTGAGAAGAAAATTTTTCACCTTTCACCATAGCAATCAATATACATCTCATTTCCACAATGCCACAACTTCAAAATGAATTAAAAAGCATAAAAATAAGTGTTGTGGAATCAATTAAAACAGTCTTTTGGGACTTCACTTGCATTATTGTTAAGTTTTATGAAGAACATGAATTTTTTTTAACCAATTAGCCAGTGCTTTTGCTGGTCTCACTCAGCTGGAGATACTTAATACATTCTGCTCAATGTCTGTCTCAGCCATTTTCTAAATCAGACCTAACAGAATAGGTAATCTATTGTGAAAGTATTTCTCAATCCTTCCTGCATAATCATTGGATGCTCTAAAAATACCTGTGTGCAAGGCCCAGACACAGAAATTCTGAACTAACAGGTATAGAAGTCTGGGCATCAGTAGTTCTATGGGCCCATGGGTGATAGTGCTGGTAGAAGCATTACAATCACAGCAAACAAATTCATATCCAGATATGCATCTATCCTGATGAAAAAATTGGTTGAGAACCATTGTGTTCATGCTCACAATGGGTGGGTCTAGAATTAGTAACATTTACATAACCACAGATGTGGCAGAAGTGAATTCTAAGAAGCTACATACCCACGGCTTTATAGCAGTCTCTTCAACCCTCTCTATATAGCTTAGGCTTCTTTCCTGAAAGCTTAGCACTCTTCTTCCCACACTGAGGATCAAATTCTGCCCTGTTATGTAGAATATTTGGCTGGAACAGTAATATTTTGCCTAATTCTTCTTAGTGTCTCTTCCCAAGAAGGTTATCACTATTTAAACTTCTATCACTGAGAAAGGAATGCCAACAAGCAGACTACATAAAACTCTAACCTCAACCACTCACCTGTCCAGGAACAAAAAAGATCACATGCTAAATTAGGTCCTTCTGGAAAATATTTGGAAATAACACCAAATATGACTATACTGAAGTAGCTAATGTAGTCAGGTTAAAAAAAATCATATGAAGATTTGGAAGAAACAAGACCAAGGAATGAATTGTTAAGGCCTGTAAAGTTGAGTAAGCCAAAATCAAATCAGAATTCATCACATCCCTTGAATGTTCATGTTTAGATCCCTGGATCCCTTTTCCAGGGGTATATCCTACTTAAAACTAGGACAATATCCTAGGCTCACCTTACTTGTGACCCCACATCCTTCCCTTCCAAAATGGCATTCTACCAATTTCCCAGCACATCCGCTGGACAAGACTGAATGCACAATGATGGAAACATACGGAACTTCTTAAAAATATATTCCACTACTGTTATACTGAACCTCTCCTAATTTTAATTAAAAATCATTCTCTATTATTTAATTCTATTATTAATTTTTATTAGGAGATTATGGGCTTAGGAACCAGATGGACCTTGGTTTAATTACTGGCCTTGCCATTTACTATTCATATGACTTTGGATACATTATTTTCCAGATCTTACGTTTCTTCTTATATCACAGGGAACTAACAATATCCAATTGTAGAGGTTCTTTGGTAGTTAAAAAGATCTTGCACACCATATGGTACTTCACAGTACATTTTAGTTTATATTTTCTTTACTTCTATGGAATGAGCAAATAACTGGGTTAAGCCAAGGACCTGTGCTATAGTTTTTACTCTACTATCAGCCAGCTCCATTGCCTTGGACAAGTCCCTGACCTTCAGTTTCTTCTGCTGCAAAATGGGAGGACTGGACTGACATGTCCCCTTTTTGTTAAAAGTTTTAGTGATACATAATTACTATAATATACAATTCACCCATTTAAAATGTACAATTAATTTTAAAGGATATTTAGAGATTTGTGTAACTATCACTGCAATAAAATTTTATAACATTTTCATCACTCCAAAAGGAAAACACATACTTTAACGGTCATCCCCTCTTTTCCCCAATCCTCCCACCACTAGACAACCATTAATGTACTTTCTGTCTCTGTATATCTGCTTTTTTTCTACTTGTCTACTTTTTCTACTCTTCCTTTCAAATCTAGATGAATGTTACGTATTTTTCTTGCCAAATTGTCCTGGCTACAACTTCAAGTACAATACTGAATATAAATGGAAAGAGTGGACATCCTTTTCCTCATATTAGGCAGAAAGATCATTCTTTCACCATTAAGTATGATGTTAGCTGTGGGTTTTTCATGGATGTCATTTATCAGATTGAGAAAGATCTTTTCTATTCCTAGATTGTTGGGTGTTTTTACTATGAAGGAATTTAGATTTTGTCAAATGACTTTTCTACATCTGTTGCAGTGATCATGTGATTTTTGTCCCTTAATCTGTTCACGTATGTGTACTACATTAATCAAATTTTGGCTATTAAACTAAACTTGAATTCCTGGGATAAATCCCACTTAGTCATGGTGTATAATTTTTTTAATATGTTGCTGGATTTGATTTGATAGTATCTTTGAGTACTTTTACATTTATATTCATAATGCATGCAAATAAAAAATAAAATATAGCTCGTATGTGGGGCAGGGAGATGCCATCAATGGAAACTGTATGTAAGAAAGTCAAGATGGAGGAAGAGAGGCAAGACGGCCGACTAGAGACATCCCTAGGCAGACCGTCCTGGAGGGAAGATTGGATTTCAGATAAAGGAAAGGGGAGAAGAAACACAGAGCAGGTGCAGATCACAGAGGTGCTGAAGCTTGCCAGGGATCTCACAGAGGCAAATTGCAAAGCAGAGAAGGAAGAAGATAAAGGAATAAAGATATCGATGAGGATCTAACCCAGAGCCCAGTGAAAGGGGAAGGGAGAATCACTTTCACCCTTCCACAAGCATTCGGTGGCCTGCAGGATACCAAGTTTCTTGGAGGCTTTTCCACTCCCCATGAGCCCAGGCACGGTGGCCAACACAGTATTGTGGGGAGCACCTGTGTGACCCCGGAGCTTGGACACTCTGTGTGAGGCTCCCTCCAAGGATAGTGTGACAAGAAGCTGGAGAGCTGGCATTCTTCCATTCAGATGCTTCCCCACCCATTCCCTACCCACTGCAACTGGAAAAGCAGTTGGGGCAGAGAACTTGGAGAGCAGTGCACCTCTCCAGTGGGCACATGCTGCAGGCTGAGGCTTCTGTGGAGAGTGGGTCCCACACCTTTCCCTTTGGGGACCTGCAGTGGGCCCAGGGTTCCAATTTGCCCTGACTGCTGGTGTTTTGCATAGTCACACACCAGTGGGTCAGACAAGCAGACCAGACCCCATGCTCCCCAGACTTGAGCAGGTTGCTGGGTACACAGGGGAGAGGTCTGGGAGTTAGACTTGGTTGCTGAGGAAGCCCACATGGACAGATCTGATAGGAGAATACTGTGGGGCTCTGAGACACAGTGATCTGGGAGAGTGCCCATCCCCCTTGTTTGGTTAGGTGGGAACTGTGGCAAGGAAGACCACCCCCTCAGGTGCCATAGTAATCAGGTGTGGCACATTCAGGCACTAGGACTGATTGAGATCTGCGGCCCCTCCACCTCCCATTCCAACTGGAAGAGTAGTTGGTGCCAAGAATTAGGCAAAAGGATTGTTCTCTGAGGGCTCCACAGGGAGTGGGGCCTATGCCTCTTCCCCTGTGGACTTGTGGTAGACCCAGGTGCCCAATTTGGGAGGCCCCTTCCAGCTGGCGTTTCACAGAGACACATGTTAGTGGGTCAGACACATACACTGGGGGAAGGTGTGGGAGCTAAACAGCCAGATTGTGAATCTCAGCTGGCACTATCTCCACAGGCAGAATTTCTGGCTGGGTGGGGCCACTTTGGCCCCTCCCTGGTGGCAGCTTTCCCCAGGGGCTGGGAGCAGACCTTTGAACCAGCTTTGTGGAACCTGAGGGCAAGCTCACCCAACCCAGCCCCACCCAGCTGCATTCTCCCACCCACCTCCACTGTGGCAGGGAATAAGGACACACCTGGAAGTTCCAGGGCCCCACCTACCACCTGAGGCAATCAAGTACTTCTCCCGAGGGACTAGAGCTGGTCACAAAAACAGTACTGCAGCTTGTTCCTTCTGGCAAATGCCATCTACAGACAAGGAGGTCAATTTGCACAGCCTTTACAGAATTTACTGACTCAGTCATACAGGGTGAGGTAGATTCTCACCCACAAGCACCACCTACTGTCTCAGAAATTGAACTGGGCATTCCAATACAATTCTCACTTCTAAGGAGACCACAGGGCTGGGGAAAGAGAAAGGACTTCAAAGGCCTCCATCTTCTCTCATCAAAGAGAAGGAGTCTGCCCGCACACATAGCTCACCACTGCTACAGCCTACAAATAACTAGCAACTGAGAAAACCATCACACTAAGGATATCAAGTTGTCTATGAGAACCTAGATCACCATCAAAGTGACCACAAACAAAAGGCCAAAGGTTCTTACCCAACATATGCTAGAGACATGCCCTTATGGGGGGTGGGGGGGAAGCCCCATCTATACAAAAGAAAATCCAAAAATAAGAAGTGGCAGCTGCTCCAGATGAAAAGTAATCAGCAAAATAACTCCAGAAGTATGAAAAATTAGAGCAAAAGGACACCGCAAAGGGGAATATCAGCTCTCTAGCAATGGATTCTAACCAAAATGAAAATACTGAAATGACAGATAAAGAATTCCAAATATGGATTGTAAGGAAGTTCAATAATATCCAAGAGAAATGGAAAACCAACTCAAAGAAACCAGAAAAACAATTCAGGGAATGAATGAAATATTCATAAAGAGATTGACATATTAAAGAAAAACCAAATAGAACTTTTGGAAATGAAAAATTCATTTGAGGAAATACAAAACACAGTGTAAAGTTTTAAGAATAGACTAGACCAGGCAGAATAAAGAATCTCAGTGCTTGAAGACAACTCTATCGAATTAACTCAGTCAGTCAAAAACAATGAACAGAGAATTAAGAGGAACAAACAAAGCCCATGAGAAATATGGGATTAGGTAAAACAGCCAAATATAAGGCATCCCTGAGGGCAAAGAAGAAAACACACAAGGGCTGAAAATGTATTTGAGGCAATAATTGAAGAAAACTTCCCTGGTCTTGTTAGAGATATAGGCATCCAGATACAAGAAGATCAACAAACACCCAGGAGATCCATTGCAAAGAAGCAATCAGCAAGACACAGTCATCAGACTGGCTAAAGTCAACAGGAAGGAGGAAGTCCTGTGAGCCATAAAGTGAAAACATAAAATAACTTACAAAGGAAAACCCATCAGGCTAACTGCAGACTTCTCAACTAAGACCTTACAAGCTAGAAGAAGGGATTGGGGCCCCATGTTCAGTCTACTTAAACAAAATAACTGCCAGCCTAGAATTTTGTATCCTGCAAAAGTAAGTTTCATAAATGAAGGAGAAATAAAGACTTTTCCAGACAAGCAAACACTGAGGGAATTTGTCAAGACAATACCTGCCCTGCAGGAAGTACTCAGAACTGCATTATACATGGATCAGCACAATGGTAATACCACCCAAAAGCTCTATGCACATTAACTAGAAAATGTTGAGGAAATGGACAAATTCCTGGAAACACAAAACCTCCCAAGGCTCAGTCAGGAAGAAATAGAACTCCTAAACAGACCAATAATGAGCAATGAAATTGAAGCCCCAATAAAAAGTGGTGAGTACATGTGGTGGTTTTTTTCCCATTCTTTAGATACTGCACTTAGGATGATGGTCTCCAGTTCCATCTAAATTGTTGCAAAAGGCATCAAGTCATCCTTCTTCATGGGTGAGTAGTATTCCATGGTATGCTTATACCACCTTTTGTTAATCCACTCATGAATTCATGGGCATTTGGGTTGATTCCACATCTTTGCAATTGTGAATTGTGCTATGATAAACATTTGAGTGCAGGTGTCTTTTTGATAAAATGCCTTCTTTTCCTCTGGGTAAATACCAAGTGGTGGGATTGCTGGACCAACTGGTAGTTCTACTTTTAGTTCTTTGAGGAGTCTCCATACTGTTTTTCATAGCAGTTGTACTAGTTTGCAGTCCCACCAATAGTGTAGAAGCATTCCTTTCTCTCTGCATCCATGCCAGCATCTATTGTTTTTGGACTTTTTAATATTAATAAAAGCCATTCCGACTAAGATAAGGTGATATCTCATTGTGGTTTTGATTTGCATTTCCCTGATGCTTAGTGACATTGAGCATTTTTTTCATATGTTTATTGGCCATTTGTCTATATTCTTTTGAGAAGCTTCTTTCATGTCTTTTGCCCACTTTTTAATAGGGTTGTTTGATTTTTTTTCTTGCTGATTTGTTTGAGTTTTTTGTAGATTCTGGTTATTAGTCCTTTATGAGATATGTAGCTTGTGAATATTTTCTCCCATTCTGTAGGTTGTCTGTTTGAACAGAAACCAAGAAATCATAAGAACTTTAGGGTATGGGGGATAAATAAAATTATTAATTCTCATTGTCATAGTATATAAAAGTAGTTAGAGAAAAGGCTTCAAGCAGGGAGTTTTTTCCTTTGACCTTCATTTTTCTGCATGTGGCTATCCAATTTTCCCAGCACCATTTATTGAAAAGGGATTCTTTTCCCCAGTGTATGTTGTTATCTGCTTTGTTGAATATCAGTTGGCTGTATGTGGTTGGTTTTATATCTGGGTTTTCTGTTCTGTTCCATTGGTGTATGTCTCTATTTTTGTGCCAGTACCATGCTGTCTTGGTCACTATAGCTTTGTAGTATGGTTTGAAGTCTAGTAATGTGATGCCTCCCAATTTGTTCCCTTTGCTTAAGATTGCTTTGGCTATTCAGGCTCTTTTCTGGTTCCACATGATGCATGGAATTATTTTTTATAGATCTGTGAAATATGATGTTGGTATTTTAATGGGTATTGCAAAATGTGGTATATGTATACCATGGAATACTACTCAGCCATGACAAAGGATGGCTTAATGCCTTTTGCTACAATCTGGACAGATCTGTAGAACATTGTCCTAAGTGAAGTATCTACAGAATGGAAAAACAAAAACCATGTGTACTCACTATTAGATTGGAACTCATTGATGAGCACACATGTGCATAGAAGGAAGTAAAACTCGAGGGAAAGCAAGAAGGGAGGAGGGGGAAGACAGGGTGGGCAAAAACCTACCTAATGGGTACAGTGAACACTATCTGGGAGATGGGCACACTTACAACTTTGTCTCAAGCAGTACAAAAGCAATCCATGTAATCAAAACATTTATATCCCCATAATATTCTGAAATAAAAATAAATAAATAAGAAAAAGAAAAAGACAATGCCCTTGCATGATTTAAAAAACAAACAAACACTTATCAATCTAGAAATAAAAGGGAGTTTTCTCAACTTAATAAAGAACATCTGTGAAAAATCCACAGCAGACATCATACTTCATGGTTAAAAACTCAAATCATTTCCCCTAAGATCAGGAACAAAACAAATATATTTATTCATACCACCTCTGTTCAACATTGAACTGGAAGTTCTAGCCAGGGCCTCTTGGCAAGAAAAGGAACAAAAATTGTCCAAAATGGAAAGGAAGAATTAAAACTATCACTATTTGCAGATGACATGATCTTACATGTAGAAAATCTTAAAGAATCTGCAAAAACCAACAAAAAAAGAGCTAATGAATGACTACATCAAAGTTGCAGGATACAAAATTAATATATAAAAATCAGTTGTATTTCTATACACTATCAATAAACAATCTGAAAATGAAATTAAGAAAACAATTTACAGTAGCATCAGAAAGAACAGAATACTTAAGAATAATTTTAACCAAAGAAGTGCAAGACTTATACACTGAAAACTACAAAACATTGTTGAAAGAAATTAATGAAGATTTTTTTTTAAATGGAAAGACATTTCTTGTTCATGGATTGGAAAACTTAACTATTGTTAAGATAACAATACTCTCCAAATTAATCTACAGATACAACACAATCTCTGTCAAGTGAGAGGAAGTAAGAGGACGGCAATTCAAATGCCATGGATTCTCACCATTCTTAACATTTCAGTATACTTTGTTGAATAAGTTTTGTTTTTTTTTTTTCATTTGCTGTGTGCCCTTAGAACCATTTCCAGAAACTTTAAATGGTGTTTCTTTTCAAAATTTTTACCAGTTATGATTGCTTTTCAGGGAAGCAGGTCCATGGAGCTACTCCTGCTGCCATTCCAGAAGTGGGAATCCAGAGCCCCTCTCTTAAAAAATCCAACACTTAATGGCATTTCAATGTATAAAACAGATACAAGTAGAACTACTCTAATTGTGACTGATGTAAAGCTGTTGTCCCCAACCCTCGGGCCACGGACTGGTACCAGTCCATGGTCTGTTACCAGTCCATGGTCTGTTAGGAACCAGGCTACACAGCAGAAGGTGAACAGGGCAAGGAGTGCAAGCTCATCTATCCTGGCCTCCCCTCCTCAATCACTGCCTGGTCTCTCCTGACGATCAGGGCTTAGTTGTAGGAAAACAATCTCAGGGCTCCCACTGCTGCATTATGGTGAGTTGTAGAGTATTTCATATATATGAAATAATAATAAAAATGAAGTCATAATATGAAAGCACTTGAATCATCTCGAAAAATCCCACCGGTCCATGGAAAAATATTTGGACACTGGTCACTGGTACCCAAAAAGGTGGGACCACTGAAGTGAAGGTCCATTTACCACTCCGCACAGACAAGCTCAAACACTGTAACAGCTGTAGGTTACTCATTTATCAGCTCCTGGATTAGATGACAGTATTCTTTCAAGCCCTATAATCTGTCTCTGTTAATAAATTATCATATCTATGATTTTCCTTTCTCCCTCTAAAAAACTCTCTTCCTGAGTGCCATTTTCCTTTCACTGCTTCAAGAAAAACTATTTGTTTTTCCCTTTTTCCCCCATAAATTGTATCTATGTTTAGTGCATGTTTTTTGGTTTTGAGTCCAGACCCATTAGGTAATCAAGCCTCTGAGAAATTTTTATATTTTTTGAATGATTGTATGTAGTAATAACTTCTTAACAACTACAGATTCTCAGATGCTTGGGGCACAAAGAGAAAATAGTAACTTGGACTCTCACTGACACAGGCAAGCTCAACTTTTAAAAGGAAACCAAGAAATCATAAGAACTTGAGGGTATGGGGGATAAATAAAATTATTAATTCTCCCTGTCCAGGAATATATAAGTAGTTAGAGGAAAGGCTTCAAACAGGGAGTTTATTCCTTTGACCTTTGAAAAGAAGGAGATTGTCAGCTGGGCCCCAGGAGGAGTTTGCAAATATAGTTGTCATGTTCATTCCATCCCTCAGAATTCCTCTCCCTGTGCCACTTGGCTGGGGAGTAGAATATATCGTCATAGCTCCTGTTTTACCTGAAAGTTCTTAACTGGGCCCTTCACATTTCATGGATTTTACTACTAATCACTTGGGGAAAATAGGTGATAATTGATAACAACTTGGAACATTTATAGAAATTTCAAAATTCAAAAAGGGACTGTCCCAAATCCCTTCAATTTATTAATATATTCAGGACTCTTCTTGAGAAGGTTCTGTGTTTGCTCCTTTGGTCTTCTACCAAAAGGTATTTTGGTTATTTGTTGTTTATTTTCAGAATAGTTTTCACTAATCTCTCACCATTGTGTAGATCATTTCTTAGCACAGGAAATAGGAATCGTTCCTTCATGTTACCTCCTTTCCCTCAGCGAAGATTCAATATAAAGAGAATAGTAGGTTTCTCCTTTCCAGAAAGTAGAAATTTATGTTTTTACTCCCGATTGAGTGACACTCGGATCACTCGCTTTTGTAAGGCATAATTTTATTTGTCAATTTTATCCAATTGGAATAAAGATTAGAGGAGTAGAGAAGGAAAGGACCTTAGAAATATAGGTAGATGTGGATTTTGACCACAGGAAAAAAAGTGGTGAATAGGTGGTGGGTATCTAACTACTATTTTAGGGAAAAATACAAAGAAAATTATCTCCTTTTTAGCACTTGATCTATCTTTTCCTGGGCTCCTTCCTTCCAGCAGTCACGATCATTTGTTGTGGTTAAGATGTCAGGTTGTCAGCTCCAGTTGAATTTGCTTTCTGAAGGATGTTTTACATTATCGTCTTTGTTCATTAGGCTAGACTTGAACACATCATACTTTTTCTTATCTAAATTTCCAATGATATTAGTATTATTACTGCATAAATTATTTGTATATTTGTGTTCCATATGCTTCTATAATTGTACATCATAAATATTCTTAGGCATGTGTAGCCTATTTGCTGTTCATTGAAAAGAAGCATTTGAGCTCATAATGAATTTTGCTTCTGCCAGATGGTATCCCTGGTATTCAAATATTTGTGACCTTCTTTTCTTTCTTGTGTTATCTATGGATATTACCTCTGATTTTTCTTACATTTAGTATAGGCCCTAGGTACTTAGCCCCACCATAAGTATTGGTTCCCTGCCTCTTATCTCTTCAACAAAAAAATCTATTCTACACAAAATATATATTTTTTAACATCATTCCCCTTCTCAAATGGCAATAGTGTCTCCCATTGCATATAGAATACATTCAAACTCCTTAGGCTGACAACCACAGATTTTTGCTATTTTGTTCCTGTCTTCCCACTTTTCTCTCTACTCTTTTTCTTATCCATATACACCAAACTATGCTGTTCATTTTTCTTATTTTTATTTTCTGTAGCAGAGGTAGAAATTAGTGGATATGCAAGCCAGGTATGGGTATGGATGAGTTAGCAAATGTCCTATTAGCAATCCAAGATGATGAATGAGGCTCTTAGTGATTTTTGTTACAGGGACTCCTAGAGCCTACAAGGGAAGTAAAAGATATTTTAACTCCAATCATAGTTTGCGGAAAATTGACAAATTAAATTGTACCCTTTGTGCAACTGTGCATGCAGGGATCTTTAGGTTCTGATGTAGATTATTACATGAAGGAATAACCCCTCTGGGTTCCCATCATACCATGCCAATTCCTTGTGGGGCTGGAGTGTTACAAATAGTGTCTGAAGGGCCAAATGCAAGAAGAGGAGTAATATCCTTTTGTTTAGAGGAAAGAGTTGTCATTCCAAATAAAGGAGTTCTACATCCTTTATTTGCAGATGTATGATAAACTGCTCCACTGTAATCCTCAGAAACAGGTTAAATCTACCACAATTGGGGGAAAGTAGTAAGGCTGTTAATGTCACATTGAAAGTTGATGCTTAGGGCCTAGGGACATAGTACTAGGGATATTTCAGTGAGGATATTGGAAACCAGAGAGTATTGTCTGGTACTCATGACAGGAGTGTTGGGTACGTGAATGTGTTTCTATACTTAATCACCCCACCTTGAACCTTAACTGTTATTACCATGAATGATGACTTTTACTCTATAGCACTTAAAGACATCTTTCCACATCAAATTCAGGTCCTTGGGCCTCGACTAAAGATACAAAATGATGTAAATGATTAAAGATATAAAAAGATATAAGTAAATATAAATGGTGTAAGTGGCTCTCCTCCCTAAAAAATTCCCTGGGGGAAGGACTCTGATTTTGAAGGTTTTAATCTCCCATTTTACCTTATACACTGCCTGCACTTGCCTGTAGGCAGGTAGCTACTCAGTAACTATTTGCTGAATATATGTTTTAAGGAAATGCATTATCTATTCTCCTCATTCCCATAGGATAGATTCTGGAACCCCTTTGGGATAGTTGTTTGTCAAATATTTATTGAGTACAAACTGTGTATAGGCACTATTCTAGGTTCTATGAATATAGCAGTGAACCGAGAAAGTTTTCATTTCTAATGTAAAATGCTACAGATTTTTCCACTCGAAATCTCTTTTCCAACATTCTTTCTCTCTTCCTGATCAACTTAGAAAATGTGCAAATCACGTAGGTTCACTCTGTGTGTGAGTGTGTGTGTGTGTCCCTATGCAAAACACACAATTAGAAGCACTTGGTGTCGTAGAAAGTGCTGAATATAACAGACTTGAGTTTGATTCTTATTACTCTATTTATTAACTAAATAAATTGAGGAAAGCTATGTAAACCCTCACTTTTTGTTTGTTTGCTTATTTTTATGTGTATTTTAATGGAAGTGCTGTTGTGAGAGAGTAGTACCTCTTTAAGGCTAAGAACATGTACCCCAGTTAGCTACCTGGTTTTGAATCCTGATTGTGCCACTTGGCACTTCCTAGCTATGTGACCTTGGGCAAGTTTCTTATCCTCTTTGTCTTTTAGTTTTCCCACATGTAAAATATAAATAATAATAAAATACACCTCATAAAGTTGTTTTGAAGATTAAATGAGTTCCTATATAAGAAGTACTTAGACCAATACCTGGCATATAATAAGTATTATGTGAGCTAACTCTTACTACTGCTACTGTTACTATTACCTTTCTTGCAGTATTGTTAGAAACATAAATAAGGTTATGATAAATCCTCAGCATAGTACTGGATACATGATAGTAGCCCAATAAGTGGAAATTTATTACTGAATTGATCAATCATTTTTCATTATTCTAAGAACCTCATAGGATCACTCTAATAAAGAATAGTAGAAAGTAATGGAAAAGTTTATGTTAAATGAAGAGAAATTTTGGAAGGAAGAAAGGTAGCATAGCTGTCTTAAAAAAAAGTAATAGTTATTTGTCATATGTAGAAGCCACCTAAGTCACTATTGGTCCAAGATACACTATGATCTCTGATAAATGGAAGTAACATATTTTGATTTATTATAATTTAATGTAATTATAATATAATACACACATCCACTATGATCATAGTTCTAAAATCCAAGTGCAGTCATGGCCATTCCTTATCTAAAGTACTTACGAGGCAAGTTAACCCTCAGGATCAAGTCCAAACTCTGCACCCTGATATACATAAAACTTTCACAAGCTGACACATCTCCACCTTTTTGGTCTAAATTCCTGCTGACCCTGTACTACTCTATATTCCATCCTGCACCAAACCACTTTCATTTTTCAATTACATCAGTGCCCAGGCTCCCTGTGGGTCGTGTTTGAATGCAATGCTTTCCCCATAATTTACTCATCCAGTTTAAATATCATCCCTGCTGTGAAGCCTTCGTCTCCCCCAGTTGGTTAGCTGCTCCTGCTGTAATCCCATAGGTTTTGTACACATCTCTAAAAGCATCATTTACATAGCTTTGAAATTTTACATATAGATTTATCACAACATGGGGTGAGATCCATGAGTATGGGGATGTTCCTATACATACTTGGAGATTGACATGCAGTGGTTACATGAGAGAATATTTATTGTTTAAATAAATGGGCAACTTTAGTGAAGGGGACAAGGTAAGCTTTATTATCATCACTTCATAAGTAAAAGCACTGAGACTTTGAAGGGCAATCAGTAAAATCTACTGAGAACCAAATGAATAGCCAGCCTCCGCTTATTCCCAGCATTGTCTGGAGGGTCTAGCCCTCTAGGACACCTTTTCATAGATTTGCCCTGACTAGCTGTGGCCAGTACAGCCTGGCTCATTTGATTTGAGTACAATTTCTGCCTAATGTAATGTCTCTCAATCCCAAGTGCACATTATAATCTCATGAGGAGCATTATGAGTTGCTTTTAACCCCTCTTCAAAATAGTTCATAGCAGGGAGCCTGCGACTTAATGATATGCTTAACTGTTTATGGGAAATGGGGGGGAGGGGTAAAACTCTGAAACTGCCTTTCTTTCTTGAACTTTTAATTCTTTAGTTCTTTTTGGCTCTTATATTAAGTTTCTCCAAGTTTAAGTGATTTTAATCTGATTTTAACTTTCTTACCCATTCCCCAAGGATTTGTTTCCTCTTTCCTTCACTAAATTAAGACATTATAGACTATATACTTGAAACTATAGTCAATTGAGGTTGGCTCCAGTTGAATTTCTTAGTTGTATAACAGGCTCTTCATTTGAAGCTACTCATTTCTGACAATCTATGCTCTTAACATGTTGATTTCTTTTAAAAGGTTTGTTTTTCTGTGAAAATTCCCAAATATTCCCCAAATATGTTTCATCATTAGCCATGAGTATGAGGAGATAGAGCTCCTGGGATGCTGTTATTTTAAACCCAGACAGAGTCTCCAACTTTTCCCCAGTGGTCTCAGTATAAGTAGGCTGTGCATCTATTACCTGGTTGCTTCCTTTGAGCCCCCAAACTCAGCTGTTCATTCAATTATGCATTAATTAGACATTGTTATGTCATCCCATTGCTTAACGTCCTCCAATGGCTCCTCATAGTTTTTAAAATAATATTCAGACTCCTTACCTTTTATACAAAGCCCTACATTACCTGGGTTAAACGACATGTACCCACACTCCCTTTTGGTCCTTCTGAAATAGTTGCAAGACCCCAGAAGCATATCTCTGTTCCTTCATGCTTGTGCTTTACTCTTCCTAGACTGCCTTTTTTCCCCTTCTATTACTGTACACAGAATTCTGCTATCGATTTTTCAAAATGCAAGCTCAAGTGTCACCTAAGGAGTGCTTTTCCTGACATCGCCTATCTCCGACCCAAGCAGAGGCTGTCTCCTCTTTCTCTGTTCTTCCAAGGAATGGAAGGCCCTGCTTCTCTGCTGGCATTCACACTATATTGTGCTGAATTATTGACCAGACTTCAGATCCTTGGAAGAAAGAGAAAGTTCCTCATTTGGCTTTGTATTTCCAGCACTTGGAACAATGCTTATTACATGCCAGGCACTGTGATAACTGGTGTGAATCAGTGAATGGCACAATCCACAGAGATCCAAGTCAAAATCATCAGCATCTCTTAGCCTTCTTTCTCCCAGTTCTGGTATCTAATCACTAAAAAAGTGATCCTTAAAATGTTTAATTCACATTCATTTTAAGAATTTGATGAAAATTTGGACTCTGTGGAGAAAAATACACAAATCTCGTAAATTTTACATACAGTTTATGAGAGTTTGTAAAAAAATTTTAATCCAACCCCCTGGTTAGTGGGCAGGCACTGTGATGGACGTAGGATATATAATGATCAATAAGGCAATATCATTGCTGCCAGCGAATTCCACATATAGTTGAAGAATGACACATAATCAAATGATTGCAATGTAATGTGACACATGTAATAATTAACAGAGGGAAAACTTAACCCTTATTGAAGTTTTCATAGAGGTAGGCTTTGAACTAATCATGAAGGAACAAATGATATGCTTGAAAATAAAACTTTAAAGAAACCCTTAGAAAGAAAACCTCAACAACAAAGTAATTATAATTTTAATACCAGCAATGCTTCCTTTATGTTACACATTACTATTATATAAGTGATTTTACATGTCTTAATTCAGTTAAAATTTAAAACAATCCTTTGAGGTAAGTACTATAACCTATTACTTTTCTAGGGCTGCCATAACATAGTACAGGCATATCTCTGAAATACTGTTGGTTTGGTTCCAGACCACCACAATAAAGTGAATATCATAATAAAGTGAGTCACATGAATTTTTTGGTTTCCCAGTGCAATATAAAAGTTGTGTTTACACTATACTGTAGTCTATTATGTGCAATAACGTTGTGTCTAAAAAAAACAATGTACATACCTTAATTTAAAAATACTTTATGCTGAAAAATGCTAACAATCTTCCAAGCTTTTGGCATGTCATAATCTTTTTGCTGGTGGAGGGTCTTGCCTCAAGGTTGATGGCTGCTGACTGAGCATGGTAATGGTTGCTAAAGGTTACGGTCGCTGTGGCAATTCTTAAAATAAGACAACAATGAAGTTTGCTACATTGATTAACTCTTGCTTTCATGAAAGATTTCTCTGTACCATGTGACACTGACTGGTAGCATTTTACCTATGGTAGAACTTCTTTCAAAATTGGAATCAGTCCCCCCATAATATTCTGAAATAAATATATATATATATATATATACACACACACACATATATATATATATATATATATATAAAGAATGGTATATGAACAAGTGATCCAAAATAATATATACTAGTACTTAAAACTGATGATAGAGCCATCCAAATAAAACATATTCCAATTCATAAATTTCACCATACAGCTGAAGAAACTATATATATTTTTCAATTAGAAGTAAATGAAGATTATCTGAAGTATTGATATTTGTACACACAACTTAAGGCACAGAAAGGGATTCACAAAATAATTTATAAGTCACTAATGGAGATTATTTGCACATTTCATGATTACCTCTGATATAAAAATTTTAAAAAAGCTTTAAAATTAATGCACTGTAGAATCATCACCTGTAAAATTATTTAACTGATATATTAATGTGTATACAATTTATTGATGTTGTATTTGCTACAACATTGTTCCCTGAAAAAAGAATGATAGTATCTGTCTTATTTATTCGTGTATCTCCAGTATCTACCACTATACTTTGTATAGGTAGGTATAAATAAATATGTGTTGCATAAAAAAATGAACAAATGCAATAATTCAGTTGAGATATTTGAAAATCTTGATTGGTATGTACAGAAATAGCACAAATAGAAAGGAAAATCAGAGTAAATCCATACTACAAAGGTTCATATTCATTTTTTTTCTTTCATTATTTCAAGAACAGGTAGTTCTATGAAATGTGGTATTTTAGGTTTCAAAAAAAAAAATTGGAATCAGTCCTCTCAAACTCTGCTGCTGCTTTATCAACTAAGTTTATATAATACTCTAAATCCTTTGTTGCCATTTCAACAATGTTCAAAGCATCTTCACCAGGAGTAGTTTCCATCTCAAGAAACCGCTTTCTTTGCTCATCCATAAGAAGCAACTCCTCATTTGTTCAAGTTTTATCATGAGATTACAGCAATTCAGTCACATCTTCAGGCCCTACTTCTAATTCTGGTTCTTTTGCTATTTCCACCACATCTGCAGTGACTTCTTCTACTGAAGTCTTAAACCCCTTAAAGTTATTGATAAGGGTTAGAATAAACTTCTTACAAACTCTTGTTAATGTTGATATTTTGACCTCTTCCCATGAATCACAAATGTCCTTAATGGCATCTAGAATAGAGGATAGTTTCCAGAAGGTTTTCAATTCACTTTGTGTAGATCCATCAGAATAATCACTATCTATAGCAGCTATAGCCTTATGAAATGTATTTCCTAAATAATAAGACTTGAAAGTTGAATTTTCTTCATGATCCATGGGCTGATGAATGGATGTTGTGTAAGTAGGTATGAAAACATTAGTCTCCTTATATAGCTCCCTCAGAGCTCTTGGATGACAAGGTACATTGTCAATGAGCGATAATATTTTGAATGGAATCTTTTTTCCTGATCAGTAGGTCTCAACAGTAGGCTTGAAATATTCTGTAAACCATGCTGTAAACAGATGTTCTGTAATCCAGGATTTGTTGTTCCATTTACAAAGCACAGGCAGAATAGATTTAGCATAATTCTTAAGGGCCCTAAAATTTTCAGAATGGTAAATGAGCATTGGTTTCAACTTAAAAGTCACCAGCTGCATTAGCCCCTAATAAGGAGTCATACTGTCCTTTGAAGCTTTGAAGCCAGGCATTGACTTTTCCTTTCTAGCTATGAAAGTCCTAGATGGCATCTTCTTCCGATAGAAGGTTGTTTTGTCTACATCAATAATCTGTTGTTAAGTATAGCAACTTTCACCAATTATCTTAGCTAGATCTTCAGGATAACTTACTGCAACTTCTCTATCAGCACCTTTATGTTGTGGAGGTGGCTTCCTTCCCTAAACCTCATGGACCATTCTCTGCTGGCTTCCAACTTTTCGTCTGTAGCTTCCTCACGTCTCTCAACCTTCATATAATTAAAGACAGCTGAGGCCTTGCTCCAGATTAGGCTTTGGCTTAATGGAATGTTGTGGTTGGTTTGATCTTCTATCCAGACCACTTAAACTTTTTCCATATCAGCAATGAGGCTGTTTTGCTTTCTTATCATTGGTGTGTTCACTGGAGTAGCACTTTTAATTTCCTACAAGAACTTTTGCTTTGCATTCACAACTTGGCTAACTATTTGGCACAAGAGGCCTGGCTTTTGGCCTATATTGGCTTTCAACATGCCTTCCTCACTAGGCTTAATAATTTCTAACTTTTGACTTAATGTGAGAAACGAGCTGTTCTTCCTTTAACTTAAACACTTACAGGCCATTCTAGGGTTATTAATTGGCCCAATTTCAATACTGTTGTGTCTCAGGGAATAGAGAGGCCTGAGGAGAGAGGGAAAGCTGGAGAAACGGCCGGGTCCATGGAGCAGCCAGCACTCAGACAACATTGGTCAATTAAGTTCACCATTTTATTTATTTATTTATTTACTTACTTATTTTATTTCAGTATATTATGGGGGTACACACATTTTGGTTACATAATTTGCTTTTATACAGTTTGAATCAAAGTTATAAGTGTAAGTTCACCATTTTATGTGGGTATGGTTCATGGTATCCCAAAACAATAGTAATATCAAAAATCACTGATCAAAAAAGAAATCACTGACCACAGGCCACCGTAACAGATATAATAATAATGTAAAAGTTTGAAATATTGTGAGAATTACCCAAATGTGACACAGAGACACAAAGTGAGCACATGCTGTTGTAAAAATGATACTGATAGACTTGCTCACTGCAAGGTTGCCACAAACTTTCAATTTGTAAAAAACACAGTATCTGTGGAATGCAGTAAAGTGAAACACAATAAAATGAGGTACGCCAATACCACAGACCGGGTGGCTTAAACCACAGAAATCTATTTTCTTACAATTCTAGAAGCTTGAAGCCCAAGATCATGGTGTCAGCAGGGTTGGTTTCTTCTAAGACCTTTCTCCTTGACTTGTAAATGGCCATCTTCTCCCTGCTTCTTCACATAGTCTTTTCTTTGTTCCTTTAAGTGCTCAAATTTCCTCTTCTAAGGACACCATTCACATTGGATTAGAGCCCACCCTAATGACCTCATTTTAACTTAATTATTTCTAAAGATCTCATCTCCAAATGCAGTAACATTCTAAGGTACTAGGAGTTAGGACCCCAATATATGAATTTGAGGGGAACACAATTTAGCTTATAACATATTATAATCCCCACTTTACTGAAAAGAAAACTGGAACATGAGGTTAAGTAGCTTGCCCAAGTTCACAGACCTATTAAATATCACAGTCAGAATTTATACCCAAGCATCTAGCTCCAGAATCTGTGAGGCTGTCAGGTGTGGGGACTAGATATCATGTCCCCGTGTTCCCTGGTTCTTGGTTTCCAGTACCAAAGAATGGTTATTGATACCGAGTCGATAGAGCAAATGAGCAGACCAAGGAGATGCAAGCAAGCAAAGTGCCAAAGTTTATTAAAGCATAGTACATTCCAGAGAAGGAATGGGTCAACCCCGCAAGTGGAGGAAACCCTGAGTTTAACAAGATTTTCCCTTTTATGCTGATTCCCTAATTTTATATTAAGTGGGGGGTGGAATATTCATGATTTTTCTTGGAAAGGGATGGAGAATTCCCAGAACTGGGAATGCTCCCCATTTTCAACCTTGTAAGGCAATTTCCAGTGGTTGTCATGGCATTTGTAAACTGTCATGGCACTGGTGGGTGCAATTTTTACTATGTTCATGAGAGTAGGTCACTTGAGGATACTGTCTCCTTACTTGTATGCATGCTCCAGAGACCCTCATTTGTGGCCTTGATCATGTCTCCACTTTGTGTCCTTTCTACCTCTTTCTGGTTGGCCAGTCCTTGGAGACCCCCTATTCATAGACCAAATATCTGGTCAGTCCTTGCAGACCCCTTGACACATCATCTGTTTCTTCTTGGAAGTCAACTTGTTCCTCCTAATAGACAAAGCATCTCCTAATGTCATCTATTTCTCAGTAGAAACCGCCCCCCACCCCGGACAAAGCACCTGTTCCCCTTCTTCCTTGTCCCAACCTAAAGTAAGTAAAGGCTAACCTTTACAATTCATTCACTCTCTGTTTCTATATTTTCTTTAAAAATGAGAAATAAAATTCACTGACATATTGAATGTTAGCCCATTCAAATTCCTACCAAAATTCCCAAAGAACAGAGATTTCAAATCTCTGGTAATGAAATTAAATTAGCTCCTTGTATTAGCTTGTAGAACCAATGATTTGTGCTGTGTATAAGAATAGCAGCCACGATTAACCACTGCTGGATGCTCACTGCAGGTTAGGCACTGTTCTAGGTGTATTGCACACCTCATCTCGTTTATATCTCACAGCTCTTTGAAGTTTGCCATTAACCACATTTTACAGGTAAGTAAACTGAAACTTACAGAGATTATCTCCTCACTCCTCCCAAAATCAACACCAAGAATTTAAAATGAGCTCTTTAAAGAAGAGGTCTTATGTTTCTGGCTTCTTTTCTTGCTCCCATGTCCAGGGCCAAAGTTGGAACTCCATATGTAAGCCTTTGCACTTGTTAAAGTTGAACTTTGCCTTCCTGTCTGTTTATCCTACAGGGCCTTCCTATGTTCACAACAGGATATATGGTACCTCTTCCCTTAGCTCCCTTCACTTCCTCTGCCTGCTGTGAATGAGTTGTCCAGGTAACACACAGCACTCTCAGTGTCATTTCCCAGGTACTCCATGGCCTCCTTTAGGAGAGTATTCTAAGCTAGTCATTATGGATAGGTGAAAGCCTAGATCCAGCATCCCATGTCAATGTCATCCTCTTTGACCTACTTCTCTATTGCCACCTTGCAACCTGCTAAGCAAGTGCTGGTCTACGGGTCCTCGTGACCTGTGGAGGAAAATAAAAACGGGTTTCAATTCTAAATAGAAAAATTACATGTCTTTAGACTATTGGTGTTAGTGTTTCACAACTGCACATTCATCCTTTCTCTATACTCTAAGAGATTTTGTAATCAAATGTGCCTTTGTCAGGTAAGGTGAAATGATAGAAGATGCCTCGTTCCCACTTCTTTGTATAGCTCTGAAAGACCTGCTAGCACTTGGAGCAAAATATTAAAGCCTTGTCCACTTTTCTGCTTTAATTCCTAATTACTAATTAATTTCTTGCATGTTAATGGAAAAGCATCAAACTGGGATAGAACACCTGGGCTCTGGCTAAGGCGATGGATAAAAGTCACAGAAGTCTGAAATGAAACCTCAGATCTTCTAGTGCTTTCTAGTTGAGCAACTATTGGCAAATCCTTAAACTCACTGACTAAATTTTCTCTTTTGTAAAATGGGATCAATTAAAATATTAAGCAAAATATATGAAGAGTTTGTGTTACGGAAACTGCCTTACTGTTAAGTTAGTCTTTGGGGTTAGATTATAAACTCAAGAGAGCAGCACTGATTATCCTGTAAATATTTAGCACCTACTATGTGGTTAGCACTGAGAAAACAAAGTTAAATTTAAAAGCTGCGGTGCCTCAGCTAGTTGGCAGTACTGGTATTTCCTAATGTACTTGTGCCTGCTTTGAAAACAATGATGCCTCTGCCTAAGTTTGGATTTGTTATCCCACAGTGAAAGAAAACAGGGTGATTGTGAACCTGAATTTCTGAACCAAGTGAAGTTTTTAATTGATGTTCCAGCATCGGTTTCCTTTACTTTTCCAGCCCTGTTGACAAACCTCCCTCCAGCTGCAAAGCTTAGTCAGAGAATAACAAGCATTCAGAGCCTCCTCAGGGAGAGTAAAGAGAGAAAGGGTACCCAGGCATAGGAACATGGAGTGTCAAACAAAGAAGTCCAGATATGTCAGCTAGCAAAAGTGGGTTCTCATCTTAACTCAGTCCCTTACCAACTTTGTTCACTGTTTCCTCTCTTTCTGCCTTTTTTTATTGAATATGATTTCACTTTATCTCCTTTGTTGTGTTTGTTGTACTAATGCATAGTCTTTCCTGATCTTGTAATATACTTGTTGCTGTTCCTTGAGTATAAACCGTCTCTTTTGAGCACAGGAACACTTAGGGTACTTAATGTTAATTAATGCAGATATCTGTTGAATAAACAGCTTACATTTCAAGATGAAAGTCAAGCCTCTTCCAAATGGCCTTAGAGAGAGAGAATCTACACATCAGACTTTGGGAGAAGCATATGTATACTTACAGCTGAAACATTCCTATCATCCTATGTAAACACAGAGAAAACAAGGGCATTTACTGTGATTAGTAACAGAGTGGTAGTCAAAACCACTTGATTCCAAAGCTGGCTGTGCTACCAACTAAATGACTTTTGAATTAGAATTTTTTTCCTTTGTAAAATGAGGGCTTTGGAAGGGGAGAAAACATAAGCTACTGCTTTTCTGAAATAGGGCCAATCATTTTATGACTATTGTCTCAGTTTATCCTTGAGTATTACTACTCAATATTTCTCTTCCTTATTTCATTTTTGTTCTCGTAACTACATTAAAGTAGATAGCACCATCTCCTTTCTATAAATGAGCATACTGAGGCTTAGAGGGATTTCTCAAATTAAATTTAAATGGAGATGTTTATTATTGTTTAAAAATTAAAGTTTCAACAAGTAAATGTTTCAAAACAAAGGCTACATGTAGAAATAAATAATCCAAAAGAATAGAAAAGATAGGAACCCCCTGACCTTGCTATTACACAATTGCAATTCAATGAATTTTGAGTGACTAGAAATTTGACTGGCTGGAGGCATCTCAAGCTGTGATTCTCAAAGACGGTATGATTATCACTTCATCTGTCCTGCCCTTTCAGAGAGATGACATATGAGAAAAATAATCCCAGATTCTCTTTGTTTTTCATTGTCCCACTACTCCTACAGCTTCAATTATTATCTAGAAGTTGGTGGCTTCTCAATTTGTATTTTCAGAGTTGATCATGCTCTGAAGTGCAGACCCAAATATCCAGCTGCCTACCTGATATCCCCATTGGAATGTCTCAAAGACATCTTCCAGCACAGCACACACAGAATCATGATATTCACATTTCTCCCTCATGGTCTACTCCTTATCCAGTTATTTACCCAAAAAACTTGCCAGCTTGGATTTCTTCCTCCTCATCCCTCAGTGGTACTGCTTAGATTTCCACACACCCTCTTTCTGACTGCACTTACTTTTCTCACTATTTCTTTATCCCTTGCCTCCTGCACATCCACCAAATCTTACTGTCCTTCAGTGCCTTCTCCACTATAAAATTTATGTAATCTTTTTAAAATGATAATCTGTTCATGTTATCACCCACCACCCCAGGTTCAAACAGTGACTTCCTATCAATCTCAGGAAAAAATACAAATATCTCTCATATGGCCTCTGTTGCCCTTCGTGATTCCACCCAGTTTGCATCCTTACCCTCATTTTCAACTATTCTCTCCTTGTCCCTATAGACATATTGGTCATTTTTCAGTTCCTTGAATTTGCTCTGCACTTCCCATTAAAGAGCCTTTGCAAATTCTATTCTCTCCTTCAGAAACACTCTTCTAACATTTCTCTAAATACTCATCCTTCAACTCTAGGTTTAAACACACCATCAAAGACTTTCCCCAATGCCACAGAGTAGATGAGGCTTCCCCATTAAATCTCGTTACTATGTTGCTTTCTTCCATAAAATTTGCCAGTCCATAATTATAGATTTATTTCTGAAGTTAGTTAATATCTGTCTCCACTATGAGACTCTAAGTACAGCAGGGCAGTGAATTTCACCGATGCCTGGCACAGAGCCAGTTTATTATTGACATTCAGAATATGGGTGCTTATCCATTTTTGAAATAGATGAATAAATGAATAAAAAGATATTCTAATATATATGTGTATGTAACATTTTCTGTGTGGTACTGAAAATAGGTTCCCAAATATCCAACTATATTAAGGCTTCTTTGTTAGTTTTTTTTAAATAAATTTTTATTTTAAAATAGTTTTTTAATTTTGAAAATGTTGCAAAGATAGAACAGACAATTACCATATACCCCATGTCCAGTTTCCCCTATTATTAACATCTTACATTAGTCTGGAACTTTGTCCCAATTAATAAACCATATTGATACATTATTACTAACCAAAGTCCATACTTTATTTAGATTACCTAGAAGTTACCTAATATCTTTTTTTGTTTCGGGATCCCATCCACGATACCACATTACATGTAATCATCGTGTCTCCTTAGGCTCCTCTTGCCTATGAAGGTTTTTCAGATTTTCCTTGTTTTTTGATGACCTTGACTGTTTTGAGGAGTACTGCTCTGGTGTTTTGAGAATGTCCCTCAATTGAGAATTGTCTGATATTTTTCTCATGATTAGTCTGGGGTATGCATTTGTGGGACAAATACCGTGAAGGTAAAGCACTATTCTTTTCACATCATATCAAGGGTGTGTCTGGACTCAGAAAGTGACACCCCAAAATATGGTGCTTTGGCATGATGAGTACTTTGAACTGAAGGAGATTGGAAGCCCTCAGAAGCAAAGTCTCTCTGACGTTCTCCTGCCTTCCTGTCTTTTGCTCCTCTCTTTCTCCCGAGACACGTGTCATAAAAACTAGGATTCTTCATCCCTGAGGCCAGTCACAGAAACTTGAACTGCTCTTGCCCAAAGAAATATTACTCTAACCTTCTCCCACCTTTACGTGTAGGAGCCGGCCATAAGGAAATTCTCTAACCTTCCTTGTCTGATCGTAGGGCATAAGACCCTCATTCCAGAGGTGTCCTGCCCCACCCGGGATGAGGGAATGCTACACAGAGAGGCCAAGAAGAATCCCAACAGACAAACCTTGCTGGCTTTTCCCCCTTAGTCTATTATCATTAGATCTTACCTTTTTTGTTCAATCACATTACTACATGGCTGGCCATTCTTCATCAATCTAAGCATAAAATAGACAGTTTTCCCTGGGTCTTGGGGTCTTTTTTTTTTGAGAGCTCCCGTGTCACATAAAACTTTGATTAAGTAAATTTGTTATGTTCTTCTGTGTCTTTTGTTATAGGAGTGTTGACCATGACCCTTATGATGGGTGAGCAAAGGTACCACAGTTTTTCCACACCTACAGGTGCATACTGTCAACGTGACTTACCATGTTGATGTTAACCTTGCTCTCCTGGCAAAGGTAGTGTTTGTCAGGTTTCTCAGATTGTTAAATGACTTCATCACCCTTCTATACTGTACTCTTTGGAAAGAAGTCACTATGCGCAGTGGAGAGTTATGTACCACCTGCTTGTTGGTGGAGTATCTACATAATTATATGGAATTGTTTTACATGATATATTTATATATTTCCCTCCATTTATTTATTTATTCATTAATTTATATCAGTATAGACTCATCTATATTTATTTTATACTTTGGATTACAACTTAATCCTACCTTATTTTATGGCTAAAATTATTCCAACTCTAGCCAATAGGAGGTATTTCAGTTGGCTCTTCTGTCCCTTTGACATATCTCTAACATTATGGGTTGTTGTTTCCTTGAAAGCTTGCTTACTTTCTGGCTACAAGATGATCCATAGTCATCTTGTATATCTCTTGCCCCAGACTTAGAATCTGCCATTTCTCCAATGAGCCCTGGCTCTCTTTATTGGAGAATATTTCTTCTACTGTGTCCACTTTTTATTTTTCTGGTATTCCAATTATTCATGTGTTAGATCTTTTGAAATTATCCCATAGTTCTTGATTTTTTTCTCATTCTTTTTTTCCTTTTGCGTTTTATTTTGGGAAGTTTCTATTGACCTATCTTCAAGTTCAATGATTCTTTTCTTGGCCATATCAAGTCCAGTGATGAGTCCATTGAAGGTATTCTTCATTTCTGTCATAGTGTTCTTGATTTCTAGCATTTCCTTTGATTCTTTCTTACAGTTACTATCTCTCTGCTTACATTATTCATCTTTTTTCATGTTGTTTATTTTTCCATTAGAAATATTATACTAACATATTAATATTATATTATTCACAGTTATTTTAAATTGCATGTCTGATAATTCCAAAATCTATATCATATCTAAGTTGGGTTCTGATTATTGTTTTTTCTTCAAACTTTCTTTTTTCTTGCCTGTTGGCATGCCTTGTAATTTTTTATTAAAAGTCAGACACATTTTATTAGGTAATGGGAACTGAGGTAAATAGGCTGTTAGTGGGAAGATGTACGTTAATCTGGCAAGGAGTTGGGCTGTGTTTAATGTTTGCTGTAGTTATTGTTGTAGTTTTGAGGTCAGAGTCCTCAAATTTCTCTAGTGTATTCATTTTCATCTCCACTCTTGGTTTAGGGATTCCCTATACATTCTTCCTTAGAGATAGTTTGTATCTTGCAGCTCTTTTAGCTGTCATCCACTGTTATTACACTGGAGTTTGTCTGTATGGTGGTAAAATATGAGGAAGGGGGAGTGTTCAAAATGTTCTGATTAAATTGCAGTCTTTTAGTAGGCCAGTGTCGTGGGGCTGTAACAACCTTCACAAATGTTTCTCTCATGGTATAACTTTTTTTTTTAATCTGTTCCCTACTCCCCTCCCTGGCTGCAACATTTCTAATTTATTTTCTTGGAGCCCTCACCCCTGTGGCCTATGTTTATTTCCCCTTAGGTGAGAAAGAAAAGACTGGGGGAGGCTGGACTGAGAGGAATTTTTCCCCCCAGCTGGGATAAGGCTCTAGCAGTCATTTCCCCTGGGTTATAGGGCTTTTAAATGGAGAAGGTCTGGGCATATTTCACAATGGTCACTCTCCTCCTCCCATGGCAGAGCCAGGAGAGGATCTTTCTCAGGTCTTCATCACAAAAACATGCTGGATTTCCTGGAGGTAAAGTGGAAAAATATGTGGCAATCTCTCTAAGACTGCAGTCCCAAGATTTTTTGTCACCACTAGTCTAGACTCAGTCTCTCGGCTGTGCATCAAAGTGTTCCAGTGCTCCTGGGGAGCAGACCTCAGCTGTGTTCCTCTGGATGCACTCACCTCTCCAATTTGGGGGTTGGCAGTTTGTTCTACAGCCTCAGATCTCTCCTGGGTCCAAGGAAAGTTGTTGATTTTCAATTTGTCTAACTTTTTCTTCTTTTAAAGATGGGAGTGACCAGGGTCTCTATGTGTCAGACCTGAAGCCAGAAGTCCCATGTCAGTTTTATTCATAAAACACATCTCTTCATATTTCTGTCTGTGATCATCTTTACTTTCTTCTAATTTCTCTATTGTGAATTTCACTATTACTCAGATTCCCAGAAAACTGTCTAGATTCAGTTTAAATGAATCTTTGATAAGGAGATACTTTTTTTTCCAAAATGTCAGTAAGTTAAACATTAGTATTCTGATGTGAGCCATTCTAGACATGGTTTGGTAAAATTAACTGAAGATGAGAGCCACTGATGAAGAATTTAATCAAGATTAATACTTTCATTTTAAAAGGTTGATAAGGGGGGTGAGCACATTTAATAGTTCATCCATTGAATCTTTTGCTACTAAGAATTGATGTCCTTGTCCTACTTAGGTAAAGAACTTTTATTTTTTGGCAGAAACAAGATTATTTATGAATTGAACTATAGTACTGATTTTTCTCAATTAACAAAAGGTACAATTTTTTCCTCAAACCCTTATCTAATGGCTCATTGTATATTGGACTGTTCCTTAATCAGTCAAAATTTAACAGGGATGGGGGAGGGGTTAACTATCAGACAGCCCCCTTTTCATTAAAAACTAGATTAATCAATTGAAAACACATAGTTTAGTACAAACAAAATGCCTTATAAAACTTAATACATTTTTTCTTTTTTGATTAAATAAATATAGAATGTTATATATGTATATTTCTAAAACTAGATATAATAAAAACATAAAGCAATTACGTGTGATTTTTTTCTTTTCTCCTTTTTGCATGTTTGTATTTTCTAAATTTTACATAATGAACAAGTAATGTTTTTGTGAAGAGAAAAAATGTAGATGTTCAAACAAAAAGACTAACCCTCATAAAATTATAGGACTTGAATAGAATTTGGGGTTTATTTTTTAAGCCAATTTCTAATTTCTTCAGTTGAGGAGACTGAGACACAGAGAAACCAATCTTTTTTAATCTTTTTCTTTCTCATTTCTGCCTATCAGAATAATAACCATCAATAAAGACTCTTCTCAAATGTGCATGGCTTTGGCATTTCTATTTTAGCATATCTTATGTCTCTTACCAATTTTAAAGTTCTTCCAGTATAACAATAATGATGAGGAAGAGGAAGAGCTGAGGGAAGGATGGTACCTTCTGTTTACCATTTTTCAAGCACTTAGCTATGTATCTTGTGTTATTTTAATTAATCTTCACAATACTTTCATGACATTGGCATTATTGTCATTTTGCAGATGAAGAAAAAGAAAATCAAACAGATTAAGAAACTTTAAAAATCTTCCTTGTCACATCCTGCAGAACTCAGGTTTTTACACGGGTCTATGTGCAACTTGACTCTGCCAATCAGAGTTTTTAATTGCACGCAACAGAACTAACTCTGGCTACTTTAAACAGGAAAAGAATTTGCTGAGAGGATTTTAGATAACTCTGAAAATAATGGGGAAGCAGGTTCAGGAATAAGTATGGACAAGAGAAAGGGGCAACAGCAAAGACATCTGCCAAAACCATGCTATAGAAGATGGGATACCCCTGGACAATAGATTCCTTTGCTGATACATCTGGCTTTACTGCCCCTGAAAACTAAACATTATAGCCACTGCCATTGCCAACTACCAGAAGGGTTTTCCATCATCCTTGCTTCTTTGTGTCACTATCTTCTATTGCAAATTCATAAATGGGTATGTCTGATTGGCTGAATATTAATCATATAGTCATATTCTAGCTTTAAGAGAAGCTGGGAAACCAAGTACAAGTAATTTGGCCTCTATAATTGGAAATGAGCTCTGTCTCCCATCAAAACTCATTAAACATACACTTCACCAAACACAACATGGAGGTTGAAATAATTGAAAGCCCCTCATCAAGACCAAAAAAGGACCAAATTCCAGTACTGTTTCCAATTTAATTTTGTATTTTCTTTCTTTAGGCTAACTTTCCTTGGAACAGGAAATATATTTAATTTACAATTATGACTCAAATTTCACTCAACCAACAATTACCCTTGCTCTGCATCATTCTTAAGGTTCAAAACTGATTGGATAAGTTTAATAAGTTTAACTGATTGTATAAGTTTAATTCTTAGGAGAGAAGAATCTCCTAAGAAATTCTTTTTTTACTGTTATCCTCACTATTTTTTTCAAATGATTGAGCTTCTTCAGGGTTTGAAAGAATGAACTAATACTTTACAAAATATTTTTAAAGTATGAAGAATATATTCAGCATCTTTAGATGTCTTGGGATCTTAATACATGCCTTGTTATTTTACTTTAAGGATTTCAATTTTTTTTTACAAACATGTTTCTTAGTCTGAGTAACCCTTTCCTCTGCAGTATTTTTGAGCAGTGGCTCCGAAGGCACCGTCCTCTTCAAGAAGTTTATCCAGAAGCCAATGCACCTATTGGGCATAATCGGGAATCCTACATGGTTCCTTTTATACCTCTCTACAGAAATGGTGATTTCTTTATTTCATCCAGAGATCTGGGCTATGATTATAGCTACCTACAAGATTCAGGTAAAGTTTATGTCTTTCAGATGAATTACTGAATATAGTATAGCCAGTTTCTTTGAGATAGTGCAAAACCTTATGTTTCTACAATGTTATTCTTGAACGCTTTAAATTGGGAAAGTACATTACAATCTTTAATTTATTACCAATTTATTATCACATGAACCAAATTCCAAGGCCCTTTAAATTCATATCCATTCTGCTTAATATGGGGCATTTTGTATGTGGCTACCATGGGAGGAGCACTACAAATAGAAAAAAAAAGGGTTTTGATACATAACTCTGTTGGCTAACTGTTGTGTCACCTTGGAAAATTTGCTCCAATTCCCTGAATCTCAGTTTATTCACTTGAGATATTGGGATCAGAAAAGTTCAAAGGACTATTGTGAGAATGATGCATAAATGAGGCTAGCACACTGTGGCACAGAGTAACATCCAGCAGTTTGGAATCATCTTTGGGAGCGCCCTGCTAGGGCTACCAAGAAAATTTGTGGAACTCTTGATTTTGAGCCTAATTAACAACAATGGGGATAATAGCTATTATAACTTTAATAACTATGATTAAGATAGTAATATAAAAGCCTAGGACTGGAATTAGATCTGGGCTTTAAGTAATCTTCCCCAGTAGAACTATGTCAGTATCTTTTTGACAAATGAAGACAAGATAGTAACGTCTCCCCTACCTGAAAGTCTGCTACTTGTAGACTCTTTACATGCCTTACTAAGCAACCACACATTAGGTAAGTATTGTTCTCCCTAGATAGAGATGAGGACGCTGATCCTAAGAGAATTTAAGTGACTTTCACAATATCAAACACCAATATGTGGAGGAGCCAGATTTCAAGTCTAGGAGGTCCTCCTCATCTCACTACACTGTCCTTCCATCTAACACATGACAGCCAACAATCACAAACAGTGAAACAACATATGGCTTGTGAGTAAGAGGTATTCAACAAGCATTGAAGTTTCACTGTATTCATTGATAATTCATGAAAACGTAAGTAAATTAACAAATAAGGAAAATTAAATGAACGAATGAATGAAATTTATCAAATCCTTTGCTCTTGTGCTCAACTCTAGTGACACAGAAATGACTTACATAGTTCCAGATCTCAGGAAGCTCCAAATCCAGCATGGAAGTAAGATAATTGTGCAAGAAAGTACAAAACATCAGTCTGTGTGCAGTAAAAAAAGTTATAAGCAAAATCCTACAGCGTTACAGAAGAGAAAGCAATGATGTCTGAATAGTTCAACCTAAAAAGACAAGACAAGGCCTTGAGTAGGAAGGTGGAGGATAGAAAAGTACAGTGAATAGCCTACGTTGAGAGAATAGCAAGAAAAATAGAGGTGGAAAGTGTACACTTCTATTAATGGAATGATAGAACTTATTTTATTTGCCAGGAATTCTTCAAGGTGTGCTGTGTGCATTATTTCCTTAAATCTTCATAATTACTCCATTTCCTTTTATTTTTCATAGATGAGAAAACAGAGGCTTAAATAATGCAAATAAATTGTCCTAGGCCATTTACCTGGTATGTGGCATAGCTGAACCACGATGTAGGAGTAAGAGGAGAGCCTATATTTTATCAACCTTGTTCTGCATACTAGGGGACTGTTAGTTGAACAGATTTAAGTTTGATTGAACTTTTTTGCTTTATCCAAAGATTATAGCCAATGGAAGGAGTACTGAAACAACTGACAGAAGAGATCAGTTGCTTTTTTTTTTTTTAAATCATGAGATCACTAAGAACAGGGAATTTTGCAAAGGGTGGAGGTGTGGCAAGAGGAGGGGCTTCCTATGAGTCAGAAAGGGGCAGTTCCAAGTAACATGTTTTTCCTTCCTTCTATAAAAATCACAGTACTTAACACATTGACTGCCACACTAGAAAAAAATTTTTTTTTTCCTTGGGGTCACAGTGTTTTTATTAGGAAAATAGAATAAAAACTTCAAAAACAAAATGATCCTTTCTAATTTAATGAAAAATTTGTTATGTGTGTGAGTTATATGCAACTTGAAAAATAGTTCTCGCAGCTCCCAAGAGGAAGAGATGTGTGAGTTACATATGCTTCACGAGGCCCCGGGCTCAAAACTAGACTGAGTTAAATACAACTCACATGGCAGTTAATGTATTAAAGAAAGGAACTTATTGGTAACTATTTTTCAAAGCATCTCCATTTAGGATTTTATGATTTAGTTTCCATTTCCATTTCCAGAACATTTCATGGGCTTATGCTTTTGAACATGCTGTTGTTTCTGCATAAATTCTGATTCTATTTCTCCATTTGTCAAACTCTCAGATATAAAATCATTTTATACACATACATAGTCATGTTTAATCACTCCTTATTTAGAGTTGCATGGTAATTTTTCTATGTATGAATCTGCCCACTTTCCACCTGGGTTGTGAGCCCCACAAAGTCTAAATTTATCTGGCAAGCCTGTCTATTCTAAGTATCAAATAATACCTGGTATGGACTGAAATCAATTAATCAATTTGAGCGCAAGTGATGTTTATCATGAAGGGTCACACCTCTTTTTTTTTTATTTCATATTATGGAGGCACAACACTTTGGTTATATATATTGCCTCTGCACTGCCCAAGTCAGAGCTACAATCATGGACATCCCCCAGACTGTGTGCCCCACACCCATTTGGTGAGAGTTTTCCCATCCCCTCCACCCTCCTCCCGCCTGCCCGCCCCCTGATGAATATTATTTCCATGTGAAGGGTCACACCTCTTAACTAAGTGAAGCTTGCTAGAAAATTGTCACTCCCCTTAATACCCAGGTCATTTTTATATATGTATTTAAAATCATTTTTCAAGTATTCTATCTTGCCAGGTATTTTTAGGTGGTCTTATTGGATTTATTTATTCTTTCCACATACATTTATTGAATAACTACTTTGAACAAGACATTGTCTTAAACGCTGTGGATACAGTGGTAAACAAACAATATAGTCTCTACCTTCACAGAGCTTACAATGGAAGAGAAAGATCTTAAATGACTGCTTGCCTAATGGCTCATTTATTTAAAGATGTGCCAATATCCAGGGGTCAATGAAGCGATATTTCAGAGGATATCAATATGACAGGTAGAATTAACTCGTCACAAAAGGGGGCTTGATTATGGATTTTGATCATATTGTTAGAATAGCAGAAGGCACTGATGAATTTTAAGCAAGTTATAAACAAATTTGAGTTTTCAAAAGATTGTTGTTGCTGCAGTGTGTAGAAAGTTTTGTAGCAGTTGCAAAACACATGCACAGAAGGCAGTGAAGATGCTGTTATAAGAGTCCAGAGAAAAGTAAAGGTAGTTTGGATTGTGGTGGTGGGAGTAGGAAGGGAGAGAGAAAGCGTGAAAGAACTTGACATTATTTTGAAGACAAAATTTACAGAATTTGGCAAATGATTTTTATACCAGGTGAGGAAGAAGGAGGTGTCAGGGATGCCTATTTAAGTTTCTGGCCTGTGAACCTGATGAACGGTAGCACGATCCACGGAGATAGTAGAAACAGGAGCAGGGCCACATGCGGAGGGAAACTCAGTTCTGTTACACAGTGAAATAGGGTGATAGGAGACATCAGGGTGAATATGCCTCTTGGGTGATTAGATATACAGGCCGGAAGCTCAAAAGAGCTGTCTAGCCCTCAGATCCTAATGTGAGAGGCATCAGCATATAAATTATCTCAGCTAATCTTTAAACTCTGTAGCAGTGATTTTTTGTTCTGTTTTACAGGTGAGTAAATTGAGAATTTGAAAGATAAAGTGACTAATTCTAAATTACAAATCTAATAAGTGGCAAATATTGAATCTAAAACTTAGGATCTCTCTATCCCTCCACAGAAAGGAAGGTTCCCTTTAGCCCCTATATTGTCTTCTACACATACGCTACACCTCATTGTTACTTACCTGGTGTCCAGATGGGTACGTTTCTCTGCAAGGGCAACAAAAAATCACTGGATGAGTGAGGGGAGGGGAGTCTCAAAGAGTCATAGTAGAGGCTTAAAGATATTTATTTCTAATTAAATTTTTAAAAATGAAATTGATTTGAAATGCTTTATTTAGAGTACTTTTCACACAGCTGTGAATTTGCATAGTTAATTTTAGAGAAGTTTGATTTTAAAATAAGTAACAGCAGCTACTAGGGAGGGTGAGGCAGGAGGATCACTTGAGCCCAAGAGTTTGAGGCCAGTCTACGGAACATGGTGAGCCTCTGTGTCTTAACCAAAAAAAAAAAAAAGGCAACAGCAATTGCCTATTTTTGATATTATGAATTATTCTATATTATTGCTTCTGTTCTACTTCCAAGGAATTCAAAATTTATCTCTACTCATTGCTAGATTTTAAGCTTACTAAAAACTCTGTTAAAATTTCCTGATATAATTTTGTTCAAGGGGATCATTATTCATCATTCAGGTACTCATGTTTATAATTACTTAAGTGCTTTCTGTGAAAAGGCAGCTGATGTCTGGCATTTGTCAAACATTTTCTCTTATAATTGAATTTAGCAATGCTTTTAAAAATTGAGTAGCTGGTGATTTTCTTTTATGCATAACTGATTAAAAGGTGAGACCAAAGAGCTTTGGCAATGAAGAATTGTGTCCTCAATGCTATTGGTAAATGTAATCTTGCTTTCTGTGTGGTAATGCTCTTTTGAGAGCTTCATTCTTCTAGTATATTCCAAAAGAGTCAGAAATTTGATTTTTAAAAGGAAGGGGGGAGGTCATGTTCACAGTAACTGCAGTGTCTAATTCTGCAAATGGAATTTGATGAGGCTCTTATTGTTCACAGATTTGTTCAATAACTGTGCTTAGCTAGTGTATGCCTGTGTGCGTGCTGTTTCTTTCTCCCTGGGATGACTTCCCATCAACATCACATGCTCCAATTCTAACTCATGCTTCTGCTCAGTGGGATAGTCTTCTGGGATGCCTTCCCTGATTGCACAGACAGATGTAGGAGGTTTTTCCCCCCACGATCCCATTGTATCTTTTACATACTTTTCTCAGAACAACATTACTCTTGAAATGATTTGTTTACCTGTCAGCCTCTTTTTTCGGTTGTTGTTTCCTTCATAAAAGGCACTCTTTTTGTCTTATTTATCTTTTTTACCCTCAGCGCCTGGACTGTCACCTGGCATGTAGTGTGCCTCAGTGAATATTTGTTGTATGAATGAATGAATAAATGAATAGAAGAATGAAAAGTAAAACAAGACATAATACTTGCTCTGAAGAGATTGTGACCAGCCTGAAAAGTATGACATACATATAAATAATTACAATATACAGACAATTATGCCAAGTGTCATAAGGCAGCAAAGAAAGAAATAATCTGAGAATCCAAAAGAGAGAACTGAGCTGAATCAGCAATCAGAGCAGATTGGAGAGAGAAAAACTCTTATTGGAAGCTGGTTAAGTTAAAATATTGATGAAATTATTATGGAACAACAAGAGTCAATAACAGTTATAAATTGCTTTCTATATGGTAGGCATTGTACCAAGAGCTATACATAAATTCTCTAGTTTAATCATTACAGGCAAACTTTCTAAGCTATAGACTCTTAATTCATTAAATTAGAGCAATGATCCCTATTTCATGTGTTTGTTGTGTGAATACATGGGCGTGTGAATGCACTTTGGAAATGATAGAGCACAAAACAAATAACAGACTACATGATTATTTTGAAAAGACTGGGTTACAAGAAAAATGGAACTTTAAGTAGGTAAAGATTATAGAAAAATTATGACATTAAGAAAGAATTAAAAAGTGCACTGTTGGGGTACAAAAGCAGATAGCTGAGAAAGAAAAGTCTGAATTTTAGTTTAAAACCATTGAGATAAAAGAGTGGTTCAAAGAAGACTGTCTCTTGTTGATAGTAAAAATTGAGATCACTTGGGATGAATTCAAGTAGAAAAATAATAAGAGAAGCTAGAGAACAGAAGGGCAGACATAGAAATAGTATTTAAATGCTGTGAAAGCACTTGAGCTGAGCCTTTAACAATAAAGAAAATAATCTTTACTATGTAACTTCTATGTACCCTGCATTTTGTTAGACATATTAAATGTACTATATATTGAAGTGACTAACAGCAATCTAAGCTATGTGTAGTATTCTCATTTTCAAAATAATTTTTAAATAAATCAGTGGCTCAGGATGTCTCACTAACATCTTATCTGTATTCCAGCTAAGCAAAAAGGAAAAGGTAAAGGGCAAAGACAGTTTTAAAGGGAGCTGCCCAAAAGTTATATTTATTATTTTTGCTCTACATTTGAGTCACATAGCCATAACTTGCTGCAAGGTAAGCCCAGGATACACTTTCTTCTTTCCACTGTATCACAAAATGGATTTAAGTATCTTCTATATACATTCTATAATATATCTTTTATATACAATATACAGCATCTTCTATAAAGAAATTGCTTTTCCATAGAGAATCTATCTGCTTTTATTGAGCTAATAGTAAGCAAAGATGTCTTCATTTATTCAAATCTTATAGAGTTTCATAGATAGATTCTATAATTATATTGACATAACATTTAAACATCTTTCCTTAACTTCTATGTGCTTTAAATATGTAGCTGATAGTGAAAATAAGATTTGTTTATCATTATACTTATTTTTAGGTTAAGTGTTAACATACAGGCAAATTTAATTTATATAATCTTATCTAATAATACTCTATTCCTTTTAATACATATTATCTGATCATGGATTTCTTAAATATATAATTATATTATATATTAATTATCTTAGGTACTTTTTAGTAACACACTTCCTAATTGCATAAATAAAATATGTTCATTTTAGATTTTGGAAAATTCAAAAAGAGAATAAATACAAAATAAAAATCACCTATAATCCCACTGCTCAGATTACCTGTTATGCTTTTTTTAGTTTTCATTGTAATTTTGTTTTAATTAATTTTATTTTATTTTATTAATTTTATTTTATTCATAACATTAATAAATAACAATATTTATAATTAATAATATTTATAATATTAATATTTATTAATAATATATTGTATGGCATTTAATAATATTATTATATATAATAATATATATGCTATCTTACAAGTCAAAGAGTGCTCCAAGTCCTATAACAAAAGGCTTATTTATGCCCCTAAATTGGCTACCATAATTCTTCAAGCTATTTATTCTGATATTTACCTCATACTTATAAATAATGGGGAATATTACTATTTATTAATTCATCATTTATCTCTGGAGTTTCTCATATATAAATAGTGATTTTTACTCTCTTACAGCCCTCTTCTTCATTCCTCCACCTTGTCAGTATTATCATTATTTGGGGTCAAATCTACATCTAGGGTTTTCATTATATTTACTATTTAAGTATTACTCACAATTGAGCCTAAGCTATGATTACATTTCCTTTCTTACATTATTTTTCTCTTGGGGTTAATCCTTTATCTTTTCACTTGTTCTTAAATTGGCCATCACTATTTAAACCAAATTTTTTTAAAAACTGTAAATATCACCTTATAACAGTGAAATATGGGTGATTTATAATTTTTTTCCCTAGGATGACATTCTTTGTATAGATCTGCTCTTCCCATTCCACAACTACCATTGTGGGACATTCCTTTACCGTATCTTCTGGGTCCAACAACACATTCAGTCATTTAGTAGACATTTTAATTCTCTCATATGTGTTTCAGACATTGTACCAGATGCCAGAATTACATTAATGATTAAAACATAATATTGGCCTTCAAGGAGTCAGTTCAATAGAAAAGATATTCATATAACTAGATAATTGGACTATAACGTGATGAGGGCAATAACAGAGGAAATGCTAAACCTATAACACAGTAGATGTTTAAGGCTTGATAACTGAATATAAAAGGAGCTCATGGCACTCATGGCAATTGAGGAGATCAAACCTGACTTTATGAAACAATTCAAAAGCAGGGTAAGGGAACCCGGTAAGTATAATACATTATTTCTGAAGTATATGTCCTGAGTTATTAAAATTAGATGATTTCAGAGGTGGAAAAGTATATATAGGCAGCAGTAGCCAGGGCTGTTATGTCTCCCCAGTGACATTTTGTTACGTGGTTGGAAGCAATATGAATAATCAGAATGCTAAAAATTTTTCCTTGCTCAGAATTATTTTTAAAAATACTTGGTTGAGTCAGGTACAGTGGCTCACGTCTGTAATCCTAGCACTCTGGGAGGCTGAGGCGGGAGGATCGCTTGAGCCCAGGAGTTCGAGACCAGCCTGAGCAGGAGTGAGACCCTGTCTCTACTAAAAATAGAAAAATTAGCTGGGCATCATGGTGTGCGCCTGTTGTCCCAGCTACTGGGGAGGCTGAGGCAAGAGGATCGCTTGAGCCCAAGAATTTGAGGTTGCAGTGAGCTGTGATGATGCCACTATGCTCTACCCAGGGTGACAAAGCAAGACTTTGTCTCAAAAACAAAAACAAAAACAAAAAACAAAAAGCAAGCTTGGTTAAAATCTGTTGTTTTAAGATTTAAAACTGTGACCTCTATGAATACAAAGATTGTTCAAATGCCCTAGGGTTCTTGGAAGCCTTTAAGATCACTGAGCTTTTGCTAGTATTATAGTCAGTTAATGGTTGTCAAATAATTAAAAGACTGAATTACTGAATGGTTAATGATACAACAGTGTTCTATAGATAATCAGAATTGTTATAAGATCAGCAGAAGGAGCTTTATAAATAATAGATAGCATTTAATTGAGTGCACACTATCTACCAGGCACTGAATAATTTACAGAAGTTTTCTATAAAATTTAAAACATCCCAACAAGGGGGTATCCTTTCCTTTTTTCCTGATGAAGAAACTGAGGAATATTAGGTATAAATTTCCCAAACTTTTATTGCTAGTAAATAGCAGAGCTGGCATTCAAACCCAGTGTCTGACAACAAAGTACTATGAAAGGATGATGGTGATGATGGTAATGATGATGGTAACAATAGAAAAAACAGTGGGATGTCTTTCTATTTCAGACCCAGACTCTTTTCAAGACTTTATTAATCCCTTCTTGGAACAAGCCAGTCGGATCTGGCCATGGCTCCTTGGGGCAGCGGTGGTAGGGGCTATCCTCACTGCCATGCTGGCAGGGCTCACCAGCCTGCTGTGTCATCAGAAGAGAAAGCAGCTCCCTGAAGAAAAGCAGCCACTCCTCGTGGAAAAAGAGGATTACCACAGCTTGTTGTATCAGAGCCATTTATAAAAAGCTTTAGGCAACATAATGGGCCCAAAAAGCCTGACCTTGTTAACTCAAAGTAATGTCTAAGTTCCCAGGGGATATCCCGATAGAAACCCCTGGTATTTGTCAATAAAGACCATTCTCAGAATTGTAACCTAATACAAAGTTTGCCTTCCCTCCAACATGGGTAGAACACCCCTGTGTTTGTCTTGCTGTTTTTGCTCATCCCTTTTTACAGTTTTCCCCAAGCCCATATTTCCAAGGAATGGATGCTACTTGGTAATGGAGGAACTGTTACTAATATCTAAATTAAAGTGCTCTTATAAAAAATTGAATAATTTTCATTTTTGCCTCCTGATTATTTAAAGATATATTTCTTTTTTACTGCCCCTTTCTTTGGTTTTAATAAAATAGTAACAAATCTACATTAACTAACTCCTTAAAGCTTGAGAAATACATTTTTATTTTCCTCAGAAAGCATGAATTTCCCCATATTTTACATTTCTGCCCCAAAATGCATTATGGACTTCAATCTTCAGCTCTTTCTTGTCACAGTTCTAACTATACTCTTTAGGGTCACTGAGAACAAGGGCTCAGCCTCTGTAACACATCCAGCTAAGTGCCTGTCTCAAGATATGTCCATTAAATATTTTGATGATTATACTTGTAAGTGTATTAACATCTTTTTGCCTTCTAAGAAGTATTTTACTAGAAAAAGTTTAAAATGCTACAAAACATTTGAAGGTTGAGAACAATTATCTGAATATCAACCTGTCTTCAGTTCTAGTAAAAGAACTTATTTCCATTTTCCTTGGCTATTAAGACCTTAAATTAGGATGTTCAGGTAATCCTACTACTTGAATTTTGGGGCCCTGTTGATTTTTAAAAGTAGTTTAATTACTATTACATTTGTATTCTAGCTATGCATAGCAAAGGAGACTAGAACTAGTGGGTGGAAGTAATGGGGGCCCATTTTGGTTCAATAAGAGGAAAAGCTGTCCAATACTCAGAGATGTCCAAAATCAAAACAGACATGGTTGGAAAGTTAGTGGCTGCCACTGGAGTTTTTAAAATATCTGGTTAATTTGACTTGGATTCTATAGAGAAAATTTAAGAATTGAAATCTATAGTAACACTTATTTTTTTTTATTTCAAAAATTAAGGGGGTACAAATGTTTTTGTTACATGGATAGCTTTTATATTGCTTGAGTCATGGCTGTAAGTGTGCCCATCACCCAAATAGTGTTCATTGTGCCCATTTGGTAGATTTTTTCCCCTCCCTTCTTTCCCCCTTCCCCCTGCTTGATTTCCGATGTGTTTTACTTCCCTCTGTGCACATGTGTGCCCATCAGTTATTTCCAACTTAATAGAGAGTACATATGGTGTTTGTTTTTCCATTCATGAGACATTTCACTTAGGATAATGGTCTCCAGTTCCATCCAAATTGTTGCATTAATTCATCTTTTTTTATGGCTGAGTAGTACTCAATGGTATACATATACCACATTTTGTTAATCCACTCATGAATTGATAAGCACTTCGTTGATTCCGCATATTTGCAATTGTGAATTATGCTACAATAAACATTCTAGTGCAGGTGTCTTTTTGATAAAATGACTTCTTTTTCTTTGGGTAGATACTCAGTGCTGGGATTGCTGGATCGAATGGTAGCTCCACTTTTAGTTCTTTGAGGAATCTCCATATTGTTTTCCAGAAAGGTTGTACTAATTGGCAGTCCCACCAACAGTGTAAAAAGCATTCCTTTATCTCTGCATCCACACTAGTATCTAGGGCTTTTAACAACGCTCTCCCCACTCAAAAGCAAGGCCAAGCATGCTCTACAAAAAGTTGCTCTGCCACAGTACTTCAGGGTCTTTTATCAGATTCTTCTTTCCACCCTTGTAACCAAACTCATTTTCTCTGTCCAGGTGTCCTCAGTTTCTTCAGTTTCCTTATGCCTAGTTTGTGCTTGTCAGTTCAGGATTTTCAAACATGTACTTTAGTTTGACTACTGTTTATTTCCAGCCCTCATCTGTGAACACCATTTTTTCTCTGTCCCTTCATGCTGCACTTTTAAAGACAGACTTATGCAATCCAGGCTCCCAGAAACCTCCCTCAGTCTGGCACCTGAACTTCTACATCTCTGGGAAAGTGGTTAAGATGAGACCCATTGACATTTAGGGTACCTTTCAACCAAAATATTCTATAATTCCTTATAACGTCTGAAGCTTAGAATTTGATGGGTTATGAATGCATTTAAAAATGAATTGAATGAAAAATTTGAGCTCTTGAAAATGCCTTTATCTAGATAGCACTGACCTAAAGTCAAGACTACATAATTTTTAAATAATTATTTTTCACTTAGTCCCACTTTAGATTTCAAAGAAAGGCAAAAATCATCCTGTGATATACATTGGTCAAATTATTATGGCTAATTTTTAAATTGTAATTTAAATTTACAGTTATTTCTGAAGTTATCTCATTGATGATCAGAAATTACTAATATTACTGAGTTAATAAATTCAGTAATAGAGCAATAGTCATCTTCTAACTTTCAGTAGTTATCTGACTTAAGCTAGCTGTCTAATCTCTGATACCCAGTGGAGAAAAATCAGGAAAGGGATGGGAAGCAGCATACTCATTGACACTGTGGAGATCTGTGGGAGAGAGGATAAATATTAGGAGATGTATCCTCAACCTGCTGCATAACCAGGAAAAAAAGATTTAAAACAGATCATTAGCAATAGCATCTTGGGATTAGAGTCCATTTAGTTGAGAATTGAAACTAGTAAAACCAAGAGCAAGAAGAAATGGGAAAAGAAATTTGGATAATGGTCTGTAGAAGATTCTGAAGAAGGAATAACAGTGATCGGGGACATTTTGGCCTCAGAGCACATTTGTGTGGATGGGTCTGACTCACCTAACAGAGGCCAAGGTGTCTTGGAGACTGCAAAACAATTATGTGTGAGTCATTCATCTAGATTTGATATGAAGGTAAGATTTTAGTCTAAGGTGGTATTTTTTAATCATTTTTGCAAAGTATTTCAAATAAAAGTCCACCCAAGAAATTTTCATTGTTACTGACAGAGATCTGTACAAAGTCATTGTTTTTCTTTATCACAGGCAATTCCCTTCTTTATCACTGCACCTCAACATGGAATATTGTTTTGTTTCTCTAGAGGTTCAAGGTATCTGTTTGTATAGCAGCGACATCTTTGATAAAACCACTATCACTTTGATTCCTTGGTTTTATCAATAGGGTGCTGAAATTACATGACTAACATTTCAAGATATCTGACAGTTTCATTCAATTCTAATCAACATTATATTCTATGGCTTTTTTTTTAGCACGGATTTATAAATTGCTTCATTTGCTGCTCTGATCTTTTTCCACCGTTACATTGTAAGTCACATTTTGTTACAGAAAGAAAAGCAGCTGTCACTCATTCTCTCTTCCTGTGCTTTGTTAAAAAAAAATTATTTTTAGTACTCAACCTTTCCAACAAGTCAAATACATTATTCTCCATCTGTAGAAATAAATATGTGATGGGTACAAGTCATTTCAACCAGTGTCTCCAGCCAGCTGACAACCAGCATTGATGATGAATGTTTTTAAATAGACTTTTCCTTGTTTGATTTGTGGGAACAGTTTTCTTTGTCACCACGAAAAGGGCCTCACTGGGGATACCCATTGTGAGTTTGCACTATTTTGGAGGACATGTCGGTAGAATAAAGTTCCACTCCCCCTCTGATTAGATTCCTCCTGAAAGCTGCTGAAATGCAAATGTAAAGAGGGTTTATATATATATATACACACATATATATACACACACACACACAAAGTTTTATATATATTGTATTACTTATTTTCAAGAACATTTCCCAGTTTATACAATGGAATGAAAATAAAAATGGCTATGGAAACTACTGAGACCTCAAGAGCTTTCAAATTGTTCAGCTATTTAAAATCACGTGGGAAGAATTTAAGTTTTTCTTTTAAAAAAATATTTATGAAAACTCTATATAGTTCATGTTTACATTATTGTTTTATGAATTTTTTTCTTAATAGCAATGTGAGAAATTATTATGATTTCATGAAAATCTATCAATTTTTATGTTTCATAAAGGCATATTCTCAGGATCTCCAATTTTTTAATTAAAAATAAATACCAAAGATGTTACAATTTAATGAGTGGTTATGATATTCAAAGACTGGGCTAGGCATTAATTCATTTAATCTGCATGTTTTCAATATGAGAACAAGTACTATTCATGTTTTCAAATGAGGAAACTGTGACTTAAATACAATAAGTACCTTGCTCAAGTTTACATGTTTGCTCAGTAGTTTAGGTAATTTATCTGGGATTTGAATTCAGTTCTTCCTAGAGGATTCTTAATTATAAATTTAATCGTATTTTATTCAATTATGTTGAAATGTAATAACTTACCAATTTCTTGCTACTAAACATTTGGTTTTTATTGAGTTTTTGTTGTTGTTTTTGTTATGTTTAGTGTTGTAATGCATATCTTGGTGCATATAGCATCTGATTTCTCTTAAATTCCTTTCCAGGAGTAGGTTCTCTGGGACAAAGCATATGAACACTTTTATACCTTTTCTAATGAATCAACATAGTGCTTTTTAAAAGGGTTGCAAAGATTTAAAATTCAAAGAAAGAAGGAGTATAAAAATAAGACATCGAAAAAAATAAAGGAGAAAATAAAAAAGTAAAAACTTAGAAGAAAAAAGAGTTGCAATTCTCTTTGAGAACTGAAGAGCCTCATTGCCATCTGAATTATTGCTTCCTTTCATAAAGCTATCTCTTCCAAATTATAATGTTTATTTAATGGCCATTTTCTCTCACTAAAATTAGAAGAAAATTCAGACTGAAACCATCTTAGAGAGAGGGAATAACATGCATGTTAATCAATACCAAAAGAAGATTTTCAGAAATGTATATACTGTGTCTAGGTAGAAAGATGTGCGTGTGCCTCAAGCTATCAGGGTCATGCAGGCATAAAAACAGCAAAACCAGAAATCCACAGTTGGAAGTATAAAAGACAAGGCATCAAAATAGTCTATGAATGAAAGCACAGCCAGGGTCAGCCACTGGGATAGACAAGAGACTAAGTAACAGAGGTAGAGAAGGCTGGAAAGGCCCTGAATACCATGCCCCAAGACCGAGCCCCAAGTGTGAACTCTGTGCTGCTTTTCAAGCAAGTGCTACATTCTGCCTGGGATTTGATCAGTGTTCCTGATCAGACCATGTCATTTTTAAACACTCTTGCCAGAGTAATTGCAAAGAATAGATGTGTTTGTGCATACATATATGTGTGTCTAGAAAGAGAGAGAGAGAGAAAGAGATTAAAAAACACTACAGGGAAGACTGAAATATTTTCTCCTCTCTGCATAACAAAGAGAACGTTATTGCTGATTATATTAGTATTTCTGTTGCTGCCGCAGTAAATTACCACAAATATAGGGGCTTAAGACAATATAACTTTATGATCTTATAGGTCTGTGTACCAGAAGTTTTATCTGAGTCTCACTGAGCTTGAAATCAAGGTGGCAGGAGGGCTACAGTTTGTATGGAGGCTCTGAGGAAGTATCCATTCCCAGCTTTTGGAGGCCATCTGCATTCCTACTCTCATGGCCCTTCCTACCACCTTTAAAGCCAGCTACGTTGCATTATTCTGACCATTCTGTAGTCACATCTCCCACTACTTGACTGTAGTCAAGAAAGGTTCTCTGCTTTTAAGCATTCATGTAATCAGTTTGGGCCTGCCTGGTAGTCCAGAAGACTCCATCTCAAGGTTTTTAAGTTTAATCACATCTTAAAAGCCCCTTTTATCACGTGGGGTAACATATTCACAAGTAGTGGAGATTAGGTTAGAGACATAGGGGGTGGAGGGAGATTATTCTGCCTGACCTGAAAGGCAACAAGGAGAATTGACCATATGATAAATTACTTTTCACGTGAAGTTAACATGGCACAGGCTGTGATATTAAGCACATTAATGATCTGAGAACACCTTTAACATATGTGAGATCCGAAGTCAGACTCTGTGAATGGATTCCTCACTCAGTCTATTCCTAGCAGTATGAATTTGTGTGTGTTATCTTACTTCTCTGTGCCTCAGTTTTATAATTGTTAAAATGCCAATAATAATAGCGCTTTCCTCAACACATCCTGAAGAATAAATGCAAAGCCTTTATAATAGTGCATAAGTAATCAGTGTTATTATTTCACAAATTCTCATAGAATATGTTAACTTAGCATGTTGTCTGTCTTAAAAAAGAGAGATGAAAATATAAGCACACATTTTGTTTTTGAAAAATCATTTTGCATAATCATGAATAGTAATATAGTATACCTACTTAATAAAATGATATCATGATAATCATATACCTTTTAGAAAAGAAATATTTGAGACATAGAAATATTAATCATGCCAGTAACAGATTCATAGGTCATAAGCAAAAGTTGGCTATTAAACTACCTGTGCATGGGGCACTGGGTTTGAAACTTATGAACACCCTGGGCTGACTGTTCATAGCAGGAGGAACTTCTCTTTGAGTTGGAGAGTGATAGCTCACTTTTTCCCTGTATTTTCTTATTTTTAATAGTTATGAGTACATAATGGTTGTACATATGATGTTTTGTTACAGTCATATATGTGAATTAATCAAATCAGGGTAATTGGGGTATCCAACAGATGGTTCACTGTTATGCATTCATTTAAGGAACAAGTATTTATAGGAACATCTACTCTGTGTTGGCACTGTGCTGGAGATATGAAGGTTAATAAGATTCAGTCTCCATTCACAGTAAAGTCAGGGTACTTCAGGAGAGACAAGCCTATAAGCAAAATCATTACAGTATTATAAGTACTATCATAAGGAAATATTCCAAGTCTTATAGGAGTAATGTAATTAATGCTATGGGGTATAATACGATCAGGGGCGACATAGAAGATTTCAAAGAGAAGTTGATAATTGAATTGAACTCACACACATTTCACCAGGTAGATGAAATGAATAGTCTGAACAAAGGATGACATGAGCAAGGGCAAGTATTGACAAACTATGGCCAATGGGCTAAATCCTGCCTGCCAGCTGTTTTTGTAAATGAAGTTTTATTGGAACACAGCTACACTCATTCATTTATGTTACATATCATCTATTGATATTTTCATGCTACAATGGTAGAGTTGAGTATATTGCAACAGAAAGCATATGGTCCACAAAACCTACAATATTGACTATATCATCCTTGATTGAAAAAGTTTGTTAACCCCTGGCATAAACCAAATCAGAGAAATTCAGAGTAGGTGAAGAGAGATTAAAATATAAGTATAAAATCATGAAAGAGAATTTCACCTTAACAATTGTGACAATAATAGTTTATTAGGATTTTTGTTATTCTACCCAGTTTTTAAAGACTTAAAGTGCTTTGGTACAGATATTTCTATATATACACATACATGTGCATATATAAACATACACATACACACAGTAGCAGAAATACATATATACACATACATACATGCACATATACACATATGGATTAGAAATTATTTATGAAGTGGCAATATTGAAATATATAAAGTATTTGGGATTGTAGATAGGGGCTCCTTTATTTTTGTACCAGAAAATCTACAAATTTCCTACATCTTTGTTTTACTCATTTTCTTTTTATTCTCCACTGTTGCCATTAAGTGTCCTTCCTGCTATCAAGGACCCATCTCTTCATAAGGTTAGGATCCCAACACTTCTGAACCTCCTGAGCCTTTGCTTCACTAGTTTTCCTCATTCTTTTCTGTGTCTTCAACTCCTCCCACTCTATAAGATCCTCAACCCTTCAGCATTTAGACATGCTCAAATTAAAAACAAAATTGCTCTCCATTAATATCACATATCCACTCGGTTTTTGCCATATTTCTCGAGCAAACCAAACCCAAAGCCAGCAGAAGAAAACAAATAACAAAGGTCAGAGCAGAACTAAATGAAAGGGAAAACAAAAAAATAATACAAAGGATCAACAAAACAAAAAGCTGGTTCCTTGAAAAGATAAACAAAATTGACAGACCTCTTACTAGATTAACAAGGAATAGAAAAGAAAAGACCCAAATAATCTCCATCAGAAATGAAAAAAGAAACATTACAACTGATACCACAAAAATACAAAACATCCACGAATACTACAAAAAACTGAATGCACGTAAACTAGAAAACGTAGAGGAAATGGACAAATTCCTGGAAGCACACAACCTCTCAAGTCTCAATCAGAAAGAAATAGAACACCTGAACAGACCAATAATGAGCAGAGAGATCGAAGCAGTAATAAAAAATCTTCCAACAAAAAAGAAGCCCCGGACCAGATGGATTGACAGCCAAATTCTACCAGACCTACAAAAGAAGAGCTGGTACCCATACTACAGAAATTATTCCATAACATCGAGGAGGGAATTCTCCCCAACTCATTCTATGAATCCAGTATCACCTTGATACCAAAGCCAGAAAAAGACACACACAAAAAAGAAAACTACAGACCAATATCCCTTTTGAATATAGATGCAAAAATCCTCAATAAAATATTACCAAATCAAATTCAAAAGCACATCAAAAAAATTATCCCCCATGACCAAGAGGGCTTCATTCCAGGGATGTGAGTATAGTTCAGCATATTTAAATCAATAATTACGATTCAGCACATAAACAGATGCAAAAACAAAGACCATATGATCATCTTAATACATGCAGAAAAAGCATTCGACAAAATCCAGCACCCTTTCATGATAAAAACACTCAACAAACTCGCCATAGAAGAAACATATCTCAAAATTATATAGCCAAGCCTCTTAACAGAGCTGTTTATATCTGAGGTCTGACTGCTTTGTCTCAGTACTCCACCCACTCCAATCTTCTTTCTGTCCCACCTCACCACTGAAACTTTCCTTACCAAGGTCACCAATGGTGTCCTTATTTCCAAATCAGATGACAATTTTGGTCCTTATTTTGCTTTATCCTTGGGCACTACTGTAAACTTCTGATTGCTCTCTTCTTCTTAAACACTCTTTTTTTTATGGTTTTTGGGCAATAACCCACTTGCGGTTTTCCTTCTTTCTCCCTCTCTGGCTTTTCCTTCTCAGCATTCCTTACAGTGTCAACTCTTCTACTTCTAGATATTACATGGTTTTTCGTTGGGGTTCTCTTAGAAACACACTAAGGCAGACGTTTACATATCTTTTTTAGGGAATGCTTGCATATCTAATACCACCAAGGGAGTAAGGGAAGCAAGGTGTTGGAAGTAAGAGAAAATGCAAAGCAATAGAAGCCTCTGGAAACCCTGTAGGGAGCTCTGCAGCTAGGGTGGATATAAATACATATGCACATACACAAATGCACACACATATACATATATACAAACACACACACATACATATATGCATATATATAAATTTATTGTAAGGAATTGTCTTGCACAATTACTGGGCATTGACTAAACAAGTCTGAAGCAGTTAGGAAGGGAAGATAACAAGCAAACTTTGACTAAAACCCCAAGGACTTGAACTGAAACTAGTTGTTCACAGATGGAAATTTCTTTACCCAGAGTCGTCTAAAACCCTCTTTAAACGGCTTTTCAATTGATTAAGTTTCACATTTCAGTTTAAATTATAGGTTCGTCAATTTTCACAATTCACCGTAAAGTAATTACCCCCAGCCTTTCATTGTCTTTTGTCAATGTCTATTTTCACTGTCTTTTGTATTGATACATTGTCAGTGTATCAATAGCACTCAACAAGAGCCACTCCTCTGAACTTCTCAAACCCCTAAATTATGCTTTACAGGTATATTCCATTCTTCTACAAACCCACTCCAATAACACTGGTGACATTTTGGACAATTGCTGACTATAGCATGCTAGGAGCTGTCCACACTGCATCTACTACTAGTGATGGAGTCTTCACTGCCAATTAACTGTTAGGTTATCCAGCAGCAAAATTCTATTTCAGAGACTGATCCTAAGATGACTTTTGGCACTAGCTATCTTCACTTGGGTTCCCCAGAAGTCTCTGGTGACCCTATAGCGATCTGAAGTTGGAATGGTCTTTTTGAACTGTCCCACATCGAGGCAAAGAGCTTAAGTATTTATTTTCCCACCTTGTCTAGTCATTGTATGTGAACTGCCCCAGGTGAAGAGTATGTATAAACTCAAGCAAAGGACTCCCTTCTGTGAGCACAATTCCTGGGAAGGGACTCAGCTATGAGCAATCAGCAGCCAACACTGACAGTAGCTGGGAAATGAGTGTTTTGTCCCTGAAGGGGCAGTCTCCAGTACACCCTGGCACTGACTACACATGGACATCTTGTCACTCTTACAATACCTCTCTACTTTCTTTTTGAGTCTTCTTTTCCAAAATATCCAAAACTGTTGGTGATTCTCAAGTTTATATCTCTAGTCCAAGCTTCTTTTCAGAACTTCTGACTGATATATTCCACCGCTTATTTTAAAATTTACTTAAATATCCTACAGGAATTTAAAACTTAACACATGTAAAAGTGAACTCTTAATATCCTTCTAAAAATCAGTTCCTCCTCCAAACTTCCACAAGTTAATAAATGACATCTATACCCAAGTCATTTCTCATGCAAAAAACTTAGATGTCTCCTCTGATATAGTTCTCTCCTTTACCTCCCACAACTAATCTATCAGGGGTACTCTTGAGTCTGCCTGCAATATAAAGGAAATTTAGCATGCCTCAACTTCATTCTAACCTGCCCTGGGTGTCACAGCAATCTCTCTATTTCAATTCCAGTCTAAGCCACCACTATCTGTTGTTGAAACTATAGCAATAGCCTCTTGACTGGATCCAGGTTCCTCATTTGCCTTCTAATCCACACAGCAATTGAAGTAACCATTTAAGAGCATGCTTATTACACTTCTGAAGCTTAACATTTCTCTCCTGTTAAATTCCAAACCCTCAGCAAAAACCTCCTGTTTTAGCCCCTGCCTCCCTCACCAATTTTATCTCATGCCATACTGCACCTTACTTGTGGTGCTCAAGAAGGTAAGTTCAGTGTATTCTCTTCCACTAGTCTATAAGCTTTATGAAGACAGGTTCTGCATCAATTTTGAGAAATTATATTCCCAATGTCTGGCCCTTAGTAAGAATGGGATACATACTAAATGGAAGAATGAGAGTTAAATCTAAGCAAATACAGAAAAATAAAAACGGAATAACATGTTTTATGCTTAGAAAACAATAGGATCTAGCTTCCACGTCAGCATGTCAAGGACTTCCAAAAAGTGAAGGTTGCTGATAGTTCTGGAAGAAGTCCAGGTTGCATTAAACTAGGTAATACTTCTACTAAAACAATAAAAATAAGGAACCAGAGCTGATGAAAATAACGACACTGAGAAGAGGGAAGTGCTTATAAAAAAATTCTCAGCAGGAATTGAAAGCATGTTGATGTGATAAATCTACCAGTGATTCTACAAGACAATGTTCTTAGATGCAGATGGTGAACATCTCTGTTAGAGCTTCCATAGCATGATAAATCATGAAGAAAAAGTATTAATGAAAGACAATACTGGAATAATTTATAAAAATAGCTTAGTTCAGAACAATTCTTTGTAGAAATCAATGGATGAAGCATACATTGGAATTAGGAATACCAAGCTAGGATTTGTGGGTGCTACAGAAGTGACTAGAAAGAAGTTCTGTCCTTAAAATGCTTACAGTCCAGGGAGAAAGGTAAGAAATATTTACACTCTCAAACTATAAAAATATGACACATTTAGCTTGGGGCTATAGAAGAAGAGTTATGGAAGTTGAAAGTTTTGATGGACTCAATATTTAGGGAAGATTTTATAATATGATATATGAGGATATGAGTGTTTTACATATTTGATCACATTCTGTTATCACTAACATCTTGTGAGTTTATCATTACCCTCCCTTGGAAGATAAAGAAACTGGAATGCTAAGAGGCTGAGCAGCATGTGCCAAATCATGCTGCTAGTATGAAATCAGGATCCAAACCTACATCTTAGTCCAAAGCTCATGGATTTTTCTAATACACCATGCTGGCATAACTTATTATGTGTGTGATTGAGTGTTTGATATGTGTGTGTCTGTGTGCATCTGGTAGTGGCATCAAGGAAAGTTCAAGGAAGAAATGACATTTAAACTAATCTTTCTAGTTATTAAGATGACTGGTATATTTTAAATCAAAGTTTGAAGGCAAGGCAGAAAAGAACGTGTTTGAGAATTTTGAGTTTGTTTCCTTTGATAATAACAGAGCTTTTCTAAAAAAGCAAAAGGAAACTCTGATCTCCTGCTCTTCAAATGGCTATAGGTCACTGGGATGAGCATTCTTTAAAATTTCATTAAGCTGTATCCTCAGTAGATGCCTAAATAAATTTTGAGTGTAGACATAATGTAAAGAAGAAGGCCAAGAACTATAGATATCAAAATTTTTTTTGAAGTTTTCATTCCATCATGATATTTATGTCTAAAATTTTTTTTTAAATAATAAAAAATGTTTTCAAGTACACATGGAAAAATCATTTCTATTGCTACTAGTCTAATACTGGTAGCCTTGGATTTAATGCTACTCTCTATATGGGCCAATATTTCAGCTAACTAGTGTTGAGGTTATATCTAAAAGTAGGATGGCAGCCACAGGAGGTGAAAAAGACAGGTGCAAAATGCCTCAAAAAGGAAAAAATAAGAGAACCTGATGGCATAAATAACAACAAGGAAGAATCAAAATTCACATTCAAGTTTCAAAGTCTGATACTACTTTTTCCCTAACTAGACAAATAACTAATGTCAAAGTGTTAGAAAGGAATGTGTTGATCATATACATAATTAACTGATTTCATCTAGTTTAATTTTCCTTTATAATATTTTTTCTTTTTTGGGGAAAACTATTTTAAGATTCTTTCTATGGTTATAAGTACCTCCAACAAGACTCAATATTTCCTACTAGATATGCTCTTCAATTATAACAACATAACAAGAATTAGATTTAATTTACCAAATAGTTACTGAGCACCTATTGAGAATCAGGTATTTTGTTAAGACCCAGGGACATAAAGATGATTAAGACTCTATGACCATGTACTACATTGAAGAAATGCACTATTAGTGGGCAAGAAGATAAGTACCTATGAAATTATAATGGAAATATCACTTCAAAGCAATATTTTTAAAATACAGTTTTATAATACAAAAAAAAAAAAATCAAACTATCCATAGTTCACTACCCGATTCCTTCAGGTTTCTTCAGGCCTAATCTCTTCCATAATAATTATAATAGATGCCTTTCTATCTTTTATATATTATGCATGATACTAAGCACTATTGTTATATAATTGCTAATTGTTTTATAAACCCTGAACACGGGTATATTATCTGAATTTTAATGAGGAGGAAACCTGAAGGACAGAGACTTGCCCAAAAGTCACATTACTAGTAAAACAACAGGACCAGGACTTTTAATTCATACCTTCCTGACTTTAATCCTTCATCTTTCCTGTTGTCCATACTTCTTCCATAACTTTTACACTCATTTTTGTCTAATTAGTAAAATTATCACAGTTATTAATAGTATTGGAAATTTACTGCATGTCCCTAAACATCTCACCTCTATTGACTCATGTAACCTTCATTATATAGACAAGAAAACTAAAGTTAAGAATAGTTTTTAAAATATTGTCCAAAATAACAGAGCTCACATTGGTGGAGGCAGGATTTTAACTTAGACATTATAACTATAAAAGTTAGGATTTGTCTCAAAAAGAATTATAACCACCATGTTATATGGTCAGTTGTGGAATTCTATAGGTCCAGAAAGACACCAATTTACAAAGTCAGTTGAAAGAAATTATCAACCTTCCCATTGACAGAAACCTAAAAGCTTCTTGATAAGCAATTGAATCAGCATCACTGTGTTATGTCATGTATTGACCCTAAAATTGCTGTCTCAGGTAAAGTGATTCTTCTGAATGAAATAAACCAATATTGGTGAAAAAAAGGTCCCTGAAACTTTTCAAAAGTGTAATAAAGAACAGCTAATGAGGTGTGCTCTGTTTTTCCCGGGAATATAATTTGTCCTTTAGGTTAACATTAGAATTTTGAAATTCAATGAAATGAGATAGTTTGGACAAGGCAGGAAAGATTACTAAGAAAAGAAGGAATATCTTGGAACAGCTAACCGTACCAACACAGATCACATCCACCACAATCCACTTTGGGAAAAGACGGGAAGAGACAGGTCGAGCAGAAAAAGAAGGAGAGGGCCGGGCCCAGTGGTTCACACCTGCAATCCTAGCGCTTTGGGAGGCCGAGGTGGGACCAGGAGTTCGAGACCAACCTGAGCATGAGTGAGATCCTTCCTCTACAAAAAATAGAAAAATTAGCTAGGTGTGCTGGTGTGAGCCTGTAGTCCCAGCTACTCGGGAGGCTGAGGCAGAAGGATCACTTGAGCCCAGGAGTTTGAGGTTGCAGTGAGCTGTGATGATGCCACTGCACTCTAGCCTGGGTAACACAGGGAGAACCTGTCTCAAAAAAAAAAAAAAAAAGAAAGAAAAAAAGAAAGGAAGAATCAAAAAGAAAAAGGAAGAGAGAAATAGGCAAGGAGTGTTAGGGGTTTGATGGCATTGTAGTGAAACTTAACGAAAAGGACCACAGAATGTTTGAATTCTGCCCTGCCAATTACCTCTGTGTTGTGTTAGGTAACTGAAACAGGAATATACAATAAACTATATGCAATGGGGAAAGAATGTTCTATTAGTAACTAGGCCAGTGACTAATCCCAATTTGGGATTCTCTGGTAAAGCTAGTCTGGTGCATAAGACTTAAGCAATAGTCCTAAATGGAACCTTCAACTGTTAGTAAAAAATGACTCCAAATCTGGGGCACTTACCGCCCTTAGTCTATCAGATGGAGAAAGGAAGGCAAAGAGAGAAAGAAACACAACAAAGAAGGTAGCAACCAGCACTGAGGGTCCAGTGTGTGCATGGCATAAAGAAAGGAAAGAGCAAGTGAGAATATGGGATAAGGTTCTGCGTGCACTTTCCTCTCAGGCACAAAGACGGACAGGGAGAGATCAAGGTACTAAGGGGCATGTAAGCTGTGTCAGGGATGCCCAATATCACCGAGGTTTGGTAATTCTCTAGGAGGACTCACAGGTCTCAGCATAGTTGTACTGGCAGCTAAGATTTATTATAGTGAAAGAATACAAAGCAAAATCATCGAAAGAAAAAAGGTGTGTTGGGCAAAGTCTAGACGAAATCAGGTACAAGCTTCCAATGGTCCTCTTTAGTGAAGTCACACAGGATATGCTTAATTCCTCCAGCAACAAGTTGTGACAGGTGTGAAATGTTGTCTATGAAGAAAGCTCATTAGAGACTCGGTGCCCCAGGTTTAATTGGAGATTGATCACTTGGGCACCCTGCCTAGCATTTATCAAAATTCTAGACTCTCAGAAGGAAAGCAAGTATTCAGGATAAACCTTATGGTTTGCACAAAAGTTTAGTCACATTGAACCACTGTTACCCTCTAGAGCAGCAGTCCCTAACTTTTTTGGCACCAGGGACCGGTTTCATGGAAGACAATTTTTCCACCATGGGGCGGATTAGGGGGGAGTGGGAGGTGGAGCTCTGAGGTCCAGTTCCTAATGGGCTGTGGCCTGGGGGTTAGGGACCACAGATTTAGAGTATTGAGAACTCTCCTGAATTCTAAGTTCCCACGATGCCAGCCAGGGGTCAACCCTGCATCAAGCCTTTCCAAGAAGGACAGCAGTCTCAGGTCTGATTATGCTGACTTTTTTTCTGCATACAGGTATATACACAATCTTTCACACACAATAATCATATCTATTCATAAAGGTGGGCTAATAAAAATTTCACACTCTATCCAATCAAATTAACATTCTCTACTCTTGAAGGCAGAAGAAAGAAAGCCAGACTAACCAAAATAGGGAAGCATCTCTCTCCTACAGAAGAAACTCCCCAAGTTGGTTCAAAATCAGTAAGTGAGTAGTAAAGACTGAAGCTTTAAAAAACACACAGAATCTTCCTCCCCAGTCACCACGCCCAGGAAAAGCAGATACAGTCAAGCTTCTTTATTTGTGGTTTCTGTATTTGCAGATCACTTACTTGCTAACATTTTTTTGTAACTTGAAATTAATTACTCACTGCACTTTTATTTGCAGACATGCACAAAACAGCAAAATATTTGTCTCCCAAGAGCCACACTCCCCGCTGAGGCCAAAGACGACATTGGTTCTGTTTTGACTTCTTGTTTCAGCTCTCATACTGTAAACAAGTGTCCTTTTCCTGGTCTATTTAGTGTCACATTTTTAACATTTTTGTGCTCTTTGTTGGTGACTTCACTACACCCACCACCGAATGAATGCCATAAAGTGCTGTTTAGCGTTCCGAAGAACAAGAGGGCTGTCTTCTTGCTTTGTGGATAAAACATATGTGTTAGATAAGCTTTGTTCAGGGATGAGTTATAGTGCCATTGTTCATGAGTTCAATGTTAGTAAACCAACAATATATATTTTAAAAGTTGTCCTTAAACAGAAACACACATGTACAAAGTTATGTATTAAATGGCTGATGAAAATGTGATCAGAGGTTCTCATTACTGAGAATAATGATCTGGTATTCACTAATTCAGTCTGTGTAGTAGCTTTACAGAACAAAACTACTATGAATAACAAGAATTGACTGCACCTGGAACATCATTTTCTTAGGCCAATAAACTCTTAAGTACCCTAAAGACCCCTGGTTCTGCGGCACACTGTGTGTGACTGGGAGCTATAGTAACCATGGGCACAGAAGGGGCTGTGACCAGGCAGGGCCAGTGCCTGGATAACTCCTCTAAGCCCTGAGGGAGAGGATAACTCAGAGCCAAGGACAAAAGGTTAATTCAGGGGCTGAGTGGGGAACAGACAAAAGCAGAGTTTGGGTTAATCCAAAAACTCAAACAAATAGGCTTTTGCCAAGTATGGCATCAGAACTTGGGCCCTTAGGTCTGTAGCTGGGTTAGGAAACAATAGGAAAAAAAAAATGCCTGAGAATCCTGATAAAGGCTCAGGTTTAAAGCTGGGTTCAAGGAAATAGGTGGGGAATAGAGTTTATATTAGACAACTAAAAAAAGAAGACATAGTCATAGAAAAACTTCAGGGTATGGCTGTGGCTCTCAGGGCTCTATCCACCTGCTGCTGTGCTAATTTAAAGCACCCTTCCTGTTACTGACAGATCAGGGTTAAAGGGTAGGGGCAAATGCCCCAAACAAAGCCCACACAGTTGTAATACTAGATGTTTTGTTTCAATCTGCTTTGGAAGACCAGTACAACATAACTACTCCCCAATTCCCACCCCCAAGTATCCCATTACACATTTAAAATAAATAACTGAACAAACCACTTCCTACCACCACTATAAAAGAAACCCAAGGCCATGGACATCTGTTTAAATATCTTGACATCTAAGTTCTTTTACTAGTCAAAACCTCCCACCAAAGTCTTTTGTCAGAATAAACTGAAAATTAAATTTCAGAAATCACCTTATCAAAATGCACGTAAGGTACCTTTGAAGTCTATCATAAAAGCAGCCTCTCTAAGTCAAAAGTATTTTTCGCACAATACTTTGGGTCTATAAATGCAAAACCAATTCTGGCACGTATGCTGGTATCTCCCAGTTGATTACACATTTATCAGCAAGTGGCAAACATGGCTTCTGCAACACAAGCCACTTAAAAAGGTTTCTTAGAGATTTCATTGACTAATGAAAAGTCTGATAAGAATCTTTTACTATCACACATTTCATATTTTTTTAGCTTTGGCAAACACACTTCCAACAGCAGGGTAATCAATATGAATTTAAAAAAGGCATTTGAGAGAAACTTTTAATCTTTAGAATTGAGATTTGCATCAATGTCTCCCTGATGTGTGCACCCTGCCCCCTTCCCCATAGATTTTTTTTTCCCAATTATCTTTTGTGTTTTTCCCTCACTGGCTGCTGCTGATGGGTAATTTTACAACACTAATGCTATTAAAGCATGCACTCATAACCTCTTTGTGACACAAAGCAAATAATGCACATACGGAATGTAAGCACAGAACTGCTAATCTTGCCTTTTAAATGCGTTTGAACTTGACCTATTGAAATGCCCATTACAAAATGTATGACAGCTTGGTGAAATAAAGGGTGCAAGACACCATCTCAGGAAAGCCAATTCTTTGAAAATAAATCACTTGAAAGATTGCAACGTGGTAGGAATTGATTGCGAAAAATGTAGTACCACATAGTGAAGTAACCTGATTAAACCCTACAAACAAGTCACCACTTCTAAAAGCTCTATAAATCAGAGCACTGTGGCATCTGATTTGACCCATGAATGACTTTCAGACTAAAGAAAATAATGAGTAGTAATTTAATGTAAAGAGCATACATTTAGAAACATGGATAACATAATATCTTATATTCTGAAGCAAATATCTTTTCATCCTGCTGAGGCAGGAAGGTATTTCCATTTGGTATACCTTACCAGGCATATTTTGGGACCTAAAGGTGACCACAATCATGTATACTGATGCATTTTCACTCATTCTGCTGACTATAAAATTATAGGTTCTGCTGAAATTCATAGGCAAAATAGAAACGCAAAATAGAATAATTCTTATAGAAAATTCTGATCTGCATTTTACTGATGAGGAAATCAGTTTTCATATGGTATCAGAATACAGGTCTCTAGGACAGGGCTTATGGCAGATGGCTCATATCCCACCTATGTAAATGTCAAACAAACCTGAAAGTTACTCTATTATTATTCTTAATTTTATGTAATTCACAAATTTCAAAAAAGGGAGATGGTGATATATTGGACAAAACAAACAAAAAACTGTAAGTAGGAGTTATTTAATATTATATTGGTATAAATATGTACAGTCTACTCAATGTTTAAGTAACATTGAAATCCTCAATGATCAAATATAAAAACTCAACATTTAGACTTCATAATGAGCATATTATATTCACTAATTTTCTGTATAGAAAATATATATAATTTTGACATTTTAAAACCATATGAATATTTAATGTTCTAATTTAATTGGCACAATTATGAGAGTTGAAAGTAATACCCAAAACAAACCAAAAATAAAACCCAAATCCCAAATCCATCATATTAAATTTAAGTATCAAAATCCTATAAGTACCATTTACATATTCACGCTAAGAGGAAAATTGCAAAAGTGTTGAGAAGCCTGGAAATTAGATCACTTTCAACTTGTTCCAAAGGAACATTCTTAAATATTACTTCTTTATTATCTTCCTGTGTAAGACTGGTCTGACTATTTGTTCTTTCATTAGGATGAAAACACTATTCTGTTCTCAAAATTCTAGAGAAAATTCTTGATTATTACTGTCAAAAGTGCATAATTAGTTTACAATGAAAAAAGATTTAAGTATGTTTGACCAGCCTTTATTTCTTTAGCTTTTAAGCACTATGTCATGTTCCAAAATAAAGGTTCTCTGCATACTATTTACAGCAATAAAATTATATATAAAAATAAACACATCTTTTCAATCCTTCAAGAACAGAATTTGATTTAGTGCCTCCTCTCCAGCACTGCATAACCTACAACTTTCATTTAACTGGACAAAAGAAACAAATGCCACACCTGGACTACTGAGCATCTCACACTTTGATGGGAGGACCATGCTTCCTCCAATTGCAAACCTGCTACTGTGGAATGATATGAAAGTTAGAAAGCATTATTACACATTATTGTAGAATTTCATTTTCACGGAAGTGATTTTTCTTATAATCCACCATAAAAATACACACACAATTTAAACATAAAAAATCTACAAAATAATGTGAGCTTTGATGAAAACACATGAAGTATCTTCAGTAAGAGGAGAAAGCAATGAATTTATTCTTATCTAAGAACAAGTAGATACATTGTGGTGCTTTCTATTTTATTTATTTATTTATTTCAGAATATTAGAGGGGTACAAATGGTTACATATATTGCCTTTACCCCACCCTAGTCAGAGCTACAAGCGTGCCCACCCCCCAGACAGCACGCACCGCACCCATTAGGTGTGAATATACCCATCCCCTCCACCCTCTCCCACGTGCCCGACACCTGATTAATGTTACTTTCATATATGCACATAAGTGTTGATAAATTAGTACCAATTTAGTGGTGAGTACGTGTGGTGCTTGTTTTTTCATTCTTGTGAAACTTCACTTAGAAGAGTGGGCTCCAGCTCCATCTAGGATAACACAAGAGGTAGTGCTTTTTAAAAATAGGATTATTTCTAGTTCTAAGACATAGGTCTTGGTTTTAATTCAGTAGGATGTCTCATAAACACCTACTTTTTCCTCCATAAAATCTTAAGTAGAATAACTTATACCACCCTCTGCAATTCCTAACTCAGTTTTCATAAATCAATACCCCTATCTCTAGCCACAAGAGGCCTGACCAAAATTATCCAAGAGGAATTCAGAAAGCAAATACTGGATGTAACAGGTGGGTTGTTTATGGGGATCTCAGAAGAACAAAGAGAGTGGTACTGATTTGCTGTGGGTATTTCCCTACTTGCTCAGAATACAAAATTAAACACTACATCTTTCAGTTACAATGGACTGTGACTCATAAAAGCCCATGTTTTTATTTTCTTACAACAGTGCTTTATTTTTACTCTGTTATCAAAAATGCTACTAAGGAAGATTTGCCCAGGAAATCTCTCTCTTCACCACATTTCTGCCCTCCTCCACAATCTTGCCACACTACATCCCTGCATATTAGACAGGGGTAGATAGTATCCCCATTTTTATGTAAGTAGTCTAATACAAGGGTCCCCAACCTATGGTGAGTTATATAATTATTTCATTATATATTACCATGTCATAATAATAGAAAGAAAGTACACAATAAATGTAATGCGCTTGAATCATCCCAAAACCATCCCCCCCACCCCGCGTCCGTGGACAAATTGTTTTCCATGAAAAAGGTCCCTGGTGTCAAAAAGGTTGGGGACCGCTGGAATACATTTCAGGGATGAAGGCTCCAAGTCTTCTGATTTCTGACCCAGAATCCTATTCACTCCACAACCACTGGAGGTGGCTGAAAAAAGTGATAACACTGGCACATTCTCTGGGTAGAATAGCACTGCAGCAAATTGAGTTCCCACTTTTTAAAGTGATTTCTACTTTTACCACCTCTGATTTTAAAATAAATTTTAATGAAAAGAAAAAAAAATCTCCTGCTAATCCCATTTGGTAAGTAGATAATTGTCATCTTTAAATAAAAATGTAAATGCACCTGGTAGGCACCCAGGTCTGTCGTTAAAGATGCCAAGCTGACTCAAAAGCTGGTATTTTCCTAAACCAGATAGTCCCTGGGAAACTGGAGAATAAACTGTGCAGCATGTCTAATCACAGAGCACAGGGCACAACCCAGGTCCAACATACGTGTAGTAAGGTATTTTACATTCCTTTAAGGCTCAGCTGGAGAGGAAAACCTAGAAGATTTAACTTCCTTCTCTTTAGCCAATGTGTTGGCTGCAGTATATTTTTAGCAGGTAAGCAAAGCCCCATTTTATGCACTGTGGAGATTTCTCACCACTAAAATGAATTATATAGTCATACTAAATTGATAACTAGGTTCAAATGAATATGCTGATATAGGTGAACAGATACACTGTTATGACGCAACAGAGAGAGTGTCTGTTTCTCAGTGTCTGCCTTTGTCAAGGAGGTTTTCATTCCCTGGGTGGAAGGATAAGAGCTGTGAAACACGACCTTGCAGTGACAGAATTTTAATGCGTGGTGTCTGTGACTGAAGTAGTGCATGGCACCCTCTCCTTCTTTATTGCCCCATATATTAGAGTATTTACGTAGTGCTGGTTCTCATCTAAATGTCGGGGTCTTCTCTAAGTCAGACAGCAGCTCATCAAAGCTCTATTTCTTAAAGAAGCTAGATATAATTTTAATCAAAGTTAAAGCTTCTTGCTAAAATGCTAATGTCAATGAAAGTAAGAAAACCTCCTTAGAAAGAGGCCAAACACATTCCTTTACATTTTCCCAACCAGAGTAATAGTTTTGTCACACATTTGACCATTTTTTGAATTACAGAAAAAAGCATTATAGTCCTGATGTAAATATGGCTGGTGAAGTTATGACTTCATCTATGAACCTAAATTTAAAATTATAGTATTAGCATTTCCTAGAAAACATACTATTACAGATTTTTCCAATGCAAAGTTCTGGAAACATAATCCCTTTAGCACAATTATCATATTTAAAAACTTAGATCTGAAAGTAGGCAAAATATATAAGACTAACAAATTTAAAATGAGTAGATTGGGAAGAAGAATGTGATTTTCCGCATCTGAATCTGGAATTAACACTCAGTATCTTATTTTCCACCCGGCACTAAATAGGGTTTTTACATGGAGATTCAAATTAACAGAACTAGATGTTTTATTATATATGTATTTAACAGGGAGGTGAGAAGAGCCTTTCAGTAGCAGAGATTAGAAAAGTTGAGTTCCACTCTCAGCTGTGCTACAAACTCGATGACTTGAAGCAACTTTGGGCCTCAATTTCCTCAACTGCAAAATAAGAATACTGCTAACTTCAGTATTTTATGTTTCTATAACTGGATATGAAAATATCCTAGCTAGCACAAGGAAAGGGAACTGTTTATTGTGAGTAGCAACTTAAAATTTTGTCCCATTGGTTTGTTTAGAAAATTCACTGTTCAGTTGGAGTAACCGCCCTGAAGGAAAAAAGAACAGTTTTCTTAAATTTTTTTCTCCTTAATATAATAAACATTCTTCAGCACCAATATTATCTATTGATGACAACCACCCATTTGCCTCTAGCAAGTCTCTTTAACAATGCCTTGTAATTTAAATCCATTACCTGCTGTGAATGCTCCAAGTAAGCACTGATTTGGGGGATTATAAATAGTATGGTCGTATAGATTAAATCAATTCAGCCTGTGCCTTGTTTACATTGCTTTTATTTCTTTAAGTGCCTGTACTATCACAAGTCCCCCAACTCACATTTTTAAGTCACTAAATGAAGAACTACCAAGCATTCCACTTTTAACCTGAATTTTTTCTTTAAAAAGCAAACTAAGTCCCAAATGTATTTATGTATATGGTATGTATGTGTGCATGTGTATGTATAAATCTGAGTTTTTAGGTATTATTTATATGTAAAAATCGCAGCCTTCCCTTGCATAAATCAGTAGACCCAAGAAAATTAAAAACTCATGGAAGGTCCTTTTGGATTCTCTGTTTGGGGGCATATAAAGAGAATGTTCTTGTCCACAAAGTTAATGTCTTAGTAAAATTCTATTAAAAAAACTGATAGTTTTTTTCCAAAAACAACAAATAAAAGAAATGTATAGGTAGAAAGACCTATAGCAATAATCATGTTGTGCAGAGGTTCTTAAATGGGTGTCCTTATTTTTAGAGATTGGTTGCGGGCTCCTCAAAATTGTATGTAATGTGCTGTCTGTTATAATATGCATTTTTAATGAAGTTCTCAAAAAGATACATTATCCCAAAAAGATTAAGAATTACTGATCTAGTCCAAATAAGAAATTTTAGTCCAAGCCAGGGAAGTAATTTGCCATAATGAGATACCCCTAGAACCCAAATTCCTAAGGCTGCTGGTGCTAGTTTGCACTCAAATGCTAATCCCTGACAAGTAGATTATGTTTCCTAAACTTGCATCATCTTGTGAACACATATTGCTGCTTTATTTGCTGCAAAGGAAAAAAGAGTTTATAGGAATTTCAAGGACATCATTTCAATTTCAACATTTATTGCCACTAAAATTAGTGATTTAAGACTTGTATGACAAGAATTATCCCCAGAGAAAGAATCCTTCAAAACAAAACAAAACTCTCTCAAACATGTATGATCAAGGCCTAATTTCATTTCTATCTACAGAAGCAAAAATTACCTGTGTTTAATGCTTAATGTTTGAACATCTACTGGAACTTAAAATAGGCAAGGAGGCTCATCTAGAATAGCAGGCCTGCTCTGAAATATCATCTTTATTTTTTGAAAACATCTTCTACCTGTTTTATTGAAATTAGGTGTGCTAACATAATCACAAAAATAAATTATGATCAGTAAAATGTCAGTATTGCACATTAAGCCTGGACTAACTCAAGTTTCTTTTTACTAGTTCTTTCTGTTATGTGTTTTCATGAAAATTCTTTTTAACCCAGAAAGTGTTGCCAAGATGTACTAGTTATTAAATATGCCTTCAGAGCTAAATCTGCAGGAGCATTGCACATTTCCCATCACTTTTTCTGACTCACCTTCTTTCCACAGAAGGGAGAAGAACAAATTCCAAGGAAAGAAAGAAATACCTACAAGTAAATATGCTTATGGTCATTCAATGCTGAATGGTTTAACATGCTTGAGTGCTATTGGTGAATCACAGCAAAAAATGACAGTAGCATCGATCATGTTATGTTATATGTGGCAAGGCAAGTCACACTGCTGATTTCAGCAATGTGTTCTATTTAACAGCAATTGATTAATAGTTATTAAACAAAATCACTAAATTATATGAATACCTTAATTCTTAAGGTAGTAATGTGGGTTTTTCCTCTGAACCAAGAATATAATAGCCATGGAACATAAGCTGATAGGATCATACAGTGTCATCTCAACAGTGGCTTTAAATCCCATAATTCCCTATGGAAACTCAGGATACCAAACAGTGCAACAATATTCTTGATTCTGAACTTAAATTTGAGTAACTAATGAAGTATTTCCTCTTGTGTAGAAAGTAAAATATAGGTTTTACTGTTCAAGAGTGTGACTTCCAACATCTCCATCATAAACCAATGTGTGAGAAGGGAGAGAAATTTTATATTGACAGACATGCTGCCCTTTGTTCTCAAAGTGCAAATTAAACAAAGCATCTTAAAAGGCTATGACCTAAAACAAACTGTGCCTGGGAAAAAGTGGGAAAAAATAGAAGCCAAAATGCTGAAAAAAGAAAAATTAATTATTAGCATGTATGTCCCTTTATAATTTATAGTAATGATATTTTCATGACTATGCAATAGCAATAGATTAAATAAATTGAAGATGAAAAGGACCTATTAAATCATCATGTCTAATGCATGCTAAGGGAGAGCATATTTCCTTTGAGGAAAATGAAGAAAGAAAAATATAAAAATAGATACTATATTAACATCTGCAGATGGTTCAGTCAGCATATAGTCTAGAGACAACAAACAGAGGTTTTGCATAAGTAGTGAGGAAGATTAGATATTGACACAAACTACCCGTATCAATACAGAGTCCTGTGCTGTATTTTCAAACATTTAATATATTTGCCTGGAGCTTTTCCAAACTAAAGCTACTCTGTTTATACACAACATAGAAAATGTAATCTGAGTTTCAATGAATTTTTAATTTTGTTCAATCTTGCATTGGTTCAACCAAAAACAATTTAAAGAGGACCATAGCTATCAGCCTCAGAGGGAGCAAGTTCAGAACTCCTCACTGGGGAGTTCTTGAATCTGCCATAAAAATCAACAATGCGCATCTAATAGTTTTCTTTTAATTTGAGAATTGAAAAGTGAATCAGCACATCAAATATTCCTCAAAGCCTCTTTGGTTTCCAGATTAAACACGTAATATGACCTGTCATCTTGCCATATTTTCTGCATTTTCATTTTAAATAATCATAAATAAGACAACCTTGCTACTCTTTGACACAACACAGCTGTTTGATTCAGCTGAGTTTCAAAGTCTTAAAAATTGCACTCATTCCTTCTTTAGACTCCTGGTTCATGGCAAAGTTTTTCAGCTGAAAGATTCTTTATTGTATTCAAATCTTGTCCCATATGAGTTGTTTTGGTTACTCAGTTTATGAAGAGTCTTGGAAATTAAATTGGGTCCACAACAGAAAACACCAACTGTTTTCCTGGAAAGAGAGGGGAGGAAATGGAAAATTAGGTGGAAAGTTAGGCAAAGCATGACAAGAAGCATGCCTTAGAAGCATGGTTTAAGGTATTAACAAAGTTAATTTCTTGCTGTTTTACATATTGAAAAAAATTTTTCCAATTATTTCCAAATGTAAATGACCACCAGGAAAATATTTCATTTACCTTGTGCTTTTCATACTAAAATTCAGGATAATTCAAAGAATGTAACTATGAGCATAAATTTGCTTATTATCAGACAGAGATTGATCAGTCTGCCTTAGTATTTTCAGTACACGTCATTGGTGAACCAGAAACCATATTAAGAGCAGCAATTGATAAATGTGAATTGCCAAACAACTGATATCTGGATAGATGTCTAGCCCACATTGAACCATGTCAATTTTTCCTTTATTAGATACTTTATACACATTTTTCTAAAGTTCCCACACAGATTTGTGTGAGCAGTGATGAATAAAGGAAGAAAGAGAAAAGACATTACCAGTTTGAAAGAATAATTTTAAGTTAATAATTTATATCCACATTGAAACAAAAAATATATTAATCTGGATGCATTTTCTTTTTTGTTTATGCATTGCAATAATTGTAAAAAAAAAAAAAGCCAAGCAGTTTTTATTATTCCATAACATCAAATTCAAGTAGTTAAATAATACATATTCCTAACAAATAGACTAAATAAATCCCAGGAAATGAATAGTATTTCAAATTAATTTTCCTCCAAAGTTTGTTGATTTGCATTGAATTCTTCCTAGGATATGAAAATGATCAACATTTCATATCATATCTTAGATAAATACAATGTCTTAATTATCTCAGAACAATTGGTGATGAATAAAAGATAGTGATCCCATTTAAATGGGTACCAAAAGTTTGTAATAAATACTGAAAAAATTATTTTGTTAAAACTTTTCACCTTGAAAAATGAAACAAAGAACTGTGAAAATAGAACTATTACTTGCCATGATAGAGTAATTTATCCTTTTTTAAAAAATCTTAAAAAAGCAAACAAAATATGTGAAACAGGTATTTTCAGACAGTGGACAAAAAGCAGCACAGGAATATGATCTCTGAAAAAAAACAAGCTAAGTCCATCAATTGCCTCTGCTAATTGCCCGGAGGCAATCTACAGGCTGCAGCACAGACAGGGGAGACTCAAGCAGACTGGTGGTCTCAGTGAGTTGAGGAGACAAAGAATGGAGTTCATGGAGGCCAAAACAGCTGGAATTTGTGGAGCAGAATATGTAAGGGAAGGGGGATCCACAGAAAGAAGCCCCAGAGATCTGCAGAGGAGTATCCTCAAGTCTTTGGCTGATTAATGATCTGCTCATGTGAGAAAGGAAACTATATGAATGTGGGTAAAAGATCAATAGTCCAAACAATAACCAGAGTTTACACAGGACTGCAAATAATTTATATTCCCACAAACCAGAATGGAAAGACCTATAATATAGGGGAGAAGTGGGTAGTATTCTTAGAAAGGTATCACATTATTTGAAAGGGGTAGAAGGGATGTTGATAAAATTAGCCTTAGACTGAAAGCTGCTCTGAAACTGTACTAACAAATCTTAATAGCAAGCCTTGAAAAGATCAAATTGCAAGTAAGAAGTTGCAAGTAACATAATTGCATGCCAGAGCCAGTCCAACACTAATGAAAAGAATAAATCAAAATTTGGCATATAATATTTAAACTTAGAAATGTACAGCATTCAATAAAAACTTACCAAGAATACAGATAGCAAGACAATATGAACTATAATTAGGAGTGCATTGGCTGAATTCTGTCCCTCTCAAATTCTTATGTTGACACCCTAATCCCCAGTATCTCAGGATGTGACTATATTTGGAGACATGGCCTTTAAAGAGGTGATTAAGTTAAAATGGGCTATGGGGGTGGGCCCTAATCCAATTTGATTGGTGCCTTTATAAGAAGAAATTCAAACACATAAAGAGAAAACAGAATTGTACATGCACAGAGAAAAGACCATGTGAAGAGGCAGCAAGAGGACAGCCATCTGTAAGCCAAGGAAAGAGGTCTCAGAGGAAACCAACCCTGCCGACACCTTGATCTTGAAGTTCCAGACTCTAGAACTATGAGAAAATAAATTCATGTCATTTAATCCACCAGTCTGTGGTATATTGCTATGGTAGCCCTAGACAACTAAACAAAAAGCAAGATCATTTAACAGAAACAGGCCAAGAATGACAGAGATGACAAAATTATCAGACACGATCATTGAAATAGTGATGTTATATATGCTTTATATAGTCAAAGAAAAACACCAACATGATGGAAACACAAATGGAAGAATTTTAAAAGGCCCAAATAGAACTTATAGAGATGAAATGCAATATTTGAAATGATAAATACACTGGATGGGTTAAGAAAAGAATAGGTATTGCAAAAGAAAAGATAAGCAAATTTGAAGACAGCATTAGAACCTATCCAAATTGAAGCCTACAGAGAACAAAGACTGAAAAAAAAAAAAAAAGAATGAACAGGGAACATCAGTGACCTATGGGACAATACCAGCTAGTGTAACATACATGTAATTGAGTCACAATAGGAAAGAATGTTAGGTAGGGCTAAGGGCATACAGGTGACAGGGCAGGTCGGTTAGACATGCAGGTGGTAGGACAGGCAATAGGGGGGATGTGGTCAAAGACTAAGGGTCGGGAACAATAGCAACAGAGGAAAGAGACCACAACAGCAAGAACTTGAGGTTAGGGGCTTTTCCCAACCGGGAACATGCACAGAAGCTAGGAGCTATGACCAAAGGTAAACTTTCGACCTACTTTCCCTCATTAACATAGTAATAATCACACCCACCAGCACCATGACAGTTTACAAATGTCATGGCAACCCCTGGAAGTTACCCTATAAGAATAAATTTGGGGAGGGCCCTTAGTTCCAGGAAATTTTTGCCCTTTTCCCAGAAAAGTCATGAATATTCCACCCACCATTTAGCATATCATAAGATGTAAACATAAAAGTAGAGGTGTGTTAAGACCCCAGGGTCTTCTCCACTCTCAGAGATAGACCCATTCCTCTTTCTGGAACATACTTTCACTTTGTACCCCTCACTTTGCAATAAAAGCTGCTTGTGTGGAAGTGCTTCCTGTCATCACTCTGTCACACTGGCCCTGCTTGATTCTTCCAAGCCAGGAGCCATAGAACCAGAACATCTCTCTCCAAAACAAAACCAAACCCAACAAGAAGTCAGAGGTAATTATTTGAAGAAATAACTACTAAGTTTTCCCCCAAATTTAATAAAACAAACCCACAGATCCAAGGATCTTATGAACCCCAAGGAGAATAAGCACAAAGAAACCTATAGCAAGGGAACTTATAATAAAATGCTGAAAACCAATGACAAAAAGAAAAACATAAAAAATATGGAGGAAAAAACAGGTACATTAGAAATCATAAACATAAAGGTAAAAGATAAGAATGAAAGTGGGCTTCTTGTCACAAACTATGCAAGTCAGAGGGCAATGAAGTGATGTCTTCAAAATGCTGAAAAATAAAACAAAAAGTTAGCTATTCTATACCAAGCAAATTTTATACCAAACAAATATGTCTTTCAAAAATAAAGACGGAATAAAAACTTCTAAACAAACAAAAGCTGAAAGAATTTACTGTACAGCACTATAAGGTATATTAAAGAAAATTCTTCAGGAAGAAGGAAAATAAAATCAGATGGAAATTTGAATCCACTCACAGGAAAGAAAAACACCAAAATAGTAAACCTGTGAGTAAATATAAAATATATTTTTGTCTAACTTCTAATCTCTTTAATATGTGATTTATATTTTAAAAAAAATACTAAGAATACTAAGGTTTAACACATATGTAAAAGCATGATCAATGGTAACAACAGCAAAAGGGATGGGGGATGGAAGTATATGAGATTTAATATTATTTCAAGTAGACTACGGTAAGCTAATGATGTACATAGTAAATCTAGAACAATGTTTCTCCAATTTTGGCTTTATCACAATCATTTTAGGGACTTCATAGAACACAGATAGCTGACTAGGCCTTATCCCTAGAGTTTCTGATTCAGCTGATTTTGGATGGGGGGCTCAAGAATTTGCTTTTCTAACAAGTTTCCAGTTGATGCTGGTCCAAGGAATGCAGTTGGGGAACCAATGGCCCAAAGCATTTACTAAAAGGACACAAACGAACAAATACAGAGGTATGGCTAATATGCTAATATTTGAGAAAAAATAGAATCATTAAAAAAATTTGATTAATCCAAAGGAATGTAGAAAATGAAAAAAAAAAGAACAAATGAGATAAGTAGAAAGCAACAGTAAATTTCTAGATTTTATTAAATTATGTAAATTATGTAAAAATATTAAATTAATGTAAATGGTCTAAACACTACAACTAAAAAACTTCAATATACATGAAGCAAAAACTGATAGAACTGTAAAGACAGAGAAATCCAGAATTATAGTTGATGATTTCAACACTCCTCTCTCAGTAACTGATACAACCAATGGACAGAAATTCAGTAAGTGTATTGAAAACTTGAACATCATTATCAACCTATTGGAACTAACTGACATTTATAGAATGCTCTATCCAATAATGATTGAATATATTAATAGATTCTTTTCACATGCATGTGGAAAATTCACCAAAACAGATCATATTATAGGCAATAAAACAGGTGTCAATAACTTTTAACTGATTAAAATCACAAGGAGTATGTTTTTAGATCAAATTCCAGTAGAACTAGAAATGAAGACCAAAAAGATATCTGGAAAATTCTTACATATTTGGAAATTAAACAATATACTTTTTAATTTTTTTGGACAAAAAGACTTACAAATTTATTTTACAAGTACACACGGGAACCTCCAGAATGAAGATTCAACTCCCCAATGAGGTTTGGAAGCTTATAGGCCTTTATAAGCTTATACGTAAAATGGGTTACGGGAGGGGGAAAAAGAGGAATTCTTAATATGCTTCTAAATAACCCATGGGTCAAAGAAAAAAAAAATAATATGGAAAATTAAAAATGCTTTGACCTGGATAAAAATGAAAAAACATATTACAATTTGTGGGATGTAGCTAAAGTAGTGTTTAGAGGAAAATTTGTAGTGTTTAACACTTTTATTAGAAAATAAAGGTCTGAAATCAAGGACCTAAGATTCCACTTTAAAAAATTTATAAAAGAAGAGCTAATTAAATCCAAAATGAGCAGACGGAATAAAATAAGAAACATGAAAATAAATGACCTTATACTTAATAAAATTTGAATTACTATTAAAACCATAGTGTGACTTTTATTAAAATGAATAGAGAATGAGTCATTTGTTGGTTTCTTCATATAAATTCTCTGTCAACACTGCGTGACGGCAACAAGATATCATTATTTTCTTGCTTGGCTTTGACAGAGCAATTATAATGTTAGTTTAGCAAGTTTTCCAGATTTTTTAAAGACATCTCTTAAATACTTGATAAGCAAATCATTACTTTTAAAGCACCAAGGATATCATGCGGTTTTTGTTTTGCTCTTACATTTTCTTGACAATTGTTAACTAGTTTAACTCTATGGTTATCTTTTTTGTGCGTGATTTGAGGAGTTCCCAATGTCACTTTCACTAACTTAATGAAATCCTAAAATTTTTGTCAAGATCTAAAATTATTCTTTGCAATCTACTTGTACTAAGTTTGCATTAGATTGCTGCAATCTAACAATCATCTGGCAATTGGTCTACAAAACCTTTGATGAGATGGGTGGAGACAGGCTCAGAGATAAGCAGAAAATATTGTTTGGGGGTTGATGCTGGTAACTAGGTTCACAAATGTTCAATATATTTGTGTATATTTTCCTATTATATCAATACTTGATTTTCCATGGAGATTTGTAAGTGTGGGATCTCATGTAATGAGAACTTATTTTCTCCACTGAGCTTATTCACTCTTTGTATTACAGATCTAGAAGATTTGAGTGACTTGACCCAGGGACACAAGAGCAAATGTGAGAGAGACCAAACCTTGGTATTCTTAATTTGTTTTGAAAACACTACAAGGCAGCAAAATAAAAATACAGTTTCAAACATTTCATCCAATCCCAGAGTAGTAATTCTCTACGAAAAAGGCCACATAAAGTTCCACCTTTCTTTCTCCCTTTGCATGGTGCATAAACTCCACAGCTTAAAATAGGATATACATTTTTTTAATAAACAACAGGAAACTAAATTTGGATTAGATGTAATAAATTTCTGACAGGTTATTACACACTAAATGGTTTACGAAGTAATACTTAGAATATCTCTTTATGTTTTTGAAAAGTTATTGATGCTTTTCATATTTTATAGTTAACATTCTGTTGCAACACATGGGTCTGCCCCGGAATGCATGCGGTAGATAAGTCAGATAAGGACTCCCACAGGCTGTAGGCTCCAGAGGAGTCTCTGGAGATCGTAAAGATAACTCTGAATTACAAAGGCTGGGATGGAGCCAGAAACTGGCAGAACTCCCCCTCCCCAAACTTTCTATAAAACTCACCACCCTTCCCCTCCTCTGGGTGGACGCCCTTTTTGGCCTCCACACACCTGTACCCAGGTGCTCAAAATAAATGGCATTTTACCATGCCCCCGGGCTTGCATGTCTTCCTCTCGGCTCCGACCTAACACAACATACATAGTGAACATAAGAGTTTTTTGCAACACCTCGCTGCCCTCCCCGCAAGAGAGACATAGTAAAACAAGATTGCCACTTTTTAAGTTTGGGACAAGCTGAAAATGCCCTGCTGTAAAGCACAATGAACTTTCAGTAAGAAGGTATGTGTTCATGTCTGAATTTTGACTCATTAACCACAGCTTTTGATATATCATTATGTTTTGGGGTCCTAGCTTCTTCATTTCTAAAATAATGGTGAAGGTAGGGTGACTTCAAAAGCTCCTTCACTCTCCATGATCATGTAATACCATTACATAATTCATTTTCTGAATTTAAAAATGCCATGAAAAAAAGCACCCACTCTCATATGCATGTGGAAAATAAATTGATTCAGCCTTTTGGTTTTGGTAGAGCAGAACCTAAATATGCATATCCTTTGAGACCGCAGTTACAGTTCAAAGATCCTAATCTACTGCAATACTCTCATAAGAGAATGTACAAAGACAATTACTACAGCACTCTTTGTAACAGTAAAGAACTAGAGGTAAACTAAATATCCATAATTAGGGTAGTAATGGTCACATATTCCAGAATACTGTGAAGTAGAAATTATCCATGATCAATATATGAATTCATCATTAAAAAGTAAGTTGAAGAATTATATACTATAGATTCAATTTTTATTTAAAAATGAAGGTTTACGTTTTAAATATATATGTATATATGAGCACATGTACATACATATATGTATACTAAATGCACATACATTTTTACATATACTTTTATAAATACAAACACACACACACACACACACACGCAAACTTATAAAAGCTTCTGTAAGAATACATAACAAAGAGTTACCAATCATCACCTCTGGACCCAGGAGTGTTCAAACCAATTTAAATTTGTATTCTACATAGTATACTAAACTAACGCCTACCAGTTTAATATATAACCAACCACTTTCTCAAAACTAAAAAGTGCTGCCCAACATACAGTATTAAAAAATAGTTTAATTTATATGCCTCTCTTCCCTATTTTTATCTCTATATGCTCTTTCAGCAATTTATGTGCATGAGGTTAACAAAAATGCTACACCTTAAGTTAAACCTATTAAACCTTCCATTCATATAGTGCTTTTTGTCCAGTTAATGAGACCTTAAGGAGTTGATTCTTTCTTTTCCTAAGTATGCTATTTAAAAATCCTTTAAAAAAAATAATGCATTTCAAGTGCCTGACCCAAAGCAAATTACACTAAGTGAAAGTGTTGTATAAAATGTCAACAGCAGATGGTGCAGATTTGCTCTTCTTAAACCACCTTTACTGTCTCCAGAAAAAGAACAAACTACCAACACATACACAAATTTCTCTAAAACATGAACACTATAACAAATGAGAATTCTTACAAACTAACTGAAGGAACCAACAATCCCAACCTGTTTTCCTGTAAATGATGCTCTGCTGTTTTGGGATTTGGTTTCAGAATTGAACAAAAGAAATTATCAAAGTTTTCAGCAATATACTATGAAAACCAATAAAAAAATTCTTATCAGAGTCAGTAAATTCCATTAAATAGAAACATGTCTGTGGTGCATAGTAAGAGCCAGTAAGTATGACAAGGTTGTAACATCTAAAATGGGTGATAACTGGAGAAAGATAGGAAAGGAATTGAGTTGACATACACATTTTTTCCCCCTAAAGTTCATCTTTAACTAGCACCCTGAATATTACAAAGGACCTCTAATCTGTAAATAATGCTTCCCTCTTCATCTCAAAACTACTTCATTAGGGCAAGGGAAATATTACAGAAGTGGTTTCAAACATGGCTGTAATCTGAACCACACGGGTAACTTTATTTCTTTTTAAATTTTGCTTCTCAGGCTCCATTCCATAATTTCTAAAACAAAATCTTTGCAGGTAGAGCTGGGGGCATCTTGAATCAGTGATTCTTTCAATAAATCATATTCATTCATGAATTCATAAATTTGGTTTTTAATAAAATCTACTTAAGCTGGCCCAGGCATTTAAAATCAAATATCCTTTTATGTTTATCAAAATGTATTTTAAAAATTATGAAGTGATCAACTATATGCTCATAATTGTAATGATAACTCAAGTCAGAAGTAAACATTAACACTGGAACCTTATGTTCACAGAAAATTTTGAAAATGAAATATATTTTTTGAAACTTTTTGCATTCTTGTTGCAGAAGTATGATTAATTTAGCAATAAAAGTATAATTAGTTCAAACATAAAAATAGATTGAATTTTGATAAAATTCTATGGGTTAATAGAATAGAAATTTAAGTTCAAGGAAAAAAATGATGTAAAATTTCCAACTGCTAAATGAAGAGCTTGTTTGTGTATACTTATAATAAATGGGGTTGGTATCACATAGCTATGATATTTATATTCTAGTATATATAAACTAATTAATTAATAATAAATAAATTAAAAGAATTACTTTAATTGTAAAATGCTGACATCTGCAATATGTTAGAAATTATATCTTTCTCAACTATTTAAACTTATGATGAAAATATTTAGATGTAAACTTAAAAATGAGTGAGTGGGTATATAGTTTTCAAAATCATTTTAGAATTCTTGTAGATCATTGCTCTGCACTATGGTAAGTTTACAGAAGATAAAGGGGTTGGCTCGTCTGTGCCCTAAAATGAGTGCTTTTCCTTTAATATTAATTTCTTCAGATCACAGACACACAGTCCATAAGATCAAGATTCTTTATAAAATTATAGTTTCAAAAAAAATTATGTGTGGAAATATTCCTGGTTTAAAGACTGTATATTACAATGAAAAGTTTTTTTTTTAAGGTATTCATTCTGGTAAAAAGGTACAAAGATTTGATTTTTAAATGCATTCATTGTTAGAACTATTTGTGAAGTTCCCTTGTTTGCCAACATGATTTTGAAAACCTTTTCCCATGATCACCTCATATATGCTGTGAGGATGAATACCATTTTTAATGTGGGTCTACACAAATTTATAAACAAGTAGGACAGTCTAGTTCATTATAGACTATTTCTAAGCCAAATTTTAATTATTTTGCATTACAATATCTGCCTTGCTTTCTCCTTTGATAGTGATAGAGTGTTTAAGTGACTTCGTAATTTGTAAACCCACTAATTCTTCTTTAAAAACTTCATGCAATGATTTGGAAATATTTTAATTTAATCATCAGCCGCATGTCAATTTTTTTCAGATATAGTATCCTTACCCTCTGTTACATTTTGCTATTTCATCAAACAGAAGTTTCCACCGAGGACGTCCAATATAAAGTCTTGAATTCAGTGCATGATATTTTTCTCCGATTATCTTCTGCCAAAAAGAAAGCACTACATTATTCACAGATTTGGATAAATAACTCATTTCTTTAACAGCATTTCTGCTGGTTTTGTGGTTTCCAACCAAATTGCTGTGATATAAAGAATGTAAGAGTCAAATGGCAACCTATTAAGTACAACCATTTCGAAGTATCATTTCCTTCCTCCTTTCCTTTAAAATGCGTTAACCCCTTGAATGCCATTCTTACAAAGGGCTGATTTTCCTAGACTTCATTTAGTTGCTTCATTTTTGAAAAACTACAATGTAAGACAAAGAATGCATTCTGATTGCTCACTCTCAAGAAGGCTCAGTACATAAACTTCACTGAAGTATTTTTGTACCACAAATAGAGTTGTCATATTTGGCTCATTATATGAGTAAAATAATATAAATTGTCATCATAAATTTGGGGAAATGATTTTAGATAAGACAGGCCAAGACAGCAGAGCTACAAACTTGGGCCTATCAACAAATGGCCATTATTGGGCTGGTGTCTGCAATTAATAGAACATTGGAGGAGCAATATGAGCTGAAGAAACCTCCAGTGATTGCCCCTCCACACAAACATCTAATTCAACAACTATCCACACAAGCAAGCACCTTCAGAAGAACCAAAAATCAGGTGAGCGATCATACTACCTGGTTTTAACATTACATCAAGGAAGAGGCACTGAAGAGGGCAGAAGAGACAATCTTGTGTTGACTACATGACCACTTCCCCATCCCCAGCAATGCTGTACCAGCACATCAAGTGGAGAGAGAATCTATGTGCCCAGGGGAGGGAGAGTGAAGTGATCGTGGGGCTTTGAATTGAAACTCAGGGCCACCCTGGCACAGGAGAACACAGCACAGAGAAGATTTCTGCCAGTGCCCATGGAGAGAGCATTTAGACCAGCCCAGCCAGAGGGAAATCCTCCACCCAGAAACCTGAGTTTTGGCTAGCCCCACCACCAGCTGACAAAAAGTGGACTGTGGCCTGGAATAAATTTGTAAGGCAGTCAAGCCACAAAGGCTGTAGGCCTTGGGCAATTCCTGCGGCTGTGCTGGCTCAGAGCCAGAGGAATTGGTGTGTACACAACCCCGTGAGACACCAGTAGTGGTGGCCAACCCAGTGCCTATGTCACTCCCCTCCCCCCAAATATGGGCAGTGTGGCTCAGGGAGTTTCTTCCACTTGAGGAAAGGAAAGGAAAGAGTTCACAGGACTTTGTTTTGCAACTTGGGTACCAGCTCAGCCACAGTAAAATAAAGTACCAAGTAGACTCCTGAAGCCACTGAGTCCAAGGCCTTAGTTCCTGGATGGCATTCCTAGACCCACCCTGGCCCAGAAGAAAATATGCTGCCCTTAAGAGAAGGGCTCAGTCCTGACAAGATTTACCACCTGCTGATTAAATAGCCTTTGGGCTTTGAATAAGCATCAGAGGTAGCCAGGAAGCAGTCACCATGAACTTTGAGTGAGACTGGGCTGGTGTGACCTGGCACAGTCCTAGCTGCAGTGGCCACAACGGAGTACTCGTGTCACTCCTCCCGCAACTCCAGCCACCCAGCACAGAGAGTAAGGGAAGAGAGTGAGAGACTTTGCATGATAATCCATGGAATTCTCCCATATCTTACCCAAGTCCACCAAGGCAACACCGCCAGGAGTCTGCAGGAGTCACAGCATTACTGGGCTTGGGGCACCCCCAGTGCTGATATGGCTGCAATGACCAAAGACTTAGATCACAGCACTCAATTCCCTTTGAATATCTGGAAAGCCTTCTCAAGAAGGACTGGTTCAAACAAGCCCAGACTGCAAAGATTAAAATAAATACCTAATTCTTCAATGCTTAGACATTGACAAACATCCACAAGCATCAAGAACATCCAGAAAAACATAACCTCAGCAAACAAACTAAATAAGGCTACCATTGACAACTCCTGGAGCGATAGAGACATGTGACCTTTCAGACAAAGAATTCAGACAAAGTAGCTGTCCTGAAGAAGCTCAATGCTTCAAGACAACACAGAGAAGGGATTCAGAAGGGTAGCAGAGAAATTTAATGAAGAGATTGAAATAATAAAAAAAAAAGCAGAAATTCTGGAGCTAAAAAATTCAATTGGCAAACTAAGAAATGCATCAGAGTCTCTCAACAGCAGAATTGATCAAGCAGAGGAAAGAATTAGTGGGCTTGAAGACAGGCTATTTGAAAATAGTCAGAAGAGAAAAATGAAAAAAGAATAAAAAAGGATGAAGCACACCTACAAGATCTAGAAAATAGCCTTAAAAGGGCAAATCTAAGTGTTATTGGCCTTAAATAGGAGGTAGAGAGAGAGATTGGGGTAGAAAGTTTATTCAAAAAATAATAACAGGGAACTTTCCAAACCTAGAGAAAGATATCAATATTCAGGTATAAGAAGGTCATAGAACACCAAGCAGATTTAACCCAAACTAGACTATCTCAAGGCACTTAATAATCAAGCTCCCAATGGTCATGGGTAAAGAAAACATCCTAAGGGAAGCAAGAAAAAAGAAAAAAATAACATATAAAGGAGCTCCAATATGTCTGGAAGCAGACTTCTTAGTGGAAACCTTACAGGCCAGGAAAGAGTGACATGACATATTGAAAGTGCTAATGGAAAATAACCTTAACCCTAGAATATTATATCCTGTAAAAATATCCTTCAAACTTGCAGGAGAAATAAAGACTTTCCCAGATAAACAAAATCTGGGGAATTTCATCAACCCCAGACCTGTCCTAGAAGAAATGCTAACAGGAGGTCTTCAATATGAAAGAAAAGTATATTAATGAACAATAAGAAATCATCTGAAGGTATAAAACACACAGGTAACAGTAAGTACACATATACAGAATTGCTAATTCTGTAATTGCAGTGTATAAACCATTTATATCTTGAGTAGGAAGACTAAAAGACAAACCTATCAAATATAATAACCACAACAACTTTTTTAGAGCTAGATAGTAAAAAAAGATATTAATGGAAACAACAAAAAGTTAAAAAGGAGAGGGGATAGAGTTAAGGTGTAGAATTTCTTTATATTTCTCTTTGCTTATTTGTTTGTCAAGAAGAGTTAAGTTACCATTTGTTTAAAATAATTGGTTATAAAATGTTTTTTGCAAGCCTCATGGTAATCTCAATTCAAAAAACCTACAACAGATACAAAAAAAAAAGAGCAAGAAATTTAAACACACTTCCAAAGAAAATTATTTTTAACAAAGATTGAATACATAAAGGAAGAGAAAAAGAAAGAGAATATCACACAACAACCAGAAATCAAATAACAACATGGGAGTAGTAAGTCCTTACCTATCAATAATAACATTGAAAGCGAATGGACTAAACTCGCCAATCAAAAGACATAGAGTGGCTACATAGATAAAAAAAATAAGAACTACCTATATGTTGTCTGCAAGAAACCCACTTCACCTATAAAGACACATATAAACTGAAAATAAAGGGATGGAAAAAGATATTCCATAAAAGAACAGTAGTAGCTATATATTAATAGTAGCAGATAAAATAGATTTCAAGACAAAAACAAAAACTGTAAAAAGAGACAAAGAAGATCACTATATAATGATAAAGGGGTCAATTCAGCAGAAGGACACAACAATTCTAAATGTATATGCACCCAATACTGGAGTACCCTGATACATAACAGCAAATATTATCAGAGCTAAAGGGAGCAATAGACCCCAATACAATAGTCATTGTAGACTTCAACACTCTACTTTCAGCATTGGACAGATCATCCAGACAGGAAATCAACAAAGAAACATTTGAATTAACCTGCACTATAGAACAAACGAACTTAATAGATATTTACAGAACATTTCATCCAACAGCTGCAGAATACACATTCTTCTCCTCAGCTCATGGATCATTCTCAAGGATAGACCATATGTTAGGCCACAAACACATCTTAAAATATTCAAAAAACTTGAAATCAAACCAACTACTTTCTCTGACTGCAATGGAATAAAACTAGAAATCAAATCAATAACAAGAGGAACATTAGAAACTATACAAACACATGGAAATTAAGCAATATGCTCCTAAATGACCAGTGGGTCAATGAAGAGATTAAGAAGGAAATTTTAAAATTTCTTGAAACAAATGAAAATAAAAACACAACATATCAAAACCTATGGGATAGAGCAAAAGCAGTAATAAGAGGAAAGTTATAGGAATAAGTGCCTACATCAAAAAAGTAGAAAAGCTTCAAATAAACAACCTAATGATGTATCTCAAAGAACTAGAAAAACAAGAGCACACCAAACCCAAAATTAGTAAAAGAAAAGAAATAATAAAGATCAGAGAAGAAATAAATGAAACCTAGAAGAAATGGATGAATTCCTAGACACATACAACCTATCAAGATTGAACCAGGAAGAAATTCAAAACCTGAATAAACCAATAACAAGTAATGAGATAGAAGCAGTAATAAAAAGTCTCCCATCAAAGAAAAGCCCAGGATCCAATGGCTTCACTGCTGAATTTTACTAAGCATTCAAAGAAGAACTAATACCAATCCTACCTAAACTATTCCAAAACATCGAGGAGGAGGGGATACTCCCAAACTCATTCTACAAGGCCTGTATCACCCTGATACCAAAACCGGATAAAGACACAACAAAAAAAGAAAACTATAGGCCAATAACTCTGATGAACATAGATGCAGAAAAACAAAAAACTAGCAAGCCAAATTCAACAACACATTAAAAAGATTATTCATCATAATCAAATGGGATTCATCCCAGGGATGCAAGGATGGTTTAACATATGCAAGTCAATCAATGTGAAACATCATATCAACAGAACAAAGGACAAAAACCATATGATCATTTCAATTGATGCTGAAAAAACCTTTGATAAAATTCAACATCTCTTCATGATAAAAATTCTCAAGAAAACTGGATGTAGAAGGAACTTAGCTCAATGTGATAAAAGCCATATGACAGACCCACAGCAAGTATTATACTGAATGGGGAAAAACTGAAAGCCTTTCCTCTAAGATCTGGATAAAGACAAGGATGCCCACTATCCCCAGTGTTATTCAACACAGTACTGGAAGTTCTAGTTAGAGCAATCAGACAAGAGAAAGAAATAAAGGGCATCCAAATTGGAATGGAAGAAGTAAAAAAATCCTTGTTTGCAAACCATATGATCTTATACCTAGAGAAACCTAAAGACTCCACTCAAAAATGATTAGAACTGATAAATTCAGTAAAGTTTCAGGATACAAAATCAACATACAAAAATCAGTAGTATTTCTATATGGCAACAGTAAACAATCTGGAAAAGAAGCCAAGAAAGTAATCCAATTTATAATAGCTACAAATAAAATAAAATATCTCAGAATAAACTTAATCAAAGAACTGAAAGATCTCTATGATGAAAACTATAAAACACTGATGAAAGAAGTTGAAAAGGACACAAAAAAATGGGAAGATATTCCACGCTCATGGATTGGAAGAATCAATATCGTTAAAATGTCCATATTACCCAAAGCAATCTACAGATTCAATGCAATCCCCATCAAAATACCAAATGAAATTCTTCACAGAAATAGAAAAAATAATACTAAAATTTATATGGAACCATAAAAGACCCAGAATAGCCAAAGCCACCTTGAGCAAAAAGAACAAAACTGGAGGAATCATATTACCTGACTGCAAATTATACTACAGACCTATAGTAACCAAAACTGCATGGTAGTGGCATAAAAACAGACATATAGACCAATGGAACAGAATAGAATAGGGAACCCATAAATAAATCCACACATCTATAGTGAGCTTATCTTCAACAAAGGTACCAAGAACATACAGTGGGGAAACATATAGTCTCTTCAATAAATGGTGCTAGGAAAACTGTATATCCATATGCGGAAGAATGAAACTAGAATCTTATCTCTTGCCATATACAAAAATGAAATAGAAATGGATTAAATATTTAAATCTAAGACCTGAAACTATGAAACTACTAAGAGAGAAACATTGAGGAAATGCTTTAAGACACTGGTCTGGGCAGGACTTCTTCAGTTCTACACCCAAAGCACAGGGAACCAAAGCAAAATTGGACAAATAGGATCACATCAAGCTAAAAAGCTTCCGCACAGCAAAAACAAAATAAAAAAAATAATAATAAAGAGACAACCCACAGAATAGGAGCAAATATTTGCAAACTACCCATCTGACAAGGGATTAATAACTAGAATATATAAGGAGCTCCAACAACTTAATAGGAAGAAATCAAATAATCTGATTAAAAAATGGGCAAAGGATTTGAACAGACATTTCTCAAAAGAAGACATACAAATGGCCAATAGGTATGTGAAAAAATGCTCAACATCATTAGTCATGAAAGAAAAGCAAATCCAAACCATAATGAGATATCATCTCACCCCAGTTAAAATGGCTTCTATCAAAAAGAAAGACAGGAAATAATAAAGGCTGGTGAGGATCCAGAGAAAAGGACCCCTCACACACTGTTGGTGGGAATGTATATTAGTGCAACCACTATGGAGAACAGTATGTAGGTTCCTCAAAAAACTAAAAATAGAACTACCATATGACCCAGCCATCCCACTGCTGCATATATATCCAAAGGATGGGAATTCAGTATATTGAAAAGATATCTGCACTCCCATATTTATTGCAGCACTATTCACAATAGTCAAGATATGGTATCAACCTAAGTGCCCATCAACAAATGAAAGGATAAAGCAATTGTGGTGTATATACACAATGGAATATTATATAGCCAGAAAAAGAATGAAATCTTGCCATTTGCAACAACATGGATGGAACTGGAGAACATTATGTTAAGTGAAATAAGCCAAGCACAGAAAGACAAATCTCACATATTCTCAACTCGTATGTGGGAGCTAAATATTAAAAACAGTTGACCTCATGGAGAGAGAGTAGAATGATGTTTACCAAAGGCTGGGAAGGGTAGCGGGGAGAGGAGATAAAGTGGGGATGGTTAATGGGTGCAAAAATATAGTTAGATAGTTAGATAGAATGAACAATATTTGATAACACAACAAAGTGACTATAATCAACAATAAGTTAGGGTATACTTTAAAATAACTAAGAGTGGAATTGGAATGTTCCTAACACAAAGAAATGTAAAATGCCTGAGGTGACGGATACCCCAATTACCCTGATTTGATCAATTCACGTTGTCTGCCTGTATCAAAACATCACATGCACCCTATAAAGATATGCAACTATTATGTACCCATAATCATTAAAAATAAAACCTTTTTTAAAAAAGGAAAATAAATTACTTGAAATTTTGAAAAAACAAAAAGAGAACATTAGATCATTAGATCTGAACTGATGGTGAAGAGTCAGAGTGGAATGAGAAGAGAGAACGTATCTAAGTCCCAGGCAGACGGACTGAGAACCACACGTAAATTGTGCTCCATACCTTAATTACCGCAGTATCATGAGGAAAAATGATATTGACTTCCTTCATGAGAGTAGTAAACTGAAATATTTTTTACATACCAAGAAGGGTAGAAATCTGACTAGAAAAAACAGGGTTAGGTTAGTTTTGAGGTAACTGACAAGCATTCATATTTTGTAGTCAAAGTATCGTGAAAATGTATGATGGAAAATACTAAAATTAAATTTGCAAAATCATTCACACCTGGATTCATATACCTATCCAGTTCTTAGATGTTGTCTCTTAAATATTAGTTTCTTCATCTGTTAAACAGGGATAGTAATATTATTTCCTTCTCAAATCTGTTGGAATTACGTGAGATGATGTGTGTGAGAGTCTTAACACAGTGCCCAGCACGGTATATAAACAATGCACGATAGCTATTATTTAGTTTCCCTCGGAGGGAAAGAGCTGAGTTGTATAAGAACTCATCTTCTCTTTCTGCATAAAACCTCCCCTTGATGAGAAAAAATCACAAGGCTGTTCATATGTAGCCTGATTTTCAGAGGCAGAGAATTTGAGGCGATAGTGAAAAGGAGAGGGATGAACTCAAGACGTTTGCTCCAGTCCCGAGAGGAGGACAAACGAAAGGCATAATATGGTTGACTTCAAGGATAAGCCATGGATTTTCTGGACACGTTCCAAAGGAGGCCTTCCTCTAGGAAACTTGTGTTCAAACCACCTGCAGAAATTCTTTTCCAGCACAGTTTCTACAGTAAATCTTCTATTATCAAGAGGCTTGTTTAATTTACAATAACATCCAACCACATACCTGTATCCCATCTGTTTGACTGAGGTACAGCTGGATGTTGACATAGTCAGGTCTGTTCTCGTGCCAAAACTGAGAGGACACAAATATGAATAGACTTACGAAAATTCTTTCTGTGTACTTAGATTTTCTGCAGCCCTAATATATGTGATTCTAGAATTTAACACACGTTTTGGCTTAATACAGTCAATATTTATAAGCAAATGAATACACACACACACGCACACGCACACACACATACATAATGACAGATTCTAACATTAATAACCTGCCCTACTGGTATAAATTAGGTATGATGGTAGTGGTGGGAGGGAATAATTTTCTGTTATCTTTATATACACAAAATCTAGCATGCTAAATACTAAACTAATATTCCCCTAAGTCCTTCCCAAATATTCTTTATTTTATTCCCTAAAAGTCTCTAAATTTTACCTAGGAGTTTACTCATCAAGAACATAATTTTCTTAAAAAAAAAAAGACAGTAGTGATACAGGCTATGCATACCAGGAAATGCAAAACAAAACAAATAACAAAAACAAACAACAGACACTTTTGCCTGTTCCTGCCTTCCCCTTACTCAGCACTGGTTTCCCTTGTATAAAAATGTATGTTGCAAGAAATACACCTGCAAAAATAAACAGTCCAGAAAAAATATGGAACAATAACTCCCTATTTCTCCCCTCCCCCAGGCTCTTGCAACCAACATTCTACTTTCTGTATTTACAAATTAAACTAATCTAAGAATCTCCTGTGAGTGGAATCATACAATATTTGTCTTTTTGTGTCTAGCTTATTTCACTTGGCATAATATCTTCAGGATTCACCCATGTTGTAGCATGCGTCAGAATTTCCATCCTTTTAAGGCTGAATAGTATTCTGTTTTATGTGTACGCCACACTTTGTTTATCCATTCATCTACTGATGACTATTTGGGTTGATTCCATCTTTTGGCTATTGTGAATAATGCATCTATGAACACTGGTGTACAAGTATCTGTTTGAGTCCCTGCTTTCAATTATTCTAGGTATATACCCAGAACCAATCTTTTTTTTTTTTTTTGCATAAAGTCCAAGGCCTTATGTAATCTACCTCTTCCTAGAAAAGCACACACACCACCTCTCTAATTGCTTCTCCTACCATTCTTTCTCCTGTTTACTTTGGTCCATCCACACAGTCCTCCTTCCTCTTCTTCCAACACAGCAAGCATACTATTGCATCAGGGCCCTGGCTTTTGAAGTTAGGTTCTTCTGCCTTGAAATTTTTCTCCAAAATACATGTCTAGTCTGCTCGTTCACTTTACTCAAGTCTCTCCTCAAACAGCATTTTGTTTTGGTGGGCATTCCCAAACAATATAAATATAACAGTATAAATTACCATGCCTTCTACTGTTTATGTTGCTTCATCCCTCCCTTTTCCCTTCTTTGTTCTTATTAGAATCTCATAATCAGACATCCTATGTATTTATTGGTTTGTTGTCTATCTCCCCACTTACAATGTAAACCACATGAGATCAGAAATTTGCTTTTATTTTGTTACCTGATGCATCTCCAGCTCCTAGGACAGTTCCTGAATGATAGTAGGCAGTTAATAAATATTTGTGTAATGACAGAATGACCGACTGAATAAATACACACACAAAGAGGCATGTATAATGATACCCATTTCAGCATTGTTTGTAATAAAAAAATTAAATATCTGACATTAGGGAATTGTAAAACTAAATACATCAATGCTGTGAGATACTCTATAGCAACAAAAAGAATGAGGTAGCTCTATTTGTACTAATACCAAAAAATATTCAAGACATAGTAGTAAGTTTAAAAAGGTAATTTGCAAAACAATATAAATAGTATGATAGAATTTATAAAATACTCATGAGTTACAACTGGTTACATAGATTGGATGGGGAAGGTAGTAAAAAAGAATTTTACTTTATCTGAATTGTTTAAAATATTTGTAGCAAAGATGTACTTGAATATGACTTGTATAATTTGAGTAAGTAAAGATAAATAAATAGAAGAATAAAATGTTATAGGTAGGATAGGTTAAAAAAATGCCTCCTTTGATCTTTGTAAAAATTAAAATACAGAATTTTGGATTTTTGAGATTCTGCATCATTTACCAAGAAGTCTGGTGATGGTCTATTTGAAATATTAAAGGGAGATAAGGGATAACTGCTATCAGAACAAAGGATGGAAGGTACTGCAGCAAGTGTCTGTTGATGTTTCCCTCTGTCTTTCCTCACCACTTCAAGCCACGTGTATACATTTCTATGTTCAACATCCTATGTTAAAACATGGAAATGAATGTTTTTTGTTAAAATATGTCATAGATATATATGCACAATCACAAATATCCATATCTGAAAAGATGTGTGCCTAATTGTTAACAGATGTTATCTCTGGTTTTTTTAGGTTTAAGGGACTTGTTTCTTTCCTTGCTACTTATCTGCATAATTACCACATGCAGATAAATATTTTATTCTATAGCAAGCATTTGTTGCTTGTGTAATATGAAAGAAAACAGCTTTTTAATTTAAAAATATTGCAAAACTAAAAACAATCCTAATGTTACCTTGTTATGCAACATACAGAGTAAATCTGCAAACCAACAGAAGGATTGGATGTCTCTGCACACCCAAATAAAGTACAGTCTTCTAAGCTTGTATGGTTTCCAGTCATCCCTTTAAAATTAAAATAACATGGTAGTGATTAGAATGGCAAATAAAAGAAAGAAAGAATCCCCATGGTCTTGAAAATTTACTTTTCATAGTAAGTAACCAATAGGAAAACCATACATTTAAATTCTAGCATCTGATACAGCACTTACTATTCATATAACTCCCAAATGAATTTAATATGTAATATACTGACTCAAAGACATGACATATTTCATGAATTTAAGTGTTAATGAATATTATTCACAAATATCCACATCATTCATGTCCAGTTGAAGGCCACAACTTAACTCCTGGATCGAAATAATATTGGCCCCTGCATCTCAGAAAAACAAGTTCTCTATTTTCAGTGAATTCTATCACCGAACAGGGCTCCAAAGGTCATTCAGTCTTGCCCTGTCTTTCAGGCAAAACGAGCCAAAACCATTCCAGAAAATTGGTTGTTTATCCCCTTCTTAATAATCATTAAAGAAAGAGATTACACAACCACGTACTATGTAATGCATTCCAGCAACTCATAGTTCCAAGTCTGGATCTCTATTTGTAACTATAAAGTAGGCTTGAGGTTAAGAAAATGTTCCTCTTTTTTCATAACATTAGGTGTCCAAATAACTTGCAATGTGTTGTCAGAAACAAATTATTTCTGGCATGGAATAAGGTTATTTTTGTAAGAACCTCCAGAAAGTCCCAAAATGACATCTAGTATTTAAAATTGAAATACAATATCATTCAAACACATCACTTTAACTTACTTATTTTTTCGGTACTCCACAAAACAGATTTTTGATGTAAGTTGTGTCTACTTGAAAAGTAAATGAAACAGATTTGACAGTAACTTCCCGCTGTCATTTTGTTTGTGTTTTCATGAGAATTAATATCAATCAGTAACTTTGGCTAATAATCCTGGAACTAAAATAACTGAAAGAGTACTTCCTGGTTAAGCAATCTCACCTTTGAAATTTCTTTTCTTCAGTCTGTTGTAAATTTGCTAAGTAATAAACCAAGGAATGATGTGTTTATTTGTCATCTTCTTGAAAAAGCTTTCCCTAACCATACTTCAACAATAACCCAAGCTCTTTATTTCTGTCTCTCATTAATCTGTTTTCTTTTCATCATGGTTCTAATATTTTCTGAAATAATTTGATTTATAAATTTCTCATTGCTTGATTTTTTACCTGCCACACTTGAATGCAAGCTTTTTAAGAGCAAGGACTCTGTTTTCATTCATTGCTGTGTTTCCATTACCTATAAGACAGATTTGCACACGGGTGCTCAAAAATGTTTGTTGACTGACTGAATGAATGGTGCCACTTACCACTGATGAGGAGGTAGAGAAATGAAGGATGGTGGTGAATAACTTTTAACAGAGGAAAAGGACAGAGGTAACTGTGATACTGACATATTTTTACAAGAGGGCATGTTGGGAGCCAGAGACCACATGTTGAGGATCACTGAATTATTCCCCTCATCGATCAGTAAATGGAATTCCTTGAACAATGAGTAGAAGAATTCTGTAAGGAATTACGCTAAAAAGAGAGATGTCTGAATTACTGGCAGTTCTCTATTTGGACTAATAAAATGGATCAAAGTAACGTACAGCAGGGTGTTGAGTATTGATGCAAATGGGGTTACTCCAATGCCTCCAGCCACGCAGAGGCTGACCTCATAGTTTAGTGATTCCTCAAATGGACTTCCAAATGGACCATCAATGTATAGCCTGTGGAGAAGTCAGACAAAGGCGGGAAAAATAAAAATAAGTTAAGTTTCTTTTCTATAACATGTAGCAAACATGCTGAATACAATTTCTAGGCTTTGTGGTGGCTCAGGCTTTATTTCATTGTTTCTCATAGTAATAAGCCCAGATGAGTGTTGTTTATGAACTGTCAATATTAAAGCAAGTACATGTGTTTCTAAGCATGCCTTTTGGTGTGAAACATTAATTGAAAGTGTAAAGAAATTTAAATAGGGCCATGCCACATAGGTAAGGACAAGTTAAAGCTCTGGTCATATGACATTACTATATTTGACTAAATTTAAATACCAATGTTATATGTAAATTCAATAAATAATGTTCCCTTCGATGGCAAGGTTAGTAGTTGAAGTATTTACTTAAACATTTACTATGTGAACAGAAAAATAATAGGAGTAAGAAAAAGAATCTGAAACTATTCCTCCTTTTGTCCTAGTTAGATTCATAAGTACAAAAACAGCTGAAGAACATTCACAAAGGAAACTCTACTTGTCCTAGTCCTACTTGTGCTTATATATTCAAAGATATGTCTGTGTGAGAGAAAGAGAAATCCCTAACTGCAACAGAAATTGCTAACTGTTCACTCAATATTCATCTTCCCATTTTTTCTTAGTAACAGGACATTAAATTTATTCAGGGAAGCAAAATGTCGAGCCAAAATACTCCATTTCTCAGACTCCCTGCATCTATTTTGGCTGTGTGACTACGTTCTGGCCACTGGCACCTCTTTCCTACTGGTTGGATTTCCGACCCACACACTCCATACACACCCTCCCAACTCCCCACAAAGCTATTCTTTGGTGTTTTGAAATAACTCTGGACAAAAATACTAGAACACAGAGTTCTAGTCATTTACTAGGGGGCGGATCACAGACAAGTTACTTGTTCTCCCTACAACAGAGTTCCTTCATCTGTAAAAGGGTCAACAAGATGTGATGATACAGAAAAATTAAGAATTGTGGAGGGCCACAAAAATATCAGAAATACTTTTTGTTAACAGCATCAATGAGTATCAACAAAAATCATGTGCTTTTTGTTAATGGCATCAATGAGTGGCCCCCATCTGAGGGGGCCAGCATCAGTGCAAGAAATGGGCTGAGTTCCATAAGAGATGGGAAGTGTAGATGGGAATTTGGTTTGAAAGACCTTAGAGAATCAGCTGTTTTTTATTTGAAATGCTTTTTTTGCACCAGTTGAGATAAAATTTTGCTTTTCTTAGAGGAAAGATGAAGATAAAATTACTAGTAATTGATTACTTAGCAACATCTGGTTTTTTGAGGGAGACAGAGAAACTACTTAAATCATTTTTTACATATTAATCTGATTAATGTGCAAGATAAGTTGCCTTTCATTTATGAGTAGTGGCTTTCTCCCTATCTTAGTACAAGGTCTTTCAAAGAATGTTATGTTACTACTCTAATATATGTGACAAAATTACAGAAATTGAAGGCAACTATTCTAAGTCTTGCAACAACATAGTGGAGATGAGATCAACTTGACACATTTTTAAGCTTTAGTTGATGACTACTGAAAAGATCCTTTATGAAAGATTGCAGATCTAAGAGAGTTCTAAGAATAACAGAGATCCCTTTCCCCAACCCACCCAAAAATAAACATTTTTTGAAATTTTAATGTTTTTTCCCTTGAGAGTAGAACTTATTAACATTTTAAAAAATTGATTTAATTGTTTTATTGAGTAAGACTGATGAGTTGATAGACCAGTTATATCAGATCTCCTTTCAATGGAGATATCTATCAGCTACAAATTAATTCAACTGTATTAAGGATAAAAATACACTGGTACTTTTTGAAATCTTGCATAACTCCAAACACATTGATAGCATGATAAATTAAATAGAATTTATTTAGACAATCTGAGGAGAAAGCTAATCATTGTTTTCAGAAAATATCTTTATTAATTTTTTTTAAAAATAGATATTAGTTATACCAGTAATTCCCAAAAGTGATCTCACAGAACAATAATACAAGAGTGAAAAAAGTATGTTATGGTAAAATAAATTTAGCAAATGTGTTAAACAAAGTTTCTTTTAAAATTTGTTTAATTTAAAACATCTTTAATGCAAACTCCCAAGTTTGGGGTAGTATTATAGTAATAATGTATACACTCAGGATGTATTAAATGCATTTTTGAACTTGTGATATTTTCAGTTTATGATGGGTTTATTGGGATGTAACCCCATGGTAAGTCAAGGAGCATCGGCATAGTGATAAGGGTAGTCCCTTAACATTTGAGTTAAGACTTGGTGGGAGGTGGGAGGTGTTAGTCCACATTGTTTGGACTTTAGCAACAATTTAAGGAAAGAAAGTTCATCAGCAAGAGGCTAAGAAATCTCTGCAATTAATTTGTAATTATTTTCTAACACAATCTCATGTATAAAATAAAAGCAACATTGTTTGAAAACCCACTTTGATGTTTATCTATTGGAATTCTGAATCATTCCATCAAGGCCTCACAAACAGAAGCTGTTAATTAATTAAGGATCTGCAAAAAGAAAAACTCTTTGGCAGGGAATTCCCATAAAAGAATCATGTGATCAAAATTATACACCCATAACCATTATGAACTGATAAATTTAATATAAGATTTTTAACAAATGAAGAACTTCAGGCCACTTTCTCTCTTAACTGATAATTTCTCACTTAAAAAAAAAAAACAACCAAAACAAAGAAAAAGTCCCCAAAACAACAGAGTCTGAAAAGATGTAGGACAGGTGAGGATGGGACAATGAGGAAAGTAAATGGCTTTCAAAGGCGCTAGATGGAGAATCACACGTGCTTAATTTATCTCCTAGAAAGTGCCCATTTCCCCACCTCCTTCCAAGACTTCAGCCACCTCACCTCCAGCTATAGACTCAGCTTGGCCCTATCCTGGAACCAATTCTCATCTGAGTTAGGAACAACTTACTCTCTCACTCAGCATGAAGGCATCTTTATTACTTGCCCATTAGCCTTGCACTAACAGAGCTTCTTGACTTATCATATCTCTGAGCCAAAATCTTCACAATTTCAGCAGTGCCTCAGTTTCTGTTTAACTGTTTGGGTTTTTTAATGGCCCACCTAACTTTTACACCGTCCTGATGTCAAGGCTTTTACTTATGATTCCCAGCCCAGGGGTTGGGACCTGCTACCTGCTAACAGCCAGCTTCCTTCTTGCCTTGCTTGCCTAGTTTTGCAAATATCATTAGCATTAGGAATTCACACTACTGCATTCCACATTCTATTCAGAATACTACCTTTTTTAGATCTCTTGCCAGCCAGGTATTGGAATTTCACCTACTATACAAAAGAAAGCCTAAGTTTAGGGATAAGATGAGAGACAGTCATTCTTTAATGAAGGACAATACTATAATATTATGTATACTGTGAAAAATGTTATAAATAATTGTGATTGTGGAAACTGTACTAGAACAGCCCCCGCCACACATAGGAAGACACACAATAGAAAGGTCTCCTTCCTGACTAATCATCCTCCACACAGATCTTATCATCCAGATCCATCTTTGTCAGGCAGAACAACATCTCCCTTCCAGCAGGATCTACACAAGATTTAAGACACTAAAGCAGTCCACATGGTAGAGCCTTCCCCACTGCACTGAGGTAAGCCATAGCTTTGAGAAATGGCAGAACAGAGCTGACAATGAGAATGGTGATGAGGCTTTACTTTTGCAAAAGTCCAGGTGCTTTATATCATTTCATTTAAACATCGCAAAGCCTTACAAGATAGAATTATTAATATGTCAGGCATTGTTTTTTCCTCAAAACAACATTAAAAGGAAGGTATCTCCATTATCACCATTTGAAACATAGAACAAAAAAATAAAAATGAAGATGCTCAGAGAGACCACCACTCATCCCCAATCATGAGGACTGTAGCTGCAACGTGACGCAAGTGAAAAAGCTTGAAGTCACCCAAAGATCCCTCCTTCTCCCTCTAGCCCAGTAGCCATCACATTCTGTTGTCTGTGCCTCCTACATCCTTAGACATCTATCTGATTTCCATATTACTACCACCACAGCATAGATCCTTTATCACTTTCCACCTGAATATGAAATTGCCAACCAGCTAGTGTGCTGGCCCCACATGGTGCCTCACATCCCTCTTGGCTTCCATGAGAAACCTATGAAAATGTAAATCTAATTCTCTTTCTCCTTTGCTTAAAATCCTTTCACGGCTCTCCACTGTCTTCACAACAAAGTCTAAGTTCCTATAAGTGACAGTCCAGGCCCTTCATGAACGGGCCCCTGCCCTCATTTCCCCTTACGCTCCCACCCTTTGAGTGTGTGCATGTGCACTTGCACACGCATGCACACGTGTGCTGCACACGCACACAGAGTTTCAGCCACTCGGAGACAATCCCTCAGCGACCCACCCACTTCCGCTGCTCCATATGTTGTTACGCTCTTTGTTCTGCCTTAAAAGCCTCTTCATCTGGTCCAGTTCATTTATCAAGATTTTACTCAAGCAGAAAGTTGAACTTTTTATGAATTACCTAGATGGGCACTTTCTCTTCTCTTCTCCCACAGAATTTGGTGCATTTCTCTATGTATGGGTCTTATCACATTGCTATAATTTCTCCGCTAAACTCTGATTCTGCTTTTACCCCATTGGACTCTAGGTTCCTCAAAGCCACATTCTATGTCCTAATCGTTTTTGTATTCTCACTAATTGTGACTGCCTCTGGTGCATGGTAGGTACTCAATAAATATGTGATGAATGGATGAACAGAAGTGAGGATGGATAACTGCATGAGAGGCAGCACAGCAGAGTTAAGCATGATTTGGGGGCCGAAGAGACCTGGGTTTGAGACTCAGGTCTGACTGCAACTTTAAACGAGGCAGTCACACAAATGCCTCCAAAGGCATTCACCTCTTTGACTCTCAGTCCTCTAGTCTGTAAAACTGGGGACATAGTACTACCTAATTCATAGGGGACTGGTAAGCATTAAGTGAAATAATGCATGTAAAGCACGTAGTAGTACAAGCCCCGGCATGCACAAAGTATTCACTATGTGTTGTCGTTATTTCTTTACTATTATAGATGAAACTTGGCTCAGCTGACAAGTACATTACAGACACGCAGACTGAACAAAAATGACTGATGAGGAAGAAAAGGTCTCTAGAAGAGGAACTCCAAACTTTTCTAAGAAAGAGAAAGGAAAGCAAGCTGGAGAGTAGATGAAATCTTGAAAGGTCATCTGAGGCTTTGCAGTTTAAGGATACTCCCCAACATCACTGAAGCCATTTGTAAGCAGCACATTGGAAATGACATTGAGTTGGGGCGTTGTTTATATTGTCTAAACAGTCAAGGTTGTTCTTTGGCAGCAAACCAAGCCAAAAAAGGAACAGCTCTGAATTTTTTCATAAATAATATTCTTCTCTCTAAACAGTTCTGATATTAGGCAGCTCAGAGAACTTGATCTTTATAGGAACCAAGTAGAAATATTTCACTCCTGTATTTTCACAATATTTTTATACATATTATGATTAAACCTTCCAGAGCTACTGGGTCATGTTTTGCTGGCTTAATTGCCAAGATAGTTGCAAGTCATTTGTGAATAAAATTATGCCAGATGTCCTCAACCATTTCACATGTCCAAGCTGCATTTACAAGGATAAGAATATATTTAACTACTTTCTAGTCTAAATACATTATAAACCTAAGTACTTCAAGTTAATGACAATAACATCAGTAAGGAATGAGCAATAAAACTTGTTTCTTTATCTGTATTTGTTTTCTCCAACCTACACATCAACATCTATTTTGCATTAAGTGTACACTACTTTTTTTCTTTCCACTCATCTGTCCCTTTCTGACAACTGTTCCACCTATTCATGCTCTGAGAAGTTTCATGGAGCAATGTCTACAGTTATATCCTGATGAGAACAGATGCCCCAGCTTTGGCAATGGGTCAAGTTAGAGTTCATGAATGTAATAATGTGATTAATGAACATTATTATACTTTAGAACAATATTCCCCAGCATCATTGCAGGTAATTTTTTTATGGTTTTCTTTTAAACACACACACACACACACACACACACACACACATTTTAGGAACTAGTCAGTTTTCTTCATGAATGTTTTTCACCTAAATAAGAGACACGCTTTTTCATATTTCATTATTTGTTAAATGTCTCTTGATAACAAAAAGCTAAAGAATATAGGGACCCTATGTTGACTAAATAGAGACCTCACCCAAAATTCAAATTACCACAGCCTGCATTAACCAGTGTACAGTGAGTCTACATGGGTAACGTTATGCTCCATCTATGTTGGCTATGGTATGCTCTGTAAATATCACTCTGTGACACTATATAATATCAGACAAACAAATTGCTTCTTAACCCATATGTTGGGTCTTAAAATGTTTCTCACCAATAGAGTCTATATCTTATGAGTCAGTAAAACAACCAGAAAAGTGAGAGAAAAATCTCAATATAAATAAGTATACTGTGTTATAAACGAGAGAAACAAATTCTAATTGTTTGACTAAATTTTCTACTTTTCAGAAATTTTTCTGTCACAAAATTACAAATTCACTGACTTTCAGTTAACTGCAATAATGAATAAATGAAATTACATCTGAGAGAGAATATAACTGAGAATATTTAAAACCATAGATAATGCAAAATTATTTTAAATCAGGTCTAGATATACACAAATCTCTGCCCGTTCATCTTTATTGATTTGGGCCTTACTGTAAATCTCTCCTTTCCTACCCAACGTTCTTCACATGCACATTCTTCACATGCCCAGTCTTTGCTCCCTCTCCCTTCCCTGGACCAACTCATCAGTCTCCAGGCACAGCACAAATGGATAGAATTTTATTATTTCTCCTCTGTTCCACTCACACTTCCTAAAATTCTACTGCCAAACTAGGCATTAGATGGAAAGATGGAAGTACTTAATATTCTATAATTTAAATAAACTGTATGTAATCCAGAATTATTTACACAAATATCACTCAGACCCAAAAACCTTTAGTTAGCATGCTTTCATTTGATAGTTCAAAAAAGTGAAGCTCATAAACATGTTAAGTGATCACCAAAACAGTGCTTTACATTCCAGCAATAATTTAGAAATACTGGCTAAATAGTACTTCCCTAGGTATTAATAAGGGCAGGTTCACAAAAATAGCCTACGATAGAGCTATCCTTTAAGATTAATGAACAAAGTGCTTTCCTAAGGTGTTTAGAAACATGAAAATCTAGTTAATTATGTATGCAATTTTAAACAAATAATAATAAATAACACTAGCAGCTCATACAGAGTATTTACTATGTGCCAAGCTTTTTTCTAAATATTTTATGTTTATTAATTCATTTAAGCTTCATGACACCCCTGAGTATTAGGTATTGTTTTCATCCCCCTTTCGTAACAGGCAGAAGTGAGTCACAGAGGTAGTAGGTTGCCCTAGGACACAAAGTCAGAGTCTGCACTCTTAACTCTCTTAAATTCCATAATATGTTGTGTGATATCAGTATATGATTTTTATTCTTTTAATTCACAGATGCCAAAAAGAACATCTGCCCCAGGGTTAGACACTGAAGAAAGATTGTCATAGGGTATCTCTGTTAAAGATTAGAATGAATCATCATTATCTTCTATGGACTGAATGTGTGTGCCCCCACCAAATGCACATGTTGAAACCCTAATCCCCAGTGTGATGGTATTTGGAAATAGGGTAGAAGGTAATTAGGCCATAAGGGTAGAGCCCTCACGATGGGACCAGTGCCCTTACAGGAATACACAGAAGAGAGCTGGTTTCCTCTTTCTCTCTTGTCTGCCATGTGAGGATACAATGAGAACACAACTGTTTGAAAACCAAGAAGAGTGCCCTCACTAATCACCTAATCTGCGGAGCCTTGATCTTGGACTTGCCAGTCTCCAGAACTGTGAGAAATCAATGTCTGTTGTTTAAATCACCTGATCTACGGCAATTTATTATAGCAGCCTGAACTGACTAAGCCACTATCAGAAAAGTAATCTAAGAAAAAGAAGGAGGAATGTAAGGCAGTACAGTTAAGGAAACCCAGTGAAATACAGCCATACCTCATTTTTTAGTGCTTTGCTTTATTGCACTTTGCAGATATTGTGTTTTTTACAAATTGAAGATTTGTGGCAACCGTGCATCCAGCATTTTGGTGCCATTTTTCCAATAGCACGTGCTCACATTGTGTATCTACATCAAATTTTGGTAATTCGCACAATATTTCAAACTTTTTCATTAGTATTATATCCATTATGGTGACCTGTGATCAGTGTATCTTTGATATGACTATTGTAATTGTTCTGGGGCTCCATGAACCTTGTCCACATAAGACAGAAAATTTAATCCATAAATATTGTATGTGTTCTGACTGCTCCACCAGCCATTTACTTGTCCCTCGTGTTCTCCTCAGGCCTCAAAAACAAAACAATATTGAAATTAGGTCAATAAATAACCCTACAATGTCCTCTTAGTGTTCAAGTGAAAGGAAGAGTTGCATGTGTATCACGTCAAATCAAAGCTAGAAATGATCACGCTTAGTGAGGAAGGAAAGTTGAGAGTCAAGACAGGCTAAAAGGCCTCTTGAGGCAAACAGTTAGCCAAGTTATGAATGCAAAGGAAAACTTCTTGAAGGAAATTGAAAGTGCTAAATCAGTGAACACATAAATAATGAGAAAGCAAAACAGCCTTATTGCTGATATGGAGAAAGTTTTAGTGGCCCGGATAAGTCAAACCAGCTACAATATTCCTTTAAGACAAAGCCAAATCCAGAGCAAGGCCCTAACTCTCTTCAATTCTTTGAAGGCTGAGAGAGGTGAGAAGGCTGCAGAGGAAAGTTCAAAGCTAGCAGAGGTTGTTCATGAGGTTTAAGAAAAAAAGCCATTTCCATAGCATAAAAGCTCAAGACGAAGCAGCAAGTGCTTATGTGGAAGCTATAGCAAATTATCCTGAAGATCCAGCTGAGATAATTGATGAAGGAGGCTACAAAAAATGGATTTTCAATGTAGATAAAATAGCCTTGAAGAGGAAGAAGACGCTATCTACGACTTTCATAGCTAGAGAGAAGAAGTCAATATCTGGTTTCAAAGCTTCAAATACTAGACTGACTATCTCACTAGGGGCTAATGCAGTGGTGACTTTAAGTTGAAGTCAGTGCTCAATTACCATTCTGAAAATCCTACAGCCCTTAAGAATTATGCTAAATCTACCCTGCCTGTGCTCTATAAAAGCCTGAATGACAACACATCCGTTTACAGCACGGTTTACTAAATATCTGGAGTCAAGTGTTCAGACTTTACTGCTCAGAGAAAAGATTCCTTTTAAACTATTACTGCTCATTGACAATGCACCTAGTCACCCAAAAGGTCTGATGGCAACATGCAAGGAGATGAATGTTGTTTGCATGCCTGCTAACACAACATCCATTCTGTAGCCCACGGATCAAGGAGTAATTTTAACTTTCAAGGCTTATTATTTAAGAAATATATTTCATAAGGCTATAGTTGCCATAGATAGTGATTCCTCTGATGGATCTGGGCAAAATAAATTTGAAAACCTTATGAAAAAGATCCACCATTCTAGATACCAGTGAGAACATTTGTGATTCATGGGAGAAGGTCAAAATATCAACATTAACAGGAATTTGTAAGAAGTTGATTCCAACCCTCATGGATGACTTGGAGGGGTTTGAAACTTCAGTGGAGAAAGTAACTGCATATATGGTGGGAACAGCAAGAGAACTAGAATTAGAAGGGGGGGCCTGAAGATATGACTGAATTGCTGTAATCTCACGATAAAACTTTAATGGATGAGAAGTTGCTTCTTATGTATGAGCAAAGAAAGTGAGTTCTGGAGATGGAATATACTCTTAGTGAAGATGCTGTGAACATTGTTGAAATGACAATAAAGGATTTAGAATATCTCATAAACTTAGTTGATAAAGCAGTGCCAGGGTTTGAGAGGATTGACTTCAATTTTGAAATAAGTTCTACTGTAGGTAAAATGCTACCAGTCAGTGTCATATGATACAGAGAAATATTTTGTGAAAAGAAGAGTCAATTGATGTGGCAAACTTTAATGCTGTCATATTTTAAGAAATTGCCACAACTACCCCAACGTTCAATGACCACCATGCTGATCAGTTAGCAGCCATCAACACGGAGGCAAGGGCCTCCACCAACAAAAAGTTTACGACTTGCTGAAGGCTTGCATGATTGTTAGCATTCTTTAGCAATAAGGTAATTTTTAATTAAGGCATGTGCACTGTTTTTTCTACATATGCTATTGCACACTTAATAGACTAAAGTATAATATAAACATAACTTTTATATGCACTGGGAAACCAAAAAATTTGTGTGACTCTCTTTATTGCAGTGGTCTAGAACTGAACCCACAAATCTCTGATGTATGCTTGTAGCTGCAAACAGATAACCATCTGAGAAACTACTGTGACTACCCTCTTCAAGCAAAGGTGTTAGGCAGACAGTAAGCCTAAGAGGCAGAAATCCAGGCATTATCAGCCTCTGCAAACAGCAGCTGTGGATAAAAATATTGATATGGTGGTCATGCATTAGTCTTTTCAGGTACATACATGCTTCCTGTCAGCACGTATATAAAGAGTAATGTATGCATGCAAGGCTGTATAGATACATGTATGTCCTTATGTGCATTATGAGGGAATTATAAGATTATTGCTAAAGATTAAATTTGGATTAGTATCTGAAACAATGCATAAGCAATATAATTAGGATTCTATATTTATTTTTGATCTCAGAATTAAGTAAGCATTATCAAAGCTAAGCATTAGGAAGGAAATAATTTCCCCAGAAAGCAAAGTTTAGTGAATACTTAAATAAACTCCCAAAGCAATCAAAGAATTTAGCATAGTAATTAGTTTTAATGAAATATGTATAAACCAAACACTAATTCTTTAAGTTGGTAACCTTCCTTTCCTATTTCAGATATAAGTTTATTTATTCTTTAGCCTGTTGCATGCTAGCTAGTAAAGACAGTCAGATACTCATAGAGGATTTTCCAAGATTCCACAGGAAAGATCAAGATTCCAGCATCCATCAGCTTTTAGGGAAGGGCATGTGTAATAGCAGGCCTGGTACTTCCTATCCTTCAGGAAGATAAAGGCCTATTCCTTCAACCAATAAGTATAATTGTGGCATCTAAGAGAAGACAATGTTCCCTCATGTAAGAAAGAGCCAGAAGATTTCACTTCCCCAGTTACCAAAGTGGTAAAGAATATATAAAATCATTAAAATCACATCTAGCATGTTGTTATTTTGAAAACCACTTGTTATTACACAATACAAATGAATCCTCCCATTGAAAGGATAGAAAATAGGAAACCAGATGAGATATCACCCACAAAATACCTGCCCCTCTTGATACAGCATCAAGCAAAAAGAAGCACGACCAGAAACTGATGCAGGAGCTTATTGTCTGTTCTCTGCAGCAGCTCCTTAGTCACAGCTGGGCTGCACTTGAAAGCAAATCTTTCTTCTCTGACCCAGCTGTGAAAAGCCTTTGACTTTACATTGCAGGAGATTCCCTAGTTGGTTAGGGTAAATTATTCAGAATTTTCAGAAATCCTAAGATTTTTATCTTTTTAATAAATTTAAGACATTTTATCTTTGCCTGCCCAAATCTCTCCAGCACCCTGCCCACTGCCTTCTCAATACCCAGTGAACGTCTTTTGCTTACTTGGGATAACTTCTAGATTGAATGAAGGGCAGAATCTCAGAGTCTTGACTAGATGGAGGCAGTAGTAAATCTCGAAATCGTTCTGTCAAAAGAAAAATAAACATCAAGCTATGAAAAAATGTCATAAAAACAATTTCAAAAAGGAATTTTTCCTATTGTTTTATTAGTCATTTTGACTGTATATCCTTTATTAGAAATTTACCCACCATTTTATATACTACTATATGTCTATATCTTCTTAATGGCTACATATATCTTTATGATTAAAATATTACAATCCCTACCAATAGAAAAGTAGCAAATATTCATTAGTATAGACTAATAAAATCTTTTAATTGAAAGGTTAGATAAAACATATATGACCAATAAACATACCAAGAAATGCACAATCTCATTAGTAACCTGGGAAATGCAAATCAAAACCACACACCATTAGCTAGCAATCACATTACATGGCATTCAATTAACAGAAATTAGTCTCACAAGACCAAGTGTTAGAGAGAATGTTGACCCACATGAGCTCTTATGCATTGCTGGTAAGAGTTTAAATTAGTACAATAGCTTTCAGGATCAATTTGGTATTATCATTTAAGTTTAACGCTTGCATGCCCTATGGTCCAATATTTCCATTCCCAAACCCTTCAGAAACTTTTATGTTTCTGAGACAGCACGTAAGAGGATGTTCTTAGCACTACTGTTTATAACAACATAAATGGAAACAATTCAATTGCTCATCAACATGAGAATGGAGAGTTTGAACTTATTCACAAAATGGAATATCAGCTGAAGTGAAACTGAATGATTTCAGTTACAAATAAAAACATAGTGAATCATACTAATACAATGTTAAGTGGAATAAAATCCCAGCAGAATATCATTTCTATTGAGTTAAAAAACAACTTAGCAATGTATTGTTTAGGCACATATATGAAAGCAAACTAATGTAAAAAAGGGATGATACACACAATTCAGGATAGTGGTTACCTTTTAGGAAGGGTAAAGGGATGGAAAAAGAGAGAAGCATTAGAGTAAATGTTAAGTAATTGTTAATGTTTCATATGCATTAGTTATAATATCATAAGTAAACAAATAACTGACTTAATGAGGGCCTAGAAGAGTCCAATGATGACAGTAGACCATGAACCAAGAATTGGTTTAATAAATTTCTGTGCATATGAAGTTCATAACAAAGAAGAAAGGGAGAAAAGAAAGGAGAAAGGAAAGGAGGGAGGGAAAAAGGAAAGGAAAAACAAAAGAAGGGCAAAGGGGAGTGTGGAAGGAGGAAGAATCCTGAGTGCTACCTTGGAAATACTTACATTGCATAGCTATCTGCACTGCATAGAGTATACTTATTTCCAGGACTAGATATCCATTACTTCTAGAGTCATCCCAATGGAAAGGCTCCCCTGAGCCCTCCATTACTGATTACTCTTTCTTTCTCTCCTGCCAAATTTGGAATAGGTTGGCCCCATTGTGTACTCCTAGTATACCCTGTGCTTACGCTTCCACAAAATTCATCACACTAAGTTTTACTGTTATATGTATTTGTCTATCCACCCCCTCTCCTTCTAGAAGATGCATATCCTCTCTAGGATAAAGAGCATTATCTAATACATATTAAAGTGCTAGATAAATATTTGCTGGAGGAATATTTCTAACATCTATTTTTATTGGATAGAGAAAACTGTTTGTCAAAGTTAATCATGATGACTCTTAGAAGAGACCAACTGGTCATACATAAACCATGAAAAGCAAAGGGACCTGTATTCCAGCCTTGACAGAGTCACACAATTAGAGATAGAGTGAAAAGCTAAAACTCCTCAGCTGCAGTAAATCCATCACTAACTGAAGGTGAGCAATTTCCACAAAAATACTGTGATGACAATTGCCATTTCCCACTTACTGAATAGTTAGATGTTAAATCATCTGTGAGCACAGGGGTCACAAAGTATTACTGAGAAGCAGGAAATAGATTTTATCTTCAAATTTATTAAAACATATTGAATCACAGATAATTAACTGGCTTCTACTGGTTTTTTTGTCCACCACTCTGATAGTTCTTACAATACACTTGAGAAGGAACTAATGAGATCCAAAAACAGATGTGGTTGTACTCTGACATCGAGAGATCCAAAAAAGCACCACGTATTTTTCTCCTTTTATTATGCTTACTCTATAATGAGAGTTCATATTTTTAAAAATATATTATTGACTAATAAACTATTTTTAACCTATAAAATTAATAAATATTTCAATGAAATGATTAGTAAATTCTTATAATGATGCACAACCTCTGCTTTTCCATCAACTTCCCAATTTATGTAGCACCCATTAAACGAGTGATTTGCAATGTTTTTATCTTTGCCATTTTTTCCCATCTAGCCTTTTCCTAAAATGGATCTTGAAAAATAAAGCCAAAACCCAACAGCAAACAAAAACTTTACATATCAAGTAAAAAACTGTTCAATCAAGCAGCCATATTGGTTATGATATTCCTTGGGAGCTAAATGCATAAATTAAACTTTACTGAATGACTCTCAAACTTATTTAAAAGCAAACAAAAATCAGAATTCTTAATGCACACAACCATAATATAATACATCCTTTTCTCAGAAATAGGTTTTTCTCTTTTTACATAACCACAAAGGACATATGATTGTAAATCTGGGAAAAAAATCTTCAGAGATGATATTACATTATTAGGACAAAACACACACACACACAAACATACACACATAGCAAAAGCAGCATAAAAGAGATCACTTCTAAAGCTATGAAGAAATCTATAATTAATACTCCTACATTTGGAAAGTCCTTTAATCTGAATATCATAAATGCAAAGAATAATACCAAGTAAACATGAATGAAAGCCCTTGAATAGCTATCATGACTATCAAAAAAAGTTCACATATTCACAAACAGAAAAATATATATAGTCCCTTAAAATTATGTCCTTTCTAAAATTTATATTTTTATTATTATATTCATAAATTTCTAAATGTGAACAATTAATTTTATCCCATAAAGGCATATTGTTTGTTTATTTTTTCTTTATGAGAATTAAGATAAATGATAAAAATTATCCTTAGAAAAATCCAAGTAAATGAAAAAATTATTTATAATTCTTACATTCGTCCTTTTTTAGTCTCCCATATTTCTGCCTATCAATTATTTAACTAGCATGCCATTCTTTATCTGATTTTGGAAAAAAGACCAAAACAATCTGATGTTTCCTTTAAGTGATAAAAATTGTATAATGCTACTTCCCTTGCAGTGAAATGTCAAATCAGAGGATGTACTTTCTCAGCAGGCTGTAACTATTTCTTAAGAAAATGGCACAGCTATCCAAATACTATAGCTCAGTCCTTTCACAGGGCTTCTTAGAACAAATTCATTAAAGCCACTGACAAGAACCAGAGGAAGTGATATTGTGATGAACTGGCTAGTGATGTAACAATGTCTGAACATGATTTTCTACCAGTAGGGGATATGTCTTAATTAACACAAGCTTTTGTAGACTTTCACGCACTCTTCCTTTCTCCCATTCAATCAACAAAAAGATTCTGAGGCTGCCAGACCTGGATGACATACTGCACACAATTCCGTTAATTTGGGTTCTCTGGCTAATCAATTGTGAGACAATATACTTAATTATTCAAAAACAAACATGAAAAAAATAAAATTGTCTTTCCAATTCTAATTGAAACTTTTTGTACATTTACGGTGACCCAGGTGCTTCATTTTCCCCTTTGAGGAAAATGGCCAATCTCTAATCCTTCCCGATATGTAGAATATACCAAAAGCAACAAGGATTTACATAACAACAAAAAAGCAGTATGAAAATATGTTCCTGTGATGAGAAGAAAAAAAAAATCTTTCATCATTACAAAAAATGGAAGGGGAGAGAAAAAGAAAAAAATTAAAGGAAAAAAATAACTCTTATTAATGCTATTCTTTTATAACCTAAAGGTCCTTTGCATCTACAGATGTGATCACAGCCACTCAATTAGTTTCTTCAACAACACCTAAGAAAGAGCTGTTGTTGGCTGGAGGGACCCTGTCAGAAAGGTTTTACCAACTCCAAATCAGGTTTCCTTTTAGGTGATCCCTCTTCTCTGTCTGCTTCTCCATAGTCTCTACTATTAAAAGGAATATTTAACTGCTTTGAGTGTTAGATAATCATAAGCAAGAAGAGAAAAATCAGATAAAACATCTCTAAAGGGAGAAAGTGTTGCCCCAAAAAAGAAATACCTAAAAAGAAGTTCTTTTGCATTTTTATTAATAGGTAAAAATTTTCTCCTCTTTCTCTTAATGCTCACATTACACTGCATTTGCCAGTTTTACTTTTTTTTTTTTCAAAAAGCACCAAAATGAAATCCTTAAGGGACATTCAACAGCCACATTAAAGACTTAAACTTAGTTTTAAAATTAGCTGGTATAATATAATATAATATAGAAATTATGTTGCAACGAACTAGACACCACCCCTATACTCTAAAACAAAATTAGTAAGGTGATTATACCATAATATTCATATTATTTTACATTTATTTTGCAGTACAATCAGATGATTATTTCTCAATACAAGAAATACAAGTGAGTATACATGATAAAGAGTATACTAAGTGACATAGTTTTTTTACTCATACAGTTTGCAGTACTTAACAGCAACAGGCTATAAAAGAAAAGACACTGTTGCTAAGTAGATCTTAAGTATTCTCACCATACACAAAAAAGGTAACTATGTGAGGTGATAAATATGTTAATTAGCTCGATTGTGGTAATCATTTCATAATGCATATGTATACCAAACATCACATTGTACACCTTAAATATACACAATTTTTGTCAATTATACCTAAAGAAGAAGAAAAAATAAATTTCTTTTGGAAAAAGAAAAGGAAAAACACTAAACTGGTTGTCAGAAAGCCTGAATCTTGGACCTACTTCTTCCTCTTTTCTTAATTCCTTTTCTCAACTGAAAAATGAGTCAGATGAGTTCAGTGATCTTTAAGCCACCCTTCAACTTGGAGTTGATTAAAGACTATATGCTTAAGGAAAGGAAGAGAATCTCATCGAAGTTACTGAAAGGGAGTGGCGTCATAAAGTCTTGGTTTGCCTGGGACAGTTCTGGTTTATGCCTGCTGTTCTAGCATCCTGCTCCATTTAGTATTCTCAGATTTTATTTTTAATTAAATATTAATAAAAAAATAAGCTAGGGGTGATGTGGTTGGTACAGAGAAGTATCCCCCAAGTGCCCCTTCACTGAAGGACTTGTTACCCAGCTGTGGAAAGTGCAGTCAGCAGGCTGCCTCCAGCTGTCTGCTCTGCCTCAGGTACAAAACAAATGCCTTTCACAGAGCAGCTCACATCCAGTGACCGAACGAGGCAAGGATATTTCAGCCCTATATAGGCAACTCTGATGGGCAATATTTGCTCTAGAGATTCCCACCAGCTTGGCTGGGCTTTGTTGTGCCTGCATGGTGGTTCAACTTCTTCCTCCACCCAAACCCTCTTTGGTCTCTTTCCTGTCACAGGCATTAATCCCTAATAAGCATTTTACATTCACAATTAAAAAAAACTACTAGGAACCCAACCTGCATCAGATGGGCTTGATAGACCTCCACTTTGTACTGAGAGCATTCGTGTTCTTGACTACTACTATTGGGTGAGATGCATGTAAGTGTGTTTAAATAGAATAAAGATGAACAGTAAATCATTTCTCTTTCCTAGTGCTTTCCAGATTTTACCTAAATAACACCTCCAAGGCATGTATAAGGCACACTGTCAATCCATTCTGATTACTCTTTCAGCCATGCTGCCCATTATGTTAACTGTGCCACCTTGACTTTATCAGTTAAGTGCTGCCTCTGGGCTCCTGCTCATCATCCCCACTAAGTTCAAGGAGCCCACTATAGTGATAGCCTTTATCACTGTCATTCTCAGGCTGCAAACAGTCACCATAGAGTCTTTCAAGGATTCTGGAATGCATATCACCAAAGTATGTCTCACTTGGTGAAAGAAACCTTTATAGGAATTTACTCAAGGGGTTGATAAGATGTCATACATAATAAATTCTCTCCAGCATTGCAGTCTCGCTAAAGTGTCAACTGACTTTGACTCAGTATATCTGGAAAGTCTACAGTCTACAGATATATGCCAGTCGAGAATGAATATATCTAAAGATTTGAGATTAAAGGGGAAAAAGACGTTAGCAGTTTATTTTATCTGTATCTTGTTTGAAGTTTTAATTTTTATATCTTGTTTGAATTTTAATTTTTAGTAATTACCTAAAAGTAAGAATTTTTTTTTAAAAGAGTAGATGTAGGGCTTGGATGGGCACACTATCACACATGAACATGTCTTCAGGGGTAGTCATCATTCATACTCCCCATATTATAGCTTTTGGAGCACTGTCCACTCCTCCACCTCCTGAGGAAGACACCACACCAATGCAGACACAAACACACACACACACACATCACACATGCTGCTTGAAATAAAAGGTACAAATTAATTTTCTCACAACATTTAGAAATTATAATTTAAATATATAAACATAAAATGTGCACATCTAAAAAATTAATTTTTTGGCAACATTTATTGGTCATGCACTAAAAGTCGGATACAAGTTCGGTACTAAATGAGCTAATGGTCCAATAGGGGAGACACATGTGTTATCAAAAGACACACACACTACAAATAAATAAGTGCTAAGTGTATATACTCTGAGAGTCCAGAAGAACAGAACAGCCAACATCACCTGGATATGCTGGTAATAAAAAGCAAAAGAAGCAGGGAGGTTTTATTAAAAAATAAAACAAACCAACAAAGGAAGTCCTTCTGATCCATGGTGATAGATGAGGAGAATATTTTTGCTAATATTTTTGCTTAGTCAACTATTAATATATGTCAATAATCTCTAATGGTAGAGAATTTAGAATTGGGAGTAAGACTGATATTTTGGGCAGTTGGAACTTTATCAGTTAAATCATATTTTACTCATTTATTCACTCACTCAACAAACTTTTATTAAGTAGTTATTATTTGTCACGGTATGAATAAAACAAATTCTTATCATCAAGGCAGCCCTGCTTATCACAAAGAAATGCCAAGACAACAAAAGAATTGCAATGCCATTACAGCTACTTGAAAAAGAATTTAGAATGTATTAATAATGACGACATTATTTAAAGAAGGAAAGAATCCCAGGGATTCAAAGAAATTAATGGCTTGTCAAAATGTGATGTTTTATTTCCCTTAGGAGAAGAAATATGCACATTAACCTTAGAAAGACAAATTATTTCAGAAAAGGAGAATTAAAGGGCAAATGTAGAGTACATCCATACCAAGTAGCTAGATACAGAGCATAAATTTCCCTTTACTGAAAAGTTTGGTTAAATCAACTGAATGTCCTTCATTACCATGGTAACTCAATATTGCATAACAGTAGTTGCTATTTAAAATATTGCTTTCAAACCAACATCAAAGGCATTCAAATTAATACTACTTTAGATAAATCAGGAAGTCTAGTTACAGAGCAAGAATATTTTCTTATTAAAGATATATGCAAATCTTCTGTCATAGATTAAAATGGAAATGTTCTGCAGATCTAGAAGAAAAAACAATCAACTGCATGCTCTGGTTATATAAAACTACCTTTTTTATAAATATTAAGGCCCATGTCAAAGCAATATAAAAAAAATAGAACCTTATACTGTCTTACATGAAAACTAAGCCCATACATGCAATTTTCAGAAGATGAGAACATAGAGCACATGCATGTACAATCAGCTAATAAATGAATGAGAACACTAATAGGAGAGGGAAAGGTAACGACCTAAAAGTCCTGTACCTGGCACATATCCTCCACAGTATTCCCACGAGACTTTTTCAAGTATACCAAAATTTATCTGTTATCAACTCCCACTCTATGTGGAATTAAATTTTCCACATTCTAGAATTTATTTCTCTAAAAAGCATTATACTGTTTTACAGCAATAATGATCTGAGAAATGAGGAAACAATTCCCTCCATTTGGTATGTTGTAGGTGAGGAAACTAAAAACCAGACAATTGGCTGACAGTCCCAAGGTCACACAGCCAGCAAGAGGCAAAGAGGTTTAAACAAAAACAAAAACAAAACAAAAAACCTCATAGTCCACTGTTCTTTCCATTGCCATCATGCTGCCTTATTCTCTCCAGAGAAAACACTGTACTCCCTCTTCTCTCCTCCCTCCCTTTACTTTCTTCTTGCGTAAGGATTACCTGAAATAAGAGAAAAATGCAGCAGGGTCATAGACAATCTGCATGCCTCAACACCTGCTACTTTTAAACATTGTAAGGTCTGAGGTAGCCAATGCAGTACTACACAAAGGAAAACGGACCCTTTAATTTTCAGAGGAAGCACAGTGATAAAAGTCTATTATTCTGCTTCCTACTTGTTAAGCACACTACTAAAAAAATCAAAAGCAGCTTTTGAAAGAACTACAAACAGACTTCTTGGCCTCTAAATACATCAATGAATCAATGTCTCTAACTGTCTTTCCTTTAAAATATAACTTCTTTTTTATTGCCACAGAGGCTAAACTGCAACAAAAATTGACAGGAAAAAAACCCCAGAAGTTCAAGTAAAGTGAAGGCAAATAACAGAGACAGTTTTGGATAAACACATTATTGCTACCAAGATTTCCACAATCCACGTTTTAAGGAAAATGTTTTATTTTCAGTTGTCACAGCAAATGTATTTTTTTAAACAATGTTGGCTTTTAACAAAAGAAATACCTCAAAGTGATCAAGACTCAGCTTGATACTAATTCAGCTACTGATTTCTGTGCAAACTCTAAATACCCCCTACGTGCATATTCAAGGAGGAACAGGTAATTTTATCCAAGACCCAAAGAAACTGGAGGTTTTCTTATGTTTTGATGAAGTTCAAACCTAAAACCTTGGGCAAACAAAATCAACGCCATGCAATATATGGTTCTTTGAAGCCTATCAAAACCAAGCATGCAGTGAGTTTTCTCTGTTCTCAGATAGAGAACATCTTGGCCAAAGACCAAGCCCATGGAATGTGTGCATCAGGGAAGAGCAACAAGCAAATATATGAATTCACTTCATTTACAAAGTGTTTAGCAAGTGCATCAAGAAAATGAGTGCTTAAAAATGTTCCTTATGATAATGATAATGGCACAAAACCCTTGCCTTTTTGCCTTCTTTGAAATTCTTTAGTCCATTAACACTAGGCTGATTTGGCAAAGTGACATACACCTTCTTGGCCATTCGGTACATTACTACCATGCTTTTGACATTGACTAAGAAATTATGTTACCAAGAAAATTCCTAATTATTCCTATTTTCCTTCATATTATATAGTAAAGTCAAGTAAAAAATATTAGATAACAGAAAATCTAAACTTCTCTTAGGAACAGAACAATTCATAATAAAAATATAACAATCCATACAAACAAACCACTTTACTAAACTCTACTTCCAGTTTCAGTGTTATTATTTTTAAGACTAAAAAGTAACATTTTTTAATTGGATAGAAAACAAAAATTTTGTATTTCTGCCTATGTTTGAGGTTGTAAAATGGATGGGCTAGAATAAACTTAATGAGTAGTGAATTCCTGTTGTTTACTTATGAAGTTTTTATATTTCTGTGGTATTATAAGTGAGTTGTCATCTACTAAAAAACAACAGCACATATTTCATGTTCATAAAATGAGAAACCAAAGGAAAAACAAATTATCCTCTCTCCTGAGAACAGATGGGCATTTAAATTATAATACACATATGATGTGCTTCTCATTTCCTTGATTTCTGAGGCTATGAAATACAGAATTGAAGCCTAGCTCACATCTATTGAATGATTTATTATATTATGATAGCAAATAAGCTATGTTAAGTTCCATCAAATTGATAAATTAATTGTCTTCAATGATTTCCACATAGACTCACATGAGGCTAGACTTACAGGGTTTCATTATACAAAGCATATATACTTTAAGATATAATAAGTTTATCCTCATCCTGACCCAGATCCACCTAGATGTATACACAGGTAATTGCATCTGTATTTGCCCCTCATCTCCCACTGCTAATCATAGGCCAGATCAGTATAAATTCAATCATTCTCTGAGTTCTGGGAAAATGTAGAAACAGGAAGAATTTAGAAATTTCACAGAAATTGACAAACACCATTCCTACAGTGTGTGTCCCTCTCTACCTCATTCTCATATTCACATCATTCCCTAAGTATATAAATAAGTAATAATTATTATATTATTATAAATATTATGATATAATAATATACCCTTAATGTATATCTGTTTGTCCTTATTTCCTTCCTTCAGATGCTGACCTATTATTTCTTTATTTCACTTTACGTACAAACTCTGTAGAATTTGTCCAGTGGTACTCTGGCAAATGTTTAACAGCCAGGACTAAAAACAAATAACAAATAAATACATAAGGCCTACTTTATGATTTTCTTAGTCCATTAGTGCTGCCATCACAAAATACCACAGACTGGGTAATTTATAAAGAACAAAAATTTATTTCTCACAGTTATGGAGGCTGAAAAGTCCAAAATCAAGGCACCAGCAGATTTGGTATCTGGTGAGGGCTGCTTCTGCTTCCAAGATTGTGTGTCATTGCTTTGTCTTTATATGGCAGAAGAGCAGAAGAGCAAAAGGGGATGAACCCAGTGTCCTTGCACGGTGAGGAACAGAAGAGAGTGAACCCACTCCCTCAAACACTTTTATAAAGACACTAACTAATCCCATCCATGAGGGCTCTGCCCGCATGACTTAATCACCTTCCAAAAACCCCACCTCTCAATACTATCACGTTGGTGATTAAGTGTCAGTATATGAATTCTAGGGGACACACTCACATCACATAGTGTTTGTCAATTTCTTTTTCTGTGAAATAAATACTCTCACTGTGGCTGATGGGAAGCTATCAAACATGACTTCACTGATCACAGAGTTGGAAGGAGAAGCATCCTCTCTCAAGCTCCTAGGAGACAACCCTAGCATACCGCTGGATTTGTCTACACTTACCATCTCCACTTCCTCTCATATTTTTATTATCTCTTGAACTTATTTCAATCAGACTTTTGTTCCCAACACTCCATTAAAGCTCCCAAAGTCACTAATTCAGCCCTGATTTTATCCATTTCTCAGCACCATTTGATACAATTGATGAAGCCCTCTTTTTTGAAACACTGTTCTATGGTGTCTAGGAATCAAAAGCTCCTGATTCTCTTCTTAACCTGGTGGCTACTAATTCTTAGTCACCTTTGCTGAACACTACATTGAAATGTCTCAGGGCTCTGTCTTCTGTTATATTTCTTATGTGCACCCATTCCCTAAACTAGTTACTCTTGATGGGACAGTGCCATCTCTTAGGGGAAGTTTTGAAAACTTGGTGGTTCCAAGTTTCAACATTGTGGTTCCCACAATGATGATCAGAAATTACTGAAATTTAGAGTGTCAGGATCAGGGCATTCTGCAACATTGGTGGAGAATATGATGTAATGGATAATTGTCTCACTTCCTACACGCTTTAGAAATGACTTGCTAGATACTCATGTCAATGAAAAACTAATTTATAATTATTAAAAATACAAAGTTTTTGCATGATTTTAATATGCAACGAAATTTCTAGGATTGCAGCCACCCTACAAACTGAAGGAATATTGTGCTCTATTGTGTCCAGAACCTAGCAAAAGATGTTCACCATTTTGGAAAATCACATCATAAGTGCTGTGAACTGAACTTTATCTCTCCAAAATTCGTTTGTTAAAGACTTAACTTCCAATGTGGCCATATTTGAAGACAGAGCCTTCATGAAAGTAATTAAGGTTAAATGAGCTTATAAGGGTAGGGCCCCGATCCAATGGGATTAGTATCCTTGTAAGAAGAGACACAAGATAGCTCTCTCTCTCTCTCCTCCTCACATCTCACAGTGTGTTTCATGTCGCTCATGAAGACACAGTGAGAAGGCAGCTATCTGCAAGCCAGGAAGAGTGCCCTCACCAGAAACTGACCATGCTGGCACCTCTATCTTGGACTTCTAGCCTCCAGAACTGTGAGAAAACAAATTTGTATTGCTTAAGTCACCTAGCCTATGATATTTTGTTATGGCAGTCTGAAATAACTAAGACAGTAATGGATACAGTGCTAATGGTACCTGAATTGTATGTGGTGCCTGTATTTCGAATACCTTATTTATAATAATTCTGTATGAAGGTACAAGTATCTACCTACTTAATTATGATTTCTAGTGTAGTCATGCCTAAAAATTTAAATATCAAATGTAAATCATCATTTATTATAAATTACTTTATTTTAATAGCTTCTTTATACTTACTAAATTAAGATATATTGATTTTTTAAAAATTACGTGCATATATAGCCTATAAATTTTATTTTTAAGATTGTGAAGTAGGCATATAAAATGTTATAAAACAAAGTGTTGGATCTGACAGAGTTGAGAATTGCTGCTCTAGGTGATCCTATCCAGTTTCAAGACTTCAAATCGATCAATATACTAATAATTCCCAAATTTAGACCTCTCCCCAACTTCACACTTATATATGCAAATGCCTATGCAAACTCACCTGTTGGATGTCTAAGAGACATTTCAAATTTAATATTCACAAAACTGAGCTTTGAATGTCCACTCTTGGCCCCCAAACATGCCACAGTTCTCCCCATCTCAATAAGTGGCAACCCTATCTACTTAATCAAGCTAAAAACCTACAGTCTTCTTTAATTCCTAACTTCCCACCTCCAGTGCATCAATAAGACCTGTCAGATTTACTTTTAAAATCCAACCACTTTTCATTATCCAGTCAATATCACCTTAAACCAAACTAGCATTTTCTGTTGCCTGGACTTCAGCACGAGCTTCTCTCTTAACTCACCTTCCAATTTCCACTTTTGCCTGCCTCCACTATACTCTCAGCACATCAGCCAGAGCTACCCTTTCAAAATGCAACTCAGATCCTGATCAAAATCTGCCAATGGGTTTCCATTACATGTATAATAAAACTGAAGACCTGCAAGTGCCTATCTGTTCTGACCCATGGGTATTTCTCAGACCTTATTAACTATGACTTTCCCACTTACTCAGTGTCAGTACCACTTGCACATCTCACTTGTCCCTGAACACAAGTATTTGGCTTATTCTGGGTTACTGCACTTCCTCTTACCTCTGCCTGAAATGCTACTCCCCCTTATATTACTCCTGTCCACTCAGGGTTTTGTTCAGAGAGCTTTGCTAACCTCCTGCAACAGTCCAGATATAGCCAGAAACATGACTCTTCATAATTTAAATAGAAGCAGTTTAACAGAAGGAACTAGTGACTCAGGTGAGGTAAAAAGTAAGAAGCCAAATTGAAGATGCTGAAGAAATCCAGAGAGTAGCAGGAAGCTACCACTATACATAGAGGCTGGCAGGATATAGGGTGTAGGTGAGGCTAATGCAATCCATAAACCAGGGCCACATGGCAGGAGATAGAACCACCGCAAAAGCATCTCCAAAAAGATGACACCAACCCCTCCCCGCCCTGCCCCAGGGACCAGAATACAGACTCTATGACAGCAGGGACCTTGTTTGTTCTGGTCAAGGGTGTATTTCTAGAGACTAACACAGAGTCTGGAACACAGTAGGTGGTTAACACATATTTGATTATTAGCAAAAATAACAAAATATTACCTTCCAGAAATAACTAACCATTGTAATTTACTAGTCTAAGGAACAACAATAACAAAAAGAGTACTTCCAGTCACTCCTTTGTGGATGTAGCAGTTGACAATAAATATTTATTATGGGCTTAGACTAAAGTTTGCAATATGTAAAACTTATAAGATTTCATATACCCAGATATGATTTGTGCTGTTCAAAGAAGTCACTCTCTTCAACTTTTTTTTTTTAATCTCCTCTTTTAGCATGTCCTTCAAAATGGGCTTGGTATTCAATAGGAGCACTTTTTTTTTTGTCTTTTTGCAGCTTTCAAAAGTCATTCATAGTTATATCTAGTATAAAGCAGATGACACAATTATCTTAAAGTATATTGTCACCATAAACTAATAACATTAGTATAATTTAGTGTGGTCATAATCTGTCAAGGAGTTCTAAAAAATGAAAAAAAACTCTTTAAACACATAACACATAGTCTCTTTTAATCTTTTCATGAAAAATCAGCTGGTTAAAGTCTGAAACATGACTGGCTTCTATAGTGACATAGAAATATATAGAGATAGAGTTATCATCTCTGTTTTGGCCCAATCCTTAACTAAATCTGTATCTAAGATTACTTGCACTGTGAGTAGCCAATATATCATGTGATCAGTGCAAATCCACAATGTTACATGGCTCTGTTTTCCCACTATTAATGCTCAAAGTTAACTAGATGTTCTGCTTGTAGAAATCTTTTCCAATAGGACAATATGAAAATTCATACCTAAGATTCAAGGAAAAGTTGTCATGTAATACATACAATGACTCCTTTATTGCATGTTTATCCACAATTATTGCCAATTCATTAATTATTAAATTGATCAATGGCAAAATTTTTAGATGAATTACATGTGGATATTATGTATATAATACTTTTATTGTAAAATTCAAACCCCTCTGGAATAAGTTGCTATTTAGACCACTAAAATAACCAAGAGTATAACAATTATCTCAGACATTAATCAATAGTAATCATATCTAATGAGGAAATTAATAATACACATTCAGACAGTTAAAATGATAATCAAGCCAAGAGGGAATCTGTGACCATATGTTTGAAATTGGAAAGAATGACTGATTCTAAAAGAGCAGCAAAATATTAATTCAATTAAAACAGATATCTACTTGGGTAATCCACTCTATCCCCTCTACTACCATCATTTCAAGGAAAAATCTGAATTGTGTTTAAGGGGTTTTAAAAGTCTTCTAAACTTAATTGGTCTTCCACACATTTAAGAAATGAAACTAGAGGCCCGGTGAAAATAAAAATCTAAACAACAAAAATGAAACTTTTTTTTTCATAAACAGTAGAATGGATTTTTTATTTTTTAATCTTTTTTTTCCTTTTATTTCAGAATAAAAATGAAACTTTGATGCCTCCTTGTCCTGTGCTGTATAGCTGCTTCACTAGCTTCTCGGGCACTCTATAATAACTCTATAATCTATATATAGATTATATATATAACTCTATATAACACTATAACTCTGTATAACTCTATAACTCTATAATAACTCTATAATCAACTCTATGTGGAGTTGATTAGTCTTGGAAAGTTCATTTATGGAGCCTTACTCTTAAACCTGTTCTTTAGTCCCTGTACACTGCCAATTCATAACAAATTTCAGCTAAGTCACTATTAAATCTCTCTAAGTCAGTTTTAAAAAATAAATCTGATATTCAACATCATAAGCAGCTCTTTAGTATGTCCTATACCTACTGCTCTTACTACTGAGTTTTAATCAATTCTTTTAAAATAAAAACCAGTGATCCTCTATCTCAAGGGTAATGTTCTTATTTTTCCTTCAATAATTGTAATCTCACTGTTTAAAGGCAGCTAAATCTCTTTTTGAACTAAAGTGTCAGACAGTGACATGATTATTTAGAGGTTCTCTGCATGAATGCTTGACATTTTTTTCCAAGTCAACAAATATTTCAAGTCAACAACAAAAAAGGTCTATTAATTGAAAAGCATCTGACCAGAACTGAACTCTCTGAACAGAATGATTTTGTTTTTCTCAATGGCATAGTACATAAAAAGGAGGATAAAATTAACATGATTAAGTGTTCCTAATAGAGATGATTAAAATAAATGGTGAGATAATCATTTATTTTAATGAGCTACTGGTGATAGAAAATAACTTTGTGAGGTATCTCAGTAACAATAGCTAGTAATAAACCCTCAAAATGTTTCTGCTTACCCTTGTGAGTTAAATCATTGTGCTTGTTTTCCTTTGGATATAGAGTTCTATCAATTACCATTCATTACTAAACTTAATTCCTGCTATATTGTGATTTTTACTAGAAAAGAACTCCCCTCATTCTTTATTTCCCAAACAGTGCAAAAAAAACTGTGATTATGTCAACTGATTCTGGGCATATCCTGAGAATTAATATGTCCACACTACACCAGTGTTTTTCCATCAATGGACTACCATGATCTTTTTCGAACGCTACCACATGAAAATTACTTATGTAAGCCTAGTTTTTCATGATTCAAAATAGATCATTACTGCTTAAGGATCTTTTTAATTCATTTAGTTGTTCGTCCATTAAATCCTATGTTGCATATTTTCTTTATTTTTTTCAAGTCTCCTATTCCAAGCTGGCTGCTTTTTCTAAAGTCTGAGAATTTTATACATACTACCATTATTTTTTTAAACTATACAATATAAGTCCTTATATCAACTACCCTTCTCCTCAACCCAAAATATTTCTTTCTTATTACTCAACATCTTATCCTTCCCTGATTTTTACAGAAATTAGTTTTCCTGTCCAATGCTAACTTCTCACCTTGTGCTCACAAATCCATTCCTTCCAGTTTCCCTCTCCAACCCTCCACTGCCTCCTTCCCCTCTGCTTTCAAGTATCTACAAGTCTTCCCTTGATTCTTATCCACCCAACTAGCTACTTATTAATACTGTATTCATCATGGTGCTCCAAATCCTTCAAAGGTTCCCAAAAAGTCTCTAGATTATTATAATATTTTGTCAAGGCATTCATAATCTTCACCAAGTTGACCCTAAATGACTATTCCCCAGAACAAAATCTTTGCTTTTGTTTGATTGACTTTGGTTTGGTTTGGTTGATTGAAGGCTGATTGACTTATTCTTCCCAAAAATGGTTTAATCACTGCATTCCCTGATTTATGACAATGGTGTGAATTTCACTTAAAATTCCTATATCTTATTCCATGCTTATGGATTGGGAGACTCAATGCTGTTAAAATGTCCATACTACCCAAAGCAATCTAGAGATTCAATGTAATCCCCATCAAAATACCAATGACATTCTTCACAGAAATAGAAAAAAATAATCCTAAAATTTACATGGAAGCACAAAAGACCCAGAATAGCTAAAGCCATTGTTTTTGGTCCAAAAAGAACAAAACTGGAATAATCACATTACTTGACTGCAAATTATACTACAGAGCTGTAGTAACCAAAACAGCATGATATTGGCATAAAAACAGGCACATAGACCATTGGAACAAAATAGAGAACCCAGAAATAAATCCACACATCTATAGTGCACTTATCTTCAGCAAAGTTGCCAAGAATATACAGTGGGGAAAGGACAGTCTCTTCAATAAATGGTGCTTGGAAAACTAGACATCTGTATGCAGAATAATGAAATTAGACCCTTATCTCTCACCACATACAAAAATCAAATAAAAATGGATTAAAGACTTAAATCTAAGATCTGAAACTATGAAAATACTAAAAGAAAACATTGGAGGAACACTTTAGGACATTAGTCTAGGCAAGGACTTCTTGAGTAATAACCCCAAAGCACAGGCAACCAAGCAAAATTGGACAAATGGAATCACAACAAGCTAAAAAGCTTCTGCACAGCAAACAAAACACTCAATAAAGTAAAGAGACAACCCACAAAATGGGAGAAAATATTTGCAAATTACTTATCTGACAAGGGATTAATAAGTAGAATATATAAGGAGTTTCAACAACTCAATAGGAAGGAAAAAATCAAATAATCTGATTTAAAAATGAGCAAAGGATCTGAATAGACATTTCTCAAAAGAAGACATACAAATGGCCAAGAGGTATATGAAAAAATGCTCAACATCATTAGTCATCAGAGAAATGCAAATCAAAACTACGATGAGATATCATCTCACCCCAGATAAAATGGCTTTTATCAAAAAGAAAGACAGGCAATAATGAATGCTGGAAAGAATGTAGAGAAAGGGAAACCCTTGTACACTGTTGGTGGGAATGGAATTTAGTGTAACTACTATGGAGAACAGTATGGAGGTTCCTCAAAAAACTGAAAATAGAACTACCATACAACCCAGCAATCCACTGGGTATATATCCAAAGGAAGGGAAATCAGTATATTGAAAAGATACTGCACTCCCTTGTTTATTGCAGCACTATTCACAGTAGCCAAGATTTGTAATCAACCTAAGAGTCCATGAAAGGATGAATGGATAAAGAACTTGTGGTACATATATACAATGGAATATTATATAGCCACAAAAAAGAATGAAACCCTGCCACTTGCAACAACATGGATGGGAATGGAGAACATTATGTTAAGTAAAATAAGCCAAGCACAGAAAGACAAATCCTACAGGTTCTCACTGTATGTGGGAGCTAAATATGAAAAACAGTTGATCTCATGGAGACAGAGAATAGAAAGACAGTTACCAGAGGCTGGGGAGGGGGATAGAGTGGGAATGGTTAATGGGTGCAAAAATATAGTTAGATACTTAGATGGAATGAACAGTATTTGATAGCACAACAAAGTGAGGATAATCAACAATAAGTTAGGATATACTTTAAAATAACTAAGAGTAGAAATGGAATGTTTCTAACACAAAGAAATGATAACCGCTTGAGGTGAAGGATACTCCAATTACCCTAATTTGATTAATTCACATTATATGCCTGTATCAAAACATCACATGTACCCTATAAAGATATACAATTATTATAGGCCCATAACAATTTAAAAGAAAAAAGAGAAAAAAATTCCTACATCTTTTTTCATTTGCCTGATTTCCAAGGTTCAGCTCAAATTCTGTCTAGCCTGTGAATCTTCTCTTATAGCCCTAAAATACATTAAATCTACATTTTTGTGATTTAGTGTAGATTTTACAAGCCAACTCCTTGTTACTCTGTTAATAATAAAAATATTTAAATTTACATTTGCATTCATGTTTATGCATTGTTTCCTTCAAACAACCACCTAAATAATCAACCAACAAGCTGACATTTACTGGGCACTCACTTATCAGTCATTCTGGTGGGTCAAGGGAATAGAAGAATCAATAATATTTCTTTTCATTTACTCAGGACTCTTAATGCAGTGCATCTCTTAGATAAAAAGTACTTATTGAATAGATAAGTAAAGTATCATCAATAGACCTGCTATTAAAAGCGACCACTATTGCAAAGACGCTATGGAGTTACTATATATACAGATAGACCACACAAAAGGTCATGCAAGAACTGAAAGATCTGTGTGATCTAGATCCCAAGTGTTGATTATTTTGAGAGTCAAACCAACTACAAATTTTAAAATCATGTTTTCTAAGAAACGCACTTCAGCGTTTCCACTATTGCCAGTACATCTGACAAGCAGGCAGAAACCTGTGATTTGCAAGTATAGTGAAAAATATATTATTAATAATTACTGATATCCAAGGTATTCTGATTCCAAAAATGAGACTTACAAGAAGAAAACACAGATGTCAAAACTGTACAAGTAAAAAAAGAAAACATAACAACTGCTTGAAACATACACACATCTCTCTACACATGCTGATAGTTAACACTACTTAAACACATTCGAATTATGTTACATTATTTTCAAGGCATGTATCTTAAAACTCTATGTTCTACATACCTGTCCAGTCTCCTACTATTTTAAGATGGACCCCAAATGTTGCTTTGGTTTTAGTAGGACACTAAAAAAAAAAAATACCAGAATCAATTCTGATTAATAATTATGTATTAACACACTGTAATTCAATCACAACTTTTTTTCTCATAGCAAGTTCCCCAAGTCAATAGATAATAGGCTTAATTCATTTACATTTTAGTTTTTAATAATCCTGGAAGCAACCAGTTTTGTCACCAGCAAATCTCAAAATAAGATGATATTACCTGTAAAACCACCCACCATTTTTACTTCATGTTACTTTAGGCTGGCCAGAGCCTCTGTGTAATAAAAGTTGTAGCTCCCAGAAAGCACGACACCCAACAAAGTTCCCAGCTACCAATCTGATCGTCCACATGCCACGTGATGTCCTTCATTGTGAACTAGATCTAGTTCCCTAGTTATGAAAAGATGATCTAAGCCAAGAAGGTATCAGGATGGGAAGCAAATAAGTTTGTCTTTGTGTGCCTCAGTGTGCATTTGGCTTGATTAAATCTTATAATGTATTCCAAAATAAAATATATATTTCAACAAATATTCATATCTCTATTCTATTCCTTCAGAGCAGACATGCAAAAGGTCATTAAACATGATGTTTAACATCTCCTTGGTTCCCATAGGAGACTGTAAACCTTTTTCTTATAAGTGCTAGCCACATGTATCAATAGAGCTTCAAAGGCTGATTTGGTTTTGAATGGATAAAACACAATATTATTTCTCTCAACCTCTTGGGAATGATACCTTTATAAGTCACTGATATCTCCCCAAACTAGGTAGGATTTCCGACGACAGACTTTTTAACATACACTTTACCTAAGCATATCACCTCATATTTGAAGGGGCCTTCACTGTATAACATACAGAATGGCTTCAGCATATGTGGCTTGAAAAAATGAATGAAAATCTTGGAATCACATTTACGATCTTTGCACAAATAATATTGAGATTCACTAACACTGCCTAAAGCAGAGTATGGTAATTCCTTAATGTTTTCTCACTGTCTTTTTAATAGTTTTAGAAAACTTCTCAAAGGAAAGAAATAGTAAAATATTGATATCTATAGCTATATTGTTTCTCCTAGAACATAATAAAAATATGCTTATGACAATTTTCACCTAAAAAAGTTACAGAATAATATGTAGTTAAGTTGAAATTAAAATAAAAAGACAGATAGTAGTGCTTTTCTTCATGTATAGAAAAAAGTTCAAGAGAATATATAATAAGCTATTAGGAATATTAGCTCTTGGGAAATAAAATTGAAGACAGAGAAAATGAGGATTCTCATAATTATTTCACACACATATTTTTATATTTGTTATAAGCCTTTGCCATGTTTATCATTTTAAAATATTTTAAAAGTTTAATTTAACTGTAAACATTAAAACGTTACTGAATCTTACTTTAATTTGCTAGATGTAAAGAATGGATTTTGGTTCATGTCGACCTTAATATAAATACCAGAATACATATCACCTAAGTTTAAGAATAAGAAAAATAAAAAGTGAAAGAATTTGACCATAATAGCAGATCTGGAGGAATGAGTATTTTGATATCCTGGGGAAAATATAAGCTTTTCCTTTCAATTATTTGTTCAAAATAGCATTGGGTTTTTAATTTGCACAAACAACTAATGATTTTATAACAGTCCCACAAAATGTATCTCAGGAACAGAAAAACAAATATCACAGGTACTCACTTAATAAGTGGGAACCAAACAACGGGTATACATGGTCACACAGAGTGGTATAATGGACTTTGGACATTCAGAAGGGGGTAGGGTGGAAGAGGAGCGAGGGATCAAAAATTACCTATTGGATACAATGTACACTATTCAGGTGACAGGTACAGTAAAAGCCCTGACTTCACCACTATACAATTCATCAACGTCACAAAAAACCACTTGTACCTCCTAAATCTATTCAAATAAAAAAAAAAGAAAAGAAAAAAAGTGTAAAAAGATACTGTGTAACTCATGTTTAGGAACTAAATGTAAAAATGATGTCACTGCACAAGGATTTACTCAACATGGAAAAGAAATTTCAAAACTTGAGTGTTTTTTTGTTTTTAAATCAAGAGCCATGGAATGATAAACACAAGTGAATCTAAAATAGTAACGTCTAAATTTTCAGTGTAACCAAAATTTGTTAAACCTGAGAAAATGATCACAGAATATGATATTCTTTAATTATTTTTGTCAGGTCTTTATTTTGACCCTTTCTTCCCAAGCTCTAGTTCCACATATTCTACTGCCTGCTAAACATCTCTACCTAAAATCACTCTAAATTTAATATATCTACAATTGCTGTTATCTTATTTCCCAAATTATCTTCTCCTTCTGATTCTCTTATATCTGGAAATGGAACCTCCCTCCATCTCAGAACAAAGGCTCAAATCTCACAGTAACATCACTTTTTTCTCTTGCAGCCAGCATTCAATTAATTTTAAAGTCCTTTCAAATAGTCTTGCCAAGGAAAACATCCGATTCCAGCAATCTCCTATTGATGAACCTTTTTGTCCCCCTATGGAAAAACACCCATATTCTTTTTGTCTTATGGCCTGTGGCCAACCACTTCTGTTCCAAATTCTTTCCAGCTTTATAATCCATGTTTCTCCTTAACTCACTCTATTGCAGCTAAATCAACACTTATCAACTAACACATTTTCCTGTCCCTTCATCTCTTCACTTACTAGTCTACTCACTTAGAATGACATTATTTCCATTTCATGTTGAACCCTAGCAAATTTTCAAGGCTTATCTCAAATGCCACCATTTCATAAAGACATCCTGATTTTCCCTGCTGAGAAAATTCTTCACTTCCCTGACCCCTGAAATTATTTGTATGACGTTTATGTCCCTTATTATAGTCTACCTCTTTATTTTTGTTTAATTTTTTCTGTATTAATAAACTGTAAATGTTTTGAGATCAAGAACTATTTCTAAATCATTATTATATATTCCACAGTACCTTACACATAGAGGGTATCAACTGAATAAAGTAAATCTCAGTTGAATAAAACACTGGAGAATTAACCTAAAAATGAATAAGGACATCAAATGTGGGCAATTATTCTATAATTTATTCACACTGTCAACAAATATTTATTGAGTGTCCAAAATATTCCAGAGACTATGCTAGGAGCTCATGTAATTTCACAAATGAGGATTGTTCTAAAAGTCTGAGAGAAAATAATGAGCCAGGAGCACAAAATCCATCATAATTAATGCAACATCATGACAGTAAAAATTTTGACAAATATAAAATTCTACATGTTTACTTGACAGTAAAATATTGTTTAATTTTAGATTTGGATGAAGAACTCAATTTTAAAAAAGATCCTGGAAGAGTATGTACATGGAAATTTTATTAACTTGGATTGAAGGTGTGCATTTATGTCAAGTCCCTCAGGAAAACAAAACACTAAAATGACAGTTTAAGGTTATAAAACTACAAACCACGATGGCAAAGATAACATGGGGGGTGACAACAACAATGGAGAGAAGTCAACAAATTTTTGAAAGGTGAAATGTGGATGACATGGTGGTTTGGAAACTGACCAAACAAAACATACCAAGCCAAAATCCCACTACCTTTAAAAAGGGATCACCTTGAGAAGCAAGCCCATCTTTCCATCACAACAGTGGAAAGCTTAGTCTCAGAGGCAATAGGAGGAAGCTAAGGTTGAGGCTCACGATTAAAAAAACAATTGTGTTCATGTCTGTACATGGGGTAATTTAATCCCCAGATTTACTCTGCCCAAGCACAAGCCAAGTAACTACAACCCCACAAACCTAAAGACAGGAAGGTGTGGAACACAAAGGGCTCTAGATGCAGAAATAACTGGCAGCAGAAGGCAGGGCTGAGATGCCAGCCTTTCACTGAATAAATACTTAATGAAGCACACAAAGTGCCATCTTCAAATAACATGTCTAAAACTGAGTTCTACAAGTTTCCATCAGAAGCTCCTCCCCACCCCCAGCTTTCCCTGTCTCAGTTAACGCACTCCAGTCACTCAGACCAAAATCTTGGGAGTCAACCTTGATTCCTCTTGCTTTCACATTCCACATCCAATCTAGGGAAGAAATCCTGGTTACCCTACCTTTAAAATATATTCGGAATCTGACCAAATCTCACCACTTCCACTGTCACCACCCTGATCAAAACTGTCACCATACCTGGCCTGGATGACCCACAACAGCCTCCTAATTGGACTCCCTGCTTCTGCTCTCGCTTCCCTTCACCTACTTTTAACACAGCAGCCAGAGTGATCCTGTTAATAAGTAAGCCATAGCATGTCATTTCTCTACTCAGACCCTCTAGTGATTTCCTTATCAGTCAGAGTAAAAGCAAAGGGCCTAAATGTCTAGTAGATACTTAGATATGTGAACCTGAATTTCAGAGTTGGAATCTGGGCTGGAAATACAAATTTGGGACATGATAACATACACATACATTAATCAGATCAGAGATTACCAGAGAAATGTGCATAGTTTGAAAGGGAAGGGGGTTCAGGAAATGGACACTGGTGTGTTCTGATATTTGGAGCTCATGGCGATGACAAGGAACAGCAACAAAAGACTCAGTAAAAATAGCCAGAAAACTAGGAGAAAAAACAGATGAGCAGAAAAAAAGTGCTTTAATAAGGTGAATGATCCCTTGTATTAAGCGCTGCTGATTGGTCTAGCACATCAAAGACTGGGAAATAACCATTGAACTTAGCAATAACATGGACATTCCTGAACTTGGAATTGTTTTAATGTAGCGCTGTGGTCAAAATGTTGGCTGATTTCAGGAAGAACGAGAGGAAAGGGATCGGAGAGCTGAGAAATGGAGCAGTCGCCAGAGGAGACGCGAGTCAAGAAAGGAGCTTTTACTCATCATTTTCTCTTTGATGCCTAAGTAAAAAGAGGCATCCAAAAATATGGATTGAATATATCAAGCTTAATATTCAGCAGTAGATCCACTCTGAATACACTGACCTATTTAAGTTCATATTTATCATGCAGGCTCTCATTAGGCACCGAGGAAATATTTTCTTTTCCCCTGGAAAAAAGCCAAACTAGAGCAGTTAGACGATGTTTAATTCTCAAAGAACTCAGATGTCCTGTTATGTTTCATGAACATTAATGATCTTCTGGGGTAATTGTCACCACTGTGCCTGGTCTCTGATTTAGACTCATTGTCGCCATGCTAATCTATCATCTGTCCCAGCAGAGTTTCCGAGCTTTCCAAGCAAAAGATTTGTGAAACCACAGAAAAGCAATTTTTAAGAGTTAAATTGATGAGAGCAAGACCAGAGATCGAAACAGCTGCTGCAGACTTCCTGGTTGTATTTAAACCCACGGAATTAAATAAATAATAATAATAATAACATGTTGCCAGTCTTTGAGAGATCCGTGGTCGTTCTCGTCTGGTTTTCATTGAAAACTGGAAAAACTATTCCCAAAGTGACTGGTAGAGAGATTAAAAACACAAAGCAGAAAAATGATGGCAAGGGAAGGCATGCTATGTAAAAGTACAGACAATAACAAACTAACAGTTAGACATGCCTGTGACTCATGGGAAAATATGTGAAATCAAGTTATCCAAGCTCAGAAATAATGAATCACACAACTTAGAATACAGATGTCAGGAAAGCACATGCTTGTTTCTGAACAAAAATAATAATAGAAGGATACAGAGGTATTACTACTATTTAAAAAGCAGATTCTAAAATTCTATAATTGAGAATCCATGAAAAATAGTAATGAATATAATGTTTACCTCAGCTAAATATGAAGAGATTCTACATTTTGTAGTAAACAATAGGTTTCATGCTGTCTTAAGTTCGGGCTTTTTCTAATCATCTCTGATTTATACACCTAAATTAGGTGACAGCATACCTTCATAAAAGATTTGTTTTGGTAGAAAATCTAAAATTTTGTAATTACAGAGCATAGGTGGAAAATACTGGCAGAGATCTACTACATAGTTGAAGAACAAAATGTAAAATTTTATACAGGTTTTAAGTCAATAAAGGTCTAAAGAGGGAGAAGAATCAGGAAACTTAGATTCTGGTTGCAACTTTGTTATCAATTATATTATTTTGGTTACTTTGGTCCCTTCAACAATCTGTGCTTTAGATCTCTCCAACAAAAATAAATTTGTAATTTGGACTACATATTTTTAAATTCAACGAATTTTAATCTCAGATTTATATGCATCTCAAATTTAACTTCTAATTTTAAAAAAGTAGAATTATCTCTCAAAGTTATATTTTTTAAAAATGCCACTTGCAGTGGAAACTGTGGTGCGCTGCTCAGATCTTCTTTATTCCCTCTCTCCTCCAACTTCCAGGATCAAAACACTCAATCCAGCCACTGAAAGGATTGCCTGCTGAGGGCTCACTACTGAGACCCTCCCCAGGAATTGCCAACAGAAGCAAGCTTTCTTGCCCATGTCTAAGTGCCTTGCCCTGGAGGCATCTCAAATCGAAGGAGTGGTCAGTTAGGAGGTACAAAATTTTGGCCCCCTAACTTCAAGATAGGACAACTCTAACTATCATTTCATATGCAGAGCTCCTGTCAGATCTTCTGCGGCCTCTGTTGCGACCATATCACACAGTTCAAGTTCTATCTTGCCTTCTTAGTCCCTCATCTTTATTGGGTGTTGTCCTAAGCACACTTCCCAACAAACTTCCCACATGCAAATATGTCTCCCAGTCTGTTTCCAAGGAAACCCAACCTAAGACATCATTCATCCTTAAGGCTAGTAAACCACAGGAAGTAAGTCATCAGTCCCCCAAATGACCGTTTCTAAACCAGGTTGCCAGAGCTTAGTCAGTTACTACATACTGCAGAATGACATAAAAAATTTCAGTTTAATCCATGCCTTGGTCCCTCAGTCACTATCTGAAACAACAACCATAACAACATCCATTTACTAAGAACTTACTGTATGCCACGCACCGTGCTTAGCACTTGATTATATCTTTGTAATTATTATTCAGAGTAATTCTATAGAGAAGTTGCTTTTATTAACCAAATTCTATAAAGAAGTACATCAAAAATTAAGTATGTTAACTCTCATGTCCACAATCATAATATTAGTTAAGTGGGGCATCCAGGTCTCAAACCCAAGCAGTATGATTCCAAAATCCATGGTATATTACTATACAATGTCTTCTGGTTTCCATCAATCTTGTCAGCAAACATGTGCTTGAGGTTCCACCCTGAGAGAAGGCAGTTACCCCAGCAGAAAACTGTCACAACTTCCTGGGAAAACCCATCAAATTAGGATGTCTTCCTTGTGCAGGAAGTCAGTGTCATGCAAAAGAAATGCTGAAGCACTTTAAGTAATCAAAATTCCAACCTTTGGATTCTAATAAATCAGTGCTCAAAGCTTAGTTTTACTTTGACTGAAATAGTATTTCTAAGCCTTATCTTTCGTACTTTGAAGTTGTATTCTCAGTTTTAAAAGCTTAATCTCCATTTTAAAAAATGAGATAAAACTCAAGCTACTGAATTTGTGATAATTGTATATTTTATAGATTTGATTCTTCCTAACACTAGCACAGTGTATGAAAATAAGCATTAGACTTTTTCAAGCAGGAAAATTTATTTGAATTTCACCTCTCTACAATATTAGAAGAGCTTAGCAGTATGGACAATCCAAAACTATCTATGGCATATTTCTCTTGAAAACACACTTTTATAAATTTTCAGTAAGTCTCTCTCTCCTAAATGGTAATTATTTGTTTATTTTTGTTTTCTGATTCCAACAACATAGATGCCCAAAAGTAATAGGAGTATTAGAAATATGAAAGCCCTGACCATGAACGGGTGGGGGTGGGCAGGTAAGAGACAGTGCAGAATAGCTAACAGAATGCCTTTCAGGCAGGTAGATCTGTGTTTGTATCGCACATCTTCCACCAACTAGCTGTGTGACTTTGGGCTTGTTATTTAATCTCTCTGAGTCACATTATTTTCTGCATCATATGGAGTTGACAGCACATGTCTCATAGGAATATTGTAAGAATCAAATAAAACAATATTTGCAAAGGCTATGAAAGAACCTCTTAGACACTTAATTAGTAGGTACTATTATCCTTGACAAAAATGGGATACACACTTTTTAGAGGGAATTATCATATGGGAAATTGCTTTGTTTTACTTCAAAGGAACCCTTAACACAACTACGCAATGAAAATGTTTGAAAGCATGCACTGTACATGTAAGTGCCAAATAGAAGTAATTGGACAAAGAAGAAAATGGCAGGAAAAGACAGTAAATTAACATAATAACATCATGTAAAATTTAGCTTAGAAATATTTGCTCTACTCAAATTTATTTCTAAGTAGCAGCAAGTTCTGCCTATTTTTTCACTTATGAAAAAATAAACTCCCTTGGGGGACAGTATGAATGAGCCAACTAGCAACCCCCTAAATCTGGCAAGACTATAAACCATTTCCTCAGCCTACACACAATACATGGTAAACAGATGGCTTGATAAAAATAATTTCCTTTGCCTTAAAATTTCTTTTGGAAGCCAACTATTGTAACAATTTAAAATATTTATGAGACTTAAAAAAAAAGCAGTCACACAGTACCTTGAATTGAAGTTTAATAAGCTATAAGTAAAACATACAAAAAATGATGTTTAAAATATAAGCAAATGTGAATACATAATCTAACCTTATATAGTCTTATATAGTCAAGATCTATTTCAACCTACAGGTTGCTAGGCAAATCTAAGAAATATTGGTAGAATCTGTCAGGTAAGCATAGAGGTTAGGAACAAATAATTTTCCTCTGTTGTTAGCCCTGACAATGGAGATGGGAAAGTGAAAAATGACACCCTCTCTCAGACCAGATGTAACCCACAGATTGTGTCAACTTGTCTTTGGTGGTTCTTCCCCATCTGCCTTTGCCATAGGTACATTTCATCCTCTTCTTTTCTGCCAGAGATAAATCTGTACCATAACCTCAAATATTAGACTCAGAACCCAACCAGCAAGTCTGCTCTGACTAAGAGCCACTCTGGCAGTAAGTGTTTCTCCTTTCTTCCTAATCCCTCCAACTTATCCTTTTCTCCAGCTTCACCTTCCAAGTAAGAGTGTGCTAGAAAGAGATGGAAGAAAAGAAGATATATCCATAAAACATTTCTCAAGCTAGGTCCCAAACACTAATTATATATTAGGTGGTTTTCACTCTCAACATATATGCATTGGGTTACTCTGTGTGCCAGATACTGTGCTATGAACTCATCTTTGAAAGGGCTCATGGAGCTTATGGTCCAGAAGGACAGGCATTAAGCAAATAATTTAATGACACTTGTGTTGAAGAGAGAACACAGGATGCTTATAGAGGAAAAGGTCAAGAAACTTAATCTAATAGGGAGGGTCAGTGAAGGCCTCTCAGAGGATGATACTAAGGTGAGAGGTGAAGGATGAATAGGGGTTCCCAGGCAGAGAGATGTGTGGTGTTTAACGTATGAATAAGTGGAAGAAGCAGAGGTTGGTTTCCAGGGTGAAGAGACTATGCCAAAACCTAAAAGTAAAAAAGTGAGGTGTTAACTGAGTGAGTGAATAAAATATAATGGGATTGTTTATTAAAGAACTTCTCAAAACCATGAGTATATTAATGGGCACTATGGATTTCTGGAAGTGACATATATTAAGCAACATTTTCCAAACTATTTTAGGCCACAGAAAAACGTCCTTTCTTCCTCCCTTCTTTTCTTTTTCAGGGAACAATGTTTCTTTAAGAGAATTGAAGAAATGGCCTCCACAACCTGCTTTAACTACAATTATCTTTTCTCCTCCCTGTGATTTTGGTGAGAAATTCTTGTAGAAGCAGAAGGAAGAATGAAAATTTTTTCTTAATTGAAAAAAGTAAGAAGAAAAACTGTGATGGATATAGACTGCAGACATCTTTGCCTCCATCCCACACACCCTTGAACCTGAATCTTCTTAAACAAGCCTGCAATGGACTCAGAGCCTTAGTGCTGAAGGCTCTCTGGGGCACCTCGAGACTCAGGGCCCAGGGTGATGTCCTTTGCTGTAGGAGGCTACCCCTACAGTGAGGCTCCGGTGCCCTGTATAGGTCATGGAGCTTCACTGAAGTGAGGAAAAGCTCTACCGTCTCTTCCCACCAATCCAAACACATATTTTATTTTCCAAAGTAGTCATTAAACCAATATTTGTTCTCCAAGAACAATGTATTGTTGTTCCTATTCCCACATTTGAAGATTCCATAGAAAATAAATAATCTTTTACTCACATGACAAAATGTCAAGTACTTGAGGCTATCTTGATATCATTTTAACTCTTGATCAACTTTTTAGATCTTTATACTGCTATCCTACTTTTCCTTTTGATTCATATCCAAACACTATTACTTGGAATTGATGCCAGTATATATGAACAAAGAATGCTGAATTTGAAAAATAATCAAATTCTTTTTCAAAGATTTACATAACATGACAGTATTTAGCAAATCATGGTAACCAAAATAACTTTCATGAAATTCAAAAAAAAATTCTAAGTCAGTAAGCAAAAAATACCTTTAGATGATGTTTATGAGTACTTTGTTAGAATCCTCATATGCAGGCCAGCTGAAGGTGTTTTCCAGAACACAAGTTAAGCACCCCAACTCCTCAACTTCTCTGCTGCCTCCTAAATTCTCCCTTCTCACAGTGGCCTCTGGAATATCCTGGAGCCCTTGAGCATTGTAACTTATGTTGGACAACTACTGATCTAGCAGAGTGGCTCTCAAGTGTGGGTGATTTTGCCTCTCAGGGGACATTTGGCTATGTTTGGAGAAACTTTTGGAAGTCACAAGTAAGGGGTACTATTGGCATCTAGTAGCTAGATGCTAAGGATATTGCTAAAGATCCTATAATGCACAAGACAACACACCACATCAAAGAATTATCTGACCCAAAATGTCAATAATGCTGGGGTTGAAAAGTCCTGATCTAGTACAATCATCCTTGCAAACACTCCTGTGAGATAGCTATTTGTAATTTCTGGACTACTCTAACTGTTAGAAATGTCTTTATTATATTAAATCAAAGTTTATTTTCCTAAAACTTTGTACCTATTAGTCTTATTTCCACACCTTGGGATCCCAAGGGAAAAGCAATAGAATTCTTCATCTACATGACAGATTTTCAAATGACTTAAGACTACTATCATATCCCCAAAGCTTCTCATTTTCTGGTTGAAAAACTGTATGTTCATGCCCTGTACTTGCCTTTCAAAAAAGTATAATTTCAGAAGTGAAGGCAATAATCCAAATTAAAAGAAGATATTTTATTATGAAAGTAATTATAATGTAGATACCAAGTATCAACCACCAACCATGTAACAAAGGTCTTACACATATTATTTTATTAAAATGATATTGACAAAATCCCTTCCAGATAAGTATCATTATGCTAATATTAATAGTAGCACTGTTTTGCAGATGATGAAATTGAGCCTTAGAGAGGTCAAGAGATGCACTCACAGACACAGAATTACTAAGTGAAGGAGCTGGAACTTTAAAGTTCATGCCCTTTGTGTGAATATTTACTACTATTTTATTTCACATTTAATTTGGTTTCCCTTTCTCAACTCTCTCCTACCTCTAGCTCCTTTTCTTCTGTCTGTTCCCTACATTCCTTCCTCCCTCTTTTCTTTTTCTCTGATCTGTGCCTCAAGCTGGCTCCAGGGCTATCACAGCTCTTACCAAAATCACCTTTTAAGAAGCAGGTCAGGCCACGGGAAGCACTTGCTCAAAGCCCTTCAGGTTCTACACACCACTTCCTTTGTATTTCTCCTTTTGCCCTGCGAAAGGGGCCTAGGCAACCTGAAAGAGATTAAATCTAGATGCCTCTACTCAGCATCTACATTTTTTTACCGTCGGTAAAAAATTCTTTGATTTTCTGTTTTGAGACAGCATAAAAGTTTTCCACGATAGAATATATACTAAAAAGCAAAGTATCTTCTCTGTTCTTGTTGAAGTTAATGGGTGCATGGGGGTTCATTATACTATTCTCTCTACTTTGTGTGTGTTGGAAAATATTTTTGTCAAAAAAAGATCAAAAAACCCACTCTTCTCTGTACTTGGCATTCGGCAACTGCTTTATTTTCTTATCCCATATTCTCTATTTAATGCTATGGGGAAGAATCGATTTTCAAAATAAAGTCTCAAAACAAGAAAAGGTTAATTTCTGAAATAAATTTCTTATTACCCCAAGATTAAGCCAACCTTCTTAAACTACTTAAATAAAGACAAACTTACTTGTGTATTTTCTCTCTCTCTTTTTTTAATGTTACCAATTTCATATGGATGGGGTGTATGGACACAGACAAATGGAAACATGTTTTAGAAGTAAAACATGATTCAGATGAAAGCCTACATCCACAGCTTTCTGAATCAGATATATTCGCCAAGCCTCCTGCTCCCATTCTGTTGGTAGTCTATTCACTCTGTTGATTACTTCCTTTGCTGTGCAGAAGCTTTTTAATTTAATTAAGTCCCATTTATTTATTTTTGTTGTTGCTATGTTTGCCATTGAGGTCTTAGTCATAAATTCTTTGCTTAGGCCGATGACCTCCTGCTGTTCTCATGGAACAAGGGTAATCTTACTAAACCACCTTGTAAGGCACGCAATTCCTAGAGAAGTAACGCACGTGAAATAGCTACTTGACTCCTAAAAAGAGTTGTGTCCTAAAGACTTTCAGGTTTCAATTTTATATTCCATGCAGGCAACTAAGTTTTTGCTGTTCCTCATGACAACATATTTCCCCTCTTACTCCAGCCAGCAACGATTCAGTACCAGATGAAAGGGTGTCTGGACTCATCTATCATCACAGTTATAAATTAATTCCATCCTCATAGTAGGTCAGTGTTGCCATCTTTCTTGATGAAACAGAATGTTAATTATTTCACTGGACGCCAAACTACTTTTCCTTAGTCATTAATAAACAAGTTTGCTACATACAAACAGAATGCAAAAAAAAAAAAAAGTTGGAGCAAATGAAGTAAAAATAGTTTTCTCTTTCTAAGAAATGCTATTGAATGGATAGTTTCTCTCTTTTTTTTCCTGATGATTTGATACTTTCTTTCTGTCTCTTTTGTCTCTTAAATACAGATTTTTCTGGCCTAGCTATCTTCACAAGCATATGTTCTCAAGGGGCAAATTCACACAGAAAATAAAAATCATAATAATTGTTAACATATATTTATATGTGCCTGACCTGACCTTTTCTATGTTCCAGGCACTGTTCTACATGCTTTACTTGTAGTGGTTCACTTAAACCCACAATAAATCAATAAATAGTCGGTATTTTTATCTCACTATTACACTGAAGACCCAAATGTACAAAAAGATATAGTAAGTTGTCCAAGGTTTCAGAGTTTTCAACTCGACTAACACATCCAATTTGAAAGTGACTCCCATTCCCAATACAACCCCTCCACCAAATCTTAGCACTTTGACACCAGTTATTTTTCTGCCCCCCATAATTTGTTTAATTTTATTTTTCTTAAGCATACATTTAAACATGTGGCTCCTGTTTTCAATTACCTTTGTTAGAAATTGAATAAAATCGAAATATCCTTCATCAATAGGAATATTAAATAAATTACAGTATGTTCCTATGGTGGAACATTATGCAGTCATTAAAAAGAATGAGGCATATACAAATATAGTAACATGAGAAGTTGTACATAATATACCATTGAATGAAAGGAGCCACTTACAGAATGATATGATCTGCCAAACAAATGTCAGACACTCATATATGTCAAAGTATATAGAAAAATATCCAGAAAGATATATGTCAAACTCTGTAGAAAAGAATTGGGAAGTGAGGAAAAATTTTTAAAGTGCCTATTTCATCTTATATTTCTGAACTGTTTGAATTTTCATAATGGGCTTACATTTTTTATAATGCAAAAAATAAAGTTATCAACATGCTGATAGGCTAAACATATTTGATGGTGCTCATTATTTAGCTAGCCACCCACCCTGCATTATTTACTCCATTTTATTTTTTCAACTTTATTTTCCATTTCCTTCCCCATACATAACCTGGGTGCCAATTATACTGGGCTTTATCTTTTCTATAAACTCTGCCTGGATTTTCTAATGTTTCCACTTCAACCCAGAGTATACTCTTTTTCCTTAAATTCAATCTTTCTAAAGAAAAATGTGCACATATTAAATTTCCATATATACTTCATAAAAGAAAAGGCAAATATTCAAGGAATTTTTTGCACTTTGAATCAATAAGCTTTAGTAATTCTTAATACATTACTTCCTGAATTATGTAAGATAATAATTAAAAAATAAATGGTTACAAAGTTTCTGAACAGATAACTATTCTCCTTGTAAACTATTATCCTCGTAAAAGGATGACTTTCTTAAACATTAAGGATATTGTGATAGCTTTGAATAATTATTATGATGAAATAAGATGCAAAAAAGGGAAAAATAATACATTGCACCCTAGAAATTTTAAAAAATCAAGAGATAGGTTTCTTACCATTGTGAGGGTAAATGGATGGTTTTCTAATGCAGACACACTGGGACAATGTAGAATAATATACTAAAAAGCAACAAACAGATAATTTTTAAATGACCAAGAAAGAAATTCAACTATTCCAATGATGCTATGTCTGCAAATTTCCAAAAAGTACATAAGGATAAAGGATATTTTAAAAGTTGCTGACCACTGACTCACCTGGCCAGGTCTTGCTTTAAAATTTTCTTTGATCATTCGGATTTCTATGACATCTGAGGGATGACTTATGACTGATATGATGGTAACTGGCTTATTGCTCCGGATACACCTATAAAGTCTTTCAGCACAGTACAGGCACAAAGGTCCGGAAATCCAAAGCCAAGTCTAGGGGAGAATTTTTGAAAATATCTTTCAAGAAATACTTGCATTTTAAGAAACTATACCCTGCCCACTTGCTTATTTCATACATTACAATACTAATATTTTCATGTGTAGTTTAAACAATAAAGAAAAATGAGTAAAAAATGACAGATGTTCAATGCAACTCATTCAGACAAAACCTAAAGTATAAAAAAGAAAGCAATGTCATACCCTACCTTCAAACCCATGTCCCAGGTGTAAGTACCATTAACAAGCAAGTGTACACTCCTTCATGTATCTTTTTATGCATACAAATATATAATGCATATGTACAATATCTTTCTTCAAAGAAAGAATAAAGGGAAGTTCAAATTTCAGATAAATCAGAGCATGATTATAGGAAAAAAAAGTACCAGTCCAATGTTTATTAAAAAAAGAAAACCCTAGATTTTTTAATGTGCATAATGTGTATGCATAATATACATACATATAATGTATGCATATAATGTTAAATACGTATAACATATATTTTTTAAAATATGATACACTAAGCATTTTGTTAACTTACTTTTACATAGTATAGTAAGAATAGAAGATAATATTTAGAATTTGGAACCATCACAATTTTGAATGTGTGCTGCATGGATAGCCCTGGTCCTAGGATAACTGTGTACTCTGAGAAGTGAAGAAGTCTATGTGGCCAATCCTTCTTACACAACCACACAATATATTAATATTATCCACATCACTTTGAGGCCTCCAATTAAAACTTATTTTAATGGTCACTTTTTTAAACCTTATTTACATAGTTGTTCCAGACCTTCCTTTTTCCATGCAGGTGGTTCATACCTCTTCTGCATATGGTGACATTTAGCCTGAAACTGTGACGAGTATGCATTGCAGGACAAGTTCTGCAATGTAACAGGGTATAATTTGCATGTGGGCAATTCTCACAGGCACAATGGAAGATTTGGGTCTTTACTGAACTATTAATAATTTCTGGGTATTTAAGGAAGAAATTTTCAAAGAGCAATCATTTTAGTCAAAGACCTGGGTTTGCATGCTATCTCTGCCACTTACTAGTTTGGAGACATTGGTCAAGGTATTTTAAGCATTTAAGCATAATTTCTTCATCAGAAAATTGAGGATGATATTAATTGCTTCAGAGAGTCATTGTAAATATTGAAAGAAATTATGCATACAGAACATTTTAGCACAGTGCCCAGCAGATAATATTAAGCATCAATAAATTGATTTTGGCCAGGCGTGGTGGCTCACGCCTGTAATCCTAGCACTCTGGGAGGCTGACGGGGGAGGATTGCTTGAGCTCAGGAGTTCGAGACCAGCCTGAGCAAGAGCGAGACCCCCGTCTCTACAAAAAATAAAAAAATTAGCCGGACTTGTTGGTGTGTATCCCAGCTACTTGGGAGGCTGAGGCAGGAGGATCGCTCGAGCCCAGGAGTTTGAGGTTGCAGTGAGCTATGATGACGTCACCACACTCTAGCCAGGGCAACAGAGTGAGACTCTGTCTCAAAAAATAAAAATTAAAAAATTAAAAAATTGATTTTAACATTTGTTATTTGCAATGTTATACACAATATTATAATGAAATATTAGACTACAATATAATAATAATTAGTAGTAGTAGTAGTAGGTTTTTTTACTACTCTTTTTATTATTCAGCTTTTCTCAATGGATGGGGAGAACATGTTTGTCATCTCTCTGGCAGCAAGTACCAGTGCCACAGTATGCAAAGATCATACGATCAGTCAAGCAGAAATTTTCTATGTTCTGTAATATCACATAGCTTTTGCCTTAAACTGTCAGGTACCTATAATGGAATAAAAGGTACTAACTTGTTGTGGAAACATCCTAAAATATCCTATTGTACATGAATACATAGCTTCAAAAACATGTTCAAATGTGATGTCGATCTGTTGTATGGAAACATAGACTTTGCAGAGATCAAACATAGAGTGAATCTGACCTGTGGAAAATTAGCTTGGAACCTGGGCTCTTCCACACAAATCTTCACAAATGTGTTCTGGGTAAGCTCTTCTGGTTTTGGAAATCCTCCGGGGGAAGGTTCATGAATATGTTCTGAGAGATACTCTGGTAAGGACATATTCTGAGAGCGGATCCGGTTAAGATTGATACAGCCAGGAGGGTGGGTATGTAAATTAGTTTGATACTTCAGCAGCCCTCTAAAATTAAATTAAAAGACAAACAAACAAACAAACAGAGACGTGAAAAAGAGACTGAAATCAGGGGACACAGTAAAAAAAATAATCTCTTTTTCTTGCTAACTTTACAAAGCATTTGTCTGAAAAGTGCTCCTTATGTATTGTATTTAAGAGAAATTGAGATCTTAAACATGTCAATAAATTCTTTACTAAAGGACTAAAACAAAAATTTTGACCCTCCAAACAAATGCTACAAATATGTGACAGGGAAGAACACGTGCAATCTCTCCAAGTATTCTTGAATTTGACAGCCTTCACTTCAAGTCTATCAGACATTCATACAATCATATACAAGTTTTCATTTCAAGAAAAACTGTAACACTTTGCTATATCTCCAAACATAAAGGAAAAATACAGGGATCATATTGGATTTGGCTGAGACTAAATAAAATAGCCTTACAGATATACAGAAAAATGTTAAACAAAAATAACATGAATTGGAAGTTTGTTTCTCTTATGGTCTGAAAACAATTTATACACAGGAGTCAGGTCATAAATCTGTTTACTTTTCAATTTCTTTAAAAACAGAACCACATAAAAAGCACAAAATAATAAATCAGGCAAGAGAGCCTTAAACCTTAACAGTCTCATTCTGATTATTTCTTCTTTTGATACATTCTAAGACAAACCATTCAACTTTCTGTGTTCTGAATTTTTTATCAACATGGGATTAAGATCTACCTCATGGGGACAGTTCACAAAATGATGGATTGTACAGAGCATCAACAAGATCACTGCTGCATAAGCAAATCCTGAAGGAAAAAGTAAGATTTAGAAAAGCATTGAAAATTTTGCAGTATATTTTATTTTTATTTTAAAGAATACTAGGAAAAAATTTATTTCCAAAATTATTTCTTCCTGGTTGGCTAAGAGTGTGTTATTTTTAAATTATCCTTCCTGCTCCTAAATAATTGATTTTAGTAGCTTAAAAAGTGTATCTTTAAATGTGCCACAGCTATAATTCTTTTACAAAGGTAGTATTTTAAAACAAAAACTATAATGTAACCAATGACACTAGCAGATCCAATACATGAAAGTTAGAAAAGCAATGGCCAAGCCAGTCTCTTGTCATAGTCACCATCTCTCCAACCTTTTTCCCCCTTTGCTTATGTTCAGTTCCTTTTCTTTCTTCTTTTTATTTTACTTTCTTCCTTAAAACTAGTCATAATTAAGTCATTAGGGAGCTTTCAGTACATGTCAGGGGCATCTAAGTAGTGGGCTGCTTTTCATGACACCCATAGTAGATCACAAACACACGTACATTTTTTTGAAGAAATACAGTAGATATGGCCTAGGTACCAAAAAAATTGATGGATATTACACAAACGTGTGCCATTTTTTGGTCATTAATCCTTCACAAGGTTCTAGTCACATAACATAATTGTTATGATATTATACTTGGGCAACACAAGAATTTGACCTTTAATTACAATTAATGATTTACCAAAACCTGTTGCTGCCACTGACTATCCCAGGGGCAGTGGCTAACAGACGAGTAGGTCAAAAATCGCAGGCATTTATTCTACTGGCCATAAATTGAACAAACATGGGCATGACGGACTTAGCACTATTCTGGGTTGTGCTATAGAGTTCAATGAGGAGTCAAATCTGGTCCCTAACCCTCCAGAACTTAAAATCTTGTTTGGAAGATATCTTAGGAGAAGCTGAACATAAGTCAGACCATAGATAATAACTGGACTAGAGTATTTTAATAATATCTTGGTAATATATGATAGACACCAGGTCTAGCACAGAGAAATTTATATACATTTCACATTATCCTCACAAAAAATTGCATGAACTAAGAATTATTACTCTTATTTTACAAATTAAGAAACTATTCTAAAAAATTGAATACCACCCAGGGTCACAGCTGATAAGTAGCAGAGATAAGATATTGAACCCAGCTCTGACTCAAATTCTATGCTCTTCACCTATCATGATACAGCACATTAATTCATTGGATCCTCACAAAATATCTCTGAAAAAAGTAAGGAAAGAGGAAGATTAATACTTATTAAGAAAGTATCATGTCAGGAACTTTTAGAACATCTATCTCACATTTAAATTTCAAAACAAAATAATCACACAAGGTAAGTATCTTCATTCCCATCACACAGATGAGAAACCTAAAGCTTTTGCCTAAGTAAGAGATTAGCTAAGCAGCAAAGTATGAGGTTCCAAAACCTTATCTCTCTCACTCCATGCACCCTTGTCATGCAAAGCAAATAAGCTTGTTAAAGAGGCAGACACCAATAAAAGGGGTTCAAAATGAACAAAAGCCTGGAAATAAGATCAGATCATGTGTGCGGTGGGTAGGAGGGTGTGTACTGGAAGGGGGCTACTTATAATTTAAGGTCTTAACATCAGACAAATGAATGGTATTTATCCCTTCTCTTAAGTCATAACAACATTCAAGTGGACATAACCCTACCGTGCTCAAGGTCCTTATAATGGCAAATACTGTTACTATACAGTACACCTCTTCAGGCCACCCCAGTCAAATAAATAGTGTTGCTGTTCTTGGCACACAAAGTGGCACATAATATTCTAAAACTCCTTTAAATTTTGAGAGCTTTATGTTATTCTAAGCTACACTCAAGCTAAATAGCACAGGCTACTTCCATCTTAAAACCCCATTAAAACTGCCCTTATATTGTCTTAGTTTGTAATTGTTGCCATCAAAGAAACATGGATGAGAGAGAAAAGATCTAAAGACACAAAATGATAAAAAAGAAAAAATAATTCATCAAAAAAAACACAAAAAAATCGGCCAAGCTGGGAGAATTGCTTGAGGTCAGGCATTCGAGACCAGCCTGAGCAAGAGCAAGATGTCATCTCTACAAAAAATGGAAAAAATTCAGTCAGGCATGGTGATGCGTGCCTGTAGTTCAGCAACTCAAAAGGCTGAGGCAGGAGGATCACTTAGGCCCAGGAGTATGAGGTTACAGTGAGCTGTGATGAGGCCACTACATTCTAGCCAGGGTGACAGAATGAGACTCTGTCTCAAAAAAAAAAAAAAAAAATCAAGTATGAAATCTCAGGTTATATGGCTATATATAATTAGGTGATGAAGATACTGAAAGGTTCACTAGCAAGAACACTGACAGGTTTTGAACTCAGTATTGAAAGGACATGGGCATGCCAGACAGGTGCTTGTTGCTTCCATTTCCATAGACTTCACAGCAAACTTGTGTGGTAAAGATTAGTGGCCCCATCCTACAATCAGTAAACAGATTTGGAGCAGTTAAGTAATCAGCCCAAGACAGCACTGTCAGTCAGTGGCAGAGCTGGGACTGAAAGCCCAGTCAATCTGATTCCAAAGTCAATGCTCCTTACCAGGCCTACTACCCTTCCAGAACATCCATTCAACTCTATGGACAGTATCCTAAAATTGAAGACTGATGTATGTGTTGCACAAAATTTTATGGCTCTACATGGTTATACATTTAGAAAAGGAGGAAGTATATTCTACCAAACCAGTAATTTTATGTGTTATTTCCCAAGCTCAATGGAATGCCGTAACTTATTTTTTCATTGTACTAGTAAAAAATAAAAGTGCTCATTTCTTTAGTACTAGTGCAGAATTTCTTAGAATTCTTAGATTATGTGTTTTTAGAATATAATATTCTTTTAAAAGCATATTTCAAGCCCACTAAAACAATCTCTTTCTGAAGAATTTTGAATAGGAATATACACTAGCTATTACAGAGATTTATATTGATAGACAAAATCTGGTATCATTTCTCTAATCCATTCTCTTCATTGTGACCCCCTTTATTGAAATTTGAGATGTATGTCATATATGGTTTTTATGATTGTTTTGAATCCCCAATATTTTAATTTATCTCAGTGATATAACATGCACACTTTTCTTTAAAGTTTCATGCAATCTTCTCAAGTATAACAGCGCCCACTTTAGGTCACACGAAGGTCTGTGTCTATCTGCCAAACAATCCTGACCTTGATCCCTGCCCCAAACCACCACTGAGATATATCTCTTTCATATTTATCATTTTATTAATTTCTGAATCTTATTAATTTAAATGACATGGCTTCTGCCTTCAAACAAGTTCACAGTCCAGGGCAGCACCATCCAATAGAGCTTTCTGTGGTGGTAGAAATGGTCTAAATCTCTGCTGTCCAACACAGCAACTGTGAGCTACATGTGGCTATTAAGCAATTGAAATGCAGGTAGGGCAGGTGAGTAACTGAATTTTTAATAATATTTCATTTTAATTAATTTAAATTGAATAGCCACAGCACAGATCTAATGGGTCTAATTAGACATGAAACAGCAACAATGAAAAAAGCAAAATAATTAATGCTATATAGACAGTGGCCTCTTGAGAGTATAGATGGGTGATGAACTTTGATTATGAAAGGTCTCCACAAAGAAGGAGGTAGTTGAAAGATACGGAGATTCTAGTGGTTAGAGAATAGGAGAGTGGCATTCCAAAATGAGGGCACAGTGGCATTCCAAAATGAGGGCACAGGGTGAACAAATGAGGGTGCATGGTGTATTCCCAAATTAGTAGAAGGGATTATCCCATATGGATTTATTGCTAATATGTCCATATTCACTGACAAACCCCACCATCCCTCCAGCACATTTCTTGTACATAATAGATCTCAAGTGCACTTCTAATGCATGGATTTTAAAAGCAAGTAATAACCACATAATTTATTTTAATATAGCAAGCACATCTAGGAATCAAAAAAAGGGAACATTCTTGTATGTATTGTTGTAGCTTTCATAAATAAGTGACAGATAATTTTCAAGTGAAAAGTAGGAAGGGAAAAAGATGCTAGTGAATGGTAAACAGAGAATCTGATCAAGTTAAGACAATGACACGGCGAGAGATGGGGGAAGTAGGTGCACAGACTATGGAGAAATAGAAGTGCTTATTATTAATCTCTAAGTTACTTTGTATTATGTTCTAAAGGAGAAAATTTGAAGTATCTGTGGAATGTCTGGTACTCTCCTATAATAAGAAATAAAAGATTTTATGGTGTATCAAAATACATGGTTGTGGATACCACAGTTTTTACACTCACAAGGATCTTAATATGTGCTATCAGCATTCAACAGTGTTTCAGAATTATAGGTTTCTTTCTTTTTCCCTTTTTTTCCTCAAGAGGCATTATAGTTATCCTATCAGGTTTTTCAGGTTTTTTGTTTTGTTTTCTTTTTTGTTTGTTTATTTGCTTTTAATGCCTGGCAGTGACAAAGTCATTGAAAATAATACAATACATTGAATGAGTCCTACTAGGTTATAACATAGAATCATAAAATAATTTCATGGCAAAAGCTAAATATTAAAAAATACCACACCTGTACCCCCCAAATCACAAAATCATCCCTACTTTAATGTGCAGTTTAAAAATACCTAACAAATGCAAGGTCACTCTTGTGACTTTTATGTTTGTGGTGATTTTAATCCTGTTTTGAAGAGGAGAAAAATATTCTTGTTTCTTAGGAAACTATTTTTTCCCTAGTATTCTATAACATGAATTTTTTTTACAGTAAAAATATAACTTGTTTCTGACAGTTCTTTTTACTTTGCTTTCAAGTACAAAGAAAAAGCCTTTAAATCAAGAAAATAAAACAAAAATTCTATATTTCAAAATCCACTGCAACCCTCTAGCTTCTGTGGAATCCACTGGAATATATATTCCTTAAGGTCAAGGGTTTGTCCCGCTCCATTGCTATTTTTCTGGTGCCTGAAACAGTGCATATAACCTGTAGCAAGTGTTCAATAAATATTTATTGAATGAATAAGTTAGTGACTAGAAATGTGTAAACAAGTTTTTGTTGTGGTTGTTGTTGAAACATATAATTGAGGAGTCATCTGGTTTTAACCAACAGTAACTTTGAACTCATTTTCTACCTTCAAAAAAGATGTCAAGATTTTAGCAAATGGTATTTAGTAAAATAAACTTTGTAAGTGCATTCACATTTGCAGAAAGGTTGTACTTAGTCTGTGTCTTACATCACCCTTTAGCAGTGAGTACTGCTAAGTGTAGCCTGAGATCTCAGCCCTGCCCTAGCCCTGAGCTACTTCTAACCAATGCAGAGAAGGGCATCTAGATGTAGAGTGCTCTCCTAAGCTAGGGATCCAGTGTGCCTCAGGGAAATCCTGAGCATTCAGGTACCACCCAACCAAAGCTTCTACCCGCACCTTCACTTTGTTTGTCTGGCCCAGTGGGGTTCCTGCCTCTGCCTTCTTTCCTGGGCTCTTGTCTCTGACATCTGAGAGTACTCTCATCCTGCAGCTTAACCAGAGCAGGCATTCATAGTATCTAGCTCTTACTGGTGGGGTTGCCCAAGCTTACAAGACAGGGCTTCCATCATGGGTTTGTGATTTGTGCAGTTGCACAAACTCTGCTCTTAGAAAACTCTGTTATCACCATCTCCAAATGCTTAATAATTTTTGCTCAAGGGGCCCTGCACTGTCATTTTGCAAGGGACCCTGCAAATTAAGTAGCTGGTCCTGCCACAATCCTGTGCAGCTGGCAAATCTGAAGCCTGGAGCCAAAGGATTTAGGATCAAGACTCAAACCATCCTTGAGTACATGATATAAAATTTTCCTAAGTTTTCTCAACTGAAAAAGGGAGAAAGTGCCTGTTCCTCTCTACTTCACAGGTATATAAAGGGAAGGGCTTTGACCTCTTGTGAAGAAAAAAATATGTAAGCATCCATTACTTCTTTGTCTTTCCTCTGCTTTCACACTTTACTAAAATGGCAGTGGAAAATAACAGAATTATTTCACATTTCATAAAAACACTAACGTGCGAAAAATATTTCTTAAAATAAATACAGTCCTTGTTCTTTCTCCTTTCCTCCAACTTTCTCACCTTGTAATTCCAACCAGAACCACTTGTTGGTATAAGAAAGTTCCCAGGAAAAAAACTGAGATAAATATTACGTGAAAAAGTATTTGGTCTAAAGGTCAAAATGTCTCCCCAAAATGGGGAAAAAGTAAACTCACAGTTTGGAAGATTAAAAATTCATTAATACATGCAGCTTATAGCATAAATGACTTCATGTATACGAAAACGCCCTGTATGTACTGTATCCATCTATCTATACATGCATACATATAGAACTGTCCATATAAACTATAGAAGTACAAGGAATCCTTATGGAAGAAAATACCACATGACCTCAGTCTCCACCTCTGTCTGGTTTACAGGATAAAATATCAGCAAATGTAAATAAACCACAAGCTCTTAGCCCATAACTACCATACAGAAAAATCACTTTTTACCTGAAAATGAAAATCCTATGAATGGGAAATTAGAAATGGTAAGAAACACATATGTATCTTAAAGGTCATAGTTGTATAGAATATTGTATTTGTTAACATATTGAAAACATGTAAATATTAATATTATGTGGTAGGAGAATTTGGATTCCATATAAGAAAACCTAATTCCTCAATAATTATATTCACCCTCGACATTTAAGTGAAAAATTGAAAAACCAAAATGTGAAAGAAAACAAAGAGAGATGGAATTTCTTCCTTCTGTGAGCCAAAGAATATTTAACCACAGAAGTATATAAGGCCCCCAACAAAAATGTGCTGGTCTACAATACAACCGAAATAGTCAAGACTTAAAAACTATTTTTTCTGGTACAGGAACCAATATACTAGTTGTCATAATAACAAATTACCTAGACAATATTAAACATAAGTGATAGTCACAAAATGGGAATCCAAGTTACATTTAAACAAATGCACATATTATTCTTTATTGTCATCTGTAATGCTTTGATCATTGAGGAGATCCAATAGCACTCTGCTCTATTTTCTTTTTCTCTAACATGTTGGAACTCACACATACATAATGGGGATAAGGAGAAGAGAACAGTGGGCCTTTCTGCAATTCAACTACAACCTCTGGCTTTCTCCCAATTACCTAATGTTTTTTACAGTGTATAGTATTTCATACTTCTGAATAGATGGTGTTTATATGAATTTCTCTCCCCTCTGGACATTTTCAAGCAGTACATATGTGAATTCTTTCTCTTTCTCTTCTCTTTTTCCCTCTGCAAGTTTCACTCTTCTCCTTAAGCCATGTTGCTAGGAATAGCAGGCACCACTCTGAAGCTTGGTAATGGGCTTTAAAAGGTATAAGCAGCTCTGTTCACTGAAATGAAGAGCGCTTTCAATTTTTCACTCATTACTTCCTCTTAAAAAACTAAAAGAGAATGAAATAAATGAATATGCTCCAGGTTGGTGGGGTAGATATTTTAGAGCTGGTCTTATCACAAGATATAATTATTTCCATAATTAATTACATTGACCTAGTTTCTTAATAAATCAACTGATAAAATGGAGAAAATTATATAGTAATAATAAAAATGTATATATATAGTGTCATTTTATATCCACTTTTTCTCTTCTAACAAGTCTATGAAATATAATTATTTTCCCTTATTCTATAAATCAGAAAGCTTCATAAAAAACTGATCTGCTCAAGATCACATTAATGGTCTTCTAACAATCAATCCTGTTTCTTCTCTACTATAATCCAGGGCATCAGGCAGTTTGTTTCCCTATATTTAAGGTCAAGACAGCAAATATGCATGAAAGAGCAGAACTAAGGTAATCAACACAATTACATGCTTACTTGGACCTATTTATATATTTACTTTGGGACCATTATCAAATTCATCCCTTACATTTGAATACTAACTTGATGGGTCATCTAACATTTAGAAAAAATTCATAGCAAAATTCTGCTAAGAGGCATTGGTTTTTGAAATTTCTGGACTTAATGTGATTTTTCCATATGGTGAATAATATCTTTTCCCCATTGCTTTCTTTGCTATGTTCTGACTTAATCTCTTTATAAAGACACATTGGCAATAAAAATACTGGTAAGACTATTCTCTTCCTCAGTATTTCTATCAGTTCCAGGCTAGAGCCTAGCTTCTTTCATTGCTATTTTCAGGTTATATGGAAGAATTTTGGAAGGAAAAGTATAACAAAATGTACCTATGTGCCTCAAAACTAAACATATGTGTGTGTGTGTGTGTGTGTATATATATATATATATATATATATATAAAAATACCCAAAATGTGTCCATACATATGTGTGTGTATATATATTTCAGGAATTCACGAATCCACTCAATGACTCCTAAGGATTATGAATTCAAGTTAAGAACCCCTACTCTATGGAAGGAGAAATGGGATTTTATGATAGAAATATAGTATTAGGCACCAAATTGATAATGAGTATGTCAGGCCCTTTAGAAATTAGACAACTAGGAAGCATTAGAAACCAAGTCACCTGTAAGAGTGATGGAGAGCTTACAAAAGATGTAGCCACTATCACAAACACCCAAATCCTCAACCTTCTACCTACCATGGTAGTGGACATCTGATCACAATCTCCAAAGTGGGACAAAGCTAGGCAAATCTGCATTGTGTGTTATTTTAAGGTACTTGCTTCCCAGGTACCCATGCAGAGCCTCTATTTGAGGTAAGGACTCCTTTTGTAATTCTGGCTCAAGATCTATATTAAAAACAGTCCATCAGCCTCCCTAGAACTTTCCTATAGCCACTGCTTAATTATCCACAGCATTCCCCTTCACTCTCAATAATGTTTGATTTGGACAATAAATTATAGAGTCACTACAAATCTAGAGGCAAGGAAAGGAGAGCTGAGAAGAATGTATAGGTACATAAAAATTTTCTCCCTCAGGGCTAGAATGGGATTGGTTAACATACAACCTCTCTGTCTTCCTTTCCCTGGGCTCCATTCAATTCCCATTTGACTTTCTAAGAGGAGCAGGTGCCTCCCACCAGTGGGAAGATTACCAAACCTTTCCTTCTGCCACATCAGTGTGGGCGAAGAGAGACCTCCCTGAAAGTGGCTTCTGAAAGAGAAGACACTTGGGAATCAACAACTTTTAACACTTAAGTATACTGTATAAATACCTTCATCCCTTAATAGTATATCCTTAATTGCCTCCTCCTTAGGATATTTTCCAGTCAGCACAATAAAACCTACCCCCACAAATATTTGTCTAACCCTGGTTAACTTCTTGAGCTTAACCCCTTATGCCACTGCCTATGACACCGCCTGTGGTTCTTTAATGTTACTGTTGACAAACACTGCCCACTGTGTTCCCCTGGTTGAAAGAATAAGCGTTTTTAAAAACATACACAAAGAAAACTGTTCCTTTTAGATTCCCTAAAAAAAATGATTCAAGTAGAATATAAATCATGCTGTATGATTATCTCTTGCCAACAAGTAGTCCCAAATGGCAGAGAACTCTGCTTAAAAGAATAATTCAGGTATCATTCATATAATAAAAAATTGTCTGAGAAGTCCAGCAGAGTTGGCACAAAAAATTATTTACACTACTAATTTGCTGTCATTGCCATCCATACATTTAGGAGGACCTTCCCCTCTATCCTTTCCAGAATTATCACATTATAATCTCTCTCACACTTAAAAATATAAAATACAATCACCACCTACGCAACACTCCTGAGCTAAAGCCAGCGGGCGTGCTGACAGTGGTAAGATTGCAGAGGCTAAAGTGCCAAATCTCATCCACAATGCATTCCTCCACCGGCCTTTCAAAGGAGGAAGGTGAGGCTTTTCAGCAGAGGCTCTGTGACATTCATAATTTCTTTTCCCTCCAATATCCCTTTTATCAGTAAGTGAGAAAAGCAGTATGTACTTCTTTCTAATGAGTTTTTCAAATGAAAATGAAGAAAGGAATATCAAGTTCCACACATGTCTGGAAACAGGAAATAGTTTTGTTTTTCCAAATGTCTTCAGAATTGAAATATCTTTAACGCAGCACACCAATAGCAACCACCTATTAAAAATTAGAACAAAAAATCCCTCAGGAGAAGGCTTGTTTTGCAAGTCCAAAGATAAACCTTTATTGCTAAAATCAATTGAGTTTTAGAGACCTTACAATGTTATAAAAATTGTGGCCCTTTCAAGGAATATTCTTTTGATCTGCTAAGCAATTTTTGCTATATGTTCATCAAATTATTTGTTGATAAGAAAATTTAGGCAGAAGTGCTGTGTCTTTATCAAAAAATCTGATTCTTCAAACAGTTACATATGGAGTTTCTTCCTTATACAGCTATTAGTATTGGTACTGGTATAATTTTTTCTTGCTAACATTTATTACATCTACATTCTGCCTATTTTGTTGCATTCCTTTATTTAAACCTCAGACAACACTGTAATATAGGCAATTTTATTAATCCTATTTAATAGATTAAAAAAAGGTCAAATTATCTGCTAAAGTCATACAGGTATTAAATGATGTAGCTCTTAACCACCACATCATACTGACATCTTGGAAAGGAAAATTCATTTATTTTAAAGATCTATTTGAACACTGAAAAGAAACATCTGAGTTTAGTGTACATGAAATGGTGATTGTTAGGGTGGCATGCAATAGATTTGTTTATAAATAATGAAAAAAAATTCTAAAATATAGATAATCAGAATAAAAACCAGTGTAAGCTAAGGGCACATATAATCATGAAACAAGAAAATTGGGTCCTAAATACTACTAATAATGACTATAATATTTGTAGTAAAGAAAGTGAGACTTTCACCCTGTCAATATCAGATCACATACTCCAAGAGCACTGCTTGTACTCAGTTGGGTTTCCAGCTTTAAAGGGGATACAGAGAAGCTTTGCCAAATGGGAGCCAGCAAAATTTAGTGGTTAGGAATGTGAGTTCTGGTACTTGATACTTGGGTGCAAACCAGAGGTCTTCTACTTACCAGCCATGACAAGTTACCCCACTCTCACTGCCTCTATTCTCTCAGCGGGACAAAGGGAATAATAACAACAATAATACTAACAAATATTTAACAGGGTTGTTGGGAGGATTTAATGAGATCAAACATTAGTAAGATAAAGGACAAGCATTCAATTAATATGAACTGTTAATATATTCAAAGAAGAAAATTCAGAATAATGATGAGATTTGAAATATCATACAAGAGACAGATGAATAGAACTTAGAAAAGGTGAAGGACTTGATTTCCACGGCCTCCAGAATCACAGACTTTCAAATCACTGAATAGAAACTACAGTAAAATGAATTCTGGTTCACAAAAGACTTTGTGAGAATTAGAGCTCCCCAAAGACAGAATGGACATCTTCAGAATTAGATATTTATTTAGCAGGTACATTGTAGGGGAGATTAAAAGAGGAAAGAGGTTTGGTCAAATATCTTTTAAGCTTCTTTCAAAATTGAAGATGCTGTGGAAAAAAAAGTGACCTTAGGCAATCACGTGAAGCAACTTCTCCTCTTACTGCAAAAGTCTAGTTAGGTAGAAAAACCAGCCGACGATTTCTAATCACCTCATCTTTGAAGCGTAATATTTTCTAACATTTCTTGCCCACATTGATTCTTCAATTCTATGAATTGTTAGAATTCTTATAAATAAAATGTTTACATTTTAAAAATACACAGTCTTATAATTATCTCTAGCTCTTTCAATTGACTTTTTAAAATTCCAAATCAATTATTGATGCTGGGAGACTGGAGATCATATAATACATCGTTCTTCTATACCTTATGGTACTTAGCACATTGATGGACGGAGAAGTAAACGCTCAGCAAATAGTGATTTCTGTTCAAAGATAAAGTATACTGTTTAACAGAAATCTCAATATGAATCCAAGAAACTTACAATGAATAACTGTATTTTACTTGTATAATAAAAAGCTGGAGAATAAAATTATCTAGGAATTTCAAAAGTAAGGATATATCTAAGTTCCCAATGTTGGCAAAAGAGAGAACTTAAATAGACTTAATTATAGACAGATTATTTATCAACAAAAAAGAACATTTTTCATTTTGAGAAAGTTGGAAAATTAAAAAAATTTTTTTTTTAGAAATAAGGTCTTGCTCTGTTGCCTAGGCTGGAGTGAAGCGAAGCACTCATAGCTCACTGTAACCTCTAACTCCTGGCTTCAAGTGATCCTCCCACTTCAGCTTCCCAAGTAGCTAGTAGCTAGGACTACAGATGTGCTCCACCATGCCTGGCTAATGAGTTTTAAATTATTTTTAGTAGAGATGGGGTCTCACTATGTTTTCCAGGCTGGTCTCAAGTCCTGGCTTCAAGTAATCCTCCTGCCTCGGCCTCCCAAAGTGCTGGGATTACAGGCATGAGCCACTGTGCCCAGCAAGCATCCTGCATTTCTATCCACTCTGACAATCTTTGCCTTTTAATTGGTTTATTTTAACCATTCAAATTTATTTATTCATTTATTTATTTTTAGAGACAGAGTCTCGCTCTGTTGCCCAGGATGGAATGCAGTGCCATGATCACAGCTCACTGCAACCTCGAATTTCTGGCTCAAGTAATTCTCCTGCCTCAGCTAGGACTATAGACACACACCACCATGCCCAGATAATTTTTTAAAACTTTTTATTTTTGTAGAAATGGGATCTTGCTATGTTGCCCAACCCAGCCAGAAAATTTATCAGTAGTAATTTTTCCCATACCAGAAGCATAATCTATGTTGCTTTATTAAAAACTAAACTTTATAGAAAAAATGTGCACTATAGAACGTTTATTGTATTGCGTATGTGTTACATGACACTCATTTCAGTATTAGAATAATTATTTTCTTCATTCCTACTGACAATAAGTAAAGAACTATTAATTCAGTTGTAATAATAGATTGATTATATATAATTTATCCTGTAGATACCTTTTTGTTATTTCTCTGTATATATTAAATTTGCCTTCTATCTACGACCCTTGTTCTACAAAAGTAAAATCAAAACTTAAATATGCCTTCCTTTTACTTTCAAAAAAGTGAAGAACTCTCAATGTAATCCTCTTTAAACTGCAGAAGTCTGTTTGAACTCCTGAACTTTTAAAAAAGTTGACTTATTTTGAATTACAAAAAAACAGCTTTTTTCAGGGTTTTAATTTAGAAAACATAAAGGCAAAAGAATGTATAATTAATTATACTAACAAATGATTGCATTTTTCTCTAATCTGATAAAGACAAATGGATAGACAGATCACAATCCCAGGAAAGTCAAGATAATAACCTGTTAAAAAACTCTTGGCCGGGCGTGGTGGCTCATGCCTGCAATCCTAGCACTCTGGGAGGCCAGACTTAGGGAGGAGTATCACTTGAGCTCAGGAGTCAAGACCAGCCTGAGCAAGAGCAAGACCGAGACCCCATCTCTACTAAAAATAGAAAAATTAGCCAGGTGCAGTGGCGTGCACCTGTAGTCCCAGCTAATGTACCTACTAAGTAAATATCTAATTCTTAAGATGTCCGTTCTGTCTTTGGGAAGCTCTAATTCTCACAAAGTTCTTTTGTGAACCAGAATTCATTTTACTGTTAGTTTCCATTCAGTGATTTGAAAGTCTGTGATTCTGGAGGCCATGGAAATCGAGTCCCTCGCCTTTTCTAAGGTTGAGGCTGAGGCAGGAGGATTGTTTGAGCCTAGGTGTTGGAGGCTGCAGTGAGCTATGGTGATGCCACTGCACTCTAGCTCCGGCGACAGAGCAAGATCTTGTCGTAAAAAAAAAAAATACAGCCTAATAGTAAAAAATTAGGAGTTTTTGAATCAGAATGCCTAGGTTTGAATCCAGGATATATCAGTGAAGTAAACTTCAGCAAGTTACTTAATCTTTCTAAACCTCAGTTTTCCCACTTATAAGGAGGATTGAACAATATTATTTATCCTCATAAAATTCTAAGCATTTAATGACATAAATACTTGGCACATGCAGTAAACATTATTAAATTGTTTTAAACTAGTGTTGTTATCATTAGTAGTATCTGCTTATTCATAGTCCACTTTATAATCATAGCCCTGGACAGGGAACCAAGACATTTAAAGAACAGAATATAAAGCAGATTTTCTCTACCAAGGGCTTTCTTGGTGCCCTAAGGCTCCACAGAATGTGTTATCCCCACAAAGGGAAATGAGCAGAACCCACGTCCACTGACCATGGCCCTCTTCCCTGTGAGGCAAGAATGGCTAGCTGGATGTCATTGTTATAATGTGTGGTCATGTTTCTGATGCTCTACATCTGTACATTCTAGAACCATGGTATTGAACAAAGCTAGCCAGGATATACTTCAGTCTCAAAACCCAACATTTTGAACAAGCACCCTGAAATAAACACATAGTTTATGTAAATGACCTTCTGTACCGATAAATTATATTATAAAGCATTCTGAAGAAAGGACTAACCAAAAGTCTGAACCTTTCTTCAAACACTGTTTCCCTGGAACTATTTCAGGTTAAGATAAACGGGGAATGCCAGTTGTGTTACCAGGCAACATTGTTTATTGCTGGTGAAATGCATCTGCACCCACAGGACTGTGATCGAATTACAAAATCATTTTGGGACTCACAGACCTCAGCTTCCTTGTGTACAGTGTGCTCTTGCAACTGAGGGCATCCCTGGGCTCTTACCCAGTTATTGGTTGCCATATAGCATATGCCTCACCCAAGGCAAGCTAGTTCATACCTGCTCATATGGTCTCCTTACCTTAAACTGAGTTGCTCCATGGGGCATGAGGAGAAGGAGGTGGAAAATGGTTCCTGAGCAACTACAGGAACTCCCACTGAAGAAGTGCCTGACATAATCCTGTTGACAGTTAATGTTTCCTGCCCCAGTATCCTGCTAAACCACAGGAACCTGTGGCCAGATAATGGCCTATCCCTACTGTGTCATATAAGTGTGAATGTCAAGCCAAAACCACCAAGTCTACTGCTGGTGGTTATGCAGACATATGCATACACAAACACATATTATTTTCTTCATCTATCTTCATAAATTATTGTAAGCACCATCCCTTTGAGTGTACTGTCCTGGTACACATACTTTTCAGAATATTTTCGGTATATTCTTTGTAATAGCTTAGGATGCTTTCTTTTTTCCCTTTGTGATTTTTTAGTGTTTCTGACAGATCCTAATCTTTAGACATTTTAAATCTTTGGCTTTCTTTGCACCTATTACTTCCTTTAGACCTTTTAAAACTAAAAAATGGGAATGCCATTGTTACAAATTCTGCAGTGGCAAGACAGTTTCAGGAAACACAAAACACTAAAATATCTTCTTCAAGTTCTTCATTTCTTATCACTGTTCCTTTAGAAGATATTAGGATATTATTTACAGGGGGCTTTAAAAATTACAACATTGTGGACAAGTAATTCTAGCTTTTAATTTTAATATACTTTTACACTGGTTTTATTAAAATATACTATACTAAAAATAGAATTATTTCTTTCACTCTTGACATTACCTTCAATTTCAAGTCATCAAATACTTTACCACTTCTCATGAAAATTCCTATAGAGTTGTCTTTCATTACCTCATTTTTAGGCACAAATAGTTTTAAAAAATATATTTTGAAACTTACCCTTGATGGATGAAAAATCACCTATGTAGTACAATGTACACTATTCAGGTGATGGGTACACTAAAAGTCCAGACTTCACCACTATATAACATATACATGTAACAGAATTGAACTTTTACTCCCTAAATCTATTACATTTTTTTAAAAAGTCAAAAAAAAAAGAAATTAAAAAATATTTCAAATAAACATTCCTATGCCAAGAAAACAAAAAAAAACTTACCCTGAAACATGCAACATCAGCAGCATATAGAAGACAAAGAAGAGGTTATGAGTATACCAGAAGATATCATAGTTAGAAACTCTGCAAAAAACAAATAAATTAGTTTCAATGCTATTTTACATTCCATCTCACTAAAAAGATTATGTACTGTTTCAAACATGTCACAATTTAAGAAAGCTAAAATATGAGTTCATCTAAGATTTATCTATTAATACCAAAGTATTAATACCATATGCTAAGAACTGACAAAATTGTAAGTAACAATGTATTATTTGGAGGGTTCTTTGTATTTCAAATAAAGACACGTGAAAATAATTAAAATAAGGTGTTTATTTTAAAGTTATTATAAGGCTAAGGAATGGGGAGTAGTCTGTTAATATATACTTCTGCTGTCCTTTTTATCAATATTCTCAATTTTCAAATAATTTCTAAAACTACTAATGTTCTTCTCCAAATACATATTTTAAGAGTAGTCCAAGAGAAATTCAAAAGGAAAGAAATTAAAATCAGTGATGATCCAAGTTTTATATTCTTTTCCTGGACAGAGTAACATAAGAATGATGGTTTGATGTTCTAAGGGAGGACAAAGAGTCTGAAAAGGGTTGGAATGATAAGCATAATCTATAGAATGTTTGAGAGAAGTAAAAAGACTGACAGTTATTTTATTTCATATGTCTAGGGTGGATATTTCAGGATCTTGCAGGTGGAGGGCAGGTATTTATAAAAGCTTCCTAGGTGATTTTGATACACCCCCCCTTGAACTTTTCAGAACCCCTTACATAAGCAGTACCCAATTGTTTCACATTTGCTCCATGCATAGTATTTGTTATCAAAAACAATATATCATTACCATCCTTGTAACATATATAATTTTACACATATCTGATTTTTTTAATAAAAATTACTAAAAGTAGTATTGCTAGATCAAAGGATACACATTTGTAATGCTTTTGATACACACTGCTCATTGCTCTCTGAAAACATGTTTATTAACTATAAACCCAACCATAGAGTAGGATAGGATTGCCCGTTTCCCCAAACACACACCCAAAATTGTAAGTTTTCATTACTTGTTGTAAGTGGCATTGGGTATTATTTCATATGTGTATTACTTACGTTAAATTCTTCCATGAATTCTCTGTTCATGATGATTACCCATTTTTATAGGGTGTTTTTCTGAATTGATATGTGTAAACTATTTACATTTTAAGAATGCACTGATTTCTTGTGATTGTAATAACTTGTCCAATATCATATCTACTTTTCTATTTTTATAGTGTATATTGACATGCAGAAGTTTTAGTTCTCATATTTTTAGACAAATGAATATTTCCTATATGATTCCTTATCCATTTGAGGTCTGATAAATATCCATTTTAAAGTTTCTTCTAAATTTTTGATGGTATCATTTTTTACATTTGACTCCGTCATTTATCTAAACCTTCATTAGCTTAAACCTTACCTTCCTCAAAAGCTTGTAATGGCACCTTTATTACTTAGCAGATTCTTATATACAGCAAGGTCCCTTACAGGGCTTTCCGTTGACTCTGTCTCTTGGTTCAATGTCTTGGTCATTTCTGCAAGTAAGTCCCACTCTCTTTCAAGCTTAATCATTTTAATGTTTAGTAAGGCACATCCTTCCTTTTACTCCTCTTTTGCAACATATACTTGGATGTTCCCTCAGATGAACTTTAGAACCACTTTGCTAAACTCAAAAAACAAACAAAATAACCTGTCTGGGATTTTTATTGGAATTGCAACACTATTAAAATATAATTGAGGAAAAACTACATCTTTATAGTATACAGCCTTTATTCAAATGTCTATATATTTTCCTCAGTGAATTTATGTGGCTTGTTCTCTATATAACTCTCAGTTTCTTATTAAGTTTATTTATAGATGTTTCTGCTGCAATTGTGAGTGGTATATTTTTATTTTATTCAATTTTCAAACTGACTATAGATGGTACAGAGAAGAGCTGTTTTTTATATTTGTTTTATATTCAATTACCATTTTCAACTCTTATTTGGTGTTCACACTAAATTTTTTCAAAATACTCTTAGATTTTCTGGGTAGACAATTATATCTACTTTCCTGAAAATATTGATAATTTGCTGTGGCATTTTTTCTAATAATTCCAAATGTTGCATTTCTTACCATACATAAATAATGGTGGAATTAAAAATATCACCTGGGTTTTTTCCTGCTTTTTGTATGAACATATGTAGTGTTTTACTGTTAAGTATGACCTTAATTCTGGCTTTTATAATTTTTAATTCTATAAAGGAAATCATTTAATTTCTATTTTATTTACTATGGTCATGTTAATTCAGAATTGGAGTTCATATTTAACAACTGTCATTTTAAAATTGATTAAGATGAGAAAAACGCTTGCATTCCTGTCATCTGTTAATAGGATGTGTTATTTATTTTAATAGATAGACCCATACTGAATTGTCTTTGAATTAGTAGACTACATTCCACTATCAGAAATCAAACACTGGAAACTTATTTATTCATTAAATTTTTCTAATGGTTTATTTTCTCACTGGTAAAGAGAAAAGGTATCTATCTCCACAATCCATTTAAGAATTTCATAATTCACACATTAATGCTTGGAGAAAAGCAAACTAGGGGTTATAATCTCCTTTAAACAAATAATAAAAACTGAAGATTAAGAGATGCTCAATGAATTTTTTATAAGAGCAAATGTAATAGTTCAGTTGAGAATAGCTCATTTGACAAAACTCTCTCAAGGACTGTTTTCCAGATATAGAACATCCATCTCTCTTCAGTTTTGTAAATAAATATGTCAGATGCTGCAATTTTCCTTCAAGAACTCCTAAAACTGAAAAAGTAAGTTTTAAAATGATTCCTTTACCTATGTAAAATAAAATTTCTTCCCACAAAATTGGCACCCTCATGTATTAATGTTTGTGCTTTGACTATAAGACAATTTTTGATTCTTACAAAAAGTTTTAAAAGTGTGCTTACTACTTGATCCAGCTATTTTACATCTAGAGATTTTTCCTTAAGACATCACTGAAAAAGTATGCAAAGACTTATGGATGGGGGTGTTTGTTTCAGAATTGAAATATTGAAAAAATGGAATCAACTCAAAACATCCAACAATATGGGACTGGGAAAATACTGCATATCTACCCATACAGTGATATGCTGTGCTATCGGTAAAGGGAATGATAAAGATATATTTATTAAATGAAAAAAATTTATGACATAAATTTAAGTAAAAAGCAGATTTAAAATAATATTATAATATCCTATTTTTGTTAAATATATATATATATATATGAGAAAGAAAGATTAGGAAAAGAAAAGGAGTGATTTTGGTGGGGGTATGAGTGAAAAAGAGCAAGGAGGATTAAGTCTATAAAACTAAACACTACAAAGTTTACAGTGTTAATCTCTTAGTGGTGACTTTGTAAGGTTTTGGGGTGTATGTACGTATGTGTGTGTAGAATATGTTTATAAGTATAAAGATAGATTCATTTGAGTGTATTACTGGGAAATTATTTTCAAAGGATATATAAATATATGTATTTGTGTGTTTCCATTAAATTTCACATCTCAACAAATAGAGTAATTGAGAATTTTTGAAGATTAGAAGAAATATATATGTTATGTTTCTTCTTTTTGCTTTCTTTAACTGAAAAGTTTGATCAGAAACATAAAACACCATAATTATTCTGAAAAATAGAATGTGTCCATCAGAAAGAACATGTGAAAGTGCTCCTGATAATATACATCTGAAATTGTTCAAAATTTCTTAACTGGAAGAATCAATATGAATACAGATTTTCCAGTTATTTTAACAGATGTCAACCAAACATGTTTCCAAAGCTTTGCTTAAAACATTTTGTTAAATTACAGCAAAACAAACTCATATCAGGAAATCAGCTATAAAATAATTTTAAGTCACATATTCCTAGGAATCCACAAAGTCTCTGCGTGTACACATTGATTTTAATTCCGGTCCTATACAGATACACTGTCCTTCAGAAGGACAATCCTGAACAACTCAAATTCCCTTGGTCATCAAATTAAGTCTCCACACACAATTCCCTACCAACCCAGAATATCTGACTAATACAAACAGATTTTTCACAAACAAGAAATGATAAATAGAAGCATCTCTACTTTACTCCTAGTTACCCAGAAAAATCCATTAACCAGGACACTGCATTGGTTAAATACTTTGATTAATCAAGACTTTTTCTATATATGAAAATGAAGACAATCTGAAGAAAATCTAAATAACCTGACAGCTGGACATAAAAATAATGACTTTGACACTTACCTTATTGCATATGTAGAGGCTGTAATCATGAGGAATAGCACCACTACCATGCAGACCCCTGTCAGGCCAGGAACTATAAAAATGTACATAAGTACGTTTTAACTTAAATCTTACTAAGAAAAAAGTACAAAAAATTACTTTAAAATCTAAAGTACTATGTTGTTCTGTGGGAAGCCAAATTCAAATCATATATCTGCATGTATATGTTTTCCCTCAAGCCTTCTTAAACTCAACAGTTTCAAAGTGCTTAAGACAAAGCAGAGTCTTTTCTCTCTTTAACAGAAGGGTCCATTTTTGTATTCCTAAATATTCCACTCAGATTGGTGAATATGTACATACTTCTACAGGTACATACTATACCAAATGTCAGTAATTAGTGCAAAGGCACAAGGTTAACATTCCGTACCCTCGCTGTTTTGGTTTCCCCACCATAGTACTAAATCTCCCTTACTCTCTACTTCTCCTTTTATGGAATTAGTAGCTCCTTCAGTTTCAATTTCAAGTGACTGCTTTTGGGCTCCATTACCTGGAATAATTTTAAAGAAAAGATAAATAAAACCTAAAGTTTCTTAAAAACCACAAAATCTAGAACAAAAACTGTAGATTTGAAGAAAAAAATTGGTCGAGCACAGTTGTTCATGCCTGTAATCCTAGCACTTCGGGAGGCCAGGGTGGAAGGATCATTTGAGACCAGGAGTTCAAAACCAGAAGTTCAAGACCAACCTGGGCAACATAGCGAGACCACATCTATACAAAAAATTTAAAAATTAGCCAGGCGTGCTGGCACATGCCTGTAGTCCCAGCTACTCAGGAGGCTGACGCAGGAAGATCACTTGAGCCCAGGGGTTTGACGTTACAGTGAGCTATGATGATGCCACTGCACTCTAGCCCGGGCAACTGAGCAAGACCCTGTCTCAAAAAAAAGAAAGGAAAGAAAGGAAAGGAAAGGAAGAAAGAAAAGAAAGAAAGAAAGAAAGAAAGAAAGAAAGAAAGAAAGAAAGAAAGAAAGAAAGAAAGAAAGAAAGGAAGGAAGGAAGGAAGGAAGGAAGGAAGGAAGGAAGGAAGGAAGGAAGGAAGAAAGATTACAGTGCTGATGTTTTACAAATATCAGCAGACATATTTCTTCTTAGTATGGAAAATATGTGCTGAAATCAGTGCTTCTGACATAGCATAAAATTTGTTTTAAAGAAAGAAGAAAATGTGCAAACATGTCAAAATTAACAATGACATGATAGGTTGCTACAAATCTAACATTAGCAAACATAGCATGTTTAAAATGAATAGCTGATATGCCATATCCAAAACAGCTAAAATCTCAATAGTTCCCTTTCTTATTATCTCATTATTAGTACTACCAAATTAAATATCCCATCTATAAGTTACATTTGTTTATTCTTACAATCATACAAGCAACAGAAGTCCTAATGCCCCAGCTAAGGGGCTCTCTCAAATCAGACCACAAAGAAAAGCTATTGGAACAATTCCATCTGGAAAAGTACGGACATTCTCTTACTTCCCTTCTTGTCAAGGAACAACCTATAGAACACAAGGGCTATCATGGACTGTGAGCCACCAGTGGAAGAAGACAAGCTGGGTACGATGTAAGAGCAATACAGGTGGAATCATTAGGATTCCAACGTCAGAATCATTAGAAATAACATTAGAAATCTCAGTACAGCAGAAACAAGTGTCACTTGGAAAGGGACATGAAAAATAAAGGAGTTAGTCTTCAGCTTCTTAACACTTGAGTGCTCTCTCCTCCTCACTTTCCCCAGTACACAGATTTGGAAGCCTAACTAAACATGCTCTTCCCTAATGTTCCTAATCCAAATCATTTCTTCACTTCCTTCCTAGGATACTTCCTTTCTTATGTTCTTTTCCATTTCCTTCAAGTGAGTGCTTTACTTCCCAGGGGTAAGAGAAAAGCAAGATAACTAATCTAATTCACCCTAAAGGACTAAAAGTATGAAAAATCCACTATTTTTTAAAGAATAGCATGCCTACAAAATGACACTTCCAATTATTTACACAAAAGAAACACAAATATATAGTCACACAAAGACTTGTTCAAGAATGTTTATAGCTGCTTTATTCTAATAGTCAGCACCTGTAAACAACTCAGATCTCCATCAACAGAATGGATAAACAATTGTGGTACTACCTATACCCGGAAAATTAATCAGCAACAAAAATCTATGAACTGTTTAAGCAACAATATAGATGAATCACAAAATTATTGGACTGAATAAAAGAAGCCACACTATCCAACCCCTAAAAGTACAAACTCTATGATTCCTTTATATAATATTCTAGAAAATTCACACTATTTTTAGTGGTAGAAAGCAGACCAATTGCTAGGAGGGGGAGAAGGCAGAATGCATTAGAAAGGGGCACAAAAAAACTTTTGTGGTAACGAAAATTTTGTTATCTTGATTTTGGTGAAGGTTCCACATGGGTATATACATATTATGTCAAAACCAATCAAACTGTATACTTTATATATGTATAATTTAGTGTATTTAAACTACAATTCAATAAATTTTAAGGAAATAAAAGAGGAGGTCAGTCTCTCTAGTTTCAAATTATTTAAAATTTTTTAAAAGATCTTTATTTGACCAGATGAATAAATAACAGAATCCCAGATGGCTACATAGTGTGAAATTTGTAGTTGGAGGGGCCTGTCCAATTTTTTATTGGCCCTTTATTAATGTTCTATTATGCCTACATACAAGGTTTCCTATGTGGCTCTGAACATGCCAAGATTAGTCATGGAATGTCTGCAAATTACTTCATTGGAAGAACACCTGAAAAAACTGGGTATGTTTAGAATAGAGCTATAATTTCCAAAATGTATTATTTGAAAATTAATTATTTCAGATATTAATTTATATTACTTAAAAATGCCATAACCATTCCTTGAAAAGTCACAGAGCACATTTATGTATTAAAGTCTCTGAGAAGTACTAAAGTCAAGAAACCTGTTTAAACTTAAATATCTCCTCAAACTTATTTGACCAGAGAACTCTTTTTAGAGCAGAACATGGAAAACATATTGGAAAAACACAGAGGAGGTGAAATAGTTGACTTCAATCATTTGAAGATAAAGTAAAAGCCCCAGATAACCCAACCAGTGTCTTTTATCTAAAGAATTTGTTTTCCATTCTTATCTCCCAAAAGTGTAAAAGACCAAAGTTTATAATTTATAAAGTAACAGATTTCAAATCAATAAAGAACAATAACTGACAATTAGCAATGAACAAGAAAAAAGACATACTGTAATTAGAGTGGTCAAAAAGGAGGGGGTGGAGGCACAACCTTAAGAAGCCACAAATTCCTGCCACTGGACGCAAACAAGCAGAGGCAGGCTAACGCATTATCTGAGATGTTGTAGAGAAGGTCTATGCATCAAATAAAGGAGTTAAACAAACGATTTTTATTCATTCAGTGAACTCCTTGTAGGCATCTATAGTGTGCTGTTAAGTGCTAGAAATAAAATAAATACTGCTTTAAAAAACAATCCCAGTCGAGTGGGGGAGACAGACAGGTTTAGCAGGCAATTGCAACATTAAGTGCTGTAAAAGAGCTAAGCATTGAGTACTCTCTGGGTACATCAAAGGGCACCCTAACCTAGCCTTGAGTGACAGCTCAGCTCAGTCTCAATATATTAGCCTCTATGACTACATATACACATTCCAAGAGTCAGGAAACACAGGCTGGGAATGATTGGGCCATTCTAATCTCACTGGGCAAAGTTCTTTGACCAAGTGAAGTACACTGATTTTCCTGTGAACTCTTGAGTTTTTCAAATTAGGAAGCCAAACCTATACTTGTTTTCCTTCAGAAAATACATGCTTATATGTTTATTCTTATTGCTATTTATTTATGAATATTAGGTTCATTAATTAGTGGCCTTTAAAATGAATAAGCATTATACCACCATCTCTAGATGAACATGAGAGATCATTTCATCCATTCCCAGATGTGGTCAGAAATATACCATGGTCTATTCATTATCCTATTTTTCTAACATAATTGGAAACATAATTATATTTGCTTATGAAAGTTTTTTCTAATTAAAATTAGATATTGTACACTTTATCCTTACCATAAGGTACTACCAATTTGGAGATACGTAGTAACTATTTTCAAATGAATGTCTGGATAATTCAATCATTTATTATGTAGCAAGTCTAGCTACCATACTTTATGTCAGTTGTACTGCCAAAGGCATTATTTTCTACAGGACAACCTTAATTTCTCAGTACTAGGTTACATTAAAAAAATTTAAACACACAGAGATAGAAGACTCTATGTAACATTAAGAAAACTAAAATCTAACAAATCTCTTAATTAATAAAAATATTCTTTATGCTTTCCTTCATCAGGAACTTAATTTTCCCTAAGTGTTGTGCTTGGGAACATTCAAAGATGTCTGTGGACTAGTTTTAGTCATTATTAGTAATACAATACTGGATTAAGTCTATTTGTAGAAAATAGCATCTCTCAACCCATTAACATCCTTAGATTCCACTTTGCTCTTTCACCTGCTACTATTCAATGAGGTCAAACAGATGCCCTAGGAGCTCCAGACTCACATGTAGGGAGCTCTGTGGTCAGTTCCAGGCTGACCACCTGAGAAGGGGATGACTCCTGCACAGTATTTCTTTCCTGAAACTTTGTGAGCCTGGAACAACAAAATAATGTTCACTTGCTGATTTGGAGTGACTTAAATTGTTTATATGGACAGAAGCCCTACAAGAAATTTTTGCCCGGAACCCTGCATACCCTAGGGGCAGTCCCTCTCCACCCCAGAGAAGCTCACCTACAAGTGGAAAAGACAGTATATGTAAGGAAATAAACTATTCCACAATACAGTACTTCTATTGCCATCCCTTGGTGTCCACGGGGGATTGGTTCCAGGACCCCTCCCAAATACCAAAATCCAAGGATGCTCATGTCCCTTATATAAAATGGCATAGTATTTGCATATAATCTACACACATCTTCCCATACACTTTAAATCATCTCTAGATTACTTATAATACCTAATATAATCTAAATGCTATGTAAGTAACTGTTATGCTGCATTGTTTTTTATTTGTGTTTGTTATTGTTGTATTGTTATTTTTATTGCTTTTTTAAAAAATGTTGTTCATCCATGGTTGGTTGAATCTGTGGATCTGGAACGCACAGACATGGAGGGCTAACTGTACTACGTAGCTTTAGGAATCCAGATCAAGAAGAGACCAACTCTGCCTAGTGGAATTAGGGAGGAGTTTTTATATGACTGGGCATGTCAGCTGTAATTTCAAGGAGAAGCAGGCATTGACCAGGTGAACAAAAGAGAGTAAGCTACTTCAGGCAAAATGCAGGTAGTAGTGAAAAGGTATGCTCAAGAGTATCATAAGATGTTCAGTAGGGGTAGAAGAGTAACTCCAGAGGTACCTGGGAAGGGTTAGTAAAACACACTGCCGACTCTCTCCCAGAGACTCTCTGAGATGGCGCCAAGAAATTCCAGTTAAGTATCTTCTCTATTTAGTCAAACACCATGCATGGGGACCTCTGGGAAAGAACATGGGATGGTGGAATTTCATGCTAGGTAGAGAGATCACTTGCTCATGTAGAAGTATTAATTATACTAAGTATCTTAATGTAATATCTTAGTCACATAACAAATCATTTTATATCTTTGTATACTAAACTTTTAAAAGTATTTTAAATGTTCCAAGGCTTCTATTAAATGTTGTGCTGTAGAAAATAACATTAAAACAAAGTTCTTGTTTATTTCTTTTAAATGAATTCATATGAACCAAAAAATGCATTGATTCATACATAAGGTTTTGTTTTTCTGCTTTTTCCCCCCTCCTATTTCTCATCCAGACTCTTCAGGCTTAAATAAAAAACATGTTTTCAATGAGCAAAGTTGTAAACAAAACTGAATTGTGTTCCTAAAGAGAAAACTTTATAAGTGAAATACTTTATAAGTGGCAAATATCACAAACCTATAGGCAAAACCAAAATATATTTTATAAATCCAAATATATAGTTGTGACATGGAGGGGGAAAGCACCAGAATTATTGTTATTTTCCATCACAAAAGTGATTCAAAAGAAAAACAATGCATTTGACAGGGTAATGTGCCTCAGTCCCATGTGCAATTCTGACCCTTAATAGGGTATTGCAGCCAAACATTCATGATAGATCATCTCAACTACCCAATCATACTTGCCCCTGAAATACGTGGCTAAATACGTGCCAAAATAGAGCTTTTTCCTTTCATCTTTATATACATAAGGTTAGGAATGAGAAGAATTTTAGTAAGAATTATCTAACACCAGGGGAAAATTTTGAGATGTACAAATGAGCTTTAACAAATTAATAGTCTAGACTGAGATTTCATAGACAATAAGTTTGAGAAGGAAAAATAAATTACAAGTGAAATAGGAGACACATTTCAAGAAAAATAACTCATTTTAATGATTGTTTATCCTCTTTTTTATAGGTTTAAAGGTCACAAAAAGTCCTACTAAATTAATGAATTATAAGAACTACATTGATACCCAAAGTGCTTGGTGTTTCTTTCCAACACCTTGAGGGCAGGAACCCATTACATGCGGTCCTATCTCCCACTTGCCACAGCAGCAGGCACAAAGCAGGTCCTACAGAAGCATGGGGTTACGTTGTTTTCATTGGAAGAACACATGACATAGAAATGTGTTTGCTTACTTTTACCCTCCATTCATTCAAACCCCAACTGTTTGCCTTGTCCCTCCTCTCTGTACCCATTGCAACCTTATGACTGATCTCCTAACATTTGCTCTGATACGCCAATTTTCCATATGTTATATTTTAACATGTATCTAATTGCTGTGCAATTTGACAGTGCTTATTTTCAAAGATTTTCCTAAATCTAAATACAGGGCTAAGAATAACAACTTACCAGTCATGAAGAGAAGTTTTCTAGGATCCTGAGAAAAAGGGAAAAAAAATTGATTGAAGGATAAAACACTGGAGATAGATAATTCTACAAGGAGTACACAAGGTATATGACCCATACACTGGACACGTAAGATACTGTTCCTCAATGGAAACGAGAGAGACTCAATTAAGTTTTGTAACTTCTTCACAATGCTAGAGGAGATTATAACAAGTAAAAAATGCAACTCAGAGAAGTCTACCCATCTGAGAAAGGCAAAATACTGGACTCAAAAGGCCTAGGTTTTAATCTTAACAGCTACTTACAAGCTAGTGGTTTTAAGGCCACTCTTTGACCATTTAGAGACTCAATGTCTTTAGCTATAATGTGAAAATATTACTATATACTCTGTCTACCACAATTGCCAAATTGTACCTACAAGGTGTCAAGACAGTGAGAATCAAAATTTATAAAATACGTAGGGAGTTTTCACAGTGTAAACTCAGTGCAAAGAAGACTAATTAAGAATTTATTATGTTTCAAATATAGTGAAGGATGGAGAGATATTCAAATAGGGATATAATTCTGCTACTTAGAAATATGATGCATTAATATTGTTATAGTACTATTTCCCTTAAACTACATCTCTCATGCTATAACAGATCGTAGTCAACTTTTATTCTACCTTCTGGAAAACTTACGTCAATCCTCAATAGATTTGTGGATTTATTTTTCATCCTCAAGGTGCTTAATATCACACAAGCTTTTGAATTCCTTTCCTTATGCCTCCAATGAAGCTGGGGTCAGGCCAGACTATATACTAAGTAGGAAGCCATTTATGTAGTGTAATTTCAGGGGCTTTGAACAAGGACCACTTGCCCAGGAATAGCTTCTCACCCAGCTTAGGGCAATTGATTTACATTCCTGGTATTAGAAACATGGCTAAAGGGTAATCTAGAGAAACTCAATATATAAACAACTAGTAAAAATATAATACGGACTGAACAAAGTGGTAATACTAGAAAGGTAAATAAATAACTATGGAAACCCAGAATATAGAACAATTAACATCACCAGGGAAAGAAGGTGGAATGTGAGGGCGAGAGACGGTTTCACAGATGACGAGGAAGATTTAGGTAGGGAGTGCGCAACAGTCACAAGCTGAAGGATATGTCACTGCAGGCAGAGTGAAAGCATAAAGCAAGAACAATAGGGCATATGGCACAACACCATCTTTTTCAAAGGCGATTCACAGAATAATATATCTGTTTATTATATATATACACACACACCATATAGAGTACATACATTATTTAAATATATATTTATATGTAAGTATATATATACACATACACACTTTTATTTTCATCCACATCTAGCACATTGTCCTACACCTCCTAGACACTAAATACATATTTATTAAAAGAAAAGAGGAAGAAAAAATGAAAGAAAACATGGAGGAAGGAATAAAGGAAGGAAAGAAGTAAAGACAAGGCAAATATAACTTAAAACAATCAGTTACCATTTTCATCCATCCCATTAGAAAAAAAAAATCAAAACCAAAAACAGAGATGAAGTGTAGAAATAAGCATTCTGATCCACTGTTGGAAGAAGTGTGTAAACTGGTGAAGCCTTTTTAAAAGGCAATTTGGCACTGTCCATCAAAATGTAAAATGTGCATACCTTTTAACCAAAATTCTGTATCTATGAATCTGTGTAGCAGAAGTGTACAAAGTAAGTTGACTGGAGTATGATTCATAACAAAAACTTGGTATCAACTTAAATGTCTGTGAGTAAGGAAAAGTTTAAAAATAAATTATGGCATATTCATATGAAGAGAATGGGATAGATCTATACACTCTGATATAGCAAGCCAGCAATATGTATATTTTTGGAAACAAGAAAATTGCAGAGGAATACGTATCATAAAAGACCATTCAAAATAGCTTAGAAGAAAACATAAAATAAATTGTGGTTACTTTTGGAGGAGGAGCTTTCACGTTTAACTTCATTTACTTGAGAGTTTTTAAATATTTTATATTGTGCACATATCACTCTTAAAAGAAAATAAACTTAATCACTGAAAACCCTAAAATGATGAAAAATATGGGAACTTAAGCAAAAGTATATTGCATTAAAATGAGAAAAACATTACAGTTATTAAAGACATATAAATTCCAAAAAGAAAAGCAAAGAAGGAAAAAAGAAGCAAAGGAAATTGTATAGCAGGAGCAGGAAACAAGTAACCCTAGTGCTGTGAGCAGAGGGCAGGAGGACAGAGGGATGGAGGCAGGGAGTGGGAGACAGGCAGAAGTGGTGGCTGGGTTCAAAATCACTACCTGGGAAGGGCTGTTACTAGCATGCTAAGGAGCTGGATTTTTCAGTGGTTCTCAATACTGGGTACACTCTACAAACCTGGTCAACTTTTAAAAAATATCAATGTCTAGGCCTCAATCCAGACCAGTTAAATCATATTAGTGTTTTTAAAAATACCAGTAGAAGTAAGGGATTTATCAAAGGTTGCTTGCTATTTTGGTTTTGTCTTTGTTTGTTGTTATTTTTCCCTTTGTTTTGTTTTGGGAAAAAGGTCAAGCACATGATCACAGCAGTATTAACCTAGAAAACTCTGGTGATATGTGGGGGGAGAGAATGGACTGGGGGAGATGGGGAACGATCCTATTCAGCCACTACCAAACTTAGTGAGCAGAACGGGGGGTTACGATTAAATGGGACACAGAGCAGTTTTGGTTTGATGCAGTCTTAGCATTGTGAAGCAAAGGCAGCCTGGGGACAGTATCAAAGTACCAAGCAAGAGAGACCCACCCAGGGTTGTGCCTGTGCTGTCCATCAAGTGCTGGCCTAGCACCTTGTACATACAATTTCATTTCATGGGTGGCTTCACATGGAGAAAAGCACCCCAAAGTCAGATATTGCTTGCTACATGCTACAGAATCAGCTAAGGGTCACTTATTTTGAGGATTTAAAAAAAATGAATGAATCATGAAAACTCACTAATATTTTTTAAGTCAAATAAATTGATTTATCAAGATGCACAAATAATCAATCCACTTTTCTGCCCTTTTCCTCCAAGCACAGTATGTAAGTTATTAAAGTAAGTTATTAAAGTATTTTTACCCTGAAATGGCACTGTAGACACTCTCAGCTAGATGACAGGAATTAGACAAAAGCTGTTAGGAGTCAGAAGGTAGGCCTGAGTGGCAACCCTGTGAACATGCAGAATATAAAAAGTAGACACTCCGCAAACTCCCATTTTCAGCAGGAGAGACTATGAAATAGTAATTACCTATATTTTCTACTGAAAAAGAATAAAACTCAACTTGACAACTGCATTTTAAAAGCGCTCAAAAGGAGCAGCAAGGTACAAATTTTCTGTGAAAATCACAGACCCTCATTAGTCATCACACAACAAGTGAAAGGAAAATGGGAAGACAGAGACCACCCACCTCATCTCGGTATCTTGCTGCATTCAGTTCGACAAAATCCTCACTGTAATTCACTGAGAAGTTGAGGGCATTCACCAGGTGGGCAGCCACATGCACACCTACAGAATCACACCAGGCACAAGTCAGTGGGATTTTCATACATGCTGTACAGCCAGGAGTCAAGTCCTCTCTCTAAGTAAATGCAGGATCAAATTTGACAGCCTATGTGAACAACGAAATATTAAGCTGCAAACTGAAGTTTTAAAGATACTAAAAAAAAAAAAAAACTTGAGTATAGACAATTCCCCAAATTTTCATAGGCTGGAATGAAACAACCCTAGTAAGTCAGGGTTAGGAAAAAAAAAGTACACATCCACCCACCCATACTCACATTTACATGAGTGTGTGTCTGATAATACAGGGCCTCATTTATTTACTTAAGCAGCTCCTTGATATTTTAGGTACTCCATATCTTTCACCTCTCCCGTAGCTCCCAACCTGCTGTATATCTTGTACACTTCACTGCCCCACAACCTCACATATAGCCCCACTGAAAGGCTGCTAACCAGTTCGAATTTTTCACAACCCACAAATTTTAAAAATAATGTCCTTAATACAATAGCAGAAGTGTTGAGAATCACTTCATGGGACAAAAATCCAGGAAAATAATAATCACAGTAAAAAACAGCGCTCAACTGACTGAGAGCTCATTAGAGATTTGAAGACAAACTCATTTTGGCACAGTGAGGGAAAAAGAAAATTACCTTGAGGAAGTTGGGGAAGGCAGGAGCAAGTGATCTGTGCACTGGCCCAACACACCACCCCTTTCCCAACCTTTCTTCATAGGCAGAATAAGGTGTGAAGAAACAGCGTGCTAAAAAGAACAGAAGATAACTCGCTGGAAAACCTGTGATCTTGGCCCTATTGTTTGCCTTCCAGAGCCTCAGTTTACCTCTCTGTAAAATGATGGTGACAGAAATGAGAGACTTAATGAGATAAGTGATCTGAAATTAATTGCTTAGTAAACCATTACAGTTTACAACAATATATGGAGTACAGTGATTCAAAAGAAGACATGGCTTGGAATCTAGAAAACCCTATAATCCCCTACAATCTAGAATATAAGATGTAGACAGGAAAAGAGTTCTGAATTTCTCACAGAGGCAAATGAAAATGAGAAAGGACTAGAATGCTAAATATCCTAAAAGTAATTTAAAGGACTTATAAGCTCCTTCAGGTAGTCAAATTAAAGGTGGGGAAAGGGTCACATAAAAAGTGGACAAATTCAAGACTTACTATAAAGTTGGAGGAATCAAGACAGTGTGATATTAGTAAAAGAAAAGACAAATAGATCAATGGAACAGAGTAAAGATGCCAGAAATAGAGCCGCATAAATACAGTCAACTGATCTTTGACAAAAAGGAGCAAAAGCAATACAGTGGAGAAAAAATTATTTTTAACAAATAGTGCTGGAACAACAGAACATTCACATACCAAAAAAATGAATCTAGACATAAGTAACCTAAAATGGATCACAGTCTAAATGTAAAATGCAAAACTATAAAACTCCTAGAAGAAAACACAGGAAAAAAATCTAGATGATCTTGAGTTTGGAGATGATTTTTTAGATACACCACCAAAAACATGATCCATGAAAGAAAGAATTGATAAGCTGGACTTCATTAAAATTAAAATATCTGCTCTGCAAAAGACATTGTCAAGAGAATGAAAAGACAAGCCACAGACTGGGAGAAAATATTTGCAAAAGACAAATTTGTCAAAGGATTGTTTCCAGAATACACTTACCTCATAAAACTCAACAATAAGAAAACAAACAACCCAATTAAAAAATGCGCCAAAGACCTTAACAGACACTTCACCAAAGAAGACATATAGATGTCAAATAAGCATATGAAAAGATGCTCCATATCATATATCATCAGGGAAATGTAAATTAAAATGACAATGAGATACATTTACATAGCTATTAGAATGGCCAAAATCCAGAGCACTGACAACTCCAAATGCTTGTGAGGATGTAGAGTAACAGGAACTCTAATTCATTGCTGGTGGGAATGCAAAATGGTACAGCCACTTTGGAAAAGAGTTTGGTTGTTTCTTACAAAATTAAATATACCTCTTACCATATGATCTGGCAATCATACTCCTTGGTATTTACCCAAAGGAGTGGAAAACTTATGCCCACACAAAAACATGCACATGAATATTTATAGCAGCTTTATTCATAACTGCCAAAACTTGGAAGCAACCAAGATGTCCTTCAGTAGGTGAATGGATATATAAATTATGATATGTCCAGACAATGGAATATTATTCAGCACTAAAAAGAAATGAGCTACTAAGCTGTAAAAAGACATGGAGGAATTTTAAATTCACATTATTAAATGAAAGAATCTTAAAAGGCTACATATTGTATTATTCCAACTACAAGACATCCTGGAAAAGGCAGACCTATGGAGACAGTAAAAAGTCAGGGATTGTCAGGGGTTAGCAGGGAGGGAGGAATGAATAGATAGAGAACAGAGGATTGTTAGAGCAGTGAAACTATTCCGTACGATACTATAATGGTTGATATATATGTCATTACATACTTATCCAAACCCATAGAATGTACAACATCAAGAGTGAACTGTAATGTAAAGTATGGACTTTAGGTGATAATGATGTGTCGATCAATGTAGGTTTATCAACTGTAAAGAATTATACCACTCTAGTGGGGTATGTTGATAATGGGAGAGGTATGCATGTGTGAAGGTAAGGGGTATATGGGAAATCTCTCCACCTTCCTCTCAATTTTGCTGTGAACCTAAATATGCTCTAAAAAACATAAAGTCTTTGAAAAATATATTTTTAAGAGAATAAAATGGACAGGAAGCTGGAAGTATGTTAATTAACAAGTGAGGACAGGATTCCAAACAAGTAAAACAAAGGGTGTTTAGTTGTGACTCAACTATGGCACAGGCATACAACATTATTTAAACAAAACTGTTTGTGTTATATAGCTTCATCAGTAACAAAATCTACAATAAAAATATCCCTTCATTTTAAATTAGAAGCTTTTATGTTAACTACATACTTTATGATTCAAAATACAAAGGCATCTTTAGAAGAATTGTTATTATTTTTGAGTTCCCCTGAAAAAAAAAAAACTGTACCTAACACCTATAAGAAATATATCATTAAGGGATATATTCACCTTCTTTAAAGGGCCTTGTAAGTCAAAAGAATTCAGGGCTTCTAATTTTAGGCAGCAGGGAGGAAGTACTACACCAAATACTTTGCATAGATTTTCTCATTTAATTCTCACGAAAAAATAATGAGGTAGATAGAATCATCCCTATTTTACAGATAAGAAAACTAAGGTAAAAAAAGGTAATGTAGTCAAAGTCAGACCGCTAGTGAGTGGCAGAATGCAAAACCCTCTTGAACACAAGCTCATTCATGGCAATACTCTACATTCTCAGTCTCTTGGTTGTTTTCCAAATGAACCAGAATCTTTGGACATGATTGTTTAGACCAAATCAAGTAATAATGAATATACCAAAGTTTCCTGATCCTCTTCCATTTCTGATCTTTCGCCCTCCTTACCCCTAACCTATCCCTAACACTTACCACACCCTCGGTCCTTATCCTCACAGTCCTAATTCCATCTCCTAGCCTCTCCCCATCTCTCATCCCTGGGGATGGAGACCACCCATGGGAAGACGTTCAGAGGTAAAACAGTGAAGATGTCTATTTCAACAATGCTTGGCAATTTTTACAAAGCTGAAACTTTAATGATTTCTTGGCAATAGCCATATCGAAATACTCCTGAGTCAAAATGGCCATATATAAATGTCCAGTCAAAATGACCTTAGTACCAAAACAGCTATGTCATATCAAATAATGCCCAGGTCAGGGGGCGGACAGGCAGGAGGGGGGTGGAGGGGATGGGAAAAACTCTCACTGAATGGATGCGGGGAGCACAGTTTGGGGGATGACCACGATTGTAGCTCTGACACGGGCAGTGCAGGGGCAATATATATAGCCAAAGTGTTGTACCCCCATAATATTCTGAAATAAAAAATTAAAAATTAAAAAATAATAATAATAATAATAATGCCCAGGTGAAAATGTCAGGTGCTATGCCACTAGGATAATTAACCCCTCAGATTATAAATTGTAATAACTCATTCTATCCTGAGAACTTCATATTCATTTTCTCATTTTAGCCTTTAAGATATGAGGTAGGTGCTACTGTCAATCCATTTTGCAGTTAAAAAAACAACAAACTGAAGATCAGAGAGGTGAGGTCACACAGTACAGCAAAAGAGCAGGTGGGCATAGAGCCTATGCAATGTGTCTCCAGGGTCCATACACTTAATCACTGTTTATTGCTTTCTGTTCCAAAACCTCTAAAAGTATCATATACTTTTCAGGATAAAATGTATTTTAAGATGACTCTTAGTAACAGTAAGATCCTCACTTTATTATTTAACTGGGAAAAGAACAGGACAAAATTTCACAAATTTTAACATTTGTTCTTCTAACCAAGCATTAATATCAAAGAAACACTTATCAAATATAATTTTGAGTGGAATCATATTCTTATGAATGAACATTTTACATTCTGATTTTTATGCATTTAAACTCATATCATAGCATTACTTTCAGAGCTTGAAAGCTTTCAGTGCGCTTCTTCCAATCTTTCTAAATGAAATTATTTACTTTCAGGAAATAGTCATCATCAGCTTGAGGGGTTAACTTTTGGATACATAGTGCAAAAAATCATAAGACATACCCATTTTCTGTAGTCACTCCGGACAAGCCTCTTTAAACACATGGAAAAGAAAACTAAGCTACTTAATAAGAAAGCCTTAACTTGCTGACAGCAGATAATGTACAGAACAATAAAATTACACCTTTAATAATTTATAAAATGTATTTTTGTAACAGTATATTTAACATCTTTTGGTTTTCTCACCTGAGAAAATACAGATAGTAACACCACAGGTTATATGGAATGTTCTGCTTTTATCCAACAATCTTCTGGTTCTCCTGCTTGGAACCTAAATAAAAATCATTTAATATGGTAAAAATGATGCAACAAATAAGATATACATACACAGTTTTTCACTATAGGATTGTTCATAACATCAAAATTTAGGAAATATGGCAGAAGCCTATTAATAAAACATTGGTGAGATGAATTATGATATATCTAGTCAATGGAACACCCAAACCATTAAAGAGAATGTGAGAAGGCTATATTATTGATGTAGAAAGATGTGCAAGATCTATCGTTAAGTGAAAAAAGTTACAAAACATAAACTACACTATGATCCTATATTGTTCAACTTTAATGGCATTACATGTTAACTGTGTGCAGGCATTTACCCCAAATTGTCATCAGTGGTTGTTCTGGCAGAGTAAAATTAGGTGAAACTTTGTTCATTTTACATATTTCTGGAATGTTTGAATTTTAAAATATATATTACTTCCTTTTGTAGTCAAAAATATGATTATTTTTAAATGAAGCAATTTCATCTATGGTTTTAAATGTCTGCATGCTCTTACAACAAAATAAAATATCAGGCATCTTTGAATCACTGTTTCACACTGGGGACAATTCTTTAAAGATTATTAAGTACTGAGAGACTTAGGGGGGAACTTTTCATTGCCTGCCACTCATCTTCTCTTTCTTCACACCAAGCCAACGGCCAGCCACAGGGATCAAAACCTAGCATTTTACAATGGTAGACAACCTAGAGAAAGAGTTATTTCCACAAATTACCACATTAAAAGCAGAGTTGCCAAATAAAATTACATAAAAAGGTTGAAAAGTTTTACTACGGTAAATCTGCACGCATGAAATTCACAGAACATCAAAGTGACCTCAAGTTAACAACTCCTTTTAAAATATCAATATCTATTCAGCACTGTCTTACTATCTTAGCAAAGAATTAACACGCATGCACACACACACTCACAAAAATAATCGAAGACAAAAAAATGTTAACTGAGTTTTAACAGAACAACTAAGTGTTTTTCTATTTTCTTATATCCTTCACTTTTAAACACTAAATATCACACGTGACATCACTATTTAATCAAGACATTTTTTTCAAGCCTATTACATACAAAATGGGTATGTGTGTTAAGCAGTGATAAATTACCAACACTAGCAATCATTCCATGTATTTGCTCAAAGGCTACAAGGTTCTAGTTTGCTCCCCTGGATTTAGCTAAATGAAAATACAGGATCTCAATGAGGCATGGTATAGGGGAAAGATCTCAGAACATGGTATAGGGGATTGATCTTAGCTTTGGCATTCACTAGGCTCATGATCTTGGTCAGGTTACTTAAACTCTCTATGCCTCAGGTTCCTCGTGTCTAAAATGGAACTAAAAATACCTGATTGCAGAATCACTGTCAGTATTCACAATTACATATAGTGAAGGGCGGAGCACAGTGCCTGAAACCACTGTTGTTAATATTTCTGTTATTCTCTGCCCTTATCTAGTGTTGCAGAATAGCTCACTGATCATCTTGACAGGTGACATGGCCCTTACCATCATCTTTGAAGAAATCACTCTGGCCAAAAGTCAGACCATGAAAACAAAGCAGAACTAACATGTAACTGCTACACTTGATTTTTATGGTGGAATCTATAAGTAGGATTTTTTTTTCCTTACCTTCTGGGATCCTCGGAGGTAAGCCAGGAGTGTTCGGCACATGGGTAAGAGGATAAGGCTGCAGTTGAGGTTAAGAACAGATGCAGAGGCTCTGCTTAGACACAATCCTAGCTGAACAAATAAGGCAAGTGTCAACACACAGTTAAGGACAAAAGAAACTACACACAACCTTGGCCTGGACCTATAACACTGCAGGTCTCAATCTTTTCCTCTTGTAAGAATCATGCCGAATGCCAACCACAGTTTTGAAAAATCCTCCCCTTTCCTCTCACCAAACGCCCTAAGAAAAACTGGTTTCTTTCTGCTCTGCACTGCCACAAAACTAAATACTCCTCTCACTTCTGCTGGTGTTACAATCACCAAGAACATTCTTCCAGCACAAGGTCGATTTCTTATTCTGCACCCACCGCACTGTTCTGGGTGTTAAGAGCCCTAGAACATATCAGTATATTCTGCACCTCCACACTCATGTGGCGTTGGATCTTTTGTTCACTGATAGGGTCACAGAGTTTTACACAAAGCTTTTCATTTGTGTTCTCTCTCTCTCTGGAACACTCTCAGACTTCACACAACCCACCCCCGCACATACCACGGCCTGCCTCCAAGCTCTTCACATCACCAACTCTACTGTCTTTCAGGTCTCATCGTGAGCACTACTCTAGAGTTCTCTGACCCAAAACTAGGGGAGATCTTACTACTATAAATGTTCTAGGTGCTTTCTGCACTTCCCTCATTATGTCTTCTAACACTTTTTCCAATCTTCTTTTTAAGTTTCATTTTTAATTGAAAAATAATTATATATATGTATGGAGTATAATATACTGTTTTGATACATGTATGCATTGCGGAACGATCAAATCAGGCTAAGTAACATATCCATCACCCAAATATCATTTCTTTGTGGTGAGAACATTTCAAATCTACTCTTTTAGCTATTTTGAAACATACATTAGTATTAACTATAGTCCCCATGCGTGCAATAGATCAACAGACATAACTGGCTTATTTCACTTAGTATAATACTTTCTAGGTTCATCTATGTTGTTGCAAATGACCAATCTTAAATAAGATGGTGCCTTGGAAAACTGATATTCATATATTTGAGCATGTCTTGGAAGAAGGATATGTCAGTTTTTTGGAACACTATTTTCATATGGTAATAGCTAATTTAAAACATTCTCTTCAAATTAAAACAAATGAAGAACGTTACGGAATATAATGCAAAGATGTTAACAAACACACGTCTCTTATCATGGCCATCACAGTTCAGAGCACTTTACACTTACTAACATATTAAACCTCTTTCTACAACTCTGGGAATTAATATTATTATCATCCTTCTTATATAAAGAGAGAATATTGTGTTATAGTGAAGTTAAGGATTTACCCAACATAAAACAACCGAAAAGTTGTGGAGTCAGAATTTAAATCTAGACATTCTGGCTCAAGCATCTAAGCTGCTAACCACAACTTTACACTGCCTCTTCAAACTGGCTTTAAAAAGAAAAAGCCCAGAAGGCATACAGAAGGCAATCAATATTTTATTAAATGACTCGATGAATGAACATTTGAGGTACGCAGTTTTAGACAACCACCCTAGATAAGACTTCCTTCCTAATACCCCTCCCAAGCCCCAATAAGGTTATCATTCTTATTCTTTTATCATTAAACCCAAGGTATAAATAATTAATAAGTTCTAGAGGAGGTCACAGCCATAGAGCCATTAAGGATTGCCTACCCAGTGTGGCTGGGAAGGGATTTCTAGCACACTTATTCTCTGCTACTTCCATTTAGTATGTGACATGTTACTTTGAACTTTCTATGTTTTGTCCTATTTCGCTAAGTAAATGGTAAACCCCTCAAGAGCAGAGTAAACATTTCTAAAATGCTTTAATATCAACTTACATTTTTATTTCAATTCTCACCTTATCAATTGCTTTTGAATATATATTTTTATGTAATCCTCAGACCAACTTTGTTAGATAGGCCGAGTAGATATTATTATTGCCACTTCAGAGATGAAGAGCTGTTAGGAAATAATAATTAGGTCCACAACCAGAAATTCTGAATCCAATGGCTTGGGGTAGTACCTGGATACCAACATTTTTGAAAGTTTCCCAAGTGATTCTAATATGCAACCTGGGTTGAGAACCAGTGTCTTACACTATTCAGCTAAACTGTACTGTTTATAAGTTATGTAACAATAACAATGATTAAATTATAATAAGTAAATGCCATTGCATATTTCCAAACTTACTGGCCAAACTTATCTTTGAAAACTAGTCCACAAAAACAAATTAAAAAACCAAAAGTAAATATTCTAAATAGGCATGAATGAAAAACAAAGAAAAAGTAACAAAGATCTCATCTATGGAAAGCTGACATAGTAAGGTACAACAAACAGAATATTTATCATTTTTCTTATTGTCTAATACAGGCAAGCACTAGGCTAAGTGCTCCTAATGAATCACAGAAAATCTTTTCAAAAACCTTGCAAGGTAAAACCTATTACACCCATTTCACAGATTAGTTGTAGATGAATCTGAGAAGCTGAATACCTTGCCAAAATTCACACAAAGCAGGAGAGGTATTCTGCACCCTAGACTATATGACTCTTTTCATCTCAGGGTTAAAACCAAGGCCAAAAATTGGCACTGAAGAATACAGAAAGAACATTAAATTGAGATATAAGCAAAGCCTGCTCCAGTAACTCCCATGGGCCATATATACATTATGGCTTAGTTGCCAGTACAGTATATTAGTTAAACCAGGGTCTTGGGTTTCATCTCCCATCAGGCCTGATGGCTTCACTTTATTCCTTGGTTATGAGTTACCCTTATAGCCCTAGCAGGCACCATTTCTTCTTCAGTTGGTGTATTCATAAATGTGTTTGTGTCTGATTAGGCATCAAACTTCTCTGAGCTTCTATGCATTGCCTTGGTTCTTACATATTTTCATAAGGCCAGTTCCTAGAGAGGCAGAAATCCCAACGAAATCCCAAAGAAATCCCATTTCTCCTTATATTGGCCTCTCAATTCTTGGATCTGGCTTATTCCTTTCTACTCTTTCTTCACAGCCAGGGGGTAAGTTTCTCAAAGGCAAGTTCCTAGTCTTTACAGCTTTGTGTCCTCCACCCTAACACAATGGTGGTATTCAGTAAATGTTTATTGAATTCAACTGAATCTTTAAACACATGTACGATGTTTTGATAGGCATTCAATTTGGTTACAACTCTAAACTTGGTTCAAATATTTTCAGTCTTCATGTTGATTTTATTCATGAAGCTTTTATATCTACCAACAATTTTAAAGTGGTCAACTCACAGTGTCATGGGAAAGTATTATGAAATGGTCTCTGAAAGTCCCCACTATGATCAAGAAGATTAAGTCTCTCTAGCCACACGAAATACAGTATTACATATATAGAGAAAGGGAAAAAAGTACATCTTTTACAAAAAGCAGATGCTTCAAAAAAAATTCCCATTCCATTATTCTTATTTCCAGAATTTGTATGCAAATCTATCCAGCAAAATGGGCACTCAATAAATCTTAAGTGAATAAATGAATGAATGAATGAATAAAAACAAACAATAAATTTAAAAATTCAGAGTATATTTAGACATATAAACACATAATATAAACATAAGTGTTTATATTAATAGATTTTTTAAAGATTGAATATTTAGCAGGTGGGAGGGGGTGGAGGGGATGGGCAAATTCACATAATGGGTGTGGAGATGCACTGTCTGGGGGATGGGCACGCTTGTAGCTCTGACTTGGGTGGTGCAAAGGCAATATACGTAACCAAAGTGTTTGTACCCCCATAATATTCTGAAATTTAAAAATAAATTTTAAAAAATTGAATATTTAGTCTAGAAAGAAAATATTTTAATCCAATATTAAGATCGTGGAGCAAGAGAAAATGAAACGAGGGGACCAGATTCTCGTTACAGAACATTTCATAGGTCACAGGCCTTAACGTCAAATTGAACAGAGCTAAAATCCTCCTGTTATCTTTTTCAAGCTATGGCCAAATTATTTGAATTTTCTGATCTTTGCTTTACTCATCTACACAGAGAGAAAATAATACCATCTTCTGAGAAAATTCAGCCATAAACTACGTGTAAAATGCCCTCAAGAAGGTTTCTATTCCGTAAGTGCTATCCTTACTAAAAGTTTTGTTCTATTTTACTACTTTTGAGAAAGAAAAAAAATGAAAGAAAGAAAGAGAGAGAGAACGAGAAAGAGAGAAAGGGAGAGAGAGGGAGGAGGAGAAAAAAGGAGGAAGGAAAGAAGCAGCGAAAAAATCTACGAGAAATTAAAAACTGATAAAGGAGAGAAAATAAGACAGAGGAAGAGAAAAGAGAAGTGGAGAAGACAAAGGAAGGGGAGGGGAGGAAAGAAACCAAAAGAAAAAAATTTTCTAGAAATTCAAGTTTTATTTTCTACTTTTCTTAATCCTTGTCCTTCATTCTTTCCCCAAAAATGAAAACAGAAAAAAAGAAAAACAAACGAGAGGGAGCAAGGAGAAATAAGAAGGAAGATAACTATTCCATCCTCACCCACTCTCCATTTTTCACCCCTACCCCCTCAATGAAAAGACAACAGTTTTCTATTCCTTCACACTCCTTTCATTAGACTGAACCACTACGAAGTTCGTATACTCATAGTGTGAGTATTTTGAAAGATCAAAGAAATGAGTATGGTAGGCAGAAAGCCCACACACAAATGTCCAAGCCTTAATTTCTGGAACCTGTGAATATGTTGCACTATTTATAATAGGGACTTTGTAGATATGATTAAGGTTATGGAACTTTAGGATGTTATCCCAAATTACCCAGGTGGGTTAAATCTAATCACATGAGCATTTAAAAGCAGAAAACTTTCTCCCTGCTGGACGGAATAGATATTGGGCAGCAGGAGGTGTCAGAGAGATCCAAGCATGAGAAAGATCCATTTGCTGACTCTGATATGGAAGGGCCCATGTGTAAGTAGTGATGAGAGGTGTCTGGAGTTAAGGGTGGCCCCAGTAAGGAAGCCAGCAAGGAAATGAAGACCTCTGTACTACATTTGCAAGGAACTGTATTCTGCCAACAACCCAAGTAATATTAGATGTGGCTTCTTCCTGGAGCCTACCAATAAAAGCCTAGCTGCTGTACAACCTGATTTCAATCTGGTGAGATTCAGGGTAAAGAAATCAGCTAGTTTTGAAAACACGGTGGACTAGAAGCAGCCCAGGAGCACGCTGCTCTCAAGGAAAGAAGTGTAAATTGCAGGCAGATGCCTACCTATGGATAGCTCTTCTCAGAAGGAACATTGTGAAATCACAGAAAAGCAATGCAGGATACCCAGTGTGAAAAAGAAGGTGACAGGGGGATACATTCAACTAGATCAGGGGAGGCATCTACATGCAGGGAAGAATAGGATGATAGAGCACTAGGGCACTGTGCTCACCCCACAGGCACTGTGGCAAGTTGTAGGAGGGCTCTCTCCACTGCCACAGGCCCCTGCCTGGATGGACTAAGACCTGCCTGGAATCTGTGTGGAGTCACTGCACTGGACAAGAGGCATGGTGGGGATCGGGCAGCAGCCAATCCCAGGTTTCTGCCGCTGAAGCCATCCTGTGCTCTTGGGTGCACAGTGCGAGGTCAGCACAGGACTCAGCTGTGTGGTGGTGGCCTTCACATCACCCCCACCGGGTTGGAGACGCAGTGGACTAAGCAGAGGCTCCTCTGAGCTGTACCCTGTGACTGGAAGCCAAGTGCCCATCCCCTACAATGCAATGGGATCTGAGCACAGGAGTTGACTGGGGTGCTATAGGCTCCAACCTGGGAGGCTATGGCCAACTACTTCAGTGGGTCCTGGGGGGGCGGGAAGAACTCTGTGGTCCCTAGGCCACTGGAATCAACCCCCACCTGCTTAACCTGGCATCTATGAGGTCCCCAAACCTGCAGAACAGCCTGCTGCCTGCTTGGCCCTGACTCTGCCCTCCAGGTCCTGCTTCTGGCTCACTCTGAGACCCTGATCAGAAACCCTGTTTCTGGCTCCTCTCCAGTCCCAGCTCTGAGGCTCTCATGCTGGAAGCTGAGGCTCCACCCCTGTGGCTCCAGAGCTCCTGCTGGGCCTGGGATACTGCCCCCAAGATTCCTTGCACCCAAACCCCAAGACCCCACCCCTGAGCCTCCACCACTGCTACAGGGCAGCAGAACGGCACCAAGGTCCAACACCCCACCAGGGACTTCCCAGCCTCGTACTGCCAGTAAACTGGGACCTGGTTCAAGCAAACACCAACAGCCCAGGAACCCATGACCACTGCCTAGAAAGCCTCACCCAGCTGCCCTGTCACCTATATGGGAAGACCCTGGGCACAGCAATCCCCACAATGCCAGCCTCAAATGGAGAGGGTCTTGCCTAGCTCCCAACTCGAACTTCCTACAACTATCTGGTAAGCAACCCAACACCTAGCACAAAAATCATCCAACACAGGCTTGAACAGTGGCAATCACAGGTAAACAGGACAAATCAGAACAGCTGCATTACAGGCTTCTAGTACAAACGACCCTCCTCTGACACATCAACATTCCAGAGTAGGGAAAAAAGTGCCATATAGGGAACTCCCGTTCTTCTAATTTAGCAGGAGAGTTCCCAGCAAAGAACAAGTGCCCTGCAAACCTGTCAAGAAAAGAGGTTTCAGATGAGAAGAAACCAGCAAAAGAACCTTGGCAACACGAAAAAATAAAACAGTTCAACATCCCCGAGGGCTCACAGTGGAGCTACAGTAGTGAACTCCAACCACAGGGAAATGGCTGAAATGACAAAAATGGAATTCAGAATATGGGTGGCAAATAAGATTAATGGAATTGAAGAGAAAGTCAAAAACCAATGAAGAGAAGCCCAAAAAAATTTCAGGAAATTAATGAAAAAGTCACTAAAGAGCTAGATAACATAAGAAAGGATATAATAGAACTTAAAGAAATGAAAGTCTCATTTAGGGAATTTCAAAACACAGCTGAAACCTTCAGCAACAGACTAAACCAAGGAGACAAAAGAATCTCAGAGCTTGAAGACAAGGCTCTCAAGCTAACCCAGACATTTAAAGAGGCCTAGAAGAGAATTAAAAAAGCAGAGCAATCACTTAGGGAAATATGGGACTACACAAAGTAAACTAACATATGAATTATAGGTATTCCTGAGGTAGAAGAAGAAAGAGCTAAAAGCAAGGAAAATCTATTCAAGGGAATTATTGAGGAAAACTTCCTGGGTATTGCCAGAGATCCAGACATCCAGATTTAAAATGGTCATCAAACACCAGGAAGATTCATAGTAAATAGGACATCTCCAAGACACATAGTAATCAACTGGGCCAAAGGCAAAATGAAGGAGAAAATTCTACAAGCAGCAAGATGTAAGCAACAACTGACCAATAAAGGAAAACCCATCAGGCTAACAGCAGACTTCTCAGTGGAAACCTTACAAGCCAGAAGGGACTGGAGCCCCATCTTCAATCTTCTTAAACAGAACAACTGCCAGCCTAGAATTTTGTATCCTGAAAAACTAAGTTTCACCATTGATGGAGAAATGCGATCTTTTCCAGACAAGCAAACACTGAGGGAATTTGTCAAGATCAGAACCTGCCCTGTAGGAAATTTTCAAAACTGCATTGTACACAAATCAGAAAATAGACACCCACCAGTGTAAAATCACCCCAAAAAGATAAAGCTCACAACACATATAAAATAATAGCATGAGAGGAAAAACAAAGTACTAAGGTACTACCCAACATGATGAACAGAACAGCATCCCACATATCAATTCTATTTCTCAACGTTAATGAGTTAAATGCACCAGTCAAAAGACATAGGCTGGATGAATGGATGAAAAAACACAACCCAAGTATCTGTCTCTAAGAGACAGATCTAAAACACAAGGATGCACACAGGCTCAATGTGAAAGGATGGGAAAAAATATTCCATACAAATGGAAACCAAAAGAGAGCAGGCATAGGCATTCTCATATCAGAAAAAAATGACTTTAAATCAACAATGGTAAAGAAAAACAAAGATGATTATTATATAATGGTAAAGGGAGCAATTCAGCAAGAAGACATAACAATCCTAAATATATATGCACCTAACACAGGAGCTCCCAGATACATAAAACAAATTCTACTAGAGCTAAGAAAGGAAATAAATGGTAGCATTGTAATTGCTGGGGACATCAGCACCACGCTATCAGAGCTGGAAAAATCATCAAAGCAGAAAATAAATAAACACGGGACCTAAATGGGACCTGAAAACAAATGAACCTAACAGCCAATTACAGAACATTCTACCTAAAAACTACTGAATATACATTCTTCTCATCAGAACACTGGACATTCTCCAAGATTGATATCTTAGGCCACAAAACTTGTCTCAACAAATTTTTTAAAAGATCGAAATCACATCATGTATTCTCAGACCATAGTGGAATAAAACTAGAAATCAACTCCAAAAGTAACACTCAATTCTACACAAAGTAATGGAAATTAAACAACCTGCTGATGAATGATTATTGGGTCAAGAATGAAATTAAAATGGAAATCAAAAGATTCCTTGAACTTAACAACCAATGGGGACACAAGCTATCAAAACCTATGGGATTCAGCAAAAGCAGTCCTAAGTGGAAAATTCATAGCCCTAAATGCCCACATCAAAAATTCAGAAAGATCACAAATTAACAACCTAAAATCACATGTCAAGGAACTAGAAAAGGAAGGGCAAACCAAACCCAAAGCCAGCAGAAGAAAACAAATAACAAAGGTCAGAGCAGAACTAAATGAAATAGAAAAAAAAAAGTCAGTGAAACAAAATGTTGGTTCTTTGAAAAGATAAACAAAATTGATAGACCTCTTGCTAGATTAACCAGGAATAGAAGAGAAAGGACCCAAATAAGCTCAATCAGAAATGAAAAAGGAGATATTACAAGTGATAGCACAAAAATACAAAACATCATAGTAGTATTTCATGAATACTACGAAAATACCTATGCCCATAAACTAGAAAACATAAAGGAAATGGACAAATTCCTGGAAACACACAACCTTCCAAGACTCAATCAGGAAGAAATAGAACTCCTGAACAGACCAATAACAAGCAGTGAGATTGAAACAGCAATAAAAAGCCTTCCAACAAAAAAAAAACCCCAGACCAGATGGATTCACAGCCGAATTCTACCAGATCTACAAAGAAGAACTGGTACCCAAACTGCAGAAATTATTCCATAATATTGAGAAGGAGGAAATCCTTCTCAACTCATTCTACGAAGCCAGTATCACCTAGATAGCAAAGCCAGGAAAGGACACTAAATAAAGGAAACTACAGACCAATATTCCTTATAAATATAGGTGCAAAAGTCCTCAATAAAATACTAGCAAACCAAATTCAGCAGCACATCAGAAAAATAATCCACCATGACCAAGGGTACTTCATCCCAGGGATGCAAGGATGGCTCAACATACGTAAATCAATAAATGTGATTCACCACATAAACAGAAGTAAAAACAAAGACCATATGATCATCTCAATAGACGCAGAAAAAGCACTTGACAAAATCCAGCACCCTTTCGTGATAAAAACCCTCAACAAACCAGGCGTAAAAAGAACATATCTCAAAATTATACAAGCCATATATGACAAACCCACAGCCAACATCATACTGAATGGGGAAAAGTTGAAAGCATTCCCCCTAAGAACTGGAAGAAGACAAGGGTGCTCACTGTCACCATTTCTATTCAATATACTGCTGGAAGTCCCAGCCAGAGCAATTGGGCAAGAGAAAGAAATAAATGGTATCTAAATCAGGAAAGAGGAGGTCACACTATCACTTTTTGCTGAGATACAGTCTTGTATCTAGAAAACCCCAAAGACTCCACCAAGAAATTCCTGGAATTGATAAACAAATTTAGCAAAGTCTCAGGTTACAAAATCAGTGTACACAAATCAGTAGCATTTCTACATACCAATATACCAGTCAAGCTGAGAGTCAAATTAAAGATTCAATGCCATTCACAATAGCTACAAAGAAAATAAAATACCTAGGAATATACTTAACCAAGGAGGTGAAAGGTGTCTACAAAGAGAACTACAAAACACTGAGGAAAGAAATTGCACATGACACAAACGGACAAACATATCATGCTGATGGATCGGTAGAATCAACATTCTTAAAATGTCCATAATACCCAAAGTGATTTATAGATTCAATGCAATCCCCATCAAGATATCAATGGCATATTTCACAGACCTAGAAAAAATAATTCTATGCTTTGTTTGGAACCCGAAAGAGCCTGAATAGACAAAGTAATCCTAAGCAAAAGGAACAAAGCTGGAGGCATCACATTACCAGTCTTCAAACTATACCACAAGGCTATAGTAGCCAAAACAGCATGGTATTCATACAAAAACAGAGACATAGACCAATGGAACAGAATAGAGAACCCAAATATAAAACCATCTACCCACAGCCAACTGATCTTTGACAAGGCAGACAACAACATACACTGCAGAAAAGAAGCCCTACTCAATAAGTGGTGCTGGGAAAATTGGATAGCCACATGCAAAAGAATGAAACAGGACCCCTATCTCTGACCACTCATGAATACTAACTCAAGATGGATAAAATATTTAAATGTAAGGCATGAAACCATATGAATTCTAGAAGAAAATGTAGGGAAAACTCTTCTAGATAATGGGCCAGGCAAAGAATTTATGACTAAGAACCCAAAGGCAATTACAGCAACAACAAAAATAAATAAATGGAACTTGATTAAATTAAAAAGCTTCTGCACAGCTCAGGAAATACACAACAAACAAATAGACAACCTATAGAATGGGAAAATATTCACAATCTACATTTCTGATAAAAGGCTAATATCCAGAATCTACAAAGAACTCAAACAAATCAGCCAGAAAAAACCAAACAACCCTATTAAAAAGTGGGCAAAAGACATGAACAGAGCTTTTCAAAAGAAGAGAGACAAATGGCCAACAAACATATGAAAAAATGCTCAACATCACTAATCATCAGGGAAATGCAAATTAAAACCACCATGAGGTATCACCTTACTCCTGTTAAAACGACTTTTACTAAAAAGTCCAAAAATAATAGATGCTAGCGTGGATGCACAAAGAAAGGAATGCTTATACACTGTTGGTGGGACTGCAAATTAGTATAACCCCTGTGGAAAACAGTATGGAGATTTATCAAAGAACTAAAAGTAGACCTACCATTCAATCCAACAATCCCAATACTGGGTACCTACCTAAAGGAAAAGAAGTTGTTTTATCAAAAAGACACCTGCACTTGAATGTTTATTGCAGCACAATTCACAATTGCAAAGATGTGGAATCAACCCAAGTTCCCCTCAATTCATGAGTGGATTAAAAAATGTGGTATATGTATACCATAGAGTACTAATCACCCATTAAAAAGGATGAATTAATGCCTTTTACAGGAATTTGGAAGGAATTGGAGACTACTATCCTAAGCAAAATATCTCAAGAATGGAAAAACAAATACCACATTTACTCTCTAATAAATTGGAACTAACTGATGGGCACACAAGTGCACCGAGGAAAGTAAAAATCATTGGAAATCAAGTGGGAGTTGGGGGGAAGAGGGGAGGGGCAGAAACACACCTAACAGGTACAATGAACACTATTTGGGTGATAGCCCTGACTCAAGTCATGTAACAAAAACATTTGTACCCCCTTAATATTTTGAAATTAAAAAAAAAAAAACTGGGGCAAGCAGGGGAAAACAAAAAGAAATCAGCTAAGCCCTACTAGACTTCTGACCTACAAAACTGTGAGATAACAGCTTTGCGTAGTTTTAAGCCACTATGCTTGTGGTAATGTGTTAAGGCAGCAATAGAAAACTAATACACTGAAATGGAGCTCAACTGTCATCAAGGTATTGTTAGAAATTTCAGGTCTCACAATCAAAGACTCATGCCATGAAGACAGTATGGAAGATATACTTTCATTCTAAGTTACTGTAGTACATTGGAGTCAGAAAGGTTTTTTTTATGAGATGTCTAACCATGTCATTTATTAGCTATATGACCATAGCCAAGTTATAAAACTTCTCTATATAATGGGACACAAAATTATTATTAATATTATTTCAAAATATAGGTGTCATACAGATCATTTTCTGCAACAGTGCATATACAAAAATAATTTAAAACCCATTACTTCAATAATTTTAAAACTAGCCATGTTGAGACTTATGAGCTAATATTATGAAAGAAGAAAATCTAAAAATTACTGAGCCAAGATTTTAAAATAAAAGAAAAAAAACCACTAAGATTCACCCAAGTAAAATAGAAAAAGATAAGGATAAAGCACAGAAAATCCAAACACCCTGTAAACAAATTAATATAAATTACAGGAGAGTATACTGCAGTGGCAAGATATATAGTCAACATAAAAGTGCTAAGTGCGTTGCTATATAACACAACAAACTTTTTAAAAGTAAAATTTAAAAGATTTTACTATATATAAGCAATAAAAATTGTAAATTATCTAGTAATAAATCTAACAAAAGAAGTGTAAAACTTATATATAAAAACAAAGAACTAAAGAAACCTAACAGAAGGCTTACGTAGATGTATGTCATATTTTACACAGAAGATTAAATATTGTAAAGATACTAATCTCTCAAAACTGATTTATAAACTCAATGCATCTCCAATCAAAACCCCAGTAGTTTTTTTTCATAAAATTTGGAAAGCTGACTTTAAAATATAGGCATAAAAACAAAATATCGAAAACAAACTTCAATACTAAAAGAGACAGAGAGTTTGGCCTCCACATAACAGGACTTATTACAAAGTTATAGTAATTTAGAATGTGTATGGATAGATAAACTGACCAACGGAACAAAACAGAGACACAAAAACAGAACTACATATACATTGAACTATGATAGGTGACAGAAATGGCATGGCAGTTACTAGGGAAAGAAGAATCTGTTCAATGAAGGGAAAAATTGGTTATGCATATGGGAAAAAATCAGATTACATCTCTATTTCAAACCACCCAATAACATTAGTTCCTGAATGGTTAAGGACTTAAATATCAAAAGCTAAATTCAAAACTTTCAGTAGAATATATATGTGAATGTTTTACACATTAGCATAGGTGAGGATTTTGCAAGACATAAAAAGCTCAAAATCAACCAAAGCAAGCAATATGTTAAATATATATATATGAGATAAAACTATTTTTTCAGTGGCAGAAAAATAAGGATCCAAAATTCAAAATAGTAGTAATTTCTTGCAGGATGCGGGGAGGAAAAGACAGGTATAAGATAAGGGAGGAGCAAATGTATAGATGTAAATTGTTTATAATGCTCTAATTCTAGGTGCATCCATGGATATTCATTATATAATAACTAGTTTGTATAAATAAATAAAGGAGGGTCATGCCTAAATCAATAAACTAGGTTAGGAATTGTGGACTATTAATAATTAGATTCTGTCCATTTAAGATGAAAAAATAGAAATTATGTATGTAAAGTGATTAATTCAATGCTTGTCACACGGCAAGAATCCAATAAATGTTAGTTATTAATAATAATAGAAACACTATTTTCTGGTTCACCACTGAATTCTACACCCAGATCAGCTATGCCTCATGCAAGGTAATCATAACCACATTATTCAACATATTTTTTAAAGAATGAGGCCCTTTTGGTATTGATGCAATACTTTTTAGCAACTAATTTTAAATCACACTCTTGCTAGACTGTCATCTGCTATTGTCTGGTACTATCCTCATTTTTATATAAATAGTATATAACAAGAAAACAAGAGATGGCGTCATATCTATACATTTGTCCTGAAGTAAGCACAAAACAACTCGATTTTAAGAACCAAGAAATACGTGCAAGGCAGATGCTTTTCTTATTTTGAATTTGTTAATGTCCCTGAGATTTCCGACTTAACTCTTGGCAAAATATCAACTCTGTTATGCACTGTTTATTGTCAGCATATGAAATATTGGTCCTGAAGGGGAGACAGGACAATAAGGAGCATTTGTCAGGAAAGCAATAATTTTCATTGACTGATATAAAAAGTAATTAATATGTCTAATTAGGCTACTTCTACATCATGAGTTAGAACACCTAAAGGATACAGTTCAATGAATATACCAGTAAGTGGACTAATAGATATAATCCTCTCTGGGCTATCTAAAAAAAAATGTTAAATATAATTTTCTCACCTCAATCAGCAAAGTTATTATCATTTGAGACTGATGGGTTTTTGTTATTTATCTAGGCCTCTAGAGGAATAAAATAACTGTTATCTCTTTTAATCTGGCATTTGCACATGAAGAGAAAAATTTAGCTCAAGGGATTGTAGATAACAATTTTATCTACAATTTTAACGTACCAGGACAATAATTCATTTAAAATATATCAGCTAAAATCTATCACAAAAGTTCGGGACTTAAGAGATACAAATAAAGTATCCATATTTCCTTTGGGGTTTAATGCTTTATACATCTTCATTTCATAATTATTTATTGCATGTCTGGAAGTGTTTTATTATCGTGTTTACATTAAGTCACACAGTAATTTAATTCAAAGTGGCTTTAAGTGTCCCCTTGGGATAGACAGAGTTTATTTTGGCATTCCACTCCTTCCTTACAATGTTACAAAATCCAACTGGAAATTTTACCAAGGACTCACTTCCGCATATGTGTTTGTTCTTGAATATATTTAGTTCTTCGTCTTTTATATTGATTTTTTATTTTATTTTATTGTTTATTTCAAAATATTAAGGAGGTACAAGTGTTTTTGTTACATGGATAGGTTTTATAATGCTTGAGTCAAGGGCTATCAGTGTGCCCATCACCTGAATAGCGTTCATTGTACCTGTTAGGTAGGTTTTTACTCCTCCCCCTCTCCCTCCTTCCCCCTTCTTTAAACTAAGAAGAAAAATTCTTTTCAGTAGGTTATCAGAGTACAAAATTTCATTCAGAATCAGTGGAGAGAGTGAGGAAAATGGAGATGGATCCATTTTCAATTGGTACAATTATAAGAAATAATTTTATCTAGTTACTATAATACATGGGTAATATTCCAATAGCTAAGCATATTTGTTTTATTTAATCATTTTTAATTCATGATCTTCATAAGCATCAGTAACCTCAAACGTTTACCAGAAAGAAACAACTGCCCTAAGTTATGTGTATGGACCATTCTACGTGAATGATTTGTTTTACCCTTACTGGCTACTCTAGAGTTTTTTAATTTTGTCAGGTTAGTTGTCACTAGATGGCAGTGTTATTTTCACATTTCAAGTCTCACCTGTCAAGGTCTCTAAAATACACCTGAGGATTCCATATGTATTTTTTTAAGCTATAAATACATTTTAAATGAGGTATAAATAAAACATAGCTTAGTCCTTCTTATGAACTGAATGTTGTTTCTCTCCATAATTCATTTGTTGATCCCTAATCCCCATTGTGATGGTATTTGAAGGTGGAGCCTTTGATACAAAATTAGGTCTAAACCTACACCAAAATGAGGTCATGAGAATGGATTCCCCATGATAGCATTAGTGCCCTTATAAGAAGAGAAAGAGACCAGAGTACTCTCTCTCTTTCTCCCCACCAAGGATACAGCAAGAAGGCAGCCACCTGCCAACCAGGAAGAGGGCCTTCATGAGCCTGAATATATTTTAATAATCCTAGTTCTTAGAGCTTTTGTGAAAAGTAAAAACAGTCTTAAAAAAGCAAGCACTATATAAAAGGAACTTATTACCTTAGGGTCACTGTATCGTATCCTCTCTCTAAACATTCTCTTATGTACTTTTAAAGTAAATGCTACCTGCTCCACTTATTTATTCAACACATATTTATTGTGATATGCACATATTGCAGGGCACCAGGAATTCAATAATGAATTAAAAACAGAAAATTCCCTTTCCCTCAGAATGCTTATGTTTTGGTAGGGAAAACATAGTAATCAAATAGCTTCATCAGCAAATAAAAATTGTAACAATTGTAAATGCTGTGAATGAGAAACAGAGTATGAAACTGTGTAACATGAAATTGGATCTAAATGGGAAGATCAGTAAAAGCTTCCTTGATTAGGTGAAAAGTAAACTTAGATCTGGAGAGTGAGAGTAGAAGTCATCTAGGAATGAGAAAGATATCCATGCAGAAAAAAAACAGCATGAGAAACATTGTGTGGCAAATGAAAATATGACATATATATAATAAATTAATAGTAAGCCAATATGGTTGGATTGGAAATGAAGGATGATGCAACATAAAGCTGGAGAAGCAAATAGGGACAGAACTTGCTGGACTCTGTAGGTTATGTTAAGAACGTGTCTTTTTTCTCAAATAAGCTAGGCACAGTGGCACATGCCTGTACTCCCAGCTATTAGGGAGAATTAGGCAGGAGGATCAGTTGAGCCCAGGAATTCGAGTGCAGCAGAGGCAACATAGTTAGACCCTGTCTCTGAGAAAAAAAATAAATAAATTGATGCAGACTGTCTTAGTCTGTTTGGGATGCTATAACAAAATATTAAAAACTAGGTGGCTTACAAACAACAAACATTTATTTCTCATAGTTCTTGAGATCAGAAAAGTCTAAGGTCAAGGCAGATTCAGTGTCTTGTTAGGGCCTACTTCCTCATAGATAATGCCTTCTCCCTGTGTCCTCAACAAGGTGGTTCACTAGCTCTCTGACGCCTCTTTTATAAAGGCACCAATCCCAATCATGAGGGTGCCACCCTTATGACCTAATCACCTAATTACCCAAAGGCCCTACTTCCTAATACCATCACCTGAAGGGTTAGGATTTCAACATATGAATTTTGCAGGGACACAAACATTGAGACCATGGCACAGAGTGATTGTGTTTTAAGCAGGGAAGTGGTGTAAAGAGATTTGGATTTGGTAATGATTATTCTCTTTGAAGAGTGGAGAACAGATTAGAAGGAAGCAATTTTGGCAATTACATTACTTTGCATAGTTAATCATTACAAGAGTGAAATTTTGTTAGAGACAAGGATTACATTTTAAGGTAATTGTATCTGAGTCTTACATATAGCAAGGATTCAGTTTTGACTAAATATTTTACTTATCAGTAAATTCATTTTGCTGAATACTTCACTAAAACATATAATTCTAAAATTGGAAAACTCAAAGGGCATAGCCCACATTCTACCTTCCACTCAGTGTTTAAATCCCTTCTCTGACAGCCCCCGACTAAAGGTAACCTACTCTCTTGCTTAAATTCTTCCAGAGTCAACAGACTGTTCTATTTTGTTTTCTTAGACTACACTAAGATAAAATCTGTGTCTCTGTAACTTCTACCCACACAGCTTCTCTGGATAATAATTTTCCTAAGACACATATTCAAAAACTGAAGATAAAGTGCTATGATTTCCTAGACCAATCTTGCTTTCTCTATGCTAAACACAATTAGTTGCCTCTAAAATTAATGATATGATTTTAAGACTCCCTTATCATCTCAGGGACCTTTCCCAATGCACGAGTATTCAGCACCTTCTTGGCATAGGCTAATTGTACAGAGCAGTACTGAAGACCATCGTCTCTCTCATTACAGATGCCATATACTTATTTTAATACTATGTTATATCTTAAGGCAATTCTGTCACATAATGGCCCATTTTGAGGTTAAAACGTATAAGTTTTCTTCACATGAGTTCCTATCAAGCAATGATCCCTCTATCCTACACTAGAAAGAAAAAATGGGGATGGGCGAGAACAGGTACATAAATGCAAGTATTTATCAGCTTCAGTTCATTATAGTATATTGGTTGTGAATCCTATATTCTGATATTTTTCCCCTCAACTTTGCCTCAGCTGAAAATTTTACATTCATGTTTTCCACATCTTCATCCAAGTTCTTGACAAAGCTATTAAAATGTAACAAATCTCATGAAATAGCTGACTCTAGAGACAACTTACAAACTACCTTTTCTGGTAAATTAACTTTCAAATGAACATTTCACTCTCAACTGGGAATTTTCTCAGCAATTTGGGGAATACAATATTACATTCTACTTGTAAATATCTACACAAAATTGTTGTTCAAAGGGATTTGAAAAGGGCCAGAGAGGTATTAATAATAAGTTTGAATAACTGGTCATTTTTCTAGCTTCCTCTTGGTGGGTCTACAACTAGCCATTTCCAGGAAAAAATATAAAATAAAAATAATGTTAGAGGCTTATAAATATTTTCATATTCTGATTTGGCATTTGTGTTTGTCTAAAAAATATGTAAATTTGTACTCATTAAGGTCAGTTTTATCGACTCTTCTCCTCCAAGGAAATATTTTTAATCAAACCAAATGAAGCCTATATGATACCTAATTCTTTCATGCTTTAGTCACAGAACACAGATAACTTTTAAGGCTCCATGTAGCTCTTTCATAAGGCCTTACAAGTCATCCAGTCCATCTTTCTTTTTGCCTCTGTGTAACTGCCAGTTTGTAAAGAAGCAAGGTCGGGAACCCAGGTCTCCTTTCCATGCTCTGTCATTTCCCTATGACACATCACCCCCCCAGAACAGACATGTGAATTCAGACACCTTGTCTAGTGCTCTCTCCAAAAGGTAATACTTTCTTACTCTTTCAGTTGCTTATACTTTTACCCAACCAATATGTTTTCCTGTCATTTTATATAAATCTTTATAAGGGCTTCCTAAATGTGACTGCACATGGAAATTACCTGATGGGCTCTTTTAAAATAAACATAATTTTGCTGCTGTACTTTCTGAAATTCTGACTCGTTAGGTCTGGGGTAGAGCCCTCAGGACATACAGCCAGGCTTGGCAGTCACAATGTTTTACAATACAATTTTAAGTCGGACAAACCTGAGTTTGAAGCCCCTTTACTAGCTGTGTGGCCTTAGGTAACTCGCTTACCTTATTTCAGTCATTTTCCTCATCTGCAAAATGAAAAAAAAAATGATAATAATACATCTACCCAAAGGGTTATTGTAACTATTAAATGAGCATATGTAGTATTTAGTGCAGTGCCTGGCATATAGCAAAAAGTCAACAGAAGTTATTATCATTGTCCTGGTCCCTGGCCAGCCACAAACCTGATCTAGTTTCAGAATTTAAATGTTCTTATGGCATGGTTTCCTGCAAATTACTCTTTCCAGGCTGTCTTTGCGTCCTCAGCTCTGGAGGGGAACATTCCAATTGAAGTTATATTAATATAAGCTGAGCTTTATTTCACTCACCTGCATCTAAAGAAGTCAAAGAAAGTTCTAGGCAACTAGTATGTGTTCAGCAAATACATGGTTGATGAATGAATAGATGAAGCTAAGAGACAATCCTTCAGTGCCCTTATTTTAGAAAAAGAGAATATCAAAAGTGATTACCCAAGAAATCTAGTTAAGATCTAGCATCAGAACTCAGGACCTGCTGTTTCCAGCCTGTTGCCTGAGCACAACAACTCTGCCCGCTCCCTCCACCCCCAACCGTTTCAGACACTGGGACTTACTCTGGAACTGAGCAACACCCAGTCTGAAGAAAATTCTCAGGGCCACTGTAATTTTTTGATGAGACTGTATAGGTCATCTAGTCCAACCTTCATATTTTTTGTTCCAACTTATATTACAAGTCTGTAAACAGGCCAAAGTGATGATACCATAAGGCCACCTGACTATACACTTATCTTATATGGCTCAGTTTAGCTCCAGATGCATTACCTAGATTAGCTATTCCTAGTTGTCACTACAGATCTCAGTTGTTAGTACATATCCACAGCTCATATTGTTACTATTCCTTCTATTTGTGATGGCATACTACCTCTTCCAACCCCCATAATAATTACCAGATGAACTCTATTATTTTTCAAGTTAAAACTTGAAGAAAGTGGCTCAAGGGTCACTTTCTCTGTGAGGGTTTGCTAGCACCCATATGTCTACTTCTACCCTCATTTGCACCTCCAAATTTCCTTCTTTTTCACATATTATGACAAACCTGTAGCATCTTTCTCAGTGCTTCCTTTTTGCCTTTCACCATAACTCTCATAGAGCTTTTAACTCTTTCTATTGTAATGGTTTACCAATGTATCTCCTTGTCTCCCCCACAAAGCTAGCAAGTGGCAGCACAGGGAAGTAGCAAAGTTCAAACTTCCTCTTATCTTTGGAGACCTCAAAAATGTATGGTCATCAATGAAGATAATTATTTATAATAAGTACTCTTAGGGGATAATATGCTCAGAGCTCAGAAAGCCAAAGAAAAGTAGTCTTGAGACAGATGCATGAACAAAGAGAGGCAACACCATAAAGTAATTTATATAATTTCCCAAGGCAATGCTAGGCATTTATTTAATTGTCTTTACAGTAATCAAAAGGGATCTATGTCAGAAAATCAGAAAAATTTATTTTTCCTATACCTATAAATCAAACCTGTAGCTCTAATTCAAATGTTTACTTTGTACCTTAATAAACTATAATAGAGAGATGAATTCAGAATATGATGGACAGTCCCATTGGAGCAAAATTGCAATTAAGAATAAAAATGACACTTTAGTGAAGAGCTAGTTAGAAAACAGATTACCTAAGTATTTTGATAAGGTTTCATATGCAAACAATAATGAAGAACATGTCATAAGCAATCAGAAAGCAGTTAATAATAATTGAAGCAATGATTTTTTTAAAATCCCAAAATAAACTACCAATTCAGTGCTTTGGGGTATAACCAAAAGCTCATGAATGTCCCTTCATGCCTCAATAAACTGTAATTCATTCCAAATGATCCTAGCTGGTTTCTGTCAACTAGCTGCCCTAGAGACTTTTAACTATGATATAATTTTTGACAAGTTGACCTGTCATCTCATCTATAAAAGTTTTTTTTTTTCTTTTTCCTTAACACTTTCTCCAAAAGAAGCTATCAGTTCTAAAGAAAAAGCTGATGGGATTTTTTTTCTTCATAAAACTAAATGGATCACCAAAAGTATGGAATTCATCCTGATTTTATATCCAGATTTCCTTATGCTTAACTCAAATCTTTCCCATCTGTTATATGCCATCATCATTCATTCTAACCTTTCTAAAAACGAAGCTCTTCCATTTTCAATAGGAATGTGGTTTTTCCTTAGAAAAGTCTATTAGAAGTCAGAAGGACATGTAGCTATTACAGAAAGAAAACCACAATATTTTGGTCCCAATTTTGTCTACCTTGTCTTACCTGTGCCAAATGCCCAGAGGGCAGGAGAGATTCACTTCTATACTATCTGTCTGTCTGGCAGTTAAAGCTCGACATAAGTGGGATTTACAATTGCATTTGAACACACCCATGGGCTTCCAAAGACAATGGTGTCAGATAAATAGTTTACCAGATGAAAAAAATATGAAATTTTTATCACAACTAACACCTTGACCTCTACCAAGGTCACTTGTCTCCAGAACCTAGAATTGAAGAATTTAAACAATAATAAACACTGCTTTCACTTTTCCTCATAGAACTGTTCTAAAGGGTAAAAATATACCAAGTGAAAATGGCTTGAACTCTTTGGCTGAAAAACCTTATTGAAATGGAAATATTTTTAATTAACCTATTAAATTCTTGCCAATATTTATGCCCATCCTTTTTATTCCTTTTTAAGATACAACAACAAGGTCCCAAGAATTACAGAGCATTTTATTTACATCACTGCTACATTTTCGTTTTCTACAGAAATTATCTGTGCACAGGGAAAGGCATGGAGAAGTAGAAAGTATAATATTTTGCAGTGTATGGTTGACTAGAAAGCTGAGACACCTCTTGTCTCTCCTACAACCCAGGTCCAGCACATCTAAACATATTGTCTATTTTACTCCTCCTGAACTCAATCCTGTTTCTTATTAACTCTTCTTCATTGAATCTATAAAATGGTCTTTAAATTCTCTGTCCTCAAAGTACTAGCAATCTTAGGTAATCAGCATGTTTTTTAACCATGACTTTCAACTCTTGAATCAAGCTGACTCTCTTCCAAGCTTTCCTTGGAAAGAAAAAAAGAAAAACAAACAAACAAACAACAAAAAAAACCTGTCTTCAAAAGAAGCTACAAGTTCCAAAAGAACGAACTCTGGATGCAACAAAATGGTCAAATTGCCTAAAAGAGAAGGTACTCAGTAAAGATGGACTAAATGAATGGATAGTTTGGTACAGACTACCTAAACTTCCTGATGTATACATGTTGAAACATTAGATTTTTCTGACAAACTCTTCACAGAGTTTAATTAGTCAACATGCAGTGGACCATACCAGTTTAGCTGCTGGGAGAACAATAAATTCAATCAAATGTAAGATGATATACTTGTAATCCTCCTTTTTCCAATTTCTAATTTACTGCCTAGTTTTCAAATGCTACAAATAAAAGTTTTACAAAACCAGTGCCATTTTTTTATAAAGAAAAAAGATTGCAAGAAAAGAGGAAATATAACTCAAATTCAATCTTTTTTCCCTAAGAAAAACTAACATTGAGTAAGACCAAAATATCACATCTTAGACTTTCTTAAAAAAATAAAATGGCATAGAGAAACACTTCTACAAGTGCACAAGTAAATTTTTACAAAGATATTCACTGCAGTATGATCTGTAATACCAAAAAAAAAAAAAGAATTAAAATGTCCAAAAATAAGAAAAATGGAAAATAAATTATGGTACACATCATGGGACACTATGTAGTCATTAAAGATAAAATAAGTTAGACTTACATAAAGGAAGTTAAATAATAATGTCTATATTATTGAATTAATAATGTACACATATGTGTATCTAGATATAAGGCATAGATTTATAGACATAGACATAGGAGAAATAAATACAGGTAGTTAACTGTTAGGTATAGAAGGGAGTTTCTAATTCTTTCTATTTTATCATCTGTACTCAATATACAGAAGCAGAAATTTCTTTTGAAATTTAATATAACAATTAAGTACCAAGAACTCAATGGATAAATGGGCAATAAAAATTTACAATAAAAGAAATTAAATGGGTTAATATACTTTGAAAATCTAATAACATATCCAAAGGACATAACTGTAAAAACAGAGGGGTGTTCTGCACAATGATGTTTTTCACTTCATTTTCTAGGTCATTCAAATAACAAAAGCCAATTGGATGTCCAAAAATATGGAAATGTTTAACTTGTATCTTTATTTATTCAGTGAAATATTAAAAATAAACAACGTATGTTTAATAATGGGTTTGTGATAATAGGGATAAATCTAATGTAATATTTAATGCTACATTTTAAAAGAAGGCTACAAAACTGTTTATTTTGAATAATCACATTGCTACTTAAAAAAAGGAAAAAAGTTGTACTTATGAAATATACCAAAATGTTACCAGCGGTTATCTGTAGGTGCTGATATATAATAACTTTTTTTCCCCATTCCCTATAATAAATGTGAAAAAGTCATTAAAAATATTTTCTTAAGAAAATAAAGTGGGAAAAGTCTTAAAAGTACAATTTGAGGAATAATAATTGTCTTTAAATGTTGATAATATAAGAAGTTTTCCATTTCTACTTTTGCACATTTTTCATTTTTTCCCTAATGATATGTATTATTTTCATACTGGAAAATGCATGATAAACTTTTTAAAACCACCTTGAGAATCTTTAATGGCTGAGGGTGTAATGTTTCAGAAGAAGGGCATTAAGCTGATGATCCCTTTTCTTCTAGACATTTGATAAATGAAAAGATATTAATGTAAAGCACAGGATTCAAAAGGATAGGATAGGAGAAGACAGGATGGGAAAGTAAAGGAACAGGGAAGAGAAGAAGTTATAATGAGTGATATTATACTGAGGCAATTTAGGAAATAAGAGGAGTTCCAGATAATGTAAGGAAGAAATAACTGAGGCACTGGAAGGGCATAAGAGACAAAAGTTACCGACCCTTTAACACCACTACTAATCAAGTGGGGCCTAAACATTAAATATCATCCAACCTGTGGTTCCCTTGTGATAGGTGCCATGTCATATTTCTTGTGGCTTGGTTATCTTATGTGCTGTTAAGACACTTAGCAAACAATTTCTGAAAACAAAGTATTTTAACATACATTAAAATATTAATAAAGAAAACCCTTATATTTTGCCATGTACAAAATAAAATACCTACACTCAGACTCCATCTCACAACTTTCCCAACCTTTGCTTTGTCTTTTGGGTTGGTACAAGCTACCTACTATACTGTACTTTGCAGTTCAGAAAGTTAGAGTGAGTTGTTGCTTTGACACTTCTGTATTAACCCATCATTTAAAAAAAATCCATTCCACTTTATGCGCCTATCTTTTTAATGTTTTCTCCTATATTTTGTATTACATTTCCTAGTATTCCCAAGTTTGATGTTATATTTATTGCTGTCTTTTTTTACTCTAACAGTTTATATGGCATTTTATTTGTTTAAATAATTAATAATATGAGCAATTCATAATAAAGATATATAGACATTAAATCATACTTAAAATACCCTCTACATTCATCCCTTAAGTCACCCAATATATAGTTTAGTTTTCTCACTGAAAACTATAATTACAATCAAATGTCTTAATTTTTTTAAATAGCTCCATGTGTTGATATCATTTCCACCTTCATCTTAATCTAACTAAAACCAACAGCTATAGCAAGTAAATAGAAAAATCCTGGATTTTGTTACAATATGAACAACTTCACTGTGCTCCATTTTTAAGAAATCCTAGTAGGCAAAGTATTTAAAATTATAAAACCAAGAAACTACCATTATAATATTTGTATTATAACAGTATCCTTTAGGTTCATCATGATGCTATTTGAAGTAGCAGGAAATTAGAGGTAATCTAAGTGTCTGTGTCTGCGAGAGTGGATAAATAAAAGGTGGTAGATGCAAAATACGGAATACTATGTAGCAGTTAGAAGCAAGGAACCAAAGAAAAACACAGCTCCAAGGACAGACTTCGAAAACATAATACCAGATGGGAAAAATTAAGAACTGAATGAATCCTATGGCCCAATGCCATTTTTGTGAATTAAAAGAAGCATATATCATAAAATATCAATAAAAGGATAAATATCAAGAACGTTAGGAAGGTTGCTATCGTAGGGAGGAGAATGGGATTGGATAATGGAGAATGATTAAACAAATGAATTAATAAATAAACAAATGATGGAGAAAGCAAACAGAAGCCTTGCACAGACACATGCAGATAGTGTGTCATGAACTGAAGTATGTATTTAATTAAATACCCTGTACCTGACATCAAAAAGGTTTTTTTTTAATCCTTTGTTTTTATAGAAAGAATTCACTGCTAATATCCTGTAAAATAAGTCCTCTTCATGTGTATCTCAATCTATGAGTTGCTTGACAGAAGGTTTAAAAAAGGCCAAGAAATTTGGGGCTAAAATTTAGAAACTACTGCCAACTGAAAAGCAATTAACTGTGAGAGCTTAAATATTTTTAAAATTATAATAAAAAAAATAAAAAAAATACAGCCATTTGCAAAATACATTTTCAAAACACTTCAGAATTCATGCTTCACACTAAATTGAGATAATTTCTCTTAGGTGTTGGAAATTGTTATAGTCATTAGCAAACATTTATAAGTAAGTTTCAACATCAAAATATTCTGAACTCCAAAGATGTTTCCTGAAAGAAATGAGTGTTACCATTGTCATGAATTTGTCTACTATAACTTGCCATTAGGAAGAAATGAATTAACATTTTTGAGGGCCTTATACTCATTTCTTCCTCATTTGATTTAATCCTTCCCTCTCTCCCCACCCCCAAAAAAATCCTTTAAGAGAGATTCTAAATTAAACTATATTAAACTAAACATAGGTTAAACTAAGTTGCCATTTTTCTAACTTGATATGTTTCACCTGGCTCAATGACATAATATAACTCTCAATTTAAAACTGAGGAAACTGAGGCTTTGAAGGTTTTAATAAATTATTTAAAGGTATATTTGTTAAGAGGTAAAGCCAATATTTCAACTTAGATCAATTTGTCCACAAAATCTACGTTCTTTTCCTGACATCATACCACTCCCATTGATACTCTTGACTTTCACAGGAGTATTACCATATTTGATATTTGAACAATAGTCACTCCATGCTCAGGAAAAGGTTATAGCAGATACTTGACTTTAACAAGAATCAGAATGAATGTCAAAAAGGACTTTAACAAATTAATTTCATATATCTAAAATCTGTTTGTTGAACAAAATGTATTTTCTTCTTTAAGCATGACACATTCAAGACTTAAAACCAGTACAATTCTAAGACCAGTTTTCTTCCAGCTAACGAAAATTAAAGAAACCTTGAAGATCCATTCTGAGCCAGTAAACTAAACTCTTCCAAGATTTTCATTTGATTCATTCATTTGCTCTCTTACATTTAAAAAGAAATGTACAAAAGCAAAATAGCCAAATGGTTAATTCAGTGATGGGTTCTATAAAGTCCAAGCCAATCTGTAACCCTGTGGGACGTAACAAATGGAAAAGACAATACCCAAGAGCAAATGCTATTTCTGAAGTAAGGAAGAACATTCATGTTGAAGCTTTACATTCTTGTGGTTTAACATGAGTCATTTTTTTCCAGTTGAAGTCCATTACTATAGACCACTGATGATATTTGCTTGATTTTCCCTTTAGATATTCTGAGCTATGGAAAAAAAGAAAAAAAACAAAACAAAACATGCTTTTCACCTTTTGTTTACATTACTTAACACACTTTACAAATGTGGTTTTGGGCTCATGCTTTTCAAACCAAGAGAATTAACAAAGCCCAAAAGCCCAAAGTAACATATCAAAAGTAACTTGGAAGCTGGGCCTAGAGGCTGTAGTGTGCTATGATGCTATGATGCTATGATCATGCCTGTGAAAAGCCACTGCACTCCAGCCTGGACAACATAGCCAGACACCTTGTTTCTTAAAAAAACAAAAACAAAAAAAAAGGTTGGCCAAGGAAAATCAGTGAGGTAAAAGCACTCTCATCATAAGTATTTTTAGTAGGTGGTTCTTATTTTCTTGTTCCACAATTCTCTCTCCTTATGAGAACTTCATCCATCTTGAAATCCATATTCCCAAATAAGGTGAACAGGAATTATATTCAGGATTTTTAAGACACTAAAAAGAAGACACATAAGGAAAAGCATATTGAGTAAAAAGGAAGTTAACAAAAGGAAACAAAAGTATAGCATGGGGCAAAAAGAGACTTGTTTGGATCACTGATACTCTAGATGCTTCCAATGGACTGAGCTTTCTATGATTGCATTAAATGAGATTATTTGCAATTTGAAATCAGCTATTTGAAAATCCCTACTTAAAGAAAAGGAATATAGTCATAAAGCCATTTTGCATAGATCATTTCTTAAATATATCTTATTGTTGAAGTGCCCATTTAAAAAAAAAACTCAAATATTTAAAATGCTTTCACTTTGGTTATATCACTCATCTCTTCTTGCCTTAAACTATATCAGACCTCTGAAAGTCTTGATGTGTCTGGAAACCTTTAACAATTTTTAAATCCATGAAAACTCTTAATGCATGCAATTTTTCCCATATAGAACGTGTGTTAGATTCATTTATCCATCGATGGGAGCTGTTGTCAAATTCAGCTTCCCAATTTCTAAAAATGTAAACAAATTCTATGGATCACAGTCCATCTTTTCCTTAATTTATCTACTTTTTCTTTAGTCCCATTGCCAGAATGGAAAAGAAACTACTTTTCACAAGATGCTAACTTTTTATAACATTACTTGACTTTTATTACATCACAAAGTTGCATTAGGATGTGATACTAGAAAGTGAGGTGGGCTCGCTCCCCACCTATGTAATTTGCTCATATAGTCATCCCTCGCTATACATGGAGGATTGGGTTCCAGGACCCTCCACAAATACCAAAATCCAAGCACACTCAAATCCCGCAGTCAGCCTTAAGGAACCTTCTTATCCAAAAAGTTAGGCCCCTATATATGCAGGTTTTACATCCCAGGAATACTGTATTTTTGATCGGTACATAACAACAACCTTTCATGTCTGTGGTGCTTTCAATACTTCAAAGTACTTCCTTATCTAATAAGTCATAATCCTCAGTATGATACTCTGAGATAGGTAAGATATTTTCCTCATGTTTTCCTGGGGTACAAAACAGTAAGGGGGAATACTGTATAAGGTTGTGAAGAATAAGAATAGAGAAAGGAAAGAAGACTGACACTTTTAGAGCTCCTTTTATGTAATGGAATTCATGATAGTACTTTAATCAATCAACAAATTACTTACAAATTCTGTTCTTTAGCTTCCTGTTATGAATAGAACCTACCTTGGAGGAGAGTAAGGACTCTGACACAGAACATATCAGGAACTTGGCACGATGTCAGGTCCATGAGATGATGTCAGTGAAAGTTGGCTCTAGCTATTATTATTTATTTTAATTTCCTTTACAATTCACAATAATCCCATGAGATAAGCAATATTTCCCTGCTTATCTGTTGGAAACCCTGAGCTTCAGTGAAAATTAATAAAAAGTATTAAATAGGCTGGGCGTGGTGACACATGCCTGTAATCGTAGCACTCTGGGAGGCCGAGGCAGGAGGACTGCTTGAGCTCAGGAGTTCAAGACCAGCCTGAGCAAGAGCGAGACCACGTCTCTACTAAAAATAAAAAAAATTAGCCAGGCACAGTGGTGCGCACCTAGTAGTTCCAGCCACTCAGGAGGCTGAGACAGGAAGATTGCTTGAGACCAGGTGTTGGAGGTTCAGTGAGCTACAATGACGCCACTGCACTCCAGCCGGGAAGACAGAGTGAGACTCTGTCTCAAAAAAAAAAAAAAAAAGAATTTTTTTTGTGTTGAAGACAGCTAGAGAATAATAATAAAAAAAAGTATTAAATAACACTTTTTTGAATGAAATGTTTTCTTCCTCACACTAAAATTCCACCCAACAATCATAGCCAAGTTGCCACAAACTTTGTGCCAATGACAAATAGCAGCACATAGCTTTCCTCTCTCCAGAAGTATCAGGAAGGCAGCCAGCGGTCAACCAAGGAGCTGAAAGTAGAATGTTCCAACTAGCCAGCAAACATACAACTTTATCATCAAGTATCTATTTATCAAGCACCACTGTGAGCATTGTAATAATGGAACAAAGGATAACTCTCCCTAGATGCCATCTGCTATATGATCAGCAAATCCCTTCCATCTTTATGTATCTCTGAATTCCTTTTAATATTTATATCTATAAACATAAATAACTTATAATATTACCATTCAGTACAATTCATAGTATTAATACCATTAATACTAAATTCTATTATTTAATATTTGTAATAATAGTTACCATTTGCTAAGTGCCTATGTACCAAGTGCTAAGCATTTCACCTGCATTTTCTCATGTAATCTTCACAATTAACATATGAGTAAGATTTAAGCCATATTTTATAGATAAGTTACACTTAGGCTCAGAGAAGTAGTTTGCCAAAATCATGAAGGAAGAGAAATGCCTAACCACAATTCAAACTCATATCCATATAGCTCCAAAGCCCATGATGGTTTCAAAAAAATTATAATTTTTTCTCTCCAGAATTACCTAGGCAATTTCAAAATCAATTTTATGATAAACTCAATGCTTAGTGTAATGAACATAAAGAAACACTGGCTAGGAGTAAGAAGACCTACCAACTACATTCAGCTTTGCACTGAGTCCATAAAGAAGGCATTTAACTATACTAAGTTCATCTATCAAAGGAAGTAAATGGACTAGAACATTCCACAGTTCTACAGGCTCCTTTCCCTCCAGGTTGAGTGTTGCCCAGAAGAAAGTATACACAACTACTATGACTATGAATACCACTATTACTACTATTAATAACCTCAGCAGTGTGCAAAGTAATATACCTCCTCAATATTTACTGTGTTCCTCCTCTGGAAGTCAGTTCCCTGAAGTCATACTCTTGATGAAAGATCTAAACAATCAAAATGAAATATTGATACTACTCCTCATGGGTGCTAATTTATTTGATTTTCTTCTTTGGGGCCATGGAGGGAGTAAAGGGGTATGTAAGAGCAATGTTCAATATGGTTGTAGGGTGGGGCTAACATTAACTCTACAAACCACTGAATAGGAACATCACACCACCTGCCCAAATGGGCTTGGGAAGGGCTCTTGTGCAATATCATTCGGGAAAGCTAGTGCTCAGCAAGGCTTCCGCAATTAGGGAGAAAGAAACTATATTAATCTTAAATTAATTCCTCAAAACTCATGTTTAGCTTCCAGAGGAAGACTGAGAAAGCTGGTAGGTGTTACAGGATAAATAGTGGCCCCTAAAATTTATGTTTAAGTCCTTACGTGCAATACCTCAGAATGGGACTGTATTTGGAAATAGTCTTTAAAGAGGTAATTAAGGTTAAATGAGGTCATTGGGATGGGCCTTAATCCAATACGACTGGTGTGCTTCGAAGAAGAGGAGATTAGGACACAGACACACACAGGAAAGACAATGTGAAGACACTGAAAGAAGAGCACCATCTACAAGCCAAGGTTTCTCAGAAAAAACCAACCCTGCTGACACCTTGATCTTGGACTTCTACCTTCCAAAACTGTGAAGAAAAAAAGTTCTTTTTTATATTTATTTTTTCCTCATGCTACCTTGCCTAAGAACAAATTTCTCTTGTTTAACACATTAACTGCCGTGTGAGTTGTATTTAACTCAGCTAGTTTTGAGCCTGGAGCCTCATGAAGCAAAAACTGTGCAAAACCCTGCAGTTGATTCATGAAAATCTTTCTTGTTGATGTTCTTATTGTTACAATTAATATTGACAATTTAATTCTAAAAAAGTAGATTTAATGAATAGAAGTCAATAACAGATTTTTCATTAAACTAGAAAGGATCGTTTTGTTTTCAAAGTTTTTATTCTATTTTTGTAATAAAAGACAGTGGCCCCAGGGAAAAATTTTTTCCTTCTAGTGTGGCAGTCAATGTGTTAAGCAGCCCTAGCAAACAAAATAATAGGTATCAGTTAAGATATGGTATACATCTGCCTCAAATTTAAGAATAATCCATATAATCCTCCCTTTACTTCCAATCAAGTACTTATGAACAAATGCAAAAACACACTAACACACATACAGTCTTGCTCAGAGCCACTGTGGAGTAATGCATAAGAACCTTTGATAATAGTAGAGAATTCCAGGTTCTAACATTCTCTGTCTCAGAACCTCACCTGGTAGAGCAGAGTGATTGAAAGAATGGTCTTCAGTGTCAGACAGATGTGGGCTCAAACTAGGCTTCTCCACTTGTTAGCTGCGTGACCTAAGGAAAGTTATCTAACCACTCAGAATCTCAGTTCTCAATTCTATAAAAAGTTGTAATTCCTATCTTCCACAGTCATTATAAAGAATCAAATATAAGGATTAAATGAGATTATAAAAGTAAAGGGCCAAAAACTATGTCTGGCACATCATATGTGAATAATAAATGGTAACAGTTGTTATTAAGTTGAACCATATAAAATGGCTGATATTGGACTGTTTTTGCTCTACCAAAATGGCAATTCCATATGGTTCAACCTAATGTTAGTGTTGCATAGAGGCAGAAGAGTATAATGGTTCTGAATACAAATTCTTTCAATGGGTGAATGGATGAAGAAAATGTGGTATATATACACAATGGAATACTTAGTATTCAGCCTTTAAAAAGAAGGAAATCCTACCATTTGTGATGTGAATGAACCTGGAGGACATCAAGTTAAGTAAAATAAGCCAGGCACAGAAAGACAAATGCTACATGACCTCCCCTATACGTGGAATCTAAAAAAGAATCTAACTGCATTCATAGAGGTAGAGAGTAGAATAGTAGTTACCTGGGGCTGGTGAGGGGCGAGGAGTTGAGGAGACATTGGTCAAAGGATACAAAATTGGAGTTAGAAAGGAGGAATAAGTTCAAGAGATCTATTGTACAACACAGTGACTATCGTTAATAACAATATAATGTATTCTTGAAAATTGCTAAGAGAGTAGATTTTAAGAGTTCTCAGCACAAAAAATGATGAGTATGTAAGGTAATTCATATGTTAATTAGCTCAATTTAGCCATCCCACAATATATACATATTTCAATACATCATGTTATACACACATATATACAATTTATATCTGTCAGTTAAAAATTTTAAAAAATAATAAAAGAATACAAGTTCTGAAACCAGGATCTTTGGCTTGGAGTCCTGCCTCTGTCATTAGCCAGTTATAGAACCTCTCTAATTCAGTTTCTCAGCTACAAAGCAAAAAATTGAAAACATCTACTCCATAGGATGGATGAGAAGATTAAATAAATTAATCAATGCAAAGCTCTTAGACTAATGTCTAGGACTTAGCCAGTCCTAACTGAATGTAATCTGTTATTGATACTATTAATATAATTCACAACAAAATAAAGGAAGGAGACTTGAAAACCTCTGAGACTTATTCTAATTTCTGACTATATGCTGTTTTGGATGGTATTGATAAAATAGAATTATGCAGTGGGCATTTAGCTATAGATAACAAAGAAGTTAAATATTAAGCTCTAGAATTCTGATAAATATTGTGGAATCAGAAATAATTTAAATAAAAATAAGCCCCATAAATCCTTAACAATTTACTTAAAGCAAGTCTATAACAACTATTAATATAATACTAAAAACATATTTTATCTTGAGGGTAAACCAATAATTTTCCTCAACTTCTTAAATTGATAGATATTTAAAATATTGTTTCACATAAAATGTAAAGCTAGCAGGCCATGTAGTGTGGAATTTAATGTGTTCTTGCACATATTTATACAGCTGTTCATTATAGCAGGCTAATATTGGACTGAGAGGATCAAAAGACCAAATAATGACCAAGCCACTAATTCAGTGGGTGATAGAGAGCAAACCACTTCAATCTCATTTTTCTTTTGGAAAATGAGAAAATTATCTAAGTAAATATATTAAAGTTCCCTTCCAAGTCTAAAATTCTATGAATTGCTATCTATTGTGAATAGATAAACAATATAATGCTATTTCATCAAAGTAATATAATCCATTTCACCTGTCAATAAACAGGAAAAAAGTTGTTTTTAAATAGCAGAATGTTAAGAATAAAAACAAATAAAAAATAACACTTAGCTAAGAATACCTCCTGAGTTGAAACAACAATGCATGCCTGGGCAATGCTAGCTAGTGACTTCTATACTGCATGCAATTTAAAAAAAAGTTATTCCAATGTTTTCTTCTAGAATTCTTATGGTTTCATGTCTTAGGTTTAAGTCTGTTATCCATTGTGAGTTGATTTTTTGTGAAAGGTGAGAGGTGTGGATCTATTTCAGTCTTCTACAAGTGGCCATCCAATTTTCCCAGAACCATTTATTGAGTAGGGATTCTTTTCCCCAGTGTATGTTTTTGTCTACTTTGTCAAAGATCAGATGACAGTATGAGGATGGTTTTATATCTGGGTTCTCAGTCCTGTTCCATTGGTCTATATCTCTGTTCTTGTGCCTAGGCAGAGAATTTATGAAGAAGACCGCCAAAGCAATCACAGCAGCAACAAAAATAAATAAATGGGACCTGATCAAATTAAAAAGCTTCTGCACAGCTAAGGAAACTCTCACTAGAGTGAACAGACAACCTACAGAATGGGAGAAAATATTTGCATGCTACACATCTGATAAAGGGCTGATAACCAGAATCTATACAGAACTTAAGAAAATCAACAAGAAAAAATAAAACCACCCCATTAAAAAATGGGCAAAGGACATGAACAGAAAGTTTTCAAAAGAAGACAGAATAATGGCCAACAAGCATATAAAAAATTGCTCAACTTCTCTAATCATCAGGGAAATGCAAATCAAAACCACAATGAGATATTACTTGACTCCACTAAAGATGGGTTATATCAAAAAGTCCCAAAACAACAAATGTTGGTGTGGATGTGAAGAGACAGGAACACTCATACACTGCTGGTGGGACTGCAAATTAGTACAACCTCTATGGAAAGTAATATGGAGATACTAAAGAACTAAAACTAGACCTACCATTTGATCCAGCAATCCCACTACTGGGTATTTACCCAAAGGAAAAAAAGACATTCTATAACAAAGACATCTGCACTCCAATGTTTATAGCAGCACAATTCACAATTGCAAAGATGTGGAAACAACCCAAGTGCCCATCAATACATGAGTGGATTAATAAAATGTGGTATATGTATACCATGGAGTCACTACTCAGCCATAAAAAATAACAGTGAATTAATACCTCTGGTATTATCCTGGACGGAGCTGGAGCCCATTCTTTGAAGCAAAGTATCACAAGAATGGAAAAACAAGCACCACTGGTACTCACCATCAAACTGGTACTAACTGATCAATACTTATGTGCACACATGGAAATAATATTCATCAGGGGTCAGGCAGGTGGGAGGGGAGTGAAAGGGATGGCAAAACTCACACCTAATGCGCGCAGGGTGCCCTATCTGGGGGATGTTCATGATTGTAGCTCTGACTTGGGCAGTGCATAGGCAATATATGTAACCAAAGAGTTTGTACCCCCATAATATTCTGAAATAAAAAATAATAATAAAAAAATGAATAAATAAATAAAATGATCATTCAGTAGTCAAAAAAAAAAAAGTTATTGATCAAGTCTCTTCTGAAATTGACGGAAAGCACATATCCCTTCTCAGCAGAATCAAAGCTGCCCAGGCCAGCTGTGAAACCAACATTGATTTAAGTTCCTAGATCCACTTGTCCAGAGACTCCAGTCTCTGACCTTAAGAAATTCACATGACATCAGATTTCTGTCTCTGTAAATTGTTATGATATAACTTCTAGACTCTTGAGAGGGTAAATTAGTTAATGTTTCTAAAGGATAATGATTGACCAAAGAAAGATCATCCTTGTCCTGTGTTTCACTAGAAAGTTAGGAAGAATCTGAACACAAACTTTCTTCCAGTTAACACAGTATCTCCAAAAGAGTTTAAAAAAAAAATCTTCATGACCATGCAGCAGATCTAAGACAATATTTATGAGAAAAAGCAAAAAAAAAAAATTAAATTCTCATCATGGCAATATAAGAATAATTAAGTTGAAATTGAATAGTTTATACACAAATGTTAGTTTGGAGGGAAAAAAGATATAAAACCAAGAAACATTGAATCTGGAACCACAAAACACATTCTCTTCTCAAGTTAAAATGCTTATATCAAATGATATCCTTTCATTATTAAAATGTCAAAAATACAACTCAAAAGTGCATGAAAATTAAGATAAGGGCTTCTATAGACATTATTTTGAGTTAAATTGCCCCAACATTCAAAAAAACTAGAAACCTAAATTTTTCATGGTTGGTCACAACCCATTAGTACTTTCTATTAAAGTACAAGCTACTATATTTTCCATTCCTTGAAAATGAATAAATCAAAATAGTTTTCATCTTAAGTTATCAATGAAGCCCTTTATTTAAAAGGCTGTTATGGGAGGGTGGAGGAGATTATTGTTTGATTTGTTTATTTGTTTTCCTGTTTGGGTGTTTGTTTTGGCTTCCCTCAAAAAGCTCTTTTTTTTCCTCTTAGCTAATTTTAAGATTCCAAAGCTCACAGCATGTTATAATTAAACAACTCCTAGGAAGTACACAGTCTGATTAGCACATTAACTCAAGCATAAACCAGCCATGACCATGCTGTCTCCCAGTCTGGATCAGACCAGTTTGGGAAAGGATAATCACGATGAAAAAACCACTGAAATATATTGATCCCAACATTATTTTATCTTCCAGGACCTAAGATCTTCAATTCTCACACAATTTTTTTAATCCTTAATTCTGGTCTGAGAACAGTCACCTAGAAATAAAAAGATATTCCAGTTCTGAGAATTAAATAATTTTATCTTCATTCTCAAAGGCAGAAAACTCAGAAGACGAGGTAGAAGTCAGAGAGATTGTTATAGTTCCATGGCAATAATTACAGTCCACAACTTCCCATCCAATAACAACTCCTGTTAGGTAGAGGAGGAGCAAGAAGACGACCCATATCCTGATGTCTTTTTTTATTGGCTGGTTGGTTGGCTAGTTGTTTGCTTTGAAGCAAAATGATATGTGCATATGGCCACGAATGCAGGAATAGCTTCTTCCCACAGTCAGTACTTGAACTATCCAACATGGTAGCCACCAGCCACACGTGGCTATTGAGTATGTGAAATTATGTCTAGAGTCCCCCAGGAACTAAATTTTTAGCTTTATTAATTTTATTAATTTAAATTTAAATTTCAAAGCTGACACTCATTTGTGTTACTGGGAAATCTTTTACCATGTTTGGAACAGCCTGGATATGCAAATCTACTTTTTCATCTGTAAATTTTATGAAATCTAAACATGGATCAGGTATTTTTGATAAAAATTTAGTGGCTGAATTGTATTGTGTGTGAGCATAAAATGCATACCATATTTCAAAGAATTAATAGGAAAGATAATGTAACATATCCCATTAATAATTTTAAAATACCGACTAGATGTCAAAATGATAATACTTTGGATATATCAGGTTAAATATTTTATTAAAATTAATGCCACTGGCTTCTTTTTACTTTTTTAATGTACTATACTTGAAAACTTTAAATTTTAAAACATATATGACTTGCATTCTATTTCTGCTGGGCAGCACTGATAGAAAATAATACTAACCAGTGGTATAAGTATCTGAGATGGGCCAGTGAAGTGGTTTAGAAAAGCTGTGTAGTGTGAGGAAAAAACGAAAAGGCCAGACAGGACTGCATTCAAATACTAGGTCTGACACTGACCACCCAAAGGCACTTGAACAAGTCACACAGCTTCCTCAGCCTACATTTTCTCATATGTAAAGTGGGAAGAATAGTGGCCTAGCTTAAACAAAATATTTTTTAAATACCTGGCATATCATAGGAATAAATAAACAGTTGAATAAAGAGTTGTTCTTCAATAGAAAACAGAGATTTCAAGCAATTACTATGAATTAACTGCTTCTGATTGTCTATGTCTTCCTACAAACGGGCCATAACCTGTGGACACTTCCTGCTCATAATACCAGTACAACTTTGTTATTAGCTTACATTTTATAGATTAATAACAGCAACCTTTATACTCAATGCTATTAGCAAAATGTTCAGCAAACGAAAGTAGTTTCCATTTGCATTTTAAGTAGTACAATGAAATGCATTTCCAGAAAGACCACCATGATTTTTATGAACCAAAGTTCACCTAAAAGATACTTATAATGTCAAAATACTTATGTCCTCTTCAAGATTTCTATGTATCTATCATGGTGGGGCAAGTATTTGATTAGCTCTAAAATAAGCTGCTCTAAGACACTAAGTTAATAATACATAGTTATTAAAGATGTAAAACATGGGCACCAGTAATATTTATTTAAAAATTAATTCTATCTCATTGTTATACTACATTTCTTTGCAATTTGAAAAGTGCCTGCAAACTGTTATTCTATGAAGCAATATCATAATCATCATACGATTAGAAAAGATAAACCTAGGGCAAATATAATTAAACACTGCTTCATAAAGTCAATGGTAAAACTATAGAAGGAGTTGCTCTTTCACTAAAAGTAATATACGGGCAGAAAATGTCTATTCCAAAATGGTTTAGATAAATTAATGACTAAATTCATAACGGGTAACTACTGGGAAGTGAGAAGTTTGGAAGTCATATTTCATCTTTCAGCATGATGCCAAGAAGAAAGACCTTTCTTTTCCACAGTGACTCTTGGCAAAGTGCTGAATAATGACAAGATGGCTTAAAGATTAACTCATTATAATTATTCTTATGTTTCCCTGAAAACTAATGGATAATGATCTCTCCTTTCTTCAATCTGTCTCCTGCTCTTTTTGCTCCTACTCTTCCATTTGGTCCCTTTGTCATTTTTTTCTTCATTCATTTGATCAATATTTATTGAGCCCCTACTATGTGCCAGCAGTTCTTGAACTTCACTAGCCTGTTATACTATTCAAACAAAAGCACTGAAGATGGTAATAGAGAGGTGGAACATATTTTTAAATGTTTTTCAAATTTGTTGGGTTATATGTGTGTGTAATCCAAATCATCTGACTTATCACCAAAATAAATGTGAAGTTCAGTTACATAGCATCCAAGTTCATAAAAATTAAGTTGTTAGTTTCAACATAATTAGTTTTTTAAAATAAACTGTTATTTTAGCTTACACCATGTCACAGAGCTAAAATCCAAAGTCAGTTATGGCTTTCCAAGTTATTGCAATAAATTTCCAAATCCTAGATTTTATATTAACACAAATACCTCCTTATCCAGAGCATTTTACCACTGTAACTCTCAAGAGTTTTCTCCAAGCGGCTCATCAAGTTATGCAATAGACCAGATAAAGTTTCCACTGAAAAACCTCCTGTTCATTAATTCACACCTACAAGGGAATTTCTAGGAAACAAAATAAAAATGACATCGGCTGATCTCATGTGTTTATTAGAGAAAAACTTTTCTTAACTTATTTATTGAATTATAATTATCTACTTGTTGGTTTTTCCATTAAATTGTAAGCAACTTGAGGGCTGGGGTGAGGTCTTACTCTTTATGCGCCCATTTGAAAAGTACAGGTTTCAAGACAGTTTCTGGAGGTGGGACAGAAAAAAAAGGAAAGAAATGTTCAGATTTAAGAGTTACCAATAAAATGAGTTTAATCTTTTGAGCCTATTTGTCTCAACTAATCAGCTGAAAACATAGGTGTTAAACTTTTAAAATATAAATTGTGTGACCAATAGATTATGAAAAATAGTACTGCATTGTAAAAATAAAATATCAATTCAGCTGCAATTTACTTTGTGCCAATCACTAGTCTAGGCTCTGAGATTTAAAGACAAATAAGTGTGAAAGGGAGGACTTGATCCAATGAATTTATCTGAACTAATCATAAATTTTAAAAGTCATTAAACCATGAAAAATAAAGCAATGCATCTCCTCTTTAGAATGTGTTTTCTTCCCCAATGAGAAGAAATGACAAAACCTGCTTTTTCAGGTGCCCTAAGGTTTGGCAGTGTTTTAGACTTTTTGCTCATTGCTTAGAAAATGCAATCTCCTCATACAAAGTAAGATGCCCTCAAGATACTACTTTTTTGTTAAGGAGTCAAGTGAGAAGAGGATGCAAAGGAAGAATGAGATCAGAATCATCACAGAATACAGAAAATAAAAATATCAACATGAAGTAAATCAGAACAAAGTTTTTCACTGTATCATTCTTATATTAGACTAGAATACTGGAACCATAATCAGCCACTAACCCAAGGCAAGCAGCTGAAAACTGCCTCAAAATGAATAACCCCATTAGACACATACTTTGTAAGAGCTGTTGGTAGAAGCAAGCAGTGCAGAAACCCTCTGGATAAGTTTATGAGCAGGGTAAAAGCCTTGATAAGTGAAAACTAAACGCCTGTCTTTGGCTGGTCCTCCTGGTGAAGCAGATCCTTCAGGGCACTTTGCAGCTGGCAAGAAGTAGCAACTTTTTTTTTAGGCACTAAACAGTCTGGTCTGGCAGGTTCATTCATTTCACTTTAGCAGATATTACCTCTGGTTCTTAAGAGAGTCAGTATTTTTAACCTGGACAAGTGTAAGTGATAAATCAAGGAAATCTAACCTCTGCAGAGAACAATAACTGTTTCTAAAGTGAACAACACATGTTTCTTTAATGAATGGAAGACCTGACCAAGCCCTGCAGCAATGTGTGCCAGCATTAAACCCATTCCACCAGATCACCCAAGTTCCACTTACCCCCAACATCTGGTGGAGGTAGTGATACTCTGGGCCTTGGTTATACAGCAAGAAGGTTTTCCAGAAAAGCAGGACATTCAGGGAAAGCCAAATGAGCTAAACCAGTAAGACAAAGGAGAGAGGAAACAAAAATTGAAAATAACCATTACCTGATGAATTGAAACCACAGCTAAATTCCCTTGACACAGTACTTACAATGGAACTTAGTAATTGCATAAAGCATCTTCAATTAACCAGTAAACTGAAAACCACTCAGAGGAAAACAAATCTGACTTTACCCAGCCCCTTCACCTGAGATTAAGCGTTTGGGTTACAAATAGGTCTCCTAAATGATCTGCAGATATCCCCTACAGTATAAAATGAGATTAAGAAATTAATGACATCACCACATCCCAAGCAAAGAGAAGCAATCTGGGAAAAGAGCAAAGGAGGCAAAAAATGTTTAAAGGGTTAAGAAAAAGCTGTGTTCACTTAAAGTGACCTCTTCTGTCTTCCTCCACATCTACTCTCCCACCAATGTGTAGGGAAATTCCCGATGCATTGGGGGATGGGAGGAGTCATTATTATCTCCAGTGTAAAGTTTTGTTAGTTGAGAATGTTCAAATTAAAAGACAAAACTTCCACTTCCAGCTTCCCACCCGCACGCTCACAGAATGAATCAAAATCGCCGCAGGAGAGACAAGACCCACGGAGAGCCTAGCCCGCCATCCTACCAGGAAGAGGTGTTTAACCCCTTCGTTGGCGAGCCAGCTCCTCCAGGACACAGCCATGCCGCCGGCCCCGCCGCGCTGCGCTCTTTGCCGGCCGGCTCGGAAAGGAGCAGGCGGCGGCCCCGGCAGCGGTTACGGCGGTGCGGTCTGCGGGGGGGCCGGGTGAGGACAGAGGGTCAAAGACTGAGTGGAAGCCCGAAGGCCCGGCGCGGAGCCAGCCCGGGCGAGGTCTGCGCCCCGGGGCCGGGTCTTCCGGGCACCCCGACTCCGACCCGCGCCGGGTCCGCTCTGCCCGCCCGGCGGCCCCGGCCCCGCGCTGGGAGCGCGCGCTCCGCGGCCCACGGCCCGGGCTGCACCCGTCCGCACCCGTCCGCACCGCCGCGCCGGCCCCTTTGTCTGGGGGCGAGCCTGTTGTTGTGGCTGCTGCTGTTCAGGATGTCCCGGGTGGGAACTTGGAGACGTCCTCCGCAGTCTCTAGCCCGGCCTGCCCAGCCCCGAAATCCCGACAGACATGTGGAGAACGATACACTGAAGTGGGGACCCTCACCGCCCCCTCGTACACACACACGCAAACACCCCTAGTTCTTTTGGACTGTTGCTTTCCGCAAAAAAGTTAAACTCAAAGAGCCTTGGTAACGAAATTTGAGCCGGAAATAGCCTTTTGTGTACTAGCGTCCCCCTTCTCCCGCCCATCCTCAGCAACTTCTCCCACCCTCAAACAAAAGCCCTCCTCGCAAGCCTCACCTAAAGCCTGCCACCACCTCCCCCCTTCTACCCCCTCCCCACCCAATCCCATATTGATGGAAAGATTTTAAGACACTGCTGCACACAAAGAGACCCGGGGGTTAATGGTTAAAGCTGACGTAATTCTCAGGGGCTTCAGGGAAACTCAGATTCCCTCTATTTAGGAATTCGTGTTTCACTACCTAGTCTGATTAGTAAGTGATAGGAATCTTCTCAAACTTGTTCCAGGGGCTTAGTGAAGGGTGAGAAAGGTTTGGAACTGATACAGGTTATGTATCCTACACTGCAACATATCGGCATTAGGGAAAAAAATAAACTATTCATATAGAAGAATGTCTGATACAAAATAGGTGTTCAATAAAGGTTTGTAAAACCAGGAACTTTCCCAAATTTAACAACTGACAAATGGCAGAAAAAGTTTACCACTAGTAGCCTAATCTCATAGCTTTCAAGCTTTTTTTTTTTAGACAAACTACCTTTTACAAGACATGCCCTACAATATAATCAAAACTACGATGTTAAAAAAAAACACACTGCCTTTACTACATGCCATGTACTTATTCCAATCAATTTAATGAATCAATTAATGATTGCAAACCAGTTTGAAAAACTAGAATGAATCCATATCACATCCCAGTTAGATTTCACACAATTTTCTTTAAAAGTCTGTTATTCTTTTTGATATGACTTTCCTATTTCATGTGTAAACTAAAATAAAATCTTAAGCCCCACAGCCCACTGAATGGACTCCCTCTTGGCCAACAGGACCCCAGAAACACCCTTAAGCTGAGTTTCTGGCCATGAGAAGGGAAGTCAGACATGTTTCTTCATGCCCTCCTCCTTTCTTGGAGATATCCTTTGTAGCCCATTAGCAGGCCTAAGGCTGTACAAGACAAAGCTTAAACCACACCTGCAGGTATATGTCCAGTGGCTTGTCGTCTCTGATTAACAGACTTCCTTATCTTAACTTAAAACATTCCAAGCCTTTGGACAAAGCTTCACTTCTTTAACCAATTACAAATCAAAGAATCTTTAAACCCACCTGTAACCTGTAATCCTCCACTTTGAGATGTCCTGCCTTTTCAGGCCAAACCAATGTACTCCTTCCATGTATTGATTTATGACTTCATGTGTAATTCCTGTGTCCCTGAAATGTATAAAACCAAACTGTAACCCAACCACAGCAAGACCACATGGCTCTCCAGGCCATGGTCGCACATACTCGGCTCAGAATAAACATCTTTAAATTATTTTACAGAGTTTGAGTTCTTTTCCATTGACACATGCATGACCAAATCCAGAAAACTGCCCTAAATCTTTCTGGAGTCAGGGAGCGTATTATTTATAACTAATGCTAGGTTCTTATTGACCATGGGATACCTAAAGGAGCAGGAAAAGAGCATACAAAGAATCCAAGGAGTGTCATTACTGGAGGAAAGTCCAGTTCTGGGACACATTGGTGCTCCTTTCTAGAGCTTTAATTTCAATAGATTGGAGGAGGAGGAGTTCACTGGCAAAATAGTTAGGTTCTTGTCATGAGTTAAGAAGAGTCAGGCAATTGAAGAATACTAGAATAAAAGACAAGTTTAAAAAGCTCAGATCTTCCAGAACAACAACAACAAAAAGACAAAAGATAAAAATAATGGCTCCAACTCTTAATATATACCTACTAAGTGTCAGGCACTGTCCTGGGTACTTTGTATACAAAATCTCCCTTAATTCTCATAGTAGCCCTCCATGTGGATGTTAGTGTCCTCACTTTAAAGATGAGGAAACTAAAGCTAAAAGAGATTCAGAAACTTGTCTGAAGTGGTAAAACGAGGTTTGCTTAAGGTTCAAACAACCCAAAATCAGGTACTTTTTTAAAATGATAGAATGCTATACAAATGCTGGTTATTATATCTATCACTTTTATTTCAAAGTTCTATAAAAAGGGTCTAGGGTCTAACTGTTTATGTTGATTTACAAGAAAACGGTATGGCAAGCCATCCCTAAGGGACAGAGCTATTGACCTGTTATGCAAGAACTCTCCTTAATGAGATTCTTTGCAGTATAATTTTCTCTAAGATTGTTTAATGCAAGTAGTTACTGTCTTTCACACACTAAGAAAGGTTTCCCTTGAAAGTAATGAGGAGAGAGTTCTTTAGCTATATCAGTATTCCAAATATCATAATAAAAATCACACTTTTGCCAGGAAAAGAGTTCACAAGAAAAACTCAAATGACAAAGACCTTTTTTTCTTGGCTGAAATAATGGCGAGCTACTAGTGTAACACTGATCATCTTATGCTAATTATAAACTCTGGCAGTTAGAGATGTTCTTGACCTATTATTTATTACTTAATGAACACAGAAGTTTTGGGTGGCCGTCATTCAGCCTACAATAGCAACTAAATTAACTTAAATGAAATTAATGTTCTTTCTCTGATTGGATATGCCAGATTTAGAGTAGGACTTTTGAAGAAATCCCCCTTAAGGAATAAAGGTCTGGCACTCCTAGGTAGCATTTCTGTCAAGCAGTCAAAAATTATAGACCAGGAAACATGCCTGATAGAACAAGGTAAGATTTCTTTACCTTTGTAACTTGATGGAGTTTATCATTTTTGTTATCCCATATCTGGTTACCAGAAGGGATTAGTATTAAAACTCAAAATGAAAAGAGCCTGTGTGGTTTTTTAGCAACAAAAAAGAGGAAACTGGGGATATTCTGTCCCAGTAAGCAGCGTAAACTGGTAGAGTAGGTAAAAGAATCCTAAAGGTCTGAGTAACTGACAGGGACATTAAAGAGAAAAGGAAACTACACCATGTCCCTGAGGCCTGTGTCAAAGAGGAAGGGCCCACCAGGGAACCAGTGAGAAGTGGTCTAAAGGCTTAAAATTCACAAGTCTGGGGACAAGTTCCAGACAGTGACTCATTTTCATTTCTATACAAAAACAAGTGTAGCCCATCATCTGATTCAGTCATTTAGGAATGTCTACCGTCACTCACGTGGCTAAGTCAGCTCCTCAAGAAATCCTGAAGAAGTTGGAGAGGTTCTTATGCCCTCAAGGACCAAATACTTTGTTGGAAAGTAAGACTTACAAATCTGAAGGCAATTGAAGAACTCCCCAAATGAAGATGCTCAGTAAAACTTGTTGAATAAAACTGAATAATAATGAACTTGTGTCTAGAGTTGCCCTACATAAAACTTTTCCAAACTTTTGGATTTCATAGGCCAATAAAATTTCAAAGAGAAAAAAATATGGTAGTCATTTCACAATGTCTATGTATATCAAAACATAAAATTGTGCTCCTTAAATATATACAATTTTTACATATCGATGATAACTCAACAGAGCTGTTAAAAAAGAAAAAATAAATAGAAACCAACACAAACTAGCCAAATGTTTGCCACAATTAGGGCAACTTTTAAACTACAAACTAAAAAACTAAAAATGAAAATATCATTCACTTCTACATTTGTTAAAGAAAATTCATTTTTTACAAAAAATAATTGTAATAAATATTGACTACTTTCAGCTTCCATAGAAACTCATTTCTCTCTCTCTCTCTCTCTCTCTCTCTCTCTATCTATCTATCTCTCATTTCACACTGACCTTTTTATTTTTTTTCCATTATTTTATGGTCAAATCTCTTCTGTAAGATGGGTAAGGCCACTCTTTTCTTCATCCTAATTTTATAGATACGGGAACTGAGGCACATGGATAGCAGCTACCTTGAACTAACTTGCTGAAGATAACCATGATGTTAAGTAGTATATTCCCAGAAGTCAAGATCACTACTTCTTCCAGTACATCATACAGTCATTGTTGAGCCAGGACTTCCACATATTCTGAGTCCTAATGCTTTAGACCCCAAAATGCACTCGTGGTTGGCAAATCTCCCCAGTCATCCCAGGTGTGTAGAGATATAACAGTGAGCCTTTGTACTGCCAAGACAGTGCATACTCTCAAAAGACTGTCATGTCCATTGTTTCCAATATCATCTGTCCTTTTTCTTGTATGGCATTTCCTGAACACAGTCATTAACACAATAATTCCTGGATGTTTGTGAAATGTTATTGTTTTTAAAGTTTTAAACAGAAGTGTCCCAAAAACATTTTTAACACCTGATTCCACATTTCTGTTTGTATCCTCAAACAGCTTTAAAATATTGAGGAAACAAAATTGGGCTTCTTCTCTAGTTTCACTTCACTTTTTGAGCACATCATGAAAATTTTAAGCCAAAACTATTAGAATCCATGTTAAATGATATGAGATTTAGAGTCATAAAAACATCAGAATTGAAAGAGGCTCTAGAGAGCATCATAACTTCCACTTAATTTATGAGAAAGGAAATTGAAGCCTTTTTGTCAGCTCTTTGAGCTCACCAACCCCCTCATGCCACTGGGTCTTTGCACACTTTGGTGGTGTGTATTTATATATTTATTGATGAGCTTATTTTATTAATGTCTGTATCTGTCATAACTTGTGAACTTCCAAAGGCGAGTCCCATGTCTGTTTTTGTTCATTCTTATTTCCCCAGAGTCAAGCACAGGCGTTGGAACATGAGTAGATGCTCAGTAATTGTTTTGAATAAACGAAATGAAAGTCAAGAGGAGAATCTAAATTTCTCAACCTCTCTTCCAATAATTATTTCACATTGATGTTTTCCTTTTTACAATGATATGATATTCTATGCTTCTTTAATTTTTTCAATTCCCCAAACATGTCTTGTCTACTCACATTTCTATCCATGTGCATACTATTCTTGCTTCATGGCACACCCTACCTGGTGATACTTAGTCTCCAAACTCGGGACAAGTATCCCTTCCTCTTAGAAGCCCACGCAGACTCTTCCCGGCTGGATCAGAAACCTTTCCTTTGTGAGCTTTTGTGTCCACTGTGTGCTGCTGTCTCTCAAAGCAGTTATCATGCCACATTTGTTAATGCATTTTCTAGGTTATTTATTCAACTAGACTATCAGTACTTTGAGGACAAGATTTTTTTTTTTTTTTAGTTTAATGTATTTTAATAGCAAACTTACAGGAACTGCACAGAAGACAGACAACATTAAAAACATGTACTTGCATGCAGGACGACTCAGAAGAGTATAGTGATGGATGGAATCTTCTGTATGACAAAAATTCTACAAATGTCATTTAGTTGCCTTCAATAAGAAATTTATTTGTTTTTAAAAAATCCAAATGCTGGCTTTGTCCAGAAGAATTTAACAGGTTCATTTATAATTGTTGTTCAGTTGAACTGCTGAAACTTGTTCACTGAGACATTTTGACTTGCATTAACACTTTACGTCTCCACACATTAAAAATTCACACACAAATGAAAATGGAAAAACTGTCAATACCCAATTTCTGTCCCCTATTTTTCCACTCACAATCATATACCTAGGTATCTTTTGACCTCATGGGGAAAACAAAAAAACCTAATGTTCAGAACTATCAATAACAAGAAGAAGAGTTTTGTTTTATTTTAGAATGAAATGTTTCCCATCATAGTGGGTCCTTAAGCATGTTCTCCACGTATGTGGCGTGCTAACTGGATGTCTTCTGGCATAATCACTACCCGTTTGGCATGGAAAGCACACAGACCGATATCTTCAAAAAGGCCAACCCGATAGGCCTCACTGGAAAGCACCAGTAGCTGCGCTCTGGACGAGCAGATCTATTTTGAAGTCGGGAGCAATTTCTTGTACTAGACGCTGGAAAGACATTTTTCTAATCAAAAGCTGATAACCTCTAATTTCACAGAATGCCACAGTACAGGCCTGTAACGATGAGGTTTCTTCACCCCTCCAGTAGAGGGCGCACTCTCGCAAAAGGCTTTTGTAGCCTCTTAACTGCCTGGGTGCTTTACCACCCGTCATTTGCCGGCAGGCCGTCTGCATTGTACCAGCTATGGTTTAGGGACCTCCTTACTTACCCACCTTCTCCTTGGGCTGGAGCTCAAGGCCATGCTGGCATTAAAGCAAAAATTTTTTCTTCGTTACCTAGCTCCTGGCACATAGTAAGTGTTCAAAATATTTTAATGAACAAATGAATAAATGAATGTTTAGCATACAAAAACAGTGTAGGTTATTTTCAAAACAAAAACTGGGCACTCATCAAAAATCTTATTCGAATTGCCCACAGTGTGGGAAAGGTTTTAGGTTAGAACTTAAAGAACAAGTTCAGGAAAAAGAAAGCAGAAAAAAATAAAATGAAAAAAATTTAAAACTTGACTTTTGTCCACTTCCTCAACAACTTCCCATGGAATTTACCCTTCAGCTAAACTTCTTTCCTACTCTCCAAAATTTTGAGACTGAGAATTTTGAAGTATTTCCTGGTTTTATTCCCATTCTTACAATTGACTCACTCTTACCTATTTCGACATAACAGCTTAAATGCCTCTAATATTGATAAATGTCTCACTGTATAATACATATTGGTTTATCTGTCTCCCCCATGGGAATCAGACTCCTTGAGACCAAGGAAAGTGTGTAATTCATCCTTTTAATCCCAGGGCCTAGCACAATGCCTGGCTCATACTCTAATCGATGAATATTTGGTTTTAAAAATATAATGCCTAAGTACCTCTCTCAGATTACTTATCATTCTAACCTTGGACTTTGATACTGTGGTACATTGAGAGAGGAACTATTATAGGGATGAAACTCTATTAAAAAGGTAAATTGTATACATGATATAGGATATCTGTACTTCAGATGTTATGTGTGACATACTTCATTACTGTTCCTCCTGATAATTCATCCCCCTAATTAACATGTGCAATTATGTGTAGCCTAGCTTACAAAGCATATTCAGTATCTTTGAAAAATTACTGTGTAGAATCAAATGTTAAAAAGGGGAGTGATCTTGCATCTTAGAGTACTACATTCTTGTTCTACTATTGAAACTTTTGGTTAAGAAGAAAGTTTTGCATCCTTAATTCCTTTTTACCTTCTCTCCAGGTTCTGCCAATTCTTTGCCTGGAGCCTCTTTTGATGCAGCCCCCACGGAAGGCAGCACTATGCCTCCTCTGTCTTACACGGTCCTCTGTCAAAATTTATATTTGTTTAATTATTACACCGTGATGCAATTATTTCCTAACCAAATGTCCTTCTATCAATGGAATTTCACTGGAGTAACACAGAGCCTGCAAATTCTCCATTTGCCTCTTCTCCCTTTTTTTTTTTAGCAATAAAACACACTGAGTTATAGCGGGATCATAGTTGCCCAGCTAGTGATTACTTGTCTCAGCCTCTCTTTCAGTCAGGAGTAGGTATTGACTATGTTTCTACAAATGGGATGTGAGCAGAAGTGGTGTGTAGGTCCCTTTTATAAAGAAAATAAAACTCCATTTTCCTTTTTCTTTTCTCTCACAGGCTGGAAATACGCTTCAAGCATGAGTGTAAAGACAATGAGGGATAATGAAGGATATTATCTGAAGGATAATGAAGAAATAAGATATGAAAAATCTAGATGACCTTGTAGATGAGTAATAGCTATCCATCTATATGGCTCACTTCTTGACTGTTATGAGGAAAGAAATAAATTTCTGCTTTATTCAAAGCACTATATTTTAGGTTACAGCTGCTTAACTTATACTCTATTATTATAGAAATTGGTTTCTGGAAGTGGGATACTGCCCTAAATAAAAACCAAAAATATATGACATTAGTTCAACACAATAGGTGGCAGGTAGAGAGGACCTGCAGGCTAGAAAGCAATGTCCCTTAATATGCCGTTCGAAAACATATGCCAACTTGGACATATACCACAATACTACCAAGCCACAGATCTGGGGGAATAGGGTTTAAAAATGTCATATTTTTGGCATATGTTGACTGCTACTTGGAACTTTCAGCAAAATGCTACATGAGACATGAGATAAAGTTGGCAAGAAATGGTCCATTTGCAAATAGAGATGAAAAAGAACACAGTTCTGCTAATGGAGAGTCCCTTTGCCTGTGACCTGCAATTTAATGGATTAAAATTACATTAATTTGGGACTTTAGAGGGTGTAAAATCTGTTTTTATATCCCAAAGAGTATAAGATTGTCCCACAGAACCAGTCCAAGGTTAAAGACCAGTAGTTTCAGATGGTATTAAAGTAGATGATATTAAGTTAAGGGAAGGAGAGATGAGCAAAAAGGAGAGGACAATATATAAAAAAGGGAGTTTGTAAGTTCTATAAAAGTTTGTCAAAAGATGTCTTTGGGCATGGTTACTCCACATGGAACTGATTGGAAACAAACAGACAAGAATCCTGCTAAGGGTCTGAAGGAATTTTATTACCACAGAAACCACAAGTCTGGTGTACAAGGACCCATGTTGTTAGATCTCTGAGACAAAATTCCATCCTTCAAGCTGCACCAAGGAAAGAACACTCTTTCTTACTGCCCTCTGATGTGGACAGTGGACAAGGAAGAACCTCCCAAACACATAAAGTCAAAGCCGCAGGGAACAATGAACAAAGGAAATACTTCCCGAGAGCAGAACTAGAATCTGGATAACCCAATGGACTAACCCCATCAGCAGGATGAAAAGTATTCACGATTCCTGCCTAGGAGAATTTGACATTTACTATGGACAAAAATAGCTGTGTGCTTTCCATTTTTTATGTTTATGAATGGGTGTTTTAATTGCAGTTATCCTGTCCCTACTCCATCATTACATATTGGAGCTGGGGCAGGCATGTAACTTGTGTTTAGTTGATGCCAAATCACAAGACATCAATTCTATACCTGATAGAGAAGACTACATTTCACTCCAGCCCTGGATTTTCTGCTGCAGCAGTAACTGGATAAGATTTTAGGTGGGCTGCGTTGAAGAAGGTTTGTGTGTATTTGTGAGGGAAGATGAAGATGCAGGGATATGTGGGTAGTTAGAAGGACAAACTGGCAGAGACTAATAGTTGTCCATAGTTATTTATTCTTTTCTAGTCCATTCAATAATAGAACCTCCAGAGTTTTTTCTGAACATAGAACTTCCCAGCTAGTTGCTACATTTCCCAGCCTACATTCCAGGTAGGTGTGGTCATGTGACTAAGTTCCAACCATCAAATGTTAGTAGAAGTAATGTGTTAAACCTAGCCACAGTCGTTAAAGAGAAAGTAGCTTACATTTCATTTTCTCTGCCCTCTTTCATGAGATTGGAACAAAAATGTGCTGATGAACTGTCTTTGACCAGGAGAAAGAGGACCATACTCTAGGAGATAGTTGAGCAACTCAGTAAGAGAAACTGGGTCCCTGGGTGACCTCCTAGAGCAAAGGTCCCTGCTAGCCAGAATTGAATGGACTCCTACATGAGAGAGAATAAAACTACCACTTTGATGAATCCACCATATTTTTTGGAGTTTTACATTACAGTAACTTAGTCTATATTCTAAATGTTATAATTGAATTATGAAAATATGAATTGATAGCAGAAGAATATTATTGATATTGAGAAACATAGCTATATTAACATTCTAAATGTTTCCTTCACATCTTAAGTTATCAATAAGACAGGGAATATATCTTAATCTTCGTATTCCTAGCACTTATTCGATTGCCTGACATGGTAATCAATCCATATTTTTTTATTAATTAGTCAAATAATTCACAAAATAACAAAAGCAAAGTAAGAGTTGTTGTATGACTCAAATATTTTTAAAATAAACATTAATTCTGCCTCCTCTGTCTATTAATTGCAGTTGTTTCCCTAGTGTCTAGCTCTGTGCTTTCTCATTAAGATTTGAATTGAATTATTACTCATGATATCTATCCTTATCTGAATGAAAAATGTCCTTGATCTCTGTTTCTTTGTCCTAGAAAATTCTAATCATTTATTTTAACAGCAAATTTTGAACAACAGTAGACTAAATGTTTAGTAAATGTGGAGATGTACTTTTAGTAGAAGACATAAAAATTGTTTTTTATATATTTACAGACCCATAGCCAAATTTTCAGTGGCAAATTCCATATTACAGTGCATTACTCCCAAATCTTATGCGGTCACACAGCAATAAGTCCTCAAATAAACTCTCCCACACAGACATAATTTAAACAAGAAAAGAGTCCAGTTCTATTTGTGATAATTATCTGAGTGAAAATACTCATTAATAAGATCTCTAACAGAATATAAACAAGAAATGTGCATGGAGAATATTGGAATAATATAACTGTGCCACAATATTGAACACAATGGAAAAAAAACCTGCCATTAATTTTCCTGTTGATTATTAAATTGCATCTCCTCCTTCCATACTGGATATGGTATTGTTTCCTCAGTAAGTGAAAAATTAGGTTGTGAAATTGAAAATGCTGTGTTAGGGAAGTAGTCTGATATATTGGACAGGGCAGTGAATTGGGAGTTAGCATACCTGGGTTTCACTGAATCCTGGTTCTGCCACTAAATTTTTTAACTTTGGACAAGTAATGTAACCTTTTTAAACTTTGAATTCTGAATTTATAAGATTAATGAGATGAGCTAGAAGATGACTAAGGTATTTTCTGGTTCTAGAGTTTTATGATTCTATAAATTTCTTAATCCATCCCATAACATTAAAATCTCATCCAACGTATATTAATTGAGCAATATACTTTGTGTTGGAAATCATGCTAGATCAAAGCTGAGATAAGTGTCCACCATAGACATGATCCCTATCCTTCTGAAACTTACAATCAAGTGGAAAGACAGAGACTATATTAATAATTATAACAGTAAATAATCAATTATGTTTGTGGGAAGTGCTACAATGAAGGGTGGATAATGCTGTGAAACGTAAATAAACGAAGCTATCCTAGTCTGGAGTGCTAGGGAATCATCTCTGATTAGGAAGCGTTTAAGTTGAAACCTGAAGGACAATAGCCAGGCAAAGAAAAATAGTAGCAGAAGGGATGTCCAGACAGAGGAAACAGCATGAGCAAATTCCCTGTGGTGGAAGAGAGCTTTTGGCCCAACTAAGTGGCTGAATGCAAGCCCGTGTTCCTGAAACACACAGGGTACAGGAGAAGGTGGCATAAAATAAGACTGGAGAGGTAGGCAAAGTCAGTTCACTTGGAACTATATAGCCAAATAGATTATAAATTTTGGACTCTGTGCAAAAAAATATATGGGATGAGATAGAAGTGTTTTAAGTAGGGATGCAATGTTATTAGTTCTGCTTTTAAAACATCACTCTATCATTCATGAATGTATCGGAGGTGGCAATTGTGGATGTGGGGAGGCCAGATCAGAGGCTATTGCAGCAGATAAGTGAGAGATGACAGTGATTTCAACAGAGTTGTTATAGTTAACATGGAACTAAATGGACAGATTTTTTACATATTTGGAAACTAGGAGCGACCAAAATTGTGATTGAAGTGTAAGGTATCAAAGATGATTCCATATTCAACTACTAGTCTAAGTTCCATTGTGAATTATATATCATTGTATTTGTAAATAGAATATTACATTTTGAATTAATGCAGAAGTAATATTTTACTACACATTTAAGCAATGGTCACACAATCTTTGAGCACCTCCGAGTTTAGAGAATCTTTTACATTTTAAAGAAGAGAATTGATTTTTGGACAATTCCAGATGTTAGAAAGATCTTCCTGATATTGTGTCAAAATTCCTAGGCTTTAATTACCATCTTAATTCCCTTGTCTTAAAAACAAACAAACAAACCTTTTTTAAAAATTCCCATCTTACCTCTGAACCCCAAAGCAATAAAGAATATGATTAATTTCTCTTTGACATGACATCAGTTCAAACATGTCAAGGTGGCTGTCACTTGCTAACTTTCCTTCTAGTCTCACTTGGGTCCCCTAGCAGGCTCCCCCACCAAGGCTCTTTTCTCCAAGCTAAGCATAGGAGTTCCTGCTTTCTTTCTTCAAGCACTCTTTGATAGCCGTTATCTTTTAGGTCTCAAATTAAGGACCACTTTCTCAGAGAAGCTTAATACAGGGATATTAGGTACCCTTATTATAAACTCTTATATTGCTTTAATTTTTTCCTCCATAGCACTTTTTAATTTAGAAATCTTTAATGTCTGTCTTCTTTGCTAGACACAAAGTACATTGAGAGCATTGGGCCTACAAGAGGGAAGGACAAACTAAATCACTGGCCACGTGGAGGTTATACTCTAATAACACAGAAAATTGTTAAAAGAGTAAACAAACAAATAACAAATAAAATTAGAAACAGTATAAATTTTAATTTAAAAAGTACTTGATAGAGAATAACAGGGGAACATAACTTTAATGAGAATGTGAGGTTTAGGAAAGGCCTTTCTAAGAGCCTAATAGTTAAGCTAAGACTCAGAGAAGTAGAATTTAGTTAGGTGAAAAGTTGGGTTAAGAATATTCCAGAAAGAGGGGCCAGCATGGGAGAGGTTTCTGAGGTTTAGCACTCTGATATGGCTAGACTGCAGTTACTGAGGGGTCAAGTGGAGGAAGCGTTCAGTGAAGAGAGTGAGCATGTTGTATTATTTGATAGAAGTGTAATGCTGGGGAAAAACAGGGATCTTAAAGCTGGATAACTGACTAGTGCAGAAGAAATTTGACTGACATTAGTTCTACAAAATAGATACACTATTTGTAGTTGATATAAAAAGATTTAAATACCATGAATTGGACTTTTGCTTCCAGATAAAATGGTGAAATCAGGAATGGATTTAGTCTTCCTCCTGAATTAACTGTAACTTTAAAAATTAACTATAAAAAACAAAAGATATGAAACAATGGCTTTCAAGACATTAAACATGAGGTGATAAAGGATAGTTATCTCTGAAAAATGGGAAACAAGTGGGGAGAGCCCTATGATTGCCCCAGCTACGGCCTTGAGAGAGTTTTTAGGCTGAGGCTCTATATATATTTATGGTATTGGAACAAGTATAGATAAATAGAGCAATGGAACTGAACTGAGACTGAAGAAATAGGTCCATTATAAATGGAAACTGATTCATGACAAAAGTCCAAAGTCAATTCAGTGGAGAAAATAGTCTTCATAACAGTTACAAAACTTTTGGCTATCCATATGAAAAAGAAAGAAGAAAGAAAGGAAGAGAACGAGAGAGAGAAAAAACAAGTATTTTCATCAATATTGTGCACCATATGCAAATATTAACTCAAAATGGATCATAAACCTAAACGTAAAACCTACAATATAAAACATCTACAAAGAAATGAAGGAGAAAATTTTGTAACCTTGGGTTAGATAAAAATTTCTTAAATACAAGACTAAAAGCATGATTTATAAAAGAAAAAAATGATGAATTAGAGTTCATTAAAATATAAAACTTCTGTTCTCCAAAAAACACTGTTATGAGAATGAAAACAGAGGCCACAGACTTGGAGAAAACATGTGTAATTCCTATATCTGATAAAGACTTGTATTCACAATATAAAAAGGACCTTCAAAATTTAACAGTAAGGAAACAAATAGTCCAATAAAAAATACACAAATACTTCACCAAGGAAGATATGTGGATGACAAATAAGCATAGGAAAAGATGGCTAAACACCATTAGTAATTAAGAAAAAGTAAATTAAAACTATAATGAGATAACACTATACACCTGTAAGAATGGCTAAAATTAAAACGTCTTTAAGTAGTATTGGGGAATAAATAAATAGTATTGGGGAAACTATGGTATGCCCATACATACAATGGGATACTATTCAACAATAAAGAGAACTGAACTTTTGATACATATCACAACATGTATGAATCTCAAAATAATTTTCTGAGTAAAAGAAACCAGACGCAAAAGAGTAAATACTATATGACTCAATTTTTCAAATGTCTAGAAAATACAAACTATATTCTGTATTAATAGAAAGTATATCAATGATTTTTTGTGGATGAGGTGGGCTGGGATAGCAAGGGATGTCAGGAAGGATTGCAAAAGAGATCTTTTGCCAGGGATGGATATGTCCATTATCTTGAATGTGGGGATGGTTTCATGGTCGTATCCATACATCAAAACTTATCCAATTTTACCTTTTAATATATACAGTTTGTGGGTTTATTTTATGTCAACTATACCTCAATAAAGTTAAGTGTGTATGTTTTAATATATGTATCTATATACATATATATATTTGTGTGTTCCAAAAAATTTATCCATTACCTCTAGATTTTCTAGTTTGTGTGCCTAGAGGTTTCAATAGTAGTCATGGATGATATTTTGTGTATCTGTGATGTCAGTTGTAATGTCTCCTTTTTAATTTCTGATTGAGCTTATTTGAGTCATTTCTGTTGCACTTCTGGTTAATCTAGTGAGTGGTCTATTAATTTTGTTTATCTTTTCAAAGAACCAACTTACAGTGTCAGTGATCCTTTGTATTGCTTTTTTGGTTTCCATTTCATTTAGTTTTGCTCTGAGCTTTGTTATTTCTTTTCTTCTCCTAGGTTTAGGTTTGATTTGTTCTTCTTTTTATAGCTCCTTGCATTGTGATATTAGGTTTTTAATTTGTGATCTTTCTGTCTTTTTGATGCAGGCATTTAAGGCTATGAACTTCCCTCTTAGTGCACCGCTTTTTCTGTATCCCATAGATTTTGGAAGCTTATGTCACGTTTGTCATTCAATTAAAAAATCCTTTCATTTCCATCTTGAGATCATCATTGATCCAAAGACTATTCAGCAACAGGTTGTTTAATTTCCATGTATTTATGTAGTTTTAAGAGTTCATCTTGGAATTAATTTCTAGTTTTAGTCCACTGTGATTTGAGAGGACACGTGGTATGATTTCACATTTTTTAAAATTTATTGAGAATTGTTTTGTATCCAAACATGTGATCTATCTTGGAAAATGTCTCATGTGCTGATGAGAAGAATGTATATTCTGCAGTTTGGGGGTAGAATGTTCTGTAAATGTCTCTTAGGCACATGTGTTCTAGAGTCCAGTTTATGTCTGGTGTTTCTTTGTTGATCTTCTGCCTCAATGATCTACCCAGTTCTGTCAGTAGAGTGCTAACTATTATGAGGTTGCTATTTATATCTTTGCTGAGATGTAGTAGATTTTGTTTTATGAATCTGGGAGCTCCTATGTTAAGTGCATATATATTTAGGATTGTTATATCTTCTTGTTGAATTGCTCCCTTTGTCATTATATAATGACCATCTTTGTATTTGTTTACTATTGTTGATTTAAAGTCTATTTTATCTGATATGAGAATAGCTACTCCATCTGGCTTTTGTTTTCTATTAGCGTGGAAATTTTTTTCCACCCCTTTACCTTGAGTCTATTAGAATCTTTATGAGTTAAGTAGGTTTTTTGGAGACAGCATATGTTTGGGCTGTGTTTTTTTAATCCATTTAGCCCATCTATATCTTTTAAATGGAGCACTAAGACCATTTACATTCAATGTTAGTATTGACATGTGAGATACTGTTCTGTTCATCATGTTGATTGCTACTGAGTTTCTTTCTTTTTTCTCCCTTGTGTTATTATTTTATAAGAGCTGTGAGTTTTAATTTTCAGGTGTTATTTACACTGGTGGGAATCAATTGTTTGGGTCCCATATATAGAGCAATTTAAGCGTATCTTGTAGGGCGTGTCTAGTGGTCACAAATTCCCTTAATGTTTGCTTGTCTGGGAATGACTTTATTTTTTCTTCATTTATGAAACTTAGTTTTACAGGATGCAAAATTCTTGGCTGGAAGTTATTCTGTTTAAGAAATAAAAAAAGGACCCGAATATCTTTTGCTTGTAAGGTTTCCACTGGGAAGTCTGCTGTTAGTCTGATGAGTTTTCCATTGTAAGTTACTTGATGCTTTCATCTTGCAGTTTGTAGGATTTTCTCCTTCAGTTTGACTTTGGCCAGACTGATGATTACGTGCCTTGGTAATGTCCTATTTGCCACGACGCTTTCAAATGCCTGATGACATTCTTGTATCTTGTTGTCTAAATCTATAACAATATCAGGGAAATTTTCCTCAATTATTCCCTCAGATAGGTTTTCCATGCTTTCTACTTTTTCTTCTTCTCCCTCAGAGATGCCTGTGATTCTCATATGCATTCACTTTACATACCCATATTTCTTGAGGAGATGGTTCATTCTTCTTGATTCTTTTTTCTACATTTTTCACTGACTAGGTTAGTTCAAAAGCCTTATCTTCAAGCTCTGGAATTATTTTTTCTAATTAGTCTAGTCTGTTGTTAAAACTTTCTACTGTATTTTGAAATCCCCTAAATGACTCTTTCATTTCTAGAAGTTCTGTTATTTTTTTATATCACCTATCTTTTTTGTGAATTTTTCATTCATGTCCTGAATTTTTTTTTTTTGGTTTCTTTATGTTGCAGTTCAACTTTCTCATCTATCTTATTGATCTTACTTGCCACCCATGGTCTGAATTCCATATCTGACACTTCAACAATTTCATTTTGGTTTGAGGCCATTGCTGTAGAATTATTGTGATCCTTTGGGGGTGTCAAAACAGTCTGTTTTTTCATCTTGCCAGAGTTCTTATGCTGGTTCCTTCTCATCTGAAACCACTTCTCTTGGATGAAGATAGATAGCTTTGCTGTACATCTGTTCTCCTCAACTGGGAACTCTGTTGCTCACTGAAGAGAGGGAGAGGTCCCTGGATGCTGTGCTTGAGTCGTACTCCAGAAGATTGGCCAGGCAGGAGAGGGAGAGATGCACTGTGAGCCTTTAACACTGCTGATCTCCTGTGTCTCCCTTTTCCCCTGTGGTTGTCATGGGCAATTGGTGTGCAGCATATGTGCAGCAGATGGTGGGCGAGCTCCAGGGCACATTTGGCAGATGCATGGTGGGTGGTGGGCGCACGTGAGGTGAACATTCACCCTATGCAGGTCTGTAGGTGGCAGTGTTACCCAGGTGATGGCGGCAGCATCTGCACCACCCAGACAGCAGTGGTGGGTACCAGAGACCATGAGTGCTCCCTCTCTCTGGGTCCTTTGGTAGCTGTGGCTGGACTCGGCTGCTCAGGCAGCAGCAGCGGGTACCCAGGTTCCTTGTTAGCAGTGGGGGCATGCAGCACCCACCAATGGGACTTGCAAGAACACCCAGGCACTCCACTCTCTCCTTGACCTGGCAGGGATGATGGTGAGGCAGCAGCAATGGATCTGAACCCAGGTTGGATGCAGCGCCTGAGGCTGGGACCTCAAAGTGGCATCAGCTGCAGTGCCCAGGGTTCATAAGCCAGTGGGACCTCACTGTGCCTTCTGTCCAGAGCAATGCTGCTGCACAGTCTCCAGTCAGCTGCCCGTGTCAGTCCAGCAGCCTGCTGCAGTGGAGGGGCCCTCCTGCAGCTCTGAAAGCAATGTCTGCAGGCAAGTGTGGAGCCCTGGGATCCTCTCTCCTGTTCCCTCCCCACGTGTGGGAGCCTTCCTCGTGTACCTCCAATCCTGCTAAGTGGGTTGCCCCACCTCCCTCTCCTTCACTTTGGGAGCCTCCCCTCACCTCTCTGTTGATTCCCAGTGTTCTCTCAGATAATTGATCTGAAGGGGAATATCCACTCACCACTTACGATCGTCTCCATGAGAGGGGTGTGTGTAGGCTGTTTCTAGTCTGCCATCTTGGCCCCCGAGGGGATTTATTCCTCCTGGTTCTGATCCAAGGCCTGCTGCAGGGCCTTTCCTAAGGACAGGTACAGAGTTCACTCTTGGGCCTCTGGTTGGCCTCAGGAACAGTTCTGTGTAAGTCCTACAAGCTTGTCAGCATCTGTGCATGTTGCTGCCAGCTCTTATTCATTTTCCAGCTTCAAGGGTGTCCTGACATCCTCCCTGCAAATCACCAGCGATACAGGCTGTAGTGGAGCCACATGGGGCTCCCCTGAACTGAGGAGTAAAAGTAGTGGAGATGGAACAATGGAGAATAGGCGCCAGCTCAGCAGGCTGGCATAAGAGATAAAGTAGCAGGCATATCTTAAAAAACTATTTATGATGTTTGTAACATACCCAACACTGGGCCAGACTCTAACAACTCAGATAAGACATAATCATGTGACAAATGACATGTCATACATTCTCCTACTCTCTTACATGGCCAGAAATTACACAAATAGAGACATTTGGTGGTGGGTGGGTGAGGCATTTTCCAGACTGAAAAACTGAGGCTCTGAAAGCTTAAGCTTAAGCTTAAACCAAGTTTATAAAGCAACAAAGTGACAGAATTGTTTTTCAAATCCTGGCTTCCACTATACTACAGGTTTCCACTGTAATACATAGCCTTCTAGTCAGAAAGACTCAGCACAGAGGTTAAAAAAAAAAAAAAAGCATTTTCATATTATTCAGAAAACATATTTCAGATCCCTATTCAGCTCATGATGTCACTGAGGACTTTATGAAGATATGACTCGTACATTTATACTGTTTTTATTTTTTTATGTGGTGAATGCCATACATGATTCTGTTCCTCAAGAAAAGAAATAATAGAATCAGAAACAATAAGCATAATATATTTTTAAAGAATAAATCATACTAAGCAAACTTAATTACTTTTGTCTTCCAAAAGAATTGCATGGCCAAAAGATAATGGAAGTACAAAAGAAACAATATATCTTGATTACTAATATAACAGATAGTGTCTCTTAGACATCAACTAGCATAATTAATTGAAAATGATCTGAATCTGGAATATAAATTGACTTCATAGGAACAAAAGGGCAATGTCATATACTGTCAGGGGTCTGTCTGGGCTGCCTGTCTTGCCCAGTTCCAGTTGCCATTTATAATGGTAGTTGTAGGGACAGCAATTGTCTGGGATTAAAGAGTAGGCAAATCCTTCTGTCTAGTGCTGGCTCTGCCTATCTAGGCAACTCAACTTGCACTAGATAGAGATAAAAATAGGGAGCCACCAAGAAGTTACATACTAGTGATTATAAAACAAATGCATAAAGATTCAGAAAAGAGGTAGGCAAAAATCACCTTAAAGATCCATAATGATCTCTATAACTGTATTTGTTATTAAATTAAAACTGAATTTTTCAACATATCTGAAGAAGGAATATATCAGTCAGAGGGGAGATTAATTAGCCTTGAAAGCATAGCAAAAAGAACTACTGGAGAACAAAGTTAACAATTTTAGACCTAGCAAGATTCAGTAACCCTCCCTAGGGCACACAGCCATCAGGAGTTGGAGGGAGAACTAAAATACATGTCAGTGTCCCCCAGTTTTAACCAACTACATTGCTTTGATGCCACTGTACATAAAGATGAGCAGTATCCACTCAAAAACTTCTCCACCTCCTCTACGCCAGATACTGCTAGGCCTTGAAAGTTAAAAAGTTGACCTGAGGTTGGTTGGTAGGAGAAATATACACAACCTCCCATAACAGAGAAAATTTGAATCTATGGACTCTTTTGAAAAAAATTAGATCTGGTTTAAACAGAAAGCATAAAAAGTCTACCTGCAATGCATCTGTTGGACATCCAAGAAGGAAAAAGATGGCCAGGCTTTCCAAAGTGATCACACTTTTACCCTTACCTGGGGGACACCCTGTTCATTTAGATCTTATAGAGTGACAACCTGAGCTGCCTATTAAGAAGAACGTGAAGAAAACACCTGATAAATCATGCAGAGCAAAGAAGTTTATATTAGTTATTTAAAGATTAAAATGTGTCCCCAGACATAACTTCTATTTGCTTTAGCTGAGATAGGCAAATACACCCTGGGCAAAAATATTAATATGAACTGTACAAAATGTTCTTCCATATTCCTGGAATTCTCTGTTCCTTCACTATGAGTGTGATAAACTGAAATGACTGCAGTTACAGATCAATGGTTCTCAAAATTGTTCAGATGGGATAGCGCCCCAAAGTCACAGTACTTCTTCCAAAAGAACATAAAAGCTTTTGCTTTTAGTTACTAGCAAACCATGTAATTTTTTACTGAATCAGAAGCCACTCTATAATTGAGTATAGTGTTAATACATAATAGCAGATGCCAATAGTTTAAGAAAAATTCAGAGAAAAAAAAGCAAGAGCTTTCCATGAACATAAAATGTTTGGTAAATTTTTCTGAAAAAGGGTTATTTTTCTACTTTAGCAGTGACATGCTTCTAGTTTACATGCTACATATGCATATTACTTGAGAAATATTGGCTTGGATCCATGAATTACTTAATATATAAAAACTATATTCCAGAATTTAAACCTCATTCATTCCCAAAACAAATCTACAAGGGACAGACTACCTCTGGGCTTGTAATCCATTCTCTTCAGTATCTAAAAACAGATTAAGTCTCTTCTAATTTAAACACAACTCCTTCTCTAGCTGCTTCAAAGTTCCCAGATAATAAGTTTTCCCAAGATGGCAGACTAGAGGCTTTTCTAGCATGCCTTACCCACTTGGAAGAAGCAAAATAGTATGTAGAGATTCACACTTTAAACTTTTATCCAAGAAGGAACATGGGAGTTTAACAGAAAAGCAAAAGAAAACTTCAGATGCTGGGAAAGAGGAGATGGGCAGGTAGGCTGCGTGACCAGACCTGGCTGAAATCCATGAGTGAATCTTCAATGTGGGAAAGAGTGAGTGTCTCACTGCAATCCACTTTCCCACAGGGAATCATGCAATCCAGGCCATGGGAGAGCACCTTGCCCCTCCCAAGGCCTGGATCTAACTTGGGGGGCAGCCAGGAAACTGTGAGAAGGAACACCTCTAGGAAGTGTCCCACACACTTTCCCAGGCCTGGGCACTGATAGGAGGATGTCTTCTCGATCCTAGTTCATTACAAACTGCTCAGGTTCCTGCAAGCTAGCAGCATCGGCAGCTGTTGGCATTAGAGACTCAGGTCAGAGACTGGAGATCTGAGTCTCGAGTAGGGGAAGGCCTCCCAAAGCCAGAACTGAGAAATGAGTGTAGTGTGGGCTCCAGCCAGGCTCCCTTCCTTCACAGGACTGGAGCAGGAGGAGAGTTACTAGGGAGATGTGGATTTGACCTGGGCAGTGAGTTTTACGGCTCAGGGAAACTTTGCAAGCTGGAAGCAAACTACATGGACTAAGTGTCCAGGCTGCCTACCACAGTCAGGAGGGGGGAGTGACCCCACCAGATATGGGATGTGAGAGGAAACCAGATTGCACTCACACTTTCTTGGCTATGGCACCAGGACCACACCACCTTCCCTATGCTGAAACTTTGGCTTAGCAACAACTGCTCTCCTCCTTGCCCAGGCATTTCTCCAGGGGCCTGAGGACTGCTCCTCAACCTCCATCAGAGCCGGAGCTTGCACCCACCATTAAGTGGCCAGAGTGAAGGCTTGCCTGGTCCATCTCCTCTCAGCTTTACCACCCTCCCCACCGAGACAAAGCACAGGACCCAGACCACTAAGTATTCCCTGGCTCAACCCACTGCCTGAGACATCCAGGCACTTTTCCAGGTTACAAAAGGTTGAGGATAAAACCTACCACCACCACTATAGCTGGTTGTTACCTGCAAGCACAACCTACTGGCCTGGAGCTTGGCTTGCACAGCCCATTTCAACATCTACTGATAGAAGTGCACAGTGCCCTGCAGTGAGATAAGCTTCCTGGGACCTCCGCTACCACCATCACCCCTGCTGCCCCAGCTGCTCAGGAGGTTGTGAGCCCACTCACCTGCCCTGTATACTGCTGCTAAAACCTGCATTTGAGAAAGCCACCAGCTTAAGGCTATTTATACCCAAGGAAATCATACAGAGTCTTCAACAATGAATGCACCCAGAAGCAAAGCCAAATGGCCCTACCAAAATATATCATAGTCACATCCTCAAGAACAAAAATAGTCCTGTCCCAATGAAAGTAAATTCAAAAATAACAAAAATGACTGTCTCTCCATATGCACAGAAATCAGCATAATAACACAGGAAGCATAAAAAAGTAAGCAATTATGACACACTAAAAGTAACACAGCAACTCTCTAGCAATAGATCTTACCAAAAAGAAATCCTTGAAATGCCAGATATAGAATTAAAAATATTGATTTAAAAAAAAAAAAAACTCAATGAGATGTAAAAGAACTCTGAAAACTAATACAGAGGAATCAGAAAATAAATTCAGGATATGTATGAGAAATTTACCAAGGAGATACATATATTTTTTAAAAAACAAACAGAAATTCTGGATGTGAAAAATTCAGTGAAGGAATTACAAAATATACTTAGAGTCTTCAACAATAGCCTAGATCAAAGAGAAGAAAAACATCTCAGAACTTAAAGACAGGTCCTTGAATTAATCCAGTCAGATAATAGTAAAGAAAAAGAATGGCTAATAAGGCTTTTGAGACATATGGGACTACATAAAGTGACCAAACCTTCAAATTATCAGTATTCCTGAGGAAGAAGAAACAACAAAAAGTTTAGAAAACTCCTTTAAGGAAATAACTGATGAAAACTTCCCTAGTCTAACAAGAGATTTAGACATCCAGATATGGGAGGCCCAATGATCCCCAGGCAAATACATTGCAAAAAGAACTTCACCATGCCATATACTCATCAGACTATCTAAAGTCAACATGAAGGAAAGAATTTTAAAATCAACAAGAGAAAAGCATTTAGTCACCCATAAATGAAACCCCATCAGACTAGCAGAAGATTTCTCAATAGAAACCTTACAACCCACAACAGAATGGGATGTTATTTTGAACATGCTAAAAGAAAAATCTATTGACCAAGAATTTTATATCCAGCTATATTGAGCTTCATAAACGAAGGAGAAATAGTCTTACCCAGACAAGCAAATGCTAAGGGAATTCATCACTACTAGACAGGCCCTAAAAGAAATGGTCAAAAGAGTCCTAAACAAGGAAACAAAACATCAATATTCACCATCATAAAAACCCACAAAAGTATAAAACACTCAGGTCATGTAAAACAATCACACAAAGGAGGAAGAGAAAGGAATCAAATGACAACCATGACAGAATTCCATCAAACCACAAGGACAAACAGAGAAAAAGAAAAAAAAAAACAAAAGAATTCATAAAACAAGATAATAATTGACAATATGACATGAGCAAAACCTCACATATCAATATTAACATTGAATATAAAATGATTAAATGCTCAATTAAAAGATATAGATTAGCAGAATGAATTTTGAAAGGATCCAAATATATTCTACTTACAAGAAACTCACCTTATTTGTAAAGACACATATAGACTGAAAGTAAGGGGTGAAAAAAGACATTCTACACAATCAGAAACCAAAAGCGAGCAAGAGTAACTATACCTATATCAGATAAAACAGACTTTAAATAAAAAACAGCAAAAAAAGACAAAGAAGGTTATTATATAACGATAAAGGGATCAACTCAGAAAGAAGATATAACAATCCTAAATGTACAGGCACCCAACACTGGAGCATGCAGATTCATAAAACAAATATTACTAGACCTAAAGAAAGAGATAGACAATGATACAATAATAGTGGGGGACTTTAACTCTCCTCTCACTCTCACAGCACTAGACAGATCACTGAAACACAAAATCAACAAAGACACATCAGACTTAAATTGGAATTTAGAGCATATTGACCTAACAGACATTTACAGAAAATTCTACCCAACAACTGTAGAATTTACATTTTTCTCATCAGCACATGGAACATTCACCAAGATAAACCATACGTTAGGCCACAAATCTCAACAAAGTTTTAAAAATCAAATAACATCAAGTATCTTCTCAGACCAAGCAGAGTAAAACTAGACATCAATACCAAGAGGAACTTCAGAAACTATACAGATACATGGAAATTAAACAACATGCTCTAGAACAATCACTGGGTCAATGAAGAAATTAAGACAGAATTTTAAAATTTTTTTTGAAATGAATGAAAATGAAAACACAACATATCAAAACCTGTGGGATACAGCAGAAGCAGTGGTAAGAGGGATTTATAGCAAAAATGCCTACACTGAAAACGTAAAATGATCCCTAATTAGCAACCTAATGTCACACCTCAACGAACTAGAAAAACGAGAATAAACCAAACCCAAAGTTAGCAGAAGAAAATAAATAACAAAGATCAGAGCAGAATTAAATGAAATGGAGACAAAAATAATACAAAGAATCAATGAAAAGAAAAGTTGTTTCTTCAAAAAGGTAAACAAAATTCATAAACTGCTAGTTAGGCTAAAAAGAGAAGAGAGAAGTTCCAAATAAACAAAATCAGAAATGAAAAAGGAGACATTGCAATTGATAACTACAGAGATAAAAAGATAATCAGAAACTATTATAAGCAACTATATGTTAACAAACTAGAAAATCTTGAGGAAGTGAATAAATTCCTGGAAACGTAAAACCTCCCAAGATTGAACCCAGAATAGATAGAAATCCTGACAGACCAATAACAAGTAGCAAGATTGAATCAGTAAAAAAAATCTCCCAGAAAAAAACAACAAAAAACCAGGACAAGATATTTTCACAGCCAAACTTTACCAAACATATAAAAAACTAACACTAATCCTCCTGAAACTCTTCCCAGAAATCGATGAGGAGGGAATTCTGCCTAACTAATTCTAGAAGGCCAGTATCACCCTCATACCAAAACCATACAAGCATACAACAATAAGGGAAAACTACAGACCAATATTCCTGATGAACATGGTGCAAAGTCCTCAAGAAAATAATAACAAACTGAATCTAACAACATATCAAAAAGATAGCACACCACGTTCAAGTGGGTTTTATACCAGGGATGCAAGGATGGTTCAACATATAGCGATCAATAAAGGGGATACATTTTATCAACAGAATTAAAGAAAAAAACCATATAATAATCTCAATAGATGCAGAAAAAGCATTTGATAAAATTCTGCATCCCTTCGTGATAAAAACTCTCAATAAACTAAACACAGAAATAACATACCTCAAAATAATAAAGGCTGTATACAACAAACCCACCACCAACATCATACTGAATGGAGAAAAGTTGAAAGCATTCACGCTAAGAGCTGGAACAAGAAAAGGAGGTTCACTTTCACCACTGTATTCAACGTAGTACTGGAAGTTCTAGCCAGAGCAATCAAACAAGAGAAATAAGTAAAGGCATTCAAATTGAAAAAGAGGAAGTCAAATTATCCCTGTTCACTGATGATATGATCTTATATCTAGGAAACCCTAAAGAATCCACAAAAAAAACTATTAGATTTGATAAATGAATTAAGTAAAATTTTGGAATACAAAATCAACATACAGAAATCAGAAGCATTTCTATACACCAATAATGATCAAGCTTAGAAAAAAATCAAGAAGGCAATCCCATTTATAACAGGTACAAAAAATAAAATACCTGGGAATATACTTAACTAAGGAGGTGAAATAGCTCCACAAGGAAAACAACAAAACACTGACAAAAAAAATTGTAGATGACACAAACAAAAGGAAAAATATCCCATGCTCATGGATTGGAAGAATTAATATTACTAAAATGACCATATTGCCCAAAGCAATCTACAGATTCAAAGCAATCTCTATCAAAATATCAACATCATTTTTCATGGAATTAGAAAAACAATCCTAAAACTCATATGCAACAATTAAAAAGCCTCAATTGCCAAAGCAATCTGAAGCCACAAGAGCAAGGATGGAGGTATCACATTATCTGATCTCAAATTATACTAAAAGGCTATAGTAATCAAAACAACATAGTACTTGTATAGAAGTAGATCTACAGATCAATGGAACAGAATAGAGAACCCAGAAATAAAGCCACATATCTTCAATCAGGTGCTCTTTGACAAGGTTGACCAGAATATATGCTGAGTAAAGCATACCCTTTTCAATAAATGGTGCTAGGAAAATTGGATCACTATATTCAGAAGAATGAAATCCCTATCTCTCACCATATATAAAAACCAACATACGATGGATCAAAGACTTAAATGCAAGACCTGACACTATGAAAATACCAGATGAAAACCTAGAGAAAACTCTTCTGGACATTTGCCTAGGCAAAGAATTCATGACTGAGACTTCAAAAGCACAAGAAAAAAACAAAAAATAGACAAATGGTATTTTAAAAAGCTTCTGAACAGCAAAATAAATAATCAACAGACAACTTCCAGAATGGGAGAAAGTATTTGCAAACTACGCATTTGATAGGGAACTGATACCCAGAATTTACAAGAAATGCAAACAATTCAACAATAACAAAATAACCCCATTAAATAGTGGGCAAAGAAGATGAATAGACATTTCTTAAAAGAAGACATAGAAATGGCCAACAAGCACATAAAATATGCCTATCATCGTGAATCATCAGAGAAATGCAAATTAAAACCATAATGAGATTTCATCTTACATCAGTCAGAATGATTATTTTCAAAAAGACAAAAAAAAACAGATGTTGGTGAGGATGCAAAGAAAAGGGAACATATATACACTGTTGGTGGGAGTGTAAATTAGTACAACCTCTATGGAAAACAGTATTGCGATTTCTCAGAGAACTGTAAATCAAACTAGCATTTGATCCAGCAATCCCACTACTGGGTGTTTACTTGAAGGAAAGGAAATCATTACTCCAAAAAAATACATGCGTTCATTTGTTTTGTGCAGCACTAGTCACAATAACAAAGATACAGAATCAACTTAAATGTCCATCAACAAACGAATGGATAAAGAAACTGTGGTATATATACACAATGGAATACCATTCAGCCATGAAAAAATGAAATAATGTCTTTCACGGCAACATGGATAGAATTGTAGGACATTATCTTAAATAAAACATCTCAGAAATAAAAAGTCAGATATTGCATGTTCTTACTTGTAAGTGGAAGCTAAATAATGTGTATGCATGGTCATAGAGAGTGGAATGATAGACATTGGAGACTCAGAAGGGGAGGGGAGTAGACATTGAGAAATTACTTAATGGGTACAACGTATTAATATATTATTCAGGTGATGTGACGGGTACACTAAAAGTGCAGAGTTCACTACTAGTAAATATATATATATATATATATATATATATAAAACAAAAGTGCACTTGTACTCCTTAAATTTATACAAATAAAAAAAAGAGAGAGAGAAAGTTCCCAGATAAACATTTTCTGAAGTATTTGACTTTGCATTATTTTTTCTAAACATAATTCTTTGCATCATGTTATGTTTCTTTGGAGTTCTTACACATATTTTTAAAAATTTTTAATATTTAATTTACTGATAATAATTGTGTATACTTATGGAGTACAATGTAATGTTTTGATCTATGTATACACTGTAAAAAGATTCAATCAAGCTAATTAACATATCCATCACCTCATCAACTTATTTTTTTTTTTGTGGTGAGGACTTTACAAATCTATTCTTTTAGCAATTTTGAAATATACAATACACGCTTATCAACTATGGTCATCATGCAGTGCAATAGATAACTAAAACTGATTCCTCTAGTCTAACTGGAACTTTGTACCCTTTCATCAACATCATCAACATCTCCCTTTCCCCATCCTTCCCACTCCCCTCACTCTCTGGTAACCACCTTTCCACTCTCTGTTTCTATGAGATCAATTTTTTTTTTAGAATCCACATATTAATGCATAGTATTGGGGAAGGTTTTGCTGGTAGAAATTTCATAAGTAAGGATTATTGTTGAAGACTAGTTTTTTCTGGGCTTTCTAGTTGCTATCAGACTTCTAATGACAAAAATAAGACCCTGATGACAAATAATGCTGTATCAGAGACAGTTTATTTCTTCTCTCAAATAATACTGCATTTGGCCAAATAATAGAACCTTCCTAAAATTGTTTCTTTGGAGCATATTTAAAGGTTTAGAAGCATATAAACTATTATATTTTTTTCCAGGATTTATGTACTGAGAAGCTTTCATTTATCTGAGCAAAGTAAAGTTTTCTGGAGAGAACAACCACTCTTCAGATTTCCCACATGGTCCACTCATACCTCATACAGTACTTGTTTTCAAACAGGCCTTACTTCTCTTAAGACCAGGACAATTTACTGAAACCATAGACATATTAAAGAAACACACTCCTCCCCAGGACCACCCATCATCTCTGTTTGAGATTACAGATGTGATTAGTAGGTGTTCGTATTGCTGAACTTGGCCCTGAGTGCAACAGGGCAATTTTCGTTTCTTGAATTTTTTACCTGATGTATTGTAGGTTTACCTTATATATTGCATCAAGTTTCCTCTTGATTAAAATAGTACATTAATCATTTTAAACAGCTTTATTAAGACATAACTGATACACAAAAAACTGCACATATTTAATGTATACAATTTGATGAGTTTGGACATAAGCAAACACCCCATAAAGCATGACAACAATCAAGGTAAGAGACATAACCATCATCTCCAAGAGTTTTCTGTGTCCTTTTTCTTTTTCTTTTTTTGTTGTGGCAAACACACTTATCACGAGATATACCCTCTTAGTAAATTTTTTAAGTGTACAATACAATTATATTAACTGTAAGTGCTATGTTGCACAATAGATCTCCAGAACATGTTCATTGTACGTAACAAGAACTTTATACCAATAGACCAATTACTCCCTATTTCCTTTCTCCCACTCCAGCCCCAGTAGCCACCATTCTATTCTCTGATTCTTTGAGTTTGACTATTGTAGATACCTCATATAAGTGGAATCATGCAGTGTTTGTCCTTCTGTGACTGGCTTATTTCACTTAGCATAATGTCTTTCCAGGTTCATTCAGGTTGTCACAAATGGCAGAATTTCCTTTTTCTTCAGGCTGAATAATATTCCATTGTATATATATGCCATATTTTTTTAATCCATTCAACTGTCCATGGATAGTTGGATTGTCTCCATATCGTGGTTGCTGTGAATAATGCTGCAATGAATCTTAACCTTAGGTTAAGCAGCACTTGACCAGTGACTTCTTCCCTCACCTTTGTCATGTGCTCCTTAAGCATCCTGTGATTCCTTCCCACTCATCATACTTGTAGTAACTGGTCTGTATATAGCACCACAGGTATGTAAACACCATCAGGGTATAGCTGTATCCTGACTTTTGCACCACTGCAATGAGCAGCATCTAGCAGAGTGCTGAGAAAGTACTCAGCACCAAAAATATGTTAAGTGAATTATTTAATTGAAATATTTGGAAGAATATTTGTGAAACTTTTTGAAACTCTGTTATAATATTTCTGCACTCATGGAAGGAATTCCAACAGAGATTTATCTTAACCCACCAGATCCTATGGAAATCTTGACTTTAAATCTCATTGAAACCCAAACAAAAACCAAAAATCCAAAACAGTGAAAAAATCTTCAGCTAGTGAGAATTTATGATGATATGCCCCAGAAATTAGGGGATCTACTAATAATATAATTTTTCAAACATAAGCAAAATCTTTGTAATGCAGTCATCTGAAACAAATAAGAAAATTTGCTTTCAGAAGAAATGCAGATTAAAAATCCTTGCTTACATTCTGGATGATCACATATCAATGTGCCAGTAGATTTAAAAATGCAGAACAGAAATTTTGTCTAAAATAAGGGCTGTCTTTGGAGAAAGCAATGCTCAAATTTCTTTATAACTGGATTTTTAAGCCTGGTGGACCATGGATTAGCTTCCATATTCATAATCCTCCTAAAATTGTGAGCAAAATTTTAAGTGTGTCTAAGTACCTTTTACTAGGAAGAGAGCCCGTCACTTCCTTATTTCAGACTCTGACTCAAAAAAAGTTAAGAACTGCTTTAGTAAAGTCTAAGAATCATAGTGGCAGGTAATATTACCTGCCCTTGGGTGATATTGATTATTCACACACCATTTGGATCTCAGGAATTGTGTAATTTTCAAAAGGCTTAGTTCCAGAGACTCTAGGTCCTTACGGTGTTCCCTACAATATGTACAAATGACTGACCACAGGTATAGGTTGATACCTTGGTGATATACAAGGTATAGGTAGGTGGTACTACATGTTGATCTGGTACCTGTAAAGATACAAGATAAGGCAGTTCTCATTAATCTCCTTGTTGAAGGGACTGAAGCCTTTTCAAATCCTTTAATATAACAATTTGCATTAGTGCTATCCAAACTTGGCTGCGTTGTTTCAGCATGAATTTTTCATTAAGAAATTCACTAGTCACCATATATAGGAAATAAAAAAACTTCTTGGTAAGAATATCACTATAAAGTCATGCTCAAGCCACTAATATCATTACAATAAATCAATCATATGTTTTCTGAAGAATATAATGTTTATGATGGTAAGCAGGGAAATCCTATGTGTTTTCAGCTATTAAAGCAGTTCATTTTAAGTTAGAACCTCTGAGTAAAGATCTTATTTTTCTTCAATTACTTGGAAGCTGGTTAAAAATAAATTGTCCTATAATAAAAACTGACCTTAGGAAAAAAATACAATTTAAGTTCCCTCCTATTTGACACAAAATAAGGCACTTTAAAAATTCTATTTCATTTAAATCTCAGAAAAAAACCTGCAATATATATACTATTTTTTCTTTTTTTTATTATTTTTTCTTTTTATTTATTTATTTTTTCCCTCCGCAGCCCCCGAGTATATATTATTATCTCTATTTTTACAGGGAAGAAAACAAGTTCAGGGTGGGAAAGTAATCTGCCCAAGATCACTGAATAAATATGATGGGAAACCATGATATAAACCCATGTCTCTGTCAATGTATTCAATTTTTTTTCCTGTTACTTATGCCAGTTTTAAAAAATCATATTTATGAGAGTATAATTTATGCTCAATAAACTGTATCCATTTTAATAGTACTAGTAAATGAGTTTTGGTAATTGTAACCGCACATGGGACCACTACCACAATAAAAATATTTTCAGCATATTTAGAGTGCCTCCCCTCCCCGCCCCAGCTCACTCCTATCTCTGCAGTAAATCCTACCTCTACTCCAGCTCCAGGAAATCACTAGGGTTTTTTCCTCACTTTTTAAGGTTTACGTTTTTACTGAATGTAATTCACACACCATAAAATTCAACTGTTTAAAATGTACAATTCAGTGCTTTCAGTATGTTCACAAAGTTGTACAACAATCACCATATTCTAATTTTAGCACATTTTTATTAGTCCAAAAAGAACCTGCTTACCCACTAGCAGTTACTTCCCATCTCCACACACCATCCCCCAGTGCCAGACCTAGGCAAACACTACTTTAGTTTTTGCCTATTCTGCACATTTCATATAAATGGAATCATACAATATATGGTCTTTAAGACTGGTGTCTTTCACTTAGCATCAGTGAAACTTCATCTGTGTCACAGCATGTATCAGTACTTCATTCCTTTTTACTGTTAAATATTCACTGTATAGATATACCACATTTTATTTACCCATTCATCATTTGATGGACATTTGAGTTATTTCCACTTTTTGACTATTATATATAATGCTGCTATAAACATTCATGTATAAGTTTTTATGTAGACATATGTTTTCACTTCTCTTAGGAATATACCTAGAGTGGGACTTTTGATTTCCAGTCTAGCATGTAAAGAGCTTGGAAGTCGTCACTTACACCCACACAACAAGACAAAAGCTTATTCCATGTCTTGGTTATTGTGAATAGTGCTGCAATAAACATTGTGGTGCAGGTATCCCTTTGATATACTGATTTTCATTTCTTTCAAGAGATGGAAACTCTAGGAAAAAATAAAAAGGAAATGCTAGAAATTAAAAACACACAATAGACTGAACATAACCAAGGAGAGAATCAATGAGCTTGAAGAAATATCAATAGAAACTTCCAAAATGAAAATGCAAACAGAAAAAAGAATGAACAAACACCTAACAGTAAAGAACTGTGGGCCAGTTACAAGAGGTATAAATACCCATAATGGGAATACCAAATTAAGTAGAAAGAGAGAAAGGAACAGAATAAATCTCTGAAGTATTTGTGACTGTGAATTTCCCAAAATTAACAATAGACACCTAGAGTAGAATTGTTGAGTTATATAGTAACTATGTTTAACATTCTGAGGAACTGCCAAATTATTTTCTAAAGTGACTGCACCACTTTACATTCCCACTAGCAAGATAGCAAGGTTCCAATTTCTCCACATCCTCTCCAATTCCTGGCATTTGTCTTTTCTGTTATAACTGTCCTAGTGAGTGTGAAATGGTATCTTATCTGCATTTCAATGTACAATAACATTGAATATCTTTTCCTGTGATTATTGGTTATTTGTATGATACCCTTGTTGAAATCTTTAGAAAACTATCCATTCAAATCCTTTGCCATTTTTTAATTGGGTTAGTTGTCTTTTTATTATTGAGTTGTGAAAATTCCTTATATATTTGGGATGTCAGTCTCTTATTAGATATATGATTTGCTCATATTTTCTGTGAACTGTCTTTTCACTTTCTTTGTGGGATCCTTTTTAGCACAATTAAAAAAAATTTGATGTAGTCCAATTTATGTATGTATGTATGATTATGTATGTATGTATATGTGTATTTTTGCCACTTGTCCTTTTGGTGTCTCAGTTAAGAAACCACTGTCTAATCCAAAGTCATGGAGATTTTCTCCTTTTTTCTTCTAAGAGTTTTATAACTTTAGTTCTTAGATTTTGGCCTCTGCTCTGTTTGTGTTTAATTTTCTGTGTGGTGCAAGTGAGAGGAGCAACTTTTTTCTTTTGCATGTGGATATCTGGTTGCCCATACATGATTTGTTGAAAAAATTATTCTTTCTCCATTAAATTTTCTTGGCACATTCATTGAAAATCAGTTGCCCATGAATTTATTTCTGGACTGGCAATTCTATTTTGTTGATCTATATGTCTCTCTTAGCCCATTACCACACTGTTTTGATTTGAAATTGGGTAATGTAAGTCCTCCAATTTTGTTCTTTTTAAAAATTGCTTTTGTGAATTTCATAAATTTTATGATGAGGTTGTAAATTTCTGCAAGAAAGTCATCTGAGATTTTAATAGAGATTACACTGAATCTATAAAACAGTTTTGGGGGTACTGTGATTTGAATGTGGTCCCCAAAGTTCATGTGTTGGAAACTTAATCCCCAATGCAATAGTGTTGATGGGTGGGACTTTTAAGAGATAATTAGGTCATGAGGGCTCTGCCCTCATGAATTAATGATGTTATCACAAGAGTGGGTTCATTATCATGAAGGTGGGTTTGTTATAACAGTGGGTTTGGCCCTGTCTTGCTCTCTTGCTCACTCTCTTACCCACATAATGCCTTCTGCCATGTTATGATGGAGCAAAAAAGCTCCTACCAGATGTAGCCCCCTAGATCTTGAAATTCCTGGCCTCTTGAACCATGGGCCAAATAAATTTCTGGTCATTATAAATTACCCAGGCTATAGTATTTTTTATAGCAGCACTAAACGAACTAAGACAGGAGGTAGTGTCATTTTAACATTATTGATTCTTGTGATGCATAAACATGGGATGACTTTCCATGTATTTAGGTTTTTCTTAATTTCTTTCAACATTCTTATGTGATTTTTAACACAAAAGTATTGTACTCCTTTTGTAAAATTTATTTCTAAGTAGTTTATTATTTTGGATGCTATTATAAATAGGATTGTTTTTTAAATTTCATTTTCATATCACTGACTGCTGGTGTATAGCATTACAATTGATTTTGGTACAGTGATATTTTATCCTACAAACTTCCTGAATTCATTTATTAGTGGTAATAGTTTTTATGCAGATGTCTTAGGATTTTCTAGATACATAATCATGTCATGTGCAAAAAATGATAGTTTCTTTCTTCCTTTATAATTTGCATGCCTTTCATTTTATTTTCCTAACTAATTTCCCTGACTAGAAATTCTAATTCAAGTTTATTCAAAGTAGCAAGAGCAGATAAACTTGTCCTGATCATAGGGGGAGAGCGTTCAGTATTTCATATGATTTTAGCTGTGGGTTTTTCATAGGTGCCTTTATGTTAATGTTGTTGCCGTTATTGTTGTTTTTATCATAAAGAGGTATTGGATTTTGTCAAATGCTTTTTCTGTGACTATTATGATAAGCGTGTGGCTTTTGTTCTTTGTTCTATTATTATGGTGTATTAAATTGATTTTTGTGTGATAAGCCAACCTTGCATTCCCTGGATGAATCTATATGTTAATTTTGCCTATTCTTGAGTGTCGTATATATTTCACCATTCAGTATGTCACATTTTGTTTCTGTTCTTTAGGTCAGCATAATGTTTTTTGAGATTCGTCCATACTCTTTCATTTACCAATAGTTCATTCATTTTTATTGCTGATTAGTACTCCATAGCATGGATATATCATGACATTTTGTCATCCATTCACATGTTAATAGACATTTGGTTTGCTTCTAAGTTTTGACTAGAATGAATAAAATTGCTAGGAATATTTGTGCAAGTCTTTGTGTGAACATTTATCTTTATATATCTTGAGTAAATACCTAAGAGTACAATTGCCGAATCATTTGGTACATAGAAGTTTACCTAAAGAAGACGTTATTAAAGTTTATTACAAAGTAGTTGTATCATTTTATTTTTTTTTTCTGTTTAATATTTGCTATGCAGGTGAACAATTTTAAATCTTCATCAGCACAGCTGGTCCAAGGGTTGTGGGTTATTGTTAAGCTGATCATAAATCTTCATCAGCAGTGTAGGAGAGCTCCAGTTGCTCTACAACTTTGCCAAAAGATTTTATTTAGTAGTTATAATGGATGTATATAATGCTGAACATCTTTCTCATATGCTTATGGCCATGTAACTCACATATCCTCTTTTGTAAAATGTCTGTTTAAATTGTTTTCCTCTTTTTTATTGTCTTTTTAAAATAATCTTATTATTATTGTGGTGTAAGTATCTTTTATATACTGTGGATTCAAGTCATTTTTCAAATGTATGTATAAAAATATTTTTTCACATTCTGTAGCATGCTGTTTCATTTTCGTAACATGTCTTTTAAAAAGAAAACACTTTAAGTTTTATAAAGCCTAATTAATTTAATTAAGGTATTTTTTTTGTTGTTGTTCTATTTAAGGAATCTTTGCCTACTCCAGGACTGCAAAAATTTTCTCCTATGTTTTGTTCTGGAAATTCAACAATTTTAGCATTTACATTTAGGTTTATCATCCATGTCAAAACAATCTTTGTGTATGGCAAGGGGTGATTACAGATGTTTATTTTCTTCCATATGGAATCCTGTTGTTCTAGCATCGTTTGCTTAAAAGATATTTGTTGAAAATCAATTGAACATATATATGTGGGGCTGCTTCTAGACTTTTTATTCTATTGCAGAAAAATTAGCTGAAAATATCCCAAATATCTTGAAAAACATTTCTTACATTGATTATATCTTCTTTTCTACCTCCATTCCACCATTAAGCTCATGTAGTAAATTTGTAGTTTCACATAAACAATTTGCACTGGCTTTTTGTTTGTTTTGCTTTCATATCTCCAGTAATATTTCCTATTACATATTTACTTCATATTTAGCATCTCTAATGCTCTTTATTAATTTCACTAGATCTGAGTTGCCATATGGTGTCATTTCCCTTCAGTCTTAAAATAAAAACCAGGGTCTTTCAACAATACATTTCCATTTACTTTCCCATTCTTAGTATTGTGTTGTCATATGTATTACATCTATATACATTGTAAACCCCAAAATACAGTGATATAATTTTAGCTTTGAACAGCCACGTATTTTTTAAAAGAAATTCAGAGATGTAAAAAATTGAGTACAATTGAATATAGATCAATAGAAATTACAGATTCAATATGCTCACCAAGCTCTAATCAGATGAACACAAAGAAAAACATCCTTGGGTATGTTCAAACTATGGTTCCCTGCTTCTAGATTCCTCTGTAATTTTCCCCTGTTTTGCCAACCTCAAGCTCTTTCGCTGATGCCTCAAGGCAAGAAGGCTTCAGCTTTCTGAACTGTGTACAATTGACAAATGCACTCAGTATCACAGCAGCACACACAGCAGCAAACACAGATCTCACCCGGCTTAGCATTTTCTTTGAAGTGTACATTCCTATCTAATTTCTGGCTGCATTTTTGCCAGGACTCCTGGGGTCTCACCTGCACGTGAATTCTGGGCATATTTGGGCAGAGTTTATAGTTGGATTTTTGGGTCTTACTCCTGAAATTCTCTCACTGCCGGATTTTCTCCTTTGAACTTCCAGCCTTTATTCCAGTCATGCACATTATTCTCTGGTACCTTGAGCCAGTAAGTCTGGGGTTTTCTGCTGTCCTTGCCTGATGCCGTAGCGGGTGTTGGGCAGTGCCCTCTGCCAGAAAACCCTAAACATGCAATTCTTGCCCTTTTTAGCTGCAGTTTTTTCTAGAGTAAACTCTGCTGGTAGTTGGATGGCAGCTTTCTCCTCCTCCTCCTCTTCTCCTTCTTCTTCTTCTTCGTGTTTTCTAAGATTTTAAATAATTATCTTCAATATGTCAATGGAAAAGAACCCAAATTCTGTAAAATAATGTAAAAAGGTTTATTCTGAGCCAAGTATGAGTTACCATGGCCCAGAGCCACACCCAGGAAGCCTTGAGCAAGTGGACTTTCCATGGTTGGGTTACAGTTTGGTTTTATACATTTTAGGGAGACAGGAATTACATGTAAAATCATAAATCAGTACATGGAAGGCATACATTGGTTTGGCCCAAAAAGGCGGGATATCTAGAAGCTGGGGGCTTACAGTTTATATAGGTGGGTTTAAAGATTCTTAGATTTGTAATTGGTTAAAGAAATGAAGATTTGTCTAAAAAGCTTGGAATGTTTTGAGTTAAGATAAGGAGGTCTGCTAAGTAGGGACAAGTCACCAGACATATACTCAGACTCATGAGATCTGTTGGGTAAGTTGAGGACCTGCAGGTGTGGTTTAAGCTTTGTCTTGCATAGACTTAGGCCTGTTAATGAGTTACAAAGGATATCTCCAAGAAGGGAAGGGGACGTGATGAGGCATGTCGACCTCCCTTCTCATGGCCAGCAACTCAGCTTTAGGATATTTCTGGGGTCCTCTTGGCCAAGAGGGAGTCCATTCAGTTGACTGGGAGGCTTAAGATTTTATTTTAGGTCACAATTATAATATTTGGTCCAAGTTATAATTGCAATCTGCAGAAGGGCTTATATAACCAGAAATGCTGTCTCCTATATCACATTACTTTGATGCTACTCAAGCCATAACTATATTATATCCAAGAGTATATCTCAGACATATTTAAAGAAATACTTCTAACAAGGATCTTATTCTAAGAACTTTTTATCTTATTGGCCAGGATAAAAAAATGGCATAAAATATCCTGTTACATTTCATAAGGTCTGGATGAAAACTATATAATTTCTATAATATATACCATTCTCATGAGAAAATAAGCACTACAGAATAAGGATTATGCCAGTCTTATATACCACTGTATGGCCAGCACCCCAGCACATAGCCTGAAAAATAACAGGTGCTTAATACATGTTTACTGAATGAATAAAATGAAATCTCTGGAGGACTATTTGTAAAATTCTATATTAAAATTTTCTTTAGCCTTAATGAGCAATTCTAACAAAGCATCAATGGTATAGAAACTTTGACTTTATATCTCATTGGAAAATAAACATATAAACAAAATCCCCAAACAATAAAGATTAAATGAACTGGCTACATAGAGCTAGGACTTTTAAAACTTAGAAAAAACAATGACATAGAAGTTGAGACATACTTAGGAATTTGCAGTTGGGAATAAGTAAAGAGTGGAAATAAGAAGAAAAAATAAAACAAACCTTTTTTTGGAAGAGACAAGCATTTAATAAAAACAAACTCCTTGTACTTTAACAGGAACAGACCATAATTCATACCAGCAAAATTTGGAAATGTTTTATGGACAGCTATAGAAAATGATCACAAGAATTCAATGATCAAAGTTCTTATAATGACTACAGAAATTTGGTGGGGTGGGGGTGGGGCAAAAATGTTGCTTGCTTATGATGGAAACATTAAAATCAAGGAAAACATAATCAGAATTAGCTACCCCCCAAAATATGACGTGACTATTTTGAGATTCTGTCTTAGTGATTCCTATTTTTGAAAGTGATCTGCAATAGTCATCTTGGTATTCTCTGCAAGAGTATGTCAGAGGCATGTGGTCTGGGTGAACTCTTCTCCTTTGACACTTTGATAACTGAAACCTGAGTCCTCAGCAGCTCCCCTCCCCTGAGCAGAAAAGTCTGAAAAATCACTGCTCTGCACTTTTGCCAAATTGGGTTAATCAAGACTAAAAGAAAAGTTATATAGTATAATAGAAGGAATAATGGAAAAGGAAATAAGATTTTTTCTTAATGAACTATAAGACATGGAGTAATTCACCAAACCTCTGGGCCTCAATGCTCTCAAGGTGACATCTAAGATATATTCTATTTTTTTCAATTTCCTGATTGCTCATTTAGGTAACTTTCCATGTAACAATCCATTTATGATCATGATCTAAAACCTTACTAAAAAGATGAGCATTAGAATTCATTTATAAAATTGTTAGACGGTAAAGAGTATTTTGTAGTCCTTGCATAAGATTACATTGCACTGTATTTGTTCAATAATTCAAGAAATATTTACTAAGTGTTTATTATGCTCCTAGGTACTGTGTCAGGCTGTGGGCGTAAAATGATAAACAACATACTTGAAGATAGTTAATTATGTTAAATTATAAAGACATAGTATTAAATAAATAATAAAGACATAAGGGAGATAGGCCAACAGGAAAATTCTGAACCACGTGAGAAGTACTATGATTTAAATAAACGCAAGGTAGTCTGGAAGCACAAAAGAAAATCACTTCACTTGGCTTTCAGGAGATTAGGAAAGTTTTTCAAAGTAGATAATATCTTCTACTTTTAAATTTTAACGTATTCATTTTTGATTTTGTTTATTGAGTGCTTACTGTAAGTATGCAATTGTGACGTAGACAGATTTGCAGACATAACCAAACAATCCCTGGTTTCAAGGTGATTATAGTTTTGAACAGAAGATAGAATGCAGGTAAATGAGGTATTAGATAAAAAGTAAAAAGTGATGTAAGAAGCGATGTATTGATGTATATAAAATTACTTTATAAGACCTATAAATTTTTTATCATTTTACAAGAAGTGGAAATTTCCTCCAACTAAAGAAATCAAGGGCATCTTTAAGGAGACTGTGGCATATCAGCTGGTATTCAAAGGACAGGGGAAGCATTTCAGAAAGAAGACATCAATTAAGCCAAATTTCCCAGAGCTAGGGCAAGCCAACAGTGTCACTTACCAAATTCTGCAGTGAGGAAGAAAACTACCTTGGCTTACATACATGAGGTGTGTAAAAGTGTGTCTTTCAAATATCTGACATTTATATTTAGAGTCTCAGTGATATCAGGACTCTCTCATTCTCTCCTTATCCCTTGGTTCTCATTATCTCTGCTCCTCTGTGAGGGTCGAGCCAATTCCTTTCTGCTATAGGCAGACCTAAGCCAACATCTTTAAACCCTAGCTACATAAATAAGAAAGCATCATCCTCTTTCTTTGCCAGTCTCTCTTAATATTCACATGTCAGATATAATAAAATACTCTACTGTTTCTCTGCTCATTACTTGGACCAATCACTATGAAGTATAAATGAATTATGAGGCTTGACCAGGCCTGAGTATGTACCTTTGTGGCCAGGGAGCAGACAGTGCTCTGTGATTGGTGGTCCCTTTAGAACTGGAAAGGTTGGGGGAAGGGTAGCTCCCCCAACACAGAAGATGGATTCTGGGTAGACAAAAAGACATACACTACAGTTATTGCCCTGAAGGGGTTGAGAAAAAAATTGATAAAATGACTTAAAGTATTTTCCTCCCAGCTATGTGTAAAGGTATATAACGTCATGTCACAATTACTGAATTTAAAAGAAACCTACTAATGATTTCCCTAATGTCCAGCATTCAATAACATTTCTTTGCATAACATTGCTAAAACAAAATATTTGGGAATAATATTCCAAAACATATATCCCTCACCCCATCAGCAAACACAAACACACATTCAAGAAATAAAAGAAGAGTTTGGATTTGCTAAATAAAATGCAATACAAAGATGTTGAAAAATTCTAAAAAAAAGATAAGAAAATCATTACAGCTTTCGAATGAGGATCTTTAAAAATGCTTAAGAGACTGATTCAAATAATTTTGAAAAGGTTTTCCACAAAGTGAAAGTAAACTCTTATTTTTTTCTAATGTAACAATGATATTTACTAAGGAAAGTGGAATCAATTTATAGTAGCTTATTTATACTTTATTGCAGGATATTTCTCAAGAAACCACAGTTACTCATAATGTAGAAAAAAAACAAAGTTCTTCAAGAAATCAAAGAAAGTATCCCAAGAACTGATGCTCTTCAGTCACAGAAAGGCCTCATTCAGACTTTCAGTATCATTTATAACAAACTTAACCCACTTAGCTGTATGGGTTTCCAGGATAATAGATTAGACCCAATAGATGGGGAAGTAGAGAACTCTTGAGTTGAAGGTATATTGTTAACCACAAGGAAGGACAAAAGGCAGCCCACCAATGAGAAAATAAACATAAATGAGAATACATAAAATCAAAGTAGCCTGAAGGTGAAAGGATGGTACCCAAACAGATGGATTAAAAGATGCCCTCTAAATGACACTATTTTGCTTGTGTAGAATATACGTAACCAGCCTTTGTTCTTTAACTGTTCGTTATTTGAGCATCCTACTCTGGTATTTTCCCCTCTGTAGAAATTAAATTGAAAGAGATTCTTATCACACATTCCAATCCTAGGTATTTAATAGAGAGAAAAGAAAACATATGTCCACACTAAAGAATTACACATGGATGTTTATGGCGGCTTTGTTCACAATAGCCTCAATTTAGAGACAAACCAAGTGTCCATCAATGAGTGAACGCAGTAACAAAACATGATATATGGATACAAGGAAACCTACTCATCAGTAAAAAATAAACAAACTATTAATACTTCCAACAACATGAATGAATCTCAAAATCTTCATATTGACAAAAGAAAGTAGACACAAAAATGAATATATGTACTGTGATTTTATTTACATAAAAATTCAGAAAATACAAGCTAATCCATGGTGATAAAAATACAGATCAGCACTTCCCTGGGGCCAAAGGTGGAAGGAGGATGAATTGCACATGGAAACTTTCAGGAGGTGGAGGACTGAGATGCAAATGTTCTATATTTGCTTCCTGCGGTGGTTTATGAGTGATGGCATCTGTCAAAATTTTATCTAATTGCACACATTAAATAGATGCTGTTTATTCTTTGGAAATTCTATCCTCAATAAATTCAATTAAAAAACAAGTGTTTCTGAAAATTTATTAACCTTAAAGACAACCCAGAGCATTGTTAAATGCCTAGTTACTACAAATGTCAAGTAGGTCCAAGTTCTTAGTGTCCTTTCCCGAATATCATTTGAGAAGATTCTTTTATTTTAAGGCCTGTTAAAGGCAAGAGGATTCTTTTAATTTAAGGCTTGTTAAAGGTAATTATTTAAAAGAATTGAAGAGTAAAAAAAAAAACCTAACAACTACTGAGAACCTATTAGGTATAAACATTTTACTTATGTCATTTATTTCAATGTTATAGTTGAAATTAATCCACATTATAGGTGAAAAACACCAAGTCTAAGGAAGCTTACCTAATTTTCTCTGGCTTTCAGACCATTTCAGACCATTGACTCATATTCCTATGTAAGATTCGATTAACCGGCACATTATGTAGAGTAAAATACACCCATTTTAAGTGCACATTCTAAGAAGAGCTAATAAATTTGTCTACTCATGCAATCACCTTCACAAGAAAGATACAGAACATTTTGCTTCTTTTAAAAAAATTTTTATTTTCAAAATTTACAGTTAAAATTATATGTATTTATTGTATGTATGACATGATGATTTGAAATATATATACATTGTGGAATGGTTAAATCTAGCTAATTAACAAATGCTTTACCTCACACAGTTATCGTTTTTGTGGTGAGAACACTACATCAACATTTTCCTGTGTCATTCCCAGGTAATTGTTACCACTTCTGGCCCTAGTCAATGACTAATTTGCTTTCTCTCATGATAGAATAGTTTGTACTTTCTGCATTTCTTAATGAGTAGAATCATATTCTTTTGTGTATGGCTTCTTTCATTCAGCCTAATGACTTCAAGATTAATACAAATTATTATATGTATAAGAATTTGTCCTTTATAAAAAAAAAAAGAATTTGTCCTTTATAATTGTTGAATAGTATTCCATCATATGAATATACTGCATTTTTAAATTCAATCACCTATTGATTGATATTTAGATTGCTCCTAGTTTCCAGTTTGGGATTATTACAAATAAACCTGTTATGAACATTTGTGTACAAATATCTATGTGTACATCTCTTTTTATTCTCTTCTCTAAATGCCTAGATTTGGAATAGCTTGTTCACGTTGTAGTTGCATGTTTAACTTTATAAGAAACAGTAAAACAATTTTCTAAAGTGGTTGCACCATTTTACATTCCACCAGCAGTGAATAAGAGCTCCAGCTGCTGTATCTTCTAGTCAATATTTGGTATTGTCATTTTAAAATTTGACCATCCCAATGGATGTGTAACATATCTCATTTTGGTCCTAATTTGTATTTCCCTAAAGTTGAGCACTTTTTATGTGCTTAGTGGCCATTTATTTATCTTCTTTTATAAAGCATCTCTTCAAATCTTTTGCCCATATTTGTATTGGGTTGTTTCTCTTCTTATTGTGTTATAAGAGTTCTTTATATATGGATACAAGTTCTTTATATGGATAAGTCCTTTGACAGATATATGCTTTGTAAATATTTTCTTCCATTTTGTGCCTTGTTTTTTCATTTTCTTATTGTTATCTTTTGTAGAGCTAAAGTTTTAAATTTTGTTAAAGTTCAATTTATCTATTATGAGGGGTTATAATCTTTATGTGCTAATAAGAAATATTCACCTACCCTCAGGTTTCAAAGATTTCTCTTACATTTTCACTTACAAATTTTATATTTTAAATTTTTATATTCATGACATAATCCATTTCAATTTTCTGTATAGTAATGAGGTCAAGATTGATGTTCATTTTTTCCCAATGGAGATGCCCATGTAGTTTTCTAACACCGTTCATTGAAAAGACTCTCCGTCCCCATTCAATTATATTTGCACCTTTGTCCAGAATTAACCATATATATGTGAGTCTATTTCAGATGCTCTCTATTCTTTCCATTGATCTTTATGTCAATACCACATTATGTAAAACTAATACAGCTTTATAATAAGTCTTGAAATCAGCTTGTATAAATCTTTCAGCTTTGTTTTCTTTTTAAAATTAGTTTGACTACTGCAAGTCACTTGAATTTCTATATAAATTTTAGAATCTGTCAATTTGCCAAGAAAAAAGGTTGCTGCAATTTTTAATTTTTTAATTTTTAATTTTTATGTATACATAATAGTTGTACATATTTATGGAGTACATGTACTTTTTTGATACAAGCATACAATGTGTAATGATCAAATCTGGGTAATTGGGATATTCAGCATCTCAAACATTGCCACTTCTTAATTATATGGCATTGAACATGTTTCCCTGAACTCTGGTCTCCTTCTTTATAAAATAGAGATAAAAATGTCAATTTCTCAAGTTTAATACAAGGAATATCTATCTATCTACTGATCTATTTACTTATTGATGGATTGATTGATCAATTAACCTATCTTTATTACTTTGCCTTGAATTATGATAGCTACTATTATTATGTGATAGGACAAAATATTAAACAATAATTATTTCAATTCCTTGCTCCCTCTTTTTCTATGAAGAGAGAGATCTAATGAAGATAACTTCTGTTTCATGAACAGGTAGATGAGGCTACAAATAGAGAAAATAAATTTCCAGAAAGTGTAGAAAGACTCAGAGAAAGTAAAAAAAAAAAGGGAAGAAATATGTCATAAATCTGACTTTTGAGGAGTATTGATGATGAACAGCTGGGATTTATAGAAAGTGTTGTGTTTGATGTTCCATCTAATCCCTTTTTTAGTGTCCTCAAGAAAACCTCATAAAGATTTATATTCCTTTCCAAGGATTTTTGCAGGTAGATTTGTGTTTATTTTTAAAGTGATTTTGTAATAAGACTGGCTTTAAGGCAGGAACAAGAAAGTATAAATGTATTCAATTTATAGTCATAATCAAGTTAACCAAAACCAAATGTGGGTGTCAGAGTAGGCAAAGAAAGGAACACATTGGGGAAATCAGTGAAGAAGTGGCCTGATTACACAGACTTTCAATGTACCACATAAGCAATAATACTGCAAGATATTTAAGGAGATAAAATACCTAGGAACAGATCCTAGACAGTCCTGAAGCCAAGGTTATTTGTTAAGAAGCCAGGCATGTGATGTTTGGATACTTTATTTCATTTTAATTCCAGGGTATATTCTAAGATGTTTATAAACTCAAGATTCTTGAAGGAGCTATCATAAGAACAGAAGACCAAATATCAACCACCAATCACTTAAAAAAAAAGATAAACTGTGGCCGGAGGGAATACACAACTTAAAAATTCTGTCTCCAGACAGTTTAATGATTTCATTTTTTCAGTGACACACTGGAAAGCTTTCACTGTAAATATTTCCAAGACTAGAAAATAAATCAGAGTTGTTTATCAAACTGGACACAATGTACAAAGATTGGATTTGATGAAGAAAGATTTGTGTATAATAGTCACAGTACAATGGCTCCCATTTCAATGAATTTTGAAGTTATTATAATGGCTGTATGTTTCTGGGGGGGATGGAGTTTTCATTACACATCGATAAAGCACATAAATGAAATAAAAATACAAGAGAAGAACTAATAATGGCAAATATCAGTGTTCAGCATCCATTGTGTGCTAGTTATTTTACATACTCTCTTGTTAAGCACAACAGTAATTATGAAGAGTAATATATACCACCAATAAAAAATAAATCTGATTTTATTTTGAATCAAGCTTAAATGATCTGTGCAAGGTTACACGAGTTGATGAGACAATTTCCAAATCCTGGTTTGCTCGGCTCCAAATCCCATGCTCTGTTTAACTACAGGCTGTAGGTATTATCAATGTACTGAATATCTCCAGAACGTCTGTCTAGTTCACAACAATTCCTTAACTGCCTTTCCCTCTTTCCCTCACTCCCTCAGTGATACCTAATTCTTAGTTGTTCTTAGTTGATCTACAGTGGTTCTTCTAGAAGTCTGTCACCCAGGCTGGAGTGCAGTGGCACGATCATAGCTTACTGCAGCCTTGAACTCCTGGGCTCAAACAATCCTCCTGCCTCAGCTTCCTGATTGATGGGACTGTAGGTGCAACCACCACTCCTAGATAATTTTTTTATTCTTTGTACAGACAGGGTCTCACTATGTTGCCAAGGCTGGTATAGAATTCCTGGCCTCATGTGATCCTCCCACAGTGGCCTCCCAAAGTGCTGGGATTACAGACATGAGCCACCACACCTGGCTAGAAATATGTTTTCTTTAAGAATATGATTCATTTCATTACATGAAGTACAACATTTCTCTCCTTCCTGTTAATTGATCTAGGGAGTAGGCACTTGATACAAGCCGAGCTAATTGGAGTCTTTTCTCTGGCCTTTTGAAATTAATGATAAATAAATAAAATTAAGAGCAATATGTGTGGCTTTATACACCAGGGAGGAGAGGAAGCTAAACTGTAGAGAAAGAAAAGAAATGTGTACAGAGAAAAGTAGAGGTGAGAAAGAGATTTCTGCCTGAGTTCTTGATGGTTTCTATTCCCAGAACCCAATTCCAGCCCTTCCTATGGCCCAGATGCATTCTTCTCATTAGACTCCATGACACTTTCTTGTTCTGTTATAACTTGCTGTCCTGTTTTGCTTAAATTAGCTCCAGCTGGCTTTCTTTACTTGTAACCTTAGAGTTCTAACACCAAATATGCCAGGGTTGATTTTCAGCAAGAGGATAAACAGGCAAAATTTCACTTCCCTCAAAGATCAAGTTGACCCCAGGGGCTTTTCTTACAAAGATCTGGACAGATCTCTAACTCTGCATTTCTCTCTCTGAGACCCCTGACGCCACAGAGCCCTCACCCACATATTCAACCCCACCCATACTCTGAGGACTGAACCTCTTTCTAGGCAACAGTGCTTTATGAGACACCCAGTTCAAATGAATCGACACTAGGATCCACAGAAGCTTTGGGTCAAACAGACCTGAATTTGAATCTCAGATGCTAGCTGCCCAAGTGACCTTGACAAGTTACATTTTTTTAGATAGAGGTAATACCACGTGTCTCAAATTATGATTGTATGCCTAGCACAGTGTCTGATCTATAGTAGGCACTCAATAAATGGTATTTTTTGATCACTTGCTACAATTCTGATCTTATTATCTTATTTCTAATACGTGACATTGTCATGTACTTGAATTCCGTAAGTTGGTTTCTATACAGTCTTCCTTTTTAACAGTCCTCCCTTTTTCCCCCCTTTCCTTTTTTCTTCTTCCTTCCTTCCTTTCTTCTTCCTGCCTCAAACATTTTTTACTACCTCGAACACAAACTAAAGATACAGTTGCTGCCTTTAGGAGTTCACAGTCTAGTGGGAGAAATCTCACAGCAGTACAACAGCACAGACTAGGTATAACAATGGAGAGAAACCCCTGGGCTAAGGTGACAACATAAGATCATCTAACTCGGACTGCGTGTCCAGAAGAAATTTCCTGGTGCCCCAGTTCCCTGAGTCACTGTTTGGAGAAAAGCTACTCTGGAGAGCTGTCAGATCTGCTTCAGACCCATTGTGAGTGAAAAATAAAATTCTTTTCTGTAAGACCTTTAAGATTTGGGAGTTCTTTGTTATAATAAGAGCTAATGTTAATTATCTTGACCAATTTAGCTTCCAAGAATAGAGCCCCATCTGCGAACACAGGACCCCAAGTTATGTGTACCTGCAGGTAGACTCAGGAGCCACTTTCCTGCACAGGCTCCCACCGATCGTTTGCTGTAAAGGCTGTTGGTTCTACTCAGCTTGTCCTGAATCCCTCCTTCTGCATCTACCCCAGGTTGTCTCTCCTCACCACCATCCACACTCTTCCCCCGACACACAGCCCTACAGTGATGTCACCTCAGAGCACCTCAGGGTCTTGTCTCCAGCTGGCCAACTATGTTGAGAGGGCGAATAGAACAAAGTCCTTATTAGAGAAAGGACAGCTTTAATTCCGCTTTCCCACTTACCTCAAGTCTCAAATTTCTGCTTTTATTCTTTTCCTAATTCTTCAGTGAGGCATTCTCAGTGGCACTGCTCTGTGATTAGATTAGGCAGGAAGACTCTTTCCTAGACATTCTGAAGAATGACTTTTGTTGTGGGCATAAGCATAGGCCTTGTTTCTACGTCTTCATGTTCCCTAATTCTTTGTGTTGGCTTTGATAAGCCACACCTGAAGTTTATGACCTAGCTTCAGTTAGTGTCAGAAGAAAGAGGCTTATCCAGATTCCCAGCTCTACCTCTTGGTGCTGTTTAAATAAAGTTTTGTTGGCTACAGACCTAGTACCTTATATGCCAGTGATGGACCCTGAATACCGTTGTAGACTTTTCTGTGTCACAATATTTTTTCTCTTTACCTGGATTGGCACAATCTACAGTCTTGACCTTTCTCTTTCCTTACCAAATTTTCCCACTCCACCTCCCCTCCCCTTCAACAAACACATATCACCTCCCTACCACACACATCATAGCCCATAAGGTTCATCCTCATAATAGTCACATTTGCCATAGAATCTCATTTTGTCCTGTATCTCATCCCATTGGGCAGAGTTCAAGTTTCTCTATACAGCTCTTGCCAGAGCCTTACCCCTGGGGCTGGATCCAGTTCTCTGAGTTAGTTAGAGTCCTGTTAGGAAAGGAAATCAGCTTAGAATGGTCTCATAGTTCTGCCAGATTCTGTTCTGTTGAATATTCTTAACCATTAGATTGGGCTGCCCTGAAATCTCGCCTGGAACCACACCTGAGCTAGATGAACTTCTGGGTCTTGGTGCTTTGGCAAGCTTGGCTGTCCTACTGGATTTTCATTCCATAGCACCTCTACCCTTTTGGTTTTATTGTTCAGTCCTGGTATAGGCTGCACATAGGCCCGTTTGCATTGTGACTGCTTGTGCATAGTCATAGCTAACTATCAATTCTGAGGGAGAATTATCTAAGTAAGATCCTGAACTTTTACCCAACTTGAGTGCCTTGAATTTGGAGTTTAATTTTATAAAACTGACAAGCGACTTAAAACTCTTTACAAGAGTTTGACCTATCTTTGCAGTCTCAGAATACTTTTTAAAAATTTTTGGTTTTTTTTTTTAACCTCTATGCCCACAAACATGAAAATGTGGAGGAAATAGACAAATTCTTAGAAACACACTACCTCCCTAGGCTCAACCAGCAAGAAACAGAATTTCTAAACAGACCAATATCAAGCACCAAAATCGAAGCAGTAATAAATCTTCCCACAAAAAAAACTCCTGGACCAGATGGGTTCACACCTGAATTCTACCAAGCCTACAAAGAAGAACTGGTGCCTATACTGCAGAAATTATTTGAAAATATCCAGAAGGATGGAGTCCTCCCAAACTCATTCTACGAAGCCAATATCACCTTGATACCAAAGCCAGGAAAGGACACAACAAAAAAAGAAAACTACAGACCAATATCCTTTATGAATACAGATGCAAAAATTCTCAATAAAATCCTTGCAAACCGAATCTAAATGTACATCAAAAAAATAATTCGTCACGATCAGGTGGGCTTCATTTCCCAAGATGCAGGGATCGTTCAACATTCGCAAATCTATAAATGTAATTCACCATATAAATAAAAGCAAGAACAAAGATCATATGATACTTTCAACAGATGCAGAAAAGGCTTTTGACAAAATCCAGCATCCTTTTATGATAAGAACTCTTAACAATCTAGGCATAGATGGCTTATACCTCGAAACTATTAAAGCCATATATGATAAACCCATAGCCAATATCATACTGAATGGGGAAAAATTGAAAGCTTTCCCCCTTAAAACTGGCAGCAGACAAGGGTGCCCTCTATCTCCACTTCTTTTCAACATAGTGCTGGAAGTCCTGGCCACAGCAATTAGACAAGACAGAGGAACCAGGGGCATCCAGATAGGGGCAGAAGAGGTCAAACTTTCACTATTTGCAGACGATATGATATTATACATAGAAAACCCCAAAGATTCAACCAAGAGATTACTGGAATTGATAAATGAATTCAGCAAAGTCTCAGGATACAAAATTAATACACACAAATCCATAGCCTTCATATATGCTAATAACAATCAAGCTGAGAAACAAATTAAAGATGCAATACCTTTCACAATAGCACCAAAGAAAATTAAATATTTAGGAACATATCTAACTAAGGAGGTCAAAGACCTATACAGAGAGAATTACAAAACACTGAGAAAAGAAATTGCAGAGGATGTAAATAAATGGAAAACCCTACCATGCTCTTGGATAGGCAGAGTCAACATAGTAAAAATGGCTTTGCTACCTAAATTGATTTACAGAATCAATGCAATCCCTATCAAAATACCAACATCATTTTTTACCGATCTAGAAAAAATAATTCTATGCTTCATGTGGAACCAGAGAAGACCCCGTCTAGCCAAAGCAATCTTAAGCAAAAAGAACAAATTGGGAAGCATCTGTCTACCAGACTTCAAACTATACTACAAGGCTATAGTAACCAAAACTGCATGGTATTGGCACAAGAACAGAGACGTAGACCAATGGAACAGGACTGAGAACCCAAATATAAAACCAACCTCATACAGTCACCTGATCTTTGATAAATTCCAAAAAAAACATACACTGGGGAAAAGATTCCCTATTCAACAAATGGTGCTGGGAAAACTGGATGGCCATATGTAGAAGACTGAAACTGGACCCACACCTCTCACCTCTCACAAAAATCAACTCACAATGGATAACAGATCTAAACCTAAGACATGACACCATAAGAATTCTCGAAGAAAACGTTGGAAAAACTCTTATGGACATTGGCCTAGGCAAAGAATTTATGAAGAAGACCCCCCAAAGCAATCACAGCAGCAACAAAAATAAATACCTGGGACCTGATCAAATTGAAAAGCTTCTGCACAGCCAAGGAAACTATCACTAGAGTGAACAGACAACCTACAGAATGGGAGAAAATATTTGCATGCTACACCTCTGATAAAGGGCTGATAACCAGAATCTATACAGAACTTAGGAAAATCAACAAGAAAAAATCAAACAACCCTATTAAAAAATGGGCAAAGGACATGAACAGAAACTTTTCCAAAGAAGACAGAAAAATGGCCAGCAAACATATGAAAAATTGCTCGACTTCTCTAATCATCAGGGAAATGCAAATCAAAACCACAATGAGATATCACTTAACTCCAGTGAGATTGGCTCATATTAAAAAAATCCCCAAACAACAAATGTTGGTGGGGATGTGGACAGATTGGAACACTCATACACGGCTGGTGGGACTGCAAATTAGTACAACCTCTATGGAAAGTAATATGGAGATACCTCAAAGAATTAAAAGTAGAATTACCATTTGACCCAGCAATCCCACTACTGGGTATTTACCCAAAGGAAAAAAAAGACATTTTATAATAAAGACATCTGCTCAGAAATGTTTATAGCAGCATAATTCACTATTGCAAAGATGTGGAAACAACCCAGGTGCCCATCAATACACGAGTGGATTAATAAAATGTGGTATATGTATACCATGGAGTATTACTCAGCAATAAGGAACAATAGTGAATTAACACATCTGGTATTATCCCGGTTGGAGCTAGAACCCATTCTTCGAAGCGAAGTGTCACAGGAATGGAAAAACAAGCACCACTGGTACTCACCATCAAATTGGTACTAACTGATGAACACTTACATTACACATGGCAATAATATCCATCAGGGGTTGGGCAGGCGGGAGGGGGCTGGAGGGGCTGGGAAAAACTCTCACTGAATGGATGCGGGGAGCACAGTTTGGGGGATGTCCACGATTGTAGCTCTGACACGGGCAGTGCATGGGCAATATATATAGCCAAAGTGTTGTACCCCCATAATGTTCTGAAATAATAAAAAAAATTGTTTTTTTTTATGTTTTTCTTTGTCAAAGTAATATAAGCACATTGCAAGGGAAAAAAGGAAGAGAATAAAAGAATCATTCAATCTCAGCCCCTAAGATAAGAAATGTTAACATTTTTTCTATTGTCTTCAGCCATTTTTTATGAATAAAGGTGTTACAGACAGATTTATGACCACACTTAGTAGTATTCTTACATTTAATTGTTACTGATTATCCTACCCCATTTTAGTTTTAGTTATTTGACTATTTGCTTTTCAACTGCCTTTCACCTTAACGCTTCAGTCAAGAGACATGTAAGTGCCTTCTCCAGGAGCCTCTCAGTGATTTTTCAGTGCCATCCAAGGCCAAATAATTGTCCAAGAAACAAGATTAGCTTACTCACTAAAGGAACGAGAGGTGATCTTTTCTACCTCCCTCAAAACAATGAACCACCAGATGTTGTAGCAAAACCTTTATCAGGTCATTAATGTAATTTATTTCAGTCAATCTCCCCTTTCCTTTCTGCTTTTTGCTTTCTCTCTTCCCCCCATCCTCCCCCTTTCTCTCTCTGTCTCTCCCCTTCTAAAGGTAGGCACTGTGCTAATATCTGGGGATACAGAGATAAAGACGATAGAATTTAAACAAATGTTTAACTAAATAGTATAGCATTTGAACAGACTTTAAACTAATAATTATAAACAAAATATTTTTGAGAAATTCAACAACAGCAATGTAAAAAATAACTATAGCCATACTAAGTCATAATATATTATGGATTAATCTTTTTTCTAAAACTTCATTCAAAAAGCAATAGAAAACAAAACAGCATATTTATTTCAGCTATAGAGGAAGACAAACTTCTAAAGATGGGAGCACCGAGTGAAAAGGAAAATCCCACAGCGTCTGTCTTAGTTCAGGCCTGCACTTTCTCTTATCTGGAAAACTTTACTAAACCCTGACTTCACGTTGTCTTTCTGATCATGTTGCTATCCTATTTACTCGCCTTTGGCAGGCCTCCATCACCCATTCAGCAAAGTCCAGTGTTCTCGGCAGTCTTTCTTGACCTGGTCCTTCTCTACCTCTGCAGTTCCATAATAATGTGTGATCCCTTTGCCTCCTTTTCCCAATCCCACTTCAGTTACCTAAAGATCTAGTCTTGTAGGGTTGCTGCAAAGACTAAATTGATTTGGATATTCTAATACTTCAAATAGTTCTGGTGCATCCAGAGTGACTCAATAAATGTCACTGTAAATACTAACAACATTACTTCCAGTTCTACTAGCACTATTACTACTACTGTTCTGTCTACAGTGGCTACTTATTCTTTTCCTCCTCTCTTCATTATTATGATTATGGTTATGACTATGATAATGGTTATGGTTATGATTAGCCATTACTATGGCTGGCATAGGGTGGGTATGACCATCCCCATTTTTCACTCAAGTAAATAAGACTGGGAGAGGTTAGGTCAAGTGCCCAATGTTATGAAGCCAAAATTCAAATCTAGACTATCTGACTCAAAATTTTCACTCTTTCTTCCATATCATAATCATTTCCAATGAGAAATGTGTGTTTTGTGAATGTTTATTTTGAAAACAACGACACAGTTCTTGGAGAACTTTGAGTTGTACGTCTGAACTACATAAACGGAATTATGCCCCCTTCTGAAATTAACAATCCAAAAGTAAGCTGTACTGGTGTCAAATATTTGACTGAAATCCAAAAAAGCAAGGCATATCCAGAGCCAACAAGAGCAGCTTGGCTCTTCATATTTTGAATTTTTGCCATTGTTTAAAAATATAAAGACAGAATGTAGCATGTTGGAAGTAAAATGTCAGCCAACGACCTTAGTCAAAACTGGGAATTGCTTTATTTTTACAATGTTCTAAAATGATGTTATGCAAACATTATGACCTATTGAGTATATTATTTCATTTTTTTCATATTGGTCATTAAAATATGTAATAAGGTGGGTTTTTTTAATACCATCACCTTGATGTAATAAGGTGTTTTAATTTAAAGGGCATACTCATATCTGCAGGGAAAAATATCCCTCGTATAGTTATAATACAATGGTTGTAAACACCCTTCTAGATATTCTGTATAAGGAATTGTACTAAAATTAGACATATTTCATTTTTTCTCTTCCAGTTTATCATAAGATAGTTTAATTTTGAATTTCAAGTTTTCAGAAAAAGCAAAATATAAACACCCTTCCCACCCCTGAGGCCAAACTGCCCATTTTTAGATCCAGTAATGTTACTTGTCTGATGTTAACCTATACTATCAAATTGAAAAAATAAAAATCTGTCACACATACTGACTCTCCCATTCTAAGTCCAGTTCTCAATCCTGGAGTTGAGTTCATACAACACCAGGCTCACACTCCATCCAGATTCCTAACACCAACTTCAGGTAACCGAGCACATTCGACATGGAGGAGGCCTGTTGTGTATGTGCTTTTCATTCGTAGCTCTGACCCAAATCTCTATTTCTTCTTCCCATGTGAGTTTCCCTGGACCAACTACCTACTTTGATAACATCTCTTTTATTTTCTTCCTCCAATCCTAAACCAGAACATGGTAGGAGCAACTAGTATTTTTTGCTCTATTCCTCTAGAACCTCTGCTGCTTTTTTTTTTTTTTACAAGTTTAGCATGCCACTTGTCACAGATTGGAGCTTGCCCTCCTGCTAGAAGCCACAAACATGGGGAAACTCACCCAAATGCAATTCCTTCATCTACGTGCTGAACAACCTGCAAAAGCTACATGCATTGGTTTGCTCTTCATAGCCTACATGGAGTTACTTTTTAGTATTTTATCCAGAGTTTATAACCTTCATCTGTATGCAGGTTAATCTGATAAGAGGTATTGCCTACATCCTGAAATCTCCTCAAATGGTCTTATTTTTTAAAATTTTTTTGAGGCGGAGTCTCGCTCTGTTGCAAGGGCTAGAGCACAGTGGCATCATCATAGTTCACTGCAACCTCAGACTCCTGGGCTCCACTGATCCTCCTGCCTCAGCCTCTGGAGCAGCTGGGACTACAGACTACAGGAACATGCCACCAAGCCCCACTAAGTTTTCTTTTCTTTTTTTTTTTTTTTTTGTAGAGACAGGGTCTCACTCGTTTTCAGGCTGGTCTCAAACTCCTGGCCTCAAGCGATCCTCCAGCCTTGGCTTCCTAAAGTGCAAGGATTACAGGCGTGAGCCACAGTGCCCGGCATCAATATGGTTTCAATTGTCACTTCCTTTTTTAAATTAATTTTTTTTTCAGAATATTATGGGGGTAATTTTTTTATAATCTTCTTTAAAATTTCAAACCATTAATTAAATTACCTTAATGATTATCTACTTGAAGCATCTAATGACACTGACATAAAACTATTTGTGAAATTCTGCTTCTGATAATGGAGCCAACGTGTTAAGAGCTAGAACTTCATTTTTCATACATGCCCAGAAGAACTTGGAATTGAAATTGAATTAAATTAATTTGGAACACTCATTTGATTTAAATGGAAACGAATGCTACTATATAATAAATTACTCCAAAACTCAGTGCTTAGTGGCTTAAAACAACAATTTGGGTTTTTTTTTTTTGTTGTTTTTTAGTTTCATAATTTCCTGGATCAGGAGTTAAGGACATGGCCCAGCAGGGACAGCTTGTCTCTGCACCATGATATCTAGGGGCCAGGACTTATGGATTGAATGTATGTGTTCCCCCCAAATTCATATATTGAAGCCCTAACCCCCAATGTGAGGGTGTCATGAAGAGGGACCTCTGGAAAGTAATTAGGTTTAGAAGAGGTCCTGATGAGGATGGGGTTATCCTGACGCTATTAGTGCCCTATAAGAAAAGACCAGAGAACTTGTCTCTCTTTCTTTCCCCCCCTACCCTCAACCCCAACATGTGAGGACACAGCAAGAAAACTGCCTTCTGCAAGCCAGGAAGAGAGGTCTCCCCAGAAACCAAAGTAGCTGGCACCTTGATCTTGGACTTCCTAGCCTTTATAAGTATAAGAAATAAATTTCTGTTGTTTAAGCCACGAAGTCTATGGTATTTTGTTATGGCCAACCAAACTGGCTAAAACAGCAGGCATCTCTCTCTCTCTCTCCCTTTCTTCCTCCCACCTTCCCTCCTTCCCTACCCCCTGTCTCTTCTCCCTTTTTCTCTAACCTCCTCAGAGCATTTACCCCTCAAGTTTGATGTTTTGCAAGGTGACTCAGGGCTTCAAGAGGAGACAGAAAGTGGAAGTTGACAGACTCCTAATACCTGAGACCAGAAACAAACACAGCATTGCTTCTGCTGTATTTTTTTGGTGAAAGCAGTCATAGATCCCACCCAGGACAAGGGGAACAGTCAGGTACCCCATCTCCTGATGGGAGGAGTGTCAAATAATTTCCAGCCATTTTAATCCACCTCAGTCCATTCTCTGGTCACAAATTACTCACATCTTTCCCTGAAAAGTATACCCTTTCTCTCCCAAATACCCCCAGGTTCTCAACTAACTATGGAAACAGACTCAGGCTTAAGGTTCAGGATGTTATCTAAATCTGGTCCAAGTAACAAACAGACTAGGCATTTAAGGTGTCAGTCTTCTCATTGTAAAAACTAGTCAACTAAAGAGACAAGGTACGTGTGTCCCTGTATATACAACATGAAATGTGAGACAACCATAAGATTATCCACAGTAGACATTCCCCTTCAAAAAATAGAAAAAGAAGCCATATAGAAATATTTAGTCCATAACAATTTTGAAATTTAGCTAGTACATGTTGTCAGTTCTTTTATTAGGATATGGTTCTGTTCCCTGGGAATGATTCTTCACGTCTCTTAGCTCTGCCATCTGAGTACTTACTTTCCTCCTCTGAGTCATTCCCCCATTCCTATAAGAAATTGCCTGTACTTGCAGCTAAGTAGTTTTCTTAGTCTACTTTTTGCTTATAGCAGATTGGGTGTCCAAAGGAGACTTTTCATTTTGAACTGTTCCTGCCCTTTTTGTGTCATACTCGTAATTTCTTTAAAAACTTTGAAAACTTCTTGGGTATCAAATTATAACCCACTCCATTAGACAAAGGCCACACCCATGTTTCTTTCTGAGAAGTATAAGGAGTTCTATTTTTTAACAGACAGAATCCAAAAGGCAAACTCTTAAGACACCAATAAAGGCCTTTTGCTTGAAGAGTAAATAAAGTACTGCTTTCTGAGGACTTATCAAGGTGTTTTACAGTTGTTTACTTTATCTTTACCCTGAGGCAATATTTTACTTAGAGGAAATTTTGTTGACTAGAAAGTCTCCCTTAGGCCCTCTAAATTATCTTATATTCTGCACTTTTATCAACTAATTTATTTTGGAGAACTTGTTTAGAATTTATCCTGCTTAAAGTTAAAGGTTATAGGGGACTGGGCATGGTGACTCACGTCTGTAATCCCAGCATTTTCAGACGCCAAAGTGGGAGGATGGCTTGAGGCCAAGAGTTCTAGACAAACCTGGACAACATAGCAAGCTTATCCCTACAAAAAAAAATAAATTTAAGAAAGTTAGTTAGGTGGCATACACATGTAGTCCTAGATACTCAGGAGGCTGAGGTGGGAGAATCAGTTGAGCCCGGGAGTTTGAGGCTGCAGTGAGCTATGATCACAACACTGCACTCCAGCCTGGGCAACAGAGTGAGACCCTGTCTCTAAAAATAAATAAATAAATATTAATAAAATAAAAGTTATATGGATGTTTTTATTGAGGATTTATTAATTAAGACAATGGCAGACATTTTTGATTGTGAGCCACCAGGCATTCTTCTTTTCTTCAAAAGTAATAAAATATTAAGCCAGGCTGATATGGTCCAGAATAAAAACTCTATTCCCCAGCATGCAGAATAAAAACTCTACTCCTTGAAGCTGGCTGTGGCCAGGAGAATAAGAGCTAGTCAATGACACATAGAATGAAGTGTCATAGCTTCTGGTGGTGGTATTCCTCTCCTTTTCTTATACCTTTCTTTATGCTACTGCCCAGAACAAGGATGCAGTGAGCATCACACCCTAGGAAAGGAGCCCAGATCTCTAATTACTGAAATTTTAAAGAGTTAAGGCAAAATAAAAGCATTTTCAATGTAAAAATTCAGAGATTTTACTTCTCTTACGCTGTTTAGAAAAATAGCAAAAGATATAATCCAACAAAGTAGGAAAAACAAACTAAATTCCAAGCAAGATATAGGATCCAAGAATGCTGCTAACTAAGTTTGCAGTGGAGAAGTATATTGCAACCCTGGCAGAGGAGCGGGCCTTCACAAAAGTAGGATGTCAAAGCTCTATAGAAATGCCATCACGTAGAAGATAGATCCATACCTTCAATAGTATAAGTAAGAAGGTAGTAAAGCTAAGTGATAGGGTGAAAGCATTCGCTAAAAATAAATAAATAAATAAGCAAATAAGTCAATCTATGATTTTCAAGGATTGACAAGAGGTAAGAATAAGATTCCATGTGATCTTGGCAGTGAGAACATTGTTGTTCAAATGGCAAAGGCTTAATGATATAGGATTATGCAGATTTTTTATCACTTTCTCTATTGTTCTACATATTACTTGGTTTTGCAATAAGCAATATTTTGATAGTATTTATCAGTTTTCCATTTTGAGAACTAACACAGAGATAAATAACAGAAGACAGAATTTTAGTTACAGAAAAATATAAGTATTCTCTCCCCTCAAAATAGAAAGGCAATATATATTCCTGACAGAATTTTGGAGATGGGAGTGAGGAAGAAAATGACAGAATTATAGGTATGCTGATATCTTCATCTCACATAATATGGGGTTGAGGATACTGCCTAAAATTGATGCAAGAAGTACGAGGAAATTTAGTATATTTTATAAATTCATATAAAAAATTAGTATAGGTACTAACAGAATCACCAAAAACTAGCAAAAGTAAGAAGATGGCAGATAGTGTAAGTCAGCTGATGTTAGTGCCTCAGTTTTCATTGTGAAAAGTAAATAGATACTGTCTGAATTTGATAGATCAAGAACATTTAAATAAACCTTTAATATTTTGTTAATAATTGAGGTGACAAGTAGAAGAAATAAAATTCAAAATGTCCCTAAGTGATTGTCTCTGGCAAGTCAGACTGGAGAGGAAGGAAAAGGGGAGCCTATTCCTTTTCCTTTATGTAAGCCTGCACTGTTTTTTATAGCATATAAATGTATTATTTTGAAAAAAAGAAATAATATGGGCCATATTCATAATACCATAGACTCTTTTATTATGTTAAGGACTATGTTCCTAAAATTTCAGGCTCAGTCCTGGGCAATGGTTTGGTTGAATTTATCTCAATGCATTTTGACAAATATTTGTTAAGCTTCTACTGTGCTAAACTTACTCCGTTCTTCTTGAGATCTCTGCTTAAATGTTTTGCTTTTTTTTTTCCCTCCAAGAAGCTATTCCTAGCTCCCTAGCTTAGGTTATATCTTCCTGATCTCTACTCCCGTTTTATGTTTAATTGTTGCCTTGCCTTCCCTCCTAGACTATAAACTCTATGAAGGTAGGGACCACCTTTTTTCAGCTTCTTTCTGTTCCATAATAGGAATAAAGCATTTTTTGAAATATAATATCAAATAAATGCAGAACTAAACACTGGTAAGTGGGTCAGAGAGTCAGAGCACTTTAGCAAAAGGACTAAAGTGAAATCATATAGTAAAAGAAATGTTTAAAAGTGCAATAGACAACTTTGCATATTACTATACTGGCAACAATCATATAGAGTCCAGATGGCCTTCTGTTTAGGAATGCTGCATTAACAAAATGCATATTGAAACCTTAAAAGTTTTAGAAGACATGAATCTCTACTTACACAGTCTTCCTTAATCTTTACCACAATGCTATTAGGTATGTCTTATTACTACAATTTTTTTAGTAAAGGTGTTGTTGGGCTGAGAAGCTCAGTAAGTTGCCATAGGTCATACAGCTAGAAAGATTTAGAGTCTGAAATTTGAATTCATATCTGCCTTATTTGAAAACCACATTGTGTTTAAACTCTTTTAACTCATATTATTTTATAACACTCTGAAATTTACAAAAAAAAATATATATCCTATAACCCCCCAACACCAATTACTGAATGTACCAAAAAACCCCAAACTTAGCAGCAGCATCACCTAGTCTAGATGCTCAGTCTCTTTTGAGTAACAGGGTATTTGATTAAGCAAAGTCTCATGAACTTTTATATTTAGATTCGCTAGTAATTTGTGTTCTTGCTGTTGTGGTCTGTAAGTTGAATAGAATGAAACCAAAATAACTTCCATTTTTGTCCCATTTCTACCTGCACATAATATGACTGTTATTGCAGAACAAGTGTTGTTCCAAATGATTTTTCAGCAAAAGGTCATCTTATCAGGTACTAGGCATTTAGTTCTGTGTATTTCTTCCTGCTTGGACTATAATTGTGAAAATAAGGCTGTTTCTGTCCAATATAAACCTTTGAAAGATTGTGTTCTGAGTCTAAATTTGACAATCCACCTATGAAAACACTAAAAATGACTTTTCTGGTTTTTAATTTATGAACTTCTTCTTTGCCATGACTTAAAAGTCATTGTCAAATATAATTTCAGAGGCTTCAAAATAACATTTCTAACTCTCTGCAGATTAGAAATATAATATATGCTCATTATGGAAAATTTGAAGTAGACAAAAATGCATAAGTAACTTTTCGGTGGTTTCAATAATACACCTCTAGTAAGTTTTTAATAACCTTCAATGTCAGTATTAATAATGTCCCAATAGAAAAATTTATAGATGACAATACATCACCAGAATGACATGCAGACACCTCAAATATACACATGGTTGACGCATTGCAGCTGTTGCACTAGAAACAGTTTAATCAATACTCAAGTTTGGATATCAAAAGAACTGTTTTAAAAACACTTTTACCATCATTATTTTATCTTTTCCCTGCAGCATTAGTCCATTGTCACGATGAAGAAGCAGAGAATCAGATTTAACCCATGTCATATACCTACTTCTGCAGAAGAGACTTGAAACTAGTCTTCTGTCTTCAGAATCAGAACTCAATCCCATGTTCTCTAATCTATACAGCACCTGCCTGATCTGGAAAATGAGGCTGCCTGCATGTACGATATAGGGTGCACCCATCAGCTCCTGTACCCCCATTACTTCCTTTTGGTCTTTCAGTGGTAGTTCATATAGCCATCATTACAGTTTGTCCATTGAGTTAAAGGTATTAGAAAAATCCCCTCTGAATTTCAAATATTTTGGCTGTTAAAAATAACATTAATATTGAGCCTGGTAGAAATTTATTCAACTAGTTCTTTAATCCATTCCAACCACTATTCCCACTGTCATTGCCTTAATCTAGGCTCTCAAAACTGTTCTTCTGCATAATTATGATAGCAGTCATTTATTCACTCAATAAATATTTATATCTACTATGTTCCAGGTGTTTCTAACATTAAGTGCTAGTAATAAATAGAAAAAGAAGACCTGTTCCCAGTTCTTAAATTATATTATTATAATAAGCCTATGAAATCATAGCAACTCAGAGGAGGAATACTAAGTATACCCAAGCTTCCATTCTTGCCCTATCCACATCCTTCATGCTGTTGGATCATGTCCCTCTGAGCTTAAAAGTTGATTCTGACTCTCCATTCAAGCTTATAGCATGGAGAAGAGCAGGACTCAGGAGAGAGAAAGAGGACTGGTCCTATCATATGTTAGCTATGGGATCTGAGTCGAGTTACATAACCTTTTCAATTCCTTATGGTTTCTGCCTTAGTCCATTTTGTGCTGTTATAGCGGAATGCCATGCAGTGGGTAATTTATAAAGGAAAAAAACATTTTGTACAGTTCTAGAGGCTGGCAAGTCCAGTATCAAGGTGCTGGCATCTGATAAGGGCCTTCTTGCTGCATCATCAGCAGAAGGCAGAAGGGCAAAAGAGCATGCAAATGAGAGAGGAAAGGGGTTGAACTCAGCCTTTTATCAGGAACCCACTACTGTGATAACTAATCCACTCCTGTGATAATGGTATTAATCCATTCATGATAGCAGAGCCCTCGTGACCTAATCACCTCTTTAAAGTCCCACCTCTCAACACTTACATTTGGGATTAAGTTTCCAACACATGAACGTGAGGGACCAGATTCAAACCATAGCACTTTCTAAGCTACCTCATCTAAAATGTTATCAGTATCTATCTCTTGTGGACTTGGTGTGAGAATTAAATTAAATTAATGTGTATAAAGCACATAGCAAAGTGTCTGAGACATAGTAAGTGTGTAATGGATGGTCAATACTATTGTGATTTAATGGGCGGGCCCTTCTCTCTGCAGGCTCATCTCTCATCCTTCCCCTAAATGTTCCCTACAATTGGCTATGCTGAATTACCAGTGGAACTTGTAATGCCTTTGCTCTCTTGTGTCTTTGTTTTTGCATATGCTCTTTCATTCTGTTTCACTCTTGCTTCACCGTCTGGATCTTACTCATCTGCAGAGATTAAACTAAGGAATCACCTCCTCTAAAGATCTCCTTTGATCTGCTAGGGTGGATTTGATGCACCTCTGTCCTCCCAGGGAAGTCATAACGAGAAATTAGGAAACTATTGGAAGCTTAGAAAGACCAAATGCCATGTTCAGGATCACTCAACAGAACTAAACCTAGAAGCCAAGTTTCAAGGACTCTCCTAATCCAGGGCTCTCTCCACTGGACCTGTTCTGTCTTTATAGGACACATGCAAAGAGTTACCCATCCCCTATATATTGCCGTAGAAACATGGGGGGACAATAAGTACTATTAACTTATTATTAACTGAATTTAGTTACTTGGATAAACCACAATGAGTAAGATTAGTGAGATGAGGTAAATTTTCTGACATGGCGAGATGCTTTATTTTTCAGCATTTATTTTTCAGTATCTAAAACTGGAGTGTGTTCATAGAATAATAATTTCTCCTTCTTGGGTCTTGAGTAAGAAAGGGCATATTTCAGAAGATAATTAACTGGTTAGATCTAATTAATTTTAAATATTCTAGGGCTTTGCTATTTTAATATATTATTTAAATATTCTAGGGCTTTGCTGAACCAACACTATCCACATCTCTTGGGGGCTTGTTAGAAATGCACAATCTTAGGTCTCACCCCAGACCTACTAAATCAGAATCTGAATTTTAACATGATGTTCAGGTGATTGACATAACATTAAAGGTTCAGAAGTAGTACCATCTAGGACAGTGGTTGCCAAACTTGGCCACACAGTATAATCAGTTGAGCAGTTTAAAAACAAAGTGATCAAAAACCAGACAAATGATTTTCAGAACCCATGCTCAGAGGCTCTAATTTAATTGAGATGGGTTTAAATAAGGGTATTGTTTAAAGTTTTCCAGGTAATTCTAATGTACAGCCAAGGTTGGGAATCACAGCTGGGAGAGTATAGCCACAGCATGTAGCAAAACATCCCCAGTATTTCTCTACACCCTTTTATGCATGGAACCAAGAATTTATGGACCACCACACTCTATTCCCACAGGACAGAAGTTACAGACAAAGAGACATGGCTACGCTTCTGCACAGCAACAGTAACTAAACAGAAAAAAAAGCCTCAGAAATTTAATTAAAGTTGATAATTTTGCCAGATACTAGATGAGATGGAGGAAGACTAAGTAAGTATAATTTTTGTAGGAAAGGGTGACTGATTCTAGAGAAAATGGAAAAAGGTGGTGCAATGAGCTAAATGTTTGAGTCTTCCCAAAATTCCTATGTTGAAACCCTAATTCCAATGTGATGGCATTAGGAGGTGGGGCTTTGGGGAGGTAATTAGGTCATAAGGATTGAGCATAAATGGGATTAGTGTCCTTATAAGAAAAGGCCAGAAAGCTATGTAGCTCTCTTTTGGTCATGTGAGGATACAAGAAGTTGGCAGTCTGCAACATGAGTAAGAGCCTTCGCCAGAACTCAATTATGCTCACACCCTGATCTCAGACTTCTAGCTTCCAGAACTGTGAAAAATAAATTTCTGTGGTTCATAAGCCACTCAGTCTATGGTATTTTGTTATAGTAGCATGGACTGACTGAGACATGGACATGTGGTAGCAAAAAAGAGGTAGAGACTGGAGGGTGTGGAGGAGGGATCCGGAAACTTGGAGGATGAGGAAGGTATACTGGGACCCTCACAGTGAGGCTCAGGAAGTGAGGTCTTTCCTCCAGTGGGGTAAAAGAAGTGAGGCATTTGAATTCCTCTCTTTCACCTTCCACACCACCCCTCCAGATCCTGGGGGATAATTAGTTGAACCCCTTAAGAACCTTTACCAAAATCTGATACTTTGTGAAAAGGTGGGTGGAATGATACCTGTGCCAGAGAAGAGTATTTCTCTTTTTGCACCACAGATTGGAAGCCACTGCTGTGTTTGCAATCTGCAGATACCAGCCAGAGAAGCCATAAAGCTTATCTCCAGACTGTCCCCACCCTACTTGGTATTTAACCAAAGAATCATTCCCTATCAGACAGGAAAAAAAAAGTCTCATAAAGGTTTCATGTGTTCTAAGGAAGTGGCATATACAATAAATCCCAACCTGTTTTTTTTCCTAAATGGAAAAATTTTCAAGAACAATAAAACTATAAATGTAACTATTTTACCTCCTTCTGTAGAACAAGTTCAAAGGGCTGGCGCTGCTTTTCATTTTCTATTGTAATTTTTGTGTAGAAATCATCTTGTATATTTCTTTCTATGGTTAACTTTTCTTTATATTCTTTACTACTATTTAGCATTATAAAGCGATGTTACTGTACATGTTACTAACAATAAATACTTTCAGACTAAAACCACATTTTATAGGTCACCTTTAATTTTCTACAAGTTAATTATTTTCGAAGCCAATAACCATCTCTTAGATTTTATCCTCTTTGCTCTCTGCTGTCTTCCACACACCATTGATCAGCCCATCCTTGAAATTCTCCTCCCTTGATTTTTGTGGCAAGCCTTTTTCTTTTTCTATGTGTTAGTACTACATGAAATAATTTACATGTATTATATAATACTAGCTGTTCAAACTTGTTTTTAATACAATCCATAACATTACGTACATTTTACTTTTTACCCCAATACATTCCTTATACACACACACACGTCGCTATAATAAAGTGCTATGAAAAATACTTATTCTTACTATGAGTGATGCATTCTACTTTTCTCTTCCAAATCATTCTTATAAAAATGCTGGTTACTCCTCTCTAAATTGTGAAATTAATTTCACAATAATTTCACAATAAATTTTACAAACAACATGTAGTTTGTAAAACACTAACTTTATAATACATTTCTGAAGCAAGTACTATTTGTTCCATTTTACACACAAGGAAACTGAAACTGAAAAGAGTCATGTAACTTTGGAATCTGGAAAATGATCTGGGACTTGAATTCAGTTCTCATAGACACCAAAATCCATATTTTTATCGACTGTACTAGCTTGTGTCCATCATTGATCATGAGATCTCATTTTAATTTAGCCTTTGCAGAAGCTATTACCAAGTTCCTTTGATTCTTTCTTCAATTTGACTTTATCTTCCCATCTCTTTCCATCTCCATTATGATGACTCTCTTACCATTCATTGCCTCACATTTATACTATTACAGCAGCTTCCTTAACTATTCTTCCTTCTTTCAGATCTGCCTACTGCATTCATCCTCTAAGTGAATTACCAAGTACATCAAAGAAAAAGAACAATGCCTCAGCTTTCCATTTATTTGTGTTCTCTCAGTCCCAAGCACAGGTCTGGATACAATAGCTAGTTAATAGCCACTTAAAGGTTGTTCCCTTGAGTTCATTTGATTCAGTTTGGTCTTTGGATCAAAGTGCTGAATTTAGACACTCTATCAGATTTACTGGGAATAAACTGAGAGAAATCTAGTCTCTGATCACACAGTAAGAATTCTGCTGAGAAGAAGTGAGCCCATAGGACAAACTTTATCAAGGGTTCACTATTGAGTCCAGATCACAAAGATAGTGGAATTCTCAAGACTTACATGTTTTTATCACACATCTCATTACTATTCCAATACCAGTCAGGTATGAGACTGTGCCACAAAATCACCATTAGTAACACCATTTTAGCTCAGTTCAAACAATAAGAAATTCTAGAAGCAACCTGCTTGGTTTTAATCCCAGCTGATAGATGTTTCCCACCACTCACTCCAGACCAAAGCAGCCCAGTCGACCTGCCCCGTCTCCATCCCACAGTGGGATGGTCATTGAGGTCTCATTTTAATTTAGCCTTTGCAGAAGCTATCACAAGTTCCTTTGATTCTTTCTTCAGTTTAACTTTGTCTTCCCATCTCTTTCCATCTCCATTGTGATGACTCTCTTATATAGAGGTCCCAGTCAGAATTTCAACCTGGGCAAGAGAACTGATACAAAAACAGTGCTATTTACAGTGGAGGAAATCTATATTAGCAATGTTGGAGAAATATATAATAATTAAAAACAAAATCATCTCCCAACCTAGAAATCCTTTCCACAAAGGTAGTAGAAAAACAAAAAGTGTTTCTTTATTGAATAAGTATTAATCCAGAATGTGATGCCCATCACAGGCAATCCAGTAAGAGATTGCAAAGACAGAAAGAAATCTTATCATTTTATATAGCCAAGCAGATACAACCTATTACATACATACTTTCAAGATAAATTATAGATAGTTCTTGAGTAAGAGGACATGACAGCACCATTCTAACTTTACCTGGTAATTGGGTTGACCATTTGTCATAGCTAATTGGACAAACTTCTCATATCTTATGACAGAAGGTAGTTTTGCAACTTGGAGCAAGGCACCTACCCACCTTAGTCTCCTACCCTCTCACAGAAATTGGAAGACAGGGTGCTAACACCTCTAATGTTTACATCTCAAAGAGATAGCTCCCAGGTCCTTGAGAAAGACTTGCCTGGATGACTGAGAGCTGAAAAAGACTTATCTAAATTTCCAAAGGGTGTATGTATTTTTCGAAGGTGGGAGATAGTACTTATAATTACAAGTTTTCTAAAGCAAATGCTCTAAGAAAAAGGAGGGTAGGGGAATCTCTTCTCTTATTTTCCACAGAGAGAATTAAACTTCTTAAGTTTTATTTGTCCTTACAGCAACTAGTACTTTTTTTTAAATATGAAAAAACAAACTTCATTGAGATATTTGAGGAGAAATAGCATTAAGGAGAAAGGACAATTTATTTTTCAATAAGTTATGAAGTATGGATCCAGCTTTATAAAAATTGTGTTTCATTTATTTTTCCAAATGGCTACACAACTGTGGTCCTAACACTATTGAAAAATTTTTCTTTTTACCACTTTTTGAAATTCCTTCAACTGCCTTCACATATGTGAGTTTTCTATTCTATGCCAGTTCTCATCTATCTATCTAATTGATAAACTAATCATATTTTTAAAATTATTATAGCTGCAACAATATGCTTTAATATTTTAGAGCTCTATTCTTTCTCATAACTCTTACTTTACTAAAGATTTTTGGATACTCTTAGATTTTTAATTTTTACAGATTTCATTTAAAAGAAACTTGTCCAGATTTTTAAAAAACACACGTATTTAGATATCTATATCTAAATAGATAGATATTCAGGTATAGTTATAGATACAGATATAGATATCTTGGAAGGGGGCATGCAAGAGACCTCCAGATATAACCCAATTCAATATCCAGTCTTTAGGGTGGAATAATATCTTTCTAAATCTGACTCTCACTTATATTCTTAATGATTCCAAGAGTACATGGTGGATGTTGACATTTAGTTAGCATTGGGTAGAAAGGCTTTTACAGAGTTACATTTTTAAAAGCTGATCTGATGTGTTTTTAGAGGATTGTAATTAGAAGGCACAAACATAGAAATGACAAAATTTATCAAGTGATTTTTCAAGATACTGAAATCAAACTCTATGCTTTATTATTCATCTGGTTCTGTTGTCCATTTAAATTTAGTGGAAAAGGAATCCAAATAAATATAAAATAATTTGATGAGAAATACTACAGAATAACTTGTATACTTTTAATGTAAGCATAGAGCATTTTTTAAATTTATCTTTTTAAAAATAAAAATGGCATATACATGATTATAAAAGCTTAATAGTGCTACAGGGTCTATGATAGTTTCCTGACCCACTCCTCTTACCCTGAGCCTCTTCCCCCAGAGGGAATTAATTCCATTCTTTTTGCTGTTTCTGCTGGAATTTACTTCCAGAATTGTTTAAAAGAAATGCTTGCTGTTTTATTTCTTATCCTTTATTTACCCCTATAATTTATTTATTCTGTTATTGTTATATATATAACACTTCAAAAAAGAAATGGTACTTGAACAGAATTTTGAAAGATGAGGTGTTCTCTGGGTGTTCAGTGGGAATTTGGGATGAGAAAGCCATGGCGAATATAAGGAGCAGTATGAACAAAGGCATATAAACAAGTACAATGAGGTATCACGTGGAAGTCCTATAAAAATCTCCAAATGCAACTCTTAAATTATTGATCAATCAAGAACCTTGCTTCTTACCATGTGTGTGTGTGTGTGTAAGCAGAGAGAGAGAGTTGATATGCATTATATCATATTTTACAGCCATTATAATATGCAAACTAATATATACAGATTACTTGCAGGAATTGTTCTGACACTTCCAAGTGGTTGGTTTATTCATTAAAGCCTGTAGCTCAACAAAAGGAAGTTCAAACAATGACATGAGAATAAAAAGTAAATTCATATTATTTACGGTTCTACAGGACTCAACAGTTTGTGTGCTACAAACTGTTGTGAAGGTAGCTGCTGCCCTGAAATACACAGACTGTTTGACCAAGAACAGTGTAGTCAGCAAAAGCTTTTATCTCTAATCAACTGATTGTTGCCCTTTGCTTACCTAGGACCCAGCATCTACCCTATCATATAGTAAACACATAATAAATATTTATCAACTGAATAAACAAATAATCATATGAATGAATAAGTATAATCATAGCCCTAAGTCCAAGGGAACATAATGAAGGTTCTAGATAAGGCATGAGGGGAAAGAAAACAAAGTAACAGATAAGAAACCTGTGTCTTCAAGAGTAATAGCAACATTACAAATCCTGCAGGAGATATTTGAAGGAAGACATCCTAATACCTGAAGAGGCAAGATAAAATAATTAAAACCATTCACTAGAAGAAATGGGAGGGTTACCTCAGTTCAGGGCAAGACTAATCAGCAGGATTAACTATACAGATACATCAACAGTTCTCTAGTCATATACATAAAGCTTTGAATACAGCTCAACTTCCATCTGAGACAGATCATCAATAAATGCTGTGAATTCTAAGTTTGGCTCTGACATATAAAATCCCTTGGCACTATTACAGGATGAGGTGGAGGAACCAACCTGACAACAATGGTCTGGGCAGGAGTTCATGCAAATGTGCATGATGTTTTAATGAAATGTGACGTTGCCAATGCTAACTTCACACGTGCAGTCATGTTACCATGACAACCAGTAGCTCTCTAGAGTTCAGATATGGAGTAATGACTTGCTTATTCCTGAGCATTTAACTTAATGGTTTTTCATGCTGCTAACAAAGATTAAATTGAAAAAGAACCCTAAGCCAAATCTGACTGACATGGGAAAAATTCATTTCTGAAAACAAATATCTAAAATAATTAGCTACATTTGCTTCCTAATTCTGAGAAAAAAAATCGCAAGGTGTGTGGCAATACAGAAGCCTTGCCTATGAATTTTTGGGTGGCGAATGCTAGAATTCTTAAGTGAAGATGACTTCACAGCATGAACTTGAATAATAATTACAGCCAGTGCAGTGTTGGAAGCACTTCACTGACAACTACTTCTCCAGGAAAGGGAGAAACCCAAGCCAGGGCAATTAATTACATCTCTAAAGAAATCTCTTCTCCTGGAAGACTTCTTGTTTTTAATTCATACCACATCACTGGCACATTGCTGAGTAGTAAATCACAGCCCTTAAACACTTATCATGTTCCCTGGTCCCTTGCCTGCCTTCTGTTGACTTTTTAAACATAAACAACTGCCAGGTACTGACATAATTTAAGGGACAAGAAAAAACAGGTTTTACTTGTTTTTTTTGTTGTTGTTGTTCAGCTGAGATTGACCAGATTTATTGGCACATGAAGAGAAGCAACCGTATTTCATGATCCCTGAACTTGGTCTCCTGCAGCACCCACCCAGAATACCCATGAAAGGAAAATACACTTCAGGGGTAATTACATGGTGGGGGCGAGACATGGGGAAGAACAATGAGAACAGGGTATATGACTCTCAATTATCCAGTTTAGGTTCTGAAACAAAGAGATTTATAGGAAAAAAAGGGCTGACCTGCTTGTCTCCAAGGGCAAGGAGACCCTACTTGATAGAGGTATGGAGGAGATAGGAGAGGGACGAAAGGGAGAAGAGATTTTTAGGGACAGAAACTGACATGTGTGACAGCCGTCTGTTTTAGATGGAGCTTGGTGTTTTAATATAAGATCTTGTTTAATCTTTACCTCAACCCCAGGACCCAGAATGACTACGCAGTTTGCTTCCTGTATTTGGAAACAAGTAGTCTTGTACCCTGAGAATGACCACCAGAAGGAAGAGTCACCTTTTTCTTTATAGAAAAGGGTGACTTCCTTGCCAAGTCACTAGCTGGAGGGATTGCATTAGCTCAGAGTGGATTCCCTTTACTAATTCACACAAAACTTCCTTAAAGGTTAGTGGCGGCCCCAGCTCCCCAAGAAGTTTATATTGTTACCCCCATTTAAGAGAGATCAAAACCAAACTTCAGAGAGATTAATGCTGATGGTCATTTAATAAATGAAGAGTTAATTTTAATATCTCAGTATATCTGCTTTCAAAACTCCTACTTTTTCCATTATCCCACGCTTTCTAAGTCTGGCCCTTTGGCAACTAAGTCTGGGGGTGGAAGAAACTGCTTCCTAAGTACAGCTGATACAGCCCGTGTGTAGGTTCTTAATTGCGGCCTGGAAGCCAGCAATAATGCCTACCTCTTCTTCTGTCCCTATACTACCATATAGGTTCAGTAGAACCCCAGAATACCTCAGATGTGTTGATTTATCCTCTCATAGAAGGCATTTATTGTTCTCATGTCTATGGTGAGCCCATCTTTATCTCATGCAGCTCCTTACATTGAGATCCCCAAGGGTTCCCTGGGATGTTTGGTGAGTAGGTATTGATGTCACAGGCTAGTTTGCATTTCTTTCTTCAACTGCCAGACTCTCTAATTAGAATAAATTTATTACATTCTAGGAAACTTTCACTAGGTATATATCATACACATCTCTCTTTATTTCAACTGTACCATGTCCCATATAACTAGGAAATGGTGAGTTCTTGGAATTTATTACCTTTGCTTTAACTTTAATTAATTGTAAGTTTATATAATTTAATTTTAAATAATTTCAGTGTTTAGCAATTATCTTCTGAAAATTTAACAATTGTTAAATTTTCTCTCCTGTGCTGGTGTGAGCTGGCTCCAGTATACCACTGGAACTTCAGGAAAGAGTGGATAGAAAGTAATGCAGACAGAGGAGACAACCCATGGCAAGGCTCTGAACTGAGAAAGAGCTTGGTGTGTTAAACCCATTACTAACAGCCCTGTCGTGCTGATGCTCCTTACCTGCCGTGGGCTTCATCGTGTCCCCCCAAAGGATATATTGAAGTCCCAGCCCCTGGTATCTGTGAATGTGACCTTGTTTGTAAATTGGGTCTTTGCAATTTAGATGAGGTCAGTTAGGGTGAGCTCAAATCCGATATGATTGATGTCTTCATAAGGAGAGGGAAATTTGGATACAGACACACACACATAGAGAAGAAGACGGCCACACAAAGACAAAGACACACAGGGAAAACGCCATGTGATGACAGAGACGGAGATTGGAGTGATGCAGTTGCAAGCCAAGGAACAATAAAGATTGCTGACCACCATCAGAAGCTAGGAAGAGACAAGGAAAATTCTCTCCTACAGGTTTCAGAGGGAGTATGGCCCTCCCAACATCTTGATTTTGAACCTTTGACTTTGACATATTTGATTTGTAGTCTCCAGAACTGTGAAACAAAAAGTGGTGTTGTTTTAAGTCACTCAGTTTGAGGTACTTTATAATAGCAATTGTGATGGTTAATTTTAGGTGTCAACTTGACTGGATTAAGGAATATGTAGAGAACTGGTAAAGCATTATTTCTGGGTATGTCTGTGAGAGTGTTTCCAGGGGAGATTGGTATATGAATCTATAGACTGAGTGGGAAAAAATTCCATCCTCAGTGTGGGTGGCCAACATCCAATCAGCGGAGGGCCTGGATAGAACAAAAAGGCAGAAGAAAGGTGAATTCCCTCTCTTTTCTCTCCTTCTTTCTCTCTTTCTCTTTCTCTCTCCCTCTCTCTGTCTCTCTCTTTCATAACTGGAGCTGGAATACCCTTCTTCTCTTGCCCTTGGACATCAGAACTCCAGGTTCTGTGGCTTTTAGACTCTGTGACTTAACATCAGTGGCCTCCGGGTTCTCAGGCCTTCAGCCTCAGACTGAGAATTACACCTTTGGCTTCCCTGGTTCTGAGGATTTTGTAATTGGCTGAGCCATGCCACTGGCATCCCAGGGTGCTTGCAGATGGCCTGTCAGAGGACTAAGCCTCCATAATCATGTGAACCAATTCCTCTAAAAAAATTTCCTCTCATCTCTCTCTCTCTCTCTATGTATGTATGTATTTCCCATTAGTTCTCTCTCTCTCTCTCTCTCTCTCTGTCTCTCTGTGAAGAACCCAGACTGGTACAGCAGCTTTAGGAAACTAATACACCACCCATCTCTCAAAGTTTGTTCTAGCCTACCCACAGTACCTCTCATGGTGATTACATAAAGGATTAAAATACATTTAATCAATAGACAAATATATAATGATAATTCTGCACTTCTTCAGTATATAAGCAGAAGATGGAAGAAAGCAAATCTTGTTTTGGCCACTGTGTGATTCTGGAAGTATTATATGAATTCAGAGATTGCTGTTCCTTTTCTGTAAATGTTAAGATACATGAATTGTTAGACTCAATTCTAATTGGATTTTTTTTTTTTTTAGGGGTAGTGAGGAGGAAGGGGCAATGGACTTGAGTCTTGAGGATGGATAGTAAGAATTTTATTCAAATAGGTCATTGTGGAAACACAATTAAGTTAGGGTAGGGAAAAGAGAAAGGTCATGAAGAGGGTGATATCGTGGGAGGATAGCAGGTTGTTCAGAAAGAGGGATCTAGATGAGATAAAACAAAAGGTTTTATAAAAACAAGAGAACCAAAGAAACTGTCAGCACAAAGTGGTAGTGTTGTGGGTCAAGTTAAACGATTTCCTTTGATATTGTTTAGTTTTTGGTATCTTTGCTGACAACCTATAAATACCTTCTTGCTGAATTACCAGAAGTTTCTACTGTTAGGTAGGTAGGAGAGGTAGTTTGCAGGTGGCATTCTGACTTCTGGCTTGGTTTCTAGGTTCTGAACCTGGGGAGTGGCTCCTTGGGAGATTGATATACCCCAAACTTATCACTTATCTCTCCCTCTAAATCATAACTCCAACCCCATTTGATCTCTCTGATGTGTATTTTTGCCTTTCCAAATGTTTTCTGACAGAAACTTCCTAAAAATAAAGAGAAACATGGTTTTTTTCTGAACTCATTAAACAAAAGCAAATCTTCCAGAGCCTTTGAACTGTTCATGCCAAATGTAGTGACTTTGATAGATAGCTTGATCCCTGCTTTCACCTCCAAAATTTGAATATATAATTTTAATTTTCCTCTGATTATTCTATAAAAAGAATTTATATGGGATAAATTATAATTGTGAGCATTCATTATATTATTTGTCTTTCTTAACATTACATTTCTTCAGGTGTTTGGGAATTTTGGTTTTCTGGCTAATTTTAAATGAGATTTTTGGGATTATTTCTCTAGTTTCCCATGCCAGTTTACACAGTGGGTTCATTCCTCCCTGTGTTGCAGTTTTGCAGAACCATTAACCAACAGTTGTGGCCACCCATCCAGAACCAGATCTTCCAATTGCATTTCAATATTTCTGTCCTAAGGGATATGAGGAACTTGGCAGATCCAGTCATGGAGATATCCAGCACCTTGGCTCAGTGGGAAGTGAGGCTTCATCCCCTATTTTTCTTGGCCATTTTTTGAACCAAAAGCAACATAATTTAAGAATCAGCTTATTGGTTTTTACAAAAATGCTCACTGGGATTTTGACTGGAATTTTTCCAGTGAACATATAGCTCAATTTGAGGAGAACTGACATCTTACAATATTAAATCTTCCTATTCATGAACATATATACCATTCCCTTTGTTTAAGTCTTCCTTAACTATAAACATGTATAAAAGATCTCTCAATGATGGTTTATAGTTTTCTGTGTTGAGATTCTTGCAGATCTACTGTTAGAATTTTTTGTTTGTATGTGATATATCAATGCTATTATAAATAGTGTCTTTTAAATTTTTATTTTTAATTGTTTATTGCTAATTTATAGAAATAAAATCAATTTTGTTATATTGCCTTGTACCAACATCCTTGATAAACTTATTAAAAATCCTGATAATTTGTCTATAGATTCATTGGATATTCTATACACATAATCATGTCATCGACAATCAATGAGATTTTCTTTTTTTCAATTCTTACAACTTTTTGTCCACTTGCCTTACTGTTTTGACTAGAATGTATAGTACAACTTGAGAGGGAAATAAATAATAGTGGGAAATAGTATGTTTTTAATCTCAAGGGAAAATATTTTAACATTCCATAGTAACATTTACTATAAGTTTTTGCAAAACCCCTCTATTAGAATAAGGAAGTTCCCATCTATTCCCACTTGGCTGAGTACCTTATTATAAATAATTGTCAAATTTTATCAGTAGCTTTTTCTACATGCTTTTTCTGCTTTATTATGATAAGAAAGTAAATTATATTAATTGATTTTTGTGTTATTCAAACAACCTTCCATTCCTGGAATACAGCCAGCATAATTGTGATATATTGTGCTTTTTATGTATTGCTGGATTTGTGCACTAATAATTTAAGATAGTTGCATCTCTGTGTATGAATGAAAATCACCCATTACTTCTTTCCACTTAATGTTTTTGTTTGGTATTAGCCTTAAGTTTATGCTGATCTCATAAAACAAGTTGTAAGGTATTTCCAATTTTTTCTATTCTCTAGAAGAGGTTGTATAAGATTTCTCTTATTTCTTACTTGAATATTTGGTAGAATTTATTAGTGAAGTCACCTGAATTTGGTGCTTTCTTTGCGGGAAGATATATACATTTAAAAAAATACGTGTACAAAAAGTATGGTTCAATGTGTATATCTCAATACTTCCTCCAGCTGATAATCCACACCTGATGGGAAAATAAATAAAATACATAAAAACCCTATCTTGATCTCCAAAACTGTAGATTAGGTTTGCTTAATTTTATACCTCATGCAATTTAATCACAGAGTATGTACTCTTTTTGTCTACCTTCTTTTGCTCAGTTATGTTCATAAGATTGATCTATATTTTTGCTTGTATCTGTACATTGTTTATTCTCATTTCTGAAGAGTATCCAGTTTAGTCATTCTGGCGTGGTGGTTTTAACTTATTAGGTTACTAAGTATGGAATGTCTGATTTCCTTAAGTACTAAGTTTGACAGTTGATGTCTCTGACAATGTTTTGACACTTCTTGGTTTTTTTTTTTTTTATTGTGAAGGTACATCCTCATTCTTTCAAATGCACGCTTAGGCTTGTGATTATCTTTCAATTTTTTTAGAGCAATTTTTGTGAAACCATGGACAAGTCAAAAATTCGTGTTATTTTAAAATATGAGTTCTGTCATGGAACCAATGCAGTGAAGACAGCTCAAAATATCAATCAACTGTTTGGGAAGGATGTGGCTAATGAAAACACAGTACTTCGACGGCTTGAGAAGTTCCATTCTGTTGATTTTAATCTTGAAAATGAGCCACATGGACGACCTGAGACCAAGGTGGATAATGATGAGTTGAAAGGTGTAGTGGAAGCAAATCCATCTCAACCTGTGCTTGAATGCAAGGTTTGACATTACTATTCCAACAATATTGGACCATTTGTAATAAATTGGCAAGGTAAAGAAGCTGGATAGATGAGTATCATATGAATTAAATGAGTGTCAAAAGAGACATACTCTCAAAACTTGCCTTTCTTTGCTGTCACGACATAAAGGTGAATCATTTCTATACTGTATTGTTATGTGTGATGAAAATGGATTCTTTTTGACAATCACAAGCATTTCGCACAATGGTTGGATAAAGATGAAGTGCCGAAACACAGTCCAAAACTGAATAATCATCAAAAAAAGCTAATGGTGTGTGTTTGGTGGTCCAGATCTGGTATTATCCACTACAGCTTCATGAAACCTGGTCAATCCATTACTGAGGATGTCCACTGCAACCAGTTGGATGAAATGATGAGGATGCTTGGATTAAGCAGCCGAGATTGGTCAATGGAGACAGGCCAATCCTCTCGCAAAGACCACATGTCACAAAAAAAAAGTGCTGTTCAAACTACAGAAGCTGGACTTGGAAACTCTCTGTCATCCACCATATTCACCAGACCTTGCATCAACTGACTACCCCTTCTTCCAGCCTTTGGACTACTTCTTTCAAGGAAAAATATTCAATTCTCGACAAGCTGTGGAAAACGCCTCTGGGCATGTCATAGCCACTCGCTCGCTAGGCTTCTTTGCTGTTGGCATAAACAAGCCACTGTTAAGATGGCAAAACTGTGTCAATAGTTTAGGCACATACTTTGATTAATTATACTGCCTCTTGTTTGAGATATAATACACTAAACTTTTGATTTGAAATTAGATATTTAATATTTAATGACCTGATACATTTCCATAGTGACTAAAGATGTTAAACATTGTTTCATATATTTGCCATTTGGATCTCCTCTTTGGTGAAATATCTATTCAGTCCTTTGCCTATTTTTGTTGTTGTTTCTTTTGAGACAGAGTCTCACGCTGTCACCCCCGCTAGAGTGTAACTTCAAGCTCCTGGGCTCAAGCATCCTTCTGCCTCAGCCTCAGCCTCCTGAGTAACTAGGACTACACGCCCGGCTAATTTCTCTTCCCTTCCCTTCCCTTCCTCTTTCTTTCCTTCCTTTCTTTATTTCTTCTTTTTTTTTTTTGTAGAGATGGGGGTCTTGCTTTTGCTCAGGCTGGTCCTGAACTCCTGGCCTCAAACAATACTTCCACCTTGGCCTCCAAAAGTGCCAGGATTACAGGTGTGAGCCACTATGCCCAGCCTTTTGCCTATTTTTATGTTGAGCTGCCTGTCTTTTTCTTGTTGATTTTAAGAGTCCCTTATGTGTTATTGATCTGAGTAACTGAATATTCTTCCACTCTATTGTCTGCATTCTCGCTCTGTCTCTATTTTTTTTTTTTTTTTTTTGACACGGGTCTCACTCTGTTGCCCAGGCTAGAGTGCAGTGCTCAATCATAGTTCACTGCAGCCTTGAATTCCTGGGCTCCAGGTAGCCTCCTGAGCAGCTGGGACTACAGGGCACACCACCACACCTGGCTAATTTTTTATTTAAATATTTTTAGAGACAGGAGTCTATAAAACTGTTTGCTACTTCCTGTGTTGCCCGGTCTTGAACTCATGGCCTCCAGTGATCCTCTCACTTTAGCCTCCTGAGTATCTGGTATTACAGGCAAGAGCTACCATGCCCAGCCATTTTCACTCTCTAGATGGGGCATTTTTGATAAATAGTAGTTATGAGTTTTAAAATAGTCCAATTTATCATTTTTTCTTTTGTGATTTACACCTTTTTTTAAAAAGTAATTCCTGCCTACTATAAAGTCAATAAGATGTTCTCCTATGGCAATAAAATATTTCCTCTTAAAAAATACTGGTTTACCTTCACTTTTCCATCTGCAATGTACATGGATTTTGTACATGTTATAAAATTCAAGGTAAATATATTAATATTTTATCCAGCTGGCTATCTGATTGATTCAGCACCATTTATTTTAAACACCACTTTTTTCCCACCACAAGGCAGTGTAAATTTTTTCCAAAATCAGGTGACATTATGTTTCTAAATTCTCTCTTCTGTTCCATTTTTAGTTTGTCCTTACACTGACATATGGGAAAGTTATTTTATTAAGAATTGGATTGCTTTAATAAACACAAAACCATTAGGATTTTCTCTTGTTTTTTCATATATTAGTTTGGAGTGCTATATCTTTTAAAGGAATTTGTCCTTAAAATGTATTGTCATAAAGTTGTTCAAAATATCCCTTTGCCTTTTTAGGTCTGCAGAATATGTATTAATGTTCATTTTTCATTCCTGATTTTGATCTTTTTTCCTTGATTAGTGTTATCAATTTAATTAGTTTTAGTAAAGAACTATCTTTTAGTTTTGTTTGTCTTTTTTATTATATATTGTCTTCTATTGCATTAATTTCTGCTCTTATCTTTATTATTACCTACCTTCCTTTCCCATTTTTAATTTTTTGGTTCCTTTCCTAACTTCTTGAGGATGAATGGTTACTTCGTTTTCATCAAGCTTTTCTATTTTTAAAAATATGCACTAAATTGTCTGTAGATAGTGCTTTAGCTATATGCTACAAGTATAATATTAAATATATAATAGTTTCCTTGTAATGCAATTCAAAATATTTTCCTGTTTCTATTGTGATTTTTATTGTTAGTCCCATGAGTTATATAGGGGCATGTTGCCTAATTTCTATATATAGGAATTTTCTAGTTTTTGTTTTTCTTATTTTGGCTTGTTTTTGCTGTGAATCTCTAGCTCAATTAAATGGGTGGTTAAGAAACATTCTGTATGATTTCAGTCCTTTGAATTTGATGAATATGCTTTATGACCAGTATATGACTAATTGTTGTTAAGTGCTCCTTGGAGAAATGAAAATAATGTGAATGTGCTTTCTGAAGAATTATATAAGTGCTATTCTACTAAGTGTTACATTCTATATATGCCAATAAAGTAAAATGTTTTCATATCTTCTTTCCCATCTTTTTCCTTTCAACCTCTCTGTATTTTTTTACATAAATCTCCTTTAAACAATGCAAAATTGTGTTTTATATTTCATCTAGGTGGATAACAACTGTATTTTAAGTAGTATATTTACTCTATTTACATTCAATTTTTTTTAAAAGTTTGGCTTTAAATCTACAACCTTGCTCTCCATTTTTATTTGTCTTACCTGGTCTTATATATTTTTCTCTGTTTTCTTGCCTTCTTTTAGACTAAGATTATTTTCTATTTTTCCCCAAATTAACTTAGCATTTATACTTCTTTTACTATAGTTTACTGGTTTTCCTGAGATTATAACATGTACTTGGGTTAATTGATAAATAACCTCCTCCTAGACGATGCAAGTACTTCAGAACACCTCCCCATTCAAAATATATGCATTTTTCATTTATTATAATTATGTGCATATTTTCAGCCCCCTGAGACAATATATGATTGTTTTATGTAGCCAGTATTCACTTAAATTTATCTCCATATCTTATCATTTCTGTTGCTTTAACCCAACTTCATAAACTGACATTTTCTTGGCCACCTAAATCTGCGGTCTCCAAGCCCCAGACTGGCACCTGGCTGCACAGCAGGAGGTGAGCCACGGAATAGCGGGGAAGCCCCACCTGCAGCCACAGCTGCTCCCCATCGCTGGGATCACTGCCCCAGCCCCGCCCACCGTCAGATCAGCAGTGGCATCAGACCCTCATAGGAGCGTGAACCCCACCGCAAACTGTGCAGGCGAGGGATCCAGGTTGCGTGCTCCCCAAGAGATCCAACACCTCATGATCTGAGATGGAGCCGAGGCGGCGGGGAAGTTTCCTCCCCTCCATGCCCCCGCCACCACCTCTCGTGGAAAAACTGTCTTTCATGAAACCGGTGCCTAGTGTCAAAAAGGTTGGGGACCGCTGAACTAAATGACTCAAACCAGCTGTTTTACTTCCGATACATCCTTAAACCTAGAGTATGTCTCTTCTGGTTCCAACCTCAATCAGAGGGAATTTACCACAGCCACCCTATTTGGCAGCATCTGCTTCCAGTTAAATTCTTCATACACCCAGGAATCTTCCAAAAGTGTTGCTCAACTTGTCAGACACCCATTCTAGATTGGCAAATGCCTACAGAGCAGAAGTGATTTAAAAAACCAGGCTCTTCTCTCTGGATTTCTGGTCCCCCCCCCCCCAGATATTGGTGCTGTAATTATTTCCTACTTTATTAGTTATATGGTGGGATTAAGAAAATGTTTCATATATTTTATTCAGCTTTTTTTATTCTCTTCAGGAAGATTGGCTCAAAATATTTAATTTGCCATTAACAGAAGTCTATAACTACCTTTTACAAGGCTTTTTCTCTTAATTAGACTAGCTCCCTAAGGATTATCTTATTTTCCATTGCACTCCTAAGTATGTGCCTGGCACTTAGTAAGCAAGAAGTCAATGTCATTAAATAAATCTTCACCATATTCAAATGGCTTTAAGGAAAATACCACAAAACATCAATAGTGCTATTGGTAAAAGTTCATACCTTTAAAGGTGAGTCTTTGGTGAAGTATTTGGTGAAAACAGACACATGTTTCTATGACTGTGTTCTAATAATTCAGGCAATTATTTAGTATACCAAGGAGTCACTAAAGATATTGCTAGCAAGAGCTTAATATAAGTCTTTAATGAAGCTTAATACTGAAGCTTAATACCTATTAAGGAATTGAGGTGCATTATAGTAAGTGTTAAAGTTTACACTGATATTCCAAACTAGGCAGACCAAAATAATGCACCAAGAATTTGTTTCAAACAAGAACTGGTTTTTTAAGAAGCAGCCTACAGATCCCTACTCAGAAAAAAGGGAAAATGAGTGAAAAGTCAAAATAAGGAAGCACATCTATTTCAAAATTGAGAGAAATTGAGTAAAATAATCTGACAATTTAAGCCAAATGTAAACATTTATTGATTCTACTTGCTATGCATAACACATAAGTCATAGTTTATTTCCTATAACAGGCAGGTATGGCATCGTTTCCCCACACCCAGTCACTTATAACACAACTTCTCCCACTCATTCCTCACTATGATCACAGTGGGAGCTTTCCTTTCCTTTCCCTTCCTTCCCCTTTTCAACCTTCCTTCCTTCTTTTTTTCTTTCTTCTCCCTCTCCTTCTCTTCTTCCTCCTATTTCTCTTTCTTCTACTTTGTTTCCCTCTCTTCCTTCTTCATCCATTTTCATTGTCCCTTTAATAACTTTAAGTATTACAAAACCACTGGAGACTTATATCAATCCAAGTTTTGTCACTTGGGCAAGTCTCTGAACATTTGCTGTCACAGCTGACTAATCTATAAAATGAATTCATTAGAAAAGTCATATTTAATGTGTCTTGTAGTTCCAACACCCTATAGTCTATGAATTCTTCCTGCTTCTATAAGACCCTATTTTTCTGCCCACAATTTTTGATCCAGTTTTGGGCACATGACCCAAGCTTAACAGATGATTTCCTTCTTTGAGATTTTTGGACTTAGGACTAGAGATAGCAGTAATTAGTCTCTCTCTCTCTCTCTCTCTCTCTCTCTCTCTTAAGTCGTAAGATGTGAAACTTAAAAACTACTTGTAGTCAATTTTGCTGCTAAGGGGAGAAAGTTTGATTGAAAAAACAAAAAAGGGAAACATAATGTGAGCATTTAAGAAGAGACAGAAATGAGAGCCCAAGAGTCCCTGATGTCATTTGAGTGACTGGTTCTTAGTGTTCCTGTGGTCCAGATGCAACCCTGCTTTTTTTTCTGGTTTGGTTTTCCATAACATGTCCCAGTATCCTTCCAATAAATGACTTTTTTTCCTGAGATCATTGAAGTTGAGTTTCTGTTTCTTTAAACTTGAAAGATCTTAAAAATCACAAGATAACAAAGTTATATTTTAATCATGGTAGATACATTTTTCTTGTGAAATATTGTTGAAATCCAGCTCTCTCTTATATTGTTGTATCACTATATGATGACTGTCTGCTTATATTTTCACTGGCTATCTGCTATTAACTCCACACTGCCAGTGCCAAGGGGAAGTAATCCAGCTTTGTCTTTAATGTTACACCATTCAATTTTCAGGCAAATGGTGAATATTTCTCAAGGAGTTTTTGGTTTATAGACTATTCCTTCAATCCTTGATAAGTTACATTCATATAATTTCATACTCAATTCTACATATGTACACAGTAAAAATTATTCATTTAGTTTTATAAATATTTCCTGAGAATTTTGTTAGATAATCAGGATACATACTATTAAAATGTAGCAATTATTACCATCTTAACACCAGTCATTTATTTCAAAACAAATTATTTAACTTGATATGTACACAAAATTATGCTATTGATAAATTCAAAAGTTAGAAGACCACAAGCATGCCATTTATATAAGTGACATAGCATGATGTGACAAATATCAGAAGATGAGATGTCTTGTAATATTAATTATGTGACAGACTAAATCTCTTTACCTTTTAAGGTTCTCAATTTTTCTCTTCTGCAATGTAGTATTGATAACATCTCCTTACCTACTTCAAAAGCTTTTTTAAAGAAGAGCTCAGTCAACAGTGGAATGTGACAAAAGATTTATATTTTAATTTTTATTCACAGGGAATTACCAAAATATTTTAAATTTCAATAATATGAAAACAATTCTGTAATTTATTCTTATATATTTATTTCATTCCCAGTGATGATGTATAAGATAATGCTTAGATTTAGGAGATTAAGTCACAGAATATGCAGGAAAATTTGATTTTAAAAAGTCTAATGTATGAAACAATTTTCTTAAACCACTTACATATCTTGCTGAAAAATAAAATGCTAGAAAGGGCTCAGATAAAGGATTTAGATAAAGGGATCCAAGAAAGAGTTACTATTTGAAGATTTTTTATTATGAATCAGGAGTTTTACAAATATCACTTGCTATTCATGAAATAACCCAGAAAGGTAGGAATTATCTCAGTTTGACATAAAAGGAAATTGAGACTCAGAAAGATTAAATCAATTGCCAAATTTAAATAGCTAATCAATCACTGAACTGAGATTCAGCTCCAGCTCATGGCTACAGAGACCAAACTTTTTTCATTATGCAACACAGAACTCCTTCTCAAGATGCCATTATATGAATCTCTTTTGTAGTGCAGGAATAAAATAACTAATGAAAGAATTCATTATATATAAATTTAATTAATATATTATTAATAATAAAATACTTTAAAAATCCAGAAAAAGTTGCTTTTCCAAGGATTATACAATACTCTGAGGACTGAGGCATGTGTATGATTTTGTAATCAGTAAATTGCATATTTCTGATGCAAACTAAGTTTATAATTATATGTGAATGCACATCTGTCAATATTGTGGAACTTTGCGTGATGAAGTTTGGATAGCCTAATTACACAATCGCATGTATTTTCTTGGGCCTCTGGAGGGTGAGTTTTGTTGCTCACATTGATTTTCAGTCTTGGATACTCCAAGCCTGCTCTTTTTGAAGAATATGCTAGGTATTTTTACATGTGCCTCATTTTCTAATTTATTATACAAATGATTTAAATAGATGTAGATACTATTTACCATTAATACTCTCAAAGACCCTGAAATATGGTCATTTTACATATAGATAAACTAACATACAGAAAGGTTTTCTCATGTGAGGTCATAAAACTTGTAAATAGTTCAATCAGCTAACTAGTTTTAAACTTTATGACTCCAAAGTGAAGACTCCATAGTCCATGAACAGCCTCAATCAATGTTGGATCCATAGACTCATTGAGGTCAACAGGGAAAATGTGTAAAAAAGATGTAAACACATTAAATCAGATTCAGTAATTATTCCTGGGAGTATGATCTCACAATTGTATATATTCCATTATAATATGAAAATGTATTTCAGTGAAAACTAATGTCCACACAAAAAACTTCACACAATTATTTACAGCTTTATATATAATTGCCAAAGCTTGGAAGCAGTCAAGATGTCCTTCAATAGGTGAATGGATAAATTAACTGTAGTACTTACATACAATGGACCATTATTCAACAATAAAAAGAAATGAGCTATCAAGTCATGGAAAGACATGGAAGAATCTTAAGTTCATATTGCTAAGTGAAATAAGCCAATCTGGAAAAGGTACATACTGTATGATTCCAACTATATGGCATTCTGGAAAAGACAAAACTATGGAGACAGTAAAAATATTAGTGGTTTTCCTGGTTTCAGGGGGAGCAAGGGAGGGATGAACAAGCATAGCTCAGAAAATTTTTAGGACAGTGAAACTATTCTGTATGATACTGTAATGGTGAATATATGTCATTATACATTTGTAAAAAACCCATAGAATGTACTATACCAACATTGAATCCTGATATAAACTATAGACTTTTGGTGATAATTATGTGTCAGTGTAGGTTCATCAATTGTAATAAATATATCACTTTGGTGGGGGATGTTGATAATGGGGGTGACTAAGCATGTGTGGGACAAGGAGTAGGTGGGAAATCTCTGTACCTTCTGCTCAATTTTGCTGTGAACCTAAAACTGCTTTAAAAAAACTGAATTTAAAAACAAAAAACAAAGGCAATAGAATGCAGAACATAAAGAGTGAACCACATGTAAACTAAAGACTTTAGTTAATAATATATCAATATTGGTTTATCAATTTTAACAAATGTAATATTCTAATGCCAGATGTTAATAATAGCAGAAACTGGAGAGAGTGAAGGGTAGGTGTGAACTCTGTATTTTCTTCTCATTTTTTCTGTAAACTTAAAACTGCTTTAAAAAATAAAGTCAATTAGTTAAAAATATATAGTGGATGCTTATGATGTTGATATTGTGAGTATACACTCACAGGTGAAATGAAAGAAAAAAGACTGGAAGATACACAAATGGATTATATTGTTTGAAATAAAATTTCCAGAGACTATAAGAATCACATATTCCAAAAAATGCTTATATTGTGGTGAAGTTGATGTATCCTAGAAGATGATAATGATGATAATAAATGTAGCTCTGGAGAAGCTACAAAAGCATCAAAAATCTTGATGATAGACTTTCATGTAAAAGTTTAAGTTTTTCCTGTATTATGAGAGGTAAAAATGTGCCATTTCTTGATTATTTTATTGTTTTAAAAATGTGATTTAAATATGTAAATGTAACTAATTTAATAAATTAGGCATGAAACTAGTTGTTAGACTACCTCATATACACTTAACTCAGTGGTCCCCAACATTTTTGGCACCAGGGACTGGTTTCATGGAAGACAATTTTTCCACACACCGGGGAGCAGGTGGGGTGTGGGTAGAGATGGTTTTGGGATGATTCAAGTGCATTACATTTATTGTGCACTTTATTTCTATTATTATTACATTGTAATATATAATGAAATAATTATACAATTCACCATAGTGCAGAATCAGTGGGAGCCCTGAGCTTGTTTTCCTGCAACTAATGCCACTGCTGATCTGGCAGGATGCGGAGCTCAGGCAGTGATGTGAGCAATGGGGAGTGGCTGTAAATACAGACGAAGCTTCTCTTGCTCACTGCTGCTCACCTCCTGCTGTGTGGCCTGATTCCTGACAGGCCATGGACCAGTACCAGTCCACAGCCCAGGGGTTGGGGACCTCAAACTTAACTGATAAGTGCATGCATACTATTCTTGGGCAAAATAATTTTATTAGTAAAATTCCCATTGGGAATATGGAGGCTAACTCTATTTGGGGGACTATATTATATTGAGAAATTTATGGCATTTTTTGAGTGCCTACTATACATTAGGCTCTGGATTAGGCACTGTGAGGCAGATACAAAATAATCAAGACACCAAGATATGGTTTCTGTTCTGAGTCCCTAAATAATGATCCAGTGATAGGTATTGAATGAAGATAATTCAAATATTAGGTAATTAAATAGGAAATGTCCAATTTTGAATCAAAAGTCTAGTTTATTATATCCCAAACAAGAAGCAGTACAATTAATCAAAGTATGTGCCTAAACTATTGACACAGGTTTGCCATCTTAACAGTGGCTTGTTTATGCCAGCAGCAAAGAAGCCTGCAGAACGAGTGGCAATGAAATCATGAAAGGCATTTTCCACAGCTTATTAAGAATTGATATTTTTCCTGGAAAGAAGTGGTCCAAAGCCTGGAAGAAGTGGTAGTCAGTTGGTGCAAGTTCTGGTGAATGTGGTGGATGACAGGGAGTTTCTAAGTTCAGCCTCTGTAGTTTGAGCAGCGTTGTTTGTGTGACGTGGTCAAGCGTTGTCTTGCAAGAGGATTGGCCTGTCTCCATTGACCAATCTCGGCTGCTTAATCACAAGCATCCTCATCATTTCATCCAACTGGTCACAGTAGACATCCTCTGTAATGGATTGACCAGGTTTCATGAAGCTGTAGTGGATAATATCAGCACTGGACCACCAAACAGACACCATTAGCTTTTTTTGATGAATATTCAGTTTTGGATTGTGTTTTGGCACTTCATCTTTATCCAACCATTGTGCCAAACCCTTGTTATTGTCAAAAAGAATCCATTTTCCATCACACATAACAGTACAGGGTAGAAATGGTTTGCCTTTATGTTGTGAGAGCAAAGAAAAGCAAGTTTTGAGAGGATGTCTCTTCTGACGCTCATTTAATTCATGTGGTACCCATCTATCCAGCTTCTTTACCTTGCCCATTTGTTTTAAATAGTCCAATATTGTTGGAATAGTAACATCAAACCTTGCTGCTCATTCACGTGTAGGTTGAGATGGATTCGCTTCTACTACACCTTTCAGCTCATCATTATCCACCTTGGTCTCAGGTCACCCACATGGCTCATTTTCAAGATTAAAATCACCAGAATGGAACTTCTCAAACCATCAACGTACTGTGCATTCATAGCCACATCCTTCCCAAACACTTCGCTGATATTTCGAGCTGTCCTCACTGCATTGGTTCCATGATAGAACTCACATTCAAAAATCACATGAATGTGACTTATCCATGGTTTCACAAAAATTGCTCTAAAAAAATGAGAAAGATAATCACAAGCCAAACCATGCATTGGAAAGATTGAGGATGTACCTTCACAATAAAAATAAAACAAGTGCCAACATGAAATGTCAGAGATATCAACTGTCAAAGTCAGTACTAAAGGAACTTGGACATTTCATACTTAATAACCTAATATAATTCTAGTCAGTGCTTAATGTTTATAAGCAGTTAGTGTGGAACATGGGATTTATAATTCCTGTTTAAAGGAAGGAGAAATTGCCTTTGTCTGAAAAATTCAGTAAAAGCTCCTTGGAGAAGACCATATTTTGATGGGCTTAAATGATTTTCAAAGATGGAGAGGGAAAAGTAGAAATTCCAGGTTGAAAGGAATTCCATTAGCACAAATAGAAGTGCAGAAAAGAATGAATCGTGCCTGAGGGTTGACAGGTAAGTCAGTTTGGCTACAGCACAAAAATAAGTACCAAATAGAGGGCAGAATTCTTGTGGAAATGGCAGATGAGGGTTAGTCGTATGGTGTGTTGACATAAGGTAAAGCATAGTCTTTCATTCACTTAGAAATGGATAGGGAGATAGAGAAGACATTTAGAGTTTTTGAGCAAGAGGTATACTTTAGAAAACTGAGTGTTATTCATCTGTTTTGTGATAATAGAACTCATGTTACTACATTACACTTTATCAGGTCCGTTTGCCCTCTAGACTGTGAGATCCTCAAGGGCAGATGTCACTTTTTATTTATCTTGTTATTTTCAGCAATTAATAAGTAACTGGTACACAGTGTAAGCACTACAAATGCTAATTAATGAATAATTTTTTACTGTAAGTTGTTTTTATTTTTAAACAAAATAAAAAATCCTATTGCTTTGCTATAATTTTCTCAAGAAATTTCTTCCTGAGAAGAATAAGATATAACTTGTGGACTTTTATTCCCACCCAATGAATGTGTCACAATGTATGAGATTACCCAGGAGTTCACTTAGAGACTATGTCCCCAGACTCAAAGTTATAGTTATAGTTATTTCAGAGAAAGTCCAGAAACAATTTCCTTTGAAGTCTTTCTGCCTGTTAACACACACCTCAGAGCACCAGGAAGATGTACCCCACATGGCCACTTTTCCCTAACAAAAGAATCTCTGGTAGTTGAGTGAGTGTTTTCTATAAGCCAGGGCTCCGTGAGACTCTCCGTTTGTTCTTGGCTGAAAAGAAAGGTATCTCAGCTAAGGTGGGTTTGATCAATAGAATACCTTCAAGATTTGCAAAGGGAATTTGGTTTAATTTGTTTTGGCAGAGGAATGAGCACAAGTGGAACCTATCACAGGTAAAAGGAAAACAAGCAAGAGGGTGTCCTTGTGATACCAATGCTGAGGGTGACACACTTTGGGTGTGGAGTTGGGGTTTCTCACAGCCTTCTTTGGTCTATCCAAAATTCTCTTTGTGTAGATAATGTAGACACTAAATGTGGTTAAAATAACCCCCAGAAGAAACTGGCTTCCTAATTATGGGAATTATATCAAAGAACATTTTTATTGTAATGATGATTTTATTATAACAGGTGATCACACATCTTCAAAAGACAAAGCATTAATACATTAATGCTTTGTATTAATACAAAGCATTAATACTCATGCAGTTGTTCTGCTTGTAATCAATTTCATAAGAAGTTTCCATAACCAACTTTGTCAGTTGGATCAAACTGCATGCATCTTAATTTCCAACTGGATTATTGCTGGTTAAACCAGGTAGTTGCTCATTGCTGTTATGAGAAACATGAGATCAAAGACTACAGTTCTTACTAAAGCACGACATGTTAGAAAAGCAACATACATTTTACCTTTAAATTTAAGAGTGATATTGACTGTTGATAAGAGGAACTTCCTGTCAATCTTTTGACAAATGTATTCGAAAACTATCTTTCTAGATTGGTGCAAAAACAAAAATAACAGCAGGTGTTATCAACAGTCAATATTAATAAATAATTGAAATGCATTTTTCTTAAATACTTTGAAAATAATTTTAAGAACTTAGAAATATTGATTTTAAAATACTCAAATTTGAGTTAATTCTGGTAACCATTCATTTACTACCTCTGATTGGGCTCTTGCTCTAACCCCCTTTGTCAGACATCTGGACTTGACAGGGAAGGGAAAACAGAAGGAATAAAAAGGCATAGTCCAAAGAGACTAAGCTCCTAATTAATGCATTACTGCTTTACTTTAAAAAAAAACCACTTTTTTGAGGTATAATTGACATACAAAAAGCTGTACATATTTAATGTATGCAACTTGATGAGTTTGGAGATAAGTATACACCCATAAAACCATCACTGCAATCAAGGCCATAAACTTATCCATAAGTTTCCTCCAGCCTCCTCTATTTATTTTTCTTTGATTTTTTTTCTTTTGTGTTAAGAGAACTTAACATAAGATCTTCCCTCTTATGCAAACTTTTAAGTATACAAAACAGTATTAACTATAGGCCCTATATTGTACAGTAGATCTCCAGAACTTACTCATCTTGCATGACTGAAACCTTGTACCCTTTGACTGATGCCTCCCCATTTCCCCCTCCCTGCAGCCCCTGATAACCACTATTCAACTCTCAGGTTCTATGAGTTTGACTATTTTAGATTCCTCATAATAGTGAGGTCATGCAGTGTTTGTCCTTCTGTGTCTGGCTTCTTTCACTTAGCATAATGCTCTCTAGTTTCATCCATTTTGTCACAAATAGCAGATTTACTTCTTTTTAAGGCTAATATTTCATTCTATGTATATACCACATTTTCTTCTTCTTCTTCTTTTTCTTTCTCTTTTTTTTTTTTTTTTTTTTGAGACAGGGTCTTGCTCTGTTGTCTGGGCTAGCGTGCAGTGGTATCATCATAGTTCCCTGCAACCTCAAACTCCCGGGCTCAAGCAATCCTCCTGCCTCAGCCTCCTGAGTAGCTGGGACTACAGGCACATGTCACCACATCCAGCTTATTTTTTTAATTTTGTAGAGATGGGGTCTCACTATGTTGTTCAGCCTGGTCTCAAACTTCTGGCCTCAAGTGATCCTCCTGTCTTGGCCTCCTGAAGTGCTAGGATTACAGGTGTGAGGCACCGCATCCAGACACATTTTCTTTACCCATTCATCTGTCAGTGGACATTTAAGTTGCCATATCTTGGATACTGTGAATAATGCTGCAATAAGCATAGGAGTGCAGATATCTCTTCATAATCCTTACTTCAATTCCATTGAATATATACTCAGCAGTAGGATTGCTGGATTGCATGATAATTCTATTTTTAATTTTAATTTCTTGAGGAACCTCCATACTGTTTCTCATAGTGACTGCACCAATTTACATTCTCACCAACAGTGTACAAGAGTACTTTTTTCTTCACATCCTTGGAATAACATTTGTTATCTTTGAACTACTGCTTTTCTTTAAAGTCAGTGTCTTCCTAATATGCTAGATCTGACAACTTGATCTTTGGATTGTTGCTTGTGCCTAAAAAGTCTTTGTTACATGTCTCTGACCCCAGTGTCTCTGAGACTGTGGTCTGTCTTGCTCTTCCAGATTCCTGGCTAGGAGTTAAAGTTCAACCTTAAAACTCAGGCCAGTGCCTGGAATCCAGCAAGCTACCTGCTGACAGGTGTCCCTCAAGTGTTTCTCCTGGACTTCTGAATGCTGAGGCTCCTAGAATTTGTTTCTATGCCCTCCCCAAACCCCAATGTCAGGACATATTTCTGAATATTACATTCTGTCCTCTAGACTGCCCTTCATCTCAGCATCTGGCACTCAGTTTCTATCCTCAGTGCCTGCTCCTCCTATATAGGAAGATTTTGTTCTAGGTCTGATTTCAGCCTGCTGTAAATAACTCAGTCAGATAAAAGCAGCTCCAAAAACTTTACTGAATATAACAATAAAATAATCTATATTTTTAAATTTAAAAAATACACAATCAAAATAACACCACTTCCTTTTTTAAGTTCTTTCTGGTAGAATTACTTCTGTGCGTCCTTTAATATTTCAAAGCATGTAATCTCAACCAGAGCTTCACCGCTGCATTGCCAAGTTTCTGGCATCACCTGAGGCTTTAGTTTACACTGGCTCTGATAGAACCTGACACCAAGATTTTTTTTTTTTTGGAACCTTGAGGTCATAAAATCCCATGAGGCCTCTTTGATCATTCTAGTCACTGTCCCAGAGATAAGCCTCTCAGTTTGACCACCTTCTGGTTAAACTTCATGCCCATATTGCTCAATGCTGCTTCTCCCAGACCCGTTCAACTTCCCCTACTTCCTTTCTTACCTCTCTCAGTGATCACCATGCTTTCTGAAAACCACTATCTATGGTAAGTTCCACTCCATATTCTCAACTAGACACCAAATGGTTCTCCAATTCCTGGCATTAGTTGAATCCTAGCATATACTAGAACATGCTGGTTAGCCTGAAAACTTCTATAGCTTGGGTCAGCAAGCTTCCTTTATAAAAGGCCATACAGTATAATAAATATTTTAGGTTTGTGGGCTATACAGTTTGTCACAATTAATCAACTCTGCCATTGTAGCACAAAAACAGCCACGGACAATATATAAACTAATGAATGTAGCTGTGTTTCAATGAAACTTCATTTACAAAACAGGCAGCAGGCCAGATTGGGGGGCCTTGGTTACCAATCCCTGCTCTGGAGTAGAGGGTGCTCACCTTTCCGTGCCCCTTGTTTCACAAAAGCAAATGGTTGAGTCAGAAATCTTCTAGCTTTCCAGTTCATTGCTCTCCCATCCTTGTGTAAGTCATCCTTTATCCCAGTCTCATCACTGTCCTTTACCAGTCTCTTGGTCACTCCTGAACATGTTTTAAAAAATCTGGTGATTGATTCACACTATTCCTCCTAACCCAAGGCCTACCTGGTATCTGAAATTTCTATGGCAACCACTTAATATCTAAATTTCCAAATACAGCAATACAATAACATTTAATTCCTTATTCACTTCAACTCTGATTATCTTTACTTATAATCCATTTCCTCTACTTTCACTTCTGACCATATATTGAATCTTTTCATCAAAATGCAATGCTTTAGAGCAGAATATTAAATGGTTGATGGAATATGACATTCTACTCTCTCATGACAACCTCCTTTTCTTCTAGTTCTCTCATTCCTATATTTCTACCAAAACTTCCATTTAACTTAATTAAGCTTTCATTCCTTTGACTCCTAAATTTTTTTCTCAAACCATTATATTTCATCTGTCTACACTTCCTTTCCTATCAACTGAAGCCCTGTGATAGTAGCAGGCACAATTCACTGAGTACTTATTAAGTGTCAGACATTGTGCTAAGTATTTCACGTGCATTATATAATGTCAATCCTCAAAACACATCAACAAAGTACGCACCCATATCTTTAGATGAGGAAAGTGTGACTGTGAGAAATTAAGTAATTAAAGTCACACAACTAAGTGTCAGAGTGAGATTTGAATATAGGCCTGTCAAACACCAAAGTACATTATGCAAAAGAATGCAATTAACTCATTTAAGATAAGTATATTTGGTGCTTATTTTTGACACTGATAATATAAAGATTAAGAAGAAAGGGACCTTTTCTTCAAGGAAGTGAAGTTTAGTGGTAGAAACTCTTCATACAATCGAATAAATACAATGCAACATAATGCAATAATAATGAAATGGGCAAGGTAATATGATAGCTAATGGGAGAGAATGATTAACTTTCTTAAGAGAAGTCTTTACAGATCCAAAAAAAAAAAAAATTCTGCTGGATCTTAAGGAATCATTTGAAATTAACCAGGCGGGAAAAAATTTAAAGGGCATCTCAGGAAGAAGAAAGACCATGTGCATAGGCATGGAGACAGACTTCAGCCTTACAGTGCTCTAATGCAAGATAACAAAGGCGAAAGGAAGGGGAGTGTTGGGGGATGAAACTAGCAAGTAGGTGGAGGGTAGATCTTCAAGAATGACTTCGGTGAAGTTTGTATAGAAAATGAAGAGACTTCATAGAGTTTTATGGCCTGGTGTACATTTTAGAAAGAGGAAACTCCGAGGATAATGGAAATGGCAAAGTTTGGGAACAAGGAGATAGAGGAAATATCAGAATTGTTGAGGAAAGGGACTGAATGAAGGCCTGACATCATATGGGCTCAGAGAAGGAAGAATGAATTCAGGAAAAATAACAGAAGTTGAATTGTGAGAATTCAGAAATATGTAGTATAGAAAGGAGTATAGAAAGGAGAGGATTATGGCTTGACATTCTCCAGCCAAAGCAGGGAGCCAAAAAGAAAGGAAAAGGAAAAAAAAAAAAAAGAGAGAGGAGAGGATTGGAGGTATCTTGCTGGCTCAGCCTTCTGCCTGAGAAAGACTGTTAAAGTGATGATGCCATTAGAAAGGTAAATGAATTACGGAGAAGGAAAACATTTTTGTGAGAAGATAATGTGCTCAATTTTGAAATGATGAGTTTCAGACAGTAGACAGGATTTCCAGAGCTGTAGATTCTGAAATTTATAAGTTAAAATGAGTTTACCAGTTGGAATGGGTGATATGAAGATAGACATCTGGAACACAAGGTGGAGAAAGAAAGGATGCAGGTAAAGAAGATCAGAGAGGAGGAAAACAATCCCGGCACAGAGGTGCCCCCACAGCCAAGGGAAGAGAACATTTTAAAAGGCAGTGAAAAAGGAAGACAAAAAGTCTCAAATAGGCCGTGAACCAATAGAGACATTGGATTAGTGGCTTAGGAACAATTTCACTGGAATTTTGGAGGCAAAAATCAATAAATGATTTTTTAATAGTTAAAACCGTTTTTATATGTTTAACTTTGTTTATCAAATGTTATAATATGTTTATAAATTAATTTCAATTAAAATATCTATATATATCAATATAAATAATTTTTATCCTTTGTTTTTGGAGTTTTTGGGAGGTTATACTATTTTTAGATTTTGAAGACTCTGAAGAACAGATGACTACATTTTCAACATGCCTTGTTTGATAATAAAATACAATCATCAGTAGCTCTCTTTTTCTCATTGTGACACTTGCCCTAACCTTTGTGGATAAAAAAACATGTTTTTCTTATTATTCTTGTAACCTACTCCTATGTTAGGATTCCACATGATTATAATTAGTTATTTTCTCAGTAGTGATTAAATTCTCATTTGCTTTCACTCTGCTAAACATATACCATGTTTAACAAAAATTATCCTATTTTTACATTCTTGTTAAAATTCAAAGAAATGAATTTAGACTTCTGTTGTTTGACTTCAAATAAATTATGATCATACCAATGAATAAGAAATATTAATTTTGTAGTAAATGCTACTTTCTTGTCAATAGCAGAAAAATGTAATCATTTTAGGCTAAAAGTGGCTATTTTTATTTTTTTAATTTGGCTTTCAGTAAATATTGTAAAAGAACAGAAGCATCTAGAAATACATTCCTGAAATCATGCATTTTAGACTGAAATTGTTTCCTGTTCTGAAATGATGCAAACATTGATGATTGTGCCCATTTTAAGCCTTGACAGGTCATAAGGCTTTTTTTGCAACCATGCAATAATGAATTACTAATTAATAACGAGAACTTGCTTCTTCAGCAAGTGCTTGCCTGTCCCCAAGACAGGTCATTGTGGGATAAAACTTTTCACCTGGGTGTAGGCTGCAGGCTTCTGCACTGAGGGTATTAACTAAAAGGTTATTTTTTTAAATTACTAGACAGGGATCTTTACAAAATAAAATGGTTGGCTGATTTTAATCTGTCTTCTTTTGCTTAGGAGGTTACCTGGGGGAGCTGCTTTTTTGAGCAGCATTTATTTTTACAACAGCCTGAATGAGTTGAATCTGTGGGCATGATTGAGCATGAGGAGTAAATACAGTGCCATGAAAACAGGAGCAGGATTCCTACCCACATAGAGGACAGATTACAGTGTCAAGGGCAGAATATATACACATAAAATTAACTAAAAGACATTTAGCCCCAGAGGGGTCTCATATCAGCAATACTACGAATGTCATCATCTCTCAGTTATGTTTCCTCTCGATCCTCTAGGGATATTTGCTCAAGCAATACATGGTTAAGAAATAAATTTAATTAGTAGACAATATATTAAACTAATTTTGTACCTCAAACATAACTGTAGAAATTATGAAAAACTGTCTAAAAATGTTCATCTATCTTGCTCATAATCACTAGGAAATTTTCCTATTCTTATCTCCATCTGGAGTCTCTGTCTTAGAATCCAAGTACCTACTCTCAGCATTTGGAGGACTCTTTGCAGAATTCTGCTTTTGATCCTTACCTCTCCACTCCTCCATCACAAGCAGATTAGTTGCGTGTTGCTTAGAAATAGCTCCAAATTCCTTGCCACTCCTTCCTTGAGAGGTGGAATTTTCTTCTCTACCCCTTTGGTTTCGGCTGGCTCAACGACTTGATTTCTCTAATAGAATATGACAGTAGAAACCCTACGTAAACAGGTTGAATTTTAAGAGATCTGCAGCTTACACTTTTGAGCACTAAGATGCTCTCTCCAAGAATTCAGCTGCCATTGTGCGAGAAGTCCAAGCCATGTAGAGAGGCCATATGGAAAAGAACCAAGGCATTCTGCTCGATAGCTTCATCTGAGATCTGAGACAACAGCTAGCACCAACTGCAGCCATTTGCATGAACTGTCTTGGACGTTTTAGCCCAGTGCAGCCTCCAGATGACTGCAGAGCCAGCTGATACCTGATTTAATATGGCAGAATAACCACTCAGCTGAGCCCACTTAACACAGAATCATGAGTGATAATTAAAAGTTGTTTTAAGCCACTAAGTGTCGGGGTGATATTTTCCTCAGAAATACATAACTAAATTACTTATTATTATCTTAATATTATTAAGTTTCTTTAAAATTATGAGATTTATTTGATGAGAAAGGATGGACTTAGAAATCAATGAGACCTGGGTTAAATAAAGCCTTTATTCTTTAGTAACTATGCAATTTGGGGCCATGTATTAAACTTCCCTAAACCTTAGCTTCCCCCTCTGTAAATAACACCTACTTCTTACAGTTGTTGTGAGCATTAAGTGAAACAATGTGTAAAAAGAAAAAAAGTCTCAGCACAGTCTCTGACTTACAGTAGGTACTTAAACAGTATCAGTTTCCTCCTAATTTACCATATCCACATTGTAGCCAAATTTTAATTTTTTTCTTTCTCTTACTCTCAGCTATATATATTCCCATTTTTTAACCTACCAAGAGACTGAAAAAGGCAACCTGCAAACAAACAAACTGACTAACTAAAAAACAAATGATCCTCCTTGATGTTTGCATGTTGTCAGGCTATCCTTCCAAATTCTATTTCAAAATGTGGCTCTTACAATTCTCAGTGCAGGTACCGATGAATTCCACTTGAATAAACCTGGGTTGCGGATCTTTTCCTAGCACCAAGTGGCTTATGGAGGAACAGGCTAGTGTGGCTACTAATTACACACCTCACCTCCCTCAATACTAATAGCTATTCATCTGTTATTTCTCCCCTTTCCCCTAACCCTCCTGCATAGCCTCACTAGCCATTGAAAAGTCTCTTGGTAATTTGATAATCCAAATTATTGCTCCTGACAGTTTCTACTTCCAAAAATGTATTGTCCCTCTAAATATCCTTAGCATCAAGTTTAACCTATTTTACATGAATAAGGTTCATCAAGATCTAACTCTAGATGATCTGTCCCTCAGCTTACTTATTTTACTATCTTAGATGCACCCCTCAAACAATAAATGTCCTTAAGTTTGTTAAAGCCCCATGACTTCACTCATCTCCAGGTTTTCTACCCCTTTCCCACTGCAGTGTTCCTCCTTCTCTCTCAGTTTTAACTTCAATGATAAGTCTTTATGTCTCTCCTCCCTCACAGGGAAAAAGCTAGTCTAAAATGAAAGAACAGATCCAAAGGACAGAAACAATCACGGCAGCATTTTAATCCCTAATGCCAGGTCTTTCTAAAGACCAGTTGCATTCCTATCCTTCCTGCAGCTTGGTTGTTTAACATTTATTTGGATTCTATTAGTCAATAAAGCCATTTCCTTTTTTTGCAGAAGTCAGTTGGAGCTGGCTTTTTTTTTTTTTTTGTCACTTTAGAACCCAACTATGCCTCATGGTTCCTGGACTATTATGGCTTCTAGAGATAAATTATAAAATAAGCCCTTGAAGATACGAGTTATACCTTTTTCACATTCGTAATCCTATCATTTGGCCACAGGCATGCAGTATGTCTGTTAACAAGTTTAGCTAACCTGAGTCAAGCTATATATGGTCATCATTATTTGTTGAGCAAATACTAAGTGTGTGACATTGAGTTTAGTGTTAGGGAGATGCCATGTCTGTCCTCATCTACTTCTCCAATCTCATCTCATAGCAAACTCACTCTTTCTTCTCCAGCCACGTCAGTTACTTCCATTCATGGATTTTGCAGAGGCTGCACTATTCTTCTTGGCCATTCTGCCTCTTAACTTCAGAAATTATCTCGCTCCTTCAGGGAAGCCTTTCCTTACATTTCTGACTTGGTCAAATCTCCCATATATGGATTCTCAGAGGACCATGCACCCAGTATTTTTAAATTGCATTGGTTAAAACTATAGTTTTATATTTATCATTTTGATTATTTTTTTAATTTCTATTTCCTCCAGTAGTTAAAAAGCTCAAAGAATATAGGTCTCCTGCTGATTTTCACACACCATTGTATCACCAGTGCCTAATAAAATGCCTGGAACAGTAGGGGTTTAACATATATTGCTGGAGGTTGGGTCCTGCTTTAAAGCGCTTATAATCAAGTTAGGAAATTTAGGCTATGCACATTTTTAAAATGCCAGCATTGAGTCCTCTATTTTTATTTGCTAAGTCTGGAAACTATCAAGTCATGGAAACACTTAGGGAAACTTTCATAAAGGAGACAGTATAAGAACTAAATCTTATTGAAAGGGTATCAACAAGTGTATTATTAATCCTCTTTTGTTGCAGTAATAAATATTCCTATTATCTCAGTAGTTTATAAGAGCAAACATTTATTTCCTGCTCATATTATGTGAAGACTATGACATGACTGTAGCTCTATTGAGCTCAGTGTAGCTTTTCTTGGCTCAACTCAGTCCAGCTCCACTTGTTTTCTCGCTCTGGAATGCAGGCAACAGGAGCAACACTCTCTGTGTTATACACAGACATAATGAAATTATTATTACAGTCAAGAAAATTAACATATCCATCACACTCTATGGTTACCTTGTTTGTTTGTTTGTTTGTTTATTTATGGTAAGAGCACCTAAAATCTACTCTCTGTTTTAATGGTGAAGCTAGAGAGCCTGAGCTGCCTCATGCATGCAAGTTCTCAGTTCCATTTGGCAAGATATGTGGCCGAGGTCAAAGTCAATGGGAAAGGAAACATAATCATCTACCATAAGAAAGGATCATGAACTTATTTAAAAATTTTTTTTCTCAAGATGGCTTTGTCTATTCACAGTTTTTGTGGTTTCATATAAATTTTAGGATTTTTTTTTTTACTATTTCTGTGGATAATGTCATTGGTATTTTGATAGGAATTGCATTAAATCCATAGATCAATTTTGGTAATATGGTCATTTTCACAATATTACAATATTATTTCTTTTGATCCATAAACATGGGACATTTTTCTATGTTTTTGTGACCTCTTCCATGTCTTTCACAAGTGTTTTATAGTTTTCCTTGTAGAGTTCTCTCACCTCCTTGGTTAAATTAATTTCTAGGTATTTTATTTGTTTATTTTCTTGTAACTATTGTAAGTGGAATTGCTTTCTTTATTTCATTTCTGCTAGTTCGTCGTTGGTGTATAGAAATGCTACAGATTTTTGTATGTTAATTTTGTATCCTGCAATTTATTGAATTTGTTAATTAGTTCTAAGTTTTTTGATGGAACTTTTAGGGTTTCCTGTATATAAAATTATGTCATCTGCAAAGAGGACAATTTAACTTCCTCCTTTTCAATTTGGATGCCCCTTATTTCCTTTCTCTTATCTAATTGCCCTGGCTAGGACTTCTTGTACTATGTTGAATAAGAGTGGTGAAAGTGGGTGGCATCCTTGTCTTGTCCCAGTTCTTAGCGAAAAAGCTTTTAGCTTTTCCCCATTCAGTATAATATTAGCTGTGGGTTTGTCATATATGACCTTGATTATGTTGAGGTACACTCCTTCTATTCATAGTTTGTTGAGGGTTTTTATCATGAAAAGATGCTGAATTTTATCTAATGCTTTTTCTGTGTCTATTGCAATGATCAGCTAGACCCCTATCTCTCACCATATACAAAAATCAAATCAAAATGGATTAAAGACTTAAATGTAAGACCTGAAGTTACAGAACTATTAAAAGAAAACATTGGGGAAACTCTTCAGGATATTTGTCTGGGCAACAATTTTTTGGATAAGACCTCAAAAGCATAGGCAACAAAAGCAAAAATAGACAAATAGACAAATGAGATTACAACATGCTAAAAAGCTTCTGCACAGCAAAGGAAACAATCAACAGAGTGAGGAGACAAACTACAGAATGGGAGAAAATATTTGCAAACTATGTATCCAACAAGAGATTAATAACCTGAGTATATAAGAAACTCAAACAACTCAATATCAAAAAAAATTTAAAAATAGGTAAACAATCTTAATAGCATTTCTCCAAAGAAGACATACAAGGGCCAACAAACATGAAAAAATGTTCAACATCATTAATCATCAGGGAAACGCAAATGAAAACCATGAAGAAATATCATCTTACTCCAGTTAAAATGGCTATTGTCAAAAAGAGAAAAAATAACAGATGCTTGTGAGGATGTGGAGAGAGGGGAATGCTTGTGAACTGCTGGTAGGAATGCAAAGTAGTACAGCCACTATGGAAAACAGCAGGGAGGTTCCCAAAAAGCTAGAAACAAATCTACCATATGATCCAGTAATCCCACTGCTAGTTATATATCCAAAAGAAAGGAAATCAGTATATCAAAGAGACATCTATCTGCATGCCCATGTTTTTTGCAGCACTATCCACAATAGCCAAGTTACGGAATCAAACTAAGTGTTCATCCATGGATGAACACATTTTTAAAAATTGGTATATACACACAATGGAATATTATTCAGCCATAAAAAGTGAAATCTTGTCATTTGCAGCAACATGGATGGAACTGTATGTAGGTCATTATGTTAAGTGAAATAATCCGGGCATGGAAAGACAAATATTGCATATTCTCATTCATATGTGGGAGCTAAAAAAGTTGATTTCATGAAGGTAGAGAGTAGAATGATGGTTATCAGAGGCTGGGAAGGGTAGAAGGGGGGATGAGGAGGGGTTTGTTAATGGGTACTAAAATACAGTTAGATAGAGGGAATAAGTTCTAGTGTTTGACAGCACACTAGGGTGACTATAGTTAATAATTTATTGTATATTTCAAAATAGCTAGAAGAGAAGATTTGAAATGTTCCCAACACAAAGAAATTATAAATATTCGAGATGATAAGTATTCTAATAACCCTGATTTGATCATTATGCATTATATATGTGTACCAAAATATCATGTGTATCCCATAAATATATACAATTATTATATATCAATAAAAAAGGGGGGAATTGTAAAAAATGGCAAGAACAAAATGACAAGTGTGAGAGTGCTCCTGTCAACAAACCATTTGGGGGACTTCAACCTATTTTTTACTAAACTTTCTATTTTAGTATTGTTTCAGATTTATAGGAAAGTTGTGAAAGTAGTATAGAGAGTTCCCATATACACACATCCAGTTTCCTTGATTAACACCTCACATTTATATGGTACATTTGTAACAACTAATAAGCCAATAATACATTATTATGAATTAAATTTTTTCAGATTTCCTTAGATTTTACCCATTGTCCATTTTTTCCTAGGATCCTATCCAGGATGCCATGTTATATTTAGTCATTATGTCTCCTTAGGCTCCTCTAGGCTATGACAGTTTCTCGGATTTTTCTTATTTTTATTTACGTTAATTTTCTTGTTGTTTTTTATTTATCTTTTTTTTTTTTTTTTTTTTTGCTTTTCTTGTTTTTGATGACCTTGATTATTTGGAGGAATACTGGTTAAGTATTTTGTATAATGTCCCTCAAATGAGATTTTACTGAATTTTTTAAAAATCATGATTAGAATAGAATTATGGGTTTTTAGGAGGAAGACCAAAAAAGTAATGTGCCATTTTCACCATTATATCAAGGATACACATGATCAAGATGACTAACTAAACACTGTTGATGTTAACCTTGATCACCTGGCTGAGGTAGTGTTTGTCATATTTTCCCATTATAAAGTTCCTCTTTTCCACCCCTTCCATACTGTACTCCTTGAAAAAACATCACTGTGAACAACCTACACTTAAGAAGGCAGAATTATTCTGTACCCCCTTGAGGGTAGAGTATTTACATAAATTATTTGGAATTCTTCTACATGGGAGAGTTGTCTATTCCCCCTCATTAATTTATTTATTCAATCATTTCTGTCAGTATGGACTTTATTTATTTTATAAAAAAAAGTTTTATGAAGTTTGAGTCTCAAATTTGCTGTCGTCAGATTATTTATACCAAAAATATACATACATACGTAAAGCTTCTTGATGTGCCACGCTTTTGTTTTGTTTTATTTTCTTATATGTTTGTAAGGCAGGCTTGTCTAATAGCATACGAACTTTTTCCCCCACATATTTTTACTTTTTTTTTTTATTAATAAAAGCTGCATGTAATTCAGGTGTACAACATGAGATGCATCTGTGTGTATGCATGTATGTATACAGTAGATGATTTCTATATTTAAGCAACTTAACATACTCAACTCCTCGCACAGTTATCTTTGTGTGTGTGTGATGCAAGCACCTGAAATGTACTTTCTTAGCACATTTCCAGTATACAGTACAGTATTAACTACATTTATCATGCTGTACATTAGATTTCTAGACTTATTCATCCTTTGACCAACATATTCTCATTTCCATCACATCCTCACCCCTAGTAACCACTATTTTACTCTCTGCTTCCATGTATTCAACTTTTTTACATTCCACATATAAATGAGATCATGCAGTGTTTTTCTTTCTATGTCTGGCTTATTTCACTTAGCATGATATCCTCCAGGTTTATCCGTGTTGTCACAAATACTAGGACCTCCTTCTGTTTTTTTTAAGGCTGAATAATACTCCATTATATATATATTTACATATAGTCCATCATATATATATAATATCTCATTTTATATATATATTTTATAAGTATGTCACAATTTCTTCATATGTTTATCTGTCAATAAACACTTCAGTTGTTCCTATATCTTGGCTATGGTGAATAACACTGCAATGAACATGGAAGTTTAGGTATTTCTATGACACACTGACTTCATATCCTTTGTGTATATATACAGAAGAAGGATTGCCAGATCATATGGTAGAATTATTTATAATGTGCTGAGGAATATACATACTGTTTTTCATAATAGCTATGCCAATTTACATTCCCACCAATAGTGTACAAGAGTTCTCTTTTCTCCATATCTTTACCAACACTTATCTTTTATCTTTATGGTAATAACCATCCTAACAAGTGTGAGGTGACCTCACTGTGTTTTGATTTGCATTTCCCTGATCATTAGTAATTTTGAGCACCTTTTCATATACCTGTCGTTTGTATGTCTTCTTTGGAAAAATGTCTACTTAGGTCCTTTGCCCATTTCCCATTTTTAAATCAGGTGTTTGGTTTTCTCTGGTTTGGTTGTTTCTTTGTTTGTTTTGCTATTAAGTTGTGTGAGTTTATTTTATTTTATTTTTATTATAATATAAATTTCTTTTGGGTTGAATGGTTAGTGTGAGTTTCTTATATATTTTGGATATTAACCCATTATCAAATCTATGGTTTGAAAATACTTTTTTCCAAGTCGATAGGTTGCCTTTTTGCTGTTGTTGATTGTTTTCTTTGCTATGCAGAAGCTTTTTATTAATAGTTTGATGGAGTCCTACTTGTTTATTTTTGCTTTTGTCACCTGAGATTTTGGTGTCATATCCAAAAGATCACTGCCAAGACCAATGTCAAGGAGTTTTTTCCTATGTTTTCTTCTAGAAGTTTTATCATTTTAGATCTTTTATTTAAGTCTTTAATTCATTCTGAGTAGATTTTTGTGCATAGTGTTAGATAGGGGTCCAATTTTATTCTTTTGCATGTGGATACCCAGTTTTTCTAACACCATTTGTTGAAGAGACTATTCTTTCCTCACTGGGTATTCTTGTGCTATTGGCAAAAATTAGTTGACTGTGTATGCTTGGGTTTATTTCTGGGCTCTCTGTTTTGTTCCGTTTGTCTATGTATTTGTTTTTATGCCAATACCATACTGTTTTTATTACTATAACTTTGTAATATAATTTCAAATCAAGACGTGTAGTGATTCCAACTTTTTTCTCCTTTCTCAAGATTACTTTGGCTATTCAGAGTCTTTTGTGGTTCCATAGACATTTTAGAGTTGTTTTTGCAATGGTATATGAGTTTTGAAAGGCCACTGAATGATATGCAGGTGGATAGGGAGAATTTAATTAACAATGACTTTTAAAAAGCAGGTATATATATTTTCACCTGGTGGTGCTGATTTAGCTGCTGAATCAATTGCCAATTTCCACTACTATGGTGATATTGACAGGAGCAGCAAGAAATAGGAAGACCCTTTTCCCTTCCTCTTGCCTTCTGATCCTTCTCTAGTGCTAGAAAATGAATCTCTGAAATGCCATTTGCAGAGTCATCCCCAAGCATCACAGAGTTTAGTATAGAAGTATGAACTCGAAGCTGAGAACCCACAGGAAAATGACTTGTTCATCTCCCTTCTGAACCTCTCTGTCCTGCTCTCCAGGCCTGCCCCACAGATGCCATCTTGGAATTTCCCTTTGCACTTCTGTGGTTGCAATTCTTCTTGTTTCCTGTGTCACACATCTTTCTATTTCTTGAATTAGACCCTCTTTTTGTTGGACCACATCTGTCTATATTTTTGGAGACTATTCTAAGAACCAGATATTACTAGAATACCTCTCTTCAAATCCGCTTCCTTCTATGAGTTCACATGACACTTTTTAGCCCTTAGAACTGGAGCATCTCTCTTAGGAATTCTCTACATTTCCTTCTATATTCATATTATCTTCCATAACCTAACTCTCTCTCTCTCACACACACACACACACACACACACGCACACAAGATTAAAGGGACAATAAAAAGAAGAGCAAATAAAAAGGGAAAGATAGTTGTCTTCAAATATACAAAGAATTGTCATATAGAAAAGGCATTAAAACCATTACTTATTGCTCTAGAGAGCTGAACTAGAACTGGTAGATGAAATTATGAGGTCAAATTTAGCTTAACATAAAGAAAAAATTTTAAACAATTTACTCAATGCATTCTTTTAATAAATATTTGATAAACAACTATTACATGCCAACCCTTCTTTTTGGACTGAGGATATAACATTAAACAAGATGGGAAAGTTCCCTTTCCATATATATTTTATATTTCAGAAGGAAAACAAAACAGCTAAACTAAAGAAAGATTATTTCAGAGACTGCTAAGTATTCTGAATAGAATAAAAAGGCTTCTAAGAGAGAATATATTGATGGAAAGTGTAGGAAGGTCATTAGAGAAATGAAAACTCTAAAACTAATAAGAATGACCTAATCAGATTAGTAAGCAATCTGCCACCATAAATATTCACACTGTATAATATCATTAACATTAATTGAGAACTTTCTACCTGCCCAGCATTCTCTTAAGTGCTTTACAATCCATTTAATCCTCACAAAACAAAACGAAAAAAATAAATAAAAAATGTCTTGTGGATATAACTATTATCCTGATTTTATAGATAAAGAAATAAAAGAACAGAAAAGTTAACAAACTTGTCTATGGTTACAAGCTAGGGAGCAACAGAACCAAACTGAACTCAGACGATCAGATTCCAGAGCAAGTACTCTTAACCATGACAGTGGCCACTGTGTTTCTTGAGCATAACTCTGGATGCTGTTCATTCATTCAACATTCAACAGTCCTATCCAGTTCCCACTTCACGTCAGCCACAGTGCAAGGGCCTGGAAATGGAACCCTGAACAAAGTAGCCATAAGTCCCAGCAATCACAGGGTAAGCTTTAAGGGATGTCACTGGTTAAATTCTCTGGGATACGGACACTGAAATAGAGTCATAAGGGAAAAGTCTCATAAAAGGATAATGCCTGTGTGAGGAAAAGCATATATATTAATATAAAACAACTGAGAAGCATCAGATTAACTCTTGAGGGCAGACTGGAACTCTCCAGAGAGAAACAATTATTGCCAAGAAATGAGATTTTAATAAAACCTTAATGTGCCTTATGTTGTATTTGATTCACTACACACTTTGATTTCTTAGGGTATATATATATACACACACATATATAAACACACACACACGCACATATATATATGCACACACATTTTAATCAGTTAAGAACAAAGATGCTACACTTTTGCAGCCATATTTTTCTTCTTTCACTGAGAGAGTAAGGTTGAAAGAACCACTTCAGATTCAAACAAGATAAAAGCCAATGTTAAAGTTGTCAGTTGAAACAGAATTTGATGCACATTGTTGAGAACAAATATTAACTCCTTCCAAATCAAAAGAGAAATATAATGTTCCTAGTTGCTTCAGGAGGAGTCAGAATTTGTAACTACTATTTGTGTAATGGACTGATTTTATTGTGGTCTGTTCTACCGAGATACAGAGGCTAAGAGTGGAATGGGAATTCTCTTCCAAAGCACTACTTGTCAAGAACACCACCCTCTGTTTTCAGAATTTAGGAATGCCCTGGGAAGCTTAAAGGAGTGGCCATAATACAGGTCGCTCAGGTGTACTCAACCAACCTTGTTGCACAGCTGAGCAGGATTTCTGCCTGAAGGTCCTCACACATGAAGCAGGCGGGTGATAATGGGCTGCCCCCCGAACAGTGCTGAGAACTGCTAACAGGGAACCTCAACAGAGGTGAAGTGTGACACCTACACAAATGGACTATGAGCCTTATTCTGGCATCCGCACGGCTTTCTGGCATTGGTAACTGATATGTACTTGGCACTCTATTGATGATAATTCTGCTTCTCTCCTCATACCATACCCTCCCCCGTAGGCCCTTCTTCTCAGGCCCCTATGATTTCTTCCATAGTAACTTTCTACCCAGCCCTCCTACCTCCATCTAATCTCCCCTAGGAGTGGAGCTAGTCAGAGATTTACCATAAAAGAGAGAGCTAAGGTCAAAAGGTACAAACTTTCAGTACTAAGATGAATAAGTTCTGGGGGATCTAATGTACAGCATAGTGACTATAGTTAATAATACTGTACTATACTTTAGATTTGCTAAGGGAGTAGATCTTAATTGCTCTCATCACAAAAAACAATGGCACCTATATAAGGTGATGGATATGTTAATTAGCTTGGTTGTGTAATCATTTCACAATGTATGCATATATCAAATGATCATGTTGTACACCTTAAATATATACAATTTTTGTCAATTATACCTCAATAAAACTTAGGGAGGAGAGGGGGCTAAACAAAAAATTGATAGTTTTGCCCACTATCGATCAGAATTTGGCTCTATCAAGAAACATTTTGAGTGTTACTTAGATTAGTTTCACTCAGATCAGTTTCCCATTCAAATGTCCCATGGGCTCATACTTTTGCTAAGCGGTGGTGGGGAACATGGGCAGTGTAAGCAAAAACCTAACAGAGCTGTTTGACTATAAACTTTGCAAACCATTGAGACACAAACATAGATGTCTTATATTTGTGTGGAATAGAGCCACACTAAAATTGGGAAAGAGGTACTCTCCTCACTTCTCCACAAAGAAATGCAGCCCAGTTTCAGGACATTGACTTTGAAAACTATAGTGAACATCAGTTTGATATCTCCAGGACCCCTGAAGATAAGGGGTACCTGTACTCAGTAGTGGGTGCCCACTACACCCAACATGTCCAGAGACAGGGAGCTGGAGCATAGACAGTGGGGACAGGGAAAGAGAATTGAACAGAGGCAATGAGGCAGCTGATCAAATTTACTCATGGTATGTTTAATAGAACATTTGTGGGGACTTTATCAAGAAATAGGTTGATAGGAGGTAAAGGCAAGGGTGAAACACAGACTGCACACAGGTGAATAGGAGAGATGAACAAAAGATAATGTAATTAATCCTAAAATTGTAGATGTATGAAGACAATAGCCAACAAATAGAAAACAAGTAGGTATTCAATCACAGGTAAATCTGGCTAACATGGCTATATCAAGAGGTGAAGTGGGATTAAGAAAATAATACGTTTGAGTTTGATTGCTTGTGCTTGGCTGCTGTTGAGTTGTATCTTTTGCATCGTGCCAAAGATAAGATGGGACAACAGATAAAATTTAGTCTGCTGGCATGTACTGAAACAGGAAGAAATAGAGGTACTTTTAGGATGCTACCCTGATGACTTATGGTCCTGCCTGTGCTTTGACACGGAAAACACAAAAGCAACAACTTTGCCCATGAAGATGTACTTACTACAGAAGTGTAGCACAGGACATTAGAAGGTTAGCAGGCAACTTCAATTCTCCAGGAAATGTGTGTTCACTGCAAAACAACTATTATGGGATGTATTGTGTTCAAAGGGCAAGGATGTCTGCATGCATCATAGGAAGCTGAGTGTTGGGGATTTAAATGTGGACTTTGACTTGAGGTCTGAGGATTCTACTTCCTGACTATAAAAAGGGACAAATGCTCACCATTGTGTCAATGACATATGTGTCATTAAAGTTCCTCTTTGTTGACTCTAAGCCTATCGCCTATTTGAGAGCTAGCCTGGGATTCCTAAAATTAAAAATACTACTCTATTTAGTACTTTTAATTTTTGTGGCATAAAACAGTGGTAAAAGCAGATAAAGCAAATACCAACAGAAAATTAATGTAATAAAAATTTAATGCTGAACTGTACTAGTCCTGAGGAAAACTTATATAAATATCCAATAAAGTTGTTCCACAGGAAAAAGAAGCTCTTAAAGAGGTAGTAAAAAGAAATACTTCAAAGAAGACTAAAGGGGACTCCCTTCATTAAAAACAAAAAACAGTAGAGAGAGAGGAAAGATTACAACTATGAGAAATAAAGAAGCTGTTATCTAACCTCTCATCTTACTTGAGGGGTTTTGCTTAGGGACCACATATTTTGAAAGCACATAAGGTTACTGGAAAATAGCAGAAGACTACCTAGTGGCCAGTGAATGCTTGGAAGGCAGGAGGCACAGTGATGATAGAATAAGCAACAAGACCAGTAGGGGAGAGATCTCACCATGGGTACCGAGAAGATGGCTTCAGTGGTTTTAACAAAAAAAGAAAAAGACCTCTGTTGAAAAACCTTGCTCTGTTCTAGTGCTCCCAAGGAAGTCAACTCACTCACAGAGCTAGGAGCATTGCAGCACATCTGCAGAGGCAGGGAAGAAAAGTGGGGAAGGGTACAAATCAATTTTCCATATAATCCTCCAAGTTAATCATAAAATTTGTATTTTTTGTTAAAGCATGCTGATCTTCCTCTGTCCCTATAATGCCTGATGTATGCATCCTATAATAATACTGCCTAGTTTCTGCACCACACACATACACTACTCAAACAATAAGCAAAGTGAAATTATTTATAAAATTTTCTATCTGCAACCTTCAAATTCATAAAATGAAGGATAGAAGCTACAAGCACAATTCAAATAGTCCCTCTGCACACTTTGGAAATTTGTGACAAGGAGCTAATATTCTACCGAAATTACGAGGTAAAATAAACTTCATTCAATATTTAGATAGGTAACCAAACAAAAGTACTGGTGGGATGCCACAAATTGAGTTCACTAGGAAGCAGATTCTGAGAGCAGTTTCACTTGCAAGATGTTTATTAAGGAGCGCCTATGGGATCCATATCAGTTGAAGGAAGGGGAAGGAAGCAGGAAGCAGCAGGGAGAAGTTGGTCTTCGAGGTAAACTCAAAAACAGCCCCAACCAACCCTACGGGGAGCTCTGTGGCCACCAGGGCCCTTCAGTGTTGTATCAACTTGGGCCAACATGGCCAGGCCTTTATACCCAATATGTATCAGTGATTTTATGTGTGCCACCCTGGGAATAGTGTGTGCTTGGTCAAGGTGGCTGTGTAGCTGGGCTAATCTCTGAAAGGGCTGATAACATTCTCACCTCTCAGGGCATCAACTCCTTCACTGTTGGAGGATCTGGGAAGCACATTGAGTGTCTAACCCCGGGATGTCTGTGTGTCCAAGACTACACCAGATGATATGGAGATGACAGATGAGTAACATACTTAAGATATAGTTCTCTCTCTCAAGTAAAAGAATAAAAGAAACCATGTAACACACATTTGAGAAGTAGAGCATATTTGATAGTGTCAGTTCTGAAACTTGCAAGTTGTGTGAGCTTAACTCTTATAAAAATGTGTATGGCTCAAATTGTTATTTGAAAGTTGTAGATAACAACTGCATTAGTTTTCTATTACTGCTTTAACAAATTACCACAAACTTAGCAACTTGAAACAACATAAATTTATTATCTCACAGTTCGGTTATGTAGGTCAAAAGTCTAGGTGAGCTTGGCTTATTTGCTTTGGGCTGCACAAGGCTGAAGTCAAGGTGTCAGCAGGTGACAGCACCTCCAGGTGTCCTTCCTACCAGAAGGTTCTAGGGGAGAATCCATTTTCTTGCTCATTTGGGATGTAGGTAGAATTCAGTTTACTGTAGTTATAGGACTGAGATCCCCATTTTTTGCTGTCTTTCAACTGAGGGCCAATCCCAGCTTCTAGGGGCCGCCTACATTCCTTAGTTTGTGGCCCCTTCCTCCATCTTCAAAGCCAGTCACAGCAGGTCAAGTCCCTCTCATGCTTTGAGTCTCTCCTGCATCTTCTCTTGTCACTTCTTGAACTGACTGTTCCACTTTCCTCTTCTGCTTTAAAGGGCTCATGTGAACAGACTGGACCTACCCAGATACTCCTGGATGATCTCTGCATGTCAAGATCCATTACCTTAATTTGAAAACATTTTGCAAACATATTTATAAGTTCCAGGGATTAGGGTGTGAACATCTTTGGGAGCCATTATTCTCCCTACCACAAAAACCCGCAGACTTGTGTGAGATGATAATGTTAAATGCCTATACAGCTGGCACAGAGTAAACCTTCAATAAACAAAGCTCACAGCAGACATTTGGAAAAAAAGACTGATTAATAAGCGCTAGAGTCATCAGTGGGGCTCCATGGAGAAGAGGGGCTAAGTCTTGAAGGAAGGGAAGATTTAGATAAAGGAAAAAACAGAAAAGAGGCTATCATGCCATGAAAATAATATAAGCGAAAGAACAAATACAGCAAGTTGCAGTACCAAGACACAGGCTTTGAAAACCAGTACACCTGAATTCAAAGGCTCACTCTGCTTGTTATGAGGTTTGTTACTGTAAGCATTTTAATAAATCTCTCTGGGCTTCAGTTTTCCTTTTTAAATTTTTTTCTTATCTATTGAATGTCTGTATTCTAGAAGAAAGGCAAGGTACTTTCATATCCTCTTTTTGGCACCTCAGTTTCACTAGTTTTGGCAAACTCACATTGTCTTCACAGCCATATTTTTGTTATTCCAGGAAGCTAAGTAGATTCATCCGTAATCTACTTGTGCCTTTCTAAAATGTTAGAGTGAATAATTCTGCAAAGTTCATGAGCATATGAGGAGAAGGTCTAGAGCAGTAGCCTCCAAACTTGTTTAATGCTTTACCCCATTAGTGAAAATTTTGGAGAACATACTTCTAATATATGAATAATGAGCATATATGTTAATCTATTATATTAAATATTAGTATATCTGAATTACATTAAAATTATTTTATTTTAGGTAAAAATAAAATATATTAACACTTCTGTGTTAATATATTTCTTTTACATTACAATTGATTGTTTTGCATATATATCCCCTAAAGTGCCTTTGGAACAGAAGCCTTAAGTTCAGTTCAGAACGCCATAGTGTTTACTTTCTGACAAATCTGTCCCTACTGCACTTGCAATGTGAGATATATTATCCATATATTGCCTGATATATCATCCTTCCTTTTTGATTTGGTCAAAGAACTATTCTAACATGTATATACAAAGGGTATTTTTGGTCTCATGGTAAAAGATTGAACTGGAATGCCGTCTACTTAATGATGCACAAAGAAGTATGCAGATCAAGAGAACTTTTTCAAACAGCCCAGAGCTGCTTCTGATCAAGAATTCAGTGAAACTTGTTCAGAGAACTCTGGAGATTAGGAAGGAAGGTAGAGTAAAATCACCTCAATGTGCATGTTCCCTGGGGCAACCCCATCTGACAGAAGCAGCTGGTTCCCAGCCCCCAGAAACTACCACATGGTCTGTCACTGCAAGGAGGAGAGCCCTGGGGAAGCTCTACCTGTGCCTTTTTCTTTTAAGGGGATGGGTGTTTTAATGGCTCAAGCTTCTTTTCTGAGGACAAGACTACGTTTTGCCTGCATTGCTTCAGAGTCCCCTTTGTCATCATGGATTATTGTTCTGACTTCAATATTAGGATTGGATCCTTCCATGTATCTCCCCAAAACAGCTCTTACCCCTCCCAATTTAAAATCTAAAAATTGCCCCATGCATAACTTCCCTCTCTCATCACAATACCAGTGCATAAGGTTTGATTTTGTAGAACCTTGTTAGAGAAGTTTAGATTTAATATTTTTTTAAATGAGTCACTGAGGATTTTGTCTTGGGAAATCATGAGATTTTAGTATGATGGTCTTGTCCATGGATTGGAGAAGCGTAGAATGTGGTGTCTGAGAGGGATTGGAAGAGGAGGGAAGGGCTCAGAGTTGTACTAGCCAGTAGTCCAGCCATGGTGTGATAAGATGCTCACTTGGCTTCCCCACCTATGCCCTTGTTTGGAATAAGAAAAGAGAAAGTTGTGTTAGTGGTTTTAAATATTTATGGTAGTCTGCAACGCACATTGAATGAGCGAACTGCTAGACGCTATTCTTCATTCAATATGAAGGCTTAAGCAAATAATAAGAAAAAATACATTTGAAAAGGGAAAACTGAAAATTTAATCATAAATATGTATTTCTAAAACTTCTGCTTTTTGTTATGTAATCCACTTTGGGGATTACAAAGTCCAAGTGGAATTAAATGATTAAGTAATACATTATTAAGGAAGTCAGATGTGGCAAGAGTGTGAGAATTCTGGCACAGAGTTAAAAAAAATAACTTATGTTCTGGTCCTGGTGCTGCCACCAATTGACTATGTGATATTTGGCAAAACACTTAGGTCTGTGGTTTCCTCAACTACAAAAGAAAAATATTCAATAATATAACTCCAAGATTTCTTCTTGTTCTAGAATTCTATGGTTGTAAAATATATAAATAATGCCTGAATTCAGGGAAAATTCATTCTTCTGTTCTTTTTTTCAAGCATCATGCATCATTTTTCAACCACTGTCAATTTTTCATGTGTATTTATATTTTATTAATCTACTGCATATGTGGGCCTATCTCAATGTCTTTTTTTTTTAACAACCATAGGTGGATCAAAGTCTTTTTTAAAGGGAGCACCATATAAATACATAATCACTATAAGGTATTTAACAATAACAGTATAAATAAAATAACATTTAATAATAATTATTTTTTCTTAATAAAAACACAAATGATCAAAATTACGCCTTCTTCCAGAGATGTAATGTTGTAGTATTTTGAAAGCAACAAGAGATTTCCAAAACACAAAAGTCAAGTTAATTGACTTGACATAATTTCAGGAAATACAAGGCACATTTAGAAGGATTCTTCAATAATTTGTGATGGTGGAAAAAGGCATTACTACAGGGAATACGAAAACAATTGTGTTATATCTGATTCTGGACCAAGCTTACAAAATTATACTTAAGCACGTCTGTGTCTAGCGTCCTAAGGATTAGTAGCAGTTCAGATTAAATAATGGGGTTTCAATTCAGAAACATAGGAAGTGTTCAGTTTCACCATGCAACCAGCACTCTGAAGAGAATAAAAATTATTACCTCTGCCTCCAAACAAAGAAATAGCCTAAACTGACTTGCCTATTTCTTCAAGTTTACTTTCTCTAAGAAATTAATATTTTGATTTAAATAACACTCACTTTTAGCAGATTAGAGTAAGCTTGGAGTCAGAAGATCTGTGTTTAAATACTGGCATCTCCTTTAACTAGCCACGTGACATTGAACAAGGCCATAAACTCTTTGAACTTCAATGTCATCAGTTGGGACATGAAATTAATAATAGAGTGATAAACTATCCTGTGTTCTTCAAAGGGGTGTGGATAAGATACAACATAGTGTGGAAATTACTTTGTAAACTAAGTTTACAATAATTTGATGTATTATAGGGATAAAATAAAACAAAATGTAATAATGTAAATAAAGAAATAATGTTTTACTGCTTTAATTAACTTTACATTATGTGCAAATGCTGTAAAATAAACCAAATTAAAACAAAACAAGACAAAACATGATTCTGCCTTCAAGGACAATATGATCTACCATTGAAAACATATAGACAAGAACACCTAACATTCTTCCATTAGCACCATGAGAGTTTGAATAAATCACTAAAATCTCCAGAGTTTAGTTCCTTCAGCTATAAAGAGGGGGTATTATTTGGTGGTCCCCGTGTTTTCTTGAAGCCCTAAAGTATGATTTGAGGAGATGATTCAGAAGAAAGCTGACATTTGAAAGTGAGATTTGGCATTAATTGAAGAAAACATTGCTAGTGCATCTTGCTTGATTGCAGACACAAAAATCAGAGAGAACAATAGTATCTTTAAACCATATCAGTTTCTAAGAATGGTGGGTAAAAAACCCTGCAGATGAATAACACTAATAGTGACCTGGAATTTTATGATAACCATGACAACCAAAACCTCACGTTGCTAACCTATTATGACTTTGTTTAAAAGTATAAAGTACTGTAAGACACCCTGCAGGACTGCCAGGTTTTCAATTAGACTCTCAACTTTGGCATGTGTGCCTTCATAAACCCATAAAATGGGCATTGTACTTTGCACGGTGCCATGTGATGCTTGTTTTCAGTAATGACAGCACTATAATTCTGCAAGTAGCATCAGACCTAGGCTGTCAGGCAGAACAAGACACAACTGCTCAATCTTGAGGGATTGGAACCCTGCATTTTTCAAATCAGGGCTATAATAAAAATGATCCCTTAGACTATGTAGTGCTTTACATATATTATCTCACATGACTGCCAAGTAGGTACAGTAGGGCAGAATTCCCCAGTTGCATAGATGAGGAAAAGGACACATATGATTGAAGTCACACGGCAAATACATAATGGAGCTAGAAGTAGGCTTCAAATTTTTTAACATATAGTCCAATGTTTTGTTTTTTGTCACTGCTCCAGACTCGTCAACAGTAAGTATGGCTACTATTTACTGAGCACTTACTATGTGCCAGGCACCATACTAAGCTCTTGAGTCCAATTTTTGTCTCTGCTGCCCTCTCTGACAAAAAGAAAAAAAATTTGTTATTATTTGCATTGAACAGGGAAGGAAACTGAAGCTTGGGTAGAAGAAACAAAGCACCTTGCTCAAGGTCACATAGCTACCAAGTGGTGGGGCCAGGACCCACAGCCATGTCTGTCTGACTTCAGCCTCCCCTAACTACTCCCCTCCACAGCTTTTGTATCTCTGGCAGTTGCTATATCAGAAGCTTCTCCTTCAGGGAGTTTTCCTTGAGCCAAAAATCAGTTTGACTTAAACATACTAAGGCAGTGCAATGAAAGACCCTGCACTATTGCCTTTTTAGGGTCTATGGCATCTAAGATGGGAATGTGATATTATTTTATATAACTTATACATGCTGAGTTTAAATCCCATGCCCAATGTTTTGGAGCTGAACTCTCTATCAGGCAGTTTTTCCCAATTTCTACCTTACAAAATACACTCAATAACTACATATATGTTTATATGTATTACCTTGGGGCTTCCTCTTGTTTCACATGCTCAGAAGAATTTTTCTTCCAAACATTGAAAAATATTAGTCTAAAACTTTCACACAATTCAGGTTGCTCAAATACATTCCTAATGAGAAATACATAAATATATTTTCAGAATCTAAGATATTCTTGAAAAACATTAATTCTCTCTCCCACTACAGACACTCATTCTTTCCCTCCTTTCATTTTCCTTGCTTCCTACCTTATTTCTTCCCTCCCTGCATTCCTTTCTTCTTTCCTTCCTTCCATCTGTCCATATAATAATAATTCAACGTGGCTGCTAAACACAAAGGAGACTTTGGAGAACTCACTGTCTAGCTGAGGCAAGAGCCCATATATGTGTTAAACAACTAACATACAAGCAAAGAGTAACGACGTGTCACAGACTATACATAATGTATATTTTATGTAAATTCACAAAGATCATAAAGAATAGTTCCTTAAGAAACAACTAAACTGACTCAAATAGAACCAAAATACATAGAAGAGGAAGGAAGAAACAAGGAGAACATTTTGTAAATTTCACAAAGAAATCAATAGATTAATATGAATTCAGTCTCATCTCCCAGTAAATCACCCCTCTCCCTTATAAGCAGTTAGCACAGACCGTGTGCACATCTCCAGTTTCATATGTCATCTTGTAACTCTTTTTCTTTGCCTCTGCTGCCCCCTCTGCCTAGAATATTCTCCCAACCTCTCTGCAAACCCTGTCGACTTTTTTTGAAAGACAGCTCAAGGGTAAGTCTGTAACAACCCCTGTGAAGCTTAACTTGCCTTCCTCTAGCCTCCCACTGTGTATTGCACATAACTCCACTGTAGCAGCCATCACTTTGCTGTGTAAATACCTGATCATACTGTCTCTGTGCCACACTGTGTTAGTTGTCTAAATCCCAGAACATCAACAGTGTGGAGCACGTCATAAATACTCAATATATGTTTCAGGAACTAAAAGTTCTATAAAAACATTTGTCAACTTGGTCTATATAATTTGAGTACTGGGATAGTGGCTCTAAGTGTTAGGGGATCCATCTAATTCAGGTTATTCTCAAAAATATTTACTCTGTGGCTTAATCCTGAATAAAAGAATTACAAAGGAAATGGCTGAGAATGTGAGAACCCGCGCCATGGAATGAATTATACGCAATGAAAACAGCTAACTGAAACATAAATATGCACAGAAAGAGATAAATGACGCATTCATAAAACAGCAGTGTCTGAGTCTACCACAAGTGGGTTATGACTGCAGGCTGCTGCGGAGTAGCATGAATAAAGATTAAGCTGTGTGTATTTTAGGTGGGTGGATGGGTGGGCAGTGCAGAGAACCGGTAAAAAAAAAAAAAAAGCAAGAATATTCAGATTAGGTATTCAGAAATACCTAAGATAAATAATTCATATCCATTTGAGAGTGAAAGCCCCAAAATGACAGTCACTAAGAGTATATTTACATGACACCTTAAACAAATTTTGTGTAATGTTTTTATAATAAAAATGGAACATTTTCTAGATGGGAAGTGTATTTCACATAGGTACAACCAATATATGGAGACCGTGTGGAAGTGAAAAAGACTATAAAGGTTTCCTATCTTCATGGTAGGTCAAAATCTAGCAGAACTTGTGTTTAGAATAAAACAGAGTGTGCAATAGGTATTCAGAATTCTGGCTTGAGCTGACTCTCCCAGTCACCACTGGGCATGGAGACCCCTGCCTACCTTCCAAAGAATTAGCAAGAGGAGAGAACAGAATCATCCAGTGTTAGAGCTGGGAGGTCTTGGGGGATCATTTTCTTTTGCAATCCTTATTTTCAGATGAGAAAACCTTTCAGAGTACAGAAAGGTGAAGAAACATATTAAGTAGTCAAAGAACTAAAAAATGGTAGAATTAGAGCTAAAACCCAAGATTCCTGATTCTCAGTCGACTGCTCTTTGTCTTACACTAGGCAATGTCAAAATCCACTCTAAGATAAAATACTAAAACTACTAGGCTTAATATTCATAAGAGTTTCTAGAAGGACAAAGGTTTTGCTCCATGTTTCAATGTCAGGTCTTTGTTTCCTTCTTGTTTAAAGAAAGAGTGGCCTGGACCACAGTCCCTTAGTGACATCTGGTGACTAAATCAGAGTAATACAAAGTATAAGAAGAATAAAAATAAAATACCTATGTACTTTTGTTTATTAAACTTTTCTGTAGTATAATTAAATCTAAACTTTGGAGGACCCATTGTAAATTTTTAAGTGGTGTTTTATGGTTTTCTTCTGCCTTAATATGCCTACAAACAAGGTGGTATTTTATATAAATTTTCTTTTCATAATAACAGTGAATTATTGCCAGCCCTATGCCATCTGAGCCTAATGTAAGATAACTTACATTATATATTCAACAAAAATTTATGAGAGCCTTCTAGGTGACAGAAAAATGTTCTAGCCATGGGGACACAATGATATCCACGATCTCTTTCTTCAGGAACCTCACAGCCTAGCTGGGGATATAAGCCCATTATGGGGAACTATAAAACAATGTGATAAGAGCTATAATTAAGATACATATAAAATATGCTGGGGAAGGAGTGAGTGACTAGCTGAAAAGTCAGGAAGTCTTTGGAGAAAATAAGACCTTTTAAACTTAGTCCTACAAAGTGATTAGGAGTCTGCCTAACTTAAAAAGCAAAAGCTCAATTCATTCTCTCAAATATAATACAAAGCATCTAAAATCAAAATATATTTTCATTAAAATTCATTCCATGAGTATGATTGTCAGTGACATTTCCTCATTATTGATTAACTCGGTCCTTACATAAAAAAAAGTATAGGCTACTCTTTCTGGTCAATAACATAGGGGTATGCCTAATATTCTCAGTTTCTCCTATTTCTACTTTTGGTAAGTAGATTTCAGGGAGAGACCCCAGAGTTGTCTGCCTTTAAGTATTCAAGTGTTACTTATTTAGTGCCTTCTATGCATTAGGGTACTCTTTATTATTAGGTACTGGAAATAAAACAGTGAATAAAATCTATGCCCTCATTTTACTTACAAGAATGTAAGTAAAAGGGGAAAACAGTCAATAAATGACTAATATTAGGTCATTAAACATGAAATGTCCAATTTTGAATCAAAAGTTTAGTTTATTATATCGCAAACAAGAAGCAGTACAATTAATCAAAGTATAAGCCTAAACTATTTTGCCATCTTAACAGTTGCTTGCTTATGCTAGCAGAAAAGAAGCCTGGAGAGCAAGTGGCGATGAAATCACAAAAGGTGTTTTCCACAGCTTGTTCAGAATTGAATATTTTTCCTTGCAAGAAGGGGTCCAAAGCCTGGAAGAAGTGGTAATCGGTTGGTGCAAGGTCTGGTGAATATGGTGGATGACAGAGAGTTAGTTTCTAAGTCCAGATTCTGTAGCTTGAGCAGCGTTGTTTGTGTGACCTGTGGTCTTGCAAGAGGATTGGCCTGTCTCCATTCACCAATCTTGGCTGCTTAATCGAAAGCATCCTTATCATTTCATCCAATTGGTTGTAGTAGACATCCGCTGTAATCAATTGACCGGGTTTCATGAAGCTGTACTGGATAATACCAGTGCTGGACCACCAAATGGACACCATTAGCTTTTTCTGATGAATATTCGGTTTTGTACTGTGTCTCAGCACTTCATCTTTATCCAACCATTGTGCTGAGTGCTTGCAATTGTCAAAAAGAATGCATTTTTCATCACACGTGACAATAAGCTGTAGAAATGATTCACCTTTATGTCATGACAACAAAGAAAGGCAAGCTTCGAGATGATTTCTTTTCTGATGCTCGTTTAATTCATGCAGTAGCCATCTATGCAGCTTCTTTACCTTGCTGATTTGTTTCAAATGGTCCAATATTGTTGAAATAGTAATGTCAAACCTTGCTGCTAATTCACGCATAGGTTGAGATGGATTTACTTCAACTGCAGCTTTCAGCTCATCATTATCTATGTTGGTGTCAGGTTACCCACGTGGCTCATTTTCAAGGTTAAAATCACCAGAAGGGAACTTCTCAAACCGTTGACATACTGTGAGTTCATTAGCCACATCCTTTCCACACATTTCGTTGATATTTTGAGCTGTGTGCCCTGCATTGGTCCCACGATGGTACTCATATTAAAAAATAACATGAATTTTTGACTTATCCATGGTTTCACAAAATATGCTCTAAAAAAAATGTGAAAGATAATCACAAGCCAAAATGTGCATTTGAAAGACTGAGGATGCACCTTCACAATAAAAATAAAACAAGAAGTGTCAACATGAAATATCAGAGATATCAACTGTCAAACTTAGTACTTAAGGATATCAGACATTCCATACTTAATAACCTAATATATACAGTAAGTCAGATGGCTATAAGTATGAAGAAAAATTGTGCAGGGGTGGGACTAGACAGTACTGGGGAAAGGGAGTATAATTTTAAATACAGGGAAAGCTTCCCTGAGAAATTGGCATTTGAGGACAGATCCGAAGGAGGTGATGGAGGAAGACATGTGGGTGTCTGAGGAAGATTGTTCCATGTAGGGGGAACAGTCAGGGGAGAAGCCCTGTACTGGGACTGTGCTTGAAGCGAGAAGCACACCAAGGAGGACTGTGCAACTAATAAGTGAGGCCTGGAAAGAGTCGAAGAAATTAGGTCTGAAAAGAAGTAAGGACCAGATCCTGTAGGGTATTGTTGCCCATTATAAGGAGGGCGGTAGAGGTTCAGGAAAAGAAATAGAAGTAAAAAATATATAAAGTAGAATTTCCAGGGGGTATCAAGGAACACTTCCAATTAAGGGTCAAGAATTAAAATGAGACCAGACAGTATCCCCGTTTTCTCCAGCTACATCAGCTGCATAGGTTCAGGCACAGAGTAAGTGGGAGATTGAATTTAAATAGGGCCTGGATTTTATAAGACTAACACAGAAGAAAGAGAAGAGCAAGGCTGCTGAGGGTGTTTTGAGAGGGTAAGATTGTGGGATATTAGCTAAGTAAGAAGGAGACTGAGAATTTTAGGGAATGAGAAATAGTATAAGTAGAGAGGGGTCAAAGAAGGTTTGCAGCCAAGGCACTAGAGGCAATGAACTGAAAGGTTAGGCAATGATTGGTGAGTGAGATGCTTAACACTGAAAGCATGGAAGACTTCAATTATTGGTCATGAAAAGTTCTAGGGTACAATGAAGAACCTGTGTAGCTGAAGTAGAATGCAAGTAAATGGACAACCTCTCCACATCTAGGTCCAGTGAGAGAATTTATGGGAAATAAATTAACTACTTGAGAGCACATATTCCCTAAGTTTGCTATTGCTATTTTTCTTTCAGCAGATATTTTTTGCAATGCCATCTATATTCAGGGCAATAAATGTGGGCTTCTTAAATAAGGACTTTAGCACTGTACAACCCTGTCATTTATTTTGATAGACACCATCTTAACTCATATCTGTTGGCATCTACAGCATGTTTTTGAGAAGATGGGCATTCATACCCCTATGTCCTAGAAATGCATATTGAGCTTCCCTACGTGCCTTCCTGCTGCTATTTCAGTGGAGAAAGCAATTCTCTGATTCCTCCCTATGGCATTCAGCAGAGAGAATGGCGCCTGCAGGTTCTAGGGTGGAGAAATCCAATCAAGTAGTGCTTTGCATTGTCTCATAATGGTGACACTGTCTTCAAAGTGTCTGCAGAGGACAAGTACCCAAAAGATATGACTTGCTAGAAATTCAATCATGCACCCTAAGTAGTAGATCTGAAAATATAATTGGCTAGTGATTTCATTTTAATCTTCTTTTTTTGTTCACGTCACTGTCTTTGTACCCTGCGTGTTCTCTCCCAGACTTACAAAGTGTGTTTTCTTGAATTTGTTCTCTTTTTTAGTTCACACAACCCTAATGATTCTTCTTTGACAAGAATCTTTCACTCCAACAGTTCAATTCAAGTCATCCACATGCTTATTAAGAGCAAGGTCCTAGGTCCTAGCGGGAAATAGAATAAAAAGATGAATGAAATCTGGTCCCTGAAGGCTAAGAGCTTGCTGTGAGGAAAGAAATTTGGTTCACATTGCCTCCCCAATCCTTTGACTAGGCAAGAACAGAATATTGTCTAAAGCCTCCTCACATCAGCAATTCCCTGGCGTAGTGCCTGGAAATAGAAATTTTTTAAATTTATGACTGACACATAATAATTGTACATATTTATGGGGTACAACATGATGCCTTGATACAGGTATACATGGTACAATGATCAAATCAGGGCAATTAGCATATCTATCATCTTGAAGAGAGGTTTTTGAAAGCTCTCATTACAAGGAAATGGGAATTTTTAACAGGCAACTGAGATGCTTGTGCACACTACGCCATCCTGATAATGCATCTGTATTTCTCATCTGGATCTCTCCTTTAGTAAGTGCTGAGAGATCCTACTTCCCCAATTTTTTTTTCCTATTTCAGTGTTTTACCATGTATATCATGTTCCTATGCAAAAGCTCAATTTCCCCCTTTGTTTACTATAAAAGTAAACTTTATAGTCTTTGACTGGAAAAACAAAGTATTCTAAAACCTGCCTGCAACATATCTTTCTGACTTTGCATCTTAAGAAATAGTTTTCTGTTATGGAAAAAAAACGAGAGCTTGTGGAGTCAGAGACCTCATTCCAAATTACGGTTATTCCTAGGAGTAAATCTGGGTGGCACGTAGTATGGTGTAATGACGTGAGTTCAAAGCAATGGTCAACCAAGGCTCAACACCTTCATTTGCAAATCTGTATTCCAGTCCCTGGCACTTCATAAGTGTTAAAAAAACATTTACTCTATTTGTCTATGCTCCAGGCAAACAAACTCCTAGTGACGCAGAGGTCTTTCTCCATTCTCTTCTTTACAAGGAAGTGTTCTCTGTCTGTACCATCTGTCCAAATCTACTGCTTCCTGTGGGCTCAGCCCAGGTGCCCCCGCCTTGGAGGCCTTCCAAGACCATCTCCTGGCCAGGAGTGTCGGTTGCTTCCTCTTCTTTACACACGTTTCTCTCCTACTTGGCAATGATCACATATTTGTATGAATTGAAATTACTGTTGTAAAAGTGTGCTTTGACTTATTTTCCTTTGAACTATTTATCATAATGTGCAAATATTTTCTCTTTGTGCATGTTTTTAATATCCCCTTCCCCACTGCCATCTTCCAGACTGTGTGCTCCGTGAGGAAGGAGATCATCATCTCTTGTGTTCACCTTTGTATGGCCACTGTCCTGATGAACGCCTGTTACATAATTAAATTAGGCACTCAATAAATATTTGATGAATAAACATTGGATCTTAAGGCAGGTATCATATCTTACATTTTGTATCCCTTACAAAACTACCATGGAGTGACGTGTATGACAGGTAAGGTCATTTCTTTTGGTGAATACATAGGTTAGTCGGGAACAGGTATGCCAAAGAAAAAAAATCAGGAGTAAACAAGATGAAATGTTTTAACAGAGACACTGTATTACTTTCCTAGGATTGCCAGAGCAAAGCACCACAAACTGGGTGGCTTAAAACAACAGAAATTTATTGTCTCATAGTTCTAGTTGATAGAAGTATGAAATTAAGGTGTCAGCAGAATTTGTTTCTTCTGTGGGCTGTGGAAAGAATCTGTTCCAGTGTCATTACTCAGCTTGTAGATGGCCATCTTCTCTTTATGTCTCTTTACATCATCCTCACATCATCCTCATTCTGTAGGTCTCCAAATTTCCTCTTTGTATAATGACATCAGTCATGTTCGATTAAGACCTATACTAATGACCTCACTTTAACTTGATTACTTCTTCTGTGAAAACCCTATCTCCAAATAAGTTCACATTGTAAGGTACTGGGAGTTAGGACTTCAACATATAAATTGTCAGGGAGAGATACATTGAACTCAATAATAGGCACATAAAAAGTTCTCTGGAGCATAGGAAAAGTGACACATTTCTAGATCTATTCCCGGCCCCCCAAAAAAATTTTGAACTGGCATACAAAATATGTAAAAAGTACAACAGAATGAAAAATAAACAAGAATATAGGGAGGATATGTTAAATTATCATGCTTCCCTAACATGTTACGGGGCATTACATGGTGCTAGAATTATTAACTAATAATTCTAAACGATTTCAATTAAAGGAATATATTAAGTGGTATTATATGGGAAGTGCCAGAGCATCCTCATTTCTCTCCAGTGGGAGAAACGTTTTCATTTGAGACTCCATGAATAATATAATCTTTCTGTGAATCTTTTTGTGACAGAGTCTCTCTCTGTTGTTCCAGCTAGAGTGCAGTGGCAACATCATAGCTCACAGCAACCACAAACTCCTAGGCTCAAGCGGTTCTCCTGCCTCAGCTTTCCTGAGTAGCTGGGACTATAGGTATGCGCCACCACACCCAACTAATTTTTCTGTTTTTTGTAGAGACAGAGGTCTCATTCTTGTTCAGGCTGGTCTCAAACTCCTGACCTCAAGCGATCCTCCCTCCTTGGCCTTGCAGAGTGCTAGGATTATAGGTGTGAGCCACCACACCCAGCCTACTCTGCCATTTTGAACTGATAGGAATAGATATTACACTTGATCTTAGCCAAAAGGCTGAAAAGTGATATGAACACATCATTTTATATAAGGGACTTGAGTATCCTTAGATTTTAATATCCACTGAGATCCTGGAAGCAATCCCCCCACAGATGCTGAGGGAGGACAGTGTGTGTGTGTGTGTGTGTGTGTGTGTGTGTGTGTGTGTGTATTCACAAACATACATATATGTGTGTATATGTATACATATGTAACATCTCTTTTCAGTACAAAGAAACATTTGAACACAGATGGGTATGGTACAAGAACAGAATGTGAAGACATATAGAAGATTAGCAAAATTTGGGCCAGGCAAAAAAGAGGAATTCAATCAAGCCAAAATAAAGAACATTCTCATAGCTACTCTTGATTAAGGAATTACTAAAATGGAATTAAATATTTATACCAGACTAGGACCCCAAGTTGAATGACTCTAGCACAATCCACATTGATAACCACGTGTGCCCCAAGGAAAGCTGTGCAATGCCTGGCTCTGCCAAAACCCCATCATTTATCACTGATAATCTGTTGTCCATAATCATGTTTAAATGAATGGTATTTTAAAAGTGCATAACTTGTATTATTTTCTTTAAAAGCAAGTAATTTGTCTCAGTTATAGAACTCCTCCATGTATTGGGCTGTGACAGCCTTACCTGATTCTTGTTGCCAAGAATCCTGTACCCAGGAAGTGAGAATACAAAGTAAATTACTAAAATATACACAAATTAATTAGAGGTATGCTACCTGTTGAAATATAACCTAGCACAAACACCTAAGCCATTTTCTTATAAATCTAAATTAATTTTCTGTGTGCAGAATTTTAATTGAATGAAACAGTTTACTTTGGACCACAAGGGGGCCTTTCTGTCAATAACATAGTCCACTTATGCATAAGTTAGTAAGGAAAATGGAAGCAAAAGACACATCTATGACCCCAAGTCTCTTCAACTGAATGAAGGTAACAAAGAAACTTAACAGATGAAGAAACTACTTTTCTTTTTTAAGAGTCTTGGATTCACATCCCTAATACAGTTGTGCTTTCTCTCTTCCCTGCTTCCCATTTCACCCCATTATATAGCACCATGTTCCCCAGGAGCTCCCAAATGAAGGGCATAACTCAGCTGTGTTAACTCTCTACGGCAGCAAATATACTGGTCTTGCAATGTTCAGGCTTGGGCACTTTTTTTTACTGGAGGTAAGACATACAGCTGCCCAGGCTTGACAACATAATGCTGGTACTAATACTAACACTAATACTAACACAAATACTAATACTAATACTAATACTAATGGCAGATTTCTGTTCTATTGAGTTACTTGGCTTGACGTGTAGAGATAACAACATTCATCTGAAATACTGACCCCCTCGCCCAATGCCTGAGTACAAAGCACACCAATAATCCCACATCACCATAGATAACTTTGTTTTACATTTTATTATGTTACTAAACTAAATTTTTATCTTATAGATCTACCTTCATAGTTTGTTGCTCGCTTAATGTTATCTCAACCTTCCATGTAAAACATTAAGCACAGTACCAACAAATAAGCAATTGCAAATAAGCAATAACTGTTAGTTATTATGTATTATTACTTCTTTTAAACATGTTAAACGACAACTCTTGATTCCTAGTTCAACGTTCTTTCTATTAAATCACAAAATCCAATCAGATAATATATAATAATAAGATGGGGATAAGTGTCAAATATCCAGATGGAAACACAGATGGAATTGGCCAACTTTCCCCAGAAATAGGAAAAAGGGTATATAAGAGAGACAGGACTGAGCACTCTGAGCAGAAGCTAAGCTGTGACAGGATATCTGGGTAATCCCTACCAAGAGGACCCTTTTCTTCTGGAGTCTGAAACTGGGTTTCAACTCTCACTTTGTCCTTATCTAGAGACTCAATCTGTTCCCTTGTGATTAGCATTAGTTCAGAAATCCTTAGAACATCTGAAAAGACTAAGTCCTTGTTTATGGACAGAGGGTAAAGGGTTATTTTGCGGAGAAACTACTGATTCCCACTTCATATCAACTTTCTTGTTACTGAGCTTTCCAAATGGGGCCCTCTTTCTAGGCTTGCCCCCTTAAGGATAAGCTGTTCCCCTATTTATTTAGGTCTGAGATCTGGAAACATTTCTTTTCCTGTGAGTTCAGCTAGGACAAAGCTGGAGATTTTCTATATAAATTTATACTAAAAAAAACTCATATTTTTTAAAGGGCAAAATTTTTAGAAATTGGAACAAAAACATTTACAGAGAAAAATTTCTAATCCAAATTTCACTCCTCTAACTGTATTTTGACAGGTTGGCCTAATTTTTCAGTCTTTCTGGAGAATGCCTTGAAATGCCCACCCTCTCCCCACAGCTCCCTCCTTTCCTTTGACTTTCCTGCTGTGGAGGGGAAGAGCTGGGGCAGAACAAAGCAAGTTCCTCACCAGGAAGGGCAAGAAACAAGGAACTGAATTATCAACAGTTGGAGAAAGAAAGCTGACGTCAGTATCACTTCATATGATCGTGTCAGAGTCACAGGCAGATAGGCCAATCTTGCTGAACAGTATGATTTTCCCGCTGCTTCTGAAGGTAAAGAAGTCTTTCTTTTACAAAGCTGTCCTAGCTAGTAATCTCACAGGGCATAAAGAGTTTATTTGCATGTTATTGGTTAGTGGCTCAGAATACCAAGATACAATTCATATTGAAAATGGACACAATCATAAAATAGACATTTTCTAAAGAAAATAACAAAGTACTCTAGTGCAGGAGGGCATTGAATACCCTAATATAAATCAGAAAGGTGTGTAATAGCTCACAAATAACCTTTTCCAAGCCCTCAAATGGTTACTTAATAAACTCCCACTCCAGCAACAAAAAATCCCTTAACAGCTAAATAACTTGCAATAGAGATATCTTTGGGAGAGACCCTTTCATAATACCCACTGGACTTGGAATACAATCCAAAATATCAAACTGATAGATAAGCAGCTTTTTCTGAATGTGGGGAAGTTCATAGTCAGTAAGGGAGACGGCAAAAATGCAGGCAGGAAAGGTCTATATAAAGGAAAAACAAGCAAAAAGGAAATGAGCAGTTTCTGTCTACTTTGCATTCTGGCACTCCATCATAATTTCAGTTCCTCCAACATACCAAGCTCCTTCCTGCACCATAACTATTGTGCATTTAGCAACTTCTGCTTCAAATGCTACTTTTCTCATTTTCAGTCTGGCCCTCAGATAAAGCAATATTTATTTCCTAAGGGAAATCTTCCTCCTTTTACCCCTCCCTATCCCCAGGCTAATCTCTCACTGCATCCTCTATTTTGTTCATAGGATTTTTTTCTAAAACTTAATCTTATATTTATTTGTATGATTATTTCTTGTGTGACTATCTCCCCAGTAGGCCCTAGTTCTGGGGAGGAAAGGAAGCAGGTCTACTTTGTTTCCTATTGTATCTGCTACACCTGTCACAGTTTCTGATGCACAGGAGACACTCAAGAAATATTTGTAGGTGATTGAATAAAGGACAGAGCAGCTTTCGAACCCTAGCTGTACTCGTTCATCTAAGCTGCAAGTTCATTACCTCTAAAGTTAGGGTAAAGGTACAAAGTAATTATCCAGTCTGGGTGATGGTTCATGGAGGTGCCTGCTCTACTTGAGCAGATGTCAAAAGTTTTTCAAATTGAAAAAGTACTATCCAGTCATAGGGCTACTGATATAAGAAGTAAATAAGATAATGTATATAAAACAGTTGGCTCAGTGCCTAACTCTGTGTTCATAAATATTCAATTAATATTAGCTATTATTATTATGATTTCCAAAGAGTCCATTAAAAGATGTTGAAGAATGAAGGCAGCAATACCAGTGAGAGAAATTTCCATTACGTCCAACTATTTATCCTCTAAGCTAACATAACTGCCAATAGGAAGAAAGAGGAACATTACCAAAGATTTTAAGTTGCAGAGAATGTCCAACCTTAAATTCACCCCACAAAATTTTCTAAGCAAAGGAGCATAGGGGATTTAACCTTGTTTTCTTGACAGTATAGATAGACTTTATTGTAAGAACAAAATAAAAACTTGGGGAAATGCAAAGGGAGAGAAAGAACAAGTTTGCAAAACCGATTGTCACAATTCCTTCTCTGCCCTCTTGACTTTTATTTCTGATAGGAAATAAAATATACGAAGGAATGTGCTGAGGAATAACCTAAACAAACAAGCCAACACCAAAAAAATAATTTTAAAAATTAAACAATTAAAATAGACATCATCTGCTAAAACAACGATTGGTAGAGCTAACACAATTTCTTTTTTCATGTATTCCTTCCTTCATTTGACAAACGTACATACACTCTGTCTCAGGTAGTGTAATATACTTGGGGCATTCAGAATTAATTAGGCATTATTCCTGCCCTTGAGTCAGTCTAATGAGGAAGAAAAGCTCTCAGTAATGATGTCATGTCCTTCAGTCTGTTACAGATGTGTAGACAGAGTACTATGGCAGCACAGAAGATGGAATAAAAACATCTTCCTGCCGAAGTCCAGATAGAAGTCCAAGGCAGAGGTGATACTAGAGATGAGCCTTAGTACATGACTAGAACATTTACATAAAGTTAAGTAGCAGCGAGCATTACAGACAAATGAGACAGCCTAATGCCACAAAAAAGCCAGGAATGTTCCAGAAACCATTGGAAGTTCAATATATCCAGTTTTTATGATATGTGATGGGAGCAGGGAGTGGGGCAGTAGTGCTGAATGAGTGAAAGCTTAATTATTGAGGATCCTACCCTGCAAGTAAAAGAAATCCACTCCAGTTAGTTTAAGCAAAAAGGATTAAGGGTGGCAGGGGTTGTTACAAGGACACAAGAAATTCTCACAGAACCCAAGGGTAGGAATGACAACGGGTCTCAAGAAACTGGAACTGAGATCTTGGAGGTCATGAATTAAGGGAATACTCCATTTCTAATACTATCTCTGTCCCTTTCTGGGCACGTAGTTTATTCTACTTTCTAGTTAATCCTACTTTGTTTGTTATCCTATGTGGTAGGCAGAAGCTGACTAGTCACACACATAACACTTCCAGCCACTTTAAACTTCAATTTAGCACTTCAGCAAAAGACTCTCTCAAGCTGAATCAGATATTTATTCTTCATCCAATTAACTGTGCCCAGAGGCAAGAGGTTTTCAAGGTAGATGTCCATCAAAAGAATAGATTTGTGTAAGATTTTGGAAAGATTTGTACATCTTGATGAAGAGTTTAAACTTTAGTGGGAAAAAAGAGTAAAGACAATGGTTTCCAAGCAAAAGATGATGTGACTTTTTTTGGTTTGTTCTTGTATGATTACAGTTGTGATAGCTGGGTATGAGCACAGGTGAAAGTCAAGAATGACTGTTTTTTAGCCTGAATCAGAGTGGAGTGTGGTGTCATTTATCCAGATAGGACAAGCAGGGAAGTCTGGCAAGAGGTGGGGTTGGTATTGGGAAGGTAGAGAGTAAATTTTTTGGGCAGCGGATGGTAAACTAACTTCTCTTTGACCATATGAAGTTTGAGTCATCTAATAGACTTGCAGGTGGAGACTTCAGTTAAGCAATTACATATTTCATTCCGAATCTCAAGGGAGAAATCTGGGCTGACAATAAACATGAAAAAAAAATGCAGGTTTCCATCAAGATCAGAAGTACTTAGTGACATCAGCTTCTGTAACAAATCAATCCATTGGGTTAAAAAATAGTTTATTTTTTACTTCTATAAAGTCCATTGGGGCATTATTGATTGCTTCTAGCAATGATTCAGGAATCTAAGCTTTTTCTATCTGTGGCTGTACCATCCCCTAGGGCCTCTGAATCTTCTGCTACATCCCTGTATGTAGCTAAATGATTGGGGTAAAGAGAGAGAGGAGAAATTTGTTTAGAAGTTTTTGGGGGGGCTAAGTTTGGAAGTGGCTTACATGACTTCCTCTCATATTTTATTAACTCTTGTGCAATAACATGGACACACCTACCTTCAAGGGAGACTGAGACATGTAGTCTAGCTGTGTGCACAGGACAACAAGGAAATGTGTTTGGTGAACCTCTAGCCAGTTTCTGTCAAAGCATAGATGGTACTTAGAGTTTGAAATCACCTCAAGAGATACTATAGAACAAAAAGAGCAGTGCCAAAGGGAAAGCCTTCGGACACTCCAGCAATTAAAGGTCTAGTAAAGGAGAAGGAGCTGGCAAAGAAGACTAAGAAGGGATATCAGTCAGTTTCAGAGGACAGTGGTGTCACAGTCTGGAAGAGAAAGTGTTAATAAGGGAATTAACAATTAACTTTGTTAAACTCTTGGAGTGTCTACACTGAATTTTTACATATCCTTGAGGGCAGGTTTATACAGAAAACTATTCAGAGTTTGGCTTTGATTTTTATAATCAATATTTGATATATTGAAGATAGAATTTTGTTTTTAAAAATTTGTTCTTCCTTAGCTTCTTTATGTTTAGCATATATATCTTATTCTATTTATAAATCTAATAAATGTTAACAATAACTTGTGGGAACTTTTAGAATTTTTGTCTTATTTTATATGCTTAGTTAATTAAATACCATTGACTGTTTCAAACAGCATTTATAAATTTAATGTATCCTAGTAACTTTTTAGGAACATCAGGGGTCTAATAAATCTTTCTAAGTATTTAAAATTTATTCTTGTAAGTCTAATGAATTTAATTTATAATCATGAGGAATCAATTTACTTTACATATTCCAGTAATAGTGCATATAAATATAGTAAGTATTTTCAATTTAAAACCCAAAAAGTGAGCTCAATTACTTAATTATACAGCTTACATTTCAATCAAGCCTCATTGAATAGGCCAAATTCTTTTAAACAGCACACATCACATTTTTGAAATAACTAAATATGCTTAGATTTCTTACAATTAATGGGTTCAAATACCTATCATTTCTGTTTAAGTTAAAATATTATAAAAGTACAAAGAAAACAAGAATGTCACCACAGAGTCTTTGAGAATACTTTCTTAGATGGTTGGAATTTGCATGTTGACCTAAGACATAAATAAGGACACTGACATTTGTGACTGTGATAGGACATACTGAGTCCTATCTGTAGTCACTATATCAATAATTGATATTAATATCAATACACTAATAAATGGCCTTGCAGATTTCATAGCCCATGTAGATTGAATGCTTGAGTTTGAGTTTTCCCTAATTCTTTTCACAGGACTCTGCAAACCCACCCAGGTGGTTATATCATTGGATTTAATTTTCTTTGGCTTTTATGTTATTTAAAATATCTTCCTACATAGGTCTAAATACCTCCAATCTTGATGGAAACCTACACTTTTGTCATGTTTTTCCTATTTGGTAAGAATGGATATGGCGCTAAAGAACTCTTATAGCAATACTATGCCACAAGGTTCAGTTATTCCACAAAGACAGAAAAAAAAAAAGGAATCAAGGAGAATTGACAACTGCCTTTGACAAGATATAGATCACTGGTAACTTTGAGAAGAGCTTTTTCTGTGGAGTAACAGAGGTTATAAAAGGAGTAAAATTGAAAATTTGTCTATAGTTGCATATGTGAATGATTGAGATAGATTTGAAACCAGGTATGTATGATTTCACACACCTAATTTATTGAACATCTCAGCTTAGCCTAGCCTACCTTAAATGTGCTCAGAACATTTACATTAGCTTACAGTTGGGCAAAATCATCTAACACAAACCATATTTTATAATAAAGTGTTGAATATCTCATGTAATTTATTAAATACTGTATAGAAATAAAACCAGAATAGTTGTACTGGTCCTTGAAGTATGGTTTCTACCTAATGCGTATCACTTTTGCACCATTGTAAAGTCAAAAAATTCTAAATTGAACCATCATAAGTCAGAGACTATCTATTGAATTTTTATGCAAATCAAGTTTACATAGAAAGTTGTGGTATTGGTGATGAAATACTCCGTTTTTTATGTCTATTCTTTAAAATATTAAAAAGTGACTGAAAACGATAAGGTAGATCTTTTATGTGCTGATGTAAAGGCTACATTATTGAATAAAACAAATTACAAAATTACAGACATAAGTATATATAAAAACTCCTACAAATCAAAAAGAAAAAAGGCAGAATAGAAATATAGAATAGAATAGAATAGAAAATGGGACAAAACACTTGGTCAGTGCAAAAAAGAGGAGAGGAATACAAATGGGCAACAAACAAAGGAAAAGTTAGGCCAGGTGCTAATGCCTGTAATCCCAGTACTCTGGGAGGATGAGGTGGGGAAGATCGCTTGAGCCCAGGAGGTCAAGGCTGCAGTGAGCTACAATCGCACCACTGCACTCCAGCCTGGGTGACAGAGTGAGACCCTGTCTCAAAAAAAAAAAAAAAAAAAAAAGCTGATTCATTTTGTTAATCATCAGGGAAATACAAGTTGGTTGGCAAGGACATAGAGAAACTAGAATTTCATATTGCTGATAAGAGTGGTATTTAAACACCTTACAAAATTTTAAAATTTTCTACTAAAGCCAAATATTTATATACCTATGACTTCTAGATATATACCCACAAAAACAAATACATATGACTTCCAGAAGATATGCACAAGAAAGTTCACAGGAGCACAATTTCTAATAGCTAAGAACTGAAGGCAATCTAAATATCTATCAAGAGCAGAATGAATAAAGAAATTGTGGTGTATTTGTACAATCAATTAGTCCATAGAACTGAAAAGGAATGAACTATTGCTACATGGAAAGATACCGATGGTCCAGTGGTGTGCTGGATATTGCTTTTACCAGCTTACAAGAGGCAATTTTAGGAATCTCTTTCCAACTGCACATTTAGTAACTTCATGTTGTTTCCTTGAAATCTCCCATGGTGGGAGTATTTGTACCACAGAAATCAGTAAACACTGCAGATCAGAACTTTTCCCCTTACTTTGCAGAGCTGATTTACTAGCACACCATTAATGTATCTCACAACATAACTCTGAGGGAAAGAAGCCAAACAAACAAGTATATATACTGTATGATTCCATTTATAGAAATTTCAACAACAGACAAAAGTAAACATTGGTGTTAGAATTTAGAATAGAGGAATGGAGTATATCCTTCTACTGAAGGGTAGTGATGTAAAGGGGATGTGAAGAGGGCTTCTGGAGTTCTGGTGATGCTCTGTTTCTTGATCTTGATGCTAAACGACCAGTGTGCTCATTTCATGAAAGTTCATTAAGCTGTAGAATTATAAATTTGTGTACTTTATATATGTGTATGTTAATTCAAAGTTTTCTTAAAACAAAAATAAATAGAGCCATAGCATGATTTCGTTTTGTATTTGAAAAGTAATACTTATATTCATAGAAAAATGTCTGGAATGATTAATATCAAAATGTTTATAGTATTTAGCTTTGGAGGGTGATATGTTATAGGAAAGGACAGACAAATGTAAAATAGTACTTGAGCTTCTTACTTCCTATACTTATTCCGACATTTTAAAAAATAAGCATGTTTTATTTTAGTAATAAAAATTAACAAAGAAAAATATACATTTTACTTAAATATTAAAAACATACTCTTTCTTAAAATACGTTCTTTTATAGTTACCCCATGCCATTTGTGAAATTGGAAGGAGTATTGCTAAGTTTTCTATTTCTCAAAATTCCAAAGCAAAGAAACTTGTCTGCAAAGATTCTCTCTGAAAAGATTTCCTAGTTTAGGTCAAGTTAGCATAAGCAGAATGAGAATTAATTACTTTGAAGCAATGGAATTTAGATGAATGATTAAGGAACATGCTCATTCATCTATGCCCCTATGTTTTTGTTTCAATCAATTTTTTTGATCTATAATTTATATACAATAAAATGCACAGATTTTAAATGTACCACTCAAAGAGTTCAAAGAATATAAATGCTTATGTAACCCTCCCCATTTAAAAAGATTGAAATTTTTAAAAAATCAAATTACTTTGAGAAGTTAATTACAATTCTTATCTTTCAGAGTTATGCTATTTAGTGTGCAGTTTACAGTTCAGGAATGCTGCACCTAAAGATTAAGAAGCAACCAGGGAATGTTAAAGTATGTTTTTTTCTTGACTGAGTTAAAGTATGTTTCAAAAGCAAATATGGGTTAGAGGCTGGAGATAAGAGGAACTAAAATTATTTTAATTTTTTTCAAGAACAGACTCCATTGATGAGTATAGTACTTTAATTTAGTTCATGTTTGCTTCTACAAATCCCTGACACAAAGCGTCATCTTCAATTTTTCCCCAATAGTTAAAAAAGGAAGTATAATATAGCCCAATGTTTATCAGAAGGGTTCAGAAAACAAACATCTGCCAGTTGTTCTCTTGAGAAAGTCAATCAGTTTCTCTAAACCTTAGTTCTCTTATCTGTAAAAGGTAAATAATAATAAATGTGACAACAGAAAAGTCTAGTGTGGCTTGCATAATCGCCTGTGAGAGACACTAAATTCTTTTGGGATATTATGAGAATTAAATGAAATAATACATATAAAGCACATAATAATAGTATCTACCATATATAAAAAGTGCTCATTACATTAGTTATTAATTACTTATTGAAGGTACATCTTCTCCACTAAACTGTAAGTTCCATGAGGTTTATAATATCTGACAGATGTTCATTCATTCTCTGAGTTCTTCAAATGCATCCTCTTCACCACAGAGTTTTATTAATTTAATTATTAATTAAATTAATTCTAAGGTTAAAAATCATTTCTTATATTTAACTGAAATTTGCCTTACTTATAGTCACATCTAACCTTCAAAACAAACACATTAACCATGTGCACTAGATAATGTTACTGAGTGATGCCACATTTTACAAATGAGGAAATATATTCAGGTAAATTGAATGCTTGGCTCCCAAGGGCACCCAGCTTAGATAGGACTAGGTCCAAAATTTAAGTTAAAGTCTTCTGACTCCAAGGCCAATGATTCTTCCAATACTACACGCAAACTGAGTAAATGTACTCTATGCTCAGTGGAGGCTGTATAGTGCTACAGAGTAAGACATTGCATTGTCTTAGTTTTTTGACTTTCAGTGATTTGCTTAATCTTGCTAAATTTCAGTTGTTCCATGTGTAAATGGTAAAAGTAATAGTACAAACCTCAAAGTGTTCCAATGATGATTAAATGAGGTAATATGTATAAAGCACGTCACTCATAATAAATGCTCAATAAATATTAGCCACTATTATTCTGCCATTCCTGGTTAGATTTGACCATAGAAACATTAGGAAAGATATAAATTTAGGATTTTGTTAGAAAGAGATTAAGAAACTCCCTCCTTTCTTATCCTAGGTCATTTAGGAGTTATTTTGGTACACTGTTGACAGATTAATTTTCCCACATTTCTTCATTTTACTCAGAAATTCTTTATCAAAGTACCCAAGACTCTACAATCTAGCCTGTCTTTCTCCACTCTCGCCCTCTGCTTTCCCTTTCCCAAAGCAAACTATTTGCTGTTCCTTGACTGTACCCTGGATTTTCAGCCCTTGTCTACTCTGCTGGCCTCGGCCAATGTCTCTTCTCATCTCCACTGGCTCAAATCCTGCCTGTACTTTACAGTGCTGCCAAATGCGATGCTTCCATTAAGCACTCCCAGTCAATGCATGGTCTCCTCATGGAGTATAAGAACACAGTTGATTTTATAAAGCATGTAGTTATTCTCTCCTTTTAGATATCATTATTATTAAAAATTTATAACCAGGATAGAATTATGTGTGATTGATTCTTCTGGTTAATTCAACAAAGATTGATTTCGTATCTGTTATGTAAGACAGTGGCCAAACACAGCTGGGATGTGAAAATGAAATCTCTGCCTTCCACAAGTTCCAGCATTATTTCTTTTAAATAATGGTTTTGTAATGTAAATGGAGGATAATACCCTACATGTTTATTAATAACAGTGATTCATTAAAAGAAAGAGCAGGGTGAGGCTTTATATTGATGCCAAACTTCCCTGACGACCCAAACCAGTGCACCATTTTCTGCTTCACTTTACTCAGTATTATATTGTATTTTATAGGATTTCAGAGCTGAAAAAAAGTTTTTGAGAATTACGGGAGAGGAGAGAGGAGGTCTCTCTCCCTCTCTCCCTCTCTCCACACTCCTTCTCTCTTTTTTACATAAGCAAGAGCTGCAAATTTTCAAGAGAAACTTTTTCTTAAGCGCCTCTGGAAAGAGGCCGGGTTTCCTTCTCCCTTTGGAGGCGGACAGCGCGTCCCTCTCGCTCGGATTGGTTCAGCTTAAGCTATAAATACTTTTACCGCGGAGAAACCGGACCCCAGGGCTGGGAGCGCATGCCAGCCTCCGGTGACTGATAAGCCAGGCATTGGTGGGAGAGACTTTACCCCGCGCGGGGCTGCGGGTTGTGGACGCGCGCGTGGGGCCGCGGCACAGGCCAGGTCCCCCGGCTCGACCTGCGCCGCGATGTGGAATCTCCTGGACGAATCCGATTTGGCCGCGGTCGCCGAGCGCCGCCCGCGCTGGCTCTGCGCTGGGACACTGGCGCTGGCCGCCGGCCTCCTTGCCCTCGGCTTCCTATTAGGTAGGGGCGCGCTTCGCCAAGCAAGCCTCGGCGCCTCCCCCGCTGTCCCGCGGTTGTGGGACTCGCGGGTCTGCTGCCGAATGGGGTCCTGTCGCTCTCCCCCAGGGCGGCAATTTGGGTGGGGGCAGAGTGGGGATGAGCCCCGCGATTTAGGAGGTGGGTGGCTGGAGGCAGTGCAGGGTTGAGTTTAGACAAGCTGCTTAGACACAGCACGTTTTAGGATGAGCGGTAGAACTCCGGGGGCTGTTGAACAAGGTCGCCCAGGGAGCTTTGCAGGAAGCGCCCCTCGCTCCTTTGGGGTTTTTATCTAGTGCTGTACCTGGGGCTGCTTCAGGTTTATGGTAGAATTTAGGACATTGCTGCAAAGAGAGTCTTTTTCTCTAGTCATTCTTTCCTCCTTAGAAGTAACAGCGGCACATTCGGGAACTGGGTGAATCATTGTCAGCGCTCTGAACAGGTCTTTGACAGCAGGTCTTTTGCGTTGTGCCCTGTGTACTGATTTGCGGACTTAACCCAACTCTCCAAGAAAAACAGAAGCACAGGCGAGCTCAGACTCTTAAATTCTAATTTTGACTTTGTCGTTTTTTAGTGGCCTTGAGCAAGTTACCGAACCTCCCTCAGGCTTAGTTTCCCTATCTTTATGATGAAGATAATATTATCTGCAACTTATCGGTAATAGTAAATGAAATAGCATGTAAATCTCTTAGCACAGTACTGGGATTTTTAGCACTTTTTTTCTCTCTGGTGAGCAGATGCTCCTAATTGGACTTTAACGCACAGGACTAGCCTTATGTATCGCCAGGTCCACCGCTGCTGGGAATTTTAGATCCCTTTTCTGAGATTTAGAAGAGTAGGGCGTGGACCAGCTGGGTTTATTCAGTCTCTTCTAGCTTTCTGTGTGACATTGGGATCGGTCAGAGACTTTTGCTGCACATACAGTGCTTATAACTAAGATGTAGTTGTTAGTAACCACCTAGGGTTGTTGTGGGGTTTAAATGAGTAAGTGCTCAACGATGATACATTTCAAATTGAATTTCCATTTTCTCAACTGCAAAAATGGGAGTTAGATTTGGTAAGGTCTGAGTGGGGATTAAAATCTTTTGCATCTCTTAAAGGCATTTTTTATTCCTCCTGGTGTCACCCCCATCCCTGTATTCACTGCTCAGTGGCGGACACAGAATAGGTTCTTTATTAATGCTTTTTCTCCCTTAGGTTAGGATTCTCTGCTCTCCCCTCCCACACAGGCTTCCATCTTTATCATTGTGTTCAATTTTCAGATCTCAGTTCAACATCTCATCCTCATTGTGTCCTTCCCTGATCCCACACTCTAATTCAAGCCCTTTTGTTTTATGCACAGTTGGAATTGTATATCTTTTTCCGTCCAATTATGTATTTTAATATTCATATATATATGTATATGTTTTTGTATATATGTGATTAATGATTGGAAAGCTCCATGAAAGCTGGCTGGGTGCTGATTTTGTAACAATTTTGTTCCCAAATCCTATAATTTCCCTAAATAAACCCTAGAATGTTGGACCCTGTCCCCCTCAGATTAAAAGCCAACTGCAGGGGCTAATGGCTCTACATGATGTGGCTAGCTATTGCCTCTGGCCTCTTGTGTGCACTGGAGGTCTGGCAGAGATGTTGGCTAAATTATAGTTTCATTGTAGCTTTCTGAACTTTAAATTCTCAACTGGAAACAAAATCTCAGCACATTTTGTACAAATTTAAGAACCAAAGCAAATTAGAGGTCTGAGTTTCCTCCAATACTTTGAAATAATTTATGTACTTGAAATATGTTCATAATTAATTCATTATAAATTGCATTAAATGCTTATGCTAGGTCAATAGAGGAGCAGTCACTGAAGATAGAAGTTTTATGGAGAAAGAAGGTGGATCTCCTTTCTGCCCTCATTTCCAAAAGATCTTGTTATCCCTGTTAGTTGAAACATTAATATCATTTAATTTTAGTGCTGTTTTCCTTATAAAACATTTCTTAGAATAATAGTAATGTTGACCTATCAATGAAGCTAGATAAAAAATATGTTGCAATTAATGTATAATTTAAAAGTCTGTTTGCATGAACTTTTTTCAGTAGAAATAGGCAAGAGAAATTAAACTTCAGAAAATCACACCTAAAGCTGGAGGTGATTGATAATGTGTTTTATATATGATACATACAACAATAAAGAAAAATAAGTTCTGTCTATGAGCTCATATCTCATTGCTATTTTTGGATGTATTTTTCAGGGTGGTTTGTAAAATCCTCCAATGAAGCTACTCACATTGTTCCACAGCATAGCATGAAGAAGGCATTTTTGGATGAATTGAAAGCTGAGAACATCAAGAAGTTCTTATAGTAAGCATATGCTTGAAAGTTTATATGGACAGTTTGTTGGAAAAATTTACCATTCCATTTAGAACTCTTGGTCCAATATTTCATATATAGGAACTGGCTTTTTTTTAAAAAGTTTTATTTTTCAAGGGTCTTGTATCACATTTTATTGGGGAAAGGATTATACTCTCAGCTGAACTTTATCATTACAGAGGTTTTAGAGCAGGAGTTAGCAGTTAGACTTTTTCTGTAAAAGGGCCAGCCTTTGTAGACCGATCTCTGTAACAACTATTCAGCTCTGCTATTGTAGTACAAAGAAGTCATAGAAAATGTATAAACAAATAAGTGTGTCAGTTCTGATAAAACTTTATTTATGGGCACTGAAATTTGAATTCCATATAATTGATGTGTCATAAAATATTGTTCTTGGTTTTTTTAAACCCATTTTTAATGTAAAAACCATTCTTAGCTCGTGGACTGTAAAAATATAGGCAGTGGGCCAGATCTGGCCAGATTCGACCAGTGGAACTTAGTTTGCTGACTCATGATTTAGAGAAAGATAGTGTATTTCAGTAAAAAAAAAAAAATTAATAAGATTGGACTTTGGAGTCAGACAGAATTGAGTTTGAATTCCATCTTTGCCCTTTAATTGTAAAGTAACTTTGGGTGAATATTTAACCTTCCTGAGTCCTTATTTCCACACTTGCAAAATGGGGATAACAATATTATTGTGATGTGGATGAAACTGAAGAGCATATATTTGGCGTATTTTAAAAACTAGCACTCTACTTCCTGGAATACCTATCTCTAGTGTAGACCAAAAGAGATAAATGAGTACATTTTAAAAGTATTTACAAAGCAACTAAAAATCAAACACTTATATAGAATTATTATATATAATTGATTAGAATACTTAGTTTTTTCAAGGCATGAAATCCCTTTTTTGTTTTTCTTTTACAAATTGGCTTAATGCATGTGTCCAAAAATACTTGAAGTCACTCTAATGATTGAAAGATTCCTTGGTGAATTCAAGTTGTCATTTTGTAAAAAAAGACTATTATATACACATATATATGTGCGCACATAGGTATGCAAAAATATGCACACACATAATGATATAAACACATATATTTCTATATTAATTACAATAGAATTAAAGCTATGAATAAAAATTTGATAGGGCACCTTCCAGATCTTTGGAAGGGCCCTTTGAAGTGAGAGATCCTGAAGCTTAAACTTCTTTATCTTTGTGGAAACTCTTCCTTTGGCTCTTACACTTACACCACTATAATCATGTATAATAGGTATGATAAAAGTGGAGGTCTGGAAAGATATGGTCTTAACTCCTAGACAGAGCTGCTGCTCCTGCTACCTTCTTCCTTTCCTAACTTGTTACATGGATGGACCAACAAAGAAGAAAAATGAATGCCTTTTTTTCTTTTTTTTTTTTTTGAGACAAGAGTGTCTCTCTGTCGCCCTGGCTGCAGTGCAGTGGCGTCATGCTAGCTTACTGCAACTTCAAATTCCTGGGCTCAAAGGATCCTCCTGCCTCAGCCTCAGGAGTAGCTGGGACTACTGGCCCGCGCCACTGCGCCCAGATAATTTTTCTATTTTTGGTAGAGCCAGGGTCTCCCTCTTGCTCAGGCTGTTCTCAAACTCCTGAGTTCAAGCGATCTTCTTGCCTTGGCCTTCCATAGTGCTGGGATTACTGGCAAAAGCCACTGCACCCAAGCTGCCTTTCTTTATTTTTCTTTTTGGACCCTCAAGCAAGATCTAAGCAGTCAGAGTCTTGTTTATTCTTCGCAGCCCTAACCAAGCTCCTCTAACTGTTCAGAACTCATTAACACACAAAAGAAAGATTAAGAGAACCTCCACTCACCCCTCCAAGGACTACAGGATCTCTAGAAGCCTCCTGGACTTTCCAGATTTCTAATTTGCCATTTATCCATCAGAGAGCTTCCTATTAAAATACCCATTGGCCAGGGTCCATTAAAAGGTAGGACCTCCTATCTTGTCTCCCTTTGTAATCCTTTGTTCTGTTCTTAAAGGGCCCAGTGCCTCTGAGGTGTCTGCCTCAGGACTGAATGGGAGGATTAATTAGGAGTGGTTTTTTCATTCTGCCTGGGGATACAGGGTTGTCTTGTGTTTTCCTTTCTGTTTTGTAAACACCTGGTTAAATTCACAGATCTGTTCACTATTTTGCATCTCTGTAGAAGGATTTTCCTTCTCCACCCTGTTTTGAAAGATAAGATGGTTTTAGAAGAGTGTTCTAGATTTCCAGTTTCAGAATTTTACTGGTATGTGTATGAATACCTGTTCCACCTTTTATTAGCTACCTTTAAGTCATCTAACTTCCCCAAACACTGCCACATCTTTTGTAAATCAGATGAAATGAATTAAAGCAGGTATACTAATAGCTCCCTTTATGAACTGAGACAATGTGAGAATACTTGGGGCATATTTAAAAACTAAACTGACAGAGATGTATGAACAGATTTTTGCTACTTTGGAAAATTTGTAAATTCTTTTTTTTCCCTTCAAAATTTGATATTGTGGTAGAATCAACAAATTACTTATGACACACATGTCAAGGGACTACAACAAAAAAAATTAAGAACTGCTTTGCCCTCTAATATGTTATCTCACTGATCTTAAATGTTTGTGAGGTAGTGATATCTCCCCATGCGCAATGAGAAATTCAAGACACGGCTAGGGTCATACACCAAGTTCATGGCAATACCTGTAATACACCACTTATATGATTTATGCGAATTAATTTATTTAGCATTTGAAACAGATCTTTTTCTTCCTGTTCATCTTTTCCAGGATCTGTTTTGTTCCAAATGAGTGGGTCCTAACCCTGATAATAGCACAACATTTTATCCTAGTTGGTAGTGACAAAACTGTTAGAAGGAATTTCACTTTATAATATTAATAAGATGATTACCTCTCCCTTTTTATGTGAGCAGGTTCGAGATTCCTTATAGAAACTCTTCTTGTGTGTAGGAACAGACTTATAGCTGGTACTTCAGGAAATATGCATAGCCTATGTCTTACTTTAGTAAGCGTTGCAGTTTGTGATCTGTGTAATATAGAAAAAAATAGCAACATCTTGGCTGTTTTTCTGTTTTCTCTGCAAGTATACATTGATGAAGGGATAGAGACTCCTTAGCTGCCTCTTAAATTTGTGTTCTTTTTGTTACCATATTTTACAAATACACATTAGAAATCCTATGTAAAGTGTTATGTCCCTAAACATTTACCAAATGGGGATTTTAATACTATACAATTTAAATACTTTTAATATAATTATTAAAGTAAACAAATTACAGGAATCACATTTTTTAAAAATTGAGTTATTTTCCTTTGTTGTTGATTTACCAAACTAAAAAATTAAGATACACAGTAGAATGAAACAGTTGAAATTGGGATCATAGCCATGTTGCTTAATACTTTTTAAAAAATTACCTTAAGGATAGAATTGTGTTGATTTTAGAAAACCCTACATATTTAGAACCAGAAATTTATGAAATTCCAAAAGTTTATGAACTAAAATAAGTATCTTTCCATGCTATGTAATACCTTGTCATATGGAATTTTTTAAAAAGGGGTTTAAGTTTGAAAATACCAAAAAGCTCTTCAGGGAAACAACAAATTCTCCAGAATGGAGAAATTTAAAACAATCAAAAGCACCTGGATCTAGACATATTAAATGAGAAATTAGTCTACTCATGAAAATATTTCTGGTAGCCAAATTTTGGCCATATAATTTCTTTGTTAAAGATCTTCCTCTTCAGGCTAATTCTTATCATTGATTTTAAGTATATTACTCTTCCTCATGGGTGGACTACAAGAGATTCAGTCTGAGCTTGTGTCAATATGTTCAGATTATTTTTAAATGAAGATACTTTATAAATGAGTGTTAATCAAAAAGTTTCTCACTTGTCTATAACTTTTAATATTTAAATAAGTGTAATTATTAGTAATTCTTGCCATGTCACAACCTGGTCTTTTGGATAAAATTATTTTTTTATCTCTTAAATATATTTTACACAATGAAATAAACAGATGATTCCATTAAATTTCCAAGATGTAACGGTCTTTTTTTTTTGCTTCTCACCTGAGAAGATGCAAAGGTCGTAAGAAAAGAATTGGACACATTACTCATCTACCATAAAGGGTTATAGCCATAGGATTGCACATAACAATACTCTACAAGTATCAGTTTCTCCAGTTTTTCTCTTGAATTATACAAGTATCAGATTCTCCAGTTTTTCTCTTGAATTAGTACAAATTAGAGCATGAAAATTTAAAAGCAGACTTTGAAAATCTATTCAATACAATGATAGTACCACCTTGCCTTTTTAACACATCACATTTCAAAGTATTTTTGTATAAATATGCTTTGTTTTGTTGTTGATTTGAAATAAAGGCTGATTAAACATTAATTTCTAACCACTTTCAATTTTTGTTTACCAGTAATTTTACACGGATACCCCATTTAGCAGGAACAGAACAAAACTTACAGCTTGCAAAGCAAATTCAATCCCAGTGGAAAGAATTTGGCCTGGATTCTGTTGAGCTAGCCCATTATGATGTCCTGTTGTCCTACCCAAATAAGACTCATCCCAACTACATCTCAATAATTGATGAAGATGGAAATGAGGTAAAAAAAAAAAAGAATAAAAGAAACATTCCCCCAATCTATTCTTTTTCAAATACCTTCTATGAAAGAATGGTGCCTTCTGTACCATCTCCAAATACTGATAGAAAACAATATTATTAAATCTTGTGAATAATACCTTTAATATCTCATTACCAGTGTCAACTACTTTCTTATGATATTTGAAGTTAATGTGATTCTGGGAAATAAATGCTTGATAACAGTTGCTTTTATTTTTTAGTGTTACACACCAATATCAAATATGATACATTAGTAAATTTCTAAGCACTGCATAGATTTGGGGTTGCTAGGAAATTCAGAAACCCAGTATGCAGTTTGAGCTAGGAGGTTTTTATTGGTACTTAATGATTATGTCTCAAATGACCATGTGTTCAGCTCTGTGGCAAGAACTTGTGTGTGGGCGTTTGGAGGGGATGAGGGTTTGGAGGCAAGGTCTATAGAATGATTTCTACTCTAAAGAATTTACAATCTAATATGCAAATTGGGGCACATACTTGAGAAGGAGAAGATAATGCAGACAACTGAGATATTTCTTATCATGATATACGTTTAATTTGAAAGCTCATAAAATATAACGTATATTCATCCCTATTTAACATACCTTAGTTTTAGAGCTGCTATGTCTAGAAGAGCCCCTTTCAGTCTAGATAGCTTCCTTTAGTTTTTTTATTACTGGACCTTCTAAATTATATATAGCTTCAAATATGTCCAGCTTGATCAGTGAACTGAAAATGTCATGTGATTTAAATATATATTTAAATGTTTCTTTCCAAAATATGGCAATAACCTCTTACTGACTAATGAATCAATCTCTTCTTAATAATTAACATGTTTTTATGCTTTGCAGTCAGTGATATAATCCCATGCTAAATTTCCCAACATGACTTGGAGCTTTCCATATTAACTACTATTTTAAATCATAGTAGTAAAAATTTTAACTTTAAAAATATTATTAAACTATTTCAAAATTAAAAAAATATTTTTAAAAAAGGTATTGGGAATACCAATGTATATCATATAGTCTCATAAAATAAGAGGTGGCATATCTATACAATTAAGTACTAAAGCAGCGGTCCCCAAACTTTTTGGCACCAGGGACTGGTTTTGTGGAAGACAATTTTTCCATGGACTGGGGGATTGGGGGATGGTTTTGAGATGATTCAAGTGCATTACATTTATTGTGCACTTTATTTCTATTATTATTACATTGTGATATATACTATAAGACTGTCACCAGATGCAGCTTAATTGTCACTTGTCACTCACTGATAGGGTTTTGATATGAGTCTGCAAGCAATTGATTTATTATGGTCTCTGTGCAGACAAACCTCTCTGCTAATGATAATCTGTATTTGCAGCTGCTCCCCAGTGCTATTATCACCACCTCAGCTCCACCTCAGATCATCAGGCATTAGATTCTCATAAGGAGCGCACAGCAACCTGGATCCTTTGTATGCACAGTTTACAGTTTGATGCGAGTGATGGGGAGCAGCTGTAAATACAGATGAAGCTTCGCTAGCTTGCCCACCACTCACCTCCTGCTGTGAGGCCCGGTTCCTAACAGGCCACCGACTGGTACCGATCCACGACCTGGGGGTTGGGGACCGCAGTACTAAACGGTCTTTAAAAGAATGTTTAGGAAAATTATTTAATGACATAATAAAATATTGACAATGTTAAAAAAGATACATATACTTAAACCTCTGTTTTGATCTATCAAATTTGGGGATTGTCTATGTGCAATGTGGATAATAGCAGACTTTCGGGTTTTTTTCTTTTTTCCTTCCTCCTTACCTCCACATTTTGGCTGTACCTTTGCTTTTATTATTTTATTTCATTACTTATTTTTGCTATTACAAGCATTTATAAAGTTAATAAAACCTGTCACATAATACAAAATGAATCATGTAGAACTTTCATTTTGGAGAATGGTAGGTTACTTACCATTTAGGAAATTTAGGTAGGTTAGCTACCTAAAGTTTCTTAATCTTTTCAAGTTATATCCATAGTTCACTTTTATTTTTATCCAAGTTACACATGCAGATAATCATGTACTTTTCCAGAGTGCCTTGCATTCTATTTTCCCCTTTCCAGAAGCAATCACTATTCAACTATGAGTTGATTCTTTTGATTTTTACCTTTATTTCTATAAATAACATGTTTATATTGCTTTAGTTGCAGACTCAGGCATTATCTATTGACATTGTGACAATTCAGCTCTATGCTCATCCCTCTGCACCAATCACCAATGCTCTTACTATCTCCCATCTCCCAGTGCAGTTTAATTGTTATCACTGGCTATCCACAGCTGAGCTATGTGGTAAACTATGATTCCTTTTACACTCCTGCAAAACCTAGACAACATAGTCCCCTCCCTACAGGCAACAAATAGGATTAGTATTTTGTGGATCCTATCAGAAATATTTAGAGACATTTTTTCACTTTTGTTTATGTAGAGGTAGCATACCATATGGATTGAACTATATATTGACTTTTTATGTCACCAAAAAGTATAAATAAATAGAATTTTGTATGCCAAAATTGTTTTAGTTATACTCTGAAAACATAATTTTGAGGCTACTAGTGAATTTTGGAAAATGAACAATGCTTTAAGACTGGTACATACTCTACCTTTGTTAAAGTCAACCCAAAAAAGTCATTTCCTTAACCTTAGAAAACTTTTTCCTAGTTGTTAGAATAATTCATAAACTTGCTGTAAAATTCACTGTGGCACAGTGGTGCTGTAAAAGTGATTACCATAAAGGCAAATCAAGTGAGACAAGTTTGAATACTCCCTTGCCTGAAAGACTTGCTTATATAATGAGTGTTTGTAGATGGATTTTTATTGCTCCTTAGCATAGTTTTTCTTATAATCTTACCCTGTGATTCAGATGAATTTGTACCCTATGTGGATCACAGAAAATATATGGGAAATTTGGAAGATGTGAAGATTTTGGGAGTGGTATTGATTTGGTTTCATTTTAGGTTCGATCAGCTTCAAGAAAGGCAGATAACTAGTGCTCTAGTTAGTATAATATAACATCAGCCCAGATTCATTGCCCTCCTCCCCTCTTTGTATTACTGCACTAATCAGGACCTACAGTATAATGTCGAAAGAAGTGATCTTAGTAAATATTTGTGACTTTCTTCTGGTCTTGAAAGGAATGCCTTTAATGTTTCACTATAAATTTTAATATTTACTGTCTTCTTTTTCAGGTTAATTTAATTCACTTTCTTTCCAAGTTTACTAAGACTTTTTATTATGAATATACCTTGAATTATCAACACACTCTTCTTTTGAGATGAATGTGTAATTTTTCTTTCTTGATCTGATGAGGACATTAAGTGATATTCTGATGTTTAACTAATCTTACATTTTTGGAACTTTTAATATTAATAAGTATTAGAGTTTTAATTCATATATTGATATATATTCAGTTTATATTCATAGCATGTTTAGTCTGTGTTTCTGCAATTTACTTGTTGGATTGTAACATCAATAAAGTATGGATAAGAAGTGTTTTAGTTATCATTAATACATAAATATTTTCTAATTTCCATGTTTTCTTCTTTGATCCTGGAAGTACTTAGAAGTATTTTTAAAATTCTGAATTTAAAGATTGTTATTGTTATCTGTTTGATCTGATTTCTAAATTAAACATATTGTGGTCAGATCATGTGGTTTGTAGGATCCTAATCCTTTGACAATTGTTGAAGCTTCCTTTAGAGCTGAATATGTGGTCAATTTTTTATAAATCTTCTGTGTTTCTTAAGTGTGTATTTGTCTGTTTTTTGGCTTAATATTTTTTGTTTGTTTATTAATTAGAGTTTGTTAATTATTTTGTTAAAATTTCCTTTATCCTTAATGTACTCTCATTTTATTTTTGTTCTTTATTAATTACAGAGATAAATGTTAAATTATTTTACTATAGTGGTGCATTTTTCTTTGATTTCTCTTTGCAATTCTGTCAATTTCTGTTTTCTATAGTTTGGAGCTCTATTATCAGATGTAAACAAATTTAGAATTGTTGGTGAAATGAAACTCATATGTAGTGACCTTCTTTCTCTCTCAATAAGGTTCTTTGACTTTGCTCTAAAATTCATTTTATAAGATAAATTTTTTAAAAAGTTAATATTTGCTTGTTATTTCTTTTTCAGTTTGTTACTTTTAAACTTTCCTATGTTTAAGCCACTCCTTATAAAACGGTACACGTTGATTTTATTCAGTCTGACATGCTATGCTTTTTAATCATTTTTTCCATTTGCATATTTTGTATTTGCTGATATACAGTATTTAGGTCATTCTACCTTCTTATTATATAAATTTTACTCTTCTTGTTTTTTTCCTAAAGCTTCTTTTTCTCTGTTCCTGTTTTTGGATTAATTAATTTTATTATTTTTATTTCTTATAGTTTGGAAACTAAAAAATCCTGCTCCTACTTAAGTGTCACAATTTAATCACTATTTCTACAATATAAAAATCTTAGAATGCTTTCACTTTGGTCATACACCACCAATTTATGCACATAATTCTAATTCATTCTAGTTTTTATAAATTTGAAAAATATAAGTTTATTATTACAATATTATTATTATATACAGTCCTTATCTATTAATTTTTATCACACATTTACAGTATCTTTCCTTTCCTATCCTTCTTGCATTGTCTTAGAGTTTCTTTTAGAGGCTTTAGTATTTTTTTGTTTTGTTTTGTTGAACAATATCCTTTAGAAATTTTCTTTGTTTTACGTGAACATCTGTTGGCCCCAAACTGTTAAATTTTGGTGGGAAAAGGCCTTTCATTTTCATTCTCAAAAGGATTTTTTTGTGGGACATAGATTTGTAGTTTGACTGTTGTTGTCCCTCAGAACCATGGAGAGAATATTCTACTGAATTATGGCTTCCATTGCTACTGTTGAGAAGTCAGCTGCCAATCTAATTTTTGTTCCGCTTGGGTAATCTTGTCTAATCTCTTTTGCAATTTTTAGCATTAAATAAAATATTTAGTATTGCAGTTTTACTATGATGGTATGGATGTATATTGCTTTTTATTCATCTTGGTCAGGATTCATTGGACATCCTGAATTTGAAGTCATGAAGTTCATAATTTTTATCAACTTTGGAATATTCTTAGTTATTGTATATTCAAATGTAGCTCTTCTCCATTCTTCTTCCTTTAGAGTTTTTTAAATTTATGTATCCTGAACCTTCTCATTTTGTTTCTTAGGTCTCTTAATATTTCTTTAATATTTGTCATTTCTACATTTCTGTGCTGCATTCTGGATTATTTCTTTAGATCTATTTCATAAATCAATTTTCTGCAGCTTTGTCTAAATATTTTTTACCCACTTGCACATTATTTTTAATTTTTAATTTTTTAAATTAAATTTGAATTCAATATCATATGTGTGATAAATACAAAAAATGTAGTCTTTGAAGGTATGATTTTACTCTTTTTTCTGTTGGCTCTTTTCCTTAGTACTTTGTATATGTTTAGTGATTTTGTGGCTCTGAGTTCTTCAGCTTTATAACTTTATGGGAATTCTTTAAGGCCTAAGTCTAAGGCTGATTTTTCCTGATCATTTCTGCCAGGCCTCAAGGGGGTACCACAAACTTGTTACTACTTTGAAATAAATTATTTAGCTTGAGGCATACCACACAGATAATGAATGGATTATGGGGCTGTTAATTCTCTGGGGCCCTTTTGTTCCTCCTTTACCTCAATGGAATGAGTTTATTTCAAATTTATCTTTAACACTAAAAGATATTGTTTTTTAATGACCAGCTTTATGCAGGGATCTTCTGTTAGACTCCGTTATTTGGACCAGCTTTAGACTGTCTTAACGCCTGTGTCCCTTTCATGGGGTCCCAGGCTTTAATAGAGCCAACCAGGGCAAAGTAGGCTTTAGTGCTACCTCTCAGGTTTTCTGCTTTCATGTCTTTTTTTTTTTTTTTTTTTTTTGGCTTCTGACTATTCCTTACTATTTTTTTCCAATTCAATTACACACTGAAAAAAAAAATATATATATATGGTTCAGTGTTTTTTATTCTTTTTGGTGTGTATATTGCTCAGTGTATCTAGATACTGTCAGATATGGATTTCCCAAAGATGTAAATTTTTGTTGAAATGAATTTAATATTTAATTTATTCCTAAGTAATTATCTTAGCACTATTATAAGTCACTAAGCTTACTATGAAATGTTACTTTTTATTTGGGGATTAAAATTTTTCTCCTAAATCAAAAGTTGGTTCTTACAGGCCCTCTCAAGGACCTCATGAGGTTAATTGACTTCTAATCTTCTGTGAAACAACTCTACATTTAGGCTTTTATTTACACCAGACTGGGACATGAGCCACTTTAAAAAAATCTATTTCTAATTCTTTCTTCTATTAGGATCCAGTTGTTCTCCTTTTTCCCTTTGGAAGATTATCTTACTACCTTTTCTGAACTTTTCTTTCAGTTATTCAGAAACTTTCTATAGTACTTAGTTATTTTCTGATTGTTTGTTTTTGTTTGTTTAGCTTTGTCACCCTAAATAGATTTTATCATTTGGAGGATCATTACATCTGTATCATTACATCTGTAATGTTCATGTCATGAATTCCTTACAGCTTCCAGCACAGTGATGAGTATCTGATATGTATTATCAAAATACTGAGGAATTCATTAACCCTCTACTGATGTAAAAGATAATGGTGCATTTTTTTTCTTGTTTGGTTGTAGTAATCAAACCTTAACTGATTTACTTTTGATTATAGTATCTTGTTTCTTTAGATTTTCAACACATCATTATTTGAACCACCTCCTCCAGGATATGAAGATGTTTCAGATGTTGTACCACCTTTCAGTGCTTTCTCTCCACAAGGAATGCCAGAGGTAAAAACGTAACACAATAAAATAAAAATGAAAAACAGAAACCTTCCTTCCCTTCTTTCATTCAGGAAATAATTCAAGGGCAATAAAGAGATTTTTGATGTAATCCAAATTCACCTGTTTTCCATAGTTGAGAAACTAGAACTTCTTAGTAAGAAAAAGGAATATTGATTATTTTTTATTTGTGATTTTTTAAGACAAAATCTACTACAATGAGATGCAGAAATCCCAAATGCACATTTATTAATTTTTGACAAATGCATACACCCGTGTAATCCAAGCTCCATCAATGTATAGACTATTGCCATTACTCCAGAAAGTTCCCTCAGGTCCCTTCTTAATCAACTCTACACACCACTAAGGCAATCATTCGTCTGTTTTTTTTTTTTTTTTTTGCCACCATAGATTAGTTTTGCCTATTCTAGAAATTCATATAAATGGGATTGTATGGCACATAATATATTGTGTCTAGCTTCTTTCACTAAGCATAAAGTCTGTGAGATTCACACATTTTAGTATTTATCAGTAGCTTGTTCCATTTTATTGTGGAGTAATTTCCATTGTGTGAATATCCTATGTTCTTTACTACAGTTGTATAACACTGATTAATTTTCAAAGAGTTTGAATAGAGGTATTATTGCCATTTCCACATAAAGAGCATGGATGTCCATTCTAGAAAATTTTATGTGGTTTACTCAACTGTACATGAGTATTATCTGAAATTTTACAATCAAATCCCCAGATTCCTGCATAGTACTTAGCTTTTGGTGAGTGTCTTAGACCCATTTGTGCTTTTGCAACAAAATGCCACAGACTGGGTAATTTATAAAGAAGAGAAAATTGTTTTCTCACAGTTCTGGTGGCTGGGAAGCTGAAGATCAAGGTGCTGGCAGGTTTGATTGTCTTGTGAGAGCTGCTCTCTGCTACCAAGGTAGTGCCTTGTTGCTGCATCCTCTGCAGGGGAGGAATGCTGTGTCCTCACATGGCAGAAGGCAGAAGGACAAGCAGAGCACATGGCTGCGTGAAGCTTCTTTTATAAGGATCTTAATCTCATTCTCTTAGGCAACCCTCTTGGCCTAATCACCTCTTAAAGGCTTCATGTCTTAATCCTGTCACATTGGCTATAGTTTCAGTGTTTGAATTTTAGAGGAGACACATAGCAGTGAAAAAGCTAAATTTGAAAAGATTGATTATAATTTATTAAAGTCTTTTAAAAAGTTCTCTCTCCTAATATAATATTGCACATTAAGTAAATTCAATTTTGGATGTGTTGACTTTAAGGTGCTTAGGACATATCACAAGAAGTTGCTAGTTGACAGTTGGGTATATTGGACTCAATAGAGAGGTATGAGGTCCCTTGTTTGTTTTGTTTTATTTTTACTTTCTCTCTCATTCTTAATTCTCACTACCCTTCCTCTTCTCCGTTCCCCATCCCCCCAACATACTCAGTCTGATGTATTTAAGTTCTTAGATGTGTATGTGTTCTTGAAAATGCATGGCTTTGCTATAGAGGTTACATCTATTTTAAATTTACATAAATAGTATTATACTTTAGGTCCTACTTGATTTCTTGCTATTTTCAATCAATCAATGATCTTTTAAAAATCTATCTGTATTGCTTTATGTCAGGGTAGTTTATTAGCTTTCACTGTTGCATGTTTTTTCATCTTATGTGGACCCCACAAGTAACTTACCCATTCTCTTAGTAGTGAACAGAGAGTTTGCCTCTGAATCCCCACTACCACAAACAGTGTCAGAGTGAATATGCTCGTATATGTCCCTGTGCAGGCCTGTAAGTGTTTCTCTGCGAATGGTAAACCGAGCATGGGATTGCTGAGTTGTAAGGAATGTTTAATTTCGCAGGGTTCAGCCTGTAGTGGTTTATAGTCCCACTGACAGTGTGTGAGTGTTCCTCTGTCCTCATATTTTCATCAACACTTGAAATTATATAACTTTATAATTTTTACCCATCTAATTGTTCTTTTGTTGTTTTAATTTGTTTTAAATCACATTTCTCTGATAACAAATGAGTTTGCTCATCTCTATATGTACTTATTTATTAGCTATTCTAGTTTTTCACTTTTTGAATTGACTTTTCTTTTTTCTTTTTCTTTTCCTGTGGAATTTCTGACCTTTTTCTTATTAACTTGTAGGGGTTTCTTAAACATTTTAATTATTCGTCCCACATTGGTTTTAGATATTGCAAATATCGTCTCCTAATTTTTCATCTCTTTGTTTCATTTATCTATGTTTCCCTTTACTGAAAAGAAACCCTTAATTTTGATATTGTCAAATTATTCTCTTTATGTTTTTGCACTTTGAATATTCTTTATTAACTCTCCTTCTTCATTATTTATAGTGATATATAAAAAAATCACTAATAAATCTTTATTTTAAAATAGTATTAATATTGCCAGATTGGAGCTCAATATATATGATAGAAAATATAATGAAGAAGTTTAATTTAAAATACCTATAAATATAAAATACATGTTAAAAATCTTAAAGGTAAACAAATGTGAACTACTTGAAGAACACTGGGAAATGTATCGGGCAGTGAAAAGATTATGTATAAAGAAACAGGTTGTGTTTCTTGATGAGAAGACAGAATGTTATAATGAGAAAATTACATTCAGATTAGTTTTTAGGTTTACTGCATAACAAATTAAAATCTCCCAGATAATTTTTGGACTTTGACATTATTCTACTCATAAGAAAGAGTCATAAAAATTATTCTCTCTTATTTCTTTCAAAAGAGTTAAATTCTTCCAGATCAGTGGCAGTATATAAGGAGCATGTGATTCTGCATGGCATTGTGGTTTATGTTCAAATACCAGATGTTTGCAGGTTGTTCTCCCTCACTGGATCATCTGCAACCCAGCCAGTGGAATGTTAATTCTTTTTAAATTATGTTATACAGGTGTGTTTAAGGTAGTTCACTATCAATAATCTTTAAATCTACATCTGAGTCCTGTGGAATATGAAATGCTGGGTTCTGCTTTAGGCTATTTAAAATTAGCAATTTGACAACATCCATAAAATATGGTCTAATCTAGTGGTTCTCAAATTTTAGCATCTATCTCAATAATCTGGAGGGCTTGCAAAACAGATTCAGGTTCCCACCCTCTTATTCAGTAGATCTGGGGTGGAGCCTGAGAGTTTGTGTTTCTAACCAGGTCCCAGGTGACCTTTCTTCTGAGGGTTCAAGTACCATGCTTTGAGAACCACTGGTTTTGCCTCCTAGTTCTGCCTCTGTTGACAAGGGTAGGATGATGGAAGTTTGAGGGAAACAGGGAAAATTCCATGCCAATAGTGCAAGATTGTATTTATTCACATTCATAGAACAATGGTACAGTGTAAATTATACAAAAAGGTCTTTGTCTGAAAACAAAGCTCTTTTTTTCTAACTAACAGTGACAAATTGCATTTGAGAAGTGCTGACAGGGCATATCTGTTACACTTGTTTTCATTTTCAAAGTTTACTACCGTTTTTAAACTAATGTCTTCTTCAGTTCCTTCTCCATTATAATTTGTTTTGTAAGGATTGCTTATTTATCAAAGATAGCCACCATTTAGAGACATTTAAAGTCAGTGGTATTAATTACAGATAAATTTCAAGTAGATACTTACACTAAAAAAAATTATTTTTCTGAAATCAAATTGGTTAATGACTTTGTAGCCACAGTTGAATAGAATAAGAGTGTGCTCCAGAGAGGGCTAACAATTATAAATCAGACATATAGTGATATCATTAACAGTACACTAATATTGCATTGGTCTTAGGAAGAAATACAAGAGCTGAAAGTAATCATTTTACTGATGCAATTAGACTTCCCTCATTTTGTTTAAAATTGCATACACTCAAGCACTAGTTCACTGTTTGCCTAATCTATTTAAAATTTATATAATTTTTCTATAGTACTTTTTACCTTTTAATATTCTATGTAACTTTCTTAGTTATTAAATTTAGTGTTTACTATCTTATTATCTTTCTCCCTTCCACATTTTGGGCAGTCCTCAACTTAAGATGGTTCAATTTAAAAATTTTTGACTTTATGATAGTGAAAGCTATACTCATTCAGTACACTTCTGGACTTACAATGAGGTTACATCTATATAAACCCATTATAAATTAAAAATATCATAAGTCAAAAATGTACTTTTGACATGTGATATTTTCACCTTACGATGAGTTTATTGGGACATGACCCGATTGTAAGTCCAGGAGCATCTGTAATGAAAGTTCCTGCAAGGGTAGGGATTTGTTGTATTACCTAGAACACTGCCTATACATAATATGTCTTCAAGTAATTTGTCAAAAGAATTCTAGAATCAGGTTGGAAACAGCTCTATCATATCTCATGTAAATGTGTTGGGTACATGCTATGAGAAATGTACTCAAAAAGGAAAACAATAACAAAAATAACATTATAGGACATTGGAAATCACCTTAGACATGGGCTTCAAACTGGAGTGCGTGAAGACTTTCCAAGGGAAGGCATGAGATGGTTTTAAGGAAATCGGTTTCCAGATCATCAATTAAAAGCGAAATGAGATACCACCTTACCCCTGTCAGAATGGCCATTATTAAAAAGTCAAAAAACAATAGATATTGGCACTGTCGTGGTGAAAATAATGGAATGCTTAGACTGTATTGGTGGGAATGTAAATTGTACAACCACTGTGGAAAGCAGTATGGAGATTCTTCAAAGAACTAAGTGTAGAGCTACCACTTGATCCAGCGATCCCACTACTGGGTATCTAACCAAAGGAAAAGAAGCCATTTTATAAAAAAGACACCTGTACCCGAAGGTTTATTGCAGCATAATTCACAATTGCAAAGATATGGAATCAACCTAAGTGCCCATCAACTGATGAGTGGATAAAGAAAATGTGGTATATATATCATGAAGTACTATTCAGTCATAAAAAGAAATGAAATAATGTCTTTTGCAGCAACTTGGATGGAACTAGAGACCATTATCCTGAGCAATGTATCTCAGGAATGGAAAAACAGATATCATGTGTGCTCACTTATAGCTGGGAGCTAAATGAAAGATATATATTATATGATCATAGAGAGTAGTAATGGATATTGGAAACAAAGAAGGGGGGAGGGAGTGAGGGGGGTAAGGGATAAAAATCTACCTACTGGGTACAATATATACTATTCTGGTGACAGGTACACTGAAAGCCCTAACTTCAGCATGATACAATTCATCCATGTAACAAAAAACTCTTGTAACTCCTTACATTTTTTGAAATAAAAAAAATTTGATTTATATACATATACTCCTTAAGGGAAATTTGACAATGAATAATAAAAGACTTTCAAGCATATCTAAATTCTAGGTTATAAAATCTGAAATGGAATTTAGCATGCTAGATGATAATTAAGGAATGTTCTCTTGGGATCGACATCTGTGGTGGTGGGGAGCTGGCTTAGACAGAGGGAAAAGTCACACTGTAATGCCAGCTCAAGGACTGCCTCGGACAACCCTATGGGAAGCTCAGGAATAGTACTTAAGTATTGTCCTACATTAGACTGAAACGTCCAGGTCTTTATACTCGCACGTCAATCAGTCATTGAATTGTGTGGCACCTTGTGAATGGGCATGACCTTGAGCAAGGTGGCTGTCTGCAGCTGAGGCAATTCCTGAAGGGGCTGACAGCTGACGACTTTCTGCAGAGAGGTTTTCCTGCAGCTGGAGGAATAAGTCCTTCATTGAAGGGGAATCTGGGCAGCACATCCCTGTGTCCAGCACAAATATATGTTTTCCTTTAGAGCAAAATGCTGTGGGGGAAGGAACAAGTCCAAGGAGTAAAAGGAATGACAAAATTCTGACTGGAGAAGAGCGTGTTCATGTGTTCTTTTAAAATAGATGAGTTGAATAGTAAATAAATATAGTAGTTAAATTCCTTTAGATATGTATAAAAAGTTATGTAGAATTGCCTCTAAAATGTTAGTATTTATAGTATGCTAGAAATTTCTTTCTTTGCAACTACTTAATGGTATGATAAAAAAATTTTGGATGTCAACATAAAATATATGAGGGGGTTACATTGTTTTTCAAAATTAATTTAGGGACTAGGTGAGCAAAAAATGTTGGACGATCACTGATCTAATCTAACAGGTCATTTTACAAATGAGAGTACTGGGACTCAGAGATATTATAAGACTTGCACGTAATCATACTAATAATATTAAAACCAGGCCCATAAAGCAGTGATATTACCTGTCCATCTTTCCTTACCTGGTAGTTATGAAGACTCATTAAGCTACTATTTGTGAATGCACTGCAAAGGGAGTAAAGCAAGGGAGTAAAGCTCTCATCAAGGACTTCTTAGCCTTCAAATTACACGCAGCAATGTGCATAGTTTATGCATTTTGGGGTGGGGAGAGTTCTTCTATAGCTTCATAGCCACTAACTAGGGGTCAGATACAGATAAAACTTATATAATTCATATGTGTATAACCCATCTAATTGCTCCCTCAATTTAAATTCATTTCTGTATTGAATTTTTTCTTTGAGGCTCATGCTTTTCTGACCCTCTTGCATGCTCTTGCATCTTTTCTTTCAAAGATGTCAAACAGTTCCCATGTAGAGAAACCTTGTATGGTATCTTACTTGCACTAAATCATTCCTGATCTCAACAGGATGATCTAGTATATGTTAATTATGCACGAACTGAAGACTTCTTTAAACTGGAGCGGGACATGAAAATCAATTGCTCTGGGAAAATTGTGATTGCCAGATATGGAAAAATATTCAGAGGAAATAAGGTAAAAATCATCTGTTTTTCCTTTTACCTAGTATAAAATGTTATAGTGGATCTTACATGTGTAGAGCCATCTCCTTAAAACTTTCTGAATACCATGATCCCCTTATATTCATACCCACCTCACAGGGAGAACAGATTTACTAGTTTATAGACAGGGGTTAAATTGGATCGTTGGAATTTGGCCAGTGTGGATGGGCAGGGTGAGCAGAGCAGATTTTTCTGTACTTATAAATTAAGCCTGGGGCCTACACAGAAGCATGCACTGGGTTTATTGTTAACTTTTAGTATCTTTGTTTTAAATATCACCTCCAAAAATATTTACTAAATTAAATTTTAATATGAATTGTTGTTATAGGTAATGAGAAAAACCAATTTACACATAGAAGATTTTAAAATTACTATCACTTATTTTGTTAATATATTCATTTTCTTTTGTGGGAAATTAAATTTTAAAAATATTCCTTTTCAGCCACAGAGCAAATAGGATTCTGGCCTGTGGAGTCTACTTGCTTATTGTGCATCTAGACTAGCAGAAGGAAACAGCAAGCCCTTGCTGCCACTAATATGAAAATTTTCCAAATTTGTTGCTCTTAGGACTGGTCTGTTTCTTGAGCTTTTAGGACAAAGAAAAAGTCAATTCTCTATGAGATGCCCTTTGTTGTAAGCCTAACAACAAAAGGTTAAAGAAAAAGTTTTACTACTCATTTAAGCATAATTTTGAAAATTGATATTACCAAGTCTGGAACAACAAACTTAAAGAAAGACACTATGTTTTCCAGGTTAAAAATGCCCAGCTGGCAGGGGCCAAAGGAGTCATTCTGTACTCAGACCCTGCTGACTACTTTGCTCCTGGGGTGAAGTCCTATCCAGATGGCTGGAATCTTCCTGGAGGTGGTGTCCAGCGTGGAAATGTCCTAAATCTTAATGGTGCAGGGGATCCTCTCACACCAGGTTACCCAGCAAATGGTGAGTGATGAGACCTCTATCATGCAAACTTAACAACATTTTTAAGTGATGTTATTAAAGAATTTCCTTTGACACAATGGACTAAATATGTCTTTTTCTATTCTCTTTGCATCTAAAAATTTAAAAATTTCAAAGTCTGGAGATTATTAATTCAGATCCCTTATCCCTTATTTATAACCTTGGGTTTGATGGGCTTTGGAATTCAGACTTATTCAGATATTTAAAAAGTAAAATGGTGCATATACCATATATTATATAGCACTCATATGGGGGTCTGGGACAAAATACAGGAAAAAAGCATATAAATATTTGTGCAGCAGGATGTATGAATACTCACCCTAAGTGGGGGTAAATAGGAATGTAAATAGACTCATATCTACTCAAATCATTTGCTGTCAAATGAATTCAGTCCAGGTCAGGTTTTGCTGTCAAGTAAATTCCCCTGAAATTTACGGTTTTCACAGTTTTTTGGATTTCCCAGGAGATAAAGAACAGGAGAACAAAAGTTCTATAAATTCATTAAATGTCACATTTATTATAGAATATAGAGCCCAGATAATGCATATTGCTTTTTTGCTATATAAAGATGATGGTGATGACTATCAAAGAGTGTTTCCTAAATGCCAGTGCTTTACTTGCATTAATAGCCCTATAAGCTTGGTGGTGTAATTATCTCTATTTGATAGGGGAGGAAAGTGAGACTAGGAGAAATAAGCAATCAGCCCAAGATAACCACTCCAGTATGTGAAGATCTGGGACTCAAATTCAGGCAGTGTGGCCCCCAGGGCCCACACACTTGTCTTTTGATGAAATGCTTCCCTGTGAAACATTAGCAAAGGGAACTATTTATTTTGAACGTGCTCAGCTATCTGATGATGTTTACAAAGATCTGCAATTATTTAGTTTGTGTAGTTTAAAACTAAGTAAACTTACATGACTTGAATAAAATTCTTTGCCAAAGTATATGTGGCTTTTACATATTTATTCCTTATCTGGTTTTTGTATTATATTGTAGACTCCTTTAAAAATTATAAATTTTTTAGCTTTGTAATTCTTCTTAGAGCATAGTACATTGTCATATATTGTTTTTTTTAACAATATATTTACCTTACAATAAAATCATATGAATGCACCTGGACTTCACTTACTCCACCTTTTTATTTCCAAGTTTTAAAAAATGCAGCTTCTCCTAAGCTCTTTTAGTTATACAAAGCAAAAATTGTGAAAATAAAATTAGATTAACTGGTGTGTTTTTGTTGATGATATTCAAATTTGAATGATAGTATTTTAGGGAAGAAAATCATGTTATTTCTACAGGGCTAACACTGAATTCTCTTTTGTGCCCTATTCGTTTTCTTCTTCCTTCTAATTTTACTTTTTATATATGGCATATATTCTAACATATACGCAGGAGATTGGGTGTGTTCAGGGAGGTATGGCCGTAGACAGTTCTAACATACAAAAGTAGAAATAGTTATCAACACTTTGTCAGTCTTGTTTCATGTATTCATCATCCTCTTTTTTTGTGATTACTCTGCAGAATTTGAAAACAAATCACATGCAACATATCATTATGTCATTTTATGCGTAAAAAGAATAGGCTTTTGCAATTACCTAAGTTTCTTATTAGATAGTTTAAAAACTTGGAGAAAAAAATTAGAAAAAACAGCTCTAATTTTTCTTAAATCTGAAGAAATTATGGAATATTTGTTCTTATGTTGAGGTAGACTTTAAATGCAATAAAATGCATAGAACTTAAGAGTTCAGTTCAATAAATTTTGAAAATTGCATACATTTATGTCACCCCAAACAAGATGTAATGGCATTGCCATCACTCCAGAAAGTTTTTTTGTGCCTCTTTCTGGTTTGTTTTCACTGAACTCTACAGAAGCCATCACCTTCTGATACAGCACCATATATTAGTTTGCCTGGTTTTGAACTTCATATAAGTGGAGTCAGACAATAGGTATTTTTCTGTGCCTTGCTTATTTCACTCAGTGTAGTGATTTGAGATTTTCCACGTTATTGTGTGCGTTAGTAAGTAGTTTGTTCCTTTTAGTTGTTGAGTAGCACTCCATTGTGGGACTATATCATGGGTTGTTTTTTCATTCTCCTGTTGTCAGAAACCTGGACTGTGTCTAATATTTGGCTAATATAAATGTGGCTGCTATAAGCAATTTTGTGCAGGTCTTTCTATGGGCATATGTTTTCATCTTTCTTGAGTAAATATCTAGGAGTGGAATTGCTGTGCCATAGTGCACATTTCTGTTTAATGTTACTTTTCTAAAGAGTTATCCTAAGTGTGATCGTATAATTTTAGACTCTCATAAGCAATGAATGAGAGTTTCATTTATTCCACATTATTGCTAACATTTGGAATTGTCAATTTTTAAAAAAAATTTAACAATTCTTGTTAATGTGAAATGAGAGTGTGTTTAATATTATTTACAGAGAGCCGTTTGAAATGTACTAAGTTTTTATTGGAAGTTATGTTCAATTATTTTTTTTTTCTAGAATATGCTTATAGGCGTGGAATTACAGAGGCTGTTGGTCTTCCAAGTATTCCTGTTCATCCAATTGGATACTATGATGCACAGAAACTCCTAGAGTAAGTTTGTAGGAAACAAATGGATGGTTGTTTGGGTAATTCTCATTATTGATAGTTTTCAAATATTATCCTTTTATCTCCATTATTTGATACTGAAATTCTCTGAGATGGTGAAGCATGAAATTTTATCACCATTTTATAGAATAGTGGTTCTATTCTGGAATTTACTATCTGTATGGGTAACCAGTGTGTGACAGCCGTGAAAATTAGCCTTTCAGATCTCTAACTGCAGGGAACATAATTGACCAATTGCTCCAGCCACTGTGCTTTGAAACCCATCACCCTGTTTGTGCTAAGGCCATGCTTCCCATAGGTGTTCCCTGGCAGTGACTGAGGTGGCAGGGGTGCTAAGACAGGCCCATTTCTGGAAGGCACAGGACCCCTCTGATGTGAGGCTTTGGCTCCAAAACTCCCTGATAGCCTTGCTCAAATAGATGCTGCAACCAGTGCTCCTTCTTCTCTTCTTCCTTCCTTTCTCCTTTACCCAGTATCAGACCTACATTGCAGTCTTTCTCAGCCTTCCCTGGCTCCCTCATCATCTCCCTTACAGGCCTTTCCCCTAATAAATCTCTTACTTATCTATTGCTCTTATTGTGTGCTTGGAGGACCCAGAATAACACAATGTGAGCACAACTTGCATTTTATTTGTATCTCTATTCCTCTTCCCCCTTTGCTTTCCTTGTTGAAACTTCTCCAGATTTGTTACTGTTTAGCCTGGCATTGGAACTCTTTCCCCTTTCCTGTGCTGTTTCTCCCATCTGCGTGTCTCTCCTTCTCCATGATTCTTTAGGAGGGGAGAGAACACTGGCTCTTCTGGAAGTGAAGCTGATAGAGACCAAGTGTCTGGCTAGTTAGTCCCTTTTCTTCTTTGAGTTCAAGGCATTCTTGATCATTTTATTCCAGTAACTATGAGAAAGCATTTTATGTCTTAGGGCAAGGCTCCCATTTTTACAGGTGAGGAGGCTGACATCCAGACAGTGGGAGAGATCTGTCTAATTTAAGGAAACATTAAGGAATTACCCTGGTGTTTTTTTTTTTTCTTTTCTTTTGGGCTCTTAGCTTTACCACATCAGTTAAGATTCAAGATCAGGCACAACTTTTGAGGGCACCATGGACTATGTATTTACCTGAAAATATTTATAAGTAAAGTGTAAGTATTCGTGACATTTAAAAGATGAACGTGATTGTAGCAGTACTTGTAATAGTGGAAAACTGTAAACAACACAAATCTCCAGCAATTGATCAGGAGTCAAATATTACTGGCTATAATGGTACATGAACCCATTAAAATGTAAGCCATGCAAGAATATTTAGTGATATGAAAACATGCTTGTGATATACTATTAAGTGAAAAAAAGCAAATTTTAAAACTATCTATGTATATAAAAATAGTATAACTCCAGCTATATAAAAGTTTAAAAAATGAACCTGTGTTATCTTTGTAATTAGAAAAAGAATGCATGAAATCATATAGAATTGAATGCAAGATTTATTTAACCGTGTCTACTATTTGACTGCTCTGGTTAAGTACATCAATATCAGCTTGCCCTAACTATGTAGTAGAATTACTTGATTGAAAACTTATAAATGCAGTTTATCTCAAATTATTTTGTCAACTTCTAAAAGCCATTTTATAAAAGTAATGGTAAAAGTAATCACCATTCATAACATAACTTCTAGAGATGAGTGCATTTTGTATTAAAAACACCATAATTAAAAATAGGACATTTCCTGTTTCTCCATTCATATTTTTAAAGGCATAATGAAACATTCTACATAATTAGAATTTAGTCTTTAAAAATTTTTTAAAAAGAGCATATGATTTATTTATGAACTTCACTGTGAAAGTTTATTCCCGCCTGCACACTTAACTTGGAAGTGTGCCAGTTGTTCCTGATAGTCAATTCTCAGATTCCCTCAAGTGATTAGCAGTTTAATGTTCTGAATTAATTAGAAAAGACAGTGTTTAACAAATTGGATATATCATGAAATGAAAGTTTTTTAATAAATATGTGTGAAGAAGAGGAAAAATATAATGTCATAGAGTGGCCCAAGAATGCTGAGAATTTAAATAAAAAGTTGAAGAAATGGGAGATATAGTAAAACAAAACTGCACGTTGACTTGGGTGGAAGAAAAAGAAGACACCATGTATGTTCTTTCCTGTTCTTCTTTACATTTATACTAAAGGGAGTATGATTATGTGGTTTTTATTTGCCTTCTAGAGTAACTCCTAGGATGATAATGATGGCAACAACAGTAATAGTAATAGCATCTATCATGCATGGAATGCTAATTATGTAACAGCAGTCACTATTGTGCTAAATGTTTTACATGTATTTTCTCACTTAATCCATAAAACAACTATATGGGTTAATATTATGATACTCATTTTACAAATAAGAAAACCAAAGTTCAGACAGTAAGTGATACAGCTGTGACCCAAACTCATGTCTGGTGCAAAAGACAAAACTTTTATAAACACTACTCATTTTCTACTCAACAATACAAGCATTTAGTAGGCACCTCTGTTGGTCATGACATTGTCTCATTTTTATGCCTATGCTCAGGAGACCTTTAATGGCTTCCCATAGTCCGTTCACTTAAGGAACATTTGTTTATGGAATGACTTTTATATTTCAGGCACTGTGGTAAAAGTATGAGTTACATATAGGCTTTGTTCTCAAGGGCCTCACAATTTAGTACAGAAGCTCACAGCTTAATAGAGGTTCCATGATAAATAGCAAAATTCTGGCACATCATTGTATCCCCTTTACCATTTAGCTCCCACCACCTTTTTTAAAAAATTAAACTTATTTTGAAATAATTCCAGATTCACATGCAGGTGTAAGAAATAATACAGCAAGTTCCCATATACCATTTACCTAGTTCCCTCCAATGGTAACATCTTGCAAAATATAGTACAAATCACAATCAAGATATTTATACAGTCAAGATGCAAGACATTTCCATTACCACAGGAATTCCTCATGTTGCCCTCCTAAAGCCACATCCACTTTAGTCCTGCCTCCCCATTCGTATCCTCTGAACTTATCCCTTAGGTCACTTTTTCTATAATTTTGTCATTTCAAGAATGTTATATAAATTAAATCATTTATGTAATGTTTTGGGATTAGTTTTTTTTCAGAATAACTCTCTGGAGATTTGTCCAAGTTGTGTGTGTATAAATGGTTTGTTTCTTTTATAGGTGAGTAGTATTCCATCATATACTGGGACCATAGTTTGTTTAACCATTCACGCATTGAAGGACAATTGGGTTGTTCCCAGTTTGTGGTTACTATGAATAAAGGTGTTACAGATAATTGTGTACAGATTTATGTGTCAGCATAAATTGTCATTTTTCTGGAGTGCAATTGTTGGGTCATATGATAATAGTATATTTACTTAGAGTGTCTGTATCATTTTACATCCTACCAGTAATGTATGAAAGACGTACTTTCTTCTCACATTTTTATAAACACAGGCTTACATTCTAACATCACAAAATATCAGTCTCATTTTGTATTTTCTTTCAACATTCCTAGTTTTCTGAGAATTTTTATCATGAATTGGTGTTGAATTTTGCCCATTTTTTGGGGGGGTTGTTTTATTATTGCATCAATTATGATCATGTGGTTTTTCTTCTTTCATCTGTGAATATGGAATATTACATTAATTAACTTTTGTATTTTTTTCTGTTTATATATTATTTCTTTTAATTTCAAAAAATTTAGGGGGTACAAGTGTTTTTTCCTACATGGATGAATTGCATCATGCTGAAGCCAAGGCTTTCAGCGTACCTGTCATCAGAATGGAATACATTGTACCCAATAGGTAGATTTTTATTCCTTAGCCCTCTTCCCTGCTCCCCCTTCTTAGTCTCCAATGTCCATTACTGCTCTTTATGATCATATATATCCCTCACTTACCTCCCACTTATAAGTGAGAACACGTGGTATTTGTTTTTCTATTCCTGAGGTACTTCATTTAGGAAGTCTCCAGTTCCATCCAAGTTGCTGCAAAAGACATTATTTCATTCCTTTTTATGATTGAGTAGTGCTCCATGATACACACACACACACACACACACACACATTTTCTTTATCCGCTCATCAGTTGATGGGCACTTAGGTTGGTTGCATATCTTTGCAATTGTGAATTGTGCTGTGATAAATGTTTGAGTGCAAGTGTCTTTTTGACATAATGACTTCTTTTCTTTTGGGTAGATACCCAGTAGTAGGTTTGCTGGATTGAGTGGTAGGTCTACTTTTAGTTCTTTGAGGAATCTCCATACTGCTTTACACAGCCATTGCACAAGTTTACATTCCCACCAACAGTGTACAAGTGTTCCATTTTCACCACAACTGCACCAACATCTATTATTTATTGATTTTTTGGAGGATGGTGATTCTGACAGGGGTAAAGTGGTATCTCGTTTTGCTTTTAATTTGCGTTTCCCTGGTGATTAGTCATGATTTGTGAACATTTTTTCGTATGTTTGCTGGCCATTTGTCTATCTTCTTTTGAGAAAAATGTGTTTTTGCCCACTTTTTGATGGAGTTTGTTTTTTTTTTCTTGCTGATTTGTTTGAGTTCTTTGTAGATTCTGACATTAGCCCTTTTTCAGATGTACAGTTTGAGGATATTTTCTCCCATTCTGTAAGATTGACTGTTCACCCTGTTGATTATTTCCTTTGCTGTGCAGAAACTTTCTAGTTTAATAAAGTCCCATTTATTTATTTTTGTTATTGCTGTGTTTGTTCTTTGGGTCTTCCTCATAAATTCTTTGCCTAGGCCAATGTCTAGAAGAGTTTTTCCTACATTTTCTTCTAGAATTTTTATGGTTTCAAGTCTTACATTTAAGGCTTTAATTCATCTTGAGTTAATTTCTATATATGGTAAGAGATAGGGATCCAGTTTCAATCTTCTGTACGTGGCTATCCAATTTTCCCAACACCATGTATTGAATAGGGTGTCCTTTCACGAGTGTATGTTTCTATTGGCAGTGTCAAAAATCAGATAGTCATATCTATATGGTTTTATTTCTGGGTTCTCTATTCTATTCCATTGGTCTATGTGTCTACCTTTATACCAGTACCATGCTGTTTTGGTTGCTATAGCCTTGAAGTATAATTTGAAGTCAGTCATGAATTGTGCTGTGATGCCTCCAGATTTATTCTTTTTGCTTAGGATTGCTATGACTATGTGGGCTATTTTTTGAATCCATATGAAGTATAAGATTATTTTTTCTAGGTCTATGATAAATGACATTAGTATTTTGATGGGAATTGCATTGAATCTATAAATTGCTTTCACCGGTATGGACATTTTAACAATGATGATTCTTCCAGTCCATGAGCACAAGATGTTTTTCCATTTGTTTGTACCATATATGATTTCTTTCATCAGTGTTTTATAGTTCTCCTTGTTGAGATCTTTCACCTCTTTGGTTAAGTATATTCCTAGGTATTTTATTTTCTTTCAGCTATCATAAATGGTATTGAGTTCTTGATTTAACTCTCAGTTTGACTGCTATTCATATATAGAAATGCTATTGATTTGTGTACATCAATTTCACAGTTAATGTACACAATGTATAGTAATGAGACTTTACTATATTTATTTATTGATTCTAGGAGTCTTTAAATCTACTGAGACTTTACTATATTTATTTATTGATTCTAGGAGTCTTTAATGTTTCCTAGGTATAAGATCATATCATCAGCAAACAGGGGTAGTTTTACCTCCTCTTTTCTGATTTGGATGCCTTTTATTTCTTTCTCTTGCCTGATTGGTCTGGCTAGGACTTCCAGTGCTATGTTGAATAGAAGTGAAGACAGGGGGCATCTTTGTCTTGTTCCAGTTAAGGGGAATGCTTTCAACATTTCCCCATTCAGTATGATGTTTCAGTATAGCTTTTATTATTTTAAGGTATATTCCTTCTATGCCTAGTTTGTTAAGGGTTTTTTTCATGAAGTGGTGCTGAATTATATGAAATTCTTTTTCTGCATCTATTGAGATGATAATATGGTCTTTGTTTTTAATTCTGCTTATGTGATGAATCACATTTATTGATTTACATGTATTGAACCATCCATGCATCCTTGGGATGAAACCCACTTGATAATGGTGAATTATATTTTTCATATGCTGCTGAATTTGGTTTGCTAGTATTTTCTTGAGGATTTTTGCATCTCTGTTCATAAGAGATATTTGTCTCCAGTTTTCTTATTTTGTTGTGTCCTTTCCTGGCTATGGTATCAGGGTGATAATGGCTTCATAGAATGAATGAGGGATGATTCCCTTCTTCTTGATGTTATGGAACATTTTCAATAGAATAAGTGCCAGTTCTTTGTAGGTCTGGTAGAATTCGGCTGTTAATCTGTCTGGTCTGGGGCTTTTATTTTTTATTTATTTATTTTTTTAATGCTTCATGAATTTGTGTGTCATCCTTGCACAGGGGCCATGCTAATCTTCTCTGTATCGTTCCAATTTTACTATATGTGCTGCCGAAATGAGCACGGGCTTTTATTTTTTTTGAAGATTTTTAAATACTGTTTCAATCTTGCTACTCATTATTGGTCTGTTCAGAATTTCTATTTCTTCCTGATTCAAGTTTGGGAGGTTGTGTGTTTCTGAACATTTATCCATTTCCTCTAGATTTTCTAGTTTGTGTGCATAAAAGTTTTCATAGTAGTCACAAATGATATTTTGTATTTCTGTGGTATCAGTTGTAATGTCTCCTTTTTCATTTCTGATTGAGCTTGTTTGAGTCCTTTCTCTTCTATTTCTGGTTAATCTAGCTAGTGGTCTGTAAATTTTGCTTATTTTTTTAAAGTACCAACTTTTTGTTTCATTGATCCTTTTTATTGTTTTTTTGTTTTCCATTTTATTTAGTTCTGCTCTGAGTTTTTTTTTTTTTTTTCTTCCCCTGGCTTTGGGTTTGGTTTGTTCTTCTTTTTCTAATTCCTTGAGATATAACATTAGGTTGATAATTTGTGATCTTTCTGTCTTTTTGATACAAGCATTTAAGGTTATGAGCTTTCCCCTTAGATTTTCTATGTCCCATAGATTTTTGAAGTTTGTGTCATCTTTGTTGTTCAGTTTGAAAAATCTTTTGATTTCCATCTTAATTTTGTCATTGACCCAATGATCATTCAGCAGCAGGTTTTTTAATTTCCATGACTTTGTGTAGATTTGAGAGTTCCTTTTGGAATTGATTTCTAGTTGTATTCCACTGTGGTCTGAGACAATATATGGTATGCTTTCCATTTTTCAAAATTTGCTAGGACTTGTTTTGTGGGCTAACATATGATCCATCTTGGAAAATGTCCCATGTGCTGATGAGAAGAATGTATATTCTGCAGTTTTGGGGTAGAATGCTCTGTAAATGTCTCCTAGGTCTATTTGTGCTAGAGTCCTGTTTAGTTTCAGTTTTTCTTTGTTGATCTTCTGCCTTGATGATCTGTCAAGTTCTTTCAGTGGACTGTTGACATCCCTGGCTATTATGATGCTGCTGGTTATTTCTTTGTTTAGATGTAGTAGAAAATGTTTTATGAATGTGGGAGCTCCTGTGTTAGGTCTTATATATTTAGGATTATTATATCTTCTTGCTGAATTGCTCCCTTTATCATCCCTTATCATTACATAATGACTGTCTTTGTATTTTTTTTAACCATTGTTGTTTTAAAGTCTATTTTATCTGATATGAGAATAGCTACTCCTGCCCTATTTTGGTTTCCATTTGCATGGAATAATTTTTTCCATGCGTTTACCTTGAGTTTATGAGAATCCTTGCAAGTTAGATGGATTTAGTAAAGACAGCATATATTTGAGTTATGTTTTTTCATCCATTCAGCCAGTCTATATTTTTGATGGAGCATTAAGACGGTTTATGTTCAATGTTAGTATTCATATATGAGATACTGTTCTGTTTATTGTTTTGAATTATACCTAGTTGTTTTGTTTTCCCTTGTGTTACAATTTTATAAGGGTTATCAGCTTTAACTTTTGGTGTTTTTACACTGGTGAGTATTAATTGCTTATAAGCATTTCCTTTAGTGCAGGTCTAGTGGTGAAAAATTCCCTTAGCATTTGCTTGTCTGAGAAACACTTTATTTCTCCTTCATTTATGAAACTTAGTTGTGCAGGATGCAAAATTCTTAGCTGACAGCTATTCTGTTCAAGAAAACTATAAAAGGGATTCCAATCTCTTCTGTCTTATAAGGTCTCTGTTGAGAAGTCTGCTGTTAGTCTGATGAGTTTTCCTTTGTAAGTGACTTGTTGCTTTCATCTCTTTAGCTTGCTATGCCTAGTCCCATATTTTTTCACAGTTATTGTTTATTCTGCTTTATTCTTTTTTCTACAGTTTTGACTGCCTGGGTTATTTTGAAAGCCTTGTCTCCAAGGTCTGAAATTCTTTCTTCTGCTTGATCTAGTCTGTTGTTAAAACTTTCTGCTATGTTTTGAAATTCCCTATATGACTCTTTCATTTCTTTAAGTGCTGTTATATCTTTTCTTATGTTATCTATCTCTTTACTGACCTTTTCATTCATGTCCTAAACTACTTTTTTTTTTGGTTTCTTTGAGTTGGTTTTCTACCTTCTCATCAATCTCATTCATCTGCCTTGCCATCCATAATCAAATGCCACATCTGTCATTTCAACAATTTCCTTTTTGTTGGAGTTCATTATTGGAGAGCTATTGTGATCCTTTGGGGATGTCAAGATAGCCTGTTCTCCTCTGCTGGACCTCTTGCTCAGTGAAGATAGGGATGGGTCCCTGGATGGAGTGCTTAAGTCCTGCATTGGAGGCTCTACTGGGCAGGAGAGGGGCAGATGCACTGTGAGCCTTTAACACCACTGCTCTGCTGTGTCTCCCCTGTCTTCCCCTGGTTATCACAGGGCCACTCTGGCAGGGCAGGCCCATGGGGCAAATGCATGCATATGGCAAGGCTGGCATGCAGGATGGGGCATGTGTGCAGGATGGGGTGGGCCCTCAGGGTTCGGCACATGCATGGGAAGGGGTAGGCCTGTGAAGTGGGTTGCATGCATGGGACAGCATGGGCTCATGGAGAGTGGTCTGCCCAGGTCCTGAGGCAGCAGTTGCACTGATTTTCATTCCACTTGGAGCCTCCAAGTTGGTAGTGGAGGTTGTCCAGCCACCCTGACAGGGGGTGATGGGTGCTGAGGGCTACAGGCACATGCTCCACCTGTGTCTCATGGGAAATGTGGCTGAGTGGGGTCACCTAGGCCACAGCAGTAGTGCCAGGCCCATTTTCTCCTCCTCCACCCAGGTCCCCCAGTGGTGGTGGTCGGGGGTGCATGGCATCTGCCCCCAGGATGTGTGCACATGCTGTGACTCCATGTTCCCTCCCTGCCTAGTAGGGGCGAGGGCTAGATAGCAGCTATGGACCTGACCCCTGGCTAGATGTAGCACTCTGGGGCTACAATTTCACAATGGCACCAGCCGTAAGGTCCAGAGCTGTCAAGCCAGCCGTGCCTTCTCTCTGGAGCAATGCTGTTGTACAGCCTCCAGTTATGTCTCTGTATCAGTTCGTAAGCCTGCTGTGGTGGAGGTGCCCTCCTGCAGCTCTGGTTGCAATGTCCTAAGGTGAAGTGTGGAGCCCTTCTCTCCTTTGTCCCTTTCCCACATGTGGGTGCCTGACCTAAGTACCTCTGATCGTGCTAAGCAGGTTGTCCCCCCGTCTCTTCATTTCACTCCTGCACCTCTCTGTTGATTCCCACTATTTTCTCTTAGACGATTGACCCGAAGGTGAATATCTATTCTCCACCTTCATCCTCTCCTTGTGAGTGGCATTGTGCAAGCTGTTTCCAGTCTGCCGTCTTGGCCCCTCAACTTTTGTATGTTGTGCCAACCTTGCATTTGAGATAAATCCCACTCGGTCAACACATAATCCTTTTAATATGCTATTGAATTTGGTTTGCTGGTATTTTGTTGAGGATTTTTGCATTGGTGTTCATAAGAGTTATTAATCTATAGTTTTCTTGTGATTTTTTTAAAATCTAATTTTTGGTATCATAGTCATGTTTGCCACATAGACTATGTTTGGAATTATTTCCTCTTTTGTTTTTTAGAATAATGTGTGAAGATTGGTGTTTATTTTTGAAATATTTGATAGAATTCATCAGTGAAGCCACCTAGTACTGGGCTTCTCTTTCTGGGAAGTTTCTATTATTTCATCAATCTCTTTACTTGTTATAGTCTGTTTACATTTTCTCTTCTTGAGTCAGTTTTGTTAGTTTGTGTCTCTAGGAATTTATTCATTTCATCTAGGTTATCTAATTTTTTAGTACACAATTGTTTATCTTCTTTTATCATCCTTATTTCTTTATTTCTTTTTATTTTTTATAATTCTTTTTATTTCTGTAAGTTCAGTAGTGATATCCCCTCTTGAATTCCTGATTTTAGTAATTACAGTCATCCCTTTTTAACTTGGTTAGTCTAACTTATCATTTGCCAATTTTGTTGATCTTTCTAGAGAACTGACTTTGGTTTTACTGATTTTCTCTATTTTATTCTATTCTATATTTAATTATTTCTGCTATATTCTTTATGATTTCCTTTCTTATGCTTAATAGCTTTAGTTTGCTCTTCTTTGTCCAGTTTCTTAAGGTGGAGGATTAGTTTATTCATTTGAGCTCTTCCTACTTTTTCAATATAGGTGTTTACAGCCGTGCATTGTCCTCTAAGCACCTCTTTAGCCACATCCCATAAGTTTTGGTACTTTGTGTTTTCATTTTAATTCATCTCCAAGTATTTTTAAATTGAACTTACGATTTCTTGGTTATTTAGGAGTTGGTGGTTTGTTTTCCATATATTTGTGAATTTCCCAAATTTGCTTCTGTTATTGATTGCTAAATTCTTTTTATTATGATTGGATTATTAAAGGAGTATATGAAAATAAAATGATTGTATGATTTCAAGCTTTTAAATTTATTCAGAATTGTTTTACAGCCTGATACATGGTGTATCCTAAAAAATGTCCCATGTGTTCTTGAGAAGGATATGGATCTGTCTGTGGTGTTGGGTAGAATGTTCTATATCTGCCACTTGGCCTTTTTGGTTTGCCAGCTTCACTGGTTCCACGTTTGGATATATGACCCAAAAAACAACCCAGGGAATTCTTTACTATGTCTTTTCCTGTGCTTTAAGGTCCCTAGCTGGTTTATTTTTTCTTCGTACCTTTCAGAGTCTCTTGTATACATACATGTGTGTATGTGTGTGTATATATATCCCCCCATCACCCAACCCCAGATACTTTAGTCATATTTGGCAGGAGGAGTAGGGTTAAACATACCTCTGCATCTTACCAGAGTGAGTTCCACTAACTTCAAGTTTATACCCCAGCCGGATTAATCATCATGCCTCACAACTGCTCTATACTTTTCTGCTTCCATGTTTCTTTGCATCATGCCCCGCACCTACAATGTTCCTTCACCTTTATCTTCCCATGCCCAGCTATTACTCATCCTTTAAAATCCACATCAAATGAAGCTTCCTTTAGAAAATGATTCCTGATCCCAAAAGCTGAATCAAATTCTCTTTTGTCTGTATTCATAAGAATTTTATCTGTCATCTGTCACATTGTTTATGTTATAGTTGGTTTTATATGTATCTTTTTCTGAGTGACTTAAACTCTGGTGGAAAGACCATGTTTTGTACATATTTATATTTCTCAGTGAGTAGAACACAGTGCCTTGAGCATAGTAGACAAATCTTTATAAATTCAATACTGTGTACACATATTTATTGAGTGTCTGCTATCTACCAATCCTTTTAGGGACATTTTCAATATTTATTTATATTTTTCTGATATTTTTATGGTTTGAAATTTTAATATTCAACTTTTTAATTTTCCTGGAATAAACTTTTTATTTATAGAGTGAGAGAAGGGCCTAAATAGATTTATATCTCAGCAACATTTATTGACTAAAACTTCCATTCTCCATGCATATGTGATATTTCTTTCATATCTTACATGATCTGTTCTTACATAATAACATGAACAGATTCTTACATATAACTGTTATTATGTTCTGCTTTAGTCACTTCTTTATCTGTCCTTATGGGACACTATAATCTTGGCTTTATATTTTATTGTTTTGTGGGAGTATGTATTATTCATTACCTTTTTTATGTTATAATATATAATTGCCTATAATTATTCAGGATGGATTTACCTTGTTTTGTTTTTCATATTTTTATGTTGAAAAGGAAGTATATATACAAAGTTCAAAATTCAAAAAGATTTGCACTAAGGTTTGCCTCTTATCCATGTCCACCCCAAAGGCAACCAGTGTTATTAGGTGACAGCATATCTTTGCAGAAATATTTTATGTATAATCAAGAATATGTATATTCTTTACCTGCCTTCTACAACTTTTTTGCATATTTGATATTGTGCTGCTTTGACTATAGACTATGCTTTCTATCAATGTAAAATGATTTCATGTTACTTGATGCTTTTCATATAAAATTTTATTGTAAATAAACATAAATTTTATAGTATATTACTTGATATTCAGTTTATTAGCCAAACTTCCAAGTGAGATAGGAAAAAGAGAGGAAGTATTTACTCTTTGACAGAGCATTTTAAAACAGAATATTATTTGTAATTATTTTTCCATGAGAAGATGATCTTACTGATTATTTTGTCATTGCATGTGCAGACTCTAGGTCAAGCTGAGCTATTCACATTTCCTCAAATAAATAGGTACAGAACAAGCACCTGTGTACAGGCATAGAAGAAAGTGGAAAACTGCAGAATGTGCTTCACTGCAAAGCCTGGAGTACATGAGAGTGTGTGACCGGAAAGAAAGCCATAAAAGTCAGAATTTTCACTCTATATTTCAGTATAATTTCAAATAATGACACTGATTTGTCCAGGCCATTCCTTAAGTGAAACTGCATTTTAGGTTTGGAATAATCATTTAACAGGAACAAAATGGCTATTGTATGCCCAAAGAAGTCTGTTTCTGTCTTATTGCTGAATTTTCATCAAAATTTAGTTATAGTTAAGGTAGAAATTATTCACTTTGAACTCTCAAGTCAGTCTCTTAAGTTTGTCTGGAATCCCATCGTCTATCTTCTGCTGTTTAGTGAAGGTATGTTTGGTTTCCATGCCCAAATAAAGAATAAAGTCAATCCATGCTCTTAATTCAGTAAAGGCAGATATGTTGAAGAGAAACTAGGAGAACTCTACCATTTCCTAAACATTACCATATTATCTTTCTCAGTCACCTGCGAAAAGATAACCAGGAGCTAGTGGCATATATTGGGTAGTCTGCCTGAATCTTTCTTTGTGACTTAAAAAATATTAGTGTGAAGCTTTTAGGGGCCACTGAAGTAAAATTCTTTCCTTGCTCTTCCTCTCTTTCTAATAGATGTGTGAAAGTACTTTGTAAAGGATGACATATTGGTAATATATTAATATTTATCAGTGGGAGAAATAACATAATGGAAAATTTCAAAGAGTCAGACATAAGCTCTTTCTTCATGGCATGCTCTGGAGAGCACTTTTAACATGATTTACTATTGGATACTGGTAACACAGAATTCAAATTCTTATCAATAATTTGAATCCCAGCTATACCTCTTACCAATTGCGTGACTTTGGGCGTGTTATCTATCTCTCTAAGCCTTGTGCTCTTCATCTGTGAAGTGTGGGTAATAATACCTCATGAGAGTTTTAGTGAGGATTAAATGGTATATTATATGCAAAGCACTTTGCATTATCTCTGACTCATTGGAGCTATTATGAGCTGATGCTCAAGAGGTGAATTCACTGAAATTTTAACTTGTTACTTCAAGGTTTTTCTTCAGCTAATAATATATTTTTTTGTGTCTGACAGAAAAATGGGTGGCGCAGCACCACCAGATAGCAGCTGGAAAGGAAGTCTCAAAGTGCCCTACAATGTTGGACCTGGATTTACGGGAAACTTTTCTACACAGTTAAGAGCATACTTTAATTTTAACTCTTTTTAGGGGGAGCATTAAAAAACAATTATAGAAGATGAAAGAAAAAGTAAAATCTATCTAGTACCAGCAAGGGGGGGGAAAACCACAAATTGAAGAGGAGAATACTCTTATATTGGTAAAATCGGCCAATGTAATTTTTGCCTGTGAGCAATTAGAAGTCTTTTAAACAATGATAGAAGATAAAAAGGTTGTTAAGGCTCAGGAAATGGTACCCCACAGTATGGCTGTTTGGCATGCTGAACACTTGGACTAAAAGGAACTGAAAGGCCTTAGAAGCAGCCTCAGAACCAAGGACTTTCTGACCTCCTGCCTCTACCTGTAGGGCAGGGTGGAACTCTCTTTCTCAAGTTCCCTCATCTGAAGTTCCTCCAGAAGGAACACAGTTGCCTTCGATCCCTAACTAGAGAAGATTAAGCTTGTAAAGTAGGAAGGAAAACTGGAATGTCACCACACCTAAACAGACTTTGTCGCAGTTATTGACTCTCCTTAGTCCTATTAAATTTTCAAAGAGAATCATTTACAAACTATTATTGTCTGCTCTTTGGGCCCTCAACTCTCCTAAAAATCATTTACTTCCCCTCAAAATCGCCTTCATTCCCCCATCTCCCTATGCTCTATGAAGAGGTTGCTATTTAAGCTTAGTTCATCTGGCTCTTCTTTGAGTCTCACATTTCGTTTCGCTCCTGTGTGCACTTGCATGTTAGTAAGTTTATGTGCCTTTTCTCCCATTAATTTATTGTCAGTTTATTTTAGCAAACTTGAACCTTCAGAGAGGGAAGGGAAAAATGCCCTTAAATCGTACTGTGTTAATTTATTAACCAGGTTTTTTAAAGGATGTGTCCTTTATCTTTGCATTAGAAAAGTCAAGATGCACATCCATTCCCGCCGTGAAGTGACAAGAATTTACAATGTTATTGGTACTCTCAGAGGAGCAGTGGAACCAGGTAAATGAATTATTTGCTCAACAAATATTCATTGAGCAACTGTTATGTGCCAGGTACTGCTCCCAGTTCTGGGAGTGTGAGGTGAACAACAACAACAAAAAGCAACTCTTTGCCCTAATGGAATCCACCTAAATGCAAACTAACTAAATATGAGGTAATTTCATATTGTGATACATGTTGTAAAGAAAAGAAAAGTGAATGTTTAGATGGGTTGGGTGGGTGACCACGGTAAGTGATAAACTGTGCAGGTCTCAGTTAAAGGATCAAGGGAGGAAGGGTAAGGAGAGAGAGTTCTGAGGTGTTTTCTCTGAGTTTTCTGGATTTGTTTACCATGTATTTTGCATATGGAAATATCTTCATGGTAACTATAAACATCTATATAAAAGATAGCACTATTAGAAAATTAAGGTAACCTTAAATTAATGAATCCTTTACATAGTTTTATTTTCCACAACTAAGGTCATTGATGAACTATATGGACACATGATTTCCATAGGATTCCAGATGACCTGCCAATTAATACATTTTATATGCAGTCTTAGTTCATTATGTTTCAGTTCCTTAGGAACTACTTTGTTATATATTTCTTACCAAAACAGATGCCATTAAATTGCATATGTTTCTTACAAGCAGCTAGTGATTTCTTCTGGGGATCAAGAGTATTGACATCCTCCCAATGAGTACTGAGCAATATATAACTAGCTATTATTGAATCTTACTGAGCACCTCTTTTGTGTCAGCTCTGTGCCACTGGGGATGGAAGGATAGAAAAAGACACAGAACAGGGACAAGGAGCACACAATTTGGGAGGGGAGCCATACATGTAAGTGTGTGAGAAATGTTTTATCAGATTTGAAAAGATTACTGTAAGAGCTGGATAGGCAGAGCAATTCCCTCTTCCTACAGAAAACAAAAATGTTCACAGAAGGAGAAAATACTTGAGCTGTACCTTAAAAATTGAATATGAGGAGTAGGGAGTAAAGAACTTACTATGTGGCCACTATGTTCTGAAAATAGTGAAAACAAAGTGGTAAGTAAGGTAACAGAGGAGTAATTGAGAATTACAGAAAGATATGAATAAGGATAACTTTATACTTTCTTAATCACTTATATACAGTAGTTATAGTTATACATAAGTTTGCTTTATCACATTCATGCTGTCTTCAGATAAAGAAAACATGTATTAAAATTACAAATAATATATTTGCACAAGTCTTCAGGAACCTTGCTATTTTTCTTTGGGTCATGAGTGCTTTGTGTCTAGATACTATTGAGTCCTTTGCAATTTGCTCTATTACTGACCTGAAATAACAAATAATCTTGCAATGATGCTTTTTAGACAGATATGTCATTCTTGGAGGTCACCGAGACTCATGGGTGTTTGGTGGCATTGACCCTCAGAGTGGAGCAGCTGTTGTTCATGAAATTGTGAGGAGCTTTGGAGCACTGAAGAAGGAAGGTAAAACAAGGAGCAAAAAAGCCAACTTCTCTGAGCCTCAGTTTAGTCTTCCGTAAATTGAGTGTAAAAATACCACTTCAGCCATGACCATATGTTGGTAAAAATATCAATACAATCGTTAATGTTGGCTAGTTAATTGTATTGTTTATTTATTGCATTTATTTATATAATCTTTATATTATTGATATTTATATATTAAATGATAATCTGAAATAAAGGAATTATACTGTTATTGGTGTTTCTTGGCAACTAAGAAGATGAAGATGGTTTCTTCACTGGAGAAGACATACCAGAATTAGGTCATAAGTCAAAGCTTCCTGGTGCCAGAAATGTAAGCAGAAGTTCTTAGGGCTCTTCCAGCCTCACGTGTCAGGTCAAGTGTGCTGAGTAACTAAGGAGATAGAAGCTCTATTTAGAAAAATACTGGTCTTGCTGCCTCATGGGATTCTGTCCAAGTTTGTTATCTGTATTCTCACATCCCCCAGCCCTGGTGTGCTCTCACAGAAATTAGGTTTATATTCTCAGCACCATCACTTCAGTCATTTTAGAATATTCTTATGAAAACGAAAATAAAATTTAGCTCAAATGTTTGCATTTTAAAATAATCATTACACATTTAGAGCAGAAAGCCCATTCTCTTTGCTGACACTGCGAACAAGGTGTCTGGAGGCTGTAAAATGTAATTCGTATATTTTTAGCAACTTTAAAAACAATAGTGAAAGTATGTTAAGTTTCCATGGTACTTATTTTCTTAGAGAAACTGTGTTCACATGTGCTACCTATTTTGAACTCATAGCAACCAGAATGAAGTTTACCTAGATATTTCTGTTCTCGTTTTACAGATAAGTTAACCAAGGTTTAGAGAATCAAGTAATTTGGCCAGGGTTATATAGCTAATGTGTAGCAGAATGAAAGAACAAGGGCTCAAACTCAAATTTCTGGCTACCAGTACACAAAACCATGATGTCTTTATTTAAAATAAAATGCAAATGTGCTCTATCATCTTTTCCACATAGCTATCTTGTATTTTAAGAAAACAAAATAATGGAGACTTGAGTTTACATAGTTCATGAATTACTGTTTAATCTTATTGCAAAGAGTTTTATGATTTAGCAAGGAAATTCCTGTGGTAAATACAAAACATCACTGTGGCAATTATTGAGTATGCCAGAAAAGTGGAATGATGAGGAATAATAATGAATAGGAAATTTGAATAATACTATGAACAAACTTGACAAAAATAAAATATTGGACTCAACAGCTATTGGATACACATTCTTAAGCACACATAAAATATTTACTAAAATAATGACAACTTACAATTTTTGGAGCAGCGACTACATGCATTATAGACATTATGTCGTTACTCCTCCCAGTGATCAAGTAGTATCTTCGTTTTTACTCTGTTATTTCTGGTATACAGATGAAGAAATAGAAGTGTAGTAAGTTTAAATAACTTTCCTTCAGTCACTGTTAGTAAGTGACAGAACCAGGGTTTGAAACAAGCTCTTTCTTTAACTCCAAGGTGGGTATTTATAACCTCCAAGCCATAGGACCTCCCTACTGAATTCTGTAGTTTTCAGCAGCAACAGCAGACATTGCTAATGCTAACTGAGCCCCTGTTGACTACTTCTGACAGAGAATGGAGTGAAATCACACAACCAGCTGACATTGAACAATTGTTCATTTAATGTCAGAACAACAAGAAATAATTCTAAAGAACTTTCTTTCAGTTATATTTGCATTCAGAACACCGACTGCATCTAGAAAGTTCTTCTTTCTTTCTAGGCAGCTGCAGATCACCAATGACTTCCTAGGCATAGACAATCATTATAAACCTACTAAAATATTTATGACGTTGTTGGATTTTTTACTATGTCTACATTTCCCCCCTCTTCTATAAAACTGTACAATTTTGTATTGGCAAATCACCTTTAAAATTTTCCGAAAGGAAATTATATGAGTAAAGATTCTTACCACAACTTACTCTCCCTAAACAACCAATGAAGTTTTGGGTGTTTTTTAAATTTGAACTTGATAATGTCTTTGGTATATTATGAATTTTTCCAGCATTCATATATATACACACATATATTTTAGGATGGAGGCCTAGAAGAACAATTTTGTTTGCAAGCTGGGATGCAGAAGAATTTGGTCTTCTTGGTTCTACTGAGTGGGCAGAGGTTAGTTGATAATTTGCTACAATGTGATTTTTTATAATAATAAAACAGTTAAGACTTAATTTCCAAGCATGTAAAAATAAGAAGTAAATCCAGTGAGAAAATATTCAAAGTCTTTTTCCAAACAATCTGAAACAACCTATTCTTGTTTAAAAATCAACGATAAAAATCTCTTTGTCGTTAAAGAACTAAACTTCGTTTGAACTTTTAGAACCACTTAATGTCAAGTGTTAAAAAGGATTTATCTTTATTTCCTGGGAATATGATAATAAATAAGTAGATATACTAAAAACCAAACATCAAAACGTGTTTGGTTGCTATTATGATTTTTTTTTTTTTTAAAGACAAGGTCTTGCTTTGTCACTCAGGCTGGATTGCAGTGGCATGATCATAGGTCACTGCAACCTTGAACTCCTGGGCTCAAGCGATCCTCCCACCTTAGCCTCCCAATGTGTTGGGATTACAGGCGTAAGCCATTGCACCCGGCCTGTGATTTCTATCATGATTCTATTATGCTTTCCAAAATAGCTCCTAACGCTAATCACATTTGAATACACCTTGAGCTTGTACAGCAAGGTATACTTTTCACATTTATATTCCTTATATCGTAATGACCTATACTTGATATTAAATCATGCTGAAAGTAAGGCAGAAACACGTAATATTTTCTAGGCTCCTTGAAAAGTAATTTTACCTGCATGTATTGTTGGCTTTGTGTAACAGAAACATTAGCTGTAAAATAAATATGTAAAAAGTTAATATTTATTCCATGAACTTCTAGTCATGCTATAAATATTTCTTTGGTTCCTGTTATTCTCCAGGTATTATGTGAAACCCTGTAAACTTCAATTTTCTTTGAAAAAAAAAAAAAAGTAGTGCTCCAGTAGACCTACCTGAAGCTTTCACAAGAATGAATTAAGCTGGTGTCTGGAAGAGCCTAAATATTTTGAGGGTGTGATTTGTTTCTTTCAAGTTATTTTATTCACTTAGAGTTTTATTTTTTAAATTTTCTATTTTACAGTCATAATGCTTAGGAAATTGCATGTTTTGGAGCCTCAAAATCCACATTGATAATCTCAAAAAAACTGCTGTATGTTTTTGGTTCTTAAAAATGTCCAATTATCAATATTCACCAGTAGATGGAGTCATCCTATAGGAGAACTTGACTTCATGTTCAGGGTACAGAAACATGATTTAACTTCCTATGTTTTTCAACCCCTAAATTTGAATAGCTCATTCCCTATGAATCAGGCAAGATTCTCTCCTTAAATAATGAGATGTCCATGGGAAGATTTTCACTGAAAAGTCGTTCATGTTTGCTAAGAGAAATTTTTGAAGGATAAACTACAGTATGGTTAAGAAATTCTCATTTACCATTTACCATAAGTATGTGGACTTTTCATCTTAAATGTTGGGTTTTAGTTAACTGCCATGTAAGTTGTATTTAACTCATGGTAGTTTTGAGCCCGGGGCCTCGTGAAACATATGTAACTCACACGCCTCTTTACCTTGGGAGCCTCGTGAACTATCTTTCAAGTTGCATGTAACTCATGCACAGAAAACAATAAAAAATAGCAAATTTTTCATTAAATTAGAAAGTGTTGTTTTGTTTTCAAAGTTTTTATTCTATTTTCATAATAAAACACCGTGGCTTCAAGGAAGGTTTTTTCCTAGTGTGGCAGTCAATGTGTTAAAAAGTTTTGCTTGTTTCTTTTTTTTTTTTTTGATTTTCAATTTATATTATATTCTTTCTGTTTATTTATTTATTTTTATTTGTTTATTTTTTTAATTCCAGAATATTATGGGGTACAAACGTTAAGGTTATATACATTGCCTGTGTGCTCGTTGATTCTTACCAATAACCTCTATTGAAATTCTTTCAAACCAACTCTCTTTTGAGAATCTTTTATGTCAAATTTGTGGTTAACACGGGCCAGCTTAATTTAGAAATCTACATATGATAAATGTAGACGTGCATTTTTGGGAGAGGAAGGTTATGATTGTTTATTGTTTTCTTTCTTTTTTATTATAGGAGAATTCAAGACTCCTTCAAGAGCGTGGTGTGGCCTATATTAATGCTGATTCTTCTATAGAAGGTGAATTATTGGTCTCATAAAAAATTTGTGATTATGCTAGCAGCAGCAGCTTAGTTCATAAATTATGCATCAGCAAGGAAGGTAGTCCATTAACATGTGGTTTAGGGAATTTGGTGCTGTTTTGTCAGGCTGCTACCTTGGACTTGCAGCAGTATGTGAGCCCTAGTTGAGAGGGTTTTGTTTTTTTTTAAATTGTTTCCTTTGCACTATAGAGTACTGATTCGGGAAAGCAGCATTCTTTGATTAGCTTCATCTGGCAGATTACCTTATATATTGCAGGAATTTAGTAAATATCTGTTGAATTAATGTGTCATGGTCTAAACAGTCCTATGATTTATTTATTTATTTATTTATTTTGAAACCAAGTCTCACTCTGTCGCCCTGGGTAGAGTGCTGTGGTGTTATCATAGCTCACTACAGCCTCAAACTCCTGGGCTCAAATGATCCTCCTGCCTCAGCCTCCCGAGTAGCTGAGTAGATGGGACTACAGGCGCACACAAGACGCCCGGCTAACTTTTCTGTTTTTAGTAGAGACAGGGTGTCGCTTTTGCTCAGGCTGGTCTCAAACTCCTGACCTCAAGCAATCCTCCCGCCTTGGCCTTCCAGACTGCTAGGATTACAGGCGTGAGCCACCATGCCCAACCCAAACATATTCTTTAAATGTAGAATAATGTTCTCTTTATTGCTAGTTGTTTAAGGTTAGATTTTTCATGTATTTTTTAAAAAATAATTGGGTTTTGCTGATTATGTCATTCCCCGGTTTGAAATGCTTCATTGTGTACCCATAATTTTCAAAGCCAAGAACAAAGGACACATAAGGTACTGTATGATTAGGACATCATTCATCTCACTTTGTTTTATATTTAAAATGTTGTTAAATACACATTTCTCAAATAATATAATAAATCACATATTCTTGAATTTCTTAGGTTAAAATGCAAAATTTATAAATAAAGCAAAACTCATCATACAAAACTACTCTCAAACCTGATTCTCTCTCCAAAGGTACGACTTGTCCTCAGTTTGGGGTGTTTCCATCATATTGACATTCATTTATAGAATTTAGCTCACACCAAGCACCAACAATGTAGCAGGTGCTGTCTTAAGTGCTTTTCATGTAAAAAAATTATTTAATACAATAACCCTGTGAGCTAAGTGCTTTTATTATCTCTGTTGTATAGAAATGGAAACAGACTCAGAGGGGTTAAGTAACTTTCTCAAGGTAACTTAAGCTGGTGAAGGGTTGAACTTGACTCAAATCAACTTTTATTTTTCTAACCACTACACTCTATTGCCTCTCACTACCTTATATAGGTTTTTGGTATCATATTACAGCTAAACAGTTCTACAGCTTACCCTTTTCATTCAGCAACATATTATGAAAAATTTTCCATGTCAGTACTCATTGATCTACTTTGCTTAAAAAAACAAAAACAGCTGAGCGTGGAGGTGCACACCTGTACTCCCAGCCACTCGGGAGGCTGAGGCAGGAGAATTTTGTGAGCCCAGGAGCTCGAGGCCAACCGGGGTACAACATAGTGAGATCCTGTCTCTAAAAACAAAACAAAAAACATCAACAACAACAGCAAAAAATTTCTATGTATTAAATAGGACAATTTACGTATCAATTCTTTAACGGATCGTCAGATTGCTTCAGTTTGTTGCAGTAAATAGCTTTTTATTTGTTTGCCTTTTCTGTATGAAATGGGGGGGGATAGAGAGCTACAAGTTTAATTGTTTGGTCCTAGGAGATGGGCACTTAAATTGTAATAAATGCTACTAAACTACCCTCCCTTCCCAATTTACATTCTTGTAAGCACTTCTTGTGTTTTAAAAATTGCATTGGCTATTTGTGCATATTTGCTCTTCCAGATGAATCTTAGAATTTCTACATTAACTTTTCAAGTTCCATAAACCATTCTACTGGGTGTCATTATTTTTAAAGCCTCCACTTTTGCTGTTCCCAGACATGGATCTTAAGCTTGGAATAAAAGCTGCCTGCCATCTTCTGAGTATATTGTGTGCTTTTGTATTTCTGGGCATTTGTACAGGCTGCGCCCTTTGCTGTGAATGTCATTTCTTTTTGGCCCAGTTGTCTCCCTCTAGTCCTAGAAAACTCAGTTCAAGAATCTCCCCTGGATGTAAATAGATGGAAAGCCCTACCATGCTCTTGGATAGGCAGAGTCAACATAGTAAAAATGGCTTTGCTACCTAAAGTGATTTACAGAATCAATGCAGTCCCTATCAAAATACCAACATCATTGTTTGCCGATCTAGAAAAAATAATTCTACGCTTCATGTGGAACCAGAAAAGACCCCGTCTAGCCAAAGCAATGTTAAGCAAAAAGAACAAATTGGGAGGCATCTGTCTACCAGACTTCAAACTATACTACAAGGCTATAGTAACCAAAACTGCATGGTATTGGCACAAGAACAGAGACGTAGACCAATGGAACAGGACCGAGAACCCAAATATAAAACCAACCTCATACAGTCACCTGATCTTTGACAAATTCCAGAAAAACATACACTGGGGAAAAGATTCCCTATTCAACAAATGGTGCTGGGAAAACTGGATGGCCATATGTAGAAGACTGAAAGTGGACCCACACCTCTCACCTCTCACAAAAATCAACTCACAATGGATAACAGATCTACACCTAAGACATGAAACCATAAGAATTCTCAAAGAAAATGTTGGAAAAACTCTTATGGACATTGGCCTAGGCAAAGAATTTATGAAGAAGACCCCCAAAGCAATCACAGCAGCAACAAAAATAAATACAAGGGACCTGATCAAATTAAAAAGCTTCTGCACAGCCAAGGAAACTATCACTAGAGTGAACAGACAACCTACAGAATGGGAGAAAATATTTGCATGCTACACCTCTGATAAAGGGCTGATAACCAGAATCTATACAGAACTTAGGAAAATCAATAAGAAAAAAATCAAACAACCCTATTAAAAAATGGGCAAAGGACATGAACAGAAACTTCTCAAAAGAAGACAGAATAATGGCCAGCAAACATAAAAAAGTGCTCAACTTCTCTAATCATCAGGGAAATGCAAATCAAAACCACAATGAGATATCACTTAACTTCAGTGAGATTGGCTCATATCAAAAAATCCCCAAACAACAAATGTTGGTGGGGATGCAGACAGATGGGAACACTCATACACTGCTGGTGGGACTGCAAATTACTACAACCTCTATGGAAAAGAATATGGAGATACCTCAAAGAATTAAAAGTAGAATTACCATTTGACCCAGCAATCCCACTACTGGGTATTTACCCAAAGGAAAAAAAGACATTTTATAATAAAGACATCTGCTCAAGAATGTTCATAGCAGCACAATTCACAACTGCAAAGATGTTGAAACAACCCAGGTGCCCATCAATACACGAGTGGATTAATAAAATGTGGTATATGTATACCCTGGAGCATTACTCAGCAATAAAAAACAATAGTGAATTAACACATCTGGTATTATCCCGGTTGGAGCTAGAACCCATTCTTCGAAGCGAAGTGTCACAGGAATGGAAAAACAAGCACCACTGGTACTCACCATCAAATTGGTACTAACTGATCAACATTTACATCACACAGGGCAATAATATTCATCAGGGGGCGGGCAGGTGGGAGGGGGGTGGAAGGGATGGGAAAAACTCTCACTGAATGGATGCGGGGAGCACAGTTTGGGGGATGACCATGATTGTGGCTTTGACACGGGCAGTGCATGGGCAATGTGTATGGCCAAAGTGTTGTACCCCCATGATATTCTGAAATACAAAAAAAAAAAAAAAAAAGCACATATTTAACTAAAAAAATTTAAAAAAAAAAGAATCTCCCCTGTCCCTTGGTGAATTTGTCTTGATTTCCCCTGCCCTGGCCCCCTCCTGAGTGGCTTCCCAAGAGCAGGGCTCCTGGCTGCTTCACTCCACTTTCACACCCCCCAGCCCGTGAACTCCTGAGGAATGGGGACTCCATTTGAAACTAACTGGAGAGCACCTGGCTCACAAATTCATTTTCACAACAATATTTATTGGGTGGCTGCTAAATACTAGGACTGTTCTAAGCACTGAGGATATGGTAGCAAATAAAAAAAGAACACCTGCTCCCACGGGACTTACAGTCTATTGGGAGGGGGGATAATAAAAAGACAAGTACTTAATATTTAGGTAGATGAGTAATATGGGGAAAAATGAGCCAAGGTTAAGAGAGAAAGGGAGTGGCATGGTGGTGGGAGAGTGCTGTTTTAGGTAGAGTGGTCAGGCAAAAGCTCTCAGAAAGTGTGACATTAGACCAGAGGAGGAGTAGGTCATGCAGATACCATGCAGACCACTGTTCCAGGCTGAGGGAACAGTGTGTGCAAAGACCCTGAGGGAGTATTCTTGAGCAGAGCAGGAGATGAAGATTTGGAGAGGTGACCTAGGATTGTTTTCTGTATGGCGCTGTGGGCCATGCATGATGAGGACGACAGGTTTTATAGAGTTAGACGGGGAGCTGTTGGAGAGTTTTAATTGAATTTTGGTTTTTAAAAGGATCATTCTGGCTAGGGAGTCTGAATAAAAGAATCACAGAAAGAAGTGAAATATAAAACAATCTGTCCTTTCCTTATCTTTCAGGTAACTATACTCTGAGAGTTGATTGTACACCACTTATGTACAGCATGGTATACAACCTAACAAAAGAGGTAAAAATAATTACATATAATTTAAGAAAATCTAAATTCTACAAATGATATTTTCTTGAGGTGCTATTATTATGTGAAACAGTGGTGGTGTTTTATAACTCGTTGTCTTTATTTCACACAACAGATATCCACTCCTTAGAACATCACATTTAATAAACTGTTGAAAACACATTACCTCTTTTCTCCCCACACCACTGTGAGGCAGCCTGTGGGTCGCATTATGTCCATCATCTCCATTTTGAAAATGAGGAAACTGAGCTCAAAGAACATCATCCACCAAAGTCATACCACATATCCAGTAGCTGAACCAAGACTTGGTCCCATGGTTTAACTCCTTAATTTTAAAACTGGTTCATACTCCTTAATGTAGTGATATCAATTAATTCAGTCCACAAGAAGAGTTAAAGGTTCTAACTGATGGAGAAAGAGTATGCACAATCTACCAAGTGCTGATTTCCAGGGCAAACCAATTTGGGGCAGAGGCCAAGGGAGACCCTGTAGCTTCCTGACTTTCTGCCTTAGTCTCCAACCTCTAGTCCCACTGGGCCTGGATGTCAGCTCAATATTATCTTAATTCTCACAGTTGTAGAAGATACTGAACATGGCTGAGAGGTGGTGCCTGAATTCCTAGGGGACTGATAGGCAACTCTTCACTTTAATTCTCTTGCGTCAAAAATCCACTGGCCCTGGTCCAAAAGTTAGTGAAGATGAAGGAGTTTTTACACAATAGATTTTTGTTACTGCTAATTGCCTGGAACTGACCTGAATTGAACTGGAAACAAAACAAAACAAAACAAAACGCTGTTCATTTAATAGAATTACCAGTAAAATGTAATTATCAAGAAAAACAATAATTTTCCTTCAGATAGGGATTATACATAAAACCTAAATGTCATTAAGCTTTGGTTCAAAAACATGGAATGTAATCATATATCTTAACTTCTCTATAGGAATGTAAAAAAATTATTTGAAAATATTAACTTTTCTAGTTAAATAAGAGGTTCATTATTTGCCTGCAATTTTATCAATTACCATGCAACATATAAAATTTAAATATCTGAAACATGGTATTTCAGGTAATTGCCATTATTCATGTAATTTGAGATAAATGCTAAGGAAGGTTGGCAGTTACTTTTGTTTACTAGCTGGATTGGTGGCACTGTGTGACAATTACAAAAACGTTACTCTCTAGGTTAGTTTTGAAATTATGTGATGCTTGAAAATTTTTGGGTTTGTTTTATTTTTTGTTTGTTTTGGGGGAATGATTTGCAATATTTCAGATTTTGCTGATAAAATAACAATTTAATGATATGTTTTTACACTATTTCAAGTTTCCATTTCTTAGAATAAATGGAGTTGTACTGTCCCTTATCAAAATTTTGTGTAAATTTAAACTTGGGTGAAATAATTTTATTGCTTTATTTGTATTTTACAAGTTATGTTGACATAGCCTCTGACTCTCCTCATGTTTATACAAATTTAATTTGTGTTCCCAACGACCTCTGAACATATATCTGTTATAGCACTTAGCACGTTGAATTCCACATTTTTGCTTATAATTTCCACTAGTAGAGAGTGTGCTATGTGTCTTACTGTTCTCTGTATCCCTGGAATCGACAAAAAGTCTTAAACAGTGTAGGTACTCTGTAAACGTTTTGAATTGAATTTGTTGGAAAATAGTACATATGAATTTTATTAAATATAAAGTAAACCATCTTATACCATATATTGTTCAATTACCTGTAAATAACTATGGGGTGTTAATTAGTTTAGTTTGCTGAAAATTTTGGCATAACACCTAATGCTCTTAGTCTAGAATTCAGTAATAGGTCATATTTTACTTTCTTAGTCTTCTTATCTGTAAAACATTTTTCAGTGCTTAACACAATTACAATAAATTGTCAATTAGTTAATAAGATATTAATTGCATTATATTTTATTATGTGCTATTTAATGACTTTGGTAACTTTACTGACAAGAAACAATGTTAAAATGAATGCTGTACCTTAACCAGCTTGCTTCTTTTTATTTTGTTATTTCTAAGAGGAGGAGAAATACATGGTTTTAAGAGTAGTCTCCTTCAACTCAGAAACATAGACAAAAAAATCATACAATATGACCATTCATATAAAGACATTACTTTTATAATGTAGTTGCACCTATACATAATAACATGAGCATTTTTCCATATTGTCAGAAACGCATTATTGTAATTCTTAATGACTGTCAATGTATGGATTGCATCCTTCCTGTTGCTGAACTATAGTTTAGCTGTTCACTTCATGGTTAATGGACATTTCGGTTTTAATACATCTAATTTATAAGTATTCTCTTATTTTCCTTTTAATTTGTGTAGCTGCAAAGCCCCGATGAAGGCTTTGAAGGCAAATCTCTCTATGAGAGCTGGAGTGAAAAAAGTCCTTCCCCTGAGTTCAGTGGCATGCCCAGGTAACAAACAAACAAAACCAAAACTTTCTACTGAATTCAGTGTGGGATTGTTTTGAAAATAAAAGGTATTTTCTTTCAATCATTAATTTAAAATATTAACTTCCAAAGTACTCTAAAATATGATACAGGAAAGGCATTGCTTAGGTTCACAAATAAGATATTACTGTGTGTTTTGAAGTTAAATCTGTAGACCATCAAAAAATGATTATCTTTAGAATAGGTAATATATACAGATAGTACATTACAGAAAAACGTTATACAGGTTGAGTATCCCTTCTCTGAAATGCAGGGGACCAGGAGTGTTTCAGATTTCAGATTTTTTTTTTGATTTTGCAACATTTGCATTATATTTACTGGTTGAACATCCTTAATCTGAAAGTCTGAAATTTAAAATGCATCAGTGAGCATTTCCTTTGAGCATCATGTCAGTGCTCAAACACTTTCGAGTTCTGGAGCTTTTCAGATTAAGGATACTCAACCTATAATGGAGATAATGGTGAAAAGTAATTCCCCTCATATTTCTGTCGTGTCATCACTCTGTCATTGTTCTTTTTTCTGATCATATACTTACCAAATATTTTGTTCACTCTAATAAAAATGTAAGCATCACTTCAGCATTGGTTGTATCTTCACAACAAGGGAAGAGGAATAAATATCTCAATAATCTGAGATTATAGATATCAACAGCATGCATAATTTAAATTATTAGGGGCAGAATTTATGTCTGAATTATCTGAAAAATTGTTGCTTCTTTTCATTCTGTCATGTATAACAAATAAATATGATAAGTAGGATGAAGTAATCTACAGGAAATGTTTTCCACCTTCAGAAATCTTTTTAAAAATGTGACTTATAGAAGTCACCCCTATACCAAATAGTCTCATAAAGGTAGATGTTTTGTGATCAGAATTAATATTCCTTTCATTTTTTGCTGCATGCCTAAAGCTAACCATTTAAAAATTGTGTTTATAATAGTAAGAATGGAGTTTGCTTTAATTGCTCTTTAATGTGTGTTTGATGAAGAAATTACTCTGAAACAATTCTGTTATTTTACCTCTAAAAGGATTAACAAATTGGGATCAGGTAATGATTTTGAGGTGTTCTTCCAAAGACTTGGAATTGCTGCAGGAAGAGCACGGTATACTAAAAATTGGGTAAGTCTATCTCAATAAATACTTCAAGATTATTTATGAACATATTTTAACTAAACAAATAATTCTGACTCCAAAAAAGTGACTCCAGCATTAGAGGAATAGAGGAATTTGAGAGCAGAAAGGAGAAGTCTCAGGGGTTGTTGGTGCTAACACTACGTAGGATAGTTCCTGCATCTATTATCCTGAGCCCTATATTCAAGTGTCAGCTGGCATCAATACTCAGGTCTGCAAACTTGAACTTCCACGTACTCCCTTAAACATATTTTCTGTTTTATTTGGGGGCACTGCATTCACTTAGTCATTTAAGTTAGAAATGTAAGAATTGTCTTTGACCCTACTCTCCCCATTACCACTCAAAATTAATCAGTGTCAAGACCTGCAAATATTTGGATTTTTAGCTGTTATTATATCTGTAATCATTAAACAGATAACAAATCATCAAACAAATGGTAAATGGCAAAATACACTGTGAACTCAAAAAAGCCATGATTCCTTTTCTTTCATTGTTGTTGATAATTTTTTTTAGTTTTCATTTCTACCAAAGTAACATAAGTACATAGTTTATAAAATGTCAAGTAGTTCTATAAAAGCTTATAATTAAAAGCAATGGTTTCCTATCTCACCTCCATGCTCTTGTCACCCTGATTTCTGTTCATCACATGATAACTCTTTCAACTTTTTAAAACTGGTTTCTTCTGATACCTAACTCCATGCTCGTAAATAATATGCTTATGCTGCTACTTCTTCATTTTTCAGTTTTATGTTGCTAAAAACATTTTGGTACTTGTTAAAATGGTAAGGAAGACTTTATTAAAAACTATTGCCATAGAGGAAAGAGATTCAACTCCAAATACGGTAAAGACTCAGCTGGGGATTTACAGCCAACATTAAGTATCTGTAGGTCTTTTCCTTTGGGCTTGTTCTTCTTCCCAGAGAATCTTTAATTTTCTGCCACTGGGGGAGGAAGGTAGGCGTGTTTGGGGAAAATCCTGGGACAGTATAGAAACCCCCCACCCCATGGAGCAGAGGGAACAAAGAATGACTGAGACAGACAAGCCAGCTTGGTTAGTTAGAAGAGTTTACTAGAGGTTACTTACAAGGGTACTTACTCCTGGTCAACACAGGGATCCTCCGGCACTCACTCCTGGGCAGCGGCAGAAGTTCTTCAGAGAGTAAAGTCCACACCACCTGTGGTGTCGCCTTAAAACCCTTCCCAGTGAGTGACACACAGCTCTTGCATTGTATCATCACACGTTCTCACTGAAACAAATCAAGCACGCATGCGCAGTACAACCATCATGAGCCATTACACCATCCATGTTATGTTAATGATATTATAATTCTCCACTGCAATTAGCTAAAGGGTATTATAGGTCAGCTAAAGCAGTTCTAAAGCAGTCAGGGCTGGTTTATACCAGTTTCTTCTGCCTCAAGAAAGTGCTGAGGCACATGTCTTGTACCTGGTAACGATCTTTGGGCATTTGTGCTTAATCTGTTTTGTAACACTTGGAGTGTTGAGCACTCCAAGCTAGCACAGCAAAAGTGTTTTTTTGTGTGCTGGGGAACTTGCATTTTTCCCTCACAGGATTGTATGGGGGGTGGTGATGAGGGCAGGTATTACTATTATCTACATTTCACTTGTGAGAAAAGTATAGCAAACAAAGGTCATGTTACCACCCAGAGTTTTGGATAATAAATCCTGAAGCCTAGATTCCAACGCTGGCAGGCTAATTCCAGACTCCTAGTCTCTTCAATACACCACTATATAAAGTATTCTTTTATATCAATAACAAAAAAAACCACCTTAAAAATGATCAAAAGTCATAAATCAGCAATTCACACTTTGAAAAATCCTTTCTTTTTGCCTTTTGTGTGTGCTCTTGGTTTTCCTTATACCCATCTGGGCATCCTTTTTCTCTCCTTAGTGAGATGTTGTGTCCACTACTGAACCCCTCACTGCTCACTCTCCACTCTTCAGCACACTGCTGTTGTCAAAACCACAAGGGGGTTTCAGTCTAGGTCCAGTTGCTCATTTCACAAAAATCCAATTATTGAGACAACTAGGATTGCCAAGGAAGAAAGGAGTCTTTAACACAACAGGTGTCTTGTCAGGAAAACAAGAGAAGCTGCTGCAAATCTGTCTCTCTGACTAAGGGATATTATAGGCTTTTAAAGGAGGGGCCACGTGCCTTGGGTCGGGCCATGGTGTATCTCACAAGGGCCTGCATGAATTGGGGGCAGGTTGTGGGGGATGGTGAATCTTGGTGTCAGGAAGTCTCTCCTGGGGCCTTTAGAATCTCAACTCTTTTTTTTTTTTCCAAAATTATGCCCATTTATTATTAAAGGGCAGGTAGAAATCACAGTCTAGGGCTACACACTATCATAACTTCATATAATTCTGAAATATTTGTTACTTCTTCACATTATTTTGTTTGTATCATTCTACTTTTTCCTTATTTTTTATTTCAAAATATTAAGGGGGTACAAATGTTTCTGTTACGTGGATGCCTTTTATAATGCTTTAGTCAGGACTTTGGGCATGCCCATCACCCGAATAGTGTTCATTGTACTCAATAGGTAGATTTTTTTACCCCTCCTCTCCTCTCCTCCTCCCCCTTCTTGATTGTCAATGATCTTTACATCTCTTTGTGCCCATGTGTACCCATTGATTAGCTCCCAATTGTTGCAGAGTACATGCGGTGTTTGTTTTTCCATTCCTGAGATACTTCACTTAGAATAATGGTCCAGTTCCATCCAAGTTGTTGCAAAAGACATTATTTCATTGTTTTTGTGGCTGAGTAGTACTCCATGATATATAGATAGATAGATAGATCTCACATTTTCCCTGATGATTAGTGATGTTGAGCATTTTTTCATGTTTGTTGGCCATTTGTCTATCTTCTTTTGAAAAACTTCTGTTCATGTCTTTTGTCCACTTTTCAATGGGATGGTTTGTTTTTTTCTTGCTGATCTGTTTGAGCTCTTCGTAGATTCTGGATATTAGCCCTTTATCAGATGTATAGTTAGCAAATATTTTCTCCCATTCTGTAGGTTGTCTATTTACTCTGTTGAGTATTTCCCTAGCTGTGCGGGAGACTTTTAATTTAATCAAGTCCCATTTGTTTGTTTTTGTTGTTGCTATATTTGCCTTTGGAGTCTTAGTTATAAATTCTTTGCCTTGACCGATGTCTAGAAGAATTTTTCCTACATTTTCTTTTAGAATTTTTATGGTTTCATACCTTACATTTAAGTCTTTTATTTTGTCTTGTAGAAAATCCATCATTTTAGGCTGGGTGTGGTGGCTCACGCCTATAATCCCAACACTTTCAGAGGCCAAGTCGGGAGGATGACTTGAGGCCAGGAGTTAAGGGTCCATCAATTAAACTCAACTCAACGGGTCAAGCAGTTAGCTAAGGGAAAGGATTATAAAAATACATATAGGGGTTCATGGAGCCGGTTATACTGCTTGTCAGAGAATCATTTATCCATGGAATTTTAGTGACTAAACAATTTAGTGTACTCCCCTGTATAATACTGTGTAATGCTTATTTATGTGCCTCTAACAATTCTCTATTTTCTTAAACTATTTTTACTCAAATACAACATTGTCTTGTCTTTTTTTTTTCCCAATTCCCAACACATTTCTACATCTTTTGTATTTTTAAAGGCAAGCCTGTTAGGTCTCTCCAAAAGAATTTTTTTATAATATCGTTTATGTCATATACACATATGTTTTAATTGGTACAAACCTGTAGTGTGCTTAAATATTATAATATTAGCCCTTTAGCAAGTAGCTTATTGAGGTGCTTAAGTACTTTCCTTTATCATTGACAAGGAATTCTTACTAATATTAGTAGTAAATATGGTGCTATGCATTTCATTATGAGCTGTCTTACAAGATGTATATTTTATTTTTTGTAGGAAAAAAACAAATTCAGCAGCTATCCACTGTATCACAGTGTCTATGAAACATATGAGTTGGTGGAAAAATTTTATGATCCAACATTTAAATATCACCTCACTGTGGCCCAGGTTCGAGGAGGGATGGTGTTTGAACTAGCCAATTCCATAGTGCTCCCTTTTGACTGTCAAGATTATGCTGTAGTTTTAAGAAAGTATGCTGACAAAATCTACAATATTTCAATGAAACATCCACAGGAAATGAAAACATACAAAGTATCATTTGGTATGTTACCCTTCGTCTTTCAAAATTCATTATCTGTATGTTTCTATTCATCTCTAAAATGTAATGACCTAGTTTAGGTCATTTATTATTTATGGCTATTCAAATGATCAAATATTCTGTTTATGTTTAAAAATGCATTTTACATTTCATGAATGCTCACATCTTGTACAAAATATAAATACCTGCAAAACACAAAAGAGGATGACTTTCTATATTGTTCCCGTTTCTTGAACTATAGAACAATGTCATTAGAAATTATGCTCTTAAAGCTTTTGATGATCTCAATTTCTATTTCAGATTCACTTTTTTCTGCAGTGAAGAATTTTACAGAAATTGCTTCTAAGTTCAGCAAGAGACTCCAAAACTTTGACAAAAGCAAGTATGTTCTGCATATATGTTATGTATATAATAGATATAATTGAAAGAAAATACTAATTGACATTGTTGCTGAAATAAGGAAAGTTTGTGCTGTTTTCTCTCTCTCCACACTAACACATTCTATGCAGGGTTGCCCTGTCTCTCAAAGACCTGTTTCTGACATTCTGGGTGAGAATTGTGCTGCTAAGAAGTGCTAGTGCCTCCTACGGCCAACCGACTGATTAGTTACAACATACTGCCCTTAACATTGAAGGTCCTCCACTGTATTACCCAGCTTTTTTCAGTTTTATCTCTTGTTCTTTCAGTATCTGTACATCATACTTCAGCCAAATTCTTTCATTCCCAGAGTGTACTTTCTTTCTACCTCTTTTTGAAATATTTCCTCTACATAGAATTCCTCATTTCCATTTCCAGCTGGTAAAGTTCTATTAATATTTGTCCTGAATAATGAATATTGTGATGCCATAATATTTTTGGAAATGTTAAACTTTTAGGATTAATTTTGTATAAAATCACAAAAGTAAAAACATAATTGGAACCAAATTTTAAGATGGAAGAAAAAAATGTGAGAATATTGAAGAAAATTTTTTTAAAGTAGAATTTTGAGGGTAAACATCTGTGTATTAAACATAGTATCTGACATAAATATCATATCCTTGGGAACTGACGTAAAGATACATAGATGGATAAGAATAGACGATCCAGAAATAGGCTTAGTGATATATAAACAAGTGAAGGATACAGCAAAAATCAGTGGGAAAAGAAAGAATTATTCAATAATAATATTGTATAAGCTCTTTTAGCTTATACAATAAAAAAGCAAATTCAGAATCTCACTTCACATTGTGTGCAAACATAAACAAAAGGTGTAGGAGAATTATTTATTAAAAATGGAAATTTCTTGAAAGAGAGATGCCAAGTTTAGAAGCAATGGGGAAATAATGCAATCAGATTTGAGAACATTAAAATGGTTCAGGTTATGGAAATTCACACTTGAAAGCAAAAAGAAAAGAGTTAGAAACTACCTTTCCAGCAAGGAGGGAAAAAGGGTAATATATACATTATAAAAATAATTTTTGAAAATCCCCAAAATCCAAAAGAACAAATTGGAACTATTGGTAATAGACAAGACGAAAAAATTTTGTCAAAGATGCCACCTATAAGGAAACACATAGCAAAATATTCCAGTTCACTAAGACATAATTAAAAAATACAAATAAAAATATTACTTTAATATCAAATTAATAACAGTTGAAAACTTTGTTGTGCCCATTGCTGTAGGCAGTACACTGAAGCAGATGCTGTCATGCTTTTCTGATAGCACTGTGAATTATTTTAACCTTTTTGAAAAAGATAAATACATACTGGCAAAATTTCAAGAGCCATCACGATGTTCTTATATTTTGACATGGTATTTCCATTTCTTGAATTTTTTCTTAAGGAAAGAGTCTCAATTTTGAAAAATAAGAGACTATTCAGAAAGGCATATGAATTGTAAAATTATAAGAGCAAATAATTCAAAACAATCTAATGCCTAAGAAAAGAGAAATTATTAACAAAAATTTGATACCACCAATTTGAACATTTTGTAACAATTAAAATTGATGATCATAAATACAATATAATATAAGATACTTAAAATACCATGAGGTAAGCAAAAAGGACATAAAATTATAAATATAGTTTAATTAATTTTTATTGACAAGCAGAGAAAAACTTAAAGGGAGTAAACCAATTAGTATATAAATTGCATTATCCTAAGGGGAATAGAGGAGAATTGTTTTCTTATCCTTTACAATTCTTTTCAAATGTTTTATATGAGGAAAAAAATTAACAATGAGAAATACATTTTAAGGAGATCTCAAACACCATATATTCTATGAAGTTGATTTTCTATCTTTAAAAAAAATGATGTTTTCCCCCTCAGACAAACTGCCTCATGATTTGAATTATAGCTTTCTTAGGACATTCAGCTTTCCCTTCCTTGAGTATTTCTGTATTTACTTTATCCTTTCTAAAGGATAGTTAAAATATATTTTGTATCTCTGTACGATGTTTACAAATCCTGAAACAACTGAGCAGTGCATTGCACATACGAATAGTAAATGCTAGCTAAGCAAATTAAACTGGTTGTTGAATTTCTCACCTAAGGGAGAGATTTTTTTTTTTTTTTTTGAGACAGAGTCCCGCTCTGTCACCCTAGCTAGAGGGTAGTGGCGTCAACGTAGTTCACTGCAACCTGAAACTCCTGGGTTCAAGTGATCCTCCTGCCTCAGCCTCCTGCGTAACTGGGACTACAGGCACACGCCACCACGCCTGGCTAATTTTTTTATTTCTTGTAGAGACAAGGTCTCGCTCTTGCTTAGGCTGGTCTCGAACTCCTGACCTCAAGCGATCCTCTTGCCTCGGACTCCCAGAGTGTTAGGAGTACGGGCGTGAGCCTGTAATTACAGGACTACTGGATTACAGGACTACTTCTTAGTCCTGCTTTGCTTGTACCACTCCCTTGCCTCACCAAAGGATACAGGGTGTCGACTCCTTAGTATCTTCATACTCACATAGTAGTCAACTTCAAGACCTATAGTTTTCTAATCATCCCTAAGGAGACCAACATGCTTCAGGAGTGGAAAGATTATGTTTACTTAACTCTGGTGCTCTGAGCATGCTGAGTGATGTTCCAGAATTACTTCAAATTGAACTCTGCTCTGTATAAGGGTCATCCAAGGGTTTTTAGTTGTTAGCCACAAGATTAGAAGGAGAGAGAGACAGAGAGGGAGGAAGATATGGAGGGAGGCGGGGAGAGAGAGAGGGGTGTGTGTGCATGTGTGTATTTGTTTGTGCATTTACATGTGTGTATCCACATGAATTTTTGTATTTGTAGCAATGTTTTGTGAATTTGACTTAGAAACCCATAGCATCTTACTGAAATTGTCTTTCATTTGATTGTCTCATCTGTTTATGTGAGCTGCTAACAGGTAAGTCTGTGTCTCGTTTACCTTTGTAATGTCACAAACCCCGAGCCCATGATGCTAAATAAATAAATTTTGAAAATAATTCAAGTCCAAATTATGGGGGCTTTAGTTAATTCTGTTTTCTTTTTGTCAACATAGTGCAGTTGAAAGAACAGTACTGACAGCCTATTTCACTCTAAAACTTTCTAGTGTGAACTTGGGCAAATTCTTTCACTACTGATCCTTAGTTATCTCAGCTACGAAATGGGGCTATTATTACCTTGTCCAACTTGCAGGATTGCTCTGAAGATGAAAAATAACCTATCATATAAACATTCAAAACAGAAATTGGCATATAGGAAACAATCTCTAAATGCTTACTTATTATTAAAACTAAATTATAAAAAATAAGAGCTAACTAAATGAATGAATAAAAGGATTTATTATTCCTTGTTGTAATGATTGTTTCTCATTAGTTAATTAAATTGTGACAGAATTAGTATATTGAGTTCAGTAACTCGTCGTTGAACTACTCAGGGTTTGTTGATAAATTTTCAATTATATTGAATCATTCTTATTAACGTAACAACCCCACCACCACCCTTTGGAATGTGAGTTCTGTGAGAGTGGGGTGTGTTTGATATATAGCAGGCATCCAACCAGTGTTGAAAGAATGATGTAAACACCATGTCTTATGTTCATCGCTAATAATAATGAGAATATTATTAGTTTTCACTTGGTAAATAGTTATAATTTGCCAGGCATCTTACTAAACATTAGTAAATTGTTTCATTTCAATATTAGTATTACTTCTGTGAGTACGTTATTAGGATACCTAAGGTGAAAAAGTCTTGTCTATATTTATATACCTAGGTTTATCAATTAATTATTATTCCAATAGAAATAAAAATTACTGTCATTTTTTTCCCCATTGGCACATGCAACTGTTTCTGTGGTTTCATAAGTCTTAGCAGAATGGTATTTTATAGGATTTTTAAAATATGGTAATAACTATATATGTTATTGTTCTTAATTTGCATATTATAGAAATTTAAAATATACAATTGACCCGTGAACAACTCGGGTTTGAACTGGATAAGCCCACTAATCTTCAGATTTTTTTCAATAAATATAGTCAGCCCTCTGTATTGGTAGGTTCCCTATCCACAGGCAAACATGGGTAGAAAATAGAGTATTCGCAGGATGCAAAACCCACCTATACAGAGGGCTGATTTTTCCTACATGCAGATTCCGCAAGGCCAAGTGTCGGACTTGGACTTGAGGACTTAAGCATGCTCAAATTTTGGTATGGGGGAGAGGATGGTCTTGGAACCAATCCCCCAAGTATACCGAGGGGTGACTGTGTTAGTAAGTTTAGTTTCGTTCTGAATTATTAGTTTGTTGAGTAGTACCTACGTTTTCATTAAGTTGTGAGTAACTATACTCACTTCCTTTTTTAGCCCAATATTATTGAGAATTATGAATGATCAACTGATGTTTCTGGAACGAGCATTTATTGATCCTTTAGGGTTACCAGACAGGCCTTTCTATAGGTAAGAAAAAAATATGACTCCTTGCTGTAATACCACCATTTCTTATTCTTTTGCACTGTGAAAAAAAATCATAGTTGACTGATTGCAAGCAAATAGAAAATTTCAAAATAGATGTAGTAAGTGGTAAATATATTGTTTCTTCATATAATGTGTTAATAATATGATTCTTACATATTTTTGTTTTAGTATCTTTTTGTTTCTAATTATAAGAGAATACACGTTTATTTTAGGAAACTTAAAAGATTTAGGAAGCCATGGCAGAAAATATAAATCTCCCAACCCCATCAGTCAAATATAAAATCATGTTTATTTTTTGGTGTATTTAATTTCAGCCCCTCTCCTATTTTAAATATATTTGTGTTTATGTATATACATAAAATAAACCTATATTTATGTAAAATATATAATATATAATAACTACACATTTATTTTCTCACTTCTGTAATGTTGTCATTTAGGAGTTTTCTTCTCCCTCAGTCTTCACAATTGTAATTTTTTTAAGAGGTGGTGTCTTGCTCTGTTGCCCAGGCTGGAGTGCAGTGGTACAATCATAGCTCACTGAAGCCTTGAACACCTGGCGTCAAGCAATCTTCCTGCCTCAGCCGCCTGAGTAGCTGGGACTACAGGTGCACACAAGCATACTCAGCTGATTTTTAAAAATTTTTTCTAGAGACAGGTCTGGCTGTGTTGCCCAGTCTGGTCTCAAACTCCTGGGCTCAAGTGATCTTTCCCCTCGGCCTCCCAAAGTGCTGGGATTACAGGCCCAGTCAGCAATTGTAATTATTTCTGATAACCACCAACTGTTCCCAAGTTGATCTTACTAATTATTGCAGAATGAGTTAGATGTTGAACATGCAGAAAAGGCCTCATATTTCTGTCTAGGGATTATCAAATGATTGGGGTTGGAAGTGAGTGTATCATCCACACAGGGTGACTGGTTTGCCAGTGGCACCGGGTTGTACCTCCTAACTCCTTTACTTCTTTACTTTGGAGCTTGTCCTTCTCTTCCAGGGCTATTACATGAACTGCTTAGCCCCTTCAATAAAAGTCTTCTGCCTAGGTCATACAGAACATTACTAAATTGTTTTTCACGATTCTTCCTGCTTTATGCTAGCATTCTAAAATATTAGTGTGACTTTTTTTAAAAGGAGAAAAAAACACAATAGAAGATTGCTGGTCCCAAATAGGACTTTAATGATCACAAGGGCTATAATTCAGAGGATAGTATGGTGTAGTAAGAAATCAGCACTTACTCATAATGTGCCTCGAGGCAAATCATTTAAACACTCACTCAGACCTCAGTTTCCTCTTTTGTGAAATACTAATAACAAATTTGTAGAGTTTGCTTTTAAGGATAAAAAAAATTGTAAGTAAATTTTTTAATACCGAGCCTAATCCCTAAATAGGTAACCAGCTCTTGTTGCTATCATTTGTTACTGTTGTAGCTTTGAACCACTTTATCTGTTTGATGTCAAAATATAATTAATTAATACATATTTCTTAGACTAGTCTTTGGAGAAGATTGAACTTGGAAGTTCAGTTGACAAATGGCTTATTCAAATCATAAAATTAGGAATATGCAATGCAGGAACTGTAGAGTGCTCTTGTTTTTCTCTTGTATGTCATTTGGGCAACTAATAAACAGCAAACTATTTTATCAACAGGCATATCATCTATGCTCCAAGCACCCACAACAAGTATGCAGGGGAATCATTCCCAGGAGTTTATGATGCTCTGTTTGATATTGAAAGCAAAGTGGACCCTTCCAAGGCCTGGGGAGAAGTGAAGAGACAGATTTCTATTGCAGCCTTCACAGTGCAGGCTGCAGCAGGAACTTTAAGAGAAGTAGCCTAAGAGGGTTTTTTAGAGGACTCATATTGAATTCTTATGGTAGATCACTCAGAAAGAATCATGACGGGTATATTTATAAAGTAAAAATGGATATATTGATAAACTAAAAATAAAGTTGGAGGTTATATGTCTGTGTGTGTGTATTCTTTTTTCTTCTCCCTATGGATCAAAAATGAACAATGGATAGCTTTTATGCTATAATTATAAAAGTTTATTCTGAAGTTGAAAAGTTGAACTAAGTATTAAAACTAAGGAGAACAGCCTAATATAGTAAAACTCTTATCCAGCATTATCAGGAAATCAAGTCTAATATAGTACTCCCAAATCTATTCATGTCATGGTACACAGAAAAACATGAGTTTGTCATGCAACCCCTCGGGAAAGTGCGTAAGACTGCTCCAAACCAGGGGCCTCAGACCCTGCCTGTCCACCTGAGGCTGAGAGGGTCACTGTCGTAGCACACTAGTTGGGAAACTCTGATCTAATCACACTTCTAGTGAGTGTAGTCACTCTATACCATAAGGAACACTTACTTTTTTAAAATTAAGAAATACTTTATTTACGTAAAAGGCTATATAGAGCATACATGTACAGTGAAAGATAGTATGAAATGAACATTTGCAAACCTGGATTAAGAAAGGAACATTTTCAGTATCTTTGGATCCCCATGTGCTGCTGGCTGGTTGTGCCTTTTCTGGCAGAGATAATCACTTTCTTGAGTTTTATGTTTATCTTTCTTCTGTTTTCATTTATAATTTTACTACACATGGCTATATCCCTTATGTGTTTTGGCTTTATGTATTTTTTGAACTTTTTATAAATAAAATCATATCATGTATTTTTTTCTGGTACTTGATGTTTTCACTTGCCTTTGAGGGTTCATCTATGCATCATCATAGTTCACCAGATTTCCCTGATACAGAGCATTCACTTACATGAATATAAGATTTATCAGCCAGGGTTAATCAAGACAAAGAAACCACATAGTGATATGAACAGGGAAAGTTAATATAAAGAATTATTAATTATAGCAGCATTGGAAGTAAAGAAGTATCATGTAGTAAAAGGTAAAGAGAACTCTGAAGAATACGTGAATAGCAGATATAAGGAGTGGCTATTATCCATAGGGCAAAGTTGGAGCAGCTGTAAAGAATCCCCCCCACCCCAGGGCCTCATTCAATGTTAAGAAGTCACTGTGGTACTATACTTGCAGAACTTGCTGCAAATCCACACTCTAGCACATTGACTGCCACACTAAAAAAAAAAAAATGTTTCCTTGGGTCCACGATGTTTTATTACCAAAATAGAATAAAAACGTCGAAAACAAAATGATCCTTTCTAATTTAATGAAAAATTTGGTTTTTTAAAATTGTTTTCTGTGTGTGAGTTATATGCAACACAATCCATGTTTTTAGAATTAAATTGTCAATATTAATTGTAACAATAAGAACATCAGCAAGGTAAGGAGACTTGTGAGTTATATATGCTTCGTGAGGCCCTGAGATCAAAACTGGTGTGAGTTAAATACAACTCACATGGCAGTTAATGTGCTAGAACTCCCCTGAAACTTGCCTTCTAGGCCAATGTGGAAAGCTGTTTATGGGGAAGTGTCTTGCCAGTGGCACTCCACTCCATATCTGTCCAAGGGCAGTGTCAGGAGAAGCTCTTGGCTGCTGGGTTCTGCTGGCCACCATGAAGAGCAGGAACAAGGTGCTATAGCAGCAGCCTGCACTATAGGATCTGGGCACTGGTGAAGCACGTATGCCTTGGGGCCAGATGCTAGTGACATCGTTTGAATTGCAGAAAAGCCTGCCAAGGGAGCACATGGAAAGCGGGAAGGAAAACCGCCTCTTGCAAAGTCTCTCCAATGGCTTCTACTCACAAAGTTTAACATCATGCCACTTGGCAAAGAAAAAATATTTAAAGGACCAAGATCCATTCAAGAAGACAATGAAGAGCGAATTTAAAGCGAATAACCCAAAGTTGGATAACTAGTGCATAACAAAATGAATTTATTCATTTTCTTGCTGGTGTATGTTTGGAAAGTTTTCTGTATTTTGCTCCTGTGAACATTTCTCCTAATGCAAGTATTCAAGAGATGCTCTTTCCTGACAGTATCTACCTATAAGTGGAATTTCTGGGTCATAAAATTTGTACATCTTCAATTTTACTGAATTGTAAAATTTGCAATGCCAAACTTCTTCAAAGTGATTTTACTTATTTGTATTCCCACTGGCAAAGTAATCATGTTATACAAAATAATAGAAATAAGAAACATTGTGGCATGTTAGGGAAATATAAAGAACTCAGTGTTACTATTAATAGAATCCAAAGAGTTTGTGGGGAGAACGATCCATACATTGAACATCAGATATATCATGTAAGGTTTGGGAAGACATCCAAAGAAGTGTAACTATTTTCCTATCATTTCTAAAAAGACATATATAATAAGGTTAAGCAAGGTAGGGATATGGTCAGTTTTGCATTTTAGAAGTATTCTGGCCTAAACATAGGTAGACTAGAAGGGCATCAACCCAGCAAAAGATCAGACCCTAAATCTTTTCTCATGACAACAGCTGTACCATGTGGACTTAACCCTCAGAAAAGATAGGACTACCCTTCTTATCCTTTAGACTTTAACTTAGATGTCAGCTCTTCTGGGAAGACTTCCAGGATAACTGTTCCTTCCCTTGTATTGCCAACTAGACCACAAGCTCCTTAGCGACTAAGTGTTGTTTGTTATTTTGTCTCCAATCCCTACCAGTATGCAGAGTCCAGAGCAGATACTCATTTTGTGAATAATCAGAGTAGCAGGCATATGGGACTCTGTCTAGGAAATTATCCGCCTTGAAAAGAAGAGCTGCACGCCACACTAGTATTTCCATAATGTTTTTGTAACGGGGTTTGACTGAGCATGCTAACAAGCTTTTTGTGATGTTACTGATGGAGAGTTGGACAATATTGTAGGGATAGGGCAAGGTGAACATTATTATTCGAAAACATGGACAGAAACCTGTACAACACCTAAAAGTTTTGTGAACTTCCAGTCAATTCTGTAAGCATTCAATAAGCATCCTCCAAAAACATTTTATGTAATTCTGTGATTTAAGAACATAATTTGGCAACACATTTAATGTAACTGTCATTCACAAGAGGTAGTGCAGTGATAGGAGTAAAGTTTAGAGACAGACCACCTTGATTTGAACTCTGGTTCTCTCATTTACTTCAAGTAAGAACTATGGGCAAATTATCAAAGCTCTCTGCTCTTAGACTTCTTAATCTCTAAAATGGGTATAAAATGGTATCTATTTCATAGGGCTGCTGTAAGAATTAAATAAGCTGGTATATGTAAACCACTTAGAGCAGTTTTTAGCATGTAATTAGTAATAAATAATGCTTGATATCGTCATTTGAATGGTAGAGTATTTATTAGTTTGCTAATGAAATATCATTTTTTCTCTCTCTTCCCCAGTCTGCATGATGATACAGTTGAATTAGATAGTAACTGTTGTAGCTTTCAGCCCTAAAATTCTGAACTAGTCTTTATTCTTTTATATGCATCCTGTAAGTTGCTTATTATTTGTTTCTAATATAGCTGTAAGATGTCTTTCACTAACTTGTACCTATATATTGGTTGTTGAGTAGGATTCAAAAATGATGTGAATTAACTAACTTCATGAAAAAGAAATGTGCCAAATAAATTTTACATTGATCTAGACATTTAGTGGTGATTAAATAAGTCATTACCATATTGTAGTGTCCAGAAAAGGATAAAGATATTATTTATATTTTAGACAGCAGTTTCATGAACTCTAATCAAGAATATAAGATCAAGGGTAAAGAAGTAATCACACAGATCCTTCAAATATTAATAAGACAATAAAAGGAATTTATGAACAATTGTATGCCTATGTATTTGACAATTTAGATTAACACACTTTTTTGAAAAACACATCTTACAAAAGCTGACGGAAGAAAAAATTAGATAATCTTAATGATATGACTTATATTAAAGAAATTGAATCCATTATTTAAAAATAAAAAATCTCACAAAGAAAACTCTGGGATCTCTTTCAGAAAGTGAAATCTCCCAAACACTTAGAATGAAATAACACAAATTAGGACACATTCTTCCAGAGAAAGACAGGGAATGTTTCCCAGTTCATAACTTTGATATCCAAGCTTGCCAAGGATATTACAAGAAGTGAAAATTATAGTATGGACTCTTTAAAAGATAATGAGCTCCTTTTGAATCCTCAATGAGTATTATCATATGAACTCTCACATAAATATAGATGCAACAATTTTAAACAAATTGTTAACTGATCAAATCTAGTTAAAGATAAAGGCAAAGACACATTCAAATGGTATTTATTCTAGAAAAGTAAAATAATTTAACATCTGAAAGCAGAATAAAATAGTATTTGGTCCATCTGTATTTTGTTTCCTAACTGCCTGATATTTATGATACCAGTATTTCCTTAGCCTGAAAGAGATATGTTTTTCAACTATCCATTTTTTGATTTATGTCCATATTATATTTGTATCAAGCTAAGCCATATACCTTGGTTCATTTACATCTGTCAAATATTCTAAAATTAGCACGTGGCAGAAGGGTAGATTTCTAAATCTTTTTGGATAGGCTTAGTGGTGCCATAGCAGGGATGCAAGCCTTTTTAATCAATCTTCCTCAGGGGTCTTCTGCTATGGAAAGACTGGGGAGAGGGGGAGAATCTCAGGTATATTGAGCTACTTTGTTTTTTCTCTAGTTGTATACAGCAGGTTCTTCTTCCTTATTAAAGATGTTATAAATTTTTTATTTTTTTAATATATGCATTCACCTTCCCTGCTAACCTATAATCACCATATTCTAAAGGTTTGTCTTACTCATCTTTGAAGACTGGGTTTAATGGGAGGAGAATGAGAAGTTAGTATAGTACTTAGTAAAATTCAGTGAAAGGATAGCAACCACTTAATTGCTATAATTTTTATTATTTGAAGCAGAGATACGGTCACAGAGATTGGTTTATAAAACTTCTAAATAATGCATGAAATAATCCCAAATCCAGGAAATAATGGTGCAAGCAAATGTTGGATGAGTCCCTCTCAAGGGAGAGCATCATTTAACACACTAAAGGAGGGCATCCTACACAAACAATCATTTAATTTTTACTAGAAAGTGAGAATACTAGAAAGTCTTTCCTCTTTAGACTTATGTAGATGATATGCAACACTTTAAGAAGTGTTTGAGAAAGTTTTTGAAGAATGAAATTTCTGGAAAAGTCCTCACATATGTGTCTATGATAACCTTTCCTTAATCTCCTTGGTATACATTTTTTGAAGTACAATGATGGTCAAATGACACTTCAGAACACATATTTATTTACAACCCTATGTATTGAATAAAAGGACAAGCACCTTTTTCTAAGATATGCTGGCTTTTATACTTTTTTTCACTCTGATAATATTTAAATGGTAACTTGTATTTATATTCTTACTTTTTCAATTTCTAGCAAGCTTAGTTTATTTTCTAAGGTTAATAGAAAGGGCCCAAATCCCCAAATATTAGATAATTTCTTGACACCTTATTTGTAAACATTGATGATTTATTAAACTCTTGTAAATGACAACAAAATATAGGTAGTATGGCAAACCTGTTAAAAATAATTTTGTATGCTATTTATTAAAGATAATTGTGCATTTAATATTATTTAAATAATTATATATCACATGATATTTTGACATGAATATACACATTGTTATATACATGATATATGTACATACATATATGTAAAGTACCCAGTTTAAAATTAGGTCCCAAGGTGTATAAGTCCAAAAAATATTTTTATATAAACTAATCAGTACAAAGTAGTCATAAAATAGTGAAGGCAAAAAATTTAAAAAACACCTCATACAAGTAATCCCACCAACTATTATACATACAATTATTTAAAATACAATTGAGTTCCTTGGCGCACTTTTTTAAATGAGAGTTACACAGTACAGATATGTTAGTTATCCCAGTTAATGTTTTATTGTTGACCATATTCAGATAAATAATGCTAAGGACTCAACAAGAAATTATACATTCAAAAAGTAGAACAAGAAACCAAATTTTAAAATCGTGAGGTCATTGCCTGGAGAATAAAAAATTATTTAGTGAAATAATTGTTTCAGTGAAAGTTTCTCTTTGAACAACATGTATCAAGTCAACTTTCTTGCATCTCACCCCAAACTCGTCTGTATTATGTTAGGTTGTTAGCCCCCAAGTGTGGTTTTCTATACTTTGTAAATCTAATCAACCAATTTCACGCCTTTCATGTAACCTAATCAACAACTTTCAAATTTTCTGGAAACACTAGTCAATCACAAGAAGTGGGTGTGGTCTTAGGTGAGTCAAATCACATAAAAAGCCCACTTGTCCATACTTGGAAACACTTCTCCAGAGAAGACCCACTGAATTAGTGGCTGCTGGCTTTGGAGAGCCAAGAGTTACTGCTGACCTGGATATCGACAGATCTTTCAGAGCTTCCAGAGGTGAGACCATTGATAGTAGACCCTGGTGTGTATGGAATTTAAAGTAATGCTCTTGTTGCTTACTATCTCTTATAAAATTTATATTTTACTTTAAATTGACCTGTAAGCCCACTCAAGCTTTATCAAGCAAACAAGTAGCTTTCCTAGTTATTTAAAATAACTACAGCATTGGTAATGCATTGGTTTGTGTTAAATTGTTATTTGATCATTTTTATTTGACTACTTTCTGTATTGCTAGATTTTTTAGGGATTTTTTTTTTTTTTGGCAGGGTCTCGCTCTGTTGCCTGGGTTAGAGTGCAGTGGCATCACCATACCTCACTGCAACCTCAAACTCTTGGGCTCAAGCAATCCTCCTGCCTCAGCCTCCCAAGTAGCTGGGAGGACAGGCACTCACCACCATGCCTGGCTAATTTTTCTAGTTTTTGTAGAGATGGGGTCTCACTGTTGCTCAGGCTGGTCTCCAACTCCTGGTCTCAAGCAATCCTCTTACCTTGACTTCTCAAAGTGCTAGGATTATGGGCATGAGCCATTGTCCCCAGCATACATTTTTTAGGTCTTAAAATACATATTTTCACAGGTTCTATGCAATTATGGAGCCCATTAAACACCTAAAATATTCAATATAATGTACACATACAGTAATAGTTTTTATAAACATCAAAGTAAAAGATAAATATGTTGAATTAATTCAAAAACACTTCTTGTAAAGGTCATATTTGCTGTCCCTTTAAAACTTTCACATTGCAGTTGAGATTTAAAAAGGGTTCAAAATAGATTCAACTAACTGGTAAGTGCTCCCAAGAAGTTTCATTAGTCATTATGGGGAAATACTGTAAATAAACAGAGTTGTTTGCCATGCTTCCATTAAACTAAATCTCTGGATTCTATACTGTAGAGAGGAAAGCTCAGTGTTTATCTTCATTTTTTTTTGTTTTGTTTTAAAAGAAAATCAATTAATTGTTGCTAATTATTGTAGGCTTGAATATTCCCCATTTCAGATTATGAAGGTGTTCTCTCTGATCATCTGAATTGACTCTGGGAAAAACTTCCTAAACATGAAATAATAGATAATTTTTACATTTCATCTGTTGAAAGGAAGAGTTTTGATATTAAAGTTAGAAGGACAAATTCTACTGTTTATAGTTTTAGGAATTGAAAGTTGACGTTAACGCTGATTAAATTAGTCAAGCTTAGATGAGACCTAATCAATTTTAACTGTCTTCCGAAAGTCCATCAGTGAGTTGGTAGGCAGGGAACATAGACTACTAGCACAGAGACTAAGTGTCTTTTGTGTGTTACAATCATGGAGTCATTGAGAGAGATAGAAAGAGAGAGACAGAGAGATTCCGGATCTGCTTCTGCACCAATCAGCTAATCTAAGTAACTCTGGAATCTTCCCCACTTTTACCCTCTGCCCAGTCTTTAAGCTTGTCCAAGTAATTTACGTATGATTGAGAACACTGCTTGTTTTAACAAAAAGAATCCCAAGGACTCCTTTGTCTCATTTTGTCATTTGTATATAGTACAGTTGACCCCCTTTGTATCTGCAGATTCCACATCTGTGGATTCAACCAATCACAGATTAAAAATATTTGGGAGGAAAATTTCTGTACTGAACATGTACAGACTTTTTTTTCTTGTCATTGCCCCTAAACAATACAGTATAACAACTGTTTACATAGCATTTACATTGTGTTAAGTAGTATAAGTAATCTAAAGATGGTGTATAAAGTATCTGGGAGGATGTGCCCAGGTTATATGCAAACACCATGCCATTTTATATAACGGATGTGGCATCAGGGAATTCTGGAACCAACCTTCCATGGCTATTGAGGGATGGCTGTATAAACTCAGCCTGTCTACGGTTTGTACTGGGGGTGAGTTAACAAGTAGATTAAACAGAGCTCAAGCAGAAAAGCAGAACTGTCCAAAGGCTTTATTTTTTTTTTTAACCTCATCAGGACAGAAGAGTAACTCTCTTCCTCTCGCTCTTTTTTTTCAGATTTTATTTTTAAGAACATGGATTCATACACCTTGCAAGCCTTCCAGAATGAACTCACCTGCGCCATTTGCATGAACTACTTTGTAGACCCTGTCACCATAGACTGTGGGCACAGCTTTTGCAGGCCCTGCCTCTGCCTCTGCTGGGAGGAATCCCAGACTCCAAAGCGCTGCCCTGAATGCAGGGAAATATCGGAGAAGCCAGACTTCAAGACAAATTTTGTACTGAAGAAGCTGGCTTCCCTTGCCAGGCAAGCCAGACATCATCAGGTCCACAGCTCAGAGGAGCAGACCTGTATGGCACACATGGAAGTGAAGGGGCTCTTCTGTGAGACTGACAAGACACTGCTCTGTGGGCCCTGCTCCGAGGCACCAGAGCATGTGACTCATGGCCACTGTTCAGTAGAATGGGCTGCTGAGCAGTGCAGGGTAAGTGATGCCTCTGATGCCATTTGGAATCTATAGGATCCTAAATCAGAGAAAAAGATGAGGGCTTATGAAAATGAACTTGAGAATGGAGACAGTGGGGGTAGTAATTTTTAAATGTAAATCCCAAGATATAAATGTCTTCTTCCAATGTTGTTGACCAATTTGACACTCCAATCGTAGCTGTGCTGATCCTACACTAAGGGAAGTTTCCTTAGAAACGTTGTCAAATGCGTGCAGCTGGTGCAGCTGTGGAGCTGGTGGCAGCACCAAGAACAGTGGTTTCTGCTGCAAGCCTGACTGCTCCATAGCCAGGGTAGAACAAGAGCCAATTTCTCAGAAAATGGGTTATGTTATCTGTAGGGTCCCTCCAAATTTTCTATTAAAGGTGTCTGTCATGTTTGATAACCTAAATATTAGAATCCAATTTGGTTAACATGGAAAATTCTGACCATTCCACTTTAACTCAAAATTACTGTTCTCTCAACTATAGTCTTTTCTCATAGATGAGGGGATGAAATCTGCAATACTATCTCTGTAAGTGCTAAAGATCTTGGTTATGTTGCAGGAGGAACTTTTAAAAAAAATGGACTCTTTATGGAAAATGACTCAGGAAACACAAAACGATCTAAATCAGGAAACTAGCAAAACTCATTCATTACTGGTAAGAATGAAAATGTTTTCTTTGTTTTTATATAGATGGACATATTGCTGGCTTATACTTGTTAGCTAAATTCAAATTACCAGTTTTACCCTTTGATAGTGATTTCTTCCCAGGAAAAGGTAGTGATTTCAAATGCTTAAATCAGAAATAAAAATTATAAAGGCCTACAGCAAGGCTGTCAGGATTTCATAAAACAAAAAAAATCACAAAAAATATACAGGCCCACACAAGCTGGTGCCAAGAATGCTAGTTATAAACCAGGTATGATGGGTGTTCCTGGTACAAATTTGAAGGTTTGGATAAACCTCAGACACTGAAGATAAGACCACATTGAGCTAAGTTTGGGTGTGAAGGAGAGTAGAGGAAAAGAACACTACATAGAATAAAAATATATTAAACTTTTAAAAATTTGCATCATATGGTATGTACCTAAACATTTTTTAATAATTAGGATAATCAGGCAAAGGAACAATAGAAACAGAAGAAGATTCAGGTAAGTGAGGAGATATTTGCAGTAAGAACTGTGGAGAAATATAGGAAGGGGAGCTAAGACCCCTTAGGCACTTTGATTTAAACAGGGAGAGAGAATAGGGACATGGAAAAAGGATGGACAGAAAATACTAGAAAATATTCAAGACCCTTTGCAGGGGTGAAGCAAAAAGTTTACTAATTACTTGCTGATAGTAAGGAAATAATTATTTGAAGTTTTAGGTTTTCTGTTGAGAGTAAAGACATATAATCCTTTTAATCAAATATCATTGCAGGAGTATGTGGCCTTGAGGAAGGTGATGCTCAAAATTCAATATCAGAAGATGCATCTATTTCTCCACGAGGAGGAGCAACTCCACCTGGAGGCACTGGACAGAGAAGCAGAGGAGATTTTCCAACAACTCAAAGACAGTGAAGTGAGAATTACCCAACAGAAAGAAAGGATGAAAGACATGTACAGAGAGCTGACTGAGATGTGCCACAAGCCTGACGTGGAGCTGCTCCAGGTGCGGAGGGAGGGTTCGTGCTGAGACAGGAATCCTTTGCTGGGTGATTTTGCCAGGACACTGAAATGTTACCTGCTTATACCAGTTCTCAGCTGACTGATATATGCTCTTTGAGTTCCACCATCATGTTTGTCCAATCACTTATTTCTCCAGATTCCGATCATCTTTGAGATAAAAGATTCTGCTATTTTTGTAGATAATATAGGGCAAAATTTCCATCAGTGCCATCAGGAGTACTATCCACACAGAAAGATTATACAAAATCAGTAAAACTATAGGCCAGGGAAGGTTAACTTTTTGGGTTATTACTCAATTTATGTCACTGAATCCATCATCACTTCCTATTGTCCCACCCAAAAACAATTTGCTGAAGGCATTGAGGTTTTGCCCCTTGCCCAGGCAAGGTTTGTAGAATTTGGTAACTAATTTCAAAGAACTCTGTTTTTTAGGTGGTTCCTTGTTTTGTTTTAATTGTTATACGAGGTCAGCCCTCTCCTTGGGCATAAGACTGGGAGATGAGTGACACTGGAAACCTCGATCTCCTTGCGTCACTACACAGCCTCTTCCTGAGCTCCTTCCTTCTTAATGCACACTGAGGAAGGCCCTCATGGCTCAGTTCAGATTCTGTTCTCAACATAGCCTTGAATGGTGCCTTAGAGGGTAATAAGAAAAAAATGTAGTATTAAAACATAAAAACAACAAAAAATGCCAGAGAAGGTACAGAAGAATATATTCTCATGATTAATAACTTTTTTTTTTCCTTTGCAGGACTTGGAAAATGTATTGGAAAGGTGAGTTTACCCTAAGGATCTGCTATTTCTGAGAGAGTTGTTCTCTTGTTGATGAAGTGGATGTGTATGTTTTGAGCTATTGACATCGTTCTCTGTGGCTATTTTCTATTTTCTTTCAAAAGAGGCTCTGAGGCCTTCTCCTCCTGGGTCTTGGAAGTTTCCCTCTGATGTGGCTTAATTCAAATATACCTAACAATAATTTGCTATTCTGGGCTTTGTTCCACCCACTCCCCCCTGCCCCAACAAACCTTAATAAGGAGACTATTCTAAGGTACCACAGAGGAGCCCCCTCTTCTAGAAGGATGGAACGTAAAAAAGACAGAGGAAAGGGGAAGATTCCCTAAGGATGGGAAGGGGAGGAAGGTTTTGTTCTCAAGAGTAGCCATGGCCAGGCCCTGCTCCATCACAGCACACCCCTGTTGTAGGCAGGACCTCAGGGGACAATGGCTGCCTCAGGACCCTCAGAACCAGGGCTGTCAGGCTGGAATTACATTCCCTTGCTGGTAGAAAAGATCAAAGACTTCTGGCTCACTGGACATTCCATTTTAGACATTGACTTTATCATTGGTGACTATTGCTAACTGAAGTTCCAAAGGCTGTACCTGAGTTTTCTGCTTTCTGTAAGATACCCAGGATCTCTGCATAATCTGAGGTGGTGTGAGGGGTAGAGGGAAGGAACGGCACTCAAAAATTTTAGAAGTTGAATATTGTCTGAGAAGAATGGGGAAGTTGGAATGTGACATAAGTTAAACTTAGAAAAAAGTAATATTTCTTTTATCCCCAGGAGTGTAGAATAAAATGTATACTCAACCAAAAAATGGGAGAATTCTGATGAAATATCTTAGATTAAAAACCGGTATCTTTGCAATGACTGTGATTAACCTTTGGCTGGAGCGTAACTGACGCCATTCTTTACAGGACCGAGTTGGTGCAGAGGCAGCAGCCCCAGCCGGTGACCCCAGAGCTCACTTCATGGCGCATCACTGGACTCCTAGACATGCTGAACAACTTCAGAGGTGAGAGTCAGCTGTTTGGCAGTTAGGCCCCGATTCCTTTCTTTAGTGGGTTTTTGGAGATGAGCTCTGTCCTATTTAAATTTTATTTTTTCTGACATGAAGGTGGTACATGATTTCCTAAAACTTTTCTATCTTCTCTCTGAATAGTGGTATTATAATGATCAAGACTGAACTTTTTGACTTAGAGTTTGCTGAAAATGCAAAACAAGATACACATTTTAGTTATATCTGACATAGGCAGAATAAGAGAAGAAAGAATATTCAGGTCATATGGTTATGAAGAGATACAATGCTTAGTTCTCAAAGTAGCAATCAATATTTTCTGTTTATTAAGTTTACTCCAATTTGGAAGGTTTAGATTTGGCCCTGATTGTTTTTAATTTCTTCTATATTGCATTTATCATGCATTGTACAAAGACTATATAGCTATAAAATCAGAATGTGTTGACCAACAGGAAAAATGACTAAAATGTCCATAAGCAGAACAATTGTAAAACTATCAGATACCTCTCAAAACAACTGAAGGAAAAAGGATCTGTGAACATGGCTCAACGATGTTAGGCACATACTAGGCAGCAGAGAGCTAAAACTAGGATTAGAATGAATGTGGTGGGGTCTGAACAGATAGTATTAAGTCAGAACCTTCTTTTCAAAAATTTCCAAGCTACACATGTGGATTTCCAACAAGTTTTTTGATGTTTGAAAATGTAACAGGCACCGTTTATATCTCAATAAATACCTGCATCATAGCAAATTGATATCTGTTTATTAACACAATTCAAGACAAACAACAGTCCTATAATAGAGGAGTTTTCTACTAAAGAAAAAAAAAGTTTTAGCTCTGTCCTGAAACAAACTATTCAAAGGAACATATTAAATCACTGCTTCACACAGTGATACGCCCAGGATTTTTTCTCTATGAGAAGGAATTTTATGTGCTGTAGAGGTTGTAATAACCCTTGATCTTCACAGATTAGCAAGTCTGAACTCTCTTTGCGCTTTTCATTCCATATTTTCTTGAAGGAGAAGCAAATGAAGTGACTAATTGGGCAGAAATCCTCTGCCTCTCATGGCACTTGCTGATCTGATTTTTGCCTCCTTTTGCAGTGGACAATCCTCTGAGTATGGAAATGGACAGTTGCTATATAAGCCTTTCTGAGGACGCGAGAAGTGTGATATTTGGAGATGAACATCACAGTGCACCCTGGGAGCTCCAGACACCAGAGAGCTTTGCTGTGTGGGGAGCTCAGGCCTTCACCTCCGGCAGGCATTACTGGGAAGTGGATGTGACACACTCCTCCAGCTGGGTTCTGGGAGTCTGTAAAGATTCCTGGACACAGGATACCAATATTGTTATTGATTCTGAGGATGCATTTTTGCTATTTTCTTTAAAGAGCAGCAATCATTATAGTCTCTCCACCAACTCCCCACCCTTAGCTCAGTGTGTGCAAAGGCCTCTGGGTCGGGTTGGGGTGTTTCTGGATTATGACAATGGAACAGTGAGCTTCTATGATGTTTGTAAAGCTTCCCTCATATATAGTTTTCTTCCTTCCTTCTTCTCTTCCCCTCTGAGGCCTTTCCTTTACCTATGTTCCCCATGAATATTCTGGTTTCATGATAATTTACTGGTGAACTCTCATGTCTGATGAAACTATGGTTGTGAGACCCCATGTGAGGCAACAGGACTGTGCAGGACTGTTTGTGAGCACAACTGTAACTCTAGGAAACATAATTACTGTATATTTATAAAATGGCATAACCACATTGAATGCATACATTTGCTTATTAAATTTTATTTTAATAAACTTATTATAGAGTATTTACTAAAATGAAATGGCTTTTTCAGCAATGGTTTTTCTTTTTTTAATAACGGGTTTATTGATATAAATTCACATAATCTGCAAGTTACTTTCTAAATTATTTAATTCAGTGATTTTTTGGTATATCCAGAGTAGTGCAGCCATCATATCTAATTCCAAGGCATTTTTACTACCCCCAATAGAAACTCAGTACCCACCAACATTTATTCTCCATTCCCTGGCAACCTTTAATCTACTTTTCATCTTTATGGATTCATGTAAATGGAGTCATACAATGTGTGGCTTTTTTGTATCTGGTTTCTCTTACAGAACATGTTTTCAAGGTTCCTCTGTGCTGTAAACAGTGTGTTTTAATTGCATATTTGAGCCTGGTTAAGGTAGAAGAAGTGTTATATGTCTTAGCTTACCAAACAAAAGGAAGAGTGCTTATTTTTTCTTCAAGTCTGACACAGTTGGGTAGATCCAAGTATCTGACAGACTATCTAAATCCTAATCCTTCTCACGGTTCAGCTCAAACATGACAGATTTTCAGGGAAATCCTTTCAGACTCTACAGACCAGGGTAGTTCTATTACATACTCTCTGAGCATATTATAATATCTCATCATAACATCCAACAAACTCTTATAACAAACTGTGATACTTAGATACTCATTACTACTATATTGAAAATTCCAAGGGGATAAAGGCAGTATTTGTCTTATTTGCTACTATAGCCCCATTATCCAATGCAATACTTAGAACACAGTATGCAATAAACATGAGATGAATAAATGGATAAATAAATGAATAAAGGAGTTAATATGAACAAATATTATTCTAGCATTAAGAAATTTTTCCAAAATGTAAGAAGCATTATATATTAGAAAATACTAATGAGTAATGTTATCAAAAGATAAGAAATAGATTGATTTCCAGATTCACAGCCTAAGGAAATTCCATTATGTTGTGATTTGAAATAATTATAGCACAATTTTATTCTGTAGTGTTGATTTTGATTTTCTCAGGATGCTCAATATAAACTAGTGGAAGATGAAGGTCCTATATAAAGTGAAAGGGGAACAGAAATCAGGACTTAGAATAATGGAGACTGTCAGGATTTAAATTGACATATATATCAATATTTAATTACATACTAAGCATAAAGTGGCATAAACTTCCTCAAGCAGTAGAAAGAACAAAATCAATTTCTATTTGAAGAATAATCCAGATGATACAGAACAGAAAATTCTACAATAGAATGTGATACCTATATCTCCTTAAAAAGAGTGTGTGTGTGAGAGAGAGAGAGAGAGAGAGAGAGAGGACAGCTTAGTTATAGTTGAGACAGTGTAGGAGGTAGACTTTGGCTACCTCCCTCAGCCTTGAGCCTAGGCTTAAGTCTGCTTGCAATACTGGAAAAAAGCTTTGAAAATGACTAACACTCAGCTTCAGTAGAAGGCAGTTCTGCTTTCTTTAACAGGACATGGCAACCATTGGAGCAGGGGTCTGCCAGCCCCAGTCAAAGCCAGCATTACTGGGAAGATGAAGCCCAAAGTGGACCACTCTAGACCTTTTCCCTCATTTGAATGCTAAAAATCAAGCCCAAGGGTGGAGACTTAACATGCTAACGAGATGTGATGCATGAAGCAGCATGATTACCAGATGGGTAGCTGCCATCAACACTCATCCTCTACATTTTATAATTTCAATGCTGGTATTAAACTTTCTCTCTACCCTTTAAAAGTTCCCCAGCCCTTTGTTTGGGGAGCCAGCCTGGTTGCTTCTTACCAGCATCGTCTCCCTTTTGTTTGTATAAAAGCCCCCATAAAGGCTTGCCTGTACAAATTTCTTTTTCAGTCTCATGCCAAATCTATTGACTCGGGGACCAAGAACCGTGAGGTTAGCAATGTAGTCATGGATAAATGACTACTGAGATGTGAAAAATGGTATCATCTGTAATGTGCTCAATACCACGAAACTGAGGGTTCATTTCTCACAGTCAGTGTAAGTGAAAACCTCTCATGGGACTAGTTAGGGCACAGGCTTATATGAGCTAACAAAGACCCCAAATTTTAAATGATTCAGAGGGTGTGTTCCTCTTACCTGTTTGTCCAAATACAGGAGTTGGCCAAAGGGAAGATTGACCTTTTCAACAACTGGATTTTATCTCTGTGCACAAGAAAGCAGAATTTGTTGCCATGTCCCATCCAACAAGAAAGCTGGGAAACAAAACAAAAGAAAACAAGGCAAGGGTATCTGGCTTTAAGGAAACGGCTCAATGCTTTCCACATCACTTCCGTTCCGATCCCATTGGTTCAAGCTTGGGCATACGGCACTCCAAGCTGTGAGATATATGTGGGAATGCTGGATACACAAAAAAAGATGAGTTATTTGTATTGTTTCATTCAGAAGAAAAAGTGCATTATGTGCTGTGAACTTGTGAAAAGAATCACGTGTAAAATCCCAGCTGAAAAATTTGGACATAAAATTATTTTACAAGGATCTACCTAAAACTAAAATTTGGGAGAATAACCTGTTGGTGTTATTTAGGAAGGAATACAGAAGGAGAGAGGAAAGGAGGAAAGAGGGGGAGAGACAGAAAGAGAGAGACAGAGATAGAGAGACAAAGAGAGAAAGAGCAAATAGAAGAAGAAAAATACTACTGAGACAAAATAGTTAGGTGTTTGGTATGGAACAGAAATGGAAGAGAAAATCACAGTAAAGAGATGTTTATAATAGAATTAGTAGGTCTGGCTTTTATCCTGCCAGGCTTATGGCTTCTGAATGCATCAATGCCTTTCCTTGATCCATATACTAATTAACAACCAACATCCCCACATTCTTTTATCATTAAAGTATAATCTCATCCTAATCCAGATATTCACCCTAATAAAAGTAATCACCTCAGAATTTCAAAAGTGAAATCCAAATAAAGTCCGGAGTCCAGGTAATGGTAATGTACCAATGTTGGTTTCCTAGTTTTGACAAATTTGCCATGGAAGTGTAAAATGATAATTTTAGAAGAAAAATAAACTGGGTGAGGGAATATATAAGTGTCTGTACTATCTTTTCAACTTTTCTACAAACCCAAAATTATTCCAAAGTAAATTTGAAAGGTTATTAAGAAGACAAAATATCTGTCCATCTGTGCTTTATGACGTATTTATATAATGAAAGAGGCAAGTTTTAGAAATATTTATACATATCAGGTCCTCAAATAATGTCATTTCATTCAATGTCATTTTGTCGCATTGATGAGAAAAAAAATCTATTGCCATCTGGGCCACACTGTCTGTGTGGCATTTGCATGTTCTCCTCATGTTTGAATGGGTTTTCTCTAGGTACTCTGGTTTCTTTGCATATCCCAGAGATGTGCCCAATAGGTGAATCAGCATGTCTAAATTGTCCCAGTCTGAGTGAGTGTGGGTGTGGGTGTGGGCGTGTGATCGCCCTGTAATAGAATGGCCTCCTGTCCAGGGTTGATTCCTGCCTTGTACCCTGAGCTGCTTGGATAGGCTCTGGCCACTTGAGGCACTGAACAGGAATAAACAGGGTGGAAAATGAATGGATAAATGAATGAATACAAATCATTGTCAAGTAAAAATTCATGAAGTATAGGATAATTACACAAATGCACGACAATAAACAATGTGGTGCAAAAGCACTTAGCAAGCCCATCATATTTGTGATTGTTTGTTTTTGCATTGTGTGGTGGTAAGAGGTGCTCCTTATAATTTTGAAAATATTTATTCCTCAATTTAATCCACCAGCACTATAGCCACTGTCACTCAGTGATTCATCAAAAATTGGGTAAATAATTGTCTTGTTTTGATTAATCTTTCTTAAACGTATATATAGCTTTCATTTATTTCAATGTTTAATGTTAGAAATATTTTGGGTCTTTATTTAGAAGTTTGGTGGTGTTTTTGTGACCAGAAATGTGCCATAGGAGCTTAACTGTTGTTTATATCAATTAGCTTATGGTAAAATTGATCTCGTTATACTTCATTTGCCTTAAAGTCACCGTTTCCAAGAGCCTATTAATGACATCAAGTGAGGACTTACTGTAGAATAACTGAGTTTCTGAAAAACATCCACGTAAACTCACATTTTAGGTATCACAGATGGTGAGTGGCTGGTGTGTGGAACCCTGATTCAGTCTTGAGTCTTTAAATCTTCACAGCTGGGGCTGCTTTTCCTCTGAGCTCTGCTCCGTGTCCCTGCTTCTCAGTTGTGATGTCAATTATCAATTGTGGGTGTCAGTTCAAGTGCAGCCATTCATGCTTGGCCTGAGGACAGTTTGTGGTGTGTTGTGATGACTCGATGGCAGATCCTCACTGAATCATGGATTCAGAGCTAGCTCCTCCGAGTAAAGACCTCAGAGGATGACTTGGTCTAACACAGCCCTATTAATCTGAGAATCAGTCAATTCCTCTGTAGGAAAAGGAAGATATCTAAAAATCTGATGTGAAATTATCTTTAGTGAGTAAAATTCCTTCTTATATTTCAGTTTACAAATTATGAATCTGACTAGATGGCTATGACTTAATGTCAAGAATAAGAATAAATTGGTGATCTGCCTAGAATTAGAGCAGTACTTTATGGAAAGAGCAGGGCAGGAATTTGCATAGAGGAGAGCTGAGGACTATGTGGTGGGGGCTGGGTACCAAGACTCTGGAAATGGTTAAGGGGAAATATAAAAACAGTGATAGCTAATACTTTTAATTTATTCACCATCCCTCCAAATAATAAGTGATATGTGACATATGTTCATGGCCTTGTTTTGTGATTTTTATTATTGAAATTTTAAAAATGGAATTATTTTGTATCTGAATCTTTATGAACTTGAGCATTGTCCCTAACTTAAGTATATGAAAATATCCAAAACCTGAACTGGCTCTGTGGAGGCCAGAGTCTTATGTGACCAAGAGAACAGAGTCCCTCAGAATTAGCAAAAATGTTAAGGAGGCCACTGGACTTTGACCGTGGTCTGGATGGATAGTTTTGAGCCAAACATTTCTATTTATTAAGAGGCAGAGTGACTTCGATGAACAATTTGGTAACTGAGGAAACAATTGTATGTCAGCTTTGTGCCCTGTCCCGTGTGAGCTTCTGTGGGCAACATTCTCCTGCATCCAGGCACTGGGCTGGTCCTTCAACAAGAAATACTACCATAGCTAACAACCAGTCCCTAATTTACAGGGACAAGGACAATGCACAAAGTAAGAGATAACATTTTCCCCAAGAATTAGAGTAATGACAGAAAGAAAATATACTTGTAGGAGGGATAAGACAGAAGTCTTCACTGTAATTAGTCAGGGAATATTGTCATGATAATCAAGTCCTTATTTCTTCCTCTTGATTGGAAGAGTATCACCTTCTCAGTACTAGCACCACAGAAAAGCAAAAGCCTCTGGATGGGACTGCATAAAACATTCTTTCTCTATTTTATTGCATATGTATATGTGTATCTGTGTTGATAGGTGTGTGTATGTTTGTATGTGCATAGTATAACATGAATTTGTATATAATATATAACATAATATGATGTAGCTCAGTTTTGAAGCTGTGCATTAGGCCAAGAAAAAATCAAAATCCCCTGGAGAGTTTGTTAAAACATATACTGCTGGGCCCCACGTCCAGAGTATCTAATTCAGTAGCTCTGAGATGGGGTTACAGAATTTAACCTTGCTAATGTGTTCCTGGTTGCTACTGCTACTGCTGCTAGCGTGGAGATCACAATTTCAGAACCACTGTTTTAGGCATACATGGTGCAAAAATAAGTGGTTTTAATTGATTTCAGGTGTAACCAATTATGAGCAGGCCTTAAGAGAACATTTTTATTGTGTTAATCTACAGAATGGGAACAGCTTTTCAGGATATTGAAAAAAAATCACTGTTATTTTGTTTTGTGACAAGAAATGGATAGTATTTACATTTTATATTCACAATGAGTAGTTAAATACAGAAGACCAGATTTTATGGTTTTATATGATCCATTTATAAATCATGTGATTGAAATCTGTTGATGAAATTATAGAAACATAAATTTAAACCCAATCCTATTACAGGTATTCTGTGTTTTAAAAGGGAATAGGCTGAGGGCATTTCCCCAAGCATCTAAATAGAAAAATCACAAGGAAAAAAAAAACCAGCTGTATAAGTACTACCCCATAATCATCAACTATGTTATGAGTTGTAGTTTCACAGGTGATAATTTCCACGAAGTGGTAAGAAGGGAAGAGCTAGATTTCCTGTTGTTTGCTCAAGGAGTAGTGTGTAGATCTGTTAGGTAGATAGCTAGGATCACTGGCTCTTCTAGGGACAAGGACGCTCTGCTTTGGTGCTGCCTCAGGTAATTGCCCCACCTGGGAAGAAGGATTAGGGCGGGCACTCTGTTTTTGTGTTGCCCCACCCTTAATCATATCCAGAGGAACTGCAACAGCTGGGGAAGGAGGGAATACTTTACCAATCTGGGAATTCCCCAGTTTAGGCATAATAGGATTTGGAAAGTGATCTAGAGTAACCCAGGCTAATTATTATGTAATTAGCTTAAATCTACATTGTAGTTCATCCCCCGCCCCCCAGGCAGGGCTCTTAGAGAAGGAGCTTGCATACAGAGATACAACCTTGAGAACACCTGTTAATCATTTGGTAACATCCCACACCTTCTGTAAACCTTTCCCCAGAATAGGCCAATAAAAGGAAACAACTGGTGAATTCTGAGAGAGAGAGTTAGTGGGTCAGTGAGTCAGTGAGTCAGTAAGTCAGAGTTAGTGTCAGTGTCAGTGTCAGTGTCAGTGTCAGTGTCAGTCTGTCTGCCTGTCTCTCTCCACTCACGGAAACAGACCTGTTTCATTTCATAATAAAAAGCTATTCATGTGAAATTTCTTCCTGCTTGTGGTCACTCCTTTGCACCAGTTCTGCTTATGATTTTTTTTTCCAAGCAAGGAGCCAAAGAACAAGGATAACCGTCTGTCAAGAGGCTGGACCTGACTCCTTTGGTGTGTCTGGGCATTCCTTAGCAAAGAGCATATCAAGAACTGAGAGCAGACTGCCACCCTGACATTTTGGTGCCATGACTTGGATTTCTCTGTCTAGGTAAATCAGTTGGTCTTTTTCCATGAAAACATTCTGACTTGGATAACTCTGTTTAGGAGGTCCCTTCCCTATTGTGGCTGGCCACCCAATCAGTGGTGCAAGTACAAATGAGCAGGTCACTTGTTATACCAACAAATATCATTATCTTGGCACTGAAAAGAAAAAAATGACTTTTAGGCTTGAGGGGTCGTACATGGCCCCTCTTCCTACAAATCAGAAAGAAGACGTCCGGACCTATACTTTGGCCGAAATGTCAGGTTGTTGCCTGGGGATGCCCTGCTCTAACAGACCCCAGTGGGTATAGCCTCTCCCCTTTCCCTTCTTTGTTCCTCAGCCAGATGTCCTGGGTCATTAACTGGGATACCCAGCTCTACCAGAGCCCAGCTGGCAAAGTCTTTCCCTTCTTCCCCCTTCCCCTTTTTCCTCCTTACTTTCTAGATGGGTGTACAGAAATCAAAACTCCCTCCTAACACCCCTTTTGGGTGCATTCTTTCCAACTGGGACTAGTTTGATCCAGACATTCTGAAGAAAAAAGGTTTACTCTTTTGCATGACCAGTACAAGCTGGATAGTGGAGAAGAGCGGCCTCCACATGGGACTCTAAATCACCCCACAATCTTACCATTGGATTTTTTTTGTAAAAGAGAAGGAAAACGGGCCAAAATACTGTGTGTACAGTCTTTGTTTTATTTACAGGAGAATCTTCAGTGGTATAGGGGATGTTCGGAGCCAAGTAAGACTATGGTGTTAAGAGATCCTCCACAGATCCCACTTATTCCAAGCTGCCCCCATGCCCAGCAAGGCCTGAAAAGGGAACTAAAAAGGGGGAGGTGGTGCCATCTCTACCTCCACCAGAGGGAAAGGTGGCTCAGCTCCTACCCTTGGTGGAAGTAGTGGGGGAGTCAGACCAACTCTGGTCCATAAGCCCTTTAGTTTGGTAGAGTTAAAACAAATGAAACAAAATCTGGGAAGCTACACCGATCATCCTGATAAGTACATAAAGACATTCCATCATTTGTGTTTAGCCTATGACATGGCTTGGAAAGATGTACATGTTATTCTAAGCCAGACTTTAAATGATTTTGAGAAATCCAGAGTGTTAATGGAGGTACAAAAGTTTGCCACCGGGTTATACCTTTCAGATCCTAGATATCCAGTGGGTGAAATAGTGGTGCCCATGACTGACCCAGGGTGGAATAATAGTTCCTCAGAAGAAAGGTGAGAGAAAGAACATTTTTTACTATGTGTCCAGGTTGACCTCAAGGCTGCCAGGAAATAGGCAGTCAATTATTCTAAGGTCTCCGCTATAATCCAGGTGCCTGAGGAAAATCCTATGGCCTTCCTGGATCAGCTATAGGAGGCAATAGAGAAGTACACCACTGTTGATCTTAAACCCTTTGAGGGACAGTTGATATTAAAAGATAGGTTTTTGACCCAAGCAGCACCAGATAATAGGAGAAAGCTCCAGAATCTTGTTCAAGACCCTGCCACCTCCCTGGATGACATGGTGGCTGCTGCTAATTCTGTTTTCTATAACAGAACCTCTGCGTTCAAGTCTCAGGCTTGGGAGAAGGAACAATGGAGGGAGAGGTTGGGCATGCCCAGTTAATGGCAGAATTGGTGCCCACATTCATACCAACAGCCAAAGCCCCTACCAAAGGAAGGGAACTTCAATGTGGCATCTGCCAATGGGAAGGGTATTGGGCTAAGAATTGCCACAATAAGATTGGCCATCCAAGATCCCTTGTCATCGGTGCCACAAAACATGTCACTGGGTTGCCCTCAGTCCTATGGGATCATCCCAGGAGTCCCAGGAGGACAGTCAGTTCCCAGACCGGATCATGGTACAACAATGCAGGAGCTTGCTCCCGTCAGCCCTCTGGCAGATAACGAACACTGGACTGGAGCCAAGGGTAACCCTCCTGCTGACAGGTAGGCCAGTAAATTTTCTTCTTGATACTGGGACTGCCTACTCTGTCCTCCTCGCCTACTCTGGAAAACTGAGCACTCAATCCTATATAGTCACTGGAGTTTCTGGGGTCCCTACCAAACAATTATTTACTCTCACTTTGCTTTGTTTGTGGGGGGACATGATCATTGTACATTCATTTCTAGTAATTTATACTTGTCCTATCAACCTGCTAGGACTCGACTTACTTTCTAAACTGGGAGTGTCAGTTTCTTTCTACCCTCAGAAGGAACCCAGCCTCATAGGCCTCTTAAGAGATTCAGAGGTCTCAAGCCAAAGTCAACACGACTGCGGGTCATATATCCCTGGGGTAGTTTGGGATGTCAGTTGCCTGGGCCATGCTAAAATGACCCAGCTGGTTATGGTCCAGCTCAAACCACAGCAGAGATATCCCCGTGTTAAACAGTATCCTTTGCGACTGGAGGCGCGGGCAGGTCTTAGAGCTCCTTATAAGAAAATTTCTAGTTTTGGGTCTGCTTATTCCAACTTGCTCTCCTTGAAACACCCCTATTTTACCTGTCCAAACAAAGTATGGTACTTATCAATTGGTGCAAGACCTAACAGCAGTCAATAAGGCGGTGGTGTCTTTGCACGATGTAGTGCCCAGTCCTTATATGTTTCTGGGCAACATTCCCCCAGAGACCACTCATTACAGAGTATTGGACCTAAAGGATGCTTTCTTTTGCATCCCTCTCCACCCTGACTACCAAAATTTATTTGCTTTTGAATGGACACCCATACATGACACACCTCACCAATTAACTTGGACGGTGTTGCCACAAGGATTCTGGTACAGCCCTCACCTTTTTGACCAGGCCTTGGGGAAAGATCTAGACAATTTTCAACTCCACCAGGGTGTGGTGCTTCAATGTGTTGATGACCTCTACTGATCTGCTTCCCAAGCTTAGAGGAGGTGTGGGAACATGCCATTTGAGTCCTGCAATTTCTGGCTGACAGCGGTACGGGGTGTCCCATCCCAGAGCCCAACTGGCTCAATCTAAGGTGACCTACCTGGGGTTTGTTCTCACCCCAGGAAAACGAGAGCTGTCCCTGGAGTGTGTCCAGGTTATAGTTTGCCTACCTGAACCTACCACTTGGCCCCCTCTGCACTGTTTTCTGGGACTTACAGTGTTCTGCCAAATTTGGATACCTAACTATGGGCTTCTGGCTAAGCCCCTTTATAAAAGCCTGAAAGGAAACACTGATAAGGCAACTCTAATATGAGGGCATGAACAAATATACATTCAATGTTTTTTCAGTGTTTAGGCATTGGAAAAGGCTTTACTCCAAGCCCCAACCCTAGGCCTCCCTCACCCTCAGAGAAACTTCTTTCTATATGCTCATGAGAGACATGGAATAGCTCTGGGGGTGTCAACACAGCTGTTGGGGCCACAGTTACAACCAGTGGCCTATTTATCAAAGAAATTGGACCCCTAGGCTGCAGGCTGGCCTGCCTGTTTGAGAGTGGCAGAGGCCATATCTTTACTCTTACTGGAGGCCACTAAATTCGCTATGGGAGCTTGCCTTACTGTTAGAACCTCCCACCGGGCCTCTGAGCTCCTCCAGAGAGGGGTGACAAAATGGATCTCAGATATCTGCTTATTAAAATTCTGGGCTATGTTAATAGAAACCCCTGACTTAAAAATTGAGACTTGCTCTGGACTCAACCCTGCTGATAGGGGAAGCAAGCAGCGTACTGCATAATTTTGAAGAGATTATACTCCACCACTATCTGCCCCGAGCAGATCCATCATCGACCCCCATCCCTCAAGCTCATCAGTGGTAGCTGGGACCACACGTCACCACACTTAGCTATTTTTCCTATTTTTAGTAAAGACAGGGTCTCGCTCTTGTTCAGTTGGTCTCAAACTCCTGAGTTCAACCAATCCGTCCACCTCAGACTCCCAGAGTTCTAGGATTACAGGGGTGAGCCACCTCGCCAGGCCCTGATATTTCTTAATACACAAAAATGTTCATTGACTTTATGAGAAGTGAAGAGTTACAACTTGTTGCAAAGTGTCACTCTAGATAGTAACTCTAGCACAGAGATTTTGCTGATGCAAGATACAATGAAAAGAAATGACAGCATCTGGATCTGTTAATACTTTTTTTATATGTGCAATAAACCCTTCATGTTTTCCTGTCATGGAAGGTTCACCATCTGTACATACACTCACTAAATTTACCAAATTGAGTCCAACTTTGCAACATTTATCCTGAAAGTTGTTGAAGGTATCTATTCCCCAAGTTCTGTTTGCAAGAGTGCCCAAAGTAAGTGACTGTTCATAGCAAAGAAAATCTTCTGTTGTGCCCTGAATGAAGTATAAAACCTGTGCTGAGTCAATAGTATCAGATGATTCATCCAAAGCCATTGAATAATACATATTTTCCTTTTAAAGTATTGCATGAAGTTGTTCTGTTAAGTTGAAGGCTAATTCATGCTGCTGATCAATTATGGTTCTCCTTGAAAGAGGCAGTTGTTTGTACTTTGAAACACTTTCGGGACCTAAGCATCCTACAACTTCAACAATGCATTCTTTCACAATTTCTACATCACTGAATGGCTTTCCTTTTTTCCCCAAGTATACAAGCTACTTTATAAGTTGCTTTAGTGGCATTTTTTCCAGGTCTTATTTCTGCTTGAAAGAATTGTCTTTTCTTTTGCTTTACATCTTTTAATTTCTGCAATACAACCTTTCATACCTCTCCCTCTAATTTAAAATATTTGTGGTCCTTATGAGTGTTATAATGCTGATGAGCATTGAATTTCTTTAATGTTGATATTGCAGTGTCATGAAGCAAGCAAATTGTCTTATCTTTAGCAGAAACAAGATAATATTGCAATTCCCAATCCTTATTAAAAAATCTGTTTTCTTCCTTCAGTTCTTCTCTTGTTCTTCTTTTACATGATGGGCTGTTAAGCAGACAATATTAAAATACTGTCAAGCTGCACAACTATTCACAAATTCCACTTCAAACAGAAACACAGTGCACCATTGTCAAAAGCTGGTAACACTGGCATATTTGACCCCATAAATTCTCACCAACCAGCCTTTTGTGGTAGTGGCGCCAGTCACGTGGGGAAATTAGAACAAAATCATAAGCATAGCAGCTGTCAATTTAGCCCTTATGGATTACTAATGATCTAACTGCCGGTCAATCTGGGAAGATTATTCGGTTGAAACTTATTTTATTCTTTGGTATTTTAAATACATTCATTTAAAAAATAAAATATAAATATAAAAGATGAACAAAAATGTATTAATAAAAATAAAAGGATTTGTTCTGTAAAATTTGGATTCAGTCAAAAGGCTGCACTTAAGGACCTAGAAGGCCACATGTGGCCTTAAGGTAAAGGTTTCCCAACCCTGCTCTACACACATCCTAATTTTTAGAATTGGAAAGACAGCAATTCTTCCTCCCTAGATTGAGATTCCAAATATTCTACATCTGTAATTTCAATTTTATATAATTTTACCTTTTTCTGAGTCAAGATACATATTTTTTATTTTTAATAATCATCATTTAAAAAATAGTTGGAAGTTTAAAACTTTTCTTCCCTGAACCATTTGAGAGTAAGAGCAATCATAAACACATTGAATGGATTTATTTATTTCTGCTATCCTTTATCTACTTTCTTGTGTGAATGTTATTTTCATCTCAATTACCCTCTGTTCTTGTTATTTTCATTTTTTAAGGATATTCAAATAGTACTTTTTTTCTGACTATGAAATTAAAAATTCAATAACTTTCAAGTTCATTTATAATCTGCACTTATCAATTTAAAATATTTCATTCTTCTGTAATTTTTAAATCTTTTTAATTCATCTTTTCTTATGGAAGAATTTTTCAAACGTCACTCATATATCATGGAGTCTAATAACTAATATCTGGACTATTCCTTCTCCTACCTCAAATATGGACTTTACTTATGTTCTTAATTTTTTAGAATATTTTATTATTCTGACACATTGTGTATCTAAGATTATAATTTATTCACTCTTATGGTGAAATTTTTTTCCCTTTTTTATTTTAACAGATTTAAGGGGTGCAAGTTGAATTCTATCACATGTATATATTATATAGTGGTAAAATCCGGGCTTTTAGTGTATCCATCCTGGTGAAATTTTTAATGTCATTCAAAGGCTATATCCTTTTATATTCTACTCACAATTAAAAATACTCCTCAAAAATACTCTTCTTAGATATTCAAAAGCTCATTCTCAGAAGTACACTTTCCCTTGGCTTAGTCTGATGTTCTCTTTTCCTTCTTCTGCGTATTTTTTTTTTCTGAAGGACACTTTCCTCTTATTAGCTCATTATTCAGGTAAGATCTAGTTTTATTTAATGTTTTATTTACTTGTACGCCATTTGACTTCTGTCAGGCATAGTCCTAAAGATACTATTGAAAGAGGAGAGTTCACGGAATGATCTAAGAAAACATGTTCCAAAGATATTACACTAGAAAAGACAACATTGGTAAGAATATAATAGCCATCAGATCTTCCATGTGTTTAAGTCCTAAGAAGTGCCAGATATACTGGAGGAACTTTTTAGAGGAGGCAAAACTTTAACTGAGACTTGAAGATGAGGAATTGTTAACCAAATAAAATTGGAAATGCTCTATAATTCTTATTAAATCCTTTCCATATATAAAAGAAGCAGTGTGATTCATTAGAAAGCATTCTCATACACAGAGTCCCAAAGAATCTATAAATCAGTCATTTATTACGAGTTCACATACCACCCATAAAAAGACCACAGGTGGATCCATGTCTGGAGGAGCTCTTAGACTTGTCTCATTGTATCTCCAGCTTCTCAACTGTACTTTAGCCATGGACAACTGGGCTGCACTTAGAAAGTGGCCACACTCAGGGCAGTACAGGTTGAAAGTTCTGTTCCTTTTAGCCATTTTTGTTTTCAGTTTAATTTTTTGCTCTCTTTCCCCAGGGCCTTTCTCTTACTATAAACTTCTTTAGTGAGTATCCTGGCATTTATCCTATTCATTTCTATTTAATATAGGCTCTGGTGAGATTTGGTAGAAGGCAGTCTGGGATAGTGGGTGGAGATTTTGAATATTGCAAATGTAGCATATGAGATACAAATATACATTTCAATTCAGAAGTAGACACTTTTCCATTTTTATTAATGGTAAATTATTTGTACAAGGGACATCTTGCAAATGGGTTGTGATTGTTCTCACTCATGCCATGAAAGGAGAGTAACTTTCCTTTTCTTTCTCCTCAGAAATATAGAACCACACATTGCAAGAATTTCAGAAATAATTTACCTGCTGAGTTTTGAGAGTGAAGAAGTTTGAGTTCCTGCTGAGGTGTCTGCAGAACTAGGATATTATTAGTGACTTAGAGACCTGGAAATGGCACTGCCTAAAAACCGACACCACTGGTCCAAAGAAGACATCCTGACATAACTGGAATGCATGTAGAATAATCTCCCATCCAGTGATAACCGGTACTTCAAAGTAAACCAGTCACAGCTGGACTGGGAAAAAATAGCTTTTAATGATTTGTCTGAAGAAATGTACAAATTCAAATGGTTAAGGATTTCTTATAAGTTGGACAAGAACTGTACTTTGAAAGAATTAGTCCTAGAAGCTAAGGAACATGTTAACAATTCCTAAAAAGTGGGGGAAGAAAAGAAAGAAACATCAGGATGTCTCCAAGAAGCTCTTGAATGTTTATTTTCTAGTAGTCACAAATGCATTCTGAGCTGAGAAACTGACAAAAGTTCTGCCAAGGAGCTCCCAGGGCAGAGAAAGGTGAAATATGTTCAAGATCTCCAGGAAAAACAGGAGTTTGAGGAAAAACTGCCTTACCTCAGTGAAGACCACCTTGATCTAGTCCAGAACTCCAAGAAATCTGTTGTTCCCTAGAGGTACCAAACTGAAATACAAAACAATTTGCAGGAAATGTGGAGGAAGTGAGATCTCCTTCAGAAAACTGACTTTTCCAAGAAGATGCAATTCCATGGACAGCCCAAGAAGCCCTCTCATGAATGGATACTGCATGTTCTACAAGGATTCGTGGTTGTCTAGGGAGCTGCAGCAGGCACCACTGAGGGATCCCATGGTAGAGATTGGCAGACACTGGCAGCATATCTGACAGAGCCTGAAGGAATGTTATAAGAGCCATGCTGAGGAGTTGCAGAAACAGTTCAAAGCGGACCTGGATCTCTGGCTCTTGAGTCTTTCTCAAGAGAAATATTCTGCATAAAGAATCCCCTTCTAATAAGTGTAGGAACATCAGCATGACAGGAGGCCCGAATCCCAAGTTCAGATGTACAGATCTGCAGTAGTCTGCAAGAAGGTCTTGGAGAGGAGTAGGGGCTGCAGGCTCCAGGGACAGATTCAGCAGAGACGACTTGGGTCAACTATCATCCATCAGGGGGATCGGAAGGGAATAAGAAGGAAGATGGGGAAGAGGATGGAGGCAGTAACTCCTTAGACTCCAGCAGTGGGGAGGAAGATGAAGATGATGAATATGAGGGCAGTCGCTCTAGCTCAACTTCCTCAGGGGACTCGTCTGACTTAGACTCACCCTGAGCTTTGTTCACACCCTAAAGGGTCTGACAGAAAACATTCCAGCAAAAGTCATTGATGTCATCCATGTCAAAGGAGTGGACTTTCCTCCTGCCCTTTTTACTTCCTTGCTTTTTCCATCCCTCCTTTCTCCTCCTCCTCAGTACGAAGTAGGACATATTGGGAAGGGGGAACTTGGTAGCCAGCACTTGGCAGTACTCTCTATGTCGTTGATGTCTCCATCACAAACTCTGGAACGCCAGTCTGGAAATGTCAAAAACCCAGATTAATCCTACTCCTAAAACCTACTCCTTCCCTGAGCATGCTCTTCCTTGGCAATGATCAATTGTGAATTGATTCTCTCGCCTAGCCTCCTGAGTAGCTAGGATTATACATGGGCACCACCACACCCAGCTAATTTTTTTTAAAGACACCGTTGCCCAGGCTGGTCTCAAACTCCTGGCCTCAAGCAATCCTCCTGCCTGGGCCTCCCAAAGCACTGGGATTATAGGTGTGAGCCACCATGCATGGCCCACTTACCAATTTTAAGTGTACAATCTGGTAAGTTTTGATAGATGTATAGAGTCATGTTGAAAAGCAAATGACAAGTTATAGCTGATATTTTAGACAACACAGCAAGAGAGATGATCATCCCTTGAAAAGGAGCATATTTGTGAAACTGGATTGAAAACTTCACATTTAATAGGAAAAATAAATGTTTCACAAAGTAACAAAGTAAGAAGAGGCCAGTAGAGCTACTTCCCACATCTTAGAAAATGCCAATTACTATAATTTTGTGTCCCCTTTTGTGAATTATGTGGGAAAAATAATGTCTTCAGAGGTCCATGGGATTCATAAGGCAAGAAAAAATATCTGAAAAAATGTTGGAACATAAGAAAATTATACAGTTTTATATTGTTGATTTAAGAATATGCTTTCCGTGCTCAGAGGTTCCAAAACATGATAAAATAATGGTGAGGAAATTGTCAACAGAATGTTCTATTTTATAACTAAGTAAACATACTGCTACATCCAACTCCCAGTTTTGTCCACTTTGTCTCACCTGTTACCTCCTCGCCATAAAGGTAATTATATCCTGGTGATTAATATCATATCCTGTTACTAATTACTGGTTTTTGAAATTCATATGAATAAAATCACATAGTGTATAATCTTCTCTGTGTGACTTCTTTTGTTTAAAATTATATTGGTGAGATTTATCCACTTTGTTGCACATAGCAATAGTTTTTCATTATTTTGTGTCATAGTATTCTGTTATATGAATGTACCACAGTTTACTCATTCTACTATTGATGAATATATTTACTTCCAATTTGGATAAGCATAAATACTGCTGCCATGAAGGCGGTGGGGTATATCTTTTGTTGATCATACATATGCATTGTTGTTGGGTATGTAACTAGGAGTGAACTAGCTGTGTCATAATACATAGGATGCTTCCAGAGTTTGCCAAAGTGACTATGCCAATTTACATACTTTTCAGTGATAGAGGATTGTTTTGTTTCCTCCATTTATTGGCTAACACTCACCATTATCTGTTTTTATATTTTAATCATTTTATGTGATTCACTTTGTGGTATAATTCGCATTTACCTGATGACAAATGCAGTTGAACACTTCTGTTTGGTAGGTTTTTCAGCCATCTGGATGTCTTTTTTGTTTGTTTGTTTTAGAAGTGCCATTCAAATGATCCCCTCCCTCCCAGTTTTCTGCCAAGTTGATTGTCTTTTTCTTTTTGACTTGGAGTTCTTCCTGGCTTTTTCATGGAGTCATTTGTTGGATATTGATATAGCAAATGTCTTCTCCCACCCTTGCCTTTTGTTTTCAATGGTGTCTGTTAATGTCTGATTAACATTAATGGTGTCTGATTAATTTAAATGCATTTCAATTTATTTTCTTTAATGTTTAGTGATTTGTACATCCTTCAGAAAATCTCTACAAAGCTCTTTCATGAGTTATGGTATTGTATGATTTTTTTCATAAATTGATTAAATGTGTGGTTTGTATTTGTTTTCTTTTTATCTAAGTTTTGTTTAATTTAGAAACAAAATTTTCACTGTACTGTGTTACCTTTTAAAATTTCAAGCGATTCTGCTTGTTAACGGTAGCAATATGAATTTTTCATTTAAAAATGAATGTATCCAGTAAAAAAGTGTAAGTCAAGCTATGGAAAAAAAATGGAATCAATAAAGGTAGTAAATAAAGGACTTACATCCTCAAATCTGGAAGAAGCCCAGAAATCCATGCCATCCGAGGATGGGCAGGAACAGAGGGCTGCTCTAGATGCCTCTGACCTTGCAGGTGTGGAGACTCTTGGCCCAGGCCACTCCTGCTCCTCCAGGTCAAGGTCGCTGGTTGGAGACGGACTTTTCTGAGCCCCCGTGGGAAGTTAGGCTCATTCCTTGGTTCAGGCATCTTCCTGGGCCCAACTAAGGCTGAAGGGGCAGCTCACCTTCAGGGCTTCGGTTTCCGGAGCTGGAGCAGCCTCCTTCCCAGGAAACCCGCTTTCCTCGAGAGAAATCCAGAGGTTTTCACCGTGGAGCTTCCAGGGCAACCGCCAGATCGGTAGGTGCCTGCCTTGGACAGGATGAGCGCGCTGGGCCCGAAAGAGGCGCTCTGGGAATGGCGTCACCTCGGACACCAGCTCCTGTGAATTTGGAGAGCCCGCGGTTCGTGCCGTCCTCGCAACGTGCCAGACCCCACTTTGGTGAATGACCATGGGCTCTGTTCGACCAGCAGTAGCCCGGGCCAAGTAGGGAGTCAGAAGTGCGGGGTGGGAGGACTGTCATATCCCTGGTCCTTAAATGGGCTGCTCTCAAAAAACCCAGAAATCTTCCTTTAGACCAGATGTGCCTCACAGTGCCAAGGAGTCCTGGCTGTCCCTTAAGATACTGGGCGCCAGCGGGAAGCGGTTTGAGTGTCAGAACAAAGGCTGGATCTGTCAGCTCTCTCTGCGAATCGCAGCGAAGATCAGCCCTGGAAACACGCAAGAGAAACCTGCAAGCCAGGGGAGCATTCAGGACACCTTTTCAGCTGTGATCTCCGCGCTCCCTTAACTGACTCAGACAGCGCTTGAACCTTGAGGGCTCCGTATGCCCCTCTCCCAAGCCTGCTCCTGCTGGTGGGAGTGTGCATGTGGCGGGGTGGGGGGGTGCGGGGGGGATGTAGATGCAGGCGTCCTGCTTTATCCTGCGCGTCCGAATGCACGGAGTGGGAGGGCCAGGCGCAGTCCAGATGTCCAGGCAAAGTGCCAGCTGGGACTGGGTGGCCAAGCAGAGGCGAGATGGCCCCAGCTCCGCTCCTTTATCTTCCCCGGAGGCACGAGGCGTTTGCGTCCCTCTGCTCCGTTCGAAAACCCAGAAGACCTGATTTAGGGGCACTCTTGGACAGAGTGGCTGTGGCGCTCAGCTGGGCTGAAAAAAGTTGGGACTCTTCCATCTTTGGAGCAAGAAGAGCTACAGGCGAGGGAGGGCAGTTGTGAGACTCTCATGAGCTGGAAAAGTGGCACCTGGGTTTCTCACAGGGTGCCAGAAGAAAGCCCAGAACTCCAGCCTGGGGAAAATATGAAAACCCCGAGCCAGTTAAACCCTGCTGCTGACCCCACGGCAAAAAGCCAGAAATGACTCTGAGGCTGACCTTCGTGGTCCTTGGCTACAATTTTGTTCCTAGGAAGGAAATGAGAAAACAATGTCAGATTGTTTTTGTTTTCTCACACTCTTTGGGTCAGTTCCTTAGATGAACCAATATTTCCTGATATTGCAGAAATTATCTCTCTGATACCATGAGGGATTGTAAGGAAAGAGCTATGATGCAGCAAGAAGTGCAATGGAGAAAGGAGGCAGTAACCGTGACTGTGCGGGTGATGAACATAGAAAAAGCGGGGAGGGACGCCTGTACTTCCAGCTACAAGGTAGGCTGAGGCAGGATGATCCCTTGATCCCAGGAGTTCTAGGCTGCAATAAGCTAGGATCACACCACTGCACTCTAGCCTGGGCGACAGGACAAGATCCTGTCTCCAAAAAAATGAAATAAAAGGTATTAAAAAATAAATAAAAAATTTTAAAAGAGGTTGACAGTGTGGGGCCTGAGAGACAGTATCAGTGGGAGCAGGGAGGAAGAGTCCTGGGAATAAATACACACCTGCGTTCAGATTCTTTTCAAATGAGTTCCAAGTAATCATTCTGAAAGACAGATTATTTGCAGTAGAAGTATACAATTAATGCCAAAGTGCAGAGACACTGCCAGAGGAGGGACCCAAGGGGAGAAGGGAGACTTTCTCGTCATCTTCCTGAGTCTCATATTGCTCAATTAAGGAGAAGGAAATTAAAAGCCACTCTAAAGGTTGCTTTAGAAATATGGGCTGTGTGTACTCACAACATAGCGTAGTGCCCAGCAGAAAGTCTTCACTAATAAGATGTTCTTGATTGCATGGTTACTGATGAAAAGTCCATTGTAGTTCTTATTCTATAAGTAAGGCAATTTTCTTTTGTACTTTTGCTTCTTTCAAGATATGCTTTTTGTCTTTGGTTTCCTGAAGTTTGAATATCATATGCTTAGGTGTAGGTTTTTTCTTTGTGTGTGTTTGTTTGTATTTACTCTGTGTGGTATCTTCTGAGTTTCCTGGACTGGTGGATTAGTGGCTGTCATTAATTTTGGAAAGTTCTAGACCATGAATACTGCAAATATTCCTTTTGTTCCATGCTTTCTTCTCCTCCATCTAGTATTATTAAAATTATGTGTGTTACATTTTTTGAAATTATTCCACAGTTCTTGTATATTGTGTCTTTTAAAAAATTTTTATTGTTTATTTTTTTCTATTTGCATTTCAGTGTTGGAAGTTTCTATTGGCCTATCTTCAAGTTCACTGATTCTTTCTTTGGCCATGTCAAGTATAGCGATGGGCCCATTAAAAGTCTTCTTCATTTCTATTACACTATTTTTTGATTGTAGAATTTCCTTATGATTCTTTCCTAGAATTTCCATATCTCTGTTCACATGATCCATCTGTTCCTGCATATTGTCTACTTTTCCCATTAAAGCCCTTAACATATTAATCATAGTTGTTTTAAATTCCATATCTGGTAATTCCAACATTTTCATCACACTTGAGTTTGGTTTCTGATGCTTGTTTTGTCTCTCCAGACTGTTTTCTTCTTGTCTTCTAATGTGCCTTGTGATATTTTGTTAAAAGGTGGACATGTTGTATTGCATAATAGGAACTGAGGTAAATAGGTCTTTATTTTGAGGATTTATGTTTATCTGGCTACAGCTGGGTTTTATCAATGTTCAATGTAGCTATAGGTAATACAGGCTTCCAATTCCTCTAGTGTTTTTTGTTTTTGTCTTCTTTCTTAATTCAGGGCTTTGCTACATGGTCCTTCTCAGAGAGAGTTTGTGTCTTGCAGCTCCTGAAGCTGTGATCCACTGTTACCATACTGGAGCCTTAGTGATGTGATGGTAATACATGGGAGAAGAGAATATCCTATAATACTCTAATTAAATCTCAGGTTTTCAGTGAACCAGTGTCTCTAGCCTGTGACCTTCACAGATGTTAGTTCTTGTATAGTTCTAAAACCCTCCTCGCACAAGTTAGGTGAGACAGGAAGGCCAGTGGAAGCTGGAGTCAGAGGAAGGCCCTTCTTTCACTGCTCTGGGACAAGGCTCAGGTACAGACATTCTCCCTGGAGAGTAAGCCTTTCTTATTGAGTAGGCTCTGAGCATGTGTATTTCACAATGATTATTCATTGTAATCTATGAGAAAATTGTCTCAGATCTTCATTTTGAGAACCTAGTGGAATTCCTGAAGGTAGGAGGAGGGGTCCTAAGGAAGCCATGGTCAGGACTTATTCACTCTCATCCCAATCTATACTCAGTGTCTAGCAATTTGTCCAAATTACCATATAAGCGTCCTTTGTTGTTTATGGCTCTAGTGGCTTTTGCTCCAGGTACGCAGATCTAGACTTTGGCTCTCTCCCTTCACCTAGCTCTCTAGTGTTCAAAGCTGCAGTTTGCCCTGCATATTTATTTCTCTGATGGGTTGATGTAAAGTCATTGATTTCCACTTTGCCCAGCTTTATCTTGTTGTAAGCATTGGAGTGATAATTTACAAATCATTTACATGTTGGAGTTGAAACTGGAAGTCCACCCAGAGTGGGGTTTCTTTGTACTCAAAGGCTATTGAGCTAGCTCAGCGCCACCTCCAATACCTGACTGAGCTTTATACAGATTCTCAGTGACCCTAAATGATGTCATGTCTGCAACACACACAGAGTACATTTTGACTCAATTTTGCAATTCAGCATGAGGGAAATGACTTATCCAAAGCCATGTGGCAAGAGAGTGGCAGAAGGTAGACTAGAACCGTGAGCTCCTGGCTATGATGATGAGGGTAGGTCAGAATTAAGATCAGAAGCCACCTCCCCCTTCATTTCACACCTCCAAGGGTGTGACACAGCCACAGTAACAGTTGGATTAAATTTATCACTAGCCTTCTCCCTCTTGAGGGTCCATCTCAGAGAAGTAATAACTAACTCTCAGGGGTTTTCATAGGTGATCTTTGTGGTCTTCAAAGAGCGCCAGATCTAAGAAGTGGCTGTACATCGACGTAGGGCAAACATAGAATCTTCAATGATGTGTAAGAAAGTTAGAAAGAACAGGAGAAGAGGGAGAAATACAAGTCTATTTTTCTCATTACTTAGTATTGCTTGGCCATGAGCAGGCCTACAAGTTCTAGGTGTTGTGAAAGAAAGTCTTATTTTAATTCTCACCAATTCATAGCATATGATTAGACACCTTGCTCCCCAACACTCAGACCCAAGACCAGTAAGCCAGAAAACCAACTGAGGCATCGTTTTTCTGTTCCACCAAAACTTTCTTTGCAGGCTTTCATTTCTGGTAGTATTTACTATGTTAAAGATGATCACGAAGGATGACTTCATCCAACATGTGTTAAGGGTGGCTTAAGAAGATACAAAGAAGAAAAATTTTTTAAAAATGTAAATAACTTAAAGATGGGGTAGTGTAATTCCCACTGCAGGTTTTTTTTCTGTGGCAATAGAGAGTCTCGGGGAGAATAGGGAATTGCAATTGACAGTTGCTCTCTAATATCACAGTACCCTTGGTGACTGCAGAGCTTCAGATGTCCTAGAAGTGGCTGTGCTGGGAAATTGAAACATAAACGTAGACCCAAGAAGTGCCACATTTAGGGTGTCTACTTGTCTTTTTGCTTCAGGGTGAATTTGAGAAAAGGGTCTACTCCACTTAACTCTGGACAGCTGCAGCCATAGCACTTGTGTGCTCATTCTCAGATCTTTGTATCTGTAAGCACAGGGGCTATGACCTGGGAGTATGAGTTAGGAAGAGATGTACTTATCAGGCTGTTGGGTAGAAACCACACAGTGCTATGTCCTGACCTCTCTCCCAGTGACCTTGAGCACTACCTTATATTTTTTTTAAAAGATACTACTGTATTAGAAGAACGAAAAAATGGCGGTCTGGTAGAGGCCTTCTACCTCACCGTTCCCAGGGACGGAGATGAAGAGCGCAGACAGCTGCAGGAGGGCAGATCGCTCACTCCGAAAAGAGCATTGTGAAATTGCAAAGAAGCAGCGCGAGACACTCAGCACAAGAAAAAAGGTGACAGGGAGATACATTCACAAAGATCAGAGAGCGCAGGGAAGACAATAGAGATCAGAGTGTGGGAAGGATGCTCTCACCAGGTCAGCACAGTGTGACCTGACCTGTAGGTGGTCATGCACCATCCCTACAGACTTCCCATCCTCTCAGTCAGGGACAAGCCCAGAGTTCGTGCAAAGTCGTTGCAGGAGACAGCAGACTCTTTGTGGGAACCACACGGAAATCTCGGGTGCACTGTGCAGGAACTGCGCAAGGCTGGGGAGAGACTGGGCTGAGATATAGCTTCCTGGGACAGTACACTGGAATTTGGAGATGGGCACCTTGCCCCTGGAAGTCAGCAGGACCAGGGCACAAGAGTTGAACAGAGAGGAATGGGCTATGCCCTTGGTGGCTGCTGGCAATTGCCTCTACAGGATCCAGGCGGGTCGAGGAGAGCTGCGTTCACGTGGCTGACCTAAACCAGCGGAACCCTGTCGTACACCCAATTGGCAGTCGGCAGCCATCTTTAAGTTTCCCTTCCTAGAGCTGACTGTTAGCTAGTTCTCTAGCTTCACCCCACCCCTGGCCTGGTGCTCTCCCGCCTGGTTGCAACAGGCTACACCCTTGGAGGCCGTGGACAGCTGCTTCCATGGGCTCTAGGTGGGATGAGGAGAGCCACATTCCCTGTGCAGCTGACCTGTATCAGTGGAACCTTTGTGTATTGGAAACAGTTTGTAGCCTGTCCATCTGGTCCTGCCTCCCCAGCACTGGCCGTCTCCTACATGACTGGCCCTAGTGCCCACTCTATAGGTCCCCATTCCCCCTACCCTGGAGAACTGTCATATTGAAGGTTGCAGTGCAACAGTGACTCAATTTGTATAAGTACTAGTTTCCATGGCAACCAAATGCCTCAGGTGCCACAGGCTGAACCAGAGCAGCTGCCCCCAGCCCTACTCACTTTATGAGGAAGATCTGCTTGATCCAAGAGTTCCTTCAGCTGCCTCTATTCCCCACCCCACCCCCACCGTGGGAGCATCCCCCCTGCCAGAGACTTCTGGGGATAGAGAGGCCCACCCTCCTCACCTTGGGGTCTAGTGGCAGAAAAGGGGTGCATAATTGGAGGTCCCCCTATCAGCCAGTGACCCACAGAGTTGCACATCAGCAGGCCAAACACACAAATTGTGGGGAAGCTCAAGAGCCCATCTTGGGTGGAGAAGGAACACAAGTGGTTCTATCAGAAGGGAAAGTGCCCAAGCTTGTGGACAGGGAAGAAAAACCTGACTAGAGTCCTCAGTAATCACACCAGTTGGTCCCTCCCATCAGAAGCATCCCTCCAAGCCCAGAGAGAGAGCGCTGAACTCCATAACAGCGCCCCCCCTACCGGCTGGATAAGCAACCTCTGAGCTGCGTAGAAGTTCATTCACCCAAGCTCTTGCACTGCAACTGCAAGCTATCTTGCTCTTCCCCACGCCTCAGGGAGAGCAGGGTCAAAGTAACCCCTGGGAGCTACAAGGCCCCTCCCAAAGCTTGGGGCTTTCATATACATCACCTGGGGGACCAGAGCCTGCTATGGACACAACAGATTACCTAGGTAACTGGCTCCTCCACACAAACTACAATCAACAACAGTGGAAACAACCCCATAGCTAAAAATACTGCCTTCCATCTCAAGCTATTAGGGAGCAGTGGATTCGTACCCTCAAGTACAATCCACTAGTTTGTAGCTTAAACTGGGGGAACAAATTCACTATACTCCACTGGGAAGAGGTGAAGACAACAGGTCAGTGGTAACCCAAGAGGTCCATCAAACTAGCTAAAATACACCTAAGGCAATACAGGACCAGCACTCCTCTTTCCAGCTCTGTCAGGGAATGATCCTTTGGGTCTTGGAGACAGAGCCATAAACTACCCCCAGCACCCCCAGCCCTCAATCAAGAGGCCAGATGAGAAAGAATCAGTGAAAGAACACAAGAATCATGAAAAATCAGAGCAAAAAGTCACCCCCAAAAGAAATCATTAGCTCCTCAGCAATGGATACCAACTTAAATGAAATTTGTAAAATGACAGAGGAAAAATTTCGATTATGGATTGTAAGAAAGTTCAATGAAATTCAAGAGAAAATAGAATCCCAACACAAAGAAACCAAAAGAACAATGCAGGAAATGAATGAAAAATTCTCTAAACAAATGGAAGTATTATGGAAAAACCAAACAGAAGTACAGGAAATGAAAGAGGCATTGAAGGATCTACAAAACACAGTGGGAAGACTTGAGAATAGCTGGTCATGCAGAGGAAAGAATATCAGAGCTGGAAGATAACTCCTACGTGCTAAACAAATCAGTCAAAGAGAAAGAACACAGAAGCAAGAGACATGAACAAAGCATACAAGAAATGTGGGATTATGTGACGGGGTCAAACATAAGAATAATAGGCATCCCTGAGGGCAAAGAAGAAAATACATAAGGGCTGGAAAACCAATTTGAAGGAATAACAGAGGAAAATTTCCATGGCCTAGCCAGAAATCTTGATACCCAGGTACAAGAAGCACTCAGGACACCTGGGAGACTCAATGTGAAAAGGCAATCACCATGCCACATAGTTATTAGCCTGGCCAAAGTAAACATGAAAGAGGCACTCCTTCGAGCAGTAAGAGGGGACTGAGGGATGAAGGGGATTGGCATTTTTGTAAATATCTCCCCCTGCTGAGGAATCTGGGGCAATGAATGAAGCAATGGACATTTCATCAATGCAAAGTACTTTTTTTTAACTCTCTTTAGTGATCCCTGTTCTGAAAATCCTTATCCCTGTCCAACTCAGTTAATTTTTCCTAGATTGCTCATCCCAAATATCACTACATTCTGAATATAAATTTCTTTTTTAAACAACCAATATGTAATACTTGAAGTAAAAACAACCAATGTGCATTGCACATATATTTCCTTGCATATCAAAGATATGTGTTTTTATATGAAAATACAAAAAAAGAAAGGAAATTTTGAGAGTGTCTATCCAAATGTTTTCTGGGAGAGGAAGTGATTGCTAATGGACCACAGGATTTATCTTCAAAGCCATCCTAATATAAATCTATCAGGCTTGTGTCAATCAGGGTTCAACTGGAGAAGCAGAACCAGTAGGATGGAGGGATGAAGAAAAATAAAATGGACTTATATAATTATGGAGACAGGCTAAACAAGTTGGAAATCAGTAAGACAGTCAGTCAAGGAGAAAAATAAACAAACAAACAAACAAAAAATCAAGAGCAGGATGTAATCTAACTAGCGCAGGCCAAAGATGTTGTCCACAGGCAGTCAGGAGAAATTGGAGAAATGTAGACTGTTTTGCTGTTTGGAGTTTTACTCAAGGAATACAGAAAACTTTTTTAATGGTCTCCCATTGATTAAATCTGGTCCACCCAGATAATTTCCATAGTTTAGAGTCAAGATTAATTTAGGGACTTTAATTGCATCTACAAAATCCCTTCACAGCAGCACCTAGATTAGTATTTGCTTGAATAACTGGGAGAGGTGCCTGCATAATACAAAATGGCTGCTTTCCACACTTACATTCTTGTAATTTAGCCAAGGTGACCCATCAAAAACCACTACAAGGCTACATGCCACTAGATTTAAAAAGTATAGGAAAAATAAAAATTGTTCCATTCTAGGTTTAATATGCAGGATCCCCTAAGGAAAGAAAGTCCTGAATATGAAATCCATATCCCAATAAATGTAACATTTTAGTTCACATTTTTATTTTAATGCTGATAATATTGCAATGCTAATGATGCTAATAAATTGAAATGTTGGTTTTTTTAGATCACTCATTCTGAGCTTAACTAATATCAGTACATTTTTATTTTTAATTTTATGTTCTTCAGTAGTACAATTGTTTTGAGGTGGTGGTTGTTGCCATGTGAATTCATTGGTTTTAAAACATTAATAAATCATTTAGTTAAACACACACACAAGATATTATAGGCTAAAAATGTATTTACCAATATCTTCATTTATATAATGTGTTGAATAGCATACAGTATTTGTTATGAAATTATTCCCCATGTCATAGGACATTCAAGTGTACTGTATTTATTTAGCTATTGAAAATAATGCTACAAAAATATGTCCTTTTGTGTATAACTTTGTTTGTGAGAAATTCTCTGTGAAAGACTCCTAGAGATAACACCACTGGGTTACAGGATTTGTGGATATAGGATTTTGACAAATATCTCAGGGTTGCACTGATCAACAGTGGGATGTCCCTGCTCTGGCTGTGGCTGGAGTGTTTGGTGATTCTTCGGAGCTGCTGTTCTAAACCATCCACTGAATGAGAAGGAGCACAGCGAGTGGACACAACTCAGACCCAGGCCAGTTGAGTTATTCTGGGTTCCCTGCAGCTCCCAGCACCAGGAACAAGAATAGCACCACCTGCTGGGGATCTGCCTCTTTCTACCCTGGGAAAATTTGGAAACAGAGTATTTAATGAATAGAGGTCTGGAGAATGGGGATTTAGGGTCCAGGAGCCCTGCAGGTGCAGAGCAGCCCCATCTAGTGATTAGGGAAGGGGTAGGAACCAGGGCGGGACGTGGAAGACTCCTGGCAAGTTTAGAAGAGAAACATCAGAGCCCTTGGTGAGTTAGGAACGGGGGGTGGGGCAAAACCAACTTGTGTTCTCTAGAATGCACAACCTCCACACCCACCCCCAACACCCCCATACGAACACCTACATGCAGCAGCTCTCCCATGTCTGGGATTGCAGGTTCTTTTCTTGTAGGAGTGAGGACCCAGAGAGGTGAGTGACCAGGTGCCTCAGCCCATTGCCCATGGGTAATGTTGGGACCTTGACTTTTGGCCCCAGAAAAGCTACAGCAAATTCTCTGGGGACTGGCCTGGTTTGCAAACCAGACTTCTCAGCATTGTCATCTGTTACTGATCAGTAGCTGAGGGTCCTGCTGCTCTAACCTGAACATAGGCAGAGCACCTGAAGGATACTGAGAAGCTGTTGGGGGCTGTCGTATCTGTGGCTGGAGAGAGTTTTGATGGTTGTGGGTAGTGTTTGCAGATAAACTATAAATCATTTTTTTGTTAAATTATAATGTTGATCTTCATTACTCTGTTGTTGTTGTTATTTTTTCTCCACAAATCTAATAAGACTGAAAATACTTTAGACTACTTTTCCTTGGCATAAAAACTTGACCCTATCCCCCAGGTAGATTAGAATTTACCAGTGAGAAAATTGACATTTGGTTTCTTAAAAAGAGCTTATTTCTGCAAACAGTGTCTTTTTGAAAAAGAAGATAGGAAATAATAGAAATATCGTTCTTCTTTTAAAGAGTGTGTAGCCTATCTCAAAACAATTCCAGTCTGTTCCTTCAGGAAATTATAGTCTGGTTTCTGTGTCAAAAATTCATGAAATTTGTTTGTATTTTATTGTCTCTGTTTTATTTTTTATTTAGATACACAGATTTCATTGTTTTTAATTTTGTTACATTTTTAAAATGTGAATCATATTGATTTCATGTAATTTACAAAGTTTTATTTTGAAAAATGCTTGACTAAATCTATTGGTCCAGCTAAGGAAAAATATTAAGTATCTAAGGGAGAGGGAAAAATGGCAGTCTGATAGAGTCCTGCCACCTCACCGCTCCCAGGGAAGGAGGTGAAAAATGCCAGCGGCTACTTGCGAGCATGGACCGCTTACTCCAAAAACAGCATTGTGAATTACAGAGAAACAACGCCGAACGCCCAGCCCAAGAAAACAGGTACAAAATTTTCACAAAGATCGGAGGGCGCACGGAGCACAATAGAGTCCAGAGCCCGGGAAGGACGCGCTCGCCAGGTCAGCGCAGCGCGACCTGCCCCCCAAGTGGTTACGCGCCTCCCCATCCACCCAGGCAGGGACAAGCCCAGAGTTGGGGCAAAGCGGTGGCGCGAGGCAGCATACCCTGTGGAGAGGAGGCAATTGCGAGAGCCAAACACAACTCACAGCTGCAATATACAGAGACTCCTGAGGGCTGGAAGGAACTGGGCAGGGACTGAGCGGAGATACAGCTTCCCGGGACAGTGCGCGGGAACCCGCAGGCTGGCACTGCGCCACTGGAAGTCAGCGGGACTGGGCCCAGGAGTTTAACCGAGAGCAGGACACGCCATTAGAGGTTGCTAGCAACTGCCGGCGGAGAAAAACTGCGCTCCTGGCACAATCGGAGCCCGGCTGTGCGCCAGGCTGGCGGCGGCCGCCATCTTTAAAGCCGCCCGCGCGGAGCTGTGAGCCGCGTCTCTAGCCCTGCCCTGCCCTGGCCTGGGGCTCGTCCGCTGGGGCGAGACAGGCTTTGCCTTTGGTGGCCAGGGATAGCTGCATCCATGGGTTCCACATGGGACAAGATCCTGGAACTGTAGCAGCGGGACCTTTGGGTATTAGAAACAGTTTGCAGCTCATCCATCTGGTTCCGCTACCCCGGCTCTGGCCTCTGACAAGTCCACTACATGCTGGTCCTAGGGCCCGCCCTTCAGGTCCCAGCCCTCCTGTACCCCAGAGATCGCTCATTTTGAAGGTTGCTGGCTATAGTGACTCATTTGGTATAACTGCTGGTTCCCATGATAACCAAATACCTCAAGAGCCACAGGCTGAACCAAAGCAGCTCCCCATAACCCTGCCCACTCCATTAGGGAATTTCACGCCATCCAAGAGCGCTTCCAGTGGCCACTATTCCCCCCTCCCCGTGGGAACATCCCCCCGGTGGAGACTGCTGGGGATAGAGATGGCCACCCGCCTCGCCTTGGGGTCTAGTGGTGGAAAAGGGGTGCACAATAGGAGATCCCCCTATCAACCAGTATCACGCGGAGACACACATCAGAAGGGCAGACACACGTGGCTAGATAAGCAACCTCTGAGCTGTGTAGAATTTTCCCAACTCAGCTCTCACACTGCAGCCAAAAGAAATTGTGTTTCTACCTGCACCTCAGGACGAGCAGGGTCAAAGTAACCCCTAGGAGCCACAAGGGGCTCCTAGCACGGGGCTTTCGCATACCCCAAAAGCACGGGGCTTTCGCATACCCCAACTGGGGGATCAGAGTCTGCCACGGACATAACAGAATACCTAGCTAATAGGGAGCTGTGGACTCATATCCTCAAGTACTATTCACTAGCTTAGTGCCCAAGCTGGGAGGTCATTCTCAGCACACTCCACCGGGAAGAGAAGACAACAGGCCAGAGATAACTCAAGATCCACCAAACTTGCTAAAATACACCTAAGGCAATACAGGCCACTACTTCTCTCCCTGGCTCTGCCAAGGAACAAAAATTGTGGGCCTGGAGACAGGGCCATAAATAGCCCTAACACCCCCAGCTCTCAACTAAGAGACCAGAGAAAAAACCAGTGAAAGAACTCAGGGAACATGAAAAATCAGAGTGAAAAGTCACCTCCAAAAGAAACCATCAGTTCCTCAGCAATGGATACCAACTCAAATGAAATGGGTAGAATGGCAGAAGAGGAATTTTGTTTATGGATTATAAGAAAGCTCAATGAAATTCAAGAGAAAATTGAATCCCAGCACAAAGAAACCACAAGAAAAATGCAAGAAATGAATGAAAAATTCTCCAAAGAAATAGAAATATTATGGAAAAATCAAATAGAAATCCTAGAAATGAAAGAAGCATTCAAAGATCTACAAAACACAGTGGAAAGCCTTAAGAATAGGCTGGACCATGCAGAGGAAAGAATTTCAGAGCTAGAAGACAACTCCTATGCACTCAATAAAACAGTCGAAGAGAAAGAACACAAAAACAAGAGGCATGAAAAAAGCATACAAGAAATGTGGGATTATGTAAAGAGGCCAAACATAAGGATCATAAGCATCCCTGAGGGAGAGGAAGAAAATTCACATGGGCTGGAAAATCTATTTGAAGGAATAGTAGAGGAAAATTTCCACGGCTTACCCAGAAATCTCGATATCCAAGTAGAAGAAGCACACAGGACTCCTGGGAGACTCAACATGAAAAGACATTCACCACGCCACATAATTATTAGACCAAGGTAAACACAGAAGAGGCACTCCTCAGAGCTGTAAGATGAAAACAGCAGATAAACTATAAAGGGAAACCGATCAGATTAACTGCAGATTTCTCAGCCGAAACCTTACAAGCCAGAAGGGAATGGGGAGACATCATCAGTCTCCTAAAACAAAACAAAAGCCAACCCAGAATTCTGTATCCTGCCAAACTAAGCTTCTTATACGAGAGAGAAATAAAGACGTTTCCAGATAAGCAGTCACTGATAGAATTTGCAAAATCCAGACCGGCCTTGCAAGAAGTGCTTAGACATGCATTATACATTAACCAGCGCAACAGACACCCACCTATGTAAAACTATGCAAAAGCTAAAACCCCAGAAACCAGATTCCACAATGATGCAAGAGGTAAAACAAAAGACACCACCCAATAGAATAATCAGAAATTTACCCCAAATATCAATTCTCTCAATAAATGTAAATGGCTTGAATTGCCCATTGAAGAGACATAGGTTGGCTGAATGGATTAAAAAATACAAGCCAAGTATCTGTTGTCTTCAGGAAACACACCTTACACACAAAGATGCATTCAGACTCAAGGTGAAAGGATGGAATACAATTTTCCAGGCTAATGGAAACCAAAAGAAATCCAGAGTAGCCATCCTTATTTCAGATGATATAAACTTTAAAGCAAACAAAAGTAAAGAAGGACAAAAATGGACACTATATAGTGGTGAAGGGAAAAATCTTACAAGAGGATTTAACAATCCTAAACATTTATGCACCCAACACAGGAGCGCCCAGGTACATAAAGCAAATACTGCTAGATCTAGACAACATAATAAACAGCGATGCCATAATAGCAGGGGACTTCAACACCCCACTGATGGAACTGGACAGATCCTCCAAAGAAAAATTAAATAATGAAACAAAAGACCTAAACAGGACTCTAGAACATTTGGGCCTAACAGATGTCTACAGAACACTCCACCCAAATAACACTGAATATACATTCTTCTCATCAGCTCATGGAACTTTCTCTAAAATAGACCACATCCTAGGCCACAAAACAGATCTAAACAAATTCAAAAAAATAGAAATCATACCATGTATCTTTTCAGACCACAGCGGAATAAAGTTAGAAATCAATTCCAACAGAAGCTCACATCTTCATCCAAAAACATGGAAACTAAACAATCTGTTGCTAAAGGACTATTGGGTCAAGGAGGAGATTCAAATGGAAATCAAAAGATTCTTCGAACTAAATGATAATGGGGACACAAGTTATCAAAATCTGTGGGATACAGCAAAAGCAGTCCTGAGAGGAAAACTTATCGCCTTAAATGCCCACATCCAAAAGACAGAAAGGTCACAAATCAGTAAACTAATGAATCATCTTAAGGAAATGGAAAAGGAAGAGCAAAGCAATCCTAAAGCCAGCAGAAGAAAACAAATAACCAAGATCAGAGCAGAATTAAATGAAATCTAGAACAAAAGAACAATACAGAAGATTAATAAAACAAAAAGTTGGTTCTTTGAAAAGATAAACAAAATAGACAGGCCACTTGCCAGGTTGACCAGAAGCAGAAAGGAAAGGACTCTAATAAGCTCAATTAGAAATGAGAAAGGAGAAGTCACAACTGATACCATGGAAATACAAAACATCATCTTCGAATACTACAAAAACCTCTATGCCCACAAACACGAAAACGTGGAGGAAATAGACAAATTCTTAGAAACACACTACCTCCCTAGGCTCAACCAGCAAGAAACAGAATTTCTAAACAGACCAATATCAAGCACTGAAATTGAAGCAGTAATAAAAAATCGTCCCACAAAAAAAAGTCCTGGACCAGATGGGTTCACACCTGAATTCTACCAAGCCTACAAAGAAGAACTGGTGCCTATACTGCAGCAATTATTTGAAAATATCCAGAAGGATGGAGTCCTCCCAAACTCATTCTACAAAGCCAATATCACCTTGATGCCAAAGCCAGGAAAGGATACAACAAAAAAAGAAAACTACAGACCAATATCCCTTATAAATATAGATGCAAAAATTCTCGATAAAATCCTTGCAAACCGAATTCAAATGTACATCAAAAAAATAATTCATCACAATCAGGTGGGCTTCATTCCCGAGATGCAGGGATGGTTCAACATAGGCAAATCTATAAATGTAATCCACCATATAAATAAAAGCAAGAACAAAGATTATATGATCCTTTCAATAGATGCAGAAAAGGCTTTTGACAAAATCCAGCATCCTTTTATGATAAGAACTCTTAACAATATAGGCATAGATGGCTCATACCTTGAAACTATTAAAGCCATATATGATAAACCCACAGCCAATATCATACTGAATGGGGAAAAATTAAAGGCATTCCCCCTTAAAACTGGCACCAGACAAGGGTGCCCACTATCTCCACTTCTTTTCAACATAGTGCTGGAAGTCCTGGCCACAGCAATTAGACAAGACAGAGGAATCAGGGGCATCCAGATAGGGGCAGAAGAGGTCAAATTTTCACTATTCACAGACGATATGATATTATACATAGAAAACCCCAAAGATTCAACCAAGAGATTACTGGAATTGATAAATGAATTCAGCAAACTCTCAGGATACAAAATTAATACACACAAATCCATAGCCTTCATATATGCTAATAATAATCAAGCCGAGAAACAAATTAAAGATGCAATACCTTTCACAATAGCACCAAAGAAAATTAAATATTTAGGAACATATCTAACTAAGGAGGTCAAAGACCTATATAAAGAAAATTACAAAACACTGAGAAAAGAAATTGCAGAGGATGTAAATAGATGGAAAACCCTACCATGCTCTTGGATAGGCAGAGTCAACATAATAAAAAATGGCTTTGCTACCTAAAGTGAATCAATGCAATCCCTATCAAAATACCAACATCATTTTTTGCCAACCTAGAAAAAATAATTCTACGCTTTGTGTGGAACCAGAGAAGACCCCATCTAGCCAAAGCAATCTTAAGCAAAAAGAACAAATTGGGAGGCATCTATCTACCAGACTTCAAACTATACTACAAGGCTATAGTAACCAAAACTGCATGGTATTGGCACAAGAACAGAGACGTAGACCAATGGAACAGGACTGAGAACCCAAATATAAAACCAACCTCATACAGTCACCTGATCTTTGACAAATTCCAGAAAAACGTACACTGGGGAAAAGATTCCCTATTCAACAAATGGTGCTGGGAAAACTGGATGGCTATATGTAGAAGACTGAAACTGGACCCACACCTCTCACCTCTCACAAAAATCAACTCACAATGGATAACAGATCTACACCTAAGACATGAAACCATAAGAATTCTCGCAGAAAACGCTGGAGAAACTCTTATGGACATTGGCCTAGGCAAAGAATTTATGAAGAAGACCCCCAAAGCAATCACAGCAGCAACAAAAATAAATACATGGGACCTGATCAAATTAAAAAGCTTCTGCACAGCCAAGGGAACTATCACTAGAGTGAACAGACAACCTACAGAATGGGAGAAAATATTTGCATGCTACACATCTGATAAAGGGCTGATAACCAGAATCTATACAGAACTTAGGAAAATCAACAAGAAAATATCAAACAACCCTATTAAAAAATGGGCAAAGGACATGAACAGAAACTTTTCCAAAGAAGACAGAAAAATGGCCAGCAAACATATGAAAAATTGCTCAACTTCTCTAATCATCAGGGAAATGCAAATCAAAACCACAATGAGATATCACTTAACTCCAGTGAGATTGGCTCATATCAAAAAATCCCCAAACAATAAATGTTGGCGGGGATGTGGACAGTAGGAACACTCATACACTGCTGGTGGGACTGCAAATTAGTACAACCTCTATGGAAAGTAATATGGAGATACCTCAAAGAATTAAAAGTAGAACTACCATTTGACCCAGCAATCCCACTACTGGGTATTTACCCAGAGGAAAAAAAGACATTTTATAATAAAGACATCTGCTCACGAATGTTTATAGCAGCACAATTCACTATTGCAAAGATGTGGAAACAACCCAGGTGCCCATCAATACACGAGTGGATTAATAAAATGTGGTATGTGTATACCATGGAGTATTACACAGCAATAAGGAACAATAGTGAATTAACACATCTGGTATTATCCTGGTTGGAGCTAGAACCCATTCTTCGAAGTGAAGTGTCACAGGAATGGAAAAAGAAGTGCCACTGGTACTCACCATCAAATTGGTACTAACTGATCAACACCTACATCACACAGGGCAATAATATTCATCAGGGGGTGGGCAGGTGGGGGGGTGGAGGGGATGGGAAAAACTCTCACTGAATGGATGCGGGGAGCACAGTTTGGGGGATGACCACGATTGTAACTCTGACACGGGCAGTGCATGGGCAATATATATAGCTGAAGTGTTGTACCCCCATAATATTCTGAAATAAAAATAATAATAAATAAAATAAAATAATAATAAAAAAAAGAAAAATATTAAGTATCTAAGGGTAGTTGGTCCTCAGATCCAGCAAGAGCTAAACAACTCAACACCCACAGCTCTAATCTAGTGCAGGGGACTGTGCCAGGCGGCTCCAAAGCAGAGAGCTGTCATTTGCAACTTAGGTTTTGCCTCTAGTTCTAGCATCCAATTCCTGGAGGAAGCCTATCAAACTCAGTTAGAGAGCCAGATGGCAAATGGGGACCTTCTGGCCTTCTTGAAACAAGCCCCATCTCACCTAAGAAATTCCCATTCACTGAGGCTGCAGCTACACAGCATATTACATGTGGCTGGGGCCAGAGGAGGAGAATCAAACACTAAGAGTCATCTCAACGGACAATGGATCCCAGAAACTTGGGGTATGGTGAGGACTCTGTTCTTCCAAGGACTGTATCTCAGGAGGGTATGAGGGATATCCCCAGGCTCCATCAATCTTCCAGAGTTTCCAAGAGTAACCACGGCCTGGGGACTGGGAGGGACCTTAGGGCCTTAAATGAGAAGTACTAGATGAAGTTAAAAAACATCCTCATGTCCGGAAGCGCTTGGCAGGGCCAAGGAATCCTGCGGCGCCTTGAGATGCTGGCCACAGGGGAGAGGTGTTCTGAGAGTCTGCACAGAGGCCAGCGATGTCTGCAGGGCTCCTGGAGGCTCAGCCCTGGACTCAAGAGCCAGAAGCCTGAGGCGGTGGGGGGGAATAGGTCAGGGTGGGGACACTGAAGACTTTTTGGTTCCCTCTCCTGGTCCTAGCACTGCAGGTGCTGAAACCTGACAGTCCCCAGTGTCCTTTCTCTAAGCCTGCTCCTGCTCATCTGCAAGGATCCAGGAACACTCCTTTACTCAGCTCAAATGAGAACACACTGAGTGAGGCCCTGAGCAGTCCAGATGCCCAGGCAGAGTGGCCTCCGAGCCACCCTTCTTCCCTTTTGATACTAAGCATTTGCACCCATCACCTCCTGCACCTGCAGTCCCAGGGGAACCAGGTCCTGTTGGTTCCCCAACAAAGTTGTGAAGTGGAGATGGCACCCGAAAAAACTTGGAACCTCTGTGCTTGGATGACAGAGCAAGGAAGGGAAAAGTGAGAATCCTGCCAGGCAGAAACAGTGCCATTTCTATTTCTTGTGATATTTGCCCAGCACAGTCCTTCCCAAAGTGAAGAGACCAAAAGTTCAGGCTGGGAAGGTCCAGAAAAGCCAGGTGCAATTGAGTGGAGCATCTAAGTGGAATCCCAGCCATAAAACCAGAAAACGCCTCTATAGCTGTGTTACTGGGAAACTGGTTTCAATTCTTTCTCTAGAGTGGAAGAGGGAAAAACCGTGTGGTGATCTTTGCTGGCAGTGCCTGCCCACCCTCCTTGGGTGAGTTCTTTTAATCAAGCAACATTTTTCGGTTGGGCACCAATTATGTCTCTGACTCTATGGAGGCTCCAGGAGCATATAATGTATTGGAGAAAGAAGGCTGTGACCAATGACTGGGAGGTAATGTGCAAGAATAGGGGGCGTTGCGGGGAGAGACAGTGTCAGACTACGTCGTTGGTGTCCCAGAAAAATGTACGTGAATTCACACATCTTTAAAAATAAGTTTAAAGTAAGAATTTAAGAAAACATCCATTGCAGAAGAAGTCTGCAATGACTGCCAATGTCCACAGACTGTGCCACAGCAGAGACCCCAGAGGGAGAGGAGCCTGGAACTCCAGAGATGCTGTCAGGGATGCGGGGGGACTGCCTCACTACCTGCATCTGTCAGGGCTCTGTGATGTAAGGAAACACTCAACTGGAAACAAGCTGAGCTTTGGAAAGCCTGTGTGTGAGGAGGGGAGGCTAAGCCTGAGATGGAAAGAAAAGTGGGAGGAGGGCTTTGAAGGTGGGCAGAACAGAAAAGAAAAATAGGGAGTTGCCAATCTGCTTCTGAGTTCAAATAACTCCTTCCATATGCTATTCTTGCATCCCACTGCTTTGCAAAAGATCATGCACTTGTTATACGCTTGTTGTTCTCAGCACATTTGATTCTTTGAATAGCCTCCACCAATGCACTGGCCGACACACAAAATGTGTACAAGAAATGGTCATTCAATTCAACAATGAGAGGCAGTAGGCAGAGGGGATGGGTAAAGACTGGCTGGACACAAACAGGACAGGTGGTCCATGTGGGCCAATAAATGGAGAAATATGATATATTTAAGGATCCAGGTTTGAGAATCAGAAAGATGTGTGCTGGAATCAAAATTCTGCATTTTACTGGATGAAGAACTTGATCGTGTTAACTTCCCAGCCCATTCTTAGATGGACCCAAGAAAAATGTGACAATAAAAGGCATCTTGCAGGATGCAGTGAGGACTGCACGCAGCGTGTGCCAAAAACAGCACTGTGTCCACCATGACACTGTGTTCACTGATAAGATCATTCTCTTCCTGATTAAAAAGGTTTTAATTCAATCAAAAGCATCTGGGAATGTTTTCTACTCTGAAAAAATCTAATCATGTACACCAACTCCTTTCTAAAGGCTTGGTAATTTAATTACTTTGAAGGAATAAGTGTGGTCTTTAGAGATTCTATAACCCATCAGGGGAAGTGCTAATTCATTCTTCTTCAGAACTACTGTGTATGGAGTTGGATGGGCTGTGGAGACTTCTGAAATTTATAGCTACCATAAGAGGAGCACTTAATCCATGGTTTTCCACGACTGCATAAAGGATATCTGAAGCCAATGACAACTAGGAAGAAGATTTTCTCAAGGGTCCAACGTAGCACCTCATTCAATCTACCAGATAGGCAGTGGAATAAATGCATTCAGATGTAACCTTGACATCATTACTTTCTCAAGTAGAAATAAATCTCAGTATGCATGAGTTCAACATGTTTTACACTACCCTACCTCAGGAGTCCCTGAACTGGGGCTGGCTGGTCTTCCTCTCCTGTAGCCACTGAGCTGGCTTGGGTAGCATCAGGGGTACAGGAGAGAATCCTGTGTCATGCAGTTGCTGAGAGGCCCTTGGAAGCCTTGCTCTAGACCGTGAGGCCCCCATTCTGGAGAGGGAGCCAACAGTGTTGTTAGATTAAATTCTTGCATTAAAATAAAAAATAAATCAGTAAATAATATAAAGCACTTCCTACATGACAGAATATAATTAAACTTCGGGCAAAATATTTCACAGTTTCAAAAATATTTGCTGAAATAATTAACTGATATAATCCTCTACCTTTTTCTAAGTTAAATCTAAAAGCTTTAAAACCCCAAAACTTAGATATGAAGTCCACATCAGTTCATTTGCTATGAAATTATTGGCCGTTGATGAGATAATGTTGGTAGAGCTTTGTTTATAGGGATTAGTCAAAGTGTTAAATCAATCCTGTCCTTTGTTTTGAAGAAACTTAATCATCTATATTCACACCCACCTAGAGACCACTGAAATGTAATCACTTGAAAGAGGTGGGTGTGGTCTTCAGGGACTCATAAAAGGCCAGGGACTACAGGAGCCTAGCTCATTCTTCTCCAGAACCCACAGAGTGCCTTTGGAACTAACTGTGGCAACTTTGGAAACCTACCACCACCACATTTTGAGGCCCTGATCCCTGAACTGACTTCATATTATTACTTCTACAGCAAGCATTGGTGAGAACATTGATATATTTCTTAGGTGAGTACACAGTTTACACAAGAGGAGTTTCTGCTACTTTCCCAAAACAAAACAAACAAATTGTCTTAATTTTAATGTATCAGTGAATTGTGGGGTTTTTAATGAAGTAATCTCATTTGCCAAGTTTTAAGAATGACTCCACTTCTTTTAACCTATTTACAAATTATTTTGTCATTTGTCTTACTACATGTTTTTGGAATTAATTTGATGACCCATTTTGGTCTATAACTTGATAAATTCCTTGGTTATTTGTATAGATTATAAGAACTAAGAAAATAGTTTCCATATAAAAAGTTCTATAAATTTTTATTTAGGGTAGATCCTGTAAACCGGTATGGGGTATTTTATTGTATTTGTATAAATGTATTACATTGTATTATACAAGTATTAATGTGTGTATATTAGGGAGAATATTTGGCTATATGTAAGTAGATAATGCATTGAATGATTTGGGCAAGAATTTGTTTTTGAGTGTTTGTAAATGTCTGTTCAGAAACCTCAGTCTGACTAAAAGTTAAAGAAAGCAGGAAATGAATGGTCCTGCAGAAAAAGTTTCACCGGCAACCATGCAGAAAAGTCAGACAGAGAGGGGCAGTGTATTTTTATAGTGTAGAAATGGGGGGCAAAATATTTCACAGTCTTCAAAAATATTTGCTAAAATAATTAACTGATATAATCCTCTACCTTTTTTAAAGTTAAAACAAAAAGCCTTTAATCCCCCAAAATTTAGGAAAAAAGTCCACATTGGCTCATTTGCTATTATATTAGTGGCTGTTAAGATAATGTTTGTAGAGTTTTGTTCATAGTAATTAGTCAAGGTTAAACCATTTTTAATAATAGTTTCAAAGGAAGTAGAAAATAATGCTATCCTCTTCTCCTTACATTTTTTATTTATTTATTTTTAATGCAAGAGTGTTGATAAAAATCATAGGAGGGCAAATGTTAAAGCTTAGTACAGTAGTCCCTTGGTATAGGCAGGGGATTGGTCCCCTTCCTCCCAACCACGGTTCTCAGGGTCGAACCCGTTCATTGGATAAGTTGGCACTTCATATACACGGGTTTGCCATACCATGAATACAGTATTTTGGATCCATATTTGGTTGAAAAAGTGCACACATAAGTGGAGCATGGCAGTTCAATCCTGTGTAGTTCAAGAGTGAACTGTATATTCCTGTAAAAAGATTCTATTTGAAATTTGATCCAGTTTTACACACTTTAATTCTATTAAAACTTTAGCATTTAGAAATTGATTTTGAGTGGTGGATTGTTTGAGATAACAAAGGATATCAAATGAGAAAAGTTTGGTTTTCTGACTAAGTCTCGTATATGTACATTTTTCAAACATTTTTATCAATGGGTTACAATAAAAACATTTTCTGGATCTTGGGTGACAGCTGGACAACATTAAGATAAATGGCCTTTTGTACACTTCTGGATTTTAACAATTGTTTATTTGTTTAACTTTTATCTCTTTCATAAGGATGTTTTTATATTAGTCAGTATATCCCTAATTGCCAAAAAGTCCCTGGAATAGTAGACATACCAGAAAATGCTTAGATAACAACGGTGGCTTGATTTGCCAGTTTTATCTTAGAGATGAAAGCCTAACTCATTTTAATTTTGGTGAAAGGTATGAAGACTTCTGCTCCAACACTGACAAGAAGAATGCTTTTGGAAAAGTCATGATAGGATGGTTGTTATAATTAAAGGAAATAATGAAAGTAGACAAGATTCATTAGCTGCCCTTCCCTAAACCAATCACTGGCAAGTAATAGTGTGATTGATTTCCAGACCAGTCAGGACTCCCCCCTTGGATCTAGAGGTTGGCCAAATCCTTGAAGCTCAAGCAATTCAGGGGACCCTAACACCTCAAAATATCTGGAGTTCTTTTATATAGTAGAAAAGGGTTTGGGGAGGTGGATGTGCGTTGGTTAAGCAACCAACATATTTCTCTACAGAGATTGATCTCTCTTTGTGCCTTAGTTTTCTATTATTGTCATCTGCAAAATAAAGTCTATTCTCTAAACTGAAGAATATTGTTGAATCACAACCTGATTCAAACTTTGCTTAGATATTTGTCTCTCCAAGGCAGAAGATTAAATTCTTCTGGTTTTCTTCCCTCAGGAAAATGGACTCAGACAACCCACAAGCATTCCAGAGAGAACTCACCTGTGCCATCTGCCTGGACTACCTTATAGACCCAGTCACCATCAGCTGTGGGCACAGTTTTTGTAGGCCCTGCCTCTGCCTTTCCTGGGAAGAAGCCTGCACTCCTGCCCATTGTCCAGACTGCAAGGAACCATCACAGCAGAAAGACTTCAAAACCAATATTCTTCTGAAGAATCTAGTGTCAATTGCCAGAAAAGCCAGTCTCTGGCAATTCCTGAACTCTGAGGAACAAATGTGTGGAACCCACAAGGAGAAGAAGAAGATGTTCTGTGACGTGGACAAGAGCCTGCTCTGTCTGCTCTGCTCCAACTCCCAGGAGCACGGGGCTCACAGACACTGTCCCATTGAAGTGGCAGCTGAAGACCACCGGGTAAGTGATGCCTCTGAGAGCACTTTGAAAACTGGAGGGTAGTAGAGTTAAAGAGATTAGAAGGAAGATGAAGATCATGAGGATGGTTACTCTGTTCTTCACTGAGTTTCAGATACAGTTCTAGGTACAAATAGTGAAATTGTGAACAGAATATGCAAGTATACCTGCCTTCATGGAGTTTGCACCCAAAGGGAGGGTGAATAAATTAATAGATATTGTTATTTTGAGTATGTACTATGATGCTTAAGGCACTATAAAGCCACCAAAACTGTAAGGTCACAGATACTTGTTTTGGAAACATTTAATAGTACTGGACGAATAAGCAGGAGAACAATACACTACAAAAGCAGGGCACTAGCATCAGTAAGGCAAGTTCTGAAGCAGTGTGCTTAACAGAAGACGAGCCACATTACATGAAGTCTTCATTTGTCAGTTTCCTACATTATTCCATATTCTGAAATCTCTCAGAATTGATGATTATTATCAAGGACAAGCAGTAAAACATTTTGATTGTTCCACCCGCCCAAGTGTACTTATATCTAACACCCCTGGCTCTCTCCACCAGTTGGGGTCTGAAATCTATAGTATTTCCTTCTCTGCTGCTCAAATTTACTGTTCCTTTGCAGGAGAAGATCTTAAAGCAAATGAGTTCTTCATGGAAGAAGATCCAAGAAAATCAGAGAAATCTAAATGAGGAGAGCAGAAGAATCCTCCCATGGATAGTAAGTATGAGAACACTGCTCCCTGACAACCAGCTTGAGACAAACATGCAAGAAAACAGTTCCATTCAGAACTTGAACTGAAATGTTCATATGCCACGAGATTGTGTGATATGTTTATTCATAGGAAAAACAATTCAAATTTTCAAAAATAATTGTTCAGGTGTTCAGGAACTGTTTCTCAGGTAGATTTAAAATCATATGAATTCTGAAGGACAAGTGTTTAAAATCCATGGTTATTTCAGGCAGAGATTTCTGGATGAGACGAATTCTGTAAATTAAGGGGTATATAATTGGGACTGAAGGCATTTCATAGTGCTGAATACAATGATATCCAGAGGGAAGAAAGGGGGGTGTGAGCAGTAATTTAAGAAGTGTATCTATGATGGTGAACTCTGACAGCACAGGAACCAGATGATGCTATAGGTTTAAGTAGGAAAAAATTGAACATGCTGAAAAGTTGAGGAATAGTGCCGGGGGGGGGGCGTAGGGAAAGACTAGGTTGAGTGAAAAAATGAATAGATTAATATTGGGAAGATACACACAATAGCATAAGGATTAATGTTCTTAGAATGGCAGGACAATATATTGCCTGTGACCTTAGATTGCAGGAAGAAAGAAACCAGAAGAATAGAAGCCAGTTTGAGGGCTTGGCTAAACATTTTACTAAGATATTCTTTGTGTGATGGCTTTTTATCCTGAATATAATGCATGGACAGCTTTTCTGCTAAGGCTGATTATTTAGGCTGTGAATTCAGGAGGTTTGAGACTAGAGACTAATTTAGTAACGAAGATCAGATATGTTGCCTATAATGATTGAACAATCAATCATAACTTTCAATTGTTTTCAGGTGGTATTTCAGAATTTCAAGGGTATATATAAAATATTTTAAACCTGAAAGGCTTTTCATCAGGTGTTCAGGAATTTATGAATTAGATGAATGTTGAGGGAAGGGCTTGTTTATCTCTTCATATTTTTAATAAAGAATGGAAAATAAATGAAGGAAGGGGCAGGATGAATGTGTGGATTCTAAGAAATAGGAAGACATGAATTAGGGTGCATGTAGCTGACTGGTAGAGAACATGATTCAGAGAGAAATAGATGAAATTCAAGTGGAAGGGGATGAAGGTGGCATGGGTGTGTGATCTGAGAATCCATGTCCCTGCAGTGCTATGTGTATCTATGGGCAGAGATGATCAGGGGTGAGTATAGGAAGCTGCCTCCAGCTCTCCATGAGGAAGAAAAACAACATTTAGAGAGATTGAAAAAAGAACGCCAAGAGATTTTTCAGAAGCTTAAGAGAAGTGAAGCCAAAATGGACCAAAAGAGAAAACAACTAAAAGAAATGTATAGGAAACTTCTGGAAATGTGCCATAAACCAGATGTGGAGCTGCTTCAGGTAATAACTGATGATGTGTCTTGAAATATTTTATATTAGCTGACATTTACATCTTTTCCCTCCATTATTTCTTCCTTACCAAAGACATTTCTTCATCTCTTGCACTTATAGTAAGGGTCTTTTCCACTTAGAATAATAGAGAGAAAGTGTAACTTGTAACCTATCCATAAACACTAAGCTCTATGGAACTGCACAAGTAAATTCCCCAAGAAATATTTCCTTCTAAAGCCTGCCTTACCCAGGTGACTTCTCTAAAAACACGGATGGAACAAATTACTTGTGGAAATTCAATTTTTGTCTCCATTGGGCAATGAGTAGAAATTTGGAAAAAGCTAACATTTACTTCCTCCTCCTGTTTGGAAGTCCTAGGTTTGAAATGCACTTAATTTGAGGCATGCTGCCCTTTGAGGACAAACCCTGGGAAAGACCACTTGCAGAGTCTGGTGGTTTGCATCAATGCATTCACTACCTATGTCTTTCTCTTCATTGAGCCTCAGGGTTCTGAATCTATCAAGAATTTACATTCTGTCAATATGTTTTACTGGGATGATTCATAGAGACGAAAATGCATTTGTTAACATAAGGAAGGTTGGGGTGATAGTTTTTGATACTTTTCTCAACTTTCCCATACCCAAAGCCTGGATAGGAAGAATAACAAATTTCTGAAGAAGTCTAAACTTTTCTTTTTTTTCTTTATAGGATTTAGGAGACATACTGACAAGGTACGTTTCACCTTCAACATGATCAGGGGCACCAGGAAGGCTATGACACAGACCTAGTGTTTTCTCACAAAGTGAAAACATAATTTATTCACAAATTAAATCACTGATGTGTGAGTGTAGGTTGGTGAGTGTGTGTGTGTTTGTGGGTTATGTAATATTTTTTCTATGCCCTTGTATCACAAGCTAGTGTCCCTCCCCCTGCCCACGTGACTTGGGTTATGTGTTGAACGGTTCAGTGGAGAAGTTACTGCAATACAGTTGCCAATGTTCTTAGGATTCAGAATCATAAACATACAGAGATAAATAAACCTTTTGGGGAGAGGCAAGTATTTTTTTTGAGGCAGGAGGTGGAAACAGAAGAATAGCAATAAAGATTTCCTAAGAATGCCATAACCCATTCCAGGATTGAGGAGGTACACTGCAATATCAGAAAAGGGTTTTGAAGTAGCAGTCTCAGTTGGAATCTGTTGTTTATTAAACACAGACACCAGAAAGATTAACTAACTGAACCTTCCTTCTTGCAGGAGTGAGTCCGTGCACCTGCACATGCCCCAGCCTGTGAATCCAGAGCTCAGTGCAGCGCCCATCACTGGACTGATGGACAAGCTCAACCGCTTCCGAGGTGAGTGTCAGCCCATTGGTGGGAACACCATGCAGTGTCTTCAATAATGGTTTCCTATGGGCCAGCTTCCCCTCTGCAATGATCTTTCATTTAGAAGAGGACAGCCTGCAAATAGGCATTTATAGTCACAGTTGTGCTATCATCATTTGGACACAACTAAATGAAGGCTGGTGAAATGTAATGAGAGTCAGCCCCATAATAAATTATTTAGAAAACAGAAACACACAGAAGAAAGGCTCCATGGAACATAGAACCATTCTCTGATATAATGAGAGTTAAGTGAGTCATACAGAACTGATTATTACCTCAGGACATTCCACTTTCAAATTAAGTACAGTTAATTATTGTGGTAGAATTACTAGTCTTTTATTTCTGATATATTTCAGTTAAAGTTTCATGGTAATTGAATTTGTAATAATGTACATTGTATTGATGTAATTATAATACATGAGTGATTTTCTATAACTAAACATAAAAACTGAGAATTTATGAACAACAATAAAGTGATTTGGTGGTTGATAAGGCTTTATATAGAACTCTGTCACAGACCACAGTTAGTCCAGCAGACAAAAGACGACTAGGCCTGGATCAGGCATAAAAGCCAGATAATGCTTAGAAGGAAATCACTTCTAAAAAGGCATATTCAGATTTTCTCTTCATCTTAAGTATCAACTTGCTGGCTTAACTGGCAGATTACAATATCCCTGACAAAGTGGTAACCACTTATTTAGAGCTAAAAATTGCTCTCGTTCCCCCCTTCTCTGCTTTGAAAGAGAAAGGGCAGTGGAGTTAACTTATGTTGTTGTGGACTTGGCTGCAATGCACAGGTTTCCAGTTTTTCAGGTGTCATAAAAAGCGATAAACCAGCATAGGCATCACCTCCTTCCCCTTTATAATCTCTGAATTTTTAGGAATTGTTGTCCTTGTGGTTAGGTATTTACTTCTGCAAATATCCTAGCAGTCCTTGAATTCAGTACTTTCCCACAGAAGTTTTCTTAGAAACCTGACCTGTTTTTTCCAGTGAGACTCTAGGTAGATCCTCTTATCTCCTAAATTTAACTTAAAAACTGATTCTGACTAGAATATTCTCTTCTTTCCACAGTGGAGATTTACTTCAGTAATGAAATAACCAATCACAATATCAGGCTGTTTGACGACGTGAGAAGTTTGATGTTGAGACCCGACCATCAAGATGCGTCTTTGAATTCTGACAGGTCCAACTACTTTGCTGCGTGGGGAGCCCAGGGCTTCACCTCTGGGAGACATTACTGGGAGCTGGATGTGGACGACTCTTGGGACTGGGCTCTAGGGGTCTGTAAGGATTCCTGGGTGAGGAAGAATGGCACACTCTTGGAATCTGAGGACGTATTTCTTCTTTTATGTGTGAAGGAGGAAAATCACTACAGTCTCTTGACCACCTCCCCGATGGTTCCTCACTATGTCGAGAAACCTCTGGGCCGGGTTGGTGTGTTTCTCGATTTTGAGAGGAAGTGTGAGCTTTTTGAATGTTGCCAAGAGTTCCCTCATATGGAAGTACCCTGCTGGCTCCTTCTCTTTCCCTGTCAGGCCTTTCTTTTCCACTGGCCACAGATGAGCAGGGATGAGTCAGGAACCTGACACCAAGTCTGGGAACGCCGTGTGCTGGGGAGCCCTGCTCAGTTGAAGCAAATCAATCATACTTTACTGTCTTCTCAGTTTTTCTACTTTAACATAACTTGATTTTACTGTTGTTAAAAGTGTGAAATCCAAATCATTTTTGGTCCTCTTTCTTTAAGATAAAATTAACTCTTGTGGCCCATTATTTAAAATATATATTGTGGTTTTTTCCCTGCTTTGCAAATTTACTGGATGGAGTTCTGAAAATACACAGGTGTGTGTTTCCAACTTAATGGTCTAATGGAGGAACACAGAGTGTGCACATCACGGACAGACCTGGTTTGGTAGAATGCACATGTCAGTCTAAGATGTCCCTTTTGTTGACCTAGTAAATCGTACACATCCATTCACCCTTAAGGGGAAAAAATCCATTTTACACAGAAATCTCCACTGATTCTTAGGACCAGAATAGACATTCTTTACATTCATGTGTCGTTTAATGACAGGAATAAGCTCTGGGAAATGCGTCATTAGGTGATTTCATCATTTTGCAAACATTATAGAGTGCTTACACAAACCTAAATGGCATAGCCTACTACACCTAGGCTACGTGGTATAGTCTATTGCTCCTAGGCTACAAACCTATAAAGCATATTACTGTACTGAATACCATATGCAATTATAACACAATGGTAAGTATTCGTGTAACTAAACATATATAAACAAAAGGTACAGTAAAATAACATTACTATAATCTTGTGGGACCACCATCATATGTGTGGTTTACGACTATGACTTCAGAATGGCTGGCTCTTTTTTAAAATAGTATAAGTTGCAAAAGGTATAGCTAGTGTCTCATAGTCAGACTATATTTTCAGCAAGTCACACACTGTCAAGAACATAATGAGCACTTAATATTTGTTTTTGGTTTTTTTAAATTTTATTTTATTTCAGAATATAATGGAGTTACAAATGTTTTAGTTACATAAATTGCTTTTGTACCACTGAGTCAAAGTTATAAGTGTGCCCATCACCCAGATAGTGTGCATTGTATGTGTTAGGTGTGAATTTACCCATGCCCTCCTCCCACGTCCCTCCCACTTGATTTCTGATGAATGTTATTTCCATATGTGTACATAAGTGTTGATGGATTAATTCCAATTTAATGTGAGTACATGTAGTTATTGTTTTTCTATTCTTGTGATACTTCACTTAGAAGAATGGTCTCCAGTTCCATCCAGGTTAATACAAGAGGTATTAGTTCACCATTTTTTTAATGGCTGAGTAGTACTCCATGGTATACATATACCACATTTTATTAATCCACTCATATACTAATGGGCACTTGGGTTGTTTCCACATCTTTGTAATTGTGAATTGTGTTGCTATAAACATTCGAGTGCAGGTGTCTTTTTTTCCTTTAAGTAAATACCCCATAGTGGGATTGCTGGATCAAGTGGTAGTTCTACTTTTAGTTCTTTGAGGCATCTCCATACTACTTTCCATAGAGGTTGTACTAGTTTGCAGTCCCACCAGCAGTGTATGAGTGTTCCTATCTCTCTGCATCCACACCAGCATCTGTTGTTTTGGGACTTTTAATAAAAGCCATTCTCACTGGAGTTAAGTGATATCTCATTGTGGTTTTGATGTGCATTCCTCCGATGATTAGGAACATTGAACATTTTTTATATGTTTGTTGGCCATTAGTCTATCCTCTTTTCAAAAGTTTCTGTTCATGTTTTTGCCCACTTTTTAATGGGGTTGTTAGATTTTTTCTTGCTGATTTGCTTGAGTTCTTTATAGATTCTAATTATCAGTCCTTTATTAGATGTATAGCATGCAAATATTTTCTCCCATTCTGTAGGTCTATTCACTCTAATAATTCTTTCTTTGGCTGTGCAGAAGCTCTTTAATTTGATCAGGTCCCATTTAGTTGTTTTTGTTGTTGCTGTGATTGCTTTTGGGGTCTTCTTCATAAATTCTTTGCCTAAGCCAATGTCTATAAGAATTTTTCCAACATTTTCTTCTAAAACTCTTATAGTTTCACACCTTAGGTTTAAGTCTGTTATCCATTGTGAATTAATTTTTTTGAGTGGTGAGAGGTACGAATCCTGTTTCAGTCTTCTACATGAAGCTATCCAATTTTCCCAGCACCATTTATTGAATAGGGATTCTTTTCCCCAGTGTGTATTTTTGTCTGCTTTGTCAAAGATCAGACGGCAATATGAGGATGGTTTTAATATCTGGGTTCTCAGTCCTGTTCCATTGGTTTATGTCTCTGTTCTAGTGCCAGTACCATGCTGTTTTGGTTACTATAGCCTTGTAGTATAACTTGAAGTCTGGTAAGTTGATGCCTCCCAATTTGTTCTTTTTGCTTAAAGTTGCTTTGACTATTCAGAGTCTTTTGTGGTTCCATATGAAGTGCAGAATTATTTTTTCTAGATCTGCAAAAAATGATGTTGGTATTTTAATGGGGATTGCACTGAATCTATAAATCACTTTGGATAGTATAGACATTTTAACAATGATTATTCTGCTGATCCATGAGCATATATGTTTTGCTATTTGTTTACATCCTCTGAGATTTCCTTCCTCAGTGTTTTGTGGTTCTCCCGGGGAGACAAATTCTTTTACCAAAAATTTAACACTTGTCCCCAAGGCTGCATCATAAGAATGAGGACAAGTGGCTTGAGGAGAAGGAAAGAGTAGTTTATTAATATGTCAGGAAATGAGGAGGTTGGCAGACTCCCATCTCAAAGTACCAATGTCCTCCACAGTGTTTTAATTTTTGAGTCATTTACTAACTACAAAAGAGGAAAAATCTTTCTTCAGTTTAGAAAATACAGACAACAGCCAAAAATAATGCAGTCATAAGTAGGGAAAAAATTAATGAATGCAACTCATTTTTTTGAATATTAGTCAGAAAAACATTGCAATCAGATATGCAGTACTGCTATTTTTGGATTTTATAAGTCTCCGATAATATAATTGTATGATGAGAAAATTCCAAGAGCTCACTGCATAGATACAAATTTTATACTTATATGGATGTCAGCAATGTTAGAGCAGTGTTCTTTTATGTGTCAAAATATCAAATATGTATTCTGAGATATCAGTGGCAGATTTTTTTTTTGTCTCAGGACAATGTAACAAGGGCTATTGGTGCAGCAGGAAAGAAGAAAGACCCCAGAAATCAAAGGGCAAGTCCTAGACTCCCCAAATGTGTGGATGCTGATTTATGACTGAGTAGGCAAGCATTGCAAATACATGTCAAAATGAAGTCTTTCTATATGAATATGCTCTAATATTTACTTAATATTATTCACAAATGCCAATTTCCATTGCATTGAGTTCAATGTGAAATGCACATTCATTATTTTTTTAAAAAGTGGATATTTAGGAGGATATTCTTGGTTTTTCTTGGGTTTTTTTGTTTGTTTGTTTTGTTTTTTGGGATGGGGTCTATGTAGCCCAGGCTGATTCAAACTCCTGGGCTCAAGTGATCCTCCCACCTTAGCCTCCCTAGTAGCTGGGAATACAGGTACTTGCCACTGCACCTAACTAGGAGAATGTCCTTTTGATCCTATATCAGAAAGTGTTTTCTTTCCTTTTTTTTTTTTGGAAAGTGATTTCTTAATAAAGAAACCAAAAAGCAAAAGTTAAATAAGGGAGACGGACAGTCTAATTCTGGAAATCATGATGGGTCATGATGGACCAGAGTGATGATGATCCTAGTACTCCCTCCTTACCTGCCTCAGTTCCCTCGGAATGACCCAGAAGGGCTTCCTTTCCACCTGGTACTTCCTGCCATGGGGTGTGACTGAGTGGCACAAATCCTGCAGCCATCCTTTAGGGGCACCCACTCCTTACAGTGATCCAAGAGCCTAGAGCCTGGTTTTCAGAAACTAAGATGGGAGCCTAGTTTTCAGAAAATAAGACAGAAACACCACCAAAATCTAGCTTACATAATTTATTCAGCAAAATTACCATCTAGTAAAGGCCAATGTTGATACACGGTTACCTGAGAACAGTGTAGGACAAGAGAGGTGAGAGGGAGGGATTAGAAAGAAGGATGAGAAGCCTTCCTGGAGTGATGGGTATGTGTACTGACTTAATTTTACTGATAGTTTCACAGGTGTATACATATGCCAAACTTATCAAATTATATATTTTAAATATGTGAAATTTATTGGATATAATGTATACCTAATTAAAAAATAATAATAAGGTGCACTTCCATGCATTAGGAGAGCAGAAAAATCTGTAAATCAAACTCAAGATTTAATAGAGTTTCAAATGTTAAGATAATTGAACGTTCAGTGGAAGCAATTCATGTATGGTAAACCTGGGAGCCTGATGATCCTGTTGGCTTCTAAGATTTCTGTGGATCCTATTAAACTTAGAACTGCTGAGGAGGGAGACACTGCAGAGGTTTCTCTCCTGACAGTCAGTAGGCAGCCCCCTCCAGATCTTCCCCCACCTCCTCGCCTGACTTCCTCAATCTCAGCAAAACCCAGCCAGGAAGACATTGGGCCTGAATGAGAGTAAAATGCTATACCCCAAAGTGACTGGGGGAATTATCCAGCATGTACTTGCAGGGGTTGTGGGAGTCCCCTTAGGACTGGATTTTGAGCATGTTTAATCAAGGGAATCAGAACCAAAATGGAAAAAAAGAGAATTTGCTGGCTTGGGTACCCATTTTCCAGATATGACTCCCTGACAAGGACATCAGAGGATGGGACACACTTGCTGATTTGTGGCTCTTGAAGAAAATCAATGGTTCATGCTAAGCACCATTGAAATGGCTCAATTGCTGTGTCAGATGGTAATGGATAGTATTAAAAGATAAAGAAGCATTTGCAGAGGAGATATAGTATGAGGCCTGACAATCAACCATAGGAATATGTTTCTCTGGAATTCCAAGAGGATACGTCATTCATCAGGGTCCTCAAGAATGTGCTGCTGAGAGGGAACTCGTATCATTAAGAAGTTCAGTGGTAGCCACCCTCTCCAGGCCTGGGCTGATGATAGAGGAGGTATTTACAGAGCTTGACCATTGATAGCAATCAAAGTGATGGAGCACTTAACCTCTAGGTGCCAGCAGATTGCAATTTTTGTAATGACTAGCAAGGGCTGAGCAGGAACAAAGAAAGTTTAACCAGCATGGAATTGTGGAGTTGTTTAACAAAGCAAACAGCATCCCCAGGGACAAAATAGAGACACGAGCAGCCTATCTGCTTTTAGATATGTATGTAGTTGAAATTCACACAGAGCGTGTGTTTTCCTTGATACCTAGAGACCTGATAATTAATAATTACCTCATGTTAGAGTGGGAACATTTTAGCATCAGGTAAAAAACAAAACCAAAGCAAAACATAACATAACAAAAACAAACAACCAAACCAAACATAACAACCATATGCAAACATAAGCAAGCAAAACATAACAACCAAACAAAAACAAAACAAAAGAAAAACCAAAGCAAAAAATACTGATTCTGATCAAAACCCAGTGTATAGTGAGCCCGTTGGGTCTGTATGGACCACCTTGTGGTCATTTTCATGATCACTGAATATATACAGGAAACATAAACATTTCACTTATGAGGCTAGAGGATAATTCTGGCTGATGTCTGGTATACCTGAGCCAGGGCTTTTACCTAGAATATCAAATAGTCTCCCCATGTAGCTGTTTAGCCTTCCTCACAATATGGTAGTTAGTTTCCTAGGACAAGAATCCCAATAGAGCCAGGAGAAGGTTGTATTACTTCTGTGCTACAGAGTATCACATCAGCTGTAGTTACAACCTCACACAGATTCCAAGGAATAGAACACTCTCAGTGGCAGCAGTGTCGAAGTTGCAAGGTAGGAAAAGAATGTGGGATGGGATATATTGTTGAAGCCCTTTTCAGAGCGAGTAGGGGAGGAATATAATGAGATACAACTACTCTTCCTAATAAGCAGATCTCAGAAATGTAGATCCAGAGAATGAAGGTCCTGTAAAAAGCAGGCTTTATTGAGCCCCTTATAGATCCACCATTCAAGTTCCAGACTCCTACCAAAAAGCCATCTGATGCTTTGGGCAATTGACAAGGTAAATATTCTTTGGGGGATTTCCTCAAAGACTTGGTGTGAACTGGACAATCATTATGAATACAACATAGTAAAACCATTGAGGAAGATGCACACAATACTGGACTGGAGGTGTTAGTGGCTTTCAAGTGGAGGTTTTTCCAGGTTCTTGGTGATTACCAAAAGAAAAGAATTTCAGGATGTACCACATAAGCCAAGCATGAAACAGCTTTTTTTTTTTTTTAATTGAAAACAAAAGTACACTCTGAGGGAGGAGAGTGAGCAGGCTCCAGAAAGAGCAGCTGCACTAGGAGTAAGTGGTTTTTGGTCTTTTGAAGTCTTACTAATTGAGGAGAGGAATAGTCAAGGCTAAGGGCTTGGCTTTTACTAAGAATTTGTGCAGAAATTCTGAGAATTGGGTTCCCTTCCATTTTCATACTTTATAAGGTTGTCTCAGAACTATCATGGTGATTTCATGGGTGCAGAAATTTTAAAGTCACAATATAAATGATATTATAATTAGCCAAAGATCATGTAAGGTGGCAGAGATAGCTGACAAGCTGGTCAAAGCTGGTTCTTGCCTGTGGTTATCAGCCCCTCTAGTTAGCGTCTGTTTGAGGGTTGTTTACTTTAACACCTGCACCCAATCTTCAAGCCCCTGCATCTGGTCTCAGCCCTGTCTCCCAGTCTCCTACTCTAACAGGGGAATGGAAGCAAGTTGTCCATCTCCTTGAAGGTGACTAGGAATAGACCGAGTAATTCCAGTACAGTGGGATGAAGTAGGCCTCTGGATACCTTGTACTTCCCATGATTTCTTGTAAAGGCCCATTGACTGGGATTATGTCTATATGAATACTTCTGAGTAGAAGGCAAGGAAGTCTTGCCCTGAATAGCTAGAGGTTTAGAAATCCATAGCTGAGTCACCCACTGGACCTTCCCAGTAAGTATGGCCTGAAGAGAGAGGAACATTGGCTCTACCCTCAGACAAAGGCTGTTCCATTCTCACTGCCCTGTGTCTTCCATACTCAGAAAGGAAAGTCAGGCTAGTTCCAGTGACTTCTCACTGCTCTGCATTGTAGAGGTTTTTGATGCTGGCTGAGAGATATGTCATCTATTTACTAAAATCTAATGTCCATTAGCATTCTTCTGTGAAAGGGATAGGCCCTGTCCTCATCACAGGCCTCCAACCTAGTGCCCATATGTACCACTACCCTGGCCCTACTGAACCAAGCTGTCTGCCAGAATCACTTTGAAATCCTTCTCCTTCAGTCCTTTGGCCCAGGTCTCAGAACACAGGTCTGTCCCTACCCACATTCCAGGGGCCTGCTCTTGCACCTCACTGTCCCAAAATAAGAAAAGCTGATCATCTAAACATCCCAGAATGAGGAGTAGGGGGTGCTTCTTTTTGTCTAAGACCCAGAAATACAGGTGCAGGATCCTGAAGGAGAAGGAAGAACCGAAAGGTGAGGCTTTCCAAAATGTCCAGTCACGTCCCTGTGACATCTAACAGGACAAAGGTATTAGGGGTTATACAATAGGAAGAGAGAAAGAGGAAAGTCAAGTCCAGGTAAAGAAAAGGAGAGGAGAGTGGGGCAAGACAGACATCAGGAGTAGAGGGGAACTAGGAGAAAGCAGTGCAAAAGGAGACATATTAATAGTCATAGAGAAATTTCCAAAAAGGCTCACAGCGATTCTCTGGGAGAAAGAGACTCTCAAACGGTGCCTGATACAAAGTAAAACTCTATACTTAACGGGATGCACTGATGAATGCAAGAGAAGAATAACCTTTGGTGAGCAGCAGCAAAGAAATGCACGGTGATGAGAGTAAAAGGAAGAGTAGAGAGAATTAGGAGAAGGAAAAAAAAATAGAGCAAGAGATTGAGAGAGAACTTAAATTTGAAACAGCAACAGTTGAAAGAACCGGGAAAAGCCTTTTGAAAGCTTTTACAAACATTTCAATGTGTAATGGAAGAATGAATTAGGAGAACACATTGGGATACAATCTGGGATGAAGATTTCATCTGATTCTCACATGCAGGGTTCTAAGCCCCCATGGTCATGACCCCAAGAGCAACAGATCTCAATTATCACTACCCACAGCTCTCCAACCTGGCTCAAAAGGCACAGCAGAAAATGGCTGAAGGTTTCAGCTAGGGAAACCACAATCTAGGAGTTGGGCTTTAGCAAGTTGGACCTTTCATGTAGTCCTCAATTTGTAGAGCTGGGGCACAATGCTACTTACAAACGCCCATCAAACCCCCAAATGAATTCATACACTGCTCCACCAGGCTCCTGAACATCGCTGTGGCTTTCAGCAAGAGCATCTCAGATCCGTGGTGGGTCTCAGCTACCCTTAGAGTTAGGTGAATCCATACACACCTCCAGGTTTATATTGGAACCACAAAAGGATGAGATACTTAATAAGGCTGTGTGAGGATGTCAGGCATATTAAGTATGAAGAAGTAAGCTCATATGTCCTGGCCTCCTCTTTTTTTGCCAGTCACCCAGTTGGGCACACATCCAGGACTCAACTTTCCCTTTGTTCAATGATGCCTGTCAAGTGTCCCATAGATTAGGGAGATCTGGCTCTTAGTCTAACTGGTCCAAGGAGAAGCTTTATGTCACTGAGTATCTGTGAGAAATGAACCCTCATTTTATGAGTTTGGGACAATTCTATCCTGTTGTTTTCCCTTTCTTATTTAGAACTTCAGTCCATCTGAAAATGATTTTATATGGTATGAGGTAGGGGTCATATTCATTTTTGTCCATTCATACATCTAATTGTTCCAACCTTATCATCTTTTAATTTTCACTCTAATAAGGGACACTGATTGATAATTCATAAGCATTTATATAAGTTATGAGAATTCCAAAGAAAATCATAGCATAGTGTGATGCCTGCTCTCTTGTATTAAATTTTAACTTTTTCATCACTCATAGCATCTATCCTTTCACCTCCTGGCAGGTCAGAAATAAGGCAAAACCAGACTATATTCTATGCTATTCATCATGGGGGGTGATGTTCATAAAATGAATAAACAAATAATATATATAGATATTTTTTAAGTATCACTATATTCAATGATATTATAGTAAACATGTTTTCATTACATTACAAGTAACCTAAAAACAATTGGATATAACCCATGCATCTTATTTGAGAAGACTCACACACACAAAGAGCTCCCTCAGCTCCTGGAATTCCTCCAGTGTACAATTTCCTGATTTGTCCCTGGTCAGAAGTAACCACAGCAAAAGTTAGGTCTGAGAAGGGAGAGAAGGAGCAAGTAGTGGTGCTGTATATAAGAGAACTGAGCAATATTGACAAAGTTCACAGTTCCATTTTCAAAATCTAGGAACATTCCTATCCAACCAAAAGACCTTGGCACATGTTGGGAAAAAAGTAAGAAAGTAGTTAATAGATTGTAGTGAATGTCCTCTTTAACACATCCAAGAAGAGAGTCCCCCATCATCTCTCTTTTCATCCCTAGTCTTCCCTTTCCAGTAATAATTACAGACTCTAAAAGCTTATTTCCAAGAGTCCCCCATATCCATCTTCAAGTAATGTCTGCCTAGTGCGAGAGTCTGACTACTCCATTGCAGAAAATACCCAGATCTTAAAGTTGTACATGGGGTCCATCTTGAGGATACATCCAACACTCATGTTTCTCAAATCTTCATGTAAAAAGATATGACTATTAGCTCTTTCAGGATACAGGGTATTCACCGCAAAAAGAAAACAGAAGTATATATATACATATATAAATAATGGAATCTTAAAGTCCTCAGGAAAATATATTTCTATTTCAGTTGTTACATTATTGAGCAATATGAGGTCAAGAGAGCAAGGACAAGTTTGTTTGAATAATTTAATAAAGTAGAGGATTGCTAATACATCTGCAGAACAAGCAAATCCCTAACCACAGGCAGTAAACATTTTCTGAATATTCAAACTACAAAAGTCAAATATAAGACTAATCTCTTTGAATTTAATTTTCATAGCAAAATGGCTCATAAATTACCTGCAGTTAACTGTCTTCAGCTATCAGAAATTAGTAACATAAAAACATGTCTTAGTTCTAAATAATGTCATTTGCCAGGAATGTGAGGATTTGCCACTTATTTAAGTCTTTTTCTAGAAAACTGAAGGAAAATCCATATATTTCCTTTTATCAAAATGAATATATATGGAAATTTTAGAAGGGATATGAAGAATTTTTTTTAAACTCTAGTCTGAAGCTGGGCATGATGGCTCACACCAGTAATCCTAGCACATTGGGAGGCGGAGGTGGGAGGATCACTTGAAGCCAGGAGTTCTAGAGCAGCCTGAGCAACATGGCGAGACCCTGTCTCTACAAAAAATAGAAAAATTAGCCAGTTGTGGTGGTGTGTGCCTGTAGTCCCAGGTACTCACTACTCGGGATGCTGAGGCAGGAGGATCTCTTCAGGCCAGGAGTTTGAGGCTGCAGTGAGCTATGATGATGCCACTGCACTCTAGCCATGGCAACAGAGTGAAACCCTGTCTCAAAAACAAACAAACAAACAAAAACCAACAACAACAAAAAAACTGTCTGTTCCTCTGCATTCACACTATGCTGCCCTGAATTTTCCTATTTAACATTAGCTCTTCATACTTTGAGTCAGCTAAAATTATTTTTTGTTTGCTTGCTTTGTTTTTGTTATTTTAGTTATTTTTTACAGAAATGGTTCTATTCATATTTACATACTTATTCAAATTTTACATTATATGAATAATATACACCATTGTAAAAAATGATAGTATAAAGAATAGCATCAGTACAATAAGCACCCCCCAAAATTTACTCTTAGCAATTCCAAATTAAATATACTCAATAAATGTATAATTTTATATGTAACACTGAATAATTTATCTCAAATATGAGCATTGCACCTTTTATTCAATTTTCCCTTTCCTTGTCATTCTTTTTGCCTATGTGTAACTCACTAATTATGAGCCTGGATGCTATTTAGGTTCTCCACTATGATCCACTTTTCCTCTTGCAAATATGGTTACAAAGACGTATTCAATTATGAAAAGTTTGCACGATCAAATGATATACTTATTTCTTAAAATAAATTCAATAATTAATTAAAGGGAAAAGATTACCCAAATGATCCCACAAAAAGTAATAGATTACCAGCATTCTGCTAATAGGCCGCTCCTTGTTTAGAAAGCAGTTGAGCTTTCTAATCAGTCTAGAGATGGGCCCTGTGCAGAGCTCTGAGTTCACAGGCTGGGGGTACCTGCAGCTACACTGCCTCATTCCTATAAAAAAGGGGTAAAATATGCATTTACCATGTGTACAGCTACAAAAATATCACTATATTACTATTCTTAGTTACTTAAGATGCTTCTTCAGAATCTTATTTTATTCCAAAATTTGGAAAATAAAGTATCACTTTGTTTTTCTCAGATTAATCCTTATTTGTACCTCCTGAATTTTCAAATCTAATGGAAATTCTATCTCAGTCAGAATTGAGTCTAATCCTTCCTTCTGATGATCAGGGATAGATCCTAAGTCTCTTATGTCCTGGGAATATTCAGGAAAGAAATTCTACTTTCCAGTCCTTATTAGATTCCGCAGACATGCTCTCTGTCTGGAACAAAGGTAGGTGAGTATGTTGATTCTTTGCCAAAGTGGAGTTTGTGAATTGGCTTGTACAGCTGCTCTAGAGACCACATTGCTCTGATACTTTTAGGGTCTCTTTCATTTAGCTTAGGTAACTGTCAACTGTTACATATAGGAATAACACCCTCGCTTTCTCACTCCTTGGAGACTTCCTCTCTCCTCTTCTACCCCTGCGTGCACTGGCTGCCTCTCTGAGGTATTTGCCTTTTTCCACTTAGAAAATTTAGCACCTTCTCCTTTATATTTATAGTGTTTTGAACTCTAAAGAGGAAGTCTGGAAGACATTGTTAGGATTCTGTTTTTGTTTGCTTGTTGGTTGGTTGGTTGAGACTTTTCCATTAAACCCTGCCAAATAAAATTACTGAATATGGCAACATTCCTATATTGGAAGAAAGAAAAAATAGATTCCTGAAAAAATTTAATTAACACCTCAGTAATTTATACATCCATATCAGTAGCCCTGGTGAAAACTCTGAAAAAGCACCTTGTGGAATCAGGGACAGACTCAACTGTGCAACGTGTCTGCAATAGCCAGGAAGACACAAAACGGGAAGCTGAGTGCCCTTCACAGGACAACTCTTTCACTATGTCCTGTCTGAGAACTTGAAACAATTCTGAAAGGTGGGCTTTCCTCAGTGTCCTTGTATCTGAGAAGTCATTTTCTATTTTTTCTGTAATAGAGACTCCTAATTGAGGATACTAACAGAGGGAAAACTTCTGGAGAAGCTTTCTCCGGAGTTGCCATTCCTGATAACTGTGGTCAGATTTCTGGCCTGTTCCTGATCATAGGGGTCCACAGCAAAGGAAAGGTATAGGAGGGGAAGCGAAGGAACATGAGAGAGTACAAATGAGGGAACTATTGGTGGCATTAACAAGGCTCACCCTACCATATTCACAATCCAGGAATACCCCTATGTGGTCTAGAGGCCTTCCTACATACTGAGGTAATAGTGGGGAAGAGGTAAAGAGATGGCACCAATTGCCAACTTTGACACAAAAAAGTAGAAAAAGTCCCTCAGAGTTAACCAGCATGTCCTTCCTCAATGTCCAGGAATCATTACAGAATCCAGTGACCCAGTTCCAACACTCCTCCACATCCACCTCCTAGTAGTAATAGCAGCCCAAAGTGAATGGCTGGTTTCCCCATGCAAGAAAACACTGTGATGCTGTTGGATTTGGGGTAATGCTGAGATCATCAGAACCAAAGGGCAAATATCTCAGATCTTCAAACAGGGAAATGTGATCAGTGGCTATTCCATTATCCCAGGAAATATGCACTGCAGGAAGAAGAAAACAGTTATATGAACAAATAGTGTTATAAATTTCTGATGGACATGAACTTTACAGAGTTTCTAGGAATACTAGGTTATTGATGGAAATTTGGGTCAGGACAGCAAGAGAACTGTAGAAACTTACTGATACTCAAGGGCTACTGGTCCATATTTATAACTAGTAAATCTGTAACTAGACAAATGGAAGAAATTCATGAATTTTCTTGGAATAGATAAAGAACAAGGATATTGCCAAGCTCTGTTACTTTCCCTGGAACATTCAAAATTGTGAAATTATTAATAATCAAAAGTCAGCAGCTTGTTCTTGCTCTCAGAAAATGAATTACAATAATAAATAATAATGACTAACTACTTTGCCTCAGATTTGAGGATTTTTTACTAAAGTATGCACAGGTAAATAAACTGAAAGAAAATCCACATATGCTTTTTAAAGATTTCTTTGTGAAACTTTTCTGCCAGAATCTCTCTTGAGAAATGGATAAATCCAGTGAAATAAGTTGCCAGTTTAATTTGTGGCTGTTGTTTATAAGTATTCATTTTATGTTTTTAATAAGACTGATGATTACACAAAATATTTTGTGCTATGTGAATAAAATATTCAGTGTGAAATATGAAGTTTATAAAACAAAAGTTAAAAGACTTTAAGCATCTCACAATTCAATACTTAACTAAAACTTGAAATGTACTAAATGTAGATGGAGATTTACATGTTTCATATGAACAGTTGACACTACATCTCAGCATACTTCAGGCCACGACATCTCTTTTTTATTGTTAACTATATACACACACACACACACACACACACACACGCACACACATATATACATATAGTGTGTGTGCATAATATAATATTTGGCTTTTCTACAGGTTTCAGTTAATTTTTTTAACCTATTTTTCTATAATGGCAAATTTGGTTATAAAATTTTCCAGAAAAGAAACAATTGAGCAATGGTGAAAGATTTCCCACAGAAGGACACCAATGGAGGAGAATTTACAGGTGTCCTGCCAAAGGTCTGCCTGTTACCTGGGAACTGGTTGTGCTTGTCTATCAGTCCAGTGATGGGCCAGGCCCTGAGCTCTGGGTTCACATGCTAGAGCATGTGCAGCTGCACTGACTCACTCCTGCAAAGAAGAAGACTCCATTACTCTTTTTGGGCTCAAAGTTTTCATCACTATGATTCCGTCTACATCCCTCTGAAGTTGCTTCATCAAAATCCTAATGATTATATTCAGGGATATGACTGTAACTCCACAAACTGGGGAATGCAACAAATATCAATTTATTTTATGAAAATCACATTAAATCCAATCCCACATCCTAACATTTCAATCCTGGTTTACAGTTCCAACAATCATGACTAGGTCTCTTTCCCCTATACCAATCACAGGACTGTAAAAAAATGGCCTGAAGTGGAGGAGGATGTTCAATAATGGAACTCTGGTTTTGAGGAGCTCAGCTTAGGCAAGGATCCTGCTTGCTAAGACCAGCCTCACTAAGTGCTCCACAGAGCCTCTCCATTGGAAGCTGGAGTCCACCATCCACTACACACAGAAGCCCAGAACCCTGCAGGATCCTCCCTTTGCTTCTTTACACCCTGCTTCCACTTTACCCTTGTCTGAAATATTTACCTTTCCCACATGAGTCCTAGCATATTTTGGGGCCATTATGTCAATTTCTTAACACACTTTGAAAATTAAAATCAGGAATGGTACTTTTCTTCATTTCGCTTCTGCATTGTCCCTTGCAAATAATATCCCTGCCCAATTCCATCTCAGGCTAGAAAACAAAAAATCTTTCTACCATGTAAGAAAGGAAAGACTAAATGTACTGTGAAAGAGGTTACGTTATCATAATAAAAAATTATGCTCTGACTTCAGCATCAACAGACTGTTACAATTCTTGACACTTAAATATAGGGGCAAACTTACATTTTCAACATGTTTCCAAAATTCTGTAAAGAGAAAAAGAGAAAATCTTAGTATACATCACAAGATTCAGAGTGGGGGCTTAGTTAAGATTCCTAAAGATGGGTGAGCCCAGAGGTTATAAAAATTGGTATCAAGAACGTGGAAATCAAGGAAATCTACTGCATGGATTACCAAATGTCTAAATATCAAAACACCTTTAAATCCAAACCCAAACAGATTTAAAGAAACTTTTCTATTGCAGTTTTTCAGCAATTGAATGAATTTTTGGAAGGAAATTTTCTCTGGGGTGGTTACTACAGTTTTTGGATTTTTTGTTGTTGTTGTTGTTCTCTTGGTTTTTGTGTTCCTGGATAAGGAAACTGAATTGGTCTCTTTTTATTACCTGGTTAGGCAATACACTTATAAGATCATGAGACAGCATCATTTTCTCTTTTTCTTTCTCTTATTTCCCCTCAATTTTTAAACATGGTTTATCTGCCCCTATTGTTTGGAAACAAAACTAAACATCCACCATTGACCCAGGATCTTCATTTGATTCTTATGCTATCACTTTTGTCCCTAACAAAGCATATTTCTTGAGCACATGAGTATGTTCACTGTACTTATTTGTGAAACTCTCAGTCTTTCATCAGGTCAATGAAATCTCTTTCATTCCAACACTTTATTGAAGCCATATTCTTCATCTCACCAAAAACTTCTTTTGCTAAATACACATATTTTTGTTCCTATTATTTCTAATCCTTTTTCCTATAAAACTCATATAAATAACCTTGGCTTCAAAAAATCCTTTTCAAAGCAAACAAACAAAAAACCAAAACAAAGAAACAAACCTTCTCTCCTGTTTTTTTTCTATCAACTCATTTTTACCAGTTCTTCTTTCCCAGCTTGACCCATTAATACAGGAATTCCACAAGGTATTTTATTTTCACCTGACAGCATCATTCTTTTCTAAAAATTCTCATTGTATGCTATCATATTCTATTATCTAGAAAATGGTGACAATTGGGAAATATCCCTGTCCAGGCCAAATCTTTCCCATAAGTTCCAACCACATTCATACAATTGCCTACTGCATATTTCTCTTTATATATCTTACAAGAACTTAAAATGCAATGTCTCAAACTAAATTTATTATTTATTCTACCCTAACCAGCTTTACCCCCTCCATTGCCAGCCTCAATGATGCCCCAATTTCAGAACAGAATGTATGTCTCATTCTGGACTGTATCATTTTAATATTTCACATCAAAACAATCACTATTTTATGATACTCATCATAAAAATATATTCTGATACTTTTCACTTCCACTTATCTGTGATCAATTTATTCCTGGCCTTTCTATTAAGGATACTTGGAACTGCATCCTACTTGCTTTCTTGATTTTCATTTTAGTCTTCCAATTAATTTAATCTCTAAACTACAGAAAGTGACTGAACATTTATTTTACTTCTCCTATCACTGGTGTCTAATTTATATTTATGAAGCAATACATACCCATAATTAAAAATTAAAAAATTATATAAGAAAGAAAAAACATCCAAATTCCCCGGTTTTACTGGCCCTTGTTACATTTTCATCGTTTCAACACCACCTTTTTCATAATACATGATTTAGCTAATATTACCTATGTGAAACCTCCAATAGTCTCCTGGTTTCTCTGAGTTTCTCTTACCTTGAACAGGTTCGCCTGCCTGATATGACCATGGATTTCCAAATTCAATTGTTTTCAGCATCAAATGATTCTTAACTTATCTGAAAATCCTTTCCTGAAAATCCAGATCACTCAACTTCTGGGAAACCTTGTGTTTATCCCATACACTAACTATTGTCCTCCATAGGGATGGTGCATTTTCTTACACTTGTTGGTACTTTATGGTATTGTCCAGGAAATGAAATATTTTAGCTGGATAGTTTTATTTTAGTAGGAAATACTAACAAAGGGTCATGTTTCTCTACATATGAACAGATGGAATCATTTTCCTATTACTTAGCCTGCTCATAGAAGCCCACAGACAATATAATTTTAATTCAAATGCTTATTGTCTAATCACCATGTGTCTCAAGCTAGTGCTAAAGAAAACAGAGTCTCTTACTTACCTTCCATGTTCAAATTATTCTGGTTTCTTGGTTTAGATTTTTCTGATTTTCTTGTGTCTTTTCCCACACAGACCTCATTTGCTTCAGGAGCTTGTGTTGCCAAAGAATGATGACTGTGAGCAGAAAAGAAGCTGACATTAGAGAAGACTGATGAAGAGGGTCAGGGAATGTGAGACAAGCAAGCACTAAAAGGGAAGATGAGTCCCTGCATCTTCATTATAAAGACCAGTTGTAAAATTTGGGAAACTTTCATAACCAAATAATAAAGATCCTATAATTTGAAAGAATGTCCCACCGTTGAGGAAACTGTCCCTTAAATTTTTGTCTCCAGACCAACTTTTATAAGTGAATCTTGTCTTAGAATTGAGTTGTCCTAATATTATTTCTTATTCTAGCTTTAAGACAATGTTTATAAATAGACTTTATTAAATTAGGCTTTTTGCAATTATGCTTACAGTGACCAATAACTGTCACTGAAATTAAAAAATTTGTCCACACTGGTCTTACACTGAATTATCACAATTTCAACCACAGTTAACATCATCACTACCATCAATACATGGTATAAGATTTTAAACTGCAAAATGTAAGTTCTATGAGACTGAGAACATTCTTCAATAATTTATGCACGTCAATAATTTAGGCAAGTGTCTGGCACATAGTGCTTGTAAATAAATTCTGCTTTATATGTTACATGAATTAATTATCTTCACTTCTTTTCCCCGAATCTCTCAGGTAGTAGATGCACCAGGTTCAAACTTCTCTCACAGCCATGCCTTACCCAGTATTCCTCAGCAGTCCAATCAAGGGAACAGTGTCTGTGAGCCACGTGCTCCTTAGATTTACAGCACAGCACACACAGCATGTCCGTGACAACAGAAGAATTTTTTTTTGTTCTCACATATATAGTACATTTCTCTTCTGTGGAGCTCCGTAAGTGGTAGGGTCTTGCTCATCTGGCAAGAAACACCCTTGTTTTCAAGACAATGTTGGTTTTCAAGTTTATTTGATAGAATATTCCTCTGCACACAGGGCTGCAAGGAGGATGCTGGGCCTCCTCCCAGCAGATGCAAAGACGGGGTCTACAAAAGCTGTGTCCACAGCCAATAGTGACTGGATCTATGAAATAATTCCTGCAGATGGAGCAAATAAGTTCATTCTGGGAGGTATTGGAATCCATGTTTCTGAGGAGAGAAAAAAATAGGGGGAGATTATTTTGTTGTGGGCCTTTAAAGAAGGCATTTTCAAAACCCTTCACAATACTACTAGGCATGAGAATTCTTTACTTGCTTTTCTTACAAACATGTGTACTAGTTTACATAGCAGGACAGGCTGTGTATAACATATGACAAAAGGATGTTGAGGAAGAAGTAGAGACCTCTTGATCTTCAGCCAGCATGCTGATTTGTCAGTTACGGCACCTCCCACCTGGGTTCCAGCTCTCTACACAATTCCAATTTAGTTTATTTATGTCCTTTCCTACAAATGGATGTGGGAATCAGTAGTTAGGGTCTAATCACCAGCCACAGAAAGTGGGCAATATCCTACCTAAAACAATTATAACTGTCCCTTTTTTAAGGATTGATTATAACTGCCATTTGACCCCATATTTTAGCCAATGAGGCATTAAAGTGAGCCTGTTAGGATTCCGTGAAAGATTTCCTTTCTTCTGCAAAGAAACATAGGAAGAATGGCCTTATCTTCCTCTGGACACAGTTTGAATATGATGCCTCGACCTGTCATTTTGTGACCACAATGTGCACTAGCTTAGAAACAAAAACAAATACCCTGAGGATGATGAGAAATAGAAAATCTGAGTCACTGACAATGACATCAGGATATTAAATTAATCAATCCTGAATCTGACAATCAATAAATGTAAGAGAAATTATGGTAAAAGAAACTTATTTTACAGCAACCATGATTAATAATATATTCATTCAGGCAAGAATTATCAAGGGATGTGAAAAATATTGAGTCAAATGTGTCACACTAAAGATTACTTGTTAATAAGTGGCTCACCTTTGACCACCATCACATAATATTTTTAACTTATTTATTTAAATTAAGAAATATATACTTTCTGTTACCATAATTGTTGACTAAATGTTTGTTTTAATTTTCTGGTTACTGTCATCTCTCGTAGTTTATAAGAACTTGAATGGGCGAGGCTGCCTATTTCTGAGGCTCAAAACTTATTTGGTCCCAATTAAACCTGAAGTAAGCAATTGCTTTATGGAATAACTACAAATCCAGCTTTAAGACACCTTTTTGAAAAGTAGATAGTAATAAGGTGATGATACCTACAGATATATTTACAAATAAAATTTTGTGAGGTAGGATTTTATGGACTTCTGATGGCCACAAAATTTTTGGTGATGAGAAATCAGCCTGCTTAATTAAAACATGCTTGACGTGACAGACAACTTGAGAAACCAGGGGACATTTTAGATTAGCTTTTTGTGAAATGGGTAAGTTACTGGCAAATAATTCATTATGAATATAATAATTTCTAGATTGTTAACATTAATAATTTTTAGATGATGATAGAAGATAATATTTACTGTTTACTAATTCTAGGCTTGGGATTAACCCCTTTAAATTGGGCTACCCACTTTAATTCTGTCAACAATACTATTCACTTATTTTCTATTCTTATCAACAGTTTATAATGAGAAAATCAGAAGTTGTGTCAACGTTACCTGTCTAAAGTCTCACATTAAATAAATGATTTGTTCAAACTCCCTTATCTAAAATTTCCTCATCTTTAAGAATACAGTTAACCTCTGAACAAGACAGTATTGAACTTCGTAAGTCCACTTATAGAAGGATTTTCTTCTGCCTCTGTCACCCCTGAGCAGCAAGACCAACCCTTCCTCTTTCTCCTCCTCCTCATGATTTTCTTAACATTTTCTTTTCTCTAGCTCACTTTATTGTAAGAACACAGTATATAACATACAAAATTAGTGTTAATCAACTGTTTACGTTAGGAGTTAAGTTTTTGCGGAGTCAAAAGTTATATGCAGATTTTTGACTGCAGGGGGAGGGCATCAGTGCTCTTAACTTCCTCCAAACACCAAAGTTCTAGAGAAGAATACGCTTGGTCCTTTGCATGCTTTTTTATAGTGTCCAAAGACCACACCCATTTCCTCAAACTGATTAAGTTACCAAGACTTTCGAAAAGTAGACATACATGATTATAGATTTTTTTTTGGAGTGGAGAACACACCCTGATGACAATGATTGAATTGAAACTCTTTTAATCTACTTAGTCAAATCACCACATCCAACCTCTAGTAGGAAGCCATCCCTTAAATTAATCTACACAAACCATAGATTTGTTATTTTAAAAATAAAGGATAAGGACTTCAACCTCCGACTGTTAGGTGATCACCTTGGAACAGCAGTTTTCTGCCAAAGGCACCTACCCAGTGTCTTACTCTTTATCACTATGGGTTGCCAAATTTAATCCTATCATTTGTACTCAGCTTTTGTGTGCTCTTAAAATCAGCTTTATTCTAAGTAAATCTGTGTCTACTTTAAAATGAAAAAAAACCAAATTTTTTTGGTTCTCAAATTTTTACTGGAAAATGAAAAAAAAATAAATGTTTGCCAAATCCTTCAGAAAATAAAATAAAATAAAATAAAATAAAATAAAATAAAATAAAATAAAGGAATACCCCAAATAAGGACCTCACATCTATTTTCCAGAAATCACATTCTAATACCAATTGCCTCACCTCTTCACTATTCCCAATATTTGCCTGTCTGTCTGAGTCTACATCCATTTCTTTGATATTTCTTCAGAAAACTCATACCAGTTGTCAATTGAATGCTTGTACAAAGGTGACTGCTGCATCATATTCCAAGTATCAATAGAAATAATCATTTCTTAATCTTTGTAATCCCATAGTTTACAAATGGTATTCAATTGCTTAGATTTTTTCCTTTACCTTTCTGGTGAACACTGAATATATTTCCTTAAGTTCAATGGGAGAAGTTCAATTTCAGTTTTACGGATTTTCTCACACTTCTTTTTTAGAAACGGCCTGATGGGTGAGACTATTAGCCCTGTAACTGTTTCACTGGATTGCTCCAGAGGGTTCAACCATTCTAGGTGCCTGTTACTTTACTCCTTTTTCCTCTCTCTCCTCTCATTTCAGTTCAAAAATAAGAACTAATCATATTTTAGGTTAGGGAATTGATTCACAGGAGCATATCAATATGCTCACTTTGAAGCATATTTGTGTTTGTCACTAACAGAAATTACACTAGTTACGTGAGCCAAAAGGACCGCTACGGTGGAGCAAAATGAGTGATAGAAATGGAAAAATTCTAACCAAGAGTGAAGTTTGAATAAACTATCTGTATAAATAATTTTTATTGCCTTTTATTTTGTATATAATCTATTTGGGTAGAGTTTGTCACCTACCATTATATAGAATAAGAGCAAGGCTTGGAAAAAGTGTTGTTATAATTAAATTAATTCAAAGAGAGCAAAGGAGAAAATGGAGAGACCACCAGATTCCCCTCAAACAGACATCCAAGCAACAAACTCAAGGACTGGGGTTTGTGACTATTTCATATTCCCCTTTTAATCTAGGGATTTGCGTGTGTGTGTGTGTGAGAGAGAGAGACAGAGAGAGAGAGAGAAAGAGCATCCTTTTGTTAGCACATGTAAGTTATGTCCAAATATTAACATTATTTTTATATACAATCTACAATCCTTGGTTTCTCTTGATAAGCATAAAGTCAGAGTTGCAGAAGGAGTTACTTTCTTGATTGTGGATAGATATTTTCCAGTGTAGAAAGTCCATTTATGAACTAGAAAGAGAAATGTTCTGGGACAACATTTGTTGTGTAACAAAAATCCCTAATAATGTGGAATTTAAGAAGTCTTCAGACACATCACTCTAGAATTAAGGGGTATGGGGAGAGGAAGATCTTTACCTACAACTGTTATTCTGTAACTTGCACTCTCAGTAAAAACCATCTTCCTGATCTTCCCATTATAAAAGGGAAAGCAAGCATAAGACTGAGTCTATGTGGAGGAGGGAAGAGTTAGAAACCAGCACAAGGGAAAATTTCCTTTCAAATCCCTGTCTAAGGGATAATACTTCAACTTTTCTATGTATTCTCTCTCCTTTGTATTTCAAAATTGCCTACAGGGATGAAAGATGATATAAATAACCCTGTTTTGTAGCTGAAGAAAGTGAGAGCAAATTAAAAACAATTTCATCTCATGGAGACAGAGTAGAATGATGGTTGCCAGAGGCTGGGAAGGGTAGTGAAGAGGGCAGTATAAAGTGGGGATGGTTAATGGGTACAAAAATACAGTTAGGTAGTTAGAATGAACAATATTTGATAGCACAACAAAGTGACCATAATCAACAGTAAGTTAGGATATACTTTTTAAAACAATTTAAAGAGTAGAATTGGAATGTTCCTAACACAAAGAAATGATAAATGCCTGAGGTGATGTATACTCCAATTACCCTGATTTGATTAATTCACATTTTATGCCAGTATCAAAACATCACATGTACCCTATAAACATATACAAACTATTATGTACCCACAATAATTAAAAATTTAAAAAAATTTTTAAAACCAACTGAACTTTGTTGTAGTATTTTTGTTATTTAGTGCAATGGGTGTAACTATTATGCAAGTATTTCTGTGTATTTCAAGACTAAACAAAATTAATTAATACATTGATGTTGGCAGAGTTCTTAGTATGGATTATCTACCCAACAAAGAAGAAAATATACGTCTACACAAAGACATAGAGTCTTATACTTCTCCTTTTGCAACCCACCCCTCAGTTGGAGACCTTGTCCAGTGTCTGCCTTCCTTGCTAGATTGTAGACTTCATTTCCTTCTAAGGCCAGACTGGGCTCCTGGATGCTAACCCCAGAGCCCCATCTCTTAGATTACAGACTTTCTGCAGAGATTCTGAGCTCCCCAAGTTGAAATAGTGTCCAGCCCCAGGAGCACCAGGTAATGTTTTTGAGGGATCAAGGGTGACAAAAGAACTGATTTTTTAGATTTTTTTAAAAAATTTGTTTCTGTTTCTCTGTCCCTCTCCCTTTGTCTCTTCTCCTTCTCTTCCTTGTCTGTCACTCACTGGCCCAGTCTGCTTCACTGTCAGGTCTTTTACTCCTTGTGCTCTAGCCTTATCCCAGTCAACATATTTAGGCTTTGAAATTTCAATACTGACTTGCTTTTTGCATCTAATCCAAATAACTCCTTGCCGCCTTTGGCTGCTCTTGCCCAGAGGTATCCTCCTTATGCCTCCCCCAGCCTTCTTTGCTTAGGCTTTCTTGCTACCCTATCTCTCATCCACACCACAGGGTCCTTTCTTCTCTTCCCTCAGACCATAAAGGAAAGAAAAGTAGAGGCAGAGGGATGAGGAGAAAGGAGGGAAGGAAAAAGAGAAAGGAAAAAAGAGAAAAAGTAAGGGTAGACCTCCACCATTTCAGCTGTGGGATTAGGTCACTTGCTGGGGCCATCAAGTATATTTTAAAAGAACCCAGTGTTTCTCATAAACACTCTGGTAATCTCAGAAGTCAGGATTGCTGCTCTCCTTCCACACCGCCCCTTGGAGCAGCTGACAGTTTTTCTAACCCTCTTTGGTGATTTTATTATTTTCCCTATGGCTTAAAAAAAAATGGAATCTGTCTCTCCCTGCTATTTGCTAGAGAATTTGCTTCAAAGAAGTTGCCAGAGAGGTGTTGCCTGGCAACCTTTGCTCAGAGAGGAACACATCCCAGCTCCAACTCAGCTTCCACAATTATTAAAAACAAAAATAGAGAAATTTATTCATTTATTTATTTATAATGCATCACAGCCAGTTCCACGTAAATTCAGAAATCAAGACTCTCTCTCATGCTTTTATGTTTGTTCAGTGTATTTTGTTGTTTTTGTTGTGTGTATGTTTTAACAGAAACCTTTTGATTTCTTTTTGGATAACTAGCTATTTCAAATTTTTTAAGATAAATTGACTTTTTTTTTTTGTTTTCAATTCCATCTGTGGTGTTATTCTAGCAGTTTGGGCCATTAATATATATCTGTATCTATTAACGCCATAATCTACCATCAACTCAGCATCTGGAATCAATGGTCCAAGGAACCTGGGCAGAGGGGAAATGCTTTAGAAGTGGATGCACTTTTGTAAAATCTGAGTTATAATCACCGTAGAGGGAAATTCACTAGTTGGAGTGGGATGAGGATGGAAGGGAGCATACTGTCCCTTCTACAAAAGTCTTAGAAATTTTGTGTAAAGACAACCATGGGGTTGCATGCCTAGTCCAGGGTTTGAGTGAGTTTGGGTTTTCATTTTACATTGAGCCCACTCTGGGCTTCTCTCGAGATCATCTTGTGTCTGATTCCCTACTAGGTCGGCATCTTTACATGCATCCTAGGTGCGTTTTCGGATTTCAAGGCAATCACCATCTCCATTGTCTTCGTCACTGTCACCCTCAGCATCATCCAACAAAACCTCCTCCTCTGGCCAGTCAGGTTGAGGGGACCCAGCCTCTTCCTGAGGAAGGTGCGGACGGGGCGAGGGGTCATCCCGAGGCGGAAGCGCTGGCAACCCCTCCTCATCCCTCAATCCTTCATCCTGTCTGCCCTTGGTCTCCCCAGGTCGTTCACAGGCTCCCTTTTCTTTTTTTTTTTTTTGGTCCCTCATTTTCTTTCCAAGTCCTGAGACGCGCGCCACTATCCACTCCCCTCTCGGCCTGTTATAGAGGCCCTCACTTCCCCTTTTTCGTTTTGTTCACAACCCCCCGCCCCCTTAAACTACCTGGGAATACACCCCTCGTGCCCCCGCCTCCATTATCACGTACCCAGACCCCATCATTAAGCCAAATGAATGCCAGAGAGTTGTCATACAAACGTGCCTTGGCCATGGGTCCTTTGAGGCGGTCTCCGCACGCCCCTGGCGCAGCTGCCTTGGGCGCCCCTGGGGAGTAAGGGATGATGTGCGCCCTTTCCTGGGCTGAGTCCGTGGCCGAGTTTGAATCTTGGAATATCAGACAGGAAAGGCTTTGACTTGGGGACCATGGCCCTCTTGGCTGTCCTCTCACCCTGGGGCGCCGCAGTTCCCTCTAGCTTGCCTGATTAACCTAGAACTGTCAATCTTGGGGACAATGGGACCCCCGCCCCCGCCGGGTCGAGGCTGGCGTCTGGTGACCTTGCAGAGTCCTAGCTTCCTCTGTAAATCTCGGTGGTGGTTCAGTTGACTTTCTAAAAAATTACACCATCGTTTCAGAAAACTGAATTTAACCCACCCACACCTTCCTTTCATAGATACAAAGAGGGCGCTCAGAGAGAATGTAGTTTCCTTTAAGGTGTGGATGATAGAAGTGTGGATGATGGCGAGGCAAGCAGTCTCAGCCATGAAGAAGTCCCGGTGCCTCCGTGCAGTTCCTGCAGCGCCCCCCCACCCCCAAGACCTTTAGTGCTCATTTGTCCAGCTTACGTAGGGACTGTCCCACTATCCAAAATTTCCCACTAACACAAGCTGAATAAGAGAGGACTGCAATCCATGCCCCTGCCCCCGTCAGAGTATGACAGCCACCCCAAACATCCCCTCACATCCAGGGTTTTCTCACTAGAGATAATGAATAGTTAGCATCAACCTTTTGGCAATTTCCCGGGAGTGGCTGATTTACTTGAGCCATTTCCTAAAGCCGAAAACTTGCACTTGAATTTTCAGATGTGATGCTGGAGCCACCTTGTGGTCTCCAATCCCGTATCTGAGCGTTCTGTGTATCATGCAGAAAAGAAATCACCCCTTGTGAAAGCTGGGGGTGGTAGCTGCCTATAATTAGGGATCCTGTGTGCTCTAGATGTGCTTCCTTCTCTCTCTTTCTCATGTATAGATAGATAGACAGAAAGATGGATAGATATAGAGGTAAAGATATCTATCTACACATCTATATTTATTTATCTAGCCATAAACATAGATATTTTTACCTCTATATCTATCTATCTATCGGTTCTTGGATGACGTATTTATTATTGAGCAAGGACAGGCAAAAAGACTCTTAAATGGAGTCCTGGAGGGGTACTGTAGAGACCAAGAGGGGAGGTTTGAGAAGGAGAGGATTAGGAAAGACTGCAGAAATTGAACTTCAGGAATAGCTTGAGGCACGGTGATGGAGCTGGATCCAGTGATGTGGGCCTGAGGGTTTGCAAGGCAGGGGGCAGAGAGCACCATTCTGAGGTACTTCTCCCAAGGTTGCAGCTGCAGGCTGTAAGCTCCCTGTAGCCATGGCACTAAGGTTCTTCTAGGAACTCTAGAGGCTAGTTCATGAATAGTCATGCTAAGGTCTAATATTTTTGAGAAGTCACATTCTTCCTTCTGAACTTTTCTTAAATGTGAAGCAAAAAGCATGCTCTATTAATGCTATTTATATGGAGTTAGTCTTTTTGAGTTTTTAATAAGGTAACAATGGGTCAAGATAGCTTTTCTAGCATCCTGACTCTACACCTGTCCTGGTGACTTCATACGGTGTTCAATAATGTGGCTTTTTACTTTTTGCCCTCTCCTGGTTCTGCTTCCCTCCCCACTTATTTTATAGGGATCTTTTCTTTCTTTGGTCCTGTTGTGTCAGCTTTGTTTAATATGTATTTTACTCCCAGCACATTCTTCTCAGTATGGAGTTTAGTCTTGGAAGGGAATTTAGGCTGCTTATGTTTGAGAGTTGTAGAAACCACATGGTTCCAGCCCCTTCACACCTTGTCCTGGACTTCTGCATATTGGAGTGTGTGAACTCCTACCCAGTTTCTGCAGCTGTTTTTAAATTGGCCTTCCACACTGTCCAATGAATGTTTGCTTCTGATTTTAGGGTTCTCAAATCCATCAGATGTTCTGCTCACCCCCTCTGCTTCATCCTGAAAGGATTCTGATACCCCATGGATCTTGTAGTTGTCTCTGGTTTGTCTGCACTTGTCATATTTGGGATTTTTGTAAGGTACATTGGCTCATACTTATACTGATTCTCACAAAAGAGTACCCCCCCCCAAGGTTTATAAACCTGACAGAGAGAGTACTGCACCAGGTTTCTTCTTTCCAACTTGTCCTACTTTGTATTGAGGAGGAGGAGGAAGAAGGAGGGAAGGAAAAAAGCAAGGAAATAAGAAGCAGGAGGTGATTGCCCTCCCTTTTACATGGATGACATCGATGACTTTTGCTGGGATGTTCTCTGTCTGACCCTTTAGGGCATGAACAAAGCTCAGGTGGAGTCTGAGTCAGGAGTCCCCTGAGGAAGCTGAGCTACAGCCACCACCCCCAGAGTTACCATCTTCATCTTCATCCCCACTGCTGGAGCCTGAGGGGTTACTTGCTTCATCCTCTTCTTCATCTTCTTCCTTATTCCCTTTTGATCCCCCTGAGGGATGGTAGTCGACCCAAATAGTCTCTGCCGAATCTATCCCTGGAGCCTGCAGCCCCTGCTCCTCTCGAAGACCTTCTTGCAGACTCTGTGCTGATGAGCACCTCAGATCTGTGCATCTGGACTTGGGGTTCGGGCTTCCTGTCATAGGCATGTTCTTGCGCTTAGTACAGGTTGTTTCTTTATATGCAGCATATTCTTCAGGTGACAAAGACTCGAGCCAGAGATCCAAGTCCACCTTGTACTGTTTCTGCAGCTCCTCAGCTTGGCTTTTATATTGTTCCTTCAGGCTTTGTGGGATGAGCTGCCAGCGTCTGCCAATCTCAACCATGCGCTCCCTCAGGGGCAAATGTTGCAGCTCCCTACTCGACCATGAATCTTCATGAAACTTGTGGTATCCATTCATGGGGGGTTTCTTGGGCTCTCCATAAAATTTTACTTTCTTAGAAAATGTATCAGTTTTTGGAAGATATCTCACTTCTTTTATACTTCCCTGAAAATTCTTCTGGGCTTCGATTCGGACCCTCTTGGAAGCATCAGATTTCTTGGAGTTCTGGACTAGATCAGGGTGATCTTCCCTGAATCGTGCCAGTTTTTCCTCAAACTCTCGTTTTTCCTTCTGGAAATCCTGAATATATTTCTGCTTCATCTGCTCTGGCAGCTCCCTGTATTTCTTAGACAGAATCTTAGTCAGCTCCTGGTTTCTCAGCCCAGGGTACATTTGGGAGTACTGGGGCCATTGCTCCTTAAAGAAACGGATATAAGCAGTCAGTGGCTTCTTTGGGAAGTCTGGATGTTTCTTGCCTTGTTTGCTTTTGTTTGGATTTTTAACATGTTTCTTAGCTTCCAGGACTAATTCTTTCAAAGTGCAGTACTTGTTCAACTTATGAGAAATCTCTAACCATTTGAGTTTGCACATTTCTCCAGAAAAATTTTTAAAAGCTATTTGTTCCCAGTCCAGATGTGACTGAGTTGTTTGGGACACGTGGTTGTCATTGGATGGGAGATTATTTTCCATGCACTCCAGTAACATCAGGATGTCCTCTTTGGACCAGCGGTCTTGGCTTTTAGGCAACACCATTTTGAGGTCTCTGGGCCACTTATAAGGTCTTAGTCTTGTAGACACGTCAGCAGCAGCACAAAGCTCTTTACTCCCAAGTCTCAGCAGGTAATTGATTTTGGAAGTCTTGCAGTCTTTGTGACTCTTTATTTCTGAGGAGAAAGAAAGGAAAGTTACTCTCCTTCATTGGTATTAATGAGAAAAATCACACTCCACTTGGGATATGTCCCTTGTATAATTTATAATATCAATGGCAAACTGCCTCACATAAGTAAAATTGCATACAAATACATTCAACATTAAATAAAACTAGATCTTGCCTGGAGGATAAATAAGAAGTATAACATGGGGGCTTTGGGAGGAAAAATATGCATAAGAAGGGAAAAAGAACAAACTTAAGAGGCAAATGGAAGGTGAAATTCTGAGAATGAGTTTCTGAATATCTGAAAACAAATATTTTTGAGAACTATTTTTAATTCTCAGTAGAGTATGGAATAAAATAGCCTATGAATGACATTAGAAAATTCACTGGAAGCGTGAAGATCTTAATAGTTATAATAAAGTCACATAAGTAATGAATGTATCAGAAAATAATAGATTAAAATAATTCTAAAAATTAAAAGCATAATTAAAGTCCATATTTGAGGTAGAAGAGAGAATAAATAACAGTCCAGATATTAGACTCCATGATGTGGAAAAGGCTTTTGAAAAATTCTTCCATAATAAATGAAGATATAAATAAAACAGAATTAAAAATTGCAAAAGAATGAAAGCTTTAAAATTAAGTGTGAAGGACTGAAAAGAGTAAACTTGAAAGTTATTGAATTTTTAATTTTAAAAATCAGACAAAATACTATTTTATCAGTGTTCTAAGAAAAATGAAAATAAAAACAAACTTAATAATAGAACAGAAAGAACAATTGAGAAAAAAGTAACATTCAGATAAGAAGGTAGAAAAAGGAATGAATAAATAAATAATTCCATACATTGTGTTTATGTTCACAACTTAACTCTCAAATGGCTCAGGGATAAAAATTTGTCTTAAACTTCCAAATGTTTTGTAAGTAGTGATTATTAAAAAGAAAAAACAAATAAATGTAAGATGTATTCTAATTTTGAAAAAGGGGAAATTACATAAAATTGACATTAGAAAAAAGATATGGAATATTTGGAATCTGAATTTAGGGAGGAAGAATTACTGTCTTCCCAATTCTAAAAGTTAGGATGATGTGTGTTGAGCAGTGGAAGTGCAAATACAGTTGTCTTTTTATTGTTATGTGGCTCTTTTATGAGCCAGGCATTCTTTTTGAATTGTAGTCAGTTGAATAGTGGCCCCCCAAAATGTATGTCTAAGTCCTAACCATCATACTTGTGAATATGATCTTTTGGAAGTAGGATCTTTGCAGACGTAATTAACTTGATAATCTCCAGATGAGATCATTCTGATTTAGGGTGGGACTTAAATCTAATTACTGGTGTCCTTACAGGAGAAAGAACAGAAAGATTTTAGACTTGGAGACAGAGGGAAGGGCATATGAAGGCAGAGGCGTAGATTGGAATTATGCTGTCACAAGCCAAAGAAAGCCAAGGGTTGCCGGCAGCCACAGCAGCTAGGAGGGAGGTAGAGGTGGATTTTCCCTCAGAGCCTCTAGAGGGAGCCAACTCTGTCAACACCTTGATTTTCAACTTCAGGCTTTCAGAACTGTGAGAGAGTAAATAGTTTTAAGCCACTCAATTTGTGATAATTTATTACGACAGCCTTAGGAAACCAATATGCAAATGTTTTACATTATTATCTTATTTTTCTCCTCCCGACTGTATGAGGTGATTTTACCCTTATTATTCCATTACACAAATGATGAAACTAGGAAAACTAAGAATTTATATAGCTTCCCAAAGTTACAGAGGTAGTAAAATGTATCAAAAAATAACAACCAAGACTTTTAAAAAAGAACATTCAGATAACAAAACAGATTTTGTAAATTAAAAATACCATAACAAAAATAAAAATTCCAATAGAATATTAGGAAAATAAAATTGAGAAATTAGATTAACAATTTAAGAGGCTGTAAAATCAGTTTCCAGTGAGAAAAGCCAAAGAGACTCTAACAAGGGCCAGAATTTACAGGTAAACACATTATTCCCATTGGAGGTAGGCATGAGATAAAAGCCAGAATATTTCTCTTCATCAACAGGATCACAGAAACTAACATTTTTCTTGAGAGTGGAAGAGGAGACAATTATTGGAATATTCAGAGTTTAATTAAACATAGATGAATTAAATTCTGGAGTTATTTTAGGTAGTTTTTCCACTTAAATAAAAATATGCTTAGAAAATAAAATTTATTTTGTATTCTGATTGTGACCAAGCCAGTCTTTTTCCTACCTTGAGAAACGAAACAATTAAATTGCAAAATAATCTATTTTATCTGTGGCAATAACAAATCCTCTAAGTGCATTTATCTCTCCTTGAAGGGGCTGTTATGTTTGTGAGTTCTTCAGTCTTTTTACTGTAATAAAATGTTCCCATATTCCTTTTACTTTCTATAATATTTTTGTGATGCTTCTCTGTTCATCTCTGGGCCAGGTCTCTCTCTTCTCCTGCTTCTTTAAAAGGCTCAGGAGGTAGAGCCAGGGAGGATTCCTTAATAGCTCCAGGCACAATCCTGCTAGTGGATGCTGGCCAAACTGGTATGATGGTACATTTCAAGAGGCAGCTAGTACTACAACCTGGTTACTGGGTGCTAGCATTCTGTCCATCAGTGGTCTCTAGATAGTGCGCTATGTAAGTCACCCGCAGTGTAGTTGCTCCTCTGGTCGTGGTTACCCTTTCTGCAGTCCCTGAACACCATGTATTATCACTAGGTAGTTCTAAAGCTCATCACTGAGTAATGGCAATCTACTGCCCACGGATAGTCTGATTAATTGGAGCTTGTACTATCACTGCAGCAATGGCAGATGGTGCTTTCTCATCTTCAGACCTTTTTGCAATTGTTGCCCTTCCAGATACATCTAAAAATAAACCATTTTATATTATCCTGTTGGAAGTGCTCCTTGACAGGATCTCCCTGACCTGTTAAGAATCAGAAATCTATGCACTATGTTCTACCACTCTTTACCCTTTATACTTGTAAAGATTTGTGTTCCAGAAAAACCTTTCTTAAGTCTTTATTAGAGCTCCTTTGGACCATGCTCTGCTTAGCACTAAAAAGTCTCCAGTGGAGTGGTTTAAAAATATAGGATTATTCTTCCCTGGATTTAGCAAGATGCAAACTCCAGTGATTTATGTAACATGGAAACCATCAGTTACTGTGATAAATGTGCTGGAGCCCCCAGTTAATTCCAATATTTTCTTTAAGCTCTTATGGTCAAAAGAGCTTAAGGTCAGACCTTAGTTTTCTTACTTGTGAAGTATTAGATGCCACAGTGAATGTCAGTCCACAGACCCAAATAGTGTCTTAGGAGGTCGACTTCTTTAAAAGAAAAGCAATAAAGTGGATCAGAGATAATATCAGAGGCAGCAGTATTAGAACCAGAGAAACCAAAATGTGAACTAAACACAATATACAAAAAAGATAAGGATAGATGTTAGAAATATTAAACAAAGAACAAAAGCAAACAAAAAATGGTAGGTAGATAGTTTAAGTATAAACAATAGCTAAAATAAAGAAAACAGGTATGTGCAATACCTTGTAAAGTAAATGCAGTCAGAGGAAAAAATTGGTACATTGAAAAATCAGAATGAGGAATTGTTTCATGGAAAATCAAGAGTGAATATAGACATTTTGAAAAATCCGTGGGAAAATGAAAAAGATATAGAGGATAATGGTAAAAGTGCAATATGTAGATAAAAGGAATCCTAGAGGGAAAAATATAAGGATGAGGAAATATGAGAAGATATGGCTAGGATCACGGACAACAAATCTCAAAGTAAATAGAAGCAAAGATCTCAGAGGGAACAGGTCCATAGGATACTAAGTGGAAGAAAGAAGGAAAAAAACCATACACTTTAACTACACTTCTAAAAATACTGTTGTGAAATTTAGGAATATCAAAGATCATAAGAAGTGAATATAAATGTCCAGAGAAAAAGAGGAGATTGTCTCAAAGGAACATCAATTAGATTAACATGAAACATTTCTAGTTATTACTGGAAGCAAGAAGAAATTTTAAAAATGTTTAAATTATTAAAAGGAAATAACATTCGGCCTTGATTCCTGTATGCTACCAAATTGTCATTCAAATGCGAGGACATGATCAATACTTTTTCAAGTGTACTAGGTATAGAAGTTTGTCATAAAAAAACATATTTCAATAACACTTTTGGAGGAAGCACTCAAATAAAAACAAATCAAATTAGGGGATGCACAAAATATGGGAAACAAGAATGCAGTGGTAGGGTTTATTGTTAGAAAAAATATTAAAATCAAAGCAGAGAAAATGAGTATATATAAATAAATTAAAAATTTACATCTTACAATGAAGTATAATGGGTCTTTGGTGATGGGAAATAGTCAAAACCATGCTTTTCTTGATTGTGGGATAATATAGTTATCATTTTTTTAAAAAGATGACAAGAATTATATAGGACAAATTAACTTTAAAAATTAAGATGGTAAAATGATTCCAAATATGTCAACAATTAGAATTAACATAATGGATTAAATTTACCAGATAAAAATATATATTTTCATACTAAACCAATAAAAAATAAATGGAGGCCAGGTGTGGTAGCTTATGCCTGTAATCCTAGCATTTTGGGAGGCTGAGGGGGAAGGATTGCTTGGGACCAGGAGTTTGAGACCAGCCTGAGCAACATAATGAGACCCCATGTCTATAAAAAATAGAAAAATTAGCTGAGTGTGGTGGTGCACACCTACAGCCCCAGCTACCTGGGAGACTGAGGCAGGAGGATTGCTGGAGCCCAGGAGTTTGAGGTTGCAGTGAGCTATGACGATGCCACTGCACTATAGTCCAGGAAACAGAGAGTGAGACCCTGTCTCGAATAAATAAATAAATAAATGGAAATCGATTGTTTAGAAGAGACACTAAAACATTATGATAAGGGAAATTTTTAAAAATAAAAGAATAAAAAATTCTAAGTGAAAGAAAACTAACCTTTGTAGTTTTCTCCCAGGCAAAACACTAAGTGGAAAAATCTAGTTTGTTTTAGAGGGACACCATGTAATAAAAATGTTAAGTTCCATAAGATACACCAATTTTAAACATGTAGAACCTAGCAAATACTCCCAAAGGTGAAAGCAAAAAAAAAAAAAAGTAGAAAAATGATAGAGTTACAATGAAATATCCACCATTGCATTAGAGAATGAACCTATATCTCAATTATAGATAAGTCAAGCACACAAAAAAAAATACAGGAAAGACATCAGGTATTTGAACTACCCAGTTAACAAGATTAAGCTTATTAACAGGTACCAAATCCAGTCATTACAGAACCCATTATTTTCAAACATGTTGGTAATTCTCTAGGTCCTAAAGCAAGTTTAAATAATGCAACGTAATGTTACAACAAAAATCTTTAGTAAACTATGAAAAAAAAGGGAAATTTTTTAATCCTAGAAAGTGTGTGCTAAAAGGAAATATAACCAATGATACTACAAATGGGGGATTCTTAGAAGCATTCTCTTTCTCTCTCTCTTTTATTTTATTTTATTTTATTTTATTTTATTTTATTTATTTTTATTTTTTTTTTTTAAGAGACAGACTCTTACTCTATTGCCCATGTCTGGCTAATTTATAAAATTTTTCGTAGAGAAGGGTGTCTCAATATGTTGCCCAGTCCAGTCTCAAACTCCTGGCCTCAAGTGATCCTCCTGCCTCAGCCTCCCAAAGTGTTGAGATTATAAGCGTGAGCCACCATGACCAGCCAGAAGCATTCTCTTTACAACTAGATACAAGAACAAAGATGTTCACTATTCCCGCTTCCACTCAACACTGTGCTGGAGGTCCTAGCTGGCATGACTTATAAAAACGCTGGTGGAGTAAAGGTAGGAGAAGAAAGAAGTAGTAAAATCACAGGATTAGAAAGAAGAAAAAAAATTGTTGTTATATTGGTATCTGTAGAGGATGATTATCTTATATGAAAGAAACTATTAATATATAACAACGTATTTTTAGAAAATATAGGAAGGTGGTAGGAAAACCTGTTGAAGATAAAGACTGAGACCTACCAAGCTCTGACTGATCTGGCCCTTGCTTGTCTCATTCCACTTTTGTTTCTTGCTCCCTCCCAATTCCATGGCTTTTTTCAGCCACTTGAACTCCTTCCCACCTTGAAATCCCCACCCACCACACCCTCACTGCCCTTCAAGTCTGCCTTGGAATCCCATTTCCTTATTCTAGCCTAAGTTTACACTGCATTGTATATTCCCTCAGTTCTCTGTTGTTTTTTCCTCTGTAGCACTCACCCAAATTGTAACTAAAATTCCTACAGCTATGTGTGAATTGCCTTGGTTCCTGACTAGACTCTGGCCTTCACAAGAGCAGGAACTATGTCTGTCTTGTTCATGGCTGCTCCTCAGTACCTAGCACAAGTTGCTAATAAATGACCAATGAAATAATTCAAGAATGTGTTTGGAATTATGGTTCACAATACTGAAAATATATTTATAGACTGAAAGGCAGAAAGTATCAAATCACAGTAGTAATCATCACAAGTTAAAATATTCTCTAATATATATATATAAACTTAGATTAGTTATCTGGAGTGGTTTCAGAGAATCCTATATGAACCTTTGACCAAAAGTATTTTATTTTCGTTCTTACCTTGCAATTATGCAGGACCTCTACTGATCGCCTGTTCTCTCCAATTACTGGCTGATTTAAGTATTATTAATAATCTATGTCAAGATTCTCTAGTTCACAGTTTTTCAACAGCAGAACTATTTACATTTGGGACTGGATAATTCTTTGTTGTGGGGGGCTGTCCTGTGCCTTGGAATTTTTAGCAGAATCCCAGATCTCTACCCACAAGATAGTAGAGTGCCAATAGTAACCACCAGTTGTGACAACCAAAAATGTTTCCAAACATCAACAGATGTCCCCTGGAAGGAAAAATCACCACCAGTTGAGATCACTGCACAGCTATTGGAAGAAAATAAATATGACGTATTTATAAGATCCTAAAAATGATTTAGACATGCTACTTGGTTCTTAAAATCTAGATGAACTTGTAAGGCATTAAGTAACAAGTCAGTTGAAGATTTCCTTATAAATATATATACCAGGGAATAAATAATATTGTGAAAGAAAATTACAAACCAATTAGTAACAATCTAGCCACTCAATTCTCAGGAAAAGATAAATTTTTTTGATATATACAGACAAGTGTTAAAGGAGAGGATGTTAAGTGGAAAACAATTGTATCTATAGTCTGTTCTTACCTGGTGTTTGCAGAGTGCTCTTACTACAGATTTATTGAGAAGTGATGTCTGATTACTCTGAACTTTTACTGAGACAGTGCTTCCATCACTCGATATATTAATAATAAGAAACTTCTCTGAACTACTGCAGCTCTCTAGAAACCGTGTCGATCTTCCGTGCACAAGGCTACAAGAAGTACATAAATTTTCCTTGATCATCCTTTTCTGCCGCTGGCAGGCTGCTTCCTTCTACTAATGTGATTTTTTTCTTAATAGGATTAAGATAATGTAGTGCTCATTGTGGGCTTTTCCCAGACAGCTTTAGAAATGAATCTAAGGTGAGGGAAAAGACTAAAAACAGAATTCCAAGTGGCTGGGAATAAAGGAACATGTGAGCAAATAAATTTTTTTCCAAGATTGGATTGAATGAAACAATCACCACTGATCTTCTTTCCATATTGTAACTACTTTTCCCTCCTCTTCCAGTTTTCTCTAGATTTTCTGCCTATCTTTCACAAAGATATTTCATTTCCTATTTTCTAAAATAAGAAAATGAATTTAAGATCCCCTTTTAAAACAAGGACATGCTTCTCATTTCTAAGTACCCTGAAGTTTAAAAGGTTTAGAGGTGTCAAAGTCCAATATGTATTTTGTACCTGGCCTCAGCTATTTTAATGAAACCTCAGATGAATATCAAAGGTGGAAAATTAAATCTTATAGCATCATAGAAGTTTGAGACTTAAGATGTTAAAAAGCAATTCTATCTCTTAAATAAAATTTACAGGAGCCCATTGTTTTGTACTGAGCTCTTGCAGTAGGCCCCAACAGACCATATCAAAACAGAGTCACTCATGCTAAAGTTATGTTAGGTAGATAGCAAGGGAGACTCTCCTAGGGACAAAGTGAGTGCCTTGCCTAGGGCAGCCCTGTCTTGGTGCTGTCCCACCTTAATCCTGCCCCAGTAACTGCCACACCTGGGAAGAAGGAGGAATCCCTGCTAAACTGCAAAATAATGCATGGTATCCCCCAGCCCATCGGCCAGGCAGCCCAGGCACAGTAGGATTTGGAAAGTGACCTAGAGTAACCTAGGCTAATTATCATGTTGGTAACTGTCCATTGAAGTGGTTCCATGGTGATGTCTGAACCACCGAGGAGGGCCCAATCCAGACAGTATAAAACAGGACCCCAGATCATAATCAGAGTCTTTTTTTGTTACGACAAAGGGCCCGTTTGCCATTTTGTGGTGAATGTATCTTGCTCTTACTCTGTAAACCTATATCTTGCTCTTGCTCTGTAAACTTATCTTGTCCTTCCTCAATGAACTTCGTTTCACACTTGTCTTGCTTTTGGTGTGTCTGGTCATTCTTCCACTAAGAGCACACCAAGAATCGAGAACAGACAAGATTACCGATCCTAAACCCCAAGGGTTCCACATCCCTAAACCAAATCTAAGTTCCTTACCAGACTTTCTGAGAAATCAGGAGAGATAGATAATAGCAAAATGCCAGAACTGAACAGTTTAACCAGCATGATAAGGATTGCTCTATGCTTTAATCTTTCAAGGAGAGTAACCTAACATTAACCAATTCCCTTTTTGTATTATGCTGTTTCCTTGTTTCTGCACAAGCTACCTTATAAAAACCAACTGTTCTGCTATCCACAGCATAGCATCTCTCTATTTTTACATGAGATGCTTTATGGTTTATGAATCATAAATAAAAGCCAATCTGATCATTAAATTAAATTTGTTGAAATATTTTCTTTTGACATATCCAAACATATAATGAAAAAACCCAAACAGATATGAGGAAATTGGACCAAAATCACAAATACAAAGCAGGAGTTGAGCTAAGAACAGAAATAACAATTTCTGATTTGAAAGCAGTGTGGCTTCCATTATCTAGAAACAGCAACATTATTTTACATATCCTGAAGCCTTGGTCACTAACAATAATCAAAGGACAGATGATGGGAGGACACCTGGGTAGACATTCCTCTCTGTGCCCTCAGTATCCTCAGCTATAGCCAGTGAAAATGACAAATTATATAAAGCTGGTTAAGTTGAGGGCACACAGCAAGCATTCCATTTATGCTACCATAATGCACTGCTTTATTTTACCACACACAATTTTCTTTTTTCTGCTCCTTTTGTTAACTTCATGGTCTCATGTTCCTTAATGTGTCCTTTATCCTATGTTTTTCCCAGGATTCTATCATTGATTATGTTCTCTTCTCATTTTGTACACTCTCCCTTTTACGATTTCATCCCTTTGGCCTTAACTACACTAAATATATGTTCTGTATATGGGTTTTTATTTTTATAAAGAATTTAATTTTTGCCAAAAAAAATGTGACCAGATAAATGAATCAGTCTCTTCTGGGAATGAGAAGAAAGAAGTTCCAGACATTTGATGTAACTGTCAAGAGTCCCAGTGGTCTCCCCTCAATTTCATTTTTAAATTGTAGGTATGTCCGAGATTATAATTCTAATACAGGTCTTCAAAATTGAAAGATGACCACTGGCCTGGTGGCTCATGCCTGTAATCCCGGCTACTCAGGAGGCTGAGGCAGGGGATGGCTTAGGCCAGGAGTTTCAGGTTGCAGTGAGCTATGATCTCACCACTGCACTCCAGCCTGGGTGACAGAGCAAGACTTCGTCTCTTAAAAAAAAAAATGAATATCAAAGATGGGAAATTAATTATTAGAACATCATAGAAATTTGAGACTTAAAGTGTTAAAAAGCAATTCTATCTGTTAAATAAAATTTACAGGAAGCCATTGATTTGGACTGAATTCCTGCTCTAGGCCCCAAGAGACTAAACCATTGCTGAAGTCCTAGCTACTTGGGAGGCTGAGAAGGCGGGATCACTTGAGCCCAGGAGTTTGAGGTTGCAGTGAGCTATGATCGCACCACTGCACTCCATCCAGCATGAGTGACAGAGTAAGACCCTGTCTCAAAAAAAGAAAAAATCAAAGGCACATCTTTAATGTCTGTAGTAGCTAATTCCACCCACATACACTAGTAAATCTAAGCTAAATAAGAATATTATCTATAAAGTATTCATTGAAAAAAGGGACAAACAGAAGATTGATAACAAGGTGATATTTAGGGCATAATGGCTGTTGCTTATTGAAATTTTAGTCTCAGTAGAGAAAGCTCAGGAACTTTAGCTGAAAATAGTAAGCAGTGTTGGATTGATAGCCCAGAAAGTGAAATTATACAATCTGAGATCACTTGGAGAGATACAGATCATAAAAGAAGCTGGTGATAAACTTTCTTTATTAACTAATAAATGGCTGCATGAAATGTGTGGCAGGAGAAATGAGAAAGTTGACTACAGAGTCTGTGTAGTGTAGATGAAAAATAAAAATAAACCTCTCAGTGTGTATTCATCATTTCCAGATACATCTCGCAGTTTGATGTGCCACATGCCTAAGCTTGAACCAGTAGAATGGGAACAGAAGTGCCATAGAAAAACATCAAGTCATTCCCTTAAAGTCAGGTCCTCTTGCTCAAGATATTTGTTCAGCTTTCCTGCTGAATAAGAGATGGCAACAAATTGCATTTTCTTGCACAAAGAGATGAAATCTAGTTGTTGGAAATGTCGGTTTTCCCCTTGACTACTTCCTACATTTGGATAAATTGGTGAGAGGAACACATCCTCCAACTCATTGAAAATTGGAGTCTTTGTTAGATTACATCAGCCTGTGCCCAAACTAATCCCATGATAGGTATTCACTGACACTGAGTACCTGTGAGAAATGAACTCTCAGTTTTATGGGATTGAATAAATTATAGATGATACAAATTCTTCACATTTTAGTCATTATTTATCCCATGACTATAACTGAAGATACTTTCCTTTTTTTCTTGACAAATATGGGTATCTCATTTTGTTATAGAAATGTGCATTCTCTATCTGTATTACTCTTTGAAATGTAAATGTGTTTTGTGTTTGCCACAGTGAAGGAGATTAATGTCATTTTATGCTTAGTGAATGACTTACTATATATGGCAATTTAATTCCTGGCGGTTTCCATCATTCTGTCTTGTTTTATGTTTCCTTATCACAAAGTTTCTTCACTGTACATACTGGCCATCCCTGAGGAAATTTCAAAATCAACCTTATGCAAGAAAATTAAGATATAATTATTTCAAACCTCAAAACAATGGCATTTCCTTAGCACGTGAATCTGGAAATCAATCTATTTCTTGCCTTTTGTTGACGTTTCTTTTAATATTTTCTGTCCTATTATATTAGCTACATTTTAGAAAAGTTTTTTAATGTTAGAAAAAATATGTGTTCTTATTAACCCTTTAATTCTTATGTGAGAGACAGAATATTAATAACTGCATATAGCTAGGGCATAACAGTCCATGTCAAGCACAAAGCAGGCGTTTTCATAAACATATACTTCCATATGAAAAATAACTTTAAATTGTATTTTTGTGTAAAGAATTGAAATGCAGTTATGAAGGTTGCTGTTAAGGTTAAGAAATAATGGGCGTGAGCATGAATGCAAGAGACTACATGTATTCCATTTTATTGTCAAGATGGGATGCAAAGCCATTTACTGAGAAGAAAGGAGAAGGTGGATTGGGCTTGTGGGCAGCAGTAAAGTTATAGATTAGCCACTGATGAGATGGAGTGAAAGAACTACCAAGAAAACTGAAATAATAAACATAATCATATTATTAATAATAATATTTTAATATTGGCAGCAAATATTTATTTAGGATATACTCTTTTCAGGTATTAGAATAAATTCTATATTGCATTATGTGATCTGATTCTCACCAGCAGTCATTGGAATGTTGGTCTGTTACCTACATCACGTTATCTGAGAAGCAACACACCACGAAATTAAGAACACAGATGTTAGAGACCAGTCGCCTTAGTTCAAATCGCTTGAATTTCTCATGTCTCAGTTTCTTCATTGTTATCATTAGATTATAGCTGTTTTGATATGTAAAGCATATAGAACACATTTATATGTACAACACATGATAAGTGCTCAATAAATGTAAGCTCTATAAACTCTTATTACTAGGACTGATTAATGACACAACTGTGGCCCAGTGAATTTAGGTGACTTGTTCAAGGACCCACAGCATCACTCATTCCCAGGTATGGCAGATAGCAATGTTTACCAAGCTTTAGATTTTCTTTTATTATTAACAAGCATTTGTTAATTTCTACAATATGTTCAGGAAGTATATTTAATGATATAAATACACTGGTGAATATATAAGGGGAATACAGAAAGTTTGTGGAAAAATGGAATTAAAAGATAAAAATAAAAAGTATTAATTTTCTTCCTTAACATAAGCTCCATCAAGTTTAAGACACTTTTGTAAGAGATAATACCAGCCATTTAGTCAATCCCTAAAGAACTGAGAGTCTTGGGAATTTAACCACATTGATGCAGTGTTTTTTTCTTTTTCTTTTTTACAGTCGATAATGTAAAAAAAAAAAAACATAAAAAATCTTTAAGGATTAGGAAACAAAAAGAAGTCAGAAGGAGCCAAATCAGGACTATAAGGTGGATGCCTAATGATTTCCTATGGAAACTACTGAAAAATTTCTCTTGTTTGATGAGAGAAATGAGCAGGAACATTGTGGTTGTGGAGAAAGACTCTCTGGTCAAGCTTTCCCAGGTGTTTCTCTGCTACAGTTTTGGCTAACTTTCTCAAAACACTCTCATAATAAGCAGATGCTGTTGTTCTTTGGCCCTCCAGAAAGTCAATAAGCAAAATGCCTCAAGCATCCCAAAAAACGGTTGTCATGACCTTTGCTCTTGACCGGTCCAATTTTGTTTCAACCGGACTACTTCCAACTCTTAGTATCTATTGCTTTGATAGTGCTTTGTCTTCAAGATCATTCTGTAAACAATGAAAAACTTGATTAAGTTTAAAGCAAACTTGCATAATTTAAAGTTTTTCACAGGAACCTCAAATCCTAAAAATTTAAACCATTGAATTAATGTTTCTATCTTTAATGGCAAAATTCCTTTCAAATAAGATAATTGTATCATCCATTTATTAATTTAATCATTCAAATATTTGTTAAGTTTCCATTATGTTCTAGACATTGTGTTACCTCCTGGGAAAATCGCAGTGAATACAACAGACACTTCTTTAAATTTTAGAATTTATACTATTATAAAAAACGAAAAGGACCAGATATTCTGGATTCACTAAAAGACAATCTTTGGATTTTTTTAAGTTTAAACAGTTTTATTTTTAAAAACATTACGGAGCATAATTTCACATTAAAAATCTTACAGTACCAATAGAAGTATTATGGCAGAATTTTCCACAACAAAATTGTAGCACACAAATCCACGTGATTGCTTGACTTCTTTGAACTGTCAATACACTGCACCCTGTTTAAACGGCTGTACCTGAAAACCAAGGTATGCAATGCCTTAGGATTAGAAGTCATGAAGTTATACTGTCAAGAATCTGGGGAAAGTGACAGGAATATTCTATTGTCCTTGTGTTTGAACCCAACTTCCAACAAGGTAAATGCCACAGCTACGATAAAATGTCTATTAGCTGTAAACAGACATTTAATACTGAAACCCACCTAATTTAGACATTTCAGTGTTAAGATTTCTATGAATAAAAATCCACTTTAGTTCGGTTATGAATAAGAAAGGACCCTATTTCAAAATTTTGATCTTGTGACATTGAGTCTTTTCTCCCCTTATGTTGAGAGACCAGAAAGCAGGCGAACTTAAATTTATTTTACAAATAAAAAAATAAACTTACAGGCTTTAGAAAAGCCACGTACTCCAAACAAATCTGCAACATAGTCTCATAGGCCCAAAGAAAAAGTCAGGGAGAGCAGTTTATTATCCTCCGACTAACTAGCATTGGGGAGGGATGGATGCAAAAGTCCCAGGAAGAGGATATTGCGAATGAGTCTTATCTTCTACTAAAGTAAGTCTCCCGGGCCAACACGCAGCACCTTCTACATTCCTCGCAGGGAGGGGAGAAAATAGGCAGTCAACATTAAACATTACATGCCCCTCTCAGGCTCCACGTGGGGGCTGCATTGAGCCCACCAAGCTTTCCAGATCACCTGGAAGTCAAATTCCCCCCGACAGAGCATTCCCGACTCGGGCAGCAAGGTGAAGGCCTCGATGGCCCTAGAGCGCAACGCAACCGCCCGCGGAGAGGCCTGCAGGCGGGACCTCCCCGGTTCCCGGCTCGCTGCACCACCACCGCCACCCAGCCAGTTCCCCTCCAGATGCACCAGGCCCAACCCGAGGACCAAGACTACAGAATTGCTGCCAGCAGCTTTGTCACGTGACCCATTTGTGCCTTTCAGTCCCCGAACTCCGCGGGACCCAGGTACAAGGGGCCTGGGGCGGCGGGTGACCTTCGAAGGGGCCCCACCCATTGGGCCTCAGCTGACAAAAAGTCAATCTTTGTATTGAGGGTCAAGGAGAATTTCCTGTAAAATACATGATTGTTTCTTTTTCCCCAGAGGATAAACCAATCAGTACCATTCATTAGATCAAGAGGAGGGGAAAGATTTCACCCTGAAATGTGCACTGTGGTGACCCGGTCTGTCCATGATGTACAGAGTCTGTGTTCTTGCTTGAGATCATTAAACTGGAATTACACATCCATAGATTTTCAGAATTTCAGTAAGCTCACAAAGCAGGGGAACAAGCACAGTATATATTTAGGACCACAGGAGATGATTTTAATTTAAAGAAAATGGACCAACAAAATTCTGCATTTCACACTAATAACAATAAATGAGGTTACATTAAAGTAGAAAAACTTAGAAGACAGTAAAGTATGATTGATTTGCTTCAACTGAGCAGGGCTCCCCAGCACACGGCGTTCCCACACTTGGTGTCAGGTTCCTGACTCATCCCTGCTCATCTGTGGCCAGTGGAAAAGAAAGGCCTGACAGGGAAAGAGAAGGAGCCAGCAGGGTACTTCCATATGAGGGAACTCTTGGCAACATTCAAAAAGCTCACACTTCCACTCTCAAAATCGAGAAACACACCAACCCGGCCCAGAGGTTTCTCGACATAGTGAGGAACCATCGGGGAGGTGGTCAAGAGACTGTAGTGATTTTCCTCCTTCACACATAAAAGAAGAAATACGTCCTCAGATTCCAAGAGTGTGCCATTCTTCCTCACCCAGGAATCCTTACAGACCCCTAGAGCCCAGTCCCAAGAGTCGTCCACATCCAGCTCCCAGTAATGTCTCCCAGAGGTGAAGCCCTGGGCTCCCCACGCAGCAAAGTAGTTGGACCTGTCAGAATTCAAAGACGCATCTTGATGGTCGGGTCTCAACATCAAACTTCTCACGTCGTCAAACAGCCTGATATTGTGATTGGTTATTTCATTACTGAAGTAAATCTCCACTGTGGAAAGAAGAGAATATTCTAGTCAGAATCAGTTTTTAAGTTAAATTTAGGAGATAAGAGGATCTACCTAGAGTCTCACTGGAAAAAACAGGTCAGGTTTCTAAGAAAACTTCTGTGGGAAAGTACTGAATTCAAGGACTGCCAGGATATTTGCAGAAGTAAATACCTAACCACAAGGACAACAATTCCTAAAAATTCAGAGATTATAAAGGGGAAGGAGGTGATGCCTATGCTGGTTTATCGCTTTTTATGACACCTGAAAAACTGGAAACCTGTGCATTGCAGCCAAGTCCACAATAATACAAGTTAACGCCACTGCCCTTTCTCTTTCAGGGCAGAGAAGGGGGGAACGAGAGCAATTTTTAGCTCTAAATGAGAGGCCACCATTTTGCCAGGGATATTGTAATCTGCCAGTTAAGCCAGCAAGTTGATACTTAAGATGAAGAGAAAATCTGAATATGCCTTTTTAGAAGTGATTTCCTTCTAAGCATTATCTGGCTTTTATGCCTGATCTAGGCCTAGTCGTCTTTTGTCTGCTGGACTAACTGTGGTCTGTGACAGAGATCTATATAAAGCCTTATCAACCACCAAATCACTTTATTGTTGTTCATAAATTCTCAGTTTTTATGTTTAGTTATAGAAAATCACTCATGTATTTTTAATTACATCAATTAAAATGTACATTATTACAAATTCAATTACTGTGAAACTTTAACTGGAATATATTTAAAAATAAAAGACTAGTAATTCTACCACAATAATTAACTGGACTTAATTTGAAATGTCCTGAGTTAATCAGTTCTGTATGACTCATTGAACTCTCATTATATCAGAGAATGGTTCTATGTTCCATGGAGCCTTTCTTCTGTGTGTTTCTGTTTTCTAAATAATTTATTACTGGGCTGAATATCATTACATTTCACCAGCTTTCATTTAGTTGTGTCCAAATGATGATAGCACAACTGTGACTATAAATGCCTATTTGCAGGCTGTCCTCTTCTAAATGAAAGATCATTGCAGAGGGGAAGCTGGCCCATAGGAAACCATTATTGAAGACACTGCATGGTGTTCCCACCAATGGGCTGACACTCACCTCGGAAGCGGTTGAGCTTGTCCATCAGTCCAGTGATGGGCGCTGCACTGAGCTCTGGATTCACAGGCTGGGGCATGTGCAGGTGCACGGACTCACTCCTGCAAGAAGGAAGGTTCAGTTAGTTAATCTTTCTGGTGTCTGTGTTTAATAAACAACAGATTCCAACTGAGACTGCTACTTCAAAACCCTTTTCTGATATTGTAGTGTACCTCCTCAATCCTGGAATGGGTTATGGCATTCTTAGGAAATCTTTATTGCTATTCTTCTGTTTCTACCTCCTGCCTCAAAAAAAAAAAAAAAAAAAACTTGCCTCTCTCCCTTGCTATCTGTAACTAAGTGGATTGTTTATCTCTGTATGTTTATGATTCCAAATCCTAAAAACATAGGCAACTATATTGTAGTAACTTCTCCACTGAACCCTTCAACACTTAACTTTGAGTCACATGGGCGGGGGGAGGGACACTAACTTGTGATACAAAGTCATAGAAAAAATATTAAACATAATACACAAACACACTCACACACTCACCAACATACTCACACACTAGTGATTTAATTTGTTAATAAATTATGTTTTCACTTTGTAAGAAAACACTAGATCTATGTGATAGCCCTCTTGGTGCCCCTGCTCGTGTTGAAGGTGAAACGTACCTTGTCAGTGTGTCTCCCAGATCCTATGAAGAAAAAAAATTAAACTTTAGACTTCTTCAGAAATTAGTTATTCTTCCCATCCAGGCTTTGGGTATGGGAAAGTTCAGAAAAACACCAACAGCTATCACCCCAACCTTCCTTATATTAACAAATGCATTTTCGTCTCTAAGATTCAACCCAGTAAAACATATTGACAAAATATAAATTCTTGATAGATTCAGAACTGTGAGGATGAATGAAGAGAAAGACATAGGTAGTGATTGCATTGCTGCAAACTCCCAGCCTCTGCAAGTGGTCTTTCCCAGGACTTATCCTCAAAGGGCAGCATGCCTCAAATTGAGGGTATTTCAAACCTAGGACTTCCAAACAGGAGGAGGAAATAAATGTTAGCTTTTCCCAAATTTCTACTTATTGCCTAGTGGAGACAAATATTGAATTACCATGAGTAATTTGTTCTGTCCATGTTTTTAGAGAAGTCAACTGGGTAAGGCAGACTTCAGAAGGAAATATTTCTTGGGGAATTTACTTGCACAGTTCCATAAAGCTTAGTGTTTATGGATAGGTTACAAGTTACAATTTCTCTCTATTATTCTTAAGTGGAAAAGACCCTCACCATAGATGCCAGAGATGAAGAAATATGTCTTTTGTACCAAAGAAAAAGTGGAGGGAAAAGATGTAAATGTCAGCTAATATAAAATATTTCAAGACACATCATCAGTTATTACCTGAAGCAGCTCCACATCTGGTTTATGGCACATTTCCAGCAATTTCCTGTACATTTCCTTAAGTTGTTTCCTCTTTTGATCCATTTTGGCTTCACTTCTCTGAAGTTGCTGAAAAATCTTTTGGTGTTCCTTTTTCAGTCTCTCTAAATGTTGTTTTTCTTCCTCATGGAGAGCTGGAGGCAGCTTCCTATACTCATCCCTGATCATTTCTGCCCATTGATACACATATCACTGTAGGGATATGGATTCTCAGATCACACACCCATGCCACCTTCATCCCCTTCCACTTGAATTTCATCTATTTCTCTCTGAATCATGTTCTCTACCAGTCAGCTACATGCACCCTAATTCATGTCTTCCTATTTCTTAGAATCCACACATTCATCCTGCCCCTTCCTTATTTTCCATTCTTTATTAAAAATATGAAGAGATAAACAAGCCCTTCCCTCAACATTCATCTAATTCATAAATTCCTGAACACCTGATGAAAAGCCTTTCAGGTTTAAAATATTTTATATATACCCTTGAAATTCTGAAATACCACCTGAAAACAATTGAAATTTATGATTGATTGTTCAATCATTACATGTAACATATCTGATTTTTGTTACTGAATTAGTCTCTAGTCTCAAACCTCCTTAATTCACAGCCTAAATAATCAGTTAGCAGAAAAGCTGTCCATGCATTATATTCAGGATAAAAAGCCATCACACAAAGAGCATCTTAGTAAAACGTTCAGCCAAGCCCTCAAGCTGACTCCTATCATTCTGGTTTCTTTCTTCCTGCTGTGTAAGGTCACAGGTACAATATTGTCCTGCCATTCTAAGAACATTAATCCTAATTTCATTGTGTGTATCTTCCCAATATTTATCTATTCAGTCTCTCACCCTCCCTAGTCTTTTTTTCCCCCCCATTTTTCCTCAGCTTTTCATTATGTTCAATTTTCTCCCACTTAAACCTATAGCATCATCTGGCTCCTGTGCTGTCAGAGTTCACCATCACAGACACACTTCTTAAATTACTGCTCACACCCCCCTTTCTTCCCTCTGGATATCATTGTATTCAGCACTATGAAATGCCTTCAGTCCCAATTATATACCCCTTAATTTACAGAATTCATCTCATCCAGAAATCTCTGCCTGAAATAACCATGGATTTTAAACACTTGTCCTTCAGAATTCATATGATTTTAAATCTACCTGAGAAACAGTTCCTGAACACCTGAACAATTATTTTTGAAAATTTGAATTGGTTTTCCTATGAATAAATATATCACAGAATCTCGTGGCATATGAACATTTCAAGTTCTTAATGGACTTAATGGACTGTTTTCTACCATGTTTGTCTCAAGCTGGTGGTCAGGGAGCAGTGTTCTCATACTTACCACCCACAGGGGGATTATTCTGCTCTCCTCATTTAGATTTCTCTGATTTTCTTGGATCTTTTCCCATAACAAATTCATTTGCTTTAAAAGCTTCTCCTGCAAAGGAACAGTAAATTTGAGCAGCAGTAAAGGAAATACCATACATTTCAGACCCTGACTGGTAGAGAGAGACAGGGATGTTAGATATAATTGCATTAGGGTGGTTGGGACGATCAAAATGTTTTCCTGCTTGTCTTTGATAATAATTAACAATTCTGAGAGATTTCAGAATATGGAATAATGTAGGAAACTGACAAATGAAGATTTCAGGTAATGAGGCCTATTTTCAGTTAAGCATACTGCTTCAGAACTTGCCTCTACTGATGCTAGTGCCCCGCTTTTATAGTGTACTGTTTTCCTGCTTATTCGTCCAACACTATCAAATATGTATCCAAAATAAGTCTCTGTGACCTTGTAGTTTTGGTAGCTTTACAGTACCTTAAGCATTATAGTATATACTCAAAATAACAATACCTATTAATTTAATCACCCTCCCTTTGGGTGCAAACTCCATGAAGGCAGGTATACTTACATGTCCTATTCACAATTTCATCATTCATACCTAGAACAGTATCTGGCACTCAGTGAAGAATGGAGTAACCATCCTCACGATCTTCATCTTCCTTCTAATCTCTTTAACTCTACTACCCTCCAGTTTTCAAAGTGCTCTCAGAGGCATCACTTACCCGGTGGTCTTCAGCTGCCACTTCAATGGGACAGTGTCTGTGAGCCCCGTGCTCCTGGGAGTTGGAGCAGAGCAGACAGAGCAGGCTCTTGTCCACGTCACAGAACATCTTCTTCTTCTCCTTGTGGGTCTCACACATTTGTTCCTCAGAGCTCAGGAATTGCCAGAGACTGGCTTTTCTGGCAGTTGACACTAGATTCTTCAGAAGAATATTGGTTTTGAAGTCTTTCTGCTGTGACTGTTCCCTGCACTCTGGACAATGGGCAGGAATGTGGGCTTCTTCCCAGGAAAGGCAGAGGCAGGGCCTACAAAAGCTGTGCCCACAGCTGATGGTGACTGGGTCTATAAGGTAGTCCAGGCAGATGGCACAGGTGAGTTCTCTCTGGAATGCTTGTGGGATGTCTGAGTCCATTTTCCTGAGGGAAGAAAACCAGAAGAATTTAATCTTCTGCCTTGGAGAGACAAATATCTAAGCAAAGTTTGAATCAGGTTGTGATTCAACAACATTCTTCAATTTAGAGAATAGACTTTATTTTGCAGATGACAATAATAGAAAACTAAGGCACAAAGAGAGATCAAGCTCTGTAGAGAAATATGTTGGCTGCTTAACCAACACACATCCACCTCCCCAAACCCTTTTCTACTATATAAAAGAACTCCAGATATTTTGAGGTGTTAGGGTCCCCTGAATTGCCTGGGCTTCAAGGATTTGGCCAACCTCTAGGTCCAAGGGGGAAGTCCTGACTGGTCTGGAAATCAATCACACTATTACTTGCCAGTGATTGGTTTAGGGAAGGGTAGCTAATGAATCTCGTCTACTTTCATTATTTCCTTTAATTATAACAACCATCCTATCGTGACTTTTCCAAAAGCATTCTTCTTGTCAGTGTTGGAGCAGAACTCATCACACCTTTGACCAAAATTAAAAAGAGTTAGCCTTTCATCTGTAAGATAAAACTGGCAAATCAAGCAACTATTGTTATTTAAGCAGCTATGTTAATTCAATCAGCAAGCATTTTCTGGTATGTTTACTATTCCAGGAATTTTTTGTCAATTTGGGATATACTGGTTAATATAACAACCTTATGAGAGAGATAAAAGTAAAAAAACAAAACCAATTGATAAAATGCTGAACTGTACAAAAGGCCATTTACCTGTGTGTCTTCCATCTGTCCCCCATGATCCAGAAAATATTTTTATTTTAACCCATTGATAAAAATGTATGAAAAATGTACATATACGAGACTTAGTCAGAAAACCAAACTTTTCTCATTTGATATCCTTTGTTATCTCAAACAATCCACCACTCAACATTAATTTCTAAATACAAAAGTGTTAATAGAATTAAAGTTTCTAAAACTGGATCAAATTACAAAGAAAATTTTTTATAGAAATATACAGTTGATGCTTGAACCACACAGGATGGAACTGCCATGCTCCACTTATACATGGATTTTTTCAACCAACCATGGATCCAAAATACTGTGTTCCTGGCATAAGAAACCCCTGTATATGAAGGGCCAACTTTTCATGTACTCAGGCTCCACCCTGAGAAAGGTGGAGGGGGAAGGGTACTGGGAACCAATCCCCTGCCTGTACCAAGGGACCACTGTACTAAGTTTTGCACTTGCCCTCCTATACTTTTGATCAACATCTTGCATTAAAAAATAAAAAATTTAAGGAAAAAAGGATAGCATTATTTTCTACTTCCTTTGAAACTATTTTGAAAAATTGAGTCCTTGTTTCTACACTATAAAAATAATATACTGTCCCTTTCTGTCTGACTTTTCTGTATGGTTGCCAGTGAGAATTTTCTGCAGGACCATTCATTTCCTGCTTTCTTTAACGTTTAGTCAGACTAACTGAGGTTTCTGAACAGACATTTGCAAACACTCAAGAACAAATTTTTATCCAAATCATTCCATGAATTATCTACTTACATATAGCCAAATATTCTCTTTACTGCATATACATTACTACTTGTATGGTAGAATGTAATACATTTATACAAGTAAAATAAAATACCCCAAACCATTTATAAGATCTACACTAAATAAAAAAGTACAGAACAACTTTTTATATAGAAACTACTTTCTGAGTCTTTATAATCTATAAGAACAACCAAGGAATATATCAAGTTATAGACCAAAATGGATCATCAAATTAATTCCAAAAACACGTAGCAAGACAGATGACAAAATAACTTGTAAATAGGTTAAAAGAAATGGAGTGATTTTTAAAACTTGGCAAGTAGATCCTTTCATTTAGAAACCCACAGTTTGCAGATACATTAAAATTCAGACAATTGGGTTTTTTTTGCGGGGGAGGGAGGGTGAAAGTAGCAAGAACTCCTCTTGTGTAAACTGTGTATTCACCTAAGAAATATATCAATGTTCTCACCAATGCTTGCTGTAGAAGTAATAATATGAAGTCAGTTCAGGGATCAGGGCCTCAAAGTGTGGTGGTGGTAGGTTTCCAAAGTTGCCACAGTTAGTTCCAAAGGCACTCTGTGGGTTCTGGAGAAGAATGAGCTTGGCTCCTGCAGTCCCTGGTCTTTTATGAGTCCCTGAAGACCACACCCACCTCTTTCAAGTGATTGCATTTCAGTGGTCTTTAGGTGGGTGTGAATATAGATGATTAAGTTTCTTCAAAACAAAGGACAGTATTGATTTAACACCTTGACTAATCCCTATAAACAAAGCTCTACCAACATTATCTCATCAACAGCCACTAATTTCTAGCAAATAAACGAATGCAGACTTTATATCTAAATTTTGGGGGATTTAAGACTTTTAGATTTAACTTAGAAAAAGGTAGAGGATTATATCAGTTAATTATTTCAGCAAATACTTTTGAAACTGTGAAATATTTTGCCCAAAGTTTAATTATATTCTGTCATGTAGGAAGTGCTTTATATTATTTATTGATTTATTTTTTAATTTAATGCAAGAATTCAATCTAAGACCACTGTTGGCTCCCACTCCAGAATGGGGGCCTCATGCTCTAGAGCAAGGCTTCCAAGGGCCTCTCAGCAACTGCATGATACAGGATTCTCTCCTGTACCCCTGATGCTACCCAAGCCAGCTCAGTGGCTACAGGAGAGGAAGACCAGGCAGCCCCAGCTCAGGGACTCCTGAGGTAGGGTAGTGTAAAACATGTTGAACTCATGCATACTGAGATTTATTTCTAGTTGAGAAAGTAATGATGTCAAGGTTACATCTGAATGCATTTATTCTACTGCCTATCTGGTAGATTGAATGAGGTGCCACGTTGGGCCCTTGAAAAAAATCTTCTTCTTAGTTATCATTGGCTTCAGATATCCTTCATGCAGTTGTGGAAAACCATGGATTAGGTGCTCATCTCATGGTAGCTATAAATTTCAGAAGTCTCCACAGCCCATCCAACTCCAAACACAGTAGTTCCGAAGAAGAATGAGTTAGCATTTTGCATGATGGTTTACAGAATCTCTAAAGACCACACTTATTCCTTCAAAGTAATTAAGTTACCAAGCCTTTAGAAAGGTGTTGGTGTACATGATTAGATTTTGTGAGTGGAAAACACACCCAGATACCTTTGATTGAATTGAAGCCTTTTTAATCAGGAAGAGAATGATTTTATCAGTGAAGACAGTGCCATGGGGGGACACAGTGCTGTTCTTGGCACATGCTGCGTGCAGTCCTCACTGCATCCTGCAAGATGTTTTTTGTTGTCACATTTTTCTTTGATCTATCTAAGAATGGGAGAAGAAATTAACACTATCAAGTCCTTCATCCAGTAAAATGCAGAATTTTGATTCCAGCACACATCTTTCTGATTCTCAAGCCTGGATCCTTAAGTATATCATATTTCTCCATTTATTGGCCCACATGGACCACCCATCCAGTTTGTGTCCAGCCAGTGTTTACCCATCCTCTCTGCCTATTGTCTCTCATTGTTGAATTGAATGATCATTTCTTGTACACATTTTGTGTGTTGGCCAGTGCATTGATGGAGGCTATTCAAAGAATCAAATGTGTTAAGAACAATAAGCGTATAACAAGTGCATGATCTTTTGCAAAGCAGTGGGATGCAAGAATAGCATATGGAAGAAGCAATCAGAAGCAGATTGGCAACTCCCTATTTTCTTTTCTGTTCTGTCCACCTTCAAAGCCCTCCTCCCACTTTTCTTTCCATCTCAGGCTTAGCCTCCCCTCCTCACACACAGGCTTTCCAAAGCTCAGCTTGTTTCCAGTTGAGTGTTTCCTTACATCACAGAGCCCTGACAGATGCAGGTAGTGAGGCAGTCCCCCTGCATCCCTGAAGGCATCTCTGGAGTTCCAGGCTCCTCTCCCTCTGGGGTCTCTGCTGTGACACAGTCTGTGGACATTGGCAGTCATTGCAGACTCCTTCTGCAATGGATGTTTTCTTAAATTCTTACTTTAAACTTATTTTTAAAGATGTGTGAATTCAAGTACCTTTTTCTAGGACACCCACGACGTAGTCTGACACTCCCTCTCCCCCCAACGCCCCCTATTCTTGCACATTACCTCCCAGTCATTGGTCACAGCCTTCTTTCTCCAGTACATTATATGCTCCTGGAGCCTCCATGGAGTCAGAGACATAATTTGTGCCCAACCGAAAAATGTTGCTTGATTGAAAGAACTCACCCAAGGAGGGTTGGCAGGCACTGCCAGCAAAGATCACCACATGGTTTTTCCCTCTTCCACTCTAGAGAAAGAATTGAAACCAGTTACCTGGTAACACAGCTACACAGGCGTTTCTGGCTTTTTGGCTGGGATTCCAATTAGATGCTCCACTCAATTACACCTGGCTTTTCTGGACCTTCCCAGCCTGAACTTTTGGTTTCTTCACTTTGGGAAGGACCGTGCTGGGCAAATATCACAAGAAATAGAAATGGCACTTTTTCTGCCTGGCAGGATTCTCACTTTCCCCTTCCTTGCTCTGTCATCCAAGCACAGAGCTTCCAAGTTCTTCCAGGCACCATTTCCACCTCGCAACTTTGTTGGAGAACCGACCCGACCTGGGTCCCCTGGACTGCAGACACAGGAGGAGATGGGTGGCAGATGAGCAGGAGAGGGTTTGGAGAAGGGACATGGGGAACTGTCAAGGTTTCAGCGCCTGCAGAGCTATGACCTGGACAGGGAGGCTCCAGATCTCAGCCAAAAAGGTATGCAGTGTCCGCTCCTCCACCGATGGCTCACCCAGGCTTTTGGCTCTTGAGTCCAGGGCTGAGCCTCCATGAGCCTTGCAGAGGTCACTGGCCTCTGTGCAAACACTCAGAACATCTCTCCCCTGTGGTAGCATCTCGGGGCGCCACAGTATTCCTTGGCACCACCAGGCACTTCTGGACATGGGACGTTTTTTAATTTCCTGTAGTCCCTCTCATTTAAGGAGCTAAAGTCCCTCCCAAGCCCTGGGCCATGGCTACTCCTGGAAACTCCCCAGGGCTGGTAGAGCCTGAGGATTTCCTTCAAACCCTCCTGAGATTGTGTCCTTGGTAAAGAGGAGCCTGCACTGTTCCCCAGGTTCCTGGGCGACATTGTCTGATGTGTGGTCACTTGGAGAGTTTGGGTCTCCTCCCCCAGCACTGCCCACGTGTAATCTACTCTGTAATTCCTCAGTGAAATGGGAATTTCTTGGGCTAGGTGAGGCTTGTTTCAGGAAGGCCAGAATGTCTTCCTTCTCCATCTAGCCCTTGAGCTGGGTTTGTTAGGCTTCCTCCTGGAGCTGGATGCTGGAACCAGGGGTGAAACTTAACCTCCTTCTTGACCTTGACAGCTCTCTGCCCAGGAGCCACTCAGCAGGGACCCCTGAGCTACATTTCAGCTGTGTGGTTTCACTTGCTTAGACTCTATCTTTATCTACTTCATATTTTTCCATAGCTCAACTTAAACATTTAATTAAATATTTCTCAAAGAAAACTTTGTAAAAGTAAATGAAATCAATATGAATTACATTTTTAAAATGTAACAAAAATACTTAAAAAACCAAGATAGAAAATACAAATACATTTAATAAATTTTTGATACTGCATACTGAACTATAAATCACCAAAAAAACAGACTGGAATTGTTTTGAGACAGGCCACATAATCTTTAACAGAAAAAGGATATTTCTTTTATTTTCTTTCTTCCTTTTTAAAAAGATAATGTTTGCAGAAATAAGCTCTTTTTAACAACCAAAACTCAATTTTCTCACTAGTAAATTCTAATCCACTTTTGGGGGCTCAAATTTTTATGCCAAAGAAAAGCAGCCTAAAGTATTATCAGTCAAATTAGATTTCTAGAAAAAATAGTTAACTTTATTATAAAAGAACTAAATAATAATAATAATAACAACAGAGTAGTAGAGATCAACATCACATAGTAACTGAAAGATGACTTATAAATTATCTTGCAACACTACTCACAGCCATCAGAACTCTCTCCAGCCAGACACGACAGCCCACAACAGCTTTTCAGAGGTCTAAGTGTGGTGTCCATCCTCAGGTTAGGGCGGCGGGACCTCAGCTACAGATGAGTAGCAGATGACAATGCTGAAAAGTCCAGGTCACACACCAGGCCAGTCTTCTGAGATTTGCTGTACTTGCTTTGGAGCCAAAAGCCAAAGTCCCAACACTACCCATGGGCAGTGGGCTGAGGCACCCGGTCACTCACAACTCTGGGTCCTCACTCCTGCAACAACGAAGAAAACAACCTGGAATCCCAGACCACATAGGAGAGCGGCTGTGTGTAGGTGTTTGTATGGGGGAGCCGGGGGTGGGGGCAGAGGGTGTGTATGCTGGAGAAAACAAGTTGGGTTCGCCCCATTCCACTTCCTACCCCACCAAGGGCTATGGCTTCTCTTCTAAACTTGCCTGGAGTTTTTCATAACTCCTCACTAATCTCTGGGTAAGGCTGTGGTACACCTGCATGCTGGCCTCCTGGACCCTAAATCCCCATTCTCCAGGCCTCTATTCATTAAAGGCTGTGTTCTCAAAATTTTCCCAGAGTATAAATAGCAGGTGGTGCTATTCTGGTTCCTGGTGCTGGGGCTGCAGGGAACCTGGCTGCACTAACTCAACTGGCCTGGGTCTGAGTTGTGTCCACTCGCTGTGCTCCTTCTCATTCAGTGGACGGTTTAGAACAGCAGCTCCGAAGAATCACTGAACACTCCAGCCACAGCAGGACCATCCCACTCTAGATCAGTACAGTCCTGAGGTACCTGTCAACATCTTATATCCACAAATCTTTTAACCCACCTCTAGGAACCTTTCACAGAGAATTTCTCATAAAAAGGGTATATACAAAAGGATATTTCTGTAGCATTATTTTCAATAGCTAAATAAATAGGGTATAACTTGAATGTTCTGTGACATGGGAAATAATTTCATGAAAAATACGATATAATATTCAACACATTATATAAATGAAGATATTGGCAAACAATGATTTAGCCTATAATATTGTGTGTGTGTTTAAAAGATTTATTAATATTTTAAAACCAATGAATTCACATGGCAACAGCTACCACTACAAAACAATCTGTGCTACTGAAGAATATAAAATTAAAAATAAAAATACATTGATATTAGTCAAGTTCACATGAGTGATCTAAAAAACCAACATTTCCATTTGTTAGCATTATTAACATTGCAATATTATTAGCACTGAAATAAAAATGTGAACTAAAATGGTGCATTTATTGGGTTATGGATTGCATATTCAGGGCATTCCTTCCTTAGGGGATCCTGCATGGTAAACCTAGAATAGAACAATTTTAATTTTTCTTATACTTTTTAAGTCTAATGGCATGTAGCCTTGTAGTAGCTTTTTGATGGGTCACCTTGGCTAAATTACAAGAATGTAAGGGAGGAAAGCAGCCATTTGGTAGCATGGAGGCACCTCTCCCAGTTATTCAAGCAAATACTAATGTATGTGCCACTGTGAAGGGATTTTATAGATGGAGTTAAAGTCCCTACTCTTGACTCCAAACTAGAGAAATTGCTCAGGTGGAACTGATTTAAACCATTAAGGCCATTAAAGGAAGTTTTAGGTATTACTTGAATAAAACTCCAAACAGCAAAAGGTTCTATATTGTTCCAATTTCTTCTGACTGCCTGTGGACAGTATCTTTGGCTTTTGTCAGTTAGATCCGAACCTACTTCTGTTTTGTTTTGTATTTTTAGTTTCTCCCTGAATGACTGCCTTACTGACCTCCAACTTGCTTAGTCTGTCTCCATAATCACATAAGTGCCTTTCTGTTTTCTCCGTCTCTCCCTCCTACTGGTTCTGCTTCTCAGTTGAACACTGACGGACACAAGCGTGATGGACTTAAGATGTTAGGATAGATTTGACCTCATTAAATCTTGCACTCTCTTGGCAAACAATTCCTATTCCAGATAATATTTGCATAGATACTCCCAAAACTTCCTTCTTTTTTTTTGTATTTTCATATAAAAATACATATCTTTAATATACAAAGAAAAATATGTGTAATACATATGGGTTTTATAAAAAAGGAATTTTTATACAGAATGTATAATATTTGGCATGAGAAATCCAAGAAAAATTAACTGAGTTGGACAAGGATAAGTATTTGTAGGACAGGGATCACTAAAGGGAGTTAATGAGGCTTTTCATGGATGAAATGTCATTCCCTCCTTTAATGCCCCCAATTCCTCTGTAGAGGGAGATATTTACAAAAATGCCAATCCCCTTCATCCCTCAGTTTTCTCTTTTGTCTTTCTTCCTTCTTTTCACAAAAGAAGCCCTTGAAAGACAAGTCACCACGCATTCCATTCCTCAGCCTGGTGAAGTAAGTAAGACTCCTGCCTGGGTCTTACTACCATTGTTTAGGCAAAGATAGACTTCTGTTGTATGATAGAATCTTGTCGTTCGCCATACCTCTTAAAATTTCTAGACCTGTGACATTCTACAGCTCTTTTTGAGAAAATATCTTTCCTCTTAGTTTCTTTGGTAAAAACATCCCGGTTCTCTCAGGTGTATAGGAAATTCACAGGAGGTTTTGTTGCCTCTCTTGTAGGACTTTGAGTAATTTCATGGTTACCCTGCATGTCCACCCATGGCACACTAAGTTAATATAATCAATACCCATGCATTGTTGGCAAATGCTGGATATTTAGGAGATTTAACTGTCATAGAGTTAATATGTACTAAATATTTTGTCAGCTAAGAGAAAGTCATGAAGATTATAAGAAAGACATAGCAGAAAATTTTCAACAAACTCAGGCCAAAACTATATGTTTGTCCAACTCAGATTAATTTGCATTTTATGAGCTTATTTAAAATATCTTCCTCATTAGTCAACACTAGATAGTACAGAATAATATCACAGAGGAAGTTATATAAAACAAACTAAAATAAAAACAGGTTATTTTCACTTTACTAAATACTGTCTGAATTTCTTTTCTTTTCTCATATATGTCCTGATTTTAAGAGGCAGCTCTATTCTTAGGACTCCCAAATCTTATTTCTTGCTCCATTTTTCTTTCCGAGTTAAAGATCTATAAATCTATTTGGATACTAGCCAGGTTTTTCATGTATACAAAGTCACTTCAAGTACCTCATATCCAAAAGAACCCATCAGGTTCTTTCCTTGAAAGGTTTTCCTCATCTTGCCTATTTAGTTTCAGGAATTGGTGCTGCTACCCACCTCCTTATCCATCCTGGAAAACTGAGATATAGTCTAGACACTCTTCTTCCATAATCCCCACAGCATGTCAGACACTGCATGGGGTTATTAAACCATAAAACCCTAAATATCTCTCAGGTATATTGTGTCCTTCACATTCCCCATTTCTGCTCTCCTAATTCAAGCCTTTAGTATCTCTTGTGAATTCCTCCTAATTGTCAGATTTACCTCTGCCATAAGATTTAGCCTTACAAATTGTCTTTAAAAAGCTACTTTCCAAATGTCACATCTATGACCTCAATATCGCCATAATAGACATTTACATATTACTTGAGATTTAATCATTCACTTGATAACATTTAACAAGTTTCCCCTTAATGGTAGACATTTCTCCAAGTGCTGGTGATATTGTAGTGCCATCATCAATCACACATTTCAGTGGAAGACACAGAAATTAATTAAATAAAAATACATAATATATGATAAATAAAATGAAAGAACTAAGATAAGGGGACAGAAAGGGATGGAGGTAGCTATTTCATATTTATTTATATTTATATTTTGTATATTCTAATTCGTGGAAATGTAGCAGTTAATAAGACAGACAAAATCCCTTTGCTGATGCAGCTTAAAGTCTAATTCAGGGAGGCATATAGTTGACGTTTAAATAAGTAATATATGTGGTGTGTCAGCCAGTGATATGCATTTTGTAGCATAATAAAGCAAGGAGAGGAAAGGAGTACAGGACAGTGAGAACTGGGGATGCTCCTCTTCTCAGAGATCGAGTACGTAATGTGTTCCGATCTAGCCCATTTAGCTCCAAAATCCATCTCTTACGGAACTGCTGTGCTGCTTTTCCAAACATATGGGTTGGAAGAAAGGACCCTACAATTAATTTTTCTTGATGGCTCTCTTAACACCCACTTCATCAAGAGTTTCTTAAGGGGGTGGAATTGGTTAGATAAAAGACTTTTGACGCAATAAAAATGGAAAGAAATAAAATTTTATGGGTTCTGAGAATTGACAAGACTAAGGCTTAAGTGTAATAGATTTGTCTGTCATAAAGCAAAGAATAATCAGTGATATTCAACAGTAGATGGACAAATGGGTTTATATTGTGATTAACCCAATGCCACCTCAGGATTATGTGAGTTTGAGGAGAAAAACAATCAACATTTAGTTTTAGAAGATGCCTTCATTTCTTCATGAAGAGGAACAGCATCATTTAGAAAGTGTAAAAAGGGAGGTCAAGGAGATTTTTTAGTAACTCCAGGAAAATAAAGGAAGAATGGCTCATAAGAGGAAGATCTTAAGAAGGAAATGTGCCATCAGGCAGATACAGAGCTGCTTCAGGTGAGAACTGAGGTGTAGTGTGTCAGGGTGCTGAACATTCACCTGCATGGAAATTCTTTCTCTCAGATGAAATCCACATTTCCTCCAATTTCCATCATTTCTTTCCAAACTCATATTTCCATAGCTGTGGCTGCTGTTGAGAGGCCATAACTGTTGAGAGGGTGTTTCCCTAGAATTTGTGCAGTGTGCTCATCCCTTCCCCATGAGCAAATAAACTTTGTGAAATGGTGCATGTGAAAGCCCAAAGGAAAATTTGTCATTTAAGTGAATAAAAATTTATTTTGGTTTTCTGAAAAGCCACAAAATAACATTCAGGTTAATTTTATGGTCATAGTAATATGAGAAAGACTTGAGATTCTAGCTAATTAACTAACTTTCCCTTTATTTTCTCTTTAATTTGTAACACTAGATTTGTAACCCTATCACCCTGGAGTCCAGATATATGTGAGAGTAAGACCTGGGGACTCCTCTGGACAACTTGCTCATTTTACATCAGAGCACCTTAACTTCCCAGATCTCTTTCCACTCCACGCACCCTGAGAAAGTCCTCAGAAATCAGACTTCTGAAGTTTTCCCTCTTTTAATATCCTCAACTGGGAGTCTCTATTAGAGAGAAAATAGAAAAGGACACTGAGGAAAGCCCACCTTTCAGAACTGTTTCAAGTTCTCAGACAGGACTTAGTGAAAGAGTTGTCCCGTGAAGGGCACTCAGCCTCCTGTTTTGTGTCTTCCTGGCTATTGCAGACACATTGCACAGTTGAGTCTGTCCCACATTCCACAAGGTGCTTTTTCAGAGTTTTCAGAAAGGCTGCTGAAATGGACACATAAATTATTGATATGGTAATTAAACTTTTTCAGGAATCTATTTTTCCTTTCTTCCAATATAGGAATGTTGCCATATTCAGTAATTTTATTTGGCAGGATTTAAAGGAAAAGTTACAAAAAATGAACAAGCAAAACAGAATCCTAAGAATCTATTCCAGATTTCCTTTTTAGTGTTCAAAACCATATAAATATAAAGGAGAAGGTGCCAAATTTTCTAAGTGGGAACAGAGGCACATACCTCAGAGAGGCAGCCAGTGGATACAGGGGTAGAAGAGGAGAGAGGGAGTCTCCCAGGAGTGAGAAAGCGAGGGTGCTATTCCTATATGTAGGAGTTAACAGTTACCTAAGCTAGATGTAAGAGACCCTAAAAGAGTCAGAGCAATATGGTCCCTAGGGGAGCTCTACAAGCCAAACTCTACTTTGACCAAGAAGCAACATATTCACCTGCCTTCAAAGAATCTCTTTGTTCCAGATGGAGAGCATTTCCATAGACTCTGGTAAGGACTGGAAACTAAAATTTCCATTAGATTTGAAAATTCAGGAGCAACAAATAAGAACTAGTCTGAGAAAAACAAGGTGATGATTTTTTTCCCACATTTTGGAATAAAATAAGATTCTGATGAAACATCTTAAATAAATTAAGAATAATGATATTTTTGTATTTCTGTATACATGTTAACTGTGTACCCTTTCTTATAGGAGTGAGGAGGCAGTACAGCTGCAGGTGCCACAGTGTGTGATTTCAGAGCTCAGTGCAGGGTCCATCTCTAGATTGATTAAAAAGCTCAACTGCTTCCAGGTAAGTGGCAGCCCCTTACTTGTGTGTTTGTAATCTGTTATTTTTTTTGGGGGGGGGAGGATCATGTGGGTAATCTTTCTCCTTTAATTAATTATTGAATTTATTGTCAGAAATAATAAATAGTATATCATTTGACAATGCAAACTTTTTATAACTGAATACATCTTTGTAGTCATATTTGCAAGATGAAGCTTAAATATTAGTGGAAGATGTAAATAGGATTCAAGATCACAAGTAGTGAGTTACATAATAGGCAAAAAGAATGACAAGAAAAGGGAAAATTGAATAAAAGGTAAAATGGTCAGATTTGAGGTAAATTATTCAATGTTACATTAAAAAATTTACATTTATTCAGTATATTTAGTTTTGAATTGAAAAGAGTAGATTTTGGGGGGTGTCTATAGTACTGGTGCTGTTTTTGTTCTTTATATTAATTATTTTTTTATAATGACATATATTATTCATATAATGCAATATTTTCATAAATATGTAAATAGAATCATTTTGTAAAAAGCTAATTAAATTAGAAAAACAAAGCAAGCAAACAAAAAAAATTTTAGCAAAGTCACAGTATAAAGAGCTAACGTTAAATAAGAAAATTCAGGGCAGCTCAGTGTGAATGCAGAGGACTAGACAGAGAGGTGTTTTAAGAAAATTCTTTGTAACACTTCTAAAATGTTCATATATATTCATTCGTAAAATGGACAAACGAGGTATATGGATTTTTCTTCAGTTTTCTGGAGAAGGACTTGAATAAGTGGCAAATCCTCACATCCCTGGCAAATGACAACATTATTCTTTAGAACTAAGACATGTTTTTCTGTTACTGGTTTCAGATAGCTGAAGAGAGTTAATGGCAGATAATTTATGGGCCATTTTGCTATGAAAATTGAATTTAAAAAATTAGTCTTATATTTGACTTTCATTATTTGAATTTTCAGAAAATGTCCAGGTAGTCTGGCCCTATTGAACAAAAGGTTTCCTGATTCTTTGAGCACTGTCCATCCCTGGTGGCTCCTGAGTCCTGCCCAATAGCTGAAGGACCTTGAACTCACTGGCTTATTCCCCACTGCACCCCAAGTACCGAAAACCTAAGGCACTGTCCCTTTGAAGACAAAACTTACAGCCTTCAAACTCCCATAGTGCCCGTCACCTGCCCTCTCTGCTGTCACCGCCAGATATTCCTTTTCCTTGTGTGATGGGCAGAGGAATCTTTGGCCTTGGCCCTGAGCCCAGCACAGTGCTGGGCTACAGTGGGTGGCTGGTACTTCAGGAAGGTCTGATCCATGGTCCAGTGTGTATCCCAGAGGTTTTGATGCCAGTGCAGGGGAGCATTTTTTAAATAGGTAATTGGAAATGAGGAGGTCAAAGCTTATTACTTCCATTTTCCCATTGTAGTTTGCCGCCTTTTGGGCTAGGGAGAATACAGCTGTGAAGCACCTGTGCCCTTGAAGGACCTTGCTGCCACCTGGCTGACAGCAGAAGTCCCACTGGAACTAGTGGCTTCCCCCTGTCTCCAGGCCATGTTGGGCCAAGAACTCTCTGCCCTTCACCCATCCTTCTGGTCTGGGAGATGTTAAAGAAGCCACCTGCCCTGCAATTACAAATCCTGCCCCCACCCCAAAAACCCTCCACACCCCTCCTCTGCTCAATCACCTAAGAACATCTGGTTCCTAGCATCTGCAGAACCAGCAGAGAGGGAACACCAGAGTGCCTGGGCCATGCTGTTGGGTTATGTGGTTTATTATGTCTCTATTCATCTACAGTGCTGCTGATCTTTATTTTACATTTAATAAATACAAAACACTCATGGAATATATATAAATAGTATTTTAAAAGTTAGCAAACACCTGTGTTCTCTACACGTTAAAATATAAAATATCATCCTTCTCTCTCAGGTCCAGTGTGTGCCCCTTCCCTTGCCCACTGCCTTCCTGCCCAGAGCAACAGCGGTGGGGCAGTTCATCCGGGGCCACACGCTTGCTTACCTTTATCATTTACTGTCTGCACTGCTAACCCTGGATGGTATATTGGACAGTTGTGCAATTTTGTATGTTTTCAATGTATAGAAACATAATATTCTGTGCAATCTACTTTGTTTCTTTTTTTACCTCAAGCTTGTATTTTTTAGATGTATCTGATTTGTAGCATGTAGCTATAGTTTGCTCATTTTCACTACACTCTGTTCTTTAATAGTATACTTTGATTTATGCATCATTACACCACTGATGGAATTGACATTGATTCCAGGTTTTTGTTTTTATCCTTGTTACTACTTCTGTGATTGCGCATTTTGTTCGTAGGATCGGTTTGTACCTGACACACATAGAGGTGCTTCTAGTTTAGACTATTCATTTGGGAGTCTAACCATATACAACATGAACCTTACTAGACATTGGTCTCCAAGAGACTTGTGCAAAATTTAACTCCCACATCATGAGATATTTTGGGTTCCTCCATACATCACCAAACCTTAATATTTATATTTTTCAATATTCATTTGAAAGTAGTAATTTTTTATTTCATAGTTTTTATTTTTCTGATTAGCAATGAGTTTGAGCATCTTCTTATATGTATTTCAGACTTTTTTTCCTGTGAACGAATTACTCTGGTCTCTTGTACGTGGGCGAGAGGGCTGTAAATATTTGTCCAGTTAGTTTGCAGGTTATATATTCCAGACACTTATACTTTATTGGTTTGGTGTTTTATAGGATTTTTCTGGCTGTTTTCTTCCATTTTTGTGTCTCAGATAAAGAAATCATTTTTTTTTCTGGTAGAATTAAACTCATTATTATTTACATTATTTGATTTGTGCTTTTTGTTTCTTTATTTAGAAATAGCTTTCTAACATAAAGTCAAAAGGGTATACTCTTAATATTCACTTTTTTTAAAAGGATGGATTTTCCTTTCACATTGAACTAACTCAATGCATCTGAAGTTGATTTTTGTGAATATCAAGTCAGTATCTCAGCATATTTATCATGAAGTCTGTCCTTTTGACACCCATTTGCAATACCTGACTGATGAGTCATAAATCAGCATTCATATATCAGGAGAGTCTGAGCCTTTCTCTTTGGTTTCTGTGGTCTTCCTTCTCTGTCCCTGCATCAAGGGCCTATGCCTTAATTGTAACAGTACCTTGAGACCATAACATCTGCCACAGATATCTCAGAATACATATTTCATATTTTGACTCATAAAAAAGCACTACTCTAACATTGCTGATAGTCATATCACATACAAAATCTATATGCATAAAGCAAGCCCTTGGAATCTTTTCATCATACAATGGTATTTTCAGAGAGGTAAATACTCCAAAACTAGGCCAGGCATGGTGGCTTCTGCCTGTAATCCCAGCATTTTGGGAGGCCGAGGTGGGAGAATTGCTTGAGGCCAGGAGTTCGAGACAAGCCTAGCCAAACATAATGAGACTCCCATCTTTACCAAAAATAAATAAGTAAATAAATAAAAATAAAAACTCCAAAAATGACAGAAATACATATTTTATTGCAATGTCTTCTCTGACTAATATTTAAGAAGATAAATTGAACTCATTAATTCTTTGGTCTGTTTACATATGGATTGTTTTTTGACTACTACGGTTTTCCTGTATTTTCCAAACTGAAGAAAGGAGATTTTTCTTTTATTATATTAGGTGAATGACTCAAAATATAAAAGACCATGTCTATGTTCCATGAAAATAATCTATTGTCTAAAGTGATTGACTTATTTTCTAAATCCCCAAAAGTCTGTGTAAAAACTTAATCTATCCTATTATATTCTTTTCAATAAGAAATACATAATGACTCCTATTGAATCAAATTGAGTCTAGTGATACTTTGGTTCTCAGGAGTAAGAAATGTACTGAAGCTTTGCATCGATAAATCAGCTTAAATCAGTGTTTCTCAAACATTAGCATTCATTAGAATCCTCTGAAAGATTTGTTAAACCACAGACTGCAGTCCCCACCCACTTAGTTTCTGATTCAGTAGGTCTTGGGTATGGCCCCAAAATTTACATTTCTAACAAGTTCCAGGTGGTACTGATGCAGCTGGAGCTGGAAGCAAACTTTTGAGAACCACTAGCCTCAACCATGTATTTATTCCAGATTGTCCTTAGCATTTTCTACCCAATTGGTTTACCCTGTATTTAATGTTTAATGTTTAATAGCATTTCTTTTTATTACTATTCTCTATTATTAACTGGAAACCTTAGGAACCATGTTTTTTCAGAAATAACCTTCTTTCTTTCAGAAATGTAATTCAAAAAAGATACTGTATTTTATGTAACAACATAGCAGAGATTATGAAGCAACACACTTTAAACTAACATTTTTGAAAAGAAGGTAGCTTTCTTACTCATTTATTCACTTATTCACTCAGCAAGTATTTGTTAAGTGCTCATTATGCCCTAGACATTATGTTACCTGCTGAGCATACAGCCTGAATATGAGACACCTCCTATATCTTTTGTAATTTATACTAATAGAAAAGAACCAGCTATTCTGTGTTCATGTCTAGAAAGGCTATCTTCCTCCTGAGGGTCAGTGGAGATTTCACTGTAAAATATAATTTTTTCCCTAAGGGTGAACTGATGTGTAGAATTTACTAGATTGACAGGAGGGAGACAATATCAGACTGATATGTGCAGTGTGGCTAACATATGTACAAACTGGGTTCAAAAATAGGAATTGCACACCCATAGATTTTCAGAACCCCAGTAAGCTCACAAAGCAGGTGAACAAGCACAGTATATATTTAGGTAATGGACCACAAGAGATTAATTTAAAGAAAATGGACCAAAAATGTTTTGGATTTCATACTATTGTCTCATTTAATAACAATAAAATGAGGTTACATTACAGTAGAACAACTTAGAAGACAGTAAAGTATGATTGATTTGCTTCAACTGAGCAGGGCTCCCCAGCACACGGCGTTCCCACACTTGCGGTCAGGTTCCTGAGTCATCCCTGCTCATCTGTGGCCAGTGGAAAAGAAAGGCGTGACAGGGAAAGAGAAGGAGCCAGCAGGGTACTTCCATATGAGGGAACTCTTGGCAACATTCAAAAAGCTCACACTTCCACTCTCAAAATCGAGAAACACACCAACCTGGCCCAGAGGTTTCTCGACATAGTGATGAATCATCAGGGAGGTGGTCAAGAGACTGCAGTGATTATCTTCCTTCACACACAAAAGAAGAAATATGTCCTCAGATTCAAGCACTGTGCCAAGACTGCTTATCCAGGAATCCTTACAGACTCCTAGAGCCCAGTCCCAAGAGTCGTTCACATTCAGCTCCCAGTAATGTTTCCCAGAACTGAAGCCCTGGGCTCCCCACGCAGCAAAATAGTGAGACCTGTCAGAATTCAAAGATGCATCTTGATTGTAAGATGTAAACCTGAAGTTTCTCACATCGTTAAACATGTGATTGGTTACTGCATTATTGAAAGAAATCTCCACTGTAGAAAGAAGAGAATATTTCAGTCAAAATCTACTTTAAAAATAAATTATCTATGAGATAAGAAAGTCTACCTAGGTAGTCAGTGGAAAAAATAGGCCAAGACCACAAAGGCAGTTCTGGCTGAAAAAATATCAGATTCATGTGCTACCCATAAACCTGCAGCAGAAAGAAGTACCTAATCACAATGGAAAAAATTCCTGAAAATTCAGAGATTATGAAGAGGGAGGCTATGCCTACTTCTTCCTGGTTACTTCTCATGGCACATGAAAAACTGGAGACCTGTGCATAGCTGTAATCCCATAGCAATAAAACTTACCCTCATTTGCCTTCCTGGGGTGGGGAAAGGAGAAGATTCTCAGACCTAAAGAAATGGTGATCACCTTGCCAGTGCTAGTTAACGTATACTTACAAAAAAAACCTAAATATGCCTTTGTGAAAATGACTTCCTACTAGGAATTTTATGCCTTTCACACCTGATTTTATCTAATGCCTAGTCTTCCTCTGCCTGCTGGGCCACCCTCTAGGTTTAGATGTGCAGTGGAGCTCTAGGTCCTGCCTCGTGAACCACGAATTTTATTTTTATTGTTCATAAAATAGTACTGTCTGCATTTAGTTACTTAGTTTGTTCATGCATTTTTCTTATATCAATTGAAATGCACATTATTACAAATGCAATTAATATGAAATTTTAAAGGAAATATATTTAAAAATGAAACACCTTATCACCATTACTAATTGCATTTATTAATAATTAGAAATTGGAAGGTACTGAATAAATCCACAGTTCTGCATTAACTCATTGAACTGAAAAGCTCTCCAAGGATGATTCTAGTTCTCAAGGAGCCCTTTTTCCTCAGTGTTTCTTTTTTCTCATATTTTTCACCACCTTTCTTTTATTTTGTCCACATTACTATAGTACAAATAGGAATATAAACATCTATCCTATTTACAGGATTATTTTCTTTCTTAAATGAGAGATCAATAAAGAAAGAAGCACTGGCTATAGAAAAACATTATCGAAGTGGACCTTACACATTCCCAGTCACAGCACAGGCCGACACTCACCTCCGAAGCGTCTGTGCCTGTACATCAGTCCAGTGATGGGTCTGACACTGAGCTCGGGATGTACAGGCTGGGGCATGTGCAGCTGCGCGGACTCACTCCTGGAAGAAGAAGGAAGAAGAAGTTAATATTTTGGGTGCCAAACACTTTATCATAGTTTTTGGGAAAAGACATAAATATTCAAAGGAAAATTCTTCATCAAAAACTTCTTCTGAAATCGTAGTTACCTCCACAAACCTCTTATAGGATTCTACCATTCATAGGTAATCTTTCTTACTTTCTCTTTGCCTAACTGCTTCCACCTCCTGACCCTCAGAGGCACCTGCTTTTAACTACTGCCTGGGAAAATCTGGTCCAAGCACCTCAAGATGTTTATGATTTTGAATCCTAAAAACACAGGTTGCTGCCTTCTAGCAACTTCTGCATTGAGCCCTTCAACACATACCTCTGAGCCACTGGGGAGGGGATCAAGACTAACTAGTGATAAAGAAGCACAGGAAATCATATTCAGTATAGCACAAAAATACTTGGACACATAAAAAATTTAATGCTGTAATCTAATATATATTAATAATGACTTCACTTTGTTAGAAACAGCTTGATCTCTTTCTTAACCCTCATGGTACCCCAGTTTATACTGAAGGCCAAAATTACCTCGTCAATAGGTCTCCCAAATCCTGTAAAGAGAAAAAAAGAAAAGCTTAGACTTCTTCAGACATTGGGTGTTGTGCCTATCCAGTCTTTGGGGTGGAAAATTTAAGAAAATTACCAATCACAACCATTCCCTAAATGTTCTTATCAACTGGTTTTCCTTTTCCTCTTTAAAGGATAAGCCCAGTACAACCTGTTGACAGACTCCGAACTCTTGATAAATTCAGAACCCTGAGGGTGCATGAAGAGAGAGTAGGACATGGGTAGGAACCACAGTCACTGTGTCTTGCTGCAACCATCAACTGTCTGGGAAGTGTTCAGGGAGTTATCCCTGAAGACTAATGCATTCCAAATAAGGGCAGTTCAAATCCAGGACATCCACAGAGAATGAGGAAGTCAATATGACCTTGTCTGAAATATTTCCATATTGTCCACTGGAGACAAAAATGGAATGCCCAAGTTGTTTCTTTCTGGTTATTATAAACAAGCTAGATAAGAATTTTTGAAGGGAAATTTCTCTGGGGAAACTACTCACAATTTCATACAGCTTTGCTGTTCCTGGCTAGGAGTTATTTATCTCTATCATGCCCAGTTGGAAAATGACCCCCACAAGAGATGTAGGAAATGAAGAAATATATTTTGGGTACCAAATAAATAATGGAGGTTAAAGATGTAGATATCAATTAACAGAAAGTTCTGACCTGGAGCAGCTCCTCATCTGGTTTATGGCACATTTCCATCAGTTCCTCGTACATTTTTTTTAGGTGTTTATTCTTTTGATGCATTTTGGCCTCACTTCTCTTGAGTTGCTGTAAAATGTTTTGGCCTTCCTTTTTCAGTTTCTCTAAATGTTGTTCTTCTTCCTTATAGAGAACCGGATGAAGCTTCCTATATTCAGTCCTGGTAATATTTCTCAGTAGAAATACATAATCCTGTAAGGAGATGGGTTTCCTAGGTCATATTTCCAGGCCAGCTTTATCCTCCTGCACACACACCTCATCTGTTTCTCTTTGGCTCGTGTCCTCCACCCACTAGCTATACACACCTAAAATCCATGTCCTCCACTTGTCAGAATCCAAAATTCATCTCTTTATTCCTTCACTTATTTTCCAGTCTTTAATAACACTAAGAGAGGACCCATCCTTCCCTCAAAGCACTGCCATCTACTTCACAAGTTTCTGAGACAACTGGAGAATTGCCTTCCAGAGTTAATCTCTTTAATACATATCCCCTCAAATCTGAAATACTACATTCTAACAGTTGCAATTTATGGTTTATTATTAAATCATTATATGAAATATCCTGATCTGTTTAACACATTAGTCTCCCCAGTCCTCACCCTGACACTTAAAATTAGAAGAAATATTGTATATTATATATAGGATTAGAAGCCATCAGACAAGTTCAAAATTTCTAAAATATCTAAACCTAAACCCTTAAAAGGACTTCTATTACCCTAATTTCTATCTTCCTCCTATATGTGACCACAGGCCTCATGTTGCCCAGCCATTTTAAGAACATTAATTTCATTTAATTGTACATCCTCCCAATATTCGTATATTCATTCTTTCACTCCACTAAGCCTTTTTGCTTTCGTTTTGCCCTTTTTTCAGCTTTTCAACATGTTCTATATTCTCCCACCAGTATCATTGTCTAGCTCCTGTGCTGTCAGTTTTATCATGACAGGCACACTTCTGGAATTGCTATTCGTACCTTTCCATCCCCAAGGGCTCACTGTACTGATCAATGTAAAATGCCTGTAATGCCCGAGTATATGCTCTTTACTTTCTAGAATTCATCTCTTACATAAATCTTTGCCTGAAATACCCATGGAACTTTTAACACCTATTTTTCCCTCAGAACTGAGATTGATTTTAAATCTATATTGAGAAATTTTGGCAAAGCTCAGTGGTTACTGAATTTTTTCAAATCCCTGTACATGCCTTCATCTTACTACTTGTTGACCTTTGGTTGGACTGCTTTATTTTTGTAGTTGCTGATACCTTAAAGTCTAGAAATACTGAGAGCAATGTGACCCTGCATTGAAAAGCCCAATTATTTTTCCTATAAATCTACCCAGTCGTAGAATGTCAGAACTCACGAATTCAACTCACTTTCTTAATGGGTCAGTTTCTAGCATGTCTGTCTCAAACCAATTCTGATGGAAATAAGTCCCATACTTACCATCCAATGGTTAGTTATTCTGCTCTCCTCATTCAGGTTTCTCTTATTTTCTTGGATCTTGTCCCATAAAGATCTCATTTGCTTTACTAGCTTCTCCTGTAAAAAAAAAAAAAAAAAAAAACTATGAAAGTAAGCACCAGAGAAACAAATATTATAGATTTCTGACCCTCACTGATGGAGAGAGTCAAGGGATGTTCAATAAAAGTACTTTAGGGAGAACAGAAGGATTATCTTCTCCTGTTTGCCCTACATAACTGTATTTTAGAAGATTTCAGACTGTAGACCGCATGTAATATAATCATTATCAAGGGAAAACAAATATTTTATATAGTTGGGTAAATTGCAGATAAGCATCTTGCCTCATAATGTTCATCTACTATTGCTTCTCTTCTGCTAATTTCAATGTACTTAAATCTAATTTATTTGTCTAGTGTTATTAAATATGTTTTATTAAATTATAAATATAAAAGCCTCTTTGCCCATGTAGTTTTCACAGCCAGTGATCTCTGAACATGAGGGCTTTATGTTGATGTTGGCATAATTCTATATAACTAAAACAATACTCAATTGACTTTATCATCCTGCCATTGGAATGCAAACCTCATGGAGGCAGCTATATTTATGTATTTTGTTCATAGCTTTCTCTTCCATGCCTAGAATATACTCAGTAAAGAATGGAGTAACCATCCTCATGATCCTCATCTCCCTTCCAATCTCTTTAACTCTTCTACCCTCCAGCTCTCAAAGTGCTCTCAGAGGCACCACTTACCCGGTGATCCTCAGCTGCCCCTTCAATGGGACTGTGTCTGTGAGCCCCGTGTTCCTGGGAGTTAGAGCAGAGCAAACAGAGCAGGCTCTTATCCACTTCACAGAACATCTTCTTTCTCTCCTTGTGGGTCTCACACATTTCTTCCTCCAAGCTCAGGAATTGCCAGAGACTCATTTTTCTGGCCAGGGAAGCCATCTTCCTCACACGGGTATCAGTTCTGAAGTCTTTCTGCTGTGATGGTTGCCTGCACACAGGGCAGTGGGCAGCACTTTGGGCTTTTTCCCAGGAAAGGAGGCAGGGCCTACAAAAGCTGTGCCCACAGCCTATGGTGACTGGGTCGAGAAGGTAGTTTAGGCAGATGAGGCAGGTGAGTTCTTTCTGGAAAGCTTGTGGGATGTCTGAGTCCATTTTCCTAAGGAAAGAAAATCAGAAGAATTTATTCTTCTGCCCTGGAGAGACAAAAGTCTAAAATTTAGTCAAGTTTTGACTGAATAATAAAGTTCTATCTGGGACAGAATAGGCTTTACTTTGCATGACACAAATGGAAAACTGAGGCACATAGAGATTTCTCGAGCTTTGTAGATAACTTTGTTGGTTCCCTAACCAACGTGCATCTGCTTTGCCAAACCTTTTTCTCCTCTATAAATGTACCAGTTTTGTGGGGTGTTAGTTTCTTCCAAATGGCTTGAACCACGGGCACTTGACCCAAACTGTAGCTGCAGGAGTGAGGTCTGGAGGGATCTGAAAATCAGTCATAATGCTCATTGCCAGTCATTGATTTGGCAGTGGGATTAGAGACTGAGATTTGATCTCATTATTGCATTTAATTGTTATAATCTTCCTATCTTGATGACTTCTCCAACATCATTCTAGAGGTAAGTGTTATAATTTTGGATCAAAATTATAATCAGCTAACCAATCAACCATTATTTTCTAAGCAACTTTTGTAATTCACTCAACAATCATTTTGTTTTATATGTACTCTTCTGGGAACTATCTATCAATGAACTTGATATGATGCTTAATACAATATCCTTATAAACAGATAATAAATGTTTCAACAAAAATAAATTAATAAAATGCAGTAATGTAGAGAATGCCACTGATCTGTATGTCTTCTGTCTCTCACTCATGATCTAGAAAATGGCTTTCATGAAACCCACTGATAAAAATGCATAAGAAACATGTATATACAAGACATATTCACAAAACCCAATTTTCTCCTTTGATGTCCTTTGTTGTCTCAAACAGATTCCCTCTCAAAATCAACTCCTGAACACATCAAAATAGTAAAGACTAAACTAAACCTTGTAAAATTGGATCATATCTCAACTAGTCTCTTTATATATGAATACCCTAAGCTGTTGAATTTGTTCTATCTTTATTATCTATATACTGCATTCAAACAGACCAGTAAGTACAGAATTGAAAATAGCAATATCTTCCAAGTATTTTAAATCTATCAGGCACACTTTTGTACTTTTTGTGAAAAAATCATAATTATCATGTAATAAAAATTTATTTTACAAAAAAAAAATTGGGGCCCTCATTTCTACACTAGATGAATACAGATGGCATTCTCATTTCTGAGGTTCCTTCATGATCACCAATGTCACCCTTTCCCATGCCTAAACATTTTACGGCTTCTTTAGAATTTAAGTCGATAAACTGAAGCTTCTACAGAGGCAAAATTACCACAATCAAAAGCAATATTTTCCTCATAGTTATCAATTGTGTGCATATCTGTTCTATGTGTACCACATCTAAAGCAGTATGTAATGCATGTATGACCTACTTATAGAATAAAATGTTCCTAGCCAATTTATAGGATCTACAAAAAGTACAAAATTATAACTTATCTGGCAACTATTTTTGAATATTACCATATATATAAACAATGAAGAAATACATAAAATGACAGAGAAAAAATCATCATATTAATTACAAAATAGATAGTAAGATTAGATGACAAAATAGTCTAATTTATAAGTAGATTATATGAATGGAGTCATTCTTACTAAGCAAACAAAATCACTTTATAAAAACAATCTGTTTGCTGATTTATAAATTAAAATTATGCTGTTTGTTTCAGTGTTAGAAAGTAATAGGAGCTCCTGTAGATTGTGTACTCACCTAAGGAATATATCTGCAATCTCACCAATGCTTGCTGTAGAATTAATATGAAGTCAGTTTAGGGATCGGGACCTCACAGTGTAGTAGCGGTAGCTTTCAGAAGTCTCTGCAGCCAGGTGAGCTCCAAACTGAACTCTGCCTGTTATGGAGAAGAATGAGCTTGTCTCCTTGATCAGAGATCCCTTTTATGGGATCTCTGAAAACCACACCCATAACTTCTAAGTGATTGCATTTCCGGGATCCTCAGATGGGGTTAATATGAATGATTAGGTTTCCTGAAGACAAAGGAAAAGATTAGTTTATCATCTTGATTAATCTCTATAAACAAATTCCTGCAAACATTATCTCATTAAAAATCACAAACTTTGAAACAAATAAACTCCCAAGTGGTGACTTCATATCTAAAAAAATTGTTTTGGATTGATAGTTTTTATTAACTTACAAAAAAGATAGAAAAATTATTTCATCAGTTAGTGATTTTGGCAAATATCTCAGAAACTTTAGGGATATTTTGCCTGAGGTTGGCTTTACATATATTTTGTTACTGTAGGAAGTGTTTTATTTCTTGTATTGATTTATGTTTGTATTTTAATGTAAGAAGTTAATGTAAGAAGAACTTTGGCCCTTACTTCAGAATGGAGATTTCTCCTGCTCCTCATACTCTGGATAAAGGCCCCTAAGGTTTTCTCTCAAGAGCAAGATAGAGAATTCTCTGCCAGGCACTCCCCACCCCTCTCAGGGGGGATAAGAGAGAAAGGCTGGGGAGCCTCAGTCCAGTGAACCCCTGTATCAGAGCGGGAAAAAAGAAGTTGAATCCAGGTAAATCAGAGTTTATTTCTACCCCAGAATATAATTATGAGGGAGGCTTTTTCCCCACAACACATTTAGTCTACTACTTATAGGGTGGGAAGAGGTGCCACCCTAGAGCCTTGAGAAATCCCCCTCCTACGTACAATTAGCTCCAAATATCTTTCATGTAGTCTGAGAGAGCCAAACTGTGGATTCTGAAGAAACATCTCAGATCTGTGCAAAAGAGTTTTTAGAGAACTGCCTTGGCTGCACAGAGAATATTGGGACAGTGGAATGACACAGCAAGGCTCTGAGCAGCTCAAGGAACAAACTTCCAGGAAGAGAGAAGAAATTGAGGTAGCTCTGGCTTCTAGGATGCCTCACTTTGTGCATAGGCAAAGACGGATGATTCCACCATGAGGTCTTTGCCGGACTCCTCTGAGATCTGGGAGTTTTCCTGGATTGAGCCATCGAGGGATAGGACAGGAGGTTTGAATCTGGGGGCAGAAGGCAGCGACTTGGGAGGGACAATCCCTATCGGAAGGGGACCCCGTTGAGCAGATGCCTGGATGCACGAGGCAGGGTGGAGGTTGAGTGGGGAATAACCTTGCAGAACCTGAAAGTCCCAGAAATCTCCTAAGTCTCCATCACCAGTGGATGGAGCCAGTCAAATGGGGAAGGGGAAGCCAAGGCAAATCTGGAAGAAGGGAAGTGAGAGACTAGAGGGGGCTTTTACTGTTCACTGGACAGAGCATCCTCTTAGTTTTAGAAACAAGGAGTACAAGGTGAAAGAGTTGTGCTTGCTCTGGAGACAACACAGTAGAGCACTTTTCTATGGCTCCTCCAAAAGCACCCTATCTAACCCCACTGACAGAGGAGTCTGTGAGGTTTTCTGGCTCCTAGAATCTCTCTTGGTTTTCTAAATCCCAGATTCCCTGTCTGAGCCAGGAGCTGCCCTGGTTTTTCTCCCTGGTTTATTTTTCCCAGAGCAGACGAGACACCTTTGGCTCCCTGCATAGGTCTGACAACTCTAAACTCCAGTGCAGCCTTCTATGTCATGAAGGTATAAAATATCTCTCAAAGCAGAGGGACAAAAGATATTTACTGACAGTTTGTTACCTACAGTTATACCTTTTAAACATCTGAACATTTGGTATGTGGGCCTCAATTTATTTTATTGCCTTGGCTTCACAAATATGAGAAGATCTCTGTGAAAAAGTCTTGCTGCAAGGTTCTTTTGACACTCGCCTCTTCCCAGCCTAGTATCTGTTCCCAACCTGACTTCTTTGAAAATTGCTTTTTTTTTCTTCTTTTACTATTTAGTTCATAAATTTCATTGTAACAAAAAAGTTACAATAGTGGAAAAATGACTAAGAATATTTTTAAATGAATAACTCATGTCTAAAATCAACTACAAGTTAATAATTCAATCTGGAAGCCTCCCTTTCCTGAAGCATTCCCCACCTAAAGATTTAGCTCTAGCCATAAAGAGTTTTTGACAGGTTTGGAATATGTTGCTTAAAAAAATGTTTTTGAAAGGAATGAGAATTATTACCTGGTCTCTAGACCTTCCATAATATACGCATATATATTTCAGGTACATGACGTGGTTAAGTTTCTGCAATTGCACTTTTGAAAAATGATCTTGGATTTCAAAACACAGCTAATCTCTCCTGGGGCCCATAATTTTTATAAATACTCTCAAGGTCTTCCATTTGTTTGTTTGTTTGTTTACCAATTATTTTGGCAACTTTTTTTCCTCAGTGAAGCTCAGAAATATGTATTTATTAATAAAATAATATATATTATTCAGAACTATTGATAACTGTTCTCTTCGATGATGGGTGGAGTACACAGAAAAGACTTGCCTCAGCAGTGGGGAATAATTGTGTCTAGATTGAACCTTGCTCCAGTCCAGGCTAACATATCTTAAAAGGAAGATCCAAAAAGATCAAACTATTTCCAAATAATTTAACTGTGCTTCCAAATAGCACTCAAAAATATTACTGGGAAAATAAAACTATAAAACACCCCTCAAAACATTCACTATATCTGAATCTGATAAAAAATTATCAGTGACACAAAGAAGCAGAAAAATAATACTAGTAAAGAGGAAAAAAGTAATCATTCAAACTGAACCAGAATTGACACAGATATTAGAATTAGCAGACAAGGACATAAAACATTTAAAATTACCATATTTCTTATATCCAGATAAAGTAGGGATATATGGAAGACACAAAAGACAAACAAATTATAGAGATAAAACCTACAACTGCTGTAATGAGAAATACATTGACTGGGATTAATGAGAGATGAGACATTGCAGAAGATCAGATTAGTAAATGTAAACAAGAAGCATTAAAAACAAAATGAAACAGAGAGAAAGGAGAATTTTCAAATATGATCAGAATATCAGTGAGCCATAAGCAACTTCAAGTGTCCTAATACGAGTGATGTTGAAGTCTGCAAAGGTTAACAAATAAAATAAAATAAAGTGAGGACAGAAAAATATTTAAAGTAGTAATGAGCCAAACATTTTCCAGGTTCAACAACCCAAAACGCACAGATCCAAGAATCTTGATAAAATAAAAAGAAAGGAAAAAAATTTTTTTTACAACTAGAGCAATATCCATCATAATCTAATTGTTCAAAATCAGTGACAAAGAGAAAAACACCCCCCCCAAAAAAAAGAAGAAAGAAAAAGAAAAGACATGTTATGTTGAAAAAAAGAAGAGAGATAAAGATGTCAGAAGACTTCTGTCAGAAGCAGTGCAAGTGAGCCACCAGCTCTGCTCTAGGCTCTCCTATTTAGGGATTGTTCAGGGGGTGGTCTGTGGAGTTCTCATAGAGCCTCCGTGCTGTGAAGTGACTGCACCTTCACGCTGGGCAATCCACACTGGCAACATGTACGAACATTTTATTTCTACATCATCTAAACTATTTTTAAATGCAGACAAACAGGAAAAAATGAGAATAGGAAATTAAATAACAAAGAAATTTTGGGAGACAGAAAATCCACTCCAAAAAGTAAAAAAAGAGAACATGTATTATAAAGATAGGTAAATTGCTAATATTCTTTCTTTGGTGAGAGCACTTATAATCTAATCAATTAACCAAAATCCTGAATATGATACATTATTGTTAACTATAGTTTTCATGATGTACACTAGATATCGCAACTTATTCATCCTATATATTTGCTACTTTGTACCCTTTGTGTCCAGTGTTTTCTAAAGATTATTTATTATAGAGTAGGACTACTTTGTTCTGAGATAGGTGCATTTATTTATGTGTGTTTAATAGCTAATTGAAGGTTGCAGGACTGAAGGCTAATTCCTTCTGGCTCCTGACTTCAGACTCCCATGTTTATGGTGGGGGAAAGGGGAAATTCATGAAGCACAGTGGCCCCTTGGCCTCTGGGACAGAAGCAGCCTTGGGGAATTGCTTATGTTTACCAGGAAACCTAGACCCAGAAGGAAAAAAACGTAGACATTGACAGAGAAAACACTTTTCTCCCCTAAATTTTATAATAATTTGTCATTTCAGGCAGAAGCAATTTGTTTTCACCAGGCAGTAAAAGCAGTATATATTTTATCTTCTAATCTGCAGGCTATCAATTCTTCTGCTCATTTGAAAAATACCATTATTAGTGATTTTGATCATGGTGTTTTCACACTGATGTTATTTTGTTTCATTATCTTGATGACCTTGTGATAAATAAACTTAGAAATCAAGAGGAAAACATATCTTAGATACAGTCATGCTTCACTTAATGATGGGGATACATTCTGAGAAATGCATCGTTAGGCAATTTTGTCATTGTGTGAACATTATTGAGTGTGCTTATGTAAAGATAGATGGTATAGCCTACTACACACCTAGGCTATGTGGTAAAATCCATTTCTCCTAGGCTACAAACCTGTGCGCCATATCACTATTTTGAATACTGTAGGCAGTTGTAATACAATGGTAAGTATTTGTGTATCTAAACATAGGAGAAGTACAGTAAAAATGCAGTATAAAAGATTTAAAAATTGGTTGGGCATGGTGGCTCATGCTTGTATTCCCAGCACTTTGGGAGGCCAAGGCAGGAGGTTTGCTTGAGGCAAAGAGTTCGAGACCAGCCTAGGAAACATAGCAAGACCTCATCTCTACAAAAAATAAAAAAAATTAGCCAGGCATGGTGGTGTGTACCTGTAGTCCCAGCTCCTTGGGAGGCTGAGCCAGGAGAATGGCTTGAGCCCAGGAGATCAAGGTTATAGTGAGCTATGATTATGTCACTGCACTGCAGCCTGGACAGTATAATGAGGCTCTGTCTTAAAAAAAAAAAAAAGATAAAAGAATTATGCACCTATATAGGGCAGATCCATTATAATCTTTTGGGACCACCATTGTATATTTGGTTAATAGTTGACTGAAACATCATTATTTGGCATGTAGGTGGTCCCAAAATATTATAATGGAGCTATATAGAGAACCCCTAACCAGACTCCAGTTCCTCTGAGGCTATTTTTGGTACCTTTCTGTGTGTGACTTATTTATTATATTATATCATGTGCCACAATAAAATCAACTAAAATTAAAACATAATAAAAAAATCCATACTCTGAAACTTGATTAATTTTACCAATGTATTTGAAAACCTTTTTTCATGATATATATCCTTCCAGGATATTAACCATTCAGGAGACACAGAATTTTTAGAGGAGTATATTCAGCTGGACAGCACATATTTTCCATACGAGGAATGATATAGCCACAGTTACGATTTCATTTTAAGCTCATAGGTGCTTGTGTGTAAGTTTTAATTTCAGGAATGGAGAACAGCTCATCTCCATGCCATCATTAGCCTCTGGACAAATTTTCAGTCAGGTGTACAAAACAAGGAATGCTGCCTTTCCTGAGAAATGTAAATCCCAGTATTTCCACAGGTGTCTCCAGAAGGAGAATCTCAATGCAATGAAGGTGATTTTTTCTTAGGTTTTGCCTTCTCTTGATATCTCTTCCCAATATCAGTGCTACTATTTTGCAGACCACCAAGTGGTCTGACCGTAGTCTCAGCATCATTCATCATAAATCTCTGAATTAAGATTTTTAAACCAGATTCTACTCAAGCGTGCCTGTGTGTTGGGCGGGGTGTGAATGGGACTAGAAGGAAAGAAAAACTAAGGCTGACTAGAATTTACATAATCTCATTTTCACAGTTCTTTACTCCCAGCTTACACTTTACTCATGCCAGTTTAGGATCCTAGTTCCTGGGCTACACCTACATGGAAAGTCACATCTTTTTTTTCCATATTTACAATCATCCCTCCATGTCAGCAGAGGATTGGTCCCAGGACCTCCAGCGGATACTAAAATCGGCAAACACTCAAGTCCTTTATATAAAATGGCATAGTAGAGTCATCTCTTGGTATGCTCTTGGAATTGGTTCCAGGACCCCCGTGTATAACAAAATCCTTGCATACCCAAGTCCTACAGTAGGCCGGGTGAAACTCAAGGATATGAAAAGTTGGCCCTCCATCAATTCAGGTTCTGCATCCCTCCAATATTGTATTTTCCATCTGTGTTTGGTTGAAAAAAAATTGTTAGTGGACCCACACAGTTCAAACCCCTGTTGTTCAAGGGTAAATTGTATTTGCATATAGCCTATGCACATCCTCCTATATACTTTAAATCTTCTCTAGATTACTTATATCCTAATACAATGTAAATGCTATGTAAATAGTTGTTATACTATATTTTTGAATTTCTATTTTTATTTTTATATTGTTATTTTTTATTGTATTTTTTTTCAAATATTTTCCATTCACAGTTGATTGAATCCCCAAATGCAGAACTCAAGGATATGGAGAGTCAGCTGTAGATATCTCCCTTCTTCTGCTTGCATATATGGCGTCCTTCTCTGTTGAGTTTCCTTCCTGCCAGCCAGTCCCTTTTTAATAGGATGTCTCTAATCAACATGAAATAAAGACAATTTTATATGGTAAAAGAAATAGGAGCATTTTCTTTTGCAACAGTTATTTGGTTGATAGGTTCCAATGCCTCAGCATTTCTAGTTGCCTTCCTGAGGTCTTGGAGGGGAAGAAGGGAGGGCTGTGAAGCACAGGTGCCCTGGGTCTCCAGGACTGCAGAGACGGTCGCAGGACTCTGCTGTGCCTTGAAATGATGAGCAGTCCCTAGTCTCATTCTTTCACCCACTCAGACTGCTTTTAGAGAGGTCAGGACTTTGAAAAGCATCATGGAACAAAGTGAGGAACCTCACCCAACAGAGGTAGGATTGAAGGTGTTCTGCTCATAGGTGAAACTGTACCCACAGGTTCCAGTAAAGGAGGGCCACAGTATCCCAAATAGGTCAGGCAAGACAGAAGTTCAGGTAGAAGTTTAAAATGGAAGTTACTCCAAATCATAAAAATAGAACTATCATATGATCCAGCAATGTCATTATTTGGCATGTGTCCAAATGTAATGAAATCAGTGTGTCAAAGAGATTTCTGCACTCCCATGTTTATTGCAATATTATCCACAACAGCCAAGAGATGTAATCAACCTAAATGTCCATCAACAGATGAATGGATAAAGAAAATGTGGTATATATACACAATGAAATACTATTCAGCCATAAAAAATTAAATCCTGCCATTTTCAACAATATGAATGAACCTAGAGACCATCATGTTAAATAAAATAAGCCAAGCACAGAAGGACAATACCACATGATCTAACTCATATGTGGAATCTAAAATTTAAGTTCATAGGATTTAAGAGGAGAATGGTGGTGACCAGAGGCTCGGGTGGTTAAGGGGAAGGGGGAAATGGAGAGGTGTTGATCAAAGGATATAGAATTACAGCTATACAGGAAGAATATAAAAAATGTCCAGAATAGGCAAACATATAAAGACAGAAACTAGGTAAGTGATTGCCTGGGACTGCAGAGTGGAGGAGAGAGGATGGGGTGGAGGGATGGGAAGTGACTACTCGTGGAGTTTCTTTTCTGAGTGATGAAAATGCTGTAAAACTCTGAATAACTAAGAACCATTGGATCGTGTACTTTAAATGGGTGAATTGTATGATATATGAATTGTTTCTCAATAAAGTTGTTTTTTTAAAAAAAGAAGTATAAGATAGTACTGGAGACCACTGGGAGAGAGGTCAGGACATGGCACTGTGTGGTTTCTACCCAACAGCCTAATAAGTACATCTCTTCCTAACTCATAGTATCAGGTCATAGCTCCCGTGCTTACGACATAAGCATCTGAGAATGAGCACACAAGTGCTGTGGCTGCAGCTGTCCACAGTTAGGTGGGGTAGACACTTTTCTCAGATTCACCCTGAAGTAAAAAAACAAGTAGATTCCCTAAATGTGGCACTCTTGGGTCTATGTTTATGTTCCAATTTCCCAGCACACACACATCTGGGACATCTGAAGCTCCGCAGTCACCAAGGGTACTGTGGTCTTAAAGAGCAACTGTCAATTGCACTTCCTGACTCTCTCTGAGACTCTCTAATGCCACAGAAAACAGAATCTGCAGTGGGAATTATGCAAAAATTACACTACCCCATCTTTGAATTCTTTATATGTTTTAAATGTTTCTTCTTTATATCTTCTAAAGCCACCCTTAATACACATCCTTTGTGATCATTTTTGACATAGTAGATCTTATCAGAAATGAAAGCCTGCAAAGAAAGGTTTGGTGGGGCAGAAAAACGATGCCTCAGTTGGTTTTCTGGCTTACTGGTCTTGGGTCTGAGTGTTGGGGAGCAAGGTGTCTAATCATATCCTATGAATTGGTGGGAATTAAAATGAGACTTTCTTTCACAACACCTAGAACTTGTACTATGGCCTGTTCATGGCCAAGTAACACTAAGGAATGAGAAAACTAGACTTGTATTTCCCCTTCCTCTCCTGTTCTTTCTAACTTTCTTACACAGAATTTAAGATTCTGTGTTTGTCCTACATGGATATATAGCCACTCCTTATATCTGGGGCTTTTTGAAGACCACAAAGACCACCTATGAAAATCCCTGAGAGTTAGTTATTATTTCTCTGAGACGGACCCTCAAGAGGGAGGAGCCTGGTGATAAATTTAATCTAACTGTTACTGTGGATGTGTCACACCCTTGAAGGTGTGAAAGGGAGCTTCTCATCTTAATTCTGACCTACCCTCATCATCATAGCCAGGAGCTCAGGGTTCCAGTCTAGCTTCTGCCACTCTCTTGCCACATGGCTTTGGACAAGTCGTTTTGCTCATGCTGAATTGCAAAATTGAATCAAAATATACAGTGTGTATGTTCTAGACATGACATCATTTAGGGTCACTGAGAATCTATATAACGCTCAGTCAGGCATTGGAGGTGGGTCTGAGCTAGCTTAATACCCTTTGTGTACAAAGAAACTCTACCCTGGGTGGACTTCCAGCTTCAATTCCAACATGTAAATGACTTGTACATTGTCACTCTAATGCTTACAACAAGATAAAGTTGGGAAAAGTGGAAATCAACGACTTTACATCAACCATCAGAGAAATAACTTTGCAAAGCAAACTGCAGCTCTGAACACTAGAGAGCTAGGTGAAGGGAAAGAGCCACACTCTAAATCTGCTTACCTGGAGCAAAAGGCACTAGAGCCATAAATCGGCAAGGATACTTATATGGTAATTTGGAAGAATTGCTGGAAGTTGGGTATATATTGGCATGAGAGTGAATAAGTCCTGACTGTGGCTGCCTTAGGACCCCTCCTCCCACCTCCAGGAATTCCACTAGGTTGTCAAAATGAAGATCTGAGATAATTCTCTCATGGATTACAATGAGTAATCATTGTGAAACACATAGGCTCAGAGCCTCCTTAATAACAAAGACTTACTCTCCAGGGAGATGACTGTGCCTGAGCCTTGTCCCAGAACTGTGAGGGAAGGGCCTTCCTCTAACTCTGTCTCCAGTAGCTTTCCTGTCTCACCTAACTTGAGGGAGGAGGGGTTTAGAACTATACAAGAACGAACACCTGTCAAAGTCACAGGCTAGAGACACCGGCCCACTGAAAGCCTGAGATTGAATTAGAATATTATAGGCTATTCCCTTCCCCCATACATTACCATCACATCAATAGGGCTCCAGTATAATAATAGTGGATCACAGCTTAAAGAGCTGCAAGGCACAGACTCTCTCTTAGCAGGACTACATAGCACAGTTAAAAATTAAGAGAGAAGACTAAAGGACACTAGAGGAATTGGAAGCCTGTGGCACCTATACCTATAGTAAACATTAAATAAATCCCAACTTTTATCCAGAGTAACATAAATCCTCACACTAGAGATCTATTTATTCCTATTTATTCTATTTATTCCTATATTACCCAATACAACATGTCCATCTTTTAACAAGGGCACGTTGGAAAGAAAAAGAAAAAACACCCACAGTCCTCAGTCTGAGGAAGACAAAGCATCAGAACTAGACTCAGATATGATAGGAATACTGGAATTATCAAACATGGGATTTAAAGTAACTATGATTAAGATATAAAGCATTCTAATGGGAAAAGTGAACAACATGTAAGAACAGGTGGGTAATGTAAACAGAGAGATGCAAATTCCAGGAGACAGTCACTAGGAAACTCATTAACCAAGGAATATTAAACTCATCATAGGATGGAAGATTGAGGAATGTCACCACACCTAGAGAGGCTTTGACACAAGCTATACTCTTTTCTTCAGTCCCATTCAGTTTTCAAAGAGAATCATTTACAAACTCTCTTCTGTTCTTTGGGCACATTCATTTCCCCTAAAATCATTTAGTCTCCCTTCTAAAACTGCCCACATCCCCTACCTCCCTCTCTGCTAAGAAGAGAGTGTTTAAGCTTCAGTCGTCTCGCCCTATTTTGAGTTTCATATTTTAAATGGCTCCCAGGCACATGTGCATGTTAATAAACTTGAACTTTTTTTCTCCTGCTAATTTGTCTATGCTGGTTTACTTCAGCAGACTTAAAGACCTTCAGAGATGAGGAGAAATTCCCTTAGCACCTAAAGATCAAAATTGTAACCAGGGTCCATGCAGCCCAGCCTCGGAGGCATTTCTGGCTTTTTACCACGGAGTTTAGCAGCTGGGTTTAATTGGTGATGGGTTTTTGGATTTCTCCGGCGCTAGAGTTCTGGGCCCTCCTCTGCCACCCTCTGAGAAACCTCAGTGCCACCATTTCCAGCTCTTGGGATTCTTCTAATAGCCTTTCCTTGTCTGTAGCTCTTCTGACAAAACGCTAAGGTTCCAGAGCTTTTTCAGGGCCTCCGCGGGAGCTGAGCTGAGCATCACAGACGCTACATCCAAGAGCTGCCCCCGGCCAGGCTCCTCTGGGTCTGCGGACGCTGAAGGAGAGGGGTACAAAGGCTGGGTCCCTCGGGGTAAGCACACAGGCGCTGGGCCACCTCATCCTGGCTCGCACTTTGCCTGGGACCTCTTGACCAGGCATGGCCTCCTCCCTCCGTGCGTTCCTCCTTCCTTCCAGGAAGCGCAGGGTAACGCAGGCTGCCCGGGTCCTTGCCCACCAGCAGGAGCGGGCTCAGGAGAGGGGCACGCGGAGCCGTCAGGGTGTGGGCGCCGCTGAGCCGGGTCAGGGAGCCCCGGGATCGCAGCTGCGCAGGTCCCCGCAATCCCCGTCCCGCTGCTCCGTGGGCCCGCAGGTTTCTTGTCCTTATTTCCAGGGCTGAGCCTCGACGCGTCCCGCAGATGGTGCAGACAGAACCACCTCCCTCCAGCTCCTTAAGGGACGGCCAGAACTCCTTGGCACCGCGAAGCATTTCTGGACAAACGGAAGCTTTCTGGGATGCTTGAGAGCAGCCCTTTTAACAACCAGGGACATGACTGTCCTCCCCTTCCCACTTTTCCGACTTCCTACACCGACACGGCGACCCCGGGCCTAACCTAACATAAGGTTTTGCCCGCAGACCAACGTGGGACCAGACACACGGAGGGGACAGCACCCCCCTCGCCCCCAATTCCTGGGATCCGGAATCCAAGCACCGCCACTTTGCAGAGCTCCTCCTTCCGCCTGCACAACCAGGCCAGCGAAGCGGTCGCCCACCGAACCAGGAGATGGAAGCTCCCAGCCGCCGCCACGTGGCATCGTAGGGAAAAGCACCGATTTCTCCGGGAAAGCGGGTTGCCTTGGAAGAAGGCTGCTCCAGCTCCGGAAACCGATGCTGAGAAGGTGAGCTGCTCCTTCAGTTCCCGAACTGCCTTAGTCGGAGCCTGTAATTCCTCTGACTATGAGGATGCTGCAACCAGGGAAAAAGTCTAACTTCCTACCTGGGCTCAGAAAGGCTGGTACCTAGCCAGTGACCTAGAACCCAAGCAGCAGCTGGGGGCTGGGGGAATCCACACCAGCAAGGTCACAGGGTTCAGAGGGCGGCCCTCTGCTCTTGCTATGGCCCTGGCATGGCGCAGACTTCTGGGCAGTTGCGTTTTACCTGCGTGGCTTCTGCCAGATGCCAGGACAGAAATCTTTTATTTACTATCTTTAAAGATACAATATTTTTCCCTAGATCGACTTACATCTTTTCTAGATACATTTATTTTTTAAAAGCAAAATTCGTATTGCTACTGCTAAAAAGGAGAGTCACTTGAAGTTTTAAAAGGTAACACAATCAATGCAGTGAAAATTTTTTCTGAATTAAGTAAAATTTAGATAAAGACAATCAATACAAACAAATCTAATCAGTTTACAAAAATGCATACAGATCCAGAAGCTCATGAAAGACTTGACTGGAAGTGTTTACAGTGGTAAAGTTAGAAATAACAAATTTATTTCTCTCTGCATATTCTAAGGAGAATAATATGTGGTTCTTTATTTAAAAGATATACTGTGTAGAAATATGCTCAAATCCTAAAAAAGGACAGGGAATAAGAAACTGTTATGAATCCTATTTCTAAGCTCTGTCATTTTGAAGTCATTTTGGACAGAACTTGCTTCTCCTCCTTTTTTCTTCCATCCACTTTCTCAGTAGGTAATTTACAGCAATGTGTTCTCGGGTTTTAACTCTTGCTCTCTATAGGAGAGTAATGAGGCCATAAATTCTATCCAAATAACTATTCTCATCAATAAGAATTCCTGATAAAGCCATCTAATTTTGAATGTCCTGTGGCTTAGATTACTTTTGTGAAACCCAGACTAGATGTTCTCAAATTGGTTTCATTAACAAAGGAGTAGAATAGTTTCTGGTGGCGTCAATTTCCAGAGTGAGGATTCTCGAATCTCTCCTCCTATTGATAGAGAAAGAAAAAAATCTAGGGGATTTTCTGCCCCCAAATTAAAGTGTTAATTTTTGCTGTGAACTGACAATGATGGTTTCACAAAAAAAGGAGAAAGAAATTGGGAGCACTGGGCCAGAGCAAGGGGCAGAGGGAAGGAACAGCAGGGACCTCTAGAGTATGCAAACACTCTACTGGCTCCTTGGCCTTCTGTGATTTACCCTCTTGGTCCTCCCACCCCATTCTGATTATCATTTTCATTGTTACATCTTGGCTCCTTTATCAGCCAGCCTTTGTATACTGTGGCTGTCTAACTGCTTTGCATGTCTCCAGCAATGACTTCACCATCCTTATGGCTTCAGCTATAATTCTCAAAATTACATCTCCAAATGGAAGATATTTCTATGTTCCAAATTGGTATTTCTAAATAGCTATTGGACAAACCCAATTAAATGTTTTACCGACTGCTCATTCTTAATTTATTTAATATAGTCTTCAATATCTTCACTCCAACACTACTTTCAGTGTTCTTCTAAACTCTAGTTTTGTTATGGAAAAGTACATGTAATAAATTTAAATTCTAACTATATTTTTGTCAAGTATTTATATCAAAGAAGAGCAACCCAAATAATAACAAAATGGTGATAATAGCGATGAAAGAACCAGTACAGAATCAACATGATTTTTAACTGAAAGATAATAATTATGTATGTGATCTACAAACAAAGCCTTTATAACTTTCCCCAGTCACACAATGCCAGTCATTTAATAGCTTCACTGTCACCTCTGGTACCCCTGGGCTAGCTTGGTGGATCAAAGGCTAAGGACCTGGGGTGGATAACAATTCATGGAGGTCTGGGCCAAGCGTTCACGTCAGTCCCCTGGAATTTGATAGATGTATCAAAATGACATGATAGATTATAAGGAGGTGCTTTTTCTTCTTGGTTGTATTAAAGAGAATAATCATTACAATCTCTTTCCAACACTCCTGCTTATGTTTCAGTATATGTCATGACCTACTTGCTGCAGAGAAGCATTCCTGGATTGTGAAGGTGGACCTGTGAGCTTTGTTAATGTTGTCCAAAGATTCGTTATACATGGCAGACCTTCTTGCTCCTTCTGTCCCCTCTCAGGCCTATCTTTTTCCATAATCGCATTTGACCAGGAATAACTCAGGACCCAAAAAAAATGTTGGGAGGTAGCCCAAATCTGAGAAAGCTGTGCTCCTTGTGCAATTTTGAACAAGACAAATAGATTATATCTGATTGTCTTCAGGTTCTCTCTATTGTAAATAACATTTAATGTCCAATACAAGAGAAGCATATTTTTCTTCCCTAACAGACTCATGCTATCTGGAAATACTTTTCCTTTTTTTCATCTAACTAAATCCTACTTATTCATTATGCTCAAGTTCAATAATCCATTGTCTGAGGGTTATTTTGATCACTCATACTGTATTTTCCTTTGTAATTCCCATCACACAAGTAAATATTTATTTTCTATTAATGTTATCTACCAATTTGTACATTACAAGAATGTAAGGCCAGCTCGGAGCTAATTGTAAATATAGTAAATATAGACAAAAATGAATCTTGACCCCTATCTCATGGCAGAAAAGATAAATTTCCACATTATTGCAGTTGTAATTGTGAAAAGAGAGTAAGAAGTCTCTCAGAAAAGTGAGTAGTATATCTTCTTAGAGAAAGTTTTCCTGAGAACACTTAAATCCCTAATTAAACATAAAGGAAAATAAAGTGAAATACATTAAAATTAATAACTTCTGTGCATTAAAAGACACCATTGAAAATGCAAGGCAAGAATGGAAGAGCTCAAAGACAGTCAATTTGATAGAAAATGGGAGGTGGGGGACAATTTGAACAGGGACTTTACCAAAAACAGGATATCCAAGTGGTTGATAAACCTATGAAAAAGTGATCAATTGCATTTGTCATTAGGTAAATACAAATTAAAATGCAATGTGAACCACAAAATGACCAAAAAATAAAAACAGATAATGGCTAGTGTCAGTGAAATAATGGAGAAAACAAAACAATCATTGATTGCTGAGAAATATGTAATTTGGCGAACTCTTTGTTAAGCATCCTCATGCATTGTAATGCAGCTAGTTCACTCCTAGTTACACACTCAACAGCAACGTATACACAGGATCAAAAAAGGAGATACCCATGTGTTCATGGCAGCAGTATTCATGCTTACCCAAATTGGAAGTAGCCATATTCATCAATAGTAGAATGACTAAACTGTGGTGTACTCATATAATGGAATAATATGACACAAAATAATGAAAAACTATTGCTACACACAAATAAGTAGGTAAATGTTACCAACATAAAACTTTAAACAAAAGAAATCACACAGAGAAGAGTATGTACTATGTGATTTTGTTTATATAAATTTCAAAAACCAGAAATTAGTGGCAGGATACAATTTTTTTTATTATATTTTTACATTTAATTATGACTTATTTAATTTCTACCAGCAGTTTTAGTTTTTGGTGTTACATTATTACATGCATTGTTAAATTTCTTCCTAAATAGTTCATATTTTTGATGATACTGTAATTTAAATTGTTGATTGCTAGAATATAGAAATACAATTATTGATTTTTATATATGGACTACTTATCCTATGATTTTTTTAAAATTTCAGAATATTATGGGGGTACAAACACTTTGGTTACATATATTGCCTATGCACTGCCCAAGTCAGAGCTACAATCATGAACGTTCCCCAGATAGTGCACCCCACACCCACTAGATGTGTTTTCCCATCCCCTCCACACCCCTTCCACCTGCTCGACCCCTGATGAATATTATTTCCATGTGTGCCCATAAGTATTGATCAGTTAGTACCAATTTGATGGTGAGTACCAGTGGTGCTTGTTTTTCCAATCTTATGATACTTCGCTTCGAAGAATGGGCTCTAGCTCCATCCAGAATAATACCAGAGGTATTAATTCACCATATTTTTTATGGCTGAGTAGTACTCCATGGTATACATATACCACATTTTATTAATCCACTCATGTATTGATGGGCACTTGGGTTGTTTCCACATCTTTGCAATTGTGAATTGTGCTGCTATAAACATTCAAGTGCAGATGTCTTTATTATAGAATGTCTTTTTTTTCCTTTGGGTAAATACCCAGTAGTGGGATTGCTGGATCAAATGGTAGTTCTACTTTTAGTTCTTTGAGGTATCTCCATATTACTTTCCATAGAGGTTGTACTAATTTGCAGTCCCACCAGCAGTGTATGAGTGTTCCTATCTCTCCACATCCACACCAACATTTGTTGTTCTGGGACTTTTTGATATAAGACAATCTCACTGGAGTTAAGTGATATCTCATTGTGGTTTTGATTTGCATTTCCCTGATGATTATAGAAGTTGAGCAATTTTTTATATGTTTCTTGGCCATTATTCTGTCTTCTTTCAGGATACAATATTAATCACCAGGATATTATTACCCTTATGGGTGGGGGGGAGTAATTGTTGAGACAGGATCGTAAATACTGAAAGCTGGATGTGAGAGTATGTTTAGTTTGTATTATAATATAGAACATTCTCTTGACAATTTCTTCCTTATTTTCATATTATGTCTCAACAGGGAAAGTACATTCTTGGGTCAGTAATGTGAAACTTTTATTAAGTTTCTCTCAGATATGGTTTTTCTGCCTTATGGATTGCAGGGACCTCTGAGGGCAATATTCTCTTCATATCGTCCATAAAAAGAAAAACAAAATTACATTCAGTGAACAACCTTCCTAGGATGTGGAAAATCAGGCCTAATGGCCTCTTTTTAGTTATTTTGTTCCTCTATGAAACATTTATTTTCCTTTTTAAATGTGAGTTTTCAAGGAAATTTCATAAATGTGCTCCTTTTTAAAAGATAATTATATCATTGACTTTGTTGCCTAAAATACAAGCTAGTTTGTCATTTGCTCTTCAACATTTTAGATATTTATCAAATGGTACACTTGAAATTGGTAAATATTATTGTATATAAATTATATATCAAAAAGCCTAACAAAAAAGCATGCTACAATAGGAAGCATAGGAAAAATAGATTGGAAGACAGAAATAAAAATACAGAGGAGAATAAAATAATGTAGACAGAGAAAATGGGAAAAAACAGAGAGCAGGTGTGTTAAGATTTGGAAACTTGTAACTGATTCTGAGCTGTCTGCAATTTTCGAATTGATTTTTTAAAAAGATGCTAGCCATTGAGTATTTTCATAGAATCAAGGAGTAATTTTGCAAGTTTTCCAGGACATATGCAGGAGAGACCCTACCTGCTACCTTCTGCAGAGTCTGGGCAGCCTTGTGAGAAAGAAAGTTGTGGATATTTTTTGTTGTCTCTCTCTAGTTCATTTTTTCTCCTTTCTTTTCATAATCTTTTGTTCACTCTTCTATCTCTCTCTGAAACAATCTTTTCAAGAGCTTCATAACTTTGCTAAGAAAGATGAAAATTCTGTGATAAAGCAGAAACCTAAATTTAGAGCAAGACTGAATGTGTGTTCTGAAATGTAAAGTCTTTTAAAAGCATGTAATTACCAGACCATGATAAGTTTACATATATATTAAATCCATGTATAATATAAATATTCAAAAGTAACTGCAGGAATAGCTTAGAGACCAATAAAATGTTTTTCCAGGGATAATGAATTTGTATTCTCTACAACAGAACTACCCCTCCTTAATGATCATGCCAAAGTGCTCTCACATGAAGACCCTGGTGTTGGTAGAACATTGTTTCACAATGATGCTGCCCCTACCTGCTGAAAGGACATCTTTCACCTTTTTACCATACTTGAGGTTGTTCACAAGAGCATGGAACCCACAGCACATAGCTCTATTAAATGAAAGAAACAAGACATAAAAAAGCCCCATAGTGTCATTTGATCTACATGAAATGTCCAGAATATACAAATCCACAAAGATCTAAGGTAGATAAGGGGTTGCCAGGTTTTAGGGAGGATGAATGGTTTAGGAGGGAGGGGGAAATGAATGACCAGTACAGAGTAAATGTTAAAGGGTATTGGGTATTGTTTTGGGGTACTGAAAATGTCCTGGAATCAGTTATAATGATTCAACTCTTATTATTACAACTCTTTATTAAAACAAAATTTAATAAACAAATTTATTCATTCATCATGGTTATCCATTTTATAACTATACAGTACTTATGTTTCCTTAAGTTACAATGTGCTCAAAGACAGTAATGCATAGCCCTGATTCCTAACATGAGAAGGTCTCAGGACTGTAGTTTTCTCAGACATGGGAGTTCAGCAATAAATCATCATGAAACCTGACATTTTATGGGGAACCAAGGCAAAGGAAAGACCTCAGAGGGGAAGAGAATGAGGAAGGAAAAAAAACTATATATGAGGGAACCTTTACAAACATCCTAGAAGCTCACAGTTGCATCGTCATAATCCAGAAACATCCTAACCTGGCCCAGAGGCCTTTGCACACACTGAGCTAAGGGTGGGGAGTTGCTGGAGAGACTACAAATATTGTTCATCTTCAAAGAAAATAGAAAATATGCTTCCTCAAAACTAATAATGATATTGGTATCTTGTGTCCAGGAATCTTTACAGACTCCCAGAATCCAGCTGGAGGAGTATGTCACATCCACTTCCCAGTAATGCCTGCCAGAGGTGAAGGCCTGAGTCCCCCATATAGCAAGGCTCTCGGCTCTCTGGGGCTTCCCAGGTGCACCACAATGGTCATCTCCAAATATTACACTTCTCACGTCTTCAGAAAGGGTCATATAGCGACTGGCTGTTTCCTTACTCAGAGGATTGTCCACTGCAAAAAGAGGCAAAAATCAGATCAGCAAGTACCCTGAAGGGTAAAGACTCTCTGCCCAATTAGTCACTTCATTTGCCCCTCCTTCAAGGAAAAACAGAATGAAGGGAGCAAAGAGAATTCAGATTTGCTCATCTATGGAGCGCAAGGGTTATTATGACCTCTACAACACACAGAAATCCTTCAAGTCATACAGCAAAACAAACCAACCCGACATATGAACTGTGTGAAGCAGTGATTTAATGTCTCCCTCTGGATAGTTTGTTTCAGCACACCTAAACTTTCTTTTTTCTTTGGTAGAAAACTCCTCTTGTGTTTCTTTAATCACATCAATAAATAGATGTCAATTTGCTATGATGTAGGTATTTATTGGGATACAAGCTGGGCCTGTTACATTTTCAAACATCAAAAAATTTGATGGAAATTTACATATGCAGTTTAGAAGTTTCTGAAAAGAAGGTTCTGGCTTTACACTATCTGTTCAGAACCTGCTGCATTCAATTTAATCTTGGTTTTAGCCCTCTGCTGCCTAGTATGTGCCTAACATGATTGAGCCATGTTCACAGATCCCTCAGCATTCAGTTGACTTAAGATTTATCTGATAGCATTACAATTGTTCTGCTTATGGAAATGTTAGTATTTTTTGGTTGGTCAAAACTTTCTGATTTTATAATTAACAAATGTTATTTGTACAGTGCATGGAAAATGCACATGGAATATAGAAGAAATTAAAAACCATCAATGCCAAACCTAAACCTTCTAAATTAAACTGAATAAATACAAAATACTGATTGCTACTCAGAGAACTAAGCATTGTATCTTTTCATAACCACAGGACCTGAATACTCTTTGCTTCCTCTGCCTGTGTCAGATATAACTAAAATTTGTATCTTGCTTTGCATTTTCAGCAAACTATAAGTCAAAAAGTTCAGTCTTGATCATTGTAATACAACTATGCAGAGAGAAAAGATGTAAAAGTTTTGGAAAACCATGTACCACCTTCATGTCAGAAAAAATGAAATTTAAATGGGAAATGGTACATACAAGGAATGCACCAAAGAAAGAAATTGAGGCCAGACTGCTAAACAGCTGACTCTCACCTCTGAAGTTGTTCAGCATGTCTAGGAGTCCAGAGATGCGCCATGAAGTGAGCTCTGGGGTCACCAGAGGTTGCTGCCTCTGTACCAACTCGGTCCTGTAAAGAATGGCGTCAGTTACGCTCCAGCCAAAGGTTAATCACAGTCATTGCAAAGATACCGGTTTTTAATCTAAGATATCCCGTCAGAATTGTCACATTTTTAGTTAACTGGCTATACATGTTCACTCTTGGGGATATAAGAAATGTTACTTTTTTAAAAATTTAACTTACATTGAAATCCAATTCCCCATTCTTCTCAGACATTATCCAACTTCTAAAATTATTGAGTGCCATTCCCTCCCTCTACCCCTCACACCACATCAGATTATGCAGAGATCCTGGGTATCTTACAGAGAGCAGAAAACTCAGGTATAGCCTTTGGGACTTCAGTCAACAGTAGTCACCGATGGTATAGTCAGTGTCTCAAAAGGAATGTCCAGTGAGCCAGAAGTCTTTGATCTTTTCTACCAGCAAGGGAATGTAATTCCAGCCTGACAGCCCTGGTCCTGAGGGTCCTGAGGCAGCCATTGTCCCCTGAGGTCCTGCCTACAACAGGGGTGTGCTGTGATGGAGCAGGGCCTGGCCACAGCTACTCGTGAGAACAAAACCTTCCTCCCCTTCCCATCCTTAGGGAATGTTCCTCTTTCCTCTATCTTTTTTACCTTCCACCTTTCTAAAAGAGGGGGCTCCTCTGTGGTACCTTAGAATAGTCTCCTTATTAAGGTTTGTTGGGGCAGGGGGGAGTGGGTGGAACAAAGCCCAGAATAGCAAATTGTTGTTAGGTATATTTGAATTCAGCCCCATAAGAAGGAAACTTCTTTCTCTGTTCCTCCTGGTGTCTCCCCCTCTTTGTGTCATGACCTCCAAGGGGTCTCAGGCTCTCCCTGTGATGCTTCTTCAGGGATCTTACTCCATCAATTATTTCCTCGTACTTCCCTCTTATTCCATGGACTGATTCTTCTAAATATTTTTAAATATTTAGGTATATGCTCTATTACACAGATATTTAAAAAATTACTCTATTTTCCCTCCAGGTATTACTCTATTTCTCTCCTGTCCTTCACAGCCAAACTTAGTTTAATGCTGTCTTACCCTCAGTGACTAAGAAGGTTTATCTAAACCTTTAAGGAATACCTATCATGCCCTATTTACCCCATATACGTACGAGTATTTTTTGTAGTTGGTTGTGTTAGCCTGTATATTTGTGATTTCTGATATATCATTTGACACCACTACTTTTTTTCTGGGAGGAGACCACTATCCTTTAACTGGTAACTTGAAGTTACCTAAAAAGTCGAAACCAGGATTATGTCAATCTTCATAAAAACAAATAAAACCTTTTTCCTTCTTACCTTTAATGAATGGATTTTGCTAATTTCGTGATTTAAATTGCTTTCCATTTTCTGAGTCAGTTTCCATAAAGGGCCCATTTTCTTTAGCAGTTTCTGGTGTAAAATAACCATGAGCTTTAGTGACAGAGAAAACAGCACTGTAGATTCCATCCCCTGGTCTATGAGAAAAGGCTGTGGCTGACAGAACAGTAATCTTGAGCCAGAGTGGAGTGGTCAGGTTTTGCGCAAGTGAACCTAATCTGATTCAAATATTTGGGATATCAGAGGTTTCAGAAACATATAAGAGACCCTGCAGATAATATAGTCCATTTCCTGAGCAATCAGTTTCGTCTACACTGGCTGTGGAGCAGTCAAGCATGCAGCAGAAGCCAGTGTTCTTGGTGCTGCCACCTGCTTCACAGCTGTACCAACTCGACACATTTGACAATGTTTCTAAGGAAACTTCCATTAGTGAAAGCTCAACACAGCTATGATTGGAGCGTCAAATTAGTCAACAAGATTCAAAGGGCACAGTATATCTCAGGATTTACAGTGAACAGTCACCACTCCCAGCTCCTCCATTCTCGTCAACTTCATTGTAAGCCCTCATCTTTCTCTCTCATTTAGGATCCTATAGATTCCAAATGGCGTCAGAGGCATCACTTACCCTGCACTGCTCAGTAGCCCATTCTACTGGATGGTGGCCATGACTCACATGCTCTGGTGCCTCGGAGCAGGGCCCCCAGAGCAGTGTCTTGTCAGCCTCACAGAAGAGCCCGTTCACCTCCATGTGTGCCATACAGGTCTGCTCCTCTGAGCTGTGGACCTGGTGAGGTCTGGCCTGCCTGGCAAGGGAAGCCAGCTTCTTGAGTACGAAATTAGTCTTGAAGTTTGTCTTCTCTGATATTTCCCTGCACTCAGGGCAGCACATTTGAGCCTGGGGTTCCTCCCAGCAGAGGCAGAGGCAGGGCCTGCAAAAGCTATGCCCACAGTCTATGGTGACAGGGTCTATGAAGTAGTTCATGCAGATGGTGCAGGTGAGTTCATTCTGAAAGGCTTGCAAGGTGTCCGAATCCATGTTTCTGAAAATTAAAAAAAAAAAGTGAAAAGTTTACTTTTTTGCCTCACTGAGGGGGAAAAAAGGCCTCTGGACAGTTCTGTTTATCTGCTTGAGCTCTGTCCAATCTACCTACTGACTTACTCCCAGTACAAATCTAGACATAGTAAATGTAGACAGGCTGAATTATGTAGTTGTTCCTTGGTAGCCATGACAGATTGGTTCCAGGACTCCCTGAGATACCAAAATCTAAGGATGTTCAAGTTTCTTATATAATATGATGTAGTACTTGCATATAAACTACACATATCCTCCTGGATACATTAAATCATCTCTAGATTACTTATAATACCTAATACAATGTAAATGCTATGTAAATATTTGTTATGCTGTATAGTTTAGGGAAAAAATGAAAAAAAAAGTCTGTACATGTTTAGCACAAACCCTTTCCCCCCAGCCCTGGATATTTTTGATCCTAGGCTGGTTGAATCCACGGATGTGGTACCCACGAATATAAAGGGCCAACTGTACTGTGATACAAATGAGAAAATAAGACAAGAGATTTCTTAGGATCCTTTTGGTTATAAAACAAGCAATGTTCTCAATCATACCTAAATTACTTAGACAAGCTTAAAGATTGAGAAGAGGGTAAAAATGGGAAAGATTCCAGTTACTTATATTAGCTGATTGGTCCAGAAGCACATCTAAAATCTCTTTTTCTGTCTTTTTCCATCTCTCCCAATGACTTCATGATTGTAACATACAAAAGACACTTAGTCTCTATGCTCCCTGCCTACCAACTCACAGATTTTTCTGAGGACAATTAGAAATTGATTAGGTTCCATTTAAGCTTGATTAATTTAATCAGAATTAACTTCAACTGTCAACTCCTAAAAGGATAAATAGCTGAATTTATGTTTTTAACTTTAATATCAAAACTCTTCCTTTTAAGAAATATATATAAAAATTATCAATTATTTCTGGTTTAGGGAAACAGTTTTTCCCAGAGTCAATTCAGGTGGTTAGACAGAATACTTTCACATTCTTAAGTGGTGAATATTCAACCTACAATATTCAGCAAAAATTAATCAATAATTAATCAATTGTCTTTTGAAGCAAAAAGAAAATGAAGATAGCCACTGGGCTTTCCTCTCCACACTCAAGAATCTAGAGATGCAGTTCATGGGAACATGACCACCAATTCATCTTTATTTGCTATTTCCCCATAGTGGCCAATGACACTTCTTGGGAATCTTAACCAGTTGGTTGGATCTATTTTGAACACTTTTCAAATCTAGTCTGAAAACTGAAGGTTTTAAAGGGACAGCATATAGAACCCTTACAACAATTGTTTTTGAATTAATTCAACACATTTTTTACTTTGATGTGTATAGAAATTATTGCTGCATGTATACATTATATTGGACATTTTAAGTACATTATGAATTCCATAATTGCCTAAAAATTGTGGAAATATATCTCAAGACTTGAAAAATCTAGTGATATATAAGTAATCGAATAAAAATTAGCAAATAACAATATAACACAAACCAATATATTACAAATGCCCTGGTTGCAGATACTTTACATTTTTTATGTCATTTTAAATAACTAGGAAAGCTACTTGTTTGTTTAGACAAGACCCATGTGTGCTGGCAGGTTAATTTAAAGCATTTTTATAAGCATGAGGGGCTTTACTCTAAATCCCAAACACACCAGAGTCTACTATCAGTGGTCTCACCTCTGGAAGCTCTGAAAGATCTGTGGATATCCAGGTCACTAGCAACTCCTGGTTTTCCAAAGCCCGGCAGCCACAGATTCAGTGAGTTTTCCCTGAAGAAGTCTGCTGTGGACAAGCTTACTTTTTAAGTGATTAGACTCACCTAAGACCACACCCACTTGTGATTGGCTACTGTCTTGAGAGAGGTGGAAACAGCTGATTAGGTTACAGAGAAGGGCGTGAAATTGGCTGATTAGATTACAAAGTATAAACAACCACACTTGGGGGCCAACACACTAAGAGAACAGAGAGGAGTTTGGGGTGAGATGCAAGAAAGTTGACCTGACACAGGTTGTCCAAAGAGACATTTGAACTAAAACAAATATTTCATTAAATAATTTTTTCTTCTACAAACAATGACCTCGCAATTTTTAAAATTTGGTTTCTTATTTTACTTTTAAATTTATAATTGCTTGTTATGTCCCTAGCCATATTTATCTGAGTATGTCCAACAATAAAACATTAACTAGGATAAGCAACACAACTGTACTGTGTAACTCTGTCATCAAAAAAAGTGTACCAGGGAACTCAATTGTGTTTTAAATAATTGTATATATAAGAGTTGGTAGAATTACTTGTATGAGTTTTGTTTTCTTACCATCACTATTTTATGACTATTTTGTAATACTTGGTATATATAAAAATAAAATCTATTTTTCAACTTATGTCCCTAAGTGCATAATTTTAAACTGGATACTTTACAAATGTGAATATGTATGCACATATATGATATCTATATCAATGTGTATATCATAGTAAAATATCATATGATATGTAAATACTTAAAAATAATTTATATGCACAACTATCTTTAATAAATAGCATATAAAATTATTTGTAACAGGGTTACCATACTACCTATATTTTATTTTCACTTACCCACAGTTTAATAATCACCAATGTTTACATATAAGTTGTATCAAGAACTGATCTGATGTTTTGTGATTTAGGCCCTTTCAATAAACGTAAGAAAATTATTAATCTTGCTAGACATTGAAAAAGAGAAAATTGAAATAAACATCATTATTTAGATATTATGAGACTGAAAAAATTATAAAAGCCATAAAAGCCAGCATATCCTGGAAAGAAGTGAAGTGTTTGTCCTTTCACTCAATGCATAGAGTTGTAAATTAATATGTGTTCTGAAGTGTTATTTGACCATCATTATACTTCAAAAAATATATCCCAAAGAGATTAGGGAAAGAAAGCTTATTATAGAAACATATATAAGGACTATTCCAGAAATTCCATTCTTTGAAAACTACCTCAAACGTTTCTTAAAATGTTGTATATCATCTATATGAGTATAGAGAGGAAAGACTTTCTAGTATTTTTACTTTTTAGTAAAACTTAAATGGTCGGTTATGCAGGATGCCTCCTTTAGTGCTGTTAAATGGTGCTCTACCATGAGAGTAACTTGTACAACATTCGTTTGCAGCATCGTTTTCTGGATTTGTGATTACTTCACACAGTATGTAAAAGTTCTGTGAACCAGGCTCTGTGACCTCATCTCTACTGCAAATAAGGAAAATAATTAGCAATTAAGTGGTCGTTATCCTTACTGATTTTTACTAAGTACCACACTAACTTCTCATTTTCCTTCCCTTAAACCCATTCTCTAAAGATAAGTAAGACAAACCCCTTGAATCTGGCAATTACAGGTTAGTAGAAAACATGAGTGCATACGTAAAGACTTTTTTTCTTTAAAAAGGAAGAGGAATCTACTGTGTACAACTGAAGAAAGCAGACTGAACCCAAGATTCTCCCCCTCCCCACCCCCAATATTTTCATGGCAAAAGACCCCTGAAGAACAGTGATTAAAAAGCCTTGCACCCCTGGTATGACACACTAAGCGTACCAAAAAAGAAGAAAATATCTACCCTCTGTCATGTGCTTATTTTAGGACATTTGGCAGATGTGAATTCATTAAGGTATATGGGCTTAGCTTGATACAAACCTAATATAAACATAAATCTAAAAATGAATAGTTGACAAAACAAATCTTTTCTAGGCTAAGGAACTATTAACATCACAAATATGAGGCAATTTAGAAACAATACAGATGGACCAAATAGTAATACTATTTTCAGAAAAACACTAAAATCTATTAGGCTAGAGTTTTCCATGGAAGATCAGCTTGCACTAGGCAGGTTAAAAAGGACCTGCAGTTAATTCATCTCATGTAACAGGTGCTGAGACAGGTGGGGGATGTTATGAGAAGCCAGGGCAAAAGCAGTGGTACATCCATCTGGACTGCTATATGGATTTTGCATGTGTCAGGTTGGTGTCAGGCTCCCATCAAATTTTGACACCTCAAAATCCTCAGTGGTGCAGAGCCATTTTGCTACAGGCAAACATTGATGTATTCCAGGTTCACAACCTTATGTTGGTGGGACACAGGTGGTGAATCTATTTACCAGAAGGTAAACAAGAAGTTTTAAAACTTCTTTAAATACTACTGGACATTTACAAATAGGTATGAACACATGCTCAGGAAAAAGTCAAAATCAAGCTCACTTGGTCATGTGGTTTTTGGCTAATATGAGCAACTTTTTTTATCATCATATATTTTTTATAGATGAATAGTACATACACAAAGGGGTAATGTTTAATTGGAAGATTTACAAAGGAATCAGACCCTAAAGTCAGATATCAACCTGGTATTATCAAGATGCTGGATAGCAAGAACCTGAATGCAACAGCCACAAGGTCTTTTAGAACTGAATTTCAATGCACATTTCAAAGTATTTTAAAGCATGGCTATCTTCAGAACATAGTGTATCTCCTCATACGCCTGGGATGCGGGTATTGTTATCTTGCTAGGGATGCAATTGAAAATTATTGTTTTTAAGTGTTCCTTTTCCCAAGGTATTCAAGAAACCCAATTGGAGCAGAGGCGGGGGGATGATAAGGTGAGGAAGTGGATGAGAGGGAAAGACCTTGCTGACTTGCTGGAAACTTGGTAGTTCCCTTTAAGTTTTCCATTTTCTCTGAGAATTGAAAAGGAGCTCACTACCTTTTATATCAAGGAATAATTCCATGTCTGAGTTAATGAGTAATAAATACAATTGTGACTCATTGAGTATATAAGTCCACTGCAGAATGTAAGTCTACTACATCCTAAATGAGATCAGACTCACTACTGAAGGAGTGAAAAGCTGACAAGGACCTTTGCAGACAGATCTTTACACCCTCGTCCTACTATAGAACTTACCACCTCTCTTCCACAAGTGTTGTCCCCCTCCCCAGTATTGTAGTAGTTTCATTTGTGCCTTTTAGGTATGGAAAGAATTGAGGTGATAAGGCTAATTATGTAGTAGTGATTCCCCTTTAGTGTTGTGGTCTGTCTTTTACTCTCTAGAGTTTAAAACATCTGCTCAAAGCCCCTGACACACATATACATTTTAAAACCAACTTCCCAATGTTTGCACACATGCAAAAAAAAAAAAAAAAAAAAAAAACTCATCCTGTTTGACTATTTATTGGAATAATATTTACTTATAAGTCTATTTGGAGAGACTTGGCATTTTTCCCACACTGTCTTCCAACCTACAAACATCGGATATCCCTCAAATTACTTATATCTTAAAATGTTTTTCCAATAATGTTTTATACTTTATATACATAGAGTTGTACATTTTTTATTAGATTTATTTCTAGGCATCTGATGCTTTTGATAATGTTTTAAATCCATTTTAAATTTCATTCCCGTTTTTCATTGTTGTTTAAGAAATACATATGATTAAATTTCTACTTTATTTTACTAATTAATCTAATAGCTTATCGATTTTTGGAAATTTTCCAGCCACAATAAAGTGATGCTGATAAAGTAAATTATGATAGCTTTATTTCTTGCCAAACCTTAAACCTTACATGGTTTATTTCTTTTTCTTGTCTAGTTGCATTGCAGGGGACAGCTGGCGCGGTGCTGAACGCGAATGGCGACAGCAGGGTCCTTGTCTCATTTCCATTCTAAGGGGGAAGCTTTCAAATCCTCCGTTAGATATGGGATTGCCTTTACATTTGTATATTCTTATTAGATTACGAAACTTTTTAGTTTTTTGTAATATTTTTAAAAATCGCGAATGATAATTAATTATATCAAACATTTTCTTCCTCTATCTACAAGTATGATTGTATGCATTTTCCTGTTAATATGGTGATTTGCATTTATTCCACTTTCAAATGTTAAATTATTCTACCTTTCTAGAATAAGCTCCACTTGGATGTGATATATTTTGCCTTTATTTCTCACGAGATCTGAATAGCTGGTAACTTGTTTAGAATTGTTGCATTTATGTTTAAGTGAGATTCCGTACTGCAGTTTTCATTTCTTGTAATACCCTTGTCAGGCTTAGAGAGCAAAGTTATGAGTTAGGAAGTATTACTTCCTTTTTAGTTCTCTTGACGAGCTTGTCTAAATTTGTGTCATATATTTCTTTAATTATTTGAAGATTTCATTGAAATAGATCACTGGAATTTTCTTTGTGAGAAGTTTCTTTTTTTAAAATAATGGGTTAAAATTTGTTGATATAAATCATACCATTCAGATTTTTTTCTTCTGTCAGCATTTGTCATATGTGTTTTTCAAGGAATTTTCTTATTTCATATAAATTTTCAAGTGTATAGGCGTAAAATTTTTCGTAAAATCTTCTATTGACTTAGTAATGTCTGAACGATCTGTGTGTTTACCTTTTTACTATTTATTTGAACTCGCCCTCTGTTTTTGAATGAGTCTTCCTAGGAATTGCTACCAATTTAATGAATCTATTCAAAGAGCCAAGGTTTGACTTTGTTAATTTTATCTATTGGATGCTTTCTAATAAACTTTCTGCAATTATATTTAAAATTTTACTTTAGTTTGTTTGGTATGGATATGCTTTTGTTTGTCTAGCTCTTTGGAGCAGATCATTCTACTTTAATAATAAATGCATTTAATGCTATAAATTACCATCTTAACGTAGTTTTAATAGCATCTCAAAAGTTTTGTGAAGTATCTTTAATATTATTCAATTAAAAAATATCCATCATTGCATTTTCATGGGAACTACATAAGAGAAGGAGAAGAATAGATATCAAGTGCCCAAAAGAATGGACTGTGTCAGACTGGGGCTTGTGTGCTCTTAGATCTTTCCTTCCTTTCTCCTGACTTTGCCCAGCTTCACTGGCATCCTGGCACCATGGGCTAAGTTTCCCAGGCTTTTGCATAAGCTGGCTTCTAGCAGGCACTGGCAGGACATTGCAGGGGCAGAGGAAGGGAGAAGGCAGTGTGTTTCTCTTCTCCCTGTCCTTGGGCACAGTCTCCTCCATGGTTCCAGCCTCCATCCCCGACTCTGGCTGTGAAGGTAGATAATATCACAGCCTCTCTGTCCCCACAGTCTAGGGTGATAGTGGCTCCCCACTGATGCTACTCTCTGGGTTATTTCACTGTCTCTTGTTTAGTTTCTGAGCTCTTCCTTCACTAGTATAACCAACTCCTTGCATTAAATTCCCTTTGTTTTAAATGTCCAGAGTGATTTCCTTTTTCTTGGTTAGATTCTTACTGATAACAGTTCCCCCTCACATGTTTAAACTCTCAAGGCAACAAGTTATAATGACGATCTGCATCAGGTAACAAAATATCCCTTAAAAATAAAATAAATATAGTAAGTGGTTCTAAAGTAGACTAAGGGTACCTAACTTGTATTTCTGAGAGGAAAGCATAATCTTTTTCCTCTTTCTGTCAGAGCTTTTGATTTACACTTGAGTATGATCTATCAAACAACCCTTTTGAAATAGAGTGTTTTTTTAAAAAATCTACATCTACAAAGTAAAGATTGTAAAGATACATAAAGCATTACATTCCACTACCAGAGTTTATAAATGATCATCCAGTTTACATGAAGTATTTACTTTGTCCTTAGCACGGTTTTAGTTGTCTTGGATAAACAAACAAACAAACAAAGATGACTGAGCCCGCTCTCCCAGGAAGATTATTATGTAGTTGGGAAGATAAGGTAAACCCAAAATAATTTTGAAGATATGCCTAAATTAATCACAAGACTTAATAAAATACAATTTAAATCTTTAATGCAAAAAATTTAAATAAACTCCATAGGAAATATAATGTGAGTCATATATTTAATTTTAAATTTTCTAATGACCACATCATAAAAAATAACTAGAGCCAGGAATAGTGGCATGCACCTGTAGTCTGTGCTGCTCAGAAGACTGAAGCCACAGGATCTGTTGAGCCCAGGAGTTCAAGTCCAGCCCAGACAACATAGGGAAACTCTGTCTTTAAAAAAAAAATAAAGTAAAGTAAAATAAAAATACTTAGAAGTAATTGAAATTAATTTTAATAAAATATTTTAACCCAATATATACAAAATATTATCAGTAATTAACATTGCAAATATTAGTGAGATATTTTACATTCTCACTTACCAAACCTCTGTTATTTCTTTCCTCCAATCCCTGAAGTAAGGAGTTGGCCATTCTTAAACTGACCATAAGCTGACTTATAAAGGCAGCATAATTATCATATGTATATTTAGCCAATGAGATTTTTTCTAATTTAAAAAAATAAAAAATTTTAAAACTCATCTGTTTTATTTAAATGAGTGTTCCACTGGTTTTCCAGGCACTATCTGTATCTATACTTAGCAGAAGCCCCAACTCCTTTGTACTGCTCCAGGGGCAAGTGCTTCAGGAAAATTCTGGGGCAGTATAGAAAAACCGCCCTCCAAACTGAGATGGATGCAGTTGCCAAACAAACAAACAAAACCAACAACAATAACAAAAAAACTGAAATGAAGCCGACAGACCAAAGAATGACTCAGACAAGTCCAGCTTTGTGAGTCAGATGAGCTTATTAGAGGTTACTTACACAGGGCACTTACTCCTGGGCAGCACAGGAGTTCTCTGGAGAGTAAGATCCGTACAGCCTACCCATTGTGTCTCCTTAAATCCCTTTCCAGTGAGTGAAGCAGTTTTTTTTTTGTATTGTGTCATTACATGTTCACATATAAAACAGATTAAGCATGTGTACTACAATCATCATGTGCCTTTATATAACTCGTGTTATGTTAATAATATTATAATTCTCTATTAGGTGGGGATTTTAGTACCAGCTAAAGGGTACTATAGGACAGTTAAAGCAGTTAGGGATGTTTTAATTCGGTTGCCTCGAGGAAGTGTTGAGGCATATCTCTTGTGTCTTATAGTTATCATTAGTATTTGCTTAATCTATTTTGTAACATTTCTGAGCACTCCCAGTTAACACAGTGCTCCCCACTGTGTGGTGAAGAATTTGTATTTTTCCCTCAGCAAGGGAGACTCCCCTTTAACATACACAAAATCATATTTGTATACACATATTAAAATAATATTTATATATCAATATTTTGTACCAATGATATATGAATTCATGCATGAGTATCACACTGATTGAATTACTTTGGTTGACTGATGTGTGTTTGAAAATCTCTTTACGTGCCCTCTTATTCATTCTGTTTTTTTTCTGAAAGTTCTGGGTGGGCTATTGTCATTTTTTGTTCTCATGAACATTAGAATCTACTAAGTAGCTGTGCCTTTTATACAAAAAAAAATCGAGTTGTTAATTTTGTTTCTAGAAATCTTAGTGATTTATTTTATTGTTTATAAGTGTTTTTCTAGGTCAATAATTATAAGCTTAGAAATAATGATAATATTTACACTTTTGTGGCTGAAATTTCTTTTGTTGTAAATGTGTTGCTTTCCATATGTAGAACAATGTTAAGTAATAGGGATGATATTTTCCTAATTTTAACATTAATACTAATACTTTATTAAAGCTTGGTTTGCCACTATTAAAAACTTTTATATACAGTAGAAATTATTTTAATATATTGAATGTCTACTGATTTGTGTTATTACAAAGTGTTAGTTCATGATGGATACTGATTTTTTTCTCTCTGCTGCCTGAGATAAGAGAGACTTCTCTCAGCCCACTAACCTTCATGAACTCCCCATTTCTTTGCTGATCAGCTCAACTCTTTTTTCTCCTGGAGAGAAGAGGTTTAAATATTAATATATGTCACTTGAATTGTTGAAAAGGAATCTAATTTCCATCCAAAGGGATAAAACTAAGGTCATCAATATGTCATATTTAAGCAAGTCAGTAGAGTAGAGAAGAATCCTAAGAATTAGAAATTAATTTAGTAATTTTAATTCAAAATAGAGAAGTTTTCAGTTTCATATGCACTTCCAAACAGTTTTCCTATAAGATAGCCTATGAACTCTGAATATTCACTGCATTTGAAAGAGTTTGTCTCCAGTTCCATCCAGATTGTTGCAAAAGGCATTAATTCATCTTTTTTTATGGCTGTGTAGTACTCCATGGTATACATACACCACATTTTATTAATCCACTCATGAACTGATGGGCACTTGGGTTGATTATACAACTTTTCAATTGTGAATTGTGCTGCAATAAACATTCCAGTACAGGTGTCTTTTTGATGAAAAGTCTTCTTTTCCTTTGGGTAGATACCCAATAGTGGGATTGGTATATCGAATAGTAAGTCTACTTTACACTACTTGGGTGATGGGCACACCTATAGCAGGAACTCAAGCACTACAAAAGCTATCCATGTAACCTAAAACATTTGTATCCCCTTAATATTTTGAAATAAAAAAGTGAAAGAGTTTGTCTACTGGCTGTTTGTGAATAGGGCTTATTGTTACAGCATTGGATTTTCTAACATGCAGTGATCTTTCTGCCTTCAACTTGAATACTAATGGTAAATGTGTGGCATCTGAGCCACACATAATAAATATTGGTCATTTTTTTAAGAACATAGGAAAAATTAAGTATCATAGGCAGGCCTGAAGAGGGTGGATAATGATTACTGGTAAGCAATCTATACAACCACCATCATTATTTTAGCATTTTTATGTCTGACACATACATATATAAAAATAGGAATCCAAAATGAAGTAGGATTATAATTTGGATTCATAAATACTTTTTAAAAATGTCTCAGATGCCAAAACGAGTAGGGATTATTTGAAAGTAAGCATCTTTATCATATAAGTAATTTTAAGCTCACAGGAAGAGATAAAATTAATTAGAGGAATGAACATAGGGAAGAGATCATCAAAAGCCATTAATGCCGAATTGTTACACTAAGATGCTGCTCAAATTGAAGGTAAATATTGCATATTGATTTTTTAATAAAATCCCCTTTATATCTATCAATCTTATTTTTGCTTTGATACATTAATATAGAACAATTGCTTTAATAGGTTACCTAATATTAAATCCTAGTCACATTCCAGAAATAAATCCATTTGTTTGTGTTTTATGGACTATATTACAAGTTTAGGCAAATTCTCTCAGCCTTTTCTGTGTTAGGAAAATCATAGCTATGCAACGCTTCTGGATATAGAAAATTCCTTCCTTCCTATTTTTGTTTTTGATGAACTAGAATTCAATCATTTTTTCTAGCCTAATAAGACCCAAGGGAAACCATGGAAATTATGTAAATTAAAACTCAAGGACTTCCTTTACTCCCTTCCCTAGATAATTTTTTTAATGGAGTTGTGGGAGGAAAACTCTCACAGAACTGTTTCAGACACACATAGATTGGATGAAATTAACATAATTTTTCATTTAGCAGAAAATTGTAGAAAAGGTGAATGGTGAGTATACAAGGCATCATCTAGGTGCTATAATATGCAGGGTATCATGAAAGACCAGAGGAAGGGTAGACAGCTTTTTTTACCAGTGATGCTTGAGCAGAGACTTCGAGGAGTTCAGCAAATCAAAGAGAGATGGCCAAGGTATTTTGGTCCTAAATTTATTATCTCATATCTTAGGCACAGTGCTAGTCAATAGGTGTTCATTTCCCTCATAAAATCCTTGTTTCTTGATTTGGCTTTCTTAATCTCCTTTGCTGTTTTCTCTTTAATGGAGATCTGCATATTCCCATCTTAGTCCATATATTTTTCCAGTATGAACTCATCTATACTGAGTTCTGTACAAGTTCAATACTGAGAAGAAACGATTGTGAATAAAATACATATTCAGCAGGATTGGGACAATAGGGAAAAAAGAAACAGAAGTCCCCCATAAAATAAGTGGAGGAGGGAGTAGAAGAACCAGAAGTTGGCAAAAAGTAAAAGGCCATATTATTGAATATTTATGAAACAACATGGCAGCTCTAGAGTCAGGAAGCTAGGAAAACTATCTTGACCTAAATTGTAGGAAATGTTTTCTGCTTCATATTTAAGAGCAATTTAGAGGAAAATAGATTTTCAGAAACAACTGACATTAGTATAGCTGTTCACAAAATGGCCTCTAGAGAGAACCTGGCTAGGAGAAGTCCACCTGCAGGAAGCAGTGAGATTGCTGCCTGTAGCCCCAACCTCAGGAGCACTTGGTTCAGTGTGGTCCTCTCTGCCCCCTGCCCCACCGCCCTGCAGCCCCACAACCACACCTCTCTCTGGCCTCAAACTGTTAGTAAACTTCAGTGCCTGCAGCCTATTGTGATCCTCACCACCCCCCCACATCTCTAACTCCTGAGTCCACCCTTCTGTTTACTCTTCTGTAAATCAAGATAATCTGTTCTTAAAAATTGGCCGCAGATTTTTTTTTTTAGTAAATGTGCAACATAATAGAAGATATTCTTTTAAAAGGCAAACTGAATTGTCTTTATGACATATATACCAAATGATAGTTCTCATTTTCATAAATATTATAAAATGTAAAAGTTAACAAAATGCTGTGAGGAATTTTCTGTTTTGGCATTACTATTTTTTGACTGCTACTTTAATATTTTGCTTTAAATTTTCAATTTTAATATTTTCAGAAAAATCAAGGGTTGAGAAAACCTCTAATTTATCTACGTTATTTTATTTTCATCTACATTGTTTTCCACAATTTTAATTTAAAATGGGGCCTCGGACTCAGAACGTCAGCAAATGGGGGTTATTAATCACAATAAAGGTTTCTCTCATCTTTCCTACCTGGCTGTTCTTTGCACAGTGAAAAGAGGTTGTGAGTCAGGTCTGACATAAATAAAATTTACAGATTCCTTAAACAAATAGTCAGGAGCTACTATGGCTAAAGCATGTAAAACCACCATAGCTTCTGTTATGTTTCCCTTTTGTTGTGAAGACAATTCATATGGATCCACAAATATCTTGGAATTTGCTGTTAGGAATCAGCAAGTTGGTTAAGTCCTTAATGCTTTTAACGAAGTTTGCTTTCATTAAATGTCTCTGTGAAAACCGTCTTTCAAAAGTTATTGCCTCAAAATAATTTCAGAATAAGCTTCCCTCAATTCCCGGAAAACCTTACCAACCAGATTTGGAGGTGGCTGAAAAAAATGCAGCTACGTAAAGCGACAGCTGCGGCCCAAGACTTCGAAGGCAAAAAAATATTCAAACAGACGAAAGGGGGTCTGCATGACGCCTGCACATGCCCCTCGGGCTTCTCAATGCGGTGCCCCAGGGCTGACGCGTGCCCATCTGTAGTCCCTCAGTCTCATAGTCCCCAGATCCCAGCAGCCGGTCACTCAAAAGTTCCGGCGACGCACCACCACGCGTCACCATTTTCATTTTGATGGAAAAAAGGAATCTGTCCGAATTGACTTTTCCAGACTGGCATAGAAGACACTTGGAAGGCAGAGTCAGTGATAAGATTATCTGTGGAAACAGGAACATTTTCTTGCAGAAGAGTAGTAGTGTTGTGAACTTGTGAAAAAGAACTAAGTATACAGTGTCAACTAAAATGTTTGGACATAACATTATTTTACAGATGTCTATCTGAAAAGTGAAATTTGGAAAAATCATCTGTTGGTGTTATTTGGAAAAAAATACATATGGAAGGAAGAACGGAGGGAAGGTGAGGAAGAGGGAGAAAGAGAGCGAGAGTGAGCGAGAGAGAATTTGAGAGAGAAAGAGCAATTGGCAGATTTAAAAAAATACTAAGATAGCAAGGCAAAAGAGTTTAGGGTTTTGGTATGGATCAGAAAGGGCAAAAAAAAAAAAAATTAAATAGACAATTAACAATGGAATTTTTAGGTCTGGCTTTTATTCTTTCAAGGTTTGAGAAAATCTCTTAATTTATCAATATTATTTTATTTTCATCTACACCGTTTTCCTCGATCTTGATTTCGAATCGGGGACTCGGCCTCAGAACGCCAATAAATCCGGGTTATTAACCACAATAAATGTTTCTCCCATTTTTCCTACCTGGCTGTTCTTTGCACAGTGAAAAGAAGTTGTGAGTTAGGTCTGACATAAATGAAATTTACAGATTCCTTAAACAAATACGCAAGAGCTACTATGGTTAGCGTATATAAAACCACCATAGCTTCGTTATGTTTCCCTTTTGTTGTGGAGATAGTTCATATGGATCCACAATAATCTTGGAATTTGCTGCTAGAATCTGCAGGTTGGTTAACTCCTTAATTCCTTTAACGAAGTTTACTCTTATTAAATGTCCCTGTAAAAACCGTCTTTCAAGGTATTGCCTCTAAATAATTCAGAAGTTTCCCTCAATGTCTGAAAAACGACTAAGCAAAGTTGGAGGTGGCTGCGAAAACTGCAGCCACGTAAAGCGACAGCTGCAGCGCAAGACACTGGAAAGCACAAAAATGCTTAGGGGTCTGAAGTAGGGACCTGCAAGGTGCTTGCACATGCGCATTGCGCTGCTTTCTGAGCGCGCTGCCCCAGAGCTGATGCGTGCGCATCCTTAGTCCTTCGCTCTCCCGCTGCCCAGATCCCAGCAGCCGGTCGTCCAAAAGTTCCGGCGACGCGCATCTTTTGTTTTCATTTTGGTGGTAAAAGGAAGTCTATCCAAATCGACTTTTCCAGATTGGCACAAAAGAAACTTGGGAGGCATAGTCAGTGATGAGATTAGCTGTGGAAACGGGAAGCCTTTTATTGGAGAAGAGTAATAGTGTTACGAACGTGTGTAAAGAACCAAGTATTCAGTGCCAACTAAAAGTCTGGACATAAAATTATTTTACAGATGTCTATCTGAAAACAATTATGCGAGAATAATCTATTGGTGAAATACTACAGATACCAAGACAAAATTGTGTAGAGGTTTGGTATGGATCAGAAATAGTAGGAAATAGCAAACAACCGCATACCTTTTCATCATTTAAAACCCTAATGCAGGTAGCCGCGGTAGTAAATGCAATCACCCAAGAATTTCAAAGGCATTTGTTGATCAACTAGGGAATATTCTTTATTATCAACAAGAAGACTATTTGAGAGGGCAATGTGGTAGTGTTTATAAACATTTAAGTGCAGGTGTGTGTGTGTATACAGTATATATCTGAGATTGCATTTATTAGGAAGTGGCTACCTGGATTAGAATTAGACTGGGCTTTATTTCCAAAAGAATTTGGGGATGTTGGTTGAGATATATATTATATATTTTTTATATCTATATATAATATAGATATACATAATATATATTATATATTACATATATAATATATATTTATATATATATAAAATATATACAGGCTGGTCTTGAACTTTGAGTGACCCCCTGCCTCTGCCTCACCAGTAGCTGGGACTACAGATGTGGTCCACCATACCTGGCTTGGTTAGGACTTTTTCAGCCTCAAATTTGTCAACTCTAAAAAAAATTTACATCCTCACATTTAGTTCATTGTTTGGGACTCATGTAGGAAAGTGAGTTTCATTTATAAAGCAATTGTAGACAGAAGTAGGGCTAGAATATAAAACTCCTGATTTCTGAATGCTGCAGACTTTGTCTGCCTAAAGCTGAATGTTGGGGTAAGTGGACGATTAGGTGCAAAATGTGGGTGAAATAAGATCAGAAACTATCCTCTCTTTTTTTTAATCTCCATTTTCAAATTCTTTCCTGATACTCTTTTATTTCCTGACTTTTCTAATAGTCATCAGACCTTGTGATGCATTACCAGGGCCATGCCAGAGAGCCCCCCATCTCAGCAGAAAATATCTGCATGGTCCAGTCCATGACCTAAGGGCCCCACAGGCTTCCCACTCATGAGTCCAGGACTGAGCAGCCAGGGGCCCCATGCATAGCTGGGGCATATCCAAACTCTGTGTGAACACTTGGATGAACAAAATTTATTGAGATACAGAACGTATATCCCTGGCATTCTCTCTGTTGGTGGTCTTACATAGTATGTTTAGAATGGAACAAGGAGACCTATTTCTATATTTCTTAAATTTAACAGAATATAACCTCTTGGTGATTTTTTGATATGTCAAATTGACTAGGCTTAACTACAGGGAGGAAAATGAGGGTAGCAGCCATTTTGTAGCACACACACTTTCTGGCTATTCAGTCAAATACTAACCTAGGACCTCCTGTGAAGGGATTTTGCAGATGTAAGTAAAGTTCCTAATCCTGTAACTAAAGAATTTACCCAGGTAAGCCTGACTTCATCAGTAAAAGTCCTTTAAAGAAAAGCTTGGACATTCCATAAACAGGACTTTGAACAGCAAATGGATCTACATTCGTCCAGTTGCCCCCACTGACTTTAGACCAAAGCTTTTTCCCATGACCATTGGGTTCCAGCCTGCTGAGTATTTCCCTTCCAGACTGACTGTACCAGGGATCTCACACTTGCTCACCCAACCCCCATAATTGTGTACCAATCCCTTGTAATAAATCTATATATGAATCTCTTCATGTAGACATATATCTCACTGGTTCTCCTTCTCAGGTTGAACCTTGACTGATACAGAACTGATAGGTTTGTTTTCACTGTAAAGACAGTCTTGGCTGTAAATCTTGTGGTCCATTTGCAAAGAATTCCTCTCTCAGAAAATATTTCGGTAGCCCCTTCCAAAATTCTGTTCCTGTGTTGGATTTTCATATAAAAACACAAAGATTTGGCATATAAAGTAAAATATAGTCCTTTCCCATTATTTAAATTTGCCTACTTCCTAAAAGTTATTTGTAATCCCCAAACCAATACTCATGGTGCTATCCTAGTCATTCCAGAACATGTACTATGTGGGAGAAAATAAGTCTTGCCAGGTGTCTGTTTCTAGCTGAGTTAGCACAAGGGGACTCTGTGCATTCCTATTTCAGCTCTAGTGCTATAAACAAGAGCCTTTTTCATGGTGTATGAGGTGCCATGTTTTTGGCATTTTTGTGCTTTTAGTTGGTGATTTCACTGTTTTACATGGCCCCCAAACTTAGTGCTCAAGCACTGTCTAGTGTTCCTAAGCACAAGAAGGCTGCAATGTGCATAATGGAGATAATACATGTATTAGATAAGCTTTGTTCAGGTATAAGTGATACTGCTGTTGCTTGTGAATTGAATGTTAATGAATTAACAATATGTATTAAATAAGGTGTCTTTAAACAGAAATACATATAAAACAAGGTTATTTATTGACTTATTGATAAAAAGTTTACTGTAACCTGAGGCTTGTGTGAATCTAACCCATTATTTCCACTAGAAACAATGCTTCAGTATTTGCTACTAAAGTCTTTGTGGCCACTTTATAGAAGAACATCACTACCACAAATCATGAGAATGAACTGTTAGTGTAATATGTGTCGTATTTAAAATAAAGGATTTGTATGAAGAATGAAATCAAGAATTTATTCTTGAAAATGATCTAAGGATACCTTACATGGAAGAAAAAAGAAAAAAAAAGAATGTATTCTTGAAAAAAAAAGATTACCCAATATAAAAATAAACAATTTTATGAAGAGCTATTTGTGCCAAGAAAATTAAAGAGCTGATAAACAGGAAAAGATGCTAACTCTAATTTGTAATAAGAAGAAAGCAACTAAAATAAGAACTCAGCTTTCACTCATGAGTTTGGCAAAACTTTTGTAAATTTGATAATAGCCCCCAAGTTAATGAGGATATTTGCTTAATCAGTTATTTCTCTTAGAGTGGTAGAGAGAAAAAAGAATTGAAATTTTAGTTCCCTATTGGTCACTCTGGGAGCATCCTGTAGATGTATTAGAGGAGCACTTAGAGGAATGTTTGTCTCTTGGGAAAAAATGCAATAAAAATATTAAATGAATCTTAGTTAATTGCTAGCATATGTCTACGATGATAGTATTTATGTTCGATTTGCATCATTCAGGCAATACATTTTTCGAATCCAAATGTGATGTTAAACTAATCAGTGGTGCAAAGGTGTGTCGTAAGTATTGCATAAACCTAATCATCTCTATCTTCACCTTTCCAAATAGTTGGGAGTTAAAATACCTCTAAAGAGGTTGTTGTGGTCTTCAAGGATTCTAATAAAATGACCTGCAAGAGACAAGTTCATTTTTCTCTAGAGGAGAAAGATCACAGTAAGAGTTAACTGCACTTGGAGACCTCTGAAAGTTGGCACTGCAGGGAATGAGCTCCTGATCCTGAGGTGTACTTAACAGAACTATTTCTGTAAGAACCATTGTGGGAACAGTTAATAGAACCCAGAAGTGAGTGAAACATATATCTATAAAATTATTTCTATTTTCCTTTATAAAATAATAAATTTGGGGGTTAAATATCTCATTAACTTAAACCCACTGATTTATACCATGTGTAACCAATATTCTTACTACTCACTTCGTGAATTATTAGAATATTAATTGTTGCTATTTTGTGTATTCTGTGGTAGTTCCATGTATTTTTGGAGAATTTTATATATCTAGTGTTCACTGCTATAGAAATGTATGCATAGTGGACATGTAGAGTTCATATTAATACATATATGTATTCATATGCATGTACATATGTACTTATGTGTAATGAGTGTATTAATATTGGTACATTGAATTAATTGAGAAGACATTATTATTGAATGCTGTAAATGGTGTCTCTTCATAACCTTCCACTTTTAGACTTGATTTTAAATTACTAAGGCAATGAGGAGGGATGCAAAATAGTGACACTAAAAGAAATGAGAGGGCTCCCCAAAATACCCTAGTTCAGAAATCAAAACTCAACTTTTTGACCAAATACATTTTAAGGTATAATTTTATATGTGGTACTAGTTGTCATTTCACTGAAGACTTATATCTTATTAAACTATGAAAAATTCCTAAAAATGACTCTTATTGGACTCTGAAGTGTATTTGCAATTCTGAGATTTTTGCCTTTTTTGCTTAAATTCAGCAGTGTTATTTAAGAAAGGAGAGTGTAATCAAGGACTTAGAATTGTCAAAATAGCAATTGCAGTTTTCATGGTGTCAAGATCATTATAGAAAAAGATTGCTGTTCGTATTTGTCAGAGTTCTCCAGAGAGATAGAACCATAGTGTATATATATATATACACACACACACACATATATACAAACACATATATTTATACACATACATATATATATACACACATATATGGATATACATACATAGATGCAGTCATGTGCTACATAAAGACATTTCAGTCAATTGTGGACCACATATGCAATGGTGGTCCTATGAGATTTTAATACTGTGTTTTTACTATACCTTTCTATGTTTAGATATACAAATACTTGCCCTTGTGTTACAATTGCCTACAGTATTCAGTACAGTAACATACTGTACAGGTTTGTAGCCTAAGAGCAATAGGTTATACCATATAGCCTAGGTGTAATGTAGGCTATACCATCTAGGTTTGTGTAAGTACACTCTGTGATGTTTGAACAACAACAAAATCGCCTAATGCACTTCTTAGAACATATCCACATCATTAAGCAACACAGGACTGTATATGAGAGGGGGTTTATCGGGGAGTTGGTTCACTTGATTATGGAGGGTGAGAAGTCTTATGACAGGCTGTCTGTAAGCTGGAGTTTCTGCGATACTGGTAGCATGGCTCAGTTCAAGTCTGAAAGCCTCAGAACCAGCTCCAAAAGAGAAAGAGTGGAAATTACCTTTTCTCTGACTTTTTTCTTCTGTCTGAACCCTCAGCCTATTGGACGGTGCTCACCCACATTGAGGGAAGATCTTCCCTACACAGTCTACTGATTCACATGTCACTCTCTGTTGAGAACACCTTCACAGACACACACAAAAGTAATGTTTTATCAGTTCTCCAGGTATTGTTTATCCAGTCAAATTGATATCTAAAATTAACCATCACAGAGTTGAAATATGATTGTACATATTTAAGTTTAGGAAAAAAATCTATTAATTTGCATTCAAAAAATGAAGAGTAATGTGTTACTTAAAATCTTTGCCTCTATTTTCCTGTCAGGAATTAGGATTATAATACTTACAGTACCTACCACTTAGGGTTGTGATGATAATATATATACACATTTAAAAATATATATGTCAGTACATGAGAGGGGGTAAGGGATGAAAAATTACCTATGAGGTACAATGTGTACTATTTGGGTGATGGGTACACTAAAAGCCCAGACTTCACCACTATACAATATATACATGTACTGGAATTCAACTTATACTCTCTAAATCTATTAACATTTTTAAAAAGGAAAAAAAAATATTGTGGAAACTGGCAACAATCTAAATACCCACAGAGAGATAAATAGGAGACTGATTAAAATAATTTAAGTTTATTTTACGTATTTACTAACATGGAGAGATCTCCACACTATATTAAATTTTTTAATTAAAAAATCCAGATGCTAAAAAAATAAAAATATATATGTGTGAGTTTAGAGTTTGCATAACACTAGGCAGAAATTAATTTAATCATCAAGAGAATAAAAAGAACCAATTCCTTTTGTTTTTTCCTTTTCTTTTCTGGTGAACTTATATTGGTTCAATTCATGTGATTTGTTTGTTTGGTGGTTGTTTCTTGTTTTTGTTTTAAAGATATAAGATTCTGTGTTCTTCTCTCTAAGGATATTTTATAGAACTTTCTGGCCATCTTCTCGTATTTCATTGGCCAAGGTAGAGTTTCTCCCCCGCTCCCATACCCAATTGCCAATTATTAGATAGAGGAATGGGAACAATTATGATTGATTTTAGACCACTTAGACAGAAACCCAAGTCCTACATTTACATCCAGGAAATGGATACTTAAGCAAATTTGTATTCTGTTAGGGAGTAGGAACTCCATGTAGAGGGGTTGTGAGTAAGCTTGTCAGAATAATGTCTGCTATAAAGCCCGAAGACTCTCCTCATATATCAGGTTTTCATTTTTTGTCCTCCCTTGATTGCTAAGAGAAGAAAATATATCTATTACATATCGTCATGTGTTCAGAAGCTTCTCACCAACCCAGGCCCAGATATTACACATTGCTATTTCTTCCTCAGAAACATGACTTCCAGAATCTTACAAGTCTTCCAGAAGGAACTCACCTGCCCCATCTGCATGAAGTACTTTACAGACCCTGTCACCACAGGCTGTGGGCACAGCTTCAGCAGGCTCTGTCTCTACCTCAGCTGGTAAGACACCCCAGTTCTTGCTCACTGCTCTGAATGCGAGAGGACAATACAGGACAGAGACTTCAAAACTGAGAACCATGTGAAGAAGATGGCCTCCTTGCCAGAAAAGCCAGTCTCTGGCAATTCCTGAGCTCTGAGGAAGATGTGTGGGATCCACAAGGAGAAGAAGATGTTCTGTGACGTGGACAAGAGCCTGCTCTGTTTGCTGTGCTCTAACTCCCAGGAGCACGGGGCTCACAGACACTGTCCCATTGAAGAGGCAGCTGAGAACCACCGGGTAAGTGATTTCTCTTAAGATCTATTTCTATAAATCACACATAAAATTCCTGTGGGTCTGTTTCCTTGGGCATTGGATGTCTTCATCAGTGTGCCCTTTTTCAGCATCTCTGTTCCGGGATTCCTTAGCCTCAAGCCTCCCAGATTTGACAAATATTGAGGTAAAGAAAGGAAACACTATTTTCAGTGGGGCTTATTTGTCTCTCATTCTGGGCCCCCTCTCTATGTGAGGGTCTGAATGTTACTTTATTGTCTTCACTGGTGCTCCAATTCATGGTTCTTTTGCAGGAACCATAGATATTGCCCAAAACATGTTGGTTTGTTTAAATGCAAACCTATACCTACACACCAACAAATACAAGAAACTGGGCCATCTCATAGATTTACATATGTGCTGGGGTGGGTAAATGTTGGACATAGGAGACATTTGGCAGTCACTGAAAGTTCAAGTGAAGCTTCTGAGACAGGGCAAGCATTAATCTGAATGCTGGTAGACAACTAGTATTTGGAAATGGTGGAAATTTTCAGGCAGGAGGGAACAATGGCTTAAATATAGGGAAACACTGAAATTAAGTACCCCAAGTAATTAATGTTGAATAATATGTAACACATGATGGGAAAAGTGATAAATGTGGATTTGTGTCTTGAGGGATATATATGGAGATATAGATATATAAAATCATGCCATAAATATGGAAATAGGTATCTAAATATAAGGAAAAGTGGTAGCACTTGAGAAGAATTTAAAAATTCATTTTCTCTTTGTGGATATCTAATTCACCGAAAAATATTTCATGAGCATCTGGTCTATGTCAAATATTAACCTAGAAAATTTAGCAGTAAAAAGAAAGCATCCTTGCTCTGACAAAGCTTAAAGTCCAAATCAGAGAGACATGTGGTCAACATATAGATATGTGAAATACATGATGTGTTAGAGTATGATAAGCTGTGTGGAGAATAATTAATCAGGGACATAGAAAGGAGTGCAGGTGGCTAGAGACCAGGGATAAGTGTTTGAGTTTTAAATAGGTTGTTCAGAAAAAGCCTCACTGAAAAATTCACATTGCAGCAAACTCTTAAAGCGGAAGGCAAACATGAGGATATATATAGAAAGAGAATTCTAGGTGGACAAAATAGCACATGCAAAGGTGTTGCATTTGGGTATATCTTGTGGGGGGTTGGGGAGCCCCAGAAGGGTCTGTGTGGCAGGTTGGAGTGAGGAAGAGAATGAAAAGAAATGAAGTCATACAGATAAAGGAGGCCAGATCACAGAGGAAACTTTATCAGAGTAGATTTTGCTGGGTGAAATATATGGGGATGAGAAAGCTAGTCTGAGGTCACTGCATACATAATGGGTTTAAATAAATTGCCATAAATCTCAGAAATGATGGATTCTTATCTAGTCAATATAGCTCTAAAGTCCAACTCTGAAGCATGAACTGTGTTGCCTTTCCATAAATATGGGTGGAACGAGAGGGTTCAAATTTCTTTTTTCTTTATAACTGTCTTAAAAAACAGTTATTAGAAATCAAGGGAATAGATTTGTTTGGATAAAACTCTGTTGACCCTAATGCAGGAGAAAAAGAAAGAAAAAAAATTTTATGCATTCTGAGAATTGACAGACTGAGGGTTAAAATATTTAGTGTTCATGACACAAAGAAGAATGGGTGAGATTTGATAGGAGATGGATAAATGGGTTTATATATTTACTAACCCATTATCACTGTAGGATTATGAATACAAGGAGAGAAGCAATCAGAGCTGAATATCAGAGGATGCCTGCATTTCTCCATGAAGAAGAACAACATCATTTAGATAAAATGAGGGCAAGGAGATTTTCCAGCAGCTCAATGAAAGTAAAGCCAGAATGGCTCATAAAAGGGAGATTTTAAGAGAAATATATGAGGAACTGAAGGAATATGCCATAAACCAGATGTGAGCTACTCCAGGTAAGGACTGACAATGCAGTACCACGGTGTGCATTCATGCACACGGGTACTCTTTCTCTCAGCTAAAATCCACCTCTCCCTTTATTTTCATCATTTGTTTCCAAAAACATATTTCTATACCTAAACCTACTTTGCTGAAAATGTATCGCCTCTCCAAGGAATTCTACCGAACCAAAAGTCCTTCCTACTTTATTCACGAGCAACAAAACTTTATGGAATGGGTAAAGTAACAGCCCCAAGGAATATTTACCATCTAAAAGTCAATAAATATTTTGGATTTTTGAAAATTTACAAAATAATAAGTTATTCATTGACATTTAGGTTAATTCAGAGACATGGCACAATGGGGAGATTTGGTAATCTAGTTTCGCATTACTATTATTTTTGGGTCCACCCATTGTGGAAATAAGGTTTGGGGAAAATGACTGAATAGCTTATTCATGATTACAGCGGAGCATAGAGACTTCCCAGGCCTCTTCCCCCTCCACTTGCACAGAGAATGTATTCAAGAATCACACTTTACCAGGACATTAATTTATGACAATACGGTAGATTGGTTTTTTGGGGGGTTTTTTGTTTGTTTTGTTTTGTTTTGTTTTGTTTTTACTAGAGAAGAAATAGAAAATACTTCCCAAGAAGGTAGACAGTAGGGACATAATATCTTCAGAAACTGATTCAAAATTTCACACAACACCTAGTGTAAGAGGCATCTTGTAAAAATCACTAAAGCATTCTATTTTTCTTTTGATAGGATTTTGGAGACATATTACACAGGTGAGTGTGTACCTGGATTTCAGCATATGCTCTTTCAGTTTCTACAAATACCAAGGAGGATCTACTAAAGTGAAGACACAACTTATCGGGATATTTCCTACGTGTCCCCCTCCCACCCCACATAGACATCTATTTTGTTGCCATACTCAATGATTTTTTTGGCAGGTTCAGTGGAAATGTTGCAAAAAGAAAACCAAATGGAAAGAAAGGAAAGAAAGAAAGGAAGGAAGAAAGAAAGAGCCTCTCTACTCCTGATTTCCTTTTTATTTTTCAAAAGCCTGCACATGTGAAGGAGAAACTATTAGGTTTTATAGGTGGTGAGAAAATCGACCAATGAGAGCAGGGGAGAAGAGGGGAGAGAAAGTGTCCCGGCAGTGAGAAGGTGTTGATGATTTAGTGTGTGTGTGTGTTTTGACAGTTTTGGAAAATAATTTAGACAAAGCATCAGAGTGTCAGCACTATGGAGGCCTCCAGGGAAGCTCTGCTCTAAGCGAATCTCCCTGCCTGAACAAGTTTCAAAACCTCTACCTTGAAAAGGAAGCAACAGATGCAGCAGTCCTCAAAGAACCCCGCTTTTTCAGAGAGATTTTTAGAGGAGTCTGGGGAGGGCTAGAACGCAGATGTTCATTTTTGAATATTCTCAAGGGCATGAGAGACGGAGGATATTTATGAGTTTGGGGCAATAAGAAAAAAAGATTAGACTGAATTCTGACTCAGATACTTTTCCATTACACTTGTAAATTCAGCAACTGTGGATAAGAATGAATTTGAGAAAGAAAGTGATAATTTTTGAGATTCCAAGTTTGTGAATTAAAAGATTCTGATGCGGTGTCTTTTAAAATAAAAATAGTGGTTGTTTTTTTTTTTTTTTTTTTTTTGGCTGCAGATGTGGTAACTAAACTTTGTCCTTGCAGGAGTGAGTCCGTGCACCTGCACGTGCCCCAGCCTGTGAATCCAGAGCTCAGTGCAGGGCCCACTACTGAACTAACTGACAGGCTCAACCACTTCTGAGGTGAGCGTCAGCACATTGGCAGTATTCCCATAATCTATTATTTGTTGTTAGGATTGCATGGGTAATATTTCCCCTTTATCAAATGTTTTACTTATTTTCAGAAATAAGTGAATCATATGACTGTGTAAATCTTTCATAACTGTTTGTATACTCAGATTTATAACATTAAGAATGAAAAATAGTGAAAAACATAAATACAATTTAGGTTCATATTTACAGAGTTAAATAATGGGTAAAAAGAATGACATAACAAATAAAATATTGAATAAATGGAGAAATGCTCAGATTTAAGGTTACTTATTCAATGTTATATACAAAATTGTACATCTATTCAGTATATGTTATTTGAATTGTTAAGAACAGTTTTTGGGGGGTGTGTAGTTTACTGGAACTTGTTGGGGATTTTTTGTATTTTTATTTACAATGGACACGCATTGTTCATATAATGTACAAATTTGAATTAACATGTAAAAATTAAAAGAATAAATTATTTTTATAACCAAGAAGTGAAAATAAAAATAAAAATAATTTCAGTTACTCACAATGAAGAGCTTCATGATAAATTTTAAAATTCACCTTCAGCGCAGAGCTAGCACAGACGAGAGGGACTGGTGAAGGGTTTTACATAAATCTGTTTTAAATTACCACTTATTAAATGGACATATAAGGATTTTTATCCTGTTATCTAGAAAAGTGCTTGAGTTAGTGAAGATCTTCACACTCCTTCAAAACTGGTAATACTAGTATTTAGAAATAAGAAATGTTTTTCTGATTTGATCTTGATAACTAACTAGCATTCAAGGCATAATTTGCTGCATTTTGCTTTGAAAATTAGATTGAAAGAGGTTGGTCTTATATTTGACTCTCCATATTTGAATTTTCAAAAAATTTTCCATATCTTTGGTTAGAGAATTGTTTGTTCTGAAGGTGCATTAGTCATTCCCGTACTTTATTAGATGTTACAACCAAAATTGTCCTTATTGTTGTGACCTTATATTTCTCAGTAATGTAACTACTTGGTAGAACAACTTTTTCCTCAGAAATTCAAACTTCTATTATTTACATATCTGTCTACACCTTTTTTTTCCCCCCCTTTTTTGCAGCGGATATAACTCTGGATCCTGAAAGAGGTTAACAGTCACGTCTTCCTTTATGGAGACTTGAGAAGCATGTGTGTTGGGTGTGAGCCTTAAGATGCACCCCATGTCACTCCAAGATCTGAATGTTTTCTTGCGTGGGGTGGCCCAGACTTTTAACTCCAGCAGATTTTACTGGGAGGTAGATCTGGGGGACTCTGGGAATTGGGCTTTTGGGGTCTGTAATGTTTATTGGAAAGAGAAGACTAGGATAACAAGATGGATGAGGAGGAGGGACTCTTTCTTCTTGGCTGTGTTAAGGAGGACATTACCTGCAATCTCTTCACCACCTCCCCACTTTTATTGCACATGTGCCAAGGCCTACAGGCTGAATAGGAGTACACCTGGATTATGAAGGTAGAACTGTGGGCTTTGTTAATGTTGCTCAAAGTTCCCTTATACGTACCACCCCTTCTTGTTCCTTCTCTCCCCATTCAGGCCCTATCTTTTGCTGTAGTCACTTCGGACTGGAGACAAATCAGAACTCTGTCCATATGCTGTGGGAACCACTTCATCAGAGGGAATCCTCTTCCTTGTCCCTTATCAAACAGGACAAATAAATTGTGCTTAATGTTTTTAGTTTCCTTCTAATGTCATCAAAATTCATTTACTATGTTATTAAATATGATGATAACATTGCAAGTATATATATTGGTTCTTTATTCATTTTGGGAAAGTCATTACCCATGATGCATGCATTGCTTTATTTCTGAGCTGTCATGAAGTAAAATTATAGATGACAGATGCATCAGAATAAAGTTAAAATTAATGCAAGAGAGCAGGAATCTCTCTGTTCACGAAAAATCTGAGTGTAAAGACTCCATGGTAATCTGATCAATGAGAACCCATATGCACAGAGGAAAGTAAACTCAGTGGAAATCAACCAGGGAGGGGGCGGAGAGGAGGAGCAAAATCCTACCTAATGGGTACAACGAATACTATTTGGGTGATGGGCACACCTATAGGTGGTACTCAAACATTACAAAAGTGACCATGTAACATAAAATATTTGTACCCCCTTAATATTTTGAAATTAATAAAAAGAAAAAAATTTTATTGATGAATATATATTTCTATAGTTCACTGAGGAAAGGCGAGTACCAGAAAAACTTCTTAAAAATTGGGAATTAAAGCCCTTGGGGTTGTTTTTTAACAATTTTGGCCCCCAAGAGAGATCACTTGTGCTTTGGAATCCAAGATCATTTTTAAAAAGCATAATTCAGAAAACTAATTATGTCATCCACTTGAAATGTATATATACATTTATTCCAAATGTATATACATATATTTGGAAGACTTAAAGACCAGATAATAATTCTCACTCCTTCCAAAAACTCTGCCTTCCAGCAGCTGAATCTTTTGATGAAAAATGCATCAGGAAAGGGAGGTACACGTTTTGGCAGAGTTGTAATATGAGTTACTCCTTTTAAAAATATTCTTTCTTTCTCATTTTTTATTGTTTTTTTTTTTTTTGTGATTATGAAAGTTATTAATTGAGTTGTCTCAAAGAGGGTCCCTGAGCTGAGGCTTCTTTACCTTTCTCTTCTATACCCCGGAGATGGGTTTGTTACCGAAAGTTCAGCACTTGTCCCCAAGGCCACATCAGAAGAACAAGGACAAGTAGTTTGAGGAGAAGGAAAGAGAAGTTTATTAATTTGCCAGCAAATGAGGATGTTGGCAGACTCCCATCTTAAAGTACCAGTGTCCTGCATTTGAGCAGAAAAACAGAGCTTTTAAAGGGGAGGTTTCCACCTTCAGGCTATTGCTGTTCAACTATAGTTGATGGTTCTGATTTATCTCATCTTGGGCTAAGACAATCTCATGACTACTGCCTGGACAATTCCCTTGAGCCATCTCCTGTGGTGCAAAGAACACAGGAAACTCCCCTGCCCCTCCCAACCACTGGCCTGAGGCAGGGATGCAGGTTTGAATTCCCAAAAAGAGAGGGAGAGGTTTTAGAGAGCCAGAAAACATTTTTACCTTTTTTCAGGCCATTCCCCTATTACAGCTTGGGCATCCTACCAGGCAGAAAATTTTATTTCCTGCCCTTGCTGGGAGGCTTTTAGAAGCTTGATCCAGAGTGTGAGGAGCAGGAGAAATTGCCATTCTGATGTGGGGCCAAAGGTGTTTTTACATTAAAATACAAATACAAATCAACAACTAAACCATTCTCTACATGACATATTATAATTAAAGCCAACCTCAGGGAAAACTTTTCAAAATTTATCTAAGATATTTATTAAAATAATAAATTATGGCATCCTCTTTCTTACCATTTTATAAGCAAAAAATAAAAATACTCCAAAAAATTACATATGAAATTGGCACATGAGGGTTCTATTTGTTGTAAAATCAGTGGCTCTTAATGAGAGGAAATTTATAGACGTTTGTTTATGGAAATTAGCCAAGGTGTTAAATCAGTCTTTTCCTCTGTTTCAGAGAAACCCAATCATCTGTACTGACACCATGAAATGTAATCCCTTTGAGAAAATGGGTATAGTTTTTAGAGATTCCGTATAAAGACTCACAAGCAACTAAACTCATTCTTCTCCAGAACAGAACAGAGGGGCTTTGGAACTAGCTGTGGAGACATCTGAAAACTACCACCACCACACTGTGAGGCCTTCATCCCTGAGCTGAGTTCATATTGTTATTTCTACAGCAAGCATCGGTGAGCCCACAGATACATCCCTGAGGTGAGTACCTCCTTTACAGAAGGGGGGGTTTTACTACTTTCCTAAACAAAACAAATAAAATGTCCTCATCTTAATTTATCAACAAACTGAGGTTGTTTCTAGGAAATGATGTATAATAATTTGCTTATTTATTAAAAATCACTTAACCCCTTTTTGTCATCTTCTCTTGGTATATATTTTGGAATTAAAGTGATAATTAAGTTTAGTTCTATCATTTATGTACTCTTCAGTTGCTCTTATGTATTATAAGAACTCAGAAAATAGTTGTCAGATAAATGGTAACTTAGTACATGCTGTAGATCCTAAATTTTTCTGAGAATATTTTATTCTATATGTTGTGCATAGATGTATTACCTCCTGTTCTAATGGTGGCCCATACATATATACACGAGAGAGAATATCCTATAATATATAATTAGATAATAGATTTGTTTGAGGAAAATAATTGTTTTAGAGTGTAGTAAATGTTGTCTCTTCAACCTTTATGGCTGAAATCTGATCCAATTTCATAACGTTCAGTTAATCGTTAACCCTTATTTATTCAGAAACTGTCTTGGGTTGGTGAATTCTGATTGAGAGTTTTAAAAAGACATTAAGGAGAAAATTATGACCACTAAATGAAATAATGAAAGTAAAAGCTCTTTCACATGCGCTTTGCTAAATTAATCATTTTGCTAACCCAATCACAATGAGCATTATGATTGTTTTACAGAGCATTCAAGAACCACACTCTAAACCTCCATATAGGATAAAAATCCTAAAGCTCCAGCTTTTTGGACTACAGTCTTACCTGAACAAAAGTAAGGTTCTTTTTTATGCAGGAGAAAAGGGTAAGATGTGGATTCCTGTTGGATAAGCAGCCAACAACTTTTTCTACAGACCCTGAGAGCTCTCTTTGGGCCTCAGGTTTTACTTGTGTCTTGTGCAAAATGAAGCCCATTCTTCTCTAAATAGAAGTTTATTATTGAGTCACAACCTCAATCAAATTTTGCTTTGGCCTTTGCCTCTTCAGAACTGAAAAATGAATTCTTTTGATTTTCTTCCCTCAGGTGAATGGACTCAGACATCCCACAAGCCTTCCAGAGAGAACTCACCTGTGCCATCTGCCTGGACTACCTTATAGACCCAGTCACCATAGGCTGTGGGCACAGCTTTTGTAGGCCCTGCCTCTGCCTTTCCTGGGAAGAATCCCACACTCCTGCCCATTGCCCAGAGTGCAGGGAACCATCACAGCAGAAAGACTTCAAAACCAATATTATTCTGAAGAATCTAGTTTCCATTGTCAGAAAAGCCAGTCTCTGGCAATTCCTGAGCTCTGAGGAACAAATGTGTGGAACCCACAAGGAGAAGAAGAAGATGTTCTGTGACGTGGATAAGAGCCTGCTCTGTTTTCTCTGCTCTAACTCCCAGGAACACAGGGCTCACAGACACTGTCCCATTGAAGTGGCAGCTGAAGACCACCGGGTAAGTAATGCCTCTGAGAGCACTTTGAAAGCTGGAGGGTAGTAGAGTTAAAGAGATTAGGAAGAAAATGAGGATTAGTGATGATGATTACATTCTTTATGGAGTGCCAGATACTGTTCTAAGTATCAACAATGAAATTGTGAATAAAATTTGCAAGTATACCTGCCTTCATGGAACTCAAATTCCACTGCAAGAGTGATGAAGTTAATGGTCATTATAAAAATTAATGAGTAAAAAAATTAATAGAGTAAAATGCTCAAGGCTCTGAAAAGAGCTTATTATGAGAAAAAGTTTCTTGCTACCAAAACTGCAAGTTCAAAAGGCTTCTATATAGGATACATATTTGGTAACATTGGAGATAAACAGGATAAAATACATTCAAATTAGCAAGGGATAGTGTCAGTATATCCAAATTCTGTTGCAAGATGCCACCCTATCAAATCAGCCATGCTTATTTGTCAGTTTCCCCAGGCAAGTCATTATATAACATTTTGTGGTTCTACAGTCTGAAATCTCCTAAAGTTGATAATTATCCAGGGCAAATAGGGAAACAGTGTGGTCCATCTACTTTCCCTAAACTACTCTTATCTAACATCCATTGATTTACTCCATTCTTGGGGGTTTGAAACCTGTATCTGTTTGTGTCTCTGGTGTTCAAATTTATAGTTATAGGAGAAGCTCTTAAAGCAAATGAGATCTTTATGGAAAAAGATCCAAGAAAACCAAAGAAATCTAAATGAGGAGAGCAGAATAACCAATCAGTGGATCATAAGTATGAGACTATTTACTTCAGAATCAGCCTGAGACAGACATGCTAGAAACTTATCCATTCATCACTTGAGCAGGAATCATCGTGGTCAGGATTTTAGGAAGACCTTTTTTTCTGACGGCTTCTCATCCAGAGTACAATGCAACGTTACTGCTCTAGTGGTCAGACTATGGAGTAGGGAGGTTTGCTAGGAAAGACTCGTTTACAAAACACAGATCAGAATGTTGCATATAATTATTTATGAAACAACCATAACTTCCATCAGGTTGCACGTGGTATTTCATGTTTCAGAAGATGAATATTGAAGAAATGCTCAATGTAAACCTTTCTCCAGGTGTTTTAGGAAATCATGAAATAGATGAAAGTGTTTTGAGGGAAGGATAGGTTTGGCTTTTTGTATAGTAAATAAAAAATATAAAATAAATGGAAGGAGAGAAATGAATTTATGGTTCCTGAGAAGTGGGAGGACATGAATTTGTGTACATATTGACAGAAGACATGAGTCATAGTGACTAGAGGAGGTTTAAGAGGAAGAGGATGAAGTCGGCCTGGGTATTAACCTAGGAAATGCATGTCCCTGCAGTGCTATGTGTATCTACGGGAAGAGATGATCAGAGCTGAGTATAGGAAGCTGCATTCAGTTCTCCATGAGGAGGAAAAACATTTAGAGAAACTTACAAACAAAGGCAAAAAGATTTTACAGCAACTTAACAAAAGCACTGCCAAAATGGTTAAAAAGAAGAAACACCTAGGAAAAGTGTATCAGGAGCTGATGAAAATGTGCCATAAACCAGATGTGGAGCTGCTCCAGGTAAAAACTGAGCATGTATAAAAATATTTTTTATTATGGGAACTTTATACCTTGGACATATTATTATTTATTTGGTACCAAGATATATTTTTTCATCTTCTGCATCTTTAGTGGAGGTCTTTCCCAAATGCAAACAGTATAGATATACTGTAATTCCTATCCTAACCATGAGCAAGGAAGCTTTATGGAATTGAGAAAGTAGATTCCCCAGGGAATATTCCCTTCTAAAATCCTCCTTTTTAACTTGTTTCTCTAAAACTCAGAAAAAAAAATTTATGGCCACTCTGTTTTTGTCTCCAATTGAGCAATATGAAGAAATTTGGGGAAATAAACATTTATTTCCTCCTTCTGTTTGAATGCTGTCAGTTGGAATTGTCCTTAATTTAAAGCATGTTACCCTTTGGGGACAAGCCCTCAGCAAGATCACTTGGCAAAGGGCTGATGGTTGCAGCAATGCATGGTCATTACCCGTTTCCTTCTCTCTATTCCCGACCAGGGTTCTGAATTCATCAAGAATTTAAACTCTGTCAGTGTCTTGTACTGGGATCATCTCTAGAGAGGAAAAAGAAATGGAGTTTACAAAACAGTTTGGGGGTGATACTTTTCTTAACTTTTCCAATCCTGAAGGCTGGGTGGACAAAGTAGCCCATTTTTTAAGAAGTCTAAGCTTTTTATGTTTTCTTTGCAGGATTTGGGAGACATATTAACAAGGTAAGTTTGGTTTCAGTGAAAACTGGGATACCAGGAGAGCTATGAAAGGAATCAAGCTATTTCTAACAAAATCAAGACATAATTCATATGGATTATATTCAATTCTTTGCCTGTTCATGTGTTTGTGTTTTAGTGGATAAGATTTCCTGTTCCCTTTATCAAAAATTAGCCTTTTCCTTCCTGTGGCTGATAGATATATATGTTGCAGGACTCAATGCAGTAGTTTCTACAAGACAGCTATGTATGATTTTATATTTCAAGTCATCCACATAGGTGAACGGACTAGGTTTTCCCAAGTGATAGGTGAGTGAAGTAAGTAAAGAAGAAAAGTAAGCAAGATTCTCTAAGAATTACACACTCCTTCCCCACAAATGTGGAGGTACACTGCAATGTCAGGAAAGGGTTTTGAGGATGAATTTTCCCTTGAATGATTGTCTTTTCTTAAACACTGTGATGAAGTCTTTGGTACCAAAAAGATCAATTGCATTTTCCTCCTTATAGGAGTGAGTCAGAGCAGCTGCAACTGCCCCAGTCTATGGACTCAGAGCTCAGTGCTCAACCCATCCCTGGACTGATGGACCAACTCAACCACTTCAGAGGTGAGTGTCAGTCGATTGGAGGCATCACCACACAGTGCCCTTCAGTGATGGCTTTCCATGGGCAACCTTTCCCTCTTTGTAAATCTTTCATCTAGTAAAGGGGAACAGCCTGTAAGTAGGCTGCATAATCATATTTAATGATATAGTACCTATGATAATATGGAAAAACATAAATGAAACCTGGTGTGATGGTAAATGTGATTTAGCCCTGGAAAAGGAAACTCTAAAAAAGTGCTTCTTGAGCCCTAGAAATATTATCACATACAATGTCAGTTGTTTACTGAGTTGGATATTAAATCAAGATATTCCAATTTCAAGTGTAGTTAAATATGGTGATAAGGGTTATAAATTTTATATTTGTAAAACATTTTCTCAGAAACATCTTGTTTACATGTTTTTCAGCAAATGGATTTATAATGTACATTATACATGATATTAACAGAATTAGAAAAAATATATAACTATAGAAAGCAATTTATGAACAACAACAATAAAGCAACTTATTGTTTGATGAGGAGATATGTAAAAGTCTATGATGGGCCTAAACCTGGAGGGTTAGTTTAGCAGAAAAAGGAAGACGAGGCCCTAGATGAAACCAGGTGTAAAAGGCAAACACTTCTCAGTAGGAAACTGCTTCTAGGAAGCAGTTAGATTTTCTTCTTAAGCATAAATTTGCTTGCTTAACTGGAACATCATATTATACCTGGTAAGGTGATCACCATTTATTTAGGTTTAAGATGTGATTTTTTCCCCCCTTAAGAAGGGACAATGGAGGAAAGTTATATTGCTATGGATTTGAGGCAATGCCCTAACACCAGATTTTCAGGTGTCATGAAAAGTAATCAGCCAGAAGCAAACTTTATAATCTCCGAATTTTCAGGAATATTTTTCATTATGCTTAGATAATTGTTTCTACTGCAGATTTACTGGTAGCCCTTGCATCTGACATTTTTCCGGCTAGAACTGTCCCAGGCTGAAAAATCTTGACCTGTTTTTTCCAGTGAGAATAGGTGAACTTTCTTATCTCACAGGAATTTAAAAACTGATTTTTTTACTGACATATACTCTTCTTTCCACAGTGGAGATTTACTTCAATAATGAAATAACCAATCACAATATCGGCTGTTTGATGATGTGAGAAGTTTGATGTTTAGACCCGACCATCAAGATGCGTCTTTGAATTCTGACAGGTCCAACTACTTTGCTGCATGGGGAGCCCAGGGCTTCACCTCTGGGAGACATTACTGGGAGCTGGATGTGGACGACTCTTGGGACTGGGCTCTAGGGGTCTGTAAGGATTCCTGGGTGAGGAAGAATGGCACACTCTTGGAATCTGAGGACGTATTTCTTCTTTTATGTGTGAAGGAGGAAAATCACTACAGTCTCTTGACCACCTCCCCGATGGTTCCTCACTATGTCGAGAAACCTCTGGGCCGGGTTGGTGTGTTTCTCGATTTTGAGAGTGGAAGTGTGAGCTTTTTGAATGTTGCCAAGAGTTCCCTCATATGGAAGTACCCTGCTGGCTCCTTCTCTTTCCCTGTCAGGCCTTTCTTTTCCACTGGCCACAGATGAGCAGGGATGAGTCAGGAACCTGACACCAAGTGTGGGAACGCCGTGTGCTGGGGAGCCCTGCTCAGTTGAAGCAAATCAATCATACTTTACTGTCTTCTAAGTTTTTCTACTTTAAAGTAGCCTCATTTTTTTTGTTATTAAATGAGAAGATAGTGTGAAATGCAAAATTCTGTTGGCCCATTTCCTGTAAATTAAAATCATCTCTTGTGGTCCATTACCTAAATATATACTGTGCTTGTTCACCTGCTTTGTGAACTTACTGGGGTTCTGAAAATCTGTGGTGTGCGATTCCAATTTAGTGATCTAATGCAAGAACACAGACTTTGTATGTCATGGACAGACCTGGTCACTACAGGGTACATGTCAGTTTGAAATCTTACCTCTCCTCTTAATCTAATAAATCCTATTGATTGATTTACCCTCAAGGGAAAAAGAAATAATCAAGTATTTTATAGGGAATTCTCCTTGACTGTCAAAACAAAGATTGACTTTTATTTTAGCAAACACAAAATAGCTGGTCTTTTTTATGTTTTATAATAGTATAAATTCTAAAATTTCAAGAAGTGTCTCTTATGTTGCTGCTATAATCCTAACAGGTAACACAATGTGTAGGACATAAAGGAAACTTAACAAATATTTGAATGATTAAATTAATAAATGGATGAGGTGATTAATTATCTTATTTGAAAGGAATTTTGCTATTAAAAATAGGAGCATTTTTTCAATGGTTTCAATTTTCAGGATTTGAGGTTCATGTGAAAAACTGATGAAAGTGTACAAGTTTATTCTAAACCTAATCAATTGTTCATTGTTTTCAGAATGATCCTGAAGATAAAGCACTATTAAAGCAATAGACACTAAGAGTTGGAAGTGGTCCAGGCGAAACAAAGTTGGACTGGTCAAGAGGTCATGGCAACAGTTTTTCAGGAAGCTCAGACATTTTGCTTGTTGACTTTCTGGAAGGCCAAAGAATGATAACATCTGCTTATTATGAGATTGCTTTGAGAAAGTCAGCCAAAGCTTTAGCAGAAAAACACCTGGGAAAGCTTCACCAGAGAGTCCTTCACGATGATATTCCTGCTCATGTCCTCTCATCAAATGAGAAATTTTTCAATAGCTGCCATGAGAAATCATTAGGCATCCACCTCACAATCCTGATTTGGCTCCTTCTGACTTCTCTTTGTTTCTTAATTTAAAAAAAAAAAAAACTTTAAAGGACATTCATTTTTCTTCAGTTGATAATGTAAAAAACTGCATCAACATGGTTAAATTCCCGGGACTCTCAGTTCTTTAGGGATTGACTAAATGGCTGGTATCACCTCTTACAAAAATGCCTTGAATTTGATGGCGCTTATGTTGAGAAATAAAATTTATATTTTTTATTTTTATCTTTTAATTCCATTTTTCCACAAACTTTTTCAAAGTCCCCTGGTGTAATCATCAGTGTATTTATACCATCAAATATACTTCCCGAATACATTGTAGAAATTAACAAGTGCTTGTTAACAGAAAAAATCTAAAGCTTGGTAAAGATTGCTTTGTGCCATACCTGGGAATAAGTGATGTTGTGGGTCCTTGAACAAGTCACCTAAATTCACTGTGCCCCAGTTTTGTTATTTATCAGTCCTAGTAATAAGGGCTTACAGAGTTTACATTTATTGAGCACTTATCATGTGTTGTACATACAAATGTGTTCTATATACTTTAAATATAGAAACTGCTATAATCCAATAGTTACAATGAAGAAACTGAGATATGAGAAATTTAAGCAATTTGAACTAAGGCGACTGGTCTCCAACATCTGTGCTCTTAATTTCGTGGTGTGTTGCCTCTCATATGATGTGGTGTAGGTAATAGACCAACATTCCAATGACTGCTGGTGAGAATCAGATCACATAATGCAATATAGAATTTATTCTAATACCTAACAGAGTATATCCTAAATAAATGTTTGCTACCAATATTAAAATATTATTATTAATAAAATGATTATATTTATTACTTCAGTTTTCTTGGTATTTCCTTTACTCCATCTCATCAGTGGCTAATCTATAACTTTACTGCTGCCCACAAGCCCAATCCACCTTCTCCTTTCTTCTCAGTAAATGACTTTGCATCCCATCTTGACAATAAAATGGAATTCGTGTAGTCTCTTGCATTCATGCTCACACCCATTTTTTTTCCCTTAACAGCAACCTTCATAACTGCATTTCAGTTGTTTACACAAAATGCAACTTAAAGTTATTTTATATTTTTCATATAGAGTATATGTTTATGAAAATGCCAGCTTTGTGCTTGATATGCACTGTTATTCCCTAGATACCTGCAGTCATTAGTGTTTTCCTTCTCATATAAGAATTAAAAGGTTAGTATTAAATATTTTTCTAATATTGAAAAAGTTTTCCAAAATGTAGCTCTCATGATAGGACAGAAAATATTAAAGATAATATAAACAAAAGGCAAGAGATAGATTGATTTCCATATTCATATGCTAAGAAATTCTATTATTTGAGGTTTGAATAATTATATCTTAATTTTATTCTGTAAGGTTGATTTTGAAATTTCAACAGGAATGGCCAGTATGTACCAGTGAAATATGAAGATCCTTCAAGATAAGGATACATAAAGCAAGACAGAATGATAGAAACTGTCGAGAATTAAATTGCCATATATAGTAAGTCATTCACTAAGCATAAAATGACATTAATCCCCTTCACTGTGGCAAATACAAAACACATTTACATTTCAAAGGATAATACAGATGATAGAGAATGCATATTTCTATAACAAAATGAGATACCTATGTTCATTAAGAAAAAAAAAGGAAATATCTTGGGTTATAGTCATGGGATAAATAATGACTAAAGTGTGAAGAATTTGTATCATCTGTAATATATTCAATCCCGTGAAACTGGGGGTTCATTTCTCACAGGTACTCAGTGTCAGTGAAAACCTCTCAAGAGAGTAGTTAGGGCACAGGCCAATCTCCTCTAAGAAAGACTCCAATTTTCAGTGAGTGGGAGGATGTGTTCCTCTCACCTATTTATCTAAATATAGGAGGTAGTCAAGGGGAAGATTGACATTTCCAACAACTAGATTTCATCACTATGTGCAAGAAAGCACAATTTGTTGCCATCTCCTATTCAGCAGGAAAGCTGAAAAAATATCCTGAGCAAGAGGACCTGACTTCAAGGAAATGACTTAGTATTTTCCACGGCACTTCTGTTCCCATCCTACTGGTTCAAGCTTAGCCATGTGGCACGTCAAACTGCGAGATGTATCTGGAAATGATGAATACACACTAAAAGGTTTATTTTTATTTTTATTTATTTTATTTAGAAGAAAAGATAATTTAATGACAGGCACAGCAGAGGAAATATCCAAGAGGTCGTGTTCAGTGAAAATAAGGTGGTCCTTTACTAAAGAGATGTGATGTGGCTTTGAGTTAGAACCAGGAATGCGTATTCAAGAAGGAGTAAACTCTGCTTTTCACCATTGTCAAGGTGTGGAGTGTTTATTCAGCGTCTGGCTAACTAAGGGTCATGTGGCAAGGAGCATCTTGCTTTTAATCTCTTAAATGGATGACTAAATCAGGAATGATTATCCAAATTATGAAAATACTTATCAACATGTTCCCTTATTCTTTTCATCAAACTACATAGACTCTGCAGTCAACTTTCTTGTTCCTCCTCCCACACATTTCATGCAGCCATTTATTAGTTAATAAAGAAAGTTTATCACCAGCTTCTTTTGATGATCCGTGTCTCTCCAAGTGATCTCAGATTGTATAATTTCACTTTCTGGGCTATCAATCCAACACTGCTTACTATTTCCACCTAAAGTTCCTGAGCTTTCTCTACTGAGACTAAAATTTCAATAAGCAACAGCCATTATGCCCTAAATATCACCTTGTTATCAATCTTCTGCTTGTCCCTTTTTTCAATGAATACGTCATACTAATATTCTTATTTAGCTTAGATTTACTAGTGTATATGGGTGGAATTAGCTACTACAGACATTAAAGATGTGCCTTTAATTTTTTTTTTTTTTTTTTTGAGAGAGGGTCTCACTCTGTCACCCAGGCTGGACAGAGTGCAGTGGTGTGATCAGAGCTCACTGCAACCTCAAACTCCTGGGCTCAAGTGATCCTCCCTTCTCAGCCTCCCAAGTTAGGACTTAAGGCACGAGCCACCATGTCAGGCTAATTTTTTTATTTTTTGTAGACACAGGGTCTGGCTCTGTTGCCCAGGCTGATCCCTAACTCCTGACTTCAAGAGATCCTCCCACCTCAGCCTCCCAAAGTGCTGGGATTACTTACAGACATGAGCCACCATGCCCAGTGGATGTACCTTTGATGTTGGAGATGTTGGAGAGGAGAATGTATATTTACTTGGTAAATTTTCTCATCCATTAAGCCAAGAATTTCTTATTCTAATGATGCTTTGGAGATATTTATTACATTTACTTTCTACATCTTTCAGCTTTTTTTCTTTTTTTAAGAGATGAAGTCTCGCTCTGTCACCCAGCCTGGAGTGCAGTGGTGAGATCATAGCTCACTGCAACCTGAAACTCCTGGCCTAAGTCATCCCCTGCCTCAGCCTCCTGAGTAGCTGGGATTACAGGCATGAGCCACCTGGCCAGTGGTCATCGTTCAGTTTTGAAGACTTGTGTTAGAATTAGAATCTGGGACATATCTATAATTTAAAAATGAAATTGAGGGGAGACCACTGGGACTCTTGACAGTTACATCAAACTTCTTTCTTCTCATTCCCGGAAGAGATTGTTGATTCATTTACCTGGTCACATTTTTCTTTTTTTTGGCAAAAATTAAATTATTTTTAAAAATAAAAACTGATATAGAGAACACATAAGTGTAGTTAAGACCAAAGGGATGCAATTGTAAAAGGGAGAGTGTACGAAATGAGAAGAGAACATAGTCAATGATAGAATCCTGGGAAAAACATATGATAAAGGACACATTAAGGAACATGAGACCATGAGGGAACTAAGATGAGTTAACAAAAGCAGTAGAAAAAAGAAAATTGTGTGTGGTAAAATAAAGCAGTGCATTATAGTAGCATAGATGGAGTGCTTACTGTGTGCCCTCAACTTAACCAGCTTACATAATTTATCATTTTCACTGGCTATAGCTGAGGATACTGAGCGCACAGAGAGGAATGTCTACCCAGGTGTCCTCCTATCATCTGTCCTTTGATCATTGCTAGCAACCAAGGCTTCAGGATGATGTAAAATAATGTTACTGTTACTAGATAATGGAAGCCACACTGCTTTCAAATCAGAAATTGTTATTTCTGTTCTTAGCTCAACTCCTGCTATGTATGTGTGATTTTGGTCCAATTTCCTCATATCTGTTTGGGTTTTTTCATTATATGTTTGGATATGTCAAAAGAAGATATTTCAACAAAGTTAATTTAATGATCATATTGGCTTTTATTGATGATTCATGAACCAGGAGCATCTCATGTAAAAATAGAGAAATGCTATGCTGTGGATAGCAGAGTAGTTGGTTTTTGTAAGGTAACTTGTGCAGAAACAAGGAAACAGCATAATACAAAAAGGGAATTGGTTAATGTTAGGTTACTCTCCTTGTAAAAATTAAAGCATAGAGGAATCTTTATCATGCTGGGTTAAACTGACCTGTTCTGGCATTTGCCTATTATCTCTCTCTCCTGATTTCTCAGAAAGTCTGGTAAAGAACTTAGATTTGGTTTAGTGACGTGCAACTTCAGCACGGGTGACTCCATTTTGGTTTAGTCTCTTGAAGCCTAGGGCAGGAATTCAGTCCAAATCAATGGACTCCTGTAAATTGTATTTAAGAGATAGAATTGCTTTTTAAGATTTTCAGTCGCAAATTTCTGTGATGCTTTAAGATTTAATTTCCCGTCTTTGATATTCATTTGATGTTTCCTTAAAATGGATGAGGCCAGTCATCTAATACATATTGGAATTTGAGACTTCTAAACCTTTCAAACTTTTGGGGACTCAAAAATCAAATCTATCCTTGTTTTAAAGGAGGAGATTTAAGTTCATTGTCTTCTTACTTAAGAAAATCAGAAAGGAAATATACGTCTGAAAGACAGGCAATCTAGAGGAAACTGAAAGAGGAGGGAAATTCCATTATAGTGTGCAAAGGAAATCAGTGGCAATTGTGTCCTCCAAACCATTCTTGGAAAAAGATTATTTATGCACTCATATGTTCCTTTATTCCCAGCCAATTGGACTTATTTTGTGAGTCTTTTCCCCCACCTGTGGTTCATTTCCAAAGCTATTTGGGAAACACCCACAACAAACACTACATTATTCTAATCCTATTAAGAAAAAAAATCACATTTATAGAAAGGAAGCAGCCTGAAAGGGTCAGAAAAGGATGATCAAGGAAAATTTCTGTGATTGTTATAGCCTTGTGCATGGAAGATCAACAGTTTCTAGAGAGCTGGAATAGTTCAGGGAACCTTCTTATATCAAGTAATGGAAGCACAGTCTCAATAAAAGTTCAGAGTAATCTGACATCATTTCTCAATAAATCTGTAGTAACAGCATTTTTCAAATGCCAAGTAAGAACAGACTGTAGGCTAGTGTTTTTCCCTAAAATCCAATCCTTTAACACTTATTTTTAATACTGTATATATCAAAAAATAGTATCTTTTCTTTCAAAATGAGTGGCTAAACTGTAACTAATTTGTTTCTATTTTTTTCACCATATTATTTATTCACCAGTATGCTATCTTAGGCAGATAGCTAGGATCTCCGGCTCTTCTAGGGACAAGGGTGCCCTTCCCTGGTGCTACCTCTAGCAATTGCCCCACCTGGGAAGAAGGATAAGGGTGGACACTCCATTTTGGTGTTGCCCCACCCTTAATCCTATCCCAAGCAACTGGTACATCTGGGGAAGGAGGGAATGCCTTACCAATCTGGGAATTCCCTAGCCCAGGTATAACAGGATTTGGAAAGTGACCTAGAGTAACCTAAGGCTAATTATTATGTCATTAGCTTAAATCTACATTGTGGTTCACCCCCCAGCTGGGCTTTCAGAGAAGGCGCTCATATATGCAGATGCAACCTTTAGAACACTTGTTAATCATTTGGTAACATCCCACACCTCCCAAAAGCCCTTCCCCAAGTTAGGCCAAAAAGAGGCAAGAACCCGAGAATTCCCAGAGAGAGAGTCAGTCAGTCAGTCTGTCTCTCTCCACTCACAGAGATAGACCCGTTTCCTTTTACAGTACGAAGCTGCTTCCTGCTTGTGGTCACTCTGCTGCACTAGCCCTGCTTGTGATTTGTTTTCCACATAAGGAGCCAAAGAACTAGGATAACAGTCCAACAAGAGGCTGGACCTGACACTGGTGTGTCTGATCATTCTCCAGCCGAGAGCACACCAAAAACCCAGAGCGGACTGCTACCCTAAACACTCATATTTTTATAAGCAAATCTTTTGTGATGTGTTACTGCCTTATATGTTCATCTAGATTTTTAAGAATCAGTTAGCATGTCTAAACTATTTTAAGGATCTCATAAATATCTCATGTTTATTTTTTTTCCAATAACTAGTTCAGTCATTTCAACTGGAGGTGATTTTCCCATCCAGGGGACATTTGTTAATGTTTGGTAACATTTTTGGCTGTCACAAATGGTGGTTACTACTGGCATCTAGTGGGAAGAGACTTAAGATTCTGCCAAGTATCCTACAAGGCACAGGACAGCCCCCTATAACCAGGAATCATCCGGTCCCAAATGTAAACAGTTCTGCTATTGAAAAACCATGAAATACAGAATCTTGAAACAGATTAATAACAATTATAATACTTAAGTTAGCCAGTAATTGGAAAGAACAGGCAATCAGTAGAAATCCTGCCTAAATTTCAAGCTAAGAATGAGAATAAAATGTTATTGGTCTAAGATTTATACAGGATTCCCTGAAATCACTCTAGATGACTAATCTAAATGCATATATACTAGAGAATGATATTCTAATTTGTGATTATTGCCACTGTGATTTGATACTTTCTGCATTTCTGTCTATAAATATATTTTCAGTACTGTGAATAATGATTCTGAACACATTCTTGAATTATTTCATCACTTGTTTATTGACTTGTGCTAGGTACTGAGAAGTAGCCATGAACAAGACAGACATTACTCCTGCCCTCATGAAGGCTAAAGTCTAGTCAGGAACAAAGGCAATGAACACATAGCTATAGGAATTTTAGTTACAATTTGGGTAATTGCTATAAAGAAAAAGCAGAGAACTAAGGGAATATATACTGCAATATAAGCTTAGACTAGGATAAGGAAATGGGATTCCAAGACAGACTTGGGCAATGAGGAGGGGGTGGATGGGGATTCCAAGGTGGGAAGGAGTTCAAGTGACTAAAAAAAGCCATTGAATTGGGAGGGACCAAGAAACAAAAGTGGAATGAGAAAAGCAAGGGCCAGATCAGTCAGAGCTTTGCAGGTCTCAGTCTTTATCTTGAATAGATTTTCCTACCACTTTTGTATTTTTTCTAATGATTTGTTGGTGTATAGTTTTTTTCCCTACAGATACCAATATAACAACTTTCTTTTCTTCTTTCTAATACTATGATTTTACTTCTCTTCTCTCCTACCTTTCCTACACCAGCATTTTAAAAAATTATGCCAACTAGAACCTCCAGCACAGTGTTGAACGGAAGCAGTAACAGTGAACATCCTTGTTCTTGTATCTGTTTTCAAAGAGAATGCTGCTAAGAATTCCCCATTTACAATGGTATTGATTATATTTCTTTTTGATACACTCTTTTGCAGATTAAAAAAGTCCCTTTTTTCATACCTTGCTAAATGTTTTTATTGTAACATTATTTTGGACTTGCTTTAGGACCTAGAAAGTGATCAACAGGTGTTTGAAAATAATGTGTTCCATAATGCCTGGATTTAGTGTCTGCTAATAAGCTTAATCTTTTTAACTGGGTAGTTCAAATCCCTGATGTCTTTCCTGGATTTTTGTGTGCTTGATGTCTCTAGAATTGAGATGTATATTCATTCTCTAATACAATGGTGGATTTGTCATTGTATCTCTGTTTTTCTACTTCTTAGCTTTTAATTTTGAGGCTATTTGCCAGGTTCTACATGTTTAGAATTGGTATATTTTATTAAATTAAACATTTTTTATTATATGGCGTCCCTCTAAAACAGACTAGACTTCCACTTAATGTTTTGCCTGGGAGTAAACTGGAAATGTTAGTTTTCTTTCACTTAGCATTTTTTATTCCTTCATTTTCAAACTTCCCTTATCACAATGCTTTAGTGTCTCTTCCAAACAATAGATTGCCATTTATTATTTATTGGTCCAAAATTAAAATATATATTTCTTAAATAGTACATTTAATCTATTTATGTTAATTCTAATTGTTGACATATTTGGAATAATTCTACCATTTTAATTTTTAAAGTTAATTTGTCCTGTAATTCCTGTCATCTTTCTTAAAAATGATAACTATATCATCTCTCAATCAAGACAAGCATATTTTCATGTCTATTTCCCTTTCACCAAAGATCCATTATACTTTTATAGCCAAAATGTAATTTTTAATTAGTATATGTTTGCATTTTCTTAGCTTTGATCTTTATCTTTTTTCAACAATAAACTTTGTAATGGTATTGGATTATTCTTGTTTCCATATTTTGTGCATCCTCTGATTTTATTTGTTCCTGTTTGAGTGCTTCCTCTTAAAGTGTTATTGAAGTATGACTCTTTGTGGTAAACTTACGAACCTAGGATACTTGAGAAAATATTAATTATGCCCTCACATTTCAATGATAATTGGTGGCATACAGAATTCCAGCCTTAAAATTATTTCCTTTCAATTATTTAAATATTTTTCCATTTTCTTCTTTATCCAGTGATATTGTAGTAAACTTTGATGTTAATCTAGTTGGTGTTCCTTTGAGACAATTTACTCTTTGTCTCTGGAAGTTTGTACACAATTCTTGTTGTCTTTGATATTGCTAAATTTTGCCACGATATTTTTAGAAATGTAGTTAAAGTGTAGGTTTTTTCTTTCTTTCCTCCACTTGGTACCCTATAGGCCCTTTCATTCTGAGTTTTTTTTTTATTTTTTTACTTTGAGATTTATTGTTCATATTTCTACCTATATTTTCTCATATTTCTTCTTCCTTATCTTTTTCCCCCTAAGATTCCTTTTATCTAAATATTGACATTTTTACCATTATCCTCTACATCTTTTTCATTTTCTAATATTTTTTAAATGTCTATATTCACTCTTGATTTATCCTAAAAGAATTCCTCATTCTGATTTTTCAATGTACCAATTCCTTCTTTGACTGCATCTACTTTACAAGGTATCACACATACCATTTTCTTTATTTTAGCTATTTTTTATACTTAAACTATCTATCTGCTATTTTTTGTGTTTTTTTGTTCTTTGTTTAATATTTCTAACATCTATCCTTATCTCCTTTGTGTAATATGTTTAGCTTATTAAGGAACCAGCTTATACTCTGGTTCCTCTGGTTCTAATAATGCTGCTTCTGATGGTGTCTCTGATTCACTTTCTTGCTTTTCTTTTAAAAAAGTTGACCTTCTTAAACACTATTTTGGTTTGTGGACTCACATTCACTGTGGTATCTAATACTTTACCAGTAGTAGTCTCAGGGGTGAAACTAAGGTCCGGCCCTATGTTCTTTTGACCATAAGAGCTCAAAAAGAACATTGGGACTAACTGGGGACTCCAGCACATGTATCACAATAACTGATAGTTCCTATTTTTATATAAATCCTTGGAGTGGCATGTATGCTGAATTCAAGAAAAAGCAATCCTCCATTCTTAAACCATTAAGTTTAAGGCTTTTTAGTGCTAAGCAGAGAGTGGTCCAGAGGAGCTCTAGTAAAGATGTAAGAGGAGTTTTTCTGGTACTCAATTCTTTACAAGAGCAAAAGTTAGCTAGGTGTGGTGGCATGCACCTGTAGTGCTAGCTACTCAGAAGGCTGAACAGGAGAATCTTTTGAGCCCAGGAGTTTGAGGCTGCAGTAAGCTATGATTGTGCTACTGCACTCCAGCCTGGGTGACAAGGCAAGACACTATCTCTAACTAACTAACCCAATAACATAATTAAAAAATAAATAAATAAATAAAATATAAGTGCAAAGGGTAAAGATTCACAGAATATGGTACATGGATTTCTGATTCCCAATAGGTGAGGGAGATCCTGTCAAAAAGCACTTCCAACAGAATAATATTAAATGGCATATTCTCAAATGCACCTGAATGGCAAGAATTAAAGAAAAGTCTGAAGATAAGAAAGCACTATCTGCCATTGTTGCAGCGATGGTACTAGCTCCAATTTATCAAATTAACAGTGGCTGTATATTGCCATTACTGAGTGAGGAGCTTTAGAACCACCTAATAACAATGCTGATGGTGTTCAAGAACTACAGAAAAGGTAACCATGACCAGAGGAGCTACTACACTGCAGATGACTCACACAGTACACTATCTAGCGAACAATGATGGACAGAGAACCCTAGCAACCAGTAACGAGGTTATGGTACTAGCTGTCTTTGGAAATGTGATACCATACTAGATTGGCCAGCATCCACTAGCAGCATTTTGCCTGGAGCTCTTGGGGCGTCCTCCCTGGCTCTACCTGCTGAGCTTTTCAGAGGCGCAATGGAGAAGAAAAAGAGGCAGAAGAAAAAGAGGCAGAATTAAAAAATTAATGGCTATAATTTTAGTATCCATGATACTGTTCAGCATATAGGTGGTATCAGGAGGAACAGAGAAGCATCATGAGAATATTATAGAAAGTAAAAGGAATATGGGAACATTTTGGAAAACAGGCTGCAGAACTTGGAAAACCAAACAAGTCCTTCACTGAGGAGGTAAACATACTTAAGAGATTTGTTATTACCATAGATCAAATAGGTTATTTTGTGATTTGATTCATTTTTTCATTTCTCAAGGTGGGAAAAAGACTGGACTGGCTTGGCCACAACCACAATACAAAACAAACTTTATTTTCTAAGCATTTACTTTTATCTAAATGGAAAAACTACCTGAAATCACTCCAAAATCTCATTCATCTATGTTTATCCATTAAATTTTGAATATTGCAATAATTGTTTCCTCTTCCCCCTCAAGAAAAATTTTAGTCCCTGTGAGCCTATTTATGAAGAGGAATATTCTGCTTTATATACCATGCCTACCTCCACTGGGAAGTGACTAGAAAAACAATTTCAAGAATTTGTGCATGGTTCCCTGCTGTTTTAGGGAAAGAATCATCCTAAACTTTTAGCCTGAACTCACATGTGGGATGCATGTATGAAATAATTCAGATTCAATGAAGAAGTGATGATTTCAGGATTGACATTTTTGCATGAATTTATATGTCAAATATATGATTTTCTTTGTTTAAATGTCATTAAAGAAGATGAGATAAAAAATTGACTTAGGGAGGTACCTATATTCATTTTATTTTATAACCCTGTGCCTGTATGCCTGGTCCTCAAATATGTTGAATTAACAACAGCTCTTCTATAGGCCAGTTTGACCTTTTTCATGTAATAATGAATTAAGTTTTTAGTACAAATAAAAATAGTAAATGTTAATATTAAACCAACAACTTTAGTCATGAAATAGGGTTTTTTAAAATTTTTTACTTTTAATTATTATGGGTACACTATAGTTGTATATCTTTGTAAGGTATATGTGATCTTCTGATAAATGAAATAGGAATTTTGATGTTTATTTTCATTCTAGCTTTTTTAAAAAAAAGCATCTGTGGCTGGTGCAGTGGCTCACGCCTGTAATATCAACATTTTGGGAGGCCAAGGCAGGAAGATTGCTTGAGACCAGGAGTTTGAGACCAGCCTAGGCAACATAGCTAGACCCCATCTCTACTAAATAAATAAATAAGAAAAATTAGCTGGGTGTGGTGGTGCTTGCCTGTAGTCCCAGCTACTCGGGAGGCTGAGGCAGGAGGATTGCTTGAGCCCAGGAGTTTGAAGCTGCAGTGAACTATGATTGCAACACTGCACTTTAGTTTGGGTAGGAGAACAAGATCCTGTCTCAAAAAAAAAAAAAAAAGCATCGGTGAAGGTATAAGTTCATAAATCACATGACCCATTGAGAAGTTGTGAATTAATTATTCTTGGTACAGGGTATGTTGGGGAAGTCATGAGAAATTAACAAGATAAGAAAGTTTCTGATGTCATATTAAGAATCTGGGGTATTATTCTATAGGCTATTTGCTGCGATCACCTGGAGTGCTTTTTTAAAAAATAGAGATCCCTGGTCCCTGACACACTAACTGAAAAAGAATCTGCAGTCTGTTGATAAGAGGAAAGATTAAAGAGCATGCTAGGAGAGCACAGTAGTCCCCCCTCATCTGTGGTTTCACTTTCGTGGTTTCAGTTACCCACGTTAAACCGTGGTCCAAAAATGTTAAATGGAAAATTTCGGAAATAAACAATTCATAAGTTTTATAAATTGTGCACTCTTCTGAGACCTGTGATGAAATCTTGTGCTTTCATTCCATTCTGTCCTGTTTTGCTTGGCTTAGCAATCATCCGTATGTCCAGCTCTCCACACTGCACAAGCTAGCCCACCCCTTAGTCCCTTAGTAGCCCTCTCTCTTATCAGATCTACTCTTGCTGTCTGGCAGTGCTTGTGTACAAGTAACATTTGTTTTACTTCATAGTTACCCCAAAGCACAAGAGTAGTGATGCTGGCAATTCGGATGTGCCAGTGAGAAGCCGTAAAGTGATTCCTTTTAAGTGAAAAGATGAAAGTCCTCGACTTAATAAGGTAAAAAAAATTATATGCTGAGGTTGCTAAAATCTATGGTAAGAATAAATCTTCTATTTACAAAATTGTGATGAAGGAAAAAAATTCATGCTAGCTTTGCTGTTGCACCTCAAACTGGAAAAATTATGGCCACAGTGTGTGATAAGTGCTGTTAAGATGGGAAAGGCATTAAATTTGTGGGTGGAAGACGTGAACAGAAACATGTTCCAGTTGATAACAATTGGGCTCGATACTATCTATCCTTGATTTCAGGCATCCACGGGGGGTCTTGGAACATACCCCTGTAGATAAAGAGACCCTACTGTATAATAAAACTAAGCCAGACAGTGATCCCATCAATTTATATAGAATTTGCTGCATACCTACAATGAAAACAACAAGGAGTTGATTTGGCTTTAGGGTACAAGTTTACTTAATAGTCATTACCAGTTAATGATTCCCTTCTACCAGAAGATTATGTGATCATTCAGAAAAAATCAGGCAGATATTTAATTGAATTCCATTTTAAAATAAGGAGATCTATTGAGAGGAAGAGATTTTCCAAGATTGGTACACGGAATATATTTGCATTGCAGGTTTCATGATATTACTTTATTGACAAGATTATTTCTTTTGAAGAAAAGCAGCAGGAATACCTCAGAAGATACTGGTGGAAGATTCTGCCCAGTGCACCAAAACCTTGCCTTGTCCCCAACCACCCCAACTGCCCCAGGCCTCCATCTGCTCAGCCAGGTCACCAAGATTGCATTCCCTGGTCTACAAGGCCCAGGAGCTGGAGGGAACCTGGGCTGTGGCTTTGGTTTGTTTGTTTTTTTACAGTCTTGTTCACTTACAGTGTCACTGATTTTTATTCAATAGTTAATATTAATAGATAAAAAAGCACATATAGAAACACATAAATTAGAAAGAAAAACAACTTACTAATATTCTTTTGCCTATGAAAATATTTTGACATCAAAATAGTGAAAAATACAAATAAATAAGCAAAGGACACACAGCTTTAAAAGTTCTCCTTGACCTCACCCCATGCCAATCATGTAAAACCTCTCCCTTCCTCTCCAGGTGTTTCTTCTACCTCTGGAATGGGAGTACAGAATCTCAGCCTCTGGCCATGAGCTGCACACAGTGCTGGCCTGCAGTGGTCAGTGAGGGACTCAGAGAAATTCTCATCCAGGAACCCCAAGACAGGCCCCTCAGAAAATGTTGCCCATCAAGGAGCACTCCCTGATTCTTGCCTCTTCTGGAAGGAAGAAATCAAGCAGGAACATCAGCAGGATAGAGATCAGAACAGGACCCATGTTTCGGTCTCCTGTGGCATCAGACAAGCCTGTGGGCTCCATCTCCTCAGCCCTTGTGGAATCGTTGGGTGTGGATGCACTGAGATTGTGAACTGAGTCCCTCCTCCCTCAGCTCTTCTCTGGAGCCAGGTCCTAAGCTCCCAAATCCAAATTTCCCCCCCAATTTGCCATTGGATTTATTTGTCTGAATTAATGTCTGCCTGTCCCAAAGGATAAAAGCTTCATCAGAGCAGGGATTTTTAAAAAAATTTTAATGGCTATAATTTTAGTATCCATGATACTGTTCAGCATATAGGTGGTATCTGATAAAATTTTATGTTGAATGAATATATTGTACACAGTGTCATGTCACCCCAGACTGGCAAGAAAATTAAAATATCTGATGTCAAGTATTGGCAAAGTTGTGAGGTAAATACAATTCTTATACAGTGCTGGTGAAAAGTGTAATATGGGACGCTTGTTTCAGAAAATATTATCTAGTAGAGTTGAAATTTTTCAATATCCATGAACTAGGTGTATATATCTGCAAGTCGTATATCTTTGTGTTAGGCAGAATAATCGCCTGCTCCAGAGATGTCTCAGCTAATGCGAACATGTTATCTTATTGCCAAAAGGGACTTTGAAGATGTGATTATGATTAAGGGCATTGAAATGGGGAAATTATCCTGAATTATCTTGGTGGGTCCAATCTAATCTCATGATTCTGTGAAAGCAGAGACTCTTTCCTGGGTGCAGAGCATAAGAGATGGCAGCACGAGAAAGACTTGGTCTTTGAAGGTGGAGGAAGGGCACCACAAGCCAAGGAGAGCTAGTGGCCTTCAGAAGCTGGGAACAACCCAAGGTTTACAAAAGGGAAGAAAACAGGGACCTCAATCCTACAACCACAAGGCACTGAATCCTGCCAACCACCCCAATGAGCAGGACACAGATTTTCTCCTAGAACCTCCAGAAAAGAACACAGCCTGCCAACATCTTGATTTTAGTTCAGTGAGAGCCGTACCAGACTTCTGACCAAAGCAAGCATTAGATAAGTTTGTGTTCTTTTAAGCCACTAAGTTTGTGGTAAATTGTTACAGCAGGAAGAGTAAGCTGATACAACCCTAGAGAAAGTCTCGTACATGTGCCCTATAAAAATACAGCAGAATTTTAGGACAGGCGTGGGCGGGGTTCACACCTGTAATTCTAACACTCTGGGAGGTCGAGGCAGGAGGATCGCTTGAGCTCAGAAGTTAGAGGCCAGCCTGAGCAACAGCGAGACCCTGTCTCTACTAAAAAAAAATCAAAAAATTATACGGGCATTGTGGCGCATGCCTATAGTCCCAGCTACTCAGGAGGCTGAGGCAAAAGGATCGCTTAAGCCTAGGAGTTGGAGGTTGCAGTGAGCTATGATGACGCCACTGTACTCTGCACTCTACCCAGGGCATCAGAACGAGATTGTGTCTCAGAAAAAAAAAGAAATACAGCAGAATTTTTATATTAGCAATGTTTAGTATAGAAAAATAAACTGGAACAACGAAATGACAAAAGTATCACTGATATAATTTATTATGCTCATAAAATGCAATAGCATATAGCTGGAAAAAAAGAATAAAATGCACACAAATAACAGAAAAATTTCAGAATTTCAGGAAGATAATTTTATTAAAAAAGGAAATTATAGGAAACACGGATTCTATTTCCATAACATTCAAAAACTTGCAAAAATGATTAAGCCTATTGTATTAAAATCTTAAAAAATAAAGTACAAAGATGATACAATGATAAAACACAGTTCCATACACATAGAATTCACAGTGGTTGTCATTCGAGTGTGCAAGAAGGGGATGTAATCAGAAAAACTTGCACAAGTCACTTCAAAAATAATCATAAGTTCCAGCTCTTAAATCAGGAAGCTGGAGACACAGGTGTTCGTTCTGTGCTTATTCTATATGCATTCTAAGTATACTGTTGTTTACATTCAATATGTAATAAAGTAAATTATTATAACTAGAAAAAATTAAAAAGCAGCGCATACACATTTCCAATATTTTATGAATCAATGCTTAAGACATTGATAGTGAGAACAGTTCCTTTAGGTATATGCTGTGTTTCTGAAGTAACATAATGCTCTCATCTGGTCCTTATAAGCCTGATTCTGTCTTATATTTACCCCACTCTCCATCCACAACTTGGGGAGTTGTCCCTAAGCATTATTAGGTGAACTTGTGGCCCTCAACACATTTCTAGGTGAAGCAAGTTCCTCATATATCTGTGGATATCCTCTCACTAGAACGGGGGAAAATATCATCCTAAATTAATTTGTTCAATACAGATTTTCAGCATTAACTTTATTTTGATAAAGACACAAAGTAAATAAAATCTGTTAAAAATCATAAACTTTTAAGCACTCTCACACTAAACCTGACTCTGCTCATATCCTAGGAAAATAGGGTGGTAATCTGTTTCTCAACATAACCAGGATGCTGTAATAATTGAAAATAAACTCAATCCCTGGATCTCTACCAAAGGGTCATTTTATATAGATCAAGGTATAGCTCTCATCACATTATGGAAAGAATATTTATCTGGGACTAAAGAAATTATCCAAAATATAATTGAAATAACACAGCCTCTGGAAAGACCCAAATATGACGAACAAGGATACAACGACTAAATCTAGGTCTGATGCTTCATTCTGTGTGGACAGCAACAGCACAGCTGATAGCAAATTTGTGGGAAGCAAGCACTACTTTTGCAGGATCATACGTGATTTCAGTAGAAAGCAAGGACATTCTAATTGGGAATAGCTTGCCATACAGTAATGTAATCACTGTGTGCCCAGCAAATGGCTCTTTCCTCCCAGCCCTCAGTGTGGATGTGATTATTTTCTCCTTTTTATCACTATCACCATTTCTATTTCCAATCATATAAAGGTGTCTCTTTTATATATTCAAAGTAAACTCACACTAGTGGTGTAACATCTCTGGCTGTGTAAATACAAAAGGAAAAAATGTATCATGTGTTTACTTACTGCTTTATACTCCTTATGAATAAAGAGAAAATCTTTTTATTTTATTCATTACCCAAACTTTTATTTTTAATTTTTCTGAAACACTTTGTGTTTTATATCCTTCATAGAATTGAGTCTTGCTTTGTGATTTAATCTGACAATATTTTTTCTTTTAATAAGAAAGTCAAGCCCTTTTACTTTTATTGATATGAGAGTTTTGTTTGGTTATATTTTGGTTATAGTATTTTATTCTATGATTTATATGCATACATCTGTCTTTCACTGTCTCATTTGTCTTTATTGCTTTTGTTTTGTTGTTGTGATACTTAAGAAGGTTGGATTTTTGTTCTGATGCCTATCTTATATAATTCCCTAAAGTCATGTCTTTCTTAGACAGGAGCTGTTGTCTTGAAACTGAGAACAATGATACCAGCTGTATTACCTCCCTTCTCCTCCCCATGTGATCCTTCATCCCCCAATTTGATATAAAAATATTAACTTTAAGTGTTTCCCTTGGGGGTATTAAATATGCCTACACTTCTTACAAACAAAATCCTTTGACTTCCAGGTATTGTAGATGAGCAGTCAGTAAACTTATTCCACGGAACACCTTCTCTTTCCCTTTTCCTCCCATTTTGCAGGAGAGGATGGTCGTTTGTGAACAGGTGGACTTTATTGGTTTCCACAGAAGGAGAGAAGCCCTGCCCTAAACGAGATGGGCAGGATCACGAACTAGTGTTGGCTCACACCAGTTTATAGACCTAGAGGTAGGAATTTAAGGAAGCTCTTGTAGCACCTATTTTTCTAAGAAAATATTAGATACTATTTGCTAAGCATCTGTCTGTAGTGTGATAGAGATCTTAGTAGAGGGGAGACGCGATTAGTAACAACGGGTCAGAAGATTATATATATAATATTCAACTGTGATTTCTCACTTTACATACACTGCATCTGGTATTTCCAGAACTAGAAGGTAAAGAAATCCTCTACGCTTGAACTGGCTGAGAACTGCCTTTTCCTTTCCCTTTTGCATGTTAACCTGGACCTGCTCTTTTCTGTGTCCTTATCCAATTCAATTTAAAATTGACTTGCTGCTGTTTCTCCTCCAGGACAGGGCCTTATCCTGGAGGTGGTTAATTTGGAGAGTTCATAGGTTACAGACCCCTCAAGGCAGCTGCTTTTGCCATCCTCACTCTCTGCTATGAGTTGGGGCCCAGGAAACCCCCTGCCAGCCTCGGCAACTGGTCTCAGATTAACCTGCTGAGTTCAGGGTCGGAATCTCTGAATTTAGGAATATGTATGTTAGCACTTGGATTTCTAGGTTTTCCAGTTCTCAGGGCCTTTGAAAATCCTTTTCCTTTCCTTCACTTCCTCCAAGACAGTTTATGATTCTTTTGATTCCCTGTGGTTTGACTTCACAAGAGTTTCACGGGGATAACTTGTCACATTATGTTTTCATGGATATTACCTTGTTATCCTAGTTACTCTGTCAGTTTTTGTGAGAGATTCAGGGTCATTAATAAAACTATGTTGCTGCTACTAATATCTTACACAGAAGCCCTATTAACTAAAATGTTTATTTTGCTTATGATTCGAACTAGTAATTTTAATTCAAAGTTATTTGACAGAGATACAGAAGAGAGCCTTCTTGATTTGTATTTTTGTGCATTGCAACATTTTTAATGAAGAAAACATGAAAGCATAATTTAAAAAGAATAAACCTATCACCCATTAATTACAAAACAATCCTATGTAACTGTTGAGAATGAGAGACTCAATGAAGACTTATGTGGGGTAACTATAAACTTTTAAAAATTAATCTATATACTCATGTGACCATATTACTATAAAAAATATATACATGTACATACCTTCAAGAAAAATGGGTATCTGCATTAAGAAATAGTTAGATTGAGTAAATGGTTCAATAATTTAACTTTATATAATTCTGTGTTCTCTGAATATTTTTTGTGCTAAAAACAAGCATTACTACTTTGGTTTTTTAAAAATTTTGAGATAATTGTAGATTCACAGGTAGTTTAAGTTATAATACAGAGAGGTCCTTTATGCCTATTTTCTAACTGGGTACCTTGTTTTTACTGTTGCGTTTTGAGAAGTCTTTACATAGTCTAGATATATAAGTCCTTTGTCAGATATGTGGCATGCAAATTATTTGTCCCAGTCTATAATTTGTCTTTCAATTCTCTTTACAAGATCTTTCCAAGAGCAAAGCTTTTATTTTAATGAAGTCCAATTTTATCAATTTTTCCTTTTTTGGATTTTGCTTTTGATATCAAGCCTAAAAATTCTTTGCCTAGCCCCAGGTCCCAAGAATTTTCTCCTATTTTTTTTAAAGTTTTACAATATTATATTTTACATTTAAGTCTATGATTTATTTGAGTTAATTTTTGTTTAAGGTGTGAATTTAGTTCAGGGTTCATTTTTGTATCTACAGATGTCCAATTGTTCCAAGAACATTTGTTGAAAAATACTTTGAATTGCTTTTGAATCCTTACTAAAAATTCAATTGGATACAGTGTGGGTCCGTTATTTTTTAATACAATTAAAAAGAAAATTCATAGTTTGGGAAGTTTAAAAAATTTTTTAAGGACATATTTCTGAAAATAGAATAAAAACACCTTCATAGGTCAAATCAGTCAGTATGCATAGTACTAATTCCTTCACATATTTTTAAATGCAACATAATTTAAGTCACTAAAATGAATCATTCAAACTATAAGTTATAAATACCTATTATGTCAAATTATTGTATTCTAAACACCAGATTGAGTTCAGAAATGCCCATTTTATCCTTGAGTAAGCAAAAGCTTACAGCTTTCAGAGGATGAAATTGATACACTACTGCCCTCTTGTGGAAATATTCTCCTATTACAGGCTATTATAAAAAGCAATGAGCGTGCGTAATCCTAACAAGAACTATTTTCTAATTTTCTAATTTCTTAAATATGATGCCGCTTTAGAGAAGCTTTTCTCCTTTCATAAAACGGTTGTAGATATTTTATTTAAGGAATTTATTTGCGGTAATATATTTTAATAGGTGGTTTAATTTGTTAAATAATTTTTCTCAGATAATACTAATTGATTAAGATTAAAACTACAAACCAAGCAGGTTTTGTTTCTTCCATGAAAAATAAAAGTTGATCTGAGGAAAAGCACAGATTTGTTTAAGAAAAGTGAATTCTAAAATTTTTATAAAAATTCAAAATGTTAAAGATATCCAATTAATCTTGAAGAATGCATTTGAAAAACTTGTACTCAAGAAATCAACTTACTTTAAGAACTTGATTCCCACCGGAGTTTGTTTTTCTAGACACCTGTGCTTCTCTAAATTAAAGTGCATTTGGGTCACCTGGGTATCTTACCAATCTGTAGGTTCTTATTGAGTAAATCTAAAGTGAGGCTGGAGCCTGTTCCCAGGTGGTACTGATGCTGCTGATTTTTTGACTGAACTTTAAGTAACAAGGTTATAAAGTAGTGGTTTGAAGCCCTAAATGCATAATCACCTGGCGAGCTCAATTAACACCCAGGATCAGAATCAGACCAATTAAATCAGAATCTCTGGCATTGGGCTTCAATTATTGGCATTTTTAAGGCTCTGAGGTGGTTCTAATGCTAGGTTATTACAGAGATCTGTAAGTTAAAAACTCTGAGTAGCACTGTCTGTATCCCCCTTTTGGAAATCACAAATGAATGTCAAAGTTGGGACAGAGGTAAAAACCATATAAAAATGAGCCTGAAAGTACCCAATGCTAGAGGACATTGATAGACATTTGTATACAACCTGACCCATATAACATTTTAGTTTCCACAGATCTTTATTAATAATAAAGTCTACTGCAATAAAAACAATATATATTATCTGCAGCAGTTCACCTAGTGAGTGTTGATGTTTCGGGTCTGAGTGAAGCTGAAGGTAGAGTGAATATGGCAGCAGGGGGATAGTTTGTCCCTTCAGAGGCTGACAGAGAATATGTTTTTTAAAAAAAAATGAATAAAGCCTACTTTTTGAGTAAAACTAAGCAAAGTATTCTCAGCCAACCTAGGTGGGGCCCATAACCAAGTGCATAGGATAAGAATTTTCTGGATATTTGTACTGAGTAGGAATGAAGATTTCTGGGTAGAGAAGCAAAAAGAAAATCAGTGTCTGGTCCAAGAAGAAAAAAAAAAATTCTCTGAATTTTCCTGCATGGATTCCATGAACTCACTACTGTAATTTGGTCTTCAAACATAATAGTGAGTCATAATATTGCCTATATATGCAAGGGAGAAAACATTGTTTTACCTATCACACAAATGGGAGGAAAAGAGGCTCAAATACAAGCTCAACTTCCAATTAACCTTTCAGATTACTTACTCTCAAATTCATTCCATTAAAATATACATGTAACAAATCAGTAGCATTCCTATACACCAACAACAGTCAAGCTGAGAACCAAGTCAAAGACTCAATACCTTTCACAATAGCAACAAAGAAAATAAAACACCTAGGAACATATTTAACCAAGGAGGTGAAAGGGAGAAGTATGAAACACTGAGAAAAGGAAATAGCAGAGGAGGTAAACAGATGGAAAACCATACCATGCTCATGGATCGGCAGAATCAACTTTGTTAAAATATCTATAGTACCCAAAGTGATCTACAGATTCAATGCAATCCCTATTAAAATACCAACATCATTTTTTGCATATCTAGAAAAAATAATTCTATGCTTTGTATGGAACCAGAGAAGACCCTGTATAGCCAAAGCAACCTTAAGTAAAAAGAACAAATCAGGAGGCATCAATTTACCAGACTTCAAGCTATACAACAAGGCTATAGTAACCAAAACAATGCGGTACTGGCACAAGAACAGAGACATAGACCCATGGATTAGAACAGAGAACCCAGATATAAAACCATCCTCACACTGCCATCTGATCTTTGACAAAGCAGAAAAAAACATACACGAGGGAAAAAAATCCCTATTCAATAAGTGGTGCTCAGAAAATTGGATAGCCACGTGTAGAAGACTGAAACAGGATCCGCACCTCTCACCTCTCACAAAAATCAACTCAAGATGGATAACAGACTTAAACCTAAGGGAAGAAACCACAAGAATTCTAGAAGAAAATGTTGGAAAAACTCTTATAGACATTGGCCTAGGCAAAGAATTTATGAAGAAGATCCCAAAAGCAATCACAGCAACAACAAAAATAAATAAATCGGACCTGATCAAATTAAAAAGCTTCTGCACAGCCAAGGAAACTATCATTAGAGCAAATAGACAACCTACAGATGGGAGAAAATATTTGCATGCTATACATCCAATAAAGGGGTGATAACTAGAATCTATATAGAACGCAGAAAAATCAGCAAGAAAAAATCAAACAACCCCATTAAAAAGTAGGCAAAGGACATGAACAGAAACTTTTCAAAAGAAGACAGACTAATGGCCAACAAACATATGATAAAATGCTCAACATCTCTAATCATCAGGGAAATGCAACTCAAAACCACAATATCACTTAACTCCAGTGAGAATGGCTTTTACCAAAAAGTCCCCAAACAACAATTGTTGGCATGGATGCAGAGAGATAGGAACACTCATACGCTGCTGGTGGGACTGCAAACTAGTAAAACCTCTATGGAAAGTAGTATGGAGGTACCTCAAATAACTAAAAGTAGAACTACCATTTGATCCAGCAATCCCACTACTGGGTATTTACCCAAGGGAAAAAAAGACATTCTACAATAAAGACATCTGCACTTGAATGTTTATAGCAGCACAATTCACAATTGCAAAGATGTGGTAACCACCCAAGAGCCCATCAATACATCAGTGGATTAATAAAATGTGGTATATGTATACCATGGAGTACTACTCAGCCATAAAAAAAATATGGTGAACTAATACCTCTTGTATTAACCTGAATGAAACTGGAGACCATTCTCCTAAGTGAAGTATCACAAGAATGGAAAAACAAACACAACATGTACTCACCATTAAATTGGAACTAACAGATCACATATGTGCACATATGGAACTAACAGAACACCTATGTGCACATATGGAAATAACATTCATCAGAAATCAAGCAGGTGGGTGGGGAAGGAGGGGATGGGTAAAGTCACAGCTAATAGGTACAATGCACAGTATCTGGGGGATGGGTACGCTTTGACTCAAATGGTACAAAAGCAATTTATGTAACCAAAATGTTTGCACCCCCATAATATTCTGAAATAAATAAGAAAGAAAGAAAGAGAGAGAGAGAGAGAAAGAGAGGGAAGTGACTTAAGAAGAGAATGCACAGAGAATAATGGCGGCAAAGCAAGGGTCTGTCCTTCCTCTCTGACCCTATGTGTCAATAAAGAAGCAAGAACAGGAAATGTCCACTTACCTGGCTCTCAGGGAAAGTGATATCATCAAGTGAAAATAGGTGTCAGACAAGATGGAGTAGAAACAGGTTTGTTAGAAGATTAAAAGTCTACAGGGATTTATTCACAATCAAATGATACTGAAAGAATACAGAGACTGCAGCTGTAAATGAGGCTAGAGGATGGTAGTGTCAGAAGAAAACGCACCAGAGGTGCCCTGATCCTGGCGCTATTAGAGCTATCATGGGTGATAGGCTGAAGGCATGTGTTAATGATAAGGGATGAGCAATGTTGAGTAGGAAAATCTAGTTTAAAGGCCAAGTTATGTAACTTACCAGTGTCAAGGTTCCAATCAGAATGTTAGCAGGATAGGAGCCACACCCTGTGTTGATGGGTGGGGGTCCTCTCCCTATTTTACACTTTGACTTGGTGGGTCTTTTCTAATTTCTACATTTATTGTTGAGTAGAGTAATTGTGACATCAGAAAGAAATTATCCAATCATGGTTTCTGCTTTTCTTTTAAAATTTCTTCTCACTTTTATTAGTCTTTCACCCTTTCTCACTGTCTATACTCCTTTCTCTGTGTCATCTGTTATATGGGTTTTGGTATATTGTTTAATATACTAACATTCTAACATCTTATTTTATGTTTGAAACTAATTTTTAACAATTTGGGGGCCCAGAATCTTAGAAATACTCAACTGGAATATATCTTTTGTCATGAATCATGGTTATCATGACATAAACCATTCGCTTTTTTGGAAAGTGAACATTGCTGTCTGGATGACCATATCATGTGGGCCTATTATCATTTCCCTAGTAATGCCACCTTGTGACATCATTAATGGCATAATGTCTATATCTATACAGTGAGCCTCTCATATGAAGGATAAGGCAACATCTTCAAACAAAACATGAAATTTGTGATACAGCAGCTGGTGAGACTGTGGGTTTGACAAATATCTAGCCATTTTATCATCAAGCTAAACATTATTCCTTTTTTATTAAAGTTTAGTAATTAAATCTTAATTCTATAAGCAGAATTTACATACACTTTTTTGTTAGTACATATGTCACACTTTGTTTTTGAAACTTGCCATAACCCATTTGAAAGGACTTGAACTTCAGAGTTAACAAGTTGCCTCTTCTATGATGTGAGGGGTGGAGGGAGGTTATATAAAACAATTTAACTTGAATGGAGAAAATGGTGAGTTCTGTCATGTTAGAGGTTTACTGAATCATGAGCAGGTGAAATGTGTCAAATAGTTTTATTGAGAGACTGGTTTTCCAATACTAAACATTTTTTTTTAATATACTTTTAAATTTGAAGGAGAAATTGAAAAGGGTTAGCCTAAATCAACAATGTTGCTTTGTTAAGTGTGCTTTGCTAGGTACAAATATCTGCCAATATGGTAATAATTAGAAACTATTCTTTGATAGCATCCTTCTGTTATAAGTTTAATTAAGATGGAATTCTGAATACTTGCAGCTTCTGTATTAACAAAAGGCCAAAGACTTGTTGAACCAGCTAACTGGACTTTTTTACAATGGATTTTCAAGATACAGATTGTAGATGCCACCTACTGAGGCATAGACAACGTTCATATTTGAGGTAATACTGCTTCTTCTTGGAACTCTTTACATTTAATTATTCAATATTTGCCTTCTCATTGTATTGTAGGTTTCATAAAGGCAAAGATCATATCCTCAGAATTTCTAACAGTATGGGGCATGCTATAGCCTCTCAATAAATGCTGATTGAATGATGAATAATATAATTTTAATTTGGGAAGATTAATCAAACTGTCAAACTGCTAAATAATACATTGATTTCTTCTATTAGTCAAACTTCAGGTAGCTATAAATATTGAGATAGGAGTAGGAAAAAACAAATTTTACAAATACCTTATCCATTTTATTCATTAGCTTCTACCTTCTTTCTCCAACAAACCTTTTTCTAGAGATAAATTTGACCTGCCTTTTGAGAGATATGTAGTCAATAACAAATAGTCCCATGCATAGCAGATAGAAAAAGCCAAGAGCCTAGAAATTAATGAATTATATAATCAAGCTTCAAAATGTTAATATGTGCACAAATAACATTTGATATTGTGTGTGGTATAGAGGAGATCCTTGCCACCCAATTATTAAAGTAGACACTGGATAGTTATTAAAATCTCAATATTCTTTAATGATACAACATATAAAAATAATCTAGGGGAGTATTTCTTAGACCATGTTTCAGAAGTATGGTTACTTCACTGGCTATTGAACCTTTTGAATAATTTCATTCTAATTTCCTATATATGCTGCTGTATGTGTACATGTGGGGAGAACTTATTTTATTATGAAAATATTGTTTGAAAGATGTTTATCTCTAAAATAGAAAACACTGGGAAACCAGTCAAGGAATGTCCAACAGATTAGTTGCTTAAAGAACTGACATTAGTTAGGACTTAAATGACATTCAAACATTTTAAAATCAATTAGTTCACTAAAGATGTTTGGCTCAAAGTTAACTATCAGGAATTCTATAAAAGTTCCAAGGGAAAATCATTAGATATATCTACAAACAATTACCTCCAAGAAAAATTAGAATCTTCCAACAACTTGTTAGGAGCAAAGGTACATTACCTAAGGCCATCAGGGCCCCAGAAAGTGCTGTGAAGTTTGGAGTATAAGCCTAGATGTCCCATCATCTTCAAAGTCCACTCAGTAGTTTTGTTTTGGCTGCAATACTGCTTTTGGTTAGATATAAGAAGACAATCATAAAATGCTAAAATTTTCCTCTGAGGTGAAAAGGATGGATGTAGGAGTTCTACTTACAAGGACCACTATTTTGCAAATCTTCTAAACATCTTTAAAGAGAAATGCTTTATAAATATAACAGGAGACTGAGGAAAAGGGAATGACATTTGTTAAAGTAGGAGCCAAGGGAAAACTTCCTCTCTGCCTTCTGAAGTTTTGCTTAAAAAAGTCAACTCACAAAAGGCAGATTAATAGGAAGAAAGGCACACAAATTTATTTTAACATGTATGTATAGCACAGGGGAATCATAGGAGAATGACTGTACTAATGAGGTACAGACGGTTATATATCCATCTTCTTAGAGATAGGGAAGTATGGATGATTTTAGGGGGATAATAAATGATTTTTAGGGTAATTCAATGAGCTTGAAGAACATACAATGGCCTGGGATAAAGTCTACTGGGCCCTCAGAGCAGACAATAGTTTGTGACAAAAATCATCCCAGTTGTGTTGATAGATTTCAGTCTTTCTTCTTGCGATAGGAATTCAGTTAATGAAAACTCAGGGAAGGAATCACAGGTAATTGTTTTTTTCCTTTGGTAGGCCTGGACTTTAAGTAGGTAAGGGAACTTCAGAGAACAACTTCATTCTGTGCTTTGGGAGAGACAAAGGATTGAGGAGCAGGAGGCAGGGGGTGGAAAGGAAGTCAGAGAGACCTTGAGGTGGCTTCCTCAGTTCAGCATGTCAAAGGGCCGTATTTTGGGGTATTGGTTTCTGAGTCCCAACATTAAGAACCTTCTGTCAGTAACTGTTGGCAGTGTAAGGCCCTTCAATCGTGAATTTTATTAATCTGAACCTATAACATTCTAGTGAGGCAGGTAAAAACCTCAGTTGAAGGAGAGTACACAGAATTACAGAAATTTGAAAACTTGTTTAGTTAAGGGGGAACAAAGATTCAATCCCATCAGTTTTGATGTGGATGCGTGGCTGAAGTACTCATGTGTTAACAGTGAAGCAGCCAGAACCAGAAATTCTTCCTGAGTTTGTAAAAAATTAGAACAGAGAATCTGGAAGCAGAGTAATCATCAACAGGGCAGGAAAAGCAGTACTTAAATGCACTTTGCAGCTGAAATTCGGCAATTCTTGGGAAGACGGTGGCAAAGAGGCAGCAGCTGAGGCCTTTAGGAAACAATCAGGGACGTTTTCAGCAGCTCCCGCTGCCTACTTTGTCCGGGTTACTGCAGGATCCACAGAATGGAAGTTGCCTGCCAACAGGAAGAACGCCTCCTCCCTCTGCAGGCTTCCTCTCGCTCCTCTGGAGCCCCGGGACCACAGGGGCCAGAACGAGCTTGGCGCTGGCTCGTTCTCATTAGCCTGGGACAGACGGGGGGTGGCGCAGGCGGGCGTTTGCGAAGGTCAGCGGCGACCATCGCGGCGCTCACAGCGTTCCGGGCGCGCTCTCTGTTCGTCCGCAGCGCCGAGGCTCGCGAAGGTAGCCGGCGCCCCAGGCTCAGTCCCGAAGAAGCCATGGCGAAGTCCAGGGGCCGTCTGTACCTTTGGATGTGCTTGGCTGCAGCGCTGGCATTTTTCCTGGTGGGATTTATGGTGGGTAAGTGTACGAAACCCCTTCCCCGGACCCCAGGGTTCTGCGCTCGTCCGCAGAGACCAAGGGAGAAAGCCTGGCGCTGGAGGGAATTGGGTCGTGCGCTCGCCCGGGCGGGCTGCGCTAGGTATGGTCAGCTCTGCAAACTTCAGCAAAGCTAGAAACCAAGTGGAATGTGTTGTGGCCTTCCTAATAAGCAAAGTGTGAAAGAAATTCAAATTAATTAAATGCTCAGGGAGTTCGAGGCTACTGTTAGGGGCCGTTGAACAAACAAGTTACAGCTGTCGCTCTGTGCAGGGATGGACAAAAATGGTTTTATTTCCAAGCAATATTAATGAGTCAAAACTTTCAACTAATATATGGGCAGCACTGCAAAGAACTGCTCTTCATTTAAATAAATATTTGTGGAATGCTCCCTGTGTGTCAGGCACTGTGCTAAGATCTAGATGCCCAGGGGAGAATGAGGAAGACCATGCCTTGATGCATAAAATGTAGAAAATGAAAGAACATCGTGAAATAAAACTTGTTGTAACCAGCTCAGAATTACCTTAATTACATTACATGTCAGAATTTAAAAATTTTCTGCATTTAATAGGAACATTTTTTATTAACATTCCTGCTATTCTAATGAATATATTTTTTTAAACTCACTATGATCTGTTTGTTAGGTAATGGCTTTTTTTTTTTCTTTTTGGCTTTTAGTTTTAATCAAGTCAGAAGCGATTACGTGTATGTATGTATATTTTTCCCTCAGGCTGGTTTATTAAGCCTCTCAAAGAAACAGCCACTTCAGCGCGCTATCATCAAAGTATAAGGTGGAAACTGGTAGCCGAAATGAAAGCTGAAAACATTAAATCATTTCTTCGGTAAGTTTATTTTGCATATTTGATCTTAAAAATAGTGTTTAAAGTATTGCAGAGTGAGAAGTGTATTATTACTGCTTGTATGTATGTGGGCAGTCTTCGTGTGAAATTATATATTACTCATTAATTTATAATAGTTTAAAATGTCTATTTAAACCGCTCAGGGTGAAATCCATTTGAATATTACAGAAGTAGGTCTGTCTTTCCTAACTTCATCTACCAAAAAAGTATCATGTTGGGTTATTGAGAGATGTTTCAACTTCATGAAACTTTGGACTGCAACTGAATGTTATTCTTTGTTCCTCATGCCTGGGTTTAATCAGCAATTTTATTTAGACTTCATACTCTCTCAGGAAGAGTTAGATGTTGGTGACTCAGTAATTTAGTGGAAAAGAGATCACAGTTTCACATTCTGTCTGCCAAAAGTTAAACTTTTATTCCATCTTGCAAATATAAATTTGTTGTTTGCAAATAGGACAAAATGAAAGCAAAAAGGGTCAGAACAAATCCTCCAGCTTCTAAACATGAGAAAAGAGTGAAATTCGGGGGAGTGGTTATGAGCTCCTTAAGGTCAATGACCATAGCATTTCTTTCTGTGTTCAGACTCTTTCAAAGGGAAGTCATTAAAAAAACAACACAGCTTTGTTGAAGCATAATTTACATAAAATAAACTGTATCCCTATGGAGCCTACAATTTGAGAGTTTTGGCAGTTGTATACTATACTGAACAAACCACCTCCTCAATCATGATACAAAAAAATTCCATCATGTTCTTTGCAGTTTATTCCTTCCTTCACTCCTGGCCCTGGGCAATCACAGATCATTTTTATGTCACTTTAGATTCATTTGCATTTTCTATAATTTTATATAAGTGGAATCATACAGTAAGTACTCTTTTGTGTCTGACTTCCTTTACTCAGTAGTGATATTGAGATTTATCCGAGTTGTTGCAAGTATCAGTAGTTCATTACTTTTTTAAAAAATAATTTAAAGAGGTTTGTTCTGAGCTGAGTGTGTGTGACCCATGGTCTGGAGAACATGGCCTCGAGGTCCTGTGAAAATGTGCCCCATTCATTACTTTTTATTTCTGAGTAGAATTCCATCGATAGATATACTACAATATATAGTTGAGGGACATTTGGATTGTTCCCAGTTTTTCTTTTCTTTTTTTTTTATTTTTTCATCTTTAACTCCAAGCTGATGTTTCCAGTTTTTTACTATTGTGAATAAAGCTGCTATGAATATATGTTTACTAATCTTTGTATGGACATATGCTTTTATTTCTCTTGAAATGGCTGGGTTGGATGCTAAGCATATGTTTAACTTTTTGAGAAAATGGCAAAGAGAATTCAAGAGTGGTTATACCATTTTGCATTCCTACCTATTATGTGTGAGGGTTTCAGCTACATCCTCACCTGTTTTGGCATTATCACTATTTTTAATTTTACCCATTCTGATAGGTGTAGTGATATCTCATTGTGGTATGTATATATGTATGTATGTATTTATTTATGAATGAGTCAGGGTCTCACTGTGTCATGCAGGCTAGAGTACAGTGGCGTGCATGATCATAGCTCACTGCAATCCTGGACTCCTGGGCTCAAGTGATCCTCCGGCCTCAGCCTCCCGAAGTGCTGGGATTACAGACATGAGCCACTGTGCCCGGCCTCGTCGTGGTTTTAATTTGCATTCCCCCAATGCTGATGATGTTAAACATCTTTTTTTCTGCTTATTCACCATCTATATACCCTCTTTAGTAAAACATCAATCTTGTCATTTGCAACAACATGAATGGAGCTGGAGGACATTGCGTTAAATGAAATAAGCCAGGCATAGACAGACAAATATTGCATATTCTCACTCATATGTGGGAGCTAAAAAAAAAAAATTGATCTCTTGGAGGTAGAGTAGAATGATGGCTATCAGAGGCTGGAAAGGGTAGTTGGGAAGGAGAGGGGTTATAAAGAGGGGTTGTTTAATGGATACAAAAATACAGTTAGATAGAAGAAATAAGATCTAGTGTTTGGTAGTACAATTGGGTAGCTATAGCTAATAATTTATTATGTATTTCAAAATAACTAGAGGAGTGGATTTGGAATATTCCCAACCCAAAGAAATGATAAATGAGGTGATGGATATCCTAGTCACCCATATTTGGTCATTATACATTGTATGCTTATATCAAAATATCACATGTATCCCATAAATGTGTACAACTAGTTTGTATGTATAAAAATTTAAAAAATAATACTTTAAAAAACTCTATTCATGTCTTTGGCCTATTTTCTATTTGGATATATGTTTTTTTCTATTAAGTTAAGAGTTCTTCATATACAGTTGGCCCTGAACAACATGGGTGTTAGGGGCACTGACACCCAGTGCGGTCGCAAATCCACATATAACTTTAGACTTCCCCAAAACTTAACTACTAATAACCTACTATTGACTGGAAGCCTTACCAATAACATAAACAGTGTGATTAACACACACTTTATATGTTATATGTGTTATATACTATATTCTTACAATAAAGTAAGCTAGAGAAAAGAAAACATTATTAAGAAAATCATAAGGAAGAGAAAATATATTTACTATTCATTAAGTGGAAGTGGATCATCCTAAAGCTCTTCATCCTTGTTGTCTTCACGTTGAGTAGGCTGAGGAGGAGAAGGAAGAAGAGGGGTTGGTCTTGCTGTCTCAGGTGGCAGAGGTGGAGGAGGTGGAAGGGGAGGCAGGAGAGGCAGGCACACTTGGTGTAACTTTAAGAAATACATCGTTAATTTCTGTCTGAGTTTTTGCCTTTTCATTTCTCTAAAAATGTTTCTGTATGGTACCAGTTCTTCCACAATTTGCTTTAGTTTCAGTGCCTGTATCATAGAAGGGTCTATATTGTTTAAAAAAAAAAAAAAGTCAAAAGCAATCTTGAATAATCAGAACCCTTCCACCAGATTGTCTAATGTCATTTTGTTTCCTGGCACCGCCTCTTCTTACATCTTCTTCCTCATCGTTGGGCACTGATTTGGAAGCACTCATCTCCATTAAGTCATCTTCTGTTAATTCCTCTGGTGTGGTGTCTCTTAGCTCTTGAATTTCTCCAAGATTTATTTCTTGAAACACGTCACCTCTCACCTTTTCTGCCATATCCACAATCTCTTTCATGATTTTCTTGATTGGCTCTGTTGTAAATCCTGTGAAGTCATGCACAGAATCTGGGCACAATTTTCTCCAGCAGGAATTTATATGTCAGGCTTGATGGCTTTCAGGACTTTTTCTATAACAACAATGGCATCTTCAATGGTATAATCCTTCCAGACTTTCATGATGTTCTATCAGGGCTCTCTTCCATGGCATTGATAATCCTTTCCCTAGAGTACTGTGTATAATGAGCCTTAAAGGTTTTTATGACCCCCTGATCTAGAGGCTGAATACAGACTATGTGTTTGGGGGCAACTAGAACACTTTGATGCGTTCAGTATTGAATTCATGGGGTTCTGTATGACCAGGGACATTGTCCAATATCAAAAGAACCTTAAAAGGCAGTACGTTACTGGCAAGGTAGTTCCTGACTTCAGGGACAAAGCATCAGTGGAACCAATCTAGAAAAATGGTTGTGGTCCAGGCGTTCTTGTTGTATAACAAAAAGACTGGCAGCTGGTGTTTATCTTTTCCCTTAAAGGCTTGGAGGTAAGCACAATCCTGATCTTAAACCCAACTGCATTTGCACAAAGCGATAGAGCTAGCCTATACTTTCCTGCCTTAAATTCTGGTGCTCACTTCTCTTCCTGACTAAGTGGCATTTTTTTTCCCCCCAAATAGGACACTTTCATCTTCATTAAAAACCTGTTCAGGCAGATATCCTTTCTCCTCAGTGATTTCCTTATTGGTGTCTGGGAACTTGTCTGCTGCCTCTTGGTTGGCGGAAGCTACTTGTTCTGTTATCTTGACATTTCTTAAGCCAAACCTCTTTCTAAAATTATCAAACCATCTTTTACTGGCATTAATTATTAATAAATTCTCCACCCTTAGATTCTTCACTTTCCTTTGCTTTGAGTTATCATATAATGACTTCACTTTTTCTCAAATCATATTAGAGTTTATAGATATGCCTTTCTGATAGCAATCCTGCACCCTCATAAAAGCTGCATTTTTCAGTATGAGATAAAAAGGTTTTTTGCAAAAGTGCAGGGTTTTGTACCTGCTGGCATAGCTGCAGTGACGGCTGCACAAATTTCCTTTTCTTTTTTTACAGTGGTCCTTAAGCTGGATTTGTTTATCTTGAAATGGTGAGCAACTGCAGCTGAAAACCTCAATCTATGGTACATATCAAGCAATTCTACTTTTTGCTGTAATGTCATAACTTTTCTCTGCTTCTTGCGAGCACGTCTAGTATCACTAGTGGAACTTTACGTGGGTCCCATGGTGTGATACAAGGTTTACAGTATTGCACTAAACACTGTGAAAAATGCATGAGAACCATGAGAGATCACTTTTTACCACGATAAGGAATTTTCCTGAGAGACGACTACTCACGCAGAGAAGCTTAGCCTCAGAGGGAGTTTTGAGTAGGTACAGTAGAGCTCACTGCAATAGCAACAGGAGATGACTACAAAATTATCACACAGTACAAAATGTACATACTACTACAGTTAATTTTATACAGTTATAATTTAATACCGCATCTTTGCATTTGTTTACAGTTCTCTCAACTGTGAATGGCACTATATGTAGTCTATATGTGTTTGTGTAAGTTTTGGTAAATTTTAACTTTTTATGATTTTGTATATTTTATGGTAGTAAATGATAAAATATACTAGTATCTACATATAGTTTATACAGTCATGACATATCTAACTTTTTCTTAATTTTTTTCAATATTTCTAGGCTGTATGGTTCACCTGGAGTTTTTTCAAATTGTCACAAATTTCCAAAAAAATTTCCAATATATTTATTGAAAAAGATCTGCATATAAGAGGACCCATGCAGGCCAAACCCATGTTTTCAAGGGTCAGCTATATTCTAGATACAAGTCTTTTGTTGGAAATACAGGATACAAACATTTTGTCCCAGTCTGTAATTTGTCTTTTCACCCTCTTAATAAGGTCATTTGCAGATCAGAAGTTTTTTAATTTTGATGAGGTCCAATTTGTCAATTTTTCTTTTTATGGTTCATGCTTTTGGGCTCATTTCTAAGAAGTCTTTGATCTGGCCTTGATCACTTTTCTCCTTTTTTTTTCTCCCAAAGATTTATAGTTTGCATTTTACATTAAAGTTTGTGATCCATTTTAAGTTAATTTCTGCATAAGGTGTAAGGTTTTGGTTGAGGTTTATTCTTTTGCCTGTGGATGTCCAATTGCTCTAGCACCATTTGTTGAAAAGGTTATCCTTCTTCCATTTAAATTGCTTTTGAACCTTTGTCAAAAATCAGTTGGGCATATTTATGTGAGCCTGTTTCTACTCTGTTGATCCAATACCACTGGGGTCCCCAACCCCCAGGCCGCTGACCGGTATCGGTCTGTGGCCTGTTAGGAACCAGACTGCAACCGCTCCCCATTGCTCGCATGACTGCCTGAGCTCCACCTCCTATGAAACCTGTCCCTGGTGCCAAAAAGGTTGGGGACTGCTGCATACCACACTGTCCTGATCACTGAAGTTATATAGTAAGTTTTTTGAAGATACAGGAAAAGGATGAGTAGGCAGGGAGTTGAATATCACTAGAAGAGAAACTCAGTCTGTATTCCTCATGCAATGGAGTAGAATGGCAGAATGTCTTATCAAGTGAGACAGAATGCTTACATTTAAACTTGTATAAATTAGAAGACAGGTAAGATGTTAACACTGTTAAACTGTCTGCTGTATATCCTCAAGTGTTCATAAGAAAGCACCTAGAAAATTTTGAGGTATCAAAAGGAAAACTTGGTGATGCTCTTGACCAAATGTAAAATTGTATGTCAATTTGTATTATTGTTTCTTGGCTTTAATGTGTGATGTACATAAGGTGACAAGCAATCTATGAGTTGTTTTTATTATGATTAAGTATCTGGTTGGTGTTGGGTTTTCTTTGCATCCAACTGAAAAACAGAAATTGCACACCACAAATGATGACAGGAATAGGGATAGAGGGGGAAGTACAGTGTATTAGGAGCCCACAACTTTAATGAATGAAGAGATGTGACCCACAGTTTCGTAGATGACAGCACCTGGTAGGCATAGTGCATAGTGACTTTTGGTATGAGTTTCAAAAGAAACTGTTAGTTTAAAAAAAACAGAAATATTTGAAAGAGCCAATGGAGAGTAAGGACTCCTAGCTAACCTTCTAGCCCTGAGATATGTGGGGGCATGGGCTTGCCGGTGAGCAGGGTCCTCAAGGAAATAAGTTAAGACAAGAAGATCAAGCAAACATTCAGAGAAGGGGCTGAGGATAGAGGAGGATTGTTCAGCACACATCTGAAAGGTTCATGAGCACAGCAAAAGAGTTTAGGAGCCAAAGAGGGATCCAAGATTGGGTTAAAGGGGTGGTGGTGGGAATGATTTGATTTTTCCCAGCCACTTGCTTATTGGCAGAGCCTCAACTGAGAGTGATCGCCCTCCTCTGTGGGGCATATGTTCAGTCAAGGTTACCTTCTTCCCAGCCTAAGAATCTCTTGATGAGTCCATAAACCAATCATTATAATTCTCTTCCCTCTGGCAGTGATTGTTTTGAGAAGGGATAAATGACCCCAGTTTGCATAATGAAATGGGAGAAGAATTTAGCTAAGATCTTCTACAAAAAGTTTTCCTTTGTTTAAAAAAAAGAAACACAAAAGAGGGAATAGGTGTTCTTGTTTGTACTTGTTTCTCCTGAACATTACTGAGTGAATATGTGATGCCTGGAGCTATAATGTCCACCTTAGGGCCATAAGGAGAAACCTACATACATGTAAAGTAAAGGATGTTATACTGTGCTGCTCTTTTTTTGTTCTTCCGTATTTTGTTTCAGTGGGATCTCTAAAATATGGGTGGCAAAACTTCATGGTTAATCCTCCCTCTTAACTTAAGAAAATGTATTTATTTTTTTCCTAATTTCAAGAATATTATCTGTTCTGTGTAGGAAAAAAACAATAATGAATTGTATAAAGTAGAAAATATCTCCAGCCTCTGCAATTTTTTTCTATGCATGTAAAATAATTTCTGTCTAAACACATTTGTACTTTTCTTAAACAAGGTAAGATAGTAAACATCTACAAATGTAGATGTTTTTATGATGATTAAGTATCATCAAGTTTGAATATGAAAACCTACAGTTTTCATCTAATGATATAGAGGAGGAAAACTTCCCAGAGAAGATGATGCTTGAGTCCTAATGGATGATTAATAGTTTAAAGGTGGGAAAGAGGGGTAAATAAAAGTGGTGATGGAGGGAGAGTCAGGTAGATTGGGCGATATCTGTGTCTGAGAAAAGGCCCTGTACAGAGGCTAAAAGGTATGAAAAAGCATAATCATTTCAGGAGAAAAATGAGAATACTCAGTGACGTAGAAAGAGAAGTTTATAAAAAGTGATGGGAAACGAAGCTGAGAAGGTGGAAGGGTGGACCAGAGCTAAAGGGGCCTTAGATGCCGTGTTGGAGTGTGAACTTTATAATGCAGGGTGTAGGCAGCTGTGGGATTTTAAGCATTTGGGTAATGAGATTAGATGAATTATTTAGAAATGTCACTATTTCTTAAGATCAGACAACTATCATTTCAGATTCTAGCCCCAGCATTTATTAGCTGTGAAATTATGAACAAATTATTCAGCCACTTTTTCAGTTTCCTCATTTGCAAAATGGGGACAATGGAAGAAGGATTGGGAGGATTAAATGAGATAACATTTGATGTGGAAAGTGCTTGCAGAGTGCTTGGCATATTACAAGTTTTCAATAAATGCTGATTTTCCCTACTGCCATACATTTTGTGGATGTCCTCTGGTTGCCTAAAATACAAATTTACAAAAGTATTTATTTATTGCTCTAGTGATGTGAGGGGGAGGGAGGGTTGGGAAACTGTTTTAAAATATTATTCACCTCAAGTGAAATGAATCTCACTAAGAACTATGTGCGGTCACTTAAAGGCTACAACTCAGGCCAGATGCAGTGGCTCATGCCTGTAATCCCAGCACTTTGGGAGCCAAGGTGGGAGAAATCACTTGAGGACAGGAGTTTGAGACCCTGTCTCTATAAAAAAATTTTAAAAATTAGCTGGGTGTGGTGGCGTGTACCTTTAGTCCCAGCTACTAGGGAAGCTGAAGTGGAAGGATCCCTTGAGCCCAGGAGTTTAAAGTTACAGTGAGCTATGATCATGCAACTGCACTCCAGCCTGGGCGACAAAATGAGACCCTGTCTCTTAAAAAAAAAAAAAAAAATGCTACGGCTCATTTACACCCAGAACCAAGAGAACATTGCCCAAATTCAGTTCAACAAGCCTGTACTTCTGTACTTTTTGGGTAACAGGCAAGAGCTAAGTGCTAGGGGATGTAAAAATAAAAAATGCATGGACTTTAACATCAATAAGATAAATAAGCAACTATATAGAGGATACAGTCAGCAGTAGAAGATATAAGTGTAGAAGTGCTCAACTGGTCCCTGCCAGATATTGAGACCTCTTTGCCCAAAATGTCTGATAAGCAGCAAGAAGGAACATTATTGGTGTAGAAGTATGACGTTCTTCCAGGGTGCCTTCTCATATCTGGGCTTCTGCTGATTGTACTTAGCATGGAATGCATTCTTTTCTAAGGGAGCATAATATGAAAACTTCAGTTACACACAAATAATTTAAAAATTGGCATATTTAGAAGTTGGTAACACTAGCTGGGTTTCTTATATTTCTCATATAGATATGATATCTTAATACCTAAAGGTTAAGTAATGCATTTAGAATAGTTTTTAGGCACATCTGAATATAGTCTTTAACTCCCATTTGTATTTTTTTTTCATTTTAGTTCTTTTACAAGGCTTCCTCATCTGGCAGGAACAGAACAAAATTTACTGCTTGCCAAGAAAATCCAAACCCAGTGGAAGAAATTTGGACTAGATTCAGCCGAGTTGGTTCATTATGATGTCCTCTTATCATACCCTAATGAGACAAATGCCAACTATATATCAATTGTAGATGAACATGGAATTGAGGTGATATGAAATTGTTGCTACTTTTTATATTTTATAATCTTACCCTTTTATGTGGATTGGAACATAGGGTCAAGTAAAATAAATTCGTTAATAGTACAATAGAACTCATATTCTTTGGAAAAATTAATAAGTTATAAACTAATTGTTCAGTGTCTACTATGTATTTGACATGGTATTAGGTCCTGAGGCCAGAATGAAAAGTAGGACATGGTCCCTTTGCTTAAGTAAGGTGAGGCAGACAATGGAATATTTCAAATTTCAAATCAGTGTGATAAGTGCTAGTGAAGAGTATGATGAGAGCTCTGTATCTACAAAGAAAAGGGTCACTCAGACCAGCCTGGGAGTTAGAGAAGGCTTTCTAAAAGTGTTATGTGAGTTATGAAAGACCATAAGGGGTTAACCACATGACAAAATAAGGTAAGAGATTTTAGGCAGAAGACAAAACATTGGCAAAGGCTTGAAGACATATACTAGCTTAGTATTGGGAGAACTTAAAGATTTTCTATATTTCAAGAGCATAAAATACAAAGTGGGCCGTGATAAGAGATAAACCAGTAGATATGTTCTGGGGACAGATTGTAGAAGAGTGTGTATGCTGTCCTAAAGAGATTAGACTTCAGCTTTAGCCCATGGGAGCCAAGGCCAAGTCCTAAGCAGGGAGAAGATGTGGGTAGAGAGGTATTTTAGGTAGATTGGACAGTCTAGTCTGTGGATTACACCTACACTAGGCAAGGAGTTAAAGTTGCTGTCCTAAGACAATAGTTCAGGTAAAAGATAATGAAATTTTGAATTAGGGTGCTAGCAGGAATGAGGAAGAGGAATGGATTTGAGAAATAGTTAGGAAGTGTATTATCAGGACTTGATTAGTGATTGACTAGGGGAAGGAGGCGGAAGAGAGAGTTCAAGATGACTCTTAGATTGTCTAGTGTGGGTGGTTAACTAGTGAAGCTATTAATAGAGGTGGGAAATGCAGAACCAGAGCAGGCCCAAGGGTGGGAGATGATAAATTCGAATTTTAACATGTTGAGTTTGGACATCCAAGCTGAAATAACCATAAGTGTTTAAATACATTAATCTGAAAAGCTGAGCATTATAAGCATATTAGCTATTGGCAAACTTTTGATAGTCAATGAAATCTCAGTATAGAGGCAAGCAGTGGACTGGGGATAACATGTGGGGAAATATTATTTAAATGAAGATGAAAGAAAAGGAGCCCACAAAGGAAGCTGAAAAGACATAGTGAAAAATGGAGAGTCACAAGAGTGCCATCTTTGAAGCCCTATTTTTATACTTTATAAGGAAACTTTTAGTTACTGGGATTGTATACATTTATAAAAGCTTCTATTATTTTGAAGACAATAATAATGATAAAGCTCTTTCTTGTCAGTGTAATTTACCTATTTAATTATAGAACCTAGTTCCAGGATGCTTAATCTTAAGTGTATACTTGAAGGCAAAATGAATTATACCTTAATAATAATAATCTGGAATCACTCTCTCCAACCTGATATGTTTCACCTCTTTACTAGATTTTCAACACATCATACCTTGAACCACTACCAGGTGGATATGAGAATGTTACAAATATTGTACCACCATATAATGCTTTCTCAGCCCAAGGCATGCCAGAGGTAAAATAAAAGATAATTTTTTATTCAAGTATTTAAATGTTTCTTTGCTATATAAAACCTGTATAAAGAACTAAAACCAAGGAGATGAGGTGAATCATACACAGTAATCCATTGTTTGATGTTAAGTACTATAAGCACCTCATCCTTAAAATTAAAAATACTACTACTAATAAAATAAAACAGAAAAGAACACCAGGAAAAGAAAAAAAGAAAGCAAATTCATTAAAAACAACCCTGAGGAAGCAGATGCCACCCCGAAATAACAAACTGCTGAACATGCCTTTAATTCAGTAAAAGAAATAGATGTTTTTGTGAGCTTCCTTCCATTGTTCATAATCTGAATTTTTTATAGATTTATAGGTCTGATTTTATAGGTCATACCAGACAGTTATTAAATTAATATCATGGTTAGAAATTAAACATAGTTGGGATTTTTAAAATGACATTTATTTACTCTATTTCCTGTGGCTTTGTATACACTGATAATTTCTTCAAAACAGAACACAGTTTAAATGTCTTATATACTATCATTTTTTTAAACTTTTCTGGATTTTGAAAGATTCTCTAAAGCCTTTTGTAGAATTACCATGGGTCTGTTTATTAATTCCAAATAAGGAAAGGAAACTTGTGATGATGCAGGATTGTGTGATAAATTTATTTTTTGGTTTTCTTTTTAATTTTAGTGGTGATATGTATTTGTTTTCTTTTCCCTATAGGGAGATCTTGTATATGTGAACTATGCTCGTACTGAAGACTTTTTCAAACTAGAAAGAGAGATGAACATTAATTGCACTGGGAAGATTGTTATTGCAAGATATGGAAAAATCTTCAGAGGAAATAAAGTATGGTGTTATTTGTTTCTCTAGAGGGAATGAGAGAGGATAAATCCTATAAATGCAAATGATCAGCTTGCTTCATAGTTTCCAAAATTGCTTTTGAAATTTTTCTTTTCTTTTCTTTTTGTTTTGTATTTTGCTACTGGCCCAGAAAATTCTGTTTTTATGTTACCTTACATATCTGGAAAGGAAAGTTATTTTTAATTTTTATTACCAAGGTAATATTTGGGCTCCTGTTCTCTTTAGATCATTTACTGTGAGCAAATTACTTAACCTCTCTGTGGTAAAGTTTCCTCATATATAAAATGGGAATGCTAATAGCACCCCTCTCATAGAGTTCTTATGAAGGTTAAATGACTTTATGTTTGAAAGTGCTTAGGCTAATGGCTGGTACTTAGTAATTTCTATATAACTACTTATTAAATATTTCACTATTTTAAATGGCAGCATAATATTTCACAGAACTGATAAGCAATTTATTTAACCCTTCCCCTACTGATAGATGCTTGTCTTGTCTTAAATTTGTTACTACTACAAATAATTCCATTGTATACATCCTTGGCCATATATACTTCAGACATTTGTGTGAAGATTTTTGTAGTATTCATTACTAGACATTGAATGGCTGAATCATAGTGTACTTTCAAAATTTTGATAGGCATCATCAAATTGCCCTTCAAAAACACCATGACAGATTATACTCCCACTCATATAATAGAGTGGTCTCTGAATATTGGAATGCATTTTAGTGAATAAAGACTGATGGTTATCCATCTTTTGCTACAATACTTTTGATAATGAAGAATTAGTATCTCACAGATTTGATTTTCTTACTCTTGGCAGTTCGGATTGTTAGAAAGGTGTTTACAAAAACGCTATGGACAGTTTTTCACACACTATGACTGCTCTGCATAAAATTTTAAATCAGTTTAGTTACACACATATTTGTAGAGTGCTTACTCTATGATATGCAAGATTTTGGAAGGCAGTAGTTAAAAATGAATAAGACATGGCCCATGTTCTCAAAACAACATCAGTCTAGTAGGAGAGATAGACATTTAAAAGATATTTTAATACTCTATGATCTATCCTACAATAGAAATATATACAAAATGCAGAAGTACAAAGAAGGGAGACATCAATTTTGTAGTTTTGGGGACAATAGGAATGTTTCATAGAAGAAGTGATAACTTGTTTAGAATATTGTAGAATAAATGGAAGTTTATTTCTACAAAGAGAGAAATTGTATTCAAGGCCAAGAGAACTGAATGTATGATGGCATGATAAAAAGCAGTGTCTAAATTTTCTTATATTATTAAATTAATCTTTTTCTTATATGAGTAAGCCAATCAATTGCCATTTCTGCATTGCGGATTGCACGTTGCCTCTGCAGGTTAAAAATGCCATGTTAGCAGGAGCCATAGGAATTATCTTGTACTCAGATCCAGCTGACTACTTTGCCCCTGAGGTACAGCCATATCCCAAAGGATGGAATCTTCCTGGAACTGCAGCCCAGAGAGGAAATGTGTTAAATTTGAATGGTGCTGGTGACCCACTTACTCCAGGCTATCCAGCTAAAGGTAATGGATGAGCTTGTTGGTCTACTATTTTTGCAAAAATACTCCTTGTCCCTTTTGATGGGATAAAAGCAAGAATCTACAAAATAACATTAAAACTAATGTTGTGTACAGTTATATCATTTTGGATTACTATTGTTGGGAATTCAAAAGCATTCCTCTTGCATTACTTTGGGCATGGGGAGGGAACGCTTAGTTCGTGTTCTCTATCTTCCTTTAGTAGAGTAGAGGTTCATAAACACCAATCCTCATACCCCAAGTAATATTGCTCTTACCGAACTAGAATTTAGGTTTGCTGAGTTACCTAGGGATTTTATCCTTCTTTAGATTATATGTTTCTATTTTTAAAATTACCAATGAGTTTTGTGTTATGTAAAAAGTAAAATTTGAAAACTTTTGGCATATGGGAAATGATCTCTGCAATCAAGATAATGAACATATCCATCATCCCAAAATGTTTCCTCTCATCTTTTTGTATTCCCTTCTTCCCAACTCTTCCTGCCTCCTCCATGCCAATCCCTAGGCAACTGCTGATCTACTTTCTGCTGTCAGGATAATTAATTTAAGATCTATCCATGTTGACATCTGTGTCAATTGTTTCTCTCTCTCTCTCTCTCTCTCTCTCTCTCTCTCTCTCTCTCTCTCACTGAGTAGTATTCCATTGAATGGCTATAGCATAGTTTGTTTATTCATTTACTTGTTAATGGACATTTGGGTTATTCTTAATTTGGGGGCCATTACACATAAAGGTGTTATGAACAGTTGTACAAGCCCTTTTTGTAAAAAGAAGAATCTTTATACTTTAGTACTTTTTTTTTTTTTTTTTAAGACAGGGTCTTGCTGTGTTGCCTGGGCTAGAGAGCAGTGGCATGATCATAGCTCACTGCAGCCTTGAATTCCTGGGCTTCAGTTATATAAGTCTTTGTACGTACATATACTTTTATTTCTTTTGGGTAAATACTTGCAAGTGGTATGACTGGATAATATGGTAGATGGATGTTTAACTTTTAAAGAAATTTTCAAATTTTCTTTTTCAAAATGGTGGTTTCATTTTATATTCCAACAACAATGTATGTGTGTTCTAGTTGCTACATCCTCACCAACACTTACTATGTCAATCTTTTTATTAAATAATTCTACATTCTAATAGGTATGTAAATCCTTCAAATTACAACTCTCTCAAAATTGTTGTGTCCATTCTTGGTCCTTTCCATGTGAATTTTAGAGGTAGCTTGCTAATTTCCATGAAAAAGCCTCCTGGGAGTTCGATTGGGATTAAATGAAATCTATGGATCAATTTGGGGAGAAGTGATATCTTAAAAATATTGAATCTTCTGACCCACAAACAAGATACAAGTCTCTGTTCTTTAATTTCTCTCAGCAATGTTTTATGGTTTCACTGTATAAATTATGAACATCTTTTGTCAGATTTATCCATAAGTATTTCATAGTTTTGTATTATAAAATTTTAATTCCAATTTTTCATTACTAGTAAATAGAAACACTCTTGTATTCCTAGAGGAAATACATTGATCGTGTATCCTGCAAACTTGTTAAACTTACCAATTAGTCCTGCTAGGTTTTTGTAGATCCCATCAGAGTTTTTACATAGATGATCATGTTGTTTGCACATAAAGACAGTTTTATTTCTTTGTTTCTAATATGGATATGTTTTATTCCTTTTTCTTGCCGTTTTGTACTGGCTAGAACCTCCAGTACAATCTTGAATAGAAGTTGTTAGAGCAGACATCTTTGCCTTTTTTTCTGTTCCAAGGAAGAAAGCATTGTGACTTTCTCTGTTAAGTATCATGCCAGCTGTAGGAATTTTATAGATTATTTTTGTTACACTGAGAAAGTTTACTTCTATCCTAATGTGTTCAGTGTTTTTAACCTAGAATGTATGTTGCATTTTTTCAAATGCTTTTTCTGTGAATACTGAGATAATCATATGTTGTTATTTACTTTTGTTAAATTATATTGATTTTTTAAAATGTTAAACCAACCCTGTGATCCTAAGATAAAATTCACTTGGTGACAATTTATTATCCTTTTACATATTGTTGAATTTTTGCTAAATTTTTCTTAAGAGTATCTCTTAAGAATATCTCTGTCTATATTCATAAGGGATATTGGTCTGTATATTTATTTCCTTGTAATGTCTTTGGTATCAGAGTAGTGCTGGCCTCTTGGAATGAGTTGGAAACTGTTCTATCCTTTTCATCTTTCTGCAAGATTTTATATGGGATAAGTTCAATTTTGTCTATAAATGTTTGGTAGAATTCCCCAGGAATCTACCTGGGCCTGAAATTTTTTTGGTAGGATTGTTTTTCATGACAAATTGAATTTCTTTAATAGATATATGGCTGTGCAGGTTACCTATTTATTTTTGAGTGAGCTTTGGTAATTTCTGTTTCTCAAGAATTTTATCCATTTCATATAACTTGTTGAGTTTATCAGCATAGAGTTGCTCATAATATTTTCTTATTCTTTATTTGTTTGCAGGTACTGAAGTAATATTCTCTCCTTTATTCCTGATATTGGAAATTTATGTCTTGTCTTTTTCTTCCTTGATCTGTCTTTCTAGAGACAGACATTTATTAGTTTTATTGATCTTGACAAAGAACCAGTTTTGGGTTTCATTGATTATCTCTATTATTATTTTTGCTTCCCATTTCTTAGCTTTCTGATCTTTATTATGTCCTTTCTCCTTATTTTGGCCTTCATTTGTTCTTTTTCTAGTTTCTTAAGGTGGAACCCGAAGTCATTTGTTTGAAACTTTTCTCTTTTTCTAAGATAGGTGATTTAATGCTATAACTCTTTCTCTAAGCACTGCCTTAGCTGCATCCTACACCTCTTAATATACTGCATTTTATTTTTTTTAGCTCCAAGTATCAATACTTTCTAATTTCCCTTTTCATTTCTGCTTTAACCCACAGTTTATTTGCAAGTGTATTATTTAGTTGTCAAATACTTGGAAATTGTCTAGGTATCTTTCTAATATTGATTTCTGATTTAATTCCACTGTGGCCAGAGTACTTTGTATGATTTTTACTTTTTTTAATCTTTTTATGAAGGTCCAAACAAAACTATTTACATTTATTAAGACATGTTTTGTGGCCCAGAATATGGTCTATCTAATAAATGTTCTATATGCACTTGAAAAGAATGTATATTCTGCTGTTTTTGGGTGGAGTATTCTATAAGTTAAAAAATAAATAAATAAATAAATTAGGTCAAATCAATTGTTAGTGTTACTCAAGTCTTATATACTTAAAATTTTTCTGTCTAATTGTATTGTTAAGATTTTTGTTTCAATAGCCAACTATCTTATAAAAATACTTAAGTAATAAGAAAAAAATCTTATGAAAAACTATTGTTTTGTATATTTTGTCATTTTTAAATTGTTTAAGGTATGAAGATAATTCAGTCTGTTTTACTTCATCTTGGCTGAAAGCCAAAGTTCCAATGAGGTTTTCAGTCTGGCAGTACTTTTCAGTCTTCCCTTAAAGAGAATATTACATTATTGTTTGAGTAGGATGTTTATCTTCTATTCCAAAAATCTTATATATTGCTTTTGGGTTTTTTCCCCAATTACCTGTAGTTTCAGAATCTGTGACAAATTCTAGGCATCTGGTTAATGAAGCTTCTCTAAGAAGGACTCAAAATATCCTTGAGGAAATAAAATATTCTTGTAAAATTCAAGAGAATTATGTGAAATGTCAAAACAAATCTGGGAATCTATAATCTTTATAATCAATTTAACTTTAAAATGTAAATGATTTAATTATTACTGTTGAATCAAATATCCCATATTAGGTAAAACAATTATTTGACTTTTTGGGAACTTTTAATTTTGGTATAATTGTAAATGTATAGCAAACCTGCAACAGTAATACAAAAAATTCCTGTATGCTCCTTGCTCAGATTCTTTAATTGTTTTCATTTTATGCACTTGATTTTTGCAGAGTACACCTTTAGACTTAATATTGAAGAAGGAGTGGGAATCCCCAAAATACCTGTACATCCTATTGGATATAATGATGCAGAAATATTATTACGGTACAATTTTCTAGTTGGATATAAGGTTAAGATATTTTGCATTAAGGTGTCCATTTTCTGATCTAAAACCACTATCTAAAACCTAATTATTTAAAAAATAAAGTCTTGTATCAAAATAACTCCTGAAGTGGGAATAACAGAGCATACCATGCTTTTATTCCATACGAGAAAATTAGTCAGTTTAGTGACTAAAAAATAAGAGGAAAACATTGCTCTGTTTGCTACAAATGAAATTCTCAAATACAAAACTATGTCCGAAAATAAAAATGAATACTGATTTGAGATTTTTCAAGTAGTTGGATTTTCTTAGATATTCGTTAAATATTTATACTTGATATGTAGTTTAAAAATATAATAATGCCCACCACTTACTAGATGTATGGCCTTGGACCAGTTACTTAATCTTTCTCTGACTCTGTTTCCTTATCTATAAAATGAGCACAGTAATCGTTTCTCCTTGGTAGGGTTATTGTAAGATCATATATGTAAAGTACTTAGCACAGTGTCTAGAATATGGTAAATAATTAGTGTTTGCTATTATTGTATTTTAAATTTCTGTATTAGCACAACTTAATAATTGCTTATGAATGCCTACTGTGTAACCAGCAGCTTCTTTATAAATTTCTTACCCTTTACACAGTCATGAGCCTCCTATACTCAGGATTTCTTGGACCCAGTGCTTCCCCACGTAAATAACTGGGTCAAAAGTAAGGAGGCTGATGCTTCCCATCTGCCCTCACTATTTTATTTTTTCTCCTTAGCTCTTATCACTAACATATTACATATTTTGCTTACTTATTTCAATTATGGCTATCTCACTAGAATGTAAGCTCTACAGGGGAAGGGCTTTTTGATAGTACCTGACACCTAGTAAATACTCAATATTTCTTGGATATATGAGTGAAATATTATCTCATCATCAAATTTTATTACTTCTTGAAGTTGTGAGGCTCAGCCTTTTTCTGTCATTTTTTCTTTTTTTTTGACAGCCATTTGGGAGGAACTGCTCCACCAGATGACAGCTGGAAGGGAAGTCTTAATGTGGGTTACAATATTGGGCCCGGCTTTACAGGGAGTGATTCTTTCAGGTAATTGTGCATTACTTTCATAGCCTGGAAAAGTTTTATATTTTTAATGGAAACATGTCAAGATAACTGTTCTTCCACATATACTTTGCTTGTCTCTTTTTCTCATTTTCACTAGTAAACTAATGATCATTTTATATCACTTAAGAAGTACTTACAGAATGAACTATTGAATTCTTCCACTAGTGATAACACATTATTATTTTCATAGTCTTAAAAATTACTACATTTGAGTTATAGTTTTAACATTTTCAAACAGTATTTTTTTCTTTAACTTTTCTTTTCATCTGATGTTTTTTAAACAGTTTTTCAAATAACTTTCAAAATGCTATACATGTGAAACACTAGGTTAAGTTAAGGGAGGGGGTAAAGGAGAAGAGAGAAAGGAGCCAGCACTTACTGATCACTTATTATGTGGGTTAAATGAGTTAAAATGGGTAAGATGTGTAGCTACTGTAAGATTCAATAGACTGATCATTACAATTATTATTGTTATTAATGTATTATAGCATTATTGTAGAGGAGTGATCACAGACTATGTGATTATTGAGCTTAGTCTTACAGAAAGAATAGAAGTTTTCCACTGGGTCAAGGTAGGCAGGAAATGCCACCTAGAGAAATCATCTTGTACTGAGCTGCGAAACAGCATGGCATGATCAGAACTTTAAGAAGTTCGATTTGCCTGAAGTGTAGCAGGAGAGGGAAATGTAACAAGGGTAAATCAGAGAAGACATAGCTGTATTTATTAAACCAAAATTATTTAATCAGTCTTTTTTTGCTAACAATTTACCTTAACTATGTGAACTTGGATTCTCACAGAATATTTTGATTTCTGTAAGAATTTTTTTTAGTGCAGAACTTTGAAAGTATCAGAAGCTCAGACTGGGCGTAGTGGCTCACACCTGTAATCCCAGTGCTTTGGGATGCTGAGGTGAGAGGATTGCTTGAGGCCAGGAGTTGGAGACCATAACCTGAGCGAGACCCTGTTATACAACAAATAAAAAAAAAAAAAAGGTGGTGGTGTAGTCCCAACCACTCAGTGAGGTAGGAGGATTGCTTGAACTCAGGAGTTTCAGGCTGCAGTGAGCTGTGATCATGCCACTGTACTTCAGCCGGGGTGACAGAGAGACCCTATCTCAAAAAAAAAAAAAATTCAATTTTCTTATTTTATAAGACTTTTAGAAATATTTGGTTTTATTTTTTGGTAAGGACTGGATCTTGCTATGTTGCCCAGGCTGGTCTCAATCTCCTGGGCTCAAGTGAGCCTCCTGCCTCAGTGTCCCAAAGTGCTGGGATTACAGGCATGAACCACCATGCCTAGCCCAGAAATATTTGATTTATATAAGTGTTTATCCCTATAATTGAATAAGAACAGTGTTCCTTTAGTTTAAGACACTTTATTATCTAATTTATTTATACCCTCCAGAGATAGAAAAACATAACATAATGAAAGGTAAAGGCCTTTCTGATTTACAAACAGAAACATACACAGAGAAAACATTTAACTTCGGTTAAATGTTCAACAAATCTACAGTTCTACAATTTCAGTCACAGTTCAAGAGTAAACTCAGAAACATAAAAATTCCCAGGTCTAGATATCAAAAAGCTGTTCTTCTTCACTGTAGGCACAAAATTCTTAATTGATTTGAGCTCAAAATTGATAAATACACAAACAACAGCAACAAAACTAAAAACCAGATTCTCTCTTATCTCTCACCCTATGGAGATCTTGATAATCTGTTAATTCATTTAGAGGATTAACATGTTACCAAATGACAAAACATAAAGCCAAATTCCCAATCATTGCTTCCACCAATGGGGAATAACTTAATCTTTCCTAAGCAAAGTAGAAACATATATAAAACACAAAATCAGTAGAGAAAAAATAGAGATACAGAGTGTCAGCAAAGTTAAATTTCTACTACTGTTGCTTGAGATTTACCTCTAAGAGCCAAAATAAGATATGAAGAATGGGCTTAAGCTGCCCATACCTGGTTCTGCAAGTTGAATCCATTGTACATCTCAGTTGGACCTCCAACAATCTTTCACAGTGAAGGAGGGAACTCAAGTGACTTAACTAGACAGATTGTGCATTTCAGTGGCCATGAATTATTTGCATTACTATCATGTTTCTACAAGTTAACTTCTGTCTCTACATAGTTATAAAAGAGTCTAGTCAAAGACAATGGCAGGTAGAGGTAACCCTACCTGATGAATGAGACAAGGCCATTTCCAGTCTTTCCTTACAGGGTTGTATTCATTCACTCCACAAATGTTTATTGAGCATTTACTGTACCTTTTTGGATTCTGGGGATTCAGCAGTGAACAAAACAGGCAAAAATGTCCTCCCTGTGGAGCCTGCATTCTAGAGTTCAGTTTATTTGGAACATAATGAATTTTAAATAATAATAGGACAAACAAGTACATATTCTTTTAGACAATTCTGTCAGTCAAAGACACTAAAAACTAGAAACACGTAAGTGTTAAAGACGTGGATGAGCTTCTCTGAGAATCTGAGCAGACAACGCATGTTTATTTCTATGTTTAGACTAGCACCAATTTTTTTCCTCATTCTTCATTTGTTATAACTTTTTTTATGTAATTTTCTTCATTTATCATAATATCAATTAATTTGGGCTTCTTAATCTCAGGCTTATATTTTTAGGAACACATACTAAACAATATTTTTTCTTTTCTAGTATTTTCATCTCTCAGTAGCAAAAATAAATCCTTCACTTAATGCCTTAAAATGAAAAAAAAAACAAAACACCTCACCCATTGATTAGTTTTACTCTGAAGTATTTTTAGTTGAATATTGCAAATGGATTAAATATGCATTGAGAAACAATATACTTTGTGGGGGGAAGCCAGAATCTGCTCTTAACAATACACAGATTCTAACAGCATATTAGTTCTTCCATTCAAAAAATAACCACAAATTAGAAACAACTGGGGTCCCCTCAACCCTAGAATAAACATTTATTTTGTTCTCTTCAAAAAATGGCATTTTCCCCATGTCATTTTGGATTAATAAAATGTGAGTGGCGCTTGTTTTTCTGTCTGGCTGAGCTTGATTGTGTTTTCCTTTGTTTTCTAATTTGGTTAATTGTAATTTATGAATGAATATTTAAAAGCATGGCTCACATCAGAATCAACAATGAAGGCCTGGAAATGTTTCATTATGTAGTTGTGCGTTTTAGCAGGAGCTTCCCAAATTCTCATTTTACAATAGAATTTACCATGTTTGTTATAGGTAGCACTCAGCCAACTCTTTAACAATGAACTTATATAGTACTTCCACAATCATGAAGAAAGTTACTGAATAGCAGGATTTAATATAAATAAAGACAAACATTCAAATAATATGTTTATACTTTTACCTTTATTACATAATGGGCTGTCTTCCTTGTTTTTGTAATTAAGGTGTATTTAAAAATTTTTGAATAAACAACCAAGACATTCTGAACAATATAATATTTTGAATTTTAAATAAATAACAATATAGCTATAAGGGAAGAGGAATATAAAATAGTTTTTAAAATTTGACTTTAAGGTGCATGTTTAGGTACTTAGGAGTAAATGGCATGATGTCTGAAACTTACTTGCCGATGGTTCAACAGTGTTAACAATTACTGAATTTAGGTGGTGGATATATGAGAATCCATTGTCCTATTTTATAGCTTTTCATAATAAACTTTTACAGTTTTTCATAATAAATTTTTATTTATTTTATAGTTTTTCATAATAAAACATTGGATGAAAACTATAGACATAATGAATGTTCTGTACTAAGTAATTTATTCCTTTTGAAATTCTAGGAAGGTTAGAATGCATGTTCATAACACCAATAAAATTACAAGGATTTACAATGTAATTGGAACTATCAGAGGATCTGTGGAACCTGGTGAGTCAGTGAATTTTTTTTTAACATTTTGTTTTTACAAAGATTAAAAAATAAAATAAAAATTTCAGTCAACAATTGATTTTTTTTTTCCTGGGTGATTTGAAACTACTAAATTTGGGGAAAAAATTGTACAACTCTAAAAGAAAACTTTATAGCATTGATTTTCTATGGAAGAAACCTAAACAAGAGTTTCCTGTGGAGATTGTTTTCTATAGAGGAAACTTAGGAGGAAGTTTAATTTAAAAACATAAATTACAAACATAATATATTCAAAGTTGTAGTTATTTTGAACATATTATTTTCCAGACAGGTATGTTATTCTGGGAGGTCACCGGGACTCCTGGGTGTTTGGGGCTATTGACCCAACCAGTGGGACTGCTGTTTTGCAAGAAATTGCCCAGAGTTTTGGAAAACTGATGAGTAGAGGTAAATGACATTTCTTTCCCAGGCGATGACAAAAAATGTGACTGACTTAATGTTCCTGTATTTTTAGGCAGTACCTAACCATGTATGTTAACAATGATTACAGGCTGGAGACCTAGAAGAACTATCATTTTTGCAAGCTGGGATGCAGAAGAATTTGGACTTCTGGGTTCCACAGAATGGGCTGAGGTAAATAAGGCAGAGAAGGTTCTTACTATTTTTTTTGGTCAACAGGGAACAAATAAATATGTATCTCAGGATGATCACAAATGGATGCCATTATCTAAGATGGTTTTAATATGGAGAATGACTCAAGAGAATTTAAGAAATAGTTTGTTTTTACTTTCATATCAGTTTGGCAAAACAGAATAACCTCTTACTAGGCTACAGACAAATTCATTTATTCTTGTAAAAATATTTTGGTTTCCATCTGTATTTTGTTTTGTGAAAAATTAGTAAAATCAGTAAGCTCAGAAAATAATCGAAATTAGCAAGCTGTTTTTTAGAAGTCAATTAACTTATGTAAAAACTGACACAGATCTTTGGAGTGAATTTTTAAATTTTTGAGGTTTCCTTGGCATTCTTCCATCTGAGAAAACATAAGATATTCTATTAAGATAGCTATATTTTGACTGTAATTTTACATTTACAGATTCCATATAAAATTGCAACCATAAGTATATTTTACATTCATAAGATATGTGCTTAATTGTTAAGTATAAGATGATAATTTTTTAAATGGAATTACTTTAGTAAATTGACTTGCTTTACAATTTGAGGGGTTTTTTTTTTCCTTCAGATATGATTGATTGTCACTAGTTCTTAGTTCTTTAAGTGTCTCTCCTAGGCCCTCTTTCTTTCATCTTCTTCCCTTAGCCTCTCTGTTGAGTAATCTCTAAGTTCTTAAATGTATAAGGTAAGCTCATATATTTTACATGGGTAGGTGTTCTACTTACTTTCCCTCCACCACCTGCTTTTTATCATTTATAAGTCCAGATTTTATAGAGTTGTTTTAAAGCATGGCATACCTGCCTTGCCATTGTGTTTAGTTTTAAAAGTGCTTTCCTTCTGACTCAGCTCCTCTTACATTATTTTAAAGTGTTACAATAAAAATAATAGGAATCAAATAAATATGGGGGGTGGTAAAAAGTCACACACACAGATACTTGTCTGGTATCAGTTGTCCTTTGTTGTTGTTTCTTTTAAAACTTTATTTCAATAGATTTAGTGGGTACAAGTGGTTTTTTGTTATATGGATGAATTGTATAGTGGTGAAATCAGGGCTTTTAGTGTACTTGTCACCTGAATAGCGTACATTGTACCTGATGCCTCACCCTCCTCCCAGCCTCCCTGCTCCCGAGTCTCTAAAATCCCTCGTGCCACTCTGTGTGACCATGTATACCCATCATTCAGCTCCCACTTATAAGTGAGTATATGTGGTATTTGTTTTTTCATTCCTGAGATACTTCACTTAGGATAATGGCTTCCAGTTCCATCCAAGTTGCTGTGGAAGATATTATTTCATTCCTTTTTATAGCTGAATAGTACTCTATGGGGTGTTTGTGTGTGTGCATATACCCCACATTTTCTTTATCCACTCATCAGTTGATGGGCACTTAGGTTGATTCCCTATCTTTGCAATTGTCAATTGTGCTGCAATAAATATACAAGTGCACGTATCTTTTTGGTATCATGACTTATTTTCCTTTGAATAGATACCCAGTAGTGGGATTACTGGATCAAATGGTAGGTCTACTTTTAGTTCTTTGATTAATATTTATACTGTTTTCCATAGAGGTTGTACTAATTTACATTCCCACCAATAGCGACTAAGCATTCTCTTTTCACCACATCTGAGCCAACATCTGTTGTTTTTTGACTTTTTAGTAATGGCCATTCTGACAGGGGTAAGGTGGTATCTCATTGTGGTTTTATTTTGCATTTCTCTGATGATTAGTGATGTTGAGCACTTTTTTCATATTTTCTTTGGTCATTTGTATATCTTCTTTTGAAAAGGTTCTGTCCATGTCTTTTGCCCACTTTTTGGTGGGGTTATTTGTCTTTTCCTGCTGAATTGTTTGAGTTCCTCGTAGATTCTGATATTAGTCCTTTGTTTGATGTATAGTATATGGATATATTCTCCCATTTTGTACGTTGTCTATTTACTCTGTTGATTTTTTTTTCTTTTGCAGTGCAGAATCATTTTAGTTTAATTAAGTCCCATTTATTTATTTTTGTTTTTGTTGTGTTTGCTTTTGGGGTCTTATAATAAATTCTTTGCCTAGCCCAATGTCCAGAAGAGTTTTTCTGAAGTTTTCTTCTAGAATTTTTATGATGTCAGTTCTTACGTTTAGGTTTTAACCTATCTTGAGCTAATTTTTTTGTATAGTGAGAGATAGGGATCCAATTTCATTCGTCTGCACATGGCTCTCCAATTTTCCCGGCACCATTTATTGAATAGGGTGTCCTTTCCCCAGTGTATGTTTTGGTCTCCTTTGTCAAAGATCAATTGGTTGTAGGTATTTGGTTTTATTTCTGGGTTCTTTATTCTGTACCATTGATCTATGTGTCTACTTTTATATTAGGACCATGCTGTTTGGTTACTATAGCCTTGTGGTATAATTTGAAGTCAGATAATGTGATACCTCTAGATTAATTCTTTTTGCTTAGGATTGCTTTGGTTATTTGGGCTCTTTTTTGATTCCATATGAAATTTAGGATTGTTTTTTCTAATTCTGTGAAAAAAGATACTGGTATTTTGATGGGCATTGCATTGAATCTGTAAACCATTTTGGGCAGTATGGACATTTTAACAATATTGATTCTTCCAGTCCATGTGCATGAGATGTCTTTACATTTGTGTCATCAGCAATTTCTTTCATCAGTGTTTTGTAGTTCTCCTTGTAGAAATCTTTCACCACCTTGGTTAAGTATATTACTGAGTATTTTATTTTATTTTTTGCAGCTATTGTAAATGTTATTGAGTTCTTGATTTGATTCTGAGTTTGACTGTTATTAATGTATAGAAATGCTACTGATTTGGGTACATTAATTTTGATTCTGTTTACGTTGCAAATTTTTATTATTACATTTATATTATGAATATGCATTTTGAAAGTAGAGTATTAATTTAGATGAATCAAATTTTACTTTTAGGTCAGTTACTTTTTTTTCTCCTGCTCCTGTAGTGGTTGAAGGCCATTTACCTTTGGAAATATGTAATTTTTTGTGATACTTAGATACATGTGTCTTTTTTTTAATTTCAGCAGCTTAAAATAAAGATCAAAGAAATCTAAGATATAAAAAATGTGCTTTTAATTAATTTATATGCATGTGCATTAAAAGACAATTTTAATACTTTTTCCAGTTTTGTACCAGATTCTTGATCATATTCAGCAGCATACCTCCCTTCTTTAAATACACATAAGGAATCTTTTTTATTTCTACTGTAAATCTATTATAATGGAAACTCTGATTTTATATTTATCTATAACGGAGGCAACTATCATCTGGTCTGTGCAGGCAAGTGCAAAGAGTTGACAGTTCTTATTTGTGCCATAACTATACACAGCTTTATATGTTTTTACTATAACGTGTTCTCATAAGAAAATTAGCTACAGAGAGAGGTGAAAGACTATCAGCGTGTTCCTATCTGTGTGTGACTACATTAGTCTTCCTCTACTTTATCTTTCTTGAATCTGTGTAGTATGTGTGAATGTGTGAGAGTCTTATTTTTGTCCTAACTGTCCTTCTCTCCCTCTCATTTTTTCTGTCTTTCTCTCCCTTTTTTATTCTTTAACTTCTCCACATATATATATTTTGTAAATATATATAAATGAAAATTTTATATTTCTCACTTTTAAGATGCTAAATTTACATGAGTATCCACTGTCAGTGGATCTCAAACTTCATATATGTAATAACAAATTACCAGTGATACCTATTAGAAAATAATTTATTTCCAGTCCTTACTTTCAGGAATTCTGATTCAGCAGATCTGGGTAGGGGTCCAGAATCTGAGAGCCACACCCCTGCATATTATGATGCAGGGAATCAAGGAACCACCCTTTGAAAATATTTTTTTCTTTAGAGCTGTCTGCTATTTATATAAACGGTAGCTACTATTTCATAGTATTCTTCTTTCTTGTTTTAATTACATTAATGTTGTTGTCAGCCAACCAGTTATCAGTATTTTCTCAGAAATTATGGTCATAGGCAGGCATAGGTATTTAATTCATAAAAGTGTTTGTAAACCACTTTTCCGTAAAATTAATTTGCTTATCTTGTTTACATTTTCACAATTGTAAATATTGTGAATTAAGTAACAACTTTGCTTCAACGATAGGAGAATGCAAAACCACTCCAGGAGAGAAGCATTGCTTATATCAACTCAGATTCATCTATAGAAGGTAAGTTTTATTTCAGGTAATTTTTATTTATTGTTGAGCAGTATACCATCCTTTAAGCCTAGAAATTTCAACTTGTTCACTACGTCCCCTAAATTTGTGGTGCTTATTTTTAACAGGTGACAGAACATAGTTGACTCATATAAATAACAAGTCAAGTCAAAATCTTTAATACACTATTTACTTATATGACATCTTTTCATATGAGATGCCTTAATAACACTTTCATTTTCCATTTTTACCACAAAGAAAATAATTATTATTCATATGAATCAATATGATTCATGACTAAGCTATTGCTCCTAACTTCTTTGGTATATTTACCATTTCCCTTTATTAGATTACTGCTTAAAACTGTGGTATTAACCACATTCTTTCTATGGAGATAATAAAGGAATTTGGCTAACATATTTCAAAAGGAATATTTTACAGAAAATTTCATACAGAAATATTTCCTGTATTTATTGTAACAGCTTTGAAATAAACACAAACTAAAAACTTCCTTTTGAATCTGACATATGAGATTTGTGTCTCTAGACTTTTATTGCATTGTAATTATTTCTAGATACATGTCAGAGTATACTTACTGGTTACCAACATGCTCTTGTCTAATTGAATGAAAAAAAAATAAGAAATGAATGTTGTAGCCTTACCATTTCCTTTGCCAAAATCCCCCTAAGAAATGCTGCCATAGAGATGACCCTTATAATTGCTGTGGAAGCTGCTGCCTTAGCACCAAAGTCCACCTAGACCTCCTTCTGTCCAAAATATGTGTTGCAACACCTCTTGCTCCTGATTAATTATTTCCATCCTGTTTTATGCCATGGGAATGATGACTTTGATTTGAAGACCATTATCTCTTGTTTAAAATTAGAAAATAGAGTTAGAGTTAAACATAAATGGAATTTCATTTGGAAGTATGAAATAATACTCTTTGTGTCTTATTTATTTTTCAGGCAATTATACTCTAAGAGTTGACTGTACACCCCTTCTTTACCAATTGGTGTATAAACTGACAAAAGAGGTATATAAAGAGATCTGTTGTAGTATGTTTGCTGATGAATGGATAAATGAATAACACTTTTTCCCCCTAAATTGTGGTGCTTATTTTTAACAGGTGATAGAACACAGTAGACTCATGTAAATAACAAGTCAAAACAAAATCTTTAATACACTATTCATTTACATGATATAACTATGAAGATAGTATCCCCAATCTCTTTGTTCTAATAACAGTTCTTATTAATAATTGTATACATATTTATAATATATAGGGTATATAATATTAATATTTATCTGGCAGAGACATTTTGATATAGCAGAAAGTATGCTGAGCTGGAATGCAAAAGCCTGGGGTTCAAACTGCCTTAGTTACTCATTCATTCATTCAACAAATACTGAGTTGTTACAACATGTTAGGCCTTGTAAAATGAATTCTATCAGCAACAATGATAAAAGGACAGGGTCACTGAATTCAAAGACTTTGTAATCTAGAGAGGACACAGAGCTGTAAATGAAGAATTATAGTTCACTAGAATATTTTGTACTACATTGCAATGGAGAACAATTATGGAATAAAGAACTAAAATCCTGGGGTGGCTGGGGGAAGTTGGGAAGCATGGAGGATGTTTAAAGAATAATTAATGCTTCTAATAGTAATTAGTGACTATTAAATGAAAGGATGTGGAAGTAAGGGAGAATGCATTCTAAGCAGAGAACAGTACCTTAAAAAGATGTGGAGGTACGGAAGAACATTTTCCCTGACCTGTAGGTAGCTCAGTATGGCCTAAGAAAAAGGTGTTGGTGGAAAGATGATAAGAAATGGGGCCTAACAAATAGGCCAAGGAGTTCAGAAATCTGGTGATGGAGAAATTGTTAAAGAATTTTTAACAATTAACAATTAACCTTTTAACAAGGTTGCTTGTTAATTTTTAACAATTAACCTTTTAACAAGGTTGCTCATTATTGTATGTCTGTGTAGTGAATAAATTTAAGTGGTAGCCTAAAGGCAAAATGGAAATAATTCTACATGCTTACTGATCACACAGGAATTTTATAAATATTAAATGAGTTTTAGAAGTAAAAAATACTAAAGCACTCTGAATCTTTAAAAATTATATAATCTACTCATTTAATATCTATGCCCTTCATTGAAATAGTTCCCTGCTATAAAATTTACTTGTAGACATGTTGATTCAAGGTCAGCTTTATTGTTTTTTATTTCAGAATTTTATGGGAGTACACACATTTTGGTTACATAATTTGCTTTTGTAGAGTTTGAGTTAGAATTATAAGTGTGCCTTTCACCCAGTTAGTGTGCACTGTACCCATTAGGTGTGAATGGGTTAGTGTGCACTGTACCCATCCCCTCCCGCACTTTTCCACCTACTTAATTTCCTTTGAGTTATACTTCCATATGTGCACATAAATGTTGATCGATTAGTTCCAATTTAGTATTGAGTACATGTGGTGTTTGTTTTTCCATTCTTGCAATACTTCACTAAGAAGAATGGCATCCAGTTCCATCCAGGTTGTTACAAAAGATACTAGAACCCTTTTTTTTTTTTTGTGGCTGAGTAGTGCTCTATGGTATACATATACTATATTTTATTAATCCACTCATGTATTGGTGGGCATTTTGGTTGATTCCACATCTTTGCAATTGTGAATTGTGTCACATAGTCATCAGGCTGGCCAGAGTAAACACGAGAGATGAGAGGTCAGTTTTAGATAACAATGTGAAGTAGGTATCACTTTTCTCTAGTTACTATTTCCTAATCTCCTTTAATCTTCCCCCTCCCTTTTTACTGTTAGTGTCTTTAAAAACTAGTTCTCCCAAATGAGAGTCCTCTTGTTATCCTCATCACTACTCTCTCACCATCTTGGATAGCTGATGTCCTGGATCCTTTCATTGGAATGTCCCATAAAAGCATCTTGTCTAAAAACAAGCTTAAAGAAAATCCTTATTGGCAGAACTCTTTTCAGGATAGGAATTTATGATTTGTGCTGTCCTAGAGAGACAGCTCTTCTGCCTTTGATGTCAGGAATGATAGGAATTTGGGGGCTAATAAGGGAGTGGTTTATGTCTATGCCCCTTTGTACAAAGGTGAATGGTTATCTACAGCCATACCAAGACCCGGTAGACAAAGGAGATGATTTTTACTGTCCTATAAATTGATTCTTACAGTTTTGTCAACCTCTAGTGTATGCTGGTGCAAATAGTCAAACCATGCTGGTGACATGAGGGTAGGGTAGGGGTGAGGGAGAGGGCTGAACTTAGAGACAAGAGCAGCTGCCTGATGGAGCAAGAAATGGGGCAAAAATATTGATAAGTCAAAAGAGGGCTATCAATTCTGACAATGCATATAGCTAAAGCGGTTAAGGCTGATCTGGCCAGGCATTGTGGAATGTGCCTGTAGTTCCAGCTACTTGGGAGGCTGAGGCAGGAGGACAGCTTGAGCCCAGGAGTTCAAGGCATAGAGAGAGCCCGTCTCTCTCTCTCTCTTTCTTTCTTTTTTTTTCTTTTTTTAAAGACTGATCTAAATTGTATGGGACACAGTTCTGGCTAGCCTAGATTGAGATAGTATGATTCCAGAAAATGAGAAGATTTTGCTGGGAATTTAATCCAAGCAGGATGTAGGAAGTGGAACAGAATCTTTCCTAGCCATTGCAAATTGGCTGAAGGAGAGAAGGGAAAGGGAGAGGAGGGACGAGAAAGGGAGAGGAGCAAAGTAGAGCAGTCAGCTGGCTGTAAATGAGCAGAACACCTCTGTAGCTGCACCGTGCTGGTGTGGAAGGGAGTGGTTCTGTGGAGTGCCAAGACTGTTTCTGAGCTGAGGACTCTGTATGCAATGGACGAAGTGCCATCTCGTCTGTACTAAGCTAAGGGCAAGTGACTACTTCCCAGCCCTGCCGTTACTCTGAGATTCACCACTGTTACCCTCTACTTGATGGAATGGTAAGGGCCTGTGTTAACAGTAAACACAATGCTTTTGTGCATCTGAATAGAGATGCGATGAGAGTGAAACAGGGCGAGTGTTCAAAACCACACGACAGCATCTAACATCTTTATTAGATGCTCTTAAATTTCATTGTCATTTTCTCAGAAAGGCTTTTTCTGGGGACACGTCTCTCTTGCATCTCCTATCCACATCTCTTTCTAACACTTTGCTCTTTTATTTTGAATTGCTTATCGTAATTTTGTATTACATATTTGTTTGGTGTGTGTATCCCCAATTACGTTCTATTGTGAGGTCCAAGAGGGCAGAAGCTGTGTTTCTTTTTCCCAATCTATACTCTCTATTTCCCCATCTTTACTGAGTTCAACACTCAGTAAATATCTGTAGAAATATTTTTATGAATAGTGGCACAGAAATGGGAATAACCAACTCTATCTAAAGATCAGGGAAGATATCAGAGGAGATTATGTTCAGATTAAGATAGGTATCATTATCCCCATTTTCACAGGAGGGAAAACTAAGGTTTAAAGCAGGGAAACAATATACTGAGTTATAATGCTTTTGGAGTTACATAAGTTCAGTCTACCTTGAGTCTATTTTTGAACATAGCAGAGTTATAAACAAACAAAATATAGCTAATAATGTGGTAATCTAGATCTAAAATAGACCTATTTGACTCTGCAGTCTACAATGTTTTCACCACATGGTTCTGCCCTTCTTAGAGTAGAGAAAGACAAGCCAAGTATAAGTTTGTAAATGTAAATATATATTGCCTTCATTTAAAGTACATTTACATTTATACAATGTGTATATTTATATATATACAGAAGCTCTTAAAATTCCCAAATAGAAATATGAGGTTATGTAGAGGTGTTTTAAATACATAAAATTCCAACTTTATTTAAACATAATTAGACTTTCTAAAATAATAGTCCCCCCACCAACTCCCTACCCCACAAAACCAGGACTTGTATTGATAATTTCAAGCTCAGCTTCTTAACCTATATCACCTCTATTGCCCTGAGGCTTCTCTGTAGGTCTTCTTGGGCAAAGGTAATTTACTGAAGTAAATATTGTATCTAAAGTTTTCCCCAATGTCTTCCCACTAAAAGAAATCTAAGCTGCCAAGCATTAAAGTGATGACATTTGTGAAAAATTTGAAACTCTGTTAAAAAGTTTACCAAAATAAGCAGGAAATTATATCTTAGGTATATGGCAAAATTACCAACAGGTAGGCATCATAAAGGAACGAGAATTTGGGCTAGCTGGGTGCAGTGGCCGCACCTGTAGTCCCACCTACTCAGCAGGCTGAGGTGGCAGGATTGCTTGGGCCCAGGAGTTCAAGTCCAGCGTGGGCAACATAGCAAGACTCTGTCTCTTAGAAATAAAAATAAAAGAATTTGGGCTAGATTATTTCTTGCCATTTGCAAAAAATATATTTTCTGTAAATGAACATGATACATATATGCACATATAGATAGAAGTACAAGTTGATGGCAAATAATATATGGCTTTATTTTGGCCTAAATTTAGTTGCTTCTGCCTCTAATTCCCACTATTTGATTTATCTTTCTAGATCTCCAGCCCCGATGATGGTTTTGAGGGTAAATCTCTTTATGAAAGCTGGTTAGAAAAAGATCCTTCACCTGAAAATAAAAATTTTCCTAGGTAAATTACTTGTATGCATCTTTTCTACCATAGGATAAATTATTACGTCTTGTTTGCCCCTTGTTTCTCAAAACATGCAATTCTCATTGCATGTCTCCTCAATAATTTGAGTAAAGAAAAGATAATAAAGGATTCCTCTCTCCAGCCTTGGTTTTGCTGACAAGGCAGCACAGTTAAGTCTTTTAGCCTACAATAGAGCACAGATCGATCTAGTTTTGCAAATTTTTAGTTGTAATGATTTTGCTAAATTATTGGCCATTACTTGGCATTCTTGCATAAAATTTCATTTAGTTATGAATTAGATGCATTAATAAAATAACTTCAAATGATAATGATGAAATAAAAATCACATGATGGATTATTTCCTTCTAAATTTATTGAGGGGCATTATCAATAACCACCAAATTGTATCTTTATATATAATTTAGATTTTATATAAATACTAATTTATTTTTTTCCTCTTCTTATACTACACTAGCTTCCTTGAATTTATTTTATATTTGTTTTCTACTGCACTGCTATTTCTAATACAGGTTGAGCATTCTTAATCTGAAAATCTGAAATCCAAAATGCTCCAAGACCCAAAACTTTTTGAGTACTAACATGATAACACAAGTGGAAAATTCCACACATAAGTACTTAATACAAACTTTATTTCATATACAAAATTATTAAAAATATTATATAAAATTACCTTCAGGCTATGTGTATAAGGTATATATGAAACTTAAATGAATTTTGTGTTTAGACTTGAGTCCAATCCACAAGATGTCTCATTATGTATTTGCAAATATTCAAAATCTGAAAAAAAAATCTGAAATTTGAAACAGTTTTGGTCCTAAGCATTTTGGATAAGGGATACTCAAGTTGTACCGGCGGATGATGGTAGCAGTTTATAGTTTTATTGCATATTCCAAATCAGTCTTATGAAAGTTTGCATGTTTCCATTATAAAAGCTTCACATACTAATTCAACAAAAATAGTAAAATACAAAAAAATTTTTTAAAACATTGAAGGTCTCAATCTCAAAAACATATCTAATAATCTAATAGTTTGGAAATATATAGTTATGTTCTTAATTCATATGCAATTTTATATACTGCTTTACTGACTTGTCATCATATCACAAGTACTTTTCCATGTCATTACATTTTATATATGTATATATATGTATATGTGGATAGATAGTGCGATTGATAGAGGTTTCTTAATTATATGCAAAGAAATATATTGCAATTAGATTTATTTCTGAAATGAAATAAGGCACATTTTTAGGTTCTTCATGGTCTTAAATACAGACTTCTTTGTGGCAATTTTTTACTAGATGATAATTCTCTGAGGGCAGGGCTGATGTCTTTGTTGTTTTCCCCTCTAAATAAAACCATAAATGCTGGAAATATGGAAGAGAGCATTGTCACCGGGCAGCAGTCTTTGGTGGCACTACCTAACTCGTTGTATTCAATGCACCTTTATAGGTTTATCATGGCAATTTTTCAGCTGATAATAGGAAAGTGTCTTGAGGATCGTTCAACTTTACTTAATTCTTAGAAGTGTACACATAATTCTTTGCTATTCTTGGGACAAGATTCATTGTCCCATCTATTTAACTTTGTATCATTTACTTCTTTGTGTGTGTGTGTGTGTGTGTGTGTGTATTATATTTTACATCTAGAATCAATAAGCTGGGATCTGGAAGTGATTTTGAAGCTTATTTTCAGAGACTTGGAATTGCTTCAGGCAGAGCCCGTTACACTAAGAATAAGGTAAACCATTTTATCATTTTGAATATACAGCATTTCGTGCACATTCCTTTGGTGAGAACTCCGTCACTGAGTTGTTTGGCACCAGATATCTGGTGGACATGTGGCCTGGGAAGAGTTCCAGGAATAGAGATAGACTCCATGTCCCTTTGAAGATGGACTAGGAAATAATTTGACTTATTTCGTGAATATTTCATTACCAGAGTTATTCAATGAAATGACAGTTCACAGAGGAATGTGAGATACTTAGCTGGTTATCAGTACAGAATAGTTCATATCCTTTTCCTGATGCAGGATTTTCCAGAAAAATCTTATTCTGTAGACTAGTCTTGTAGGTGGTGAAATGCTCTTCCTGAGGAAAAATGCAATTGGAAGACATATTTCAGTTAAGGGGAACTCTAGGCTAAGATTCTTTATTGTAAGCAGCCCCTCTTCATATTCCTGGTCTTGACTGTCATCTGAGTCAAGCACTATTGGTTAGGCAATAAGGCAAGTTTCTTTTTTTAACTTGATCCATTTTTCTATTCTGCACTGACTGTTTTGCACCATTTTTACATAAACATCCTGAATGGATATGCAAATACCCGTAATATAACCAATATACATGTTTGTTTGTAAATGTTATAAGTTGTTTCATAAACCAAACTGCAGATTACATTAGTAGATACAGATCTGTCATATGTTTTAATCAGTTTTCAAATCATAATTCAAAGGAGGAGAAGGAAAAAAAAATTTAAAAATCGTAATTCAACACACCAACATGGTGCTTATCCATATATAATATATAATGTATATAATGTGACATAATGCATATATCACTTATAAATTTGACTATTCAGAATACCAAAAAAGAAAATAAACTCCAGAAGAACCCAAAATATGTGTATAAATGCTGTATACTAACATTCATTACACTTAATACATAAAAGATGTGCTTTAAATCTTTTTCAAGGCCTGTTCACTTTCATACTCAGTCATCAATTTGAACAAAATAATCTAGTTTTGAAGACCACTGTAGATTAGAAGCAGACAATTAGATAAAATGAGAGAGACTGATACAGGGATTGCTTTTTAGTGATACTAAAAGCAGTAAGCATGATAGCCGTATAACAGGGTAGCAGATGGTAAAAACTATAATTAGAATAGGCAGACCTAAGAATTCAAAAAATATTTATACAGGATACTACTATGTAATAATTCATGTTCATAATTTTAGCCCTTAATTGTGTAATTAAGGTCAAATGGCATTTGGTTATACACTGCTTAGGAAGTAAGGGAAGGTACTTAAATACATCATCCTTCAGCTATATAGATACTTAGCTGCCCAGACCTTTTATTACCAGTCAACTGATAGATATTTTGAACTATGCTGAGGTGCAATTTGAATATGTATTTCCTAATTTTAGTTATCAAAAATATAAAAATTTTCAAGGAGCAGCATTTGAATGAAGGTTATATGAATTATAAAACGAATAATGATAAAATTTTAAATCAGTGAACATTTGGTTGTATTTTAATTAGATTTTAACTTTTTGCTTTATTGTAATAAAACTCAGGGGTGCTATATGGTTGCATTTTTTTCTATAGTTATTTTTACAATTACATGAAATATTATAATTTGAATATTTAATGTTTGTTTATATTTGCCCCTCTCCATTTTTTTTTTAGAAAACAGATAAGTACAGCAGCTATCCAGTATACCATACAATTTATGAGACATTTGAACTGGTAGAGAATTTTTATGACCCCACATTTAAAAAACAACTTTCTGTGGCTCAATTACGAGGAGCACTGGTATATGAACTTGCAGACTCTAAAATCATTCCTTTCAATATTAAAGACTATGCCAAAGCTTTGCAAAACTATGCAACAAGTATCCACAATTTATCCAAGAAACATGACCAACAATTGAGAGACCATGGAGTATCATTTGGTAAGAAATGGTTGGATAGATATTTTGCAATCTTTCAGATAGAGCTTTAAGATATTATCTCCTATCATGATCAATGCATATTGTTTCATCCTAGAATATATCCCCTTCTCACTTACTAATTCTGACTTCTAGACAAAAACTTTTAAACAAACACCTATTAAAGCATCGGATTTAATCTGATCTGTGTAAGATGAATTCATTATGGCCGAGTTATTGCTACAAACATTGGGATGGTAAACATTTTTCCTATATTACTGCCTTTAAGAACATTTTTACTGTTATAGAAACAATACTAGAAAATGCAGCATTATTACAAAAGATTGAAAAGTAGAGAAAAACACCAATTCCATGACAGATGTATTTTTAATTATGATCATTGTCATAATTATTGCTGCATATATCTTTTAGTGTTTGTCTACATGAAGTATTTTTTACATAGTTATAAGCATTCTTTCCTTTTATAACTGGCCATTTAGTGGTTGTTGTTCTACACTGTGTGTCTCCTCTAGAGTAGGGATGAAATAATAATGTAGTACAGTAGCATTAAGCATTGGGCCTGGAAGCAGTTTGCCTGGTCCAGACACTGGCTCTACCATTTGGTCACTGTGTGACCTTGGGAAAGTTACTTAACTTCTCTGTCAATTTTCATATGAGTGAAATGGTGAAAAAAAAGAATATAACATGTTTCAAAGATTGTTCTGGAGATTTAGGTAATATATAGAAGCAGTGGTGGCTGGCTCTTAGTGCTCAATAAATGTTACCTATTATTATTGTTTTATTGTAACTATTTTATTATGGGGGCATATATTCTTAGTATATACCAAAATTATATATGTACTGAATGTCTACTGTGTACCAAGTATTATGTTTTTCCTGGGAGATACAAGGATGTGTAAAACATAGTCATAGTCCTGAAAGGGCTTAAATTTTCATATGGGGATGGAGAAGGCAAAATGCAGACGGCAAGTTATTATGGGGAGTTCATAGAGAGTACTATAAGAGCACAGAGAATAGGTATGGAGTGGTCAGTAATGACTGTTAAATATTATTACATAAAGGATTAGTAATCTTTATGAAGTTATGAAGAACAGTAGGTAGTATGATCAAGAAAATGAAATGAAGCAAAGAAAATGTAGGAAATTGTGTTTATATCTATATGATTGGAGTATCTGCAAAGATGGGGGAAATGAAGAGGGTTGAAACTGGAGACATAAGCAGAACCTAGAGCAAAATGGACATTTATAGATCTGTGGCTATCCATCATCCAGATATCATCCTAAATACCTTGGCTTCTATTTGGTCAATTACCTCTTATTAGTTTGTATAAGTCAGGATCCAACCAAGATACAGAAAGTACACAGTTACTGTAGAAGGGCTCTCTCTTTATGCAAGGTTAATTCCTCTATCTGCTTACCTTCTCCTAAGGTTTGATCTGTTAATGCCTTTCTCTGCCGTATTTTCAAAATCTCTGTATACCATTGGTGACTATCCATCAGATTAAATATTCTCATATCTTTTCTATCTTTTTTCTTTTTTTTAAGCAATCATAGGAAGAAATCTTTTCTATCTTAACAACAACAATTTCTTCTACCTGATGTGCTCCACTTCCTTCACAATCAAAATTCTTCATTTAGTGCCAGGCAAAAACTGTTCCTGAGAAAATGTATTAATGAAGGTATGACAGAATAAATGAATGAATGAATACATAATCTATACTCCCTGTATATAGTTCTTTACCTCCTACTAACCAATCCACTGTGCTGTCTTGTGACCCTACTACTCTAGAGAAACTGCTCTTGCCAAAGTTGTCATTGACCTGTGTCATTAAATCCCAGGGACACATTTCAGTTGTTATCTATCTTGACTTTTGCACTGCATTTGAAATTTAAAATTCAATCTTCAATACTCTCTTCTCATAGCTTCCATTACATCTATTATTAGATTATTTGATTTGAACAAGGTTTAAAAAATGACAGTTAAAGCTTAAGGAATATCTAGGACTAAAAGACCCTGTTTTTTACACTGAATGTACTTAGACTGAATGTACCACTCACTACCTGTGTGACCTAATTGAAATCCCATGTCCTGAGCTGTAAGTGCTTTATCTGTAAAATGAATATTGTATCTGCTGCTTTGCTTGCATCACAGGATTGATGCAAACAACAAATTAATAATGTATGTTAAAGTCCTTTTTAGAAAATATGGAAAACAATAAGTAGGCTGTTGTAATGAAAAATGCAATATATTGTTGGTCTTCTGTATCTATGGGTTCTGCATCTGTGACTTTAACCAACAGTGGGTCAAACATAATTAGCAAAAATTCCACAAAGTTCCAAAAAGCAAAACTTGAATTTGCTGTGTGCCGAGTACTACGTTGAATCCACACAAATGAAGTGATATGTAGGCATTGTATTAGGTATTGTAAGTAAAGTAGAGGTGATTTAAATTATAGAGGAGGATGTGCATAGGTTATAGGCAAATACTACATCATTTTATATCTGGAACTTGTGCATCTGCAGATTTCGATATCTGGGGGGGGTCTGGAGCCAATCCCCAAAAGATCCTGAGGGACGAGTGTACTGAGAACCTAATTACTTTCCTTAAAAACTTTGTGAACTAAAGAAAAGTTTGACCAGGCCTAACCTGATCCTCTTTCTCAGAGTCTGGATATATCAGTTTGTCACAGGTTGTCATTTGAACAAGATCTTAAATGCACTATTTGAAAGCAAAAATTATTATTGTTTTATTCTGTAATAATTACAGAATCATAGTTTATTTAGTTATATCTACTGTCTAGCATATAGCAGTTGTCCCAATAAATATGTATTGAATGAATAAATAAATGAATGCTGGTTTTCTGGTAAACTATGGGTGAAGGAATTATTTATGTCCTAGACTTTTGAAAGTTATTTCCTTAAGAACCAATTTAGCCATTTTTTATTTTCATACAATATTTCTTTGTTATGGTATTTTCTAATAACTTTTCATGGATCTCCAAGAAGGCTTAGTAGAAAAATGGTTTCAGCATCTCTTTGTCATATCAGTCTGGAATGGGCAGGGCAGGAAAGTGAGCCTCTGAAATATGAAGCACTTGTGCTTACCAATTTATCTTCTACTTTTCTATTTTTAAAAAAGACTCCTTATTTTCTGCTGTGACAAACTTCTCAGGGGCTGCTTCAGATTTTCATAGAAGACTTACACAAGTTGATCTTAATAAGTAAGTTTCAGATGCCTACTGTTTGAAAAGCAATCTTGTTACTAGAATGAACGTTTTCACTCATATAAGCATTCACCTCTAAATCTTTGCTATTGAAATTAGAGTCTGCAGACCAGCAGCAGCAGCACCTGGGAACTTGTTAGAAAGGCAGAATATCAGACCCCACCCAAGACGTATTGAATTAGAATTTTGCATTTTAACAAGACCCCCAGGTGATTTATACTATCATTAAAGTTTGAGGAGCATTGCTCTGAATGGTAGACGAAAAACTCATTCCAAGTCAAGGGCCAAAGAGACATGTATTTAGGAGTTGGCATGATGAGAATTCTGATTATAGCTGGTAATTCATAGCTCTAGAGGTTTAAGTATATATGTAATATATTTCACTACAGTCCCTTGTCTGATACTCCTATTTTATCAGTTTAGAAATTCTTTTCTTCGGCAGGGCATGGTAGCTCATGCCTGTGATCCCAGTGCTTTGGGGGGCTGAAATGGGAAGATCACTTGAGGACAGGAATTCGAGACCAGCCTGGGCAACATACCAAGACTCTGTCTCTACAAAAAATAAAAAAATTAGCTGGGCCTGGTGGCAAACGCCTGTAGTCCCACATGTTTGGAGTTGGAATTTGCACTGAGCTGTCATGGCGCCATTGCACTTCAGCCTGGGCAATAGAGCAAGACCCTGTCTTCTTATCCCTGGGGAAAAAAAAAGAAAAATTCTTTTTTCATTGACACTTTATTGCATTTCATTTAACTTCTTGCCACTTTTAGGTTGAAAATAGTTTAAAAGGTATATTCAAAGTAAAACATAACAAGCATAAATTGCTCCAGTCCATGTCACATTTATTTTTTCAGACTTAATCAGAATAATTTGCATATTGACAGAAAGCTATATGAGTCATTTTGAGGGCCCTCTCTCCCTGAGATTATAGGAGAGCCCAGGGAACTTATTCAGCTCCCCAAAAAGAAAGTCTGAGTATGAAAGGGGATTCCCTGTCCACTGTGTGCAGCTGTCTCCTACCCTTCTTACAGACTCTGGAAACCTTCATTTACCCCTTTTTGCCCAGACTTTATCTGCTCCTTTCTTCCGCAGAACTGAATGGCTTATTAGGAACAACTTGATAGTTCACTTTTGTCTACCTTTCCAGGAGGTCTGGCTATCTTCCTAGAAAGAAATAAAGAATGTCTTTCAGTTCTTTTTGATCAGTCTGTGATCTAGAAAAATAAACCATTTCCCAATGGGTCTCTCTGCTTATTAAAAATATTAGGATGACCCTGCTGTTATATGTAGCTTACTATGTAAAGCTTAATATGTTGATATGCATTTTGTTTAAAATCTATTGATTTTAGAAGTTTATTTTCCCATGCCTTGTCTTTATTTAATATCATTTTTAAACATGGTTCAATGGTAAGGGTTATAATTATGTATATCTTGTTCTCAAAGTCCTATTGCAGTGAGAATCATGAATGACCAATTGATGCTGCTGGAAAGAGCATTCATTGATCCTCTTGGTTTACCAGGGAGGCGGTTCTATAGGTAAGGAAACAACAGGTGTCCCAGTAAAGGGTACACATCACTATGACCGAAAACAGCATACCCAAAGTCTTCTTTAAACTAATACCATCAGATGACTGCAAGGTGAATATGTATACTGAAGGGAATATGGGTAAGATTATGCATATAATAATAGTATAATATGTAAATTAGAAAAATAAATTTCATATTGTTTATTGCTTTGCCATGAGTGAAAATGGTAAAAGATAGTTGAAAAAGAAGTCTTTCTAACAAAATCTTCAAGCTGTAGCATCTTAAAGGGGATCTTAGAGCTCATCTAGTTCAACCTTCTATATAAATCCCTTCTATAGATTCTCAGATAAGTAGTTATTCAGTCTCTGTTTAAATCTCCTAGTGATGGGAAACTTCCTACCTCCTGAGGAAGCCCATTCCATTTTAGGGAAGGTCTAATTATTAGAAAGTTTTCTTCATAAAGATCTGAAATCTATTTTCCTGTAATTTTCTCCCTTTGACTCTCTTCTGTTCTTCAGAGTCAAATAGAATAAGTCTAGCTCTATTTCTATGTTAACATTTTAGGTTTTTGAAGATGTATGTCATGTTTCACCTAAAGAAATATAGATGGTCCCCTACTTAAAAATGGTTTGACTTACAATTTTTCAACTTTATGATAGTGCAAAAGTAACATGCATTAAGTAGAAGCTGTACTTTGAGTACCCATACAATTTGTTTTTTTCACTTTCAGAACAGTATTCAATAAATTACAAGATAGTCAACATTTTATTATAAAACAGGCTCTTTTGTAAGATGATTTTGCTCAACTGTAAACTAATGTAAGTGTTCTGAGCACATTTAAGGTAGGCTAGGCTAAGCTAAGATCTTCAGTAGGTTAGGTGTATTAAATGCATTTTTGAGTTATGATATTTTCAATTTATGATGGGTTTATCAGGACATAACCCCATTGTTAAACTGAAAGGCACCTGTATCTTGTTTTTCTGGCATGTTTTATTTCAGTATCTTGGCCGTATGCCTCTATTTTCTCAAGATCCTTCTTAAACTGTGGTTTGTTGGTGGAAATTAGAAAGGGCCTAGCATTTAAAGTCAGAAAATCTGTGTTCTAGTTCACTTACAGATGTGTGATTTAGAGCAAGTCACTTCTAAGGTTTTCCCATCTGAATTAAGATGATGATAATTTGCTACTTGACAAGGCTATTTATCATCAAATAACATGCAAAAAATAGTTCTATATGTTATCTTTCTTGTAAATGTTAGTGATTAGTATTAACATTTAAATAATTACAAACACAGGCTTTTAGAGCCCAGCTCTGCCACATCCTAAGTATGACCTGAGAAAATTATGTCTCTAAGCCTCAGATTCCTCAGCTGTTAAGTGGAGATTATAATTGCTTTTACTCCATAGGCTTGTATATTTAAAGTACATTGAAGATTTATCTCAGAAAGGGATGCACTCAGAAAACAGCAGCTATTTTTATAAATTATAAATAAGAACACAAATGTTTGTTTCTTCATTGATACAAATGAAATAGCAACCATCAGTTAAGTATTTATATAAATCAAACAAAAAGTTGAAAGCAATACCTACAATGTTAGTCCTCTCTTGAGTGTTATTAGTATTTATTTATTTATAAGAAAAATATCTGTATTTTGTCATTATAAAAAATTCAGTCTATAGAAGCATATAGAATAAAAAGGGACAGTGCCACTCCTACATCCCACACCCAGTTCTGTTATTCTCTTCAGAGAAAATCCATGCTAAGTGTTTCAGTCTGGGCACAGTGGACATGCCTGTAATATCAGCACTTTAGGAGGCAGAGGCAGGAGAACCCTTGAAGCCAGAAGATCGAGACCAGCCTGAGCAACATATTGAGACTCTATCTCTAAAAAACATTTTAATTAGAAAAGAACAGTTTAGTAGGAAATTTTTAATGCATTTATATTGTGTGTTCATGTGCATCTATATATACACACATGAACACACATATAATATGTATACGTATTTATATGTATATAGGCAGGATAGGCAGGAGGATCGCTTAAGACCAGGAGTTTGAGACCAGCCTGGGCAACATAGCAAGATTTGTTGCTACAAAAAAAAAAAAAAAAAAAAAATTTGGCTGGGCGCAGTGGCTCGCACCTGTAATCCCAGCTACTGAGGAGGCTGAGGCAGGAGAATTGCTTAAACCCAGGAGTTAGAGGTTACAGTGAGTGATGATCGCACCATTGCACTCCCACCTGGGCAACAGAGTGAGAACTTGGTCTCTAAAAATAAATAAATAAATTAGAAAAAATTAAAGTATATAGGAGGATATGCATAGATTATATGCAAATACTATATCATTTTATATAAAGGACTTGAGCATCCATGGACTTTGGTATCCACAGAGGGTCTTGGAACTAATCCCCCACAGATACTGAAGGATGACTATCTATTTCTCTATGTATACATGTTTATATATAAATATTATATTAAAGTATAAAATATATATTTATATTGTATATATTTGCATATAAATGTATATACACATGTATATATTTATATATATTCCCACATTTTTATATAAATCTATAAACACATTTATATATATGTAAATGGGACCATATATCATTTTACAACTTGCCTTTTTTCCTTAAGAATATATCTTAGAGATATTTCCATATCAGTATATATATACACACACACTATATATATATATTGATATGGAAATATCTCTAAGATATATTCTTATATCTATATATATATATAGTTTTATATATATCTTATATCTATATATATCTTATAGATATCTTATATCTATATATATATATAGTTTTAGTTCTTCTAATCTGCTGCATAGTGTTCCATTGTATGGCTTACATCTATAATTTTAACTATTCCTTATTGACTTTTTAATTAGTTTTTTTCCCAATTATTTACTGTCATGAAAATTACTAGAATAGGACATCCTTGTGTCCAATTTAAACATTTGTTAATATCTCTATAGTCAGGACCTGGAATTTCAGGGTCAAAGGATAAGCAAACTTGAAAATTTGATTAGGTTACTGCCAAACTATTCTCCAAAAAGACTGTACCATATTTTTTAGAATACATTTTGAACTATTAGCTGAGCATTAAGATTACATATATTTTTGAGACAGGGTCTCACTATGTTGCCTAGGCTGGTCTTGAACTCCTGGGCTCAAGTGATCCTCCCACCTTAGCCTCCTGAGTAGCTGGGATTACAGGAATGCGACACCACACCTAGCAAAAGCCAGTTCATATTGCTATGTTTCAGTCTACTGCAGTGGTATGAAAATAAGTTTTCCCTTCATGATTGTAAGGATTATTTTATGAATTGAATATGTGACATATTGCATACTCACTTTTTCCAATAACTTCTTAGAGAAATGTAGCTATAATACTACACAGAATTTCTTATTTGTCTTAAATAATAAGATTTCATTTTGAAGTTTTTTTCATCTGGTAATGTAGATCAGGTTAAAAGTAATCTTGTAAATCTTGTAAAATCTGCATGAGATTCAAAATCTTCAGTATGTGTAATGGACACATGCCATTTTTAAGATCTGGTATTTCATGAACCTCAAAAAAGGAGTGATTACCAGATTTATAGTGGATTAAAATTTTTCTAGCACTTAGAATTGATAAATATTAGATTCAAAACTTAGAGTAATCTGACGTGTGTTTATACATATAACCATATGTATACATTATATATGGATTTTCTTAAAATCACATATTTTTTAAAAAAAGGAAAAATGTACATATTTTAAATAAAATGTTTTTAATATGGAATATATGAAACATTCATCTTAAAATTCAGAAGTGTAAACTCAATGTTCATTGTAGAATAAAAAGCATGTGTCTTAGTCCATTCCTACTATGATAGTATTCTGATTTAAAACACAGGTAGTCTCACTCTACAACCCACTTAGTCACTGCTCTAGGCAGAATCTATTTCAGTTCCTTTAGACATCTGAGACAAGTTTAGACAAGTTGGGTAATTTGCTAAAGGCCACAGAGGGATTAGATGCCAGGTCAATGATTCAGAGTTCGATTCCTTTATCAGTAATTTTTTAAAACTATATTCTCCCTTTACAATTCTCCAGAAGAGGGTAAGTATACTAAGGAATACCTATGACTTTTTTCTCTAATCTGCTGACTCATATACAGGTCAGAATATCAATGCTATGAACAGCTTAGCATATATACTTATTTTAATAAGAAAGCTCCATTTGAGGCCATATTTAAAAATTAAAAATTAAAAGGCAAGAGTGATAAATCCTGATGTGCTATGGTATATCTAGGTGATTAGCATTATAAATTTCTTTGATCATTAATATTGATATACAGAGCCCTATATTGTTCCATATAGATTTACATTTTGAATAAGCTCTAGGATTTGACTGCTGGACCTAACTCCTGATAAGAGTGTTTTTAATAAAATATGTCCCTTTCTTGAAAGCAAAATTCCACACACTTATTGGGGAAAGAAGTAGCTTGATCTCTTGAACTACTTATGTGAAGTAGGAAAGCAATTGTAAAACTTTCCTTCTAGATCAGAAATTATGTCTTTGTGGGCAACCCATATACTACTATTTTACCTTTGTGGAATGGACTTCATTATCCTTGCTGTTTATGATACTTTGGGAATACAAGCTTCCTTAAATTATTGCTTTTTAATGTCTGAAAAGTATTGGGGACAAATGTCATTCTTATTGAATCTATTAAAAAAGGTAACATAAAGATAAATGAGCCCCTAAATGAGCCCCTTTCTTATTAAAAATATCCATAAAGCATACATGTTATCACCATGTTTATGGATGCTCATAGGCAATTATACAACTACTATGAACAACTTACAACAACGAACTTACTTTCTTCCAACTGTATGGGTTAGCAACATGGTATGATTCCGGAGACACATCTTAGCAAATGCATATTGTCAGCTACTTTCTTTGCTTAAAATTATCCTTTGCATAAGTATCTCAAATCAAATATATACATCTTCCTATTGGAGTAACAAAAGTGGACTTGAGAAAACACAGTAATACTAATATAATAAGATGTGGTCTAACAAAAAATAAAAAGCATATAAAATGTGCTGTCCAGAAAGTATCTCGCTATTAATATAAGAACGTATTACATGGATGGATACTTTCTGGACAGCTCTTGTATATATACTCTTTAGTTGAACTCACCATATTTTTTTTTCTTTTTTTCTTTTAGGCACATAATCTTTGCTCCAAGTAGCCACAACAAATATGCTGGAGAATCATTTCCTGGGATCTACGATGCTATGTTTGATATTGAAAATAAAGCAGACCCTCATTGGGCTTGGACAGAAGTAAAGAAACATATTTCTATTGCAGCTTTTACAATTCAAGCAGCAGCGGGGACTCTGAAAGAAGTGTTATAGTAAGGTCTTAGCTAAGTGGCTAGCCATTAAAGGTGTTGCTGAAAGTCTGATAAAATTTATCTTTCTTTTTGATAACTCACGAAGCCAGAGTGTCCTGAAATCTTGCTTTTCATGTCATGTTTTGATTATAGACTTCCATCTTGTTCATCTGCAAAGAGATTTTTGGCTCTTTAAAAATTCAAAACTACGTAACCAAGTGTTACTCTAACAAAATAAAAAAATCCTGTCATGTAGCAGAAAGAAGGTAACAGAAAATTCCCTAAAATAAATCACGGCAAGGAACTTTAATTCTCACATACTGCTGGCGGTAATGAAAAATGGCAAAACCACTTTGGAAAGCAGTTTGGCAGTTTCTTATAAAGTTAAACATATACTTACTTTATGACCCCAAAATTCTGCTTCTAGGTATTTACTCAAGAGAAGCAAAAACAATCATCACAAAAAGACTCTTGTATGCATGTTCATATTCATAGGAACTTAGAGTGAAAACAACCCAAATGTCTGTCAATCAACAGATGAATGGATAAAGTGTGGCATATCCCCACAATGGATTACTACTCAGCAGTAAAAATAACTGTCAATACATGAAATATTATTGACAGACACAAACAAGTACATAATATATGATCCTATTTATATGCAGAAGTGGCAAAATTAATCTATGGTGTTAGAAATTAGATTAATGATTGCCTGGGCAAGTGGTAGGTGGGGGAGGATGGTACAGAGAAGCATGAGGAAACTTTCTCCTATAGGTGGGAATTTTCAGTATCTTGATCTGGGTGGTAGTTACACAGGTGTCATATACATATGTCAAACCTCATCAAACTGTAAACTTAAAATGATTACAAAAGAACCAGAAACAAGTCTGGCAAGGATTTTTGCCAGAATAACACACCCTGTCTTGTGAAATCACCATGGAGTGTTAACAGAAAAAAGTCAGTAATCTCTGTATTTTTGATAACTTCAACTCTACTGAATAAAAATGTAAGTAAATAAAATAAAAATTGCTTGAGGCCAGGAGTTGGAGACCAGCCTAAGCAAGAGCCAGACCCTGTCTCAAAAAAAACCAAACAGAAAACAAAAAAAAAAGCTGCCACAAATCCTCATATTCTAATTTCTATAAATATATCAGCATCTGCAAACTTTTATGCAGAACCTAATGACTCAGAATTACAGGTAAACTATGATTAAAGCATCAATAAACTTGGCTGTTCAATTACTTCACCAAAAAGAATAAGCCATAAATTCCTATTATAATGTAATAATTTTTTTAGTCATTTAAAAAATCTAAACATGTTTAATCAGAAGTTGTCTAATATAAAAGAAAACTAGTAAGCAAAAAGCATGTGAAATGTAATGAAATACTTTAACCCACAAATTGTAAAAATTGGTTCTATAGAGAAAACTGGACAGAATGATAATATGTATGACACAGGGTGTTTACTGCAGCATTTTTACCATAGTGGAAAGTAACAAAGTAAATATCAATGGGCAACTGATTAATTTATAGTATAATAATACAAAAATAATCATAAAACTGATGTTTACATTTTTCATTTATATGGTAAATTGTCCATGACTTATTAGTGATAAAACTAAATATACAAATATCAAACAAAATGTAAACAGAGCTTATATTGGGATGGTGGACTTGTAGGTGATTTGTACTCTATTTTTCTGAATTGCTTGATTTTTTTACATCAGAATATATTCCTTTTGTAAGGGGTAAAATAATATAGTTATAAAAACTACTGTTTTCATTTTAAACAGAAAAAAGTATACAGAGTTCTGGGATGCAATACAGTTCACAAATAGTAATCCTATTTTGTGTCTTTGTAATTTACTAGTGTTTCTATTCTGAGGATAGAACTCATTTACATATGCATACATCGGCCATCTTAACATTTCTCATATTTAGTTCAGAATTTCAAAAATACCAACTAATTGATCCTTGAGCTTTCAAGTATAGAAATGAGGTTTCAGTGAAATAGTAACCTGTGAAATAATTGTAATACTGAAATAGATTTTAGCCGCCTTGTCATTAACTTTATAAAGTCATTTGCTTTTTTTCCTGTCTTTTCAATAACTTATATTTATCCACTTCTCCCAATCTCCAAGGTGATTACTCTAAATTCAGAGGAGCAGTATCTTTCACTTAAATGATGCAAAACTTCCTTTCACATCGCCTCACTTCCTTTCCCCCTTTGTATTACAATTATACTATCTATAGCCAGAATGATCTTCCTAAATGTGATCATGTTATATGCCATTTAAAAACCCTTGAATAGGGACTTTCACTCCCAGAAATGTAGTAGTCCTGGTAGACAGATATTGCACTCCAGTTGCATTATCTAGGAAAAAATGGATCAAATGCAAAATACTTTATACATTAAGAGCTGTGGAAGCACCGAAGACTAGATGTATTAAATCTCTGAGCCCTTCCTAGGTAGCAAATTCTACCAACTGTTTTCTTTCCTGGGTGCATTTGCCAATTCTGGGATGGGCTAAATATCAGGCTTGGCATAAATTAAGGCACTTTACTGGGGGAAAATCAGCGGAGCTTTTTATGGCTCTATTATCTTGATGTACCGGAATCTAGAGGAGCTCCAAACCCAAGGCTGAGACGTTTGCTTAGGGGATAGGGTAGAAAGCAGTTTTGTAACAGGCCAATGCCATCTCTCAACTTCAGGCTTTTTCACATCCTAGTCTTTTTCCATGAGTCCCTTCCCCTCTCTTCTATTTGTCTGGCTAATTCCTATTTTTTTTTTCCCCAGTATTCTGGTATCCTTCATTTAAGAAATCTATAAGGTCTACCTATTATGTTCTAAAGCATCTTTTTACAGGCTTATTTTTAAGCATAATTTTTATTGAATGACCTCTTGTTCTCCTTGTTGGAAGCAGACACTGTGTGTTTGGTTAATTATCTCCAGCACATACAGAGAAAGTAACCAGAGAGTTTTTTGAATCAAACAAAATAATTAAGAAAAGGGATGGCTGTAATATTAAAGATGCTTACACATAAAATCTATAAACTTCATACTTATCAACTCAGAACAATGTCTTTGGGAGAAAAAACTATTAAGAAACCTAAACCTCAACTAACCTCAAGATTTGCTACCAAATCACAAATATGTGAAAAGTAGATCACCCATGTATGCTAGAGATCTCTTTTGGGGAAGTGTCCTATAATTTTTAACAATTTTACACATGGTTCTTAATTCATTTAAACACCGAAAGTTCAGAACTTTTAAGTTTAAGAAATTTTCTTTCCCTTGTAATGTGATGTGTAACATTATCCTTTTCCACAATTGAGAACCTAGCTAGTTTTACATGACTGAAATAAGAGACAATCTATCTGTTTGCCTAATACACTAATAATTAATTTTAATGCATTATTTCTCCCAACCCATTACAGTGACTTATTTGCCTATGTACATGGTCTTCTAATCATCCACATCTAAGAACACAGAGATCAGAAAAACGTTGACTTTAGATGATAAGAAGCCATAAGGCTTACATGCACAAGCCTGTAGAACAAACTTGCCTCCAAGGGACAAATTCATTGCCATGGCATTTTATTTTGAATCAGTCCTACAGCTGCACTGCAGAATCCATCTCTAATTCTTGTCAACTACCCTTTAAGCCCTTTAGAGGTTCTTAATGAGAAAATCAGTGGCTCAATTGACTACTACAAAAATTGAAAGCACATTATCTTTTCATGGTAATTTAATCATTTGATACTAAGAAAGGAATAAAAACAAACACTAATAAGCACTGGCAGTTTCAATTTTGGGTTTTGCATGGTGACTTAGATGTCTTCAGTGTCATGGTTAAGAGTTTAAAGACTTGAAATCAGTCTCAAATTTTAAAATCAAATTTCATCATTTGCTATCTGTGTGACCTGAGGCAAGTCATGCAGCTTTCCTTTGCCTCCATTTCTCCTTCTGTAAAATGAGTAATAATATACTCATACTTTATGTAATAATGGGGATGTTCTGAAGAGTAAATGAAGTCATTATACAGCACTTAGCTAAGTGTTTGACATATTCTAATTGTGCCAAAAAAAAAAGAGCCAACAATGTATTTACAGCTTCACATTACTTCTCGTAACTAATAATTTCTAAATTCCTAAGGCTAAATCACAAATAGAATTTTTGAGGTATCCTCTAATCTAATGAAGCGAATTAAGTCCTGCGATTAGACGCCTACTTCTACTGAAGGTTTTAAATTATCTGCCTGAAAAATGGGACTAGAATTTCATCTAATTATCCTCAGGTTCTGGTTTTCATTATATTGCTGTTGGCTTTCTGCTCCCTTAAATTTGTTCCCCTCCTCCACTCCCTACTTAGTCTTTTCCAGCTGATAAATTTAAGTAGCTTTATTGTGGGAGGAGAGGAAGAGGGACTTTAAGAAATCTTTAAGACACCAGAAACAGCCCAAGTTGGCCTCTAATATAAAGTAGGCAGTCTGGGCTCAATCTGTTATAAGGAATCTTTTAAGGTTTTACATAAAATTATAATGACCCATTAATTATAATCAGCCTAAAGTATCAAATATTTAAAATTTGTGCATTTTATTGTACCTTAAGAACATATCATGCCGAACTAAATTGTTTTCCTGGATTTACTTATTCCCATACCTGTGTACTCATACTTACACATCATTCTCAAAAGCAGGGATTATAATTCTTTTTTGAATGAATAAGGATGCCCACAAAGTTCAGAATGCTATCAATTTTGCATCCTCAAAGTTAGCTTTCCTCCACAACTCACTAGTTTCAACTCTGGGTAAATTATTAATACTTAAACAGTGCCATAATTAGTTTCCTCTACTGTAAAATAATAATAGACGCCACCTCATAGTGTTGTCATGAGGATTAAGTTAATTTTCATCAAAGTTCTTAGAACAGTAATCAGCCAATAAGTGCTACACGTCTGACATTTACAAGAGCCAACCAATATGCCAAGTACTAGAAAGTGGGGATACAATGGTCGACAAAACATAAAAATTCAAAGTTACATGCAGTTTACAAGGTGATACAGACACTAACAAGTTAATCATACAAATAAATACAATATGAATAAATATGAAACTACAAACTGAAATAAACATTATGAAGAAAAGGATCACAGTGTTTTAAAACATTAGTGTGTCCATCTAATCATTTTGGAGGGAGGGGAAAGTACGAAGTTCAGGGAGGTTTTCCTTTTCCAGACTTCATAACTAATCTCACTTTAATAGCATCCAAGTCTTAAAAAAGGATAATCTAACAATCAAATTATTTGAACAGCATCTTTGCTTAGTCAAAAAGGAATGGCAAATTAAATTATTTTGACACACTGCTGGGCATGGTGGCTCACACCTGTAATCCTAGCACTTTGGAAGGCCCAGGCAGAAGGATCACTTGAGGCCAGGAGTTTGACACCAGCCTGAGCAAAACAGTGTGACTCCCTTTCTATTAAAAATAGAAAAATTAGCCAGGCATGATGGTGTGCACTTATAGTACCAGCTACTTGGGAGGCTGAGGCAGGAGGACCCCTTGAGCCCAGGAGTTAAAGGTTGCAGTGATCAATGATCATGCCACTGCACTCTAGCCTGGACCAGAGAGGGAAGACCGTGTCCCTAAAAATGAAAAATAAAAAAAATTATTTTGACAAATGTTTAAGCAACATAAAAACATTCATGACTGGAAGTTTTATTTCATTTCAGTGGATATTAAAGATGGCCTACTAAACTGGAAAACTAAGAAAAGTCATTAATGAGCATTTAATGAAAACAGTCTTTAGAAAGACTATTCTTAAAGGAGTTTTTCACAACTAAAAATTTTATAAAAACTTAGAATCAAACAGTAACTATGCAGAAGAAAAACTTTGCAAGTTTGGTATTTTAGGGATAATGCTACCAATGTATAATGCCATAGCATCTACAATTAACTAACAAAGACAAGCCATGCAACACTACCAGATGAATTTAGGTTGTTAGATTACCTGGGCAATAGGAAAGCAATAAAGGAAAAAACAAAACCAAAAACAACCTCCCACTTATAAAACAAACAAAAGAAATGAAACAGAAAAAAACCTATCAACAAAACCTAAAAAAAAAACTGGACTTAGCTTGCATTTCAGAACCGAGGCCATGAAATTATGATATTGGCAAAAGAGTACAAAGTAAATAACAAATATGAATGCCAGGTCAAAATAATTTGCAATAAAACAACATTAACAAAAAATAACCTGTTAATGTTAACATAAAACTATCTGGCTGTTAAAAAAAAAAAAGTTACAGAGTACATACCGAAATGTTCTAAGACAGACACCAGCCCTCATAAATTAGTATTTAAAAGTTTACTTATTATAGGTACATGCATGATATCAATTTTCAGGTTAAGGAATGACTGACTTTTAAAAAAAGCAAGGGGTTGAGGCAATAACTCAAAGTCCCCTTAAAATATCTGCAAGAATTATTTAAGATTTTCTTTACTCTTTGATGGTTGAAGAATTTTCTAAAGAAAATCAAAAAGTTATACTTAATAGGAATTAAAATCCCTGGCATAAAATATAAATTATAATAAAGTAAAATCATTAGTCTTTCCCAGTATATGGTTACACCAAGAAGTTATACATAAACCTGTAAATATTTGCTGATTCCAATTCATATTTTTAATCGTTTTAAATTACTAGCTCAAATTATTACCAAAAAAAAAGGGTAGGTTTCAAGATCTAACCCTCAAGAGTTCCACTAAAAGTAGATGGTTAAAAATTAAATGTTCTAAATGTTCTACTTTAACAGTATTGTACCAAGGTTAATTTCTTAGTTTTGTAAATGTTCTTTGGTAATATTAGACTTTAACATAAGGAGAAGATTAATATAGAATATAAGGAACTCTTGTACTATTGTGTTTACAACTCTTCTGTAAAACTAAAATTTATCTCAAAATAAGAGGTTAAAAAGAAAGCTCAACTTCTTAGGACATGACTTCCTTTATACAAGTAAATGTGGTAGGTGGAAAAATAGCATATTAGGTTTCTCATGTTGATTTTAGTTACCAAGTTCATGATACACCTGGTTATTAAGTGTATAATACACCTAGTTTTGACTACTTTGCTACAGTAATTACTCTGCTAAGAAAGGCAAAGCATATTTCTACAGAAACTAATCAATAAAGTTAAACTTTTATTAACTTGTTGACAAATTGATAGTAAAACATATTCTACCTAACTATAACTGTGTCCCTTTATGTTTAAGTCTAAGATAAATATCATTCAGATTTTTATCTGGACAACAAATTCAAAGATTCTTAGGAATAAGAAACAAAATAAGATGGTTACTAACGTAACCAAACTAAATACATAAGCTGTATTTATAAAAAAAAAAAAAATCAGTGCTTTGTAACTAAATCTGAGGTTACAATAATCCACTTGCTTTAAATAATAGTTCAATCACATATAACACATTAAGATATTGTTTAGGGGAAAACAGCCTCAAGAAGGAAGCATTAAAAAAAGGTATATTAATCATTACCTTTGATCAAAGTTAAGTGTCAACCTTCCCCCCACCCCCAAACAATAAACAAGACTTTATGCCTCTAAAATGAACCCAGGTTCCTAAATCATAAAAGGTAACTTTTAAAATTTTAAATACATCTCTAAGTACTAGACATTTATGCATTCTACTTGGGTACAATTTTTACTGCCAAAAATCTGTAATGGCATTTTAATGTCAGGAAAGTCTGGTTGCCAGATTTTTTTGTCTTTATTTGTAACAGAGCTTAACCTTTTAATAATTATATAACTACATCTAATTGTCATTTCCTAAGGGTAGTAGAATGATATATATACTTTATTAACTAAAATAGCACTTCTGCAAATTTTTCTTTACAAGAATTCCATTAATACCAAGAAAAGGAAAACACTCAAGGGGTTTGAGAAACCACATTTTTTTCATTTTTAATCTATATAAGCCTAATTAATTCCCAAGCTTATTAAGTTCTGCCAGAGCCTGGCCTTCGTAACATTTCTTAATTTTAATTTTTTTGAGCTCTGCCCTGCCTCAAAAAGTAACTTATCCTTTCATCAGTCCAATTAGCATAAACAATCTATGTTATCTATATTTAATATAAATAAAATACAATATATAATCAACATTGTATCACTAAAATTGTGAAGCTCTTCATGAAAATATTAACAAAAAAAAATTCCGAAAGAATTAAGCTGTTTTATTTAACATGTAATAGATAGTTGTCATAAAGTAAATTCGTATATTTAGTTTTCTCTACGTATTTCCACAAACCTTTAAGTCTACAATTTTATAGATACAGTTTTCCATCAGGGAAGGAGTTGAGATACATATAACTTCTTTTTATATGTAACTGAAAGTGTTTAAGAGGGTTTAATCTGTAAATGAGGTACAATTTAGTCATAACACCAAAGACATTTAAATAATCAGAAAAGATTTTTAACATTATTGCTTAGTCTTATAAAATGGTGAATCTTAATCAAATTGATACCCTTGTACTTGTATTTATGTTTCCTATATTCTTAAATCATAATGCTTGGCAAGTAGTACAAGTTTTGATGTAATTTTTAAATTCAATTAGTTGTAAACAAATTCTTATTTGTTAACCAATGCATATATTCCCCTTTAACTACTTACTATACTACCTCAGAATTAATCCCCCTAAAAAAAGTAATCATGCCACATGGAAAAAACAATGCAGAGCTTTATCTCTTCCTTAGGTATTTTCAAGTATTATAGGAACACAAATCCATTAAAAGACTGATTAAAAATTTGACATTTCACCTTGCTTTACTAATTATGGGATAACAGAAAGAGATGTGAAAAAAAAGGTTCTTAGTATTTCTCTGCTTAACATAATATTATACTAAGAAATACTGCAATTATGTTTATGAGCTATTTTCCAGCTTCCTCAAGTATAGGACACAACCATGGTTCTATCAGTGAGGAGAAATTAAGAATCAATCTTATGTAACTCAAAAGGAAGATGGGAGGCACAAAAAAATAAACTGACTTTGGCTTTTAAAAACCTAATGTTGACCCTGAAATGCCAGATTCAGCAACAACACAATAACAAAACAAAAGATTACAGCAGCAAGCCACCACTTCAGCACACATAAGAATTTTGAAATAGCTAATAGCTTTTTTCCCTCCTCTCCCACTCAATCTGTTGTATCTTCTTTTTGTTTTTCCTGCTTTTTGGTTGCAGGCAGTTCAAGGCTTGCCCACTGCATAGGTTCAGCTTTTCTCATGGTGATTTCAATCTTTGTTGCAGTCATAGTTACATAACTTCGCTTTACATCAATCACCTGAAACACATCAAAGAGAATTACAGTAAACCTGGGTGGTTTTATTAGTCTCAGAGAAAAAGGAAAGTCTTGCTTATGGTAATAACCCCAAATCTAAGCTTCTAAGGCCATTTTTATATCTAGACAAACTTTTTGGTAAGATATAATGTTAAGTTATGTACTTTGCATCAATGCTTACTGCCTTTTACTCTACAAATGGTATTTTAGATTATCAGAAAAAAATTCTATGGGTTCATAATACTTACACCCCATAATTTCACATTTTGATGAAATTCTTTCTCTCTTTCAAATACAATGTGCACATTTAACTGAAAAAGATACAGAAAGTTAATTGATCAAATTCAAATTAAAGGGTTATAAATGCTGATTGTAAAAATAAGACATTGATAAAAATCAATTAAGCTATTCTAAGAAACTAATTTTTTGTATGAGAAAACCATTAGAAAAAAGAAAAACTGCCTTGAAGTTTCATACTGAGAACTAAGTACCATATTATTTTTAATTTATTACTGTAGCTCTCAGATCTTAAATACCATTATTACTTGATAAATCATCTAAGCTACTATGTCTCCAGAATGCTTCACAAATAACTATTATGCAGAGATTTTCATTTAAAATAGAATTTCATGAATTTAAATGTTTTTTTCATATGGAAGAGATTATAAGATCTTATCTCAAAATCAGGTGAAGTATGAACAGTATTTTATTATATAACACATTAACATAAAGGACAATGTGTAGAAGAGAATTTTTACTCCAAGTTATTTAGCATACTTACCAATGTACTATTTGCTTCTACTCGACTAAGTTCCGGAAGTGAATTTTTAGCATATACTGAAATGGTGACTTCACCCCCAGTCTGATGCCAGTCATGCCTACATGGAACAACTTTTTTCCCCTGTAATAAAAGAACAACTTTGTAAATTTTAAAAGTGTCACATAACTAACTTCTTAAAAAAAGCAATTTGACCCATCCAATTGAGAAAAAATCACCATGCCCAACAAAGCACTCAATGTTTTTACAGCAAACATAATCATCTAAACTTCCCACCAAGAGGCTTAAATAACAAAATACACCATGATACAAAAATTCTTCGTAGTTTTATAATTTGAGAGCAAAGTTTATTCCTTCCATTTGTTTCTTCTCTTTTATGGCCATAGTATTAATATGCATTAAAAAAGACAATTTAAGAACCCCTACTAAATTTTATCCAATTTTAATATTCTATAACCCACTAAGCACTGTCATCAACACAGTCTTTAAAATGTAAAAGACATCTAAAGACATCTGCTTAGTGAGATCAGACAATACCTTAACCTCATGCACAGGAACCTTCAACTTGTATTTTCTACAAATCAGAATTTGGGGGAAAACCTGACCACTTATAACTATCTACTATTGTTATTGAATACTATTTTCCTCTCATGTTAACATTAAGAAAAAAATGAGAATTTGTGGAATGTTCTGATTACTATTATGGAAATAATCATTACATACCAGTGGTATATTTCTACATCAATACCTTTTTTTAAAAGAGGCAAATAGTGATTTGTTTTATAAATGAGAACAATTTATTCACATAATTCAGGAAACTCTGAGAAGCTACCCTTGTAAAGACACTACTTACATTTTGGTACAATTATACTAGTTGAATTTAAATTACATATAGCACTCACATTTTTGTCCTTAGCTACTAGCTTAAATACTTAATACTTCATAAGTGCATATGATAAAAAAACAAAAAATACATCATTCCTTCAAGAGTTATATTCTGAAAACTTTTTAACATAATAGGAAACAACATTTTTATTTTTTCAAACTACAAATTTCAAACTTTTGAACCTTGGAAAAAATATACAGACTGACCTCACTTTTTGCTAATAAAGCACTCCTAGGAAGTTTTGTGGTAGATGGAGTACTATAACTTCAGGGGTATATTTATAATATCCAACCATGTGTTACTGAAAAGCCCCAACTGAAGAATACTCAGATGTTGAATAACTATCTAAACTATTAAATTTGACAAGTTAATACATTATAAAATAATCATAGCTAACAGACAAAAATTTATTTAGCAATAAATTGCTTGTCTTCTTACAATTTAATGGGCTTTGGGGGAATTATTTGCATAGCCCCAAATCTTTTTAAAAAGCTGTGCAGGGAAGTAGGAACTGATACTTTCTTTTTTCTCTTGATACAATTTCCCTGCAGCAATGCAGAGGGATTCAAAAGAATTCCACCAAAAACAAGCCTGCAATCCTCCCCTTTGGCCACTAGATGGAGTGTTTGTACACCTGTAAATGGTTGAAAGACGTTTCAAGCGGCCAAAAAAGAATCAGAGGTCTAAATGTTTACTAACATCAAATAACTAGAAAAGTAATTTTGAAAAAACAAATAGTAGAAACAGACTATGGAGTTAATTAAAAAAAAAAAAAGACAAGGATACTTCAATTTTGGCAGGCTTAAGTATTTCATAAAAACCCATATACCTGCATCAATATACACAATGGCTATTTTGCTCAAAGGCTGTGTGCACTGGGAGCTTGACTCAGATTAATTTTACTTTGTAGGCATGTCAAAGCTTTACTGTGCGAGGGAGAGAGCTTTTTTTGTTTTTAATCTAAAGACAGAATAATCTCAAATCTTTTAAGAAAGACTCAAATGAATATAGCCCAGTATGTTATTTTGAAAGTTACTTACAGCATCCTTTTTAGTCCACATGTGCTTCCCTGTTGTACAACCCTCCTGGGCTAAGAATGTATTAAAATCAGAAGTTTTTCTTCTACAACAGCTCCAGTATTTCATCCTTTAAATTATCATGAAAAAAAATTCAGAAATAAAATCTCACAATCAATTAACACATTGCTACACTAGAAAAAAAATTTTCCTTCGGACATGTTTTATTACGAAAATAGAATAAAAACTTTGAAAACAAAAGGATACTTTCTAATTTAATGAAAAATTTGTTATTTTTTATTGTTTTCTGTGAGTGAGTTATATGCAACTTGAACAACAGTTCACACGGCTCAGGGTAAAGAAACGTGTGAGTTACATATGCCTCATGAGGCCATGGGCTCAAAACTAGCATGAGTTAAATACAACTCACATGGCAGTTAATGTGTTAAATTCAGAAATATTACAGTGACAAGTATGATTTAAAAAAATCAGTAAGTGTACAACTTTAATATCTTGCAAGTGTCTAAGTTACTAACAGCTAAAAATGGTTATACGGTATATATCAGGAACACTAATAATTTTAAAACTAGAATGCCATTTATTATAGTAATTTTGGAGCTCCTGAGTAAAGACACTTAAAATCATCACAAGATTCCAAACACTTTTCACTGATAGCTCACACTCCAATTTCCTCATGTAACTACCAAAAGTGATATGACCAAAGATTTATAAGGCTCACATTTCAATAAATCAGTAAAGTGAGAACATTCAAGCATAGTAAAAACTAATGATTACATAACTCGTGATGATCAATCCCAAAGTAGGTAAAACCCATTATTATTTACTTGAGAAAAATCCAACACAGGAAGTAAAAAATTACAGTAAAACTTCAGGGTTGAGTCCTGAAGAATATAGAAACAGTGGAAGATTTTAACATAGTACTGTGTTTCTATAAACTACAGCATAATACCGAAGAGAGGCTCTCGAGGGCTATGGAAAAGTATGGGTCTTCTTGGATAATTAGTACCCAAGGTCAAAAATTCTAAATGCCCCTTAATGTGCAAGACAGTCCTTTCAACAAAAAACTAATTTAGCCCAAATAAAAACAGCATTGCACTGAAATACAGGGTATAAATAAAAACGTAAGGTTTGAAGCACAATGACCACTTAATAACTGTAACCTTGCTTCTGTTTTCTCACATATAAAAAGACGACAAACCCTACATTTATAGGTTACTGTAAAGATTAAATGGCAATGTTAAGTAAAATGCCTCATAACATTGTATGGCAAATAATGTTTAGAGGCATTTAACTTTCCTAAACTCTACCGTAAAGTATTTTGATAAGTCATGCATAAGTTACCCCTCATGGAAAATAGGTACTCCAGAATGATATACACAGACTTCTTCTAGACTTTGTAGACCCTGATATGTCTAAAAGAGAAAAAAGAGGGGGGAAAATTAGCTGCATATCTCACAGTTACATCTCGTACATATTTGTAGTACTGGTGACCTCTACAAAAATAACTCAAGAAGCAACAATAGTAACCTAGAACATTCATAAATTCATCCCAGGCCAGTCTGTTAAGAAATGAAAAATGACTCCCTTTTGGGACCTGGTTAAGTTTTAGGTCCCCGTGAGAAAGTCAAATAACAGAAAAGTAGGCATTAAGATGCTTTCAGCCTTTTGAGTATGAGGTCCCATCCAATCATACTTAGGTATTCAAATTTACAGAACAATGTTGAAACCAAGGGATTAGTACTCTCAATAGAAATACAGTTACAGTATGATTTATGTGTACAGTATACTCCACGTGGGCACTATCAATTAATATGGGAAAATTAATAGGCAATTCTGCAAGTTCTATAGTGATGGTGATTTCTTATCCCTATAAAGGGTAAAATGAGCTGCAGACCTATATATATATCCAGGGTTTGTCTGGAAGATTCCGGGCCCCATTGCTGCTGTAGGTGAAGGCTCTACAGATGAATTCACAAAAAGTTATGTTAATAAAACATGGATGTAGCCAATAGTATATTTTCCTTCTATTTTTGTATTTATAGCAACTACCTACAAGTACAGAAAATAAAACTCTGTTTGTTTATTTTTTGTAAATCCAAAGCATAGTACTAGATATGCATATATCCTAAAGATACTACGTAAGCACATAAAACTCAGTATCTTAGATTTTAAACTGATCACTATTGCCCCCCAAACCTATTCTTCATCCCGTATTATTTGATGGCATCATATCTACTCAGTCTCCCCAAAGCAAAATTCCACAAGTCGTCTTCAGTTTTTCCTCTCACTCCACCCATATGTAGTCTATCATGAAATCCTGTCAATCTGACTTAAAAATACCTATCAGTTTAATTTGCTAACCTTCCTCATGAACTAGCAAATTTTAGGCAATCACACTATACAAACAAGTTTCTATGGATTTCATTTCTCAGCCTTCAATTTCTGTTCTTTACTATCGAATTACAGTATCTAATTACTATCACCTTCTTCTTTAAAGTTCTATAATTACATTTACCTTACACTTTATAAAACAATCCACTCCAGGTGTTGTGCATATTTAAGTGTCCTTTTTTCCCCCTCTTTATTTATTTATTTACTTGGTTTAAATGTCCTTCTATATGAGGAAATACTCATGGCCCTAAAGTAAACAAAGATTTCTTAAATAGGACATAGCAACAGTCACAAAGGAAAAGATGGATAAATTGGATTTCATTAAAATTAAAGAGCCTCTGTTTATCAAAGCCATCATTAAAAGACAGTGAAAAGGCATTAGTATCTCTGACAAAGGACTCGTAGCTAAAATATAGAAAGAATTCCTACACATCAGTAAGAAAAAGATACTACAAAAATAGGTAAAAGATTTTGGACATTTTACAAAAGAAGATATACAAATGGCTAATAAACATACATAAAGGCACTCAACCTCACCATCAAAAGTACAAATCAAAGTACAAATCAAAACCACAATGAGAACACTACACACACCAGAATGACTAAAACATAAAAGACTGATGTAACAAAGTGTTGCTGAAGTGTGGGACAAGTGGAACTAGCCTCATATACTGCTGGCAGGAGTGTAAAGTAATATAACCACTTTGGAAAACTATGTGGAATTATCTGTTAAAGCTAAATATACAGAGATTAAACACCCCTTATCCAAAACTCCTGAAATCCAAAATGCTCCAAAATATGAAACTTTTTGAGCACTGACATGATTCTCAAAGGAAATGCTCACTGGACCATTTTGCATTTCTGGGTTAGGGATGCTGAACCAGTAAGTATAATAACCAAATATTCCAAAATCCAAAAATATCCAAAATACTTCTGTTCCCAAGCATTTCAGATAAAGGACATTCAACTTTGTGTACTGTCCCAAAAGTCATGCACAAGAATGTTCACAGTAGCATTATTCAAGGAAAAATCTTTAAAGGACAATAGAAAGAAAAAATAAGTTGTGGCACCATTATTTGTAAAACAGCATCACATACAATGGCATACCTTAAAGCAATGAAAGAGAACAAAACTACAGCTACATGCAACAAAGGTTAACTATAACAAACATATCATCAAGCAGAAGACAACAAATATAAGAAAAGAGTACATATTCTATAATTCTTTTCACATTAAATTCCAAAACAGGCAAAAAAAATTTACGTTGATAGAAAAATGGGGGTTACCCTTTAGGGAAGGGAATAATGAAGAGAAGAGGCCAAAGGGGTGCACTGCAATGCTGGTGTATTTACTTTGTGAAAATCTCTTGAGCTATAAACTTGTATTTGTACACCTTTTAACAAATTTCAATGTTGTATTTCAATGAAAAAGATTAAAATGGCCTCTATAACTTAAGATAGGTCTAACTTCTCAGCACTAATAAAGCCTTCTAGGATCTGGTCCCTACTTACCTCTATTAATCTCAACTCCACAGCATCAAATTTTGTGCTATTACTATCGACTACTGTTTTTTTTATACTACTGCTATCACCTATGCTTAAAATATCCTTTCCCTGTTTTTCCATTTACAAAACAGTCATTCATTTTTCAAAACTCATCTGATACCTTCTCCTTGATCTTCTTGCATTACCCTGCCATTTACACTGCCTTCCTCACTCCAAGAATTCATCATTCCCTTGTATCTACTACTTCTACCTCATACACACGTTAATACATTTATACTTCCATCACTTAATGAGCAAGGTGAGCTCAAACTCAACATGTGGGAAAAATATAGACTTGCTCTCACCCCATTTTTACCTTCTCAGTTAATGTTGCCACCAATCACCCAGATGCAGGAGCCACAGGTTCCCTGCACATCCAATCCATTAGCAAATTCTAATACAGATGCTCCTTTATGATGGGGTTACATCCCAATAAACCCATCTTTAAGTCAAAAAATCGTTAAGTTGAAGCATTTTAAGTTGCGAACCGTCTGTACTTCCAAATTGTATCATTCATTTTACGCACACAGTTCTAAGCATTCAAGATACAACAAAGAACAAAACAAATAAAACCCTATCCTCATAAACTTTATACCAGCGGGGTTGGGGGGGAGTTAGATAGATTACAGGCAAAATAAATATGAAAAATGAATAATATAAGGTACAAAAAGAGCTATAAAGAAAAAACAGGAGAGAAAATGTTGAAGGGTATGCAATTTTACATAAAATAGGGAGAAATAGGAAAAGGCCTCACAGAGATGTCTGATTACATCCCACATTTAATCACTTCTTAATAAACTCTCCAATCCCACCACCTGGTCTTCCTTAACAGCATCCTAGCTGGTTTTTCTTCTTCCAATTCCACTTCTGCTCCACCATTAGTCCAATAATCTTTTTAAAATCCCTCCCTAAAACAGGTAACAGCTTCACAGCATACTTAGAATAAAGCCCAAATCTCTCATCATGGCTTGTAAGAACCTCCATAACCTTGCCTACCTCTCTTACCTGATACTTTCACCCCCTTGCCCAGATTCCACAGACCTTGTTATTTCTCGAATAGCCAACTTCAAGCCTCTCTCTACTCTTGCTGCTCCCACAGCACATTTCCCCCACAGGTTCACATATCTGCTATATTATTCAGTTGTCACAACGTCAAAAAATACTTCACTGACAATCTTATAAAAATACTTAGCTCCCAACTCCAACCACTCCAGCTCCTTAGCCTGCTTTATTTTCTTTGTACCTACCTGAATTCATAATATTTAATTAGCTATTTATTGTCCTTCTCCCCATAATAGAGTATCAGCTCCATAATAACACAGATTTTTGCTTTATTTTATAATATATATCCAACCCCTAAAACAATGTCTGGTACACAGTAAGTGCTCAATAAATGTTGACTAAATTGAAATTATTTATTCCCATGATTCTATCAGATATGATGCTCCGCAGAGACAGAGGCTCTTATCCATGTTTGTAGCCCTAGTCCACAGCATAATGTCCAACATACAATAGGCATGCAAATGTTTGCTGAATTGAGTCAGTGAACTGCATTCTTTTTCTTCAAAATTAAAATTTTACTTAACATCACAAATTTTGTAATATATACCTTGGAACACCCTCCATTTTTACATGAGGTCCCAATCTTAATTTCATCATTATCTTCTTCTGAAACAAAGAAAAAAATATCAAATTAAAAAGTTAAAATAAAACTTCACTGTGACATCATCCTTAAAAAGCAATCTTTTCCATAAAACAATACTTTTAAAAAACCAACTACTGTGATTAGGTTCTGCCTGTATCCCCAAAATGACATATGATGCACTTCTATTCTATAATAAAATATTATATCTTAACTTTGTAAAAGAGAAATCATGAAAGGGTATTTTCCTCCCATGGGACCAGGTATAGGTCAAAGAATATTGAATATGTTCTATATCATGCACAAGGAAACATTTTTAATTATCAAAGAAATTTAACTCACTGTTAAAAAACAATGAACCATAAAAGAAAAAGATTTTAAATAGGTTCTCATTTTTAATAAAGACATAATGAAATGAACCATTTATTTATTCTGTAGTATTATTGGTTTTTTACTACAATGTGCTCTTTCATATTTATATTCAGTAAACTACTCTTGACTCTTTTGGATGAGTGCTTAATTGTACAGAAAATAATTACAATAAAACGAAATAAAATCTTACCTTTCTTATCTTCTTCATTCCCTGATGACAGTTTAAGTTTATCAAGTGCTTGTTTTAGGGAGGCAGATATTTTTAATTCCAAATTTGTCATTGGTTCATCTGGGCTAGAGAATTTTGAAACCTTATTACCATTAAAAATGTACCAAAATATTTCTTTGTATTCAAAATTAATAACCTTAAAAGCTTTTTTTTTTGAGAAACCAAATGCTTTGTGAATCAAGTGATTCCCATTAAAAAGCATTTTACAATTGTTATAATGTATCTGCTTTCTAAGGGAAAGGAGAAAAGGTTCTTACATTAAAATAATAAGTCTCAAATAATCAAATTATGAATCAGTTGCACTAATGGGAAGGGAATGAAGACTAGAAATCCAAGTTTGTCAAAATGAGTTAATTCTGAGAAAGGGACCACAAAGTACTTCTACATTCCACGCCCAACAAAATGATGAGCACATAATAAACAGGCAATAAATAAGTACTAAGTGAAGCCATACTCACTTCTACCAGTGGAGATAATTTACTTTATGTGGACACTGGTATATGGATCTGTAAATTCAGATACAATAGTATCGCAAGGCAATTTCAGCAGGGTTAAAAAAAAAAATCCTCTAACATTTCATAATAGTTAAGTTTTATACATACAATTTGTTTAAGGCTATTCAATAAATAAGAATTTAATAAATGCAGCAATAAAAATAGAAGTCCTAGGTTATTCATTCTACATTCACAATGAAAAAATTGACATAGGAAGCATTTAAAAAAGTACATAAAAACCTATATCTTCATACTCTTTTTAATACCACCAAATGAATGAGCATAAAGTACTTAATTTCTCTGTCTCTTAAGTAAAATTATTAGTAGCCTGTCATTTAAAGAAAATATTAATTCATACTATTACAGGAGATTCTACTTTATTACTAAAGAAATTAAGAGTGAGCCATGACAGGATTTTTGTCTTTTTCTAATAATTTATTTAACTGCCCAATCAGTCAGCAAGGCATTTGACAGTCTCTTGTAATTATGAAAAAGGTAGAGATGGAATAAAATCATTCTGAATAGTTCCTTAACAATGATCTGTGTCCAGAATGTTAATGAACAAATAAATATCTAAAGTTTCTGAGGGTTCTTATCTTGGTCCTGTATTACCCAGTACTGTATAAATTTATTTAAGTAGGATCAACAGACAAAAAGTGGGGAACACCATGAGTTCACAGCAAGAATAAAAATTTCGACAGGGGTTATATTTGAAGCCCAAAATCATGTTTTTTAAGATCTGTAGTTTGGTTCTAAAATAATTCAGTACTCAAGGGCAGTATGAAGAAGAGCTGGTGTAACAGAGGTACCCAATATACATGTGTGGGAATATAAAAGAGAGTCTGGTTATCAGAAAGTGAGGATAAAAATCTGTATAATTTTACTGCAAAATGAGTAAAAGCTATTTTAGGACTACTTCAACAGATACATCATCTAAATCAAATACATCAAAAATTCACAGCAGTTTTTTCAGGCATCTGAAAGTAAAGATGAGTGATTAGGCCTCTGTGTTCTTTTTCAATTCAAACTGTTTCCATGACAAGGACAACTCATTCTTAAGAATTTCATTCACCATGCCACAGTGAAAAAGATACATGCCAAGAGACAAGAAAGATGTTTGACTTCTCCACCTTGAAGGTACATGTATCTGTAATTATGATACTACAATAAGCAAATCTGCAATGAAGTTTTACTGTGTACATGTTTCTCAAGTTGATGCGGAATAAAAGCTAAAGGCAGATTTAAGGGAAGAACTAAATGGTTCAAAACTTGGTGGCCTACACAGTAGCTACAAATGGTATTACGCTAAATCATAAAAGGAAATACCATGGATAAATGCTATTATTCAAGTGTAACAAAGTACACAACTGTACAAAATATACCTCGGCCTTTTTATTGCTTCTACTGGTTTGGGGGCTTGAATGATGTGCTCCTGAAATTTAGGTTTCAATTCAGATAATTCTTTCTTCTCAGAAGTCTTGACTTCAGGTTTGACTGGCTCAGGTGGCTTCTCACTGTTATGTCTACCTTTTGTACAGCCCTGTTAGTGAAAGGTATTCATTAAGAGTTACCTTATTTGCCATGATAGAAATACTGTATTTTCATTTCTTTATTGATAAATTTTATTTTACATTTTTCTCCAGTTTTATGATGACTTATTTTAAGAAAATAAAAAACAGGACTCCAAATTTGCTGTATTTTTAAATGAGTTCTTACTTCTGAATAGCTTTTTTTCCTTAAAAATAGAGTTTGAATTACACTTCACAAATATCTATTCTATTAAATATACAACATAAACTTGTTTATAGAAAATGAATTCTGGAGAAACTCACAAAGAGAATTCTAAAAATTATTTATACACAAAAGTCTGTTACTCATAAAAGCCTCAATTTGAGCCCCAGTTCTCCTACTTAGTAGCTATATGACCTTGAGCAAGATAGTTAATCTCTTTAAACCTCAGTTTCCTTATCTGTAAAATAGAGGTAATGGCACTTAAAATATTTTTTGAGAGGATTAAATAAAATAGAATACTTGGCACATCTGGCAGGGGTAAACATTTAAATGTTGGCTACTTTTATACCACATGCCATTGAGTTATATACATTTTAACACTGTTGAAATCATACAATCAATGGCATGTCAGTTTATTAGCAGCTTTAGTTTTGTTTCTTAGTGGTACATAAAATAATGGTGCACCTCAATGATATCTTAGATTTGGTAAAAATTTATTGTTCCTAATTGAAAATGCCTTCAATTGTTGACTACCAGTTCCTTCTTATTGATGTTCTTTCAATACTAACATCAAGAATAAACTTTTGTTAAGATTCTTAAAAAAATAAAATAAAATAAACCTAAAATGACAAATGGGTAATTAATATCTTACAATGTTAATCTCTAAGACAGACAGATAAATTCTTTATTTTAGAGACCATGGAAGAAAGATAAACTCCATTTTAAAAGTAAGGTGCTATCTGAAAGTTGATGACGACCAGTCAATAGATATCAGAAATCAGACTCTTCAAATCTGAAGCTTCTTATATGTACTTTAAGGGAGATAATCTATAAAAAAAAAAAAATTAGTACTTACTACAATGCTTAAGAAATCAGAAAAATCAGTTGTTCTTCTCTTACAGCAAGACCAACCCTATGAAAGAGAAAAAAACCTGAAAACTGTATTTGCATAAGAATCACAACCCACTAAAACACTCTACTTGTATTAATATTTATCTCCTTGAATCCTAAATAACTTGCACATATATATAGATTTCAGTTTTAGTGTTGTATATGACTCTCCTAATCAAGTAAAATGATTTTTAGTCTTTGATTTTTAAAAAAACAAATTAACCATGGTTAAGGTGATTTGTGTTGTGACCTACCATCAAGAGGAAGCACCTTAAACTGCTTCCGTTTTCAAGAATAGTACCTGATTTTAAGAAAAACATTTCATAATTCCTAAAAATATCATATACTTAAAGGATCTGGGGAATAAGTGAAAGTGCTTTACTTAAAAAAAACTCTTAAGAATAATAACTATAATAATTCAGTTTCTAAACAAAACCCATTGTAGTTAACAATAAGCTATTTTCAGAATAACAGATTAATTTACATAGCAGCCTAAGCACTGTTAAATCTTTGAACATGATTTTTTACAGCGAGAAGCATGAAAGTATAAAAATTGTACTACTGTTTAGTGATTTTTGAGTAAAATACAAGCAGCTTACCAAAAAATGGCTTTAAATTGTCATCTCTAATTCCAATGTACAGTAGAGAACATGGCAACAAAAATTTGGCAGTTTCAAGACTTTGGAAGTCCCAAATTCAAGTTAAGGGCCAACTTTACACATATCCACCTGTACTTCACTGTTTCTCAATATACTGCATGAAGTATTTGGTAGTGATTTTTTTCACAATATGCACTGTCAGGTTCTTTTTCTTTAAAGGAAACTTTAAATATCCAATAATTCACACTTTCCTTTATTTTGAAATTTAATTATTTTATTCTGCATTGAGATATAGATGAATCAACTGTCACAACCTTAAATATAGGGTTTAAACAGTACTGATGGTATAGTTATCAGAAAAGTTATTCTGTCAGAGAAAAGCTTTACTGTCTTAATCATATACACAGAATTATGTCAGATACTGGAATACATACATCTAAACCATGATATAGGCCAGCTGTTCCCAAATCCCAATCTGGATTCTATGCTAGTCCTCAGTAAAATGAGAAAAGGAAGGATAAATGTAAACATGTGAGTATGAGGTTGGCTGCTGGTCTTTTCTTGAGCAGGACTATCCTTTTCTCTGAATATGCCCTTTCTAATACTAAAATTGTCTTTCGTTAATGCAATGTTTGACTTCTTATTTGGTCAAATAGAAAACTAGTGACCCTATATTGATGTACACATTTTGTCTCAATCTACTGGGCTATGAAATTCAAGTGTCTTGGAAAATCTGTGTCTTCAAAAAATGTTTATAGAATAGAGACAATAATAAACACTAGAACTGCAGAAGAGAAACAAAAATACTTCAAAGTGAAATCATTAAAATTTAGAGTAATTAACAGTGGGGTAAGCACAAAAAAAAAAAAAAAACAAGCGCAGCAATGGACAGAATGACTAGAAAGGAGTCAATGGTATCATCACTAGGAACAGTAAAGTTGAGAAGCAGACTATTTTTAGAGTAAGTGTTCACCTTAGAAACTGGTTTGAGGTTGCCAATGAGACACATGAATGGAAATATGTTGTAAGAGCCACCGGCACAGAAGTGACATTTGAGGACACAAATGAATGAACTTAATGAGAAAAAATAGGAAGCCAAAGACCATGGTTAGGAGATAGGAGAAAAATACCACACAGAAAAAAAGAAAAAGAAAAAGGTAGACTAAGAAAAATAATCAGAATAAATGGGGTCTAGGAAAGATAAAAATCCCAAAAAAGAAAAATAAATGTTCCCACAAAACCACAGTTTCCACCCCCATAAAGGTTTGTAAAGAGGCTAAAAAAAGATATTGGGAGGAATAAGGTCTCAACTTGCCTACTGAATGTTTATTCTGTCTTCCTCACTGAGAACTAATCAGACTAACATGAACTTTTTATCTACTGTACATCTGGGGCTAGATTTGGTTGTATAATACTTAAGCACCAAAAAAGCCCAATTACTTTCTGAAGGTATAATTACACATTCAAAGGGCATCAATAATATGTAAACATGTAAGATTGTTTATGTTCCTAAGAACAAAGGTAGTAGTACCTAAAACCATGGCTGCCCCCCTGCAATATTTTCTTTTGAGACGTACAAAGGTAACTCTCCAAATGTACTATATTGTCATGAATATTAAAAAGGTCAGGCTGGGTGCAGTGGTTCATGCCTGCAATCCCAGCACTTTGGGAGGCTGAAGTGAGAGGACTGCTTGAGCCCAGGGGTTTGAGACCACCCTGGGCAACATAGGAGATGCTATCTTTTAAAAAAATAAAAATAAAAAAAATTAGCCAAGAGTGGTGGGGTGCACCTATAGTCCCAGCTACTTGGAAGGCTGAGACAGGAGGATTGCTTAAGTCAAGGAATTCGAAGTTATAGTGAGATATGATTGGTCCATTGCACTCCACCCTAGACAGCAGAGCAAGACCCTGTCTCTAAAAAATACAACTACTTCTATTTCCCCTCAAAATAAGAAAAGTGAAGAAAGGGGGTACAGAAAATGAGAACTGAAATGGAAATAACAATTTATAACTGGGAAAGACCTTAAAATCACCATCTACTGTCTTCTTTTTCTTTAGTGGAGTACATGCTTAAAGCACCCCATAATTGTCATTAAGAAAGAAGGAAGTCACAAGCTGAGGGAAAAAAGACAAGACAATAAAGATTTAGTATTACATCTCTCAATTTACTATACAGATATGAAGAAACTGAAAATATATCTAGTTCTCCTACCTTTAACGCATCATGAAAGACTGGAACACCCGGGTGGTACGTGCAAGCATCTGGTGGAAAAACAGTGAAGAAAAAAGTACCCTTCTTTATAATGCAGGAAAATGTATACATCATTTCAGGTATTAACGTTTAATCCTTTTCCTGAATGCAGGTAATACTGTTCCTTAAAAATTTACTAACGCTTGAGTTTGATGCATAGCACAAAGTGCATTGTATTAAAGTAGTTAATAGTTAAAATTCTAATTCAAGAGTATAATAGCTACAAATAAAAATAATACAGAACAGTTTAAGTATAACAAATTATATATTCCTCTAATCTTTGTAGCAAAATTTGTTTAGTACCAAAACTTGAAGACCCAAGATTTTGACCGTTCGTTATCTTTCAATTCTGCTTTTACAAAAATACTATCAAACTTAAATGTTCTTAAGTGCACTGATCCATAACGGTTTCCCAAGAGATTCCCTAAAAAGGTATTTTGGAAGACTAGGATCAAAATTTTAAAAACTGTTGTAATATCTAATTGCTAATTTCACTTTCCTAGACAGTTGTCAATTCCTAGGTACAAACCTCATTAAAAAGAACCTTTAAGTTCTACAGTCTGTTTTCAGCATTGTCACTGGTTGTTACTCTGTATTTTCCTTCCACTACACCATCAATCTTATTTAACTCTTATGAAAATGGGGTTATTATAATACAATTTGCAATAGGGAGTATTATATTACAAAAAAATCACATAACAGACACATTTATTCCCTGGCTATATAGTATCATGAGCTTAGAGAAAAGAGGTCAGTTTCATCCCTTTGCAATTTTCTTATAAGACTACCTTACTCAACCTTTCCACTTTGTTCAGCTTTCAGTTCTCTACAACCTGATTTGTTGTGTTGCCTTAAAATGATTAATACCTGGTACTCAGAGAAATCTCCCTATCCCATATTAATAGCCAGTATTACTTCCTTAGTTAGTAACCATGTGTTGCATAGATACTATGCTAGCTAATATAGTAAGAAAGTATTAGACATTTTCCTGATACAGTGAGTAAACCTATGGATCAGAAAGATACTATTAATTAAGGGTAATAATGGAATTAAGGGTCGAAAAAGGAAGTCGGAAGCAGAAATGGATATACAGAGGGAAAGGAAGTTGAGAAGGGAATGGAAGTAAAGGATACAGTATTTCTGAATACCAAATTTAATGTAGTCTGAGGCATAAAATGCACAATGTATAACACAGAGTCATAAAATGTCTAATACTAGTCAACTTGGGCACAATGGCAGCAGGAATGAGTCAGATCTTAACTAAATAACTAGTATGAACAAAATTTTAAAAACACTATTTTCCAAAGCAATTAACAGGCAAATAACCATTCTTTATTAGCTTTTATCAGGTTTACCAGTTTTGCTCAAACTGATATTTTATGAGTAAGAAGCTACAACACAGTTAAGAATCGAGGACTTTTAACATTGAGTATGACCCTGGCTAAAATTTTCCCTCTGCTACTAGCAGTTGCTTCAGTTTTCCTTGTGTATGTGGATTAAATAAAATAACTGCTTGTGAAGTTGTGATTTTTTTATAGAATAAGTGTTTAACATACACAAGTTACCAACCGTGTCTCCTTTAAACACCCACTTAACTTGCTAAAATGATAGAACAACCTAAAATGTCTTATCAGCTTAGAAGGGAGTCTAATTTTTGTCTATAGGGGAAAAACTCATGAGGAGACTAAGTCAATAAACAAGGTAATTATGCCACAGCACCAATTAAGAAAGCATTTAGTGTAGATTAACAGATTTTTAAGGATGAAGGATCCAGCATCTGACTCTATGCATGATGAAACTTGCTTGCATCTTCAACTTCACCCCTTTAATTTACTTTAGTCAACGTACAAACTCAAACCTCTTCCATTCTATAAAACTTTCGCCTAACCAAGTTCATAATTTGCTATTAGTTTTTGTCTTCTACTCCCTATCTCCATTTTCTTCACTTTCCATTCATTCACTCAACCAATTTACTCCAAGTATTTATACAAAGTCTCTCAAATAACTCTCATTTTGCTAAAGTGAATAAACTTTCACCAATCTTAACGGAGTTTCCCTGCTGTGTCTGGTACTGCTGGCCACCCAATCCTTAAGCCTATCTATTCTTTTGGCTTTCCTGGCCCTACCTTCTCTCTTTCCCAGGCACTGCATCACTTCGCATATGGACATACTGACTTCCAACAAATGGCTGTATCTCCCCTGAACTTTAGACAGTACTAACTCCCTCCAAATCAACATGTTGTCCCACACAACAAAGCATCAGCCTTTCCCCTGTATTTGATATTAAAGTAGAATATCCACAGACACCAAAGCTACCAACATCAAAGGGTTTTAAAATCCCTCATTTCTCAATTCTGCTAGCTACTGAAATCTCACAATTTTCTCCTTGAGTAACATCACATTTACATCATAAAAATGGCAGTAACAGTGACTTGAGTATTGCATAGACGGGATTTATCCCTTCCTTAAAACCCTGTAGATCAATAGTCTTATTTTAAATGACACCACCAATCTACCCGTGTGCCAAGGTAAGTATTTCAAACATTTCAGAGGTGAAAAAGCTTTCAGGCATCGATTGTAATCTCCTCCACAATGCTGCACCATGTTACTATCATGTTGAACTCAGCTTCTCTATTAAATGGCTCTAATACTGCACATTTTCTAGGGCTGTTGTGAAGATTAAATGAGATGATAAAGTCTGGCATGAAGATATATTGGCTGGCAATGGCGATGCCAATTTACAGGCATCTATTGCCAATGTCTGGCATATAGAAAACACACAATAAATGCTAGCTGAATTTGAGAAAGTGTTGTCATTTCCCACAAAATTCAAGGACTCAAGTCATTTCTTTATCCCATTCACCAATCAAAATTCAAATTCACTGGTCATTTCCCATCGTTCAGCTAGTGTAGCCACTTGCACTGTACATCCTTAACTCTACCTAAGTGTTGTTGGGGACACTGGCTCATTTTATACTGAAGATAGCATGGTATCAAAATGTGGGGGCTATTTCAAGAATAAGCAACAAATGCTGCTACCAAATAAAGGACAACGAATGTACCACCGAGGGCGAACATATATCAAAACTTAGCATAAAGATAGAGTGAGTTCCCTAACCAAGGATACTTCGGATCGACTGAACAAGAGACAAACTTCTATACTAATAAGAGGTAGAACTTAAATGCTAGGACAATCCGCTGCCCGCCCACCCCTCTATCTCTCTGTGACACACACACACGAAATCACAGCCAATACTACTCGGAGAACTGCAAAGCGACCTCAGTAGTACTTTGATAACTTTTGCTTCCCCAAAGAGACCAGGGGGACCGGGAGTAAGGGTGTTTGCTCTAAATTCCAGGCTAATTAAAGAGAGTGCGGGGGCGACCCACAAAACACGTGGGTCCGGGGGAAAGTATCTCTCCGGGAAGCGCGGAGGGTGGCCAGACGCCGGCGCCGGGCGCTCGCCAAGGGGCTGCGGCGCACAGGGGCGCGGCCAAGGGACCTGGACCCGAGCAGCGCGAAGCCGGCTCTCCGGAAGGCCCCCGGCAGCCGCCGGGCCCAAAGGGCCTCCTGCGGGCAGACGAGGCGGCGAGGGGAGGGCGGGCTGGAAGCGGGTTCTCTTACCATCGGAATTGGCCTCGGGGTCGAAGCGCTGACCGCAGCCCCGGTTGTAGCACAGCAAGGCCATTTTCTTTTTCCACCGTTACAGACAGGAAAGGCCCACACACCAGCAATCGCCACAGGATGCGTTCACCACTCCACTATCGCAAGCCCTGGTCTGACAGCGGAGGCGCCTGCCGGCTTCCGGAAACGACCCGTTCCGTTTCAAGAACCTTCGCGAATTTTCCGGTCGCGCAGGCGCAGAGGCGATGGGAAGAGGCGGAGGAAGCGGCGGGAGGCCGGGCTCCACCGGGTGGCAGTAGGGGGTCGGAGGTGGAGCCCGGGCATTTGTAGAGGAGAAGTTTAAAGAGCCGCAAATGAAGGTGTCCGAGGGACTGACGTGCTGTCTCCAGAGTTAGTCACTCCTTGTTGGCTCTGGGTGTCTCCTCCGCAAAGCGGCCGCCCTGCCCTGTCATGCCCCGCGGTCCTGCATCTTTCCTCCTCTTGAGGCTGTGATTACACGGCTTAGTCGGTGTCTGTTTACCCGCTAGCTGCTTGAGAGTAAGTGCAGAATTGTACAGTATTTCCAAATCCTCTGCATAGAACGTGAGAACTTAGTAAGTGAGGAAAGGAATGGTGGAGGAATCTCTCTCGTGTGTGTGTGTGTGTGTGTGTGTGTGTCTGTCTGTCTCTCCAGTGTCCTGATCTCTGGAGCATTGAAGAAATGTAGGCATCCGGAGCGGTTTGAATAAGCGAACAAGTGCAATCAAATTACTTTGAAAATGTAAAGCACGTAAAAATCAGAATAGCGAAGAGAATTGTGGATCAAATAAGCTGCTACAAATGGTCACAATTGCTCTAAGACCTTAGTGTAATAGTTACTATTTCTTATTAGCTTCCACCTAACCAATTTGTCAATACTCAATTCTCCAACCCTGGAACATCTAGTAAAATTTCATCAAATGCATTATAAAAAGTACAGTAATACACTGACAGGCGCATGTAAACAGCACTAGCTCCAACTTGCATATTTCCCAAACTTGGGGCATTTGAAATAAAAGCAAACGCTTTTTGATAACATATACAAAACGATCTTAAAATATTAAAATCGGTGGTTTGTAAGTAAAAGTAAAAAGCTATACAATGTTTCCAGTGATCACAAGTTTCTTAATGAGAGAGCTGCTCACAATCTTCCTACCCCTAGAATCAGACTTCTCAGTTTACCATATTCCCTTCCTCTTCTACTTAGAAGTATTAAATTTTTATATACTAATCCCAACATGGATACATACAATGTTGCATTTGTCTTCATTTAACCTAAAGTGAGTATTTCTGTTTTGTTTCATAATCATTGTTACGAATTATGGAGTGTTCTGTTGAATAAATACACTGTAATTTAACATTTCTTGTTTAATCTCTCCAACTTTCTCTATTATACATAAGCTTCAATAATCAACTTATAGTATATCATTTTTCTTATTTTAAATTCTTCCCTTGGGATTATTTTTGGAAAATGACAGTACTGGTGTAAAGGTAATAAACCTTTTTAAATAATTAAAAAATTTTAAAGGTCTGTATTGCCAATTTCTTTCCAAACGGTGATACAATCAGCGATTTCACCAGCCATGGATGTGAGTAATAGATCATAGAATTTAATCATACACAATTAGAAATGGAGAGCTCTTAAAAGTTGTAGTTGTGACCAAATCTATTGTCTTGAGTATCCTAGTATCACTGCAACATTATCGGAATTGTTAGTAAGCTAAATCTTTTAAATAGTTTTAATGTTTATTGCCAGTTTTTGTCATCTATAGCATTTTAGAATCAGAAAATAATTATTTATAGTAGATAATTTGGAAAATGCAGAAATACATTAAGAACACAATCAACAATAATTCTACCACCCCACAATAATAAGTACTGAATGGCTAAAATAACTCTTTGGTAAATTTATTTTCAGTGTTCCCTACCACCCCAAGCATTTATAGCTGTAAATGTTAAAAAAAAGAAAAAGAAAAGAAAGAATGTAGTTATACATGGAAAGTTTATGTTCCTTCTTTGCATATTTTGATAAACTAAAATTAAATCATTCTTGTAATTAAGAAAAACAATGGTACAGAAACAGTGCCTTCCACTTCCAACTCAATTCCCATACTTCAGTGTTGACCAACTGTCTATAATTTATATATGTTTTGAATCTGGCTTCCCTTCCTTCCTCTACCTCGGTAGGTATCAAAAAGTGATTTAACTTTGACTGTTTTATTTGTTATTAACAAAAGACTTAAATATGTTGACATAGAACAATTGTTAATTATTCTTGGTGGGAAATGAATGTTTATTATAGCACATTTTACTTTTCTGCATTGTAAAATATTTCTCAAAATAAATAATTTTGATAAGGCACAAAATTATAAAAATTAATTCAATCTTTTAAAAAATGTTGTAGCGGTATTTTATAAACAAAGTTTTCATCAATAGGGAAATAATCACTCTGGAGTGGTTCTTCATACTGTTTTTTTTTTATTCAAAGCACATGTACCATATATGTATGTGTATGTGTGTGCATGCATATGTATATGGTTTTATGTTTGTTTTTATTAGCCATACTAAATGTCACCTCCTTGAAAGATGGACTGTTTTACTTCATTTCTTATCTCTATGGCCTAGAACAGCACTGTTCAATTGAAATATAATGTGAGCCACAAATGTGAGGACATATATAATTTTAAATTTGCTAGTAGCCACACATTTATCCCTATATATGTAAAATATTATTTCAACATATAATCAGTACAAAAATCATTAATGAAATATTTTACATTATTTGTACAAAGTGTCCAAAATATGGTATGTATTTTATACTTAAAGCATTTCTCAATTTAGGCTAGCCACATTTCAATTGCTCAGTAGGAACAAGTTGCTAGCAGCTACCATGTTAGGCAGAATTAGTCTGCTAGTTAGTATCTATTCAAAAAGTATTTAGTATTTTTAAACTGATTGAGTAAATGAAGTCTAATAAGCCATCGAAGGGAAATATTATGCAGTTCTATTGGAATAAGGTTGACTTACCTGGAAAGATATATATCTTATAAAAAAAGTAAAAAAATAAATACAAGTAAGATCCATTATCTTAACAATTATGTATATGGTATGTATGTATCTATGTAAATGCACAAAATAATGTTTGAAAAGATAATGCACTAATCTTTGATAGCAGTGGCTATCTATAAAGACAAGGATGGATTTAAAGGAGTAAAGATAATATTTTACTTTTTACTCTATACACTTAGATAATTTTAAAAATAGTGAGTATGCATTTTTTATATAAATAACATGAAGAGGAACAAAAATCTACTTTTCAATGACTTTTTATTTGATCTACTTAATCCTCAGAAATAGGTGTTAATTTTACCCATTGTGATTGTGTTTTGAAGAGTTTGTGGTTTATGTGTTTTGAATTTACATTATTCATCCTATAAAGGTGCATGCCTTTTATATTTCTATCATTTATTTTATGTTTTTAATATAAAAGAGACTGTCTTTGTATCATTTAGTATTTTTGGCTTGAAATCTACATTGATACTAATGCTTTAACTTTTGATGTGTTTTTCTTTGTTTTTCCCTAATAAACCTTAGCCCATCCGTTTATATTTAACCTGTGTCATTTTATTTTGGGCATTTCTTCAGTAAGCAGCAGATAGATTACTTCTTGTTTTTCTTTTCTTGATGCAAATCTAAGAATCTTTTTATTTTGTAGAGAAGTTTAACCTTTTTCTTTCTGATTAGTGATTGAAAGTTTAGGTCCCAAAGTTGCCCAGAACTTATTAATGACTTTGTAAGTCACTTAACCTCAATAAGCCTCAGTTTTCTTCTTTCTGTAAAACATTGATAATAATAGGGTGTTTTGAAGTATAATTAAACAATGCATGTAAAACTTATAATATAGTATAAGCACTGAGTAGTAAGTCCAAAAAGCTTAGCAATGAAAATGATCAAGAATAAGATGTTTAGTTTTATTTTATCTCACTTTTGTTTTCCTTTTGTGTGTACAGTTGTGTCTGTTTCCTTATTTTTTTTTCTGAGCCCATTCTTTTACAGAACCTATTTTTATTTATTATAATTGCTTAGTAAAATGTTTTCTTGCTTTTTTATTTTCTCTGTCATTTTCAAAATATATGTCTTAGTTTTAATTCATTTCAGCAAATAATAAGTAATTAATATGTGTTGGTACCACATTAAGTGCAGGATGCATGGTGAACCAAAGTGACACTTTACCTGTCCTTATTGTGTTTGAATTTCATAAGAAAGACAGACATGAATCAAATACTCCCAAAGGTGAATTCAATCCCTGATAATTGCCATAAGCGTTATGAATGGAAAGCACATGATGCTAAATTAGTGGGGACAGGGGAATTTGCTTGATCTGGAGTTGGGGTACAGGCATAGGTAATAATCCAGACAAAGGTTCTGAGATGAAGGGTAGTATAACATTAAAGAAACTAAAAAGTCATTGAGGTAAACCAGGGCCCAGAAAAGAAGGAATGCCAGATGAGGCTGGAGGGGTAGACAGAAGCCATACCACACAGGCAGCCTGAGAAGCAGTTGTAAAGATGATAAAAAGGCTTTTTTCCTTAGGGCAATGAGGAATAATTGAAAGGATTTTACCATGAATATGATTTTAATTCTACTAGTTATTACCTGTAACATTTTCAAAAGCATTCTTTTCAGCATATTTGGGGGGGGTTTGGTTTTTTTTTCTTTTTTTTAAATTTCATAATATGGGGGTACAACACTTTGGTTATATATATTGCCTATGCATTGCCCAAGTCAGAGCTACAATTGTGGACATCCCCCAAACTGTGTGCCCCGCACCCATTCAGTAAGAGTTTTCCCATCCCCTCCACCCCCTCCCACCTGCCTGCCCCCTGATGAATATTATTTCCATGTGTGATATAAGTATTGATCAGTTAGTACCAATTTGATGGTGAGTACCAGTGGTTCAGCATATTTCTTTGTTATTAAACCTCCTTGGAGGCAACAAGGGAGAGGAAAGAAAATGGCAGCACTAAGCTGTGCCATTTACTGAGGGGAGTCCAGGGTAACTTACAAAAGCAACAAAGAGGAGGTAAGACTTCCAGAATGGCAGAGCAGAGACCTCCAAAAAACAATGAGCTCATCCTGAAAAAACAGTGAGCATAGAGGCAGAAGTTGCCAAATAAACTTTTCCACAAATCTGGAAATTAACTGAAGGCTTACGATAATCCAAAGAGCACTTATTCAACAGAAGAGCTAAATGTCAGTAAAAACTACAGGTTGTGGGACATTTTAACTTCTCTATTTCCATTCTCTTCTTCATAGCAAAATAGTAGCTTTGAAATCCAGCAGCCTCCCAACAACATGTAAAGCAGAATTCTAAAAGCCACTAGAGGGGGCAGAATAGCTTTAGAGCATCCCCCAAATCCCAATACTCAGACAATTGACACTATTGATCTGTCTCATAGCTCCTCGGAAAAGCTCCATTTTCATAGGTTATGATTATTTTGACCTACTCAAAGCTTGTTGATTAGGAAAAATCCTGTCTCCAGGATATTTGCTGAAAACAATCTGTAGTGATTGTTTAACATGGAAGCTACATGAGGAGGCTATACCAGTTGGGACAAATAAAAGTCTGGCCAATAAAAATGTGAACAGAATATTTGATGAGTGAGATTACACAAGAATCTTTGAAAAACTCTAATATTCCTGAGGAATTCTAAGAAAGCTACATGCATGAGCAGGGCTGTGTGCATGTGAACAAATGATATGAGAAGGCGCTAATCTCTCACTTCTAGCTGACCTTTATGCCCTGTGCGAGCAGGAAGGGAAGAGTAATGCACAATTGTAAACTGTCAAAACATTGAGAGCATGTCATAATACACACATAGAGTCTCTCAAGAAAGAATGCAAGGCTTATTTGTTCAGAGTATGTAAGGAAGTTTTTGTCTAATCATGACCTAACTATAAAACTAGCTGAGTGGAGGACTCAGTGACCACACAAAACAGGGAAGTCCAGCAAAGAAGTGAAACAGCACCAACAATAATAAATGGCAACCAAAAGAAAGCCTGGAAAGGGAGGATCTGATTTCTAGAGTTGCCACATTATGCTATATAAAATATCCAGTTTTCAACTTAAAAATTATGAGACATGTAAATAAGCAGGAAGAATGGCTCATGTACAGAAAGCAGAAAAAAAAAAGCATACAGTATAAACTGTCCCTGAGGAAGACATTAGACTTACTAGACAAAGACTTTAACTATTATAATTATGTTTAAAGAAATAAAGGAAACCATTTGTAAAGAACTAAAAGAAAATATGAGACTGATGTCTCACCAAATGCTATCAATAGATAAAAATTATTTTAAAAAGAATTCTGAAATTGAAAAGTACAATACTACCTAAAAAATTAACTACAGGAGTTCAACAACAAATTAGTCCTGATAGAAAAGGAATTGATGAATTTGAATATGGGTCAGTTGAGATCATCTTAAGTAACATTAAAGAAAAATGAAGAAAAATAAAGTCTCAGAGACCTGTGGTACATTATCATGCTTACCAGAATACACATAATAAGAGTTACAGAAGAAGAGGAGAAAGGCAAAAGAGAGAGAGAGAGAAGGAATATTTGAAGATATAAATGACTGAAAACTTCCCAGATTTGATAAAAAAATTGCACATCTAAAAAACTCAACTTCAAATAGAACAAACTCAAAGAGATTAATACACACAAATCATAGTAAATGAACAAAAAGCAGAAACAGTGGGAGAATCTTGAAAGCAGCAAGAGAGAAGTGACTAACAAGGGATTTTCTATAAGATTAACACATGATTTCTCATCTGAAACTATGCAGACCAAAAGGTAATAGGATGACACACTCTCAAAGTAATGAAAAAGATTTTCGGCCAAGAATTCTGTATTCTGCAAACTTATCCTTCAAAAACTAAGGAAAATGTAATATTCACATATTTCAAGTATTAGTATGTGGGCATCTTGTTGGGGGAAGGAGGCATTGTTCAGCCTCCCATAATATCATTATCATAAGATTCTCTGATGCAGCTGAAAATAGTGTCCCTTCAGGTTGGTCTTATCCAGCTCTATTCTTGACTTAAACTACTTCTGGGTCATAGGAATATAAATATTTAAAGCCTCTTCCTATATCTGATTTATTTATTTCCCAAGGAAATAGTATCTTCTAAACTCCCCAATTGTAAAATGAGGAAGTTAGGAAGTTTGTGTTCACTAGATAGTGAAGTGGTTAAGACTATCATGAACTTCAGAGTTGAAAACAGATTAGAATCTCTGACTTAATAAGGATGTGGTTCTAGGCAAGTTACTTAAACTTGCTAGATCTCCTTTGTAAAATGAATTCAACATTGCCTATTTCTTTAGTTTTGCAGATCCACAGATGAAGAAAAAAATGTGTTCCCAGGTAAATCATATCCAGAATGTCACCCATACCTAATTTAGATTATTTAGATGACAAGATTTGGGACTTTTGAGCTGATGAGATTTAGATGAGATTTTAGATTTTGAATTTATGCTATAATGAGTTCAGAACTTTGAGAATCTTGAGATGAAGTAAACATATGAGGTGACGTGAATCTTTGGCAGCCAGAGGATATACTGCGATGGGCATAATAATGGTCCCCTAAAGATTTCCTAATCTTAATTCCTGGAACCCTGCCATGGAAGAGGTATGCAGAAGAAGAGGTTAAAGTGATGTGATATGAGAAGGACTTAACTCACTGTTCTAATTTGAATATGGAGGGAGGGATTTACAAAATAAGATTGATGGGCAGCCTTTAAAAGCTAGAAAGGAAAGGAAACAGATTTTCTTCTAGAGTCTCCAGAAAAGAACACAGCCCTTCTGATACATTGATTTTAGCCCAGTGAGACTCATGTTGGACTTCTGACATGTAGAGTTATAAAATAATAAGTTTCTGTGTTTTCAAATCACTATGATTGAGGTAATTTGTTACACAGCAAGAGAAAAGTAATACACCTACTTAATATGGTTGTCATGAGGATTACATTAGTGTATGTAATGTTTTCAGCCCAGTGACAGGTTAATTAATAGAAATTCATACAATATTTCCTCTGATATCTCTTTCTACTTCTCAGATTTTAATAATATAATGAGAAGAATTAAAGATACATTATTAATATTAAACTTTTAGTTTACATGTTATGTATCTCTTCATGGTGTGTGTGTGTGTATATATATATATATATATATATATATATATATAAATTTACATTCAGCTTTGTGACCACATTTGCAATATTTTTACTTAATCTTATGTTTAATTTGCTTTGATAATCACTGCCAGTATACCATCATTTACCCATTTCAGTTTCTTAACTTTATTTAGCGTAATGTGTGTTCTGAATTCTTGTGTTTCCGAGATGTTGTTATGGAATGACAACTTGTTGGGGCATTAACTTTTGGGGTCAAACCCCCTTTCTGTCAAAATTTTTCTCATAGCTATAACTCCACTATTTTCTGGTGTTTGATATTGCAAAAGAAAAGTTGGAAGCCAGAATAATTTTTCTTTCTCTATAGGTTATCTATGTTTCCTCTTTGGATACTTCTATTATAGTTATTCTAAATTATTATATTAAAGATGTTGCTAGTTTCTGTGTCTAACTAGGTACAGACTAGGTATCCTGATTGACTGTCCCATGGAAAACAATTAAAAATATTGTATACAATTCTTAAAAACTTTGCATAAATTCATCAGTGCAAAAACATCAGAAATATTCAGAGGACAGGGCCAAGTGCGATATCTCACATGTGTAATCCCAACACTTTGGGAGGCTGAGGCAGAACAATCACTTGAGCCCAAGAATTTGAGACTAGCAACACAGCGAGAACCTATCTCTACAAAAAATTTTGAAAAATTAGCTGGGTGTAGTGGCATACACCAGGTGTCCTGGCTACTCAGGAGACTGAGGCAGGAGGATTGCTTGAGCCTGGGAGTTGGAGGTTGCAGTGAGCTGTGATCACACCACTGTACTCCAGTTTGGGTGACAGAGTGAGACTCTGTCTCAAAAAAAAAAAAGAAATACTTACAGGACAAAAACTATGTGAAAGCACAAATTTCTAGCTCCAAAGCATGAGCATTGAGAATGGCTGTCACCTTGAGATGATTTTGTGTTTCAGGTTTCACAGTGAGCAGGAGAAAAGAGAGAAATTCCAGGGTCTGCCCAAAGTGGAACTCTTGAGATAATTTGTTCTCCCTTCCCTTGTTAAGCCAGGACAGCAAAGGGCTATACTTTTGCTGTATAAATTGAATACAAATAAACCTACATCACTCTTCTTGCCTCTTTCCTCCTGGTCCCCCACAGAATACTACCAGAAGCATTGTTTACTTCAAATCTTGAGTGTAAGTGGAGAAGGAAAAAAGCCGACCTTTACTGAGGTTTGTAGTCTAGATTCCAGGTTCACACTAACTAGGCGTTGTTAAGATTAAAAGAAAAAAAGAAATCCTAAAGTAAGAATTTAATGTAAAGTGCTCTTATTTTTATTGCCTGATAAAAGCAATATACGTTCTCTCTAAATGCATCTACTTAAACCTAGGCCTCAAAGGATACCAATAGATAAAGTTGAAAGAAATGTGAGCTCACAAGTAAAAAGAAACAAGGAATAAAGCACCATGAGTGAAAGCAAACAAAGCAACAGTGGAATTAAATCTGTAAAGGATTGAAAATTTTCAAATACAATAGATTTAAAGAAATAAAAAGAACTGAAAACATAAGTAAGAACAACAAACTTTGAAAATGAATAAGCAATTTGAAAAATAATCAGAGATAACAGCAAGAAATGAAAACATAGCTACAATGTTGTGATTGGGCTTAATAGCTAATAAATCCACATTAAGGGGAGACTTGTGAACTGGAAAATAGAGATAAAAAAATACCTAGAAAGCAAACAGACAGAAAAAGAAATTGAAAACACAGAAGTAAGGTAAAGAGAGGGAGGAGATTGAGAAAGTCAAACATTTGTCTAATCAGAGGAGTGGGGGAGAATGGGACAGAGGTAATATATGAGGAGATAATTTTTGAGAACTTTCCAAAAATGATAGGCAGCTATGGACAGATTCAGGAATCTCAATGACTCCCAAGCAGGATGAATTTTTTTTTAATTGTAAAGTATCAAAAACAGAAAGGAGACCTTAAAAGAAGCCATAGAGAAAAGACAGAATAACCTGCAGCTGACATTAGGAGCCTTAAAATAGTGGCATTGTACTGTCAATAGCTGAGAAAAAATTTCTTTACCCTCTCATTAAACTTTATGTGCTCAGATAATATAATATAAAAACAAATAAACCAAAAATGTGTATCAATATATGATACTAATAGAAACACAATGATAATGGGTTACATCAGAATACCCTTCAGCCTTTGAGAGATTAAATAGAATGCTCCTCTCCAAAAAGAAAAGCAAAGCAAAGAAAAGAAAAGATAGGGAGAATTTTATTTTGTAGTAGGAGATAGTAGGTAGTGGCAATTTCTTCTATTTTAAAAACTTATAAAAAAGAATAAATTATAAGATTATATTTTTAAAGATATTATACAGGCGTGGAAGCAAAGAGGGCTGCACAACTAAAATTTCAAAGACAAAAAAGGTCTTTCTAATTGAGCTGTTAAATCTTTTTTTTATGGGGATACTGAATGAAGATTGGGCTTTCCATAGGTGGAGGGACTCTACTAGGTTTAAATAAATATTACTAAAATAAATAAATGGCACTTTTTAAAAGCTGCTGCATGGGCTGGCATGACAAATTGGAATCCTGAGAAGCCAGAGACAATGTCGACTGAAGAAAAAAAAAATCAAGCTCTTAAAGAATTAAAGTTAGTTTTATTCAGAAGTCTTGCTTAGGACTGTAGACTGAGGATTAGTCTTTCAGAGAGGTTCCATTGTACTGCTCTGAAACAGTTTTTCAGCTCATAGCTTATATATAGGTTGCAAAATTTCAGTATGTGCTCAGAAGTTATATCAAACATGCTCAGAAGTTACATTAAAGCAAAATCACATCAAAGTTTGGGTGCAAGAGTACATCTGATTATAGATTACAGAGGCATAATCACTAACCCTGTCAGATGTTACCTTATGTGTAGGAAAAGTTAAGGATCTAGGGTCATTTATATTTTAAGGAAAGAAATGACTCAGGCAAGACATGTGGAAGGCCATATGCTCTGTTCTGTTTTGTCTTCAAAGCATCCTTCTGGAGAGATGCAGGTCATCACAGATTCACGGGCTTTGTGAAATTATGCTGAAAAACAGAAATGAGCAAACATGGCTTCTTACGTTTGCTACTTTGTCTCATAACACATATCCCATTTTCTCTAAGGGACATTTCTTAAATGTAGGTTGGTACAGAAATATTGGAGCTAGACCAGAAAGGCAGAGCAAAGATTTCCCTCAGCCTCATGGTGCTTATGATTCAAAGTCCTGCTAGATGAAGGGTCATGGGGAAAAAAAACCACACACACAAAGACAAGACTTATCCCTGAAACATTTGACAATAAAAGAGGACTGAGTCTACCTATATCCTGAACCAGCTAGATTCATGATTGGATTAAGGTATTTCTTTGCTATTTGATATCTAACATAGTGTGATATTGTAACATATATATTTGGTCTTTGACCCTGTTTCCTGACATACAACTTCTGAAATCCTTAGAATCTCCAAAGTGATGTCTTTATCTATGCTAATGAGTTGACTGGTGGCTGGCAGTCCTTAGGTAGCTTCAAAATGGGGGCCGTTCATAGGAAAGACCAAAGCATGATTAAAGGGTTGGAATTTCCAGCCTTACCCCCTAACCTCCCAGGAGGGGAGAGGGGCTGAAGGTTAAGTTGGTCACTAATGGCCAATGGCTTAATCAATCATGCCTATATAATGAAGCCTCCATAAAAACCCAAAGGACAGGGTTCAGAGAGCTTCCAGATAGCTGAACATGTGGAGGTGCCTGGAGGGTGGCGTGCCCAGGAAGAGCATGGATGTTTGGGGCCCCTTGCCTCAGACCTCGCCCTGTGCATCTCTTCATCTCTTTCCTTTGTTATAGTAAACAGGTAAACAAATGTGTTTTCCTGAGTTCTGTGAATAGTGGTAGCTGAACTTACAAATTGAACTTACAGAGGGAGTCGTGGGAACCCCAACTTGAAGCAGGTCAGTCAGAATTTCCAGACTGGACTTGTGTCTGAAGGTGGGGGCAGTCTTGTGGGACTGAGCGAGCTCTCAAGCTGTAGGATCTGAGGCTATCTCAAAGTAGATAGTGTCAGAACTGAATTAGAGGACACCCAGCTGCTGCCTGCTGTAGAATTGATTGCTTGCTCAGCAGTGGGGAGAAACCCCCAATTTTGATCACAGAAGTCTTCTGTGTTGATTGTTGTGGTATGAGAGTAGAGGAAAAACAGTTTGTGTGTTTTTCACATTCACATAGTTTTCAGTAGAACAATGGAAGTCAGAAAAGAATAGAATTACAACCTTAAAGTGATCAAAAGGGGGGGGAACCTTCAAAAATGAAGGTTAGAGGGATTTGTGGAATATGGTAGCATCAGTGGCAGGATAGATTTGGGATCTTCCCAAATCACTGCATGGAAACAGGGCAGTTAGGTAGCAAAACCAAAAGCTTATGGATGAGATTTACAAAAACAAAACAAAAACTTAGATGATGATATATCCTTATGAACCCCAAAATGCAAGTGGGAGGGGACAAACCATTAAGACCCATAAGACCTGTGTGTTATCAGCATCTGAGCAGAGAAAAGCAACAACTGATGTATTTAACTCATTCTAATAATGGCTGAGAGCAAGGGACCCATAGTAAGGCTTTAGGGAGCTCAAGCAGTTTTTTCCCTGTTAACTTTCAAACTGAACAAATAGGCCTTCCTTCCAGGTAAGGACACAAATCTGAGGAGAAACTGCTTGGAGTGAAACAAAAATTGAATGATAAGATGACAGAGCAGAAGTAAGAAGATGATTCATATGAAAGTATTAGAGAGAAAGAGTGCAGAATCTCAGAAAACAAACTCAGTTTTTTGACAACACAGAAAAAAAATGGAGGAAGGGACATTATTAAGTTGTAAAAGCTATTTAATTCAAAATATTTTATCATAGTCTATGTTAACTAATTTCACATGAAAATGAGAGAGACAAAATATCAACATCAAATCCTATATGAAGTTACCGTGAGAAAAAATGTGAATAAGAAACAAAATAACATTTCTACAGAATAACTAGAAAGACACACACAAGAAATGGATAAAACTTTAGTATAATGTTTCAAAGTGGGCTAAAGAACATTAAGAAAATGATTCAAGACAAAAAAGAACACCAGAAATCAGAATCAGAATAACTTAGAAATTAGGCGACAGACTTAAGAATTAGAAATGACATTTTAAAAAGACTTAATCAGAAGAAACATAAGAGCAAATACCACCCTCTATCCACAAAGAATAATGTCTTAACAGAAATAGAAGGTGAAAATATGGAAAATTTTAAAAATCCAAAAGAGGTGAAAAAAAGATTCAAAGGACTTGTGAGAAAGTGACTAATATTAAAGATAGATACAAAGTTCCTGAAGAAGAAAACCCAAACAAGAGAATAGAAAAAAAGCTAAAAACTGTAATTCCAGAGAAGTTTTCTGAATCAGAGGCGGGGGGGGGGGGGAGAATTCCAAACAACAAATTGAAAGAGTAGATTGTCTACCTCTGAATAGTAATCCATAACAATCCATGCCAAAATATAGTCTAGTAAAAGTTGTTCAGTTCATTTGTAGCAAGGGAAATTACAACCACAATGACATTTTGATTTGATTTTTCACCTATCTGATTGAAAAAAATATTTAAATCATACAATATTAAGTTTGATGAGAATATGGAACAACCAGAATACTTATATGCTGCTGGTGAGAGTGAAACTGGTACAAGCACTTTTCAAAACCTTTTGGCAGCATGTAATCAAGTTGAAGATGAAGACACAGTACCACATAGCACCTCCATATCAACGGTGTACTTCAAAGACACTTGTATATATGTACCTGAAAGTGTGAAATAATATTCATAGCATATGTAACAAATGCTATTTGTACTCTGCACTTATTCCCAAGAACATATCCTTATGAAAGGAAATTTTCAAAGGAAAGGAGGTTCTTCAGGCAGAATCAAAGTGTTCCTAGAGGAAAAGTCAGACATGCATAAAGAAAGAATGATAAAAATAATAATTATATGAGTAAATAAAAATGAGTGTTGACATAAAGAAATAATTATATAATCTTGTGGGGTGTAAAATAAGTATATGTTACTTATTTTAATATTACAGATAATAATATTAATATTATTAATATTACAGATAACAATAACATATACATTGGAAAGAAGTTAAAATTGTCTCAGGTCATTGCATTGTCTGGTTGAGTATAAAGTACCAATTATCCTGAGACTTTGAAAAGCTGGGGAGGAAGGTTCTAGGGTGACCACTAATAGAATTATGAAACAGTATTTAACTTAAAAATTAAGGGAAAAAATAAATAATACAAATACAAAAGAAATCCAAAAGAATGCATAAAAAGGGAGAAAAGGGAACCTAAAACAGATGAGACAAATAGAAAACACATAGGTGGTAAATTTAAACCTAATGTATCTCTAATTAACTGTAAATAGATAGAACATATGCTCCACTTTAAAAGAATTCCATTGATTTATTTGTCTACCTTTAGATAGACATAGCAAATTTCACAGTATCTTGTTTACTGTAGCTGTATAATACTTTTTAAATTGAAATTTTTATTGAGGTAATTGTAGATTAACATGCAATTGTAAGAAGCATGCAGAGCAGTCTCTAGTACACTTTTCAGTCTTTCCCAATGGTAACATTTTTGTAAAACCATAGTGTATTATCACAATCAGGGTATTGATATTGATACAGTCCACTGACCATACTTAGATTTTCCCAGTTTTACTTGTACTCATGTGTATGTGTGTGTGTGGATTAAGTTCTATACAATTTTATCACCTGGGTAGTATAATTTACCCACCACCACAATCAAAATATTGAATAGTTCCAATACCACAGGGTCACTCATGTTGCTAGATAGAGGGTCACACCACCAACCCACCCTCTATCCAGTTCCTAACCCCAGGAAACTGATCTGTTCTCTATTTCTAAAATTTTGATGTTATATAAATGGAATCATACATGTTTGGAATCATACAGGACTTAACCTTTTGGGACTGGCTTTTTCATCTCAGCATAATTCCCTGAAGATACATTCAACTTGTGTGTCCATGTCTTTTATTTCTAAGTTGTATTCCGTGGTATGTATGTACCACAGTTTGTTTAACCTTTCATCTGTTGAAAGATGTCTGAGCTGATTTCAGTTTTTAGTTATTACAGATAAAGCTGCTATGAACATTTGTATACAGGCTTTTGTGGAACATAAGTTTTCATTTCTCTGGGATAAATGGCCAGGAGTGCAATTACTAGGTTATCTGGTAAGCACATGTTTAGTTAAGAAAGTGCTACACCTTTTTCTAGAGTACTGTACCATTTTATATTCCCGCCAACAATGTGTTAGTAATTTAATTTCTCCACATCCTTGCTAACATTTCATATTATTACTATATTTTTAAAATTTTAGCCATTCTGATAGGCATGTAGTGATAATAAATTTTGAATCAGATGTTAGTCCTTCAACATTATTCTTTATCAAGTTGTTTTGCCTATTCTATGTCAATCACATTTTCATATGAATTTTAGAGTCTACTTGTCATTGTCTGCAAAAACCCTGCTGAGATTTTTATTGGCATTGTGTTGAATCTTGGATCAATATAGGGAGAACTGACATCATAATAACATTGAGACTTCCCACTCATAGCATGGTGTATCTCTCCACTTATTTAGGTAGTGTTTAATTACTCTTAGCAACATTTTGAAGCTTTTAGCTTATAAATCTTGAATATTTTTTGTAAGCTTTATTCTTGAATATTCCAAATTTTTGGATGTGATTAGAAAGATATAATTTTTAAAATTTCCTCTTCTTTCTTTCTTTCTTTCTTTCTTTCTTTCTTTCTTTCTTTCTTTCTTTCCTTCTTTCTTTCTTTCTTTCTTTTTTCTCTTTCATTGCTCTCTGTTTCTTTATCTTGCTCCTCTCTTTCTATTTACTTGTCAAAAATTTTTTTAGAAGGTCAAAAGATCTTGGCGTTATGTTTTTCTTCTTAGCTAAAACTGGAATTCCTGGCGCTCAAGCAGTCCTTTTTCCCAACTTCAAATGCTTTTTCTGCATATATGAGATGATCATATGAATCTTTTCTAATTTGTTAGTATAGTGAATTGCATTGATTGATTTTTTAATGTTGTGCCAACCTTGCATTCCTAGGGTAAACTCCACTTGGTTGACATGTATTGTTAATACCTTTTTCATATATAGTTGAATTTGATTTGCCAACATGTTCTGAAGAATTATTGCATTTATATTTATGAGGGACATGAGTCTGTAATTTTATGAGGAACCTCCATACTGTTTTCCATTATGGCTGTACAAATTTACATTCCCACCAACAGTGTATCAGAGTTCCCTTTGCTCCAAACTCTCACCAACACTTATCTTTTGTCTTTTTGACAATGGCCATTCTAACATGTGTAAAGTAATATCACATTGTGGTTTTAATTTGCATTTCTATGATGATTAGTGATTCTGAGCACCTTTTCATATCTGCTAGCCATTTGTATGAAAGAAAGATCTCAAATAAACAACCTAAATTTAAAAATAAAGGAACTAGAAAAAGAAGAACAAAGTAAGTGCAAAGTTAGCATAGGAAGGAAATAATAAAGATCAGAGCAGAAATAATGAAATAAAGACTAGAAAAATGTGAAAAGATCAATAAAAGTAAAAGCTGATTTTTTAAAAAGATAAACAAAATTTACAAACCTTTAGCTGGAGACTTAGCTTATCTTGAGACAAAAAAGAAAAGATTCAAATAAATAAAATTATAAATGAAAGAGGAGACATTACAAATGTCAGCATTTATTAATATAAACTTCCCTCTTATGACTGCTTTTGCTGCATTGGGTAGGTTTTGGTATGTTATGTTTCTGTTTCCATTTGTCTCAAGATATTTTTTGATGTCCCTTTTGATTTCTTCTTTGACCCATTGGTTGTTCAGAGTGTGTTAATTTGCACACATTTGTAAATTTTCCAATTTTCCTGCTGTTGTTGGTTTCCAGTTTCATACTATTGTGGTAGGAAAAGATATTTGATATGATTTCAGTATTCTTAAATTTCTTAAATGTTATTTTATAGCCTAACATATGATCTACCCTGGGGAATGTTCTGTGTGCATCTGAGAAGAATGTGTGTTCTGTTACTGTTGGTGGAATATTCTGTATATATTGGTTAGGTCCATTTGTTCTGTAGTGTTGTAAGTCCACTGTTTCCTTATTGAATTTCTGTCAAGGTGATGTAACCATTGTTGAAAGTGGGGTTTTAAAATTTAATCTACCATTAATCCCATGCAATGTTTTTTTCTTTAATCTCAAACATTGTAGTCTTCATCTTTAGAAGTTTTAAAAACATATCTTCTATGTGCCTACTTAACATGTTTATCTTTGAATCAGCTTCTTGAACATGTAGTATTGAATTATAACTCTTTTAATATCATTACTTACTAATTATATCATCTGTGCCATTTCTGGTTCAGTTTCAGTTGTTTGATTTTTCTCCTCATTATTGGACACATTTTTCTTCTTCCCTGCATGCCTGGTAAATTTTTACTTACCAACACTTTGAATTTTACGTGGTGGGTGCTGGATATTTGTTCTGGTTTGCAGTTAAGTTACTTGAAAACAGTTTTATTATTTGGGTATTCCTTTTAAGCTTTTTTAGGGAGAAGGAGAACCTGTGCAGCATTTAGTCTATGACTATTTTGCCTTCTACTGAGACAAAGACTTTCTGAGTGCTCTAACTAATGCCTTGGGGATTGTGAGGTTTTAACTCGGATGGGAACTAAAATATTGTCACATTGTGTGAGCTCTAGGGTTGTTTTCTCTGATATTTTCAGATGGTGCTTTTCCCAGCTTTGAGTAGTTTTCTCAAATTCATGTGCTAATCAGTACTCAGTTGATTCTCAAGTGAGACTCTGCAAATCTCTGAAATTTTCCCTTTTTGTAGCTCTCTACTTTTCAGTACTCTGCACTACAAACTCTTTCCATCTTGGCCCTCTTGGAATTCCATATCCATCTCTTTAACGTAGGAAGACCACTGGATTACTGTGCCTAAGTTCTTCTCTGTGTTGTCAACTGGAAACTTTCTATAGCCCACAACCCACGGCCATTGTAGCATTCATCTCATTTGTGTCTTGTCTCTCAGGAATCACTGTCATTTATTGCCTGATGTCCAATGTCTTGAGAATATTTGTTCCACATATTTTTTTCTGTTTGTTGTTATTTTGAGAAATAAAGTAAATCCAGTGCCTGTTCCTACATCTTGGTTAGACTCAAAGTCACAGGTGATCTTGAACGCTTTTTTAAACCACTAGTGGCACCAACTGTGTCAGGTTAGTCTTTCTGGAAGCATACATTGAGACATAGTTTTGCATACAGGATATTTACAGGAATCAATACCTGTGGAAGGAAGGAGATGGAAATAAAATTGGGCAGAGTGAGAAGTCAAACTGTGATTCAGGCCCAATGCTGTCTTGCCAATCCCATGGGGGAAGCTCTGGAATACATAAACATTATCTTGTGGTGAATTGAAGTGCTTGGGTCTTTACAGCACAATCACTCTTTGCTTGTGAGACAGCCTGGTAATGTATGCTATTATGCAATCTGGCTGTCTGCAGCTGAAGCAAATCATAACCTGACACAACTGACAGTTGGAGGCTGCATTATGCTCTGTAGCAACAATTTCTGAAGAGAAAATCTCAGTGGCACATCTCCATTTCCACCATGCTGGTTACGTGGAAAAGCTGTTTATGGTAAAGGTGGCACTGTGGAGCAGTAGTTAAAAAAAATAAACTTTCAAAACATTTTTCTGGGTTAATTAACCATATAAAAAAATAAACTATTACCCATACCTCACACCACATACCTAAAAATGATTCCTATTGGGTTACACTTAGGAAAATAAAAACAAAACAAAACAAGAAACAAACTTCTGGGAGATAATATATAAGAACCTTTCATTGGAGAGTGATTTTTGAAACAGGACAAGAAAAACAAAAATCACTGAGTAATATATAAAGTATTATATTAAGAACTTCTTTCCATCAGTGGATGAGACTTAGTAAAAAAAGCAAAGCACGGAGTGATTGAAATTATTTGTAACTGATAGGCATTTGTATCAAGATTGTATAAAAAATATTTATATATCAGTAATAGAAAGACAAACCAATAGGGAAGAAAGAAATTTTAATCACCATCAAATATATGAGCAGATGCTTGCTTCATTATTAATCAGTTAGAAAAATAAAAGTGCTTTATGTTTGGCACACTTATGTTTGGCTAAAGTTGCAAATACTGTATTTTAAGTGTTTCCAAGGAAGTGGAACTACCGGTAGGCATGGGAATTGGTACAAATACCTTGGCAAATTTTGGCACTTTCTCCTAAGGGTGCATATTCTATGATCCAGTATTTCTATTCCTTTACACTTATAGTAATGCATGCATAAAGATACCCAGGAACTACTTAAAAAGAACGTTCAGTGTAGTGTTATTTATAAAAGTAAAAAACTGGAAATAATCCAAGTATAATTATAAAATGTATGCATAAATTGTGGTATATACATACAATGTAATGCTACACAAAAATGAAAATGAATGGGTAACAGATACACACAACAAAAATGGATGAATTTCATAAGCACAATGTTGACCAAAAAGCCAAAAATGCTATGGCAACTTTACATGCAGGAAAAAAAAGTCAAAGAAAAAAATGTATGCCCTGTAAACACATTTACATAAAGTTCGGGAAGAGGCATAAACAAGCCATTATGTTTAAGAATGCATACTAGCATGGTAAAGCTATAAAGAAAAATTAAGAAGTTATTATCATAAAAGTTAGGATAATGGTTACTTTTAGGGAAGTGGCAGGTTGTGATAGGAAAGGAGGATGATTCTGAATTACTGGCATATTTAATTTCTTTAGGTAATGGACATTTATAATAATTCATAAAGAAGTACATTTATATTTTATGTACTTTTCTGTATTATTGTTCCCATTTCACAAGAATCTGAGGCATAGACTATTTAAGTACTTGAAATTTTCAGTGGTAACACAGCTCTTAAATATTATAGCAGAAATTTTTCACGCAGAAGATAGGATTAAACAATCAAATTGGCTGCAGATTTTGGTGGACTGAGTTGACCAGACAAAAAACTTGAAACTCTAACTTACTTGCAGTGAAGGGGTATTGGAGGCTGCATAGAAATATGTAAACAGTCAGTTTATGTACCAACATCCACCCAGCCTCCCAAGGCAGAGACATGGAATCATAGGCAGCAATGGGCAGTCAACTTGCATCTTCTTTCATGGAGTCCCATGTAGAATTAGTTACAGACCCATCCTGAAGACCTGCATACAGCAGGAAGTTCCAACCCCAGGACTTAAAAAGTGACATTAATTATTTTGGTTAGCCATGTCATATCGAACATACACATTTACTGCCATGTTCTCCTCAGATTCCACTAATATAGGCCCGCAAGGACAAAGAGATTTGAATAGGGTGCTGCAACAAAGGACATCAGCCAAGTTTTGTTTTGTTTGTCTTTATTGTGGTATTTAGGAAAGTTTGCGTTTTTGTTCTAGTGGTTTTCTGTATATTAATATCTTTGTATAATTACCTTTTTCTTTTCTTAGGTTTCACCTATTCAGTTGTCAGCTTTAACTGACTAACTTTGCTTTCTATAGGACAATCAATAAGATTATTATACTTTTTTCTTTTTTTTCCATTTTCTTTCGTTTTGTTTTATTCTGTTTTTTTTTTTTTCTGTCAAGGAACATAGCATTTACATACTAGTCTTCCACCTTAAGCCCAGCTTTATTATGCATTTATTATTTAGATATATTTATTACATAAATTATATGTTAATATATAAAGTATGTATATTAAATTGATCTAAATTTATTTATTTGTTTATAATAAATGTACTAGATACATACATTTATTGGTTACCATCCATTTTTGTCTGCAGTTTTGTCAGTCATTCATGTGGTCAGATGAAGCTTGTCCTCAGGAATAGCTTATGAAAACAGTATTCCCTGAGTTTTTACACGTTTAAAATAGCTTTTTCTATAGGTCTGAAACTTGAAGGAGAACATAATATACTTTTATACTTCTCTAGACATTTTTGAAAATATTACTTCACTATTATTTTGCTTTCTGTGTTGCTTTCTGTAAAGGTTGGACATCTGAAATTATGGTAATAATATTGTAAATTAACTTACAAAGTTCTACATTGAAAATGAACTTGTTTTTATGAATATGAATATAATGTGAATGCCAATTTTGTTGGAGCACAACAGGATGGTACAATATTCTTACCAAATTAAGAAATTTATGACGCAGAAATGTACTCGAGATTAGTTATGGTGCATGTATAATTGTATTTAATTAAATTATGATAGTGTCCTAATTAAAATAGAAATCTAATTTACAAATATTTTCATATATCATGGAATGACTGAACTGAACATTTTTTTGTGATGAAGGCTATGTTGAATGTCCCCCTTCTCTGGGAAAAAAAAAAAAACCTCAGCATGTTTGTACATTTTCTTGCCTGTGCTTCCCTGCATTAATTAAATTTTTAGAACTGTCCTAAACTTATTTCCCTACTTTGTAAATCAACATAAATATCCTACAGTAGTATTGAAAATTTTGGAAATAATACCTTCAAAATTTGGTTGCATTTTTTTCAAAAGAAGCTGAACATCTTTAAATAAAATAGTTAATAAATTTAGATTGCCAGAAAACCTTCAGCTTTTGAAGTTCTTAGAGAGTTGCAATTTTTAAAAATAGGGATTACAAACAAGAATGCATTAAAATTTATCCCTACAAAGTAAGGTAAAAACTAAAACATAACAAACAGTAGAGAATAGAGGTGGTAATATTGCACATTAAAAAGTCGTACACTTACGTTTTCACTCTTTAGCACGTGCATGGGTACACTCACGCAAGCAAACACGCACAGTTATTTGAGAAGTACGACTTTGCTAATGTTACCCATTTTGAATTTCCTTTATAGATAGCAATCCTGATGGAAGTAATTTATTAAATTCTCTTATCAAAATTGTGAAATATACTTCTTATGATAAAATCTCATTTTTAATTTTACTTTTTCATTTCTCATCTAATGGTGTCCTTATTAGTTTTAATAGCTTCACAAAAGAGGTGAGAATAAAACACAAAAATTTTATGCTCCACCTCACATTCTCTTGGCCCACTGTTTGCCTTCAGTCATTGTGGAGTGTAATCTGACAATGTCTCTTTTCATCTGCATCATGTATCTTTCTCTTTCTACTTCCAGGTTCTCTGTTTCCAATCTGTAAAGTGCCTAGTGGAATCCAGTCAGGCTTTCTTATGTTTACCAAACTTGAAAGTAAGAGGAGTAAACACAAAATGGTGCAACACTTGACCAACTTAGAGATGGGAACCGGTGGGTAATTCTCCCTGATTCTGTTTCCAATGGACAACACACCTGAGATGGTTTCTAGAAGGCTTCTTAAAAGGATTGAGCCCCAGGTACGTACCGCAGTAATTAGTGCAGTCGTACACCCTAGGATTCAATTTTCTTCCTCACATTCTCTTCCTAGTTTCTCACTCCTCTTCTTTGAGTTAATTTCCTAAAATAAACCATCTGCTTACAAGCCTTTGTCTTCAGCTCTGTTTTTTTTTTTTTCAGAATATCATGGGGGTACAACACTTGGGCTATATATATTGCCCATGCACTGCCTGTGTCAGACCTACAATCATGTGCTCCTCGCATTCATTCAGTGAGAGTTTTCCCATCCCCTCCACCCCCTTCCCGCCTGCCTGCCCCTGATGAATATTATTGCCATGTGTGACGGAAGCGTTGATCAGTTAGTACCAATTTGCTGGTGAGTACCAGTGGTGCTTGTTTTTCCATTCCTGTGACACTTTTCTTCGAAGAATGGGCTCTAGCTCCAACCAGGATAATACCAGATGTGTTAATTCAATGTTATTTTTTATTGCTGAGTAATACTCCATGGTATACATATACCACATTTTATTAATCCACTCGTGTATTGATGGGCACCTGGGTTGTTTCCACATCTTTGCAATTGTGAATTGTGCTGCTATAAACATTTGCGTGCAGATATCTTTATTATAGAATGTCTTTTTTCCTTTGGGTAAATACCCAGTAGTGGGATTGCTGGATCAAATGGTAGTTCTAATTCTTTGAGGTATCTCCATATTACTTTCCATAGAGGTTGTACTAATTTGCAGTCCCACCAGCAGTGTATGAGTGTTCCTATTTGTCCGCATCCCTGCCAACATTTGTTGTTTTGGGACTTTTTGATATGAGCCAATATTGCTGGAGTTAAGTGATATCTCATTGTGGTTTTGATTTGCATTTCCCTGATGATTAGAGAAGTTAGCAATTTTTTATATGCTTCTTGGCCATTATTCTGTCTTGTTTTGAAAAATTTCTGTTCATGTCCTTTGCCCATTTTTTAATGGGGTTCTTTGATTTTTTTAATGGATTCTGGTTATCAGCCCTTTATCAGATGTGTAGCATGCAAACATTTTCTCCCATTCTGTAGGTTGTCTGTTCACTCTAGTGATAGTTTCCTTGGCTGTGCAGAGCTTTTTAATTTGATCAGGTCCCATGTATTTATTTTGGTTGCTGCTGTGATTGCTTTGGGGGTCTTCTTCATAAATTCTTTGCCTAGGCCAATGTCCATAAGAGTTTTCCCAACGTTTTCTTCAAGAATTCTTATGGTTTCACGTCGTAGGTTTAAATCTGTTATCCATCGTGAGTTGATTTTTGTGAGAGGTGAGAGGTGTGGGACTAGTTTCAGTCTTCTATATATGGCCATCCAGTTTTCCCAGCACCATTTATTGAATAGGGAATCTTTTCCCCAGTGTATGTTTTTTTGGAATTTGTCAAAGATCAGATGTCTGTATGAGGTTGGTTTTATATTTGGGTTCTCAGTCCTGTTCCATTGGTCTATGTCTCTGTTGTTCTGCCACTACCATGCTGTTTTGGTTACTTATAGCCTTTTAGTACAGTTTGAAGTCTGGTAGATAGATGCCTCCCAATTTGCTCTTTTTGCTTAGGATTGTTTTGGCTAGACAGGATCTTATCTGGTTCCACATGAAGCGTAGAATTTATTTTTATAGATCAGCAAAAAATGATGTTGGTATTTTGATAGGGACTTCATTGATTCTGTAAATCACTTTAGATAGCAAAGACAATTTTACAATGTTGATTCTACCTATCCAAGAGCATGGTAGGGTTTTCCATCTGTTTACGTCCTCTGCAATTTCTTTTCTCAGTGTTTTGTAATTCTCTCTATAAAGGTCTTTGACCTCCTTAGTTAGATATGTTCCTAAATATTTAATTTTCTCTGGTGCTATTGTGAAAGGTATTGCATCTTTAATTTGTTTCTCGACTTCATTGTTATTAGCATATATGAAGGCTATAACAAATCCTATACAAAAAGGATTTGTGTGCATTGATTTTGTATCTTGAGACTTTGCTGAATTCATTTATCAATTCCAGTAATCTCTTGGTTGAATCTTTTGGGTTTTCTAGATATAATATCATATCATGTGCAAATAGTGAAAGTTTGACTTCTTCTGCCCCAGTTTGGACACCCCTGATTCCTCTCTCTTGTCTGATTGCTCTGGCTAGGACTTCCAGCACTATGTTGAATAGAAGTGGAGATAGTGAGCAACCTTGTCTGGTTCCAGTTTTAAGGGGGAATGCTTTCAATTTTTCCCCATTCAGTATGATATTGGCTGTGGGTTTATAGTATATGGCTTTAATAATTTTGAGGTATGAGCCATCTATGCCTATATTGTTAAGAGTTCTTATCATAAAAGGATGCTGGATTTTGTCAAAAGCCTTTTCTGCATCTATTAAAAGGATCATATAATCTTTGTTCTTGCTTTTATGTATGTGGTGAATTACATTTATAGATTTGCGTATGTTGAACCATACCTGCATCTCGGGGATGAAGCCCACCTGATCGTGATGGATTATTTTTTGATGTACCTTTGAATTCGGTTTGCTAGGATTTTATTGAGAATTTTTGCATCTATATTCATAAAGGATATTGGTCTGTAGTTTTCTTTTCTTGTTGTGTCCTTTCCTGGCTTTGATATAAAGGTGATATTGGCTTTGTAGAATGAGTTTGGGAGGATTCCATCCTTCTGGATGTTTTCAAATAATTTCTGCAGTAAAGGCACCAGTTCTTCTTTGTAGGCTTGGTAGAATTCAGGTGTGAACCCATCTGGTCCAGGACATTTTTTTGTTGAAAGATTTTTTATTACTGCTTTAATTTCAGTGCTTGATATTGGTCTGTTTAGAAATTCTATTTCTTCCTGGTTGAGCCTAGGGAGGTAGTATGTTTCTAAGAATTTGTCCATTTCCTCCACGTTTTCATGTTTTTGGGCATAGAGATTTTTGTGGTATTCAAAGATGATGTTTTGTATTTCCATGATATTAGTTGTGACCTCTCCTTGTTCATTTCTAATTGAGCTTATTAGAGTCCTTTCCTCTCTGCTTCTGGTCAACCTGGCACGTGGCCTATCTATTTTGTTTATCTTTTCAAAGAACCAACTTTTCGTTTGGTTAATCTTCTGTATTGTTCTTTTGTTCTCAATTTCATTTAATTCTGCTCTGATCTTGGTTATTTGTTTTCTTCTGTTGGCTTTAGGATTGCTTTGCTCTTCCTTTTCCACTTCCTTAAGATGATTCATTAATTTACTGATTTGTGACCTTTCTGTCTTTTGGATGTGGGCATTTAAGGTGATAAGTTTTCCTCTCAGGACTGCTTTTGCTGTATCCCACAGATTTTGATAACTTGTGTCCCCATTATCGTTTAGGTCGAAGAATCTTTTGATTTCCATTTGAATCTCCTTGACCCAATGGTCATTCAGCAACAGATTGTTTAATTTCCATGTTTTTGGATGAAGATGTGAGTTTCTGTTGGAATTGATTTCTAATTTTATTCCCCTGTGGTCTGAAAAGATGCATGGTATGATTTCCATTTTTTTGAATTTGTTTAGATCCGTTTTGTGGCCTAGGGAGTGATCAACTTTAGAGAAAGTTCCATGAGCTAATGAGGAGAATGTATATTCAGTGTTATTTGGGTGGAGTGTTCTGTAGATATCTGTTAGGCCCAAATGTTCTAGAGTCCTGTTTAGGTCCTTTGTTTATTTGCTTATTTTCTGTTTGGAGGATCTGTCCAGTTCCGTCAGTGGGGTGTTGAAGTCCCCTGCTATTATGGCATTGCTATTGATTATGTTGTGTAGATCAAGCAGTATTTGCTTTATGTATCTGGGTGCTCCAGTGTTGGATGCATAAATGTTTAGGATTGTTAAATCCTCTTGTAAGATTTTTCCCTTCACCACTATATAGTCTCCATTTTTGCCCGTCTTTACTTTTGTTGCTTTAAAGTTTATATCATCTGAAATAAGGATGGCTACTCCAGATTTCTTTTGGTTTCCATTAGCCTGGAAAATTGTATTCCATCCTTTCACCTTGAGTCTGAATGTGTCCTTGTGTGTAAGGTGTGTTTCCTGGAGACAGCAGATACTTGGCTTGTATTTTTTAATCAATTCAGTCAGTCTATGTCTCTTCAATGGGCAATTCAAGCCATTCACATTTATTGAGAGAATTGATATTTGGGGTAGATTTCTGTTTATTCTGTTGGATAGTGTCTTCTGTTTTACCTGTGGCGTCATTGTGAAATCTGGTTTCTGGAGTTTTAGCTTTTGTGTAGTTTTACATTAGTGGGTGTCTGTTGTGTGGTTAGTGTACAATGCAGGTCTAAGCACTTCTTGCAAGGCCAGTCTGGAGATCACAAATTCTACCAGTGATTGCTTTTCTGGAAAAGTCTTTATTTCTCCCTCATATAAGAAGCTTAGTTTGGCAGGATACAGAATTCTGGGTTGGCCTTTGTTCTGTTTTAGGAGACTGATGATGGTTCCCCATTCCCTTCTGGCTTTTAAGGTTTTAGCCGAGAAATCTGCAGTGAATCTGACAGGTTTCCCTTTGTAGGTTACCTGCTCTTTTCGCCTTACAGCTCTGAGGAGTGCCTCTTTTGTGTTTACTTTGGTCAGTCTAATAATCATGTGGTGTGGTGAATGCCTTTTCATGTTGAGTCTCCCAGGAGTCCTGTGTGCTTCTTGTACTTGGATATCGAGATTTCTGGCTAGGCCATGGAAATTTTCCTCTATTATCCTTGAAATAGATTTTCCAGGCCATGTGAATTTTCTTCCTCTCCCTCAGGGATGCCTATGATCCTTATGTTTGGCCTCTTTACATAATCCCACATTCATGTGTGCTTTGTTCATGCCTCTTGTTTTTGTGTTCTTTCTCTTCGGCTGATTTATTTAGCTCATAGTAGTTGTCTTCTAGCTCTGAAATTCTTTCCTCTGCATGGTCCAGCCTATTCTTAAGGCTTTCCACTGTGTTTTGTAGATCCTTGAATGCTTCTTTCATTTCTAGAATTTCTGTTTGATTTTTCCATAATACTTCTATTTCTTTGGAAAATTTTTCATTCATTTCTTGCATTTTTCTTGTGGTTTCTTTGTGCTGGGATTCAATCTTCTCTTGCATTTCATTGAGCTTTCTTATAATCCATAAATGAAATTCCTCTTCTGTCATTCTACGCATTTCATTTGAGTTGGTATCCATTGCTGAGGAACTGATGATTTCTTTTGGGGGTGACTTTTCACTCTGATTTTTCATGTTTCCTGAGTTCTTTAGCTGGTTTTTTCTCATCTGGCCTCTTGGTTGAGAGCTGGGGGTGTTAGGGCTAGTTTATGGCCCTGTCTCCAAGCCCTCGAGGTTCATTCTTTGGCAGAGCCAGGGAGAGGAGTAGTGGCCTGTATTGCCTTAGGTGTATTTTAGCAAGTTTGGTGGATTTTGTGTTACCTCTGACCTGTTGTCTTCTCCTCTTCCCGGTGGAGTGTAGTGAGATTGTCCTCCCAGCTTGAGCTCCAAGCTGGTGGATTGTACTTGAGGGTATGAATCCACAGCTACCTAATAGCTAGGTATTCTGTTATGTCTGTGGCAGACTCTGATCCCCTAGTTGGGGTATGCGAAAGCCCCGAGCTTTGGGAGGGATCTTGTAGCTCCTAGGGGTTACTTTGACCCTGCTCCCCCTGAGGTGTGTGTAGAAACACAATTTCTTTTGGCTGTAGAGTGAGAGCTGAATTGGAAAAATTCTATACAGCTCAGAGGTTGCTTATCTAGCTGTGTGTGTCTGACCCTCTGATATGTGTCACCACGTAATACTGGCTGATAGGGGATCTCCAATTGTGCACTCCTTTTCCACCACTAGACCCCAAGGCGAGGCTGGTGGGCATCTCTGTCCCCAGAAGTCTCCGCCAGGGGGATGTTCCCACTGGGCGGGGGGTGTAATGGCCACTGGAGGCACTCTTGGATGGTGTGAAATTCCCTAATGAAGTGGGCAGGGTTACAGGGAGCTGCTCTGGCTCAGCCTGTGGCTCTTGAGGCATTTGGTTGCCATGAGAACTGCCAGTTATACAAAATGAGTCACTATAACCAGCAACCTTCAAAATGACCAATCTCTGGGGTACAGGAGGGCTGGGACCTGAAGAGCGGGCACTAGGATCAGCACATAGCAGACTCATCAGAGGCCAGAGCCACGATAGCAGGACCAGATGGACGGGCTGCAAACTGTTTCCAATATACAAAGGTCCGGCCACTATAGTTCCGGGATCTCATCCCACCTGGAACCCACGGATGCAGCTGTCCCTGGCCACCAAAGGAAAGCCTGTCATGCCCCAGTGGAAGAGCCCTGGGCCGGGGTGGGGTGGAGCTAGAGACCCGGCTCACAGCTCCAAGTGGGAGGCTTCAAAGATGGCTGCCGCCGCCAACCTAGCACACAGCAGGGCTCAGATCGCGGCCGGGAATGCAGCTTTTCTCAACCGACCTGTTTCCCGTGGAGGCAATTGCCAACAGCCCCTAAGGGTGTGTCCTGCTCTCCGTTAAACTCCTGGTCCCAGTCCCGCTGACTCCCAGTGGTGTGGTGCCGGCCTGTAGGTTCCCGCGCACGGTCCTGGGAAGTTGTATCTCCGCCCAGACCCTACCCAGCCCCAAGAGGTCCCTGTATATTGCAGCTGAGAGTTCCGTATGGCTCTCACAATTGCTTCCTCTCCACAGAGCCTGCTGTCTCCAGCAATAGCTTTGCCCCACTCTGGGCTTGTCCCTGACTGAGTGGATGGGAAGTCTGTGGGGAAGGTGCGTAACCGCTTGGGGGTCAGGTCACACTGTGCTGACCTGGCGAGCTCGTCCTTCCCGCGCTCTGGGCTCTGTTGTACTCCCTGAGCGCTGGGATCTTTGTGAATGATTTTATCATCTGTTTTCTTGGGCTGAGCATCCCACAATGTATCTCTGTAATTCACAATGCTGTTTTCAGAGTGAGTGGTCTGCACATGCAGGCAGCTGATGGCATTTTTCACCTCCTTCCCTGGGAGCAGTGAGGTGGGAGGACTATATCAGACCGCCATTTTTTCCCTTCTCCTTCAGCTCTGCTTTTAAAGAGGACCCAGAATAAGACAAATTGAAATATAATGAGGTATGTGCATTCTTACTGAACATCTTTTTCTAAATTAAAGCTTCAAGAAATGCAATTTATTGTATCTTAGAATTTTATGGACTAAATTTTCCACTAATAAAAAAAGACAATTTTACAGGCAGAATGCTTCAAGCTGTTTTTGATTAGGAAGAATGACTTTTTTTGTGCAATAATGGCTGGCATTTCTAAAAAATTGCATTTCCTTTATTGTCTAAAATGCCGATTTTTCTAAAGCCTTTCAATTTTCATTAAACTTTAGTTCTTTAGATGGCTTATATGAGGGCTAAATGACTTGTTTTGTTCAGATTTGAATAAACTAACCAAAATTTTGAAATTTATTGCTGACACCTTATGTATTTGTAGTACACTTTTCTATAATCCTATCAATACAGAAAGTTACTAAGATTTGCAGTTTCTACAAAATTTTATATGCATGATCCTAATTGTGAAGTATTCTAAACCACATTTTCTCTAAAAAAAGAGTCTATTTTAGAGGTAGTTACTCCTATATCTTCCTTCCTTCCAAACTAAGAACTTAAGAAGTTTGTTATAGTGGGAAACAAATAAGTTTTTAAAGAGTATCAGGACATAGAAATCTACTATACATCTTACTAAAATGTAAGCTCCTGAAAGAAGGCAGGAATTTTTGTGTCTCCTTTCTTACTATTATATACTGAGTGCTTAGAGCAATGACTGAAATAAAACAGTCTCTCAATAAATATTTGTTGAATAAATTGAATAATTTATATGTATTCAATATGAAAAGAGCTCGATGACTAAATTCACAATTAAATTATCACTGAAGTTTTTCTTTAGCTTATAGAATTTATATAAAAATTGAACAAAACAAAATTCAATGAAGAAATTAGTTTAGAAACATTTATATTGTAATTAACAAAACAATATTAGACTACTAAAAGATATAGATTAAAAAGTCCATATTTATTGAAAAGTATGTTTGCCTGAAGGCAGCAGAAGGAGTATTTTTAAATTTTTAAGGGTTAAGTTGAAGTTTCTTTTTAAATAATGAAGAACTTAACTATAGGTAATTATAGACTCAGGAAATCTTGCAAAGCTTAAACAGGTATAAAAATATAAATATTGTTTCTGTCCACAAGATGGCAGTAAAGATTTATTTGAGACTCACTAAACCATCTCAGTTGTTGTACCAAATAATGTATCTTTTTAAAAGCTAATGTATAAGGAATGCAGGGTTTTTTTGTTTGTTTATTTCTTAGAAGTACTACTTCATCAGAAAGGTTCTCTCATTGGTGCCTGGAATTTCTGTGACTTTTTATACTTGCCTCCTCTCTTCTAATCTCTCCAATTTCATATCATTTTCTAAATACATCTGACATTAGAAATCTGAACATGTTACTCACGAACTAAAAAAACTTCAATAATTCCCTAAACCATGAGGCATAAAGAATAATCCTCCTAGCTTGTTCATTCAACCAATGTCAGTAACTATGTTCTGCTTACAAGGTAATATGTATAATAGTAACTAGGAATAGAAATGAATGATTTACAGAGTTTTCCGTTTTAAGTATTGCAAACTTGTAAAGATAAAGCTGCAACAAAGCACTTACCTACAGAAAAGTATGGTTTGAGGACTGTGGAGGCACAAAAGAAGAATGGGGGTGAAGGGTAAATTTGACTAGGGGGTGTCTGGGTCTGGAACTATACTGAATAGCTATGTTGAGAGTTGACATTCTTGTTCCAGATTTTAGAAGAAAAGCTTTCAGTTTTCTCTCATTGATTGCAATATTAGGTGTGGGTTTTTCATGTTTGACCTTTATTGTGTTGATGTAATTTCCTTCTATATCTGTTTTGTTGAGAGTTTTTATCATGAAAGGATGTTAAATTTTGTCAAATGTTTTTTCTGCATCTATTTAGATGATTATGTGGGTTTTTTTCCTTCTGTTAATTTGGTCTGTAACATTGATTGATTCTCATATTTTGAACTATCCTTGCACCCCATGGATAAATTCCACCTGATTGTGATGTATGATCCTTTTACCCCTTTTGCTAATATTTTATTAAGGATTTTATTAAGGATTTGCCATTTGTGTTCATGGGAGGGATGTTGGCCTGTAATTTTCTTTTCTTGTTTTGTTTTTGCCTGGCTTTGGAATCATAGTGATGCTGGCCTCGTAAAATGAATTTGGGAGTATTCTCTCTTCTACTTTTTGCAAGAGCTTAAGAAGGGTTGGTATTAGTGCGTTTTTGAATGTTTGGTAGAATTCATCCATGAAGCATCTGGTCCTCACCTTTTCCTTGTTGGAAGGTTTTAGTTACTGATTCCAACTTCTTGTTTGCAGCCTTTCTATTACTTCCTAATTCATCCTTAGTAGATTCTATATTTCTAAGAATTTATCTATTACTTATAGGTTATCAAATTTGTTGATGTATAATTATTCGCAATAGTCACTTATGATCCTTTTTATTTCTGTGGCATCAGTTGTTAATGTCTCCTCTTTCATTTATGATTTTGTAATTTGTCTTCTTTTTTACTCAGTTAGTCTAGCTAAGGATTTGTTAATTTTATCTTTTTAAAAACCAACTCTTAGTTCCATTTTTTCCCCTATTGTTTTTCTGTTCTCTATTTCATTTATTTCTGCTCTGATCTTTATTATTTCCTTCCTTCTGCTATTTTGGGGCTTAGTTTGTTCCTTTTTTAGTTCCTTGAGTTATAAAGTTATGTTGTTTAAGATCTTTCTTTTTTAATGTAAGCATTTAGCCCTATAAAGTTCCCTCTTGGTACTGCTTCTGGTATATTCCGTAAGTTTAAGTAAATTGTATTTTTACTTTTGTTTGTCTCAGGATACTTTTAAAATTCCCCTTTGATTTTCTCTTTTACCCAGTGGTTGTTCAAAAGTGTGCGGTTTAGTTTCCACATATTTGGAAATTTTCCAGTTGTCTTTTTATTATTAACTTCTAGTTTTATTCCACTGTGGTCTGAGAAGACATTTGGTATGATTTCATTCTCTTTAAATTAAATTTATTAAGACCTGTTTTGTGACCTAACAGGTGACCTATCCAAGAGAATGTTCTGTGTGTGCTTGAGAATGAGTATTCTGCTACTGTTGGGAGAAAGTTTTGTATATATCTGTTTGGTGCATTTAGTCTATAGTTTTGTTTAAGTTAGCTGTTCCCTTATTGAAATTCTGCTTCTATGGTCTATCCATTATTGAAAGTGAGGTTATTGAAATCTCCTATTATTATTGTATTCTTGTTAATTTCTCCCTTCAGATCTGTCCATGTTTTATATATTTATGTACTCTAAAGCTGTGTGCCTATATGTTTATAATAGTCATGTCTTCCTGTTGAACTGAACCTTTTGTCATTATGTAATTACCTTTTTTGTCTCTAGTAATATTCTTTTAATTAAAGTCTGTTTTCTTTAATATAAGTATAGTCACCCTGAACTCTTTTGGTTGCCACTTGCATGGACTATCTTATTCCATCCAATTACTTTTGTATGTCCTTATATCTGAAGTGTTTCTCTTGTAGGTAGCATGCTGCTGGATATTTTTTTTAATCTATTCAGCCACACTATGTCTTTTGACTGGGAGTTTACTTCATTTACATTTAGAGTGATTATTAATAGGTGAGGACTTCTTGTTATTTTGTTAATTGTGTTTTTGTAGCTCTTATTTTCCTTTCTTGCTGTTTTCTTTGGTATTTGATATTTTTTTGGTAGTGGTTTGGTTTGATTCCTTTCATGTTATCTTTTGTATACCTACTATAGATTTTTTCCTTTGTGGTTACCATGAGGCTGTATAGATCTTCTTGTAGTAATAATAATCTACTTTAATTTGATAACAACTTAAGTTCAATTGCATACAAAAACTACACTTCCCCCAGTCCTACCCCACACTATTTGTTTTGAAGTCAGAATGTACTTTTTTACATATTATAAATCTGCTGTCAAATTTATATTGTAAATATACTGTAATTACTATACTATATTATATACTATAATTACTATACAATACTATAATTAATACAAGTCTTTTATCTTTTATATTAGGATGTGGGTAATATGTGTGCCACCATTACAATGTTGCATTATTCTGTATTTGACTATATATTTACCTTTGTTGGTGAGAGTTATACTTTTGTATGGTTTTACATTGCTCTTTAGCATGTTTTTGATTACACTGGAAGAACTCCCTTAAGTATTTCTTGTAAGGCAGGTCTAGTGGTGACAAACTTCCTCAGTTTTTGTGGGAAAAGCTCTATCTCTCCTTCATTTTTAAAGGATGGCTTTATAGACTTTAGTATTATTAGGTGAATTGTTTTTTGGTACTTTTAATATGTCATCCTACTCTTTTCTAGCTGGTAAAATTTCTGTTGAAAAATTTACTTATAGTATTATGAAGGTTCCCTTTTATGTGACCAGTTGCTTTTCTCTTGCTGCTTTTAAAATTTTCTCTGTCTTTGACTTTTGACAGTTTAATTACAATGTGTCCCAGTGTAGACCTTTTATGTTTAATTTTGGGGTCTATAGGCCTCTTGAGTATGGATGTCTCTTCTCTCCCCAGATTTGGGAAGTTTACAGTTATTATTTCTTTAAATAATCTTTCTGCCCTTTTCTTTTTTGCTTCTTATTGGACTTCCATAATGTGTTTTAGTTCATTTGATGGTGTCCTATAAATCCTGTAAGCTTTCTTCACTTTTTCCATTCTTTTTTCTTTTTTCTTCTCTGACTGGATAATTTCAAATGATCTGTCTTTGAGTTCACTGATTCTCTTCTCTGCTTGATCAACTGTCTTGTTGAAGGCCTCTGGTGTATTTTTTAGCTCAGCCATTTTATCATTTTATTCTTCAGCTCCATAATTTTTGTTTGGTTCTCTTATGTTTTCTATCTCTTTTTGGAATTTCTAATTTCATTCTTACATTGTTTTTCTGATTTCATCAAATTGTTTGTGTCTCTTGCAGCTTGCTGAGCTTCTTTTGAACAATTATTTTTATTTTGAATTGTTTGTCAGGCAATTCATGGATCTCCATTTCTTTATGGTTGATTACTGGAAGTTCATTGTTTCCCTTTGGTGGTGGTGTTTCCCTGATTCTTCCTGATTCTTGTAGCTTTGCTTATGTGTCTGTGCATTTGAAGAACTAATTACTTCTTCCAGATTTTGTGGACTGGCTTTGGTAAGGAAAGACTTTCATTTGCATGAAGGTGGAAAGTGGGAAGGCGGTGTGGGGGTGGTGATTGGGAGGTGTAGGCTGGAGCACATTGTGGTAGCACACCTGGTGACATGGGCTTCTAATACTAGAGTGTACAGTGGCTCCAGGTTAAAAAGGAGTGGTGGCTTGGGGACTCAAGCACTTAGGGTCTGTGACATCAGCAACTGTGTTTTCCTTAGTGGTAAGAGCTATAGTGCATCTGTGGTGGCTTTGAGGACTGTTGGGGTCCTCAGAGGTGCATGTGCTATGCTGCAGGGGCATGCATATACAGTGGAGGCCAGTGATACACATGCATGGCAGTAAAACCTAGGGGACACAGTGGGCAAGTGTGTGGCAGTGGGGGCTAGCAGCAAATGTGTGCAAAGTAATGGGGGCTAGCCATAGGTGTGCATCCAGTGGCAAGGGCTAGGGCCAATCAGAAGGGTTGGGGTTGATTGCCAACACATTTGCAGTGGTAAGTGCATGAGGCTACAGGGGTTGGGGCTGAATTTCAGCATGGTTGTGATGGCAAAAACAGTGTTGAGCAGGTGAGGCTTCAGGGGCTGGGACTGGTGCCATGTGCATGTGTGGCTTCAGAGGTCTACTACAGGTGCACATGCTGTGGTGGGACCAGTGGCCAGGGTCAGGGCTGACTGCATGTATACATGCTGCTATGCCAGGGCTGGGACTGGTGGTGTGTGTGCATGTGGAGGTGAAGGGTGGCAATAGTGGTCAGGTCTGGCTGTGTGTATGCTTGGATATGAGTTCAGGACCTATAGTGCATGCATACAAGGCAGTGACTGGTGGTTAGGGTTGGCAGTGGATGTGCACATGATGGTACAATTGGGACTGCTGATGGGATTGGGGTTGGGGTTGGTTCTGGGAGCACAAGAGGTGGCTGCACTGGATCCCAAGGCCAGGACACTCATAGTAGTGCTGGCTGGAGTGGCTCTGGCAGAGGGATAAGGGGTGGGGCAGCAGCTCAGTCAGCTGAGATCTGCAAAGAAGAAAAACTTCAGGGCCCTTGGTGGTGAAAGATGTAGGCATCTCTGGCTATTGGATTTATCAGTGGCAAGAACTTCTAGGTTCTTGTGGAGCAGGCCTCTGGGGTCTTGACAGCAAACACTGTAGGGTCATCAGTGGTGAATATTGTAAGGGATTCACAGTGGCTGCACTGGCTGTTGAGGTCCTCAGCAGTAAAGGCTGCCAAGGTCCTCAAAAGGTCTTTATTATGTGTTTTAAATATAGGTACAGAATATTTTGATTTGATGGTTTTTAGCTAATGGGTATTTAATTTTAGGTTTTAACCCTAAGGGAATTTTGCCTCTTGTTCATAAGTATAAAATATTTTAATCAGAATTATGACAAAATGGATTTCTTGTGTGAAAATATTTGAGGAAAAATAAAAATATTTTGGGGAATAAATGTCATTTTGTTAGTTTAATCTATTGGTCAATTTTCTCTACATAGTTGTATGTTCACAATTTTGCCATTTTCATTTTAAATTTACTGAAATTATTTTCATCACCATAAATTTTTTTCTTATAAAGTTTTTAACTGAGATTTGATCCATTGATCATTTTTTTGTCTCTGTAAAATATTAATTATAACTACTGCTGTTGAGTATTTTCCTCAGTGATCATTATCTCCACCAAATCCAATGTGCGTGAGTCAAATTTTATATATCATAATTTTACACGTGGAATTTTCTCTATTTACAAATTTATTTTTTCTTGCTTATTTGTACTAATCATATATATCAAACATTTAAAGAATGAAAGTTTGTATTTATTTCTTAGCTAATCTTAGAAGAAAATATGGAACAATTGCCTTCAGATAGTTTAAGATTGAGCTAATATCCAGGGCTGGTTTGTTGTATCAATAAGCCGATTCTTCCTTATTGTTTCAATCACTCTGTGTCCTAGCAGTGTTTCCAATTCAATTTTTATTTCTTACTATACTTAAATGTACTTTTTCTTTTTTTAAGTCCTGAAAAATTAGTCAGCTTAATAAATATCATTTTAATAGACACTTAGAAATCATATATTTGATCAACTATCTGTGGTTCTGAATAATATATGCTTAGGCCTTTATTTCTTTGAATAGCTGAGTTAATATAAATTATTTTATGGGAAATATTAATGATAAAATACTCATTAGTTGGTCATGAGATAACTGAATGAAGAATTAATAAAAAAAGTAGAGTGTGTTTAGAGGACTGAATTGATATAACATTGTAATATAAGAAAAGAAATTTAAAATAAATATAGTTTCAGGAAAAATGTTCCAATACTAAAATCATGCTATGAAATATCCTCCCATGGGAGGTGTGAAAACTTCAGTTATTCAAAACCAGTCTGGAAATAGCATTAAAAAAATATACCCATGGGAGTAATTTTATACAGTGGTTGAGTTGAGTAGGAGCCTAATAGGCCTTTACCATATCTACTTTGTGTGACTTAAATAAAATGGCAATTCTTACATAGTATTTGCCATTGGAAAGTAAAATTAAAAAATGACGTGACTAGTGCAGGTAACATGATTCTTTTAATAAAATGCAGTCACATTTTACTAACCTATCAAATAGTAAGAATAATGATGACTTTCAAAGAATTTTGAAAATAAAAAGTGTTATAAAGTGTTGTCAGGCTCTATTACATATTTTTATTCACATATATTACTTCTCTGGGAAAATAATTCTATAAAATGAAAAGTGGGAAAGAAAGGGGGATAATATAATAAAAAGAAAAAAATAAATAAGAGGAAAAGCAGAAAACATCTGCTAAGTACTTTAAAGGGCATCAGGTTTTAATAGGACCAGTTCAAGGACTATTTATTCACATTAAAATAAAAAAGAAATCCAGATGTTTCTCTTTCAAATGTGTTAAAGAAGTAAAAAATTACTCCTTTTGTTTTTGTGAATACTGGTAGCATTGTAATTTTCAATATCTTGTGTAATAAATACTTTACTGCTTGAACTTTTGAATATGTTTCATAATATTTCAGTTCATTTTCTTCATCTTTGAAAATAAAATTAATAAATATGTCTGAAAGATAATGATGTAAACTACAATTCCAAAAATTAAGAGTAGTTCAACCAACATACATTTCCATAATATTTATGTTATTCCATATTTCTTAAAAAAAAAGAAGTACAAGGTAACTTTAAAAACAACAGAAGCCAATTAATATGCCTAAACTTGTAAATGTTTATGATTAAGTCATCTAAATATGACTTTTTTTTGTTAATAATAGCTAAGAACGTAGGATCATTCTGTTCATTTACATTCATTACTACATGTGACAAGAAGAACAATTCAGTGCTTACTCTGTCCCAGGCTCTGTACATTCTCACAAAAACTGAAATGAGTAGTTTATTATCCTGTTGTTTTTTTTTTCTTTTTCAGTTTAAGACAATCTCTTAGTCCATTTGTGTTGCTGTAAAGGAATACCTGATGCTGGGTAAATTATTTTTTAAAAAAGCAGGGGGGGAGGAGGTTTATTTGTCTCATGGTTCTGCAGGCTGTACAAGAAGCATAGCACGGTCATCTGCATCTCAAAAGGGAATCTGACTTCTACTCATGGTGGAAGGCAAAGGGGACCCAGTGTGTGCAGAGATCACGTGGTGAAAAAGGAAGCAAGAGAGAGTGAGGGGGAGGTTCCAGGCTCTTTTTTAACAACCAGCTTTTATGAGATCTGATAGAGTGAGAACTCACCCCCCTGCCAGGTGGGCATTAATCTTCTCATGATCCAAACACCTCCCATTAGGACCCCACCTCCAACATTGGGATCAAATTTACACATGAGAGTTGGGGGGACAAACATCCAAACTATAGCAGAAGATGAGGTATAAAAGAATCAATTAACTTGCCGAAGTTATCATAGCTGGTAAGTTTCTTTACCTTTGTCAAAAATCAGTTGGACATATTGTTGTGGGTCTATTTCTCTGTTATCTATTGTGTTCCATTGGTTTCTGTTATAACTATTCAACTCTGTTGTTGTCATGCAAAAGCAGCCAAAGACAATATATAAATGAATGGCTGTGGCCGTATTCCAATTATGTATTTGACCCATAGGCTGCAGTTTGCCAACCCCTCTTCTAAAGAAAAGAGTCATAATTGAGGTAAAATCTCACTATTGAGAATATATTAGGTATTTAGAAAATATTGCTGAATTCCTTCAGCACTACAATGTTTAATATGCTAATGGCCTTGATATCATCTTAGTCACTATTTCTCACTTAAGTAACGTATGGAATTATTTAAAAGTCATTTAAATTATTTCAGTTACTTTTACTATAGTGTTACTTAAATATGTAAAAACATTAAAATATGGAAAAATTTTTTTGCTTTTACCTCATATATTTATATAACCCAAACTACAAAACAAATAAAATAAAATTAACATTGTTACCCAAAGCTTGTTACCTATTCCTGAAGCCAAATAAAAAAACGAGAACAAGTAGGTTGAGGAAAAAGGAAAGGAAGATTTATTCATTTGCCAGCAAATGAGGAGGATGGCAGACTCTCATCTCAAAGAACTACCATCCTCTTGCTGAGAGGAGTTTAGGCTCTTTTATAGGTACACAGTCATTTAGTTAACTCAGGGTCTTCATGACCTGTGCCACACCCTGTTCCCACTGGCCCCTGCTGGCTCAATTGTTCCTTATCTGATCTAATCTTGCAGTTTCTCCGTCATTTGTCTTGTGACCAGTGAGCCATCCCCTTCAGTAAGAAGAAGAGAACAAACAAACCAGCACAAACAGACCTACATACAACTTAAGCTTCCTAGGATTGTTACATTGTTACTGTGAGATTACAGTAGCTCTTTGGCTTAATTAATTTTTAACCCTGTAATAACATTGACAATATTAATTTGATGTAATCCATGCATGTCTTGTTAAAAATAAGTTACTTTCCTCAAGATGAAAATGGTACTGATTCTTTTAAAGCAAAGACTACTTTTAGTTTGATATGACTGTGTGATAATTCAATTCTCCATAACTTTTTTCTATTTGAACTACTTTGAATACTTTGTTCATTCAACATATTGATATTGATATTTGACCTTCACTTGGCAAAATTCATTACTTATATATAAATGGTTATTTTCTTATTAGCCTCTGACAGTTAAAAGCTCTTTTCTTGTTATACCAATATCATAAACACAAACTGGGTGCTGAATTTATGAAGTAGTTCATAAGTTTTGGATGGTCTTCCAATTATCCAGCATATACTTAAATTAAATATTTTGTCTTATAAATTAAAGAATAACATTTTAAAAACATCTTATCAAAAATAACCCCTTTAAGTATGTCCATGAAGCACCATTTAGGAAATGCAGATCTTGAATCTTTCTCTTTGAAAGCTGACAGCACAGTCTTTTGTGAAAATAATATCTGCCCAAACATATCTCTGGACTTTTGAAAACACGGGATTGTGTAATTTACCTATAGGTATTTGCTTTGGTATAATTATTTTATTCTGAAGAATTCACATGGAATCTTTGTTAGAATCTGAATTCTAGTTAGTACTATGACATACTTCTAAGATACAACTTAATGCAGTTTTATATTATTATTTAACAAGTTTTCACTTCATATCTACTACATGAGAGTATTGGAAGTAAAAATAAATGTAATGTTTGGTCCCTGTCCTAGAGCAGTTTATTATCCAGTTTCAGAAACAAGATAGTCACATTAAATTGTTAATATTAGTAGTTAACATTTATCAAATTCTTACTATTTTTCTGGTTTTATTTAACATATATTAAATCTTACACATATTAAATTATGTAATCATACAAACAACTTTATAAGGTAAGTACTATTATTTGCCTTCTTTTATAGAAAAAGGAACTAAAGCATGGAGCATTTAGATAACTTGCCTAAGATTCCACAGCTAATAAGTGGTACCTTTTAAACTAGGCAATGTGACTCAGTAGCTTGTGCCTTTAACCCTTACTCAATATTGTTTCTTCCAGAAGGGAAGTAATATCATCAGGTTGGTTGTAGAGGGCCAAGGTTTGAGTCGTATGATTTTACAAGTCCATTTTACCATCTCATTATACCCATTTGCCAATCCAATCAATACATTGACACAACCATTTTTGGTCATTCTATAATTGTGAAAATTGTTTGGCCATTATCACTCCCACATTTGATTGCATATTTACAAAAAGCCTCAGGTACTTAAACATATTCGACAGTATTTTGGGACACTTCTTCAGAATAACTGTCCCTTTTTTGTACTGCCCTAGATTGAACTAGTAAGGGAATTGCATTTAATGTGGAGTTTTTATTTCCTGATTGGCCATGTAGACACATAAAAAGAATCAAGAAAAAAATATATTATCATCGAATAAGCCTACTAGAGTTGGAAATTATTTATTTTATACTGATATATTCTGTATGTAAGTCAATTTTGATTGTTAATACTTTCAACATTCATAAATTAGCTCAATCAGAGATGAGTGATTTTTTTTCAGTAACTTTAATAATGATATTCACAGGACTTAAATTTAATGTGGAAGTTTTTTGATAAATGCATTTTACTTATTGAGCCAAAATTTTCCAAAGAAATTTAATTAACACTTTTTCAGTGATGGCTTAATAATTTAGGCTTTTTTTCCCTCTAAGTATAAGCCACTTAATTGACAGCATATCATATTTCAGTAATTGCCTGTCCCTGTAACAACTAAAAGCTATAGAATCCAGATGCTTATGGAGTAATGTCTTAATTTCCCTAATGAAACTTTTATGGTCTTATTGATTTTTGTGTCTCTTTAAGTGTTCATGTAACAGTGAAGATATACAAATATGATGTGTTTGGTTATAATGTTCAGGGACAAAGTGACAGATTTGATTTTTTTTTAAAGGAGTGGCTTCATTTAGTAGTTTAAAAATAAAAAATAAAGGCATTCCTGGAGGCAGTAGAAATAATCAGAGTGATGAAACTAGAGGAGAAAGGGAATGAGTTTTAAGAAGACATGAACATTTATTAACAGATACATATGTGCTTGCTGCCTTAAGCTATATATCAGAATTTCAATTTCATATATGCATATGTGAAATATATATAATAAAAACATTTTAAGTCGCATAGCTTAAGCAAGTAATTTTTCAAAATGTTTACTGATTCTTTGTGATTTTATTAATTTAATTGGCAAATTTTAGTGAGGGTTTACTACCATTTTTATTTGATTCAGAGATGCATTGTCCTCACATTTTAGTATTTTGAAATTGAAGTACACTGTTTAATCCATGTTAAATTTGCAGCCTCATTGCCAAAACTTTAGTAAAGCAATGAGTTGCTCTGTGGTCCTTACTGCCTGCAAACTTAACTATGTGAAGGTGCATATTAATCTAATTGTTAACTCAGCTGGATTATTTGCAAATTGGTAACCAAACAGAAGATTGAATTTTAATTTAATTTGGAATTATAATTGTAGCCCAAAATTTATAAAAATTATCATGTTGGATTGCAATATTTAAGTGAAAAGTATTGGGTGCAGAAGAGTATAAAATAGATTGCAAGATGAAAATTTATTATAAATGGAGAAAATATTTGTTACTGGAATGTTATCTGTATATTTTTAAAGCATCAACCAAGTCATTTATAGTACCTAATTAGAGGAAAAAATTATACAAAAAGATGAAGCTGAGTTTTATTTTGTTATTGAGATATTTGAAAAAGAACTTCTGGTCTCATTCCAACCCAGGCGATACAATTAAAGAGAGAAGAAATTGCCAAATCTCTTGGAACAGATCACAGAATTTTCAAAGGTAGGAAGGGTTGGTGTGATGATTTCTACATCATGAAAATCTATCCTTAAGATGCTGAGCAACTTTCAAAGCCTTCCAGCTGACTTCCTGCAGAAACTGTTAGCTTCCAGGGATACATAAGTCCTGTAAGGAGAAAAGAAATAGGAAATGTAGATGAAATCTGGATATTATTTGACATGGCAAAAGTTATACAGTCAATTCTGATGTGCTGAAGAAGTCAGTATCATGAGCATAGAGTATAAAAAGTAGTATTTCTCTGTTAGGTAGCTGAATATATCTGAAAGTGATTCAGAAGTTGTTTTGAGTTCTGAATTATTAAGAATATTCCTATATTCTCCAGGGTAAGGATACTTTATTACATAGGGAATGTCCAAAAGGCCTCTAGCCTATAAATAGGCTCTTTCTCTTAATACCAAATGGTAATTCCAACAATGAGAGAGCGGTCTAGAGCAAAACCTAAAGCAAGAGTAAGAAGAAGATGCTGAAAGAGAAGAGTGAAATGAACACATAGTCTTCAATACCTTAAAGTCTGATAGTGGAGGAGCCTGCAAACGCAGGCTAAAAAGGGATAGGTAGATAGAAGGGAAGAAAAATGGTGGAATGTATTATTATAGAAGCCAAGCAAAGATAGTGTTTCAAGAAGGAGGGAGTGATCAACTCTGTCAAATGCTGCTGCTGAAATAAATATTAAATAGGATAAGGGCCAAAACACACCCATCGAATTTAGGTATAGTGAGCTAACTAAAACTGATGGAAAGTGGTTTTCATGGGTAATGGGGCAGAAGACAGATTAGATTGTTCTGAGTAGTTAATGGGACAAAAGAAGTAGAGGCTTAATTTAAATAACTTTTCTGATAACTCAAAATGTGCAGAGGAAATGAGCTGAAGGAGCACTTGGAAGTGTGAGTTTTTTTTAATTTATATGAAAAAAATTCAAAGATAAATTTATGGGGGAATAGAGTAACCCACTGTGGTTCAAACTGCAGGTCCTAACTCATTAGTGTGTTGTAACATTAATTTAGTGAGTGGTGACCAGCATTAAAAAAAAGAGAGACAGAGAAAAGAAGAGAAAATATCAGTTCCTAATGCATAGGAAGGTATTATATTATGAATCTTTTGTTTTTGTTATTTGTATAAATTGTTAACTGCAAGCAGTAAGAGATATGTTTTGCATATTTATACATGATACTTATATATAGTATATATGATACTTATATATAATATAGATGTATATATAATCTGTATATATTGGGTTGCAACGTAATATATATTTCTTGTTGTGGGTCATAGTAAAAAGAAGAAATACTCTTTGAAAGCAAAAGTATTAAATGTTAGCATAGATCCTGGAGAATGTGGGAGGGGATGGGACTCAGATTACATGTAGGGGACTTAGCCTTCAAGAAGAAGAGAAACATATACTTTTTTTTTTAAATGCATGTATATCACTAGGGCAGGAAAAAAAATTGGCACAGATACAGGTGACTGTCAGATTTGACAGCAGAAGGTTGAAGGAATTCCTGTGTGATGGTTTTAATCATTTCAGTTAACCACAATACCATCATCTGTCGAGAGTAAAGGGTATAGAGAGGGTATCATGGTATGTAAGAATGGAGAAATTTTGAAATATTTTTAGTAGAAGTTAGATCAGGATGATTAGAGAATTACATTAAGGTTGTTAGTGAAAATTATAGGAATGCTAATCCATTTAGGAAGGTTTAGCTGTCTGAATGTAGATAGGCACAGGCCATATGCATTGTTGGATTCTAGGTGGAGACTTTGAAAGAACAAATTACCAAGGAAAGTTAGTGTGTTGGTAAAAAAATGATAGAAATGAAAGACTGTAGAATCAATTGAAAATATAAGGAGTGTGATATTTTGGAAGAAAGTGGAGAGGTCAATGGAGCTGAAGCCCCAAAGAGATTGAAGCACAGTTGGAGTTGGGGCCTTTAAGCAGGTAAATGGGAATTTTTGTGAGAGAATGGAATGTTTGTGATTTTGGAAATGGAAAATTTTTCAGTGATAAGTTATAAGGGATTGGCAGAGATGATGTGAAATAGATTATTAATGATAAGGAAGTCAGAGAACAATTAAAGCATGATGTTGGCTAGATTGTCCAAATGCACATTGAATTTCCTGAGATGATGGCAAGAATAGAGGAGGAGAGCAATACCCTGAGCTAGGTACCAAAATCTTTAGTGAATGTGATGAATTGGTCAGGTGGTTGGTAGATGAAACCAAAAAGGAATGGGAGCTTTTTAAGAACTGTAAGAGCTCTTGCAGAACTGGCAACAATGAGAATTGCAGCCCCATTTCTAACCAGTGAGCTGCGTAATATGAAGCTATTGACTAAGAGTACCAGCTCTGGATTCAGACTGCCTGGATTCCATGGTTAACTTCATCTCTGTATACTTCTATGACCAGAGAAAGTTATATAACCTATGTTTCACTTTCATATCTGTAAAATGTGGATAAAATTACCTAACTCATGGAATTGCTGTGATAATTAAATGAAATAAATTAATGAAATTTATTCATGAAATAAATGTGTGTACAACATTGTTATAGTGCTTGCACATAGGAAGTGCATGATAAATGTTAGCTGTTATTATTGGCTATTATTTTCTAGAATGTTACAAAATAAATAGCCTCCACTTGGAAGAGTTGTAGAAGATTCCTCAGTAGTCATTCTTTTTTTTTAGTAAAATGAATGTTTGGGGAAGCTGGTAGGGTTGTAGGGATTTGCTAGTTTTATAGGGAGAGTTCCAGACAGCCCAGTGGAATGGTTTTGAAGGGAAAGGAAGAGTGAATGGGATGGTGGGTCAGCGAACCATGGGGATGAGATTAGAACTAGAGATAGCTTAAAAAGCTTATATACTCACAATGCAATTGCCCCAATGGCACATCATTCACAAAGACTCTACACAGAAGCTGAGGTAAAAATCAGGGATATGAAACAGTTAGTGAATTTAATCCCAGCAGTCATTCGAAGGAAGGGAGACGCTTTGGCCTTACAGCACTCATACATATATGGTCTGGAAGGGAGGTGTGGGATGAAGTAGAATACTTCTTTTTCTTCTAGTGTCAACACCTACATTGAAAGCAATTGTGACTCTCAACTGTGAGTAAATGAGTACAAGCCACAGGGTCTCCCCTGGAAGTAGGAGGGGATGTACATTGGCAATAGTTCCCATACATATCCAGTTGGTATACATATGCTTCTCTCCAGTCATTATCATTTCTCTGTTTCCATCAAGGTCATTATCATTTTATTAACTGCCATTTACTTGTTTGTTTGTTTATTACTAATGAATGTGAAATCAATAAGAGCAATGATTCTTTCTCTCTTGTTTAGAATAGCATATGCAGTGCCTGGACAGCCACCTTTATTTGTTAAATGAATATTCTCTTTTCCTTTCAATTCAGGACATTTATATTATTTTCAGGATGACACACCTCAGTCTAATATGTGGAGTTACTTTGCCTTATAAAAATTTATTGCTGTTAACTGCTGTTATTGCTGCTAATATTTTTTAAGCAAGTGCGTGCTACTTGGTATAATTCACCATTTTGAATTTGTCTTTCTTATGTTATAAAACATAAAATCATGATTAGTCACTAAACACAAATGAATGATTTTCTTGTGCAGTGGGATACAAAATAATTATATGTTGTCAAAATTTAGAATTATTTTTGTGAAACTTAACACATTTTGTTTATTTTATTAAGTCGCTTGGCAAGGTAGAGTATTTGGTTCATCAAAAGTGCTGCACTTAGAACTCGAAAAAAATGGCGCTGTGATAGGGTCCTCCCACCGCACCGCTCCCAGGGAAGGGGGTGAAGAACGCCAGCGGCTGCCTGCGAGCACAGACCGCTCACTCCGAAAACAGCATTGCGAATGACAGAGAAACAACGCCGAACGCCCAGCCCAAGAAAACAGGTACAAAATTTTCACAAAGATCGGAGGGCGCACGGAGCACAATAGAGCCCAGAGCGCGGGAAGGACGCGCTCACCAGGTCGGCGCAGCGCGACCTGCCCCCCAAGCGGTTACGCGCCTCCCCATACACGCAGTCAGGGACAAGCCCAGAGTTGGGACAGAGCGGTTGCTCGGGCCGGCGAGCCCTGTGGAGAGGAGGAGGAAGAAGCCAGAGCCAGACACAACTCGCAGCTGCAATATACAGAGACTGCCGAGGGCTGGGGAGGAACTGGGCAGGGACGGAGTGGAGATACAGCTTCCCGGGACAGTGCGCGGGAACCGCAGGCCGGCACTGCGCCACTAGAAGTCAGCGGGACTGGGCCCAGGAGTTTAACGGAGAGCGGGACACGCCCTTAGAGGCTGTTAGCAACTGCTGCTGCGGCCGGCGGAGAAAAGCTGCGCTCCTGGCGTGATTGGAGCCCGGCTGTGCGCCAGGCTGGCGGCGGCCGCCATCTTTACAGCCGCCCGCGCGGAGCTGTGAGCCGCGTCTCTAGCTCCGCCCCGCCCCGGCCCGGGGCTCTTCCGCTGGGGCGAGACAGGCTTTGCCTTTGGTGGCCAGGGACACCTTCATCCGTGGGTTCCAGGTGGGACGAGATCCCGGAACTGTAGCGGCGGGACCTTTGAGTATTGGAAACAGTTTGCAGCTCGTCCATCTGGTTCCGCTACCCCCGCTCTGGCCTCCGACAAGTCCGCTCCGAGCTGGTCCTAGTGCCCGCCCTTCAGGTCCCAGCCCTCCTGTACCCCAGAGATCTCTCATTTTGAAGGTTGCTGGCTATAGTGACTCATTTGGTATAACTGCTGGTTCCCATGACAACCAAATACCTCAAGAGCCACAGGCTGAACCAGAGCAGCTCCCCATAATCCTGCCCAATTCAATAGGGAATTTCGCGCCACCCAAGAGCGCTTCCAGCGGCCACCACTCCCCCCTCCCCGTGGAAACATCCCCCCGGTGGAGACTGCTGGGGATAGAGACGACCACCCGCCTCGCCTTGGGGTCTAGTGGTGAAAAAGGGGTGCACAATTGGAGATCCCCCTATCAACCAGTATCACGCGGAGACACACATCAGAAGGGCAGACACACGTGGCTAGATAAGCAACCTCTGAGCTGTGTAGAATTATCCCAACTCAGCTCTCACACTGCAGCCAAAAGAAATTGTGTTTCTACACACACCTCAGGAGGAGCAGGGTCAAAGTAACCCCTAGGAGCTACAAGGCCCCTCCCAAAGCACGGGGCTTTTGCATACCCCAACTGGGGAATCAGAGTCTGCCACGGGCATAACAGAATACCTAGCTAATAGGGAGCGGAGGACTCATATCCTCAAGTACAATTCATTAGCTCAGAGCCCAAGCTGGGAGGTCATTCTCACCACACTCCACTGGGAAGAGGAGAAGACCACAGGTCAGAGTTAACTCAAGATCCGCCAAACTTGCTAAAATACACCTAAGGCAATACAGGCCACTACTTCTCTCCCTGGCTTTGCCAAGGAACAATAATTGTGGGCCTGGTGACAGGGCCATAAACTAGCTCTAACACCCCCAGCTCTCGACCAAGAGGCCAGATGAGAAAAAACCAGCGAAAGAACTCAGGGAACATGAAAAATCAGAGTGAAAAGTCACCCCCAAAAGAAATTATCAGTTCCTCAGCAATGGATACCAACCCAAATGAAATGGGTAGAAGGACAGAAGAGGAATTTCGTTTATGGATTATAAGCTCAATGAAATGCAAGAGAAAATTGAATCCCAGCACAAAGAAACCACAAGAAAAATGCAAGAAATGAATGAAAATTCTCCAAAGAAATAGAAATATTATGGAAAAATCAAACAGAAATTCTAGAAATGAAAGAAGCATTCAAGGATCTACAAAACACAGTGGAAAGCCTTAAGAATAGGCTGGACCATGCAGAGGAAAGAATTTCAGAGCTAGAAGACAGCTCCTATGCGCTAAATAAATCAGCCGAAGAGAAAGAACACAAAAACAAGAGGCAGGAAAAAAGCATACAAGAAATGTGGGATTATGTAAAGAGGCCAAACATAAGGATCATAGGTATCCCTGAGGGAGAGGAAGAAAATTCGCATGGGCTGGAAAATTTATTTGAAGGAATAATAGAGGAAAATTTCCATGGCTTAGCCAGAAATCTCGATATCCAAGTACAAGAAGCACACAGGACTCCTGGGAGAGTCAACGTGAAAACACATTCACCACGCCACATAATTATTAGACTGACCAAAGTAAACACAAAAAAGGCACTCCTCAGAGCTGTAAGACGAAAAGAGCAGGTAACCTACAAAGGGAAACCGATCAGATTAACTGCAGATTTCTCAGCTGAAACCTTACAAGCCAGAAGGGAATGGGGAGACATCATCAATCTCCTAAAACAAAACAAAGGTCAACCCAGAATTCTGTATCCTGCCAAACTAAGCTTCTTATATGAGGGAGAAATAAAGACCTTTCCAGATAAGCAATCACTGATAGAATTTGCAAAATCCAGACCGGCCTTGCAAGAAATGCTTAGGCCTGCATTATACACTAAACAGAGCAACAGACACCCACCTATGTAAAACTACACAAAAGGTAAAACTCCAGAAACCAGATTCCACAATGATGCAAGAGGTAAAACAAAAGATACCACCCAACAGAATAATCAGAAATTTATCCCAAATATCAATATTCTCAATAAATGTAAATGGCTTGAACTGCCCATTGAAGAGACATAGGCTGGCTGAATGGATTAAAAAATACAAACCAAGTATCTGTTGTCTTTAGGAAACACACCTTACACACAAAGACGCATTCAGACTCAAGGTGAAAGGATGGAATACAATTTTCCAGGCTAATGGAAACCAAAAGAAATCCGGAGTAGCCATCCTCATTTCAGATGACATAAACTTTAAAGCAATAAAAGTAAAGAAGGACAAAAATGGACACTATATAGTGGTGAAGGGAAAAATTTCACAAGAGGATTTAACAATCCTAAACATTTATGCACCCAACACAGGAGCACCCAGGTACATAAAGCAAATACTGCTAGATCTAGACAACATAATAAGCAGCAATGCCATAATAGCAGGGGACTTCAACACCCCACTGACGGAACTGGACAGATCCTCCAAACAGAAAATAAGCAAAGAAGCAAAAGACCTAAACAGGACTGTAGAACATTTGGGCCTAACAGATAGCTACAGAACACTCCACCCAAATAACACTGGATATACATTCTTCTCATCAGCTCATGGAACTTTCTCTAAAATAGACCACATCCTAGGCCGCAAAACAGATCTAAACAAATTCAAAAAAATAGAAATCATACCATGTATCTTTTCAGACCACAGTGGAATAAAATTAGATATCAATTCCAACAGAAACTCACATCTTCCTCCAAAAACTTGGAAACTAAACAATCTATTGCTGAAAGATTATTGGGTCAAGGAGGAGATTCAAATTGAAATCAAAAGATTCTTCGAATTAAACGATAATAAGGACACAAGTTATCAAAATCTGTGGGATACAGCAAAAGCAGTCCTGAGAGGAAAACTTACCGCCCTAAATTCCCACATCCAAAAGACAGAAAAGTCACAAATCAGTAAACTAATGAATCATCTTAAGGAAATGGAAAAGGAAGAGCGAAGAAATCCTAAAGCCAGCAGAAGAAAAGAAATAACCAAAATCAGAGCAGAATTAAATGAAATCGAGAACAAAAGAACAATACAGAAGATCAATGAAATGAAAAGTTGGTTCTTTGAAAAGATAAACAAAATAGACAGACCACTCGCCAGGTTGACCAGAAGCAGAAAGGAAAGGACTCTAATAAGCTCAATTAGAAATGAAAAAGGAGAAGTCACAACTGATACCATGGAAATACAAAACATCATCTTTGAATACTACAAAAACCTCTATGCCCACAAACATGAAAACATGGAGGAAATGGACAAATTCTTAGAAACACACTACCTCCCTAGGCTCAACCAGGAAGAAACAGAATTTCTAAATAGACCAATATCTAGCACTGAAATTGAAGCAGAAATTAAAAATCTACCCACAGAAAAAAGTCCCAGACCAGATGGGTTCACACCTGAATTCTACCAAGCCTACAAAGAAGAACTGGTGCCTATACTGCAGCAATTATTTGAAAGTATCCAGAAGGATGGAATCCTCCCAAACTCATTCTATGAAGCCAATATCACCTTGATACCAAAGCCAGGAAAGGACACAACAAAAAAAGAAAACTACAGACCAATATCCCTTATGAATATAGATGCAAAAATTCTCAATAAAATCCTTGCAAACCGAATTCAAATGTACATCAAAAAAATAATCCATCACGATCAGGTGGGCTTTATTCCCGAGATGCAGGGATGGTTCAACATACGCAAATCTATAAATGTAATTCACCATATAAATAAAAGCAAGAACAAAGATTATATGATCCTTTCAATAGATGCAGAAAAGGCTTTTGACAAAATCCAGCACCCTTTTATGATAAGAACTCTTAACAATATAGGCATAGATGGCTCATTCCTAGAAACTATTAAAGCCATATACGATAAACCCACAGCCAATATCATACTGAATGGGGAAAAATTGAAGGCATTCCCCCTTAAAACTGGCACCAGACAAGGGTGCCCACTATCTCCACTTCCTTTCAACATAGTGCTGGAAGTCCTGGCCACAGCAATTAGACAAGACAGAGGAATCAGGGGCGTCCAGATAGGGGCAGAAGAGGTCAAACTTTCACTATTCGCAGATGATATATTATACATAGAAAACCCCAAAGATTCAACCAAGAGATTACTGGAATTGATAAATGAATTCAGCAAAGTCTCAGGATACAAAATTAATACACACAAATCCATAGCCTTCATATATGCTAATAACAATCAAGCCAAGAAACAAATTAAAGATGCTATACCTTTCACAATAGCAACAAATAAAATTAAATATTTAGGAACATATCTAACTAAGGAGGTCAAAGACCTATATAGAGAGAATTATGAAACACTGAGAAAGGAAATTGCAGAGGATGTAAATAGATGGAAAGCCCTACCATGCTCTTGGATAGGCAGAGTCAACATAGTAAAAATGGCTTTGCTACCTAAATTAATTTACAGAATCAATGCAATCCCTATCAAAATATCAACATCATTTTTTGCTGATCTAGAAAAAATAATTCTATGCTTTGTGTGGAACCAGAGAAGACCCCATCTAGCCAAAGCAATCTTAAGCAAAAAGAACAAATTGGGAGGCATCTATCTACCAGACTTCAAACTATACTACAAGGCTATAGTAACCAAAACTGCATGGTATTGGCACAAGAACAGACACGTAGACCAATGGAACAGGACTGAGAATCCAAATATAAAACCAACCTCATACACTCACCTGATCTTTGACAAATTCCAGAAAAATGTACACTGGGGAAAAGATTCCCTATTCAACAAATGGTGCTGGGAAAACTGGATGGCCATATGTAGAAGACTGAAAGTGGACCCACACCTCTCACCTCTCACAAAAATCAATTCAGAATGGATAACAGATCTAAACCTAAGACATGAAACCATAAGAATTCTCGAAGAAAATGTTGGAAAAACTCTTATGGACATTGGCCTAGGCAAAGAATTTATGAAGAAGACCCCCAAAGCAATCACAGCAGCAACAAAAATAAATACATGGGACCTGATCAAATTGAAAAGCTTCTGCACAGCCCAGGAAACTATCACTAGAGTGAACAGACAACCTACAGAATGGGAGAAAATATTTGCATGCTACACCTCTGATAAAGGGCTGATAACCATAATCTATACAGAACTTAGGAAAATCAACAAGAAAAAATCAAACAACCCTATTAAAAAATGGGCAAAGGACATGAACAGAAACTTTTCCAAAGAAGACAGAATAATGGCCAGCAAACATGTAAAAAATTGCTCAACTTCTCTAATCATCAGGGAAATGCAAACCAAAACCACAATGAGATATCACTTAACTCCAGTGAGATTGGCTCATATCAAAAAATCCCCAAATAACAAATGTTGGCAGGGATGTGGACAATAGGAACACTCATACACTGCTGGTGGGACTGCAAATTAGTACAACCTCTATGGAAAGTAATATGGAGATACCTCAAAGAATTAAAAGTAGAATTACCATTTGAGCCAGCAATCCCACTACTGGGTATTTATCCAAAAGATAAAAAGACATTTTATAATAAAGACATCTGCTCACGAATGTTCATAGCAGCACAATTCACAATTGCAAAGTTGTGGAAACAACCCAGGTGCCCATCAATACACGAGTGGATCAATAAAATGTGGTATATGTATACCATGGAGTATTACTCAGCAATAAGGAACAACAGTGAATTAACACATCTGTTATTATCCTGGTTGGAGCTAGAACCCATTCTTCGAAGCGAAGTGTCACAGGATTGGAAAAACAAGCACCACTGGTACTCACCATCAAACTGGTACTAACTGGTGAACACTTACATCACACAGGGCAATAACATTCATCTGAGGGCAGGCGGGCGGGAGGCGGGTGGAAGGGATGGAAAAAACTCTCACTGAATGGATGTGGGGAGCACAGTTTGGGAGATGACCACGATTGTGGCTCTGACACGGGCAGAACAGGGGCAATGTGTATGGCCAAAGTGTTGTACCCCCATGATATTCTGAAAATAAAAAAATAAATTAAAAAAAAAAAGTGCTGCACTTAAAAAGAGGCAGAAGAAATATGACTTTCCTCACTAAATTGGTCTCTGCTTTTTAACAGCCCTCTTAACTTTCTTTCATAGCCCTCAAAATGAATTGGAATTCATTTCAGATTGTAAAAACCCAGTAACTTCGTGAAGTATTCAGAATCTATAGCACTATTCTTTCTGAGAGTATGACCAAATGGTCAACTGAAAACCTTTCTTCAGCACCAGTAATAGACATTTTCAGAAAACACAATTTTCTGAAAAATAATAAAGTGGTAGCTTCATATTGACGTTTGCTTTGATACACTTGAAGGGATAGTAGTTTTTTTTTCTGATAGCAAAGACCATATTTAGTTTTTATTGAGTATCTGCTAAGATTATTCTTTGGGATTTACAATTTATAAAAGAATTATAATGAATAATGAAAATTTCTATCTTTTGTCTTCAGTTCTGCTCCTTTTCAGTCTACTTTGTTGGAGTACCTTGATTTGATCTGGGAACTCTTAAAATCTCTGTTGATATTTACTCTATACCTAATCTAATTTCAACCCACATATATACAGTCTATACCTCTCTCCTTAGATTTAGATTCATATATCAAATTATTATCTTGACATACCCACTCAAAAGTACCAAAGATGTCTTAGATTTAACAGGGACAAGAACAGATTAATTTATTTCCTTATTCACCAAACTTAAGTCTTTTTCCTCATACTATTTGATACCAACATCCATTCACCCTGAGTAAAGCAAAAGTTGAAGTGTTTTCTTCATTATTTACATCTATGCTATTAGGAAGGTCAGTCAAATCCACTTTAAAGATATGTTTACTGCTGCCCACTCTTCTCTCTCTCTTTGCACTCTTTGAAATCAATTCACCATCATTCCTATCTAGATTATTACAAGTGTCTCCTAATGGCATTGACTTCAGTTTTAGTCATGCTTTTCTTCATAGAGAAAGACCATTTCTATTTCCCAATTATTTGCTCTAAGAAAAGTCTAAACTGATTTGGGTCATATGGGCACCCCAGAACTAAGTACTGGACCAGAAGGAAACATTGCTCTTGTTTGTCAAGAGTAGCTATGTTGAATTTTGGCTAAAGTGGGGTCAGCCCCACTGAAACCACAGGGACAGAAAGAAGGGAAAGATCAATCCCTAAAGGAACATCAAGACATTATTTCCAAGAGACGGGGAAATAGATATGAGGAAGGTTAAAAACAATGGATGTATACCACCTCCATTGTTGTCTTCTGCTATAGATTGAATTGTACCTCCCAAAACTTCATATGTTGAAGCCCTAACCACCTAGTGTGATGATATTTGAAGACGGGGTCTTTGAGAGGTAATAAGGTCATGAGGGTTGAGCCCCCATGATGGAATTAATGCCCTGATAAGAAGAGACATAGAATCAATCATTCTCTCTCTCTCTGCTATGTGAGGATACAGAAAGAAGATTGCAAACCAGAAAGAGAGCCTTCACCAGGAACTGAATCAGCTGGCACCTTGATCTTGGATTTCCCATCTTCCAGAACTATGAGAAATAAATACTTGTTATTTAAGCCACTCAGTCTATAGTATTTTGTAGATTTTGCCCAGACATTTTTTTAAAGCACCTCTCCACACCTTCCAAAAGCAGTTGTGTATTTGGTAGGGAGCAAATCACCTATTTGTGGTCATTATACCTGGATTACAGTTTATAGAACTGTGCTTAGAATGTTTTAGATCTTATCAATAACTCAGTACCATCAGGCCTTCACTGGATGATTTTAAGGGATCTTCAAGGTAAAATCATATAACGTTTTAAAAAAATTTAATAGACTTTTTAAAGAGCAGATTTAGGTTTATTAAAAAATGAGCAGAAAGTATAGAGAACTCTCATATACCACTTCTGTTACCCCCCACTGTACACAGATTCTCCTATTATTATCTTTTATTATTTTTAATGTTTTTTTAATTGTTGTGCCAGAGAATTGACAGAATTCCAGTGTGACCTCCATAAATAAAATTTATTCTAAGCAACTCTAGATCTACAAACTTTAGTGTAATTATTAAAAGTGTGTCTTTTGTATCAAATGGTTGCATTTGTGATCAAATTCTGGTTCCATTGCTTGCTAGCCATGGGATGTCAAACAAGCTTATTGTCTTTGAGCCTAAATTCCATTGTCTATGATGTAGGAATAATAATATCTAACTCATAATGTTGATATGGGGATTAAATGAGATTATATAAATACGGCATTGATACAATGTCTATCTTAAGGAAGTGTTGTTATTTTTATTACAAATAACTAATGTCACTTTTTTTTTTTTTACAAGTAATGGTGAGGAATTTAAGGAACATTTAAGGAAACATAATTTATGGTGGAAAAGCAAAGCAGTATGTTAGAAAAGAGAGAGAATGGGCTTTGGAGTGAAACTGCTTGAATCCCTGTATAACCACATATAAACTTGGTGACTTTGGACAAGTAGTTTAAATTACCTGGTCATCTATTTTTTCAACTTAAAAATTGAAGTATTGTTACTCATATTTTGTTCTGAGAATTAAATGAGGTAATCTATATAAAGCATCTCTCAAAGTGTTTTAACATAATTGGCCAAAGTATATTTACTCTCTATAAGGAGCGTGCATATGTAATCTTTTCTGGTTATGTGAGATGATAAAATATAAATATGGTAAGTGTGAACTATTTGGTTTATTTGGATATTCAACAAAACTTTTGACAAGTTTCTGTACCAAAAGTTAACTAAATATGAAATTCCCAACAGCTTTCTAGTTATTATTTTCTTGTAAATGATTTTACTAAGGTATTACAAGTAAACAAAAATGGTCACATCTCTTCATGGACAGTTGTGTTGCCATATACCCGTACCCTTTTTACTCTAAATTCGAAAGCCTCCATAATTCTCAACTGAGTGATCTTGTGCTAGTTATCTAACCTTTCTATGCCTTTACAACTTAGCTAAAAAATATTTATTATGACAGCCCACCTGATAAGGTGATTATATGTAAAGGACTTATGTGTGTTTATGTACCTATGAAGCTCTGGCATACATCTGAAAGGCGAGCAACTTAGTCACCATACAAAATATGAAATTTTGTTGTGTGTAAAGAAATCAGGATTGTCTTTTCCCTTATAGTGGAAGTTTTTTCTTCTGTATTTTGCAATGTTAAGAAAGCCAAGTGTGTGTTCTGTTTGGGAGGCCCCTTCACTTGGAAAGGTCAAGCAGAGATGTATGGTAGAGCCAAGAGTAAAGGAAATAGGAAATGAATTTGTATAGTTGGCCCTGCTCCAGGATTTAAAAATGAGAGTTAGACTGTTGCTTTGTAGAAGAAGAAAGGATAGGGTTTGTAAACAGAAGGCCTAGCTAGGAATTAAGAATGTGCATATATGTGGTATCTTTGACATCATATTTCTGGGAAACTTTAAGCATAGTCTTAGGAGATTAGAAGGCATATATCTCAGAGGCTAATATTTGAGGGAAATAAATTTATGGCTAGTGATTAACAAAACAGTAAACAATTATTTCTTTTTTTCCCTGGGGGTCCAAAGTAATTTGACATTTTTAATGAAAATATTTTATTATGTATATGAATATATACACACACACATTTCAAACAGTACTATGCTATGAAATAGTGTAAAATCTAAGTTCTGAGAAATTTTAGGGACAAATAAAAACACTGACTTTTAGGATAGGATCTTGCCCCAAATCTTACAACCCTTATGACAGAGCTTGGACTGGAACTCAGGTTTCTCATCTGACTGCTCTTCTCAGTCCATGATGAAAAGTAGTAGATGAGGTTCTGTGTGGTGACATGCCAAACAATAGCTACATAACAATAAACATTAAGATTTAAATAAACATTAAATTTTCAAAAGGATTATTTTATGGGTGCTGGTGACATTTGAAGAGTGGCCACTCATAGTTGCTCTCTGATAGATCTTCTGTCTTTGTAGGTCTTGAAGGAAGGTGAAGAGGAAGTTTCTACATGAAAGGGTTTAGTAGATTGGACACACTGCCTTAAATATCTCTATATACTTGTCTCTTAATGATGCTAAAATTTCCCTGCTTCTTTGTCTAGAACTACACATTAAAAGATGTGACTTTGGACCATTCTAATAAGACTCACTTTTTCTATTTTCCAATCAGTTAACTGTTTGATAGTGTTTTCGAAAATAAACCTGTTTAGTGAGCTGCACGATTTCTTTAATACTGAACAGTTTTGGAGTATCTGGCAAAAACGTGAAATTAAAGTCATTCATATATGTAAAATATGTACAGCATGTTTTTATAATAATCTAATATTTATTTAGATATATAGAAATAGACAAATACATGAGGAAAGAAAGTAAATCACAAACTGATTGACAAATCATGAAAAATGACTTTCACATTAGTGCATATTACCAAGAATATAATTTTTTTTATTTTGTAAAGAGTAATGATATGTAAATATAAATAGGAATAGTAAAAAATAGAAAAGTATTGAATGCTTTGTAAATGAAATTTTTATAATCTAGATTTGCTGAGGCTAAATCACTGGCATTTTTTTAAGTGCTTAACAGTGTATCTTCCTTTAGTGGGAAAGAAGTGCTTTACAGTAAGTATGTCACTGGATTTATTATTGTGCTGGTTTATTTCCCCTTAGTATTTTTACATGGTGTTCTGTTTATATTTAGTATTATATTCAAAACATATTTTTAGGGTATTTTCAGTTTTGTACTCCACAGGATTTTTCTAGGTATAACATTTGTTGATGAAGGCAGGGAAACATTACACATCAACAAACTGTAACTTTGTCAGGGCCGGACAGAACTATTCCTCAAATGCTCCTGCTCACACTTCACAGAGTGGCACTTTCATGTGGGCCAGGCAATCGATGGCTATAATCATCTGACAAAGTTTTTTATTCACAAAGGAAAACATCTTCCTATTCCTTCCTACTCAGTCTTACCACATGGTAAATTTTCAACAAGGCTCTTTTGAGAATCCTTTATTTCCATACTTCTTTTTCCTTACATCTTAATCAATTTTCCAAACCCAACTTAGAGTAGATCACAAATGTGTATTTTTTCTTCAGCTTCTACTCTCAATCTTCCAAGCATTAATGGGCGTAGTCATAAAATTGGCCTAATTAACATCGAGTCCAGTTTTATTTCCCTTATTAAGTATGGTCAAATTCAGAGAAATCAAAAGGAAACTATAAAGTATTGAATTCCTATCATGTGACTATCTTTGGGCTTAATATTTAACATGTATTTTCAACCAATTTTACCTTCATAATATCTGTGGAACCAACCTCCTTTTATTTTCCACTGTCTCTACTCAAAGATCCCAGTTATTCTTGGATTACTGGCTTATTGCAAAAAAATGCCCTAACAAATCTCCCTATTTCCAGTATATCCATTTTAATCCATTTTATGTGTTGCTCTCAGATAAATGTTTCTAAGTTGTAGTTCTTTTTTTTTTTTTTTTTAATTAATTTTTTTAATTTCAGGATATCATGGGGGTACAACACTTTGGCCATACACATTGCCCCTGTTCTGCCCGTGTCAGAGCCACAATCGTGGTCGTCTCCCAAACTGTGCTCCCCACATCCATTCAGTGAGAGTTTTTCCCATCCCTTCCACCCCCCTCCCGCCTGCCCGCCTTCAGATGAATGTTATTGCCCTGTGTGATGTAAGTGTTCATCAGTTAGTACCAGTTTGATGGTGAGTACCAGTGGTGCTTGTTTTTCCAATCCTGTGACACTTCGCTTCGAAGAATGGGTTCTAGCTCCGACCAGGATAATACCAGATGTGTTAATTCACTGTTGTTCCTTATTGCTGAGTAATACTCCATGGTATACATATACCACATTTTATTGATCCACTCGTGTATGTTCTTGTTTACTTTGCAGTGTTTTGTCATTGTCTGTTATAGTAGATTCCAAGGTGAACATATTTAAGTGAAGACACAAGATGATACACTAGGATATGGGAAGAATATGTTAAAACTTTATTTGAATTATTACAATAATGAAGATTATATATTTTATAAGTGAGTGAGTAAATATAAAGGTATTGAATGAGATGTTTTTCTAATAAAGGTGCATGATTATTAATAACTGGAATCCCTGGTCTGTAGAATGAAGTCCAGGTAACTTAGCCAGGCATTCATTACCTCTCAAATCTTTGCCCCAACCATCATTTTCAGGCCATATCTACATTCAGTCTTTATTATAGTCAAACTGAGGTCCATTTGCCACAGAAATTCCCCACTTTCCTAACTGAATATTTCCTCTGCCTAGAATGTTTCCTTTTATCCCTTTATGCTCAAATCTTTACTACTTTGCAAATTCTAGGTCAGATGCTAATTCCTTTGTAAAACTTTTAGCAGTTAGAATAGTTTTGATTATAAATAACAGAGAGCCACTCAAATTGTTATAATTAATAAATAACATTTATAGGCTTATGCCACTGAAAAGTTAAGATAAGAGAAAAGCTTCATATACAATTTCATCAGGCCTCTGCCATTTACTCACAATTTCCGAGGCTAGTCATTCCTTCACGTGCTGTCTGTTCTCAGGTTGACTTCCTTCAGTGTTACACAATGTTGGAACAATTCTAAGCCTTACATTAACATTCCATATCATTTAGAGCAAGAAAAAGAGAGCATCTTCCCACTCTCCCCACACACTCACCTCTAATTCAGTAAAAGTCCTTGGCCTCATACTGAAATAGCTTAGGTCATCTTGTCACTCATATGGCCAGAGAAATGCTGATTAGATTAGGTGATCCAGAGATCACCTCTGAGTTAAGTTAGTCAGGGTCCTTTCCAGGGGTTTGCAGGTCGTCAATTTCATGGTGTTTCATAATTGAGAAAAAAATTATTTGCTAGGGAGGCAAACCACAATGTCTACTACAAGCTGTAAGTCATTTATTAGTTAAAAGTGCACTTTTTATATTCTGAATTAATATATTTTATTAATATATTTTCTTATATCACTTTTTTCCTTGTATTATAGCAATTTTCTTTCATATTTGCCAGGCTTTGCTTGAGGAGCAAATACCCATATGTGATTCAGCTTTTTATTCAACTTTCCCTTGTCTAGCATCTAGCATAATGCTTTCTTTAAATTAGTATATGTAGAATAAATGAATGCATAAATAAATGAATGAAGAAAAAAATGCCTGATAGAATGATTACATAAAATCATTGCTCTTGAAATATTTTTCCCTTTTGCTAGAAGATTTCTAGTAAAGTTTAGCAGAACATATTCAGATATAGAGAGGACTCATGCATTAAAGTAGTGCTGGATGCAATTAATTCTAAGACAACTTCCATTTCAGTAGTTCATTTATTTCTTGAATATTTGATCCTCTGAGGTAGTTGGTGTCTTTTAAATGGCTTCTTCTTAACTACTTATTTTTTGTCATCCATAGTTAGTCCATGGAAAAATTTGCTTTCCTAGATAGTAAAAAGGAAAGTACAAAGTGATTGGGAAGGATGGTACATTAACTTGCCTGTGTAGGAAGAAATTTGACCCTGAAGAGTTCTTTCTTGTATTTAAATGAATAATAGTCACTTAACACTATTATTAGATAAATTAGTTGATCTTCTTTTGAAAAGATAATTTCTTCATATGAGGATTTTAATTACATGAATAAAATGTATATAGTTTTTAAGCTTCTGGATTCACTTTAAAGATTTTATTTCATCTAATATAGAAGCTATAGATAATGAAAATTATTTTTACATAACTTTACCCTAGTTACCAGAAATCTTCTCCTCAAAAATGTTTCATTAAAGCATTAAATATACATTGATCTCAACACTCATATATACAATAGTCTATTTAAATAATCCTTGTAGGTGCCTCACAGTCAAAAACTGAACCCATGATCTGCTCCCATCAAACTGGCTTCTCCTCTAATGTTAACTGTCTTGGCAAGTGACTTTTTTATCTCCTGAGTTGCTCTTTTCAGAAGCCTGGGAGCCATCCTTGACACTCCTAACTCACCCTCTCACATCCAATTCATTATCAAATCTTGCCAATTCTACTCTCTAAATGTGCAAAACGTGTCTTGTATGTGTTCACTTCTCTCAAATTCTATTGCTATTACTTGGAGCCACCGTGATCAATTGCCTGGATTTAGAGAAATAGCCTCCAAACTCGTTTTCCTGTTTCTAAGTTTGTCTTTCTCTATTCCAGTTCTCATACTTTCACCAAATTGTTAAAAACCCCTGATAAAGGCTTTTAATAGCTTTCCATTGCTCTTGGATAAACTTATACATTCTATAATATTTAAATAATATGGTTACTGCCTGTTTTTCCATCCTCACTGCTGTGGTTTGGATATTTAATCCCTCCAAACCTCATGTTGGAGGTGAGTCCTAATAGGAGGTGTTTGGGTCAGGGGGGCAGATCCCTTATGAATGGCCTGGTGCCATCCTCATGGTGATGTTCTTTATTAGTTCCTGAGAAAGTTGGTTGTTAAAAACAGCCTGGTACCTCCCGCCATCTCACTTCCTCTCTCACCTTATGATCTCTGCACACACTGGCTCCCCTTCACTACCACGAGTGGAAGTAACCTGTGGCCCTCACCAGATGCAGATACTGGCGCCATGCTTCTTGTACAGCATGCAGAACTATGAACCAGATAAACCCCTTTTCTTTATAAATGACCTAGCCTCAGGTCTTACTGTACAGCAACACAAATGGATTAAGACACTCTCAAGTTTCACTAATCACCCCCTCTTGCTCACTTGCTCCATCCACACCAAACTTTTCTGTTTCTGAAATGCACTAAGACCTTTTGTCCTCATAATGCTTGTTATTTCCTATATGTGAGATACTCTTCTTCACCTGTAACACAAACACACACACACACTCTTCTTTTTTCCCTTTTGCTCCCTTCTTATTTTTCATTTGTTTAATTATTTATTTTTATTTTTATTTTTAACTATTATGGGTATATAGTAGTCATATTTTTTATAGGGTACATGTGATGTTTTGATACAGACAAACAATGTGACTTAATCAAATCAGGATAATTGGAATATCCATCACCTCAGGCATTTATCATTTCTTAGTGTTAGGAGCATTTCAGTTTTACTCTTTTAGTTATGTTAAAGTATACCCTAGCTTAACTATTGATTACAGTCACTTTGTGGTGCTATCAAATATTGTTCATTCTATCTAATTATTTAACTATATTTTTGTACCCATAGTCATCCCCACTTATTCCCCCCTCCCCATTACTCTTCCCAGCCTCTGGTAGCCATCATTCCACTCTCTGTTTCCATGAGATCAATTGTTTTCAATATGTAGCTCCCACATATGAATGAGAACATGTGATATTTGTCTTTGTGTGCTTGGCTTATTTAATTTAACATAATGCTTTCCAGTTCCATCCACGTTGTTGCAAATGGCAGGATTTCGTTCTTTTTATGGCTATATAATATTCTATAGCATATATGTACCACAATTTCTTTAACCGTTCATCCATTGATGGACACTTAGGTTGATTCCCAATCTTGGCTATTGTGAATAGTGCTGCAATAAATACGGGAGTGCAGATGTCTTTCTAATATACAGAATTCCCTTCTTTTGGATATATACCTAGCAGTAGGATTGCTGCGTCATATGATAGCTCCATTTTTAGTTTTTTGAGGAACCTCTATATTGTTGTCAATAGTGGTTGTGCTAATTTACATTCCAACCAACAGTGTACAAGGGTTCCACTTTCTGCACACCCTAAGCATCATTTCTTTTTGCCTGTCTTTCTGATAAAAGTTATTTTAACTGGAGTGAGATGATACATCATTATAGTTTTGATTTGCATTTCTCTGATGACTAATGATGTTGAGCATTTTTTCACTGTTACCAGTGAGTTGTATACCTTCAGAAGATTTCTTATTGTTCATTAACATTCTTCTTTTTCATATTGAATAATTCCTTTTAGCATTTCTTGTAGGACAGGTCTGGTGTTGATGAAATCCCTCAGCTTTTGTTTGTCTGGAAAAGCCTTTATTTCCCCTTCATGTTTGAAGGATAATTTTGCAGGATATAATATTTTAGGGTTAAGGGTTTTTTCCTTCAGCACTTTGACTATGTCATGCAACTCTCCCCTGGCCTATAAGGTTTCCACTGAGAAGTCTGCTACCAGATGTATTGGAGCTCCTTTATATGTTATGTTTTTCTTTTTTCTTCATTCCATTAGGAAATTTTCTTTCTCCATGACCTTTGGGAGCTTGATTATTAAATGTCTTGAAGTAGCCTTGTTTGGGTTAAATCTGCTTGGTGTTCTATGACCTTCTTGTACCTGAATATTGATATTTTTCTCTAGGTTTGGAAAGTTCTTTGTTATTATTTCTTTAATATACTTTCTACCCCAGTCTCTCTCTCTACCTCCTCTTTAAGGCCAATGACTCCTAGATTTGCCCTTATGAGGCTATTTTCTAGATCTTATACGTGTGCTTCAATTTTTAAATTCTTTTTTCTTTTTTCTGTTCTGACTGTGTATTTTCAAATAGCCTATCTTTAAGCTCACTAATTCTTTCTTCTCCTCGGTCAGTTCTGTTGTTGACAGACTCTGATGCATTTCTCACTTTGTCAATTGAATTTTTCAGCTCCAGAATTTCTGCTTGATTTTTTTATTATTATTTCAATATTTTTGTTAAATTTCTATGACAGACTTCTGACTTCATTCTCTGTGTTGCGTTGAAGTTCATTGAGCTTCTTCAGGACAGCTATTTTTGAATTCTTTGTCTGAAAGGTCACATATCTCCATCACTCCAGGATTGGTCACTGGTACCTTGTTTAGTTTGTTTGGTGAGGTCATGTCTTCCTGAATGTTCTTGATGCTGTGGATGTTCATTGATGTCTGGGCATTGAAGAGCTAGGTATTTGTTTTAATCTTCACAGTCAGGGCTTATTTGAACCCATCCTTCTTGAGAAGGCTTTCCAGATATTCAAAGAGAATTGAGTGTTGTGATCTAAGTCTCTGGTTAATGTAGCTGTATCAATACTGGAGATGTCTCAAGCCTGGTATTGCTGTGATTCTTGCATGCTCCTGATTGATGGTGGACTTGGATAATATGCAGGATATTTCCCTCAATTACCAGGCAAAGTCTCTCACTCTTTTCCCTTACTCTCTATGCTGAGCTGCTAGAGTTTAGGAAGAAGTGATGTGGGCACTTCCTTATGGCCACCAGTGCCAGGTCACACCTGAAGCCAGCCCAGTCTCACCCAAAGCCTGTGGTGACTGCTGCCTGGCTTTCTCTGATGTTTATTAAAAGCCCAAGGGCCTATAGTCAGAAGGTGATGAATCCTGCCAGGACTGGTTCCTTCTCTTCAGGAAAGCATGTTTCCTTCTGGCCCGGGATGGGTCTAGAAATGCCATCCAGGAACTAAGGCCTGGATGCAGTAGCTTCAGGAGTCTGCTTGGTACTTTATTTTACTGTGGCTGAGCTGGTACCCAAGTTGCAAAAAAAAGTCCTCTGAACTTTTTCCTTTCCTTTCCCCAAATGGAAGAAGACTCTCTTTGAGCTATAGTGCCTGGAGTTGTGGGAGGGGTGACACAGGCACTAGCTTGGCCACTGCTGCTGGTGTTCCACTGGGTCCTATGCACCCCAAGTACACTTTCTTTGAACTAGTGCAACCACAGAAATTGCCCAAGGACTGCAACCTTTGTGGCCTGACTACCTTCCAAATTTAGTCCAGGCCCGAGGCTGCTTTTTGTCGGCTGGTGGCGGGGCTAGTTGGAACTCAGGTTTTGGGGCAGATTTCCCTCTGCCCTGGCTGGTCTAAAAGCCCCCTCCATGGGCACCAGCTGAATTTTTTCTTGTGCTGTATTCCCCTGTGCCAGGGTAGCCCTGAGTTTCAATGCAAAGTTCCACAATCACTTCACTCTTTTCCCCTGGGCATGCAGTTTCTCTCTCCACTTAGTGTGCTGGTGAGGCACTGCTGGGGGATGGGGGAAGGGTGGTGTAGGAAATGCAAGATATTATTTTCTGCCCTATTCAGTCCCTCTTTCCTTGATGTAATGTTAAAAGCAGGTAGTATGATTGTTCACCTGATTTTTGGTTCTTTGAAAGGCGCTTGCTTGCTTGGATAGTTGTTGAATTTGGTGTTCCTGGGGAGGCATGATCGCTGGAGGTTTCTGTTTGGCCATCTTGCCCAATCTTCTTTCTAACCTAGCTAACAGTAGTTACCTAGTACTCAACCTTCAAGTGTTAGATTAAATATTATCTTAATCTGTCAGGGAATCTTTCCCAGAACCTTTTGTCAGATGAGGTTAATTCCTCCTGCTTAAACTCTCATAGCCCTCTATACTTTTACTTAATAGCATGCTTAACAATCATATTAAAGAGTTATTTGTGCAATTATTTGTTAAATATATGTTTTCTCCATTATATTATAACCTCTATGACAGTAGGCACTGTGTTTATTTTGTTCATCATTTTTTCCCCACTACCTAACATAATACCTAACATTTAGTATGAACTCGATAAATATACATTAAATAAATGAATAATAAAAATCATTACAAAAGAATAAGGTTTACTGAATGATTCTATTTGTTAAGGGGTAGTTTATAAACAGAGAAAGACAAGATGTATCCTCCTAAGAAGGGAGATTGTGATGCCATAAGCCACAGCAAAAGTGTTGTCCACTTGATTTTTAAAAATGTGGCCTGCAAATATTATGGCAGTTTTTCTTGTACCTTATATCTTCCAGGTACTGATCTTGACTTTTTTCTGTGTAGATTTCATGAGCCAACATTCTTCTTTTCTAGTCTTAGTCACCCTCCAAATTACTATCCGTGTAATATTACTCACAAATTTCTACTGATTTTTTTTCTTTGTGGTATCATTGCATATGTTTCTTTTTAGTCCCGTTGGCACTGCTGTATTGCATATTGCTATTATCTTATCCTTAGTCTTATGCAAAAATCTCCTAGTACATCTTCCTACCCCCAATTCATATAGCACTCTGATGCCAGATTAATCTTTGTAAAGCAATTCTCTGTTTATGTTACTCACAGTTCAGAAGACTTCATTTGCTCTTTGTCATTCTATAACATAAATCTAGGCACTTTACTTTGGCATTGATAGGTTTAGTCCAAATTTTTCTGTGTCTTATATGAATTTACTGTATCACTGAAACCAGTTCATATATTTTCACCTCCACTATTTTGTTATTTCCTTTTGTTCTTCTTAGAATATCTTCTTTTCATGTGTTTTTTTATGCCAAAATTTATTTCCTGACTACTCCTGTTAACAACAATATCTCCTTTCTCTGAAATTTCTTCTCATCTACATTTTGGGCTAATCACTTGATACTATATAATATAGTCTATTATTTATTTTTATTTTAATGTGTATGAGCTCAACCTCTAACTTAATTTTTAATGATTTGAGAACTTTATTGTAGTTCTAGCATCTATGATAGTATCTAGTAAATTAACTGTAGTTTCTTGTAACTCACTATAGTACCAGCATTTAAAATAGCACTTAAAACAAAATATAGCTTAACAAATATTTGTTGTTCGTGATGATGGATAACAGTTAGAAAGAGGGAGGTGGGAATGATATCATCACATTTTAAGGAATGCCAAGCATGCAGAATATCTTTAGTGGACAGGATAACTGAATTCACTATCCTTGAAGTGCCTAACTCTTCATGGTGTCAACTTTAGCTGAATTGTTTCCTGATGGAAGTAAGGATGAGGGAAAGGTGTTTCAGTGGATAGAATGGCATGGCCAAAGGATCAGGGGTGAAAATGTGTATAGAAGATGTACTAATTTAATAATAAAGGAAAATTGCTCATGCCATATGGAACATTAGATTATTGTCCATTTTTTTTGGTAGGGAAAAAGTGAAAATGTGTTTATGTGAAAAAAAGAAATTATCTTTTGGAAGCCTGTATGAAAAGAATCTTCCTTTTTATACCAACCTTCCCTTTTGAGAAAGTAAAAAATTTGGTCAAGAGAAGAATAGAATTAGAATATTCGAAGGTGTTTAGAAAAATGAGTAAATAAAACTATACAAACTCAAGAACAACCTGAGCCAACTTTCCATATCTTAACATCCACATATCAAATTTTATCTCATTTTCCTGATGAACTATTTCTTGATAATGTTGCACTATAAATATTGTTGCTTTATACATCTAACCTATTACTTTATAATTTGGATTCTTTTCTTCTTTTTTGGGATGTTGGTATCTGATCAATATCAAACTGGAAAAGATTTAAATAAGTTAAAATCCATATAATTCAATACCTATAATAATAAATTATTTTTCATCTTCTTAAATTTGTGGATGAAAAGAAAGTCTGTAGAGTAAATAATTGTGAAAGTAGATTATTTTCCAGTTAAAAGAAGTCTAGTGCACAAAAACAATATAAATTAGTTTCTTAGTGATAAACTATTAATAATATCTAACTCTGATATTCAGAGGAGAATTTGATAGTCTCCATTCCTTGGCTCCTGTAATATAATTTGTTACATACCTTTCAGATGTTACTATGTTAATCTGAGATACTTGAACCTTAAGGTATGCACCCTAAATAACTTGATCTTGTTTTAAGATTGCTTTCTAAGTTTTTTGTTTTAGTTTAGTTTTGATTTATTTTGGCTTTGACTCTACTAACTTAAAATCACTCATAGACCTCTGATGCAGAACATACTAAGTAATAGAAGAGTGAATTATGGAAAGTAGGCAAGTAGGTTATTTTTACATTATTTTGAATTTTAAGTGTGAGCTTCAGGGCTTCCAAGGCATTCAGATAATCATGCTGGCTGCTTTTCCACAGACATAAAGTAGCTAACACAGCTAGTCATAAAGGCATTCACATTATCTTAATATGTCTCCACTTACACCTGTGGTGACCAATGAGTTTATCATTTAGATTTGGCATCAGAAACCTCTCTAATTTTTCATGCTATGGTCATAATCAAAGATATAACTGAATAGGGCAAAGCAGGGGAGTAAGGTACATGGAACCATAACAGTCACCTTCCCAAATTCAGCTTTTTTTCCTTTGTGACCTAGTGACCTCTCAATAATTTTTCATTTTTCATCTTGGAGCAGGAAATGGTGCTGTTATAACATCATTTGTGTCTATATGGCACTATCATTGTATATTTGATATGCAGTTATATGAAATCATCACTTCCTAAGAGCTGGAATGGTGATAAAGTAAGGAGTTCTTGGGAAAATCTCAGACTTTCTTGGCAGACTAAGTGAGTCTTTCATGGCCACCTGCCTCCAAAGGTAAAGGTGCTGGAAGGTGGGAAAACTGCGTGATTTTACCTTTTGTTACAAACACTCATTGCTGACTGAGTAACATCTTTCCTTTGAGTTGATTTTAAGAACTTTGAAAAGACTGGATGTGTATATTACATTTTTAGTGGTCTGATATTACTATGGTCTGAAAGGTTGAATGCATTGAATGTTCATTTAAAAGAAACCAATGATCCTAGAAAGATAGATCACTGTTTTTGATTGAAATTACATTTTAATAGAATTTCAACAAAACAATATGCATTTTAATAAGTTTCATGAAATGGCAACATTTTCAAAATGCAAAAGAAAAAGGAAAAATGATGATGGTAGTTGAATCAGCATATGTAACTTGAAAGTTCTGAAATATTGTGACAAGCTACAGAATGTATAAATGAATTCCTATCTTTACCTTTATAGTAATAATGATGGAGGTTTAAAGATTTATAGTCAGGGTCTCAGAAACATGGGATTTACACTATTAAAAAAGGTTATCATATTCCTGGGGTGATAATGGTAGGGAAGAAGGTAGGAAACAGACCATGAAGTAGGAGAGAGAAAAATTGCATGGGTATCATCATGGAACACAGATTTGTGGTCTAAGAGTAATGTTTAAAATATTCTATTCCCTCTCCTTTATCTCCATTATCTCTACATACATCTAGATCAGGAGTCAGCAAGCAATTTTTATAAAGGGACACATAGTAAACATTTTAGGCTTTCCAGGCCAACTAGTATCCTTTGCAACTACTCTACTCTGCAACTGTAACCACAGACAATGTGTAATCAAATGAATATGGTTGTCTTTCAGCATGACTATTTATGAAAGCAGGTGACATGCTGGATTTGGCCTGCACGCTGTTGTTTGCTGCTCTGTTGTCTAGATTACCAAGTAAGATTGTGCCTGGACCATAACATTAGCCTCCTTCCTATCCATGAGAAACATCTTCATTATATCTTCATTAATTTATTCAAGAAATTTTATATAATGTCTAATACATACCAGACACCATGTCATACCTTGCAGATACAGTGGTGAAAAAGATTGATGATATTTTTCCTCTAGGAATTTTTGCCTAAGACAGAGATGATAATTATAAATAAAGAAGCAAATAGATAACATAATGGTAAATCATTTTAAGTATTATAAAGGAATTGAATATCATGATATGAAAGAGAGTCATGGAGGTAGGGGCACAACTTTAAGTAAGGTGGTCAAGGAATGCTTTCTAAAGATAGTGACATTTAAATTAAAACCTAAATGATGAAAAGGAAGCAAGCCATATCATGAACTGGGGGAAAGAGATTTCCAGGAAAGGGTCCAGTTTCTCTGGAGAACACTTACTATTACCTTCTTAACAAAACTTTAACTGTACAATATAGTATTGTTAACTGTAGGTACAGCAGATATCTAGGACTTATTCATTTTGTTTAACTGAAACTCTAGGCCTATTGATTAGCTACTCTCCATTTCCCCTTCCCCCAGCCACCATTGCATTCTTTGATTTGATAAATTTGATGATTTAGATACCTCATGTAAGTGGAATCATGCCGTGTTTTCTTTCTGTTACTGGCTTAGTTAACTTAGCATAATGTCCTGGAGGTTTATCCACATTGTCTTGCATATTGCAGAATTTCCTCCTTTTTAAAGACTGAATAATATCCACTGTATGTATATAGCACATTTTCTTTATCTATTCATCTGTTAATGGACTTTTAGGTTGTTTCCACATCTTGACTATTGTAGTGTTGCAATAAACATGGAAGGGCTAATATATCTTGAGATCCTGAGTTCAATTCTTTTGGATAAATACCCATAATTGGAATTGCTGGATATGGTGGTCCTATTCTTAATTTTTTGAGAAGACTTCATACTGTTTTCCATAGTAGATGCATCAATTTGCATTGCCATCAACAGTGTACAAGGGTTCCAATTTCTCCACATCCTCACTAACAATTTTCTTTTCCTTCTTTCTTTTTTTTTTTCGATAATAGACATTCTGACAGATGTGAGATAATACTTCATTGGGTTTATATTTGCACTTCTATGATGATTAGTGACACTGAGCATCTTTTCATATACTTGGCCATTTGTATGTCTTCTTTAGAGAAATTTCTATTCAAGTCTTCAGCCCATTTTTAAATTGGGTTATTAGTTTTTGTACTCTTGGGTTGTAGAAGTTACTCACACATTTCAGGTATTAACCGCTTATCAGATACATGGTTTGCAAATATTTTCTCCCATTTCATAGGTTGCCTTTTCATTCTGTTGATTGTTTCCTTTGCTGTGCAGAAGCTTTTTGGTTTTTATAGTCCCACTTGTCTATTTTTGCTTTTTTCACCTGTGTTTTTGGTGTCATAGCCATGAAATCATTGCCAAGACCAATATCATAAAGGTTTTCCTCTATATGTTCTTCTAGGAGTTACAGTTTCACATGTTATACCCATGTTCTTAATCCATTGTGAGTTGATATTTGTATATGGTATAAGATATTGCTCAAATTTCATTCTTTTGCATGTGGATATTCAGTTTTACCCACTTCATTTATTGAAGAGAATATCCTTTCTTTATTGTGTATTCTTGGCACCATTGTCAAAGACTGTATATATGTGGATTTATTTCTGGGTTCTCTATGTTCTTCCATTGGTCTGTATATCTGTCTTTATGCCAGTACCATGCTGTTTTACTCATTGTATCTTTGTAATACATTTTGAGATCATGAAGTGTAATGCCTCCAGCTTTGTTGTTCTTTCTCAAAGATGATTTGGCTATTTGGAGTCTTTTGTGTGTCCTTATGAAATTAAGAATTGTTCTTTATATTTCTGTAAAAATTCCAATAGGATTTTGATAAAGATTACATTAACTCTGTAGATCACTTTAAGTAGAAGTAATTAACAATATTACTTCTTCCAATCCATGAACATGGAATATATTTTGATTTGTTTATGTCTTCTTTATGTCTTTCATAAATGTTTTGTAGTTTTCAGTGTATAAAAGTCTTTTACCTCCTTAGTTAAGTTTATTCCTAAGTATTTTATTTTTTGTTGCTATTGTAAATGGAATTGTTTTCTGAATTCCTTTTTCAGATAATTTATTGTTACCATACAGATATAAGACAGATTTTGTATGTCGATGTTTTTTTTTAAGAGATGGAGGTCTCACTATGTTGCCCAGGCTGGTCTTAAACTCCTGGGCTCAAGCAATTCTCCTGCCTCAGCCTCTTAAATAGCTGGAACTACCATATATGTTGACTTGTATCCTGCAACTTGCAACTTTACGGAATTCATTTATTAGCTCTAATAGTTTTTTTTGGAGTCTTTAGGATTGTCTATGTATTTGATCATGTCATATGCGAACAGGGACAATTTTACTTCTTCCTTTCTGATTTGGATGGCTTTCTTTCTTTTTCTTGCCTAACTGCAAGAAAGTCTGGTGAGGACTTCTAGTACTATGTTGAATAGAAGTGGCAAGAGTGAATATCCTTGCATCATTCCTAATCTCAAGCTTTCAACAACTTTCAGTTTCTGCCATTGATTATGATGTTAGATGTGGACTTTTCATATATGGCCATTAATATGTTGAGGTACTTTTCTTCTATTTCTAGTTTGTTGATAGTTTTTATCATGAAAGATTATTGAATTTGGCCAAATGGTTTTTCTACATCTATCTAAGTGATCATATGATTTAAAATTTTTATTCTGTTCATAGCATTTTACCCAGTAAACTTCTTTAAAAATTGGAGTCAATCCTCTCAACCCTGCTGTTGCTTTATCAGCTAAGTGTAAGTAATATTCTAAATCTTTTGCTGTAATTTCAACAATGTTCACAGCATCTTCATCAGGAGTAGAATCCATCTCAAGAAACCATTTTATTGGCTTATCCATAAGAAGCAACTTCTCGTCTGTTCAAATTTTGTCATGAGATTGCCGTAATTCAGTCACATCTTCAGGCCCCACTTCTAATTCTAGTTTTTTTGCTATTTTTATCACATCTGCAGTTACTTCCTCCACTAAAGTCTTGAATCCCTCAAAGCCATTCGTGAGGATTGGAATCAATTTCCTCCAAACTCCTGATAATGTTGATGTTTTGACCTCCTTCCATAAATCAAAAATGTTCTTAATGGCATCTAGAATGGGAATCCTTTTCAGAAAGTTTTCAATTTTCTTTGCCCAGATACATTACAGCAGGTGTCCCCAACCTATGGTGAGTTTTATAATTATTTCATTATATATTACAATGTAATAATAATAGTAATAAAGTGCACAATAAATATAATGCACTTGAATCATCCTGAAACCATTGCCCCCTCCCTGGTCCATGGAAAAATCATCTTCCGTGAAAATGGTCCCTGGTGCCAAAAAGGTTGGAGACCACAGCATTAGATGAATCACTATTTATGGCAACTATAGTCTTATGAAATGAATTTTTAAAATAAGACTTGAAAGTTGAAATTACTCCTTGATCTATAGGCTGCAAAGTAGATGTGTTATCAGGCATGAAAACAACATTAATCTCCTTGTACATTTCCATCAAAACTCTTGGGTGATTAGGTACATTGTCAGTGAGCAGTACTATTTTGAAAGGAATCTTTTCTTCTGAGCAGTAGTTCTCAATTGTGGTCTTGAAATATTTAGTAAACCATGCTGTAAACAGATGTGCTGTCACCGAGGCTTTGTTGTTTCTTTTATAGAGCACAGACAGAGTAGATTTAGCATAATTCTTAAGGACCCTAGGATTTTTTGAATGGTAAATGAGCATTGGCTTTAACTTAGCCACCAGCTACATTAGCTTTTAACAAGAGAGTCAGCCTATCCTTTGAAGCTTTGAAGCCAGGTATTGACTTCTCCTCTTAGCTATGGAAGTCCTAGATAACATTTTCTTCCAATATAAGGTTGTTTGGTCTACATTGAAAATTTATTCTTTAGTGTAGCCACCTTCATCAATTATCTTAGCTAAATCTTCTGTATAACTTGCTATAGCTTCTAAATCAGCCCTTGCTGCTTCACCTTACACTTTTATGTTATAGGGATGGCTTCTTTCCTTAAACCTTATAAACCAACTTCTGCTAACTTCAGACTTTTCTTCTGCAGCTTCCTCACCTCTCTCAGCCTTCATAGAATTGAAGAGAATTAGGGCCTTGCTCTGGATTAGGCTTTGGCTTAAGGGGATGTTGTGGCTTGTTTGATCTTCTATACAGATCACTAAAACTTTCTCTTTATCAGCAATAAGGCTTTTTCACTTGCTTATTGTTCTTATGTTCACTGGAGCAGCACTTATAATTTCCTTCAAGAACTTTTCCTTTGTATTCACAGCTTGGGTAACTCTTTGGCACAAGAGGCCTAGCTTTTGGCCTATCTCAGCTTTCAACGTGCCCTTCTCATAAGCTTAATCATGTGTAGCTTTTATTTTAAAGTGAGAGTTATGGTCACTCTTTCTTTCACTTGAACACTTAGAGGCCATTGTAGGGTTACTAATTGGCTCAATTTCAATATTGTTGTATTTTAGGAAGTAGGGAGGCCCAAGGAGAGGGAGAGAGATGGGGGAATGGCTGGTTGGTGGAAAAGTCAGAACACATGCAACATTTATCAATTAAGTTTGCTGTCTTTTATGGGTGCAGTTTGTGGCACCCCAAACATTTACAATAATAACGTTAAAGAGATCACTGATCACAGATCACCATTACAGATATAATAACAATAATAATAATAAAAAGTTTGAAATATTGCAAGAATTACCAAAATGTGACACAGACACAAGCAATGAGCACATGCTGTTGGAAAAATGGAGCTGATATACTTGCTCAATGCAGGGTTGCCACAAACCTTCAGTTTGTAAAAAATGTAACATCTGTGAAACACAATAAAGTGAAGCACAATAAAACAAGGTGTGCCTATATCCTAGAAGATAAAAATGTATGTTAGTGGAAAAACTGGATAAATTTTTAAAAATTGTAGTTTAGTTAGTAGTATAGTGATGTTACATTCTTACTTTTAATAATTATGTCCTAGTTATGTGAGATATTAACATTAAGGGGAAGCTGGATGAAGGGTATTTGAGAATCTCTCTATTATTTTTGCAACTCTTTTGTAAGTTTAAAAGTATTTCACCATGATTTTTTTCTTTTATAAAGCAACATTGAGGCTTTGGAGGCAATAGAGCAGAGCATTGATAGATCACTGCTGGGAGCCTCTCTAATTTCCCACAGGACAAAAAAGCCAATGATATTCATTTGATCTCTTAATACAAAGGTATTGGGGACCTATAATGGGCCAAGCATTGTGCTATAACTAGGTTTACAGAAGTAAATAAAAGATACATGATTTTTCAGTCACTAAGGGGGATTATAAATGTTATATCCATGGGTAGTGAAAGACTAAGAAAATTTGAATTTGTGATAGTAAAATTAGATTGAAGGCTCAGCCACATATATAGTTGTATCATCTTCAGAGTCTGATTATCTTCAGCATTGATGTGTATTGGGAAAACCAAGTTTTCATAGAAAAATAAAGTTCATGAAATATTTTAATCACTAATGTTTGTGCAATAATCCTTTTTTACTAGTCTTTGATGGTCATATGTACTGTTGGCTTTTTTCAATGCTTGGAGTTTCTAGTTTGATGGAGTTAGTAACATAGGTATTAGGGCAGGCTTGCTAATGTCCTCAGGTATGTGCTGAATATTCCTAATGTGTTAATCAGTGTTAATGTTGTGAAATCAATATCGGTGTGTATTCTCTACCACTTCAAATATTCCTATTCTGTGTCTCCTATTAAGGAACACATTTAAAAGAACTATTTTTCTATTCTTTCTCCATTCCTTTGTGAATGGTAATGTTTAAAGGAATTATTACGTATATTAAAATAAACACACTGAATTTGAATGAATGAGCAAAGAGGTATTATGAGATTTGTATGCTTCTGGCATCCTCCTGGGATTTTTTTTGCTGGCAGCATAGCCTGTAAATATTTAATATTTTTCAGAAATTATCCTCAGAGGCTCAATCCATTAACTCAAGTGTGTACTACAAAAACATATTTGTATACTATTGGCAGTACATGAAAGGAGGAAGGAAAGGAAATGAAAATTTTTTTTATCAAGAACCATGATTTAGTAATTTTGGTGTTCTAAGGGTTTAGCTCAGTGCTTGGCAATACTGGTAGGTGTGAAATTCAATTTTGGCAAGATGAGTGATTAAATGAGTGAATAAATATATTAACCATTGTTTCATTTAAAGAGCTTAAAGGATCATAATCTTCTTTTGTCTCAGGGAATATTTTCTGCAAAGCTATGATTAATGTAATACCTTGTCCTGTTCAACTATTTCAGAAATGTTTCCTATGCACCACTAGATGGCAGTCTCTCTTCACTTCCTAGCTCTTTAAAAGAAAAAAGGAAGAAAGGGATCGAAAAAGAAAGAGATGAAAATGGAAACAGATAAAGATAGATTTTTAAATTCAGCACATTGTGTTTATTTGTTTTTTGGGAATGTATTTTTAGGAAAAGAGCTATTAAGAAGCAGGGAACGTTAGAATATGTCTTAAATTAATTGGAAATAAGCCATCACGTACAATTGACTTTGTGCTAACTCATCAAATTTCATACCAATGCGGTACATTTTGATTAAATGTCACTGTGTATTTCTTTCTTAAAATAAGCTTATCAATAGCCACATGGCATGTGCGATTTTCCATGTAAGTGGCAGCTAGTTTTTTGCCAAGCTGGGTATGCAAGTGACCCAGGCTTCAGTTTTTAAAGTTTGGGGGTTCCACTTTGTTATCAGCTTGGTACCTTGGAGAGTGCTTAGGGAACTAAGCATTTTGGAGACAAAACGTTTAAAATTTGTTGCTCCGCTCAGGACGCTGCAGATATCCGGACAAATACGTGCCCTAGCACTGAAGCATAGTATGAAAAACCACCCCACCAGGAGCTCATTATACATTTCCACAGAGATTCCCAATATGTGAAACATGCTGATGCATTCAGATTGAGTCTCCACCACAGTGGTTGCTAGGGAGCAAACTGAGATCACCAATTTCATTTCCTTTAGAAAATATCTTTATTTGAAACCTAAATCATGGGTTCCAGAATAATTTCCTCAACCTCTTCCCCCCATTACATTCATCATTTCTCCATCTACTTCTCTCACACTGACCCTACACCATTGGGAAAAAACATGACTAAAGCCTGGAGAACAATTCAGAATTTCAAACACTGGGTCCAGTTTCCAATTGATTTTTTTGTTTCCTCTTATTTAGTCCGTTTTACAATTTGTCAACAGTTAAAAGAACAACAACTTTAAATGTGTTCTAATCTACAGCCATTGTTAACTAGAGAATATGGGTCATGATAAAATTACAGTTTCCTAGTATAGAGGTAGCTTCTCACATATTTCTCATGAAATTCACTTCTCTTAAAATAAACTGCTATATGGGTAGTTTGACTAACTTTATATTATATTCAGCTCTGTATTTTTATTTTGCTGTTCATATTTAAGGGATTTATAAAACCAACTATATAGCTATGATAGAAATAAGAAATTGCAGGAATGATATAAACAAATTATAAAGAACACAAAAAGACACTTTGTGTTTGCTGTGATTATCTTTGTCTTCCCTTGACCTATCTGGAAATAGTAGTCAGAATGCACACAAGTCAACCATTACAGCTACAAAATTTGTTATAATTTTTAATGTTTGTGTATATTTCTCCTTAGACTTTGAGACAGTTGAGGGCAAGAAAGTTTTCACATTAATTTATTTATGCAATCGTGCTTTTATCAATCATTTATGTGACAGACCAGGGATAAAATAATGAATAAGACACAGCCTCTTCCCTTAAGAAGCTTAGAGTATGTAAAAGCAAAGCAGACACATAAAAAATAAGCTTAATAAATCATAGACGCCACGATGGAAGTATAAATCAGTTATAGTGGAGTAACAAAAGATAGTGAGAGCCTTTTTATCTATTGGGATGTAAGGAGGAGTGATGGAAAGCTTCATTAGAGAGGGACACTTGAACTATTTTGAAAGGTGTACAGGAGTTCACTAGGTCAACTGTGAGGTAGAATATTGTACACAGAAGAACCAATATGAGAATTGCAGAAGGTCATACATAGTGTGGTTTATTTGAAAACTGAAATTAATTGATGTGGGGTAGTACAAAAGATAGATCTCTAAATTCAAGTAGGGATATGGTCAGGGAAGCTTTGCATATCATATCGAAGAATTTGAACTTTATTATCTGTGTATTTGGATTCAGGAATTGATTTTATGCAGGTAAGTGACAAGATCTGATTTACCTTTATGAAATTTCACTTTGTTAGATGTGTGATGGATAGGTTGAAGAGTGAGAAATTGGCAACAAGGAGATCAGTTGGAAACTTTGTAATACTTTAGGCAAGAGATGATGAGGGGCATGAATTCAGGAGGAAGAGATGAACCCAGGAGGAATGATAACAAACTCAGTTTGGGATAGGTTTAAATTGAGGTGTCTTTTGGGCTTCCCAGAAGAGACATATGACAGCATTTGGAATCAAGGAAAAGCTCTGGATTAGAACTGTGGCCTTGGGATCTATCAGCATATTAATGGTAAATTAAGCAATGGATATAGATAAGATAATCTTGTGAGAATGAGAAGAGAAAAGAAGAAAAGAGAAAATAAAAAGAGAAAAGACGAAAGGACAGAACATTGGCAAATGTAACATTTAAGGTGTAAATAGATAAAAAAGGAAGCTCTGAGATGAAAAATATGAAAAAAGGCAGGAACAGAAGAAGGGTAGAATGGACTTAGAGAAGGGACAGAGGGAACAAGCAGTCAACATGCCAAACGCAGCAAAGAGGTAAAGCAGGGCACGAATTGACTGGAGGTCATGAAATGAGCAATTCGGCAGTAGCGAGGATCTTTTCCAGAGTGGTTTGTGTGGCGTGGTAGGGTAGCAGCCTAATGGGTGAAGGTGGGAGTGGAGTGGAAAGTGAGGAGGAGGGAGAAGATAAATATGTAGATTTTTTCTTTCAAAGAGCTTCTCTATGAAGGGAAGGAGAAAGAACTATCACTCGTGTATAGCACAGCACCTGGCACTGAGTGGGTGTTCATGTATGTTTGTGGAATTGAATTTACCAAGTACACTTTGTCATCACTACCATATTATTTGCAGACCTCAGTGTGATCCATGTAACACCGAGAAATATTCATGTTCTATACTGGATATGATTCTTAAGACACATACCTGTATAATTAGGTGAAACAACCAGGATGTAGCTTAGTCAAAGATTAAATCTCATGGTCTTGTAAGGGGAAGCAGAGTGGGATCCATAGCCCCACCTTAAGAATTCTCTTTGAGCTCACCAGATAGATGGGGTTTTTCCTTGCCTGGGTTTTGGTGCTGCAGGATAATTCCATGGACTATCTAGGGCAGGACTGAGAGCGTAAAGACAGATGAAAGTGAAGAGACACTATTAACTCGTAAGATGTAAGAGTTGGCAGAGTCTTATAGTCAGAGGTCATCTGACTATAAGTTTTTCAAAATATTATTATCTTTTCTTAATAGAATCTCCTTTTACCAAAAAAATTAGTAAGTATAATACAATAGATAATACTGACAAAAGTATAATACAATTAATATAAATTTATCCTATAAATTTAGTTTTATAACAGCTGTGTATTTTGAACTTCATGAGACGATGAATCTGTTTGGATGAACGCAAGTGTCTTAAAGTCTAAATTTGGTTGTTAGAGATGACAGTTGCAATTATATTAGCCTCAGCATCCAATTTATTTCTGTATTTTGCTTTGGTGGTACTGTTCAGAGAAAATTCTGAATCATACAAGTAAGTTTTTGTAACTATTTTTAAAAACAGATCGTTTTGGAATGTTAGGACACTCATCAAATAAACTATCAAGAAGGGCAGGGACTCGTAATATTTGTCTATTCATGCAAAGATCATAATTAAGATTATTATAAAGCACAGGCTAAATATATTACAATTTGAGGCTTAAATTTAATTTGAGAAAGACTCATCCTCTCATAAATCTTTTATATATTTATTTTATTTTTAGAGATGGAGTCTTGCTTTGTTGCCTAGCATTGAGTGCAGTGGCACAATCATAGTTCACTGAAGCCTCAACCTCCTAAACTCAAGTGATCCTCCTGCCTTAGCCTCAAAAGTAACTGGTATTACAGTCATGAGCCACCATGCCTAGCTATAAATCTTTTATTGAATGGTTATTCCACAATGGGATACAGATACAAAGATAAATAAAGACACAGTCTGTGCCCTTAAGAAATTTACAGTAAGGAGGGAAAATTAAATTTATAGAAATAAAAGTAATAAAACGTCAACGATAGAATGATAGAAGCATGTGATAATGTATAGGCCACAGTGGAGAAACAAAAGGAGACAGCATATCTACCTGTGAGATTGTAGAAGAGAGTTATGTGAAGCTTCATGGAGAAGGTAACACTTGTGCTGTTGTGAAGAATGTGTAGGTGTTCACCAGGTTGACAAAATTAGAGTGAATACTAGTAGCTGATAAAAGATATTTTGTGTAAATGATTTCAAAAGTATTCCATCATTATGTAACATTTGCTGGTATTCTTGTCAGACATACAAAAGTGAGTTAACAAAAAACTAATTCCTATAGAATAAACATAAGACCATGGATATCATCACAATATGATGTTTTATGCATTTACTTTTACAAATTACTACACCACAAAGGAAATATGACCAAGCAGAAATATCCAAGCCTTGACTGGCTTGGAAATGAGTATGTTGCCTGAGTGCTTTAGTAGCATATTATGCACATGAGCAGACATGTACAGGCCTGGATTTAAATAAAAGGCAGTGTCACAGTACAAGCATTATATATAGCTAATGACATATTTACAATGAGTTCAGATATATTAAATAAGAGCAAGTTAAACTTTGTTTTCAAGGTTTATACAAAAACAGATTAATATACTGGAGATCAGGAACAAATAAAACTCTGGCTTTTAATACATTTTAATGTTCACTTATTCATCTCTCATTTATATTAAGTATTTAAAATATATTTAAACATTTAAAGAGATATTTGTACAACCACGTTTGTGGCAACATTATTCATAATAGCCAAAAGGTGGAAGCAACTCAAATGTCCAACAACAGATGAATGGATAAACAAAATGTGGTATATACATGCAACAGAATATTATTAAATCTTGGAAGGAAATTCTGACAAATGCTACAACATGAATGAACCTCGAGGACATCATGCTAAGTTAAATAAACCAATCACCAAAAGGACAAGTACTTATCTGATGTACTACTCTAGTAGTCATACTCATAGAAACAGAAAGTAGAATGATAGTTGCCAGAGGCTGGGGCAAAGGGGAAATAGGGTGTTTAATGGTTATAGTTTCAATTTTGCAAGATGAAAAAGTTTTGGTGATTGGTGCAAAATAATGTGAATGTACTTAACACTACTGAATTATACACTTAAAAATGGTTAGAATGGTAAATTTTATGTTACATGTATTTTATTATAATTTAAAATATTTTTAAATTAAATTTGAATGAAAGATTTATGGAATCCCTACAGCCTCTCTGAACCACAATTTAAAAACCATTGATGTCATCTTATCAGGTTAGAGGTGAAACTGTAATGCAGAGCGCCTGACCAAGTTGTCTATGTGTACTCAGAGTTTCTAGAACTCTTTTCACCTGACTCCAAGTTCAGAGTTCTTTCCATAATAAAATACTTTCTCTTTATCTCACTTTGTCCTTTGGAAAATCTATTACTAGCACTCTCACAAATAAGGAAATTAATACTCATTATGTCTGCGTTGATCTTTCCTTTGTTCTGGCAGATGGAAAAAATATCATGTTTGACCCTTTATTTAGAAAAGAAAGTTAGAAAAATGCTGACCCAAACTAGACACTTAGATTTAGGAAATATATTATTTTATTCCTATGTCAATATTTAAACAAATAAAAATTTCTTTTTAAACCTGGGGGGTCAGTGCTTTTTATTGTTGCTTATTAAGGTTTGGGCATGAATACATTTGTTAGATTTCTTTTTGGTTAAACTGTGGACATAAACTTCTATTACAAAATAAATGAAAAAAACAAGTTTTATATAGGGCCTGACAATTATTGTGCAAGAGATTTTATGCCATTTTAGAAATGAGTGGCACCACATTCAACAATATTGTATCTTGTAAACTAAATGGCAGAAAATTAACAACAGATTGAGAACATGTTTAAACTTAACAAAAAAACCCCCTTATTCTCCAATACATTTAATCAAATATAGATTAACTCTGCAAATACCTATAACCACTGCAATTTGCTTAGTTGCAGTCACATACCATGGTAAAAACAGAATCATGTCTGTAATTACGGAAATAGTAAATGTAACTGAATTTCCTGAATATCAGTTGTTCATGCCATGATATGATAGCATAAACTTAACTCATTTTATAGTTATATCTACAATTGTATTTGGATTTGTAAAGAAATACAAGTTTTTTTTTCTTAACAGTGATTAAGATTATTAAAGTACCTGCTCAATGTATTACAATACATGAAGTGCTTTGAGGCTTAAAGTTAACATAATATAGACTCACCCTCAAATAGTTAAAAGAAGAGAAAGAGGAGTCATCATTAATGAAATTTCTATGACAGTTTTGTGAACAGCTCTCTCAGCACCCTTCTTTGGTAATTTTATCTATTGCTTTTTTTTTTTTTTTTTTATGCTGCTTCTTCCATCTTCTTGCTTTTCTGCTTTCCCTATATTAGCCAATTTTCCATTTCCTCCTCCTTGTCTATCTTTTTTTTTTGTACTCATGTATTAACTATATAGCCTTTTTTGATTTACAAATGTTTCCTGTGTTGTTGTTCAGTGAGTGTATGTGACAATTAAGCATGTGAAGAAGCTAAGAGACAGAAGAGTGACAAAGGGTAGAGAATTTTTTAAGAAGTGTGTAAAGACTGGAGCTTTGGATTTAGGTCATAAGAATGTCACTAGGTTACCTTTGTAGTTTAAATATCTATATTGGAATAGAATGCTGGGAATAGATGGCCAAAAAATATTAAATAAATTTGAAAGGAGGAATTAAAAATACGTATTTAGCTTAGAAGATGTAATAAAAAATGGGAAAGCAATGCTCTATCAAATGCAAAGAAAAAACTCAATCCACATTTTTTAAGAAAAATTATTAATTTCAACAGGAAATAAATTTGAGAAATATATATTTTAATATATCTGATTCTAAGATTACTATTATATGATGTGTTTCTTCAAAAGCAAACATCTAATTATTTTTAGAATTAAAGTTTCCTAATAATATGATAAATCTCCATTTCCACAGCATGACTTAGGCTAAAGTATTTTGGTTAATGGGAAGTTCTTGTTAACTGAGACTTGCCAAATGGCTCATATTTTTCACTGGACTCCAATATTTTGAAACTCAAAACAAAGAATTAAAATTTATTAAATATTTCCAATAATTACTAGTTGCTTACCAGGCCTTCTTAAACATTGAAAGCATATAATCAGACTTCTTTAGACTTCTGTTTTGTGTTCCATCGTTCTTTAAAAGTGTGTCAAATTTAATAAAATAATCATGAATATATTTTTAAAGAAATGTGCTTTATTTATAATGATCCAGTACTTTCATAAAACACTATGTACATTCAGTTCTGAATATCTCAATGTCAGGGACTTAGCTTGTTCATCTTTGAATCCCCAACATTCTTCTTTGGACATAGTAAATAGAAAATATTTACAAAAATATTGAATTTGCAACTCTGTTCTTTTAGTTGTAACACAGGAAAGAGTCTAAAATCCTAAAAGGCTACCTACTGATGATATCTTGTCAGTTTGACACTGTGCCAAAACAGGATCAAAAAATATTTGCTCTCACTAGGAAGGATACTGGAAACAAAACAAAAAAAAGCCCTTTTCCTACATTGCGCTAAGCTATTGAAATAGCTACATTTAGAATTTTCAGTTCTCAGCCTCAAGAATATCATAACATGGACAAAGACAATTTAGAGAAAGTATATGCGTCTTTTATTAGTGGAGGTTAGAAATTATAGGCTTTAATTTGATTGACCTTAGTTATAAAAAAAGTTAGTTACATTATATTGGATAAGAGGTCTTGAGAAGAAAACAATTTTGACCTTATTTTCTTCTTATGGCATGAGTACTTAAGTGACATGTGAAATTGCCCTTCTAAGCAACATAAAGGAAAGACCGGTAAGAAAGTATTTACATTTCTGTGATTACAACCGTTCTACAATTAAGAGTCATATTGGAAAGACAGCCAAATAGGAATGGGGTTACTTAAATAAAAATCTATACATTCTCTATTTCTTATCATAATTATATGACCACCTCTCTTTATGTTTGCTGAGAAACAGTGATGCCCAAGACATTCAACTATTTCCCTATACATTTTTTGGTTAATCTCCCAGGAGTGTAATATTTACATCTGAGATTTCTGATGACCACAAAACTTTTAAAATATGTGCGTTACAGGATATTGTATTTGTTCACTCAGCCTGTAAAATGTCTTTTTTAATGGAAAATTGAATTTACTTACTTAAGCTGTAAATAAGTTTACTGGCCTTGGAAAATTAACTCATTGCTATGTGCATTAATTCCACCATCATGTAATCAATTCACCATAATGTGTGGGTTCTCTAGTTAAAAAGAACATTTTAACTAACTCCATGTTGCCTTTGACAGATTTAATTCAATAACAATGTGCAATTTATTGAATTTTACATGTGTGACTACAGCTTAAAATAGAGAATTTTTAGTTAGAAAAGACAAAATCTGGGAATTTTAATCACCTCAGAGTAGAAATCATGAAGACTGTGGATAATATTAACATTGACTTACTTACCTGGGATAACTCTTTCAAATTTGAAAGAATAAACTTGAGACGAATGAGAGTACTTAAGTAAATACTAAGATATGTTAAAGGTTTAAGCATGAATTAGTTCAAGAAGATTTTAGTCAAATTAAGGCAGGAAAAAGCAAGATGAAGGTAGAGGAATATTGCTAAACTTTTTGAGATTTTTTATTAAGGCAAATTACTCTGCTTTTCCAACAACACATCTTTCGATGCTACTGTCAAAAAAGTGTTATCAAATTAAACAAAATGAATTATTCTGGCTAGTATTGGAAATTTGTATGTGTACGTAATTTATTAAATATTCTCAAATGATGATATTAACATCAATTTAAAAAAATCTAACAACTACCTTAAATTAAAATCTATATATACTCAAACATGCTCTGTGGAATCTACCTTTCCTATATTAATTACATCTCAGGCAATCCCATAACTTTCTGGTCACTTTTTAGTATTAAAAAGTCCAGTCCAGTGCAGTACACGTTAAATAAGTTGAATGGCTGGGCACAGTGGCTCACGCCTGTAATCCCAGCACTTTTTGGAGGCCAAGGTGGGAGGATTGCTTGAGGCTAGGAGTTCAAGACCAGCCTGGGCAACATAGTAAGACCCTGGTCCTGCTAAATAAATGAATGAATGAATGAATGAATAAATTGAACATATTAAGTTCATATCCTTCCCTCTATGTTATGATGGCTTAACCTCAGCGTGAGGCTCTTGGTGTGAAGGCGTAATTAGATCTTTTACTCTTCTGCTTTGTTCCTCTTCTGCTTCTTTCTTTCACCTTTAGTGAATGGGAGTCTAGGATCAGAGATGGGGAAAAAGGACAGATATCTTTTTATTTAATTTTAATCCTCTTGGCCGTCAATGGCATTGGTATGAAAGGCATCTTAATGGTGACTCTCATGTGGAACACGTGTGAGGTCATTGGGAATTTTGAGAGAGGTTTTCCCACTAAACAGTTTCATAATATGGGAGCCATTCTCTTCACATCTTTCTTCAACTCTCTCTCCAAGAGGTATGTCAATCACTTCTCTTGCTGCTGGAATCTACTTCTGAAGTGGCAACTCAAGCCCGCTTACCTTCTTATCCCAGCTTATCTGGCTCATGGGAAACTCCACGTGTTTGGCATTGTTTATAATGCCAAATAGTTTGAATGCTCTATGTTCCACTGTCTCCTCTCTTCACTTTTCATTGTCTCTCCACTTCCTCTTCCTCCTGCACAAATGTTCATGGTGGCAAAAAGTGGATATCCACCTAGACAAGGGGATGTCATCTCATCTTTTTGCAGGCTATACCTGTACAAGTGGTTCTCCTACAGTCTCTTTGTTTGGATGGGAGGAACAACTCTTTTTAAGAATTTATTATGGATGACATTTAAATTTAACTGAATTTTAATTCAAATAGAATACAAAGAAAGAAACCCACATCACTAACTAACTTTGCCAATCAAGGGAGGAACAACTCTTATGCTCCCTTTGAGAAGGGAGGATATAAAATTTTACCAGGATATCTGCATTTCTTACAACCCTGTTCATGGACTTCTGTAATTTTTTTCTTCTTTCATATAGTCTTGATGGGTACTGGTGGGATTGATGGTATCTATTCTTAGAAAACCCTCCTGTAATCTCTCTTATGAATGTTTTTGGTGATACCTGAATGTAATTCTAAAATGACATGAAAAGTCAAACTCACGATTGATTACGTATCTATTGAGCTAGAGATTTGCAGGAGCACTCTTTATTCTAATGTATTCTTTAAAATCTCACTTCCCCGCCAATTTCAGATACAATAAATTATTTGAGAAAAGTACTGTTCTTTAATAGAATATTTAAGATTTTAGAATCATCTGTTCTCCATGCCTTCTCTGTTTAAACTTGCTGAAGACTCATCTATAGTTTAAAATCCAAATCTTTTATCAGATTCTTGATAATATTAATTATTCATTTAAATAGTAGTTCTCAATTTCTCTATCCCTAGAGACTTATGTTACATGATGGTAAAATAATAAATTGTATTACTATGAATATTATTATAGTTTGTATTTATTTAAATGGCTGAAAGAATTATAGTTCATCTCTTTTTCTCAGAGACACATGGAGCAAACAGAGTATATATACATCTATGGCAAAAAGCAATTATATTCATATATAATTCGTGTCTAAAACAGTTTTTGTTAATATGAATTTTATAGTGTGCAGAATGAAAATAGCTCCTCTCTCTTCAAAAAGAGCCCAGTTCTAAGGAGACTAAGCTAAGAACATCTCTTCCATTTAAAGACAGATCCTTTACTTTGAAAAGCAAAATATGATAGCTTATCAAAAGTTCAGTTTGTTAAATCTGATTGAAGATTCAGTCCAAAGCTATTTTGAAAGACTAGTATTTTAAGTTGCATGCTGTAGGTTTCTATTATGTATTTATTTTATGCAGCTATCTTTCAGTTTCATAAAACAACAGTCAAGCAATTGTTGATAGGTGTGTTGAATTTAGTAAGACTACCTTCCTTACTTAACTCATCTATTTCTATGGAGCTGCCAGTTAAAGATGACCTCATGCTTGCTGACATATTGTTAGTGATTGATTGTTAAAGGAATGTTATTTCTTTATGCTGTTTATTTTGCTTCTTCGTATATCAAATTGACCTTCTTTTCTTTGTCCTAGTATACTTTCTGTTTCCTTTGAGGACATAAAATAAATGTTGATAAAATCAGTTATAAATTATAATGTTGGAAAAAAAATCTAAATGTGAATTATCTGCTTTATAATCAGACTTTCTCTTCTAAACATAAAAAAAATTAAAAAGCCACTTTTTTTGGTTGAAGTTCTCTCTTATTCACGGCTGCTATTTATTTTATCTTTGAGCTACTATTACTATACTTAACAGAAAATACTCTGTTTTTAAAACATGTTCTAATATGTTATCATTATATCACATCTAACTGAAAATATTTTCCAAGTTTTTAGTAACTTAGTGACATATTTTATTCATTTATTCATCCTTCTACTTAACAATTATTTTCTAAACACCTGCTATGTGGCAGCATTGAGCTATATCCTGAAGGCGTGCTAGTAAACAAAAGACAAGGTCTCTTCCCTCAAAGTTTGGATGTGGGGATAGAAAAAGAAAACAACTAGTAAATGTATAAACTAAAAAATTAGACATAGTGATGAATATTTGAAGAAAATAAGCACAGGATTCGTATGGCACTTAGTTTATTGCAAGTTTGTGTGATAAACTCATCAATTATTTGTTGTCCAGTATAAAAACACATAATACATACATTTTTACTCCCTTAATAAATTACTATAATTTATTTGAACTTTTAAAATTTAATTTAGTCAAATACAACTCTTCAATTATAATAGCTTTATTAATATTATTATTATTTTTTTGAGACAGAGTCTTGCTATACAGCCCAGGCGGGCCTAGAACTCCTGGACTTAAATGATCTTCCTGCCTCAACCTCCCAAAACACTGGGATTACAGGTGTGAGCTACTGTGCTTGGGTACGGTGGTGCATGCCTGTAGTCCTAGCTACTCAGGAGGCTGAGGAAAGAGGATCTCTTGAGCTGGGATTTCAAGGCTGCAGTGAACTATGACCGTGCCACTGCACTCCAGCCTGGGTGACAGAGTGAGACCCTGTCTCAAATAAATAATTAAGGAGGAGTGGCAAGATAGCTGACTCGAGGAAGCAGGTGTATGCCTTTTCTGCAGAGAACAACCAGGATATCCATCAAAAACCCATATTTCAAATAGATCCTCAGAGGGAGAGTGAAGACAAGACAGGCAACAGGAGACATTGAGGGTGAAGCTAGGGGACAGACTGCCTCGGTGAGTTTTCTGATTATCTTGAGCAGTACCCCCAACCAGGACCCAGGGAAATGGTAAGCAGGAGACCTTTGGGGCCACACGCTCACCTGGAACCTTTGCAGTTTTGACTAAAGAGGAGCTCCTTGACACCCATGGGCCCTCCACATAGTGCTGTGGAGAGCTCAGGTAGAATTTTTACAGTCTTCCAAACCCAGGACACTGGTGCCCAGAACTAACTGGGATCCTTTCCCCTAGTGTGTTGAGCCCCACCCTGAAACTGATACTGTCTGGCTGCTGGACCAGGGAGGGAGACTGAAACCCTGGTGATTTCCTGCACACTAGGGTCGAGTTTCCCCACTGTGGGACTCTTACCTGCAAGTGCCACCTACTGGTCTGGAGACAAAACCAGACATCCCAACATAATTCTTGCTGTTAGAAGCACACAGAGCTAGGGAAAGAGGCAAGATTTCAGAGACCCCCATCTCTTTTTCTTGGCAGGAGACAGGAAACCTGCCCACACATGTAGTACATCACCACTATAGCCTACAAATAATTAGCATTTGAGAAAACCATCACGCTAAAGCTATCTATTACTAAGGAATTTATTCAGAGCATTGGCCACCTAAAAGTACTCACAAGCAAAGCCAGAGATCCTTACCTAGCATATAATACAATCAAACACTTAAAGGTGGGGAAGTCCCATCTAAACAAAAGTAAAGTCAAAAACAAGAAGTGATAGCTTCTCCAGATGAGAAGGAATCAAGGAAGGATTTCTAGCAGAATGAAAAAACAGAGCATAACTACATCACCATAAGGTTACACTAGCTCTCCAGCAAAAGATTTTAACCAAAAAGAAATTATTGAAATGTCAGATAACACACTCAAACCATGGATTTCAAGTAAGCTCAATGAGATCCAAGAGAAAGTTGAAAACCAACAAAAAGAATAAAAAAAATTTCCGAAAATGAAAGAATAATTCATGAAAGGATATTTTAAAAAATAATGGGTTCTGGAATTGAAAGACTCATTTAGGGTACAAAATATGGAAAGCTTGAAGACATGGCTTTTGAATTTACTCAGTCAAAAATGAAAAAATAAAGATTAAAAAAATGAATAAAGTCTTTGAGAAATATGGGACTATATAAAATGCCTGAACATAAGAATTATAGGTATACCTGAGGGAAAAGAAGAAAAAGCAAAAAGCATGAAAAATCAATTTGAGAGAATAGAGGAGGAAAACTTCCGTGGTCTTGCTACAAATTTAGACAGCCAGATACAAGAAGGTCATCAAACTCCTGGAAGATTCATTGCAAATAGGACATCTCCAAGGCACCTAATCATCAGAACGACCAAAGTCGAATTGAAGGAGAAAATCCTACAAGCTGCGAGACAAATGGTAAATTACAAAGGAAAATCCATCAGACTAACAGCAAACTTCTCAGAGGAAACCTTACAAGCCAGAAGCAAATAAGGTCCTATCTTTAGTCTTCTTAAACAGAATAACTGTCAGCCAAGAATTTTGTATCCTGCAAAACTAAGTTTCATAAATGAAGGAGAAATAAATTCTTTCCCAGACAAACACTAAAGGAATTTGTCACCACTAGACTATAAGAAATATTGCCCTATAAGAAATGCTTAAAAGTGCTCTACACATCAAAAAGAGTGTTCAATACTCACCAGTGTAAAGACACCTGAAAGTCAAAACTCACAGCTCTTCTAAAACAATAACACAAGGGAGAATACAAAGCAACTAGGTGGCAATCAACACAATGACTGGAACAGTATCCCACATATCAATACTAACACTGAATACAAGCAGTCTAAATACCCCATTTAAAAGATATAGATAGGTAGAATGGATTTTTAAAAAAACCCACAACTCAAATATCTACCTTCATTCTGTTCAGATGATGTACCATAATTTATTGATTTGTGTATGCTAATCCTGGGATGAATCCACTTGATCATGATGAATGCCCTTTTTAATGTATTGTTGAATTTGATTTGCTAGTAGTTTGTTGAGGATTTTTGCATCTATATTCAACAGAGATATTGGCCTGTAGTTTTAGTTGCTGTTGTTGTATCTTTGGTTTAGTATCAGGATAATACTAATTTCATAGAATGAGTTTGCAAATATTCCCTCCACCTTGATTTTGAAATAGTTTGAGTAGGATTGGTATTAGTTCTTTTTTAAATGTTTGGTAAAATTTATCAGTGAAGCCATCAGGTCCTGGGTTTTTTGTTGATGGGAGACTTTTTATTGCTGCTTCTATCTCATGACTTGTTATTGGTCTATTCATGTTTTAGATTTCTTTATGGTTCAATCCTGGTAGGTTGTATGTGTCTAGGAATTTTTTGATTTCTCCTAGGTTTTCCAATTTATTGGCATATAGTTGCTCATAATAGTCTCTAATGATCCTTTGGATTTCTGTGGTATCAGTTCTACTATCTCCTTTTTGATCTCTGATTTTATTTATTTGGTTATTTCCTCTTTTTTCCATACTTAGTCTGGCCAAAGGTTTGTTGATTTCGTTTGTCTGTTCAAAAAGCCAACTTTTCATTCTGTTGATCTTTTTTATTGCATTTTTGGTCTCAATATCATTTACCCTGATCTTTTTATTTTTTTCTTCTACTAACTTTGGGTTTGGTTTATTCTTGTTTTTCTAGTTCTTTAATATGCATTGTTAGGTTGTTTATTTGAAGTTTTTCTACTTTTTTGATGTAGGCATTTATTGGTATAAAATTCCCTGTTGGTACTACTTTTATTGTATCCCAGAGGTTTTGGTATGGTGTGTTTTCATTTTCATTCATTTCAAGAAATTTTTAAACTTTCTTGTTAATTTCTTCATTTGTTTTTCAGGAGCATAATATGTAATTCCATGTTTTTGTATAGTTTTCAAAGTTCCTCTTGATATTGATTTTTAGTTTTATTCTACCATGGTCAGAAAAGATACTTAATATGATTTTTTTAAAAATTATTTAAGACTTGTTTTTTGGCCTCACATATGGTCTATCCTTGAGAATCTTCCATGTGCTGAGAAGAACAACATGTATTCTGCACCTGTGAGATAAAATGTTCTGTATATGACTATTAGGTCCATTTGGTCTATAGTGCAGATTAATGTCTGATGTTTCTTTGTTGATTTTCTGTCTGGATGATCTGTCCAGTGCTGGAAATTGGGTGTTGAGGTCTTCAGCTATTATTGTGTTAATGTCTGTGTCTTTCTTTAGCTTCAATAATATTATAATATGTATAATATTATATGAGAATAATATAAGTAGCAAAGACAATAATATTACCTGGGTGCTCCAATGTTGGATACAAATACACTTATTATATCCTCTTGCTGAATTGACCCCTGGATCATTATATAATGACTATCTTTTTCTCTTTTTATGGTTTTTGTCTTGAAATCTGTCTTATCAGATATAAGTATAGCTACTCCTGCTTTTTTGGTGCCCATTTGCATGGAATATCTTTTCCCATTCTTTTTTCAGTCTATATGTGTTTTTATAGTTGAAATGAGTTTCTTGTGAACAGCATATAGTTGGATCTTTTTTAAAAATCCATTCAGCCACTCTATGTCTTTTGATTGGAGAATATAATCCATTTACATTCAATGTTATTATTGATAGGTAAAGGCATACTACTGCCATTTTAAAATTTGTTTTCTGGCTGTTTTGTTTGTCCTCTTTTTCTTTCTTCTTGTATTTCTTTTTGCAAAAGTGATTATCTCTGGTAGTATGTTTTAATTTCTTGCTTTCTTATTTTATGTGCATCTGGCATAGGTTTTTGAGTTGTGGTTACCAAGAAGCTTGCAAATAACATCTTATTACCAGTTATTTTAAACTGATGATCACTTATAAAAAAAGAAAATAAAAGCAAAAAAAACCCTAAAAATCTCTACACTTCAACTCCATCCTCCCCCACTTTTTGACTGTTTTCTCTATTTATAATTTTTTATACCATCTATCTCTTAAAAAGTTGTTGAAGTTATTATTTTTGCTAATTTGTCTTCTAGTCTTCCTACTAAAGATATGAGTGGTTTGTACACTGCAATTACAGTGTTAGTGAATTCTGTATTTGTCTTTGTACTTACTGAGTTCTATACCTTCAGATGATTTCTTGTTATTTGTTACTGTCTTTTTCTTTCAGAATGAAGAACTCCTTTTAGTATTTCTTGTAAGACACCAATAACAGTATTAGAAGCTGTAGAAGCTTGTGGACTGCAGTGCTTTAGAGTACTGTGGTCAATGATTAAGTGATTTTAACCTGGCTAGTGACAAGAATGACTATTAGCGTTAAAAGAAATTACAAATAGTTTTCCTAGAACATACCTTAGATGTTTTTTAATGAAATTTACAAAGTCCATTTTTCAACACTAGTTCTGTTCTTTCTTATATGAAAATGTTCCTTGAGCAATAGGAGCATTTTGTGACATGTTTACTGCCTTGGCTACCAGTGGTAAAGATAATAGCTAAGTTGTAGGGACTTAAAGGGTTTGTGAGTGAATTACTAAGGTCCAGGGTCAGCAAACTAGCTCTTCCAATATGCCCACACTGAAATTTGATGATAACACTTGTAGTCCCATTTCTTTGGCCAGTCAGTAGCAAATTTATTAAAATTGTTAATTATTTGTGAAGTTTATTGTAATCTAGAAAGAAATGAAAGATTATAATAATAAAAAGTAATTATAACCAGTCAGGTAATTTCCATACTGTTATATTTTTATTTCAATATTTACAATGATCTCAAAATTGTTATTATCTTTATGTTGCAGAGGAGCATACCAGTATTTGTCCAGTGCTGATATTTGCTCAATATCACACAAGGAAAAAGTCATGAAGATATTATTCCATACACTGTTAATATAATTCCTGACATCCATGTCCTCTAACTTGGTTTGTGGTTAGAATATTGGGATAAGATGCTCATAAATGATCCCATTAGAAGAAAGGTCAAAAGTGTGATGGAATTCAAAGGAGAATAGATTTCCTCTGGATGAAGGAGCTGGTGAGAACAGGATGAAATTATGAAGATGACATATGCAATACATCTTAAAGAAATGGGTAGGATTGTGAAAATCAGAGATTGGGAGTAAAATTACAAAGGTGTTAGAACATCAAGTTTAAAGAGCAGCTAAAATTTGGGTTATGAGTGAGCAAGTAGTGGAAGATTCACTTGGAAGTGGAGATTCATTTGCGATTCCTCATCCTTGACTGACAGGATGAGGAATTTTGGAAAGACAAAACAAATTGTTGTAGACTTTAAGTGGTTCAGTGATTTTAATGGATACAAGATGAATCTAGCAACTACCTGCATGATATATTGGACTGGTAAATTCGGAAGGTGGGGGTGTAATATATAAGATTTTTAAAAATAGTCCATTGAGAAAAAAATGTGCTGATGAACTAGAGGTGGTAGCAATAGGAATAGAAGGAGCTCAGAGGGGTGTGAATCATTGTTATAGTTGTGTAGTGCTTGGTTCCAGTGGTTGACTGTATGAATATGGTCACTATGTTGTTGTAGCATATGTCACTTCTTGAGAGTGTTATCATTTATTTATACAGAGACTGATAAAATTCAAGTTTTAGCACTGTGTAAACACACACATGTACAATTTTTTATGCTCTTGTTACAGTTATTCTAGTAATTATTGAAACCAGGGATAAAACCTTGGATATATTTAACCCTAATTTAAAGAGAATAATAACTAATTTATTTATCATCCAGTGAAACTAGCAGACTAGCAGGCCGAGTGGAGGCAGTTATGTATATCTAGATAGAGGCCAGTCCACATGAATGAATTATAGAATATTGACAGAAATAAAACCTTATCACTTTCTAATAAATAAAATAACAAAACTAGGTACACAAAGTATCTGTTAGATGTGTCTAGAGGTCATACCTTAGTAAAAAATGACTTGCACCTAACATGTCAGGCATTGTCAAATATACATACAAATAGTTCTTTCAAAATGATATCTTTCACACCATGATATCTTCCTTTGGGAGTTCTTTTTTAAATACTAATTTGCTTAGTCAATTTGTACCTCTAGCATATGAAATAAATTTTACTTTTCTCTGACCTATACTGATAACAAAAGATTCTAGAGTGAGAACAAATTTTGAAATTACTAAGTTCTCCATTAAAGGTAAACCTAAAAATCCATTTTTGAAAAGCAGTTCCTGTATGACTTTAAGCAAGTTTTTAGTATAATGTATCTCTACATTGTTATAATGTTGTCATCCATTTATTAATTCAATCATTCATTCTTTCACCAAGTATTTATTGTTTGCCTACCATTGGTGAATAAATTCCCCATCTTCATTGAGCTTAGGAGACAGAAAATAAATAAGAAAACAAATCAATATATAATCCAATGTCAGGTGATGATAAATGCCATGAATAATAACAACAGAAATAGCAAAAAGAATAGTCAAGCAAAATACAGAGGAGCAATGTTACTGTGTGCTATTTTTATTAATAAGATGTGGTAAGGCCTCTGTGAGGTGGTGACATTTGAGCAAAGACCTGAGTAAAGTGAGGAACAAGTCAAGTGAGGATCCAGTGAAATAATATCTCAAAGCAGAGGGAACAGCAAGTGCAAGCATTCTGAGATGAAAGCAAGATTAAAATTTTTGGGAAATAGGAAGAAGGCTAAAGTAGAATGAGGAGGACAGCAGTAGGACGAAGGAAAGCTAGGCTGAGGCCAGATCACCAAGGACTGTGGAGGTGACGGTAAGGAGTTTGCATTTTAGCTTAAGGTTGATTAACATTTTTTGAAGAATTTTGAACATGGAAATGACATGATCTGACTTACATTTAAAAAAGATTACACTGTTACAGGGAGAATAGATTGAAGAGAAGTAAGAGTGGAATCAAGCAGACAAGTTCAGTAGTTCAGGCCAGAGATGATGTAACAATATCTTTTTCTGCTGGTCATTTCTTTTCACGTTCCATGAGTCCAGTTCCATTAATTCTGGAAGTTATTCAACCTTTTTTTCAATGTGGAATCAAAGGAAATATAAGAGATGATCATGTGCCTTATTAAAAGGCACACATGGGTAAAATTGGCAGGTGGGAATTTGAACTTGTACTGAAATAGCATTTTGATTTTACTTTTTAAGTTTTTTTTCCCTAAATCATAGTAGCCAATGTTAATCAGGTTTAATAGAATAGGAAAATAAAAGAGAAAGATAAGAAAGAAAAATAAGTGATATGTTTTTTTCCATCTAGAGCATGTCTTTGAAATTTTTGGAACCCTTTACTGAGTACCTACAGGACAAAGCCCAATTTCTTAACTTGGCATTTAAAGCCCTCCGTTGACCCAACCTGTGTTTACTTTCCAGTCTTATTTTCTATCACAACCCTATTCATATTTTTCTCTCTAGCAATAGGTAACTCTGAAAAAGTTTATTTTACTTCATGTCTCAGTGCCTTTGCTTATGTTCTTCCCATATTACATAGTAAAGTTATTCTTTAAGCTTAAAATTTAGCTCATTAATCACCATTCTTGGGAAAGTTTTTCTTGACTGTTCCTCCTTATTCATTATGGATCATCTCTGTCAACCAAGAAGAGGTGAAAGACCAGACTGCAAAGCAGTAAGATAAGGCATTTATTGGGGTTTTAGGAATTGCAGTTTGGGAGACACAGTTTCTGCTAGAAGCCAAATAGTATTCTGAAGAGAGGAAGGACAGTGGGGATTTTTAAAAGGATGCTGAGGGTGATTGCATAAATTGTTTTGAAAGAATGATCATTGGTGGAGGTAGCTGGCTTAGTACATCAGTCCATAGTTCATTGGTTGTCGCTGTTCAGGAGCTGCAGTGCTGGTGAAATTCAGCTGCTTTTCAGGATGTTGTGGTCATGGCAGTTTGTCCCAGTTCAAAGGTTCAAGACAAATTCCTGTTTTGCAAGATTCAGGTTGTGCAGGTAGTCCTTCTTAGAATGGCTTCCTGACTCCATTTTAGAGCTCTATACCATAGCGATACCAGGTTGTATATCACATTTCATACCCTCTTTGCTGACTTCACCCAAGAGGAGCATAATTACCTTTTCTGATGTACCACTTCTGTATCACCAATATGTCTCTAGTGTGTCATTAGTTATTCTGTGTTATTTATTTGCATGTCTATTTTTCCTCCAAGACTATGAGCAGAGGTCTATCACTTATATTTCTCCAGTGTTTCAAACCCTTCAATGTGTCTTTTTTGGCCTCATGGTAAAGTCTAAATTTCTAAAATGGCATAAAAGAAACTTTCTGTGAGATCCAGACCTTACTTTGCATTTGGACTTATCTCTGCCCAATTCCTGCTACCTCTCTGTATATTCTACCTGTACTATACTACTTTTAACTTTTGAGATGAGCCAGGATTGAAACCATCCTCATAAAATTAATACAGTTAAATTGCTAGGTTTTTAACAAAAGCATAATCTTTGAGTAGAAGCATAGCTAAGCATTAACCAGCATGCCTTATAGCCCACTCCTTTATAGCTGCTTCCTGCTTAAAAGTCATGCACGTTGCTCCTGTCACAAGGTCCTAACTTTCATTAATTGCTTCTATAGATAACATCTTTAATGTTACGAAACCTCAGGTTTTCCATTTGAGATGTTTTCCAGATCCTGCATTCCAATGAGTCCACTGAGGCCAGCAGGTCTGAAGACCCCCACTGAGAAACTGACTCAGTGCAAAAATGCAGTTTCTATATCCTTATGATTTCATCCTTCATGCCTTAGCCAATCAGTGACCCCAACTTCTCAGCCCCCTCTACCTGCCAAAATTCCCTTTAAAACCCCAGTCCAAAACTCTTGAGGGAAGTGGATTTGAGGTCTACTCCTGTCTCCTCATTCAGCTGCTCTGCAATTATTAAACTCTTTCTCTCCTGCAACTCCCACTGTTCAGTGTATAGGTCTGTTACTGCACAACAGACAGTCAAACCTGGTGGTCCTATAACAGTCTGTCTTTTGACTCATTAATTTTGAACATGCCGTCCCCTCTTGCCAGAAAGTCCCTCCCCACGTTAATTTCATCACTTGGATAATTCCTACTTTTCCTTTAGTTCTCAGTAGTCAGTTACCATTTCCAGGAAATCTTTCCAGATGACCATGTATAGGTTAGGTGTGCTTCCAGTGAACACATTACACGTGCCCTTGCCTCATCATAATACCATTCTGTGCTCTACTTATTTACTTGCCTGTATCCTCAACTAGACTCTAGGCTACTTGATGGAGGGATTCATGTTTGTATTTATGTGATATTGTGAAATATATATATATATATATATATATATATATAGTCATCATCCCTGTTTCCTGGCACACAACTCCATAGAATCAAAGTGATGTGTCTTTTGTATACTAATAAGTTGACTGATTACTGGCAGCCGATGGGTAGCTTCAGGATGGGGGCTAGTCACTAGAAAGAGCAAGGCAGGATTAAAGGGTTGGGATTTTCAGCCCCACCTCCCAACCTCTGTGGAAGGGAGAGGGGCTGAAGGTTAAGTCAATCACTAATGGCAAAAGATTTAATCAATCATACCTACATAATGAAGCTTCCATGAAAGCTCAGAAGGACTGGGTTCATGGAGCTTGTGGATAGCCGTACATGTGGGGGCTTCCAGGAAGGTGGGCAAGAACATATCTACATGCCAAGACAGTGTCTTACCCCAACTCCACGGGAACAGAAGCTCCTATGCTCTGGACCCTTCCAGACCTTGCCCTATGTATCTCTTCATCTGACTGTGTCCTTTAAAGTATTCTTCATAATAAACTGGTAAATGTAAGCGTTTCCCTGAGTTCTGTGAGCTGCTCTAGCAAATTAATGGAACTCAAGGAGGGGGCTGTGCGAACTCCAATTTATAGCCGGTTGGTCAGAAGCACAGGTAAAACAATCTGTGACTTTCATCTGGCATCAGAAGTGGGGCTTGTTCTTGTAGTACTGAGTCCTCAAACTGTGTGATCTGATGCTATCTCCAGGTAGATAGTGTCAGAATTGAATTGAACTGGAGGACACCCAACTGGTTTCCACTGCAGAATTGATTGCTTGCTTGTTGGTGGGGAGAAATCCCATACATCTGGTGTCAGAAGCATGCTGTGGGAATACAGTGGGAGAAACTGGGTCTTTTCTACTCGATATATTATATAGGCCCTTCCCCCACCCCATTCTGTTTAGAGAGATCAACACAATGACTGGAACATAATAGAAGCTCAATACATATTTGTTAAATGAGTGAGTTAGAATTTTGTAGAACCTACTTATATACCCCCAGAACCTAGCACTGTGCTTAATGTAACAAATGTGTGTTGAATTTAATTGTAACAGACTTACACTTTCCATTCTAGGAGTATTTAAAAACAGTAAACCAAATTATAGTACTAAGTCTTTATAAGAACAAAAATTTTACCTAATATTCTCTCTTTCTTTCTCTCTCCCTCTCTCTCTCTTTCATTCAGAACCCTTAACAGGATGCTCTGTTATGCCCAGAAAAATCTCAAAAGCAAGTACCTGTAATTACAATATGATAGTATTATTAAATTAATTTTAGCCTAAAGCTGCCTCCTTACATATTTTAAATTCAGCCTAGATGTTTCTCTGTACTTAGTGAACTGTAACCTAATTGGATGTGTCAACAGACTGTACACTATTCTTGTAACAGGTAGCTGAGTCTCAGCCAATCACAGCAGCAACACTTCAATCACTCACAGGTGGCCAACTGTTGAAACCACATTGAAATAAGGCAAACTGTCAAGCTGTAACCAATTCAGCTGTTTATGTACCTCACTTCTGTTTTCTATATATCACTTTCCTTTTTCTGTCCATAAATCCTCTCTGACCATGCGGCAGTGCTAGAATTGCTCTGAACCTATTTAGATTCAAGGGGCTGCCCGATTCATGAATCATTCTTTGTTAAACTCTGTTAAATTTAATTTTTCTACAGTTTTTCTTTTAACAGTATTTATTGTATACTTTGTATATTTCAGGCATTGTCAGTTCACAAACATGAATAGAGGACAGCTCTTGCCAACTAAAATCTGGTGGAGGGAAGTAGATTTAGGGCAAGAACTCAAATAACTCTAATATAAAATTATATAATGGTTAGGGAGTCAATATCAATAGTATACAATTCTATGTTTAAATGTCTTCCACTATCTTTGTGGCCTTGGGAAAGATACATTTTACTAAAATTTAGTTTTTTTAATCCATTCCCTGTGGATGAAAATAATATCTAATCATAGAGTTTTTGTGGAAATGAAATGGGATAATGCATATAAAATACTTAGCACACTGCTTGACACACAGTAAACACTAAATATTACCATTATTATTAAGTAGAATCTGAAAACTGATGTAGGGAGCGATACATGTTCCAATTTATAGACAAGCAATGTCATATCCAGAAGATCCTCTCCTCCTCCCACCAAAAAAAAAAAAAAAGATTCATGGAAGGAATATCATTTGAATTAAGTCTTAAATAATAGTTATTTGAAAGCTAGAAATGAGAGACTTCAGAGACAATGGCAGGCTAAAGGCACATTTCTGCTGCCCTCTCATGTCCCTCACAATTACTCATCTTGAGTGGAGCAGCTTTCCAAAGAAACACCCTAGAAGAGGAAAACAAAGTCTTGGCTTTGCACAGATCCTGGCAGGAAGCACATATATAGGACTTTTATCTGGGCCTGCTTAGATCCTGGAAACTAGGGAGAAGATCTCTTGGACAAATTAGAGCTTTGGTCCACTGAGATCTGGGGAGCACTAAGAGGAAGACTAGCCCCTGTTTGCTACCGTTTTCTTTAAGAACTTATTTTTTAGAGAAGTTTTAGGTTCACAGCAAAATTGAGAGGAAGATATAGAAATTTACCCTCTGTCCCCACACAGGCATAGCCTTTCCCATTATCAACATCCCTCTAGAGTGGTACATTTGTTAAACTACATTGACACACCATTATCACCCAAAGATCCTAGTTTATGTTAGGGTTCAGTCATGGTGCTGTTTATTCTTTGGGTTTGAGCAAACATATGATGTATCCACCATGATAGTATCATACAGAGTATTTTCATTTTCCTAAAAGTCCTCTGTGCTTTATCTATTTATCCCTTCCTTCTCCCTAACCTCTGGCAACTACTAAACTTTTTGCCATCTCCATAGTTTTGTCTTTTTCAGAATGTCATATAGTTGGAATCATATGGTATGTAGTCTTTCCAGATTGGCTTCCTTCATGTAGTAAGATGCATTTACGTTTCCTCCAATTCTTTTCATGGCTTGATAGCTCACATCTTTTTAGCACTGAATAATATTCCATTGTGGAGGTACCACAGCATATTTATTTATTCATCCACTGAAATACATCTTGATTGCTTCAATTTTTAGAAATTATGAATAAAGCTGCTACATATATCCACGTGCAGGTTTTGTGTGGACACAAGTTTTCAATGTCTTTGGGTAGATACCAAGGAGGAGTGATTGCTGTATTGTATGGTAAGAGTACGTTTGGTTTTGTAAAATACTATCAGGCTACTTTTTCCAGAGGGGCTATACCGTTTTGCATTTCTATCAATAATCAGTGAAGTTCTTGTTGCTCCACATCTTTGCCAGCATTTAGTGTTGTCAGTGTTATGAAATTTACCTATTCTAATAGGTGTATAGTGTTATTTAATTGTTGTTTTACTTTGCATTTCCCTGATATATATGTATTAAGATTAGTCAGTGTTCTCCAGAAAATGGAGATGTTATTATTGAAACTGGCTCATGTGATAACGAAGGCTTGAAGTCCCACAATATGTCATCTGCAAGCTGGAGAAACAGGAAAGCTGGTGGTGTAATTCAGTCCAAGCCTGAAGGCCCAGCCCCACCCAGCTCAAGGAGAGAGAGAGAATTTGCCCTTCCTCTGCCTTCTTGTTCAATCCAGGTCCTCAGTGGACTGGATGCTCTACCACACTGGTAAGGGCAGATCTTTACTCAGTGCACTGATTCAAACACTAATCTCCTCCAGAAAAACACTCACAGACACACCCAGAAATAATGTTTTACCAGTTACCTGGGCATCCCTTAACCCAGTCAAGTTGACATATTAAAATTAATTATCACAACATCTGATGTGGAACAGCTTTTTACATGCTTGTCTGCCATATGTATATCTTCTTCACTGAAGTGTCTGCTAAGGTCTTTGGCCCATTCTTTAATTGGGTTTTTTGTTTTCTTATTGTTGTGTTTTAAGAGTTCTTTCTATATTTTGAATAATAGTATTCCTTTTGCAAATATTTTCTTTCAGTCTGTGGCTTGTCTTTTAATTCTCTTGACAATGTCTTCTGTGGAGCAGATATATTTCATTTTAACAAAGTCCACTTTATCAATTGTTTCATTCATGTTTTGTGCCTTTGTTGTCATATCTAAAATGTCATTGCCAAAGTCAAGGTCATCTAGGTTTTCTTCTATGTTATCTTCTAGGAGTTTTATAGTTTTTCATTTTACATTTAGATCTATGATCCATTTTGAGTTAATTTTTGTGAAGGTTGTAAGGTCTGTCTACATTCTTTCTTTTTTTTTTTTTTTGTATGTGGATCTTCATTTGTTCCAGCACCATTTGAGGAGATTGTTTTTCCCCATTTGCAGTCTTGTAAGAACTGTTCCTCACGTCCCCAGGTAGCTACCAAAAAGCTAAAGAATTTGGAAGAATTCTTTTTATCATTTTGTCCAGAAAGGCATTAACCTTTGTAATTGATGCGGGCAGAGGGGATTTCTCCTAAGGATTCAATAGGTGACCAAAAATTCAAGCTGGTACCGTATCCCCTGCTCGCAGGGCCAGAGACTACTTGCCTCTCATCAGTTCTGGCATTACTTGGACCTGGAAACAACAGGAAAAGGATGCCCTGGAGAGAGAGTGCTCTTGGAAAGTGAAGGGTAGCCATTAGTAGAATGTAAAATTTCGGTAGAACTTCCAAACTGACAAGAGGAAAAAGATAATCAACAGTAATTTGATCAAATCAGTAAAAATATAGAAAATATAAAAGAGAAAACAATATATAATAAATAAGGGAATTGTTGAATAAATGACACTACATCTGTGCTTTGAAAGTTTAGTAGCATTCAAGAAAATTCATACAAGCTGTATCAATTGACCTGTAGTTCTACAGTGTATTAATGAGTTTAAAATAAGCAAAATGCAGAGAATATATATAATGTGATCATATTTTTGTAAAACAAACAATGAAAAATTTAGATAATTATGTGTGTGAGTATATTTGATTGGTATGACTATATGATTATTATGATGATTTGATTTTTTGTATGATTATACGAACATGAAAAAACACTATTATAGATTTTAAGCACAAGTTATGGGGTGGGGGATAGGAAGGCTTATATTGACAGGAGATAAAGTGGGTAAAGTTAGGGGAATGGAGAGGGATGAGGGAGCCAAGCAATATAGAAAAAGCTAAAGAAAAGGCCATGGTAAAAAATTTCACAAAACCAGAAAAAAAAATTATATAATTAAAATCGTGCAAGTATATTTATGTATAAAGAAGTGTTATTAAGGAGAGAAATGGAATGGGCAGAGGCATAGTAAACAAATTGAAAACAAAGAAAAGCAGAAGCAATTCTGATATTAGATATTAGATAAGTTAGGATTTTTGGGTTAAATAGGATTAAAAACATTATGTAATAATAAACAATAAACAATAATAAAAGGCACTTCTTTATTAAAAATAACAGTGATAAACCTGTACTTACTAAATAACCAGCAGCTAATTATATGAATATAATGGACATTTATGAGACACACAAGGAAAATCTGATTAAAATATAATTAAATTAGGATATTTGGATTAACAGTTACAGATTAGGCCAAATCAAGTAAACAAAAAGAAGTTAGGGTGGGAAGAAATGAATGATAAAATCACAATCTGTGTCTCTTCTGGGGTGAAGGGGATGTGGGGGGAGAGAGAGAGATAGGAGAGACAAACAGAGAGAAATTTGCATTTCACAAATAGTTGGAAATATCTTTTACGTCCAAGGAATATTTCAAAACTTAGTCTTCTGTTTGTCAACAAAGAATAAATTAAAACATTTTAGAGATTTTATACATTGCATTCTCCCTTGATTAGTCTAATAATCTAGAAGGTCTGAAAAATTAGCTACTTAGAAATTAAGATACATTTTCTTAATCTTTAGATGAATTTACAAGTGAAATTGCAAACTATCTAGAAAGCTATAAAAGGAAACTCTTCACACTAAAACCCCTGGGACACAACTAAAATTATGCTCGTAGAAAATTTTACACCTTTAAATGGCATTATTGTTAAAGAAGAATGACAAAATATATAGGAGCTTAATATTTATTTTGAAAAATTAAATAAAACAAACAAAAAATGTTAAAAAGTAGTACATAGAATACACCAAAATAGAGTCTGAAAAAATGAAATGAAAAGAAATAAAAAGATAAATACATCTGAAAATGAATTCTTTAAAAGACAAAATAGATAATACTTATTGTGATTAAGAATTAAGAAAAAAGGAAAGCAAAAATAACATATTAAGATGAAAATGGGGATATAATCCAGATACAGAAGGGACTGAAAGAATATAGGTGGATATTCTAAGGCAACCAATTTGAAAATCTAGCTTAAGTAAATGTTTTCTTAACAAAAAGATAAACTACCAACATTCACTCATGAATAAGCAGAAAACTTGAGGAAACCAATTATTTAAAAATATTGAAGGGGAGATTTAAAATGCATCATTAAACATGAAAACATGATCCAAGGTTGATCAAAGATGAATTTTATCTAATTGTTAGATGAGATGATTTTTAATTATTTATAGAACATAAGAAAATGGAGGAAAGCTCTTAAATTCATTGTGTAAAGCCGATCAATATCAAAGCATGATAGAGTGCACAAAAAAGAAGAATGTAGTTCAATGACAGTTTAAATTATAGATGCAAATAAAATATTATTAGTCAGAATTTAGCAGTGAGTCACATGTAGGATTTCAGGAATATGAGAGTAAGCACAAAATCGGGAAATTTATTAAGACAATTCATGAAATTAAGATGTTAATAAGAGAAAACCAAGTGAATATTGAAAGTTATTTGATGAAATTTAGCAGATATTTTTAATAAACCCTTATTAAAATAGGAAAGAAACTACTTCGACGGAAATTATTGTAAATAATTAAAGGCCCACTCCAACCATTATTATTGAACTTTAAAAAATAGATTCTAGCAAATGCAATAAGAAAAAAACCTTAACTAATCAGTACTAATATTGGAAAAGAAGAATAAGATTATCTAAAAATTATGCTAAATAAGATTATGCTAAAAATTTAAACCTAAGAAATCCATAAGTCTTCTATTCCTCTTAAGGGAAATTTTCAAACTGGCATGTACATTATAACTACAAACATTAATACATTTTCTTTATATTTGATATAACCAGCTATAGGTAAAATTAGAATTATCCTATTCAAAGTATCAATGACAGCTAGAAAATAATTAAGAATAAATCTTAACAAGATCAGTATAAGACCTATATGAAGACATTAATAAATTATTTCTGAAAGAAACTAATTATTAGGTCATTAAATATGAAATGTCTTATTTTGAATCAAAAGTGTGGTTTATTATAACTCAAACAAGAAGCAGTACAATTAATCAAAGTATGGCCTAAACTGTCGACACAGTTTTGCCATCTTAACAGTAGCTTGTTTATGCCAGCAGCAAAGTATGGAGAGCGAGTGGCGAGGAAATCATGAAAGGCATTTCCACAGCTTGTTGAGAATTGAATATTTTTCCTTCCAAGAAGTGGTCCAAAGCCTGGAAGAAGTGGTAGTCAGTTGGTGCAAGGTCTGGTGAACACAATGGATAACAGAGAGTTTCCAAGTCCACCTTCTGTAGTTTTGAGCAGGGTTGTTTGTGCGACATGTGGTCCAGCGTTGTCTTGCAAGAGGATTGGCCTGTCTCTATTGACCAATCTCAGCTGCTTAATCGCAAGCATCCTTATCATTTCATCCAATTGGTTGCATTAGACATCCACTGTAATTGACTGACCAGGTTTCATGAAGCTGTAGTGGATAATACCAGCACTGGACCACCAAACACACCATTAGCGTTTTTTGATGAATATTCGGTTTTGTAGTGTGTTTGGCACTTCGTCTTTATCCAACCATTGTGCTGAACGCTTGTGATTGTCAAAAAGAATCCATTTTTCGTCATATGTAACAATATGGTGTAGAAATCCTTCATCTTTATGTCATGACGGCAAAGAAAGTTAAGCTTCGAGACGATTTCTCTTCTGTCACTTATTTAATTCATACAATACCCATCTATCCAGCTTCTTTACCTTGCTGATTTGTTGCAAATGGCCCAATATTGTTGGAATAGTAATGTCAAACCTGCTGCTAATTCATGCATAGGTTGAGATGGATTCGCTTCCACTACAGCTTTCAGCTTATCATTATCCACCTTGGTCTCACGTCACCCATGTGGCTCATTTTCAAGGTTAAAATCACCAGAACAGAACTTCTCAAATCATCGATGTACTGTGTGTTCATTAGCCATGTCCTTCCCAGACATTTCATATATTTAGCTGTCTCGCATTGGTACACGTGATCGTATCAAATAACATTTGGGCTTATCCTGTTCCAAATGCTGTAAAAGGAAGATATCACAAACCACAAACGTGCATTCAACATAAGGATGTACCTTCACATAAAATAAACAAGAACTGTAAAGTAAATGTCAAGATAATCACTGTCAACTTAGTCTTAAGAAATCGGACATTTCACCTTAAATCTTAGGATGTGACTAAAGAAATTTTTCAATAGAACACTTAACACAAAATGTGAAATTCTTCCAAGATATATGTAATTATAAGAACTTTTAGCTAGAAGGCCTAAGATATTTTGTTTGGGATTGGGTTAAGTGATCTATAATTCATTTAAAAGAAAAATATTCAATAATATAATATTGGCTTAAGAATGTGCAAATAAAAAAGTATGTGTGAATGAACTAGTAAAACAGAAATAAATTTTTTTCCCATTTTGGTTAAAGACTTATCATTGTGCAATGTATGTATGAGTATGCACATGATTGTGTGTGTATATATGTTTATAATGCAAAGGTACTATTTCTGTCCACTGTAAAAAGGTGGTTTATTTTACCAATAGTACTGTTAAAACTGTCTATGCATCCATGTAACAAAAATATTTGTATCCCCTTAATAATTTGGAAAAAAAAAACCCTGGCTATCCTTCTGGAAGAAAAGAGAGTTGGATCTTCCCACTATCCTCATACAAAAATGTACATACACATACACATATGTGAAGGCAAATAAATAAATATATATACATGATATGCAAATTCATTAGCATAATGGACCAAATGTTTATGTCCCTCTCCCCAAAATTTATATGTTAAAATCCTAAGCCCCAGGTGATGGTAACAGCAGGTGTGGCTTTGGAAGGAGGCTCTGCCCTCATGAATCTGGATTAGTGCCCTTATAAAAGAGTCCTCAGAGAGATCCCTCATCCTTCTGCCAAGTGCGGTTACAGTGATAAGACATAGATATAAGGAACAGGCCCTCACCAGACACTGAATCTATTCATGTCCTCATCTTGGACTTCTCCCTCAATGATGGAGAGAAATAGATTTCTGTTTAAAAGCCACCCAGTTTATGATACTTTGTTATAGTAGCCTGAACCGACTAAGACAATTATAACACTACTACAAGAAAGTGATAAAAATCTTAAGAAAAATGTTAGAAGTCTATTTGTATAACATACAAATTTGAAGTCTAAAATTAGATAGTATATCCAGAACCCAAGGAAGAAAATTATGTATTTGATTAAGTCTGACTAGAGAAAAACAGAAAAGAATTTCAATAAATACCATGAGTGAAGTCAAGTACATGGTAGATGGAAAGAAAACTTTAGGGCACATAAAAGATAAAGCATTAATATTTGTAATATATAAGCAGCCTTTACATCTTGATAGCATGAACAGCCATAAAAATAGGCAAGGGGTTCACAAACCACAGAAGAACAAATTCAAATAACAAATAATCATGTTAAAAGATTCTCAAACTCACAAATAAAAAAATGCAAGTGAAAATAACCATGAAATATTTATTTTCACCATGATACTGGCAAAAATCACCTTGGGACTATATCCCAGTTGGGTACATCTTCAGATGAGGCCCCAGCCCTTCTCCATTCACCAGTAACACCAGAGGAACCATTTTGCTGTCACAGGTGCTGAGGCTGCATTTGAAATATTGCACATCTTGGAAATTGCCAGCAACTTTCCTACACAAAATTGGGTAGCCAGGGATGATTGGGTAGCTGAGTTCAAATGTTATTGTTTCTCATTATCTGTATACAGTCTTCTCAGTTCCTTTGTTTAACTTTGAAAAGTTAAACATAAACTTACCATACAACTCCGAAATTTTACCCCCAGGAATCTACCAAAGAGAAATGGAAATTTATATACAGGGAGCAAGTGTATTAAACTGCAGATATAAATAATCTTGATAGTTAGCTCTCAGTATAAATTAACAAATTATTATGTGCAATTGGTTTTCTTACATGTGTCTTTGAGTTGAATTAGTGTAAACAGTCTATTGAAGCCCAATCCTTACAATGACTTTTAAAACTCTACTAGATCTGTGCTTCTGAAAACCCATCCTGTTACCTCTCTGATTTGATCTTCTATCACTTCACCCCTTCTCTACTTTGCTCCATCTACAGTGTCTTTCCTGTTTTCCTGGAACTTGCTGAACCTGTTCTTACTCCTTGGTATTGGAGCTTGTTATTCTCTCTACTTAAAATGCTCCTTCCTATTTTTTCAGGTTTCTTCCCGGATTCCTCCTTCTTATTGGGAAGATCATCACTGATTACTTTTATAAAATAGCAATACTGCCCCCACCCCCATCCTCTTTCCCAATTACACTGCCTTATTATTCCATCCACATGCAAATGGCCAACAAGAACATGAAAAGATACTCAACATCATTGGCTGTTAGTGAAATGTAAATCAAAACCACAATCAGATATTATTTTACACTCACTAGTATGACTATTATCGGAGACAGACAATACCAAGTGTTGACAAGGATATGGAGAAACTAGAATCATATATTGCTGATGAGAATGTAAAACAGCCACTTTGGAAAACAATTTGGCATAACTTCGAGAAGTTACACATGCACATACCATACAACTCAGAAATTCTACCCCTAGGAATCTACCCAAGAGAAATGAAAATTTATATTTACACAAAATATAAACATGAATGTTATAGCTGCACTATTCAAAATAGGCAAAAACTTGGCCAACTGGTGAATAAATTAAAAAATGTGGTATATTCCTATAATGGAATATTACTTAACAATAAAAATAAGTGGAAGTACTGATACATGCTACAACATGGATGAATCTTGGAAACATTATGCTAAGTAAAAGAAAGTAAATGTTAATGACTATATATTGATTCCATGAAATCATTTGTATGAAATGTCCAGAGAAGTCAAATCTGTAGATACAAAAATCAGACCAGTGGTTGCCTGGAGATGGGGGTAAATTATAGGATTGACTTCAAACAGGATGGAGGAAATTTTGGGGGGATAGTGGAAATGTTCTAAAACTGGATTGTGGTAATAGTTGCATAACTCAATATACTTACTAACAGTTGTACACTTTCAATGAGTGAACTTCTGATGTATAAATTATACCACATAAAGCATAAGATGCAGTTTTATTAGTTCTCACTGTAATTTACAGACAACAGCATGGTCAGGCTACAATCTTCTTTCTTGCATTAGAATATATATTTGGCTTAATTTTTTTCCTAGCAAAAAAAGTAAGCAGTCCCCATTTTATTCTGGGTATTTATATTTATAAATGTTACATATTATCTCTCCCATTAGAAAACTCACCATTTTGTAATTAACAAAGAAATCACTTCTGAAATGTTTGCTTGGAAGTCTTGAATTTATATTTGTACAACATCTGCATATCAGTTTAAAAATGTAAAGTTATATTTGGTAAAACAACTGGTTGTTTAGGGAAATATCAAAGGATGTTGGGCTGAGTATGTTCACTTACTCATTTAGTCTCAGGTCATTGAATACACATTTATTGAGTTTCTGTTTTGTGCAATAGAGGCATAAAATGTTAAACGCTAGGATGATCTGATTAACTTTAACCTAACAAAAATAATGAGTCAAATGGCTTGTTCAATGCAAAACTTCCTAAATGACAAAATTAGAATAGGTTCTTCTTGCTTCTATTCCTCCTATTACACTTGTGCTAAGTGCTGTATTCCTGAGAATTTGGTAAAAGTTTAAAAAATTAATAGATTAAAATCATATTTCATCACTGTCATTTCAGGACTAACTCATATGTACATATGGTCAACATTTGTCACTCAAGAGACACTAGGCTTTGACAGAGTTCAGGGACTATGGGAAATTTACTGACAACAGTCAAGCTACTCTTTTTATATTCATAATGGAAAGCATTCTAACCTTGTCACATGCTCCCCCACATTAGCTTACAATGTAATTTTATCCTTGTTAGCTATAAATATTATTGAAAGAAATTGAAATTGATAAACCTCCTTGACAATAGTTTATGAAACTAGATTAAACATTTATTGATTAGCAAAGCAAACTTCATGCAGCATTTCAAAGTGAATTATTCTATAGTCTTATAACAAATAAATGTAGCCCAGACACATAAATCCCCTAGTTCATACATTCTACACTTAAACATATGAGAATATCAAAGTGTGATGCATCTTATGAACAACAAAATTGAATTTTTTGTTCTTATATTAGAGATTAGGTTGTAAATTTCCATATTTTCACTGGGCTGAGGAGAGAGGAAAGAATGGGGGCCTATGCAATGCAGATTGGACATTTGTCCAGTAGCTATAAAACACAAGCACACATACTAATAGATTGAATTTTTTGAGACTTCTATCTTAAATATATTTAAATTATAAATAACATGTATTATATTAAAGGTATTTGAATATTGCCTTGATAGGGACTGAGTTAACTCCAAGGTATATGTTAGTCCCTGGAAGACAGTGGGTAATTTTTTTTAAGGAGCAGTTCAAAATTTTGTAATTTATTTCATTTTTTAAAACTTGCTCTGATTCCAGATGGCCAGTTACTCTTATTAAAAAATAAAAGCATATTGGCCATTTGCTATTGACTGCACCACCCCACCCCCAACATTGGCAAAATTGTAATCCTCCAAGATGTTCAATTATCATCATCTTTGAGTGGATCACGCACTAGAAACTACAGGGATATCAAAATTGGTATCATGCTTCTAAAACATATTCATATGAAAAGACTTTACTATGGAAGTCAGTTATATAGGAAACAGTGATTTGTAATATTAAGTTCATATATATTTGTATATTCATTTATTAACAAATATTAATAAACTTTTATAATATGCCAGGATTCTAACAGGTATTGGGATACAATGATTAAGCAAAACAGATTCATTTCCTGCTCTAATGAAGCTTAAAATATCAGATTAGTAAATTGGCAATTATAATTGATAATTGATAAGTAAGATAATTGATAAGTCTTAGCTAAGCAAACAAGATGAGTTTTACAGTCTATACTTTTGAATTCATTAAAGAATGTTTATACTTTAATTCTGTGGATGTAATTTTTATTATTTATTATGTGGGTAGGAATTACCATTTGTGGCAGATTGCATTTTCCAAAAATGTTCACTGTGACATTTCTGGTCTTTCATTCTCTTACAATCCTTGACATACCACCATCAAAAAGTGGAGTCTATTTTCTCTCCCATTGAATTTAGAAGGAGCTGTATCTCCTCTGACCAAAAGAGTATAGCAGAAATAATATTATGTAACTTCCAAGGCTAGATCTAAAAATTATATTGCTTATATGGCTCTTTTTTGGGATACTTATCATTAGAACCCAGCCACATGTGAGGAAGCCCAGGCCAAATGGCGGGACATGTATATATGTTTTAGTTGACAGCCCCACTGAAGGACTCAGCTGATAGCGAGTATCAGCCGTGAGATGTGTCAGTAAGCAAGCCTTCAGATTACAGACCTCAGCCTTTAAGCCACCTTAGCTGATGCACAGTGGGCCACAGACCAGCTTTTCCTTTCCAAGCCCTGCCCAAATTGCACATTTGTGAGCAAAGTAAATGCTTTTGATGTTTTAAGCCATTAAGTTCAGATATTTTTTTCATGAAGAAATATATAGCAGGAATAAAGTATCGTTATATCTAAACTTTGGTTTATTTCAGTAAAATAATTCTTATAGTGCTATATAGTGAGATAATGAATTTCCTTGGAAGTTGACCACTAATACTTGTTTACACTTATGTATTTCTCCAAACCTCCAAACTCATTTCCTGTTATTCATATATACTGTTTATATTCTAGTCAAATACATTTTCTCACTTTTACCTTTTGCTTGTTCATTCCAGAGACATTTATTGAACAGTTTGCTAATTTTTTGTAGAGACTAGTTTTCCCTGAGCACAGTTTTCACAGCTCTCTCTCTCTTTTTTTAATGGATAATTTTTTTAAATTTCAAAATATTACAGGGGTACAAATGTTTTTGGTTACATGTATCAATTTTGTTATACTTGAGTCAGGGTTATAAGTGTGTCCACCACCCAGATAGTGCTCATTTTACCCAAGAGGTAGGTTTTCACCCATCCCCTCCTCCCCTGCCCCCCTGCATCCATTGAGTTTTACTTCCCTCTGTGCATATGTGTGCTCATCAGTTAGTTCCAATTTAATAGTGAGTACATGTGGTGTTTGTTTTTCCATTCTTTAGATACTTCACTTAGGATAATGGTCTCCAGTTCCACCCAAATTGTTGCAAAAGGCTTTAATTCATCCTTCTTGGTGGCTAAGTAGTAGTCCATAGTGTACATATACCATATTTTGTTAATCCATCCATGAATTGATGGGCACTTGGGTTGATTCCACATCTTTGCAATAAACATTTGAGTGCAGGTGTCTTTTTGATAAAATGAGTTATTTTCCTTTGGGTATATACCCAGTAGTGGGATTGCTGGATCAAATGGTAGGTCTACTTTTAGTTCTTTGAGGAATCTCCATACTGTTTTCCATAGAGGTTACACTATTTTGCAGACCACCAACAGTGTGTAAGTGTTCCTTTCTCTCTGCATCCATGTCAGCATCTATTATTTTTGGACTTTTTAATAAAAGCCATTCTAACTGAGATAAGGTGATATCTTATTGTGGTTTTAATTTGCATTTCCCTGATAATTAGTGACATTGAGCACTTTTTAATATGTTTATTGGCCATTTGTATACTTCCTTTGAAAAGCTTTTGTTCATGTCTTTTGCCCACTTTTTAATGGGGTTGTTTGTTTTTTCCTTGCTGATTTGCTTGAGTTCTTTATAGATTCTGGTTGTTAGCCTTTTATCAGATGTATAGCTTGTGAATATTTTCTTCCATTTGGTAGGTTCTCTATTTGCTCTGTTGATTATTTCCTTAGTGGTACAGAAGCTTTTAAATTTATTCAAATCCCATTTATTTATTTTTGTTGTTGCTATGATTGCCATTGGGGCCTTCTTCATAAATTCTTTGCCTAGGCCAATATCTAGAAGAGTTTTTCTAACATTTTCTTCTAGAATTCTTAGGGTTTCACACCTTACATTTAAGTCTTTTATCCATCTTGAATTTATTTTTGTGAGTGGTGAGAGATATGGATCCTGTTTCATTCTTCTGCATGTGGCTATCCAATTTTCCCAGCACCATTTATTAAATAGGGCTTCTATTCCCCAGTGTATATTGTTGTCTGCTTTGTCAAAGATCAGTTGGCTGTATGTGGATGGTTTTATATCTGGGTTCTCTGTTCTGTTCCATGGTCTATGTCTCTATTTTTGTGCCAATACCATGCTGTTTTGGTTACTATAGGCTTGTATATAGTTTGAAGTCTGGTAATGTGATGCCTCCAGAGTTGTATTTTATTTTCTTTGTAGCTGTTGTGAATGGTATTGAGTCTTTGATTCAACTCTCAGCTTGACTGTTATTGGTGTATAGGAATGCTACTGATTTTGTATCCTGAGACTTTGCTGAATTTGTTCATCAATTACAGGAGTCTCTTGGTGGAGTCTTTGGGGTTTTCTAGATATAAGATCATATCGTCAGCAAAACCCAATAGTTTGACCTCCTCTTTCCCGATTTGGATACCTTTATTTCTTCCTCTTGCCTGGTTGCTCTGGCTAGGACTTCCAGCACTATGTTGAGCAGAAGTGGTGACAGTGGACATCCTTGTTTTTGCCAGTCCTTAGTGGGTATGCTTTCAACTCTTCTCCATTCAGTATGATGTTGGCTGTGGGTTTGTCATATATGGCTTTTATAATCTTGAAATATATTCCTTCTATGCCTAGTTTGTTGAAAGTTTTTATCATGAAAGGGTGCTGAATTTTGTCAAATTCTTTTTCTGCATCTATTGAAATGATCACACTGTCTTCGTTTTTTCTTCTGTTTATGTGGCAAATCACATTTATTGTTTTACATATGTTGAACCATCCTTGCATCCCTCGGATGAAGCCCACTTGTCATGGTGGATTATTTTTTTGATGTGATGTTGAATTCAGTTTGTTAGTATTTTATTGAAGATTTTTGAATCTCATCTATATTCACAAGGGATATTTGTCTGTAGTTTTCTTTTTTTGTTGCGTCCTTTCCTGGCTTTGGTATCAAGGTGAGACTGGCTTCGTAGAATGAATTGGGGAGGATTCCCTCCTCCTTGATGTTATGGAATAATTTCTGCAGTATGGATACAAGCTCTTCTTTGTAGGTTTGGAAAAATTCGTCTGTGAATCCATCTGGTCCAGGGATTTTTTTTGTTGGAAGTATTTTTGTTACTGCTTTAATCTCGTTGCTCATTATTGATTTGTTCAGGTGTTCTATTTCTTCCTGATTGAGTCTTGGGAGGTTGTGTGTTTCCAGAAAGTTTGTCCATTTCCTCTACATTTTCGAGTTTATGTGCATAGAGATTTTCATAGTATTCACAGATGATATTTTGTATTTCTGTGGTATCAGTTGTAATATCTTTATATTTTGGACATACTGTTCCCTCTATCAGAATACCTTTATCTACCCTCTCTGACATACTTCAACTCATTCTTCCAGAACCAGTTCAGATATCACCTCTACTGTGAAGCCTTTTCTTATTTTACTGGCAGTTGCTGTATCTTATATTCAGAGCACTATGCATATCTCTGTTATAGGTCTTACACAGAATTATAGTTTTCAATTTTAGTCTAACTCCTACACTAGATCTTGAGCCCTTGGAGGTCATGAACAAATGTCTTTATCTATGAATCTCCTGCACTTTGTACCATGGTGTCAGGAACATATTAGTTTCATGATACATGATAGTCGAATATTGTTAAAAGATGTTTATTGATTAATCACTGACATGTTCCAATGCTTTTTTCTTTTTCTTAAATAATTTTTAATACTTTCTATGAGACTACTGTTGCACACATGATAGTAACAATTATATCATTAGCTAATAGAGGTACTGAGCTGAAATAATCAACAAATTTCATATATATCACCATGCATCTATAAGGTAGTGACAGTTTTTTACCACAACCAGCCTTAGCTGATTTTAACAACTCACCAGAAGATTAAAGATTTCCTTGCTTATTTCTAAACTTCAGGTACCTTTTTAGCTCTAAACACATTCCCATAAAGAAGAATTTTCATTAACCTATGTGCTGCAACAATGAAAAGACGGTCTCCTTTATGTACAACTAAGAAATATGTTCAAGAAGAGTTGAGAACATTTTCTGCTTAACAGAATGTTTCATCCAGATAAATCTGTGTGATTGTTAATGGTACTTTTCTTTTTAATCATAAGGGCCTTCTGTGTTAGGAACTGAACTGTTATTATTTACTAAGCTACAGTTCACTGGAGCCAAGAAGGAGATGGAAGACCTTTTCTTTTATCTTTTCTGTTTCAAAGCTCAAATGGAGGTACCTTATGCCCTTTTTAGTTGCTTACAATTCTAAAAGGGTTCATTAAGAAACAATGCAATAAAATCAATAATGTTAGAATTTCAGCCTTGTGAGCATGACCATTGCCAGACATGTAGAAAACCTGAGGGCTCTTTAGGGAGAGTTTCCTAAATTGTGAGTTCTACTCAGATTGTTGCCCTTGGGGAATAGAACGAAAAAGTAAATCAAATGACTAATCAGGACTCCACAAACAACTTAACAATGTGGACTGAATCAAATGGTATCCTTTACAACCAGAAAAAATATTTCTCAATATTCAATCATTACAGTTATATGTTTTAATAGAACAATAAATAGTTAATTGTGCAAAAGATTTTGATTGCTCTTTAATGGTCTAGTTTCATATATATCAGTTCTCTATCCTAGAAATATTCTGCGACTATTATTTTAAAAATATAGAGATACTTCACTGAGAAGGCAACTCTAATAAATAAGACATTTTTCATAAGCACATTTTTTATATAGACTGAATTTATTCCTAAGCAGAATAGATTCCTATGTACTGTAATTTCAGAGACTCTGTTGATGACCATTATTGTCCATTAAATTTGCACACCTCAGTGTATAATTGCATATGATACTGTCAAGTACATAATTAACTGTGTGTAATTTTAGGTTGGGTGAAAAATAAGAAGTGTGGAAGGCAAAATATGAGATTACTCCTCCACATGAGTCCTAGAAAGTGTCCCAGAAATTTGCATGCCAGAGTATCATTTCCTAATTGAAGGACTTTGGTAACTGAAAGTGAATTTTTGAAAGGTCAGTTTCTAGTTGCTTATGGCCGCCTGCCTTTCCTTGTTCACACCTTTATTGCTGACATTCAGCATAGTCATGGAGAATATCCAATTAAGAATCCTTTATAGCAAGTCACCTTTAAATTCCTATATTTTATTTGTCCCCTAGCATCTATTTGGAGTGCCACCATCTTGGTACCTTGAAGGTATATGATCTTTATTATAATGGCCACTCTCCAAGGAAATAAATGCTCTAAAATAAAAGGCAGGTCAGTGTGACAAAAAGTATCAGGACTTCCACCCTCCCATCAGATCACTACACATAATCTTCAGGGCATGTCTTTTTCTAGCCTTTATTTTCTGGCTAGAACGTTAGCATAAAACAATACCACATTTATAACTCAATTACTCACGGCTCTTTCAGCCTGAAAGTTCTCATGACAAAATGGTTTGGTGGTTTATATCTAGTCAGTTAAAGTTAGAGGGAAGAGATTGATATTGAGTGAATCAAAGTTTATCTGATAATCCTTAGGAGCAAATTAGACAGTGAGTCCTACACTTATCTAAGGTGCATTTTTTTTTAGGATCAGATCTTCTCAAATGGAAAGTTCCCAGGTGATTCTCTAGGGGATATTGTCATAGTACAATTTACTTTTGAGAGTTACATCTGCTAGAACTGAAATAACTCAGTATTACTGGCATTTTGTTAAAATATCCAAGGGAATCAGAAAATCAAGGTGATGAGAAAAAGATGCTTGCTTGTTTTGAATCCTAATAAGATTGCCTTTTTGTTCTAATGATTTCCAGGGAGACCTCTTGAAAAAGCATACGATTCCTTTCCCCAAAGGGCTATTTTGTCTGAAGAGATCAGAAAATTTAAGTTATGATCTTTTTGTCTTTTAAAATTAAATAGGAAAATTTGATTTTAAGAGAGATGAAAAATAGCGGATGTATAGTTAAATATTAACAGCTTCTGGATATAGTTAGATGTGATTTTTAAAGACATTTGGCTAGAAACTCTATCCTTAACTCTGCTGGTATTTGATTTGACAAGATATTGACCAAAACAGGTCTTGAGTCATCATAACTGACCAGCAGTAGCTCAATTAAAGTAGTTACAGCTCATTTTCTGTGAAGTCATTCTTTGCCTTCTCCCTTCACCCCCAAAGATGATCATTATCAAAGTTCAAATCTTAGAACGCTCCAATGAGTTCAGCAATCTTGACACAAATACTGCCAAATAGCTAGGGCCTATTTAAATCCTTCAAACATCTTCTCCAATTTAGATGGATATTGTAACAGGAAACATCATTACAGAGAACCATAAGATAGCAACAATGCTATTATTGTGGATTGATTTACAGAAGGAATTACAAGTCAAGAATGAAGAAATACAAGCAGAAGTGACCAGCAAATATATTTGTTAAACCAACAGTTTGTTCTAACAATTAGGCCTTGGGTATAATATTCAATGATTTCATGCATACCCACATAGTAATAATGCCAGTAATTTGTCATTATATCAGAAGAACAGTCCAAGTATGCCTACTTTTATGATATTGTGTTTGTAGTGCCACCCTAAAAATCCCTGTGAGCACTATAGTTATATTGAACTTCATTAAGATTAAACTGATGTTCCTACATATATCTTAGGAAATATATTGTCTGGCTAACTTACTAGAGGTTGAGAAAAATCAACAGACGATGTTAAAGACTAGTCATAGTGGATATACAAAAGACATGATATTTGAGGAACTTGTCTGGGACACAAGACACAAAATCAGGAAAAGCTGACTAATAATGAATAATTGTATGAAAAGAACAATGTAACATATGTTGTGGTTTTTAAGAAGCTTAGCAAAAGGACTGAACACCATGAACTGGGCTGACCAGGAATGGTATTATGGAAGTGGGGCTTCACTGTATAGAATTTATATAACATCCAGGGGGAGAAATAAATGACACCCTAGGCAAAGAGACCACTCTGTGGGGAAGGACACAGGCAGGCATGTACTCTAGTTGAAATATACATTTTATACTAGGGTTGAAGAGAAAAATAAAAATTGAAAAAATAAGAGAGACTTTGTATTAGTTTGCTAGGTCTGCCATAGCGAATACCACAGATTGGGTGGCTGAGAGAATAGAAATTTATTTTCTCACAGTTTGGAAGGCTAGAAGTCCAAGATCAAGGTTTCATCAGGTTTGGTTTCTTCTGAAGCCACTTTCCTTGGCTTGCAGATGTCTACCTTTTCACTGTGCCCTCATATGGTCTTTCCTCTGTGCATACACATCCCTAGTGTCTCTTGCATGTTCCAATTTCCTCTTCTTATAAGGACACCAGTCAGATTGGATTAGGGACCACCTTAATGGCTTAATTTTAATTTAATTACTTCTTTAAATACCCTGTCTTCAAATATAATTAATTTCTTAGTTTCTGGGAGTTAGGACTTAAACATATAAATTTTGGGAGAATTCAATTCAGCACATAACAAATATATAAGTCAAATTGAGGAGAAGTTTTCAAGGAGACAGCATTAGTGACCTGGGATCTAGTTCTATATGGGCCATTTCTTTTCATGTATCCGTGGGTGCCTTGTGAAACCATTTTGGACCTACACATAAAATGAAGGAGTTGAACTAGAAAAATTTCTAAAGTTTTCCTAACTAAAATTGTATGTTTGGGGAAATTTCTAAAAATATAAGAATAGATCATATAGCCGAAGTCATTTGATGTCATGAACCAGCTTATTTATAGGCAATTAGACCAAGTATAGCCTCTAGAGCAGTCTTTTCCAAACTATTCCTAGGAACACTGATATATCATGAGACACTAACAGATATTGCTCAAAAAGTATTCTTAGGTCATAAAAATTCAGGAAATTTGGCAAATTATTTTACTATAGAACTTCTTTAAGCCTTTAGGTAAGCCAGTGCATACTGTGGAAGATATGAAAGCATGGTACAGGCACATTCTCCTTTTTTCCTGATGGAACATCAACATCTTCCACCTTTACCTCCCAATTTGTACAACAAAGTTATTTTATTAGAATAGATAAGGCTATTCTCTGCAGCCTTTTTTCCCACTGTTTTATGCAAAATAATTGTCCAAGAACATTTTAAACAATTAGGGAATGGTCATTATAAGTACATTAAAAAAATTTAAGTAAAAGTTAAACTTAATCAGGGCAAAGGAGGTAGGAATCCAGGAGAGAATAAAATATTCCAACTGCTTCAATTCTCTTGATTTTATAAACAGTTTACGACTTTTGCTCTTAAAGTCAAGATAGCCTGGAAGAATACAGAAAAGTCTCCCAGTGTTGTGAGGGCTCTCACCTAACCTTTCCTTGTTACTGCTCACTCCCTGGGGGGGCTGGACTGATGCAAACCAGTTCTGAACCCATAAGAACTTGAGAACTTGAATCACTCAGTTCCTAAGCTCCCTTTCCCCCTTCCCTTGGGGGATTTGAAAGGTAGAAGGGCATAATGTTTACGAATTAATTGATTTGTCCTGTGTTGGTTGTGGGGCTAGTAAATGAGGATAGGGCTTAAAATGGAAGGGTCCAATTTCTCCTTATTAAGCTCAGCAGGAAGCGCTGTCCTCAGGATTCCATCTTTAAAATGCTGATAGAATATACAGCATTTCCCAAGTATATTTGACCATGTCCTTCTCTGTGTGTATGCGTTTGTAAGAGAGGGAGGGAGAGAAGGAAGGAGGTGGGAAGGCAAAGAGAGAGAAGGAAAGAAGGAGAGAAAGAGAGGGAGAAAGAAAGGGAAGGAGGGAGATACACAGCAGCGGGAGAGAGACTGTTTTTTAGAGAAGCTTTAGGTTCACAGCAAAATTGAGCAGAAAGTACAGAAAGTTCTCATGTATCCCCTCCCCTAACACACACAGTCACAGCCTCTACACCATCAACATCCCACATCAGAGTGGTACATTTATTACACTCTTGGTGTTGTACATTCTACAGGTTTTTTTTTTCTTTCTATAGGTTTTAACAAATGTGTAATGACATGTATCCACCATTGTAGTCTCATATAGAATAGTTTCACTGCCCTAAAAATCCTCTTTTGCCGTGCCTGAGAATTCTCTTTTTCCTGGTATTTGCTGGTATTGCAACTAACGCATTCTGGGAAATGCTGTTCTAAAATAACTGTGGCCTATATGATTGAATAGGTAAAAAGCCTTGTTTCTGCTTTATTGAAGTTAGCAAGAGGATTCAAGCATTCAAAATATATGCTACTTTATTGTCTACCACAACTCCCTGACAGGGTACCATGTGTCTCACTTAATACATTGCTAATACTAACAAACTATGTAGGTGGTTTGGGGCCTAAGCACCTAATTTATTGCTCACTTGCATTCGGGCAGGACTTTAAATGAAGGTTTATTTACATTTTCTAGAATGTGGGAGTGTACAGCAGAGAGCTACATAGAATTTGTATGTTTTCTTTGTAAACTGAATCTCATAGAGAAGTTTAGTTGCAAAAACACAGGTGTTTCATCTGAGGTGGCTAGATGGAGAGGCATGTGACGTGATCATGGAACATGCTGCAAGGAAATAACAGCATGAATTTCCATTCTCAAACTTAGAGTCATAGCATTTCAGTCTAGTCCTGATAAATATTTATATATGCATATGGGCATTTTAATTTTATTTTATATGAGTATCAAACATCACCAAATAAAGACATCAGCCTTCCTGAAATACACTGAAAGTATTTGCAGTAGCTATGGCATATCTTAAAGAAATTTCAATTCCAAAGTAAGAAAACTGTATGAATTAATGAGGAATATTTTGCTAGTAGGGTTCAATCTTGATTTTAAAAGGTTCAGGGAAGTAAAAAATAAGAGCACCAAACTTGGATAAGAGCACTTGAGTACTTTCCCAGGCTACATGATACTGGGCAAAATACTAACTTTTTTCAGTTTCTGTGTCTTTTTTTTTTTTTAAATAAAAGGAAGAGGTTGGATTAAATTAATTAATATCTTTCTACTTTTAACACTTTCTTATATTTTTAAACAATATTCTGTGGAATAGTAATAGGACTTTAACATCTTGTCCACTATAATTCCTCCCTCTCCTCTGTTCCTTCTCTTTCTTGCTTGCTTCTTTCTTGTCTTCTTACCATTCTTCCATCCCCTTTTGCAAGAGTTTATAAAGTTTTTCTACCAGGTTCTGGTCACTATGTTGGCTGACAGCACAATGACAAAGAACACAAGGACTTTGACGTTAAAGAGCTTTTAATTTAGTGAGGGAGACAAAGAAGTGAATTGGAAATTATAATCCAGTGTGGCAAGTAGTACCATGGTGACAAATACCATGGGAGAATATAGAAGGGATACCTAACTTTCTAATGGAGTTTGTAAAAGGGAGACATTCAAACAGTTTATAACAGAATGGCCGAACCATTTATTAAAACAGTGAAATGCTTTTGTGCTGGTTGATAAATAGACTCTGCCTGTGCTCCCAAGTGCTTCCCCAGACACTTTGGCCATCCAGGCTTTTCTCCAAAGACCTCCTTCCCACACCTTGCCATGACCCTGCAACGCAGGGGTTAATCTCTGCACATGATAAGCCTTCCAAGATTCTGTTCTAGCACTTCTGCCCATTCTGATTAGTCCTGGGGCCCTGAGCCATACTTCTTGTTAAATGTTTTGAATTCATGGACTACCTCTTGGAGAATTGAGATATAAAAGATATTTAGGAGTGAAGGAGAGAAGTGTTGGAGAGAGTGAAATAATGTTCTAGACAAAGAAATCAACGTATACACAGATCCACTGGTGAGAAAAAGGTTGATATGTTTAAGAAACTGAAAATAGTTTGATAGAGCTGTAGCAGTGAGTACTAGGAGGGAAGTGGTGGGAGAAAATTCTAGCGATTTAGGCAGGAGTCAAACTACAAAGTGCTTTACAAGGCAGGCTCAGTAATTTCTACTGAAGATAAAAGGGTATATTTGTGTATTTTCTGAAGAGGGCAGCATTGCGTTTTAGTGGTGTTAGAGATTTTAGGAAAAATATGACAGAAAGGTCTTGATAACAGAGTTGTATAGGCATCTATCACTTGCTATATCTGTACCAAAAATTGAGTTGTAAGTTAGGACTGGTTGCTGTGCTCATATTCATACAACTCTTTCCAGCGCATGCTAAATGCATCAATACCTACTGCAATTCCAGACAAATTGTAATATACAACTGTTGGGTCTCTCTTCCCATTCTATCAGTCATTCCAGAAATAAAGAAAGCTGGCATCTAGAAAGTAGAAAATAAAGATTTTAGTCATTTTGAATATGATATTAATACCATCTTTGGGAGTGAACTATAAGGGATGTCTGGAGTAATGTTTGAAGACTGATCTTTTTAAGGGTCTAGAGAGCACTAGTGTGTAATAAATGTTTAATGGAAGGAGTGGATGAATGAGTAAATGAATGTGAGGTGATAACTCTCAGATATAAGGTGGAATTATTTATTTCTTTTTCTTGATGTTTCTTTACCTATGGAGGAAAACCCACTAGCCTAACACTCCTAGCATCTTTTTCCAACCTCTCCCACTCCTTGTTAGAAAGGGGTGAGTGACTTAGTATTATTTGTGAGTTTTAGAGAAATAACAACACATGCATTGCACAATCAGTCCTCTCTATAGCTCTTGGATTCAGTTGCCACCAGGGAGAATATCCTCTTCTCTCATACTTCCTGAGTGGGCTCTTTGTTAGGGAGAGGGGACAGGTAGGAGAATATTAGGAGAGACTCTCCCTGTTCCAATGCTTCCATGTCTAGATATCCAAGTTTGTCTAATTTTGGAGGTTTTTATTAGAAAGCCTGCTTGACAGCATGTATTAGCCACATTTTCCAGTATCAGCTTTATCAGTAATAAAGGTGATATTTTGAACTCTATTTGCTAGCTCTCTTGTCTTATATTTCAATTGGTTCAGAAATCAGGTAGAAAACGAGAGAGCTATTTATTAGACCCCTTCCAAATGCTATGGTGTATTATTTTTACTCAAGCCATAGAAAGATATTTTTCTGCTAAATTTGTGAAGGAAATTTGTTTATACCTTAGCATGACAGCACATTTGCTGTTCATTTCATATAGTTGCAAATATGTGCTTTATGTATGTATAAAAATCCTGTTTAATAGTCAATAGTTAAAGGGCTTTCTGTGTTTGTAAATTTTCTATTTCAAGGATACCAAATATAACATTTTTCCCAGAAAATAATTAGCAACAAAGGCGAAATATTCTTTTTTGAGTTCTCTAAAAATTTCTGTTGACGACATGAAATAGTAACACTTGAACAAATTTTTTTGTCTTTTTCAGTTTGCAAGCAAATCAGAGAGGTTTATAATGATATTTTTCTGTTTTAATGTTTCATTATATTCTCAGATTACAAATTGCAATACATACAAAATTTATGCAAACAACCATACAAAGTGTTATATGAAACTATGGCAAAAATTTGAAAACATATAGGATATAGATTGTGCCCTAGTAAAATATAAATTAACAAAATCAATATAAGAGAAGTGGAAAACTTGATAGGATAATTGTCCAAAAAAAATGTTGATTAAGGAAACATTAAAAATGGAAGCTATCTAACATATAAATGAAAGACAATTCCAGTGCTATGTAAATTATTCCAGATCCTAGGAAATGTACAGTTTTCCAATTCATTTTATATAGCCATTATATGAACAACTTTAATATCAAAACCTATAAAGATAATAGCACTGCATTTATTACTATAGAAGTAAAGTTTCCAAAAAATATGTAGTGCCAAATAGAGCCATCATTGTTTCAGAGGATTATATCAGGCCCCAATACAGTTTATTCTAGAAATGCTAGCATTGTTTGATATTGATTGATCTATTAGTATTCATTTACTCAATGAATTAGAAAAAAATTTATACATGTTTATTTACTAAAATGCTGAAAATGTATTTGGAAAAAAATTTCAGGAGCCATGCCTAATAAGAACTCCAGGTAAACTGCAGTGTACGGAAAGTATTTAAATATGGTAAATCCTAATTATACAATCCAAAAGCAAATATAAACGTAACTTGTGAAGTATTAATGAATACTATTTTAACTTTAGTTAGAAACCAGAAAGAAAAGGATACCTATAAGTGCCATGATTACTCAATATTATATTGAAAGATGTAAAATATTCAATAAGAGAGAAAAATAAAATAATGGTTATAAATTTTGAAAAAGAAAAGTAAAATTATTTATTTCTGCTTATCTGGTGGTTATATAACTAGAAAACCCAAGATATTCTGGGGAAAATATTACTTAACTTAAAAAAATTGGGAAAAGTTATTGTATATAAGATAAATAGAAAAATTATAACTTTTATCTATTCTAGCAATAAGTAACTAGAATGGGAATTAGGAAAATTTCCATTCTTAATATAAACAGAAATCTAAAAAAGTGCTTAGGAATCAATTTAACAAGGGACATCAGGAATATAATGAATAAATCAACAAAATCTAACTGAAGCAAATAAATCTCATGGAAAATCATATGTTATTCCTGAATGGGAAAATTTAACGTCATGAAAATAATAATTCTCCTAAAATTTGTTAAAAATTTAATGCAATTACAATTTGAATGCTAGTATCATTTTTGAAATGATTGGACAACTTATTTTGAAGTTTATATGTAACATTAAATATAAAAGAAAGCAAGAAAATTATGAAAATGAAGAAGAAATATCAGAACAAGTTATAAAGTCACAATAATGAATGAATATGGCATTGGCATGGAAACATAAAATAGATCAGACAAAAGGGAAATCTAGAGAATTCTGAAATAGACTTCACTTTAAGAAAATAATATGTGTTTTTGAATAGAAAAAAATGGGCATAGGATAGACATAGGCACCTAACAGATGAGTGATCTATATGACGAACAAAAATTAGAAAAGTGGTCAAGCTCACTAATCAGGGAAATGAATATGAAGCAAAAAGTAAATATTACTTCATTTTACTAAGCTGTCAGAATTAAGAGATACTCTAAAAAGTATTGCTAGTAAATATGTGTGGGGAAATTCTATCATTTATCATTGGTGGAAAATTTTTCTTATTTTATTACTTACCTAGAAAACAATCTAGTACCATCCACTTCATAATTCATATTCTTCTACCAAGCAACCCCATTCTTAGGAATCTATCCCATAGAAATAAAATAATAACATGTAAGATTACATTTTCAAGGGTTTTTCTAAATCATTGATCTTGGTGACAAAAAACTGGAAACAAAATTGATCACCATTGATAAAAAAATGGTTGAATAAACCATGCAAAAACGGAATTTCCCCACATTTATTTGATGGAATTTTCTCAAAATATCATGGTGAGAGATATGAAAAATGTTGAGAAGACTTTAATATGATAAATTATATGTTGGATGGCGTATTCTACAAATGCCAATCAAGTTGCTAGTGATAGTGCTGTTCGTGTCATTTATGTCTTTATTGATATTTCTGCCTTCTTGATCTATCAATTATTGAACGAGGGATATGTGTTGAAGTCCTCAACTATAATATTAGATTTCTCTATTTCTCATTTCATGTCAGTTCTTTGTTTTTGCCCCATGTATTTCAACTCTCTGTTGTCAGTGCAGGCAAGTTTGAGATTATGTCTTCTTGGACCACTTTATCCATGATAGTTTTCCTTATTCTGAAGTCTTCTTTGTCTGAAATTAATATAGCTAACCCAGCTTTCTTTTGATTACTGTTAGCATGGTATATCTTTTGAACTTAACTGAATTGTCATGTTTAAAGTGGTCTTCTTGTAGACATATATTATTTTGATTTTTTAAATTCTAATAATCTTTGTCTTTTAATTGATGTGTTTAGAAAATTAACATTTAAAGTGATTATTTATGTGGTTGGATTAATATGTACCATCTTTGTAACTTTTCTACTCATCTAATTTGCTCTTTGTTTCCCCACCCCTCTCTTTTCTGCCTTCTTTGGTTTTATTTGAGCATTTTATGATTCCATTTTCTCTCTTTCCTTATCATATTATTTATCTTATTCTGTAAAAATTTTTAGCGGTTGCTTCAGAGTTTATACTATACATTTTTAACTAACGTAATCCTCCTTTAAATAACACTGTTCTGCTGCACATGTGTTACAGGTAACTTAGAGTATTCCAAATTCCTCCCACCAATCTCTGTGATATTGTTGTTAGTCATTTCACATATCCATCTGTATAGCCACTCAAAGTGTCTTAACATATACTGCTTTAAACAAAAATTATCTTTTAGATGAATGATGAGTAAGAAAAATAAAAGATATTATTTTACTTTCATTTATTCCTTGTTTGACGATGCTCTCTTTTTAATGTAGATCCAAGTTACTGAGGGCATTTTTCTCAGATTCTCATCCTAAGAACCTGGTGGGTTTCTAGACAGAAACCCACAAGCCTGTGACATGATGATGGACATCTCTAAGACTGAGGCCCAGGAGCTAGTGTCTCACTCTTAAGCTATTCCTCTCAGTCTCTGTCATTGCATCAAAATTACTATTTAAATATTTCTACCATGTAATGGCTCCAGTAACTTTTTGTTCCAGGTAAGCAGATCACAGTTGCTGTATCCCTCTGGAAGTGCCTGTCTCTTCAGATTTCTGAGTGGCAGTTTGCCCTGGAAACTCAGTTCTCTGACGGCTCTAACAAAGTCACTAATTTTTATTTTACTTCACTGTTTCTTGTTGTAAAGACTGAAACTGTAAAGACTGTAAAGACTGACTTACAAGCTCTTTCTATGTCAGAGCTCTCATTGATATTTTGAAAAGTAAAAAATGCAAGTTCCAAATAATTTTATATGAAGAATTTACCTTGGAATAAAAGGGACAAAAAATATAGAGAAACTAACATCCTCTATGTTTTTATATGTGCTTGCCTATCTTTCTCTAAGAAAGATTAGTGTGATTTTAAGCTCACAAGGTTAGTAACACTGGTCACATCATGTGGTTGGGATAGTAAGGCAGAAGGGAAAATGATTAGATTAGCTGTTATAAATATTTGTATTGTGTTGGTTCCCTTATTACAAAAAGCACACATCACTTCTCTAATTTGATTATTATTTCAAGAAGTTGTGCAGTTTGCCAGAAGCATTTATCATTTGTGTTTACGAATAATGATGACAAACCTTTAAAAGTGGGAGGGCTCTATATGCCAGGCTAAGAAGCATGACCTTTATTTGAGAGGCAAAGGGGCACCGATGAATTTTGAGCAAGGAAATGGTATAATTTGATTTATGCTTTTAAAAGACTTATTTAGCTGCTGTGTATTCAATGGCATAGCATATTGAGGACCCTATTTAGGAAGCTATCAGAATTATAATTAACAATGATTTTTTTATTTGTACAGTGCTTTACAATTTATTGACCACTCTCACTTATATTAATTTATTTATTTGTCAAAACTGCACTGTGATCCAGGCTGATCAGAATTTTACTTTACATTTGGAAATGTAGACACTGGTTCTAAGTAAGTTAAACAACATGCCTTGACCACCCAGTGGGTACATTTCACAGCTAGGGTATGACACCAGAAATTTTTTGCTCTTTCTGTTCTACCATGTAGCTTCTGCACAAAAAAAACCAAAAATAGCCCTATATTTTTATGAAGCTTAGAGTTTATAAAGTGCTTTCCTGGGACAATGTTAAGGTTGTAATAATATAATTGAAAAGAGTCCATACCAAAAACAAACAAAGATTCATGAGAAAAGTGAACAGACGAAGGGAAATGGGGAAGGGAATGAATATTGTGTTTCATCTTTAATTTTGTTACATCGTCACTGCAGTGTATTGTGGCTACTGAATCTGCAGTTTGTAGCTGAGAAAACTGAGTTTTAAGGAGGTTGAGTGACTTACTCAAAGTCACATAGCTTTTCAAAAGGCACTGGTGAGATGCAAAGCCAGGTCTGCTTGATTCCATGTCTGATACTGTGTTGCCTCCTGTGAATGACCGAGGTGTAAGGAGAAACCTGTTTGTACAGGCAATAGGATTTTTAGGCCAAATCAAGATGACTGCAGGTATGTTTTCCAGCCGGGCCTTCTGGTAAGGCACGAGTCAGCACACTTACATAACTGTGATGTAAGCTCTTATGTAAGACCACGGGCCCACCCTTTGATTGGGCACGTTGCTGCTATTGTCCTGAGCCGTATATATATGAGTGCTGGCCATGTTACTTGTGCCTGCTTGCTGCTGTGGTTGTTGCACCCTGACAACGAGGAGTATGTCTCATTTGCCTGCCGCTGCCTGCCTCTTCTTCGATTTCCCTGAACCCAGTCTGGTACCCTCGCTAGCCACGGAACTCATGCCCCATAATATATCCTCTTGGCATTCATGTATCTGTTGGACCTCTTTTCAAGGAATTAAACTACAGGGAGAAGAGTGTGGTAGACGTGTTGGAATACCATCCATGTCCCCTTGCTGCCCAGCTGTACAGAGTGCCATCAGCAGATAGCCTTCAGCTGTCAGCAACTTCATGGTCTGTTTGAACTGCAAGATTTGCCTCAGGCATCCAAGGCAGCTGCATTACAGCTCAAATTTTCCCTCTGTCAAATGTTGCTTCCTTCCCCTTCCTTTCATAGATGTTGATTTCTAATAAATATCTTGCACCCCAGACTCCATCTCAGCATCTACTTCTGGAGAACTCATTTAGTTACAGTTGATAACAGGAGTGGCCCAGGCAGGCAAACAATAGGTAGGGATTTTGGAGTTGGATCAATCTCTTTGGCAATGAAGACCCCATCACTGAAGACCCCCTCACAGAGAGCCCCTGACACAATATGACACTCTGACTCTCACCATTAGTGAATTTTGAGGCTCTTCTGTTGAAAGGACATATACCTGTGGATGAGATGTATTGAGTTTTTGAGAGGTATGGAGGAAACAGTAGCTATAAGGATAGTGGTATTGATGGCTATTGTGTTATTGATGTGTTACATAAAGATGATAAGAACTGAGCTTGAGTAACATACTGTTACAGACAACTGTGCTGGTTGCATCAACAGTTCTCATCTCCATCATCAATGCAGTGGAGAAAGCCAAGGCCCAGTTCTGGGACTTAACAAAATGGATGATCTTAAAAGACAGCTAAGTGCCTAACCAAGGCAGGTTTCTTATGTTAAGATGAGGCACCTGGTTGGGAAAACCTAGGACCCTAATATATGGGATAGGGTTTCTGTGAGGATGCTTTCTAATATTTTGATACCTTAGGATCCTCTGAAACTTCTGAGCCTGCAGAAAAAGCCCACCTTTCCTGACTAAGAGCCAGCATACCCTGAGGAGTTTGGTTCCAGGCAAAAATTATGTGTGTGATTTTTCAGGCCCAACTCAAGTCAATTACAAAGCTTTGCCTGGCAGGCCTCACTGGGTGAAGCTGCCCTCCCCACTCCAGGCTTGGTGCATAGCCAGTGTATTGCAGTTTTCTGGAGAGAGTTACAGGCAAGAAATCAGGCACCTTGGGCTAGCCATGCTCATACTCATATCCACATTTGAACCGAGGTGTTTCCACTAAGACCTCCTTATGAAGGGGTCAGGGGAAGGGGTCTCGGCTGAGACATTTTTCTCCACTTCGACTAAGTATCTTTCCACTCCTAGCCTTTCCACCTCTCCCTTCCTCTGGTCCATGAGTCCATAAAGATGTAGGAGTCTTTTGTTCAAGTCTCCTTGGCAATGAGATTATTTCCTACCCTCCCATCTGCACTGCATCCACCTGATGCCATTTTGTGGGAAAAAATTAACACTGGGAAACCAGCGCCTGTTTCTTTCCTCTTGCTTGTACTGTTGCAATAAGTGAATATAGACTTGCTTTTTATATTCAGTTTGCTTCATTGTCCTAACTGACCACCTCAACAACTAATTGCATGGCAAAATTGGCAGTGAGCAGGGTGTTCAGTTACACACAATGTCATTCTGGAAGAGGAAAAAGCCTGAGCATCCCACTGGGCATTTTACCAGTCATGCCGATGGGTCTTCTTTGGGGAGTGCAACTAGGTTATTCTCAGAAACTTTTCAGTTCCCAGAGTGACCATTAGTCTTTCTCTATAGCCCTGACTCAGCTGAGCCTACCTAGTGGGTCAAATTACAAGTCCAAACATGGTGCTCAGAGAAGGCTAGGGCATCAGTTCCCAGTTACTGCTCCTGGTCCTCCTATAATGGGACATAAACTGTCAGAAACCCCTCTTTCTGAGTTGTGCCCAATGACTGTTGTTATCTCTACACAGATCCCTGGTGCCAATGGATGTCCTGTGACACAGCAAGTTATTGAAATTTGTGCCTTTAGTGAAGAAGAGTTCAGAGCTTTGTGGGATTGCTTTGTCCAGCAGCCCAAAGAAAACTTCAAGACTTGATTAGTTCACTTCCACAATGAAGGAGGTAATCTTGTTAAAGTTAATGAGGGAGAGTGGTGCCTTGCGGGGTGTATTACTACAGACTCCCTCCTAGAGAGTGTCCTGATAAAGGCCACTTTGCCTAGGGAGGAAGAGGAAGCAGGGGAGAGGCATAGAGGCTTGAATATCTGAGATGCTCTTCTTCTATAGCTAGGTACTACTAAGGTCTGAAAATTTTGCCCCACTTGTGACATGTTCAGTGCCACTGAAAAACATGTTTGGACCACCCTCACAGAGGCTGTAGTGGTCCTGTGAGTGACCCTGTCGATATCTTGGGTCTATAATGAGTTATTGGGAATAATAGATGATGAGACCAATTACTAGACTCAGATTTCTAGGTTAGTCCATACTGCTCCTGCTAGTTACCAAGCCCAGGTAAACCTTCTCATGAGGTCAAGTCAATGAGTCCATGACACAATATAAGTTTTAACTGACAAATTACCAGGCATGGATAAAGCAGCCATGCCAAGACAGCAAAAATTGACCAGCTTAAAGGACAGCATAAGAATGGTAAATGGGCACACTTTTCTGGACATCCTAGGCAAGAGACTTACTGAAAAGATATCTGGACTTGGTTACTTGATAATGGGTTCTCAAAGAAGGAGATTAATGGGCTACCTACCAAGGAACTTGTGGCCAGGTACCCAGCCATGGGGGTGCCTGACAGGAGGCCTGGCTAGGTTCTGCATGATTATGGTTCCTGTGACTAACTGCAAGGCTTTCACCTGGAGATAAATTGGAGAGACTCACCAATATTTACCTGGACCTCTTGGCTTTCAAAAATTAACTGGCTGCCCATTCCCTGGGCCCCAGTGATCCACATTTATCATTTGACTTACTGGTCTCAGCAACCTGTCAGTTCACTAACTGGGTTACATCAGAACGACACCACCATGGGCCAACAGTACCTGTTGGGATTTTGGACCTATAAGCTCTGGGAGTCAGCTGAAAGGTAAGTACAGTTTTTTTAGCAACCCCAGCCTGAGAAAGTGCATACATTTTGAGAGGCACTCCTTGGCTTGTTATGGGCCTCAGTGGATAACAAGCACATGACCCATGGCTGTAAATTAGTCTTACAACCAAAAATCCCAATCATGTTATGGGTCGGAGCACAGACCTCAAATTGCCAGGTGGGGTGGCTCAGGACTCTCGTGAAGTGGAAATGGTACATATAGGAGCAAACAAAACCCAGCTTAGTGGGGATATTGCAGCCATGAAATGATTTCTGAGACTATTAAAAGGTCTCAGAAATATTACTCAAAGAGTCTCTACCTCTACTGGTAAAGTAGAAACCCAGATATAGGGACCTCTTGGATCATGCATAGGCTTTGTCCACTGATTAGCTCTTCCTAGTTAACTTCTACTGGAATGAAATGAGGTGCAGCTGCTGTCCTACCTGAGAGAGATATGTCCCTCACAGAGCACAATGGGCAGAGCTTTAGGCAGTATGGATGGCTGTCCAGGCCACCCCAGAAAATGAGCCATGCTGTATTTTCACTGACTCATGGGCTGTGACTGCTGTCCTGGTTGTTTAGTCAGGACACTGGAAAGCCCTGGAATATAAAACATGTGGGATGAGACATTTGGATAAAACTTGGATCTGCTCCTAATTATTACCCATGCCATCAGAAAGACCACTGCTCTGATGAAGGAGTACATAATCAATGAGCAGACCCCACTTGTCAGCTACATGTGAAGACTGAATTTTTCTCTGCCCCAGATCCAGTAGATGTGCAACCAATTTCCTCCTGAATCCATTAGAGAATGGCCTATGAAAATTCAGTCACCATCCCACATATAGACTACCTACATGGACTGCCATTGTTCATCAGAAGATGCTGAGACAGTGGGCAAAATATATTCTGCCTGCCAGACCCTAGCCAAGGCTGAAATTACTGCCCAGGGACAGATTTTTCCAGCCAGTGAGACATGGCTTTCTTAACAGATAGATCCAGAGGATTCTACTGAATCCTAACTGCAGTTGATATTTTCTCTGGATTTGGCCTAGCAATCCCCATAGGTTCCCCTGACTCTGGCTACACTATCCAGGCCCTACAAGATCACATTTTTCATGTTTGGGTTCCCTGAACACATTGCATCTGATAATGGACCTAGATTTGTGGCCCAAGCTACATATCAATGGGCCCATTCATGGGACATATGATGACTCTCCATGCTACATATCTCCCCCAAGCTGTAGGGGCAGTATACATTTTAATGGTAAATTAAAGGACAGACTTAAGTGGTGGCTGGGAGTGGATAAGGTAACCTCAGCATGGACTACACATCTCAGGTGAGCAGTCTAAGGTCTGAATGCAGCAATTCCCCAAAAAGATACTTCTCATTTTTGCCACATCTTTGACTGGGCTGTCTTCCCTCTTCTTTCAATTGTACACTCTTTTACAGTTATTGATACCTTGGTCTCTGTGGGGGACCTTGAAATGGCCTTCTATCCCCTCGACCCCTTCCCGAAGACCTAAATAGATGGGAGATCATGATGGTTATTAAACAGCAAGGGTGAGAAAAAGTAATATCCTTCTCTATTTATCCCCTGGGGGCACAGCATGGGTTTTTTGCCTATAAGGACCTTGAAGATAATGACAATCAATTTGAGGTCTCTAGTTCAACATTTTCTTTAAGGTAGCCCTGCCACTTTGCTCCAGGTAGCCCATGTGATGGGTATCAGTATACTGAATAAAAATTTATACTGAACCCATAGAGGATCCAAACCAGAAGTTTTGGGTTTAACACCCTGATGGTTGCATAAAGGGTGCTATCCTTGCCTTATGCAGGACAGACTGTCCAAGTTGCAGTCTATGGGGTTAGTCCCCCCAACTGATAGGATATGAACATCTTCATACTCAGATATGGGGTATGGAGAGGGAAGGTATTTAACTTGATTCTCTCCCTCTCACAGAGTAGCTTATGTGAATCCTGCCTCACTGAATTCATTGGTACACCTGTCCCAGACATTTGCTGTCACTGTTTATTTGATGAGCTATTGGGTACATCACCTACTACTTGAGCTCACAGATAAACATTTGATCAAATGGACATTTCTCTAAACGTGGACCTTTCTGGTACCTCAAGTACTCCAACCTTATGAATCTGTATTTGATAAATTGCCATAACTGGACTTTGACACCACAGAGTGAAACACCTCACTAAATGTCAACTCACTTCTATCAAATATTGGGGCAACTAAAATGTCTGGAGAAGGTGGCATGAGATCTGCCTTTGGGGCTATTTTGGCCACAGTGGTGGTGGCCTTCTTCTCCCCTACACTTGCCACTGCCCTACACAGATGCAGTTATTCCCACTGCCTGAGTTGTTCAATTAGAAAAGTTGTGTGAAGCCTGCTCTTGACCATTGCTGAGGTTATTATTAAATAATGATACTCATTGAAGGCACAAGAGAATACCCTAAACTCCTAGGCCTCAGTAGTGTTAGATAACTGCATAGTCCTCTACTTTTTTTTGGCCAGCCAAGAAGGGGCATAAAGTTGCCAACACCTTATGTTGCACCAAATCAATGAAACTGACAAAGTAGAACAGTACATATGCAAATCAGATAGAAGACCTCCTGTCTCTCCAGAGTAGACCCTAATGGTGACAGAACATCTTTTCTTAGATTGGTGATGGTTGGAGATCATGGCTACAATTAGGCCAGGCAGGCCTGATCATCCTTCTTGGAGTGATTTTTACTGTGGATCTGGTCTGCTGTTGCCCTGAATTAACTGGCTATGATCACAGCCCCTCAATGTCCAGCTCATTTGAGTCTATGATGAGGTAGCCTATACTCTCTCAGGCCTCTTGCTTGCACTATTGTGATAAGTGAATAAAGCCCAGGCTGATACTTTCAGTTTGGCTCATTGTCCTAACTGATCACCTCTACACCTGGTTGCATGGGTCACCCCCCTTGCAGGAAGACAATGCTGAGGCCTCTCCCCCAGAAGGCAATATATGTCCTCTTCAAGACACATCCCTATGTCCCCTTCTGACTGTGTCCTATAACTAAAGTAAAATTACAGCATCGCCCGGCTGAGGAGGTGCTGAGCCTGATGAGATGGGAGAGGATTTATAAATCCCAAAGGGTCTATGAGAACTATCTAGCATGTACTAGTGGGAGCTGGGGGAATATACGTGGGGCTGGATTTGAGGTTGATAGATCGAGAGGGCTGCAACATAAATTTGGATAGGGATTGGTTTATTGACTTAGAAGCACTCTCTTGACACTGGCAAGAATGCTAGATGATGCAAACTTGCTATTGGTATGGTTCCTAGGGCATGCAATAAGCAATAGCTCTCAGGAGGATGAAATGTCAAAATTGGCATGGAAGAAAATGAGGATTACAGGACTTGGGAAGTGAACACGTGGGGAGAGACACATTGTATATGACCAGAAGACCTTCTAGATGATTACATTTCATGGGAAGGTCAAGAGAACATAGCATTTAGCAAAAACCATAGGGAATTTTCTGATGAAAAATATACAGGCATCACTACAATTATGCAGTGATCACTCTTTTTAGATGAAAGCTGATGGCAGGACAGGCTATTACAGATCTTGGATCACTGAGAGAATGGAGAAGATAGGAGTCTAAAACAATAGAGGCCAAGTGTTAGCACTAGAAACAAGAAGCCAAGAGTCCATAATAATTATAATAACCCTCAGAGTCAAAGTAGCAACTGAGAGGGCTGATCTGCAGGGAGTTATAGTGATGGTTAACAGAACATAGCTTCCCTGGAGCAGAATAGATGGCAACTGCCAAGGTCTTACTTAGCTTGTAACAGCAAATGAAGTCAAGGATAGATTACCAGGAGGTTAAGGTCAGTCTTCCAAGTGAAAAGTCAAAATCCCTTATCCAGTTTCTAAACATGGGCTAGTTTTCAGGCCTCCAACCCATCAAATAAAGAAGATCCATACCTCCAGGGGAAAAGACTCTGAAATACCACAGAAACGATACATAGTAATGTTTCTCCCAGTTTTCCTCAAAGGAACCAGTAGTCCTTTATTCAAGCAGTTGCTCATGGGGGAAAAGGGAAAAGCTAGACATTTTGAGGACTGTTGTACATTGGGTCTAAATTAATATTGACATCCGGAGAGCCAAAGCAATATCATCACCTCCTGTTAGAGTGAGGGCATATAGGGTCCAGGTGATGAATGAAGTTAAGAAAAGCTCTGGCTTACAGTAGATCCAGTTTGTCCACTAGGCTACCGACTTGTAATCCCGTCAGTTCCCAAATGCATGAATGGGTTTGATGTACTTGACAGTAGATAGTGCAGCTCCCACGTTAGTTCCTTAACCTGTGAGGTAGTAGCTATCATAGTGGGAAAGGCCAAGTGGAAGCCTTTAAAATCTTCCTCTTACCTAGCCCGAATAGTAAATTGGATAGTAAATCAAAAACAATATTGTATCTGGGGGATGGGGTTGAGGGGTGGATATTAGTGCTTTAAAGGATCTAAAGAATGCAATGGAGGCTGAGTGCAGTGGCTCACACCTGTAATCCTAGCACTCTGGGAGACTGAGGCAGGAGGACTGCTTGAGCTCAGGAGTTCGAGACCAGCTTGAGCAAGAGCGAGACCCCGTCTCTACTAAAAATAGAAAAATTAACTGGGCATTGTAGTGTGCACCTATAGTCCCAGCTTCTTGGGAGGCTGAGGCAAGAGAATTGCTTGAGCCCACAAGTTTAAAGTTGCAGTGAGCTATGATGACAGCACTGCACTCTATCCAGAGTGCCAGAGCTAGACTCTGTCTCAAAAAAAAAAAAAAAATAGAATGCCATGGTAATTGTCCTCATCATACAGTAAGCAACTATAGACTGCCACAAGCTCAACTAAGTAATAAACTAAGTAAAAGTCACAAGTTCAGTTGCTGTGGCAGATATGGTATATTTGCTAGATCAGATCAATACAACTTCAAATTCCATCTCAGTATCTGCTTCTAGAGAAGCCAAACTTGCAACAGACAGAGATAGTAGAATTTGGCAATTTTTATTCTTGTTTCACAGGGGAAGCCAAGGCAGGTACAGTCCAGAGTTAAAAAAAAAAAAAAAAGTAAATATGGCTCTCCATCTTCCTCTCCAGCTTCCAGAATACACACACACACACATACACACACACACACACACATATTCTTTCTCTCCATATGTATTTTTCTCATGCATATACACATACACATACAGGCTTTCTGTTACAAGCTGATTGTTCACATGCAATTCTGAGTTTCTGGGCATTGTTATTTATGAGGTGCAGCATGTATGATGTATCAATACTAAGCTGTCAGAAAAACATGAATCTTAAGTAATATATAGGATATCGAGTGCATCTTGCTTTCTTTCAACATCTTTTTTGTTAGGCTTACTTACATGTATATTATATTATTATTTGAATACATTTTCTTTATAGTGTTAAGGAAAAGTTATGCTAACATAGGTGCTTCCTGTGGTCTGGGAGCCAAAGAATAACTGAACAGTTAGAGGTTTTTCATGGGGACCAAGAGGGTTTATATCTGCTAATCATAAGGGAATTTGACATCTGTCACTTATTCTATGAATGAACATTTGTGCTGTAAGCATTGTGGACAACTTGTATTTATTTCTTCAGTCAGAATTGTGCTGCCATCACCTTCTTTACTGAAAGAGCTGTGAAAATTTTTTTCATCTTTGTAGAGTGAGTGGATATTTTCCAATAGTGGACTACTTCATTATTGATAACTTTAATTCAGCATATTTCTAATGATCCTCTTTTGAACTGTTTGCTCTCTCCTTTGACAGTAACAGCAATCAGGGCTGCTACATTTTTTTTCAGGTGGTTCCCTGAACAGGGCCCTGGAAGAAGGAGCACTTAGAGGTTTAACTCCTCCATGAACCTGAACTTGTTATTGTGTTGATGTGAGGAAAGTGATGCCCTTCTGTGATTCACCCCCTCAGAGATGGCAACTTTTGCTAATCTACACAGAGGCATTTTGTATACTAATGGTGACATTGCCCCAATGTTGGCTCAGGTAATCAAATTGCTAATTGATATTTCTCTGTTTAATAATAAAAAATAAATTAGGGTTTCATAATTTCTACTTACAACTTGACATAATTTTATCCTGAGTAAAATCTTATAAACATAATTTTTAAAAGCAGGGTTTTTTTCTTAATTTCTTTTTCTTTTCTTTTTTTATTTCAAAATATTAAGGGGGTACAAAAGTTTTTGTTGTGAGGAAGTCAGGGCTTTTGGTGTGTCTGTCACCAGAATAGTGTTCATGTACCCATCAGATAAGTTTTTATTCTACACCTCTCCTCCCACCCTACCCCCTTCTTAGTTTCCAATGTTCTTTATATCTCTTTCTGACTGTGTGTGCCCATCATTTAGTTCCCAATTATAAGAGAGTGCATGTGGTGTTTGGTTTTTCATTTGTGAGATACTTCACTTAGGAAAATGATCTCCAGTTTCATCCAAGTTGCTGCAAATGACATTATTTCATTCCTTTTTATGGCTGATTAGTACTCCATGGTGTATATGTACCACATTTTCTTTATCCACCCGTGAATTGATGGGCACTTAGCTTGTTTCCACACCTTTGCAATTGTGAATTGTGCTGCAGTAAACATTCGAGTGCAGAAGATAAATGGCCTACAAACATATGAAAAAATGCTTGTCACTAGTCATCAGGGAAATGCAAATTAAAACTACAATGAGATACCACCTCACCCCTATCAGAATTGCCATTATCAAAATGTCAAAAAACAATAGATGCTGGCATGGATGCAGAGAGAAAGGAACGCTTGTACACTGTTGGTGGGATAGCAAATTAGTACAACCTCTATGGAAAACAGCATGGAGATTCTTCAAAAAGATTAATGTAGACCTACCATTCAATCTAGCAATCCCACTTCTGAGTATATACCCAAAGTAAAAGAAATCATTTTATAGAAAAGACACCTGCACTTGAATGTTTATCTTAATTTCTTCTTCTTTGTAATCTTCACATTTTATTAGCTTATTTTCAAGTGAAATATTAGCTCCTAATTTTATAGCTTCTTACTTTGGGTCTTTCTAGACTATTCCAGCTCTAGTCTCTGGTAACAACTTAGACTTTTACAAGTAATTAACTCCTTTTTATGTAAATTATAAGCTCAAATATATATCCATTTTTAAAATCTTACATTTTCTAGCCTTGAGGGAAAATAGTATCAGTGATTTGGGGCTTTTGACAGGGGGAAGAGAGAAGAAAGGCTTATGTGTATTAATCATAAGGGAACCAGACATCTATCAAATTTTTCACTTTCCAAAGCCCTTAAATACCAAACCCAAAACTCACTAAAATCTAAAGCTGCATGAAAATACATATTTTAATTTGTTAGCACATATCATAGTGCTGGCACATAGCATGCACTCAATAAATATTTGTCACATACAAGAATGTAGTAAAGCCCTTTAAGTGCCATGCCTCAAACTTGAAAAAAAATCTAAATTTGATAAATCATAATTTCATTAATATTTCTATTTCTCCTATAAAAACCAATCCTCAATAAAGCAGACTTTCCTTGTTACATATCAAGGCATTTGGGCTGTGCAACACAGCATTTATTGCAAAGGATTGCTATGAGGAGTAAATTTAATTATGTGAAATAATATATTTTCCAGGCACTATGTTTGGGACATCATACATTTTTAATATATGTTAAAACATATGTAATAAAGTAATAATCTAGATATAATGTAACTTAATTAAATTTTATTTCTTTTTGCCTTTTTTTCTTTGCTTATAAAAAATAGTCCATATCCATTGTAGTGATTTTCATTAAAAAAGTCATTTTTTTATATGCTATAAAATACTTTTTCTGTAGTGTCCAAAACTTGGATGCTTTCCAGTATTTATTGAAAATGCTTTCCAGAGTAGAATGAGTTAAATCATACACTAAGGTAATAATAGAAGCAGAATAATGAATTGGTACTGCTGTCTACATTCAGGAGTTCAAACCAGTGTTGGGGTCAGAAACATCATGTATAATAATGGGAATTACCTGTTTCTATGTGGAAGAAATATAGGTGGTGTATTGGGTGTATATATTGATATTATGTTAACCATTGAATTGGAACTAATTGATCAACACTTATGTGCACATACGGAAATAACATTCATTGGAAATAAAGCAGGTGAGGGGGGAGGAGGAGATTGGGAAATTCACACCTAAGGGGCACAGTGCACACTATCTGGGGGATTGGCACACTTATAACTTTGACTCAAATGGTACAAAAGCAATTTATGTAACCAAAACATTTGTACCCCTGTAATATTCTGAAATTTAAAAAAATGTATATTTAATGTATCTTATCTTAGTAATCTCTGTCATATTAATATCAATAACTGATTATGTGTAAATCTTGACAGTAAAGAGTTTCTTAAGATACTAACACCCAAATTAAACGATGATTGTTTTATCCTGTCCAGAAGTTAAAAAACTGACTTGAAAATACATTGCAGGCTGGGCATTTCTTCCTCCTTGATTTGTTATAAAAAGGAGGTATTATAGCCTCAGAGATCAAAGACCACTGAACGAGGAAATGAATGGGATTCAGCGTCTCAAATGAGGTGATGACTAAACAGAGGCACGTTTGGATATTTAGAGGAAAATGAATCTATACCAAGGGAAAATTATGCCTTAGCTCTGGAAGACATTATTTACAGAATCCTGCATTCTTCTGTGACACAATTTGAGAAGAAGTTATTAATAAGGCCTATACATAATTCAATAAGCTGATTTGATTGGATGTTGCTTTGAATGAAATCCCAATTTTAATCTCAGGAATTATTATTTATTTATTTGTCCATGATATTGTTCTGTTTTTACAAGGTTGAGAATCCATAATAACATTCATATTTCTTTTTCTTTCATGAAAAAGATTTCAATGATTTAATCTACAGAAATATTCTTTTTCCAAAATTTCATAAAAACTCTTATTCATTTCTGGTAGTAATGAAAAATGGTACAGCCATTTTGAAAAATAGTTTGGTAATTTCTCAAAAAGCTAAACATAGTCTTACCACACAATCCAATAATCATACTGTTAGGTGTTTATTCAACTGATCTGAAAAATTATGTCCAGAAAAAAATCTGTACACAAATGTTTATAGCACCTTTATTCATAATCACCAAAAACTGGTAGCAACTAAGATGTCATTCAATATGTGAATAGATAAACAAACTGTGATATATCCAAATAATGTAATTCTATTTAGCAATAAAAAGGAATGTGTTATCAAGCCATGCAATAAACATGGATGAATCTTTAGGGCATGTTGCTAAGTAAAAGAAGGTAATCTGAAAATGTTATATACTGTATGGTTCCATTTATATGACATTCTGGAAAAGGCAAAACTATAGAGGTGGTAAATAGATCAGTGGTTGCCGGGGTTTTACGGAGGGGAGAGGTTTGAATAGGTGAAGCCCAGGGAATTTTTTTTAAGGGTGCTTTAACTATTCTGTATGATGCTGTAATGGTGACATACAGGACACTATGCATTTGTCAAAATCCATACAACCTTACAGCACAAAGATCAAATCTTAATGTATGCAAATAAAGGAATCATTTAAGAAGGTGGGGTTTCCAAATAAAATTCAGATTATATTGGTCAGAGCGCTTCAGAGAAGCAGAACCAATAGGCTATATGTATGTGGAGAGAAGGAGACAGAGAGAGAGAGAAAGATATTTTAAGGAATTATTTGCTCCCACAATTATGGAGGCTGAGAGGTCCCAAGGTCTGCAGTCAGCAAGCTAGAGACCCAAGAAAGCCAGCAGTGTAAATTTCAGTCTGAATCTGAAGGCCTGAGAACTAGGATAGCCAATGGCCTGCGTTTCGGTAAAAAAGCTGGAAGGCTCGAGGCCTGAGAAAAGCTGATGTTTCATTCTGAGTCAGAAGGCCAAAAAAGACCAATGTCCCTTTTTATTGTGACCAGGTCTTCAATGAGGCCTATGCCCCATAGGGAGAGCAATCTGCTTTAAAATTCAAAGATTAATATCCTCCAGAAACATATCCAAAAAAAATGTTTGACCAAATGTCTGGGCACCCCATGGCTTAGTGAAGTTGACACACAAAATTTAACCATCATACAGAGTATAACAAAAGAATCCAACTATATTACAAATGTATGAATAACCTCACTGAAGGGGGTGGTGAAAAATGCTGATTTAAACAACTTTGGAAATGAATGGAGACTATAAGACTAAAGGCAAAATAAATGAACATAAGCACTGTACTCTGGTTGATAAAATTGTTTCCCATGGTGGTACAGGTTAATAATTCTGAAACCATTCTACATGCATACTGGAATTGAACAATTATGTAAATAAAAAGAGAATGGTTGGAGCCAGATTTCTCATTTTGGGAGTGAGAGTTACAGATAAGCAAGGCAAGAATTTGGAATGAGCTATGTAGTAATGGATTAGAGTTTGAGACATAAGTATGAACTCATGTTTAGTTTGATATAGACATAGATGGTTCCACATAGAAATATGTGTACATATGTGTCTACACATGGGTTAGTATACACATTTATTTTTCTTGGTTCTGTCAGTTGAGAGTGCCTAGAAGCGAAGATGCCCCTGTAACAATGAGCACACCTAACACCCAGATTGTGGTTTCTAATATCATTCTCCAATAACAGAAATCAGGTCTCCTTGGGGAAATGGCAGATTCTAGGGTTGAGGCACAGGATATATAAGACGACCTGGAGTATTTTGTAGTGCTAAAAACACACACACAAAGTATGCAGGAGACTGAAAGAGCTCCCAATGGCCAAAGCTGTAACAATTTGAGCAACAAAAGAAAAAATAGTGTTGGATTATAGCCCACAGTGCTTGGATCTCTGGATGCTTAGTTAACAAAACAAAGACCCTTGTTTTGCTTATTATCAGGCATGTACAATGGCAATGTAATTGTGTAGTTAAACAAATTTTATTAAAAAATAAAAGGGGGGCCAAGAATGTGGAAAAGTATAAAAAACAAGAATCTATCTTGTTTCTCTAATTTTTAAATATTTATTTCATACAGGTATGCTGATGGTTGTAAAAAGCAACATCAATACAGACAGATAAGAAAGCAGACACTGGGCAGGGAAACAATGACAGGGCATTATGGATATAAATCCATGGTGGAAAGTGCTTATATTTTGTTTAGGCATTTAGTTAATAATATTTATTGATGTCTCATTATATTGCAGGCACTGTACTCAGTGTTTATATTTTCTCATGCTATCCTCACTATAATCCTATTAGGTGCTATAAAATTTCCTGAGGCTGCTGCAATAAATTACTACAAACTTGGTGGCTTAAAATGAGAGATTTATTTCCCTTGCAGTTCTAGAGGACAGAGTCTGAAATCAAGGTTTCAGCAGGGCCATCCTCTTTCTAAAGGCTCTAGGAAAGTATTCTTCCTTGCTTCCTCCAGCTTCCTGTGGCTTGTGGCTGCATAACTCCAATCTCTAGTTCCATCTTCACATGACTTTCTCCTCCTTTGTGTCTGTGTCTTTTCCTCTTCTATCTCATATAGGGACATTATCACTGGATTTAGGGTCCATCCACATAATGCAGGACAATCTCATTTAGAGATCTCTAACTTAATTACAAGTGCAAAGACCCTTTTTCTGAATAAGGTCACATTCACAGTTTCCAGAGGTTAGGACATATCTTGTTAGGGGCCACCATTTAACATATCACATATAGGTTCCAGAAGTAGTCCCATTTTATGAAGAAAGAAGCAAAGGCTTATAAAGGTTAAATAACTTGCTTAAGTTCACACAGACAGGAAATGACAGCATCAAGATTCAACACTATTTTATCTGACTTCAGAGCCCAAACGTAATCACCATCCCACATGGCCTCTCCAAAAAACAAACAGGCCAAATGGGTTGGCACTGCTGGAAATCAATGAATAATTAATACCTGTATAAGGAAATATTTCAGAGTTCTTCCTCTTTATTTAACTTAAAAAGGCTGACTCATTCATCCCAGATAGAGGCCTCGCCTAAGTCCTGATGGGAAAGCATTTTGCTGCTTGTTATCTCTCACATCTACCTGCTACTTTCTATCACCACTGGTCCAAGCCATCATCCGCTCTCCACTAGATGACCTCAACAGCTTCCTAACTGTCCCTACCTCCAGCTTGCCTCATTGTCGTCATTCTTCCATACAGCAGATGGCATTTCTTCCCTGCTAAAAACCCTTCATTGGGCTGACAACGCCGTCATCATTTCCCCCTTGCTGCTTTCTATCTTGCTATTCCTCCAGAAACGAACCTTATGCCAGCCAGGGTGATCTATTTTCAACCAAGTGTACAGACCCTAAACTGGGATTTTGAACATCTTGTTCCTTTGCCTGAAACTGTTCTCCATCCTCATTTTGCTTCTTCTCTTCAACCATATCTACTCATCCTTTGGGTCTCAGTATTTGTTTCTCAAGGGAAGCGTTCCCTTTCTTACCAAGCGTGGGTCAGATGTCTTTCCTCTGGTGAGTGCCCATAACCTCTTATTGTAACACTTTTTGGTTTTTTTTTCCTTCCTTTTTTTGTAATTGTCTGTTTACTTCTCTGATTCCTTTTACCAGTGTGTAGGTTCTAGAAAGGAGAGACCATGTCTGTTTTGTTCATCTCTAGTATCCCCAGTGCCTAGTACATAGCCTATAATCGAATTACCACCAAATGAATATTTGTTAAGTAAATTAATGAGTATCAAAGGTGGGAAAATAAATGTCTACTTTGTTCTAGTTGGGATAAGGGCGGGGTTTAGGAAATATGGTAAACATTTTCTTTCCTCATTTAGGAACATAGTTCTACTAATGTGAGAACCTGCTCTATTTTTTAGAAAGACAGCAGGAAATAAGGTAAAGAGCTCAGACTTTAGTTTGAATAGCCCTGCATTCATCTCTATTCCTTCTTTCATTCATCAACACATAGCAACTGATAAATCTTTTTAATAAATCTGTATGCCATGTGTCATTCAACCCATAATAATACAGAGTGGTGATGTAGCCAGGAGCTCTTGAGCCAGTTTATCTGGGTTTGAATTCTAACTCTGTTACTTATGCAAGTTACTTAATGCTATGTGCTTCAGTTTTCTCATCTGAATAATGGGGATAGAAGCAGTATTTATCTCAGCCAGGTGTGGTGGCTCAGGCCAGGATCACTTGAGGCCAGGAGTTTGAGACAGCCTTGGCAACATAGTGAGACCCCATCTCTACAAATAAAAAATAAAAAAATTAGTCGGGTTTGGCGTCATGTGCCTGTAGTTCCAGCTACCCGGGAGGCAGAGGCGGGAGGATCACTTCAGCCCAGGAATTAGAGGTTACAGTGAGCTATGATTGTACCACTGCGCTCCAGCCTGGGTGACAGATTGAGACCCTATCTCTAAAAAAATAATAAATAAGTAAATAATACTAATTTCATACAATTCTTATGAGGATTAAACAAATTAATATATGTAAAACAGAAAAGCACATAGTGAGTGCTTGGTATATGTTAGCTGTCATTATGCACTGACTGTAGGCTCCTTGAGGGAAAGGATTTTTGTCTTTTGTTTACTGCTGTCTCCTCAATGTATAGCATGTAATAAGTGCTCAAGGAATATTGAATTGAATGAATGAGTGTTTTGGAATGGATGTGCATGCTACATGCCCTGTGCTAGAAGTTAGGTGATTGAAGGACAAATGAGATGTCCCTGCTCTTTAAGAGGCTTTCAGGACTTTGAGTCCTGCCTTTCCAGATATTCCCAACTCTTTAATATCTTTGCTGTGCACATGCTTAGTGTTGTTGTTGACTGTCCAGCATATATGATCAGAATGCTCTCTGATAACAGGACACACTCTTCCTCCACTCTTTCTGATAAAAAGAAGAAAAGAATGGGTCCAGTTGCAGAATTGAGGGAGGTCCAGGGTGGTGGCTCCTACTTTTTCTGTGAAATACAAATTAAGGTACACTGGTGAGGTGGCTGATGCAGAGAAGTGCTAGGAAACTGCTAGTGTTTCATAATGCTCATGTTTTCCCATCCTTCATGGATATATAGGTACCAGCTTCCCTTGTGGTTAGGTGCATCCAGGTACCTGAATTCTGGCCAAAGTAAATGCGGGTGGATGTGATATATGCTGACCCATTTAACCCTCCTATGAGGAAATCTCTGGATTCTCTCTTTCTCTAAATTACAACTGAAGAGGTTTCTGAGAGTTTAGAGAAAGTTGTAATCATTGAATTATTTCCTCTCAATTCCAAACCCACCCTTCTAAGCACTGCTTTGTCATTCTGGACTAGGACCTTAGCAAATTGCGTGTCTTCTTTGCTTGGTGACTCTATTAGGCTCTGCCAATAGGGAACACTAAAGAGAGTCCAAAAGAAAGGAAGATGGGGTAAGAGACTTCCTCCTTTATGTCTCCTTTCTATTCCTGTTAGTATTACACTAACAGAGGCCCTTCACCTTAGCAGCAGCAGTTGGTACTAATCTTCATATTTTATTCCAGCACTTATAGAACAAATCTCATTGTGCCCTCTCAGTGGGAACACCCAGACAATAGCCCTTCTCAACCATCTGAGTCCCAGCTCTGTGGTATCTCCCCTAAACTTCTAGATTCTATAACTCCTGCCTCTTATCTTTAGTCTCCAACTTAGGGGCAGTATATGCTTTCTGCTGATACTATCTCTGTGTTTCCTAGGTGTTCCATTATTTGTTTTCTCAATTTTCTAAAATCTATTTAACCTATTCCTTATACTAAATTCTTTCTGAATTTCTAATGTGGTTTCTTCTGGTTGGACGCTGACTCTAAGTATGAATTTACAAAATAAAAAGGGGCCAGATCTCTGAGTCACTGGACAAAGGTTGCTTAGGATAGTTGCTCTACCTGGAGCAGCCATAAGTGAGAATAAACTGATTAATTTAAGCCACTGAGGGAGTGGACTGAGGAATGTGGAGAGAGTGTGAAAGTCAATTAACTTGAAAATTGTAGTAAGATTGCCAGAGCACTGGTTAAATAATTGTCATACTTCCCCTGGTTGAATAGTACTTAGCTGTCCAGACACAGTCGTTAGGAAGGCAGATAGAAGAATGTATCAAGATTTGGGTTTCTGCTAGATGAACGGCACAGGAAAACAGATGAGTAAAGGAAGAAAATAATGAGGTACAAAATAATTTTTTAAATAGTCTACATTTTAGTTGAAAATAAATATATCTATCTTCTGATTTCTATACATTTCTTTAAACCCCCTATTCCATGTATTTTGTTTGTAGGAAAGTTACAGAGAAAAGTGAAAATTTACTTTTTCAAAATCACATTTCATTTGGTACCATTTGATAGTAGAGAGATCAAGACATCATTCTAGTTAGTTTTTATTTTTTAAAAATTAAAAATATATTTTAGATGAACCAATTTGAAATATAAATGCAAATGCTAAAGTATTGATCTGCTGACCAAATGACAAACTTTAAGGATTTGTTAAATCTCTTGAATATTGTTTCTAGGGTCTGTGGTTGTAAAATATTTTTAATTTGGTTTAAGTGTATTTTTTTTGCTACATAAATATCTTTGAATTGATTTTAATTAAACTGCATGGAATAATTTATATCATGCCAACAATTAACATGGAAATAAAGAATATTAAAATACAGTTAAAACAGAGGTACAATATCTGACAGATGTAGTAATCCTGCAAATATTTAATTTTAAGTCAGATATCAATTTGTACAGATATTATGCACAGGAGTTGAAATTTTGGTCATTTCAGTGAACCAGATGGAAGGTCATTTTTCTTTAGTCATGAGGCAAGTTATGAAGCAAAGCTGTCACAAAGTATTTCATAAGCCCATCAAACCACAGACTGACGAGTGGGAATTTTCATTATGCATAATGCAAGGCATCTAACCAATCTTATTGCACTGAATTTCAATATATATTCAATTCAAGGAGAAGGAATTCAGAACATTTTATGCTTTTCTTATGGCCCTAGAGCATACCAATATCAATTCAAAGCAATAATTATATTATGAATTGGTAATATATTGTGCATGTTTATATGAAAAATTTCCATTACAGAATGTATCCATAAAGTAGATTTTCAACAAATCTATCCAAAAAGAAAACATTCTCCATGACTATTAAAATGAAATGTTTATAAAAACTCTGCCAACAATTTTGGTACTAACACTTCTGACCCCTTTAAAAATCAATCACATTGTCAGCTATATTTGGCACATGCAATGATGTATTGCTATTTTATATTTAATTGCTGAACAAAGATTAGAGTTCCTTGTAGCCATTGTATATTTCAAGTATCAGGAGAACAACACCTGTTTTGATGACATGAAAATAACCAGCTAGTAAAATATTTATGAGTCAAAAATCCCAAATATCTTTTTAAGGTATTGGCCAGAATTTTGTCTTAATGTGGGTGGGGAACTTGCCTACTTTTCTCACCACTGGTTTCCCAATGCTTAGCCATATGTTAGGCACATAGAATCGTCTTTAAAATATGCGTGGATAAAAATAGAGCTAAGTTTAACATTCAATCATTATGAAGAGCTCAATTACTTACAAAGTTCAAAAAATGAATAACTGTTAAAAGTGTATATCTTGATATGCAATATCTTATATTTTGAAGCAATGAATTCATTTATTGACTCCATCCACAGTTAAGTACAAACTTCCCTGTGTATGTTACATACTCATTGCCTAACTTATCCACTTTTAAAAAAAATTATAAGGTTACTTGTTTTCAAGTCATTATTATTTTTATCATTCAGCTTTTGTGAATTCTTTTTTTTTTCATGAGGGATGTAGGAGTACATTATAGAGAGAAGAACATGGGTTTTTCTATATATTAAATATTTTAGCTGTAATAAATGATTATTGCAGAATCTTGTTTACCACTGAATGTCAGTATGCTTTAATTACCATGATTTGTGTCCTTCCATATGTCATTTCAAGAACTCCTAGACTTCCATTGTGTAATAAAAAATATTCCACTATATAATCTGTGAGGCTAGTTTGTGCCAGACATTGTGCTAGGTACTTTGTATATATTATCTTTAATTCTCACAACATCTCTGCAAAGTGTTCCACTTTGCTATCTAAAAACTGAAGGTTCACAATGAGTATATTGCCCATGATCCCCTAGCTACTAAGTGATGGAATGGTACCCTTGTTTGTTTCCTGAGTCCAGAGCCTCTTAATAACTACTGCCTCTCACTTTTGTACCAGATAGTGATTTTGGCTCTTTGTTGTGAGCAGTTCCTTAAGCCTTAAGTTGAACTTCTCTGAGAGCCTAACCCATCTTAGGGGCATCTCTGAAACAGGAGGATGATTGACTGGCCATCGCCACTTTGGGTTACTCCTACTAGAGATTTTGCAGCTGATAAATTTAGCTTGCTTAAAATTCTTAACCTGCCTGGCCAATTTTAACATATAAAAATCATAAATAGTTTGTGTTTTAATTATGTGATGGCTATCACCAGTAATGAAAGAGGGAAAGGGGTGCAAGGAGAGAGAAAGAGAGAAAGAAAGAAAGAGAGAGAGATTGATTTGATGTAATGAGGCAAGGTACTTTAAAATCTAAATGATCTTGCACTTTTAAAACCTTTTTATTCCCAAAGTTATAAGAGAGAAAAACAACTTTGTGCATTGTTTTCGTTTTCAGTATTCTGAAATGTTATAAATACTAGTGGTAACTAATAAAAAATAGAGGCACAGATGTAACAGGGACATTTAAATATTAGCTTTCAAGTGGCTCTGAATGCAGAATTAGATCTCAAAGACCTTTTACGCTTTATGGCCCTAGAAAGCCCTTCATCAGATGGGAAGCACAAGGGATTGATTATAAATGGCTTGCGTAGTTTTGGTAATCTCTTTGGAGACTCATGTGAATACAATATATAATTCCATAGAAATTTCTCTGAACTTTATACTGACTTTATATTTAATTACTATTACTCCTTGTTAAGTATACTTCCACACTGAGAGCTTTAAAATAAATCTTGGACAGGATCAGAAAGGTGTTCATAAAAGTGATCACCAATAATGGATGATAATGGCTTATCTTACTTTTTCTCATTCTTTGAAAAATAACACGTAGAAAGCTATTGTTTATTTGTCTTTTCTATTTCCTAGTGGACTATTTAATCCCAGCACACTGAAATTGGGATTAGAAGGACAAAGGTTCTATTCAGAACTTGTGGGACATTTTATCTCTCTATGTATCAGTTTCCTCATCTATAAAATGGGGACAGAAATATTAATGCTGCTTACCTCATAGGTATAGTAGACAGTATAATATAGTGGTCAAGCACAGATTTTCAGTTAGACAGATAACTTAATAGATGTGTGAAAATAAATAAATGGGACCTGATCAAATTTAAAAACTTCTGCACAGCCAAGGATACTATCACTAGAGTGAACAAACAACCTACAGAATGGGAGAAAACATTTGCATGCTACACATCTGATAAAGGGCTGATAACCAGAATGTATACAGAACTTAGGAAAATCAACAAGAAAAAATCAAACAACCCCATGAAAAAGTGGGCAAAGGACATGAACAGAAACTTCTCAAAAGAAGACAGAATAATGGCCAGCAAACATAGAAAAAAGTGCTCAACGTCTCTAATCATCAGGGAAATGCAAATCAAAACCATAATGAGATATCACTTAACTCCAGTGAGATTGGCTTATATCAAAAAGTCCCAAAACAACAAATGTTGGCGGGGATGTGGAGAGATAGGAACATTCATACACTGCTGGTGGGACTGCAAATTAGTACAACCTCTATGGAAAGTAATATGGATATACCTCAAAGAACTAAAAGTAGAACTAACATTTGATCCAGCAATTCCACTACTGGCTATTTACCCAAAGGAAAAAAAGGCATTCTATAATAAAGACATCTGCATGCGAATGTTTATAGCAGCACAATTGTGAAGATGTGGAAACAACCCAAGTGCCCATCAATACATGAGTGGATTAATAAAATGTGGTGTATGTATACCATGGAGTATTACTCAGCAATAAAAAACAATGGTAAATTAACACATCTTGTGTTATTCCGGATGGAGCTAGAGCCCACTCTTTGAAGGGAAGTATCACAAGAATGGAAAAACAAGCACCACTGGTACTCACCATCAAATTGGTACTAACTGATCAATACTTATGTGCACACATGGAAATAATATTCATCAGGGGGCGGGTAGGTAGGAGGGGGGAGGAGGGGATAGGAAAACTCACACCTAATGGGTGCGGGGTGCACTATTTGGGGGATGTTCACGATTGTAGCTCTGACTTGGGCAGTGCACAGGCAATATATGTAACCAAAGCGTTTGTACCCCTATGATATTCTGAAATAAAAAAAATTTAAAAATAGATGTGTGACCTTGGCAAATTATTTAATCCATTGGAGCCATAGTCACTTTATCTAAGAAAATGTAGTTAATAAAAATCTTCCCACATCATTCTTGAAAGAATTAAATATAATGTTTGTAGAGTTCTTAGCAAAGTGCCTGGCTATAAAATAACAATGAAATAAGTAGTAGTTATAATAATAATCATATTAATAATGTATGTGACAAGTTTATAAACCATAACATTTTATACAAGTTTACAACATGTTAATCTTAATTTTTAGTACTTTAGAATTAGATTATTTGGTTTATTAAAAATTTTAGGACTTCTAACTAGTACACAAAAAGGAGCTACAAGATTGGTTGGATATTTTGGATAGTTTGGAAAGATATCCCACTATGTGATCGATACACTGGTATTTCTGGATGAAGAAAATCTTAGGCAACCAGCCAAAATAAGAGGGAGAATTTGCTTGAAAATTTGGAAATGCATATAGTGGGGTGCATAGGTAGATTGTCATATTGAATTTTGACTTCAATAGTATCTGTCATCTCAAGGATAATAACTTCAAGGGTTTTGTGGATTTAATGAGATAATACACATGAACATCCAGCATGTTCTTGCCATGTAATAGCTACTCAATAGATGTATATTGCTTTCCTTTAGAGCATAAATTGCTTGAGGAGAAGGATTATGATTTTTGGTCTCTGCTTCTCAAACGTAGTGCCTTGTATAGGGTAGATGATTAATATCAGTTTTCTAACAATTGCAGTTTATTCACTATTAAATGTATTATAGTTGTTCAGGCCAGATACTTAATTTCTTTATTATTTTATTTATTTAGTCAAGTTGTGCTAAGCATCTACTGTGTAACAGATTCTGTGCTACATGTTAGAGACTCTAAAATGAATATGACAAAATAGAGTTCCCACCTTTCGGAAATAATAACCTAGTAGAGAAAGTACCTAACTACACAAATAATTGTAATACACTTTAGGTAGTTAGATACGGCTGAATGTAGATACATAGAGGGAGTAATGTTAGAAATATAAAATTCAAAATGGCACTTTGTGTTTTCCAAATTATCAGATACTTTTAGGAATGGGAAGTTTACTTATCCCACTTATCTTACATTTTGCTAATATCATAAAATGACATACCCAAGATTACTTAAATATATTTATGGGCAAAAAGAATAGTACTCTGTTAGTGATTTCTATTAGCAGCATCAGCAATGGTGAATAAAAGAAATTCATAGAAATCTCAGTGACCTTAGCCGAACATTCATGTTGTAGATGACTCTCTTGTGGTTAAAATCATTTGTTGTACTGTTGTTTCTTTTATAGAGCTCCAAGTTATTTGCTACTATATATTATAAGAACTGCAACTTCTTGCCCCCTTTGGCTTTAGCAGAATAGAAAGAAAATCCTGGTTGGTTTTGATTTATCTGCCTCATATACAAAGTCTATTTTTTTCCACAGGCATTTTTATAGATACTCTTTTTAAATAATTCAGATATACTATTTACACTCTTTTCAAGATATTGCTCATCTGACTTGTGCTGAAGAAGATGACATAGTCCTTTTGAAATATTTTCTTGCTAGCTTTTTTGATACAAATGAGCATTTTCTTAAGAATGATGTCTATTTATTCATAATTTATAATTATAAAAATTTACTTGTTTATAATTTTATATTTTTATTTAAGTAATTCATATACATTATTTTTTAAAAATCAAAATGCTTCATATCTTATAATGAAAAAACATTTTTCCCCTGCCCCAACCTTTCCATCCCTGAAATCCTGCTTCTGAGGCAAATTCTGTCAAATCTTTTTTGTTTCTTCCTCTATTTCTTAATAAAATGCTTATCTTCTTGATTTGATAATTTTAAGATTATCTTCTGATTTCTACCTACAATAGTTGAAGATTAAACTCTTTTGCAGCTGCACATTTTGTGGTATATTTATTGTATTAATGGACCCAAATTTTATACCTTGCTATGTTTATACCCTTTGGAAGTATCTCCCCAAACTGACTCTGAGTTTTGCAGTATGGTTTGCTTTTACACTGAGATCCTGGCAAAATTCATGCAAGGAGAGACTTGAAAAAGCACTGGGACACTTTTACTTCCTCTCTTGGTTCTCTGTCAATGCCATGAAAATGAGTCCAGTTTAGCCTGCTGAAGGATGAGAACTTTGTGGATGAGAACTGAGTTGTCTTAGCTGCAACCATTCTTGACCTTTCACACCTTAGCTGACCTGACAGCTGGCTGAACATGCTTACTGAACATCTAATACCAATGCAGTTGGTATTAGAATCATTTACCCAACCTGTAAACTCATAACACGTTTTTAGCTGTTGAATCTTTGTGTGAAATAAATTGTCTCCTTTCACTTTCCAAATATGGTTTTATTATATTATCTATTCTATCTAGCTCCTTCCTTTCCCCACCATGCCCACCATCATTCTTTTTTTTTTTTCCTGGACTCTCTTTTTTTCTTTTTTAATCTTTTTTTAAAATTAATTTATTTATTTCAGAGTATTACGGGGGTACAGACGTTTAGGTTACATGTATTGCCTTTACTCTGCCTGAATCAGACCTTCAAGTGTGCCCGTCTCCCAGAGAGTGTGCTCTGCTCCCCTTAGGTGTGAGTTTACCCATCCCTTCTTCCCCCTCCCACCTGCCCAACACCCAATGAATGTTACTTCCATATGTGCACATATAAGTTGATCAATTAATGTGTTACTTCCATATGTGCACATATAAGTTGATCAATTAATGTGTTACTTCCATATGTGCACATATAAGTTGATCAATTAGTATCAACTTGATGGTGAGTACATGTGATGCTTGTTTTTCCATTCTTGAGATACTTCACTTAGAAGAACGGGCTCCAGTTCCACCCAGGATAACACAAGAGGTGTTAGTTCACCATTGTTTTTTGTGGCTGAGTAGTACTCCATGGTGTGTATATATACACACACACACACACACACATACACATTGTCTTAATCCACTCATGTATTGATGGGCACTTGGGTTTTTCCACATCTTTGCAATTATGAATTATGCTGCTATAAACATTCAAGTGCAGATGTCTTTATTATAGAATGTCTTTTTTTCCTTTGGGTAAATACCCTATAGTTGGATAACTGGATCGAATAGTACTTCTACTTTTAGTTCTTTGAGGTATCTCCAGACTCCTTTTCATAGAGGTTGTACTAGTTTGCCGTCCCACCAGCAATGTATAAGTGTTCCTATCTCTCCGCATCCATGCCAACATTGGTTGTTTTGGGACTTTGTGATATAAGCCATTCTCACTGGAGTTAAGTGGTATCTCATTATGGTTTTGATATGCATTTCCCTGATGATTAGAGATGTTGAGCATTTTTTCATATGTTTCTTAGCCATTAGTCTGTCTTCTTTTGAGAAGTTTCTCTTCATGTCCTCATTTTTTTCCTGGACTCTCTTATCTCATGCTGTAATCTGAAATTGCTGCTTTCTAGATATGTGTTTCATCCAGGGACTTTTACTTGCTACTCTTCTAGCAAGTAGATAATTCTGCCATCATCTGTAATCTATCACTTTTTCCTTTATGGTTAACTCCCTTGTTTTCCAGGGTATATTCTCTAATTCTATCCAAGAAAATATGCATGTGAGGTATATATTCTGAGCACCTAAAATCTGAAATTATCTTTATTATATGTTCAACTCATTTCATATTTTGATTTCCTAAACTGAAATTTTTTTTTCCTAAAAAATTTGAAAGCATTTATCCTATGTCTTTTAGGGCATATACAGCTATCTAGAAGTCCAACTATTATTCCTAGTCTCATTCCTTTGTATATAACCTATTCACCAACTCTCTGGAAGTATTTAGGATATTTTTATCTGGATTTATTCATTGTACCAAGAAATAATGAGCTGAGCACCAAACTAATAAAGTGAGCTTGTTTAGGATTATGTTTAGAAAAATAGAACTAGCCAAGGACAAAAAAAAGACTGGATTTATACTAACATCATAGACCAAGGTAGAAGGTAAATAAAAGACCAAAATGAGAAAGGTAAAAATGTAAAGTTAATAAATGATAATATAGAAAAATACTTTCTGTGGAAATAACTTCTTAAATAAAATTTCAAAAGGGTAAACATTTAGATTAAAAAAGTTGAATTTGGTCACATCAAAATAAGAAATTTCTGTTCACTAAAGTATGCCATAGACAAAGTTAATAGATGACAAATATGGATAGAATATTTGTGGTATCTAAATGAAATTAAATTAGAATATCAAATATCTAAGAAGTCATGCGTTCAACAAGAAAATTCAGTAATCTCATGAAGAGAATGGGCAAATAATGTGGGACAGATAATTAAATAAGAAAATAAAAAAGCTAATAAACAGATGAAGAGATGCTCAAAAGTATTTGTAATTGGAGAAAATGGATTTTAAAACTACAGCAATATTACTTACAACTACTGGTATTAGACCAGCAAAATTGAAAAGCTGAATAATGCCAAGTGCTGGTGGGGACGTTGGGATACAGGAACTGTCATGCCCTGTTAGTGGAAGCACAGATAGGAATAGCCATTCTGGAAGCAGTCAAGGTAAGCATACTACTACTATTTGATCCAGCAATGGTAGTCCTTAGAATGGCAGTAATTCTAACACTGAATGATAAGGGAGCTTGTAGAAGCACGCCTATAGAAGAATTGTTTGTATTGGTGGGAACATGGAGGTAATGTGGGTCTTCATATGCACAACATAGAATATTATGTATAGGTTAGAAGCAATAGATTAAATGTACACATTGTTACTTGTGTAGAACTAGAAATCATAGTGCTTAGAGTGAAAAAAAGAAATAGAATTAAATATATAAAAAAAACTTTTCTTTTTGTAAATCAATTTCATCTTATCTCATCTAATCTCATCTCTATGTCTCCCCTGTATGCAGCTCATACCTTAGCATTCCTCCAGAGATAGGTTGTCAAACTCCTTGGAGGTTCTAGGTGACAGAACTTGATTTTTATTTGTGTCTCTTGTTTCATGTACTTTAGATTGTTAGTGAGTTTTTAAGAGACAACCACAATTTTACTTTTTGTATGCTTCATAAAAATCGCATTTTATATTTGAGCTTATAGTATACCATAACCTAAGACCATAAAACTTTCAATAAATATTTGATGAGACTCTGTCATATACTAAGCACTATGACAAGGTCTGCAAATGTAACAATGAACAAGATCGGCATAAACCATGGCTGTTTGAAGGTTACATAATAAATTATTATGTGTGTATGTGTGTTGACAGGGTGTAATGAATTCTTATGACTTTATGTTGCCTCAGCATTCATTTTGAATACAAGTTTAACTTTCTCGTACCAGGAGCAAGGATCAGTCACCCTAGACAGTTTCCAGTTCTACATCACACCCAAATGGCTCAAGCTGGTGGCCAGAGGTAAGAACTTAGACTTAGAGACATCTCTTCTGCCTAGCAGACTGGGTTTCCTGCTTTCAGGCAGTTGCTGTGAACTTAAAGTAACCCACACCCTATTCCCTTATATATACTGCTTGTTTCCAAACTTTTCTTTCTGTCTACCTTACTCTTCATTTCTGCCTTGTGTGGCCCGGGGACGGAGGACTGTCCTTCTGACTCATTATGTACTCCTTGCCCAGGATCTGTAAGTAAACAATTTTGAATTTGTTTCCTATTGTGGTAGTGTATTGAATTTACGCCTTCCATTGGAAGAACCAAGGGCTGCCCCAGGCTGGGTTTTCCTGGTACACTGGGAGAACACAAGGTCAGGCTTCCATTACCAGAGAAATGGTCAGGCAGACATAAATTGGACACAGGTCAGACGAGAGCCACAAGGGCATCTTCCAGTATAAATGTTTCCCACATGATGGGTTGACTGGTTATAGGTCAGATAACTAGGCATTAAGCCATCTGCCAGGTAAAAGAAGTATCATGTGAAAGGCACACTGTAAATACCCACATCCAGCTCCCTTTATTTCCCATTAGGGCAGAGTTGGTAGCCGCTCTGGTACTGGAACTCCAACTTACCTCAGGATTCTTAATACAGGGCAATATAAATATTTATCTATTTATAACATCATTTATTCAACAAATATTTTAAACTATTTAGTATGGTCCTGGCACTGGGATTACAACAATGAGAACAGAGACATAATCCCTGCACATTGAGCTTGCATAATTAATTGATTACAACTTTGGTTGCTATCATTGAAAGTTATAATCTCTTTCATGAACTCATAGAATTATATTGGTAGCATTGATATTTCACTTATACTAATTGATACTATAGTTATTTGTCTATTGCAAGAGATCTTGTCCTAAACTAGTGTGCATCTCTCTAGGATGGATACTTGTCTGGACATATTTGGACATGTTTGGTAGTCTTGTGAGCTGCTTCACAGGAAGTTTTTGAATATATTCGTGAAGATCCTTGAGAAAGATAATTTAGCTTAAGTATGTAGGTAAACTCAGTTAAACAAGCAAACAACCAAACAAACATTAATCTATCCTTTGATACATTTTGGGGCACAGATTAATATAACCACTAGGGAATAAGGAGCTATAAGCATTTTTTGCTAAATTTGTTTTTGAGATATTGACTGAGGCATCTATAGTGGCTGATTCATTGCCAGGAGGTCAAAGCATATCATAAAGTGGGGAAAAGGGTAACTCTCCCATATCTGTTCAGAAGATGGTATGTTTTCAGCACATTGTGGACTCCAGAAAACATTCTGTCACAGGGTTATATGTTGGGCAGCACCTGAAGCAGACAGAAATGGTGTCCAGCGAGGGCCAGAAGTTTTTTTGTTGGAAGTGGCTCAATGACAGTTACTGGAGGAACTATCAGTACATTTGCCTTTTCCTTCCTCAGAAGGGTCTATCTCACCAGGTGGTGGGGCATAGAAGGAGAGGGAGAACTTGGCTATTGCCAAGTAGATTCAGGGCTTATTCCTGAGTGCACATGAAATATCCTAGGGGATGGAGACTTCTTATCTTCTACCTGGTTTTGGGAAGCTTGTTTGGAAGCTAGAACTTCTTGATTAGGAAGTAGCAGGGACAAGAGCCAGGTGGAATTGCTGAATTCTATGGGTATATGTACGGTTCTCAGTTCTCTTTCTTGACTGAGGTTCATGGATAGCAGCCACTGGGTATAATACCAATAATACCAGCTTTTTCTGTCTTCTACTACATGTAATAGGTATTCAAATGATTGCTGAGTGGTTTTGCATGAAAAAAGGATCTATTATTTTATGAAGAATTTGAGAAGTATATAGAAAATTTTTTGAAAAGTGTATTTAATTAAATGTGAGAAGTTGAAACTTTTTGAAAGAAACAAGTCAAGAAGCCACCCTCCAGAGAAAACAAGGAAGTGAGTGACATTCTGACAGTCTCCCTGAAAAACTACAGAATTGTGTTATACTTGGCCTTAATTGAGATTTAAAATTGTGAAGGGTATAAAAAGATGGGACAGTCCCTCCATTTTATTCTAGGCCATAATATTAGATCACAGGTTCAGTAGACAGAAAGAACTTATTTCAAATAAATTTAAACTAAAAAAAAATAAGTAAGTACTTTCAGAGACAGTGGGTAGTCAATATTCAGACAACTGTGATACCTTGAAAGGTCAAACACAATGATTTTTTTTAAGAGGAAATAAATTGTAAAGAACAAAATTCAAGTTTACAATACCATAAACAAAAGTAGCAATGATATGTTTATTTTAGAATAAAGGAAAACAAATCAGCAATTATAATAATTCTCCTCATTTACTATACATAGCTGTCTATTTGGCACTACCTCCTTCATATTTGGGTGCTGTATTTGATGATTGAAACACAAGGAATGATGCTGCTCTGTAGTAAGAGATGACAAGAGGGAAATGTACTTTTATCTTTCTTTTCTTAGGCAATCATTATAATGTACCTGGTATTAATTTAGATAAACTTACTCTTATACATATATGCATGTATAAACACAAGTGGTAAGACCTCAGGGCTTCCTTAACCTCAAGAACATCTCTACACTGTAAGAAGAATAGACAATGTGACTTCAGTAGTCAGATTTCTTTGATATGATCTTTATTTTGCAATGAAAGATGATTTCTGTGTAATATCTCATATATTTTAGACAACCTTTAAAGCTGAAATTGGACTGCTTAGATAAATCGTTATTCAGGTCCTTCTTTCAGAAAAAAAGTAGGGTGATTTGCAGGAGTTAGGGAGGTTAGGGAGCAAAGAGAATGAAATGAGGTCTTTAATTAAGTGACTGGCAGTTAAATTCCATACAATTTAGTAAAATACTTACTGAATGTTGGAAGCAAGAAAATTCTGTAATGAAGGCGGAAATGGCATTTACCAAGGCACTCTGTGTAACAATGGTATTGTACTTTAAGAACAAGCAAAGTGGGATGGATTTGGGCATAAATTCATTAGTTAACTCACTCTATTACTAGAAAAAGAACCTTCACAAGATATATTTCTATAGATGGGTGTGCTCACAAATAGTACAATATTAGGATTCTCAGTATGCTCCTTGATAAAACTGTGGCTTATATTTTAACAGTTATCCTTGTCACCTGGTAAAAAAGTATTTTAAAAGGACCTACTCTAAAAAAAATTAAAAAGGACCTACTCCAAGATGCACATAATGATCCAAACTACATTAGTGGATGTCTGGTCCTTAATCAGTCATTCTCCTAAACTCACCACCAGGACTAGTTTCTTGGATATGTGAACTGTGTGCTAGCACAGGGCTCCCTTTTTTTTTTTTAGAATGGTACTGCACTTGGTTTAATGCTCAGATGTCTCCATCCTGAAACTCTTAATAATTTTTGAACAAGAGGCGCTGCACTGTTATTTTGCACTGGGCCCTGAAAATTATGTAGCTGGTCCTGTTCACCATTTAATTTTGTGGTATCTCCCCAGATAGAAATTAAGTATCTGTATACTCTCCGGAACTGCTAAGAATCACTAAAAATAAATAAATAAATAAATAAATAAAAGAAACAGGAAATCCTGTTAAGATTAACAGTACATTGATGGTGATCCTTCATTACTTATTTCCATTCTGGGTTAGTAGCAAAGAAATGTAATGACATTATGACTTCATGTTCTCCTTATAAAAAGGAGATTTCCTCTTTTTTCTCTCTCTCCTCTTTCTTGCGTCACCAGTTCCCTTCTTTATTTCTATATTCCATTAGCTTTGCTTAAAGTGTATAAAATCCCATTTCATTATGTTTTCATTTGTGTAAAATACTTGTCATACTGAAGATACTGTATTGTTATTGAATTTTGAAAAATAAAGTGACTATATATGTTGAGAATTAAATAGTCTAAAATGTATTTTCCTTCTTAATTCTTTTATAAAATGACAGATTTTCAAGTGTATAGTATTTGAATCCATTTAAAAATATTTGAGGAGAGGGAAGATGGCTGACTAGCGTCAGGGCTTGTTGGACTTTCCCGGTGGAGGAGTTGAGGGTCGGACCGAGAGGAGAGGAGGAGGATGGCTGATCGGGAGTGGGCCACAGGGGCTGACACCAGCAGAGTCCAGGACACCACCAGCAGGAACTGAACAGCTGAGAGACAGGAGGACAGAGGAGAAAAGTTGGCGGGAACAAAATCTAGGTAGTGCTGGAGACCAGGGAAAGGGTAAGGGATTTTTTTTCCCTACCCCCACCAGGGTGCCTCTGGCCTGTGGCAGAACGCAGGGCTCTCATACTGGGGGGAGTGCCACAAGGAACCAGAGAATCAGCATCCCTGCATCTGGATGACCCATCCTCTACACCTTCTACAATCCTGACACCCCAGAAAGTAATTTTGGCTCTAGCTGCTGGTAGCCCTATGGCTGCATTTACCCTATAACAACAGCCAAAATGCATTAGTGTTGGGCGGTGGGGAGCGTGCTCCCTCTGTGCTGGTGCTGAGTGACTGGGCTGGTGGTGCTGCCTCGGGTGGCAGGAAGTGCCCTACCGATGATCCTGCACTGAGTGACTGGGCCGTGCAGGTGCGGAAAGCACACTCCTGGCCAAACTGGCGCCGAGGGTCTGGGCCTGTTTCCGGCTATGGGGAGTGCACATCTGGCAAGCCTGCCTTTAATGGGGTGGGTGCAGAAAGGAGGAGGGCAGAAAGGTTTTTGCCCCCCAGCCTGAGAGCAGTGCAGAAAGACTGTGACCCCCTCCCCCACCATCATAGCAGCCACTGGAGATCTCTGTGCTGAGTGTCCCCCTTTCAGCACAGGGCACGCGTCCCTGCCCCAAGCCAGCAGAGCAGCGCTTGGTGAGTCCACCTGCAGAAGGCACAGACAGCAGGCTTGGAGACATGAGAGAGAGCTTGCGGATTCAGGATTGGGTTGGCCAGTGACAGTCTGTGTCCATCGGGAGGGTGTGGAGGTGCACAGGAGAATAGGTATCTGTAAGTGCACTCCCCCACCCCCTCAGAGAACCACCATACCAGAGTTTGCTGAACTAGCTCCTCCCCCTAGAACCCTCATATTGAAGTTTGCTGAATCAACCCCTCCCTTGGAGAAACACCAGATTGGAGTTTGATGAGCCTAGGAGACTCAGTTTGCATAAGTACTGGTTTCCACAGCAACCAAATGCCTCTGGTGCCACAGGCTGAATCAGAGCAGCTGCCCCCACCACCACTCACTTTAAAAGGGAGGTCAGCTTGATCCAAGAGCTTGAGTGGCCAATATCCCCCTGGGGGTAGAGTCCCCTGACAGAGTTTTCTGGGGATAGAGAGCAGACTCTCTGGTTGAGTGGGGCCACATCAACCCCTCCTGGCAACTAAGCCCAGAAATGGAGAACTGACCTTTAACCCCTGCATATTCCTTAACAACATTTGAGGAGCCTCAAGGCAGGCTCACCCAACCTAACCCCACCCAGCCTCATTACCCCACCCGCCTCTGTTGGGTGGTGAATAAAGAACTCACCTGGAAGTCCCAGGGCCCCACCCACCACCAGGGGCATCAGAGTCCTCTCTCCTGAGTAACTAGAGCTGATCACAGGTCTCAGAAACAACATAGCAGCTTGTTCCTTCCAGCAAGCACCACCTACTGACAGAGAGGTCAAATTGCACACCCTTTTACTACATCTACTGACTCATCACACAGGGTGTGGTTGGTTCTCACCCACAGGTACCCCCTACTGGCTCAGAGTTTAAAAAGGGCATGTCATTATCTAAACAAAAGAAAATCAAAAAGTGAGAAGCAACACCTGTTCCAGATGAGAAGGAACCAGTGAAAGAACTCTGGAAATACGAAGAATCAGAGCAATAGGTCACTCCCAAAAGGGAACACCAGCTCCCTAGCAATGGATACCAACCAAAAGCAGAATGTAGAAATGACAGATGAAGAATTTCAAGCACAGACTGTAAGGAAACTTAATGAAATACATGACCAAATAGAAATCCAACAGAAAGAAACCACAAAAACAATACAGGAAATGAATGAAAAATTCACTAAAGAAATTGAAGTATTAAAGAAAAATCAAACAGAACTTATGGAAATGAAAAATTCTTTCAAGGAATTAAAAACACAGTGGAAAGTCTCAAGAACAGGTTAGATCAGGCAGAAGAAAGAATCTCAGAGCTTGAAGACAACACCCTCCAATTAAACAAGTCAGTCACAGAGATAGAGCAGAGAAGCAAGGGGAATGAGCAAAGCCTACAAGAAATGTCAGATTATGTAAAAATCCTAAGATATCATAGGCCCCCCTGAGGGTAAAGAAGAAAATATACAAGGGTTGGATAATCTATTCAAGGGAATAATGGAGGAAAATATCCCTGGCCTTGCTAGAAATCTAGATATCCAGGTACAAGAAGCTCACAGGACTCCTGGAAGACTCAACACAAAGAGGAATACACCATGACACATAGTCATCAGACTAACTAAAATAAATATGAAAGAGATGTTCTTACAAGCCATGAGGTGAAAGCAACAGGTAACTTACAAAGGAAAACCCATCAGACTAACAGCAGACTTCTCAACTGAGACCTTCCAACCCAGAAGGGATTGGGGCCCCATCGTCAGTCTTCTCAAACAGAATAATGCCCAGCCTAGAATTTTGTATCCTGATTAGCTGAGTTTCATATATGAAGGGAAATTAAGTGTTTCCCAGGCAAACAAACACTGAGGGAATTTGTCAAGAAAAGACCTGCCCTATAGGAAGTTCTGAGAACTCTGTTTTTCATGGAGCATCATGAGAAACACTTACCAATGTAGAATTGCACAAAATCCAAAAATGGAAGGCCAGGTACCACAATGGCTCAAGAAATAAAACAAAACAACAAAATTCAACTTAACAGGATGAAGAAAAATCCACCCCACTTATCAATTCTCTCAGTAAACATGAATAGCTTGAATTGCCCACTGAAGAGACACAGACTGGCTGCATGGATAAATATACAAAAGCCAAGTATCTGCTGTCTTCAGGAAATGCATCTGACACACAAGAATGCATACAGACTCAAGGTGAAGGGATGGAAAACAATTTTCCATGCTAATGGAAACCAAAGGAAAGTGGGAGTAGCAGTTCTTATATCAGATAACTTAATCTGCAAATTAACAAAGGTAATGAAAGACAAAGATGGTCACTATATAATGATAAAGAGAACAATTCAAGAAGAAGACATAACAATCTTAAATATTTATGCACCTAACACAGGAGTGCCCAGATTCATAAAGCAAATCCTACTTGATCTAAACAAAATGATAGACAGCAGCACCATAATAGCTGGGGACTTCAACAGCCTGCTGACAGAACTGGGCAGATCCTCCAAACAGAAAATAAATAAAGAAACAAGAGACTTAAATAGAACTCTAGAACACATGGGCCTAACAGACATTTGCAGAGCACTCTACCCAAAACTCACCAAATATACTTTCCTCTCATCAGTTCATGGGACATTTTCTAAGTTTGATCACATCCTGGGGTACAAAACATGTCTCAACAAATTAAAAAAAAAATAGAAATTATACCATGCATCTTCTCAGACCACAGTGGAATAAAATTAGAAATGAACTCCAACAGAAACACTCATTTCTACACAGTCATGGAAACTAAACAACCTACTGCTGAATGATTGGCAGGTCAAGGAGGAAATTAGGATGGAAATCAAAAGATTCTTTGAAGTAAACGATAATGGGGACACAAGTTACCAGAAATCTATGGGACACAGCTAAAGCAGTCTTGAGAGGAAAATTCATAGCAATAAATACCCACATCCAAAATATGGAAAGATCACAAATCAACAATCTAATGAATCATCTCAAAGACCTGGAAAAGGATGAACAAACCAATCCCAAACCCAGCAGAAGAAAAGAAATAACCAAGATCAGAGCAGAACTAAATGAAATTGATAACAAAAGATTTATATGGAAGATTAATAAAACAAGAAGTTGGTTCTTTGAAAAGATAAACAAAATTGACACACATCTTGCTAGATTAACCAGAAACAGAAAAGAAAGGACCCTAATAAGCTCAATTAAGAACAATAAAGGAGAAATTACAACTGATACCCCACAAATACAAAATATCATCTCTGAATACTATAAAAATCTCTGTGCACACAAACTTGAAAATGTGGAGGAAATGGACAAATTCTTAGAAACACACAGCCTCCCTAGGCTCAATCTGGAAGACAAAGATTTCCTGAACAGACCAATATCAAGTACCGAAATTGAAGCAGTAATAAAAAATCTTCCTAAAAGTCGCAGACCAGATGGTTTCACACCAGAATTCTACCAGACCTACATAGAAGATATGGTGCCTATCCTGCAGAAATTATTCCACAACATCTAGAAGGAAGGAATCCTCCCCAATACGTTTTATGAAGCCAACATCACCCTGATACCAAAGCCAGATAAGGACCCAACAAGAAAAGAAAACTACAGGCCAATATCCCTTATGAATATAGATGCAAAAATTCTTAATAAAATATTAGCAAATCAAATTCAGCAGCTTATCAAAAAAATAATCCATCACGACCAAGTGGGCTTCATCCCAGAGATGCAGGGATGGTTCAACATATGCAAATCTATAAATGTAATCCATTGCATAAATAAAAGTAAAAACAAAGACCATATGATCCTCTCAATAGAGGCAGAAAAAGCATTTGACAAAATTCAGCACCCTTTTATGATTAGAACGCTTAACAAAATAGGCAGAGATGGGACTTACCTCAAAATGATAAACGCCATATATGACAAACCCACAGCCAACATGATACTGAAAAGGGAAAAACTGAAAGCATTCCCACTTAGAACCGACAACAGACAAGGATGGCCTCTATCACTACTTCTATTCAACATAGTGCTGGAAGTCCTAGCCAGAGCAATCAGACAAGAGAAGGAAATCAAGGGCATCCAAATTGGACCAGAAGAGGTCAAAACATCACTGTTTGCAGATAATATGATCTTGTGTCTAGAAAACTCCAAAGACTCTGCCATGAGATTACTGCAATTGATAAATAAGTTCAGCAAAGTTGCAGGTTACAAAATCAATGTACACAAATCAGTAGCATTCATATACACCAACAACAGTCAAACTGAGAACCAAATCAAAGATTCAATACCTTTCACAATAGCAATAATGTAATTAAAATACCTAAGAATATATTTAACTAAGGAGGTGAAGGATCTCTACAGGGAGAACTATGAAACACTGAAGAAGGAAATAGCAGAGGATGCAAACAGATGAAAAACTATACCATGCTCATGGATCAGCAGAATCAACATTATTAAAATGTCTATACTACCCAAAGTGATCTACAGATTCAATGCAATCCCTATCAAAATACCAACAGCATTTTTCACAGATGTAGAAAAAATAATACTACACTTTGTATGGGACCAGAGAAGACCTTGTACAGCCAAAGCAACCTTAATCAAAAAGAACAAATTGGGAAGCATCAATCTACCAGACTTCAAGCTGTACTACAAGGCTATAGTAACCAAAACAGCATGATACTGGCATAAGAACAGAGACATATACCAATGGAACAGGACTGAGAACCCCGATACAAAACCATCCTCATATAGCAATTTTGTCTTTGACAAAGCAGACAAAAACATACACTAGGGGAAAAGAGTCCCTATTCAATGAATGGTCATGGGAAAATTGGATAGCCACATGTAGAAGACTGAAATAGGATCCTTACCTCTCACCTTTCACAAAAGTCAACTCATGATGGATAACAGACTTAAACCTAAGACATGAAACCATAACAATTCTAGAAGAAAATGTTGGAAAAACTCTTATAGACATCAGCCTAGGCAAAGAATTTATAAAGAAGAACCCAAAAGCAAGCACAGCAACAACAAAAACACAAAAATGGGACCTGACCAAATTAAGAAGCTTCTGCACAGCCAAAGATACTATTATTAGAGTGAATAGACAACCTACAGAATGGGAGAAAATTTTTGCATGCTACACATCCAACAAGGGACTAATAACTAGAATCTATATAGAACTCAGGAAAATCAGCAAGAAAAAATCAAACAATCCCATTAAAAAGTGAGCAAAGGACATGAACAGAAACTTTTCAAAATAAAATAGACTAATGGTCAAGAAACATATGAAAAAATGCTGAACATCTCTAATTATGAGGGAAATGCAAATCAAAACCACAATGAGATACCACTTAACTCCAGTGAGAATACCTAATATCAAAAAGTCCCAAAACAACAAATGTTGGCGGGGATGCAGAGAGATAGGAACACTTATACGCTGCTGGTGGGACTGCAAACTAGTACAACCTCTATGGAAAGTAGTATGGAGGTACCTCAAAAAACTAAAAGTAGAACTACCATTTGATCCAGCAACCCCACTTCTGGGTTCTTACCCAAAGGAAAAAAAGATGTTCCATAATAAAGACATCTGTGCTTGAATGTTTATAGCAGCACCATTCACAATTGCAAAGATGTGGAAACAACCCAAGTGCCCATCAATATGTGAGTGGATTAAGAAAATGTATATATATATACACACACACCATTGAGTACTACTCAGCCACAAAAAACAGTGGTGAACTAACACCTCTTGTACTATCCTGGATGGAACTGGAACCCATTCTTCCAAGTGAAGTATCTCAAAAATGGAAAAAGAAGCATGGCATGCACTTACCATCAAACTGCTACTAATTGATTAACTCTTATACGCACATATGGAAGTAACATTCATTGGGTGTCAGGCAGGTGGAAGCGGGGAGGTGGGGAGGGGTAAATTCACACCTAAGTGGTGCAGTGTGTGCACTATCTGGGGGATGAGCACACTTGTAGATTTTACTCAGGCAGAGCAAAGGTAATACATGTAACCTAAACGTGTGTACCCCCGAATACTCTGAAATTTAAAAAACAATGAGGAAAACAAAATCCCAGAACTCTCTGTAGGCCCACAGTAGTGCTCCTCTCATTTCTAACCTCTCTTGAACTTCTCTTATTTGCACAGCTTTTGTATATTTTGAAATAATTTATATTATTTATATTTTACAACATTTGTATATATTTAAAAAATAATACTAGCTTAATCATATTTTTAGGTATAAAACTCTTATAGCAGCGACAGTTACACCTCATTTCCAATTTCTGTTTGACTGTAACATAGTAATCACACACTCTTAGTAAAGAATTCTCACATAGAGTACATATTGATGCTGTATTATAAGTTAACTTTATTGTAAGAGGCCACTTAAAGCAAGCTCCAATTTCTGCTTTAACCAGTAATGCAAATTATGCTAATTTGTTTATGGCTGAACTTTTAATTGTAACACTATCCTATCTCATAGGGTAATCATAAGGTATGTGGACTCCATTCTTCTCCTCTCTCTGGCCCCATCCTGCCCTGCCCCATATGGATCATTAATACTGACACTGAGTCTCACAGTTCCTGAGGGGGCCATTTCAGCTAGGCTCATTAGTTAATTGTTTCCACTTCTACTTATTCTCCCCTGTATTCTCCTTACTGTCATTGCTAGGATATTTCCTCAGCTAGCTTGGGTGCAGATTTCAACAGATAGAATAAAAAATATTAAATAGAACCTCTGATCAATAGCTAAAAGTAAAAACATCTAAATACTTGAAGTCTATGAAATGAAGTTTGGGCTAATTATTTCTATGGTTTTACAATAGTGATAATTATATTTGCGCTGAAGCATAATAGTCAAACACATTTAAAATCATTAGCCTTGAAGTTGTCAAAACTTTTGGACCATCAGAATCCAATCTGTGGGTACTCTAAAATTATAAAACAAGAGATATGTTTGATCTTGGTGAATTTTCCCTAATTAAGCCCTTTTTAAATTATATCAGGCAGTCCCAATACTGATATTTCTAGATCAGTCAATATTAGGGGTTAAAACACTGGAGATGAGTGCTATATTAATATCTTAAGGATATTATGCATTTATTCTCATTTACTTTGACAAAGGTTAATTAGGTGTTTACTCTATAACTGTGGTTCAATTATTCTCTAGTCTATGTGGCCTCCCATCAACCAGACAGCAGAACACAGCCCTATTAACTGGGATTATGTATAAGAAATCCATCCCATTTAAGCTTTTCATGTTTTTGGAGGTTTAGACTGAAGCTGTGAAGGCTCTGGAGAGGGTTCACATTTCACAGTACATGCCGTTTTTTTAAATATTGTCATTAGATATAGCACCTTTCCATCTTCTTCTTCCTCTGTCTACTGGAGGATTTCTTCCTCCACAACACACCCCACCATGCAATACCAGCCTCTCTGATTCTTCCCTTCTGCAGAAAAAAGAATCATATATGATTTATCTATGAATTTCAAAATTCTTATAGTTTTATTTTACAGAACAATTTAGCAATAAACTTTTATTTTTACTTCAGTATGATTTAAGAAATTTCATCATCTCTCTCCACCTAAATAGATTACTCACATATTTCCTCAGAAACATGAGTTTTCCTTTCAAGAAATCTCAAGTTGTTTAATAAGTTTCTAAACTAGTATATTTTTTCTCATTTTGTATTTGTTTGTTTCCTATGTATGCATCTATCTATGTATCAATTTATTTCTTTATTTATTCATCTGAAAATCATTTGTCCTATGGCCAACTTGTTACCATTATCATAGAGTCTTTGAAATCATGTAATGTAATCAAGCTCTCTCCCTCTATGGATGGGAGCGAGATGACATCTGGAGAAATTAAGCGTTCTTCCCAGGTAACTAATATCAGGGCTGAAATCAGGACTTTCGTCTCTTGATTCTTGATTTTCCTACATCTTGGTTGCTATTATTACACATTACTTTGTTACTTCTATTAAATGATGATAATAATGAAGGCAGAGGGCTGAAATAGATAATTTTAATCCATATGCACTTACCAAAGTCCTACCTATCCTTAAAGTTTATGCTAAAGTCTGACTTTTTACCTGAGTGCTCTCCATAAAACTCCACAGAGCTTTATATCTTCCTTTTCAGTTCTCTAAATTTACTTAGTTACGCCAAAATATCTCTTAGTTAGGGTTCCCAGTCACAAACAAAACCTCCTATTATGCTTCATATAGCCAGAAAATCATGCTATTAGAGTGACTTACCTAGGATACAATGACTGACTCAGTTGCCAGCGGACACTTGTTTCAGTATACCTTGCTCCATGCCACTGGATTAAACTTCACCACTGTAACCGGTATGAATAAACTCTGATTGATACGACTTTGTACCACTCTCTCAAGACTCAAATTCCTGAGTGGGAGGATCTACTTGGCTGTGGTGGGGTGACACATGATTTAAGCTGTGCTGTCCAAGGCTGTAGCTGCTAAAGGTACGTGGCTATTGAGCACTTAAATTGAAATAGGCTGTAAGTGTGAAATATACACCAGATTTTGAAGACATAGTCCACAAAGAGAGAATGTAATCTATCTCAATAATATTTATGTGGATTACATATAAAATGATAATATTTTGAATATAATGGATTAATATTTTAATGTTATTTAATATTACTATAAAATCATATTAAGATCACTCTTACCTTTTCATTTTTCCTTTTAAAAATGTGGCTTATAGAAAATTTAAAATTACATATGTAGCTCACAGCTGCGGCTTGAGTTATAGTTCTATCAGCTGGTGCTGCTCTAGCAGCCTTATTTTTAGGGGAGATAATATCAATCCCCCTTGGGGGATTGTTCTACATAGGAAGAGGATTCACATCCATTCACAATCACTTAAGCCAGTTTGTCTCATATTCTGGTTACCTCTTTCTTCCTCTCTGGAACATGAAACATCGATATATAGGTTTTCCCATTTATACAAATCCTTCAGTGTGTATTCTAGAGCTAGAACTTAACATAACCTCATTAAATGTTTGCTGAATTTGCTAGCTTTACATCTGTAATTTTACAGAATTACCTAAATGTTTTGGAATCCATAATCATGGTGAGGATAATTCAAATACTACACTAAAATGAACATTTATAATTTGAGATATAAAACTGTCCTGAGAAGCCAACATGCATACTATCATTATTTCTGGATCTATAGTAGAATGTTGAGGAAGGAATGCCTGATTTGCACCAGGCAGTTTCACTTATACTCTAATATGCTTGACAGCCTTATGCAGAAGGTCTTGTCACACCCATTTGACAGATCAGTTATTGAGGAAGATCACTGACTTCCTTAAAGTTGCTATCTTAAGTCCTTTTGTGCTGCTATACCAAAATACCACAGACTGGGTAATTTATAAACAATAGAAATTTATTTCTCTTAGCTCTGGAGGCCAAAGTCTAAGATCATGGCTCCAGCACATTTGGTTTCTGGTGAGGTCTGTCTGTTTCCAAGATGGTACCTTGTTGCTGCATCCTTGGGAAGGGACAAAAGCTTTGTCTTCACATGGCAGAAGGGATGGAAACTTGCCCTCTTAAACCCTTTTGTAATCCATTCATGAGGGTGAAGGCCCCATCTCTTAATGCTGTTGCATTGGGATTAAGTTTCAACATGAAGTTTGGAGGGAACGAACATTCAAACCACAGCAATGACATTACCCTTCAATTGGCAAGACTGAAGTTTAAATCCAGTGTTGTCAGACTCCCTAGCTTAGGCCCTTTCCACTAAACTATGTGCCCACAAGAATGGAATTTAAATCTCTGCTGCTCATTTTTTATCTTTTTTATAGCTACAACAGGTTACTTTTGAAGAAAAGTTTATGTTCATATGAAACACTACATGACCATGCTAAAAATTTTGCTAAGCAACATCTCTGTTTTAGTAAATTAAGTATGTATAACCAGAAATGCTATGTCTTTAGTTTCCTTGTAAATTGATTTTATAATAGATTAAGGACAAAAGACAAAAGAAAATATAATTTATGTGTTATTGAGCCCCTAATGCCTGAATATATCTTGAGATTTCTTGAAATTCTGAGATCCAGCTGGGTAATGAACCTTGGCATAGTTTATTATTTTTTAAAGTCACCCACACCTGGTTGTATTTTCAATGTATTGGGTTTTGTGGATTAATTTTTCACTAAAAGCACTTATGCCTAGTCAAATTTATTCTACTCTAAATGAAGAAATCCCTAAGGTTCACAGTGAATATGGCATCATAGCAATGGTTTATGCTCTGATTAAAGCAAATTATTTTTATATGACATCCATTTAAACAGTATAATATCCATTTCATGTTCTGGAAGTAATTTTTAGTGAGTTTTTTGCCATTTCCATTAATGATGAAGTAATGGAAGACACCAATGGAGACTTAAACATTTCTGGATTCAAATTTCTCAACACAGCATTTTGAAGACAGATAGCACTAGGCCTGTCTGGTGAGGGGGATTTCTTACTTTGTCTATGAGATCACATTTCTGTGCTTGCAACACGTAAGTATGGCCTTGTGCTCCCATATAATTTTTTTTTAAATTTAAACATTATAAAACTAAAACCAGCATTTCCAGAAGTGTATTCTTTTACTTGTTAACAGTTTGTGTTTATATTTTTTGTCCATAAAAAACCTCAAGTGGCCTATGGTTACTTTGAAACCTTTGTTTGCAAGTGACAAAACTCGACCTCAAACTATTGGAACCAGGAAGGGAAGAGATCAACCAGGGACTCACAACCCGCAGCTCATTTGCTTTTTCCGTCTTTCTGGTCTCTGCTTCTCTTCCGTTATGTTGTCCACATTCTCTCAGAACAGTTTGCACACATTGGTCATTGCAAGCTCCAAATTTATATTCTTGGTATTTACGACCAGCAAAGATAAAGGGCTCTTTCTCACCAACTCAAGGTAGAAAATGTGTTGAAGGACTTTGCTTGATCCAGCTTGGCTCAGAGGCCTGTTACTAGACCAATCCTAGTGCCTGGGAATATGGAAATATATTCCCTCCCCTGTGTCCAGTGGGGAGAGAGCTGCAAATGGAAGTAATGTCTGGGGAGATGGCATTAGCAGACAAAACTAAAACAGGAGTCAAAACATTTGCACAGATTTCTGCACTGTAGGCCATCTCAGAGTCTCCCATATGCTAATATGAATCATGAATCTGGAGACAAGGAAGACGTTTTAGGCAATCTTTTTTAAACATTTGAATACAGAATTTTTTTTAATGGAACATTTTGTGAGATTAATGTTTTATATGGTCACAGATTTACTCACACAGCTTCTTCAGTTTGTGTTATTGATCTAACAGTAGAATAAATTACTACTGCTGAGTGGAAGGTCTGACTCTGGTGTATATTTATAGAGTGAATGAGTATGTGAATGTGGGTAACTTTAAATGCAATAAAAATATCTCATATTTTAAAGTTATTTTTAAAGTTTTTTAATAGTCTTTTTTGATAAGCCTGTCTCTTTGAGTGGAAGATTCAATTAGCTAAACTCCCTCCCCCTTCTCAAGTTGGTGTCTGGAGACATGGTTAAGGCTGGGGTTGTTCATATGATCTCTCGGTAATGGGGTCTGTGCTTTTCTTTCTCGATTCTTGCCAGCCTCTGCTATGAGATGTCTGTTCTGGCCCCTTAGTTCCTTTCACTGGGATTTGCTGAGGTGTGGCTGGTGACCTTAGAATTTATTATTTGGCCCAAGCAGGGCTTTTTTGGCTGCCTTTTGCTAATTGGCTCTACCTACCTCTTTCTAGTCGTGCACACTCATATGATATACAAGTATCTTGCATTTAGTCTGTGGCACAAACTGTTTATTCCATAATAAGAGGTCATTTCTCTCTTACCCTGGTCACTCCATGGAAGGATCATTGGTTCTTTACCCAGCTACTTTTCACATATTCCCCACCCCATCCCTTTGGAGCATGTGGGTAATTCTGGAGCCTTTTTCTACTAGATCAGAGTTGAAAGTATTTGAGGAGTGTAAACTCAGGACTTCTCTTTGCTTAACTATGCTTACTGCTATTATCTACCCTGAAGCCATATCCCCACGTTGGTACATCAGGGAAGCTTGTGACTTTGTCTTCAGATGACTGAACAAAGAAATACAGCCTGTAGACTACACTCACACTTCAACTAGGTGGATGCATTGACGAACATGTATCTCTTGTTTGTTTCTGCTGTTTGAACCCTTTCCCCTTCACTCACTCCGCCAGCTGTAAGTACTTTCTTATTTTGCTTTTTTCCCTCCCTCCCTCCCTTCCCTCCCTCTCTCTCTTTCTTTCTTCTTTCTTTCTTTCTTTCTTTCTTTCTTTCTCTCTTCTTCTTCTCTTTTCTATTGTATAGTAGTGTTATTGGGAATGTGATTATTGTACATGATACATGTGTAATGATCAAATCGGATTAGCATTCCATCACTCAACATCTTTTATCTACTTCCTTCTTTATGATGTGTAATAGAGCCAAGTTGGACAGTTATATTAATACATATAATTTGCAAAGATCAAATCTGTGTACTTGGGATATCCATAATCCTAAATATTTTTCTTGTCTTCATGCTAGAATCATTTGAATTCTTTTCTTCTAGCTATTTTTTTAAAATATATCATAGGTTATTATAAACTATAGTCACCCTACTGGTCTAACACTGTCTTATTTTCTATCAAACAGTTTTCTCCCTTATCACTTCTCTTTATCTCCCTTCCTTACCTTCTGGTTTGGTAACCAGCATCTATCTCTATCTTCATGAGATTCACTTTTTTAGCTCCCACATATAAGTGAGAATATGTGATATTTATCTTTCTGTGCTTGGCTTATTTCACTTAACATAATGGCTGGAACTGGAGGTCAAACATTTATCATTTCTTTGTGTTGGGAACACCACAATTCATCTTTTCTAGTGATTTTTGAAATATACAATAAACTAACTATAATTTTTCTACTGTTCTACCAAATACTAGAACTTATTCCTTCTATCTAACTGTATTTGTGTACCCATTAATGAACTTCTTTGCATCCCTCCCACACCCTTCCTTTCCCAGTCCCTGGAAATCATCATGCTACTTTCTACCTTCATGAGATCTACTTTTTTTAAGCTCCCATATATGAGTGAAAATGTGCAATATTTGTCTTTCTGTGCATGGCTATTTCACTTAACACAATTACCTCCAGTTCTATCCATGTTGCTGCAAAAGACAGGATTTCAGTCTTTTTTATGGCTGAATAATTTTTCATTGTTTATATATACACCACATTTCCTTTATCCATTCTTCTGTTGTGAACACTTAGGTTGACTCATATCTTGGCTATTGTGAATAGTGCTCTAATAAACAAAGGAGTATGCTTTTATATGTAAAGTAAGCTTAAAATTTATGAATCCCTTTTCTTTCAGAGATTCTCATAAAGAATATTTATGTTGTATACAGTTGTCTTGAGATTGATTTGGAAAAAATAATGAAGTCAACTTTGTGATTCAAACCTAAAGCAGGACCTCTTAGTTCAGTTCTAGGTAGAATCCATTCTCACCCTGAAGAGACCAATAATATTGACTCAGTTGGTTGGAGTATACACAGCAATAGCAAATTTATATGTTATGAAAGCACATAGGGAAATATTTCAAAAGAATATTATCATCACTGTAAATTTCTCGTAGCATATGCTTGGGGTGTGCTGACCTAGTTCAACCTATTAATTAACTAATGAGAAAAGATAGTCTAAGAGATATGCTTTGATTTTGCAATGTCAAACAAGTTTTTTGAGGGTCAGGGCTAGAACCCAAATCCTCTATTGCCAGATCATCTTGAATCCCACTTAACCTTTTAAATGTATCTTTTAAATATAGTCCTTCATAAAATTTTGAATTATTAGCACAATACAGATATTAATCTTTCTGACCTTTCATAAGATTCCAAGTAGGAAAAGATGTGGAAAGGAACACAAAAGCTGAGAAGTCTCTTTCTCTAATTAATAATAGATAATGATTTTAAAGTATTTGTTTATGGATGCTGTTTTGTGTTCTGTTTATATTAACTCAATCATTTTGTTAGGTAGATAGTGAAGGATTCCAACTCTTCTAGGGACAAAGGCGGGTGCCAGTCTTGGTGCTGCCCCACCTTAATCCTTACCCAAGCAACTGCCAGACCTGGAAAGAAGGAAGAACCCCCTGCCAATCTGCAAAAGACTTCAAGGAATTCCCCAGCCCCTGTGCCAGGCAGCCCAGGCATGATAGGATCTGGAAAGTGACCTAGAGTAACCTAAGGCTAATTATCATGTCATTAACTGTCCATCAAAGCGGTTCAGTGGTGATGTCTGAACCACGAGGAGGGCCCAATCCAGACACTATAAAACAAGACCCCAGACCGTTACCAGAGACCTTTTGTTGTGACAGGGGGGCCCGTTCATCAGGGCCCATTCGTCATCTGTGGTGAACGTATCTTTTTTTTTTTTATTTCAGAATATTATGCAGGTACAACACTTTGGCTATATATATTGCCAATGCACTGCCCATGTCAGAACTACAATCGTGGACATCCCCCAAACTGTGCTCCCCGCATCTCTTCAGTGAGAGTTTTCCCGTCCCCTCGTTCCCCTCCCGCCTGCCGGCCCCCGGATGAATATTATTGCCCTTGGGATGTAAGTGTTGATCAGTTAGTACCAGTTTGACGGTGAGTACCAGTGGTGCTTGTTTTTCCATTCTTGTGACACTTCACTTTGAAGAATGGGTTCTAGCTCCAACCAGGATAATACCAGATATGTTAATTCACCATTGCTTTTTATTGCTGAGTAATACTCCATGGTATACATATACCACATTTTATTAATCCACTCACATATTAATGGGCACCTGGGTTGTTTCCACATCTTTGCAATTGTGAATTGTGCTGCTATAAACATTCGTGTGCAGATGTCTTTATTATAGAATGTCTTTTTTTCCTTTGGGTAAATAGACAGTAGTGGGATTGCTGGATCAAATGGTAGTTCTACTTTTAGTTCTTTGAAGTATCTCCATATTATTTTCCATAGAGGTTGTACTAATTTGCAGTCCCACCAGCAGTGTATGAGTGTTCCTATCTGTCCGAATCCCCATCAACATTTGTTGTTTTGGGATTTTTTGATATGAGCCAATCTCGCTGGAGATAACTGATATTTCATTGTGGTTTTGATTTGCATTTCCCTGATGATTAGAGAAGTTGAGCAATTTTTTATATGTTTGCTGGCAATTATTCTGTCTTCTTTTGAAATTTTCTGTTCATGTCCTTTGCCCATTTTTTAATAGGGTTGTTTGATTTTTTCTTGTTGATTTTCCTAAGTTCTGTATAGATTCTGGTTATCAGCCCTTTATCAGAGGTGTAGCATGCAAATATTTTCTCCCATTCTGTAGGTTGGCTGTTCACTCTAGTGATAGTTTCCTTGGCTGAGCAGAAGCTTTTTAATTTGATCAGGTCCCATTTACTTATTATTGTTGCTGCTGTGATTGCTTTGGGGGTCTTCTTCACAAATTCTTTGCCTAGGCCAATGTCCATGAGAGTTTTTCCAACGTTTTCTTTGAGAATTCTTATGGTTTCACGTCTTAGGTTTAAATCTGTCATCCACCGTGAGTTGATTTTTGTGAGAGGTGAGAGATGTGGGTCTAGTTTCAGTCTTCTACATATGGCCATCCAGTTTTCCCAGCGCCATTTATTGAATAGGGAATCTTTTCCCCAGTGTATGTTTTTCTGGAATTTGTCAAAGATCAGATGACCGTATGAGGTTGGTTTTATATTTGGGTTCTCAGTCCTGTTCCGTTGGTCTACGTCTCTGTTCTTGTGCCAGTACCATGCAGTTTTGGTTACTATAGCCTTGTAGTATAGTTTGAAGTCTGGTAGATCAATGCCTCCCAATTTGTTCTTTTTGCTTAGGATTGCTTTGGCTAAATGGGGTCTTCTCTGGTTCCACATGAAGTGTAGAATTATTTTTTGTAGATCAGCAAAAAATGATGTTGGTAATTTGATAGGGACTACATTGATTCTGTAAATCACTTTAGGTAGCAAAGCCATTTTTACAATGTTGATTCTACCTATCCAAGAGTGTGGTAGGGTTTTCCATATGTTTACATCCTCTGCAATGTCTTTTCTCAGTGTTTTGTAATTCTCTTTATATAGGTCTTTGACCTCCTTAGTTAGATATGTTCCTAAATATTTAATTTTCTTTGGTGCTATTGTGAAAGGTATTGCATCTTTGATTTGTTTCTCGGCTTGATTGTTATTGGTATATATGAAGGCTATGGATTTGTGTGCATTGATTTTGTATCCTGAGACTTTGCTGAATTCATTTATCAATTCCAGTAATTTCTTGGTTGAATCTTTGGGGTTTTCCTGATATAATATCATATTGTCTGCAAATAGTGAAAGTTTGACCTCTTCTGCGCCCATGTGGATGCCCCTGATTCCTCTGTCTTGTCTGATTGCTCTGGCCAGGCCTTCCAGCACTATGTGGAATAGAAGTGGAGATAGTGGGCAACCTTGTCTGGTTCCAGTTTTAATGGGGATTGCTTTCAGTTTTTCCCCATTCGGTATGATATTGGCTGTGGGTTTATCATATATGGCTTAAATAGTTTTGAGGTATGAGCCATCTATGCCTATATTGTTAAGAGTTCTTATCATAAAAGGATGCTGGATTTTGTCAAAAGCCTTTTCTGCATCTATTGAAAGGATCATATAATCTTTGTTCTTGCTTTTATTTATGTGGTGAATTACGTTTATAGATTTGCGTATGTTGAACCATCCCGGCATCTTGGGGATGAAGCCCCCCTGATCGTGATGAATTATTTTTTTGATGTACCTTTGAATTTGGTTTGCAAGGATTTTATTGAGAATTTTTGCATCTATATTCATAAGGGATATTGGTCTGTAATTTTCTTTTCTTTTGTCCTTTCCTGGCTTTGGTATCAAGGTATATTGGCTTTGTAGAATGAGTTTGGGAGGATTCCATCCTTCTGGATATTTTCAAATAATTTCTTCAGTATAGGCACCAGTTATTCTTTGTAGGCTTGGTGGAATTCAGGTGTGAACTCACCTGGTCCAGGACTTTTTTTTGTTGGAAGATTTTTTATTACTACTTTAATTTCGGTGCTTGATATCGGTCTATTTAGAAGTTCTATTTCTTCCTGGTTGAGCCTAGGGAGGTAGTATGTGTCTAAGAATTTGTCCATTTCCTCCATGTTTTCGTGTTTTTGGGCATAGAGATTTTTGTAGTATTCGAAGATGATGTTTTGTATTTCCATGATATCTGTTGTGACCTCTCCTTTTTCATTTCTAATTGAGCTTGTTAGAGTCCTTTCCTTTCTGCTTCTGGTCAACTTGGCAAGTGGCCTGTCCATTTTGTTTATATTTTCATAGAAGCAACCTTTCATTTTATTAATCTTCTGTATTGTTCTTTTGTTCTCAATTTCATTTAATTCTGCTCTGATTTTGGTTATTTCTTTTCTTCTGCTGGCTTTAGGATTGCTTTGCTCTTCCTTTTCCATTTCCTTCAGATGATTCATTAGTTTACTGACTTGTGACCTTTCTGTCATTTGGATGTGGGCATTTAATGTGACAAGTTTTCCTCTCAGGACTTCTTTTGCTGTATCCCACAGATTTTGATAACTTGTCTCCCCATTATCGTTTAGTTCAAAGAATCTTTTCATTTCCATTTGAATCTCCTCCTTGACCCAATAGTCCTTCAGCAACAGATTGTTTAGTTTCCATGTTTTTGGATGAAGATGTGAGTTTCTGTTGGAATTGATTTCTAATTTTATTCCACTGTGGTCTGAAAAGATACATGGTATGATTTCTATTTTTTTGAATTTGTTTAGATCTGTTTTGTGGCCTAGGATGTGGTCAATTTTAGAGAAGGTTCCATGAGCTGATGAGAAGAATGTATATTCTGTGTTATTTGGGTGGAGTGTTCTGTAGATATCTGTTAGGCCCAAATGTTCTAGAGTCCTGTTTAGGTCTTTTTTTTCATTATTTAATTTTTGTTTGGAGGATCTGTCCAGTTCCGTCAGTGTGATGTTGAAGTCCCCTGCTATTATGGCATTGCTGTTTATTATGTTGTTTAGATCTAGCAGTGTTTGCTTTACGTACCTGGGCGCTCCTGTGCTGGGTGCATAAATGTTTAGGATTGTTAAATCCTCTTGTAAGATTTTTCCCTTCACCACCATATAGTGTCCATTTTTGTCCTTCTTTACTTTTGTTGCTTTAAAGTTTATATCATCTGAAATAAGGATGGCTACTCCGGATTTCTTTTGGTTTCCATTAGCCTGGAAAATTGTATTCCATCCTTTCACCTTGAGTCTGAATGCATCTTTGTGTGTAAGGTGTGTTTCCTGAAGACAACAGATACTTGGCTTGTATTTTTTAACCATTCAGCCAGCCTATGTCTCTTCAATGGGCAATTCAAGCCATTTACATTTATTGAGAGAATTGATATTTGGGGTAAATTTCTGATTATCCTATTGGGTGGTGTCTTTTGTTTTACCTCTTGCGTCATTGTGGAATCTGGTTTCTGGGGTTTTAGCTTTTATGTATTTTTACATAGGTGGGTGTCTGTTGCGCTGGTTAGTGTATAATGCAGGTCTAAGTTCTTCTTGCAAGGCCAGTCTGGATTTCGCAAATTCTATCAGTGATTGCTTATCTGGAAAAGTCTTTATTTGTCCCTCGTATAAGAAGCTTAGTTTGGCAGGATACGGAATTCTGGGTTGGCCTTTGTTTTGTTTTAGGAGACTGATGATGTCTCCCCATTCCCTTCTGGCTTGTAAGGTTTCAGCTGAGAAATCTGCCGTTAATCTGATTGGTTTCCCTTTGTAGGTTACCTGCTCTTTTCATCTTACAGCTCTGAGGAGTGCCTCTTTTGTTTTTACTTTGGTCAGTCTAATAATTATGTGGCGTGGTGAATGCTTTTTCACGTTGAGTCTCCCAGGAGTCCTCTGTGCTTCTTGTACTTGGATATCAAGATTTCTGGCTAAGCCATGGAAATTTTCCTCTATTATTCCTTCAAATAGATTTTCCAGCCCATGCAAATTTTCTTTCTCTCCCTTAGGGATGCCTATGATCCTTATGTTTGGCCTCCTTACATACACATTTCTTGTATGCTTTGTTCATGCCCCTTGTTTTTGTGTTCTTTCTGTTCGACTGATTTATTTAGCACATAGGAGTTGTCTTGTAGCTCCAAAATTCTTTCTTCTGCGTGGTCCAGCCTATTCTTAAGGCTTTCCACTGTGTTTTGTAGATCCTTGAATGCTTCTTTCATTTCTAGAATTTCTGTTTGATTTTTCCATAATACTTCTATTTCTTTGGAGAATTTTTCATTCATTTCTTGCATTTTTCTTGTGGTTTATTTGTGGTGGGATTCAGTTTTCTCTTGCATTTCATTGAGCTTTCTTATAATCCGTAAATGAAATTCCTCTTCTGTCATTCTACCCATTTCATTTGAGTTGGTATCCTTTGCTGAGGAACTGATGATTTCTTTTGGGGGTGACTTTTCACTCTGATTTTTCATGTTCCCTGAGTTCTTTTGCTGGTTTTTTCTCATCTGGCCTCTTGGTCAAGAGCTGGGGGTGTTAGGGGTAGTTTATGGCCCTGTCTCCAAGCCCTCGAAGTTCGTTCCTTGGCAGAGCCAGGGAGAGGAGTAGTGGCCTGTATTGCCTTAGGTGTATTTTAGCAAGTTTGGTGGTTCTTGGGTTACCTCTGACCTGTTGTCTTCTCCTCTTCTCGGTGGAGTTTAGTGAGATTTTCCTCCCAGCTTGAGCTCCACGCTGGTGGATTGTACTTGAGGGTATGAATCCACAGCTCCCTAACAGCTAGGTATTCTGTTATGTTCGTGGCAGACTCTGATCCCCCAGTTGGGGTATGTGAAAGCCCCAAGCTTTAGGAGGGGCCTTGTAGCTCCTAGGGGTTATTTTGACCCTGCTCCTCCTGAGGTGCGTGTAGAAACATAATTTCTTTTGGCTGCAGCATGAAAGCTGAATTGGAAGATTCTATACAGCTCAGAGGTTGCTTATCTAGCTGTGTGTGTCTGTCCTTGTGATGTGCGTCTCCGCGTGATACCGGCTGATAGGGGATCTCCAATTGTGCACCACTTTTCCACCACTAGACCACAAGGAGAGGCGGGTGGGCTTCTCTATCCCCAGAAGTCTCCGCCAGGGGGATGTTCCCATGGGGGGGATCGTGGCCACTGGAAGCGCTCTTGGATGGCGCGAAATTCCCTAATGAAGGGGGCAGGGTTATGGGGAGCTGCTGTGGTTCAGCCTGTGGCTCTTGAGCTTTCAGTTGCCATGATAACTGGCAGTTATATAAAATGAGTCACTGTAACCAGCAACCTTCAAAATGACCAATCTCTGGGGTACAGGAGGGCTGGGACCTGAAGAGCAGGCACTAGGACCTGCACGTAGAGGACTCCTCAGAGGCCAGAGCCGGTGTAGCAGGACCAGATGGATGAGCTGCAAACTGTTTCCAATACACAAAGGTCCTGCCACTACAGTTCCGGGACCTTGTCCCACCTGGGGCCCACGGATGCAGCTGTCCCTGGCCACCAAGTGCAAAGCCTGTCTCGCCCCAGCGGATGAGCCCCCGGACCGACGCTGGGCGGAGCTGGAGACCCGGCTCACAGCTCTGGGCGGGAGGCTTTAAAGAAGGCTGCTGTCGCCAGCCTGGCACACAGCAGGGCTCAGATCGCACCCGGAACGCAGCTTTTCTCAACTGGCTTGTGTTCCGTGGAGGCAATTGCCAGCAGCCCCTAAGGGCGTGTCCTGCTCTCCATTATACTCCTGAGCCCTGTCCCGCTGACTTCCAGTGGCGCTGTGCCGGCCTGTGGATTCCTGTGCACTGTCCCGGGAAGCTGTATCTCCGCCCAGTCCCTACCCAGCCCTGAGTGGTCTCTGTATATTGCAGCTGAGAGTTCCGTATGGCTCTCACATTTGCTTCCTCTCCACGGAGCCTGCTGTCTCCAGCAACAGCTTTGCCCCAACTCTGGGCTTGTCCCTGACTGAGTGGGAAGTCTGTGGGGAAGGTGCATAAGGACTTGGGGGTCAGGTTGCACTGTGCTGACCTGGTGAGCACGTCCTTCCTGCGTTCTGGGCTCTATTGCACTCCCTGCTCTCTCCGATCTTTATGAAAGATTTTGTCACCTGTTTTCTTGGGCTGAGTGTCCCACGTTGTTTCTCTGTAATTCACAACGCTGTTTTCGGAGTGAGCGGTCCACGCATGCAGACAACTGATGGCGTTTTTCACCTCCTTCCCTGGGAGCGGTGAGGTGGGAGGACTCTATCAGACCGCCATTTATTTTTCCGTGGTGAATGTATCCTGCTCTTGCTCTGTGAACCTATCTTGTCCTTCCTCAATAAACTTCCTTTCACACTTGCCTTGCTTTTGGTGTGTCTGGTCATTCTTCAGCCTAAAGCACACTAAGCACAGAGAACTGACAACTATAACCTGACAATTTCTCACAACAATCCAATGAAATAAGAACTACTATTACCCCTCCTTTACAGATAAGGAAATTAAGGCACAAAGATATTGAATATGTTGCCTTCTGTCATATAGAAAGAGAGTGATAAAGTTGGAATTAAACCTGAGCAGTCCTGTTCTAGAATCTGTACTTTGCCCATTACACTTACTGCTTCTTACAGTCCTCTGGAGGAGCCATCTCAAATTTCCTCTTGACTGAGTTTTACATTTCTTAGGGATCTTCTAATCCAAAAGAAGCTGAAATAAAAATGGCTATAATTAGTCCCTTTATTCAATTTTGGAAGTGCTTCCAACAGCTCAGGTAGGGAACAAGTGGGTTCTAGGTTCAATATCATAAGGATTTCTTCTTATTTCATGGCCTATGATTTAAGCTACTTTTAATAAAACTGGATTTGGGAAATAGAAGATAATATTAAGGGAGAAGCTTAACTGCTAAAAATAAATTCTCTCTAGTTAGTTTGTGATACTGTCTTAAATGTGCAATATCAATGTTTAAGAACACATCCCCCACTGGGTAATAAGCATTGCTATCCAAGGAATGGAGACAGTTGGGATTCTTAATGTATTTTAGCTTGTTAATTGCTTCTGACAACAACCTCCAAGTAAGTGCCTGTTTGTAAACTTCCTGAATACTGAATTTCAATTGTGGTCAAATGTTAAAGCTTAGGAAAGTAAGTCAATTATAGGTTCTTAACATTTTGGGGTAAGTATAATCAATCATTCTCCAAGGCTTGAGCTCATCTCCTGAGGTGCCAAAAGTGAAGCTCAACTTTCTCCCAGATATCCAATCCTTTTCTTTTTTTCAACTTCTATTTTGTTTTGTGTTGTTTTTTGAGGTAGAATCTCACTGTCACCCTGGGTAGAGTGCAGTGGGGTCATCATAGCTCACTGCAACCTTAAAATCCTGGGCTCAAACAATCCTTCTGCGTCAGCCTCCCCAATAGCTGGGACTACAGGCGGGTGCCAGGACGCCTGGCTAATTTTTCTGTTTTTAGAAGAGACAGGTCTTGCTTTTGCTCAGGCTGGTCTGGAACTCCTGAGCTCAAGCGATCCTCCCACCTCGGCTTCCCAGAGTGCTAGGATTACAGGCATGAGCCACCACACCTGGCCTTCAACTTCTATTTTGGAAAAGTCTGCCAACAATGGAGGTAGACATCATTTCATACTAGATTATGAAATATCATATGAGAAAAATTAATGTGGTAATATTAAGAGTACTAACCTTGGATTTGAACAGACCTGGCACAAATGCTAGCACCACTTCTTATTTCCTATGTTATGCTACTGAATTTCACCCTTTTCATCTGTAAAATGGAAATAATATCTATCTCCCTAGGTTTTCTTGAGAATTAAATGCAACAATATTGAGAAAATGCCTTCAATATGTTAATTTTTATATTTATTATAAGATAGTCCCTTGATTTGGGATTGTAAGAATTTTCTTTATTAAAGCTAGAGTTACTATTAATAGCCTAAAATGTTGGAATAATGTTGGAATAATGTGAATGGAATAAAAGTTCTCAACATAAACTTTTATATAATGAAAATAACTACATATTTTGTCACTGACTTATCTGATCCACTTTCGCTTGGGTAGCCCATATTCTTAGAGCTATGTTTACCGTATTTCAAAACTCTTCAAATAGAACATGTACTTTCAGTATTTTTTGTCCTTTTCTTCTCTTTTTGTAGCGCCAAGAGTAGGCTATGAGTATATTTTGGATGTTTCACTGTTAGAATTTCTGGAATATTTTAAAAGCAGTAGTCTAATGGGAAAACTATATGAAATTGGTATTGTGTCAGCAAGCAATTTCAAATTGCTTAGTACAGCTAATTTAATAAATTCCTAAATCTTTTCCTCTTCTTGAAGTTCTTCCTGTCATGGTATCACATAATATCTATTTTTCAGTCATAACTATTTTAGTGTCTTGTTTTGAGTAAAAAACCCTATCTTATGCTTGGATGTACAGTGTCTCAAAAGTGTTGCTTCTTGAGATAAGATAACATGTCCTTAGAAACCTATTGATCCTCTTTGGCTCTTCTGTCTCCTTCACTTCCATTATCTACTCACCAGACTGGACTATATGGCCCTTTCTGTATTGTCCTATCCTGTGCAACTGCACTGTTTTGTTTCCAATGCAGTTCAATTTATTTCAATAGATATTTATTGAATGCCTGCATATAATTCATAGTGGTACATTCTGGGAAAAAGATGAATAAAAATTGTCCATGCCTTTGAGGAAACCTTGGTATAGTGAGAGAGATCAACAAGTAAATAGCTAATCAAATTTCAGTGTGAATGAATATGATACGAGCAATTTTTTGTTTTTCTTTCTTTACTGCCTTGGTACCTAATTCACCTGGTCAGCACAAATTTATCAAGTATATGTATCCACTCCTAATGTAAAGACAGCTGTAAATAAAGTAAAGATAGTCCCCACCCTTTGGAATTTTCTGGGCTAATGAGGAAGACAGGGCAAACAAATATTGCAAATACTTTCTAAAATACAAATACCCTATGTGCTATAAAATGGAAGAAAACAGCAGATATTAAGTAAATAATTACTTAAGTCAATGAAATTTTAACCAATAGAAAACAAAAGCCCAGAAGTAGTTGTTTTCCCATAAAGTTACTTCTCATGGAGTTTTAGCCTCTAAAGTGAACACATTTATGTTAAAACACACATTTTCTTTTATTGAAAACATTAATTTTTACTTAATGTTGATTGCAAAAACTTGCACGTATTTTCTGTTAAAGTTCTGATTAAATGTTTCATTTTTTTTTCTTGTCACAGGAAGCATTTTATTGATTCCATAAATGCCATAATAAGCTCATTTCCTTTCATACAGTGTTAGTTCTCTCAAAGTGATCTGGTATCTGTAACTTATCAACCTTCTGATACAACATAAGGGGAAAAAATACTAAATATTTTCAGTTCCTGAGTACTAGGAATAGTCTATAGTAGGTTCTCAGTTACTGTTGAAAAACTATAGCCATCCTATTCAATTATTTTCTCTTTTTCTATTATGTCTTCTATTTCTAATAGTGTTAGGCTTATTTTAAAAATTTTCCATTATTTTTTCATTTTGAAAACAATAACTAATTATCTTTTTCCTTATAGTTGGTGTCACTGACTTTTATGAATCTTCCGTTCTTTGGTGTTTGGTACTTTAGAGTTAGCTATGCTATCATGGAAAGAGCATTGGCTTTTCTTTTTTTTTTTTTTTTTTTTGACTACTATGGATATTTTAAACTTTTTAATTTTGGAATATATCAGATTTACAGAAAAGTTGCAAAGATAGTACAAAGAATTCCCATTATACTCTTTACCCAGATTCTCCCAAAGTTAACATTTTACCACATTTGCTTTATCATTCTCTCTCTAATTATAAATATGTGTATATTTTTTCTGATTTGTTTGAATATAAATTACAGCCATGATGCTCCTTTACCCTTGAATATTTCAAGCATGTGTCCTTTCTTTCTTTTTTTTTTTATTTCAGAATATCATGGGGGTACAACACTTTGGTGATACACATTGCCCCTGCACTGCCCGTGTCAGAGCCACAATTGTGGTCATCCCCCAAACTGTGCTCCCCGCATCCATTCAGTGAGAGTTTTTCCCATCCCTTCCACCCCCTCTCACCCGCCCGCCCCCTGATTAATATTATTGCCCTGTGTGATGTAATTGTTGATCAGTTGGTACCAATTTGATGGTGAGTACCAGTGGTGCTTGTTTTTCCATTCCTGTGACACTTCACTTCGAAGAATGGGTTCTAGCTCCAACCAGGATAATACCAGATGTGTTAATTCACTATTGTTTTTTATTGCTGAGTAATACTCCATGGTATACATATACCACATTTTATTAATCCACTCGTGTATTGATGGGCACCATCATTGTGAATTGTGCTGCTATGAACATTCGTGAGCAGATGTCTTTATTATAAAATGTCTTTTTTTCCTTTGGGTAAATACCCAGTAGTGGGATTGCTGGGTCAAATGGTAATTCTACTTTTAATTCTTTGAGGTATCTCCATATTATTTTCCATAGAGGTTGTACTAATTTGCAGTCCCACCAGCAGTGTATGAGTGTTCCTATCTGTCTACATCCCCACCAACATTTGTTGTTTCGGGATTTTTTGATATGAGCCAATCTCACTGGAGTTAAGTGATATCTCATTATGGTTTGATTTGCATTTCCCTGATGATTAGAGACGTTGAGCACTTTTTTCTATGTTTGCTGGCCATTATTCTGTCTTCTTTTGAGAAGTTTCTGTTCATGTCCTTTGCCCATTTTTTAATAGGGTTATTTGATTTTTTCTTGTTGATTTTCCTAAGTTCTGTATAGATTCTGGTTATCAGCCCTTTATCAGAGGTGTAGCATGCAAATATTTTCTCCCATTCTGTAGGTTGTCTGTTCACTCTAGTGATAGTTTCCTTGGCTGTGCAGAAGCTTTTCAATTTGATCAGGTCCCATGTATTTATTTTTGTTGCTGCTGTGATTGCTTTGGGGGTCTTCTTCATAAATTCTTTGCCTAGGCCAATGTCCATAAGAGTTTTTCCAACGTTTTCTTCGAGAATTCTTATGGTTTCATGTCTTAGGTTTAGATCTGTTATCCATTGTGAATTGATTTTTGTGAGAGGTAAGAGGTGTGGGTCCAGTTTCAGTCTTCTACATATAACCATCCAGTTTTCCCAGCACCATTTGTTGAATAGGAAATCTTTTCCCCAGTGTATGTTTTTCTGGAATTTGTCAAAGGTCAGGTGACTGTATGAGGTTGGTTTTATATTTGGGTTCTCAGTCCTGTTCCATTGGTCTACGTGTCTGTTCTTGTGCCAGTACCATGCAGTTTTGGTTACTATAGCTTTGTAGTATAGTTTGAAGTCTGGTAGTCTCTAAATTGACATTTGAGTTCTAACTCTGCCACTTACCAGCTATGTGACTTCAGGAAAGTCAATTCTCAGGGCATCAGTTTCATCATTAGTAATATGGAGATGGTTATCCCTGCCTTAGTGAGTTGTGTTTATATTAGAAGATTTGAAATTCGTAAAGTCAGGTACATAGTAGGTGGTCATTTTCTTTTGTTATGATCATATTTTCTATCATATGATAAGAATCTAATAATTGGTTCCCACTTACATAGAGGCATGATAAAGAGTGGTATTCTACTGCATGCTGGATGGAGTACATTTTAATTAATTTTTACTTGGCATATAATTTTTGCAAAATATGTAAGAATTCTGTAGTGGTGATAAAGTCTCAGAAATATATCATTCCTGGATCATAATAGCTTTATAGAAAATGCAAAGATAAATTCAGATGGACATTGAGGATACTTTCTTTCTACCTTCCTTCCTTTCTTCCCTTCCTTCCTTGTTTTCTTCCATAAAGAAAGTCGTTTTCTACATCAGCATCCATGAGTTATCAAAGCCAGCCTTCTAGCCATGTTTCCAAGAGAAATCATTCTACAGAAACACTCCTTTCTAGCCATTAGCTTATAAACTCTTATTAATCCTAAGTATATAAAGTAATATAAAAAGGAAAAATTTGTTACAATTGTATATATTTTTAATTTAAAAAATATATAATATTATTACAGAACTTTCAGAGATGAGAAGAATCATCCTTACTCCACTACCCTAAACTGAACAGTTATTATAAATTTTGTATTTCTTTCTAGAATATACATATAATATGTATTATATATAATTTAGTCAGTTAAGCATAGTTTATATAAAGATTTATAACTGGATTTCAAAATATCTTTATGTAGTGACTATTTCAACATATTGCTACATACATAATTTTTATAATTATCATGGTAGCTGAATATTATTTCTTTGAGTTTGTGCTGAAATATATTTAAGTGATGACATTTTGTTAGATAATAAAATACCTCTGTTCTATTATAACAAAAAATATATAGTGATCACCTTTTATATATAACCTTTTAATTTATTTGTTATTGTTTTCACAAAACAAATTCTCAAAATTTAATTTTTAGGTCTAAAGCAAAGAACATATTACTGTTCTTAATTTATATTATCAGAGAATCTTTCAAAAGTGTTTAAATAATATATCTGCCACCAGCAATACAATTTGTCTTTTCATAGCAGCTTTATCAAACTTCAGTATTAATAATTAAATTATCTTTTACTAATATAAAAATACATTAAAATATTAGTATATAACTATATAAATAGCTAGATATAGATATCAACAATCTGGAAATTCTTGAACACTATCAATTATTCTTTGAGCACTACTGATGATGAGTACTGTTTTATCATGAGGAGTTTAAAGATAAAAAATCCCATTGATAAGAATCAGGTAATGTTTCACTGAGCAATAATCATTTGAAGTGGTTATAGAAAGATAAGGAATGTTTTGCTGTGTGGAGAAATATCTATTAACTTAGGTAAATGCTCTATGAATTCCCATTGTAAATAAATGACACACTAAAAATATATACATATTAATAAATATATAAACACACTAAGATATTCATGTATAATATATATTTACGTATTCTGTATGTATTGTATAATGATATATATATTTGTATTCTAAATATATTGTATAAATCTGTTATTTTTGTGTCATTATTGCTGGGAATTATGATGATAAAGTGTATGATTCCATACCTACCTTTAAGAAATATACAATGTATTTGGAGACACTCTCTATACATAAGATAGCTAAATAGGATATACACTTGTATAGTTTGCATGTGCAATAAGTGAACTATTCTAGATAATGCAAGATGCCATAGAGTAGAGATTAAGAGTCTGAGCTTTGAACCAAAATACCTGGGTCTGAATTTTAGCTCCTCCACTTACTAACTAGGTACTTGGTAACAATTTACTCAATTTTGTGTTTCAGTGTTTTTAGCTGTAATGCTAGGATGATAATAGAATCTGCTTCATAGAGTTGTGATGAGCAAATAAGTTAAGAAAATGCTTAGAACAGTGGCACATAGTAAACCCACCAGAAATATTAGTTGTTATTTTATTATAGTAAATGCTGCAGTAATTTAGAATGGTGAGCATTACCAGAGTGTTGTTGGTTAGGAATGTGTTTTGGAGTAGGTGAGAATTTTGCTAGGCATTGATGGTTAGGCACTATTCAAATAGGTAGGAGTGATGAGAAAGGCATTTTAGAGGTGTGAGCAAACATGATATGGCCACTGACATTTTTTCTGATGGCATTTCATGCCATTCTCCCCCATCTCTCTTCTTCAGCAACTCTGGCTTTTTTAGTTCTCTGGATGCACCAAGGTTGCTTTCACCTCATGTCCTTGGTATTTGCTGTTCCTTCTGTATTGATTGCTCTTCAGGCAGGTTTTCCCATTGTTAACTTTTCCTTGTCTTTGATTCCTCAACTTGCATGTCAACTCATCATCAGTGTTTCTTGACAAAACAAATGAAAATTGACACCACCTTCATCTTCCACACTTCCAGAGTACTGGTTTTCTTTCTTTCCTTTATGCCCTGTTTAATTTTTTATTTCTTTAATATTTTATGGAGGTAGGGGCAGCAGTTGAATTTTTAGAAAATTTATCACTCAAGATTAAGTGATATTTTTGGTATGAGATAATAGTTAAAAGCATGGACTTGGTATCCAACCATCCTGGTTTTGCCAGTTTTTAGTTATCTTATATAGACAAAGTTATTTATCCTCTCCATGTTTTATTTTCCTTCTCTATTATGTATATAATTATAGTAACTAACTTATTGGGTTGCTACGAAAATTATACATTCTTAGGACAATGTCTGGGACATATAATGTACTCAATAAATGTTGAAAGCCATTATTACTACTTTTTTTTTAATCTATTCACAGTTTCTAGAGTATAACCTCTTTGGAAAACCTTATCTGCTTTGTTCTTTGTTATATTCCCAGCATGTAGAAGAGGGCCTGCCATGTAATAGGTACCCCATGAATACTTGTTGAGTACACAAAAAAATGAATGAGTGGTTTTTAATATATCAGAGATCAGGATAACTGACTATTGAATTCTGATAGAATTGACAGGATTATTTGTGAAGTCAGGTTCTTTGATACAGCCTGACTGATTATTTGTTCTGTGTGGATTGATACCAAGCCTCTGTAAACAAAACTAACTTTACAGCTTGATTCACAGTGTGGCTTAGCTAAATATGTTTAGCACTGGATTCCTCAATTCCCGGAGTTTGAGTATTGGCAGCACTGCGTTTAAGTTGCTTGAATACTGTCAAGTTATTGAATCTTAGTAAAATGATGGTAAAAATTCCTACATAAAATTTATTGAGAAGACTGTCCTTATTGCAATGACTGGTACTTCTCTAAGGAGGCTTAAGTAAATCATTTCAGATAGAAAAAAATAATCTGTTCTGAAAAATGTACTATGAAAGGGATACCAAAACTTCCTTGAATTACCCAATCTAGTGCTTAATCATCCTCTCAGGAAATTCTTTCTTCTGCCTGGAGGAGGTTTTGGCATATCCTTTTTCAAGGAAGTGTTTGTTTAGTAGACCACCCTCCATGTGTATGCTCTGAGAAGCCCCAAGAGAGGATTTTTGTAAATTCAGAGGGATCATGGTGTTTTTGAGATACAGAACATTTTTCTAAGAGTGGAGGTGACCACATTCCCCTTAGCAACCATTCATCTCCCTCCATTATCAAATCTAACATTTCTTATATGGAACCAAAATCCTCCTAAGGCCATTTCAACCAATTTCCTGTGGTGTATTCCATTAGGGATGGAGAACAGCCAGCCACCACTTTCTATAAAATAAATCTTTATACGCTTTTAACATAGCTTTAAATTTGCCATTCTTTTTCTAAGCAAGCTCCAACTTTATTGGTCTTTAGTCTCTACCCATCACCTTTAGGCTACTAATCAAGATGTGTTTAATCCTCCAACATTACCAATTGTATCATTAAGTAAATATAATTTTTGAGATTCTTATTCCTGTCTCCCACAGAATATAATGACAATTTAAAGAATGGCTTTTACTAAAATATTGTCCTTAGAGTTGTACTGCATGAAGTATTTCTTGCTATTTTTGGTGTTAGTATGCATTAATATAGATTTCACAGTGGGTGTGAGTGTTGTACTAAAATCACAATGCACAACTAATCTTTCTTACCTGTAAATAGTAAGCACAGTAATTTAGCACTTGCAAATTTGAATGTTGACAACAGCTTTTATGACCTTCCATTATAATAGTCCCCATGTAGTAATTACTTTCTTATTGCCGGTACTATATGATCTAAAAATCTTATGCAACTGCTTAAAATATCAAAATACTCAAGTAATTAATAGGTAATTTTGTCATTAGAAAGAAAAATAATTAATGTGACTAATACTTTTAATCAAATTAGGAAGTTTTTTCTAATCATACAGATACTGCCTTAGTTATTTTAGATTAGATGAGATTGGGCACGTTCAGGGTGGCATGGCCATAGACAGTTATTTTAGATTAAAATTCAATTAACATACTAACATTTTCAGCACTTTTAATATACTAGATAATATATTAAAATAGTAGGCTCTTTCATTTACAAGTCCTTAATTAATTAAATCCCCAACATATTAAGAAGTAAACATTATTATTCTTCTTTCATATATTGAAAATTGTTATTAAAACTGTGTAAATTGTTTAAGCACTCAAGTTCAGGAGGTCAGACTATCTGCTTAGCCCTCATGACCTAATCACCTCCCAAAGGCTCCACCTCTTAATGCCATCACCTTGGGAGGTAGAATTTCAACATATGAATTTTGGAGGGACACAAACATTTAGACTATAGCAAATGGCATTTCTTATCAGTAGAAAAATTAGGGATTATTCATTAATTGGTTGTGTAATTACTGGCTATCAGAAAGAAGGAAAAAAGAACAGAGAGAGAATGAGAACAGAAGGAGAAAGAGAAACAGAGAAAGAAGAAAGGGCCAGGTGTGGTGGCTCACGCCTGTAATCCTAGCACTCTGGGAGGCCGAGGCAGGAGGATCGCTTGAGGTCAGGAGTCTGAGATCGGCTTAAGGAAGAATGAGACTCTGTCTCTGCAAAAAATAGAAAAATAGCCTGGCGTGGTGGCATGCGCCTGTAGTCCGAGCTACTCGGGAGACTGAGGCAGGAGGATCTCTTGAGCCCAGGAGTTTGAGGTTGCAGTGACACCACTGCACTCTATCTAGCCTGAGTGACAGAGCGAGACCCTGTATTAGAAAAAAAAAAGAGCAAGAAGAAAGAAAAAAGTTTGACTTTAACACCAACCACAAAGTAAATTGCAAATGCATTGACATTTTTAATATAAAAATGAAAACTAAAGAAGATTTTAGAAAAATTTGAGAGTATTTTTTTAATATTGGGGGCTGAAAAACTTTTGTAACATGAATCGATGAAGGAAAAGAGTGATGAATTTGCTAAATAAAATCTTCAAGCTTCCTGTATAGAAAAAAATCACACATAAAGATTTGCAGCAAAAATGGCAAAAAAAGAGAAAATACAAGAAAAGAGGGAGAATGAGGAGATATACACATGCCTATTCATTTGTGCAAAAGTAAATACAGGAAAGAATTCTAAAACTAATAGAGGTCTGTGGAGATGAAACGGGAAGGCTACAGGAACAGGAAAGGGGGACTCACACACTTCTCTGAGTAAGATTTCTGTGCAGTTTTGACTTTTTGAGCCAAGTTATGTTTCTTAGATAAATGAAACCAACAAGGGCTTACAAATAGAAAAAATGAATCAGAGTATATTTCAAATGTATTAATTAACCACACCTGTACAGGATGGAGGAAAGAGCTGCCTCAGGTAACTCTAGAACTATTATGTTGATGACAGACCATTAAGCTAAAGGTGAATCAAACTGTAAACCATTTCAACTTATTAATAGGTTTCTTTTTTCATACAGTATGAGTTAGCAGTTCTGAAGTTCAATGTATATTCTAAGATTGAGGAAATGAGCAATTATCTTTGGATAGTGGGAGCCAGATTTCTCACTGTCAAAGAAGGGAATTACAAATATGGAAAAGGGGGAAGACTTGCATGAACCTTGCAACATTTGACTGAAATTTGAGGTATCAGTATGAATTCATGCTTAGATAGATAGAATGATTGATAGATAGATAGATAGATATTTAGATGGAGGTACAAAGCACCCAGATTTTGCATTGCAAGTCCCATTCTCCACTATAAGGTATCTAGGCTCCCTGGAAACATGGCTGATTCCACAGCGAGGCCTGGGAGAGTGCACAATGAACATAGAACATCTTGCTCTACCAGAAGGCAAGGAAGCATTGGAAAATATACATGAGGAAATATCAAAAAGCACAGAAGCCAGTTTGAAAGGGCTACTGCTGATTAAATCTGGGTCAATTTGAGCATCAAAATAGACAATTATATTAATGGATTATAACTTATAGGATGAAACTAGAGTCCACGAGTCCACACTGATATAAATAAATGAATAAATAAATTTTATGTAGAGAAAAGAAATATCTTCCTTATGACAGAATGCCAACTATTAATTGCAGAAGGAATGATGGGATTAAAAAAGTAATCATTTGACAACCACTGTTGTAATCACAGGCAAGTGGCTGCTAAAACTAGAAAGTGAAAATTTGATGAGAAACAGTATATTTATGTAGTTTCAAAAGCACCTCCCAATGGGATACATATTATTTTTTATTTTTTATTTTTTTTAGCTCCCAACCCCCACATATTAATTAAAATAGGAAAAATGGTATTCTTACAATGGAAAAATTTGGCAGATACCACCTAGACAAAGTGATAACAGTTAGCATTACCAGTCACTAGGCAAATATTAATAGATACTGAACGCCTCTTGATAGGTTGTAGTGAGGGCACAACATCATTTCTGTGGTTGATATTGCCACTAAAATTGCACAAGATAGGTCTAATTATGTGGAAACAACAAATGGAGGGAAAATGGGGGATGTTATCAGTATATGAATTAAATGTATGTACTCTTCAAAAATGTCAAGATCATGAAAGACAAAGACTAAAGGACATTTCCAGTTTAAAGGAGCTATAACAATTAAATTGTATTGTATTTGAACTTTTATTTTTGCTGTAAAGGAAAGTAGTGTGACAATTGCCAAAATTTGAATATGATCTGTAAGGTAAATAATTTTACTCTATTAATTACATTATATTAATTTGATAATTGTACAGTGGTTACATAAGAGAATGTCCTTATTTTAGAATTGAAGAATTCAGGAGATAAAGAGCAGGATGTCTGCAACTTGCACTCAAAGTTCTAGACTTTTAGTCTCTTTCTCTCTCAATAAAGTAAACAGGACAGAATGTTTAACATTGTTAATACATGTGGAGAAAGTGAGTAAAGTCTAAATGAAAATTCCTATTATTTAAAAAAATTCTTTAGGACTAAGATTGTTTCAAAATATAAAGTTAAAAGATATTTTATATCTAGTATAGCAGACTCTATTAGCATTCCACCATAAACCAGGACATTCACTTCTACACTCTGAAGGCTGCTTACTCATAACACCTGCAGTTACTTTACTGAGGATCTTTGTCTGACTGCAGGAACACTATGGTTCATCTGGAAGGAAAGCCAAAAATATCTGAAAGTTAATAGCCCTGGAAAAAGTCCTCAACTGATGATGGATGGGTATATGTGATGGATACACACCCCGGATTTTTTGCCCCTTGGTTGTGATAAGTGTGAGGTATGTTCTACATTGCCTTTCAGAGTTCAGTAGTGGAATTAAGTCCAATTGCCCACAGTGGTAACTTGCTTAATAATGTATCCTCTATTGATTTCTTTCCCTGTCTTAATTCCATACTCCTTGGCCAGATTTTTGGGGCATCTTCCCAAAATAAAGTCTTGGACTTGAATCTTTGGCCTAGGGTCTGCTTCTGGGGAAACTAAAGTAAGACAATTAGTGACAGATGTGGCATACACTGATCCTCTATATAGATTTTGGAATTTGGATCACATATTGGCCTGGTAAGTACAAGTACCCATTACTGATGGTGAGTGGGGTAAGAATAATTTTTGGCATACTATAGGATCATATTTGCTAAGACACTTATCTTTAGTAAATTGGGATGGCATATTGGTGACAGGTGATACACTGGTTTATGCACTATCTGTAGAATTTGATGGATATGGAGCAATAACAATTATAAGGACTGTTGAGTTGATTGGTTGCTATTAACTGACATTGAAGCACTGAAGAAATAAAACAATGGGATTAGAACAATCAACCGTCAATTTAGAATACAGTCCAAAGGTATTTATGGCAGCATTTAGAGAGAGCATGTGTCCTGAAATTGGAGAGTAGATTGCATTGAAAATAATGCTCAAAATCTGATTTTGAGAGTAATGAGGGACGATACATAGAAGTTTGAATTCACTCTCAGCAGGACTGTTCCGTTAATAGTAGGAAAGAGGAGGGACTCTGAGATGAGTGGGATGTTCTTGAGAACTGTGGATGTTCTTGAGAACTGTGAATCCCTAGATTCCATTGAACATTCTGGGATTTTAAAGCATCTGTTTCCCTTTATGGCAAGATAATAGCCCCTTGCTAAAGAAAAGCAGCTTTTTCTTGACTAGAGAATATGCAAAGTTCTCCCCTGATTTATTATGTATGGCTGAACAACCCACCAGGTGACAATATTCTCATAGGTTATTCTTTCACTACAGTGATAAGAAATTCCCTAGTGAGGGGGTAGAGGTATTATTGGGAAGCTGTATGGTAGCTATATCCTGTAGACCAGTGTTATGAGTAGGCATCTGCTGCTATACAGTTGTCTTATTCCATTTGGGCTACTATCACAAAAATACCTTAGACTGGGTAATTTATAAATAGCAAAAATTTATTTCTTATAATTTTGGAGGCAGGGAAGTCCAAAACCAAGGTACCAGAAGATTCAATGTTTGGTGTACTTTATAGATGGCATCTTCTTTGAGTATTCACATTGCAGAAAGGGTAGAAGGGACTATGGTACTCCTTTCTGCCTTTTTATGAGTGTTTTAATCCTATTCATGAGGATGGAGCTCTCATGACCTAATCACTTCCCAAAGGCCCCACCTGTTCATATTATTGCATTTGGGATCAAATTTCAACATATGAACATTGGGGAACACCAACATTCAGACCATAGCAAGAGTCAATGGTGATAGGACGTTGGAATAGCAGCACTAAGTTGTTAGAGACAAGGTAAACATTATTGCCATAATTTGCAGCAAAACCAAAATGGCAATCATAGGCCTTGACTCACAGGGTTCTGTGGTAATGGTTAAAAGATGGTGGTATTTCTAGAGGTGAAATAAATGGGAGGTCAATGAGGATATTAGTTGGAATACGTAGCCAAAAATTGTTAGAGATGAGTAGAAGACTGATGCCAGACACCACAATGAAAAATCCAGATCCTTTGCCTTGTTTCCAAACTTAAGCTACTTCTCAGACCCAGGACCCATGGGTTGAAATGAAAGGTAGGCTCCCTATAGAAGGGCCTATCAATGACACAGCAAATATTTTCAGCAGTAATACCCCTAATTCTTCCCCAAAGTGACATACAACTATTTATGTCCATTTCCTAAGGAAAAGGGAATACCCAGATCCTTTGAAGGCTATTGGATACAGGTGACATGAATAACTGAAAATCCAACATAATATCAAGGTCTTCCTGTATGAGTAGGATTAATGGCTCTGCATATCCACCCTGTGATCATTTTCTTGGTCTCTCAGTGCAAATTTGGGATTGTAATATTTATCAGTGGATGAAGCACTCATGCTGACTCCCTGACCTGTGGAGTAAGAACCATAATGGTAGGAAAGCAAGTAGAAGCTCTGAAACCACATCCTCCCCTACTCTCAAGTCAAGGCTATAAATCAGAAGCACTACTGTATCTGTGGTAAAATGGCAGATACACTTCCATCCTTAAAAACTTAACAGATTTGTGAGTTATGGTCCACATTATGCTCCCACATAATTCACCAGTCCAGATCTTGCAAAATAAGATAGGTAATGTTGGATAATAGTGTATTACTATAAACTTAACCAAGTGGTGGCTTTAATCACAGAGCTGAATATAATATCTCTACTAGAACAAATTAGAACAGACTGGCTTTGTTTTTTGCCAAATGTTCTATTTATAATTCCTATCAAGAAATATGATCAAATGCAAAGACAGTAGATGTTAAGTGCTCTCACTACAAAAACGATAACCATGTGAGGTAATGTATTTGTTAAGTAGCTGGGTTTGACCATTCCAAAATGTATATATACTTAAAAATGTCTCATACATGATAAATACATAAAATTTTATCTGTCAATTAAAAAAATAAAAAGAAAATAAAAAAAGATGACAAGAAACATCTCACATTCAACTGGCAAGAATTGCACGACACCAGTCATCATCTTTTTCCAGGCTATGTTAACTCTCCAGCTCTGCATCACAACATATTCTGAAGGGACCTTGATTGTCTGGCCCATTATATTAATGACATCAAGTTAAAAGGGTTTAGTGAGCAGAAAATTGCAATTACTCTGGATGCTCTAGTAAATACCTGTGTACCAGAGGTTGGGAGATAAACCCTACTAAGACTTGGGGGGCTGAAACATTGTTAAAGCTTTTGGGTGTCAACTGGTCTGGGGCATGCCAAGACATCCCCTGCAAGATAAATAACAAATACTGCACGTTGAACCTCCTACCAAAGAGTCTTGTTGACCTCTTTGGATTTTGGAGACAGTACATAACACATTGCTCTGTCCCACTTATCAGGTTACCCAGAAGGACGCCAATTTCCAGTGTGCCCTGCAATTGGTTTAAGTTACTGTACAAGTGGCCCTAATGCTTGTGCCATTTGACTTGGCCAATTCCATGATGCTAGACATCATCAAGCCCTAATAGGAGGAGCAGGAGCAGAAGTGAGAATTTGAGTTTTGCAGACACTGCCTGTGGCCATCCTACATTTTCTGAGCATTTACTTCCATACTTTGATAGCACTATACTATGATCACTTGCATCTCTTACCTGATGGCTTTTTTTGAGGGGGGTGTTCAAGAGCAAGATTGGCTGATGTACAGGGAGAGCAACAACTGCCAGAGAGTACATAACCTGGAAAGGATCCCTCAATCCATAGCAAAGGCAGATAATTGGAGGACAAATACTCTAGCTTTCTCTCCCATCAAATGGGATAAGCTTGAGGCATATTTTATATTGTTTCCTAGTAAGATTAAGCCTCAGTTGTCCATAGTTGTAAAATAGTTGTACCCTTTATTGGCTTCTTTCCTTATCCATTTCACTTTCAGTTTCCTGCTGGTGATTTTGGGATCTTCTCCCAAATAAACCCCTTGAACTTGAATCCTTGTCCCAATTACTGCTTCTGTGGGAACTCAATCTAAGAGTTATAGGAAAAATTAATCAAAAGTAGAACAGATCTCTATACAGAAAACTATACAATGTTCTTAAAAATGTATAGGGAGGACCTATATAAATGGAAGAGAATATCAATTCATGGATTGAAAGACTCAAAATTATAAGGATGTCTATTATTCTTAAAAATATTCATAAATCATATGCAATCTTAATTAAAATCCAACAAAACATTATTGAAGATTGAAGTAGTAAAACTCACTGCACTACATATCAAAACTTTTAAAGTGTGGTATCGGCAACAAAGGTAGACAAATTGACTGATAAAATAGAAATAGAGAACCCAAGAATAGGCCCATTCACATAAATTTTTGACAAAGGTGGCACTGCAGAACAATAAGAAAAAATATTGTTTTTCAATTGACCCCTGCCTCAGAGAATGCGTTAAAAACCATGTATGTAAATGAACTAATTCCAGGGGAATTTTATATCTAAATGTAAAATTTTATATCTAAATTTTATGTCTAAATGTAAAATGTACAGGGCGCAGTAATTGGGAGGGAGAACAAAGGAGTTCTCTGGAGTGATGACAAATCTCTATCTTTTGTCCAAGGTGGTAGATACCTGGACATTCAATTTGTGATAATTTTGTTCTATATTTTTTGTTGTTGTCGTTGGTATAAATTTTTGTATATGTTTTATAAATGAAACAAAGAAGACCAAAAATGAAACAAGTAAGAACAACAAAAAAAGGCATTTTAAATGTGCACCCAGCAGTACTCAAGGCATGCATGGTTCAGGAGCAGACACTAATACTGCATTCTTGCCATCCATATTTATCCTGAAGAATAATGCGCACTTCGGAAAGGGATATGTGCTGAGCCCAAGGGTAAATTCCTAAGAAGGCACGCAATAGGACTATGCTTTATTTATTTCATCCACAATACACAAATAAATCGACCTTATTTTCGTCTTTTAAGAGCCCAGTATTGAGTGCTGAATTCATCTGGTCTCGTGTGAATAGATTAGGAAAGCTTTGGATAAATGTTCCTCCTGACTTCTATTCTTCTAGCCAACAAGAGATAAGTGGAATAAGAACCTATTTCTGAATCTAGTTTTCCTGGCTCCTACTTCAATGTCTTTTCTATCCCACCATACTGAGATAAATATAAGATGGTATTTTCATTTTCTTTATGTCATAGTCTTTTTTTAAAATGAGCCATATACAGCAAATACAGTTATATTTATTTTCCTTTCCTTTCAGCCTAATTTCATCTCCAAATCACCTACTAATGGTGAAAACTTCATTTTCCCTATCTTTTCAGTGGAGATAGTAATAATATTCCACACTTGGGTGGTTTTAATAATTAAATAAAATGATGCATATAAATCATGTGTACAAATGCCTTACATGCAATCAATATTCAATAAATAATAGCTATTATTCATAATATTAAGGCAACTATATGACTTTCATCCAAATTGGGACAATTCTATTATAACACATACTAAACTGGTTGGGAGACACTGAACAACAGGTAAATACTGGAATTTTCTGGATACTCTGGATTGTATAGTCACCCTAACTAATATAGCTAGAACTATGAAAATGAGATCATTTATATTTACATATGGGTTTTTAGTTTTGCTTTTTTCACTGAATGTTAGCAGGTGAGCTATTTTTGTCCCCACAAACAATATTGAGGATTGACTATCTCAATTCTATTCAACAAATACATACTGAGTGTTTACTATGTTCTAGGACTCTTCTAAATCTTGGGGATCCAGGAGTGGACAAAACACACAAAATTTCTTGCACTCTTACATCTTACACATGACATGGAACTTTACATCCTTGCATCAATGAATAAATTCAAGGTATAAAAGAAATAGAGAAGGCACCTATAGATTTTAAGATTTAAAAGGCAAATCAGCCAATTGCTTTATGTGGATTTGGATCCTGATTCAAACAAACACGGTTTTTTTTAAAAAACGCATTCCTGAGATAATTGGAAATTCTAACACTAACTGGTTATTTGATGATATTACATAATTATTGTTAATTTTAGGTTTGATAATGCATTGCATTTATGGTTAAGAGACCTTATATTTCAGAGATACATACTAAAATAGTTTAAAATGAAATGACTTGAAGAAATTTGAAATTTGACTCAATAAAATAGGGGAGATAGAAGAAAATGTGAGTAGAGATGAAACAAGAATGTACATGAGTTGATAACTGCTGAAGCTTTAGTATCGGGGGTGAATGGGAGTGATAGAGTTCATGATATTTTGTTTATTTTTGTATATTTGGAAATTCTCCATAATATCAATTAAAAATTGTAACCATTAATTATTGAAAATGGTATCTAACTGTTGCTTTAATTTGTTTTCCTTTAATATCACGACGGTGAATATTTTTCTTAAATTAGCAGCCATTTATAGTGATGCTTTGAGAAAATATGTAACAGGTATGTTATGTATCAATTTTTCTCATACAACTTTGTATTTTATTTGCATGTTCTTATATTTTAAAACAACCGTAAACAGTTTAGTTTTTTTCATTACTTAGAGTAAAATTCAAGAATATGTTTGGCAGCTACTGGATATACAACCTTGTGTGTCTGGGACATGTTCAAACTTTATATGTCTATTATAGTCTTCCTGTGGGTATGTACAATGAGCCTTTTGTTTTCTTAAGATTTTCTAAATATATTGCTTAACAAGGAGTCCAATGAGGGGCTAGGTTTCAACAAGTTCCTGAGCATGATTGTATTATTTTTCTAGCTGGCCTATTGAGAAATTGCCTTTCAACAACCTTAGGATTTGTGTTTATACCTTTTTGGAACAAATTGTTCTGAGTCCTTGGCTAGTTCTACATGACACAAAGAGGGTAGAGATGATATAAACCAGGCTATTCTGATTGCCTGAGATACCAATGTCTTTTTTCTTTTATCCAATGAGGAAATTTTGAATTTAGCAAAAGTTATTTTATTCACCATTTTAATAAAACCATAGAATTAATTTCAGGACTGGAAAGTCTACTAGTTCAACATGTCTTATCTGTTCTTCTAAACAAGCAGCAACTTATGAACTTGTGCCAGGCAAGATGGAGCTAAGGCATGGTCATTGGCACATAAACTTGAGAGGGAACAATATGGATATTGTCCTGGAGAACAATGGAAATAAAAGTTTGAACAGACTATGAGACTTGATTGTAAATCTAAAGAAGATAAAAAAGGAGGGAGATATAGGTATGGAGAAGCAAAACAGAAGTTGTGGACACCAAATAAGGACAGTTTTCTGTTTGGAAAGAGACAGGAAAGAAATAAATATAATAGTTCAATGAAATAAGTAATCTATCCTCCCATTCAGAGTATGAATTTTTCTCTCTCTCTGTTTATGAAGAAGGAGGAATAAGATTTGACAATAAGAAAGGGTTGCTGTTCATAACAGTAATGGTGTTAACCATTTATTGAGTGCTTAGTGTGAGTCAAAATTGTGTTAAAAGTTTGTCATAAATTTTCTACTACAATTCCCCATTCCTCAGGATGTAAGTACTAGACTTAGCTAGGACACATACAGCTCTGTCTTAGTCTTTTCCTTCTGTCTCCCCAGAGCCCAAAGATCAGCCAGACGTACCAGCCTGGCATTCTTTCAGGTCTTTTCTGAGCATGTATCCATCCCTAGTCATGCATGTGGCACTCTGGTCTCCTGGCAGATGTGGAAACTCTTCAATGCCCTCTGTCCCCCATGTATTTTCTTCCTCAGCCTCCTTCTTCCTCAGCTTTTAGTTCTCCCTGCTACTTGCCGCATCTGCTGTGCCTTGTCCCAGATGGCTGTGGGTAGTATGTGGTTTTAGATATTTTTGAAAAACACTGCCCAAGAGCCTACTCCAACCCTGAGAGAGTTCCAAGGGGGGCAAAAATTAGACAAGCTTCTGAACCCATCCCTCAGTGAACCACTAGACAGGTCAAAGTGCACAACCACAATTAACCACAAGTCTTTAAGAACAAGGCCCATTTTGCTCCAGCAAGTTACATCAGGAATGCAGGTTAGTGTCCAACAGCTGCTTCTGAGCTGGGGAGTGGGGCATGGTAGGCTGGTAAGTAAAAATGCTGCAACATTCACTAAGTTTAATCCATAAATTTGGAATAAAAAAATACTCTATAATGTGGTGGTGAGAACTAAAGTAGATAATGTACAATCAGCTCCCAGTGTGCCCTATGTATGTGTTCAGTAAGTGGATACTATTGTTGTTACTATTATTATTTATGAGAAGAATATGGTTTTTCTTCTCCTTTGTTACTATTTTGTAGGCATAGAGCAAGACAAGTACTTATTTCTGACCAAGTTGAAAAGCATTTTATTATTTTTCACCATTAACACACTAAGTCTAGAGTTAGCAACTACTGACACATATGACTAAACATGAAGGACATACTATTGCCTCTGTTCATATCATCCTCATGTTCTCCATTATTATACATTGTCAGCAGGGCCAGATTTGCCTATCTATGCATCGGTTACCTTGGTAGTGAATTTCGAGAGACAAGAGACATTTCCAACTCCAAATACCTCTTTTACCAGTTTTGTCAAGATGTCTGGAATATCAAGGCACTAAAGACTTTAACACAAAATAAATGTAAACCAGATGAAGTACTTGTTTGTATTTCTATCAGCCATTTTTGACAACTCTGGCTAATATTTTTATTGGCCATGTAGTTGGCTATTTGAATATTAAAGGCTAATGCAGTCAGGAGTCCCTAAGTCATTCAGGATGAGTTGGAAATCTGTAAAGGACCACTTGTGCTTTTCATTCCAAAGGTTCTGGGGTGTATTTATTGATTAATCTTTTTAATCAGTCAGTGTTCAATCAAGAAAATAGACACTAGGGTATCTATTCCAGGTACGAAAGATTCGATATTTGAATTATAGGCTTACACAGTTAGTGGTAGAGTGAAAAAACAAAGAGCAGGAAGCCAAAGTGGAAAGTCAGAGGGAAACTACCACCAAAGGGCCTGAAGCAATGAAAGTAAAATCATCAGTCCCATGGCATGTCATTTGTGGCAAGGCATTCCTGCATAATATTTAGAAACATTGCTCTGTAACCAGAGGGCTAGGGTTCAAATTCTGGCTCCATTGCTTAAAAGATATATTACCGTGGACAAGTCATTTTTAACCCTTCTAAGCTTTGATTTTCTTATCTGCCAAATGGGTGTGATGATAGCAGCCTACCTTATAGGGATATTGTGAAATTAACATAATATTAAAACACTTAATTTTGCATGTGTTATGTAGCGAATAATATCTCCTGCTTAACAAAGGACATGATTCAATAAATGTTAATTAATACAAATAAATGGAATATTAACAAACATACTATAGAAAAGATCCCTGAAAGTATAGTGTTTGGGATATTAACAACACAGCTGCTTTTGTTAATTTTTCAAGAATTAGATCTTACCATACAACTTAACTAACGTAAACTGTAGCTAATTATTTGATGCTTTAAGCTCTGTGAAAATTTTTTCAGGTGGTCTAATCAGCTGTAAATGAAATCACTAGAGCCAAGGTACCTTCAGTTCTGCTGCCTGGCAGTAGAGCTAAGTCAGCTGATCTCATAGCTACCATTGTGAAAATTTTAATGGCAAATCATGGAAATCAATTACTTTGTGTTGACTGAGTTTATACTATTGATTGACATTATTTTTTATACGTACATTTCAATCCCAAACTTCTTTATTATACTGTAAATATAAATTAATAATGTAGACTCTATTCTTTTAAAAGGTGTCATTTTTGCCTGAAGTATAGATGTAAGCACTTGAAATCCACCAACACAACTTTTAATTAGCCAATTTATCAGAGAGGAGTTCTGCGAAATAATGTTTTTTCCTCTGGAGTATACAGGATAGCCTCAGAGAACAATTTATATTTGTGTTCCCAGGTATATAAATCTTTAGCAGTTGTGTAATACAAAACAAGCCTGTTAATTAACTAATTTGCGATGGAAACTAATAGTCTATAGGTAGAAAATATCTACTAATAAATCCATAATTTCTCTTTTACTTTTAAGTAGTCAATAAGAATGCATAATGCTGTTGTTCTTTTAGTTTATTTATCATACTAATTATTCTATTTCTAAAAATTCCAAACTTAATACATCATCATAGTGATAACCAAGGAATGAGAGTAAAGAGTTAGTACTATGTATAATATGTTACTATTTATTATCATAATTTTACATTCATTGATTTTTAGAAGCTACAGTTTTTGAGTATTTTTATGGAAAATTGTCTTTTACTTTGTATAGTGTCAATATTTTTGGATTTGGCAGCAAAAAATATTTAATATTAAAATGACCCCTTCTCTTAAAATGCATTTTCCTAGATGTGTATAAGTAAATTAACTATATATTTTAAAAGCACAGATATGCTATTCATGCATTGTTTCAGAGTACTTTAGCTTATTTAGTTTTCTAGTAAATATACAAATTTGTTGCGTATCCATTTTGAATATGGCCATGAGAATTACAACAAAATGTCATTGCTTTGAGAAGTGATTATATAATGAATGTATCATACTTCCTTTAACAAAATGTCATGAAATAATACATATCAGAAGTAGCCCTTCAGTCAGTGAATCAAATTTTAAGTATGTCATATACCAAACATAGATTGTTAGTTACTGAGGATACAAAGTCAGGTAAGACATGTTCCTTGCCATTAAGTTGCTCACAGCCTTGATGGAAAGTCAGACTTATAAATCAGTGATGACAACTGCAATGAACAAACTTTAAGGTAGCCCCATGATATCCACATATTTGTGTTCATACCATTGTATAATCCTTTCTCTTTGAGTGTTGGCAGAGCCAGTAGCTTGTTTTTAACCAATATAAGATAGCTAAGGTGATAGGATGTGACACTTGTGAATCCTTTGTGTTATATAAGATTTCTTGCTCCAAGACTTGCTCCAAAACCTTGCTCCTGTTGCTATCATTGGTGGAGGAAGCAGCCATGAGTTGTAAAGCCACAAGGAAATGAATTACGCTGCCCAACTGAGTGAACTTGGAAGCAGATCCTTCTCCACTGAGCCTGCAGATGAGAATCTAGCCCTTCTCGACACCTTGATTGTATTTTTGCATAGGCACCCAGCTAAGCTGTGCCCAGAATTTTGACCCACAGAAACTGTTAGATAAATGTGTGTTGTTTGAAGTTGCTAAGTTTGTGGTAATTTGTTATTCAGCATGGAAAACTAATTCAACAATTCAGTGTTAGATAGCCTCATAAGCATACTGTTGTGGGAGTCAGGGGAGGTACACTGAAATTACACTCTAGAGTCAGCAGAGATTTCTGGAGAACGTGACACATGAACTGAAATTAGATATGAGGTAGAAGAATGTGCCATAAGAAAATTTAGGTTGGAGCTGGCTAGAAAAAAGAGGAATAACATTTCAGATAGAAAGAATATCCTGTGTGAAGTCACAGAGGTGGGAACCATGACATTGTCAAACTGTAAATTTTTGTCATATAGCTGAAGTAATGTTATGTTTTAGTGTAATGAGAAAGGAGAGGTAGTCGGGGGCCAGAATTAATAAAGAATTTTTTGTCCTGATCAAGATTTTCAAATTGGGCCAGCCACGGTGCCTCACACCTATAATCCTAGCACTTTGGGAGGCAGAGGTGGGAGGCTCACTTGAAGGCAGGAGTTCGAGACCACCCTGAGCAAGAGTGAGACTCTGTCCCTACAAAAACCAGAAAAATTAGCTGGGCATGGTGGTGTACACCTATAGTCCCAGCTACTGGGGAGGCTGAGGCAGGAGGATTGCTTGAGCCCAGGAGTTTGAGGTTGCAGTAAGCTATGATGATGCTACTGCACTGTAGCCCAGGCAACAGAGCAAGAACCTGCCTCCAAAAAAAAAAAAAAAAAAATTTTTTTCAAATTTATGATGGGAAACTATTAATATAATTTAAACTGGAGAAAAGATAATCACATTTATGTGGAAAATTGATTTGGCTTAGAACATGTAATATATGAGTCAAAAGCCAATTCTAGCTTTAAGAACAAAGATTGCAAGGATAAGAAACTGGCCCTGCTCCCTTTTCCCCTCATTGTGCCCTCTAGGTACCGCATTTCTGCAAGGACCTCACATCCTTGTATTGGTCTATTTGTTTACTTAGGACTCTAAGAGATTGTGTTTCCCTTGGGTGTTGACTGTGTCTCGTTCATTTTTGTTTCTCCAGAGGCTAAAACGTACCTGGTACATGATTTATATTACTGCAAGATAAATTGTTATTGACTGAATAGACCATTCAGCCATGGTTCAGATGACACTGAGAGTAAGTTTAGAATAAGAAAGAAAGGTAAAGAGCAAGAATTTCTACTTCAGAAAATATTCCTGAAGCAAACCTAAAATAAACTGTAAAACAGTTGACTTTGTTTCTTTTTTACAAGCCTGTGATATAATATGTGTACTATTTTTATAGGCTTATTTAAAACATTGTACCTCAAAAAGGAAAAAAGGCAGTAGTATCCATTAAGGAATTTAAAATCCGGCACATTTTATCCAACAAACTTTGGAGTTCACGTTAGGCTGTAATTAGAATAGGAAACAAAGATTAGAACAATAATTAGCAAGTAGATTTTTAAAAATAAGTTTTTATTATAGACTTGCGGGAAGTCATAGTAGTGTGTTGAGCCTTACCCTACTTCGAGATGCTGACACATTCTTAGAAAACCCACGTGATAAACCATCATTCTTCCCCTGTTCTCTTTCTTCCCGACCCCACTGCTAACGTCCAGCTACTTTCCCTCTCACGTCTATATTATTGCACTAGCATCTTGGTTGACTTCCTTGTGTCAAAACTACAATAATATTGTGGAAAGAGAATAAATTTTAAGTCAAATAGACACAATATTGAAACTTGGCCCTCTATCCTTTGTTGAATAGCCTAATTTCTTTGAATCTCTTCTTTATGTGAAAAAATACTCCCTATTTGTAAGAATTATTAGAAGGATTAGATAAAAAATACTTTATATACCTTTAATCACAATAAATATAATCTCCAGATATTATTAATTACTTCTGATTTCTCACCACACAAATAGAGTAGGCATTTCTTTATGGAGAGGTACCATGGGACAGAGGAACAAGTATGGTTTGCTGGACCTCATCTACAATCTTGTCTTTACTTCCTACTTGCTGTGTGACTTTGGGCAAATTACTTAACCTTTTTGAGATTAAATTTACTCATTTGTAAAATGTAGATATTATGAGAATTTAATGAGTGAGAAAATGTGTAAGAAAGACTCTAACGATATGCCTGACACATAGCATACACTAAAATGCTTTGTGAACATCTATGCCAGGAATTATTCTAAATTCTAATAAAGACTGAGAAATGAAAAACTTCTACATAACTTCAAGGAATTTAAATATAGAAGCAAGTAGACTATGTCAGATAGATTTTTCATAAATATGTTTTTTATTTTGTTCCAACTTTCCTTAAAAATCAACTAAATCTAAATCAACTAAATCAACCAGAGTTTAGAAAATTTCAAGTAGGGGAGAGCTTTAACAAAAGTGACTAGAGAGTAAGCGTACTGAAGTGGGCCTCAAACCTCGTTTTAGAATATTTGCTACGATGAACCAACATAAGTATTCTGGTTCCTATGGGATAGAAGCAGCAAAGCATCATTGAAAAAGCATGATCTGTGGAGGCAATTGGCTTTTATATAAAATCCAAATCTCAATATCTGTGTTGTAAATATATGGACAGTGATTCTTTGTGGGGTTATTATAAGGATTAAAAACATAAGAGGAAAGGCACCTAACTGTACTTAAATTCTAACTCATTTCTCCCATTCTTTTCTCTCTATAGAGAGGATAGATATTGGTCTATCATGGTTTGATAATAGACAATAAGATCATTCTGACCCCATTGACTTGAAAATGATCTTCTTATAGTAATGAGCATTTGAATTAGAGACTTCCCTAAAGAAGGAAAGTTGACATGTTTAAATCTTATTAACATTTATATCCTTATTGTACATTAAGATTGACCCTTTGTTTTACCAACCAATCTCTTCTCTTGATTGTGTCACTCTGCAACTGACCCTGATAGACTCTGATAATACAACTGACTTTCTTGATCCTTAAGTATACGAATAAAATTTTGGTTGGAAACAAATGTATTGCCAGCATTTAGTGAAGTGCCTGGCATGTCCTTAACAAATATTGAAATAATGAATTTTTAAAGTAATATCCGCTTATGATGTCATGCCTAAGAATGCCAGGTAATGATCCTATTGACATTCATCCATTAATATACTTAACAAATATTTATTAAGCTGCTACCATATGCTAAGCACTCCTAGGTAGTGAGATTAGAGGATTGAATAAAACAGACAAAAATCATGCCCTCGTATATCTTAAATTACGGTGTGTAGGAGCAGATATCACTTTAACTGCACTTTAGCCACATAATAGCAACTTTTTTAAAAAATACATTTTCTTCATGTAAAATTATGATTATAAAGACATGTCTTTGCCATTTTCTAGAAGTTTTAAAGATGAATTTAATCATGGACATTTATAGAACAAGGATACAGAAGCACTCACTCAACAAATGTTTTTTGGGTATGTATATAATGTAGTATATAATGTGCACTGGGCTGAGATGCTGAGGATGCAAGACCTAATAACACATATATCATCTTCAAGTAGTGTGCAGACTGATGGGCAAAACTAACAATTAAATAAACACTTACAAAGTTGAGTGAAACTAGTACTACTATTGGCTTAGCTCTTTAGATGAAATATGGTAAGAGGAGAAATTTGAATCTTTTAGATTACTATTCTGCTATGTTCATTAAAACATGGTATCAAATAGCAATAAAAATAATGGTAACATTAATAATATGCAACATTAATTAATGTTTAATTTACTTTCAGTGTATTGAGGACATGATGAAATATGATAAAAGTAGCTTCCTTCAATATATAAAATGTACTGGCATTATGCACTTTGAAAACCTTTTTTGGCTGTGGTGTCATCCAAACTTGCCAAAGATCAGAAGTAATCTTTCTATCATGACCATCATCAATTTTCAAAAGTTCTAGAAACAAAATTACACAGATGTGTAATTTTAAACATTTTGACTACGGTAAATCTGAGAACAATTTAACTGTAACAACAGGAATCACAGATAATATATAGAATAAAAAATATAAGAACAATGACAGACCATCGATAATTGTAGTTTAAAATTAGCTGATATAGTAAATTCAGGCATGAAGGCGCAGTTGTATCTTCTACCTGTGAGGATTGTTTACCAGAACCCAGTTTCAGATCAGAACTATTGTTTTCTGGTGAGCATAAAGCACCAACATTTTACAATACTTTTTTTAGATTTTTATTTTTATTTTTTGCCCTAGTCCCTTTGGGCCAAAAGCAGGGATTGATTTTGCAATTGGATGATATGTGATATATAGGAAATAGGTCACTCTTAATCAAGTTCCCTTGAGGAGTTTTCTTCAAAGACTAGAACAGAATCTTAAATTCATTTTGAGGAAAGTACTGTTTAGTTATCAAAAGTACTATACTTTGAATCCATTTAAAATTTCTCTGATTTGTGTCCTCTTAAAAATAAAAGTTTTTTGGGAGGCTTAAATATCAGTTAAATTGTAAAGCTTCCCACAAAAATAGATGAGGTTAATAAACAACTAATTACATTTTAAGTCAGTATACATCTGAGTTGAAATGAGTTAAACCCCAAAGAGGCTTAAGATATAGGCATAAAATATGAAGGGAAAATGAGGGAACCCTATATGTCAGACAAGTAATATATTCTTCCTGAATGGACAAAAAACAGTAAACTGATGGGAGTCTCACATTGCTTCCGTTTAACATTGACTAAGGGAGAAGATAGAGAAAACTAAAGACTCACTCCACTAGCAACTGCTTAAAATGAGCAGCCAATACATAGCAAGATTGGCTCAGACAGCACTGTGAACAGTTTAAGTCTCAAAACAGGGAGATCAAGGGAAGCAGGTAGCATTCCAAGAAGAGAAATCTGGAGGCCGAACAGATAAGGACAGAAATGACTTCTTTCAGAAAAATGATTTAGTAAGATGATACTATGGAAAATAATTTGGATATCTCAAAATGGCTAGGAAATTGTTTTTCTTCTGAAATATATACTTTATGTTGACATCTCATTTGCTATAAGTTTTGGACACTCCCTATAGTCCCTTTCAGCTCTTAATTTTCTGTGCTCCTAAGAAGTATGGTGTCGATATTTATGCTTATATCTTTACAAAGATTTGATTTTATTTAAAAGAAGTAAAATTGACTGCACTGATTGTATGTCTCTGAGGACTGGGCAATTTATGCTTTGGCCTTTATCCTGAATTTTCATACTGTTAGATAAAACAACAGGGAAAGCAATAGTACTGCTTCTGAGTTGCAGAGCAAATATCTTGCACCCTCTGGTAGGCTGGTCTAAAGACAAAGTTATATTAAAACACTCAGACAGTTCCCCTTTTATAATTAAAATTTTGTGTAATTAGTTGATGCTACATTATATTCACATTTCCTACATGTGATACCAAAAGTAGTTAAATTTTTCACACAATTATCATTACAGTGAAATCAACTTTTTCAGACCACATTACATGATAAAAGTTTCATTTTCCCAGTTGAAGAATAGCCTTGGAAAACATATTAGTTTTCATTTAATAGTAAATATTTGATTGACCCATGTGATATGATTTTATTTGATGTTCCACAAACTCACTAGAAATGAAGATGAAGCTAGGTTCAAAATTTTTTCCCCCCTGTTCTGACACCCTGTCTACTTTCTATGGACATGTATTATAAAATTGATCTATTTTTCAAAGTTGTGGTTATAAAGTTGTAGCAATATTCAAAGTCTATTGACATTGAGAACATACCTAAATTTTTTACATTTAAACATTTTCAAATTTCCAAAGGTTTATTTCATTAAAAATTCATAGTAACTTTTTTCATATTTCCTAATATTTCAAAACAAAAACTTTTTTCAATTAATAATAGAATTGTTTTTTCCAACAATAAAGTGATATGTATGAATCATAAAAATTAAAATAATATAAAAATGATATAGCACATGAAGTAAAAATAAAGTTACTCTTAGTACTTTGGTGATAATGGACAAATCCCAATAAATAATTATAAAGAAAGATATTATTTATATAAAATTTACATTCTCATACTATATGTATCGTGTAACTGATGTTTTCACTCAGTGGTATGTCAAGGGCATCTGGTAATGCCAATAAATACAGATCTAGATTATGGAGGCCTGGTTCATAGTTTGGCTACAATAATTTCTGTATTTATTCACCTGTAGATGAATACTTAGGGTTTTTTTCCCTTATTTTATTACTATTATAAAGTTGATTTTAACAAACATATAAACACATTTTTGTACATGTGTCTTCTTATTGCCTCTGGATATATTCCAGGAAACGGGATTGCTAGGTCAAAGGGTATACAATTTTAAATGAATTTTGATATGGAAAGTGTGTATCCAACGTGGCAGCCAACAGTGTATGAAGGATCTTCCTCACACCCATTTTCACTACATTTTTAAATAGAGTTTACTGCTCTTTTAAATATCTAAAAATCTCATTGGCATTGAAGGGGATCAAAATATGCCATCCCATATGGTATGAGGGTTATTTTGAGCTGAAGGCAATTGAGAAACAGCAGACATAGGTAAAGCTTTCTGCCCTCTCTCCCTTTCTGCCCAAAAGAAGGGCATAGGTTTCCCTTTGTAAAGGTGACTGATGTGTATTTCCATTTGTAAAGGTGTTGCCCTTTCCCACATCAGGAAGATTGGAGGCAGCACCTGATTTGAGTCTGCATAACAAACCTTACTAAACAAGCCTTATTTACCATATATTTCCTAGTCACCTTTCATTAACTTATTGCCATTTGTAAAGTGGTATATATGCCCAAAGTCAAACTGCTTCTTTGGGTGTTCACTTCTTTTCTGTGGAGCCCCTGTGTACATAGATAAAAATAAAACTTATGCACTGTTTCCTCTGCTAATCTTTCTTTTGCCAGTTTAATTTTCAGGCTCCAGGTACCTAACTTAAGAGGGTAGAAAAAAATTTTTCCTCCCTTTCAATATAAATACCTTCTTGTGTGTGATGCCACAAGTTAGAATGGAAAATGACATTAAAGTTGGAAAAAATTAGAAAGCTTTTGAAATAAAGCTTAATTTTACAGTTTAAAGTTTAATTTATGGTAGAATGCCTGTCTATAATGACATGTCAAGATAGCTATTATCCAGCCTAGTGCAAGATCTAAAGTTTATAATGGATAAGAAATAAAATACTGGCTTTCTCCCTCCTTTCTTCACTCTTTCCCTTATTCCTTCTTTCCCTACCTTCTGCCCTGTTGGCAATTGTTATTGAAAACACATTTGATCCCTGAAATTTTTTAAGTGCTGGAACTTAAAAAAAGCAAGCTATGCTTGCCTCTCTTTCTCTAGGAGCTTACAAGTGGTGCTGTGAAAACAGTTGCAACAAAACAAACAACAATCTTAATTATACCAGCCTCTGTTACGTTGTAATTTCATGAGTGGCAAAAAAAGCCTTCCCATTGCAGTGGTGTTCCTAAATAAACAAAAGGTTTGGAGTCAGGCAGGTGTGAGTTTGAAGTCTGGCTTATCTGCTTGTCAGCCATATAACCTGGTGCAAGCCTCTCAACTCTTCTTTTAAAGTCCTCACTTGTAAAGCAGGGAGAATAGTAACAATTCTCAGAAATTCTTTGAGAATTAAAGATGTTAGAGAACATAACACATTTTTTCTTTTTTGCATTTAGTAAATGTTATTTTCATTCTTTAGTTTATTCGTACTTGAAATTCCACAATAAGAATTGTAGAGTGTTAGGGCTGGGAGGGGCTCATTTAAAAAAAAATGGTTCTTTGTGTTAAAGTTAAAAACAACAACTACAACAAAATGAAACAAAATTTAGGGCTTGGAATGGGCAGTAACTTCCTCAAGTGAAAAAAATGATTAGCTCAGGGTTACACAAGTTAAAAGTCAAAAAACTCCAAGTATAGTGCTTGCATACAATTGATTGATTCTTTACTTTTAAGACTTTATCCCATTTCAAAATTCAAATGACCTTACAGAGAGATAACATCTTAAGCTATTTATCAGTTATAATTTAGTGTTACTGATTACAGACTCACTAAAACATTTCCTGAGGTAGATAGTCATAACTTTTATATTTTATATAAAATTAGAAGCTATAGATAAAGATGGAGTATAACACACGCTTTGAGTGGAATAACCAGCAGAAAGAAGGAGACATATGTATCATTAAAAGACTTGAGGGAGAACTTCTCATCTAGACACCTATCCTATGGTATTATGTTACTTTTTAAAAATCATATAATATTATAACATGGGTGGCATTATCCCCATTTTGAAGAAAAGATCTGAGGCTCAATGGGAATTTGGTAATGAGCAGCAGAGCCTGTATTGAAAACCAGGTCAGTTTGTCTTAAAAATTCATGGTATTCCCATTATATCATAATGCCTTCAGCCAAGATTGACAACCTAATGAACAATTTTGCCAATTTTGCTGCTTCATCCAGGATATAGTCCCTAATGTAAATTTGTAGACCTTTTTATGAGTCCAGAAGAAATCAACAACTCCTACTAAAGGAGTATAATGAGAAGAAAATAAAAGCTTAAACTAAAAAAAAAAAACCAGAATACATAATTAGACCTAACAATTAAGAAGCAGACTAGATATTTAGCATTACAACTATTAGGCCAGAGCTGCCCAATTTTTCTCTCCCCAATCGCCTCCTCTATTCTTACTGTCCTCACTACAGGCACATCGTTTTGGGTTTATAACAACAGCCTTTATTAAATTTAAGTAGCACTTTGTAACTTATGAGATATATTCACATCCATTTCTTAGTCCGTCTGGTTTCAATGGCAATCCTGAGAAGCAAGATGAGAAGGTAATTAAGGCTTTTTGTCTTCTAGGCTTGCAGGTACAGTAAGAGTTTTAGGAAGATGGGTGGAGAGGATGAAGACAGACAGGGACGTTTAGAGTCATTGCATGAGCATTAAGTTTGTCTTTTACACGTATTGCTTACAGTGGGCCTTGATAAGGTAAATTGAGCAGGAGAAAATCTGGACTCTACATTTAGGCCTTAGTAGCCTATAGGGAACAACGCTCTTGGCCCCCGTAAATGTTAGCTGAAAAATCATTGAAAGGAGGCCAATTGATGAAAAGGAGAAAAGGCATACACATTTATTGAACATGCATACATGGGAGCCTACAGCATGAAGACTCAAAGATACAGGAGAAATTGTCCATTTTTATGTTTACGTTCAATAACGTATGGACAGTGTGTAGAAATATGATTGGATAAAAAGGGTATGATCTAATGCTAATAGACTGAGTGGAGAAACCCAGCAAGGCCTGTCTACCTAGATTCTTGTTGGCCTTTCTAAGTAAGCGTTCCTTCCTTATGAGTGTGGGGCTGGGCCCTTTCTGTAACGGGGGTCTTATGACTTACAGTCAAACAACATAGGCTAGATAATTTCTTTATGGCCAGTTTTTACACAGAGTGGTTTTAGGTTTTATGGCTGGCTTTCAGGAAAAGGGGTTCTGCTTTCTATGACCTGCCTTGGGGAAGAGGGATTCTAGTTTCTATGGCCATCCTCAGGAGAGAATGGGACTAGAGACAGGAGGGCAGGAGAAGGTTATAGAAAAACATTTGCTTCTTAGGCTCCTTCTGAGGTCTTCATTTTGGGGTACTGTTTTCTGAGCCCCAACAAACCCAAAGTGTTTAATTCATCTTCACTGTAAAAGGCTAATGTTTATTTTGTAATTCTGTGGAGTAAACATAAAGTCATCATTATTATCCACAATCACAGATTGAATACATATATTTTCATATGAGAAAAGAAACAGTGTCCAACCTCAAGGAGGTGATACTAGAGTGAACCAGAGCCTATGCCTATCTTGTTCACCTTGTATCTTAGTGCCTTAGACCTGATATTTAGTAGGTGCTTGTGGAAGACTATTCACCATATATCCTAACTTATCTCCTGAGGTGCCACACCACCTTTGTCTCTTTTTTCCCTGCATCTGTGATCAGGGCAAAATAAGGTAGATGAAATTTCTGTCAAACTGGATCAATGGATAACCACAGTGAGCAGAGGCTTCTTATGAACCCGCAATGGACATAACAGAGTGAGTAAAAGGTATATGTTATTGTTTTCAGCCATTGAGTTTTCAAGCTGTTTATTATTGTAGCATAACCTCACCAATACTGCTGATAGAGTATTTAGCTAATATTTATTAAATAAATTAATAAAGAATAAATCTATTTTTAGCATCTAGTGTTTGGAAATGACTTGTTATTTGCTATAGGAATTTCAAAGTTGAATGCTGAATTTTTGCAAAGAATCTATAATCTATAGTTGATATATTTACTAATAAAACATAATTTATGAATTATAAATATAAATTGTAAATAATAAGTCTGTCTTGGGATAAGGGACAGTTTCATTGAGCAGTTACTAGGCAACAAGGTTTTTATAGGTTCACAGTAAGAATGTGAAAAAGAGAGGTATTCATTTACTAATTCTTTAAATATTTACCGAATGCCTACTGTGAGCCAGGTATTTTGTTTAACATTTTTACATTATTCAAACAAGTAATATGTGAGTCTCTGCGGAGCAGTTAGTTTTTAATTTTCACCAGGGCCTGGCAGGTTAATTCTACCCTGGCATTTAGGGACAAGATTGCATTTTAAGCCATTCCATTTTTTCCCTCCTACACAGAGGATGGATGCCTACTGGGAAACATTTACACTTAAAGACACTCTGATTATTAAAGCAAATTTGATAGCTTTAATGTTAGCTGAGAGGGTCATTAAAGTTTATACACCCACTGATAAGGGCCAGCCAGTTTCCTTTCCAGAGCAGAAGTTTATTAAATCAAAAAGTCAGGGAAAGTCAAGGCTGGAAAGAACCAGAGGACAGATTGTTGGTTATGGAGCTTGTGGGAAAGGAAGGCTCTGGTTCTAAATGGACCTGAAGTAGTGGAAGAACCAGCAGAAAGAAATTAGATAATTTAGACCAGTTAATACATTAAAAAATTTTAACTTCTAAGACTGGATTCTCTTGGACTAAGCAGGAAGACAGAAATCAGTTTTCCATGGGAATGAGAGAAAGAAATAATTTTGGAAAATTAGGAAAGCAAGATGAAAAAGGTAGTTCTGTTGGAAATGTCCCTGGAAATCCCTCAGACATCCCCCATTGAGAAGCTGGCATAGCGAGCCCTCATGCATTGGCCTTCTTTTTGGTTAGGTCCCACTGAGAAGACAGGCTTATTCCTATAGCTAGAAGGCAGCACCTGCCTCACTAGGCATGGCCTATGGGATCTTTGCCAGGGAATCCACCAGAGAAGATTATTAATAACTTAGGTAATTATTGAAACATTATAAGGAAAACTATAGTAAGATACAGAAAGGAGGGGAGAAATCATTTAAATTGCATGTTGATTATCAGAGCCATTGACACATTCCTTTTATTGAGCTCATATTAGAGTTTAATGACACTGTAACACTATATTCAACTTATTACAAATTCTACCCATTTTTCTCAGCCTGTTTCAAATTTTACCTCATTCAAGGGTCTTTTCTGATACCTTGAATTGGATATAACTTCTTTCAGCAAACAATTTTAAAATTTCAAATAAAACTTTTATCAGGTATGCTCTTCACAATTACATGGAAATTTCAAAGAGGGTAGACCTGTTGTCTTGTTTCTGTATCACCCTCAGAGCTCAGCATAGTTCTGTGAACATAATGGGTGCTTCATTATTATCAATTGATTTTAATATTTTGTTTGATATATAAGGTTTTAAATCTAAGGCTATGGGAAACATAGTTGGCTATCTGGCTAACATATGAGCTTTTTTTTTTTTAAGTTGAAATTTATTCTGATGGTCAAAATTTAATTTAAATTTTTAAGTGATACTGGAAATAAACCTTTTCAAATTCTAGTGACATATACTGTCAGAGAAGAAATCTTTTTATATAGCTATGATTTCAGTAGAAACCCTATTTTTAGAAACAAATTTCCCATCAGCCTCTAGAATCGGCCTCTAGAAAATTTTGATCAGCCTTTAGAATGATGACATTAGTTCATTTGCTAATATTTTACATATATATGATATATTATAAAATATATATATTATCTGAAGTCTCCATACTTGCTACCATAGCATCAAAACTTTAGACCTTTCCATTAATTAAAATTCAAACTAACACCCAAAGAGATATATTGAAATGGGAAACCATCTTGTTTGGTTCCTGACAGTTGCTGTGGTCATAATTGATGTATTTGTTATTCTCTATAACTACAACCATGGCATTGCAGGACAACAGTCATTTAAATACTATAATCTGAAAGCTTAAACATGGTTAAGAGCCATGTTTGATGTTCATATGTGGTTTCTTGGCATCTTGTGTGCAGACCCATCTGTTAGATGGCAGAATGCCTACACACAAGGTAGAAAGCCAGTTTCATTGGGGTAATAATGCTAATTAAGAATGGTGCTCAGTGGGCAAGCTGCCTAATGTTATAGCTACCATATAATGAATCTTCTCTTTTATTTCTGAATTGCCTCATTGGTGTATATAAGCCTCCTTAAATCAATCTACTTTTGTGTTTTTCTTTTTCTTTCCTTGTTTTTTAATTTTTAACAGGGACTGACTACTTAAGCATAGGCGGTACATACAAAATTGGGGACCATATTGAGTGGCCAAGTTTAAAGAATAGTAAGGGCAACGCACATTGATCAGATTCATTGAGAGAAAATTATCATTGAAATCAAATACATTTTAGGAAGATAATAAAGCCATTTTGCTTTAGATTGCATCTTTTCTTCTTTTTCTTTCTCAGTGATCTTGGAATGCTTGATGCAGAAGCAGTACTCAAACACATATAAATAGAACATGCTATTAAATGAATAAAGACATAGAGACTAGTGAAAAATCAATAATTTAATTAAATTATTATAGGCCCAAAATTGATCAGGTGAAAATATAGCACACCAGAGACTAGATTCCTAGAAAATAGGTCAAAAGGTCAGACAGAAATTGAATAAGGTGTCACCGACCTGGAGAAGGATAATCATAAAAGCTGCTGCAGATGTGACGGCTGAATGGTATCAAAATTACTCGGTTATGTTAATGAGTTTTAGAAATTTAATTTAAATCAGTATAGATTTATAAAGCATTTATTTATGCTGGATGTTAGTCATGGGGAACTGTTGGGGGGTGGAAATTGGAATAAACCTCAATGCTAGCTCTTAAGGAACATATAAACTAATGAGGTAAGTTTTAAAAAAGAAGCAATTACTTTTGATATAAGGCAGAATGATATATATGCTAAATAAATGGAAAAATAACATGTTCTGAAAACATAAAGAAGAAATCTTTATGATTGTTTCACTGTGGAAGGCTTCCAAAGAAGAGGTCACAGATGAGTTGGGTGTTTAAGAAACAATGTGTTCCAATAAGCAAAGAAGAAATGGAGATACAGAGGTATTCATTTAAAAGACCACCATGAGTAAAGGAAAGAAGAATGAAGTTTGCTTTGTGATGTGGGTCATAATGAGTCCATCTTGGAGGGTTCTCACAGTGGAAAATCTCAAAGGCAGTGGTGATACATCACAGGCTTGATGTGGGTAGAAGATCGGAACAGTTCTTTTAGAAAGTTGACTTTGGCAGCAGCGTGAAAATTGCTTAGGACAGGTGAGAAACCTGAGTTAAGGAATCAGGTTAGGAGGCTATTTTAGGAAAAAAAGATTATTGTGACAGAATCCCTCTTGTGCACTAGCTGCCAACATAAAGTCTCTTTAATACCATCCACTTAAATTGATGTGGGCAGAATATCTAGAAATTGAAAAGAAATATGAACTTAAGATGAAAATTGGTTAACTAAACAGATCTTAATAGAAGACCAAGAGTTGTAAACACGGTACGTACTTTACATACCCATGGAGTAAGTAAATATGAATAGTAATGATATAAAAATCAATATATTCAGTTATATTTCTTGATCTGGTAACAGCCACTATATGTGGTTATATTAAACTTATGTTTCTTTGTAGTGAATGGAAGTAAACATATTTGAGCATGCTAGAATTTTTTCTACCTTCTCAGAATAATTTACAGAAAAAGCTTATGGAAGAGGAGAGATACAACAAAAATAGGCAAAATTAATTCACACACACAAAAAAAACTCAAACATCCAACCATGCAAATGAGGAAAAGAAGCAGACAAGAGCAGGTAACAATAGTTATGGTGGTCTGATAGTCAGGGATTGAGAAAAGGCACTTTTAAATTCCATTTACTTTTTACCAAATTTCAGGATGAAAATTGTCAATGATATCACCCTTTCAAATGTGAATTCATAGCCTGAGGGAGCTTGTCTGAGCCTGAATTGTCCAATAGAGACTAAAATTGAAGGATTATATAACAGGTGTGCTTGTTTCAACAATGTGTAATTCTGTGAAAATGCAAGGTCCTTCTAGTATTGTTAATTAATAGCTTTATGAAATCCCACTTCAGTCTTCTTCCCATAGGCTTTGCTCCTTTTTACTTCCCTATTCTCATCTCAGGTAAACCAAATGTATTAGAATTTGATGCATGGCAGAGGGGTGTCCGTGGAGAAGCCTATTTGGAGTAAGCAGATTTGAATTACAAGCAGCAAGAATTGTATTATGCAAATGTTCTATTAAAATTACCCTAAAATTCAATTTAAATTACATTGCTCCACACAAAATTAGGCATTGAAAATGAGAATAGATCTGAAGTGCACTGGGCACTGAAAGCTGTATGTCACTGGGCCTTTTCAGCCAGAAGAAAGATAATGGGCAGCAAGACCATTCAGAGAAAGAGACAGAAACACTTGAAAAAGATTCTAATATGGAACAACTGGTCAAAAGACTATTAATAGCTGATACAACATTTTAAAGCATGTTTTTTTCTCTACATATTTAGATAACGATTACCATATTACATATTCAGATAACAATTACCTTATTGCATGCTACAATGCCTTGTTTCCCCCTTAGGAGAGTATGTCAGAAAGTATTAAGTATAGTAATGTAGAAATTACAGTCTTTGTACTTTGTTGATCAAGTCCATTTAATTGGTCACCTAAAAGAGACAAATCTCTTATTAGCATGACAATGATTACTTGCCTTATGTTTGTGAAAAACCTCTATCATTCAAATGGCAAATTTCTTCATTGTTAAGGTACAAAAATAAAGATACTTTTATGTAGGTGGAAAGGATTGGTATGAAAAGCTGTTAATACTCTAATTTTCACTATTGTTAAAATCACTGAAATTGTACAAGTATTTTAAATTCCATAAATTGGAAGAAAAATTTCTTTTCTTTTAAGCTAGACAATAAAGAGGTAAAGTGTCTCAGGGCATAATCCACCTTCTGGAAGTAACCCCTTTTCCTACTCGTTCTCTGGCTATTTCTGAATCTGCCTTTGAGGACAACCGAGTCGATGAAGTTCTATCTGATATATTGGGATAAGAGGGGGCACCTGCAATTAGCTCTAATTCTCTGTAGGTGGAAGCAATTTTTACCTTCCATTGCTCAGGGATCTCATAATCAATGTTACTGTGGAGGTAGACATGCGTATCTGGAGACCTCAACATGGGAAAATAGTGCAGGAGCAGCTGACGTTCTTCTACTCTTTATTTTTCTCCAAAGCAGACATTAATAATGAATCGCAAGCCGGTGCTGGTGGCTCATGCCTGTATTCTCACCTACTACAGAGGCTGAGGTGGGAGGATCCCTTAGGGTCATGAGTTCAGGACCAGCCTGGGCAACATAGTGAGACCGCATCTCTTAAAAAAAAAAAAAAAAAAAAAAGAAAGCTGATTAATTGGGTGCAAAAAGGATAAATAGATAGTTAGAGAGAATGAAAATATTTGATAGCACAACAAAGTGACTATAGGCAACAATAAGTGGACTAGGGGGTGGAGCAAGATGGCAGAGTAGAAACCTCCGGCAATCACCCCTCCCTGCCAACACCAAATTCAACAGCTAGCCACGCAAGCAAGCACTTTCAGAAGAACCAAAAATCAGGTGAGCAATCACAGTACCTGGTTTTAACGTTATGTCAAGGAAAGGGGACTGACGAGGGCAGAAAAGTCAATCTTGCATTTCCTACGCCACCCCTCCCCCACGCCCGGCAGTGTCACGCCAGCCAGCACGCCCAGTGGCGGTGAGGGAGGATCGGTGTGCCCGGCAGGGCGAGAGTGAAGTGATTGTGGGGCTTTGCATTAAAACTCAGGGCCACCCTGTCACAGGGCAACATGGCACAGGGTAGTCTTAGCATAAATGACCCGGAGAGGTGAGAGGAAAAGAGAGGAAGAGAATCAGAAGTGGGCTCAAGCACGACAGACAGGCTTTATTGAGGGTAAAGCCTGAGAAGGGCATTCGGTGCCCGCGACCGAAAGCGCAGCTTCGGGTACGGGCTGGGGGTTTTAAGGGTTTAGGTCGGGACTCTAAAGGGCGCGTGGCTGAGTTTTCTCGGGCTGCTTTCGCGGGCTTTTGAGAGGGGCCGACTTCTGTGGGTTGGCGAGTACGTGGCCGTTTCCTGCCCAAGATGGCGGCAGCCTGGCCCCTCAGGTGGGAGCCCGCGGCTTGGAAGGAGGAGGAGGGGCCGGTCGTCCGCGGGCACAGGGAGGTGGTTGTCAGCCCGGTCAAAGATGGGGGGATTTTCATTAAGGAGGAGGGCCTGAGGGGGTTACATTCTTGACAAAGGGAGGGAGAGTTCTTTCTGTGGTTCAGAGTTATCTTTACAACCTCCGGAGCAGGGGACCTACTGACTTCTTTATCTTCCCCATTCCTTTATATACATTTTTCGAGTTCCCACCCTGAGTAAGCCCAACAGGTAGAATTCTGCTGGTGCCCACAGAGGGGGCATTTAGACCAGCTCAGCCAGAGGGAAATCCTCCACCTTGAAACCCAAGTTCTGACTAGCTCCACCACCACCTGCCTGGGGTCCGGAATAGATTTGTAAGGCAGTCAGGCCACAAAGGCTGTAGTCCTTGGGCAATTCCTGTGGCTGTGCTCCCTTGGAGCCAGAGGACTTGGGGTGCATGTGACCCAGTGAAACACTAGTGGTGGCCAAGCCAGTGGCTGTGTCACCACTCCCCCAATTCCAGGCTATGCAGCTTGAGGACAGTCTTCTTCCACTTGGAGAAAGAAAAGGGAAGAGTTCAGAAGACTTTGTTTTCAATTTGGATACCAGCTCAGCCATAGTAAAATAAAGTACCAAGAAAACTCCTAAAGCTCCTGAGTCCAGGCCTTAGTTCCTGGATGGCATTTCTAGACTTACCCTGGGCCAGAAGGAAACACAGTGCCCTGAAGGGAAGGACCCAGTCCTGGCAGGATTCACCACCTGCTGACTAAAGAGCCTGTGGACTTTGAATAAACATCAGAGGTAGCAAGGCAACAGTCACAGCAGGCTTTGGGTGAGACTGGGCTGGCTTCAGGTGTGACATGGCACTGGTGGCCACGATGGAATACCCACATCACTCCTCCCCAAACTCCAGCAGCCCAGCACAGACAGTGAGGGAAGAGAATGAGAGACTTTGCCTGGTAATCCAGGGGATTCTCCCATATCTTACCTAAATCCACAAAGGTGGTACCACCAGGAGTCTGCAAGAGTCACAGCATTACTGGGCTTGGGACACCCCCAGTGCTAATATAGTTGTAGTGACAAGAGGCTGAGATCACAACATTCATTTACCCCAACTGAGTAATGGACACCCCATTACCCTGATTTGAGTAATACACATTGTATATCTGTAACAAAACATCACATGTATGCCATACATATATACAGCTATTATGTACCCATAACAATTAAAAATTTTAAAAGTTAAAAAAATAATCACAGCAATCTTTTCCAATGAGTTAGGACTTGGCTTCAGATTCTCCTTAACATGGAACTCTAGCTAGCCTCTATTAATTAATAAAATTTTCCATAAAGGTAAAGCCTGATTTGTAATATATGCATAGACTTCAGAATCAGGAAGACTGGGACCTGGTCCCAGTTCTGCACGTTGCCTAAGTCACTTAGATTTATTTAGCTTCTTTAAACCTCATCTTTCCAATCTATAAAATGCTGTTTTTAATGCCTTTTCTGACTACACATGAAGTTATATGTAACAAAGCTTTATAACGTGCTATTCAGAACGTGCTATTCAAATGTACAGTATTTATTCATTTTCTACTAGATTGGACACGCACATGTAACACAATGTTTGCCTCACAGCAAACATTCTTTTACCTTCCCTTCTTAGCCTTGTTTATGAACGTGACTGGGCGCTTAACTGCTAACTTCAGGTCCCTTTCTTCCCTCATACAGGGAGAGATTTAGAGAGAAGTTTTCAAAAATATTTTATGAGTTCCAAAATTTAATGACTTTCCAAGTTCCTCAGTTGCTTTTGCTGCCAATAATACTACATAATCATGCACATGTAAGGGTGGGAATTCAAGCATCTCTGGTCATGTCTGCCTTTCAATAGACAAGATCAGCATCTTGTTTTTTTTTTTTTTTTTAGTGTTTGGGAGTGGTGGTCAGGGGTGTAAATGTTCCAAAGAGGTTCATAACAGCTATAGGCAAGTCATATATTGGTATCTGAAGAAATATTTTTAAGGTCTTATGAGATACCAAACAATTCAAGTTCAGGGAGTTTTATCAAACAGGGGAATTCTTAGTTCTTTTTATAGTATCAGATCTCTTTCTGCTCATTAATCTTGTACGTTAATAACATTTATTTTCTACCTCAACACAGTGGCAATTATGCAAATAACCACTAGTTTGCAAATATGCAATTTCATCCCTAGAGAGGAAGTTGCTTTAGTTTCAGGTACTGTTTATTCCTTCATTAACATTATTCATTATTAAGAGTCTTCCAAGTTCTAGGCCAGGTGCCAGGAACTGTGCATGTAAAGATGAGGCGCCTGCCCTCAAGATGCTCAAGTTCCGGTGAGGAAAAGAGACATGTACACAAATTATTACGTTGTATAAAATACTAGAATAGAGATAAGTTAAAAATATTTTGGAGCATGGAAGAAGAGTGCAACTAGCTTGTGTCTTTTCCCTTGCCACACCTATAATTTTTCATCACCCATGCTCTTAAGTTTTCTCATCACTGTAAGCTGTGCCGATTGTCTCAGTAGTTGCTCTAAGAATATTGGTGAGTGACTGTAGGAAAATATTTCTTTAGTTATGAGTAGGGGACTATATTTTGCTCAAAGAGATTGGACTTATTAATTCCAACATTTGAAGGGCAATATCATACTGAGTACTCAGGAACTCCTTTCAAAATATCTTGGCAGCTTCATAGTCAATGCTAAGAGAGAATGAATGGCTACTCTTTGCTACCCACCTTGAGCCTTCCCTTTCAGTCTGGGTTCCTGCCTGACATAACTGCATCATTTTCAGAATGCTGGCAAAGAGTATGGCCTCACTATTTAGGTATGATCCTACTCTCTTTCACAGCATAGAAAGTTTATACTTAAATTTCCATGAGTATTATTGCCATATAATATAATATCACAACACTCACATAACTCCACAATCCAGTTAACATATTAATATTCCCTTCCTCCCTCCAGCATTTACAAGCAAGCAATAATTTCTTGATTGCTTGTTTCCTTGCAAATCTCCTTTCATTAGTATGCCTGTTTTCCTGACACTAGCTATATCAGCCTGGTAAGAAACTTATTTTCTAATCTGGAAGTAAAGCTTCAAAGACTTTTCACCACATAAATATCCCTTTACAGAGACGCAGATTCACACAGTAGAAATCAAGGAAACATGTTTTATTTCATTTTTTGGTTTTAGGACAGTACAGAGGAAAGAGGAGGAAACTTAACCAAAAGGATAATTAAGAATTGAGATGTCTTACACCCCAGTCAAGGTTTGACACGTGTTAATGTTAAAGAAGAGCAGGTAGAGTTGTTCCAAAGCCCTGCTGGTGCTCAAGAAGGATTATAACTTCTGTCATCTGGTCTCAAAGTTTCCAATAGTAGTGGCCCTGAGTGAATTGAGTGCTGTTGACTTAGGCTGCCTGTTGTCAAATCCTTCCTGTTACGTGTCCTGTTGTAGGGCTGACCACTTTTGAGATTAGCCAGGCATTTTGGATCTGTACTATTCAAGAAGCCTGAGGATTAAGTATTTAGGGGCTGAACTGCAAAATCAAGATTAATCAACTAGCCATTTTTAAAATTATAGGTAAAATCTGTACAAAACAGAGCACTGATTTCTGATTTACACCAAATATATTTTCAAGTTTCCTCAGTCAAATGTCTATTCACAGCCTGTAATAGTCATGAGACCAAAAAAATAATAACTCAGTACGGTACAAAGTAATGTTTTCCTGAGGGGTTTGCAAGGGTGGGGGTTGCCCTGAACATCTTTCAACACATGGATTTACATGCATTTCCAACATGTCTTTTCAAACTTGATGAAAGAAATCCAATCACAATACCTAAGACAACTCAACTTCCTTAGCCTTTTCAATATGGAATAACTGAACTATTTATCTATTTTATAAAACTTAGTTTAGTATTTCACTCATATGATGTCATGTTGTATTATAGTTATTCATGTACATGGTAGCCCACTAAACTATGGAGAGATTTAAACCGTGTCTCAATTACTTACTTCCTAACAGTTTTCAAAGAACTAAGTACATAGTCTATTATCATTTATGGGCTCTACTGACTATTATGGTCTACTGAATAAATGTAAACAGTCACTTTGTACCCAGAACCTACATAGTCCCTCTACTGAATATCAACATTTCCCACTCCATATTATTTTTTGTGCTTAGTGCCTTTTTTTTCATTCAGTAACTATTTTCTTTAGTCCCTTCACATCACCTTATCAAAGTCATAAATTGTTAAACATACCTGCATGACTGTCTCTATTTCACTGAAATTATATTTATTCACTGACATCTAAAAATAAAACAAAATGAAATAATTTTCCGTTAGCCTGAGGGCATATTATTTTCCCCATCATAGGGCATTTAACACAGAAGCTTATATTTTTTATGATGTCAAACCACTGCAATGTTCCTTTTCTTCTCTTCTACCAACCCCACTGTCGCTAGGAAGAATACTACTAATTATAAAATTAAAATAGAATTGGGAGTAGGAACAGAATAATGAACAACATAAAATTAATGGGAGCATAGATGAAGCTATTACTTATTACACATTTATAAATTAAATTTATATTTCCATTTTTGAAAGCTACATTTAGTGTATCATAGTGTAGCCATAGGAGAAAAGAAAATTTTAGTATTCTCTTCATGTAATCACTTTGCAAAACATGGCTTTAAATTAATTTTACTGGAGTCTATTTTCTTCTCTCTGCCTCCCCCATTCTTTCTCTCAGCCCATCCCTTTACACTTAAACTCCATTAGTTGGTTTCCTCATCTCCAAAGTAAGAACACAGATAATAATAATAATACCTATGCTTCAAAGAAACTATGAAGATTAAATTGAGCCAAGCAAATGAAAGTGTTCTGTGAACTGTACATTGATATACAAATATATTTCTGTTATTTCCATTGTAGGAGTGTTTAAATATTATAAGGCACACAAGGGAGAAGGTTTATTTGGCAGCTGTCTGGTAACTCCAAATAAATATATTTATCCTGTATTTATTGAGAAATTTATAGCCTCTAGAGAATTTTCTCTGTGAGAAGAGATGTTTTTGAATTTTCTTTTTTTTTCTTTTTTCCCCCTCTGGCTAGTAATTCTCCATAGACAAATAATGTTCTTAGCTGGGTAGCTAAGATGCAACTGAATTCTCCAGGGATTTTCTTTGGTATGGATTTAGCACTTGGGAAAATTCAATGTAAAAATGGAAAAGTTTCCTCTTCAGAAGTGATTTCTGTCTTGAGGTCTACCAAGCATTGTTGCCTTTTTTTCCTGTATGTTTTTCCATGTTTAAAATTTATCTTCTCAGCCTAATTAGACTGCAAGCAACCCTAATGTCATTTTTGTTTCTGATATATGGGTATTTATAATATTTTGATTTTGATTGGTGACAATGGAGTGATAACAATAATTATAAGGGTCTTAGTTTAAATGTTGTCAAGTCATATAGTTGAGAGTTTAATTGATGAAAATTATATTTGAATTATTGTGAAATAAATTATATATAATAAGACCTATTTTAAAAGTAACCATTTATTATAGAAAGGCACTTTTGGATAGTGTTTTCAAATATATTAATAAATAAAAAACACTGAAGAAGACTAATATACTTTCTTAGAATAACATTTTTCTTCTTTTTATTGTTGTTTCACTTCATATGCTCTCTTAAATAGCCTGTATTGCATTTAAATGATGTAATTTCCCTAAAATTATTAAAAGTATGTGTAAGGACCTATGACATGAAGTGCACGTGAGTATTTAAAATAGGAAAATGCAATAATTGCTTAATTTAAACAAATGACAGGTAAATTTATAGGACCTGTTGTAAATAAACTATGTCCAATAACATTTTGTGACTATTATTTAAAAACTATCATACCATGAGAATCCCTTCTGCTCTTGCATTGTTTTGCCACAAAATCACGACAAAAAGCTTTCTAATTTTCATGGCAGACAGTAGGTAGTGATTATATGCAAGAGCAAGAAGTCTTTGAAATTGATTTTAATACATAAAATTTGTAACAAGTAAAAATTGGTGTAAGATATCCTGTTTTACCTTATTATATTGGAGGTTTTCAGAATAGCTGCTCTCAGCTTTTTACATTTATACTGGAAAGAAACAAGGATTGATTAGTCATTAGGTTGGTCATGCTGGGCTAGAGAATTTATTGTAGGAACTTAGTTCTGAAATAAAGGTGGGCAACCAATGCCTTTGAGAAAGTTATAAGAAAATATTTCAACAGTTTTTCTTTGAGAAATGAGAATATTATATTATCAAGCAGTGAGCTGGTTAATGACAGAAGTGAAACACTGTTCCTAACTACATCATGACTTATAATTGCTTGTGACATTTTTACTTTAAGCATATTCACACATAAAGTTATCTTTCCCCCATAAAGTTTTGATTTAAAAAGAAATTTGCATCTTAAAATGAAAGAAAACATACTTTGGGCTCCATAGGTAAAAATCTCAACACATATTTTGTTATTTTTTGTGATAATAATTATGTCAAATTGCAATTTTCATGTTTTTCCCCCGTTATTTTGTTCACCAATATTTTTCTGAATTTCATGTAAAAAATTATATGAGGTCATACATATATGGAATGTATACTGTACGTGATATGCCTTTAAGAAACTCAGTACCATTGGAGAAGCAGCAATTTTCAGTAACCATCTGTATTAGCTAACTACTGTTGTGGGTAATGGCAAAAGACAAAATAGGGACAAGGAATAGAAATAACTCTTTCAAGGAGGTTTGTTATAATGACCATAAGCCACTGAGTGATAATAATAAAGTAGTAAATATAAAAATAAACATGTTAATTATAGAATAAGATCATAATAGAGATGGAAGAGAATGAAATCGAATGTAAAGTTAGACTTTCCACAAATGTTGCTGGAAAAATTGGACACTCATATGCAAAAAAAGAGCTTTAACCTATACTATTAATACCACATTAAAAAAATTAACACAAAATAGACCATAGACCTATACATAAAACACTAAAGTTATAAACCTTATAGAAGAAAAATAGGAGAGAATCTGTATATTGGTGAAGGTAACAATTTATTAGATACTACACCAAAGCATGATCTATAACAGAAAATATCAATATAACTAGACTTCATCAAAGTTAAGAAACCTACTCATCAAAAGATACTGTTAATAAAGTGAAAAGATAAGCCCCAGATCAGGAGAAAATCTTTGCACAACTCATATCTGATAATGTGTTGCTATGCAGACTATATATACAACTCTCAAACTCAGTAACAAGAAAACAAAACAAAACACAATAAAATACTGGGCATAGGCTTGGAACAGACATTTCACCAAAAAAGATACACAATGGCAGATAAGCATATGAAAAGATGTACAACACCATTAGTCATTAAGGAAAACCAAATTAAAAACCCAATGAGATATAACAATTAGAAAAGATAAAATAAAAATATCCGACAATACAAAGTGCTGTTGAAGGTGCTAAGCAAGTGGAATTCTCACACACTGTTGGTGTGAATTTAAAATGGTGCAGTTGCTTTAGAAAACTCTTGGTCAGTTTTTTATAAAGTTAAGTATATATTTACGATAAACCCTAGCCACTCCTGTCCTAGGTATTTACCCAAGAGAAATGAAAAGTTATGATCATCCAAAAACCTATACAAGAATGTGTATGGCAGTTTTACTCATAATCACCCTAAATTAGAAACAACCCTAATTGCTTCCACTGGTGAATGGATAAACTATGGTATATCCCATATGATGAAATGCTACTTAGCAATAAATATGAATAAATTACTGATATTCAACAACAAATTGAATCTCAAATAAATTATGGTAAGTGAAAGAAGCCAGATTCATAAGGCTACATGGTGTATGATTCCATTTATATGAAATTCTGGAAAAGGCAAAAAAACTTTTTTTTGGAGGATAAACTGTTCTATATCTTCATTTTGGAGGTATTTATGTAACTACAGCTGACCCTTGGACAATGCAGGGGTTAAAAGTGCCAATCCCCCACACTGTCAAAAACTTGCATATAACTTTTGACTCCCCAAAAACTTAACTACTATTTGCCTATGGTTAACCAGAAGCCTTACCGATAATATGAACAATTAACACATATTTTCATATATGTGTTATATACTGTATTTTTACAATACAGTAAGCTAGAGAAAAGAAAATGTTATTGAGAAAATCATAAGGAAGAGAAAATACATTTACCATACTTTTGTATTTATTGATACCTTAAGTTTACATAGTTTGTTTACAAAATGAATCATCTGTCTGAAATGGCAGGCAACCGCAGCTGCAGATCTCAATCTGTGGTACATATCAAGTACTTCAACTTTTTCTTGGAATATCATGACTTTTCTCTGCTTCTTGGGAGCACTTCCAGCATTACTAGTGGTACTTCCTATGAGTCCCATGGTGTTACTCAAGGTTTATGATATTGTACTAAATATGATGAAAAATATGTGAGAACCTTGAGATATCACTTCTTACTGATATATGAAATTTACTGGAGAGATGAACTTTTCGCATAGAGATGATAAGTGTTACACTGCATTTTTTTCCACTCAAACACTTGAACTTGTATATGAATGTCAATTCATAATATTCACAATAGCCAAAAGGTGAAAACAGCCCAAATGTCCATCAGCTGATGAATGGACAAGCAAGATGTGGTCTATCCACATGATGGAATACCACTCAGCCATAAAAAGTAAAGTACTGATATATGCTACACTATGGATGAACCTTTAAAGCATTATGCCAAGTGAAATAAGCCAGTCACAAAAGATGACATATTACATGATTCCATTTACATGAAATGTTTAGAATAGGCAAATCTATAGATACAGAAAGTAGATTAGTGTTTACTTAGGGCTGGAAGAGGAATAGGAAGATGGGGAGTGGTCATAGTTGAAGGGTACAAGTTTCTTTTTTTGAGGTGATAAAAATGTTCTAAAATTGTGATGATGATTGCACATACCTGTGAATATACCAAACACCATTGAATTGCATACTTTAAATGGATGATCATTATGGTATATGAACTTTATCTCAATGGAGATGTTGAAAAGAAAAGAAAAGAAAAAAGGAGGTACCTATTCTTCCTAACCAGGTACTGGAGCCCGCTGATACACGTGGAGGTGGGGTGTGGGGTTTGGCTCCTGATGCCAAAGCACCAGCCTTGCTCTTCCCAGTGAAGGTTCTTTGGTTTATAACTTCTTTTCTTTCTATTGATTTTTTTCTTCTTACTCAATAAATATCAGGAATATTTAAATGTTATTTTTTCTTCTTTTTAGATCTTTATTCACCAGCCTCTGGTAACGTATTAGAAGTATAATATCTTTAACTTGGTTTGTCATTGTGATGCCTTGCCATTCTATACTATAAGTAGGACCCTTATTTTCAAATTTTTACCATTGTTATTTATTTATTTATTTATTTATTTATTTATTTTTATTATTATTTCAAAAGATTTGGGGGTACATGTGCTTTTTATTATATGGATGAATTGTGTAGTGGTGAAGTCTGGGCTTTTATTGTACCTGTCACCAGAATAGTGTACATTGTACCCAATAGGTAATTTTTGATCCCTCCCCTACACCCCTCCTTCTTTTCTTTGTTTTCAATGTCCATTATACCACTTTATGTTTATATATACACATCGTTTAGCTCCCACATACAAGTGAGAGCATGTGGTATTTGTTTTTCCATTCCTGACGTACTTTACTTAGAATGGTCTCAAGCTCCATGCAAGTTGCTACAAAAGGCATTATTTCATTCCTTTCTATGGCTGAGTAGTACTCTGTGGTATGTATATATGTGTGTGTGTGTGTATACACCACATTCTTTTTATCCACTCATCAGCTGATGAGCACCTAGGCTGAGTCCATATTTTTGCAATTGTGAATTGTGTGGCAATAAACATTTGGGTGCAGGTGTCTTTTTGATATAATTAATTATTTTCCTTTGCATAGATCCCTGGTAGTGGGACTGCTGGATGAAATGGTGGGTATACTTTCAGTTCTTTGGGAAATCTCCATACTGTTTCCACAGAGGTTGTACTAATTTATATTCCCACCAATAGTGTATAATCATTCTCTTTTCACTGCATCTGCACCAACATCTGTTGTTTTTTGACTTATTAATAATGGCCATTCTGACAGGGGTAAAGTGGTATCTCATTGTGGTTTTAATCTACTTTTCTCTGATGATTAGTGATATTGAGCATTTCTTCATGTATTTGTTGGTCATTTGCATATCTTCTTTTTTTCTTTTTTTTTTTTTTTTGAGACAGAGTCACCCTGCCTAGAGTGCAGTGGCGTCATCATAGCTCACTGCAACCTCAATCTTCTGGGCTCAAGCAATCCTCCTGGCTCAGTCTCTAAAGTAGCTGACACTACAGATGTGTGCCAACGTGCCCAGCTAATTTTTCAATTTTGTGTAGAGATGGGGACTCGCTCTTGCTCAGGCTGGTGTGGAACCCCTGACCTCAAGCAATCCTCCTGCCTTGGCCTCCCAGAGTGCAAGGATTACAGGCATGGGCTACCGAGCCCAGCCTGTATATCTTCTTTTGAAAAAATCTGTTTATGTCTTTTGCCTACTTTTTGATGGGGTTATTTGTTTTTCTCTTGCTGATTTGTTTGAGTCCTTTGTTGGATGTATAGTTTGTGAATATATTCTCCCATTCTATAGGTTTTCTATTTATTCTGTTGATTGTTTCCTTTGTTGTGCAGAAACGTTTTAGTTTAATTAATTCCCATTTATTTAATTTTGTTGTTGCTGTATTTGCTTTTGTGGTCTTAGTCATAAATTCTTTGCCTACACCAATGTCTGGAAGAGTTTTTTCTGAATTTTTCTTCTAGAATATTTATGGTGTCAGGTCTTACATTAAATAATTAATCCATCTTAAGTTAATTTTTGTGTATGGTAGATACAGGGATCCAGACTCAATCCTCTGCATGTGGCTATCCAATTTTCCCAGTACCATTTATTGAAAAGGCATCCTTTACCCAATGTATGTTTTGGTTTGCTTTGTCAAAAATCTGATAGTTGAAGGTATGTTGTTTTATTTCTGGGTTCTCTACTCTGCTCCATTGTTCTATGTGTCTACCTTTATACTGGTTCCATGCAGTTTTGGTAACTATAGCCTTGTAGTATAATTTGAAGTCAATGTGAAACCTCCAGATTTCTTCTTTTTCTTAGGATTGTTTTGTCTAATATAGCTCTTTTTTTGGTTCCCTGTGAAATTTAGGGTTGTTTGCTCTAGTTTCATGACAAATTACGTTGGCATCTTGTTGGGAATTGCATTGAAAGTGTAAATCACTTTGAGCAGAATGGACATTTTAACAATATTGATTCTTCCAATCCACGAGCATGGGATGTGTTTTCATTTGTTTGTGTCATCTGTGATTCCTTTCATTGGTGTTTTATAGCTCTCCTTGCAGAGACCTTTCACCTCCTAGGTTAAGTATATTCTCTTGCCTGATTGCTCTGGCTAGGACTTCCAGAACTATATTGAATAGAAGTGGTGACAGTTTGCATCCTTGTCTTCTTCTACTTCTTAGAGGAAATGCTTTCAACATTTTCCCATTAAGTATGATGTTAGCTATGGGTTTATTATATATGGCCTGTATTATTTTGAGGTATTCCTTCTATGCCTAGTTTGTTGAGTGTTTTTATCAAAAAGCATTGTATTTCATTGAATGCTTTTTCTACATCTTTTGAGATAATCATATGGTTTTCATTTTTAATTGTGTTTATGTGGTGAATCACACTTATTGATTGCATATGAACCATTCTTGCATCCCTAGGATGAAACCCACTTGATCATGGTGAATTATCTTTTTGATATGCTGTTGGATTCAATTTGCTAGTATTATTTTGAGGATTTTTGAATCTATGTTCATTAGGGTTATTGGTCTATAGCTTTCTTTTTTTCTTGTATTCTTTCCTGGTTTTGGTATCAGGGTGATACTGGCTTTTTAGAATGAGTTAGGGAGGATTCCCTCTTTATTCATATTATGTAATAGAATATTTTTGGTAGGATATGTGCCAGTTCTTCTTTGTAGGTATGGTAGAATTTGCTTGTGAATGCTTCTGGTCCTGGAATTTTTATGGTTGGTAGATTTTGTATTACTGTTTCAATCTTGCTACTCATTATTGCTCTGTTCAGGATTTCTATTTCTTCCTGAATCAAGTAGGGAGGTTGTGTGTTTCCAAAAATTTATCCATTCCCTCTATATTTTCTAGTTTGTGTGTGTAAAGGTTTTTGTAGTAGTATTGGATGATATTTTATATGTCTGTGGTATCAGTTGTAGTGTCTCCTTTTTCATTTTTATTTGAGCTTATTTGAACCCCTTCTCTTCTGTTCATGGTTAAACTAGCTAGTGCTCTATTGATTTTGTTTATCTTCATAAAGAACCAACTTTTCATTTCATGGATCCTTTGTATGGTTATTTTGGCTTCAATTTTGTTTAGTTCTGCACTAATCTTTTTTATTTCTTTTCTTCTGCTATCTTTGGGTTTGGTTTGTTCTTTTTGTAGGTCCTTTGGGTATGGCTTTACATTGTTAATTTGTAATCTTTCTGTTTTTTGATGTAGGCATTTAGTGCCATGAACTTCCCTCTTAGCAATGCTTTTTCTGTATCTCAGAGATTTTGGTAGCTTGTGTCACTTTTGTCGTTCAATTCAAAAAATTTTTGATTTCCATATAGATTTCATCATTGACCCAGAGATCATTCACCAGCAGGTTGTTTAATTTCCATGTATTTGTGTAGTTTTGAGAGTTTCTCTTGGAATTGATTTCTAGTTTTATTCCACTATGTTCTAAGAAGGTACATGGTATGAATTTAATATTTTTAAATTTGCTGAGACTTGTTCTGTGGCCTAATATACGATCTATCTTGGAAAATGTTCCAAGTGCTGAGGAGAACAATGTATATTCTGCAGTTTTGGGGTAGAATTCTCTGTAAATATCTGTTAAATCCATTCATTCTAGAGTCCCATTTAAGCTCAGTGTTTCTTTGTTGATTTCCTGCCTCAATGGTCTGTCTAAGTCTGTCAGTAGAGTGTTGAAGTCTCTGGCTATTATGGTGTTGCTATTTATTTCTTTCTGTAAATCTAGTAGTATTTGTTTTACGAATCTGGGAGTTCTTGAGTTAGATGCATATATATTTAGGATTATTATATCTTCTTGTTGAATTGATCTCTTCATCATTATATAATGACTATATTTGTCTTTTTTTTAGTGCTGTTGATTTAAAGTCTGTTTTATCTGATATAAGAATAGGTACTCCTGCTTGCTTTTGCTTCTTATTTGTGTGGACTATTTTTTTTCCACCCCCTGACCTTGAGTCTATGAGACTCTTTATGAGTTCAATGGGTTTCTTGGGGACAGCAGATATCTGGGTTGTTTGTTTTTATACATTTCACCATTCTATATTTTAAGTGGGGCATTTGGACCATTTACATTCAGTGTTAATATTGATAAGTGAGATAATGTTCCAATCATCATGTTGATTGCTACTTTGTTGCTTTGTTTTCTCCCTTGTGTTACTGTTTTAAAGAGCTGTTAGTTTTTACTTTTGGTTGTTTTAACACTGGTGGTATTGATTGTTCTGTTCAATGTATAGAGCAATTTAAAGATTTCTTGTAGGGCTGGTTGAATGGTGACAAATGCCCTTAGTGTTTGCTTCTCTGGGAAAGACTTTATTTCTCCTTCATTTATGAAACTTAGTTTTGCAGGATACAAAATTATTGGCGAACACTTATTCAAAGAAGGCTAACGATAATACTCCATTTCCTTCTGGCCTTTAAAGTTTCCTCGGAGAAGTCCATTGTTAGTCTTTGTAAGTTACGTGATGCTTTTATCTCATAGCTTGTTGGATTTTCTCCTTCACTTTGACTTTGGCCAGCCTGATGACTATGTGCCTTGGAGATGTCCTGTTTACAATGAATCTTCCAGGACTTTGATGACCTTCTTATATCTGGATGTCATAATCTCTAGCAAGACCAGGGAATTTTTTTCTCCATTATTCCCGCTACTGGGTTTTTCCTGCTTTTTGCTTTTTCTTATTCTCCCTCAGGGATACCTATAATTCTTATGTTCAGCCATCTAATATAGTCCCATAATTCTCAAAGGTTTTTTTCATTCTTTTTCATTCTTTTTCTTCATTTTTGATTGTCTGCGTTAATTCAAAAACCTTGCTTCAAGCTCTGAAATTCTTTCATCTGCTTGGTCTACTCTGTTTTTAAAATTTCCACTGTATTTTGTACTTTCCTAAATGATTCTTTCATTTCCAGAAGTTATGTTTTTTTTTAAAACTATCTTTTGTGAGTTTTTCATTCATGTCCTGAAATTTTTTTTTGGTTTGTTTGTGTTGATTTTCAATTTTTTCAACTATCCCATTGAGCTTAATTGTGATCCATGTTTTGAATTCCATATCTGACATTTAAAAAAATTCTATTTGGTTGGAGTCCATTGCTAGAGAGGTAGCATGATCCTTTTGATGTGTTGAAACAGCCTGTTTTTTTCATATTTCCAGAGTTCCTATGCTAATTTCTGCTCATCTGGAACCTCTTCCCTCAGCTTAAAACAGATAGCTTTGCAGTTTACCTGTTCTCCTCAGCCAGGAACTCTGCAGCTCAGTGTAGAGAGGGTGATGTATGCTGCCTTTCAGCTAGCGCAGGCATGTACCCACTCTGGTGTTGCTGGCAATTTGGGTTGGTTAGACCTCGGACCCCTTGGAGATGTTCAGGTGCCAGCAGTAGTGAACTAGGTTATGTATTCTTCAGTTCCTAGGCTCCTTGATGGTGTACTTGAGTCCTGGGAGGATCATACAGAGATAGAGCTAGCAAACTTGCTCTCAAACTTCCCTGGCTTCAGATGCTGGCTGTGATAGTGGCATTTGGGTGGTCTCCTGCTCTAGAAGAATGCTAGGGCAGGAGCCTATGTCAGGAGGGATGAGTCCCTCTTTATGAGATTAGCAGAGGCAGGCAGGTTTGGGACACACAAGCCACTCACACATCCTTCTGCCAGCAGTGAGAGCATTCTCTGTCTTTCAGGGGTGCAAAATCACCCAGATTCCCAGCTCCCACCCTGGCTCAGCTACAGCAGAAGTGGTGGAGTCAGCTCAACCCACTCCGTGCAGGGCTACCAGACTGGGTGTTGGCTCTGGCAGAAATGATCCAATGGGGGAGATGTGTTTACATCTGGGACTTGCCTCCATGGAGGGTAGTCTCCTCACAGAGGAGACAGTCAGCTTGCAGCTCATGGAGAGGACTGCTAGCCCTGCCCTTGCTCAGAGCAGGTAGTAACTTTTGTCTTCGGGGCACACTAAAGTGCTTGCTGCTGCTTTTTATTGGGAAAGGAGGGAGTCTCAAGCTCTGTGGAAGCCTGGGTGTGTGATAGCTGCTCTGTGAGAGGTTGGGGCAGCTGCTCCCAAGTACCCTGGCTTAATGGTTCCCTGTGGAATACTCACCAGTCTTGGGTAGAAACAACCTTTTTGCTGCAGCTGCCTCTGTGGCAGTTGGCAAGGGAGGGGAGGAGGAGGAGATGGCTCTAAATGGTAGGAATTGTCTCCATGGGGGTGAGGGGGTGGATAGAAAACTTCAGATCATGAGCCAGGGGCTCTCTGGTACAGGACAGTGTGCTTTCCACCTTCCTCCACCCTAAAAAGCATTCATGGAACTTCCCAATCTCCTTGGGGCAGCCTGCCCCATGAGTCAGAACTCTGGGAACACTCTGTCTCCCTATTTCTTTGTGGTTGTCATAGTCCAAGAAGGTGCTGAGAAATGTTTGTGTGGGATCCAGTGATAAGGAGACTGAAGGGCTGTGGCTTCCTTAGCTGGGCAGAGGCACCCGGCATGTGCGCAGGCAATATGGCACTTACCATCTCAGCTTGGGTCTGTGGTGAGGGGAAGCGACCCTACATGGGCCTGCAGCCCAGTGCTCTGTTTCTAGGGAGCTCTCAGTTCACCAATGGCAGCAGTACCTGGATTCATCAGGGCAGAAGCGTTCTCTGATAGATCAGGAGCTGGCAGACTGCTACAGGTATGAGGGGAGGAAAAGTAAACACTCCTACCTGCCCTTTCCACCAGGCTCCAAATCTCTCAGGGATGGGTCTCCACCAAAGTTTTATTCCTTCTTGTTCTGCTCCACCACTTCTTCCCACAGGATCTCTGGTACGGGTAGGTTCTAGCTCCTTTCCTTCAGTATTTCACATGGGCTATGCTTTCTCACCTGAAACTTCTTCCTCTGTTTGGGATGATCTGGCAACTAATGTCTCTATTTGGACATCTTGCCCCCCTCCTACCTACACTGAATTTTAAACAGATACAACATTTGAGCTCACCGTAATAGAAACAGGAGATGGCTACAAAATTATTACAGTAGTATGGTACATATCACAGTTAATTTTATGTATTATGATTCAATACTGCATCTTTTTGTTTATTTGCATCTCTTTCAACTTCAAATGGTGCCATGTATGGTCTCTAAATATGTATTTGTAAGTTTTGATAAATTTGAACTTATTATAATAGATTTGTGTATATTTTATGGTAGTAAATGATAAATAGAGTAGTATCTACATCTATTTTATGCATGTGTGGTATACCTATTTCTTATTTATTTTTATTTTTTGATATTTCTAGGCTAGGTGGTTTGTCTGCAAGTTTTTTCAAATTGTCACAAATCTCCACAAAATTTTCCAACATATATATTGAAAAAAATCTGCATCTGCATATAAGTGGACTTGCACAGTTCAAGCCTGTGTTGTTCAAGGGTCAGCTATATATACAATTGTCACAACTCAGAACTATATGTTTAAAAGCATGAATTTTATTGTATGTAAATTATGTCTTAATAAACTGGATTCTTTCTCCCCCAATGGAAGACCTATTTTGCTACCATGGGTGGGTGCCAGGGAAATTACTAATTATTTTGACAAGTGGTAAACCATCACTTGGAAACCAAATAAGTGTTAACAGGAAAGTTTCTCTTCATAATCTTACTCCAGCTAATAAATTTAAAAAAATACTAGAATTAGAATAATACTGTTTTGCAACATTTGGTAGATATAGTCATTGGTCATCAATGGCTTTTAAATCATACTAGGCAAGACAACCAAACATAATTGCTTCCTGAAGTAAGAATGCCTATCTCTTGTGGAATCATCTTGTGCAAAAAAAAAAAAAACCAAAATTGCCCTAAAATGTAATCAAGTCTTTATATTCAACTACCACTTCATGGGAAATACAAAGAACAGAACATGTTAAACTACACCATGCATATTCAATCAACAAAATATATGGGAAATGCTATAGTTTTTCAAAAATAAATGGTAAGGGAAGAAAAAAAGTATGGAAGGGAAATTATAGTTTAAAAGAAACTTAAAGGACACATTAATTTTAATGTGTGACCCTTATTGGATCCTAATTCTGACAAATTCTTATAAAAATGACATTTAAGGAACAATTTGAAATTTGATCTTTGACTGACTATTTGATAACAACAATACATGGTTATTTTTTAAAAAGTGATAGTGATATCATAGGGTTTTTTTTTTTTTAGTTTTTATCATTTGGAGATACACACTGGATTATTTTCAAAAGAAATTATATGATGTTCTGGATTTGCTTCAGAACAATTTGGGACTGGGGGAAATGGGTCCAGCATACAGAATAAATAAAATTGGTTATGAGCTGATAAATGTTGAAGCTGGGTGATGATGGTTTCAAGGGCTCCTTTATATTATCCTGTCTTCTTTTGTATATGTTTAAAATTTTCCATAATAAAACTAAAAAGAATAAAAAAGAAAAGGAGATACGTAGGAAGAGAACAGAGGAGGAATGGATGCTGCTCCTGAAGCCATGATAGTATAGCACTTTATAGATTACAGAACATTTCACAGTCAATATTTCAGGGAAAGAAAGCTGAACTGGCTCTAAGCTTCTTTCCTAACCTCTTCTCTTCCAGGCAGTGGATCCTTGAATGCCTTCAGACCCAGGCTAGGGACACGGGAGTAGAATGGAGAGCTTGAGGGGTGTGGGGATGTTTGCCATGAGCAACAGGCTCTGTATTCACTGGGACTACTCTAGGAGGAAATAAATTTGTTGTTGTGAAGCCTCTTTAAAGCCATTATATTTACCTTATCCACAAAGGGAATTTACATTCTGAGACAGTTATTTTCAATCTACATTTGGTTGCATTTCATTAATTTTTTTTGTGACTACTAGTAGCAGTGTCTCCTTTTACCCATCTTGCTTTCAGATGTCAATAAACATCCAATTTTATTTTTTTAAAAACCCAAAAATTTGGATGTATCCCTTGGCAAGGATATAGTTGTTTAATCTTTGTTAAGTATTGTTAAAAGCTATGGAAACAACAGTACTGTACTCTCTACAGATGGCAAGTGACAGATGCAAGAACAATTGTGCAGATTTTGTCACTGGAGTTTAGGTTTGCTCCATGAGTATCTGCCCAGATTATGAAAAAAAAGTCAGATTAATTCATTTGGGAGAAAACAAATAAACAAAACAAAACAAAACAAAGCCTTAAGAAGCTAGTAGAGTCAGGCAACTTCTAATCTTTCAACCTGGGAAGACATACAGGCTTTCCTGAAGGTAGTTGGTGTTAGTGGTTACAGCACAGGCTTTGGAGTTGGGCAGGCAAGTCCTTACTGCTACATTCATCAGCTGTATGACTTTGGGCAAGTCATTTAAATTCTTTGAGCTCTGCTTTCCTCATCCAAACATGAAAGCTACTGCAGGGCAATAGGGGAAAATAAAAGATTTTGGAGCTAGGAAATGACTTGATTTATTCAATACACAAGGGCAAAAATGACCTCTGTAATTCATGGAATTTATGTAGTGGGTATTCTCAGTTTTACATTTCCTTCTCCCTTGCAAGGGAAATGGGATTATTTTACAACAGCAAAGGCAGCAACAAAATGATATATGACTGAGATTTGAGTGACATTCAGACAACCATGTCTAAGTGACTGGAATTAACTTAGCTGCTATTTCAGCAGACTACAGCAGGAATTAAACAGGTGTGCCCTGTCTACTATGTCCTCTCCATGATGTAGGCACCTGCCATGGCTTTGCTGAGAGAACAAAAAGGCATCAGGCAAAAATATTGGCAAAGACTTTTCAAAGGATGTCTTAAAACTTGCAGCCTGATTTATAAAATAGAGCAGAAGTAAAAAAGAAAAAACTTTCCTACCCAGATTTGACCACAAATTTCAACTCTCAGAGTTGGACTGGCTTTGAAACAGATGACTCTACACAAGACCAAAACGTCAATCAGAAAATATTTCACCAATTTGTGGATTCTGATTCTGAGACGTGCTGAAGCAGATTTGGCACTTCCCTTTTTGTTCCTCATTTCATGAATATTGATTAGGTACCTGCTTAAATTTCTTTCTCTCTGACAACAATTACACCTATAATAAAAGTAATAATCATACAGGAAGACATAAAATTTTCTTTCCTGAAAGGGCAGCATTTAAAACAAAAGGTGATAATTAAGTAGATATAATTATAAATTTATTAGAGTTAAAATGTTCTCTCTACCAGCAGAATATGCAGTTTGACATATGGTATTGGAAATATGCAAGAAAGGATTTTCCAGTGCTATTTCCTGCAGTTGAAGCTTGGACTTAGATTTTTTGTGGGTTTCCAAGTATTTAAATTATGCAAGCTGGTTGACTGAGTGGCCTCAAGCACTCAGGAGACAAGCTTTTTCAGCTCATAAAAAAAATGAGTTTCTTTGCAAATGTATATCAAAATTTGCAGTTTCAATTTTCAGCAATTTTTGGGAATGTAAGAAACTTTTTTCAGTTAAATTTATATGCTTAGAGCTGCTTAACATGAGATTGCCTGAGGCCAAAAAAAAAAAAAAAAAAAAAAGAAAGGAAAACATGAAGATAAAAATCATGAAAAATGTCTTCAAATTAAAAAATAAATCAAAGAATAATGCAAGATAAACCTAGGTTTGGGTTTTCAATCATTTTATAATTTTAAGTGTGTTTCTTGAATCCTCCAATTAGCAAATGGCTTATGCAGGAAATAATTGATGAACAGAGAAATAGACATTTAAAATGTTCCAAGAATACTTAACACCTCTCAATGAAGTCCTGTTCTATAGGAAGCCTATCAAAAGATAGAAGAGGGAATGAGAGTGGAAATGTATTTTCTCATTGTTTTTAAAAAGTCTATATTTAAAATATTCACTCAAAATCTTCCTGTAAAATAGCATTTTCTACCTCAGAGTTTTATTTTTCTGAGTTAATGTTCTCAAGATGTCTTTAAAATGTCCATACTACCCTAAGGGATCTACAAATTTAATGCAATCCCCATCAAGTTACCAAAGTCATACTTCACAGATCCAGAAAAAATAATTCTATGCTTTGTTTGGAACAAGAAAAGAGCCCAAATAGCCAAAGCAATCTTAAGCAAAATAACAAAACTGGAGGCATCACCTTACCAGGCTTCAAACTATTCTACAAAGCTATAGTAACCAAAACAGCATGGTACTGGTACACAAATAGAGACATAGACCAATGGAACAGAACAGAGAACCCAGACATAAAACCATCCACCTACAACCAACTTATTTTTGAGAAAGCAGACAACAATGTACACTGGGGAAAAGAATCCCTGTTCAATAAATGGTGCTGGGAAAATTGGATAGCCACATGTAGAAGAATGAAACAGGACCCCTACCTCTCACCACTCTCAAAAATTAATTCAAGATGAATAAAAGACTTGGTCTGCATTTCCTTGGTGATTACAGACGTTTTGCATTTTTTTTATGTGCTTGTTTGTCATTAGTCTATCTTCTTTTGAAAAGTTTCTGTTCATGTCTTTTGCCCACTTTTTAGTGGGTTGTTTGACTTTTTCTTGCTGATTTTCTTTAGTTTTTTGTAGATTCTGGTTATCAGCCCTTTATCAGATGTATAGCATGCAAATATTTTCTCCCATTCTGTAGGTTGTATATTATCAAAAAGTTCCAAAATGGATGCTGGTGAGGAAATGGACAGAAGGGTATGCTTATACACTGTCAGTGGGACTGCAGACTAGTACAACCTCTATGGAAAGTAGTATGGAGATGGCTCAAAGAACTAAAAGTAGATCTACCATTTTATCCAGCAATCCCACTATGAGGTATTTACCCAAAGTAAAAAAAGACATTTTATAAAAAAGACACTTGCACTCAAATGTTTATAGCAGCACAATTCACAATTGCAAAGATGTGGAAACAACCCAAGTGCCCATCAATACATAAGTGGATTAAGAACATGTGGTATAGTATACCATGGAGCATTACTCAGCCATAAAAAAAAATGGTGATCTAGTATCTTTTGTAACAACCTGGATGGAACTGGAGGCCATTCTTCTTAGTGAAATATCGCAAGAATGGAAAAACAAACAACACATGTACTCAATACTAAACTGGAGTTAATTGATCAACACTTATGTGCACATATGGGAGTAAAACTCAAGGGAAATCAAGTAGGTGGGAGGGTGGAGGAGGAAATGAGTAAATTCACACCTAACGGGTACAATGCACACTAATTGGGTGAAGGGCACACTTATAACTTTGACTCAAACTGTACAAAAGCAAATTATGTAACCAAAATATATGTACCCCTGTAAAATTCTGAAATTAGCCAAAAATAACCTAAAAAATAAAAAATAAAATAAAATTCTATTTTTTCTAAAAAAAGAAAAAAGACTTAGATCTAACATATGAATCCATAAGAATTCTAGAGGAAAATATAGGAAAAACTCTTCTCGATATTGGCCTAGGCAAAGAATTTATGAAAAGACCCCAATGGCAATCATGGCAACAACAAAAATTAATAAATGGGATTTGATTAAACTAAAAAGCTTCTGCACAGCTAAGGAAACAATCGACGGAGCAAGTAGAAAACCTACAGAATGGGAGAAAATACTTGCAAACTATATATCCAATAGAGGGCTAATAACCAGAATTTACAAAGAACTCAAGCAAATCAGCAAAACAAAACAAAACAAACACAAAAAAAACAAACAACCCTATTAAAAAGTGGGCAAAGGACATGAACAGATGCTTCTCAAAAGAAGAAAGACAAATGACCAAGAAACATGACAAAATGCTCAACATCACTAATCAGGGAAATGCAAATCAAAATCACAATGAGATATTACCTTACCCCAGCTAGAATGGCTTTTATTAAAAAGTTCCAAAACAACAGTTGTTGGCATGAATGCAGAGAGAAAGGAACATTTATACACTGTTGGTGGGACTGCAAATTAGTACAACCTCTATGGAAAACAGTATGGAGATTCCTCAAAGAACTAAAAGTAGACCTACCATTTGATCCAGCAATCCCACTATTGGGTATTTACCTAAAGGAAAAGAAGTCATTTTATTAAAAAGACACTTGCACTCGAATGTTTGTTGTGGCACAATTCACAGTTGCAAAGATGAGGAATCAACCCAAGTGTCCATCAATTCATGAGTAGATTAATAAAATATGGTGTATGTACACCATGGAGTACTACTCAGCCATAAAAAAGGATGAATTAATACCTTTTGTGACAATCTGGGTGGAACTGGAGACCATTCTCCTAAAAGTGAATTATTGCAAGAATGGAAAAACAAACACCACATGCACTCATGATTAAATTGGAACTAACCAATGAGCACACATGTACACAGAGGGAAGTAAAACTCAGTGGAGAGCAACCAGGGGGAGGGAGGAGGAGGGAGGGAATAAACCAATCTAATGTGTACTGTGAACATTATTTGGGTGATGGGTACAACTATAGCCAGGACTCAAGCATTACAAAAATGATCCATGTAACCTAAAACATTTGTACCTCCTTAATATTTTGGAATTTTTAAAAAAATTTGTCTTGTGAAACATTCACTTAATCAAACTACAGCTTTGGGGATCTAATTCAGATTAAAAATGTTTTTCCTCTAAATCTAAAATCATTTTCTTTGACTTTGGGTTACATATTTGGCCCAATTATAGCTATTGTTTGAGATGTCCTTTAACTTTTATCTGTGAGCTAAGAACTACATAAAGGATACCCTGTTAGTTGTGTCTTTAGAACACATATTTTGGTAATGATTTCTCAGCCATAATAATTAGCATAATGCTTAGACTTCTGAATAAAAATACACATTCATTTTCTAAGACAACAGAGACTATTTCAACATCACTCAGGTTTTATCAAAGAATAATATTTGTTTTGAGAATTGTATTCTCCAATACACTTTAGACACCTTACCTCACTCTCAGTAAAAAACCTATCCTCTGCTTTTCACTTTACTTTTAATCAAGCCTGAATCAAAGATTTGGTGACATAATATTTTATCAAAGAGTAATAGAATTGTCTTTGAGCACAACTTCAGTTTTATTTTATTTAGGCCTCCTTAGGTTGAATGTGACAGAAAATCCAACTCAAACTGCTGTAAGGAAAAAGTCAGTTTTTTGGCTTATGTAACTGTTAAGTACTAAGGGTGGTGTCATTCAAGGAGCCTGACTATGGCAGAAAATATTCCCAGAGAGCCTTTTTTTTTTTTTTGGTCACTTCTCTACTCAATTCCGTATGTGACCTTTCTTCTTATCAGTGCTGGAAAGATGGTCACATGAACTCTATCCTCTATCCATTTGATTCAAGTTCTGTAGAAAAAAATACCTGCTTTTATTTCACAAGTTTCATCCAAAGTCTCCTTGGTCTTAGGGCTTTTGACTGGGTCATATGTAGAATACATCCTTGAAACAATTTTTGTTGCCAGGAGAACATGAAACATGGATGGGTTTAGGTCAACAAGGACTCAATTCTGTGATTATGGTTGATGTTAATTTCTTTGAAAGTGCATAGACTGAAAATATGGGAGTAGTAATAATCACCAGATGTAGGAATGCATGCTTAGTTGCTAAAAGAACATATATCTATGAAAGCTGTATCTTACACATTTTTATAAGCTTTATTTTAATTATATTACTTTCAACATGTTCCACACTTCTGGTTTCAGTTTCTCTATAATGCAAAAGCTACTTACAAAGAATTTAAAAATGTCTAAGTAATGGGGTGTATTAGTCTGCTTGAGCTGTTATAATAGAACGAGTGTCCTAAACACTATAAATTAATTTTGCCACAGTCTGGAGACTGGAAGTCAAAAATCAAAGTACCAGCAGGGCTGGTATCTGGTGAGGGCTCTCCCCTGGGGTTGCAGAGGGCTGTCCTCTCTCTGTGTGCTCACATGGCCTTTTCTTGATGTGTGTGTGTTGGGCAGAGGATAGGGTGTTCTCTGGTGTCTCGTCTTATAAAGACACTAATCCTATAGGATTGGGGCCATACCCTTATGATCTCATTTAACCTTAATCACTTCCTTAGAGGCCCCATCTCCAAATACAGCCACATTGAGAGATAGGGATTCAACATAGGAAGTTTAGGGGGATACAGATTTTCAGCCAAAAATATGGGTTTTTGTTTATTTCTATTATTAGTTTATAGATTTGTTATGCTTTTTTTCAGATTACTGAGCATTTCAATTAATATGTCTGTGCTCTAGTTTCCTTATCTGTAAAATGTTGATAATAACGGTACCTACCTCATTGGGTTTTAGAAAATTAAAAGGCACTTAAAACTATTCCTGGCACGTAGAAAATGCTTAATAATTGTTATTTCTTCTTCTCCCTCTCCTCCTCCTCCTTCTCCTTTTCTTATTCATATTATTAACTTGAGATCTACTATTTCTATTTTTAGGATTCCTTGAGTTTTCCTTTTACAGTGTAACATTTGGTATTGTTTGTAAATGTTTGATGGAACATTTAAGGGGAAGTGTATTCTTTTATCAGTGGTGACTTTAGATGAGTATAAATTAGATCAACTTTATAATTACATTTTTTTAGATATGCTATATCCTTACTTAATTATTCTTACCTGAACTCTTCTGGGCCAAGACAGTCCTATTTTAACCATATTATGCAAGATAGCTCTATGGATTTCTGGTAAGTTTTGCTTTATGTATTTTGATTTTATGTTGTTTAGTGCCTGAAGGAATATGTTTATTTTGAGAGGAGAAAACAGCAGGCCAATAACCCATTTCCTCTTCTCCAAGGATGCTGTAAGCATGCTGATAAACAGATCTGATACACACAGTAATGCTGTTTCTAGTAAAAAGATAGTCAAAAGTTCTTATCTATGGAATGATTTTGATAGGATGTATACCTGTCTTGGTAGTCCAAATAATGATTCTCCAATGATGTCCATGTTCTAATGCCTGGAATCTGTGAATAAATTACACTATCTTACAAAAGGGACTTTGTACATATAAATAAGGTCACAGATCTTAAAATAAAGTGATTATTTTGTATGATCTGTGTGGGTCCAATCTAATTAATCACAAAAGCCCTTAAAAGCAGAGAACTTTCTCTGGGTGAAGTTGGATATATAGGGCAGAAGGAAGCAGAAATGATGCAGCAGAAGGGGAGATCAGAGAGAATCCACATGGAAGAAGGATTTGATGCATCACTACTAGTTCTGAAACATAGAGGCTGCGCCTGAGGACTAGTGAGTGGCCTCTAAGAGGTAAGGGGCACCTCTGGCTGATGGCCAGCAAAGAAATGAAGACCTCAGTCCTGCAACCACAGGGAATTAAACTTAATTAACAACCTGAATGAGCTTGGCAGGAATTCTTCCCCAAAACCTCTAACAAAGAACCATCCATGCTGACCCTTTGATTTTAGCCCTGTAAGACATTTGTGTTGTTTGAAGCTGCTAAGTTGGTGGTAATTTGTTATGGTAGTGATAGAAAATGAACACACCTGGTTTGCATATGTTGCTTAATTTTAAATGCATGTGGAATTTATAGAATTATGGGCATAGATAGCATGGAATGGGATGTAAAATAAATAACTTCCATAAGCAAAATTTTCCCCACAATGTTATGTGGAAACAATGTCTCTATATAACATTCTCAAGAAAACTTCACACATTAATTCTGAAACCAGAAAGTGTGAAGATGAGGGAGAAGAAGGACTTTAATTGAGTACTACATTTGACAGTATTAGACTTCTCCAAAGGAGAAATGTTTCACAGTAGCACTTTTAATTATAAATTATCTCTATTTGTGTCATATTCCATAAATTCAAATTCATTTTATATTAATATTAAAACCTTAGTTTTTATTCCTGTTTTTTATTTTATTGTTGATATTTTTCAGTATGTCTTTATTCATCCTTTTATATTTGATATTTTTAAGTCACCATTTTTTGGGTGCCTCATATGTATTAATAGTATATAGTTGCTTTGTTTTTCAATGCAAAAGTTTAATCATTTACTATAATATGTGAGTTTTTACCATGTACATTTAATAGAATAATAAATATGCTTTGCCTAATTTCTGTCATCTCATTTCGTTTTCTGTTTTAATATTTCCTTGCTCTCTGTTTTGAATCTGTAGCTATTGTCATTTTTTACTTTCTTTTTCTTTTTTTTTTTGATTGCCCATTTTCAGAATCATCATTTTTTACTTTTTATTTACTTCTCCTTAGGGAATTTTGAAGTTTATAGTTTTGTTTAATCATCATCTTATAATTTTAAGTAAAATAATACTCGAGCCATTATGCATTTTTTTAAATTCTAAAACTGAAACAGTCACTACTGATTCCTGAAAGGAAAAAGAAGAAAATTTTCTCATGAAATGACACTATGAGGTATATATGACATAAAACAAAATTCCTAGAGCATAATCTGAGTACAATCTCTTGACTTTCACATTTGTCACTCATGTCTGTTTACTCCAAGTTATTTTTATACAAAAAATAAAACCAAGTGAGAATGGTTTGCAAGCCATTCATATAACATGGAGTTTTCTATTGCCAGTATATTGGCAAAATACCTCTTATATTATCACTAAGCAGGGAGCAATAACAATATGGTAGTCTGTAAGTTGGCTTCTTTTTAATGCATCAAATGAGACACAGATTATGAATTTACTTTGGCATTAATAAAATGACTTTGGACTATATTCACACACTAGGTTGACTGTCCTGTTTTTGGTTTCTCTAGGATCAGTCTCTCAGATTGTAAGTTATCAGAAATAAAACACTTGGACTAAATTATTATCTACAAATTCAATGCTAAAAAGTTGTCTTTCTGGATGTAATTCGCATTTTTTTTTTTTTTTTTTTTTTTTTTGTACAGCTCCTACCTGCTTAGCTTAGGGATTCTGAAGGAAGGCACTATAATTTAATGAAAGTAACATTTTGGAGAAAGTCTTAATAACATTCTAAACACAGATACAGCTTAGAAAACTTCATTGTTTTCTCATTGCCTATACATGATCCATTTCAAACTTCTTAATATAGTTTTCAAGATCCTTCTCAAGAAGATATTTTCTATTTCACTCACATTCTAATCATTCCCACTTTTGTATTTTAAAATTATACTACATCAGATTACCCACCATTCCTTTCACATCTCTCTACCTTTATCCATGTTATTTTTTCTGTATAGAATCCCCTTTTCCTTTCTTCTTCATGTGGTGAAGTCCTATAAATCCTTTCAGAGCCACTTCTACGAAGCCTTCACACTTTTCTCCCAAAATGAATTCATTCTTTCTTTTATGCATTCATAGCACCTTTTCTATGTTTCTCTTTTATGTATGTATTTATTCTATGTTTCCCTCATTGCAATATAGGGAAAAAGCTGTGTACAATTTATTTTGGTGTCCCTTACAACACAGAGTCTGTCCCTAATATTTATACATATATAATATTACTTATTCAATTAAAAATAGCATAAATGAATGTATTTATTGTGTTAGCACTCTTCACTCTGCTGTGTGCCCCAGGGAGCCTGAACTCTTTTGACTGTATCAGTAGGCTCTATTGTTTTCTAACATCTACCCTGCTTCTTGACTAATGAATAAATAGTAAAGAGAAGTTTAAGTCTGGGTTTTTATTCTCTATCTCCTTCTCTGCTTGTGTCACTGTGGATTAGCTGTGTCAGGCTATTGAAGGCCATGGTTCATGTTATATGGACCGTTGCTACAGGTACTTTTTTTGGTCTTCAGTACCTACTGTCTCTGCTGGCTTTATCAAGCTTAGTGGTGATAAATCCTTCCTGCTGTTGCTAGCCCAGGGCACTGCATCTTCCCTTACTGCTCACACATTTGTAATTGTCACTTTATTATACTTCCCCAAATTACCAAATTTTCCCCAAATTATCCAGTTTTTCCCAAATTGCCCTCACTTCTTCTTCAGACCTTAACTGATATAGTCATTGGTATAGTCATTGGTATAGTCATGCTTCTCATGTTAAGGTTAAAGGGCTGATATGGAAGCAGTGAGACCCTTAGATATAGTAAATGCATATTTTGGCACTCACAGATGAGACTGATGAATTTTCAGTCATAAAATTTTATGAATCTCCCTTTCTGGGGGAAAGCAACCCTTCTTTCCTTCCCCTGCGTTTCAGTGACCCAGCTTTTCCAATTGTATAATAGCCTTTCAGTGATTGCACCTAGGAGATTTACTTCACAGTGTCATGCCCATACTCCTCAGGACATCCCCATCACCCCTCATTGTGTCTCTGTGCATAATAAGAGTTAGACCCAATGTAGTTCAGGTCGTGACACACAAGTTCTGATATGCAAAGAGCTAACACGGTACACGGAAAGACTTGTAGGACCTCACCAATTTATATCATCAGGAGTCTAGGGAGCACGTATGTGAATAGATTTTAAGGGTATTAGACCCAGGAAAATAATATGTAAGGCTTAATTAGGCTGAATTAATTGATATTCATGTATTCATCCAGGAAGTGGGCTATATTGTGTTGATTCAAGGACCCAGAGAAGGCTTTATTGTTTACTATTTTGGCTCCAAATCTTCAGATTCAATAGGGATGTAATCAATGAGATTGAAATGACAGAAATTTTCTTTCCTATGTTTCAGTTTCATATGGAACTTGATATGTTTACATGCATCTATTATGGGCAACATGCTCTCTGCCCCCTAACCATATCATCTAGCAGGACCCAGGCAACACTTCCTTCACCAAGGTATTAAAAAATGCATTAATAAAGGGACACTAGCATTCTTAAAAGCTCCTGGAGGCTGTCCTATATAGTTCAGAGATGCTGCTGGGAGTTGATGCAATGAAATTCAGCTTCCTGATTTCAGTGGGATTAATAGGATTCCAAAGTGGAGAGGCCAGATATAGTGCTTAACTCTAAGAGATAAAGTGGGCAGAGTTAACACAATAATCTCCACTGAGATGGACAGATAATTAGAATGTCTTACCCAAAGAGATCTACCACAATGGCTAATTGATCAGTGTCTTATGAATGAAAATGATAAGCAGACTACTAAGGTGCCACTTGGTTTATATATATTTATATATAAATCAAGATTTATATTCATATTATATATTGATTACATATTTATATATAAATAAAGATTTCATTTTATGTATTGATTATATATAAATCTATATATGGGATAACACTATACACTCACACAGTCAATTCTCATTATACTCATTATTTCTAGTAGTTACATTCTATGAATTGCCATGAACACTGGATTAGTGAATAATAAACCATTGCTCCAAGGGAAAATACAAAGTTAATTCCTGTGAGCCTCTGTTCACAATATTTTCATCAACTAATCAATATATAACCTTATTTTATGTGTTTCTGTTTAAAGATATTTTATTTAATATGTATTGTTGATTTATTAACATTGAACTCATAGCCAACAGCACTATAATTCATGCATGTATGAAGCTTATCTAAAGCACTATTTTCTTCATAAGACATATCACAGCCTTCTTGAACTTAGGAACATTGGACAGCACTTCGATTCTATGCTTTGGGGTATTGTCAACAGAAAAATCACCAAAAAAAGCACAAAAATTTGGAAAACATGGCACTGAATATACTGTGAAAAGAACACCTGCTTGCATATGAGAGCTGAAACAAGAAGGCAGAAAATCACCTTGTTCAAACTCAGCTGGGAATCTGAGCGTTGGGTGACTTAAATTTTTTGTCTCTCTGAGCATGTTGGCAAATGACTGCAAAAGCCTCATGACTATTGACTTTAGGGTTATAAATAAGCTCTAGTGAGTAGATAAATTCACAAATATGGAAACTGTGAATAGTAAGGATTGACTGCACCCACACATACATTATTTTAGGTATGATGGGAAGAATCCTAATTCTCTTTGCCATAGTTGGTATTCACAGCCTCTTTCCCAGATGTTACAACTAAGGCATGTCACATACTAAGGGTCCATTTTTCGAAGTAGAGGATAGGCCCATTTGAAGAAAATCACTGTTTACTCTGACTCTTCACTGAACCTTTCCCCAGAAGAATCTGTAAGCATTTACCGGAGTGGCTATGCACTCAGGAAAGTGAAATATCTAGAATCTTCAGAGCTTAATAGATATTAGTTTTGAATTGATAATAATCTGCAATGCCATGATGATCAACCAGCCATAGGGAAGTGTTATGAAGGTCAAGAAATGAGTCCTAGGCAATTTTGGTCTAGTGGTCACAGTTGGTCTAGTGGGACTGTGAATGTATCCTGTGGTTATTTTCTTACTCCCAGAATACACAGAGAGAAGAGGTGGTAGAAGGTAGGATAACTGGCAGAACCCCCATATTGGTTTCCTGGCCCACATAGTGACAACTATTATAATAGGAAAGGACACGTGGAAGCACTTGGGATTGTTCCCTCCTTTGCAAGGTAGTAAAGAAATAGCAAAATCCTGTGAGGATGTCTTATTTTATGCCACCTTATAATATTCGAAAGATGCAGTGTTGGAGAATCAAGCAACATTCACATTCAACTCACCTGGAGAATGACCATCTGAATGATTAACATTCCTAGAGTTAAACAGGTAGTGATACTAATTGCAGCGGTGGTCTTAGATGTGCTTTTGTTAAAACCACCAACCAAAAAAACCCCAAAAAACCTCTGGCACCTGGGATACAGCCATTTACCTAGAAAATGCTCCCTCTTTCCAGACCTAACAACAATGATAATAAAAATCAGTTTTACTTTACACAACAAAACAACAGTATTTTATATTACATCAAGATTATGTCAATTCTCATTTTCTCTGTCATAACAAGTTCCAGAGATATCTTGATCACCTTGATATTCCATGGAATATCATGCTAGTCTATTATATTGATGATGTTGTAGTAATTAAACTTGATGAGCAGGAAGTGGTAATCACCTCCTAGTTGCATTAGCAACACATAAGAATGCCTAAGGATAGAAGAGAAAATCTACAAAAGTTTAGGGTCCTGCCATATTTGTATAACTCACAGGGGTCTGGCAGCCTGGTGTACATTTTTTTATCCATCCTAAGTGAACCTGTTATTTCAAAACATGACACATAAGGGACTTTAAAAAATTTTTTTGCTATGCCTTTTTGGGTTTTGGAAGCAATGTATATCATTTTTTTTTCCTGTGTCCCATTTTCTTGGTAACCAGTAAGACTGCCAATTTTGAGTGGGGCTAGAACATGAAAGAGCTTTGAATCAGGTCACACTCTGGTGCAAGCTGCATATTACTTGGGTCTTACGACTGGGCTGACCTAACAAAACTGGAAGGGGCTGTGACAGAGGGAAATGATACATGGAACATTCAGCAAGCCAGGATAGAAGAATCACAGTGCAGATCTCTATCTTTTCATCTAATGCTATCTCTTCTTTTGCCAATTATTATATTTCACTTGAAAATCAATTTGTGGCATGATACCTAATTCTCATGGATACTGAATGTCTGATCAGAGGACACAAAGACTATCCAACCTCAACCATTCATCATATACTAGAAATTATCTGATCTATTGCATTATAAAATTGGATGTATGCAGCAGCATTCTGTTGTAAATTAGAAAATGGTATATACAAGTTTGGGTCCTAGCAAGTCCAGGAAGCACAAGTAAGCTGCTTGAGCAAGTGGGTCAGACTTTCACACTGTAGCTTTGAAGCTTCTATCTAAATCTACACCTATTGCCTCATGAGTATCTCCCTACAACTTCTGGTATGCCAGCACCAGTCGAATGTCGTGGCCACTGTACGTACTACTACCTACTCAGGAGGGGCCCTGAAAGGCAATGGTGAAAGGCAGTTCTTTAGGTATTATGTCTATATTTACTTTATGTGAACAAGAGATGACACAAAGTACTGATGTATACTGATTTACCAAGAGTTTATGATAGGTTGACCAGGGATAGTAAGAACAGGATTGGAATATTGATGACAATGATTTCAGGACAGATTGTTGATGGCCATCTTGGAATAGGCACAGAATGTTAAGATACTCACATCCAATTTAAATGTGCATCTACTACAGAGATGAGCCTCAGTAATCATATGGAAAAGACAGCCTGTCTTATGGACATCAGAAAGCCACTTTTTCTACCCACTTCAGTGTTTATTCAATAAATCCATGTACAAAATGCTATGACAACAGGGATGGAGGCTATGCATGGGTTCAAAAACATGGATTTCCCCTTATTAAGACTAATCTGATTTCTAACACTGCTGAGTCCCCATCCTGCCAACAGCAGAGGCTTAGGCTGAAGCCCTTAACAAGATCATTGCTGGAGGAACTAGTGGCCAATAGGGCAGATTGTTTATATTTGACCCCATGTTTCATGGGTGGAGAATGGGGGGAGAGACAGAAATTAACCTTTATAGGGAGAGTCATATTTTCTATATTTGGAATTTCTTTTCCATCCTCTGTGGTTCTGCCAGTACCACCATTTGTGGACTTATAAAATGCCTTATCCATTGTCATAATATCCCATACAACATTCCCTTTGACCAAGGGACTCACATTATCAAAAGAGAAACAAAGGACTCACAGCTACAAAATTTGCTATTAAATATTTTTACCAATTGATCCGGAAGCAGTGGGATTAAGTAGAAGAATGGAATAGGCTGCTGAATACTCAGTTATGGTGCCAGCTGGATGACCACACCCTGTAAGTTTGTGATGTTGTCTCATAAGATTCAATACATGCCTTTAACAAGCATCCAAGATATTGGGATACATTGTGATATATCGTGATATATTGTGACATTCTTTCCTTAATCGTATTATGTGGGTCTGGGGATTAAGGTATGTAAGAACGGCCTATTTCTCTCTTATATCAAGTGCCCCACTGGGATATCTACTGCCTAAGAGAAGAATGTTTCCACTAGTGTATACAGTAATTGTTTCATTTAATTCATCATTTGAGTTTCCTTTTGCCTTGAAACAAACAGGCACATAGGGAGTAAATAATTCAAATTAACAATGGGACAACAAGAACTGTGCCTGGGGTCTATAGGATTCATTGGGGGTGCTTCTTGCCCAGTAATTGAAATCAATGGAATATTTAAGCAGGCCAATAAAGACAGGATCACCAAGGACTCAGGCATCACAAAACTGAAGGTTTTATTTAACCCACTAGGTTTATAGTCTCTCCTGCTGAGTGATGCAGAAATAACAGTAAGCATACACTATATGGTACAAGGAACTTTTGATTATCAAATTATACCTTATTATTAGTTATAGATGTAGAGATGTATCTATAGAAGCTATATTTTATTACTTAATGTTTTCCATACCTCATTTTCCCCTCTGCTACCATATTCAATAGTCAGGGGGTCATGGCTAAAATTTTAGGTTTCATGTACTGGTGTGTTCAGATTGACATAAACCCATGCTATTATAGTAGCAATTTTCTGGATATAATTTGTGCCCCTCCAGATCCACTCTCCATTTGTCACTGTTCTTTCTGCTCCAGGAGGCTGGCCTGTATGAATTACATTAACAGGCTCTCTACTCTAGCTTCCAACTGGGTTTGGCCATTGAGGGATACCAGCTTAGGTGGTGAAAGACATTGAGGTCAGGGTACCCTTGACTCTCTCTCTACAGGGTCACCAGAAATTAGTTGGTTCCCTATCAAAAAGCCACAGCTCCTCTCAGGTGGCCCTTGCCTGCAGCAGGTATCTCTTGTTGAGTAACTACCTCCCTTGCCCATTAAGTCCTGTGGGTAGCAATATATCCCTGCTGTTGCTATCTCCAGGGCACTTCACTATACCTTATTGTGTTTTCTTACCCTACCTACACCTTTATAAATAGTTTATGTATGGTACACGTCAATTATTCTGTTTGTGTATGCTAATTCCTTTCGGCTAGGTCCCTAACTCTTTCATTTATCAATATTTATAAAATGAAATAGCAAGCAATTAAGGAAAGTTGGAGATCCTTCAAAGTGATTTTGTTTATATAAATAGAACACCTTTTCAAACCTTTTAGCTCAAATTAAAATTTGATAGTAAAATGGAAAGAAATTAAATTTGGAAAAACAAAAACTTATAGTACTATTTTTCGTATAGAGGCTTTTGTTCATATCTGTTTTTCAACGGATTTGGAAGAAGAGATTTCACCAGTAATAGGAGCCAAGGAGAACAGAACTTTTGGGTATAACTGAGTTGATTGCTCAATGTCTTGGTTGTCCATTTTATCCTCATTTCTTTTTCTTCTCTATCCCAATTTTTCTGCTCATTTTTTTCTAACCCTTTTATTATTTTTCCATTTCCATTGACTTTGCCTAGATTTGCAGGTACAGGGACCAAGGATCTTGGCCCTCTAAAGGTTCGCTGAAAAATCACTGACATGAGGCAGATTGATAAATAGGAAAAAAGACATACAAGTTTTATTTTAATATGGATTCATGGAAGCCTTCAGAATGAAGACCCAAAGATATAGGGGAAATTTTCCATTTTTATGCTTACGTTCAAAAAAGTATGGACAGCTATGTAGAAATATGATTGGGCAAAAAGGGTGTGATCTAATGCTAACAGGCTGAGTGGGGAAACCCAGAAAGGCCTATCTGTCTAACTTCTTCCTGGCTTCTCTGAGCATGCATTCCTTCCTTCCAAGTGTGAGGCAGGATCCTCTCTGGAATGGGGGTCTTATGACCTACAGTTAAGCAAGGTAAACCAGAGAATTTCCTTGTGGCAAGTTTTTACACAGAATTATTTAAGGTTTTATGGTTGGCTTGGGGGGGTGGTTTCTGGCTTTTATGACCCGCCTTGGGGAAAGAGGGATTCTAGTTTCTATGGCTATCCTCAGGGAAGGATGGGACTGAGAAGCAGGAGGAAAGGAGAAGGTCAGAGAAAAACTTTTTCTTCTGAGGCTGCTTCTGAGACCCTCATCCTGGAGTACTGTTTTCTGAGCCCCAAGACTGGTAACATCCAGCTAGACATAGTTATTTCCATTAGTCCTGTGGTAGCATTTTGAGATTTTGGGGAACCTGATCCCTGTCTAGAAAGAGAGCCTTTGCCAATCTCACTAAAAAGGAGAAACAGAAGGTAATTGGTATTTCACTTGAATCCCTTTCTCTTTCCAAGATTAGGGCTATTGAAATATATTTTTGGATTTTATAATTTTCAGGTGATAGAAAACCACTAAGCTTAAATGTTGGGTACAAAATTGACCAAATGAAATGATTGTTTTCAACTTTGCTTCTCATTCTTTGTGGAAGTTTTGGAGTTTTAATCCATTATTATGGCATAATAAATTTGATTTTGTATTCTTTCCATCTTCCTTTCTGTAAAGTATTATTTATTATATAAATAAAATAAATCAAAATAGCAAAAGGAAAATTCATTTTTAATACTAAAGTAAATATGTTTTGTAAGATTTTTTACCTACTCCCACCCTTGAGATAAATAGAACTACCTTGATATATTAGAATGTCAGGAAAATCTGGGAGAAAGCATAACTTTGGTTTCATCTTGTATACTAATTTGCTATGTAGATAAGGAAGTGTAACTTTAGTATATCAATTTTGTTACATTATAAAAGGTAATTATACTTATTCTGTATTTCACCTTTTAGAGAAAATAAATTTATGAGATAGATATGCTTTGATTACATTCACTTAATCAATTAACCACAGATATTTTGAAGATAGATTGCTCCTGAATTCAGATTATTGTGTTTTCTTATTGTTAATATTTTCCAGTTGAGATTGGGAAGCAATAATGATATTAATTTGGGGCAGGTAGCATAATAACACCAGCAAAAACAACCACTTTTATTGTGTACTGATGATATTATCTCATTTCATCATTTTAAGTAAGACTTTAAGGTATTTTTATCCTATTTTTACAGCTGAGAAAATTGGGGCTAAGTGAGAGTAAGAAGCTGGATTCACAGTGTAGTATCCTAGGTATAGATTGGCTATATAACTTACTAGCTTTGAAAATTTGCACATAAAACTTAATATTAGGGGATGCAATACACTCATCTGTGACACAAATTTAATTGGGTGACTTTGAGGTATCACTTCAACTTAAGCATTCCCATATTCTAATTGTCACCATACCCACACAAAGATATTTCTCTGCTATGGTTGAACTTATAGTGATGGGCATGCTCATCATAAGTATGAAATCATTAAATAAACCATTACTCTTCATTACCTATTATATCACACCTATTTGGCAACAATAAACTTTTTGTGTTATAGTATCTTAACTAAAATAGTTGTGAGATATTAATTTTATACCATGATTATTTTTTATAAAGGAAAATCAAACAGGCAAATAAACAACCTTAAATGGCTTAAGGAATTTAATGGAATTCCTTTTACTAAAAGCAAAATCACCAAAGCAATAAAGACAAGGTTACAAGTCAATAAAGAAAATCATCTTATTTTTTATAAGAGTGAGCAAATGATTCTGCTAACTCATGGAAGAGTAGATTTGATTCTTTTGATGGATCAATTATGGTGGTAGCTACCCAGTAATTGTAATTTTTAATTTTAAATGTAGAAAATTTTGCAACAATTTATTCTATAACAATATATTTAGTAACTTTATTAAATATATTACCTCAGGGGTCATTTAATTTTTTACACCACATATATATGGTGTAATTATATATATTATATATATAAAAAAATTAAGTTTAGAAGCTTCAACTTTTTTAAGGAATATTTGTATCTGAATTAGATTTTATTTGCAGTGGACATATTTAAAATATTAACAAATATTCTATAATATATTATATTTATTGAACCATTATAAAATATTGGTTATTTCTTTAGGTGCTTTTGTTAGGGAAAGAAAAGACAAGGGAAGGGAACAAGAATTTTTTTTTTCCTTTTATTTCAGAATATTATGGAAGTACAACACTTTGGTTATACACATTGCCCATGTAACAGCTACAATTGTGGACATCCCCCAAACTGCACCCTGCACCCATTCAGTGAGAGTTTTCCCATCCCCTCCAGGGAACAAGAATTTTTGAATAGCTATTATGCCCCAGATGTTGTACCAGTTAATTTACCCCTTATGCATGTAGATAGTCAGATTCTTAAATTGTTTAATTAGTATTTTCCATAGGAACCTTTTTATATTGATATCTGATTAAATAAGACAATATTAATATTACCAAGATTGAAGTTATGTACATAAAATAAAACACCAACATACAGACTATGTGTCAATTCAATTCAAATTAACAAACACTCATTGAGTAACTTCTAATATGTTGAGTCCTACATAGTGATAATTTGGGATTCCAAATTATTGTAAGGAAGGTCCTTTCACACAAAACTTATAATATATTTATGCAAGAACATTACATTCCCAGTATAAGTGTCAAACTTGCTTCCTCTAATAAAGAAGCTGAAATCACCTCCTCTGCAGAGCTCAGCAATGAACTCAACCACATCTGTGGAGTTTCTATTGATGTAGCCCTTCTTCTTGCCTCCGATTACTTATCCTCTCCTCTCTCCAAAAAAAGGCAGGTGTCTCTGTCCAAAGACAAATCTCTCTTAAATATCTTTGCTTCTTAATACTTCTCCATGCAACTCTGTTTTTTCACTCAGCTTCCAAGTCCTTTGGAGGAGTTCTGTGACCACTTTTAGTTACAATTCAACTTTGTCAGCTATGTTAAAATTTCCCCTTTCTTGCTTCTGTTTTATTTTGCTCAAATCCTGAAGCTTTTATAGCTTCAAACAGTATATTTTTTGGTACATTCACACAAACACCTATGTCTCCCTTTCATGATCAGCCATGCTCCTTCCCTTACAACACACCATGGCAACCCACCTCCTTTTATGTTCACTCATACACACTTGTAATTTTCTCATCATTCCTAGTTCCCTATTCCTATGACCCCTAACTTGTATGTACTAGGTACAATGCTTGACATTGAAGAGTCAAATATGAATAAGATACATTTCCTTTTATATAAAATAGGGCACATTGGCAAGTGAACAAACAGATAATCATGGTGATAGACACCACAATGTACAACTATGTCTAATGTACTCTGGAATCTATAGGAAGGAACAACTAATTATACTTGGAAGCATTAGGGAAAACCATAAAGATGAGATAATATATGAGGAAGATCTTGAAAAAATTTGCCATATGGAAAAGGCTGGGAATGGTGCATTTCATGCAAGAAAAATATGAACTAAGAAAAACAATGAAAGGTATCAATATCCATCGATTCAGTTAAGTTAGAAACCTTGATTTCAGATTTAAAAATTTTTCTAACTTGTCTTTGACATCCAATCTATTATCAGATCCTTTTTCTGCTCTCTCAGTATACCCTTTGCCTACTTTTTGATCTTTCTTCTACATTGTCCCAAAAGATATCTTTCTAAATTATATGATCATTCTTTTTTTCTGAAAATCTTTGGATGCTTCCACATTGCATAATAATAATACCAAGCCCCTTAGTATGTTGTCTGATGTTTTCTAGTCTTACCTCTGTTAAAGCAAAAATTTCACTAGATAAAGTTAAACAGGCAAGAGAGACTATTCAAGACAATTGCAATAGGGAAGAAAGGCCAGAACTCAGTTTGAGCTCAACTCCACTGAAACAAAGGACTGGAGAGTTTTTAAGAGCTGGAGTGGTGCTGAGGGGTAGGCCATCTGTGTTTGCTATTTAACTTTACCTAAATGAAAAGTTAACTTTCTCATATCTTCATGACAGAAGTAGTTTTACAACTTGGAACAAGGCACCTGCTAAAGTTAGGCTGTTACCCTCCCACAGAAACTAAGAGATAGGGGTGCTATCTTCCTAATGTTATATTTCAAAGGAATGGCTTATAGGTACTTGAGGAAAGCATTGCTGCATTGAAAAAACAATTAGAAGCTTTTAAAAATACTTACATCTCAAAGGGGCAGAGAAAAAAAATTATTACAAGTTTCTAAAGTAAATGCTCTAACAAAAGAAGGTCAGGGGCCTAAAGTCAGGAAGATGCCTGTCTAAAGTTTTCTCAAGCTTAGAGGAATGTTAAGACTGTCTTGTTCACTTTCCAGTCTCTGCCTTGCTCTAGTTATACTCAACTAGTTACCCTTCTCTGAATATGCCACATGCTCTCTTTTAATGTCAGGATTGTACAGAATCTTTTCTCAGAGGGGTAGCATCCTATTCAAAAGCTTTCAACAATTTTCATTGCTCTTACGATCTAGCATATAGTCTTTAACATGGCCTACAAGCCTTGCCTATCTTGCCCTGCCTAGGGTTGTAGCTCATCTTACATTGCTCTCCCCCAATATTCTGCACCACTACAAGTTTTTTTGTTGTGGTCATGGTGATTTTTAAAGATCAATATTTGAATCTGTTCTACTTTCTTCTTCCAAACAGTATTTGTACATACAATTCTCTTTCTTGATTCTATCTTTCATTCTGCCTATTTGACTCCATCATGCCTAACCATCATTTTCTTAGGGTACATTTGGGTACTATTTTATATATTTTTACAGATCCTCATTCTATGTCTTCGTAGAATATACTTCAGTTTGTAATTGTATATTCATTAAGGAGACTAAGTCATTTCTGTCTCATACATTAGATTGTAATAAATCAGGGGTTGAATCTATGGCTAAAAATTATATATTTATTATTATGCCTACCCCAGTGCTTGGAACACAGGTGTTCTCAAAAAAAAAATTTTAAAAAAAAGAGTGCATAAATAAATAAATAAGTTTATGAATCCTTCAACGTTCAATTTGAATATAATTTCCTTGGTTAAATCCTTCCTCTGCCTTTAGAAGCAGAGTTAAACACTCCTTTATCTGTGCTTCTACTTATCATTGTACAAAAATCCAGAATAGTATTCATTACATTGTATGATTGTGTAAAAACCAGTCTCTTTTACTAGATTATAAGTTCCTCGAAAGTAGGAACTTTTTGACTTATTAATGTTCATAGATATCTCATCTCGTAGAAAAATGCCTGATAAGTAGTTCAAGTAGATAAAATGTTCAATGAATTAATAAGTATTTATTAAGTACTTATACTGTCTAATATTAGCATAGTGTGATATCTGTTGATCTGATATTCATAAGCATTGTGGAAATTTGAAGTCTTTTTTGGTATGTCCTTAGTTTTTAAATGTATGTTTCAATAATATATACTGAAAATCTTTGAAAGAATACTCTTGTTGATATAAATACTCAACTACTGTTTAATCCTTTCTCAGTTATATCAGGAAGAGAAATTTAAAGAATATGTATGACTGAGTGATCAAAATATGTAATAATAAACTAAATGTCTAGTTAAGTAGACAAAGGTTGTAATTGAATTTAGGTATGTATAATCTTTATTGTTTGTCATCATGATCATGAATTCAGTGTTCATTGTTAGCAGTTTAATTCTAGATAGTCAGATAGATAATAGAGAAAAAGGGAGATAGTTCATTTGTATATTTAATTTCCCAAGAGTGCAAACTTTACTTCAATGCTAATGATGACTCAAAATCTTCTAAAATGTGTGTGTTCACTGAGACCATAAAATGTCTTTGCAATGGGAAATTAGATTTTATAATTTAAGTTATATAAAAAATAAATTGGTTTTAAGATAATCAGTCTGTAAATGAACTCCTTGCCATTTTTAATTTAAATCTATCTATCTACCTACCTGTCTATCCATCTATCCATCCATCTGTTATCTATCTGCTTGCCTAGTGTGATTTTATTTGTGAGGGACATAACATTTTTATGGGCTCTTCTCCACTGTTAAAAAATATGTATCACCCATGCTAGATTTGGATGAAAATACAAAGCCAAATTTGATTCCTATCATAGGACATTGAAAAAATGGAATTTAACACAAAAATAATCAATGAACTAAAAAAGACTATATTTATTTAAAAACTTGATAAGTTTAATAGTAGTTAAGAGAAAAGGGATATCACCATATAGTATAAATTTCAGGAAGATTTCTTAAAATGTTTGATCTAGATCTTGAAACTTGGGGAGAAGAACTGGTTTTCAAATAAGTGAGGTTCAAATAAGTTAGGTTGGCTGGAAAAACACACACACATACACACACACACACACACACACACACACAAAGCATCAAACCAAAATCTCAAGCTAAAATACACTATAGTATGGTGCTGGAAAACTACAGCCTGTGCAGGAGGAAGCATCCAGTTACTATGTTGTGAGCAAAACATTAGAGAATTAAGATATAAACAGTGGCACTGCTTTGTTGTTTCAAGGCACAAATTCAACAATTATATTCTGTGTAATAAGGATTATTCTGTATTCACTGGTACTTTCAACTACTGCTACAAAAATTGATAATAATATCATTCAGACAGATTTTTCTTAACTTTTTTTTGGTTTATTTCCTTATAAACTTTTATGTTTAAATTAAGGATATGTATATAATTTCTGACAATGAGGAAGATAATTTATGTCCCTGATAATATAGCTTCCCTTTGATCATTTGCAGAGCATAAACATTTATAAACATATACATACACACACACCATGAATTACTTTTCTTCCTGTCTCTCCCAGCTTCAATATTTTAAGATAAGAGGATTCTACATGAGAATGCCAGGTGTCAATATGTGTTCACTTTTATCCCCAGTCATGAGATGTGTACTAAATGTATGTTGAAAAGAAAGGAGTCCAGACGGAGGGATGCAGTGGGGCAATGGCTACTTAGGAAAGCAGTATTCTGTACTTGGTTTCTGATCTATACAGAGCCTTGTCTTTTAATTAAGGTAAGAGAATTGGAGTAAGCAAAACCTAAGCTTACCCATTTCTTGATTGGTGTTTCAGATCAGAGGCTGAAGTATACAAAAAGAAGCCACTAAATCTTACCCCTAGTGGATGTTCACCATTGACACTGATGAGTTGATAATGGCTAGCCTAAGTTTTCAGTGCTGATGTGAGTGCTTCATTGCTGAATATTCCTAATTGTGTTTTAATATGGCATAGGGAGATATAGTAGAGACTGCTGCGTTGACATCATCTTAACTGAAATATGCTATTGTTCATCCTTTTAATGAAGAATTAGTTTAATGTCTTTTCTGATGAAAAATACTTATTCACTTTGGATAATAAGAGGTTGCATTTTCTCAATCCACATTAATAATAATTTCTAAAAGTCTCATCAAAATAGAGTTATAAAAATAGAGTTATATTTGACTGGAAGATCAGAACTTATGGATATGTTCTCATAAACAGTTTCAAAGTGTCTGGTCTCTGTTATTCCTGAAGAGAGATGATAGTCATTTCTCTACTCCTAAGCATCTTTAGAAAATTAATTATGTTTTTCAGTTATCATATAACCTTACTGGCCTCCCATAGGATTAAATTTCAAAATATGTGAGTTTAGTAGTCTTCTCTGAAACATCTTTTATTTCTCTTGAGTACTAAGTTTCTACTTCTTGAGAAGTTAAAGTATAGATGAAAGTCCAGGGTAAAAATTGACAATTTATATCAACAGTTACCTTTTATTTTGTTGCTGATAAAGTTTGGGTCACATCTTCCTATTGTTATCATTCATTTCCAACAGGTACTTAATTTTTGCCCACTTTTCATAATGTTATGTTTAGAAACCTAGTAAGCTTATTTAGATTTCTGTAGGTACCTTGAGGGGGATGCTCAATAGCTTTTGCTTTTCAAAATTCACTTTCTACCCTTTTCCAGCTGGCTCTCTGCCCAAGAGGTTGACCGATGATATGGATTCCATGTATTTTAGATGCCAGTTGATGTTGGCTAATGGGGAGTCTGGCAAGAGATCTAGAGGGAGAGAAAGAGTGGAATCAGCATATTTATTCTCCTAACTCCATCATTTCTAGGTCAAATCAAGATAGTTGTATTCCTTGTATGAAGGATAAAGTTTCTTTCAAGCACATACTCTATACAAATGCATGCTCTATACAATTGTACTGAATTGAATAGTATCCCCCCAAATTCATGTCCTTCCCAGAACCCCAGATGTGAACTAATTTGGCTGTAGGGTATTTGTAAATGTAATTAGTTAACATGAGGTCATACTAGGGTAGGGTAGACCGTAATTCAATATGACTAGTGTCCTTTTAAGAAGAGAGATGACACAGAGACAAATAAATACAGGGACAGTGGCCATGTGAAGGCAATGGCGGATATTGTAGTGATGCGTCTACAAGCCAAGGAACACCAAGGATTGCCCACAACTCCCTGAAGCCAGGAAGAGGCAAGGATGGATTCTTACCTAGAACCTTCAGGGAAAGCATGATTCTGCTGAAACCTTGATTTCAGACTTCTAGACTTCAGAACTGTGAGAGAATACATTCCTATAGTTTTAAGCCATCCATTTTGTGGTACTTTTTTGTGGCTGCTCTAGAAAATTAATACAACCTCTGTCTCCGTCAGAATTCAGGTAACTTCTTCCTTTCTTTGGGTCTTTGGGGCCAAGAGTAGTAACAGATATATCTCTGACTAATGTACTATCCCTTGATGTTTCCTTTTATTGCTACAGTTATAAATCACCTCTTTATTTATAAAGAAACCTTCCTCAAATTATCTTGTTTCAAGTATGGCATTTTTTTCTTAATGAAACCCTGACTGTTAAGCAATTTTTCCTCCAAGTGACCAGGAAAGTAGCAATTAAATACATTACTGAGATTAGGTTGATACATACTTTGAAGGAAAAAAAATAATTTTCTAGCCTAAAGAAAATGAGACATGTCTAATCCTTATCTCAATTGGCAGCATAGCAAGAAGTACAGGTAGATAGCCAGGCTTTGGTAAATCACATGGCTGTAGCAACAAATCATTATGGCAATATTAGTGATTATAAAAACTGTAGAGTCACATTGCTTCTTGGATTAGCTCTAGAAATCACACATAAACAAAAATACCCTAGCCCAGGCAACAGAGTGAGACCCTATATAAAAAAAAAAAAAGTTATAAACCATTACCATGTAATTATAATTATCTGTTCAAAATTAGAAGGCCTCCATGGTAGCTTTAAAGGAGTTGGTTATCTCTGCTATGAGGACCAAATCCATGAACGGATTGGAAGGATTGCAGACTTTGAAGAACCAATTCAATACTCAGCTCTACCAGGTTTCTTACACAAATGTGTGAGGACTGTTGAAGAAGTAGCAGAAATTGAGACATGGAATTTACGTAGGTACACTTACAGATGAGGCTAAGAACTTTAAACCTCACTGTTCCCTTGAATGCCTTTTTACCCTTGCAAATATCATATTTCCCCTGTGAAGGAATGGTCTTAGATATTTAGAAGTGTTTCAATGAATACACCACTAGTGGAAGCAAGCATTTCTCCTTAGTACCCAGACAAGCGCCTCACATTACCCTTAGGCTCATCCTTGACAGGGGTATACTCACCTAGGATTTTTTATTTAATTAGTGGCTTCAGCATTTGAGCCTAACAATAATAGTTAATTTTGTTGGGTAATTGAAGCCTGGATGAAATGGTGGCCTTTAGTTAATGAAGCCTTAATGCCAGAAGTTCCTTGTTGTACTGCAGAGAAATGTGTCTGAGAGTTCCCAGAAATGAGTACCTTGGAATAGATTTATTATAAGAAACCTGCTCAGCTACCCCTAAACCACACCCTCTGTCAGTAAGGGAGGTTGTGCCCTTCATTAAAGAATTAAGAAATATATTGATTAGGGAGCACTAGCATCACTAAAGAGACCTCTGAGGGTTCTCCTCTGTAAGTCAGAAATAATGTAAGAAAGAAGATGGAAAAGGATGCTATAATTAAGCTGAACTCCATGATTCAATGAGAAAAAATGAAATCCTAGGATGATGGAGCTTGGTGGTATTGCTTAAATATCATAGATGAGGTCAAATTAATTACTAAAATAAGCTACAGGGATTGCACGAGAACCAGAGTGTTTTGACATACAAATAGTTATTTGAGACAGTAATGAATCAATCATAAAATCCTTAAAAGAAATGGGCAGGTGGATATGATTCTGTTTGATACATATAGATGGAAATTCTAGATATTTTGTTTAGAAATCTGAATCTAGCCAATCTTATAAAGATTCATGTACTCTTAACCTTGTGTAAGGGTGTAAGCCAGTTCACATACCTAGTGCTACATAGAGAGAGTCTCAGATCCTTTGGGGAAAGATTCTATAATAAAACCACATGGTTAGACCATTAATGTTCATGCAAGACTTTCCCAAAGAGACATGCAGAATTTCCAAGTTGATTGTACACTGGGAAAAGAAATGCCCCTGGATATTCCTGAGTTAATTGATATAGACTCTGCTTTTGTCCTTATCCTCAAAAACCCCAAATGTTACAAGTCATGAACTAATGTAGTCAAGTGACAATTGAAAGGTTGGCTTAAGTCAGTTTAACAAGTGTTCAATGAGACCATGGATTCATCCTGGGGTTATTTACCCAGTCCTAGAAAGTATATTGGGAAATAAATATACTTAGTTGCTGCCAGAATCTCTGTATTTGCTATTAATACAAGCACAGTGAGGGTGGGAAGGGTATGAACTTATCATTATTGTGAGAAAGTTATGAAGGTGTCTATATGAATGCCCTGCCATAATGATAAACTAAAATTAATACTACATCCCCTGGAAAAAGTGCTAAGACTATAGCCAGTAAATTGAGAAATACAGTGATTCTTACCACATCTGCATTTAACTTGCTTGTTTGGCCATTGCAAAACCAAAAAGGGTTATAAGAAATAGTGGTAGAAAACAAGAATAAATAAAATAAAATACTTTTTCACAAGTTGATATCAATAATTTCTTTGGTTCTGAATATGGTAACTGTACTGGAGAAAATCATACAGTTGCTGACACAAAGTATATAGATATTGACTTAGAATATACTTTTATTTATTTTTTATTCTCATTACAAAGGTAAATCAGAAATAAGTTGAATTTATATAGAAAAGCCAAAAATACAGCTTTGATCTCTTAAACCAGGACTGGTTTAAGTTTGGTTTCCACCCTGCTCAATCCTGCCTTGTTATCTCAGAGAATATCATTTCAGAAATGAGACAGAAACTACAATTTTCAAAATAAAATATGAGTCCTAAAAGATAAACTGTACCAAACTATGACATGCAATAAAAGCTAAGCTCAATTTTTAAAAACAATTTATTTTAATACCCAGTCATTCAGATTCAGAAGTTTCATAACAGCAACATAATATCATAACAATAGTGACTCCACATGGATTCATGTATTTCAAATATAGACTACCTAGTGCTCCCAAAATTTGTGTGGTTTACAAATTCTGACCAGTTTTCAAAACTCAAAGACACCTTTGACTTGTATTTTTATTGCAGCCTTGTAAGAGCTCAGAGGACTCTGCTAAGACATACCCAAACCCCTGACCCATGGAAATTATGAGATAATAAATGTATGTTAAGTTGCTAAGTTTGGGATATTTTTGATGCAATAGAAAACTAATATAGACTTTGGTACCAGAAGTGGAATGGTGTGGTTACAGTTATCTAAAAATGTGAGTAACTTTAGAACTGGGCAAAGTACTGATGCTGGAAGAATTTTGAGGAGCATAATAGAAAGCCTAAATTGCTTTAACACATTAACTGCCATATGAGTTGAAAACAACTAGTTTTGAGCCTGTGGCCTCATGAAACATATGTAAGTCACGCATCTCTTCATCTTGGGAGCTGCATGAACTATTTTTCAAGTTGCATATAACTCATACACAGAAAACAATAAAAAATAACAAATGTTTCATTAAATTAGAAAGGATCATTGTGTTTTCAAAGTTTTTGTTCTATTTTCGTAATAAAACACCATGGCCCCAAGGAAAAAATTATTTTTTCTAGTGTGGCAGTCAATGTGTTAAGCAGATTGTTAGTAGAAATCTGGCGTGGAAGCAGCTGCAGCTGAGGGCTCAGAAAGAAGCAAGAACAGGTTATTAGAAACAGAGGAATGGGGACTTCTCATTATGTACCAGCAGAAAGCTAAGAAAAATTGCCTCCTTCGGTAATGTGAAAAGCAGAACTTTTTTTCCCCCACATACAAACTAGAAATGTTACATGATGAATTTAGTTATATGGCTAAGAAGATTTCCAAGAAAGTTATTGAAGGTGATATCTGGTTTCTTCTTGATGCTTATAGTAAAATGGAAAAGGAGAGAGAGAAATTGAGGGAGGACTATTCAACAAAAAGGAACCAGGACTTGATTTTTGAAAATTCTTGGTCTCCTTATGGAAAAAGATGCTAAAATTAAGAGATTCACTGTCAGAAAAGCATGCTCTAGAGTAAAGGCCAAGATGTTAACTGTACATTTTGCTAAAATCTTAGATAAAAAGGTCAGAGTATTCAGTCACACAAAGGGCTCTTTTATGATAGTAAGGGTGTGCCTCACAGATCCTCTCAATAAAATTATAGGTACCCTAGGAAGCTTAAGGGTATTGTCCCTCAGCCATTTCAGTAGGATCCAAAAGTAGAGGTGTTACCTCAAAATATCTGTAGGCGTACCTTTTGTCTAATGCAGTGAAGTTCAGTGAAATCCATGGTAGACTTACAAAGTTTTTGAGAAATTTAATTCAGCAAAAAACTGCCAGCTTGAACTGAAAGAAACAGAAAGGGTACAAAATAAAAAGGGACTTCTGGAGCCCCAAAATTCTACTGGCAGCAATCATGCCAATACAATTTCTCTGTAAATACATGCTCCCTTTCATAAAAACAGAAAGTTTGACTCCGAAGACACAACTGAGATCCCAAACAATAGAAATGAGAACCAGGGAGGATTATTTCTGGGCTTTAAAACCCAGAGGAACTATGGCTGGAATTTGTCCAGCTGTACCTCAGAATTGCTATGGACCAGTGACTTCTTTTTACCTTCCTTTCTCTCCATGTTTGAACCAGAATAACTATAGCTGTTATTCTATGCATGTCCCACTATTTGGCTGTGTTTAGGAAAGATAATTTTTCTCTAGTTTCACAGGCCCACCGATGGTAAAAAATTGTAGCCAAAGAGCTGTACTTAATGGGTTAGATACACTCAGGAGTCTCATCTACACCTGAACTTGATCTAGATGATAATATCATGGATTTTGATTAAATGAGCCAATTTGGTAAGGGGATGAAACTGTTAGGAACCTTGGGAGGTGGTGAGTGTATTTTGCATGTGAAAGGATTGTGTATCTCTGGAGGCTAGATGGCAGAGTGTGGCAGACAGCCTCCAAGGTATCCCGCAATGGCTCCAACTTCTCTCTTGGTGTTCATAACTTGGTGGTTCTGGTTCTGAGGTATAGGGAGCCATGTGCAAGGAACATGAAAGTAAAGAACAGACACCAGCCAACATCCAACAAAAAAATGAGAATCCTAGATCACAGTCACATGCAACTGAATTTTGTAAACCACCTGAGAGAGGCTAGAAGCAGATTCTCTCCAAAAACCTCCAAATAAGAGCTTAGGCTGGCCAAAATCTTTATTTTGGATTCGTGGGACCCCGAGCAGAAACTAGTTGTCCTACCAGAACTGTGAGATAATAATTTGTGTTTTGTAAGCAAAGTTTATGATAATTTGTTACAGCAGCAATAGAAAACCAAAACAATCTATGGAGAAGAAGAGAGTGATAGGTGTGAAATATTTAAATCCTAGTGTAAAATAAAATAAAATTGACATGTAGTATATTGATAAATCAGTAAGTGCCACACATTTTATTATCTAGATATGTGGAAATAAATATTAAAAAAAATAAAAAATAAAAGTGGTTGGGTCTAGAAATCAGAACTGGGGGTGGTATGAAGGTTTAGAGCCGAGGACCGCTTTTAGTATTATATGACTTTTAAATGTATGTGCTTATATCACATTAATAACTTTTTGAAAATATATTAATAAGTTCTATCTATCAATATTGTTGATAATTTTTGTTTCCTTTAAAGACATTTTTGTATATTTTCAAGTTTTAAAAAATGAATAATTATTACTTTTATGATTAGAAAAATGTTTCATAATTTCTGGTGCCCATATTTGGCAGAACCCCTCTTTAAAATGATATAGCAGACCAGGGAGAGTCTAAGATGGCAAACTAGAAGCAGCCTGCACAACACTGCTTTCACGGAGAGCATTGAAAGTGGTGAATAGATACCCATCTTTGTATTGATCATCTGAGCAAGAGCACTGGGAGAGGAGTCATGGAGAGGAGGCAGGGGTGAAGTGAAGAAGATGGAAGTGGGGTGAACTTCTCAGCAGGACCGGAGGTAATAAGGGAAGTTGCCCATACATGGGAAAGGGACAGAGGAGAAAATACCAGCTCCATGCAACCAGAGTGGCGGAAGGACCCCTCCGCTGAAGCAGGCCTCTGAACTGATACAAAGCCTCTGACTGGAGGCTGTGCAACTGCGTTGCTCAAGAGAGAAGGGACAGTTGTCTTGCAAGCCCTGGGTGCTGTGGCTGGCGCCATTGTAACATCCCAACCCGAGATTGCTACTTTTGCCCAGGGGTCAGATCTGTGACTACAGCTTCCCCCTTTCCCCTGACAGGCAGGGAGAGAGCAGGGAATCCTGGAGCTCGCATGCACCCCCTGGGCAGGTGACATGCACCCCAGCTGCCATTGCTGCCAGGGACCCTGGGTAGAGCAGGGGGCCACAGGCCTGGCACCTGCTGCTGTGGCCTGGGCAAACCTGTTCAACTGAACTTCCCGTGGGATCTGGTGGAGAATGTGCTCATAGCCCTTGGTGCCCACTGCCCACTGACAGGGAAGCTGGACCACTGATGCTGCCACCACTTCCTGAAAGGCCCCAAGTGGGACAAAAGCCAGTGCAACTATGGCTTTTGCATAGGAGTGGTCTGCACACCATGGACCCACACCATCCTACACAGGCATCCTACATACACCCTGCCCCATGGCTGCCTCAATTCACATGTGTGAGTGCTGCACCCTGTGGACCTGTTCCATCCCATGTAGGAGCCCTGCCCCATGGGTATGCTCAGTCCAGGAGTCTTGCTTCACACCATGCATGAACTGTGACCTGCTGGCATGATCCACACATGGGGCCACTCCATGCACCACCCTGTGAGCTTGCAGGGCTGCTATGCCTTGTGCACCTGCTATGCCTTGTGTGTGCTCCACCTTGCATGGACCTCATCCCATCCATGTGCCTGGCACCTCAGCTGCCCAGGACTGCATGCATATGTGCTGTGCCCATTGGACCTCCTCTATCCTGTACACATGCCTCATCTTGCCAGCTGGCTCCAACTCATGTGTGAACCTAGAACCAGGTGCCAGCCCTACCACAGCAGCCCAGTGACAACCACAGGGGAACAGGGAAGATTCAGAAGAGCAGCAGCATTAAAGTCTCACAGTGTATCCACCCCTCTCCAGCCTGGTCAAGTTTCCAGAGTAGAACCCATGCACACCATCCAGGGGCCCATCCTTCACTGAGCAACAGAGGAAGTCCAAGCAGAGGAGGAGAGGTGTACCATATCTGCTACCTGTTTTGAGCTGAGAAAAGTGGCCCTAGATTAGAAGCCACCAGCATTAAAGGTCCAGCAATATGAAAAAACAGGCTGTCTTGACACCCCAAAAGGATCACAATAGCTGTCCAGTAATGAATTCCAAGCAAAAGGAAATGGTTGAAATGACATATATGGAATTCAGATTATGGATGGCAAGTAAGATGAATGGAATTGAGGAGATGGTGGAAAACCATCTCAGAGAAATCAAAAAAATAATGCAGGACATGAATGAAAAATTGACTGTAGGGATAGATAACCGTAGAAAAGAGATAACAGAACTAAAAAAATGAAAGAGTCATTTTGGGAATTTCAAAATACATCAGAAAGCATTAACAACAGACTAAAGAGAAGAAAGAATTTCAGAGCTTGAAGGCAAGGATTTCAAAATGACCCAATCATTAAAAATACAGAAAAAAGAACAATTAAGAATAAACAATCACTGTGAAAAATATGGGATTATGGAAAGTGACTAATATAAGAATTATAGGTATCCCTAAGGGAGAAGAAGAAAAAGCAACAAGCATGGAAAACCTATTTAAGGGAATAATAGTGGAAAACTTCCCTGATATTGCTAGAGGTTTAGATATCCAGATACAAGATACCTGGAAGATTCATAGCAAGTAGGAAATCAACAAAACACATAGTCATCAGCCTGACCAAATTCAAAGTGATGGAGAAAATCCTACAAGCTGCAAGATGAAAGAATAAGTTACTTATGAAGGAAAACCCATCAGACTAACAGAAGATCTCTCAGCATAGAACTTTTGAACCAGAAAGGATTGGGGTCCCATTTTTAATCTTCTTAAACAGAATAACTTCCAGCCAAGAATTCTGTATCCTGTAAAACTAAGTTTCAAAAATGAAGGAGAAATAAAGTCTTTCCCCGACAAGCTAACACTTAGGGAATTTGTCACCACTAGACCTGCCCTACAGGAAATGTTTAAAAGTGCTCTGTACATGGAAAAAAGCAATCAATACCCACCAATGTGAAAACACCCAAAAGTTAAAGCTCACAACTCTTGTAGAACAGTAACACAAGGGAGAAAACACAACAACTATGTATCATCCAACATGATGAACAGAACATTATCTACATTTCAATGCTAACATTGAAATAAAATGTCTTAATGCCTCTTTTAAAAGATATAGACTGGATGAATGGATGAAAAAACACATCCCAAGTATTTGCTGTCTTGAAGAACCTGTCTAACTGGCAAGGGTACTCATAGACTCAAGGTAAAGGGGTGGAAAAAAATTTTCCACAAGAATGGAAAATAAAAGAGAGCAGGAGCAGCTATTCTCATATCAGATAAAATAGACTTTAAATCAATAATGATTAAAAAAAGACAAAGATGGTCATTACATAATAATAAAGGGAAAAATTCAGCAAGAAGAGAAAACAATCCTAAATATATATACAGCTAACATTTATTTTATTCATAAATAAAATACTACTATATCTAAGCAAAGAAATAAACAGCAATATCATAATTGCTGTGGATTTCAACACTCCACTGAAATAGCTGGACATATTATTGAGGCAGAAGATCAACAAAGAAACACTGAACTTAAGCTGGACTCTAGAACAGATGGAACTAACAGATATTAGCAGAACATTCTACCCCAAAACTGCAGAATATACTTTCTTCTCTTCAGCAGATGGGACATTTTCCAAGACAGATAATATGTTAGCCCACAAAACATGTCTCAGAAAATTCAGAAAAATCGAAATCATTCCATGTATCTTCTCAGATCACAGTGGAATAAAACTAGAAATCAAATCCAAGAGAAACTCTCAAATCTATACAAAGTTATAGAAATTTAAAAAAACCTGCTGCTGAATGGTCCTTGGGTCAATGACATAATTAAGATGGAAATCAAAACACTTTTTGAACCAAATGACAATCAGGACACAAACATCTAAAATCTATGGGATACAGCAAAGCATTGTTAATAGGGAAATTCATTGCCTTAAATGCTTACATCAAAAAGACAGATCATAAATTAACAACCCAATGTCACACCTCAAGGAACTAGAAAAAGTAGAACAAATCAAACTCAAAGCTAGCAGAAGAAAAGAAATAGGAAAGATCAGGGCAGAACTAAACAAAATGGAAACAAACAAAAATACAAAGGATTGATTAAACAAAAAGTTGATTCTTTGAAAAGACAAACAAAATTGTTAGGCTTCTATCTAGATTAACCAGAAATAAAAGAGAAAGGACACAAGCTCAATCATAAATTAAAAAGGAGACATTGCAACTGATATCACAGAAATACAAAATATCATCCATGAATACCACAAAAATCTCTACTCACACAAACTAGAAAACATAGAGGAAATGGATAAACTCCTAGAAAAGCACAGCCTCCCAAGCCTGAATCAGGAAGAAATAGAAATTCTGAACAGACCAATAACAAGCAGTGAGATTAAAGAGTAATAAAAAGCCTACCAAAAAAAAAAAAAAAGTCCCTGACCAGATGGAGATATAACTGAATTCTACCAGATGTACAAAGAATTACAGTTACCTATACTACAGAAATTATTCTATAACATCAAAAAGGAGGGAATCCTCCCTAAAACATTCCTTGAAACCAGTATCAACTTGACACCAAACACAGGAAAGGACACAACAAAAAAGTAACTACAGACCAATATCCCTTGTGAATATAGATGCAAAAATCCTCAACAAAATTCTAGCAAACTGAATTCAACAGCACATCAAAGAGATAATTCACCGTGATCAGGTGGGTTTCATCCTAGGTATGCAAGGATGGTTTCACATATGCAAATCAACAAATGTGAATCACCATGTAAATAGAAGCAAAAACAAAGACCACATAATCATCTCAACAGATGCAAAAAAAAAAAAAAAAAAAGCATTTGCTAAAATCCAGCACCCTTTCTTGGTAAAAGCCATCAACAAACTAGGTATAGAAGGAACACACCTCAAAATTATAAAAGCTATATATGACAGACCCACAGACAACATTGTACTGACTAGGGAAAAGTTGAAAACATTCTGCCTGAGAACTAGAACAAGACAAGGGTGCCTAGTGTCTTCACTTCTATTCAATGTAATACTGGAAATCCTAGTCAGAGCAATTAGGCAAGAGAAAGAAATAAAGGGTATTCAATCAGGAAAGACAAGGTAAAACTATCTCTGTTTGTTGGTGATATCATCTTGTATCTAGAAAACCCTAAAGACTCCACCAAAAAACTCGCAGAATTAATAAATAAATTAAATAAAGTCTCAGATTACAAAATCATTGTATACAAATCAGTAGCATCTGTATATTCTATTAATAGTTAAGCTGAGAGTGAAATCAAGGACTGAATACCATTTACACTAGCTGCAAAGAAAATAAAATACCTAGGAATATACTTAACCAAGGAGGTGAAAGATCACTACAAAGAGAACTACAAAATGCTGATGAAAGAAATCGCAGGTGACACAAACATATGGAAGAACATGCCGTGCTCATGGGCTGGTAGAATCAATATTGTTAAAATGTCCATACTGCCCAAAGTAATTTACAGATTCAATGTAAATCCCCATCAAAATACTCTCCAATGTCATATTTCACTCATCTAGAAAAAAATAATTCTATGCTTCATTTGGAAACAAAAAAGAACCCAAATAGCCAAAGTCATCTTCAGCAAAACACCCAAATCTGAATGTATCACATTACCTGACTTCAAATTATACTTCAAGGCAATAGTAACCAAAACAGCATGTTACTGGTATCAAAGCAGATACATAGACCAATGCAACAAAACAGAAAACCCAGAAATAAAATCATGTGTCTACAACCAATTAATTTTTGAAAAAGCAGACAAAAACATACACTGGGGAAAAGATCCTCTATTTAGTAAATGGTGCTGCGAAAACTTGATAGCCACATGCAGAAGAATGAAACAGGACCCCTATTTCTCACCATATACAAAGATTAATTCATCATGGAGAAAAGACTTAAATTTAAGGCATGGAACCATAAAAATTCTAGAAAAAACATAGGAAAAACTCTTCTAGACATTGGTCTAGACAAAGAATTTATGACTAAGACTCCAAATGAAAATATAGCAACAACAAAAATAAATAAGTAGGACTTAATTAAATTAAAAAGGTTCTGCACAGCAAAGGAAATAATCAGCAGAGTAAATAGACAACCTATAGAATGGGAGAAAATATTTGCAAACTATACTTCAGATAAAGGGCTAATATCCAGAATCTACAAAGAACTCAAACAAATCAGCAAGGAAAAAATAAACGCCATTAAAAAGTGGGCAAAAGACATGAACTGAAATTTTTCAAAAGAAGATAGACAAATGGCCAACAAACATATGAAAAAATGCTCAACATCACTAATCATTAGGTAAGTGAAAATTAAAACCACAGTGAGATACCACCTTATCCCTGTCAGAATGGCTACTACTAAAAAGTCAAGAAAACAATAGATGCTGGCATGGATGCAGAGAGAAAGGAATGCTCATACACTGTTGATGGGACTGCATATTAGTACAACCTGTATGGAAAACAGTATGGAAATTCCTCAAAGAAATAAATGTAAACTTACCACTTGATCCAGCAATCCCAAAACCGGGTATCTACCCAAAGGAAAAGAAATCATTTTATCAAAAAGACACCTGCACTCAAATGTTTATTGCAGTACAATTCACAATAGCAAAGATGTGTAATCTACCTAGGTGCCCATCAATTCATGAGTAGGTAAAGAAAATGTGGTCTATATGTATATATACCATGGAGTACTACTCAGCCACAAAAAGGAATGATATAATGTCTTTTGCAGCAACTTGGATGGAATGGGAGACCATTATCCTAAGTGAAGTATCTCAGGAATGGAAAAACAAACACCACATGTACTCTCTTATAATTGGAACTAAATCATGGGCACACACAGGCAGAAAGAGATGTAAAGGCCATTGGAAACCAAGAAGGTGGGAGGGTGGAAGGGGGTGAGGGGTAAAAACTTACATATTGGGTATAATGAACACTATTCTTGTGATGGGCACACTACAAGCCCTGAGTTAAGGATTATACAAGGCATCCATAGAACAAAAACCTTTGTACCCCCCTAATATTTTGAAATTAAAAAAAAAAGAAATCTTAAATTGCCCATAATCTCAAGATCCAAAAATAACCACTGTATTTTTGTATTTTTCTTTCAATATTTTTTTCTGAAAATAGAATTTAAAGGAGGGAAGTATTTACATAATTCAATTTACAATGTAAATACAGTTTTCTATCCAGATCTTTTCACTTATAATGATCTTATGAGTGTTTTCCTATGTTATTTAAAATTATTCAAAGGCATTGTTTTAATGAATGGTATTTCCCTGTGTAGTTATATTACAGTTAACAATTCTGCTGTGGTGGGACATTTGAGTTGCTTCCAAATAATTCTGCAATAAACATCTTTGTATATAAAAAATGATATAACAGTACTTATTTATATATGAATGTGCTAGAAATTGCATACACATATTATCTTGATATCTTTTCTTTTCCAGAATATTTAATATTATCCAGTGTCTTAGCACAGGTAGTGTGATAATTTCTTAAAATTCATTGAGTAAATCCTTATAACTATCATTATCATTCGAAGCACTCTTTTATGTACAATTAAATCTTGTACTGAATTGTATTTCTTTGAAGTACTTCTTTAAGGTATTTGTATTTGCCTACCAATCTTTACTATTGGCATGTTTAATTTGTTACTATGAGCATCTCATTTTATACGAGGAAAGATAGAGCCAGAAAGGTGAAGCAACATTTATGAGAGCACACTAGAGCTAATGAGCTGAAAAGCTGAGGTATAAACACAAACTATTTGGTAGCCATACTGGAGGTCTTTCTGGTATATCATGTGAAAAACTCTTTATTCAGAATTTGTGTTACCAGTACATTGAATTTTACTTTTCATAATAAACTATATTATACAAAAATAATTAAAATCTAGTCAATCCTTACATTATGATGCTGGTATTGCCACATACCCCTTGTCATAAATTGTATAATCAACCCAAGAAAAAATACTAATCCTGGCTATCTCTCCTTCCATTCTCCAAATATTTCAATCCTGGATCCATTAAAAATAGTGATTTTTTTACAGCAGTCTGTGAACTGGAAACCATCAAGAGTGCTAAAGTCAGATTTTTTTCTTGGCTGTTTTTTATTTCATTTCCTCATTTCTTTTTTTATGAGATTGGTTTATGTTATTTGATTTCTCATTAAATTTTATATCTGTGGATTTATTTTATGATTTCTCAGATGTGCCAAGACTCCCTTGCTGCAAGTGATAGTAATAAGATGGATAACTTTGAGGAGACAACTTACTTGATAAAAAATTATGTCTATATGTTTTCCTACCAAGAGCATTCTGTTATATTTATTGTTTTAAGGATAACCTATAGATCTCTATGTTCTGAATTCTGTTTGTGTTCTTTTTAAACCATTCTTTATGTCATCTATGTAGCAGCAAATAAAATTCAGATTTATAAATGCTTTTTATTTTATATTTTACCATTTGTGACTATGGCTTATAAAAGTGAACCATAGCCATAGACCTAGGGTGGAAACTAATTGGATCTCTTGGAACATTGTTACTTTTTTAATCAAACAACAATAATAATACTAACCCTCTATTCTTCATAGGACTGCTATAAAAGTAAAATGAGCAAATATTAATAAAAATGTATAGATGTATAGAAATGGGAAAACAGTGCTATTGTTGTAATTGTTGTTTTCCTTTGTGTTGGAATACGATATACATAGTCATGATCATTATTTGCACGTGCAGTTGTTCCACAACATTCAGCCGATTCTCTCTGGCTTTCCTTTCACAAAGTTCGCATGAGAGGTGTTTGATTTCATTTTATAAGAATAAGCATAGTAGTTCACAGGGCTACTATAGTTTGTGATTCAGTATTTTAGAAACACAAGGGGAATTTAAAAGATACATACCAGTAATTCAAAGGTTCACTATATAGTATAGTGATCTCTGGTAGAACAATTGAGTTATAGCAGAGAGTTTATTTATGTACCCAGTAGAATCTAGAGGTGAATAAGTAAAATGTTGTGGACTTGCACTTATAATATTTTAAAAACTTATATAGTTGCTATATGAGTAATAAAGTTTAAAAATAATATAAAATTATTTCTTAATGTAATACAATTATATTAAAACAACTAGGAGGTAGTTCTTATACTGTATTTTCTCAAAAAAAATTTTAAAATATAAAAAGGGATGACAAAATTATTTTGATTTAGATTGTGGTATTTCTCCTTGTAAGAGAAATTTTTAATCAGAGCCATGAAACTCTTCAAAATTGTGTGTAGCATGTATGTGTGTGTATATGTGACCATTTTCATGGAAAATGCATAGCTTTAATCTAAATCTTTGAAACACCATAATCTACTAAAATATGAAGTCCACTGTTCTACAAGTTTGGAACAGCTAAGCTACACAATACCTGCTTCCTTTTGTAAGAATGTGAATTCAAGTGGAAAATCATAAGATTAGTAAAAAGTGACTTATTTATGTTGCTTAGCACCACAATATTGAGAAAGTCATTCCCACAATTCTCTTAAAATTGAAATTCACACAGACTGTTGTTAAAGGTCAGAAAATATTCAGTGAATTGGCAAAAAAAAAGGTCAGATTTAGATAAAAAAAGAAGAATGTTAAATTAAAACTATCAAAAATTTATAATCACAATGATGTGAAAGCCACGAGTAAATGAGAAGCCTAAATTCTAATCTCAGCACTAATGGAGGCACTTTCTGTGGGATTGTACGATTTTAAAATGTTATGCTTGCAAGTGACAGAAATTCAATTTTCCCTAGCTTAGGCCAAAATTAGTACAACCAAAGAGGAAATTTCCTTTTTGGTCAGAGAACATACTTTGTATGATTCCAAATTGTTTAACTTTACAGACATTTATTTTACGGCTCAGAATATAATTTATATTGGTAAATGTTAAAAGTGTACTTGGAAAAAGGGTTATTCTGCATTTGTTGGGGGTAGAATTCATAAAATATCAAGTAGATCAATTTGGTTGATACTGACGTTCAAGAATTCTATGTGTTAGTGATTTTCAACTTGTTCTACCAATTATTGTAAGGGAATGTTGAAATTTCCAATTAGACTTGTGAATATTTCTATTTCTCTTTTCATTTTATTACTTTTTACTTCATGGATTTTGAAGTTCCATTTCATAATTGTATATTTTTCTATTTCTTCTTGTATTCACATAATTTTTGATTCATGTATTTTAAAGTTCTCTTATTAGGTACATAAATGTTTAGGGTTGATATGTCCTCTTAATAAATTGACCACTTTATCATTGCGAACTCTTTATCCCTGTTAATATTCTTTGATTGAAAATCCAGTTTTATTTTGATTAGTATTTGTTTCTATTTTAACTTCATCATGTCTCTTTATCATTAAACATATTGATGGAATGTTCTCTTGATATGATGTAATAAGACTGTAATCATTCTTTATGTCTGTGATTATCTCAAAAATGCATAATTAAAGTCTAATCATGAGAAAAGCATCAAAAACATCCAAATTGAGGGATATTTTACAAAATAACAGACCAGTGTTCCTCAAAACTGTCAAGATTATCAAAAACAAGAACAATTCTAAGATACTGTAACAGTCAACAGGAAACTAAGGAGACATGACAACTAAACTTCACAGAACAAATTCCTTTATTAAAAGGATTTGTTCTGTAAAATTTGGATTCAGCCAAAAGTCCATACTCAAGGATCCAGAAGGCCACATGTGGCCCCAAGGCCGCAGGTTCCCCACCCCAATCTGGGAATTTAAAACTTCTAAAATAAAAAATTTTGTTTAAAAAAAAAATCCAAAACCTCAAGGGACTGATTTGTTTTCTAGTTAATATCAATCAAGGTATTATTGAGCCAACTGTAAAACCTTAGGAGATGGGAACTGCAGTGTCCGCAATGTCTGCAGAAGAATAGATGTTACTACAGTAAACAGGCCTTTGCAAGACAATGGAAGGATGCTATCATACTTCTCTTTATGTACTCAGTTCCTACAGTTATACAGTTTATCTACTGAATCATCAATTTATCTCCCTATTCTGGAACAGTCCTAGGAACATACAAGTCTCTAATATTTCTCATAAGGAACAAAATATGTACTTTCATTATATGATATTCCTCCTGAAACTACTGCTCAACTTTTTTTCTGGAATTTCACAGCAAATTTCAAAAGAGTTGGCTGTAGCAATATTCTCTCCGCTTTCTCATTTCCCATAGCATACTCAGATGACTCTCCTTCCTCAACACGCCACTAAAAATACTCTTGCCAGTGTTACCCATGACTTCCAAATTACACAATTCAAAGGTTACTTACCTACTTTAATTATAGCCAAATTCTCAAAACCATTTGACGCTTACAACTCTCCCATCTCTTAAAAACACTTCTCTTGGCTTTCATTACACCATACTTACTCTCTTTCCACCTTATTGGATGTTTCATTTCAGGCTCTTTCCTTACTTCTTTTCTGCTAGGGCTGTAAATATGGTAGGACATGAAGGATCTATCCAATGTCCTCCACTGCTGTTCATATGTACTGTTTTCTTAGGTGATGATAAACAGTACAGTGACTGTAAATCCCATCTTTATAATGGTGACTCCTAATTATGTATTTCTACTTCTGTCCTTTTACTGAGCTACAATGTTGCATATCCCATATCTATTCAACATCTCCATTTAGCTATCTGAGATACATTTCAAATTCAACATAGGCAAGCAGAACTCTTATTTTAGTGCCACTGACTTATTTCTCTCTGCTCTTTCCCATCTCATTAAGTGGTATTACCATCTATTCCATTGTTCAAAAGAAAGAAAAAAAGAAAGAAGGAAAGAGAGACAGAGAGAGAGAGGAAAATAAAACCTTACAATTTCTCTAAATAATTGCCAAGTTATTCTAATTTTACTTCAAAAATTTACCTTGTAGATGGGTGCAGTGACACATGCCTATAATCCCAGCTACTTGGGAGGCTGAAGTGGGAGGATTGCTTGAGCCCAGGAGTTCAACATCCCCATTTGAAAAAAAAAAATTTACCTTGTTACCATCTAATTCTTTCCAGCTCCACCAATAACACCTTATTGTAAGTCAAGATCACCATTTACATAGGATATTGTAAGAGCCACTTAACTAGGTATCATACTTCTCCCCTGTTTATCAATGTCCTATGGTATTTAAATAAAATTTTCTCAAAAATCCCTACCCCTTGTGTATTTGGAAAATCAATGTATTTCCATGTGGTTTCTGTAAATCTGTATGAACATTTCTTGCTCATGTAGCAGTGGAAGGGAAGCTTAACATAACTACCTTCATTTTGCTTCTGACCACCTGCGGTAACATCTGTTAGGTTAAAAGCTTCTGCTGAGCTCTACACATAGGCTAGATGAAAGGTGACAACCATCCCTTTTCCAAAACTAACTCCTGGGGAGACAAGAAAAGTATACAACAAAAAACAATGCTCTGTTAAAGATTTCTAGGAATATCCTGACCTTCGTTCTCCAAAGTTAACTGACCAAGAGTAGAAAAGTTTTACAACCTCCTTACGCCCTGACGCCCAGATATCTGTGGTCCTTAGTCTCACTTCTTGCTACTTTGAAAAAGTCCTTCCTTTCTCACTCTCTCTCATTAATATGCATGCCTAGAAAGTACAGACTTAAGATGTTTTGGACTATTTTCTTCATCCTCCTTTTGTTCCTACTCTCTAATTAATAAGTGCTTTTTCCTCCCACATGCTTCTTTTTGACTTTGCACTGTGATTGCCAGCTGAAGGTTACCCAGCTGGACACTTTTACAACTTATATTTATCTTTCCTAATTTAGTATACCATAATAGACTCTAAACTCATTAGAATTCAAGAGATTTCTCCCAAGATTTTTCTTTTTTGAACTGAATCTCTATGTGATTTGGTACCACGTCCCTTTTCACATTCTTTTTCTCGCATTTTTTACCAAATCATATGCTAAATTGTCACTAAATTGTTTTACGGTATTAGCAAATTATACAGTGGAGGACAGCAAGAGTGACAGTTTACATCAATGCCTATAGTTTTTAAAACAATCATTTACACATCTTAATACTCCAAATCTTCTTAATGGAGGCATTTTTCTCTGTGCCCATTCACTGCCATGTTGCACATTCCCTTTTCTTCTCTGACTTATTTTTCTGTACCCCTATATTCATTATGCAGTCCAGCTTGCATAAATTTTGTTTTACTCCTTTTTCCAAACTCTGTCCCAGTGGAGGAACAGGAGAAAGAGATGACCCCTTACCACTTTCACATTCAAAATGGCCTATCAACGTATTTTGCTAAATAAAAGCCATGTACTTCAGAATGAAATTGTTCCCCTTAGGCACAAAAGCAAGCATTTTTTTTTTTTTTAACACTGATGTACAGATATCTATAGCATTACTTCTTAATGGTTACCTTTTGATTATGGAATAAACTTCAGATTTCATAAAATAGACAATCTGATCCTAATATTTTGTTCTAAATCTTACCTTCTTTTAAGTTATCTTGTACATTTCATCATATAGCCAAATCAGCAAACTTCTCCTTTCTTAACCAGACCCCAATCTTTCATGCCTCTGTGCCTTTCTTCATACCAGTCCATTTTGGTTGAAATATTTTTCTGTAATTCACCTGTCTGAAGAATTCATGTTTTAAGACACAACATTCATATATATTATCCTCTTAAGCCCCCAAGTAGAAAAAAGTATTCTCTTCTATGTTGCATATTTCCTCGTTTACACCACCAAACTAAGTAGGTTATAATCACTGATTCAAGAATCTTTTCTTCCTCACTAGACTGTGTATCCCTTGAGGATATTTCTTGTCTGTACTCCAGCACCAAGGTGTTCTAAATGCTCAGTAAGCCTTTATTTTGGTTCAATAATTGCTTATTAATGCACAATTATTTTAATTGTTTATACCATGGACACATGGATGACCTTTTCTAATGGCTTTGGGATCTCTACCCTTGACAAAAACAACTTCATAATGTCAAGTTTCTGGGATGGATCTAATTTTAGGTTTTATCCCTGCTCTTTGCTAAGCCTACGTCTTTAGGCAAGTTACCCAGTCTTTCTAATCCTAATTTATTTTTCTGTAAAATAGGCATCATAATACTATAAGCGTTATAGCTTTTTTTTTAAGCAAAAACAATTAGATAATGCTAAAATATATATTTAGCATCATATAGCTAATAGTAAATACTAAATTAATGCTTATCTTTCTTTTACCTAGTTATATGCATGATCAAAGATGGTCCTTAGAAATAAAGAGCAAACTGCATGAATGAAGAATTCTTGAAAATATAGCACAATTCCAGGTACCGCATCAAGCACCCCAAAGCCAATCCCTTTCCTCCAACTCTTTCCTCCCCTCAAATTAATCAAAAGACTCAAAAACAGTGGTAAACTGATATTACCTCCTTAAACATCATATATATATATTTTCATATTAGGTAATCAGAATTTTTACGCCTGCCTTCATGTTTTGACTTCTGAGCATGTTCTCGTCAGCAAAATTTAAAATGGGTGTTCTGTTTCAGGGCTGGAGTGGCACATGTGTGAATTATGGAGCCACCACATTTTGTTTGTTTGTTATTGATAAAAGTAATATGGTAAATCTAAAAATTTCAGAATGCTTGCAGGTAAATATGTGGGTTGTTATAGGGTGGTATTTTGGGGAGTTCCTAAAACGTTGTGACAATAGTTATTGGTTAGATTTTGCAGGTTGTTTGTTTTGTACATCTTTGTCATCTCCTTTTGTGCCATAAATAGATATTTATTTTTTAAAACCTCTTTTTTATAACTTGAAATATTTATTTCTATAATGAGAAACAATGAATTTGAAATTCAATATTCTCATTTCTGTTAAAGGTTATTCTTGTTCTCAGATTTTCTGATATGATACAAGTTTTCAGCTGTCACAAAATATATTCCATCTTTTTCATCTTCTGAATGAAAATTGTTAAATTCGTTCAAGCTGCTCGGTAATTAAAAATAATTTGTTTACTAATTTGGACACAGTTGATTCAGCCCAGAGCCTTTTTGAAATCAAATAATGTAAACCACCAAACAGGTTTTTAGCCAGAGGAATAGAAAGGAAAATCAGATTAAACTGATAAAATATTCAGAAATTCTACTTGAGCTTCTGGAAGGTAAGAGAGTTGCTTAATAAGACAATACCAGATTTTTTTAAGGATTCAAACAGGCATTTGAGGTATAAATATTTATATGAAAATATTAGAATTCTACATTACAATATGAAAGAACATCTTCCAAGCAAAGATTAGGCCCTTGACCTGCTCCTGAAAGGCAGTCTGTAGACCTTAGAATAATCTGCCTGACAAATGGGTGTTTACCTGGGGAACCTGGACCACATGGGATAGTTTATTCTAACAATGTGAATTATGGTGGGGGCCTTGGGCCAGGCAATATCAGTTTGACTTCTGGAGTAGCTGGAGACTAAGTAACTAAGGTCAGCCGTGGAGGCTGTCAGCCATGCTTATGTGACCAACACTCAATAATGCTCTGGACACCAGGGATTGAGGGAGCTTCTCTGAGAATACCTCATGCATATTACCACACATTGTTCCTGGTAGAAGGAAGTACTGTCTGCATGCCTCCAGTAAGAGAGAACAACTGGAAACTTACACCTGGTATCTCCTGGACTCTGCCCTATGTGAATCTTCCCTTTGCTGATCTTAGTCTGTATCCTTTTGCTGTATTAAACTGTAACTAATAACAGCTTTTCTGAATTCCGTGATTCCTTCTGGAAAATTATTGAAACTTAAGGTGGTCTTGGGTTCCTATTGAACTATGATTGTGAACGTGTAATCTCCAATAGCCAGCAGCTACTCTTCCTTTTACAAAAACTCTGCTTCAATTTTCTGCATGGGACTTGTTATTTTTTCTAAATAAAGACCTTATCTGAGGGTTTACTGTTGTTTCCCCAGCACCTTAGCACATCACCTGACACAAAGAAGGCATTCAACAAATATTTATTAATTGAGTGAATTGATGACAAGCCTATTTATCTTCATCCTATTTTTTTCTGTGTTAGGAAAGTAAAGACTTTTCAGATGATGTCTATTACTCTCTATCATCCTTATAATGGCCCCATGTCAGCTACCACCCCATTTTTCTCCTTCCATTTAGAGCACAATTTCTTAGAAGAATTGTCTGTACTTGCAGTCTCAAATTCTCTCCTTGCATGTTCTCCTAAATCCAATCTGATCAATTTGTCTCTACCAGTGTCCTGATTACCAATGATCTTCATGTTGCTAAATCTATCAGTAAATTCCCAGATGGCATATAACTTGGCCTATTAGTGGTGTTTGGCAGAGTTAATCATTCCCACATTCTTGAAAAACTTTCTTCCTACTTGACTTATAGGAAACTGCAGATCCTGGTTTTCCACCTACCTTTTAACTGATACTTCTCATGATCTTTTGCTGGTTCTTTCCCCATCCTCTATTTCCTAAATATTAAAATGCATCAGATTAGTTTTTGGAACTCCTGTTTTTTAAAAATTTATACTTACATCCGTAGTGGTTTCGTATATTCTCAAAAACCTTAAGTACCATGTCTATGCTGATTATTTAAAATTGTATATCTCCATCTCAGACCTCTGCCCTAAACTTTGGGCTCATGTGTATCTAACCACTTACCTAACATCTCCACTTGGATGTCTACTAGGCAAGCCAAACTTAGAATCTAATTTTAAGCATCCAAATATCCAATGTCTAAAACTGGTATTTTTCACCACATTTGCTTCTCCAAAAGGCTTCTCCATCTCAGTCAATGATAACTACAAACTTACAGTTTCTCGGGTCAAAACCCATGGAGCCTTTCTTAATTCTTCTCGTCCTTCTCACCCCACATCCACCCACCAGAAAATCCCTGGGCTCCAAGTTCACTCATAATCTTACCACTTCTCACTCTCCCTGATGCCACTTTTGTAGACCTAGTCTCAGCCAATGTCATCTCTTACCTTGCTTGCTGTAACTATTAGTCTCTAATTGTTCGTCCTGCTTCCTCCATTCTATTGTTTTTCCTACATTCAATTGTTACAGAGCAAGCAGAATGATATGGTTGCAGTGTAAGTTAAATGGGTCAATCCTCTCTTCAGAAACCTCTGATGGTTTCATGCCTGACTTGGCATTAAAGACAAAGAATTTCCAGTGGTTTACAAGGTCCCATATGATTTGTCCCCACCATAATCCTCTTTGATGTTATCTTCTACATTTTGTCTCCCTTTTCCGTATTCTAGTCACACAGCCCTCATTGGCTTTCCTTAAACACTGCGGGGACACTTTTTCCTCAGGATCTTTGCATTTACTGTTTCTTTTGGTTGCAACGCTGTTCCTCAAGTATCTGCATGGCTTGTTCCTTCACCTCTATTAGGCCTTACTCAGCTATCATCTTCTCAGTGAAGATTTTCCTTGCCACTCCAACAAAACAACCCCCTCATCATCCCTGTTAATACTTCAATACTCTCAATCCCTGTACTATAATTTATTCTGCACCTTGACATTTATGAACAGCTAAAACATAATGGATAAGTATTTACTCATCATTTCTATTGTGTATCTCTTTCCTTTCTACTAGAATATAAGCTCCATGATAGCAGGATCTATATCTTCAGTTCCTAGAACAAGCCTACCACATAGAGGTCATTCAATAAATTATTGCTAAGTAATTGCTGAGTAATGTTTTTTTTTAAAGATAAGACTTTTTACCAGTGAGTGAGCTGAATAGATATACAGTAGAAGCCACTACAAAAATGTGGAATAAACATGGCTTTACAGTCCCCAAAATGCCATTTGCTAGTAGAGTGAATGACTTGTTTTTAATTATTAGCAGTTTCTCCACTTGAAAGAGTGATATACTAATATAATTTCTAAAATGTACATGATGATTAAATGAGATAACTTATATAATAATGCTTGACATCATAGTACATGTTCAATAATGCTAGTTTTCATTGTCCTTGAATTGTGTGTTTGTGTGTATGTGTGAGCATTGTTTACAAAACGGTGTCAATGTAACAATAGTAAGTACCTCAAGATATCATTAGTTTGAAGTAAACAAGTCTTTAAAAATCATAGAAACTTAAAGCTTGAGGAAACCTTAGCGATCATCTGTCCTAAACACCTCATTTTAGAGATAAAGTAAAATCTGGAAAAGTGATATTTGAAGAAGTTGGACATACAATCCAAGTGTCCTGAGTCCTAGTATAGTGTTCTTTGAAATCACAATAAAAATAGGAAGATAGAAACACTCATTTTGTCACAAATGTCCACCTGAGAGGCTGAACCTTGTCCCCAAAGTCTTTCAGATATGGGGTTGAATCATTCAAGATACAAAGGCCACCAAGTGGCTATAGAGGACCTTTCAAAACATGAGAGTAGGGAATAGACTAGGACACAGCTACTTCCATTTTCCCCTTTCTTTCATTTGGACAGACTGATGTTACAGCAAATTCACCTGGCATCCAGTCTTTTGTACCCAAGAGAAGACACTAGTTGAGCAGTAACTAAACTGCAGCATACTCCAAGGTTTGCAGCTGATGATCACATGTCTGGGAACATGTTGAGCTAGGAAGCTGAGAGCAAAGTGTTTCCAATTCATGAGAACTACATTTGCCTTATAATGACCACAGTTGTCTTACTGTCATTTCACTTAAAAAATGGTACCTTTGCTGAGTGGAGGTGGGGGAGGCAGAACCAGCCCCAGAGACATTCGATTATTATTGCCCTGTAATTGTGCAGGTAGGTTAACTGGTCAGGCTGTTCCTTTGGATTTGGCTATTTTAGAAATGGAAAGAAATTAAAGGATAACTATAGCCCTATTGCCAACTGTCTTGGAAAAGGGACAGTCAATCTTCTCTTTTGTACTTAGCAGAAACATTAGTGGTGTCACCTCAGGGGTAGGGAAGCTTTATTGTCTGGGTGTAATCAGTATGGCCTGAGGGCTTTGTGAAATGCACATTCTTTTCTTAAGAAAATGAAAGTATTTCAAAAAGCTCACTTATCTCTTTTCAATGAAAAACTATTCCTTTTCTGTGCCAGTAATATCTACCAAATACACATAACTAGACTACTAAGTTCTTAAACTCTTCATTCACTTAAAGTGCAACTTAGAAAAATGAAAAATATCCCTACTAAAGTATATGTTCTGGACCCTCTCCAACACTATCACCTCACTGTCAAACTCAAAATAATACTATGAAAAAAATATATAACAATTGTACAGAGCTAGAGTAAATTTTTAATTTTCAAATGTGGATTCTTGGAAATTGCTGCCAATAGCTGTTATGTGAAGAGGATTATACTACTCTACAATTTGATGTCAAGTGGGCTTGCCCTATCTATGCCTTCAATTAACTAAGAGAAACCACACGTTTCTATATAAAGAATATGAGAATGCAGAATGTCTACATTTTTGAGCATTGCCTGCTTAGCTGCAATTCAATTAGTCTCTGTTTTATTCCATGGCATAATTTTGTTATCCCTTTTGGTAAAGAGAGGAAAAGAAAGGAGACGATGATATGTAGCAATGGTTATGTTAGCACTGCTATAGTAATGCATTTTTCAAGTATTGGTACAATATCCTTGTTTTTAATAGTATCAAAGACCAGTGAGAGCCATCTTCAGGTGTTTACCTCCATTAGAATTTGTCAGAAATTTATAGTCAATGTAAATGAGGACAATGGATTAAAAATCACATCAGGGTAGACAATTGTTATTAAAAAGTGTATTAATATTGTATCTGACCTGCCCCTATTTTGCTCTCTATTGTTGTTTGCTAATTCTAAGGATTAGTTTAAGTGACGCATTGAATCCTCAGGGACTTAACCACTCCAAGTTTAAATTAGCATTTCCTGAAATATACCAGTTAGTACTTTTAGAAGACTTTATGCTGAACATTATAACTTTCACCTTATGGAGAATTGCTACTGGGTGACAAAGGCAGGTTAGCACGAGAGGGGGTGGCTAAATTGAACAAAAAAGTAATGACTTGGGATTTATTTCACAATCATTTACTGATTGCCTTCTATGTACTTCTCCATACAACAAAAATATTATCTCCTTTTTCTCCTCAAGGAAATTTCAATCCAATAACCTGCCAAGCTATCCAAGGAAAGTTCAGGTTCTAAATCCTAATTCTGACCCATTAGTCATGTGACCTATGGCAAGTAATTATTTAATATTATTAATCTTCAGTTTCATAACCTGAAAATGAGGACGATTACATCTTGCAGGGAAATTAAAATAAGGTAAAAAAACAGTATATGTAAAGGTGCTTAGAATTTTGTCTGACATAGTAGATAAACATGTGTGTTAATTTGCTTCTCCTAGGACAGGGTGTAAATTACATAATAACTCTCAAATCTCTTAACTATGAGAAATAGAAATAGGGCAAGGTAGATTAGGAGGCAAAAAAAGAAGTATCATTCTATTCACCCTCATAAATTCTTTTAGGTGAAGAAAAGGACTTGCAAAATCTTTCACTCTCAGGGACGTGAAAGGGCCCAACACTATTAATAAATAATCAAGGTAACATTCACAAATGTTTTAATTAATTGAATAACCATGAGGCTTGGATATAGAAATTTGTTTTGATTTGAGTCAGTAACTGAGGGAGAAATGTGTTCTCATTCTTTAGGTTCCTTTTGCATGACAAGATTTCTCATGCAGCTGGTGTCAGCTCTTTCTTCAGAAAAATATACCCTCCTAAATTGATTTGAACCAGCAAATGATTTGTTAAATTATTTGAAATAGCTCAAGCAAGCATTTCCGCAAAGGGGAGTAGAATTTATACTTGTAAGAGGGCTGTTACCATAATTAAACAAGAGAATTCATTCCACCAGATGAATACTGTTGGTTTTCTGTTCTGGGAGAATGAAGGAAGTGGGAGGAGGGGCTCTCCCTCCATCTGGGATCACTTCTCAAGAATAGCTCAACATGTAAGGTCATCTCCACCTCTTTCTCCTGATAGTTGAACTCATACATTTAAGGAGCAATGGTACCAACTAATGATTACTTTCTTCCATGGTTCAAGTTTTTTTTCTTTTTTTGAATTAAAGTGTTAGCCCATACAATTCTGTAGGAGTTTTTATTTAATGATATTCTCTATTTTTCCTTTAGTTTTTAATAAGAAACGCTGCTGATTTGCCTCTCATTTTTCTCCAAAGTATTTCAATTAGAAGATGAATGCTAATTACAGTTATCTGGTGGAGAGCTGGAGGGGAACCCTAAGGTTGGAAAAATTGGGTATGGCCTGAGAAGGACTGATCCTACAACCCTCTACTTTCTAGTTAGAAGCCTCTGAATTGAGGGCATTTCAAAATGACTCACAACCAATACTTTCATGTGTTTCTGAGGATTCAATTCCTGGGCTTGACTCGTTTTGTCTTGAGTTTATAATTATAAATATGTTGTGAGCAAAAATGCATAAGTACTATTACATGTTTTAATGGGTAAATATCTAAATAGAATACAAAGGGAAAGAGCCAGAAGTAACACAAAGAAGAGATTCTCTTAAACCAGAAAAATGAGTGATGTCTTTATTCCTGTCCTTCAGTGGGGAGAAGGAGGGAGAGGGGAAGGGCATTGAAGAAGGCTTTGCTAACATAGGAGTGTTTGTATCTAAAGTCACAGATAACCCTGAAATTAAGGAAACAGGCAGAGCTAAGGGTGACCTAGAGAAAGGAATACAAGCAATTGTCAAACCAAGGAGAGAACCATGGATATAAACATAGGGAACATAGCTTGTGGGAGTGAGAAGTGTTTCCCAGAGAATTTTTCAAGACAAGTATCTGATGCCATGAACTTCACAGGCTATCAGCAAAGGCTTTATAAAGGGCCAGGACCAGGTTAAAAGAAGATTACAGTGTGGATCAATATAGGTTATAATCGATGATGCACTGGATAAGGGTTCTCACCAGTTTCTTAGTTAGGAAGAAGGCCCCCCTGTACACCCTTTAACTTTCATTACATATAAAAGTAACCCAAACATTGATTTCATAGAAGTTGAGAGTAGAATAGTGTTTACCAGTGACTGGGGAGAATAGAAAAGGGTGGGTAAATGGGGAGAGGTTGGTTAATGGGTACAATGGTCTGGTTAGATAGGATGAATAAGTTCTGGTACTCTATTGTACAGTAGGGTGACTATCACGAACAATAATCCATTGTATATTTCAAATAGCTAGAAGAAAAGATTTTGAATGTTATCACAACAAAGAAATGATAAAGATCTAAGGTAATGGATATGCTAATTACCATGATTTGAACATTACACAATGTATACATGTATCAAAACATTGTATTCCATAAATATGTACAATTAATATGTGTCAATTTTTAAAGAAGGGTTAACTAACAGAAAATGTAAGAACTGTTTCATTAGGGAATGAAAAAATAAATGACTTTTGAAATTAACCAGAAGCAGCATATGACAAAAGAGAGAGAGCATCATGCTAGAAACACACACTTTACTTTTGACATGTAAGCTAATTACAATACCATGAAAGGAACTCTGGTACATTGCTGATGGGGATGCAAAATGAGACAGCTTCTCTGGAAAACAGTTTTTTAGTTTCCTATGATGTTACACTTACCACACCACCTAATAATCTCAATCCTAGGTATTTACCATAGAGAAACGAAAATTTATGTTCACTCAAAAACTTGCACATGAAAATTTATAGCAGCTCTATTCATAATCACTAAAAACTAAAAACAGCCAGATTCCTACAAAAGTGAATGAATAAACAAAGTGTGGTAATCTCTACAATGGAATACTATACAGTAATAAAGGGAATGACTAGAATTAATAACAATGTATTGTATACTTGAAAATTGCTAAAACAGTAGATTTTAAATGTTCTCACCATAAAAAATAAGTATGTGGGGTAATTGATATGTTAATTAACTTTATTTAGCTGTTTCACACTTATACATATATCATCATCATGGTGTATACCATAAATATATACAATTTTTATTTGTTAATTTAAAACAAATTAATTTTAAAAAAGGAATGAACTATTGATACACACAAACATCTCAAAAGCACCATACTGAATGAAAGAAATCAGTTTCAAAATGTTACATACTGTATAACTCCATTTATATGAAACTTTCACAAAGATAAGACTATAGTGACTGAGAACAGATCAGTGAGTATGAGGGGTTGACACTGGGGGAGAGTGTGACTACAAAAGATAACACAGGGGCGGTTTCTGAGGAGATAGAGCTATTCTGTGTTCCTGTAGTCATGGTGGTTATAGAAATCTATACATTTGTTAAAATTCACAGAACTGTACAGAGTAAAACCAATTTTACTGTATGTTAATTTTGAAAGAAACAATAAAAATTAAACATTACACAACAAAAGTAATCCATTCGTTTGCCACCTGAATGTCACTGAGTCTTCCAATTATCTGATGTCCATCTGGTCTTTCATACAAATTACATTAAGCTACCATGCCACCTCTTGTGGAAAGTCCAGCCGTTTTCCCAAAATCTGGCATGGGTCTAGGAAACATTTCATGATCCAGTTTTTTGCTTCTACTGAATTCTCAATTTTACATTCTATGGCTATTCTCTTCTCTCTGCTCTTTATATTCTAAACATGGAAAATTTCCCCTTTCCTTCAGACCCCAGAGTCACTTATTAGGCTCATTTGAGTAAAATGGTTTTACTAAATATTAAAGAGTACCATATGATCTCACTTATATATGGAGTCTATATAGTCCAACTCATCAGAGCACATAGCAGAATGGTGGTTGCCAGAGGCTGGGGGAGAGGGGGAAATGGGGAGATGTTGGTCAACAGGAACAAAGTTTTACTTATGCAAGATAAATAAGTTCTGGAGATCTAATATATAGCATGATATCTATAGTTAACAATACTGTATTATATACTTGAAATTTTCTAAGAGGGTAGATCTTCAATGTTCTCACCATGCACACAAAAAAAGGTAACTATGTGAGATGTTGGATATGTTAATTAGCTTGATTGTGGTGATCATTTCACAAAGTATATGTGTATCAAATCATCAAGTTGTATACCTTGAACATGTACAATTTTTTTAAATTATGCCTCAATAAAGCTAAAGAAAAAATAATAAGGTGGATTTTAGCACAGCACAGAGCTGGTCATAACAAAATTGAATTAGACAACTGAGTCCTTCAACTCCTTGGCCATACCTGCCACAGACCCTTGTCCATCCCTGTCACATGTAATTTTTTTCACAGCTACCTTTCTGATGTCCCTGCCTGATGCCATGTTTATTGATCCTCCCTCTCTGTATCCTTTTCTTCCTTTTATTCTCCGAATATCTGATATTTGTCATTTAAAGTATTTTATTGATTTATCGTACAATTAGCCCCCTTCACACCTTGCAGAGTCGGGACAGGATAATAACAATCACCTTTCACAATGAAACAGCAATCCAGTTAAGTGTTTTCTTAAATGAACAACAATTTACCCCTGGTAATACTATTCCTCCCCTAGAATACAGCTCAATAATAATTATATTTTTAATAATTATTTTTACTTTTGGATATAAAAATTATGTGCAGAAAAGTATATATAGTTCTCATTACACATTGTAGATTATAGACTAAATTGTTCTTATTCAAGTCACAAGTTGAAAGATATAGGTGATTGGATGGGTAGAGATTTTGGTAATCAGAATGAGAAAAATTCATAAGCACCTTAGGCCTATAAGTGGAACATATTACAAAGTTTGCCATATCTCACATTTATTATTGCCATTGGGAATTTTTTTGATGTCCTTGATGGTGGCTTTTGTGCATAGAAGATAAAATTTGTACCTATGTTTACATTTGAAATTAATGTTTGCTTCATATTCAAATTAAAAAATCTATTAATCCATATAATTTTACTTTTAATTGATAAATGTTATCATTCTTTAGTAAATCTATCAAAATTTAACACTTTTATGTCAGCCTTTGTAACAATTAAATTTTCTTAAAATTTTAAATTATCTATATCAGTTTAGTATAGTCAATTTTTCTTCTCAAGTATTTTAACTTTCACATTAAAATCAAAAGTATAATCATTTACTTAAATATTTTAATTATAATTATAAAATAAACTTATTAGATACTCTAATGTGTATATTTTTACTAAACAACAGTAGTTACAATTATATGTATATTGTACATATATACAGTTTTATATGTGTATATATATTTGTAAGAACAAATTGTTCTTAAACTTAACACAAAAAACATTAAATTATAGGGCCCATTACTTGTAACATTTATAATCCATTTAAAATTTTAAAATTTAAAAGAAATTTGCCCATTAATAAAACATTAATATTATTTCAAACAGTTTAGGTTTATTTTCTCAAAGAATTTTAGAATTTTCTCTGCCCAATCTAGCAGAGGCTGCAAATGAAATCTGGATGGTTTTTCTCAAGATGATAAAAAAAAACGTGAAGACCTTACTTATAATTGCTATGTATCAACTCCAATTGTATACTCTCCAAATAATATGGTCTTTTAGCTTAGACCACCTGGATTTATGCTAGCTAATAGATATTTCACAAGTACGGTTTGGGTCTCAAACCGTCCTAGGTTTCATTCTGAATTATTCCCATATAATTCCCATCTTGCAGGGCCATAAATCTTAGGCATATTAAAATTACTTCTGACTTGATTCTGGATATGTTGTGGCTTAGTCTTGTCTTATGGTCAGGACAGTAAACCATGAAATGACAATAACAAGCCTGAAATGTGGATTATTAATACTTTCCCGAGTGAGTTATATATTGAACCAGAGATATATGCTTATAAAATAATGCCTTCATCATATACACTTTTATGTATGTTCCAGTTTGGAACAACACTGTTCATAATTTACTGGGAATTAATATTTTTCACAAATTCTGTAATTTCCTGTGCATATCATAGTTGATTTATATTGAACATCTAAATTTAAACTGTTTGTTTGTAAATGTAAAATTTACCTCAAATATCTACAGCAGTTTTTTTGTTTTAGTTTGAAATTTTATTTATATTTGTTAAACTTACCATATAATTTTCCAAGAAGAAAATTTCTTAAGTGGTATATACTGAAAATTAATAAGCATTTTAAGTCATCTTATTATTTTTGTTCCTGTCCATATTAAATTTTACATATTCATACTAATATTATATTGTATACATTCTATTCACTTTATTGTATTTTGTTTTAAATATATTAATTTATTGAGTGTAAGCATCTAATTATTTTATAATATTTTTTGGCATATCTTTCTTTTTTTAATATTAATACTAAGAGTCCCAAAAAGTAGAATTAGCCTGGGTCTCCTTGGATATCTGAGAATACCTGGTTATAAGGAAGAATTGGGAGAATTAGGAAAATAGTGGGGGCTTCAGAAATACTAGATTTCTTTAACTACAAGTAATTTTAACTTCTTTTCAGATCATTGTATTTTATATTATATTTTTGAGGTTATTGTATTTTATATTTTGTATTATTTTATATTACTACGAAAAGTGAAGAAGTATTTTTTCTATTAACTCAGATATAATTTCCCTTATTTATTATTTATTCGTCATTTTAAGAAATATATGGCAGACTCTACTATAGGTCCTGAAGATACAGAGCTAAAACATGGTCCCTTTTCCCGGAGAACCTACAGCTTTTTTGAAAAGAGATTATTAGTAAACAGGCAAATAAGATTAACTAAGGTATAATAGAATTTTATATGGTATTCTTGGAACACAGAGGAAAGATGAAGAAATGAGGTTTAGAAGAATCAGTGAATTCTCTTTATCCATTCTTCATGTTTGTTGAGAATATGGGAGGTAGTAGAGGATTCATTCATTCATTTATTCATTAAATATGTTCGGAGTTCTTATGTGCAAGAAATTATTTAGAATGGCAGATACAAAACGAATAGAAAAAAAATCCTTGCTTTCAAGGAGCTTTTATTCTAGAGGAGAGAGACAGACAAATCACTAAAGAAGTAAAACATAAAGTACATCAGATGGGCTTAAGTGCTGAACAGAAAAATCAATCAGGGAAGGATAAAAGGGGGTGCTCACCCTAAGGTGAGTGCTCTCACTACCCATGACACTTTATGATTATAATCTGGGGAAGAAGGATGCCCTGGGCTGTTCTTGGTGACCACTGTTGTTGCTGTTGCAATGGGATTTTCTCAACCTGAATTAATGGTGATGAGGTGGTAAGTTTGGTGGAGCAGGGAATGGTGAGTGTCTTGCCAGAAAAACAGAGAGTTCTGAGGTCTCCTCTTTACTGCTGCCAATGGTGGTGTGAAAGCCAGGGAAAGAGAGATCTTTATTTGGAACATGTTGGGGACACCGAGTTCCCTCTTGGTCACTGTCAATGAAAGCAACAAGAATGGAAGAGGTAATCTTTTCTATATGTTTCATTGTCCTTAACGGTATACTTGGGTTTTCACTGACACTCCATTGATGAAGATTAACTCTGATGGACTCCTCAATTCAGACCCTTAAAATAATAGTTTCAGGTATAATTGTCTTACCTTACTATTTCACTTCAAGTGAAACATTTCCTCTAGTTTAAAAGAAATTTTCTCCTTTGTGTTATACTTTTCTCTGCGCTAATTCCTTACCTCAGACACTCTACCAATCTGTCCTCTCCCTCTTGTCATTCCTTCTCCCTTCTTAAAACTTGTGGTAATTTTTTGCCATCCTAGAGAATACTTCTACTATACTTTTCTGAGAATCAGAGGCACTCACCAATATGGCCCATAGAATTTCAATTCTCTCATTGTTTCTTCAGATCTGCCTCTGATTTTCTGGGGTATAGCCCTATTTTACTAGTTATGACATTTTCTGACCTGAGTTTTCTCCAGAAATTTTATGTCTATGATACTCTGGAAGATGCAACATGCTTTATGCCCTCTTGGAGGTTTTTAATGCAAAATGCGTATGAATAACCCAGGATATTTTACTGTAAATAAACATATTTAATACTGTTGAACTAATATTTTTCCTAAATTATTTGATCCAAAGTTCTACCATCAGCAATATCCCAATACTTCTTTTTAATAGCTCATGGCAATACCATTCTGCAGAAAACATTTAGAAAAAACACTGATCTATAAGCAATTATATTTGTTCCCTAGACACTTCTTTACAGCTTGTATGTTTTCTAAAGCTGAAAATTATGATAAACTTGACAAAGGAGAGCTAAACATTTTATGAACTTTCTAATTAAAAAAAACTGCTGAAGTTTGGTGATAGGCACAATCATGTAAACATTTGTTTTCTATTTGTGTCTTGATTAAGTATATTTGTTTTATGTAATAAGAGTCTCCAATGTATTAATATTTGGTTGTAACTAAGTTGGTGTTTCTCTGTAACACATCAGGAAGGCAGGGTCATGTTCCACCTTAGTATTGGTTCTTAAACCATAGCATGCATCAGAATATCCTGAGGGACTTGTTAAAATACAGAATGCCGAGCCCCATTCCCAGGGTCTCTAATTTAGTAAGTCTGGGATGAAGCCCTCAAATTAACATTTCTAACAAGTTCCTAAGTGTTATTGATGCTGCTGGTGCAAAGGCCACATACTGAGTACAACTATCTTAATATACCATATACAAAATCATTTATTAGATGTTTATGAAATTTTTAAAGTGTGCCCAGGAGTCAATAAGAAGAAAATGAAGTCAAGAGACATTCAGTATGATTTCTATGTTCCTGATTCTCAATTTCTCTGTATTTTTACTCTTAATATCTCAAGGGGATTTGAAGACCTCTTGTAAGAAATAGTCAGAGTCCTAAAGAAAATAAAGGGCACATTCAATATTAGATCATTTAAGGAGGGTTTGTTTATTAAGAACTATTTGCAAAGGTGTGGGATTAGTACTATAACCTGAAGCTCAGTGGTAGCCAAGCTATTAACATCCTAAGACCCAAAACAATAAAGTGAGGGAGGGGATATTGGAACCCCAAGACATAGAGTTGCTCACAAGATTAGTAACCTTCAATCAAGGAACACAACCAACTCAAGGTGGCTTTGCAGGTATGTAGCCAATCTCTCCTTCTGATTCTCAATGGCCAAATTCAAAAAGAAGCTATTGGTTATTGGAACCCATGGATATAATTCATATACTTTACCTCATAGAGCATAGCTTGATAGAAAAAAATGTACCAATCACTGGAGACTGTGTTAATTTATTGTGACAAACATATAACATCCAGCTTAGCAACTTCAATGAGACTGCTACTTGGAAAGTTTTGTAGTAATCCCCACTGTCATCTGCCATGATTCATTCAGTTTTGGTAGGGGGCATACTGGTAGATTAAATGGTAACATGATGAGGATGCCACTCCTGCATCCTTCGATTAAGAATCAAGGGTGACATCAAGCACTGTTACCCCCATGAGGAGGCAGTATTGTTTGTGATTTACTGCCTTAAGGGAGAAGGGACATTTTCAGAGCTCCTACTTAGCCTTTACCACTATGATAGCTCTTATACTATAGGTGGAGGAATCAGTGTGAGGATTTTGTCAACTACAAGTATATCCATTCAAATTATTTATTCAGTGACTAGAAAAAGGACCTGTAGGTGGATTTTTGAACCCTGTTGACCTACTGTGAGCTGGATCTGAGCCAGGACTCCATTTACCTGACTTTCATATGTCCTTGCTCCAATATGAGCACTGATGGTGCTTTGGGGTCCTGGTTCCCTGTGCCTAACAGTCCTGGAATTGTTTGCATATTCACCTTTTCCCATGGTATGATTATCTGACTAAATGGCCATATATCCCTTTTTGGAAGGCACGGGGGGAATCATTCCTGGATAAAATTGCCAGTTGCTTCCTCCAGGATAGCCTCTCTTTCAGTCAGTGGGTTCAAAAGAGTCTAAGACTGACTCACATCAAGAAACTAGGCAAAACATCATTACTGGGGTGGCTGCCACCAGCCTCCATATATACATCCTTGCTTTCTTTTTATTATATAAATTAAGCAATATATATTTTTGGCTACCCTTCCATCTCAGCTTAAGAATACTGTTCTATTGACCATCTCCACAGCTCTCTTTGGGTCAGAGACCCTTACTTGCCATCCAATCTTGTAAAGGTTTATCTCCCTGTTGGTTAAAAGAAAGAAAAGTTAAAAACACACATGACGTGACTTTGCCAAAAACTTGCCCTGTGGCTTTGCAAACTAAACTGCTCTATGAAAGTAAGAGTGTATTTTAGGGATAGATTTTTACCTTCAAGTGCTTTCAATCAAAGATGCTCACAAATAAGCCTAGTAAAAATTTCCATTAGTAATTCCTATATGGAACAAACTTTGATGTGGTATTAAATCTTTGGTATGAATTTAAGTGTTCATAAATCTCTCCAAACCTTTTCTCGGAATCTATTGGCTCGATTAGATGGTGAATTAAGTAAGTTGACAGAGTCCATCCTTTAAAATTGGGTGTAGAAGATGAATCCAGATCTAAAAAGAAAATGAACTATGTGCCTTCTCTATCATGTGTTTTTAATTTTTTCCAGGTGATGGAAAAAATTATACAGGTAAGAATTTTTCCCTTGAGAGAAATTTTCTCATTAAACTCAAAGTGATAACAGTAACTTTAAATGATAGCAAATAATTCTAAGTTGAATATGCTGTGCAGTAGACATAACCCAATGAGAAAAAGACCAGAAAGTATATTTAAAGATAGGAAAGATAGCCTATTTGGATGATTTCTGGATAAATTGCCTGAAAGATTTTATCACAGCTTTGCAGTAAACAGGTACATGATCTTTAGTAATTCCCTATTTATTCTGAGCCTCAGTTTTCTCATTTGAAGAAGGAATTGCCAATAGTAGATATTTTCCTTTTTATTACTTTGTGGTACTACTTTCTAACTAGAGGTGGTATGGCAGAGTGCACACTTGCTGGGATATTGGAATCAGTAAACAAACAAAACAAAACAAAAATAGATTCGATCTGGGCTCCACCACTAACCAATTGTGTGATCTTTAACTTCTTTCATTTCACTAATCCTTAGTATCCTCATCTGGATAATGGAAATAATAAGGATACAACACAATAATGTGCTTAGCATAGTTCCTGACACATAGAAAATGCTCTTTAAGAAGAAACTGCTCTTTGATGCCATAGTTACGAGTGGAGACTCTAGAGCCCAACTGCCAGGTTCATATCCTGGATCTTCTAATTACCATCTGTATGACTTCAGGCAAAAATTTAATGTCTATGTAACTCACTTTTCTTTTCTAGAAAATAATTACAGTATACTGTATTCATGAGGTAATCACATGAAACACTAAGCATAGTCCCTGGCAGATAGTAGCTCTCAGTTGATGTCAGTTGTCATTATTATTAACTCAGATTTGTTAGTGATCATAATCCATTAGACTATATAAGGGCATAACATTCATATACATGACAGTCAGTGATCTTCTTGGACATCTTGCCATAATTTCATCAATTCTAAAATCTAAAAATAATTACAGGATAGACAAATAATTTAAGGCAAGTAGCAGAAAGAAGACCAAATGCTGAGCCAGTTACCTAGGGAGTGAGTACAATGGATTTCTTCTCTGAAGGCAATGCTGTCAGTGCACAGGCACATGTGCTGTCAGCATTGTAGCATTATCTTCACAGAGACCCAGCTGGTCATTACTGCCCAGGCATAGTCTTTCTGATCACAACATCTCTTTGGATGGGTTGCTTGCCCATCTTATTTTAAATTTAAATTTTAGATACTTTTAATCTCCAACTTGATAAAACGTCTTGCTTGGATCCTTGCTTAGAAATAACGATCAAATGGTAGGAGCAGTATAAAAAATGTTACCAGATATTTTTCCATTTCTAGCTTCTTCTATTTGATATTCAATTTTACTTTTCTTTATAATGTGCATCATGAATTTGAAGGGATCTTCCCTGGCTAATATGTATTTCTGAAAAGTGTATTTTGGTGAGTCAATGTCTACATACTACAACTTCAAGGATTGCTACTACTGTTATTGCTGGGACAGTACTCAGCAAAAGCCATATCCTGCAAGAATTTATGAACGGAAAATTTGTGAGGTGGGGGAAAGAGACCAGGAAGGGAAACTGGGCACACCCAGGCTTTAGATTTAACTCGTGTTAATTTTTATTTTTTGCAGATCTCTTTCTAACATACCATAATCATTCTCTGGCTCTTGAAAAGTTATCTTTTCTCTATTGCTCTTGGGTTTTTGTATGCCAAATCGGCACAGACAGACATAGGTTTTATATCTGGTAAACATACTTTCTGGGACAAATAAGATACATGTGGCATTGTTTTGGAAAGGTTAAAAGTGCCATATAATCTGTTGTAATTCTACTAGCCAGCATATTTGTCATAGGATGATAGCTGAAATGGAATCCTTGTAATCAGTTGAAGCAAAAATGGTATTGCTTTATTGCAGCAATGCAACTCCTTCAGTTGCAAAATAAACATAAGCATGAGAAACTGTTACAAAGAGGAAGGGTTGTGCACTTTGGCACCTGAGGGACCTGGATTTAAATCAGTTTATTATTCAGAACATATGTTACAAATTTCTTAATTTCTTTAAGGTCAGTTCCTCATCTATGAAATGAGGACATTAATAGCCATCTGTAAGTATCATATTGAAGATTAAATTAATTTATGCCTAACACAATGCTTGGCATATTGTGAATACTCAAAATGGTAGTAGAATTAGAATTAAAATGATGGCATTTTATTCATTGGTGTTACAGGTAAGGGGGACGAAAAATAGTTTAGTTTTCATTCATTTCTATGGGAGCATGAACATATTGAATCACAGAATCATGGAGCTTGTCAGTGAAAGAATCCCAAGAGAGTACCTAATCCAATCTATATTCAGGAACAGAAGGTACTATTATTATTATTATTATAGTATTTATAGTTGGTGTTTGAAACAACTGAGGCCTAGAGATACTGAAAATTGGTCACATCACTGTAGATCCCAAAAAGGAGAATTGATCCCAAGACACCTGTCTTTTAATGTAATGTTTCTTCCATTTCTTAATGCCATTTTATTATGTAAATGAAGTGTTATTTTACTGATGAGAAATATTGGCAGAATGTAATGTTTACATGTTGCAAAGCTACTAAAATGGATTTTAAAATAGATACAAGTTTTCTAATGCACCAGTCAAACATCACTTCTTCCCGGAAGTTTTTTTCTCCAAATAGAGTCAGAAAGGTGCCACGTGGTGATGTTCCGGCATTGTTAATCTTTCTAGATCTCAGCTGCTGCTTCCTCTGTTACTCAGCAGGAACCCTCTCAGTAGTTTCAAATATCATAGACCAACTCTCCTCCTCTCATTCAGGAAACTTAAAGAATTGTTAACACAGTATCAAGGATCATGTCTCTTACTCATTTGATTTTAAAACCAAGATTTTAGGTATTAAATGGCCTTAAAAGTTGGTAATTTTATATGAAGTAGGATTACTAATTCTTTTGCAGCTCAAATTCTAGTTTGGACAAAGCTCTCTGTCTCATTTAGCTGAACTTCCATGATCACTTGAGGAAAATGATGTTATGTGTTGCAAGGAACTGATAAACAGCTCCCATCACTTGACTTCAGTGAAAGAATAAGTGAAATAATTGCTATGTTTACTTTGAGGTTTATAAAGCCAATTATGATCTTTTCATGAACGTTTTCTTCCGTAAGGTGGTAATAGTAATTGTGATTGTATAATATTTGGCCTGCTGATAAGGGCCTTTATGTTCTGTTAGTAGATTGTATATTGTAATGCTAAACTCAGACAATAATAAAGCTACCAGGTCAGTGAATAGCAATATTTTGAATATTATTGTTGTTAAGATTTTATTAGTTTGGATTACTGTTTAGCCTTTGTGTGGTGAGCCAATAGCATAACATGTTCAAAAACATTTTCTTGGCATGAAATCACGTTAAAAAATATTTCCTAATCCATTTCTGAGTGGTCATTAAAATCCTTTTCTTCTACTTGCTACAGAATGAATGCATTTAATTACTTTCTCTGCTTTGTATTCGAAACATCCTCTTTTCTACTGTATAACCCTCTGATCACTTTCATTTTCCTGGAAAAGTTTCAGCATAATAAAACATTTTGTGATTGTTATTACTTACTGTAGACTTAATTTTGGACCCTGATGTAATTACCCTGCATGTATGCTTGGTCGATGATCCGTGTTGTGTCTGGTAAACCATGCTATTCAAAAGTGGCATCTGCCACATTGCTACGCCCTTTTATCAACAAGTCACTAGATTACACTTAAGAATTTCTACCAAATGCTTTAGGGAAATGTGCCTTTCCATGACAAAAATAAAGAAATAACAAATAAAATTAGATTCTATCTTCTACAACTGAACTTCATACCAAATAACTCACATTCCCTAATATGCGCTGTGTTCCTGCCTCTGATCCTGCCTCTGATATCTCTCAGGTATTTTTTTTCCTGTTCTATATCAAGCATCCATTTTTACTTGGGAAAATGTTTCTGTTGTGGGAAGTATTATTATAAACTGCTTACTGATCATAATACAACAGCAAAATAACACCAGTGGTATTTGGATATTTATTTGCAAAGTGTCATTATTTACAAAAAGCTCAGAAGTTTTGAATCAATAAACTGATGATTTAATACATATTAAAAACAAAAACAGTAACATTTTACAAAACAATCAAAATGTAAATTAATAAAACTATATATGCTAAACAATATCTTTGTAATAAAATTGTATAAATGGGAAACTGTGCACAAATCAATTGAACAGAATTTAAACTATTAATGAAACATGAAATTATATGACTTGAGCATTTTAAAAAGGTATAATCTTAAACAGGTAAGTGTGCCAGTGTTAGAGCATTATTTAATCTGTGGCATGTCTATATAATTATTTTCAGCTGTTCAACAAGCTTCTGATCCTACTTTAGTCAGAGGAATGGTGAAAACATAGTTATTAGCTAACTCCAGATTTTGACTATATTTAGCAAGAAAATAACTTTTTTACTTGTTTGATAACTTTAAGAAAAATAATCTCTTTACTTGTTTGATAACTCTAAGGGCATTTTAAAACTATTTTTTATTGATAACAAGCTATCTTTGCTTCAAAGAGGACATTTTCAGTTTATCTTTGTCTCCTTTAGTTTAATCATGGAAATGTGGAGATTTCAGTGCAGAGGTGCATGTATCATTTTCAGTATTGTTATTTTATATTTCAATTGTTCAGAAAGTTTTTGAACTTGGATTAGGCATTATCTTTTTAGAGAAACTATACACTGTCAATAGCCATTTTCTCCTTTCTCTGAGGATTATGTAGGCAAAGAATCCTTTTCAAATAAGTATTCCTTTGATTCAAACCATCAATGCCAAATATATCTCTCTGGGTATGATTGAAGATGTAAATGATTCAAGGTTTATGTTTTCAAAAATATTGATGTCAGTTTAAGCTAAAAAATTAGAATTTCAATGCATATAAGTAGCATAATATGACAATTAAAAAATTAACTGAAATTTGGCATCCAAATAACTAAAAAATAGCATTCATTCTCTCACTTATAATGTCTCAGAGCAGGGTTCTTCTTTTCCTCCCTCCCACACCCATATACCCTGCCTGGTATGTTGACTCTTGTGAGTGATGCAAGGATCAAAAGGCATTTATACCTCACATTTTTGGGGTATGGGGGGACAGGGTCTTGCCTTATTATTTGGGCTAGAGTGTAGTGGTGTCATCATAGCTCACTGTAACCTCTAACTCCTGGGTTCAAGCGATCCTCCTGCCTCAGCCTCCTGAGTAGCTGGGACTACAGGTGCACACCACCACGCCCAGCTAATTTTTCTATATATTTTTAGAGACAGGTCTTGCTATGTTGCTCAGGCTGGTCTTGAACTCCTGGACTCAAGTGATCCTCCCACCTCAGCTTCTCAAAGTGCTAGGATTATAGGAGTGAACCAACACATCCAGTCAGTATAACTTATATTTTTGTTGTTGTTGTTAATATGGTGATAGGTTAATGGTGATAGCATGTGGTTAATATGGCTTCTGGCTATATTTTTCTCACTGCCTAGCAAGATTTCTGCCAAAATTCCAAAATTGCCTATTACCTATTCTATTTTCTGAACATGGTCTTTCAGCCTTCTCTTGATTCTGTAAAATCCCAATAATTTCGCTATGTATTTACCTTTTGCTTAAAGCTACATGGTCAGTTTTATGTGGCTTTTAAAGAAGAATCATGACTCATATTTTTCCATATCTCAAGTTTTTTACTAATCCTTGAAAGTCCACATGAAAAGCCCTATCTTCCTTGAGTGCTTTCTTCATTTTCAAATTGAAAGTAGATGCTCCTTGCTCTGAATTCCCCTATTCAATTTGTTTCTCTTTTACAGCTTAGAAATAATTATGCTTTGTTTTTATAGATGTTCATTTTTTGAAATTTTATTTTAGATCTCTTACTAGATTATAAACTCCATCAGGAAAATTATTATAGATAGTCCCTGATTTAGGATGGTTCAACTTATGATTTTTTGACTTTATGATGGTTCAAAAGTGATGCACATTCAGTAGGAACTGTACTTCAAGTTTTGATGTATCCAATACTTTATTATAAAATAGTCTTTGTTTTAGATGATTTTGTCCAACTGTAGGCCAATTGTTCTGGGCACATGAAAGGTAGACTATACTAAGGTATGATGTTTGATAAATTAGGTGTATTAAATGCATTTTCAACTTAGGATGTTTTCAACTTATGATGAATTTATTGGGATGTAACCCCATCGTAAGTTGAGAAGCATCTGTAATTTTTTCTTTCACATATGCTTGCCCCATACTCAAAATAGTGTCTTCTCTATGCAAGAGATGTAAATTATGCTGGGTTCATGTGCCCAAAATTTTGAAGAAGCAGTTTAAACTAATGAAGAATAGTTTTTTTAAATACATAGTTTACTGAAAGAATAAACTCATTCCACTATAATTTTAATATTAAGTTGTGTGGCGGATGCAAAGGCACTTACTATGTTTTAGTCAGCATTTTTGAATGGCTTTAATATTTACTCATACAAAAGTTGATAATTGGAGTTAGTAAGTTTTTAAAAATTATTTTATTCATCATGGTATGATTTTAGCCAACTAGAATGGCTTTTGATTTTGATTACGCATAAATGTCAAAAAACACATAGTAGACAAATGTTTTACTGTGCATTGAATATTCACCTGAAATCCTTGGCCTGGAAGGGTGGCTGACTAGAGGCTTCAGCCACTTACCTCAACCACAAAGAAGAACCCACATAGCAAGTAGATAATCACACTTTTAATGGATTATCTAAGAGAGAATATGCAATTCAGCAGAGAAGTGACGGGAAACACCTGAGGCCCTGAAGGGGTGGGAAATGAGGCAGCCAGCCCAGCTGGGATTGGCTAAGAGCCCAGAGAGGCTCCCTAGTGTGGGGAAAGAGAAGGTAAGAGATCCCAGTGGTCCACATTCCCACCACGGATCCTGCAACCCTAGCCATGGGAGGGCCCCTTGGCCCTCGCAGGCCCTGAGACTAACAGGGAGCTGCCTGGAGACTGTGTGATGGCATTGCTTCAGAGAGGGAGCTTGTGCTGGGTCCCAGACACCATCCAAGTCCTAAGCAGCTGCAGCACTGCATCATTTTGAAAGCCTACACCCCAACCAGACTGCATCCAGGCCCAACAGTCCCTGTATCTCCACATCCCTGGAGCCCCACTGACATTGCCCTGCATCCACCCAGAAGGCAGCAGCAGCACAATGGCAGTTGGACCCAATGGAGCGGCAGGGTCCCCAGCATTCCAGCACACACAACGTTCTGTACCCAGGAAAACAGGCAGTGTAACACACTGGATAGGCAGCCCCTGGAACAAAGGAAGTCAAAGTGTGTGCTCTCTAGAGCCTGAAACCTGCCTACCTTGGACCACTGCCACAGACAGCAACCCAGCCCCCACCAGCAGAAGGGCTGCAATGCATTTGCATACACCTTGAGGACATGCTTTCCCTGCCCACAGCTGCTGCTGCTCCTGACATAAAGACTGAAGCTTGCTGCCCAGAGCCAGAAAGCCACCTGAATGCTACCACCACTGGCAGTGACCCTGTCTGGCCCCACAGGACAGTCACTGTGTTCCTTGAGGCCTGGCTCTCCCTGCTCACCACCACTGCTGCTGCTGCCACACAAGTACTCACATGGGGGGCCTGGCAATCACTATACCCTGCTTGCTACAGTCTGTGCTTGTGTGTACCATAGCTAACACCAGTGCCTGCATTTGCCACCCAGGGGCCCAAGGACAGACACACTCAGACTGCCACTGCCACCACAGGGTCCTGAGGACTGACCCACGTGGCATTGCTATTTCTCAAAAAGACTTCACCACAGCCTCCACTAACAACCACAGTCTAAGACAATGAAGAAATCACAGACACTACTAATACTGTTTATAGCCAAAGAAATCATATAGAGACTATACTGCTTCACACATCCACAATCAAAGCTAAAGTGCCCTACCCAACCAACAAAATAGATGCATTTTCAGAAGAATGTCTTCCCCTACAAAAGTGAATCCAAAAATTTGGAAGAAGTGACAATTACACTATATGCACAGATATTGACATAAGGACACAAGAAATGTGAAAAAGCAAGGAAATATGACAACTCCAAAGGAAAACAATTCTTTAGCAAAAATTCCAATAAAAAAGAAGGTTGTGAAATGCTAGAAAAAGAATTCAAAATTGTGATATTAAAGCTCAGTGAGATATAAGAGAATAGAGATAAACAATACAAAGAAATCAAAATAATAATTCAGCATATGAAAGAGAAATTCACTACAGAGATATATATCATAAAAAAGAACCAAACAGAAATCCTGGAACTGATGAATTCAATAAATAAAATTTTAAAAATCATATGAGAGCTTCAACAATATACTAGATCAAGAGAGAAGAAAGAATTTCAGAACGTGAAGATGTCTTTTAAAATACCTAGTCAGACCCCTCCCCCAAAAAAGGAAAAATGAATAAACAAGAATTAACAAGGCAGATGGAACACCATAAAATGACCAAATATTCAAATTTTTGGTGTTCCAGAAGGTGAAGAGAAGCCCAAAGACATAGATAACCTATTTAACCAAATAATAGCTGAAAACTACCTAAGTCTCCAAATATTTACAACCCAAAAATGTTGTCTCTAAGGCATATTATAGTTAAACTGTTTAAAAACAAAGGCAAAGAGCATTCTGAAAACAGCAAGAGAGAAGCATCTAGTCACATATAAGGGAACTGCCATCAGACTAACAGCAGACTTATCAGCAGAAATATTACAGGCCAGGAGAGAATGGGATCATATATTCAAAGTGCTGAGAGAAAAATACGGCCAAGCTAGGATAGTATGTCCAGCAAAATCACACCAAGTATCATCTCAGACCACAATAGAATAAAAGTAGAAATCAATAAAAAGTGGAACTTTGGAAACTGGACAAATACATGGAAATTAAACAACATGCTCCTGAATGATCATTAATTTTTTCAATGAAAAAATTAAGAAGGAAATGAAAAAAAACCTTGACACAAGCAAAAATGAAAGCACAACATGCCCAAACCTATGGTATGCAGCAAATGCAGTGCTAGGGAAAGTTTATAGCAATAAGTGCCTACATTAAAAAGTAGATAGATTTCAAATAAACAATCTAACAATGCACTTCAAGGAACTAGAAAAGCAAGAACAAACCAAACCCAAAATTAGTACAAGGAAAGAAATAATAAAGATCAGAGCAGAACTAAACAAAATAGAGAATTAAAAAAGTATAAAGGATCAATGAAATAAACATTTGTTCCTTGAAAAGATAAACAAAATCATTAAACTGCTATCTAGACTAACTGAGAAAAAAAAAAAGAGAAGTCCCAAATAAACAAAAAACAGAAATGAAAAAGGAGACCCAACAACTGACAGCACAGAAATACAAAAGATTACCAGAGACTATTATGAAAAACTATATGCTAATAAACTGGAAAACCTAGAGGAAGTGGATAAAGTCTTGGATGCATAAAATCTATGAAGATCGACTCAGGAAGAAATAGAAAACCTGAACAGACCTATAATGACTAACAAGATTGAATCAGTATTAAAAAGTCTCCAAAAAAAGAAAAGTCCATGACCAGATGGTATCACTGCCTAATTATACCAAACTTATAAAGAAGAACTAATACCAATTCTCCTCAAACTATTCCAAAAAATTAAAGAGGAGAAACTTCTCCTTAACTCATTCCATGAGACCAGCATTATCCATATAGCAAAACCAGGGAAGGAAATGACAAAAAAAGAAAACTATAGGCCAATGTCCCTGATGAACATAGATGCAAAAAATCCTCAACAAAATGCTAGCAAACCAAATCCAACAACACATCAAAAAGATAGCACACCATGATCAAATGGGATTTATCCCAGGGATGCAAATATGGTTCCACCTGCAAATAAATAAGCAGTATACATCACATGAAAAATGAAGGACAAAAATCATATGATCATCGCAAAAGATGCAGAAAAAGCATTTGATAAAATTTGACCTCCCTTCACGATAAAAACTCAAAAATCTAGGCATAGAAGGAACATACCTCAACATAATAAAGGCCATGTATGACAAACCCATAGTTAACATCTTTCTGAATGGGGAAAAGCTGAGTCTTTCCTCTAAGAAATGGATCTAGACAAGGATACCCATTTTTCACCACTCCTATTCAACATAGGAAGTCCTAGCCAACATACTGGAAGTCCTAGCCAAAGCAGTCAGGCAAGAGAAAGAAATAAAAGCCATTCAAGTTAGAAAAGAGGAAGTCGAATTTTTCCTTTTTGCAGATGACATGATCCTATATTTAGAAAAACGTAAAGGCTCCGCTACAAAACATGTCTGATAAACAAATTCAGTTAAGGTGTAGGATACAAAATCAACATGCAAAAATCAGTAGCATTTTTATACACCAATAATGAACTACCTGAAAAAGAAATCAAAAGGAAATACCATTTACAGTAGTACAAAAAATAATAAAATACCTATGATTTAATTTAACCAAGGACTTGAAAGACCTCTACAATGAAAATTACTAAACACTGATAAAAGAAATTGAAGAGGACACAAACAAATGGAAATATAGCCAATGCTCATGGATTGGAAGAATTAATATTGTTAAAATTTCTATACTACCTAAAGCAATCCACAGATTCAATGCAATCCCTATCAAAATAGCAATGTCATTTTTCACAGACATAGAAAAAAAATTCTAAAATATATATGGAACCAAAAACGAACCTGAAGAACCAAGCAATCCTGAGGGGAGAAAAAAAAAAAAAAACCTGAAAAAACTGGAGGCATCACACTATCTGACTTCAAAATATATTACAAGGCTATTGTAACCAAGACAATATGGTATTGGTATAAAAACAGACACATAGACCAATGAACCATGATAGGAAACCCAGAAATAAATCCATGTATTTACAGCCAACTGATTTTCGACAAAGGCACTAAGAACATACATTGGGGAAAAGACAGTCTCTTCATGAATGGTACTGGAGAAACTATATATCCATATGCAACAGAATGAAACTAGACCCATATTTCACAGCACACATAAAAATCAACTCAAAATGGATTAAAAACTTAAATATAAGACCTGAAACTATAAAAATACTAGGAGAAAAGATAAGGGAAACACTCCAAAACATTGGTCTAGACAAAGATTTTATAGCTAAGACTTCAGAATACACAAAACAAAAGTAAAAATAAACAAATGGAATTATGTCAAGCTAAAAAAACTTCTTACAGCAAAGGAAATGATCAACAGAGTAAATAAACAACCTGTTAAATGGGAGAAAATATTTTCAAACCATTCGTCTGACAAGGGACTAATAAGCAGAATACATAAGGAACTCAACACAACAGCAAAAAAAGAAAAAGTTCCATCAAAAAGTGGGCAAAGGATATGAATAGACATATCTCAAAAGAAGACATACAAACAACCAACAAGTATATGAAAAAATGCTTAATGTCACTAATCATCAGGGAAATGCAAATCAAAACCACAATGAAATATAATCTTATCCTAGTTAGAATGGCTATTATAAAAAAGACAAAATATAACACATGCTGGCAGGGATGCAGAGAACAGGCAACATTTACACACTGGTGGTGGGAATGTACTTTAATACAACTGTCATGGAAAACAGCATGGAGATTTCTCAAAAAAAAAAAAAAAAAAAGAACTAAGATCTAGCAATCCCGCTACTGGGTATTTATCCATAGAAAAAGAAATCAGTATATAAAAGGGATACCTGCACTCCATGATTATTGCATTATTGTTCACAATAGCAAAGATATGGAATTAACCTAAGTGTCCATCAACAGATGAATAGATAAAGAAAATACAGTATATATAATATATACAATGGGATACCATTCAGCCATAAAAATGAATGAAATCCTGTCATTTACTGCAACATGGATGGAATTGTAGGTCATTATATGAAGTGAAATAAGCCAGGCTCAAAAATCACATGTTCTTACTTACATTTGGGAGCTAAAAAAGTTGATTTCATGGAAGTAGAGAGTAGAATGATAGATACCAGAGGTTGGAAATGGTGTGAGTGGGAAGTTTGAAGAGAGGTTGGTTAATGGGTACAAACATGTAGTTAGATAGAAGGAATATGTTCTAATGTTTGGTAGCAGAGGAGGGTGACTACAGTTAACAACAAGGTATTATACAGTTCGAGATACCTGGAAGAGAAGAATTGAAATATTCCTAACACATAGAAATGATAAATGCTCGAAGTGATGGATACTCTAAATACCCTGACTTGATCATTACACATTCTATGCATCTGATAAAATACCACTTGTGCCCCAGAAAATATGAAAATATTATGTATCAATAACATATGTAAAAGAAATCATTGGCCTGACACACACTCTCTTTGACTGAACCCATACTTTTGGGCTTGAAGACAATGAAACACTCTTGAACCAGATGGTGGAATATGTTTCAAAATTTCATGGGCTTGAATTTTGCGAACTTTCTTATAAGAAGGGTACAATGTCCAAATGAGAAAGGATTTTGACTACATTTTACATGTAAAGAAACTGAGCCTTAGAGAGTTACATGAAAAAATAGAACTTAGTTTTGAGCCTACTGGTACCTGATCCCTAAGATTATACTTTTTCTACCATACTTTTTGGTAAACAAAAATGTGGAAAATTAAATCTATTTCAATTAAAGAAATATAAATGAAAAGAAAAAGGAAAAAGTTGAAACTATACCCTACATGTGAGTTTAAAATTACAGTGCTAATTAGAGACATTTATTTTGTGCATGTGAAAATTTGTTTCCAATAAACACAACATTCTATCATCAAACCCTGCCTCATCACTGGCATGAACTTCTGATGATGTTTAAATTATTTGTTATGTTTGCAAAGAATCTAAGATCTTTAATTCACCTCTATAGAAATAATTTTCTCGGAAATTATCCTTCTGCCCAAGTCATTCAATTCAGCCAAAGAAAGTTTAGTAACTGAAATTATTTTATGTTTCACAATTAAAAAACTGCATTTTTCCTAAAACACCTGGAAGTTATGGTAATGGGGATTGGCTACCCAATACTTTAATGAGATAGTAGTAGTCCCAAATGAGACTATCATCCTACCTTTTCTTTGTTTATATTTTCTACCTTGGTGAAAAACTTGTAATTTTTACACTGTTTCACACAAATATATCCAAGACTTTTGTTTCATGCTTTATGTACTAGATTTCATGGACTGTTGAAAGGTTAATCATGTTTCTAAAATACCTCCTTTATTAAGGGAGAGGTATTACATAGCCATTGTGTTCTAAATATTTTCTTTTAACACTCTTCTAATCCTTGTTTTCTTTATTTCTTTCCTGATTAAATGACTCTTCATAACTTTCCAGTCTGAGATTTATTTATGAGAAACAACATTTTGAATAATGGTAGTACCATTTGGTTACTTACCAGACCGGAAAGATACTATATATTAGGAACACTTGAAAATATTACATAGCTATTTTTTCAGATTTATTGAGGTATAGTTGACAAGTAAAAATTGTATATTCAAAGTGTACAACATGATGGTTTGATATATGTGTATATTATGAAATTATTTTCATAATTGAGTAAAAATTACCTATCCATCACCTCACACAGTTACCATTTTTTTTCTGTGTGGTATGAATACTTAAGATCTAATCTTCTGGTGAATTTCAAGCATACAGTACATTATTATTGTTATTTATTTTTTAATTGATAAGTAAAAATTATTTAGATTTATGGTGTACAATATATTTTGATATGTATATACATTGTGGAATGACTAAATTAAGCTTTTTAACACATGCATTACATGCTTACCATTTTTTGCAGTAAGAACACTTAAGATCTATTCTCGTACTGATTTTTAAGTATACAATATAATGTTATCAACTATAGTCACCATGATGTACAACAGATCTCTCGAGCTTATTATCCCTCCTGTCTAACAGAAATTTTGTGCCCTTTGACCAACGTCTCCCCAATTTCCCCACCCTGCAGTCTCTGGCAATCACCATTTTACTCTGTTTCTATGAGTTCAACATTTTTTAGATTTCATGTATAAGTAAGAATATGCAGTGTTTGTCTTTCTGTGCCTGGCTAATTTAACTTAATGTAATGTTCTCCAGGTTCGTATGTATTGTCACAAATGACACAATTTCCTTCTTTCCTAAGGCTGAATAGTATTCCACTGTGTTTATATACATTTTCTTCCTCCATTCATCCATTTTTGGACACTTAGGTGGATTCTATGTCTTTTTTTTTTTTTTTTTTTGAGATGGGGTCTCCCTCTGTCACCCAGGCTAGAGTGCAGTGGCATAATCATAGTTCACTGCAGCCTGGAAATCCTGGGCGCAAGTGATCCTCCCACTTCAGCCTCCCAAGTAGCTGGGAGTGCAGGTATATGCCACCATGCCCTGCTAGGTTTTTCTTTTCTTCTTTCTTTATTTATTTTTTATAGACAGGGTCTCGCTATGTTGCCCAGGCTGGTCCTGAACTCCTGACCTCAAATAATCCTCCTGCCTAGGCCTCCAAAAGTGCTGGGATTCCAAGAGTGAGCCACCACACCCAGCCTTTTGATTCCATATCTTGACTCTTGTCATAATGCTGCAATATATATGGGAGTGCTGGTATCTCTTCAAAATACTGATTTTGTATCCACTGGATATATACCCAGTAGTCAAATTGTTTAATCATGTGGTAGTATTATTTTTAATTGTTTGAGGAACCTTCATACTGTTTTCCATAATGGCTGTACTAACTTACATTCCCACCAATAATGTGCTAGGGTTCCCTTTTCTCCATATCCTCACCAACTTTATCTTTCATCTTTTTGATAATAGCCATTCTAACAGGTGTGAGGGGATATCTTAATTTGTATTTCTGTGATGATTAGTGATGTTGAGCATTTTCTCATATACCTGTTGGCCATTTGTAGTCTTCCATAGAAAAATGTCTATTCAGGTCCTTTGCCCATTTTTTAATTTGGTTATTTGTTTTCATTGTTGTTATTTGTTTACATTTACTATTGAGCTTCATGAGTTCTTTATGTATCGTGGATATTAACCCCTTATTGGATATCTGGTTTGCAAATATTTTCTCTCATTTCATGGATTGCCTTCTCATTTTGTTGATAGTTTCCTCTGCTGTACAGAGGATTTTTAGTTTCATGTAGTCTCACTTGTTTATTTTTCCTTTTGTGGCCTGTGCTTTTGGTGTCATATCCCAAAATTATTGCCAAGATCAATGCCATGGAGCTTTTCCTACATGTCTTCTTCTATGAGTTTTATAGTTTCAGGTCTTCCATTTAAAATTTAATTCATTTTAAGTTAGTTGCTGTGGATAGTGTAAGTAACCAATTTCATATTTTTTTGCATGTGCATATCTAATTTTCCCAACACATTAATTGGACAGACAATCCTTTTCCCTTTGTGTAATTTTGGGCCCTTAGTCAATGATTAGTTGACTGTATATACATGGGTTTATTTCTGGGATTTCTATTCTTTTCCATTGCTTTATATGTCTGTTTTTGTGACAGTACCATACTGTTTTGATTACTGTAGCTTTATAATATAACTTAAAATCAGGAAGTGTGATGCCTTTAGCTTTGTTCTTCTTTCTCAAGATTGCTGTGTTTTTTATGGTTCTATATGAATGTTAGGGTTGTTTTATTCTATTGCTGGGAAAAATCTCATCAGAATTTTGATAGGGATCACACTAAATCTGTAGATTGCTTTGGAAAGGATGGACATTTTGATAATATTGATTTTTTTTCAATCCATGAACAGAGGATATCTTTTTATTCACTTTTGTCTTTTAAAATTTATTTCATTAATGTTTTGTTTTCAGTGTACAGATCTTTCACCTCCTTGATTAAATTAATACTTAAGTCTTTTTTTGATGTCTTGATTTTTGATACTTTGTTGTTAGTGTATAATAGTAATACAACTGATTTTTGTATGTTGATTTTGTATCCTGCAACTTTACTGGATTTATTTATTAGTTCTAATAGTTTTTGGTGTAGTCTTTAGAGTTTTCTATATACAAGTTCATGTCATCTGCAAAAGAATCAATATAACTTCTTCCTTTCCAGTTAGGATGCCTTTTATTTCTTTCTCTTGCCTGATTGCTCTGGATAGGACATCCAGTACCATGCTGAATAGAAGTGGTGAGAGTGGTCATCTTTGTCTTGTTCCTGATCTTAGAGGAAAAGCTTTGAAGTTTTTGTCATTCAGTATGATATTAGCTGTGGGCCTATGATATATGGCATTTATTGTGGTGAGATATATTCCTTTTACACCCAATTTTTTGTAGTTTTTACCATGAAAGAATGTTGAATTTTATCAAAGACTTTTTCTGCATTTATTGAGAGGATCATATGTAACAGATCATTCATTCTGTTAATGTGGTATATCACATTTAATAATTTATTTGTGTTGAAACATCCTTACATCCCAGTGAGAAATCCCACTTGATCACTGTGAATGACCCATTTAATGTGTTGTTGAATTCGATTTGCTAGTATTTTGTTGAGAATTTTTGCATATCTATTCATCAGGGATATTGACCTCCTTTTGTTTTTTTGTAGTATATTTCTCTGGCTTTAGTGTCAAGGTAATGCTGGCCTGGTCAAAAGGAGTTTGAAAGGCTTCTATTCAACTTTTCAAATGAGTTTGAGAAGCACTGTTGTTAATTATTTATACAATAGAATTGAGCTTTGAAAACTCACAGCTTGGACTTTTCTTTAAATGAAGATTTTTTGATTACCAATTCAATCATTTTTCTTGATTTGGTCTGTTTAGGTTTTGTATTTATTCATAGTTCAGGCTTGATTTGGTATATGTTTCTAGGAATTTATCCATTTCTTCTAGGTTATCTAGTTTGTTGGCATATAATTGTTCATAATAGTCTCTTATGATCCTTTATGTTTCTGTGATAGCAGTTGTAATGTCTTCTGTTTCATTTCTGATTTTAGTTGAGTCTTCTCCTTTTTTCTTAGCCTAGCTAAAGGTTTGTTGATTTTGTTTAGCTTTTCAAAAAACTAACCATAGCTTTTGTTAATCTTTTCTATTATTTTTCTTGTCTCCATTTCATTTATTTCTGCTCTGGCCTTTTTATTTCCTTTCTTCTCCTAACTTTGGCCTTAGTTTGTTCTTCTTGTTCCTTAAAGTTTAGCATTATTTTAATTATTTGAGATCTTTCTTCTAGTTTTAATACAGGTAATTATTGCTATAAACTTCCTTTTTAGAATTGCTTTTGTGGCATCCCTTTAGTTTTGGTATGTTGTGTTTCCATTTTCATTTGTCTCAAGATATTTTAAAATTTCTCTTTTAATTTCCTCTTTGACTCACTGGTTGTTCAGGAGCATATTATTTAATTTCCATGTATTTGTGAATTTTCCAAAATTCCTCCTGTTATTGATTTCTAGTTTCATCACATTATGGTCAGAAAATATACTTGATATGACTTTAATCTTAAATTTTTTAAGACTTATTTCTAGGCCTAACATATGATCTAACCTAGAGAATGTTCCACATACGCTTGAGAAGAATGTGTATAATGCCACTGTTGGCAGAATGTTCTATATATGTCTGTGAGGTCCATTTGTCTAAAGTGGTTTTCAAGTCCACAGTGTCCTATTGATTTTCTGTCTGGATGGTCTGTCCATTGATGAAAATGGGGTATTGAAGTTTCCTACTATTATTTTATTGCTGGTATCTCTCCCTTCAGCTCTATAATATTTGCTTTATATATTTAAGTGCTCCAATGTTGGTAATATACATATATTTTTTGTCTCTTGTGACAATTTTTAAATCAGTGTATTTTGTCTCATATAAGTACAGCTACCCCTGTTCTATTTTAGTTTCCATTTGAATGAAATACTTTTTTCCATGCTTTCTCTTTCAATCTGTGTGTCCTTATAGATGAAGTGAGTCTCTCTTATGCAGCATGTAGCTGGGTATAGCTGGGTCTTGGTTGTTTGGTTATTTTTCAAATCTAATCAACCATTCTATGTCTTTGGGTACATATAAATAAAATGGGGAATTTAATACATTTACATATTTACATTTAAGGTAATTATTGATAGGTAAGGGCTTACTACTGTCATTTTTAATAAAATGGAGAATTTAATCCAAAAAATCCCCACATAAAATTGGAGATTTTAATCCATTTACATTTAAATTAATTATTGATAGATAAAAACTTGCTATTGCCATTTTAAAATTTGTTTTCTGGCTTTTTGGGTTTTTTTAGGTCCTTCATTTCTTTCTTCCTCTAAGTGTCTTCCTTTGTGTTTTGATGATTTTCTATATTGGTATTCTTTAATTTTTTTTCTTTCTCTTTTATATCTACTGTTGGTTTCTTTTTTTGCACTTATTGTGTGGCTTACATACAACATCTTGTAGTCATAACAATATATTTTAAGCTGATAACAACTTTACTCATATACAAAAACTACACATTTAGTCCCCTCCTGCATATTTTAGGTTTTTGATGTCACAATTTAATTTTTTAAAGTTGTGTAGTCATTAACAAATTATTGCAGTTATAGTTGTTCTTAATAGTTTTGTCTTTTAACTTTTGTATAGAGATATAAGTGATTTACACATTACCATTGTAGTATCAGAGTATTCTGAATTTGACTATATTCTGACTTCTACCAATGAATTTTCTGCTTTCATATAATTTTATGTTACTAATTTGTCATCCTTTTGTTTCAGTTTGAAGAACACTGTTTAGCATTTCTTTAAGGCCAGTCTAGGGGCTTTTGTTTGTCTGAGAAAGTCTTTTGCTCTCCTTCATTTATGAAGGACAGCTTTGCTGGAAAAAGTATTTTTGGTTGGCAGTTTTTTTTCAGCATTTTGATTATGTCATTCAACTCTCTCCTGATTGTGATATTTCTGCTGAGAAATTTGTTAATTGGCTTGTGGAGGTTCCTTTATATGTAGCAAATGTCTTTTGCTGCTTTCAAGATTCTTTATTTGTCTTTGAGTTTTGACAGTTTGATTCAAACATGTCTTGGTAAAATATCTTTGGGTTGAACCTAATTGGAGACTTTTGAGCTTTAAGTACCTAGGTGTTCATATCTTTCCACAGATTTGGCAAGTTTTCAGCCATAATTTTTTTAAAATAAGCTTTGTGTCTCCTTCTTTCTTCTTCCTCTGTAACTTTTATAAGTTGAAAATCATCACTGTTAATGATGTCCTGTAAGCTTTCTTCATTCCTTTTTATTCTTTTTTCTTTTTTACCCTCAGGCTGCATATTTTCAAATATCCTGGATTTGAATTTACAGTTTCTTTCTTCTGCATATTCTAGGCTGCTACTGATGCCCTCTTTTGCATTTTTCATTTCATTCATTGTATTCCTTTCTGTTTTTCTTTTTTTTATTATATCTATCTCTACATGAAACTGCTAATTTTGCTTGTGTATTACTTTCCTGATTTCATTGAATTGTCTATTTATGTTTTCTTGTAAGCTTACTAAGCTTACTTAAATAATTATTTTGAATTCTTTTTTAGACATTTCATAGATTTCCATTTCTTTTGGGTTGGTTACTGGAAAAGTATTGTGATTTTTTGGTGGTGACATATTTTCTTGGTTTTTCAAGTCTCCTGTTCCCTTGCATTTATGTCTGCTCTTTTGATGAAGCACTTTTCTCTTCCAGACTTTATGGACCGGTCATTGTGGAAAAGGACCTTCCACCTATGAGTGGGTGTGAGAGCACTGGCTGGATGAGGTGCAGAGGTTTCAGCTCCACTGACAGTACACTGGTATAGTCTCTATGTAACCCTGTTAGCTGAGGACACTGTCAGCAAAGATTGCTGAGGTCCGCAGTGCCAAGGCTGTGGGTGCATTCAGCACCTGCAAGGGCTATTGGCGTCTTCAGTGATAAATGCTATATTCCTTTTACACCTAATTTTTTGTAGTTTTTATCATGAAAGAATGTTGAATTTTATAAAAGACTTTTTCTGCATTATTGAGAGGATCAATATTGCATGGTAAAATGCTGCTAGGGTTTTCCTGATTTATTTTCTATAGGGGAAGTCATTGCTGAGGAGATTCCTCTTGGTGCCAGGTCTGGTTCATGGACATGCTTGCTGTAGTGGTGGCACTGATGTCTGGTGCATGACACCTGTGAAGCAGTCATGAAGCTGGAGTCTGGAGCATAGGCATATGCAGAGGGAAAATGGCTCAGGGGTTTGGGACAATGGTCGGATCAGTGTCTAAGAGGCAAGTATCTACATTGTCCATTGGTAACAATGTACAAGGCAGGGACACTTGCAGAGCAATCTCAGAGCCCTGGTCTGGAGCATGAGCATATGTGGGGCTACCACTTCTCAAGGGGTTTGGGTGCACCACTGCAGTGGTGATTCCAGTGTCTATGCTGCAGGGGCCTGAGGAGCAGCCACAGAGCCAGGATCTGGAGTGCAGTTACAGACACAGCAACAACAGCTCAAGGATCATGGAACCAGGGTCTACATCCAGCTCTGGCTCTGTTGGAAAATGGGCATGCCAGAGCAACAGTAGTTCCAAGTTCCAGGGTATAGACTAGCTCACTGTGGAGGTGGTTCCAATGTCCAATGTACACATGGGGTGGGGAGGGTGGCATCCTGGATTTCAGGGCAGCAAAACAGTGACTCATTCTTGTGGGGGGTGGCTACAATAGCATCTTCCTCTCTGGGAAGTTTGTGGTGGCAATAGCTGTTGGTTGCCTCTGTGACAAAAGCTATCTCTGTCTTCTGCAGTATAGGCCAATGGGGACCACAGTGGCATCCTCCTCACAACATGACTGATACTGGTAGTCCCCACTCTTCTTTGTTCCTAGCTGTGTCTGGACATTTCAGATACATTGATTTCCCCAGTAATCATTTCTGTGTAGTTATCTTCCATTTTTTTCTTCACTGTGTTGCTGCAGATTCTTAATCTGAACCTTGAGACCCCTTGTCCCCCCAGGCTATTTTTGTTCATGTACAGCTGTCTAATTATTGATTTTTTATGGGAGGCGATGAAGGCTTATATCTCTTACTCCATTATCTTGCTGACCTCCATATCGCTTTTGGAAGATAGGGACCATGTCAATAATTTTTCTCTCAATGACATGTGTTTTAGTGCTTAATCTTTAGGTCATCAGTTTTGTGGGAGAATGAGTTGTGATATAAGAGAGCATAAAACTTTTTTCATCAGAGTTTTTAAAGCCAAAACTCTTAAGTTCATTTATTCAATTATTTATGTTCTTAAGCATTTTGTACAATGTTGATTCAGACTATAAACTTGCCAGATCCTTCACACACTTTTTCTTTTCTGTCATGATATTCTAATCCCCCTAAACTAGTATTACCAATGAGCATTTTAGAAACAGGGGAGGTGATGAGTAAGTTGATAATCAACATTGCCTTAGAAAATAAAAACTTCTGAAAATAACGCTCTTGTTGTTAGTTATAGGAAGTAAAAGGTGAACTCATGAAAATAGTGTCAAGAAGAAGTTTTCATTTAACATTACTCAGCTAATTGGAGTAGGCTTTTGTAAGCGGTTTCTAGTAAAATGTTTTCAGTTGTGGCGGAATGGTCATGGCAGCTTCATTCTCTCAAGTTGATCTTTGTATACAGTGGTGTGCTGGAGCCAACTCATATCATTTCATGAGAGTTGATTTTTAAATTTTTAAATTTTTTCAATTTAAACAGCCATTTAAAAAATTTAAATATATAAATGTATAATTAAGTATATTAAAAATCAAGATAATAAATACTCAAAACTCATTACTTTATAATTACTACATCTTAGTATTTTCTATGCTTTTGAATTTATTACATATATTATATCTGTAAGGTGGAAATACGATGTAATTATGTGTTACTGCTTCTCTCTTCTCAATTCTACATTTAGTGACTTTATATTGGTGCTTGAAGTAGTCCATGCCAAGATGACTTATATCATAGCAATTGACAAATGCTTTAAACCAGTGCAGGGCAGAAGGTGGGGCAGGAAAACAACTACTGCTGGTTGCTACACATTTACTAGTATAACACAGTTTGGGTCCTATCTATTATTGTGTGTTATTGAACTCAGTATTTCCAGTGATGGCTTTCCAATTCTCCATGTTTCTGACTGTGTTAGAAGTACAGTCATCACTTATGCTGCAGCATAAGTTCTATGATGTTCTTAGTTCTATAGTGTTCTTGCTTCCAGGAATCTTTAGTTTTGAGGTTTCTCTACTAGCCCTTTGAAAGATTTCACAAACACTTCATTTGTATTACCCATGCTGCTTAAACCACTTAAAATGGTGCCTGTAACCTATACTGAGTCTGGACTAACTCAGTTTCTTTGTTTCTTTAATTTTTAATTAAATAAAAAAAAAATTTAATTAATTAATTAATTTAATTAATTAATTAAAGAATTAATTAATTAATTTAATTAATTCTTTAATTTTGACTTTGTTCTTCTTGTTGCTTTATTTGCTTTAGAGTCCTTCTGTTGTCTTCTCACATGTGATCTGGTAGGAATAAAGTATGCCAAAAGGTAAAATTTATATAACTTGGAATATTCAAAGCACAATGTCAACTGTAATGATTGTGTAGTGTATCCTGAGATATAAAATTTCTTAAAAAGATGGCCTCAGAATTCTGTCCACTTCTTCCTCCACTAATAGTGCAAAGACATGGTGGTAAAAAGAGGAATAGAGCTGCAAGAAAACTTTGGAGGTGATCCTGTAGTATTTTTTAATTAAGATTCTTTTGTAAAAATTTTTTTCTCTCTTGTTTTGTATGAGGTTTAGATTGGGACACTGCTGGAATCCAATGGGTGGAAAGTTTGTGACTTTTAAAAATCTCTTAAAATTCTTAGTGGTAAATGTTTGTTCTTATTTAAAGAACTATAATCTAAACATATTCTTTGTCCTCTCTGTAAATAACTACGAACTAAAAATGAAAATGATGAGTTCTGGTAATAAGAACACTCTAGTTAGTGACTTTTTTTAGCTGGCAGAAATAATTGCTTTAGAACTAGCATTTTATTTTAATGGAGATCTTTTGAAATTGGTCTACATCTACCTCTAACTTCTTAAGTGGAATTTACTAAACATAATTTATATTTTTAGTAATAACTTATTTATGAACATATGGCCATTAGAATTGTGATGTGCTTAATTAATACAATCATAGGACTCAGACCTGAATGAATGTTAATCACAACAAGAAACCTAAAAATTGAATTCTTGAAAGAGAAGTGTCTAATTTATTACTTTGTAGCAAAATCAGTTATTTTTTTTAAATCTAAATATTCTATAAATGTTTTTAAATTATGTTCAGGCTTTGTTATTTTATCCCACTAATAAGGTTACTATTGTTTTTGTGTGTTAATTTTCATCTAGAAGAGAAAACATTTCATGTGAATTATTATAAATTCTTATTATTGGAGGACAAATTTAACAAATATTTATTGAGCCCTTTTAATGTGCCAGACATCATTCTAGTCTCTTGGTGTCCAGAAGTGAAAAGACTAGGTTTCTGCTCTTATGGAAGTTAACTCTAATATGGAAGATAGATAATATCCAAATAAATGGAGGGAAAATATGGTATGTCAAGAAGAAATATATAATATAAAAATAGTGCAGTATATGAAGATGGAATGTGTAAAGGTGTACTTTTTTATATAAGCAGATTAGCAAAGAATTTTCTTATGAAATGTCTGAGGTGGTTTGCCATGCAGATGTATGAGTAAAAAGTCTTCTAGGTAGAGAAAATTGCAGGTGGAGTTTGCTGGCATGAGTGAGAAACAGCAAGAGACCATTGAGGCTGGAGTAAATGAACAAGGGAGATAGTGATAGAAGATGAGATCATATGGTGATTGAGAGATGAGATCATAGTAGCACCTCTAGACCACAACAAAGCAGACAAAGCTCCTAAGAGCTTTACCTGGTTAGCCCAGTGAATCCTCACAGTAACCTTATGAATTTGGTGCTTTAATTACTTCCATTTTACACATGTGGAAATTGAGATGCAGAAGAATTAAATAACTTGGCCAAGGTCACAAGGCCAGAAAAGGGTATAGCTAGGGTGTAGATTCCCAAGTTTAGCTCTAGAATCTATTCTTTTAAGCTTTGGATTTGCTAAGGGTGATATCAAATATATCACAGGCTTTTGAGCTAAGGAGAAATTGATCTGACTTCTTTTTATGTGGATTATTTCATTATGATTTCTGTGTGGAGAATAGGCTCCAAAGAAGCAAAGAAAGTAAGAGTATAATTTAGGAGGCTATTGCAATACAGTACTCCAGGCTGCAGATGAATGTGGCCTGGTCTAGGATGGCATTGATGGAGGGGGGGAAAAGTAGTCTGACTATGGTTATAGTCTAAAGGTAAAACCAACATGACTAGCTGATGGACTGAATGTGGTGGCAAGAAAAATAAAGAGAAATTTAGTATAACTCCAAGTTTTTTGGCCTGAAAAACAGGAAGAATGAGGACTCTACTTACTGAGATGAGGAAGATGGGAGAAGGAGCAGATCTGTAGGAGCAAAAAAACTTTGATTTTGGACATGTTAAGTGGAAATGTCAAAAAGTATTAAGGATTAGGGTTTAAGATGTGAATTTGAGAATCATTAGCCTACTTATTAGGGAGTGAATAATGGTCTTCAACATTTAGACATCAGGAAGATGAAGAGGAATTAGTACTTACAAAGTAGGAGAATTAATGAGGAGTGTGGTTTGAAGACCATGGGAACAAAGTGTTTCAAGAATGGTTCAAAATTAATGGTTCAAAATACTGACAGTTTAAGGTGAAGTTTGAAATATTGATGTCAGAAGTGGAAATTGGAAATCATTAGCGACCTTGACAAGAGCAGTGTCCAGGGAGTGCTGGTGACAAAAACTTGACTGATAGATAGTAAGAGAGTATGGGGACAGAGGAAGCAGAAAACAAGTATAAGTAATCCTTTTGAGAAACTATTTTAAAGGTGATAGTTGGAGATGGATATGGTGGTAAAGGAAGGAATTAAAATAAGTTTAAGACGATGTATATCACTGCATGTTAATATACTGGTGGTAATTATTTAGTCCTGATGAGTTAGGAGAGAGAAAAAAAAATACGAAGTCCCTTGGTCCCAGAGAAGATATGGAAACCAGTACATAAGCAGTAGGGTTGGCTTATAGTGGACTCCAGAGTTCATGCATTGTTGCAGATAAAAAAGTAAATAATATAGAGATGCAGATCAGTACATAAATTTGGCAGTGGGAACATAAGGAAGTTCTCTTTTGATTACTTCTATTTTTATTGTTTGTTTTTGTTTTGCAGAGATAGGGTTTCACTATGTTGCTCAGGCTGGTTTCGAGCTCCTGGCCTCAAGGGATCCTCCCACCTTAGCCTCCCAAAGTGCTAGGATTACAGGTGTGAGTCACTGCACCTGGCCCTGATTACTTCTATTTTCTAAGTGAAATAAGAAGTGAGGACATCAGCTGAGAGTGAGATGAGGGAAATGGTGGTGTTGGTTTAAAAAAGGAAAACAAAGTAAGAAATTTTTCAGGAGAGTTAGAAGGGGACTGAGGAGAAGTATAGTAGGGCTTCCACACAGCACTGAGGACCTGCATAGTCTTTGTGGTCCTACCTGAGAAAAAATATTTGCTTAAGACAGTCTCAGGTGTACTGTGTGGTAGATTGAAGGCACAGGGCAGGAAAGCAGGCACAGGACAGGCCAAAGGGGAGATAGAAAGGCCACTCTTACACAATACCATAAAAGAAATGAAGCATTTTGGATGGAGGAAGAATAAAATGCTCTAGAGACACAGAAGAGCATGCAAACCAGTCTAGTAAGAGCAGAGAAAAAGTGAGTGTTTAGGGACTTTTAGAAGGAATATCTGAATTCAATTGTGAGGAACAAGTAGGAGTTAATCAGGCAAAGAAGAGTGCAAAGAGCCTTCTAGGCAGAAGACACCATTAAAGCATATATTAATTATAATCTTGATTTGCTTTGTAATAGTTAGTATTTATTTTTTAATCAAATAACACATGCTTATTTATCACCTTTTATGCCTGTCCTTGAACTATAGTCAAGGAGACAGCCAATGTTTGCCTTCATGGAGATTACATTCAGAGGACCAGAAAAATAAAGGCTTAGACTATGATAGTGCTATGCTATGCAGGAAATGAGGCAGAAACAACTGGCCAAGGTCATTTTTGTTAGAATGCTAAAGGAAATCTGCTCTAAGGAATGGATTTTTGAGTAGAGACCTAAAAAATGAAACTTAGCCAAACCATCAAAGAGCTGAATGAGGAATACTTAGGCAGAGGACACAGTGATTGCAAAGACATGAAGAAAGATGTGTTCAGGGAACAGAAAGGAGTGCAGTGTAAGGTTTGTGAGTAGTTTATGGTTTCTTCTAAGTGCAAAGAACAGCTATTCGATGTTTTTAATCAGGTTTGTGGCATTTCTTGAAAGCAGAAGTATGGATAGCTTCATTCTCCTCCCTCACCAATCCTAATAAAGGCTACATTTCAGGCAAATGTGATTGAGGTTCTCCTGGCTCTAGCTACCTCATTCTCACTGGACTTATGAATTATTTATGGCCGTGAATTTTCTCTACACTTGACTACATAACTTATACTAAAATTACTTCATATAACCTAAATGGACTTAATTGTCTTAGTCCTATATCCTAATTCCTAAACAAGTTATTCTTCTAGCAACATGTCATATGTAAGACTCTTAAGATATTTTTTTATTTCATTAGGGATACAAGATATACAAGGGAGAAGTTATTAATTACCTCCTTCACTCCAAATATGTTGTTCCCCTAGACTTCCCTATCTCAGTAAAAATACTATTATCCATCTGGTTGCTGGTAATGATTTTTTGTTTCTACCTTTCTCTCACTTGCCTGCCTATTACCCTTCATTTAGTTGTGTCAGTATTTCTTCCAAAATATATTACAAAGTCCTCCTGTTCTTTTCATCTTTTCTACTACTATGGTTCAGGCCACAATCATTTTTCACACGGTTCACTACAACAGCCTCCATATGGTTCTCTCTGCTTCCATCCATGATCTGCCCAATCCACTTTCCACAAGCAGCCAAGGGGGTTACTTAGGATCACAAATCAGAAAACTATGAAAATCAGTACAGCTGATACATGCTTTAATGTTGCCTCTGCCTAGAAGACTCTTTGCACTCTTGTTTGCCTGATTAACTCATACTTGTCCCTCACAATTAAATTCAGATATTTCTAGAATTTCCTGACCACTGACTCTTTCTCCCTTCTCACTAGGCTGCGTTGGGTACCTGTCTGTGTTCCTAAAACATTCAATGCTTCTCTTTATCAAAAGCACTTCATTTTCTTTATTGTATTGCATGTTGACTTGCCTACACATTTGTTTCGCTTACTAGACTGTGGGTTGCTTGAGGAGTAGGTCTGTAACTTTCATTTATATGTGTATTTCACTACCTGATAAGTAATTAGTGCTCAGTAGGTGGTGAATGAATGAGTGAATAAATAAATGTGGATTAGGATGATTAGGAAAGGCTTCATGAAGAAAATGATATGAGACTTGCAATTTGAAAGATTGGCAATATAAAATGTTAACAGAAACACTCCTTGTTAGGAAAAAAATAGACCAATAGATCATTAGTTTATATAAAAATCTTGATCCAAGTACCTCTTAAAATAGTTTGGATGAGACAAGGGAATTCATTAATCAGACTGTTTTACCTCTTCCAACTCTGAATTATGTTTGGATCATGATCTGGCCAGATTCCTGTGCTGTGGAATTTTAGCATATTAAAATCATTACCCTCAATATGTGTTCTACTGAAAGACTAAAATACTATTTAGAACAGCAACCAGTGCTCAACAAAGCCTCTGGACAGATAATAGTTTGGCTTCTGTCATGAGCAACTGTGCATTTTAAGCCCTAATGATCAATGAAAAAATAATGAAGCTACATGAAGCTGAATATACCACTCCACCTTTAAAATCATGAGATTAATTTGGTGTATAAAGAAGATTATAATTTGTTGTATGATAAGCATTTATAATCCCTAAAATCTGCTTAACCCTTTGGGAAACATACTGGCAATGTTGATGTAGTATTGAACAATTAGAAGGTTTATAGATCTTGATTAAAAGACAGCATTAGCTGTATGACAATAGGTACCTGTATGAGCTCTACAACCTCACTCAAAGGAAAAAAAATATATAAGTATTTGCACGTATATGCATGTTATTTATATATACACAAGTTCCCATGTACACATGTGTATGTAGATAGACACCGATAGAAGCCAGACACACATACATGTGTATATGTATGTATATATATGATTTGTATACTTTTTGGTCCTTTTATTATTTTATTATAGTAATAATAATACATATTCTGGTTTAAAATTTAAGTAGTATAGAAGAGTATATGTAAAATTAAAAGCTTTCTGCTCACCCTCCCCTGTGATACCCCATATCCTGGAGGGGCACGCTTACCCCTCCTTCTGATAGTAATATTTCCATTGGTTAGAACCATAAACCTAAATGTTATCATACTCTTATTTTTTGATTTATTAATATCAACTAGAAAGCATCTCTTGGTGTCTTGTCATCATAGTTGAAATTTAGCACAGGTACACTACCTACTACCTCTATTTTCCTCTCCTTTTCCCATCTCATTTTTATTTTTACATATATTTTTGTCCTTCTAGTAGTTATATATTTTTAACAATAAAATCACACATGTATCTATTTTTAGTCCATACTGATACCTTGCTATGTAATATGAGGAAACTCATTCATCCACAACTTCTCTCTCCTCCTGCTTCTGACTTGCCAGCTATAACGTGAGGCAGATATTTTTGAGGCTCCGTGACTTCTGACATTCATGTTCTGTAACTAAAGTTCACTTTCTTGAATGCTTCTCTTACTATTCATTCCAAAAATAGAAAACTAGTGAAAACCATATTATGATTAAGTAAAATATATTTTTAAATAAATAATACTGTAATTTGACCAAAGAAAAGAAATCCAATTCTTTGTCAAATCTATATCACTAAAATAAGAATTTTCTACATGCCTAGGTCATATGAATTCTCTGCTCTTATATTTAAGTATTTGCTCAAACTCATGCCACATTTAAGTCTATTTTGTATTAGAAACATGATATTCTTGTGTTTAAAAAAAATTTGAAGTTTTTAGGAGTTCTATTTTTTGTGTTGTTGTTGTTGTTGTTGATAAAGGAGATGAATGAGGGTCTTCATTTTCCTAATCATACAATCTGTGGATAAAACCCACCTTCTTGAGGATGGGCTTTATGAATTGGCCTTTTCTTCTAGTATGGATCTACTGCTTTCTAGACATGCTGCACAGTTGTCAACTTTGTCATTATTTGCTCTCCTGGCTTAGGTTATATCTACCCTGGATTCAATACAGTTTTATATCCTATATTTATCCTTTTGTTTGAATATATGCTCAAGAAATCTTTTTGAAGGAAACATGTATTAGACAAAATATCTCAGTCTGTCTGAAATTATCTATTTTTTTGATTGATAGTTGAACTGGGTTTAGAATTACAAGCTTAAGATCATTTTCCTCAGAATCTTGAAGACATTGATGCATTTTCATTAAGCATTTGGTGCAGGTGGTGAGCAATGTGATACCAGTCTCTGAGTTCTTATTTCTTTGGAAGTAATCTGGTTGTTTTTTTCCTTTCTGAAAGTTTATATAATTTCCTCTCAAATTCAGAAATTTTGCCAAGATATTTATAGGTTTAAATCTTTGTCTCCCATCCTATTTGATGCTCAATGAATTATTTAAATATAAAAATGACTTAAAACCATTGAAATTATATTCCACAGTAATTTTATCACATTCTCTCCTAACTTTTCTGTATTTTCTTATTTTGGAACTTCTATCAAATGGATGTTGCAGTGCCTGCTTCAATCCTTTCTGTTCCTTAATTTCTCTCATTTTCTATCTTTTCTCCACATTCTGAGAGAGTTCATAGTTATTTCATCCACAACGAAAAATTTGATTTAAACCATGTCCATTTGATTACTTAGCCATTCTGTAGACTTTTTTAAATTTTAGGAATCTCATTTGAAATGTCCAGGAACTTTACTTTTGTATAATTACTATTATTTCCCATTACAGAGTTTATTTTTTATTGATGAAATATTCTCTGTTATTTTTCTAAGGGTAATAACAATTTTTAAAGTTCTCTTTTATTCCTTAAATTGTCTCTGGCTTTTTTTGTTCATTTTGATTTTTCTCTTCTAAGCTGTTGGTTTTTCTCAAATGCCCGATGGCTCTTGCTTGTCTGGGCAAGCTTGTCTGCTAGTCTGCTATTTATGGACAAGGGACTCAGCTGATAAACAGAGAGAGCTCACATGAGTTTCCTCTGGAGGTTTGTAGATTTATTTCTCCAAAGTCCTTTCCCCTATGTGGGGAAGCTGACTATAGGTTTTGTGTGACTCATCAAATAGTAGGCATTACTTTAGGGTGACCTAAGGTAGTGGCTAAGGACATGGGACTCTTGACCAGACTCTGTGTTCAAGTCTCAGCAATAATACTTAACTAGTTGTGTGAATCTAAGCAAGTTACTTGATATTTATATGCCCCAGTTTCCTTATCCCTTAAGTGGTGGTAATAATGGTATCTACCACATAGGGCTATTGTGAGAATGAAATGAATTAATTTATGTAAATAATTCACAACAGTACTGACACATATTATTAGAAGGCATGGCAGACCAAGAATAGTCAGATAAACTGGGGGACTCTTTCAAATGTGAAAGCAGCTCAACACATTTTTATCTTAAGTGGAATTGCCTTACCTTTTATCTCCCATTGCCTCTACCCTATATTTTTATGGGGTTATTAGAGTTACTTTGATCTCTTTTGCTTCTCTCTTAGGCATAAAGACTCACAGCAGCTTTGCCCCAGCAAAAAAAAAAAAAAAAAAAAGCACTTTCTATAGAAAGTAGGTTTATGGCTTTATCCAGGACAAACACTATACACTGCTTCCTCTGTTTGGGAATGCCTGTAGGAGAGGTGTCACCTGATCAAGTTGTTCTACAGATAGCCACTAATTACTCGGATTATTGCCAATGTTTTACTTCTCTATATAGCTGTGATTCTCAGCTTGAGCCTCCTGCAAGACCACTAGAAAAAAGAGCTCCCACTTTTGGCTGGTCATATTCTAGACTTCGACCCTCCTGCTTGGGTTTTCTCAGTCAGTATATTCCTATCCAATTATAAGTTGCTCTAAAGAACTTCTTTGATGGGCAAATGAGATTTTCATGGTTGGTTATGATTATTTACATTTGTACATTCTTACTATTATTTCATATTTGAGGGGAGATGGAGAAAATAAAAACATGTATTTGGTATGCCATCTTTAACCAGAACTCCTGAGAAGATGTAAATTGAGACAAAAACAAACTGGTTCCCAAGAACAAAAATAACATTTTTATTTTTATCAGATTTTTTGCAGTTGATATTAGCATCCCCCTAAAAGTAAATGTATTTATTTACTTCTTGCAGTTTCTTTTTCATAATAAAATACTTGATTTTAAGACATCTTTCTATAGTCATTGGAATAAAGTATGAGAAATTATGATGCCATGATAAAACAATTTTATAATCATGAATCATGAAAATAATATCTGACTTAAAGAAAATTTTCTTTTTCTTTGAGTATAACTGGAAAGATGTGTGACTGACAAAGTCAGTTGTTATATGTAATCCATTTCATCTTCAAGAAAAATTTCCTTCACTGTGGAAAGTTCATACAGGAAAATAGTTAATATGAGAAACTAGGAAACAATTTTTAAATCCTAAATTTCAACCCCACAGGAGAGGAGCCATGACTCCTATGTAAAATAAAATAAAGAAAACGTTGGCACTAATATAAATAAATAATTGAGGTAACCATTAATGATCATGAAGATACAGAGGGTAGAGTGAGAGCTGAGCGCTAGCAAAGTGAAATTTGCATTTCTGTTCTGTATGTGTGGTTAGCAAATATTGTAATAGCTGAATCTTAATAGTGAGATAGTAGTATCACGGTGCTGTCTCCTTTGCTACTCTGAATCATGGCAAAAATGAGTTCAAGTTATCCTTTATATTTCTTCTGAAGTTTGTTCTCATTTTAAGAATTAAAGGCAAAGATGACATGCATTGAAGAGTCACTAGAAATTATCCAGTGTGATGTAAGCAGTTATATATACAATGTGTGTGTATATGTACACACACACACATATATATACCTCTTATCACATCATCACACTAATTTTTCTTTAGTGAATAATTATATAGAAGTTGACATAGTACAAAGCCTGACATTAAAAAGAAAGAGCTATGCAATATCCAGGAGACATGTTCTTTTATATACATACCCCTTCCCTTAGCACATACATATTACCACTTAAAATCATTGTTCCTCTGAACAGTTCAAATGAGAGTAATTAATTTTTTTAAAGATAATTTAATTGACTATTCCTGGTTGCTAAGAACTAGTGGTGCCGGTTAAGAATACTGTAGACTCAGTCATCTGTGGAAGCTTTTTCAAACAGCTCTGCCAACACAGTCTCCATCACTGAAGCTTTTCCCCTTCCCCAGCCCAACCACAGCCATTTACCTTTAGGAACAAAAACTAAATAGGGGGTTTGGTGCACAAAAAGAGCTCAGGATGGAGTAACAAAACTAAACAAAAAAACTAAACAAAAAAACCCAGGCCCAATTGTGCTAGGAAGTGGAATTTTCATGTACTCTATTCCATGATTTTGGTCAAGTGGTTTAAGTGAGATTTATGAAAATAATTAAACAAAATATCAATATCCCCACATTATCCAAATGGGGAGAACTCCACGTGCTGCTAATTATGGCAGATATTTCAAAGTATCAATGCATATACAAGAGTTTAGGAAGCCAGATTATCAAGTAAGTAATCACATTAAGTGGACAAAAATTTCCATATGGTATATGCACACAATTGAATTTTAAAAATCTTCTAGCCTGTATGTGTAGAATCCGAAATAAAATAGTGCTGCTTTTGAGACAGTGCTTTTCTACCACCCACAGCAAATTAGATGTCTTTTAATTCTAGTGGTGTTTATTCTGCTTAAATAAGTTACAGTTCTCATCCACTGATTCATTTGATAGAAATAAACTTCAATGAGCAATGTGAACTGGAGAAGGGGAAATAAGAGGAAGGAAGAGAGGAAAGTTCAAAGAAGCATCCGACAATTTATCAAAGTATAGGTAAAGGTGCCTCACTTTACACACACACACACACACACACACACATCAAACCAAACAACGGCAAGGAATATATGATTCTCTCTTTCTTCCCCTTTCTCTTCATCCTTCTTCCATCAAATAAGATTATTATCATTGAAAGAAAAACGTTTATTCAGTTCAACTAGTCCTTTGTATACCATTCTTAAGGAACCCCATCAGGAAGGTAGGACAAAATAATTTTCTAAATGAATAATTCTATGAGGAATGTTGTTTTGTGTGCATATGTGTGTTTTTAAGGTGCCGTCTTCATAAGTGCTTAAGGATTGTGTAAAGAACAAAGCAAACACTGTGTCTTCTTGCTTCTTTCACTGACAAGTAGTGGTAACTCTTAACAAAGCAAGTGTTCTGCTGATGTCTGAGCAATTTAAAAGAAATTGACATTTTGCTCTGGAAAAAAGGAGGATGTGGATTATTTTTCTTATTTAGTGTCAGTATGTCTTGGAGAAATCCACTTAGTATGGGATTCAAACCTTTAATTGCTGGAAATAGAACATCTGGGGTTATCTACTATATTTCATCATACATGCCATTATCAATTACTCACAAGATTTACACCTAGTAAAGGTTTATCTGTGGATAGACTGTGATAAAATCCACATCCCACATTCTGACATAATATTCTCTTGGAGGTCACTAAACCTACATATGCAAGAGGTAAATTCTTAGAATTGTACTAGAGTTATCACCTAGTTTTGTAGATAATAATTTTAAAAAGCAGCAATAATAATAGGTGATGTTTCCTGAGGGCTTACTTTATGTGAAACATTGTTTAAGATGTGTTAAATGCATTCTTTCATTTAGTCCTCAAATCTACCCTTTGGGGCAGGGATTATATTGCCTTTTCCTGAAACAGATCTAGAGGGGTTAGTAATTTGCCTAATTTTAAGCAGCCGGTAACTGGCAGAGCCAGTTTGAATCTATGGCTTTCTATTTCCTGTGCCTGTAGTCCAAATCATTGTATAATATCATTTTCAGTACATTTTGGGCAGGTTATTTTACATGTTTTTCTAAAAGACATCATATTTTTATTGTCTGTTACAGGTGAGTTTTTTGCTCTGGAATTTTTTCTGTCTCAGTAAAACCCAAAGCCATATTGAGCCACCACTACAGAGGGAAGACCTAAGAAGTTCCAAAGAAGTGATGGATTTTGAAGAACTATCTGAGAACAGCCACAGTTACTATGTGTCAGTAACAGGAGGAAAAGCTGTTCTCTTTGAGTGGAGGTTATAGAAATAATAAAATCGGAGATCTCATGTGGAGAGTGAGAAATATTTAAAGAGAAGCGTCAGACAACTATTTTACAAAATGCGGTCTTTCAAAATGATAACAAAACCAATGTTCATTGTATCAAAACATCTTGTCATATTTTCTTTTATGGCATCTCAGTTACATATGTGTATATAGAGACTAATATATATGTTCTGGTAAGAGTTTTCTGTAGGTTTATGTAAAGAATCTATATGTTCATATATAGTTAATATGTTTTGTATGTCATGCCTGAAAATGGTACTGTTTGTGTTACTATGTAGGGTCAATATTGGTGCATCCTAAGGTTAGTAGGTAGAATTTCTTTTTAGATATACATAGGAGATATATATACACACATACGTATATGTACACATACACACACATATATGTGTGTATATATATTTCTCAGAACCTTATCTTTTTAATCAATAGATACATGTAATCAATAGATATGTTCATTATATCTATTCATATACATATGTAGTGTTGATATATTTATGATGTGTCTGTCTCTTGCTTCAAGACTATGTTAACAATCTAATCTTTTCTTTTGGCTCTAGTCCTTTCACAGTGCATGTGTTTGCATGCAGAATCTTTCAACCTCCAACAAAGCTACTAAATTATAATGCTAACCAGATCTCGGTGTCTCTGACAGTGTCTGCTTTTGCAGACAAAGTGCTTAGCTCAGAATAGCAGTAATTTGCTAGCTCCCTATGACTGGCTCACAAACAGAATATTTGGCAAGGATGAAGAGAAGTGAGCAGGAGTAAGTGCTGTTGTAGAGAAAGCCCAGAGGGAAGAGCTCTTCCTCCATTACAGGATTCACGATGTGAGAAACTAGTCATTAAATTGCGTGCAACCTGCGTCTTTGGGCACCGTCATCCTTCTTGGAAAGAGAATCCCCTTTTCTGTTTTGTTTAAGAGTATGGACTCACAGCTAATCTGTATGTGTTCCTATAGCAAGGGATGCTGGGCATATAGCTGCATTCTATCAAGCAGGCAGTAGAGGTACTGACAGAACCCAAAGTATAGCCTGTGTCATCTGAGGAACCTGTGGTACAATGGGAATAATTTGAAATAGTAAAGTCTAACATTCTAGAGTGTGAATCAGAAGAAAAAACTCAACTCTCTCAAGTGACAGAATTACTCTTTGGATATTTGTAACTACAAAGGTTAAAGTAATAAAACTTTGTGTTTCTTTTACTATGAATTCTAAGTACTTGAATGTCCAGCCTACTTTATTATTACTATATGTTATTTAATGTTATTCTGATTCCTTATAATAATCCTGAAGTTTAGATATATTTTCCCCATTATATGGATAAGTTAACTGAGACTCAGAGTAATTAAGCAATTTGTACAAGGTCATAGATTATTAAAGTAGGGGAGGTGGGATCCTTATGCAAATGTGCCAAATGCCAAAACCCACACTCCTTTTATTATACCATATTATTACATATTTCATTGCAAGAAAGAGAATTAAGCTATTTATTAACTGGGCTTGTTGCTTGATTTTTCTATTAAGACTTCCCCTATGCATTCCTTTCACCTGATACACTGCATGAGTATACTTTTGAAAAATGCTTTGCATTTTTGAGTAAATATTTGCCATACTTTATAATTAAATAATGTGTTCTTATATAAATGATATATATAACTAATGCTAGGAAGTCCAGCTTTCCTGGTTTGAGCCATGTAAGGCTACAAATAACTTTGTTTTTATTATTTCAGAAACTAAAACTTTAGGGGAAAATCAGTTATTTTTAAATATTAACTCAAAATTTTGAAATAACTTGTATTATATAGGCACAATTTATGTTCCATTATATGGACCTTGATAGATTTTAACAACCCTTGTATAATGTACTGGTCTGCTTGCCAACCCTAAGGGAGAAGGAACACACTGTTAGAAGAAAGGAAAAGAAGAAAAACCCCCCAAACAATCCAACCCTGATACTATGTGACCAAAAGAAACATTGAACATAAATTCACACAGAAAATCATTTCAGATGTTATCCTGATGGTTAAATTTGCCTCAAGTGAGACTTTCTGATTCCGTTCTATAATATGTTCTTCAAATTTGATTTTTTATTTCTCTTCTTTTTTGTTTATTAAGACTCTTGGTTTCAGTGGGAGTTGAGAGTCTGCTTTGCTATCACCCTCTTCTTAAGACAGGTAGCCTGTTATGCAGATCTCTATGATCTTCAGAAGAAAATGAAAACCAAGGAGAATGTAGGGAAGGCATTAAGGGACTGTGAGAGTTCCATGAACTAGGCAAATTATAACTGAAAAAGAATCACAGTCAAAACCTCAGGGTTATTCTCATTAGATTGGTTCCTCAGTTTTTTGAAATGTGCATTTTTAATCTTGCAAATAGCATCAGTACAAAAGAACTAGATACGTGTCTTTCAATGTGATAAGAGTTCTGGAAAACATTACCCCTTGAGAACTCTAAGCAAAATTATTAATAGTAAAACAAAACTTTTATGAATCTAAGTTTATGCTGTTTTTTAATACTGAAATGCCATTCCCAACCCCCTTCTAAATTCATTTTATCTTGCAAGACTCTGCTATGCTGCCAGTGTGAAGCTTCCCCATTTGCATACCATCCCCACCCCCAGTCTGCTTCTACCAGACAGAATTAATTACAACTTGTTTTTCCTTCCACAGTATGTAACTAGTCCTTCAGTTTAATACTATTTAACTCTGCTGTGTATTATAGACAGTTGTGAGTCTGTTTTCTGTGCTAAAGTGTAAAGTCCATGAAAGCGTCTTTTTATCTAACTCCACCCACCTGCCTGCAAACTTTGAGGGCCTGGCAGATAGCGGGTGCACAGTCTTTGTTATCTTTAAACTGAATTGAATAATTCCTAGCTAATTCTCACGTCAAAGCATAGTGTAAAGTATACCACTGCGATTATTTAACGTATCTGGTTGTTAAAGTTCTTATGTTTTCATATATCCAAAGCCACTCTGCAAATTAGTGCCCAGACCACTTCAAAAGCTGCTGGAAAAGCTTCTTAACGATACAGATTCATGGACCTCAAATTCCGAAGCAGATTCTGATGCCTGTATTTTCAATACTATTCCCTGGTGCTACTGATGAACTGCTAAATTTGGTAACCACTGGTTGTGAGCAAAGCAAAATAAAGTAATAAAGAAAAATACAGAAGGTAAATTCACTTATTTATTCAAAGAATGCATATTGATTTCCAGTTGCACATAGTGAACAAAATAGTGTTTACTGTTGGCCCCTTCCATGAGAATGTGTGCTATGTGAAGGCAGGAAATTTCTTTGTCTCATTCACCTCTAACATTCAATGCTCAGTGCATGGATAATGCAACCACCTCCTAATTTGTCTCTCCCAATTCCAATCAGCAGCAAGAATTATTTTTCCAAATTAGAACTAATCATATAATTTCCTGCTTGTAAACCTAAGGCTTTCATTCTCTTACAGAGTGGTTTTCAAACTTTAATACACATCAAAATAAGTTATGGGATTTAAAAAATACATTAATTTCTGGGCTTTCCCACAGAGATTCCTTCCCATGTGATCTTTGTGGAGGATAGGGCAGCTCTGCAAGTAATTCTTAAACTCAGCCAGTCTAAAAACATTTTAGTTAAAAAAAGAGAGTCAAACACCTTAATATGGTACTCAGGATACTTCAAAATTGGACCCCAATTATTGCTCCAGGTCCTCTCTCATAAGACATTATATTCTAAGCATGAGTCTGATTAGACTACTTGCAATCCCCTCCAAAAGTAATAATTTTCATTCTTCTCAGGAATTGCACTACTTTCCCGTTCCCAGATACTCTCTGTCTCATCATCTGTACCCAGTGAAGTTCTAATTATGGCTCCAGATCTAGTACTCAAGTTACCACGCTGTAAAGACATTTGTTTCACCCAGAATGAATTGTTTCCTTCACTATGCTTCTGTAAGAGGGTTTATACTTCTGATAGCATCCATTTCATGATATCATAAATTTTTGTTGGCCACTTGTATTTAAAGATTGTGAACTTGCTGAAGCACATATACACATGTATATACACACATAACGTTTAATTTTTATAACACCATCTTCTTGAATATTAGTGGGTGCATGATGATGATGCTTAATAAAGATACGTTGAATTTTATTAAAGCTGTTTTGCATATTCAACAAAATAGTTGATATTATAAGTGCTAATTATGAGACTATAATAATAATTAGCAGTAAGTTTGTGAGTATCAAACAAATGAAATGTAATTACAATAGTATGCATATTTTTAAAAGAATAGTTTGGTAATTTTTTGGATCTAATTTTCCATGAAATAGATTTATTTCTATAATTGATTTCTTCAATTCTTACCAGTTAGTCAATAGAGCAAAATCATCCATTTAAATCTTAAGTCCTCTGTACCATGTGTTTTCATAAAAATCAATCAAATTAGAAAAGTAAGTCTAAGTTTAAATGTTTTAATTGGCACTTTGTAAATGTTTATTAAATGAATGGCTGAGTAAATTATCATTCTGGAACTATGTTGTATCTAAACTGTGACAAATCAGGTGGTTAAAAGAGAAAAGAGTGAAATATTTTAAGCCTTTAAAAAATTTCATATAACTTTGTGCTAGTTTAGTGTTTTGCAAAAATGTGACCTAAGATGCTTTATAATAACAGTCCAACCTATTTTTGGACATATTCAAAGGGGAAGGGGAATCATTACAGAATAACTTATTAAAAGTAATAGAAATTGGTTATATAAATTATTTTATAGGATTAGAAATCTCTTGAGGTAATACACCTTTAAATATTTTATAGCCAAGGACAAGGGCTTTGTTCTGTAGAGGGATATCATTTATAATGCTAGTAGAATAGGATTTAAATTATATTCTATTGTTATGTTTAGTTCCTTTGACTCATTTGGGGCAAAATGTCATTTGAATTTTTGCATCGTTATTTAAGATCACTACCATTGAAAGTACTATTTCTAAAAATCCCAACAATCTATGAAAGGTAAAATCTAATATATCAATTTGGAATAATGAAATTCTAAAAATCTCTCAATCATTAATGTTGAGAATCATTAATGTTGTCTATAGTGATCGCCTAGGGAAACCCACTCATTATATAAAAGAGAAACTTGAGACCCGGCAAAAATAGGTGGCTCATCAAAGGTCATACAGGTAAGAATGGCAGAGCTGGGACTAGAATCGGGGTTCCCAGTGACTCAGGTAGTGCTCTTGCCATTAACCTGTCCTGTCTTTTGTTGTTATTTCCATTTCCATGGTGCATGTCATTATCTGGGCTGGTACTCAAGCCTCATTCATGGTCTAATGTCTTGCTGTTCTGTGGCCACAACATTTGTATTGAAATTCAGTGCACCAGAGTCAAATCTTCTGATTTATGTTGTTATTTTCATGTCAAAGTTTATGCTTGGGAGGGGGATTTGTCTGGAAGCATAAATAACTATGAGCTTTGATATAGGGTATGGTTGGGAAGAACTTTCACTTTTTATATTATGTATATCAGTAAAAATTGTGTGTTTTGAAGCAAGGGACTACTATATTACCTTTGCAGTAAAAGATTTAAAAGGAGATTTAAAACAATGATAGAAAAAGTTTATTCTTGCTTGGTACCCCTGTTATTGCTGGTAGTTCCCTGGGCTGTTTTTGTAGTACATTAGATAGTTTGCTTCTCCTAGGAACTCATGGAGGAAATGAGAATTTAGGAAGGAGTCTCCTGAATTTACACTACAATTTCTGTGCAAACATCACAAATACTCCATTAACTCTATCCCTTCTCTCTTACATTTTCAGCATCCTTCTCTTAAATGGCTCTTTACACTTAACCCGTAAATATGATCAAGATTTTTTAAATTCTAGAACAATCAAACAAAACCAAACACCCATTCCAAGTCACATCTACCCCTACCCCTCTTTTCCCTTTGTTCCTGCATTACTCTTGCTATCACCCACTCTGTTACTGCTTTATATATTTTTATATCCTTAGAGTATACAATAATACCTAGAGCATAATGAGCAAGCAGGAAACAGTAAGTACTCTCTTACTGAACTTTACATGAATTGATCTCTCTATGCTGTCCATTTCTGCTCATTAGCATGAACTTGCAAATAAACCAAGGTAGTTATGTAATTAACCAAAGTTTCCCATAAAATACTCAAAATACTCAACATTTTCAGATGAGTTCTCTGAATTTGAAAGAGTTTTATATTTACTGAAATGGAAAAGAGCAATTCCAGGGTTTCTGTTAGACACCCTAGCAAAACCGTGTACTTTCCCTTATCAGAAATTATCAAACTGAAATTTAAAATATTTCGCAAAATCCTTTGTTTAATATCAGTCACTCCAGGTAGAGTGAGAGCTTTATGAGGGCAAGAAAACTGTCCATATTGTGTACTACTCTTGCTGTCATCAAACAATGTCCCTGGCTGGACTGAAAACTCAACTGAACAAGGACTTTGCCTGGCACACAACAGGAGCTCCAAAACCACCTGGTGAGTGAATGAATAAATGAATGAATGAACACACTGAGTGGTTTTCAGCAGCTGATAATAATAAAATTACAAATTGAACTTAGAAGAGGGTGTTCAGTATATTTGGCAATTAGCAGGTTAAATGTTGCACAAGTAGTTTAGAAAACTTTCTGATAACTATTGTGAAGCGAAGAGCATCTTATTCTTGAAATTGATTCATTTATGAATATATTAATACATTTTAATAAATTTTGATGATTCATTAGCAGATTATTTCAAATACCCAAAAGCTTTCTTGTGAATGGTGTTTCCAGGGGATTGCGTAAGCTTTTCCTTTCTTCGTTCTTTGAAGCTAAAAGCTGAAGAGCACCACAGCCAGTATTTTTTTATGCTTTAGAAAAACTCAGTAAATTATATCAAATGACACAGCATACTCCTCTCAGTGTAGTACATAAATACTTTTACTCTTTATCCTGGAGTTACATGAAACCATCTAAGAGAATGGCAAAATTTATTCTGAATCTATAAATTGGACTGGCAGATTTGCCATATTTCAGGCTATTTCATCACATAGGGATCTATGCGTTTGTAACAGTGAAAGAACAAGAGTACTCTTTTTGCTATAGCATACTATTATTTTGCTGCCAGAATTTCTGTGAAGTTCCCTTAACTAGAAAAATGCATGGACATATTATTTCATGCTTTCAAAGGTTGGATTCTACTCTTAATGCATTGAAATTATCTTAATATCTTTAACTCTAGGGTTTTGGTGTTTTATTTTCACCTTTTAAGTGCTTTTTTTTTCTTTTAAGTATCTCATTTTGAAAGGCATATGCATTTATGTGAGTGTGACTGAGCAAATTTTTTAATGATCAAATATAATTATTTTTTAGTGATACATCTTGGTATCTTCCCAGAATTTGACTAAGGAAATTTGGTACACAAATGACAACCATCTCTGCAATGTGCAAGTGAGAAGAATGTTCTTTGATTGGCATTTTTAACTATGATTTTCTGAGCCTTGCAATGTTGCCAAAAACTTTAGAGTAATTGATCTATGTCTTAGTTTTAGTGTTCATTCAGGTTCCCTTGTTGTAAAGTCACATTATTGAACACTGGCATATTTTTGTTATGGAAAAGACCCAAATTTTATTCATTATAGCAAAGCTTTTATATTGATGTTTTTTAAGCTGGGAAGTTAATGGCATATTGAGAGTGTCACAAAATGTTGTTACCTCCAATAACTGGGAGAGAAGATTTAAAAAATTCCTCGTGGTAAATGATTGAGATACATCTCTAATATGAGGAGACAAAATTTACATTAGACTATCTGGAATATCTTCTTGAATTATAGTTTCATTAATGATATTAACCAAGTTAATGGATGAATTTCAAGTTCATGGATGAATTTATTGATGAAAGAGTGTAGCTAGTAGGAAAACATGTTCTAGAGAAGGCGTTTTATTTTTTTCGTGTATGTGGATTATAGTCTAGAATAGAGAAATGTTGGGCCTGAGGAATATAGGCAATCATATACCTGTCATCTTCCATAATAAGTTAATGAATTGCATCCTGCTTGATGCACCAGTCTTATGGGAATTCAGTTCTTATAAAAGTACACTGATAAACAATTGATCATTTGTAAGTATACTAGTAAGTTTTAGGTTCTGGATCTTCTAGGCTTGGACCACTTGTTGTACTGCTAACTTGTCATACACCTTTATTTACAATTCCAGTAGAATTCAAACATCGTGTCTTTCCTCATGTCTTACAAGCTTTTTTAGTTTAGCAAGACCATTTGGCCTAGATTATTCAAATATATGTATTACTTCTTAGTTACATCCATCTTAGACATGAAGTCTGCTTCTTGCAGAAATATTTTATGTTTAACTTACTCAACATGGGTATTTGTTCTGAATTGCACAGGAAGCTAAGACAAAAGCATATAGAAAATGGGAATAGAATGAAGTAAATCGTTAAAAGAAAGATTAGTAGATTCCAATGCAAAATAAAGATAGAAAAATCATGAGAAATGTGGCTTAGGATCACCACAGGCTGTACATACTCAGTGCCAGATTAGAACCACTTCTTACTCAAGGCAGCAAAATGAATTAGAGAATGTTTCTAACCTACCACCAATTCTCCTTGTCTCTTTTGGCTTTGACAGTGGCTTTTTCTGAAGGAATATCTTTAAAATAAAATATATTTATTGTATTACTATTAGGAAAATTTCTCCAGTTATTTCTTTAAGAGTAAGCTATTCAGAAAGAAGAGTGGTTTCAGCCATGGCAAAAAAACAAAATCAAAAGCAAAACTAGGAATTATATTTACTCTCCAGATGTAAATAATTACAAAATTAAATACAATTTCTGAAATAATGGTTTCTATTCACTAGAAAACAGACAGAAGAGAGCTGTGATTTTTGATAGAAGAGAAACACCTGAGGTGAACTTCAAATTCAACCTGACTTTCTGTGTGAGGACACTTTCCAAACCATGGTACAAAACAGTGAACCCAAACAACTAGTAGTCTGTCTGGATGAAGAGAAATTGGAGCTCAGGGGTCCCGAGTTAGGTGGAATTTGTGGGGCAGAGTTTTAGAGAAGAGGAAGAGGCTCCAAAAAGTAGCTCCAAAATCTGAATCAAGTTCCTTTGAGATTTTTTCAGAATGCTAAACTGAATATACTTAGGATGAAAGCCTTTGAATCCTAGCAGAGAAAAACTACTGGGGGAATTTGGAATAAATAGATACTCTGGAGGTCATACAGTCCTTGGAGACATTGGACTTCTAAACAGCAGAGTGGAAAGATCTCACTGAACAGGGCTGATCCCTCAAAAAGGCCTTTCTTTAGCATTAAGACTACTCCATACATGTTTTAACAAAATCTAAAAACATTCCTTACAGTATCAAGTCATCTATCACCAAATTGTCTGCCAGAACAAATAACAAAATTCCTTAAAGGAAGACAAAAAAAAAAAAAAGCAAGCACTCTGCAATGTAGCATTTACACTGATCAGCATGCAAATAGACATGCAAAGAAACAAGAAAAAGTGACCTATATAGAGGAGGAAAAAAACACACTAAAAAACACACATACACAAAATGATACAATATGCATTCAAGATATACTTTGATAAATTAAGAATGCATATAGTAATCCCTACAACAACATTAAGGGACAAGGAAAAAACTAAAAGGTAAATTGATAAGATAAAATAGAATGTTAAAAATAAATACAAAAGAAGGCAGAAATGAAAAAAAATTTGAGAAGAAGAGTTAGGACAAAGAATAAATAAAAACAACAAAGTAGATTTACACTCAACAACATTAAAGTAATCCTATTAAATGTATTCAATGAAATAAACACACAAATTAAAAAGTAGAGAATTTCAGATTGGATAATAAAAAAGCAAGACAATTACTTCTTAAACTAGACTCTTTCTAATTATAAAGATATAGATAGAACAAAAGTAAAAAGATAAAAATGATGTACCATGAAAGCTCTCATTCTAAAAAATCTGGTATGTGAATGGCAAAGATGAAAAAGTGCTCATTAGTCATCAGGGAAATGCAAATTAAAACATATGAGATATCATACATCTACCAGTAAGGCAAAAAAAAATTAAAAATAAAATGAAATGAAATGAATCCAAACGCTGGCATCACCAAATATTGGCTCATTATTTTGTGATACAAATACAAGTGATACAACTAGAATTCTTAAACATTGGTGGGTGGGAGTGCTAAACCAATTTGGAAAAGTACTGGTAGTTTTTTATAAAGTTATGCATATATCAAAATCCAGCAATGCTCCTCATGTGTATTTTCTCTTGATAAATGAAAATATATGTCCACAAAAAGACTTGGACACAAAGGTTCGTTGTAACATCATTCCAAATAGTAAGAAATTGAAAATAGCCCAAATGTTAATCCACAAGGGAATGGGTAATATTGAGGTATATATACAAAAGAATAGAATTCAGTAACAAAACGGGATGAACTACTTACTGTTACACACAACAACATGAATGAATGACTCGAACAGTGATGAGCAAAATAATTCATACACAAAAGAGTACTTGTGTTATGATTTTACCATTTTACAGTTCTCGAACAGGTAAAACTAATTTATGGTGACAGATATCTTAACAGTGTTTGTCCCTGGAAGGGTTTATCATTGCTGGGCAGGAACATAAGGGAAGTTTCCCTTGTGATTTAAATGTTCTGTATCTTGATATGATTATATACATTTTCAAACTTATCAAACTGTTCAATGATCAATCCATTTGGCTAAGTATAAATTATACTTAAGGAAAACAGAGGGAATTTTGCAAATATTACATATTTTTCTTCTATTAAAAAAATCTAAGTTGAACTGAAAAAAACCTTAATCATGAGTGAGGAACCCACATATCATATGCATGCTCCCCAGATCCAATTTATCTACATCAATAAATCTGATTTTCACATAATTGTGTGCTTCCTAATTAGAGACCATAAGTTATTGGAGGTGTAAAAAAATCATTAGAAGATTGATTAAAAAGTCTGTAATAATGGCATGTGTCACCACAAGAAACATCTTTTTCTTCAAATTGACTTGAAATGTTATTGACCAAAGATCTTGAATATCTGCTTTGTTGTTTTCAGTGTATTTTTATCAAAATTATACATACACATATTTAAAGAAGACAAATAATTCTGAAAGATTTCTGTGAAAAACAGAACTCTCTTGGCCATTGTTTCTGTTCCCCAAAATATATGTGTAGTGCTACTTCTTTAATTATCTACTCTAGATATACTCTATTGTCTATTATCTTCCTTTGGTGGCAGTTGAGAGGTTTACTTTCTTGGATACATAGACAATCCCCACTTATTATTCTTTATAAATTTTTACTTAGTGAAACAATAGTTGGGACTTAAGATATTATACTTTCCATATATTTATCATCACTGAATAGAAACTGAATAGTTTCCTTTAAAAATTACTTTGGCTTATTCTGCAGTTGTAATTATTTTTATTTGTTTAGTGTTTCATACTCTGGCTGATATTCCACCCAATACACTGCAAAATTTCTTTCATCAGCCAGCAATATGTCTTTTCCAATTCCCAAACACAGTCAATGTTTTAAATTCCACTCTCCTACCAACTTTCACTCCCTCTCTTCCTCCTCTAGCTTCTTGTCTTCCGGGAGCAAGTCTGGAAAGATTGCTCACGATGTTCAGAGTGTACTTGCTATCCTTGGAAGTCCCCTTCCATTCTCCTTTGCTAGCTCCCGTATCATGATCCCGTGTCTTTGTCTTTCATCCTTTGCCATCATCCTTCTATTCTCTTTGTCCTTAAAAGTTAACAATTTCTTTATTTCTTTCTTGTTATTTCAGTTTAGTATGGGCAAAAAGATAAGCACATGTGGTCACTATGCCATGTTTAGAAAAACTTTGTGAGCATGTACTTTGTATTAAACTTTATCCTTGTTATTGTAATAAGTAAAATGCCATACTTAAGAAGAACAAATAGACAAATGATTTTGTTGTTGATATGTGAAAAATGCCAATCAATTAAACTATTGAGTCAAAGGAAACAGAAATACCCATTTATCCCCCAATGCAACCTGAATGCTGTCCTGAATCCTTTCTTACCTGTGCTCCATATTACACTGTTAGTGCTTTGTGTTAAAGGTAAAGGCAATTATCTTTAACATAAAGCATCTATTAATAAAAAAGGTGAACTATTATTATTATTACAAAGAAACACCTGTGCTTAAAAATAATTAGACACTTGCCAGCTACAAAAACATAAGCATGTTCTCAATTTATTATATGTAAAATGGAACTAAAAGTTCCTATATTATGTTATTTTGAAGAAAGATGAAATTTGGTAGGTAAATTACTTTGAATTATAAAGCATTATTTAAAAATGGAGGTTTATTGATGTTTAACATCTGCACAAAAATTATGTCATTAGCTAGAATTGTTTGTTTTCAGCAAATGGAAAGTAACATGTAAAAACAATTTATTTCTCTTTTGGCAAAAGGATAAGTATAAGGGGTAAGGTTTGGAAGGCAGATAAAATTGAGTTGCTGCATAGGGAGGAGGTAAGTGGTGGTGGTAGGTGCTTGATAACCTAAAAGGAAATAGGCACCAGTTCCCTGACTTCAGGAAGTTCTGAAGGGATCAGCATCTACTTCTTAACTGCATCATGACAGTAATTAGGCTATTGATAACTACTATAATTGCAGAGAGTTACAAATGCACTGCCATTCTATTTGCAAATACAGTTAATTGATTTGCTGAACAAAGGTAGTTTTAAGATATGTGATGTCTGAAATATATGGATGTGTACTTGCCAATCATTTTCATAAATAGCTAAATAATGAAACCTATGAGTTGATGCTGTCTCATAGAATATTAAGTGAGAGCACAAAGGAACTGTCATTACATCTATGTCTTTTTTATGTTAGGAGAAAAATTAATTTTCAGCTCAGACCATCGAAAATGAGGAAGTTGATATAAGGTCATTCTGCAAAATTTAAAGCAGAGAGATGCAGAAAAGAGAAACAGTTGGCTAGAGTACTCAGCACAAAGACACAAGTAGTGGGTCAAAGATCAATGGTCAGAGAGGCCACTTCCAGGAACACTTAGCAAGTCACTAATGACAACATTCTCTGGAGCGTATTGGACAGATCAAATATAACTGATAAAGGCTGTAAATTAAAAATTAAAAAAAAAACTGCAAAGAGTCAGTGCATTTTGTACAAATAGTACTGAGCACCATGATGCAGGAAGCATATATAGCACAGAATTTTATAGAACAAACATATCAAACAAAACACATGAAGCACAGAGAATAGGGCCAACAAAATGTGGGCAATATAAAGAGAAGGTAAAACTGAACCAAATAAAAACTACAAAAATTCTCTTATTCTAAGAGTTTCATGGGTTCCTCTGAAAGAATTAGGAATTGGTATAAAATTTTCTTATATAGTATTTATAATTGCTCTGTATAATTTTGTATAAGTTGATTATATAGAAAACTAGATATAATTATCTGATCCTATTCCTGAAGATCAGATATTCTCAACTAGTCCTTATGTCCATTTTCATCTATTTCTGAGATACTGTTAGAGTCAGATATCTATACTAGATGGATGGCATATGTTTTTTGCATATATACATATATATATACACATATATATATATACACACATATATATATACACACATATATATATACATATATATACACACACATATATATATATATATATTATAGTACCCTAAGTGGGAAAAACTAGATGAGTCTCCTGTATAGAGTACAGCTGTGATGAGACTTCTTACTGGAAATATTCTATATTGCACTTACATAATTTGTATTTGTTTTTAGAGCCAGAGTTAACCTAGAAGTCAGAAAGCTAGGGTGGTGGCCAAAAATCTTAGGTTTGGGGATCTCCTACAGATGGTGTTTATTGCCTATATATATATATTCTGTGGAAAAACTGTAGATCACCAGATTAGTCAGAGTTGCTGAGCTAGAAGTAAGTAGTGAATTCACAGCTGAGCCACCAGAAATTGCTGGAGTTAGAGAGATGGACAAAACCAGAATATAGCGGCAAGTACTATGGCCGGGTCCTAAGAAAAGTGAATAAAAATTATATCTGGAGGAGCTACAAGTGATTTCTGAAAGTCACAGAGTCAAGAAATTGGAGATAGATAGATAAAGTTATGTAAATTAGGGCAGAAACAAAAGACAGGTTGTGCCTGAGTAAATGTCTCAAAGGCACCCAATTTTTCTTAAATAGGCTGGCAAATATGGTTTATAGGGTGTATCAAACTGGCTATGTGAGATACCCCTTAACACCCATTAGGATGGCTATTATTTAAAAAAAAAAAACCCAGAAAATAAGTGTTGGCAAGGGTGGGGAAATTTGAATCCTTGTCCACTGCTGGCAGAAATGTAAAATGGTACAGTGACTGCGGAAAATGGTATAACAACTCCTCAAAAAATTAAAACTAAAATTACCGTATGATTCAGCATCTCCACTTCTGTGTACATACCCAACATAAAGAAAGCAGGAGCTATCTGTACAACCAGGTTCACAGCAGCATTATTCACAAGAGCCAAAAGGTGTAAGCAACTCAAGTATTCATCAATAGATAAATGGATAAACAAAATGTGTTATATACATACAATGAAATAATATTCAGGCTTAAAAAGAAATCCTGACATATGCTATAATATGGGTGAACCTTGAAGACAATATGCTAAGCAAAATAAGGCAGTCACAAAAGGATAGGATAAATATCATGATATCACTGTAAGATAAATAGTATGTGACTCCACTTACATGAGGTGCCTAGAGTGGTCAAAATCATAAAGACATAAAGTAAAATTATGGTTGTTAGGGGCTGGGGACAGGGGAGAATGAAGACTTCACATTTAATGGGTATATAGTTTCAGTTTGGGAAGATGAAAAAGTTCTGGAGATGGATTGCACAACATTGTGAATGTTCTTAGTGCCATAGAACTATACACATAAAAATGGCTAATATGGCAAATTTTATGTTATGTATATTTTACCACAATTATGGAAAGAAATAAAACATTATCAGCATCTCCCCTCCACACACACACAAGCCCAACAACAACAAAACAAAAAACATTATGTAGATCTAAGTTTATGGACATGAAGATTTACAATATATACATTTTCATATTTTAAATTGCATGACAACATTATTCCATGATTTTAATTATTAAAAACCACATCTATATTATATTTGGATGTATGTTTGTACAATAAATAAAAATGTCTATATGTATACATAGGTAAAAATAAATAATTTTTTTTAAATCTTGCTATATGTACTAAGAACCAGACCAAAGAAAAGGAGACAAAAAGAGACATAAAATAATATGAATGGCAGGTAGTATATGAAAATTATTTCCAACATGGAAGTCTCTGACCCTCCCATATTATCATCCTGCAACTACTTGGTAGCCAGGCACTGCTCATTCCAGCTTCAGCAGGGAGCAGAGCAGGTTACAAATATCAGTGTATGGGGCCTATCCACCAAATACATAATTACAGAGAAAAATTTGGTTATAAAAAAATATCAGGGGAAGCCTTCATCAGAGTATAAACTTTATGGACAGTGTTGGTAGGCAGAGCATCCAAAGGGAAGAGAGTCCTTGACAGGCAGTTGCAATACCAACACTGCCCATTCAGTACGTTTGAGATCTGTTGATGTCTTTGCTCAGAAAGAGCTGCTTTGTTTTGCTTTTCAGAAGTCAGTGTCTGTTATTGCCTGACTTTGTAGGTGGCCCTCAGAAAAATGTAAAGTATCTCTAATTCAAGATTCCCGCCTGTCCGGGTTACCTAAACCCTCTCAAGCAACCATCTGAGTCCTTTTCCCTTAGAAAGTTGTCAATTACCACCCTAAGTGAGGACAGTGTGTGGAATGTAATAGGGAATTGTGAACAGAGAAAGGACTGGTCTATAGTTAGAATTCTGGTACTTGCTGTGTATGCAATGTGCCTATCCCTGTGTTCAGAAGGACAGGTTCCTGAGATTGGCAATTGCATCAGAACCACTGGGAGTTGCTGGAAAGCATTTCCCCAGATAGAGGGGTTTGTGGAAGTAAGGGGAGGAGGAAGGAAAGCTGAGCAGAAATAAACAACTGATGTTCGCTACAAAATAGCTTAGCTTAGAGGCCTTCAGAGTGTGGATTTCCTACCCTATCTACTTTTGCTGCCAAGACGCAAATGTCTAATGGAACACAGTACGTGCCTAAAAGGGTGGGCAGATACCAAGCTGACTGGATCTGATCAGAGAAGAGACCCGGGATTGGGTTGCCAGTCCGGCTGCATGGAGGGATAAAGCCAAAGCTGTGAGCATTAATTCATACATTCATTTACTCTTTCAATGCATTTATTGAGTCATTAGTCTTTGGCACTGGGTTAGATCTGTGAACAGGATGAGCAAGGTATTTAATGTCAGGGAGCTCACATTATAGTGATAAAAGGGAGGATTTTTGAGCTATCCTGAAAGCTCACCAAGCCTTCTGCCCCTATCCTTTTTTATAGAGAAATTCCTGGCAGGTACAATGCACACTATCTGGGGGATGGGCACAGTACAGAAGCAATTTATGTAACCAAATCATTTGTATATCCATAATATTCTGGAATAAATTTTAAAAATTAAATAAAACAGAAGGGAAAGGACCAGAGACAGTCAAGCCTGATGTTTTCTGACCCTTTTTCCTGGCACTGAAGTGACAGAGAAGACAGGAGGAAGAAAGAGAGGACATTGTTCAAGTGTATGATCATTCAATAGTTACCTCACTGGTTAGTAAATGTGACCAAATGAGTAAATGGGGGATGAAGCGAGGAATATTCCCTCCCACTTATATCCATATTGGATATTGATAAATCTACCTAAACAAATCCTTTTTCAGGGGTGAGGGTAGGGTTATGAGAGTAAAGTATACACAGAAATGGGTCATAAGTACACACAGCTTGCATCCTGAAAGATAAATTCATTTTATTTCTCCAAGAGTCTGGTGTCATGGGAGAACTGAATCCAGTGACTATAATCTCTAAAACTAGTTTTTAGGCTATTTCTCTTCTTTTTTAACATTGTGTAACTCAACTGTCAACAGACTCCCCATTCTGCAGCCAGCCAAATGTCTCTCAAACAATTTCGAGTTTCTCAGATGCTGCCTAAAGGTAATTCTAGTCAAATCCCAAAGGCTTCTCTGCCCAGAATTCATCTTGGCCCTGCCTGGCTGCCCCTGCCATAACCACCAGTGACCCTGAAAGGCAGCTGCTTATTGGACAGTACTGTCCTCCACTGGTCACCTCTGCTCCTGCCCCATGTGGCCTCAGGAGACAACAATTCCCCGTTTTCCCACAGAACAAATGAGACCACATTTTGTCTGTGAAAAGATTTACTTACAGTTTAGATATAATGGAAATATAGCCAAAAGACTTATTTATAACTCCATTCAAAGTCACTACTCTCAGAGCCCACAAGCTCAAACCTGACCTTGGAGTCCTGCCCCAGGCCGGCTTCTTCTCTTGCTTCTGAAATGTCTTCCAATGGCAGGGATCAAGTCACCACCATAAATGCTCTGGTACCTCCACAACCCAGACTTCTGGCCTGTCTAGACACAATGAGAGGGGACATCATCTCAGTCTAAGACCTACGATTTTACTGACCCAGAATTCATTACTTTGCAGAATGATAATGGTGGGAGCCATAGGAAGGAAACAGCACCATCCCTTACAAGTATGGAATCTGGCTTCATAGGCTCCAGAAGAGTGGACCAATAGCCTAATAGCACATTAATCAACCTTGAACTTATTTAATCATAAATAACACCAAGTTTTTGACCTTATGCTATACATTTTATAATGCCAAAGCTAGTCTTGAGGGGTGACACTGGGTAAGGTTAAAGGATTCTGTAGCCAAAGTGCTTAGGTTGAAATCCTAGGTCTTTGACTTACTAGATGTGTGACCATGGAGAACTTACTTCTTAGTTTTCTCATCTGTAAGTTGGGAACAGAGACAGTACCTGTTTTATAGAAATATTTGGGGAATTAAGAAGATTAATGTATGAAAATTACTTAAAACTGCATTTGGAACTACAATCTAATAAAGGCTATTATATAATAAGCACTATGTAAGTGTTAGCTGCTATTATCATCATTATTAGTGGTAGTAGTTTTTTAATGGCATTTTCTCCTACATGAGTTAATGAGGAATGTGGGATTTACACATCTCCTGCTATAGTCTAGTTTTGGCTCTTGGTCACTCATATGCAAAAATTTGGACATAAATTCACATGCGCATCACAGGAACAAATAATAATTTTCAGGCATAAGAAAATTTAAGTCCATATTTTGGAAATTAAAAAAATATTTTTCCAATTATGCAGGCAAATAAAATTGCTAATATACTTAAATTACCTTTTCAAATTGTATATTTACAATTGAGGATGCAGCACCAGTACTGGGTGGCTGCACACGCTTACGCGTTTTCTTTGCCAAACATAAGAAGGTATTTATTTTACATATTCATAATTAAGAGCCTGACAATTCAATTCTTTTAGGAACCAATAAAATTTCTGTCTCAAAATAAATTCCATTCTTTCTTCTAGAAGGCAGAAACTTCTTTGTAACCACCCCTTTGATAGAATTACCCTTATCCCCAAGCATTAGTAGTATCTCTCCAGCTTTGAGATAACTTTAATGTGTAGTCCCCTCTAGGCACCCAACAGTTATACAGTTTCCCAGCCCCATTGCCATCTATGTATGCTCCTTCCTCGAAACAGGAAAGACCTTCAACTCCTCTATCTACACTAAGGAAACTCAGGTATGGGGTAGTTAAAATGAGTCATTCAAGGTTTCACAGCTAGTAAGTGGTAACATCATGATCTGATGTCTTCTGATTCCAAATTCAGTGATCTTTGTCTACCTGACTGTCCTTAGTAAAGCTTGAATTCTTCTTTAAATTATAACCCAACTCTTAATTATCTCTGTTCTACAGATGAAAGAACAAAGGCTCTTTGAGGTGAAGTAACTTGCCCATATTCACATTGCTGGCAGTCCATCAAATGAGGTGTGTATATTCACAAACATATATTCTCTTTTAACATCCCTGAATGTATTTGAAAGTTAGACTAGTTAGAAGAAAATTATTTGATCTTAGAATAGATTTACTCCTCTTTGCCAGGATATGGGTAAGAGCCATGGTTTTGACCTCATAAGTGCAGCACTAGAATTAAATGACATGATCAATGCACAAGTGCATTGATCATGACTGGTGTGAAGCTGATATCAATTTATATTGAGCCAAAATCAGTCACAGAGGCTGCTTATTAGTAGGATGACCATATGATTTATCAGCCAAATCAGCATGCTTTTGAGAGTAAAAGTGGTGCTATTAATAACCATACCGGGACAACAGGATTAACTGGGACTGTTCCGAGCAAACAGGAATGCATGGTTAACCTTCCAATAGCCCATGAATATGGCCATTGGCTTATGTTACTGACATTGCTTCCTGTAAGGAATATACATGGTCATTCAGGGACAATAAATAAATAAATAAAAGAGCTCTCATATTATAGAGGCAAACACCCCCTGGCAAGTTCCATCAAATGACCTTTGTTTACAAAAGAGCAGCCTTCATATTTTAATCATAAATACTTCTGCTCATCATTAATCCCCTGAAGAACAGAAATCTCCTGAAATGTGTTTTAATAATAAATATTTTCACGTAGCTTGAATCTCCTCACTGCTCCATTTATCTGGTCAGTGGAATCACAATGCTTGCCTTGTTGAGCTGTGAATAGATTCCTCTACCCTGTCTCCAGCTATGTGCTTGCTGATTTCTCCTTGCCAAGTGGCCTGCAGAGCAGAGCCCTGGTTTCAAACGCTATCTCCAAACAGAATGGCAGTGGGAGGCCAAAGGAATCTACAACAAAAGCAAATTTGAAGGGTGTTTAAAAAAATTATAATGGTCTGTCTTGATTCTGATGCTAATCTCATATTAAACCCTACAGTGTTTCTTGAAAATAATGGCATGGAAATGACTTATAGGAATTTTACTCTCCCTAGGATCTTCTTTTCTTTATTAATGTATTTATTAATATTGCACATTTAGGATTTATTAAACTGTTTTAAAATATTAAGCTGAAAAGATTGGTCTGTCAATTAACTGAAAATTTCAACAGCAGGCAACTTTTATTCCCATGTTTATATTACTGTTTCTTTTATGCAAGTTTAGCCCTAGGCAAAATGGTGGAGGAAGCAAGACTTCTCTTTTATACCCATCTAGCCTCTTTCAGTGCCTGTCTTTTCTATTTTGTGTCTTCCAGGGCTCTTTACTATTACGTGCTACTCCAAGGACTAGGTCTCTCTGCACTTTCTAGTGATAATTTCGTTAGTTCTAGCTAATAGAAACCTAACGTACTAGTCTTCCTAAGGTCTTCACATTTTTATTGTACACTTTTAAAGATTCCTCTCCCCTACAAAGTTTTCAAGCACCAGTAAAATGAATCTGAAATAGTGAAATTTCAGACACTATAGCAGGCAATGCCAATAATCTCTGGAAAACTCTGCTAGAAGCTATCATATCATACCATGGAAATGATGATTGCTCATTAAACAGATTTGTGTAACTTGTGAGCACTGATGATTTGTAGATCAAAGGAAAACTTGTAGAGGAGATTGAGCTGGCTTTCTAATGAAGGACAATATTCAGCATAGTCCCTGAATATTCATCAAAATTCATCACAAGCAAATACAAGAGACACAAACCAAAGATAAACCACTAAACTGTGAGTCACTGAACGGCAGAAGCTGTTTTTTATTTGCTTTCTGTCTTTGCATCTGGCCCAATTAGTGTATTTAGTTGATTTAGATTTGTTTGTTTGTTTGATTATTTTGGTGGGAGTAAGGAGGGAAGAAAGGAAGAAAGAAAGCAAGGTAAGGAGGGAGGGAAGTGGTAGAACTGCACTTTGAACCAAAGCTTGTGCTTTTCATCATGAAATAGCGCTATATATTGACTACAGTGGGTTGATTACTTCTGCTGTGCCCCTCTTCTTTGCCATGTCATTATATACTTATGAAAGAAACCAGGATCACACCTAGTCACCGAAAGGAGGCCATCTACTAAAAAACAATATGTTCTATTCATCCATACCTTTATAGGCACATATTCTAAAGAGCTTCTATTTTGAATATTAGCTTGAATCTTGAGATCTTGAGCTTTGGAATCACTTGTCCAGTGAAAAAGTGTGAAACTTATAAAGAATGCGTTTCTGATGCATGAATGTTATAATTTCATTCAGAAAAAAATATAGTTCTTAAATATCGGTTGAATGAATAAATAAATATATAACAGAGAATGCTATCAAAAAGTGTGGTAGTCATTCATTCTGTTCATTGATATTGCGCTTCTACTACCTACAAACTTGTGGTAGGATTGTCTTTCCCCACCTCCTTGAAGGAAGACTTACTATGGTTTTACTTTGTGAGTCATGTGACTTTGCTCACTGAAATGTGAGTTGAAGTGATATGCATCACTGTGACATAGGCACCTTTAAGATCTACCATATTTTCTCCTATTGTTACAATGTAACAGAAAATGGTGAGATTCTGGTTGGTGGAGAATCAATGAGCTTGTGTTCCTGAGTGAAGATTATGTCTAACTGTCAAACTCTAATGAAAATATATTGTGAACAAGAAAGAAGCCTTTGGCAGTTTAAACCACTGAGATCTGGAAGATATTTGTGAATATAACATAACCTAGCCTAGCCAGAGTTGATGCTGTCTTTAATGGGAGCACCAACTTATCTCTAGCAGAGGCCAAGAGGAAGAGACTTTCTTGATATGATGAGAGGCCTTAGCAATTTAATTCTAATTTTCTTTAAGTTCCACCTATACTATCTCCCTATATGGCAGTTAAAAAGAAAGACGGAAAAGAATGGAGGAAGGAAGGAGGTAAGGAAGGAAGGAAACTTCAATCTGCATTGCACCTTCCATATTTAACATATTTACCTTATTTAATTTATACAGCAATCCTGTAGATTATATATAGTGAGTATTTTTAAAATGAATACTTTATTTTAAAGCCGGGCATGGCTGCACACATCTGTAGTCCCAGCTACTCAGGAGGCTGAGGCAAGAGGATCCTGTGAACTCAGCAGTGAGTCCTTAAGTCCAGCCTGGGCAACATAAGGAGGCCCCGTCTCTAACAATCAATCAATCAACCCATACATACGTACATACATACTTTAGAACAGTTTCAGATTTATCGGAAACTAATGAAGATAGTACAGAGAGTTCCCATATATCCCCCTCACCCAGTTTCCCTTGTTATTATTGTCTTACGTAAATATAGTATATTTATTATTACATAATTAATAAACCAATACTGAAACATTGTTAACTAAGGTCTATATTAATTGTGACGTCTTCTTAGGCTCCTCTTGGATGTCATGGTTTCTCAGACTTTCCTTGTTTTTGATGATCTTAACAATTTTGGGGAGTCCTGGTTAGATATTTTGTAGAATATCCCTCAATTGGAATTTCCAATTTGGAAGAAGATCACAGAAGTAAAGTGATATTTTTTTATCACATCATATTAAGGGTACATACTATAATATGACCTATCACTATTGTTGACCTTCATCACCTAGCTGAGGTGGCTTTTGTCAGGTTTCTCCATTATTAAGTTATTCTTTTTCTCCCCTTTCTATACTGTTCTCTTGGGAACTATTCATGGTCCCTATTCACTGTTAAGAGGTTATACTCTATCTTCTTGTGGACAGAGTATCTACATAAATTATTTGGAATTTTTCTGCATGTGAGACTTGTCTATCTTCCTTCCTTTATTTAATGATTTAATCATTTATTTATGCCAGTAAAATATAAAATGATAATACCAGAGTAACATGCAATATTATTCTATTTGTTTTGTTGGTGAAATTATTCCAGCTTTGACCATAGGGAGGTCCTTCAGATGGCTCCTATTCGCGTTTACATACACCATCGTGTGTGTGTGTGTGTGTGTGTGTGTGTGTGTTGAGCATTTTCTGGCATTTGCAAGATGATCTAGGCTCATCTTAAATATTTCTTGTCCTAGTCCTAGAATCAGTTATTTCTACAAGGATCCCTCGTTGCTTTTATTGGAAAATAATATTAGAAATCAAGATCTGAGTGCTAGGTGTGCTTATAGCTATTGCAGTGTCTAGGTCATCTCAGTGGACAGAACAAGGAAATATATGTTTGTATACAACCTCATATATATACATATAACTATAAACGGTTCTATAACCATCTCTATCTACATTGAGCTCAACATGAGTTCATATTGATGTCTCCAACTCTAATTCATTACCACATGGATCATTCTACACATTTTCACTTGCTTATCTGTAATCTTCCACTCCAACAGTGAGAAACCTGGTTTCCACCTGATGTGTATTTTTAGTCCCATATTACAGATATGGGCACTGAAATTCAGAGAAACATTATGACTTACCTAAGGTCTATAACTAGTAGATGTCACCACACAACCGAAAATGCAGCTAAATTTTAGAATTCAAATCCAGGGCTCTGGAGCCCTTTATCCTACTTCATGTTCTGCAGGATTTGTGGGTATTATGTGGGTGGGCTGGGGGGTGCCTTTGCTATCACCTCTGAATATTTAAATTGAAAAATATTTTCATCTTTTAAGAGATATATAAAATATATGTATTTTATATATGTAAATATATGTAGTGAGGGTACTGAGTTATTTAAAAAAACACATTTTGAGGGCTGCTACATTCTTCCAGACACTATTCCAGAAACTTCAGGTACATTTGAACAAAATGTACAAAAAATTCATGCTTCATGCTGAGTTATACAGCATGTTCTAAGTTGATATGTATTAAAGAGCAAACAGAGCAGAATGGATTTAGTATGGATTTTACTATTTTGCTTTCTTTTCAGTATTTTGAACTAGCTGGAAAAGAATGCTCTCTGGTTAGCATTATGTTTTTGTCTTTTAGTTGCCAGTTAGTAATAATATTCATGAGATCATAAACTTGCTTAATTTTCTATGCACTGGGAAGTTTTTGATACCACGTGTTTTAAAGACTGACATATGCTATTTACACCTTTCTATCTGTATGATAAACAGATAATTTAATTTTATCTTTTTTTTTTCCTAGAAGATTGTCAAAGCTCTTTTGTTTCAGTCAGTCTGGGTAGAGATAAGATTTCCTGTGATTGCAGTCTCCTTCTTATTTTAGTGGCATCCTTGTATAAATTTCCAGAGCATCTTTCAGTTGTTACATATGCAGCCATCTGTCTGGCATGGCTTGAAAGCAATTTTGTCAAAAGGCTGGGAGACTAACCTTCGGAAATATCTTCAAACTATGGGTTAATATTCAGAAAATTGATGGTAGGATATTTTAGGCAGTAGTAAATTCTATTTCTTAAAGTTTATCAAGGGAAGTCTAGGGATTTAAGCATCAGCTCTGACTGAATGATACTTGAAAATGAAAAGAAAATTGATATATATTAATAGTTGTTCTATTTTTAGTTGTCTGTGGGTATGCCCAAGTGTAATTCTCAATTCTGGCTTGTTCTTACATTCCCATGCCAGGTTATTCCAAAATCATCTTGTTAGTCTCCTAGTTTCTCATCTCAGTGCTCAATCCATCTTCACATAAGATTAGTATCCCTAGAACATGACTTTTATCATGCCACACTCCCTTGTTGAAAAGCCCCATGGCTCTTCATTTCCAAACTCTTGACCTCTCTTCAATTCAGAATAGGATTTTTGCTTTCCAACCTATAACTTTTCATCTGATTCTTGGAAGTTGTTTAAATGGCCTCTTCACTGTCCCCAAACTTTCCATGTTCAAATATTTCTATGCTTTTAATCATGCTGTTTACTTCGTCTAGAATTATTTCCGCTTTTCCTTCTGCCTAGCTAAATCTTACCCATTCTAAGCATAGCCTAAGTCTTCCTCCTTGAAGAGTTTCCTTACTACTGTAGGCTCAATGATTTCACTTTCTTTCAAACAGCCATAGAATCTAAAACTTGTTATATAGAATCTAAAACGTGTTACACAGAATCTAAAACATAACATTAGGTATATATGTATAATACATATAGGTATATATTTATATATAGCTAATATGTGTGTGTATATATAGCGTGCATATATATATTTGGTTAGTATGTATGTATATATTTAGACAGTTGGCACTTATATTCTGTCATCTAGTGTTTACTCTTTTTCTATATACACCAATATTTTCTTCCCAGTCATATTATAAGTGTCTTCCAGGTTCTCTGCCTTCTCATTCGTCATCTTTGCATTGCCTTGTGAAGGTTTGAGAGCATGATAAACACTCAACATAGATGATCCATAATTAAAAACACTTGACTTACAAATTATCTTTACATATTACCAAATGTCATTCGTTTTGCCTTCACTTGCCTTAGCCTGTCCATTTGCTTCCAAGTCTGAGAAAACTACTATGGAAAAAAAAATCAACTTTGAGTTTTAAAGACTGTCTGGATCAGAGATTTAGGAAATAAGGAAATGATTCCAAGTTATGACAATATAAGAAAGACCCCTAGTCTGGACTACCTATGTGGCAGTTTTGCACTTCCCCTTTTTTCATATTGCTTAGTAAAAAAATATAAATTTCAGAGTCTAAAAGACTTGCAAATAAATCTCAGACCAACTCTTTAACAATGGTAAGGTTTTAGATAATTTGCCCCACCCAAGGAATGATAATATTGTGAACACAAGAACCACAGGGTCCTAATACTTATGTATAGTTTCTAATTATTATATATTGTATGTATTCTTGTTTTTAGTCTTTATGATATCTCATTGTGGATACTGGAAAATTCTGATAGATACTGAAATATTAATAATGACTAATCTAGCCTTTGTATTTTGCAAATAACCATCTGAAACCAAGAGAGATCAAATGACTTTTTCAAGTTTAGAAAACTGGCTAGCAGGGCCAATCAGAATGCAATCCAGGTGCCTTGAGTCCAGGATCATGCTTTCCCTGCCATGCTGCACCCTCCTCGTCACACTCCCTATTATAATTATTTTACTGTGGTCCATGTGCTGTTTCCTCCATTCTGCCTTCACATAGTGTTGGTGATCAATATCTTCCCATACTTTGGGATCCTCATCACTTTTGCTTTTTGTGCTATTGACCTTGGCTCTGATGTTTTTTCAGAGCAGTTTCAATTATTGAACACAAGAACTTCATTTAAATAATAGAACAAATAATTCATAATGCTTATGTAATGCATTAAAATCAAAACAATAGAAAAGCATTTGAGCTAATTAAAGGAGTTATTGATACAATTATCTCACAGCAACCCATCGCATAGATTATTATTAGGATAAAACCCATAACTACAAAAAGATATTTTTATAGTTTTCCTTTCTTCAGTTGATAAAATCCAGGATTAGATTGTGCTTGACACAAACCTAAGCTATAGAGACCTTTGGTCAATCAGTTATCTTTTTTGCAAATGTATTTAAAGAGGGTTTCAGAAACAGTTTGTTGACAGAAAGAAATGCCATTTCAAAAGAGTAGCAGAATTATGAACTAAATCAGAGAGAGGAAAATGGAAAAAAAAAAAATAGTCCACCCAGCTTTGCTGTAATGGGAGCCAGAGAACCCATAGACGCCAGGACCAGGGCTATTCAAACCACTGTTCCTTAACTTTTGTGCAGCTCTTTCTCCTGCAGAGCCTCTATGTGTATGATGGTAAAGCAGAGCCCATGCTTTAATATTCATTGGTATTCTGATTTTCTGCTTAGTGCCTCCTTACCTCCTATAGCACTTTCTACTGCCCTGGGTGTTCTTGCTATCTTGTAGCATATCTCACCACCACAGAAGTTCTTCTCTTCTTCTGACCTGTGTTTGGTATTTCTGATATTTGCTAATGTATTTGTAAGTGTGATAGAGGAAATGCTGTATAGATTTAGAGTTCATCTTTGCTTTTATAAAGTATTATTTCAATTCAAAAGAATGGGTATTTCCTAGGTCATGGTGAGCCAATATATTATATAAAGTGGATGATCCTTTTATTCTCTTTAAAGTGAATGGAGTTTGTGCACACGTTAGTTTAATTCTCAGTATCCTATTTATTATAAAGGAAGTATATGACATCTACACACTTTAGAGAGGCAAAGGCTAAGTAAAATAACTACAAAACTAATCACCAAACTATAATGCAAGACTCTCCACTTTGTAGTTGTTGCTATTGGCACTCTTCTTATACCATAGTTTGTTATGGTTTGAATGTTGGTATCCCCCCTAAATTCATGTGTTGAAACCTAATCATCAATGTGATGGCATTAGAAGGTTATTAGGTCATGAGGGTGGAGCTCTTATGAATGGGATTGTACCCTTACGAAAGAGGTCCCAGAAAGTTGCCTTGTGCCTTCCACCGTGTGAGGATACGGCCAGAGGTACAGTTCTATGAACCAGGAAGTGGCCCTCACCAAACACAGAATCTACTGGTGACTTCATCTTGGACTTCCCAGCCTCCAGAACTGCGAGAAGTAAATTTCTATTGTTTATAAGCTACCAGTTTATGTTATTTTTTATAGCCAAATGGACTAAGACAGCAGTTGTCCTCAAAAACATTTAACCAATGAATAAAAACATTTAAAGGGAAAATTGTGATAGCAAGCAAGGTAAAGAATGGACAAAAAAACTAATGAGGTAGTGGAAAGCATGCTAGATATGTCATATCATCGGAATGTGAATATCAGTTCCATCATTTACTGCCTGTGAGAATTGACAAACCATTTAGCATTTCTAACCTCAATTTTTCTCCTTATTGGTAAGATGGGAGTGCTAGCACCTCCTTTAGTGAATGAATGAGGTCAAGCACAGGAGTTGCCATAGCAGGCACTCCTTTCATGCATGAATTATTAGTCTATTAATTAAATGAACACAAAGTCATAATGTTTATGTAACACCATATTCTCTTTCACCACATGTCTAGGCCTATTTAATTTATACTTGCTCCTGTTTTCCAAAATCTCAGCTTTTTAACTTTTTGAATTATAACAAATATATAGAAATGGGGTAAAGATATATGTGTTCAAGTTAATGAACTATAGAGCAGTGAAGTGACCCCCTACTCAATTCGAGAGATGGAATAGTATCAGAACCCTAAATGCTCCTGCATATCTCTTCAGTATCATAACCTCCCTCCCTTTCCTCAGCAGTAACCACTGTCCTAAGATCATAGTATTCAATTTCTTACTTTCCTTTAGAGTTTAATGTTTAAGTATGCATGGATATGTATGCATGTGAATGTGTGTATATATGTATGTGTGTTTTTATACATATATACATATAAACAGAAACACAGAGTCATGCACCACATAACAATGCTTTGGTCAACAATGGACTCCATATATGACAGTAGTCCCTTAAGATGATAACGGAGCTGTAAAATCCCTGTTGCCTAGTGATGTCCTAGCTCTTGTGACATTGTAGCTGTTGTAATGTTGCAGTGAATGCATTATCTGTGTGTCTGTCTTTTAAGCTGTAACTCTGTTAACAAGAGTTAAAAAGTTAAAAAAATTAGAAGTTTATAAAGTTAAAAAGTTACAGTAAGCTAAGGTTAATTTATTATTGAAGAAATTTTTAAAAATAAATTTATTATAGCCTAAATCTACAGTAGTGTACAGTAATGTCCTAGGCCTTTACATTCACTCACCACTCACTCACTGATATACCCAGAGCAATTTCCAGTCCTGCAAACTCCATTCATGGTAAGTGCTCTGTACAGGTGCATAATTTTTTTTATTTTTATACCATATTTCTATAGTACCTTTTAAATGTTCATTGTTTAGATACACAAATACCATTGTGTTACAATTGCCTACAGTATTCAGTACAGTTATATTCTGGACAAGTTTGTAGCCTTACAGGCAAGCCTTACAGCCTTACAGCCTTATATAGGCAATACTATATATTCCAGATGTGCAGTAGGTTATACCATCTAGGTATCAGAACTCCTCTCTTCTGATAAGTACACTCTGATATTTGCACAACAAAAAGTTTGCTCAAGGGCACATTTCTCAAAATGTATCCCCATCGTTAAGTGACACATTACTGTATATATATTTAATTTTGGAATGTACAGACTATAGTATTGAGTTTGGCTTTTTGTCCTTCTGTCTCTCAAATTCAACCATATTATAAGTGTAATTGATTTATTTCCAGTACTGTATAATTTTTTTAAACTGTATATACCATCTGCTTTATTTCTTTACAGAATTGAATTTGGGTTGCTTTCAGTTTGAGATTATTCTGAACAATGCTGCTGTGATGATTTTTATATATAATATACATCCCCGTGCATAAACTCATACTTTTCTATAGGGTATAAATTACGGGTGGATTGTAGAGAATAATGTACGTGTCTATTCATGTTTATTTGATACTGCCAGATATTTTTCCAAAGTAGTTATACTAACCTATACTCTTACCAGCACTGTATTAATATTTTGCTGCTCAAAATCCTCAAAAACATTCAGAATTGATATTCTTTTTAGTGATATGAAGATGGTATTTTTTTTGTATTTGCTTTGCCACTGTAGTGTGTGTGTTTTATTATCTCTTTTATTATCTCTTTATGGTATGAATTTACATCTCTGATTACAAATGAGCTTAAGTAACTTTTCACATGCTTATTGGCTATTTGAACTTCCTCCTAGTGAAGTACAGATTGCCTTTTTCTTATTGATCTGTAGAAGATATTTATATATTCTGGATATATAAATGACTTTCATAGGTTATTTATGTTGTAAATAACTATTCCCAATGTGAAGCTTGTGTTTTTTCTAAGTTTATGGTGTATTTTTATGGAAAAAAGTCTCAGTTATAATGTAGTCCATTTTACCAATTTATTTCCTTTAGAGCTATTGCCTTTTAGTGTTGTTTAAAAAATTATTTTCTACTCCAAAGTTATAAAGCTTTTCTCCTCTGATGTCTTTTAAAATTTTTATTATTTTTCTTTGCACGTTTAAGGCTACTACCTATCTGGGATTTATTTGTATATATAAATGGTAAGAGTCCAAAAGTACTTTTATCCATTTGAATTACCAGTTGTCCTAGTTATTTAATTAAAAAGCATCATAATTTTCTGATCATTCTGTAGTGCCAACTTTGTCATAAATTAAATATCTATAAATTTGTGTTCTATTTCTGAGATTGATATTCAGTTTTTTGGTATGTCGTCTGTGTTTTCCTCAATGCTACAATGTCTCATTATAGCTTTCTAATAAATTGTTATGTTCATTAGGGCAGGTTTCTTCCCCTTTGTATTTCTTTGAGTATTCACTATTCTTAGCCCTTTGACTCTATATACACATTTAGGAATAATTGTTAATTTCCACTATAAAATGCCAGCTGGGATTTTCATTGAGTTCATTTCGAATCTACAGATCAATTTAGAGACAATTGACATTTTATAATATTAGTCTTCCTATTCCTAAGCATGTTTATCACTTCATTTTTCTCATTAAATTTTATAGATTATTGTAGAAATATCTTAAATATCTTTTGTTGGATTTAGTCCTCAGAATGTGATATCATTTGTGATATTGTAACTAACATAGATTAAAATTGTATTTTAGCTTTTTTCCTTTATATAGCCATAAGCTGATTTTTGTATATTTAATCTAGCAAAATTCAAAAATTTGATTGAGGTTTTGGATTTTAAAATGCACAATCATATCATCTATGAATGTTGACTATTTTATTCATTTCCAATTCTTACGTGAGTTTTTCCTTAATGTACTTGTTAGGATTTTTGACAATGTTGAAGAGTTTTGTTGATAGCAGACAACTTTGTCTTATTACTCATTTCAGAGGGAAAGTTTCAATATTTACACACTAAGTATAATGTTTTCTGTATGTTTGTGCTTACAAGTACAGTTGATCCTCATTTGTAGCTTCTGTTTTTCCAGATTCTCCTACTAGCAAAAATTTATTTGTAACCCCAAAATCAATACTCTCTGCATGTTCGTGGTCATTCAGACACATGCATAGAGTTGAGAAAAACTTAAGCCACCCAATACCCATGTTCTCAGCACAGTTTGAATAAGGTGATGCTCTGCATTCTTGTTTCAGCTTTTATACTGTAAACAGTATTCTTTTTGCAGTCTATTTGGTGTTGTTTTTCACATTTTTGTGATATTTGTTGGTGAATTCACTGTTTAATATGGCCACCAAGCTTAGTGAAGTTCTGTCTAATGTTACTAAAAACAGGAAGGCTGTGATGGGCCTTATAGAAAAAAAAGGTGTATTAGGATAGGCTTCATTTAAGCCTAAGTTATAGTGTTGTTGTCTGTGACTTCAATGTTAATGATAATATGTCCTATTTATATCATTCTAGTGCTGAGTTCAGGTTATATACATACATATATACACACAAACACAAGTGCGCACACACACATACATACATACATTCTCCTCTCCCAATATTCAGGAGTGATATTGGTTTGTATCTTTTATTTCTTTTAGTGTCCTTGTAGGGTTTTAGAACCAAGGCTATGCTAATCATTAGAAATAGTTGGGAAGTGTTACCTCTTTTTCTTTTCTCTGCATGTATTAGTCAGCATCGACTAGGCTATTCTTCATTAACAAACTTCAGGATCTCATATATTACACACAGACACACACACACACACACACACACACATGTACTAGTTCTCTCTAATGCAAAACATGCTGGCCTGGCATCCCTTGCCCATATATAGAAAAGTCAGCTAAATTATATAGAGTTTTGCCTTTCAGAAATTCAAGCTTTGCTGATCTTTTCTTTCTTTCTTTCTTTCTCTTTCTTTCTTTTACTTCAGTATATTTATGGGGTACAATTATTTTTTGTTACATGGATGAAATGTATAATGCTGAAGTCAGGGGAACCTTTCTGATATTTCCTTTGTTAATCCATGTGTGTGTGTTCTAAAAACATTTATTAAATTCTGTCTTCTCTCTTTGATACTATCTTGCTTTCATTTGTTTTATATTGTGGACCGGATGCTTGGTTTATTCATTTCTTATTTCCTAATACAAGCCTTTAAATTATTAAGTTTTCTTTTAAGTACTGTTTTAGCTGCATCCCACAAGTTTTGATATAGAGCATTTCCCTTATTATTGAGTCAAAATATTTTCTCAATTTCATTATGCTTTCTTTTTTGGTCAGTTGATTATTTAGAAATGTAATTATTAGTGTTTGAGTATATGAGGATCGCATACTTGTATTTTTTGTGATTGATTTGCATCATAATTACGTTATTCTCAGAAAATATACTCTTATGATTTCAATTCAAGAAATTTTTCTGAGAGTTTCACTCTTTCTTAATAAATACATTATCTTTCATCTAAGAGCCAGGAGAGAGTGTGAATTTAAACTGGGGTAATCCAGGGACTCCTTCAGAATAGAACTCTGAATCTGACTGGTGGCTCTGTCAACCTTTACCTACGAGAGATGACAGATTTACTCCATCAGTCATAAAAACTGATCATTCCCCAGGTGGACCTTGAGGTTGTCATGGCCTTTGGATCTGTTTTGCCTGCAGTGGAGAAGTTGAAGATGACTTGAAGGGGCCGGTTTACATGGGGTATCCGTCCTCCACGAGCTTCCTTCCTGTCAGCCTCTGTTGTCTCCAGATCTATAAATGGAATCAGATTCCATCAGGCTCAAGGGCAGGCAAATTCAAAAGTCAAAATATTGTGAGCATGTGTTTTATTTATGTGAAGATATGAAGATATGTTAATTATAAATAGAAACATGCTGCTGTTGTGTCCATATTGTTCTCCCCCGTATGTTTCCATTAGCAGCGTGCAGACACACGGTTATTTCTCTCATGTCTTTATCCCGCTCCTCCTCCACCTCAGTTTTTGTTGTCATGTAACACCCGAAAGAGTTGTGTATACTCAGAGTCTCTAGTTCTTCTCCTTATTCTCACTTACATGCCCCTAGTCAGGCTTATGTCCTGCTTCCCGTCACCACATGAAATCGCCCTTGTTGCAGGGTTCAAGGACCTGCATGTGGCTATCTTCAGTGGTCAACTCTCACCACTCCTCAATTTTGAAATATCAGCATCATTTGGCAACCTCCTTAAACACTTCTTTTACTTGTTGTACTGAACTGAATGGTGTGTTCTGCAAGAATTCATGCCCACCTGGAACCTCACATACCTGAAAGTGTGTGACCTTATTTAGAAATAGGATTTTTACAGCCTCCTAACTGGCTTCCTGCACCTACTCTTGCTCCTCCCTCTTCAGTCTACTCTGAATGCATCAGACAAAGGGATCCTGTTCAAACGTGTGTTTGATTATATCACCCTGAGGTCATAACTCTCCCATGGCTCTCCATCTTGTTCAGAGTAAAAATGAAAGACCCCATTAAAGCCTACAGGCCCTGTGTGGTCTGACCTCCACTCTCTCTCTTCTCCTACTACCCAACACCCCTGACTCCTGCCACACTCACTCCAGCTGGGATCCACATTGTTCCTCCAATACTAAACACCTTCTTCCTTACAGGATTTTGCATTGTCTATTTTTGGGCCTAAAGTTCCTATCCCATAAATATTTTCATGGCCTGTTTCTTACTTCCTTTAATTCTTTGCTCAAATGTCCCCTTTTCAATATATTTTACTCTATACTTTTAAAATTACAATCTCCCTCACCTGGCACTCACTATCATCTTTTCTTGCTTAATTTGTTTTCAAAACATTTGTCATCTAATATGCCTAACAACTCATTTATGCACTTTTAATTTGTGTCTTCCTTGACTCAAAATATAAACTTCATGAAGTCTTTATCCACAGCACTAAACATACGACTGGCACACAATAAATATTTGACAGATGAATTAATGAACAAATTATTGAATAAATTTAAATTCTACCAGTCAGCTGTACCTGTGGAAAATTTTGATTTGAAACTGAAGAAAACAAGATGAGAGAAATAGTGAGGTTTATCCATATTAATTATACTACTTCTTAAATTAGCTAGAGAGAGCTGATTGATATGCATGTCCATTAAATTAAAAAACTGACCTACTTTATAGGCATATGTGATGCATTTTCTATTATACAGCTATGTTTTCCTTCATTTTTATGAGTAGTTGTTAGGTACCTATTATGTTTCAGGCATTCTGCAAGATAAATAATATAATAGCATAATAAAAATAATCATGGCATCATCAATTAATTACAATTAATTACAATGTAATTACAATTAATTACATCAATTACTACTATACTTTGCTAATTACCCACACAGATACACACACACACAAACATATATATATACACACACACACATTTGTATATATACACACACATATGTCATCCTTACAGCAACTCTGTAAAGTAGTTATTATTATTCCCAATTTATGTAATAGAAAATTGAGGTTTAAGGTTTTTAATTGAGGTTAATTAACTTTTCCAAGTTCATACAAGTAATTACTAGAAGATTTGAACCATTGTTTGTTCAAAGCCAATACTCTCTATCACTGAGCGATGTTACCTTAAAGAGTTTATAAATAGGAGTAAAGAAATAACTAAACCAATAATTGAAATTAAATGTTAAAAATATTATAGTATTTATACTCATGGACTAGAAAACCAGAATAGAATATTCAGCTATGTTTAGAGTGATTTTACAGGAGTTTATGAAGTAGGAACCTGGACTTGAATAGACTCCTGAAGAAAAGACAGAAATTTACAAGAGCAAGAAGAGAGTAGGAATGAATCCAGACAGAAGAGAACACCACATATATGAAAGAGCTTAAGATGTACTCCTCAAGGTGAAAAGCTCCGTTTTATACATATAACATGATGTTATATCTACTATTTGTGTGTTCAATGATGAAAAAAAGTTGTTCTATAAAATAAGGAAAATAGGAAATTTCAATATTAATAACAAGTAACTAACATTGAGGACTTACAGTGTAATAAATACTTTACATGGATCATGTTATTTAATCCCCACAACAATCATAGACACCAGAAATCATTATGAAGCCCATTTTAAAGATAAGGGAACTGAAGCACAGAAAGATTACAAATCTTGTCCAAGATTATGAAACTTGCTGAGGCTACAAAGCCATTGAGATGAGGAACTGGTACTTAAATCTAGTATTAATAGTATCACTCTAAAGCTCAAACTCTTAATCACTACTCAATATCTATCTATCTACCTATCTCCAATCATATAGGTTTCACAGATGGTTTGATAGTACTTGAGAGATATACTTTGTATTTTCTTTTTTACTTCCTTGACATTGGCATCTCCTTTTGTGTTTGACATTCTGCCTTCCATAGGTGAGATACTTACTTTCTTAGACCTTTGGAAATTAAGTTGTGAAACGATGTCTTATGTTCATCCAGTCAGAGCTTTCACTCATATTTTATTCACTTCAGTGAGTGATTTAATGACTAAACCCCAGTTCAGATGGCATGGAAAGCTGAAGTTTGCATTGGGCACTGAGTGCTGCTGGCAGTGGCAGCAGTTGACATCAGGATTCCAGAGCTGTGCTGGAGGTGGTACAGCAGGCAGTGTGCAGTGCTGGTATTGATGGTGGCTTGCAATAGCTAATGTCCAGCAATAACACGCTCTCTGGTCTATTTCTATGCTTGACTTGGCTGTGGCTCTGACACTGAGCTCACCTAATTCTTTCTTTTTCTTTTTATTCTTTCTTTGTTTTTTGATATTTATATTTTTGTTTTTGCTTTTAGCAACTTCTGGGCTTTGTTTTGTGGCATTCTCATCTGCTGATTCTGTGCATTTCCTTGTATCCACCTATCAAATTATTATTATTATTTTGCATAAATTAGCTAGACTGTTGCACATTTGGGAATGAGAATCCATCTTCCAGGCATGAAATTCCCATCCAAATTCCTTGAAAGTTATCTAAGCCATACATACATTTCCTCCAAACAACCCTTCAGCAGAAATAAATTGGATAGAACTTGTTTTTATCCATAAATATGTAGAAGTAATTTTTCTAAAACTGCCACCAATAAGAATGATTCTGTTGATTTTTTGCTCTCAGTTTTCATAAGCTAACACAGAGCACAAAAGAATTTTATTTAGGTTAAAAGTGGTCAATGATTTAAGGCCCAGGACATTAAATATTAATAGTTCACAAATTTAGTCTACTTCTGAGCAAGCATCTTTATTGATCATAAGCATTACAATAAGAGTTAGGATATAAAAAATGCATGTAGTCAGAGAAGTGGTGTGCTTAGGGACACTTAAATTATTGTAGACCTTTTCAGAAGTCATATGGTTTTGTATTCATTGAGACTGCAGTGACAAAACATTGTGATGAAAAGTTTAACCCAGAAATGCAATAGGAAGTGTACAACAAATTAAGAAGAAAACAAAATTGGTTGCAAAAATCTTTTAAGGATAAAGGTACAGATTAGAAACAGCTATTTAGCTAGATAACCCTTACCATGCTTTTTAAATAATATAGTATGCTAGAGAAAAGGACCTAGCTATTATTTCTATACACTAAAAGAGGCTATACTAAGTTTTTCACCTCATGCATATTCTGAGGACGTACATTCTTTGTATTTTTTTGAAACATATAAACGTTGAATTCGTGGCTGGCATGCTGATACACCTCTAGCTTTGTTGCAAGATCAAATAATCTTGGTGTTTGTGGAAGAGAATTAAAAGTTTTTTCATGATTTACATAAAACTGAATCAACTCATTTTACTGACCTGTCATAATCAAATCTAATTTTCTTTCTGCTCGTAAAAAGGCTGGAAGTGTGTTTATTGTCCTACTATAATGTCAACAACCTAATCTTATTTAAAGAGAAAACCCAATAATTAATGTTTGTATGTACCTATGTATTGATTATTGAATGGGCTGTACTCAGGAGGGTAAAATCAGGAAACAACTTAATTCTTTCTTTTCATGTTCCACTCTGGCCTCTTTCAATTGAAAGAATAATATCTTCATTGGGTACTATAAAGTTTACTCTAGTTTAAACCAAAATGTTAAACTTATTTTTCCTTTCCCTCTAGCTAATTTCTGGTCTAAAATTCAGGGGGAAGAAGGGTCATTTGATTTATTCTTTTATGATGCGTTTTCTACTTCCTCTTAGGTCTTTGTTTTTTGTCTCAAGTAGGGTATGGAGTTGTGAGGGGGAGGAAAGAGATGAGGGAAATACAAGAAAAGAAGGCCTGCCTCCTCGGCTGTTCCTGATTTTGGCGGTTGACTGCCTCTGCTATTACAAGTATTGAAATACGTCTTTGGCGATTTATTTGGAAATCCTCCTGTAAGAATCTTGCTCCTTGGCAAGCCTCATGGCCTTGCTCTCTAATGAGCTTCATGAACAATCTGCAGATGCCCTCATGCTCCTTGTTAGTTCCTTTCCCCTAAGCAGTAGCCCTATGTCTTCTTTATATTGGGAAACCCATGCCCAGAGGACAGAACTACAGTCCCACTTAGCCCACAGGGAAACCTGCACACCTGCAGTGCAGCTTGTCCAGCTAGTGCCCATGAGGTCTTCTCCAGTAAACCCCAAGCCCGTCTCTCTAGCTTAACTTACACTCAAAAGATCTTGGGGGTGCATGTCAGATTCTCTCAAGAACTCACTCATACTCATTCGGATTAGATGCATAGGGCAGGCATGCAAATTTCTGCAGTTCAGCAAGTAGCCAGCAGGGAGTGAAATGCCTATCTTTCTTCTTGCAAACAATCTCGATATTTATGATCTATTTTTCTGGTGGCCACTCTACTTATTGAGTTAGAAAGAAGTACTATCCTTTTTCCCTACAGGGATTGCTCACTACTTTTTAGTAACTGTTGTAAGCATATTATATGTATGTTGGGATCTTGATGAGACTCAATACAATTGTCTCTGTTCTGTGAGTAAGATATGAACCAATTGAGAAATATGACAGAGAACCAGAAAGCTGAGAGTCATAATTGAACTTTTGTATATGACAGAACCGAGGTTGGAGGATATAGCTTGATGTGAGAAACAAATGGGTCCTTCTAATACCTAACACTGAACTCTAGAACCAGACAGATGTACTAATCTGATCGTGGAGCTATGGACTGGTCCTCTCCACAGGTGATGCTATTACCTGGGAGAGCAGAAGAGGACGTGTGCTCTTAGAGGGTATTCACCTCTCCAAAAGGAAGAAGATAGGAACTGAGCTCAGTATCTTGAGCTTAGTAAAAGGGCATTGAGAGGCCAGGAATGAGGCAGCAACTGAGTGTCCTCTTAGAAGGAATCATCATAAAAAGAAATATATTTCTTAATGATGAGTCAATTCCTTTGTGTCAAAATAATAACAAGAAAATCTTAACAATTCATATATAGTAAAAAATAAATGGTATTATAGGAGTATGCATGAGATACCATGTTGTTATAGAGCATCTATTCTAAACTGGGAGTAAAGATAATAAGACTATAATTACATAATATGTAACTATATAATAATTATCTAAAAATTAAAAATTAAAATATTATAATTATCTAAAAAATAGATAAAGCTTCCAATTATAGATGAAGCATCTAATTATAGATGAAGAAACTGAAGAAACTAAATTAGAAAAATCATCTAATTAGAGATGAAGAAACTAAAGCTCAGACAGGATAACTTTCCCAAGTTTCAACATACAGTAAGTGGTAGAACCAGGAATCAAATTCAGATTGGTCTGATTCCAGAACCTATGCATTTAGGCTTTCTAAAGTGATACTTCCACTGAATCTAAAGAGCAAGTAGAAGTAGTAAACTAGATAGGGAAGATGAGAAAGGGAACTACAATAAAATTAGTGTATCTTTTAGCTTTTGCTATGTAACAAACCACCTCAAAACTTGCTAGTTTCAAACAGGAGTCAGCAAACTATGGCAATAGTACTTTTACTGGAACTGTAAATTAAGTTTGAATGAAGTTTTATTGGCATGCAGTCATATCCATACATTTATTTTTTGTCTATGCTGCTTTCTACTACAACTACAGAGCTGAATACTTGAGACAGATATCATATGATTCACAAAGTCAATAATGTTGTAATATGGCACTTTACAGAAGCTTGGTTTAAAACTACACATCTTACTACTTCTCACAGTTCTTTGGGTTAGTTGGATGGTTCTTCTGGTCTGGGTCAGCTCATCTAGGGCTGCATGGAACAAGATAATGTGCTGTATAGTGCTTAGCCTGAAAGTCTTCAGCGGGGTGAACTGGTTTCTGCTCCACGTTTACATGGCCTCATCTTCTAGTATGTGTGCTTGGAATTTTTCCATACAACAACCTCAGGGCTCCAAAGAACAGCAAGAGAGGGTAAGTCCCAATGTACAAGCACATTTCAAGCCACAGCTCACATCTTGATTGCTAACATCCATTGACCAAAGCAAGGGCTTACAAGGTAGAGTGAGTGCTCTGGCGAGGGGAGCTCAGACCCTATGGAGAATGGGAACGCCATGGCCTTTCAGGGGTCAACAGTAACTCTTGTGGTCTGAGAGAGGTTCTGGTGACTCAACAGCAGTGAGTCTAATAATTGGTGCCTTGGAATAAAGCACAGCTTATTTCCTTCTCAAGAAAATATGTTACCTCCTTGACTTGGTCTGCCATTTTCTGATTTTTTTCCTAGTAATTTGTTTTTCCAGCTCAGCTTTTGACATTTTTATCTTTTATTTTCTCTCGTGGCTCATATTTACCCATGTTTTCTGTTTCCTTATAACTTGTACTGCTTTTATCTTAAAGACCCTCCATTTTTTTTTTTTAACTCTGCTTTATATAGTCTCTGGAAGTCTCACTTCAAGCTCTGTAAAAGGGTTTGTGATGTAGTCAGCCAGACAATGTAGAGTTTAAGACATCTCTCTTTTGTCAGAGTTCTCATATTAGGATATTTTATAGCTGCTAATCTGCCTCTAGATTTCTGCTTTTGGGTCAGATAATGGAATCTTATAGTTAAAACAACAACAACAACAACAAAAGAAAAACACCCCACCCACCCTGAAAAAAAAAACCCAGTGATCTCTTAGGAAGGAATGCCTCAGAAAGATGTTCCATCAATCCGCAATTTCCCACAAATACATCACAAATAAGTTTTAAGTGTGCCAAGATATTGAAACTCTCAGGCTAGAGTGCACCTAGGCAGGGCCTGGGAAAACTAGAGCCCTTGGTTGGTTATCTCTGGCCCATTAACAGCTTCTCAGTTTGCCCTAATGAGTTTACAAATATAGCCACGTTCTACATGTGTCATATCATGAAAAAGAATGGGAAACACTGACTTTCCTGACTTTGTTGTTTTTCCTTCTTTTCTCTGCTCAGTTGGGGTATCCAAAGCTGCATAGCTTTCAAGACTAGTTTCTTCAATATATAGTTTTCACAGCAGTTTTCCCTCTTGACTTTTTGTAGCATTTCTAATATTTACCATTCTATTTATACCTTTTTTTTAAGTTAGTGTGTTCCTCAATATATTCACTTAATTATATATTTCACTGCTATATTTCAACCAAAATGTTTTTTTTTTTCCCAAGGAAAATGCAAGCATAATAAAGAAAACAAGAACATTTCTTCTACTTCTCTTTGTCTCTGTCATGGCACTTATTGTACTGTTGGGCACAGGGTAAATGTTTACTAATTTTTGAAATAGTATTAAAAGAATAGAATTGAAGAGAATTCATATTGAAAATGGGATGAGGTACTACAAATTTTGCAGAAAACAAAAAAGTTTCTGTAAAGAAAATAATATATACTTGCCTTAATCATTTAACTAGCTGTAATCTGTGAAAAAAGTATGTAATTATGTAAGAAAATAAAGGGATGTTTAAAAAACAAACAAAAACTTCTATAAGTCCTCATTCTAGGGTGCAGTGGTTATACAATTGTTCTAGTACTTCTCCTTGGGTTTCAGTTTAAGACAGTGATGTACAAAACAATCAAATTTTTCTGGTAGGAAACTCCTTCACTTGGCTACCTCTTAGCCTGATTTCCAGTTCATTATGGAAAGGCTTGTTTTTCAGAGGTGACACTGTGACATGGAAGGCTTTGCATCTAATCATGATCAAATTAACATTGGATGATTTAATGCTGACAATCTTACTTTGTCTACCAATATCAATCAAGTTTCTCTGAGGTTTGCTTATGCTTTCACAATTCATATTTCACAGCTGTGATTTTATGTCTATAAAATATAATCCCCAAATATCTAGAGTACATGGTCTCTGAAACTAAGAGGGATATCAAAAATCACTCCAGTCTGCTGTTAGGGCTACTTTTTTTGCTTGGAAAAATCAGGCATGTAGGCAGCTTTTGAAGCATGAAGTAGACAAAGGAAGTCTTTACCCTCAGGAATCTGACTTGAAGTTAGGCAGACACTGTAAATATAAAGATACTTTATAAACTGAACAAGTACCGGGTAGGAGAAAAACAATTGGTAAAGAAGTCAAGATTGTTGTGGGAAATGTTAGAATGCTTAAAACCTTTACTTCTCTGTTCTTGTGTGTGCCTCAGCCTGAAGCCTGAAGCCCCCCAGGGCAGATGTTTTCTCTGGTCTCTGAAATAACATGGCTGGTGTCATGGTGGTATGGTAACCATTCTGTGATAGGGATTCTTAACTTGGGCCCATAAACAAGTCCAATATATCAGAAAAATCCTTATAGTTATATACATATTTTTGTCTGTGGGGGTAATTATGCATTTTTATTGAGAAAGAGTCCATAGATTATCCTAGAGTCTCTGAATCAAGCAGATTAAGAACACTCTATAAAAGTGATATCCAGTATAAATATAATGTGAGTCATAAATGCAAACCACATTTGTAATTTTACGTTTTCTAGTTGCCATACTATAAAAATAAAAAAGTGTGGTAAACTTAATTTTAATAGTTATTTTATTTACCCTAATGTGTCCCAAACATAATTTCAATGTAAAGTCATCTCTTCATGGGGATATGTTCTGAGAAATACATTAGGCAATTTTGTTGTTATTAGAATATCATAGAGTGTACTTACACAAACCTAGATGGCATAGCGCACTACACACCTCAGTTATATGGTATAGTCTATCACTCCTATGCTACAAACCTGTACAGCACATTTCTGTACTGAATATTGTGGGGAATTGTAATACAATAGTAAGTATTTGGGTATCTAAACATATGTAATCAGGGAAAAGGTACAGTAAATATACCATATTATAATTTTATGGGACCACTGTTATATATGTGATCAGTCATTGACCAAAATGTTATTATACAGCTCACAACTATATATTCAACATAAAATTATTAATAAATTTTTTCTCATAATGTCTTCAAAATCTGGTATGTATTCTATACTTCTAGCATATCTTGACTGGAAGTAGTTAAGTGGCAGGAGTTTACTGACCATACCAGCCTATTGGCTAAATAATGGACAGTGCAGCTCCATAGCCTCCCTTTGGTGCCCTTTCCACCGTCATATGCCTTTATGGTTTTCATTCCACCCACAGGCTTTTAGCATGCTTGACATCTTGATATTTCTCTCTCTCTGTCTCTCTGTCTCTGTCTGTCTCTGTCTTTCCCTCCCTCTCTCGTCCCCTCCCTTCTCCTCCTTCTTCTCCCCTTTCTTTTCTCTCTCCTGGTTAATACCATTTTGTTAAATTATACATTAATTTAGTACATGATTTTGATAACTATATTAAAGATAGGGCCAGAGAAATCAGTTCTTTATAACATACAAAACTTGAATTACTGCTGTCAGAAGCAGTTACGGAGCCGATGTCCCATGTGTAGGATTGGAGGGCATTAACAAAGGAAGGAGGCATTAGAGGCTGGACAGGTGCGTGAAGAAATCTACCGCTGCTTTTATTCATAATGTTCCATCTGCACATAGCTTCTTATTTCTAAAGAATTTCTATGTAAGAGATATGTCACTAAAAAACTTTGCAAAAAGAAATTTACTTCCTTATATGTAATTATTTAATAATAATTTTGTGCATTGTTCTACGAAATGGAACAGTTAAGAAAAGTGAGTGGGTACTAACAGGCATATTCCCCTCTCCTCTCTCCAATCCCAAATAAATCACTCCCACTATTTAGTCTTTTAATCTTATCTGTGTCTTTAGGAGTCTTTTATGATTTTGCCTGCTTCTCATGAGACAATCTTTTCATGTCATTTATTGTTCAAAAACCTGTAGACAGCTCTATGTTCTGACATGTCTTCTAATTCACTCAATCAGCAAACATTTATTTCGTGTCTAGTATATTCCAAGTATTGTGATAGATATTAAATAGGCAGAGAATAATCACATTACTGAGAGGTTTATTTCATTCTTCCTACTGTAGTTACTCATAAACTCACACCTTATGCCCTATAGAGTGTGGCTCAATGATACATAGCATAACACTGTTATAGCTGCTAACTCTGGAGTTTAATACATTGTGTTTTCTTTACCTTTTACTTTAAATATATTTCCCCTGTGTGTGTGTGTTTTTAATCTATAAGGTGTATACACTGGCAAGGCTTAATTTCCAGATGTTTTGGGATTTTTTTAGATATCCTAGAGTTACTAATTATCAATCTAACACCATTGTGATCAGAAAACATACACTGTATTATCTTTATCATATGAAATTTTTGAGACATATTTTATCATCCAGTGTATGGTCTCTCTTGTGGTTGTTCCAAAGTGTAATTGAAAATAATGTGCATCATCTGGGTTTCTCTGAATTCCCAGGCTTCCAGAGTCACTGTGCCATCAGGATCTGGGATGCTCTGCCTTGCTCCCAGTCTTCACCTGCTTTCGGCCTGGTACTAGAGGATGGCCCCATCTGCCTAAGGAGCTTGCCCAGCTCTCGTGTCAGTCGTCTTCGGTGTACTACTTACATGCTCTCAGTAAAGTCCTATGGAAAGGAATTGGTGGGTAAGTGCAGATTTGCTTTATGTTTTGGGTTCATTGGGTTTCTGTGATTTCATTTCTTACTCTACTTGTTCTCTTGATTAGTGAGGGAGTGACATTCTCTTGCAACTTTTAAAAATTGTAATCAGAAGTGAAAGTTCTCCTGGAATATCTTTTATGATTTCACTCTCATTCTTGTCTTCTAAAAAGCCATCTGCCTCTGCCCACAGGCATAGTCAATTGCTCATTGCTATACCTCTATGAAAACACTTGGAAACGTGTGATCTAATGATTTATTTACGTTTGTCTCCTTCACTTATCTGTATACTCATCCAGGTTAGACTTTGTATTTATTCATCTTTTAAACCATAGTGTCTAACACAGTGTATGCAGCATCTGTTATGTTTTTGTTATTTTTTTTGCCAAACTAGAGTTGAGTCAAAATAGTATTTTGACTATAACTGCCAGTGTCCTAGAAAACTGCACTGCTGAAATTGAACTTGAAAGAAACTGAAACACCTAATGATTTTGCTTTCATAAAATAAACAAATAATTAGCTAATGTATGTTAATGTTAGGCTATTAGGTAACAGACTTCTTAATGTGCTCAAGATTTTTGAATATTACTTTTTAAAAAGGATAATTATGAGATTTTGAAACACTTGATACAAGATCTTTTAGTCACTTTCTGTGTTGCCTCAGGCCAACCAACTAACCTCCAACTCTTCATTTGTAAACTGAAGATAATAAAACATAATTTTGCTAATTTTTTAAAAGCATCTCAGAGACTATAAAATTAAAGGACTTTGATGACATAGAAAATGTCATAGAAGTTTAAAATACTTTTTTCCTTTCCTTTCTTCTTCCATGCACTCTTTTTGGTTTGTTTTGTTTTTTGTGAAATATCAAGTGCTTCCCTCTTTCCTTCTAGCATCTACCATATGACAATGTGGTGATGAAAGTCTAGGCCATTTTGAGTGATTTTCCCAGGTTTTTCCTGGAGGGTCTATCCTTGCTGTTCAGGATGGCTATCAGAATGTTAACTTATTATTTCAGTCTTTAATCTAAATGCAGTTCTTAATGGCAGTCATTTATTGTCAACTGGTTTTACTTATTTTCCAACTGTAGTGTGATTGATCTTGTCTATAAGTGGAAGAAATTTATCAACTACTTTCAATCTGATCTTTTGCCTCAGTTTTATTCACTGTAAGTCTTCCCAGTTCATGTGACCAATTCTCAACTTTGTCCTCATGTTCCAGAAACTCTACTTTTGCCCTATTCTTTTGATTTTCCATATATTATTTTATTCCAAGTAATAGTTCCTCCCAAAACAAACCCTGTATAATTTTTGACACTGTGTCTCAAGAACATAGATCTTATTCCTCCCTTGGTTCTCTCAACAACTATGTACTTGTGAAGACAGTGTTTCCTTTGAGTTAAAAAAAAAATTAAATAAATAAAATAAACATAAACTAAACAAAATACTGTAACAAAATATAGTCCTATGAGGCTAATTGAAAGTGTGCAAATTTTTTGATGACTTAGAAGACTCTGTCTGTGAGATAGGCTTATTTTTCATACATGATATGTTAACTTTTATAAAGAGGCAATGCTAACTTTTCTGCTTGATGCCTGGTCATCAGATACCATAAACTACTTTAGTCTTATTGAAAAGCATTTATTTCAAGGAAATCTCAACATTTTTTAACTCTATAAAAATAATAAACGGTGTACATTTTCCCCAAAAGAAATACTGGTGATAACACAAATAAAATAGGGTTTTTCTGACAAAATATTTTGTAAATGAGGCATAAAGTTCACCAGTTCTTATTTTCAGTCATTCTCAGTTTCCAACTATGGAATTCAGTGATGAACATGCATTTTACAATGCACATAGCATTCAAAACAATTTACAGTTTGCATATTAATTTCTTCTATTTGTTGGCCATTGAGCTTCTTTTATTCTGTGAGTGATTAGACATTTTAAATTACTTTAAAAAACAATCTAAACAGCAACGATCCTAACTTTGAGTGGGTAGACTAAAGAGGTTAAATGAATTGCTGATCCCACTAAAAGGCAAAAATAATCAAGACATAATGTTTACGATATTGCTGGTCATCTTCCTCTTGATGTTTAAAGAGAACAACATACCAACAAGAGCCTTTTCTTTCACGGCAAGGATGAGATTGTTCAAGTTCCAAATATTTATTCAATAAAAAATTGTCAGACAAAATTAGAGATCTGTATGATATAATGAAATGATAGTATGAAACATAACAAAATAGCACATATAAAGGTAACAAAATTATCTGAAAAAAGAATAAGGAAAAAATAAAATATAATTAAAGTTGATAACATATTTTAAAATATGTATTTCATTGGAGACATTGAATCTAGTATAGATCCTTAAATGTAGTTTTAGATGGCAACAGTGACAACATTTGTGCCCTTAGATCAAACAGATTTTACCATCATAAAAACAAAGTTTATCCCCTTCTGAAACATGGCAATTTAGGCTGCTAGAAGGGGAATCCAGTAGTTTCAATATTCTAATAGTTATTCAGCTATATATTCAATGTTATAATAATTTATAATATTAACTCTGATATTGAGATTTAGATCCTGTCCTTATTCATTTTATGTGTTTTTGGAGCTGAAAACATAACTTGAGATTCAATTTTCCAGAAAACAAGCAAAATCTAAATTTTTGTTTGGACTTACATGGGATAGTATAATACTTTAAAAATATCATTGTCTTAAGACATAAGTATTCTATTTCTTTTCTGTTATGCAATTTAAAAAATTTATTCAAATTCTCTCGAGTGATTTCCTTTATGATACTTTTCCTAAGAATCATACTACAGAATAAGTAGAATAATCTGTATTCAAACTACATAATTAGAATCAAACCAAGAATTTTCATAAAATTTTAAGAACCTCATTTAAACTATATCTTGTTTAAATTATGTCAAGTTTAAACTATATCTTGTCTCTGATAGGACTATCTGAATTGAATTGCAAGAAGATCCTCATATGCTAAATTTTTTAAGTAAAAAGGTAAAAAAAATGCTGTTGCAATAGGCAGAATAATGCCCCTCCCCCCAATACACCCTAATTCCTGGGATCCATGAGTATGTTAGGTTACGTGGCAAAGGTGAATTAAGGTCCTAACCAGCCAGCCTTGAAATATAGATTATCCTCAATTATCTAGGTGGGCCCAATGGAATCACAAGGGTTCTTATAGGTGGAAGAGGGAGACTGAAGAGTGAGAACCAGAAAGACAGTCACATGAGAATTGGCCTGAAGTTTCTAACTTAAAGATAGAAGAAGGGGCCATGAGTCAAGGCATATGGCAGCCTATAGAAGCTGGAAAAAGGCAAGAAAATTGATTCCTCTCTAAAGCCTCCAGAAGGTTGCAGCCCTGCCTGCCAACACCGTAATTTTAGTCCACTGAGATCCATTTCTGACTTCTAGAGCTGTAAGATAATAAATTTATAATTTTTTAAGCCACTAAATTTGTGGTGATATGTGACAGCAGTCATAGGAAATGATTATGAATTTAAATTACATCTCTCTCTGATTAGGACAGCCTGAATTACAAGAAGATCCTGATTGTTGCCCTAACATTTTTGGGCTAAAAAAGATGGTGTGGTAACTAAGAATTTATTTCTAACTTAGCAATTAATTTAGCAATTAAGTTTAAATGCTGTTGTAGCCTTAAAAATGTTTCAAAACATTGAGAAAATAAATATATTCAATAAGTTATCAATACCTCTGGTCAACTGACTGCTTCTCAGAATGGTGTTTTGTTCTTTTCACAACCTTGGTCCTATGTTAATAGCCCATGCAGATACATTGACCCCTGCTCAGACTCTTTTTAAACTCAGACTTCTTGATTTTCTCAGCTGGGTGAATGGTACTGTCTCTCTAGAAGAATTTTTGGAAAATTTAGGGGGCATTTCTGATTTTCTCAATGACTGGGACATTAATGGCATTTAGTGGCCAAAGCATAGGGATGTGAAACATCTTATAATGTTCTAGATAGTTTTGTACATCAAAGAATTTTTCCACTCAAAATGCTAATAGCACTCTTGTTGAGAAATCCTGCAATGATTCTTCCTTTCTTTTTTCTTTTTATATATAGCCCTTATTTAGTCTGAAGCTAATTAGCTCTATGTTGGTGTTATTTCAACCTTTGCTCTTAGCTTTCCTCATACTGGAGAAGCGCTGCCCTGTTGAGACTCTGAGGAAGCTAGGATCTCTTTGACCATGAAAGGTCTTTCTGAAGCTTTCCATGGGTTCCTTACTCATGTTCTTGGTAAATTGCTTTTCAATTTGATGATTATTATTTAATATTTTTAAGATTGTGTATACATACCTTCTTTCCTTTCTAATGCTTCTGTGAATAGAGTAGGGAGAACTTCTGAGCCTTTTAAACCTTCTCTTTTACAAAGCTACCATTTTGTGTTCATTTCTTTGGGGAAAAGGTTGCTCATGTTTCTTTTTTCCCCCTAGGTTCAACTATTTGTTTTGTTTTGTTTTTCTCTTTTTATTGTGCCTTTGGAAAGGGAATTTCTGTAATCCTGACTCCCTCTTTCTTCTTTACCAAGAATAGTACTACCCAATTGAACTTTCTTTGGTGATGAAAATGTTCTATATTCTGCACTTTCCGTACAGTACATAACACATACATGCACTTAAAATGTGGCTAGTGTGACTGAAGAACCGAATTTTTAATTTTAATTGGTTTAATTTGATATGTATTTTAAAAGCCACATGTAATTAGTGGCTATAATATTGAGCAATACAAACTTAAGATCAGATTTCTTCCCAACATAGCCCTCCAGAAAGCTACTGTAAATTGAGTGGAGTTTGCACTTGAGATAAAATCTAGCTGCTATGCTGTCAGTCTGCTCAGACTGACATCACAAAATACCATAGAGTAGGTGGGTTAAGCAACATAAATTTATTTCTTACAGTTTTGGAGTCTGGAAAGTCCAAGATTGAGGTGCTTGCCAATTAGATTTCTACCAAGGGCTCTCTTCTTAACTTGCAGACATCAGCCTTCTCACTGTGTCCTCACAAGGCAGAGAGAGAGATAGAGATAGAGATAGAGAGAGAGAGAGAGAGAGAGAGAGTGCACACACAAGAAAGAGCACTGATTCTCTGGTGTCTCTTCTCATAAGGGCACTAATCCTATGAGATCAGGGTTCTACCCTTATAATTTCAACAAATGTTAATTACTTTGTTACTCCAAATATAGTCAGATTGGGAGTTAAAGCTTTGACATATGAACTTTAGAGGGATGCAATTCAGTCCCTAGAATGTGCTTAAACTAGATCGCATCCTTCTTAAGAGTGGAAACATTATCTTATTCTTTTTTGTATCTTTTTATCTGTACTTGCTGCTTTTAATGTCTGACATCTCATTGGAACCTCAAATACAGTTTTTGAATGAATGAATCTATATGTAATGGGCAATTGGAATTTTAATTAAAAGCTCATAAAATACTTTATCAAAAAGCTGTATTTTATCACAAAGGAGTATACTTTATTCCACATTGCTTGTCAGTTGGATTCCCCTCTTTTTCTTTTCTCCCTTTTTTCTCCTGATTTTTTTTCCACCTGCTGCAATTAAAGGAAAGAATATAGGAGATCTAAATCAATACTTCTCAAAGTGAAATCCCAAGACCAAAAGTATCAGCTTGACCTGGGAATTTGTTAAAGAGGCAAATTCTCAAGCCTGAATCATAGATGGGAGGGGTGGGGCCTGGCAGTCTTTGTTCTAACCGGTCCTCCAAGTGATTCTCTACTACATGCCATTGACCCAACTATTGTCCTAGAGTAGAAAAAATATGAAAAACTGAAGCTTATGCTTCATAAAATGCTTTATTCTTTATAAAAATGATTTCCCAATTTTTCATTAATTTAGCAAATACTCACTTAAGACTGATTATGTCTTAGGAGGCCCTAGGCTCAGTGGTTACTACTTATCACTGAGGGGCTAATGGAAGCCTGTTTTGCAACTTCAGAGCAAGTGCTCTTAGTCTGGTAGCATGGTTTTAGGAATAACTTAATCTTTAATTTATCTTCTATTCTCTTTCTTAAAGGGTGGAAACATATAATTTATCCAGGTTCCTCTAGAATTTACATAATCATAACGTGATCATACTTTGCATCTGGACTGGTAGTACAACTCCCATGCTTCTACAAACTGTTTCAATCAAGAGTATAGATCACACATCCAAATTGTCAGAGTGCCTACCTAGTGGTTTATTTTGAGACCAAAATAAATTTTCCTTGAAACCTTCCACATAATCACACTTTTGTTCCTATATTTTATTCTTTGTCATTCTTAATCTTCCCTCTTTGTTTCTTTGTCTCTCTCCATGTAGTTTTTAGAAAAGAGGGTTTTATATGAGCTCTCTTATTTCTACTTTTCTTTTACTGCTTTTCTTTGAGCCTGTACAGCTCAAAGAAAAAGAAAAAGCTCTATTACTTTCTCCAGTTCCTAAGAATCCATTCTTCATTTTCCCTCTTTATTTTACTGAGATCTACATTGTTGATTTTCTCTGTCCTTCCTAACCATTTCAAGCCTAAAAACACCATTTTGCAAATTAAGAGATTTCAAGCAATGGAAGACAGTGGTCAGAATAAAATAAATAAATAAATAAATCCTGTATTGACATAGATACCTTAAGCATCTAGTAGTATAGTTTTTGGCACATAGTCAACATTCAATAAATGTCAGTTTCCTTTCTTTCCCTGACCTTAAACAGAAAGCATTTTGTAAAGCATTCTGGGGTGGAATGCATTTGCATTCAAGGAGAGTCATACCTCCTTAATTTCCTGCATTAGTACAGATTTGTTCAATAGCAATTAGCCTCAGAAATAGGTAAGGCAGTGGAAATACATTTGATGAGTTGCTGCGGTTAGCTCAGAAAATTTGATACTTTACACACCGAACTTTGAATAGCTGCAGACAGTAAAACTCAGACTTTACCACAAAAGAGAGAAGGGCAAGATGCATTTGGTACAGCACAAAGGATGCCAGAATAGGAAAGAGGAGAAAGAGGACTGGATGAGATAGAGGACCCTCTCTATAAGCAACCAGTGATCCATATTACCAATCTAAGAGGAAACATCATATTTTAGGGAACAAAATTAAGGACAAGCAGTATGCAATAGCAGGATTTCTAGGTGGCAGTCTTTCTCAGGATCAGTGGCATGGTTTTGTTGTAGATTAAGAAGGTGCATTCCAGAAACACTAATCAGGTAAGAAAGTTTCAAGGAAAAGGTCTTTCATGAACCACTCTTGTTTCAGCTAGAAAATAATCTGGAAACAATGAATCAAGGACATAGGGAAAATGTCATTAAGGCAAACGTGTTTCACTCACAATGAATCACAACTAAGTAACCTAAAACTCAGTCACCAGTCATTTCAGATGCCTTCTCAATCCAGACATTTTTTACTAATATAAGAATTATACAAATTTTATCACTAAGTATATTTCTCATTAATTCAGATACTTGACAAGAATGAGTCTACTGATAGCTTGTAATAGAAGGACCAGATTGGGAGCAACAAGAATGCTGGCTAAGAGATTCATAATACCCTGAGGCAGTGCTTCCCAAACTTGAAAGCACATCAGAATCGCCGGCAGGGCTTATTAAAACAGAAACTGCTGAACTCCCACCCTAGAATATCTGACTCAGTAGATCTGTGGAATGACCTGGAAATCTGTATGTTTAACAAGTTCTCAGGTAGTGTTACCAGATTTAGCAAACAAAAATGCACTTAAATTTGAATTCTAGACAAAGAACAAATACAATTTTTGTATAACTATGTTTCATATAACATTTAGGACATACTCATACTAAAAAAGTAGTCACTATTTATGTGAATTCAAATTTAATTGGGTATCCTATATTTTATCTGGCAACCCTATTCCCATAGCATATTGTTGCCGCTAGTCTAGGAGTCACACTTTGGGAACAATTTTTCTAGTGAATAAATGCTTGTAGTTCCAACTACAACCCACAATATGTTTATTTTTGTAAGTTATTTATAAAGTAATACACACACAATAGAATCTTTAAATGGAAGTTTTGGTTAAGGCATCATGGACAATTATTACAGTTTAAAAGAGTCACTGTATCGTTTTGAAGTAATTACAAAGTGAATTCTGGAAACATAGTCTGTTATTTTTACTATTCTCTACTCCTCAGTCACATGAAATGTACAAAAGGACTTAGTGTTAAAAATTGGGTAATGATTTTACAAAAGTTTTCCTTGGAAAGAGCTTTTCATAAATCTAACTGACCACTCTCACAGCGAAGCATGAAGCATTCAACCTCCAACCTAGGATGGAATAAAATGAATTTCAAGAAAGGAAAACTCAAGGAACATGTTGCGGGTAGAGTTTTGGGTACGCTTTGAGTTCAAACTTCATCCTAAGAGAGAAGTGTGAATTCTCTTCTGAATTCAAGAGAAAGGAGTCTTAAAGTGATCATATAGAAAGAAGTATATCTTTCAAATGAAGAAACACAGTAGATGACTTACTGTCTATTGTCTGGAAATTACCAAAGGCCACGGGTGGCTGGTAAACTGATTGATTGTTTAGCAAATGAGAACAGGCTTCATTTCTTAGCCTGAACTACCAGAGTTTGTCAGAGCAAAGAATGTGCCATAGTACTCCATAGTCTAGATATAAGTCATGCATGCAATACAGGTGGCATGGAGTAAATTTGGTTTTATCCAAGAGGATCACCTGGAGAATTGAATAAACCTCATCAGTAGTGAGCTCAATGATACCAGATGCACTGTGATGAAGAATGGAATAACTAACTGGGTAAAAAAAGCACTGCATTTACTCTAAACCCAGAAATGAAAGGTCTCTTAAGAACCCATGAGGTTTCGACATCTTTCACACTCAGGGAGCATCAATCCAATATTACCATGCTCCGATCCATTAAGTAAAAATTTTCTTACTCCCTTTTTACCTTTGCTCCAACTCTGGAGGACTTAGAAATAACTGATGGCAAGTTGAAGAGGGGGGCTAAATTCATAAGTATCAGTTGGGGAAGGAGAGAAACAGATCGCACTTCACTTCTTTAATTACAGCAGGCCTAAGAGCAGAGAAGCTACCACTTATAGGCAAGATTTAAGTTTGGCTTCTTACTTGCATAATGAGTAACTGAAACTGTTACTTGAAGTGGTCGTAGCATATTGTATTTCATAAGATGAACCACGCAAATCATGGGACTACCAACATTTTTATTTATAGCCAATGAAAGAAATAGTTATCCTAAATAAATAAATTTAAAGTGATCAGAAGACTGAGGTGGGAGGATCTCTTGAGCCCCGGAGTTTGAGGTTGCAGTGAGCTATGATCACACTACTTCACTCCAGCCCAGGTGACAAAGCAAGACTCTGTCTCTAAAAAAATTTAAAAATAAAAAAATAATAAGTAAATATAGTGAGAGTGGAAGATAAAAATAAAGTGGACTTTAGTGCTAAATCTCAAGCATTCTCATTGTTCAGTAGAATGGTTCTATGTATTAGCTATGTATGTTCAAACTTTAAGTCATATATATATAGAGAGGCTTACTCAACCTCCATATCATAAATGATATAGTTCATTCTATACTCTTTTATCAGGATATTCTCAAATAATTATTTTCTGTTGTCCTTATGAAATCATAAGCTGAATTAACCCCTTTAAACATTATTAAGAAGAGAAAACTTTCTAGCCCTGCCTGTGCCATGTGAGCCATCAAACTAACCTTCAGCATCTTCCTGTTCATTGGTTTTTGTATGATGTTTTAAAAAAGTAACTTTATTTTTTTAGAACCATTTCAGATTTACAGAAAAATTGCAAACATACTACAGACAGTTCCCATATATTCATCACCTAGCTTCCTCTATTATTAACATAATATAGTGGCATGGTATGTTTGTCATAATTAATAAACCAATATTTGTATACTAGCTAAAGTCCATGCAATATTCACATTTTCTTAGTGTCTGCCTAATGCCCTTTATCTGTTTCAGGATCCCACTAAGATATCATGTTGCCTTTAGGCATCCTGTCTCTGGTCCACTTTTGGGTATGGTGATTTCTTAAACTTGCCTTATTTTTGTTGCTCTTGGTAGTTTTGAGGATTACTGGTCAGATATTTTGTAAAGCATCCCTCATTTGGGACTTATCTGATGTTTTTTATTATAATTATATTGAGGTTCTGGGGAGGAAGCCCACAGAGGTAAAGTGTCATTTTGATCACATCATATCAAGGATACAAACTTTAAACATGAGTTATCACTGTTAATGTTGACCTTCATCAACTGTCCGAGGTAGTGTTTCTGAGGTTTCTCCATTCTAAAGTTACTTCCTCCCCCCTCCTTCCATAGTGTACAATCCTTGTCTTGGGCAGTAGTTTGTACATAGACTTTCTGTTGAAAATATAGAGTGGGGTGTATGATACCTGAGGGCTTCCTATACAAACCCTACTGTATGTGAAAGTGATTGATTCTGGCATAAGTATTGAGTGATTCATTGAGGTAAATCCATCATGGTTTAAAGGATTCTTTCAAAACCCTGGTGTACTAAGGGTGACATCTTACAAGGTGAGGAGTCTTTCTCTGTCATGTGAGAGAAGCATCCCCATCATATTCTGCAAAAATGTACTCTAGGCCATATCCTATGACCTAACCCACAATATACAAACTGAAGACTTTAATAGTGGTTTTATTTATACAGTAGTTTTACATAGTACTTTGTCAAGAGTTTTTAAAAGTAAAGTATTTAAAAGTAAAATTGATCTTTAGATATTAATTGCTACCTTTGAGCATGTTTAATAATTAGCATTGCTTTTAGCACCTCATACCTCTGGCCCACTGTTCATGTGTTCTTAATTCTTACTTCTAAATAATTTAAACACTAACCCAAATGCTGAGCTTTAGAGCACATTAGCTTTTGTTATTGATGAGCAACCTTAAAGGACACTTCACTCTACCAAAAACTCACACTTGTTATCAATAACATTTATTAATAGTTTATTTCATTTTTTAAAATTCCTGATATTTTTCTTATTCCATCTCTTCCAGAAAACAGACAGAAACTTAATAATTTATTGAAAATGTCATAGGCTTCAGGGGAAAAACACTAGCTGGCAATGAAGGTGCAATAGCAAGGATTAATTATCATAAATGGATGGGTATTTAGAGCCTGAACACACATCCAAAAGATAGAAATCCGTAAAATTACAGGAGAAGATCAGTTTCTGAATGGACTGAACTACATTCCAAGATAGTTTATTATCTAGAAATTTATTATAGTGATTTTTCTGTGAATAACACTTTTATCAAATGACTTTCTTATGAATTTAAAATTAGACTGTTTAGATTCTTTATAAAGGGAATTTGACATTGAGAAAAAGCATTCTAAGAATTGCCTCCAAAGCAAGTGCTTATTGGGTTTGTCTACCAATTTTCTTACCAGGTTTAGCTATTTTAGGTTTGGGGGTTATCTTCAAGAATGGAAGAACAAGCCATTATAACACTATCAGATATACTGTTGTTTGCCTAAAGCCAAGATGTTTTATAGTCATCTCTAATTAGGAGAGGGGAATAGATTAAGCCAAATTTTAAAATGTAAAGTGTACTTTCTCTCATTTCTTTCTTACACTACATTAAATACTAGAATTTCTTTTTGTTTTAGGGAAAGAGAAAATAGAATAGAAGAGGGAAAAAAAGGAAATGTGGTGTAAATCATGAAAGTAAAATATGAGCCAGATTATAATGGGACAAGGTGTGGATCTTCACTAAATAGATTTCTCTAATAAATAACTCACAGAAATTGCAATATATTGCACATCCCTTCTTAGTTGCCCTCTAGGTGATGCTTTGATGTCTGTAATTGTACATTTGCACATTTCTGAAGGCTGAAATGATTATCTACCCTTAAACCATATTCTTAATACTTTCCTGCCTGTCTCCATGTGTATAATGTAAGCACACATGTGCACAAGAAAGAGAGGGGTCGGGGGTGGGTAGGGAGAGAGGGAGAGAGGGAGGCAGGGAGAGGGACAGAGAGAGAGATTGCTTCTTGTGGCTAAAAAATATCCCGAGAATGTGTGTTTAATCTCTGAGTGCTTGACTTGAAATAAATTATGATTGTAATTGTGCCCTAGATTATTTTGTATGCGTCCTTTAACTATTATCAAATGCTAGATAGAATATTGATGTTATCAGCTTGCTTGAGAAGTCTGGAAAAAAAAAGAAAAAAAGGAATATTGATGTTAAATTATTTAAAATAGCATTGATGATCTAAGAATTCTCTTTTATATGTATGAAATAATCAACATCCATAAATACTCAACAAATATTTATTGAATTCTATATAACCAACATCACACTAGATGTGAGGTACAAAGGGAGTACTCTAAACCAGCGGTCCCCAACCTTTTTGACACCAGGGACCGGTTTCGTGGAAGACAATTTTTCCCCGGACGGGGGTGGGGTCGGGGGGGGGTTTGGGTCGCTGCCTTGGCTCCACCTCAGATCATCATCAGGCGTTGGATTCTCATGGGGAGCGCACAACCTGGATCCCTCGCGGGCTAGTTTGCAGTGGGGTTCTCGCTCTTATGAGGGTCTTATGCTGCCGCTGATGTGACAGGGGAGTGGGAGGGGTGGGGGGAAGGGGCGTGGCGTTGCGGGGGGGGGGGACTCGGGTGGTGTTGAGAGCGATGGGGAGTGGCTGTGGGTGCAGGTGGGGCTTCCTCTCGCTTGCCGGCTGCTTGTCTCCTGCTGTGCGGCTGTGCGGGGCGGGGTGGGGGGGGAGACTTGGGGACAATAGCTCTAAACAACCTCTCCAGGTGTGTGCAAAGATGGGGTAGGTGACATTAAACCAAAAGTTACAAACATAATTCAATTATTGTTCTAATAAGCGTCCAGCACATATGGATGAATAAATTAAAAAAGTATAAATACAGAGGACAAAACACAGGGTACAGTGAGACCTGTGTCAGAGGAATTTAACTTATCTAGATGGCAAAGTGGGTGACCAGGAAAATGATCCTTGGAGACATGACATTTACACTGAGAAAGTAAAGATAAAAAACAATTAGCCAGGAAAGGGGATGACTGAATGAGGTGGTGGTTTAGATCCAGGTAGAAGAAATAATTCCCGAAGTAGGAAGATATACTTATGGTCCAAAACAAAACAAAACAAAATAGTTTTAGAAATTAGGAATATAGACAAAGGGATAGTCCTAAAAAGTTATAAAGCCATTATAATCTCAAAAACAAACAAAAAAGTGAAGAAGATAAAGATAACCAGCTTTTTCAAGTGTTTAATTTGTGCTCTGTAAGGTGCTTTATATGTGATGTGATGTTAAAAGTGTAGTCCTCGAAAACATTCTTTATATGTTGATATTAGACCCATTTTTCAAAATGGAAATCTGAAACTGGAAAAGTCTAAGTTGCCAGTATCACTCAGCTCGTAGGTTGCAGAATGAACATTCACACCCAGATCTGACTCCATTATCTATTTTCTTCCCACTCAATCACTCTTTTCCCCACTTTCAGTCCTTACTTCAGTTCGATTATTTTCTCATTTTTTGCCTCATGAATTTAACACTCCATACCCTCTGGATTGTTGAGTCAATATCTCCTTCCTTCCTGCTTGCAACTCACCTCCCCCTCATAATTGGGAAAGGATGATATAAGTATCTCCTGGCTATTCATTTTAACTGAAATGGTTTACAATCGATTAATACCATATGATTATGGACCAGCAAAACAAGCATCAAAATAGCCCAGTAAGTGAAGGCAGAGAACTGTTCCCAGATTCCCATCTTTCTGAGATCATTTTATTTGTTCCAACCTGGAGGGGTAGTTCTGAACTTGATGATCTTAAGGGTCTGGGATTCATCTCAATATTTCTATTTGCCCCATATTTATCTCAATTTTCCTTAAGAGAAAAAAAATGAATAAATATCACAGATGAAGTGAAACACAACTGCTTGTATTGTTTTTAGCTTCCTACAGTGATGGAGGATAAGTTCTTTGGTTGAGAAAAGAGGGGAATTCTCCTCTCTCTCTGTGAGAGTTCTCCACCAAAATAATCAGTTATTGATATAACTTCTACCTGCCCATTAAGGTGAGTTTCGTTGTCACATTTATCAATCCAAATAAATTCTACTGAGAATGATTGGATAATTATACTATTCTATGATAAAATTTTATCAAAAAAACACTGTCTTATACTTTTCAGTGCATGATTCAGAAGCAATGGATATTTTACAGACTCCAAACTGACCAACATACAATTAAGAAAACTAATTAATTATAAAGTTTATTTTTATTCCATGTGATGTTATACAATTTGTGTGTAGGAATATAGGAATTGTTTATTCTTTTGAAGCAATTTAATGCTCCTATACACTGTTTGTTATTGAATTTTCTTTATTCAGAACTGTAAAAAGGATGTCAAAGGATGTTAGGTTAAGAAACTAAGGAGATAAAATGGAGAATTCTTGTCCATTCATTTTTTTCTCAACCTGTATTTATAAAGACAGCTCTGGGTTTAAGCTGTTTCAGGCAGCACATAACATTCAAGATTTTCAATTTAACACTTTTAAGGAATTTTCTATACCAAAGTAGAAATAGAGAGATTTTCCTGTAGAGTAATCTGATTTCAGTTTCTGCATTTGAGACATAAGTTAATTCTTTGGGTCAGTTTAATAATCTATGACAATCAAACAATAAGAAAGTATAATTAACTTTCTTAAGCAAAAATATAAAATTAAAAAAGACAAGAACATGTAACTCTCTAAGCAGCATAAACAGCTAACATTTTGAACTCTTGCTATCACTGGACTTATCTGAAAGGACTTTGCATTATTTTCTTTTTGTTTTGTGAACAAGATGAAAATCAAATCAAATAATTGGATATAGATAGGTCTTGTCATAGTGCTAGTTACTTTTCTATACCTTGACAATATTATAATCTTAAAATCAGGATATGTGATCAGATAACTTCTTTTTAATTTATAAACCAATTTATCTAAATGGTCTTACTAATTTACAGAATTTGAATCACTTTAGTTATGAATTTAAAAGAATTGAAATGGAAAAGAATAAAATCCCAGGAATTAAAGACTGTTTCATAAAAGACAATACCTATGGTTGCCATTTTTTTATAGAATGATCCCATGAAGAATAAGTTGCAGCCCTTTGTTCTATCTTATTTTAATTTTGTTAGGCAATGGGCTTTGTACCACTCCCCTTGGGAGATACAGCTTAAATAGATTCTTGCTATTGGAAGGTTTCCTTTAATGTGTCTCCTGCTGGCAAGTGAGCTCCCACTACATTCTGAATCTGGGTCTCAATCACTGATGCCTAATAGTTATAAGTGTGATTTTCAGAAGAGAGAAGTCAGTTGTGGTTAGAGGACAAAAGAAAAACTGCCAAATAGCACATTCAAGAGTAATTCTCATGGAATTTTTAGAGCAGCGAATTGCAGCCACCAGACTCCATCAGGTCAATGGAAATGAGACCCTAATGCGTGGAGCAATGTTTTGAAACATGCACCATGGAAATATTGAAAACCTTTTCTTCAGCTATGGCAGTAGGTCCAGCTATTTTGTTATTTATATAATGGTGCTGATTGACAATCTCTATTTTTTTTCTATATTTAGTCCTTGCCTTTTTAAATAGCTATTAATGGGTTCCATTTCTACCGGACTAACTTCTGTCTATAAAACTAGCCAGCCAGTCTGTCTCAGGCTTTCATACTCTTCCTGGAAGCTTCTGTATTTCTTTGAGGATCTCCCATAAATTAGAATTATTCTTAGAACAAAAGGACAGATAAATAAAATGATTAAAGATTCAAAGTGCTTCCATTTACTGAGCACTTCCTATAGGATAAGGACATGTTATAATTGAACTCAAATTGTTGTGGCAATGATAAGAGAAAGATATTAATCATTTTAATATTCGTATTAAGGAAACTGATTCTCAAGCATAGTTAGCAAACATGGCCACAAATACATAGCCAGAGCATAGCAAAGCTGAGATATGGTTTCAAAGTCTGTATTCTTTCCACTAGTCACAGGATGTCTTTTTAATAATAAATTTTTATTTGGACATAGCAGAAAAGGCATAGGTGACAACTAGTTCTTTAATTATAGTTCTTTATCATAAACAAACCCATCTTGAATAATTTTTTTTTTCTTTAAGAATGCAATAGGGAAAAAATAAGCCACTGAAATTGTGTTAAGCTACTGGAATTTGGGGCTTTTTTTTTCAAACCTCAGTTTCTCATCTGTAAGATAGAGATAAATGTCTACCTCCCAGAGTTGTTACAAGATAGATATGTGTACCTGTTGAGCCCAGTGCATGGAACACACAAAAAAGTACCCAGAAATTTGAGATGTGGTCTAGTCTAGTGTTTAGTAATGTGGCATTGCTTGTATGTGAAACCTACCCCTACTTACTACCTATTACCTGAATATCTTTATGCAACTTACTCAACCTCTCTGTGTCTCAGCTTTCTTATCTGTAAAATACGTTGAATAGTAACACCTATCTAATGGGCCTATGGTGAGGAAAAATGAGTTTGTAAATATAAAGTTTATAACAGAGTTCCTAGCCCATTTTAAAGGCTCAAAATGTTAGTTATTAGTAAATGATCACTGGTATTAAATCTAGATGTTTTAAACCTACTCTTTCTCAGGGTTAAGCAATTTTTTTTTTTTGAATACAGCTTATGTATTTCTTTTCTTTCACTTGTCTTTTCTTTCTCTATTTCCTTTCAATAACTAGTTTGTTTGTTTTTCCTCACATTATTCTGTTGCACTTCTCATCTGTACAGACTGGTTTTGAAGATCTGGACTAACAGATCAAGGGTAAAGAATCAGCCTCACTGTGCAGATGGCCTCCCTCCACAGACAGCATAAAACCTTTAGAACTGCTTATGGAGTCTGGAATGACTTTATTTCCTCCTGTTCTTCTCAGCCGATTTAAAATGAGCTTTTCCTCTCCAAAAAATAGATTCTCTGAATTTGATAACTTCACAAAAAATGAAAACCCTACCGCTATGTAAACTAAACCTTCATATACACTTGCTACTGTTCAGTTTTTTTAAAAAATGGAGGCAAAGAGAGACTTTCTTTTCATTTTCTTGTAGACTTCTCAACAGTATATATTTTTTCTTCTTTTTTAAATTTTAGTTTCACCACACTTTGTCCAAGCAACAGTATGTATTTTTAAAAAATATTAACTTGTCTTCATTGTTTAGCATGCTTATATTTTCCTTTTCATTTCATTCTATTGGCAGTTTCATCCATTATATTATACTTTGGTGAAATTTTGCAAAATAAAATATATTTTACCATCTCCATGGGAGATTGACAGAGAGTTTAATGTTTGCTGCCAGAGACGAAAACAATGTTTTCTTTCTTTTTTTTTCCCCTCAGTATGAGGGAATAGCAGGAATAATTAGAAAATATTTTAACGTAATACATAAACTCACCTGTCAGTAAAGTCTGATTTTTTATAACAAAGTGCAAGCTCTCAATGTCAAGATCCTAACAGAGAACAGTGGCACAAGTGTAGGGATAATCTCCAAACTTCTTATTGCTCCATTAAAGCCACTTGGAATTAGATTCTTATACTAATCAGAAGGAGCATATGTAGTTAAGCAAAATCAAAACCAAGTAAACTGCCCACTCTGTAGGCAATTCATATGGATCAAATCCTACTTTTGTTTGAAGAACAAAATTAAATAGTCACTCAATATTTATGTCATAGAATAAAATTCTTAGATTACTTTTAAATATCTGTTCATTAATAGGAAATAATCTTTTCACTTAAAATTATCTTAAGTTTATAATTCCCATGTCTTCATATTTCTCTAAAGCAGAATAGCAAACTTGTTTTTTTCTAGACCATGTGGGTAAAATAAATTACATCTTAAAAGCAGCTAGTTAACTATGCTAGCAGAGAGGCAACTTTTATTTTTTAAGATGTACCATATTAAAGCTAATCTGCGATGCACATAGATTCAATAATATAACAGCAGCTGTTGTAAAAATACATATTAAAATCAAAGTCATTTGTGGCACTCTTATTTGAATGTGTAAAACAAGTTGTAGTTTGGGAGGCAAAAATCAAATGTGATTTTTTAATTTACTTTATGAAAAAGCATTTATTTAAGGAAGTATTTGATAAACAATTATTGTACTTGTTACCTTCAGAAAAGGTAACTTTTCTGGGATCCTTGAATTAGTTATATTTTGATGTATTTATAAGAGTCACATAAGATACACCATGTTGATTATGTTTGCTGCTAGATGCCACTATTGTTTCAGTGTTATTCAACCATGGGATACTTTCTTGGACTATAAAAAGGGAGTTATTTGGTTGTTGAGCCTTGTTGGTCAGCATATGATTCACCAAAGGAAAAACTTTGAATGCCATCTCTATTAGGTCAGAATTAATTTAATATATACTCAGAGTGCACATTAGTGATTTAATTTCATTAATGATTTCCTAATGACACATTTCCTGGTGTTGATTATCAACATGGCAGAAGGTAGTGGTGGTAGTGGTTGAGGGGAATCTGCAGTTTTGGCTATATATTCAAGGCTAGGTAAGAATCCCTAAATATTAGGAACACATGTCATCTTTTACTTCTAGACATACTTGTTTGGTTTTTTTAAAAAATCCAATATGTATTTTTTAATGTATTTAATTTATGTTCATGTACAATGTAATGAAACTTTTTCTTCCACACTATACCATTCTCTATGGAACATTTATAGGTTATTAAATATGTTGTTCTGACATAGTTACTAGAGGCTCCTCCTGCTCCTTCCAATTGGAAACCGGCTATACTTCTGCTTCCCAACAGAATATAGTGTGATTAGTACTGTAGGGGATAGAAACAGAAATATTCGTACACTTTCCAATACTTATGAGGAGAAACTGGTCCTACAAAACGAAAGTTGCACATGTTTGAACACTGTTGAATGACTTTTACCTGAAATCACTTGATTTCATTGTTCCGTTAAAGAGTATACTAGTTACTTACAGGTTAATGAGAAGAATTGTTTCAAGTTCATAGCATTGCCTTATAAAAATGTAGCATATCATTAAACCAAAATAGAGGGTTTTTTTAAGAAAACAATTATGAACATCCATTGATAGGCCCCTTTATGAACAAAAGGAAATACTGCATATGTATTGTAATTTAAGATGGAACAGTAAGGATAACTCATAATTTTCTTGATGAGATCGAGAGCATTCATTTAGTTTAATTTATAGTGTGAAACCTGTCAGGATTTTCTTTGACCTACCACACAAAATGCATTACTAAGTATTTCATTTATGTAAAATAATGCAGAAATGGCATCTTCACAGTTGGTTGAGGTAATGTGGGACAGGAATAATTTAAAATGACAATTCAGCATAATGTGATTTGTTGTGTGGCTAGAGTTTCAGAGTGTGAATAGCTTCACAGGAAACATGACCCATGAGTAGGTAGGGTTATATCTTTTTTCTAAATAAAGCAATTGTGAACTTGCAGGTATGATTTTATTTTTCTTGAGTTTGTTCACTGATAGCTATTGAATGATACAAGTAGAATTCCTTTGATATTTTAATTTTTATTGTAAGATGTGAACATTCAAAACATATTTTCTAAGCCATTCTTGTTTTTTAACAGCTACAAATATGGTGATCACAAGCAGGCAAACATATTTATACCTAATTTTGTTTTAATAGTTATAAATAAAAAATATTAAACAACAAAGGATTTCCTTCTTCATGAGGGCCTAGTAAAGATGTGCTTATGGCACTTTTCTAAGGGATACAGAAATGAGTGACTTTGGGTTAGCTTTTTGAACCCTCTTTATGGTATAAAGGAACTGGCTAGAGGAAAAGGCCTAAATTTTGGATCTGGTTCAGCTTGCTACAGAAGCAGTGTATGGAGTGTCAATGCAGGTCTTTGGAGGACCCCACCCACTTGTTAATACAGTTCAATCAATGACCCGAAATCCAACATGTTAATATGCCCACCTCTTGGTTGTGGGGGGAAGCTGGAAAAGTCTTGCATTTATGTTAACATAAAAGCAAAATCTCATGAGATATAATGGATGGAATCACACTACTGTTCTACTCCATTCACAACTTCTACTTTGATGGTGATTCTCAAAGATATTTTATGAAAAAACAAGACTTTTTCTCAATATACTCTAAAATGCTTCCTAAATTTTCCTAGCCAGATTCTAAAAAAGACTTACTGTATTAATATATTATTTTCTTCTAAGAATAGAGGAGTTTCACCTTGGTTATATTTACTGCAAAAAATGATTTAAATGTAGATATTAAAAAATTGTTCTAGAAGCAGCACTAAAATATATTATTGCCTCTACTTTTAAGATATCATAAAATGAACCCATGTTCATTGAATTTAAGATTATGACAAGTTACTTAAAACAAAAAATGCTTTTGAAATTGAATAAAATAAAAGTGGTGAATAAAAAAGCAATCATTCCATATTTTCAAACATTTTAAAGAATTATTAGTCATAAAATTCGGTTTCTCTTAACTAGATTTCTTCTTTGTAACAATTACTTTTCTTCACTTTCCCATTTCCTCCCATCCTGTTTCAGAATTAAATTGTAAAGCTATTTTTAATAAGAAAATTCATGTAAATATTTATATAATTATATTTGTTTATATTGTCGGGTCTAATGGTCACACATTTTTTGTTTGAAAAAAGATATATCCCTGGCTGAACCACATGTTCACAAAGGAAGAATTAGTTTTATTCAGATTAGCTACTAGTATACATATATATATTCAAAATGCTGCTTCTTTTTAGGGATTTTCAACCTTCTTCAGATGATTTCTTTCTGGGTGTTAACATGGAAATTTAACTTAGTCGTAAAGGTAAGGGCTCTGGAGTATGGCAGACCACCCTGGTTTTGACTCTACATGAACTGGGGGAAATTATTTAATTCTTTGAGCTATATATTTTACAGTGTGGAATAGTGTGGAATATTAGGGTAATTAATTAGTTGGATCTTTAAGACATGGAGGTTAGAGAAGGAAAGTGGGTAGGAGAGTAAGCTGTTTAACTCTGACAGCAGTAAATCATGGTTCGAAAAGAGGGAATTGAGTAAACTTGAATGTGGGCCTAAACATGTTGACCAAAAGAAAAATGGACTCTATTTGGCAAAACCATTGATTTTACTGATAATACATATAATGTATAATGGGAATTAATGGCAGAAACATTTAGGAAAACAAAAAACATCTTGAAATTATGTTCTTTTTAGACGTGCTTTTGTCAAGTAAACATGTCCTTAATCACACAGGTAACAAGCTATAATTACATTGATCAGATTCTATTGTTGAGTCTTTAGACGCCAGCACAACTCAGAAAGCTTTAATTAAATGATGTAGATATTTTGCATAATCTTTTCCTAAATTTTGTGTCACAAATGCAACCTTAAGGTAATCCCATGTCAATAATGACTACTACTACTACAGTACTTGTAGTGCTTGTAGTTCCCTGGATGTGACGCCTTCTGATGCATCTGAACCTTTTACACACTAATACCTCACAGATAACTACTTAGCATTCTTTTCTTGGATTCACCCTTCAAGATCGCCACAGAAGTCACCTGTTCAAGGGCCTTTCTTTAACCCACTCCCTTGCCCTCAGGCTGGATTGAGTGCTTGGCACTAGTCAGAAATTTTAGATACAGACATTAGAAACTTTCTAGATAGTTGTGATTTTTATTGTTATGGTTTCTTTCCAATTTTGTCTTGAGGTCTTTCTGTTGAGAGGGCCATAAGCCAAGATAGGCACTCTCTAGGAGAGCCCTGAAAGAGGGAAAATTAGGTTTGGGTGTGTAGGTCAAGTGACATGCAAAGAAGAGGTGGAAGCAAACGCATGAAACAGAAAACAATTTTAGGGGTGCTGGCATGGGTCGAGGGACACAAAAAGTGTGGAGGGAGCAGGGAACAAAACCAGTGGGTGGAGAGTGAGAGAGAGAGAGGACCTGTGGGGCTATGTCTTCATTAAAGTCCATGGGCATTCTCTCTTAGCCTTTCCTGGGGGGGTTGAGATTGGGTAGTTAAGGGGAAAACTTATTTACATGACTCTGCTGTTGACCAGTAGGTTTTATTGTGGTCAGCAGCTGTGGAGTGTGTTGGTTCTGGGTCACTGGGACAAGGAACAGCAGGCTATATCACAAGCAACCACAGGGGAAGGGGAAGTTTTAACTAGGTCAAAGGTGAGGGGGTATGACTATGTTTTAAACAATTTATGTCAGGCCTAAAAATGGATGCAAGGCAGTAACTGTATTAAACAAGTTTATGACAACAGTTTATGCAGAAAATAATTTATTAAGCATTATCAATAGCTCACAGTATTTTCCAGGAAAGCTGAGGAAAAGGACTCTTAGCTAAGCTTCCAGGAAACCTTCCAAAACCACAGCATAGAATAAGCCCAAGGGAGCTGCTGCCTCTACCATGAGTTGCAGACCCAAGAAACTCCTTCTGAGGCTACTGGCTCCAGAACAAGCCATATCATATCTGGGTGGCTGCCAAATCAGAAAGTCAAGTGCTTTATTGAGGAAGTAGTCTACTCAGGAAGTACACAACTGGTGTATCTATATCATCGAAATAGAAATTTTCGGCACTCTGCCTCTCTCCCCAAGTAATTCAGTTCTTTTTCAGGCTTGTATAAGCAAATATTCTTGGTGGATCCTAAATCATGTATGGAATCCTGGTTTTATAATTAAGTTTTCAAAGTATCCCAACCTCCTTGTATTTTCCATAGAAAACTGCATGCCAAAAATGTGGTGAACACAGAATCTGCCATATGCCCCTTCACTGGGCTCACTATTAATTTATGTGTAGCACTCACTTCCCATAGAAGATAAAAATTACAACACTACTGCAGAGTGTCTGTAATTTTTAATCAGTTTATATCAGCAGGGCCTGTCTCATAGTATTGTTATGATCTCAAATAAAATAAATACATACAAATACTTCAGCACAGTGTAATTGACCCATTAGCAACTCCAAAATAACTATTATTATGACTCTACCCACTTTCTTGCATATTTACCTATTATAGACTGTAGATCCCTTGAGGATAGTGACTATATCCTTATTTTATAACCCAGTGCCTATCAGAACATCTGGCACATATTAGGTGGACCATAAATCTTGGTAGAAAGAAGATTATAAGAGTGCGAATAATCTTCTGTTGGGATTTCCTTAAAGATTGAGGCTATGGGAATACAAAGTGTGTATGTTGATATTTATTGAAAATCCTTGGTTTTTAAAAAATTGGGACAGTTTGCAGAGATAATGGAATCAAATTACTTATTATTGTTTATTTGCAAGTCAAGTGAAAAATAAAATGGTTAATCAGTATGCTTTTTCAAAAATATTAGATATATATTAAAAATTAAGCAGGTGGGAGGGGGAGGGGGATGAGTAAATTCACACCTAACAGGTACAATGCACACTATTTGGGTGATGGACACACTTATAACTTTGACTCAAACTGTACAAAAGTAATTCATGTAACCAAACATTTGTTCCCCCGTAATATTCTGAAATAAAAAAAATTAGGTATATATTAAAAATCATGGCAGACTCTTCTGTTAACTCACATATAACTTAATCAGAAATATTAAAGAAGACTTTAAACTTAATCAACACATTTATCACTACCTATTATGGAGGCTATTATTTCTTAAAATAAATTTAACTTGCTAGGTGTCTTATTATTTATTAATTATAAACCAAATGAAACTTAGCTTGGCTGGTAGGAGATAATACTATATATATCTTAGGGATTAGGTGGGGAAATTTTTCAGTTGATGCTATAAATCTAAAGTTTGAAAATTAAAAAAATGTGTTTTTCTGAAAGATTTCCTCATGGAACATTTTATACTTTTCTGGGTTATGACTTTTGTTCTGGATTTTTCCTTTTGTAAATGATTTTATTCAGATAACCAAAATCACCCTAGCCTTTTAGAGTTGAAAGGGATATTTGGCCATCTGCTATGTCTCATCTCAGGGTGGAATTCCCTTTATGCAATTTGTCAGGTTGTCGCCCAGTTTCTGCTGAATTATCTCCTTGAAACATTCCGGATGGGAAACTTGTCACCTCATACTGCAGCCTAATTTCCCACCAACATTCTAGTTTTTATAAAATCCTTTCTTAAAAGACTGAAAATATGTTTTTCTTTACCTCACACTTCTTGGTGTATTTCATTATGAAATAAAGGCTTTCAGATATGTTACTGACCCTACAAATGGTGTGTTTATTACTTTTACATACTTGAAAAAGGCTTCCATTCCATCTGAATAGTTTTCCTTCATATGATGATAAATTGCACTAAATGTCTAATGAAAATTTATTCTTCACCTGATCCCCTTCTTACTGGTTCAAGACTCCTATTTCTCACACTCCAAGCAAGGGAATCATTTACTCCAGTAAGAAGTCCTCCCTTGAATGCCTCTGCCTGGGGAGTTTCCTTTAGGACTACCACAAATCTATAGGTTAGCTTCCAAGTGCACTGTTGCTATATTTATGTAAGAACTACATGTTCTCCTTTTAATTTGCCTTGCGAAAACAACTATTTATTTATTTTTTTTAATGAGGCAGTGACCCTTTCTCTCTGGCACGTGGAGTCTTCCCCAGCAGGGCAGAGTCTTTTAGGCTTTTCCCACCCTATACCAGGCAGAGAGGGTGGCAGTGGTTGGGCATCAGAGGTGGACCCTGAGCTCTTTCCTCTTGGCACTTTGCTACAAAGTGGAATTAGTCATGTGTAGGGTGAAGTAGTATGAGGAGGATAAATCCCTAGCTTTCTAGACACAATACCAGGAAAAGAGAACCCTGGAAACTAGAGAGTAGAGGGTGGGTCATGAAGAGAAAGAAGCTTAAGAAGGAGATTCTTTAAATCACTGTACAAGATTCTAAGCCCATTACAAAGCTGCACACACTTGATACAAATCAGAAGCAGCCCAGCAAAAATCTTGAGATTTGAACTATAGTGAAGAATGCTGCACATATCCCAGAATGGCACCTGGGAGGTGTGTAAGCAATGAAAATCAGAGTAGCACTAAAAAGATTTTGTGAACTAAAAGGATATAAGATCAATTGGCCCCAGAAGCCAATTCAGGAATTGTGATCTGAACCCAATAGGGTTGACTACCTGCTAAAACAAATCAGTTAATATAGTCCACCAAATTTTAATATTTTTTTCATGGAAAAAGTCTAAAAACATAAGATCCAAAATGTCCAGGATGGAATATAAAATTACTCAAAATACAAAAAGCCAGAAAGACCAAAACAACTTTTAAGGGGGTAAAAATAAACAGGTCTGAATAAGGACATGACTCAAATGTTAAAATTTCAAAACAAAGATTTTAAAACAGCTGTTAAAAAAATGCTCCAAGAAGTGAATGAAAACATTCTTGAAATGAATGAAAAGACACAATTTCTCTAAAAAGTAATAGAATCTATAAAAGAATGAAATGGAAAATCTATCACTGGAAAATACAATAGCGGTAATTTAAAAGAATCACTGGAGAGATTCAATAGCAGAATAGAGATGAAAGAGGAAAGCATCAGTGAACTTAAAGGTAGATTAACAGAAATTATGCAACCTAAATAGCAGAGAATATAGCCTCAGGCAACTATCAAACAATATTAAAAAGTCTTGCCTTACCCTTATTGTAGTCTTAGGAAAAGAGAAGAAGAGATTGGTGCACAAAAAAATTTTTGTGGAAGTAATGATCCAAAACTCTCCAAATTTGGTGAAAAACATAGGTTGGAAAATCCAACAAACTCAGTGAACCCAATAAAATATCAAAAATATTTTTTGTGGATTCAAAAATTTCACACTCAAGACATACCAAAATCACATGCTGGAAACCAAAGATAAAAAGTATATGTATAGGAAGCATCCAGGATAAATGTGGCACATATCATATAAGGAAACAAAAATTCAAATTACTTCAGATTTTCCACCAGAAACCATGGAAGACTGAAGACAGTTGAACAACATATTTAAAACACTGATAGAAAAGAAATGTTATCTCAGTCCTACATTTAGCAAAAATATCTTTCAGGAATGAAGACAAAAATGCAGCTATTGTCAGATGAAATAATAACAGAAGGAAACCTGGACAATAAAGAAAGAAGAAAAAGTTTAAATATCTGGTCAAATAAACAATAGACAAACTTTTTGCTTCTTAAATTTGTTAAATTACATATGGCTGTTGAAAACTAAAATTGTAAATTTTCTGATGGGAGTTTCAGTGTAAGTAGATGTCACATCAAAGGGCAAGAGGGTAAAAGACTGTATTTAGTCATAAGATTTATTTTATTTGAAGTGGTAAACAGTAGTTCTAAGTAGTTCGGGTAAAATTTTATCTATGTAATGTAATCTCTAAAGCAGCAACTATTTTTTAAATACAATAAACAAATTAAAATGGAATTCTAAAAAACAAATAATTCAAACACACACAAAAAGCAAAGCAAGGAAGAGAAGACAGAGGAACAAAAATAAGAGAGAAGGAAGAAAAATAAAATGAATGATGAAATGGTAGATGTAAATCTAATCTATCAATAATAATATTGAAGGTAAATAGTTTAAACACATCAGATAAAAAACAAACACTTCTTTGTTTAGAAAATTTTTAAAAATGTTCATCTTGTTTTTAAAACTCATATCATTATGTCTCTTGGGGAGAGACTTAATTAATCATCAAGTCATTGTTAACACATAATTTTGTTTCTTCAACTCTAATGGGGAATACTTCCTTTCTTTACTCGAGTTCTAGAGGTTTTCTCTGTGTACACCGCAAGTTTTCTCCCAAGGTCTTCAAGACCAAAGTCTCTTGGCCTTGAACAATCTCTTACCAGGCAAATGTTCTCATTTATCTTTATTACCCCTCTTATAGAATGTTTTACTTATGCCTCTTCTTTATCATTTATATTTACAAATAGCATCTTTTATTTCTTTTCTCAATAATGACTGGAAGATTTGGAAGGAGAAAATGTTCTTGTCTATGACATTCTAAACATCCTGACTATGATTGTGCAGCTACTCTCAGCATATAATGTAACAAATTTAGGTCTCAGTGTTGCTGCACAAGATGCTACTACTCTAACTTGCTATAAAAACCCTCTTCTGAATTAATTTATTGAAGCCTTTCTTCATCTAATCCTATTTGATACCACATATATTAAATATGCATATCTTATTAGGGAAAATGAAAAAATACTTTAGAATGAAAAATTTTTGCATTTTAGATGCATAATTTGAAGTTAGATCCTATTATTGTCAAGAAAAATAACAACAAAAGTGTGATGTTTATGTGTATTTTTTAATTGAAAATAGGGTTTTTTTTCCCAAATAGAATGGCCAAGTGCTCTTGGATATTATTAATATCATAATTCATCATTCTTTCCAAACAAAATTTAAAAGGTACAGATTTGCTTCGATGCTCTGAATTAATGCATTTTTTACATAACACCAGTAAGCCATGCTCATAAGAATAAATCCTCTGATAATGAACTGTTTTCTATAGCTCTTTCCTTCACTAGGCAGGTACTCCAAGGGGATAGTATTCAAATTTCTGTCCAACTCTGTAGAGGAAAGATCTTTAATACACCCAATGTGCACTTTATCAAGTCTACACTCTAGGTCAGATTGAGGTTACTTGGGCCAGAATATTAGTTCTAAATGAATCCTGCAAATTTATCCCTCTAGAGTCTCTGATTGATATGAGAACCCTATACTATGGAAAAGACACTAAATAGATACTAGCCATTTGGAGATGACATTGCATTTGAGGCAGCATAATGGAATGATTAAAAGCATGGTTTTAGGACTGTGGCAGATTCTAGTTCAATTCTGGCTCTGTGGCTTACTACCTGGATCACCGTAGAAAAAGTTATCTAACCTCTCTGAACCTAAGTTTCCTCATCAATTCATCTACTTCTATTAACGTAGCCTTTGGTATCATTTGTTTTGAATGGTAGCTGTAACATAACTAAAACCTAATTATCTATCATAGCCTGTAAGATTGCAGGCCCTAGAGAAAGACCATGTGTATTAGAATCTTAGGTCCAACTCATAGTAGTGTGAACTTTGGCAGATACACTTTGCTTATGTTTCCTAAGCTATAAAATATACATTATAATAGGGTACATATGATAACTGATATGAATCAGATAACCCAGTGCCAGGCACATAGAAAACATTCAAGAAATATGATAGTGAAAGTGATGATGGTGACATTGATGTCATGCTACATAAATGCCAGGCTGTCTCTCTGTGTGATATTTCTTTTCTACCTATAAAGGTACAAATGGAAAACATTTCATTTATCCCTATAAATATCAATTTGTTTGTTTCAGTTTATTTTTCAGCATTATTGGGATGTTTATGGATCTTGATTCTGTCTCTTGATTCTGTCATAACACCTACATGTGTGTTAAGTAGTGCCTCTGTTAAAAGTAATAGCATGCAACAAGACTTGTATGAACACCAAACTAGGGGCAAGCTAGTAAAATTCACTGTCTAAGAAAATATTGGTTAATTTGAGTTATACTATCCATGGATATCTTTTAAAATATTGGATATTTACCCACCTATTATTATGTAAAATTCGGTTCTCAAGTTGAGCATGGTGGTGCTCACTTATAGTCCCAGCTATTCGGGAGGTTGAGGCAGAAGGATCACTTAAGTCCATGAGTTTGGGACCATCCTAGGCAACACAGTGAGACCCCATTGCAAATAAAATAAAATAAAATAAAACACATGAAATAATATAAAAGAATACTCCATGCAAACTGCAAGAATATAAACAAGAAAATAATAAAATGCCGTCTTGATACATTATATTCTAAGCATTGTTCTGATACACTGTTAGAGTTGTCTCATTTTAGAAAAACCTAAAATTAATGAACATATATTGCCTGCCTGTATGGATAATGGTGCCACTAAGACTGAAAATACAGGAAGAAAAAAATTGTGGGAGAAGATGATGAGTTCTTATGTGAAAAGCTTGAATATGGAAATATTGTCTATCCTGCAGTTAGTTTTTGAAGTCTGCTTATAAGGGAGGCTTAGGACAGGGGTCCCCAATCTATGGTGAGTTATATAATTATTTCATTATATATTACCATGTAATAATAATAGAAATAAAGTGCACAATAAATGTAATGCGCTTGAACCATCCCAACCCCCGCCCTCCGACATCTGTGGAAAAATTGTCTTTCATGAAAACGGTCCCTGGTGCCAAAACGTTTGGGGACTGTAGGCTTAGAAGAACAAATGTGAGCGTCACCGTCTTTGATAGGCCATGCCTAGGCATTTTGTAAGTCTGTTCATGCAGTAAGTAATAGAACGCAGGAGTACTTGAGTGTAGAGGAGTAGGAATGTCCTTTGTTTGTGTTAATGTGATATAAGCCTAATGACCTAAAGGACAGCAAGCTCACAGTTCTGGCCTCCTCTGACCAAACAAGCTGCTAAAACCACGGAACACCATCTGTACTCTGTTTAGAACTAGGGAATGGTGAAAATGAAGATACACTTACTTGTATCCTTGGTCTTACATTATTTGCATTCCTTGCGTGCTGATCAAACAGTAAAACAGAAGTGAAAGCAAGCTTGAACCTTGTCTGATTGGTCATTCTTGCCAGATTTATAATCCCGACCTGCCTCTGTGGTCTCGCCTGGCTCTTCATGATATTAGAAGTCACAACTATGAACAAAGTCATATAGAGTGTGAAGAACAATAAGCTGAAGACAAAACTCTATATTGGGTGATACAATTATTTTTAGAACTTGAATATTAATGCATTTATTGAAACCTATGATGGGTCTGGAAGTATGCCACTCAGATTTCCTCTAAGAGAACTTGCTACAAGGAGCTTAGCAGGCTGCCAACTTCCAGCTTCTTCACCTTCCTGCCTGCCAGAATTTACACTGATGTTATGCTCCCTCACCCTGTACCCCCCTCCTCAGGGTACTCTTAGCCAACAACTGAACTGAAACCATTAGTGGAAGTCTGTTCCTGCCTGCAGCAGGACTCCTTCAACAGGCACTCCTGGCTTGGGGACTTCCCTTTGGCCTGGCTGAGATTTTCTCAGGGCTGTTCTACCGTCGGAGGCCCTTCCTACCTGATTCTCTCCTTTCACAGCAGCAAGTCTGGCTTGCTTTCTGTAGATGTATCCTCACCTAATCCTGCTCCATATCCCCTTTATTTTTCACAGACATTGCCTCCAATAAATCACTTGCACCTCAACAAATTCTCTGTTGGCATCTGCTTATAGGAGGACTCAAGATGCATGGGATCAAAACATAATCTTTAGAATGAAAATTAAAGCAATAGTATTTTTTTAAGTTCTTAAAATTGTGTAAAGACTCATCCACAATTATGCCAGATTATCTGTAATGAAGAAGACATATTAGAACTTTTAGAGTCCGAATATGAGAATCCCAGTTGTGTGCTAAAATTATTCGCCTTTCATCATTTCTTGTATATTGAGTGGGGTTGAGAATGAATATTTGGAATGGTTATTGAGAATTAAATGATATAAAACATGTCAAAGCACATAATAATTACTAATTAAATATTAGCTTTTGGTTCTAGGACTTTACCTGGGTTCTTTCTTTAATTTGATTCTTATAATACACTATAGCTAAGTAGGCTTTTTAATGCCATTCCTTTGAAAGTCCAAAAAGGTAGACATAGGACTGGTATCCAGGACTCCAAATTTCTGTCTTGCTTCAGTAGATCTTACAAGATCTAAGACAGACATATGTGAACTTTGGCTTCATTTTTACCGCAAGTTAATGCTGGAAGAGACAGGGTAATTTTCCATAGAGAGCACATTCTATAATAATAATATCAAGTTACTGCAAAATAGTGGCATCTTAGTGAGCCATGTCTTTTTCTTCTTGGTTGTTGTGGTTGCTGGAAAACATAATCAGAGGTTAGCTATTCTTTTCCCATTATTGATTTTTCTGCACTTTTATTATTGTGGATCAGGTAAATGCTGTTTTCTTTTGTGAGTTTACAGATAGGATATATCAAACAGAAACATATGGCTTCTAAAGAGACCGGCTTTAAAGAGAATACTTCAATGGTGGTGAATAAATAGATAAATATCTAACGGGGTAGAGTCAGACCCACTTGTTCCGTTTGATCATAAAGCTTGGTATTAGTATTTGTAATAACACAGGCTTGATATATTTATTTCAGAAAGCCTGCATCTGGCTGGTGTGCTTTTTATGTGGTAGAATGATATAGCAAAAAGACCAAATGCTTTGGATTACACAGACCTAGGTTTGAATGCATGGTACACCATTTTTTTTCTTTTTGCTATGGGATCATGGGTGTTTTTAAACTCCATGGGCCTCAGTTTGTTTGTTTTTTAATTTATAAAAAGTAAATGATTGTCGTGCATACTTCATAGAGTTGATATATAAATTAAATAAGGTGATGTATGTAAAAAGTCAAATACTATTCCAGATACATTGTAAGGACTAAAGCAAATTCTTACTAATGGGCTATCATTCAGTTAAAAACATCTATTCATTCACTTGTTCATTAAATATTTGTTGATCATTCTTTACGTGTCAAATGATAATCTAGATGCCAGGAGTCCAGTGATGAAGAAAACAAAGTTCTTGCTCACAGATAAATACATGACAACAACATGTTATATAAAAAATTAAGCAGATTAAGTGGTTAGAGATTGCAAAGTAATATCATTTAGATAGGGTAGTGAGGCAGGCTTCTCTGAAGATATGACATTTGAAAACTGAGAGCTGAAGGACACAAGGGACAAGCCGTGCAGATGATGAGAGGAGGAGTACAAGGGCAGAGGAGAGCCCAAGTGCAAAGCCTAGAGATTGGAGTGTGCTGCACATTTTTAAGAATCAGACTGTAGTTGAAGCAGAGAGAGTGGGAGGAGTGGTCAGACATGAGGTGGGAGAGGTAGTCCAGGGGAGGAACACTGAGGGCCAAGTTAAGGAATTTATTCCAACGTGATGAACGGAGGTCCTTGGGGAGTCTTGAGCAGAGGGCTGGCCAACCTGCCTTACATTTTAAAATTCCTGATTCGAGAACAGTCTGTAGAGGGGCTGTAGTGAAAGCAAGGAGGCTAGCTGAGGGCCATGGAAGTGCCCAGGTAAGAGATATCGGAAGTGTGGCCTAGTGGCAGTGCTAAATGTTGGTAGAAATGACAAAATTCTGGATAATTTTGGAAGTAAATTGGAGAAAAATTGGCTTCTTCAGATTGTGTGTGTGTTTTGAGAGAAAGCTGTATCAAAAATGAAGCCGAAACTTTGTGCTTATTTTTTGAACTTTTGAATACATGTAAATGTTGAAAAACAATACAACAAATCTGATTTACCCATCATTCACCTTCCACAGCTTGAAGACACAGCCAGGCTTGTTCCCCACACACCGTCCTTTGAATCACTTTGACACAAATTCCGGATATCTCATTAGCCGTCCATAAACACTTCAATGTATATTTCTAAAATAAAAGGACTCCTTAAAATTTTTAATCACAATATCATTATCCAGTAGATTAACAAAAGCAAAATCAAAATTTGGTTAGTGTTTACATTTCTCTAAATGACTTACAATGTGTTTTTGAATTGTGTTTATTTGAATAAGAATCCATTAAAATCTATACATTACAATTTATTATATGCCTAATAAGTCTCTTTTGATCTGAGTATACTTCTTTCTCTCTCTCTCTCTCTCTACTTTTCTTTCTCTTTTTTCTTTCTTTTTTTATTCTCACTGCAATTCATTGTCTATGTATCCTCTAAGTTGATAGATATCAATTAAGTTTTTGCTTTTTGGGAGGAGGCTACTTTGCAAATCGTATGATGTATCACCATCAAGTGATAACTGATGTCTTGTTCTCTGTGTTTTTGTATCAGTCATGAATTAAAACTACATAATTCATTAATTTGAAAATTCAAATTTTTTCTTCATTTTTGGCTGGAATACTGTCATAAGAAGATCCTTCCCTTCATCAACTTTTTGATTACACAAAGTTACAGGTAAGTGTTGCAGTCTTTCCTTTTGTTGATCCTTAAGTGTCCTCTGAAGGTGACTGATGAGGTTTATGTTTGTTTATTTGTTTGTTTGAATCATTAGGAACTTATGGATTGAAACATATTTGATGTTCCAATTGTCCTGACTTCGACCAGTGAGTTTATTCAATTTGGCTTCTGAATCATTGAATGGATTATACTCACCTACACTGGGGGGTGCAATCTACTTTACTGACTTCACTGATTCAGACACTAATTTCATCCGGAAACACCCCCACAGAGACAACCAGAAATAATGTTTAACCAGATATGTGGACATCCCTTGATCCAGTTCATCTGACACACAAAATTAACTATCACACATTTTGATTTTTTTCTTTATCTCCTTTTAACCACTCTAAAAAACTCAATTCTTAATGATATAAATGTAATTATTTCTTAGATATTTGCACAGCATATCCTCCTGCCCCAGTCTCCTGAGTAGTAGCTTGGTCTACAGGTGTGAGCCATCATGCCTAGTAGAAACCTATTTTTTAAAAATTTCATGGTATATTTACCTATTGTGTGAATGTATATTTTTTATATATATATAAATAAATATATAGTTCTCAATAATTGTGATAGTTACATTCTATAAAGTTGTCAGGAACTCTGAATTAGTAAATACTGAATAATTTTTCATAACGTAAATACCTGGTTGGGTTATGAGAAATGCAAGCCTCTGATCACAACATTTTTGTCAACTGATCAATATATAACCTTGTTTTATGCGTTTTTCTGTTTAAAGACACGTTATTTAATATATGTCATTGGTTCATTAACATTGAACTCACAAAAAACAGCAGTATAACTCATGCCTGAACAAAGCTTATCTAACACACATATTATCTCCATAAAGCACATCATAGCCTTCTTGCACTCAGGAATACCAGATAGCACTTCAGCACTATGGTCGGGGGCTGTTTTAAACAGCTTGAGCACCATGTCCCTCCACACACACACAAATGAAGAAAACGTGGAGCTAAATGGATCATGAAAAGGACACTTATTTACAATATGAGAGCTAAAACAAGAAGGTAGTGTTGTCTTGTTCAACCTCAGCAGGCAACTCAAACTTTTCACCACTCTGTGTACGTCTGCCAATGACCACAAGAGCTCTGCAAGTATTAATTCAAGGGTTACAAATCAATTTTACTAAGTAGGCATATCTATAAATACAGAATCTATGAATAATGAGGATTAAATGTATATATGTGTGCATATATATATATACACACACACACATTTAATATATGCACACACATATAGTCATGTGCCACATAATGTTTTGGTCAACGATGGACCACATATACAACAATGGTCCCATAAGATCACAATAGCATATTTTTTTACTGTTCTTTTTCTATGTTTAGATATATTTAGATACACAAATACTTACTACTGTGTTACAACTGCTTACAGCATTCAGTACAGTATACAGTACCATACTGTACTGTCTAGGAGCGATAGGCTGTATCACATAGCTAGCTAGGTGTTCAGTAGGCTATACCATCTAGGTTTGTGTAAATACACTCTATGATGTTCACACAATGACAAAGTCATCTAAAAATGCATTTATCAGAATGTATCCCTGTCATTAAGCGACACATGACTATATATTATATAACCTTTTGTACCCTATTATAAAGTTTTACCCTAGGCACATTGACTTTTATTGAAATAACACTGGGAAGAGAAACAGTTTTTGAATGAGACATCAAGACTTCAGTTTCATACATGTTAGGCTTCAATGCTTAATACATTTCCAAGTGGAATTGTAAGGTAGATAGGTAGAGTCTTGATTCAAGACTAATGGAAAAGTTAGTGCTGGAGGTAAAATTATAGGCATCACCAGATGTGTGATGTTATTTAAAGGTATAATACTGGATTAAATCACCAGAAGATTAATGGAGAAGTCCAAGGACTGATTTCTGGGATACTTAAACATATGAGGGCTGAGAAGGGGAGAATTGAGGGACAAATATTGAAAAAGGAGTAACCTGTTAGGTAAGAGGAAAATCGAGAGTGTGATGTCTCAGATGCAAAATGAAGAAAATGTCAAAAAAGAAAAAAAAAACCAGTGTCAAATGTTGCAGAAAACTTGAATTAAGTGAGGCTTGTTAGAGTCTATTAGATTTAATAACATAGAAATTATCAGTGACTTTGGGAAGAAAAAATGTAGTGTGAGACCATAGGAATGATTTTTTTTTAAATTGAAGCATTTTTATAAAATGGAGGAAATGATCTAGCATTGATTAAATAAATGTCTTTACAAAAAGAGGGGATAAATCACAAAAGCAAAATTTGTTAAGTAACCTAAGGGTGCTGGGATCCAGTTTTTTTACAGGAGGATTGACCTCAGAAAGAAGCACAGACTTTTATCCATGGAAAGAAGAAAGATTATGTGGGTACAAATACAAATAGGTTTACATATGTTGTGGTTGAAGCAGTTTGAAACTATATTCTTGTTGCACCGAATTTCTAATGAAAGATGAAGATTCTATCGTCTTAGTGAAATAAGAAGCTTGAATGCAAGGAAGCATTATGAGAGGCTATAGAAGACAGCAGGAAGTGTAAACTACACGCTCAAATGAGTGGGAGAGTGGATTGACCAGAGAAATATACGGAGGAATATACACATAGTGTTTATAGCCATACATTTGAAGTGAGACTGGTCATTCATTATGTTTATATGTTTTATTTAGATGCTTTAAGCTGTTTGAGGACTGGCAAAGACTAAGTGGATTGTTAGAACTATACAAAATTGGAGTTTTGTGGGGTAAGTAGAAGCAAGAGAGAGAGTGTGTCAATATAGTGAAGATATGTACAAGTAAGTTATGTAACAATGGATAATTTAAATTAATCTAAGTATGAAAGAATGTGAGGACATATGGAGTAATGGATGGTTAAAATTTGCAGGACTGAAGAATATGTCAGTAAAAGTTAGGTCATTTGGACCAAGAGGGTTTTGTAGTCAGAAAGCAGGATTCCTTACATTAAGATTTTAAAGGTGGTATAGTGATTGACAACAACAAAGTTTATGATAGTAGTTATCAAACTTTGTTGACTATGACCCAAAATTAAAAATAGAGGATATCCTAAAAGTCTTAGCTTGAAACTGCATTTAGGCTTTTGCAACACTCATATTTTACATTTTTTTTACATTGAGACACCCTACATAAACATACATACATATATAGAGATAAAAAGCTTTATGAAACAATATTAATTCATACTATGTTAGAAAATATTAGATTTTTTTACTTTGTTTTTTAAAATGCTGATTATGAGATGCTCATTTTCATGACTCATTAAAGGCCAAAACATTCAGTTTGAAAAATAGTGGTCTCGGGTGCGACCATGGAGCTGGCAACCAAGATAAGGTGCATGTAAGGTGGAAGGGCCACAGATTCTGCAAAGACAAATAGCCCCATTAAAAATGGAGGGAGAGAGATAGGTTCCAGAATCTCCAAAGAATAAATGGCAGGGCCTGACAGATAACTGAAGCAAAGAGAGGAAGTGCATCACTAATGTGTGTCTGTTTCTTTCAAAATGGTATTTTATCAGATTACTGGAGAAAATAAAAGATGCCTTTATTACTGCATATGAATTTCTTTTCTAAAATTCTATACTTTTTGCATTGATATGTGATTATTCTCTAAGGAATTTCTGTACTCTCACAGTAAGTGCACATAGAAATGCCAAAAGTAAAATGTCTTTCCAGGAGGTAATCACATGGCGGAAAGGAGTACTTTAGGAATTGGATTCTGGAACTGGCTTGGTGGTTCTTATTTAGAAAAGAGATTATCTAAAGGCATTTATTAAATCACATGCTAGGTTCAGAGTAGGAAAGGGAAGCAGCAGTGCCTTTGAAGTCTGATGGTGATGATGACACTAAAGCCAGGAAAACCTGAAAGAGAGTTGAAAAAAAAACACGGGCAGAGTTTGAGCCATTTTCTCAATTGATTTCCAGTACTAATTTAGATATTCTGGATTTTACTTTTATTAAGAAATATAGCTTTTTCTTACACTGATGAGGCAAAGATCTATAATGATGAATTGTTTATTTTGAATAAATTCCATAAACAAATGGAAGAAATTGCCTGCTTAGAAATCAATGACGTCACTTAATTAACACACTTCATTGGGGCCCTTTTATGTGCCAGGCATTATATAAGGTGCTCTTAAAATACACAATGAAGAAAAAAAAATTCCTACAATTAAAAACCCTTGAAGACTCTTTAAGATAAATATGCAATGCATATATTTCCAGTATCAGGGGTGGGGAGCATGTGTCCTTGGGACCACATGTGGCCTTCTGGATCCTTGAGTATGGCCTTTCGACTGAATCCAAACTTTACAGAACAACTCTTTTTAATAAAGGGATTTGTTCTGTGAAATTTGGATTCGGTTGAGGGGCCGCACTTGGGGATCTGGAGGGCTACATGTGGTCTTGAGGCCTCAGGTCCCCACCATTCAAAGTCTCCTTTAAATTAGATTTATAAAATGAATGCTGGTGACAGTGATTTAAGAATTAAAATTACTTGAGGGATGCTGTTGCATTAGCCAAATACTACTCTATTTCAGTAACAGTTAAAGTACATACCTTTATCTCCTCACAGTGGCATCATTTGCAAAGTAGGAAAACTTTAATCTGAAAGACTGATATAAAGAAATTTAATCATATGTATGTACTATACATATGATAAAGAATATAAATAAATGAGAAGAAGTAAGAGATAGGCAAGAATGAGATTTAAAGAAAAGTAGAAAGTCTTGGGATTGTTAGCCACTGTAGGTCTGTTTCTTTCATTGACACTTGGCATCTTCTCTCTGATGTAGATGAACACAGCTGCAGCTCTCTGCCAACTATAATTTAGTTGGCAGTAATTCTACCCTAGCAGAGGGCACATGATTGCTACTTATCCAGCAGAAACAAAGGCATTATGATGTGTAATTCCATGTTCATGCTACTTCTTCATTACTATACTTTATAAATAATTTATTCTTTTTGCTTTATTTTAAACCCTAGGTATTTGAGTATGGCATGACATGTTTTACTCTAAACTACCAATAAAATATTCATAATAGAGACACTAACCAAAAATAATAATGATAATAGTAATAATAAATTTAAAAGCCAACATTTACTGGGTGGTTATTATTGTGTGCCAGACACTGTACAAAGCACTTTCCATGTATTACTTATATAATATAGTAACCTACAAAATACCCATTACTCTTGTAATTTTATGGGTGAAGAAATTGAGGTTTAGATAAATTATGTACCCTGCCAAAAACCACATACTACTATATTGTAGGTTAGATACTGGCTTTCTATCATTGTTTTAAAAAATAAAGGGTATTGTGACGTTATAATTTACTTTCCTCCAAAAGAATGAACAGAAGACCAGTGAACATAATGAAAAATACAGGACATATTTTTCTATTTACCCGACTATTTGAATCTCAATAAAGAAAAATTATGACACAATTTTTTTAAAAAGTGTGATCAATCACTGGTAAACTCTGTATGATGTTTTTTGTTTTTAAGTCAGGCAAAAGTAGCTCAAAATATTAAGGAATTTGGATCAAAGGTTTAGAATGCTATAGAGGCCAGCATAAAAAATGTTAATTAGTAAACCATTAAATTATTTTTGAAAGGCCTTAAACAGTGAAATAATACCTCAAAAAGTCTTTAAATATGATAAAATACCTGGCGATTGGAAACATCAGTGAAATTCTTTCTGAAGGTTGACATCGTATGTGTGTTGGCCACTCAGTACTCAGAATGGACATCAAATATTGCAATTACTAGATTTCTATAGGGGAATGAAAGTGTAAATTTAAGCTCAGCTGTGGCAAAATTGCAGTTTATTCAGTGTAATTTTATATTCGCTTTGGTTCTTGAGGGTTTTTTTTTTCCTTTTTCTTCTTTTTCTTCCCAGCCAGGAAGATATATTTTTCTTTTATTCTCAACTTCAAGTTCTGAGAACAAGTCCTTTTTTTAATGTACATTTAAGTGTTCTCCAAAGTTGATAATAGTCTTAGGCTCAAAATAGTTATTTCCTAGGACATCTAGGACATACTCTAGATGAAATGTGAAATAGACTGGTTTTGGTGGTGGCTTGATGATACAGGAAAGCAAGAAAAATATTACATGAGAAAGGTGGGAATGAATTTTCAGTAAGCACACTGAATAATGTTATATAGGCTTTTCAGACACTTCAATTTGTTTTATTTAGCGAAGCAGTCAGGAAGTTCCTATACACCCATGAGAGATAAAAGGCCAGGATCCATGCTTTGGCTTACTAATCTCTGTTCATATCACTCTTAGAATACTCATAATATATTAGACTCTGATTACTTGTCTGACTTCACCCATAGACTGACCCTCTGGAAAACAGGAGTGTCTTTATGACTGGCATACAGTAGGTGGTAATAAATTTGGTTTTCAATTGATGATTGCACAATACACAGTAGTGTAATTTGGTCTGAACTTTGATACTCTTTGGGCCATTTTTGTTCAACATACAACCTAAGTATTGCTGTTCTTGAGGATGATAGTTATTTCATGTTATTCAAAATATCAGGGCTGATAACATTAATTTACAATATTTTAAAAATAGAATTAATAGTTTTAATTATTATGAAGATAAATATTTTATTTATTAAAATTGGAAAATAAAATAAAAGCTAAAATAATTTAAAAATTGATAACTACTACCAACATTTATGGGTATATATTTTCAAATATGTACATTTATATATATATATACTATATGTGTGTGTGTATATATTATATTATATATTCACCTACATGACTTTTTAATAAACTTTATTTTAGATTAGTTTTAGATTAACAGAATAATTGCAGATATGATGTAGAGTTTCCACATATCTCACACCCATTTTCCCCCATTATTTACATGTTACATTAGTATGATATATATATATATATAAAACAATTACTGAACCAATATTGACACATCATTATTAACTAAGGCCCATATGTTATGGCCCATAACATAAAATTCCCTTTTTTTTTTATATAATGTCATTTTATCATGTCTCCTTAGTCTCCTTTTGTGTGATTATTTTGGATATTTTTCTTGTTTTTGATGATCTTGAGAGATTTCTGGAATACTCTTAAAATATTTTGTTGAATATCCCTCATTTGGTACTTATATAATTTTTAAAATCATAATTAGATTGGGGTTATGGGTTTGGGATAGGAAGACTACAGAAGTAAAGTGCCATTCCTATCACAGCATACCAAAGGCATACACTGTCAACATTACTTATTACTATTGATATAAAGCTTGTTGATATGTCTGAATAGTGTCTGTCAGGTTTCTCCACTGTATTGTTACCCTTTTCCCATCCTTCCATACTGAACTGTTTGGAAGGCACTCTTTGTGCATAGTTCAATGTTAAGAAGTAGAAATTTTTGTTCCACTCTTTGAGGATAGAAAATCTACATAAATTTCTTTGAAATTCTTTTGCATCAGAGATTAGTTTATTCTCCCGTATTTATTTATTTATACAGGCAATTATTTATAAATGAATGGACTTATGGATATTTATTTTATAGTTTTGGTTATAATCCAGTACAATTTTGTTTATTTTGTTCCTCAGATTGTTCCAGGTTTGGCCAATGGGAAATTTCAGTTAGCTAATTGTTTGTCCCTTCTTATACCTCCATCGCTATGATTTTTTTTGTTTTGTTTTGTTTTGAACATCTGGTTATTTCATGCCACTATAAGATGTTCCAGACTTATCTTGTGTATTTTATGCCCCAGTACTATGATCAGTCATGTCTCCAAGGAGTCCTGATTCCTTTTATCGGAGAATGGTATTAGAAACCAAGATTTGGGCACCAGTTGTGTTCATTGTTATTGGGATTCTATTACTTCTAGATACTAACACACACACACATATACTATATATGTGCACATGTCTGCATACATATGTGTATATCCATTCATCTGAATCTAAATTAAACTAAACATGAGTTCATACTGATGTCTCTAACCCAAAGTCCAATATCACATGGACAATTTCAGCCTTTTTCACTTGCTTGCCTGTAATCATACATCCCAATAGTAAGAAACCTTGTTCTACCATCTGCCATCCACTTGCTTAATTGTTCCATTCCAGAGTAAATGCACAGCAGTTTTAGAATTATTTACCAGTACCCTCATGGAAAACAAATTTACCAACTAGATTGTATTGCTTTTATTTAGTCTGTTCTGTATTTTGTCTTAAAGGCTACAATCATTTACAAAGTTATTTAAGGTCAGCATCTTTTCCCCCACACCCTTCAGTGAGGATGTTTCATACATCTGTTATATTATTAGATACATTTGTCATAGTCTGCATTTCATCCTGAAATTTCCCCAATCCCTAAATGTTTTTGTTTTAATTTGCACATATTAAGGTTCACTTTTTGTGATGTAAAATTCTACAGATTCTAAGAAATACAGAGTGCCTTGTACATGCCCTTAAAGTACTATACAGAACAGTTTCACTCTCATAAAGATCACGTGTGCTTCTCCTATTCAACTGCCCCCACCTCAACTTCTGGCAACCATTAATCATTTTCCTATCTCTATAGTTTTGCCTTTTCCAGAATGTCATATAAATGAAATCACATAATGTCTTGCTTTTTCAAACTTCTTTATTTCACTTAGAAGTATGGATTTGTGATTTATTTATATCTTTGCAGCAGCTTAATAGCTGCTCTTTTCATTGCTGAATAATTTTCCACTGTAAGTATGTGCCACAATTTGTTTACCCAGTCACCGATTGAAGGATTGTCTTGATTGTTTTCAGTTTTTGGTGATTATGAATAAAGCTGCTATAAATATTCATATGAAAATATTTTGTCGACTTTCATTTTCAAATACATTGGATAAATACCTAGGGGCTTGATTACTAGATTGTACGGTAGGATTATGTTTGGCTTTAAAAGAAATTGTGAAAATGTCTTCCAAAGTGGATGTGCCATTTTACATTTCCACTAGCAATGAATGAGAGTTGCTATTACTTTGCACCCTACCAGTAATTGATATTGTCTATGGTTTAGATTTTGGCCACTCTAATAGGTGTGTAGTGACATTTCATTGTGGTTTTATTTTATGTAAAATAACTTTAATGTCTGCATAATATTTGATTCTGTTAATGTGAAATAAGACAAAAATATTTAACTTGATTTTATAGGTTTTTTATAATTTTTCTTTTTCAAACCATAAATAATATTATGATGAAGATCCTTCAAATAAATCTGAGTGTACAATTCTTTTTCTTATTGAGGAGTTTTATTTTTTTATCATCCAGCCCAAAATGTCACTTATTGATGAGTTTTAAGAGTTCTTTATGTATTTTAGATACAACTCCTTTAGCCAAAAGATGTGTTTTGCAAATATTCTTTCGTTGTCTATGGATTTTCTTTTCATCATCTTAACAATATTTTCACTGAGCAGAAATTTTTAATTTTAATGAAGTCCAACTGTCCAACTTATCAGTTTTTTTCTTTCATGGATTGTGATTTTGATGTTGTATGATCCATAATGTTTGACTTAACCAGTCTTCTGTCATTGGCATTTGATTGGGATTGGTTCCATATTTTGCCATCATAATCAATTATACGAAAAGTACTTGTATACATATCTTATTTCTCATGTGTGTAAGAATATCTAGAAGATAAATTTTCAGAAGTGGAATTTCTGATTCAAATGGTATTTTAAATTTGATATACATTACCAAATTTTTTTCCCTAATGTTTGAACCTACTCACATTTTTACCAACAGCATATGAAATTATCTGCTTTCCCACAGTCATCAGACATTATAAAACTTTTAGATTTTTGCCCATCTAATTGTTGAAACATGATATTGTAGTTTTAATTTGTTTTTCTTTTATTATGAATGAAGATCCATTTACTCTCCCTCTTTCTTTGAAATCTATTTCATATTTTACTCCCTTTCAAAAACTGAAACTCCTCCCCTTATGTTCACTCTCAGTTTTGCCAGTATATCTTACCTCCCACTTATATATGGGCACATGTGCTCTGGCTTCTGTCTTATTACTATGGACAAACTCACTAAGGTCCAATTTATGGCTAATCCCACCATTTGTTCACTGTATTTAGTTGGCTCTTTTCTACTCATGCATAGCGCTTCAGGAATTCTTTGCTCTCTCTTCTGTATCATTAGCTTTTGTCTCCCCAAAGTTCTGTTCTTCCAGGCCCTGCCTACTCTTATCCCTGCCCCTCATTGTCTTTCTGACTCTTCATCTCTCCTCCAGCTCCTCCAGTTCAGTCACCTATTACTTTTCTGGAAACATCCAGTCATTCTCTTGCCTCAGATCCTTTGCTCTGTCTGAAACACTCTGCTCCTGGTAACCACATGGCTCATTCATTTACCTCCTTCACATTTTTATTATCCAATTCCCAAATCCGTGGTGATTTTTCTTGTTATTTCCATTTAAAAAGAAATAATGGGAGAAAATTCTGTATCTCCCATTTAGAATTGTAATTTTGCCCCCAAAACTCAGTATCTCCCTTTCTGATTTATTTTTCTCCTTAATACTGATCACCATCTAACCTACTTTATTTTTCATTTATATATTTAGATATTATCTTTTTCTTCCAACTCTAATAATAGTTCCTGGAGGGTAAAGATGTTTCTCTGTTTTGTTTACTCCTGTGTTCTCAGTGCCTAAAGTATTGTCTTGCTTAGTAGATACTCATAAAAATTTACTGAGTGAATAACTAAAAGAATAAATGAATAAGTATGGATTATTTTTCACATATCTTGTCCATTTTTATATTAGAATATTAATCTTTTCCTGATAGACTTTTTTAGGAGTTACTATATATTAGGAAGTATAGTCCTTTGCTTATCATATGAGTTTTATACTGTTAGTCATTTGTGTTTTGACTTTTCTTGTTTTTACGTATGTAGACTTTTAAAAATTTTTAGTTAAATTTAGTAGTTTTTATTTCATGGTTTCTGGTGTTTGAATAAAGTGCTGAAAGATCATAAGAAAATACTTGTTTCCTCTTGATTCGTATGACAATTTTCATCTTTTTGGAGTTTGTCATGATATATGGCACTTGATATGGCTCCAACTTTATCATTTTTTCTTCCTAGATGCCTACACATTGTTCCCACATTTGTTGAATAGACCACCCCTTCTCCCACTGATGTGGTATTTAAGGAGGAATGTGAAATAAGAGCCAGAGGACTAGGTGGTAGTCATGAGTATACTGGAACCTCCTGTCATTATAACCTCTGTGTTTTCTCACCATATCCTACTATATCCCCCATCCAAACATTGCAGATATTCCACGTAGTAGCAGTCAGCACCCTGGCCCTCAGTCACTGCCCTTGCTCTATTCTTGAAGCTACAGTCAGTGGAAGGCTTGATTGAATAACACAACACAGGGGATGGCTAGAGACTCAGCTAACGATTGACCATTTAGCATTTTTTCTTAAAAGTTACACTTTACATGTTAGTAAATGGTCATATTGATATATAATGATCATAAATATATAATTCTCTTTCTGTCCTTTGTTTGTGGACAAACACAGGAAAAACCTTTCCTGTGTTTGTGGTGGGGTAGTCTTAAAATGATGCAAATAAGTGAATGAACATTGCCTTAAGTGTGAAATCAGATAGTAGGCTGGGGAAGCAGTGAATGTTGGTGAGAGGAAGGTGAGGAGGTGGGGTGGGAAAAGATTCTAATTGAGGTAGCTAAGTAGGTCTGCCTTTATGAAAAGTTTTTAATAAGAATGGTTAAAAACAAAATAAATACTAGACCCCTGTAGGAACTGTAGAGGAAAAGAGGATCAAACAACCTTACAAATATAAAGAACTTTTTAAGTTATCTCTAACTTGGTATCCTAGCAATGGTTGGTATTTAAACTGTGGAGACACTGACAACAGTAGACCATTGGCCAGCTGAGGATGGGACTAGGAGTTCAAATTTATGTGGGACTAAGATCCTGGGAGGTAAGAAGTTTTTCAGTTATGAAATGGTTTGGATAGAAATCCAACATGATGCTGTGACAAAATGCAACAGAACCCATTGAGGATAGGATCTACAATGAGTTCAAGTGAATGGCTTGGGAAATCTAGGTGATAGAGAAAATGTTTTCAACCCTTTGTGGAGGATGAGATATTCACATGAATTGAATTTAAGACAATTGAGCTCTAAAAGTTATATTAGACAGATTCCCAAAGAAAGAATCCATTAATTTTTGACAAGGAGCGGGAGCAGGAAGAATTGCCCTGGGGTTGATTCTGGTAACCATACTCAAGCTTGGCTTGTAGGAAAGGAAAGTGAATTGAGGGTTGGGGGAAGTGGTAACCACATAGACTGGGATGTATACCACATATTTTCTGATCTCCTCACTGGAGTAGATATGCATTTTGTATATGGATTGGCCCATGAAGCTTCTGCCAGCACTATCATTTGTGGACTTATGGAATGTCTTCCTCGCTGTCAAGTTATTTCTTACAAAATTGTTTCAGATCAGGGAATCCATTTCATAGAACAAGAAGTGTAGCAATGGTGCTGTGGCTAAATAGAGAAGTAAAACAAACAAACACACACTATCCAAGATGGATAGCGTAATTTTCCAGAGACAGATAGAATGACCGTTTGGACTTTATGTCTCCTCACTTTGAGCAGAAGATGAGAACAAAAGATAGTTCCATCATGTCGTTTGGAATCGAGAGTTGCTATTTTTGGTTTATAGAAATTTAAATAAGTGTTGAAGAATATTTATTGTTTCTGAGGAGGCAAACAGTTTGACTACAACAATTATTAAGCTATTGTTTCTCAGCTATAAAACTCATCCTTCTGTACTCTGGTTTTTGATGCTGAGCTGGAATTCTGCAAACCACACTTATCTTTTGTCATATAGTTTCTTAGAAGGCTCTGCCAGTATGACGCTGGTTGGAGACTTAAAGGCTGCAGGAGACATCATGGAAATTCTCCACCCAGTTTGCTTCCTGTTTTCTGGCTGCTGAGTTTCCTGTTCTTGTCTACCTCACTGGTATTTTAATGCTTCTTCTTTATGTGGCAGCAGCAGTTTGTTTAAAAGCAGTTTAATTTAGTTTGCAGTTTTTCCAACACTCAGAGCCTTCAGCACCAGCTAACTGGAACCTCTCCTCAGAGGCCTGAGTTTCAGCTCCAAAGACCCTTTTTTTGAGCTCAGAGACACTAGCAACCTGCCAAGCAGCCACTTGCAGAAAAATGAGTTTCAGGTCCTCTTTCTGCATCCTGCAGTTTCCATTTCTGTGACACCTCAGTGTACCTTTGTAATGCTCAGTTACCTATTTCACAACTATTTATGCCTAAATAACAATTCCTTATATTGGATTGTCTCTTTAAAAATAACTGTTGTGGGTTTTGTCTCTTGATTGGAGCCTGACTTTATAACTCAAGCTTTCTGAGTCTGTTTCCTCAGCTGTAAAGGGAGAATAATACCACCAAACTCACAGTATTATTGTTAAATAAAAACATATATATGTAAACCATATAAGTAAAGAATTTATCACAATCTCTGACATACATTATGCATGCAGTAAATGTCATTGTTAAAAAAAAAATATTGGGGTAGGGGGAAAAAATACCTGAGGTCCTGAAGGTATGGGAATGGGGACATAGGGATGCAGAGTAGAGTTAAGAAATGAAGATGGTGGGCTTAGAAACAGAAAAATGTAATAATCCTGGAAGGCCTTGGGTTTCCCCAGGCTTTAAAAAGGACAAATGAATCAACAAGAGAAGAAACTTTAGATAGTTCAGAGATAAGGTGTTGGCTGAAAGGAGACCGATTATCAATAACGTTGGGGTCATGACCATAAGAGGAAGCCATATATTCTTCAAGTTTTGTTCTAGAAAATTAGGAGCTATCAAAATCTCTATCCTAGATTTCTAGGATTCAATTTTTCCAGAAGTATAATTAAAAAAATACTTAACAATTTTAAAGTGTGTAGTTAAAATTATTTTATTTATAGCATGGCATGGATTAAAACAATGGGTTAAGTCATAAGTATTTCATTTTTTAACTGGATAGCTGGCACTCTGTTTGAAATATAAGCTCTGTTCTGGACACCATATTATCAAGATAAAGTCAAGGTCATTGGAAATTCAGAGAAGATTTTTTAAAATCATGATTAATGAACTGGATGAAATGGCTTATGGAGAAATAGTGAAAAAAAAATGACCAAAAGCATGGTTTAGAATTTATGAAAAAATATGTGAATCTTGAGTTTCCACTTAAAGGGAGTTTTTTGATGTATTTTTTATTTAATTGCTTCCATATGCATAAGGTAAAAGTCTTGTTATCTGAGCCAGCGGTCTTAGGGTAGTGCAGATACACATATTGTTTCAGAAATGCAGACTAAATAAAAGCAGAGGAAATTTCCATGCCTAGGGAAGAGGGATTATGCTCCAAACATTGCTAAAAGTGAAAAAAGGGGAAATTTAATTTACAAATCAATTGAGCAAATTACTATTCCTTAAAACCATCAGCAATATGAGATCTGAAGAAAGTATTTACCAAGGACAATAAAATTTCTGTAACTTTCCCAAAAGTCAACATAAGCATCAGATCATATTAGAGAACAGTTCTCTGAGCTCATTTCCTTTGCCTACAAAATGTGGACAATAACAGAATCTACTACTTAAGGTAACATATGCAAACCCACTTTATAAATTGCTAAATGCTACAAAATGTGGGTTACTATGAGGAAACTCTGAAATAGTTGGTAGGGCTACCAAAGACAAGTTTTGATTAAGATTTGGTGCTTTTCATGTTTGGAGATATTTGAACAAAATGGAGTAGGCAGCTATTTTGTGGTGCCATATGAGAGGAAAAGAGATAAAAGAAAATAAAAATTCCTTGAATATATACCATATACAAGATATTGTGTTGGTGCCTCACATAAATTTTATTTAAATTTCAAAATAACCTGGTACTTAACATTATATAACACCTCTGTTAAACAGATTTTTAAAGAAAGACTAAGGCTTAGTGTGATAGTAAATAAAACACATACTCTTATATATAGTATTATCATGGGTTATATAAGAAAGTGAGATTCAGAGAAATTAACTTATCCTAGTTTTCCCAGCTAGTGGATGAGTACAGATATGTCTGATTCTAAGTGCTATAATCTCAATAAACTTTGCAAGAGTCATCCCAGTCTCCAAACATCTCTCCTATTGGCATCATACCAAGTTTGAATGATTAAAACAGATTATCTTTTGAGATAAGCACTTAAAAGTTTCTGTCAAAATTTATCCTTAAGATATGTTCAATAATTAATGCATTTAATAATAAAACAAACAAACAAAATTACATTGAAGAATTTCATAGGTGGCTTGCAATGTGCTAGGTCGTAGAGGTAAAAGAATACAAAACAGGGAATTTTTTCCCTCAATGAACTCAAAGTCTAGGTATTGACTATAAGGAAGTATTAGAAGATAAAAAGATCAAATAACGTTTGGGCCTATGTCAAAGTTTGGGTGAAAATTTGAAAAGCTTGGTTTCTGACTACAGTGCAATTCAAAGCTGCTGGTATTAGGAGAGGCAATTGAGGCAAGAGTCCTTTCTATCACTTTTTAAGGTCACCATAGAGTGGGCTTTCAGTACCCTATGTATATAGCTTACCCGTTTATAAGCACAAGTTATTGGTCCAGTGTTATTTCCTAGGAATGAACAAAAACTATGAAGTTAATCTTCCAAGTTCCACCTTTTTGTCCACATAAGTCTTGCCTGGTGCTTTTTAATACTCTTTTCTTTCTCAGTGCTCCGACTTTCAATCAGGAAAAAGTTATAATAAATTCCTTTCTCCTCTGGCTTATCATTTTACTTTTCCAAGAAATACTTTATTTTAAAAAAACATGAAAAACTTGAAGCAAAAGGAATCAATTTCTCATCAGGCAATATAAGGTATCTAGCTTAGATGTGCTGAAATAGGTGCAGAAGCAAGGTATTCAGGACTATGTCTCTTTTTTTCCATTTTATTGTCTTTTTTTTTCTGTATTTCTTTCTCTCTGAGGGAAAGATCTCCCACTACAGGTCCAGCTTTGTCTAGTCCCTAAATTTTACTTTCTCAAAAGTAGGGAGATCCTCTCTCCCAGTGCTCATGTAAATCCTTGCAAAAGAACCCTCATTGACCTTCCTTGGGTCATCTGCCTGCCCATCCATGTATGTTGTGGTAGAGGCAGTGCCTCCTGAAGAGGATTAAAAGGGATATCAAAGCATAATCAAAACACTGTCTCATGAGTGATGTGTTCAGGAACGTTAATTCTCAGTATAAACAATTATATTTTGCATGAGAACTTCTATGGGTCACTTAGAGATGAACATAAGACTCTAGAAGTAGAATCCACATCAGAATAGAGTAAAAAATATTCCAGAATATTTAGTGGTTACTGATTTTTACTTCTTTTTAATAAACAAAGACCTCTTTTATGATAAAAAAATTATCATATTGAATAACTGGAAATACACTAAATCAAAAACTACTAAGAATTTAGTAAATGTATGTACAATTTATTAACCAAAATATAATCTTAAAACAGTAGTAAATGTACAATGTGAGGCAAACTTAATTTACTTGTAGTAAATATTTTAGGCTTTGCAGGCCATATGGTCTCTGTTGCAATGATTCAACTGTCATAGTAGTGTGAAAGCAAGCACAGACAATACATAAACAAATGAATATGGATGCATTACAATAACACATTTATAAAATCAAGCAGTAGGATGGATTTTGTCCTTAGGCCATAGTTTGAAGATCCCTGCTATAGGTAGTGGCATGTCATGTGTGGAGTTATAGATTACTCGAAATATTTCCATAGAATCTTAGTGTGGTGTTCATTTTGCTGTTTACAAATTATTCCATTTCTTCTGGGCGTCATCATAGGTTGTATTTCCTTATGTATTTCCATATATTGATTCTAGGCATGGCCAATGTGTCTTGCTTTTATTAATAAAATGTGAGTGAAAGTGTCATGTGTCTCTTCTGGGTAGAAACTTTAGAAGACAGTACATGACTTGCCATGCCTGACTCACACTGCTTCAGTGATTTTAGAAGCATGTGTTGAGATGTGTGTAAGTGTTATGGTGAGAAGAGTCTTCCTGATGCCCTGCTATGAGCACATATTGTTTATGGGAAATATTAATATAATTTTGTTTTGTTAAACCACTAGGGTTACAGGATTGCTTCTTTTTGCAGCATAGCATTTTCTGAATTATATCTCCAGTTCCATTACCCACAGGTTGAGAATTCCTGATTTTACCTCAGTAAAGGGAGTTTCTTTGTAGTTTTTTAGAAAGAAAGAAATGGCTAAGTCTTTAAAGCTTTTTTAAATTTATTAATCAAAATTCTTTTGTGCAAATGAAATAAAACCAATTTGAACTAGCTTACAGAAGAGTGTTTAGAAGAATACTGGGATACTTCACATCAGTCATTTCTTCCTTCATTTATTCAACATATATTTATTGAACACACATTATGTCCAGCACTGTTCTAGGCACCAAGTATACACTAATGTAAAAAATGTTTAATAGAATGTTAGATAGTAAAAGATGCTAAGAACAGAATAAACTCGAATAAAACAAAAGAAATTTATAGAAAGCAGATAATTTAAGAAAGATTAAACCATCCAACTAATGAGAAAACAGGAGTGTGAATGGGCTTCATGATGACTCTAACCAGCAACTCAAATGCCTATAAAATGCTCGCTCTTTCTTTCTCTCTCTCTCTCTTTCTTTGTATCTCTCTTCCCTGCTCCCCTCACTCTGTATCTGTTTTGCTCTCATTTCTGTTTCTCTTTATAGTTTAGCTATATAGTCTTTCATTATAGCTAGCTGCTCCACATGGTAGAAATTATAGCTTTCAAGAATCACCAAGTCTTACCTCATAAAGTTTGTGCTATCAGACAGGGATAAAATTTTTGTTCTCAATTTCAGTTTCAAAAATCCTGGGGAAGGATTCTGGTTGGTCCAAATTGAGTCAGTTGCTCATCCTTGAATTGACTGTGGTTAATGGCTGAGATACAATAAGAGCATACTACTCCCCACCCTAAGCAAATGTACTGAGAGTGTCAGGGGTCAGTTTCCTGTAGATGAAGGCCAATATCAGTATTCACTAATATTATTTAACACTTATGCTTTTATATTAAAGCATATTAAACTGAATATCTCTCATTCATAGTGAAACTTTCATATTAATATGTCTTGACCAATAATTTTATTTTTCTGGAAGTTTAAAAAAATTCCTCATTGGATTTTTTCACTGTATTTGTGCCTCAGTGGACACTACTTGACAATAAGAATAAAGTTTCTCTTACCCCAGGTGGGAAAAACCAGGTAAACATCCTTCTCACAAAATTTTACTCTAACAAATTATATTTCTAATTGGCAATGGCAATATTAAATTATTTAAAGGAGTACACTTCTCAACTTCTTAAGTCACACCTGTGTAAGGAGTAGTGTCTACCTGCAAGGTTGTATTGCCTGGCCTGTAGGGTATCTTCTCAACATAGAATTCAGTGTCTAATACTTTCTGGCACAGACATAGTATTTTATAAACATATATTGATAACATTAGTCATGCAAGAAAAAAATTGATAACAAATCCCACAGATTATTAACTGTTATTTGTTTAATAAAACATAATTATTCAGAAGAAAAAAATTTAAAGCATTGTTTCTTTATATTGCTAGGTCTTGTGATATTAGTTAAATTAAAGAAGTTAGGAGTAAAAACAACTCTTGAAAAATAACTCCTGACTCAATCTCAGATTTATGCTTGAATGTGTGAATGGGATAAAAAACTGGTGAGCAAACATTGTGCAAATGTGGTGCTGCCTGTAGAATGTATGCAAACCTTGTCACATGCTGTACATATTAATATTTGTGAGGGTGAAAGCAAAAGCCCAGGGAAATATTCATTGGGCAGTTGTATCAAGCACAAGAGCAGACATGTGTCTGTCCTTTAAATCAGCACAGAAAGAAGGGAGTGTAGCACTATATATGGAAATGTAATTCTCGATGGAGCTGAGTAAGTACAATCAATACTCCTAATTAAGGGAGAACACTACGGCCAGCTGCATGGAGTGTAACACGGTTCCTTGTGATCACAGAACACTGAGGCAGCTGCCAAAGCTTCCTGTTTCTTAAGGACAGGCAAACTCAGAAGTAGGCTATTATTGAACAGGAGACTAAGCTATGTTCCTAAATTCTTAAAAGCTGAGGATGCTTTTCAAAGGGGGGTTGGGGGGAAACTATCCCTTAGAGACATTTCTGATCTTTGGGTAAAGTAAATAATTTCACTTGGGCAAGTATATTGTAGTTTCACTTACTAAATTGTAAACATCTTAGGAACATCATTAAATGGTAGTTAAGAATAATAGTTACATATCAATTAAAAAAAGAAAGATAGGATGGGATTTTGGAGAGTCATAAGGTTGACAGACCCACAAATAGGTGGGAAATGGAGGCCCTTCGGTGGAAGCAGACACTGGTCTTTGTAATTTATGTTTATGAGAATAATGATTTAAAAGGCACACTAAGTAATAGAGGATTGTAATTTAGCTACTATAATACATTTTCTGTAAAATTGGATGTTGGTGCTCATGACTTGAGAAATTACAAAATATCTTCCCCGCCTTCCCACGTGCTGCATCTTCTCCTCCCCTTTTCTCTGTTAACCTTTTCGTGAAAACTTGCTCTCAAACCAACTGAATAAGTAACATAATTTATTTGAGATGTTTCATACTTGCTGGGAATTCTGAAATAAAAGATCCAGTACATGGAAAAGGAATGAACTATCACAAAAATGATTTTTAACTAAGATTGTCTACTGATCCTGATTTAGAGGTATGTTTATGTTCCTTTTCAAAGGAGTATTTCTTCTTGTTCATTTCTACTTCTTACCTATTCTTTTGTTTTGTTTTTAAAAGGACCATGCAATGGAAGGAGAAAGAAGAGATAAGAGACTTTGGTTTGCATCCCAACTCTCTTATATACTAGCTGTTTACATGAACGTGGAAAACTCAATTTACTTCTCTGAATCTATTTTCCCATCAAAAGAAAGAAGGATTTTGATGAAGAGTAACGAAATATCATATAGTACTAAGACTATGATATATGTGTGGAAAAAAAAGAAAAAGAGATCTATATATTCTGAGTTTCATTAGGAGACTGATTTATGTGTAGATGAACAAAAAACCTTGAGTTTATTAAATAGGTAATATAAATTCAGCATTGTGTTAGAGTCTTTTGCCATAAACAACTATAAAAATAAGCATAATACAGAAAACAAATTGTTTCATAAATTGGGAAACAGAATACATGAACCTGTAATTCCTGAAAGATAAAAAATGACGTGTACCCCACCATCTCCCTAGCTTTATGCCCAGTGGCAATTTCTATTGGTGCAGGGAAGTAGCGCCTGAGTAAAGTACAACAGCCTTGAAGAAGAGAGGAAACAGGGATTGGAGTTTGGAGCTGCTTAGTTGGTAGTTTTAGTTTTTCAAAAAAGCAGTCCATTTCATTTAAGTTTTTAAATTTGTGGGCATAGAGAGTTTGATATTGGGTTATTAAGTATGAAATGTCCTATTTCCGTAAGTGCTAAGTTTGACGGTATCTGTGACATTTCACTTTGACACTCTTGTTTTATTTTTATTGTGAAGGTACATCCTCAGTCTTTCAAATGCACATTTTGGCTTGTGATTATCTTTCAAATTTTTTTTAGAGCAATTTTTGTGAAACCATGGATAAGTCAAAAATTCGTGTTATTTTCAAATATGAGCTCCCTTATGGAACCAATGCAACGCAGACAGCTCAAAATATCAACGAAGTGCTTGGGAAGGATGTGGCTAATGAATGCACAGTACCTTGATGGTTTGAGAAGTTCTGTTCTGGTGATTTTAATCTTGAAAATGAGCCACATGGGTGACCTGAGACCAAGGTGGATAATGATGAGCTGAAAGCCGTAGTGGAAGTGAATCCATCTTAACCTATGTGTGAATTAGCAGCAAGGTTGGATATTACTGTTCCAACAATATTGGACCATTTGAACCAAATCAGGGCATAAAGAAGCTGGATAGATGGGTTCTGCATGAATTAAACGAGCGTAAGAAGAGAAATCATCTGGAAGTTTGCTTTTCTTTGCTATCATGACATAATTCTACACTGTACTCTTATGTGTGATGAAAAATGGATTCTTTTTGACAATCACAAGCATTGGGGACAATGGTTGGATAAAGATGATGTGCTGAAACACAGTCCAAAACTGAATATTCATCAAAAAAAGTATGTACTCACTATTAAATTGGAACTAACCGATCAGCAGTCATATGCACAGAAGAAAGTAAAACTCAATGGAAATCAAGCAGGTGGGAGCGGGGAGGAGATGATGGGTGAAATCATACCTAATGGGTACAATGTACACTATCTGGGTGATGGGTGCCTTTATAACTTTGACTCAGCAGTACAAAATCAATCCATGTAACGAAAACATTTGTACTCCCATAATATTCTGAAATAAAAATTTCTAAAAGATTAAAAAAATTAAAAAATTAAATTAAAATTTTAAAAAGTCCCACTTATGAGGGCTCCCCTCTCATGACCTAATTACCTCCTAAAGGCCACACCTCCCAATATTATCACATTGGGGTATGAAATTTGATTATACAAACTGGGTTATTCTTGGCATACCCAACAAAATTAGAGTTAAGGGGCTGGGGGAAAAAGAATTCGGGGCACATAGCACCTGCTCCAAGAATTGAATTTTTTGGAAGGCCAGCTGCTAAAAAGGCCTGCTATAACCCTAAAACCAGTTTTAGGCAGTAGCTACTAAAAAGGCCTGCTGTGACTCTATGACTAGTTTTACTTAGAACCATAACTCACCAATCAGAGCTTGCCAGCTCCCAAAAGCTTCTTTAGTGCCAGTGAGCTTTATTTCAAAACAATACATAATTTTTCTCTTTCTAATAAAACCACCAACTTTCTCTTTGTTCTTTGGACATACTAAAGACCACCTTGATCTGTGTGTCCACCCTGAATTGCAATTCTGGGATTCCCAAATAAAATGTTTAATTAAAAAAAAAAAAAAAAGCTAATGGTGTGTGTTTGGTATTATCCAAACAGCTGGTATACCATCCAGTGCTGGTATTATCCAAAACAGCTTCATGAAACCTGGTCAATCGATTACAGCGGATGTCTACTGCAACCAATTGGATGAAATGATGAGGATGCTTACAATTAAGCAGCTGAGGTTGATTGGGTAATAGAGACAGGCCAATCCTCTTGCAAGACAACGCTCAACCACATGTCACACAAAGAACGCTGCTCAAACTACAGCAGTTGGACTTGCAAACTCTCTGTCATCCACCGTATTCACCAGCCCTTGCACGAACTGACTACCACTTTTTCCAGGCTTTGGACCACTTCTTGCAAGGAAGAATAGTCAATTCTCAACCAGCTGTGGAAAACATCTTTTGCGATTTCATTGCTACTTACTCTCTAGGCTTCTTCATTGCTGTCAGGTAGAGGGAGCAAAGAAAGAGACAGAAAAGTGGCTTGGCGAGCAAGACAGGTTTTAATGGTGAAACCTGTGTCAGAAAATAGACAAAGACCCTGGCTCTTACAGGCTGGGGGGTTTTAAGGGGACCCTCAAGGGGGCGGGGCTGAATTCTTGAAGGCTTTTGAGAGGGGCCAGTCATCAGTGGGCATGGGGAGGGGGTTACATTCTTGACAAAGGGAGAGGGAGTTCTTCCTGGAGCCTTGCCCGTCTCTGTTGGCTCCATCCCGGCCTTGTAGTTCAAAGCTATCTCTATCACCTCAGCAGTCCCGCGGGGGTCCTTATCTGACCTCCTCATCCACCCCACCCTGAGTAAACCCATAAACAAGCTACCCTTAAGATGACAAAACTGTGTCAATAGTTTAGGTGCATACTTTGATTAATTGTACTGCTTCTTGTTTGAGTTATAATAAACTACTCTATAGATTCAAAATTGGACGTTTCATATTTAATGGCCTAGTAGTATTCTTTTATTATCATTTTAATGTCCATGGTATTGGTAGTGATAAAGTTCTTTTATTTCTGATATTGGTAATTGTGTCTTCTGTCTTTTTTCTCAGTTATCCCGGCTAGAATTTTATCAATTTTATTGATCTTTTCAAAGAACCAGATTTTGTTTCCTTATTTTTTACTGTTTTCTGGTTTTCAATTTTATTGGTTTCTACTCTAATTTTTATTATCTGTTTACTTCTGCTTGCTTTAGCTTAAATGTTGTCTTTTCTCTAGAGTCCTTAGGTTGAAGCTTAGATTATTGGTTTTAAATGTTTCTTCCCTTCTAATGTATACATTTAATACTACGTATTTCTCCGTAAGTACTGTTTTGCTTCATCCCACACATTTTGATAAGTTATATTTTTATTTTTCTTTGGTTTAAATATTTTAAAATTCCTTGAGTCTTCTTCTCTGACCATGTGTTACTTAGAAGTGTATTGTTTTATCCCCAAATATTTTAGTATTTTTCTATTATCTTTCCATTATCAGTTTCTAGTTTAATTCTATTGTGCTCTAAGAACATATTTTGTATGGTTTTTATTCTTCTAAATTTGTAAAAATGTGTTTTATGGCCCATAGTGTGGTTTATCTTGCTGAATGTTCAGTATGCATTTGAGAAAATGTATATTTTGCTTTTGTTGAATGAAATATTCCATAAATGTCAGTTAGATTAAGTTGCTTGATTATACTGGTCATGTCAACTATAATATATCCTTAGGTTATGTTTAGCCTGTTTAATCTACTTATTACTGAAAGAGGGGTGTTGAAGTCTCCAACTATCATAGTGGATTTTTCTTTCTTTTTTTTCTTTTCTTTATTGATTCATAATAGATGTACATTCCTTTGGGGTACATTCATATAATGTGTAAACATCAAATCAGGGTAATTGAGATACCCATGTTTTAATAGCAGATTTTTCCATATCTCCTTGTAGTTCTATCAACACTTGTCTCAAATATTTTCATGCTCTATTTTTAGGTGCATGCATATTTAGGGGTGTTTCTCCTTCTTGGTAAATTGGCCACACATCATAATGTAATGTCCTTTTATCCCTTGATAACTTTTCTTGGTTTGAAAGCTCCTTTGTGTGAAACTAATATTGTTTCTCCAGCTTTCTTTTTTTTAAGCTGTGTCTTATGTTTAAAGTGGGTTTCTTGTAGACAATATGTAGTTGAGTCTTGTTTTTAATCCATTATGTCAGTCTCTGTCTTTTAATTAGTGTTTTTAGACCTTTCACATTTAATGTGATTATTGATTATATTGGTATCTACCATATTTGTTCTTTGCTTTCTTTTTCACCTCTTTTTCTGCCTTCTCTTATTTTAACTGAACACTTTATATGATTTCATTTTATCTCATCTGACAACATAAAAATACATACTTCCTTTAAATTTCTTTTAGTGATTTTCATAGAGTTTGAAATGCCCATTTTTAAATAATTTAAATCCACCTTCAAATAACATTATAGTATTTCAGGTGTGCAGCTATCTCATAAAAGAGTGTGCTCAATTCTCCCCCTCATCCCTCATGACACTCCATTTATCCATAAACTATAATCACCTAATATATTGTTATTATTACTTTAGCAAACAGCTATCTTTTAAATAAATTAAGAATAAATAATTTTAATATCATTATTCATTCTTCAACTCTCTTTTTTTCTTTTTTCTTTATGTAGATGGACATATCATTTTCTTTGTCTCTAAAGACTTTTTTTTTAACATTTCTTGCAGGATAGGACTTCTGGAAATACATTTCCTCAGTTTTTGTTTGTCTGAGAAACTATTTTCCTACCTTTTGAAGGATAATTTACTGTATATAGAACTCTAGGTTTTTTCCTCAATATGTTAAATATTTTCCTTCACTGTCTTTGTGCTTACATAGTCTAATGATAAATCTGCTGAAATTGATAATCTTGTTCTTTTATAATGAGGTATATTTTTAATATGACTTCTTTCTAGATTTTCTGTTTTTCTTTGTTTTACTGCAGTTATTCAAACTAAGTGATATGTCTAATTGAAAATTTGTTGGCATTTTATCCTGCTTGGTGTTCTCTGAGCTTTCTAGATCTGTGGTTTGGTACCTGTTATTACTTTTGGAAAATTATCAATCATATTAATACAAATATTTTTTCAGCTCTGTTCTCTTTTCTGTTACTAATAATCCAATTTTGCATAATTTACACCTTTTGAAATTGACCTACAGATCTTAGATATTCTGTTCTGTTTTTTTTTTTTCCTTTCAATTCAGCTGGAAGTTTCTCATGAAACCTATCTTCCAGGACACTGATTCTTCCCTTTACCATGCTCAGTCTACTGAGGAGCCCATGGAAGGCATTCTGCAATTCTATTACAAGGCTTTTGATTTACATAAATTTCTTTTGAAATTTTTAAAAAGTTTTTTATCTTTCTACTTCTATCTGCTTTTGCATGTTGCCTACCTTTTTCATTACAGCCCCTAACATATTAATCATCATTATTTTAAATGCCCTGTCTGATGACTCCAAACTTGTGTCACATCTGAATCAGATTCTTATGCTTTCTTTGTCTCATCAGGCTGTCTTTTTCTTACCTTTTCACATGCATTGTGATTTTTGTTTGAGAGCTGGATATGCTGTATGTATGTATGCTGTATGTATGCTGTATGTATGTATTAGCTTAAGGAATGTATTATGTATGTATGTATTAGCTTAAAGGAATGGTCCTTTATTATGAGTGTTTTAGTTAATCTTGTTAGAAGTTGGTCTGTGTTTAATATTTGCTGTAGCTGTGACAGAGCCTTCAAATTCCTCAAAATTCTTCAAAGTATTCTCGTTTTTGTCTGTCTTGTAATCTTATGAATTCCTAAGTAGAGTAAGCATCTTAGAGGTCTTTTAGTTGTAATCCCCTGTTATTACAACTAGAGCTCTGTTGATGTGGTGGTTAGGTGTGGAAGAGGGGAAGTAGTCTACCACCCTATAATTAAATCTCAGTATTTTTGTGAGTCTATGTGCCTGGGTTATAATTTTCACAAGTGTTTCTTTTTTATAATTTTTAAACATTTATTATTTTTTATTGTGGTAAAATATACATAACATAGAATTTACTATCTAAACTATTTTTAAGTATGTAGTTAGTGCTATTAAAATATTCATAATGTTGTGCAACTATTACCACCATCCATCTCCATAACTCTTTTATCTTGTAGAACTAAAACTCTGTACCCATTATACAATACTGTCCATACCCCATCCTCCTGTCCTCTATCGACCACCATTCTACTTTCTGTCTGTATGATTTTGACTACTCTAACTACATTACATAAGGGGAATAATAGAGTACTTTTCTTTTTGTAACTGTTTCGCTTAACATAATGTTCTCAAGGTACATCCATGTTGTAGCATACTTCAGAATTTCTTTCCTTTTTAAAGCTGAGTAATATTCCATTGTGTGTATATACCATATTTTGCTTATCTGTTCATCTGTTGATGGAAACTTGCTTTGCTTCCATATTTTGAATGTTGTGAATAATGCTGCTATGACATGAGTATACAATTATCTCTTTAAGACTCTGTTTTCAATATTTTAGGGCATATACCCAGAACTGGAATTGCTGCATCATATGATAGTTCTATTTTTAATTTTTTGAGGAACTCTCATACACTTTTCCACAGCAGGTGCACCATTCTACATTCCTACCAACAATGCAGTGTTCCAATTTCTCTACATGCTTTCTGTCTTTTAATTTTTTGATAGTAGCCATACTCATGGATGTGAGGTGGAATCTCATTGTAGTTTTTATTTGAATTTATCTAATTGTTAGTGATGTTGAGAATCTTTTCATGCACTTACTGGTCATTTATATATCTTCTTTGGAGAAATGTCTATTCAAGTCTTTTGACCATTTTTGAATCAGGTTTTTTGTTTTTTGTAGTTGAGTTTTGGCAGTTTTATATATATTGTGGATCTCAATCTCTTATCAGATATACAATTTGCAAATATTTTCTGCCATTCTGTGGATTGTGGATTGCCTCTTTACTCTGTTATAGTGTCTTTTATTTATTTATTTTTTTGAGACAGGGTCTCACTCTGTTGCCCAGGCTAGAGTGCAGTGGCATCATCATAGCTCACTGAAACCTCAAACTCCTGGGCTCAAGCAACCTTCCTGCCTCAGCATCTTAAATAGCTGGGACTGTAGGCATATACCACCATGCCCGGCTAATTTTTCTATTTTTTTGTAGAGATGGGGTTTTGCTATGTTGCTCAGGTTGGTCTTAAACTCCTGGCCTCAAGAAATCCTCTCACCTAGGCCTCCCAAAGTGCTAAGATTACAAGTGTGAGCCACCGAGCCTGGCCAGGCCAGTTCATAGTGTCTTTTGATGCACAAAGCCCTGTTGGTGTGGTGGTTGGGTATGGGAGAGGGAAAACACTCTACAATATTTTGATTAAATCTTAGTCCTTTAGTGAGCCTGTGTCCCTGTGTTATAATCTTCACAGGCATCTCTTAGCTTTTTTTTCTCTGACCGTTCGGTTAGAAAGGAAGATCAAGGGGGCTAGAGGGAGAGAAATGCCCTTTCTCCAGGTCAGGTATGACTCTGGAGAATAGGTATTTGTTACAGAGAAACCTATGGACGTATTTCACAATGTTTTCTCTTTTCCTCTCTCTTCTGCAACTATGAAGGCATCTTTCTTGTCTCTTCACCATGAGAACTTGGTTGAGTTCATGTAAGTAAAATCTCTAGAACTTGTGGAACACCCCTAAGGTGGTGGACCCAGGGGATTTTTACTCCCAAGGTTGTCCACACTCAGCCTCCAGCAATAAATCAAAATCACCATTTAAGAATTCCTACTGGTTTATGGCTCTAGTGACTTCTCCTTCACTTGAGCAGGTCTCAGCTATGACTCTCTGTTTCTCCAGGTGATGGTTTGCCTTGCCAATTCAGTTCTCTAATAGTTCCAAGAAAAGTCAGTGATTTTTAGTTTGTGATGCCTTTTCTTCTTTTAAAGATGGGGGTGATGATTTCAAAGCCCATTACATGTTAGAGCAGAAACCAGAACTCTATACATTGACTTTTTGTTTCCAAAATGAGACATAAAATCTAGACAACATTTTTGCATTCACAATATCAAAGTATATTTGACCAGCTACCAGAAAAGCTCAAGTGCCATTGGTGTAGTGGTAAATATTCTTTATTATAAGGTGGCACAGAAGGATTTATCCTCAATGAAGAAAAGCTTATGGGAGATTGCTGCGTATAATTATAAAAAAGGCAGCTTAGAGTTATTTTCTTCATTTTCACAATCATCTATTCTTTCAAATTTAGGGATTTAGCACCAGAGCTGAAATTACAATGGAGATTTTTGTTTCAGTACCACTAAGAATAAAGGCATTTGCTTCGGTATCAATCTGTGTCCAAGGAGGAAGTTAGAGAGAGATACTCTAAATATTCCCAAAGTAAACCATTTATATAGGAATATTACATGTTATATATTTAATTATAATGATTTCAGGAAGTTAATGGTCATTTCTTTTCTTATGCCTTCAAAGTTTATGTGAGTTTTTCTCATTAGCAAACTTTAATCTGGACTCTATTAGGAAGGTGATTTGGGGAAATACAGTTCATGTCTTCTCCTCTGTATTCTGTTGGTGTGGCCTTGTGCTGATATGACCACAGACAGTGCTTTACGAGATTGGTAAAAATTTAATATGTTTAGGTTATGAGTAGTGTCTAAACATAGTTGATGATCAATAAGTGATGATTCTCCTTCCTTGTACAATATTCCCTCTCTGCTTTAGTTTAATCATAAATTCAATAAACATTTATTTTGTTACACTATGTTCTCTTAATTGGGGATACATTGTAAACAAAGAAGATAAATTTTACATCCTCATGGAACTTGCATTTAGTGAGTTATGGCAAATGGGAAGCTATATTTTCCTGGGAGCACGGGAAGATTATACTCCTTGGCATCTTATATTGCCCATGTACTAAGTATTGGCTAATGATATTTAAACCATTTTTGGAAATGGTTCCTTAAACATCTGCTGTAATCCTCTATCCTGTCTCTCATCTTTTCATTGGTCACCTGAATGTAGAGAAAGTGGCAGAAGATTCTGGGGAGGTTCTATGAGACAGTGAAGCAACAAGAAGAAAGTGTACATGTTTAGTTAGTGTTTGAAGACAGCCTCCCAGAAAAGACATTGTACTGTATTAGTCTGATTGGGCTGCCATGACAAAATACCACAGACTGGGTAGCTTTTATTTTAACAACAGGCATTTATTTTCTGACAATTATAGAGGTTAGAAGGCTAAGATCCAGAAAATTCTGTTTCTGGTGAGGGCTCTCTTCCTGGCTTGTACACAGCTGCCTTCTTACTATGTCCTCATATGGCCTTTCTTAGGTAAATGTGTATAGAGACATATCGAGCATGAGCTCTCTGGTATCTCTTCATATAAACACACTATTTCAATTAGAATATGGCCCCATAATTATAATCTCATTTAACCTTAATTACTTCCTTAGTGGCCCTATCTCCAACTGTAGCCACACTGAGAGTTAGGGCTTCAACACATGAGTTTTGGGAGTACACAAATATTCACTCTATAACATGTACTATCTTTGACTTGGTGAGAAAGATTAATGCACCTTAGGGGTTGTTTTAATGGCAGCTATTGTTAATTATACTGATTTAGGGAGGGGATAAAAAGTATTTGATATGTCAGATGGTGATAGGTGCTATGAAGAAAGACAATAGAGGGTACAGGGGATAGAAAGTGACTGAAGTGTAGGTGTTTTACATAGGCGGCCCAGGGAAGACCATACTAAGAAGGTAACATTTGAGGAAACGCATGAAAGATGTGAGAGAGCAGACCATACGTGCATTTGCAGAACAGGGAATAAAATGTACAAATATCCGGGTGTAGGAATGCACTTGGCATGTTAGGAAAAGAACAAATGCACCAGTGTGATTAGAAAGGAGAAAGGGAGAGAATGATTACTGATGAGTCAGAAGGGGCAGGGCCTTAGAGATTATAGTAAATATATTGGATTTTATCCTGAATTACATGAAAAGAAGAAACTTTTTTGGAGCAGAGGTAGAGAGTAATTAGCTGCTGGGAAAAACAATAGATAAGAAGGAAATGATGGAAGCAGAGAGAATTAGGGGTTTAATACAATAAACTAAGTGAAAGATGCTAATGGACTGAGCTAGAGTACATGGTGGAGGTGGTGAGAGGTGGAAACATTCTGGGATATTTAATAATGGATAGGAGAACAAAGAGGAGGCAGTAACTAATCCTGCTAAGGAAACCCCTAGGGCTTTACAAAAAAGATACCATTTGAACTGAATATTTTACTCTCTCTACTTTATCATGCAAGGTCCATGGTATTTACTAAACTAATCATAGCCCTTTTATACTTCTAGGTAACGATATATATGGACTTATTCACCACTCCAGTTATATAATCTTCCTCTGTACTTGCCCACTTTTCCTATATTCTGCCTTCGGTCCATAGCATCTATATATCTTCTAGTTAAAGATCCCTTAAACTCATTGTTTTCCCTACCACACCCTACTTCATGCATATGATTTACAAGGCACATTTTCTCAATCTCATTATATAAACCAAAATCTGGACAGTTATTCATATTTTTCAATCTATTCATATTGTGCCTACTAAGAGGGAAAAACAAACTTTTTTCCTCTCTCTACTCTCACACTCAACAGAGAACACCTTTGTGACCAGATGTGTGTGTTCATTTTCCCCATACAACAAGTAATTTTCCAGAAGACAACAAGTGAACATCCTATAATTCAATTCAATTCTGATGCTACCCACCTAGAGATAGTGCCAGATCCCTCAGTCTTACAAGACTGCCCCCACCTCAGATGTCAATCATGAATCCAGGCTACCATAATTCTGACTGATGGCTACAAACCAGTGTTTCAAAAAAATCCTCCTTGGGTTCAATTAATTTACTAGGACAGCTCACAGAACTCAGAGAATACTTACTTATGCTAACGTTTATTATAAAGGATATTATAAAGAGTAAAGACAAACAGTAAGATGAAGAGGTCATAGTATGAGGTGGGTGGGAGCATGGAGCTTCCATCTCTCTGGGTGCCACCCTCTCATCACTCTGTGTTCAGCAATCAGGAAGCTCATCAAAAGTTGTTCAAGAGGTTGTATGGAGCTTAATCTCCAGTCCTCATCCCCTTCCCAGAGTTTGGTGTGTGAGGCTGAAAGGGGGGATTCCAGTTAGGGATTTCAACACCCCAGTTCTCCAATCACTTGGTTTTTTGATAACTGGCCCCGTCCTGATGCTATCTAGGGGCCCTATCCTAAGTCATCTCTTTAGCATAAACTCAGATGTTAGCAGAGGGGTTTACTATGAATGACAAAAGACACTCCTACCACTCAAGAAATTCCAAGGGATTTAGCTCTGTGAAAGGAATTTGGGAAAAAGACCAAATATATTTTATATTATACCACACCTATCCTCTACAGTGTTACTTTCATTATTATTTTTTTATAATTTTGTCTATAAAATGTAGATATAACATCTTAAAAGTACCCTGATATCTGTCACTTTCATCTCATAATACAATAATCTTCTTCTTCCTGAACCCAGTATGCGTCTAGGTATCCGCTCTGTGTGTTCTCACGACAGCTGTCACTGCAGCCCTTACTTGCATGGACAGATTGGCCTAAAATATATCATAATCATATTCATTCTGGACTTAACTAGAAATTGCATTGCCATGTTAAAATGGGAAAAAAAATAGAATAAGATTGATATCTTCTATTCTTTTGAGACATAATCCCAAGCCCAATCAAGATAAACTATATTATTTTATTTGAGCTGATTTGCTTGTTATTTTAATTTGCATTAATCCCAAGTCCTTCGCAAATACCTAAGTATGTCCTATGTACATGCTCTAGTGTCCGTTTCACTTTATAAACCAGGAGGATGATATAGAATCAATAATTCACTTTTAGGAATAACATGGCTTTAAAATCTCTCTCTTTCTCATTCCCTTCTCTTTCTCCAAATATGAAACTTCTTTCACAAGTAACTATCTGCATTGTAAAAAACCCAAAAAACAAAAGTGTTGTTTTCATTTAGGGGATTTCATTTCAAGTCACACATAGATCATGAGTAGATTCAGTGACAAATCTATATCATTATGTTTAGGAAATATGTGCAACAATGTGGATTATAAGTATATGTAGTAAGCAGAATTATGCTAACAACATGCTAACAATATGCTAACAAATAGAAGACCTTGGGGACGTGATTAAGGGAGTTAAAAGTGTTTATGTATATCAGTTTTCTTTGTCTGCAAATAGCCTTTTTCTTTTTTTGAGACAGGGTCTCTCTTTGTCACCCAGACTAGAGCTCGGTGACACAATCAGAGCTCACGGCAGCCTTGAACTCCTCGGCTCAAGCAAAGCGATCCTCCTGCCTCATAACAGACCCCCATAATGCTCATAGTACTAATTTATTTGTCAATTCCTTCTTCAAAGATAGCAGAAAGATAATCCTCTACCTGGTCACCTGTTATCACAAATTCCAAAGTATGTTGTCTTATTGTGAAACATAAAACTTACTATAATCTATTTTCTCTTTAAAGTATAGAATGTATAGTAAGAACGAAACTGTACTTAAATTTGAAGAGAATCGGCTGGGCGCGGTGGCTCATGCCTGTTATCATAGCACTCAGGGAGGCCGAGGCGGGAGGATTTATTGAGCCCAGGAGTGTGAGGCTGCAGTGAGCTACGATGATGCCGCTGCACTCTACACAGGGCAACAGAGTGAGACTCTGTCTTTAAAAAGAAATAAAAAAGTAAAAATTAAAAAATTAAAATTGAAGAGAATTGTTAGACTATCATAACCAACAGTCTAAAAAATGAAATATTTTCTCTTGTCAAATAACTGAAAATTTGTGAACTATATCATGTTCCAAATACTACTGTATTTTGTAAACCAACTACTACTGATTGGATTTGTAATTTCTAAAAAAATTTTCAAGCTATCTAGTAATTAAGTAACTATAGGTCTATGATCATATATTATAAAAAATACATAATATAATTTTCACTCCAAAGTGTTTATTAGATAAAGTTGTACATTCTCTAATAATTCTTGTATTAATGAATAGCATGTAAACAAATTTTAAATTTCACATTATAACTAAATCATTTCTATTACTTTGAATTACTTATTTGTAACTTCCTGATCTTTTTAGAATATGTTTACATAAATTTCTGATGCAATGCTTAGAAGATTTTCTTGTAAAACTTCTAGGAGAAAATATAGAGAACAAGCACTATAACCTCTGTGCAATAATTTTTTTTTTTAGATATGACACTGAAAGCACAGGTAACAAAAGCAAAAATAGACAAATGGGATTGCAGCAAACTCAAAAGCTTCTGCACAGCAAGGGAAACAATTAACAAAGTGAAGAAAGAACCCACAGAGTGGGAGAAAATATTTGCAACCATACATTTAATAAGGGATTAATATCCATAATATATAAGTAACTCAAACAACACAATAGCAAGAAAACAAATAACTCAATTAAAAAATAGGCAAAGGACCTGAACAGACATTTCTCAAAAGGAGAGATACAAATGGCCAACGGGTTCATGAAAAATGGTCAGCATCACTAATCATCAGGCAAATGCAAATTAAAACCACAATGAGATATCACCTCATACCTGTTAGAAGTGCTTTTATCAAAAAGATGAAAGATAAGTGTTGGTGAGGATGTAGTGAAAACGGAACCCATGTACCCTGTTGGTAGGACTGTAAATTAGTACAGCCACTGTGGAAAACAGTATGGACATTCCTCAAAAAAGTAGAACTACCATATAATCCAGCAATCCCACTTCTGGGTATCTGTACTCACATGTTTATTGTGGTATTATTCACAATAGCCAAGATATGGAATCAACCTAAGTGTCAATAAGCAGATGAATTGATAAAGAAATGTGGTATATAGACACAATGGAATACTATTCAGCTATAAAATAGAAGGAAATCCTGTCATTTGCAACAGCAAGGAGGAACCTGGAGAACATAATGCTAAGTAAAATAAGCCAGGCACAGAGAGACAAATATGGCATTATCTCACTTATATGTGGAATCTAAAAAAATTGAACTCATAGAAGTAGAGGGTAGAATGATGGTTACCTGAGGCTGGCAGGGTGGGAAAGGAGGGAATGGGGATTTGTTGATCAAAGGATATAAAGTAACAGACAGAAGAAATGAGTAAATATATTTTGAGATCTATTGCACATCAGGGTGATTAAGGTAAGTAATAATGTATTATATATTTCAAAAAAACTTAGAAGTTAAATTTCAAATGTCTCACTACAAAATATGATAAACAAATGAGGGGGTGACTATGTTAATTAGCTATATTTAATCATGCTACATTGCATAAATGAATCAAAACATCACATTGTGCCTCATAAATGTATGTAATTATGATTTGTCAATTAAAAATAATTTTATAAATAAGTTTTTCTTAAAGTTTCTTGTTAAAGAATATTGGTTGCATTTTACATATAAGAAAAAGGGTAATAATGGCTAATAAAAAGTGCATCCCATGTTCCAGGCAATGTTTAAGCACCTTACACACACTGACTTTTTAAATCCTCACAACCACCTCATTTACAAATTGAGGAAACTATAGCATACAGTTTTCAAGTGTCTTTCTCATGGTTACTGATGGAGCTCAACTGTACCCCAAAATGAAGCCCTCAGGAGCAAAAGTTCTTCTCTGACCTTCTCTTGTGCTGCCTGTCAGTCCCATTCTCCCCTGAGGATGGCCATAGAAACTAGAATCCCTCTTCCCCAAGGCAGGTCATAAAATCCAGAACCCCTTTTCCCAAAAGCCAGCCATAAAACCTAATATTATTCTATGTAAAAATTGACCATAAAGAAATTATCTGACCTACTTTGTTTGACTATAGGTCATAAGACTCCCATTCCAGAAGGGGCCATGCCCCACACAGATAAAAAAAGAATGCATGCTCAGAGAGGCCAAGAAGAATCTAGACAGGCCTTGCTGAGTTTCCCCACTCAATCTGTTAGCATTAGATCATACTGTTTTTGTTCAATCATATTTCCATTAATACATGGCTGCTCATATTTGTTGAACCTATGCATAAAAATGGACAATTTCCCCTATATCTTTGAATCTTCATTCTGAGGGTTCCCATGTATACACGTTAAATAAATTTGTATCTTTTTTCTTCTATTAATTAATCTGCCTCATGTCAGTGATTTTTCAGTGAACCTTAAGGGGGCAAGAACCTTGCTCCTTAGAGTACACAACTAGTAGGTATTGGAGTTAGAGTCAAACTCCATTTATCTGTTTCAGAACCTACATTATTAACTACTTCCAAGGCACATGTGAGGTAGAGAGACAAATCTTGCTTAAAGTCACAGATTTATGTAGAAACAGACATGGGCTGGAAAACAGATCTGATTTCTGCTTTAAAGCATAAAAGAGGACTCAATTACTCTTTCTAAGGAATCAAACCATTTATTCTTGTGAATTTTTTTGTAAGGAGACATATCCTTATGACAAATTTCTTAATATAAAACTTCTAATGGGAATGACAAAAATATATTTATGTAAAATTTAAACAGTAGAAACAAATTTAACTTAAGAGAAATTAGACTTAAAAAATAATTTTTGTTCCATTCCACCCAATAATAATGATCACTGTTTGTGTGCCATGCACCATGCTAAAGAGATGAATTTAATTTTGTCTTCTCTGAGAGGAAACTATATCAAAAGGCAAATTCAAATTGCATTTAAAATATATCATAAAGTTTTCTTCTGTAAATACTTTTAAATAGATTTAAAATCCATATTTTTTGGGGGGATAATATGGGGTGGAAAGAAAAATATAGAGATTAAAAAATAGAGGGGGAAAAGACAAATGCTAAAGAAGACAAGGTAGAGATGAAAGAGGAAGAGCAGAAGAATAAATACAGATGTATCTAGAAAGATATAGAGGAGAAGGAGAGAGAGGAGGACTCAAGGAAGAGAAAAGAGAGGGGCTATTAAGAGATGGAAAGAAGGAGGAATCAAGAAGTTTTTGGGTCAAAAATACTCCAAATCTGGTTTATACCCTACCTTTCACTGACTCCAAGAAAAATTTCTGACAAAGTTAAATTTTATTATTGTTGAAATAAAAACTCTAACAATAAAATCCACATGTAGGTTGACTGTTTTTCTGGAATCATTATGTGAAGTTAGAATGTCTTTTAAGTGGTCGAGTGATCTATCCCTTATCCTTTACCTTCCCTTAATGTTTCTCCATATTATTATTTCCTCCCTTAGTGGATATACTTTAATCTTTCTAAATTATTACTCATATCAAGAGATAAAATAATTCAAGTCAGGCAGCTCAGGCCAGTGATCTCTGAGGGAGGGGAAAGAAAAAATGTTGAGCTCTATGGTTGTTCCATTTTACTCCCTGTGGAATTTCCAGGATATAGCTCAGAGAGCCCAAGTTGACCCTCTTGGTCTCCCTGAGTTAAAGAGATAGTGTCAGGAGCCTAGGGAAGCTAAGGAAGCTTGGAAGTCAGATGGAAGAGTACTAGAGAGAGAAAAGTGCTTAGAGATAGAGTGCTAGACATCTAGTGGGTACCCCTTAAGAACTGGGCTAAGCCCCAGTCAGTGGATGGATGTGAGGAATATATCTTAGGATAGAAAGAAAAGATAAGAAAGAAATAAAACAATCTCTGCCACTCACAGAGGCCAAGGAGTAAGTAATTTTCCACTAGCCAAATGGAAAAATCTCATAATTCAAGGAATCTTGGGTAGAGTACTCAGAAGGATAATTTTCTCAGTAGTGGGGGAAAATTAGTCTTAAACTAAAGGCTGGTCTAGTCCAAAGTAAGTTTATAAACAATTCCTAAGAGGATCAAATTATTTCTAAGTAATTTAAATGCATCTCAGAACAAAGATCAAGAACATTTGTAGGACTACCAAAAGTATTCAGTAGTAAAAAATGTAAAAATAAAAATGCCTGACATCCAATAAAAAATTACCAGGCACAGAAGAGGCATAAAAATATGCCCCCAAATGAGGAAAATAGAAAATTCAAACCTTTAAAGACCTGATATAATTAGTGGATGTATATTAAAACAATTATTATAACCATATTCCATATGGAAAAGCAGGTAAAGGAAAGAATGAGAATATTAGGGAGATATACAGATGTTATAACAAAAATCCCAACTGAATTATTAGAGATAAAATAAACACTGTCTGAGATGAAAAGCAAAACAGACTGGATTAATAGAAATTAGATACTGACAGAGGAAATTTAGGTGAATTTAAGTACATAGCAACAGAGACTATTTAAATAAGATACAAAAAGGGTGAAAAAAAAACAAACCCAGAGATACTGATGAACAGAGAGCATCAGTGAGCTTTAGGTCAATATCAAGTGACCTAATATGATTACAAGCAAAATCTCCAAAGAAAAGGAGAGAATACAGCAGGAAAGGAAACATATTTGAAAAAATAATGGCTAAAAAGTATTAAAATTTAATATATTTTTATTAAATTTTACTACTTTGTAAAACCAGATATCTGAGACTTTCAGGAAAACTCAACCAAAAAAATATATAAAAAACTACAAGAAGGCATATCTTAATCAAGTAGCTTAAAACTAAGCTATTTATAAAATAACTTAAAAACAGCCAGGAGAAAAATATGCATATTACATACATATTACAAAGATGAGGATGACAGCTGATGTCTTCTTGGAAAAATGCAATCCAGAGGACAGTGGAACAATATATCTAAATTACTAAAAAAGAAAAAAATCCTGTCAATCTAAAATTCTATACTCAGCAATATGTCTTGAAAAAATGAAGACCAATCACACAAAACAAAAAGACTTTATCACCTGCAGACATGCACTACTAGAATCAATAGAGAAAAATTTTTGCTCAGAATGAAAATTATACCAGATATCTGGATCTATACAGAGAAATTGCACCAGAAATGGTAAATATGTCAGAAAATATAAAATGATGTTCTTCCTAATTTTAATCTCTTTAAAATATGTTTTATAGTGTAATGTAAAATTAATGTATGTTGGGGTTTAAACATATGTAAAAATAAAATTTATGAATTCTATAAGACAAAGCTTGAACAGAATGGATGGAAGTATACTGTTTTCTAATTTTTATACTATATGTGAAGTGGTGTAATATTATTTGAAGTTAGGCTATGATAAATTAATGTTTTTCATTATAAACCTTAAATCAATAACTGAAACAACAGAACAAAGTTATTTCTAATAAGCCAACAATACAGATAAAATGTAATCTAAAAAAAATTCCCAAAATGTTCTCAAAGAGAAAAAAAAGTGGAAATAAAGAAGTTACTCTGTCTTTATTTTCAGAAAACATAATTGTCTGCATAGAAAATTCTATGCAATCTACAAAAAAGCTTCTAGAACTATTAAATGAATATAGCATGCTTGCAGTATACAAGGTCAATATTATAAATTAATAGTGCTTCCAGATCCTAAAATAAGCAAAGTTGACATTTAAAATTTTTTCTCAAAATAACATTAAAATCATAATAAATATAGGCATAAATTTGACAAAAGATATCGAATATTTGTGACAACTACAAAACATTGATGAGACAAATTAAATAAAAGATAAATAAATGGGCAGATATATCGTACTTATGGATTGGAAGACTCACTATTTTAAGATGCGAATTCTTCCTAAATTGATCTATAGATTCAATGCAATACCAATAAAAGTCTCAGGTGGTGTTTTTATAGAAATTGACAAGCTGATTCTAGCCTTTATATTGAAATGCAGACACTTATAAAGAGGAACAAAGTGGGAAGACCCACGTTCCTTGATTTTAAAACTAATTATGGAGCTGCAAGAATCAAGAGTGTGGTGTTGGCATAAAGATTGACAATTTGATCAATAAAATGTAATAGAGAGTTCAGCAAGAGGCTCACACAGACATGTTAAATTGATGTTCAACAAATGTCCCAAAGCAATCCAATGGGAAAAGGATAATCTACTCATCCTGCCACCCATGAACTTTAGTCCTTACCTCAAAACACATATACAGATAGACTGGAGATGGATCCTAGACCTAAATGTAAGAGCTATAATGATAAACATTTAGAAGAAATCATAGGAGAAAATAGTAATTATTTCGGATTTGGCAAAGATTTATTACATGTGATACAAAAAACACAAACTATTAATATATAAAAATCTATAAATTGGACTTCATCAAAATTAAATCTTCCCTTCAAAAAAATAAAAAATATAAATTCAAAACAATATTTGAAAAATATTTGTCTCTCCTATCTGAAATATATAAAGAACTCTCATAATTCGATAATAAGAAGGCAAAGATGTCAATTCTAAAAATGGGCACTATACTTAAGAAGATATAAGAATGAGAAATAAATATATGAAAATTTGCTCAAGCTCATTAGTCATTAAAGAAATGCAAATAAAACTGCAAGGAGATACTACCACACCCCCACTAGAATGACAAAATAGGCAAACAAACAAAAAAACCTGAGTACATCCGGTGTTGGTAAATATGTGGAGGAACTAGAATTTTCTTATGCTGCTGGTGGAAATGTAAAATGGTACAATCACTTTGCAAAAATGTTTGGAAATACTTAAAAATTTGAACATACACCGAACATACGACGTGGCCATTCCACATCTACGTATTTACTCAAAAGAAATGATAGCATATTCCACATCAACCATAAACCTTGTACATGAATGCTCATAGCAGCTTTATTTGGAAACAACACAAATACCTACCAACAGGTAAACAGATTAATAAATTGTTCCTTTTTAAGCACTACAATGAATATTACTCTAAAAAAAAATCTGGCCTATTGACACATGAAATCGCATGAATGGATTGCAAAATAATCATGTTGAATGAAATACGCCAGATAAGAACACGTAACAGGCCAGGCATGGTGGCTCATGCCTGTAATCATAGTACTTTGGGAGCCCGAGGCAGGAGAACTGCTTGAGGTTGGGAGTTCAAGACCAGCCTGAGCAAGAAGGAGACCCTGTCTGCATAAAAAATAGAAAAATAGGCCAGGTGTGGGGGCACACGCCTGTACTCCCAGCTACTCGGGAGGCTGAGGCAGGAGTATTGCTTAAGCCCAGGAGTTTGAGGTTGCAGTGAGCTATGATGATGCCACTGCACTCCAGCCTGGGCGACAGAGTGAGACCTTGTCTCCAAAAAAAAAAAAAAAAAAAAAAAAATACATAACATATGATTCCATTCATACGGAATTCTAGAACATTGGAACATGTAAATTAAACTAAAGATGGAAATTAGATCAATAGTTGCTTCTCGATAAGACGGTCCCCAGGCAAAGGACCTGGAGGAGAGGAATTAAAAAGAGACATAAGGAAACTTTCGGGGTGGTGGATGGGTTTATTATCTGATTATGGTGTTTGTTTCATAGCTGTATGCTTATCAAATTGTATGCTTCATGTATGTGCAGTTTAATGTATGCAAAGTATATTTTGATAAAGTGGTAAAAAATGAATAAGTCAGTGCTTGACTTAGAAAATAGCCTGTGAATAGTTCATTGCAGTATATGCTATGGCAAAAATATGCACAAGGTACTGTAAGCCACAGGTAGAGCAATCTAATCTTAAATGCTATTCATAGCACTATTGGACTATTTCTTTAAATTTGTGTTTCTATATGGAGAATAGCTCAGTTGTGCAATTTCATTTCATACTTAATATTTTGCAGCTACTAGTTTATTTGGCAATCAAATCATTTTTCTAACATATTCCAGTGATATGGGAGAAGTTGGAATGATTTATTTAAACACTAGAATATGACAGATTCCAGCCTTAGCTGGAGTTTTCACTGTTAGCATACATTTAAAAAGTGACCATCACTGCAAAATGTTAAAATATGCAATGATTACATAAACCTCTATTCCCAAAGCCATTGTAAAAGGATATATATTTTTGGAAGAGAGTGATATATATTAAGCACTGTGAAGTCAATAGCTAGCATAGCTATTTGGAGGAAACACACAAGTTTCTTCGCCAATGTTTCTTTAGTCTGTTAATTAATTCTCCTTCATCTATATTTTCCCACTGCTATAATGCATAATGATCACCATTAACTGTAAAACTGCATTATAACCCAGAGGTTCTGCTCTTAAAAATGTATTTTACTGAGATTAATTTCATCAATGGAACAAGGCATGCAAGGAAACACTGAATATCATTTTCTTCTATGCTGTACCATTTCTGAAAAGTGGGAAAAGTTTAGAAGATTAGCTAGCTAGTGAATATTCTCTTAAAAACATAACCTCAAGATGTTAAATATGTAATTAGACGTCATGTATGCTGTCTGAATTTATATGTGGCAGATTTTGCCCCATTGAATATATGCTTCATTATTCAAAGATGTATTTTGCCCTTACCAGTTTTCTGAAATCTTTTTAGTCACTCAATTAGATATTTGTTTTATTATGGTATATGTTCTTAAAATATCAGGTATGACCAGAATAAATATGAATGCAGTAGAATTCATACTGTAAAGGTAATTGGTAAATCATTTTGGAAACCAAAGAATCCTTAAGAAAAAACATACATTAAAAATAGTAAAGTTCAATATCTTTGCCCTTTATGAGAGAAGGACATAAAAAGATTATGATAATATGCTTTGGTATTACATACATATAAACATACACACATACACATATGCACAGGCCTGGTTTAATGGAGATGATTCTCTGGAAGTGTGCCAAGGTTGATTAGTGATATCTGAATTGGTCATAGAAAAGAGATTTGGCAATATTTCCAAAGATCACACCATTTTGTGTGATCTGAAATTATTGGTGAATGTTAAAATACTTCATCATAGGATATAGAATTTTTTTCATTATTTCCCCAGAGAAGAGGTTTCAACAATTCATAATGTTGAACTGTGAGTTACTAAAAATTGTAGTTGCTATAGAATTTTTGTGACTTCTAATCGTCTCCTCTGCTTAAACATATAATTTTAGTGTTTTAGAATGCTTATCACCTAAAAAAGGTGGATCCTGTTCTGTCATTCCTTTCAAGGGAACTGGCCATAAATGGTGAAACAATTTCAGTTTGGAAGTCAGTATTTACAAAACTTATTCTTAGTTATTTCTTCCATTCCCCATACAAATGTTTCTCACAAGAGTTTCAGCTGGAAATAAAATAGGGTTTGCAGTCTATGTTTTCCTCTTCTGGTTAGATTCTGAATACAGTATTGGCCTTGGAGCCTGTTAAGATCACAGTTATTTTCAAAAAGAGGAGTTAATGTTAAATTATTGCATCTTTAATCAAAGAAAAACATACACAAACACACATACACTCACAGATATGTAGTTTATGTGTTTATTTGCATTTTCTCAAAACAGATTCACAAGTTGAGGATAAAAGATGGGGCAAAGTTGAAATAGATCATGACAACTCAAAATAAGTAACTGAGGCAAAGGTCGCAATCAATGGATGTTTATTAAGCCAAAGTTGGAGGACATGTCTGGAAAAACACAAACCATAGACAAATCTGTGGCTGACTGTTTTTCCAAAGCAGGATTTGAGAATTCAGGTTTTAAAGGGAATAGGCATATAGAAAGAAACAAAGAGGAGGAGGGCTGGATAGTGAGACAAAATGGTTACATCCTTGTGAGACCCAGGAAATATATATTTTATATAAGATAAGTCAAATGGTACAAGAGAAAAAGAGAGCGAAGGAAGCATCGATTATGCAGAAGTTCCTGGGTAGGTGGAAGAGTATTTGATCTTATCTTACCTCTGTTCTGCACCTAGGAAGATAAACTTGTAATCAACATTATTAGTATGGAATCAAACAAATTTTAGTTTTAGGAACTTAGGCTACAGACCCAAAGTTACAATTTGCATGTACTTGTTTATGGGAAACCAGCAAAGAATTTCTTTAGGAATGATCTTTGGGCTGGGCACAGTCCTTTGCAGATGCTTGAGGGCTTTATCTTTCCCTGGGGATCTGGCTGATGCATGGTGTTAGTAACAGCTACTCACTTGGAAGGGGGTGTTGCATGACTCAACCTCCTTCCTTTTTGCATAAGGAGTTAGCGGGTGGGGTGGTCCTGAGATTTTTATTTTCCTTTACAATTGTTTGAGAAGATCATACGCTTAAACCAATGAGCCACTTGCCAAATGATACTAGGCGAGTAGCCATGTTTGGGAACTTTCAGAGGAGGATTTGTTTTCACTCATTAGGGTTTACTGGGTAGGGTGATCATATACTTTATCTACCATTGAGACAGTTGTTAAATGTTCTAGAGAAAAGGAGGTGTGATAACTCTATTATTGGGGTCAACCCAAGGAACTGTGAGATAACACAGAAACAAATCTAGAATTTGAAGTTTATTATACATTTCACTGAGCTTTAAATTCTGGTCTTACCTCATAAAACTATGCGACTTTAGGCAAATTTACTTAGCTTATCTGAATGTCTACTTTTTCATTTGTAAAATGGTGATTGTAGTCTTATCTCCAAGCATGGTTATAAGGATTAAATAAATGAGCTAAAGTATGTAAGATTCTTAGCAGAGAACCAGGAACATAGCAAGCACTTTTTGTCATTTGTGTTTGAAAGCAAACCAGCTCAAGTAGCTATTATTCCTTGAAGATTTACTGTCTGAAGTTTTCCTTTACTGAGAATTAATACTGTACTTCCTTCCTCTGGGCCTTTATAACTCTGCTAACCAAAAATATATTCTATTCTGCCTATTCTATCTTGGCTGTGATTGATTCTGTAGATGTCTATTTTGTCGAGAACTCTGGACAATAAGGTCATGTCATATCTGTCCATCCCTGTGCCTTGCACAGAGTAAGTGTTCAGTGAGGGCTGAATGCTTGCGTTGAACTTATCATAACTACATGGATTTAACAGCCCTTTATCATTATTCTTTTCCAAATTCACCACAGAATTTCTATGCAGTCATTGGCTTTCCAAAAGAAGTTATGTGTTCTCTTGATGATTTATTCACTATTTCTTTAAAATATGGTGATTTGTGAAAAAGGCAAAAATTTCTAAAAGCAAATGTGTATTTTTTGGCTAAACACAATTTGTTTAATATAAAAATAAACTGAAGCAGAGATGAAAATGTGCAAAGGAAAACTCAGAGTTAAAGCTAATTAAACAATTTGTCTTGCAGCCGTAAATACTAATAAGTGAGCATGGCTCAGCCCCTTGAATCTTGAAGTTGAACCATTAATCCTTCCTAGGCTAGCATTGGTCTAAGATTTGGTACTGCTGCCAAGTGATGGTAAGCACAGAAAAATGGTTGAATAATATTCTTCCCTACTGGGAAAAGCAGACTAGGCTTATTCATTTATTTATTCACTCAACCATTAAATAGTTATCGAGAATTCACTATGCGTGCCAAGCATACAAAGGGATACACAGATGAATAAGACAAAGTTATTACCCTCAAAGTCTAAAGGGGAAGGATAGGAATAAACAAATAATTAAAATACAGCATGATGAATGCTACAATAGAGCTCCATATTGAGTGAACAACTAGGGATGGTTCCTAACTCAGAGACGTAGAATGGATCTGTGTTTAAGAAGGACTAGTTTTAAGGAGAGTTATAAAGATGATTCATTTAAAAACAATTCTAGAAGCAAAGCTGGTATTTTTTCCTAGTGTGATAATAACAATACAGAATATTAAAATGATTTAATTACTTACCCTGAATCAATTAACTAGTTAGTGAGATTAGAATTTAGTTTTATAACACTGATTTTAAATTTCAGACTTTTTACACTTTATCCCATTGTTTATATTAATTAAAGTTAATACATGTTTGCAATTTAAAGAGTACTTTTAAAAAGTCAGGTTAGTCCATCAACAGGTAAATGGATAAACAAAATATGTTATATCTACACAATGGAATACTATTCAGCCACATGAAAGAATGAAGTACTGATATATGCAACAACATGGATGGAGCTTAAAAATATTTTGCTAAGTGAAAGAAGCCAGATGCAAAAGACCACCTATTGTATGATCACTTTGTATTAGTTTCCTAGGGCTACCATAACTAAGTTTACAAACCGAGTGGCTTAAAATAACAGAAGTTTATTGTTTCACAGTTCTGGAGTCTAGAAGTCTGAGATCAGTGTCAGTAGGGCCATGCTTCCTCTTAACCTTGTAGGGGACAATCCTTTCTTGCATGTTCCTAGCTTCTGATGAGTTGCCAGCAATTCTTGGTAGTCCTTGGTTTACAGCTGTAGCATGTTAATCTGACCCCCATGGTCACATGGCATTCTCTCCTCATATATATGTGTCTCTGTGTCTTTTCACTTCTTCTGGTAAGGACAAAAGTCATAATGGATTAAGGGTTCATCCTCTTCCAGTATGACCTCATCCTAATTAGTTATATCTGCAAACCACTTTATTTATAAAGAAGTTTACATTCTGAGGTACTGAGGGTGAGGACTTCAACGTATCTTTTTTGGGGAAACAATTCAACCCATAACAACATTTATATGAAATATCCAGGATGGGTAAACACTACATAGAAGCAAAAAACAGATTAGCGGTGGCCAGGGACTTAGGGTTAGAGGGAATAGAGAGTGACTGTTTAATCAATGTGAGGTTTTCTTCTGGGATGATGAAACTGTTTTGGAGCTAGATAGTTGCAACGCTTGTGCAACACTGTTAATGTACTAAATGCCACTGAATTGTATACAGTAAAATGGGTAAAATGGTAAATTTTATGTTGTGTATTACAACAATGAAAAATAAATTAAAACCCGGGTCAAGTTATTATTGTTCCCCTTGATCACACTTTAAACCTATTTACCTTCATTGTTAGTGCTCCACCCATTTTAGTATCCCCCATCCTGCTACTTCCTTCCTACCCCAAACCCTGGAGTCAGCACATGGCCTCCTTGCTGCAGTGCCCTTACTTTCTTTCCTAGAGTCTCCTCTATTCTGCATGTTTCTTTTCCTCATTTAACCCAAATTACTCTAAAAAATTTGTTCTTTTAAAATTCCCATTCTCAACTTTGATTAGAGACTAACTTTCCTTGTGCACTTGTGGCTGAAAAGAGAAGTGCTGTGTTTGCTACTGCACCAGCAGCTCTTCCCTATTCTTCTCCTGTTGTAGTCAAAGAATTTAATACCCTCACATAAAAAGTAGTCAATGGTAAGAAATTTCTTGTCTCTGAAATGAAAGCACATGGCCGTTTTTTCTACACATTGACTTTAAGGTCTCCCCCGTGTTGGGTAAGGCCCACTCTGTTTTACTTTGTTTTGCTCTGGGAACTCACTCACATTGGTGGAGACCAATCCTGCTGGACATGAATCTTGGCAGCAGGCAGCTGAAGAGTAAATTAGGAAGGCAGTATCTGGTGTGAAAAATAATCTTAGTGCAATCATATATACCACAAGAGTGTTAGATCCTCCTGGCTTCCAAGGACAGTTTCTACTAAATTCCTTGAATTCATGTATTTTTCTTTATTTCTAAATCTTTAACTGAACAAGCAAGAAATGATCACATATTAAATTAGTAGTAGTACTACTAATAGTAATAGTTACTGTTGTAGAGTGGACTTTATTTCCCCTTAATCTGATATTTCTTAATGGAGGAATTTTGACTTGAGTTATACTCCCAGCAATTTGGTGAGTGAAATTCATTGGTTCAAGTTCCTGAGTTATTAAACTGTGGCAATCATTGAGAATTCATTCTCTTTATTGCTTTCTTATCTATCCCAGAGCAGTCTGAGACAGCACAGGTAAGACGACAGGCTCTGCAGACTCAAACTTCCCTTGTATGTGCTTCCAAGTTACACATTTGCAGGGGATTTGAGAGTAATGCTGGCAAGGGTTTTTGTGCAGGTCAAAGCTACATTTTCTTTTTAGCCTATCAGAAATAAACATTTTCCCCCCTACTTATTTTGCTTACACTGGTCCCAAATTAGGGAGGTGCAAAGAGGAAAAGGGATAAGTATTGACATTTTTAATACTCCAGTTAATATTTATTGCACATTTGTTACATGCCAGTCATCGTGCTAATCTCTTTATTTGAACCATCTCCTTTAATACTCACGACAGCCCTATGCTTACACTGGAGACAAAGTGAGGAGAATTTCCTCTCTCTTTTTTAACAATGCCCTTCAGCCTTCAACTTCTGGGTTTTTGTTGTTGTTGTTGTTTTACCTCTTTCTCTATCAAGGATACTTATTAATATGACCCTATTTCACCTGGAGACACTTAGGAGGGTAGCAGAATAAAAGTAGCCTCAGGATCATGCCAACTTGTATTAAATTTCTCAGGCAAGAAAAGGTTTAGGAAGGCAAATTACTCAGGACACTCCAGAGCTAAGTCCAGACTTACTAAAAATACTTCGACGTTCACCAAGAATGCAATTCATGCTTATTATCCTGCTAACTTTCTTGGAAACAGATTCATGCTCACTAAATAGAAATAATTTGCTAATTTTAATTACTCAAATGTTTCTTTTTCAAGCCACATGTATTCCAAAAACATCTCTTGACCTGCTTTCTGTGAGCTGAATACTTTTTATTTGCTTTGATATTCTGCCAAGTGCCTGCTACAACATTGTTCCTAAATAAGTAATAACATACATATATATTCTTATACACTGGAGAAACGTCAGAATTGTCTGGCTAAAGATTTTTAAAATGCTTTTAGATAAAAATCAGGCACAACAACATTTCCACGAGCATGAAAATATAGATGCTTTAAAACACGTGGTTCAGAAAGAGAGCACCATTGCAAGTCCAACTAAAGTGATATCTAGTACCATTCTGTCATGCTGGTGTTAGTAACCCAGAGATATGAAAATTAACACCTCCTTACAGGGAAACAAAGGAATAACTGTGGGAGAAAAATCAGAGAGATGCCCCTGATAATAAACCAAGGAAAATCACAGCCAAAAACCTGAGGGGAGCTAGTCAATCAAAATCATTTTACCTTCAAAAAGCTCCCACTTTGTCTCCCTCTCAAGCAATTCACACTTAACTACTAGGGAACCCTGCAATAGCATTTGGCTCAAGGTGAATACATCTGCATAGATTTCCTTGTGGGTGATTTTTATTAATTTCTCTGCCTTGTCTCCTCTCATAGTGAGCCCTGACAAATCACGCCACCACTGTGGCTTTGACAAGCAGACGAGTCTAAATTGGAGTTTTCTTAAAAAATAAAAAAAAAAGTGGCACTACCTTGAGAATAGGCTCAACAAAGCAGAAAAGAGATAAGAGAATGAGGGTTTTATTCATCTCACTGTAGAGTCATTGGTGGGGGCCTGGGGGTCATTATAATCTTGTGTATGCTCATTATACTATTGCAACTTGTGAATTCAGCTGTGTTTTGATGAATAACATATGCTACCAGGGAACCCAAAGTCTCAAGAAGGAAGGTAATTCCTGCCAGCTGCATAGCACTAATGCTTGCTCTTTGGAGTAGCACCAGTATGCCCTTTTCCATTTGCATCAAGATGCACAAAAAGAAGGGCAGTTGTTTCCAAGAGCCAAGATTGGCATTTTGGTGATTTTGGCCAAGGTCGCAAGAGAGCCGGCCTAGTAGCCTCCTAGTTGGCCAGTAATTGCTAAGGCCTCCCCACATGCTTTTGTGATATGGAGCCAAATAGGGAAACTAAGCTAGTTGTCTAGTTAGAAGGAAGGGAATATTCCTAAGCTGTTTATTTCTTCCTTCCTTTCTTTCTTTTTTTTTTAAATAGTGGAGAAGAGCAACTCTAAACACTAGAGGGAGTTCTAATTTTGTTCATAGTCCTGTTTTCATTTTTAAATTAAATGTTTGCATATTAAAAAAAGAATAAGTCAAAACTTACTTTAAAAGGCATAAAAAATTTTATTGCAGGGTACTAATGCATAGGGAAATTTATTTTTTCCATTGATGAAATTTGGAAAGATTTCACTTTCATTTTTGTGGAATGAGTCAAAGTACAGACTTTTATCTTTAAAACAGTGGTATAGATAGATGTACACTGAAAGATCTCTCTTGTCTGCTCAGCTTGGACTATCCTCAGCCTCCTAATATATACAGTTATCCCACGTTAGATGAATTGTGTGTGTGTGTGTGTGTGTGTGTGTGTATGAATGATATGTTGGAAGCAAGTATTTGCATTTTTTAATATTTTCAGAATTGGAACAGCAAGTGGAAGGGTTGAGGGTTTGCCAGAAGTTTAGAACTGTTATTTCTTACGGAAAAGAAGAAGAAAGCATGAATTATATACTTTTCTCTCTAAACATGTTTAGCTGAACCACATGATGAATTATGCACAAAATAACTTCACAAAAATGAACTTAGTTATTTAAGTAAGATTTTATTTAAGTATCTCCTTGTTATGCATATAAACATATAGAAATATAAGCTGAGTTCTAGGAGCATACTTAGAAACGTAAACTTGCTTTCATTTACTAATGGCCAATAATGGATGTGTAAAAAGGACAGAAATTCTCAGTTAAACAACATATTAGTCCTGCCATATATTTTTTGCCCTAAGTAAGTAATTGCAAGAGAAACATCTTTATGAATGGAACTCTATACTAATTATTATCAGTTTATACTCATCTTCACAACACAGTTCTTTATTACTTTCAGTTTTTGTTTTGTATGCATATAGAGTATACAAGGTTTACTCAATTGCAAACATGCAAGAAATGTCATATTTTATTTATTTTAATTACATGGAATCTAACTCCAAGCTCCATGCCTGGCTGATAAGAAATTCTATCTCAATTATTCCTACCATCATTCCCCTACCATAAGCCGTGTAAAAGATCCTGTGGAGTTTAGTATACAAAGGTTGGAGTAAAACAATTAGTGTAAAACATTTGGGAAGCCCTTCTGGTCTCAGCTCAATACTAGTCTAGTAAAACGTCCATTGCGTATATCACCATATTCTATTGAAATCTGAGAGCTCTATTTTTTTCTGAAGTTTCAGAATATTTTTAAACCACAGTGCCTCCAAGTGACAGCCTGCAACCCCCTACACCTGCCATTTTTTCTTAAGGTACTGCAAATAATTGAGTCATGTGTCTCAATGCCTTTTAACCCAAGATCTCACATTCATTTTACCATCTTTCACAGTCTTAGGCCCATTGCAGCTGCTTCTTTCTTCTTAAAAGCACTAATCCATCTTGTTTCCCAGAAGAAACTTCTTCCCCAGGAGCTCAGACTCTCAGAAAACTAAATCCAGGAAATGAAGTTGTCTGCGAATAACTTCTGCTTTCTGCTTGGTAACAGAGTAGGAAGAACAAAGAGTTCTAGTTGCTCTCTTGGAATAAGGGTTAGAAAAATATTCTAAGAACAAAATACAAATTCACATCTTAATATATAATATAATCCTGCCCGCATATGTTTCTGTATTTTTTGAAATTTGTACAATAAACATGCATTATTTTAATTAGGAAAATATTTTTTATGCAGTACACTTTCTTTTGAGTTATTGTAACTAGATGTGTTTAAGCAAAAAATGTAATAAAAAGGGAGTTTTCAGAGGGAGGACTAATGAACCACATGGTCTTTAGACTTTTTATACCCTGCATGATGCTGTTTTCCAATTCCATTAAGTTTTAATAACATTATTTGCCCATATATTACTAAAAACAATGATCATTTCTTATCTCATTTTGGAGAAGATTGAAGTTTTTAAATCACATTGAATTTCTTAATTTTTTCTAAGTATTAATTTTGATTTCTACCTGTCAGAATTCTTCTGAAACAAAAGGGGTCAATCACCATTCTAACATCGAAGTGTCTGGTAAAAGTAGGAGTTAAGGTTCTAAAAACTGACTCTTGAGCAAGGCTGTTTATTCAAATGATGATATGGCAAGAGCACCAACCAATCAGAGCAGATGTATGTCACAATTCTTTAAGGGACAAATAATCACCCCGATCCTATGGTGCATCTCCAAAATTCCTTGGGTTGACTGAAATGATCACTAGGTAATTTATTTCATCCAAATTTATATTATATAATTGGGCCAAGATGACCATATTTTCCTAGTTTACTGATGGATTTGTTGGATCAAAGTGTTACATCTTCTTACAGCTGACAACTCAGCCAATATTTGGAATAACGAAATGCCAACAATGAGAAACTCTTTTGATGCAGACCACAAGTTTCCAGATATAGTTGGCCCTCTATATCTGAGGGTTCTGCATCTGTGGATTCAAACAATCATAAATCAAAAATATTTTTTAAAAATTGCACCGGATCTAAAAAATTTTTTAAAAAATACACCTGAGCTAAATATGTATAGGCTTTTTAAATCATTGTTTCCTAAACAATAAAGTATAACAACTATTTGTATAACATTTACATTGTATTAAGTATTATAAGCAATCTGGAGATGATTTAAAGTATATGGGAGGATATGCATAGGATATATACAAATACTACACCGCTTTATATCAGGGACTTGAGCATGCATGGAGTTTGGCATCCATGGGAGGTCCAGGAACCAATCGTGCATGAATACTGAGGGACAACTATATACTAAATGCCTTTTCAAGGTCTCTAATTTGTTCCAAGAAGAGGTTTACTGACTCAGATAAATTCGTGGGGGTGTCTTCATAATCTAGTCTTCTGACAGTGAACTGTTCAATGATTTGAACTGAATTGATTCCCCCAGGAAAATCATTCCCAAACATTTGGAGAATAAGTACTTGGTGTCTCTTCTGGCTGCTAGGTCAGAGGCACCGTTAAGACCAGCTTCCTTTGCATTTGGCCTATGTCTGTTTTGTACTGTGAGTTTTGAGGTCTCTGCCTTAGATTTGATTATGATAGATTATTAGTTACTTTTCTGTAGATCAGCAATGTCCAGTCGAACTTTCTGTGATGAAGGAAATGTTCTATACCTGTGCTGTTCTGTATAGTAGCCTCTACACACATGTAGCTATTGGACACCTGAACTATGGCTAGTGTTAGTGACTGAGGAGCTGAATTTAAATTTTCATTTACTTTCAGTCTATTAAAACTTAAATATCCATCTGTAACTCCCATATTGTATAGCAGAACTCTAGATTCATTAAACCTCTCTCACACAGAATTTTAATTAAACAAGCAGTTTTGTATTTGAGATTATATGATGAGATGTGAAACTCCAAAATGACGTTCAAAATATATTTTTTGATTGAATAAATGATTTCCTGATAAAGATGTGAACTCAAAGCCAGATAAGTATTTCAGATAATGGTGACCATTAATCATTAAATGATATCTGGAGATCTGTATGCCTGTTTGTCACATAGATACAAATTAGATATTGCCTACCATTTCCCTTTCAAATAAGTGAGATTTAAGCAGAACTATGAATAGAATTCCTGCCAAGTCCCAGTCAGAATTAGATAGGAGGAGGCAGCTAGATGACTAGAGACTCAAGAGAGGGGTGGGGACCTCAGTAAAATCTGCACTCAATCAAGACTTCATGGACAGCATAGCTAGAGATGATGCCAAAGTGAAAGCTACAAAGGCCAGGATTGAAATGCATAAAGAGGGACAGGAATACTACTACTATGACAAAAATAATACTAAATATAGCAAATATTTATTTGCAGGAATAACAGTGGCAGGACCCTGTGCTAAGTACCTAACATGTATCATTATAGTTCATCTCACAACAAACCCATGAAGGAGTGCTAATAACATCCCCATTCTATGGCAATTAAGTATCCCACACCACCCTATGAATAGTTAAGAAACAAACTGGACAGATTGAGGTGGGATTAAGGGAGCTGAAGTAATAAAGGAAAGGTGTGTAAGGAACTACTAGCCAATGCACACAGAGAGATTAGAAGTCAAAACCAGATTAGTAGGAGTAGCAAAGCAAAGAAGTATTGGAGCAAGTGACAATTAGCAGACTGTACAGGCAACTCCACCTTAACAAGACATCCAGTGAAATAGCTCCTCTGGTACCAGCCAATTCATAAGGTGATACTCTGATTGCAGATTTATGCAACTCCAAAACTTCCCTCTAACAGAGGAAGACAGATTTGACTTGCCAAGGCTATATATGAAGTATTACTAACTGCTTATACCAGCTGCTGGGTTTGTTCAGAAAAATAGTAGAAGAGCTGTCATTTGACTCATTAGTTTGTAAGTTGCATTAAGATGCTCTAATATGTTAGCTTTTCAAAACCATTGTGTGTTTAAAGATTTAATGGCAGTTAGATGAGTTCTGCTTCTTTCTTCTAATAACTTTGTCCATCAAAAACAATCATATATTGTATTCACTTTAAATGAAAGAATTGAACACAAATATTTTAAGAGGAACATCACCAAACAAGTCCTGGTTAACACTTATATAATCTGCAGCAGTGAGTATTAAGCTGCATTGAGGTTGGTAGAAGAGGCCAGAGGAGACATTCCCCATCCCCACCTGAGCCCTGACATACATGCACAGATTCTCTAATATACTTTCCTTTGACCACCTTAGTTAAGAATTACCAGAGGATTTAAAAGGGTATTTTGTGCTATTGGAAATACCAAATATTTGATTCCCTTTATCCTTCAGTCTATAGAAATGTCTATTTTATAATACCCGCAAGTATTGGTATATCAAAGTACACTGATTTCAGTGCTTATTTTAAAAACAAAAAATTAAAAAACAAACAAAAGCCTTCTAGCTCAAATTCAGGTCTTCTGGAAATAAGTTATTTTGGGGGAGAACTCTGTGGGTGGCTTTAACGTCTTATTTTTGCACTGGGAATGCAGCTGTCACTTGTTAACAAAATTATAGAGAGTAAAGCCCTGTTACAGTTGGCTATTTAGTCCACAGCCGGGAGGCATCTTTTTCACAGTATATTCCCTGGTGACTTGTCTAATCCAGTTTAAAATGACTAAAATGATAAATCCAGAGAACTTTTACTGAGACACTATAAAATATTCTAATAGAACTTAATTGCTCCAATAATATTACCAGATTCATCATCTACTGCAAGGAAGTAAAAGGAAAAGTTGAACATTTAATTTATAAATTTATTTTTAAAGAGCATATAGCATTTTGGTAATCCTAAGAGTCAACATGAAATTATCAGTCTGGGTGAAATGGAATTAATTTGGTGTATTTAGCACTAGAAATTTTAAAAAATTAAAAAAATAATGCTATGACAATGATGAGAGATATTTCTTTGGCCTAGTAGAAGAATCATAGGAAGAATTACTGGCTGTTTAATACCAACCTTCATATTTATTTAATACCAGTCTTCATAGACTAGACATAAATTAGGAAGGCCAACTCTAGAAAAAAATTTTAAGCTGGTAAAAGTATTCTCCACACAGCTTCTTTAATTTTTTCTTCTTTATTTTCTCCTCTGCACTGGCCCAGTGATTTCTGCTACACCTTTGCAACATATAACACCATACTCTTAAAACCTACCCCAGGCCAGAATCCCTTGGATTATAGAAATTCATTGCTTTCTTTTCTACAGCCCTTTATCCCTGATTTTTCAAATCTCAGCTACCCTTTTTTCTCATTTCCTCAGATATTTGATCCATTTCAGGTGACAAATGAATAATCTGATAAGCAAGTTAATGTTTGAAAAATAATTAGCTTTCACATATATATTTTCTACCCTTCATAAAATACCCATAATCAAACATTCTCTTTATCATAAAAGGGAGGGACAGTGTAATGTCAGTATAGCAGATTCCAACAGGCAAATGTGTAATATTACAATAATTCATTTGAAAATAAAAGGTTTAATACCCAGAATATTTTATTCATGAAATCAATTTTATAAATTCTGGTTAGGTGACCAGCTAGCCTATATAAGCTTAATTAATCCATATTTCCTTTGGGTATCACTACACTGTGTTCCTTTGTTGCTAAGAGAAAATATCACCACTTTCAAATGAGAATGCATGACTACTGATGTGAGCAAGTTGGCCATTTTCTCATCTCATGTTCTAATCTCCAGAAGACAACTCCCTAACATAAGCAGAACTTCCATGACCTCTCCACCTTTGTGGATATAATAGTAAGAGGAACAGTAAGGGATTGTTAGTCTCAAAGGAGATAAAAGTGGTTAGGGCAGAAGGTGGTGAAAGTAGTATTCTAGTTAAGAGAACAGTGAAACACCAGTTCTAATGAATATCTAAAACAAGAATAAGGTTTCTGTTTATGCAGTGATTAAGAATTTTATGGTGTTCATTCTGTACACCTATGCACCAGGAGACTTATGGAAATAGAATCGATCCTCATTTAGAATATTTTCTATTCCAGCCTTCCAAAAGTTGCCTAGGTGCCACTTTTGTATAAAATGGATAATAGTTTCCATACGAACTTCTGCTTTTACAAATAACATAGGACAGACTAAAATTTCTGCCTTCCTTCCTCCTTCCCTCCCTCTCTTCCTTCCTTCCTTCCTTTGTATCCCACAATCAGCTTTATTTGGCTTGCTCTGAACACAAACAGCCTAATGTCATTTGAAATTAAGTTCTAAAATTTGATACATTTTCTAAATGAAATATAAAATTTTCATTTCTTATTAAATAATAAATTATACTTTAGAAAGTTAAAATTATAGACTTTTAAATAAATGCATGCTTCACTAGGGAAGAATTTTTAGTTTCTTTTAGGCATTTATAGTTTGTCTTTGTTTATGTAATCTAACCATGATAAAATATAATTTTTGATCAGTAATATTTGGAATTTGTTTTTTATTGCTTATTTGCTTTTGATTGGCTTATCTAGCAGTTAAAATGAAGAAATTTATGAAGAAATATAAAATTGTAAGTGGAGATTCTGAACAGTTCAGAGTGGCCCTGTAATACTTTTAGGTTGTAAATACTCTTCTTGTTAAAGCTTTATGGATTATTGATGCTTTCATTAATTTAAAAAATCCTAATTGGCCATCTGCAAAGTACATAACGCTGTCTTAGTGGATGTCTCAGTCTAGAGATAGAGCTGTGCATCTGAGAGATATTTATCTGTGGTAAAAATTATCAAGAGTGATGTGGGAGCCCTTCATTTAACAAGATACGAGGTAACACACAGCAAATTAAGATAAAAATTATTTTCTTCAACTAATTGGTTAGTCAGTAATAACTACAGGCTATGAAACCTATAACAATATTTGCAGTTAGCACCAATTTGGTAGAGACTTTGATTTCTACAGTTCAGAAGTCTCATTTATAGTAGTACACATTCCTTGATGATTTATTTTGTATATAGCTTTTCTAACTCATTGTAGACAGACAATATAGAAGAGACAAGGACATCATCTAAATTTTCTAAAGATTTTTTAAATTGGTATATGCCATGCATTGCATATATATGCTCTTCATTAAATGTTCTCTTTGATCTTCCATTTATTTTGTTAATTTTTCAAATAAAATGAGACCTAGTAGTTAAATGACTTTCCATATTGTCTGTGTCTGGATAATAGCATAAGACAGGAAAGCATTTTGTTGCTGACAGCCATTGGGTGAATGCAGGGAAAGGGCCAGTTGTAGCCCTCCACTTCTGCCTGTGTTGTTGCAATGTGCATTTATAAAACAGCTTTTGCTTCACATTTTTATTTTTAACACTTGCAAAGAAAGAAAAAAAGCTGTAAGTTCCTGAGCACGTGGAGTTAAGCGTGATGGCTCTCTATTAAGTGATCCATTTGCTTATACCCACCCAAAGAAAACCCTGTTTTCTTTGCATAAAATCTCTTCATTCTAACAGATCTTTAAGTTGTTGAATGTCTTTCTGCAGCACTGTCTTTTTTTTATATCCCAGGCGGCATAACCTGGGTGTTATCTAGTACTCATAAAGTGGGGTAATAAAAAGAAAATTCAAGGTAACAAAAAGGAAAAATTCAAAATAAAAGGAAAAAACTAATATGGGGATAGAAAATACTAGAATTCAAGAAAACTGATTTTCTAGGACTTGCTGGCTGCTAATTGTATGACCATGGGCAGGTCAAAGCTCTCTAACAATTTAACCTGATGATCTGCACAATGAAGTGTGATGAGATGGTATGTAAAATTGTTTAAGCATATTATAAAAATACTGAATGGATTTAATGAAGGCATAGCAAAGTAACATAGGTAAATTACTTTCTTAATAATACTACCTAAATGTTTTTAACCAGCATATTGCACACCTCCTTTAAAATAATTAAAAACTTGAATATTTAGAAATACTTTTGCTCAGTAAATTTCTCTTCAAACCTCTAATGACTCCCCTACCATTCAAGGCACTTTGCTATGGCATCTAAGGCCCACGTGATCTGACTCTTAAGGTCTCTACCTACTTGCTACCTCTTTGATGTCAATGCCTGCAACTTTCTTCCTTATACCTGAGTGCCAGCCATATCTGCATGTCTTATCCTTATGTTTCTTTCATATTTATGATCAAATATCTTGTCACTAGGGAAAACTTCCCAGACCACATTTTATAAAATAGCACACACTCCATCTCTCTTAATCTCCTTAATCTGTTTTATTTGTATTAAAATCTGGAACCAATCTCCTTGGATTTCTAGTTCTGCCATTTAATAACTTTCTACTTGATCAAGTTACTTAATCTCTCTGTGCTTCATTTCTCTCATCTATAAAATGAAAGTACAAATAGTACTTTTCTCATACATGAATTAAAAATAATAATTTTTAAGAGCATTAACCATATCTGGCATACAGTGTTACATAAGTGTTTATTACTATTATTATTATTTTTATTACTATTGTCATTGATTATAACAAGGACCAAAAAGTCTTACATTTGTAGGCCTCTTACTATCCACCAGAACAATGTCTATGAAATACATTGGAACCAAATACACAAAATTCATGAATGTAGCAAATCTTTCTGACTTCTCAGACTTTCATAATCACCATGCAGAAGATCCTCATGTGGGATGCAGCATTTTGAATATTTTATTGTAGCTAATGTTCTCCAGGAGTCAATGTTACCCTGAAAGGTTTAGGGCAGAGGTGACTTTACTACAGTAATCTTAACTGAGCTTTCCATAGGGATTCCCTGAGTTACAGGTCAACCTGAAAATACAGAAGGATTTCCCTCTTAAAAATAAGCTTGCTAGTGTCCAATGCATTTATTATGGTCTTTTCTGTATCCTATGTAGACTAAAGGAAGAGAAGGTATGTCTAAGTTAGCAAGGTTCAAAATACAGCAGCAAATAATTGATTATATAGCTGTATACATCCTGTGTCCAAGTTATTCTTCCCTGATGTAGCTGTATGACCTACCTGAATCCATTATTTCCGATGTCCACCTATCATGGTCTTTTTGTTTTTCTGTCTCAATACAGGCAAAGGGGTATCTTAGTTCATTTGTTTATATTCTCAGAAAACTATAAAGTTATGTAAGTTTTCTGAATATGGTCCGTTTCCTGCTATTATTGCCACATTTCCCTCTACTTCAAAGATATGCATAATTATACTCCATCTTCTTAGCCCTGTCCCTATAATCTATTTTCTTATTCACAGCAGCTGATGGTTTTAAATAATAATACAAACCTCCTGCCAGTTAGGGCACAATCTTAGTACTGATGAAGGTGGAGTCCACTGCAAATATTGAGATGTCTAGTTTCCAGGAGGACCAGAGACTCAAAAACACCCACGCACCCTTTTGTAACAAACCACATAGATTGATAATGTCATAGATTTAAGTAGATAATGAAACTTTCTCATTTTACCTGGTTTTCTCCATCTCACTGAACTTTGTTTTCTCTTAGCATAATCATTGGGAAAAGAAGGGTGAAATAATTACATTTCTGTTGAATTCTCTCTCCTGCAACCCTCTGCACCTTTATCTCGAAAGGCAAGAAAGTGGTTTTCAGGTACTCACTGTCCCATTTTGAACACATGATAATGATGCCCTATGGATCTGTACCTTCCAGTAAAATACAATGGTATTTAACACTCAGTGAAATCATGAAGAGAAGATAGAAATCAAATTACTACTGCTCATTGTGTTTTTTTTTTTCTCAAAGGAAATTTTAATGATTACCACCTGTATCTTTGAAAAAGCTTAAAATCTACTTTACAGCTCTGCAAATTAGAATTAAAGTTATGTGGATATCTTTTATTTCCTAAAATGATATTGAATATTTAGAAAAGTACGTGAGTCTCAAGCGTCCTTAGTCTCCCTGAAGATAACCTGCAATTTACCTTCTTTCTAGTAGGAAATAGGTTTTACTTGCTCTTTGAAGAAGCCTCACACTGCCAGAAAAATGAAACTTCTCTATAAAATATCAGAAATATTCCAAATGCTAGAAAAACAAACATAGAAAATCCTATTATCTTCTGAGTATTTGTAGAGATCTATCCTAACCATCTGTGTCACCTGTCACTAAGTCAAAGTCACTTTTTAAATGCCTTAAGCCACTTGGCCCTCTCGCTAGGAAAAAGACAAATTAGAAAAGGATCTTCTGGGGCCATTTTGAAAACCTTTTCTGATGAGGACCACACAAATTGAAATGGTTGACTGAGTAGGCATGGATTGGTACATAGAAATTTTCATTCATATTCATATAATAATTAAAATTTTGAATACTATATTCTTAGATTTCATTTGATATACCAGATGTAGCATATTTTCAACAAAAATAGCACTGTCATTTACTGACAATTTACAATGAGTAAACACTGCAAAGCATCCCATCATTATCGTCACTTTGTAGGTGAGAAAACTGAGGTTCATGAAGTTTAAGTCATTTGTATAAGGTTAGACAGTAAAAGCCGAAACCGGCTTTGAATACAGGCTATCCAATCCCACTGCCTAGTTCACACAATAAATTATAGTACCTCTGTCTATAAAATACAGTCCTGGAAATACACATGTAGTGATCCTTATTTTTTCTATTGAAACAATCCAATATCTCATTATAAAATTGGAATCATTGTTATTGGAAAATGTTTTTATATCAGGGCTATGATCATCAAAATTCTATAATTTATATTTGAAAACATATGCTTCACAAAAGATGATTTTAAATAAAAATAAGGTGTTTAAACTCTTAGACAAAATATGAATAAAATTCTAAAGTTAAATTTATTCCAAAAATTAAGAAAAGTAAAAGATACATTTATGTAAATAAATATATGGGTATGTTTACATACACCTATGTTTTAATTAAATTTCTACTTTGAAGCAATAATAGGTTCACATGTAGTTGTAAGAAATAATACATAGAGATTTCATGTACCTTGTGTTCACTTTTCCCCAATAGTACATCTTCCAGAACTTCCAAAATAGTCAAGATACTGAGCATTCCCATCACCACAAGGATTTTTCTGTAAGAGTATTCTACTGCTGCTATTAAAAAAAAAATACCACAATTTAGTGGCTTAAAACAACACAAATCTTTTATCTTACAGTTCTAGTTGTCAGAAGTTTGAGACCCATCTCTTTGGGCTAAAATCAAGGTGTCAGTGGGGCTAAGTTTTTATCTGGAGTTTCTAGAGAAGAATCCATTTTCTTGACTTTCCCAGCTTCCGAAGGCTACCTTCATTCCTTAACTCTTGGCCTGCTTCCATCTTCAAAGCCAGAAATGTCCTATTAAATCTTTCTCATATTCTATCACTGTGATGTTGATTGTTCTACATCCCTGTTCCTCATTTAACAGACTCTTGTGTTTACATTGGGCCCACTCAAATAATATAAGATAATCTCTTTATTTTAAGGTCAGTTGATTAGCAACCTTAATTTCATCTGCAACCTTAATTATTCCTTACCAAGTAACGTAATATATTCAAAAGTTCAGAAGATTAGGATGTGGTGTTTTTTGACAGGGGTGTGGTGAAGTTGGGCATTATTCTGTCTTCACACTTATATTGCCCATTTATAGCCACACCCACTAACCTATTCCCTCTATACTCTCTTCTTCCCATTCTTAACCCTTGGAAAACAATAATCTTGTATGCGTTTTTGTAACTTGATCATTTCAAGAATGTTATACAATGGAAATACATAGCTGGTAACCTTTGGCTTTTTCACTCAGTCTAATTCTCTGGATAGTCATTCAAGTTGTTTTATATATGAGTAGTCCGTTCCTTTGTATTACTGAGTAGTATTCCACAAATGTACCATAGTTTTTTAACTATTCATTTCCTGAAGGATATATAGTTCTTTCCCATTTTTGACTATTTCAAATGAACCTGCTATAAATATTAAGTTATAGGTTTTTATATTAACATAACTTTTAATTTCTCTGGGATAAATACCTAGGAGTGTAAACTACTGGGCTATATGGTAGGTACATGGTTCATTTTTTAAGAAACTGCCAAACTGTTTTCCAGAGTTAAAATCCCAACAGCGACATATAAGTGATCTGCGTCCATGACAACATTTGGTATTGTCACTATTTTTATTTCAGCCATTTTGATCTGTATGTAGTGATATCTCATTATCATTTTAATTGGCACTCCCCTAATGGCTCAGGGTGCTGAACATCTGCTTATGTGCTTATTTGTCATGTATATATCATCTCTGGTGAAGTCTATTCATGTCTTTGACCATTTTTTAACTGGATTTTTTTTTCTTTCTTTCTTTTTTTTTTTTAACTGCTGAGATTCAAGAGTTCTTTATATATTCTAGCAAATAGTTCATTGTCAGATGTGGTTTGCCTATATTTTCTCCAACTCTGTAGCTTGTCTTTTTAATCCTCTCTACAAGATCTTTTGCAGGGCCCAAGATTTTCTTTTTTGATTTTGATGAAGTCCACTTTATCAATTTTTTTTCTTTTATTCATCATGCTTTTGGTTTTAAGTGTAGAACTCTTTGCTTAGTTTTAGATTTGAAGATATTCTTCTATTTTTTTAAAAAAATTTTACAGCTTTACATTTTACATGTAGGTCTGTGATCATTTAGAGTTAATTTTTGTACAAAGTGTAAAATTTAAGTTGAGGTTCATCTTCCCTCATCCCTCCCAAGGATACCTAATTGCTTGAGCACCATTGGTTGAAAGGCTATCCATTCTCCATTGAATTGCTTTTACAACTTTATCAAAAATCAGTTGGGCAAATTTGTGTGGCTCTTTTTCTGGATCCTCTATTTTGTTCCATTGATTTATGTGTCTATTCCTCTACAACACATAGTCTTAACTGGTCAAATTTAGAACTCATTGCATTTATTTATAATTCTTTGAAGGTCTTCAGCATGTGTAGTGATATCTCCTGTTTCATTTCTGATATCAGTAATTTGTGTCTTCCTTCTTTTCTTGCTTGTCAGTCTTAGTGTAAGTTTGTCAATTTTTTTGATATTTTGAAAGAACCAGCCCTTTGTTTCATTGATCTTCTATTATAATTTCCTCTATTGTTTTTCTGTTTTAAATTTCATTGGTTTCTGTCTTTACCCTTATTATTTTCTTCTTTCTGCTGCTTTGTGGTTTTGTTTGTGTTTTTTTCTCTTTTTCTAGGTTCTGGGTAAAAATCATAACTAGACAATTAATAATATCCTAAAATTATCCATATTATCAGCTTCTTTAGGTTGCAGAGAACCTAGAGTTATGTCTCTTCCTGGGATGGCCTCTATCCACTGACTAATGATACGGATCTGGACATCACGACTCAACTTATGAAAACTCAAAAAGGTCTTTCAGGCTCTAGAGCTACCTCTGGGGTTAGCCAAGGCTGTTATGGGACCTGCATTAAAATTGACTTTTTGCTGTGCCCAATCCTGCTTTTTCTTTCCTTTCCAGTGCTCTTGCACCTACAGGCTGTCCATAATAAACATCCTTCATGATAAAGAAGGATATCAGAGTCACTTCTTAGTGAACTCAACCTGCCACAGAGTTTCATAATTGTTGTATTTTAACTAGAGTGATTAGTCAGATTTTCACTTTTTAATACTGATATACTTTGATTTATTTTTATTATGTTAGTTTGTGCTTTCAATTTAATCATCTTATCACTTTTGTGTTGTCTCATTTTGCCTTCTTTTGGATGATGATTTCTTCCTCTTTTTTTCTTTTTCTTTTTCTTTGGAAGATAGGCAGTCTTATTTTATTATTTTCCCCTTGAAAATATGATGTTTACATTCTTTTGCTATTTATTTGTTAGTTGTTCTAGATGTTTCATTTTGTATAAATAAAAAAATTCTAGAGTTATTCAAATTTCTTTACTCTTCTACAATTTATTACAATGAAATAAAAGCATTTTCACTCTGATCTCTATATTACCAAAGTTATCCAGTATTTTAACTTTCTCATTAATTTTAATCTTAAAAAATAATTATTATTATCCTTAAATAGAGGCATTATTTGTTTACATTAACTCTCTATTATTATCTCTTCTTTATTTCTGAAATCTCCAATTACATAAATCTGGGGCCTTTGTACTCTCTCCTCCCTGTCTCTTACTCCCTCTTTCATATTGAAACAGAGTTTTTAAAGCAGTTCATCTTTCTGTGATGTATTCCATATAATTTATTAAACTATATTTCCTGGCTAAATATTTTACCTTCAGTGAAATCTAATTGATTTTTAACCTGTGTCATTTTAAATTTTGATTTCTGTATTTTCTTTTATTTCTACTAGTTCCCTTTGAAATCATTTTCAAATCTGCTCAGTCATTTTATAGTTTCTTGTATCATGTTTATGTTCTCAATCACCTTTGTATTTATCTAGACATATTAAACATGCTTTTTAAAAATCTTGTATCTGATAATTGGTAATATCTGAAATATTCATAGCATACACTCTATGTCTGTTTCTGTTGTTTTTTGCTTATGGTGCTTTCTTTCTTCATGTTTTTTTGGTGAGCCCATAATGCTCTGATGTAATTATTTGTGTTATGTTTCTATACTGTGTTCTTAATACTTATTTTTGTGTATTTTTTCCAGGTTTCTGTGCCAACCACTTTAAAATAATGTATCTTTTTGGGTTTTTTTCCCCCACCCTTATAAGTATGGCAAATTTCAGGTAAAAATTCAAATAAGGACCTCCAAAAAGAGCTTACTCCTCCCACCATATCTAGCATCAAGGTTGAGACAGCTTCAACAGCTTTATGTGGGAATCTCCTATTCAACTCTCCATTTGTAGCTATTCTCCTTTTATCAATGTTCTATGTTGGCATTAAAGCTGAAACTTCAGGTACCAAAACATCTCAGGCTCTCCCATGTTGACAGCTACCCTGAATTCTGGCTTATAACTCAGGATATGTGTTTTCTCTTCTTCTGAGGTCTCTGTTAATGCCTTGCTTATTTGCCAATGGAGCAATTTATTGAAAAGTTTGTGTATGTGCTTAAAAAAGTATATATCTATTTTCTGTGTTTCACTGACAGTGTTGTAGAGGGTATGTGGTAATTAAAGTTTTTTTTTAGCTCTTAAATACAGAGTAGTATTTTTAGGCAAATGCTAATACTTGTTCCTGGTTAATGGAGTTCAGTATACAAATAAGATGACAAAGTAGTATATTATTCTCTGCTTCACTGCTACTCTAGGACCTATGCTATATTAAGTTTTGATAGCAAAGGCTATGAGAAGTGCTGTACTGAGGAACCATAGTTTTTACCTTAACATTACTTGACTAGAGACTTATCTTTTATACCACCTGTAATATCTTTGAATATCAATTGAGTATTTATATTTGAAGGTATATAACAAGTTATACCTAAATGAGACAGGGAATGGCATTTTAGCTTTCAGAAAAAAAAAAACAATTTTAATGTTTCTGATTCAATTGAAATTCAGCTCACATAAGTATGTTATGGAACTTAGAAAAGCTAAGTTTGATAAGAAAAGTGAAGTCTTTGACCCTGGCAATAAGGACATCTATCGTTTATTGGAAAATATTCAGAAAAAGGAACTCTATAAATATCTTCTATCTGATAAATGTACAACCTTTCTCTGATGAGGAAACAGAGTTTCTTTGGTTCATTGAAGGAAATAGAATAATTTTTTGTCTTAAAGAATTTTTTCTGTGATTTCTCAGATTTTCAAAATGTTTGAGTTTATGTAAGTCACCTTGCAAGTTGTAAAGAGTTTAAGTTTTGTACTCTATTGAGAAATTCAAAGAACACATCAAATCAATTACATACCTGATTTGGGGTACTTTACTTCAATCAAATGTATGGACATGAATATAGGAAGGTAAAAAAAGAGAAAGATAATTGTTTTAGGTCTGAATGTTTTTTTATATAATTAAAAGACTGTAACACATCCCATTGCTGGCAATAGTTTAATATAATATCATAATTATAAATGCCTCAATGGTCCTTTATCATCTGATTTTGACTGTAATGAGCATTATACTAAGCTTCATTGACTTGCATACAAAATATCTGTTTTCTCCAAAATATGTAAAATATGGGGGAAGCCTAATAAAATTTCAGGCTTAAAAAGAGCTTTCAAGATAGTCAAACTTTATTAATGTTCCGGAATTTGTCATGACCAGACCTGCCCTGCAGAAAATACTCGGAACTGCATTTACATGAATCAGCACAATTGATACCCACCAGTGTAAAATCACTCAAAAAGGCTAAAGCTCACAACTCTTATAAAACAATAGCACAAGAGGGAAAATAAAGAAATAAGATACTACCCAACATGATGAACAGAACAGCATCCCACATATTAATGTTCCATATACTTCATTTTCCTTTTATCTTCCTGGGCTATTATGTGTTTGGACACCTACAGATCTATCCACCTAGCTATTTAGGCTAGTGGTAAATATAATTTTAAAATTATATTTTATAAGAAAAGCAAAAAAAAAAAATGCCCCCTAAAAAAACCATTTTTTTTCTTAGTACTGTACAAAGAGAAATTATGTTAAAGGAATGGTAGCCTCTTGACCTGCTGATAGCTATTTTTCTCTGTGTTAAACTCTCTTTGATTAATTAAAAGTTTTGCAATAAAGTTAAAAACAAAGGTGACCTTTTTTTTCAGCTAACTTTAGGGAAGATTTTATCCTTGAATAACCCTTTGTATTCTGACTTATGAATACATTTTTGGGTTAATCTGGTAACTTTAAATTCATAAATTTGTATAGAAATATCAACCTTTATAAAAAGCACAAAACCAAGTAAGGTTATTACCAACTGGTTTTGGGTTTTTAAGAAACAAAATGCCTTCTGAGCAATTTCTATAAAAATAGCCAATAGCCTCTGGGGCTTCCCAGAAATTTATTTTAAGAAATAATAACTATGATTTGTAAGTTTATTTAATGCAAAAATGGGACTTAAAATCACTTAGTAAAGCCCCCTACTTACAAGATATTGTAAAACAGCCCATATAAAGCAGACAGTTATGCTATTCTGAATTCTTGAGAGTAAAATCAAGTATTTATTCATTACTTACAGGCAAGAAGTCTTATAGCATCAGTACAGCTGAAGTTTTTTCTTAGCTAATAATGACTGATTTTGATTAGACTGTAAGTGTTGGCCCTTTAAAGAGACACAATCATGTGTTCTTTGGAGGCCCCACATGCACTGCTACATTTTACCACTATTTTCTTGACATGAGTGATGCACTTTCTGGTGATGAACTATTGTAACCTCCACTTACCACCTGCCCTTGGTGACTCACACCTAACTGTTTTATTCCTGATGTCACTATAAGCTACTGTCTTGTGCAGGTGGTATAAGATGATATAAGCCTAGCCACTGTTCTTTAGTATTCACTTAGCCAGTAAAAATTCACGTGTCATTGTCAGGACAAATGTTAAATTTCCTACTAGCTTCTTGTTTCCAAATCCTTTAAGAAGGAAGCCGATACCAGCTTATATACTCATGTATGCCCCTCAAACCCCAGCAGACACATGTTGAGCTCATTTAGGAAAGCACTAAGTTCTGCTCTAGAGACATAATAAGGAGTACTGTACAATTGGAGTAAACAGGCACCCAGAAGGGGAGTGCAGTGCCTGCCTCTCCTTTTCTCTAATACACATGACCTCTCTGATGGGTCCTCTTGGAGTCCTCTCACTTGCTTTAAGGAGTCTTTCCCTACTTATGAGATAGGAAACTAACTATACAATGTACTTTCCCCTAAGATAACAGCTCATTATCTCAATCAATACCTGGGAAGTTCTGGTCTTTTGGTTTTGTAAGCAGGTTGGGAAGGGATTGAGCATCAAAGGACCATCAGTTGCATCTCTGAGTCCTGTGGGGATACATGCTTCAGTGCCTTTGTGGGAATACTTATGGACCAATGTTATCTTTGGGCCTTTAGTGGAAATTTTAACATAACAAAGTGAGTATGCTATTCCATTATTTGTTTCATGAAAGTCCTTTTTTTGCAATTAAAGCTGAACTCAAGTATCATCCCTTCTGTAAAAGCTTTACATAGTGTCTATTTCAGGAAAAAAACCATCACAAGACTAATAGTGTTTACAAGACAGTGTGAAATCAAATAGTAATCTGTATGATCCATGCAGAGCCGGAATTGAAGGGATGGAATGGGTAGAAGTAATAAGGGAACACATCTAGAGGAGGTAGGGCTTGAGCAATAGGATATCCATCCTCCCCTTCTTCCTCACTAACAGAATTCTGCTTTTGTGGAGGGCAGCTATAAGCTCTTTTTTAACCACAGCCACAGCAACAATAACAAATTACATTTGCCAGTTTCTCTGCATATGAGTGTGACCATATGGCTCAGTAGGCCAGACTCAGTAATATTAATAATGATGATTTTATTCATTTCCCATCAAAAGGCTATTTGACATTATTAAATTAAAATAACATTTTGTTGTTTTTATAATTATTTTTTAATTTATCAAATACATGTAAGGAGCCAAAGAGGTCAATAAATATTAATTATAATTAATCATTACTATGTACTTATATCATTTCTCTCCATAGATATAAATTATCTATGACATTGCTTGTGCAATTATGTTATTAATTAACATAACATGTTAGGTCTCAATAAGTATTATCAATTGTGCTATCAAAGCAATATTGATTGAGTAGCTTCTTTATTTTGCATCTGGCACTATTTTTTGCTCTAGGGATATAGTAGTAGACTATTCATAAAAAATTTCATATTCTCAGTGAGCTTATTGCCAGACAATAGACAAAATAAGTAAAATGTATAGTACATAAGATAATGTTATATTAATTGATTAATAAGATGAAGGAGGTACATTTCTTATAAAAATTAGTTTTTATGAACTGTGAACGTATGTTATTTTTGTATTTAGTACCAAGTATCTAGTTTCAGATATAAAGAAATAAAACAAGGATACTTGGAATAATTCGAGAAGAATAATTAGAGAGGAATAATTAGGAGGCATTTGAAAAGTTGGAAACAAAACAACTTATCACATGCATTTAGTTTTTTGGTAAAACAATGAAATATATCACCAAAAGAAGTCAGGGACACACCCACCTGAACCCAAAGATTGATCCCAATGAGTAAGAAAGCCATGCCTTACTATTCTGGCAAATAGACTGAATGACCCAGTTATTCTTACATTTATGATATATCCTGTCTTATTACATCCTTAGTAAAATTGTGGTCAGTATAAAAACACTTTCAAATTATTAATCTAAAAGGTGCAACTGAAAAGGGGGAGGTTAAAAGAAAGACAATTGTTTCACTCTTTCTCAGGGATACTGCTTTAGGGGAAAAAAAAAGATTATTGAAGTAAAAAAAATTGAGAGAAAATATAGAATAAAATGTGCCTTTAATTATACTTGGATTGATAACTGACTTCAAGCCTTTTAGAGGAGAGGCAAAATTTAGCAATAATACATACCTTTGAACAGAAAGAGAGTCCTCTCCAGTTTATATAGTAGGAGAACAATGCCAAATAGGAGAGTAGGTGAAGATTTTTTGCTAGTGCTTTATTCTTTCCTCTGGGAGGTGTACAGCGAACTTCACCATGTACCAAAGAAAACATAAGTGAGTCATTACTCTGCTATAGAGACAGCACTTCAATTCTGGGCTTTTCCTTTTCTATAGAAAAAAAAATGTGAAGCTAAAAGCCTTTGCAAACGCCCTCACGACTTCCTGATATCTATCAGTTCCTACAATAGAGTCCGACTGCCCAAGGCAACTGATGAACTTGCCATGGCTCCCCTTTCCCTCAAGATTGGCCCAGGCTCCTGGGTATGACTTTCATTTTCTCAAATGCGAAGGCTTTCCACTGATGCAGGCATATGTGCTGCCCCTCTTCCATACTCCTCTCTTTCACACACACACACACTCCAGCCAGCAGGACATTTACCTATCATTTCTAAGTTGAAGAGAATGGGGGAAAGTAACAGGTGAGGATAATATTTAGCAAAAAGACACCCATGCTGTGTAAAAAACATGATATAGACTGCAGTGGCTGAATGGAATAATGATTTAGAGATAAGCATTGACATGATCAAATCTTGCTCTATCCTTTACCAGCTATGAGATTGATTGCTTTGTTTTGTTTTGTTTTTAATTCTCTAAGACTTAGTTTTCTCATTTCCAAAATGTGGTAAGGAGTGATTTTATATATTATATCCCCCCATATATGTGTGTGGGTGTGTGTGTGTGTACTTCTATCTGAAATTATTGCCTTATTTTGTAATTATAGATGCAGATAGAGTCTAAGAGATGGCACAAAACATATTTTTGCTGTTTGTCTTGAATCATCTTAGAAGGAAATCCATTACTTCCTTTTTTTGGTCTCTCTTTCTTTCATCCATTTTTTATAATCCTTTCTATCTTTCATTACCTCCACCTTCTCCCAAACCCACCTCCAGTCTGGAGAAGCAGCATAAGACTTCATGGTTCTGTGTCTCACTCCAGTAATTATTTTGTAAACGGATGCAGGTCTTTCTTGGAAGGCATTTTGGTTCCATTAGCACCTTCAGGTTAAAATATCTGCAAGGCAAAACCAAGAAAACACAACAAAGAAAAATTCATTCCCTTGGTATTAATAATATTGAACAACCTTAACTATGCTATGTTCTTTGTACTATTATGCCTTCAACATATATTTCTCTTTTCTCTGCTTTTTCCACTGAGTTTGTTTCTTCAGGAAGAAAGTATAAGGAAAATAGAGGGAAAAGGAAAAAGAAAATCCAGGGATTGCGTGAGATATATTAGTTACGAACAAACTGCACTGCAAAAGGCCAGGGGTTAGATGAGAGTCCTAACACAAAAGTCTTGAACTAGAGTAGGAAATCACCAGCAGAGAAGAGACCAGAGATCCTAAGGTGCTGGGGTGTTCGTGATGATGGTAGGAGAAATATTAGAAAAAGAAAATCTGTGGTGTGCCCTGGAATGCTGGAGAAGATCCTTTGAAAATGTGCGCCAACTCCACTTCTCGGCAGACTAAGGTTGAATAAAACCTGAATGATGAATTTTTCAAGAGCAACAAAGGGCTGAAATACATGAGGGCAACTGGCACAGAGAATGGCCTCAGCTGGGCAGGGACAGTGTCACTATAAGAGAAGGTCCTACTATCAGGACCAAAACAAACAGTTAACATTTTATGGTTCACATTTGAGGATGTGAACCATAGATGAGGATGGTTAATTTTGAAGAGAGCTACATCTTACAATTATCTTTATGTGTGGGTTAACAAGTCCATTCACTACAATTCTCTATTTGGGTCAAACAATTTTGTCTATTGCAATCATGTCCATGATCCTGTTTCATGTAAAACATAATATTAATGCACTTAAGAAGATGGATTTGGGTGTCAGAAACATTTGAGTTTGAATCTTCACTACTTCCTAGCTGCACATCAATGCACATCAACCTGCCTATGCCTCCATTTTTTAACTTGTGAAATGGAGATGCACAAAGTTATTTGGAAAATTAATCAAATAAATGCAAAAACAATAGGGAAGTGCCTGGTCTGATGTATATGTATGTAACAGGTTTTTTTTAACATGATTAACATAACAGTTACTTTTAGTCAAAAGAGCTAACATGATTCAGTTGATGAAAAAGCACTGCAGATATTTTCCTTCTGTGGGAAAGGCTAAACTGTAGGTTTTACCGCTCTGTTTGCCTTTAATTCTCTTTGAAATTACAAATGGATAACTATGCTAATGTGTTCACAACTTCTGTGCTGTTTCCCAGCCTGATTAAGATGTGAGAAGAGTTTAAAATGAATGAGCATGTCACAGCTTGTTCTTGTTTGGCCACCACAAATTAGAAATTGGGCAGTTATTCTCCTATAGATCAAGGCTTTCACTTTCAATGTGGTATAACATCTAATCCTGGACAGAGATTATGGAAAAAATTGTTGCCTCCCACTAATCAGCACAACATTTTCTCTGCAGTTATAAAGCAGTGAAGGGGGTGCTCAGAAATGGAAAAGACTTTTGAAGGAGAAGGGGATGGCAGTAAAGATTAATATTCTTGGATTCTCTTTTTGCCCCTGTTTGATCTTGAATCTAAGACCATTATTTCTTAAGAGAAAGAATATGCTGAATTTGTATTCATTCATTCATTCTATAAATATTAATTAATCCTCTACTATGTTCAAGGCACTATGCTAGGTTCTAAGCTACAATTGTGAGTAAGACAAGTAAACTCTCTGAGAGGAGTTCACAGCCCTGTTGAAAGACAAGTGCCATGATGGGGTAAGCAGAGGGCACCAGAGGAACACATAGGAGACGTTGTGCTGAAGTCAGGGAATGCTTCCTAGAAAAAGTGACATGCAAGTTAAGGCCTGAAGATAGGACAGGAATGAACTCGTTGAAAGGAAGGGGATAGTACCATTGAATCAAGAGAATGTGGCATGTGAAGAGTGATAAAGTTCAGCAGAAACTCATTTAGCTTCCTATCTCTTAATACTCTTGCTAATATTTTGCCAATTTTATGCTGAAATTCACAGTAAGCAAACTATTCTTTACGAAGCCCATTTGCTTCCACTGACTGATTAACTGAAAAAAAAATATGTGTCACAAACATCAGGTATGACAGCTTCTAGAGTTTTTTGGTACCTCCCAAAAGTAGAAACTGTGTGTGTTGAGCATTGGGGGATGATCTGTGGCCATGAGAAAATATGCAGTACTTAGTGTGAGTGAAATACACATGGGGAGGAGTAAGCTGGGAACATGCCATAAAATGACTTGAATGCTCCAGCAAGGCGTTTGTATTTTATCCTAAAAAAATTGTATAAACATGTAAATATTTTAAGCAAAGGAATGATATAACAGTGTTTTAGAAACATCACTCTGGCTCTGACTATGGTATCTCAATATTTTTGATCACATACCTCTATTAATAAATCATTTTACCCATCCCCCCTTAATAAATAGTATGTGTGTATATATGTATGTTTATGTGTATACATACACCTACCATTCTACAGATATATCTTTATATATATGTAAAAAATAGAAGATTTAAAGTGTGCATTAACAAAGAATGAAATAAAGTTCAACTAAATCGTCTTTAGTGTCTTGTTAATCATTTTGGTTTCTTCCACTTACTAGTCAGTATGCTGAAGCATATTATTGACTTTTGGTGAGGTTCCTTGGTAATGAACATGAATGTTAATAAATACTTAAAGTAGTTTCTTAATAATGGTTTTTTAGAACCTACTTCTTTCAGAGATGATTAAATTATCATTGTTTTGTGCTACTTTGTAGCATGGCTGATAAAGAGCTCACAGGGAGGAAGAAAGGGGCCCACACTGCCTTTTCTCTGGGTTGCTTCCACTTACTTCATTAATCCAACCTTGACTCAAAGGAAAGATACTTTAAGCCATTTGTCCATTCAGTGTAATTGTTTTGGATAAAACTAGGTAATATAATCCTTATAACCATTTACTAGGACACATATATACTGTGTTGTCAATGCAATGAAAGAGAAATAAGGTAGAGGATGTTGTTTTTCCCAGTGAGCTTTCCATGTTGTGCATCTACTCTCTCTGCAGGATGTCTGCTTAATGTGTGTGGCAGCCAGGAGAACCATGTGAGAGGACCAGCGTCAGTATGGACACAAAATAGGGATAGCTAACATAATTTTTTCTTATATGTTTATAAAAAATTAACTATCAAATGACTATCTAATATTTTCTTCCCATACACTTGTGGGTCATCTTAGAAGTTAGTCTCAAGGGCACATATTCATTTAGGGGGCCAGTGGTGTAGGAAATAGATCAGATTTGGTAAGTCAGAAGCAGGAAGACCATTGAGGACTGTGTTGGCATAATCCTGATAAGAGATGATATTTGAGACTGTGGATTGGCTACAGGGAGGGAAAAATATATATACAGATATGATAGATTTTAAAGAAGTATTATAGAATGTATTAGGGTTTATGTGTGTAGGTGTGAGAAGACTTTGGGCAGAAGTTTGAGAGTCAAATGAGGTGCAACAGTCAAGACATTGAACAAAGTAGGGGCTTGCCTCCGTTAGAACTCCATCCACCTGCCCAATATTCTGTACTCTTCTTTCAGAGTGATTTCTGTGGCCTCTTCTTTCTGGACTTTTTTAGTACCCAAGTAACCTAGTGTGTCATCCAGTGGGGCCCACATGGATTTCCCAGCACAACTAAGACATTCCCTGGAGCAAATAAAATATCAAAAGCCCCAGTCCTCAGCATAGAAGACCATGACAGTTTTTACTTCCATGCTACAGGCCCCAGTCTTTATTTTCTTCCACAATATTTGTTTTTCCTTGAAACTCGAATGATTCAAAATGTCCATCCTTCTCAGGGAACACATGTTTATTATAGCAGATATCACAGGAAGACATGAAGACAATGTCTTGAGCCGGAATAAATTATTTCTAGACAGGAAAGTCAGGCTATCAGAGGAAAGTTTAGGGAGCATTGGGAGGCATTTGTGTGTGTGTGTGTGTGTGTGTATCTGTGTGTGTGTGTGTATGTGTGGCTGCAGAGGTAGCAGAATTATATATGTAAGGAAAAATATAGAAAGAGTTTGTGATGTATTTGAAGTCAAAGTTAAAAAGGATCTCCATAAATTGTTCTGAAACTACCAGATTTTTTGATATGACAGAATGGACAGTATTATAAGGTACAAACTAAAATCATTAATTTCATAAAAAGTAAAATGTCTATTTTATCCATGTAATTTTCTATTCAAAGCAAAATAATTAACAAATATTGAAATTTCATGTTTTTGGGCAAATTAATCATGCTGAGCTTAAATAAGGCTCAGTGATATACAAAGAGAAAGTAAGTCAGTCTTATGATGAATAATTAGTATAACTGTTATATTACTTTATCCTGAAATACTTACAATATGCATATAATAAGTTAAGCCAAAGAGTCAAAGATTATTTAAGGATTAAAATTAATTATACATGTGAATTAGCAATCTAAAATAAATCCAAACACCCTATCCTCACCAATGGACTGGCAGTAATTTCTAGACCTGACTCTGTCACTAACTTATAGTTTGATATAGCAAAGTCACATAATGTCTACATTTCTTTAGTTATCTTAAACAATAATTTTACTTGACTAGACAATTTTAAACACTGCTTTCAACTCTAACAATTTTGTATTCTTTTGCTCTCTGGTCAACTTTGAATTTCCATATTGTTCTCATTGCTCAAACTATATTATAAGTAATAACCATATCCCAAGCTGGTCAAGACCTTAGAGCTTGCCAATTATGTTTTATTATTAGAGTAATTGAAAATATTCAGTCTCCAAGCGCTAGAATTTCACTTGCCACTAAGTCTTCAAAGGGTTTTATTGACATAGGCACCCCATCTGGAACTTATTCCAGTGTAGACTCCTCTCTACCAATCTGCTCAACTGCTTAAATTGAAAGTAAAGACCTTGCTCTTAATTTTCTCGTGTTCCATTTTTTATCAATTTTTAATCTAAGTTTAATAGCATGAAATATTTGGACATATTTTGGAGGAAACATGTTTCTAAATAAATTTAGACAAAAAGATGCTTGACACACATTCTTCATGGTCTTTTTTACTGCGTACAAAATTCAAAAACACATCCACAAAAATGTTTTTGCATGTGAAGAAAATGCCAATTTAAAAAATCATATTCCTCAAACAGGAAGAATAAGTTGAGTGATGCACTCTCTCCTCACAGTGTCGTATTTACAGATAAAAACCAAAGTCAATTTCATATTAAGTGATAAGTAAGGAATGTTCCAACATATTGTATTTCCAATGATACTTACAGATGCTATGTGGGAAGTATTATGGTGTTAAGAACATGAAAGATATTTTCAAATCTGAGTTCAGATCAGGAGCTTGCTTCTCTCTCCCTCCAAACAAGTTATAAAACTCTTTTTATATCCATAAAGATGATGATTCCAACAAAAAATTGACTCCAACATGTATTGGGCACATAAAAATAAAGATTCTGAAAAGCGAATGCAGCTGGTTGGTAAATTATAGTCATGGAATCCCCTGATTAATGAGGCAGAAAACTACAGCTTATGAACCAAGACAAAAACCTATTGCTGTTCAGGAAAATAATTCTGACATAGTGAAGGTTATAAGGGATAACAACAACATTGGTTCCCTAAGAAAGGATCCCATTTTAGCCTTCATAGAGCTTGTTCTCTTAAACACCCTGGTTCGAGTGTCATTGCCAAAGAAAAACTTTTAAGCTGAGTTAAAATGCTTTCTCTTATTTCCTAAAATGACTATGATAGGTGGTATATAACAACATTATGGTATACAGAATATTTTTCTTTGTTAAGTTTTTTATTTTTAGTTATTATGGGTACATAATAGTTGTATATATCAGATTTTTTTTCTTATCATTCCCAACAACTTGTATTTGTTATCTTTATAAGTGTTGGATTAAAAAAAAACACATCCAAGTATTGGTATAGAAAATGTTTGTAAAGAGGCAAATCCACCCAATTATTAGAATCAAGATTCCTTTTTTACAGTAAGCAAAGTCTGGAAAGCCACCCACTTCCATCTCAACACCTCCCCTACCCACCATCACCACATATATATGGCCAATATAATTCTGTCTGGTTGTGTTATACATTTCAATATTACTTTTCTTTAAACGTGAAAATACTCCTAATTTACCCTGTGTTAACTGTGAAATGTAAGTGCTTTCTTTTGCTTTATATCCATGTGGTACTGGATGAATATATCTTGGACTTTATTACTAGCAGGAAAGTGCACAATGCTATTTATTCCTCCAACCATGGAAATACATATTTCTGATATTTGAAATCTATTTCAATGCCAAAATTGACTATGTCATTGGCTAAATGGGCTATTAGTCAAGCAATTCACTTTTGGATCACAAGTAGAATCAATTTCAAAGTACTGATGAAATCACAAAGCAGCAATGCTGTCCTCAAAGGTAAATATGCTAAATTGAAATGGGAAAAAATGAACCCAAAGCAATTCTACATAATATCTTTTCATTTACAGTTGAATGTGGACATGTTTCTCAACAATGTTATGTTGCCTAAAGCAAATTAAGCACATTGGATTTAAAATATTTGAAAATAGATAACACTCAGGTGTCCATTCAGTGAATTACACACTCTAAGTCTAACTGGGCAGAAAAAGGCCAGAGGAATAGGGCTAAGAGACAACAAAGGAAAAGGTGCCTTTTAAAGGCCTGGCAATGTCACTTTTCAAAAGGCAAAAACTAGATAAGAGGGAAGTTACAAAAGGAGAAAAACTAACCTATCAGATGAGTGGACACGAATTTCTTGAGAAAATAATGAGAGGTGGAGATAGAAAGCCTTGGAGGAGAAACTGAAGATCATGTATTGCCCACATTTTTATTCTAATCTCTACTTAAAGGTTGTGTCAAGAAGACAGAGATTTGATTTTGGAATAGGGCAAATGTAATTTCAAATCCCAACTGTAGTGTTAACTATGTAATTTGATTCAAGTTACCTCTCTGGTTTCCATTCTCTCTTATGCAAAATGAAGATAATATTTTTTACTTCTTAGAATTGAGGTGAAGATATAGCAACATAATATATTTGTAAGTATTTCTTACAGAGTATGGAATGTGATAGGCACACATACTTGTTTATTTTCTCCTTTTCCTATCCAAGGAGGGAGCATCTCTCCAGAAATTTTTCTGTCTCAATGCATTATATGATCATGAAATAAATATCACACTGGAATAAATATCAGAAGACTGGGCATCATGCATTAGCTTCACCAGCATCACCAGTTCATGCATTAGCTGAACAAATGTCGGCTGGTATAATGTGCTTTTCATTTGTCCAGCTGTATTATAAACAGAACAAGCTACATTTCTAGTTGGGAAACAGAAAGTTATGGCAAAATAACAGTATTTGTTGAATTAACTGAATCTGTGAAGTAAAAATGAAAAAAATACATAGTTCATAGAAATCAGTAAGAGAAGCAATAAATAATTTATATAGGCTACTTTGAGTCAATTAAACAAAATTCATGGAGCATATACTATGAATAAGATTCTGTACAAAAGATATAAAGATGAATTCAATAGTTTTTACTGTCAAGGAACTTAATATCTGCTAAAGAAGAAAAGAATTGCACATAGCTAAATATATGATATGGTCAAATTAAATATAACATATATTAAAGGTAAAAGATGAAGCTATATTTTTTGTATTGCTCAGGAAAATGGGCCACTGTGACAGACTGATTAGTATCCATGTCTGTTCAGTCCATCAGTAAAATTTACCAAATGCCTTCTTTGTGCAAGCCATGGTTCAAGGGCATTGCCTTTTTTATTATCAGTGCCAGGACTAGACCTGCTTCTCAACCTAGAGCTAAACTGCTTCTTTACGGGTACACTGGACTTTTCTTAAGTGGCACAAGGCAGCACTTACACCTACTTAGATTATTCTTTTGTGTTCTCTGAAGCTTTCAGTTAATTCTTCAAAAGAAAGTACAAAAGGAAATGAAAGTTTAAATCATTGGCCCTGAAAGAGCCAATGAATTGTGAGTAACTTGAATTATACATGCCATTAATTTATACTACTTCAAATTCTAAAATACGATGGAAAAAATTAAAATGATCAACTGAAACCAGTGGAACCATGTTGTAGTCACACAAATGATGATACTTAGATACCTTATCCATCTCAAATAGCAAGTTAATGATGAGCATTTTTGGTATTAAGGCCTTAGAGAGCCTCTTGTGAATGCCTAACTTTCTATAAAATTTAGAGAAACAGCCAGCACTGGTCATCATATTAATTTGTGATAAAACTATGACAGAGGTGAAGGAAAGGGATAAATTGTTTTTAGGTGTTTACTAATTTCCAGGCACTTTTGTATGTGTTACTTTATTTAATTATCATAGCAAGTTTGTGGATATAGTATTATTATCAATATTTTTAATAAAATTTAGGCAAAGAGAAGTTAAGCAACATGATGAGGACCACATTGCTAAGTGCTAACAGACAGCCACATTTCCCAGCCTCACTCCATCAATGCTTTCAACAATTGCGTGATTACAAAAAATCCTCTTGTGTACAACTTAAAAATAAAATTCTCAGGATTCTCCTTTGAAATTTTAATTCAGTATTTCTGGAATGAGGCCATGAATCAGAGATTTTTTAAAAAATTGTCCTACTTTTTTTATCAACAGGAAAATTTTAGAAACATCATATGATGTCATGATGTGGAGGTAGCTCCAGAAATTCTTTTTGGGGGCATTTTATTTACTGTGTGGCCCCCTATTCTCCACCTTTCTGGGGTATTCTTGTGGGGCTCTCTACATGTTGAAACCTACTACCTGGAAAACATTTTTGTATCAGTCATTGATATATGAGTATGAATTTAATTTATAATGTTTCCTTTCCTGGGAGTTTGCATCTTTAGCTTTAGTTAAGAAAGTGGGAGGAAAGTCTTACCTTATGGTCAGAAAAGAAAATATTCAGAAAACTGGCAGGTAAGAAATGTGGGAAGAATGAGTAAGAAGCTATTTTAGGGCCCTAGAAATCACAGGGAAGGAAAGGCAACTTTTTAGCCCTATATTTAAAACTTTCCTGAGTTAAACTGAGGATATGAAGAATGACTATGTGAATATACCTTTTCTTGTATGAATTCATGTGTTCATTTTTAATTTATTTTAAAATTCTTTAAAATTGTGACTAAAAAATGTAATGGAAAAAGAGGAAAGTCATGGTGCTGCCAGGAGAAAGTGCAGAGATTTCCCCACTGCTTACACCTTAGCTGCCAGAAGCACATATATTCCTGGTATGGTGCACAATTTACCAGTTGAAATGATAAATGACTCCTTTAGTTTATGGTTGAAGCATTTAATCAGATCAAGAGTTTTTGTTTGCTTGTGTAGTAAGGGACACTATACTCTGAATTTTGCAAATCAATAAATTGCTCATCTTTCCCTGAACGCTGTAGAGCAATACTAGATACACTTCTAAAAACACAACACCAATGAGATGAAATATATTTTTATGTAGATACAGCATACCTCAGCTATATTATGGGTTTGTTTCCAGACTACTGCAATAAAGTGAGTATCACAATAAAGGGAATCACATGAATATTTTGATTTCTCAGTGCATATAAAAGTTATGTTTACCACTATATTGTAGTCTATTAAGTATACAATAGGATTATGTCTTAAAATGTGCATATCTTAATTAAAAATACTTTATTGCTAAAAAATGCTAATGATGTTCTGAGCCTTCAGTGAGTTGTAATCTTTGTACTGGTGGAGGATCTTGCCTGTATGTTGATGGCTGCTGACTGATTAGAGTGGTGGTTGCTGAAGGTTGGGGTGGCTGTAATAATTTCTGAAAATAGACAAACAAATAAGACAATAATGAAGTTTGGAGTACCAACTGACTATTCCTTTCACAAAAGATTTCTCTATAACATGCAAAGCTATTTGATAACATTTTACCCACAGCATAACTTCTTTCATAATTGGAGTCAATCCTTTCAAACCCTGCTGCTGCTTTATCAACTAAGTGTTTGTAATATTATAAATCCTTTGTTATCATTTCAACAGTGTTCACAGCATTTTCACCAGGAGTAGATTCCATCTCAGGATACCACTTTCTCTGCTCACTCATAAGAAGCAATGCCTCATCACTTCAACTTTTATGATGAGATTGCAGCAATTTAGCTGTATCTTCAGGTTCCACTTGCAATTCTAGTTCCCTTGCTATTTCTACCATATCTGCAGTTACTTACTTCACTGAAGCCTTGAACCCCTCAAAGTCATCCCCAAGGGTTGGAATCAACCTGTTCTAAATTTCTGTTAATGTTGATTTTTTTACCTTTTCCCATGAATCACGAATGTTCTTAATGGCATGTAGCATGGTGAATCTTTTTGAGAAGGTTTTCAATGTCCTTTGCCCAGATCCGTCAGAAGAATCACTACCTATGGCAGCTATGTATGGCTGTAGAATAGATGTTGTGTTAGCAGGCGTGAAAACAACATTCATCTCCTGTGCATCTCCGTAAGAGCTCTTGGATGATCAGTTGCCTTGTTAATGAGCAGTAATATTTTTAAAGAATTTTTTTTTTCTGAACAGTGGGTTTAAAATATTCTGTAAACCATACTATGAACAAATCTACTATCACCTAGACTTTGTTGTTCCATTTATAGAAAGGCCAGTCAGTGAAACAGACACAACACACAACATTGATTGGTTAAGTTTGCCATTTTATATGGGTACAGTTCACGGAGGCCCCGAATAATTACAATAGTAACATCAGAGATCACTGATCACAAATTACCATGAAAGATATAATAATAATGAAAAATTTGAAATGAAATATTGCTAGAATTATCAAAATGTGACACAAAGACATAAAATGAGCACATGCTGTCAGAAAAGCGGCACTGATAGACTTGCTCGAAGAGGAGTTGCCACAAACCTTCGATTTGTAAAGAAATGCAGTATGTTTGAAGCACAATAATGTGAAGTGCAATAAAATGAAGTATGCCTGTGTAAGCTGAAATAATATAGGAAGTAGGAAAGTTCACAGCCAGGTTTAGTAATAAACCATAAATGACATATCAAACTATAAAGACAGATATTTTATTGTACATGCCATAGTTCATGTTGAAGTAATTTATGTTAATAGAGCTTTCATTTTTGCTATGTTATGTTATATTATGGGTAGGTGATACATGGAAAATAAAATGCCATAACACCAAAGATGCAGTATACTGAAAAATACAGTTATGAGTTGCTGCTGGTGAATGTTTCTAATGCTAATACTGTGGTGACAAACAAATCCAATTAATTATTTATTTCTAAGGGTAATAATATGGCTGATATATAAATAAGATTTCAATTTAATACAATAACAGTTATTTGGAGGTTGATTGCCTAGGCTCTGCAATGAGACTGCCTGTGATAAAATACTGGCTTCACATTTCCCATATGTTAACTCAATGTCTTGGAGATAATTATTCAACCTCGTGTGTCTCATTTTCCATTTTTGGAAAATGAGAATAAAAAGGTGTGTATCACGTAGTTGCATATACATATCTTTGTATAATACACACATGTATATATACATGCATATATACGTGTGTGTATATATATGTATATGTACATATATATTTATACACACAGTATATACAAATACTATTTATACACATGTGCATAATGTGTCTGTGTACATATACACATATATATTATATAATATATGTATACACACACACATACACAGTCATGTACCACATAAGGATATTTCTGTCAACAATAGACCACATATATAATGGTCGTGCCACAAGATTATAATACCATATTTTTACTGTACCTTTCCTATGTTTACATATACAATTACTATTATGTTACAATTGCCTACAGTACTCAATACAGTTACATGCTATACAGGTTTGTAGCCTAGAAGTAAGTAATAGGCTTTACAATATAGTCTAGGTGTGTAGTAGGCTATATCGTCTAGGTTTGTGTACGTACACTCCGTGATTTTTATACAATGACGGAATTGCCTAATGATGCATTTCTTAGAATGTATCCTGTTGTTAAGCAACACATGATTGTATATATACTCTTAGTTGGAGTCCCAAGGAAATATCTATAGCCCGTTCAAATTAGGATAATTGAAGATGGGATTATTGTCAAAGAAATTTTAATAACACAGATGTTGATGGGGTTCAGAGGAACCACAAAGGATAGTGCAGGAACTGTGAACAAGTAACAGCAGAGCTGTCACCACCCTAAAACTCAAAGGGACGAGAAGAGGAGGGGGTCTCTGGAACCCGAAAGGAGAGTTATGTTGGGCCTGCGAAAGAGGAATCGTGGCTTTCTGCCAAAGGATAGTTATCCTAAGCACTTTTAAATAGTTTTGTAAAGGAAACTGATAGTTATTGACTACCTAGTATATTCCAGAAAGACAAGTTTTATTCTGGTTGCTTAGGGCACTGACTCTCAATCTTTGCAATTCCAGGACCCTTTTATGGTCTTGAAACTTTATGAGAAATCCGAAGACTATGCCAGGTTATATCTCTTGATATTTACCATCTTGGAAATAAAAACAGAAAGTTTTAAAACTATTTATTAATTGATTTAAAAATAATTATAATTAATTCAGGAGTCCACACACTTTTTCTGTGAATGTCCAGATAATAAGTACTTTGGACTTTGTGAGCCATAGTCTCCCTTGCAACCACTCAACTCTGTTGCTGTAGCATAAAAGCAGCCATCAACAATGCATAAAACAATGAATGTGAATGTGTTCCAAAGAAAACTTTATTTACAAAAATAGGCAACAAGCTAGATGTGGCCTTCAGGCTGGATTTGGTCCATGAGCTGTAGTTTTCCAACTCCTAATAAAACCATTAACATAAACTTGTTAACCTATTAATATAAATATTTTATATGATAAATAATTTCCAATATAGTGTCATAAAGAGGCATTTTTTCTCATTTTTGTTGATCTCTAACATCTTATTTAATAAGAAAGCTGAATTCTTCTATCTACTTCTGCATTAAATTTATTACAATGTTGATTTGATTGATATTTATGAAGAATGGTCTTATCCACATACATAGTTGAATATGTAAGGTTATTTTAATAACCTTTTGAGATATTTGTGGATATTCTTCTTTGATAATACACCAAAACTCAATTAGTGGATATTTTTAAAGGATAATTGCAGTGTAGAAGCTGAGACCGTATCAATATACATTTCACTTCTTTTCCCATTAAAACCATTCATTTTTCTTGCATGTACATGATTTTATAACATCATGCATTGGTCATTTAAAGGATATTGTTTGGTGTAATGATCCACTGCTTCCAAATATAGACACAGTTCATTATAGAATACTTTATAATTAAAGGTCACAAGAAAAAGGTTTCCATCTTACAGTATAAGATACAGCTCTTCCAACACTCTAATTTTTGCTTGAGAACTCTAATTTTATCATTGGTAAAAAATACTGTCCATAGCTTTCCTTGAAGCAACAGTCTCACTTTGTTCATTTTCAAGACAATATCTGTCAAAAGCCTAAGTTTAAATAACCATAGTTAGTATGTCAGTTGTTCTTCACGTAAAAATGTTGTTCCCTAAATAAGGCAGTTGGTTCAGCTTGCACATTGTACAGTTGCCCAACAGCTTTTTCCTTAGGACAGTCCTCAAACTTTGGTATAACAAAAGTGTTTTATGTGTACTTACCACTACATCACACAGAATACTGAATAAAAGATTGTATACTTAAGAGCAAAGATCTAAAACTTGATTAATTTTTATTGCCTCATCAAAAACACGGTGACAAAAACTGTAACTACTAGTATGGTTGGGTGCCACTGCCTTGATTTGTGCTAAGGTAACAGCAGTTTTACCCACCATTATTTTTGTACCATCAGTACAAATGTCAATATAATAAAAAATAGCAAATAATATTTTAAGAACTATTAATCTTATAAAATACTTTGGACCTCATATACCCTATGAAAGGTCTTGGGTATGCCCAAGTGTCCACATAGCATACTTTAAGAACCATCAACCTACGTTTTATAAATGAGAAAAAGTGAGGATCCAGAAAAGAGAAAAAATTAGTTTGCTGTCAAAATGTCAAATAACTTGTTTATGGAAAAATCAAGACAAGAATATGTTTTAGTAACTTGAAACTGATAGGTCTGTCCAGAATGCTCTGCTACCTCATTTATACACTAAGAACTCTTATAAATACTTCTTTGCCTTGAAAGGTTTTTACGAGGGTCTAAAAAGATAAAAGAACTTTGAAAATCATAAATGCCTACTCATTTTCAAGGTTCTAATACTCTCCATTTTATTGTATCCTGAAACATGAGTTGACCAAGCTGGGAGCAGGGATATCATGGTTCTGTCAGGCATGGCTGTAGGAGAACAAAGCAGTGAAATGATTCAGTTAATCCAGAAAATCAGGTGGTTGGTTTGATGTCAATTGACCAAGATGCATGATTAATTTGTATTTTTACCTTCTAATTTTTTGTTATGATATAGACACTGTTTTTTCAACCACCAAATATAATAATGATTTTTTAAGATGCACTGCTTTTACTTTTAAAAATTATTTTAGAAGTGTTAATCAATATTTCAGAACTAAAGAAAAATGTTTCTATTAAATGATTAAGCTCAAACATGGAAGATATTATGTCAATTAAAGCAAACCATGTTTCATGCTTAGATTTAGCCAAGAATTAATATAAAAGTAAGTGCTCCACCAAGATTTCTATTTAATTAATAGCATTAGTTTTATACTTTAGCTACTTATATTGCCAAGAAACAGAATTAAGTGTCAATGATTAATTATACCTATACTTGTGAAAAAAAATCCTCATCTTTTCATATATTCTATAATTCTAAATATAAATATAAAATTATTAGTATTCTCATGAATCACCACACATACATTTCATAATTTGTTTTAATTTTTAAATGTTAATTTTAAAATAAATTATTTATCACCTCATTTACTGGGGCTGCAGTTCAGTGTTAGTGGAGTTGGTTGGATCCTATTTGTGATCTTGGGGTAACTGGAATATTATAATGCTCTTGATCTTATAATATGAATTTATAATACAGTGATCTGCTTACCATACCTGACCTTCATAAAGGTTTCTGTCTGTTCAAACACCGTATGAATTCCCGATATTCCCTGTGACATTGAATAAAGTCAGATTCAATTCTTGTATTGGTTTCCTCTAGGCTCCATCATGCCGAATTATAGTTTATAAAAAGAAATGAAATGGTGAATCCGGGGTTAAGACCGTAACATATAATGCTAGTTAAGCTGTCAAATTGTTGCTAAGATAATTTTATTGAGGCATAGAAATCTCTGGGTCTGTGCTTTGGAGTCACTGCCCAGCAGTGTACATTGAAGTGGTCACTCTTAGTAGCCAGGAGCAGAAAGAGCCAGAGTGCAATTAGAAATTGAGTGTGAACTTGGTAGCCTTGTGGTGACAAGCCAACGAAGTGAAATTTTGTTTCCAAATACAATTGCTAACTTTTGGTTGAAACCAATAATTTTATGAGCAATGGTCATAGCAAATGGTCCCAAATATAATAAGTACATATTGTTCATAGTCAAAGATTTAAAAGCCAAGTAGATTCTGATTGTGATGGTTTATATGTCAACTTGCTGGGCCACAGGGTGCCCAAATATTTGGTCAAATGTTATTGTGGATGTATCTGTAAGGATACTTTTGGATGAGGTTAGCATTTAAATTAGTAGACTGAGTAAGGCAGATTGCCCTTTATAATGTGGATGGCCCTCATGCAATTAGTTGATGGCCTGAATAGAATAAAAAGGCTAAATAAAAGAGAATTTTGTTGGCTTGACTATTGAGCTAGAACTTTTGATCTTCTCCTGTCTTCATACTGGAACTTATGCCTTTGGCTCTCCTGGTTCTCAGGCATTTGGACTTGAATTAGAGTTTATATCCTCAGCTCTCCTGGGTCTCCAGCTCGCCAACTGCAGATCTTGAAACTTCTAAGCTTCCATAGTCATGGAAGCCAATTCTTTATAACAACTATCTCTGTGTCTCTGTTTCCTCTCTCTCTCTCTCTCTCTCTCTCTCTCTATATATATATATATATATATATATAACACACACACACACATACACATGCACACACACACAGATATCTGTTGGTTTATTTCTCTAGAGAATCCTGACTAAATGCATTACTATTGTATAATGAACAAGAATAAAGGTTAAGTCAGAGGAGCTGAATTGGCTGAGAGCTATTTTTTTTTTTTGGTATACTCTACTTAGAGTTTTATGCATTTCTGACTATTTTTAGAAACAGATAGAAGTAGAAAAGATATTACTAGAGTTTATTAATAAGAATTGAGTAGGGTTATCAACAAAAAACTACAATAAATGATTTATCAAAAAGATAGCACACACACATAGGTATGACGTTAGCAACATTAACTTCTTATCTCTGTATCCCTGATGCCATTCCCTGAGTATGGTGAATTTCCAAAGTAAATTTGTTTTGTAATGGTTGCATGTTAGGTGGAGTGTTCTAATATATCTCAGAATTGTAATTTAATTTGAGTTTAATAATGTGGCATGCTACTTTTATTTGTGTTACCAGCATAATTAATAATATTTTTTTCCTTTCTTTGAATATACATTTTTGAAACCCTTGGTATATAAATGCAGTCATTAGGCCACAGTTAGAGAGAATCCAAAATTCATTTACATAGGTCAAAAATAAATTATTGCTGCTTTCAAAATAAGCATCATAGTGTAATGACTAAAATTTGCTGCTGATGGCACTGGATATATATTTATGTCATATCACAGCAATATTCTGGTGACCTGGGGTCCTCTACAATATAAACAGAAGTCTTCGTGGCAATCCCTTGATGCATTAGAGAAATTCACTTAGTAACAGAAGTCAATGTAGAATCTAGGAATTGGAATAAGAAGTGCACTTATAAATTCAACCACTTTAAGTAATCTATGAATTGACCTGTATTTAAGGCCAATTTAGTGAAACTATTATTTTACTTTCTGAATTTTTTAGCCATTATGCTATATTTTCTTATGACAAGGTTTGGTGTTTTGAAAATTACATTGGTCTATTTTTCACAATAAGAATGCATCACTATTACCTTAACATTTGTTTTTCTAAATGTTAATGTAATATTGCATCATAATTATTCTAAAATAAAGGACATAAAAAACTACACATCAATCTACCGTTACAAACATTTGTTACTATCATTTGACTGTTTTCTTCTAAATGTTTTTCTCACAGATTATATCTACATAGCTGTAATAGAGCACATTAAGATATTTGTACACACATTTAATTGATTATGATATCCTAAGCACATGTCCTGGTGCTGGATAGGTTTATTAACCATTGATTTTAATAGATATGTAATATTTCATGAGATAAATACACCATAATTTTAAATTTTAATTTTAAATTTTTCAGTAGAGATTTACCTCTTTGAAAAATTATTGAGAAAAATGGGAAAACAAGCATAGAATTTATGAGAGAAGGTTAAATATTAGTTTATTTTATCTGAATTTTTCAATATAAAGAGATAAGAAAATAAGTAAAACATAGATAAGTGACCAACATGGGTCACATGACAGTTTCTCTTTGTGTGAATTATAGCTATAGGATTGATGGGATCAGCCGATTCTTATTTTTGAATTCAATTTGATTCAGAATAAAGGAAAAAATAATGAAGGTCATCTATCTGTTTACTCAACACATACATATTGAGTACCAACTAAATTTAAAACAAAATGTTGAACTTTCTGTCACTGAGTACATCTCCCACAGGAGAAAAAAAAGTATTAGACAAATCTTGCCCTTACAGCCAGATACACAACATAGACATGTATACACATGCACATACCTATGCTAGACAAATGGAAATTCTAATTCATTAAAAATTAAGTAACTATTGTTTTAAGTATGACCTAGATTATATAAATAATATTGGTTTTCAGAAGAAGAAGAAAAACTTTCCATGTATATGCGGTGTTTGGGCAAATGTGAGGGGTTAAAAGGAAAAGTATTTTATAATAAACTTTTGAAGTTTAGCAGAATTTGGACATGGAGAGATAGAAAATTAATAAAATTGTAATTAAAAAATTAATAAATGCAGGGAAAAAGAAATCACAGGAAAAACCAACAAGATGGTAAATTCACAGAGGTTTAAATCAAAAGCAGTGCTGTTATATATAAGTATGGAAAAATGATGCTTATAAGAACCTTTTTGAGAAAAGAAAATGAATGAATGAATGAATATATGAAAATATATCTTGGGAGAGAACAAAATACAATTTTTGATTAAGGAAGTTTGAGGAAGTGAGTTAAGAGGTAAGAGAGATGATATCTCTAATGAGGGTAATGGTAGTAAATACTGAATTTCTCATCAGAATCTGCACTGTTTAGGAGCAGGAACTGTGGTGCTCTTTCTCACTGTTACATCTCCTGCTTACTAAAGTGTCTGGCACATAGTAAATGTTTAGTTAGTATTTGTTGAGTGAGAATAATATTCAATGAATAATTTATGAATGATGTCTCCGATATCCACCATATTAGATGTAAGAAGAGACAGCAGAAAAATATAATGAAGTGATACATATTGGAGAAAAAGAGAATGAGGCTACAGCAATGCCATGTATCAATTTTAGGAAAACAGAGATAGAATATAGTGTTAAGTCTTGCAGAAAAATACAATAGTTAATAACTCTGAATTTACCTAGAAGGTTGTTTTTAGTTATGAATAGAACTATAAAGCTTTCACAGAATGATAATGAATAGAAGAATCAATTGGATCAGTAAAAATATCCAATATATTGCAAGTAAGCAATTTCATATGAGAAAATATGACATAAATAGTGTAAACACATTTATCTTTACAGCATAGCATTTCAGGTTGGAAGTAGTGTACTGGCTGATGGTACTTGTGGATTATGGTCAAGAGAAGGGATGCCTTTGAATTGGGAGTTATGATGCTGGTGGCAGGTTGTATCTTTTGGTGGCAAGACACAACACAATGACACTTGGAAAGATGAAAGGCACAACTCAGTTATTTGCAGTTCCAAAGGAGAGAAGGCTACCAGGCAAGGCCACAGAAGAGGTTCTACCTGGGGACAAGAACAGCAAGCTGGAACTGTAGGGGCCAGTTTATGTATGATAAGTGGGAAGAGAGTTAGCTAGGTTTTTCAGGCTCCCTGTGGACTGGCTAATTTGAATAGTTTTTCTGGCTCCTGGGCATAGGAGCTGTTCCTAGTTGTCTGGTGACTAGCCTAAAAACCATTAGGTCTGATACACAGTGGTCTGGAGTATGAGAGGGAAGTGGTTGGGGTGTGGGCTTAATCAGCTACTCAGGAAGAATGCTGATCATCCTCTAACTGGGGCCTCATCACTGGGTCAAGACAGCATTAAAACAACAACAAGCACTGTTATCACAAAGGGGCTGCATGTGACTCTCGGGTTATATCGGGACTACTTGGATAGAATTGACTAATGTGTTGTAGATTAGAAGGGGAGAGGTGAGGAACCTGCAGCCTTGGGGCCACATTTGGCCCTCCAGATCCCCAAGTGTGGCCCCTCAACTGAATCCAAATTTGGATTCAGCCAAAAGGCCACACTCAAGGATCCAGAAGTCCACATGTGGCCCCAAGGCCACAGGTTCCCCAACCCAGGTTGGTCAAATCTTCACACTGGGAAATAACCAAAATATTAAAGAGATTTGGAACCGGGTAATGACCAGACATGGCTTTATAATGACTGTTCTGAGAACAATGGGGTACCCAGCCCACCTTGGGCAGTTTGAGAAGCATTTAGGACACTTTTCAAGGTCTCTGTTCTTGAGGAGTTTACAGCTTGGTATCATATTGTCATAAAATCCTTCATGGAAATTGTCATGGTGGAAGCTTTTCTCCAAGCTCTATAAAATCTACTTTATAGTTCCCTGAAGCTTCCATATGTAACATTAATTATTAGCCTATAATTTTCCTTTCTTTCCAAAGAGTTCTTCTCAGTTAAAGTAATTTTAATAGTGTTGTTTTTCTGACAAGTCTTATGGGTATTTTATGGAAGTGAATATTGGTTTCTTGAATATCACCTAAAAACCATTCAAATATAAATAAAAGAGGACCTTCTTTCTTGATATTCTATAGCTCTTCCTAATAGTAGTAAATCATTGCTTTTTCATATATATTGCCATGAAAGCACCTACTTACTTCTCATGATGGCACCGTATGGAATAATAACCTCAAAAGATTACAAATTTAGCCTGAAGCCATTGTTCACTTTAAGGATGTATAAGACTTAGCACTCAGCAAAAGGAAAACCCTTTGCCATGCAAACTATTCAAATGGATTGAATGGTTCCTAATAATGGCTTTTAAATCAAGATTTCCTCTCTGTTCCTTTTTGTGATTTATTTGAATTAAAGATATATGACATTGCGTTATGAGAACTAAAAGACACAGCCATATGCAGGAAGAATACATATATAATTCATAGAATGGATCAATATTGTAAGAACACAATAAATGGCTACTTTTTTTAGGATGGACTAATGAATTGCATTGGAAGAAGGAGATTATATCAGAGTGCTTATCTTTATTCATGAACGATAAGGTAGCTCTCTCCTGATCTTAGTGGAGAGAGACACATATTACTCAAACCCCCAGTGCAGAGATGTACCAGCCAGCTGAGAGACATCTGAGTTTGGAGGCAAAGCTAAAGGTTTGTCAATTTGCATGAATATAGCATCTTTCCTGGTATTTACATCACCCACTGTCTGTCATAATGAATCAAGCTCAGATTAGATTCTGTGAACTTCCAGATATAAATGTTAGAATTTACTCTTTTTTATTTTTCAAAGAAAAACAGGAGGGGAGGGGAGAAATTGCTTTTATAGATTGTTGCTAGGGAAACTATTCAGTTAGGCTCTTTTTCTGTGGCTTGTCTGCCTTACTTTGTATGTACTCCATGAACAGTCACCCTATGGCTTGCTCTCAAGTTCAAATTGGGAATTATGATAAGAGATTTAAAATAGTTTTTAGAAAGTGAATATTATCTGATTTCATTTACAACATCACAGTCCTCATCCATTGTTGAGCCAGTTATTTATTTATAAGAATCTACTGGCCTAGATTCTAAAAAAAGGTGAACAAACTTAGAAACCTCTTAGGCTTTCTTCCTGAACAGGTTTGTTGATTTCATCAAAATCAGAGCTTTTGCTCAAAGAAAGACCTGTTTTTCTTTTCAATAAACTTCCACAATCAGCATTCTCCATTTGCTCAGTAACTTAGCCTGCATCAGTACTATATCCAGCGCCTTAAGAAAGTATAGGCCTCAATTACTTGCCACTCGACAAATATGGTAATGATAATACAAATTATTTGTATAGAATTTCACAAAGTTTTATCATATACATGATTTGATACAAAGGCCACAAAAGTATTATCAGCAACTCAAAGATAAGGAAACTGAATAAATTGACTCATTAAAGATCATAGAGCTAACAAGTAACATGGCCATGACTTAATTCTATTATTATGATTTCCATATAGTGAAAATATTTAAAGAATCATCTTTCCATTAAAAAAAAAAAGAATCATCATGAAATGCATGGGTCTTATGACAAAATATAATAACCTCAAAAGATTACAAATTTAGGCTGAAGGCATTGTTCACTTTAAGGAACAATGCCTATTTATCTTGTATTTAAATAGGCCACCTGATATATTTGCAGCAGAGAATTCAAACAGAAGGGCCTTCACAGTACACACGATATAACACATTTTTTTTGTATCTTCTTACTTGAAAGAATGAGATTTGAGGGAATATTTAGTCTCCCTCATAAGAGAGTAGGTATTTTTTCTTCACTGGGGCTTTCCTTCTATGTGGACAGAGAGTAAGAAGCATTGAGAGACAGCTTTTCCTGAGCTGGGTACAATAGAAGTTTCCTAAGTCACATCTCTTCTTTGAAGATCAGAAAATACCCCTATAAAAATAGTTATGGTACAGCACTCACTTCTGGAAGCTGGTACCTGTTATCTACAGGAACAGGACAAGGCCCAGACAGTGATGATCAAGGACTCATTCCTGCGTGGTGATTCCATGCACATGTGGCAGGGGGATCAGCTTGCCCTGGAACAAACATTATTGGGGACACAGCACCAAACAGTAACTGTTGATTTAGGGTAGATACGGCACCCTGGGAGATGGCTCTCCATCCTTTCAGGTACCATTTCCAAGATGGCACCTCAGCTGTATCTGTAAAAGGTCACCTATTGCTTAATCAGATTGATAGCTGATAGCTTTTGGATGGTGTAATACTTGCAGATAGAACTGGTCAATACCCGTGTCATGTGCCCATCACTGTACCTCTTTTGCTATAATATGGATCCTTGGTCTGATAGGTTATGTACTGTCATGTGCTTTTGGATCAAACATTTTTAAGTTGTCTGAAAGTGGTGTTGACTGAGGTTTGAGAGGCAGGAAAAGCAGACACAAACCTGTGCTGAATATAGTCAAGATGAATTGCTGACACTTCAGGGCAAAATGATTTATTTAATCAACTTGCCACAATATAGCTGGTTGGTTTCCTTAAGTAATGGTGCCATTTCAAAGGCTCACCATTGTTCGTTTTTGCTGGAAGTTTGGATGATCAGCAGCAGAGTAGCTACAGCAACCTTAGTGAATTGAAACACATCCCAGTGGGCCCATGCATAGCCCCTATTCTTGACATCATGGCTACTCTGTTTATAAGCCTACTGTGCCAACACTGGAATGGCAAATGTTTACTTGGATGTGAAGTGCCTTCTCCATGGTACATACTCTCACCTTTTGTGTCCACTTCCATAAACCCTTCTATATGTTTATCCTCCAAAAGTCTTTGTCCCCAACGTTCCAATTTTTTTTCCTTCTAAGCCCTTGAGTAACCAGACAAGTCACTGACCAGTAACTATGAGTCTACATATATTCTTATCTCACATACTTCTTTTTTTACTTAAACTGGATGATCAGTTTCACTGAATAACACTGCCTATTGAGAAGATATTTCCTAATCATGGTCTTTCAAAACCATCCCTGTGTAAGAATGACGTGTAGCCATCCATAGTCTTCTTTTAAGCTTCTACTCACACTTAGAGCTGATGCTGTCTGATTCACACCTAGCTTCATCAGCTGGCTTGGTCAAACTCAAACCAGGTAGTCTCAACCCACTCAGTAAATGGATTTAAGCAAGATTTCAAAGGGTGTAATGTGGTGCCTGCAGAAATGAAGAGGCCTATTAGACATTATGCTTTGTTTGAAGAGAATGTTCTGTAATATCCCAGGCCACTGGACTCCTAAGACAATACCTGATGTGGCAGGCCTCTGAATCTTCTTAGTATTTATCTACACCACTACCAGGCCCCAGCCCTGGAGTGCACATCTCATCCAGGCCCCCATTGTACTTGCCATACTTTTCGTAAAGCATTTCACAGTTTTCTGTGGGTCTGACACCCTGATTACCACTCTGTCCTTGCCATTTATTTTGATAATTGTACTAGCCTTGATTCTGTCAGTTAAGCATCACCACCTGGCTTCTATTATTTTAAAATCCTATGATCCCCATTGCTATCAGTGAGTTCTGTCTTGTCACAGCATCTCCTATCATTAGTCCTGGCCTCCAGAGATCAGTCACCAATCATTTTCTCAAGTGTGCTCATGCCATTCTCACCAGTGCATGCCTATTACTTTTGGTACATGAAGTGTCTTCTGGATCCTTCCTTGGACTGTAATCATTTGTTGTATGTAGTGTGATATAAGTGGTGTGCCCATCTCTCTGAATCTTTTGATCATTTTTTCCCTTCTGCCATGGAAGTTCTAGAATTTCTATTTTATTTTGTGTGGGTCTTTTCTTTCTCGAAACTTCTAAGACAATGCCAGCAACAGGTATGAACCATCAAGGTCCCTGACAGAATGTTAAATCCTGAGTCACAGGCTAGTTCTCCCATATCTATAAACTCTCCTTCATGCAAATTTATGTTCTAGCCCATCTCCCTCTGCCTTAACACCCTAGAATCCAGTCCCTAGTCAGTGCATAGTCAGTTTGTCCTATCTAGTCAATCTCTGTGCTTGACCGTACACATTCCCAAGATGATGCAACTCCTTCAGGATAATGTCCCTTTCCTCTCTTGGCCAAGCACTTCCTTAGGTTATATTATGACTTACATTGGCATTGTGGCTTAGTTGTTTTTCTGATAGCCAGGAAAAGAGGTCCTTAGTGGGACACGTGTTATTTGGTGATGCACTAAAGCTGGCTTGTACCAACTCATGAAAAACAATTGTCAAACATGCGATGATTTTGTTAGCCAATTGTTAAAATGCTGGTAGCTTGAAATCAACCATAGTGTATTTATTTCCACCATCCAAATCAGCAAATGCTACAAGTCAGGGTTATGCCCATTTGTTTGATTTTCTTCTCAGATGGTTGTTAAGCATTTATCAGACCACCTCTGGGAGTAATCATCCTTAAGTAACAAGAAATGATTAGCTTTGACAGTCTCAGAGGATTCAAAAGACCCTGGGGATTTAATAATTTTTCATGTACCTATCCAAATGTTCCCACCCAATGTCTAAGAGTCCCATTACTTCTCAATAAGGTCTCTGATCTTGGTGTATCTAATTTTCCATAGTTGAGAATTCAGACTTTCTTGGAAATCTGCTACTGCTATAGATAAGCCCTTGGCATGATCTAAAGTGTTTTGTTTGTTTGTTTTTTGGCTATGGGAGATAATAATATCTTTATTTGTTGCCAAGGAAGCCATCATGCAGAGGAAGACTAAGAGATTAAATTGATGACTAATTACTATCAGTTTTTCATTGACTTTCTCTAATGTACCAGTTGCTCCAGAAACAGCTGTATGATTATACGGTCCTTATAATTAGTACTGTTCAGTATTTCTCAATGGCCTGAGATAGTACACCTGCCAGTGCAATTCCTGTCATCATTGTCCCCATCCAATTTCACCATTTGTGAAAGTTTTAACAATTCCCTCCTAATTGCCATCCAGCTCCAAAATATCACTTTAAGGTCTACTTCCTACTACTGTCACAGGTTGGGTCCCTAGGGAAACAGATTCTGAGACTCTGAGAGTTGCACACAGCAGGTTTATTGGGGAGTTATTCCTGGGTTATCTCTGGAATAACCATGCAAGGGAGTGAGGAATGCAGGACTAGGCAAAAGGAAAGGTTGAACTACATGCATTAATAACAGTGACCTCCATCAATCCTGTGGGGAGCTCTGGAGCTAAAACAGCCCTATAGAATGAACTGTCCTCCATCGAGGCAAGGGCTTGGGCCTTTAACTGCTCTATCAGTCAGTTATTAGATGACAGTGACTTTCCTAGCAATGGATTCAGGATTAATGCATCAACAGTCAGCACCCTTGAAAGCTGAAAAAATGGAGTTCCTTAATCCTTAGGTGGTATCTGGGTGGCTCTCCTCAACCTCTACTACAAAGCAAGTAATCAAAGTGACATTAATTTAGGAATAAGTTTTCATAGCATTATGTCCATCATACTTATTTATAAGAAGGGTTTGGGGACTTTAAATTGATAAGGCTTTAAAACAACATCTTGCTTTAAGAACTCAAAGAGCTTCTCATTATTTTGAAAAGTTAAAGAAAATAGTGGTCACAGAAATCAGTCTCTCTTGGAGGTACCCCAGGATGTAAGTAATAGGGTCCTTACAATATGTCTAATCTTCTGAATAAAATCAAAAAGCCAGAAGCTGTATCATGAAAATCCAAATAGAACCTCATAATTTAGAATGAAGTATTTGGTATGTATTAGCTACAGGAGAAATGGAATTCCAAGCTTTAAATGGCCAATATATTTTCCCTATGTAAACAGGCCAGATTAGCCATGGAAATAAGAACTCTGAATAAACTTTTCATAATGTTAACATAATTACTCTTTTTGCTATAATTTTAACATTTATGTGTCTCTGCAACAGAACTCATTTGCTGTACTCTGTCAACATTTTCACAAATCATGAATCATACTCCATTAAAAACAAGCTTGTCAGAATTTTTTGATTGCCAAAACATCAAAATTAGATTTACTAATTTTACTGGGGTGGATTACACTTTAGAAATTCTAAGCATTTCTCTCCCAAAATCCAATAGCATTTTACATTTTGCCATTTATTTATGCTTAGGCTTAAGTGATTATTTAATAAGAACAAAGACTAGTTGCTGCTGTTTGATATGTAAGTAGAAAAATATCATTCATACATTTCTTATTGTGTAATTCTGTATGTGAGTAAGAAATATTTATGTGAGGAAAGTACTGTTTAGTTTAAAGTATGTTCTGAATGATCAAAATATGCTGAAATTATTTAAGAAGGTGGGCTCCTTTTAATAAAATTTACTTTTCAACAGAAAATTATCAAATCTGTAGATTAGAGACTGCTTCTAATTTGCTAACAAGGAAAGGATAGGGAAGATAGAAATATAACTGAAAATAATGTAACTAAGAAAAAAAGGCTTTGGGGAGCTTTCTTTCCTTCTTTCCTTTTTTCTTTTTTTTTTAAAACAAATATTTTATATATTCAATTCTCTTTCAAGGACAGAGAGTAACTCCTCTTATAAATATATACATATGTTAGTATATTTTACCACAAATATGCATAGCTTCAAAAGTTTATATTAATTTACTAGTGTGAGTGCAATAATAATTTATCCATTGACAACAAGAATGACCTTATTTGATTAAGTCATTATAAAGTTTTAGATACGCAGAAAGAATGACTAAAAGTGTGATTGTTAAAAATCTCTTTCTGAATATGGTGTAGGGACAGGGAAATAGAAATTGGAAACCTAGAACAATATAAGGAATTGAAATTTGAATCTGTTAGAACAAAATTTTTAAACAATGCCTAAGATATTTTGATTCTGAGTTTGTAAGCTGCTGACTTATTTGATTGAGACTGTAGACAAGCATGGAGAAATATACTTCCTAAAAATGATTTATGTGAGTAAATAGAAGGAGGTTTAGCCCTCCCTCTGCGACAGCTGAGAAGGGGATAAGGGCAGATGCAGGTGAATGTGTGTAGGGCGAGGAGGGGATATGTATTCATGTCATGTAATCTCTGCTTCATTATAAAAAATGAAGTGAGGCCATTTAAGCATTTTAGAGATATGATGGCAGGAAGCTGCAGAGGACTTGAGAGAATGGTAAACATTTGGAATAACTGTTGAGAATAATAGATAACAAAAACTGTCCCTTATAAAAGTAATTATTAAAATTAAAATAACTGGCAACATCGAGGGTACATTCATGATGGATACCGTAAATGTATACTGAAAGCTGTTCTTCATGATGTATTTATTTTCTGCAGCAGTGCTGAGCAACCCCAGTTTGGAGCAGAGGATATGCTTTGTTACATTGATGCAGCGCTGGAGACTTTCTGAACAAGCAGAGACTAAGAGATCATTGAAGCTGTGTTAACTCAGTTTGGAATAGGTCTAAATAAGGTAAGGAATGAGTGACATTTATATGAATACTATAAGGCACAGTAAAATCTTCAAATGGCCCATAAACATTCCAAAAAATGATTAATCTTTTTTTCACTTTTGTCTTAGTATGAAGTGTTGAAAATATGCAATTAACTCATGGTATATATGTATTCTAATAACCTATTAAACTAAACATGCAATCAAGCAGAACATTGTATTCCCTGACCAGTTGAGATAAACAGGAATTTGATTTATATCTCTGCCAAGGCACATGTTTCAGAAACTATTTAAATCCAAATCAAATCCCAAGTTTTTTTTTTCCATAATATGAGTCATTGAAACTCTTGAGATTTACAATACTTTAAACATACCAGAGAGCAATTAGTGAGAAGGCAAAGTAATTGAAAGATGATCTAAATTTAAATACCGAATACAATTACTGCTGAATTCTGTGAATTTATTCCATTAATTACCAGAATCACTGTGCTCATCTTTCAAATATTTCCTACTTCAAAGTTATTACTCTTGTAAAGGTAAGTTGGTGGTGAGACCTTACCAGGTCCTAGATAGGCCAATCTTTCATGGAGGTGGCTGATTTTATATATTGTCCCCATCTCATGTTACCCTCGCCTATATAATGATAATATTAATGTTTATTAAATAATTGGTATGTGCCAGGCACGGTACCTAGCATGTTGTAAATATTATATCTAATTTAAACATCATATAATGACTATAATTTACTCATTTTTATATGAGGACACTAGTCTAGGAGAGATTAAATAACTTGTCCTAATATATGTAGCTGATAACCACTCTTCCTTGTCTAAACAGGTCTATCTGATTCTAGATTCCAAGATTTAAACACTCTGCAACTCTACTACCCTGTCCCACCACCCCAACTATTTTTTGTCTCCACTAACATCTGCTCTATAAGCCAGATCAGATTTTTTTTTCATCATCATCATCTTTATTTTTATCTTCATATTAATATAGTCATGCTTTCGTGGTACATAAATATCTCCCTAAAACTGTATATGTTCAAGACTGCTATTAAATTTTATATTGATACATAATATTTGTACATTTTTATGGAATACATATGATATTTGTTACATGCATAGAATGTGTAATGATCAAATCAGGGTATTTAGTATATCTATCACCTCAAACATTTACCATTTCTATGTGTTGAGAACATTTCAAGTCTTCTAGTTAGTCTGAAATATACAATACACTGTTGTTAACTAGAGTGACCAACTGTGCTATCAAACATTAGCACTTATTCCTCCTAGGTAACTGTATGTTTATACACATTAACAAACCCCTCTTCATCCTCCGCTCCACCCAACACACATGCACGCATCCTTCTCAGCCTGTGGTAACTAAGCCAGACAGATTTTAAGCCATAAATTTTAGATACTGATGCTCCAAAGCTATGCAAAACAATGCTCCTGCTTATTATTTTTCATATATAGTCTGCTAGATGGTTGACTTTCTGAACCCATTTCCTGTTTATTTCCTTCCTACTTCCCTTCTAGATTTAGGGTACAGAATTCTCTAGTTCTTTTGAAAGACTTAACATGAGCCAATTTCACTAATATCCCAGATAGAATGTTCTAGATTTTGAAATAATTTTATATAATATATTTATATATAATCTTATATATGGAGATGTACAGATTAAATTAAGATTTCTCATATATATATATGTAAATTTCTTCCTGTGAGAATAGGCTCATTGAAATTAGAATCATCCTTATGTAATTGTGATTCCTATTGCATTATACCAAGTCTTTAATATAATACTGCCTTAAATAATATCTGTTATTGAAATAATGCTGAAATTCAACCACAAGGGATTCATTTATTTGGATTGGGACACTACTTTCTCAAAAGACAGATTTTCTGTGCAAAACTAATATAAGAGGGCACTATTAATAAAAGCTTCCTGTGAGATAAATCATCATATCCTTTCTTATGAGAAGACAAGTGAGAGCTTTAAAAAATTTTTTAATTGATACATAATAGATGTACATATTTGTGAGGTACATGTGATAATTTAATACATTCATATAATTTAAAGATCAAATCAATGTAATTGGGATATCCATGATTTTAAATATTTATCTTCTTTATGCTAGAAACATTCAAATTATTCTCTTCTGGCTATTTTGAAATATACAATAGACTATTGTAAACTATAGTAACCCTACTGATCTATCAAACACTAGACATTATTTCTTCTATTAAACTGTGTATTTGTACTCCTTAATCAACTCTCTACATTCCCGTCCCCACCCCGACTCTTCCTGGCCTCTGGTAACCACTAATCTACTCTCTATGTCCATAAGATCCAATTTTTTAGCTCCCACATATGAGTGAGAACATGGAATATTTGTCTTTCTGTGCTTGACTTATTTTACTGAACATAATAACCTCCAGTTCCACCCAAGTTGCTGCAGATGGCAAGATTTCATTCTTTTTTATGGCTGCATAATATTCTATTATCTATCTATATTACATTTTATTTATCCATTCATCCACTGCTGGGCACTAGGTTGATTTCATATTTTGGCTATTGTGAATAGTGATGCAATAAAATGGGGGTACAGATATCTTTTTGATATATTGATTTACATTCTTTTGGATACATACCCATTAGTGGAATTACTGGATCATAGGTAGTTCAATTTTTAGTTTTTTGAGGAACCTCCATACAATTTTCCTTAGTGGCTGTATTAATTTATATTACCACAAAAGAAAAAAAGAGTTTACCTTTCTCCACATTCTCACCAGCATCTGTTATAGCCTGTCTTTATATAAAGCCATTTTAACTGAGGTGAGATGATATCTCATTGCAGTTTGATTTGCATTTCTCTGATGATTAGTGATGTTGAGCATTTTTTCATATGTCTTCTTTTGAGAAATGTCTATTCAGATCTTTTGCCTTTTTTTAATTGAATTATTTAAATTTTTTCTTTGTTTTACTTGAGCTCCTCATATAACCTTGTTATCCCTTGTCAGATGGAGAGTTTGCAAATATTTTCTCCCATTCTATGTGTTGTCTCTTCACTTTGTTGATTCCTTTGCTGTGTGTAAGCTTCTTAGCTTGACTTAATCCTGTTTGTTTAGTTTTGCTTTGATTGCCTGTGTTTTTGAAATTTTGAAAAAATTCTTTGCCCCAACCAATGTCCTTGAGCATTTCCTCAATGTTTCCTTCTAGTAGTTTCATAGTTTCAGGTCTTCGATTTCAGTGGTTAAGTCCATTCGATCTGATTTTTGTATATGGTGAGAGATACAGGTCTAGTTTCATTCTTCTGCATATGGTTATTCAGTTTTCTAAACACCATTTATTGAAGAGACAGTCCTATCCTCATTGTATGTTCTTGGTGTTTTTGTCAAAAATGATTTGGCTGCAAATGTGTGGATAAATATCTGCCTCCAGCTTTGTTCTTTATGCTCAGGATTGCTTTGGCTATTCATGGTCTTTTGTTGTTCCATATAAATTTTAGGATTTTTTTCTATTTCTGTGGGGAATGCTATTGGAATTTTGATAGGGATTGCATTGACACTATAAATTGTTTTTGGTAGTATTGTCATTTTAACAATATCAATTCTTTTAATCCATGAGCATAGATTATCTTTCCATTTTTTGTGTATTCTTCAATTTCTTTCATCAGTCATTTGTAATTTTCATCGTATATATTTTTCACTTCTTCATTTAAATTGGCCCCTAGGTATTTTATATTCTTTGCAGCTATTGTAAATTGAATTCCTTGATTTCCTTTTCAGATTGTTCACTGTTGGCATATATAAATGCTATTAATTTTTGTATGTTGATTATATACCCTGCAACTTTACTGAATTTGTTTATCAGTTCTAACAGTTTTTGGGTGGAGTCTTTTGGTTTTTGTAAATATAAGATGATGATGTCTGCAAACAAGGTTAATGTGACTTCTTCCTTTCTAATTTGTATGCCCTATATTTCTTTCCTTTGCCTAATTTCTCTGGCTAGGACTTCAGTACTATGTTGAATAAAATGGGCATCCTTGACTTGTTCCAGATCTTTGAGGAAAGGATTTCAATTTTTCCTCATTCAGTATGACATTAGTTGTGGATTTTCCATATATGACCTTTATTATTTTGAGGTATATTTTTCCATACCCAGGAATGTTGAATTTTATCACATGATTTTTACCATCTATTGAAGTGATTATATGTTTTTGGTTATGTGGTGATTATATGATTCTGTTAATGTGATATATTAGGTTTATTGATTTGTGTATGTTGAAACATTCTTGCATTCCTGGAACGAATTCCACTTGATCATGGTGAATGATCCTGTTGAATGTGTTGTTGAATTTGATTTGCTAGTATTTTGTTGAGAATTTTTCATCTATGTTCATCTGTGACATTGGCCTGTAGTTTTCTTTTATGTTGTGTCCTTGTCTGTTTTTGATATCAAAGTAATGCTGGCCCCATAGAAGGATTTTGGAAGTATTCCCTCTTCTTCAATTTTTTTGAAGAGTTTGAGTAGGATTAGTATTAGTTCTTAAATGTCTAGTATAATTCATCAGTGAATCCATCATGTCCTTTGCTTTTCTTTGATGGGAAACTTTTCATATGGCTTAAATCTCGTTACTTGTTATCGGTTTGTTGAGTTTTTCTATTTCTTCTTGGTTCGATCTCGGTAGGTTGTATGTGTCTAGGAATTTATCCATTTCTTCTAGGTTTTCCAATTTGTTGGCATATAGTTGCTCATAATGCTCTCTAATGATTTTTTGCATTTCTATGGTCACTTTTTTCATTTCTGACTTTATTTATTTAGGTCTTCTCTCTTTTTCTCTTAGTCTAGCTAAAGGTTTGTGGAATTTTGCTTTTTAAAAAATAACTTTTTTGTTGATGAATCTTCTGTGTTGTTTTTTAAGTCTCAATTTCATTTAATTCTCCCGTCATCTTTATAATTTCTTCCCTTCTGCTAATTTGGGTTTGGAGTGTTCGTGCTTTTCTAGTTACTTGAGGTGCATCATTATGTTGCTTTTTAAAAGTCTTTCTGCTTTTTGATACAGGCGTTGTTGCTACAAACTACCCTAGTAGTTAGTACTGCTTTTGCTGTATCCCATAGCTTTTAGTGTGCTGTATTTCCATTTTCATTTGTTTCACATAATTTTTAAATTTCCTTCTTAATTTATTCATTGATCTATTGGTCGTTCAGAAGCATGTTGTTTAATTTCCATAGGTCTCTCTTGTTACTGATTTCTAGTTTTATTCTACTGTGGCAAGAAAAGATATCTGACATCATTTTTACTTTTTTGAATTTGTTGAGACTTGTTTTGTGGCCTAATATAGGGTCTATTCTGTAGAATGTTCCAAATCCTGATGAAAAGAATGTGTATTCTGCAGCAGGTGGGTGAAAAATATTCTGTAAATGTCAATTAGGCCTATTTGGTCTAATATATAGTTTAACTCTGATGTTTCTTTGGTGATTTCTGTCTGGATGATCTATCCATTACTGAAAGTGGACTGTTAAGGTCCCCTCCTGTTATTGTATTGCAGTTTATTTCTCTCTTTAGATATATTAATGGTTTCTTTATTTACTTGGGAGCTCTGGTGTTGTGTGTATGAATATTTATAATTGTTATATCCTCTTGCTGAATTGACTCCTTTATCATTATATAGTGATCTTCTTTGTCTCTTTTTACAGTTCTTGACTTATAGATTTATAGTCTATTTTATCTGACCTAAGTATAGCTACTCCTGATCTTATTTTGGCTTCCAGTTGTATGGGATGTATTTTTATAGCCTCTTCACTTTCTTCTATGTGTTTCTTTACAGGTGAAGTGAATTTTTTGTAGGCAGCATATAGTTGGGTCTTGTTTCTTTATCCATTTAGCCACTCTGCCATTATTTTTTGCAAAACAGTTTTAATTTTTTCTCATTTTTAAAAATTAATAAATATTAATTGCACACATTTATGGCTTACATAATGATGTTTCTATACATATAATTTAGTGATCAGATCAGAGTAATTAGCATATATCATCTCAAACATTTATCACTTCTTCATGTTGGACATCTTCAATATCCTCCTATCTATTTGAAATTTTACAATATATTTTTGTTAACTATAGTCATCCCACAGTGGGTATAGAACACTAGAACTTATTCATTCTACCTAGCTATTATTTTCTATTGTTTTAAACAAATATCTCCCTATCCTTCCCTTCACCCTAGACTTTTCAGACTCTAGCATCCTCTGTTCTGCTTATTACTGCCATAAGATCAGCTTTTTTATAGCTTCCAAATATGAATGAGAACATGTAGTATTTAACTTTCTATTCCTGGCTTATTTCACTTAACATAATGTCCTCCAGGTCCATCTATGTTACCATGAATGACAGGATTTTATTTGTTTTATTGCTGAATAGTATTCCATTGAGTATGTTGTATTAAACTTTAAAAGTAAAATACAAAAGTAAATCTAAAGAAGAATGTATACTTGGTTACATACTAATTCAGTAAGATCAAAAGTCTCTTTCACTGAGAAAGAGCTGAAAGAGTAAAATACATATACCAATATTTGTATATATTTAGGTGATTACTGTGATGCTGTTCTCTCAAAAGCATTGCTTCGGCTTTCTAACCATTCTCTTTCCATTCAATTTGTTCCACTGTTTTTCACCTTATTGTTATATCCATGGTGATGATCTGTGATATTGCAAACACTGACTAAATCAGGCTGGAGGGAAAAGATGGTTGGGGAACAACGGGCTCCTCGTCCACACACAAATAACCTGGTAAACATCAATTATGAAAAAGTTTAAAGGAAAATGAGGGGACTGGGTGTGGTGGCTCACATCTGCAATCCTAGCACTTTGGGAGACCGAGGTGGAAGGATGGCTTGAGGCCAGGAGTTCAAGACTAACCTGAGCAACACAGCGAGACCCCATCTCTACAAAAAATATAAAAATTAGCTGAGTGTGATGATGTGTACCTGTAGTCCCAGCTACTTGAGAGGCTGAGGTAGGAGGATCTCTTGAGCCCAGGAGCTTGAGGTTGCAGTGAGCTATGATGACACCACTGCACTCTAGCCAGGGCAACAAGTAAGACCCTGTCTCAAACAAACAAAACAAAACAAATAAAGGAAAATGAAAGCATGCTAAAAAGGGAGTCTAGTGATCGTATACGGTATAAAAAGAAGAGGAAATTGATAATTTAGATTTCCAAAGGCCTTAGAAGTAATCAAATGAACAATCAGCTCTCAATATAGTAGTAAAGCACCATCTTTTCAGGATATTGGCAATGCTTCAGAGATAAGGGATCAGTGCCATTTTTTATCAAATAGGAAGAGTGATAATTACTGAGAACTTTAAAGAAACTTTAAAGAAATGTACCAAAAATGTAAATAAACAAGAGTATTTAGCTTTTCCTTTCTTAAACCCCATAAGGTTAACTTTGTGACACTGTATTATTTAATGGAGATAGGGAAATTCATGAGCAAGTTTATCTGTTCAAACTACAGAAGTCATTATTGGACAACTCTCCCCTTTCTTTTTGAAGTTTACTATGTTCCTGTTACCTGTAGTAGAGTCTCATATGCAAACAATTAAAATGTATTGTACCATAGGTTAAAAGATGAATGTTACTCTTTCCCTATTTCCTCCTGGAGAGCATTATTAGTGAATTTCCCAGAGGGATATTTTAGACAAACATTCATGATCCTGTTAAAGGAGAAGATCTCTTTCATCACCTTGTGCCACCTTCCATTACTGTATATAAAAAAACTTTAAAATTATGCATTTATTTATTTATCTAAAATCAATTATTTTTTCTATCTTATGTACATTCTAATACATCTTATCGTAACTGAATTTTTCCCATTGACATTTAGAAATTCCCAAATGTCTTCCATCTTAAGTATACAACCAAACCCATTTCTGTTTCACATCCCCTTCTATTCGATGACAGTTGAAAATGATAACATATATGTAAAACTTTCCTACTATATACAGGAACAATTCTGGTGTTTATATTCCATAGTATTGGGAGCGTCAATAAGTTGTCATCATACTTAAAAGTCCTCTGAAATATCATTTAAATATATTTTACACAATATACTTTGTCTCCATAAACACATATACATAACACACAAACATGTGTAATCACAACTCCAAACCACATGTTAGAGTCAATATGTGCTTTGAAATGTTATGAAATCAGAATATAAATTATATTATGGCATAAGGTTTCTAAACTATGAGAATTTACAAAGCAATAAAAGAAAAGTGAATGGGTCCAGCATATCATTACCAATAGTTTATTTTATGAATTAAATAATATCAAAGATTAACTATCATCTATTCTCAGTACTATTTCATTTATAATGTGAGTGTGTGTGTATTTATGCACACTAAAAAGAGGGAATAAAAAGAAATCTCAGAATAAAGAATTGTCCTTTAATGGAATAAATTTACTTTTATGGAAACATCATCAAAAAACAGTATCAATCTGTATATTTACATTTGGAAAACTCTAATATAGGGGTTGGGATTTCAGACCTTTTAGTTAGACAACTTCTTATTGTGAAACTTTAGATTAATTTTTTCACCTCTAGGGTGATCACATAGTTTTTGGTGAGTTGAAAATGATAACATATATGTAAAACTTCTTGGTTTGATAAATGTAATATGGGTATGTAACATGTTAACATTGGGGGAAGCTTGGTCAATTGTAATGGAAATTCTCTGTACTAACTTTGCCAGTCTTCTGAAAATCTAAAATTATTTCGAAATCAAAGTTATATGTGGGCTTTCTGTGTGTGCGCACACACACATGTGAGTACCTGTGTAGTCTGGCCCACAGAAAAGTTGCTATGAATATCTACTACTGGTTCATAATTCAGGCATGCCAACATCTACAGAGGCAATTGAGGCTCAATCAAATTATTTTATAAGCAATATCAAGCTAATGGCCATTGCTATGGCAGCATATAGTGTGCTCAGCTAGAATGAAGTGATCCAAAAACCCTTTGCTTTTTCTATTCCTTTTCTATTTTCAGGAATAATTTAAAATAAATTATTTTTCCCATCTTACATACATTCTACTAATACTTCTTATCTTAACTGAATTTTCCCCATTGACATTAAGAAATTCCCAGATGTCTTCTATCTTAAATATACAATCAAACAAACCCATTTCTGTTTCACATCCCCTTCCATTACTTCTATTCCTTTCCTTTTCCTTGTTACTAAATTTCTAGGGGTAGTTTTCTATATTTAATACCTCAATTTAATCACTTCTTATTTACTCTATGACCTATTCGAACCTGGCTTCCGTTCCCAATGTTTCAATAAAACAGTTATCAATACAATTAGCAATGCTTGCCATATTCTTCCATCCAAGGAACATGGTTCAGGACTTTCCTTACTCTGGTCTTCCTCATTGAAAGAGCTACTTGTCCACTGGCCTCCAAGGTCACATGCCCTTCTGACTTTCCTCCCACTCGTCTACTTCTTCATCTCTGTTGCAGGATTTTTAGTGTTGGCGTTACTGAGCCCTCTATCTTAGAACCACAGTACTCTTCATTATATACACAAATACTTCACAATCTAGAGTCCTTAGCACAAAGTCTCCTCTGAGTCCCTGACCTATATTTTCAAATATCTGCTGAACTTTAATGGCTCAAATGCACCTGAAACCCAATATACTCAACTCAGAGGTTGTTACCTGTTATTCTTTCATGGCTTCTTATCTCCGGGAGTGAAGGACACCATAGTCCATTCAAATAGCAAACCAAAGACCCAAACGTTTTCTTGAAGACTTCCTTTTACCTTCACTCGATACACCAAAATCTATCTCTCATTTCTATTGATTTATTTCTAAATAGTCTTCAAACGCAATTGCTTATCCCTGTCTTTTTAGTGCCAACCCCAGTAGTCTCAGCTGCCACAAACTTTTGACTAGAATTTGGCAACAAATAATAGCTGTTTTTCCTGCATACATCCTGTTCTTCTTTCCTATATGTTCTCCATAATGCTGCCAACGTAGTCTCTTCAAAACACAAGACTACTTATATTACATTCCTATTTAAAATGATTCACTTCTATTTTGAGGAAAATTAAAAGATGTAAATTGGCCATGAAATAAAGCTTTCCTCCTTCTCTACATCAACATATATTACGCCCCATCTTGATTTCATCTTCAAATTAGCCTTTTTTGACTTCCTTGCACCTGCCGTGTTTCCTCTCTATTTCACATCTTTGGAAATCTGTGCTGTGGATGGTTGTGATTGTGGAATTACATGATTAAGAGCATAGTGTTGAAGAACAGAGATGTGTGACTCTGACAAACTTATTTGTTTTATGATTTAAAGGAAGTTTCTTGTCTTATTTTTTAAGAGATGGAGTCTTGCGATGTCGTCCAGGCAGGAGTGCAGTGGCTATTCTCAGGCATGATCATAGTGCAGTTTACCCTCGAACTCCTGGGCTCCAGTGATCCTACCGCCTCAGCCTCCTGAGTAGCTGGGACTACAAGCACATACCACCACAGCCAGCCTCTTATTTTTAAGCTTTAGTTATTTCATCAATAAAATGGAGTTACTAGTAATGTTTACTTTATAGGTTTCCTGAATATATTAAACAAATAAGAAAAAACCACAGAATAGCTAGCTAAAATCCAACATGTTATTCATTAGCTTTGTGCTTTTTGACAAGTCATTTACCATTTTTAGATATTAGTTTCCTCATCAGTAAAAGAATATTGGATTGTATATATTATATAGTGGATGTACTGATAATGATATGAACTGCTTATTAATGTTAAAAATATGGGATAAATAATATAAAATAATCCTATCTCCTTGTGATTTCTTTTTCCTGGCAAAGAGTTATTCTTTAATAATACCATTACCAAATTCAGATAAATTGAATACTGTAAAATTGGCAAATTTTGTTTTTTTATCAGTGCTCCAGAAACTTAATATGCATTAAAATTATCTGATGGTCTTTTAAAAATACAAAAACTGATTTAGTAAATCAAGAGTGATTTCCAAAATTCTAAATTTCCAACAAACTCCCAGGTGATACTGGGATTTCTATTTTTAATTTACCTTTTAGTCATATCAGCATGGATGGATAGAGAACACTATTATCAGCATAACTCAATCTATCAACACCATTTTGAACACTGTGCATTTCTTTGTTATATTATAAGAAAGAAAGAAAGTATAAGACATACGTGTATGCTTCCTAGCATGATAATTTAAAAAGTGAGGTTAACTTTTTCATAGAAGAATAGAAAAAAGTCTATTAAACAAATTTAAATGACACTGATTGATGCAAATCAAATGGGCGATTGGAGCATGCTATACACATTGTAGATTTGTAATGAATATTTAAAATAGGAATTCAATAACTGAATAAACTGTTGCTTGCAGAAATAATCAGAGTAGGAGCCAGGAAATAAAAGATGATTGGAGCTGAGATTTGAGAGGGTAGATAGATAATAGGTTTTTGCAAGGAGGAAGCACATTTTAGGATAGAAAAATGACATTGAACAAAGTCACAGAAGCAGGAATGAAAATGGTACTCATAGAGATACCAAGATGAGTCCAGCTGAACTTACAGGACTTGGAAAGGTTTGTTTTTAAGCAGCATAAGACTTGGAAAGATTTGGTTCTGGGCAGCAGTGTTTTGACATGCTGGTAAGTCTTGGTATGTTATATGCAATCTGTTACTAATATGATTTTAAGTACCCAATATTCATGTCACATAAATTAGAATAAGATCAATTTTCAGTATTATTTGTACAATAAAAATACTCAGTTGCATATTAATTCTCTTACTTGAATCTCATAGAAAAATGGAGCAACAGCTGGAATTTCATGGTATTTCATATTGGGGGGCATGTCTCATAGTGAATGTCATCACTTATGTGTGCCATACCAGTATAAAAGTTAAGACTTTCTGTGCTGGAGACTAGTGCCTGACACATAGTAGGTAGGTGCTCAAGAAAATACTTGCTGCTTAACTAAAAGAACATCTGACCAAGAGGCAGGGTGGACCCCAAATACAGAAATCCTTCTTGTTCAAGCAGATTATTAGTGGTAGCAGATTTTGTGAAAAGAAAAGTAGACATTAGTATTGCCTTATTTTGTAGAAAGAACCATAAATATTTATCCAAAATTCAGGCTTATGATCATTCACATTTAATAATAAGAAGATTGATGTAACTAAGCAGGACAATTAGTATTTTTAGAGGGATAGTCCTTGTATGGAGCCCCTGTATATATAAAACATAAATGAGACATTTTAACAATAACTTCTCAAATGCTGATGGCCATGGAACATCTGGGAGATTGTGCAACAGTTTACTTAAGGAAACACTACCATTTAGGTGGGTTCCAGGGTCCATGAAAAGGATTTCTCATTCAATTAAGCATCACAAAATTTACCAATAAGTTTTTCTGGTTTGAAATATAGGGATTTATATTCTCTCATGCTTACACACAGCTGTTGCTCAAAGTACCAATGTGATACTGTTCAATTTAAATTAGTATTCCACTATTGCAAACTTTAAGTTTTTATGTCACTTTTAAACTAGCAATGCAATTATATGCATCTATCTTCTGATATTTATTATTTATAAGAAGATAATAAAGTGGGTGATTAAGCATTTGCCAGTTACTCCTATAATCACAGGACCAACCTCGTGAAGAGACCAGGTTCAATAACATGTCACCAAAATGATGAAATCTTAGTGAGTCATGAACTAGCTATGAAATTGTGAGGCACAGAGCAGAGTTATTTTCTTGACCATAAAAGAGGAAGTTGATGCTGAGAAAAAGATATATTAATTCACATGGCATTTAATAGAAGAAATGAATATATAGACCCTAATTCTAGATATTTTTATGTTCTCAATTTTAGATGCTCTAAAACATAAGTGAATTTTTCCCCCTTATTAAGAAATACCTTAGGTAAGAATGATTTAGATAAAACATTTCCAGGCCTTGTGGTACCTTTGAATTTGTCCATTCTCATTAAATTCCAAGGTCATCTTGTCTAACAATTCCCTAGTTTCAAAGTCACTTTGTAAATTGTTGTCTTTAGTTACAAAGCAGATGAACAACCAAAGGTAATAGCCACTTCCCAATTTTTATTTCCTTTGATTTTTGTAGGTCAGAAGTATATATATTAAGATGGTTGATCTAGGGTAGCTACTGTTGTAGCCTCTACAGCTCAAGGAACTTGAGTTGCTGAAAGATTAATTCCCAGGTTGGCATGAGGGACACAGGTTGTGTCCTTGTAGTACACAGTTAAGTGGTAGCACACTGGAAGAATCCCTAAGATATGACTACTCTTTTATGTAGCCGACCAACCCTGTAATGAGGCTTATAAACCTGGCCTTAGACACCAGCTGGAGGTTTTAATGAACTCTCACTAGAAGGTAAAGGAATCACAGTGAATCTGACTATGTGGCTTGAGAAATGGCTGTAGGGAGAATCGTCATAGGTTCAAGGAGTGGCATAATAACAGATTTTAAGTAATTTACCCAAGAGACTTTACTTGGAAGAAAGAGAAATAAAATAAGGATTTTTATTCAGCTCAACAGAAGAAAAGCTAAGAAATAGAGCCCTTAAACATGAACACTCTACTATATGAGATAGTATGCTTCCCTACCTTTAAAAATTTTTAAAGCATGAATGATTACCTATCAGAGATACGTAATAACAAGTGTGATTTCTTCATTTTTATTTTAAATATCTTGTGTTCTACATAAGCTTGTTATAGTAATCAAATGATTTAATACATGCAAATCACATACATAGTAAGTGCTAAACAACTGTTAGTCATTATCTCTGTTATTATCATAACTTTATTACTTTAATGTGTTTTGTCAGTTATATGATGCACTACTTTTTCACATTGCATCCACTGTCAAACTGAGTTGTGTCTTAAACAGCAGCATTTATCTTCTTTTTTGGTAATACATAAAATTATGATCTATCTTAAAATCCATGATAGCTTGGATAAAATATGGTAATTTTCTTTGTCACAGCACTTGGAATCTTTAACATCCCCATCCAGATAACACTGCCCCACTAACAGCCACCTGTTCAGGGATTCTAATGTTGGTTGGTATTTATGCAAAAGTGGCCCTGGATTATTCTGCAAGTTATACCTGACCCAAGGCCAGTCACTCTACAACTTGGCCAGTTACCATGACATGGCAACCAGGAAGGAGCTCTGCTGAATGTGATAACTATAAATTTGACCAGTTCTCTCCATAATTTGGATTATAGAATATAAACAAATTGCTCAGAAGGAGCAGAAGAGGAAAGGAACAGATGTATGGAAAGGAACATGGATGCTATGAGAAAGAAAGACTCTTAAAGTAATTTATCCCTAGAGCTAGGTTCTTTCCTGTTCTAAGAAATAGCAAGACTATAATCTTTAATATATGTGTAATATCTTTCCAGTTAGGGTGAAATGTATTAGTATCAGTTCTAAAATATGAAGTATGTATGTCTGAGTTGAAAATGCATTCAAGAAGAATTAAAGAATTAGCAATACTAAGAAGACTTGAGAGGATATCGTAGAGGCAAAACTCTTTGATAGTTTGGAGGATTTTTTGTTGATAAAATCCTTTATGGGGATAAAGGTCTCAAGTTAAGTATTTGTCCTTAGCTGGCCCCTTCATTAACTGAAGATATATCTAGTCTTTGAAATATTATCATTACCATCAAGATTTTGTGATGACTGAATTTCTCATATGGAATGATTGTAAAATATTTTGCCTATTGGGGAAGGATTCTTTAGAAACATCATAATATGGCATATCTCTGTAGTAGAGACTGCTATATGTCCCCATACTCATTTTACACTTCTTTTTATTATGATAGAACTTTTGACGTTAGTATACCACATAGCCATCCAGTCAGAGATTATATTTTCCAGTCTCTCTTGCAGTAAGGAGTGACCATACAACTAAGCTTTTGCCAAAGGGATGTGAGCAGAAAGGATGTATGATACTTCTGAGTCACTTTTATATCAGGAAACTGCTTACTCTACTTTTTTGATTTGGAGAAATGTGGGGCAGGAATGAAAGCCAGACGTGACTGTTCAGGTAAGAGGAATACTCTGGAGAATGCAGAGCATCAAGACAAAAGGAACATAGGCCCTTAGATGACCTCATGAAACACAGATTCCCTTTCTCAACCTTGGCTTCTGACAAGTTTCCCTTCACTCACTCCTTGCACATCACATAACTAGCTGCTTCATCACAGGAATGCCTTTTGTTCATCCCTTCTGTCACCCTAGTTATTTGAGAAACTTCTGTCTTGTTTGACTCATAATACTCCTTATCTCCTATTTCTTAAGAAGTTTAGCCTATACCATAACTAATACATTCTGTAATGTATTTTAACAGGAGGCAAAATGATTACTCTCTTTTTTTGTTTTACAGATTGTATGATTGGTTGTTGTAGATTTTTCTCAAAATAAATGTGTCTTTTTAAGACCCTTTGCTCACAAATAAGATGTGAACTGAAAAGAAATCTCTCAATATCATGGTCCTAATCTGTTCTTGTGAATTAAGATGGCTTTAAATAGTTCAAACTTATCAAATCCAACTCAGCTCATAGATAAGAAAGTAGATAGATAGATATCTAGATAAATAGGAAGGAAGGAAGGAGGGAAGGAAGGAAGGAAGAGGGAGGGACGGAAGGAAGGAAGGAAGGTTTTTTATTGAGTACTGCCAGCTTTAACCATAGGTGTTTCTATAAAGGTCAGCTATGGAGTTGAGGCATAAAAACTGGCCAAGCAGATCAAGAAAGCCATGAAAAGACAGAGCCGTCACTTATGGAATTTTATTTTGTAATTTTAAAGAGGTTATCATTAGCATGAGGTATTAAAGGGGAAGATTATACACACATACATATTTAGATATTTGGATTTGGAAATAATTTTGCTAAAAGGACATTGTTTCTAAAATGAGCGATTGCAGAATAGCTTAATAGTCACAGAAAAATTTATGTAGAAATTTAGGACAAATGAAAATTTTCCTAGTCTCTGCAATTTTTTTACTTCTCTCAGTGAAAATTCCAAGATTGCCCACGTGTGATTCATGTTGTAGGCATAGCACATGGCTATATCAGGAAGGACAGCCATGAGAATTGTGGAAACTCCTGGTAGTTGGATCTGTATGCTTAACATAAAACGCAGAAGATCAATTACTTCGTTCTGTTACTGACTGTTTGAGCTGGAAGCAACCTCAGCTCTATTCCCTTGACTCATAAATGAGAAATTAAAGGTCAAACAGTTAGACGAAGTAATCAGATTAATCAAGGTCACAATAATAATTAGGAACAGAGTCAAGACTAGAACCTTGGTTTCCTGGTTTCCAGTCCAGAGATCTTCCCACTAAACCATGGGAAGACACCACTAAACCATGGCGTCCTTAGGGCTCTTTTAAAAAATGATCTGGGTAAAGATATGGCTGCAGAGAAGAGGCAAGTCTGTCCAGGTAGCCCAATCAAATGCAAAATTCCTGAAAGTTCATTCACATTCACGTAAAGCACATCTGGCTAGAGCACTGGTCTGTGCAGTACAAAGAAATTGGAGTCCAAACATGACTAGGAGGTCCCCAAAGTCTACTACTGTGGGCAGCAGGATTCAGGCCACATTTTGAACTGCTGTAATGAGAGGGGAGGATTTAAGCCACAAATGGGGCCTAAATAAAGAATAAATCTGTTAACAAAGCAATTACTCATGTCCTCGGTAAACTGCCTTCTTCAAGGATTAGCAGATAAATCTAGGCCTAGGCATTAATGTTTTCTTGGCACATGTTCCTTCTTCTGCACATCAATAACAATGTATTTACCCAATTATCAGATAATCCCACTTAAATTGATCAATTGATAGCTCCCCAGTCCTTTCAAAGCACTGCTTTGTTTTCTTTGGCCTCAAACACCTAAAAATATTTCTAGAGGTCAGGAAAGTACAAATTGCAAATTTATTATTCTTGGAGTTTCAGGATGACCTTTAACCCAGTGTTTCAAATCTCTGTGTGGTGCCTTGGAAAAGTGATTTCCATTAAAGTAAATAGGAGTCCAAGGGCAAAAAGCTGAAGGGAGCTTTGAGGCTTAACCCTTTCTTGCACTTAGCCTACAATGAGGAAGAATTGGCAATTGCTTGTGGTGCTTGTCATTTCTAAATCACTTTGCTCTGAAATGGGTGGGCTTTTTTTTCATCTTTTGTTTTATTTTTTTCCCCTTGCCTTTGCAACTTAACAAAACCCTGTACAAATTGTCACAAAGTGATAACTCCTGTGGAGGAAATCCTTTCCCCTTCTCATACACAGGCCATATCAAACATTAGATGAGTTTAATTTAAAGAAGGGTATTACCAATACTCAATTCTCATTTGTTATCCTTTGTACTAACAGATAAGAACTACTTAGAGTCCGATTTCTTTCATAGTTCTAGGAGGAGTTAACATATTTAGCAAATAAAAATATAGGATATCCAGTTAAATTTGAAATTTAGATAAACAGGGGATGAATTTTTAGTATAAGTATGCCCCAGATATTTATTGAAGCATACCTTCACTACAAATGTACCCATTGTTTATTTGAAATTCAAATGTAACTGGACATTCTGTATTCCAGTATTTTACCTGGAAGTAGGATAATGAAAGGTCTTCACATTTTAGTTATTTATAGTGTGGTGCTTGCCAAAAACAGAGTAAGGCAGCAGCTGAGACACAACGTAATTTTGGACACATTTTGCAGTGGTCTTAATTTCACTAAGAATCAAGAGAATGAAAGATATCCTCAAGGTTTTTGGTGAAAGAAAACCCTTTCTTCATCAATACCACCTTTACAATTTGCCTCCTACATTCATTTTCATCTGCATCTCTTCCTCCTCTCTTATATCATCTTCTCCTCCCACCCCCAGACTTGTTTCCTTTCCTTGCCCCCAGAATGACTTGTCTATTCCTCACATTCATGTACTCTGATCACACTGCTCCCCTATCTGGTACACATCCTTCCTACCCGTATCTTCTCAAATCATTTAATCCCAATCACCACTTAGGTCCTAATTCCTCTGGGAAACTTCCCTTGTTACACAGTGACTTTCCTCCCCCTCTTGAGGCACTAGAGAATGCTCTTATGTCCTTTATTTGGCACTAGCATTTCAATGTGACTCCTAAATTTTTCATTCTCCCCCACCTTCATGAATTTCTTCTGTCTCTCTCACACACACACACACATCATATATACACACACAGACACACACGCACATACACACACTTTGGTTTTTTAGTTAAAGGGTAATCTGAATGGGAGGCACAGAACTTTATCCAGTGTTATTTCTCTTCCAGTGATAATAAACGTGCCTCCTATATATCTGATCTGGCTTAATGGTTTTAATATTTAGCCAGTCTCCTAACTTGAATTCATTCTCTATCTCTTTGAATTAATTCAAGCCACCTATTCATTCATCCTATAACATTATTAAGCACCTGTCATGTGCTAGATGTTTCCTCAGTTTTTAGATCACTAAAATGTAAGCTACATAAGGGCAGGGATTTGTCTGTCTTGTTTAGCTAAATCTCCAAAAACTAGAAAATGTGGTGGAGGTATAATAGCTAACATACCAAAAATACATGCCTCTCAAAAATCATTCATTGACTTTTTTTAATAAGCAATATTTTATTTTTAATTAAATTTGTGTGGCTTTTTTTTTACCACTTGATAGTTCTAGAGACAGGTATTGAAGTATAACTGTTGGGGAAAAGAGTGACAAAAAGTAAAAAAAAAAAACTTAAAAAAAGCAAAAATTAGCTGTTGGATGAATATTGGTTAAGTAGGTAAAACAGAACCTACCACCTCTTCTTACTAGTTGATCTTCAATCTAGCCTTTCTTTTTTACTTCCAGTATCACTGTCTTAAGTGAGAACTCATCTCTCCTTTTTAAACAATTGCATCAGTGTCTGCAACAGCTACACTGCCTTTAATCTTTAGCTTACTGTCTATTATACAGGTTGCTGCTAGGATTATAGTGAGTTCTAATATCTTTACTTCTCTGCTTATGTACCTTCCATGATGTCTTGTTACATAAAAGACAAGGTTCATGGTCTTAAGTGTGGCATACATGATGCTTCACAATCTGGATTTAACTTATGTCTCCAGACTCAGATGTTTATTCTCCATTGCATACCCTTATGTTTCAACCACATCTGTCTAATTCCCCTTTGATGAGGCTGTGAACAGCTAGAGTTGTGTGGGTCAAGTACCTTAGTAAAAGTTGGGGTGCAGGTCAGTAAAAATTCTCATCATTTTAAAACTCAGCAGCCATTTGCTGTGTAATGTTGTACACATGCTACTATCTGAAAGCATTCTTGCTCATCTTTGTCTGAAAATCCCTAGACTTCTGTTCTAATTCTTTCCACATATAACTTTCTATGTTATGTCCCTCTGCCTTCCCTACTTGAAAAGAGAAATTCCCTTCTGTGTACTCCTATACTATTTTGTTTTGTCCACATGTCTGCCAGAAGGATCATGCTAAATCATAACTCATCTATTCACACTTTGACTTCCTTGGCTAGTCTCTGCCTTCTTGTTCCTCTCTGTGTATATCAATTCCTTTAACATGTGTTAAAAAGAACAGGAATTATTTTGATAAGATAATTCCATTTGGGTAGGTTCTTTCCCTTTTCTTGATGGTCATTATATTAGTATATTTCCTCCCAGGTTCTGGTTCTACTTTTGCTATCCTTCCTTTTTATTTTGTTGTACCTCATTGTGATAGACAAGTAGGCCCTTCTACAATTGTGCAAAATTAAGAGAGACAGCTAGCATCCTCATACAAATTCATATAGGTAGGAAAGCATTTCTGTGGTCTCTGGATCTGCTAGGGTTGTGAGTTTGGGATTGCAAACGTCAAGCCAAAAACTCATTATAATCCTAGGTGCCTTACAGAGGCCCAATCTGGAATGTAAACTCCAGGAAAGAAGGGACTTTTATCTCTTTTGTTCACTTCTGTATCCCCAGCACTTGTTACCATAGTAGGTATATAATAGCCACTAAGTTAATACTTGTTAATTGATTAAAAACCACTTGTCAAAAGCCACACAGCTGATACATTTCAGAATTATGACTGAAAGTCAGGCCAGTCTGATCCCAAAGATCGTGCTTTTTTAAATAGGCTGCTACTTCTCCAGATGACAATTACTTAATCTAAACTCAAATTCTAGAGTATGCAAAGGGATACGTTCCTACTTCATCTAATCTGTATATTCAGGCTTGTTCTTCTGGTTCTAAATGCCTCATCATTCTTTCTTATGTAAATGTTTAATACTTATTGATTTCACATTATTTACAGTCACCATTCTAGGCATTTTATATTCATGAATATAATTAATCATTACAAGAAACTTATTAGCATCATTTTGAAAATTATGAAACTGAGGTACAGTGATGTTAAGTAACATGCTAAAGGTCAAATAGCAAGTAGTTTTGGAGCTGGTCAGTCTAGCCTCACACACCTAGACCTCTATACTGTAGAGCAGTCCAACTGATCAGCATCTTTCAAAGTGGGAGGCAGCAAGGGAAGAGCTCTGAGCTTGAGCCCAGCATACTAGCTTCTGAAGGTTTACCAGTGCCTTCAGATAGGCATGTGTGCTGACCCTTGGCATACTTCTGTCATTAATGATGGGAAATGGTGTGGCCCATAGTCTCCTTTGGTTAGCAATGGCAACATTTCACAGACCCCATCTACTTCACCATAAATAGATTTAAATCTGTGAAAGCAAGCAGGAAAATAGCATAAACACAGAGCATGAAGTCATTTAATGTACCACCACACATCAGCCACAGTATTAGAAACACAGAAATGCATATTGAGGTATAATAGCTAACATACTAAAAACACATGTCTTTTAAAAATGATTTGTTACTCTTTTAATAAGTAATATTTTCTTTATAATTAAATTTGTGTGGTGCTTTTCACCACTTAGTTGTTTCATAGACTAATACTAAGCATAACTGCTAGGTAACAAACAATGAAGAAAAGTAAAAGGGCTTTAAATTGGTATAATTTACTTGGCAGATTTTTATGGTGTGTTATTGGTAAAAATGAAACTTGTGGATGGTATTAAATATACTCTCAAGCATAAAGTACTACAAATTAAAAATAGGATGGTGTATATCTCTGTGTTTATAAGTACTAAAAATATATACATACAGTACTTTAAAATTTGTGATATTCCTCATCCAACCTATATTCCCCAAACTTTCATTTTTGCGTAGGAATGATTGAGTCAGATTGAGGCTGATTATATCTCCTAAGGGGTAAACAAAAGTCAGAGACATTACCCTGGAAAGAATGAGCCCTTTTAAAAGGATTTAAGAGTCCTTGTTTCCCTCTCATATTCTGCTTATGCCCTAATTCTAAAGTCACTCTTTTTTTTTCAATCCATCAGAAGTATTCAAAGTGGTCCCCTTCCAGATGAGCTACGTGTATTTGTGTTTAATCTTTTTCTATGTTGATTTATTCCATACTTAATTTTTTGGGGATCTATACATTAGACAACTTTTAATTTATCACTGTATATGAAGTGTATGTATATGTATTATGTGATATGTAATACAACAGCATAAATATATGTTACAAATATTTTCCCAGTATGATGTAATTCCTTTAGTGATGGTGATTTCTGTTATTCAGGAGGTATTTGAGATATATGCAATTTAATTTATCAATCTTTTCTCTGGATGTTGTGTCTTATTTAAAAAAGTCTTTCCAACTTTAGAGTAATATAATGTTTTTTATTATGTCACCTTGTATTTTCATATATTTGTTTCCCTGCATTTAAATTTTTTTGGATTCAAACTGGAAGCTATACAGTTGAAATTATAAAAAATTAATTCAGCCTTATTTTTTCTCTGTTTGGCTACCCAGTTGTTGGAATGTCACTTTTTGATTAGTACATATTTTTCCCACTGATTTGAAATATTTTCTAAAAACCTAAATACCCCTATATACTGGTTTGTCCTGGGTTTTCTTTTTTCAAAAATTTATTTATTTTTTTAACTTCAAAATATTACAGGGATACAAATGTGTAGATTACATATATTGCCTTTGTACCGCCTGAGTCAGAGCTACAAGCGTGCCCTCCCCATGACAGTAAGCACCACACTTATTAGGTGTGAATATACCTATCCCCTCTTCATCCCTCCCACCTGCCCTACACCCAGTGAATGTTACTTTCATATGTGCACATAAGTGTTGATCAATTAGTACCAATGTGAAGGTAAGTATTTGTGGTGCTTCTTTTTCCATTCTTGTGATACTTCACTTAGGAGGATGGGCTGTAGCTCCATCCAGGATAATACAAGAGGTGTTAGTTTACCATTGTTTTTTTGGGCTGAGTAGTACTCCATGGTATATATATACTACGTTTTATTAATCCACTCATGGATTGATGAGCACTTGGGTTGTTTCCACATCTTTGCCATTGTGAATTGTGCCGTTATAAACATTCGAGTACAGATGTCTTTATTTTAGAATGTCTTTTTTTCCTTTGGGTAGATCCCAGTAGTGGGATTGCTGGATCAAATGGTAGTTTGAACTTTTAGTTCTTTGAGGTATCTCCATATTACTTTCCATAGAGGTTGTACTAATTTGCAGTCCCACCAGTAGTGTATGATTGTTCCTATCTCTCCGCATCCACACCAATATTTGTTGTTTTGAGACTTTTTGATAAAAGCTATTCTCACTGGAGTTAAGTGATACCTCATTGTGGTTTTGATTTGCATTTCCCTGATGAATAGAGATGTTGAGTATTTTTTCATATGTTTCTTGGCCATTAGTCTATCTTCTTTTGAAACATTTCTGTTCATGTCCTTTGCCTACTTTTTAATGGGATTGTTTGATTTTTTCTTGCTGATTTTCCTGAGTTCTATATAGATTCTAGTTATCAGCCCTTAATCAGATGTATAGTATGCAAATATTTTTCTCCCATTCTGTAGGTTGTCTATTCACTCTAGTGATAGTTTCTTTGGCTGTGCAGAAGCTTTTTAATTTGATCAGGTCCCATTTATTTATTTTTGTTGTTGCTGTGATTGCTTTGGGGCCTTCTTCATGAATTCTTTGCCTAGGCTGATGTCTATAAGAGTATTTCCAATGATTTCTTGTAGAATTCTCATGGTTTCATGCCTTAGGTTTAAGTCTGTTATCCATCGTGAGTTGATTTTTATGAGAGGTGAGAGGTATGGATCCTGTTTCAGTCTTTTACATGTGGCTATCTAATTTTCCCAGCACCATTTGTTTAATAGGGATTCTTTATCCCAGTGTATGTTTTTGTCCACTTTGTTGAAGATCAGATGTCTATATGAGGATGGTTTTATATTTGGGTTCTCAGTCCTGTTCCATTGGTCTACGTCTCTGTTCTTCTGCCAGTACCATGCTGTTTTGGTTAGTATAGAATTGCAGTATAGCTTGAAGTCTGGTAAATTGAGGCCTCCCAATTTGTTCTTTTTGCTTGAGGTTGCTTTAGCTATACAGGGTCTTTTCTGGTTCCATATGAACCCTAGAATTATTTTTTCTAGATCTGTGAGAAATGATGTGGGTATTTTAATAGGGATTGCATTGAATCTGTAGATCACTTTGGGTAGTATAGACATTTTAACAATGCTGATTCTGCTGATCCATGAGCATGGTATGGTTTTCCATCTGTTTACATCCTCTGCTATTTCCTTCCTTAGTGTTTCATAGTTCTCCCTGTAAAGGTCTTTTACCTCCTTGGTTAAATATATTCCTTGGTATTTTATTTTCTTTGTTGCTATTGTGAAAGTTATAGAGTCTCTTATTTGATTCTCATTTTGACTGTTGTTGGCCTATATGAATGCTACTGATTTGTATACTTTGATTTGTAACATGAGACTTTGCTGAACTTATTTATCAATTCCAGTAGTCTCTTGGCAGAATCTTTGGGGTTTTGTAGATATAAGATCCAAACGTAAGAAGCAACAGCTGCTCCAAATGAGATGGAATCAGTGAAAGAACTCCAGAAGTACGAAGAATCAAAGCAAAAGGACACCCCCAAAAGGGAACGTTAGCTCTCTAGCAATGGGTACCAACCAAAATGAGAACATTGAAATGAGAGATGATGAATTTTGATCGTGGATATTAAAGAAGCTCAATGAAATGCAAGACAAAATGGAAGCCCAACACAAAGAAACCACAAAAAAGAATGCAGGAAATGAATGAAAAATTAACTAAAGAAATTGAAATATTAAAGAAAAATCAAACAGAACTTCTGGAAATGAAAAATTCATTCAAGGAATTACAAAACACAGTGGAAAGCCTTAAGAATAGGTTCAATCAAGCAGAAGAAAGACTCTCAGAGCTTGAATACAACACTTTTCAATTCAACAAGTCAGTCACAGAGATAGAGCAGAGAAATAAGAGAAAAGAGCAAAGCCTACAAGAAATATGGGATTATGTCAGGAGGCCTAATATAAGAATCATAGGCATCACTGAAGGTGAAGAAGAAAAAACACAGGGATTGGATAATCTATTTGAGGGAATAATTGAGGAAAATTTCATTGGCCTTACTAGAAATCTTGATATCCAGGTACAAGAAGCTCAAAGGACTCCTGGGGGATTCACTGAAATGAGAAAAACACCATGACACATAGTCATTAGACTGGCCAAAATAAACACAAAAGCAGCAGGTAACTTACAAAGGAAAACCCATCAGACTAACTGCAGACTTCTCAACTGGGACCTTAAAAGCTAGAAGGGACTGGGGCCCCATTCTCAGTCTTCTCAAACAGAATAATGCCCAGCCTAGAATTTTTTATCTGGAAAAACTAAGTTTCACATATGTGGGGGAAATAAAAGTCTTTCTCAGATAAGCAAACACTGAGGTAATTTGTCAAAACAAGACCTCCCCTGCAGGAAGTACTCAGAACACATTACACTCACACATTACAATCATCCAAAAGCTAAAGGTCAAAGGCCAGATACCACAATGGCTCAAGACGTAAAACAAACCAACAAAGTTCTACTCAACAGGATGAACAGAAATCCACCTCACTTATCAATGTTTTCAATAAATGTGAATGGCTTGAACTGCCCACTGAAGAGACACAGACTGGCCAAATGGATAAATATATACAAGCTAAGTATCTGCTGTCTTCAGGAAACACATCTAACCCACTAGGACTCATTTAGACTAAAGGTGAAGGGATGGAAAACAATATTCCATGCAAATGAAAACCAAAAGAAAGCTGGGGTAGCAGTTCTCATATAAGATAACTTAGTCTTCAAATCAACAAAAGTAATGAAAGACAAAGATGGTCATTATATAATGGTAAAGGTAACAATTCAACAAGAAGACATAGAAATTCTAAATATCTATGCACCCAGCACAGGTATGCCCAGATTCATAAAACAAATCCTACTTGATCTAAACAAAATGATAAACATCAGCACTGTAATAGCTGGGGACTTCAACACCCCTCTGACAGAACAGGACAGATCTTCCAATCAGAAAATAAACAAGGAAACAATGGACTTAAACAGAACTCTAGAACAAATGGGCCTAACAGACATTTACAGAACTTTCTACCCAAAAACCAGTGAATATACATTCTTCTCATCAGCTCATGGGACATTCTCTAAGATTGACTACATCCTAGGCCACAAAAAAACATATCTCAACAAATTTTAAAAAATAGAAATTATACCATGCATCTTCTCAGAGCACAGTGGAATAAAGTTAGAAATCAACTCCAACAGAAACACTCGTCTCTACACAAAGTCATAGAAACTAAACAACCTACTGCTGAAGAATTATTGGGTCAAGGAGGAAACTAAGATGGAAATCAAAAGATTCTTTGAACTAAATGATAAAGGGGACACAAGTTATTGAAATCTGTGGGACAGAGCTAAAGCAGTCCTGAGAGGAAAATTCATAGCCTTAAATGCCTACATCCAAAAGATAGAAAGATCAGAAATCAATAATCTAATGAATTGACTCAAAAACCTGGAAAAAGAAGAGCAAACCAATTCTAAACCCAGCAGCAGAAAAAAAAACAACCAAGATTAAAGCAGTACTAAATGAAATCAATAACAAAAGATATATATGAAAGATTAATGAAAAAAAACTGGTTCTTTGAAATGATAAACAAAATTGACATGCCTCTCTCTAGATTAACCAGAAGCAAAAAAGAAAGGACTCTAATAAACTCAATCAGGAGTGAAAAAGGAGAAATTACATCTGATATCACAGAAATACAAAATATCATCTCTGAATACCATAAAAATCTCTATGCACATAAACTTGAAAATGTGGAGGAAATGGACAAGTTCTTAGAACCACACAGCCCCCCTAGGCTCAATCAGAAAGAAATAGAACTCCTGAAGAGACCAATATCAAGTACCAAAATTGAAGCAGCAATAAAAACTTCCCTAAAAAAGGTCCCAGACCAGATTGTTTCACACCAAAATTCTACCAGACCTACAAAGAAGAACTGGTGCCTATCCTGCAGAAATTATTCCACAACATGGAGAAGGAAGGAATCCTCCCCAACATGTTTTTTGAAGCCAACATTACCCTGATACCAAAACCAGCAAAAGACTCAACAAAAAAGAAAACTACAGGCCAATATCCCTTATGAATATAGATGCAAAAATTCTCAAAACAATCCTAGTAAATTGAATTCAGCTGCTCATCAAAAAAATAATCCATCATGACCAAGTGGGCTACATCCCAGAGATGCAGGGATGGTTCAACATACACAAATCTGTAAATGTAATTCACCATATAACAGAAGTGAAAACAAAGACCATATGATCCTCTCAATAGATGCAGAAAAAGCATTCAAGAAAATTCAGCACTCTTTTATGATAAGAACTCTTAACCAAATAGCATAGATGGGACTTACCTAAAAATTATAAAAGTCATATATGACAAACCCGCAGCCAACATTATATTGAATGGGGAAAAATGGAAAGCATTTCCATTTAGAACTGGAACCAGACAAGGTTGCCCTCTGTCACCACTTCTATTCAACATAGTGCTGGAAGTCCTAGCCAGAGCAATCAGACAAGGAAGGAGATTAAGGGAATCCAAATGGGGGCAGAAGAGGTCAAACTATTGCTCTTTCCTGGGTTTTCTTTTTAGTTCCATTAAAATTTCAATTCTTGAGCCAGTACCATACTGTTTTATTTGTTATGATTTTGTAATAATTTTAATATCTTATAAGAATAATTCCCCATCATATTTTTCTCCTGTCTATAATTTTTTAATGAACTTGAGAATCAATTCATTTAATTAATAGAAAAAATATGTTTCTATTATTATTCCTAGAGTTTGATCACAATCTGGACCACAAACCTGTCCAGGTTCCCCTCTTCTTGTCTCTTCCAGGGAGTCACATCTTTTAACCAGGACCCCTGGGCGATGGTAGACACTATTTTTAAACTCCTTTACTTTAAGCCCTCAATAACTACTCTATATCTTCAACTTTTACCAGAGGTACATTTGAGTCAAATCATAAGGGGACCCCTTAATTATCTCTCCATATTGCAATTATATGATCATACCATAATTTATTTACCTGTTTGTCAGTTGATTGGCATTTGGATTGTTTCCACTTTTTGACTATTATGAACAATGCTGCTAAGATTCTTGCTGTATAAGTTTTTGTTTGGACATATGTTTTCATTTTTCCTGGGTATATAACTAGGAGTAGAATTTCTGGGACATATGGAACCTCTATTTAACAATTGGAGGAATTGCCAGACTGTTTTCCAAAGTGGCTGCACCACTTTACATTCTCTACTGCAGTTTACAAGTGTTCCATTTCTCCACACCCTCACCAATACTAATTATTTGACTATTTGATTATAGCTATCCCAGTAGGTGTGAAGTAGTATCTTATTGTGATTTTGACTTGCGTTTACCTGATAACTAATGATGTCAAGTATTGAATTACTGTATTTGCTTTTAGCCTAAAGCATTCTTTAGTATTTCTTTTCAGGTGGGTCTGCTAGCGACCAATTTTCTCAATTTTTGTGTACATGGGAATGTCTTTATTTTGCCTTTATTCTTCCAAGATAGCTTTGCTGGATATAGGATTCTTGCTTCACAGTTTTTTTTTCTTTGAGCTGTTTATGTCACCACACTGCCTTTTGGCCTTCATTGTTTCTGTTGACAAGTCAGCATTTGATCTTACTTGGGTTCCTTTGTAAGTGAGGAGTCATTTTTCTCTTGCCATTTTCGAGATTTTTCTCTTTGTCTTTGGCTTCCAGCATTTTTACTGCAATGTGTCTGTTTATGGATCCCTTTGTGTTTATCATACTTGGGGTTCGTTGAGTTTACTGGATGTATAGAGTAATGCTTTTCAATAAATTTGAAAGTTCTCAGCCAGTATTTTCCCAATGTTTTTCATCCTTTCTCCTCCCCCTCTGGTACTCCCATTATGATTATGTTGACGTGGTTAATGGTGCCCACATTTCTCCTAGGCTCTGTTAATTTTTCTTCATTCTTTCTCTCCATTCTTTAGATCACATAATATCTATCAATTGATCTTCAAGTTCAACAATTCTTTCTTTTGCTAGTTCAAATCTGCTGTTGAGCCCCTTAAGTTATACTTTTCAGCTCCAGAATTTCCAGGTAGTCCTTTCTTATACTCTCTATCCATTATTGATTTTCTATATTTAATGCAATATCATCATTGTACCATTTTTACTTCTTTAATCATCATTTTCTTTAGGTTTTTGAACATATTTATAATAGCTACTTTGAAGACTTAGTCTGCTAAATCTGACATCTGATTATTTTCACAGGCAGTTTCTGCTGCCTACTTCCTTTCTGATAACTGGATCATATTCCTGAGTCTTTGCATGTCTCATAATTTTTGTTGTTAACTGAACTATTTAGATAATATATTGCAGCAACTCTGGGTACTGTTACTCCCTCCCACTCCAGACTTTTTATATTTATTTGTTTTTTTACTTGTTTAGTTACTGGCTGGATTATTCTAGTGAAAGCTATGCACCCCTCACCAGCAGTGTGCACCCTCTGAGATTGCTCCTCAGGGGCACACCCTGATATGACAATGGCTTTGGAAGGCCTTTCTTTGTCTGTCTCATTCCCTGACCATACCCAACTGTCAAATTCTACGAAGTAATTTCCAGCTTACTTCTCTGTTGTTTTAACAATATCCTGGAGACTAAAACACTTCACAAACTAATCAAAGTTAGATTCCTTTGAAGGAATGATTTCTGAGGTCAGTCTTTGAGATTTGTTTTGACCCCAGAAGGACTGTTCCCACATCTCTCCCATTTTTCTCTCCAGCAAACTAGTTGGCCTATAATTTAGCTGATATCTTCAATAAATATAAATATATTTTTATAAAACATTTATAAAAATAAATATTTATATAAAATATAAATCCCCTCACAATTGCCTTTGACTACCATTTCTACTGTTTTTGAGAAAGCCCACAGGTTTAAACCTTCCCATACTCTGTTGCAAATAAAATTAGTTACTTTGGGAAGAAATTTTAAATTCTCTGTTTTATGACTAACTTCTTCCTCTAGGTAAAATCTCTGAGCCATAGCGCTCTGGTGCTAGGGCAGGGACAATAATGGTAAGTTTCTCTGACTGACACTGCTGCTTTAGCAGTGCTCTGTGGATGGGGAAAGCAGTAGCCCCAGATCCCCTCAGCTTGCCACTCCGAGTGTGAAATCCTCACCACATAAGCCAGCACATGGGTTATCTGGGCCCCAGTATTCTCAATGCCATTACCCCACCCAACATAGAACCGCTGTCCCTTAAGTAGTGGCTGGGCAGAAGAAGGGAGTCCCCAACTCTCAGCCATACTTGCAATTGCCCAGAACTTAGCCTCACCAGCAGTTACCAGTTACCCTGGGGGCAGGATGAAAAATGCTGTTATCAGGCCCTCCTGGAATGATAGTCCTTTGGCTGGGAACTTGGGGAGAGACAACCCTGTGTTCTTGGCTGTATCAGTCTGGAGGATATATCTACCTCTCTGAGCTGACATGTGGGAGAGGAGTGCGTCTTGGTCCACGTACCACAGAAACTTTAAATAGTAATTTTTAAAAAAAATATTAAATAGTTTTTTAAATTTTATTTTTTTGTAATTTTCACCAGTTTCACTTGGGAGTGGATATGGAGAGCTCATCATGCTGTCATGTGAGAAATGGAACTTATTTTCTTTTTAGGAATGAAATAATCTTCCTTCTGTGTTTTTCAGGGCAGACATTTCTAAAATTCCTGATGACGGAGACCTCAGATAAGAAGGTGGGGCTGCTAGAAACTGCCATAGATTCTGTACTTGTCATTTGGAATCATGATAGCACAGAATTATGGAAACCCAAATCAGAGTCTTGGAACTGGGCAGCCTTTTAGGTCAGTCTCTCTTTTATTCATGTGCACTCATTATTTAGCAATCAAATACATTAGTTTTTAATTTAATTATTTGTCAGATGTATGGATGCATTAAAAACAGAGTCAAGTAGGAAAGAACTTATAATGAAAAGCAGTCAGCTATTCACTCCCTGTCCTTCCATCCTAGACTAAAAAACCAAACCAAATTCATCCAACTTGTTTTACACACACACATACGCACATAGTTCTATTAAATTATATAAATTTATATATGTTATAGTTATATAAAATTATCTCTAATTCTATATATTGAGTTAATATGTATACTCACACACTCAAACACACACACACATACACACTCCCGTTTACCTCTTACTCACTTCTAACAATTACTGTTTGTATCTCAATATTTAAGTTTTATGTTCCTTTGCTTACCCAATATCAGAACTCACTGAAGAACTGTTGGTGGCAGAAACTTCCTTGTCTCTATTGACCAAAGATCCCATTTCTCTATAAGTCTGGCAGCCAGGGCATGCACATGTGAGCTAGGCTCAGCTAATTAGCTGCACCATCCTCAATATTTGCCTCTAGAGTTAGTGATGTGATTAATCAAAAAGTGGAGACTTCATTCTTGGGGAGTCATCATCAACGTTCTCCAGTAGCAGCATCAGCTCAGCCACAGATCTTACGAGCAATAGTGGGTGCTACTACACACAGACTTTTTCTGAGAGGCCATTAGAGATGTGGTTCTGGCAGCCTGGGATTTCATTGTGTCATTATTTTTTCCCCATTTTCCGGTTCTCCAGCTTCCCAGAAATTCTGTGAGCTATACAGAGCCATTCCTACAATTCCTTTTCTACTTAAATCAGCCTAGGAAAGATTGTATTACTTCAGCTATGAACCTTGCTTACTTAATACAACTTTACAAATTACATAATATATATAAATTCTTATTTAACATATGATTTCTTGCTATATGGATACTTAATTATCCTTTTTTAGCCCATTTCTCTCCTGTCTTTCATCACACAAGCAGACTCCAAGTCCAGAGATTTAAAATTTCTCCTTCCTCCCATTGGGCATATTTAAGTAGTAGCTTTCATTTCACCTGGCAATATTCTACCATTCGCCTCAACTTTAAAACAAGTAGCAAAATGTCTTATTTCCCGATGGTCCCACTCCCATTTATTTTCTATTATGGATTTACTGCCTTAAAAAATTCCATCACTGTAAATCGAAAGTTAGAAAAGAGAAAAATGTATAAGTGCACTCATCCATCTTGAACCAGTAGCTTAAGTGGTATTTCAGTTTTATATCTGCCAAATCCCAGGATTGGTAAGTTTTGACTGGGTAAACTATTTTCAATTTCTTTGTATTTATGGCTAAGCTGTGTCTTTCTTCTATATCCTAAATTAATATTTCACAACAGGATAACTGATGAGTTAACTGTGATCGACAAATTATTTGCATTTTTATTTGATTAACTATGAGTTCTGTGTCTGTCACTGTGTCTCTGCCTGGTATGTTCTGACACTATTGTTTACTTGAAATGTCTAGATCATCTCATAATTTCATAATACAGGCCACTATAGCACATTTTTCCTAACAGCAATCAAAAGACTTTTGAAATTTAAATTTTTCTATTTTTTAGAAGAAAGTATGTGTAGTTTCCTGCTCTATTGCTTTAAGATTTTTCTCATATATACTTCTAAATCATTAATCCAAATATGCCCTGCCTTTCTTTTTACCAGCATAGCCTCAAGGTTAAATAATAATAAATTAAGAAACTCTCTGTTTAGCGGTCAGCTTTGAGTAAGCATTGTCTGATTTAGAATTTAATAACTATTATATGCTTTAATATGCAACTATCTCCTACTAAACTCAAATAACATTTTTATTGCCATTGTACCACTCAATGTTAATTTAACACAGCTCATAAAAAATTCAATAGAAGTGATGAGAATAGACATTTAACCAATGACCTTCACCGATTGAATCAAGTGTGAGCGCTTATTATTTGCTTAGGACACCTAGGCCTAATCAGCAAGCAGTTTTTGTGAGCGAGGGTTTCCTTTCTTCCTTATCAGCCTTGGTACTGTCACTATGCCGTATCCCCTTGACTAGATTACTTACTATTTCTGGTAAGTTTTATCACAAGTTAAATGAATGACAAAAAGATTTATACTAAATGAATTTATTCAACCAAATCTATCAAGTGCTTACTATGAACTAGATATTGTTATAGTTTTGGGGAATACATAGGATGGAGAACAATGAAGCTTTCCTCATGAAAGTTTTCTGATGATGTTAACAGAATATAGGCCAACAAATAAGTAAAATGCATTGTTTATTAGGTAATGAAAAGTGCTGTGAGATAAATAAGATTGCATAACAAAAATAGGGAGAGTTGGGGAAGTGAGGTTAGCCATCTTAAATAGGATAATTAATGAAGTCTTTACAGATAAGGTGACATTTGAACAGAGATTTGATGCAGGAGAGGAAGTGAGTCTTGATTATATCTGGGAAATGGGTAGTCCAGGCAAAAGAAACAGCAAGTCTACGTGTCCTGAGGCAGGAATGTGCTTGGTATGTTTGATGAACAGAATAGAATGGGGCAGAATAAAAGTTGTAAGAGGTAAGGACACAGAGATATTGAGATGGGAATAGATTATGAGAAATTTGTCAGCCATTTCAAAAATTTGGCTTTTACTCTGAGTGAAATGATAAGCTACAGGGGGTTTCTGAAGATAGAATTGACGTGATCAGTCTTTTATTAGAAAAGGAGCAATTTGGTTTTCACATTGCAAATGGACTAAAGGTGGGGGCAAGGGTAAAAGAAGAGAGGCATCTTAAAAGATTATCATAACAGTTGAAGTGTGAGATGATGGTGATTTACAACTGGGTGATACTGGTGTGGTTGAGAAATAGATTATGTAACTAAATATTTTGATGATAGGACAAACAGAATTTGTTGGTAAATTGAATATGAGGTGTGAGACTGGAGTCAAGGATGACTCCAACACTTTCGTCTGACTAGGTAGAAACATGGAATTTACATTTATTGATATGTGTAAAAATTTTGGGGAGGGGGTGGGGTATTTTTAGAGGTGAGTATATTTCAAAGGTTTGATTATGAGGCATGTTAATTTTGAGATGCTATTTAAACATACAGCTAGAGGTGTCAGGTAGGCAGTTGGGCATACAAGTCTGGAGTTGTTAGGTGTTAGGGCTAAAGATAAACTTTATCATAAAGAGGGTATTTAAAGCCATGGGACCGGATGTGGTAACTTAGGTAAGAAGTGAAAGTAAGTAAGAGAAATGGTTTTGCTTCCTGATTTAAAAAAATAGAGTCAATTTCTGTCTTATCTGATAAATTTCTTTTCTGTCATTAGTTCTTTTCTGTAATGATCTCAAGCTGAGGATAGGTGACCCAAGGTATTGAATGCAAAGATTCTTACATAGAGGAAATGGATATTTAAAAGATACCACAAAACAGAAAAATACACAATATTGCCAAGGATAAACAAATTAAGAGAAAGGAACCCTAATTCTTCTTTGTAGCCACACAAATGATGTGGCTGATTCCAAGCTTCTCTCGCTCATCATGAACATCAAACTCTTTTTTGGCACTTTAGGAAACCCAAGAGCAATCAAGCAAGATTACATAGTAGAAATAGCAGGGGGTATGGAGTAAGAGAAATCAGTCTGTGTCCTGATCACTTTATGAGCTCTGATGCTTTGGACTAATCATTGACATTTCCTAGATTGGGATTATTTATCATTAAGATGAGCACAATAATTTCTGCCTTCAGCACCACACAGAATCATCTTTAAGTTTCAAATAAAGTGAAGTCTGTGAAAGAGTTCTGTGAATTGTAGAGTCCTTACAAGATACAAAATTTAGTTATTGATCTTGGGATCAGTAAAGTTTGGTAATACTGGTACAAATCAAATGGGCATTAGGAAATGGAAAGTTAAAGCTACTGAATACTAGCCACAGTTTTATCATGAGTTGCTTTTTTTTCTTTCTTTCTGTGTACAGTTCAGGATTAAGAAATCAACATAATTGGTATGTTTGAGAAGATACAGGTGGCAGTGGTTCAGCAGGGGTGAAAAAATAGTGAGTTGCTGGAAATAAAAGGAGAAATAGGCCTGTTGCTCTGGGAAAGGTAGAAGCGTACTGAATACCCCACAGTGTAATTGTTTAGCAAAGATACTGTGGATGGAATAAGAGAATTTGGGTAGATACACAGTCAGTTGGTAGGAGAGATAAGCGATAGTAAGAGCATGGTGGTCTTGAGGAAAGGGCTACTAAGGCTCTAGCAATTTTAAGAAGCTATGTAAACTTCTACTCAGGAAGATGGGTTATAGGAAAACAAAGGATATAATGTGATTAGCACACACAATCTAAAAAGATCTTCTATTAATAATTACCTTCAGGTAACTGTCTGTTATCATCAAATTGGCTGTGGCTAGTAAAATTCAATCTCCGTTGCCATATACATTTTGTTTTGCTTCCTTTTATGTTTTTCCTATTAAATTGCACTGGAAAATCCTAGAATAAAAGTGATCTCAGGGGAACAGAGAAGCAGGATGCATATTAAATATTAATTTGGTATTTGAGGATTCATTCACACAGGTAGAAATGCTGAGGTTATAAATGAGCTTCCAAATTCACTTTTCCAGATATATCTGTAAAGATATGAAAGCTATTATTAAACTTTTGGCATCATTGTTCCTTGCTTTGCTTACAAATTGTGGTTTGGATTATGTGATATGTAAATGCTATAAATATTCAAAGATATGTAATTCTAGATATTTTAATAAAAACCCTAAATATATGCCATAACAAATTTTATAATTTTAATGTTTATAGTGACTATAAATAATGTATTCATGAATGCCCACATTACGTAAAGTTCTTTGCAAAATTAAAAGATGTCACTTAATTTTGACAACAATCTCATATTATAGATGATGAAATTAAGAGTGAAAGGCATAAAGTAACTCATTTATGGTTACAAAGTCAGTAAATGACCAAAATAAGATTCAAATGCAAGTTTCTCTAACTTCAGTTTCTGTACTCTGAGCACACCATATTGCTTTGCAGTACTCTCTATCAATACTAATATTCCTAAGCTACTGCAAGGAAATACAGATAGAATCAAAGTTTAATGACTACCAGAATATTTTCCATACTACACCTTTCTGATTCCTTACACATTCTCTGTAGCTATTTGTGCATGGATGTTTTCTATATACTTTTTAAATTTTTTTTAGACAGGGTCTTGCTCTATTGCCTGGAGTGTAGTGGTGCAATCATTGCTCACTGCAGCTTTGAATTCCTGATCTCAAGTGATTCTCCCACCCACCGTCCAGAGTGGCTGGGACTACAGGTATGCACCACCATGTTTCCTATATGCTTTTTGATAATGTTTTCTTAACATTATCTCTCAATCACAGTTAGTAGCAAATGTTAAGGTAGAATTTAAAATAACTGTAGAGCATGGATTAGCACATAATAAAGGTAATAACAATAATTACTAATTTCCCAGTGCCTACAATAGTTTAGGTACATTTCCAACATCACTATTCCTCACATTAACCTTATAAGGTAGACAAATAAAATGAAATCTATCTTATGCCATTTCTTTTATAGATGAAAACATTGAGATTCAAAATAAGTCATTTTTTCACAATGGCAATGGCCTGACCAGGATAAAACTCCAGTACAATTAGACTCCAAAGCTACTTTACGTCCCATGAAACACATTGTCTCTCTATTATACCATTTAAGTGATGCTTACCACAATACTACTTGCCTTGTAGGTTTGGCATTTTGCATTCAGTGGCTGTAGAATGAGATAAAATAGCCAAATCATAGAAAAGTAACCATATGAGTTGAATAGAAGAAAGAGTCTAAGAAACAGAATGTCAAATAGGTATTTCTTTTTGAGTTCTTTTGGCTATAGGAAGTATTGTTTTGAGAAGGATTCTAAATTCAAATCTAGTTTAGTAAAAATGAGAGTCTTTGCTTATAGCAATATCTTTCATGGAGTACAAAAGAGGAAGTGTGCTAAGTGTTTTCTAATCTGGGTTTCAGTTTACCCTTAAAACAATCTATATTCTTAAGAGCGAATTTGACTTCCTGAAATTTATACATTCATGAGAAAATATTAAATCCAACTTAAGAGACATCCTACAAAATAATTAGCTAGGATGTTTCAAAGATATCAACATTGTAAAGCATAAAGGAAAGATAAAAACTGCTCCAGACTAAAAGAGAATAAAAAGCCGTCACAACTAAATGCAATGCACGATACTTGATTGGATTCTGGACTAGGAAAAATATATTTTCACAGGATATCATAGAGACAATTAACAAAAATGGAAATTAGTTTCTGGAATAAATACTAATAATATTGTTTTAATGTTAGATTCACTGATTTTAATTATTGTGTAATATGAAAGAGAGTGTCCTTATTCTCAATAAATACATGGTAAAGTACTTGGGGATAAATGGGTGTGATATTCCAACTTATTCTCAAATGACTCAAAGTTTTAAATATGTAAGAGTGTGAGTGTGTATATGTAAAGAAAGAGGGAGAAGGATAAAACAAAAAGGGGTAGAATGTAATAATTTGAATATTCTCGTTAAAAAGTATGTATATATGTTACTTGTTTTGTTCTTAACATTTTCCTGAAGTTTGAACATATATAAAAATTACAAAAAATGAACATAAAATAAGTAAGACAGTTACCACTTGAACCCACTTATCAGTGTGAACAATGTAGAATAGCTAAACATTATGTGAATCCAATAATGTAAAACAAACTATATAGAATTGCTATTAATTATTCTTTCCAAAAATGTTTAATCTGAAACTAATCAAGTCTTGAGGTCTAATTCCAATTTACAGAAAATATAGGAGACAGAGGAATAAATGAAATGACACCATGAGAAAACAGTCATCAAATTCAAAAGTTGGAACATTCTGTAGAAAAAATTGACCCAATTTTCAACAAACCAATGTCATGAAAAATGTGGATCTGTTTTAGATTAAATATGTTTTAAGAAGCATAACCAAATGCAAATAATTTGTAAATGATACATTAAAGAAATTTTGTGAAATTTGAGTAGGGAATTGTTATTAAACTGTGATAAGAATTGTTAATTTCATTTTGTGTGATAATTGTGTTTATATAGGAAGATTTAAATTAAATTTTCTTATGTTTAGAAAAACATAATAAAATCTTTAGAAGTAATTATCATGATGTCTGCAAGTTAATTTAAAACATTTTAAAAATACACCAAAATATGGGAAATACTAATAAATTTAAGACCTGGATAATGAGTATATAATTAAACCATTCTTTATAATTTCTGTATTATAGGATATTTTATAACATATTTGCTAGAAATAAATAAAAGTAAATAGAATTGTGAGTCAACAATGAAAGCAGACTGGTAAACATCAGCTTTAATAGACAAATCAGAAAGAAGACATTTGAGAAGTTACAATCACAGACCAATGAGCATGGCAGATGATAATTATGGATCAGACATGAGACGACATGGTGAAAATACAGTTATCACACTGATCTGAGTCTGAGATAGACTTTGAAATTGTGATGATCTGTCTAAATAACAGGAACCACACCTAATGTGAATCCAGGTAAGAAATTTGCTACTTTCCCTACCCCTGGATTTTGGTAGTTAGCAAGAGGGTCACATTGGAACAGAAAGAATAACAGCTTTTCCGATAGTGCAGTTTACATTCCTGTCATACAATAGAAAAATAATTCTTCCTTAATTAAGAATGCCATTAAGAATCACAGACCTCTTGCTGGCAAGAGAGAAAGTGAAGAAAATTACCGTGAAGCCAGAAAAGGCTGCTGTGACTTGGAGAGAAAGAACAAAACAGAATTGAATTTATGTTAGCCAAAAAGTTAAATGAGATGACTTTTTTTGATTTCAGTTTTACAGATGTTTTAATGGAAAATAAAATATTTATGCCAGTTCATATTTTTAGATGCAGATGAGAGGTTACTACATGTACAAGAAATAAAATATGCAATTCTAAAGAGATATTTTCAAGTGTCTCTCTAAAAACATAAAAATGAAGATCTTAGAGATACAGAATTATGATGAAAAGGAAACTGTGACAGCTATTAGGCAGTAAAATTATCAATTCAGAAGGAAAGACTTAAATTTGAGGAAATAGTGACTTATGGGTTTGCATTTGGACGTTCCTGGTATCATTCTTGCAATAAGGTAATTCTCAAGATGCTGAAGAATTTTAAGGAAAATATGTGATGGAATAAACATTAATAATGATTTATTTATTCATTCAAGCATTCTTCAGTAAAGTTTTTAGTAAACATACTGCTAAAGCTGTTGATACAAAGACAAAAAGTATTTTTAGGTACTTCAAATCTGTAAGACAGAAAAATATGCAAATAATCACCATATAGTTAAAGAATTTCTATTTAATGTAATTTCATCATTCCCAGTGCTTCTGGGAGCTATTCATTAAAGATAATATAAGCTTTATAAACTTGAAGCATCTGAAGAATCAAAAGAAAGTCATATACTAATAAATACTGCAAAAATATAGGCAATGAGCTCAGAAAGGTAGATAGGAGCTTATCACATAGATTATTGTAGACTATGGTAAGGAATTTGATCTTAAGCCATTAGCTAAGAAAAATTATTGACAGTTTTGAAGCACAGGCGTGATGTAATCTGATCTTATTACTCTGGGTGCTCTAAGAAAACAAATCATAGAGAGCAAGAGTGGCACAGAAGAGACCAGGTTAGAAGTTGCTGCAATATGCCAGGTAGATACAAAGAGCAGTAAAACATAAGATACAAGGATTTAAATTGACCTAGCAAATCTAGGAAAATATTCTGAAAGTAAGTATAAATGGATTGGTTTGAAGTAAAAAGTAGGAATAAGAGTATTTCTGAGAGCTTCAAAGATAATCTTCTTTGTTTTTAACAGTTTCATTAAGGTTGACATAAATTAAGCCACACATATTTAATGTATATACAATTTGATAGCTTTGATATGTCTTTGCACTTGTAAAACTATGACCTCAATCAAGACAAGACAGAACATATCTATCCCCCAAAAGTTTCCTTGTGGTCCTTTGTAATTTCTGTCTTCCACCACCTCTTCCCCATTCCCAAGCAACCACTTATCTGTTTTCTGGCACTAAATATTCATTTCCATTTTCTAGAATATTTATAAATCATACAGTATGTGTTCTGTTTTATCTAGCTTTTTAAACTCAGTATAATTATTTTCAGATTTATTCACGTTGTATTCATTCTTTTTTTCGGGGCTGAGTAGTATTCCATTGTTTGGACGTAGAACTGTTTGTTTACTCATTCACTTATTAATAGATATTTGGGTTATTTCCACTTTTTGCTAATAGCAAATGGTATTATTTGTAATACAAATGAACCTGCCATGAGCATTCATATGCACATCTTTTTAAAGAAATATCATTTTTATGCTCTTGTAAATTGAATTATTTTTATATTTTAATGACTAATTGTTTCTAATACATAGAAATACATTGAATGTTTTTCTATTGTTCTTTTATCCCACCACTTGCTAAATTCACCTTTTAATTCTAGTAGCTTTTCTGGAAGATTCTATTGAATTTTCAGTACAGAAAATCATGTCATTTGCCGATAAAGACAATTTTACTTCCTTTACACTCTGTATTCCCTTTATTTCTTTTTCTTGCATGATTACACTGGCTAGAAACTCTAGCTCAATGTTAAATAAAAGTGGTGAGAGCAAATATGCTTTCTTATTCCCAATCTTTGTATAATTCAGTCTCTTGCTATTAAGTGTGATATGAGATGGAGTTGTTTTGCAGATGCCCTTTATCCTGAACAGGCATGTTCTATTTTAGTTTGCTAAGAGTTTTTATACAGTGACATGGTGGATTTTATCAAATATATTTTATGTGTTTTTTAACACATCATATTTTTTTTCATATTTTTTTTCTTTTCAATTGGTAATGTGGTAAATTATATTGATAATTTCTTCTAGTGTTAAATCAACCTTCCTGGAATAGACTATACTTGACCATAATATAATGGTGCTTCCCATATATCATCGAATTTGATTTGCTAATTTTTATTTTTTAGAATTTGGTGACTATTTTCATGAGTTATATTCATCTGTTTTTTTTTTTGTAATATCTTTGGGTTTGCTATTAGAATACTGCCATTGATTAACATACTGTTCAATATCTGATTAAAAGTAGCTAAAGAGAAACATAGTGCATATTACTCTGTGTGAATCACTTTTTATAATTTATTTTATTTCATTTCCTTTCAACAATACCCTTTACACAGCCGAAAGATCACATGCCTAGTAAAAGGCAAACTGCATTTCAATTTTGTGTCAGCTATTTATTTATTGCCTCTTAGCTCCAAATTCACCCTTTCATTAGCATGGTTTCAGTTGAGGTTGCCAAAGGCTGTTGCATGAAAAAGAGTCTTCTCTTTGTTCCTGTGTTTCTGTTTCTTTTTTTTTTTTCTTAACCTCAACGTATCATAATCAGAGCCATTCTGCTTCAGCTGTGCAACCAGAGTGTATCATTCCTCTGTAATCTTGGATCCGTGGCCCCACACCATTGATCACCTTACTGCAACCATCTCGAAGTGGATGCTGTGTGCTGCAGGGCTAGCTCCACACTGCCAGTAAGTGAGCTTCTGACACATTGATTCCCTTTGTGTGTCTTCCCCTTATGATCTGCCTGACTGCAGCCCAGAGGTTGTTCTGTGTGGCCTTCTCGATAGGGATACTGCACAACCCAGGCTGGGCACTACTGGCATGTATGCTCCCAATATGCCAACTCCCTCTACATGCTGGCTGACTAACTGTGGCCCATCTACATGCCAGGAGGGTATTTCCTCCTTCCCTAGTGACTATGGACCACTTCTGGCATGCACATGCAAGTGAACTTCCCCACCATCAAGTTGGCCATTACCACACCTTTTCCAAAAAGGTCTGATTTCCAGCCTTGTGGGAGGGCCCCCACCACTGTGCTTCCTTCCTTGGTTATTCCTCCTCAGCCCCAGCCTATTCTTTTGTTTTCCTTACACCTTTATAGTTACTCTGCTGTTATTGTTAATATTTATCTGTGTTAGATTTTACCTGGTCAAACTTTCTCTGAAGTTTCTTTCCCAGGATTGGATACAGGTTCCAAAAATGTAAGTGTTTCCCCGACTAGTTCATGCCAATTTCCATTGCCTGAAAACAAATACCTCTACTGTCAAATAATTCACTACCTCAGCAAGAGCTGTAGAGTTAAAATTGTGTTTCTCCTGAAAGCCCTTAACCATGCTCATATCTACAGGCTGAGTTGTTAATATAGTCTTACATGAAAAAATGAAAATGTTACTGTTAGCCAAACCAACACACAAGAGACAATTCATAAAGATAGAAATAACAGTTCCTTACATCAAACTCAAGTTGCAAACTGCAGTTTGTGCAGCACCCTCCTTTGTAGAGGATTTAGGAGAGGCACTTCTACTTTGTTCAGCTTGTCCCACTTGTGCCTCACTTGTACTTCCTGGAGCATTTAATCTTTGTTCAGCGTAGGGGAGCATTTTTCTAGCTGAATGATGCCTCTCATTATCCTCTGTCTATTTAATGCCTTGGCTCCCCAAATTCTCAGGATTTCACTTGACCTTGACCTCTGGCCAGGTTCCAGATATTCAGTTCTATGTTTTTCCTGGTTGAACCTAAGGGGAACGTCATATTTATGATGGAGAAACAGAGTATCATCATGCTAAAGAAAAATAACCCTGACTTTTTGGCATCTGGGTCTTTTGACCCAGATGGTAACTGGGTATAAGTGGAATAATTCTTGAATGTTATATGTTAGAAAAAGGTTTCCATATATTTTATTTGCTATAAATAATATTTCAAATGGCTCCGTCTTTTAAATCTTTTAGTTTGTGACAAGTCCCAGCAATATGTGTCTGGCAAAAGCAAAAAAGAAGGAGTAAGAGGTAATGTTGAAATCCATCCTGTTATGAACTGAATGTTTGTGTTCCCTCAATATGCATATGTTGAGGCCCTAACTCCCTATGTGATGACACGTGAATGTGGGGCCTTTTGTAGGTAATTAGATTTAGATGAGGCCATGAGGATGGGGTCCTCCTGTAAGATTAGAAAATACCAGAGATTCTCTCTCTCTCTCTCCTCTCCCCCGACTCCCGCCCGCCCCATGTGAGAATACAGCAAGAAGACGGCTGTCCTGTCAGCAAGCCAAGATGAAGGCCCTCATCAGGAACCAAATCAGCTCGCACTTTGATCTTGGGATCTTGGACTTCCCGGACTCCAGAATTTATGAAGTTAAGAACCTTTGTCTGTTGTTTAAGCTATCCAGTCTAGACTATTTTGTTATATTAGCCCAAGTTAAGATCTGTCCTAACACAATTACATTGACTCAAAATGTCTCTTTAAAATGTCCTTTAATTCTTCTTAGTTATTTCTCTCAAAATTATCTGTATTCTAGTATTGAACCATTGAAATGTGAAAGAGTTTAAGATTCAGAATGATCTGCTAAGTTCAATGCAAGGAATAATTTGGACAAAAAGTTCTCTTCATTTGTCACATTATATCATATAAGCAATTGTTGATTCATAAGTCTTGTCATGAAAGACATTTGAGAAGAGGCCATGAAGTACAAAGAGTTATATGCTATACTAATGACAATGGAGAATAAGGACAGAAATTAATTTTGTTGACTGGCTTTTGACAAGGCAATTTCTAACAAGTTAATGGAATGGCTGTGAGGCAGGCAGAATCCAGATGGAAAAAAGATTAAGAAATGACCAAATAACCAATATAAACAGTACAACAGTGACAGAATGATACAGTTAGGAAGAAATTCCTAAGCAGAACAGAGTTAGGATACGTCTTTTAGAATAAGAAGATTAAGTTTATTTTCAGGAACTCATATACATTGCTGGTGTTGATGTAAAATGACATAACCACTTTGGGAAACAATTTGGTTGTGTCTTATAAAGTTAAGCACACATTTACTATACAGTGCAGCAACTTCACTCTTAGGTGTTTACTCAAGTGAAATAAAAACATATGTCTACACACCTTTGTTTCTCATGGCCAAGAAAACTGCAAACATCCCAAATGGCTATCAACAGCTGAGTGGCTAAACAGATTGTGGTTTATGTACACAAAGGAATCCTACCTAGAAATATGATGGATGAATCTGAAAAATATTATGCTTATCAGAACAATTGAGACACAAAAAATATATTTTGTATGATTCCATTTATCAGAAATTCTAGAAAAGATAAGCTAAATCTATAATTATAGAAAGCAAATCAATGATTCCCTGCCTCCTGGGGTAGGGTAGAGTATTTATTTTGAAAGTGCTCAAGGAAGTAATTTGGGGTAAGGGAGATGATCTATTTTTTGTGTACATTTGTACACACAAAGTTATGCATATTTGTCAAAACTTATTGATCTTTACACACATATAATGGATATATTTTATTCATGTATATATTATCTCCATAAAGTTAATATAAAAGAAAGATAGCGTGATGAAAGTGCTGGTCTGTGGCATATGCCCAATAAATTGTACTCATTCTTGTTTTGGAAAAAAAGAGTGGGAATTGCAAGTTCCACTTCTGGAAAGATGAAGTAGACATACTCCATAAGTACAGCTAACAACCTTGAAATTGTATATAAAGCAAACACAGTAAGACTCTGAAAGGTGGAGAGATGAAGAAAACCTGCTAGGGCTCTCAGAATCCAAGAAAAAACCTAAGAGTGAATTTTCTGGATTTTCTTTTTGCCTTATATCTCCCAGACTGGGTGCTGGAGATGCATCAAACAACATAGCTGCAAAATATGTGAAGAAAAATTGATAAAACTTTTATCATTTCGTTTATGTTTTGAGAACTTATTCAGCTATTCTTTTAGGGTAGTTTTGCAAGTGACGATTTCACTGGAAAATTGTAACAAATATTTAAAGAAGAATTAATATGAACTCTACACAATCTCTTTCAGATAATAGATGAGGGAGACTAATCCCTAATTCATTTTTTTAACTAAACTTTTTTATTTTGAGATGATTGAAGATTCAAATACAGTTGTAAGAAATAATACAGAGATCTCAGTGTACTGTTTATGCTCAGTTTCTCTCAGTGGTAATTCTTGCAAAACTATAGTACAGGTACAATATTACAAACTGGATATTGACATTGATTCAGAAAATATATAGTTTTATCACCACAAAGATCCCTCTTATTGCCTTTTATATCCATACCCACTTCCCTGCCCCAACCCTCTTCCTAACTCCTAGAAATCACTAGTCTGTTTTCCATTTCTATAATTTTGTCATTTCATGAATATTGTATCAATTGCATTGTATAGTACTTGTCCTTTTAATGTAAGTTTTTTTAATTTATCATAATGTCGTTGAGATCCATCCAAATCGTTGTGTTAAGGTAGTTTGTTCCTTTTTATTGGTAGCATTTCTTGGTATGGTATACCACAGTTTGTTTAACCATAAACCTCGTGTAGGCCAATTTAGATGTTTCCAGCTTTTGGCTGTTATGACTAAAACTGCTATAAACCATGTACAGATTTTTCTATGAAGATAAGTTTTTATTTCTCTGGAATAAATTTCCAAAAATGATTGTAAACAGCATACATTTGGGTCATGTTTACTATCTGCTATGCCAGTCTCTGTCTTTAGGATGTTGTATTTAGATAATATGCATTTAAAATAATTATTAATATCTTACAGCTCAAGTCTTCCATTTTGTTATTTGTTTTCTGTTTGTTTCCTCTGGTTCTCCTTCTCTGTTTAATTTTTATTATTCAAGATTCCATCTTGATTTATTTATAGTTTTTGAGTGTATCAATTTGTATAGTTTTCTTAGTGATTGTTCTGAGGATTACTACATATACATGTGACTTATCCCAGTTTACTGGTAGCAATGCTTTGCCACTTCAAATGATGTGTAGAATGTTTACTATCATTTAGGTCCCTTTATCATCACTACTTTTCAATAATATTGTCTTTAATATTAGAAGGTGTTATAATTTTGTTGCAATTCTTACATAAGATTTTGAAAACTCATGAGGAGGAAGGTAGTCTATTTATATTTACCCATATTATTACTATTTCATTCTTTATTCCTTCCTTTTGAATAAAGATTCCTTATTTTATCCATTTGCTTCAGCTTGGAGAACTTCCTTTAGCCAGTTAGAAACTAGGTCTGATAGTGAAAAATTCTTCCAATTTTCTTTTCTCTGAGAATGTCTTTATTTATCTTTCATTCCTGATGGATAGTCTCATCAGATATAGAATTCACAGTTACCAATTCTTTCATTTCAGTACTTGAAAAATACTAATCCATTTCCTTCTGACCTCCACAGTTTAAGATAAAAAAAAAAATCTGCTCTCATTTGATTTGTTCCTGATAGGTAAGATCTCACTTCTCTGGCTATTTCAAAATGTTTTTCTTTGTCTTTTGGTTTTCAGAAGTTTAATTATGATGAGTCTAAGCATGGATTTCTTTGGGTTTATCCTATTTGTTTTTCACTCAGCTTCTTGAATTTGTGTTTGTTTTTGCCAATATTTGGAGTTTTTACCCATTATTTCTTCAAACACTCTTCCAGCTCCACTCTCTTATCTCCTGAGACTCCAAGGATACAAATGCTTCATCTTTAGCTATTGTCCTACGGGTCTCTAAAGCTCTGTTTATTTTACTTTTTTTAATCTACTTTCTATCTGTTATTCAGTTTGGGTAAATTGTAGGGATCTGCCTCAAGTTTACATATTATATCATCTGTTCTCTCCATTCTACTCTTGAGCCCTTACAGTGAGGGTTTCTTTCTTTCTTTCTATCATAGTATTTTTCAGTTCTATAATTTCTGTTTTTTGGAACTTCTATATTTTTTTGATGAGATTTTCTTTTTTGTTTTGTTTCAAGAGAATTTGTAATTGTTCCTTGTTGAATCATCTTAATGATGGTTGCTTTAACATCTATGTCTGATAATTCCAACATCTGGTTCAGTTTTGGCATATGTTGATTGTCTCTCATTCAAGCTGTAATTTTCTTGGTTCTTGGTATGATGCGTGACTTTTAATTGTATTCTGGACATTTTTTCTATTGTGTTGGAGACTCTGGGTCTTATTTAATTTTTTTTTTTTAATTTTAGCAAGTGGGCTCTGTATTTAGATAGATTTAGCATGTAGGTCCTCCTAAACTAATTTATGGGCTTTGGTTCCAATGACAATGTAATTTTCAGAACTTTTGTTGTGTTATTTTGATTTGATCTATTTATCTAGTGTCATTGTGGCTCTCACTTGTCCCTGCTACTGCTTCTTTAGTGGGTAGAAGGAGCTTCCACAGGCCAGGCTCTTGATACCTCTAGGTGGGTTAAAGGAGTCTGTAAACTTCTGGGATGAAGTGCTTTTTCTGGGCTGGATACATCTTGTTGTGGTACCCCCTTTGCCAGTGCCTCTCAACTCTGTGGTATCTCTGAGTGTGGTGGAGGTGTCTTTACCAGTGGTGAGGATGAGTGCTTCTCCTGGATGCTTATTTTCAGCTGAATGTCTAATTAATCTCTTTTGATGTTTCTATTGGGCTTACCTGATATTATCAGTAGGACTTTCATTCCACTCAATTTGGGGAAGGAATGAGCTTACTTGGCATGCCTTCTGTTGCTAAATTGGGGGTCAGGAAACACCAAGCCTAGGTTGCCTTCTGTTGAATGGGGAGTTGTAAGATGTTGTTTCTTCTGACCTGGAGTCCTTATCCAATTAATGTTAATTTTTTTACCTTTCAGAATTCTCCTATAGTTGTATTATGTACAGGCTTTATACAAGTAACATATCAGAAATTATCTGGGAAAGATGTGTCTACACAATTTTGTCTGAATTAGAAGTTCCCAATTAATTTTACCTTGCTACTAATATCAGATAAAGGCAGTTAAAAAAAGGAAGGAAGGAAGGAGGGAGGAAGAAAGGAAGGAAAAAGAAAGAAAGAGAGGTATAGATAAAGAGAGAAATAAAGTTGCACAGCTACAGGCTAATGTCCCTTGTGAACATAGAGCCCAATATTTTTAACAAAATAATAACAAATAGACTTCAGCAACATGTTAAAAGGATTATACACCATGATCAACTGTGGTTTACTCCAGGGATGCATGGCTGGTTCAATATTTGCAGATCAAACTATGTAAACCATAATAATAACAGGCTAAAAAAAATCACACAATCATATGAATTGTTGCAGAAAAATACTTGGCAAATTTCAATAGCCATTCATAGTAAAAGAATGTATTCTGTATTCCTATTCAGAAAACTAGGAATACAGGTAGAATTTCCTCCATTTGATAACATCTACAAAAAACCTATAGCTAACATCATACTTAATGGTAAAAGGCCAAATTTGATCAGAAACAAGGCTAGACATCCACTCTTCTCACTACCGTTTCACAAGGACTGAAAGTTATAGCTGAGACAATAAGGAAACAAAATGAAATAAGAGATGTGCAGATCAGAAAAGAAGAAACAAAACAGTTTCTGTTTGCATAAGACAATGATCTACATAAAAAATTCCATGAAGTCATCCAAAAAACTCCTAGAACTAGTAGGGAAGTTCAGCATGTTCTTGGGATACAATAGTAGTGTGCAAAAATTATTTGTATATATATATATATACTAATGATAAACATCAGGAAACTAAAACCAAAACTACAATGTAATTTAAAATCTCTCAAAAACAATGTAAATCTAACAAATTTTCATAAATTATTAGAAAACATTGATGGAAGAAATTGAAGCTCTATAGAGTGATATACTATGTTCATTGACTCAATATAGTAAAGATGCCAATTCTTGTCAAATTTATATTTCAGCAATATTTTTGTTGACATAGAAAAGATTATCCTAAAATGTATATGGGGTTAGAATACATAAAACAGTTCTGAAAAAGAAGAGTAAAGTGGGAAAAATAATTCTAACCAATTTCAAATGTATTATATAGCTAGTCATTAGGACTATATGGTGTTGGTGAAAGGATGGACATATATAGATCAACAGGACAGAATAGAAAATACATATTTTGCTCCATGTGGGTATATAGCCAACTAAATTTTTTTAATAATGTACAAAAACAATTCATTGGAAAAAGGATAAATTTTCAATAAATGGTGCTGGAAAAATTGAACATCCATAGGCAAAAAAAAAAAAAAGAAAGAAACTTCAATCTAAACCTCATACTTTATACAAAAAATAACTCAAAATGGGTCATAAATTTATATACATAAATGACACTGTAGAATTCAAAAGAAAATACAGGAGAAAATCTTTAAAACCTGGAGCTTTGTAAAGAGTTCTTTAACATAACACCAAAAGCATGATTCATAAAAAAATACATTTTACTTTACTAAAATTAAAAATGTTTGCCCTGTGAAAGATCCTTTAAGAGTATGAAAAGGTAAGGTAGGGACTAGGAGACAATATTTTTAAACCACATATCTAACAAAAGCTCATATGAATATATAAAGAACTCTCAAAATGCAACAGAAATACAGAACAAAACAAAATAAAAAAAACACAGTCCAATTAAAATACGGGAAAAAGACATGGAGAGACATTTCACTCAAGAAGATATGCCAATTGTAACTTATAAAAGGTGCTCGTTATCACTAGCCACTAGGGAAATGAAGATTTATCACTACACATCTATTTAGAACAACTGAAATTTTAAATTGTGGCAGTACAAAATGCTGGTAAGGAGATGCAGAAACTGGATCACTCATACATTGCTGGTGAGAATGTAAGATGTCATAGCCAGTCCAGAAAATAGATAATTTTGTAAATACTAAACATAAACTTACTATGTGACTATTTTCCTTCATGTCTCCTCTATATGTGTGCATATGTTATAACAATACTTGTGATTGCCTTTAGGGTCCACCCAGACAAAACAGGATAAGCTCTTCTTTTTAAGATCCTTAGCTTAACTCTATCTTTATCCATGAAAATTAATATTCACAGGTTCTAGGATAAGGACATGGATATATCTTTCTGTGGGTCATCATTCAATTCACTACTCTCTTTATAAATAAATATGCCCCCATCTCTCCCCCCAATCCTTGGAATACCTAAGCTCTAACAACCATTTAGCTATTTAACATCTCTAAAATTTCATTTCATTAATGTTAAATAATGGATTCACACAGTGTACTATCTTTTAAGATTTTTTTTCACTCACTATAATGTCCTTGAGTTCTATTTAATTTGTGTGCATCACTATTTGTTCCTTCTAATTGATAAGTAGTATTCCATGTATGGATGTACCAATTGTTTAATCATTAATCTACTTTAGAACATTTTAAAGGTTTCCAGGTTTGGGCTTCTATGAATAAAGCTGTATGAGCAAACATGTATGGGTCTTTGTGAGGACATATATTTTCTTTTCTATGAGATAAATGTCCCAGATTGAACAAATGCATGTTTACATGAATTAACGTGGTATTACACATTATAGCAGAATTTTATACCCAAGAGAAAAGCTCAAAGTGAAATAATTTGTGAGTGGCAGTTACTTATTAGCCCTTAATTTTGCTTGTGTGTAAGACCCTTAAGGTCAATTCAGAATTTGAACATTTGTTAACACACAAAGTGTAATTTGGAACATGTGTTAATATGAAATTTTGATTGTTTAAATATCATATTTATAAATCAATTTATGCCATAAAATATTGAAGACCAGGCTGATGAACCTGGATATGTACTTTCAGTTCTGTAAATGTGACTACCCCACTGTTGTGTGCCTCTGTTTAGGTGGATGTGATAGCATGTATTAATACTTATACCAGTATCTATTTCTTAAAGGGCTGTTGACTCATGACTACTCATATTAACTTAGTAATTTAATTTGTTTCAGCTGCAACAAACTACTTGTAGTTAACCAAATGCACCTAACTCTTTCTATTAATAAGGTTCTCTATCAACAAGAATACAAGCTACTTAGTGAACACTCAGTAAGTGTTAGCAATTATTATTTTTTACTTCTCTCATTTTTAAACCATTGGAGGATAAAAAATGTATTATCCATATCTCTGTATTTCCAGAACTTAGTTTAATGTCTGATATATAGTATTCAACCAGTAAATGTTGGGTTGAATGGATCAAAACTGATTTTTTTTCATTAAAATTGACTCACATTGCAATGTGTGAGTTTTTTCATATGATTTTGCCAATAAGAAATGTTGTTTTTAATAAAAGTCCATGCAAGGATTGTGCAACATACGTAAATCCATAAATGTGATTCACTACATAAACAGAAGCAAAAACAAAGATCATATGATCATCTCAATAGATGTAGAAAAAGCACTTGACAAAATTCAGCACCCTTTTATGATAAAAACTCTTAACAAAATAGGCATATATGGAACATAGGTCAAAATTATAAAAGCCATATACCACAAACCACAGCCAGTATCATATTGAATGTGGAAAAGTTGAAAATATTCCCACTCAGAATTGGAAGAAGAAAAGATGCCCACTGTCACCAGTTCTAGTCAACATAGTGCTGGACGCCCTAGCTGGAGCAATCAGGCAAGAGAAGGAAATTAAGGGTATTCAAATGGGGAAAGAGGAGGTCAAACTATCGCTCTTTGCTGATGATATGATCTTGTATCTAGAAAACTTCAATGATTCTGCCAAGAGACCCCTGGACTTGATAAATAAATTCCACAAAGTCTCAGGTTACAAAATCAATGTACACAAATCAGTAGCATTCCCGTACACCAACAACAGTCAAACTGAGAATCAAATCAAAGACTCAATAGCATTCATAATAGCCACAACAAAAATAAAATACCTAGGAATATATTAAACCAAGGAGGTGAAAGATCTCCACAAAGAGAACTACAAATCACTAATGAAGGAAATTGAAGATGATGTAAACAAATGAAAAAACATATCATGTTCATGGATTGGCAGAATCAACATTGTTAAAATGTCCATACTATGCAAAGTGATTTACAAATTCAATGCAATCCCCATCAAAATGCCAATGTCATTTTTTGCAAATCTAAAAAAAGTAATTCTACACTTCATTTGGAACCAGAAAAGAGCCTGAATAGCCAAAGCAATCTTAAGCAAAAGGAGCAAATCTGGAAGCATCACTTTACCAGATTTTAAACTATACTAGAAGGGTATATAACCAAAACAGCATAGTAATGGCACAAAAACAGAGACATAGACAAATGGAGCAGAAGAGAGAACCCAGATATAAAACTATCCACATGTTGCCAACTCATCTTTGCCAGCACAGACCAGCAGTATACACTGGGGAAAAGAATCCCTATTCAATAAATGGTGCTGGGAAAATTGGATAGCCACATGCAGAAGATTAAAAGAGGATCCATATCTCTCACCACTCACAAAAATTAATTCAAGATGGATAACAGACTTAAATCTAAGACATGAAACCATAAGAATTCTAGAAGAAAATGTTGGAAAAACTCTTCTAGATATAGGCCTAGGCAAAGAATTTATGAAGAAGACACCAAGGGCAATCACAGCAACAACAAAAATAAATAAATGGGACTTTATTAAATTAAAAAGTTTCTGCACAGCCAAGGAAACAATCAAAAGAGAAAATAGACAACCTACAGAATGGAAGAAAATATTTGCATGCAATACATCCAATAAAGGGCTAATAACCATAGTCTACAAAGAACTCAAGCAAATCAGCAAGAAAAAAATCAAACAACCCCATTAAAAATGGGCAGAGGGCATGAACAGAAGAAGCGTTCCAAAAGAAGAGACTAATGGCCAATAAACATGAAAAAATGCTCAATGTCACTAATTATCAGAGAAATGCAAATATAATCCACAATGAGATATCACTTAACCCCAGTGAAAATGTCTTTTATTGAAAAGTCCCAAAACAATAGATGCTGGCATGGATGTGAGAGAGAAAGGAACACTTGTACACTGTTGATGGGACTGCAAACTAGCACAAGCTCTATGGAAGACAGTATGGAGATTCCTCAAAGAACTAAAAGTAGACCTACCATTTTATCCAGAAATCCCACTACTGGGTATTTACCCAAAGGAAAAAAAGTGATTTTATTAAAAAGACATTTGCACTAGAATGTTTATTGCAACATAATTCATAATCACAAAGAAGTGGAATCAACCCAAGTGCCAATCAATTCATAAGTGGATTAATAAAATGTGGTATATGTACACCATCGAGTACTAGTCAGCCATAAAAAATGAATTAATACTATTTGCAACAATCTGGATGGAACTGGAGACCATTCTCCTGAGTAAAGTATGGCAAGAATGGAAAAACAAATACCACATATACTCACTATTGAATTGGGACTAATTGATCAGCACTTGTGCACAGATGGAAGTAAAACTCAATGGAAATTAAGCAGGTTGGGGGGGAGGGGACTGATGAAATCATACCTAATGGGTACAATGTACACTATCTGGGTGATGGGCACACTTACAGCTTTGACGTAAGCAGTACAAAGGCAATCCATGTAATCAAAACATTTGTACCCCCATAATATTCTGAAATAAAAAAGGAAAAAAATGTTGTTTTTATATTATTGTCTTTTTCATGCTTACAAGTAGTGAGATAATCTCTTCAATAATGTTCATATTAACAGCCCCCGGCCTGCCAATTTAGTTATCAATATAATATCTGCATATGCTGATGATTGCAATTAGTAAAGGGGAAACAAAAAGAAGAATGTATAAGGCACGCATTTTACAATTTAATTAGCCAGTAAAAAACCAATTATTTGACTATTTACTGTTGTTGGAACAAACTGTTTTCAATTTTAGTTGCCATTAAATTAGTTGTTATAGGCTCAGTAAATTACATACAAACCAACAAGAAAATATTTGCATGAATTCAATGAAGAAAAAAATGTTTATATCCAATATATTTTTTTTCCATAACATGAATTAAAGAAAAAGGAACAATATTGTAAATGTTTTGCTGGCTAGCAATTAGAAAACTAAGGCACTTGGAAATTGAGTATAGTAATTTTCCTAAATGATAGTACATCTGAATAATATATATCTCATTAACTCAAATCTAAATTCTCAACTTCAACATACTGAAAGATTTTGATAAAAACCCACTTTGATCGTTTGTTCTTTTGGAAAACTTCCTTTTGTATGAAAAAGAAACTAGCTCAGCAAGGCTAATCTATATAGGCCTTTTAAGACAAGTGAATAGAGAAAAAACCAGAACACTTAAGAATTTCAGATGCAAATTTAAATTTGGGAATGTGCATAAAAGAAGCTTGGTGTGAGCAGGGGCATTACTATTTGTAGAGAAATTTCTAAAAGTGTTAGAATAAATAGCACAGCAAATAGTATGACTTTAATTGTAAAGTATGACTTTAATCCATATTTCTGTGCACCTTGATGGTACACATTAGTAGAATAAGGTTTGAAATTGTTTAAATCAAAAAGTTACTTCCTTAAAATACTTTTTTGTTGTATTTCTTGGAAATAAAATCAGTTTAAAATTACCACTATATTTCATGTCTTTAATGCTTTAACAAATAGAGGTAGTGGTTAAACACAGCATCTATTTTTCTACTGGAATAATAACAATTACTTATATTGTTAGTTCTATATTTGGCATCTATGTTGTTGTAAAGTGCTTGGAAATAAGGCCCTGAAGTCTTATTTGTATAACCCTTAGAAATCAATTTTGCTTATATTTCAGAGGTAAAGTTCTGAGATCTTCCTAGTGGTGAGTAATACTCTATATATCCAAATGTTTTGCTTTATGGTTTCTCTCTGAAGGAAGTTTTGGTGTTAATCCCCAGATACAGGAATTCATTTATTAGACCCATGATGTAAACCTTTGTTACTGCAGCATTTCAGGACAATAATGCAGAGATGTGATATAAAGGGATATTGGAAACCTAAATAGAGAGTTCATCAGAGAGTAAACTGAGAGTGGAAAAGGACTCTGGTTGATCACAGGAAACGTGATGAAGAGAGAAAAAATAAGTTGGCAACTACGAGCAGGAAGATTATAATTCTGCCCTTCCTTGCCCTTAGATCATAGGGAAGGTCACAACACCTCCGCTACCCCTGTAATTTAAGGGCCTCTGGAGTATGAGGCTAGAAAGTCACATACTACTGCCTGGACTTTTCCTTTTGGATGACAGGAGACAAAGGGATTACAAATCAAATGCAACAATGCAGAAGCAGTAGCACCAGTAGAAAGGAAAAAAAATGCCAGTTTGACAGATATAGAACTGAAAGGGAATTCCTGGCTGCTTTCTGGATATAATATGTGTATTGAACTTTGAGGACATTCCAAGAAACTGAAAATTGAAGAAATTAAACCCTAAAGTCCTGATAATTTTTCCTTTCCCCCAAGAAATGATTCAATGTTTATGGTTCATTTGAATGACTTTTCATACTGAGGGCACCTTGGAATTTTTAATGCGTATATATAGCCTAAAAACTTAATGCCTGATATCTGTATTATATTTTCTACTAATGCATTTGTAAAAATTTTTGACAAGAATACTTATTTTATATTTCAGGTATTCTTGGAAACCATAGGAAATGGAATAATATACCACCCATAAAAATTCCATGAAATTAATATCCTGGGGTGTAACTTATGAACGATCACCTGGATTATCATGCTACAGGTATCTCTGAGAAGGCAAGGCAGAAAATAAGATACCCTGTTGATTAATATACACCCTCGCAAAATTCAATAGCCGAAGCTTGTTCTTTCAGTCTCTGACTCCTGTTTCCTAATAGTTTCTCTCTTATATAATCTGCTTTGTGGACATATTATGCTATGGAAGGGAAGTCAGTGCTGTTTAGACATTTATTGAAACCCTTAATCAGGGTTTTTCAACAATGTTGCTATTGACATTGTAGGCCAGACTATTCTTTCTTATAGAAGGGATGTTTAGCAGCATCTCTGTCCTCCATTCACCAGATAGTAGTAGCTCTCACCCTGCCCCAGATAATCGTGACACCCAGATTGTCCTAACCAAATTTGCCAGATGTACTGTTGGAGGCAAAGTTGCCCCTGGGTGGGAACAACTGTTCTAAGTCAATTATAGCGATTACATTTTACTCCTCAGTGATTGACTTAGGAATAATAAATCACATCTAAGTCACAATCAAGTTGTTATAACTTGTGAAATCAGGGAGGCAAAGAGGGAAGTAGTTTTGAGCCAAACAGAATTAGATTCAAGCTATGATTCTATAAATTTGATTAAGTCACTTAATTTCACAACGCCTCAGATTTATCAGATGTAGTGGAAATAGTAGCATCTACGTCATAGAATTGCCATGGGAATTAGTTAAAATGAATGTAAACTCCATAACAAATTACCTGCAATGTACTAAGTACTCTACTGTTGAACACTAATACCTGAGATGACGAAAACATTCCAAAGTATGGGGATTCTAGTAGGAAATATATTGTAAAACTTTGAAATATCAATACTTCATAAAAATTTAAATAGAGACTTCACAGATAAATATATTTTATATTTATTAAAGTGCTAATAATTTATTTGATTTTTACAATTAATATTTAATTGCTAACAAATTCAAATAAATGTAATGTTAATAGAAACACATCAGGGTGTGAATATTTAAAGACCTACATTTTAGGATATGAATTTCAGGAATTATAAGCAGAAATTTTCCATGGTATCATAAACCAATAACATGAGAAATCTGCTATATAAAATTGTTCAACTTCACTAAAAAATCAATGACTGTATGTTTCATAGTTGTGTTCATTAAATCCAAGACATAGAGCAAAACTTAATGCCTCATAGTTATACTTTCTGTCTCTGTGTAAAAATGACTATTTATACTTCATATATATGAATAGAAAAAAAGGACATATGTATTTATTTATGATTTATCTGAAGGTCAGGGACCCACTGGGAAAGAAACTAAAATCTATCAGGGAACATACCTATAGAGAAATAAATTAATATTTGATATGTTGAATATTTGGCAGATTATGTACTTCTAGCTCTTTGTATGCATTAGGAGACAGAAATTTTAGTAATACAGAATGACTTCTAGGTTTTTACCATAGCCTATTTTTCAAGTAAAGTCAATAATCTATGTTGTTAATATACTCATTTTTTCCAATTTTCGAGGTGGGGCTTTAAAGAAAGGAAAGAGGGTTGAAATGATGAAGAATAGGACAACAACAAAAAAGAAAGGAACCTGACAGGAACGAAAAGCAAAGACTCACAGAAACAGAAAGAAATAAATAGAATAGAAGACACAGGAAAAATAGTCACTAAGAGGTTTTCAACTGTTTTCAACACTGTCATTTGTAGCCATTTGTAAATATTGCTGCATGTGATTCACAAAATTATGCTGTGCTTTCATAGCTGTATTCACATTTGGAACATCCATGTCTTTCCACGTGTCTCAGCTGCTAGATAAAATTAAGTATCAATTTACTTTGGCACAAACGGTGAATAAAGCTAAGTGTGGAATTCACAAACAGGTCCCTCCTCAATAAGACTCATACACACTCATCCCAGCAGCACCTGCTGCTACACAAAGTATGGTGAGAAACAGAGAAGCATGAGAAGCTGTGTGCCTACAAATCTTTCCTTTACTTTCTCTTTATTCTTTTCTTATTACATATTTGTAAATGTGAGCGTTTGATAACATACTCAAAACAGAAGAGCCTAGAAGCCTCACAGAAAAACAGTGAAGATTGCTAAGTGTTCCAGTAGAATTTGGGTTATAATGAGTTGTATAGGGACTGTTTATTAGGTAATGATGTACTTAATCTATAATTACCTGAACCATTTGGAGTTGCTAACTCATGTGGTAAATATGAGTTACTGAAGATATCATAATTATTGTTGAGTTTCAGATTAAAACATTTATGAGAATAAATAATATGAATTTAGTTTAATTTTGAGTCAATACTTTCATCAGTGGAATCTATTACTATACAAATCATCTCAACTTGCACTCATAACTGACAATACTTAAACCAATTATGGTTAATTATTATTAAATGGGAAATTTTAAAAGTCTAAGTTCTTGGTTAGTGTGGTAACATATTGCTGAGTTTTGGTAATTTGTTTATCTAGCTTTTATTCTTCTTTAAAAGTGTATAGGCAGGATCTTTGGGAAATTATCTCAATATTTTACATTGAAATGCTATGTCTTAAAAGGAAAGATTAGTAAAAATAGCATGTGAATATTTTATTTCAGTTTTGCAGTTATGCTAGGTCATTATTACTGTTCATTATTTTTAACAAAAATAAGAGATTCTTCAGTGAATATATTTTATTATTTGATAAGATCTATTAAAAGCTAGAGATTTATAGAAACGTAATCCAGACTGTGTTTTGTAGTCCTTCCATATTTTCTTAATTTTGTCAGCTAAAGGTGTAACTCTTTTTCATTTCTACTGCTTTATTAAACTGGCAAGAATGTCTAAAGATGTTTCATCTCTAACAGATGCCAGGAAATTGTTCATATGGAAGCAGAATGCAGCACAATACAGCACATATTAAAACTCTAAAATCTGTAGCATTTGCTTCAGGTAAATTTCACTGACTAAAACTAGTGGAGGATATTATACATAATTTATGTGCATGCGTTGATTCTTTTTTTGAAAGACAGATACTCAAATTCCTCTTTGAATAAGACCAAAATGTTAGATCAGCAAGAGCAAAGTGAGTGATTTTTCTGGAGAAACGGGTAGAGCAGAAGGAGGAGACATAGGAGAAAGGAAAGAAAGGAAAGAAAGAGACGAAGAGAGGAAGAAGTAAGTAGAGGAAATTAGAATATTGTAAACAGTAGGGAAGGAAGAGTGAGTAGAGGGATGTGGAAGAAAAGGAGAATTTAGAAAGGAAGAGAAGGAGGCAGATTGGGAGGAGGGCGAGGAAGGAGGGAGAAGTGAGAGAAGGAGGGGAAGAGACGAAGAGGAGAGGGAAAGGAAATGGAAGGCACTGCAGGGGGAGCGGTGGGAAGAAGGCCAGGCCAGCGAAGCAGACAGAGTCAAATTGGCTGAGGGTCCTAAGGTGAAAACTACACTCTTGCATGCCCTGAGTTGTCACTCTGGAATCTTGATCAAATGATGAAAGTAGATGAATAAGGGGGAAAAAAAGCAAGAAGTAGGTTTTCAAGCAACAATACAAAAATTACTAGCCTGTTCTTTTTGTGTTTATGAGTTACTTCTAGATAGAACTAAATGCACATGATAGACATATTACTGGTTAATATGCACTCATGTCTCCTCAGCCTCTCTTCCTTTGCTAGACCTTCGAGTATCCTGGCTAGAAGAGAACAATTTTACTTTTCTAGACCTCAATTTTACATACAATGGACTGCTGGTGCGGCGTGAAAGATTCTTCCCAGACATTGGGAATGGTGTCATCCAGTAAATAGGACTTCCGGAAAGCTAAAGAAAGCTTCAATACAAACACAAGAACTGAAATTCACACCTGATGGGTTCGATGCATGCTATCTTGGTGATGGGCACACTTGTAACTTTGACTCAAACTTCACAAAAACAAATCATGGAACCAAAATGTTTGTACTCCCGTAATATTCTAAAAAAAACAAAGCGGAAAAACTGTTTCTGTGTGGTCTGCCTGGGTATTCAAATATCAAGCCACTCCTTTCCTCCTCTCTTTAATTCAGCCAATTGAGGTTTTGATTGTATTTAATGACATTATAAGCACAGATACAGGGATGTACAAAACATAACCAATTTACTCTCTCTCCCCACATGAATTATGCCATGCTATGTATACACGAAACAATAGAACGCAGATGAATTAAGCAGTCTTTCATTACCATCTGAGTTAGTATCTCAGTGTAAAGCAAGTTGAGTTGAAGCACACAGGTAAAACTGGAGGCCTCAGTAGAAACTGCTAATCACTCTTGTATCTAAATCTTGAAATTTGTAGCATTAGAAGAAAAGTGGAAGAACAAGTGCGTTAGGAGGGGAAATTTGGATAAGCAAGCTCTGGAATAATTCACATGCCTAGGCACCAGCAACCAGGGTGAAATCATAGGCCCGCTGAGTCCAGAAGAGGGCACAAACCCAGTATACTTACTCAGATGCGTGAAGTAGAACAAGGTAAACATGAGCAAGAACAGAAGGTGGGTTCCTGCCTCCAAGGCATAAAAACTTTACCTACTAGGAATTATTGCCCAGTGACTGACTGGAGTATTAATGAACCAGCTAAGGAAACTAAAAATGGGTTATCCAGAAGCTAATTCAGCATGGGGAGATAGAGCTAATAGTTCCCCTGTTCCTACATTCCAATAAAGTCAGGACTTCCAAGGTGGTTCTTTCTTGTATGATTTCTGTACAGAGCTGGATTCCTCAAGTAGCATTGAGCTGAACTGGGTCTGGAATGAGAATTTAAAGTGGCTCTGACCTCGGACTTTTGGTTACTGTGACCAGGAGACATCATGTTGAATTGATAGCTGTTCTGGAAATTTACTAGTATTGGGAGCCTAAATTTGACTTTGCAATTACAGGGTAATAGGGAATGTTTCCAAATTATTAAAACTAATTGCTGCATTTTTATGATATATGACTCAGGGTCATAGTAAGCACTTAGATTTTGCCTAATATAATACTCATAAACTGAGTAAAATGTAAGAAATGTAAAAACTTAAAGACCATCCCCTTTGTTCATTAGTCAGAACAATATTACACACCATTAAGATATAACGCTTTCTTTCAGTCTCTAGCTTTTAAGATTCTTTTTTTTTTTTTCATTCAAGCAGATACGGATCACCTTAAATTTTTTGGAGACCTACGCTGGTGGTTTTAATTATACAGGGGAAGCTGCTTCACAGGTGGAGGTATTCTAACCCATTTCCTCATCTCTCAGGGGCAGCCATTATTGCAATTATCATGTCCAATCAAACTTCATCACTTCATTTGAAATGAGTGTAATGGACTCACCCCTCTCTGTTCTTTAGTAGCAACACTAAGTGGCAGCATGTTAGAATTTTTGGATAAAGACTTTTTAAAGGAGACATCATCAAGATGGCTGACTAGGGGCATTTAGCACTCACCTCCTCAACAAAGAACCAAAACAACAAATAGATAACCACATGTTGAATAGAGCTTCTAAAAGAGATCACTGGAATTAAGCAAGGAAATGACAAAGACCCTGTGAAGCATGGAAACTTGAGATGGCAGCATAGAGAGGGAAGTCAAGCAGTCTACTGGATCTGCTCAGGGGCGAGAGGGCCTCCCCATTGTGGGGGCAAAGGTAAACTGGAGGTCCCCAGCAGTTCACATTCCTGTCAAAAACACCTACTATTCTAGCCAGAGGTGAACCCCTGGACCCTCAAAGGCCCTGAACCTAGTGTAGGAAGCTCCTGGAGTCCATGTGACTGCATTGTCCCAGAGAGAGAATCCACGCTGGGTCCTTTCCACTCCCTGGTACCCAGGCTGCTGCAGCATAGCAACATTTTGAAAGTGAAGCCAACACCAGACTACATACATCCTGTCCTGTGGCTCAATAGCTTTTGCATCTCCAAATCCATGAAGCCCTGCCAACATTGCTTCACATACACCCAGAGGGCTGCAGTGTCACACACCATCTGGACCCAGTGAAGCTGCCACTTCCTTGGCACTCCAGCCAATGCTCCATCCTACACCTTGGGGAATAGGCTATCCAGCACATCAGGGAGGCTGTACCCAGGACACAGAAAGCTGAAATGCATGGTTCCCAGAACCTAAGAGCCACCTGACTGGGCTGTTGCTGATAGCAACCCCATCTTCTTTAGTGGTGAGCCACTGTGCACCTGCCCATTGCCTGGGGGCCAAGGACCAGCGTGTTTAAGGGTGCTGTTGTCACCACTGGTGTTCACCCATGCTGAGCAGGAGTCCAATAACCAGTCCACCCAGGCCCAGGAACTGATGGCTTTATTGCTGAATTCTACTAAACATTTAAAGAATAACTGATACTAATTAGTTCCTAAATTCTTTCAAAAATGTGAAGAGAATGGAATACTTCTAAATTCATTCTACAAGGCCACCATTACCCTGATTCCAAAACCAAACAAGGCTACAGCAATAAAAAAATCTACAAACCAATATCCCCAATATACATAGATGCAAAAATTTTCAGTAAAATATTACCAAACAAAATCCAATGCTACATCAAAAAGGTAATACACTATGATCAAGCAGGATTTATCTCAGGGAGGCAAGGATATTTCAATATACACAAATCAATAAATGTGATATATCGCATCAACAGAATGAAGGAAAAAAAACATACAATCATCTCAATATGCACAGAAAAAACGTGATAAAATGCAATATTTCTTCATGATAAAAACTCTCAACAAATTAGGTGTAAAAGAAACATACTTCAATACAATAAATACCATATATGACAAACGCACAGACAACATCATACTGAATGAGGAAAAGCTGAAAGCCTTTTCTCTAAGAACTAGAACAAGACAAGCATGTCTGTTTTTCCTACTCTCACTCTTATTAAACATAGTACTGGAAGTCCTAGCCAGAGCAATTAGGCAACAGAAAGATATAAAGGGCATACAAATTGGGACAGATGCAGTCAAATTTTCCCTTTTTGCATGTGCCATGATATTTTATATAGAAAAACTAAAGACTCTACCAAAAAAACTCTTAGAATTGATAAACAAATTCAGTACAGTTGCAGGATACAAAAGCAACATAAAAAAATCAGTAGTATTTCTATATGCCAAGAATAATTAGCTGAAAAAGAAATCAAGAAAGCAAACCCATTTACAATAGTTACCAAAAAAAAAAAAATAGTTGGAAATAAATGTAACCAAGGAAGTGAAAGATCTCTACAATGAAAACTACAAAACACTGATGAAAGAAATTAATGAGGACACAGAAAAATTGAAAAGATATTCATGTTCATGGATTGTAATAGTTAATGTTGAAATGACCATGCTACCCAAAGCAATCTACAGATTCAATACAATCCTTGTCAAAATACCAATGACGTTCTTCTCAGAAATAGAAAAAAGAATCTTAAAATTAGTAAGGAACAACAAAAGACCCTGAGTAGTCAAAGAAATAGTGGACAAAAACGAACACAGCTGGACGCATCACACTGCCTGACTTCAACATATACTAAAAAGCTGTAGTAACCAAAACAGAACAGCACTGGTATAAGGGCAATCTCTTCAATAAATGGTTCTGGGAAAACTGGATATCCATGTGCGTGAGAATTAAACTAGACCCCTAACTCTCACCATATATAAAAGTCAACTCAAAATAGATTAAAGACTTAAATGTAAGACCCAAAGCTATAAAACTACTAGGAAAAATAAAAACATAATGGACATGCTTTAGGATGTTTATCTGGGCAAAGATTTTATGAGTAAGACCTCAAAAATACAGGCACCAAAAACAGAAATAGGCAAATGGGATTATATCAAACCAAAAAGCTCTGGGACAACAAAAGAAACAACCAATAGAATGAAAAGACAACCTGTAGAATGAGAGAAAATATTTGCAAACTAGTAATCCTACAAGGGACTAATATCCAGAATATAATAGGATCTCAAACAACTCAAGAGCAAAAACTAATAATCTGATTTAAAAGTGAGCAAAGGAGCTACATAGACATTTCTCAAAAAAGACATACCAATAGCCAAAAAAAAATGAAAAAATGTTCAACATCACTAATCATCAGGGAAATGTATATCAAAATCACACTGAGATATCATCTTACTCCGGTTAGAATGGCTATTATCAAAAAGCAAAAAAAAAAAAAAAAATAAATAACAAATCTGGTGAGGATGCAGAGAAATAAAAAAAAAAAAAAAACCTTTTATACACCGTTGGTGGGAATGCAAATTAGTACAGCCATTGTGGAAAACAATATGGAGGTTTCCCATAAAACTAAAAGTAGAGCTATCATATGATCCACCAATCCCACTACTGGGTATTTATCCAAAGGAATTTAAATCAGTGTATGGCAGAGATATCTGCACGCCCATGTTTATTGCAGCACTATTCACAATAGCTGAGATATGGAATCAACCTAAGTGTTCATCAAGAGATGAATGGGTAAAGAAAATGTGGTGCATATACACAGTGGAATAATATTCAGCTGTAAAAGGAATGGAATCCTGTCATTTATGGCAACATGAAGGAGCCTGGAGGACATTATGTTGAGTGAAATAAGGCAAGCACAGAAAAATAAATGTCGCATGTTCTCACTCATGTGTAGAAACTAAAAAAAGTTGAGCTCATAGAAGTAAAGAGTAAAATTGTGGTTATTAGAAGCTGGAAAGGATGGGGGACGGGAAGGATAAGGAAAGGCTGGTTAATGGATACAAAATTATGGATAGATAGAAGGAATAAGTTCTAGTGCTCTATAGCATTATAGGGTAAATATAGTTATGAATAATTTATTATGTATCCTCACAAAGCCAGAAGAGAGGATTTTGAATGTTCCCAACACAAGGAAATGATAAATGTTTGAGGTGATGTATATGGTAATTACCCTGATTTGATAATTACACATTGTATACATGTATTGAAATATCACTCTGTATCCTGTAAATATATACAATTATTATATATTAACTACAAATAAAAGGAAAAGTAAAAGAAATTGTGTGGTCCCTCTCAAAACAAATTTTCCTAGCTGTACATATTATATTAGTTGTAGTAATATAGAATTAATTTTTCTGACATAGATTCCCACAGGTCTTAGGGAACCTACTAGAGAATAACATAAACAATAACAATTTCCCCAAGAGAGGGGGAAATGGTATTAAATGTAGTGTATATATTTAGGTGGTTTCAGGTCCACAGACCCAGTGTTTATTACTAAAACTAGTGTTCTTGAGTTTTACATGTGCTATTGTCTTGCCATATATGATTTTTATTAATTATATTTGTATAGAATTGATATATGGTTTATTGACATGTCATTTATATTGTAGCTAGGTTTTATTTGTATTCAAACCAAATTCTGGGGCTATCGATATTCAAAGTGCTACCTAAGCGTTATTGGAAGTTCTTTTGAAAAGACATTTATTCCAAAGATGCGACATTAGGATCAGGCTCTCTTTATCCCCTTCCATATTCTCAACTAAATCAACATAAATGAATGTTTTAGAATTTTGGAAAAGATGTTTCATAAACTATATTGAGTCTACTATGTTTATTACTTTTTTAGGGAATTTTTGTTTACATATTATACACAGGATTCAAAACCCCATCTCCTCTGGGTTTTCATCATTTTAGTTTGTATTTTGATCATAAACAGGATTATTCCCTGCAGAATAAGAGAAAGTTCTGCCTTTCCCTCAAACTTAAGCTTACAATCCAGTTAAAAAGGGAACATGACAGAAAGCAAGGAATAGCCTGATGCCAAGTTCAGAAAAGTGAAAAGACAAAAGAATTGTGGGTTACCACAGAGAAAACAAAGCTGAAACAAATAGATAATTGGAGAAAGACAGAAAATACCGAGGGAAATCAATAACCAAAATGCATGTGCTTAAATGTATATAAAAACAAATAGAATATACATATTTGTATTTGCATCTGACTGCTTCCTCTGGAAAGAGTTACAGAGATTACATCTGTCTTCCAAGACTACTGTTTCCCTCATTAAAACACTCTTGTGTATAATCAACAAAAAATACTAAGTTCTCTAATAAGTTTTTGATGTGTGCTTCATTCAGGGTCTTTTTGCAAAGCCCCTGCTAAAATTGTATGTAACTAGTTTCATTCAAAATATTCTTCCATATTAGTAATCAAAGAACTTAAGCTAATCGCTCCTCTTTTAAAAAATGATATTACACTGATGCCATTAAGTGTATGAAACTAGAACAAAAAATTTTGAATATATCCCATTATAATCATACCTTGGTCACAATGGGGCATTGTATACAAAATACATATCCAACTAATTGGTAAAAAATGACTGTAACATGACTATGTGGTATGCAAAGAAATCATCTCCTGAACTTTCCACATTACTATCAGGATTTAATGATTGATGACCCTGAGTGATAATTTTGACATGTTTATGTGGTAGGTGCTCTTTGCAATGTGGCTTTGCAGCTTCTCCATCAATATTGGAATCTCTTTCCTTACTCCCTTGAATCTGTGTTTCCTTGTGACTTGCACTGGCTAATAGAATGTGGATGAAAGGAAGGTGTGCTAGTCCTGAGCCTGCTGCAGCACCAATTCATCCCAGCCGTACCTATCTTAGATCAGCCAGTCCCCACTCAACCAACCAATTGCTCATAGACCCATGAGTGAGACTAGTTAAGATCAGGTGAACCTGGCACACACCAATGGAACTATCCAACTAATCTGCAGTCCTGCAAGGTAAAGCTAAATAAATGCTTATTGTTTTAACTATTGAGTTTTAGGGGTAATTTTTTATGCAGCAATTGATAACTACTATCGCATAGTAGATTTTTGACTGATAATTCAACTCTTGGGACAATTCTCTACTACCATCACATCAAAAAAGAACAGTTATATTTGAGGACACCTTCAAGCTGTAGTCTAGATGAGATTTGTTGCTGGTGTTCACTATCTCCAGAACATTCATGAATTCAGCAAATGTTACTCTATGTCAAATGCTAGAGATACAACGCTGACACTTTATATAAGAATATCTACCCTATATATGTAAGAAAAAGATGGTAGAAAGTGATGAATAGTAAGAATAAAAATAAAGCAGAGTATGAAGATCAGGGACTCCCAATTTTAGATAGAGCCACTAGCGAAGGCCTCTCTAAGGAGGTAGTGTTTGATAAATGCCCACAGGAGATGAGGAAGTAAAGTATTCGGATAACTGAGGGAAATGTATCCCATATTGATGCAAAGAAGTCTGTTCAAGACCTAAGGTGGAAGGATGTCTGGTATGTTGAAGGAGCTGAGAGGAGGCCAGTGAGGCAGGATCAGTACGAACAATGGGGAGAGTGATAGGAGATGAGGTCAGAGAAATAATTAGGCCTGATAATAAGGTTTTTCAGGTCATCCCAAGGCTTTGGCTTTTACTCTTTGTTAAATGGGGATACAATGGAGAATTTTTAGCAAAGGAATATAAGGAATTGGCTTTTATTTTAATAGCATCATTCTGGCTCCTGAATTGAAAATTTACTTAAATGAGGCAAGGGCGAAATTAGAAAGATGAACAGGAGTCTGTAGCAATAATCCAGGTGAGAAGTGATGGCACCTTGACCAGGGTAGCAGCAGTAGGAAAATGGTGAGACTATGATTATATTTTGCAGGTAGGGCTGAAGGGTGTGCAATGGATTCAATGTGGGGTATAAGGGAAGGGAGATTTTTGGCCTGAACAAAAAATAACTGATATATTATTCTCAAAAGACATGGACTCACAATGTGAACAAATCGATATCAGATCACAAGAATAGTTTTGATTTTTGTCTAACATAGGTAGAGTTGTTATTCTGTTGTGTGATATGGCAGGTAGTTTTCAGAATGTTAGTCTTCAGATGCAGCTGAAAGGTAAAACGCTTTATTAGGGGATGAGACAAATCTCGATCTCTCCCCTTCCCCCATGAGGATTCAGTGACTATAACCTGTTAATAATTCATTTTGATCATTTGAAATACTTTACATTTGAAGCCTCCATATAATGTACTGATTAAATTACATTATGTGTAGCTGGGTGAATATATTATTAAACAAATTACCTTTTCCCATAACCATGAACTGTGCATCTGTAGCAAATGGTAGAACATTTTAATAAGGAGTGCTGTAATTATATTATGGTCATTGCTTTTTGCAGGCTTATTGGCCACATTTTGGAGGTGAATATCTTCATTTGAAGATATTTATTGTAAAGGAAGGGTTTTAAAGTTAAAGTTGGTACTAATAACTCACTGAAAGTATCTTTACTTAGAAAACAAAGGAGTATTGGGGAGGAGCTTTTGGGGAAATTATTGAACTTAGGAAAAATAAATAACCAACTAGCCTTTCTTTTAATTTCAGAAATCACACTCTTGGTACCTACCTATCTATCTCTTTATCTATATATCATCTATCTCTTTGGCATTAAATGCAAAACAATGCAAAGTAAATAAGCACAACATAATAAAACAAAATCTTCTGTTTTTTCATTGTTAGACCAAAACAAAATGCTCTAGTAAGTGGAAGATGTACTTGGAATTTTCTGGCACTTGCCTTTAATCATTTATAGGGACTCAATACTGACCAAAAAGAGGGCCCCAGCTGAAGCTCCTAAATAAGAAAATTCAAAGGGATTTTTTTTTTCACAATATAAAAAGTCATTTTGGCCATAGAATTTTATGACCTTACTACAACTTACAATGAGTCCAGAACAAGTGTGTCAGAATCAAAGGGATTAAGTTGTGTTTCAAAGACAATCAAAAGATAAAAAAAATAAGGAACTGCAAACTGGCAAGATGTTTGGGTTTTGCCCACGCAGAGTTTAATGATGGTTCTTCAGTAATGCACCCAATCAAATAGGAGAAATTGGAAGTTATAGCAAGGTGTTACATTTTCTGGTTTATAGGGAAAAAGCAGGAAGTGATAATACTAAACAGCAGGTCTGCAGCTAAATAACTGATGAAGGATATTATGAAGTGAAAAATCAGTGAAGACAATGACAATTTTGCTATTCAAATACTAGAATACTTTGATCAAAACTAGGTTAATTGAATCAGTTTGCTTATCTCCCCTTCTCAGAGAGTGTGAAACACATTTTGACATCTTAGGATGGGTATAGAGCAGTGGCTGGTTCTCAATCTGAACTGTACTTTATAATCACCTGAGTCACTTTCAGATTATATCCATGCTCAGGCCCCATGCCAGAATAATTGAACAGAATATATAAGCAACAGGCCCATGGAATTCATAGTGTCAAACATCTCCAAGATGATTCTAATGAGCAGCTATGGTTGAGAAATATTGATGTAGAACACCAGGAAGACTTTGTTCGAAATAGTCCCGTGTATTCCAACAAATGGAGAACCACACAGCCTAACAGGCTTCTCTTTAAAAATTTACAGGGGAGGTTTCAATCTCAGTCATGATGACATATTTGTAGATATCATTAATTAGAAAAATTATTTCCTTAATGTACAGCAGAGTTCCACCTACTTAAAATAAGGTTCATCTTGATTAGAGTTAGATTTGTAAGAGGAAGTAGAAGAAGGAAGTAAATAGGAGGTATGACCAGAAACAAGGTCTATGATACTTATGAGACACATAACATACACACACACACACAGCAAAACATAAGATGTGTTATACTGATTAACCTTATGTCTCAGTGTTTGGGTTATAGGATTTCAGGAGAAGTGTGACTGCTTGAAAGAGAAATGAACATTTTCTAAAGACAGATAAATTGGGCTTTGGGATATCATGTTTGTGGAGAGTGTCATGGTGTTGCGATTCTATGAAAGCAGGGATGTTGTGTCATCTTAGGAAGAAGCATGAATTCGCTATTGCCTTTACTTGTCAGTTAAATATGGCTAAAAAGGTATGTGTGGATATCTACTTGACAAAGGGATGAGCTGAGCTGAATTATTCTATTGTCAATTTCATTATGTTGAGAACTACATTTCCCAGAATCACCTTTACTCTATGTTTTAAGTTAGAGTTGACAAAAGTTGCAATTGTGTAAGATTTGGCAGGTGAACAAAAAGCAGAGCCATTATGTTCTGAAGGTTGTTTGTTAGAGGCAGTCAGATTCAAGTGCAGTTTCCAGCAGATTCTAGTGTTTCCTTGTTCCTGCCCTGTCTGTATCCAGCTTTCCTTTTTGAGTGACAGCCCTGCTGACCAACAGTGACCTCCAGCCTACACCCACACAGTTGTCTGAGAATTCCAATGTGGTAACCATGAAGAAACAATAGCCTGCCATAAACACCAGCCTCCCTTCATGGTTCCACTCTAGCAGATGAATGCGCCAAATCTCCTACATTTCCTTGCAAACTCTGACTGTGCCAAAGCTGGTTAGTGATTTTTCTCTGATCCTTCCACTTTCCTTTTGTTGCCTTTATCTTTATAGTTCCTCCTATATTTTTTTATTTCTATGACAAATTCCATTGTCATGCATGTTGTTCCATAATACTCATAGTAGTACTGATTGAGTCCTGATTGATACATGGTGAGACCAAATAATACTTGAAGTCCATCATCTGTGAAAATGAAGAGCAAAAACATTTTAAAAAAGAATATTGAACTTAATATGATAAAACACCACAGATTTATTCAAATAGACTTTCTGAATGAAACCTTCAACAAACTTCAATTAAAGTAGAAGAATATGACATAGAAAATATGGGTAAAACTGAACAATAAAATGAGCTTGGAAAATGTTTTGATATGGGGGTTATATTTTACCTTATTTTATATAAGTTTGCTACTCAAAATTAAAGAAGACAGTTTCTAATAAAACTTTTTAATGTACCAGCTAACAAGTCATAGGAAGACATTTCTGAAAGAGTCTGCTCAACATTTTCTAAAACCAGTGTTTAATCTTGGGTAACTATATATTGCTTTCAGAATTATTCTTGTTGAACTCTTGCTTAGGTATGCAACAAATAAGTTATTAAATGTGTTGTCAAGGAAATATGTGCATTGATATATAAAATGTTTTAATATTTATACATAACTATTAAGAACTTCAAAAACACTGGATCTATCTTTTGTTATTAACACTGAGACATTCTGTATAGCTGTAACCCAATATTTTTACCTAGGTTGGGCAGCACAAAAACTTTTTTTTCTTCTTTTTTTTTCTTTTTTTCTGTTTGTTCCAGAATTCTGGTGGCAGTTTTAAGTTCTGTCAAAGAGGCATGGGCTATCCACTCGGTGGTATAAAGGAGAGGAGGTCTCCAAAACCACGAAAAGTAGGAAAAAATATTATTAGAAAGATTATCAAGGGTCTAAAAATCAATAAAATGCAACATCTTGTTTCAATATCTCAGTTACACTGGGGAAGATAGACACACAAAGATGAGCGAGATAATTTGCTCTAAAGCATCTAGATTAATCTTCACATATAATTTTTAAGTGAATTCAGAATTAGAAAAAATAAAAAAACACCAACAACTTCATTGCCCAACAACATTTTTGTGGTCTAAACCAAATTTTCAATTTGAATGATTTTTATTTTCTATCCAGATATGCTCAGGTCTCACCTAAAGAACTCAAAAATAATCTCCAAGCTTCATGGCAATTACTAATTTTTAAAGAATATTTGCTTGTCTGCCACTTTTACCTTCTTAGACAAGATTAGTTAAACTAGTATAAGGAAACTATTCATGTCAACTTAAGGCTGTTTGTATTAATTATGTATTAAAAGTTTTGTTCAACATTAGGGAGCTGCTTCAGTAATTAAATAACAGTTTAACAGCAGTAAACTGCATTAGAAAAAAGGCAACTGAGACTTTTCGAAGGACAAAGTAGTGACTAAGACTTTAATTGTTATTGTTTGTTGTGATGGGAAAATGATGTTTAATAGAAATTGTATTCACCAGATTGAAGCATAAATGCACAGAATGGCTTTTTCATTATTAGCTGTCTTAGCTCTCAGTTCTGCTTTGGAATATAACCGGTAGCAGAAGTATATTGCTTTGCATACTGAGTTATCATGAACATTGTCCCTTAAATATTCTTAATACTTGTTCAAAGCACTCAGTAGAATTCTCCTTCATTTGCATGTTTCCTAACAATACACCCTATGCAGTATAGGATTTAATACAGAATGCCAAAATTGATTTATAAAAGAAAATTTGCATCCAGAGATGTCTTTGGAAAAGTTTTCTTTCGTTAAGCTTCAATGAACCCATTTAAGTGACTGGGGCTGAGGGCAACAATTCTTTGTGCAGTAGCTCCCGTTGCTAAACAGTGCTTCCCAACATGCCAGCATCCTACAAATAAGCATGATGTATATTCTGTGATCTGATGGCACATTGGAATGAAAATATACTTTTAAGACTTCTTGATTTTTCAACAGAAAATGTAAAAGTTTGTGTGAGTTATGTTTTCTGTCTTCAAGAAGATGGAATAGTAAGTGGTAAAGTCTAAAGTGGAGACACTAAAGTTCTTAAATGTAGCAACTAAATCTTTAGGGAGAAGTTGGGTAAGGCTTCCCAGAAAAGAAGGCACTTATAGCTCCTACAGACACAAGGAAGAGGAAATACAACATTTCAGGAAGAGAGTGAACATGCAAACGCATTTGTAAAAACGATTATTAGTTGTTTTTATCCGACCAGGTGCAGCCAGGTGACTACATTCAGAATATTAGGAGGTAAGGTAAGCTTATTCAGACAAGTGAATAAGCTTTAACCATGAAGGCGATGACTTTTTCCTAAGAAATGGTGAAATATCCCAACAGAAGAGAGCTGGTATCTGTCCAATCTCCAATTTCCAATCATCCAATCTCTGGATTGCATGCCTAAATCTGGACTGTGACATGAAAGAGAAATAAAATTGTACCTCATTAGAACTGCTATATTTTCTGTTCCTCTGTAATAATAACTTAGCCTACGCTCTAATCAACATATTACAAAAGTATGAGATAACACGGCATGGTATACTTGTAGTATAGTTAGAAAATCTGGAGACCCAGGTATATAGGGGACAGAGATATGGACAAAGACTGGAAAAAATGGCATGACTACCTTTTGAAAATGCTCATGTGGAAGGGATTTGCACTGTTGTATAGATACAATCATGACTCATAAGATTTTTAAGAAGGCTGGTAATACGATCAGTTTAGAGCACACATTTGGTATTTAGGTGAGAATAATGACACACTTTTTGGTAATAAATAACATTTCAATTTCCTTTCAGGGAATATACCCCTTGTAGGAAACATCCGTGAGATGGTAAATCAAGGTTAACTAGTAGTTATCTGACCTAATTTAGATAGTCAGATTCTATTTCCCAAAACTTTAAATCTTGAATTGATTAGTATGTTTTACACATATTTATTCATTAAATATATATTTGTTAATTTGCTAATCCTCTACTCTGTGTCAAGCACTGTTCTAGAGATCGGGATCAATATTCAAAAGAGATAAAAATCCCCACCCTCACAGAGTACATGCTTTGCAAATATCCACATGTACTGACTAATTTTAGCAATAGTACTGAAATTGAGTATTTCCTGTTCATGTGCTCTAGTGTTATCTTGGTTTCTCTATTTTCTTAGACTTTCCCCCCCAAATTTCCTGTTGATTCTATAAGCTAAACAAAGTGTTTCCAAAATTTCCAAAAAAATTTCCATTTGTTAAGTTAACTAGAGTTAGTGTCTATTGCAACCAATAACACCTAATATAGATTTGAGTTAAAAAAAAAAAAAGTAATACTTTGATTTGGTTGAATCTGACAGACATTTTTTGCTTACCTGATGAGTACCAGTCATGTTCCAGGGAAAGATAAAGATATTATACTACCTGTTGTACATTGAATTATTGAACCAAATGTCACCCCATCCTGCATCCATACCTTTAATACAACCTTATTACATTGAGTGTGCTCTCTTAGCCCTTGCCTTTGGACTTGGTCTAATGACCTGGTTAGCCATTGTCATGTGGACAGACATGTAGCAGTTTCAAAATTAGAACTTTAGAAGCCTTACATGTTTCTGTTTGTCTTCTTCTGCTGCTGCCATCACCATGCAAAGAGCGTGAACTGGCTAGATAACTAATTCCATAATGGTTAAAGAATGTAGAGCAGACGCAGCCCAACTCACCTGTAGAACAGACAGAATAAATTATTATGTTTTGAGGTGGTTTGTTATGGAGGTTTATTATGAAAATTTACTTTTTTCTTCTTTTGAGAAACTTACAGATTATAGGAGAGGCAGGCACGTTATCAGATCATTTCCGTGTATCTTAGTCATACATTGCCTTCAAGTCAGTCCGATCATTTCCCTTAATGATTGCTTGCAACAAAATTTCTTTACACTAGTATAGTGTTAATTTATCACTGGGATATATTACTTTATACAGTGGGTATGGTCCAGATAAAATGAACATCAAATTTCTAGAAAATCTGTAATGGGAATACTGCCAAAAATGAATAATTGCTCAAACCTTTATTTTACTTAAATTCATATACATATCATACATGTATGAGATAACTTATATATATTTCATATGTCCTATATAAGTTTCAAAGAAATGAAAACATCCTAAAATTTATATAGGATCACCAAAGACCCCGAATAGCTAAAGCAGTTGAGCAAAAACCAAACCAAAAAAAATAAAACAAAACTAAGCTGGAGGCAACACACTTCCTGATTTCAAATTACATTACAAAGCTATAGCAATAAAAACAGTATGGTATTGGCATCAAAACAGACACATAGACCAATGGCACAGAATAGACAGTCCAGAAATAAAACCATGCAAATATGGTCAGGTAACTTTTAGTTTCATGAAACCATAAAATTCATAGAAGAAAACATACAGAAAAAGCTCCTTAACATTGGTCTTGGCAATAATTTTTTTTTATTTAAATACCAAAAACACCAGCACCAAAAGTAAAAACAACAAGTAAGATTACATCAAACTAAAAAGTTTCAGCACAGCAAATGAAACAATCAGTAAAATGAAAAGGCAACCTACTGTGTGGGAGAAAATATTTATAAACCATATAATAGATAAGGGATTAGTATCTAAAATACTTCAAAATTTCATACAACTCAGTAGTCAAAAAAAGTGCAAATAATCCAATTAAAATGTGCAAAAGACCTAAATAGGCATTTTTCCAAAGAAAACATACAAATGGCCAACAAATATATGAAAAGGTGCTCAACATCACCTATCATCAAAGAAATGCTAATCAAAACCACAATGAGATATCACCTCATACCTGTTAGGATGGCTATTATCAAAAAGTCAAAAAATAACAAGTTTTGTGGAGGATGTGGTAAAAAGGGAACCCTTATGCAATGTTAGTGGAAATGTAAATCAGTGCAGCTGTTATGGAAACCAGTATGGAGCTTCCTCAAAAAACTAAAAATAGAACTACCAATGCCACTTCTGGGTATATATTCAAAGGAAATATTAATAAAATCAGTATGTCAAAGAGATATCTGCACCACCATGTTCACTGCAGCATTATTCACAGTAGCCAAGATGTGGAAACAACCTATGGGTCCATCAACAAGTGAATGGGTAAATAAAATGTGGTGTATTTATATGTATATAATGAAATATTATTCAGTTTTTAAAAATAAGAAAATCCTGCCATTTGTAACAACATGCATGAACTTGGAGAGCATTATTCTAAATGAAATAAACCAGACAGATAAAGACAAATATTGCATGATCTCACATATATGTGTAATCTAAGAAAAGTTTAAGTCATTGAAATAGAGAGTAGAATGGTGGTTGCCAGGGGATGGGAGTTCTCTTTTTCCTTATAGATCTTTTATCTAGAAAAATGGGAAAATGTTGCTCAAAAAGTACAAACTTTAAGTTATAAGAAGAATATGTTCTGGATATCTAATGTGATTATAGTTAATAATACTGTATTGCATAATTGAAATTAGCTAAGAGAGTAGATCTTAAGTGTTCTCACCACACGCAAAAAAATAACTGTGAGGTGATGTATATAACTGACTTGTTTGTGATAATAATTTCACAATATATACATAAATCAAATTATCATGTTGTATACTTTAAATGTATATAATTTTATTGGTCAAATATATCTCAATAAAACTGAAAAATAAAATTATATATGTGGTTCATAGATAGATAAAAATATCCAAAAATGACTTGTCTGAACTAATGTGTGGTCTATGCTGGAGAATGTTCCAGGTACACTTGAAAAGAATCTGTGTTCTTGTGTTTTTGAGTGGAATGCTAGGTATACTATATGTCTAGCAGGTTTAATTGGTAGTTCTGTACAAGTTCTCTATTTTCTTATGGATCTTTTATCTAGTTGTTCTATCCATTATTGAACGTGGGATATTGAAGTGTCCAATATTATTGTTTAATTGTTTATTTTCAATTTGTCTTTACATATTTTGGGACTCTGCTGTCAGATACATATGTGTTTATAATTTTTACATGTTCTTGATTAATTGACACTTTCCTCAATATGTAACATCCTTTATTTCTAGTAACAGTTTTGACTAAACATCTATTTTGTCTGATAATTGTTTAGCTATCCCAGTTCTTTTTTGCTTACAATTTGCTTGGAATATATTTTCAACCTGTTTGTATCTTTGAATCTAAACTGAGTATTTTATAGGTAGCACAGAGATTTGTCTCTGTTTTTTTTTTTTTGGAAGATAGATTTATCTTTTTTTAAAAAAATCCCTTCTGCCAATCTCTACATTTTAATTACAGTTTAATTAATTTACATTTAAAGTAATTACTAATAAGGAAGGATTTCTGCCATTTTGCTATTTGTTTTCTATTTGCCATATATATAAAAATAATTTTTTTGTTACTCAATTCTCTCAATACTGCATTCCTTTGTGTTTGATTGACTTTTTGTAATGTATCATTTTGATTCCATTCTGATTAGCTTTCTGTATATAGTTTTTAGTTATTTTATTGTGGCTACCTGGGGAATTACAATTAGCATTTTAACCAAATAATGATCTAGTTTGAATTAATACCACTTTAGCTTCAATAGTATTCAAAATTTCTACTCCTATACATCTGACTCCCTCCCCCTATGTTTTATTGTAAAAATTTACACCTTTATACATTGCATGACCATTATTATAAATTTGTAATTATTATTTTATTTATTTATATTTAAATAATACAGAAAAAAATAGTGCTACAAACCACAAATACAATAATACTAGCATCTATATTTATCATTGTTCTCTATTTCTTTATATAGCTTTGAATTTCTGTCTAGTGTCCTTTTATTTCACCCTGAAGAACTTCCTTTAGCATTTCTTATAGAACATGTTTAATAGCCGTAAACTCTCTCAGTTTTTGTTTGTATGTCAATGTCTTAATTTATATTTTAAAATAGAGTTCCTGGGTATAGAATTCTTGATTCACTGTGTTTTTCTTACAGGACTTTAAAAATATTATCCCAACCCCTTCTGCCCTCTATGGTTTCTGGTGAGAAATCTGCTGCCATTAATTTTATTGAGGATCTCTTGTATGTGATGAGTCATTTGTCTCCTGCTGATTCCAAGATCCTTCCTTTGTCCTTGGATTTCAACTGTTTTATTATGTTATGTCTCACTGTGGATCTATTTGATTTATCCTGCTTGAAGATTGTTGAGATTCTTGGATGTTTAGATTCACATCTTTTATCAGATTTCGAGTGTTTTTGACCATAATTTCTCCAAATATTCATTTTGCTTCTTTCTCTCTTCTTTCTCTTGGATTTAAATTATATGTATGTTGACACATGTGACGGTGTCTCGCAATTTTCTTAAATTCTACTCATTTACTTTATTATTCTTTCTTTCTGCTCCACAGACTAGATAATTTCATTTGACCTATCTTCAAATTTGCTCATTTTTTTCATCTTCCTAGTGAAATCTTTTGTTGAACTTCTTCAGTGAAATTTTTATTTCCATTATTGTGCTTTTCACATCCAAGATTTCTATTTGCTTCCTCTTTATGATTTTTATCTCTTTATTTATATTCTCTGTTTGTTGAGATATCATTTTCCTGGTTTCCTTTAGTTCTTTGTTCATGGTTTTCTTTGTCTCTTTAAACATACTTAAGACAAGTGATTTAAAGTTTTTATCCAGTAAGTTTTTGTTAATTTATGTTTTCATTTGATTGAGCTATATTTTCTTATTTTTTTGAATACTTCAAATTTATTTGTTGAAACTTTCTATTTTTAGTATTTTAGTAAATGCTCTATTCTTTGTTGCATTTGGCATCTGTGGTCTCTGTTCTTTTAGCTTAGTGCTCTGCTAGTCATTTGGCGTTTTGAATTTTATGATTTAGGAACTCTGCAATTCAGATTCCTCCTACTTTTCAGGGTTAGCTGTTGTTGCTTATTGTAGATTACAGTTGCCCATTTTTAAAATGACTTTTTAAATCTGTTTTTGCAAAGATTGTATTTCTTGTGTGTAGTTGCTGACGTATTTGCCCCATTAGCTCACTAGTTAGAGAGAGAGAGAGAGAGAGAAAGAAAGAAGGAAAAGAAGGAGGAAGGAAGGAAAATGAGAAAAAGAGAAAAAAGGGTTGATGTTGAATATTCACTAGCACATATTTTGTAACTTCTAATTTAGTTTCCTGTTAGTGACATGAAACCTAGGTCAATATTAACAAATGTCACCAATCCTGAAAGCCAGTAACATTGGTTTTCGTAATCATGATTTTGAGATGTCTTATATCTGACACTTCTAGAAATTCACATTTAAATAAAAAAAAATGTTTTGTTTTCTTTTTAAGTTAAGCAAAAATCACACAGAGGAATTGAGGTCCATTTTTTTTTTCTAAATCTTTGTAAAGGTATATTCTTCTTTTATTTCTCCCAAATTTGCATTTTGTATTTTTGGCTTTTAGCACTGATTCTGTAGATGTGAAAGGAAAAACTTTCCCTTCGCCCTTGGAAGTTTCACTGAAAATCAACTGACAATAAGGCAGATTAATTGGAGAAAAGGCATACAGATTTATTTGATTATACTTTTACATGACACGGGAACTTTCAGAATGAAGACCCAAACCCCCAATTGGGTGCAGAAGCTTATATAACATCTTGAGGTTACAGAAATAAAGGGAGCTTGGATCCTGGCAAATGGGTTATGGGAAGGGGGAGAAGAGGAGTTCTGTTGAGGGGCAATCAATGATTACTAGGGAGAATTCAATGAACTTGAAGAACATACAATGGTCTGGGACAAAATCTGTTGGGCCTGCAGAATGGACAATGGTTTGTGACAAAAGCCTGTCCAGGTTTGTTGACAGGCTTTAGTCTTCCTTCCTGCAATATGAATCCAGTTAATGAAAACTCAGGGAAGGGACCAGAGGTAACTGTTTTCTTTCTTCAGTAGGTCTGGACTTCAGGTAGATAAGGGAACTTCAGAGAACAACTTTATCCCATGCATTGAGAAAGATGGTTGAGGGGTGGGGGGAGGTCAGAGAGACCTTGAAGCTTTTTTTTCAGTTCAGCATGCTGCCATATTTTGGGGTATCGGTTTCTGAGCCCCAACAATTCAAGTGAGACCAAAGGTAAAAAAACAATATGTATGCATGTGTACAGGGGAGGAAAAAAGTGAAAGAATAATATTATCTCACAGAGTAGCCACTTGAGAAATTTTTGTGCAAACACAAGTTAATTTAATTTACTGTTTAGCAAAACATAAGATATTTCCTGTGACTTGAATGGGCTAGGAATAGTTAAACCCTTGGACTGGAGAAGGTACCAATGCAGCAAGCACAGCCTGATGTTCCTGTGTTGCCACTGATATCCATGAACCACAGTCAACCGTTCTGTAAGAAAGAAATGCCCAGTAGCCAACCAATTTTGTGTTTAAACCTATAAATATTCAGAACTCACTTTTGTTTTTAAAACTTTTTCTAGCTTCTTTTATTGGCATTTTTCTTTGCAGATAACTTTAAAGAGAATTATGGCTTCTGTCCCTCTTGTATTTAAAGCTGATGTCATTTTGCCTAATAATACTTAGTTCCATCCAAAAACCAGAATTTTGGGGTGTAAATGTCTTTCCTGTGCTTTGCCTTATAAAATTTGTAGGTGATCTCTGCAGGCAAGCTTTTCAACCTGACTCAGTCCTCACTGTTTTATTTTAACATAGTTTCCCAGCTGGAGACTATTTCACGTTGGAGAGATGGTGATATATTTTTTAAAGTTTATGAAAGGCCTAAATGGGAACAAAGGCTTTCCCCACACTTTAATTGCTTGTGGCATACTTGAAATTTTATATGAACAGAAAAATAAATCGCAAACATCAAGTTTTGTGGTTTCACAGCACTACTCAAGCTTGAAGTCATTAAGAAATATATTTAGCATTAACAATAAATCATTTGAAATGCAGGCAACCAATATGAGTGCTTTATCTTTTCCTGATAGATGGTGGCTTGGGGGATAAGTGCCCTAGAATCATTATTCTTAGAAGAAAAATAATACTTTGTTAATAAAATAAGACTCAAAATCTTTCATGTAATGACTTCTAGTTACTTTTTTTCTGGGGGAAAATGCATTTCATCATTTTAAAACAAGGAAATGGATGTGTGTTAAGTGATTTATCCCAGATCTGACTGAAAGATTCAGAATTAGCTTCTATTTTTTGCTGTTATTTTTTTCTCAACCCTCAGGTGGCAACCCACGGCACATATAGAGGAGGTGTGGGCAGATGTCCGCCGCATGGTTTTCCATGATGCATGTCCTCTTCACCTATTAACCTGCCACATTCTCTGGAGTGTTCTCGTTTGGGTCTTTTAGGAAAAGCAGTGATATAGCATTGAAAACTAAAGCTCACAATCTCTGATAATTCTAAGTTTTCAATATGACATACCTATGTTTGAAATTTTAACATAATATATATCTTGACACTACTTCATACTGTGATAGAAATGCTAAAGTCAACAGTAAAGGTGGTGGATTTTAAGCTTTTTTTCTCACCAAAACACAAATAAAAGGAGAATATTTAGGATTTAGTGTGTGTAGTAAGGATAAGGATAAAAGTCGGAGAAGAATAGAGAGTTGTAAAGTTTGATCAGCATTCCTGCAGATATCTCTACAGATAAAGACATTACAAATCCATGAATTATCCTATGTTGCAGTTACCAGCTCACATACCCTTTGTTTTTTTTCCTGTTTGGGGTATGTTATGCTTTTATATCATAAGTAGGTTGATAATTAAAATCCTCTTGAGTTTTACAAGTATGTTGGAGTTTCATCATTTTTTAATTTCACCTCAGAAAGCCATGCTTTCTACTGATAAAACCTGTGCTTCAGGAATAAAGAAGAAATAAACTTACTAACATTTGCTTTCTAATTGAAATTTAAACAGAAAGCAAATTCACAAATATGATATTTATTATTCTCTGGAAAGTGCATTAGTTGTTCTTAGGCTTTCAATGTCCTTGTCAGTGCATTGAGCAGAAACTCTTAAGTACAAACAAATGAAGTTGTCAAGAACCACTTGGCTCCCTTTATTCAGAATCCCTGGTATGAATTATCAATGAGTACTGATAGGCATCTATTCTATGCCTATTGCTGATGCAATATTGGGCACATGAAATGATTATCTATATATCAATATGGCCATGCCACTCCATGTCCTGGACTTAGCCTCTTTTTCACTATGTTCCCTCCAGTCAGAATTAACGCCTCCCCTGTTTCTACCTTTAAAATATACTGTTATGTCAGGAATATCAGCTTAATTCTGGAATTTCCTCAGGACTTTCATCCCCCACAGTGTGAAATTCTTTTAGATAGGCTCCAAAACTGTAACAAGAGGTTAGAGTAAGCAACAGGCAGGATGAGCACAGAATCCACAGATTCTGTCTCAGTGGGGCACTATGTCCTCTGGGCATTTTTTGTTGTCACAGTGAGGGGAGTCAGGCTGTCAAGGGGGTGAGGTAATAGGCAAGAATGCTGGTATCCTTGCAGTGCTCTGGAATATCCCACTTATCAAAATGTTGTCCTTCATTCCCTGGAACTCCCAAATATATTTGTGCATATTAATTAGTGTAAAAGCCATGTCTGTAGAAATACAATCCAAAAACATATCTTTATACAACATTTAAAACAATATGTAGTTTTTATAATTTTTAATAATAATTAAATTTTCTGGGGATAAAATACTATGCAAATAGATTGAATATTGTATTTTATATTACTGGGAATTTTAACAAGAGTTGTTTACCATTTAGAAAGAAATCACATCATGAGTAGAAATGCCACTTTTGCATATTTGAGTCATCATTGTAACTATCAATTTGAATTTATTTGTGGTTCATTAATAATCGTTCTATCTATAGTAAAAAGCATATGATCATTTTATTACATTTTCTAATATAACCATGACAAAGCATTTACATATTGAATAACATTTATAATAATAAATTATTTTAAATTTCTTTTGTAGATTACTGTGAGGATATTATATCAATTTGTAAGTAATATGAATAAATGTTTAATATTCTTTGTAAATTTTATTAGAATGCCAAAAGGAACTTTTTATCATAAAGTTATTAAAGAAGGACACTGGGCCTTCTACCATTAAGAATCATAGTTCTGTTATATATGAAGTGAGAGTGGAAAAATATACGGCAAAAACAAGAATAGCCTCCTTATAAGAGACTGAATTCAAGTCAGAATACCAGATAGAAGAAGATTCAAAACAAATCAGAGCAAAGAGAAAAACTGTCATTCTGACTTAACTGGAGTCAGGTGGTAGAGCAGTTTCAAGTGGCTGGCTGCCTAATTCAAAGGACATTAGTTCTAAGAATGGAAAAAGAAGATAGTGAATATACAAAAGTGGCATTTCTATTTATGATGTGATTTCTTTCTAAATGGTAAACAATTCTTGTTAAAATTCCCAGCAATATAAAATACAGTATTCATTCAATTTCCATAGCACTTTGTGCCTGGAAAATTTAATGATTATTAAAAATCATAAAAACTACTATAGTAAGTAGTTAATAATTAAAAGAGGCAGGCTCTGGGAGGCCGAGGCGGGAGGATCGCTTGAGGCCAGGAGTTCAAGACCGGCCTGAGCAAGAGCGAGACCCCATCTCTACAAAAAATAGAAAAATGAGCCAATCTTGGTGGCTTGCGCCTGTAGTCCTAGCTACTCAGGAGGCTGAGGCAGGAGAATTGCTTGAGCCCAGGAGTTTGAGATTGAGCTATGATGACGCCACTGCACTCTAGCTTGGGTGACAGAGACCCTGTCTCACAAAAACAAAAATCAACCAACCAACCAACCTCCCCCCCCAAAGAGGCAGGGTCTGAAGGAGTTGCTAGGTGAATGGCAGAGGGTACCATCTGTGGTCAGGGCAGGGTAAGAATGGTGTTTGGACAATTTCTGATCAGCACAGACACTTGTGCTAAGCTCCAGCCAGGCTATTTTCCCTGTTCCTAAAGGAAACTTGAAAAGCCTTCTTCTTCCTGTCTTTCCTGCACTTCGTTCCCGTGAACTTCTTATTTCTTGGTCACCTCTCTGAGTGTTTGGCCTCCTATATCACCTTCTTTTTAGGTCCTTTTATTCTCACCTGGATGTGCAATTTCTGAGGTGCTTTTTATCCCAGCTGCCAGTATCTACAGGTGCCTGATGGATTGCTCTCTCCAAAGTATACTTTTAAGTATGGGGGATCTGTGAAGGCCTGAATTTAAAGCACAGGCTTTCATTTAAAATACAGTCAACTACCCCTGACCCAGTTTTTTATTCCTTATCACTGCCCTGGATCAAGTGCTGTAACACATATAGGGAGGTTAAAATAGGACTTTTGAAAGATGATTCACTCTTTCAGGTTGTGTAGGTACCCTTTAGATGATGGCTGTCTTAGTGCAACAAATGGAAGAATTTGTTTCACTTTTGAGCCCTGTAATTAGTATGTGGATCTCACAGAAAATCCTTAACAAAAGGTGTTATCTAAGCACCAAGTACCATTTGCCCTAAAGTGAGAGCATTAAACTATTACAGGAGTTGACAAACCTTTCTTTAAAGGCCTAGATAATAAATATTTTAAGCATTATAAGCCAGGTAGTCTTCCTCACAACTACACAATACTGCCATTGTAGTCAAAAGCAGCCCTAGGCAATGCATAAATCAATGAATATGGCTGTTTTCCAATAAAATTTTGTTTATAAAAATGGGTGGTGAGCCGGATTTGATGTGCAGAGCATAGTTTGCTAACTCTGGACTATTAAATTGGCAGCTTTTCATGGCTCAGTGAATTTGTTTGAACTTAAATGTGTTTTATCATTTTTCTCCTTCTGTATAGTCTATGCCTAAGATGTTTCCAATGTAAAACTTCCACTTTGCCCTCCAAGTTGAATCAACTCAAGCTCATATAAGATAGTTTGCAATATATAGAATTATGTTTACTCTGTAAAGTATCCACATAAAAGTTATAAGGCCTTTTCAAAATTCTGCAGAGAGGAATATAAACGACAAAGTTTAAAAGTGAGAGGGAGTCAAAATTTGTTGTTCTAATGGGGCATATTATCTTTTTCTTGCCCCCTCCTTTGTTAATTGCTTAAAATGTCTTATGATGGATAAATTGTACAACCAAAGTACTCTTTTCCAGACAATGAGAGCTAATTTAAAAAGCATCAATGCTACACACAATTATAGGAATTAACACATCAAAAACATGGAGTTGATGAAAATACAATATTGAAAGGATATTGACCTAGCCACTAGGATTACCATTACCCATTTTTTACCTAATCAAGAAATAGTTAAGTGTGTTTATGTGTGTGTGCACATGCGGGGTGGGGAGTGTTTCTCAACAAAAATAGCTCCCTAATTCTTTTGCCATTTGTCAATTTTTTTTACATAGCAGATTGAAGGTAATATCACCAAAATTAAAATCAGAGCCTAAAAAATGTAATTATACTGAATTTATTTCTCATTTAACATTTCTTTTTTGGATGACTTCCACCTTAGAAGTTTTGCCCAAAGTATTTCAGATTAATGTTAATCTAAGTAACTTAAAACCTCTGCCAGATTTTAATATAGTATGTACGAGATAGGGCTTTGGGGAGATACTGCCTAGGCCCAAATTACTAAACAGTAATTTAGTCAAGTCTCTGATATTATGCTCTGAAGGATCTTCACATTTGCTTCCCCAAAAAGAAAGAAAACTGTCGTTTCTCAGGAATGACTTAGACATTTTCCATTTCACTCCTTCTATATCTCATCTTGATCAAATTATTATTTTATTCATTCACCCATTTAACAAGTACTTAATGAGAGCTTTCTACACACAAGACTGTTTACACAAAGGTAAACAGACATGACTCTTGTTCTCATGGAGTTTCTAGGCTGATAGAAGAGCCAGAGTAAACAAGTAAATGCAGAAATAAATATCTATTTAAAAGGTAACCAATTATTTTGGCAAAGATCACAGGATACTGGGCAGTATAGCAATGAGCTGCACATACATGCCCCTTTTGTTACACATATACTCTCTGGTCCAAAGGTGTCATTTACATAGAATTTAAGGGGATCAGTATCTCTGGGGTTGTCAATGAGATGCCCATGGTACTGTGACAGAGAATACAGTGTGATGGGGGATAGGGAGAGAGGGAAAAAGTGGAAAAGGAGAAATGTATTTTGGATGTGGTAGTCAGGAAAGCCCCTTCTGGGGGGTTGACATTTAATATAAACAGAGGAGGAAAAGGGGCCAGCCATATTACAGCAGAGAAGGAGTTTTCTAAGAAGAGAATAAAACAAAAACCAAGGCCAAAAGTTTGGAAAGAACAGTGTTTCTTAGAGGAAATTAAAAAAAAAAAAAAGGTCAATGTGAATAGAGCCAACATGTGCCATGTGATGACACGGTAAAAATCCTAAGTGGCTTTTTTAAGTCACAGAAAAGATTTTCAATTTTATTAGTGCAAAGGGAACAATTGAAAAAAGGGTGATATGATCTGACATGTGTTTTCAGAGATAGTTCTGGCTGCTTCATGAGTCAAAAGTCCTGAGAACAGTCCATTTTGGAAGCTATCTCACTGGACCAGGATGGTGTAGTAGATATAAAGAGAAATAGATGAATCTAAGATATGCTGTGGAGAAAGAATTGACAGGATTTTGTATGTGTTTATTCAACACACAATTATCGATTACATGAAGCAAATTAGGTTCTAGCTGGATTGAATATAATTATAAACTTCCAAATTATCTAATTAGATTTGCATAAAATTTCTGGATAATTTGGCCAGAACTGGAGTTTTCATTGTCATTTGGATAGACTTAACCTCTTATTTAAAAAAAAAAAATGGTAGAAAATTCAAAGCACTAATAAATTTCTCTTTTAGGTCAGAACTGCCTTACATCAAAATGAAGAAATGCCTGAATGAATCTAAGCTATTGGTTTTAATAATATTCCCTTGCTTATTTTTTGTTTTACAAGTTTTCTAAGGTAGAAAACACTTCATTAAAATAACTTTAGTGCCTAAATTAGATATTTCCTAATCTTCTATGCCAAGTGAATTTCATTAAATATTAATTCATTAGGTAAAGTTTAGAATAATAGATAAATGCCAAATCACTGCTTTGTGTCTGACATCATGTATAGCTAATAATAAAAGTGAAAGTGACCATTTTTCTCTTGATACCATATTATCATAAGTGGCAATAATTTTGTGTTTTGTCCAATACTATGGTCTACTATAAAGTCAAATGTTATAGTAAATATTAGGATACATATCTTTTTCAGTTCAATTATGGACATTTTTAGTAAATTTAAAATGACCTATTTTAACTTTAACATTGTTTAATTTATTGTTTAATTTTAGACTTTGAATCTCTTTATCTATCTAGAAAATACTTATTTTTTTGGTGAAAATTTTTTATAAAGGGTATAAATAGGCAGCCTTTACTTTTGAGTTCCTTTTAGATACTAGACCTCATTTCCTGTTAATGAAAGTGGGTTGTATTGTCATATGAAATAATATAAATCGTTGTTCAGATTTTTGTAATAGTTTATCATGGAAATGTAAATTTCCATGACACTCTCAATAAACAATATTAATATTAAGATTTTAAAAACAAATATAGTCTAGAAAGTCACACATCATCACTGAAACACTATAAAGGACTACCTATCTCAGAGTGTTTAGGGTTTTTTACTATCTTTTAATAGATTTAGGGGGTGCAAGTTGAATTCTTTTACATGCATATATCATATAGTGGTAGAATCTGGGCTTTTAGTTTACCCATCACCCTAGTAGTGTACATTGTATCCCATAGATAATTTTTCATTCCTCACCGCCTCCCATCCCTCCTTGTGAGTTTCCAGTGAACATTATACCACTCTGGGTGCCCTTGTGTAGCCGTAGTTTAACTCCCAACTCCCACTTGTGAGAACATGCAGCAGTTATTTTTCTGTTCCTGAGTTACTTCACTTAGGATAAGGGCCTCCAGTTCCATCCAGGTTGCTACAAAAGACATCAGTTCATTATTTATTATCACTGAGTAGTAATCCATGATATATACACGGGTTGTCCGGGAGATATCCAGCCATCGTTAATATAACAAGAATGGTTACATGCCTGGACACTTTCCGGCCAGCTCTCGTATACAGCACATTTTCTTTATCCACTCATTAGTTGATGGGTGCATAAGTTGATTACATATCTTTGCAATTGTGAATTGTGTTGTGATAAATATACAAATGCAAATATACTTTTGGTATAATGATTTCTTCTACTCTTTCACCTCTGGGTAGATAAACAGCAGTACAATTGCAGGATCAAATGGTAGATCTACTGTTACTTCTTTGAGAAATTTCTGTACTGATCTCCATAGAGATTGTACTGATTTACATCTCACCAACAGTGTATAACCATTCCTTTTTCACCATATCTGCACCAATGTCTATTTTTTTTACTTTTTAGTAATGACCATTCTAATTGGAATAAGATGGTATCTCATTGTAGTTTTAATCTGCATTTTCCTGGTTAGTGATATTGAGCATATTTTCATATGTTTGTTGGCCATTTGTATATCTTCTTTTGAAAATGCCTTTTCATGTCATTTGCCCACTTTTTAACGGGATTGTTTGATATTTTTTTGCTGAGTTGGAGTTCCTTGTAGATTATGTATTAGTCCTTTGTCAGACATATAGTTTGTGAATATTTTCTCCCATTCTATAGGCTATTTACTCTTTTGATTATTTCTTTTGCTGTACAGAAGTTTTTTAGTTTAATTAAGTCCCATTTGTCTATTTTTGATTTTATCACATTTGCTTATGGGGACTTAGGCATAAGTTCTTTGCCTAGGCCAAGGTCCAGAAGAGTTTTTCTTATGTTTTCTTCTAGGATTTTTATGTTTCAGGTCTTACATTTAAGTCTTTAATCCATTTTGAGCTAATTTTTGTATATGGTGAGAGATAGGGATGTAGTTTCATTCTTCTGCATATGGCTATCCAATTTTCCCAGCACCATTTATTGAGTAGTGTGTCCTTTCCCCAGTATATGTTTTTGTCTGCTTTGTCAAAGATAAGTTGGTTGGAGGTATATGGTTTTATTTCTGGGTTTTCAGTTCTGTTCCATTGATCTATGTGTCTACGTTTATGCTGGTAGCATGCTGTTTTGGTTCCTATAGCCTTATGGGATAATTTGAAGTCAGATAATGTGATCCTTCTAGTTTTGTTCTTTTTGCTCAGGATTGCATTGGCTATTTGAGCTTTTTTTGGTTCCATATAAATTTAAAAATTTTTTTTCTAGTTCTGTGAAAAATGGTGTTGGTATTTTGATAAGAATTGCCTTGAATCTGTAGATTGCTTTGGGCATTATGGACATTTTAGCAATATTGATTCTTCCAATCCATGAGCATGGGATGTTTTTCCATTTGTTTATGTCACATACAATTTCTTTCAACAATGATTTTTAGTTCTTCTATTGGCGATCTTTCACACCCTTGATTAAATTTATTCCTAGATATTTTATTTTTTTCAGATATTATAAATGGTACTGAATTCTTGATTTGGTTCTCAACTTGCTTGTTGTTGGCATTGAGAAGAGCTATTGATTATTGTGCATTGATTTTATAGCCTGAAACTTTGCTGAGTTCATTTATCAAATATAGGAGTCTTTTGGAGAAATCCTTAGGTTATTCTAGGTATGAGATCATATCATCAATAAACAGAGATAATTGTACTTTCTCATTTCCAATTTGGATGTACTTTATTTCTTTCTTTTGCCTGACTGTTCTGGCTAGGACCTTTAGTACTATTTTGAATAGAAGTAGTGATAGTGGGCATGCTTGTCTTGTTACAGTTATTAGGGGGAATGCTTTTAACTTTTCCCCATTCAGTATGATGTTGGCAATGGGTTTGTCATATTTGGCTTTTATTATTTTGAGTTATATTCCTTCAATGCTGAGTTTTTTGAGGTTTTTATCATGAAGGGATGCTGTATTTTATCTTATGCTTTTTCTGCATCTATTGAAATAATCATTTATGTTTTTAATTTTTAATTCTGTTTAGATGGTAAAGCACATACATTGGCTTGCATGTGTTGAGCCATTCTTGCATCCCTGGGATGAAACTCACTTGTTCATAGTGAATTATCCTTTTGATGTGTTGTTGGATTTGGTTTTCTAGTATTTTGTTCAGGGTTTTTGCATCTATGATCATTACAGATATAGGTCTGTAATTTTATTTATTATTATTTTTGTTGCATCCTTTCCTGGCTTTTGTATCAGGGTGATACTGGTTTAATAGAATGAATTAGGAAGTATTCTCTCCTTCTTCAACTTTTGGTACAGCTTCAGTAGGATTGGCACAAGTTCTTCTTTGTATGTCTGGTAGAATTTATCTGTGAATCCATCTGTTCCTGAGCTTTTTTCATTGGGAAATTACTTATTACTGATTAAATCTCCCTACTTATTATTAGTCAACTCAGGAGTTCTATTTCTTCCTAGTTCAATCTCAGGAGGTTGTATGTTTTCAAGGATTATCCATTTCCTCTAGGTTTTCTAGTCTGTGAGTGTATTGTTGTTCATAGTAATCTTTAATGATTTTTTGTATTTCTGTGTTATCAGTTGTAATGTCTCATTTTCCATTTTTGATTGTGTTTCTTCTTTTCTTGGTCAGTCTAGCCAGTGGTTTATCAATGTTGTTTATCTTTTCAACGAACCAACTTTTCATTTTCTTGATCCTTTGTAAATTTTTCTTTTTGGTCTCTATCTCATCTAGTACCACTAGATCTTTGTTATTTCTTTTCATCTGCTAACTTCGTGTTTGGTTTGTTCTTGTTTGTTTAATTCCTTCATGTGCAATGTTAGGTTGTTAATTTGTGATCTTTTTGCTTTTGTGATGTAAGCATTTAGTGTGATACACTTTCCTCTTAGCACTGCTTTTCTGTATTACACAGATTTTAGGATGTTATGTTTTCATTTTCATTCATTTCAAATTTTTTTAGATTTTTATCTTTGTTTTTTCATTCCCCAGTGATCATTCTGGAGTATATAGTTTGCTTTCCATGTGTTTGTATAGTTACTGAAGTTCTTCATATTGACTTGCATGTTTATTCCCCTGTGTTCTGAGAAGATACTTGATTTAATTTTGATGTTTAAAAATTTGTTAATATTTGGTGTTTTGGCCTAAAGTGTGGTCTATCTTGGAGAATGTTCCATGTACTAATGAAAAGAATTTATGTCTGTAGTTGTTGTAAAATGTCTGTGAGTCCATTTGGTCTAAAGTCCAACTTCAGTCCAATGTTTCTTTGTTGATATTATGTCTTAATGATCTGTCTGGTGCTATAAGTGGTATGTTGACATCCACCACTATTATTTTGTTGCTGTCTATTATTTTATTTAGGTTTAATAATATTTGTTTTGTGAATCTGGGAGCTCTGATATTGGGTGCATATATATTTAGGATTGTTCTATTCTCTTGCTGAATTTGTCCCTTTATTGTTATATAATGCCTTTCTGTGTCTTTTAAACTTTTTTGATATAAAGTCTCATTTATCTGATATAAGTATTTCTCCTCCTGCTCACTTTTTGTTTCTGTTTGTGTGGAATATCTTTTTCCATCCCTTTACGTTAAGTCTATATGTCTTTATGGGTAAGGTGAGTTTCTTATAAGCAGCATATAGTTAAATCCTGGTTTTTATCCATTCTGCCAATCTGTATCTTTTAAGTGGAGCATTTAATCCATTTATGTTCGAGGTTAATATTGATATGTGAGGTTTTGTTCTTGTCATACTGTTAGTTGACTTCTAGTTGTTTTATAAATTATTTATTACTTTCTTTTTGTCTCTCTTTCTGTCTTTGTGGTTTACTGAACTTCTATCATGTGGTCATTTAATTCCTTTCTCTTCCTCTTTTTTGTGATTGTTTTATAAGACATGTGGGTTTTATATTTTTGTGTGTTTTCATGATAATGAATATTGATATTTCATTTCCGTGTTTGAGACTCCTTTGAACACTTCCTGTAGGGCCAGTCTAGTTGTGATTAATTTTCTCAGTGTCTGCTTGTCTGGGAAAGACTATTTCTCCTTTATTTATGAAACTTATTCTGACAGGATAAAAAATTCTAGGCTAGTTTTTCTTTCTTTCTTTTGGTATTTTGAAAATACAATCTCATTCTCTTCTGGCCTGTAAGGTTTTCTGCAAAGAGATCCACTGTTTGTCTGATGAGGTTTTCTTTACAGTTGACTAGACATTTTTCTCCTGCTAATTTAAAAATTCTCTCATTCACTTTGACTTTAATCATTTTGATTACAATATGCCAGCATGATTGTTGGGCTTCCTATATTTGAAGGTCTAACTCTCTTGCTAGTCCTGGGAAGTTGTCATTGATTATGTCCTTAAGTAGGTATTCTAAACTTTTTGCTCTCTTTTCTCCCTCAGGAATACCATTAATTCATAAATTCAGTCACTTTATTTAGTCCCAGATGTCTTGAAGGCTTTGCTCATTCTTTTTTATTCTTTTTCCTTATTTTTTTCTGACTGGATTATTTCAAAAAACATGTTTTCAAGTTCTGAGATTCTTTCTTCTGCTTGGTCTAGTCTGTTTATGCAGCTTTTAAATGTGTTTTGTATCTCCTTCAGTGAATTTTGCATCTCCAGAATTTGTTTGTTTGATTTCTTTTAAAGATATCTGTCTCCTTTGCAAATTTCTTACTCATATCCTGAATTGATTTTCCTATTTCTTTGTATTCATTTTCAAATTTTTCTTGTATCTTCACTGAGCTTTTTTAGAATCAGTCTTTGGAATTCTTTATCTGCCATTATGTGTAATTCTTTTTGATTGGGATCTGTTGCTGGACAATTGTGATCCTTTGGTGTTGTCCTTGCTTTTTCATGTTTCCTGTGTTTTTCCTTTGATATCCACACATCTGATGTAGCAATTTCTTGTTCTGATTTTTTGAAATTGCTTTCAAAGGGCAGAATTTGTTCCTGAAGAAATGCATATGTTGTTGGTTGAGTTAGACATTTTGGCTCCTGTACAGCTGCCTGTAACTGGGAAGTAGGTATTGTCCTAATTGTGCTTAGGAGAGCTTGCTTTCCCATCTAGATGGTGGCTATAGCCAAGTCACCTTGAACTCAGCCCAAGGGCAGGGCAGGGCCCAATAGGAAACTCTCAAAATGGTGCTGGCTCTGAGTTTGCAATCAAAGAGGACAGGGACCCTTTCAGGAAGTGTAATGGGCAAAAACCTGTGGGAGGTGCAGTCCACTCACATCTCAGTCTTACAGGAGCCGACAGCAGAGCAGTGGGAATTGTCATAGGTGTGTTGGAGAGCTTGGACTCCCCATCCCTCCTCAGCTGGGCAGGGCTGCAGCTGTGTCAGGCAGAACTCAGCCAAAGGGTGGGATTCTCCCCAGCTTTAAATTCCCAAAATGGTATATTGGTCCTGTGACCAGAGAGGGTGGGACCCTTCTCAGGCAGGCTGTGCTGGCAGGAAACTGTGAGGAGTGCAGCTTGCTTAAGACTTGGTCCCATATCTCCCATAGCAGCTGGTTGTAGGATGGTAGGCACCATCCCAAATGCATGATGGAAAGTCTTGTTTTCTTGCCTCTCCCCAGGCAAGTGGGGGCCACAGCCATATCAGCCCAAACTTAGCCCAAGGTCATGGTGCAGCCCAGTGCCAAACCCTCAAAATGGCACTTTGGATCTGTGACTAGAAAGGCTGGGGCTTCACCCAGGTAAGCTGTGTGGACAAGAAACTCTGGAAAATGCTGTCCACTCATGTCTCAGTATCAACAGAGCCCACAGTGGGGGAGGGGTAAGGACCTTCCTAGGGGTGCATGGGAGCATCTGGTCTCCTCTATCCCTCCTCAGAGCATACAGTGGCTGCAGCCGTGTTTGCAGTTCCCTGGAATCTAGACTCTCAGAATGACTCCTGGATGAAGCTGCTCTAGGCTCAGATGCATGTGGGATTTCATGGGGTTCCTTTTCTGGAGCAATGTCTCTGTGCAATCTCTAAGCAGCTTCCTATGTTAGGCCCAAGACCTGCATGGGTTGGGGGGTTCTCTTGCAGCCAAGATTGCAAAAGCCTATCTAGGAGAGTAGAGGCCTTGGGGCCTCTCTATTACTATTTCCCCATGTCCAGGAGCTTCTCCCAGCTTTTAGCCAATCCTCAGCTAGGCAAGTTGCCCTGAACCCTCTCCTTATCTACTTTTGGTGCTTACCATTGCTTCCTTATGAATCCTAGCATTTTCTCCTAGAACATCCATTCAAAATGTGAGAATTGGCTTACTATTCTGGTTCCTCTCCATGGAGGAGGCATGTACTACCTGTGTGTAGTGGGCCATGTTGATCCTATCTCTGTTTAGTTTACTTAGAGATACCCGAAACTTCTAGTCTATTACTCTAAGCCTTCATGATCAAGGCCATAACTGAAACCTACTACCCTTTTGCTCATTCGGTCTACCTCCTGAATTCTGACTAACACTCTTGAACTTTTTCTGAAAAAAAAGAGGGTTACAATAAACTTAAATATTACCTATAATGTTCTTTCTTAAGATCCAGCAAATTGAGCATAACTTGAAATAAAGTAATATTTGGCAGCTTTATCTTATATTCGTTCTTTGAAATCTTATATGTATATGTCTTTATAATTGAATTCCACAGGAAGGGCATAAATAAAACTATGATACTTTTGCAGGAAATAAATGAAGGTCCAGAATTTGGCTAAATATTTGATTAACTGATTTTAAGAAAAAGTTCTTATTTAATTATTTCTCCAGAGCACCTATGAGCTTCTGATATGAATTTCTCTGCTCATTTCTTGAGACTCCTATCACAATTTGTCAGATATAATTCCATTAGCCACCACCAGATCCTCTCTTCAAAGTTCTTTAGCCAGTAATCAATCAAACAACACCTCTCTCTCTAAGTCCCAGGAGAGAATGTCAATTTTCGCAGAATGAGTTCAGGGAAAGAAATACCTGCCACCCTTATAGTCTAGTTTATTTGTAAAATGCTAAAATTCTAGTGAAGACATTCACTTTAAATGCAATAGTTATTTTAACATGATTTTGACTTCAACAATTAAATAGAGAGTTAAGAAAGACAATTTATTTCACAGTATAGGTCAAAATAATGAAAACAAAAACAAGAAACCCTTTCCGCTTACCCACTTTTCCTTTATTAAGTCTTCTACAATAACTGTGGGACACATCTTTATAAAATATCAGAGCTAGGGCTATCAAAGACTCTTAAGGGGGGAGATACTTTGCACCACATAATTGGAAAATGGAAATAGAAAGTATTCCTTTGCTTACTATAGCTGGGTAATAAAATTTTCCTAGGTTTTGGAGCAAAAGTATTCCAATAAGGGTATATAACAAGAAACAGTGATTCACAAATCTAACTATACATCAGAATCTCTCAGGGAACTTAATAAACAAACATTATCACATTCTAAAATCTCATAGGTGGGGCTCTGGAAACTGATATTTTAACATTTCTCAGAGAGTAATAGGAGTAGCAACTGTGAAGCATATTTATAAAATAGAGATATCTTGGGTATACAAAAAGTCATCATATATTAAAATATTTGAAATCTGATATATATGAATTCAGAAATTTAATATGATATCACTGAGTGTACAACATTGTAATTCATTTATTTGCATATCTGCATCTTTTTAATTTTATATTTTTATTATTTAGCATGGTCCTCACCACATAGTAGTCATTCAAGAGATTTTTGTTGAATGCTTATATAAATTGAAAAGACCCTAATGACACGGAATGGATCGTATATACCTCCATATCTTCTGGCTTTGAAGATAACTTTTGGAAAAAAAAGTTCTTCAGTATACATGAATTTAATGGCTATTTTTGAGAAAGAGAGTCAGAGAGAAAGTAAGGGAAAGAAGACAGGTTAACACATGTGAATGTATGTATACACATGCAAGGCAGAAGGAGACACAAGTAGATGATAACAACAAAGAAAAAATAATTCTGATTTCGTTTTGGTGATGATAAAATAGTTGCAACTGAACTACCTCTCACAGAGATAACATTTATAAATTCTGGGGAAAATATAAAAAAGAAAACTGTGAAGGCACAGGGAAGTGACTAAAAGCAAGAAGAAACTAGAAAGGATTTAACCCTTGAAAGAAGAGAATCACGTAGGATGACATGCATCTGTACATAGCTTTCCCCCTGAGGGCAATGCCAGTCTATATGACATAGAGCAGGTAGAACTCAACCAGATAGTTGCAGTGTTTTTGGACTTAGAAGTCAGAGGACAGATATGTAGGGACCAGAGAAACTGGGAATTGCAGGAGAAATAATTTCTGGAGAAGCATCAAGAGGGGAAGTCCCAAATCTGAAAATAAATTTCCTTTAAATCATTCACGGACACTTAATTAGCCATGTGCAGGTGAGATTATAAGGATATGAGAAAGAGACAATAACTGGAAGACGTAAAGTAATGAGAATAGATTGCAGGTGCTGTCCCTCTCAGAAGCAAAAGAATTAGGAGTTCAAGTCCTACAAAATCAGCAGGACTTCAAAGCATGTTAGACTCTCAAATGAACTGCAAAAAAGGTCAAAACTTAGGAGTAAATTCTAGCAAGACATTAAGCATAAAGCCAAAACCAATCATTCTAAAAATAAAAGCAAAAACAAAATAAACCCACCCTAACAAAACATAAAACCAAACTGCAAACGGTTGAGAGTGACATGCCAGTAATTCAACCACTTAATAGAACAACACTTTATGCCCATCAGGGGAAGATTACAAAATCCAGAGTGTACACAATGTATTATCTATTATTTCCAGAACACAATAAAAGATATTGGATATGAGTTAGCAGACAAGTACTTTGAAATAACTATGATAAGTGTATTAAAGAATTTGTAAGAAAATATGGACAAATAAAATAGAAAATATTCAGAAAATATTTGGAAACTGTAAAAATGACATAAATGGAAATATTAGAAATTTTAAAAATTGCAAAATCTGAGAAAAGTAATAGATTAGACAAAATAGAAGAGAGTAACAGTGAACCAGAATACAGGTAAAAATTAATCTAGGGGGAAAAATAAACAAAGCTCCATTGGCTAGTGAGACACTATAAAATGAGTTAGTAAATATGTAATTGGAATACCAGAAGAAGAGATTAACACAAAAGTACTTTGGAGAAATATTGGCTAAAAATCATTTCCAAATTTGATCAAAAAGAGGAAATTACATATCCAAGAAGCTCAGCAAACACCATGCAAATACAAAACAAATTGCATCTAGGAATATCATAGTCAAACTTCAAAAGAGAAAAACATGAAAAGCAAGAGGAGAGAAAAAGACACATTACATACAATGAAACGTTAATATTGAAAACTGAATTTCCATTAGTAATGAAAGCCAAAGGAAAATGGTATAGCAGCTTTAAAGTGTTGAAAAAAGTCTTTTGGCATAGAATATGCTGTAAATTTTTCTTCAAAATAAACACAACATAAGGACATTCTTTGGAAAACTGACAGCTGAGAAAATTTGTCACAGACCTGTACTACCAAGCATACACACACACACACACACACACGCACACCCCACAAACAAAAATAAAAGAATACTCTTTAAGATGAAGGAAAATGACAACATATTAAAATTGAATTCCATGGAAAGAAAGGAATAGTACCTCAAATGTTAAATATATGAATAAATATATAAGACACTTTTCTTTAAAACCTTTTAAAATCAATTAACTTAAAACAAGAATAATGACAAATAAATGCATAAAATAAGGTATGTAGATGTCAAGTACTGACAACAATAGCACAAGTATGGGTAGAGCTAGATATGTAATTATATAGTATCTCTTGGTTACATTGTATGTAAAGTGATACTATGAAATCAAGATAGCCAGTGATAAGTTAAGAATCCATATTGCAATCTTTAGAGCAATTTTAATAAATTTTATAATTTTAAGTATAAAATTATAAAGAAATAGAAATATAAAGCCAAAATAGGAGTTAGGATGAAATCATAAAATTTATTTGCTTTACCCAGAAGAAAAAAGGAAAACAAAACCAAAAAAAAAGACAATAGGAACAAATAGAAAACAACAAAATGATGGACCTAAACCCAACAATATCAATAATTAAATCACATATAAATGGGTCAAATATTCTGATCAAAGTTAGAAATTGTTAGATTGGATAAAATAGGAAGATCTGAATAGATGTTGTCTATAAAAGATGCAAGTAAAATCTAAAGATACGAACATCTTGATGATGAAAGGATGGAAAACTATATTATGCAGGAAATCATCACAGGATAGCTGTAGTGACTATACTAATATCAGACAAAATAGATATCAAAATAGAGTATTATCAGAGGTAAAGAAGTAGGTTGTAATTTAATACAAAAATTAATTCAAGAGACATAACAGTTCTAAATGGATATGCACTTAATAACAGAGCTTCAAAGTGCATGAAGTAAGATTGACAAGTCCAGGTGGAGAAATAGAGAAATTCACAATCATAGTTGCAGATTTTGTTAATCTTCTCTAATTGACTGATAGAAAAAGTAGATATAGATAGAAAATCGGTAATGATATAGAAGATTTGAACAGACTTCAAGCAATTTGAATTAATTGATATTTAAAGATTACTACATATGAAAAACTCCAGGATACACAATTTTGCAAGCCACCATGGGATATTTATGAAGACAGACCATGTACTTTTCCATAAAACAAGTCTCAATTAATTTTTAAGGCTTGAAGTCACACAAAGTATATTCTATGAGCATATCAGGTATAAATTAGAACTAAATAACCAAACTACATCTAGAAAATGCCAAAATATTTGTGGGTTAAATAATCTGTGGGTTAACCAATAAATCGCAAGGGAAATTGATCATTAATTTGGCCTAAATGTTAATGGGAGTATAACATAACATTTATAGGGTACGGATAAAGCTGTGCTTAGAAGGAAATGTATAGGATTATATGCTTATGATAGAAAAGAGATTTAAAATCAATTATCTATACTTAATTTTAAGCTAAATAAAAGACTAACAGATTATGAGTAGTAGAAAGGGAATAGTAAATACAAGAGTGAAAATCAGTGGGCTAGAATATCAATAGCAGAAGAAATCAATAAGGCTAAAAGTTTGCACTTCAAGTAGCAATACAATTGATAAACTACTAGCAAATCTGATCAAGAAAGAGTGAAGAAAAATGAATGAAAGAAAGAGAGGAAACACGTTACTGATATCAATAATAATCATAAAGATATCTATATGGATCCTAATGCCGTAGAAAAGACAATAAGGAAATATTATGAACAGCTTTATACTGATAACTTTGACAAATCAGATAAAATAGAAAAATTTCTTGAAAAGCACAACTTCCAAATGTAACACATGAAAAAATTAAAAGTCCAAGTAGTTGCATTTTTACCGAGGATATTGAATTTGAAACAAAAGCCATCACATGGGGAAGATAAAGATTTTTTCAGGTAGGTCATAAAAAGTACTGTTAAAGAAAAGAAATTATTAATTGGAATTTATTGAGGTTAAAATCTTCTGCTTTTCTAAAGTCAGCATAAAAACATAAAATGATAAGACACAGACTGGGAGAAAATATTCACAATACATATACCCAGAATATATAGGGAACTAAAAATTAATAATAAAAATATTTGAAAAGATACAACACCAAAGAATATATAGATATGACTAATAAGCACAAGAAAAATGCTCATTATCATTAGTCATCGGCGAAATACATATTAATTAACCTTCAGATATGACTACACTACCCATAGAAAGGCAAAAAAAAAAAAGACAGACAAAAATCTGACAATAGTAAATATTGTCAAGAATATGGAGCAATCAAGATTATAATACATTTTTTTGAGCATAAAATGGTAAAAACACTTTGGAAAACTCTTCTGTGATTCTTTGAAGTCAAACATATACTTACTTTATGAACCAGATATTTGCCTAAGATAAATAAAAACATATGTCTACACAAACACTTGTATTCAAATGACCATAGAGGTTTTTTTTTAATAAGTAGAAACTACAAAAAACCTAAACATCTGTCCAAGATGAGCAAACAAAATGTAGCATACATATACAACCGTTTAGCAATAAAAAGGAATGAATTTATGATACACAAACAACATAGATGAATATAAGCATATATTAAATGAAGGAAAGTAGTGCTATAAAAAACTTGTTAGGTTCTGTCTGTATGAAATCATAGAATTGGTAAATCTAGCTTATTTTGATAGAAATAAAAACAGTAATTGTCTCTGTGCGGAGGTATTGTCCACAGAAGAGCACAAGGGTATTTTTCGTGCTGATAGAAAGTTTCTATATCCTTTTGTTTGTTTGTTTTTGGATAGTGGTAACTTGGGTATATAATTGTCAAAATTTATCTCAATGTACTTTTAAAATCTGTGCATTTTATTGTTTGTACATTTTAGCTCAATAAACTAAAAAAGTATGTGAAGAAAAAGGAAAATAAAAGCTTACCTGTAACAATGGTACATAATACGTAAGTAGATAGACACTCATGCATGAGAAAGTAATAAAATTATTTTAAAATTGTGTATGTTACAATGTGAAAGGACGAGCTATGGCAAAGAGGATGGGATACAATGAGAGAGGGAGTAGAAAGAAAAGAAAGTTTTCTAGGTGAGAGAAGCTGTTAGGAAAAGAGGTGGAAATAACTGAGACTCATGGAGGTCATGGTAGTGGGCTCAGTATTGCCTGTCAGCGATATGAAATACTATGAGCTAAATGGACTTGTATAAGCATCTCTCTCTCTCTGTACATAATGTGTGTCATAAGAGAACTATAAAGAAATTATTGTACTTAAAGAAACATAAAATTCATAAAAATAAATAAAACCTGCAAGTTGTAAAATATTAAAAGAGCTATTGAAAAATAGGATGAAGGTATTATTTCTAAAAACAGAATCATGTTTCCTTTTTGTGGGATAATTTATACACTACATGTAGTCAGTAAATGGACTTTATTTATGATTACCAAACTTGGCTGGGCGTAAGAATTGCCCTCAGGATTTATTTAAAACAGAGTCCCCAAGGCTCTACCCTGAATTATTCTGTCCCAGTATAACAGGTGTAAGTCCCTGGAATCTATTTTTAACAAGCTCAGTTAGGTAATTCTGATGCAGACAGCCTGATAACCACTATTCTGCAAACTACTATATGGAACACTTGAGCTGGATGGATCCTCAAGGCCCCATCCATTCCTCTGTCTTAACACGCTTAACACAGTGCAAAATCAAAAAGGCAGCATTTAAAAATTTTTTACCACTTTTGACATTAATTTTTATCAAAATAGGAAATCTTGAATGAAACAGTGAATGATTTACAGCTTAGAGAAGTAGTATAAGACTGTTTCTGCAGGTAAAGTGATTTTATATTCCTTTGTATTTTTTTCAAAAATTAACTCATCTATGTTGCTGAGCAAAAGATTGGATTTGGTGAATGTTTTACAGGGATCAGGTGAATATTTCACAGAGATCAAAATGCCTTCTTGTTCATCGAGTCCAATACAAAGACAACAAAGTTCTTTAAAAATGTACTTTTAAACTGCAAAGGAATTGAGAGTTTATTAAGCATATTTATAGTATTGCAGTCATACGGTATTTGAAATAACAGTCTTCCAAACATTTTAGTTGTTTTTTTTTTTTTTTAAGGAAAGACTAGCAAATCAAAGGTTATTTGTTATCCATTTCTTTAACCTTTCAGTGTTAAGATCTGTAATATTTACGTCTGGCAAACTTATATGTACCACTGGAAGTATGATAACCAAGGGGTGAGAAGGATATGAGAAAAGGAAAAAAAAGTCAGCAAAGGATGAAAAGAAAAGATATATTAAAGACAAACTGAAGAATGTTTAAATTCTGATTTTCACTGGACATTGGGAATGTCTTCCATTCCAATCAATGGTCCTTCTCAGCTGAATTTATCCAACAAGAGCTGTAACCTTATTGAAACCCATTACCACATAAAATATGTGATGGGGGAAGATGGCAGAAGGAGCAAGGAGGTGTTGTCAAGTAATTAGTCATTGTAGCTACATTAGACAAATCTGTTAGGAATAAAAGCAATATGTAGAAAAATAATAAAGTATTTGGAATTAGAAGGCCTGGGTTGAAATAATGACTTCTTTTACATATTTACCTTCCAATATTGAACATGTTATTTAAAATGTTTGCCCCTCAGTGTCCTGATCTATAAAATGTAGACTATAATGCTTTCTGAAAGAGTTGTGGATAGAATTAACTTTTTAAAAAAATACTAGCATGGTGTCTAAAATGTAGTAGAAACTCAATGCCTTTAGGTAGAACCTACTTTGGTTGTTTTCCTTTGGTATGAGTGGCTGGACTTGCAACCTGAAAGTCCATAAGATGATCACCTAAAACTAATTGAGAGGCATGGCAAAGAGAAATAATAGTAATAATAAAAATAGCCAATATTTTTTGAACACCTCCAATGAACTACATGTGCTAAACACTTTACATTTTTAACCTCAGAACAATCCTGTGAAGTAAGCACTATTACTTTCATTTTGTAGTAGAAAATTGAGGCAGAGAAATGAATTTAATTGCCCAAAATCACTTTAGCTATTGACTCTATAATAACTACTAATAAAGACACTGTGAGAATGTTACCAAGCCAATGCCTTTCATATTTAACTGCTCTGCGTTAACAATTAGAATACCATTTTTGTACCAATCACTTGTCATTTGATTGGTTCCATAAATTCAGAAAATGTTAGAGTTGGAAGGGACTCTAGAGTTAAAGAAGTCATTATTTAGTGGTTACCAAACTCCACAAACTAGGGCTCTTCCATGACAATGGAAGTACAGTAAGAAAATTAAGAAAAGTGGTTTTTTTTAGAAAAACACTAAAGAACACTTAAGAGCAGGACTGAGTTCACCCTGAAGAAGGAAAAATTCTGCCTGTGGTCTGAAACTTCAGTTTGTGCCTGAGAATTCCAACCTGCCCTTCTTAACCTGCCCTATGGATTTTAGACCTGCCTAGTCAGCCAACACAATCACATAAGCTAATTCCTTGCAATTACCCCCCATATGTGTGTGTGTGTGTGTGTGTGTGTGTCCTCTATTGGTTCTGTTTCTCTGGTGGACCTAGACCAACACACTTATTTTATAGACGAGAAAATTATAGCCTATAGAAAGTAAGATTTGCCGAAGATCACACAGAAATTTAGAAGAAGAGGCTCGACCTGCACTGACATATTTTCCTCCAAATTCTGTGCTAATTTCTCTGTCACACTGTCTAGTTTAGGTATTTCTTTCAGGAGATGCCACGTTCTTCATTATAATTTCCAGTTTCACAGACCATCTACAGGGAAAGTATCATGACATATGGAAAAATAGACACTTCTATTTTTCAAATAATTGTTTTATATTATATAGAAAAAATAGTCAAATTGTTGGTGGAATTTTTTACATTTTACCCATTTACAATTTCCACTGAATTAAAAGTTCCATTAATCATTAAATGTATATTGTTACACATTTAATGTATAAGGTTTGGTCCTTGGTTTGGCTGTGATCCTGATGCTAAAATGGTCTAATAATTTATAAATCTTCTATTTTATTTCTACCTGATTTTACCAATGAGACAGAAAAAATCTAACAAGAAATGCCCTATCTTTAAAGTACACTGCAAATATGAATTTATGTTATTAACATGACTTTGCAGTATTTTAAAAAATTTGGCTAAATCTATCCAGGAAATGCATTGCTGATTGAAAATTTGTACTTTGTGGGGATAAATTGAACTTTGTCAGGTCACTGAGATATGGCAAGTTTCACCTAAAGGGAAGTTATTAGCAAATATTTAAAAATCCAGGGCATTTCTATAGGCAGGAAAAAGATAAAGGGAATGAAACAGTGAGAAATAGGGAACAAATCCTTGATCTTGATTCCCAGTCACATCATAACACACTTTTCCTTAATGCATGCACACTTCTCTAATACACAGTTCAAAAACCCACTCCTAGACCATGTAGGGCACAGGGTATTCATTTATAATATAAATAAATAAATAAGTGGCTTCTCTAGTATCAGATAAGATACGTTTGTTTAACAAAAATAAAATAAGGCCACTGTGCTTTGGCCCAGTGCAGGGCTCAAGAACAGAGGCATCATTCGATTCAGAGAGACCTGGTTTTAAATTCTACCTCTGCCACTTACTGAATAAGTAACCTTGGGCAGGCTTCAGTTTGCTCATCTCTAAGAATAATAACACTTACTTCTAAAGGGTTGCTATGAGAAATACACAAGTTGCATTTGTAAAGAATGTGGTAGCATTCCAGCAATATGAAGTGTTTGGTCTTCTAAAGGACCCCATGATGTCTTAACTGTCTATTTCTTCATCCTTGCGTTGTTTCACTCTCCCTCTTTCCTACCAAGGTCACTGTACTAGAGCAAGCCTTGCTTCAATTCAGTCCTCAAAATTACATGGACTTTTTCCTATTATAGGCTCTTCTTACATCCTTACCTATGTTTAGAAAACTCTCCTCTAACTTTTAATCTGATACTTCCTTCTCATCCTTCAGTTTGAACTTAAATGTCTCTCTTTCAGAAAGACCCTTCCTGAGCAACTTTTCATAATATGCTTTTATGGTTTTCTTGAATACTAATTAGGGAATTTTATTTTTTGAATGTATCAAAACTTTTTCATTGTGTTTGCACTATTATTATGTGTATATTGTTTACTGCCTTACAGAATTGTAAAATGAAATCAGAGACTATGTCTTTTTTATTCTCCAGACTGTATGTTTATTTAACCCAGAGATCTATATATAATAAATACTCAAAACTTTTTTAAATAAATGAGTGAATGAATGAATGAATTTAATAGATACTCATGCTGCTTTTTTTTAAAAAACATTTTTTGTGTGCTTTTTAAATGAACCTAGAACAGAATTACAAAATTAACAAAGAGCACTCCAATTGGAAACAGGAGAATCAGTTTTCACTCATGTTTGTAGCAGATGTTGGATATGCGATTTTGCCAATATAGAAACCTCGGTTTCCTCACATATGAACTATACAATTTGGACTAGGTTGTCTCACTAAGATACCTGTGAAAGAAGTTCTTAACCTTGACTGAAACATGGACTCCTTCACGGACATCTACATATGTGTATGATTTTATGCAAAACAGTGATAGAATTTCAAGAAGTTTTCACAGACCCACTGAAGCCCATCCAGAGATCTCTAGGGACACATAGACTTCAGGTGATGAACAACCCCTCTTTTAGAGCACAAACACTCCATTAAGTTATAATATCCCGTAGGATTTGGCAAATCTTCAATTCACCTTTAAGTCAGCCAGAGAATTAAACTGACCCCAGAGTTCAGAAGGTTAAGCATAGAAATATTATCGGGAATTTTCATTAAGAATAATTTCTTGAGAATAAATTCTCATATTTTTTAGTGTTTCTTCTATTAGGAAAGGCACAAATGAACTACTGATAATATTTCTTCTTTCTTTCTCTTACAACATTGTTTACTTAGAAACAGTGGGTAATTCTCATAACACACTATCAGGATTTCAGTCTCTTTTGTTTCAATCAAGTAGGGTCACACATATATGATAGAAACACTTCAATCATTGTGCCTACATTGCTTATTGAGTATTTCTATTTATAAAATTATGATCACGCACATCTTTATAAATGAGTCCTAAATTTGAGCAATAGTATGTAATATGAACTACATATATAGAAGATTCAGAGTCTATAAAATGAGTAGACTTAAGATAAAGAATTATTAAATCCTATTAAGAGAAATCCTTGTGGAAAGTAATTCTGCCAAATTAAGAAAATCCGCATCTTCCCAAAGTAAAGGAGAGGATACTAAAATAATAATAACAACAATAAACCTTCAGAAAATAGGCACTCAGAGAACTTTAAAAAAGTAAAAAAAGAAAAGTATTATGATACCTTCCCTAATACAATAAAATGAGTAACAGCACAGTAGGTTGTTTTAAAGTAACACTACAAAAATAGTGGGGTATAAATACCTAGTAATTGTTACTTTGGGGATAGTCCATTTAATAATTGTAATTCTCTTCCAGGCATGTTAATATAATTATGACTTATGGAGAAAATAGGTTTTTGAATATCCATTTATTCAACAAATATATATTGATCACCAAAGATGGTTAGGCATTGTTTTGTCAAGGGAGGAAAAAATGTGATAAAAATGATAAACATAATCTCAGTCCATTCCAAGGCTGGATATTCTCATTTGCCTCTTGAGGTCTACTCACCATATTTAAGTATGCTTTGTGGCTCAGAAATGCATCCTAATGAATAGTATCAACCAGCTAACTTGTTATCCAGGATCCAGTTGGGTTAAACCTATACTGGGAAGGTGTAGGCAGGAGACTGGAGGGTGGAAGGAGAGTAAACATGGAACATTGTCCCTCAGCTCCATTTCTGTTGGACTTCAAGTTAGGAGTGGCCATATTCATTTTTTAAAGGCCACATCACTTATTTATAGTTAAAACCACGAATCCAACAATTGTTCCCTCCCTTGCCACTTTGGGTTTTTTGTTTGTTTGTTTGTTTGTTTTTTGTTTGCTTGTTTGTTTTGACACAAGGTCTCTCTCTGTTGCCCAGGCTAGAGTGCAGTGACATGATCATAGCTCACTGCAACCTCAAACTCCTGAGCTCTAGTGATCCTCCTGCCTCAGCCCCCTGAGTAGTTGGGACTATAGGTGTGCACCACCACATCCCACTAAGTTTTCTATTTTTTGTAGAGATGAGGTCTCCCTATCTCTATTTTGTAGAGATGAGGTTGCACAGGCTGATCTCAAACTCCTAGCCTCAAGTGATCTTCCTGCCCCAGCCTCCAAGAGTGCTAGGATTACAGGTGTGAGCCATGGTGCCTGGCTTCCCTTGCCACTTTAAGTGTAAGAAAGGAAAAGACTGTCATTGTAGCTAGTCCCAGATCATTCCCTTATTCTTTTTCGTTTCCCTTAACTCTACCTGTCTTAGTCCATTTTGTGTTCTTATAACAGAATACCATGGACTGGGTAATTTATAATTAATAGAAATTTGTTTGTATCGTGGTTTTGGAGGCTGGGAAGTAATTAAGCAATTAAATTTCAACATAAGTTTTGGAAGAGACATTCTAACTGTAGCATTCTGCTCCCGGTTCCCCAAAATTAATGCCCTTCTCACATACAAAATACATTCATTCCATCCCAACAGCCCCAAAGTCTTAACTCATTCAAGCAACTCAAAAGTCTCATCAAAATCATAAATGAGTGAGACTCAAGGCTCAATTAATCCTGAGGCAAATTCCCTCCAACTGTGAGCCTACAAAATCAAAACAAGTTATCTACTTCTAGAACATAATGGTGGGACACACATAGAAGAAATAGGCAAAAAAAAAAAAAAAAAGCGGTGGTAATTTGTTCCAAGTAACACCAAAACCTGACAAGGCAAACAGCATTAAATCTTAAAGCTGGAGAATAATCTTCTTTGAATCCATATCCCATATCCTGGGCACACTGGGGCAGGGGTTGGATCTCCAAGGCCTAAGGCAGCCCCACCCCTATAGCTTTGTTGGGCTCAACCTACCCAGCATCTCCCAATGTTTGGGGTTTTGTGCCAGCAGCTCTCCCAGGCTAGCATTAAATGCTGATGGCTCTAAACTTCCAGGATCTTGGTGGTGGTCCTGCTCTTATGAGTATTAGTTCATTGCTTTTATGTTCTATGTTCCATAAAGTCCTAGGACACATGCAATTTCATCAAGTTCTTTGCAAATGTTTAACAAGAATGGCCTTTACTCCAATTCCCAATACCTTGTTCCTCCTTTCCATTTGATCATTCATAAGAATGACCTTTACTATGCATATTTCTATGAACATTCTGGTCATGACCACTTAAATAATGTCTAAGAAGTTCCAGACTGTCTGTATAGCTCTTGTCCCATTCATGGCAATCTAGACTTTTTCTAGCATGTTCCTCCAAATTCTTCCATTCTTTACCTATTACCTAGTTCCAAAGCCGCTTCCACATTTTCACTTATTTTTAGGCATTGCAGGTATAACAAGAACCCCACTTCTGGTACCAAATTTTCTGTTTTAGTCCGTTTTGTGGTGCAATAATAGAATACCACAGACTGGGTAATTTATAAACAATAGAAGTTTATATGGTTCATGATTCTGGAGCCTGGAACATCCAATAGCATGGTGCTGGCATCTGGTGAGAACCTCAATGCTATGTCATTTCATGGCAAAAAGTGAAAGGGCAAAAGAGCACCTAAGACATATGGGGGCCAAATTTCATCCTTTTATCAGGAACCCACTCCTGCAAAATAAGTAACCCACTTCCATGAAAACTGCATTAATATATTCATGAGAGTTGAGCTCTTATGATCTAACCACCTCTTAAATGTCCCACCTGTTAATGCTGTCATGATTGTGATTAAATTTCAACATGAGTTTTGAAGGAAACATTCAAACAATGGCACTACCCAAACTTTATAAACTCACCTTTGAGTTTGTGTTGTGTCAGGCTCAGATCCCATCTATCACACAGATTTTCCCTTTTATAAGATGACATGAATAAATAAATAAATTTTTTCAACTAATTGTCTAGTGCTTATTACCCCTCATATTATGTAAATTCTGTACTTAAAACCAGACTGTAGAGTGAGTGGTATTTTTAATTTTGACAAAGACAGGGTTGATCTTAGCACACTAAATTAAGTACACTTATTTCAGCTTATAATTTATATTTTACAAAGAAAAAATATGGGCTTTAGTTTTGCCTTCTAGTGATGAAAGATGCACTATAGATTGTATGGAATTAAATATTTTAAACAGAGACATATATGTGCTCTGTGTGTATATGAGTGTGGAGTGAGAGACAGAGAGAGAGAGAAAGAGATAAAGAGATATATGCAAAATACAGTCACATCTAGATTTCATTTTATGTAATAAAAATCACTTTAAGAAACTTTCATAGAATCTTGACTTTCCTCTGTAATTTCATTTCCCACAGTTTTAAAGTATGCATGCAAAAATATAGAAGTGGGAGAAAGAAAAAGCAAAAGGTAAGCTTTCAACCCTTCATTATTTTCTTCAAACATTTTCATTTCTAGTATGAAAAAAAGGAGATTTCCTGAAAACACCTCATCACAAGTTCATGAATTATCAAACAGCTTAAAGTTTAAACTGTAGCTTTTAAAATTAAATGTGTTATTTCCACATTCAGGGTATATAATTTATAACTTGCTCTAAGGCCATTTCATGATTGTTTCATGGCAATTAAATATAACAAATCGTCAGCCTTATGTTCATAGGGTTTCCAGTTGATTAGATAGGACAGATTTGTATGGAGAATACACAAGTCATTGAGACTTTAAGGTCTACAAACTTCCTTCCAATACTTGGAGCCAGATATTTTGTCTATCCATGATTTGGATTTTTCTACCCCATTTTACAATGCAAATTAAAAGACATATTTATCCTGACCCACTTACAGTAGAATTTCTAAATTCTTTCTAATTTTGCCCGATACCACTCTTATTCAAGACATCAGAGCACATAAGGTGCTAATTAGAATGCTCCATAAAACTTTTTAAATTTGGATGGCTCAAAACTTGATCCTTTCAGTTTCTGGAATTGAAGGAGAGTAGTGAATACATATTAGACTTCTTTTTCATGAAATCATGGGATTTTGCCAAATTATAGAGACTTATGTGCATATTTATTGACTATTTTCACACATGCTTACATTCTTCAGTCTCTAAATTTTCATTTTCTCTCAGGCCTTAGTAGGCAGTGCCAACTTATGAAAGCAACTAAGGCAATATGAATAAATTTTTAGTTAACCAAGTTTTTGTTTTATTGGATCCTAGAAAAATATTAATATTGACTATTTTTACAGTGGGTTGATAACTGCAACTATTTAATCATTTAGCAAATATTAAATCACAAGTCAACATGACAGGTAATACAGTGGGCTTCTGTATATAAGAAGTATGAAAAGGTTGCACCATGATCTCTTGGAAAAGGGAGAAATAACCAAATGACCTCACACATTTTAATCTCTCAGTGTTCCCAGGAAATTTTTTTTTAAGTAAATGCATGTTCTACTTTATATTACTATATAGGCATACCTTGGAGATATTGTGGGTTTAGTTCCAAACCACCCCAATAAAGTGAATATCTGACTAAAGCAAGTTGCATGAATTTTTTTGGTTTCCCAGTACATATAATTATGTTTACACTATACTATATTTGATTGTGTGCAATAGCATTATGTGTAAAAAAAGTACATACCTTAATTTAAAAATAATTTATTGCTAAAAAATGCTAACAATCATCTGAACCTTCATTGAATTATAATATTTTTGCTGGTGGAGGGTCTTTCCTTGATGTTGATGACTGCTGACTAATAGGGTGGTGGTTGCTGAAGGTTGGGGTGGCTGTGGCAATTTCTTAAAATAAAACAACAACAGAGTTTGGTACATCAATTGACTCTTTCATGAAAGATTTCTCTGTAGCATGCAATGCTGTTTGACAGCATTTTACCTACACTAAATTCTTTCAAAATTGGAGTCAGTCCTCTCAAATCCTGCTGCTGCTTTACCAACTAAGTTTATGTAATATTCTAAATCCTTTGTTGTCATTTCAACAAGGTTTATAGCATCTTCACCAGGTGTAGATTCTATTTCAAAAAACCACTTTTTTTTTTTTTAAACAGAGTCTCACTCTGTTGCCCTATGTAGAGTGTAGTGGCATCATCATGACTCACTTCAACCCCAAACTCCTGCGCTCAAGGGATATTCCTGCCTCAACCTCCTCAGTAGCTGGGACTATAGGGGCAAGCCACCATGCCCAGCTAATTTTTCTATTTTTAGTAGAGACAGGACCTTGCTCTTGTTCAGCCTGGTCTCTAACTCCTGAGCTCAAGCAATCTGCCCGCCTTGGCCTCCCAGAGTGCTAGGATTACAGGTCTGAGTCACTTTGCCCAGCCTCAAGAAACCACTTTCTTTGCTCAGTCATAATTAGCAACTCTTCACCCATTCAAGTTTTATCATGGGATTGCAGCAATTCAGTCACATCTTCAGGTTCCATTTCGAATTCTAGTTCTCTTGTTCTTTTCACCACATATGCAGTTACTTCCTCCATTGAAGTCTTAACCCCTTCAAAGTCATCCATGAGGGTTGAAATCAGCTTCTTCCAAACTCCTATTAATGTTGATATTTTTACCTTTTTGCATGAATTATGAATGTTCTTAAAGATACCAAGAAGGGTAAATCCTTTCCATAAGGTTTTCAATTTAGTTTGCCTAGATTCATCAAAGGAATCACTATCTATGACAGCTATAGCCATATAAAATGTATTTCTTAAACACAAAGACTTGAAAGGCAAAGTTATTCCTTAATCCTTGAGCCGCAGAATGGATGTTGTGTTAGCAGACATGAAAACAACATTAATATTCTTGTGCATCTCCATCAGAGTTCTTGAGAGACCAGGTGTATTGTCAATGAAGAGTAATATTTTGAAAGAAATCTTTTTTTTCTTAAGAAGTAGGTCTTAACAATGAACTTAAAATTTTCAGTAAGCAATGCTGTAAACAGATGTGCTGTCATCCAGTCTTTGTTGTTCCATTTGTAGAGCACAAGCAGAACAGATTTAACATAATTCGTAAGGGCCTGAGGTTTTATGGAATGGTAAATGCTCACTGGCCTCAACTTAAAGTGGCATTAGCCCCTAACAGAAGAGAAAGCTTGCCCTTTGAAGCTTTGAAGCTGGGCATTGACTTCTCCTCTCCAGCTACTAAAGTCTTAGATGGCATTTTTTTCTAATATAAGCCTGTTTCATTTACATTGAAAATTTGTTGTCTAGTGTAGCCAAGTTCACAAATGATCTTAGCTAGATCTTCCAGATAACTTGCTGCAGTTTCTACATCAGCACTTGCTGCTTCACCTTACACTATTATGCTATGGAAATGACTTCTTTCCTTAAACCTCATGAACCGACCTCTGCTGGCTTTTAACTTTTCTTCTGCACCTTCTTCATCTCTTTTAGCCTTTCTAGAATTGAAGCGAGTTGGGGCCTTGCTCTGGATAAGGATTTGGCCTAAGGGAATGTTGTGATTGTTTTGGTGTTCTATCCATACCACTAAAAATTTCTCCATGTCAGCAATAAGGCTGTTTTTCTTTTTTTTTATCATTTGTGTGTTCACTAGAGTGATATTTTTAATTTCTTTGAAGAACTTTTCCTTTGAATTCACCACTTTTCTAATTGTTTGGTGCAAGAGGCCTAGAGTTTAGCTTATCTCTTCTCTCAACATGCCTTCCTCTCTAAGCTCAATCATTTCTAGCTTTTAATTTAAAGTGAGAGACTTGGAACTCTTCCTTTTCCTTGAACACTTATAGGCAATTGTAGGGTTATTAATTGGCCTAATATCATATTTTTTGTGCCTCAAGGAATAGGGAGGCCTGAGGTAAGGGAGAGAGATGGGGAATAGACAGTTGGTGGAGCAGTCAGTACTCATACAACATTTATTAAGATTGCTGTCTTATCTGGGTGAAGTTTGTGGTACCCCAAAGCATTTATAATAGTAACATCAGATACCACTGATCAAAGATCACCATAACGGATACAATAATAATGAAAAAGTTTGAAATAATGTATAAATTACCAAAATGTGTCACAGAGGCACAAAGTGAGCACGTGGTATTGGAACAATGGCACTGATAAACTTGATCAACACAGAGTTGCCACAAACCTTTAATTTGTAAAAAATACACAATACCTGTGAGGTTCAATAAACAAAGTGTGATGAAAGGTTGTATGCTTGTATTTGGGAAAGGCCCTTATTTCTTTCAAATTGTGATCCGTGGATATTAGCCCAGAAGTCAATTTTATACCATCATCTTGGACAGACCCAAATATTCACAGGCTATTTTTTAAATACTTAGTAATTGTATAAAAGAGCCACTTCTCATTCAAGTAGCATAATCCTCTTGATCCTTTCAAGTCACCCTTATGTCACTGTACTTTGTCTCCAATTGGATCTGGTCCTTTGGAACTAACAAGAGCTTCCTTTTTATGTCCCAGTTCAGTCATCTCACTTTGCAATTCCTAAGTCTATCAAATGCTCCTACTTCTGTCTCTTTCCATCTCACACAGGATTTTATCTCATACTTCAAATAGAAAATGGAACAACTAAATTTTCTGCCCTTTACTAACTGTCTTACACCTAAGCTTTTCTACGTACAAACCCATTCTTGCTTTCTTCCATCTAGTCTCTTCAGTAAGAGATCTCTACTGTTTTTCAAGACTCTGTGACAGGGAATTGTTGAATTAATCTCCACTAAATATTCTTAGGCACATGACATTTTAAGTAGCTCCCATGATTCTGGGACTCTTTTCTTGTTTTCTCAACACTATTTTATCTTGTTTTTGTCTCATAGTTCTCTGGCTACTATTTCTAGTGAAAATTGGTGAATCTTTATAGATATACCATTCTCCATCCATTTAAATATTGTTTTATCCAAAAGTTCTGTACTCAGCCCTATTCTTTGGTTGCATTAACCTCTCACCCTGAGAAATGTTATCCATACCCAGGATTTCAAATATTTGCCTCCTAAGTGGACCTGTCTACCAAACCAGCAATTTGAATCTAGTCCTACTTTTGAGATCTGTATAATCAACTTCCTGTATGCAACAGATGCCTCAAATTCAATAAGCATTATACTAAAATCATCTATCTATCTCTGTGTATCTGTTCCTCCCATTAGTTTACTTTATTCAATGAAGTGTGCCTCAGTCAGCATACTCATACAAATAAGAAATTTAGAAATCAGCCCCATACCTGAAGCCTCCTCGAGGTCTACCAATTCTATATCTCTTTTTTCTATATAATTTTTGATATGTCCCTTCTCTAGCCCCACCTTTCAACCATTTGTTCACATAGAAGTTATATATGCAACAACTTTGTACTAGGCACAGTATTTGGCTTTTCATTGCCTAAACCAGATTGCCATTATGCATTTCTTGCTTTATCTATTGGAATCATTATAAAAAGTGAATTCCATCACATCACCTCCTTACTTGATCCTTTGGTAAATCTTATTTGACTACAGGTTAAAGTCCAAGCTTTAATGCAAGATCCTTCTTGATCCAGCTCCCACCTATCTTTGCAGAATCAAATTTGTTTTGTTCTCTCAGGCCTTTCTAGCTGCCCATTTGGCTTCCTTTCTTTAGCCTATTTTTTTCTTCATTTATAGCTAGTCAAATCCCATAACACTTCTAAGATTCAACTCACTTGTGCATTGATCTTGGAAGATTTTCCAGATGTGTCCTCCAACAATGTGTTAAATATTTGACTTGCATTACAACACTCAGCATATGATCTTGTGTTACTCAGTCTATCTTTCTTTTTTATGGCAGAAAAAGTAATATCTCTTCTTCACCTATTACAAGGTTTGCAGCTGATATCACTATAAAAAACAAGACAAAAGTATAATAAATTTATTAATAAAAATTTTACATGACATGGAAGCCTTCAAAAATGAAGGCCCAAAGACCTAGGGAAAACTAAATTTTTATGCTAAGTCCAATAAAAGAAGTGGATAATTATGTAGAAACATGATTGGAAAAAAAAAAATATGATCTAATGGTAATCAACTGAGGGGGGGACCCAGCAAGACCTGTTTGATCTGATTCTTTTTGGTCTCTCTGTGTAGCCTTTCTTTCCTCCAGGTATAAAGCAGGACACCTGTGACATGAGGGTCTTATGACCAACTTTCAGGGGAGGTAGGGCAGAGTTCTCTTTCCAGGCTTTATGACTTGCTTTAGGGGGAAAGAAAGGCGAGAGACAGGAGGGCTGGAGAAAGTGAGAGAGATCTTGCTTCTGAGGCCCTCCTGTGTCCTTCAACTCAAAAATACTCCGCATGTCAAGGTGCCACACTTTGGGATATGATGCTTTGAACCCTGACATCTACTAAGCTGTGAATTCCTTGAGAGAAGGAGATGTGTCTTTTATCTCTTTATCTTCTATTTCTCAATGCACAGTGCCCAAATACCTTCTTGAATACAGAATTGAGTGAGAGATGATTGAAAATATTCTCATAGCTAAACTATGTAGCATGAAGCTACTGAGTATCTATACTTTAATTTCCCTACATGGAGTTGATTTTTATGAGTTAATAATTTTGGGAAGTCTTTGTTGAATTAATCTTTCCCTGACTACTTTGGCCTTTAGAGAAAACACTGTCATAAGAAAAGATTTTCCTTGGCAGAGCACTATCTACTTCCTAACTTGGTAAACATAACTGGCAAAGGAAACATACCTGACTGTTTCCTTTTTATTTATTTTAGATAGCACTAGCAATCTAAAATAAACAAATAAATAAATAATCAACATGCTGGTAGTTTGGCTCCAATATTATATTATATAGGGTTCTCTTAAAATTAATGTCATAAGGTATATATGTTAACATGTACTTTGAGGAAAGGAAAAATGTATACCAAAATTTGAAAGCAAGCACTACTAAATTTACTTGTCTCTAGCAGAAAAGAAGAAGCCAATTGTGAAAATTAGCATTTTTTTTGCCTCTGAGTAGTAGTTTCTATTTTCTGGAATTGACCAGTGTATTGGCCAGTGTTTGATGGGGAATAGGAATTTAAGTTGTAGAGTTATTTCAACAAATTTAAGAAAAATATCAAAAATAAGTAATTTTAAAGAAGCCTTCACAACCTGAGGAAATTGAAGAAAATATCTCCAATTCCATCTAATATTTTCAATTTTGTGCTATTTCATGTCTATGGGGAAGACAGCTATAAGATACAGTGATTATTTGCATTCAGATATCTCTGTTTATAAACTTTATTTAGGCTATCAGCCCTTAGCAACCCCAATAAAATAAAAGATACTCCAGGTATTCACATTTAAATTATTTTAACTAGCATATGTTTATTGAAAATGATTATACACCAGATTGTTTAAGATTCTGAGAGCTAAATATATGTAAAAAAAAAAAAAGTCTGGGCCAGGTGCAGTGACTCGTGCCTGTAATACCAGTGCTTTAGGAAGGACAAGGTGGGAGGATTGCTTGAGACCAGGAGTTCAAAACCAGTCTGAGCAACATAGTGAGACTCCATCACTACAAAAAATTTTTAAAATACTAGCCGGACATGGTGGTATGGTGCCTATAGTCCCAGCTACTCGGGAGGCTTAGGCAGAAGGATTGCTTGAACCCAGGAGTTTGAGGTTACAGTGAGCTATGATCACTCTACTTCACTCCAGTCTAGGTGAAAGAGTGACACCCTGTCTCTAAAAATAAGTAATTAAATAAATTTTAGAAATCTCTGCTGAAAGTGTTCCTGGAGGTGAGACTGGGGGAAGGGGGTGGTTGCCAAAAAAAAACAATAAGTAGAATATAGTGAGGTTTATGTTATTATGCAGCTAGTATGGAATTTTGTTGGAGTAAAGATGAAGGAGATAGTGAGGTAGAGACCAGAGGTATAATTTTCAAGTAATTTAGGCCCTAAGCTATACTTATGTCAATTATAAAGTGAAGTGAAGCACCCCGTCATTGGCTCGTTCTCTATTGTGTCCTACACACATAGCCCTAATCTTACTGCATCATTATCCTTCCTTTTGGAGCTAAACTATGAATTGCAACTGTAAACCTTGGGCCTCGCAGCCTCCTTGGCCTCCCACATGTGTGGCAGCCCAGCATGAATTCTGATTATGAGGACGGTGAGGCACTGCGCGTTGCCAGAACACACAGACGGGTGGCAGAAGTGGTTTTTCTTTCCCATAGCCCAGCTATTATGTAAGGCACATCAGGAAAGTGTGTACAAAATTGGCACCCAGGTGTTAAGGAAAAAGAAAAAAATATATATTGAATGTGCCAGGCTCAATTGAGCTCATTGTACTGCCTAGAAACCACTCTTGCTCCAGCTGCCCTTGAGACTGTCTGGAAGAATCACAGCAGAGCTGGAGTAAAGTACAAAAAAAGGTTAAAGGAATTTTTTTTAAAGAAAGAATTAAAAATAAAAGGAAAAAAACCCAGCTATCCCTGTTAGCTAATTTGGAATAAAGATGGTATGGAGGGTCTTGTCCCTTCTTTTAATTATTATTAAAAGACAAATAACATTTGTCTTTATACATTATACATTTATACATTAATACATTTCAGAAAACTGTAAAGGGGTCAATATTACCCGTATAACACAACTCTAAAAACGATTATCATCATTTTTTTCCCTTTTGTTGTCCCTGTGCATTATGCAAATTGCTTAATTCATGGAATTGGTTGCATTTTTGTCTATAGTATTTCCCTTCCTTCCCTCTCTCTCTCCTTCCTTCCTTCCTTTCTTCCTTCCTTCCTTCTTTCTGCTTTTCTCTCTTTCTTCTCCTTCTCTTTCTTTCTTCATTTCTGGCTTGTTTTTCACCCTTCAGTGATCTGATATACCTGAAATTAATGGCTACAATCACAGTATAAATAGTATAGACTGCTATCATAAAAGCTGTTTAACTTCTGGAGTCTCAACTTCCACATCTGCAAAATGTGTTTAATATCATTTGCCTCCTCAGCTAGCTCTTATGCTAATTATATGAGATCACACCCTATCACAGTTGCTGGCGTGAAATGGACTCTAGCAATTTATGCAACTGTCATTGTATAGCTCTATAGCTTTTCCTTGTTTTGAATATTTTCCTTGGAATAAATTACTATAATAAAAGTTATAAAAGTTTTCATGTATTTTTAAATATTGCCAAATTGCATTATAAAAGATATATGCAAATTTGATTTAACATTGTGATAAAACAAGAATAGAAAAATTAGCTCCTATTTCATTCCTTACACCAAAATTCAAAACTGATTACATATTTAAATAGAGTGAATAAAATCGAAATGTCTTAGAAGAAATTAAAAACATTTATTTACATAGTCTATGGTGGAAAAGATTTTCTAAACCAAGGAGAAAGGGTAGAAGGTATAAAACTTATAATTTCATTGATTTTGCTACAATTAAAAGAACTGTAAACATCAAAAAAGTCACAAGATCGGGAAAGCAAATAACAAACTTGGAATAATGTTTTCAAAAGTTTTTCTGGAAAAAATTTTATATTCCTATGTAGAGAGAGGGTTCTCACAAATGAACAACTAAAAGATAGAAAAATGCAAAGGGGACATGGAGAAGACATTTACAAGAGTTGTCCCAATTTAATAATCATATTAAGGCATGCTTAATCTTACTAGCTATAACATAATTGCAATTTAATACAATAGCATTGTACACGGAGAAGATTAACAGAGATTAAGTAAAAAGAATAGTGTTGGTGTAGTTGCAGAATACGGGCGCTCTCTCTTCTGCTATTGGAAGTCTATTAGTAAAAAAATTTTAGAGTAAATTGACAATGCACATAAAATACTTTAAAATTTTGCTTACTTTCTAACATCCTTATTTCTAAAAATATATCCTAAGGATATCAGCATGTATTTTCATTAAACAATAGATCCTATTATTGCTGTTTTTACTAGTGCAGAGATAAAAAACAAAATGTAAAATAATGTCAAGTAACAATAATATGAATTGATATATCCTTACCATGGAATAATCAAGTTGATGTGGTAGAATAATATTGATTGACAAGACAAAATTTATTACAATATTGTTAAATACAAAAAATCAAGTAAAATATGTCCAACATAATAGCATTAAAAATATGCAATATGTGTAAATATGTATATATATAAATTGACTCTTGAACAACATGGGTTTGAACTGCATGGGTCTACATGGATTTTTTTCTGTTTCTGCCACCCCTGAGACAGCAAAACCAACCCCTCCTCTTCCTCCTCCTCCTCACTTTGCACAACGTGAACAGGATGATGAGGATGAAGACCTTTATGACGATCCACTTCCACTTCCATTTAATGAATAGTAAATACATTTTCTCTTCCTTATGGTATTCTTAATAACATTTTCTTTTCTCTAGCTTTCTTTATTGTGAGAAAACAATATATAATGTATAACAAACAAAAATATGTGTTAATTAACTGTTTATGTCATCAATGAGGCTTCCAGTCAACAGCAAACTATTAGTAGTTAAGTTTTGGGGCAGTCAAAAGTTGTTTGCAGATTTTCAACTCCGTGGGGGCTTCGCACCTCTAACCCCCACATTGTTCAAAGGTCAACTCTATGTATCCATATAGTATTTATATATATAAACATATATAATGTGTGTTTTTGTATATACAAATACATATATTTATGTATAAATATATGTAGATATACCACCATATTTTATAAGTGTATATAAATGTATACATTTCTGCATGTACAAATACATATATTTGCATGTAAACTTTCATAAGTTTGTGTAGAGAGTGTAAGGAACACTACTTATTCCCCAAATTAATTGAAAGTTTCTCTGGATATTTTCACCATGAATTATTTAAATTTTATGTTAACATTTGGCTTCACCATATATTCTAGAATGTCACCAATAAACATATTTTATATTAAGAAAACTAATAAAATAATTATTGAAAAAAACAGTAAACGAATGTTTTATTGTAGTTGCATCAATGTTATGTGCATGTTAAACAAGTTTTTCCTCATTAATTGGTAAAATATATCAAAATATTAATATACAAAAGAAATATCTTATAATGCATTTTTTCAATTACTAATATGATAGAGTTTTTTTCTACATTTTTATTAATTACATTTCCTTTCTGTAACCTGAGTGTTAAATGCAGTGATTAATTTACTTACAGAGACTTTACATTAAACTGTAAATATTATAAGTATGACACATATATTAGTCATTAATCTTAATCACATTTGTTATTAGCATTGTCCTAGCCTATTTTTGGAATGTTGTCAGCTTTTTAATTTTTTTGTAGTTGTGTGTTTTGTTAGTTGTAATATGCTCAAATCTGGAATTCTTTTTACTTGTATACTTTAAGAGTTAAATTTAATTACTCAATTAAATCTTACTTGATACATAAAGCATATAGGTTTCATAATCCAGTTATTTTTAATAATTTGGTTGTTATTTCATTAATCAACCTATCATTTGTCCAGAATCTGCAACAAAGCAAAAAGACAGCTAGGATCCCACTGTAATGCAGCCTTTGGCAGAAGGTAGACAGTGGCATGAGCTATGCAGCATATTTGCTGTTCATGCATTTAGCAGATGACACTGTATTTTTTCTTTAAATTTCAAAGTCTCACATCTCTAGACTACAAGTTCTAAAACTCTATTTAGATCACATCGCATTGTACTGAAATATTAAATGTGCCCCAAGTAATTGAATTATACAAATGCCAAGAACTAACTTCAGTTTGTTTCTCTTCACTACCTTGGCCAAAAAGGACAGGGTTGTATTCTATACAGACAAAAATTTCTGCATCACAATTTGCAAAAGGAAAGAATAGAAAGTTTTTTGTTGCTAGAGTAAATGATGCCAGCAATGACAGGAGCCGAGGTAAAGCAGTAAAATTGCACTGGATGATGAGAATCTTTTCAGAGCAGTTAGATGAGTCAGAGCTTTATCCTAGAAGTAATGTATGTTATTTTACAGTTTTTGGGAAAGTCTGTTACAAAATAAGTTCTCTTATTGAGAACCTGCTAAGTGCCAGGCACAGCAATGGCCACTGGAAATGCACACATTGAAGAAGTTTGACTTGTCCTCACTTGTAAGAAACAAAAATAAGAAATGCAATGATGGAAAAAAAAAAAAGTTTTGGATGACAAGCACTGTGACCAGCTTAGGAAAGATGGTGGCTATCACTGGGCCAGGCACTGGTATGTGTAAATGATAGGTGATTAATTGCTGAAAACCCTTTTTTAAAGGAAGGATCCCTCTAATGAAGAAAAGCCTTTTTTCACATTGTATATAAATATGTATTTGAGCCCATAATATTGTTTTAAGAAATGAGCTCAAGTTAAATATGATAACATATATAAATAACCTAGAACAGTGAGTGACTTATGGTTAGGTCTCAAATAATAATTAATTGAAATCTTTATACAACTTATGAGTGTTAAACCCAAATACCATTTCTGGAGTTGTTATTTATTGAGTATTAGCAGGTCTTAATTGGAAGTCAGGCCTGATGATCTGAGCAGTAAACAGGAGAAACTCTTTCCTCAATGAATGGACACTGGAGGTAAAGTGATCTCCATTATCTCCTCAAAGGCCCACCGCTTTAATATGCTTCTTACATTAATGAATGACCTTTCTATCATTTAGCTGTGCCCAAATCTAACACCAAAGGCACCCAGATAAAACAGCATCTCTAATCAAAACTGAACAAACTCTCACTCATTTATTCAGTCTTTTGTAAGAATGTGTTTTATTGATTTAGCCTTCTGCAAGTAGCATGGATATTATCAAAGAAAAGATTCTTTTGAACAGATGCTGCGCTTTTGTTGTTGCTTTTGTCATTGTTCAAAATCTGACTCCAGTCTAAAATAGTTAAGATTTTTTGACCACAGTCATACTTGAATAGAAGTCTCAGGACCTAAAACCAAGACTCCCCTGTATGTCAATAATAGTGATAGAACTTTTATTTATAGAACAAAGAGACAGCCCATTTCAAATGCTTATGTTAATTGTGTTGAGAAAAGACTTGAAACTATTCTTTTAAAATACTTTTAAAATCCTAATTAATACTTTACATTTGTTATAGGATGTCATAATTTACAAAGTTTACATATATATATTTTTTAAATTTAGCCTAACAGTCTCCTGTGTATTAGTAAGTTACAAGTATTATAAATGACAGAACCACAACCAAAGTTGCTGGAGAGGCAGTGTAACTACAGTGCAGGGGTTACAAGCATGGACTCTGGAGTGAAACACACCAGGGTTTGAATTCTGACAATATTACTACTCTGTAACTACTGATTAATTTTAAGTTGATTACAATTCACTGGCTTCATTAGTACAATGACTATAACCATATTTATTTTACATAGCTGTTTTAAGTATAAGTGGGACAATCTATATAAAACACCGTGTGGTGCCTGAAAGAGAGTAGTCATTCATCAAATGTCAACTAGTTTTATTATCTGTGTTTATCTTGAAAGCAAATGGCAGAGCCAGAGTCAAGATTCTGGTTTCTGGCACCTACTCCATTACTTTGATTTTACATTTTAGTATTGTGGCAGGTGGACTAAAAATTGGTCTGCAGAGACATCAGTTCCTAACGCCTGGAACCTGTAATTATTACCTTATTTGGAAAAAGAACCTTTGCAGATGTGTTTAAATTAAGGATCTTGGGATAGGGAGATGATTCTGGATCATCTTGGTGGGCTCTCAATGTCATCACAAGTTCCCTTATAAAAGAGAGGCAGAGGGACATTTGATGTACAGAGGACAAGGTGATGTGAAGATGGGAGCACAGATTACAGTGATGAAGCCACAAACCCGGGAATGCTGGCGTTCACTGGTAGCTGGAAGAGGCAAGGAATGGATTCTCCTGCATGGCCTTCGGATGGAGTGCAGCCCTGCTGACACTTTCATTTCAGACATCTAGCCTGCAGAATTGTGACAAAATAAATATCTGTTGTTTTAAGTCACATTGTAGTAATGTTTTACAGTGGCAATAGAAAACTAACATAATCAGGCATATTCATCAACTAAAATAATTTCTTATGTTTTTTCTTATGAACTATGTTGATAGCTAATAATATTAGGAGAGTAGCTTACCATTTTATGAACATGTAGTATAGACCAGGCACAGTGTTAAAAGTTTTTGATACACCATTTCATTTCCCAAGAATCCAGGAAGCATTTCTCTTGGCAATGAGATCCTTCAGTACAGGAAACTAAAAAATTCTATTAAATATTACAGCTGATGTCACTTCACCTGCCATGGAACTTGAATGCTCTTTGAGGACACGAATGGACCAGGCACACTTCAGCTGCAGGACGTAGGATTAATCACTTATTTCTATTCTGTTTCTAATTCACCTAAAACCGTATGTTCTTATTATCAAGATAAATAAAAGAGATATCTGTGAATAATAAACAAAAAAATCATAGTATAAGGAACTTTTCAGGGAAAGAGGTTGTTAACCTGCAAGATTACCAGATTTATATTATCCTGTATGGAACTCTTTAAAGCTAACCAGAATAATATAGCTTCTGGTTTTTAAAAACATAATTTTTAATCAGCAGAGGATCAATACTAATTTGAAAAATGTTTTGCTCACCAAGAAAGACATTATTTCCACAATTCCAAGGGTGCCAGATTCTCTGAAAAATGATAGTTTTGTCCCAGGAGCTATTCTTTAATCCAAATTGTGGTTAAAAACACTTTGATGCAAGTTCAAAACCTCCCAGTACATAAAGAGTTTAGTGCTTTTCCTCTGACATAAAAGTTTTTCTCAAGTAGAGTTTTAGGATTTATTACCCTTCCTCCCATATTCTGAAACAAGAAAAGAATTGTTACTCTGAAAATTTGGAACACTTGGGAATTCAGAGAAATTGCATGGAAATTTTTGTGAATAGATATTAGTTTTCATTTTTCTGAGTAAAGGTTTCATAGTTTTTACTAGTTTTTCACAGTGACTTATGATTCTCAATGTCATCACAAGTTCCCTTATAAAAGGGAGGCAGAGGGACATTTGATGTTAGCTTAAAATAAACTTGTTTCTTTAAATCTAGCATAAGCTTAGTAATCATATAGTTATGATCACTATAAATTTATTATTATTTATTATTTTTTAATTTCAGTTTTAGATTGTTCAGAAGTCAGTGATCATGGCCAATTACAGAACTCTAATCATGCTGACACAATACCATACATTCAGCTTACACATTCATTGTTGATGCTACCTTCCGTTCTTCCATTTCTGTCTTCACCTCACCTACCAGCTCTATGTTTGCCTTGAGGTTTCACATTTTGGCAATTTAAAATATATCTTGTTCTAACTTTGCATATGCACACATGATTCTTTCTGGTCTTCATCACCTTTCTGAATTTTATTTCAATTTAACTTTCTCATACAAAAAGTCAATTTTAGGTAATTGATGTGGCAAAGGCAAATTTTACATTGAGTCACATAATTATCTCCGGCAATGGAACGTGAATAGAAGTGGAAGGTGCCACTTTCATACCTGGACTGTGTAATATTCTATAATATTCTCTGATCACACTCTATCCTCTTGTATTTATTAGATAGCTGAAACAGAAGGCTTAGAGAAGGCCCTATGGTGTGGCAGAACCACTAGACAGAAAAAGCCGGGCCCCCTCAGTCACTACTTGGAAGCCTGCTTGCCAACAACTACTTAGATTGTAATTTGAGAGAGAAATTAGCTATTATTGTGTGAAACCCTTAAGAATTTAGGATTGTTCACTATAGCTGCTCATGTTAATTATCATCCTCACACATGGAAATATACTTGGTTGGTTCCAATTGTCTAGTTTTCTCTTCCTTTGTGGGTCCCTGAAATTGGGTCTCTATTTCTATCATTGGCAGAGTAATCAAGTTCTTTCTTCTTCTTCATCACTCCCATCTGATCTCACTGAATTTTTAAATAGAACTTTTACTTTTTACTGTATCTGGGTGTCTATAAACTTAAATCTTTATGCAAATAAGAATAAGTCAGTTTTGGTGTTCCAGCTTCATACATTTTTTTGTTTTTCTTACCCCTCTTCAGATTTAATCCAACTGTCCTTGAATGTATCACAGGGTGGAAACCCCCACTTTATGGTAAGAATCCCTCCTGTGAGAGCTTACAGCAATTAAAGCCATTAACATCAGAGGAGGGGAGATGAACTCCTCTGGTCATTTAGCTCTTTCCATACACAGCCCTGTACTTTCAAAAAAACTCCAAGTTCTCAAGGTCTTGAATTATTTACAGGACTGTTGATAATCTTGTGACTTATACATTTCCATATCTGGGATTGTGATCTTCATTAATAAAATTTTCACTTGTTCCCTGAGGTTACATTTGTGGTAGTGCTGATCATAATCTCAAAGGACACAGTCATGAATGCCATAATTCCAAATGTTGAAATCCTAAAAGATCAAAATCACTAAAGTCTAAATCTCTAATATCTAAATTCCTAAAATCTAAAATCCCAAAAAACCCAGTCCTAAAATACTGTAATCCCAAATGTTGACATCCTCTTGAAATCCAAATTATGGAGAAGAGATCCATGCATTTTCTGTTGTACCCAGGAAAGTTGCATGCATCATGTTAGGTGGAAATATTACCTTGTCATTGTCTTTCTTTGGAAAATAAGTATGGTTTAAGGAGATGTGTATGGGTGCCAAGCCAATAAGGGGTAGACTTGTGCACTTAATTTTAGGTGTCAACTTGACTAGATTAAGGATTGCCTAGAAACTTTGTAAAGAATTATTTTGGGTGTGTCTGTGAGCATGTTTCCAGAGGTTAGTGTGTGAGTCTGAGTGGAAAACATGGGGCACATCTTCCCTCAATGCTGGTGAGCACAATCCAATCAGTTCGGGACCTGGAGGGAACAAATACAGAGAAGTTTAATGGGTCTCTCTCAGAGCTGGGACAAATGTTTCTTCTGCTGCCTTGGGTATCAGAAGTTTGACTCCATGAACGTACATTATCACAACGTTGACTATGTGTGTGTAAGCATTGTGTATGTATGTAAATATGTTGAAACTTCCTCAATAAATGAAGAGATGTCCTTCTTGTACATGTGCATTTGTGAAAGATAAAATTTCTTGAGATTTCGGCTCTCTGTGTGACTGCATATGTTGTGATGACCCATCAAGGTTTTAGATCAATCTTATCAAAGACTTAGGTTGTCCATCACAGTATTTCAGATGTTTGCAGTTATAAAGCTGGGTGAACACAATTACCAAACATAGTGATATGATTTATATACTTCATTTTTTGACCTATGTCTTTATGAATATGGTTTGTCTGCTCATAACTATTATACCTGTGCAATTGTCATTAGTATACCTGCATGTTTATGCTTGGAAAAATATGTGTGTTATTAATACCTATTTTATTGTGCAAAGTGGCCTATGAAGTGTTCTGCCATGTTTTTACATTTCACAAATAAATCCCCTTTTAAAAATATAAATAAATGTCTATTAAAGAATTTAAAAAAAATTTTTTTCCAGAATTATATTTTTGGGATTTTGATCTTTCAGAATTGTGATTTCTGAGATTTGAGACTTGGGACATTTTGATCATTCAGGATTTCAACATTCAGGATTGTGACATGCAGAATTGTGTCTTTTGGTAATATGGCCCAAACCCCATTTTTAGGCACTTTCAAGGGAGAAAACTTTATCACTCCTTTACAGTGAGAGTCACTATACCACAGTACTGATTGAGGACATCAATTTTGAGGCCATACATATCTGGATTCTAATCCCACCTTTGCCACTTTGTTTATCTGAAAAAGCTCCCCAGCCGTGACTGCCCTTCTTCTTATTTTGGGGAAATCATTACTGAAGAGCTTTCTCAGATACTCACAGCACGTTAATAATTCTGTTCAGGGAAGGCTTCTGGACTCTCAAACAGCACTCAGGTATTTCTGACTACATTCTGAATATGGGTTGAAGAGATGCAACAACATAGGGAAATCTATAAAGATTTAGATCTACATATCACAGCAAACTATCTTAGCCTAACACCCTAAACTTTGATTTACTTATATTCTCATACAACTTCCTATAATCTTTGACAATACAGTCAGGTGACACTGCAATAAAGTCCATCCTTTCACCTCAGTTACCATATTGTGGTTGGATACAATTAGCTGCTGATGAGTTGATATACAACCCACAGCTCAATTCTGAAAGGACTTAGATGCACTTGTCTTACAGCAAACCATCCTGGACTAACATCCTCAATTCTTATTTACTCCAGACATTGGATAAGATGTGAGTGGATGATGATCTAAGGGAAAAAAGTCTTCAACAGACAACAAGTAGATAGGAAATGCCTCTCCTCTGCTCAGAGGTGGCTAATTCTATTATAGGTGTGATGATTCAGGTATTTTGAATAATAGGGAAAAATTATGTCTGTAAAGAAGAAGGAACTGGCTGATTATTGCTAAATTGTATTGATGTCCTGCAGAAGGTAAATGAGAGACCAAAAGCTGATAATGGCTAAATAAGAGCCAGAGAGCTTCTGTGGTAGCTTACAAAGAGGCCCTTATCACCTGTAATGGAATGATGGATGCATTTGAGTAGCAAGCTGGAGACCTAATTGTTAAGAGTAAAAGAGCTCCAAAGACATTTGAATGCTAAGTCAAGGCAGGTCTTTTATGCCAAGATTAGGACTCTAGTAGAGAAAAATCTTTGATTCTAAAAACTCAGAGAAGGCCATTGGAGTGGATGTCCCTAAGGATGTTGACCTTACAACCTAGACCATCAGACCACCATATGGTGGTCAACACTTTCCTAGAAAGTGTTGGGTAACTTGCTGTACTGGAATAGGTTTCAGAAGCCTCTCCCCCATAAGACAACATGAGTTGTCCCTCTTCTCAGACTTCTCCCATCACTTCTCCCATCACCTCTCCCAGCTGTCAGGCCACAAATAAGGAATAAATTATGGTATAACTCAGCTGTAACATGATGGCTCTAATAATTGAGTAAAGAACTATATACCTAAATAATTTCAAGAACTAGTTGGCATGTACCAGTAGGACCCAGAGAAATACTCCTAGGATTGGATTTTAAGGGTGCTTGATTAATGAGGTTAGAGTATAAGACTCGGTAATCAAGAATTTATTGTCTAAGAGATACCTTATTGAGATATTAGACTTAGCACATTGGCAATGACTTGAGAAGATAGGGTAAATTCACTGCTTAGTGACTTTTAGGAGCCTAGGAAAAATCATAGCCAATACTCAGTGTAGTAGAAATGTCTAAAGTGCTCTAACACATGGTGGAGGAAGAAATAAAGAAGCTGTGTGAAGTGAGCATGTTAGAATGTACATATGACATTAAAGCTGAAAATTCTACTGGCAGATTATTTTCCACAAGAAGGCAAGATGTTGACTATTGACCAAGGGCATCTGGAATGTATTAGGGAAAGAGACACTAATATCACTAAGAAGTTCTGTGATAACTCTTGTATGCAAGAGGGAGCTGGCTATAGGAGAGAGAATTGCAGACGGTGCTCATTAACATATATGGAGATGAAGAGACCCTGAAGCAAGAGGAGTTAAGAAGCGACACATTAACCACCAGAAACCAAGATCTTCAGTTACTATAACAACTTACAAGGTCAAAAGAGCAGCCAAGGGTACTTGACCTTTAGAGAGTCAAGAAGGTTAATAAAGTATGGTGTCCCTAAAGGTGAAATAGATAGCCAACAAGGGTATTGTTTAACATCTATTACAAAAAGAAGAAAAAATAGAATGGAAAAGCAGACTATAGGTATTAATTTCAATAAAAAAAAATAAGATCTCTTACTTAGTTCCAGGACATAAACTGATGTTCAGATCCAGAATCCACTGATTAAGAAAGTAGCCAGGTTCCTAGAGGGAAGGAACCTGCAATGCTGTGGCAAAGGCATAGTGTAAGATTCCCCAGGCACCTATGGCCAATTACTCAAATGAATACACCTGGAGAAAAGGGACAGGGAAATGATAAGACACTCTGAGGACTATTGGCATAGGGGCCCGCTATGGTTAGAATGTTTGTCCCTGTTTAAACAAGTTTTGAAACTTAACCCCTAATGTAATGGGAATAAGGAGGTGGAACTTTTAAGATATGATTAGGTTATCAGGGCTTTGCTCTCAAGAATGATTAATCCATTTATGGATTAATAGATTAGTGGATTAATGAGTCTATGGATTAATGGATGAATGGGTTAATGTGTTAATGGATTAATGGGTTATCTAGGGAGTGGATTAATTATCATGAGAGTGGGTCTGTTATAAATCCTGGTTTGCTCTCTCATGAGCCCACTCCCTACCTGTGCACCTTCAGGACTGTGCAGAGAGTCCTCACCAGTAAGAAGGCTCTCATCAGATGTGGCCCTTTGGACCTTGGACTTCACAGCATCTAGAACTGTAAGAAATAAATTTCTTTAATTGATAGATTACCCAGTGTCAGATATTCAGTTATAGCAGCAGAAAACAGGCTAAAATGAAGCCAAATTGACACCCATATCTGCAGACCCAAAGGATCATGATCCCCCTGTTATGGTTAAAGCCTATGGGGACCTGATGATAAATTGTATAATGAAGTCTTGTTTAAAGTCCAGTTCACAGTGAGGGCACTGTGTCCATGGACCCATGCAGTGGTTATTTCCCCAGTTCTCAATTGCACCACTGAAATTCATTCACTTGGCAGGTAGAGTAGCACTCACTTTAGGTACCTGCAGTGTGGAGCGAGAACTATCATCACAAGGAAAGTCAAATAAAAACCTCTAAACGCCCTCACCCAACACACACAGACATCCACATAAGTCAATAAAGTAAATAAACAAAATAAAACACCATTTTATCTTTGAGGAAATGGAAGTGCTAACATTAAAGACCTAAAGGAAGCACGGATAGCGGATCCTGTAATATATCCATTTAACTTACCAGCTGCCTCTTCTAGAAGCCTGATAGATACAGGAGGATGACTGTAGACTACTGCAGACTTTACCAAGTTGTAACCCTGATCACAGCTGTTGTGCTATGTATATTATAATTGCTGTAGTAGATACCATCACCCACAGTATGTGGTTATTTCTTTTCCATTGCAGTTAAAAAAGAGGATCAGGAACAATTTGACTTTGCATGGAATGGAAAATAATATTAATTAATATTTTTGTCTTAGAGCTATGTTTATGCTTTTATTCTCTGTTATGATATAATGTGAAGAGATCTGGATCTCCCAGACATCTCACAAATGTCACACAGATCCCTTACGTTGACATACAGAAGGGAAAGAGCAGGTAAAGTGGCTAGAACAAAGAAGGTCTTGGTAAGATACAGAGAGTGGGAGAAAAACCCTAAGAAGATTCATAAACTGGCTGCTTCAAAATTTTTTGGGTTTATAGGTCAGATTGCCTCCTCCAAAGTGAAAAACAATTTGCTATATCTTGCATACTCCCACAAAAGGAGGAAGTATAGTGCCGGGTAGATTTCTCTGAGTTCTGAAGGCAATATGTTCCTAGGAATATTGGCATAAGAAGCTTGCAGTTTTGAGTGGGGCCTGAAGAAGACAAGGGCACTGTGATAGGCACAACCACCGTGCAATTAGCACCCTCCTTTTTGGGGCACGTGATCTGTAGAACCTGGAATGTTGGAGAGGTCAATTGTAGATATGTACTGTGAAGTTTGTGAAAAGTATCAGAAGGGGAGTCACAATGCAGGCCCCTGGAAGTTTAGGATAAGGCTATGCCATCTGCAGCTGAGTGTTTTACACTCTTCCAGAAACAGGCCGTGTTGTGTTACCAAGCCACAGTAGAGAGAGAACACCCGAACATGCTACACCAAGTGACCAGGCATTTAGAACTATCCTTTATCTGCTCAGTTTTGTCATACTTACCAAGTCATAAAGTCAGGTGGACTTAGCAATAGCCCACAGTAAAATGGAAATGTACAACCTGGATAGAGGCCAAGCAGGACCAATGGGCACCAGTAAGTTGTTAATAGGTAGTTCAGACACCTTAATTCACCAACCATCTAATTCAATGCTGGCAGTTGCTGATTTTGCATGCATAATCTGCTTCCTAATGTTACTGTAAACTCAAACAGACTATTGATATTATAACATCAGTGAACCAAAATATTTTTCATAAATCAACATTTCTTAAGTATTGCCTTTAATTAAATAATTTCCCTTTCTTTTTTTCTCTTTGACCATTTTCAGGACTGTTTCTGTTTGCAACTCACAGTCCCTTACATACAAATTATGAATGAAAGAAAAAAAATTCATAGTAATGAATATAAATTCCCATAGAATCCTGGTAAAAGTCATTATGGACAGTTTTATAAAACAAAGGTCCATTTTAAAACCAAGTTTTAAAGAAGTCAGGTAAAGTTATGGAAAGGAAGATAATGGAAAATAATGAATACAGAAAAGTAGGTGAATATGTACAGTTATTTTTATGTAATTGAAGTTTACAGCGAGAGCAAAATTCAAAAACAAAGCATTTATAAACAATATTCATATTTATTTAATTTTCAAAGGTATTATATGAATAGGAAATTCAGTTGGCTGAACCCTTATGTCTGAGTTAAATCACTGGACCATTAGGTTTTTACACAATATCACTAATGTGACCTAATGAATTAATAAAATTCAGAAGCACAAAGAACAGGACAATGTGTGCCACATGGATGGAAAAAAACATTAAGACAAAAGTATATTCTGAGCTTTACCAATACCATACCTCTCATTCCTCAGGTTCTACATTCTGTATTTGCTAAGATATAAAAGTAAAAATCTGAAGACAAAGCTGGCTTTCAATTGTGGACTTCTATAACTTCTATAAGCCATTATGAACTGTCTCAGATTTTAGAGTCTATCTCTTCTAATCTAGACACTGAATGTGCTTGAATAGTTTTATTTGCTATATTGTTAGGTTTATGTAGAAAATGCTAAAAGGACCTCTAACATAGCTCTGCATTAACAAAACTCTCATGCAAAAATAAAGGTTGTGACTTCTTAGCTGAAGGGCGAAAGGGAACATAAAGGGCTGATTCTGAGAATACAGCCTGCCTCTACAAAGTCTAATTAACAAAAGACCTTTAGGAGGGTTGGACGCAGGTATGAGTGGATTTTTCTGAAGTGCATTCATTGGATAAATTAGGTAGCACTCACTAGTTCAATCCTATGCCAAGTCATTGCCATACTAGATTATATTATTAGTAGCCAGCCTGGCCTCATGTTTTTGTCAACAACTGAAAAGAACTGAAATTACTGGGAGAAAAATGTATTGAAGTGTCAACATTACACTGTGCTTTTCATTGGCAGAGTAGTCTTCTATTCTCTTGTGGACAACCAATTCATATTCAAATTTGGTAAGTCTCTGCTAACACTCATGGCCACAGATGTTATTGGTGGTCATAAGTGCAGTCAATGCCTCTTAAAAATTTTGCCACACTCTTTTATTTACCTTATGTATCAGAACACCTGAACTTCCTTTTTGGTCATTAAGAATTTATAGTTTCCGGGGATCACTGGGTAATCTTTTATTTTAAGAGAACATAGAATTGGAAATTACAGTGTGCTCAGAAATAGCTAGCATTTCAAAGGCTAAAAGATTCACTGAAATCATGAAATGTGGACACGTGATTCCTGGAAATACTAACAATTGTATATTTATGTTTAGAATTATAGATAACTATGAAAAGATGAGGATGAATTTTTATAATTGTAGGTGCAATTAATCATTGGCCCTTAACTCTGCTTCTTGGCACTGTAAGTGTAAAACTAATGTTGTGTTTCTTAAATAGAATTATCAGTGGAGTATTTACTTCTATATTAATTCCTGCCTAAATCTAAATGCTAAATGTGGTTTGCTTAACTTCATATAATATCTTTACATATTTGCTCTTTATCATTTCATGGAAGCTTATTTCTTAAGTTCTGAAATTAGAGTTTGACAAATCCAGAATAATTTTTAAAAGTAAGGGAAGTGCATTTTGTAAAATCTTTGTTATATTTGGTGCCAAGAGGAACAATATCTATATTATAAAAAAAAGAATTTGATGGTAAAAAAGTCAATTAAACAAATAATAATTTTATCAATTAACACTTAAACTAACGGACTTTATTGGATTAACTGAATTGTTTCAGTGCTTTTCCTTATATCTGCATGCCTGATAGAGCCAAACATCCTGTTCCTAGCATGATAAAGTCATATTTCAGAAAAGAATATAGCAGTAAATATGAGTATGGGGGTGATATTTATTATTAAAACAGTAAAACTAAACCTGTTTTAAAGGGATATTAAGAGCCTTTTCACATTTTGTCATTCTCACAATAGTTCATAATGAATAAGGAAAGTATTTATAATATGTCTTATAATAATTCACATATGATGTAGAAGAGTACTCTAACAGAGCCCTCAATTTAACAGAGGAAAGATGTAGATACTTGTACTGACTCTGCCACAGATCAGCTGTTTGACACACACAAACCAAATTTCCACTTCTTTGAAGCCTTTGTTTTTCCCTTCCATCTGTAGGACTTGAATTGATTCTTGTGAAATCTTTGGGGTTCCAAAGAGATATTTGAACCAGCCCCTAATATGTAAACTTTATGAGAAATATCCTTACTACTCTTTCTCCAGTTTCTTGACATTTCCAGGCATATAGTAGACACTTACTAAGTTGCTCAGAGAATTGTTAGATAGTAATTGGCTAGATGGAAGTAGAGACAGAATTTCAGCTCTCAGCATCACTTTAATCAGACATTTTTTATGTTTTATTTATGATATTACTATTAAGATTTGTTTGTCTTAAGAAATCCAATATTTAAAAAAAGCTTTGTAGACCTTGGCTGGATGATCTTTGTGATCTGTCCTAATTTTATAAAAATGAGGCCTTATGAATTTTTGCTTACTGAGTGTTTTGAAGCTGAAATAGAGATGGCATTAGAAACCAAGCATTCTGGCATGGTAGTCAGATTTTTTTTCCCATGCAGTAAGCAAGATCTACCCAAAGGGATATTTCATTTAAAAAAGTAATTACTCAGCCTTTTTGAAATCTTCAAGGAACCAAAGGAATAGACTATAATAGTTAAAAACATGGTTTGAAGGTAGTCTTGGGTTCCTGGCCCAATTCTGTCCTTTACAACCAGCTTGAGTATTTAATCTGTAAAATGAAATGGTAATAATACTTCCTTATGGAATATTTGTGAAAATATAAATAACATAACAGCATAACAAACTAAAAAGCAGTGAACTGAAAAATATGTTACAATTATCCATATACAGCACAGAAAGAATAAAAGATGGAACATAGAATTTTAAGGTTAAAAGTTTAAAAAATATAGTACGCATTCTAAAATTACATTTAATTTTAGTTCTAAAAGGATGGGAAAGAAAGACTAGAAAAAATTAAAAATTGAAAAGAGAGATGAGTCTTTCCAAATACTTTCTACAGATTCAAGAAACTGAAAGAATACCAACTACAACAAATAAAAAGCTGTGAGCAACTAGAAACATCATTGTGAAGACTACCAAAAATAACAGCCAGAAAAAAAAAAAACCCAGAGAAATGAAAGAGAGATTATCTCTAAATGTTTGGCTATTAGATTATCAGTTAATTTATTAACAAAAACAATGAAAATCTAAACCAGAGTATTAATAGCTTCAATGTGTTCAAAGTAAAAGCTCCCAATATAGAATTTTACATCCATCAAAAAAATACTGTCAATAATGATAAAAAATGAAGACATTTCAGAAATGCAAAACCAGAAAGTTTGATAACAGTAACCTCTCACTGAATTAAATATTATAAAAGATTGCTTTGTATGTAACACAAAAGAGATTCTATATGGAAGAAGAAATGAGGAGCAAAGTAAGTAATAAACATAGCTAAAAAGAAATAATTATTTACTATGTAAAATAACATTATTGATTTGTGATGGGGTTCCAGAGACAGGATCAAAATACATGACAAGAGGAAACATGCAAGTTAGTAAGGATACATGAGCATTAAAATATTTTGAGATCCTTTTAGTTCTTAGGAGAAAAGTAAACATATTCATCAATTTTAGACTTTTATAAGTTAACTATGCATGTCACCATTCCTAAGGAAATCAATAAAGGAAAAATAAATAAACAAGATTGTGATTTCCATGACTACCTGAGAGAAAGCATTAAAAATAAGAAAAAACCATCAATCAGTGAAAAATGTTAAGAAAAGAGGAGGGGGCAGAGCATGATGGCCACATAGAAACCTCAAGCAATTGTCCCTCCACACAAACTCCAAATTCAACAACTATCCATGCACGGAAGCACTTTCAGAAGAACCAAAAATTAGGTGAGTGATCACAGTGCCTGGTTTTAACATTATATCAAGGAAACAAGCACTATGGAGGGCAAAAAAAAAAAAAAAAAACTCTTGCATTGCATATACTACCCTTTCCCCATCACTCAGCAGTACGATGTCAGCACGCCAAGTGGAGAGAGAATCTGTGAGCCTGGGAGGAGAGTTTACATTGGAACTCAGGGGCACCCTGTCACAGGAGAACATTGCCAGCACCCATGGTGGGAACACTGAGACCACCCCGGCAAGAGGAAAATCCTCTGCCCCAAAACCTGAGTTTTGGCTAGCCAAAAACTGACAAAAAGAGGCCTGGGGCCTGGAATAAATTAGTTAGGCAATCAGGTCACACAGGCTACAGTCCTCAGGCAATTCTTGCAGCTGTGCTGGCTCAGAGGCAATGGACTTGGGGTGTATATGACCCAGTGAGGCACAAGAGGGTGGCAGCCAAGCCAGTGCCTATGTCACCCCTCCCTCAACTCCAAGCAGTGCAGCTCAGGGAGAATGTTCTTTCACTTGGGAAAAGGAAAGGGAAGAATTCAGAGGACATTTTTGTGCAACTTGAGTATCAGCTCAGGCACAGTAATACAAAGTAACAAGCAGACTCCTGAAGTCCCTCATTCCAGGACTTACTTCCTGGACAACATTTCTAGACTGACCTTGGCCCAGAAAGAAACATGCTGCTCTGAAGGGAAGGACCCAGTCCCGGCAGGATTCACCACCTGCTGACTGAAGAGCACTTGGGCTTTGAAAAAACATCAGAGGTAGCCAGGCAACAGTCACCACAGGCTTTGGATAAGACAGGGTTGGCAGTTATCAGACTGTTATGACCTGGCACAGTACCAGCTATGAGGGCCATGAAGGAGTACCCACATCACTCCTCCCACAACTCCGGCATCCCAGCACAAAGAGTGAGGGAAGAGAGTAAGAGACTTTGTCTGGTAATCCAATGAATTCTCCTGTATCTTACCCAAGTCCACCAAGGTGGTACTACCAGGAGTTTGCAAGAGTCACAGCATTACTGGGCTTAGGGAATCCCCAGTGCTGATACAGCTGCAGTGACCAAAACTTGGATCACAATATTCAATTCCCTTCAAATATCTGGGAAGCCTTCTCAAGAAGGACAGGTTCAAACAAGCTCAGACTGTGAAGATTAAAATAAATATCTAACTCTTCAATGCTCAGATATCAATGAACATCCACAAGCTTTGAGAACATACAGGAAAACATGACCTCACCAAAAATGAACTAAATAAGGTACAAGTGACAAATCTTGGAGTGATGGAGATGTGATCTTTCAGACAAAGAATTCAAAATAGCTGTTCTGAAGAAGCTCAATGAATTTCAAATCAATACAGAGAAGAAATTCAGAAGCCTATCAGAGAAACTTAACAAAGAGATTGAAACAATAAAAAAAATCAAGCAGAAATTCTGGAGCTGAACAATTCACTTGACAAACTAGGAAATGCGTGAGAGTCACTCAACAGCAGAATTGATCAAGCAGAAGAAAAGAATTAGTGAGCTTGAAGACAGGCTATTTGAAAATACACCATCAGTAGAGAATAAAGAACACAAAAGGATGAAGCATGCCTACAAGATCTAGCAAATAGCCTCAAAGGGGTAAATCTAAGAGTTATTGGCCTTAAAGAGGAGGTAGAGAGAGAGATTGGGGTAGAAAATTTATTCAAAGAAATAATAGCAGAGAACTTTCCAAACCTAGAGAAAGATATCAATATTAAGGTACAATAAGGTTATAGAACACCAAGCAGATTTAACCCAAGCTAGACTACTTTGAGGCATTCAATAATCAAGCTCCCAAAGGTCATAAAGAAAAGGTTTTAAAGAATGCAAGAAAAAAGAAAAAATACAGCATATAAAGGAGATTCAATATGTCTGACAGCAGACTTCTCAGTGGAAAACTACAAGCCAAGAGAGAATGCCATGAAGTAATCAAAGTGCTGATGAAAAAAAAAAAAAACCTTAACCCTAGAATATTATATCCTTCAAAAACATACTACAAACATGAAGCAGAAATAAAGACTTTTCCAGACAAACAAAAGCTGAGGGATTTCCTCAACACCAGACCTGTCCTATAAGAAATGCTAAAAACAGTTCTTCAATATGAAAGAAAAGGATGTTAAGCAACAATAAGAAATCATCTGAAGGTATAAAACTCACTGGTAACAGTAAGTACACAAATACAGAATACTCTTTTCCTGTAATTGTGATAGATAAACCACTTATATCTTGAGAAAGAAGACTAAAAGACAAATCTATAAAAAAAAACTACAATAACTTTATGAGAGATAGTATAAAGAGATATAAATGAAAACAAGAAAAAGTTAAAAAGCAGGGATGGGGATGGAGTTAAAGGTCAAATTTCTTTTAAAATTCCCTTTGCTTGTTTGTTTGTTTTTAAGCAGAGTTAAGTTGTCATATGTTTAAAATAATTGTTTATAAAATGTTTTTGGCAAGCCTCATGGTAACCTCAAATCAAAAAACCTATAAGAGATACACAAAAAATTAAAAACAAGAAATTGAAACACACTATTAGGAAAATGACTTAACAAAGCAAGACATGAAGGAATTAAGAAAGAAAGAGAAGACCAGAAAACAAGCTGAAATCAAACAACAGCACCACAGTAGTAAGTCCTCACCTATCAATAATAACATTGAAAGTGAATGTACTAAACTACCCCACCAAAAAACACAGAATGGCTGAATGGATAAAAAACAAGATCCAACTATACATTGTCTACAATAAACCCACCTCATCTATAAAGACACATATAGACTGAAAATAAAGGGATTGAAAAAGTTATTCCATGCAAATGGAAACAACAAAAGAGCAGGAGTAGCTATACCTCTATCAGATAAAATAAATTTCAAGACAAAAAGTATAAAAAGAGACCAAAAAAGTTATTATGTAATGATAAAATAGTCAATTCAGCAAGAGCATATAACAATTCTAAATATATATTCACCCAACACTGGAGCACCTAGATATATAAAGCAAATATTTTCAGAGCTAAAGAGACAGATAGACCCTCCAATGCAATAATTGTTGGCCACCTCAACACACAACTTTCAGCAATGGACAGATTATCAAGACAGAAATTCAACAAAGGAACATTGGACTTAATCTGTACTATATACCAAATGGACCTAATAGATATTTACAGAGCATTTCATCCAACAGGTATAGAATACATGTTCTTTTCCTTAGCTCATGGATCATTCTCAAGGATAGATCATGTGTTAGGCCACAAAATAAGTCTTAACAAATTCAAAAAAATAGGAATAATATCAACTATTTTCTCTGACCATAATGGAAGAAAACTGGAAATCAATAACAAGAGGAACATGGGAAACTATACAAACACATGGAAATTAAACAATATGCTCCTAAATGACCAGTGGGTCAGTGAAGATATTAAGAAGGAAATTAAAAAATTTCATGAAACAAATGAAAATGAAACACAACATATCAAAACCTATGGGATATAGTCAAAGCAGTAATAAGAGGAAAGTTTATAGCAATAAGGGCCTACATCAAAAAAGTGGAAAAGCTTTGAATAAACAACTTAATGATGTATGTTAAAGAACTAGAAAAACAAGAGCAAACCAAACCTAAAATTAGTAGAAGAAAAGATATAATAAATATCAGAGCAGAAATAAATGAAATTGAAGCAAAAAATACAAAATATAAGCAAAATGAAAAGTTGGTTGTTTGAAAAGATAAACAAAGCTGACAATCCTTTAGACAGACTAAGAAAAAAAAAGAGAGAAGACCCAAATCAATAAAATAAGAGATAAAAAAGAAGACATTACAACTAATGCTGCAGAAATCCAAAGAATCATTACAGACTATGAGCAATTATATGCCAATAAATTGGAAAACCGAGAAGAAATGGATAAATTCCCACACACATACAACCTACCAAGGTTGAACTAGGAGGAAATTAAAAACATGAATAAATCAATAACATTAAACAAGATAAAAGCAGTAATAAAATGTCTCCTATCAAAGAGAAGCCCAGGACATGATGGCTTCACTGCTGAATTTTACCAAGCATTCAAAGAAGAACTAATACCAATCCTTCTTAAACTATCCTGAAAAGTCAGGAAGGAGGGGATACTCCCTAATTCATTCTATGAGTCTTGTATCACCTGGGTACCAAAACCAGAGACAAAACAAAAAAAGAGAACTTCAGGTCAATATCTGATGAACATAAGTTAAAAATCCTCAACGAAATACTAGCAAACCAAATTCAACCACACATGAAAAAGATTATTCATCATGATCAAGTGGGATTCATCCAAGACATGCAGGGATGGTTCCAGATATGCAAATCAATGAACATGATATATCATATCAACAGAACATAGGACAAAATCCATATGCTCACTTCAATTGATGCTGAAAAATCATTTGATAAAATTCAACACCCCTTCATAATCAAAACTTTCAAAAAACTGGATAAAGAAGGAATATACCTCAACACCATAAAAGCCATATATGACAGACCCACAGCTACTATCAAACTGAATGGGGAAAAACTGAAAGCCTTTCCTCTAAGACCTGGAACAAGATAACGATGCCCACTTTCACAACTGTTACTCAACATAGTACTGGAAGTTCTAGTTAGAGCAATCAGACAAGAGAAATAAACAAAAGTCATCCAAATTGGAAATGAAGAAGTCAAATTATCCTTGTTTGCAGAAGGTATCTTATATTTATAGAAACCTAAAGACTCCACAAAAAAAACCTTTTAGAACTGATCAGAAAATATGGTAAAGTGCAGGACAAAGTCAACATACAAAAATCGGTAGCATTACTATATGCCAACAGTAAACAATCTTAGAAAGAAACCAGAAAGTAATTCCATTTACAATAGCTAAAAATAAAATAAAATACCTAGGAACAAACTTACCAAATACATGAAAAGTTTCTATAATGAAAACTGTAAAACACTGATGAAAGAAATTGAAGAGGACACAAAAAAGGGAAAACTATTCCATACTTATGGATTAGAAGAATCAATATTGTTAAAATGTCCATACTATCCAAAGCAATCTACAGAGTCCATGCAGTCCCCATCAAAATATCAATGACATTCTTCACAGAAAGAGAAAAAATAATCCTAAAAGTTATATAGAACCACAAACAACCCAGAATAGTCAAAGCCATCCTGAGCAAAAAGAACAAAACTGCAGGAATCACATCACCTGACTTTAAATTATACTACAGAGCTATAGTAACCAAAGCAGCATGGTATTGGCATAAAAACAGACTCATAGACCAATCAAACAGAATATAGAATCCAGAAATAAATCCACACATCTGTAGAGAACATATCTTCCACAAAGTTGCCAAGGACATACAGTGGGGAAAGGACAGTCTCTTCAACAAATGGTGCTGAGAAAACTGGATATCCATATGCAGAATAATGAAACTCGCCACATACAAAAATCCAATAAAAATGAATTAAAGACTTAAGTCTAAGACCTGAAACTGTGAAGCTACTAAGGGAAGACATTGGTGCTATGCTTCAGTACATTGGTCTGAACAAGGACTTCTTGAGTAATATCCCAAAAGCACAGGCAACCAAAGCAAAATTGGACAAATTGGATCACATCAAGCTAAGAAGCTCCTGCATAGCAAAGGAAAATAATCAACAAAGTGAAGAGACAACCCACAGAATGGGAGAAAATATTTGCAAACTACCCAACTGACATAGGATTAATAACTAGAATATATAAGGAGCTCCAACAATTCAATAGGAAAGTATCAAGTAATCTGATTAAAAGTGGGTAAAATAAAAAATGAGAATGGACATTTCACAAAAGGAGACACATAAATGTCCAACGAGTATATAAAAACAATTTGTCAACATCATTAGTCATCAGAGAAATGCAAATCAAAACTACAATGACATGTCATCTCACGCCAGTTAAAATGACTTTTATCAAAAAGACAAGCAATAACAAAAGCTGGCAAGATGTGCAGAAAATTGAACCCTTGTACACTGTTGGTGAGAATGTAAATTAATGCAACCACCATAGAGAACAATATGGAGCTTCCTCAAAAAACTGAAAATAGAACTACCATATGACCCAGCAATTTCACTGCTAGGTATATATACAAAAGAAAGGAAACAAATATATTGAAAAAAAATATCTGCACTCCCATGTTTATTGCAGCACTATTCACAATACTCAAGATTTCAAATCAACTTAAGAGTCCATTAACAGATGAATGTGTAAAGAAATTGTGGTACATATACATAATGAAATGTTGTATAGCCATAAAAAAGAATGAAATTCTGCCATTTACAACAACATGGATGGATCTGGAGAACATTATATTAAGTTAGATAAGCCAAGTACAGAAAGACAAATCTCACATGTTCTCACTTATATGTGGGAGGTAAATATTAAAACAATTGATCTCATGGAGACAGAGAGTAAAATGGTGGTTACCAGAGGCTGGGAAGTGTAGCAGGGAGAGGGGCATAAAGTGAAATTGGTTAATGGGTTTAAAAATGTAGTAAGATAATTAGATACAATGAACCATATTTGCTAGCACAACAAAGCAACTATAATCAATAGTAAGATAGGGTATACTTTAAAATAACTAAAAAATGGAATTGGAATGTTCCTAGCACAGGGAAATGATGACTGCCTGAGGTGATGGATACCCCAATTGCCCTGATTTGACTAATACACATTGTATGCCTGTATCAAAGCATCACATGTAGCCTATAAATATTATGTATCCATAATAATTAAAAATAAATTTTAAAAAAATTTTAAAAAAAGAAAAGGAAAGGAAAAAAAAGGAAACATGGGTTGAATTGTATACATGTAAAGCACAAAGTAAAGCAGCAGATATAAATTCAATTAAGTCAGTGATTACCCTAAATGGAAGTGGAATAAATGCTCTAACAAAATCAAAATGATTTTTAGGATGTATTTTAAAAAATAAATCTATTTTATTCTATGATCTGGAACATCAAGTATGAACATAGAAAGAGTAAACGGATAAAATATGCAAATAATAGTCAAGAGGAAATTTATAGCATTATATCATACAAAATTAATTTTAAGGCAAATTACGTTATTAGATATAGAAAAGTTATTGCATAATTTTAAAAATTAAAAATCAACAAATGATATAGTAATTAAAATGATTATTTACATAATATCATATCATATAAATATATGAAGCCAAAACTAAGAAAATGTAAGGAGAAATAGACAAATCCTTAGTATATCTGGAGATTTAAAAACACATCTCTTAGAACAAAATCTCTAAGGAAATATATGACATCAGCAACATATTTAGCAATCTTCAATTGATAGACTTTTATAGGATCTCAAAACACAAAACTTTAAATTACACATTTGCTTAAAAAGAATGAACAGTAAATTTTAAACATTGAGTATATCCTGGGTTATAAAGCAAGTTTCAACAAATTTGAAATGATTGAAATGATCAGAGTATATTATCTGACCATAATGTTATTAAGCTAGAAATCTATAATAAAAGCATAACAAGAAATGCCTGATATTCTTAGAATTTACAAAATATATTTCTAAATAATTTAAGTCCTTGACCAGACCAATTTACTGATGCATTTCACCAACGTTTTCCTTTAGTAGTTTCATAGTTTCAATCGAAATGGAAATTATAAAATAGTTTAAAGAGAATAAGAGTATTGTTACATTCTAAAACCTACAGATTGCAGCTAAACCAGTATTTTGAGGTAAATGTGTAGCTTGAAATGCCTAAATTAGAAAAGAAAGACTAATCACTGATGTTCTATCATGAACAGTGTCAGTATATAATGAACAGTAAAATGAACACACCCAATATTGGCAAGAATGAAACAGTAAAGATAAGAGCAGAAATCAACGAAAGGTAATACACTCACACACACATACACACACACACACATAGTAGCTCAACATATCTAAAAGTTGATTCCCTGTAAAGAGTAATAAATTTTCCAAATCTTAGATAAAATTCATCAGAAACCAGGAAGTAAAATATTGTAATCAAAAATAAAATTGAATAATTTAATTCTATTCCTAATAAATAATGGAATTGAGGGACATTACTGTGATGACATGGACATTAAAACAATAATAAATCTCACAATATGACTTCGTATACTCAGTAAAATATGTGCACAAGAATATTCAAAGAAGCTTTATTCTTAGAATACAAACACTGAAAACAAGTCAAATGTCTATCATCAAGAATAAAATGGATAGATAAGTCATGGTATTTCATACAATAAAATTATATACAACATTTTAAAAAAATTATGGCCACATATATCATGAGTAATTCCTCCAGACATAATATTGAGTGAAATAAATCAGGCACAAAAATATGTATCATATGATTTCATTTGTATAAAGTCTAAAATTAGTCAAAACTAAACTATGAAGATAGAAATCAGAATTGCGGTTACCATTGGGGGTTATCAATGCAAAAGTGGCATGATGAAAACCATTGGGTCACTGGATTTGTTTTTATCTTGATCTGGGTGGTAATTACATGGACATGTAAATAAGTAAAAATTCATTGCATTGTACACTTAAGATTTATGTATTTTTATAAAATATATAACTCAAATAATTTTTTTTACTTATTTATTTATTTTTTTTTAGAGATGGGATTTTGCTCTGTGGCCCAGGCTGGAGTGCAGCGGTGCAGTTATAGCTCACTGCGGCCTTGAACACCTGGGCTCAAGCAATCCTTCCATTTCAGCCTCCCAAGTCCCTGGGACTACAGGTACAGCACCACCACACCAGTAGTCCCAGTGACTTTTTAAATTTTTTATAGAGACATGTTCTTGCTATATTGCCCAGCCTAGTCTTGAGCCTCTAGCCTGACATGATTTATTTTAATAAGAAAATATGAATAGATTTATGTCAATAAATTTGAATAATATAAGATAAAATGTATAAATTCCTTAAAAATAACTTACCAAAGCTGATTTCAGTCTGAATTGTCATGTAATCACTAAATAATTGAAATAAATGTCAACTACACTACCTACACAATACCACCTTTACACTACACATTCACACATACACAGAAACAGACATACATGCATACACACACACAACTGACAGACTGAAATGATATTGGTAAATTCTACCTAGTATCCACAGTAAAATAATTGATAAAAAAACTAAAAGAGGGGAAGAGGGCAAAAAGAAGCTAGCAAAATTGAGACAGGTTGATAATAAATAAAATAAAAGACCATTAAGAAGACTGGTGTTGAATGGCCAAGTAAAATAATAATTTGTGTTATATATTTTTCTCCAAAATCTTCAACAATGCATACTAGTTTATGAACAGTTTTTGTAAATTGTGCCGTAAGTATGTGTATGCATGTGGAATCCAAAAATGAGGAAAAATATCACATCTAGTGTCAACACTCACAATTGGTAAAGCGTAGCTCAGGGAGCCAAAGACTTCATAAGAATGTAAACCCTCAGAAATATTCAGAGGGCTTGTTGTGGGCCCTGATTTTCTGTGAGCTAAAGCTGTGTGTGTGTGTGTATGTGTGTGTGTGTGTGGAGGTGGGCTTCATTTACTTAAGATCTACAGGAGCTAGGAGCAACCAGGTGATATCTCTGTGGCACCACATTGATAGGCATTCTGTCTTTCAATCTTCTGCTGTAAATGCTGGTCTTATATAGATTGCACATTTGAAGGCGAGGTGAGGGTCCATGATAGAATAGAAAATAAAGGATTAATGTTTTCATTATCTCCTTTTTATGAATTATAAATTAGATCTCACTAGGCTATGAGTCTCACATGGGTATGGAATGTGCTGGCCACCTTTACATACTTCTTAGGAAAATATTATTATAATACAAACATCCCCTATTTGCACTGCATTTGGTTAAGTTCATAGGAATTAGAAAACTACAATTGAAACATATTTATGTTGTTGTGACTGAAAAAGTACATGAAATTTAATATGATATGTTTGTGTTACACTTACTTTAATATATTTTGAATTCAGAATAAACAATGGTTACTTTTGAAACCATATTTCCAAAAATTTGTTGGATATTTTTCAGCCACTGGAGTCTTCTAACGATTTCTCCTAGTGGGACCTAGGCATTCTGCTGACATTCTGACTCAGACTGGTCTAAAGGTATTAGCCATGTTTTTAAAATTTTTGTTGTGTTAATTTTGTAGGACCATGTAATATTTGAATGATTCTTTTGAAGGAAAGATGTTGCAATAATTTGTCAATAATTAATTCTATGACTACTCAGTGCAGTTGAGCTCTGGAAATTGTTGCTGCTGTAGGCAGCAGTTAAGCTATAGAGCTGCTATGATCGGATCCCTCCCAAATTTATATGTGGAAATCTTATCACCAAGGTGAAAGTATTAGGAACTAGGGCGTTCTGGGAGGTGATTAAGTCTTCAGAGGGGAGCCTTCAGGAATGGGATCAGTACCCTTATGTAAGAGGCCCCAGCCTTGTCCCTTCCTCATGTGAGCACACAGAGAGAAGACATCCTCTTTGAACCAGAAAACAGACTCTTATGGGACAACAAATCTACCAGTTCCTTAATCTTGGACTTCCCAGCCTCTAGAACTGTGAGAAATAAATATCTGTTGTTTATAAGCCACCCAGTTTATGGTATTTTGTTATAATGGCTCAAACAGACTAAGACATTGGCTGTATTTAAAGCAGCACATTTTGAATGTGAGTCATATGATCTCTAATTCTAAAACAGCAGACACAGTCATAGAACTTTAATCAGATTGGTTGAGAGAAGGGAGAGTTGTTGATTAAGGCATAATTCAATTCTAGTGGCTTTGGGTTATTGATTGTTTTGTAAGCTCTGCTTTTATAAGCTTGATGCTAACCAGTGATGCTGGACTAGAAGTGTGTATTTGCAGTCTTATCACCCAGGCCTTTGCCTTTACATTTTAATTTTTCTTCCTTTCCTATTGTAATTTCCTATTTTATTTTTCTTTGGCTATGGGTTCCACAAAAGATGTGATTTCCTTAACATATTCGGGTTGGCTCCATCTCCCTTCTCCTCATTCCATCACAGAGATTCTCAAACATCATTCCACAGACTCGCTCAGTCAGCTCATTACAGAGTAATCTGGAAAAAAAAATCTAATAATTTCTTTTAGGAAGCTGTGAGATAAATAGATACATGCTACCACAAAGTGACAACTCCCTAATCTAATATATGACAGTTCCTCTAGGCATAGTTAATTGAGGAAGGAATTACCGTGTTTTTTCCTGAATTACCTGCCTTCCCTCTCCCCACTCCCCTAACCATCTTTTCTAGTAAAAAAGGAAGAAATTTACTAAAGGCTAATTTTATGTGGCTATTTCCTGGTTTCTGACCAGGTAGCCTGTCCTCAATGGAATCAGAATCATTGCTAATACTTCTCTCTTCATTGTCACAATTCTCCAGGCTAAGAAAGGGGAAACTTATGTGCTTCAAATTCTCTTTCCCTTTAACTCAAATTTTCCTTCTCTTGATTCTGGCTAAGCCTTAATAAAAAAGTAGATAACTTTAAATAGGTATTAAAGGATCGTATAATTTGAAGACTCTAGGATAGATATGCACTTTCTTAAATCAGTAGCTTGGCTGTTATATTATTATAAATTTGATTTTGAATGTCAAAAGCTGAGTACTATTTCTCTCTCTCTTTTCATTACTTCTTCAAAACATTTTAATCCACACTCCAGAAAGGGGTATTCTAGATCAATCAAGAAAAAGATCATTTCACAATTGCAAAGTTGTGGAAACAACCAAGGTGCCCATCAATACACGAGTGGATCAATAAGATGTGGTATATGTATACCATGGAGTATTACTCAGCAATAAGGAACAACAGTGAATTAACTCATCTGGTATTATCCTGGTTGGAGCTAGAACCCATTCTTCGAAGTGAAGTGTCACAGGATTGGAAAAACAAGCACCACTGGTACTCACCATCAAACTGGTACTGACTGATGAACACTTACATCACACAGGGCAATAACATTCATCTGAGGGCGGGCGGGCGGGAGGGGGGTGGAAGGGATGGGAAAAACTCTCACAGAATGGATGTGGGGAGCACAGTTTGGGGGATGACCACGATTGTGGCTCTGACATGGGCAGAACAGGGGCAATGTGTATGGCCAATGTGTTGTACCCCCATGATATTCTGAAATTAAAAAAATAAATTAAAAGAAAAAAAAAAAGAAAAAGATCATGTACTCAAGAAGGACAAAAACAATAGATAAATATATTATTAGTTTATTTTAAAAACTGTCTTCATTTTACTAAGACTGGAAATAAAACAGTACATGAAACTTGCTCTATTTTACAATCCACCAATATGTTCACAGTGAAGTGTGTGCCAAACATGCCTATTTTTGAAACATTCTGTATTCTCCCTATAGAAAATATAGTACAAGAGAGATATCTTGAGAGTCCCCTTTTTTTAAACTACATATCCATGCATAGAAAACTTAAAAATGGATTCAATAAGAAACTGTATTTCACTGAGCATTCATACTCTGTGACTACTAATGTAGCCCATGAGTTTATGATTTAAATAAATATCTTAAATCTTTACCTGACATAATAGTGGCATAGATTCAAATTTTCAAGACTTTCCCTGTTTTTCTCGTTGTATTCTTGTCTACAAAGGTCATTTTCTAGTACATATGTAAAGTTATATAATATATATAACTTAGCAAGCCTTTTTTTTACAGAGTCAGAGATTAGAAAAATATACTGCTTTCTGATTTAGGACTCAATAACACAGACCTTGAAACGTATTCATGTTTCTGCCTAATAGTCGATCTGTTCTAAATGACTTTGAAGACATTGGTCTATCTTTGCATGTGTCTTATAACCTACCCTAATGTCAGACAAACGTACAACTGTTTAACTACAAAACCGAATGTGCAAAACACATGCCTATATATAATCGTTGTATTCAAGAATATGTATGTATACATTCTATTTATTTTATATGCAGTATTCCCCCCTTATCTACAGGTTCACTTTCTGTGGTTTTAGCAAGGAAGGAAAGGAAAGGAGAGAACAAAGAAACAACTATAAGATAAAAAAAAAAGAGAATATAAAGAAAGAGAAAAAGAAAAGAGACACATGAAGCATTTAAATAGCAAGGCACTCCTTTTGAGGATTGGCCTATAGGCAAATCAAATTTATGTCTTGGGTGTAATTAGCTACTTGCCTTAAACAGGTCAGCAAATGTGCACTTATACTACATGAATTAAATAGAAGATGCTATTATCGTCAGATACTCTAGATACTGTACTTGAGGTAAGGTTGAACAGTATGTATGGACAATATGCATACAAAATATTTTTCTTGATTAAAAAATGTTCTGTGATTTTTTGAAAGTTTCTATAGGAAAACGTGTTTAATTCTATATTTCACGAAAAGAAAGGAATTGATAAAATAAAAAATCAATATACTTAAATAAGACATCAAACAGAAGAAGGGAAGGGAATCAACTTTCCTTGGTATGAGATGCTACAATCTAAAAGACATTCTTGATCTAAATTTAGCCACAAAAGCTTTAGTCAAGGAATACATTTTAAAACATAATTTAAAATTTGAATTATAATTTCCCCAAAAAGTTCACCAAAAAAGAAGTTGCTCTTCACTAATATTCAAAAAGTTAGTCCAGAATTTGGACCACAACTTGGACATCATTTACAATTAGAAAAACTCTCTCCTTTGGTTGTTAATAATTTCGTCAGTGAGTTGAACTGAGTTGTTGATTTTGCTTGAAATTAGGGCAGAAAGTTCTAGTCAGTGTCTTGAAAAGAAAAATATGATTTAAGGACTAAGTTAACTTTAAACTCTAAAAAAATGGAACAATGTTCCCAAAACAAGAAGAAAGTGCTCAGGGGAGACACTAAGGCTTTAGATGAGATCTTCTGCACAGCTCCATCAGTTTGTATCCACAGGCAAATTTACTGGAAACAGTGTTCATTACCCCTCTGAGCATAATAGTTTAGGTATTACAGACAATGGTCCAGGTTTGCCTGCCTCATTCTTCCCTACCTTGTTCAGCAGGCTGAATAATCCCCCACCAAGTGCTTTCGCAGCTCACAGTTCTCTCTCTTTCTCTCTCTCACACACACACACACACTTCTTTCTCTCTCTTTCTTCCTCACTCCAACCTTTGTCTATGATTTGGTAGAAAAGAGAAATTATTCTAAGAATATCATATATTTGCCTCATCTGGATAACTCAGGGTTGCCTGAAGTTTTAGGGCTCATTTCAGTGCATCATTTTGTTCATCCATAAAAGCCCTGGACATTGATCTTTCTTTCCATTCCTCTTTAACTTTATAACTGTTTATTCTATTTCCAGGGGGTTCTGTTCTTTCAAGATTGATTGTAGAGTTGAATCCTAGAAAATTACCATTATTACATAAATTTTTCAAAGTTGTTATTTTTGTACTTTTATCCTTTTAATTTAATGAGATACCTAATAAATATGGTTTCAGGTATTATAAAGTAGACAATTCAGAAATGTGTGACATAATGTAAATAATTTATATCTTCAGAAATTTCTTCTATTTTAATTAGTCACTGTATGTCTAGCTTCATAGAAAAGAGTAAGATGTAATGGAAAAATTTGGAGTGTATTGAGTTTCCAGTAATGGCAATCCATCTACTGAAAACAGCTATAAAAGCTAGGGATTTTATATATCCAGTGAACGTACTAGAAAGCTAAAAAGCAATGGGAAATTATAGAGCTGAGATATAAGAGAAAGATACCTAGAAATGTTGTTCAGCATTTGGGACCACATTGCCCCTAAGGTATGTGTGCATTACACAATAGTTCCTGTTAGCTTAAAAAAAGGGAAGGAATGTTGACTACCAAACAAAAATTAGGGTTGAAGGCCATTCAGGCAGAGAGTGACCTGAAAAATCCCAAGCAATATGGACAGAGTCCCGAAATGAATACATTATAGGATTTTAAAAAAGACACAAATAGAACTACCCTCAAGGACTGGAATATAGCTTTGCATTATCTTATGTCCTAAGATTAGATTTATATGATCCAAATGGCTAGTGTCTGTAGCCATCTGTCAGAAGCAAATATAATTTTTCTCTGGAGGAAGATAATGTTATACTTAGTCTCTAGGGTTTTTTTTTCCCTACATTTAAAAAGTGCAATGTCCATCATTAAACAAAACTCTTCAGGCATATGAGGATACGATATGTGACCAAAATCTAAGAAAACACCAAACTCATCAGGATCTTGAGATAAAAGATTGTCATACAGAAAACTTTAAAATAGCTATGCTGAATATACTAATAGAAATGAAAGGAAAAAGTCTTGCTAGAGAATGGGAAATAAAAATTTTTATTTTATTTTATTTATAAAAAATAAAAAATTCAAGGGTTGAAAAATATAATAATAATAATAATAATAATAATTAAGAACTCAAGAGGTTTAGCAGTTGTCATACAGGTAAAGAAGGAATTGGAAGATAGGTAATAAGAAAGTATTGGGAATGAAGCATGGAGAAACAAAATGGCTACATATATATATACACACACACACACACATATAGTAAAGAGCATAAGAGACATAGGGTACATAGTATTTTAAAAGTCTGCCATATATGTGATTGGAGTTCTAGAATATGACTTTGAATATGAGAAAGAAAGAGAGAGAGGAGGAGGAGAAGAAGAAAAAGAGGAAGAGGAGGAGGAGGAAGAAGAGGGAAGAAAAGGGAGAGAAGGGGAGGGGAAGGGACAAAGGGAAGGAAGCAAGACAGAAGCAATATTTGGAGAGATAATGGCTGAGAATTTTTTCAGAAGGATGAAAGATATCAAGCTACACATTCAAAAAGTTTTTTGACCATGAAACATGTTAAATAAATGTTTCGGCACCTGAGAGATAAGAATGGAGTGTGCAGATGATTTATCGTGTGAGTTATCTGTGGGCTCTATAAATTATACTATTATTCTTTGAATAAGGATAACTCAGAAAGGGGTCTGGCCAACATAACAATAAGAGTAATAAATTTCAGTAACAAACTTACTGTATTAGCTCATCTAACTCAACAATAGTGAAAGTACTATAAAATTATTTCTTCTAATTTACAGATGAGAAATTAAGATAGAGAAAGTTTTGCTCAAGGTCACACCATGAGTAATAGGTGCTACTGAAACTAACTGTAACTCATGTTTGCTAGCTCTAAGAGCCCAGACTCTTAACCATTCAGTTCTATGATATCTCAATCATGTTGATGTATTAATTTCTTTTTAGTCCAAAAATTATAATTGTCAAGGTCTATCAGTTCACAAACACTATTACATATTCACATAAATACTGTAATTCATTTCTTATTCATTAATCCACATATTCATTAGCTCAACAAATATTTATTTGGTCCCTTCAATGGACCATACATTTTCATAGGCATTAGAGTTACATCAGTGTCAACAACTTTGAAGAGTCTGAGATTTTTCTATACTTGCAGTTAACAAGTTGACCAGCCACAGTTTCATGATGCTGACAGAGAATAGACTTCTGGGTCAGAGAAAAAGGAATTTATTACACAGCAAACAATATGACCTGCATGTTGGTGCCAGTTTCACTTGCCTCTTAAGCCATACAGAGAGACAAGGAATGGTTTTGGGGGTGCTGTGCACACAGTGGATTTGCATCACTGCTGAGGGACCCTTGGCTTAAGAAACCCCAATCTTTCACAATGGGTTGTCCAACTTTGGCCCCAGAGGGAGACATTATATTTATTTTACTGGAAAGAAAAGAAACTTGCCCTCTGTTCTGAAAGGAGGGACTATGTATGATTTCTTTCAAGAGTGTTTGCTATACAAACACTCTTGAAAAGAGTGTACAGAACAAAAGGCTATGTAGGTGTTTCTGCTTATAAGATGTACAGAAATGAAATTGACCCATAAAAAACTGTCTCACGATAAAGAGTGAACAGATGGACAAAAATTTCTTCTTTGTGACCCTTACATTTTAAGGAAAAAAATAGTAAATATATATGACAAAATGTTTTTTAAAAAAGGTTTTTAGTTAATTAAAGATGATCCATGATATAGATAAAAGCAGAGTGAGTAAAGGAGATTGGGCATATTGGGGAGTGCAATTCAAATGAGGGTTGGCCAGGGTAGGCCAAGAAGAAAAGGTAACATGAAAAGAATTAAAATGAAAATTTCCCTGAATATTGCATTTTTCACTTGTTTGTATCCTAACTTAGTTGCTCTTGGGAAAAATGAACACACTTAAAATAAAACATATTCCTAATTTTATCTATTGTAGGTCAAGGCCTCACATAAGAATGGTAAGGAAAATGTAGAGGAGAAAGCCTCTCCTAAACACCGTGTATTTCATATATGGTGTTTATCAGGGACAGGGGCCTGTATATATAGGGGGTTTGATTAATGGCTACATTCAAGTCTCAAAAATGTAGCTCTGGAAAAGCAATTTTAAATCCCCAAAGTGCTTTGGCCCTATTATAATCCCTTTGGTACCCATTTTATTATAAATGAGAAATAAATATTTCTCAAGAGAAGCAAACAAACAGGACCTCATCTTAAATCTCCAGAGGTTCAAGTTGACTTTGCAAGTCAATGACTGTGAGGTAAAAGTGCCTCCAGTTTTGGTAGTGTACATTTTCCATGCTTGTGATATGTTTTCTGGTCATTACCCGTGGTGTTCTCCCAACTCACAGTTAATTCATCCAAACTGGCTTGTGTCTTCTGGGACTAAACTGGGAAGTTTGGGCTTATTTCTGCCTGCAGAAAATGATATTTTGTGTATTTTGAGGGAACAGGAAAATGATGGTTTGGATATTGTAAAATCCAGCAACCTCTTGAGGGCAATATACTTCACATAAGGCATGATAATAAAAAATACAACAGCAGATTTTTCACACTGATCTACCAAAGCAAGTTCAGAAACATAATATCATTTTAGAAAATTTATACTGCCATGTAATGGATATTTTATATATATATAGTATATATAAATCTGAATTAGGTTTAAAGACAGTGGAAATTAATGTACTACATATAATTTACTAAAATAATCTTTCTGCTGACTAAGTACATGGAAGATTACTTGCTTGACAGAGAGTGTAAGAAATATAGCTCTGGGTATAGAAATGCTCCCTTTTTATCACTTATTTTTCAAAATAAAGTTATATTTATGGCCATAAGTTTTACAAACTCTATAGATTTTGCAGCATTCTAACCCCTAAAGTGATTGCCTAATAGTAAAGTACTTCTGAAGTGTAAATTTGGATTTCAACGCTGTCAAAAGTTGTAGAAATGCTTTCTTACCTATATAGACAAATAGATTTGAGTTCTTACAAAAAGAAACATAGAAACATAATTTTTGTCATCAAATCATAAACAGAAACACATAATTGTGGATGTGCTTACTTAAATAAAGGTATGTAAAATAAATTTGCATTCCAGCTAATTTAATTTAACTATTTTACTCTTTCTGAAGTTTATTCTCATCAATGTAGTATAGTATTCTACTACAGTAGAATGTGAGCATTTATGGGCAAGTTTGGGAAAATCAAATTAACCTACTATATAAAGAATATAGTTTTCAAATTTTTGAATGATTTATTTTTGTAATATTTTATCAAACTCTGTAATCCACTGAAATAGAGTTAGCATTCACACATTTAAGAAATTGGAGGAGGATACAATATTGATGAAGATATTAACACATTTGAGGTGTTAGAAGACAATTCTATTTCAAGAATTATAATTTTTTAAAAAATTGCATGACTACTGAAGAGGGCACTGAAATTTTTCTGGTATGATAAGCTCAGTAAAATATAAGCAAACAGAACTCATCCAGGCATCGTACAATATCCATCCCAAGAAAGCAATGCCTGAAAGGAGAACTCATATGTTAAGTCTCATAACTATCTTTGCTTTCTATCTGCAGAATATTTTCCAAGGAATGCAGCAAGCTGGAATAAAATAATGCTACTGATTTTTATCCAATGAATTTGCTGAAACTACCAAAATAACCATATGATTTTCTTTTTTTTACAACATTATTATAATGAATTACTTTGATTGATTTTTGAATGTTAAACATCCTTATGTTTCAGAAATAAACCTAACATGGCTATGAGGTATCATCCTTTGGAATATACGTCCTGAATTTGATTTAGTAATACTTTGTGAGAATTCACGCCTCTTTTATGAATGAGATCATTTTTCTTTCTTGTAATTTCTTTTATGTTTTTTGCCTCATGACATAAATTTTGAAGTGTTCTCTCTTTTTCTCTTCTACAGACTATTTTCTGTAAGACTGATGTTATATTTTTCCTTAAAAATTTGAGAATATATACTGATGAATCTTCCTGGGCCTGAAGATATCATTTGTGGTAAGTATTTAATTACAGATTCAATTGTTATAGTAGATATTTAGATTTTATAATTCTTCTTGCATCATGTTTGATAGGTTGGGTAATTCTAGACATTCATCTGTTTCATCCAACTTAGAGTAACTGTAAAAATATAAAAGTAAAGTACACCCTATATCTTTATAGGTTCATGTGTTAATAGATATAATAAATTAAATTTTCATTTATAAATTATTAATTATAGGGTAGAATGTGAGAAAGCCCGAATGTTTTTGGTTTTTTAATGTTATATATGAGTTTCAAGTGAATATTTAAAACAATACCTCTTCCTTTGCAGAGAGGACTTGTGTTGAGTCATGATTTCAAAAGTTAATTTGTATTCAAAGAAAACATTCTTTATAGCAAGAATTTTAAATTATACTCTGGAAAACTTTCTTGTCTCAGTCATAAAACAAAACATTATACTAGCTGTTGAGAGAACAGTAGAGCATTTCAAGAAACATAATCTATAAATTAGATAAATTATTTAAGGTTAGTTCCTAATTAGACTTAAAAATATCAATAATTAATAATTCCCTAAACTCATAGCAAAACTGCTTTATTCTTTTCAAAGAGCTTTCTTTCTATTTCATATTAGATGCTCACATCAACTCTCTGAAGTAACTTGGGAAAATGTTACCCTTATTTATTGGGTGAGAAAATGGAATCTTGGGGACGTGTACAGTTTGTTTATTGTAAGAATACTATGGGAAGAAAGATGCTCTGAATCCCTGGGCAGCTTCATCATCAGAGGATTAAAATGGAATTAATGTAAAATCCTAACACTTTACTGTGTGTACCTTTCTTTTTCTGGGTCCTTACAACTTATAACAGTTTATAAAGTCAAGCTAACAAATGTACTATAATTAAATGTAAACCGAAGCAGCAAATCAAAACAAAACAAAGCAACAACAAAAATCCAAGTATCATGGCAGAGTTGCCATTAGTAGAGAATTTGTGAATTGTATAGGGAGAAAAAAAGGAGGCTCTGTACTGAAAGAATAAACATCTCTCTGATCAACAGTTTAGTTAAAAAAGAAGGAAGGAAGGCATGGAGAGAGGGAGAGAGGGAGTGAGTTAGGGAGGAAGGAAAGGAGGGAAAGAGGGAAGGAGGATGGAAAGAAAGAAAGAAAGCAAGTGGAGACTCCCAGAAAGCGAAAGAAAATTATGGCACTTTCCAGTGGAAAAAAATTAGTATCCATTACTCACTTTGAAATTATATATACACATATATACATAAATATATATACATATTTTATATATATGAAATCTCTTACTTGTTTTATTTCTTTGAAGAATCTTGACTATTACAGCCACTATGTTTTTTTTTAATTTTTCTTTTCATTTTATAAATTAAAGAAAAGGAGAAATCTGTCCAGCCTTTCTGCTTGCCAACAGATCGATTGTGGCTTGTCCTTGGCAGCACTCAGTGTCCACTTAAGTGTGTCAGATCAAATACAATTTCTGGTCATATAAACCTGATGTTTACGTGGTACCTATGATAATTATGTTTTGCAGAAAGATAGGTTGACATTCAGAATATGACTGGACAGCTCCTGCAGGTCTACCCAGAGAGACAAAATAGGCTGATCATGAGGGGTGCAAGCGTTGTTCCTGTGACAGTTACAGTTCACATAGTGAGTTAATCACTTGCCATTCGGAATTTATAAGTGTCTTCAGAGCTTGAGTGCAGTGTAAACAACTCTGAGATATTAATACCCTCTTGGCATGCTAATAAAATCAGTGTGCAGAACCAGCAAAACAAAGGGCCAGATATGAAGCTTAATAAATTAATCAAGAAAATGAATTTAATCCCCAGAGGCCTCTTGGTAGTATTCTTGTGTGCATTCACCAAGACTATGCAGAGGAATCAACATTTCTTTTTTTCTAAACATAAAAGGGAAGCATTTTTTTCTTTTCAAATATCTACCAGTGGATATAGAATGCAAAGGAAAAGAAAAATAAAAATAAAACAGGTATTCAATAGTACAGATAACCTAATTTTTAATTTGTTTAATTAAAATAAGTAAAAATTAAATTATTGCTGAAGGCTGATCCTTCATACAGCCTACAGTACAGTAATTAGCACTAGAATATAAGATCCTCAAGGGCATTAATGGTAAATAATTCAGCTTTGTATCCTTGAAGCCAAGCACAATATCTGCCATGTGGTAGATGGTTAATAAAAATTATTGAAGGGAAGAATACTTAATGTAATTAACTATTAATGAACCATTAATGGGAATTAACTATATAATAAACTGTTATTTAAGATAATGAAGATGCTTTATAAATAAATTGCTTAATTGATAAACTGATAAATTGATAACATTATCAATCTGAAATTCAGTTTTAAATTGATAAATAAATTTTTTATTTATGACATATCTTAGACACAGTACAGTGAAGAGACAGACACATGAGATATGTTTTAAGTATTCCTGTTCTTTCATGATCTCTTTCTATTATTACTCTTTAATGATTCTTGTGACTTAGGGGGAGTGATACTTTTTCCTCCTCTGAATTTGTAATTAAATTGAGAATATAACAAGCATCTGTTAGGAATTAAAAAATCATGTCTGGTGTTATGGCTGGATTCATGAAGATAATGATCTGGATATATTTCCTTCTTTCCCTTTTGTCACCAAAAACTAGACCTACAAGGTAGAAAATTGGATCCAAGACTGGTGATTATCCCCCAGTATTATTATTTCCTTTTTTCCTAATAATAAAATATCTGGAATTTATCTGGGTAAATGGTCATCAAGAATAAGATATATATACACATAATATTTTATGGTTTATTTTCTAAACAGATGCCACTAGATATCAATATGCTAACCAATGGCTAGAAGTGTTCTCTAACGGAATCAAGACATTGTTTATTACCATTTCTCTTCTTTGACCCTACTTTGCCCATATCTTTGGAATACAGATATGATAGTGGGAACTGTAAGTCCCATTTTGGCCTATAAGAATGAAAACTACATCTTGGGGTTACAGAGAAATGAGCTGCAAGGAGACCAAGTCTCTGAGTACATAATGCTGCAGTATTGCCATACAAGGGCTGTTTATATTCTAAATTTTGTGTGTGAAATAAATAAATCTTCTTTTAAAATCAGTGTTACATTATTACATTTGACACTCAAAACTGAACATAATCTGACATAGCAGAACAAAACAGACATACAGAAAACAGCAATGGGAATTGCTGCCTTACTGCTTTTTGTCCATTAAAACCCAATAGCAGAGTCAGTGATAAATGAAACCACGGAAAAGTCTTGAGAAGTCACAACTCGGGTGTGGCCCAGGTGTGCTTACCATATGGAAACAGACGCAGAGTAGAGCACAGATAGTTTATATTCAGCATGAAGAAAAACAGAGAGCCACACACGCTTTGTTCCTTTTCCTCCTATTGTTTTCAATTACATACACCATGTTTTTAAAAATATAAAGCATGAGTGAGAGATAGAGAGGAAAACTAGTAGTAGTATTTCGCATAAGTATAAAGTCTCATTGTAGAAACCTGAGAATAAAGCCAGAGTGATCCCTCAACATTTATAAAATTGGAAAAAAATTTGGTGATGTTTACCAGTCAATAAATAAACAATTAGTTTTTTGCTTGTTTGTTTGTTTTCCTAGTTTACCTTTTGAGTTTCTTTCCTCTGTAATTTGACCCAACTATAGATATTTCAACCAAAATGGATACCTGGCCCCAAAGATCATCTCCCAGGAATCTGTAATCATATAACACAAAGAGATGAATCAGTCTCTGTGAGTAGCCGGATGGTAACTTCTATGCTCCATGAATGCTGTGTGGACTCTGAAGGAGCAGTTTTCATCAGTTGCAGGGAGAGAACATTGAAGGGGTTCATAGCATAAGCTGATATATGAGAGAAAAAGAAGTGGCTATTGGTTTTCAGATTCTTAGGTCTGGTCCCTTCCTAATGACAAGCTCATCCCTGCCTTTGGGTTTCAAGTGTACCCAGTATGCACATGGAAAATCCTATTTGTGCTTGACTTGTTCCTTTAGCCCCTTAAAATTAACTCCTAAAAAATGATGACTACTTTTGCTTTAGTTTATGCAACAAATATGTTTACACCAACCCATAATTGGATTTTTTAAATTAAGTCATATTATTCCAGTTAATTTTGAGAATCTATAGTATCAACACTATATAATAACCTAATAACACTAAATAAGCTAATAAATGAAGCTTATTTATTATTTCTGATTTGAAACCCTGAATTGCACAAATTAATATGGTGGTATATCAGTTACAACGTGTATGACTGCTAGTAAGTGACCCAATCATAACTGCTTAAACTTTATTATCTCACAGAATAAAAGCCCAGATCCCAGTAACTCAAGGATGCCATTAGTGTCCAAAGCTCTTACACTGTTTTAGTTCTGCCATTGGAGTGTAGGTCTTTGTCTTTGTTGCCTCTGGATATCAAGAGAGCTAATCAACTTCCAGCCGTGCATCTACACCCAGGTAGAAAGATGGAAGGAAGAAGGCAAGATAGCGCATAGCCTTTTCCTTTGCCTGTACCAGGAAATCAAAGACTCTCCCAGAAATTCTCAGAGGAATTCTGCTTGATATCATTGGGAAGAACTATGAGATATGTCCACACCTAGATACAAGAGAGCTTTGGGAAGTAAATATTTTTATCTGGGTATATCAGTGCCCCCACATAATGGGATTCTGATAATAAGGAAGATGGGGAAAAGGAATATTGGGATCTTGCAGTAGGTAACTCTGAGAATGTAGCAGTATCTAGTAATATAGCCAAGGAAGTTTCCATAGAAAAACTGAATGAAATAAAAAGAGAAGTCTGAATTCAAATCAACTAAGTTGTTAATAAAAATAAAAATATATGTCTATATAGAGTAAGTTTTATGAATTTCTTGGTCTAGTTGAGGGGAGAGATGGATTCACAAGCAATTTAAATAAAAATTATATTACCAACAATCTTATAATTAAATTTCAGTTAAAATTAATTACTATTTCAAATAAAATATAGGAATGATAAACTCTCAAAGAATGTGAAATGTTGACATTTTCAGTCATATTTGTTGTTTTTCTCCAGCACAGTATCTGGCATATAGCTGAAGCTCAGTAAATGTAAATTAATTATTGATATTAAAAATTTCTCCTCTATATTTTCTGGATTTACTATGTATTTTTCAAAACTTGGGAATTTTTTATAAGCATAAAATAATTAACAATATGAAAAAATAACAGCAGAAACAACATGGTAAGAAAACCCAAGAGAAAGAATTATAAAAACTCCCTTGTGGGTTCTGGGAAGGATTCTCAGATGATACCAGACAGAATCCATAGAGAGAAAATGGAGTAGGACATCCCATTCTGGGCATCATGCGTGAGAGGGAAGTGTGAGGCATGATTAATACAGCTCTTCAAAAGTGTATGTGTAGCCATTGGAGTAGGGGCAGGAACAGAGCGTTCTGAATGATCTTTGATCAAGTTTTGTTTTAGGCAATAAAAAAAATACCCCCGACCTACAAGTAATAAGTAAATGAGTAATTTTTTCCTCTTAAAAAATGGAATTAATATTCTCTGCTTATCAAATAAGATCTTCTGATATCCTAGGGGGCTGTTAAAATTTTGCTTGTATTGATGCATACAAAAAGTATTTAAGCCTTACAAAGATCCCGCAGGAAGTGTCCTTATACAACATTATGCTTTGTTATCATATAATGCTGCTATTTACAAAAAAGGGAAAGGGAATCTACCTCCTTTCAAGTAAGGTGATAGAATTATGATTACATATGCTCCTAGGAGGGAATACTACTGCCCCAGGTCCTCACATTTTCATAGACAAAAATAGCTTTTACTCCCCAGAAAGGGAAGTATGATGGAGTTTTATGTCTGCTCCTTTTCTTTCTCCTTCCCAAGTAGAAGGAATAAATTATTTGATTTTTGAAGGTAGTTCATCCTCAGAGTTGACACATTTTCTCTTCTTCTATCTTTTAAGTCTACCATAGAATGCTCTTTCTTTAAAAGAGCAGTGCTTAGGTTGGAGTGGATTAGTTCATTTCAATGAAAAATATGAGGAACGTCAACTCTGATTTTAGGTTCAAGCTACACTCTCCAATTCAACTTCATTGGCAATATTTTGACCTCTAACTCTCCAATTCTTGTTTGCTATTTCTCAGTTGGTTCAGAACTCAAAGAAAGGAGAAGAGTCAACTCAATTATTACTACTCAAAGTCTAACATATCAGCTCATCATTTTGCTATCGGGGAAATATTTTTAAAATCCAGAGCACTCCTCCCCACTCTTGCCCTAGAGACAACTCCTTAGTCATAGTCCTTGCCCCAAAGATTGGCTGCTAGTCACTGACCTTCACAAAGATCCCCCCACTGCCTCCAACCACCCAACTTGAGTTGGTCCAGTACTGCCAGCATACTTGAATGTACAAAAAAAAGAAAAAAGTTCTTATGTATGACAGCTAAAACTCTTATGGGTAATTTCTGAATGCTTCAAAATATTGTTTTAATCACAAAGGAAAAAAAAAGGTGTGCAGGTAAAGTAGGGATGGTTAATGGGTCAAAAATATAGTTAGATAGAAAGAACAATATTTGATAGCACAGCAAAGTGACTATAATCAACAATAAGTTAGGGTATACTTTAAAATAACTAAAAGAGTGGGATTCTTAGTAAAATGATTCTAATACAAAGAAATGAAAAATGCCTGAGGTGATGGATACTCCAATAACCCTGATTTGATTAATTCACATTGTATGCCTGTATTGTGTACCCTATGAATGTATACAACTATTATGTACTCATAATAATTAAAATTTTAAAAAAAGAAAAAAAAGAACTGTAGCAAAACTCTTAGACCGATTTTTTTATAGTCTCCTGAAACTTACATCTCAGTCTTTCTTAAAACAAAAACAAAAATAACCTCAAACCAAGGTTGTTAGGTTTTATTCAGTAGTTCAATCTCTTTAGTTGAAATCATTTTTTTGGGGGGTAGCAACCATCCATGTGATGTGGACAGAGTAGAAGGAATCTTATAAATTTTCAAATCTTGTATCTGAAAAAGATTTATATACAGAATATATATAAACTTTCAAAACTCAATAATAAAACAACAAACCATCTAATATTTAAAATGGGCAAACAATTTGAATAAACACCTCACCAAGAAACTACGTGGGTGGAAAATATGCACTTGAAAATATGCTCAGCATTATCAGTTATTTAAAAATTCAAGTTAAAACCACAAGATGCTACCACTATACACCTGCAAAATGGTGAAAATGAAAAGAATTGACTATACCAAGTGCTGACAATGATGGAGAGGAACTGGAACTCTCATAACATCTTCTGAAAAGATAAAATGGTACAATTACCTTGGAAATAGTTTGGCAGTTTAAAGGAAATTTAAGAAGTTAATAATAGTCATTCTCCTCCTAAGCATTTAACCAAGAGAAATAAAACTTATATTTATTATTACAAGAACATATATACAAATGATCATAGCAGCTTTATTTGTAGTACCTAAAAGCTGTAAATAAACCAAAGGTCCATCGACAGGTGAATGGATGAACAAACTGTGGTATATTCATATGGAACACTACTCAGAAATAAAAAAAAATTAAAAGAACGAGGTGTTGATACATAATCTTTAAAAGATTTTGTTATAAGAATGAAAACAATATAATGAATCTGTAACTTATGAAGATGAGTGAAAGAATCCAGACCAATAAAAAATGAGTTCATACTACATAAGATTCCATTTATATAAATGCAAACTCATCTATAGTGACAGAAAGCAGACCAGTGCTGTCAAGATATAAGGGGAAGATGGATGTGGGAGGAAGACATTATAAAGGAGCATCAGGATACTTTAAAGAGTGATTTATATATTTTTTGTCTTGACTATGGTGGTGGTTTCATGAGTGGAAACATATCAAAACTGTATATATGTATATTTACTTATATATATTTATTTTCTTTTATAGTTTACAGTTACACTGTTATCCTACCCAAAGTCTTAAAGATATCTTTGTATGTTTTCTTCTAGATGTTATTTAATATTAGCTTTTAACATTTAGGTCTATGATACATTTTGAGTAAATGTTTGCATATGGTGCAGGGGAAGAGTCAAGGTTCATTTTTGCATATGTATGTCGAATTGTTTAGGCACTATCTGTAGAAAATATTATCATTTTCCCATTGAAATACCTTAAGTACATGTAAAAAAAAGTTTATATATATGTATTTCTATTTTAGGATGTTCTATTCTGTTTCATTGATGTATCTTTCAAGCCTTACACTAACACCAAATTGTCTTAATTACTATTTCATGATAGTAATCCTTGAATTCATATAGTGTATATTCTGTTTTTTCTCCATTGTCACAATTGTTTTGTCTTTTCTAGGTCTTTTACATTTTCTTCTAAATTTTAGTATTAGTTTGTCTATTTTTATAAAATAGGTAACTAGAGTCTGGATGAAGATTGAGTTGAATCTATAGATTAATTTAGAATAATTGCCATCTTAAAAATAGTTAGATATGCTCCTTAAACAAAGTATATCTCTCCATTCACTTAATTCTTTATCTCAGCAATGTTCTGTTATTTTCAGCATACACATTTATTTTGTTAGATTTATGAAATATTTCATCAATTCAGTGTCCTATTATTCACTGCAAACATATAGAAATGCAATTGATTTTTAGATATTGATCTTGAATCCTGTAGTCTTACTAAATGCTCTTATTAATTATAATAGCTTTTGTGTAAGTCTTTTGGATTTTATCTAAATAATCATGTAATAGTTTAGAAATTATTGCAATTAAATTAGTATTACAGGTAAATAAAAGGAAATTTTTTTTCTTTTCTATTGCCTTTTGAATTTTTTTCTAAACTTATTGTGCTGACTGAGATCCTGAATACACTATTGAATAAAAGCAGTAAAAGTATGAGGTATTGACTGAATGTTTGTGTTCTCCCCCCCACAAATTCATATGTTGAAGCCTAATCTCCAATGTGATGATATTTGGAAGTGGGACCTTTTGGAAGTTATTAGATCATGAGGGTGAAAAAATGAGCTAGATAAGTTCATTTGAAAAAAAAATATTATAGTCTCCAAGAGGGACTAAAAACTGAAAGTCAATATTCTTCTTCAATGTCAAGATCAAAGTAAAGTTTTCTGGTCACAAAGGCCTCTCTCTAACCATACTCACAATTTTATAAGGGCAATAGTCTAATATTAAGGGAAAATAAAAATCATTTAGATCCCCATCTCAAATTTAAAATGCATGCATTAAAATAAAACATCATAATCCTGGACAAGTAACATGAATAAATCCCATTTTGTAAGCATTAATAGAAATATGACACTGAAGAAATACACATCTCTTATTACTTATTCAGTATATTAATCCAAGATCAAGACCCATAAAAGCCACAAACCTAAGTAAAGTAGACAACAAATGATGAACACCAGTATGAGTTGTTAGAACAGGGCTCCAGTCAGACCCCTGGGTAATATTACATGTTTTAATATTATTTACAGAATATATCATTAAAACACAATGTAAGGCTCATTCTTTAAGTAGAACAAACAAGATTTTATTTTACTCTTTCCAGTTTATTTCAAAGCTTATTTATTTCATTAAATCCAGCTCCTTATTCACAAAACTATTTTTGAAGAGTTGAGTTAATGGTCAAAAAGTTATTCTTCAATTTCTTTTGATAAGCCATCATAGTATATAATAATACTCATAGCTGGGAAATTTACATTTTTATTTTACCTAAACTGTATATTCCACAATTTTAACCTGAATTTTTCTCTTCTGTTCTTTCAGGTAATAGAATACCTCTATCATTTTATTGAGTTCTACATGAAGACCTTTGATATTAATAAAAAAATATGATAAAATGATTTTCCAACTTTCTTCCAATACATACCATTAATTTCATTTTTTAGACCTTGGAAGAGGAAAGGGCCTAAGGTTCACTGGAAGGCAGTCCATGGCAAGAGAATGGGTGATCTCAAAATCTTTGGTCTTTGTCCTTTACCATCTTTATATAATAATTCTCATTATTATAGTTGTATATTATTTTCAGGCCAGTCACTTTTATCTGCCTGATGACAATAATTATTGAGCTTTGTGGGCATTTCTTACAGGGCTTATGCTACTGCCAACCTCTTCCCACCTCCACCACTAAATTGTAAAGCTTTGGGGGCAATGTAATAAGTGAAGAGAAATAACATATACCATCATACATGATAACAATCAAGGGCAAAATTTGAGGAAACACATTCATTTAAATACACATACATATACAAACACAATCTTTATGAGGATATTCTCTCTATATATCCTCTCTACTGCTTTGACTTAGGACATTCCTTTGTGCACTTACATCTTTCGCTCTCACACTTAAAATACCGAATAAATATTCTTTACTCCAATTAACTTTTTTAACTGCTATTACTTTTTCATGTAGGCATTTAAGGCTATGAATTTTCTCCTTAGGAATTCTTTTCCTGAATCCCATAGATTTTAGTAGCTTGTGTCCCTTTTGTCGTTCAGTTTGAGGAATTTTTTGATTTCCATCTTAATTTCATTATTGAGCAAATATTTGTTCAGCAGCAGGTTGTTTAATTTCCATGACTGTGTGTAGAATTGAGTGTTTCTCTTGGAGTTGATTACTAGTTTTATTCCACTGTGGTCTGAGAAGATACATGGTAGGATTTCTAGTTTTTTAAATTTGTTGAGACATGCTTTGTGGCCTAAGATATGATCAATTTTAGAGAATGTTCCATGTGCTGATGAGAAGAATGCATATTCAGTAGTTTGGGGGTAAAATGTTCTGGAAATGTCTGTTAGGCACATTTGTTCTAGAGTCCTGTTTAAGTCCAGTGTTTCTTAATTCATTTTCTGCTTGGAAAATCTGTCCAGCTCTGTCAGTGGGGTGTTAAGTCTCTGGCAGTTACAATGCTGCTGTTTATCTCTTTGCTTAGATCAGGGAGGGTTTGCTTTATGAATCTTTGGCATTCCTGTGTTAGGTCCATAAATATTTAGGATTGTTATGTTTTCTTGTTGAATTGCTTCCTTTACCATTATATAATGACCATCTTTTTCTTTACTATTGTAGATTTAAAGTCAATTTTACCCGATGTCAGAATAGCTACACCTGCTTTCTTTGGTTTCCTCTTGCATGGAATATTTTTTTTCTATCCCTTCACCTTGAGTCTGTATGAGGCCTTGAGGGTTAGATATGTTTCCTGGAGACAGCAGACAATGGAGTTGTATTTTTTCATCAATTCAGCCAGCCTGTGTCTCTTGAGTGGGGCATTCAGACCATTCATGTTGATTGATATAATTGATATGTGGGATGCTGTTCTGTTCATTTTGTTGGGTAGTACCTTATTGCCTGGGTTTATCTCTTGTGCCATTGTTTTATATGAGCTCTGAGCTTTAGCTTTATGGGTGGTTTTACTCTGGTGGGTGTCTGTTATGCTGATCCATGTATAATGCAGTTTTGAGTATTTCCTGTAGGGAGGGTCTGGTCTTGAAAAATTCCCTCAGTGTTTGCTTGTATGGAAAGGTCTTTGTTTCTCTTTCATATATGAAATTAAGTTTTGTAGGATATAAAATTCTAGGATGGCAGTTTTTCTGTTTAAGAAGACTGAAGATGGGGCCCCAATCCCTCCTGGCTTGTAAGGTCTCAGTTGAGAAGTCTTCAGTTAGCCTGATGGATTTTTGTTTGTAAGTTACTTGATATTTTCACCTCACAGATCACAGGATTTCCTATTTCATGTTGACTTTGGTCAGACTGATGATTACATGTCTTGGTGACTGGCTCGTTGCAGTGAATCTCCCAGAAAATTCATAGCCCTAAATGCCTACATCAAAAAGACAGAAAGACCACAAATAAACAATCTAATGACATGTCTAAAGGAACTAGAAGAGGTAGAACAAAACAAACCCAAAGCCAGCAGAAGAAAAGAAATAACTGACATCAGAACAGAACTTAAACAAAATGAAAAACAGGAAAAAAAATGCAAAGGATCAATGAAACAAAAAGTTGGTTCTTTGAAAAATTAAACAAAATTGATAGAACTCTTACTAGATTAACCACAAACAGAAGATAAAGAATACAAATAAGCTCAATCAGAAATGAATATAGATGCAAAAATCCTCAATGAAAGACTAGAAAACCAAATTCAATGGCACATTGAAAAAATAATTCACCATGACCAAGTAGGCTTCATCTCAGGATGCGAGGATGGTTCAACATACATAAATCAACAGATGTGATTCACCACATAAACAGAAGCAAAAACAAAGACCATATGATCATCTCAATAGATGCAGAAAAACCATTCAACAAAATTCAGCACCCTTTTATGATAAAAACCCACAACAAACCAGGCATAGATGGAACATATCTCAAGATTATAAAACCTATATATGACAAACCGACAACCAACATCATACTGAATGGGGAAAAGTTGAAAGCATTCCCACTCAGAACTGGAACAAGACAAGGGTGCCCACCATCACCATTTCTATTCAAGAGAGGGCTGGAGGTCCCAGCTAGAGCAAACAGGCAAAAGAAAGAAATAAATCATATCCAAGTTGGGAAAGAGGTCAAACAATCACATTTTTCTGACAATATAATCTTATATCTAGAAAACCCCAAAGACTACCAAGAGACTTCTGGAATTGACAAATAAATTCAGCAAATACTCAGGTTACAAAATCAATGTACACAATAAGTAGCATTCCTATACACCAATAACAGTGAAGCTGAGAGTCAAATCAAAGACTCAAGACCATTCACAATAGCCACAAAGAAAATAAAATACCTAAGAATATACTTCACCAAGGAGGTGAAAGATCTGTACCAAAAGAACTATGATACACTGAGGAAAGAAATTGCAGATGACACAAATAAATGAAAAAATATATCATGCTCATGGATCAGCAGAATCAACATTGTTAAAATGTCCATACTACCCAAAGTGATTTACAGATTCAATGCAATCCCCATCAAAATACCAATGACATATTTCACATATCTAGAAAAAATAATTCCATGCTTCATTTGGAACCAGAAAAGAGCCTGAATAGCCAAAACAATCTTAAACAAAAAGAACAAATCTGGAGGCATCACATTACCAGACTTCAAACTATACTACAATGCTATAGTAACCAAAATAGCATGGTATTGGCACAAAAATAGAGACATAGACCAATGGAACAGAACAGAGAACCCAGATATAAAACCATCCACATACAGCCAACTGATCTTTGACAAAGCAGACAACAATATACACTGGGGAGAAGAAGCCCTATTCAAAATGGTGCAGGGAAAATTGGATAGCCACATGCCAAAGATTGAAACAGGATCCATATCTCTCACCACTCAAAAAATTAATTTAAGATGGATAAAAGACTTAAATGTAAGGCATGAAAACATAAGAATTCTAGAAGAAAGTGTTGTAAAAACACTTCTAGATATAGGCCTAGGCAAAGAATTTATGAAGAAGACCCCAATGGCAATCATAGCAAGAGCAAAAATAAATAAATGGGACTTAATTAAATTAAAAAGCTTCTGCACTGCTGAGGAAATAATCAACAGAGCAAATAGACAACCTACAGAGTGGGAGATAAAATTTACAAGCTATACATCTGATAAAGGGCTAATCAACAGAATCTACAAAGAACTCAAGCAAATCAGCAAGGAAAAAAGAAATCACCCCATTAAGGTGTGGGCAAAACACATGAACAGAAGCTTTTCAAAAGAAGATAGACAAATGGCCAATAAACATATGAAAAAATGTTCAACTTCTCTAATTATCAGGGAAATGCTAATTAAAACCACAATGAGACATCACCTTACCCCAATTAGAATGGCTTTTATTAAAAAGTCCAAAAACAATAGATGCTCACATGGATTCAGAAAGAAAGGAACACTTGTACACTGTTCATGGGACTGCAAATAAGTACAAATTCTATGGAAAACATTATGGAGATTCCTCAAAGAACTAAAAGTTGACTTACCATTTGGTCCAGCAACCCCTGTACTGGGTATTCACCCAAAGGAAAAGAAGTCCTTTTATCAGAAAGACACCTACATTCGAATGTTTATTGTGCCACAATTCACAATTGCAAAGATGTAGAATCAACCCAAGTGCCCATCAACTCATGAGTTTATTAGCAAAATGTGGTATATGTATACTATGGATTACTACTCAGCCATGAAAAGGATGAATTAAGGCCTTTTGCAACGATTTGGATGGAACTGGAGACTATTATCCTAAGTGAAGTATCACAAGAATGGAAAAAACAAACACCACATGTACTCACTATTAAACTCGAACTAAGCAATGAGCACACATGTGCACAAAGGGAAGTAAAACTTAGTGGAAATCAAGCAGGGGGGGCGGGTAGGAGGGAAGGTGAGATGGGCAAAAACCTACCTAATGGGTACAACAAACACTGCTTGGGTGATGGGCACACTTATAACCATGACTCAAGCTTAACAAAATTGGTACCTGTAACCAAAATCATTTCAACCCCTATAATATTTTGAAATAAAAAAAATTAAAATTAAAAAAACAACCAAAATCAAAAAAAGGAAACATATTCAGACCTTTGCTTTCACATACTTTGTCCTTAGCACTTTATCTTTATTTGAATATTTCATAAATCAGGAACTTTCCAGCATATAAAGAAAAGGTACAAACCTGCACAGTTCATTCATTTTCATTTAACAAATAATTATTTGTTAATATAGCAATATGTTAAGTTGTGGGAAAACACTGGTGAGAAAAGGTATAGTCCCCCACTCTACTTCATTTTTTTTCTTGCTTGGGTGTGTGATCTCAAACATAATTCTTTCATGTAGTCATTAGACTTTGCATTTTACTTGCTTTCCCTTGTATTTGAACAATGGAATTGTCTGTATGAATTGACCTGTTTGTCCTCCCTGGCTTTGGTACTGAGTGGTCTCTGGCCAAAAAGCCCACATTCCAGGTCTGTTCACTTGATCAACATCCCACCTTAATCAGACTTTATTTTTCCCAACACACATCCAATAACTCTCTTAAAATCGTCCTCCCTATGCATATGCACATCCAAATTCACACGAACAAACAAAGCCACAGGGCCTAAAGCCTAGATACTTTTCAAGCCCATGTATTGTAAGTCCTTCTGACGTTTCTCTCCTCATCCTACTTACCATCATGTCTTCTTCCACTAACCTCCCTTCTTTGGTTTCATTCTAGATTCTCTTGATTGATAGATAAAATGTATAGATATAGATAAAGTATTTATATATAATATTTAAGTAGGAATTTATATTACTGCCTTTACATTATTAATCTCAAAATATCTTAGCTCCTTGACCATCAAGATGTCAAAGCCATAATATTCTATAATTTGCTTTTGTTGTTTGTCTTTGTTGTTGTATGTTTAGTATTTTCTATGCACCCAGAGATGATGGCAATGGGTGCACTTTTATAAAGTTGAAAATTAAATGAATAAATTATAAATGAATGTATCATTTTTTGTGGGTGTGCCCGGATACTGAGGAAATGACTGCATTTTCATAACCGGAATATAAATGAATAAGCATTTTAGAATCTGGGTGCAGAGTGCCATTATGGCAGCTGCATTCGTTACTTCCTTTTACATTTTAAGAATGTCACCTTCCACATCCAAAGAAGACAACAGGAGTGTTACACGAAGATCACAGATAAAATTGGCCAGCGATTTCATTGCTCACTCTTATTATCATCACTCCTGGGAAATGGATTCTTGGTGACGTTTTTTCTGTATGTTATAGCATTGACAAGTGAAGGAGGCATCTGAATTTTAATGTTTGACACTCAACATGGAGAAGGGTGTGAAAACCTCTCGATGGGGCTATGACCTTAGCGTGTAAGCTCTCACTTAAGTGTCTGCAACAAAGGCTGCCTAGTGGGATTCAGTAACTAAACATCGTCCCCTAAAGGACAAAGTACAGAGGCCTGCCTATGTCGCCTAAACATTAGCAACTTCATGTTCTACTCTAGGAACACAGATTGTAATGTGATGTGGCACAGCATAAATACATCCTTATAAGAATGGTGGCAAAGAGAATTGCAAACAGCCAAGAAGTCTTCCCAGTTTTTGTTATCACCTGATGATGGCAACCTTATGGGTCTCCTCCAGAGCTCTTCCTGCCTCTGCACAATAGTTACAGCTTTCTTTTCATTTTCCATTCACTGTTGCTCACAAAAGTGCAGGCAGTAATTCATATATTCTTCAACCTTCCTATTTTTACTGGGGATATATATTCATAGGTGACATCTTTCTGAGATGGTGCTGAATAATAAGGCCAAACATAATGATAAACATTGTATGGTACAAACCTTGATCATGTAGTTAAGAGCAAAAAAACTGTTTAAAGATATGTTTCTTTGTCTTTGCTATTTCACATAATATTGATGCTTTGGGGGAGAAATAACACTCCCTGAGGTTTTTTGCTGCATCTATCTTATAAATAATTCTCTTTGATCAAAGTCTAGTGCCAGATTTCCTTTTTTTAGAGTCATGGAAGCAATGATTTCATATCACAGTATTTTGACTCTTGACAGCTCAGTGGGAGTGAGGAAAAGGAGGAGGGGAATTGACTAAAGGAGAGGAAAAGGTGGTGGAGAGGAATTCAAAGTCAGGGCAAAGATGACAGGTAACACATGGCAGCAGCTGTACAAAATGTTACTTGATCTCTTCGAGAGATTGATGTGCTGGGGTGAATGACAACTACCAATTAAAATGGTGGCTGATTATCATGTGAGAAGTGCCACAATTTGTCTAAGACCTGGAGTAAAAGATCAATCACTTTTATTTGTAGAAAATTCTAATTTAAAAATATGCATTTTTAGATGAACATCTGTGGTATGTTTTTGAAAGGAGACATGTGGTAATTAAAATCTTTTTTATTTTTGTGACTGAAATGTTCATATTGTATTTTTGCTGTGTGTCAATTTTTACATTTCTATAAATAAGAACAAAGCAAGTTTTATGCAACATCTAGAAGTTTATACAACTTATAATTTTTAAGACTGTGTCAAAATTAGATACCTTGATCATGATTGCAAGTTCATATCTTACTATGAAAACCATTGGAATATTGACTTTGAAAGATAAATGATCTTTTTTGTGGACTTGTATCTCTTAAAGCAGATTCATAGGCCTTTTTTCAGGGCAAATGTACATTACTGTCCTCAAAACACTTACTGCCAGGTGTACTTTTTAAATTTTTGAGAGCTTGAAAATTGATAGCCTTGGATTTCTTCTTTGAATGCATATCATTCATAGTTAAGAGAAGAATTTTCCAATCATACATATACAGAAAATGATTTTATTGTTCCTAAGGAAAGATGTAGCTCTCTGATTCCAAATAGTTGTTTATGGTTTGCAGAGCTTGCCTGGATAAGTTAAAGAATGCACATATAGACAGGCAAATGTCTCAATTATATAAATAGTAATTCAAAATAAGCAGAAATAAAGGCAAATTTTATTTAATTGCTCTTCACTTTATTGCACTTTGCAGATATTGCTTTTTTTTTTTTTTTAACAAATTGAAGGTTTGTGGGAACCCTGCATTGAGCAAGTCTATTGGCACTATTTTTCCAACAGCATGTGTTCACTTTGTGTCTCTGTCTTTCGTTTTGGTAATTGTTTCAAACATTTTCATTATTATTATATCTTTTATGTTAATCTGTGATCAGTGATCTTGATGTTACATTTGTAATTGTTACAGATGGAGCCTATATAACAGTGAATTTAATTGATCCATGGTGTGTGTGTTCTGACTGCTCCACAAGTTAGCCAATTCCCACATCTCTCTGCCTTACCATTGGCCTCCCCATTCCCTGAGACACAATATTGAAATTAAGCCAATTAATAATCTTACAATGGCCTCTAAGCTTTGAAAGAAAGGAAGATTCACATGTTTCTCACTTTAAATCAAAAGTTAGGAATTATTAAGCTTAAGCATATCAAAAGCTGAGATAGCCTTAAAGCTAGGTCTCTTTCTCTTGTGCCAAACACTTAGCGAAGTTGTGAGTACAAAGGTAAAGTTCTTGAAAGAAATTAAAAGTGCTACTCCAGTAAACACATAAATGATAAGAAGGAAAAACAGTCTCATTGCTGATATGGAGAAATTTTTCATGGTTTGGATAGAAGATCAAACCAGCCACAATATTCCCTAAAGCCAAAGCCTAATTCAGAACAAGGCTCTAATTCTCTTCAATTCTATGAGGCTGAGAAAGGTGAGGAAGCTGCAGAAGAAATGTTTAAAGCTAACAGATGTTGGTTCATGAGATTTAAGGAAAGAAGCCTTCTCTATAATATAAAAGTGAAAGATGAAGCAGCAAGTGCTGATGTAGAAGCTGCAGCAAGTTATCCAGAAATCTAGCTAAGATCATTGATGAACATGGCTACACTAACAGATTTTCACTTTAGACAAAACAGCCTTATCTTGGAAGAAGATGCCATCTAAGGCTTTAATAGCTAGAGAAGAGAACTCAACACTGGTCTTCAAAGCTTCAAAGGACAGGCTGATTCTCTTGTTAGGGACTAAAACAGCTGGTGACTAAGTTGAAGCCAATCCTCATTTATCATTCTAAAAATCCTAGGGCCCTTAAGCATTATGCTAAATCTACTCTGCTTATGCTCTGTAAATGGAACAACAAAGCCTAGATGACAGCACATCTGATTATAGCTTGGTTTACTGAATATTTTAAGGGCACTGTGGAGATCTACCACTCAGAAAAAGATTCTTTTCAAAATGTTACTGCTCATTGACAATGCAGCTGGTCATCCAAGACCTTTGATGAAGATATATGAGATAATGTTGCTTTCATGCCTGCTCACAGAACATTCATTCTGCAGACCAAAACTCAAGGAGTAATTTCAACTTTTGAGTCTTATTATTTCAGAAATACATTTCATAAGGGTCTAGGTTCTTAGATAGAGATGCCTTTGATGGATCTGGGCAAAGGAAATTGAAAACCTTCTTGATGGAATTCACCATTTTAGGTGCCTTTAAGCACAGTCATGATTCATGGGAGGAGGTCAAAATAGCAACATTAACAGGAGTGTGGAAGAAGTCGATTCCAACCCTCAGGAATAACAGGGAGAGGTTTAAGACTTCAGTGAAAGAAGTAACTATAGATGTGGTGGAAAGAGTAAGAGAATTAGAACTAGAAGTGGAGCCTGAAGATGTGACTGAATTGCTGCATTCTTATGATAAAACTTGAAAGGATAAGGAGTTGCCTCTTATAGGTGAGCAAAGGAAGTAGTTCCTTGAGATGGAATCTACTCATGGTGAAAATGCTGTTAACGTTGTTGAAATTACAACATAAAATTAAGCATAATACATAAACTTAGTTGATAAGGCAGTGACAGGGTTTGAGAAGATAGACTCTAACTTTTAAAAAAGTTTAATTGTGGGTAAAATGCTATCAAGTAGCATCACATGCTAAAGAGAAATCTTTCATTAAAGGAAGTGTCAGTTCATGCCACAAACTTTTTTGTTTTCTTATTTTCAGAAATTGCCACAGCCACCCAAATCTTCAGCAACCACCATCCTGACCAATCAGCAGCCATCAGCATCAAAGCAAGACTCTACCAGCAAAAAGATTATGACTCACAGAAGTCTCAAATGACCATTAGCATTTTTTAGCAATAAAATATTTTTTGAGTAAGGTATGTACATTGTTTTTCAGACATAATGCTATTACACACTTAACAGACTACAAAATAGTGTAAACATAATTTTTATATGCACTGAAAAAACCAAAAAATTTGAGTGACTCACTTTATTCACTTTATTGCAGTGATCTGGAACCAAACCTTCTCCATCTCCGAGATTTGCCTGTATACATATTGAATGAAAACAGAACAGTTTACTTTGGTATTTTATTTTGTCTTATATTATTTTCCAAAGACATATCTTTGGGCTTCTGTTTCTATTCTCCAAGCAGCCTGTCTTGGTATTTTTCCTTCCTAAGAATTTTTTTTTGTCTCTTCTGTTTATTATAGATGTATTTTAACCTCACAGTCAAAGATGAGAACATTAAATGTGCCAGGGCTGTGAGGAGAGGGTAGTAAAGTCCCTGCATACAAGAAAGATGTTGGAACAACAAATCCAGTAGTGATCTAAGGCAAGTGGTATAGGAAATACTGACAGCAGAAAAGAGAGTGGAATATAAAACTAATACATGAAGGTGTTTCCATTTACTTACAGAAACAGTACTAGCTGTTTGACAGAAATTATCACATTTAATCCTCAATACAATGACATGATATATTCATACTATTATAGGAATAATTTCTGTTTTAAAGAGAAAACTGTAAGCTCAGAGAAAGTCTAATTTTTTCAGGCACAAATTTTATGGGGAAAGTGTAATTCAAGCTTAGATTATTTAGGTTTCAAATACATGTGTCCCTTTTCATAATGCACTTATTTTTAAGTAAAAATAAATAAAATAAAGTTGTAATGTTTTAAAATTTCTTCTTTAACATTTATGCCTGTTTAACAGCAGAAATGCATTCTGTGGATTGTTGAATTTTCAATGGGAAAGAATGTACTAAGACTTACTTTTTTATAAATTGAATAATAACCAAGAGTTGTACCTCTTCCTTACACTATATATGATAATTAGCTCAGAATGAATCAAAGATATTTGCAAGAGTTAAGGATGAAAAATAAGACTCAAGAGAAGGCATAGAGACAAATGTTCATGATCATAATTTGATAATGTTTTCTTAGATGTGACACCAGAAGTATAAGCAACAAAAAAAATAACTAAATCAAACTTCAATAAAACTAAAGACTTTTGCGCTTCAAATGACACCATAAAGAAAGTGAAAAAAAACTTATAGAATGGGAGAAAATATTTGCAAATTACATACCTAATAAAGAATTTGTATCTAGAATATATAAAGAACACTTACAATTCAATAATAAAAAGACAAATAACCCAACTAAAAATTGATATGAATAGACATTTCTCCAAAAAGGTATGGAAATGGCCAATAAGCACAAAAAAGATGCTCAAAATCATTAGTCATAAGAGAAATGCAAATCAGAACCCCAATGAAATACTAACTTGCACCTACTGGGATGACTATAATCAAACATCGGATGATAATATATGTTGGTGAGGATGTGGTAAGATAAGAACCCTATTACACTGTGGTGGGAATGTCATATGATGTGGCCACTTTGGAAAAGAGTCTGGAACTTTCTCAAGAAGTTAAATAAAGTGTTATCTTTTGATCCAGCAATTCTACTCCTAAGTAGATACCCAAGAAATATTTCATGGACATATTTGTCCATAAAAAAACTTATACACAAATATTCATAGTAGCTTTATTCATAAAAGATAAAAGGTTGAAACAACACAAATTTCTATCAGCTGATTAATGGATTAAAAAGTGATACATCCGCACAATGGAATATTATTCCATCATAAATATGAATGAAGTACCAATACATGCTACAACATGGATGAACCCCAAAACATCATGCTAAGTGAAAGAAGAGAGTCACAAAATACCATATATTATATGATTCCATTTGTATGAAATGTCCAAAATAGGCAAATCTGTAGGGACAGAAAGTATATTAGTGATTGACTAGGGCTGGGGGAAATGGAGAGGGGGATTATGGAGTGATAACTAAAGAGTATAGGGTTTCTACTTGGGGATGATAATAATGTTCTAAAATTGATTGTGGTGATTATTTCACTGTGCTTGCTCTTTGAAATGCATTTTGTTGTAATGAGACATCTGAGTTATATAAATAAAATGCAGGCTTTAAAATAATGCCACTTCATATTTGCAGTCCATAAATGGACTCATAAATAACATATTATAGCATAAAGGGAATGGACTTAAAGTCAAAAGCCAAATATATTAGAGGCAACCTTAGAAGATGTAGGTAAATTAAGTTCTTATATAGACAGTAGCAATGGGAAAGGAAAAAGAGGTAGGGAACAAAAACAATTTCTAAAGTCATGTTAGTGTTTAAAACCGTGACTTAAACAAACAAACAAAAATAGAAATGATACTCTTTCCTATGTACCTGGATCTAGTCTTAGAATCTTTCATAGAAAGAATCCCAGGAAGCCAAGTTTAATTAAGGATGAAGAACAAGATGCAACATTTTGCCTATTAGACTTTGAGTAATTCAGTATTTCAAAATTTAGTTCATACTATGTTCCAGGCATGGGGGTAATGAGGATAATGATACATTATCCTTGCCCTGAAGAAGCTCAGAGTCTAGCTTTGTGTGTGTGCACACTAATGTCATGTCAACAGTATGTTGCATGTGGTAGCAGATCCATTAGCTATAACATGATTAACTTCATCTGGTAGATATGGGGTAGAGTGGTTTGGCAGCACAGAGAGAAACATCATATAAAGTATACCATTCAAGACAGGTTTTGAAAGATATGTAGAAGTTCATTAGATAGACAAGATTTCAAAACAACATTTTAGGTAGAGTAAACCAAATTCACATATAAATGGGAATTTTAAGGAAATGACAAGGTAACTGTAAGTTGTTAATGAGAAAAAAAATTCAGAAAAACAAAAAAAAATTCCAAGAGAGCATAAAATGAAATAAGGTGCATAAGTAGGTAGAAGCCAGGTCTTAAGGAGCTCTGAAAGATTCTAGAATAGAAAGTATGAAGTTTATCCTATTTCAATGTTTAGAAATTACTAAGAATTTTTAAATTAGGTACTGGTATGATCAGAATTTACTTCTAAAGTAGGCAAGCTACCTAAATTATCAGATTATCAGTAAAACAAGTAAAATAATAAAACAATTTTTTATTGGAACCGACTATACACCAGGTACTATGTAAGGCACTCTAAATGGATTATTGTCACTCTCCCCAACAGCTCTGCCTCAGGTGACGAAATACGTGTTGGCTGCCAAAAGCACCTCTCCCTATATCCTAGAGATAGTACTGGTAAAGATTCCAACTCTAGACAACTAATTTCAAAATCTAGGTTTTGCCCACTACACCTTCCTGCATCCTCAAGCCACTCTGATATATTACAGGATGCTTCCGGAAGTGTTTGTGATCTAAAACTAGATAGGCTCATTAGGCGGAAGAGATAGTTAGGATTACACCCAAGTGGTGATTTTTACTACATTTACCGCACCGAACCACCCCCTGACCAATTTACACCAAAGCTCTCTGCAGTCTAGAAGATCATGTTGACCTCAATACGAGCTTGGAGTTCAGCGGGAAAAGCTCCAGTACTGGAGTGGAGGATGAATTGGATAATGCTCCTAGACAAAAACTCAAGAGACCTGAACTAAAATGCCCAGGCTAGTTTTCATTGTAGATTGTAGGCAAAGAGAAAATAAGCAGATTCAGTTACCAGAATTTAAGAATATAGAAAAGAATGACAGACATGTAAAGAAATAATCACCTTAAAAGAAATAGAACAAGAGATCAGGAGTCAAGATTGCTTTCATTCATATCCAAATTCTAGCATCTTTTAACAGTATAAGCTCAGGTAATGTTAATTAACGTCTCTGTTTCTAACTTTTCTCATCTATGAGTGAATAAATTAGTGACCTGTTATTCAAAATGTTGTTATGAGTACAAAAATAATAATATCTGGCAAAGTGCTTAGTAAAATGTGTGGCACAGAGAAAGGACTCTTTTTCACTTCTGTTTCTGTCTCTGTCTCTCTCTTGCATGTTTGTTTGTGTGTGTACACATACATACAGTCATCCCTCTGTATCTGTGGGGGCTTGGTTCCAGGATACCCATGGATACCAGAATCTGCAGATACCAAGATTTTTGAATGCTCAATCCCTACTAGAATATGGCATAGTATTTGTGTTTAACCTACACACATACTCCTGTATACTGTAAATTGTCTCTAGATTACTTATAATACCTAATACAATGTAAATGATACAGTTGTTATACTATATTTTTATTTGTATAATTTTTTATTGTTGTACTATTATTTTTGTGTTTTATTCCAGATATTCTCAATTCATGGTTGGTTGAATCCATGGATACAGCGCTTGCAGATCCAGAGGGCTGGCTGTACATGCATACACACACATATTATATGCCTGAGCCAGCCATTTAACTTCTATTAGGCTCATTTTATACATTTCTAAAATTAGGACAATAATATACTGTACTTTCTCTCTCAAAGTGTTATTATGAGAATCACAATAAAATATTGTTTATTTATTAACTATAAAGCACAACACATGAAATTATCAGTATAGAAGCAGAAGGGGTAGCAACAGTAGTAGTAGAAAGGTACAATAATAAAATATAGGAATAAGCACTAAATACCATAATTATATAGTAAGAATATGTCAATTTTACTCAATATTTTAGGTACTCAGACTAGATTTCAATATCCAAGTATGACTTTAAAGAATAGAAAATGGAGCATAATATTCCCCATTGAAGGAATAGTAAAGACAAAGGTAGGAGGTGGGAAAGTGAATGTATGTGTCTGGGAGAGTGAATAGATTAGGGAAACTGTAGACTATGGTGTGCAGAATGATACAACTGAAGATAAATCTAGAAAGATACTTTGAAACCAGATCATGGAAGACCAAAATTATATGTTAAAGAGCCCACTGAAATTAGATAGCAAATTAGGTTTTATTACCTATTTTTCAAAATAATATTTTATGACCATAATTAACAAGCAACAAGCTAGCCTAGGAACTGATTTCCACTTTCTGTCACCTACTTCAAAGTTTTGTTACAAATATTGTATGGCATGACAGTTAAAGAACCTAGTGCATTCTTGGAACTCAATACATAAAAGATAGTTAGTGTAAGTAGGATGTCACTTTAAAAGATGAAGAAATCCTTCTGTAGATCATAAACATGTGGAAATTATTATCTCAAAAGGATTATGTAGATTTTGCATTAAGTAAATTGCTTAACACATAAGATCTTTAAATTTTATATATTTATAATAATAATTAAAAGCACTGTTATCTCAATGAGAATTAAATTATATATATATATATATATAAGCATCTTTCTGGCTGCAAAGTATGATTTTAAAGAAATTATTTATTATATATAGGTTGCAGTAAGGGTACTTTTCAGTAACACATTTATAACCAGTTAATAAAGCACTGTAAACTCAGTTGGTAAAGGCTCACATAGCACATAGAGTTATGAAGCCAACAAAGCTATTAAGATTTTTTGGAACAGGTGACATTTGGATTTGGAAGTGGCCAAGAGATGAATCCCCCCCACCTTTTTTTCTCATATGGCATGTGCTTATTGAGCACCTGCTATATAAAAGTTTGGTAATTGCTGTGTTCATATAGGAATGACAAAGTCATCAATTTTATGCCAGCTTCATTTGTCTTTTCAGTGAAAATTACAGCTTTCCTGTTTTCCAAGATAAAGTGCCCAGTGCTACACAAGCCCTAACTGAGTTGTCTGGCAAAATGTCAAATGTCACTAAGTTGGTTTCCCTGGCCTTAGAGAGGTGTTGAATTACCCACATTTCTTTGAGGTTATGTTGGCTATAACTCAGTACAGGACATCAATCAACAATTAGTTTTGCCACTTCCCCCATCTGCCTGCTCTCTTTCTATCAGTAATATCCCTACCACTCCCCAGACTAATGCCTTGGTTGTCAGACTTAGTCTTTCTCTCACAGAGGGGCAAAGTGAATCCAGACCAATGGCAATGTCAACTCTGCTGAAACCAGACTCTACTTCTACCATGGTTATAGCTCCCACAGACTATATTTTTGAATTGGGCCTAGGCTAAACACCACAGACAAATAAAAATTCTGCTGAACAAAATAAAAAATTCAAATAACCAATAAGTTATGATACTGTGCAATTCTTAAAACCCAATTTATTTGTCTTTGAACTGGCCAACTTAACCTGACATAAATGATTATGTTAGCCTATCAGTTCTCTCTCTACTAGTTCTCTCTCTACTAATCCTGAATTAGTTTTTCCACATAGGAAGACTTTGTTGAGCACCTATTGAATTCTAATTACAAATATCAATATGAATAAGAGGTAGTACCTACTCTGGAAGAATACCTGGTTTAAAGACTGTGAGAGGCAAGCAAAAATGTAACTGCAAAGAAAGAGATAAACCTGACTGAAGGGACAGGAAATTGCCTGGGATATCAATATATACTGGTCAATAAAGTGTCTGGAGTGTTTAAACATTCCTGAGAAAGACAAAAACATTGCATCTATCTGTATATCAAGTCAGAATTACTATGGAGAACAGTATGGAGGGTCCTCAAAAAACTAAAAATAGAACTACTATATAATACAGCAATTCCACCACTTTGTATGTATCTGAAAGAAAGGAAATCAGTATATGGAATAGATATCTGCATTCCCATGTTTATTGCAGCACTATTCACAGTAGCCAAGCTATGGAATCAACCTAAGTATCTATCAATGGATGAATATCAATGGATAAAGAAAATATGGCACATATGCACAGTGGAATATTATTCAGCCATAAAAAAGAATTAAATTTTATCATTTGCAACAACATGGATTGCTCGCTCCCTAGGATCTCTGACAATTGGCGGGTTCCCAAGCTGCTGGAGAGACTTTCTGCCCACACGAGCCCAGAGGCTGCTGGGGTCAATGAGCTGGGAGCTTCTCGTGGGAAGTTATTTTTTCTTATTTTGTTCATACCTTGGTTGATGGAACCAAGAACTGTAATAGCATGGATTAGTCTCTTGTCAAAAAGTTATTTTTTGAATGAATGATGCAATGAGTAAATGCATAAGTGAATACACTAACAAACGCAAACATTTAGCCTGCACAGGTGTGTCAGGTTTTTATCTGTGCCAAACAATATTCCTCAGGACTTCTTACTTCTTACTTCTTGCTCCAGCTTATGCCCCTCTGCCTGTATGTGCATCTCTGTGTCTGAAGGTTTTCTCCAAAGCAGGTCAGAAATTAGAAATGCTTATACCCGTGAATAGCCCATAACCAATGACTGAGAGTAGTTAAGGTCTAAGTACCCCGGTTAATGGCCCTTCTTGTGCCATAACTCTGAGGGGTAAGGTTTATGCTGGTTTTCTAATGATTTCCCGCACAGGTTTAAGCTCCAGTTACACAGTGCTAGTTGCCTTTATAATGCACTATGTATCGACTTCCTTCCCTTGCTTACTTCACTGCATTAGTCTCATACCAATGTCTCCTGCACGTTCCAACACACCATTGCACTAGTATTCTATTATCGGGATCCGCTCCTGGGGTATCCAAACTAAAACACCCAATTCCCACATATGCTGATCCAACTCTATAAAGATGTATGTATGAAGGGCCATGTTAGCACTTAGAAGAAGCCTTGAGTAGATCCTAAGGTGTCAAGTGACAGTCAAGTGAATCTTGAAAGAGGCCCTCAGTCTACTTTCCAGCTTTCCTCTCTCACACATAATCTTCTCCCCCTTTTAAACACTTTGAAATATTTCCCAAATGGAATCTTGGCCCTCATTTTCTTCTCCATGAATTCTATTTTACTTTATTAGTCCTCAACATCCATTCTAAAGGTTTCCTTTATTTCACCTGGGGGAGAAACAACGCACATTCTATATCCGCTCTCAGATACCAGACTTATCTGCAAATTGCAAAGATCTTTTCAAAGAACTTCTGAATCTTTTCCTATTATTGGATGTGCTCATTTAATAAGTAACACTCTTACACAATTTTCAAAATACATTCATCTTAGGCTTGTGTATTTAATATATGGTCGTGGATTATAGACTTTTAATCCTTATTTGTTGAATCACAACTTTAATTGGTGCAGCTCCATGTACATTTTATAATGTTACATAAAGTGTTTAATTATGATTCCCATTGTACTAATTATAATCATTATCCATCATGATCAAAAAGCAATAATCTTCCTACACATAACATTATACAAAGCAAACCACCTGTCCTATGACACTTAATACCCAAACCATAAGAAATTAATGCACTCAAACATCTAAAAGTATTTATGGCATATGTTAATGGCATTGATGTTAAAGAATTACTGATCAAAATTTCAGTAAGCAAAATAAAAATACCAAAATTTAAATTTTGAGAATATATATTTTAATAATTTATGCTACCAAATAGTTTGAAATTTGACTTAGGATGCCTTCAAATAATCAACTTCTTAATAAAATTAACATTTTTTCTTATAAAATATTTAACTTTGTACAACTTTTTAGAGCCACACTTGCTTATTATGGCTCTTTAGCTATAGGATATAAAACCCAAAGAAATTATCTATATTAACTAATTGCATTTGTAAAAATAAGTTCATGTACGTGTTATATGGGTAAAGTGAATCAAATCAGTCAACCAAAACCAATATCTCAGTAATTCAAGGGTATATTATTAATTAACCAATTCCTAATTATGTGGATTTTTAAAGAAATTTTATGTGCTTGAACTATGCTGATAATTATTAATTCTGGACTTTATTTGGTTACTACATAGTTTTAAAAATGAAATATAGGGCTTACAATCATAAAATATGGGAAACTTGCCTATTATTTCATACACTGACAGAGGATGGATTTCCAAGTATTGTCATGCCATTAAAAAGAATGGGGTTTAGTTAGATGAAATGTTTTCCATAAACTTGGATCAGAAAGAATAAGAATATAAAGGCAAAAATTTCTATTTAGGAACATCGCAATATTGTAGTCTTAGAGTGAGGAAGGAATGTGAAAATGTAAAATAAATCAATGAATCCCAATAGTATGACTTTGGTGGTTCTAAACATGGGCCCCCAAGGTTTTGACAGTTATCTCATTATGATTGAGGTCTATGACCAGTCTTCTTGGATCTCAGGTGACTTGTGGCTGCTTTAACTTTAATAGAATAGTGATGTCATATTACTTTTAACAGCAGAAAAGGCCATGTAGCTTCTACTCAGTCCTCTTAAAATGCTTGTTCTCCAGAGGAAACTCTCTTTCAGGAAACTGCCTCTTTGAACTTAGCTGCCATACTAGAAGAAGTGAAGCCACATGGAGACTGTATGCCAACTCTCCAGTTGAAAGCCTCATCTGAGGTCCCAGCTGAGAGCCAACATTAGGCAACAGACATTTGAGTAAAGGTGCTTCCAGTCAATTCCATGTGCCCAGTCATCAAGTTACCCTGAGTCATGGAGTCGTCCCCGCTGAGGGTGCAAATATCATGGATTACACACAAGTCATCTCTGCTGTGATCTTCCTAAATTCCCACAGAATCTAAGTGCATAATAAACTGGTTGTTGTGTGTGACTACATTTTGGGGTGGTTTGTTACACAGCAATAGTAATCAGAACCATGGCTGAATTCAATAAATGCTTATAAGAATGCAAATAAAACCAACCTGATAGATACAGATGCATAATAATATTACCTATCTAACATTTTTATATTAGTGTGTCCTTTAATCACCAAAAAGGACAAAGAATTGTGTGTTATTTTAATTACATAGATGAGAAACTTGAAAAATTAATAGTGTAATTGATTTCCTAAGAATTCCATATTTTCTAAATGTCAAAGCGAAGAAACAAATTTAGGTCTTCTTATTCCAAGTCCATTGCCATAACTGTATCTCTAAAATATGTTTCATTGAGTTACTACTGGTTGACAGCCTATCAATGATGCTAGATGGAGGATTTACAATGTAGGTGGTTATATTAGTCCACTTTTACTATTTCTTAAAAATGACATATGCATGCATTATTTATGCATTCTCCTGTATTCCATGCCATAGCGCCAGCTGGGATACCTAGTTGTCCAACTAAATTCTGTAGTGGAATTAGAGGGACTGTATTAGGTTAGACAAAAATGGATTCATTAAAGTGTTTAGCACAGTGCTTAGCATGTAGAAAGTATGAAATTATGGCTGTGCTCATTGAATTTCCACATCATCATTATTATTAATATTATTATCATCACCAGAAGATACCTATTTTAAAAAGAAGTTGTACTAAAATACCTTTGCTGGAAAAGGATTGTTTAAAAAGAAAGGGGTACTTGTATAAAGAAACAGGAGTTTTTTTTAGGTTTTTCCCAGTAGAGTAATAACATCAATTGCTTTATCAAATGCATTATCATCAAAAGTAAGGGGAGTCATTACCTTCCTAGGCATTGGGAGAAGTGCTTTACATGGGCAAAAAAACTTTACGCTTTTTAACAACCCTTAAAGTAGATAATATTCCCCCCTTTACAGATGAGGGAATTTGAATTTTGAAACTTTAAATAATTTGTTTAGTAATTTGTTTAGAGTCATTGGTGCTAGGTAGTGGTAAAGCCAGGAATGGAAATAAGTTTTGTTTGTGCACAAAGCTTTTGTATATAATCACAACATATCTCCATGTGCTTTAAATGCTCAAAACATGAAATTTAATTTTTATCTGAATTAGTTTGCCATGGCACACCATTCAATATAGAAAGATAAATTTAATTATTTTAGGGGTGTATGTGTGTGTGTGTGTGCGTGCATAATCAAAAGAAGCCAAAAGAAATAATGCTGTGCACTTTTTTGAAATTGATAAAATTTTGATTTACACAAGCAAATTTGAATTTTCATTGTTCTCAACAAGTCTTTTTCTTTTAATTTCAGAACATTATGGGGATACAACACTTTGTGTTTATATATTGCCCATGCACTGCCTATGTCAGAGCTACAATCGTGGACATCCCCCAAATAAGTTTTTTTTTAAAGAAATTTATGAATATTTTGACCTGTAACAAATACTTTGCTATTCTTTTTTAAAGAAAATAAAACCAGGAAGTTTTAAAATGAATCAGCTGCTTCCAATTTTTTTTTTGCTTTTAAATAGGCCAAATTAAATATAAATGCATGTTATTTAAAACATGATGAACATAAATTTATAAACATCTCCTCCCCAAAATTCTTGAATTAAAATGAGAAAACCCCATCTGCTGAAACTTGATAAAAACTAACCTTTAATATTAAATATATGCACTAATGCCTAGTCTCATTCCCTTTTTATTAAAAAAAGAGGTAAAAATTCATTAATTCTCTAATGTAATAATAAATTTCCTGAGCATAAAGTTTCAAAGGTACTTGCCATTGTTCCTGTGGATGATTTGGCACAATGTCAACAAAAATACTCCATTTCTCACTCCCTCTCCTTGCACTTAATATCATGGAGACAGAGCCAAAATATGAATTTAGTTCTAGAGTAGTTAAATATAAAATGATGATTTCAATATTGTTTATTCATTTAGTTTCATCTGTGGCTATAAAACCCACATTAAGAAAATCTTTATATTGACCCAGTCTAACATAAATAGATACGCTGTGCCAATATTGCAGAGTGATTTTTGGCTATAAATTTCAACATTCTGTGTAAAATCAGATTTGGTCCCAAATGAGTATATTAATAACATAATTATAGGTTTATCAAATTTATTATGTGTCATCTTCTTATAGTTTTTAAAAGAGTAAACTATAAATTTAACTTTTTTTTTCCTCCAAGGTGAACCACTTTGATAACTTTTCTTTTTCCTGCTAATTTTTTTATTTTTTGTACGGTTGCGGGGTGGGTGTGGGGTAGCGGTGCTCCTACTATTGTTCAGTCTGGTCTCCAACTCCTGGCCCAAAGCGATTCTCCCGCCTCAGCCTCCCAAAATGCTGGGATTACAGGCATGTGCCACCACGTCCGGCTCACTTTGATAAAAGTTTAAAAGCAACTTTTGTCTATTGCACTATGTTTTTAAAAAACATTTTAAATGAATCATCTAGAACAATGGTCCCCACACTTTTTTTTTGGCATGGGGGACCATTTTCACGGAAAACAATTTCCCGAGGCAGAGCTCAGGAGCTCAGACGGTGATGCCAGCAATGGGGAGTGGCTGTAAATACAGATGAAGCTTGGCTAGCTAGCCTGAGGCTCACCTCCTGCTGTGTGGCCCTGGTTTCTAAGTTTTATGGAACACAATTTTTCTAGGGGCGGGTGGTGGGGGTGGGGACGGAGCTCTGGCTGCGGTGATGGTGCGGTTGCTAACAGGCCCGAACCCTTACCGGCCCCAGGCCCGGGGGGTTGGGGACAGCAGATCTAGAAGATAAAATGTAGAATGAGGAATAACTAGGGACTTCTGCCTAAAAATTATGTGCAATTTGATTAAGATTTTTTTTTGAAAGACAGCTTTTGAATGAACAGTTCTCCACATATACTGACATATACAGCACATTCACTCTGCACCAAAAATTTACCAATCCCTACAAATCACTTACAGGTGGTGGCTGATAACCTTATGCTAATTTTCATATCATCCTCCCTGAGTAGTTTTGTTGTTTTTCTTCAGTGAATGATCAACTTGATAGTTAAATGGTAGCTGATTAAGTGATTTATCACATTGATTCAAAGCCTAAATCCCTTGTCACTAAAGCTATGCTTTTCCAAATAATTCCCCCTCCTCCAAGGATGTGTCTCTGGAAAAAAGAAAAGTGAGCACTTCCAAATTTCTAAAGAGCCAATCAGAGCAAGGCAAAAGCTGGGTTGTACCATTCTCATAAGAAACAGACCTCAATTGAATTTACCTTATTTCTCTCCCAACCAGACTCCTGAGTAGCTTTCACTAAGCCAGTTGCTGCCTGCTGGAGTGTTTTCTGTCTCTGTTGGCTTCTCATACCTGGCAGATACCAAGGTTCACACCAAGCCAAATTTGCCTGCTGTTTCTTTGAATTTGCACCTTTCTTCCTCCAAGGGAGTCACTTATTGTCCTTGAAAATTCACTCTTAGCTCTGTATTGTATGGAAAAAAGTCAACTGCCATACCAGGCTTGAGTACCAGCCCTATAGAGAAATGTCAAGAACTGTCCACCAAGTGTTTGCTCAAGAAGGCTGTCAGATGACCAGATTTTGAGGAAAGCAGTTGGCTATTTGAGATTTTTCATATTGATTCAGTGATTATGCTCAGAAAACCTAAATGAAGTATGTAAGTACCTTAAACAAGCAAATATTTTGATGATTATTTATACTAGTATTCTTAAAACATAAGTGCAAATGTATTTGTACTAGTTTCTATTAATTATAACTATTCCATATTGTAGTAATTTATTAACTATAGTATATTTAATTAACATATTTAACTACCTATATGATTATATTATTTGTAACATATATAAGTTTTTTTGCACTATTCCTATTAACTACAACTGATTTTTTGATAAAACAGGAACATCTCCCCTTTCCTTTTTTTTTTTGTTTCAGCTTTTAATTATGATTTCTCAAAATAGTGAATTCCTTGGAAACACATTAAAGATTTAAAATCTAGATATAGAATGAATCATGTACTAACTAAACAGCATTACATGCATAAAGGAACTAATTACACTAAATAGTACTATGCACTTAAAGAAACTGTGCACACCTGTCCCAGGAATATCCAACTGGGATTGGATTGCCTTAGGATAGAGAGTTTTTAAAAATTGTTTTGACATATTTTGTTTTGTGTGTTTGTATTAAGTTTTACCCAGGGTTACTGTTTTCTTTACAATGCTGTATCAACATTCCAATGACAGATTGGTTGATTTTGAGAGTTCTGCAAAAATTAACTTTGACAACTTTTGCCAGTGGTAGTAGTCTCATTGCTTTCATGGATTATAAAGGATCCTTTTTTTAGAGATGAAGCCTTGCTCTATCACCCAGAATAGAGTGCAGTGGTGAGATTGTAGCTTACTGCAACCTCCAACTCTTGGACCCAAGTGATCCTCCTGCCTCAGCCTCCTGAGTAGCTAGGACTACAGGCATGTGCCACCATGCCCAGCTTTATCAAAGATCCTTATTCTGCTATTACAAAGTTCTGCTCCCTCTTAATTTATTTGATTATTTTATTGGATAGCACTTTAAATCATGATGACATACTTTTCAAATGCCAAATATTTCTTAATATGAATTATGTGTTATTTTTCTCCTTGTAGAATTGTATACAGATACATTCACAAACAGATCAGCTTTGTGTTCTATGCTTTGTCATTCTTGTTTCTAAAGTGCTCATACTTCAAATGGACAATAAACAAATATTTTTAAATGAAGCACTAAGTAACACCAACATTGTTGAAACCAAATATGTTTTAGTCCAAAATAGGATATATAAAAATAGTACATAAAGTCACTTGAGGACCTTTTACTTTATTCATTACGGGCATATTCTTTTTAAAATTTAGAGACTGTTAATTGAAAGATGTATTTGAAATAATTTCTCAAATTCACTTTATTTAAAAAGATAAATATGAAGCCTAGAGGAAACTAAGGTAGAAAGAGGCAAAATCAAAATTGCATAATTCAGTCTCTCCATTTCTTCAGTAGGACTGGGATGTAATAAAAATACACTTATTTATTTGAAGACTTTAATGCTTTCTTGAGCATAAATGTCTTAAAAGTTAGTTTAACTACCATTTGATACTATATAGTAGTTTTATACACTAGCAATGAATAATCTGAAAATGAAATTTAAAAACGGTCTATAATATCATCAAAGGCAAAAAAAATTTTGAATAAATTTAACAAAATATGTGCATGTTGTATACACCGAAAACTATAAAACACCATTGAAAGAAATGAAAGAAAATCTGAATATTGGATAGATACACCATGTTTGTGGATCAGAGGATCCAATATCATTAATGGGGCACTAGTCCTCAAATTGATCTGCAGATTCAACATAATATAAATCTATATATTATAAGGTAGTTGAAGTACTCCAACTTCCTGATTTTATTTATTTACTTAATTGTCTTTTTTGAGACAGAGTCTCAATCTGTCGCCCGGGCTAGAGTGCCGTGGCGTCAGCCTAGCTCACAGCAACATCAAACTCCTGGGCTCAAGTGATCCTCCTGCCTCAGCCTCCCAAGTAGCTGGGACTGCAGGCATGCACCGCTATGCCTGGCTAATTTTTTTCTATTTTTAGTAGAGATGCGGTCTCACTGTTGCTCAGGTTGCTCTGAAACTCATGACCTCAAGCAATCCTCCACCCTCAGCCTCCCAGAGTACTAGGATTACAGGCTTAAGCCACCCTGCCTGGCCCAACTTCCTGATTTTAGAACTTACTACAAAACTACAATAACTGATAAAGTGTTGATAGACATTTAGATCAATGGAATATGATTGAGAGTTCAGAAATAAACTATTACATTTATGGTCAATTGATTTTGTCAAGGGTGCTTAGACAATACAGAGAGAACAGGGTATTCACTTGCAAAAAATGAATTTGGACCCACTAAGTTACACCGTATACAAAAATTAACTCAAAATAGATCAAAGACCTAAATATCAGGGCAAAAACTATAAAACCATTAGAAGAAAATACAGGAGTCAATCTTTGCTAATTGGGTTAGGCCATAAATTCTTCCATAAAACACCAAAAGCACAAGCAACAAAGAAATACAAAACTGGACTTAATAAAAATGAAAACTTTTGTGCTTCAAAAGGTAACATAAAGGAAGTGAAAAGACAACCCACAGAAAGAGAAAATAATTGAAAATCATATATCTGATAAGGGCTAACATCCAGAATATATGATGAATTCTTACAACTCATATTTTTAAGTAGGCAGAGAGTTTGAATAGTCATTTCTGCAAAGAATATGTGCAAAGATCAATAAACAAAAGAAAAAATTGTAACTTTCATTAATTATTAGGGAAATGAAAATCAAAACAACAACAAGATACCACATAGTATCCACAGACAACAGCATTTGTTGGCAAAGATGTGGAGAAACTGAATCTCTCATACATTGCTAGTAGGTATGTAAAATCTCACTTTGGAAAACAGTTTGTCAAAGTGTTAAACATAGATTTAATATTGGACGTGATAGTTCCACTGCTAGGTATGTACCCAAGAGAAATCAAAATGTACATTCACACTTTTAAAACTTGTGTGACATTGTAATTGATGCATATTCCTTTTCTATGGTATGGAGTAGAGGTCTGCAAAGTACAGCCCCTATGGGCTAAATCCAACAATCTCCCTAATAAATTTTTTTTATTAATCCAAAATTTTATTTTATTTATTTTTTTATTTCAGAATATTATGGGGGTACAAATGTTTTGGTTACATGAATTACTTTTGTACTGCTTGAGTCAAAGTTATAAGTATGTCCATCACCCAGATAGTGCACTGTACCTGTTAGGTATGATTTCACCCATCCCCTCCTTCCCCTTCACCCCCTGCTTGATTTCCACTTAGTTTTATTTCCCTCTGTGCACATATGTGCTGATCAGTTCGTTCCAATTTAAAAGTGAGTACATGTAGTGTTTGTTTTTCCATTCTTGCAATACTTCACTTAGGAGGATGGTCTCCAGTTCCATCTAGATTGTTGCAAAAGGTATTAGTTCGTTTCTTTTATGGCTGAGTAGTACTCCTTGGTATATATATACCACGTTTTATTAATCCACTCATGAATTCATGGGCATTTGGGTTGATTCCACATCTTTGCAATTGTAAATTGTGTAGCAATAAACATTCTAGTGCAAGTGTCTTTTTGATAAAATGGCTTTATTTCCTTTGGGTAAATACACAGTAATGGGATCGCTGGATCAAATGGTAGATCTACTTTTAGTTCTTTGGGGTATCTCCATACTATTTTCTGTAAAGGTGCACTAGTTTGCAGTCCTACCAACAGTGTTTAAGTGTTCCTTTTTCTCTGCATCTGCGCTAGCATCTGTTGTTTTGGGACTTTTTGATAAAAGCCATTCTCACTGGGATTAGGTGATATCTCATTGTGGTTTTGATTTGCATTTCTCTGATGATTAGTGATATGTTTATTGGCCATTAGTCTATCTTCTTTTTAAAAGCTACTGTTCATGTCTTTTGCCCACTTTTTAATGTAGTTGTTTGAATTTTTCTTGTTGATTTGCTTGGGTTCTTTTAGATTCTATTGATTAGCCCTTTATTAGATGTATAGCATGTGAATATTTTCTCCCATTCTGTAGGTTGTCTATTTGCTCTGTTGATTGTTTCCTTGGCTGTGCAGAAGTCTCTTAATTTAATAAAGTCCCATTCATTTATTGTTGTTGCTGTGATTGCTTTTGGAGTCTTCTTCATAAATTCCTTGCCCAGGCCAATAACTAGGAGAGTTTTTCCAACATTTTCTTCTAGAATTCTTATGGTTTCATGTCTTAGATTTAAGTCTGTTATCCATCTTGAATTAATTTTTGTGAGTGGTGAGAGATATGGATCCTGCTTCAATCTTCTACAAGTGTTTATCCAATTTTCCCAGCACTATTTATTGAATAGTGATTCTCTTCCCCAGTGTATATTGCTGTCTACTTTGTCAAAGATCAGGTGGTAATATGTGGATCATTTTATATCTGGGTTCTCTGTTCTGTTCCATTGGTCTGTGTCTCTATTTTTATGCCGGTACCATGCTGTTTTGGTTACTATACCCTTGTATTATAGCTTAAAGTCTGGTAAAGTGATGCCTCTGGATTTTTTCCTTTTGCTTAAGACCTCTTTGGCTATCTGGGCTCTTTTCTGGTTCCAAACAAAATGTAGAATTATTTTTTCTAGATCTGCAAAAAATGACATTGGTATTTTGATGGGGATTGCATTGAATGTGTAAATCACTTTGGGTAGTATGGACGTTTTAGCAATGTTGATTCTGCCAATCCATGAGCATGATATGTTTTTCCATTTCTTTACATCATCTGCAATTTCCTTCCTCAGTGATTCATAGTTCTCTTTGTAGACATCTTTCACCTCCTTGGTTTAGTATATTCCTAAGTATTTTATTTTATTTGTAACTGTTGTGAAAGTTATTGAGTCTTTGATTTGATTCTCAGCTTGACTGTTGTTGGGTATAGCAATGGTACTGATTTGTGTACATTGACTTTGTAGCCTAAGACATTGCTGACTTTATTTATCAATTCCAGGAGTCTCTTGGCAGAATCTTTGGTGTTTTCTAGATATAAGGTCATATCATCAGCAAAGAGCAATAATTTGATCTCCTCTTTCCCCATTTGGATACCCTTAAATTCCTTCTCTTGCCTGACTGCTCCAGCTAGGGCTTCCAGCACTATGTTGAATAGAACTGGTGAAAGTGGGCATGCTTGTCTTGTTCCAGTTCTGAGTGGGAATGCTTTCAACATTTCCCCATTCAGTATGATGTTGGCTGTGGGTTTGTCATATATGGCTTTTATAATTTTGAGGTATGTTCCATCTATGCCTATTTTGTTAAAAGTTCTTAACATAAAAGGGTGCTGAATTTTGTCAAATGCTTTTTCGGCATCTATTGAGATGAACGTGTGATCTTTGTTTTTGGTTCTGTTAATGTGGTGAATCACATTTATGGATTTATGTATGTTGAACCACCCTTGAATCCCTGGGATGCAGCCCACTTTTTTGTGGTGGATTATTTTTTGGTATGCTGCTCAATTTGTTTTGCTAGAATTTTATTGAGAATTTTTAAATCTATATTAATCAGGGATATTGGTCTATAGTTTTGTGGTAAATCTTTTATTGTTATGTAAAAAATTGCTGTTCTAATTGGTAAACATCCCAAGTTCATATCATTATCCTCCTACACAGAATTTTTTTTTTTTGGCCAAATCTTTGCAGAATCTTTGATTTCCAGCTAGAATAGAAAAAAAAATCAGTTTCTTGTCTCTTGAAAAGTGAAGAATTCAAAGCCTCTACTGGTAAAGAGGACTTTAGTTACTCTTTTAACAGAGAAGTTCTCACAGCTACCAAGGCCATCCCAAACTATGCCTGGAAACCAAGAGCTCTGGTGAAGTCAGAAACAAATTGTTTAACCTATGATACTTTCAAGCAACAAATATGCTCATTCTCACAATGCCGGACTCAAGAAAGACTGTGCTAAATGCCTTGTTTTTAAAATTTGGTAAACACTCTAGTGAAATGTCATAGAAATTTTTTGTGCTTGCTTGTAATGATCATTATTGTTAAAGGTGTGAATGCTATAAATAAGGTCTCACTATTATAATTTTTCATATCTATTGGGGGCTTTAATTAACAACTTCAATTGGGCAATAGGCTCTAAAATTTAATGCAGATAAAACATGAAGTATTGGTTACTGCAATATAATATACACAAGTTTATATACAAGGGAAGGAAGGGGTGTTAGAAGGAAACAGATGTTATAAAACTTTCATTCTCTATCTTTTATTTTTGGAGTATTTAAAAGACCTCTGTGAATCAAAATTGGTATGATCTCTGATTCTAGTGGGTCTCAGAGCTATCTTGAATACTTTCAAAGAATACTGAGGTTTAACACTTGCTTTTGAAGAAAACAGTACCATACCTTTATCATGAATCTGTTTGCTGGAAAGAATGGTTTCTATAATATTTTGATACTATCCTAAAATAGGGAAGTGGGTACAGCAGCTGGCTGAAGATGAACATTTTGGATTGATGCCTACTCTGGAAGCTGGTTATAGAATGCCTACCAAGACTTTATCTTGGGAGACAAAGAAATTAGAAAATAAATAGACCTAAGTTTAGCCCAAGACAATGTGAAATACAATCTACCCAAGTTAATGTGCACATCCTCAGAGACAGGAAGTCCAGTTAGTAACCTTGAGTCAGAGGAGAAGAGAACTGTCCTTGGCTCCGTGAAAGCCATTTATGTTCATTTCAATTTTATTAAAGCCCAATGTATGATTGGTACGGTAAAGCAAACCGTAATTTGCTGCAGTGAATATCCTCAAGAACTGCATCAAAGACTTTGGTGCCCTCTAGAGGGTGCTGTTTTCCCATGTGCAGGCAGAATTTATATTTGTATCATAAATCTTAATATTAAATGAAAAAAAAACCTACCAAGGATATATTATACATACAGTAGGCTTTGAAATGGCTATTTGCATTTTAAGAGACTATATTTTTTTAAGTTTTCTCTTTATTATTTATTTGTTTTTATTGACAAATAATAATTGTACATATTCATGGAGCACATAGTGATGTTTCTGTTGAGATGTTTCAGTTCCTTGTATATTGAGGATATTAATCTCCCTTTGGATGGATGACTAGTTTGTAAATATTTTCTCCCATTTTGTACGTTGTCTTTTCACTCTGTTGATCGTTTTTTTCACTGTGCAGAAGGTTTCGATTTGATATAACCATATTGGTTTATTTTTGCTTTTGTTGCCTGTGCCTTTGAGGTCTCATTTGTGAAATCCTTTTCCAGACCAATGTCCTAGAACTTTTCTCTTGTGTTTTGTTCTAGTATTGTTACCAAAAGTTCTGTACTTGTCCCCGCAGATGAAGGAAGAATGAGGGCAAATGGTTTGAGGAAAAGGAAAGAGAAGTTATTAAATTTATGGGAAATGAGGAGGATGGCAGATTCTTATCTTAAAGAACCATTGTCCTCCCTTTAAGCAGAAATACAGAGCTTTTAAAGGGGGTTTTCAGCTTCAGGCTATTGCCATTTAACTATAGCATCTCCGGTGAAGGATCTTATGACTTCTGTACAGATAATTCTGTTGAGCCATCTCCTGTGGTTTGAGATACAAAGAACAAAAAACATTTTTCTGCCCATTTGATTACTGGCCTCAGGCAGGAATGCAGATTTCAATTCCTCAAAAAGGGTGAAGGGTTTTAAAGGGACAACTTGTACAACATTTTGCCCTCTTTCAGACCATTACTTCTGTTACAGTATTTTCATTGTTTCTGATCTTACATTTAGGTCTTTGGTCCATTTTGAGTTGATTTTTGTATAGGGTGAAAGGTGGAGTCTAGTTTAATTCTTCTGCAAATAGTTATCCAGTTTTCACAGCACCATTTGTTGAAGAAGGGGTCCTTTCCACAACATACGTTCTTGGTGCCTTTGTCAAAAATCAGTTTGCTGTAGATATGTGGATTAATTTCTGGGTTCTCTGTTCTTTTCCCTTGGTCTATGTGTCTGTTTTTATGCCTGTACCATGCTGTTGGTTACTATAGCTTTGTAGTATATTTTGAGGTCTGGTAATGTGTTATTTCCAGCTTCGGTTTTTGTTTTTTTACTTTTTTTTTGAGGCAAGGTCTTGCTTTCTTACCCAGGCTGGAGTGAAGTGGCAAGATCATAGTTTACTGCACCCTCGAACTCCTGGGCTCAAGCAATCCTCATGCCCAGTCTCCTGAGCAGCTAAGACTACAGTTGTGGGCCATCATACCCAGTTAATTTTTTTTAAAACTTATTTTATAGAGACAGGGCTCACTACGTTGCCTAGGCTGGTCTCAAACTCCTGGCCTCAAGCAATTCTCCTTCCTGGGCCTCCCAAAGTGCTGGGATTACAGAGGTGATCCACTTTGCCTGGCCCCAGCTTTGTTCTTTTAGCTCGGGAGTCTTTTGTAGTTCCACGCAAATTTTAGGATTTTTTTTCTATTTTTGTGAGTAATGTCATTGGCATTTTGACAAGGATTGCATTGAATCTGTAGACTGCTTTGGGTAGTATTGAAGAGACCATATTTTTAGTCAAATCACTGGATCTAATGATGAGCACACAAGTTTATGTTGATTTGGTGGGCAATATTCCTAGGGATTATGGGGTGAATTGGTAAAGGGAAGGAAAGTTTCTCCATAACCCTAACTTCATGCCATGTGAGTATATGCCTATAAGGACAGCTCAGCCCAGTTTAGCTCCTAAAACTTTAGGTAGTGAGACCTGGAGAAAAATAACCGAACATGTTTTTTATTGTATAACTCTGTATTTTTAAAGGAATTTACTTAATGATAGAATAATTTTCCTGGGTATAAAAGTCATTTTCTTTTCCTAGTAACAAGCAGTAGAAGGGGGTGAGGCTAACTGGGGAAACATGGATCTCATTTCCCTTTGCAGGGAGAATGGAAATCTTTAGGCTTCTTGTTTTTCAGAACATTTTTGCAGAGCTGATGATATCAGTAAAGCCCTTTAATTTTCCTGGCACTATGCAAACATAATGCTTCTGTATTCAATTAGAGTCTTCTATAGCCTAAAGCGCAGAGCCAAGTTAATAACAGGAAAGAATAGAAATTAAAAGAGAGTCTTTACATTGCCACTGCAAGGTAAGTAATGGTAATAATGTTAATAATAATAGTAATAGTTATTAAGAATGGTTATTTTTTAATTGTTCTCTATGCCTCTACTGTTGATAACTGTTGTGTTATCAATAGAATAAATGTTATTATATTATATTTAATATATATGTAATAACATAACAAAGAGTTTAGTGTATGTATCAACATATTGCTATTCTCTGTAGATTAAATAAACATTATTATTGAAGTAATTATTAATCATTCCTTCAACAACAACTTCCAAGCCCTCTATATTCATGGCATGTTCATGTGGCATTGAGTTGAAATAATAGTTTTAAAGGTTTTGTTTAGATTCTAGAACCTGTATGTAAAAGTTTAAATCACTTTACTCATAATTGCCCACACCTGGAGATAACCCAAATGTCAATCAACTGGTGCATGAAAACCAAGCTATGTTATAACCATCCAATGGTAAATTACTCAACAATAAAAAAGGAATAAACTACTGATACTTAAAACAGCATGAATGAATGTTAAAAGTATTATGCTAAGTGAAAGATACCAGACAATAGACTATATAGTGTACGATTCAACTTATTTGACAATCTGGAAAATGTAAAATTATAGGGGCAAAAATTATATCAGTGGTTGCTAGGTATGAGGGGTTGGAAGAACCGATTGATTACAAAAGGGCACAAGGAAAGTTTTAGTGGTATTTGAAGAACTATATACATTTGTCAAAATTTATAGAACTGTACATCCAAAAAATAAATGAATTTTATTATATGTAAATTATCTCAAGCCTGAATTTATAAAAAGTTGGCTTCTAGAAGGTAGAATGCATAAATGTTTTGCTTTAAATATTCAACAAGCATATTGAAACTTTATGAATGTGCTTGGCAATGATCATGATGATACTGATGTTAATAATGATGACAATTAACATTTTTCAGCACACTTTAAGGAAAAAAAGAAATTGTTGCCTCTTGCCTAATGGCCACAGTTTCCTTTTTCCTACTTGACATTATCTTTATAATTTCAGGGGCGTTAGCTAAAATTCAGTAATGACAAAGGCTTGAATATAACACTTGCGCTTCATTCAGTTTCACAGAATTCACAGACACAGATCATTCTTTTCAGTTTGACACTATATGTACGCCACTGGCCCATTTCCCCCACTTTTGTTTTTGCTTCTAGCAATATCTACCTTCAACAGTTCCAAAATAAGTAATGAGAAATCAGGATTTCATAATCAGCAATAAAGAAAAACTGATGAAGAAAGTGGCCAGCATGTAATAATGGGCTTGACAAAATCGCCTGGATGTTTTTAAGATTCTACTTGGAGATTTAGAAGTTCTTCTGAGAGTTGTGGGAGTATTCTTCCTTCAAATAATTCGTCATCCTCCCAACTCAAATTATGATGAGCTGGCATACTTCAAAAATTAGTAGTTATGTTTAAAACATAAATATCATTTATAAACATCTAATCCTGGCTTAAACTTAGTTTCAGAACTAGGTAAGTGTAGGCATCATTTTATTTACAGAATTTTTATCCCATTTACAAACCTCACTCTTTTATTTATTAGCTTCTACTAGATAATATTTATAGGTACTTTGGACTTCTACCAGTTAAATGCTATAATACTACTAGTGTTTATGTGATGGTGAAGTGATTACATTTAAATAATTTTTATCTGTGTTTCCCTAACCATAAAATACACTTGATAGTATTGTTTATCCAACTGAGAGAACATAAATTTAAAGTTAAGAGAAAGGGGATGAAGCTATTAAAAAACAAGGGAGTAGATTGTTTATGAAGGCGTTTACATCATCAGGAGACAGCAGTTAGATTTTGAGAAGGAGGTAGGGCAGTTTACTGTGTAGGGTAAGGAAAATGGTACTTTCCTACTCCTAGAACCAAAACTGTCTAAGGTAGGTATTATTAAGCCACATTTTAAAATTCATAAAACAAGAGGAGTCAAGAAACATCAAGAGTTTTAAAATGTGCAGGTTTCTCATTTAAGAAGGATGCCCTTTACATCAATTCATGCATAATTAGCCTTCAAATGTCGTTTTCAATTAATTGCCTAGAAATAATGCAAAAAACTTTAATATATTCAGAAGACAGATCTGCATCCAAATGTGCAAGCACATACCTGTGTACTTTCACAAACGTGAACAGAATACCTGCTATGTGGAAGGTGTTCCATTAGCCTGAGTCTTGTTGTTAATTAGGTTAAGATCAAAGTCTTTCATAGCATAACAGCTTTAAAATGGGATTCCTAGTGCCCACTAGAGATCCTTTGAATGAGAAGATCTTGAAGATGAAGCCAGGGAATTGGAACATTTACCAATCTCCCTATCCTCTCACCAATATATAAAAACAACCATGCAGACAGACACTTAATAGCAGTTAAGCTGATGGTCACTAAACACTGGCTTAGTTTTGAAGGTAAACTCTAGTTTTGGAATTTTTTAGACATATATGGTAAAAGTGATAAAGAAGAGTGCTCTAAGCAAGTGTTTCAGGTCATTTTCTTCATACTGTTCATTAACTTCCCAGTGGCATGATTTATATAGTCACTTTCCTTTAGCCTTTAGTTTCTTTTATGTAGCCACAACAGGCTCAATCTTTTAAATCTTTGCTTTTATGACCTATACATCTGCCTATTTGATATTATGTCCAGTCCAGACCACCAACTTTTTCATAAAAGCCATAAAAAACCTTAGTAAATTGACTTAAGATAGATAAAAATCAGTGATCTGGGGGAAAATAAGGTTATTCCTTTATATAAAATACCAAAGTTGTGAGCCTTTAGCCTTTTTCCCTTTAGTTATTTAAGAGGACATGCTGATATATACCAGCTGAAAACTTTTAAAGCTCTTTCCTTTAATCTTATGCATTGAGAATGATCTGCAAATTCCAATACCAAGTTTATGTTGGCCTTGTAAATGCCAGAGTATTTCTTAGAGATATAATCATTCTGGCGCTGAAGTTCTGCATATAATTCCTTGGAAGAAACTTAAGATATTTATCTGAACATGTTTAAAATTACCTTTTTAGGGATTTTTGTTCCACTTTGAAGGTCTTTTTTTAATGATGTAAGAATTTGAAAAAAGGGGGAAAAATTGGATAAAATCTAAACTCTCATTCTAGAACACGTGTATGTACACATAACCCATTTCCAGAGAATGCTACTATGTGGTTTGTTATCACAAACAAAAACACTAAACCATTTAACTCCTTTGAGCTTCGTAATAGTCAGAATAAATCATATGATGCTGACATTATAGTAAATATAACAAATAACATAAAATTTTAGTAGTTTCAAAATAACAGACATTTCTTTCTCATACATGCTAAAGGTTCAATGAAGATTTGCAAACAGGCTCTGCTTTCGTAGTCACCCAGGGTCCCAGGGTGATGGGGAACCTAGCTTGACTGACAGGGAGTTGGGAATGTTGCAGATTTTGCACTGGCTCTTAAAACCTCCAGCAGCGTGTGATATACATTGCTTTGGCTCACACTTCATTGGCCAAACACATCATATGACCATACCTAACTAACAGAAGAAGAGAAGGGCAATCCTGCATATGCTCAAAGACAGTGACCAGGAAATATGTGGTAAACATCAAAAGTGATCATCACAGGTCTAGGCCTATACCTTTCAAAGAACTGAGAGGATGACATCACATATTTCCAGGCTCTGATCATGGCACACAGACCTGGTGAGTGAGACAACAAAGTAGGGAAGTGATGAATCACAATAGAGAAGCACACGCAACTAGGCCATCTGTGAAAGGGAAGCTAGGCAGAGGGGTGAATCTATGTGCAAAACCAATAGACTAAGTATGGGGGGCCATATGAAGAAAGCTTTAAAACACAAAATAGAAGATGGGATCTGGAGCATTTTCTCTGCTAATTCATGGTTAAATATAAAGAATTTTTAGGATGTCTTGACTTTCAAGAGGAAGCTTGGTCAGAATGACTAGACACTAGGTGCACTACACTTAATACATGTTTATTATAATAGATGTCATATACCTCAGTAAGTCAATGCTATATAAAGGGTTTTTAAATTATTATTAAGTAATGTTGACACTAGTCACATAAGCATTTAAAGCAATAATTTAATTTAAAATAGTGTAGTAGTTACTTCAAAATCAGGTTTGGCTATTTCTAACTTATTTTACTTGACAGTCAAAGTGATGCTGTTTGGTGATTACCACTAGAGCTCAGAGAAATATTCCCTTCTATAGTTGCTGCTCTGTCTTCCCACTTAGGACAAAGTCAATGAATGACTGAGGCAGTTGAAGACCTACACACTGTGGTTTTAACAACATTTTGAAGATTAATTGATAGCAACTATCTTTCAATACTCATGTGGTGGATGGATATGACTAACCCTGACCTTTTAAAATAATACCAGGTCTATTATTATGCTGATCTAGAACATCAGCAAAGTCTTAAAAAAAGATCAAAATTACATGCTTCTCCATTCTCACTTCTACCTTAAATCCTATAGATTTAAGACATAGAAAGAATAATATATCTGTCTCCTTCACTAGACTAAGGGCTTTTTAGGGTAGAGATTGTGACTTTTTTCTATGTTCCTTATGCCTAGCACGTGCTGTATGCTGTACACATTCTTTTTTGAACATAAAAATATTTTTTGTCTTCATGGCAGGGATAGTTTTTCCATTAAGACTTCTGTGGCTTGGAAAATAAAATGTGGGTGGAAGTGACATTATGTCACTTCTGGACAGAAGCTTTAAGAGCCAGTATGGTGTTCACTGTATCTCTTCTTCTACTGCTGCAATAAATAGCAATGTTCCAGACAGACTTTAACAAGTTGGGATGCCAAGTGAAGAAAATGTGGAACAGAACCTCAGCTGACACATAATGGACATGAGTAAGAAGTATTCTTTGCTGCTGTAAGCAACTGAGATATTAGGATTTTTTGTCACCTCTGCATAACCTAGCCTAACCTGACTGATGTATGGAATATTGGATCAAAGCGTAGGACTTCAATGAACAACAAAATGCTGTTAAGAAACACAACTGTTGAAACAAAATCCATTAATTAAAGCTTATGCCTTTTTGTTTATAGGTAATTTCTCAGACCCAAACTTAGATTCTGAATGTAAAATCTGAAGCTCAGAGAAGTTAAGTCACTTGATCAATTTTACAAAGAGACTTCAAAATCCATTCTCCTTCCACTATACCCTATGGCATGCAGTAATAAAACAGGTTTCATTACAGTTTTTCATAAAGGGAATCTGAGTTTGTGGAAGTTAATTGGTTACTAAGAAGGAGCTCAACTGACTCCATGCTGGGTGTTATTTTCACTACTATAAATGATATCTTCATTGTCAGAAAGAACACTTGAAATACATATGTTAGAAAAGTGACTGTAAGTCATCCTTGGTGCACACTTTCCACTTACTTATCCCTCCCATCTCTTGTGCATGTAGTAAGTCAGAAGCAGCATAGGTGAATTCCAGCCTCAGCTCTGCCTCTTGGTAACCATATGGATAGAATCATATACCAACAAAATGGGGATAAATAAATATATAATGCCCCTGGTATACTGAAACAAAGCAGACAATGAATATATATGAATTATCTGCCCTTCTATCTTTTCTATGTAAGAATCCTCACTGATACATATAAATATGGCCAAATCTGAACAAGTCACAATAGAAATGGACCACAAAAAGAGTTGGCATGAGAAGGTATTTTTTTTCTTCTGTCGGCATTTATTCAATAGGAAAGAGTGTTGTCCTATGGCATCAAAGTTGAGAACTAGACAGACTGAATTAAATTGTCATAGTTGTATTTGCAAATTTTAGAGATGTTGGAAAAAAAGACAAGCATTCTACTTTATGTTTTATACTAAAAAACTAAACTCCAGAAATTCTCTGAATCTACTCCGTGTGAAAGAAGCTGATTGACAAGACTCCTCAGGAATCTAGAGTACTGGACAGTCAGGTGTGAAGTCAGGAGCCTATCACAGACTGGCGGTGCACAGTCTGCAGTTCAGGCTGCACTCACCAGGGCCCAGAGACGACGAGAGACGCCCTAATAGGTTTACTGGCTGCTACTGGGATCAAAGGCAATAGGTAACTTGGCCAGCCTGTCTTCTCTGCCTTTTCCCAGTCCTCCTGCCCTTCAAATGATTCACATGAGCCCATAATCAGGGTACTTGGGGACTGAGTGAACTTTGTTGGAGTTCTGAAGACAAGGAGAAATCCTCCATTTAAAGTAAAAATAGTTATTCTCAAAAGAACATTCAATATTAATATTCTCTTAGCAATTTTGCCCAACTTCTATATATTCTATAATCCAATAATGCATCTACTTGACATTTATAAAAGACACGTATGCTGTATCATGCACTTTCCTCCAGGAAGCATTTATAAAATTGCAAGGACATCTTCTCTGTATCATGTCTAAAAGAATGCTAGAAATTGCAGGTGGAAATAAATTATTGTATTAGCTATTTATTCCCATGGGGAATACAATTGTCAGCCCCGGTTTTCCATCTCAACTCCCTCTAGTATAGTGGTGGCTTCATTGGGATGAGCATGGGAGTCTGCCATTGCTCCTTGTTGTTACAATCCAAAGTCTTCCTTTCGCTCAGTGTTTTCTTTTTTGAATAGCATTTGTTACTTGAAGCCCTGCAGAAAGTAAATGTATCTGCTCTCAAAGGTTTCCTCACTTTGTAGGAAGAAGATATATGGGTTATTTAATTCCCATTTCTGTGTCTATAAAAATACACTGCCATCTTCTACTTGCTCCACTGTGGGAATATATCTGATTTATCTTTTGCTTTTTGCACTAAACAGGAAGGCTTCAAGCCAAGTCTTTTATCTTGGAAAATGCTTATCTTTTATTGGAGAATTCTTTTTGTTAATGCTATTCTAAAATTCTCACCCCTTGAAGACTGGCTCAACTGCTGACCAGGTTGAGTAACAATATAAAATGGTTACCATGGTGGCTAGTGGCTTAATGAAAAAGAATCAGTGGGTTGCATTTGGTATCGAATCAAGTCAGAAAGAATATCACCTTTCCTTTCTGTAAGCTTCAGTCATTTTAGTTTGGATCCTGACTAAAATCTTTCCCTCATTCTAAAAGATTCATCAATTGTCAAACATGGGAGAAACTATCCATATCTCTCTTCTATAAAACCCCTGTATGGACTCATAGAATCCCAAGTAAGAAAGAGGATTTAATAATTTATTATGTCTACTTCTTTGCCTCTAATAAAATATGTACTGAAATCTAGATTAACAACCCCTCCCCAAGATATTCTGTTGTGGTTTGGTTCAGGTGGATAGCTCATTTTGCTTAGTGCTAATAAGTCCAGGGTTATGAGTTCAAATCCTGTGTAAATCAGTTAAGTTTGCTTGCCCTCAGAGTTGCTAACAGTCTACATTGAATAAGAATATAAGTAAAGCACCAATAGTGGTGCAATAAACAACCAAAAGTATATGCTTTCTTGATGGAAGGTTAATAACATTTGCATGTATGAAGGAAATCACTGAAAATGTATAAAAATTATTCCATGCATATATTGACTCAACTCTTCTGACAGTATGTATATAGTTCAATACTCTTAAAGAAAGACATTCTATTTTCTATATAATCTTAGCTGAATGTCCTCTCAAGGGGTCTTTTCATCTGGCACCCTGACTTCCAACAGGTGAATTTGAATTGCATCTATTGTTTAGTTCATACTCATTTTGGAAATGGAGAACAGCTGGTAGGCATTTTCTTACTATTAATAGTAGCTTTTAGTATTCTTAAGGACAACAAAGTCATTCTTTTGTCTTTCCATCACATTAAACAATCCTAACTTATACAATTTTTAGGATTTCAACTACATATTGTTTAATAAGCTTTGTTTATCTTTATTTTTTTGCCCCAATTTTCTAGAAAGTCATTAAAATAGAGATTACAATTTTTCTCTCTTGCCTTGGACTACAAAGGCCCTCATGCAGGAGCATGAAGCCAACTCTGGAGAAAGTGACTCTTTTAAATGTACTGATTGGATGAAGAAGTAATTGTCTTATAAACAATTGTACTCCAGGACATTTATCCATTTATAGCCCATCATATGTTTCATTGAAGATTAAGAACCATGTCCTTAATAATGTCAACATTTCTTAATGGAACTGAAATCATTTTATAATGCAGTTATCATTTATTTGCTGCAAAGGTATTGCCCCCAGGAATCATCACCCCAGTATAATGGGACTGATTTGCCAAACTGGAAGGAGTAAAGAGTGGTGGCACATTCCCCTCTGAGAACCGAAACACCACACGGCACAGACGTACTCAATTTAAAGGCTCCCATAGCTAAAAACAGTTTGCCTCAGAATATTATTTATTGAGTCTTAGGTGAGCATTGTTTAGAGAATAATCAACGCAAACAGAAAAAAAAGTCCTAATCTGATAACAAAATTGGTAATCTTGAACCTTAAGACAACATGGAAAAGAAATCCAGACAGCCTGAAAATAAATCATCAGAAGGAAATATTTTAAATGGAACAACATAACAAAAAATAAAGCATGGCCCATCTGAGTGCAGGGGAACAAGAGTAAATCTTATGTAAAAACAAGAAGTGATCGTGTTGTAGACGGAAAAGGGAAAACTGGCCAATGCCATCTGAAAATAAACTTTTCACAGGAAAAGATCAAAGAGTTTAATGGAAGAAACATCGGTTACACAATAGCCCCAGACTGAATCTTTGCCTAACTCCCAAAGTTAGGGAGCATCCATTTCAGAGTCCTTTCAGCCTGGTTGATAAAATCTCCTGTGGCTAATCTGAAACTTGGTTTTGCTGAATTTGCTTTGGTTTACAAGCAGAAATGGATCTTAGGTATCTCAGTTCTAAAAATAATGTAGGCATCATTGAAATGCATTTAAATGTTTTCAGCCAGCAAGTGCAGCAACAGGTACCATTGTTACCAGGTTGTTAGCTGATTCTCAGTTTGCATATGAATGGAAATTCTGCCAGGGCCAATTGTTTTTACTACTTTTGTTGAGAGTTTGGTGATAGATTTGCAGATGTTTTAAAGATGGAGCATTCTAAGATTGTTCTTCTTCCTGACAACAATGATTCCTTAAAATCTCTTCTAGGGAAATGCAATTAAAATCTGATCATCAATACTAACTAATATAAAATTGGGTCCGATAAGTGTTCTTTGCAGGTGACTCATGGGCCCAGATGTCCACTGGGTAGATAGGACAAGGTAGGGAGAGCAACATGTGGTAGGACAAGCTCTCACAGTGTTGGGCAGTGGCAGCTAGCCACAGTTCCCAGGCACCTCAGGATCACAAGGGTAAACAACCATGAGACAGTCAACACTTTTTAATAAAATAGACTTTGTGTTAGATGATTTTGCCCAACTGTAGGCTAATGTAAGTGTTCTGAGCACATTTAAGGTAGGCTAGGCTAAGCTATGATATTCAGTAGATTAGGTGTATTAAATGTATTTTCAACTTACAATGAGTTTATCAGGACGTAACCCCATCGTAAGTCCAGGAGCATTTGTATTTAATCGTCAGTGTAATACTGGATTCTACCACAATGCATAACACATAGGCACTCAGTAAATGCATGTTGACATGGACTGAATAAATGAAAGAATATCTTACCTGAGGTAACCCACCAATTACTTCTGACTCTTGAATATCAAACGTCTACTAACATTAACCACTGTTATATAAACAAGATATATTTGGTTTGTTCCCTGACCCTTTATTCTGAACTACATACATTAACCTATTGTCTTAAAGATGCATATCAGAAACAGGGAGCATACATATCCACCTCTTCTGTCTGATAATGTGCAATGTGCATATATGTGTATTAGATATAAAATGTATGCAAACTAATGCTTACACTACAGCTACAGCTGATGACTCCAACTGTCTGCCATTTGTGACTTTTTAAGAGAGAAGCTCTAGATTCAGCCTATTTAAATAGTAGCTCCTTACTTTACTAGCTACGTGATCGTTAATAAGTTCCATAAACTTTCTGTGATTAGTTTCTTGAGCTGAAAAATAGGAATAATAATTCTACCAACCTCATAGGGTTATTGTGAAGTTTAAATGACATATTATGTGTATGGTGCTTAGAGGAACAGTGCTTGATACATGGTAAACATTGAGTTATTATTATTATATCATTATTTCTATTTATCACTTAAGGGAAGAAGACTTCATCATAAATTATTATTAAAAAATTTATGTAAAATTTCTTATTCATTATCCAACCAAATTTTATTTTGTGAATTTTCTAACCTAGAGAAAAATGGAAGGAATTAAGCAATGAACTTCCATGTAACCCTCATCTTTATTCACCAATTATCATATTTCTTCTTTTGCTTTACTTCTCTTTCTACAAACACACACACACTCACACAACATTTATCTTTTTGGGGCGATGAATCATTTGAAAAGAGCTGTAGACATCATGACACTCACCTCTAAATATTTTTGCATGTATCTCCTAGCAACAAGAAATTCTAAAAGCCATGATATAGTAAATACACTCAAGAAATTTAACTTTGTTACAATTCTGTTTTCTATAAAGAGGATATATTCAAATTTATATTCAGATTTTCACAACTATCTCAAAAATTATCTTTGTAGCTATTTCCCTCTATGTCCAGTCAGCGTATTTCATTTACTTGGTCATTTCTCTTCAAGTCTTTTTAAATCTGGGGACACTCACTAACCTGTATGTCCTTGTTATTGTTCTTGTCATCATTGTTTAGGTCATTTTTGACACTAACATTTATGAAGAATCTAATGTAGTTGATTGACCAAATGTCTTTCACTATTGTTTGTCTGATTAGATTCAAAATAAACATTGTTTTCAGCAAGAATGCTAATTACATAAGTAATATTTTGCCCTCTGTCCTCAGGGCATCATATCAGGAGGCACATAATAGCAATTTGTACCATTATTGGTGATGTTAAATTTAGTCATTTTGTTAAAATGATATCTGCCACCTCATTCATTGTGAAGGCAAGAGGGTAACCTTTATTTCATTTTTAATAAACAATATGTAATGAGCAAATAAGTAATATTTAAGTTGATACTCTTGGATTAACATAAATTGATAATCATTACCTAAATCAATTATTACATGCTTGTTGTGAAATGATGATTTTGTAATTTTACCATTACTGCTACATTTATGAGTTAGCAATGTTGTGTGAAGAGCTTCCCCTTTTCTCTTTTCATACATATTTATTTATTTATTTAATCTCCTTTCTCCCACAGCCAGATACCAGGTCTTCAACAGCAGCAATATGTCTATACACAATCTTAAAAAATTAATTCTTCCATTGCCATGCTAATACTAATTCCAAAACAAATTCATCTAAGTAAAAATCCTTTGTAGTATTTTTTGTTTTTAGATTATATTCCATGGAAGGCATACATAGAAATGTATTAAATTTTTTTCTGTGTGTTATTAATTTGATTTAGGGTCATTTGTTTCTATCTATATACAAATTGAGGAAACAGTTGTCTTTTTATCTATAGGATGCTACTTTTTGAATAGATTAAATATTAATACAGTTCAAAAACTTAAAAGCTATATAAAAAGGCATCCTCAGAGAAATCGCATTTTTTAATCCTCTTTAACCCTTGAAACGGTAGAAGATCTGTTACAGTATTTTTTTTGGTAATATGCATAAAAGTTTATGGGGATAGATACATATATTTGGATCCTTAAAGAACATTTTAAATAGATTTAAAATTCTTGGCTCTTCTCTTACTCTCTTTTTTCCCCACTGCTCCGACGTCATCTTGCTTTGCACATTACTGCTTACGAGCCAAGCGCTAATCTAATTTAGCTTTCTTTTGAAGTGACAGGATGTATTTCCTGGAAACTCTTAAGATTTTCTTCATCTTAATATCTGATAGATTTAATAGGTGTATTTTATGGTTTATTTTTCTAGATCAATTTTCCTGGTTATGTTAGATGCTTTCAAGAAATAGTTTTGGGTAATTGGCATCCCAGAGGATTCTCCGAGATTGCAGCTGTAATCGATGGTTTTGCTTTGGCTTCAGGGACTCCAGTTGCGCAACGTGCAAACTCCGTTGCCCGTTTTTTATCCTTATCTCTCCTTTACTTTTCCACCTATTCTTCACTTCCATTTACAGGCTGATTTTTATATCTTTTCTTGATGTCCTTTATTATGTTTTTAATCAAATCCATTGTCTCTTAAACATTTTGTAATGTACATTATATTTAGAAATTTTTAAAAAATTTTAATTATGGAAGTCAGATAACTCTCTTTTTATATATTTTTTGCCCAATTTTATTGAGATTTGAATTTCTGGTTGAATGTTTGATTTTGTTTGGTTATTTGTTTTCCTGTTTTGTTTTGTTTTTACCTCCACAAGTTTTTTTAAGCCTATTTAATTCAGAGTTAAGGGTGTGGTGGACAGTTTTCTTCTGTTTTGTTTTTTTTGGAAAGGCGGTGGGAGAATTTTCATGAACTGAAACCTATCCATTCTCATTTTCAGTTTTGGTTTCTTATAGTAAATTTCCATGGATATCATTTTATCTTTTTTATTCCTTTTTGTTTATTTGTTTAATGTTTTTTCTTCCTTATCAGAGATATATTTGTACATAGACTGGTGTAAGTGTTTTGGGTGATGTGGTATGCTTCTTAATTCAAGAGTGCTCTCTTTTGTTAATGTAACAGAGGTAAAGGTCTGAACAAGGGCAAAATCCTTTACCATTTGTCTCTTTAAAAACCACCACCCTTTTTGGAAATTAAAACCTGTATTCCTGCCAATAATCAAAAAGGCAGAAAAATGCTCTTTGTTCTTTGTTTTCTAGTATCTTAAACCATAGGAGATGACTCAACAGAATTGTCCGGAGGTCAGGAGATCATCTCCACCAGAGATAAGGTCGACTAACACCACCAACTACATTAAGATAACAATAGCTCAAGGCCACAACATGTGACACTGGTCACCTAGACCAAAGCCCAACCCCTGAAAATCCCCCTTTAAAAAGCCCTGTGTTTCTGCTTAAAGCGGGACGGTGGTTTTTCAAGCTGCTAGTCTGCTGCCCTCCTCATTTGCCAGCAAATTAATAAACTTCTCTTTCCTTTTCCTCAAACCATTTGTCCTCATTCTTTGTTCTCACTGATTTGGCCTTGGGGACAAGTACCGAACTTTCAGGAACACTAATATATTACCATACAGTTTCTTTAAATCAACAACATCATATTTTGGGGGGAGGGTAGGAGGTAGTGGGCATTGTAGCTATTCCTTCTAATCTGATAATTGAAAAGGACCCTTAATGTCTACCTCTTAACTCCTTCCTTCGACTTCCCACCACGCCTCCAAGGGATTCTTTGCCTTCCAAAGGATCACTTCTCTCTCTCAAAAAAAAAAAAAAAATCCCCTTCTTATTCTTTGCATTTTCAAATATTCCTCCTGATTTCCAAGTAGCCAGTGCTCATGGGAGCCAATTCTCAGACATGTTCTCTGCATTCTCTGCATCTGTTTTGGAATGAATTTATCTGTGTTTTATTACCCATAGGTTCCATGTTTTCTCCTCCCTTCTGTATTTAATCTGTTTAACTTTTAACTCAGTTGTAGACTCTGGAGCTGGCGCAGTTGTATTTATGTATTTCCCTACTTACATGTAATTTGGGAGTTTTAGCATTCTCTGTCTCCTAGGTATAATCCACACATGGGTTAATGTTGCTATAATTTGCTTTCTTATTGATATGTGTGTTTGGGTGTGGGGGGGCAGAATATATGGAGATATTCAACTTTAGATATCTAAAAAGGATAAAAAGTCCTATAGAAACCTGGAACCAAATATTTACCAATTTTTTCATGGTATCAGTAAATTCTAATTCTGAGTTAATGGATGCATGTAGCTACCAAGGTAGCAAGCAGATATGGCAAACTTGGAGTTTTGAGTACAGAAGTGTTTTAATGAAGACATAATCTTCCATTCAACAAGTACATTGAATCTTTTTTTTGTGCCAGGCACTATACTTAGTATTGGTGATATAGTGACAAAGACAAAAAAAAAAATCCTGCAACTCATAGTATTATAAAAAGATAGATATTGAATTAATATCTAGAATAATGCAAAGTGTAAAACTAAACATTTTGGTATCTAGATTATGCAAAATAAATAACAAAATATATCTAATATAAAAACATAGTGCTGTATTTCAATAGGCTATTCAGAGAAGGAGAAGCCTAAATGGTAAACAATTGTAAAGAGAGAGTCACAACATCATTTATACTGAGACAAATTAGTATTAGAATCATGCTGAAATAACAGTTTTACACATACCATAAGGGCAAAAAACAGAAAGTAAGATAACACTGTATGTGACAAGGATGTGGGGAAACATGAATCTCAAGCACTGCTAATGGCCATTTAAACTGATGTAGCAGGCATGGAAAAAATCTGGCAGTATTTGTACAATTGAAAAAAAGCATTACATGGCAGCAATACTATTCTTGTGTGCATGCATGTTACATGTGAGATAGATAGATAGATAGATAGATAGATAGATAGATATCACCAAGAAAGAAACACATAAGGGTGTTACTGCATAGATCCTAGAAGGGGCCATATTCAAGACTGCTGTTTGTTGTAAGATGGAACAAGAGGAAATATCATTGTCCGTCACTAGAGCAATGAAGGAATGAAATGTGATATACTCCTAGTGTCAAATGCCATGCAACACTTAGGAACAAAAAAACTATAATAACAACTTAGATCTTAACACTGGGTGGGGGAAAAAAACCCCACAGTAATGAACAAACTAAGGACATATCAATTAAATACATTAGAACGGTTGCCCATGATTGGGAGTTGAATAGAAATAGAGTTTCTGTTGAATAGAAATAGTTATGAAAGGGCAAGAAAATAATGCAAGACAAGGTTATGTTTTTGCAAGGAACAGAAGGGTGATTAACCCAACTCTTTGCATTTAGGATCACATCAAACACTTGCATGATATATAAGAAATAAACAAAAAGCCAAACTTTATTCTTGATCAGCTTTTCCTGCTTGAAGAGTTACACACAAGCACAGTTACTGAAAATCTCATCCCAGACATCCCATATAGTGTGTCTATATTATATCTGTTGGGAAAATATTAGCCATTTTTATTGTTTTTATTTCCTTATTTCTTTCCAAATGTAGTCTTTTTAAGGCATATACATTCTTGCTATTTCTTAATTTAGCAATTTTTATTCTGATCATTTTTACTAAAGATAATCAGAAGTCATATAAATAGTTAAACGGATTAAAGAATTATCAGAGACTTCCTACCCTCTAAATGACTTCACTCACTCTACCTGTCACACATTCTACTATGGGTATTGTAACAACTCCACACACTTTCTTCTTAATGCTGCTATTTTAATTCCCCAACTTGATTTCACAGAGCATGGCTCCATCAGTATATTTTCAAACTATCTTTAAAAATGTACTGTTGTCCCAGAATTAAAAGAAAAACTGAAAAAAAAGTATTGTTGTTCTGTACCTATTTTTCCTCTTTAAGCATTTAATACCCTGTAGATCTTTCAGTGAAAAAAGTCAATAATTTAGTAGGTTCCACATAAAGGTATATCCGAAGTGATGACTTGGAGACAATAAGACACTGAATTATCTTCTGAATTATTAAGGAAGGATTAAATTGCATGACACTTTTTAGTGCTATTCCCATTTGATTAGAATATGTAATAATTTTTTTTAAAACCTCTTTCCTTGTCAATTAGCAGAATATTTTCTTCAATGTCCAGCTCAGATATTATCTCCCCTGTGAATATTTCCTTGCCTCATTCTGCTAAATTTTAAACATAACTAATTGCACTTTCTTCTCTGATCTTGTGTCACTGCTGTACTCTGGCCTGGAATCTCCTTCTTATCCTTCTCAGGAGATTTGGCTGAGACTCTGCTATGTTCCGTTTGTTTGTTTTGTTTTAAGTCTATGCCTTTTCTATTAGATCTGGTCACTTCCTTTTCTATTTTTAAGATTTTTGTTTTAATTTTAAGTTTTTTTTTAAGTTTGGCAGAATTTTCTTTAGTTTTGTTGTTTTTTATTTTAGGATTATTTACTTCTTTATTTGAATAGCAACTGATTGGTGTTTATTTTCCAAATATCATTTTAGTTTTATTCTGTAAAATGCTGGTTCTCCATCTTATTATTTAATGTCCTAGAATGGATTTGATCTGTTTGCTTAGCTTTTCAGTTTCCTTTTTAATCATAGTCTATAATATGGTTCCCAAACAAGCTGTTTCAGTGTCATATGAGGAGTTTGTTAAACATACATATTCCTCAGCCCCAACCTAAATGTGCTAAAACAGAATTTTCAGGAAAGGTCCCTAAAAATCTGTATTTGTTAGAAATAGCCACATGTGACTGTGATGTACAGTAAGGTTAGGAAACTCTCCACCAGCTGTATTTTCACCCAGGATCAATTCTCTTTTATTTATAGTATCATGATAAAGTTATTTTCTTTCAGTGGAAAGAATCACTTCCTTATTCAGTGTCCAGCTTCTAATTCACCATTATATAACTCTATAATAATTCCTTTGTCAAATTCTCTGAGCAGTACCATTAAATATCTTCTTTTGCCCAGTAGTATGTTAGATTCTGGCAAGAGCATCTTTGGTTTGGGGCCACACATTTCAATAGCCCTACACTTCATAAACACTCACACAAAAATAACATTATTAAGAAATATAGGTGTGAGTGTCTCAGGAATTCAGGATTTGTTGCTCAGTATTGTCACAATACATTGAATAAGCCAAACTATCTACTCAAATATTTAACAGAATTTAGACTTCAGGGAAACATTTCTTCTCACTTTTGCCCTGTGTTCTTGAAAGGAAAGGCAACAATGTCTGAACTGTTTGAAGGTTTGAGGATAATGCTACCATTGGTGTGATAGCCGTCTGCTTTTGAGTGAAGATGGACCCAGCTCTATGAACAAATTTCAATAACTCCTATATGTTTTTTATAATCCTCTCCCTTAACTAACTACTTGACTTTTTGAGTTGTTTCCCAGAAATGATGGATTTTCTGCAAGAAAAAGGAGATGAGATTCTGAAGGCCCCTGGGCAGACCTCCTGATGCCAAGACTCACCATCCCCACAACCTACCCCCAACACACGTAGTCACTTGTTAGTTACACCATGACCTGCCCCAAGGCACACAGCCCCTCCTTTAAAACCCATGATCTCCGTTAGTCGGGAGATAGATTTGAGGCAGCTTCTCCTATTCTCCCAACAAGATATCTTTCATAGCAGAAAATTTTTTTCTTCCTTGGCAATCCTCAATAATTGGATCTTTGTGTGACAAGCAACTGAACCTATACCAAAACCCCCTTTTTTAGTAGTGACAATGAAGGGAAGATTTGAGCAATGGAAACACTTAGATAAAAGGAAGACATGTTAAGTAATTTTACAAATTTTTTCGGAAAGCAATAATACAATATATTCTTACATATCCATGTGATAGTTGTGTGATAGTTATGTGAAATTATAATATATTGAGGACAAGAAAATACTTTTTGAACTAAATATATACAGTCTTGTGTCACTGTATATGTTTAGTTCAAGTAACTAGTTTAATGATAGGGATAGAGTCTGAGAAATGCATCATTTGTTGTGTGAACATTATAGAATGTACTTACACAAACCTAGATGGTACAGCCTACTACAAATGTAGGCTGTGTGGTATATCCTACTCCTCCTAGGCTACAAATGTGTACAGCATGTGACTGTACTGAATACTGTAGGCAAATGTAACACAATGATAAGTATTTGTGTTTCTAAATATACCTAAACAAAGTAAAGGCACAATAAACATACAGTATTATAATCTTATAGGACCACTGTCGTATATGTGGTTCATCATTGGCCAAAATGTCATGTGTCATGTGACTGTATTACTTCATGAATTATGTATGTATTTATTTTATTACACATCTATCACTATCCATCAACAGAACAACCAGACATCTTTTAAAACCATTAATTTCAATCATGTTTGCCATTTGACTGAATGTAATATAAAATATTATAACATTGAATTTTTTTTAAAAAATCATCATTAAGATATATGTTTCTTTTTTTTGTAAGCATTAAATGAAGTTTACTGAGGAAGGACAAGATAGCTTTACAGGGCAAGAGCAAGATATAGGTTCCCAGATTAAGAGTAAGATATGTTCTCCACAAAATGGAAAACAGACCCCTCTATTGTAACAAAAGGGCAAGATACATGTTTCAAGGTAGATCATGCAACATGTTTTATTTAATAAGTTATTAATGTGATTTACAACTTTTAAATATTTGTACAAGGTTATGTTGCCTCCACTTATATTAATGTACCAGGCCCTACAAATACTAAGCATAGATCTATCCATAGTAACAGGTGCAATAAGATATTACTTAATATTAATTAATTTTATGTTTAGCCAATATCACTTAAGATACACAGGTACACTTTGTTCACTCTCTATGGATGCATCAAGTTCAATTAAAGCCAATAGTTCTGATAGTTTGGCAGCCAGCAGGTAGCAATATCTGTACGATGCCATGCTTAAGACCAAATAGAAAAGCAGCTTGTCATGATTTTGTTACAGATAGAGAACAATGTTAAGAGCAGCATTTATCATCATGCCAAAAACGTAGCACGTACTCAATGAATGTTTATTGAGTTGAACTGGACTCATTTTCTTATGAGGTAGAACACTGGTAGAAAATTATTCAGGTATTAGAGGGGCTGGCCAAGTGAGAAGTTCACTAACATTTATAGCTTACTCTTAACTCAGGACTCTATTTCTCACATGAACAATAAAGTTATCTTTCTGAATTTCTCCTCTCCCTTCAATATTGTCCTCTATATATCTAACCTTAAGGTGATAGTGTTCTAAGATTAAAGTAAGGGGAACACATTAGCAAGGGTGACAGGGGAGGTTTCTTTGAGGAACTGACATTATTTTCCTGAGCTTGGAATGATAACATGGGAAAGAGGATTCCTGGCAGAGGGCACAGCACTGGCACATGCTAGAAGTTAGGAAAAGGTTTGGCATGTTCAGGAACCATGAAAGTAAACATATTGAGCAAGGCAGAATAGTGGGATAGCTTAGATGGAAAAGGTAGGTAGAGACCAGATTAGCAGTATCTTCTTGTGGATAATGATACATGATTCAATTTTATTCTAAGTTAAAGAGACATCGCATGTGTTTGTGATATATATGTATATATTACACATAATACATATGTACACACAGTATATATATATGCATATACATACACATATATAATCAATTATCATATACAACAGAGATACAGCCACGTTAAGAACACAGTTTGAATTTTGACAAACATCTGTGCCCACATGACCACCACCATAATATAGAACAGTTTCATGGCTCCACAAAAGTTCCCTTTTGTCCCTTGCAGCCATCTTCTCTCCAGCCCCACCTGTAGACAATCACTGACTTTTCTATTACTGTAGATCAGGGTTTCTCACACTCAGCAATATTAATATTTTGAGCTGGGTATTACTTGTTGGGGGATGGGGATGTTGCCCTGTGCATTGTAGGATTTTTAGCACCATCCCTGGCCTGTACCCACTAAATTTCAGTAGAACTCTTCCTCCACACTACCAGTTGTGACAACCAGAAATGTCTATGGACCCTGCCAAATGTCCCCTGGGGAGCAAAACTGTATCCAGTTGAGAACCATTGCTACGGATTAGTTTTTATTGTTCTAGCATTTCATACCAATAGAAGCATATAGGATACATTCTTTGTGCCTGATTCCTCTATCTCAGCATACTGGTTTTGAGATTCATCCGGGTGACAAGCACCATTCTCTTATTTCCTTCTACTGAATGATATTCTGGTATTGATAAACTATATTTTGTTTAAATGTCTACTTTTTGTTTGTGTTTTCTTTAAATCCTTAAAATAGTGGCTTTAATCTTGGAATGATACTTTTATCATCTTGGTCTTTCTGAGTCTGTTTCTATTAATCGATTTATCTCCTAGTTATGAGTTACATTTTCTTCTTTTTATTCATGCTTGTTATTTTTCAAGTGAATATTTAATATTATTAATTTATATTGTTGAATGCTGGATTTTGTTGTCTTTCTTTAAAGAGTAGTAGATGCTTTTTGTCAGGTAGTCAAGCTACTTGTGGATCAGCTTGATCTTTCAAGCCTTTCATTTTTTGTTAGGGTGGATGACACTGCATGTTTTAAATCAGAGAAGTAAAACGAGTGTGTTTTATTTTTAAAAAAACACAACAATGTGGCTTACATTAGATCCAGCTAAATGTAAATATCACCATTCCAATTTTCTCTGTAAAACCTTTTAAATCCTCCCCATCACATAAAGAATAAACTCCAGCCCTCTTAGTATTATTTGCAAAACCATTCATAATCAGGCTTCTGTCTCCATATCCTGTTTCTTCTGCAGCCATTCTCTGCCTCTCCTATAACATTTCTCAAACATGGATTTGTTTGTGATATATATATATATATATATATATATATATATATATATTTCATAGCTTCTCTGTTTCCTTTTCCTCAATGGGAAACATTACTATGTCTATACCCTTGAAAGCTAAATTGTATATATATATATATATATATGCATACATACATGGGCTCAATGAGTAAATATTCTTTCACTTGATCCCAATAAACAGTCAAATCATTGAGAAAATTGAAGATCATAGGGTTAAAGTAATTTGTTTAGTCATGGATCCCATAACTAAAGTGTGGTTGAGCTAGGACCTAAATTTGAGGTCTCTGAAGAAAATTCACTCATCTTTCCACTATATCAAATGATTTTTCTTCCTATTACTTATGATAAATGAAGAAAATCTTGCTAGGCATATAATTTTGTTCTATAAATTTACCAGATCAGCTAATTTAAGAACCAGTGTTCACAAATTCTGGAAAAGACTTCAAACTTACAGTTTCAATTTTCTGTATGTTCAAAAGCATTAATTTTTTCAGACCACCATGACTCTTGAGATCCGATTGAATTCCAATCCTTAATTTGCAATGCTAATTTAACTTTCTCAAAATCTGGTAGTTACAGACTCTAAATAGGTCAAAAGTTAAAGAAATTCATACTGTGAACTAATAAGCCAAATGCAAAAGTCCTATTAGAACACAGTCATTGCATTTAGCTATTTTTCTTCATAAGGTATGAAATCTGGTTTTATAACACTTTCAACAGACTGAGTAACAACTATGCAGATAATTACAGCTTATCCATTGCATTTAAATTGAGTTGCAAAAGTTTGGGTGTTGTATTATTTTGTAAGCCAAAAATTATAATGATGTCTTACACTTAAAAGGGGTTTTATAACTTAGAAAGTACTTTCATATTCATTATCTTATTTTATCTTCATGACAATCCTGTAGAGAGATATTATTATCACCTACCACTTTACATGTGTTGGAACAAACTCACAGGAATTGCAAATTGCTCAATGCCACTCAGCGTATGACCATACTGGGTCCATCCAAGTTTACATTGTATTATATAAATAGGAAATATTTTCAATTACCAATACTTTGATAGAATTTGAGAGTACTTGCATATCCAAGAGAGGGGAATAGCTATTTATTGTTCTGTAATTCCAGTTTTAAAACTTCTTTCACTTTTCAGATAAGCATGGGATAATAATAAGAAAAAATAACATGATCCCCTCTGAACATCGGAGATGTTAAATATATCTTATTTAAAAGCATTTCAATAAGTAAAATTTTACTTATTCCACCAATAGAAAAATGACTTAAAACTTCAAGGACCTAAATCAAGATCACTCATTTAATTTTCTTTGAGAACCAATAGTCAAGGAATGGCCTCCACTTAATTCTTTGGAGACTTCAGTGTCTTCTCACAGACTGCAGATATTTCTTTAAAATAAAAGAAAAGATAATATTTATTTATTTATTACTCTGTACAAGAAATACGTTTGCTATTGTAAGGTATAAAATTGATGCCCTCTCACTCCCCATAGGCATTTGAAAATTATCAGAGGGGACCAACGCATACATAAATGATGCAGTATCTCTATTAAGTGGGAATGTATCTATAAGAAATAAAACTTCTCTAGAATTTATGTTTTCATTGAGATTATGTTACATACAGCTAAAGTGGAATTCTGAGACCCTTGGAAAAACAGGCATCTCCCTGTACGACTAAAGGCAGATTACCCTCAGGAAAAAGAGGTGAAATCCTTACACGTGAACTTACACCTTCAGTAGAATGATGGCTATAAAGCTGGTCAAAATAGAATGAAAAAGACAAAAAGCTAAAAAATTGAGCCTACTTTTGCCAAGTAAGTAGGAGAGAACTAAGGAGTAGGTTGTGAGAGAAAAGATAATGAACATCTACAAATACAGTCTAAGAAATCCCAGTCATGGAAATAAAAAGACCATATAATGTACGGTGCACTTCAAAGCCAATAACTCAGGCAGAAAAAGGAGGTAAAAAGAATTCACAAAAGTCTTCAAAGTTTTGGGCTGTTGTGTATGAAGAAGAAGACTATATATTTCACTGATATTTCAGGCAAATTAGGGCAGGGAGTGTTGCAGACATGAACATTGGTGAATACTTCAGGCAAAAACACTAATAAAAGTACCTGTCAGAGACAACTGGAAGCCAAAGGAAAGTAGTTTCTATCTATTATCAGGTAAGACCATGCAAGGGTTAACAGAAGGTAAAAGGAAATAAGAGATTGGTGCAAAATCGTGTTCCCCTCTCTCACGTACCGAACACGTGAGTAATGTAAGTGAGGCAATTCCCTTTGCACCTTTAATTATGAGAGTGGTGTAGGTATTGAAGTGGTAAAAGAAAGCATCATATCTACTGACCCCTGAAGACACTCAAGTGTTTCCGAGCTATAGGGTCTTGTGATCAGTGACATTCAGTGGAATCTAGGTTTTCTACTCAATGAAAGAGTAGGCGGAGACCTAGACTAGAAACTGCAGGTTTTCCAACAGCTCTGCTTTCCCAGGGAGTGATTTAAAGAGTATTCCCAGGCTTTCATTGACTTTCAAAGTTTGCCCTGTTTATCAGCAGATAAGGCCCCATTGGGAAAACATCACTTCTCCTCATGTAGCTGTCTTTTACGGAACAGTTATTATGGACCAGTCAGACTGCTAAACATTCTACATAGACTTTCTCATTTAAACTCTAGTTATGATGCCAACTCTGTGAGGTACTATATGATCTTCATTTTGAGGTCCATGGATTTAAAGAACAAGTTGATGTAGCTAATTAGTAGCCACATTCAGATTCAAAATCAGTTCTTTCTGGTCCTGACTATGCCTAACCACTACTCAAGGCAGCCTTTAGGAAGTCCATATAACTATACTATATGTTTTCCTTGTGCTGAATTATAGGTGAACTATTTTTTATTTGTGTGTCTCTTGTATAGGTCCCCTACCCCTACAATCATCAGTAAGCTGGGACCCAGAGGGTGAAAAAGAGAAAGGCAGATAAGGAAGGATCAAAGCTCCAAAGAAAGTGATAGAGAGAGACAAAGAGAGATAGAGAGAAAGACAGAGAGATAGGGAGTCACACATAAGATGGTATGATGTGAGTGCTATAATATTGGACTTGGTCAGCGTGTGGTAGTGTGACATACAAGATAGACTCAATGCTTACTGAAATTACAAAAAGAAATTAGAGTTTACATTTCTGATTAATGGAGGACTGATAGTCATACGCTGGAGGTAACTTTTCCCACTAAAACCACCACACACTTAAAATTTTTGAGTGTAGAGATCTTGGAGGCTAGAGAGATAGAACTGTAGTTCCCTGACAAATAAACCGGGCAGTTAGTTCTTTTCAGAACAAATGGCATCTTTAACAACTGATAAAGATTCAGTCAAAGACTGCATTCTAATAAGTAATACAAGCCCCTCAAGAATGAGATTTTACAGGGAATTTAACGGACTTTTTATGGTCTGAATGTTTGTGTCCCCCAAGGGGACACAAAGAATATCCCCAGGTCCCAACCTCTTCACTGCCAGTATTCTGAAACTTTTTTCTAGATCCTTACATCTGACTTCCTAGGCTATTACTGAATTCCCCTAGTTCCTGACCTTTTTCTGGCTCTACATCTGTTTTTTCACCTCATGTTTTTTCTTAACACAAACTCATCTACTCTAATCCTCAGCTCTCCTCTTCAACCATCATTTAGTAATAGTCACCTTTGCATTTGCTTTGGAGGCATTTAATGTTCAGATGTGAGGTAGTTTGTGCCTCGCTTGATTCATTTGGATCCTATGCAAGATGTTGCCAGTCTACTCCAGTGCACTCAAGGAAAGAGTGGACCTCTTTCCACCATTATTTCAGATTTTTTCTTACTTTGTGTTTTGGTATCTTCTCTGAATTATACCCTGAGAACCTAGAGACATTTTGCTATAGAAAAGAAAAGAAGGAAAGAAGGAAGGAAGGAAGGAAAGAAGGAAGGAAAAAAAGAGGGAAAGGAGAAAACAGGGACAAGATTAATATTATCACATGTATCCAGGTTAATAGTTTTAACATAATTACTAAGAGTGCCAAATTACTTATTATACATTGATAAATTCAGTCTTTACTGTTAGTTTTAAACCAAAGAAACAGCAAATTCTAATGCATTTCATCCCGAGTAACTCTCTGTATAGTCCAATAAGGAAAAAACATTTAAGTAAATTCAAGTATTTATTTCTGTCCTTGCCTCACTTGCCTAAGCTTTAACGGAAAGCATTTAAGCAAATGTTCCACTTCATGAATATGATTGAAATAACAGGAAGTCCAGAAAGATATAGTGAACTGAGACAAATGCCTTAATCAATGGATTGGAAAGATACAGAATAAAAGTAAAACTTTCAAGTACCCTTTGTGGTGATTTTGCCTTGCTGAGTTTATCTGAGACAAAAAATCTATGTGGTTCTTCGGATTGTTCCATTGATTGAATTTTGGCAACCATTTAGAAAACCAGATTTTTATTGCCATATGGTATGAAGAAAAGTAGAATTTGATAATTACTTAGCAAATTAGACCAATGTGGGTATGTGTATACAAAGTTAAACACTGTGTTGTGAAGGAAATGTCCTAAAACTCAAAAAACAACAGAGTGAAGTCACTACAGTGGATAAAAAACTGACTTTATATTCACACAATTATAGACCAAATCTCTAGTTGTGTAACATAGGGTGAGTTATTCAACTTTGCTAAATTTCAGCCTTCTAATATATACAGTGGATATAAAACTAATTATAATGTTCAGATATTATGAATATTAAAAAGTACATGTACATATCTAAAATAGCTAGTGTTATAAATTATTATAGTGTCATTACTATAAGACACACATATGTAGATATTTTTGGTCAATTAATCATACATACCTTTCAATAACTGATCTGAAATTTTGGTGTGACTATATTGTATTACATTTTACATCATATAGAATCTTTCTGTTTGTATGTAGTGAAGCTAAATGTATAATAATGACAGAATTGCTAAGTAAATTATGAGTAGTCAATTTAAAATATGTTTCAAATATATATATATTTAAATTTATGAAGGTCTACATAAGAATCTGATCATTGATATATATGCATATATGAGATATATATATATATGCACACATCAAGGTGAGACTATAAAATATTAGGAAGTTGGTGCCATTTCACATGAAGCACTCAGGAAGTCTCACTGAGTAGATGACTTTTGAGTAGAGACCCAAAGAAAACTGAGAGAACAAATCTGAGGCCAAAGGTTATACAACTAGATTTGGAAAAGTTTTTATCTGACTGGAATGCCTGCTAGCTTAAACTGCCTAGATATTGTAAGGAACCAGATACATCTCATATATTTTCCTAAACATCTAAATGGCAATTCTCTGTCTAAATTTTAGTTAAAAATATATTGTCTCTTTCTGGGTAGGTGATAGAAAATGGTAACCTATTAAAAATATCAAAATAACTATACAATCTGGATTGTATATGACCATAATTTAATTGTGAACGTACTAAACATTCAAATCCTTCTTTACTCAAAAAAAACTTAACAAAATTTAAATTTTATGGGGTGTCATTCAAATGAAAAAAAGACCAAAACTTTCTTCTATCTCAGAGCAGTGTCCTCAGGGAAAAAAGTGTGGAAAGTATTTCTAAATGTGGCTTGGCATTTTAGAAGATTATGGGAAAGAAGAGAACAATTCTACTCCATTTTACTACAAGTTATTTAACTTTTCCTAATTAACAAATTATCATAATAGCTTAAGAGAACAAAATATTTTGAAAACATAAAATTCATGCATATGCTATTTATTGGACATCATGAAAATTGTCATATTTCTTATTTGTAACTAGAATTTATTCTGTCAATGGTCAATTTTCAGCCATTCATTCATTTAGTAAATATTTACTAATTATTTACTGAAATGCAGGAAATAAATATAAGTTAATACCAGTACCCTAGACATGTTTTTGCTTCAGGATTTTTGTACTTGCTTTTTTCTCTGTTTAGTATGTTCTTCTCCCAGATCTTTGCAAGGGTAGTAACTCAAATATTAGCTGCATGAAAGAGTTTGCTTTTCAGCATAGCTAAGACAAAAGCTCTGCTTACTGTCTCCCCTTATCCTACAACTTATCATCTAATATGGCATTGTATTATATTGCTTTATGTTATAGTGCCTTATATGAATATGTTGCTTTATATCTATGCTGCTTCTTTGTTTCCCCCCAGAAGAAAGCCCCGAAAAACAACAACAACAACAAAGACTTTATTTGTTTTCCTTTTATTAGCCATGCATCTGCTTGTCTGGAACATATAGTGAACTCTACAAATATGTATTAAATGAATTAGTAAAAGAAAATGGTTATGGTAATTGTCATCAAAATGCCCACTGTTTGGTGGCACACTTTATACCTGCAGCCTTCAAATTAACACAGCTTAGAGCAGGAACAGAAAAGTGGTTAAGTAATCTTGAAATAAAGTTTTATACTGAAATTTAGAATTGTACCATTTAAATTGCAGAGATAGAAAAATAGTTAACAGACTCTTAGCTTGACCAGAACACTCTGCTGTCATGTAAAGAGAAAAAGCAAAGGTCAACACATGCAGAGAATCCAGTTATATCACTCAAAATAAAAAAGAAATAAAATAGAGATATTAGTACATATGTAAAAAAATGAGCACATACAATTACATTTCAATATTCAAATGTATTTGAAAATTTTAAATAGTCAATCATATATTTTATCTTATGGTCATTTCTCCACCTTATGCATTTATTTAGTCATTCAATACCTATTTATTCTGCATTAGAATCTCAAATGATGTCCAAAAAATGTTATTTTTACCTTCCAGACTTTTAATCATGAAAGTAAGAAATAAAAATCATCAGCTCAATAGGCAGACTCTGAATAAATAGAATGAAAACTCATGTGTAAAATATCAATATGGCAATTTAGTTGATGTCTTTCATAGACTATAATACAATCAAATTTCTATCTAAGATTTTCCTAAAGATGGCATTCATGGTGTAGCCTATTATATCAAATACTTAAATTTATTGAACTGCTTGAAGCCATTCCATTTAGTCTCAAAATAGTTTCCATATTTTAGAAACTATGACATTTCTACTTGTGTTTCTGTGGTGAAAAGGATTCATTTGTCCTTTCTTCCAAAATTCTAGTGACTTAGTATTATTTGTTTTAGAAACAAGTTGATTAATAATTTTTACAAATAGAATTTATTTAGATAAATCTCTCTGGACATTTATTTTCCTCATTTAAAATGTCTTAATAATTCTCTATTATCTCTAATAGGAAGTTGAACATCCTCATGATGGCATAAACACCCAAACAAAACAATTCAAAAACATTATCAATATGTAGCTTTCTCCAACCTATTCTTCAGTGAATCAAGTGCAGATTACCCAAGAAATAATATTACTTTTCACATGTATCTCAATCTTACATATATTTTGAAGCTTCAGGTCAACTCATTCATGATACTAGGCAACTACATCCTAGAGTGATCTCTGTGTGTTCTAAATTTATAAATTAATTTATGCTTAGCTATTTTTGGCTATATAAATATAAATTTAAAATAATTAAAATTAAAGGAAATTAAAGACAATTAATTTCTTTGTCACACTGGTCACATTTTATTTCTTCAATGATCACAGGTGGGTACTGGCTACCATACTGGACAGGGCAGGTCAAGGGGTTATTATGTGGGATGGTACAATCTTGACTTTGGGGAAAGCCAACAGAACCGAAGATTTGAATTTTAGAAAATAAAGGAGTTGGGTGAGAACAGCAGTCACTTTCTCATAATTGAGGGTCTGACCTGTAGAAAGAAAGATCTAACTTGTCTCTGTGTCCTCAAAGGTCAAAGTGAGGAAATAAGTGGCAATTATAAGAAAATTGATTTCAGCTTCATATCAGAAATAATTTATGCTCAGACCATAAAAAGTGGAAGGCACTTCTTCAGGACCATAAATGGATGGCTATGCAGTTGACATGTGTATGGAAAACTTGAGCCCTAGAAGAGTGTTTGGGTTATGTGACTGTGAGGACCCCACCTGCCATTAATGCTGTTAATGCCATGAATTGCAGTGAAAGACAGTCATGTTTGCCTAACTTCCCTGAAGAAAGGCATTATCTTTGAAAGTTGCAACATATACTCCCAAGCCCCAGCCGAGTACTATTGAACTAGAATTTCTAAGAGAAGTGATGATTGATATATCTAATACATGTCCTAGTGATTCTAATCTTCAAGGGGAGATGGGGAAACACTGAAGTAAATGATACAAAAGTGATTAATACCCAATTCTATTAATGAAGTGGACCAAAGGGGACAGCACTATTTGGCAAAGGCTTTGCATGATAGAAAAAACAAGAGCTGCATTTGGAAAAGTAAGCAAAAACTTAAAAGATGGAGAAAAGAGGAACAGCATTTCAGGACTCTTGAGCTCAGGAATGATTATGGCATATTCAGGAACCAGTAAAAAACAGTTTCTCTTTATAAAAACATTTAAAGTGTGATGATAACAAAAAGACATGCCCTCTTCTATCTAGAAGTTTAAATTTAAAAGGCAAATACAATAAATGAAAATAAGCAAATGAATTATTAACATGTTTATAGAACACTATTCGGAGATTCTGAAGGAAAGCTGGAGTTACTAGATTGACTCAGCTTGATAATGTAGTAAAATAAGTAACAAAGAGTAAAATATATACAATTTTAGGAGGAAACTAAACATATATTATTGAAAATAAATGTGATCATTTCAGGTAACTGTAACACTTGGTCCATATTAAAGAAACCATGTATAGTGTTTGCTTAACTGGAGTAAAGGAATTTACCCAGGAGATTGTATAAAATGAGGTGAATAAGGGAAGAGGTGGGAAACAGGAAGTTATAAGGAACTATTATTAAAGGCTTCAATTTAATTCAATAGCCATTTATATTAAGTGATGACTTTGTGCCTAGTACTGCACAATATGTCAGCAGAGGAAGAAAACTGGGTTATATTATAGCATTTATGTGCTCCTCTATTTGAAAGTATCAGAAAAATAAATCATGTTTATGATTGTGATAATGACCATGATCGTGGAGTGTGAGATTGAAAAGAGTTCCTGTAATTTAATCACGTTGTAGCACACCTTATAGATGCATCTCTTGCGTGAGAATTCATTGATTATGACCCATATATTGCATCTGCACGGGAAAACTGAAGTGTGAAATCCAGCAACTACTCAGAAAATTTGAATCATTCATATCATCATTAGGGAATATATCTGCCCCTATATTATTCAGATTTTCTGATTTTTGTAGGTCAGTTTCATGAGATTATTTTTATATTCATTGATTTACAGAGTCCATGCTGACCTGAATTACATAAATTGACAAAGTGGAATCAGCATCAACAATCTTGAGAATGGCAGTGAGAACGTAGCTGAGAAATGACGCAACGAAAGCAAGAAGGGGTCAAAGAGGATTTAGCAATTCCAAATGAAAAAGGCCACCAGCTTTTTGTGGTAATTTCTTCCTTCCCTTCTAATCCATCTGATAGGATATCTAAAATAAGATTCAATAGACCCAAAATGCATACCTTCTGGAAAGTGGAGTTCTTTTACATACATACACAGATATTTCATTTGATATTTTCATTAAAGGCAGACTTCAGCAGCATCTCTCTTATGGAATTATTAATTCAACAATATTTTATTTTACGTTTACTACATACCAGGCATTATGCAAGGCATGGGGCTGTAGGAATAATTAAAACATGCTCCCCAGTCTCAAGAATTTTACAATCTAGTAAAAGACTGACTTGAAAGCTAAAAACTAGAAATCTCATTAATTTCTTCAACTAATAAATATAAATATGTGCTAAGAACCTTACAAAATGTAAAGATATAATGAGTACTTGTGGCAGGCAGAATAATGTCCTTTCAAAGATATCTACGTCCTAATCCACAAAACCTGTGACTATGTTACATTTCATGGCAAAAGAGACTTTGAGAATGTTTAAATTAAGGATTTTGAGTTAGGCAGATTATCCTGGATTGCCCAGCTGGGCCAAATGTAATCACAATAAGGGTCCTAAAAGTGAAAAAAGGAGGTCAGAATCAGAGACAAAGATTTCAAGATGCCATGCTGCTGACTTTGAAAATGGAAGAAGGGAACATGAGCCAAGGGATATGAGCAGCTTCTAAAAGCTGGAAGAGACAAGGAAATGGATTCTCCTATAGAGCCTCCAGAAAAAATATGTCCCTGCTGACATCTCTTCAGCGACACCCATTTCAGATTTCTGACCTCTGGAACTACAATATAACAAATATGTGCTCTTTCAAGCCACCACATTGATGACAATTTGTTATAGCAATCACAGGAAATTAATACAGTAAGAGAAGACCTGTTTCCTGCTTTCATTGGGAATATTCGCCAGTAGGGGCTACAGGCAAGTAAATAAACACACGAAAAAAAGAGGATGTAAGATACTACACTGTGTAATAAATGAAAACACTGAGAATACATAACAAGTAGTTAGAAATTCTGACTCACAGTGGTCATCAGAGATGTTTTAACTGGGTCCTGAAGACTGCCTATGGATTTGTCAGATTACAAACAACAGAAAAGACATCTCAGGAAAAAGAAAGAGCACCTGAAAATTGATAATGGTGTGAAAGAATACAACATCTTCATAAGAAAAGAGAAAACTCATTACAAGATAAGGCAGGGAATGGTGAGCCAAGAGAAGGAACATCACATTCCTTAATTCCAGGAGCTCATTCATCTTGTAGCCTATGTGAACGTCTGTATGCTGCACGACCCACAGAAACTACAATGCACGTGTGGCCATTAGCTGGGCACTGAGAAAACTCTGTTGAATAGACAGATTATGTTGGGCTGAGAAGGGTATCAAATGCCATTATAAATAATGTGGATCTATCCCATAGTCACAGGGTCCTACAGGTGACTTGAAACAAGTGATGTCTCAAGAAAAAGGTATCATTAACAGATCTGAATTCAAAAAGATAACGCAGATGGAAGTAGGGATTTAGTATAGTATGAGGGATGTACTGGAAAGTTTTGAGAGTAAATTTCCACATTATAATTATATCTGATGTATACATCAAATGCAACCTAAATAAGTTATTATAAGGGGAATATAAAGAAGTACCAAGATTCTTCAAGTTCACAAGCTATGCTTTTTGATCCTAGTTACTTGGTGATATAAACCTTTTCTTTCATTCTTGGTTAAGTAGAGCATTAAGGTGGTAAATGGGACAGTTTTCATCCCTTAAAACACTTCTTCATGATTTATTTTGTTTTGGATTTCTGTTTTGCTTCATATGAGAAGACTAACTTATCAAAATGAAACCAACAACTGTTTTGCTGTGATCTTTATGGACACTTTATACTCATTAGAGTATGGGTCATATCAAACTGTCAAATGCTTCACTGATTTTTATTGTTTCCTTTGATTTATGTTTCTCATTTTTGACCTGTATTGGTGACTGCTAGTTGCTTGATGGGTGGTAGTACAATTCCCCGGATTAAGCACCAGCTGATATCTCAGGGATTCAAAGATTTGCTTGGCCCAACTTACTTAACTCTCTATCTTGTTCTCTTGATTTTAAAAATAAGAACAGAAGTACTAACCTTTGTACACTTACAGGAATATCGAACACTTTGAAAAATGTATAATGATAGAGGAAAATTCCAACATAGTTGGATTTAATACCATTTTCCCATATGTCACCATGAGATTTTAAAGAAAGAAAGGAGACACTACAGGATGACTAAAGAATGAGAAAGAAAAACTCAGTAATCAAAAATTACCATTTGATTTTGGCATTCATGTGGTAGTAGTCTTCTTCAGTATAAAAGAAGTGAACATGACACCAGAATGTGTTGAAATTACAAAACTCTGCACGGGTGTGAAAATATTTTTTTTATTCTATTTCATATTCATCTGACCCTTACTGCAATATAATGTATAATTTATAACATAATCCTTCAAAAATATGAGAATACTATTGACATATTAAAACAAGTAATAAAATGAAAAAATCATGGAAAAGAGATAAAGTGATTAAAACATAAAAAAAGCAAATTTAATAATTCCAAAAGCATTTTTCATGAAGTGTTCATAGCTGTTACATGAAAAATGAAGCTCATGGCAAAAGAAGATTGAGAAATACTGAGTAAAATAAAGTTAAACATCCTCTTTTCTAAATTGACACAGAATCACTAATAGGTTAATTAACATTTATCCAACAAAAGGACGTGCTTTGTGGCAGTTACTGAGTTCATTTGACCACAATCTTTATGTTTTTTCCCAACCTAGCACTTAAAAAAGCATTATTGTATGGAATATGCATTGGAAAATGTTGTTCTAAAGAAGAGCAGGCAATATTTCAAAACACGTATGAAGAATGATGAGGTCAATTATCAGTAGTTATTACCAGTGTCTCTTGGGATTCAAAAAAGAATAAATGAGAATCAATTGAACAAGAGTCATTTAAGTTAGATAAAAAGAACAATTTCTCATAAGAGAACTATGCCGGACAAAAGTAAGTGTTTGGAGGTAGACAGAATTTATTGCATTAAATGCGAGAAAGAATGGAATATGATGGGCAAATTATCTCTGATTTGTTAAGCATTGATAATAACCATTATCGATATTTGAAAAGCTACAGAAACTGATAGATTATAAACATAATAAATTTCAATTAGAATAGGAAGACATTTGCAATATAAAGGGAATTACTAAAGATAAGAATACCCTGCTTTTAAGAGGCTTACAGGTAAGAATAATAATAATATAATGTTCTCAAAGAATAAAAAAATCCAACAATTTCTCTAGAAGTGATTAAAAGATAGATTTTTTTTGCTGTTGATGGTAATGAAATTTGAGCAGGAATACTAAAAATCTAACAGCAAATGTGAGATGCCAAAAATGGTAGGATCAAAATGATGAGAGATGTTAGAGAAAATCCAACTAGATTGAAAACATTTTCAGCAGATTTCTTTCTTTGGGTAAGTTTAAAGAGACCAAAATGGGCATATTATCATGCCCTTCATTGAGAAAAGAAAGAGGATAGAGTCTTACATTTTATAGAACTACTTTTAGGAGCCAGTGACTATAGTGCTTCAATCAAAAGATGAAGAAATAAATGGATTTTTTGGACACACCTCAGAGCTCAAGAATTCAGTGGCTTTTAGGAAAACCTTTGCTATTTAAAAGAATGTTTAGATAAATTTGCAATAGGATAAGAACAGGTTAATTATATTTTTAAAAGAAAGTTAAACTATTAAACTTAAGTCTGCTTGTGTTGGTAAGCATGTATTATAAAAACTTTTACAAGAATTGTGTTGTGAAGTTGAATGAGAAAAGGAGGGAAAGAATACACAGTGTGAAAATGATTAATTACTTGGGAAATCTTGAGTTTTATAAAAGGAAAAATATGAGAATTATAATTTGTTGCCCAAAAAGAGCAGAAACAAAATCATCATTTTTTTTCCAAGATCATTTAAACATAGCCAAAAATCTGATCAGACACTTGAAGATGTTATATAACTATATACTTTTGTTCATTTTTTACTGCCTGACCAGGTTGTCCATGGCACAGGAAAGAGCCAATATACTGAGATAGCAGGTGTTGCAGCAGAGGAAGAGTTTAATAATCACTGGGCAGCTGTACAAGGACACTGGAGAAATTTATCAAATCTACCTCCCTGAGGATTTGGGGGCTTGGGATTTTAAGGGTGATTGAGTGGGCCAGGGAAAGGGGAATTGGTAGCAGTGATTGTTTGGGTTTGGGGTTAAGTCACTGGGATGTAGAAATTGTATGTTTGTGCTGAGTCAGTTTCTGGGTGGGGGTCACATGACCAGTTGAGTCAATTTCCTGGTATGGGGTGCTGGTCTGGTTGGCATCAATTGGTCCAGCAGAACTTAGAGTCTGGAAAACATTTCAAAAACATCTAAAGTTTCACAATAGGGATGTTATCTATAGAAGTGATTAGAGGAAGTTATAAAACTTGTGACCATCAGTGACATGATTCCTGAACAATATGCAATTATAGGGAGGCAAGCTATGAAACAATGGCTGGTTAACTTTTAGCTACACCTGTACCCTTGTAAAACTCGGGGCTCTACCACACTTCTAACCTTGTGGACTTAATTAATTTCATAAGGACAATTTCATAATAAATGATAAAAATAAATAAATGAGTTATCCTTTTTATATATGTGTGCAATAAGGACCCTATTTATAAGTAAGTATGTAGAAAACTAAAGATCCAAGTCAAGAATCAACTATTGCAAGAAAGCTTCTTCCTCAATTTTCTTTTGCCTGTATTCCTCCTCACCCTAAATTAGACCGAACCCCTCACCTCTAGGATCTCTAAGCTTTTGGCATTGAAAACATATGGCTTTCAATTCATTCATTTAGAAAATATGCATTTTGTGTGAGGGCCACCATGTCCTATGTATATTATTATGAAGCAAGAATACAAAGGTAAGGAAGTCATAGATACCTATCTTAAAGGAGCTTATTCTATTACCTCAAAAAATTTCTTGCTCTGGAACATTATTTTCCTCAATTGTAAATGGGAAAAATAATCTCACTTCATAGAGTTATTGCAAAGATTGAATTAAATAATATAAATGGAACTTAACCTAGCCCGTAAGAGGAGCTCAATAAATGTTTCTTGGATTCCATAGTAGAAGCATTATATGCCATCTACTATACACCTTGTTATACTGTAGTAGTGTTAGGTAGTTATCAAGGGATTCTGGGTCTCCTAGAGATGAAAGTGGGCCCCCATCCTGGCGTTGCCCCACCTCAATCCTGTCTGGAGCAACTGCCCTACCTGGGGGAAGAGGGAACACCCTATGAATCTGCCAATCAGAACTTAGTGCGCCAACTGCAAAAGAAGGCAGAGGACTCTCTAGCCCATGAGCCAAGACGCATAGGTACGATAGAGTCCAGAAATTGACCTACAACTGTATGACTCAGGTCATGCAACTCCCAACTCTCCAATCAAAGTGGTTCCGTGGTGATGTCTGAGCCACAGGGAGGTCCCAATCTGGGCACTATAAAACAATACCAAGACCATAACCAGCCTTTTTTTTCATGCCCCTTCCCCTTGCTCTCCCTTTGCTACGACAATGGGTCCGGTCATCATCTGTGAAGTCTGTATCACTCTCTGTAAACCTATTATCTTGCTCTTGCTCTATAATCTTATCTTTCTCTCCTCAATAAACCTCATGTTCATGCTTGCCTTACTTTGGTGCGTCTGGTCATTCTGCGGTCATGGGTGCACAAAGAACCAATATTTCAGACTGAAACCTGACAGTAGATCTACTTCCAAATAATTTTATTCATTTTTATTTTGTTTTGATGGGTTTTCTCCTCCACTAGATTATGATTTTCATATAGGCAGAAACTTTAATTTAGTAATGTATTTTTTTCCTACTACCTAACTCAATGGTTAGCCTAGAGCTAAAACTCAGCAAATATATTGAAAGAGTAAGGAAGGAAAAATGGAAGTAAGGGAGGCAGGGAAACAGATATAAAATATGGCCGTTATAGAAGGAGAGACCAAATTACTTCAGTTAGGTAAAAGTTTTATCACGAAAACTGGAACAATCATCAATAAAACAAAATGTAAAGCCATGGAAGCAGGAGGAAGTAGAAAAAAATATACAGCTGGACAACTGTTTATTGTTTTTGCTCTTCTCAGGTTGCTGTTAGCATAATGATTTCTGTTCTTGCTTTCTTCTTTTTCCATTTAAAAGGCCATGCAAATGCTTTTATTCTTGGATTTTACCAGTTTTTCTTCAATTTATGTATACCAACAGGTTCCAAAATCTTCTTTGCTCTGGTGCATTCAGAGACCAGGTGTTCCTATATATAACCTGGAAAATAAGTCACTGAGAATTCTTGTGACAGGCTTAAGAAGAGAAAATACAAAATGACTCGAGAATTAAAATAAAGAAAGTTTAAAAGGATTGGCCATATGGGAAAATTTTGATTTATCTTTGGAAAATATAGCAAGAAAGATCAAGCAACTTATGTTCTTCTTTTGATGAATGTTAAGCTTTTATGAGTGACACCAACAGAGGAGAATCTGAACCATGCTAGGCACTGGCTTAGCGGCTTTGTGTGTACATTACTCACTTGCTTCTTTAATGTATGCTTTACATTCCCCATTTTTATAGGTACACATGAATTCTTTAAGGTGCGGTTTACATGCTTCATACTTATAAGCAAGAAACTATACTTTAGAGTCATGAAACTATTGCTCAAAATTCAAGGTATTATTAATGCAAAATTAATCTACATGCTTCTTCATTCTCATTCTAGATTAGTTATTTCTCTCTCTACCTGTTTATTGTCCTTTGAATATCTTCTGAATTCCTGAGTAGGTCTTGAAAAAACAATACAACTCTGATACATAAGAATTTATATTTAAGTCAGATTATATCACTCTTCTACTGTAAAAATGTCCCATATCTTTAGACAAAGGTCTAAATTTATTTGCATATATAGGTATGTACACATGTATATGTATGTACATACACATATATGTATAAAATTCCAATTTTATATATACATATATAAAATTTCTAAGCTTTATATGTGTATGTTCTATATGACATACGAACACATGTAGATGTAATCTAATTGTAAAACTTGCTATCTCCATCCTGTATGTTGACTGGAATATAACTCCACGATGGTAGGGATTATTGTTTTATTTTTTCCTTGCTGTAACCCTCACCATTAAGAACAGTTCCTAGAACATGGTAGGCATCTAACAAATGTTTATTGAATGAATGCTAAAAAATAAATAAATAAATAAATAAAAATAAACTTTTTTACATTTAAAAAGATGTTTACCATGATTAGCCACTGCTTCCTGTTTAGATTTATCTTTGATCACTTTATAATCTTTACATTTGAGAGATGCTGCAATATTATTGAAATTGCAAAGCATACCTTTGTACATGAGATTCTCTCTGCAAGGGATGATTTTCTCAAATGTGTCTACTTATCAAGCTCCTATTCATATTTCAGGTACAGCATAAGTACACAAATCCTACATTCTGTATGATACCTTTCTTGACATTACTAGGCAGACCAAGAGATGCTTTCTTCCATACTCAGGCAATTCTATCAATACCTCTATTAGGCAATTTTATTCTTGATTGACAGTAATCTTAACTTACAGAAATAGATAAATTTAGTTGAGTACTCACAATGTATTTTATTCACATTGCACCAGTTAATCTTCATAGTAATACTATATGGAAGACACTACTTTAACAAGATGAATCAGTGAGTAAGTGGTAAACAAGGAATAAAAACCCAGAGGGGAAAATTAAAAGCTCATTTTTCCCTATCACATTCAAGTCTTTGGTACTGTTTTCCACTAGACTAAAGACTGTTTGAATGCATGAAAATGCTATTATTCTGAATATCCACAAAACTCAACAGTATATATCAATCAATAAATACATATACCCATGCATCTATATTCATATATAAATGCAAAATTTTTGACACATAAAAAGGCAACACCTTATGGATAAACTTGGATTTCAAAGTGGGAATATTTTAATCACTATTTAAAAGAGACAATATATTTGAAATAAAAAGTAATGAGAGTGGACTTCTGGTTTCAGCTTCACTGTGCAAAGTACTTAAAGTCTTACTGCTATCCTCAGAACAAGAGAAAGCCAGAAAAACTGAAAACTACTAACTTTTCATGGGTCCAAGAGAGAACTGATGTTTCAGAGCATGCTGCCACCTCAAAATCAAGAGAGATAAGCATGTCCAGAGAGTCACAACTGGTTCAAACACTGTAACTGGCTCCATAAACAAATTTCAGTGACCCGTATATGTTTTTTATAATCCTTTCCCTTAACTAACGACTTGACCTTTTGATTTGTTTCCCAGAAATTACAGATTTTCAGCAAGACAAAGGATTTGAGATTCTGAATGCCCCAGGGCAGAATTCCTGATGCCATCCTCCTCAACCTTCCCCAAGGCACATGGACCTCCTTAAAAAGCCCATGATCTCCATGAGTCAGGGAGACAGATTTGAGGCAGCTTCTCCCTTTCTCCCAACAAGATGTCTTTCATATTAAAAAATTTCTTTCTTCCTTGGCAATCTTCATTGTCTCAATAATTGCATCTTTGTGCAATGAGCAACTGGACTAGGCCAACACCCCTTACAGTTTTGACAACAACACTTGAATGATAATTTTCACAAATTGCTGAGTCTGCGTGTGAACTACCACCAGAGTGAGCCATTCCTACAGATTGCAGTCTTATAGAAGCCTCCACATATTTGTGGCCAGGATTCCCAACTGTTTCAAATACTGAAGATCCAGAAAAAATTCCTTCATGATGCTAGAAAGCTGAAGGAAAAGTAATCATTGTGAAATATGCCCAGAGTTTTGCCCAAAGCAAAGGCCTACTCTCCAAAGGGAAAGATTCTGACATTGTCTTATACCATTGGGAGAAATGCATTTTTTCCACTCCATCCTCCCCTAGCCTTTTATTTCACCAAAAGGGAAAGAAATACACAATGACTAAGGGTCAAGCCTTCAAAGAAATAGATTGGAGTGCTGCAGCTAGGAGAAGAGAAAGGAGAATGTGTGTGTGTGGGGGGGGAGGTGCTATACCACAGGAGAAACATATGTGAAGATCACAGCCTTCTGATATAGGCCCATTAAAAAGGTGAGATTTAACCATAGGTTATAGAAAGCTCTTCCCTCTTCCACAAGTCACCATCACACCAGCAGAGCTCCCTTATAATAGAGATAAATAACAGCTGAAAAAGTTACAAGATACAGACTCTCTGTAATCAGTAGAACTTAGAGAATTCCAAAGTGGAGATGACAGACAAAAACAAGGACAAAAGAGGCATTTGATGTTTCAGGGCAACTATGGATATTGCAAATCTTAAACATAACACTACTAGCCAGATTAACATAAATCTACAAAATAAAGGCCAATTTATCTCAGTTCCTGTTTTCCAATATAATACAATCTACTTTCAATAAAAAGTTAAAAGACATTCCAAAAGGCAAGAAAAAATACAGTCTGAAGAAAAAAAGCATTAATAAGAGCCAAACTCAGATATGAGGCTCATTCTGGAATTAACAGATAAATAATTTAAAATAACTATGAATAACATGTTAAGGTCTCTAATGAAAAGAAGAGACAACATGCAAGAACATATAGGTCATGCAAGCAGAAAGATGAAAAATCAAAAGGAAATGCTAGAAAATAAAAACACCGTGAAGTGAAGAATTCCTTTCATAGGCTCCTCAGTAGACACAAAGAATCAGTGAGCATGAAGCGAGGTCAATTTAAACTTCTCACACTGAAATGTAGAGAGAGAGGGAGGGAGAGTGAGCAGACAAGTTAAGAAAAGTGAAACAATTTCAAGGTGTTGTAACATAAAGATAGCTAAAATTACCAAAATAAAGAAATAGAGAACAGAAGCATTACTAAAAGTAATAATGGCAGAGAATTTTTTAATATTAATGATAGTCACCAAACCACTGAAGGAAATTAGAAATATTTTGCCCCAAAATTTGCATTTTGACATACTGGATCCACTGAAGAAGCTCCAAGGTCTCTCTGACCTTCCCCCACCACCACCATCCACTCTCCCCAAATCATTGAAGTTTCTTTATCTGCCCGCCATCCAGGGCCACCTAGGACAAAAATTGTTCTTTTCTTTCCCTTCCTCTAAGACCAGGATTGTGACCATATGTGAACAGACTCTTTAAGAAAATAATGTCATGTCTCTCAGACTCATTTAAATTCCAAAGAGAACTATTTACCAGTTGATCTTTATTCCCCATCCAGTCATCCTCCCTAGTAATTCTTTATTGCCCCTAAACAGAACTATTTTTTGCCCATCCCATAATCCATTTTACCAGAAAGGCATACAAGCTTCTAAATCCCACTGGGGAGTTGAATCTTCATTCTGAGGGCTCTCACGTATACATACTAAATAAATTTGTGTATTTTTTCTCTTATTAATCTGCTTTATTGTGAATTGATTTTTCAGTGAACCTTCAGAGGGTGAAGGGGAAATTTTCCCTTTGTACCAGCGCAACAAATCCAGAGAGCTCAGAAAACAACAAACAGATAAAATATCACTCCTCTAAAAATAAAAACAAAATGTCCCCTAGGCAAACATATTCAAACTGTAGACAACCAAAGACAATGAAGAAATCTTGAAAGACGTGACAAGGAAATAATCTTTCCCATAGAAGAATAAAAATAAGAATCATAGCAGGCATCTCCTCAAAAACTATGCAAGCAAGAGGAGAATAGTCTGAAATGTTTATGGAGTTGAAAGAAAAAAAATACTAACTTAGCATTCAATACAAATTGAAAATGTCTTTCAGAAGTGAAACAGAAATAATTTTTTTTCAAACAAATAAAAATTATGAAAGTGATCATCAGCAAAACCACCCTACAAGAAACGTTAACAGATTTTCTCCAGGTAGGAGAAAAATGATATAACTTGGATCTGCAAAAAGAAAGGAGGAACGTCAAAGAATAATAGAGGATGGTAAAATAAAGTTTTCTATTTTTCTTATTTGTATTTAATAAAAAATAATTTTTGAAGTAATAATGTAACAATGTATGGAGTGTTTACAGCATATGAATAAGTGAAATTAAGAATAATGTCCCAAGGGAAAGAAGGGAAGCATTGGGAATACTCTATTATAGGGTGTCTATACTACACTTTAGGTGAAATAGTGTTAGATGAATGTGGTCTTATATTACTTAAAATAAATATGTCAGGTTTAGTCTCATTCTGTGTTCTCAGTTTTTGGTGTACTCACAGCCAAAGAATGACCAGACACACCAAAGTAAGGCAAGCATGAGGTAAAATTTATTAAGGGGGAGCAAGATAGAATTATAGAGCAAGATATAGGTTTAGAGAGCAAGATACATACTCCACAGATGATGACCAGACCCCTTGTTGTAGCAGGAAAAGAGAGTTCCGTTATGGTCTGGGCCTTGATTTATGGTGTCTGGATAGGGACCTCGCCACGGTTCAAACGTCAATATGAAACCACTTTGATTTGACAGTTGGGAGTTGCATGATCTGAGTCTTACTACACATGCAGGTTCTAGGTCACTTCTTTTGCAGCTGGCACGCTAAGTTATGATTGACAGATTCATACGATGTTCCCTCCTACCCCAGGCAGGGCAATTGCTTGAGACAGGATTAAGGTGAGGCAGCACCAAAATGGGGGCCTAGGGCCCACCCTTGTCCTTCTTCCCAGGTGGGAAGGGTGTTCCCTCCTACCCAAAGGCAAGACACCCACTTCTGTCCCTAGGAGACCCGGAATCCCTCACTATCTACATAACAGATTTTGTAAAATCTAGGAAAATAGCTAAAACAGGTTATAAAGGAGGTATCTGATACACTAAGAGAGGAAATAAAATGAAATCATACAAAATGTTCAAATAAAACCAAAAAGTAGGTGGTCAGGCAAAGAACAAATGCCATGATAGAAAACAGTTATAAATATGGTTGCTATTAATCTAATTATATTAATAATTAATTTGAATGCAAATAGTCAAAATATCACAATTAAAATGCAGATATTGTCAGAGTGGATAAAAAATAAGATGTAACTATATGTTGTCTATGAGAAACTAATATTAACTATAAAGAACCAGGTTAAAATTGAAGGTATGGAGGATGATATACCATGTTAACCCTAATCAAATAAAAGCTGGAATAGCTATATTTATTTCAGAGGAAAACAGACTTCAGAAGGAAACAATTTATTGGAGAAAACAGAGGTAATAGCATAATGATAAAGTGTTTAATTCTCCAAGAAGACATAGTATCCTAAATGATCATGCAACTAAAAATAGAGCATCAAAATACATGAGGCAAAACTAATATAACTCAAAGGAGAAATAGACAAATTTACTAATATTATTGGAGACTACAATATCCTTCTGTTAATAATTAGTGGATAAATGACCTTAACAGCACTACTATTCAACTTGATATAATTAACATTTATTGAGTACTCTACTCAACAAGATCAGTGCATACAATATTATTAAGCTCATATGAAATATTAACCAAGATAGACCACATTCTGGACCATAAATTTACCATAATAATTAAAAAAATAGCAATAAAAAAGTATTTTTGTCAAATATTTTTGTAAGGTCTGGTGATATGCTCTCAGCTCTCAGTGCACTCTTGCCGAAGAATGACAAGACACACTGATAACAAAACAAGCAAGAGGGAAAGTTTATTGAGCAACAGCAAGATACGTTCACCACAGACAGCGAACGGGCCTCTGCTGTTACAGGAGGCCCCAACTGTTAACTAAAGTTTCATTTTATATTGTCTGTGTTGGACCATCCCTGGCAGGCATGGTTCATGCATCATCCCAATGGAATAGACAGCTGTTAGTTATATAACCCGAGTCATACTGCACATGAAGATTTCCTGTGAGGCTCTCTTAAAGAACCACAATGCAGATTTATGCTAATGACATGATAATTGGCCCAAGGTTACTTTTGGTTGTCTTCCAGACTCTACTGTGCCTGTGCTGCTAAGCTTTCTGGGGATTCCTTCTTCCAGGAATCCCTAGCTGCTTTTGCTGTTAGTGTGTTGAGTTCTGATTGGCAGTGCATTCCTCCTTCCACCTGCTATGTCAGTTATCTGAAGGGGGGCACTACTTTCCCCTGTCCCCAGGAGAACCAGAGGCCCTGCACTATCTACCTAACATGTTCACATACTACAATGGAGAAAATCAGTAAAGACATAGTTTGAATGAACAACACCATCAATCAATTGGAACTAATTGGCATTTATGGAGTACTTCATCCAACAAAAAGAGAATATATTTTCTTTTTAAGGACCCATGGAAGGTTCACCAAGGTAGACCACATTCTGGGCCATAAAACACACCTTAACAAATTTTAGAGAATAGAAATCATACCATATTTGCTCTCAGACATAATAAAATTAAACTAAAAGTCAGTAACAGAAAGATAGCTGGGGAATCCCCAAATATTTAGATATTAAACAACAGACTTCTAAATAAAACATGAGTCAAAGAAGTCTCAAGAAATTTTTAACAATATTTCAAACTAAATAAAAATAAAAATACAATTTATTAAAATTTGCAGGATGCCACAAAACCAGTGCTTGGAGGGAAACTGATAGTATTAAATGCATACATTAGGAAAAAAAAGATCTAAAATCAATAATCTAAGCTTCTATATTAGGAAGCTATAAAAATGAGAAGTAATTAAACCCAAAGTAAGCAGAAGAAAAGAAATAATAAAAATTAGAACATTAAAAATCGGTAAGAAGAGGATTTGAAAATCAACAAATAAATATAAGTTAAGCAACATATTCCTGAACAACCAATGGGTCAATTAAAAATTAAAATGAACATTTACAAATATCTTGAGACAAAAATAGAAACACAATATACCAAAATTATTGGATAAAGTGAAAGCAGTTCTAAGAGAAAAGTTTACAGCAATAAATGCCTATATTGAAAATGAAGAAAGACCTTAAATAAACAACTTAACATAATGCCTTAAAGAAATAAAAAAAAGAAACTAAGCACAATGTTAGCAGAAGGAAAGACATAATAAAGATCTGACAAAAATAAATAAAATAGAGACTAGAAAGATGATACAAAAGATCAAGAAAAGTAAATTTTATTAAAAGATAAACAAAATGAACAAACTTTTAGATAGGCTAAGAAAGAAGAAAGAAGACTCAAATAAATAGGATCATAAATGAAAGAGGAGATATTACAACTGATACTACAGAAATGCAAAAGATCACAAGAGACTACTATGAAAATTCTATGCCAAGAAACTGGATAATCTAGAAGAAATGAATAAATTCCTAGACACATACAACCTACCAAGACTAAATCATGAAGACATAGAAAATCTGAAAACACCAATAATGAATAAGGAGATTAAATCAGTAATAAAAAGTCTCCCATCAATAAAAGCCATGGACATGATGGCTTCACTGTTGAATTCTACCCAACACTTAAAGAACAATACCAGTCCCTCACATGCTCTTCCAAAAAATTGAAGAGGGAGGAGTACTTTCAAACTCTTTTTACAAGGCCAGCAGTACCTTGCTACCAAAGCCAGACAAGGACTACATAAAAAACAAAAACATCAGGACAATATCCTTGATGAACATAGATGCAAAAATCCTCATCAAAATACTAGCAAACCGGAATTCAATAACACATTGAAAGAACCATTCATTTAACCATGATCAAGTGAGATTTATCCCAGCAAGTTCGGCTCAACATATACAAATCAATAGGTGTGACACATCACATTAACAGAATGAAATACTAAAACCACATGATCATATTATTACATGCAGAAAAAGCATTTGACAAAGTTCAACATCCTTTTATGATAAAAACTCTCAAAAAATTATGTATAAAAAGAAGGTACCTCAACACAATAAAGGCAATATATGATAAGCTCAAAGCTAGCATTATACTCAATAGTGAAAAACTGAAATCCGCTAAGACCTGGAACAAGAAAAGCATGCACGCTCTTATCACTTCCATTTAACATAGTATTAGAAGTCCTTGCCAGAGCAATTAGGCAAGAGAAAGAAATAAAAATCATTTGAATAGGAAAGGAAGAAGTGAAAATCTCAGTCTTTGCTGATGATGGGATCTTATACAGAGAACACCTTAAAGTTTCCACAGAAAATAAAAACCTGTTAGAGCTAATAAAGAAATACAATAAAGTTGCAGGATATAAAATCAACACAGAAAAATTAGGGTTGGGGTTAGGGTTAAAAATTAGTAGTATTTCTGTGCATTAACAACAAGATTTCTGAAAAAGAAATCAAGCAAAAATTTCATTTACAATACAACAAAAAAATAAAATACTTAACATTAAATTTAACCAAGGAAATGAAAGACCTGTACACTGAAAACTATAAAACATTATTGAAAGAAATTGAAGAAAACACAAGTACATGGAAAGATAACTCGTCTTCATGGAATGGAATAATTAACATTGCTAAAATGTCCATGCTATCCAAAATAATCTATAGATTCAATGTAATCCACATCAAAATTCCAATGTCATTTTTCATAAAAGTTTTAAAAATCCTAAAATTCATATGGAACTACCAAAAAACCCAGATAACCAAAGCAATCATGAGCAAAAAAACTAAAAATAAATTTATTTTCAACAAAAATGCCAGGAACATACAGTGGGAAAAGGATAATCTCTTTAATAAATAACATTGGAAGAACTGGATGTACATGTGCAGAAAAGTGAAATTGGACCCTATCTTACACCATATACAGAAATCAACTCAAAATGTCTTAAAGACTTAAACAAAAGAATTTAAAACTACTAAAAGAAAACATAGTGAAAATTATACAACATTCCTCTGGGCAATGACTTTTTACATTTGACCCCAAAAACACAGGCAACAAAAGCAAAAAGAGACACATGGGATTACATTAAAATAAAAGGCTTCTGCACAACAAAGTAAACAACATATGGAGAAATAATCTATGGATTGGTTACAAAAAAAATTTGCAAACCATACATCTGATAAGAGCTTAATGTCCAGAATATATAAGGAATTCAAACTACTCTATGAAATGAAACAAATAATCTAATTAAAATTGTCAAGGGAACTGAATAGACATTTCTCAAAAAAAGACATACAAATAACTCACATAGATAAAACAATGTTCAACGTCATTAATCTTTAGAGAAATGCAAATTAAAACCACCCACACCTACAGGGCTTTGGTAGGCTGAGGTGGGAGATGAGAGCATCACTTGAGACCAGGATTTCAAGACCAGCCTGGGCATCACCCAGAGACCATGTCTTTATAAAAAATAAAAACAAACAAAAAAGAATAGCTATTATCAAAATGATGACACATAACAAGTGTTGGCAAGGATATAAGCAAAAGGGAACCATTGCACATTGTTAGTGGGAAATGAGTACTAAAAGTAATTCAGTATCCTTATACTGAATCCAGAAGCAGAAAGAGGACATTAGGTTAAAGTCACGGAAATCTGAAGAAAGCATGGACTTTAGTTAGTAATAATTTAAAAAATGATACTGCTTAAAATGTCATGGTCAAAACAGTCAAAATACCAAATAATTTTAAAAATACAAATGATATATTAAATAGCAGAACCTGGCATAGAAATATAAGATATGAAATGTTTATTAATTAGGTTACCTCTACTATAATACCAAACAAGGGCTCGTTCTACAAACTAGAAATTGATGAATAATATCATTTAAAATACTGATACAGAACATCAGAGATTAAGGAAAAGCTAATGTATCATGTGAATTCATTTACCCAAAAAATTGTTGGCGTAAGGTGATAAAAATGTCTTGTGGAGAAGAGATACAAGCTTACAGAGGAAAATGTGGTAATGTCTTTGAATGTATTACGAGACTTCTTTGTTCTTGCAGTTCATGCTTCATGGTTAGAAGTGGTTTTCCTAGGTTGTCAGTGTAATATGCACAGATGAAGCTCATATGACTGCTAAGATATTTGTCATCGAAACCATGGCAAAATTGGGACAATTAAGCTAAGAAAAAGTTGAAATCAGGTATTATATGTCAGTGAACAATTTTTCAAATTCAAATAAGGGTAACAGCAAGAGCCATATTCAGAGATATTTACCAGATCAGGGATCATTACACATGGAAATATGAGTGGCATTTATAGAATAACTAGAAAAACTCATAAATAATACTCTCATATTTTCATTTCTGAGGCCCAATTTTGACAGTATTATAGTACTCAAACTCTGTGATTTAAAAGGAGCTAGTTGACAAAAAAGAATCTATAAAAACTATATAAAAAAGAAAGCAGTGGGAAAGTGGGGAGTCCAGTCTGCTAGGTGGGAGAGATGCCTCTAAGTTCTCATCTCTGGCCACTGGCTTGAATCACATGGGTGTATTGTACAGCTGGAAACTGTCAAAGATGCCTGAGATTTGTTTCTGGTGTAAGAAAGTTAAATGTGTATTCAAAATGGATGCTGAGGCAACATAAAATCATAAGAATTTACTATATCTTGTACATGAAAATCACTTTTTTCTTATTGCATTCAAATTCTCTTTTACCTTTGTTTTTGACAGTGTACTAAAACATGTTTCAGTGTGAATTTCTTTGAGTTCATCTCATTTGGGGATCATTCAGCTTCTTGGATCTACCTGTTTTTCCTTCCCTAGATTTTGGAAGTTTGAGGACATTATTTCTTTGAATAAGCTTTCTGTTTTTCTCTTTCCTCTCTCTCTCTCTCTTTTCAAACCATTGTATTAATAAATTTTCACGGGATTATATTGCATCTATTGATCACTTTGGGTAATACCAGCATTTTAACAATATTAATTATTCCAATCCATGATCATGGAGTATCTTTCTATTTATTTGTTTCTTCTTCAATTTCATTCATTAATGTTATATAGATTTCAGTCTACAAGGTCTTTCACACCTTCATTAAATTGATTTCTAAGTATTTTATTGGTTTTGATGCTATTGTGAATGAGTTGTTTTTTAATTTCTTTTTTAAATTGTTAATTTTTAGTGTATAGAAATGCAATGATTTTTACATGTTGACTTTGTATCCTGCAACTTTACTAAATTCATTTGTTAGTTTTAATAGGTTTTTAGTGGAATTTTTAGGGTTTTCTATATATAAGATTATATCATCTCCAAACAGAGACAATCTTGTTTTTTCCTTTACATTTTGGATTCTTTTTATCTCTTTTTCTTGCCTAATTTCTCTTCCTAGGACTTCCAGTACTGAGTTGAATAGAAGGGTTATTGTCAGCATCCTTGCCTTGTTCTGGATGTTAGAGGAAAAAATTTCAGCTTTTCACAATGGAGTATTGTGTTAGCTGCAGGGTTTGCATATATGTCTTACATTGTATGGAAGTACAGTTCTTTTATAATCAATTTGTTGAGAGTTTTTATCATGAAAGGATGTTTTTGTCAAATGCTTTTTATTTGCATCAAATGATATGATCATGTGATTTATCATTCATTCTGTTAATGTGGTGTGTCACATTTATTAATTTGCATATGTTGAACCATCCTTGCTTTTAAGGGATAAATCCCACTTGGTCATGATGTATGAGCCTTCTAGTGTCAGGTAGAATTTCATTCACTACTATTTTTTTGAGAATTTGTATCCACCTTTGTTTATCAAGGATATTGCTCTGTAATTTTCTTTCTTGCAATGTTTTATCTGGCTTTGGTGTCAGGGTATCTGGCCTTTAAAGAGTTTGGAAGTGCACCCTCTTTCAGATTGTAAGAGTTGGATATTTCATTAATCTCTTTAAATGTCTGGTAGAATTCAGCGGTGAAGCAATCAGATCTTGAGCTTTAACTTTTTGGGAGATTTTGGTTTAATTTTCTTACCCATTATTAGTCTGCTCATATTTTTTATTTTTCATGATTCAGTCTTGGTAATTTGTATGTTTTTAGGAATGCATTCATTTATTCTAGGTTGCCCAATTCATTAGCAATCACTTGTTCATGATGGTCTCTCATGATTCGTGATACTTCTGTGGTATTAATTGTAATGTCTCCTCTTTCATTTATTATTTTACTTATTTGAGTCTTCCCTCTTCTTTCTTCATTAATCTGGTTAAAGATTTGTAAATTTGCTTATCTTTTCAAAGAATTAACTCAATTTTGTTGCTCTTTTCTATCATTTTTTTCTGTTCTCTTTCATTTATTTCTGCCCAAATATTTATTATTTCCTTCCTTCTGCTAACTTTTGGCTTAGTTTGTTCTTCTTTTGCTAGTTCATTAAGGTATAAAATTAGATTTTATATTTCAGAACTTTCTTCTTGTATAGTGTAGACCTTCATTGCTATAAACTCCCCTCTTAGGTATGCTTTTACTTCATCACATAAATTTTGGCATGTTGTGTTTCCATTTTAATTTGTCTCAGATATTTTTAGATTTATCTTTTGATTTCTTTTTTCAGCCATTGGTTATTCAGGAGTGTATTTTTTTTTAACTTCTGCATATTTGTGAGTTTTCCAATTTTCCCCTGCCATTGATTTGCAGCTTCATATCATTGTGATCAGAAAAGATACTCAATATGATTTCCACCGGCATGAATTTGTGAAGACTTTTTTGGTGGCCTTAAAATCTATCCTGGAGAATGCTTCATGTGTGCTGGAGAAAAATGTTTATTCTGCTGCTGTTGGATGGAATTTTCTGTGTGTTTATTAGGTTCATTTGTCCTATGGTATTATTCAAATCTATGGTTTCTTTATTGATTTTTCTGTTTCCTTATTGAATTTTTCTCTATTTGTTTTTGAGAGTGGGATATTAACATCTTCTATACTTTTTTTATTGCTATTTATTTCCCCTTTTACCTCTGTTAATATTTGCTTTATAGATTTAGGTGGTCCAATGTTGGGTACACAATTATTTATAACTGTTATATCTTCTTGATGAATAGACCCATGGATCTCCTTCTTTCTTTGAATGTTTTTGACTTAAAGTCTATTTTTCCTAAGGTTAGCCAGCTATGCTTTCTTTTGGTTACCCTTTGCATGGAATATTTTTTTATATCCTTTCACTTTCAGCCTATATGTGTCCTTAAAGCTAAAATGAGTATCTCGTAGGCAGCAAATAGTTTGATTTTGTTTTTTTAATTCATTAAGCCACTCTTTGTCTTTTGATTGAAAATATAATCAATTTACATTTAAAGTAATCATTTGTAAGTAAGGACTTAATATTGCCATGTTGTTAATTGTTTCTTGATCTTTTTGGTGGTTCCTTTGCTCCTTTCTTTCTCTCTTGCTGTCTTCCTTTGTGATTTAATGAATTTTTGTGAAGGGATGCTTTGATTCATTTCTCTAAATCATTTTTACATCTACTACAGGTTCTCTCTTTGTGGTTATTATGAGGCTCACATAAAATAATTTATATTATAAAATCCTATATTAAGCTGACAAAAACTTAATAGCAATCACAAACAAATTTTGTAGTTTTACTCCCGCCTCTCATATTTTGGATAATTGATGTTACAATACACATCTTTTTTATATTGTGTATACAATAACAAATTGGTATATATTAATACATATTTTATATATATATTTTAACTTTTTTATTCTTCAACTTTTATAACCTAGTTGAAAGTGTTTTACATACCACCTTTAAAATATTGGAGAGTTTTAACTTTGACTATATAGTTACTTTTACCAGTAAGTTTTATACATTCACATATTTTGTGTTGCTAATTGGCATCTTTTCACTTCAGCTTGACGTATTCCCTTTAGCATTTCTTGTAAAGCCAGTTTAGTGATGATGAACTCCTTCAGCTTTTGTTTGTTTGAGAAAATCTTTATATTTCCTTTGTTTCTAAAGGACAGATTTGCCATGTAAAGTATTCTTGGTTGACAGTGTTTTTGTTTCCATATTTTGAATATATCATCCCACTCTCTCCTGGTTTGTAAAGTTTCTGCTGACAAAATGATCCGCTAGTCTTGTCTGGGTTCCCTTGTACATGACATGTAGCTTTTCTCTTGCTGCTTTCAAAATTCTCTTTTTTCTTTGTCCCTTTACAATTACAATGTGCCTTGGTGTAGCCATTTTCAGGTTCAATCTATTTGGAGACTTTTCAGCCTCATAAATTTAGATGTCCATTTATCTCCCCAAATTTGAGACATTTTCTGTTATTATTTCTTTAAATAGACTTTTCATCCCATTCTGTGCTCCATCTGACATTTTCATATTGCACACAATGTTTTGCTTGATGATGTCCCATTGGTAGGCATTTGTCACTCTTTTTTATTCTTTTTTTCTTTGAGCTTCTCTGACTGGATAATTTAAAAAACCTGTCTTCAACTTCAATGATTCTTTCTTCTGCTTGATTGAGTCTTCTCTTTAAATTGTCTATTCGATTTTTCCATTCAATCATTGTGTTATTCAGCAGTAGGATTTCTGAATTTTTAAAAAGATTTTTAATGGTTTCTATTTCTTTGCTGAACTTCTCAGGGTCAGGGTCTCAAGATCTGCTGCACATTCACAAGTCTGCTGTCATGTCTAACTTTATGATTCAGTATATCAGACAACATTTAATTTGTGGTGGGCAGCTTAGCCTACACATACACCTTGTGCCTTATTCTCAGGCATTTGGTCTCTACGCACTAGAAGTAGCAATTCACTAGCAGTAGCTAGCCAGGAGCTTCTTTTAAAATAAAGAATATTTCTGGCAGAAGAAAGCATCACCTGGCTTCAAACATTGCAATTCTTCTATAAATACTTACCAAAAGAAAAATTCACATCTGCCATAGGCATTTAAAGCAAAATTGTACCTGATAGGCTATAAGGTCCACGTGACACGTGGCCTTGCATTAGAACCTGGATCTGATACAAAATTGTCTTTTACTCCAACAAAACAGGCAGCCATATAGGTAACCTGATAAATGGGCCAGAACAGCACACATTTACATGTTTAAGTTAAAGTATCTTTGTTTCTCTGCGACCCTATAGTCATGCTATGGACCTGATCCTTAGCCATGTCTGCTTTTAGCTATTATACATAAGATAAATAATTCCTTTATTTTACCCTCCATTGTTAAATGTTCATTTTATTTCTACATATCTTTTTTGCCATAAAGTCAAATTTTCAAAGTTTGAATATATATTAGACATGGAGACTTCTAAAGATGATTTTTAGACAACTTTTGTTATGTGTGACACCATTCCCACTGCCCACCCTCTCTCCCTCAGATTGTAACTCCTCAAGCAGTACTTTAGACCCATACTGCTTTTTGCTTTTCTTGAGTGTATCATTTCTGTTGTATTTGCTTTTTTGGGTGTAATTATGTTTCTTTGGAATATATAACAATGATAATATAGGTTTTAAGATGAGAAAAAGAAGCATTCAAATTGTTCCTTTAAAATCCATCTCTACAGAAAGAGTGTGAATTTCAAGACGGTATGAACCTTATCTGCTTTGTCTATTACTCTGAATTTATCATCTCATATTATAGTTGCTAAATGTTTGAAAGCTATATGACTCTCAGGTTTTAATACTTAATTGGGACATGATTATGATAAGGATGGTGTTCAACTCCTTAGTTTACTATCTAAAGTGTTAATACTTCCCACTCTCCATTACTTGCATCACTGCCTGAGCTCCTCCTCCTGTCAGATCAGTGGCAGGATTAGATTCTCCATTATGATGAGTAGTATAATTATTTCATTATATATTACAATGTAATAATAATAGAAATAAAGTGTACAATAGATGTAATGTGCATGAATCATCCCTAAACCCTCCCTCTCCCCACACGCCTGCCCCAGATCTGAGGAAAAATTGTCTCCCATGAAACCTGTCCCTGGTGCCAAAAAGGTTGGGGACCACTGACATATAGAACAAATAGAAAACATCTTAGCACAGCATGCTGGTGCTACATTATATAGCCATTGAAAAATATTCAAGTCTCATTGCCCAATATTTATGACTTACAACATTTATCAAATGCATTCATACTGCAAATATTTATTAAGAACCTACGTTTCTGACATTATTCTAACACTGTACACAGACAAGTGAATAAAATAGATAAAATATCTCCATAATCATGTACTTATACTTTAGTATAAGTTGTGGAAGTGAGTAAAGGGAGAAAAGGGGAAATATACAGTATGTTAGAAGCTAGTAAGCACTTTGGAAAAAATAAAACAAGTAAGAGAGATAGGAATATCATGAAGGGAGGTGCAATTTTATTGTGGTGAAAAGTCTGTCTAAAACTTTGGTGCAATGATCTGGTTGAAGTGAGGGAGCCTCAATTACTCAGGTGACTAACTTAAAATAATCCTTTAGGACTCAGTTCTTTTATCATCTACTAAGGAAAGACATAAATGACTTATACCTGGTTCCCACTCCACAATTTTGGGATTGTTGTCCTATCTGTGTGTTTCTGTAGCATTATGTGTTTATTATTCTCATAGCACTCACTTGGTAAATTAAAAATATCCCTGTATCTGTCTGTCACCCAGTATCTACTAAAATGTAAGCCTTTCAAAAGAAAGGACCATAAAAGTTTTAATTTTTTGTGTACTGATCTTAGGAAATGTGCTCAGTAAGTTTGTTGAATTGATTTGACCTAGCTGGATTAGAATGGCTTGCAAGATATTCCAGAATCATCATATTATGATAATCAAGTCATTTTTATGTTGGTTTCGGTTTCTTCGTTGTAAAATAAAAGAAGTGGTAAGTCAAAGAAGTTTAGAAGAAAAGGAGTGGTAAGATTCTTCCAGTGAAATAAGATGGAACTATTATCCAGGATGTCCTCCAAACTGACTTTATGAAAAGTAAATCCTCTAAGAAGAAATCCTAGATACTTTCTTCATATTATTGTTTCTTTTGTGTTGACCATGAAATTGTTTGAATTTCCAGATCAATGAGCCCATCACTAGTACAAAATAAGTTAGTTTGAATTTTATTCACTACAAAAGGTACAGATTTTGATGGCTTATTTTCTTATTAAAAATTCCTAATGTTGTATTTCTGCTTCCAGTATGGTGAGTGGTTTCTATTCAACTCGTTCCTCTGCCAGACAATGACTATACTATCTGGGAGGGAGTGTAGGCACAATGACCTAAACACTCAAAAGTGTGAACAAAAGTAAGCAGATATATCTAGGATTTGACACCTAGAAAAAGGGAATAGGAAGGGTGAAATATCAATTCCTATGTCTTTTAGTTTGTGGTCAGCCTGAAATAGATCTTACTCTGGGGAGATGAAACTCCAGTAGCAAAAGTTCAGGGAAAACAATTTTTGCTGAAAAGAGAGGGGAGAATTCCAGAAAGGAAATACTCAGAGGATATCACCAAATTCTTTGTATAACTTTCTCTGAGTTTTAACTGACCCTTAAGTCAGTCATGTATGAGCAAATTTGAGCTAAAATAAAATTACCCAAGAAGGTAAATGCAAATAAGGTAATGTCTGGACATATCATATTCAAGCTGCTGAAAGATAAAGAAAAAGAGAAAAGTCTAAAAGAGACCACAGAAGGCTGACATATTTCATATAGGGAAATGATCTCTGAATGAATGCTGACTTTGACGGAAGACACAATGTCCAGACGACATTAGTAAAACATAATTAAAGTGATGATAATAGTCTCAAATCAGAATTTTATACCAAGCAAATATATACAGTGAGACTGAAGGTGGAACAGACAGATAAATTTCCATATAAAAGCTGAGTTCATTTCCACTGGACTAAAGGGAATAAGAAAAAAAACCCAATATTATGTAAAATGTAAAGAGAGGGTAGAATCTGTTATGTAAAGCTTACACCATCTTTGATTAAGATTGGTATTATTTTTATATATTCCAATATGTATAAAGAACTCAACTCTATAGAAAGAAAACAAATAATCCTATTAAAACTGGGCAAGGGCCCTAAATAGATATTTCTCAAAAGAAGATATACAAATGGCTAACAGATATATGAAAAAATGCTCAACATCTCTAATTCTTAAGGAAATAGAAATTAAAACCACAATGAGATACCACCTCACAATTGTCAGAATGCCTACTATTAAAAAGATAGAAGAGTTGTCAAGGACGTGGAGAAAAGAGAACCCTTGTACACATTAGTGGGAATGTGTATAAGTACAGCTATTATAGAAAATCATATAGAAGTTCCTCATAAAGACTAAAAATGAATTACCATATAATCCTGTGATCCCATTTCTCAGTATTTACCCCAAAGATTTGAAATCAGTATGTCAAAGAGATGTCTGCACTCTTGTGTTCACTGCAGCACTATTTATAATAGTCAAGTTGTAGAATCAACCTAAATGTCTATCAACAGATGAATGGATAAAGAAAATGTGGTATATGTACACAACGGAATATTATTTGTTCATAAATAAAGAATGTAATCCTGTCATTTGTGTCAAAATAAGTAGAATTGGAGGACATTGTGTTAAGTGAAATAAGCCAGGCACAAAAAAACAAATATTGCATGTTCTCACTTACCTGTGGAATCTAAAACAATCAAATTCATGGCAACAGAGAGTAGAATGGAGGTTACCAGAAGCTTGGGGGTGAAAGGACTGCAAAGACGATGGTGAAAACATACAAGTTAGACAGAAGTCATAAGTTTGTGGGTAAATTTCTTTCTGAGATCTATTACACAGTGTGGTGAATATAATTAATAATAGTGTATTGATTTCAAAATTGCTAAGGAATAAATTTTGGATGTTTTCACCACAAAAATTATAAGTATTTGAGGTGATGAATATATTAATTAGTTTGATTTAATTATTCTGCATTATATTCATCAATCATAACATCATTTTGTATCCCCTAAATATAGACAACTATAATTTGTCAACTTATAATAAGAAAACAGAAAAAAAATGTCATCATATCAATATTTGCAAAAAAAGTTATGAAAAAATCCGAAGGACTCTCATGATTAAACCTCTCAGCAGGCTGGGAATGGAATGGAATTTTAAACCTGTTAAATGACGTCTATGAAAAATCTCCACCTAATGTCATAATTAATGTAGAAATAGTAATTATATTCTCTCTAAGGCTGAGAACAAGGCAAGGATGTCTTCTCTTTCCACTTGTACTCAACATTGTACTTAAGATTTTTGCCAGTGCAAGAAGGCCATAAAATAAAATAAAAGGCATGTAAAGGAGCAGCATCAAACACTTAAAAAGAACTTCTACAATTCAACAATAATAATCAAGACAAGTAATCTAATAAAAAATACCAATAATTTGAGCAGAAACCTCACAAAACATATACAAATCACCAGTAAACAAATGAAATCCCAATTAACAGCATTAGTCATAAGGAAAGATAAATTTAACACTACATTATGATACCACTACACACCCACAAAAATGTATAAAATTAAAATATTGACAACATCAAATGTTGGAGATGATTTGGAACAACTGTAACTAACATGCGTTGTTAATAAGAATGTCATATGATACAGTCACTTTGGCCAAAGGCTGGCATTTTCTTATAAAACTAAACACAGACCTACAAAATGACCCAGAAATCTTAGATATCTACTCAAGTATCAAAAAATATGTTCACAAAAAGTTTGTATAAGAATATTCAAAGAATCTTTATTCATAACATCCAATAACTAGAAATAGCCCAAGTGTCCGTAAATAGGGGAATGACTTAACAATCTGGTGTATTCATATACTGCACATCTAAACAGCAATAAAAAAGAACAAGTTACTGATATGTGCAGCAACAAGGATAAATCTCAAAATTATTGAACTGAGTTAAGATTACTTTATCCAAAGAATTCATACTGTATGGGTCCATTTTTATGAAATTCTAGCCCAGGCAAAGTTAATTTTGGGTGGGAATAAAATCAGAAGAGTTACCATCTCCAGCTCTCAGGGAGGTGGACTGAAGAATGAGGAAGAAGTCTGGATTTGAATTGTTTCCCTATTGCCATGGTGTGAGTACTACCACCATCACCACAGTCAATATCAAGCTACCAACTTGATGTCACCAAACACAGAATTGGGAAGAGGTGTGCATAATTAATTGTTATGTAAGCTCATTCCAGCACAAAATGGAATTTGATGGAACTTTTTAGAAGATGGTAATATTTCACACCTTGATAGAAATTTCAGTTTCACAGTAGTCAGCATTAGAAAAAGTTCAGAATATATGCAGTTACAATTGGTATATTTCACTTTTTGTAAATTTTCATTAAAAGAAAAATTTCAAACAAATATGGAACTTTAGCTAATGATAAGAAAATTAAAATATTTAGGGGGGATTCTACTGATGTCTGCTATTTTCTTTGAAATATATTAAATAAAACAAGAATTGATAGAAGTATAGATTGATGAATAGATTAGTGATAAAGTGTGTATAATAACATTAATAATAGAATCTAGGTTGTGATTATATGAGTTTTAAGTCTAAACTTCTTTTAACTCTACAACATGTATGGAAATAAAATATTAGAAGAAAAATAGCTACCCTCTCTATTTAAAAATTTATGTTAAGCAGTTATATATTTTATGAAACATATTATCTTGCCTTACTAATATTATACTGGAGTTTCCAATTTATATTTAAGGCAGTAGGACTATTTCATGTATATAATAATTATTTTTTGCATTTCTTCTGGAAACTTGATTTTTCTATATTTAATTTCATTTGTATTAAACATTAAACATCAGAAGTAATTTCATTTTTCTAATACATATAAAATTAATCAAAATCTCTACTTTGTTTAAAAAGCTTTATTGCTGTCTATAATCTGATAAATTAATTTTTATTTATTTTATTTTTTCATTTTTTTATTTTTTTTTAATTCAAAATATTATGGGGGTACAAACACTTTGATTACATATTCTGCCTATGCACTGCCCAAGTCAGAGCTACAATCATGAACATCCACCAGATAGTGCATCCCACACCCATTAGGTGTGAGTTTTGCCATCCCCTCCACCCCCATCCGACCTGTCTGACCCCTGATGAATATTATTTCCATGTGTTAACATAAGTATTGATCAGTTAGTACCAATTTGATGGTGAGTACCAGTGGTGCTTGTTTTTCCATTCTTGTGATACTTTGCTATGAAGAATAGGCTCTAGCTCCATCCAGGTCCCATTTGATCAGGTCCCATTTATTTATTTTTGTTGATGCTGTGATTACTTTGGTGGTCTTCTTCATAAATTCTTTGGCTAGGCCAATGTCCATAAGAGTTTTTATAACGTTTACTTCTAGAATTCCTATGGTTTCATGTCTTAGGTTTAAGTCTGTTATCCATCATGAGTTGATTTTTGTGAGAGGTAAGAGGTGTGGATCCTGATTTAGTTTTCTACCTGTGGCTATCCAGTTTTTGCAGCACCATGTATTGAATAGGGAATCTTTTCCCTGGTGTATGTTTTTGTAGAATTTTTCAAAGATCAGATAACAGTATGCGGATGGTTTTATATCTGGGTACTCAGTCCTGTTCCATTGATCTATGTCTCTGTTCTTGTGCCAATACCATGCTGTTTTGGTTACTATAGCCTTGTAGTATAGTTTGAAGTCTAGTAGATTGATGCCTCCCAATTTGTTATTTTTGCTTAACATTGCTTTGCCTAGACAGGGTCTTTGGATCCACATGAAGCATAGAATTATTTTTTCTAGGTCTGGAAAAAATGATGTTGGTATTTTGATAGGGACTGCATTGATTCTGTAAATCACTTTAGTTAGTATAGACATTTCAACAATGTTGATTCTACTGATCCAAGAGTATGGTAGGGTTTTCCAACTGTTCCCATTCTCTGCAATTTCTTTTCTCAGTGTTTCATAGTTCTCTCTATATAGGTCTTTCACCTCTTTAGTGAAATATGTTCCTAAATATTTAATTTTATTTGCTGCTATTGCAAAAAGTATTGCATCTTTGATTTGTTTATTGGCTTGACTGTTATTGGCATATATGAAGGCTACTGATTTGTGTGCATTGATTTTGTATCCTGAGACTTTGCTGAATTTATTTATCAATTCCAGTAATCTCTTGGTTGAATCTTTGGGGTTTTCTAGATAGAAAATCATATCATCCATAAAGAGTGAAAGTTTGATCTCTTCTGCCCTCATTTGGACACCCCTGATTCCTCTCTCTTGTCTGATTGCTCTGGCAAGGACTTCACCACTATGTTGAATAGAAGTGGAGATAGTGGGCAACCTTGCCTGGTTCCACTTTTAAGGGGGAATGCTTTCAATTTTTCCACATTCAGTATGATATTGGCTGTGGGATTATCATTTTTGGCTTTAATAATTTTGAGGTAGGGGCCATCTATGCCTATATTGTTCAGAATTCTTATCATAAAAGGGTGCTGAATTTTGTCAAAAGCCTTTTCTGCATCTATTGAGAGGATCATGTAGTCTTTGCCGTGCTTTCATTTATGTGGGGAATTGCATTTATAGTTTTACATATGTTGAACCATCCCAGCATCTTGGGGATGAAGCCCACCTGATCATGATGAATTATTTTTTTGATGTATATTTGAATTCATTTTGCTAGGATTTTATTGAGAATTTTTGCATCTATATTCATAACAGATATTCGTCTCTAGTTTTCTTTTTTTGTTATGTCCTTTCCTGGCTTTGGTATTAAGGTAATATTGGCTTCGTAGATGAGTTTGGGAGGATTCCATCCTTCTTGATGTTATGGTATAATTTCTGCAGTATAGGTACCAGTTCTTCTTTGTAGGTTTGGTAGAATTCAGGCATGAACCCATCTGGTCCAGGACTTTTCTTTATTGGAAGATTTTTTGTTACTCCTTCAATTTTGGTGCTTGATATTGGTCTGTTTAGGAATTCTATTTCTTCCTGATTAAGCCTAGGGAGGTAGTGTGTTTTTAAGAATTTGTCCATTTCCTCCGCATTTTCATGTTTTTGGTCATAGAGATTTTTTATAGTATTCAAAGATGATGTTTTGTATTTCCATGATATAAGTTGTGACCTCTCCTTTTTCATTTCTAATTGAGCTTATTAGAGTCCTTTCCTTTCTGCTTCTGGTCAACCTGGCAAGTGGCCTATTTTGTTTATCTTTTTATTAGTCTTCTCTATAGTTCTTTTGTTCTCCATTTCATTTAGTTCTGCTCTGATCTTCATTATTTCTTTTCTTCTGCTGGGTTTGGGGTTGGTTTGCTCTTCCTTTTCCATTTCCTTGAGGTGATTCATTAGTTTACTGATTTGTGAACTTTCTGTCTTTTGGATGTGGGCATTTAAGGTGATAAGTTTTCCTCTCAGGACTGCTTTTGCTGTATCCCACAGATTTTGATAACTTGTGTCCCCATTGTCATTTAGTTTGAAGAATCTTTTGATTTCCATCTGAATTTCCTCCTTGACCCAATAGTCATTCATCAATAGATTGTTTAATTTTCATGTTTTTGGATAGAGATCCATGTTTCTGTTGGAATTGATTTCTAATTTTATTCCACAGTGGTCTGAAAAGATACATGGTATAATTTCTATTTTTTTTAATTTGTTGAGATCTGTTTTATGGCCTAGGATGTGATCAATTTTGGAGAAAGTTCCATGAGCTGATGAGAAGAACGTATATTCAGTGTTATTTGGATGGAGTGTTCCCTTGGATGTCTGTTAGGCCCAAATGTTCTACAGTCCTGTTTAGGACCCTTGCTTCTTTGCTTGTTTTCTGTTTGGAGGATCTGTCCAGTTCTGTCAGTGGGGTGTTGAAGTCCCTGGCTATTATGCATTGCTATTTATTATGTTGTCTAGATCTAGCAGTACTTGCTTTATGTATCTGGGCACTCCTGTATTGGGTGACAAATTAATTTTTAATCACACAGAATACCACTTAAGAGTGTATTGTTTCCATTGCTGCTGTAGCAAATGAAGTTAGTGCTTTTAAACACCCTATAAATTTATCATATAATTTTGTGAATCAGAAGTCCAACATGGGTTTCACTGGGCTAAATTCGAGGTTTTAACAGGTCTGTGTTCTTTCCTGGGATTTCTAAAGAAGCATCTATTTCTTTGCCTTTTCCAATTTGTTGAAGCTGTCTGCATTCCTGGGCTCATGACTCTCCTCCTCTGTCTTCAAAATCAGGAACATCACATCTCTCTGACCCTTTTTTCATAGTCACATCTCTCACCAACCACCAATAGGAAGGGTTCTCTGCTCTGAGGAACTCACATGACTTGGTTGTACGGATCCAGATAATGCAAATTAATCTTCCCACATCCGGGTTTATGCATTTAATCATATCTGCAAAGTACCTTCTTTCATGCTCATAAACTCTGAGAAATTAAGGTGAGGAGACATTTGGGGGCCATTTTTCTACCTACTACACAGTCCTTGATCACATACTAGTTAAAATTTTAGGCAAACTCTTCACCCTTCACCATCATTCTCATTATGTTCTAATTAAATCAGATAATTTGCTTAATTTCTTGCTAATTTTGAGTCTATGGCTTTCTCATTTTGCTTGCCTGTTCACAAACATCCCTACTAGTAAACATTTATCAATTACCTACCATGTATTACCTTCAATGCCCATGAATTGGAATGTCTTTCCTCTGAGAAAAGTCACAAATGGTAATGCTTTATTAATGTCTTCATCAATCTAGATAAAGTAAATACTCTCCTTAGACAACTTTGCATTACAGTATAATACAAATATTTTCCTTCCAATACATCTACAAGTCCTTTGAACATGGGTTCTATTATTCTTTTGTGTAGAAACACCTATTTTCTCTTATTTGAGTCATACACAGTAGCCTACTCAATACATTTTGTTTGAATTGTGGTGAATCAACAAATATGTATGTAACATATGTTGTGTACAGGGTTAAATACAAGGTTTTCAGGGAAATTTGAGTTATGTTGGCATTGAAGTTTATAATGAAATACAGAGAAAAAGACATAAAATTATTTAAAATATAAGGTAGCATATGTTTTATTCCAAATGAGTGGTATAAACAAAAAGTGCTAAAGAGTTATGATGGCCAAGATTTCAAACATCTGTGACTGATTTTTTACAACTTTGACTCAACTTAACTGAACTGAAAAAAAGTAATGTTTTATCTAATTTAGAACAGCTGTCTATCGCTAAATCACATGGTAACAATGCCCTGGACTCAGTGATAAAGCCACATTAAAATAAGGGTCACAAGAGTTGTTTATCACCATTTTTCACAATAAGTAACTCTTTATGGGGAGTGAAAGGAAGAACAGAGAGATACAGAAAGGAGAAGGAGAAGATAAGGAAGAGAATGATGGAAATGAAAACTTTAATGACAAGACGGGCTATATATCCACATGAAGTCTAAGATTCTTTAGAAGCTTGATATAATTATAATTATAGGCTTAAATAGTGATCTAGTGCTTGGGAATACTGTCTCAATTTTAAAACAACAACCAAAAATCTCTCCTTCTGAAAGTAAAAAAACCACATCTTTGATTTGACCACAGAAATGTAAGTGGATACTTTGTTACATGTGTCTATAGAGAAATTTTTATTATCATTTAAATATTTTATTAATATTTCAGTACTTGCAAATCAGAAAGCCAGAAGACTTTGGAATTATGGAGCTCTTTCTAATGGGTGTTTATAATAATACTATATATATGCTTCTTCATGAGAAAAATAGCTTCAAAATCAATTTTTTTTTTTATTTTCTGCATTTAAAGGGCCATGGGGTCCCCTACTTCTATGAGTACTATTTTATGCAAAGCAGTGGAATCAAAGTTATAAAACCAGAAGGCCAACTTTCCTGTTCTTCACTTTCAAAAATCAGATATTTACTTGAAGACTGATCATTTTCAGTTTAAGGATTTTTTGTGGGTACTATAAGACACAGCAGGATGTGGATGGCAGTGCTGATCTTGGTAGCATACAGACCTGGTTCAAAATAAAACTCTATAGCTTCTTTTCACCTCCATTTCCATATCCATAAATTATTTCAATATAGAATTAAATATGTAAATGTAAAGGGTCATGTGTGTGTTTAATAATGGTAGCTACGAATAACAAAGTGTCAAAGAATTTTTATTTTGGCTTAAAGTCAACACCTAATCTCTCTCTCCCATATTTTCATTTAAATTCCACATTAACTAAATTGTGAGATCACTAATATTAAGAATATGGGATTGGAGAAATGGTAGGATATATTCTTGAATAATGGCCACAAAATAGAAAAATGATTGCTTTATTTATCTCACTATCATCCTTTTGATAATTATATCATTGCATTTTTAGTGATCTGGTTATCTAAAAATTAACCCTTTATCCTACTTAACTAGTTAACTAAAGATATATATATGTGTATGTGTATATACCCATATACCAAATGTACTTATATGTACATGCAATACTAACATGCAATACTACACTAGTTAACAACATACAATATATTACACTAGTTTTTGTCAAGCCCCAGAGGGATAATTGACCTCTTATTATAGGAAATAAGATACTTCCTATGTGTTCTTTTTCTGTGTTCTTCACCACTCTATAATATTAGCACTACCAAAAGCTGCATTGGCATTTACAAATTAAAGTGTTATTTGTTTTGTACCATGAATGAATAACTTTAATTGTAAAATTTACTCTAAAATATTAATTGCATTAAGAATTATATTCTTTAATATCATACATGTTATCTTTAATATATATTTATATTGATATCTCTAAAATACTGACATACGCTAGAAAATGGAAAGACAGCCTTTCCTATTTCTATAGTATTATCAAACTCTCTCAAGTAAACTCTTACCTAGTAAGCAATAGCATTTATTAATATTAAATAAGTTACTAAAACACTGAGATACTGGAAAAAGTGGACTGGAGTTATTCTCCACACTTCTAGTTCCTTTATCTTGACCAAATTCTTTCACAAACATCCAAAAATACCTTGATATTTAGTCAAAAAAGAAAAGTATGTATCTAGAAGAGAAAGAAGTAGTAAGATAAAAAGACACTCAAAATTACATTAAAACTTTCAAACAATTAGAAAGTAATGCCTACAAATAAATAACCAAATAATAAAACAGAAATACTAACCAATTACCTTTTTCTCCCTGTCTTAAATATTGAAAATAGATCTTTATCTTACCTATTTTTTTCCACTGAGTTATTGCATAACATCTTGGAAAATTAACTTTCCAGAAAAAAAGTGAGATATCCTTTTGGAAAGCAAATTCAATTTGGTCTTGTTATTTTTTTTTTAATGTGTGTGTTTAAAAAAAAAAAACTTGGAGAAGTACAAGATTAGCATAGTTATAATCAAACACTATTTTTATGCCAAAGGACTTCACAAAAGCTATGAAATCTTAAAAGTTGACTGACTACAGGAGTTGACTGACTATACAGATAGGAGTTCCCACGAGGAAAATCATGGAGAGCCCCTGATCCATCATATAAATCACACAACTCAGGAACCCTTGTCTCTGTAAAATACACTGGGAAAAAAAATTAATGTAAAGGCCTCACACTCTTAAAGGTAAGATTACTAATTAAGTTCTCTGTTTGAGATAAGAGGAGTTTACTTCCTACTGGGATGATAAGGTCATTTCCTACTGAGTGAAATTTCCTATGGAATGAACATGTTAATGTGACTGATTCTGAGGAACTTCAGTAACAAGGTATTTCTATAAAAACTATTTTATTAATCCCTATTTAATTGCTATTCAACAGTATTTATTTATTTTTGTTCAAGAATTTTAAGAAAAAATCATCACATAAAGAAAAAAGCTATCAAAATACCATTTTCTCAAGATGTTAGATTTGTCACGACAAAACGTACAAGTGTTTTGAATTAAAGCTCTGACTATAACTATGTTACAGCTGGGGCTGATTTTGTGTAGACATAGTTAAAGTTTACTGGTTCACCTTAAGCTGTATTAAGTTTCCTCCTTTTTTTTGTAGACAAAGTTTCTTTTCCAAGATAGGATTTAACAGAAGGTAGGATTATGGTTTGCTAGGCTACAAGATTAGCAGCTAACACAAAAAGAAACAGATGATCTTGCATGAAGTGCAAAATGCATCTGTTTCCACAAAGTACAAAAGGCAGTATTTTTATGGATCAGTATACCTATGGAAAATTATACAAATATTTGGTGTTGACTTGTTGAGCTCCTAGACAGCTGAATTTATAGTTTTAGCACAAGAATGCCTATACTCTGTCTTAATGAATTTGAAAGGAGAAAGTAAATTAACATTGAGGCAGGAAGCATTTTAAGAGGTAATTATAATATACTATGTATAGGTTTTGCAATATGGTATAGAAAATATGAGGTACAAAAAAGGGAAAAAAGGGAAAAAAGGGCAGAACAAATATTTCCCCCTGCTGACTGATCTATAATCAATGGTTAGGTATATGCCAATTGCTTGGTATCATTATAAAAAGAGTAATCTGATCTGTTTCATAGTCTTACTAGGCTTAGGATAAATAAGCTGGCTGGGTATAAGCATTTACTCTAAAAATTTTTTCTACGTGAATTTGGCAAAGTGATTTTCATTATAAACCTTTGATTTCTCATGTGCAGAATAGAAATAATGATCTTCTCTTAGGGTTGCTTTGAGGGTTAAATAAATTAATAACTCTAAATACAAAAGTTAGCCTAGGCCAGCCTACAGTAGGCTCACAATAAATTGTAGTTTCTTTTTCTTCCTCCATTTCCTGGATGTTGTCTGTAAACACAAATGTATACATAGTGATTTTATGGTTTATTTTTTTTTTAGGATTTAGAGAAATATTGGTTAATAGTGGTTTGTAAAAACACTATTGAGTATTATATACACTTTGTATTTATAAATTTAGAAATCTTTAAAATGAAAACTAAAAAAGTTAATCTCAATTTCTTCTTAGTTGCTGCAAGAATACCAGAAAATGCAATAACTCTGAAGAAAGTCAGCTAAATCTCCTCACCTTTTCCAGGTTATATAAGAATGGAAATGAAGGTAATAGTATATGTTTGTTTTAAAAAGTACAGGGATTCTGTTTCCTGCTCCAACATAAAAAGAGCTCAGAAGTTATAATTCCCATCGTTTTGTTTGGTTTTCTTTTAGAGACAGGGTCATGCTCTGTTGCCCAGGCTGAAGTGCAGTGGTTGTCATCATAGCTACTGTAACCATGAACTCCAGAGCTCAAGCAATCTTCCTGCCTCAGCCTCCCAAATTGCCAAGATTGTAGGTGTGAGCCACTGCACCCAGCTGTTATTTCCATTCTTACAATAAGAAAAAGCTGGGAAAACTAAAAGTCAACAAATTTTCTTTGACACATCAGATAATTTAGATCACAGTAAACCATGACTCTGAACTCTCTAAACACCAGTGAATATAGAGTCAAAACTGAAATCTTACCTGGAAGAGAAGCTGTGAGAACCACAGACAGGTAGTAATACTTAAAAGGCAATTATGATGAGTAGATGAAGGCTTGGTGTACAATAGTTTGAGAGTGAGAAACTCCTGAGGGTCACAACCTTGCAGTCTTAGAGGGTTCCCATATTTTAGTAGGCTATATCTAAAAACCAACCAAACAAACAAAAAGCATCAGCTTCCTATGACGAAGAGCCTTCCTGGCCCTGGCAAGGGGAAGAAAAAAGTAAATATTTTGAAATATGCCCAGAATGTTCTTCATAACAAAGACCTACTCTCCAGGAGAAGTTTCTGACTCTCAAACTATTGTACACCAAGCCTTCATCTACTCATCATAATTACCTTTTAAGTATTACTACCTGTCTATGTTTCTTGCCTCAAAGAAGTGCATTTTTATAACTTGATTCATCTCTATCTTTCCTGTGGCATCTAAAGGAAAGGAGGAGAAGCCAAACGACACTTGTGGAGGTCTCAGGTCAGGAATATGGGTCCACTAATGGACTGAGATTTAATTATAAGATTACAGAATGCTTCCCCTCTCCCACACCTTACCAACACACCAACAGGGCTCCAGTCTCTCAATGTCTATTGTGCTGGAAAGAGTGAAAGACAGACACTATTTGAGGAAGAACTATTAAGGAAGCCCAAAGGCAAAGAAGAGAAAGAAAACCAAAAACAAGGACACCAGAGAAATTTTAGGTCTCTGGAAAACTAATTTTAGTAAACATTTAACACAACCCATCTCCTAGTCAGATTAACATAATTCTTTACCTTTTTACCTCAGTTCTTATTACTTATTACAGCATATCCAACTTTCCACATTAATTTACAAGGCATACTAAATGACAAAAGAAAACAAAATGAAGAGAAAAAACAGGCATCAGAACAAGACTCAGATAGGACACGGGTTTTTGGAATTGTCAGGTAGACAAATTAAAATATCTATAATTACTACATTAAGAACTCTAATGGCAAAATTAGACAACATGGATAATGAAAGAAGAGTAACTAAACTATATGGAAGAATCAACAGGAAATGCTAAAAAGCAACAACACTGTAACAAAAATAAGGAAGCCATTAATGAATTCATCAGTAAACTGGGAATGACTGAGGAAAGAGTCAGTGAGTTTGAGATAGGTAAACAGAAACTTTACAAATTGAAATGCAAAGAGAAGAAAAAATTAAAAATCACAGAATATTGAAACACTGTGGGACAATTTGAAAAGGTAGAACAAGACATAATTAAAATATCAGCAGAAGAAGACAGAAAGAAGGGAGTGGAATAAGTATTTGAAGGTATAATAGCCAAGACATTTCCCAAATTAATGACAGACACTAAACCACAGAATCAAGAATCTCAGGAATACCAACCAGGATAAATACCAATAAAATAATATAAAAATTAAATAAAGTCATACACTATACAAACTGCAAAAAAAAAAAAAAAGAGAGAGAGAGAGAAAGTCTTGAAAGAAGCTAAAAGAGTGTGGTTGTCTTTCCTATAGACAAACAAGGAAAAGAATTATACCAATTTCTTATTAGAAATTGTGAAAGCAAGAAGAAAGTCATGTAAAATATTTAAGTATTTGGAGAAGAAAAGTTCAGAAATCAATGTTGAGTGGAATTATGTTTAAGAGTGAAGAGGAAATAAACACTTTTTCATATAAACGAAAAGTGAGAGAATTCATCACTGACAGACTAGCCCTTAAAAAATGTTAAAAGATTTCCTTGAGGCAGAAGGAAAATAACACAGGCCAGATATGTGGATTTACAAAGAAAGCAAAGTCATTAGAACCTTCTAATGACTAATATATGCAGGTAAAATAAAATATTTTATTTTTCTTCACCTCTATTTCTTATTTTTAATTGATCCTAAAGATAACTCTTTTTAAAAGTAACAGTAGTAACAAGATATTGAGTAATTATACCATAAGAATAAGTGAAATGAGTGATGGCAATGCTATAAGAAATAGAGGTGAAGAATTGGGAATACTCTATTATCAGGTCCTTGCACTATAACCAAAACATTACAGTGTTACTTGAAAGTGGACTTAGATTAGTTAAAAGTGTATATTGCAAACTCTTTGACAACCTTCAAAAACTTTTAAAAAATAAGTATAATTGATATGCTAAGAGAAGAGTTAAAATAGAATCATCTAAAAAACTCAGTCAAAACTAGAGAAGAGAGAATAGTGGGAGGACAAAGAAAAATTTGACTAATAGAAAACATTTGCAAGCATGCTAGCTATTAATTCAAGTATATGAATAATCACTATAAATGTGAAAGGTCTAAATACAGCAAATAAAATACAAAAATTTTTGGAATAGACCAAAAAAACAAGACTCAGCTATATGTTGTTTACAACAATCCATTTTAAATATAAAGTTTACATAGCTTAAATGTAAAGAAATAGAGAAAGATATATCATACTAACACTAATCAAAAATAAAGACAGAAAGGGGCCAAGATGGTGGACTAAAAGCAGTCTGCACATGCCATTCTCACAGAGAGGATTGAAGGTGGCGAGCAAATATCCACCTTCAGATCAAACATCTAAGAGTGAGCATTGTGGTTCAAAGGAGAGGTGACAGGAGACACTCATTTGAAGGAGAAGAAAGAGAGGAAACCTGATTTGCAGTTTGGAGGTACACAGGTAAGATAAGCGCACACATGGGGGGGCACAGAGGAGAGAATCCTGGTGCTCCACACTTCCCCCACAATCATTACTATCCGAGCTGTGGGAGGGACCCTCCACTGCAGAAGGCCACAGCACTGACATAGGAAGCTATCTGGAGACTGTGCAGCAGTATTGCTCTGGAGAGTCGGCAGAGCAGTGATCCACTGCATTGCACCCTGGGTGCTGCAGATTGTGCCATTTTAAAATCCTGGACCAAGAGTGCTGCCTCTACCCAGGGGTCAGATTTTTTGCTGCTCCCTTCCCATTGCCCCTGACAGTCTTGGTGGGGGGAAGGGAGAGGCTGGGCACTCTCGTGAGTCCTGTGGGGCACCTGGGCAGGGGACCTGGGTGGGCCAACAATCACCGCTGCCCAAAGGCATGGGTGGAGTTGCACTCAAACCAGTGCCTGTCCAACAAATGTCACTGCCCAAGGATCTGTCAAGCTCACATGGGCTGAGAATCACCACCACTCATGGGTGTGGGTGGGGCTAGGCTTAAGCCACAAGGGACAACAAATACCACTGTCCATGGATCTAATCTGGGCAACTCTCAAGCCAGTGCAAGCTGATAAATGCTGCCATCCACTGATCTGAGTGGGGCAACCCTCAAGCTGGCATAAGCCGTCACTGCCTCTGACCACAGGTGTGGGCGGGGCTGCACTCAAGCTAGTTCAGGCTGACAAATGCTGCTGCCCTCAGATCTGTGCTCAAGCTGGCTTGGGCTGACAATTGTTGCTACTGACAGACTAGGTGGGGGCATTAACTCACTCTGAGATGCAGGGACCACTAGTGACAACCACAGAGAAATGGTGAGAGAGGGATGCAGCAGTGTTAAACGTTCACAGTCTATCTGCCCATCTAGTGTCAGGTCAAAACTCCATAGTAGGATACAAGTGCACCATCCAGGGACCCTGCCTTCTTTGCACTAAGTAGAAGAGTTCCCAACAGAGGAGAACAGGTGCACTGCAAGTTTATGTGTCTTGAGCTGAGGGCAGAGATTTCAGATGAGAAGGAACCAGAGTAAAAAATACTGGGAACATGAGAAAATGAGCTATTTCAACACCCCCAGAAGATCACAATAAGTATCCAACAATGGGCCCCAACCTAAAGGAAATTTTCAAAGTGTCACAGATGGAATTCAGAATATAGATGGAAAATAAGATAAATGGGATTGAACAGAAAGCTGAAAACCAACACAAAGAAGCCAAAAAACAAGTTTCAGTACATAAATTAAAAAAGATGAAAAACTGCCTAATGATATAGAGAACAGAAGAAAAGAAATAACAGAACTTAAGGAAATGAAAGAGTCATTTAGGGAATTTCAAAATATAGGAGTAAGCTTCAACAGCAGGCTAGGCCAAGCAAAAAAAAAAAAAAGTATTTCAGAGCTTGAACACAAAGAGTTTGAACTAAGTCAGTCAGTGATGCAGAAAAAAGAATAAAGAAGAATGAACAATCACTCAGAGAAGTATGAGATTATGCAAAGTGGGCTAATATAAGAATTATAGGTAACCCTGAGGGAAAAGAGGAAATAGCAAAAATCATGGAAAACCTATTCAAGGAAATTATTGAGGAGAACCTAACTGGTATTCCCTGAGATTCCGTTATCCAGATACAAGATGATCATTAAACACCAGGAAGATTCATAGCAAATAACACACCTCTAAGACACATAGTCATCAACCTGGCCAAAGTTAAAATGAAGGAGAAAATTCTACAAGCTGCAAAATGAAAGCCATGACTAACGTACAATGGAAAAGCCATCAGGCCAACAGCAGACTTCTCAGTAGAGACCTTCTGTATCCTGCAAAACTAAGTTTCATAAATGATGGAGAAATAAAGACTTTTCCAGACAAGCAAACACTAAGGGAATTTGTCACTACTAGAGCTGCCCTACAGGAAATACTCAAAACTGCACTATACGTGGAATAGCATAATAGATATCAACCAGTGTAAAAACACCCTAATGTTAAAGCTCACAGCTCTAGTAAAACTATAGCACAAGAGAGAAAACAAAGTAAAAGTTATCATCCAACATGATGAAGAGAATAGTATCCAACATGATGAAGAGAATAGTATCCAACATATCAAAACTAACACTGAACCTAAACCATCAGAATGCCCCACTTAAAAAACATAGAATGGATGAAAAAACACAACCCAAGTATCTGGTATCTCCAAGAAATACACGTAACTCACAAAGTCTCACACAGAATCAAGCTAAAGGTATGGAATAAAATATACTATGCAAATGGAAACCCAAACCAAGCAAGTATAGCCATTCTCATATCATAAAATAGACTTTAAATCAACAATGGTTAAAAAAAAAAAAGAAAAAGATGGCCATTATATAATGGTAAAGGGACCAATTTAACAAGAAGACATAACAATCCTACATATATATGCACCTAACACAGGACCTCCAAGATTCATAGAGCAAATTCCACTAGATCTAAGCAAAGAAATAAACAGTAGCATTGTAATTGCCAGGGACTTCAATACTCCACTGACAGAATTGGACAGATCATCAAAGCAGAAAATCAATAAAGAAATACTGGACTTAAATGGACTCCAGAACAAATGGACCTAATAGACATTTACAGAACATTCCACCCCAAACTTATTGACTATACATCTTTCATCAGCACATGGGATGTTTTCTAAGATTGATCATATTTTAGGCCTCAAAACATGTCTTGCAAATTCAAAAAAAATTGAAAACATACCATGTACCTTCTCAGAGCACAGTGAAATAAAACTAGAAATCAATTTCAAGAGAAACTGAGTTCTACACAAAGTCATGGAAATTAAACAAATCTGTTCATTATCTGTCAATAATGAAATTATAATGGAAATCAAAATATTCCCTGAACTGAACAACAAAGGAGACACAAGTTTTTAAAATCTATGCAATATGGCAAAAGTAGTCAGAAGGGGAAAGTTTATAGCTTTACATGCCCACATCAAAAAGACAGAAAGATCACAAATTAACAACTTAATGTCACATCTCAAGGAACTAGAAAAAGAAGGGCAAACTAAACCCAAAGCCAGCCAAAAAAAAAAAAGAAAAGAAAAGAAAAGAAATAACAATGATCAGGGCAGAACTAAATGAAATGGCAACCAAAAACAACATAAAGGATCAACAAAACAAAAAAAAATTGTTTCTTTAAAAATATAAACAAAATCAATAGACCACTAGACAGATTAACCAGAAATAGAAGAAAAGGACTCAAATAAGGTCAATTAGAAATGAAAAAGGAGACATTACAACAGATACTACATAAATTCAAAATATCATCCATGAATGCTATGAAAACCTCTCTGCAGCAAAAGTAGAAAAAACAGAGAAAATGAATAATTTCTTGGAGACATACAACTTCCCAAGCCTGAATCAAGAAGAAATAGAAATCCTGAACAAACTAATAACCAGCAGCATTATTGACACAGTAATAAAAAATCTAACACTAAAAAAAAAACCCAAACCAGACAGATTCATAGCTGAATTCTACCAGACCTACTAAGAAGAACTGGTACCTATCCTACAGGAATTATTGCATAATGTTGAGAAGAAAGGAATCTTCCCTAATTCATTCTATGAAGCCAGTATCACCTTGATACCAAAGCCAGGAAAGGACACAACAGAAAAAGAAAACTACAAACCATTATCCCTTATGAACAAAGATGCAAAAATCATCAGCAAATAATAGCAATCAAAATTCAATAGCACATGAAAAAGATAATTCACCATGATCAAGTGGGTTTCATCCCAGGGATGCAATGATGATTTAACATATTCAAATCAATAAACATCATTCACATCATAAACAGAAGCAAAAACAAAGACCACGTGATCATCTAAATAGATGCAGAAAAACATTCCATAAAATCCGGTACCATTTTTTGATAAAAACACTCAACAAAGCATAGAAGAAACATACCTCAAAATTATAAAAGCCATATATGACGGTCTTACAGCCAACATCACATGGAGTACTAGTCCGCCATAAATAGGAATGAAATAATGTCTTTTCCAGAAACTTGAATGGAACTGGAGACCATTATCCTAAGTGAAATATCTCAGGAATGGAGAAATAAATGCCACATGTACTCTCTAACAATTGGGAGCTAAACGATGAGCACACGTGAGCACAAAGAGATGTAAAGGACATTGGAAACAAAGAAGAGGGGGGAGGGGAGTGGGTGAGGGGTAAAAACTTATCTGTCAGGTACATGGAACACCACTCAGGTGTTGGGCACACTAAAAGCCCCAACTTAAACATTATACGTGGTATCCACATAACAAAAACATTTAATCCTCCTTAATATTTTGAAATTTAGAAAATAATATAATAAATTAAAAAAAGGAAAGGTGGATTCACTGAATTAATTTCAGAGAAAGCAGACTTCAAACAAGGAAAATTTTCCAGGAAAAAAGAGAAGGGTTATATAATTATAGAGGGGTCAATTTTCTAAGACACAACAATTCTAAATGCATATATGTCCAAAATGGAGTATAAAGTATGTAGGATGAAGTATTAGAACAAAAAGAAAAATGAACAAACAAACTATTAGAGATAGAGAATTCAACACCTCTCCTTCAATAATTGATGGATCAAGCAAGTAGAAAATCAATAAGGATATAATTGACCTGACCCGAACAACAGTATCAATCAACTTGATTTAACTGACACTTACAGAATATCCATTCAACAACAGCAGGTTACACATTCTTTTCAAGATCACAGAAAACATTCACCAAGACAGATCATATCTGGACTATAAGAGACACAATAACAAATTTAAAAGAATAGATATCATGCAAAGTATGTTCTTAGGCCACAACAGAATTAAAAATGAAATCAATAACAGAAAGATAGATGAAAATTCCAAAATAGTAGGAGATTAAACAGTAGACTTCTATATATTAATATCACATTAGTCAATATAGAAGTTTCAATAAAAATATAAATTATTTTTCACTAAATGAAAATGAAAATTCAACTTATCAAAATTTGAAAGATTCAGTGAAAGTAGTGCTTAGAGGGAAATTATCATATAATTCATGAATTAAAAAACAGGAATAACGACAATCAACAACTCTAGCTTCTATCTTAGAAAACAAGAAAAAGAGGAGCAAATTGAATCCAAAGTAAGCAGAAGAAAGGAAATAATAAAAAGTGAGTAGAAATCAATGGAATTGAAAACAGGAAAACAGTGGACAAAATTAATGACACTAAAAGCTGGTGCTTTGAAAACTTTAATAAATTGATAATCCTCTAACTGGCAAACCAAGAGAAAAGAAATATGTCAGAAATGAAAGAATGAGTCATAGAGGAGTCTGGTTTCTGGCCAAAACCCTATGTGGGGTCTTTCGGGGCCAACCACAGCCAATTACAAAAGCTTTACCTGGCAAGCCATTCATGGAGGAAAGCTCTCCTCCCCGCACCAGACTTGATACATAGCCAATGGACTGCAGTGTCAGAAGGGACTTTGTAATCAAGGAATCAGGCTGCCCTGATCAGCCATGCTGTTAATTGTATCTTAGGTGCCTCAGTTCAGAAAACACTTTTTTGGGGGCCCTCAGCTGAGGCCTTTCTCAGGTGCCTTTGCTGAGACTCCCTCATGGGAGTCAGGATTTGAAGGCAATCTTCTCCCCTCAGTCTCAATACTCAGTACTTTCCACTCCTAGTCCTTTCCCCTTTCTCTCCCCGTCCTACTGGCCCAGAAAATTGCAGAAGTCTTTTCTTTAGAGCTCCCTTGGCACTATGACAATTCCTACATCTGTGCTGATCCACCTGTTCTTCAATCAGCACCATTCCAAAAAAATAAATGGAAGAGCAGGAAGGAGTCAGCACTTTCTCAAGTTTAACTTCTTGCTTATACTATCACAGTAAGTAATTAGAGGCTCAACTTTGACTTTCATTTTGGCTTGTTGTCTTAATTGGCTGCTCTGCCTCCTGACAGCTCAGCTCTCCTTGGCTCAGCACAGCTCCTGACAGTCATAGGTACTGAAACCATGAGCATTAAAAGGGCCATACAAGGATACTATGGACAAATTTATACCCACAAATTTGATAAATAAATAAAATGGTCCAATTTCTAGAAGGAAAAATCTACCAAAACTCACAGAAGGAGAAACAGATCATACAACTAGGCTAACATTTATTAATGATATTGAATAATTCATAATCTTTCTTAAAAGAGAATCCTAGCTCCAGATGGTTTCACTGGTAAGTTTCAACAAACATTTAAATAAGATATGATACCAAGTTTCCTCTTTCAGAAAATATAAGAACAGAAACACTTCCTACCTAATTGTATGAGGCCAGCATTACCCTAATACCAAAACATAAAGACATTACAAGAAAGGAAAGCTACAGAAAATCATCTCTTATTAACATAGACTCAAAAATCTTCCACAAAATATTAGCAAATATAAGCCAGTAACGTACATTTGATATGAAGTGATTAAAAAAATGACACTTTACTCAGTGATTTTCCTCCTCAAAACCCGTGACAACAGAATAACTATAAGAAAAACATCAGATAAACCCCAACTGAGTGACATTCTACCAAATATCTGAACAGTAGTCCTCAAAGCTGTCACAGTTATCAAAACCAAGGCAAATCTGAATAACTGTCACATACAAGAGAAACAGGAAACTTTATGGCTTCTTATGATCTAACTTGTTAAGTCCTGAAATTTCACTGCTACCACATTTTATTGGTCAAGCCAGTCACTAAGGCCAGCCAAGATTCAAAAGGAGAGCAATTAAATCACTTGTTCTGTGAAAGACCCTTTTAAAAAGTTGGAAAGACAAGCTACAGACTGAAGGAAAATATTTGCAATCTACATAACTGACAATAGAATAGTATCTAGAATACAGGGAGAACTCTTACAACCAACAGTAAAAACAATTCAATCAGAAAACAATTAAAAGACATACATCAAAGAAGCCACACAGATGGCAAATAAGCATATAAAAAGATGCTCAACATTACTAGCCATTAGGGAAATGCAAATTAAAACCACAATAAGATATTGCTATAACACCTATCAAAGCATATTTTTTGGAGATACAAAATAACTATGTTTAAGAAATTTATTTCAGGAACATTGAAGACGGCAAGAAATTATAAATTATCTAAAACAAGGAAACTAAATTGGGAACAGATGATTCTTATCACACATGTTCTTTGTATGTTGTGACCATGAAAGGTTATATTGGAAGTGGAAGTCCAAATGCAGGAACACACTTACTGTGTTAACTTTTATCAGTGTATATGATACAGCATGTTCTAAGATGTCTACATACAAGTATGAAATAACAATAAATAAATAAATGTTAGGGAACTTCTGAGATTAATGAAAGAATAAAGGAATCAATAAATGAGAAAATAAGGAACATGCATTACTGTATTTTCAATAAAAAAATGGTGAGTTATTTCTTTATTCTGTGGACTAAAACAAAAAAGTGAAGAAAACTGGAACATGTTCCGAAGTAAATTAATGTTCAGTGTTCCCAAACGATTGTGTTTATGTGTAACCTTAAAGTAAACTTCACAGAAATTTTTTAAAAATCCAATATAAATGAAAAATTATTTGTAAAAAGTAATCAAGTATATGAGCAGCTCAGATATGAAGTATAAAAGATTGGTTATGAGGAATTGCAGGAAAGAGACAAAGGGCACTGTCGTGAGAGCAGAATGAAAGGGAAAGCCAAAGTGAAGAATGAATGAAAAATATCACAAGATGTCAAAATACTATACAAAATGTGTTTCCGGCATATGAAAAAACAGAGGTCACCCTGAAGAAGACTGTAAATAGAAATTATAAGAATAAATTACCGACCAAAGAAATAGATATTGCTAAAATATTAAATTAAATCCTTGCTTCCTTGTCTCAGTTTTCACAAAGAAAATAAGGGACAAATGCTAGGAACAGACATTAATTTCCCTTGGGAGAGAAAACAAATATTGCAGGAAATTGTGATCATGCCAGAACAGGTAATCAAAAATAATGGTTGAAACCGCACACACAAAGAATACAAAAATATTCCATAGTCAATGGCCAGGTATGTCTCACTAGTTTTATTTGAGAAATACTGAAGGAAAAAAAAAAGCAAGAGAAGAAATGAAGGATAAAGTTCCCCTGCAGTCAGCCTTTTTCTAAAACCTAATATTTAAGATATAGTATATCAGTTCTACTCTTACACATGAAATCAGCCACACTGATTTCTGTAATCATTTATTATACCTCTGATTTTGGCATATTTATTAGGAGAAGATTGGGGGGTGGACATGGCTAAGTATTTATTTAATTCAACACACAGAAATATAAGTCTATATTATTAAAGGATAAGTAAAATAAATAGGACTTCTCTTTTAAAAGTATAAAATAGCTAAATGAGAAAAGATCAAAGTGATTTATTTACTGTTTTTAAATTCAGTTGTATAAAGTGAGGAACTATGCATTTTTTCATTTAAGGCAAATGTCTCATACTCAGAAGTAATTTTGAAGCTCAAAAAAATAGATAATTGATGTCATGATGGAGTATGAGAATGGAATGTAACCTTGATGATGGATCTGTAATGGAGGATAAAAAAATTCTCTTCCTATCACAACACTTAAACGAACACTTGTATTCAATTATATAAGAAATTTACCTAGACACTACACTGGTACCTGGGTTCAAGATAGATTTAAGATTCATTCATTGACTCAATAAATAAATATATGGCCTGATGTGTATAATCAATTTGCCAGTCTAATGGACACAAGGAGAAATAAGTTACAGTCTCCATATATTTAAAAATCTTACAGAATCCTTTATGGGAAGTGTGAAATAAAAACAGAAGTATTTCAAATTTTGTTTAGAGCAAGGAGAGAATCATGAAAGGTGTTATAAGGTGGCAGTAATTTGTAAGAAGTAGAAGAGTTCAGTAGATGGGGACAGGGCTTGTGGCAGTCTGTGAAGAATATTCTAGGCAGTGGGAGAATCATGGATACAATGCATGGATGTAAGACTCAGCAAGGTGCCTTGTAAGAACTGAAAGTCGGTCAAATTTACCAGAAGAACCAAGGAAGAGGGGATAGGAGATGAAGAAATTAATAACAGGGATAATCTTAGAAAGAGGCTTTTTATTCCTCACCTTCTTCTATCTGTTGTTTTCCAACTTGATGTTAAAAAAATTGAATATTTCATAATCATTTGTTCTTCATGAAAACTAGTCAGTAATATGGTGTCCCAGAAAGCTCTATGTGGTACAAACAAAAATTTCAAATACTGATTTCTATTTTACTAAAAATGATTATTGTTATAGCAAGGATCTGGCATATAACTTTTTATAAGTGGTCATATTAATGTAACCATCTTACAGGTAATTATTTTGAAGATGAATAGAGGAGTAATGATTATTTTCTTTCTTAAATATCACTTTCACAGAAAAGACAAAATATTGCTTTCAAGGTCAATGAAAATAAAGACTTTTAGAAATAATGAGCTGGCTCTTAGAACATCTAAGACACAGGAAGTGTTTAGCAGAGTGCATCATCCTTTTCAACATTATCTTTGCTGTTTGAATATTGAGTTATGCAAAAATAGCCTGTAAAGGAAATTTGGAACATCTGAATGAGACTAAAATATCTACAAAAAAAAGAAAGATCAAAAGATTTTTATTTGCTAATACTCATGTTTACACTATTAAATGTCCTAAGTATTCCAGAAGCCATTGAATGAAATGACAAGTTCATACAAAGTTGACAAATATGGCAAACATATGTAAAAAATAATTTCTACTCTAAAAAATTTTCATTCTCAATGGATCAATTTTTTTAATGACTTAGCAGGTCCAAATGTCTAGACCTAGAATTGAAAGGATGCAATCTCGACAAAATTTTCTATAGGTTCAACAAAAACTGAAATCACAATCAATTTTTAAGGGAATATTAGAAACTTAATTTCATGTTCATTTGAAAAAGAAAATATGCTATAATTAAAATATAATATTTCAAATAAGAAGATTGGGAGAGCATCATGGTAGGCTTCAGATAGCAAATTATAGAATAAACTATAAACTGTAGAATAGAACTAATATTATTTCAAATAGCATATAAGTACTTACCTGAGTTATCTATTTCTGTATAACAAGCACTGTAACACTTAGTGGCTAAAGCAATGATTGCTAATTAGCTTGGTTCTGTGGGTTTACTGGGCTCAGATGGGGAGTTCTCATTTAAGGTCTGCCATATGATTTCAGATAGATGTTCAACGGAGCTGCAGTCATCTGAAGACTCAACCAGGTTGTAAAACCAAAATGGCTTAATCACATGGTTGGCATATAATGATGCCTGTTGGCTTGATGCTTAACTGGGGCTGTCAATTGGGGCACCTTCATGTAACTTCTCCATGTGGTGTGGAATTTTCAGAGTAGGGCATCTACTTTGAATTTGAAGAGGAAATGTTTTAGGAGTTAACATTCTTGGAGAACCAGCCTGAAATTTCAAGGCTTTTTATGACCTAGCTTTTGAAATCCTGAAATATCATTTCCACTGCATTTTTATTGGTCAAGCCAGTCACTAGGGGCAATGCACTTTCAAAAGGAGAGTAACTAAATGTCTCCAGGGGAGGACTTTCAAAGAATTTTCACTTTTCTTTAATCTACCTCACAATCAGAAGTTTATTTCCATTACTCTTACATGCAAAATGCACTCACCTTCTTCTAAGACCCTCCCAAAACTCTCATCTTATTACAGCACCAGGCTCAGACTCAAAGTCCAGAGTCTTGTCATTGAAATCATGTTTAAGTCTGGATGAGGCCCCTCCGTGCAGGCCTTGAGTATGGTACCTCTCAACATGAAGTTCTTTGAACTACAGAGACCAGTTGCCTGCTCCTTATACATGTAACATACAATAGTGAGGCAAAGACAGGAAAACCCCAATAAATACTCTTATTCAAAAGGAAGAGAAAATGAGGTAACGGCAATATTGAAGTCCAGCTGGGCATTTGTCATCCATTTCTGTGTCCTGGGAAATTTTCGACACAGCTGTTTGTTCTGCCCTCTTTGCTTTTTGTTTGGCCCTCTGTAGTCATCCAAGATTTACATCCTGTAATTCCAACTGAGTAGCCCTCCTTTGGCCTATTGGGGTGATCTATTGTTGCCTGATAAATAATCCAATATTGAGCGATTTAAAGCAACAATATATTTTTATCTCTTAAAGTCCTGTGGGTTGATTTGTCTCATTTGGGACCAGGTTGGAGTCTCACCTGTACTTCTAGCTTGAAGTTCCACATGTGATGGTGGCTATATGGTGGCTAAGTCTGTAATCATCTAAAAGCTCAAGGGAGCAGGAGGCTTAATGTGGTTCACTCAGTTGATGGAACAGTCACTTATGAGCTCTTACAATTTGTCTATACTTCATTTGGTGTGTGGTGTGCTATGTATTTAAGTTAATTTTTACTTTAATTTGCTTAAAAGTACCTATTACCTTGGGTATTTATTTCGGATATCTTGTATTTCTTCATCTGTCATACTTCCTTTAACATATACAGATATCTCTTGATATTCAAGTTCCTGATACCCAAGATCTCATTTTCCAAAAGCCAGAAATAAAATATTTTGAAATAATTTTATATCCCTTTCTACTTGGATGCTTAGTGTAGAAATTTAGAAACCAAAAAAATTAGGTAGTATAGCATATCTGTATCAAAGTGTATATATATAAATATGCATTAAACATACATATATAGGTATGATTATGAAGAGCAGAATGGGTTTTAGGTGAAATTCATAGTTAATCTTAAGTAAAATTTATAATATGTGTGTGTAGGATGTTTTGAAACCACTAAATCACAGTGTAACACTTTAAAAACTGAAAAATATAATGTGTATGCAACTAACAATATTTGCTTAAAATACGTGCAACAAAAACATACAAATGAAAAAAGAAACAGAAGAAATAGACAAATCTACAATTATAGTTGGATATTTCAACCCTCTTTTCTTAGTAATCAATCAAGCAAATATACAGAAACTCAGTAAGTATATAGAAAGCCTGACCACTACTATGAAATAACTTGGCCAAATAGGCATTTAGAGAAGCCAAAAAACATAATACATGTTCTGTCACCAAGATTGACCACATTATGGGCTATAAACAAACTTCAAAACACTCAATGGAATCAAAATCATAAAATGTATGTGTATAATAACAATAGAATTAACTAGAAATTAATAAAAGGGAGATATCAAGAAAATCTCCAAATATTTGAAAATTTAAAATAAACACACCATAAATAGCTCATGATCAAAGAGGAATATAAATTAGAAAATATTTTGAATTAAATGGAAATGAAATTGTAACGTATCAAATTTTGTAGGATTCAACTAAAGCATGGCTTAGGGTGAGACCCATATCACTAGATGCTTATTTGGAAGAGACCAAATAGCTCAAATAAATTACCTAAGATTTCACCTAAAGAAACTATAAAAAGAAAACAACGTAAAGCAAGTAGAAAAAAGGAAATAATAAAGATAAAAGCAGAAATCAATAAAATAAAACCAGAAACAAATCAATGGAAAAAAATTGTAAAGATCAACAAATTGATAAATGTAGCTACACTGAACAAAAAAAAAATGAAAGAAAGAAAGAGAGAGAGAGAGAATAGACACAAACAACCAAAATCAGGAAAGAGAAAGTGGAGGTTACTAAAGATATCCTGACATTAAAGTATAATACAGAAATATCATGTACAACTTTATGTCCATACATTCAATAACTAAGATGAAATGGATAAGTTTCTTTTTTTTTCCTTTCGTTTCAGAATATCATGGGGGTACAACACTTTGTTTGTATATATTGCCCATGCACTGCCCATGTCAGAGCTACAATCATGGACATCCCCCAAACTGTGCACTCTGCACCCATTCAGTGAGAGTTTTCCCATCCCCTTCACCCCACTCCCGCCTGCCCACCCCCTGATGAATATTATTGCCATGTGTGACATAAGTATTGATCAGTTAGTACCAATTTGATGGGGAGTACCAGTGGTGTTTGTTTTTCCATTCTTGTGATACTTCGCTTTGAAGAATGGGCTCTAGTTCCATCTGGGATAATACCAGATGTGTTAATTCACTGTTGTTTTCTATTGCTGAGTAATACTCCATGGTATACATATACCACATTTTATTAATCCACTCGTGTATTGATGGGCACCTGGGTTGTTTCCACATCTTTGCAATTGTGAATTGTGCTGCTGTAAACATTTGAGAGCAGATGTCTTTATTATAAAATGTCTTTTTTTCCTTTGGGTAAATACCCAGTAGTGGGATGCTGGATCAAATGGTAGTTCTACTTTTAGTTCTTTGAGGTATCTCCATACTACTTTCCACAGAGGTTGTACTAATTTGCAGTCCCACCAGCAGTGTATGAGTGTTCCTATCTGTTTGCATCCCCCCAACATTTGTTGTTTTGGCACTTTTTGATAGGAGCCAATCTCACTGGAGTTAAGTGATATCTCATTGTGGTTTTGATTTGCATTTCCCTGATGATTAGAGAAGTTGAGCAATTTTTTCTATGTTTGCTGGCCATTATTCTGTCTTCTTTTGAAAAGTTTCTCTTCATGTCCTTTGCCCACTATTTAATGGGGTTGTTTGATTTTTTTCTTGTTGATTTTCCTAAGTTCTGTATAGATTCTGGTTATCAGCCCTTTATCAGATGTGTAGCATGCAAATATTTTCTCCCATTCTGTAGGTTGTTGGTTCACTCTAGTGATAGTTTCCTTGGCTGTGCAGAAGTTTTTTAATTTAATCAAGTCCCATTTATTTATTTTTGTTGCTGCTATGATTGCTTTGGGGGTCTTCTTCATAAATTATTTGCCTAGGCCAATGTCCATAAGAGTTTTTCCAATGTTTTCTTCTAGAATTCTTATGGTTTCATGTCTTAGGTTTAAATCAGTTATCTATCATGGGTTGATTTTTGTGAGAGGTATGGATCTAGTTTCAGTCTTCTACATGTGGCCATCCAGTTTTCCCAGCACCATTTATTGAATAGGGAATCTTTTCTCCAGTGTATATTTTTATGGAATTTGTCAAAGATCAGATGACAGTATGAGGATGGTTTTATATTTGGGGTCAGTCCTGTTGCATTGTTCTATGGCTCTGTTCTTGTGCCAGTACCATGCTGTTTTGGTTACTATAGCCTTGTAGTATAGTTTGAAGTCTGGTAAATTGATGCCTCCCAATTTTTTCTTTTTGCTTAAGATTGCTTTGGCTAGACGGGGTCTTCTCTTGTTCCACATGAAATGAAGAATTATTTTTTCTAGACCAGCAAAAAATGATGTTGGTATTTCAATAGGGACTGCATGGATTCTGCCAATCACTTTAGGTAGCAAAGACATTTTTACAATATTGATTCTACCATATCCAAGATCATGGTACGGTTTTCCATCTGTTTACATGCTCTGCAGTTTCTTTTCTCAGTGTTTCGTAATTCTCTCTATATAGGTCTTTGACCTCCTTAGTTAGATATGTTCCTAAATATTTAATTTTCCTTGATGCTATTGTGAAAGGGATTGCATCTTTAATTTGTTTCTTGGCTTGACTGTTATTGGCATATATGAAGGCTATTGATTTGTGTACAGTGATTTTGTATCCTGAGACTTTGCTGAATTCATTTATCAATTCCAGTAATCTCTTGGTTGAATCTTTGGGGTTTTCTAGATAGAATATCATATCATCTGCCAAGAACAAAGATTATATGATCCTTTCAATAGATGCAGAAAAGGCTTTTGACAAAATCCAGCACCCTTTTATGATAAGAACTCTGAACAATATAGGCATAGATGGCCCCTACCTCAAAATTATTAAAGCCAAAAATGATAATCCCACAGCCAATATCATACTGAATAGGGAAAGATTGAAAACATTCCCCCTGAAAACTAGAACCAGACAAGGTTGCCCCCTATCTCCACTTCTATTCAATATAGTGCTAGAAGTCCTTGCCAGAGCAATCAGACAAGAGAGAGGAATCAGTGCTGTCCAAATGGGTGCAGAAGAGATAAATTTCTTAAGACAAAAAATTCTGAAGTTCATTCAATATGACATTTATCACTTGGATAGTTATATATCTGTTAAAGTCATTGACATCTTAATTAAAACTTTCCAACCAAAAGAAGAAGCTCAAATGGATGTCTTGAGCCAAATTCTACCAAACATTTGTTTAAAATAACACCAACTATATGCAAAATTTTCCAGAAAATAAAATAGGAAGGAAAACTTTTACCATGTTTTATAAAGTTGCCATTATCCTGATACCAAAAATAGTATAGGAGAAAGATTTTTTAGGAAAAAAATACAGATTAATATCATTCATTAATATGAATACAAAAATAATAAAATAATTTCAAGTGATATCCAGTAATATATCAAAAGAATAACACACTACATCCAAGTGAGAGGTAAGGGTAGTTATCCAAGGAATGCAAGGTTGCTTAGACATTTGAAAATCAGTCAATGTAATCACTACATCAATAGACTAATGAGAAAAAAAGCTTATGATTATCTCAATATATGCAGAAAAAGAATTAAACATCTACTCATGATAAAAACTCTTGGCAATGTAGGAATGGAAAAGGACTTCCTAATCCTGACAAGGAAAAACTACTAAGAAACTATTGGTAACACTGTAGTTACTGATTAAAGAAATGACTTGATTTCCTCCTAAGACTAGAAATAAAGAAACATGTCTACTCTAATAACTACTATTAAACATTATACTAAATGTCCTAGCCAATGCAAAAAGACAATAAAAATAATGTTGTATGGATTGAACAGGAAGACATAAGAGGAGTTGTATACATAGATTTTTCCCAGACTCTATAAAAAATAAAATTAATAGAACTACAAAGTGACTTTTGCAAGAATGGAAAATACAAGACCTATATATAAAAATCAATAATATTTCTATAATAAGGCAATGAACAATTGGAAACAATTTTTAAAGTAACATTTAAAATATCACCAAAACTATGAAATACTTATATGCACATCCTCAAAAATATATGCACATTTGTATGCTGCAAAATAACACATTCTTGAGAGATTTTTTAAAGAGCTATAAAAATGTAGACTCAGGTTATTAGAGCTACATATTCAGCACGATTCCAGCCAAAATTCCAGCAGGTTTTTTTGTAGATACAGAAAATCTAAGTTTAAATTTATATGTAAATGCAAAGAAATAAGAATAGCCAAAGTAATTTTAAATAAGATCAAAGTTGTAAGATTCATATTGCCTGCTTTCAGAACTTACTATAAAGCTATAGCAATCAAGAAACTGTGGTATTGGTGAAAGAATAGGCTCATAGATCAGTAGAACAGAGCAGAGAGCTCAGAAATAGACATAAACAAATATGGTCATATGATCTTCAACAAAATTGCCAAGGTAATTTTAAAAAGTGATAGTCTTTTCAGCAAGTGATACCAGAAAAATTAAGCAAACATATATGAAAAAAATTAATTTCTACCTTGTGCAACACACAAAAATTAATTCAAAATGGATAAAAGGCATAAATATAAACATCTAGAAGATCACATAGGAGAAAATATGCCCTTTGGTTAGGCAAATATCTTCTTAAAGGACACAACAAAAGCACAAATCATAACAAGAATGTATTAGACTTCATTATCATCAAAAATTTCTCCTTATGCAAAGATACTAAGACAAGTAAAAGACAGCTATATAATATGAAAAGATATTTGTAAAACATATCTGCATTTAATCATAAAAGACTCATTCTGAAAATATAAAGACCTGCCAAACTCAAAAATAAGAAAACAAACTATTATGAAAAAAAATGAGCAAAAGATTTGAAGAATATTTTCCAAAGATTTAGGTATGACACCTAACAGTATCAAGAGCTGGTGAGTGTGTAAAGAAATTGTAACTCTCATTAGTTGCTAGTGATAATGCAAAATGGTACAGTTAATTTGGAAAATATATTGGCAGTTTCTTAATAATTTACCATATGACCCAGAAATATCAGTCCTAGATATTTATTCTAGATAAACGAAAACTTATATCTACACAAAATGCTCTTGTCAAATGTCTATAGTGGTTTTATGCATAATCTCCAAAACCTCAAAGCAATTAAAATGTCCCCAAAAGGTGAATGAATAGAATGTGTTTCATCTTTATAATGGAATTCTTATTAGCAATATAGCAACATGGATGAATGGCTGACAAGTTATGTTCAAGGAAAGAAGCCATATTCTAATGACTACATGCTTGATTGTTCCATTTACATGATATTCTGGAAAAGCTAAACTATATGAATAGAGAACAGAACAATGGTTATCAGTGGTGGAGAGAAAGGAATGACTACAGACAGGCATGAGGGAACTTATTGGAATAATGGAAATATCCTTTCTCTTGATTTTGGTAATTCATATGACTATGTATGTTTGTTAGAGCATGTAGAACTGTACATCTAAAAAAGCTAAAATTTATAGTATGTAAATTATAACTCAATTAACCAGATTTTGTAAAAAAGTTAAATGTTGAGTAAATATAATAGAATGGGAATTATTGGCTCTACTGAGGCCTAGAGAACAGTCTTAAATGCTGACCAAGCCATTTGTTGCAGTAGATAATTCTGATACTGGAAAGTTGTAATTTTGTTATTTTTGAAACTACCTCTTTGTAAATGGGGATTTTAATTCTATAACACTATAAATCAAGTTAAAAATCACAAGGTCAAAATCTGACGGAATTTATCTCAATTCCTAGCTCCAGGAGAATGATGGGCACATCCAATCCTTTTCCTTTTACTAGAGTACTTGGTTATATTCACAAGGTCTTTCACATACATTACCAAAGAACAGTGGATGTCTTCAGTCTGTTAGCAATTATCCTAAGTGCTTCACTGTTTTTCACCAGTACATTGTAAAAAGGATGGTTATGAAAGTTGTATATTACTATAAAATTTTGAATTCAGGAAATCTGTAATGTCAAAATGATAATAGAAAATAATGAATCATCTCTTAATCTCAACCTTGTCTTCCTTTTTGGTTATTTTTAGAATTGTAATTTGGCTATTTTAATAAAAATTGAAATAACAATTTCCAGGGCAAAAATTACTACTTTTCACAAGTACTTTTTACAAACAAAAAGCTTAAGAAACACACAATCCTGCATTTGTGATGCAAAATTTCTTAAATAGGAAAAATATACATGCTTCTGTTAAGCAAGACCTAGATTGCTGAATTCAAGTGTTTTAGGAGTCTTTTATGGTCATGAAAACGCAATTGTAGGCTCACTATTATGGAGATAAATGTAATCATATTAAAAGCATAGAGAATGATGAGAATGAAAAACTTCAAAGTTGATATTTTGGATTTTTATCGTGGTAGTTAACGTACTAAGAAAATAAGAGAAGTCTTTAATTAATTAATTAATTTATTTATTACTAAATACAAATTGTGTACTTTTATTATGTACAAAATAATGTTTTGAAATATGTGTACATTGTGAAATGGCTAAATTGAGTTAATTAACATATACATCACCTCATATAATTTTTTGTAGTGAAAACACAATATCCACTCTCTTAGCAATTTTCAAGAGTACAATACATTGTTATTAAATATAGTTATCATGTTGTGTAATAGATATCTTGAAGTTATTCCTCCTATCTAAATGAAATTTTGTATCTTTTGACCAACTCCCCAGCTGCTCCCCACTCCACCTTGCTTTCTGATAGAGGCACTTCCCATTGCCATAGCAGAATAGTTAATCAACAATAGGCATGCAATAGCAAATGCAACAGAACCAGAAGCAACCTGTTTATGAATATCCTGGATGTCTCACAATGAAATATTAGCTCTAGGCTCATAGATTAAATTTCAAATGCAAAATGCCATGGGAAAAATGAAGAATTTGTTTGAACTCACATGTGGATGTAAATTACTATTTTTTCCCCCACTGAGTACAGGCTTGCAGATAGAATGGCTGTAAAGCACAAGTCTATAGTGAGCTTCTAGGGAAGCTCATCATGATGAAGTATGTAAGTCTCAGTTACTGGGGTCTCAAAGGTCTCTAAAGACACACTGCCTAATTTAATATTGAGCCTTATAAAATAACATAACAATTATAAATTGATGTCTCTGTAAATGACAAGATAAATGTGCACATTAAAAATCATCAGATATCTTAACTGGACTCCTTGCTTTTAATCTCCCCCTCCATTACATTCTACTCATTCCCTCTATATTTAATGTTATACATCCCAGATTAAATTGTGACTTCGTACATAATTCCCTACAGAAGATCTATAGCAAAACTCTGTAACAGAATACAAAATATTTTATAAGTAGATCCTAATTTCTCAGATATGTTTCATGCTTTCAGCCCCTTCAACTGCATTCTATCCTTCTACAACCCACCTTTATCAGTACCACCCTTGCCATGTTTCACTGCATGCCTTGTCATTGCTTGTTTATACATCCATGAGACAGCACATATTGAGTGTCCTTTCTGCAGTGCCCTCTTTTTTCTGACCAAGTACAACTGCCTCCTTCTTTAAGCCATAGTTCAAAAGATGCCTTCTGAGGGGAACCTTTATACACCATGTGGGCTTAAGCTGCTCTATTTTTGCTACTTTAACTCTTTGTTCATAATTCTGTTGTAACTCTTATACCGTACTTGTATATTTAATTATCTGTGTTTCTTCTTCCTCCACCTTCAATAACACATATTTGCTCAACTGAGGGGGAAATCTATGCCATATTAATCTTTTTAACCCTACTATCTAGCACAGTGTATGGAACACAGCAGGCACTGAATAAATTATTATTACATAAATTAAACTGAACAAATGTGTGCTTTGAGTACTTAGACTCAATCCATCATCAAATACATGACAAATGTAACTGGATTTGGAGTTATTAGTCATCAGTATATATTATTAGCTGGGTACCCTTCTACACAAGAGATGTGACACTTAACCATTTATTTAATGTTAACCGTTCATTAGGTAACAGTTAACATTAGATCAGCTGTTTAGTTTATATACAATACTAAACCCAAGAAGAATATCTTTGTTCAGTTCCAGATTTCATTTTTCTGGAGAACAGACAGCATAACTTATTTATGATGCATCATGAGCACTTAGCATAGTTCTTATTGATAGTAGACAATCAGTTAAATATTTTTATATCTTAAACTAATGTAAATATGAGTAACTACTTCTAAATAGTAGTTTCTAAAACTGAATCAGCACAGAATTGAGTGAAAGAATCTCAGGACCTTCTTCTTACATGATTGGTTATGCCAACTTTTCCAGATCTAAGAGTATTCACATAATTGATGACTTAATATTTTTAATCGAAGACAGTTAAAGTGATAAACTCCAGGTAGTGCACATAATATTTATGGTTGATTCCACATGTATTATATATTAATTGACTAAAAGTAGCAAGAAAATAGACTAATAATAGTTCTAGCTTTCAGTCTTGCATTATAAGAAAAATTATGACAGAGCATAATCCCAGATAAAGGGAAGACAGCACAAATAATAGATAAATTAATACAAAAATTCTGAAATCATTCAACCAATGATTGATTGATAGCCAAACAAACTTTAATAAAATAATTATTTTACTAAATGTTTAGTAAAATAAACATTTAAATTATAACATAAGCTGTTAAAGGACAACTTTTAAAACTAAAATCACCACTCCTGTAAAACTATAAAGGTACACATGGAAAAAATTTTATTGAATTTCATTAAGGATATAAATGAGAACAGTAAAGTTACAAGCAAAGGAAGACATTAAAAGGAACACACATTAGCAATCGCATACTGTAATATAACTTACATAATAGATACAAAACTGCTGAATAAGCACAGGGAATAATGAACAGCATTTCATGGGACACAGTTTGCATTTCTAGAAACAAAAATCATTTTTAGTTTTATCTATAATTTTTAGAGTTGTAATATAGCACAAAAACAATAGAAGGTAGAAATAATCTGGAGGAATATGCTAGACAGGACACTCAGTAGTCTTTTTGGCCATTGTAAAGTCACTCACATATTTTCTTCATAAATATGCCTATAATGCCAGTTAGACTAACACTGCATTTGCTATTACACCAAAATGTTTTATGGTTAAACAATGTATATATATTCCTGAAAGGCCATGACATTACATGGCCACATGTGCATTGACATGGATTTCAGAGACACCCAATAGAAGAATATTTCAGAACATTCCATATAAAAGAAAATTTTGAGAACCATTTGTAAGAGTTCCAAATTTTATGCCATTAATTCAGTTTAAAACAACTGGACTATATTTTACTTTTGATGTGATAATGTTATATAGAGAATTGCTGGTAGTATGAAATCAATTCTTAAAACATTTCAAATTGGAAAATATATCTTTACCTTTACTCAGGAAAAAAGTAATTATTACTTTTATAACATCTTACAACCTAAGATTTCCTTGTAAGTGCATGTAACTTTTTTGCAATATGTGTTGATGGGTGGTCACCCCCATCAGTGCTTAAAAATGTTTTACTTGTCACGTTTCAAAATAAGACTGGAAAGAAAGTGGATCAAGATAATGAATTGGTTATTAAAAAAATTCATATCTTAAATACAAATGGTTAACATATTTCCATTAATCTCAAGAGAAAAAATACATGCCTACAATAAAAGGAAAACATAAGATTTGCCAAGAAGAACTGAAATGAACTGATATAATTGCTTGGGAAAAGGGCCACTGAGTTGGAGAGCATGATTAAAAGAGCTGTGGTACTTGGGTAGAATCCAGCTCAGCAGCCTAGCAGCTGCACATCTTGGACAATCTGTTGCTGATTATTAGTGATAGAAAGCCAGGTGTAGTCATTGGCATCCATTGTTATGAATGCATAAATCAAAATTCCAACAGCTTTTTAATAAATTTATACAAAGTAGTATATGGCCTTCTGAAACTACTCTTGATTTTCCTTAGTATTCAAAAAATCCTGTAGCAATAAATTAAGGCTACATTTACATGTTTTTCCTATTGAAGGATACTACCATATAATAATACCCAGAGACAACTTAAGTTTGAGTTTTTAAACAGCTTTGAAAAGACATTCTAATATTTAGAAATGGCTACTATTATACTTAGGTAATAAAATACCTTGTTAGGTTGGAATAAAAACTCAGATAAAACCTATGTGTAAAGTTTGGGAAAATTTGGTAAACAGGGATGGAGGTGGGAGGCTAAAGAATCTACTGAATTTGGTTAGGGAGGAAGATTTCAACTCTCTCAACATTTAAGATTCACACATATACTGCAGATTGAATGGCAGAACCCCTAAAAAGTCAGATTGTAGGGATGGATAACAATGCTCAGAGAAATAAAAGAAAGAGCCTGAGAGTTAGAGCATATTTATTTTGGAAACAGCAGAGTGAATGACATCAGAATCCAGTGGGACCTACCATTCTGGTATCCTCTACTATAGGGTAGGGAAAAAGGCAGTGCAATACGAACTGAAAGAGATATCTCACTAAATTCTATATCAGGCTTGGTCTACATTCTTCTGTGGGATGCCTGCTACTCTAGTGCAATACAGAGAGGCAAAAGAACACTCCTGTCACAAATCACAATTGGCCAAAGCAGAGGATGTGGGGAAAATCTAAGTATATTTCAAGAAAGTATCAGATCATCTGAAAGATGTTGCCAAAATAGGTAACTAAAGTGTAATTCTAGCACCCCTGACAATAAGAAAGGAGTAGTGACAAGAATAGAGTTATAACAGAAATTATTCTAAGGCATCAATGCTGACTAGAACTGGAGTGCAAGCACCGCAATTCAACTCAGAGGAAAGAGCACACACTCTTTTGTGGCCCAAGCAAACAAAACTCTGAGTTAATGACTACTCAACACTAATTTCTTCCTGAGAATAAAAAATGGTAGTTATAACTTTGTTATTCAAACAAGTCATCAGAGATATATACTGATGTAGAAATTGATTTCTAGTTTGCCAAGCAATAAGGCTATAGAAGAACAAGGACCAGAACCAAATTGAAGACCTATATAAAACACCCCTTAGAGATTTCCAGAAATACTTGGGAGGAAGGTAAACCTTCAAGGGACAAAGTTTCCTAATTGTGTGGTAAGGGCTTAAAACTACTAAAATTTATAAATAATAGTTTAATGTGGCTTTATCTCCACTTAAAGTCTGGTGAAGCCTGTGGTATCCAGTGTATATCCTAGTCAGCCACTTTGGAACATCTCAGAGAGAAACTATAGGTAACATTTCAATCTAATCATTATTTATGTTTGAAATCTAAACCACTGTACATTTTCCTGAATGGACAAATGGCTTATAATGGAAAGTGGAAGTCAAAGCAGCTACTAAATATGTAACAAACACTGTCGGGTTGCAGTCTGTTCTCAGTTCTTGGTGTTCTCTTGGCCAAAGAATGACCAGACACACCAAAGGCAAGACAAGTATGAAACAGCGTTTATGAAGGAAGAGCAAGGTAAGTTTGCAGAGCAAGAGCAAGATACAGTCACCACAGATTACCAATGGGCCCCCTGTCATAACAAGAGGCTCGGGTTATGGTCTGGGGACCTATTTTATACTGTCCGGATTGGGCCCTCCTCATTGTTCAGGTGTCACCATGGAACCACTTTGATGGACAGATAATGGAATGATAATTAGCCTTAGGTTACTTTAGGTCACTTTCCAAAACCTATTGTGCCTGGGCTGCCTGGCCCATGGGCTGGAGAATTCCCTGCATTCTTTTGCAGATTGGCAGGGTGTTCCCCTTTCCCCCAGGTGTGACAGTTTCTCAGGGCAGGATCAAGGTGGGGCAGCACAAAGACGGGGCACCAACACTTGTCTTTCTTCCCTAGGTGGGCAGTTGCTCAGGGCAGCATGAAGTTGAGATGCCCACCTTTGTCCTTACAATATCTGGAGGCCCCTCATGATCTACCTAACAATACTAAATGCCCACTGAATGCAATGCTACTGTAAAGGAGAATGCTTAAATATTGCAACACCGTATTCAGCATAACATATAAGGAGGCTGAGGGGGTTATTTGCAGTGCTTTAACAAAGGATAAGACATTAAAAATAAGCTGTTGGTCAATTTGAAGTAATATTGGAGTTACCAGTAACTTTCTTGCCAACCTGATGTTAAAAAAATAGAAAACTAGAATAAATATATTTAAAAAAAATATTTACAGGCATTGAACAACAGTCATAATGGGACAGTGATTCTTGAGAGAATAGAAACAAAATAAAATGCACACTATAAATGTTCTGGTTTTATGCCATGATTAACTTTCCTGACTGGTGAAGAGAGGAGAAACACAAGAAGGACACAGTGATCTTGGTGAGTTGGCAAGATATAGACTGTAGTTTACAGAAGTTGACACTGCTGGAATTTAGAAGGCAGATTACTGAAAAGGAGGAAATTGTACAGAGAAAGATCTTGAGCAATCTGCATAAGGGATAACATTAGTCTGTTGAATAATAAATTGTGCTTGTTTGGGGTAAAACATCAAGATACTTAAAAAAGAACTACCAGGGAGATGTAGCTGAATAATTCAAAGATTTTAAAAAAGGTTGGCAATTGTTCAAGTTAGAACCATTCAAAATAGGGAGACTTTGTTCTTGTTAATATATTCAAAAAATCTGGAGAAGATCCTGTCGTGATAACACCTTAATAGAAGGGCTACCTTTGACCTAGATTAAAGGCTTTGTAGACCTTCCAAACAAACAAACAAACAAAAAAATGCTGCAAAAGCATCTAAAGCTGATCTCCAAGTAAAAAACTTCCCAAACAATCTTCAACATGCTTTAAATGACAGTATTCAAAATCTCAAAAATGTAACCTTAACAATGTCTAGTATTCAATAAAAATTTACTAGATGTAGAAAAAAGAAAGAAAATTGGAAAGGTAAATGGGAGAAATTCAAATCAAAAGAAGGACATCCAGAAATATCAGAGCTATTGGAATTAGAAAAATAATCTTTAAAAAACCTATTATAAATGTGGTAATAGGTGTAAGGGAAAATATAAACTTGATGAGGAAATTGAAAATATAAAATGTAGATAAATGGAACTTCAAGAGAAGAAAAATAAATATCTAAGGTGGAAAAAAATATCACTGGAAGGGCTTGAGAGAAGAGGAGATATTGTAGAAGAGAATACAAGTAACTTTGACGATATAACAAAAACAACAAAAAATAAAAAAAACAACAGCTAACAAGCCATCCCTAACAGAAAAAAAGTGAAGTAGAGGAAAAAAGGAAGAGGAGGAAGAGGAAAGATTGAACAAATGGGCAGAGTCTCATTAACAAGTGGTATAATATCAAGTAGCATAACCTTGTGTGGTTAGATTTCCAGAAAGAAAGAAGGAAGCTGGAAAATATTTGAAGAAAATTATAAACTCAGATTCTGAAAGCATTTCAAATTTCAGCTAGGGTAGACAACCACATTAAGCATATCATAATGAAATTGATGAAATTCAATTAGAAAAAAATTATTAAAGAAGTTAGAGAAAAGAAAAACTACATCTTTGCATACCAGACTACAAAGATAAGAATTACCTAACTCGATTTTGACAAAAACTATATAAGCCATAAGATAGTGGAATGGCGTCTGACAATAACAAGTGGATTGGTTGTTCTGCTAAGTATATCATGACAGATAATAGATATATTCTAGAAGACCTATATATATTGCTGTGAAGAAAAGGTATCACTGCACTCTACAAATACTGACAGACATGCACACACATGCCCACCCATAAACACAGGAGGGAAGTGCATATAATGAAAGCAAAAATTAAAAAGGTAAAATTTCATATGCTTAAGCCCAGTTTCAGCACACTGAAGCCACAGTGTGTCCCAGTACAGGATCTTCTCAAAGAAAAGGTGCTTTGACTCTTCTGTCCGTTCTTGTTACTCAATTTTGCATCCTAACAAGATACAAAAGAAATGAGAATTGGGAAAAAAACACAGCACTGTATGCTTCTCCTGTGGGGTTTTTCTTCAAGTAAGTTGGCATTTCTAGAGACACTTTGAAACCAATATGTCTTTTTAAGGAGAAAATATCAAAGATTCCACAAATATGCATCAGACCTCAAGGTATGTGCAGAAGATAAAGGGATAAAAGCACATACTTTCCTCCTGTTGCCATACTTCATCTGCTGGACACTTAGAAGGCAAATTTAATTAATTCAATAAATATTTTAGGCAACTAATGTATTCCAAGCAGTGTGCCAGGCATTTGAACAGGGCCATCATGAAGAGTGCATTCCATGCCCTGTGCAATTCACAATATTGAATTGTGGCTGAAATCCCTGACATAACTTTTGTCAACTAGAAGAAAGAGGCAACTTCTTGTATTATTCCTGTACCCTGACCACATCTATTTCAAATTTGTTTTGTCCTGAGAGTATCAGCTTTACTTATTCACACAAACACATCAAATGTGCTAATAATGACCCTGTTCAGAATGGGTCAATTAATGTTTGAATCCAGTGTAAATATTGTTTTGACATTTGGTAGATGTTTCTTTCTTCTCATTCTGTTTACAAAGCCTGGGAACTTAGCAGTGTGGGTATCTCCCAAGAGGGTTTTTGTAATAGAGAGCTTATCCACATAACATTAAGTATGATTAACACAGAATTGTTCAAGAGAACTGTCTGTTTATTTGTCCACACTTTCCAACCCACAGCAATAATCAGTTAAAAATACCCAAAAAGAGTACATTTATAAATTTAAATAGTTGGAAGATTTTCTTCAATTAAAGACCTTATGAAGGTAATAGATGAACTTTTGTGTTTTCTTTTTTTTATTTCAATAGACTCAGGCAATATGAATGTTTTGCGTTACATGGATTGATTGTGTAATGCTAAAGTCAGGGCTTTCAGTGTACCTGTCACCAGAATAGTGTATAGTGTACCTGACAGATTTTTATCCTCCATGCCCTCCTACTCTCCCCGCTCCTTAGTTTTCAATGTCAATTACACCACTAAATGACCATATATACCCCTCATTTAGCTCCCACTTAGAAGTGAAAACATGTATTTGTTCTTCCATTCCTAAGATACTTCACTTAGAATAATGGTTTCCAGTTCCATCCAAGTTGTTGCAATAGACATTATTTCATTCCTTTTTTTGGCTGAGTAGTAGTCCATGGTGTATAAATATCACGTTTTCTTTATCCACTCATCAGTTAATGGGCACTTACCTTGATTCAGTATGTTTGTAATTGTGAACTGTGCTGTGATAAACATTCTGGTGCACATCTTTCTGATAAAATAATTTCTTTTCCTTTGGGTAGATACCCAGTCGTGGGATTTCTGGATCAAATGGTAGGTCTACATTTATTTCTTTTAGGAATCTCCATACTGCTTTCCATAGAGGCTGTACAAGTTTACATTCCCACCAACAGTGTATAAGCATCCCCTTTTCACTGCATCTGGGCCAACATCTAGTTTTTTGAATTTATAATAATGGCCATTCCAACTGGAGTAATATGGTATCTCATTGTAGTTTCAATTTGCATTTCACTGATAAGTAATGCCATTGAGCATATTTTCCTAAGCTTGTTGGCTATTGTCTGTCTTCTTTGAAAAAATCGGTTCATGTCTTTTGCCCACTTTGTGATGGAGTTATTTGTTTTTTTCTTCTTGATTTGTTGAGTTCTTTGTAGATTCTGGATATTAGTCATTTCTTGGATGTATAGTTTGTGAATATTATCTCCCATTCTGTAGTTTGTCTATTTACTCTGTTGATTATTTCCTTTGATATGCAGAAATTTTTTAGTTTAATTAAGTTACATTTATGTATTTTTGTTGTTGCTGTATTTGCTTTGGGGCCTTAGTCATAAATTCTATGCCTAGGCCAATGCCTAGAGGAGTTTTTCCTACATTTTCTTCTAGAGTTTTTATGGCTTCAGGTCTTACATTTAAGTATTTTATCCATCTGGAGTTAATTTTTGTGTGTGATGTGAGATAGGGATCCAGTTTCATTCTTTTTCATGTGGTTATACAGTTTTACCAGAACCATTTACTGAATAGGGCATACTTTTCCTAGTGTATGTTTTTGTCTGCTTTGTAAAAAATCAGTTGGTCAGAGCTATATGGCTTTATTTCTGGGTTCTCTATTCTGTTCCATTGGTCTTTGTGTCTATCTTTATACCAGTATCATGCTGTTTTTGTTACTATAGCTTTGTAGCATAATTTGAAGTGAGGTAATGTGATAGTTTCAGATTTTTTTTTTTTTTTTTTTTGCTTAGGATTGCTTTGGCTATTCAGACTCTTTTTTATTCTGTATGACATTTAGGATTATTTTTTCTATATCAGTGAAAAATGACATTGGTACTTTGATGGGAATTGCATTTAATGTGTAAATCACTTTGGGTAGTATAGACATTTTAAGAATGTTGATTCTTGTAATCCATGAGCATGGGATGTTTTTCCACTTGTTTGTGTCATCTATGATTTATTTCATAAGTATTTTGTAGTTCTCCTTGTAGAGATTTTTCACCTCCTTCCTTAAATACATTCCTAGGTATTTTATTTTCTTTGCAGCTATTTAAATGGTTTTGAGTTCTTGATTTGACTCTCAGCTTGACTTCTATTAGTGTATGGAAATGATACTGATTTTTGTACATTAATTTTGTAACTTAAGACTTAACTGAATTTATTTATCAATTCTAGGAGTCTTTTGGTGGCATCTTTAGGGTTTTCTAGATATAAGATCATATTTTTAGCAAACATGGATAGTTTGACCTCCTCTTTCCTGATTTGGATGCCCTTTATTTTTTTCTTTTTCCTGATTACTCTGGCTAGGACTTCCAATACTATGTTGAATAGAAATGGTGACAGTGGGCATCCTTGTCTTTTTCCAGTTCTTAGTTGGAATGCTTTCAACTTTTCCCCATTCAGTATGTTGTTGGCTGTGAGTTTGTCATATATGGCTTTTATTATGTTGAGGTATGTAAATTCTATGCATAGTTTGTTAAGGATTTTCATCATGAAGGTATGCTAGATTTTATTGAATGCTTTTTCTGCATCTATTGAGATGATCATAAAGTTTTTGTTTTTAATTATGTTTATGTGGTGAATCATATTTGTTGATTTGCATATATTGAACCATCCTTGCATCCCTGGGAGGAAACCCACTTGATCATGGGGAATTATCATTTTATTGTGCTGTTGAATTCAGTTTGCTAGTATTTTCTTGAGAGTTTTTGCATCTATGTTCATCAAGGATATTGGCCTGTAGCTTTTTTTTTTGTTGTGACATTTCCTGGTTTTGGTATCAGGGTGATACTGGCTTCGAAGAATGGGTTAGGGAAGATAACCTCCATCTCAATGTTATGGAATATTTTAGTAGGATAGGTGCCTACTGATTCTTTGTAGGCCTGGAGAATTTGGATGTGAATCCATCTGGTCCTGGGCTTTGTTTTTCAGATATTTTTATTACTGTTTCAATCTTGCTACTCATTATTGTTCTGTTCAGGATTTCTATTTATTCTTAATTCAGGCTTCAGAGGTTGTGTGTTACCTAAAATTTATCCATTTCTTCTATATTTTCTAGCTTGTACACATAAAGGTATTCACAGTAGTCTTGGGTGAAATTTTGTATTTCTGTGGTATCAGTGTAATGTTTCCTTTTTCATTTCTGAGTGAGCTTATTTGAATTTTTCTATTTTTGGTTAATCTGGCTAGTGGCCTATTGATTTTGTTTTTCTTTTCAAAGAACCAAATTTTTTGTTTGTTTATCCTTTATATATATTTTTTGGTTTCCATTTTCTTTAGTTCTCCTCTGATATTTGTTATTACTTTTCTTCTGCTAGCTCTGTGTTTGGTGTGTTCTTGTTTTTCTAGTTCCTTGAGGTGTGACTTTAAGTTGTTAATTTGTGATTTTTCTGTCTTTTTGATGTGGGCATTTAGTGCTATGAACGTCCCTCTTAGCACTTCTTTTGCTCTATCCCAGAGTTTTTGGAAGTTTGTGTTCCCTTTGTTGTTCAATTGGAAAAATTTTTTAACTTGCATTTTGATTTCATCATTGGCCCAAGGATCATTCAGCAGTATGCTTATTTACATGTATTTGTATAGATTTGAGAGTTCCTTTTCAAATTGATTTCTAGTTTTATTCCACTGTGGTCTGAGAAGATACATGGTATCATTTTCATTTTTCTGAATTTGCTGAGACTTTTTTTGTGGCCTAACATATGATCTATCTTGGAAAATGTCTCATGTGCTGATGAGAAGAATGTACATTCTGAAGTTTTGAAGTAGAATATTCTGTAAATATCTTTTAGGTCCATTGTTCTAGAGTCCCGTTAAAGTCTAGTGTTTCTTTGTTGATTTTCTGCCTTGATGATCTCTTTGGTTCTGTCAGTAGAGTGTCACCAGATATTATAATGTTGCTCTTTCTTTCTTTCCTTAGATCTAGTAGAATTTGTTTTATGAATCTGGGAGTTCCTATGTTAGGTGCATATATATTTAGGATTGTTATATCTTCTTGTTCAATTGATCCTTTATCATTATATAAATGTTTTATATGTTTATGTTTTTCTACTGTTGTTGATTTAAAGTCTATTTTATCTAATATAAGAATAGCTGCTCCTGCTCTCTTTTGGTTTCCATTTGAATGGAATATTTTTCCACCCCTTTACTTTGAGTCTATGAGAACCTTTGCAAATTAAATGGCTTTCTTGGAGACAGTAGATTGTTGTGTTTTTTAATCCATTCTTCCAATCTACATCTTTAACGTGAGACATTTAGATCATTTACATTCAATGTTAATATTGATATGTGTGATATTGTTCTAGTCATCATGTTGATTGTTACATAGTTACTTTGTCTTCTCTGCTGTGTTACTGTTTTATAAGAACTGAATGTCTTAACACTGGTGGATATCAGTTCTCTTCCATGTATAGAGCACTTTTAAAGATTTGTGGGGCAATTCTAGTGGTGACAAATTCCCTTAGCATTTGCTTATCTGGGAAAAACTTTATTACTCCTTTATTTATGAAAGTTCTGTAGGATATAAAATTCTTAGCTGGCAGTTATTCTGTTTAAGAAGACTAAAAATGAGACCCCAATACCTCTGACTTGTAAGGTTTCTGCTTAGAAGTCTCCTGTTAGTCTAATGAGTTTTCTTTTGTAATATACTTGTAAGTTACTTGATGTTTTCATCTTGCAGTTTGTAGGATTTTCTCCTTCATTTTGACTTTAGCCAGCCTGATGACTATGTGCCTTGGTGATGTCCTATTTGCCATGAATCTTCCAGGTATTTGATGACATTCTTCTATCTCATTGCCTAAATTTCCAGTGACACCAAGGATATTTTCCTCAATTATTCCATCAAATAGGTTTTCTATAATTTTTTGCTTTTTCTTTTTCTTCCACAGGTATACCTATGATTCTCATATTCGTTTGCTTTACATAGTGCCATATTTCTTAGAGAAATTCTTCTTGATTATTTTTTCTACATTTTTGACTGACTGTATTAATTAAAAAGCCTGTCTTGAAGCCCTGAAATTCTTTCTTTCATTTGGTCTAATCTGTTGTTAAAACTTTCTACTGTATTTTGACATTCTCTAAATAACTCTTCCATTTATTTAAGTTCTGCTTTTTAAATTTTTATATTATCTATCTCTTTAGTGATGTTTTCATTCATGTCCCAAATTATTTTTTTGGTTTCTTTGTGTTGGTTTTCAACTTTCTCATCATTCCCATTTATTTTGCTTGCCATCCATATTCTGAATGCCATATCTGACATTTCAACAATTTTCTTTTGGTTGGAGTCCACTGCTGGAGAGCGAGTATGATCTTTGGAGGTGTCAAAACAGTCTGTTTTCATGTTGCCAGAGTTCTTATGCTGGTTCCTTCTCACCTGGAAACTCTTCTCTCAGCTCACAACAGACAGCTTTGCTGTACAAGTGTTATTATTCTGCTAAGAACTCTGTTGCTCATCGAAGAGAGGGAGAGGTCACTGGATGGCAATCTTGAGTCCTACTCTGGAAGACTGACCAGGCAGGAGAGGGGTGGAGGCACTGTGAGCTCATAACACTTATGCTTTCCTGCATCTCTCCATTCCCAGTGGTTGTCACAGTCCAAACAGGTGCTGGGGGATATTCTCATACAGGCATGGGCTGGTCCCCAGGACACTGATGAAAACTTGGGTGGGAGCTGGGCGGGCCATTTTCTGAATTGGTGGGTTCCATGGGGGTTTTGCTCCATCCAGGTCCACCGGTGGCAGCAGCAGTGGTGGCTGGTTGGGGCTGCATAGGCTGTAGCAGTGGGTACCAGGGATGTGGGCGTTCACTCCACCCAGGTCAGGTGGCAGCAGAAGTTTGCAGCAGGCAGGTGTTATGCAGGGGCATGGGCATTTGCTCTGCACAGGTCCATTGGTAGCAGTTCTACCCAGGTGGCAGTGGTAGCAGTAGGCTTTATTTACCTTCACTTTATTCTGTATGTTATTATCTATATTTATTTATTTTATGCTTATGTACAGAGGCAGCATTTTGATCCTAAACATTAAAATGCTTCCTTTTAGCTGCTACAGTAAAGTTAAATATTCTGTTTTTGGTGACTGGGGAGGGGGAAAACAAAGAATAGGTCTCCTAAAAAAGGTTAGCCCTGAAAACCTCCCAAGGTCACCCAAAGGGGAGATTTCCTTATTTAATTTTGAATTATTGCTATGTAGTTTTAATCTTGTATAAATATAAAATGCTTAAATTTAAAAAGTTCATTTTTTTTTCTATTAAACATAACCCATAATTTCATCACTGTGTCCTTTGAGGAGGGTCTATTCTGATGAAACTGGGTATTACTTGATAAAAATATCAAAATATCTTTAATGATGGGTATCTGAGAGAACCTGCTGAGGGGTACATTTCTCAATGTAAGCTACGAAAAGCACTGGATTCAGAAGTGAGTCCACTCTAGGGCTTATCGGGAGGATGGCTTTCCTTTTGTTCCCATTAGAGATTGATAACTTTAAGGACTCTCTGTTCAGGAAAATAATTATACCTCTCTCTGGTTGAGGCTCTGGAATAATTATGTGCATTCATTCCATCAGAGTAAGATTCCTGCATTGCTCAGGGCAACCCTTCCAGTAGCAATTACAAAGATTAAAAAATGGAATGAAAGAACTCTTACACTTTGAGAAATATATTTAGTAGATAATATTGCCCAACATTTCAAATATTTCTGAATATCCATAATGCAAAATACTAACACATACCAATGGGGAATGATACAGAGGCAGGAATTAAACTTATCACAAACAAATGCAGCCTAATTTTCTATTGTATATTTTTAAAGAGGGCCTATTTCTGAGCTAGCCAACATGTACAGGGTATGGATTATGTAATCTTTCTTTTTTTCCTCACCTTTTCCTGCCACTGCCTCATCAAAGTATTTTTTCTTTTTAATGTCTGCACATCAGAGACTATGGAAATAGGCTTCAGAAAAAATTTTTTTCAATCAAATTACTTATGCAGATTCTATTTCTCATTCATTTCAACAGCGCCAAGGCTGAATCCTCAGCTGGGGAGACTTCTGCATTACGAAGGAGGGAAAGTAGCAATGCACCACTCTTACTTCACCAATGCCTCTCAGGAAAGATCCTGTGGACACAAAAGAGCTTCATGAGGAGAAGTGTGCTTGCAGTTTGAAAAGTTCTCCAGCAATTCAATAAAGTTAAAAAAAAAACACTTTTGTTCTCTGGAATCTGATCTACATAAATGAACTGGCAAGGATTTCATAAGCAAGATGTTCAAGGATTGACTTAGAAATAGTCATTTGCAAAGCAAATTAGCACTACTTGTGTTTTGTTTACATTGATTGCAGTGGAGATGAGGAATTGCCATATGGATTTACCTCCTATGCTTACAGCCTTGAATCTTAAGGTAGTCTCAGGGAAATCAATCACTTTTCATAAATCATTCATAATTCCAATTGTCCTAATAATACCATTTATTGCAAAAGGAAAAAAAATCTGGTAGAGAATTGATGTAAGAATTATTCATTGCATGTCTCACTACTCTCCCTCAATATAGAATGTTCTTCAGCTTTTCATTGCCTTTCATGACCTTCACCTGTATTTTTTAATAACTTTTATTTAGTATAGTTTTAGATTTGCAGAAGTTTCAAAGGCAGGACAGAGATTTCTCATATGCCCTGTACCCAGTTTTCCTTAAGATTTTACACTGGGCACTTCCGGAAAAATGGCGATCTGATAGAGTCCTACCACCGCACCGCTCCCAGGGAAGGAGGTGAAGAATGCCAGCGGCTGCCCACGACCACTGACCACTCAGTCCGAAAACAGCATTGCGAATTACAGAGAAACAACGCCGAACGCCCAGCCCAAGAAAACAGGTACAAAATTTTCACAAAGATCAGAGGGCGCACGGAGCACAATAGAGCCCAGAGCGCGGGAAGGACGCGCTCGCCACGTCGGCGCAGCGCGACCTGCCCCCCAAATGGTTACGCGCCTCCCCATACACGCAGTCAGGGACAAGCCCAGAGTTGGGGCAGGGCGGTTGCACAAGACAACAGACGCTGTGGAGTTGGAGTAATCACGAAAGCCAAACACAACCCTCAGCTGCAGTATACAGAGACCGCGCAGGGCTGGGAATCACACTGGGTGGAGATTCAGCTTCCCGGGACAGTGTGCGGGAACACGCAGGCTGGCACTGCGCCACTAGAAGTCAGCGGGACTGGGCCCAGGAGTTTAACGGAGAGCGAGACACGCCCTTAGAGGCTGCTAGCAACTGCCGCTGCGGCCAGCGGAGAAAAACTGAGCTCCTGGCGCGATCGGAGCCCGGCTGTGCGCCAAGCTGGCGGCGGCCGCCATCTTTAAAGCCGCAGCACGGAGCTGTGAGCCGCATCTCTAGCTTTGCCCCGCCCCGGCCCGGGGCTCTTCTGCTGGGGTGAGACAGGCTTTGCCTGTGGTGGCCAGGGACAGCTGCATCCCTGGGTTCCAGGTGGGACCAGATCCCGGAACTGTAGCGGCAGGACCTTTGGGTATTGGAAACAGATTGCAGCTCGTCCATCTGGTTCCGCTACCCCGGCTCTGGCCTCCCACAAGTCTGCTACGTGCTGGTCCTAGTGCCCGCCCCTTCAGGTCCCAGCCCTCTTGTACCCCAGAGATCGCTCATTTTGAAGGTTGCTGGCTATAGTGACTCATTTGGTATAACTGCTGGTTCCCATGACAACCAAATACCTCAACAGACACAGGCTGAACCAGAGCAGCTCCCCATAATCCTGCCCACTTCAATAGGGAATTTCGCGCCACCCAAGAGCGCTTCCAGCAGCCACTACTCCCCCCTCCCCGTGGGAACATCCCCCTGGTGGAGACTGCTGGGGATAGAGATGGCCACCCACCTCGCCTTAGGGTCTAGTGGTGGAAAAAGGGTGCACAATTGGAGATCCACCTCTCAACCAGTATCACGCCAGACGCACATCAGAAGGGAAGACACATGTGGCTAGATGAGCAACCTCTGAGCTGTGTAGAATTTTCCCAACTCAGCTGTCACACTGCAGCCAAAAGAAATTTTGTTTCTACCTGCACCTCAGGAGAAGCAGGGTCAAAGTAACCTCTAGGAGCTACAAGGCCCCTCCCAAAGCATGGGGCTTTCGCATACCCCAATTGGGGAATCAGAGTCTGCCACAGTCATAACAGAATACCTAGCTAATAGGGAGCAGAGGACTAATATCCTCAAGTACAATTCATTAGCTCAGAGCCCAAGCTGGGAGGTCATTCTCACCACACTCCACTGGGAAGAGGAGAAGACCACAGGTCAGAGTTAACTCAAGATCCACCAAATTTGCTAAAATACACCTAAGACAATACAGGCCACTACTTCTCTCCCTGGTTTTGCCAAGGAACAATAATTGTGAGCCTGGTGACAGGGCCATAAACTAGGTCTAACACCCCCAGCTCTCGACCAAGAGGCCAGATGAGAAAAAACCAGCGAAAGAACTCAGGGAACATGAAAAATCAGAGTGAAAAGTCACCCCCAAAAGAAATTATCAGTTCCTCAGCAATGGATACCAACCCAAATGAAATGGGTAGAATGACAGAAGAGGAATTTTGTTTATGGATTATAAGAAAGCTCAATGAAATTCAAGAGAAAATTGAGTCCCAGCACAAAGAAACCACAAGAAAAATGCAAGAAATGAACAAAAAATTCTCCAAAGAAGTAGAAATATTACGGAAAAATCAAATAGAAATCCTAGAAATGAAAGAAGCATTCAAGGATCTATAAAACACAGTGGAAAGCCTTAAGAATAGGTTGGACCATGCAGAGGAAAGAATTTCAGAGCTAGAAGACAGCTCCTATGCGCTAAATAAATCAGCCGAAGAGAAAGAACACAAAAACAAGAGGCAGGAAAAAAGCATACAAGAAATGTGGGATTATGTAAAGAGGCCAAACATAAGGATTATAGGTATCCCTGAGGGAGATGAGTAAAATTTGCATGGGCTGGAAAATTTATCTGAAGGAATAATAGAGGAAAATTTCCATGGCTTAGCCAGAAATCTCGATATCCAAGTACAAGAAGCACACAGGATTCCTGGGAGAGTCAATGTGAAAAGGCATTCACCACGCCACATAATTATTAGACTGACCAAAGTAAACACAAAAGAGGCACTCCTCAGAGCTGTAAGACGAAAAGAACAGGTAACCTACAAAGGGAAACCGATCAGATTAACTGCAGATTTTTTCAGCTAAAACCTTACAAGCCAGAAGGGAATGGGGAGACATCATCAATCTCCTAAAACAAAACAAAGGTCAACACAGAATTTGGTATCCTGCCAAACTAAGCTTCTTATATGAGGGAGAAATAAAGACGTTTCCAGATAAGCAATCACTGATAGAATTTGCGAAATCCAGACCGGCCTTGCAAGAAATGCTTAGACCTGCATTATACACTAAACAGAGCAACAGACACCCACCTATGTAAAACTACATAAAAGCTAAAACCCCAGAAACCAGATTCCACAATGACGCAAGAGGTAAAACAAAAGATACCACCCAACAGAATAATCACAAATTTACCCCAAATATCAATTCTCTCAATAAATGTAAATGGCTTGAACTGCCCATTGAAGAGACATAGGCTGGCTGAATGGATTAAAAAATACAAACCAAATATCTGTTGTCTTCAGGAAACACACCTTACACACAAAGACACATTCAGACTCAAGGTGAAAGGATGGAATACAATTTTCCAGGCTAATGGAAACCAAAAGAAATCCGGAGTAGCCATCCTCATTTCAGATGACATAAACTTTAAAGCAATAAAAGTAAAGAAGGACAAAAATGGGCACTATATAGCGGTGAAGGGAAAAATCTCACAAGAGGATTTAACAATCCTAAACATTTATGCACCCAACACAGGAGCACCCAGGTCCATAAAGCAAATACTGCTAGATCTAACAACATAATAAGCAGCAACGCCATAATAGCAGGGGACTTCAACACCCCACTGACAGAACTGGACAGATCCTCCAAACAAAAAAAAAATAGAGAAATAAAAGACCTAAACAGGACTATAGAACATTTGTGCCTAACAGATATCTACAGAACACTCCACCCAAATAACACTGAATATACATTCTTCTCATCAGCTCATGGAACTTTCTCTAAAATTGACCACATCCTAGGCAACAAAACAGATTGAAACAAATTCAAAAAAATAGAAATCATACCATGTATCTTTTCAGACCACAGCGGAATAAAATTAGAAATCAATTCCAACAGAAACTCACATCGTCCTCCAAAAATGTGGAAACTAAATAATCTATTGCTGAAAGATTATTGGGTCAAGGAGGAGATTCAAATTAAAATCAAAAGATTCTTTGAACTAAACAATAATGGGGACACAAGTTATCAAAATCTGTGGGATACAGCAAAAGCAGTCCTGAGAGGAAAACTTATCACCATAAATTCCCACATCCAAAAGACGGAAAAGTCACAAATCAGTAAACTAATGAATCATCTTAAGGAAATGGAAAAGGAAGAGCAAAGCAATCCTAAAGCCAGCAGAAGAAAAGAAATAACCAAAATCAGAGCAGAGTTAAATGAAATCGAGAACAAAAGAACAACACAGAAGATCAATGAAACAAAAAGTTGGTTCTTCGAAAAGATAAACAAAATAGACAGGCCACTTGCCAGGTTGACCAGAAGCAGAAAGGAAAGGACTCTAATAAGCTCAATTAGAAATGAAAAAGAAGTCACAACTGATACCGTGGAAATACAAAACATCATCTTTGAATACTACAAAAATCTCTATGCCCACAAACACGAAAACGTGGAGGAAATGGACAAATTCTTAGAAACACACTACCTCCCTAGGCTCAACCAGGAAGAAACAGAATTTCTAAACAGACCAATATCAAGCACCGAAATTGAAGCAGTAATAAAAAATCTACCCACAAAAAAAAGTCCCAGACCAGATGGGTTCACACCTGAATTCTACCAAGCCTACAAAGAAGAATTGGTGCCTAGACTGCAGAAATTATTTGAAAATATCCAGAAGGATGGAATCCTCCCAAACTCATTCTACAAAGCCAATATCACCTTGATACCAAAGCCAGGAAAGGACACAACAAAAAAAGAAAACTACAGACCAATATCCCTTATGAATATAGATGCAAAAATTCTCAATAAAATCCTTGCAAACCAAATTCAAATGTACATCAAAAAAATAATCCATCACGATCAGGTGGGCTTTATTCCCAAGATGCAGGGATGGTTCAACATATGCAAATCTATAAATGTAATTCACCATATAAATAAAAGCAAGAACAAAGATTATATGATCCTTTCAATAGATGCAGAAAAGGCTTTTGACAAAATCCAGCATCCTTTTATGATAAGAACTCTTAACAATATAGGCATAGATGGCTCATTCATAGAAACTATTAAAGCCATATACGATAAACCCACAGCCATTATCATACTGAATGGGGAACAATTGAAGACATTCCCCCTTAAAACTGGCACCAAACAAGGGTGCCCACTGTCTCTACTTCTTTTCAACATAGTGCTGGAAGTTCTGTCCACAGCAATTAGACAAGACAGAGGAATTAGGGGCGTCCAGATGGGGGCAGAAGAGGTCAAACTTTCACTATTCACAGACGATATGATATTATACATAGAAAACCCCAAAGATTCAACCAAGAGATTACTGGAATTGATAAATGAATTCAGCAAAGTCTCAGGATACAAAATTAATACACACAAATCCATAGCCTTCATATATGCTAATAACAATCAAGCCGAGAAACAAATTAAAGATGCAATACCTTTTGCAATAGCACCAAAGAAAATTAAATATTTAGGAACATATCTAACTAAGGAGGTCAAAGACCTATATAGAGAGAATTATGAAACACTGAGAAAAGAAATTGCAGAGTACGTAAATAGATGGAAAGCCCTACCATGCTCTTGGATAGGCAGAGTCTACATAGTAAAAATGGCTTTGCTATCTAAATTAATTTACAGAATCAATGCAATCCCTATCAAAATACCAACATCATTTTTTGCCGATCTAGAAAAAATAATTCTACGCTTCGTGTGGAACCAGAGAAGACCCCGTCTAGCCAAAGCAATCTTAAGCAAAAAGAACAAATTGGGAGGCATTTGTCTACCAGACTTCAAACTATACTACAAGGCTATAATAACCAAAACTGCATGGTATTGGCACAAGAACAGACACGTAGACCAATGGAACAGGACTGAGAACCCAAATATAAAACCAACCTCATACAGTCACCTGATCTTTGACAAATTCCAGAAAAACGTACACTGGGGAAAAGATTCCCTATTCAACAAATGGTGCTGGGAAAACTGGATGGCCATATGTAGAAGACTGAAACTGGACCCACACCTCTCACCTCTCACAAAAATCAATTCACAATGGATAACAGATCTAAACCTAAGACATGAAACCATAAGAATTCTCGAAGAAAACGTTGGAAAAACATTCATGGACATTGGCCTAGGCAAAGAATTTATGAAGACGACCCCCAAAGCAATCACAGCAGCAACAAAAATAAATACATGGGACCTGATCAAATTGAAAAGCTTCTGCACAGCCAAGGAAACTATCACTAGAGTGAACAGACAACCTACAGAATGGGAGAAAATATTTGCATGCTACACCTCTGATAAAGGGCTGATAACCAGAATCTATACAGAACTTTGGAAAATCAACAAGAAAAAAATCAAACAACCGTATTAAAAAATGGGCAAAGGACATGAACAGAAACTTTTCCAAAGAAGACAGAATAATGGCCAGCAAACATATAAAAAAGTGCTTAACTTCTTTAATCATCAGGGAAATGCAAATCATAACCACAATGAGATATCACTTAACTCCAGTGAGATTGGCTCATATCAAAAAATCCCCAAATAACAAATGTTGGTGGGGATGTGGACAGATAGGAACACTCATACACTGCTGGTGGGACTGCAAATTAGTACAACCTCTATGGAAAAGAATATGGAGATACCTCAAGGAATTAAAAGTAGAATTACCATTTGACCCAGCAATCCCAGTACTGGGTATTTATCCAAAAGAAAAAAAGACATTTTACAATAAAGACATCTGCTCTCGAATGTTCATAGCAGTACAATTCACAATTGCAAAGTTGTGGAAACAACCAAGGTGCCCATCAATACACGAGTGGATCAATAAAATGTGGTATATGTATACCATGGAGTATTACTCAGCAATAAGGAACAACAGTGCATTAACACATCTGGTATTTTCCTGGTTGGAGCTAGAACCCATTCTTCAAAGCGAATGTCACAGGATTGGAAAAACAAGCACAACTGGTACTCACCCTCAAACTGGTACTAACTGATGAACGCTTACATCACACAGGGCAATAACATTCATCTGAGGGCAGGCGGGCGGGAGGGGGGTGGAAGGGATGGGAAAAACTCTCACAGAATGGATGTGGGGAGCACAGTTTGGGAGATGACCACGATTGTGGCTCTGACACGGGCAGAACAGGGGCAATGTGTATGGCCAAAAAAAAAAAAAAAAAAAGTGTCCAAATTTTAAATCGTAAATTTGTATCACTAGTCGTTGTTTTAATAATTTGAATTTGCACAGAGCAAATAAAAAATATAGTGTAAAAAAAAAAAAGATTTTACATTGGTATGATTCACTTTTCACAGCTCATGAACAGATATTACATTATTATCATCTAAAAGTCCATACTTTACTCAGATATCCTAAGTTTTTAACCAATGTCCTTTTTCCATCCCAGAAATCCTTCCAGGATACCACACTACACTTAGTCATCATGAAACCACCCTTTATAAATCAGTAAAGGGGTGTAAGGCAAGAACTGTGATAAGGGCCTAAAACTCTGTGAAGGCACAGGTCTAGCTAAAAATATTGACAATAATCAGCCACTGTCCCCTCATTTGCTTGATAATAATCAGCCACTGTCCCCTTGTTCGCTTCTCTATAATTGCTACTCTGGAGTCACATAGCTGGTGGTCATAAAGATTCTTAACTTTTGTCGTGTAGTTCCTAAGGTATCTTCCAGGCCCGGCGTTTAAGTGAATTGGCTGACCCATCCAGACCGGACTCAACTGGAATTGCGACCCCAACCCAGGAACTGACTTAATATAAGAAGATGATTTCTACACTCCTATGATTGTGCCCCAAAACAAGCCAATTAGCAAACCAATTGCCTAATCCTTTGCCAGCCAAACTATCTTTAAAAACCCTGTCTCCCAAATTCTCAGGGAGGTGGATTTGAGAAACTCCTCCCGTGTCCCTGCTTAGCACTCTGCAGAATTAAACACTTTGTCCATTACAGTTCCGACTGCTTCAGTGTATTGGCTCTTCTCCGTGCAGCGGGCAATACAACCCGGTTGGGCAGCAACAATCATGTTTCCTGAGACTCCTCTAAACTATGAAATTTTCTCAGCCTTTCCATGTTTATGATGATCTTGACAGTTTTGAAGAATATTAGTCAGGCATTTTGCAGAGTTCTTCAGTTGGGTTTGTCTGATTTTTTTTAGTGTTTTTACTGGGCTTATGGGCTTTGTTTTGATTTGTTTTTGAGGAAGAACAGAGAGATAAATTGCCATTATCATCATATAAGGATACATATCATCAACATGAGTTCTCACTGTTATGTTAGTCTTGATCACCTGGCTGAGTTTGTGTTTGACAGGTCTCTCCAAATAAAAAATTGCAAAGTTTCCCCCTCCACTCCCTGCAACACACACACATATTTTCCATATGGGACACTTGGAAAGAAATAACTATGCACAGCACACACTTAAGGAGTGGAAAGTTACCTCCTGAGGGCAGAATATTTACATATTATTTACATGTTACAATTTACATATTACAAATTATTTGAGGTTCTCCTGTAAAGGAGATTTGTCAATTCTCCTGCATTTATTTATTTAATCGTTTATTTATATCAGTATGGACTCATGATTATTTTTACCTTAGGTTATTATCCACCGTTACATTATCGTTTTGTTGCTCAAATTTTTCTACCTTTGACTAGCCTTTTTGTTTGACTTCTATAACTTTTTGATATACCTCTGATTCTGTTTGTGTGTGTATGTGTGTGTGTGTGTGTGTTTGCACATTTTACTTTCTTGTGCCAAAAGAAGCTTCAGGCTTACCTTGAATATTCCCTGCCCTAGCACTAGAATCAGCCATTTCTCCAAGGAACCCTGGTTCTTTTTATTAGATGATAGTAGATCTTGATTTTTCTAAAGAGTACAGTACACTTGTTATGTAGAATGTCCCTTAATTTGGATTTGTGCGGTGCTTTCTCATAATTCTGTTAAGGTAATGCATTTTGGGCAGGAATACCAACCAGAGAAGTAATGCTGCCTTCTCACTCTATCATATCAAAAAGCATACAGTGTGGTTTGTCCCATTTACTTGTCATGTTAACTTCGATCACTTGATTAAGTTGGTTTGTGCCAGATTTCTTGACTAAGAGGCATTCTTAGGGAAGGTAGTTGAGATCATGTAAATGTCATATTTCTAATCAAGATTTTACTCCCTAAATTTAGTATGTATTGATGATCCTTGCCTGAAGTTATTATTACTATTTAGGTTGACAAATTTTTATTTTATCATTCTATCATTCCTCCACATTTATTAGTTGACTAGTTGACATCTGACTATATTTAAAAAGTTATTCCCATTTATTAATAAATCTGTTTACATATATCAGTGTAGACTCATGATATTTTGTCCTGTTCAATGGGTTAGAATCATCAACATCATTGTTTATGTGTATGTAAAAATTTAGCTAAAGAAAGCCCCTTCAGTCTGGCTTTTATGTCCTTTTAATATTCCCTCCATATTTTTGGAGCACTTTTTTTTTCCTTTATGATACAGCAAGATCATAAAGCTTCATTTTGTATTTCTCTACCTCATCCTTGAAACCATCCATTTCTTCAATGAACCCTGATTCCTTTTAATGGAATAGGACACATAGAAAATAAGATCTGGGAAGCAGGAGTGCTCACTGCTGCTAAGCTATCATTGTTTCTAGGCCTTTTCAGGAGACACAGTAGAATATAGATCTATCTACATAGTATATGTTATGATCTTAATGTTTGAACCCCCCATTCATATGTTGAAATCTAATCACTAATGTGATTGTATTAGGATGTAGAGCCACTGGGATGTGATTAGGTCATGAAGGCAGAGCCCTCCCGAATGGGATTAACACCCTTATAAAAGAGGCCCTAGACAGCTGCCTTCCACCTTTGACATGTGAGCACACAGAAAGAAGGAGCCATCTGTGAAACAAGAAATAGACCCTCATCAGACATACAATCTGCTGGCACCTTGATTTGGGACTTCCCAGCCTCCAGGACTTTGGAAATAAATTTCTTTTCTTTATAAAACACCAAGTTTATGGTATTTTGTTACATCAGCCTGAATGAACTAATACAGAAACTCTTTTCTTTGTATAGTCAAATGTAAACTAGTCAATCAATAAACATGGAAGGAATTATGGATTTAGAAAATCACCATTTATCAACCTTCATAGAAGTTAAAATTGGGGGCAAAAGTTTGATGACAAGAAGTGTGGGACATACAAATATATAATATATGCAATAAATATACCATGTATACACTATAAGCTGTGTATAGTATATTTTTGTTTTAAATATTTGCCTGTTTATGTAGAAAATGATGAATTCATATTGATTATTCCAATTTTATTTCAGTAACACAGGGTTTATTCTAGCTTTCCACTCCATAAATTTCACTCCCTTCTTGAAAAATAAGAAACCTGACTCCTTTAGCTACAGTATATTTACTTATTTACTCACTTCAGGAATATACAGAGAGTGTTTCATAAATTTTTACTCATAACATTGAGAAAAACAAACTTGCTAACCAGAGTTCAACATTTCTCTGCAATTTTTTGGCATATAGCACACAGTTTTGTAGCTAAAATACTTTGTTCAAATGTTGCATAAGTTTTTTTTTCCAGTGTAGATGCATTATTCATGTGAAATACAGTTAGATACATTTGTTTCTGTTTATATTCCATGTTTTTCTTTCTTATTCTTGCTGATTTTAATGTTTGTTTTGTGTCCATGTCCCTTTTAAATGATGATTATACTTATCAAGAAATTTTCATTTCAAATGCTATTTTTATCTAGTTTTAAACTGCTATTCTATAGAGTCAAAAACCTTTAAAGTAGATATTAAGTTGATTATGGTGAGTTGATGGTGCCAACTTTCAAAAAAAAAATACAGGCAATATTTATAGCAAACACCTTACTTTAACAGCAAGTTCAAGCTGAATTTGGACTGAGAAGTGTCCTACGTATTTACTTGGTACAATGACTAAGCTTTTCCTTATTTCAAAGAGAAATGTTTGTAGAAGGAATTTCAGCTCTTCCTTTATATTTTCTCTAAGTTATATACTTTTAAGAATTAAAAGTTATGAGACAGAACAAATTTATTTTTATATCTAGAAAATGCAGAGTAATACATTACTTTTACAGTAATTTCAAGTTTTAGGAGGAAGATTTTATAGATATTCAGTAGGAAACATTACCCTGGCCTTCTTAAACGCTTTCAGTCACTGCTTACTACTAACGAATACAACTGCCTTCCACTGAAGAAAAGGAATATTGTCTTGACCTAACTCAGTGAAGTTTATGTTTGCTAATATATTTTCTCCCAAAATCTAGAATCTTGGACTCAGAGTTAAATGTGATTATTTTCCCTCTAAGGCTACATAATTTTAAAAGAAAAATAATCTGTCCTATCTTTCCCCTGAGAAACTAATAAGGCTTGACCTAAATTGAGGCTCGTAGGATTGAAATTAGATATAGCAGAAAGTTTAATGGAATCTTAGAGAATCCCTCAGTATCTTCCAGTCACAATGTTTTCGTTTTAAAGAAAAGGAAAACACTCCACATTTCTTGAAGTCACTACAACGAAACACACCCACACATAACACTGAAAAATGTTCCACTGGATTCACCTTAAAGGCAGAAGAATGAGAGAGAACACTTCAAGAAGGCAAAGTATATGTCATATTCCTTTTTCAATTCCCCTTAGAATTGAACAAAATATAAGGTACAAACTAAGCTGTAAATATCTAATTTTGAGGAAATGCCTATAGCAAACTACCTAGTTGAATTATATGTATTTAAACTTAAGTAACCGAGCAACACCTATTTCTACAAAATAGGAACAGAGTGGGGAATGAATTAGCATTCCTTTTAAAAACTAATTTGATCCTTAACTAATTCAATATTGCCCAATCTTCCCTTGCTTCCATTTCATCAGCTGTAAAATGAAGTAATAATTGCGTCCACCTGATAAAAGTATTCTGAAGATTAAATTAAAATAGTTAATATAGATAATGTACTAAGGATTCTCCTTGACCTAGTGGGCATGACATACGCATGCACTATTAATATTGGGTTGCTTTCATTACAATGATAAGTGCATTGCTCCTGAAGTTAGACCTGCATTCAAGCCCCTATTTAATTAGTTGCAAACCATGAGCTTAAGAATAATATTTTACCTCTCTGAGCCAATTTTATCATCTTTGAAATGGTATAATGGAGTCTATGCCACATGGTTGCTTTACAGATAAATTTACAAAAAAATAAACCATAGGTAAAATTTTCAGCCTAGTACTGACTATATTCTCAGAGCTTACTAAATTGTTATTCTTCTCCCTCCCTGCCCTACCCATGTACAGATACTGGTATAGAGAGCACAGTATTTTAATATTCAGTCCTAAATATTCAGTTGTGAGGATGGAAAGGGCTCCTGAGATCTTTTAGACAGGACATATTGACACATTCATAAAATGTCAAACCAGAGAGGAAACAAGGTCAACATTACATTTATCTTTACAAAAGAAGGAGAAAATGATAACTTTGGAAATTAGAGACCGACCAACTTAGCTTTGCCATGGGAAACAAAAGTAAACTACATAATTTATGAGAAATATAACAGGACCTCTGAGGTAATACTAAAACATTGTCATTTTAGATGAAACGCTGAAGACCCTGGAAGATTAAAAGAAAGATCTGTGACGAAATTCCAGTTCTTATTTTGATGTTCCTGAAAATTTGTGTTGCTTGATCCACTCTAAGAGCTTAAGAAACGTTAGAAAGACAGGAGCGAGGGAAAGAGAATGGTGGATGGGAGGTATCAGTAAAGGAGAGAGACCAGAAGGCAGGAGGGAGCAATAGGGGAAGAGTCTATGGCATAGCTCAGCAAGCTTTTAACCGTGAAGAGTAATGGTGGTTGAAGTTGTAGGAAAAGCCAGAGGAATGAAGCAGGGGAAGAAGCAGCAATTTATTGAATATTTCCTGTCAGTCACTATGCCAAGCAGGAACCAACTCAATGTACCCCACTTAGGCTTTTTGCTACACTCAATAGAACTTCACTGTTGCAACCAAAGACAGTTGAGAAGAAATTTAAATCTTTCTGGCAGTTTCTGCCGGAAAAAAAAAAAAAGAGTCAAATAACTGTGATAATAATAAAATTAGATACACTGAAAAATTTCTCAGAAAGACATACTCCCCAGTTCTTATTCTCAATGTAGCTTGCAAATGCAGCTGCTAATTAAAACTTTCACCCCAAGTTCCAGATCTCTTAAACTTGCTCACAAACTCAGTCCACATAAGCTCCTTCTTTTTCTTTTTTCTTTTAGATCAAACTTCATTATACAGACCAACTTGTCTTCCTTGTGGGATTATTTGGTTAATGTCTCTATTTCCTATCAGTTCTACAACAAGGAAGATTTCAGGTTTGCCCCCCCCAGAAATATCTGTTTATCTAATTTATGTGTTTATCTTTTTTTTTAATCTCCTGACTACAATGCATAGCCAATGAGGAAACTCATTTGTTTTGTTTCCTGCTTTATCTCCAAGTCTAACACAATACCTAGTTTGAGTCAAAAGCTGTTTGTCACATGAAAATCTCTGAGTTATCTTCTTTCCCTTATTTTTTGGTTTCTACACCTGAAAAGAAGAAAATAAGGATATAAGGACACATCTTACAATGAAAATCCATTTTCCTTGATAGATCTTATGACTGAAAAAGGCGAGGACAGGTCCCCAAGTAAACTGCAAACACCCAATTTATTAAAAAAAACCTTGCATATTCATTGATTCAATTAGTGTTTACTTAATGGTGATTAGCATTATCTATATCGCAGAACGCTTTGGAAGGTTATAATAGTTTATAAGAGGCAATATATTCACATACAACGTTTTCTTATAGACATGAAACAATTTTATGAGAACAATTTGTGTTAATACACTTGATTTCACAAGACAGTTTGTGTCAATGTCAACTGAGTTATACATTCCGCAAAGGCTAGGAATGTTCACAGGTAGAGATTATTATAGGCTAGAGTAATCAGGGAAGATAAATGGGGCAGGTGATTAACTCATTTCGTACTAAACCCTACTCTGATGTTACTGAAAATATTTTTTTAAATATTTTGTGGTGTTATTAAAGAACTCATTCCTCTGACCACTGTCCTCTATATCATATGCAAATTGATAGTTATTATTTAATGATATGGCACAATAAAATACTGTATGCTAGTTCCATTCATTTATTCATCCATTCAACATTTAACAATTATGTGTTGATGTGTGAACAGATACAATATAAAAGCCACTGTTCAGGTTCTTATTTCAAAGCAGTGATGAGGACAGAAATACCCCCTATTTTCATGTAGCTCACATTTCAGTGTATGAGATTTCTAATAAAAAAGTAAAGAAACAAATAAGTAAGTGTGTTCACATTACTTTTTATGCAATCTTCCATACAGGAAATAAACTGGTTAATAAGAAATAGAGTGTTTTGGAGAGAGTACTTTAATAATACCAGTATGTGTTGGCATTGCTTTAACAAATTACATTTGGCTGATATCTGAAAAATGAGAATTAATTAGCCTTGTGAACTGCTGTGTGAAGAGATTTCCAGGTAAAATAATGACAGATGTAAAGTCCTGCATGTAGGAAAAGGCTTAGCTGTCCATGGAGAGGAAAATGATCTGATGTGGCCAGAGAATAACTATCCAGTTGTGGAATGTTGTAAGTCTAGAAAAATAGAAGTTAGATCATGATGTTGGTTTGTAAGCCATGAAAAAACAATTAGATTTTATTCAAAGAGCAATGTAAAGCAGCTGTAGAATTCTGATGAAACAAAGAAATAACATAGTATGATTAGGACTTGTGAAGATCCTCTGGGCTGCTGGAGAATGGACTCTACCAAGGACAGAGTGGAAACAGGGAGCCTAGGTAGGAGACAAGTGATTGTAGGAGACCAGAGGTGAGAAAAGAGTGACCAAGACAAAGGTGGTACATTGGAAATAGGCAGTAGTGATGGCTTAGAGCTCTCAGGGCCCACCTGTAGTCAGCCTCATCCGTGACTGCAGTGCTACATAATGGGATGGAGCAGAATGGATGTTGAGGGGATAACTATATTGTTCACTACAGCTTACATACAAATATTTTCAGATAAAGTAAAAGTGTTTAAGTTACCACAAAAGAAAAAGTAATGACCAAAGATGGAAAGTAGAGGGATTTTGCGTTAATATAAGTAAACAGTACTTTATAACTGAATTCTAATCATTCAACTACAAAATGGCCCACCTTGTAGTGTGGGAACACCTATCAGATATTAGCATTCACTGGAGCACAATTATAGAGAATAGACTATAATTCTGAGATACAGCAAGCAAATGATTTGAATTTCCTTTGCAGATCTAAGATTCTGTAAAGACAATGTGGCATATTTTTCCATCACAACATAGTTACCCTGCAATTCTGAGAATCTAGACAGTTAAGAGAGTTTAAACAGTTAAGATAATTAACAGTTATCTAAATATTTTTTCACATACCAGATATTATAGTATCTGTCAATGATGTTATGAATACAGGGTATATTTGGCACTTGTTTTCTTCTCTTGAGTTAAGTCTACTATGTATCTGGTATTGGTGGAATTTCTGCTCTTAAGTCTTAAGAAGTTACTTTATTGCTACAAATTCTGGACAAGAAGAACATTTGTAAGCTTCTTTTTGATGACATGTCTCATTTTAATATATAAAATCTCTTTGCCAACAGTCAAGATCTAGGTTAAAAGACACTGAATCCACACCTTTCCTCACACTCTGCTCTATTCAATGACCTTAGACTGTATATTTCCTAGCCAATCCATCTCTCAAGTTCATGTCAATGATTACAAGAGAATGCAGAAGAATTAACAGAAACTCGGTACTACAAAATAAACTCACGACTCTTCCTCAAAATAAGTGAGCCACTAGTGGAATCTTAAAATAAAAGAATATTTAATTGTTTCAACAAAAGACAATGCATTTTCCTCACTTCTAAGCCATTCTGCCAATGTCCTGAAGTCATTAAACCACAGATTTGTGGCTAAGCCTCATCAAAAATTATAATTAATATGTACTCACTGATTTACAGTTTTCATTCAGTTTTTCAAGTATTCAGTTATTATATCTTCAAGATGATGAGGAACTATCATTCAATTTCACCAATGAGGATACAAAAGAGCAGAAAAGGTAATGAACTTACCGTAGGCCAAAGAGGAGTTCCATCTTCCCCATAATGAAAATCATGTGCTCCCACAAAGAGGTTGATGCAGGTTTTGTGTAGCCTGAATCTTATACAATTTGGGATGTGTGTAGGGAACAGCTCCATATAAGAAAAATAATACAAATTTTAAACATACTATTAGTCATGAAATATGACTATTTATCAATGAGAAAAGAAATTGAAAAATTTAAAGACTGAAAAATACAGCAACAATCACAAAATCAAAAACAGTACTATATTTTCAGTAATTACTTCCTGACACACGTCTCTAATACTTTTTTCTTACATTTTTCTCCTTATTATCTGACCACTTGTCTATAAGGCAAAGGTTTCATAATTTTATAGAGTAAATTCAAAGATAATCCAATCTTTCCTTGAACTTTTTTGGCCAAAGTGCTTTATTGATATTTAGATATTTATATCCCAAGACAGGAGAGAAACATTTTGTCTCTTTAGCATCTCAAAAATGTAATAAGAGGTACACATCCTGGGGCTGACAAAAAGGGGAACATGAGTGGACATGATACACAGTTTGAATTTTTGATATTTACATATACATACACATACAGTGAATAAATAATTTGCATGTGTTATTACAACTTAGCCTCATAAACAGGAAGGAATTGTTATTTTCCCCATTTGACAGATCAGGACACTGGGGCTCAGAAAAGTCAGACATTTTGGCAAAATTCACAAAATGACCATGTGGTGGGTTCATGTCCATACTTCCTGACTACAAACCTCATGTTCATCCATATACTGTTCTGTTACACCTTGATGTGAGATAGCTTAATAAAATGAAGGGAGGGGTATTCTATATGGAAGGGAAGAAACAAGGCATCCGCTTTCCAAATCTCAAATATTCTTTAGATCTCCCAGCCTATGCTCCTGGGCAACAATGAGCTAACATTTCCATTCTCTTCATAGAATGCATGGCACTATGGGGTCAGGCATCCTCTTTTGTAGTCAAGACCTGATAATTACCAAACCATTTTTGTTACTGTTGGTCCTTTTTTCATATTCTGTCATTTGGACTTTTCCTGCAGTGACTTTTTTTTATTTCAGAATAGTACAGTGGTACAAATGTTTAGGTTACATATATTGTCCTTGCACCACCCAAGTCAGAGCTATAAGTGTGCACATCCCCCAGATAGTGCACACCACACCCGTTAGGTGTGAATTTACCCAACCCCTCCTCCCCCCTCCCACCTGCCCGACACCCGATGAATGTTACTTCTATATGTGCACGTAAGTGTTGATCAATTAGTACCAATTTGGTGGTGAGTATATGTGGTGCTTGTTTTTCCATTCTTGAGATACTTCACTTAGGAGAATGGGCTCCAGCTCCATCCAGGTGACTTTTTATCTTAGACAGAAAGGACAAGTGTATTCTCTGCATGCTCAAATGACCCAGATTCACATTCCTGGAGAATTTGGAGTTGCCAGATAGGACACATTTGATGAAAACATAGCACATTTAAAATACCTCTTTTATGTTTACTACTTGTCCATAGCCAGGATTGTACTAAATATCAACCACATTGCTTGAATACAGAAAAAGAAATCTATTTTCTCTTGATAATATTGAAGTCCTTATGCACATGAGTCAAAAGTTTAACAAGCCCACACAGGAGGAAAATAATTTTTGAAAGAAATAAGCTCTAAAACTGTTTATGTACTTTTCAGAGGAATATTTATGTTAAATAATTATGAATATATAATTTCTCAGATCATTTTCTATATTTACATAATCTTCTATTTCTTAAAGTGCTTTTAGGATCTGTGAAGAAAAACTAACTTTGAAGTCTCCTTTTTGAAATGCTTTCCTTTTTCCATTTTCCATATTTTAGCTCTTCTCATATTCTGATTTGCCCCTGTATTCACAGTTACTATTTATACACCAGTACCATTTAAAGCTGTAATTCCCCTAAGGAATATCTTCTCTGATTACATGAGAGTCTTAAATATTATATAAATTATTTTTCTGTAGGTATTGAATTGCCCTAAAAAATCTGAACATTTTATTGAAGTTTCAAGAATTATGCCTGAGTTTAACAAGTAAGGGAAAAATGGTTCCAAAAAAAGCATAGTTGTTTAAACCAATGTAGTATGCCATGAGTAAACGGTCAAAAAATAAAAGTTTGGCCCAAAAAAAGATACTACAAACAAAGGGTCATGTGAGCTGATAGAAGAAAAGGATTACTTGTCATCAAATATTTTAATACATGGGCAGTGGAGAGCCATAGAACTTTGTTCAGGAAAGGAATCGCACTGTCAAATATGTTATTTAGGAATACGATTGTAAGGAAATTGTAGTGCAGTATGAGAACTGGAAGAGCTGGAGTTGGGGAAATCAGTTAGGAGGACAGGTGTGATATGATGAAGAAAAAAGAACTCAACTGGATAAATAGAATATTTTTACTTGCATTTGCCAATATAGAAATCTTCTGGATTATTCAAGAGAATAATGTTCATAAAAATCATATGAAATATTTTCCATTTCTTTACCATCTTTCATTTTTCCAGAAAAATACAGCAACATCAGTTTGATATAGAATCATAAAAAGGAAACTGAGTGAAAATTTATCCAAATTGCTATTCCTTTTTCAAAAAATATTTATTTAATGTAATATAAAGTATGTATATATACCAGATATGTATCTCAGTGAGTTTTTCAAGATGACTACCCCTGTAATCAGCATTTAGACACAGAATTAAAACAATATCAGCACCACAGAAATCCAAACTTTCCCCCTTCAAGTAAATACACATTCAGATCCTAGTTTGAGCCAACTTTACTTTGAGCCAAACTTCTTTTAAGATATTAATTAAAAGAAATGAACATTGCTAAAGCATTCGTGTTTATAGACATAAATAAATACATAGTTTTAAAAGTGCAAAGTGAACATTGTTTAGCTGAAGAGAAATTATAGTTATTGGTCCCATATTCTTATCTGTTCTCCATATTTTTAAATTTATTTATTTATTTAGATATATTGTAACTTTAGAGAAAAGTTGTGAGAATATTGCAAAGAATTCCTGTATGCCCCTCACATATCTTCGTGAATTAATTCTATTTCATCCTGTTTGCTTTATCTAACTATTCATCTACCTACGTGGCTATAATACTTAACCATGTGAAAATAAGTTGGAAGCATTGGGCCCATTTATCTCTCAATACAACAGTGTATATTTCCTAAGTATGAGAGTTTTCTTTTACTTAACAGCAGTAAAGTTATCAAAAAATACAATACCATTATTTAATTCATACCCCATATTCAATTATCAATTATCTCAATAATGTCCTTTATAATTTCTTTTTATTCTGATCTAAGATACAAAGCAAGACGAGGCATTGCTCATTTCTTTAGTTTCTTTTAATCTAGAATCTTTAGTCTTTCCTGTTTCTGTTATTTTTAAAGAATTAAGATCACTAATTTTGCAGAATGGAACTGAGTTGGGTTTAATTATTGTTCCTTCATGATTAGATCCATGATAAGTACTTCTTGCAGAGATAGCGCATTAGTGATGTTGTGTCCTCAGTGCATCATATTAATTTTGTTGGTTGCCCAATTAGTGGTGATGCTACATTGGATCCTTTGTTTCATGTCTTGTCTGCCAGATTTATTTTTGAAGTTATTTTTTACCTTTGTAATTAGTATCTTATGGAGACACTAGAGATGTATAGACATGCACCTTCATCTACCTATCATCAACCTATCATCTCTCTATATTTCAAAATTTTATTTTTTCACTGAAAAATATATTTAAAAATGCATAGTAGGTTACAGAGCTCATTCTCATTTCTTTTTATAGATTTATGTTATATATTACTCTATATATTCAACTAATCTCCCATATATGGGCCAATGAATTTTGTTCTAGTATTTTGCAACTTAAAATAATGATGCACATAATAATCTTGTGTATTTTCCAAAAACGTATATCCAGGATAAAGTCCTAGAAGTAGAACTACTAGTAGTCAAAAGGAAAATACATATGCACATTGCAAATATTGACAAATCTATAAAGATTGCACTATTTTGCTGTCTCACGAAGAAAATAGAGTGCCTGATTCCACAAAGCATTACTAAGAGAATCAAGATTTTTAATTTTTGCCAATTTGTTTGTAAGGTGTCATTATTCTCTTGCTGCTGGGAAATTTGTTCATCTTATCTTTTTTTCTTAGTACATGTTGCTTGGGTTTGCTGAAATTCTTGAATCAATAAATTTATGTCTTTAACTAAAATTTGGCTAATGTTCTGCCATTGTTTCTTTGGTTTTGTTTTTAAATTTAACCCCACTCTGACACTCCTCCTCTTCCAGAGTGTCAATTACACACATAATAAACTTTCGGTATTGTTCCACAGGTGCTGAGTTTCAGTTTCTTTCTCTTTCTCTCTCTTTTCTGGCTCAAATTGAATAACTTCTATTGATCTGCCTTTAAGATCACTGGTTATTTCCTGTCCCGTATTTATTATGTTGTCCTATCCATTTAAAATGTCATTATAGATACTGTATTTTTTTAGTTGCAGGATTTTTATTTTGTTATTTTTAATAATTTCTATTTATCTGTTTCAGTTTCCTATTTTTTCATTCATTAAACGCATATTTTTTTACAACATTAAGCACAACTGTTTAGGTGCCTTAAAATACTTGCTGCTAATTCCAATATCTAGTTCACCTTAATTGAGTATGTTCTTTATATGTTGAGTAATTTTGATTGTATCCTGTACATTGTGAATGTTATACAGTAGAGATCATGGATTCCCTTATATTCCACCAAGGTTTGATCTTTTCCTCATTTATTTTGGTAGGAAATTAAGTTGCTTAAACTCAAATTTAAGCTCTCATTTGGATGTCTGCTCAAATCTCAGTTCCTGTCTTTCATTCTTAGCTGGACTATTTTTGGTCTGTCTCATGCATATATAATTTGTGACAATTCTAAAATGTAAAAAAATGTGTTGAAACCTTAAAATAAGAGTCAGAGTGACTTTCCTGTCTGTGACTTCTCCCTCACCTTCTAGCAACTGTGGATGACCCTAGTTTTATTTTTGGGGTCTTCCGGTCTAAAGATTATGGTTTTTCCATTGGGAATTTAGAGCTCTAAATAGCTGTGACTATGGTTTACCCTTAGGATAAAAGCCAAAAAAACTGGAAACATCCCTTGCCTCATTCTTCTTCTAAGTTAACTTCCGGTTGAAGATGCCTGGCTTTATTCACTTTTTATGCCTTCAGATAGTATTTAAGTTTGCATTTTTCCAGGGAAAGGGTGGGTTTTTTAAATTCTATTTGTTTTTCATGTTGATTTGTGGTGATTTCAGTAGATGTGTGGAATGTTAGGATTTAGGTAAATACCTCGGGCTTCTGGAATTTCTCCAACTGATGCTTGTTTTCCTATCAATAACATTAGGTTTCAGACAAACATAGCTGTTATATTTGCTGCTTGGCTACCAGAATCATGCATATATTATGTATTCTCTATGTTGCATAAACAATCAGGAAAAAAAGTGACTCACTTAGTAAATATGTATAATGTAATGTAAATGATATGGCTTCTGTTGTCTAATATAATTGTATTGGAAACCTAACTTTGGTGCTCACTTGCTATACTTTCCCAGTCACATGAGCTTTCTAGGCCTTACTCCTTATAATTTTGAAATAGGAACAATAATACTTTTCTCACAAATAAGATAATGCATGTAAGACAGTATTGAATATATAAACTTTCACATCCTTAATTTTATGTATGATGAAACTGAGGTTCTGTACAGTGAGGTTAACAGCCCAAGGTCACTTGTCAGGCCAAAACCAGGTTTGGAGCCTAATATTATTTGTTCCTTTTTTATTGGTCCTTAATTTGGTCCTTAATTTCTTAATTGGTTCTTTTCAGGATCTTATGCTTTTTTATTTTATATACATACATATATATACACACACATACAAACACACTTATTTAACTAAAAAGGGCCAACACTTTGAATTTTACCAGTCCTTTTCATATTGCTATTATTTGCAAGTTGAAAAACTTCTGTGAATCTGAATGATAACATTACTAAAGTCAGGTCAAATCTTGTCTCAGTGTTGAGGGAACAATAACTAAAATACATATAAGGTGTTTTGGATATTGTTAATGCATAATAATGTTAGTTGATTTTCTTGGATTTTTGTATAAGTCCTTAAAATATTTGCAAAGTATTTTTTAATTGTCTTGTCACTAATTGGATATTTATTTTAACTGTTTTGTGATCCATACCATGTAATTCTTCAACCACAGTGATGTCCTGTACTATACTCTATTTGTCAGTAAAGCCCGATGTATTTTCCAATCTTGGGAGTAACTGAATTCTGCAGCAAACAGGGGAGTAACCCCAGAACTTTGTCCTCATGTCGACATTTTTCTCTCTCCTCTTCCAGAAAATGCATGTAATAGTGACATTACAATGAACTCAAATTTGACCTGCTTAAAGCCAGAATGCACAAACGTGTACTCCCTTTGGCAGAGTAATATCTATTGAGAGCAGAGACAAGAATGGCTGAAGCATATTTCTTTCCATGGTTTATATATAGTAGACAGGTATAGCATTCAAAAGATTCAAATGTATCCCCAGGGGCAGTCTTCTTCCAGGTAAAAGTTATGTTTTCTTAACTTCTCTAAAAGTTTTCTCATTTGTCCCCACTATCTAAAGACAATTTATGTTGAGGTCAGGTTGATGCTGCAAGACAAGGCACAGGGCTGTCTGAGATTTTCATTTCAGGCTGCCTCTCTGATTTAAACTCCAAGTGCTAGAGTCAGAGCCTCAAGTATAACTCACTGTTTTTTTTTTTCATCTAAGAGTATTCTATTGTTGAAGGTACAAGAACTTATTTTTCTTGTCCTTATTTTAAAGAATGAATTTCAAATGTAGACACTAGCTCTCTTTCACAAAGAGAAAGCCTTCATATTTAAAATGCCAGTTGAAAGAAGATAGTTTTCTATAATTTATTGAATTTGAATTTTCAGTGAAAAAATATTTTACTCTCAAACATAGGTGAGCCACTTTTGAACACTCTTATAATATGACTTTGAATATATCAAAGATAAAATCAATCACATTGAATGATGATATTGATGGAGATGATTCATGATGATTTATCCAATATTAAAGAATGTTCAACATGCAAATAATCAGTAGTGTTTATATATACTACCAATAAACTATTTGAAAAAGATATCAAGAAAGCAATCTCATTTTCAATAGTTGCAAAAAATACATGGGAATAAATTTAATCAAGGAGGTTAAAGATTTGTACATTGGAATTATAAAACATCGATGAAAGTAATTGAAGAAGATAAAAATAAATGGAAAGATATCCGTGTTCATGAATTGGAAGGATTAATATTGTTAAAATGTCTATACTACCCAAAAAGATCTACCAATTGAATGCAATCCCTATCAAAATTTCAATGACATTTTTCATAGAAAGAGAAAAAAAAATCCTAAAGTTTGTATGGAATCACTAAAGACCTAGAATAGCCAAAGCAATTCTGAGCACAAAAAGAAAGCTGGAGGCATCACACTACCTGATTTCAAAATATGCTACAAAGCTATGGTAACCAAACCAGCATGATACTGACATTAAAACAGACATATAAGCCACTGGAACAGAATAGAGTATTCAGAAATATATCCACACATTTATGGTCAATTATCATTGAAAAAGGTGTCAAGAATACAAAATGGTTAAAAAACAGTCTTTTTAAAAAATGGTGCTGAGAAAATTGGATATCCACATGCAGAAGTATGAAATTGGACTTTATCTCATACCATATACAAAAATTAAAATATAAAAAAAATCAAAATGTATTAAAAAATTAAACATAATACCAGAATCTGTAAAACTAGAAGAAAGCATAGGGAAAAAGGTTTTTGACATTGTTTTTGGTAAAGATTTTTTTAACATGAATGACCCCTAAAGCACAGACAACAACAATAAACAAAAGACAAACAGATTGCATCAAACTAAAAAGCTTCTTCACAGCAAAGGAAGCAATCAATGGAGCGAATAGATAATATAAGGAAAAGGAGAAAATATTTACATACCGTACATCTGATAAAAGGCTAATATCCAAAATATATACAGAAATCAAACAACTCAACAGCAAGAAAACAAATAATCCAATTAAAAATGGGCAAAGGACCTGAATAGACATTTCTCAGAAGAAAACATACAAATGGTCAACAGGTATATGAAAAATTACTCAAAATCATTAATCATCAGATATGCAAATTAAAATTACAATTAGATATCACCTCACACCTGTTAGGATGGTTATTATCAAAAAGATGAAAGATAAGTTTTGGTGATGATGTGGAGAAAAGGAAACCCTTGTGAATTGGTGGGAATATAAATTAGTTACGGCCATTATGGTAAACAGCACGGAAATTCCTAAAAAAATTAAAAATAGAAATATCATATGATCCAGCAATTCTACTTCTGAGTATATATCCAAAGGCAATGAAATTGGTATGTCAAAGAGATATCTGTACTCTTATGTCCACTGTAGCATTATTAACAATATCCAAAATACAGATGGGATCAACCTAAGTGTCTGTCAATGGATGACTGGATAAAGAAAATATGATATATATACACAATGGAATACCATTCAGTCTTATAAAAGAAGGAAATCCTGTCATTTGCAACAACATGGGTGAACCTGGAGGATATTATATTAAGTAAAATAAGCCAGACACAGAAAGGCAAGTACTGCATGATGTCATTCATATTTGGGATTTAAAAATAGTCAATTTATGGAAGCACAGAGTACAATGGTGGTTACTAGGGTGGGGAGCAGGGAGGTGATAGACGATGTGGACATGATGGTCAAAGGGTACAAAGTTTCATTTAGATAGGAGGAATAAATTCTGGGCATCTCTTGTACAGCTTGGTGACCATAGTTAATAATGTATTGTGTACTTGAAAATTGTTAAGAGAATAGATTGTAAATGTTTGCACCACAAAAATAAATAAGCATGTGAAATGATGGATATGTTAATTAGATTGATGTAGTCATTTCACAATGTACACATATATCAAAACATCATGTTGTACCCCACGAATATATACAATATTATTTGTCAGTTAAAATAAAAATAAAAAATAAAATAAAATAAAATAATAAAACAATAAATAAATTAACCATTTTCCTTCCTGGCCCATTAAAAAAATAAAAGGAAAGCACAAAAACCCAGAATAAGAAAAAAAGAAGATGAAATAACCAAAAGAGTTTAAGTATAAAGACCCCACACATCATTAAATAGCATTTTATTTACAATATTTTTAAAAAGTCTTCTTAAAATTATTGTAGGATATGGGGTGGCATCAGGCAAATTATATTTAAAAACAGTAATTCATAGAGGAAAGCAAAACACTGTAGCTACTTTTATGTGAGAGCAACTGTCAAACCCGGTAAACCTGAACTTTAGATTTAACAGCCTTCGAAGACTTGGATAAATAAAGTAGAAATCTGGGCCTGCTCAAAATAAGGAATCTTATATGAGAGTTTCTCCTTATAAACTGGGGCAACAAAAGCCTATACACCCTCAGGTAAAGCTGAAACTGAGACATTTGCCTTGACTGTGAGTGTTGAAAGAGTCCTATACTAGTATCTTCATTTACTTTTTCTTTGTTCTTGGTCTTGTGCAGTCTCATTCTGGGCTTGCATTTGTTTTGTTTGTTGCTATTTTTATTTAACATGCTTGTCATTCTTGAATCTGTATATTGATATCGTTCATCACTTGAAAATTATCAGCCATTGACTCTTTATATATTGCTAAGGTTGGCTTGTGGTTATGATTTATTAGGGACAGGGAACTTGTCCATTTTAATAGATGAGCAAAAACTATAGAACTCTTTTATAAAAACTCATAGCACGCTATGAAGAGAAAAAAATATATTTAATCTAATTAAGAGTATCTACCACAAATGTCCCCTAAACATAACCTTTATTGAACAAATATTAAAAAGACTTTCATTTGTGATCAGGAACATAACAAGAATGTCCACTATCATTATTTTAAAATATTGCTCTAGAATTTCTAATTTGTAGAGTAAGACAATTAAAAGGGTATAAAGATTAGAAATGGAGGGCTGTCCTTATTTGTAAGTGATATAATTTCATATAGTTAATACAAAAGAATCAATACTAAGTTATTAGAATTAATAGGAAAGTTTAGCAGGGTGCCAAGTTGAAAAAAAATTCATAAACTAATTGTATTTCTATGAACTAGTGATAAAAAAATAAAATTAAAACAAAATGTAAATATGATTTATATATTTTACAGAACTCAAAATATCAAATACACAAGAATAAATCTAACAATTTGTATGCAAAATCTCTTAGAAAATGAAAACAAAGAAAAAAACAAGATTTATTAAGAGATAATAAAGTATTTCTAAATAAATGGATAATTATACTATAGTGATAGAATGGAAAATTCAATACAATCAATTCTGGTACAGCTATTGTTTTGAAATGTTATTTTCCCAATGCACTTGATATATTAGAAAACAATTTCAGCATTAGGCAAATTTTGTGTTTGCTTTTGTGCAATTTCAAAAGTGAGAAACAACAGGTGAATGCAAAGCCTGTACATGGCTGAACTGAGCCATGTAGGAATACAGAAAAACTCATACACATTTCAAACACCTACCAGCTGTCTCAGTTTGCCATGGTTGTTATGAGCCACACCCATCTACATCTGGTATTACAATTTTCTATCTGATTTCAAATAACCCTTCTTCCACCACTTCACAATAACTCACAAGTGGCAACCATTCTAATGCCTACTTCCACAGGAAACATCAGCTGTTTTTCAAGGTAAAGTGCCATATTTACTATTGTCTATATGTATTTTTAATGATTTAACATATGTAAAATTGTGTTTTTTTAGTAGGTTCCTATATTTTTATGTATTATGAATATTGTTTTTCGAGTGTTTTTCCCCAACACTGCTTTTCCCATGGCCCTTTGGTTTTTACTGAGTGATTTTGCACAGAAAAGAGATTTTTAGAAACAAATATGCTGAGTTATAGGTTTTCTGATTATATTGGAAAGATTTTAATTATCACCAAATATTTTTGTACATTCAAGGCAATTGAAACTAAAACTTCAGCAGGGTTTGTGTGTTTGTGCGTGTGTGTGTGTGCGTGTAAGCTGATTTTTTAAGTTGTATGGAAATGCAAAGGGTTAAGACCATATTGAAAAAGAAGAACAAATTGAAAGGCCACTATTCCTGACATCAAAAGTTATTATAAATCTAGAGTGATTTGAGAAAGAAATGATTTTCCAGAGAGAGACAAAAAGGCCAATATATCAGAATACATAACCAAAAAATTAACCTATACATATATGGATGTTTGAAATATGATGTACCTTTTTAGATCAATAGGAAAAGAACAAGATTTTCAATTAGTGATGTTGGGAATTTAGGTATGCATTTCGTATAAAAATGAAATTTAACCTCTACCTCACATTGTATACAAAGTCAATTCCTGGGGTATTAAAGTCTGAAATGTTAAGGACAAATTTATGAAAGTTTTAAGGATAAATTAGTAAAATATCTTTATGTCTTCAGATAGGGAATATATTCTTTAACAAAAGACGGAAAGTAATAACTATATTCCTAACAGTACTTTCAATTTCACTTAAATTAAGAATTTCTGTTCCTCAAAAAAACACTACAAAGAGAGTGGGAAAAAGTCATATAGTAAGGGGTATGATTTAAAATACATGTTGACAAATGATTAGTCTTTAGAATAAATGAAGATCTTCTACAAATTCATTAGAAAAATATGAAAAACTTTTAATCAGATACTTTATCAAATCACAAATCCATATGGCCAAAATATATTAATGGGAGCTCAACTTTGTTAGCAATCAAAGAAAGACCAATTGGAGCAACAATCAAATATCATTCCACAAGTAAAGTGTTGGCAAAAATTAAAAATCAAATCAGTTCTAGTTAGTAATGTGGATTTTTAACTCATGGGAGCTGTCATACATTACTGCTTGGAAATTGAATTATTATGTATTTTTACGTATATATTGTCTGCCTAAACCCAGCAAATTTGAAGATATTCATATTTTATGACTCAGTATTTCAATTCCCAATAATACACCCTAGAGAAACCCTTGCATATGTCCAACAGGAGATATATAAATGATACCAATGTTTTAAGACTTAGCCTGGGTTAACATGGGCTTTGTTTAATGCTATTTCTTTTTAATATTTAAAATAGGTTATATATTATATATATGTTTTATTATTTACTATTATTTGCATAGTGTCACATGCATGATATATTTTATCATTTCAAAATTTTCGGGAGAATCATAAATTCTGACATTAATAATAATATAAAAATTGACTTCATTGTCAAACTTTATGCAATTAAGTTTGAAAACCTAGATTACAAAGGATAATGTACTTGAAAAAAGTAAATTTTTCAAGTAAAAATTGAAAAAAGAAAGTGTACCAAAATGCCTCCAGGAAAGCTGAAAATCTATACAAATTGCCCAAGGTAATTAAGGAAATTAACTTTTCCTAAGAAAACACCAGGCTCAGATGATTTTATGTAAGAATTTTACCAAAGATTTAAAGGACAAAAAAACTTAATGCCTGTTAAAGTGTTCCAAATTATACAAAATAAACACTCTCAATTATTTTTATCTACTTAATATTAAGTTAAAAACACAATAAAGAATGTAAAAAAACAAATCTACAGTCAAATCTCTACTAGGAATACTAGCAAACAATCAAGAGCTAATTATAAGAATATTAAATAATGAGTAAGTGATGATTAGAAATGATGGAATTATTACATCTTAGAAAATATATTGATATTATTCTCCATATCAATTAATCAAAGGAGAAATTAAGATGATCAGCTCCATGAATAACTTTTTCAAAAGCCATTTTGTAAAATAAAACAGCTATTCTTATGGAGGACCAAGAAGTAGATGGGTATTTCCTTCCATGAAAATCATTTAATATATTGACATTAATCCAAAGTCAACTATGTGCTTAAGGAAGTTTCACCAGAAATATTTACATTGTTGTTGAAAAAAAGAAAAGACCATACATTAACAGAAAAATTTTGAAACAGTGTATGAAATTACTGGAATAAAATTGCACAAGAGAAAAAAAGAAGAATGTAAATAAGAGAGAAGGAAATAAATATAATTTATTTGTCCATTGGCAAAGTATATGATTGTACACATAAGAGTACTGTATATGATTATATACTTCACATAAACTAAAAGGATCCTCTGAGAACAATTAGTAACAATAAGAAAAGTCAGGAAGGCACAGAAATTAATAGACTTCATAATACAAACCACAACCAGTTAGAATTTATAAACTACTAAAACATTCCACATGTAGTAGCCCATATAATAAAGTACAAATAAAAAAGAATAAAATGAAATACCTATGAATAAAAAAGTACCAAAATTCATAAAAGATAAATAAGTATTTAATGCTAATGATAATCATAAAATGACCACTGAACAGAGGGGAAATTTTATCATATTCTTGTAAAGAAAGACACAATTTCATAAGCATTTAAAATCTACTTCAGTTAATTCATACATCTATTTGACCCAATACAAATTCCAATAGGTACCTTTTTGGGAGAATTAGATTAGTTGTTTCTACAGTCATATGGCAGAATTAATACGTAGGTGAAGCCAGAATAATTTTGAAAGAGAGTAGTAATAAGTGGAATAATGCATAACAGATATTTAAATATTATTATAAAATTAAAATAGTTAAAATGGTGATGTTGAATAGACAGATCAATGTGACAGAATGGAAAGTGCAGAGACAGGATAAAATATATCACACAATTATTATTTGACAAAGATAATATGTCAGATAATTTAAGACATATTATTAAATAAAATGTTGTATAACATTTTATTAAATAACATGGGTCTAAAAAGGTAAAATGAATTAATAAAGCAAAAAAGCTGTCTAAAAAGTAAAAATGGAGTAATAAATAAAAAAATACATATAAATAAATTCGTGTTGGAATATGTACTTAAACTTAGTCAGAAACCTATAATAATACTAGAAAAATAGTAATGTAGAGAAATTTAAAGATCTCAAGCTGAAGGTGGTCTATTTAATGTGACATGAAACCCCAAAACAATACATTAGAGGCTTTATAGAGTTCAAAATAATAAAAAAGTGTGAAAAAGGCAACTGAAAACATCCAAACTCAAATAAAATTGGGAAATGCATTTGTGTTTTATTATAATACATGGGAAAGGATATATATTTCCATATATGAGGAAATATTCATAAAACTATCCATATCAAAATGAAATAATCAAACACAGGCAAAATATATGAAGATGATGATTATTAACAGGAAAGAAAATATAAAGGTCTTAATGAATTGGAAAGATGCCCAATCTTTGCCATAAAAGAATAATTCAAAATTTAACACACTCCAAGATACCTTTTATTTTTTTTTACTTATTTGATTGGTAATGACCAAACAGTTGCTAAAACATTGTGAGGGTGATTGTGCAAAAAACCAGATACTCTCCTGCTTTTCTCATGAGAATATAAACTGGTATAACATTTATAAAGGGAAGTTTGACATGGTAGGGCTTTCCATCTATTTACATCCTCTGCAATTTCTTTTCTCAGTGTTTCATAATTCTCTCTATATAGGTCTTTGACCTCCTTAGTTAGATATGTTCCTAAATATTTAATTTTCTTTGGTGCTATTGTGAAAGGTATTGCATCTTTAATTTGTTTCTCGGCTTGATTGTTATTAGCGTATATGAAGGCTATGGATTTGTGTGTATTAATTTTGTATCCTGAGACTTTGCTGAATTCATTTATCAATTCCAGTAATCTCTTGGTTGAATCTTTGGGGTTTTCTATGTATAATATCATATCGTCTGTGAATAGTGAAAGTTTGACCTCTTCTGCCCCTATCTGGACGCCCCTGATTCCTCTGCCTTGTCTACTTGCTGTGGCCAGGACTTCCAGCACTATGTTGAAAAGAAGTGGAGATAGAGGGTACCCTTGTCTGGTGCCAGTTTTAAGGTGGAATGCTTTCAATTTTTTCCCATTCAGTATGATATTGGCTGTGGGTTTATCGTATATGGCTTTAATAGTTTCTACGAATGAGCCATCTATGCCTATATTGTTAAGAGTTCTTATCATAAAAGGATGCTGGATTTTGTCAAAAGCCTTTTCTGCATCTATTGAAAGGATCATATGATCTTTGTTCTTGCTTTTATTTATATGGTGAATTACCTTTATAGATTTGCATATGTTGAACCATCCCTGCATCTCGGGAATGAAGCCCACCTGATCGTGATGAATTATTTTTTTGATGTACATTTGGATTCGGTTGGAAAGCCCTACCATGCCATTGGATAGGCAGAGTCAACATAGTAAAAATGGCTTTGCTACCTAAAGTGATTTACAGAATCAATGCAGTCCCTATCAAAATACCAACATCATTTTTTACCGATCTAGAAAAAATAATTCTATGCTTCGTGTGGAACCAGAGAACACCCCATCTAGCCAAAGCAATCTTAAGCAAAAAGAACAAATTGGGAGGCATCTATCTACCAGACTTCAAACTATACTACAAGGCTATAGTAACCAAGACTGTATGGTATTGGCACAAGAACAGAGACGTAGATCAATGGAACAGGACTGGGAACCCAAATATAAAACCAACCTCACACAGTCACCTGATCTTTGCTAAATTCCAAAAAAATGTACACTGGGGAAAAGATTCCCTATTCAACAAATGGTGCTGGGAAAACTGGATGGCCATATGTAGAAGACTGAAACTGGACCCACACCTCTCACCTCTCACAAAAGTCAACTCACAATGGATAACAGATCTAAACCTAAGACATGAAACCATAAGAATTCTCGAAGAAAACATTGCAAAAACTCTTATGGACATTGGCCTAGGCAAAGAATTTATGAAGAAGACCACCAAAGCAATCACAACAGCAACCAAAATAAATACATGGGACCTGATCAAATTAAAAAGCTTCCGCACAGCCAAGGAAACTATCACTAGAGTGAACAGACAACCTACAGAATGGGAGAAAATATTTGCATGCTACACCTCTGATAAAGGGCTGATAACCAGAATCTATACAGAACTTTGGAAAATCAACAAGAAAAAATCAAACAACCCTATTAAAAAATGGGCAAAGGACACGAACAGAAACTTTTCCAAAGAAGACAGAATAATGGCCAGCAAACATATAAAAAATTGCTCAACTTCTCTAATCATCAGGGAAATGCAAATCAAAACCACAATGAGATATCACTTAACTCCAGTGAGATTGGCTCATATCAAAAAATCCCCAAATAACAAATGTTGGCGGGGATGTGGACAGATAGGAACACTCATACACTGCTGGTGGGACTGCAAATTACTACAACCTCTATGGAAAGTAATATGGAGATACCTCAAAGAATTAAAAGTAGAATTACCATTTGACCCAGCAATCTCACTACTGGGTATTTACCCAGAGGAAAAAAAGACATTTTATAATAAAGACATCTGCTCTCGAATGTTTACAGCAGCACAATTCACAATTGCAAAGATGTGGAAACAACCCAGGTGCCCATCAATACACAAGTGGATTAATAAAATGTGGTATATGTATACCACGGAGTATTACTCAGCAATAAGGAACAATAGTGAATTAACACATCTGGTATTATCCTGGTTGGAGCTAGAACCCATTCTTCGAAGCGAAGTGTCACAGGAATGGAAAAACAAGCACCACTGGTACTCACCATCAAATTGGTACTAACTGATCAACACCTACATCACACAGGGCAATAATATTCATCAGGGGGCAGGCAGACGGGAGGGGGGTTGGAGGGGATGGGAAAAACTCTCACTGAATGGATGCGGGGAGCACAGTTTGGGGGATGACCATGATTGTAGCTCTGACACGGGCAGTGCATGGGCAATGTATATAGCCAAAGTGTTTTACCCCCATAATATTCTGAAATAAAATAAATAAATAAATTTAAAAAATAAAAAACTAAAAACAAAACAAAACAAAAAAAACAAAAAAGGGAAATTTGACAGAATTTATAAGTTACAAATGCATCCACACTCTGAACCTTCAATTCCAATTATGGAAATGTGTATTATAGTGGCAATCACACATGTTAAATGACATGGAGCATTGTTCCAAAAAAAAAAATTGGAAAGAACTGAAATGTCCATCAGTAGGAAGCTGCTTCAATAATTTATGGTGTATTCGTAAAGAAGTATTGTACAGTTGTAAAATCAAATATATAAGCCCATATGGAACAACCTTGAAAATATATCTTAAGTGAATTTTAAGTGAATAAACAAAAGTGTAGAATAGTGAATATAACACCCAGTCATTCTGAAAAGAGTAGGATATGTGTGCGTGTGCGTGTGGGTGTGTATTGAGAGACAGAGAGAGAGAGAGAATATGTAAGCGATTATCTCTGCAAGAATACATATGAAAGCAGAAAATTGATGCCCTCAAAGAGAAAAACTGAATGGCTAGGCACTACAGTGAAAGGAGAATTTTCACAATATATTATCTCCTGTTTTCTGAATTTTTTAAGATGCATGAATGGTTTATCTATTAAATAAGTAAATGCTTTGTTTATTAAATTCACAAATAAAATTTAAAAGATGATAGAACAATTTAAAAAGAAAGAAGAAAGAAAGGAAGGAAAGAATGGAGGGAGGGAGGAAGTGAGAAGGGAGAAAGCAGAAAGGAGGGAGGAAAAGAAGAAAAAAGAGTTTCATTCTATGTTAGATAAAGAGGATAAAGATTTATTCAGATTATTATAATATGATTTTGAACTATCAATTAAGAAGAGAAAAAAAAGTAGGCATAGATGACAGAAGGTTCAAAGAATTTCATCTTCCATTTGTCAAGACAAATCCCACCAAAAATTTGTAAACAGCTTTTTTTTTTTTTGAGAAAGCTCTTGCATATATGCTTATCTTTCTTAGGTAGTTACTGTCATTTCAATTTTTCAAATGATTAACTAGAGCCTCAAGAATGCCAAGTGACACACAACGAAATACAGAAGTTATTTTTGAAGTCAAGGTCTTCTAAGTTTACATCCCATGCTCATTACAAGCTACCCCATTTTCACAAACATGGATAACTTTTCCTTCTTTATCGCCACTTCCTCTCCATGCTATGACGCTTTGGGGCAAACATTAGGAGCTATCAGTGAGTACAGAAGTGTTTCAGGGAATGAATGCATGAGTGAATAAATGAGTGTTAATTTACGAGGATTAGAGAATTAAAAACTGGAATATGTTAAAAATGTAGGAGCAATTTAAAACTTAAAAGTAAGTCTGATGGAAGTAGTACAATCTTTCTAAAAGTCAATTAAGCCATTTCAAAAGCCTTAAAATGAACGCTGGGTTCACCCAGCAATTTTACTTCTAGAGATTTTTCCTGAGAAAATAATGAGACAGATACACAAAAATGCATATGCAGTTATATGTAATACACATGTTACTTGAAAAATAAACTGAAAGGTTATTTAATAATATAGATTAAAATAGATTCAGTACCAAAATAAAATATGTAAAGAAAAATATGGGGTTTTATTTATTTATTTACTTATTTTACTTCTTTTGCCTAAACTAAGCTTCCTTTCACACTTGTTAAAATATCAAGGGTTTTACCAAGTGTACCTTTGCTTAGACTCCTTAAAAATGGGTGAGACCTCAATATCAGTAGCCTGTATAGACTTCTCTAGTCCCTCAAAGTTTAATGCATTTGATCATCAATGTTTACTCAGAGCTGGGTGCAAAGCTCTCTTGGTAGCCCACAGATTTAATTGGGATCAGTTACCGTATTTGAAAACATCATAACTCTCCCTTTTGAGCCTTTTTAAGATCCAAATGTCATCGGCCCTGCTTTCAAGCCCAGCACCTAAAGACCTTCTATCAATTAAAGGATTCTCACTGCAGACCCACTAGAGTCCTGCATTGTGCTCCTGAAGCATGCGTCTGAGGAGATTCCTAAGACTTACAGATTTAGTGTTCTATAATAGCCACTCTTCCTCACAGAATCCTTTCCCCTCTGGCTCTGCCAACAAATTGGAAAAAAATCCTCCTGACACTCAGTTATCAGAAACCTTGAAAAGAAAACCAACATTTTTGTGCTGGATAAAATGCCCTGTAATTGTGATTCAATCCTTTATCCTTCTAAGATCTTGGTCATCACGCCTTGTGTCTCTAATCTCCCCTCTCAATCCAATCCTTTCTTCATAAATACAACTTTTCTAAGGAAAAGTTCATATATTGTGTGGTGTCAGTAGCCAGGAATGAGGACAGATTTATATAGTTTAAAAATGCCTAGAAAATTGTATATTAAAACAATACCAGTTTATAGTTCGCTTCTGTTATATTGTGGTACAAATTGGGGTTCTTTCATGGCTATGTCACATGGGCCCTTCAGATATAATAAAAATCCCAGCAGATTGCTCATTGAAGACTCACTTCAATCCTCACAAAAAGCAGTAACGTGTAGAAAATAAAAAAAGCATATTTGTGTCCCTGGGAATTGTGAGATGACTGAGCTCATTTGCTTCCACCTTTAAACTAGAGTGCCTCACCATGACAAATTAAGCTGGGACCAACAGACGCTATGTGATCAATGGGACTGAAATGAGTGACATTCAACCACATCCTGCATTATTATATGCACATTTTAATAAGATGAATGATGGCCTTGCAGCACCAGCAAGACAAAAAAACACAGAGCAATCACTCTTTCCCCCAAATGGTCTTTTTTAAAAGAGAGCATGGTAAGTGTCTGGAGTATGAACTCCTTGCCCTGCTTTGCTTAGGAGCCATTTCACCTACTCTGTGATACCAAGTGATGTCTTTAATTTCACACACATGAAGTCCCATTGACAGAGGAAGGCAAACTATCTAATAGTGAAGAAACCCCCTTGTCCCATGAACATTTCAGTGACCTGAAGCAAAGTAAGTATAGTATTTGGCTTTTTATATACATCTGATTATTGAACATTTGTGAGTCCCAAAACCTGTGGAATAATCTTCTATTTGTAGATTTATATGTATAAAGAGAGTTTGCCATGTTTTTCTTGGGAATAATAAAAGAAATTCACAAACTACCTCTCCCATTGTCTATTTCTTCCATCAATTAGTCCATACTTGACCCAAAAGACATCATTAGAATTTAGGCAATTATATAAGAATTTTAACTAGTAAACATTGCTTTAATTGTGTTCCTTTTTTTCAAAGCAGATATACATGAATACCCAATTCTTTCTTTTATTCCTCAAAGTCAGAAAATGTGCCAATGGTATACTCTTTTTATCAGTCTGCTAAATTTTATAATGAAGGCATTCATTTCTCCTGTATAAAGAGCATTACAATGGAGTAAACTAAAATTAAATATTGTGTTACTTTTACCATTTGGGAGTGACAAAAATTAACATTCCATATTTTTAGTTACTAAAAAGTCATGGTATTAAAGACATATATTTTATCTGTAAGGAATTCATCTCTTTCCCCAATTGCCCTATTGGGATTTTGAAACCAGGTCTAACAAGTAAACAAAGAAAATTATGAAATAAAATTCCATTAATTAAGGGAAATTAGTATGAAGGGGTTGGAATTTACAGATGGGCAAGATGTCTGATTGAATTTACAGGCAATGCAGATTGGCTGCAGATGGTGAGGAATCTGGTCCAGAACTTAGAGTTCATGCCATTTTTGGTTTTTTACTTTTAAAATTCCCTTTCCCAAATTCTTATTTTGAAAGGCAATGTCCTCTCATATGAACCAGATTTCAGGACTTCTGTATTTTACAATTTTTTAAAAGCCATTTTTTATCCACAGAAAGACCACACTTTCCATCATCATCACCTGGTGATTTGATGCTGTTTATGCTTCTTAAAAAAATTACTTTGGGTATAGCCATCATTTGCTCCTGAAAGCAGGAGCTTGTAGTTCCACTTGGCAGTGAACTAATCCATTACAATTTGACAGTGAACTTAACTTTTGAAGGAATACTAGTATCACTAAGATTAATCAGAAATAAAATACTCTGTGTAAATTTTCAGGATTATAAAAATACTAAAATATAATTAGCACACAATATTTAGACAGGAGGATTAGTAGATTTAGCAGGTCAACTTCTAACCTAGGATTAAAAACAAACAAACAAACAAAAAAACTACTTTGACAAAAAAAAGCCTTTGTCTGAGCCTGGCCTTAAACAGATGAAGCTAAACTATAATAGTTACAAAATTTGTCAAGTTCCTACTAATACATACATCTGAATGAAAACTGAAATACTTAGTTAAAAGTCCAAAAACTTTACATTATTAACTCTAAAGCCAGTACAGAATGTAACAGAAGAAATATAGCTTGTAATCAAAAATTTGAGCTTTCAAGTTGAGTCCTTGGGGCTTATATCCTAGTTTTATTATTTACTAAATACATATGAACTTGAGAATATTATTTAAACTCTTCATACCCTAGTTTCCTTACCTTTAAAATCAGTTCCATCAATTAAGGTCTTAGTCACACATAATACAACCCACTCTAACTATCTAAAGCAGAAAAGTATTTGTTAAAGCAGGGGTCAGAAAACTTTTTCTCTTTGGGCCAGAGACTTAATATTTTAGACTTTGTGGGCCAGATGGCCTATGTCACAAACACTCAACACTGACATTGTAGCAAAAGCAGCCATAGACAGTGTTTAATTGAATGGGTGTGACTGTGTTCCAATAAAACTTTATTACAAAATCAGGCATTGCAAACCTCTGTATTAAAAGATATTATGTACCTCACAGAATCTTGAGGAATTCAGAGATACAGATGCAGGATCAGAGTTATAAAGCCAGTTTTAACAGCAATCACCACTGACTCATACTTTTACCAGCAAGATCCTACCACCCTTGCTCACAGAAAGCACAGCTTGCATCTTGGACACTGAGCACAGGAAACTACTATTAGAACCCCATCCACTAATATGTAATCTCTCCATTTTACTCTACACTTTTGCCAGCAAAAATAGGTTCAACGTAACACCTCCTGTTTTACATTGCCCTGTCCTAGGAGTGCATCTCATTGGAGAAAAGTAGATAATATACTAAAAAGAAGGTTAGAAAAACAAATATTTTTAGATTTTACCTTGGGAAATTTTGACTTATGATGGCAAAAAATTAACAAAATACAGGAAAGATGTTTAAAATACACTGTGGCCACAAAATGACAAAGATTTACTATACAGATACACATGGAAAGAATATATATTTCATAGTACATTATGATAATGAAAAAGCATAATAGATATTTATTATTTAAAACAATACCTCTACTTGGTGCTCATTAGTAGTTAGATATTATTATATGGAATTCCAAAAAGGTCTAGGTTTACTTTTTGTCTTAAAAATAAGCAACCATAGCATTATATTTTGTAAAATGAGGGAAACTCAATTAGATCTTCAAGAACAATGTAGCATGGGCCAACTCTAATGTGTTCTGAGAAGAAAACTGCTTTCCATACCATCCTCCACCCTAAACTCATCTACAGCTCTTTGTAGTCCACATATCAGCAGTACAGATAGATAGAAAAGTGAAATATTTGAAGATGAGACCTATTGCCTTTTAAAGATTTGAAGACCATTGAAAATCATGGGGAAATCTTTATTGATTCATTTGTAAATACTCTGCTTTCCTCTTTTCCCTCACTCTACAACTCAGCTGCAGCCCATGTGCATTCAGAACCATCTTTCATCAGATTAAAAGGAATCAACAAGCAAAAATGAAGGTGCTGTTGGGAGAGCTGGTGCTCCGTGTATTCCAACTCACATCTTTCTAATAGTGTTTGCCACATCTGTTTTTCCCTGCCTTATGTCTCACACCCTTTTTTGACTTTGAATATGTACTATTTGTTCACTGGTCTTACTTTACTTTCTTGATTTCATTTTGTTATGTCATTCCTCCTCTCAAAATCCTCCAGCAACTTTTAACCTCATTCAAAGTAAAAAGGCAATGCCCTCGGATGACCCCTAGGGTTATGTGGCCTGGTTACTGCTCCAATCTCATCTCCTACTACTCCCAGGGCACCAGTCGACTGCAGCCACGTTGCCTCCTCAGTGTTCCTCAGGCACCCACGGCACCGCTGCCTCAGGTCCTTCACACTTTCTGCTTCTTTGCCTGAAATGCTCTTTTCATATGCTTCCTCCTGTCCTTCAGAAATTGATTTAAATGTCACTTTCTTATGCTTCTCCTATTTTCCATCTCCATCTCCTTTTCCATTTCTTTTTAACTCTTTAACTCTAATCACTACTATTTCTTTATCCTCTCCCTAACTAGAATGAAAGCTCTACAAAGGTAGAAATTTTTGCTTGGTTTGTCCCCTTTTGTGTCTCCTAGAAATGTGCCTGGCACGTAGTAGATTCTCAAAAAATATTTGTTGAATGTATTAATGAACACATGAGTAATTATCTTTTGGCTGATGAACTTATTCTTTTTTTTTTTTTTTTTTTTTTGAGGACTGATGCTTTGCTCTCCCGTCATCCTCTGAGTCCTCTGTATTTTATTTAGCTTTTCTTAGTGGTCTCTAACCTGTCACTGCCATCACTGCTTCTCCACCCTTCTTTCCTCGTACTAGTCTGTTGGACCTGTGGTAATGTCACATCTGCTCAGGAAAAAAAATGGTGTATTCAATTTGAGGATCCATGAATAAATAGACAGGTGTGTATCCATCTCCTCATCATTGCCAATAATTTTGCACTTAATTGTAGACCTTTTGTGTTCTTCAGGAGATTCCAGATCTGAGAAGATGAGGTGAACTAAGAAGAATATATGGATTCAAATGCATTGACCATGATTATATATGTTATATCTCATGTAATTGAATCTGCAATGTTAAAAAAATTATTTCATGAGGAAATTGAGACTCAAAGACCTTAAATAACCCACTGAATTAAATATATCAAGTTAAGAGGAAGAGATAACCCATGTTCTTCCCACCCCACCATCCTCCCTTAGGACAGAAATTAGACTTAAATCAAAATATCATAAATATGCATCATATACACAGGACACAGAGTTGAAATGTGGACGCAATTTTTTTTGTACTAAAAATTGAGCAGAATCAATTTTTTTTCTTGTTATCTCTGTCATCTTATTTTTCAAGCCCAATTAAATTAATAAGCAATAATTGCAATGAGCAAAAGAGATGGCCTAAGTAGCATAAGAATCTTTGCACTTTATACCCAGGTGAAATTAAGTTATTAAGAATGTCACTCTAAGGTTTTTTCCAAAATACTGCCATTTGTTCCATCAACTTGCACATTTGTCATAAAACACTTGAGATTATTATTTGAAAATATATTAATGGACGCCCACTGATCATTCCTTCTCAAATTCTCACAGATGAACACACAGACCCAAGATGTTTTCTTTTCAATCACAAAAATTGTTAGAATGTTCCCTGAATATGTCCATTTGTGCCCCCATCCTTTGAAGAAAACATGTTCACTTTTAGCGTTGTAGGATACATTCCCTGGGGAAGGCCAGGCTTGGGGAGGAGAGGCTGAAGGAATGCAACTGAGTGTGTCTGCAGAGAGGAGAGGGAAACAAAGCCTAGTGCGAGCCAGGGAGTGCTTGCTGAGCACAGCTTTCAATTTCTTCATTTTAAAACCATTAGGGAAAGACTGGGAATCAGATTTCTAAACACTTGAGGGACCCAACAGGACTATGGAGAAAATGGAAACATCACGTTATTTTTCTTTTTTTTTTCCTTTCATTTTTGTGAAAGCTATTTTTCCCAACTGTAATTTTCAATGGGAAATGCTTTGAAATTTCTGTCATAGCACTACTTTTGATGTAAGCAACCAACCAAGACATACTCAGTAATTTCTATCCCATGTTAGCTTCTGTGATTCAAAATGATTTGATTTTCTCAAGCAATAGATTTAAACAATTTTTTAAAAATTAAATGCTGTTTTAAAGAAATAAAGTGACTTAAAATCTATTTTCATCTTTTCTAAAATAAGTTCAGACTAATTTCTCTGAACCTGAAAACGGCAGATAAGGCAAATGAATTCCACACTGTATACGTTCAGAAATAACTATATATGTATGTGTGTGTATGTGTGTATACGTATATATTCAGGATTCTTCTGAATATGAAACCCAAAGAAGCAATTAAAATATACAACTATAGTCATACTTTGATTTTAATTTCTTGGTAAATTAAAGGACCCGCCCACACATGCAGCATTGTATTATCTATCACTGCAACTACTTACAGCACTAGCTTGTCTCATTTAGTTGTGTCTACTGCTTTGCTTACATTCTTACTCCTTAAAACATCACACTCTTAGTTCTGATTACTCTGGAGCTCTAGTGAGTGTTCTTACAATTCTATTCCTAATTTCCTTCTTTACCACCCCCTGAAAAAACCATGAGCACTTTATCCAGAAAAGCTTTATTTTCTCATTCATCAGGAACGCTCACTTTCAGAATTCTTAACTATTTTTTGTTGACTAATTCCCTCCCTATTACTATAAACCCCGGTACCCTTCTTTCACAGCTATAACTTTATAAACCCTGCCTAAAACAAAAAAATACAAGTTTTTATGTAAGTATATTCATTTCAAGGGTGAATGACTCAAAAGAGCAGTGGAGACAAAGCCAGAAAACCTGGATTTTAAGCCTGTATTTGTCATTCACTGACAGATTTAGTCCTAATTACCTAAACTCTCTGAATTTCAGGCTGTCCACTTGGAGCTTGGGAATGACAAGAACTGTTCGACCTGTGTGAAAAAGATTTAATCAGTATCAAATGAGAAGTATGAGATAAGGATAGTGGATGTGCAGTAGCAGGGTAGGAGAGATATATACACACACAGAGACTCTCTCTCTCTCTCTCTCTATTTCTTTCTTTTTATCTCTCCCCCCCACTCCAGATTTTTGGGGAGAATAATTTTAAAGTATTTTCCCAGAAAGCACAATTGATCAATATGTCTGCCTTTGCCAGGTCCTTATTTCCACAATTTCAAGACTGATTAGTCAAGACTAGATGTCAAGGAAGCCAAAACAGTCACTCAAGAAGTCTACTGTGCTTCAGAGTAAGAGTTCTGACCCTGAAACCCTGGGTCCAGCGGTACCTGGAGTGTGCCTTATAGAATTCTCTTAAGCGATGTATGTCCAGTTTCTCCTGTGTAAGTTAAATCTAGTAAGAAATCTGTAAGCCACATTTCTAACCTTCAAAAAAACTTTTCAAGAAAGATCTATGACTCAATGTTTTATTGGTTATGACAAGTAACACATTTACTACTCTAACAAAAATGGCAAGGGAGAATAATATGCAATCTTAAAAATAAAATCACCAGCTTTGTAGGAAAAATACCTATAGTCAATAATTTGGCCAGGAGAAACTAAAGAAATTGAGAGCATTGAGACATTTGTTTGTTTGTTTGTTTGTTTTGATGTTTCTGGGGTCTGTCCCTGCAGACCATGGAGGCACTGAGTCTAGTCAGTCAACTGGCCAAGGGTGCATGTTATTGCTTCAGTCCTTTGTCTTTTCTAAAGCCTGCACTGACATTATATGACTTTGTCCAGATGTTTTTGAGACCTGTGAGATCACTGGGTTTTATACATAGAGATATAACAAGGCTTCTCATAGGAAGGAGGGAGAAGAGAATATATTGGTGTATTAGAGGTTGAACTGTAAAAACCAAAGCTCATAGCAGATGTGCTTTAAGGAGACAGAATGGTTCATGGCTGCATAAAGATTGATCAAAATTTGTCTAACACAAGTCTAAAGAAAAAAATGTGTAACATAAAAAAGATTATTGTTCAGCCCTGGAAATACAGTAAAAGGAAAGGCATGGCCCTTTCCTTTTACTGTATTGCCAGGGCCCATACAAGCGGTGTCCAGGAGAGAAACCACCTTAGTTAAAAGTCTTCAACTATGAAGATTCCCTCAACCTCTCCATTCTCATTGTGAGATTGTGTGTATAATAAAATGATACCTGATACAAGCTAGGCATTGACTTAAGCATTTTACATGCATCATTTAATCTGTGGTAAAATACTATCATCACTCCCATTTTACCACTGAGCAAGTGAGGGCTGGAAAAGTTAAATAATTTGTCTAGGGTTACACAGCTTTTAAGTGATCAAGCTGAGATTTGATAGTCGAATTCAAGAACCTTTGCAATATATTACTTAAATTTTGCCCAATGCCACCTAAATTTCATTGAATTCTTTGTTTTCATTCCATATATATCAAATAATTTTGTAGTTGATTTTTGGTTTTTCAATGTCTTTATCTTATACAAATATTCTGTTTTTTATGGTTATATTTCTAATTATAAATGAATGATTGGCATTCTAATTTTATACATCAATCCTATGACCCTGGTGAGTGGAAAGCTGCTATAACAACAGAGGGATTTGTTATGATGTGGTGACAAAACTAGAATTCTAGGTGTGCATATTTACCAAATAATGATCTAGTAATATAATTGGGTCAAGCAGTTTTCCATGATAAGAAAACCAAGTATAAGAAATAAACTAAGAATTAGATAATTGCTTATTTGAGTCAGAAACAAAAGATAAAGGGAAATACAGGGCCCTAAGAAGAAAAACTGGTCTGGAGGCTGAAGGCTAACCAAGACAAGTCTTTTATGTGATGTACTCATTTTGAATTATTTTCTGTTCAAGTCAGCCATCCCTGTAATATAAAGAATATTTTTTGTTGGTCCTCACTGAAATTCTAATAGTTGACTTCCCTTCATGAAACTGGTAACAAGCAAAGCCTTAAAGATAACCCTGCAGAAGCACAAAATTAATTGTAAAGCACAATTTTATTCCTGATACTGTGGCCTTGGATGTTTGATGTGAGACACAAGAAAAAGACTCTGAGAAAAGAGATGGAAGAGTCTTCCTAATGTCTCTCAGTCATGAAAGACATTCAGTTTTCCTCTTTAGGCCATGAATGTGTGTATATCATCACTCACTAAAACAGCAGGCCATTTTAGGCTACTGCAATGCATTGACAGATATTCTCAAGCATTTATTAATGGTGCATCCTTTAGTTCTTGCATTTTATGCATTAGTGACTAAACAATTGGAAAAAAGAAGAAGAGTGGCAAGAATAATAAATATAAACTCCATAAGAACCATACACTAGAACAAAAGTATCTTACCACTTTGGGGGTTGAACACTGGACAGTTATGGGGAGACAATAAGCTTCCAGAAATGGCTTGGTTTGGTTGGATATGAGGGAAGAACATGAAAACAGAACATTCACTCTGCACTGGATGAAAATAAAATCACTGGATAATGCCTTTTTTTTTTTTCATTTACTTTTCAATTTAATGGAGATAGATAATGATTTCTGATTTTTTTAAAATTTCAGAATATTATGGCGGTACAAATGCTTTGGTCGCATAAATTGCCTTTGCACTACCCAAAGCAAAGCTACAAGCATGCCCATCCCCCAGACAGCACACACTGTACCCATTAGGTATGAATTTATCTATCCCCTCCACCCGCTCCCACCTGCCCAATCTTTGAAGAATGTTACTTCCATACGTGCACATAGTGTTGATCAATTAGTACCTATTTAATGGTGAATACATGTGCTGTTTGTTTTTCCATTCTTGTGATACTTCACTTAGAAGAATGGGCTCCAGCTCCATCCAGGATAATACAAGAGGTATTAGCTCACCATTTTTTTTTTTATGGCTAAGTAGTACCCCTTGGTATACATATACCACATTTTATTAATACACTCATGTATTGACAGGCACTTAACTCCAATGAGAATGGCTTTTATCAAAAATTCCCAAAACAACAAATGTTGGTGAGGATGTGGACAGATAGGAACACTCATACACTGCTGGTAAACTAGTACAACCTCTGTGAAAAGTAGTATGGAGGTATCTCAAAGAACCCAAAGTAGAACAACCATTTGATCCAGCAATCCCACTACTGGGTATTTACCCAAAGGAAAAAAAGGCATTCTATGAAAAAGACATCTGCACTCGAATGTTTATAGCAGCACAATTCACAATTGTAAAGATGTGGAAACAACCCAAGTGGATAATGCCTTTAGGATAAACACAAAAACGTGTTCTTCTTACCTATTACGGTCATAGACCCTACTGATTATTATGGGGACAAGGTTATTACGATAGGGACAATGGACTAGCTGAGAGAACTTCTTCATGCTATTGTGAAGTGTGTGTGAAATGAATTTGTGTTGGGGGGTTTCACCTAAATATCATTCAAATATTGATTTTTGTGAATTGCTTTGGATATTACATCAACTACACCAGTGCTACACAGTAGATACAGCACCACAAAATGAAACAAAATAAAACTTTGGATCATGGGGTTAAAAGATGTATTAAGTTCCAATTACGCTACTAACATCATATATGGCCTTACAGGAGTAATTCTATACAATTTTTCTGTATATAGATATGAGGGACACATTTCACATTGTAACAATGTATAAGTTCAGAAGAAAAAAAATGTCTCTTTCAGAATTGTTAGGGTAGGTGCTATAGGGAACTCTCAAAAAGAAACAGCAACAAAACAAGCAAACAAAATTGTTTTTTACCTCTAGAATTTTAGTCATGAAAACTCAACTAGTAGACAGTGTTTAGGAGGAAAGAGTCATATGGATATGAATACAGATATAAACATGGATATGAATGCAGATATGTGCATAGTATACATACATGGAGCTCTCTAAAGTAGTGGATTTTGGGTGGATAATGTGAGAGATGGACAGAATGTTTGGTAATAACATATCTGAGAAGGTTTCCTCTGTGATTTTACTCATTTTGCAGTTCAAATTATTTTTTAATTTGAACCCATTTTATAATTAAATTCAAATTGATTTTTGAGTTGAACAAAGGTTTGATTGTTTTTTAAAATTTTTATGCCTATTGTTATTATATTAGTAGTGGTAGCATTAGTATTTTCAAGGATGCAGAGTGAGCAGATAGTTCAAAATGCAGCTGTATTAGTTTTCAAAATGCAGGGCACTTTTAGTTTTTCCAGAGATCAGATGTCCTAAAGCCTCATTTTTAATGGTGTGTTCATAATTGTCTTTTCCACATGCCTAGGTTAGACCCTGTAGTAAGTCCAATACAGAACTGCAAGGCATATATCATAAAATTTCAAAATGCAAATAGGTTCCTCTGAAAAGTAACTAAGGCATGAACAACCTTGTTGTCTTATGGTGTACTTCCCATGTGTTAAAAAAAGAAAAAAGATGAATAGAGCCCACTGTTTTATTAGGTTCCACTAGGTATCTTTAACGTGATAAAGGACTTTTACACATCACGAGTTCAAGTCTCAGGCAGTTTTGTGTTGAAAGAATAATTTATTCACTTACCAAAACAAACGCATCTGAATCACAGAGAGATATGGATCTGCTCTGCTACAGTGGCAGTGAGATGGATATTTACCAGACATTCCAATCATATAAAGCCCACGTTTCTTTGTTCTGAAAATGAGAAAGAGAAGTTGATGCCAATTTTTCCAGCTTAAAGTGGCAAGTAGCAGCTTACATGAGAGACTAGCAAAGTGACTTTTCAAATACAGCAGTGAGCCAGACAGCAGACAGCCCTATAACCCAAACAGTAGTTTATCTTTAGACACATTTTACATTTATCCTGGTATTCACTTTCTGCCAGACTCTGAACCTAATGGCCAGTAACATCACATATCTAAAAACACATGTGGAAAACAGTCCTTAAAATGATTAGATTACTGTGTCTTCTAAGAGGGTTAAAGCTGCAAAGAAGCAGTTCAGGTATATGGATGCTTCTAGGTTGGGCTAGCAAGTTTACTTAATAGGATTGGTAAATAACCCTATAATGCTGCAGAGAGTTATTTGGAGAAGTGTCCTACCTCTCCCCCTTAACTTTCAGTGTCTCTTTACATTGTAATATAGGTCTCCTTTCATTAAGAAACCAACTACTTATAGAAAGAACCCAGAAATATGAATCTTGGCATTTCAGTCCTGCTTTATCTTGCTGTTTAACTTAAGACCTGTTTCTTAAATTTTGGCATACAATATGTTCCACATCTCTGAATTTTTTTATTAAAGATTCTGCAATAGGTGGGTTATGAGAATTAGATGATAGGATGCAGGTATATCACCTGGCACGATGTGGACCCAGAGTGTGGACTCACTGAATGTTGGCCTCCGCTATCCATTTTCACCTTTTTGCTTTGAAATTTCCAGAAGATAGCACAATCTTTCTACTGTGATCTTTCTAGAAGGAAACATATATTTCCTTCCCTTACATATCCACAACCTTTAATGGACCTATTCTTTTCTGTTAGATCCATGTGACAATGTGCAAGCAGGTGGCAATAAAGCATCCTTTGAGAAAACATATGGAAGGCATATAAATAACACTTTGTCTCCAGTTCTAAAGTTTTGTTTCAGTAGGATTTCAAAAGGTAAGTGACAAATATCTTCTCTTGAGTCAGACAGAGGCTTTGAGAATAGTACAATCTGTAAGGACATTTGAGGAAAAAACTTTCTCTACAGTATCTGAACACCCAAGTAGAAAGAATGTGGGTGAAAATAAAACAAGCTTGCATAAAGATGCTGGACATCTATTCTCTGTGTATTAAGAATTTACAGTTGGATTAGTCTTCATGAACTCATCCAAATTAAAAATGCTTAGATGACTTATCAATGAGATGTCCAGACATTCTGTGAAAAGCAAAACTTGCTAAATCTCTTTATAATGCACCTGCCTGAAATGTTGCTTTACTAAATACCACGGACACTTGTAAATGCTTGGATGAGAGGGTAAAGTACTTGGACACAATGTGTGAGGATGGGAGAGAGAATAGGTAAACTTGATCCTCAACTAACATGAAATTGAAAAGAACCAGTTTGACTTCCTCCTCCTAATATCATCATATATATCTTAATTTTCATGGCCACTATATAAGTAGGTCCTACTAATACTCCCACCTAATGAATGAGATACTTGAGGCTCAGAGAATTCCAGTATTTTTATCAAGCCACATAGCTAACAATTAGAGAAGTCTGGAATTGTTGTAATTCCTCTTTGATTTACTGTTCTTTGAACTTAGTCCAAAACAAAAGATTAAATATACAAAAGGTACCTTATCTTTACCTTTCAATACCCTCTATCGTAGTCTCATCTCTTGGATGTTCACAAAGAATCCTACAGTACCTCACACAGAAAAGGAAGAGACTAAAGCCACCCTCTGAGGTCTAAGCCTAGCTTGACCATGGAAGATCCAGCCTGTTTTATGCCATGTGTAGAATAGCTGAGGAAAAATAAGTAGTTTTTCTCATTGGAACAGCTCAAATGATAGGCATTTGCACTTCTTATAAGAGCTATATACACCCAAATATACATTTATGTCTTATACTTTAGTGCCTACATGATTCTGTTTTCTGTATTTACTCACTTCCATTTCTGTTAGATAAACCTCTATTCATCCTCTGATAGCTACTAAAAATGTCATCTTCTATAGAGATTTCCCTGTTTGTCTTGGACTGTTAAGAAAAAAGTCCAGTTTTGTTACTCTAGAATTTAACCATACCTTTATTATCATACTTCATACATTATACTGCAGTTGTTTGTATGTTTATGTGTCCATTATTCTATTCTTTTCAAATTGACTTGAGAAATGACTCTGTAACATATAGTAGCTATTTCTAAGATTATAATTTCATTGAAATGGGAAGACAATCATGGTATATTACATAAAGCATAAATAATTTAACAATTTAATAATAATTGTTTCTAGATAAATAATCTAGAAAAAAATACAACAAAGTATTTTCAATTGTAACCCCTAGGATAACTGGTGGTGATATTTTTTCTTTTTGTTAATTTATATTTTCTAATTTTTCAACACTGATAGTATTGCTTGCACACTAAAAATGAGAGATAGCTCAGATCCTTACATTAGTTCAGTTACTGATCAAACTCTGTATGTAACTGTGTCCTGCTTTACCTCATTAACTCAAAACATAAGAAATAAACAAAAGCTTCGACACAGTATAGGGGGACTAGAGGATAGAAACTAACATTGGAATAAGAAAAAAATTAGGATTTGCACAAAAGTTAAGGCAATGGAGAATATTCAACTAGAGAGAAATTACCATTTACTAATAATATAAAAGATGAAGACACATATAAATAATGATTACCAGTTGTTATCCATCTTCAGGTAGGATTGAATTTTTTAAAAAAGGAAGAAAGAAAAAGGAAAAAGTAGACTGAAACTCAAAAAGAAGGGATTTAATTAATATATAAGTAAAACTTTTAACTGTGAAAATGGTTAAAGTACTATACCAGATTACCAATGGAATGAGGAAATGTTTTTGAAGCCTTATAAAACTAGTCTGGAATACATTTTAAATTGGCATGTGTGCAGGCAGGGGGATTGTTAGGTTGACTTTTAAAGGTCCTTTACAGTGCTTTGCTTTTATAGTATGATGGATTTTGTAGGAATAACACCTATTTCTCATAGGACACTAAGTGACTTATTCAAAACTTTCCAGAAGCCAAAAAGCCCTATCCTTAGTCCTCTATTGCTATGTAGTTTTTATTTTCTAAATCTCCAAGGTGGAAAATAGATTTCTTAAATGTAGGCACTGGGATTTTAGCAATCCCACAAAGCTCCTGTGTTCTGAATTCCCAACTCAGATCAAATTCATTTTATGCTCCACTAAATGCATATCATCTCTGAGAAGCAATTTTTCCTCTTTAAAAATCTAACCCTTTCTCTTTCTACCTTCCACTTTGACTCCCCTACTGACAAGTTTGGTTTTAGCCAAAGATGAGTTTTATCTCTTGGTTTCTTATGAACTTAAATCTTGACAGTGAATATGTTGTGATTTGTGGAAAATAAAATTGAGAGGATAGAGATGGTCAGGAAGGTTTACTATCTAAAATATAATTCATCTGGAAACGTGTTAGATTTGCAAATTCTCCAGCCCCATTCCAGGTCCAATGAGTCAGAAACCTTTTTTGGGGGCCCAGAAATCTATATTTTAACAAGTCCTCCATGTGATTTTGATGCCAGCTAACGTATGGGAACCAATGTGTAAGAGGAACTAGAATTCAAATTGGCAAGAGTATACAGAATGCTCAAAAGTAGCTAAAGGTTGACCTTGCAAAATGAAAGATAAGACAAGAAAAAAACATGGCCTTGTCAATCACAGGAAGGCAATGATGACCCACAGAAAAGTTATGAGGAGAATGACAGCCATCTATTCCCATCATTTCATTGGAAAAGCCTCCTCTGACCCCCTGACCTCTAGCAACCCACTGGCACTCTGTTATACCACGAGTTTCATTTGTGACATAGCACTTACCACTCCCTCCTACTTTCTTACTTGTTTACCTTTTGTTTCACTCTGTCTCCTCTCACTATAATGTAAGTTGCTTTATGGCTGTGACCTTGTCTTTCTTGTTCTATATTGAATTTCCAGGGCTTAGAATGTTACTTGTTATATAGTAGACACTTGATAAATGTTTGTTGAATGATCAATGTGTAAGTCACTAGTGATGCAGAGGTGAGAAAGAGAGACCCAGATCCTGATCTCATGGAGCTTACTTTCTGGATTGCATTTCTGGTTTGCATTATTACATTTCAGATAGCATTTAGATTGCTGTAGGGTAATGAGAGACAAGAGCGGGGTAGAAAAACTAATTTGGATGCTGTTGTTGCCATCAAAGTCAGAGATAATGGTGACCTCTAATAGAGAAATGCCAATGAGGTGGAAAGAAATAAATTTAAGATGCATTTAGGAGATAAAATCAGGAACCTTCTGTGATTGATAAAATGTAGATGGTATGAGTCGAGGTATAAAGGGGTTGGATTCTGGCTTAAGCCAGGGAAGACAGGGACACCATTTGCAGAGAGAGGGAGCAGAGGGGAGAGGCAGGCAGGGTTGCAAATACCATATGAAACATACTAATACTAAAATATTATTTGTTGTTTGTCTGAAATTGAAATTTAATAGGGGTTCTGTATATTATTTGCTAATAAAATAGAGCACAAAATAAAATAAGAGCTTGTTGGTGAAACTGCATGTAATAATCAACACAAATTTCTTTATAAAGAAATCTAAATGATAAACTGAACACTGAAAGCATTAAATTAAGATCACTCAATTATTTTCTTCACTAATAAAAAGCATTGGGCTGACTTAAGTCTGTAAGAATTGTAAGCTTGAGTATATTTTGCACAGGAAACTATGAAATATCTAGGGAACTATTCTTGTTAGTTTTTAAAAAAACGTAATTGCCTCTAAGCACATGGAAGGTAGATGAAAAGGAATTGGGAGAGTTTTACCAATTAACCTATTGCTAGATATTGCTAAACTAGACTCTCAGCTTGAATATCCTTCCTCAGTGGGTTTTTGTTACGGTGAGATCCTTGTGAGGAAGAAAGTCAAGTGAGAGGAAGGAGGTGGATGCTATTGTGATAGTGGTCATGCACACCTGTATATCAACACAATAGTTTGTAGTTTTGAAAAATGTTCACATCCATTTGACTTCATTTGAGGCTTCCAGTAACTGAATGTCATTAGGATTTCTCTTCATTTGTGCAGATGAAGGACATGAAATTCTTTGAGATTTTATGGTTTTCTTGAGATCACATTTCTAGAAAGTGGGAGAGACAATACTCACACCTGACGCTTCTGTCAACAAATTTAGAATTCAATTTTAATTTCAAAAATAACAAATATATCGATATGTGCACATAAGTATATGTATAAAAATATACTTTCCCAATGAAACTATTAATAGTTGGTTATCTGAATACATACCTTTAAAGAGTTGTACAGCAAGGTAGCTGTGGGTAGAGGGTTTCACAGAGTTGCTTCTAAGAAGAACACTGTAGAGATGCTAATCAGGGTGGGAGAAGTTTTGGCCAGCTGCTGAGATACGGTAGAACACTATTAACCTATCACAGCAGCCAGTAGTAGCTGCTAACTGGGTGAACACCTGCAAAAGAGTTAATGGCAAAATAAGCTGTCATTGCTGAAAGCTGACATGACAGGACAATTGATAAAAATGATTATTAAAGGAGTGATCCAAAACAGGAGAAACTGAGGACAATTTTTGGGAAAAGCCAGCTATGGCAGAGAGCACCAATGAAAGCAGATGAAGTTTCGGGTAAAGAAAGACTAACTTTCTGCCTCATTCACCATCCCAGTGAGAGTGTTAGTTCTGAAGGAGAAAAGGGTCATTTCCTGTTTATTAGAGTAAAATTGAGGTTCATCAATATATTGTTATATCCATCATTATGAAACAAGAATAACAATTACCTGCAATGTGATAAAGCAGGTTTGAGGACCCAGATTTCCATCATAGGGGTCCGGAAAGTCTGTCAGTGTTCAGAACCCAGTCTTTCAGGAAACAGAAACAGAGAGCCCCATAGCTTGTTTCCCCAAGTAATAAACGAAGGGTTAAGTTAGACCAGGTTGTTTTCACGTTGTTTTGAAAAGCCTTAAAGATTTTGTAAGTGCCCCAAGAGTCAATTTCTAGGCACAAGTGCATATGGGTCCAAGCCGCCCCACCTTTTAAAATCAGACCAACTCTTCTATATCCATGTGGGAATTCTGCATATAAATTTGTTTGAAGTTTATTTCTTGTGGATATGAAATTTGAAAATATCTAGATTAGGACACTTTAAACTTTCCTTCCAACGTTAAAATATACATTTATTAGCAAGAATGTTATATATTTCTTTGTGCAAAACATTCAAAGTTCAGAGTGCCAGTGCATTCTACTGTATTTTGTCCCTCTTCCCCACTTTCTGTCCCCCTCCCCAGCCTTTCCTAGTGACTGTAAATTCTGTCATTATTTCTTGATTACACATTTGCTCGGCATTTGTCTGTCATTCCCAAATCGACCTCAGGTTTGTAGAGAAGGCTCCAGCTGGAAAAATAAGCTTCCTGTTCAGGCCCATCCTGTTTCTAATCTGCTGCTGTTGTAAGAAATTCCCTTTAGGGATTTCTCTACTTCCTATTGCTTTGCCTTTTCTGCTATAAACCTCACAAATATTAATCTCTCCTGGTCCCCATTTTCCCTCACCGCCTAACTTTTTTTTTTTCAGTCTAAAATTCCTGCCAGTACTTTTCACACTTCATCATGTCTCCAGGAATACTGGCCCTAGGTCAAAGCCAGAGGCTGCAACTTGACAAGATGTGTTGCAAGGTGGTTTTCCCTCCACACTGTCTGCAGCTGTCATCTTCTTTCAAGTCCTCAAACTGCAAATTAGTGACTCAGCATGGGATCATGGGATGCTGTAATTCCTATTCATTAGACAAAGAAAAAGAGGCTTGTAGGTTTTTGTTGTGCGCTCTCTTTTTTCCATATCTAGAAAAAATAATTAACCCATAAATCAATATTCCTTTGCTGGTTTCTTTTGATGGGATCCTGACTCATATGATCAGAAATCACAACGGAGGAGAGTTGAAAACTCCTCTTCCTGGAGAAAATGTTTCACAAATAACACACTGGCCATAAAATTATATACTGTCCTTTAAAGGAAAACAGATCTGCTCCACCAATATTGTTTAATATTTAAATTTTCCTTTGAGTAATTGCAGTAACTGTGGTGATTCCAGGGCAGAGAGAAGTGGAGACTCTTTTAACGTGGAGGAAAAGTAATCTAAATTTCTCTAGCCTATTACAGTTTTAAAAACATAAAATTAAAACCATTATTTTCTATATTCTAGATGCTGTGTTCCATTGACATTAAATTTGAAGTTAATGATAAGACCACTAATATTTAGGGGTGACTTTTGTTTTACAAACTTCTGTGGAATAAACTTTAGACAATTGCTGGAAGAAGAACATAATTGGTGTTGCATTTCTTTTTTTAGTAAAGACAGAAGTGTTTTTTAGTCCAAAGCCTGTAAGTCAATCCTACATGGTTATGTTAAGTGTCCTATTTTTCTAGAACTTTGCCATAATCTTTTATTCTTAAAATAAGTTTTCCATATGTTTTATACAATGGAACTTGAGTTTTACATATTCTGATCTCATAGAAATATCAAATTTTTACAAGTATCTATTAAAATACTACTATGTGCTCAGAAATGTACTAAGCACGTGGGATGCAATGGAGAACATCATACTCATAAACCATTAAAATATTAAATGAGTAATTACAGAAAAAATGTAAGTTACATTTTCTGAATTTCAGAATTTCTCTTTCTAGTGATTGAGAAAGAAAAAAAGAAAATAAAATCGTGTTTGTCTTCTTTTATCAGTGGTATGGAAAATTAAATACTGCCATGCTTTGAATGATGATCTAGAACATGTCTAAAACCGAATATGCATCTAGATCTTCAAATCGTAAAGATTATATATGAAGTTTGGTCTCATGTCATATATAAAACATGAAAAGTTAAATATTTTCTTATATATTCCTTTAGCTTTTATCTGGCTATTATTAGGATGAGACAAGTAATGAAAGTCTCTTATAAAGTAAAAATCATAAAAAATTGCTTACTGCTCACCATTTCAACTAATGCATAAGAGAAGATGTGTGTAGCCATAGAGTCATAGGGAAAGTACATGAAAATTCGCTCTTCATCCATAGATAGATGGATAGAGGATAGATAGATGATGATAAATAATAGATTGATAAGTATAGATAGATATGTAGACAGAATTCTAATGGGCAAAAGAAAGTACACTCAATGTGGTTTATGTAATGAAAATATTCAATATCTTTATAACGAGGGGGATCAGACTCTAAAACTAGCGTTTGAGTCCTTGGCTCTGTTTTATGTGCTGAGTGATGGTAAATTATTTAAAATCTTTTGGCTTAATCTTCTTCATCATCAAAATGGAGATAATAATGATATCTACTCCAAATATATTATAAAGATTAAATATGAATGGATATATGAGAGGGATTTTTAAACTACAATATAGTTATTTTTGATATTTTAAAATTAATTATGTCATCAGATTGCCACCAGAATTCCACTATCTGAAAATGGTCCATCTGGTGGTGAGACTATTTATTACAAGGTCACAGCAAATGGACAAGGACTATTATAGTACTATTCTTCATTTCTCATAACTTTCATTAGGTTAAGTGATTATCATCTCCAGCAACCACTACTTTTTAAAATCTCTCTAGCACACTATAGGAATTCATAATCAAGCTCACGCTTGGAAAAACTGTGGGCACTTAATAAATGTATATCGGAATGAATGAATGGTGCATCTCTATATCCATCCCTTACTTTAAGGGAGGGACTTTGATTAGACAGCCAATTTGCTCTTATGGTTAGACATTTTTAGGGATACAGAGGAAAGAGTTGCATTATAAAACTGTACAAAGTATTCCAAATACAAAGCAGAGTGATTAGGAAGTTGAAAGAAAGGCTGAAACACTATCATTTTAACCCACTGTACCTAAGCTTGTCCAGGACGCTGCTGAAATCACACCTGGTTGTGAGATCTCAGTAATAAAAGAAAGAAAAAACGCAGCGTCTGGTTTCATGAGTCTAAAAACAGGACAGACTTATGTGGAGTAGATATATATTTCTTTTTACAATATCATATTTGGGTAGACTGGATTTCACTATATGTCCAATCCAATTCATTACTTTCCTGGGGTTCTCAGAATTACGATAAGCACTGGAGGCAGACCAAGCCCTGTTACCATTCTACAGTCTTTGAAGTTCATTTGACATGTGTTGTATGGCAATAGCTAATATTTCAGATACCTATAATACTGGCAAAAACATGAGATTTTCAGATTTTTAAAATGAAAAGTAGAATAGGTCAGACACTGAGAGTGTGCTTAGGCTTGACAGCCAAACATCTTTTAGGAAGGCAATGAAGACTCTCATATGGGCAGCACAATCTTGTGACACAAATTGAAATTTGTTAACAGATGTTTTATAATATCTTTTCTTCTTGTCACAATTCTCAGGTTAACTCCGTACTAGCTCTAGGGGAGCAGAGTGAATATAAGTGTTTGCTTAAAATATGTCCTCCTATATAGTGGAGGTTTGGTATGTGGCTTGTAATGCTGGCATTAAGAAAAAAATAGTTACTGAGCACGAAATGCCAGTGTGTTTATAACTGCAATGCATGTGCACAGATACACATATGGATAGGTGACAGAAATAGTCCATACTACGTGGCATTGAAGAGAGGCCTATGGAATAGTTAATAAGGAAAACTGAAAGTATGAAACACAAATGGAAAGAAAAATGTGTTGCTGTATCTACTTAGGATTTCACTTCATAGAAATACAGCAGATTGTGAAGGGATAAAACTTCAAAACTTGTAAAAAAATATATAAGACATGGCAAGAGATAGGGGTCTTGTTTCATTCTTCTGCATATGCATATCCAGTTTTCCCAGCACCATTTATTGAGGACACTGTCCTTTCTCCAATGTGTGTTCTTAGTGCTTTTGTCAAAAATGAGTTGGCTGTAAATGTGTGGCTTTATTTCTGGATTCTCTATTCTGTTCCATTGGTCTATGTGTTTATTTTTATGCCAGTACCATGCTGTTTTGGTTATTAGAGCTTTGTAGTATTATTTGAAGTCAGCTAGTGAGATGCCTCCAGCTTTGTTCTTTTTACTCAGAATTGCTTTGGCTATTTGAGGTCTTTTGTGGTTACATACAAATTTTAGGATTGTTTTTTCTATTTCTGTGTAGAACGTTGGTATTTTGGTAGGGATTCCATTGAATCTGTAGATCACTTTGAATAGTATGGACATTTTAACAATATTAATTCTTACAATCCATGAGCATGGATTATTTTTCCATTTTTTATGTCCTTTTCAATTACTTTCATCAGTGTTTTATAGTTTTCATCGTAGAGATCTTTCAATTCTTTGGTTAAATTTATTCCTAGGTATTTTTTTGTAGTTATTGTAAACGGAATTGCTTTCTTTATTTCTTTTTCAGATTGTTCACTGTTGGCATACAGAAATGCTACTGATAATTTTAATGTGGAAAGTTAATTCAAAAGTAGGTGTTAAACTTTATAAATAAAGAAATCAAATATTTCTCCTTTAAAAAAATGTTTGCCCATGAGGTCAGACACACTTATAACATTGTAAAATTATTGGGTATTCATCTTTGCTATCTATGGTTCTAGAGGACATAGCAATAAATTAAATAAATCTAAAATTCTAGAACAGGAAACAGAGCTCCAAAGAAGAAAGCAATGGAATATTTCTTTTTAATCAGATAAAGAAAAAGCTTTGAAAGAAAAAATGGAATGTTGGTATGAGTAATGGGGCTGGGAATTTGAAATTTGTTACTAGGGAAACAGAGAAGTTTCCTGAGCAGGTGATGTTTGAGGAAGGCCAAATTACCAGTGTAATTTGGTAATTACAAAAGAGAAGCCTTGAGAAACCAGCCCTGTTGGCACCTTGGCCTTGGAAATCCAGCCTCCAGAACCATAAGAAATCATATTCAATTGCTTAAGCCACTTAGTCTGTAGTATTTTGTTATGGTAGTCCTAGCAAACTAACATAAATATTTAAATTTTGATTCTAATCCAGTATAAAAACATTAGAGAGTTTTAGGTAGGCCTATGGCATGGTTTAATAGATATTAATAGATATTCTGTACTTCTGGAGTACAGAAGGGAGAGTAAGGAAGAGGGAGACCTGTTGGGAGACCTGTCAGTCAAGAGATTGAGTAGTATTCTGGGTCAGAGATATTAAAGGTATGAACAAGGGTAGTGTGGTGCAAACAGAAGGAAGTGCATATATGAAAACAACTTTGGTGGTAGAGTTGACAGGCCAGCTGCTGAGGGGAGGAGAGGGATGAGAGAAAAGAGAAATCAAGAATCATTTCCTAGTTTGAGTTGAGCACCTGGGTGGATGGTAGTGAGATTTTCTGAACCGAGGAGTAGGTGGAGAGAATGAGAGGTATAATGAGCTCTGTTTGGGGTATGTTAATGTTACCACAAACATTAATATGATAATGTTTTTGGGAAAATGAGGGCATTTTTCCATATAACATTCATTTTATTAATAACTAGGTTTCTGTTAAGAATGGGGAAAATTCTTTACCTCAAAGTTTAGCTGTCAGGAAAACATAATGAGCTATTTCTAAGCCATCATCTAATACATAACAACCAGGAAATTTAAAATAATATAGTATATTAGAAGAATCAAGTGGAATATTTTACTTTTTTGAGAATGGCAATATTCATATTTTTAGAGCTTCGCAGCATATTAGGTATGCAAATAATTTATCTATGGCATCTGAGCATATCTTTCAGATTTAAGAATAGGAAGGTTTCCTGAAATATAAACAGTTCTTGGTGAAAAGTTTTCTTATTTGGTATATTGAGCAAAGTTTTGTGAAGAGCAGTTCATAAATATTTAAAAATGATTCTGCCTATTTGCACTGAGTGCTTTTCATAATATTTTCACATTCAGTGATTCAACTTCAATAACACACTTGACGTCAAATGATTGCACGGAAATGATACATTTTAACATGACTTCTCTTTCTAAGTGCTTGATTTTGTCAAGTGTATTTTTCCTTTATTAAAGTATTTTTCTTTCTGATTATATACTCATGGGAAAATGTTAAAGCAATGCCTTTCTGTCAAGTGGATAATTTTGTATTTTCTAATCTCAAAGTATAGGGTTGTTTTCAGTCCTTCTTTCTTTCTGGAAATAGATTTGGCTAAATCTCACTCAACCCACGATGACACATGGTTTCACTCACATGACAAAGGCCTCTAAAAGTTATGAACTTGGGAATGAAAGTGATAGATTTTCATTCTTCCACTGATATCAATGTACTTCATTAATTGTAATAGAAATCCCATGCCCCAATGATTGCACAAACACACCCTTACAAAGAAAATACAAAATCGTTAGTTGTGCAGAACAGAATCCACCTGGGTGAATGATCCTTAAAAAATGACGTCAAACTCGAACACTTGACACATCCTGCATATTTTGACTTTTCAATGCATTTGTTCAGGAAACAAATTATTGACCTCCTGAATAAACTGCTATATTGGAAAGTTGCCTATAAAAGATATTGAATTTAAACATTAGAGTTATTTTCAACACTGTTTTACTTTAAGTCCATTTTGCAAATGTGAATAATGATGTGAATGAACCAGCACTATCTATATTTGAAAGAGTATTTCCTTACTTTATGAGTAGTAGTTTTTTTTTCCACGATTCAGAAGATAATACATTTTATTATAACCTTCTACAAATTTGGCTAATTCTTTTCTCACTCATGGAGGTTTTAAGTTTACCTAATAGCATTATTTTTTTCCTGCCTCATAGACAATCAATATATTGTATGCGTGTGTGTATATACCACTATATAGATGTCGGTTTTATTTAAGAATAAACAAGCATGTCATGCATGCTGCAAGTTAGAAAGTAAGAAAAGATTCAATGGAAAAACAAGCACCACTGGTACTCACCATCAAATTGGTACTAACTGATCAACACTTACATCACACAGGGCAATAATATTCATCAGGGGGTGGGCAGGCGGGAGGGGGTGGAGGGGATGGGAAACTCTCACTGAATGGATGCGGGGAGCACAGTTTGGGGGATGATCACAGTTGTAGCTCTGACATGGGCAGTGCATGGGCAATATATATAGCCAAAGTGTTGTACCCCCATAATATTCTGAAATAAAAAAAAAAAGAAAAGATTCAAGAAGCGATAAATGTTACTATTTTAACTTAGAGCACTTTGGGCAGTTTCCTCAATACAAAAAGTCTAATTTTTGTTTTTGTTTAACCCATCTCTTACCAAATTCACATTTGTACAGACTACAATAACCACACAATAAGTCATCAGAATTTATTTATGTGATCATAAAAGTTGAAGTATAATAGCAAACAACTGTTAGCATATAGATAAAAATTAATTTATGTTGGTTTTAGAAATATTTTCTTATTAAGTTAAGTCTCACAAAATACTGGAAATTTACAAAAAGATAAGCAAATTAAGACAATATAGAAAATTTAAGTAACCTTTTCATATAGAGATAAGCACTAATAACGTTGTGTAGCATTACTCTTTGGTCAAAATTAGATCAAGTCATAAAGTCTGCTTTGTAATGTACTTGTGACAATCATCATAAACAGTTTTCTGTGACATTAAACATTATAATAAATATATTGGTTATAGTCTGCTCTGTCATATGGAAGGATAAATCTTTAAATGGTGCCCTAATATTAGATACTGTAGATTGTATTTTTCAATCTTGAAACTTTGCTGCAATGAATATCCTTGTATCAACGATCTTGATCATATTCATGATTTTCCTCATGTTTAATCTTGAAAGATGGCCATGGATTGTCAAATACTTAAGACTTTTGAAATATATTGTCAAATTTCCTTCTAGGAAGTTTGTACTAGTTTACAGTCCTGTCAGCAATGTATAAGAATGTCAATTTTTATGGTATTGAATTTAATAAATTAAAAACAGTGAGGAAAACTAGAATATAGATTAAAATTCAGTCATGATGCATTGAGTTCTCTTCTGTAAAACTGGCATATTTTTGTAGCTTCATAGAAATGCAGCTCAACATTTTCTCTTGTGTTAATGAAATTAAATTGTGGCACTTGCACTATGAGTACATATACAGATAATATTTTTAACTTCTCTGATTTTAGTATCCTATAGATATAGTTTTGTGTGGATACTGTGTTCTCAGTTTTGTAATATAGTGGGGATATGAGATATTCTCCTTAGCTTAGGGAAATCAATTTCTATTCTCTAGGGAATAATACTTTATCATCTGTACATTTGTAGTCATTCTTGTTTTTGTTAAATATTCTAATTCTGTTCCTTATAGATTCACGTAGGAAAGCTTGCCAACTTTGGCAATATACTAGCTTTCAGCCTGGATTATAATGTGACATGAATATAAAATCAACTACCTCTGATTTAACGATTTCAAGATAATTTTAATCTTCATGTATATTTACTGAGAAAGCTTAAAATTTAGCAATTAGAGAACCAAAGTATTCTTTCCTTCATACATTTGGTGGCTAAAATAATTTACATTTAATTAAACAATGATGTTAAAAATAATTCTATTGGTCATCTTCTCCAATCTCTGGAGGTATGTAAACATATCATAACAACAGGTGGTCATCCATTTTGTTTTATTTTGTTTTTAAACTGAAGGAGTACATTTCACTCTTAAGTAGCATAGTTAGAAATTTCTTTCTACCATTGTACCTAAACTTGTTTCCTTTAATGTCCACTTATCAGATCACATTCTTTTCTCTTCCACATAACAGGATTTCAAATACATGAAACTATCTATTTTGTATTTCTCTTCAGCCTTTCTTTTCATATATAATATTTTTAATTATTTCTATACTTTGTCAGATGGCGTGTTTCCTCCATTCTTTTATGAGATTACCCTGCTGTGCAAATATTATATTAGCTCATTGAGGCCTCATTAGTAGATATGGATGAAATAACAGGAGATCAGGACCTACCTAGCTTTCTGCTGATTGGATGCCATCTGAATTTTTGTCTTTAAATCAGAGACTTGTCAATTCAAACTAGAATGTATCCAATGGAGAGTTATCTGCAATAACCTTCAGTAAATGACCAGGATTGTCTTCATTTCCAATTAGTCAATATGGTGCCTTGTACTCAAGATGCATAGCTATGAAATGGTGGTAGATATAGAGAGCATAATGTTTAGAACATGCATGAATAAAATTGAGAAATGTTTGTCTCGTAATAAATCATTGCTCTACAAAAAAGGCAGCAAGATTTTAGCAATCAATTCATTTATTAAATCTTAGCATTTTACCATCACCGAGGTGGGAAGGAAGACAATTTTGACATTAGTAGATCCAATCCATGAATTTACTGAGTTTTCAATTTGCTGTTCTTGCAAAAGAAAGGGTAGTTTTATTGAGGGTGGTCTTTCTTCTCCCATTTAGCCTATAACTTTGATGTCAAACAATACATCCTAAAACACTTTGCTACCTATTGAATTTCTCCTCTGAAACATAATGGCCAGTGGGTCACTATTTACAAGTGGATTAAATATGAAATACCTCATTTTGGTGCTCTATAATCTAAATCTATTCTTCCTTTCCCCCCAGTCACAGTTACTAGTGCTTACTAGAGAAAACTTACTTAGAATCTATGCTCTCCCTTGGATGCCTGAATAGTGTCTAGAAGCAAGAAATAAGTACAGACACTACAAAATTATGTAACTGTTGGCAGCACGATTCCCACTGGTGTCCTGACAAAAGGAACTGGGTAACTTAATCCCAATATATATTTTTTTCAAGTGCATTTTCTCACCTATTGCATCATCTGTTCCAAGTTCAAACTCATTTTATCTATATAATGACCCAAACTAGTTTTAAGCAGAGGGGAAAATGCCAGGACAGGTGAAAGAAGTGAGACTTCATTTTTTTTTTTGGAAGATTTTTCACTGAGGCTTCAATTTCGGTACTTGATAGTGGTCTGTTCAGGAATTCTGCTTCTTCCTGACTGATCCTCGGGAGGCTGTGTGTTTCTAAGAATTTGTCCACTTCCTCCACATTTTCAAGTTTATGTGCATAGAGATTTTTACAGTATTCAAAGGTGATATTTTGTAATTCCGTCGGTGTACACTGTCTGGGGGATGGGCACGCTTGTAGCTTTGTCCTGGGCTGTGCAAAGGCAATTTAGGTGACCAAAGCGTTTATACCTCCATAATAGTCTGAAATTTGAAAAAGAGTAAGACTTCAAATACAATCTTTGTTTTTAATTAAAATGTTTTGTTCTCAGGTTTTTATCTGGGTCAAACTTTGTGATATTCTAGCATATTTTGATATTCCTGCCTATATATAATGGCTGTAATGTTTTCGAGTTGGTCTTAAATATTTCCAAGAACTTGGCACAAGGATCACTCTCTCAATAAAAAGCAGCAAATAAACACAAAATTTTTATAACTTGTAATAATCCCACTGCTAAGTATAGCCTACCACACACACACACACACACACACACACTACTCTTTCTTTTTTTTTTTTCATTTTTAAGATCCATATATTGTACCTAAAAATAGAGGGTCGCAAACTATGAAAAGACTATCTAAACTATCTTGTTAAAGTAAAAGTTATATTGGAATGCGGTTTAAATTTTGCTTTTTTTTGTTTGTACATTTAAATATAATTTAATATTTTCAGCATGTTCTTTTTTCACTATATTACTAAGCTATGTAACAATTTCAGACAATGGTAGTGTCTTGGAACCTAACACAGTCCTTGGTAATTAATCCAACACAGTACTTACAACAATAGCAAAGGCAATTACAAAAACAACTAACATTTACTGAAAATGTTCAATGTGTTAGGTCCTGTTCTTAGCAATTTTACATATAACTCATTTAATACTCATAATTACATGATGAGGTAACTATAATTAGTATACCCATTTTATAGATTAAAAAAATTAAGCACATAGAATTTAAGCAACACAAGTCTCAAGCCTAATTATCAGAGTAACCAAGATTTGAACACAGAAATCTAGTTTCAGAGCCCATGCTCTTTGGTAATTAATATATAATAAATTCAAGAAAGACATATTTTTTTTGGAAGCTGTACTCACATCTCAAATATAGGCAACTTCCATGGTTTGTATTAGTAGTAATTAATTCATTGACCATTGACCAGGGGCAAGGCATTGGGCTATGTAATTCACATGAGTATTCTCCCCATTTTACATAGAGGGAAATTGAGATTCAGAAAGTTTAAATTCTTCCATTAAAGTCTCCCAGCTGGTGAATTGAATATTTAAGCATTCAAAGATGGCCATTTCTGCCTTTCTGATTCTGTCTACCCTGTTGTATAATTATAAAACAATAATCACAGCTTAAGTTGTAACTGATAACAGGTAACTGGTAATTGGAAACTTAATTTTGAAGTTAACCGTAGGTAGTGCTACTCCATGGTATGGCTTTCCTGCCAACTTCCACTTGAAACTTCAGAACCATCACTAAATTCACTCTCTTCTCCCTTGGATCTCAGTAATTTACGAAAAAGGTTTAATCTGCCTTTTTAACCTGCTCAATGTTTATTTATAGAATTGATTCAATATTTGAATTTATATTCCTTAAATGTACACAAGTGGAATATATATAGACACACAAATGGAATATATATAGACACACAAATGGAATATATATAGAATCTTTGACTCTCTATTAAGTTAATTTGTCTCTTTAAGATTAATTCCCCATTCATAATTATTAACTCCATATTAGGTGCTCCAATTGCACCTCAACATTGCAATTGGCAAACATAAAAGTATATATCTTAATCTTGGGATGAAAAAAATGTTTACTTTGTGTTTAGAAGTCCTTTATCCATTTGGGCCCAAGGAATTCAAATTTAGTAGATTATTGAAGTATAATAATTCTGGCCATTACCTTAATAAAGTCTTTGATTTGCTTCATTTGAACAAAATTTACTAAATTTATGTTGAAGTAAATTTTATCACTTTAAAAGGAGGCTGAGAATCATCAAGGTCACTTCAAGGCACGCATTTTAACTTACACTACAGTGAAATTGTATCTGTAAAATAAATTACTTAATAAGTCAATTCTCCCAAGTTCTGTATACTAAATCTTTACATTTGAATACTTAAAAATATTTATATAGTTGTAAATCATAAACACAATCCAGAATCCAAGAGAAAGCAATTTGAAAAATCCAACCTTTCAAAATCTCTTCATATTTTTATCATTCCAATTGAATGGGATTATTAACTCTTTACATATTTTCAACTGATATTTAGAATTTGAAGATGTGTTTACCTCAACAACTCTCCTACCATCACTTTATTTATTGCTAAGAATTTATCTACCCTTTGTTTTGTTCAATAATCAGGAAAAAGCATTTTGATTAATTGTGCCATTTCCGTAGCAGTTGCAAAACAAGTGGATGGAATAAATTGTTGAGGGTGCTGAATTCTATGTAATTCATCTATTTTTAATCTCTTAATTCTGTAGGAGTACACTTTAGTGTATTAGCAGTCAGTTTTCATTGGAATAATTAATTTTCTTAAAAAAATAAATCAAGTAGAAAATCTGAAGTAGTAAATGCTTTCTCTTTTTGAGGTTCTGGGTATGCCAGAGGTATTTATTGTTTGATTTCTTACTTAAAGTATGTTTTGTTTTCTTACTTAAAGTATGGGCGTATTAGTTTTTCTGAGACATCATATTTCTTCATGAAGGCATTAATAATGACTTAATATTTTGTAGAATTTAATATTTGCAATAAATTGGACATTCCCATCCTGAATCTTTGATTCCCCCCACCTCCATTCACGTAGCAAAATCCCACCAACTCTTCAAGCCCTAGCACAAAGAAGTCCTCCTTGTGAAGCCTATACTTATTATCACTCTATTCCACTCAGACTAGGTCTGAAACAAATAATTCTATTTATCAATGGTTTAGTCCAATACCTCAAGCACTGTACATAATCAAAATTGATCACGTCAAGGTCAAATATAATATTTAATGAAATCCTAGAAGGAAGGAAGTATACTCTTTCTGTGGGAATATACACTTGCTTCTTGAAACGTGTGCCCTTGGTCATTTATAAATTTACTTTACACTGGTGTCATTTTGTTTGTTGTCAACCATTTTCAAAACTATCCACCCCAGCCTTTATGTAGAATGATCAAGCCTCATAGGGTCTAGCATGGTGTCCTAAAATAGCCAACCCTCACAAATCTGTTCAAATGAAGAAGTCTCAGTTGGAATTTATGCCACAGTTTATTAGTTTTCTTTAGCCATATTAATATATTTACTATGTAATTTATTCTGTCTGTATTTTTCAAATAAATGAGCAGACTATAAAGTGCATATCATTTTACAGCTTGTTTTTGCATTCAATAAAAATTATGAACATATTTCATATGCATATTTTTATAATGTAATTTTTAACATTTTATTCATTATCAATTGATAAATAAAAATTATATATATTTGTCATGTAAAACATGCTGTTTTGAAATATGTATTAATTGTGCAAAGGCTAAATCAAGATAACTAACATGTGTATTACCTCACATACTTATCATGTTTTTGTGGTGAAAACATTTTACTCTCAGCAATTTTCAGGATAACAGCACATTGTTATTAACTATATTCACCACGTTTTACAATAGATATTTTGAACTTAATTCTCCTCACTGAAATTTTATGTCCTTTGACCAACATCTTCCTAACTTCATCCCCTAGTTCCTGCTTAGTTTGATTTTGTTTTTCTAGTTCCTTGCAGATAACATTAGATTGTTTATTTGAAATCTTTCTTATTTATTGATGTATATGTTTATTGCTATAAACTTGTCTCTTAAGACTGATTTTGCTGTAGCCCATATGTTTTGCTGTATTTTTCCATTTTTGTTTGTCTCAAAATATTTTTAATTGCTTTTTTAATTTCTTTATTGAACCATTGGTTGTTCAGGAGCATGTGGTTTCATTTCTATATATGATAGCTGTCCAGAAGGTATCCAGCCATTGTTAATATAACGAGAATGGTTACATGGCTGGGTACTTTCCAGACAGCCCTTGTATTTGTGAATTGTCCAAAATCTCTCATGTTAATAATCTCTAGTTTTATATTATTTTGTTCAAAAAAGTTACTTGATATGATTTAATCATCTTAAATTTGTTAAGACTGCCTTTGTGGCCTAATATATAATCTATCTTGGAGAACATTCAGTGTGTGTTTAAAAAGAATATGAATTCTGCTGCTTTGATGGACTGTTCTGTGTATGTCTCTTAGGTCTCTTTTGTCTAAAGTGTAGTTCAAGTCCAATGTTTCCTTATTAGTTTTCTGTCTGGATGATCTGTCCATTGCTGAAAGTGGAGTATTGAAGTCCCCTACTGTCATTGCATTACAGTCTCTCTCTCCCTCCAGATCTATTAATATTTGGATTTTTTTATATTTAGGTGCTCTGATATTGGTTGCATATATTTTTTAAATTGTTCTATATTCTTGATGAATGGACCCCTTTATCAGTATATAATGAACTCTGTCTCTTTTTAGAGTTTTGACTTAAAGTCTATTTTGTCTTATATGAGTATATTTACTTCTACTCTCTTTTGGTTTCCATTTGCATGGAGTGTCTTTTTCTACCCCTTCACTTTCAGTCTATGTGTGTTCTTACAAGTGAAGTGAGTTTCCTTAGGCAGCATATAGTTGGGTCTTGTTTTGTTTTATCTTTTAATCCATTTAGCCATTTAATGTCTTTGGATTAGAGATTTTAATACATTTATATTCAAGGTAATTATCCAAGGGTAAGTACTTACTACTGCTGTTTTCTTTATTGTGTTCTGGTTATTTTGTAGATCCTCTGTTCCTTTCTTCCTCGCTTGTTCCCTTCCTTCATGATTAAATGATTTTCTCTAGTGGTATGCTTTGATTCCTTACTTTTTACCTTTTGTTTGACTATTATAGGTTTTTGCTTTGTGGTTATCATGAGGCTTACATAAAGATCTTATCAGGCCATTTTAGGCTAATAACAACTTAATTTTGATCACTAAAAACACTATACATTTACTCTACCCCTACATTTAAATTTTTTGATATCAAAATTTACATCTTTATAATGCACAATTGTGCATCCCTCAACAAATTTTGTACCTTTTATTATTTTTAATAGTTTTATCTATTAACCTTCATGCTAAAGATGTAAGTGATTTCCATACCACTACTATAGTATTAGAGTATCATGAATTTGACTGTGAACTTACTTTTACAGTCAGTTTTATATTTTTGTATGTTTTTGTGTTATTAATTTGTGTCCTTTTATTTCAGCTTGAGGAATTCCCTTCAGCATTCTTATAAGGCAGGTTCAATGGTGATGAACTTTCTCAACTTGTCTGTGTGGTAATCTTATCCTTTCCTTCATTCCTGATGGATAGCTTTGCTGGGCACAGTATTCGTGGGTTCTTGGTTGGCAGGTCTTTTCTTTCCCCTTCAGTACTTTGAATACATTATCCCACTCTCTCCTGGTCTTTCAAGTCTCTTCTGAGAAATACACTGTTAGCCTTATTGGAATTATATGCTATTTGATTCTTTTTCCTTGCCGCTTTCAGGATCTTCTTTTCATTCTTGAGTTTTGACAATTTCATTTTAAAATGTCTTAATGTGGTCTTGTTTGGATTGAATCTGACTGGAGACCTTTGATCTTCCTGTACCTGGATATTTATACCTTTCTCCAAATTTGGAATGCTTTCTTGCTATTATCTTTAAGTAAGCTTTCTACTCCTTTGTCTTCTCTTCTCTCATGAAATCATGAAATTCTGTTTCTTGAAAATTTGCTTTTTGATGCTGTCTCATAAATCCCATAAGGCTTCTTCATTTTTTTTATTCTTTTATCTTTTTTTGTCTCAGACTGTATATTTTCAAACAACCTGTTTTGAGTCCACAGATTCTTTCTCCTGCTTGTTCAATTCTATTGTTGCTCTCTAATGAATTTTTATAGCATTCAATCATTCATAGTATTTTTTAGCTCCAAACTTTCTTTTTTTAATAATTTCAATCTCTCTTTTAAATATCTAGTTTTAGTCATTTATTGTTTTCCTGATTTTATTAAATTGTTTCTCTGTATTTTCTTGAAGTTCACTGAGTTTCCTTAAGACAATTATTTTGAGTTCTTTTTCAGGCAGTTTGTATATCTACATTTCTTTGCTCTAACCTACTGAGGGATTATTGTGTTCTTTTTAGGAATTTATGTCTCTTTGGGTTTTAATGTTTTTTTCTTGCTTTACATTGATGCCTGTGCACTTGAAGTAGTAGGAACTCATTCTAGTCTTTGCAAACTGGTTTCATCTGGACAGGCTCCTCCCCAGTCAGTATCTCCAGAATTTCTAGGCAGGCCATCAGGTGTGGTCTGAGGGCAGGTTTGCTGCTGAAGTTCTTGGACAGACTGGGCTGGTACCTGGGTCAGAAGGTGGGCAGATCTGGTGCTTGAGTCCACCAGGTTGTGTGTGAAGTCTGGATCCACTGGAATAGACCTGGTCATTGAGTCTTTGAGGATGGGTCAGGAGCCTGGGTTTTTATTCAGGTACATGTTAGATTGTATATTTTCGAGACAAAAAGAATTACCCTTATTTAACAATATCATTCCCAAAATTATACAATTTTTGGTCATAAGCATATTATCTATATCCTTTATTTTTAGAACTAGTAGGTCTATGTGTAGACTATGTCTAATGAAAGGTTACCTCTGGCTTCAAATTAAAGTATTTATTTTAACATATACAAGTATCTCTATGATTTCACTGGAGCATTAGATTGCTTTTATGAATCATATCACATTAAGAAAATACAATTTTGAATTTTCCAAGGCTCAAATGGATGTTGCTTTGTTAAAAATATAGTATGTTTCTTTTTCTTTCTAATAACGATTTTAACAGTAACAAAAACAAGGCAGTAATATTCAACAATATTGCTATCTCAAAAATTTTTTAATTACTTAAATACAGAGAATTAAAATATACAAAAGATATTATAGGCAGGAAAACATTCCATCAAAGATTGCTATGCCCTAATCCTTAGAACCTGTGAATGTTACATGAAAAAGAGGGATAAAGGTTTAAGATATAACTAAATTTGTTAGTCTCCTGACCTTAAAATAGGGAGATAGGTTATCCTGGGTAATCCTATTACCTTAAATGTAATCACAAGGGTCCTAAAAGCAGAAGAGAGAGATAGGAGAGTCAGTAAGAGGAAAATATATTTATTAAAGAAAACCACAGACAGACACAACATTGCTGACTTTGAAGATGGAGGAAAGGACTACACGAAACCAAATGTGGGTGACATCTAGAAGCTGGAAAAGGTAAGAGAATGGATTCTTCTCTATAGCCTCCACAAGGAATGCTGTCCAACTAATACCTTTATTTTAGCCCAGTGACACCTGTGTTCGTCCTCCAACCTACAGAACTGTAAGATAATAAATGTGTGCTCTTTTAACCCACCATGTTTGTGGTGTTTTTTTACAGCATTCATATGAAACTAATACACAGAAGAAAATTGGTTAATTTTTTAGTTACTGGATGAACTAGAAGGCTTTTCTATTTCTAATAACTACTCTTCAGATCACATAAATTGTTTTAATATATGTTACACATCTTTATGTGTGCATGTGTGTGTGTAGATAGATAGAGATATAGTTTACACATAAACACGTCTTCCAGATATTCACATGGTGAGGTATCACCCACATATATCAGAGCACAAGAAAACATGTTGACAAATTTTCTTGAAGCTGCTACAGATGATGTCAAGTGGAAGTGGCATCTATGTTATATGGAAATTCAGCAAAGAAGTGAGGAAAGGTGTTGTAAGCAAGGGGAAAAGAACAAAGAAGGCCACAGAGGCACAAATCAGCAATTTTAGGGATGCATGAACTACTTAAATGTGTATATTGTAAAAAATAAATTATCGAGACAAAGCTAGGATAAAAATAGAGGCTAACTTGTGAAGGGCCTTGTAATAGGAATGACAGAGCAAAGGTTACTGCCTAGGCATTAGAAAGAGAACACCATACCCAAATGGCTAAAGCTGGCGGCTGGAGAAAAGGACTTAGAGGTATCTTTCTGACCTAGCTGACTGACCCTCTACTTTCCCACAACTTCCTTTAATAGGACCATTCAGGTATTTGCCCATGAGCTTAAAGTGACACACATACTATTTCCTTATATATACTGCTAGTTGCCACATGTGTGCCCTCTCTCTAGCTACCTGACTGTTCATTTCTGCCTGGTATGACCCAGGGATGGAAGACTGACCTCCTGGCTCCTTGCATCCTGCCTGCCCAGATCTGTAAGTAAAAAATCTTTGAACTTACTTCCTTTTGTGATGATATATTGAATTTGCACTTTCCATCAGAAGAACCAGGAGCTACCCCAGGCTGGGTTTTCCCCAGTTTGCAGGTAGAATACAAAGTTGGGCTTCCAGCACCAAAGCAAAGATCAGGCAGGCATAAACTGGAAATGAGTCAGACAAGAGCCACAGGATTGATCTTGGCCAGTATAAATAAGTTCCCCATGTGAGGAGCTCCCAGTTACCAGTCAGACAACTAGGCATTAGTTTGTTCACAAAAAAAAAAAAAAAAAAAAAAAAATTATCCCATGAAAGGCACACTGTAAATGCTCACATTGAGCTCCCCTTCATTTCTTCTTAGAGCAAGTCACTCTGGCACTGAAAACCTAATTTGTTTGGGGACTCTGGAAATAGGTCTAGATGCCATAGTAAAGATCTTGAACTTGAATTTAATCCTATAGAACATTAAGTTTATTACTCAGACTTGTAAACATTTAATGTCTTTATTGCAATTCAGAGACATGAAAATTCCTACCACAGATTACAAAGTATTGGATAATCTAATTTTTGTTCCTGAACCATGCCAAGCTCTTTTCCACCAGAAGTCTTTGCATATATTGCTCTCACTGCTTTAAAGGTTCTACCCCTCCATAACCTCCCCTCCCCCCCACTATTTCTCTCTCTCACACCCACACACACACATACACACACACATACATTTCCCATGGCTAGCTCTTTCTCATGTTTTAGTGTAGCCTTGTATGACACTTCTTCTGAGAGGTATTTCCTGACAACCCATCTGAACTAAGTTTCTTTGTTTTTTTTTTTATTTTCAGGCAAAGCACACTGTATATTTCCTTCAAGCAATTTATCAATATTGGTAATTTTATTATTTATTTTCATGTTAGGTTTTAAACTTTCTTCCTCTTCATTTTTGCATAATGTAAATTAAATGAAGGTAGTGGAACCATATTATTCTTTTTTTACTGCTGTAATCTCAACACCTTCAACAGTGCATAGTACATATTAGTTAACTAACAGGTATCTATTGACTTAATTAATTTGTCAATCTGATCAAATATATTTCTTGTCTAAAAGTAAGGAAGGACTCAAGTAGGCCTTGACTATAGGAAAACAAAGGAATAGCAAGTGTTTGAAATCTTTAAGACTAGCATGAGTGGTACATAACAAAGGAGGCACTATGTGCGGAAAGATACTGCATTGAGTGAGGTGGTTCTGCCTCAGGAGGTAAAATATGTGAAGCAGGGCAGTAATATATTGGAGAGAAGATAACATGTCTAACTGTAGATATATTGAGGTTTAAATGCTAATAGTCAGCCAAGAGAAGGCGTCCAAGGGATATTTATATTTGTAAATCAGAAATTCAGAGAAAAGTCAAGACTAGACAGTGATTTAGAATTCTTTACCTACAGATGTTTGTTAAAATTCTAAAAAAGCTTAAGATTTTCCAGAAAGGAAATGTGAGCCTAAAAGACCAGAGTGTAGAAAGCAGAACTACCGTGTACATCAGGGGGAGATGGAAGAAGAGGAATTTGAAAAGAAATATGAGAAATTATGATTAGCAAAATATTGCTCTAAAGGTCAAGGGAGATAAATCTTTTAAGAGTTAAACTATTAAATAAAAGCCAGATGATTAAAAAGTTACCTAGAACATTTGTTTTCCTGATACAATAAAATACAAAAACAAAGCAACAACATATTTTTGTCTCAACCTATCATTGCCTTAGAAACAATCAGGATGTTTTATGCCCATTTACTTTTTTCTTTCTTTCTTTACTTTTTTTTAGTGGAAGGAGGGGTGCAAACTGGGGTCCCGAGACACAAGCATAGTTGAAGGGTGAAGGGCATTAGAATACTAGTTTTTATCTCACGACCCTTATAAGGTCAGTAGTTTCAAATAGTAAGTAATCTAATCATGGTATTATAGGAATATTTTATTACATAAAATGGTATCACAGCCAGTAATTCTGATGATTATATATAGAGAGAAGATTCCTGCATATTTTCAGTCTTGTAATTTTCTGCAATTGTTGTGATCACTAAAGACTAGCTTTTGCCATATACCTTGCTTCTTTGTCCACTCTGACTTTAACCCAGATATTTGACTTCTGTCATTTTCTGTTTGGTGTCTGTTTCATGGGTGCCTGGAGGTCAAGCAGCTTCTTGGTAGCACATAGTGTTAATGTAGCTGAGGTAAATCTTTTAGATCCACCAATGAAATTGACATCTCTTCCCTCAGAGTTCTAAATCAAGGGAAAATATTTTTAAAAAGGACAAAACAAATGTTGCCAATATAACTAAAAATAGAAAAGATTTTTTTTCTCCACTCTTTCCTCTTAATAGCTCAACCCTATTATACAGCTTTTGAGACAGAACACATGAGAAAATCTGAAGTTCTTAACACATTTTCATTGTGAATGCTAAAAATAGGTATGTGTGCTAAGAAGGAAACAGGGAAGATTTTCTCTAAAGTTCAAATGCCAGGCCCCAATTTCAGATTTCAAGATAACCCTAGAATGCACTGATTGACATTAATTACTAGGACTGGGCAGTGGTGACTGGTCAGCTGGATTCAAGCTTTGACCGAGCTGTAGAGTCCAAGCTGTCATCCAATGATAACAGGCCCTTTCAAAGAGCAAATTGACCCACGGCCTGATGATATCTCACAGCCTGATTCATTCCTTACAGATTCATGTTGCTAGAGTCATTTGAGTGACATATCACAGTCCAGATCGAGAGGTTTTTGTCAAATAACTCCCTTGGAAATTAGTTAAGAGTTCTAACATTTTCAATCCATGTATAATTGGTTCATTTAGTATTATACCTGATCTTTCAGCTCCTTTTCTTTGGATGATGGTTATCATTGTGTTTAACTTAATAGTTGTTTTAAATAACAAAGGTATTTAGTGTTCGTTAAAAAGGGTTTTTGAAAGAATCCCCTATCCTCTACTTCTGTCCCACTCTAGCGCAGCCTGGATTATTACCTGGATTACTTTTTTCTGTGCTGCCATCACTCGGATTATCACCTGGGTCATTACCTATGTTACTCTCCTCTATACTAATAGTGTTTCGGCACAGACCTAGGTTATTACCACTCAATCCTCACTAGCTTTCCCCATTCCATCCTCCCTGTCATTTCTGTCCACTCCCTTTATGGTACAGATTTCCTGGAAGCTCTCCCTTAATAAGCAATTCCCGGTGTCACATAGTACCTAGCATTTAGATTCATACACAGGAGATAATCAAGTAACTTCAAGTTCAATTACTAAAGATTAATTAATTATTTAAACTTATAAAAATATCTAACTATATTGCAACATTAAATAAGTCCAAGTATGCTGAATTTAGGATACTGCAGATCCAGTATAATCATTTCAAATCAGACGCTCTCTTTAAAAAGAAATATTAGGTATTATCTAATTTCCTCCCAAAGTGTGACTTTTTCACCACCTCCCTGTCAAATATTTGACCAGTGTCAGGGAACATACAACCACACAGACAGCCAGATCTTTCACCCATACTTCATTTCCCAATATAGAAGTCCTTTTTCTATCGGAGAAATAAATTTTGTTAGACGGACACAGCATCTGATCCTGTTTACACATAAATATGAAAAAATAGATGTGATTTTAATAAGCAGTATTATTTGTGCTCTAGAAAACTATCAAATAAATATATTTTATATTAATATTTAAAAAAATAGTAACAGCAAGACATTCACTACTTCCCCACACTCCTTAAACTTCTCTGAGTTAGTGTGACTATCCAGTATCACTCTATGCACTATGAGTTATAAATGGGGAAAAGATAGCAATGATATAGAAACACATAAAAAACAAAACAACAAAATGTAAAGGAAAAGAGATGAAAGTAGAAAATTAGCAGAAACTTTGAAAGAAGGAGGAATTTATAGAAGTCAACGTTGTGCCGAACACTATGCTAAACATTTTATACATGTTATCTAATTTAATCTCCATTAAGTGTAGTATATTTATTATTATATCCAATGTATGAAAGAGGAAACTGAGGTTTAAGATGTAGAATCACTTTTTCAAGCTATACAGTTAGGAAGTAAAAAACCCAGAATGTCACTAAGAAGTGACAAAAGCTGGGCTTCTACTCTTACACAATCTGTTGATATACCCATTGTCCATTTCAGGATGTTTTGTAAAGTGTAGATGCTAAATAAATACTGTTGAATTGATTTTCATTTCATAATATGCATATAATCTGTTAACATACAAAAATGCTTATTGCTTAGAAGCTTCCTGTGCCCCCAAATCACCCAAAAGTATGTGCATTTCCTGCATTTCTATATGATCAAGAATTTGACTTTCCACAACTCTAAATACCTCTGTGTGATATCTGACATTAATATGTGCAAAATGTGAGTCACACTGAAAAGTACTAAACATGTGAATTGAACATTTTCTGATTTAGTTCAGTTTCAAAATTTAATATGAGTTGTCTTTTGCAATGATCCTCTACCAAAATAAGCTTATAAAATACATTTTGCTAAGTATTTGGTTAAAATTTAAATTCCCTCATTTTATTCTTGCCCCAAATTATTAATGGTTGGCCAATTAAACACAGTGACAGCAAAAGAGGTGTTAAGTACCCTTGGTTTAGTAACCTAATACTGAAGGGCTGAGGATAAAATCAGGTACATGAAACTATTAAAAATATAAATTTGAGAAAATATACTGTGTTCTGATCTACAGAAAATTCTATCAAAAGCTTTAGAAGTACAATTATCAAATGATTAGAATAGTCTTCATCTATAGGGCCACACATACTTTTGGGGGAGCTCACATAGTAACACTCTGTCCCTACTTCTTAATGACTCAGGAACCTTAATGATGTCTCTGTATTCCAAGTATTGATTACAAATTTATAGTAGCTCATTTTCTAGATCATGAGTTTCTCAAAAGCATGGATTGTCTAAAGTAAGTTTGTGTCAAAGATAGAGAATAGGAGAGTGTTTTCCCGAGTGATCAATAAGTATTAATTTAAATATTAAGTTTATAATTTTAAGAGTTATCCAGTTTTCATTTAATTCATAAATATACTCTAGAGTGACACTAATACTTTTCCAAAACTCTTTTAGTAAAAACATTTTTTTTAAAAAGTACATTTTCATGATCTTCCAAACTCTCTTTTTATATGAAATCTGCCTTCTTAATTCTTCTATCATTAGTCATAGGTCTGCAATCATTAACAACAAAGAATAAACAAAATGGGCATAAACTAAGGAAATAGAAACACCTGGTTTATATTCTAAGCCTATCTCTCTTTACATAAGTAACCTCAGATAAAGTAATTAAATTATTCATATTTCCTTACCTATAAAAATGGCAGAACAAAACCTTCCTTGCAGTTTGATAAGGAAAAATCAAAGTTGTGCAGATAAACACATGTAATGCCTTGCACAAAATTAGTATCTCTAACCAACCTTCTTATCCTATCCTACATAAAACCTCTTTGAATATTTGAAGATAAATGTGATAGTTCCTATGTCTTCTCATCTTTAAATTCTCCAGGTCCTTCAATCATTACTAATGTGACAGGATTCCTAGATTCCTCTTTATTTTTGATGCATTCTAGGCTGACAGTGAAATCATAAAAATGTGAAGACCGGAGGAGACTGGAGAACATAGTACTACAAACATGCTATGACTAAAGCAAATCATGGTGGTACTCCTTCCTTTTGCTGTACCCAAAATATTACAAATTCACATTTAATTTGCATTAACATTTTAGCACTAGTATTACACTAAAGATTTGGTCAAATAAAATCCCCAGATCTTTATGAAATTTAATCCTGACCATTTCATCTTATGATTGTACATGCAATTTTTAAAAATTAAAAGCAGAATTTCCATCTAATTAATTCCTCTTTAAGAATTTTTTTATTTTTATTTTTTGTTGGTTTTTGGTATTTTTAAAACATTTTTATTTAAAAATATTTAGAGGTTACATGTTTTTTTATTATGTGGATATATTTATCATGTTGACGTCAGGACATTCAGTGTACCTACCACCAGAACAGTGCACATAGTATTCGATAGGTAGATTTTTATCCCTCACCTCCCTCCCAACCTCCCTTCATCTTAGTTTCCAATGTCCATTACACCTCTGTATGACCATATATATGCATTGTTTAACTCCCACTTATAAGTGAGAACATGTGTCTGTTTTTTCATTCTTGAGATACTTTTTTAGGATAATGGTCTCCAGCTCCATCCAAGTTGTTGCAAAAGACATTATTTCATTCCTTTTTATAGCTGAGTAGTACTCCATGGTATATATATACACCACACTTCCTTTATCCACTCGTCAGTTGATGTTCACATGGGTTGAGTCCATATTTTTGCAATTGTGAATTATGCTGTGGAAAACATTCAGGTGCAGGTGTCCTTTTTATAAAATGACTTCGTATCCTTTGGGTAGATACCCAGTAGTGGGATTGCTGGATCGAATGGTAGCTCCACATTCTTTCTTTGAGGAATCTGCATACTGCTTTTCACAGCTGTTGCACAAGTTTACATTCCCACCAACGTTCTATAAGCATTCCCATTTCACCAAAACCTTGCCAAAATCTATTGTTTTTTGACTTTTTAATAATGGCAATTCTGATATAGGTAATGTGGCACTCATTGTGAGTTTAATTGGCATTTCCCTGATAATTAATGATGTTGAGCTTTTTTAAAATATGTTTGTTGGCCATTTGTCCGTCTTCTTGAGAAGAGTCTGTTCATGTCTTTGCCCACTTTTTGATGGGGTTATATGTTTTTTTCTTGCTGATTTGATTGAGTTCTTTGTAGACTCTGGCTATTAGCCCTTTGTTGGATATTTAGTTTGTGAATAATTTCTCCCATTTTGCAGGTTGTCTATTTACTCTGTTGATTATTTTCTTCACTGTGCAGAAACTTTTTAGTTTAAGTCTCATTTATTTATTTTTGCTTTTGCTATATTTGCTTTTGAGGTGTTACTCATAAATTCTTTACCTAGGCCAAAGTCCAGAAGACATTTTCCAATGTTTTCTTCTAGAATTTCCATGGTATCAGGTCTTACATTTAAGTCTTTAATCCATCTTGAGTTAATTCTTATATATGATGAGAGGTAGGGATACAGTTTTATTCTTCTGCATGTGGCTATCCAGTTTTCTCAGCACATTTATTGAATAGGGTGTTTTTCCCCAGTGTAAGTTTTTGTTTGCCTTGTTGAAAATCAGTTAGCCATGACTATATGGTTTTATTTCTGGGCTCTCTATTCTGTTCCATTGGTCTATGTGTCTACCTTTATACCAGTATCATGCTGTATTGGTTACTTTGGCCTTGTAGTATAATTTGAAATCAGGCAATTTGATGCCTTCAGATTTGTTCTTTTGCTTAGGATTGTTATGGCTATTTGGGCTCTTTCTTGGTTCCATGTGAAGTATAAGATTATTCTCTATAGAATCATGAGAAATTACATTGGAATTTTACAGGAATTGCATTGAATCTGTAAATCACATTGGGCAGTATAGACATTTTAACAACGTTGATTCTTCTAATCCATGAGCATGGGATATTTTTCCACTTGTTTGTGTCATGTATGATTTCTTTCATCAGTGTTTTGTAGTTATCTATGTAGGGGTCTTTCAACTCCATATTCCTAGGTATTTTATTTTCTTTGTAGTTATTGCAAATGAAATTGAGTTCTTGATTTGATTCTCAGCTTGACTGTTATTAGTATATAGAAATGCTATTGGTTTGTGTACATTAATTTTGTAACCTGAGACTTTACTGAATTTATTTATCAATTCTAGAAGTCTTTTGTTGGAGTTTTTAGGGTTTTCTAGGTATAAGATTCTATCATTGGAAAACAGGGATAGTTTGACCTCTTTCACAGTTTGGATGCCCTTTATTTATTTCTCTTGACTGATTGCTCTGGCTAGGACTTCTAGCACTATGTTGAATAGAAGTGGTGACAATGGGCACCCTGTCTTGTTACAGTTCTTAGGGGGAATGCTTTAAGCTTTTCCTCATTTAGACTGATGTTGGCCATGGGTCTGCCATACATGGCTTTTATAATTTTGAGGTGTGCCTTCTATGCCTAGTTTTTTGAGAGTTTTTATCATGATTTTGTTGAATGCTTTTTTTGCATCTGTTGAAATGATCATATGGTCTTTGTTTTTAGTTCTTATTATGTGTTGAATCACATTTATTTATTTGCATATATTGAACCATCCTTGCATCCCTGGTATAAATCCTACTTCATTATGGTGGATTATTTTTTTCATATGCTGTTGAACTTGGTTTACTAGTATTTTGTTGAGGATTTTTGCATCTTTGTTCACAAGGTGTATTGGTCTGTTGTTTTCTTCTTTCGTTGTGTTCTTTACTGGCTTTGGTATCAGGGTGATAGTTGCTTCATGGAATAGTTAGAGAGGATTCCTTCCTCCTTGATGTTATGGAACAGTTTCAGTAGAATGGGTGCCAATTCTCCTTTGTAAGTCTCGTGGCATTCAGCTGTGAATCCATCTCATCTGGCACTTTTTTTGTCGTTGTTGTGAGAGTTTTTGTTACTGTTTCAATATCTTTACTCATTATTGTTCTATTCAGGATTTTTATTTTTTCCTGATTAATACTTGGGAAATATTTTGTTTCTAAAATTTATCCATTTCCTCTAGATTTTCCAGTTTGTTTGTGTAGATATCATCTTGGATGATATTTAGTATTTCTGTGGTAAAATTGTAATGTCTACTTTTTCATTGCAGATTATGTTTTTTTGAGGTTTTTCTATTTCTGGTTAATCTAACTAGAGTTCTATCCATTTTGTTTGTCTTTTCAAAGAACCAACTTTTTGTTTTGTTTATCCTTTGTATTATTTTTTTGGTTTCCAATTCCTTTAGTTCTGTTCTGAATGTTGTTTCTTTTCTTCTACTAGCTTTGGATTTGCTATGTTCTTCTTTTTGTAGTTCTTTGAGCTGTGACATTAGGTTGTTAATTTGTGATCCTTCTGTCTTTTTTGAAGTAAGCATTTAAGGCTATGAACTTCCTTCTTAACACTGCTTTTGTTGTGTCTCAAAATTTTTGGATGCTTGTGTCATGTTTGTCAGAGAGTTCGAAAACTATTTTGATTTGCACCTTAATTTTGTCATTGACCCAAGGATTGTTCAGCAGAAGTTTGTTTAATTTCCACAATTTTTTGTATATTTGAGGATTCCTCTTGTAGTTGTTTTCTAGTTTTATTCCACTGTGATCTCAGAAGATACGTGGAGTAATTTCAAATTTTTATGAATTTGCTGAGATTTGTTTTGTGGGCTCACATACAATCTATCTTGTAAAGTATACTGTGTGCTGATGAGAAGAATATATATTTTGCAGTTTTGGGGAAGAATGTTACATAGATGTCTGTTAGTTCCATTTTTTCTAGAGTCCTGTTGAAGACTAGTGTTTCATTATTGATCTTATGCCTCGATGATCTGTCTAGTTCTGTCAGTGAGTGTTGAAGTCCACAGCAGTTATGATGTTGCTGTTTATTTCTTTGCTTAGATATAGTAGAATTTGTTTTATGAATATGGGAGCTCCTGTGTTAGATGCATATATAGTAAGGATTGTTATATCTTCTTGCTGAATTTCTCCCTTTATCATTATATAATGACTGTCTTTGTCTTTTTTTTTACCATTGTTAATTTAAATTCTATTTTACCTGATATAAGAATAGCCACTCCTGTTCACTTTTGGTTTCCTTTCACATGGAATATTTTTTTCTTTCCCTTTACCTTAAGACAATGAGAATCCTTGCAAGTTAGATGGGTTTCCTGGAGACAGCATGTACTTGGGATATGTTTTTTCATCAATTTGTCTTGTCTATCTTTTAAATAGGTATGTTGTCTATATTTTTTAAGTCTGTTTACTTTCAATGTTAGTATCGCTATGTGAGATACTGTTCAGCTTATCATGTTGAATGATACCTAGTTGCTTTGTTTTCTCCATCGTGTTATTGTTTTATAAAAGTTGTGAGTTTTAACTTTCAGGCATTTTTCCACAGGTGGGTATGGAATGTTCTGTCCCATGTATAGAGCACTTTTAAGTATTTTCTGGAGGGCAGATGTAGTGGTGACAAATTTCCTTAGTGTTTTCTTGTCTGGGAAATACTTTATTTCTCTCTTTCATGAAACTTAGTTTTGTACCATACAAAATTCTTGGTGGCAGCTATTCTGTTTAAGAAGACTACAAATGAGACCCCAATCACTTCTGTCTTGAAAGGTCTCTGCTGATGGTCTGCTGTTAGTCTGATGGGTTTTCCTTTGTAAGTAACCTCTTGCTTTCATCTTGAACCTTGTAGGATTTTCTCCTGCACCTTGGCTTTGGTCAGGCTGTTGACTATATGTCTTGGTGATGGTTCCTATTTGCTATGATTCTTCCAGGTGTTCAATAACCATGTTATATCTGTATATCTAAACCTGTAGTGATACCAGTGATGTTTTCCTCTATTATTCTCTCAAATAGGTTTTCCATACTTATTGCTTTTTCTTCCTTTCCGTCAGGGATACCTATAATTCTTATATTGGTTCTCTTTGCATAATCCTGTATTTCATGCATTAATTGTTCATTCTTCTTTGGTCTTTATTCTACATTTTTTACTGATTGTGTTACTTTGAAATCCTTGTCTTCAAGCTCTGAAATTCTTTCTTCTGTTTGGTCTAGCCTGCTGTTAAAGCTTTCTGCTGTATCTTGAAATTCTCTAAATGATTCTCTTATTTCTTTAAGTTCTGCTATCTGTTTTATAATGTTATTGATCTCTTTAGTGAATTTTTTTCATGTCCTGAATTATTCTTTTGGTTTCTTTGAGATGGTTTTCTGCCATCTCCTCAATTCCATTCATCTTAACTTGCCATCCATAACCTGATTAATTAATTTGAGCCATCATCCCAGCCTATCAATGTTCTTTTTGATTGTTACTTTGTCATTCAAAATAAAACATGAATGTTTTCTTTTAGTCTTGCTTCCTTATGTTTATGAAATGTTGATCACTCAATTTTCTGTTACGGCAACTCAAATGTGCCACTAGTAGTTCCCCCCAGACCTCTTTTCTTTGTGTATAACTCTATAAACTATTCCAAGTATCCCTACCTTTAGTGTCTTCATTACTCCACATTTCCATAATTGCTGAAAAACTATTCTAACCTTATTACCAAATGTCTCACTGAAGTCAAGGTGCACTTCATTAATCGAATCATCATTATATCAATCATTATATTACTAGCTATAAAAATAATGAAAATGATATTTATATGAAGCTATTTCTTATTAATGAACCTATACTTCCTCCTGGAGATCACAAATGTTTATCAATTATCTCTTTAAAGATATGTTGTAGAATTTTGCCAGGAATCAACATTAGTTTTAAAGTTTGTCTACTTACTAATTGTGGAAACTTGGATTAGTTGCTTTATCTCCCCATGGTTCTTTTTAAAATGAGAATAATAACACCTGCCTTATATGTTTTGGGGAATCCAAAATTGTTAATTATGTAAATGATTTATAAGAGTTCATAAGATAATAAGTACCCAATGTAGATTAGCTAATTCTATGTTTGAGAAGTGGGGCTACAAATATAATTTATTAATTTTTTCTTTATCCTCTAATGTATGATAATTTATTAATAATTATATACCATTTTTATTGAGAATAGATAATTTTTAAAAGTCAATATGGCACAGACAAGAGCATAATGACAAAAAACAGTGTATTATGTAACTTAAAATATACTAAAAAACTTCACATGATAAAAGAAGGGAGAGATTGAGATCACATCCAATTAAAAGATTAATAGAAACTTCACTGGCAAATTCCTGCTGAAAAGAATAACTTATTCAAAACTAAAAATTAGAAAAGAAATTTAGAACATAATTTATTGGGCTCTTGAATGTGTGTTCACATTCACAGGCTCAGGATGTGTGTTGTACTTAGTTTGATGGAATTTGGGAAACAACATACATTTTGAACGCAAGAATACACTTATTCAAGTTAGTAGACAGAAGCAGGGATGCCACATTACATATTGCAATAGTCCATGTGTTCATAACTCACATGGAAGGTCAGTAACGGAAATTAGGGATAAACATTTGGAGATATTCCAGCTCAGACTCCATCTGATATCTTTTCACATAAGAATAACAGAAAAAAGAGGGAATGAAAATAACAGGACTTGTTCAACATTTACTAGGTAGTTTTCTAGGTGCCTGGCTAAGTGCTTTTATTTCACTTGATATTTTAATTTTTATGAAACCCTTTTAATAGGGGCTGCTTTATCTTCATCTTTATGTAACTTCTGGGGAAACAGAGTGCTAGATTTGGATGTAGTTTGTCCCCACCAAAACTCTGTTGAGTCTTGGGCCTCTGCACAGCAGTACTGGGAGGTGGGACCTAGTGGGAGGCATTTGGATCATGGGGGTGTATCCCTCATGAACAGATTCATGTCATTATCTCATGAGCTCTCATTCTCGTGGGAATGGACTAGTTCTCACAAAAGTGGGCTGTTATAAAGTGGGCTCAGCCTCTAGTGTGTGTCTCTTTGCACACATGCACTCACCTTTCTGCTTCTCTGTCATGTTGTGATGCAGCACACGGCCCTAACCAGAAGCCAAGCACATGCCAGCCTCATGCTCTCGGACTTTCCAGTCACCAGGATCATGAGCCAAATAAATCTCTTTTCCTTATAAATTACCCATGCTCAAGTATTCTGTTATAGCAACACAAAATGAATCAAGAAACAGACCTTAGCAAATTCAGTAAATTCCTCTGGACTACAGAGCTAATAAGTGGTAAAGCTCAGAGGTAGACCTGGGAAATTCCAGTTGGGAGTCTAGGGTCTATGCTTTATTAATTACTCAGCTATGCTACTTCTTGACCCTGAGGTACCAGGTCTGGTTGGCTAAATGAATCTAACAAGGAAAGACATCACAGGTGCTATCCTAAGTAGAAGGAAAATAATAATACCAATTTTGTTTGAACGTCTTGACTATAAGATTTCAATGTGCGTCAAGCCAGGGTTCCTAATTTAGCAAATAAAAATACATGATATCCAGTTTAATTTGAATTTCAGAGAAACAATGATTTTTTTTAGTCTAAGTATGTTCTGTGCAATATTTGGCAAATATTTGTATTTAAAAATTATTAACTAGATGTCTTGTATTTTGTCTTGCAGCTCTAGATAAAAATAAATGTGTCAGATTAGTAGTTGGGCATGAGCTTCAGTGGCTTAGGAAGAATTAGGTTTAAAACTAAAAAGTTAAGAGTTGTCAGTTACTAAGTTGCACATGTGTATAGAGGTCTTGCTGCCTGTGTTAGGTGCTGCAGAGTGGTGACAGTTGACACAAATAAATAGATAAAATCCGTGAATCAAAACAAAGAGTCAAATCAAGAAAGCAGTTAGAGAAACATTGATTTGGAGAAAATATTTTTAAGAGGCAAGAAATTGCCACAACGTCATAAGGAAATAAGATGTTAGGTTTCGAGCATAACCAGAGCTGATATTCTATAAAATCTGGGAAGCATGTTGGCAAAGGCAAATGCCTCATAATATTAATGAGAATGAGGCACAAGAGAAGGTCATTACATTTGGAGTTTATCTACTATGGTAGACTGTTGCCTAAAGACAGTAACTCATTGTGCTGCTGTGACCAAAATATTCCAGCAACAAGTATATTTATAATTGCAAGTGTCTTTTTTTTCTCTCCTTAAATAAAGCAATTATGGGATCCTGGATCTGAATATGTAGGAGAAGACCTGTAGAAAGTCAAGGACAAAAATCAGTGATTTAAAAATCATTGCACTAGGAGCAAATATTTAAATGAATGTTGTTTTTTAATACAGAAAGACAGTACAAAAAACTATTAAAAGTTAAGGAAGGTGTAGTGACTATGGAGTGAAGAAACCTAAAACATATCTGTATTAGTTTCTTTTTATTATTGCATAACAAATTACCATAAATGAAGAGGCTTAAAGCAACTCCCATTTATAGAAATTTTAACTTTAACTCCTCCATCCCTTAATAGAATATCAAGACAGGGACTTTGTCCAATAAAACACAGGCTACTTAGACTCAACTGGAAGCTTCATTTTTGTAATATTTGTTGGGAAAGGAGAGGGGGTTTATTCTTTCTTCAGAAAAAATTATTATTATTATCAAAGTTTAAAAACCTATATTAATAGACCTTATATGTTAAATAAATTAATTCCAATATTCTTGTGCCTTGAGAGAGTTATCTTAAGTGTGTCTGACATGGCTTACCAAGTTACATCTGGTGACAGCATACTTAATAAACTCTTGGGCCACAAAGAATGGAATAAGATGGCCTAAAGTGTCCACTTATGTGTGGTCTATAATTTAAATTAGAGAATGCAAGGAATGGTTAAAAATTATTACTGTTTTGGGTTACAAATAAAAGTAATGTAGTCTTGACACTTTGCAAGATTGATTTTTCACATAAGTTTAGATCTTTGTAAAAATGTTTGCTTTTATTTTCAGGAGATGGTTTGACTAATTTAAGAAAACCCATACAAAACCAGAATATATAAGATAGATGAGTTAGTTATTAATTAAACTATTTCAAAATAATACTTCGTCTCAAGAATAAATTTTTAAAAATTCATTACAAATTACAATCCCCAATCTATGCTGATAAAAGTAAAATTATAATCATTGTTAATATTAACATATAGCTAATATTTATTCATTGCATATAATTCACCTGATACAGAGCTGAAAATGTGTGTGTGTGTGTTTATGTGTGTGATATAATCCTCATATCCACCTTATGAGATCAAAGCTATTAACATTCCCACTTCACAGCTAAGAGAACTGAAGCTAAGAATATTTAAGTAACTTTCTCATGTAAAGACATGTATCACTTAATAAGGAGGATTCATTCTGAGAAATGCGTCCTTATGCAATTTGATCATTGTGCAAACATCATAAAGTGTACTTACACAAACATAGATGGTATAGCCAACCACACACCTAGGCTATATGATATAGTCTATTGCTCCAAGGCTACAAACCCACACAGCATGGTACTGTATTGAATACTACAGGCAATTGTAACACAATGGTAAGTATTTGTGTATCTAAACATACCTAAACATAGAAAAGGTACAGAAAAAAATACCATATTATACTCTTATTGGACTACTGTTATAAATGTGGTATGCCATTGACCAAAATGTCACTATCTAGTGCATGATTGTACATAGCTAGTAAATATGGAATTTAATTAAAAGTTTACATATGGTTTCTATTCAAAAATTTTTATCATTCCACCCTTTGTGTAGCAGATGGTGCCCTTTCATAATTATTGTTTTAGCAATATTTATAGCTCAGAAAGGAGGTTTAAAAATGTGTGTGTGTACATATATATATATACACAAACTGACATTATTCATAGATGTGTGTATTTCTGCATTTCTATATTCTTATTACTACTTATGTAAGACATTCTGTACTTATTTTAGTGTATTGAAAGTAGATCTGTTCCACACTAATTAGTTTACTAGGAGCGTAAATTGGCAATGTTGTTCAGTGAATTGATACAGATAAATCAGAGATATGTGAGCAGTATGTAATACTCTTCATAGATGCTATAAGCAATGTTAATAATACAATGCTCTTTTTTTTTTACAATGATGAATATGCTGACTTACTATTCCACTCACCTTGGCATTCATTGAGCACCTTCCATATACAAAACAGTGTATTCAGCCCTGTGGATGTCTTCTGCCTTCAGTGGAGCTAAAAATCTAACAGAAGGTCAGAAACATTTATAATTATTTTGCATACTTAGCAAAAGCAAAATAATTCTCTGAGAAAGTAACACTGAATTCCAACTGAGCCTATTGAGGAAGGCATGAAGAAGACAAAGATGGTGATATATAAGACAGATCTTGGAGAATTTCAGGAGTTGATGAAGAATATCCCAGGTAGAGGGGAAAGTTCATACAAAGGCACAGAAGTGGGTTAAGTATAAGACATACATTGAATAGTAAATAGTTTAGTTTTCTTTTCTTTTGGTGTATATGAAATTCTGAGACAGATGATAAAACTAAAAGAATCAGATGAGGAAAAATTGGAGAGAGCCTAAGAAATATCAGTTTGGCATTTTTATATGATCCTATAGGTAATGGAAATATAGTGAACCTTTCTCCAGTGGGAAAGTTAGGTAATTAGATTTATGTTTTACAAAGTCAAACCCAGATACAAAGTGGAGAACAGAATGAAGAGAAATTGAAGGCAGAATTGAATTGAAGAATACACAGGAGGTTATTGAAAAGAATCTCTTTTATTATTCATGTGATCCATATATCTATTTTTTTTTTTTTTACAATTGAGGAGATAGAGGCTCAGAGAATTTTAAGGTGCATATCTAATATTGAATGGCGGTCAAACCAGGTAGAACCCATATTTCCTGTCTTCTAGTTCTGTTTCCTGATTATGTTGATATTGCTTTTTCTTCAAATCCTCATTTTGAGCAATTTCAAATAGTGTCTGGTGTCCGGGTAACCTAACAGCTGTGTTAGACTATAGATGTGAGGTTGCCATGGTATTACCCTGAGGATCCAGGAATGCCCAGGTTCTGTCCTGCCACGTACAGTTTCTCCACCTGAGTTTCCTTAAGTAGGGAGGTATTGCCAAGAAAGTATAGCCAAAGGAGAATAAAGTGACTGCTTTATTAATAGTTAAACTGGCAGTCAACAACTCCTTTGCAGAGATCTGTAACTGAGGAATAGAAAAATGTAACGTGGAGCTAAGCAGGGCTTTCTGTTCCTCCTGCTTGTGATCGCACCCTTCTCTCCCACCAATTGCACATCAGGTCTTAAGTCCATCCAGCCCATTGCGAGAAAGGAAGTAGTGGAAGGGGAAAAAAAAAAAAAAGCCTTTGCCCTGACCTGTTTGCCTCATAGGAAATGTAAAAGCTTTGTACTTGTCCAAAATTTAAGTCCCAGTAACACCATCCACTACTTTAGTACAGCCCAATCAATGTCTTGGACTTTAACCAATTGCATTAGCAACATCTCTTTCCCTGGAAAGGAAAGTAGGAAGAGCAGAATCATGGGAAAAAAGATGAATGCCAATTCTACTTTTGCCGTAGAAATATACTGAAGCTAACTATAGTAGTCAGGGTTCTCCAGAGAACCAATAAGGCATGTATTGAACGTATTGAAGATTTCTCTCTCTCTCATATATATTGGATTCGAACCAATAAGCTATTTATCTATCTTAGATAGATAGATAGAAAGATACACAAACAGTCATCCATTGCTTAACAACGGGGATACATTCTGAGAAATCTCTCATTAGGCTATTTCATCACTGTGAAAACATCAAGGGTACTTACACAAATCTAGATGGTATAGCCTACTACACATCTAGGCTATATAATATAGCCTATTGCTCCCAAGCAACAAACTGTACAGCCTGTTACTGTACTGAGTTCTGTAGGCAATTATAACATAATAGTATTTGTGTATCTAAACATAAAAAAATACAGTAAAAATATGCTATCATAATCTTATGGGACCATCATTGTATATGTGGTTCATCATTGACCAAAAGTTGTTATGCAGCATATGACAGTATATTTATCAAGAGAGGAAGAGAGAGAGAGAAAGAGGGATATTTATTATAAGAAATTGGCTCATGCAGTTATGGAGGCTGAGAATTTCCAAGATCTGCAAGCTGGAGAGCCAGGAGAATGTAGTTCCAGTGTGAATGCCTGCAGACTCAAGACCCAAGGAGAACCAGTTTTTCAGTTTGAGTCAAAAGGCAGGAAAAGACCCATGTCCCAGCTTCAAGTAGTCAAGCAGGAGCAGTTCTGTCTTGTTTAGCCTATTTGTTCTATTCAGGTCTTCAACTGATTATATGAGCCCCCTCCCCACCATTTGCTAGGCCAGTCTACTTTATTCAATCAATTTAAATGTTAAGCTCATCCAAAAACACCCTCACAGACACACCCAGAATGATGTTTGACTAAATATCTGGGCACCCCCTTGCCCAATCAAGTTGACACAAAAAATTAACCATACCACTATCTTTTTTGGCTTAAACTAGAAATATGGGAGTCCTTGTAGACTTCTTCCTTTCCCTCATTCTGAAATTAAATCTGTTGATTACTCTATTTAATTTATTATTTCTCAAATATCTCTTGATCCCATCATACCCATCAGTCACCATTATTTCATTGAAAAAGAAATCAGCATTTGTTTTCACCCTATTATATGGTAGAAACAATATTCCTAAATCCCAATTACATTAAAAGCTTGATTTTTCCCTGATACAGAACCTGACAACTATACCCAACACAGAATGAAGTAATGATTTTCCTATTTTCTGAATGAAGTTATTAATTAAATTACTTATGGAGTTTTAATAGCCAATATCTATTCTTCTTTATCTCTAAAATATAGTGGTTTCAGATATGTTCAGGTAACAGAGCACTTAGAGAAATAATATACCATAAGTGGAATATTATAACACATATTCTAACTAACCATATTGAACATAAAAGATAGTATACATTTGAGTTAAATCTAATACCTTTGTCTGACAGATTTTTAGTGTAGGTAAGTAGTAACATTTGCCAAATGTTTGACAAAAATGTATTATTGAGAACATCGTATCAACTAAAACATTTTAAAGTTATTATTTGTTAAATTTGGAACATTGCCATTGTTGGGTGGGGTTACAAAAAAACTTAGTTTTCGTATACAAAACAGTGTTCCACCAGACCATAACATGAGAGACTTTGTTGTAATACACTTCATGTATATATTAAATTTAAGTGAAAGGAAAAAATGTGTTATATAGAATTAACTTCTGAATTATTTCATAGATCATGACTTGATCACTTTAATTTCTGAGTTCCTGATATCAACAGCCATTTCTTAAAGATCACTAATGTGTCACTAAGTTAGTTGAGAAAATAAAAGCAGATAACACTTCACTAGATGGTAGCATAGAGAAACTGACCTGTGAAATTTCATCCCAGAGTTATTGCACTCAGTCAAAAATAGCCTAGGCTAAGTGATTCTTAAGAACACCAAACTATGTTTGGCATTTTCCTCTATATTGCAAGATTCCTCAGCCCATTTGAGATGCATTCAAGCACAGTCAAAGGAAAACTTGAAGTTTTCGACCCAAAAGCCATTGAAATATGACAGGAAATGCATCTGGCAGGTCCATCTTACCCCACGCCTACAGTATCATTAGCCAGCCTTATGCACCTCACAGTCACATGGAATGGCTTTGTGACTTTGGCACACTGGGACATTTTCTGAAATTTCAGCTCCACTTCATCATTTTTTACTATGAACATTTACCAATATTCCAAAACCCCAAACCATTGCTTCACCAGGACTGAGTAGAATTGCTGGATTCAGGAATTATTTGAAAAGGGCACTTAAAAGTGGTAGATTTAAATACAATAGTTACTCTATTTTTATTACAGTGATCATTATACCCAAACTAAGGGTTCTTATATTTCCTGCAGAAACAGTGATCCCTTTATTTCACTTACAAGATAATTGCATGCTTCAGAAGTATGATAGGGATGTAGCAACAAACGTAGGCTTTGGAAACTGAACAACTTCATATACAGTTAAGAAAACAATAGTGTATGAAGTTGAAAGACTATACCTATGGTATACTATTGTTTAAGTCATGTTGGAACTAGGATAAAATCAAATTCACTTTAAGTCAATTTTAATTTGCAAGAATAGGTCAAATAGGTTAATGCTTCTCAAAGTGTGGTCTCTGGACCAGAAGCATCAACATCACCTGGAAACATGTAGGAAATGAAAATTCTCAAACTCACCCCAGAAACTCTGGGAATGTCACTTGGTAATATGTTTTAATCCTTTCCAGTGATTCCAATGCATGCTTAGATTTTGGAACTACTGAAATAGTTCCCAGAATCTGCAAAAGTATTGAAAAAATGTATACTGCTAGCTAAATGCAAAATATAAGTTTTACTAGTTTACACTGGGTTTGTAATGTTATTATGTTTTTGACAAATAAGGGAGAAAACATAACAAGGTTAAGTGGCTTGCTGAAGATCATTTAAAATTAATTTAATCACAGTGGAATTGCAGCACATGCTCTCTGGTTATCTATGCTCGATAAATTTAAGGTTATTTCATCTTCTCCATAGACAAAGACAATAGAGATGAAATAGTGAAAGGCTTTAAGAAGTATTTAGAAAGTAAAATCAACAGGAGTAAGTGGCGATTAGTTAAGAGAAACGAGGGGGTGATGCTAGTGATGGGAGAATGAGTAGCTGTGGGATGAAGATGAAGGAGCTTTTAGTTTTATGAACTTTGCTATTTAGCAGTGGAGGAAATCTTAAATTTAAGAGATTCTTGACAGACATCCAGGGTTTCCAATAGGCCATTAGAAATGCCAGTCTCCCTTCCACCGCCCTAACTTCAGCTCTCATTGCTTCTCATTTGAACTAGCATAATAGCTTCCTAGCAGGTGTTCCAATTTTCATCTCATCTGATACTGCCTGCGTATGCTTTCAGATTAATCTTTCTGAAGCACAAGTCTGATGACATCATCCCCTGCTCAAAATCCTTTCATCAAATCCCAACCCTCCCCCTACCCCAACAGGCAAGTTGGTCAGGCCCACATTCGAAACCCTCTGCAGTTTTGACCTCTTCCATCTCCTAGCCAAATCCCTTGTAACACTATCATGTGAGTTATCAACTCCCAGAAAATGATAACTCAAATATATTTTCTCTTATATAAAACCTGCAAAAGAAGACAAGCAAAGCACTGTTGAAAAGCAAAGCCCTAGAGGCAGCAATGACTAGGAGAGAAAGAGAATTCCACACCTGGATAGCTGTTCATACCAAGGGTGGCTGTTTTCCAGGTGTCTGTTTGTCCGCTGATCTTCAGTGGTGCTACGTAAAGCCTGATGGCTGATGCTACTTCTCATCCCACCAGTGCATGGAAACAGTCTGCCTCTACTGTGGTGCAGTTTTTGGTGGGTTTACTGTTCTTGTTTCAGCTGGGAGATTAACAGGAAAATTTTCCCATGTCCTCAACCATTTATTTCAGAAGACATAGACCAAACAGTGCTTCAATTAGGAACGATGCCCAGGAAATTATTCCTGAAAAATAATATTTTGATCTGATGCATATAAATGGATGAAATTCAGAGCTGACACATGTCTGGATCACAGAAGGCTGGAGCAGTTGCAGAGAAAGTCAAATAAAAGGAAAATAATCAGTTATTTATGTTAGTATTGAATGGAGTAACAGTATTAAATTAAAGTTTATCTATTCATTTTACGTACAGATTGAGCAGTAACTGGCTGATAGTCTTAACCAATGAATCCATTAATTGAGGATACTTATTCATTAATTTTCAACTAACACTTGTTAAGAATCTCTCATATATCAGAGGCAGTGCTAGGCCACAAAATATAGAGATAATTAAGACCTAGAATTCTCTCTTACAAGATAGATGAATTTCTAAGAAAAAAAATAAGTAGATTACTACAATTCAGTGCAATATGTGTGAAAGTAAAACTATACAAAATACTTTGTGAGTACGGAGCAGAAGGGAAATTTACACGGAGAAGTCAGAAAAGGATTCACAGAGAAGGTAGCATTTTAACCCAGTGCTATACAAATTGGCGTAGTGAAAGATAACGGGAGGTAGAGCAGAAGAGGAGGATGGCAAAGCAGGAAACGAATGAAGATGTTCTTGGAGAACAGCATGAACTAGGGTGAGAGCATGCATGGTTCTTTTCTTGTGTGTGTGACAAATAATAGTTTTTAGATGCAAGTAGAACTTACTGTCTCTCAGTTGAAATTTGAATTCCAGGTGACTTGTTTCATCTTTCTTTTTCTTTTGCCCTCTCTCTCTTTTAATATTGACATGAAATATCTGCATGGCATGAAAAGCCTTCCAAATCAGGCTCTAATCTACTTATGCAAGCCTATGCCAGTCCTTATCTCCTCTGCAAATGAAGAGACAGACTCAAGCTGTTTTTCCCAAGCATAAAGGACTCTGTCTCTTTCCTCTCTGGGTTCATGGTGAGGGGGGAAGTGCGGAGGCTTTTCACACTGTAATGTCATCGCTCTACTGGCTTTCCCTCCTTGCTTCGATTGATAAACTCTTGCCACTCCGAACAACACATCTTTTAGTGTCTACCCGTTCCTGACACTAGATAAAATAGCTGTCTCCTTTGAAGACGTATTTATTGTAAAATTGGTCACCCTTTGAATTATTTGGCACACTTGTCAAAAATCAATTGACTATAAATATACTGGTTTATTTCTGGACTCTCATTTACATGTTATGTAAATGGAAACATTGATCTCAATGTCTATTCTAATGCCAGTACCACATTCTTGACTACTCTAGTTTTGTAGTAAGCTTTGAAATTGGAAAGAAGTCCTCCAATTTTATTCTTGTTTTTCAAGATTCTTAAAGCCACTTTGGGTTCTTTGCATTTTCATATGAATTTAAGAATAAGCTTGTCAATCTCTTAACAAAAAGCCAAAAAGAACTCTTATGCAGTGTTTGTGGGTATGTAAATTAGTACAGTCATTATGGAAAATAGTATGGCGTTTCCTCAAAAAATTAAAATGGAAGAACCACCATATGATCCAGCAATCCCATTACTGGATATATATCCAAAAGAAATGAAATCAGTACGTGGATGAGATATCTGCACTCCCACGTTTATTGCAGGACTATTCACAATAGCTAAGATATGGAATCAATCTAAATGCCCATCTACACATGAATGTGTAAAGAAAATGGGGTAGATATAGATACAGATACATTCACACACACAATGGAATATTCAGCAATAAAACAGAATGAAATCATGATATTTGCAGCAACATAGATGAACCTGGAGGACGTTATGTTAAGTGAAATAAGGCAGGCACAAGAAGACAAACACTTCATGATCCCCCTTATGTGGAATCTTCATAGATTCTTCATAAAAATAGTGAGTAAAATAGTGATTATCAGAGGCTATGGACAAGTGAGGGGAGGAGGAACAAGGAGAGGTTGGTTTATGGGCACAAAGTTATAGTTAGGAAGAATAAATCCTAACAGTAGGGTGACTATAGCTAACAACAATGTGGTATATATTTCAAGATAGTTAGAGGACAAGATTTTGAATGTTATCACCACAAAGAAATGATAAATATATAAAGTGATAGATGTGGTAACTACCCTGATTTTATCATTATACAATGTACACATGCATTGAAACATCACACTATATCCCATAAATATATACAATTATTAATATTATGTGTTAATTATAAATTTTAAAAATATTACTAAAAAATTCCAGATGAAACTTTGATAGGTATTGTAATGGATCAGAAGATTAATTTGGGGAGAATTGCCATCTTTAATTTCTTTCAATGATGCTTTGTGGTTTTCATCGTACAAGTCTCGCACTTCTCTTGTTAAAGTTATGCCTAAGTATTATGTTCATTTTGATCCTATTATATGTGACATTGTTTTAGTGTTAATTATATAATTGTTTTATTGTTTTCATTTTCAAATTCGTCATGGATAGTGCAAAAAATGCACTGTACAAAATTTATTTTTGTATACTGAGCTTGTATACAGCAACCACCCTGAACTTGTTTATTATATTTAATGGTCATTTTTGTGTGTGTGTATGTTTGGGGGTTTCCTTTGGATTGTGTTGCCATGAAAGTCTCTGCTTGGTTAGGTCTGTGGTCAGTTAATGATTGAACAGAAATATCCTTAAATGACTAGAACCAGTAAATTTCCCGATCTTTGCTAAGGGGCTTGGCATGTGTGTCAGGCATGCGTTTAACACTCAGCCAGGCAATTAACAAGTGCTCCTTATTCTTCACCACCTTCTGGCACTGAGTCTCAAGGTAAGCCAGAATTGAGAGCTTAGGGCCTTCTTTGTTCTTTCCACAGTGTGGAGACAACTCTAGGCATGAGCACAGTCATACAAATGCACGTGGCCTCATAGATTCCCAGGAACATCTCAGAGCTCCCTCAAAGACACTGTCAACATCTAATTTATCAACTTCCACCTTCAAGTGTTTTGGGTAGCCTATTGCTTGCCCCACCTGTTACATACTGCCCCAGGAAACCACAAACGTAAACAATTTCTTCTAATTATTCTTGAAAACACCCTTGAGTAAAAAAAGGATTCTTGTACTCTGTAGCTTACAGTCAGGTCAAAGAAAGCTTTTTAAGTGGAGTCTTGTGGAAAACTGTGAGAATGTCAAATAAGGACAATTCTCTAAAAATGCAGCTTTAAGGGATTTCCTTTTGCCCCCTCTGGAGGCTGCTGTTCTGCTGGCTTTCACTCTGATGGTGGGCTGTTGGTTTTCAAGGCTACAGTGGAGCTGGAGATAGGAGAATGAGAATATGTCAAGTTAAAATGCCATAAAGCTCACTGTTCTTACCAAGATTTTGTATTTTTCTTGAATAAATACTTGCCAGATTGTTGCAAGCTTTTGGTTAACTCCTAGAGTTCTTAAAATGTTTATTCTAACAATTTTGCAAAAATTATTTTTTCTATAATATTAATAAATATTATCTCTCTACTTTCTTTATATTTCCATTTTCTTGGACTCCCTTTGCTCATTATGTGTTCATGCACACTCATGTGCACACACAAGTGAATAATATTTGACAAATAAGACTGTTTTGGCATGTTTCTTGAATTTACTTGGAGATAAAATTTGAAAAATTTTTTTAAGGTGTAAATGAAGTCCATTTATATATTGGGTATGACAGATATGCTTGATTTAATTCTATTATATTGTGTTTATATTTAGTTTAATGAAATATATGTGGATTTTTGCGTTTTTATTATGGTAAAATATAATGCCATAATATTTATCACTTTAACCATTTGTAAGTATAAAATTCTGTGACATTAAACACATTCACAGTGCTATGTAACCATAACCACTATTTATATCCAAAAATTTTTATCATTCCCCAAAAAAACTCTATACAATAACTTCCTTTTTTTCTCCCCTCAGCCTCTTATAATCTCTATTCTACTTTCCATTACTATGACTTGACTATGCTAGGTAACTCATAAAGGAGTCATAGAATATTTGTCAGTTTGGGTCTAGATTATTTCACTAAGCAGTGTTTTCAAGGTCCATCCATGTTGTAGCATATATCAAAATTTCATTCTTTTTTGTGGCTGAATAATATTCTATTGTATGTATATATGCACATTTTGTTTATCTGTTCATCTGCTGATGGACTCCTGGGAGATTTCCACCTTTTGGCTATTGCTAAAAGTGTTGCTATGAACATAAGTGCACAAATATGTTTGAATCCCTGCTTTTAATACTTTTGGATAGATATCTAGAATTAGAATTGCAGAATTATATGGTAATTGTATACTTAAGCTTGTGAGAAACCAAAACTGTTTTCTACAGTGGCTTTATCATTTCAAATTCCCAACAGCAAATCATGAAGGTTTCAATCTCTCCACATCTTTGTAAACACTTATTATTTTTCATGTTTTAAATGATTTTAATCATCATATTAGGTGTGAAGTGATATCTCTTTGTGGCTTTGATTTGAATTTCACTAATGATCAATGATGTTGAGCTAATTTTCATGTGTTTATTGCCCATTCGTATATCTTTGGAGAAATGTCTATTCAAGACCTTTGTCCATTTATTTATTTCATTTTGTTTTAATTAACAAATAATAATTGTATACATAGGGTACAATGTGATGTTTTGAGATATTTATATATTAATGTATAAATATATATAAATATATATTAATACATATACATACATGTACTACATTATGAAATGATTAAGTCAAGCTATAAACATATCCATCACCTCATATACTTTTTTTTGGTATTGTGTGAACATTTAAAATTGGACTTCTTAGCAATTTTGAAATATACATTACATTATTATTAACTGTAGTCACCATGCTGTCCAATAGATCTCAAGTACTTTTTCCTTTTCTCTAACTGAAAATACATACCTTTTCACCAAAATCTCTCCATTCTTCCCCCCTCCCCACAAGCCTCTGGTAACCATCATTCTACTCTTTACTTTTATGAGTACAACATTTTTTAGATTCCACTTATAGCTGAGATCATGCAGTATTTCTCTTTCTGTGTCTGTCTCATTTTAATTAGTATAATGTCCTCCAGGTTTATCCCTTTTGTTGCAGATGGCAGGAATTCCTTCTTTTTTAAAGACTGAATTGTATTGCATTATATATATATACCACATTTTCTTTATGTGCTCATCTGTTGATAATCACTTAGGTTGATTCCTTATCTTGGCTATTGTGAATAATGTTGCAGTAAACGTCAGAGTGCAGATACCTCTTCATCATACTGATTTCAATTCCTTTGGAATTTCTGGATCATATGTTAGCTCTCTTTTCAGTTTTTTGAATATCCTCCTCAATGTTTTTCATAATGGTGTACCAATTTATATTTCTGCCAACAATGTTCAAGAGATTCCTTTTCTCCATGTCTTCACCAACACTTATCTTTTGTCATTTTGATTATAGTCATTCTAACAGGTGTGAGAAGATATCTCATTGGAGTTTTAATTTGTATTTCCCTGATGCTTCGTGATGTTGAGCATTTTTCGTATTTATTTTGGTGATTTATATATCCTCTTTTAAGAAACGTCTATTCAGGTTCTTTGCCCACTTTTTAATCAGTTCATTTGTTTTCTTGTTATTGAGTTAAGTTCCTTATATAGTTTGGATATTAACCTCTTATCAGATGTATGGTTTGCAAATATATTCTCCCAATCTATACGTTGCTTCTTCACTCTGCTAATTATTTCCTTTGCTGCGCTGAAGCTTTTCAGTTTGATGTGATACCATTTGTCTATTTTTTATTCTCTTGCCTATGCTTTTGAGGTCATATGAAAAATATAATTGCCCAGACTAATGTTGTGGAGAGTTTTCCCTATGTTTTCTTCTAGCAGTTTTACAGTTTCAGGTTTTATATTTAAGTCTTTAATTCATTTTGAGTTGATTTTTGTATATGGTATCAGATAAGGACTTAATTTCATTCTTTTGGATGTGGATATCCAGTCTTGAGAACACCATTTATTGAAAAGACTTCCTTTTTCCACTTTGTGTTCTTTACATCTATGTTGAAAATCAATTGACTATAAATGCATGGGTTTATTTCTGGGCACTTTATTCTGTTCCATCTGTCTATGTGTCTGCTTTTATGCTGATACCATGCTCTTTTGATTACTATAGCTTTGTAACATATTTTGAATTCAGGTAGTGTGATTCCTCCAGCTTTGTCCTTTTTGCTAAAGATTGCTTGGGTTGTGCAGCATCTTTTGTGGTTCCACATGAATTTTAGGATTTTTTTTTCTATTTCTGTGAAAAATGTCATTGGAATTTTGATAGGGATTGCATTGAATCTGTAGATTGCTTTGGATTGTATGAACATTTTGACAATATTAATTCTTCCAATCCATGAACATAGTTTATTTTTCCATTTATTTGTTTCTTCTTCAATTTATTTTACCATTATCTTATAGTTTTCATTATTTAGATCTATCACCTCCTTGGTTAAATTTATTCCTAAACATTTATTCTTTCTGATGCTATTATAAATGAGATCATTTTCTTAATTTCTTTTTCAGATAGTTCATTGTTAGTGTATAGGAACACTGTTGATTTTTGTATGTCAATTTTGTATCCTGCAACTTTACTGAATTTATTAGTTCTAATGGTTTTTTTAGAGTCTTTAGGGTTTTCTACACATGAGATCACACCATCAGCAAACAGAGACAATTTCCCTTCTTTTCCATTTTTTTCTTAATTTTTTTTTTCTCTGATACAAGGTCTTGCTCTGTTGCCTGGTCTAGAGGGCAGTGATGTCATCATAGCTCACTGCAAACTCAAACTCCTGGGCTCAAGCAATCCTCCTGCCTCAACCTCCTAAATAGCAGAGACTACGGGCACACACCACCATGCCCAGCTAATTATTCTTTCCTTTTCTTTCTTTTTTTTTTTTTGGTAGAGATGGGATCTTGCTATTTTCCTCAGGCTGGTCTCAAACTCCTGGCCTCAAGCAATCCTCCCACCTCAGCCTCCCAAAGTGCTAGGATTATAGGCGTGAGCCATTGCACTTGGCCTTCCTTTCCTATTTTGATGGCTTTTATTTCTTTTTCTTGCCTAATTGCTCTGGCTAGAACTTCCAGTACAATGTTGAAAAGAAATAGTAAAAGTGGACATCCTTGTCTTGTCCCTGATTTTAGACGAAAATCTTTCAACTTTTCATTGCTGAGTATGAGGTTAGCTGTGGGCTTATCATATATGGCCTTTCTTGTGTTGAGGTAACTTCCTTCTATACTTACCTTGTTGAGTTCATACCATTAAAGAGCACTGAATTTTGGCAAATGCTTTATTTGCATCTGTTAGGCTGATCATATAGTTTTTGGCCTTCATTCTATTAATGTGGTGTATCACATTCATTGATTTGCACATTGTTAAAAGAAAAACTTTAGATAAATTACAATTGAGTAAAGAATGATTCATGAATCAGGCAGCCCCCAGAACCAGAGTAGATCCAGAGCAATTCTAGGGTTGGCACATGGTCAGATAACACTTATGGAAGGAAAAAGACAAGTGAAGTACAGAAAACAGAAGAGAGGCACAGAAGCAGCTGGATTCACCACAGCTCAGCATTTGCCTTATTAAACACAGTTTGAACAGTTGACCACCTATGATTGGCTGAAACTCAGCTTCTATGAATTGGCTGAGGCTCAGCTACTTGTTACAGAGTGGGTTACAGTCTGTTTACACATATCCAGTTAGGTTATAGTTCACTATGTGTGGAGAAACCTTTTGATCAAACTTACATGTAAGGAGGCTGCTTTAGGCTAAAATTAATTTAACAATATGTTGAATCATCTTTGCATCCCAGGAATAAATTCCACTTGATCATGGTAAATGATCTTTTTAATGTGCTGCTCAATTCAATTTTCTAGTATTTTGCTGAGGATTTTTTCATGTATATTCAACAGGGATATTGGCTTGTAATTTTCTTTTCCTCTGGTATCCTTATCTGGCGTTGGTATCTGGGAAATTCTGGCCTTGTAAAGTGTGTTTGAAAGTATTCTTTTTTCTTCAATTTTCGGAAGAGTTTGAGAACTGGTATTAGTCCTTCTTTAAAATATTTGTTAGAATTCAGCCATAAAGCCATCTGTTCTTGAACTTTTCTTTGATGGTAGATTTTTATTACTGATTCAATCTCTTTACTCATTATCGGTCTGTTCAGATTTTTTATTTCTTCATAATTCAGTCTTGATAGTTTATAAGTTTCTAAGAACTTATCCATTTCTTCTAAATTATCCAGTTTGTTGACATGTAGTTGTTTGTAGTCTCTTATGATATTTTGTACTTCTATGATATCAGTCTTTGTCTATCTTTTGATTGAGTAGTTTAGTTTTTGTTGCTGTTGAGTTGTAGTTCTTTATATGTTCGGGATGTTAACTGCTTATGAGATATATAATTTGAAAATATTTTCTGCTATTCAGTCTGTAGACCAGTAGTCTCACTTTTTTGATAGTATACTTTGATGCACAAAAGTTCTTAATTTTGATAAATCTAATTTATCTATTTTTGATGTTGTTGTCTGTACTTTTGGAGTCCTATTCATATTTATAATTTTAGCTCTAAAGTTTAGGCCTTTGATTCATTTTTAATCCTATGGTGGTCAGTCTGTTTGCTTGTACTTTAGCAATCAGAAGCAGCAATTCACAAGCAGAACACAGGATCTTGATATTTGCAAGATAACATCTGTATTGCTCACCCTGGCTCCATCAAGCCATGGCAAAGATGCGGTTGCCATCCCCACAGCTGCCTGCCAAGTGGATGAGGGGTGGAAAATGGGTAGCCACCGTCATTCTAATGGCTGAAATTGACTGAAATTATTAATAACAGCGCTTTATAAGAAATACTTTACCTTGGAAGCTCCGAGTGTTCAAATAAACTCCAAAGTTTCAAAATAGTCACTTCAGACAATTTCTGCCATTATAACTGTTGTCCAGGTGAAGAGACAGATTCCTAGCAGTTGCTACTCTACCATCTTCACTGACATCAGTGAAGACTCTCTGTGTACATATTTTTCATTTGTTTTACTCTGTATTCTACTTTCTTTTTCTTAATTTTAGTTAAGTATTGCTAGGGATATATCTGAGACCAACCTACTTTTTATTCTTATATTAATTATGTATGTTTGTGTGTGGGACAATTCTCCCTGGAAAATAGCATTTCCTTTCAGTTTATTTAAATTCAGTTTTATGATTTTTAAAATAATTACATTTTCAAAATTCATTCTGTTTTTTTAAGTACTCCAATATTGCATACACTGGCTCTCCAATGCCTATTTTTTCTCTCATTTTCTCTTTTTTATTTTGCTTTTTTAAAATACTATTTCCCTTTTTTTTGTTCATCTCACAGGCAATGTCTATTTCCCTACCATGTTTTCTGCAGTGCTTATTTTTCCTTGACTTTCTTATATTTCATCTTTGTTTCTAAGAGAGATTTTTGCCCCTTTTATTATATTTACTGTTTTAGTTATTGTGGTTCCTGATTCACTTTGTCTTCTGGTCAGGACCTCAAATCAGGATGTCTGGTCATCTCTTTGCTTAAATTCTATTATGTACTTTTGTGTTCTTTTATAGCTGCAATTGATTATTTACACTTATACAAACTGATTTATCTTTTCCTCTCTTTTATAGCAACATTTTTGGGTTACTACTCTATAAAGCAAAGGAAAAATATAAGTGTATATCTGTATTATAAGGGAGATTTCGGGGTTTTTTCCACATATTTTTTCTCTTCTCTGGATTTCTTTCTTTGATATTATGGTCACAACTAATTATTTAAAATATTATTCTTCTGAGTAGCTAGGGCTCCTCTGCCTCTCAGAAACTAACTTGGCCTAGCAGGACTCCTACCTCGAGCCCAGAGTGTTCTACTGACCACCACCATCAAAATATAAGTTTATTTCCCAAGATGCCCTTACAATTTTTAGAAGGTGTATTTTCCTTCTTGCTTTGGGCACATTTCAGCTTTCCACATTTTTTTTTCCTTTGCCTACTCCCCCACCCCCCCACACACACTTGCACTAGGTTTATCAATAACTTTATTTATTTATAGCAGTTTTTTCTCCCCTCTAGCACCCTAGGGCTCTTCTCCCTGCTTTCTTATTTGGTAACAAGATTCACTTGCTCCTCTATTCTGCAAAGCAATTACTCTGTGTTCCAAATTACCTTCCCTACTCCTTTAGGTGTTCAAGAAACCTAGAATTCCTGTCAATAATAGAAACTTCTCACATTACCAGGTGATTTAGTGACCATGTAATGTTACTTCAGCATACTCTGTCAAATTCCCAATACCCCTAGTTCCAAGCAATTAACAAGATATTGAATTAGACATACATTACTCTCCATGAGAAGAAAGTTTTTTATAGATATATAGAGCATTTTATATTTTCCCATACTTTTATATTTTACCACAATGTGGTAAAACAAAAGTGGAATTAGAATTTAAATAATAGATTTGAAAACAAAGTTTTTTTTTTTAATTTCACAATTTATCAACAGACTTAAGGAAATGGAGATCTACACAAAAATTTAAGCATGGTACATTTTTTTTTAAGCACAGAACTTTTAACAGAACATTACTTACAGTGTTAAAAAATCGAAAACAACCTGAAAATTATGGAAGACTATTTAATAACATAGGAAAGAGCTTATGATATAGTGTTTAAGGAAAACAGTAAGTTACAAAACCATGCATGTAACATCCTCACAATTTTATTAAAATGTATGCATCATCAGTAATACATAAAAGTGTTAACAGTGAAAATAGTCCAAGATTACAGATGATTTTTATTTTCTTCTCCATATTTTATTTTCTAAAAGTTTTATAATACACATGTATTCCTCTTAAAACCCTAAAAATAATATTAAATAAGGAAACTGAAATTACTTAAAGAACAATTTTGAAAATACTGTCCTAATATACACTATGAAAAAAGATTGATGTCTTGGGTAAAATGAGAAAACACAGGCTATATAGAGTCACGTTTTCATTTATTACTTCATTCAAAAACACAGGGGGCTGGGGAAAAATACTAATTTTCATATTCTCAATACGTCTCATGCAAAACGTACATATACATTTTTGTAATGTAGAAATGGTTATAGCAATGTGGAAAAGGTTATATAAAACAAGCCTCTCTTTTATACCTGAAGTAGATATATGATTTCCTTTCCTGTTCTTGATACATTTATACTTCCTTTCATTTGTGTAGTATCCTGGGATGAAGTACATTGGGAGTTATTGCTCAAAGGCACATTCACCCTTAGGTGTTGTAAAGAGAGGCAAATAGGCACCAGATTGCAGATGCAGAGCAAAGCTACATAAAAGAGCAAAACGTGTGATTATGGTGTGCTGTGTAAAAGACTGAAGAGAAAACTCCATCTGGAGAATGGCAACCTGAACATGGCAAAGAAAGGGCAATCCCATGAGCTCAGCCCACTGTAAAATTTAAGACTTTAAAAGAGGTTACATATGAGCTTAACTAATTTAACTAAAGAATCAAGTAAGAATAGGGCAGTGTGTTACATTTTCTAAAGGGCTTGATGAATACTATTTTTCTCTTTATTTATGTGAGAGAAGATTTCAAAATCTAAAGAGCAGTTTCAGCATCTCTACAGGAGACTATTGTAGTTAGGAGCAGTGCTAAGGAAGTCTTTTAGAAAAACAAATCATAATCAATGCAAAAAGCTTAATGGAGTGGGAAATAAATACACCAAAAAGCATTTCCTCAAAAATATCTTTAGGTAATTTTTGAAGGAATCAGGATTTCAGTAGAAAATTTTCAGTATGGATACTGGGCAGGCTTTTAATGGTATTTGCAATATTTAATGAGGATCCTAAATATTCTGTGAAGGTAAACCCCTCATCCTATAAAAAGTGCAATCCACCCTGTGCTGCAACTTTTATATTACATTACAGTCCAACATCTATGCACAGATTTCAGTAGTTATTAAAAAAAGTAATGGGTATAAAGGAACATGTTTTAAACAATACTTTGGATGCTGCCTATCGTGTATTCAGGTGAATTTCCTGCTAGTTGCAGGACAGTTTCCTACAGGCTTCAAAAAAATTTTTTTTCCAGCACTTTCTAGATATCATTTCTTTGGGAAAAGGGAGAAATGGAGGAGAAAAATGGTACTTATTACAAGGGCAATCATGAATGCTCAGCTACAATTGAAAAGCCTAGCATGAAACCAGACTCTATGATTGCGTCAAAGTATGGTACGATTTATGTGTTGTTGAGGCTCTTGGTTAAGTACTGGATGCAGTATTATGATATATTTCACTGTCTTGTAAATTACATGATCTACCACATGAGCTTTCTGTCAGCACAACTTTTATTTATTGACTCTAATGTCAGAAATGTCACATAAGACAAAAAGTCATCCACAACAAATAATGATTACATTTTTCTAAAATGATAGAAACATTAGCTCTTGGTAGAACAGTGATGCTATGTTGTTTCTCATTGCAGTTTCTGTCTTTACTTTTTAAATAGATAAATAAGGTCAATTTCATTCTCTCTTCCCTCTGCTGCAGCAACTAGGATAATTGCTTATTTTACTCATCCTATTTCCCAGATGTTCACAAGAGCTTTCTATCTACTTTCAATGAACAATGGGTTAGATTGCTTTATATCACTCACATATTGCATTACTTACAAGCCAGAGAAGCTCTTACCTTTATAACACTAAGAAAAGGCAGCTTTTCACAAACAAAAGGATACTGGGCTAGTGAAGGCAACCAGGGTTCTCTAGCCACTTTTTGCTGGTTATACTTTGTGTTACCTTAACAAGTTTCTTACTATCCTCAAACTTCATTTTTCTGATCTCCGAAGTGATATTGTTCAGCTAAATCATCTCTAAGGTCCCTGACAGTCCTAAAATCTTTGACTCTAATTTTAATTTTTCTGATTCTTTTATTTATTAATAGAGTGGATGAGGAAATAGGTTTTTTATTTTAGTTTGTATTACAAGAAAATTTTCATTTCCATAAGTAAGTTTTTCTTTCTGAGGAAAATCAAATAAAAGTACCATATCCCTGTTAGTTTTTATTTATTAGGGATAAATAAGCAAAAAAGATGAATAATTTTAGATATTTAGATTTGGTTCAAGGGTAAGTACACTTATCTTTTGATCTGTTGACACTATAAATAAGAAGGAAGAGAAGAAATTCAAAACTTCTTTCATCAGGATAATTATTTTTATTTGTAATGTGATATAGTATTGTAATAGATCTTTAATTATTAGACATTAAAAAAATTTAAAGGCTGGAGGAAACTCCTCTCTTTTATTTCTTCTCTTTATTTAAAGATCTGTTTCTATATTTAAAAATAAACAGTATGAAGCAATAAAATAGCAGCATGAATGTTAATGCTTGGTTGCAGAGGAATCATCAGAACACAGGAAAGGACACACCATGTCTAATACCCGGAATCCTGTACACTGTGCTTGTTGCTTCACTGTTGGATCTGGGTGATTTGTACTGACTATCATTCTTGTGTGCTTAGGAAGCAAAAATTCTACAAACTGTAAATGACTTGCTTCTTTAAAATATGCCAGACTTCAAATCCTCTCCATTCTTTTCGAAAGGGCTGATGAATTACCATGTATCACAGTATTTAAAACAAAAAGCTTGATGGTCATATATTCAAAATGTTGTAGCTGACAAGAATCTTTGGGAAAAATGGGAGTCTTTGTATTACTGAGATTCTGATTCTTCTTGAAACTCACCTGATTGGTGTTACTTTCTCTTTTGTAACCTATAAAAGAAATTGGTCTCACGTTTGGAAAAATCAATAAATCTAGTCGTCAACTTGTGCCAGGGGAAAACAAATGGGAAACCCAAGCAAACATTGCATTTTCAGAAATGTGAGATTTGCACATCCCAGTGTTGCATCCAACCTGCTTTACCACATTCCCTTCCAACACAGCTAAAAAAAAATGGTATTAATCATTCTTTCCAATTTCCTTCCTCTTATTCTCTCTTAGATCCATTCAAATAAAGCTTTAGTTCCCAATCCCCCATCCAAATTGCTCTTGTCAACCTCCATATTTTTAAATCTACTGGCTAGTACTCTTATCGTTGTCTCATTTAGATATTAAACCACAAAAACGACTGTTTTTGACCATGTGAGACCTATAATGACAGCAATTCCACATGGTTTAATCTCATTTAATCTATGAGGAGCATTTGATTTATTTGCACCTCCCACTTTCTTGAAGAATTTTCTTGACTTGGCTTCCAAGCAAAAGCAACACATTCTCCTCACTGTGCTGCTTCTCAGTCTTCTTGGCCAGCTCCCCTTAATCTCTCCAACTGTAATTATTGCACCCCAACACTCAAACCGTGGATGTATTTCCTTCTTTGTTTGCACAGTCTCTTTTGGTGATCTCATTTAGTCTTCCGCCTTTAAATATGACCTCTATGCTGATGATTTTAGTCCTGCTCTCACCCCAAACTTGATGTTTCTACATACAATTGAAGAATCTATTTGGATTTTAATAGATATCTCAAATTAACACATTCAAAACTATACTTCTGACCTACCTCTCATCCAAGCTGCTAAACCTGCTTGTTCTGTACCAGAGTTTCCTACTCAGGTAATAATAATTCTGTTTTTTTTCAGTTTCTTAAGCCAAAATTCTTAGTCATCCTCCACCTCCATGGCTTCTCTCTTTCCCTTGCTCTTTATATTCAATTTATCAGAAAATATCATTAATTTTGCCTTCAACATATACTCTGAGCATGATTATGTTTGCCCACCTTTCCTGCTTCCCCCCTGTCCCAGTCGCTCCGATCTCTCCTGCGTTGTTATAATCCCCCAGATTGGTTTCTCTTTTCCCGCCGTTTCTCCTTTTATTTTTTCTCTGCACAGCAGCCAGAATGATCTTGTTTCAGCATAAGGCTGAACACCTCAGTTCAGAACCCTTCGAGGGCTTTTTGTCTCCCATCTTTAAAAGCTCTTAATTGCCAAAAGCCTACCTGATATAGCCCCTTTACCTTTTGGATCTCAGCTCCTGATCCATTCAGCTCCAGGCACGCATCATGCATATTTTATTACCTGAGGTCACATCTTCTAACTAGGTGACTGGTCCTATACTTGGTTATATATCAGAATCATCTAAAGAGCAATTAAAATATGTTGGTGTTAACTTAACATGCAAAGTCCGAGATAACCTTAGGGCCTTTGCACTTATGGTTTTCTTTAGCCCAGATAGCCACATAACTTTCTCCCTTACCTCCTCCTCAAGTATCACCTTCTCAGTGAGGTCTTCCCTTACACCCTTGTTTAAATGGGCAACGTAAATTTGTATGTTGACCATTCTACATACAAATGTACATTCTACATTGCTATTGCGTGCTTTTATTACTCCATAATATTATCACAATACAACCTACCAAATATTCTGCTTTTATTCTTGTCTATATCTTACTATAATAGATGGTGTTAGATCCTTGCCCATACTTCCTCAGCACTCCTTATCCCTGCCCATGCTTCCAGCATCCTACTGAAAGCACCTGCAGCTCCTTGTGTGAAGGTTTCTTTGCAACCTCACGTGACCAGCAGTACTGTGAGTTGGTAGAATTGGAGAATAAATATTCAGCACGTTTGGGTGGGATAATGCTGATTCATATTCTATTCTCTTGAGTTCCCCCGTGGAATTGAGCCTCAGCTTCCTGCAATGATAACTTGCACCCATTACTGACTTTCTTATGTTCTCTGTGTCATTTCCCATTCTCCTACAGGTGCTTCCTGAGATTATCTCTCAGATAAACTACTTTACTCAAATTCTTGTCTCAGGATCAGCTTCTGGGAAAACTAAACCCAGGACATATTCCAAGACCTATTCCTTTAAGGGAAAAAGGATTTTTGTCTGTTTTATTTTACTGGTCTATTTCCGGTAACTGGAACAGAGCCTGGTATGTAGTAGAGACTTCATAAACATTTGTTGAATCAACAAAGCTCTGTGATAAAACATTTCTTAACTCTGCTCTGAGCGCAAGCAGGGCTTAATTTTGTAATCACCTAATTTATGACTAACATACTCATACTAAAAGATATTTCCTACTTGTTTAAACTGCCAGTGCTGCTGGTTTTGAAAAAAGTGAAGATTTTGTAAAATCAGTAAATTAAGTTAAAGAAAAAGAGTAATTTATTTAAAAAACAGGAATTACTTACTCTAGTGATTTCCAAACTTGATTGTACCTTGAATCACCTTGTGGTTTATAAGTTTCTGATTTTTGGGCCCTGGTTTTCCCAAATCTAGATTCAGTTGATCTGGAATAGGGCCTATAAATACATTTTTTAAATGTTCTCTTGATGATTCTGACGTACAGGAAAGTTTGGGAACCACTTGCTCAGCTAGAGAATGCCACTCTAAGTTAGGTATTTACATAATATGATATTTCAGAAGAAAAATACACACTCTTCAAATATTCCCAATTGTCTTTAAATATGAATCAAAAGCATCAATTTAAATTGTCTATGAAAGTATTTTTCATTATATGAAATATTTATTATCTTTCTATCAAGTTGCAGTCACTTTTACTTCTTTTGGCTTAGGAAAGAGAAAGAGGAACTAATAAATATATGTATGAGGAAAAACTGTTCATGTGCATTTATAACTTAAGACATGGATCACCCATAAAAATACAGGAAAAGGAATACCACTACAAATTATTTTGAGTAGGCTAAGTGCTGTATTTTTCTTCAAAATTACAGATTATGGAGACTAGTGTTTCTAGTATCTACCTGCCAAAAATAAATGAAAGGAAAAAAATCAAGTACACATTTTACATATTACATATTAAACACATGGTTTTGAATTTTTAACACTAGTGTAATTGCCATATTAAGGGTTAATGTATTTGCCTCTTGCTGGACTGGAATAAGAGAAAAATTAAAAAGGTAAGCAAGATAACTTTGTCTTCTCTTGAATTCTCCAGTGTAATTATCCAAACTCCAAAACAAAGGGCAGTGGATTACAGAACCATCTGTCATTGGTAACAAATTAATGCTCTTACAGAAGCAACAAAGACTTTACTCCTTTTGAATCACCTCCTTGTCAAATTAGAAAAAAAAAATCCATGTAAAAGTACAGCCTAGGCAGCTCAGTAGTGACCCTTGAGGAATGCTGTGTTCTGAATCCTAATTATAAAAAGATCATCAATAAACTGATCTGGGGATTTTCTCTAATGAGGCAGATAGGCCTTCTCTAGGATCAGAGGGTAGTTGTTTCCCAGGAGAAGAAAGGTTTCAGGTCTTTCTAAGAGCATATTTCTTCCTTAATAGAGTATAAGTCTATACGAAATGATATAAGATACTTTTGAGATATATATATATATATATACACACACACACACACACCCCTTTAGAAAGGTCTTAAGGCCTTTTCATTCATTTTGTTTTTTCATGGAGTGAAGCTCTACAAGGAGGACAGATAGCACTGATACAGAGAATAGGAGGAAAGAAAATGGCTTATCTCCTGATTCTATAGTACAAAACATGCTTCTGGAAGTATTACTTTCTTTCTCACCTCTGGGATCAGGCATAATGGAAATAATACAAAACAGAGAGACAAGTTACCTGGGTTAGGCTCCCTACTTTTGCTATGAGATACGTGACTTTAGTTGCTATCTTATATTCGTTCATTCATTATTCATCAAATATTTGCTAGGAACTGTGTTAGGAGATATATACAAAAATCAGAGGAAGACATGGTCTCTATATTTAAAGACTTTTTAGTCTAGTTTAGAAAACTACCCAAATGAAACATTACAATAGCATAATTTTGCTACCACGAAAAATGTATTATTAAGGATTCCTTCAGTAGGGAGAGACAGAAGTTCAACTCAAAGTGGCTTAAGCAGTGAAGATAATTTCTTTTTTCTCATAACTTATAAGTCTAATGATACGTCCATGGCTGGATTTAGATGAATAAATGTCATAAAGACTCAGTTTTACTCTCTTTACTTTTCAGTTTTCCCTTCCTTTCTGATAGATCCATGCTTAAGTAAGATTGCTACCCTCAGTTTCAAATCTATAAACTAAAACTATCCCAGAAAAATATATGAAAAGATTCTTCAGCTCAAAAAAATTCCCATAATTGTGTTTTAATTGCTCTGTTCAGTTAGTGCATCACAGCATAAATCAATCACTGATGCAAGAGAGAGAATGTTCTGATTGGCCAGTCAGGTTTTCCTTTCCACTATTGAGAATGCAGAAGGGCAGTTTCCCAAGGAAAATTGTGGTGCTGTTTCTATAGAAGGGGAGAAAATGACACTAAGCAGGAAAAAATAAATAAAATAGATGTCTACCTACATGTGAGTTTGAAGAAATTGTAGTGGAAGCATAATTCAAGAAGCACCTACAATTGCTTTGGGCAGAATAGAAGTGTAGCATGGGAAATGAGGCAAACTGTGGATACAAACCTACACTGCTGGTCACGTTCATGGTGCTCAAATTAGGCTGAAGCTGGGCATAGCACTTCCCTAATTGTTCTTCACACCCCTGAAAACATACACAAAATTCATCATATTTTCTGTCAACTCGTACCTGAAACACAATCCCTCATATATGTAACCTATTCTCCCGTCGCATGGTCATGGCTTAGGTCAGGCCTTTGTCATTTATTTCTTAGACCATTGGCATCACACTTAAGAAGACATACATCACATGTTCTGACAGTCTGGAATCTTTGGGGTATCTTTCTTATGTTTGGGGAATGTCTGGTTTTATTGGTCTCTCTTCACAGTAAAAGTCACAAACTCACTTTCTGTGCTTTCCTTGATATTTTAGTAGGCATGTAATATAGCTTTGGCCAATCATACACATCTGCAAAACATTAATTGGAAAGTGATTCATGTGAGGACTTAAGTGCTACTAGGAACAAGTTTCCTGGGAGATAAGAATGTAAGTATCTGAATATTAGGGGGATCATTGATGGAGGTTCAGGAAAGCAGTTTCCCCTCTATAGAGAAAACTGTCACACCTCTGCAAGCTTGTGTGGTAGTGGGTCTTCCCTTGGGAAGCCCTATGGGGGTAGTTTGGTCAGTGTTACTGGCTGCATAGACTTCAAGCACAACCCTTTGATAATATCAATAATTCTATGACTTTAATAATATTCTTGAGCAAATGTGGACTTATTTGCTTAAACTAGCTAGAATTATTTATTTATTTACTTATTTGCCACAAAGAATTCCCTTGACTGGTATATTATTAACTGGGAATTTTCATAAGCAAGACTCCCAAGGTAATGGATATATTAGATGGGATACTTGGCAAAGTGGGACTTGAAGACAATGAGAGTCCAGCTGTTAGTAAGGAACAGGAGTCTGTCACCCCCTAGCACACATGGTGAAAGAGTTAATTAAAACCTTACCTGTTTACTGTCATAGCCAAGAGGAGACTAAGGAGACATGACTGCTGAATGTAATGCAGTATCCTGAATGGGATCCTGGAACAGATAAAAAGGAAGAGAATCTGAATAACACATGGGCTTTAGTTAATATCAATGTACTAATATTGGCTCGTTAATTGTAACAAATTTACCACACTAATGTGAAATATCAGTAATAGTAGAAATGTAGTGTGGGTTATATGGGTACTCTCTATACTGGTTTCACAATATTTTTGTAAATATAAAACCATTTAAAATAAAAAATGCATTCTAAACTAAAAATGATGTCCAAATGAATCTATAAGGGCTGTTTCAGTGGATATAAAATAAAAATTTTTAGTGAGTAAGAAAAAAATATATGACCTGTTGTAATTTGGAATTAATATTGGAGTTAAATATTTGCTGTGGGGGGAAGAAATTTGCATAGAACCGTGGGAAGGAAATGGGGGAATACTAGGAATGTCTAATATAATAAGCTGAATAGCTCTAATTATTTGGGGGAGCTTAAACAAAGACAGCTAAAATTTCAGAAAGTACTAAGTTTTTTGGTAACAATTAGAGAATCAGAAACATTTATGAGTATGATTAAAAAAAAAACTTTTACATTTTGTAGCCACATAATTATGGTAGCCAAAAATAAGAATTAGAACTTGTAGACTGCCATATCACAACATAAGTTGAATTTGCAGGTGCATCAGAAATTTCATAAAAAAATTAAGATATTTATCAGAAAAAAATGGGAAACCATGCATTGAAATTTGCACATGTGGAAAGATTCAGAAGATACAATGTATGGATTTTTAATAATGTAAATGAACAATGCAGGTATTATATCAAGGAGAAAGGCATATAATATACTTTGATCTTAATTTATTGATGTAGGGTTCAGATTCATTGTGCTAACTTAAAGAGATTGGAGTGTTTTCTGGTTATTTTGTTTGTTTTCAACTTGTTTATTTATCATACTCTGTATGATAATTATACCTTATATACACTATAGCATATAAAACTTGAGTTGACAGCTTGATAAATTTTTACATATATATTTATTTATATGATCCAGCTCAAGATACAGAACAGTCCCCTGGAACACTTCCTTAAGCCATCTTCCCGTTACTTATTGTTTTGACTTTTATCACAATAGAGGAAGATTTGTCCGTTTTTTAACTTTGTAGACATAAAATTAGTATGGAATTATAAGGCCTGAACAATGCTAATAACCAGCTATATCTAATTGATAGTTGTAGAGAATTCTACCCGACAATAGTAGAAAAAACATTTTCAAGTATGTCAGGAATATTCACCAAGAGATACTATACTCTGGACCATAGGACAATCCTCAACAAGCATAAATGATTTAAAATTACGCAGCATATATTCCATAACCATAATGAAATTAAAATAGAAGTTAATAAGAATATTTTTGTAAAATTATCCATATATTGTAAATTAAACAGTATGTCTAATATAGTCCCTGGTTCAAAAAAGACTCATAAGGGAAATTGGAACATTTTGTAGGGAAAGGGAATAAAAGTAAAACATACCAAAGTTTGTGGGATACAAATAGAATAGTGCTTAGAAGGAAATTTGAAGTATAAAATGCTTCTGTTAGAAAAAATGAAAAGTGCCAAAACAATGATCTAAATTTCTACTTTATAAAACTATAAAGAGAATAGCAAATTAAATACAAAGCATGTAAAAGGTAAAAAATAATAAATAGCAGAAATCAATGAAATTGAATTTAAAAACACAATATAGGAAATCAATACAACAAAAAGGCATTTTTTGGAAACATTGATATATTTTTGGCCATGCAGGTAAAAATGGAAATGACACAATTTTCAACCGTCAGACAACAGAAAGATAACAAGGAATGATGTCAAATGATCACATGTGCATATATGTGAAAAGTTTGACAAAATGAACCTAGTCCTTGAAAAGTACAACTGCCTAAGCTCACTCAAGTACAAATAGATAACCAGAAAAGCCCTATATCAATTGAAGTACATAAATTCATAAAACACTCTTTGTCTATAGGTCCATATATCTTTACTGCTTTACCAAACAATTAAGGAAGAAATTATACCAGTGCTATTGAAACTCTTTCAAAATTTAAAAGAGGAAAGACCATGTCCCAACTAATTTACTTTTTTTGGTATCAGAATATTATGGTAGTACAAAAACTTTCGTTACATATATTGCCTATGTACTGCCCAAGTCAAGCTACAATCCTGAACACCACCAAGACAGTGCACCCTGCACCCCTTAGGTGTGAGTTTTCACATCCCCTCCACCCCCCTCCCACCTGCCCAACCCCTGATGAATATTATTTCCATGTGTGCACATAAGTATTGGTCAGTTAGTACCAATTTGATGGTGAGTAACAGTGGTGCTTGTTTTTCCATTCTTGTGATACTTTGCTTTGAAGAATGGGCTGTAGCTCCATCCAGGATAATACCAGAGGTATTAATTCACTCTTGTTTTTTATGGCTGAGTAGTACTTCATTGTATACATATATAACATTTTATTAATCTACTCATGGATTGATGGGCACTTGGGTTGTTTCCACATCTTTGCAATTGTGAATTGTGCTGCTATAAACATTTATGTGCAGATGTCTTTATTATAGAATGTCTTTTTGTCCTTTGGGTAAATATCCAGTAGTGAGATTGCTGGATCAAATAGTAGTTCTACCTTTAGTTCTTTGAGGTATCTCCATACTACTTTCCATAGAGGTTGTGCTAATTTGCAGTGCCACCAGCAGTGTATGAGTGTTCCTATCTCTCTGCATCTCTGCCAACATTTGTTGTTTTGGGACTTTTTGATATAAGCCAATCTCACAGGAGTTAAGTGATATCTCATTGTGGTTTTGACTTGCATTTCCCTGATGATGAGAAAAGTTGAGGAATTTTTTATGTGTTTGTTGGCCATGATTCTGTCTTCTTTTGAAAAGTTTCTGTTCATGTCCTTTGCCCATTTTTTCATGGGGTTGTTATATTTTTTCTTGTTGATTTTCATAAGTTCTGTATAGATTCTGGTTATTAGCCCTTTGTCAGATGTGTAGCATGCAAATATTTTTTCCCATTCTGTAGGTTGTCTGTTCACTCTAGTGATAGTTTCCTTGGCTGTGCAGAAGCTTTTTAATTTGATCAGGTCACAATTATTTATTTTTGTTGCTGCTGCGATTGCTTTGGGGGTCTTCATAAATTCTTTGCCTAGGCCAATGCCTATAAGTGGTTTTCCAATGTTTACTTCTAGAATTCTTATGGTTTCATGTCTTTGGTTTAAGTCTGTTATCCACTGTGAGTTGATTTTTACGAGAGGTGAGTGGTGTGAATCCTGTTTTAGTCTTCTACATGTGGCTATCCAATTTTCCCAGCAACATTTATTGAAATGAACATTTATTCATTTACCCAGTATAAGTTTTTGTGAACTTTGTCAAAGATCAGATTAAAGTATGAGGATGGTTTTATATCTGAGTTCTCAGTCCTGTTCCATGGGTCTATGTCTCTGTTCTTGTGCCAGTATCATGCTGTTTTGGTTACTATAGCCTTGTAGTATAGTTTGAAGTCTGGTAGATTGATGCCTCCCAATTTGTTCTTTTTGCTTAACATTGCTTTGGCTAGATGGGGTCTTCTATGGTTCTACATGAAGCATAGAATTATTTTTTCTAGGTCTGCAAACTATGATGTTGGTATTTTTATAGGGACTGCATTAATTCTGTAAATCATGATAGGTAGTATAGACATTTTAACAATGTTGACTCTACCAATCCAAGACCATGGTAGGGTTTTCCATCTGTTTACATCCTCTGTAATTTCTTTTCTCAGTGTTTCATAGTTCTCCCTATATAGGTCTCTCACCTCCTTAGTTAAATATGTTCCTATGTATTTAATTTTCTTTGGTGCTATTGTGAAAGGTATTGTGTCTTTGATTTGTTTCTTAGGTTGACTGTTATTGGAGTATATGAAGGCCACTGATTTGTTTGCATTGATTTTTGTATCCTGAGAATTTGCTGAATTCATTTATCAATTCCAGTAGTCTCTTGCTTCAATCTTTGGGGTTTTCTAGATAGAATATCATATCATCCATAAAGAGTGAAAATTTGATCTCTTCTGCCCCCATTTGGACACCCCTGAATTCTCCCTCTTGTCTGACTGCTCTGGCAAGGACTCCCAGCACTATGTTGAATAGAAGTGGGGATAGTGGGCAACCTTGTCTGGTTCCAGTTTTAAGTGGGAATGCTTACAATTTTTTCCCCATTCAGTATGATATTGGCAGTGGGTTTATCATATATGGCTTTAATAATTTTGAGGTATGAGCCATCTATGCCTATATTGTTCAGAGTTCTTATCATAAAAGGATGCTGGATTTTGTCAAAAGCCTTTTCTGCATCTATTGAGAGGATCATATAGTCTTTGTTCTTGCTTTCATTTACATGGTGAATTACATTTATAGATTTGCATATGTTGGACCATCCCTGCATTTTTGGGATGAAGCCCACCTGATTGTGATGAATTATTTTTCTGATGTGCATTTGAATTTGGTTTGCTAGGATTTTATTGAGAATTTTTGCATCTACATTCATTTGGGATATTGGTCTGTTTTCTTTATTTGTTGTGTCCTTTCCTGGCTTTGTTATCAAGGTGATATTGGCTTCACAGAATGAGTTTGAGAGGGTTCTATCCTTCTCAATGTAATGAAATAACTTCTGCATTATAGGTACCAGTTCTTCTTTGTAGGTTTGGTAGAACTCAGGCGTGAACCTGTCTGGTCCAGGACTTTTTTTTTTTCTTGGGAGATTTTTCATTACTACTTCAATTTCAGTGCTTGGTATTGGTCTGTTCAGGAATTCTATTTCTTACTGTTTGAGCCTAGGGAGGTTGTGCATTTCTAAGAATTTATCCATTTCCTCCACATTTTCATGTTTTTGGACATAGAAATTTTTATAGTATTCAAAGATGATGTTTTGTATTACCATGATATCAGTTGTGACCTCTCCTTTTTCATTTCTAATTGAGCTTTTTAGAGTCTTTTCCTTTCTGCTTCTGGTCAATCTAGCATGTGGCCTATTTATCTTTTCAAAGAACCAACCTTTTGTTTTATTAATCTTTGGTATAGTTCCTTTGCTCTCAATTTCATTTACTTCTGCTCTGATCTTGGTTGTTTCTTTTCTTCTGCTTGGTTTAGTGTTGGTTTGCTCTTCCTTTTTCATTTCCTTGAGATGGTTCATTAGTTTACTGATTTGTGAACTTTCTGTCTTTTGGATGTGGGCATTTAAGGCAATGAGTTTTCCTCTCAGGACTGCTTTTGCTGTATCCCACAGATTTGGATAACTTGTGTCCAGACCACAGTGGAATAAAATTAGAAATCAATTCCAACAGAAACACATCTCTATCCAAATGTTTCCACGTTCCAAAACATGGAAATTAAACAGTCTATTGCTGACTGACGATTGGGTCAAAGAAGAGATTCAGTTGGAAATCAAAAGATTCTGCAAACTAAATGATAAAGGGGACACAAGTTACCAACTAATTTCTTGAAGTCATAATTACCCTGTTACCAGTAACAGATAAATATATGACAAGTAGAGAAAACTACAAAACAATATGCCTAATGAACATAGATGTGAAAATTCTCTATTAAATACTAGAAAATCTAATTCAGTAATATGTAAAATATTTAACATATTATGACCAAGTAGATTTTACCGTGGTAATACAAAGCTGGTTCAACATTTAAAATTAATTACATTTGAATAAATGTTACTCATATTAAAAGACTAAAGAACAAAAACAATATGATCTCAATAGATGCAGTAAAATCACTTCACAGAATTCAATATCCAGTCTTAATAAAATCTCTAAACAGATTAGGATTGAAGGGGATTACCTCAACCTAATAAAATGTGTACAAAAAACAGCCTAGAGCTAGTACGTTACTTACTGGTGAAAGACTATGCTTTCCCCCAAAGACTAGGCATAAGGAAAAGATATCTGGCCTTACCACTACTATTCAACATCATTATGAGTATTGTAGCCAACATGATAAACCAAGAAAAAGACATATCTAAAAGTAGATTCCATGGTAAATAATATGCTGTATAAATGTGCTATGGTTGCCATAACAAAAGGCTGCAGACTAGGTGGCTTAAACAACAAACACTTAATTGTCTCACAACTCTGGAGGTTAGAAGACTGAGATCAAGGTATTGGTAGGTTTGGTTTCTTCCCAGTCTTCTCCCTTTGGCTTGTAGAAAGCTGCTTTCATGCAATTTCCTCACATGGTCTTACCTGTGTAAGTGCACATCCCTGGCGTGTCTCTCTGTATGTTCTCATCTCCTTTCTTATAAAAATAGCAGTCAAATTGGATTATGGCCCACCCTAAGGGCCACATTTTAACTTAATTACCTCTTTAAAGACCCTGTCTACAGATATAGTCACATTCTGAGGTAGTGGGGTTTAGGACTTCAACATATGAAATTTTAGGGTATGCAATTCTGTTGATAACATACACTATTTAAAAATTTTTTATGGTTTGATTTCAAACTGCATAGTCAACAAGTCAGAGCCAATTTATTCTCTCACTAACAGTGACAACCTGGGCATTTTCTCACATTTTCACCAATACTGCATATTTCCAGTCATTCAATTTTCTGACATTGTCTTATGTGGATTGTTGAAATCCTCAGCCAGGAAGATCCCAGGGAATTGACTGTCTCCATTCTTTTTTGTTTGTTTGTTTTCCACATTTTTGCTATCATCTGTCCTGAATATAATTATCATCTATAGTAGGGTAGTATGTCTTTGTTTCAGGGCCTTATGACTCTTTCTTGAAAATTGTATCTACTAGCATTTGTTCAAAATCCACTTTAGGTTCAACGCATATAACCTATATTACTGAGGAATTTTTGTTTTCTTTTAAAATATATTGAAAGATACTTATTTCTATGTATTTATGGCTAACAAAGGGTTTCTCATTTCAGTTATATTACATTTCAGCTCTACTCTTTCTATATGTATTTAATCAGCCTCTTGTGTGTTCTGCCTGTGATTCAGGTTTTTCCTTCTTCCTTTTTGTGGGACATGTACTATCCGAAATGCTTCTAAGCTAAATAGATACCCCACTGTGAAGGCATGTACATACTATTAGACTTTTTGCATAAGACTATTAAATATCTTCCTGGTTCTAGCTTAGTTATTTTATTTCTTATATCATGAGGACCACAAAAATTACATACTTCCATGTGATCTGAAAAGTAAATCTTTGGTCTTCTATTTTCAAAGATAAACACCTTCATAGACTCTGCATGACATTATTTTCAGACCTATCAATATCTTCACTTTACCTTGGAAAATCTCATATTTATACAATTATTAATGTATTTTTGAAGACAAGTTTCTTGCTCTCATGCCTGCTGACCTGGTTTATTTCTGTATCTCATGATCTCTCACTTGGATTCTTGTGGAAACTTTCTTTCAGAATCCCTGACAATTTATTCATCCCCATTTTCCTCCATTCTATTCAGTGGTGCCAAATTTATCCCTGAAAGAGAAGTGTGGCCATTTTATGTTCCTGCATTAAAACTTCTTTGGCTTCACACTGGAACCAAATCCAAGTCCTGATGGAATGTAAGGTTTTCCCAACTGGCACCAAATATTGTCTTTAAGTTCACCTTGAAACATCCCTCCTTCCCTTATCTCTAGTAACATGGGATGAGTTTCTGGCTTTCATAACACAACATGACTTTCGAAATGATACACATTAAAAAAAAAACACATACAGAAAGTATTTTTCCAGGAAATTCATATCCATTCTTCCAGACCCAAATCAAATATCACCTTACTATATAAACTCAAAGAAAATTAAGTCCTCCCTCTTCTGTGTTTCCACAGTGTTCTCTTCCTCTATTTTAATATTTATTGCATCATATTTCAATTGTATGTTTATATAATCTCTTTTCTGTAATTTATCATATATATTTCCAAGTCAAAGACCTTGTGTTTCCAGTGTTGCTCACAGAGTAAGTACTCAGTGAGTGTTGAATGAATGAGTAATGTGGTACAACTAATATAAAATATACCCAAACTTCTCTCAAATATGTAATGGAGCCTTTAGTGGGTACTTACTTTTTCATTTATGTTATAGTGTAGCTTTTCTATTACTCTGAATTAAAGCTGCCTCCTTATCATCTGTAGGTCTTTATGAGCATATTCTCCTTGCCATTAATTTAATAAAAACATAAAACCCCTATTAGAACAACACTTTCCCTCTATGGGTGGGTTAGTGGTAAATAAATTATAGAAGATTTGGGGGAAATAACTTATTGAATTGAACAACATGTTTTTCCTAATCAACTATTTCTATAGATAGCTACATTATGGTATTTAGGAGAAACACATGGCATGTAAAGTTTTAAAAACATCTAAATCAATAGTACAGTATTGAAAAATTAAAATTTGTTCTTAAAACGTACATATACTTTGGGATAAACAAATATAGTTGCAACTTATTTGTGAAATCTTGGGCAAAATATAAATTTTCAATGAAAAATCTTGGGAAGGTATATCAATACATAAAAGCATAACAACTCATTCAGATTACAAACAATGAAAAATCAAGACATCATTGGCAATTAAATAGCTTGGTGATATCATGAATGCATGGCTTCAGATCTCATCCTGCTAAGAAATGACCATGCAAATTCAGGAATTTATTACTCTACATGCCTAACTCTATTACTTCAGGGGACCTTTTTCTTTCTGCTGACAGAGTCCTATGTATAGCCACAATGTTGCAATTTTACAAAGCCAGAACCTGATTGCTTCTATTTGACAGTTCATGGGGTTGGGGCAACTACAGTATATAAGGCTAACCATTTGCCAAAGCACAATGTTATGAAAATTGGATACATTTTTCTGAACATTAGAAATCTAAGTAAACTGAAAGGAGCTATAAGCATTTATGATTCAGTTTCAAGATAGTAATTTCCAGACTTTTGTGTTTCATGAACTACTTAAAGACCTTTCTTCAGGATCAATTGAAAGATAAATGCAGATAAATGTCTGATGAATTGAGATACAAATAATCACCTTTATTATCGATTAAACTGATGATACTAAAGATTGTGACTTTGTTTTTTGGCTAAGTTGACTTGGTAACAGTTTTTCCATGAGATAAACTTACCCATTCAACTAGGAGAAGTATAAAGAGAAATGGCACCTTTGAAATCACACCAAAAAGGAATTGTGTACAATGTGTGTTCCTAGAGGTAAGTGGTGCCCTAAACAGAGATGAGGTGGTATACCCAGTTCCTTCTCTCAAACTCAAAAAGAAGTCACTCCTCTTCCCCTGGGGAGGAGAAAGTGAAGACGTAGAAAGAGATGTTGCTCTAGGGAAGCTCTATCCATATGGAAGCCAGAGTAGTAGATGGTGTTTCACACTAACCCTTACTTTTTGTGTTCCTTTATAAAGATACTGAAAAGAACACAACACTCTACTTATTCATATCATTTCATGAAGATTGGTAGAGGGAACCTATCGTCTGGTTCCTGAGAAGTGCCCTGTCAGTCCTCCCCAGATTCTGCAGATCCACCACTTGCTGCACCTGGCCATGTACCCTATGCTAACATCTGCTCCTGATGTCTGAGTCCACCCCACCTACCTCAAATCACCTGGATTTTCCCAAGGCTGCATATGTTAGCTCGAATTCAGAACTTTTCAAATTATCTATGATGAAGGATGAGGTTGTTTTTTCATACCAATTTGTATCTGATGATTGATTTCATGAAATGCAACAGAAATGAATAAAAAGAAAAATGATTGAATGCTTGAATGCCACATCAATTTCAAAATGCAGTAGTAGCTTCTAATTGCTTGCTTTCAATTTCTGTCCTTCACTGTTTTTGTTCCAGTGCTGATTATCAGACCTTGCTTTAAGTAGCACCAGTCTAAGCCATGCATCTTTTCCCGGCATTTGGCTAGGTCATTCACCTTACAGCTTATGTTTTAGTAACACATCCCTCATTGTCATAGCAGCCCCGTGGCCCCACAGCAGTTATGCTGCATTGGCGCTCAGATGTCTTCCATGATGACTGGTAAAAGCACAAATAAGTTAACATTTTTCTTCTACATAGGAGTTGAGCAAACATAGAGGGCTTTATTGTTCATTCTCTTTCTGCTTTGATTCTCCCTCAAGTATTTCTAATATCCTTTCTAGTAGTATATAAGACTTCTTAAAGGGCCTTTAATGTTTCCCTCTCCATGGGCAAGGAACTAACCCTATTGCTCTGGAATTTCTTCAAATAAAATTAGATTTTTAAAAATCCTTTTAACATCAGGGGTTTCATACCTGAGTGCCTAATGGTATATCCACCATGTAGTATCATACACAATAGTTTCACTGCCCTAAAAATCCTCTTTGCTCTCCCTATGCATCCCTCCTTGCCTCCTAACCTTTGGCAACCACTGTTCTTTTTACAATGGCTATGTAGCTGGAATCATAAAGTATGGAACCCTTTCAGATTGGTTTCTTTCACTTAGTAATATGCACTTAAGTTTTCTCCCTGTCTTTCCATGGCTTGATAGCTCACTTATTTTAAGTGCTGAATAGTATTCCATAGTCTGGATGTATCAGAGTTTATTTATGCATTCACGTACATGAAGGACATCGTGATTACATCCAAGTTTTGGCAATTATGAGTAAATTTGCTATTAATATATATGTGCAGGTGTTTTTGTGGACATAGTTTTCAACTCATTTGGGTGAATACCAAGGGGCACAATTGCTGGATTGTATGGTAATAGTGTCTTTAGTTTTACAAAAAACTGCCAACTGTCTTCCAAAGTGGCTGTTTGCATTCCTACCTGCAATGAATGAGAGTTCCTGACTTCCAGTTGCTTCACGTTCTAGTCAGCATTTGGTGTTGCTAGTGTTTTGGATTTTAGCCCTTCTAATAGATATGTAGTGGTATGTCATTGTTGTTTTAATTTTCACTTCCCTGATGACATATGATATGGAGCATCTTTTTATTTGCCATTTTTATATTTTCTTTAATGAGGTGTCTATTAAGGTCTTTGTTCCATTTTTGTAATTGCGTTGGTAATTTTATCTTAAGTTATTGAGTTTTAAGAGTTCTAGGTATATTTTGGAACAGTTCTTTATCAGATATATCTATAGCTTCTCTTTTCATTCTCTTGACAGTGTCTTTTTCAGGAAAAAAATACTACTTTTAATGAAGTGCAGCTTATCAATTCTTTCTTTCATTCATTGTGCTTTTGGTGTTGTGCCTAAAACATCATTGTCAACTAGTCATCTGAATTTTCTCCTATGTTGTCTTCTTACAGTTTTGTTTGACATTTAGGTCTCTGACCCATTTAAGTTAATTTTTGTGAGGTATGTACGGTCTGTGTCTGGATTCATTTTTTATTTTGCATGTGAATGTCCAAATGTTCCAACACCATTTGTTGAAATGAAGTCTCTTTCTTCCTCATTGTATTGCCTTTGCTTCTTTGTCGAAGATTAGTTGACTATACTTACATGGTTCTATTTCTGAGTTCTCTACTCTGTTTCATTGATACATTTGCCTATTCTTTCACCAATGTCACGCTACTTTGAAGACTATCTTTATAGTCAGTTTTGAAGGCAGATAATGTCAGTCCACCAAATGTTCTTTTGATCATTAATTTGTATGGAATGTCTGTTTCAATATTTTCACTTTCAACCTATGTGTGTTTTTGGATCCAAAATGTGTGTCTACAGATAGCACATAGTTGGATGTTGTTTGTCTATTCTGACAATATGTTTCTTTTAACTAGGGAATTTAACTCATCTAATAATTACTGTTGGAGAAGAACTTACTATTGCTATGTTTTGTTTTTGTATGCCTTATAGCTTTTTTGTTCCTAATTTATTCATTTATTATCTTTCTTTGTTTTTAATGGGTTTATTGTAGTGACACATTTTGATCCATTTCATTTTTCCTTTTGTATATATTCTATAAATATTTCTTTTTGTTTGCCATGGGATTATATATAAAAATGTAAAATTATAGCAATCTATTTTTAACTGATACCAACTTCACTTTAATTGCATACAAAAATCTCCATTCATTTACAGTTTCACTCTACCAAACTTTATGTTATTGATGTCATAAATAGCCTCTTTATATATTGAGTACCCATTAGCAGAGATTCATAATTACTTATTTTATGCTCTTGCCTATTAAATCCTGTTAAAGAATTAAAAAAATGCAGTTACAAACCAAATTTCAATAATATTGTTTATTATGTTTTTCAATGTATTTTCCTTTACAAGACAATTTTATATTTTTATATAGCTTCAAGTTACTCTCTAGCATCATTTCATTTCAACTTAAAGGATTACTTTTAGCATTTCTTGAAGGGCAGGTCTAATGGTAATAAAGTCCCTCAGTTTTTGATTATGTGGGAATGTCTTCATTCCTTCCTCATTTCCAAAGATCAATTTTGCTAGATATAGAATTCTCAGCTGACCAGTTTTATTTTGTTTTAGAACTTTAAATATATTATCCCACTGCCTTCTGGCCTGCAAGTTTTCTGCTAAGAAATTTGTTGATAATCTTATTGAGGATCTTGTTTCTTTACCCAATCATCTGCTGATGGACACTTAAGTTGATTCCATACCTTTGCTATTATGAATGTTGCTACAATAAACATACAAATGAAAGTGCCTTTGTTTTAGGGTATGTACCTAGTAGTGGAATTGGCAACAATTTTTTAAGACTTTGTGTTTTAGAACATCACCACAATTGTAGGAAATAGCCTTCCTGTACATGCATTACAGGAAAGTCTGTTAACCATTGCTGAAGTTCAGTTAATTCAGCCAAACTTCAAAGATAGCCTAATTAGTAAGATTATCATTGGATTAAGAATCATAAAATCTGGATGACAGCCTTCTTTTATGTCACACATTTTATGTTTACTGTGATCAAGTCTTTTGACCTCTTTGAAACTCAATCTCAGCATTTACCATGATAATTGTATTAGATCTTGTCACAAGCATTCCTCAGTATTTGTGGAGGACTTCCAAGATAGGGGAAAAGCAAAACTTTATCTCTTTCCTACAAAAGGCAACTGAGTAGAATAACTTCTCCCCAATCCCTGGCAGTTAAAATACAGGGCCAACTGGATGTTTCCTCCAAGAATTTAAAATCTGAGAATTTAACACAAAGACAAAGGGTTCTATAGGGGATTATTTTTAATGACATCTATGGCACAATTGAAGATCTAGTGACATGGTGGTCTGAGTCCAGGTTCAGCAGGGTTCAGTACCATTGCATCAAATGCCCAGGGTTGACAGCTGTAGACACTGCTATGGTAACATCCTAAGGTGAATATTCATATGGCAAGACTGAGATACCCTTAGTTTCTGCCTAAATCAATTTTCCAATCTTCCTTTTGATTCAATCAGCTACTTGATACCATTTCAACGACTATTTTCTGTTTAAGTTAAAGAGAGAAACTCTTTAAGCTACCAAAATGATGCCTAAAAAGACATCAGTGTCATTACTAGAAGGGTCAGTTTCAGGAAAATGATCAAATCTGGGGTTAGTTATTTGGTCCACTTAGGAAGAAACCAGTGGAAATTCGACTGGTGTTAAGTATCTCTTAGTATGCAATGGCAAAAGAGCCAATAAAATTATCAGTTGTGAACACCAGGTGACCCACTGAAGTCAAGGTTTTAGGAAAATAGCCCTTCAAGGGCATGAGGAAAATAAGCATGGTAGTTTTATTGGGTAGGAGGTGGGTGGTATCTACTTCTAGTGGTATTTAGACAGCTTAGAAAGAATAATAAACATATTCTTAAATGCACAGTGCATTAAAATTGAAACTTACAGACTTTCAATGATTGTACTAACACATCCTTATATCCTATAATGACTTAGTTAAGAAAGCTGAAAGCTTAATGCAAAATTTGCCCCTGCCCATGGACAACTTAAATTTCAGTTAAATTCAAAGGGCATTCATGAGGAAAAAGTTAAACATCCTTCTCAAGAATTTGAAGGAAAAGATCAGAGTAATGTGGAAGATTCTAAATATTTCTAAAGTCTTTAACACTCTGTCACCTGAACCTTCCATGCCAGAAGAAGCATTCTCCCTCCTTTGCCTGATGAGGCCATGTTGGCTATTTTGAAAACTCTGAAATCCTCTTTCTGAGAGATTTACTTTGTAAAAAGAGATTATTTTTTAAAAAAGCTCATTCATACCTTTCTTTCTTCACCATAGACATGTATCTAGAGTGGAATTCCAGTAAGTCTTAGAGAAAAATTATAAAGTAAACCCTGGAGATGAAGACTTATATAACCAAATCAAGACTTTATTTACTTGTATGCATTCAGATATGGAGATTACATATAGGAAATTACTTATATTATTTTTTATCAACAAAAAAGAACATTAGTTTAGATTGTGCTGAAATTGTTATGTATGCACTTTAAACAATTCAAGTTTTGATGTCAGAGTTTGAGAGGCTAGGTGGTTTTCAAATGTTTATTTCTTGATTGACTGACTGAAACCTGCCTCGATGTTAGCCCATGCTAAATAAATCTGGATGCCCAAAGTATCTTCGTAACATTTGTAGTAAAAAAAACTCATTCAATATTTATTTATTAAATTTCTATTCTGTGGCTGGTACTCTTCTAGTGGCTGACAAAACTGCAGTGAACAGAGCACTTATCTCTGCCCTCAAGGAGCTTATATTTTTGTGGGTAGAGAAAAATAATAAACAGACTCAAGTAAAAATATACTGAGAAAAAATAAAAACTGGAAAGAGGCTTAGGGAGTTCTGGTGGAAGGATTAACTTTATCCCATTCCACCTTAGAAAGAGTAATATGGATGTCCTTAGAGCTCCCCTTCCCTACCGAAATAGTACCAACAACAAAAAAAAGGCAATGCATGTTTTGGGGGGGGTCACATTAATTATTGTCACCAAAAGTACCTAAAGTATGCAAAAATATGAATCCATACAAATGCTTGATTATGATCAGAGCAGGAGATGGGTGGGGCATGGAGGTTGGCAGACAGTGATTGAAGCACAATCTATGGTATCTACAACTACAGCTGCTGTTCCAGGTACTCTCTCTTTTCTGAAAAAATATGTGTAATCTCTGACACATGGTATGCCATTAAATATTTTGTGGGGTATTTTTTACCTCCACAATAACAAAGACCATCTAAGCAGGCTCAGTTGATGGAGGATACAATTCTTCCTTGAATCATTGCTGCAATTTTATCTACAGAGACCTTGACCATGTCACCATTCAGGAAGCTTCAGTGTCTGGAATAACAATGATCTATCATGCATTCAGGAAAAAGGAAAATAGAAGGATAAATGTTTGAGTAAAGCTTATATACCTGGAGGGTAAGAAAGAGCTTAGACACATATACACACATATATACACAAATATATTAATATATAGAGAGTGGTCTTACTTTGGTGTCTGGGAGTGCAATGGTCTGGCTCAACTCAATGTAGTGGAAGTTTTTGGTGGACTACTTGGATCCCCATTAACTGTCAGGTGCCCTCATCCCCAGCTCCTGTTAGGGTTAGCTGCTAACAGCTCACAGGTGTACCTACTCCTGAGAATTGCCCTCGTTAGTTGGAAGTCTCTTTATCATGAACTATCATTGAGGCAGCTGAGAATTGCCTGTGAGAGTATGCCCACAGCCAATGATTGAGTGATATGGAGATACAAAAGTCTAACCTAGCCCTCTTGCCTCAAAATGACATAATTCTATGGTGCCGCTCATGCTCCAGTCTATGACTAAACCTCACTCCTTTGTCCATCCTGCTCTTCACATGCCCTCAAAAAAAATCACTTGCATGGGAATCCCCATTTCTGGCTCTGCTTCCAGGTAACCAGAGTTAAAATGGTCATGTAGGGATACTGCCTGCAAAGTAAATGAAAATTGTCAACCTCCAGCTGAAAATGTATGTTGAATGTGTTCTATTAGTTTGTGTATGATTGTGGGTTAATATATTTTTAGAAAATTTTCTTTGAAATGGCTTAAAACAAAAAAAATGATTTTCAGTTAAATCTGTAAAAACCTGTATAATAATAATACATAACTAAAACACTGTTATATATATTAACCTCATTTGACTTTAACAGCATCCCTGGTAGGTTGCAAAATCAAATATTATTACCTACATTTTATAGATGAGGAATTTAAGAAATTAAGGTCCTGAAAGTTTAGGTGTCTTGCCTAAAAACACATATTATAATGTCAATGTCAGAATCGTGGGTAAATCATGGGTTTTCAGTTTCCTAATCAAATTGTTCCTTGTTCTGTATCCGGCTGCCTTACAGGTTATTATTTACTCTGTAAAATCTAATCAGAAAATTTTACTTTATTTTATTTGAGATATATATATATTTAGAGATAGAGTCTCACTCTGTTGCTGAGGCTGGAGTGCAGTGGCCTGACCATAGTTCACTGCAGCCTCAAACTCCTGGGCTCAAGCATCCTCCCATCTCAGCTTCCTGAGTAGCCGGGACTACAGATGTGTGCCACAACACCTGCCTAATTTTTTATTTTTTTATTTTTTATAGAGACAGGATCTCGCTATATTGCCCAGGTTGGTCTCGAACTCCTGGGCTCAAGTGATCCTCTCACCTTGGCCTTCCAAAATGCTGGGATTATAGGCGTGAGCCACGGTGCCTGGCCCAGAACATTTTAGTGTACACAAACATACACACACACAAGTATACTGCTAGAGTAGGTATGTTTATATACATACATAACCAGTAGGTAGGTGTCCTGACTGTAGCTCATAATATAACAAATATGTATGTATTTATAATACTACAGCACAATTTATTATCTGAATGAATAACTGAAAACATTTTCATGTCATTCAAGTTACCAGCTATTCTAAAAATGTATGTCTTCCTTGAAAAGTTTATCTCGTTTAAGCTTTCCTATTAGGGACAAACACACATGCATTCCAATCTTCATGCTGATACTTTAGTAAAAAGGCTGATAAATTCAGGTTTTCACAGATGGTTATGTAATTACCTTAGGTAGAAAGAAGCAACCTGATTAATCTCCCATTGATTTATTCTGTATTTGTGGGACTTTGAAGCTTAAATCCTCAGTTTTAAATAAGGAACATGAGAATGCTTCTTCTGGGAGATGTGATTCTAAAGTGGAAAGAAAGAAAGGTACTTGTTCATCCATTTATAAACCAGTAATTGTGGGGGTCCTTCAGTGCTCAAGAAACTGTTTAAGGAGTTTTATTTATGATAAAAATATGTTTATTTGCCCAATTAGTGAGCCAATAATTGGCTTGCCCTTTTATGAGCCTAAATAAAATAATTGTGGCAATATATATTCTGGAAAAGATAATGCATCTACTCTTGAACTTCCCGTGGCCCTACTATCTTTACTTCCCATAATAAGGGTATGAATGATATATAATATTTCATGTTTCATCTTTTGGTGCCTATAGAAAATTGGCAGACACATGCAAGAACCAGATGCAGAGGTGCTGAGGGATTCTTGCTACACAGCATGGTTGTGCTATAGCAGATGTACTGTGTTGCCTTCTCCCTGGCCCATCACTGTCAGTTTAGCAATAGGGCAGCATCAAAACAATTATTAAAGTGGTTGTCAGCTTCTACCTGGTCATACTTGATTTGCAAGGGGGACAGGTAACAGCCATATCAAGTAAGTAGAAGTTCAGCATTTATTTCTAAAGGTCTGGGCTGAAATCAACACTTTCAATCACTTGCACAAGTCGAACCTTTGCTACAGGTGACCAGATCTTGAGTCTATTCTAGCAGAAGTAAGATATAAAACTCAGTATTCTCTTCAAAAACATTAAGATTTAGAATACAGGGCCAATAACAGCTCTGATCATACCTGGTAAAGAAAAGCTGTTTGATTAAATTGTTTTCAGATTTCAAATTGCCAAAGAACCCTTGTATTAGTGAAAAACAGGAGAGAATCTATATATAAGGGAGAGATTTTAGATTTATGGACACAGAAATGCATCTAACACTTCTGTGTGTATCCTACTTGTTTATTATTACTAATAATATTTTATTAATTTTGGGAGGTTAAATTGAATAAATTGAAGTAATTAGTAATTGCAATATTGTTTCTAATAAGATCATGTGTCACTTAATGACAAGGATGTGTTCTGAGAAGTGCGTCGTTAGGCAATTTCACCATTGTGCAAACAAACATCATAGAGTGTACTTACACAAACCTAGATGGTGTAGCCTACCACACACCTAGGCTATATGATATAGCCTATTGCTCCTAGGCTACTAACCTGTACAGCACATTACTGTACTGAATACTATAGACAATTGTAACACAATGTAAACATACCTAAAAATAGAAAAGGTACAGCAAAAATATGATATAAAAGATAAAAAATAATACAACTCTATAGGACACAATATAAATGGAGCTTGCAGAACTGGAAGTTGCTCTGAGTAAGTCAGTGAGTGAGTGGTGGGTATATGTGAAGGCCTAGGACATTACTGTAAACTATTGTAGATTCATAAACACTGTACACTTAAGCTACACTATTTTTTAAAAATATTTTCTTTCTTCAATAATAAACTTAGTTTACTGTAACATTTTTACTTTATAAACTTTTTATTTTTAAAATTTTTGACTCTTCTGTAATAACACTTAGCATAAAACACAAACACATTGCACAGCTATGCAAAATTATTTTCTTTCCTTATATCCTTATTCTCTATATAAAATTTTGAAAGAAATAAAGGGCATCTAAATTGGGAAAGAGTAGGTCAAACTATCCCTGTTTGCTGATGATATAAGCTTGTATCTAGTAAAACTCTAAAGACTCCACCAAAATACTCCTAGAATTGATAAATAAATTCAGCAAAGTCTCAGGTTATAAAATCAATGAATACAAATCAGTAGCATTTCTATATATGAATAACAGTCAAGCTGAGAGTCAAGTCAAGGACTCGATACCATTCACAATAGCTACAAAGAAAATAAAATACCTAGGAATATACTTAACCAAGGAGGTGAAAGATCTTTACAAGAAGAAATATAAACACTGATGAAAGAAATCACAGATGACACAAACAAATGGAAAAACATTCCTTGCTCATGGATTGGTAGAATCAACATTGTTAAAATGCCCATATATATTTGGACTTTTTTTGTTAAAAACTAAGACAAGCACACATTATCCTAGGCCTACACAGGATCAGGATCATCAATATCACTACCTTCTGCCTCCACATCTCATCCCACTGGAAGATCTTCAGGGGCAATAAGACATATGGAGCTGTTATCTCCCATGATAATGATGCCTTCTTCTGGAATATCTCCTATAGAACCCACCTGAGGCTGTTTTACAGTTAACTTTTTTTTTATAAGTAGAAGGAATACATTATAAAATAACAATAAAAAGTATAGTATGGTAAATACATAAACTGGTAACATAGTAGTGTATTATCATTACCAAGTATTAAGTACTATATGTAATTGTATTTGCTATACTATTAAATGGCTGGGAATGCAGGTTTTATTTACACCAGCATCGCCACAAACATGTGAATAATGTGTTGCACTATGACGTTATGATGGCTACATCACTAGGTGACAGGAATTTTTAAGCTCCCTTATAATCTTAGGGGATCATCATGGTATATGTAGTCCATTATTAATTGAAATGTCTTTGTGCGGTGCATGACTATATATAGTGCGTATTTTAAAATGTAGAATACAAGCATTCCATTGGTGAAATACAGATATTTCAGCAACCAATCAAAAATGGAGGTCAAATTCTCCTAAAGAGGTCAGACATATCCTGGGTACCTGATCTGAAGACACAGTTTTGTCCCAGGACTTCTACTGATGGTCAGGAAGAAGGATAAGAAGGGAGTCTCAAATCTAACCCAGCCATCTGTAAGAGTGCTTCTGCTTTTCTCTCCTCCTCACCTAAAATGCAACTAACTCTGGATGGGGGTTGTGACAATGAGAATTGGTCAAGAGTTTAGCTCATTTGCTGTAGAAAAGCCCTTGGACTGTGAGTAAAAAGAGGAGTCAGATGACCAGGACTCCTGAGGAAAGATTATGGAAAACATTCTCTAACCTCAGGGCAAAACTCTTCTTTCTCTATTGCGGCCTAGGAAGTCCAAGTTAGGGACAAGTTCCTATAAGGCTGAAACCAACCCTCTGAACTCTTCTTTACTAGGGGGGCAAAATAGGACACAAGTGATCCCCCAGAAGCCTCTCTGTACTTAACCACCACACCAGCCTCCAAGACCACAAAAGTTGATGATTTCTCAGCAAATCACCCAGAATCTCTGTTGATCTTTCCATCCTGTAGTTAATTCCCATAAAATCAGCCTGAAACTGAGAGGGAAGAGAGAGTAAAACTCACCTATTCCTGGAATGTCTGTTGAACACCAGTGTCTCATTGCAATTTCATCCTAAAGTTCTAACATAGGATAGGTCATTATTTTAAGATGGAGTCAAAGGGAAATATTTGAAGTTAGCTTATAATGCAATTTACCAGATTAGTTAAAAATTAGAAAGAGCTTTCAGTAGCTGAAAAATTTTGTCCAAAATATTTCCATGTCTCAACTCTAAAATAATTCTTTTGTGTTAAGAATAATTTAGTGGCAATATGCCATTTCTATTCCTTATGATTAAATTTTTTATGTTTAATAATATTGTTGAGAAAACAATTTTTTTACTAATTTTGTCTGATAATTATTTTAGAACACAGCATGTTTATATCTGTATTAGAAATTGAGTTTTATGTGAATTTTATAATATATTTATATATTTTGAATTTAAAATTTATTGTTTCAATTTCATTGATTTTAGTACACAATGAATACTATTTTAAGTGTAATAATGAAAGTTATATGGATATTTTAGAAATATAGCTAGTAAATGAAAAAAATAAATCCTTGTGTTATAGTATTACTAATTCTACTTCTTTTCTTTAAGTTTAGGACAATGTGGGGGGGGTTAAGAAAAAATATTTAGAGATATATCTGGGTTTGAATCTTAGCACTATCACTTACAAGCAGTGTTGACACTAGAGAAGTCAAATGACCTTTTTAAGCTTTATTATTTCTATCTATAAATGAGAATGATAGAACCCATTTTCACAGGGTTTTTGTAAGATTAAAGCAAGAAATAGTATTTGAAGAGCTTAGCAGAAGTGCAGAGACCATAAATGGTACACAATAAAGGCAGCAATTTTTATTAAATTCTATTAGTATATCAGGATTCAGAAATTGAACCTAGGAAAAAGGAAATAACAGTTACTGAAAGCATAGTAATACAGACGCTTCACATGTTACTTAATTAATCCCCACAACAACTCTATGCAATAGGTATAAAATTACTGTCTATTTAATGAATGAGAAAACCAAGGTCAGATAGATTAAATACTTCATCCATTGAGTTGTTTGATTTGAAAACTCATTCTTTTCCCATAATTACACCATGCTGAGCTGCTCCTATAAACCATCCATCCTCGTGCATAGTGCTTAAAAAGATTGAAATTACATGTGTGTCTACTTGTCCATTGTGGAGAACATTTGGATTATATTGGCTTTCCAGTATCTATTTCTCTTTCTTAACAACCTTGTTTTCCTTTTGAGAAATCCCTCTGTTGCTTTAGTGTTACATAATTCCAGAATCTACTTCTCGGTATGGAAGAAAAAGGAGACAGATCCTCCTCTTCCATGCCCTCTAACCAGAGGGCAGGCACATGGCCCAAACTCTGACAATTCCAGGATTTTGTTTCTTGATGTAGGGGTGTAAATTCAGGGTTAAAATTTGGTTAATCATCTCAGAGGCAGTGACAGTGACTGCAGACCAAGTTGCATTAGCTATGAAATAATTACCATGCTCCCTGCTTCCTATTTTTTGTCCCTCCAGTGTTCCCCTGAGACCCCAGCCTCCTGTTGATTCTGTGTTCACTTTGTCATAACCAACTCTCTCTTGGCCAATCTCTTTGTCTTGCTTGCAATCAAGAATCCTAACTAATGCACACGTACTACTATCACTCATGTATTTCTATTTCTATTCCTAGAGTGTCAGTACAGTATAGTATTTAAGAGCACAAAGTCTGGAGCCAAACTCCATGAGTTCAAATCCCATATTTAATGATTACTAATTTCCTCATTTGTATCCACTTCATAGGGTTGTTATGAAAATTAAAACTGTTGTCATTTGTGATTTTTTTAGAACAGTGTTTAGCACACAGTATGCTTTATGCATAAGTTTGCTATTATAATTCATTTGTGTTCCTATTGTGAAAAAATTTTAACAATAAAATTTTGAATCCTAAGAAACTTGCTTATTATTCATTCTTCTGTCTCTCATTTGCCTCTTCCAAAAATCCAAATGCTTCCCAGATAGAGAAAGAACAACTGAAGCAAGCACCTGTCTTGCTGAATGATTTATGGAATGGTAGTGCACAAATCTCACAAGTGTGGAATTATTTACTGGCAGTGACCCAGTCGCACTTGCCAATTATATAGTTGAAATAGCATGAGCTTGCTATGTCCCCCCACCCCATTAAAGCAACCTATACTTTATACTATTTACTTGGCCACAGGTGTAGAAAGCCTTGCTTTCATGCATAAACCTGCCTGATGTCTGTTCTTGCTTTACAGGGCTTCCAGCAGATCATCTCCATCATGGGCAGATTGTTCTGTGCAGGAACATTCAGTGGATTCCACAGCTGTGAACAAATTAGGTTTGTACCCTGCTCTCTGCACTGGCTGTCAAGAAAAAGAACAGTCTGACTTTACCTTGACCTTGTTGGATTTTAAAGTTCACAGACAGAGAGTTACCCAGTACTGTATTTGTGACTTCAGCCTTGAGCTTGATAAGTTGTGCCTCTGGGTGGGCAATGTTGTGTTTTGGGTCAGCAGGCCAGCTGTAACATTGACTCTAAGCACTGTAGAGCGTGAATCCTATTTTCTTCCTTTCTCATACTTTTATATCTCAGCTTCTACTCACCACCTGCTCGTTGCTAACAGTGATTTCCCTTGTTTTTATTCTTCTATTTACTCGTGTATAGCTTTGATGGGCTTTCCTTTAGATCAGACTTTCCCTTAGCCATGTTTTGTTATTTATTGCCACAAGTGTTCTGTCCAGATGTGCTTTACAGATTAAAGTATATTATGTATACATATAATATTAGGAAAATAGCCTGTTCTGTTCTTCCTTTTCAAATAATCAAGATCATTGTTTATAAGGCTCTTTTTCAGAACTTCCAGAACACATCTCTGGAGTTCTTAAGCTATATGTTAAATGGCAATGAACAGACACAGAAGCAAGCTCCCTTAAAACATTCATTTCTTCATTCAAGCAAGCTGAGCTGAGTCATCAGTAAAAGAACCCAGCAAAGTGCACAGCACACAAAAGCATTTCAGTAAATACCTGTTGAAAGAAGTGATGAAAGCTTGTGACTTTTTCTCAGAAACACATTGGAGGGTGGATTATTCCAAAGATTCTATGTCATTCTAGTGTTTATTCTCCTAAATTGTATATTTAAAATATCACATGATAATTGCCAGTAAAAATGAACACAAAATGAGATGCTAATAGCATGAGAATAACCATTGAGATTGAACAAAGAAAATTGTAGATGTTTACAATATTTATGAACACCACTCTGCCTTGTCGCCAGAATAACATTTAAAAGGAAAGGGAAATTGCAAGGTGAAGTATCATTTAGCTACAAAGAAATCATTTAGCACCTTAGTTAAGAATTTAGGCTGTCAAACTCAACAAGTGAAATGGTCCATTGATATGACTCCAATCTCCGATGCATAGCATCAGCATATAATGCCTAATCAGGTATCCACAATGAAATTATTTCTATGTAAAGTGTTTGTGTTTTACAGAATGCACAGATAAATTTTGAAGCCTCTACAGATTAATTCAGATTACTCAAGAGCTTCTTGTTGCAAGCCAGATTTCCAAAGGAAAATCATTAAACACTGAATGCTTCAGTAAAATGAACTTTGCCCCATGAAAGACGGTGTTATGTATGCTATAAATCTAACAGAGATATCATATTTGAGAGCTTTTCAGGAGATAACAAAGAAGGTATGCCTTGGGATACAACATTTATTCCTTTTCAAGTAGTGACCTTTATAGCGCATTTTAAGCATGACCATTGCCTTTGGAAACTGCTCAGTGTTGCAAACAGATACTTTTCCCTGCAGTCTATTCTGAACAGGGAGATGTAAAGAATATTCAGCATTAGCTCATGAACATGGACCATATGGTGTAAATCCTAATTGGATAAATTAGAAATGATCATGGTCTTTTTTTTTTAAGGAACTTCTACACAGATTTGTTAGGTCTACTCAGTGCAAACCTAAGTGTCATATACCAGACTGATTTATCTTTCAGTATCTTCAAATGGTGCCCTTTTTAGATACAGATTTCCACTGACAAACCCCAAATTCCTATAATTCCTAAGTAGGAGACACAAGAAAAAGAAGTATGTGAAGAAGAAAGCAACCTAAAAATCTAACAGCATATTATCAGTAAATACATAACATAAATTCAATTTCATATCTTTCAAGCAACTCATTTAAGGCATGGGTACATTCACAATAAAAAGTTCCATGAATGAACCTGATGAGGTTTAGTGATTGCCCCCATCCTTGTATACAAAATCTCAACAAAAACCAACATAAACCGTGTTATTCTTAGGTACAGATCATTAATATCTAATGACAATAAGGTCAAAGTTGAAGTTGCAGACATTATTGCAAGTCATATTCCAAGGCAACTTATTTATATGATGACATATGGTCCAACTTAAAATTCAACTGTTACTGAGGATTTCAGGGCAAAATTATCATTCAAAATATGCAAATTATACATAAGGCAATTGATTTTACACCTATATCACCTTTCACAAAATATCTTTTTTGAATTTTTTTTTAATCTGAAAAATTTAGGGAGTACAAGTGTTTTTTGGTTACATGGATGGATTATCATGCTGAAGTTAGGGCTCTCTGTGTAGCGATCACCAGAATAGTGTACATTTTACCTGATTGGTAGATTTTTATCCCTCATGTCCCTCTCACCTTCCCTTCTTCTTAGCTTCCAATGTCCATTACACCTCTCTGTGACCATATATGTCCCTCATTTAGCTGCTACATATAAGTGAGGACATGTGGTATTTGCTTTTTCATTTCTGAGATACTTCACTTAGGATAATGGTCTCCAGTTCCATCCAAGTAGCTGCAAAAGACATTATTTCATTCCTTTTTGTGGCTGAGTAGTGCTCCATGGTGTATAGATACCACATTTTCCTTATCCACTATCAGTAAATGGGCACTTATGTTGGCTCCATATTTTTGCAATTGTGAATTGTGCTGTGGTAAACATTACGGTGCACTTGTCTTTTTTATAAAATGACTTCTTTTCCTTTGGGTAGATCTCCAGTAGTGGAATTGCTGGATTGAATGGTAGGTCTACTATTAGTTTGTTGAGGGATATCTATACTGTTTTCCATAGCAGTTGTACTAATTTACATTCCTAGCAACAGTGTATAAGCATTCCATTTTCACTGCATCCACACCAACATCTATTGTTTCTTGACTTTTTAATGTTGACAATTCTGACAGGGGTAAAATGATATCTCATTGTAGGGGAAATTTGCATTTCCCTGGTAATTAGAGATATTGAGCATTTTTTCCTATGTTTGTTGGCCACTTTTCTATCTTCTTTTGAGAAAAATCTGTTCATGTCTTTTATCCACTTTCTGGTGGGGTTAGTTGTTTTTTTCTTACTGATTTGTTTGAGTTCTTGGTGGAATCTGGATATTAGCCCTTTGTTGCATGTATAGTTTGCAATTATTTTCTCTCATTCTGTAGGTTGTCTATTTACACTGTTGATTATTTCCTTTGCTGTGCAGAAACTTTTTAGTTTAATTAAGTCCCATGTATTTATTTATTTTATTGCTGTATTTGTGTTTGGAGTCTTACTCATCAATTCTTTGCCTGGCCAATGTCTAGAAGAGATTATCCCACATTTTCTTCTAGAATTATTATGGTTTCAAGTCTGACATTTAAGTCTTCAGTCCATCTTGAGATAATTATTATATGTGGTGAGAGATAGGGGCCCAGTTTCATTCTTCGGCATGTGACTATCCAGTTTTCACAGAAAACTTTCACAGAAATTTTTTGAATAGGGCATACTTTCCCTGGTGTATGTTGTTGTCTGCTTTGTTGAAGATCAGTTGGTTGTAGGTTGATGGTTTTATTTCTTGGTTCTCCATCCTGTTGCACTGGTCTATGTGTCTACCTTTATATCAGTACCATGTTGATTTGGTTACCTTATAGTATAATTTGAAGTTAGGCAATGTGGTGCCTCCAGATTTGTTCTTTTTGCTTTAGGATTGCTTTGACTATTCAGGCTCTTTTTTGGTTCTATATGAATTTTAGGATTGCTTTTGCAACATTGGTGAAAGATGATATTGGTGTTTTGATGGGAATTGTGCTGAATCTGTAAATCACTTTGGGCAGTATGGACATTTTAAGAATGTTGATTTTTTCCAATCCATGAGCATGAGATGTTTTTTCCATTTGTTTGTGTCAATTATGATTCCTTTCATCAGTGTTTTGTAGTGCTCTTTCTAGGGAACTTTTACTTCTTTGGTTAAGTATATTACTTGGTGTTTTATTTTCTTTGCAGCTATTGTAAATGGTATTGAGTTCTTGGTTTACTCTCAGCTTAATTGTTTTTAGTATGTAGAAATACTACTGATTTGTGTATACTGATTTTGTAACCTGAAACTTTACTGAATTTATCTGTCAATTCTAGGAGTCTTTTGGTGGAGTCTTTAGGATTTTCTAGGTATAAGATTACTTCACCAGCAAACAGGCATAGTTTGATCTCCTCTTCCCCTATTTAGATGCCCTTCATTTATTTCTCTTGCCTAATTGCTCTGTCTCGGAATTCCAGTGGTATGTAGAATAGAAGTGGTGACAATGGCATCCTTGTCTTGTTCTGGTTCCTAGGGGGAATGTTTTCAACTTTTCCCCATTCAGTATGATGTTGGCTGTGGTTTTGTCTTATATGGCTTTTATGATTTGGAGGTATGTTCCTTCTATGTCTACTTTGTTGAGGCTTTTTACCATGAAGAAATGTTGGATTTTATCAAATGCTTTTTCTGCATCTATTGAGATGATCATATGGTCTTTATTTTTAATTCATTTTATGTGGTGAATCACATTTATTGCTTTTCCTATATTGAACCATCCTGCATCCCTGGGATGAACCCACTTGATCACGGTGAATTATCTTTTTGAGGTGCAGTTGAATTCAGTTTGCTAGTATTTTGTTGAGATTGTCCCTTCATAAAGCAAATTCTACTTGATCTAAGCAAAGAAATAAATATCAGCATCATAATAGCCAGGAATTTCAACACTCCACTGACAGAACTAGACAGAGCGTTGAGGCAGACATCAACAAACACTGGACTTAAATGGGATTCTAGAACAAATGGACCTAACAGATATTTACAGGACATTTTACCCAAAAATTTCAGAATATACATCCTTCTCATCAGCACATGGTACATTTTCTACAATAGATTATGTTAGTGCATGAAACCAGTCTTAGAAAATTCAGAAAAATTGAAATCATATCATATATCCTCTCAGATCACAGTGGAATAAAATTAGAAATCAATTCCAAGAAGAACTCTGAAATATACACAAAGTCATGTAAAGTAAACAACCTGCTTCTGAATGATACTTGGGTCAATGATGAAATAAAAAAAGGTGGAAATTAAAAGATTTTTCAAAGTGAAAGATGACACAAGCATCCACAATCTATGGGATACAGAAAAAGTAGTATTAAGAGGGAAGTTCATAGCCTTAAATGCTTACATCAAAAAGTCAGAAAGATCACAAATTAACAACCTAATGTCACACCTCAAGGAACTAGAAAAAGAGGAATAAATCAAACCCAAAGCTAGCAGAAGAAATAACAAAGCTCAGAGCAGAACTAAATGAAATGGAACCCAAACAAACAAACAAACAAAAAAGCAAAGGATCAATGAAACAAAAAGTTGGTTCTTTGAAAAGATAAATAAAATCTATAGATCACTAGCCATGTTAACCAGAAATAGAAGAGAAAGGACTCAGATAAGCTCAATCAGAAATGAAAAAGGAGACATTACAACTTGTACCACAGAAAGACAAAATATCATCCATGACTACTATGAAAACCTCTATACACCCAAACTAGAAAATCTAGAGGAAATGGATAAATTTTTGGAAACACACAACCCCCCAAGCTTGAATCAGGAAGAAATAGAAATCCTGAACAGACCAATAATAAGCAGCAAGATTGAAGTAGTAATAAAAAATCTTCCAAAATGAAAAAGCGCTGGACCAGAGGGATTCACCGCCAAATTCTACCAGACCTATAAATGAGAATTGGCACCTATTCTACTGAAACTGTTCCATAACATCAAGATGGAGGGAATCCTCCCTAACTCATTCTATGAAGCCAGTATCACTCTGATACCAAATCCAGGAAAGGACACAACAAAAAAAGAACACTATAGACCAATTTCCCCTATGAACAAAATATTTTATTGAATCAAATATGTTATGGACTCTTTATAATATTGATCAAATGTATATGGAGTTCATAAAATGCAATTATAATATTGTTATTGTGTTTAATTTAGCTTCTGTACATTGTAATTAGCATACAAATATAAATGTGACATTGCACCATTTAGAGAACAAAGTATGAAAGCAGGGAGACGAATTGGAAAAAGTAAAAATATATGAATTCAAATCCAGGTGTTGTTATTACCTTAATTATTGTGAATGAGTCATTTATTCTGAGCCCTCAGTCCATAATTCTAAAATGAGGAACATAATATTTCTTACTACAGAGTGTTGTTAGAATTAAATAAGACAGTATATGTAAAATCTAGAATGTTTGGCACATAGAAGGTTCTGATATATTTAACTAACTTGACTTTCTTTGGAACAATATTTCTTATAATGAAGTCCAAGTGGTTAAGTTTCCACAAGGTAGGATATCCACAGCTTTTAGTCATATTATAAAAATGTAAGGAAGGCCTTCTTATACCTATACCTTATGGCACACAAATGAGTTTGTGTAAATAAACTCTGAAATTCCCTTGGATTTAAACAAAATCTTATCTTACAGAAAATAATACTTTGTTATACCTGTGATCCAGTAAATTCTAGCTAAATAAAATTCTAAAGTAGTCTTTACTTTCACTTGTAAAAGTTTTTCCTATGTGCAGATCCCAAACTCAGGCAAGCATAGTCTCTCTAAAATGGAACTCAAAATATTAGCAAGTCATTTCAAGGAAGTACACAGAGTAAAGGCAATTTGTATGACATTGCAAGTAAAATCAATGAGTTCTATCCAAAACTAGCTCCTGGAGATAATGGCATAGCTATCATACTTAATCATTTTAATATTTCTTTATTGACTCATTGGATTGTTTTTATTCTTTACTACATTTCTGGGAGAAAGTATACATGTTTTTCAAACCTCATAATTATTCTAAAATGTTTGAATATGAAGAGTTCTTTCTTTGTGCTACATTGGCTTGGGCTCTAAACTAAATAATGAAGAAAACTCTCATTCATCCATGCCTCAAAAGCAAAATCTAACAGGAAAATATTTTTTTCATTATCATAGGAATATAATCTGAGTCTCTTATATCAAGAAGGAATTAGCAAAGACCTCTTCAGGAATGCCCTGTTCTGTGCCAAGGCCAAACCTGAGGATTGCAAGTCCTCTATATATGCCTTAGGAAACTGGAAAGAGCAACCAAACCAATGTAAATGAGGCTTCATCAAGGAGTACCAATCTCATTGATGTCACTGGTGACTTTCCTAGAACTCAGGTATATTGTTACTTATGTAGTATATTTCCATTAAATCAACACATCTTTTAGATAATATGGGGAAGCATAAAACAGAGCCCATATTCTCAAAGAGTTGTATAATGAGCACAGTTAGAAAAAGTTTAGCCAAATGTATTAGATTAAAAAAAAATGGGAAAAGTAATTTTGTAATTCAGTGATTAATCATATCATAAAGTAATTTAAGCATTCAATAAATTCTGAATGCCTACACTGTGCCAAGCAGTTAGTACAATAAAAAAGCCAGCCGAGTGTTTAGCTGTAGAAACAGATATTTGATATAGAGACTGAAAGTAATTTATCTGCTATATTTAGATGTAAGAATTATATCTAAATAAGATCTGTGAATGTAAAAAAAATATAGGAAGAAAATGGGAAATGTTCAGTGAATAAATTCAATTAATGAAATGGTAAAGAGATCTATTAGTTAAAGGCAATGATTATATTAGCTTCAGTATATTGAATAACTATATTAATAGCTAACATTTATTGAGTACTCACTAAGTCCCAGGAATTGTTCTTGGCACTCTCACATGAATTAATTTATTTTATCCATATATAATTTTTTTGAGGTAGACACTTATACTATTCTTACCCTCAATTTAACCATTGAGAAAACTAAGATGTAAACATTTGAAATAACTTCTGTAAGTCAAGCAACTCATAAGTAGCAATGCTGAGATTTGAATTCAGGGAATAGGGCATCAGAGCTCAGAGTTACAACCCCTAGGTATAGAGATTCCCTCTCAAGTAAACACTTGGTTTAATAAATGGGTCCTATTTTATTGGACTCAGTGTTATTTTTACTCTGTAAGAGGAAAATTCTGCTTCATTTGGTATATTGTATAGGACTTTTTGGTGATTAATCCCTATATTCTCTTCCATGTTCCCACAGTAGGGACCAGAGACCATGTCACAAAGTAGATGTGGCATGTGGTGCTAAACCTCATATTGTTTCAGATCATCTGTGTTTGTAAGACGTTATTACAGTAAAAGTGGAGGAAGTTGAGAGAGGGATGCTGTTGCCAGAGAAAACAGAGAAAAGGAGGAGGGTGAAAAGCACAGAGAAAAAGAGATAAATATTTGAACCATGAAACAACCAGAGCAAAATTAGTGCTAGAATCTTTAAAAAGATAACAGTAAGAACTTTATCTAACTTCTTCTACTGTCCTTACTTATGATCTATGCAAATTTATGCAAACTATTAAATTATACACTCACACACACACAATTGTAAATTGAAAAAAGTTTTTTCCACCCACCCCTCTTTCTTCTATAGTCCTCTCATCATGAGAAAAACACTAGTTATGATAGGTAATAGACACTACTTCAGAGATCCCCCAAGGAGACCGTGTGCTCAGAAAAATAACTTCATGTCAACAGTAATATACAGCATAAAATCAGAGTGCTGGAAGACTTAGAGTTCACTTATTATGTCAATATTTCAGATATTCCTGGTTAAGTGTTTGGTCTCTTTTTTAAGCCATATTGTTTCAGATTATTTTAGGGGATTACTACTGACACTTATAGACTTTGTCTTTACCAAAAGTATTGCCATAAACACCATTTAGTATGTATCATAGATAGCCCTGCCTTGTCACTAAACCACCTTAAAGTGCTTGTCTATTGTTTCTAAAGGGTTTTTGTTTGCCATTTTCTCTTCTACCACTGATTAAAAGGTAGAAGAAAGGTAGACAGAGAGAGTTCATTTTCTTTTTTTAATAACAACATATTTTTCTTCAATGTCATATCATTTATTAAAATCTAAAATTCATGCTGGAAGAAAGTTTCCAATTATCCAAAACCCACCTATACTTTACTTAGAAGCCATGTTTTACCCCTGTCTTCAGAGTCAGACAAGAGTGTCTAATGGAGTCTATGCATGAAAGAACCAATGCAGCAGTGTTTTGCAGTTCTTACAGATGAATGGGCATCTGTAAAAGGATGAATCAAAGTTCATGATAACACCTGAATCATGTTTTTATGGCCGCATTAAACAATGGGGTGAGTATACTGGAAAACATATTCATTATAAGCACATGTGAGACACTAGACAGCAGAGAACGAGAGGGTTTGATATTCTGACTGACAAACAGTAAACAAAGACTAGGAAAGTTCCAATTCTGGTATGACCCCATGAGGAGCTCCATAGACCCACTCCCTGCTATACTGGTGGAAATTGTTTAAAAAGCAACCATTTAAAGTCTCTGGAAATAGTTCTGTGGTTGTACAGAAAATGAAGAAATATTTACTCAAGAAAATCCTCTAAAACTTGGTAAAAACTGTGAGAATCTGTGGCTTTTGAACCAAGACCTTTCCCTTCCCAGCTAGTGAGATATAAACTCCATTTGGACTGGTACAGGTAAGAACATAGAGTTCTCTCTTCCCCCAGATCCCAGGAAGAGTGCTATCTTCCCAGAAGTGGAAGATGTCAGTTTTTCTCAACCTTCTCACAGCTACCTGTTCCTGAAGCTACATTCTGGTGATTACGTCTGAGAGACAGAGGCTACCTTCTTCCACCAAGCCTCCATTTATAGGATAGAGGTACTGCCTTAGTCATGGTACCACTGAGAATACTGACTGGGTACCCAATCATATTTACCCCTGTACATAGTATGACAGTTCCACAGCAAGAGAGGCTAATTGAGGAGACCTGGGGCTGTTATTTCCATATCCACTGAACACTCAGCTCCTAAAGGGGGGATTATACACAGAAAAATGAGTGTCTTAACTCATTATATGAGACCAGGATTGCCCTGTTATCAAAGCAAGACAAAGACACCCCCCGCAAAAAAAAAAAAAAAAAAAAAACCAAAAAAAACCCTACAGATACATATCTCTATCTGAACTATAGGTATCTTCTTTATAAAAATTGACAAGTTCATCCTAAAATTCATATGAAATTGGAAGGGACCCAGAACATTCAAAACAATATTTATAAAGAAGAACAAAGTAGGAGGACTCACACTTCCCAATTTTAAAACATACTATAAAGCAACAATAATCAAGACAGTATGGGGGACACTCATAAAATGTTGATGGGACTATAAATTTGTACAGCCATTATGGAAAAAGGTTTGGAGATTGCTAAAAAAATGAAAAATATGACCACCATGTGATCCAGCACTCCCTCTGTGGGGTGTATATAATATATCCAATGGAAATAAAATCAGTATCTGGAAGATATACCTGCACTCCCATGTTTATTGTAGCTTTATTCACAATAGCCACAATATGGAAACAAATTGTCTTTCGATAGATGAATAGATGAATTGTGCATGTGAATATTATGCAGTCTTAAATACAAAGGGAATCCTGCCATCTGCACAACATGGATGAACCTGGAGCACATTATTCTAAATGAAATAAGCCAGGCATAGAAAGGAAAATACTGCATGATCTCACTTATATATGGAAACTAAAAACATTGAATTCACAGAAGCAGAGAGTAGAATGGTGGTTATCAGGGGCAAGGTGTGGAGAAAATGCAGAAGTGTTGATAAAAGGGTACAAAGTTTCAGTTATATAGGATAAACAAATTCTAGATATCTATTGCAGAACATGGGCATCATAGTTAATAGTGCTGTATTTATTGCATTCTTAAAATTTGCTAAGTAGATCTTGTGTTCTCACCACACACACAAAAATGGTAACTATGTGAAGTGGTGGATATATTAATAAGCTTGATTGTAGTATTTAGTTTACTATGTATATGAACATCAAAACATTACATTGTATACCTCAAATGTATACATTTTTTATTTTTTTAAAAACTGACAGTGTGATACTTGCACAGGATATGTATATATGTGTATAGGTAAAGGGGATATGATTGAAAGTCAAGAAATAAACTCATGTCACTATGGTCAACTGATTTTCAACAAGGGTGCCAGGAACATTTAATAAGAAATGAATAGTCATTTCAAACAAATGGCCCTGGGACAACTTTATAGACACACGCCAAACAATGCAATTTGATTCTTACCACACACCACATACAAAATTAACTCAAAATGTACTGAAGTCCTTACATGTATGGGGCAAAACTGTAAAACCCCTAGAAGAAATCATAAGGGAAATCTGCATGTCCTTGGATTTGGCAATGTATTCTTAGAAGACAACAAAGCACAAACAAGGAATGTAAAAATAAATAAATTAGACTGTACCAAAATTGAAAACTTTTAAACTTCAAGGAATACTATCAAGAAAGTGGAAAGATAACCCACAGGATGACAGAAAAATATTTGAAATCATATATCTGGTGAAATACTTGTGTCTAGAATCCATAAAGAGCCCTTATAATTTAAAAAATGAAAGACAAAGAATCCAATTTAAAAGGTAGACAAAGGATATGAAGACATTCCTCCAAAGAAGATAAGTAAATGGCCAATAAGCACTTATAAAACACTCAACATCATTAGTCAATCGAATTAGGATGATGGAAATCAAAACCATGAGATATAATTTCACACCCACTAGCATAGCTATAATTTTTTTTTAAAAGTCAGGAAATAACAAGTCTTAGTGAGGATGTGGAGAAATCAAAATCTCATAAACTACTAGTGGGAATGTGAGATGGTGTAGCTACTTTGGAAAATAGTTTAGTAGTTCCTCAAATGTTTAAACATAGAATTATTATTACCCTTCTTGGTCAATACTCAAGAGAGTTAAAAACATACACCCACACAAACACTTGTACATAGGTATTTATAACAACATTAATCATAATATCCAAAAGTTGGAAATAATTCAAATGTCCATTAACTGATGAATTCATAAAAAAATGTGGCAAGTCCATACTATGAGATATTTTTCAGCCATAAAAATAAATGAAATACTGACACATTTCACACCATGGATAAACCTTGAAGACATTTTGCTCTGTAAAAGAAGCCAGTTACAACGACCACATATTCTAGGATTCCATTTATATGAAATGTCCATAAATGGGCAAATCTATACAGAGAGTAAATAGATCAGTAGTTACTTAGGACCGAGAGGAGAGGGAAGGGGAGTATGGAGGGGGCATAGTTAATTGTACAGAATTTCTTTTTGAGATGATGAAAATGTTCTAAAATTAAATGTGATAGTTTCACATATCTATAAAAATACAAAAATATTGAAATCTGTTCTTTAAATGGGTGAATTATATATATTAATTATATCTCAATATGACTGTTATAAAAAAAGAAAAAAGAATAAAAAACTAATATAACTGATGTATATCTATGTGTTACTGGAATAATATGATTCTTAAACAATGAAAACTTTGTTAGATCAAACACAATTATGAGTCATGTTACAGGTTTCCATACTTTGACTTTTTCTTTCAAGAAGGAGAAGAAGGTAAAAGGAGTCACTTTCACTTGTATCAGGTTATTTATGCCCAAAACAGTACTTTGAGTTGAGTATTAATATCTTCATTTTACATTATAGGAATGTTGTACAACTTGACCAAGACCATATTGCTGGCAGAGAACAGAGGTGGGACTTGAGCTCAGACTTCTAGCTGATAAATCCCATGTTCCTCTCCTTATACCAGGGAGTAAAAAACAGGGAGGAAATTTAGGGCTTAGAAGTTTGAAGATATTTCAGAATGTTGTGGCTGATAGGAATCTATCTTTAGGTGTCTGAGTCTAGCTTTGCATGACACAGATGCTGATGCCTCTAGCAACTCACTGGATTCAGACTCCATTTCTCATCAGCAGCCTATTAGGACTTTGTTTGGAATCAGTACTTGGCTTGGGAAAACAAAGCAATGCTTTCACTAACTTGACCAAGAAGAGAAATATGGAAATCACAGGGATATTCAATTTCCAGATGCCTATGAACTCCCATCCTCATCTAAGCTATGTGCTTGTTTCCCTTCTCTATTTAATGGAAAAACCCAAAAGAATTGTCAGCATTCATAATGGGTATTTCCTCCCTCCTAGTCACTATTGTATCAATTTCAGTCAGGCTCTTCTCCTCACCACTCCCCCAAAACTCTAGGTCCCCATTTTCAATATCCATGATATTTATCAGAAGTCTCTGATGCATTTAGTCCTGCCCTCCTCTTTGAAACTCTGTCTTCCCTTGGCTTCTGCGACACCTCCTTATTTCTGTTCCTCTCCTGCGTGCTACTTCCTCTCAGTCTCCTAGTTCTTCCTTATGCGTCTGACCTCTAATCACAGACAAGACACAGAGACATACATTGAAAACCCCCACATTTTTAAACCTAGCCCAGTCCTTTCCTTGAAATCCAGATATTTATGTTCATTTGTCTAGTCAACATTTTCACATATAAAAATGTTGTAAGCATAACCTGTTCATATTGACTCCTAATATCTCCCCAAAACCTGCTTCACCTGCAATTTTTCTGAGCCACATGGCCTCCTGCTTGTAGACTACATTTTCCAATCTCCCTTACAGCTGAGTGTACCCACTTGTCGAAGTTTGAGCTGCTAGAACAGGAGCAGATGTGATATATACTACTTCTAACCCACCGCTTTAAAAACGCTTTCCCTGGACACCCTTTCTCCCTTCCTGCTTTCTGGGAAATGGTGATAACTAGAGCAACACTGGCAATAACGCATGAAGAATCTTTGAATGGCCTTATGTTCCCTTTTTCCTGAGGCCACCCCTTATATTCTGGAGACAATTTTAAACTGTAAATTAGATTGTGTTCTAAATATTCTAAGTCAATTCTCACTGAGGCCTTCCATGATCACCCTAGTTAAAGCTGAGAATACCCTACCCCCTACGGCTTGAAACTGCACACCCCCTTTTTTATTGCATTATTCTCCACACCGATATGTAAAATGTGCTCCAACAGGAGGAAATAGCTTCTGTAAAGGGTCAATAAATTATGGTCTGTGGGTCATATCTGGCCTAGCAACCTGTTTTTGTAAATAAAGTTTTGTTGGAACAGAGCCACGCTCATTCTTTTGTCTGTAACTACTTTGACACTACCACAGAGTAGGTGATTAGTAGGTGAGCAGTTTTCACAGAGATCACATGGCTTGCTAAGCAGAAAATATTTGTGCTTTGGCTCTTTACAGAAAATGTTTCCTGCTCCTGATATATGTTAATATCCCCAGGTGAAAAGAATTTTAGAAGAAGTTAAGTGATGATAGAGGCAAGCACCAGATCATGGAGAGCCCTATCTGCTGTGTTAAGGGGTTAGCTTTTACTCCATTTGTAACTGAAAGCATTGAAAGGTTTAAGTAGCAGAATGACAATAATTTTTATGAGAAGTGGCATTTATTGAACACCTCCTATGTACTGGGTTCTTGTCAATGCAATATTACCACATTGAATTCTCCAAATTGACCTGGGGTTACGGCCCAAGAAGTTATTATGGTTTTCATTATTAATAATTTCATTGAGCTTTAATTGACATAAAGTAAACTGTACATATTAAAATGCAATAATTTGATAAGTTTTGACATATTTATACTCATGTGAAAAAATCCTCATAATCGAGATAATTAACATATCCATCACACCTGAAAGTTTTCTTGTGTCCTTTTGTAATCCCCTGCTAGCCTCCTCCCCATCCCTCCTCACCCCAGGCAAAAACTGATATGCTTTCTGTTGTTATGAATTAGTTTTCAATTTCTAGAATTGCATGTAATTCTAATATATATAAAATATTTTATCAATAAATATATATAATATAAAACTATGTAATCCAGAAATCATGTAGTATGTTCTCCTTTTTTTGGTTTCCACACTCAGCATAATTATTTAGAGATTTACCAATGTACCAATAGTTCATTCCTTTTTAGTTCTCAGTGGTATTCCATTATATGCACACACAGCAATTTGTCCATTCAGCCAATAATGGACATTTGTGTTGTTTCCAGTTTTTGACTATTGCAAATTAAGAAGCTGTGAACATTAGTATCCAAATTTGTCCATGAACAGGTTCTTTCTTTTCTCATGGGCAAGTACCTAAGAGTGAAGAAGCTAAGTTCATATAGTAAATGTACATTTAACTTTTAAATAAACTGCCAACTGTTTTATAAGGTGATTGTATCATTTTGCATTCCTATAAGCAGTGTATAAGAGTTCTAATTCTCTACATAATTGGTATGGTCAGTCTTTTTATTTTTAGTCATTCTTATAGGTGACTAGTGATGCCAAACTATTGTTTTAATTGGTATTTCCTTAATGATCAATGCCACTGAGGATCTCATGTACTTATTTGCTGTCCATATATATTCTACGGGAGAAATATAGGTTCATACAATTTCCTGTTCGTGTTGATGTTGTTCTTATTATTAGTTTGGTTGCTTTCTTATTTAAAGAGTTCTTTATATATTCTGAGAGTTGTTTATATATTCTGAGAGTTCTTTATGTACTATTGATATAACTCCTTCATAAAATATACACTTGCAAATATATTGTTCAAGTCTGTGGTTTATCTTTTCTTTCTCTTAACACTGTCTTTTGAAGAGCAGAAGTTCATAATTTGATGCAATTTAATTTATCAATATTTTATTTCTATCTAGTACACTTTTGGTATCATATCTAAGAAATTTTTGCCTAACAAAGGTTAAGATTCTTTGCTATATTTTCCTCTAGAATTTGTACAGTTCTACATTTTATATTTAGTTCTTTGATCCATTTTGAGTTAATTTTTGTATAAGTCATGAGGTATGGATCAAAGTTTATTTTTTTAACATACAGCAATCAATTGTTTGACACCATTTTCAGAAATGCCATCCTTTTTCCACTGAATTGGCTTTCACCTTTGCTTTTTTTCTTTTAATTTTTTATTTTTAATTATTATGAGTACATAATAGTCATATATATTTATAGTGTACATGTGATGTTTTGACACCGGCATACAATGTAATTAGGTTATCCATTACCTTGTTTATCATTTCTTTGTGTTAGAACATTCCAATTCCACTCTTTTAGTTATTTTAAATTATACCCTAACTTACTGTTGATTATAATCACTTTGTTGTGCTATCAAATATTGTTCATTCTATCTAACTATCTATCTATATTTTTGTACCCATTAACCATCCCCACTTTATCACCCCTCCCCGCTACCCTTCCCAGCCTTTGGTGGCCAGCATTCTACTCTCTGTGTCCATGAGATCAATTGTTTTTAATATTTAGCTCCTACATATGAGTGAGAACATGCAAGATTTGTCTTTCTGAGCTTGTATTAGTTCACTTAACATAATGTTTTCCAGTTCCATCCATGTTGTTGCAAATGGCAGGATTTCATTCTTTATTATGGCTACATAATATTCCATTGTGTATATATACACATTTATCCATTCATCTGTTGATGGACACTTAGGTTGATTCCATATCTTGGCTATTGTGAATAGTGCTGCAATAAGCATGGGAATGCAGATATCTTTTCGATATACTGAATTTCCTTCTTTTGGATATATGCCTACAAATGGGTTTTCTGGGTCATATGGTAGTTCTATTTTAGTTTTCTGAGGAACCTATATACTGTTCTCCATAGTGGTTTCACTAACTTACATTCCCACCAACAGTGTACAAGGGTTCCCCTTTTTCCATATCCTCTCCAGCCTTTGTTAATTCCTGACCTTTTGATAAAAGCCATTTTAACTGGGGTGAGGTGATAACTCATTGAGTTTTGATTTGCATTTCTCTGATAACTAATGATGTTGAGCATTTTTACATATACCTGTTGGCCATTTGTATATCTTCTTTTGACAAATGTCTATTCTCATTTTTAATTTGCCCATTTTTGAATTAGATTGATTTTTTTCCTGTTGAATTGTTGGAGCTCATTATATATTCTAGTTATTAATCCCTTGTCAGATGGGTAGTTTGCAAATATTTTCTTCCATTCTATGGGTTGTCTCTTCCCTTTGTTGATTGTTTCCTTTGCTGTGCAAGAGCTTTTGAGCTTGATGTGATCCTATTTGTTCAATTTTGCTTTGGTTGCTAATTCTTTGAAGTTATTACTCAAGAAGTCCTTGCCAAGACCGTGTCCCAAATGTTTTCCCCAATGTTTTCTTTTAGTAGATTCATAGTTTCAGGTCTTAGATTTAAGTACTTAATACATTTTGATTAATATTTGCATATGGCACGAGATAAGGATCTAGTTTCATTCTTCTACACATGAATATCTAAATTTCCCAGCGACATTTGTTGAAGAGATTATCCTTTCTCCACTATATGTTCTTAGCAACTTTGTCAAAAATAAGTTCATTCTAGATGTATGGATTTATTTATAGGTTCTCTATTCTGTTCCATTGGTCTATGTGTCTGTTTTTATGCCAGTACCATGCTGTTTTGGAAAGGGCATCCAAATTGGAAAGGAATAAGTCAAATTATCTTTGTTTGCAGATGATATGATCTTATATGTAAAGAAACTTAAAGACTCCAATGTTTTAAAGAAAACATTGGAACAGATAAACAAATTAGGAAAGTTGCAGGATACAAAATCAACATTAAAAAATCAGTAGCATTTCTATGTGCCAACAATAAACAATATGAAAAAGAAACCATGAAAGTAATCTCATTTACAATAGCCACAAATAAAATAAAATACCTAGGAATAAACTTAACCAAAGAAGTGAAAGATCTCTGTAATGAAAACTATAACACACTGATGAAAGAAATATGAAACACAAAAAAATGGAAGGATATTCCATGCTCATGGATTAGAATAATCAATATTGTTAAAATGTCCATACTACCCAGAGCAATCTATAGATTCAATGCAATATCTATCAATATACCAATGACATTCTACACAGAAAAAGAAAAAAGAATCCTAAAATTTATATGGAACCACAAAAGACCCAGGATAGCCAAAGCTATTTTAAACAAAAAGAACAAAACTGGAGTACTCATGTTACCTGACTTCAAAATGTACTACAGAGCTATAGTAATCAAAATGGCTTTCCACCTTTTCTGAGATTAATTGTCCATACACATATGGGCCTATTTCCAGGCTCTGCAGTCTGTTTCATCGTTCTATTTTTTATGTTCCCACCAATACCACTATATCTTGATTACAGTAATTTTATAAAAAGTACTAAATTCATGTAGTGTAAGTCCTCCAACTTTGAACTTCTTCATCAGAATTGTCTTGCCTGTTTTACTTCCTTTGCATTTCCATATGAGTTTTAGAATCAGCTTGTCCTTTTCTAGCAAAAATCCTGCTGGAACTTCTATTGGGATATGTTTAGTCTGGTGGTGGATAATTGACATCTTAACAATATTGAATTTTCTCAATATTGTAGTATATCTTTTCATTTATTTAGATTTTCTTCAGTTTATTTTAGAATTGCTTACCGCAATTTTTGTTTCTAAAACTTTAGTATGGCTGCTATGAGGAACATTGTGAGTATTGGCTAGTAGTACTAAGAATACACATTTGCTTCACATGGAATATTAAGGAATCTTAAGCACATAGCAAAGCACATAGCAAAGCAAATTGTGTTAAATACTTTGTCTCAATTAGCTGAACACTGGAAAGAGTTAAGAAACAAAAGAAGAGTAGATTTTTCAGCCATGGAAAAAATATGACAGGGGATATTTCTCAAAAACTAAAAATTTTGGAGAAGGCTTTTGTAACTATTCTTAAAGGATTTATTATATAACATCAGTCAATACATTATGTTAACAATATAAACATGTATATGTAAAACTTATTTTGTTGATACCATTAGCATGTTTAGTATATTAAATTTAGAAATAAAGCTTCATTAAGATATAAAGGCCAGTGTACTAACTGATTTTATCTTTAAATATTTTATTTCTCACAAATGGAGCTACAAGCTGTTGAACATTAAGGATTCTTCTATCAGATTGTGTTATTTCAGTACAAGAATTCAAGACTAGCAAAGAAAGATAACCATAAACTTTACATAAAAATAAAATGTGACATTTATTTTTTATAGTTTTGCTTTCAATTTTTAGTATCAAACAGATATGGAAAGCAGTTTTCTTCACAAAAGCTGCTGGGAACAAACAGAAATCACCACCCTCTCCCACTCTCAACAGCTCTCTCTCTTCCTCCATGCTCAATGAATACATTATCTGTCAAATGTAAATGTCTGAAATCTCCTTCAAACAGAGGCTTGCCTTATGTTCTATTTTATGGAAAGGAATAAAGAGTATGAAGATCTACTTCATGCCATATAATGTATTAGGATATTTATGCATATAATAGAATAAGAGTATCTAATATTTTATTTCTAAGGGTAAATGAAATAATATATACAATGCCCAATTTGTGGCACACAGTGAGCACTCAATAAACGTCAATAATCTGATTATCTTATAAACATATACTAGTTGGCTAATATAATGTTTTATGTTTTTAGAAATAAAGATTTTTTTAGCATAGATTATGTGTGCAGGGTACTTAGGAATACAGGAGTATGGGTTATTATCATTATTATAATTACTAGACTTATTATTAAAACAGAGTCCACAGATACCATCTTAGTCCCTTTGTGCTGCTATAACAAAATACCACAGACTGGGTAATTTATAAAGGACAGAAACTTATTTCTCACCCTTCTGGAAGCTGAGAAGTCCAAGATCAAGGTGCTAGCAGGTTCAGTGTCTGGTGAGGGCCCGATCTTTCTGCCTCTAAGAGGATGCCTTGTTGCTGTATCCTCTCGAGGGAACAAATGCTGTGTCCTCGCATGGTGGAAGGTCAAAATAGGGCCTAAGCTGGTTCTTAAATTATATTATAGTAGATACGTTACTTTTCTAATTTTTCTAAATTCCAGCTTACCCTACGCTTTTCTAAACCATTTGTCTTTTCTACTCCCTTCACCTAATTATTCCACCAGCCTTCTAGCTTGCATTTCCCTTTTGACATTCAAACTCTTCCTAAAAATTTGCAAACTTCACAAGATACTTTCAGGAGCAAAGGAAGCTATCTAGTAATGTGTTTCTCACACATTTTGTAAAGAAAAATCACCCTGGGATTCAATTTGGGTAGTTTTACTCTTCCATGCTGTTTAGCTTGATCTTCTAGGACACCTAAAAGTGTCATTTGATAAAGTAATTTTTGCCAAAAGTTAAAAGCTCATCTTCTCTCAATCTTTGAGATTATAAATCTGAATGAGGCTTTGTGGTCTCAACCACATTAGTGATCAATTTCACAGTGGGAAACATTATCTTGTACCTTCTCTGAGGGAAAAAACAATTGTTTTTATAAAAGTGTTCACTTTGCCTTAGCACTTGAGGGCTACATGCCAATATATGACAACACACTTGGGACTAGGGAAGAATGAATTGATGTTCCAAAAAAATCTTTTTTAATGTTATCCATATGTCCTGTATATAACTTTCTAATTTTTGAAATAATGGCACTTTTAGATTCCATTGTTCCCACAAACAGAAATTCACCAAAATGTCCTCTTAATTATTTATTCTTATTACATTATATTCTGAGATGTAATAATTAATATCTATTTTCTGATGATGATGATGATAATAATGATGATATGATGATATTTTAACTAACCACTTCTAAGCTATTTTTCCATTTTTATTACTTGGGAATATTCCCATTACTTGGGAATACTTGTTGGCTGGGTGGATAAGATCTTTTAAAAAATTGCTGGCCCTTTATTAAGGTTATTTGTAGTGGGTTATAATCTCCTAAAATGGGACCTGCTATTTCACTGGTTGTCAATGTCCCCAGTCCCAAATTTCAAACAAATAACATTTAAGGGCTTTTAAAGGCTGTGACCCTACCTTGAACATTAACTTTATTTCTTTTGTGAAAAGTTCTGTAGGGGAACCTTAACAAGTGACATTGTTCTAACAAATGTATTTAATTGAAATCATTGTGTCAGTGTAGTTACGTTAAAGTCCGTTCAGCTTTTCCCAAAATATATACTGAACAAATAAAAGAGCTATAAAATACCCTTCATCAAATTGTATAGAGTCCTTGTAAGATATTATTGATCTCACATTTGATAAGCTTTGTTCTAGCTTTTAAGTGATTTAGAATGAAATATAACAACTGAAGAAATTTAATGAAATAACCTTTTAGCCTAAGATCTAGCTCATGTATTATTATGAATGTATGTTTGCTATGTGTCTGTGAGAATTTTCATGATTAGATATCCTATGTAATTTACTATAACGTGAATTTCATAATGTAGCAACTGGTTAGGCAAGTCATTTAATGCCCTTGATAATCTGTTCCATGTATACTATTGTTTATAATTTTGTATAAGTTAATAATTGTCTTCAAGTTATATTTATATTCTAAGCTGGATACCTGTAGTGAACTTGCCCATACATGAAATAGTAAAGATATTCATGGAAAGTAACACAAATCTGTACTTATTTATGAGCAAAAATGATTTTTGCTAAAAAAAAAAAAAAACTTACTCAAGATAAATAGCAAATCTTTGCAATAAGAATATGAACAATATCCTAATTTATGATTATGATTGCACTTGCTGGCTGACAATGTAATTTAGGATGCAGTGTACAAACTGTTTTTTCTGTCTGAAAATATATGTTAGAAGGACAGAAAGATGTGTCAGAAGTTGTAAGGGCGGTTTTAAGGGTTGAATATAAGGATAGGCATGAAACAAAGAACCAAAAAAATATATATATTAGAAAACACATAGCTAGGATTTAATTAGAAAATTCTTAAGTAGAAAAGAGGGAAGAATCTGTATGGGAGACAAAATTTTACCATTTTACCTATGCCCTCTTAAGGTTTTTTAGCTGGGCCTGATAATTAAACTGACATGAAAAAGATCAACAGGAGAAAAGCATACAAATGTATTTAAAATAAATTTTACATGACACAAGGGCCCTTATAAGGAAATGAGAAATGAAAGATGCAGCTATAGTTGAACATTTATATACTGAATTGGATAGAGTAGTAAATTATGAAAATGTGACAAAGTAAACAGGTTTGGTCTAGGGTACTTAATTCAGTGGAGAAGTGGCTAGGAAGATAACAGTTAGTGTAAAAAGGTTGGTACAGATTTCCCTCAGCCTCAACTTTCTGTTCTTGAAGATAAGAATGATACATTCCTTCTGGAATAGGGAGGACATCTTTAACATGGGAATTTCACCTCTTGCTTTTAAGAAACCACTCAAAAGTCATAGTGATTTTCTTGCACCTGAAGTTTTACAATTACCTTTAACTCAAAGTAGTCAATACACCAGAGCAGTATATGTTAGTGGGGCATATTTTAATTCCTGAGGATTCTTTCCTTTCAATATATAATAGAAAGGACCAGGGATGCCATGGTAGTGCCCTCTTGTCACCCCTAAGAAAATGCATCCAGTTTCCCTTATTCTAAAGACTGTCATTCTTGGGACTCTGCTGTCCTATTTATTTTAATTTTCTTTTTTGTTGTTGTTGTTTTGTATTTTTTTCTACAATGTTTACCATTCTTTAAAAATAATCTTTATGTTTCTGTCTCTTAAACCAACTCCTACCCCATGTGAGAAATTTATTAGCTCAATCAATCACCATTCAATACAAAACCTAGTATAGAACTAATTTACAACATTCACATTTGGAGTCATCTCACAGATTAGAAAATTTCATTTTTTTCTAACCTCTAAATGTATGCCTTTTGTTAGACTGATCCATGGGTCAATAAGCAGTGGTTAGTGAAGCATAGTTGTATGACGCAAAATGAGAGCAATTTTTCTTAGGTGTCAACACCTGCAGCCACTTTCTTCAAAAGGAAATTATGAGTACAGCAGACATTAAGAGTCTCTTTAGTGTTTCTTTATACACAAACAACACTCACCTATACTTGTTCCTCTCCATATTCAATATTATTTCTTGTTCATTCATTCAACAAAAATTTAGTGAGCACTGTCCGTGTGCCAACCTCTGAGCTGACTCCTGGAAATATAATGTTAAAAAGGACTGACCCATTCCTAATCCTCATCAAGCTTACTTTCCAGTGGGGAGAACTGATAAATGCACAACTAATAACACAGTTGACTGTTGGCTTAAAATTATGTTCATTTTATAAATATATACTTAATGATAGGGTGGAATATAAAAGGATAATTATACGGGATGTGTGAAAAGACTTTTCTGTGGAAGAAGTTTTTAAGGTCAATTCTGAAGAGTGAATAGGGGTTAGGTAGTGAAATTTTTGAGTAAGACCAGATAGGAGCAAAGGCCCTAAACAACAAGAAATAGCCAAGACAGCAAAATCACTGAGAAAGAAAAGAAAGATAATGAAGAGAGATACAGAATACACATGAGGTATGTCTGTGTGCTTAGAAGGCATTATGCAAGGTATTGCTTGAAATGAAAGAGACTAGGTAGGTAGAAGCCAGAACAGAAAAATGTCTGCTCATGTCTTTTGCCCACGTTTTAATGGGGTTGATGGGGTTGTTTTTTTCTTGCTGATTTGTTTTAGTTCCTTTGATTCTGGATATTAATCCTTTGTCAGATGTATAGTTTGTGAGTATTTTCTCCTGTTCTATAGTTTGTCTATGTACTCTGTGATTATTTCCTTTGCTATGCAGAAACTTTTTAGTTTAATTAAGTCTTATTTATTTAGTTTTGTTTTTCTTGTATTTGCTTTTGAAATCTTAGTCATAAATGTTTTGCCTAGGCCAATATCTAGAAGAGTTTTCCCTGAATTTTCTTCTAGAACTTTATTCTAGTGTTAGGTCTTACATTTAGGTCTTTAATCCATTTCAAGTTAATATTTGTATATAGTGAGAGATAGGGATCCAGTTTCATTCATTCAGGATCACATATTGCTCTTAGTTTTTGTATCTTCACATTCTTCTTCAATTTGGAACAGTTCTTCAAACATTTCCTTCCTTTTTCTTTTTTTTCTCAAACTGATATTTTTTGAAAAACACAGACAAGTTATTTTTTAGAATGTCCTTCAATTTGGATTGTATGATTTCTCATGCTTAAATTCAGGTAATGAATGTTTGACAGAAACGATATTTCCTTCTCGTTTTGTGTTAGGAGATGCATGGTGGTGGGCTCTCTTCATATTGTTGATATTGACTTTAATTGTTTGGTTCAAGAAATTATGAGAAGAGTAAAAAATAAGTATATGAATAAAAATAAGAGAAACACTATATATAATCTTTTGTATTTAACTACATATTTATCATTTTAATTCCTTTCTGTAGATCCATCTTTCCATTCTGAGGAACTTCATTATGCTCTTCTTGCAGTGCAGATCTGCTGGTGACTAATTCCCTTAGTTTTTCTTCATCTAAAATTATCTTTCTCTCACCTATATTTATGAAGGACAACATAGCTGGATATAAAATTCTGGTGTGACTATTTTTTTTTCTTTTGGCACTTTAAAGGTGCTCTTACATTATGCTGTGGACTCCATCATTACTGGTGAGTCAGTTCTCAGTGGTATCATTTTTCCTCTGTATGTATGTTGCTTTTCTCCAGCTGCTTTCAAGATATTTCTCTTTAATTATGATAAATGTGTGCTGCTTTTTATCTTGTGTTTTTTTTTGTATTTGTTTTGCTTGAGATTTGCTGAGATTCTTGAATGCTTAAGCATGTGTGTGTGTGTGTGTGTTTAAATCAAATCTGGGAAAATTTCCTCCATGATTTCTTCAAATATTTTTTTCTCGCTTAATTTTTCTCTTCTCCTCCAGTTATACCTATGCTGGTTATTTTCTCCCAATTATCAAGACTCTATTTTTTTTCAATAAATGTATTTGTATTTTAAGACTGAATAATTTCTATTGAACTGTCTTCAAGTTAACTAGTCCTTTCTTCTGCCACTTTAAATTTTCTGTTAAGCCCAGCTAGTAATCTTTTAATTTTAGAGATTTTACCTTTTAACAAATCTAGAATTTTATCTTTCTATTTTCAAAATATGGGTCATCCAAACTTTAGTTCCTATTGATTGTTTTTTCTCTGACTAAAGGCTATATTTTCTGGTTACTTCATGTGACTACTAGTTTATTATTTTATTCTGGACAATGTCGTGATACATCTTAGGAATTCCGGAATCTTCTATTTTCTTCTGAAGAATGTTGTTATAGTTTTCTTAGTGGGCAGTTAACTTGACTGTACTCTAATTCCACACTCTACCTCCCCTGGGGGTTGCTTTCTACCAGGCTCCTTGGAGTTTTCCCATGGATGCATACTTTAGGGCTAAGTACTTACTTGGAGGGTTATCAAAGTATTTATCTTATGGTTACCCAAGTATTTAGTTTAGGGTTATCCAAGTCTGTAGCTGAAGTATATGTAGTACTTTGAGGATTCCCACTCTATGGCTCCTTCCTTCCTGCATTTCCCTTTTCAGTTTCTAGCTTCTCCAGCAGCCTACCAACTGTTCTACCATTACCTGAAGTAGAACTGTGGATTTAAACTTCCAAAAGACCCATCTGACTGCTGCTACGTGGTAGGTGGTTTAAGGGGACTGGCAGTGAATAGAGAAAGATGTTAGGAGACTGCTGAAATAGTCAATGGGTGAAATGTCAGTAACTTGGGCTAAAGTTGTGCTAGAAGAGATAATAAATAGACAGAATTCAGGTATGTCTGTTACATGTTATTTAAAAAATTATTTTCTTCCCCTACATTACCGAATTAATTCATTTAACATTTCCAGTAAATGCAAAACATTTCTCTGGAAACCCCTACTGATTTGACGGCTGCCTTGTACTAAACCGAACCCATCAAACTCAAAGAAAGACTCGTTTTTGATTGGAAGAAGAATGTTACATCAGCTGGACCTGATCAAGGAATTATGTTGCTTCAATTGCATCCACCAGCCATTTTGCAACCAGAGGAAAAGCTAGTCTGAGAACCAAATTGACGCACAGAGATGCGCAGAACACAGAGAATCAAAAGAAGTGGAGTCAGTACCCTGATCATACCAATGCATGGAGAACACCATGGTGACAATATGTTTCTCTTTTTTAAGCCAGTTTGATTTAGAGTTTTGATTATTTGCATCTGAAAGCACCCTAACACAAATACTATTCAAATCAAAACACAACACCTCTATGTTCATGGGTCATTTGTTTCTGGTATGTTTCACTAATATAATCTCCTCGCTCACTTTATCATTTCAGAAATTGGGTCTGTCCTTTACTCTCCTGCTAACCATGCCTAAATCTCACCCCGAATTTGCTGCTGCCACTATCCGTCATTCTTCACTCTAACCTTCCCTGACTGTGGCTGCCCTACTTATCTTTCTCTGTTACTCTGCCTACTGCTGACAGTTTATAACTGCTTTTCCTGGGGCTGGGCCTAGACAGGATTGTTCCACTGAAGTTATTTATTTTCTATGCACAGGCCATAAATCATACTAATTATAAAGGACTCAAATCCAGGTGAAGTGTATCATTGTGTTCTCATGTTCCTTTTCTTTTTTTTAGGGCTAGATCCAGCAATTCAACATAACTCTTTATCAGAAGAGTTTCTCCATATACCCTTTTCAGGAGATTCAGAAAACACTTAACTATATTAAAATGTCTTGGTCAAAACTATCCTATATTTTCAGGCTGCCATTGCTCTTATGATTCAGTGGCATTTCTTTTTTGTTTTTTTTTTTTTTTTTTTGCAATTTGACATGATTTTGACTCTTTATGGCCATACTTCCTTCTTTGACCTTAAAATAACATGTATTATTATAATCTATATTGTTAAATGAGAAAAATTTGTTTAAAAAGATATCTTTTCCATCGTTTCCTATAGCATTCAACATCTATTATACTGTTATTTTATTCCTCACTACAATGTGTAAAGAAATACAGTTTTGCATAAACAGCCTGGGAAACGTATCCAACAATTAAATTTGCATTTATTGCTTAGTTAGCTTTAACCACATTTCAGAGAAGAAACAAAACAGAGAGAAAATATGTGATGTTTCTAAAATGTTATCAAGAGTAGGATTAAGTTTATAATACAAATGCAACAGATAAACATCTTAGACCATGATCTCAGATATGAAAGAAACCTTTTTTCAATAATTCTTCTTAAGTTTTATTTGCCAGGTTGAGTGTAAGGGGAGCTATCAGAGGGGCTCTTATGCTTATTTTAAACCAATCTACCTTGAATCCATTAAAACTTTTCAGGTGCATATTATCTCCTGCTGCTAACACTTGCAGACCACTGCTAAATCCCTTACTTAACCAGACCTACTTCTATATCAGCTAAGTATGCACTCGTCTTGGGGCAAATACTCCCCTTGTATGTGATGTGAGTTAATCATTGTGTATATTTGGAGGTAGTTTTTGGTGGCTATCTTAGCACAGACTTCTACTACAGAATACCATAGGCTGGGTATTGTAAACAAAAAACATTTATTTTTCACAATTCTGTAGGCTGGAAGTTCAAGATCAGGGTGCCTGCATAGTCAGGTTCTGGTGACGGTCCTCTTTCATGTTGCAGACAACAGACTTCTTGTGTCCTCATGTGAAAGAAAGACAGCAAGGGAGCTCTGTGGCCTTTTCTTAGAAGGACACTAATCTCATTCATGAGGGCTCCAACCTCATGACCTAATTATCTCCCAAAGGTCCCACTTCCAAATATCATCACATCAGGGTTTATATTTCAACATATGGATTTTGAGGAAACGTAAATCTTCATGTCCTAACAGTGACAATTGAAAGCAAGGGTGGGGGTCAGTTGAAGAACCTAATGTGCTGCTTTCCTGAACCACTCCATAGCCACGGTAGTTCTGACATCTTACCAAACCCTCTCTAGCTGGAACACCAAGAAGGCATTAACATCAAGAGGGGATGCCAATAAACCTTGCCACCTGCCTGGTCTCTTTGACCAGAATAATATTATGGTGTCTGGTTTTATCTGATTCATAGGCTATCTTCTAAAACTATTTTTTAATGGCATACATGTATTTCCCAATTTCTTCCAGGCATAAGATACTTAAAAGCACATGGTTTTGAAACTCATAATTTTTGTGTATTTCCCTCAAAGCTGTCTCTAACATAAATTTCAAATGGTTACCTTAAAAAATAAAACCCTGAGTATTCTAAGTATTTTCTCTTTCTGCTATGCTGTCACTTTTATGAGCAATAAAGGTAAAAATGCCTTTGCTATTACCCAAATGGGGAGGATGGACCACTAATTAACAGAAAGTATAATAAAAATACACATTGATTATTGTAATAAAGTATTATTTCATTATACCAGTATTGATCCCTAATTGCTTTCCTTAGTCTCAGTATATCTATCTCCTTGTAGTAACTTTGTAGTAACTTTCTCATACTCATATGTGTATGCATATATGTATATATATACTCATATATATGCGCTAATATATACACTCATATGCATATGTATAAATCACCTGTGATTACCACTTTTATCTTCTGAAACCACCACTTTGGTCTAATTATACAACTGCTCTTTTACTCCTTATTCCTTAGAGAATGCAGTACAAAATCCTTAGTTTGTCATTCAGGTCCTAAAATATATCATCCCAACTTCCTTTCCCATCCTAATTTCTTATAAGTTCTCTGGAAATAATTTACCTCCCTTGCAACCACCTATTCATTCTTTTCTCTATTTATCTAAAAGTCACTAAACTTGAAAATTTCTTTCAAATCCTTTTCTTGCTTGATGTCTTCCTCAATCACATCCGCTAAAGAATGATTTCTTCCCACTGGAAACAGTGATAATGTTCTCCTGCATCACAACCATATCTCTTAGCTGTAGTATGTCTTGACTATTTCTAGCATACTATTACCTGTCAATGTTTTTACAGTGTATGAAGTTAAAACTTCCATAAAGAACATGGCCCAGACCATCTCTCTTCTTATCGTCTATAATATGCTTTGCACTGAGTGGCCGCTTGAATAATTGTTGTTTGATAGAGTTCTCTGAATCCTCAGGCAAGTTTACTACAACCTAACTGGAGAAAACTTTTCCTTTTTGTTCTCTAATTATTTTGGCCATTCAGTAAATCTCTTGAGATAAATAATTCTAGTTTACATCTGTGATAAATATTAATATTTGAATATATATACCATTATTTCACTTGTCACTCCAATGCAACAAAAAAATCACAAGATAAACAAAAGAAAAAAGAAAATATATGTACACAACCCCTCAAAAATATCTAAAGAAAAAGACCAATTAGTTGTTACGAGCTATCTAGAACTGAGCATCATGCTCACTTCAGGCTTTAAAAAAGGAGACTTTTAAAAATACAGTGCTTTTGAATATCCCCTAAATATGAATATAAAAAATTCATTTGAGTCTATTTTTTCTGTCTCATGTAGCACAACTGAAGGATACAATGATGAATATTAAAACAAATATCAGAGGTGTGCCTGTCGCTATTTTACACAAATTAGTCCAAAAGAATCTGCAGAGAATTAAATTATTAATCTTCTCTTTGGGAATTCTATTTAATCCCATATACCCTTATAATAATAACAATAATAATAACAGCAACAATAACCAATCTAGAACAGCTATTTCAAGTTCAAAATATGTTGTGCTATCAGATATTCATGATTATTAATTAAATATTAATTGAATTTTTTTAACAATTCATCTTTCATATGTATTATTACATATGCATTTAACAATTTTGTTCTTTTCAGACATAATGTTAACAAGTCCAGAGATCAATCCCTGGAAAACTCATGTATATTAATAGCTGTAGAAGTCATAAATTCTGACTAAAGCTTTTTTCTATGACAGACTCAAGTCTAAACAATACTTACAAATACATTTATGCTATACATTAAATTCAAAATAAGTCACAAATATGGAATAGCATACAGTTTAGAAATACTAAGATTAATGTTAAATATGTTAATTAAATGCATGCTAATAAATGCAAGCTATGTCAAGCATTGTAAATTAACAGCTTGGGCCTTTTATTATCATTGAGTGTTTTATGATTATTGGCTAGAATATTTAAATGAAATTCACACCCAGCTAATCACTGAAGTAATGTACCTATGTATCATATAATTAATAGACAGGGATGATAGGATTCAATTTAAATATGTTAAAAAGGTGGTACCTTAAGAATATCCAAAAAGTCCAGCCAATGATAGGGAATAGAAAAATCTGATTTTGTATGTAGAAAAGAACCATTAAAGATGATAGATATATAGATGGGAAAATGGACAAACTGTAATAGAAGCCAGCCTCTTCCAAACACCCTTCATTTCCAATTCAAAATTATGTACACATACACACACGTGTGTGTGTGTGTGTGTGTGTGTAAAGTTGTTGCTGGATTCCTATCTGAGAACCATAAAAAGGAATGGTTTATTAAGGCAATTATCTGGGATAATAAAAGAAACAAAAAACAGAAGCTATGCAAACATAGATATTCTATTCAATTTTATTCTTTCTTTCTGGGAGCTATAGATCAACCATTTGTTTGTCAAAAGAAAATTTTGAAAGTTTACTATTGTGGTTGTTTGCTTTATGACAATTTTTTTTGAACATTAGATGTCATTTTGATTAAACTTATTGTTCTAAAGTATCAAGCCTCTGCAAACTTAGCTCAAACACTCTCCTCAATAATGCTTTCCACTGCTGTTGCCTTGGGACATATAGGATATATATGTATATACATTTTTAAATATATATTGCAATTAAAATTCTAATAGTTTTTAGTTTTGGAACTTGATGAACTGATTTTTAAATTTTATGAAAAATTAAAGGGCCAAGAATATTCAAGGCATTTCTGAAAAGAAAGTCAGGATGGGTTTCCCTATTATACTGTGTTATGTATTAGAACTCAGTCTGAAGCTAGAGAATTACTTGAAAATGAAATGGGAAAAACAGAAATGCACAAAGGCACATCTTTTTGTTGTCGTTTGCTTGTCTTATTATCCATAATATAATTTTTCTCCATTTTATTAGCTCTTGGCCTTTAGTCTGGTTGTTAATTTACTCATTGCTTACATGCCAGTTTTAATATTTAGAAGGTATAGTGTATGATTTGCCATCCATGCATGTAAATGTGCCTTCTCATTCATTCATTGCCTCACTTGATCATCAGAATAATCCTGTGAGGTGGTCAGGGCTGGCATTGCCGTCTTCGTTTCACTGATAAAAAGAAACGAGAGGCGGAGAGTTGACTTCCCCAAGATCACGCAGTATATCAATGATGGGACTGAGAGAAGAACTAGGACTCCTGTGAGTGCACTTTTATAGTAATATATAATTCTAGATTTTAAATATGAAGATGAATTTAACTTGTTCCCTCTGGGCCTATTTCTCTATCCTTAACTATCTGAGTCTCAGCTAATCTCTTAAAACTGTCTGCAAGTGATTCGGACCATATAAGACACCAAAAAACTATAAAATATAGTGTGGTGTCTCTCAAGCCACCCTCTCAATGCTAGCCTCAACATTGCTGCCATATCCATATGCGGCCGTTTTTTTACGAAATATTTTCTTTCTTCATTTTGAAAAGAGATATATTTTAACATCCCCTTAATATCTAAGATATCGACAGTTTGATGTACTATTTATTTTTATATACATTTTTATAAATATATTTCTGTGTATTTATAAAAATGTTTGCAAGTATACTACCAAAATCATCTTTCTTGCCACCAGTGGTATGTGTACCAAGCTTGTGTAACAATTGCATGTTGCAAGGAGCAGGAATCTGAGGGTAAATAGCACATGAGTTATGACCAATTACTTACTAGCTCAGTGTTTCTGGAAAATAGCCTCTCTAAATCTTAATTTTTTAATCTATTAGACTAAAATAATAAAACCTGCCTAGTGTGAATTGTTTAGATTATGAATCACACATGGCAGGTACCTGGCACATAGAAGATGCTCAATAAATTGTCAGAGTATTTACTTTGCAGGTTTCAATACAATAAATTCTTTTTAAAATTACATGTTGGTTTGATTTAACTCTTTTCCCTTATCCATTGTTAGTACCCTATTTATGGCAATGACTTATTCACTTCCTGACAATGTAAAAACCTCTCAACCTGGCCTTTCTTTCAAGTCTTCCTCCTTTTCAATATATTCTATAAAATGTGGGATAAAATTTCATCACATTAGACATGTTCCAAACTTTTTTCAGTAAATGGAAATTTCCTAAATTATGGCATTCAAAATATTCCATAATGTGACCTTTATGTAACTTCCAGACTGAGCACCATCTTTACCTCTGTACAGAACTTTCTCTCCAGTCAATCTGGGCCTTTGTGCCTTTCTATTTTTTTTTTTCCATTTTTTCAAGTAATTCTCTAGCTTTAAACTGAGTTCTAATAGATATGACAGCAATAGCCCTCACATCCTGACTTTCACTTCAGAAATGCCTTGAATATTCTTGGCACTTTAATTTTTCATAAAATTTAAAAATCAGCTCAAGTTCCAAAAATAAAAACTATTAGAGTTTTAACTGGAATTTTATTGAATTTATAGATTGATCTTTTGATGAATACTACCTTTATAATATTAATTCCTGTTAACAATGATGGTATATGTCCCTATTTATTTGTCTTCTTGAATATCTCATCATAAAATTATATATCTTTTTCTACAGAGGACTTAAATATATTTTATTAAATTTGTTCTTGGATGTTCTTTTACTACTGTACATAATGTTTTTTCTTTACTATCTAGCTGTTGGTGTATTAATATGCTGTTAGTGTACCAAAATGTAACTTTTTTGTGTTTTAATCTTATATCCACCAGCCTGATAAGCACTCCTATTACATTTATTAATATATCTGTAGATTCTTTTGAGTCTTCTACTTAAATAATCACAACATCTGCAACTATTATTACCTTCTTTTTTTGTTTAGTTAATTTTTTATTTCAAAATATTACGGTGGTACAAACGTTTAAGTTACATATATTGCCTTTGCACTGCCTGAGTCAGAGCTACAAGCGTGCCCATTCCCCAGACGGTGCACACTGCACCCATTAGGTGTGAATATACCCATCCCCTCCTCTCACCTTGCACCTGCCCGACACCTGATGAAAGTTACTTCCTGTATGTGCACATAAGTGTTGATCAATTAATAACAATTTGATGGTGAGTATATGTGGTGCTTGTTTGTCCATTCTTGTGATACTTCACTTAGAAGGATGGGCTCCAGCTCCATCCAGGATAATACAAGAGGTGTTAGTTCAACATTGTTTTTTGTGGCTGAGTAGTACTAGTACTCCATGGTGTACATATACCACATTTTATTAATCCACTCATGGATTGATGGGCACTTGGGTTGTTTCCACATCTTTACAATCGTGAATTGTGCTACTATAAATATTCGAATGCAGATGTCTTTATTATAGAACGTCTTTTTTTCCTTTGGGTATATGCCCAGTAGTGGAATTGCTGGATCAAATGGTAGTTCTACTTTTAGTTCTTTGAGGTATCTCCATAATACTTTCCATAGAGGTTGTACTAGTTTGCAGTTGCACCAACAGTGTATCAGTGTTCCTATCTCTCCACATCCACGCCAACATTTGTTGTTTTGGGACTTTTTGATAAAAACCATTCTCACTGTAGTTAAGTGATACCTCATTGTGGTTTTGATTTGCATTTCCCTGATGATTAGAGATGTTGAGAATTTTTTCATATGTTTCTTGGCCCTTAGTCTATCTTCTTTTGAGATGTTTCTGTTCATGTCCTTTGCCCACTTTTTAATGGGGTTGTTTGATTTTTTTCTTGCTGATTTTCCTGAGTTCTATATAGATTCTAGTTATCAGCCCTTTATCAGATGTATAGCATGCAAATATTTTCTCCCATTCTGTAGGTTGTCTATTTGCTTTAGTGATAGTTTCTTTGGCTGTGCGGAAGCTTTTTAATTTGATCAGGTCCCATTTGTTTATTTTTGTTGATTCTATGATTGCTTTTGGGGTCTTCTTCATGAATTCTTTGCCTAGGCTGATGTCTATAAGAGTTTTTGCAATGTTTTCTTCTAGAATTCTCATTGTTTCATGCTTTAGGTTTAAGTCTGTTATCCATTGTGAGTTGATTTTTGTGAGAGGTACGGATCCTGTTTCAGTCTTCTACATGTGGCTATTCAATTTTTCCAGCACCATTTATTGATAGGGATTCTTTTTCCCAGTGTATGTTTTGTCTGCTTTGTTGAAGATCAGATGGCTATATATCTGGGTTCTCAGTCCTGTTCCATTGGTCTATGTCTCTGTTCTTGTGCCAGTACCATGCTGTTTTGGTTACCATAGACTTGTAGTATAGCTTTAAGTCTGGTAAATTGATGCCTCCTAATTTGTTCTTTTTGCTTAAGGTTGTTTTACCTATATGGGGTCTATTCTGTTTCCATATGAAGCATAGAATTATTTTTATTATGACCTTCTATTTCTTTTTTTCAATTCTTAGGCATGTAATCATACTCTAGGACTCCCCACACAATGTTGAATAAAATGGTGATAGCATTTGTCTTAACCAGGTTAACCTAGAAAACCAGGATTTTAATTGTGGAGGAAATCCCAGGGAAGAGGGGCAGAGACCTGTGAGAGTAAAATATGTAAAGAGGCAAAGCTGATACAAAGGTGAGTTTTGATTTCTTATTGATCACCTCTGTTAAAAAAAGGAGCTTTGTGCCACCAAGACTATATGAGACACTGGGTGGATTGAACCTCACAATTATTCACTTAAGAAAAGAAAGAGGGGAGAATTTATTTACTGGCTTCTGTCCTTCATTGCTTAAGAATTGTCCGGGAGGTATTAACTCACTCACCCTCTCAGCCAACTTACACATAAATATAAGTTAGATTTTACTGGTCTCCTAAGTCATGCTGTTGGGAATATTCCAAAGCAGAAAGCGAAAATGTGAGGGATAGCTGAGGCCAGCTACTATCAGTTTATACCTACATGAAGCTAAATGCTATGATAGTGAGTTGAGTAAAGGAAAGCCAAAAGGATGTGAGGCATGGCATAAGTATCTAATACAATGGACATCTTTGTCTTAAAGGAAGATGGTCCTCATTTAGGATGATGTCTGCACCTTTTTATATGCTTTATCACACTAAGGAAGTGTCCTTATATTAATAATTTATTAATAATCTTTACAATAATCTTTATTGTAAATAGGTTTTAATTTTTTCAAAAAATAAATTTTTACATTTATAGAGATAATCATATGATTTTCCCTTTGAATTGATTAATTTGTAGAATTAAATTTCTGGATTGTCTGATATAATATCACCCTTGCATACCTGGGATAAAACCAATGTATGTGGTTGTGGTGTAGTATTTTTTTGGTACATTGCTGGGTTTGATTTTTTAATATGTTCTTTAAGATTTTGGATCTTTTTGTGTGTGTCTATAGTCATGGGTGAAATAAACATGTAATTGTTCCTTCTTGTATGATTTACTCTAGTTTTTATACCAGGTTGATAATGACTTCATAGAGGCCATTGGAGGGCATCCCCCTTTCAAATTTCTGTACGAGATTGAATAAACTTGGTATCATGTTCTTCTTGAAAATTTGCAAGTATTCATTTTTAAAACATTATAAGCCTAGTGTTTTGTTTGTTGGAATATTTTTAAGCACTGTTTCAATTACTTTAATGTTTATAGAATTATTCATGCTGTTTTTCCTACTTGATTCAATTCCAGTAAGACATATTTGCTACAAATTTCAATTTAAGCAAAAGTATTCAAAATTATTGGCAAGATTATTACCATACTACCTCAAGTGATGTACCTTTTATTACTAATATTATTTATGTATGTCTTTTCTTCTTAATCACTCTTGACAAAGATTTGTCTCTATTTTTACTTTTTTTTCAAGCAATGGGCTTTGTCGATCTCACTGGTATCTTGACTTACATTTTGATGAATTTTTGTCTATTTTTACTTAATTTTCTAATTTCTTTAACTTTTGTCTATTTTTCTTTTTCTAGTTTATTATCATGAGCACTCAGCTTATAAATTTAGAAGTCTTCTCATTTTCTAATAAAAGTAACTAGGTTATACATTTCTCTTAAAGCACTCTTGTTTCATCGTACAAGTTTTGATGTACAATGTTTTCATTATCATTCAGTTCTAGATATTTTTATTATAATATCCTGTTTATACCATGAATTATTTAGCAATATGTTTTCATAATTTCCAAATGCATGGAATTTTAAAAATTTATTTGTTGTCATTAACTCCTAACAATTACACAGTGATCAAAGATTATGCTGCTTTGATATTATGATACCTCTCTTTGAAATTTTCTAAGACTTCCTTTATGCATGTGTGCTTGACAAAATGTCTCTTCATTAATTATTATATATAGAATTATTTTTTTATATAGACATATATACACACACACACACACACACACACACACATATATATATCCATTAGGGCAATTTTGTTGATTATGTTGTGAATATTTATGTACCCCTGTTCATTTATATTTTTTAACCATCAGTAAACAAGAAATACATATTGAGTCTACTGTTAAAAGTGCAGATTTATCAAATTCTCTCTGTATTTCTCTCAATTTATGCGTCACTTATTTTGAGGTTAATTTATTACATATATACATGTTTATAATAGCTATACATTCTTGGTAAACTGAAATTGAATCATTAGGTAGTGACACTCCCCAATAATTATTTTATGTCTTAAAGTATATTTTATCTAATATTAATATAGCTATTTCATTGTGTTAGGAGGTGAAATGAAATGAAAATGGCATGTGGCATGTATTTCTCTCTCTTTTCTCCTCCAATTTCTGCTTGTCCTTATGTTTTGTAATCGGCATATAACAAAATTTTGTATGTTTTCCTTAATCTGTCCAAATTTGTCTTTGAACTCTTAAGGTCATCCATATATATTTGTTATAATTATTGAGATTTATTTAGAGCTGTTACTGTCATTTCATCCTTGCATTATGTCCTATTTTTACAATATTTTTCAATGCTTTCTTTTTTAATTTGATAATTGTATATCTCTTTTGATAAAATTAGAAATGAGCATCTTTCCACGTTTTGGTCTCCATTTTCCACCTCCTCTTCTGATTTAAGTACTACATGTAAAGATTTAATGAGTTTCTCAGTTACAATCCTTCTGATATTGTGTGTGTCTAATGTGGTTTTTTATCATGCCCTCATATTGGAATGACAGTTTGAAGTTGGTTTTTTTTCTTCTAAATGCCTTGTTATTTTGATCTGTGAACTCATTTTCCCCAGGAGTATCAGCTATTTTTTCAGGCAGTGAGAATTAAGGAAGACCAAAACCCAATATTTGTCAGCCTGATGAATCCAGCAGGCGTGGAGTGGAAAAGCTCAAGGGTGGAGCCATCTAGGAAAACTAGACTCAATCACTCCTCATCCCATAAAACAAACACTTCTATCAGGTATTTACCCTTCATGGCCCAAGAAGAAGAAGTATTTATTAAATACTTAAAATATAATCTGTAGACCAGGGGTCTTAAAGGTTAAGTATGGGGAATGGAGAGGCAATTGACTGAAGTCAGTTTCTTACAAACACAGGGCTTCTTCTGTGGTTATTTCTAATATACTTGGACCCAGGTGTGTGGAGTGGGCATTATTTGCCTCCAGGCTGTGGCCAGGATAAAGCAGGAGCAGAAGTCCAATAATCATCATTGTATTTTAACCTCAGCAGTGCTTGACTGCTTCCTGTCCCAGGCCAAAGCTACTACCCTCCACACACCAATTGAAAACCTCCAGTCTCCCCAGGGGTTTGTCACAGTTTTCTCCATTTTCCCTGCTCTGATTCCCCTGAGGCTGAACTTGAAAGAGGAAGCCAGCAGCCATGCCAGCTCAACCTCTTAGTCTTAAATTGAACGTATATTCACTCTTTGTTGAGATGATATGTAGCATTATGTTGTCCTCTGTTTGGAGGGAGGACATTTACCTTTCTTGCTTTCCCATCATGCAAAGCTAGAGATCCTCTCATGCCCAGGAAAGCCTATTACGCTTCCCATCTTTTTTTAATTTAAATTTAATATCTCACATTTATAAGGATTATCACACCCTGCAGTGGTATGCTATTAAGTAGCCTCTCTGGAAAAACAAGAAAATTAACAACAAAAGGCTGATTTCTTGCATTTGTGGATTTCCATACCATAAATACTTTTACCAAGGTTCATTTCTAGCTACCAACAATTCAGCAACTGGCTGGCAACTTTAGAGGAATCTCTAGTACTTACATAGGAATAAAATTTATATTGATGGAGTGATCAAGACATATTTTCTTTAGAAGAGAATTCTTTCCCTTGACATATTTCTCCTGATGGCCCAATATTACCATTGTTCTCCTGCAACAGGACTGATTACAGATGACACAGATGCAAATATTGTTCAAAGCAAAGTAAAGATGTTTCTTAGTTTGATCACCATGAATTCACAATAAAATTAGATGGCAACATCTATTGTATTAGTTTCCTAGGGCTGCTGTAACGAAGTACCACAAACAGGGTAGTTTATTGTATCACAGTTATGAAGGCTAGAAGTCTGAAATCAAGGTGTCATCAGGGCCATGCTTCCTCTGAGACTGTAGGTAGAATCTTTTCTTGCCTCTTCCTAGCTTATGATGGTGGCAGGTATTCCTTGTTTGCAGCTACATCATTCTAATTTCTGTCTCTGTCATCACCTGGTATTCTCCCTATGTGTCTCCACATCAACTTAAATGATAGCAATCATATTGGACTGAGGGTCCACCCTATTCCAGTAGATCTCATCCTAGCTTAACTAATTATATCTGCAGTGACCCTATTTCTAAATAAGGTCATGTTCTAAGGTATTGGGGGTTAGGACTTCAACATATGGCTTTGAGGGACACAATTAAACCTATGACATCGAGTTTAACTTCCTTTTCATGATTTTTGGGGTCAAGTAAAATGTGTTTCTCAGCACTGATTGCCTATTCAAATTACCTGTGAGACTTATAAAATACACCAATACACAGTCCATACCACAAAACAATGGCATTAGAATTTCTATAAACAGGGTCAGGGCACTTCTATTTTTAAAGCTCCCCTGGGTGATTCTGATGCTTAATTATACATAAGAACACTAAAAGAAGGTATATATGAAATCCAATTTATTTCTATCACAGCTATCAGCATGTAATACCTTAAGGGACATATCAACTTTTGTTGTACTGATTTGTACAACATATACAGTACCTTAACATATACAGTACCTCCAACTTGCCCTTAGTTCTTGTACGTGTGAATAATTTGTATCCCCAATTAAATTGATGTAATTATATATTTACACACAGACAGAACACACACACATGTGCATGCACACACACACTTCTATTAAAATGTAACCTTCAAGAGGCCAGGAATTTTTATCTGTGGTGTCCTATACTGGGAAGTGCCATACCAAAGGGGAGATGGAAAGTAGAAAGTGGTGGGAGTGGACAGCTTGCATGGGGAGGACATCTTATCACTAACATTGTTTAGAAATCCCAGCACATGATGATGATAAAAATCAGATTTTCAGTTAATTTTATTATTGTTTTAAAATTCTCTAATCACAGAGCATCCCTTATCTTTTGCTTCCACCTATGCTCCCACTTGCCACTGACTCCTGGCCCATCATAAGTGCTCCTTCATTTTAAATGAATAAATGAGTCTAAGGTGTTCAATAAATACTTGATGAAATAGTGGAAGGATGGATAGACAGACAAAAGAGAGAGTAAATGCACAAATGTATCTTTGTCTACATAAGTGAAGGAGTAAACCCCGTAATAATACTTTTAACCCTGTTCTTCAGACTCAGGGACTCTGATGTCTGATCCCATGAACAAGGTTAAGACTTCCTTTGTACGAGAAAAAATATTCTCTAAACATGATAGTCCATAGGAAACTGCCCTTTCCAACCTAGAAGCAAGATCAAAGCATTAATACAAAGTAAATACAGGCAAAAGACACAGAAGGAAAAAAATTAATATCCAGTATAAAAACGTAGTAAAAAGCAATAGAAAAAAAAAACCCTGAGTCTGAATACACATAGAAATGAAATCACAGGACATTTCTTTTTTTTCCATCAACAAAAAAGGAAACACATAAAAGAGAGTAAATGGGAAAGGGCAAACATTATAAATAGCAGCAAAAGTAGGAAAATGAAAGCAAGGGAAATATGGAATAGCACAGTGAAGGGCAGGAAGAAATAGAATCCTCAAGGAAGGAATAAAGCAAGCTAGCAAAGAAGCAGACCGCTGGCCTCTGATTGTATTTCATTTATAACTGTTCTTACATTTTATTATATTTCTCTGGCAGGAGTCCCACATCTCTTTATGTCCAAAGGAAGGGGGTGGCAGAAAAATGTTGCTCCAGAGACTTGAGATTTATGGCCTCGTACACTTAGTGTTAGGCTGATTTTTTTCTTTAAATTACATGCCACTGTCATGTTCAAAATAAAAGCTTAAGATGGACTGCATGCCATGTATCACTGCAAGGACTGCTTTTATTAAGAGTGAAAATAATGAAATTTGGTTAAATTCTAAGCAAATCGGAAACCATTGAGGTGGATACCAACTTCTATACTCTTTTTATTTTACTATAACTTGTGCCTGTAATGAATGATATGGAACTGAATGGGTGATTTTCTGAATCAAGAAATCATCTCATGGAAAAGGTACGAACAGTTATGAAAAGCCTACGTTTTGAATCCAGACAGACCTGGATTTATATTCCAGTGAACTTGGACAAGTTACTTAAATTATCTAAGTCTCAGTTTCCTTAAGTGGAAATAGACTACTAATAGTAATTACCTCATCATGGTTTTTATGAGGATTAAATAGTATAATGTATATAAAGTTCTTAACACAGTAACTGGCAAGTATTCAAAATTATGAGTAATTTTATTATCATTAAAATGATAAATTTCTTCTCCATTCTAGGGTCTGCTTTAAGAAAAATTAATTAAATCTCAAATGTTTGTGAATACACAGAGTTACATTAGCTAATGAAAAAAATATAATTAGCCACTTCCTCTATACTCCATAATTAATTGAATGAGAAGTTATATTGACTATATGTTCTCGTTTTCTGTATTCTTGATGTTCTAACATTTGGGGCCATGATCCTAGAGAGACTGCCCCTCCCAGGGCTAGCTAATTCCTAGAGATAGCAAAAAGACTTCCCTGCCAGGGCACCTTTGATATACAAACCAAACAATCCAGAGCCAACAACCCCAGCCATCTCCTTTATCAAACTCTCACATGCTAAGCCAGTATGTTCTCTGCCCTAAAGTACCCCAGGGCCAGGTCCTGACAACTAGGGACCACCCCTATAGCCTAGATATTAGCCCTCTGATATTATTCAAACTATCCAATCTTAAACTTACTCAATGTACTTACCCTGTCTTGCTGTGATAACCCCAATAAAGTCTATGGGTCATTTACTCCCCTCTCATCCCTTTGCCTCCTGAATGTGACTCTTCATGGAGTGCCTCTAGGAATCTGTGAGTATAAACAACTTCTTTCACGGCAATCATTTCTGTGTCTCTGTATCTTAGCATCCCTGATTAAAACAAATCCCAGGCACATGTTAACACAGAAGGAAATGTATACCTGTTCATCACTGTCTCATTTAGATAACCATTGCCCCCAAATCTCCCTTATTTTGAAATTCATTTCTTCATTTTCTAGCACCTTTTACCCATACTAAGATGGACCCAATAGATGGCAACCTTAAGAGCCCTGTACTAGCTTCTTCAGTAACCTCTGTACCTGGCTTATTGAAATCATTTACACTGAGCCTCTGCTATTTTCTTCAAGTGCTGTATTCCTTTAAGTATGTTAACATTGTTTTTTTATGTTCTTATCTTAGAAATTTCACCTCTATCTTAGCTCACCAGTAGAAGGGCTTCAACCCAGAACATCATGCAGTATTATTCAGCTTTCAAGTTCTGGAAACTTAAAATCTCCTACTCTGATAATCACCTCTTCTTATACTGTATCTTCTTTAATTCTTTTCACTTCTAGTGAGAACTTCCTCTTGTACTTTGATAACTTGCCCTTTGATATCTCACTATTTTTAATAGTAAATATTATGCCTCCTTTTGGCTACATATTCCTCCTTATCCACTTGAATGTCATGATTGGTCATGTTATTGATCAAAACATCAAAATCCCAGAATCTTCTATCCAAAAAATATGATATCCAAGAATATTTCCATCAGTATTGATACATTACAAGCCTCATTGTCTGTTTTTCAATTCTTCTGAGATGCCCACTATTTCTAGGGTATATTGACCTAATTTGGAAAAATCAAATAAAAGAACTGACCCAACAGTGTTCGCCTATAACTAAGCAATTAATTAATCATTTTGGTTAGCTCTCTTGTTTACACGATAACTAACTCAAAAATTTTCCATACTTGTCAAATTCTCAGTTTAATTTGCACCTCCTTCATCTTTAGCAGTTGTCCTTGTCTCATAATTATCAAAGAAGGTCTTCTGATTCTACTATTTTCAATTTCTCTCTTCTCTCTCTCTCTATATATATATATATAAAAATTATATATAATCTCCATTTTCTTCTTTTTCTTCTGATCTAGGTATGACTGTCTTCCACTGTCTCAAAACCTGTACTCCAATTTTATCCATTTTCTTCACCCTTTATGAGATCTGCATATCATCTAAGACTCTTTCAATAGCAAGTGATTAAAAACCCAATTTAAAATCTCAAGCAATAATAAAAATATATAGATTAATTTAAGTGAAAATCCCACAGGTATAACTAGCTTTAGGAATGGTTAAATACAAGAACTAAATATTGCTGTAAGGACTCTGTTTTTTCCTCCATTTTCCTACTGTGCATTCTGCTGCACTGACTTCATTCTTAGTTCCCAGTATAGGTCCCAAGAAACTCCATCATCACATCAATACCTCACTAGACCCTTGGGAAGAATAAGAGTCCACTTCCCCTGTTAGCACAAACAAAACTCCCGGAATTTGGTCTCAATGTCTCTAATATGGTAGTTTTGGAGCCATACAACATTTCAAAATCAATTTTTCCCATGAGTTGAAAGAAGTGCTTGGATTGATTAAGTCTGGATGCATGAAGGCTGGAATTAGGGAAGGCAACGAATGATGTGGGTATGAATTTAATTTCACTACAATCACGTAAACCAAGATGATGACAGGGTGCTTTTCAAATAGAAATTGGGTGAGAAGTGAGTAAAACAATATTAGATGAACAAAAGACAACAAATAACCATTATATTTGGCTCTATTTCTTCCTCTCTGTATATGTTCTTTTACATATATATGTCTCCTTTATACAGGATGGCATTATAGAAAAAAATCATTAGACACTGTTTACCTTGAACCTACCATCATAGTGTAATCTGTTCTTTTGTCTTAAAGCTTTTGGAAATGCTGTCAATGCCATTTCTGCTTTTGGACCACTGTTGTGTCACTAAACTACTGCATTTTGATTTCTCCAGGCCCTACTTACACTGATATCACCAAGTGTTATTAATAAGGGCATTTTTGCCATCTCCTATAGGCCAATTTATGTAATAATCTTTGACATTTCTGCTTTATGATCTTGAAATTCTGCCTTTTCTTAACCTCCAAACATTGAAATACCTCACGTCTCCTAACAGTTCTCTTTAAACTTTCCTGTCTCTCTTACTAACATCTTTTTCCCCTTTCCCAATATTCAATGTAAGAAATGATGTGGGGAAAGCATTTTTCCTCTTTTTCTTATATTCACATAATCTCAACATCTATTCTCTACAGCTTCAAAGGTCACTTTTTTTTATGAATTGCCACCCACATTATCAATTTCTCTCCTGTGTTCTCCACCTACCCCTTCAATTTTACAAATATCTTTTGACATTGACTTCCTTAATGTTTCTACCATGTCAAACTCAATTTGTGCTATATCAGATTATCCTCAAAGACAACTTTATTTTCTCTGTTGTTATTAGTGATGCTATCAGCATCATACTTAAATAAGTTATAAATTCTTTAATCAAAAACCTAGAACTCAACGTATTGTCTGAAATAACAAGCACTCAAAATATTTGTTAAACCGAATTCCTGATTCTTCACTTTCAATCCTCCCATATCCATTATTTTGTCAAGTTTGGTACAATCTGTGGCTAAAATATCATTTGTGTTATCCCTATTGTTCCACTCCATAGTTACTTTGGTATTTCCAGATCTCCTCGTACCTCTATTCAATAACTTCTTTCATGAACTCCAGCCTCATTTTTTCTACCATTTCTAATATGTACCACAGCCCTATTAATCTTTCAAGAAATGAAGTTATAATTATGACATACCCCTATCCAATAAAACATGCACAATCACAAACCTTCAACTCCACCACTTATCACATAAAGTCTGTTCATAATAGCCTCATATTTAAGTTTCTATACAATAATTACTATTATTACCCTAACAAACATGTACTACTTATTATTTCTCAAATCCTATATTTTCTAATTCTTTGGACAACATTTACTTTCTTTCCGTACTTAAGTAGCTGTGAGGGAAAACTTCATTACTTGCTCGGAGAATTTTGTTCACACTTCTATTAGAGTAGCTACTCTATTCTGCATTGTATTTTAGATATTTTTGTACATGTTGTCTACTCTCCTTACATTCCATCCTTTTGAGAGCAAAGGCCATTTCTGATTTGTCATTGTATCCCCCACAGCATCCATCTCAAGACCTTAAAGACACAAAGAGCATATAAATATGCATGGAAATGAACTTTATACTTGTGCTTTCAAATATTCTCATTTTAAAATACTGCTACTTTGTTTTAAAAAGTTGTTTATGCTTTCCTAAAAAATAATATTATTAAATATTTTATATTGTGATGAATCCCTCATTTTTGTGTTTCATTTTTATTATTATTAAATCTAGTCATTCTCCAATTCTTCTCCCCTGGGAAATTTTGGTATAACCTATATATGTGACAGAGGCATCCTTTCACTATAATTTCATGTAGGATCTGTCCATTTTCTCTCTAGGGAAATTTGTTTTCCCTTTAGTTTGGCTGTTTAGGGGAGGAGCACACACATTCCTGACATTTAAATGAAGTGCCAGTCTCCAGATCTTAATAATGCCAGGCTAGCAGTTCCACCACAGAACTTAGAATTCTCCAGCCTCACAATATGGTAAGTAGGTGTTTGCTGGCTCCTGAAGAACAAAGCCCAAATGGTCAAAGTCTGTTACCTCAGCTTCCTCTAGACAAGTCGGTTGCCTTCTATTCTGTTTGCTCAGCTGAGAAATGTTTTCTTTTAAAATAAAACATTAAGTAACCACATTCTGAGGAAGATTCCCCAGACATACCCTCTGCAAGAGACTTCACACAGGGCCCAAAAGTATCCCAAAGCTAAGCCAATCCAGGGGCTGCCCACAGGCTACTTTTTCTCACTGGCATGTTGCCTGCTAGAACAGTTCAAAAGAAGACAAAATTAAAAGTCTTGGGGGTTTAATCCTGAGGCATGCCGGGATTTCAGGGCTTTAAACTATGAAGGAGAGGAAGTGAAAAACAAAAAGGACCATACAAATGAAACTGGCCTGGCTTTAGTGGGAGTTCTTACCTATCAGGCCAATATAGAATGTCTCTAGCTATATCCCTGAGATCTTTTAAGGAAAAGTGAGGGTGCCCAAGAAGTCCTGGGCACAGAAATGCTCATGTGATTATAGGAGTATGTTTGAAAAAGGATCCTCTCTTGATCTTTCCTTTTTCCAGATGAGGCCGTGACAAACATGTCTTGAAAAATCACATTTTCAGGATACTAATAAAGATACTGAGAATTAAGGACATAGGTTATATTTCAGACACACACTAGAATAGAAAAGTAAATCAAGGCTAAGGAAGCAAGTATGATTTCAGAATCCACTTGCTGATGGGGTTAGGGTCTTCCTGTTCTGGTTAGCTGTGAGCTATATCCAGAAAAATCCATGCTTTACCCATCTTTGTGCGCACAGTGACGGCCACAGTGCCTGCCACAGAGTAGGTATCAATAGTGTTTTTTAAATTAACAAGTGAATAAAAATGAATGAATGGATGACTTTCTCAGGGCCTGATATTGCTTAAGTTACATAGCTAATTGCATTTAGGGGAGTTATAAAATGAAAGGGCAGGATCAGACAGCATTTTTGTGCCCCAACTTTCTTGTTTGGAGGTTTTTTAGCAGGGGAGCACAGTTACTGATATACCCTTGACTGAAGGATGTTCCTCTATGTCGGAAGGTTGTCTTCTTCCACAGAGTGCTCAGCTTCAGGAGGGATGCACATGGAGTGGTGATGGAAGAAAGTGACACTCGCCTAGCCAGCCAGATCAGCCGAATCAACTCTGGCGATCAATGGGGTGAAAGATATCTCAGCCAGATCGTCCACATATCCTGTGTCCCAACTTTCTGCAGTAAACCATTAGCATAACACCTAATATTCATTTTTGCTGAGAGAGACAGGAAAGAGGTTTAGAAAGCAAACCAAAAGAGTTCCAAAATTTCTTAAAGCAACATTTTCATCATTTAAGCTTATTAAATTAAATACATTGACAGAAGATGGATTTATACTGCACATGGAAAGTATTAATACCACACCTTCAGGTCGCTGGTGCTGTGCATTGTAGTTATATTTCTAACATTAGAGCTGCAATGGCTATAACTTTCTTCCACTGTATGTACGTCTTTCTCAGTTCATACATACTGAAGAGTATAATTAATATATAGAAAGTCCTGGAATATAATTAATATATAGAAAGGTTTAAAGAATAATATCTAGAAAAAATAATTCAAAGCTTCATCTGGAAGCAGAAAAGAGCCCAAATAGCCAAAGCAATCTTAAGGAAAAAGAATAAATCTGGACACATCACGTTACCAGACTTGAAACCATACTACAAGGCTGTAGGAACCAAAACAGCATGGTATTGGCAGAAAAATAGAGACATAGACCAATGGAACAGAACAGAGAACCCAGACATAAAACCATCCACATACAGCCAACAGATATTTAACAAAGCAGATAACAATATACACTGGGGGAAAGAAGCCCTATTTAATAAATGGTGCTGTGAAAATTTGATAGCCACATGCAGAAGATTGTAACAGGATCCATATCTCTCACCACTCACAAAAGATGGATAAAAGGCTTAAATGGAAGGTATGAAACCATAAAAATTCTAGAATAAAATGTTAGAAAAACTCTTGTAGATATTGGCCTAGGCAAAAAATTTATGGAAAAGACCCCAAAGGCAATCATGGCAACAACAAAAACAAACAAATGGGACTTGATTAAATTAAAAGGCTTCTGCACAGCTAAGGAAATAATAAACAGAGCAAATAGACAACTTACCAAATGGGAGAAAATATTCACAAGCTATACACTCAATAAAGGGCTAATAACAAGAATCCACAAAGAACTCAAGCAAATCGGCAAAGAAAAAACAAACAACCCCATTAAAATGTGGGGAAAAGATATGAACAGAAGCTTCTCAAAAGAAGATAGACAAATGGCCAATAAACATATGAAAAAATGCTCAATGTCACTAATTATCAGGGAAATGCAAATTAAAACCACAATGAGATATCACCTTACCCAATCAGAATGGCTTTTATTAAAATATCCAAAAACAATAGATGCTGGAATGGATGCAGAGAGAAAGGAACACTTATTCACTATTGGTGGGACTGCAAACTAGTACAACCTCTATGGAAAACAGATGGAGATTCCTCAAAGAACTAAAAGTAGACCTACCATATGATCTAGCAATCCCACTACTGGGTACTTACTCAAAGGAAAAAAGTCATTTTATCAAAAAGACACCTGCACTCGAATGTTTACTGCAGCATAATTCACAGTTGCAAAGATATGGAATCAACCCAAGTGCCCATCAATTCATGAGTGTATTAACAAAATGTGGTATATGTATACTATGGAATACTACTCAGCCATGAGGAAGGATGAATTAAGGCCTTGCAACAATTTGGATGGAACTGGAGACTATTATCCTAAGTGAAGTATCTAAAAAATGGAAAAACAAAAACCACACATACTTGTTATTAAACTGGAACTAACCAGTGAGCATATATGTGCACAGAGGGAAGTAAAACTCAGTGGAAATCAAGCACAGGTGGAAGGGGGAGAAGGAGATGGGTGAAAACCTACCTAACAGGTGAAATGAACACTATCTGAGTGATGGGCACACTTACAACCCTGACTCAAGCATAACAAAATCAATATATGTAACCAAAAACATTTGTACCCCCATAATATTTTGAAATAAAATAAAATTTAAAAAGAATAATAAAGCCTATTGACTATATAACTACACTCTTACTTTAGAAATAAAACATCAATACATGAGGCCCTTTGTTCATCTTCATGGTTTCCCCATAATGCATTCTTCTCCCTCCCCAACAAATGTCACCACCATCCTAAATATTATGTTTACAATTTTTCTTGATTTTTTTCATAGTTTTGTGTGTGTTTTGGTGTGTATGTTTGTGTTTATGTGCACATAAGTAATGTGTGTATATATCTATGTATATATACTTAGGTGTGATTTTGAACTTTATATAAATAGGGTAATGTAGTACAAATTCTTCTGTGAAATGATTTTTCACACACAAAAATTTTTGGGAAATTCATTCACATTCAAGTGTGAATCCATAGCTTAATTTTCTCTTCTATATAGTACTTCATTATGTAAACACACTATACCACTATTTATCATGTTTTTGCATTGGACATTACATTGATTCCAGGATTTTTTTAATTACAAAAGATGTTGTCAAACACTTTTGTATGAATCCTTTCTGAACCTGTCCAAAAATCTACTCTAAGGACTGGTACTCTAGAACATCAGTGTGTGCCCAGTCAACAATATCAGAGAAGCTGTATTTCCATAGTAGCCTATGAACATCCATAATGCTCAACATTCTTACTTGAAATTAAGATTTTTCCCCGATCATGTTGAATGTATTATATAATGATATCTCACTGTGGTTTTAATTAGCAATTCCCTTTTACTAATTAGGTTGAACATATTTATATATTTATTAGTTATCTTTCATCTCCTGTAAATTTTCATATCTTTTGTTATTTTTTCCTACTGAGTTTTATATTCTTTGATGTATTGACTTTTAGGACTTTTAATATGTATAAGTATATATATATAGTATGTGTGTGTGTGTATATATATATCTCCATCCCCTGGATATTACTCTTCCCAATTAAATATATTGCAACTATCTTCTCCTATCTTCTAAGATTGGCTCATTTTTCTCTTTTAATATTGTCTTTTGATAATTAAAAATTTTTAGTTTTACTGTATGGTAATTTTTCAATCCTTACTTTAAGTGACTACAAATATGTCTTGCTTAAGAAATCCTTGTCTAACCCCTAGTCAAAGAGATTATGTCCTATTTTTTTAATAAAAAAAAATTAAAGCTTTGTCTTTGATGTTTATCTTTATTCTACCTGGAATTGATTTTTTTAATATGGAATAATGTAGATATTAACTTTTATACTTCTCCATGTAATTAGTTGGATTAATTGGGCCAAAATGTGTTTGTTTACTCGAGTTTCATCCTTCCCCAGTGATCTGCAATGCCAATGTCATCTCTATCTCATGTCAGTTTTCTTATATCCATGAGTCGGTGTTTGGAAACTTTGCCTATAATTTTGGTCTAATTTTATATCTTGCCCTACAACTGTAAAACATTGACTCAATTAATATAACTTTTTAATAGATCTTGAATTCTGGAAGGACAACACTCTCTTTCTCTTTCTCTTCTGTGCACACACGCGCATACACACCCCCAGGGTGTTCTACAATCGCAACATTCAGGACTGTCTTGGCTTTTTAATTCTCTTTCCTCTCTCACATGTATTTTAGAATTAACGTATCAATATCCACAAAATATATATGTTGGTATTAGATTAGAAATAAATTGAACTTAAAAATCATTTTCAGGAGAATTTACATCTCCTGAAATGTCATCTTATTTTAAAATGGTATATATTTAGATTATTAAGTATGAAATGTCCAATTTCCTTACATACTAAGTTTGGCAGTTGATATCTCTGACATTTCACTTTGACACTTCTTGTTTTATTTTTATTGTGAAGGTGCATTCTCAGTCTTTCAAAAGCATATTTTGGCTTGTGATTATCTTTCAAATGTTTTTAGAGTGATTTTTGTGAAACCATGGATAAGTCAAAAATTCGAGTTATTTTTTAATATGAGTTCCGTCGTGGAACCAATGCAGCACAGACAGCTCAAAATGTCAACAAAGTGTTTGGGAAGGATGTGGCCAATGAACGCACAGTACGTAGATGGTTTGAGAACTTCCTTTCTGGTGATTTTAATCTTGAAAATGACCCATGTGGGCGACCTCAACCAAGGTGGATAATAATGAGCTGAAAGCACTAGTGGAAGCAAATCCATATCAACCTACGTGTGAATTAGCAGCAAGGTTTGATGTTACTATTCCAACAATACTGGACCATCTGAAACGAATCGGCAAGGTAAAGAAACGAGATAGTTGGGTTCTGTATGAATTAAATGAGCATCAGCAGAGAAATCGTCTTACAGCTTGCCTTTCTTTGCTGTCATGACATAAAGGCAAACCATTTCTACATTGTATGGTTACATATGATGAAAAATGGATTCTTTTTGACAATCACAAGCATTCAGCACAATGGTTGGGTAAAGATGAAGTGCCGAAACACAGTCCAAAACCGAATATTCATCCAAAAAAGCTAATGGTGTATATTTGGTGGCCCAGAGCTGGTATTATCCACACAGCTTCATGAAACCTGGTCAATCGATTACAACCGGTGGCTACTGCAGCCCATTGGACAAAATGATGAGGATGCTTGTGATTAAGCAGCCAAGATTGGTTGATAGAGACAGGCCAATCCTCTTTCTAGATGACATTCAACCACATGTCACATAAACAGCTCTGCTCAAACTACAGCAGCTGGATTTGGAAACTCTCTGTCATCTACCGTGTTCACCAGACCTTGCACCAGCTGACTACCACTTCTTCCAGGCTTTGGACCACTTCTTGCAAGGAAAAATATTCAATTCTCAACAAGCTGTGGAAAACGCCTTTCACAATTTCATTGCCACTCGCTCTCCAGGCTTCTTTGCTGCTGGCATAAGCAAGTCACCTTTAAGATGGCAAAACTGTGTCAATAGTTTAGGCACATACTTTGATCAATTGTACTGCTTCTTTTGACATATACTAAACTATACTTTTGATTCGGAATTGGGCATTTCATATTTAATGACCTCTTTCTCTCTCTCTCTTTAGACCTTCTGTTATGTGTTTAAAATGTTTCATACTCTTTTTCATAACAGACTTGCATGCTTTATATTACACTGATTCCTCTGTATGTATTTTTGTTCTTATTATAAGTGACATCCTACTGACTACATGTAGCTATAGTGTAGAAGTGCAAACTTCATTTGTGTATTAATTTTTTTATCTTGCATGATTGACAAATCCTATTAATTCAAATAAATGTCCACTATATTCTCTTAGCTATTACTTGTAGACATTTTGTTTATTCTTTTCACCCCAAATCGTTTTATCTCTTGATTGTTTTTCTAGCTTTTCTTCGCTGACGGAGACCCATAAGGATTCTTTACTTGGGCTCTATAAACCCATTAGGAGCCTGTAGATAACAATGTGTTTCAATATAATTGGTTTTCTTTTTAACTTGAATTAATTTTGTGCATTTAGAAAGTTTTTGTTGCCTTATTTTGGATGGATTTAGGTTTCAAGTTTTTTTATTTGTGCATGTCTTTTACCTTCAATTCTCTTTCACCACATACAAACAAACTTTCCAAATACAGATGTTATATCTGACATTTCTGTACTTTGAGTGATCTTCCTAGAAATTATATAGTGTCTATTTAAATTCAAAAATTTATAATATTAACTGGTATATTTATTCTCTTCACAAATAATATGATAAACTTATTTAACTATTCTGTTAACTTATGTGCTGTGTTAGATATTTCTCTTCTAACTTGTTTTTAATAACTCAAAGCTGAACTCTTGATGACTTTTTATTTTTAGGTCAGCTTCTAATTCAATAAGTTTTAATCTGTCTAATCTTTCTTTGAATCTTTCCATTGAGCTCTTGACATTAATTAGGATATTTCTCTTTGTAGTATTCTATTTAGTTCTTTTCAAATTACTCTGGTGATAGATTTTGTATGTTACGCATAATTTTATTTCACCTTTCATTTCTCTAAACATGCAAGATAGCCTTATTTTCTGTCTTATACAGTAATTCCAATATCACAAGTATATTTGTATTCTAACTTTAGAGTTTCTAATTTCTGCTGATTCCACTTCTCATGTGTTTGTGGTGTTTTTGATTTTGAGATCATATTCACTGAAACTTGATCTATGGGATTTCTTTAAGGTCTTGGTTGTGAGGTAATTTCCCAGAGAAGATTTATCTTTGTTTTTATGAGGTACCTTGGGCCTTTATCATTTCAGACTACTTTAAATTAAATTCTTAGTCTTTTCCTGTGGGCATGAAAGTAGTTTGAATCTATGTTCCAAACATTTGTTAGAGTTTTCCTATTTCCTATTTGTTTTACTAGTCCAGAATTTCACTTAAAGTTGTTCCCTTTCAAGTTCTTGATTTTATGCAGGGGTCTACAAACTTCTTATATAGTGAATCCCATCTTTTTATAGCCAAAATTTGAGAACACTGGAGATTATCAGATACCTTTAACAGCCATCTGCTTTGGGGTTTGTATACTTCCTGGGTTTACGCTTTCCTTATATTTTTTGCACCTGATAATTTCCTTTATTGTTACCCACTCATCCATGCACTACAATTGCTTATTTTAAGTTATATTTTATATTTGTTTTGTAGTAGCAGAATTTTAATCTTATCTAATCTTATCATACAGTAATCTATTACTGTAAATAAGAGTAGATTTGTTTAAATGTATAAAACCAAGATATTTTCATGAGTATATTTACATAGTTCATCTTTGGAAACACATATGTGATATAAATATGTATTCATACATATTATAAAAACTATATGATAAATTAATCCATAATTATTGTTTGACATTTAGATATTTTTTAAAATATCTGCTTATATCTCCTTGTTTACAGATTTTAATAAAAACAAATAAGCCAAAACACACAAAAAAAGCAAAATTTGGGGGAGATGATCATTTCTTGATTAATTTCTTTCTTTGACTTTTTTGGTGAAAATGTGATTTGCAACCCACTGCATTTATTCACAATGTGGTAGAGAGTAACCAGCAGAGCTAACGTAGAGCTGGTAGTGAGAGAAGGTTATTCTAATCAGGGAGTGTTTGAGCAGAGATCTGAATGTCAAGGAATCAGAGAGGTGGAAATCTAAGAGAAGCTTATGGAAGATACAGCAGCAAATACCTCATGGTGAGAACAGCTCAGGATTTTAAGGAAATGGAAAGATTAGTTGCCTGGTGTATAGCAACGAAGGGCGAGTGGAATGTGGTAAAAGGTTCTCATAGGCCAGCAAGGGCTAGATTGATGTGGGACACTGAAGTCCAAAGAAATGCATTTGAATATCGTTATAATGGCTGAAGGAAGCCACTGTCAGTTTTAAGATCTCATAAAGCTGCACTTCTTCATACTTCTACTTTTCTGGTTGGTTTAAATTTTGATTGTATTCTTATATAATTTATGCCACAGCACTTTGAATTCAGTGTTAGGTAGATCTTAGTCAGAAATCACCCCAGTACTACATGGGCCTGTATACTTGGAAGGGCCATACAGCCTGTGCTCCTACTTTCCTATATAGATATTCTCTCTTGGAATGTACCCTAGCCCAGACCATAGCAAAGTCAGGCTGGCAGGTAATTACCTGTGCAGGTAGCAGTTACAGGGAGTTTCAAGTGGAGTATAGTTGAGGATGACAATGGTAATAATGCCAACTCATAGAAGTTGACAAAACTCACACAAAGAATATAATCCAATTGTGTCTAACATCCAATGTGGACTGTGAATAAGCCACTGATGACACTCTTCAAGGGAAGATGGACTATATCTAAAAGCAGGTAGACTGAAAAATGATATTTTTGTTCTAGCACTATGCTAAAAAGTATAAATCTGTTTATTGTATGGATATTTAGGTAGTCACCATTATTCTAGCACCAATATATCCTATTCCTGGCCTCAAATTGCAACTTTTTATGCATGCAATCAGTTTCCCAAGTTTCAAGGCAGAATTTCTTCCACTCAGGAACTCCGGTTTTCATATTCGAGTTTCTGTTCAGACTCTAGAAATAAAAACTCTGTTGTTTTTCTCCTGAGTCCCTCTTGTGGGTTTCTTGTATGCCAGATGAAAATATTGGCAGAATAGAGAATGATGTTATTTAGAAAAATCATAACTTGGACCTTTCTCCACTTTGGAGAATGGGGGAAGAAAATTATATATCAGTATATGCTATATTCTCTTTGTCACAGCTGATGTATAGAGATTAATTCTAACAGGATGATTTGCTGTTAAAGTCTAAATTATAAAAAATCCCATCTTACATACAGAGACAGTGAAGTGTTTTAAAAATAGAGAAGTGTTATTCAAATGAAACCTATTTTAAGCAATATTCCAAATATAATGACTGGTTTTCTTCAGTGCTTTTATGATTTAAATTTTTTTGTTATTTATTTTTTATTTTCATGTGCTTCATCTTATTTAGTTGATAATAGACTTATGTAGAAAGGCAGACACTGGACTGTACATGAAGGAGGATGGAATTTCAGTGGATTCATTAAGCCTGAAATGTATTCAAGTCTTAATAAAATAATTTAAAAGCCAAAATTATGGATATTTGAGCAAGGCCACTATTTTAGCTAACACCCTGAGCAGTTCCGTCTGCTGAAGGTACTAGGTGAACAACCTCATAGTGTGGAGAGGGGTATGATACCCAAGGGATAGTATCGGAAATTCAAGGGGAGTAAATGTAGTTTAAAAACGTATATCCAAAATTGTTATTGTTTTATTTTAGTTTCAGACACAAACAATTTAAATAATATTAAGGGAGGGTCAAACTTTATATGGATCGATCTGAGACTTTCATATAAATCAAAAGAAGCATGGGTAAAAATAAAAATAATAATTAGGAAGTGCCCTTGAGTAATCCTAATAATTATAGTAACCTGTGATATAGTTGAGTCATATATGGTTCCTTGTAAAATTTTACCTCCCTTGAGAGATAGACCTAGAGAAAATATGTATCTTGCAATGTGAGGGTATTCTATAAGTTGTAGACTTTTACATACATCTGAGACAATTACATACAGCCCAATGACTCTTTCTTTCTCTCTCTCTTTTTTTTCCATGTATAATTTCTTCAGGGGACTACCTTACTTGAGCTTTTATCCACATGACAGCTACAGAAGTGGCAATTTGCCAGTGATCTGTCTAATTTGATTCATGTAGATACAAATCAGGTGAACCAAACACTAGAGAAAATCCCTTCCTTTATAAGATGTGTGCATACACTAATGGTTTTCATCTTCAAAACAAGCAATAGACACTGACTAATTAAACTCTGGGAGGGCATTATGGAATGGCAGCTTACACCTTCAGATATCATGGGGATTACTCACCCAATAGAATAGAAGAAATTAGATTGTACAATTATAGAATCAGATAATTTTCTGAAAGGGTCCTTATAAAAGACCCATTATTTTATATCTATTGAAGTTGTTAGAAATGTCTCCTTAACCTAACTATATCCACATTCCAATGCCTTTATCTTAAATTGTAGTTAAGTCACTGGTTGAAGTGGAGAGTAAATCTGAGCTTTCTCCTCTAGCTCATGTTTGTTGTCTGTTTTCAAAAGTAATGAAAGGACAGACAGGATTAAAATATATACATTGAGAGAGGAAGAAAATATTTCAGAAAATATATAAACATGCTCTTTGTCACATGTGCAGTTGGAGTGGCAAAGAGGTACTACACAAAAACTTGGGAGTAAGAAAATAGTACTGCAATCAGGGATTCCTTCCATAAAAGTACATCTATAAAGATCTGAACAGACTTCTATTTCTACTAATATGGCTTCCTATGAAGTCAAACTGAGCCCCTTGCTGAAAATCAAAACACCAGAAAAAATAAAAAATCTTGAAAGATATCCCTAAAATCAAGGATAGTAAAGAATTATCAGATCAAATCTAAGTGAAGGTAGGACTCCAGAAAGAAATAAGAACTTTGAAACCATGTTTTCAGTAATTTGCCAAACTTGGATCATTGAAATGATAGTTTACATATGTTAGAGGGCTATGGGAAGCAGAAAAGAAAGTCTATGGCCTACAGAAGTTGGAGAATTTCACTGGGCAGAGATTTTGCCCCGTGAGACTGATGCCCAAAGATCTATAAATTCAGTGTAAGGATAAACCCAGAAATTACCCACTCAAATGGAACCTTTGGCACCTTACAGAGAAAGAAAATAAAATGTTATAATATCAAGTGGGGACATATGTGATTCTGCATTCCAGTGAATATAAACAAACAAAAAAAGCAAACAATATCTTAAGCCTTAAATTAACTTGAGTTAAATTGTTTTAATAGTGTTTTCATAAGCACTTGATAAAAGTAAAGCTGGCTAACTCTAGAGGAACACAATTTCATTCTTTTTGTAAATGATTTGTTGATTTTGTAAATGATTAAAAAAATTAATTTTTAAAGAAAATGAGTAGCCATTCTCAAAATATTATTAGACATGCAAAAAACCCAAGGACTATGAGCAAGAACCAGCAGAAAAAATAAAGAGTAGAAATCAATATGCAAATACTTCAGATACTAGAGTGACCAGGAACAGAAAATAATAATGCTTCCTGTATTTAAAAAAACAAATTTTAAATACCAACAAAAAATCTTACATAAAAATCATTTAAAAGTATTTTTCAAGCCCTGAATGTAATTTTTAGGAAAAAAACTAATAATTGAGTTTTAACTCAATAAAGGGATTTAACAGTGGTTTAAAATAGCTTAAAAAATGAGTGAATTATTTTTAAAAATAATAAAGATAAGAAGAATGCATCTAGAGTAGGGCACAAACAGACAGACTAAAAGATATTAAAAGTAGGGCACATTAAGAGTTATCTAGTCTACAGCAAGAAGTTCTAACTAATATGTAATCAAAGTATCAGAAATATATGAAATAGGGAATGGAGACATATCAAGTATTTGAGAACACAACATCTGGGAATTTCTTACAATTGGTGAAGTATGCCTGCTGATTTAAGAAGCTAAAACCAGAGATAAATAAAAGTAAATATACAAATATCATTATAATAAATACTACAGAATATCAAAGACCAAAAAACAAACCAAAAATTTTTAAAGGAATCAGAGAAAAATAGAAGATTATTGTCAAGATTTAGACTGACATCTGACTTACCAACATCAAAAATCAGAGCCAGAAAACAGTGGAATAATGTATTGAGTCAACCAAGAGGAAAATGACCGTTAAGCTACTTACCACTACTCAACTAGTTGTATTTCAGAATGAAAAAGAAAGAAAAATATTTTTGAACAAAGAGAAATTGAATGTGCTAACAACAGACCCTTATTGATGGAAATTATAAAGAATTTTCTTAATACAGTACCAAGGAAGGCAGTTTAGTTGGGAATAATCCAATCTGCAAAGGTAAAGTATTTTTTATCACACACAGTGTTTAGAATTTTTGGTACAAAATGAGAACAAAAAGTAGACAGATATTTGGCTAGATTTTTATTTTTTTAACTGTCTAAAAATAGTGTCTCCTTCACTGCCATCACCCATTATAGGTGGCTTCTAATGCCCTGAGGCAAAAGCCATCAAATGCCTCATCTCTACTCCTGTTATGCTGGAGAAGTTACTTGAAAGGCAACCTACTCCACCCCTTTGATCCTCCCCATACACAGACAAACACACCTGGATGTGCAGCCAAAAGGCAGTTCACCTTGGCATTATTCAAAAATAACACCATTAGAGATCTGACTATATATAAAATCTCACCAGGACCAAAACTCTCTCTTCTCTTTTTCTCTTTCTACCCAGACATAAGAGAATCATCTTGCATTTCCCCTTTCCCTCTTCTCTTTGTTCCTTGTTTTGCTTATACCTGAGTATATAATAAAATTTCAAGTTGCTTGAGATCACCAGTTTGATATGGTATGTTTTGACATTCAATACCTTTAAATGGGAGAAAATGGCACACCTGATGATGGGCCAAGTTGGACCATAACATATCCCTTTCTTGGTATTGTACTGAATGTACGGTGAGTAGATAGAAAGTTTTCCTAAAAGTTATATCTGAGATGCAGGAGGGATAAATAAAGAAGTGAATGTGTAGGTGAGACTAAACAAATATTAATGGCACAAACAATATTAACCAAAAGAGAGCTGGTATAATTATGTTGACATCAAATAAAGGAAAAGAGTTTATGTTAAAAGATAATATCATGTCATGAAAAATGTGACTTATTTAATCAAGAAGCTAGGGCAATTTTAAATTTGCATGCATTTAAAAATCTAGTGGCAAATATATATGAGGCAAAAATTGATACAACTATAAGGGGAAAAAGATAAATCTGAAGTGTTAGTGGATATTAAAATATTACTTTCTCATTATTTATAAAATAGACAAAAATAATCAATAACTAAGAGTATTTTTAAAACAAAATAGGCAAAAACTGAACAAATTGATATATTAAACACTGCTCCAACAACCACAGGATGCACATTCTTTTCAAGAATGCATGGAACATTTAAAAAACTTGATCAAATATATGTTCATCCATCAAATTTGAACAAATTTCAAAAGACCAAAATTATACAGTGTATATTCATTGACTTCAATACAATAAAGTTGGAAATCATTAAGTAAAGGCAAAACAGAAAAATAAACATATTTAGAATTAATACACTTTATATAACTCATAGGTCAAATAAGAGATCAGGTTATCTTTTCAGAAATATTTTAAAAATGAGCACTTAGTGAGAAACTTTTGGACTTACGTGTGTATATTAGAAAAGAAGAAAGAATTAAAATGAATAAGTTAAGCATCTATCTCATGAAGTTTGGCAAAGAACAGCAAAATAAATCCATAGGAAATGAATGATAGTGGAGAGAATAAGCAAAGCCAAAAACTGATTTTTAGAAAAAGCTAATAAAATTGACAAATTTCTATAGATATTGCTGACAGGAGAGAGATAGAATAAGAGACAGAACAAATAACTAATATCAAAGATGAAAAGGGATTCTCTTCACAGCTGTTGCCTATGTTAAGTAGTAACAAGGATAAATTTTAAAAAACTCTGTAAAAGTAATTCAAACATTTAGATGAGGTGGAAAAAATATTTAACTGAATCAAAATAAAAACAGAAACTCTAAATTTCCCTATATCTATTAAAGAAAATTAATTGGCAATTTAAAAAATAAGAGAGAAAAAAAATCTTTCAGAAAAACAAACAAACAAATAAAAACACTCCAAGACAAGATGTCTTGATAATGCCAAGTTTTACCAAATATTTAAGACCCAGTAAAAATTCTGATTTCTTTCTTATCTTTTCTTTTCTTTCCTTTTCCACTTAATAGGTTGATTCTAAAATTTATCTCAAATTGTAAATGGACAAGATTATCCACAAAATTCTTGAAGAAAACAAAAACATGGAGTTATGTGTTCTCTAAATATCAAGATTTATAATAAAGTTATAGTAAATAAACAAGGTAGAATTAGAGGAGATATATAAAAATAGATAAACAGAAAATACAATTCAAAAAATATACTGGCATATATGAACAGAACTGGCATTGCAGATGAAAGGGAAAGGAGGAAGCTTTCAATCAAAGGTCCTAAGAAAATTAGCTATACATTTGAAAAAAATAAATTAAGATTTCAATGTTATACAAAAAACAAAAATCAACTCCAGGTTGATTATAGTTCTAAATATGAAAGCCAAAACAATTAAGCTTTTCAAAGAGAACAAAAGTGGATGCTTTTAAGACTCAAGGGGAGGGGAGGATTTTTAAAATAATACAAAAAAAATCACAGTTAACAAAAGGAAAAGTGAAGCAATTATGTAATGGTGATGTGAGGATCTCTGTGGACCTTTCACAGTGACAGAAGCTGTATTTTGGGCAGGTGTGGTTAAGAAGATAGGGTTGATACTCACCCTAGCTCCCAGTCCAAAGGAACAGCTTCTTCCAAAAAGGGGCAATCTACGAACATTTCTTAGGTTTGTGTTGAAGATGCTCTGCTCTAGGCGAGCATGAGAGAGATCAAGTCGTGCTTCCTCTACCCAGGGCCTGATCATAAGGCAGAAACTCTACCTCAGTAAGAGCAAGCTGGTTGCTCTAGCCACAGCTCTAGCCACAGCTCATGGGAAGAGTGAAGGTTAAAGTTAAGAAGATCAGGGAAAGAGACACTCAAAGAGAAATAAAATAAAACTGCTGTCATTCCTGGGAATGAGGTTCAGGGTAAATAGGCACATACCCAATACTGCACCCTTTGAAAAGCAAAATTAGAGGCTGCACAATGAGGGAGAAATGGACTTTATTGAAATAGGCAACACTATTAAACAAATAAAAAGCAAACAAACAAATAACAAAGCAAGCACTTTATTTGGGGAAGGGTGGACAGTATCAGAGTTACTAACCTATATCACATGTTTCTAATTTTCAACAAAAACAAATGATGTATGCAAAGACACAGGAAAGTATTAGCCATACAAAAAAAATAAAGAGCAGCCAACAGAAACCGCCTTTAAAAGTGACCAGATGTTGGCATAGTAGAAAAATACATCAAATCACCTATTATAAATATAAGCAAAATTTATATTTATTTATGATATTTATATAATTTTAATAAATATTAAAAGTCATATAATTGATATTAAAAATTCACTAGGTGATTCAACAGTAGATTTGAGTTAGAAAAAGAAAGAATCTTCAAACTTGAATACAGATTGACAGAGATAAAGGAATCTGAGAAACAGAGAGAAAAAAATAAAGAGAAATGAATAGAGGCTTTGACAAACATGGTCACCATTAATTGTGCCTAGATACATGCAATGGGAGCACCAGAAGGAGAGAAGAGAAAGAAAGAAGGTAAAAAATAATTTAAATAGTCAATGGAAGGAAACTTCCCAAATTTGATATATCTTAATATTCACATATAGGAAGCTCAATAGACATCAAGTAGGATGAACATTTTAAAAAATCCCACATCCAAACACATTATAAGCAAAACATTGAAAGCCAAAGGCAAAGATAAAAAGTTGAAAGTAGGAAGAGAAAAATGACTCTTCACAGCCAAGGGAAGCTTAATAAGATAGTAAGCTATTTTCTCACCTGAAACAAAGAAAATCAGAAGAAATATTGACATATTTGAAGTGCTGAAAGAAAACAAACAAAAAATAAAAAAAACCTGCCAACCAAGAATATTATACTAGCAAAAATATATTTCAAATATCATGGTGAAATGCATATATTCTCAGATAAATGCAAACTGACATTAATAGTTGGTAGCAGACCCATCTTACAAATAGAAATTATTCAGGCTGAAAGAATGTTATGGGCTGTGTTTTGCTTACTACATACGGTGAAAATATCCTTCAAGAATGATAAAGAAATAAAGACACTTCTTGATATTTTAGTCAAGAAATCAAGACTAAAAAATTTTTCACAAACATACCATTCTTTTCCAATAATTAAAGGCGTTTTTATAAACTGAAAGGAAAAATACAAAAAGAATCTTGAGACATCAAGAAAGAAGAAACATAGTAAGCAAAGATGCAGAAAGTTCATGACCTATCATAGTTTGATTTACAATTTTTCAACTTTATGATGATGTGAAATACATTCAGTAGAAATCATACTTCAGTACAGTATTGAATAAGTTACATGAGATATTCAACACTTCATTATAAAATAGGCTTTTTGTTAGATGATTTTTCCCAACTATAGGGTAATGTAGATGTTTTGAGCACATTTAGGGTAGGCTAGGCTAAGCTATGATGTTTGGTAGATTAGGCATATTAAATGCATGTGTGACTTATGATGTCTTCAATTTATGTTCAGTTTATCCAGAAGTAACCGCATTGTAAGTTGAGGAGCATCTGTATAGGCAAATACAATAGACTTTCCTTCTCCTCTTGAGTTTCCTAAATTATAGTTGGTGTTTGAAGCAAAAATCATAACTCTGTCTCATGTACTTCTAAATGTAGGCAGAGAAAATATTTAACACAATTAAACTATTAATGAGTGAAGGTAAATGGATGAAAGGCAGCTAATATTTCTATGTTTCATTTTAACTGGTAATATTACAGTACCAGTAGAAACACAAACTTACATTGTGATAAATGTTTTATCTGTAATATACAACAAACAGAAACCACAACAAATATCTATACAAAGAGATACATTTAAAATGCTAGAGATAAATAATAGTGAAATTCTAAAAATATTCAAGTATACTAGAGTAAGGCAGGACAAAGAAAACACAAAAAGTAAAAACAGAGACAACATACAGAAAATAAAAGAAAAAATGGTGGACTTAAGACCTAAAATATCAATAATTACATTAAATGTAAAAGATCTAAATGCACCAATGACAAAAATTGGCAGAGTGGATTATAAAATGTGACCCAACTATAAACTGTCTACAAGAAACATACTCCAAATATAATGCTATAGGAAGAGTGAAAATAAAAAGCATACAAATATCAAAAAAGATAATACAAAAAGATGTAGCAATATTAATATCAAAGTAGACTTCAGAGAAAAGAAAATTATGAGTGTAGGAGATCATTATATAATGACACAAAGGTCAATCCACAAAGAAGACATACCATGTGTAAGTACCAAACAACAGAGCTGAAAATGTATGAATCAATAAATATAGAATTTAAATGATAAAACAACAAATGAAAAATTATAGTGGAGAGTTATATGTTCCTCTTTCAACTATTGTTAGACCAACCACAAATTATTACCAGAGGTATAAAAGGAAAACTCAACAAAATTCTCAACAACATGCTCTAATGATTATAGAATACGCCAATCCACAGCAGCAGAATATACATTTTATTCAAGTGCCCACAAAATATTGACCAGGATGGACCATGTACTGAGTTATTAAATTAGCGTCAAAAATTTTTAAAAATTGGAAGAATCCAAATTATGTTCTTTGATCACAATAGAAGTAAAGTAGAAATCAAGAGAGAGTTAACAGAAAATTCTCCAAATACTTGCAAAGTAAATCTGCATGTCTTCATAATGCATGGGTCAGAAAGGAAGTCTTAAGAGAAATAATAAAATGAGCTGAATTAAAATTAAATTACATTTTGTCAAAATTTGTAGGACACAGATAACGCAGTGCTGATTGTAATTTACAGCACTAATGGCAAATATTAGAAATGAAAAAAGTCTTAAATCAATAATATAGGATTCTAATGTAAGAATCTACAAAAAGAGTAAGATAAAATCAAAGCAAGTATAAAAAAGAAAATATAAAGATTAGAATATAAATCAAGAAATTTGAAAAGAGGAAAAATAGAGAAATATTGATGAAAAACTGATACTTTCAATTCTTTGGAAGTATCAATAAAATTGGCAAACCTCTGGCAAGTTCTGACAAAAAAAAATACAGAGAAAATTTAAATCTGCCAATCTCAGGAATGAAGCAGAGGATATCACTAAACCCTGCAGGCATCAAAAGAAAAAGAAAAAATTACTATGAAACACTTTATACATATAAATTAGACAACTAAGTAGAATTGGACTTATTCCTCAATAAACACAAACTACAACAGCTGATCCAATATGAAATGGATCATATGAGGAGCCCTTTAACAATTAACAAAATTAAACTCATAATTTTAACACTTCTCCAAAAGAAATCTCTTGGGCAAAATAATTTCACTGGCAAATTCTACCAAAATTTTAAAGACATACTAACACCAATTCTACACAATCTTTTCCAGAAAATAGAAGAGGGGGAACATTTCATAATTCCCTTTATGATATAGCTGGAATATTTGTCCTTTCTGTGTATCTCATGTTGAAATTTGATCCTCAGTGTTGGAGGTAGGGCCTGGTAGGAGGTGTTTGGGTCAAGGGGATGGATTCCTCATTAGTGGTTTGGTGCCTTCTTCATGGTAATAAGTGAGTTCTTGCCCTACTAGTTCTTTCAAGATATGATTGTTAAAAGGAGATTGGCACCACCTCTGTCTCTTTCTTGCTCCCTCTCTCTCCATGTGACACACCAGCTCCCCCTTCACCTTCTGCCATGATTAGAAGCTTCCTGAAGCCCTCACCAGAAGCAGATGCCTGCCCCATGCTTCTTGTACAGCCTGCAGAACTGTTAAGCAAATAAACTTTTCTTTATAAATTACCCAGCCTTAGGCATTTCCTTTACAGCAACACAAAATGGACTATCACTCATTATTCCAAAACCAGACAAAGCCAGCACCAAAAGAAAAAGAAAAAATAAGTAAACACCAATATCCTTCATGAAAATAGAAGAAAAATCTTTCATAAAATACTATAAGCATATATTAAAATCATTGTATGTATACAAATGGGTTATCAGCAAAGTGTCAGTATTTGAAATCATTATATACCAATTTCCAGTTTAGATTATAAATTAAAAGAATGCACATTGTATGGGGGTATGACCAAATGGGGTTTTTATATTCCAAAGTACAAAGGTTTAGTATGGTCCAGTAAAAAAATTTGAGAATTAAATGCAATGCATTTACAATACTAAAAAAAAAGAAAGATCAACAAACAAGACCACTATAGCTAACATTGCAATTAATGGTGAGAAACTGAATGCTGCCCCCCTAAAACCAGGAACAAGGCAAGGATGTCTGCTGTCACTACTATTATTCAATATGTTTCCAGAAGTTCAACCAAAACTGTTTCTGTTTGTAGTTATCTACATAGAAAACACCAGGTAATCTACAAAAAAAAATCTAGAACCAAAAAGAGAGCACCACAATTGTGTAAGAAATTATATAAATATTTAAAAAATCAATTTCCATATGCAACAATGAACAAATTGACACCAGAATTTAAAATGCAATGCCATTTACAATAACTAAAAAAAAAAAATTGAAATCTTAGGTATAAATCTAACAAATCATGTTTAGGAATTGAACATTGAAAATGGAAAAATGTTGATGAAACAAAAATCAAAGAATCCCTAAATAAATGGGATTACATACAATGCTCATGAATTTGAAGATTCAACAGGGTAAAAACATCAATTCTACCCAAATAAGTATTCTAGTATGAAATAGAATTCATATCAAAATTCTTGCAAGACTTTTTGTACATATAGACAATATTATTCTGAACTTTACATAAAAAGGCAAAAAAAAAAATAGAATAGCTACACCAAATTTGAAGAAGAAGAAAGTGGGAGGAATAAGTCTACTTGATTTCAAAATGTATCATATGGCACATTTACCAAATCTTTGTAGTATTAGTGGAGCTATAGACCCATAGATCAATGGAGGAAATAGAGAACCTGAAAAGGGACAAATAAAAATTGCCCAGTTGATTTTTGACAAAGGTGCAAAAACAATTCATTAAAGGAAGGCAATCTTTCCAACAAATGGTGGTGGATCAACTGTATATCCATAGGGCCCCCCCAAAAAAAAGGAAAAAAAAGGAGTCTCTTTCTAAAATTCAAACCTTATATAAACATTAACTTGAAATGGATCATGGATCGTGCAATGGATTTTAATATAAAATGTAAAACTATAAAACTTAGAAAAATGATAAAGGCATCTTTGGGCTAGAAAGGTAAGGCAAAGAGATCTTAGACTTAACACAAAAAGCACAATGCATAAAAGAAAAATTGATAAATTGAATTTCATCAAAATTAAAAACTTTCTTTATGAAAAGGCCTACAAAAAGACAAACCAAACCAAGACTAGAACAAGCTATTTGTAAAGCATATATCTAACAAAGAGCTAGTATCTAGAATATATAATCAACATACAAAATCAACTGTAAAAAAGGAAACAATCCAAGTAATAAATGGATAAAAGATACAAAGAGATATTTCCCAGAAGAGCATATATAGATGACAAATAATCCTCTGAAAATATATTCAGCATCATTAGTCAATTAGGAAAACACCAAATAAAATCATAATAAGATAACACTATATACCTGTCACCATGCTTAAATGAAAAATAGTCATAACACCAAATGCAAGTGAGGATGTGGAGAAACTATATCATCCATACATTGGTGTTAGTAGTGTAAAATAGTAAAGACACTCTGGAAAATGTCTCTGTGTGTGTTTTTTTAAAGTAAACATGTAAGTACCTCATGATCCCGCAATTGATTTCTGTGTGTGTGTGTCAGAGAAATGAAAATTTATGTTCACACACAACCCATACATAGATGCTTATAGCAGATTTCTTCATAATAGCCAAAAACTAGAAACAACCCAGCTTATTTAATGGGAGAATTGTTAAACAAATTGACATATCTACACCATGGACTACTACCAACCAATAAAAAGGAAGAAAAAAATACCGGTACACACAACAACCTGGATGACTCTTTAAAAAATTATGCTGAATGAGGATTCTGGTTCAAGATGGCTGACTATAGAAAAGTGAGAAAAAAACAAACACAAAATTAGCAAAGGAAAAGAAATAATAAAGATCAGAGTAGAACTAAACAAAATAGAGACTAAAAAAAAATACAAAGGATCAATGAAATGAAAAGTTTGTTCTTAAAAATATAAACAAAATTGATAAACTGCTAACTAGACTAAGCAAGTAAAGGAGAGTGAAAGCCCAAATACACAAAATTAGAAATGAAAAAAGAGACATAACAACCGATACCACAGAAATACAAAAGATCATTAGAGACTACTATGAATAACTACACAATAAGAAACTGGAAAACCTAGATAAAATGGATAAATTCCTAGACACATACAACCTAGCAAGTTTGAATCAGGAAGAAATAGAAAACCTGAACAGACCTATAATGACTAACAAGATTGAATCAGTAATAAAAAGTAACAAAAAAACCCCTGCGTGGTCTCACTCATATGTGGAAGCTAAAAAACTTGACCTCATGGATATAAACAATGGAACATTAGATACCAAAACCTGGAAAGGCATGATGAACAGAGGTTGGCTATGGGTACAAATATATAATTAGATAGAAGGAATAAGTTCCATTGTTTGAGAGCAGACTAGGGTGACTATACTTAGCAATAATAATATGCATATTTCAAAGCAACTGGAAGCGAGAACTTGGAATGATCCCAACACATAAAAATAAAATATGATCAAGGTGATGGATACCCCAAATACCCTGACTTGATCTATGCATGTAACAGGCACATGTACCCCATAAATATGTAAATTATATACATCGATTAAAAGAAAAAAACAAAATGTAAAAAAAAAAATTATGCTGAGTGAACAAAGCCAATCCCCAAAGATTCATACTATATGATTCCATTTATATAACATTCTTGAATAGAAAAAAAATATGAAAATTGAGAAGAGATTAGTGGTTGCTAGGGGTTAAGGAGTGGGTGGGGATAGAAGGGAAGTCATGTATATTTTGCATTATTTCTTACAACTATATGTGTATCTACAATTATCTCAAAATAAAATTTCAACTTAGAAAACTCAAGGAAGAAAACATGATTTAAAGAAACCAGTTAGATTGAGTATATATATTGATATATCTGTAACTTATATGCTATAAAACTTCTAAAAATTCCATGAAGAAAATAAATGGGATAAATCACCTTTCACATAATGTGGGAAAAAAAATAAATGACACAATTAATAAGTGGCCAAATGATCTCGATAGGTGGTTCTCTCAAGAAAATACACAAATTTTCAATAAATACATGAAAAAAATGAGTAACATTCTTAGCCATCAGTGATTTACAAATCCAAATCAGAATGAAGTACCACTCCAAGTACACTAGGATGTCTATAATAAACAAGACAGATAAGAACAAATATTGGCAAGGATTTGTAGAAATTGGAGCTATCATCTGTTGCTGGTGGGAATATAAATTGCCACAGCTTGTTTGGAAAAGTTTTGCAGTTCCTCAGAGTGCTAAACATAGGAGTTATCACATGATGCAACAATTACCCTCCTAGGTATGTACCCAAGAGAAATGAAACATATGTCCAACCAGATACATAAGCAAATGTCATACTGTTATTATTCATAATATCCAATAAATGAAACATCACAAATATTTATCACATAATAGATAAACCAAATGCAGTATAGTCATATGATGGAATGCTATTCAGGAATAAAAAGAATGAAGTACTGATACATGGAACAATATAATTAGACCTTGGAAACATTGTGATAAGTGAAATAAACCACTCACAAAAGAGCCTATATTATTATTATTCTGTTTACATAAAATATCAAGAATGGACAAATCTATAGAGAAAGTAGATTTGTGCCTGCCTAGGGCTGGGTGCTGGGACAAATGGGAAGTGACTATTAATGGCTATGGGGTTTCTTTTTGGAGTGATGAAAATATTCTAAAGTTAGATTGTGATGATGACTCTGCAATGCTGTAAATATAAACCATTGAATTGTACATTTTGAATGGGTAAATCCTATGGTATTGTATTATATCACAATAAACTTTTTAAAAATAAAAGGAGAAAAAAATGACAATATTTAAATTAATGACTTCTGTTTCTTACAGAAGAAAACTGCATAAGCAGCATGAATACAAGTTACAGAGTATGATATTTACAACATATGTGAGCAACAAAAGACTACTGTGCAGAATATATGAAAATATATTAAGAATAAATAAGACAAAAAGTATAAAAGAAAAATAGGCAAAACAGGCACTTGACAAAACAGGCAAGGTAGGCATTCTATTTCCAATAGAATGAACATGAAGAGTTATTATACTTAACCTTATTAATAATAATGGAATTTCAAATTAAAACCAATTGAAATAAATTTTCCTGTTAACAGATTGGCAGAAATTTTAGTCTTACCATAACACGTTTTGGTAAGAAGGTAAAGCAATAGATGTTGTGGTGAGAATGTAAATCAATCTGTTTCAGTTTTTGTGGGGAGGCAATATCCCAAGGTATTTAATAGCTGTTCCTTATATATAATAACCATCTCATAAATCTATATATCAACTTTTTTTTTTTTTTGTGGAGACAGGGTCTGCTCTGTTGCTCAGGCTAGAGTGCAGTGGCAGGATCATAAGTTAACTGCAACCTCCAACTACTGGGATCAAGCAATTTTCCTGCCTCAGCCTCTCAAGTAGCTAGGACAACAGGTGCCTGCCACTACACCTGGCTAATTTTTATTTTTTATTTTTTTGTAGAGATGGGGTCTCGCTATATTATGTTGCCCAGGATGATCTCAAACTCCTGGCCTCAAGCAATCCTGCCACCTCAGACTCCCAAAGTGTTGAGACTACAGATGTGAGCCGCCACTTCCAGCCTCAACATTTTATGTGACGATTAAATGAGTAGATATTTTTAAAGCACATAAAACAGTGTCAAGTATTCATTAAGAATGTAATAAATATTAGCTTGTGTTTGATGCCTAGATATGGTACTTGTTGTGGCCTATTAGGGGTCTCGGAATATATAAAACCATCTTCCCTCCCTGGATTCTCAAAATGATGAAAAAAAATGTAAGTAAATATTGAAGCATAAAGAACATTTCTCTTATTGGTAGAGCTCAGGTTAGAGTATGTGGTTTACGTTTTTGTGTGTGTAGATCTGTCACCGGCGTGGAAGGTCCTTGCTAACATCGTAGAAAAGGATCTCAGGCGGGCCACACTAAGTCAAGACAGCGATAGAGGCAAGTTTATTAAAACAAAAACACACTCTCAGGAAGGAGAATGGGCAAGCTTGGAAAGGAGCTGCGTGAAAGTGAAAGTATGACCTTGAGAAAGAAGAGCCGCCAGGCTCGGAAAGAGCATCTGCCTGGAAGTCTGGGCGTCAGCTACCTTTTATTCTCTGGGGTCAGTGCTTATATTATCCAATTATTGTCTCTCAGTTGGGCCTGCTCCTTATTTGGTCACCTTCCTGTCCATCATCTTAGTTCTTACCCGTAATTCCCCCATTTTCCCCACAAGAGGAGGTCAAAACAGAAATGCTAATTTATTATAATTATAGTATAATGAGGGAAGGGTTACTAGGGGTGACTTGGGTCCTGCGCTAGCACATGTGCTAATGTGGGAAAAGCCCGGTGTTTGCCGCAGTTCCTGCTTTTGCCTTGTTTAAGACTGACCACAGATCTGGCTGTTGAGATGACCACAGATGCGGCCTTTTGCTGGAATGAGTTGACTAACTTCTCCGTTCCCGCCTCCCTTGCTCATGTCTAACTGGCTACTCTAACAGACCTAGTATTAATAGTAATGAAGTCCAGAAAGAAGACATGTTCTTTTCCTCCCAACTGTGACACTGACAAACTTGGGTAGGCATTCCTATTTAAGACATTCAGTAAGAAGCAAAGGAAAATGCAAGCTTCTGTAGAGTTCACTTGAAAGAGGAAAGTGGAGGGTGCTAAGCAGAACCTGCTCTGTTACTCTTCCCAAATTTCAGTCAGTTGAGTCATACCCAAGATAGCTCAGTATAGTCACTGACAAAGGCCAAGAGCAGACTGAGGTTCCTGTGAAACCAAAGCTTCTCCCTACAAAAGTAATTGCTATATTCTTTGTTGGTTTTGTTAGATATAGGCATTTGCCAGGTTTTCTGCTTGATGATGGAATACCAGAGGCTTCTAGTAACCATTTCTTTTTTAACTAAAGAGGAAATGAATAAGAAATTTGATTCTGTTGCTGCAGGACTCCTGAGATTAACAAATGTTAATTTGATAAGCACACTATAACCATAACAATATTTTTAGCCTGTATCTAGTAGGAATACTCAGGGCAGAGTAGGCACTCAATTTATCAACAATAATTGACAGGGTGCCATTTCATATTTCTGTAATATCTAAAACTTTCTGTGCAAGTTTTCTGTATTAGCACTTGCTGTGTCAGATAGTAAAGCACAGTGACTTCTCAGTAAATTTATTCAATAAGTGCTTATTAGGTAAATGATATCAAACTAAACCTGAAAAATTTAAAAACAGCATCAAGAGATGAAAAACAGGATGGGAGAAGATTACAGTCACTTCTGGCTCTGATTTTTTTGAATGCATATTTTCAATTACTATTGTTCATCAAATTCACTATTTGATTTTCTCTTATACATGCAAATGATTTATTGAGAAGGGATAAAAATAGAGTAATTCTGTTTAGCAACTCATAGGAGCCTAAGTAAAATTGTGACATCATTAATAGTTATACTCAGTATGTCTTCATTTTCTTTTCAGTGCCCCATCCCACTGTCCTCTGATTTCACAGAGTATTCTGAGATGACCTCCATTTCTAGAAAAAAATTAATGTTCAACTCCAAATTTACCTGTCCCTTAAACTATCATTTTAGTGCCCTGCTCTCTGATAGGGAGCCTCAAACAGTGTAATTTCCGTGGGAATTTATAATAATAGACTTTAAACAAATATTCTGATAACGCTTGCCCTTTACACATTGTCTTCAATGTTTTAGTCCAAAGGAAACTGGAATTTAAAGGTGCAAGAAGGAATAATAGGAGAGGTGTCAGGTGAAGGGGCTTTCCTCCTATTTCTCAAACGACATCCTGTCAGAAGCTTCTTGCTTTATCTATAATGAAAGTTGGACTTGAAGGGTAGAAGTCTTTCTTAAAAACATTCTTAGTTTGGTAAGAGGTAGAAACAAAAGAATCTCTGATTCATGAATCACCTATTGCTAATTTACCTGTTAATTATTCTAAGAGTGTAATAAAAGGTGAAAAGAATAAGTTTATAAGTACATGCAAAATTCAACTTTGTCGTATGTCATCCAAAGGAACCTTATATGTATTAATCTGCATCAAGTTAAAATCATATGCACACATTCTTAAATCAGTATACTATAAATAGCAGATGAATGTCATTAGGGCAGATCTTAAGCAAACAAAATCAAAGGCTATATATTTTTGGCTGCACTTCTTTGCTTTGGACAAATTTCTGTTGTCCTAATCAGAAAGCTTCTTGAGAAGAAATAGTTTAGTGCATGACTCAGTACATATTGAATGAATTAATAAATTTATAATGGACAAATGAACTTTTGAAAGAGGTAAAGCTGCAGATAATCCCTTGTAACCAAAATTTTGATGGAGCATATCTAGTCAAAATTCTTGCAACAGTTTTTTTTTGGGTTTCTCATCTTATTACATATTTTGTTTAGAGAAGAATAGGATGCAACCTCTATCCTTAGGAAACTCAAATTCTAACAAGACACTTACTTTCTTCTAAAACTTCTGTGGTCCCTTCATCACTGAGATCATGGCTGCTCGAAACCACCTTATACTTCTTTTCACTACTTTTAGAGTAGTTCTGAAAAGCTATCTTGCTAGTCGCTGTGGGGACTGACCATTTTGGGGTAACCTATGTCATGGAGTTAGGGGCAAATCTAATCTGGAGGAAGACGGTAGAAAGTATTTACCTGTTAAGCAATGGAAGATATCAGATATTATGGCAGAGGGATTTCTCACTGAAAGTACTGAGAAATAAACTCCGAAGTGTGGTTTTAGGTTTTCCTCACAGACTGGAGAAAGAATTATAGAATTACCAGATAGAAGAGTAGAAAGTAATGTGTCAGTTGCTGAGTGTGACTTGGGGAAGAGAATGTTTGGTGTGCATTTCTTCTAAGCCTAAGCATGTGACAAGAACATCAAACACCCACATACCTGGACTATTTTTAACCAACTACAAATAATATACCAACAGTATAATGTCTTTTTCAAAAGAATGTTCTACTCCTTCCCAGATGGTTTTATAGAAATATAGATGTTATGTAATTATCACTATGGTAACCCCATTCTAGCAGCAAGAAATCACCATGCCACTTATTCTTAACATTCACTTGCCTTTCTTTGAGCAACAAAATTTTATTCAGTGTATCTTTCTTTTGCAGCACTACCAGAACTCTTTGATTCCTGTTTGTATTACTTAATACCACACACACACACAAACACACAATATCAATGTCAAAGTCATAGTGAGGATTTCATGATAAGAGTATGTCACATAAACATAGTTATTTCTCAAATAAATAATTATGTATTCTGGAATCTCACTTAATTTTACAAAAAACAGTCAAGAACTGATTTTAAGAATTGCTAAATCAATGTGCAAATCAAATGTTCAACGCATATGAGTTTCAGGAACATGACTGCTAATATATTAAGGAAATACCATTACAAGTTCATTATACAAGGCTCCCTATCAGAGAGCAGGGCACTAAGGTGATACTTTAAGAGACAGGTAAATTTGGAGTTGAGCATTAACTTTTTTCTAGAAATGAAGGTCATTTCAGAATACTCTGTGAAATGTGAGGACAGTGGGATGGGGCACTGAAAAGAAAATGAAGACATACTGAGTATTACTATTAATGATGTCACAATTTTACTTAGGACAATGTGGTACCAATATGAAATAAACTGACAGAAGCCACACATGGGAACGTGTATTTATATCCGTGGGGATTTCTTGTTACCTGAGTCCAGCACCTACGTGATATGCTTAGGGAATACTGTGATCCTTGGATTGTGTCTTCAGTAGATGCAATAGTTATAGCCTGTCTTTTCTATAATTATATACAGGATGTAGATATTCAGGTAGGATTATTTAACCTGGATCAGATAACACTTTCAAGCTTGCCTATCTCCATGAGCTTCTCTACTTTTCATCCTTAGCCCACACCCACGTTATTGCCCTTCTCTCACTACTCAGCTGGTATAGTATCTATTGTTGTGTAATAGTTACCTTAAAACTTAGTAGCCTAAAACGACTAACATTTATTACCTCACATTCCTCTGTGTCAGGAATCTGGGCATGGTGCCTCTGACTCAGGCTTTCACAAGGCTGTGTGCTGTCAGACAGGGCTGCAGTCGTATCATGGCTCAGCTGGGGGAAGTGTCCGCTTCCAAGCTCACTCACGTGGCTATTGGTAGTCCTCAGGCCTTCACTGGCTGTTGGACAGAGACTCCAGTGCTTTGCTCCATGGACCTCTCTATATGGCTATTCACAACATGGCAGCTTACTTCCCCAGAATGGGGGTGTTGGGAGAGAGACAGAGAGAGAGAAAGAGAGAGAGAGAGAATATGCAGAAGCCAGAGTCTTATGTAACTGGATCTGAGAAGTGACATTCCGTCATTTTTGCCATGTTCCCTTTGTTAGACATTATGCACTAAGTCCAGCCTACACCTGAGGGAGGGGGCTGCACATGTTGTGGATAACAGGGGTGAGAATCACCGACGGCCGTTTTAGAGGCTGCTTATCACAGGTGGGTCCTGGGATTGCAAATATAAGTGGACGTTCCTTTTTAAATTTATCTCCTTCAAAAGAAGTTAAGAGTGAGAGTTTACTAAGGAAATTACATAATGTATTCTTATGCTTAAACAGAAATGATTTAGGAGTTATCTGATGCTCATTTTAATCTTACCGTCACCATCCTCAGTTAGTACCATCAGTGAAGTTAACTAAGATTTTACGCCCGCATATGGTGATTCTGATGTGCAGAGAAAGTTAGTTATATCTCAGAGTCTGTCTGATGTGTGGGTAGTAGAAAGATATAGAGTAAAAATTGTTTTAGATTCTAAAAATACTTAAGCTCCCTATAGAAAATAAAATTTCTTTTTTATCTGAAAGAGTGAGCAGCTACAGAAAAGATGTGCATAAAGTAGGAAGGGAGGAAGTAGAAATGTGCTTACTTAGTCAAATGAATCCAATCAACATAGTTAATCAATAGGGCTATTGATGCCACGGATTAATCATTCTTTTATCCTATCCCTAAAGCTTGTGAATTTCTCTTTTAATCTCCAGTCTAGTTTTCCCAATGAATCATAACCTAAATGACCTTTAGATTTTACTTCCATGGCAGAAATTAATTGGAGGCACCAGAGAATATATAAAAAAAGATTGAATTCATTTTTTAAAAGCCCTTACTTAATCTGCAGCTCTCCTCCACTCTAATGGGCTGGAGAGAAATTATGTATCAGCCATCTGGAGGTTGACTGCCCCCCTTTCCAGAGTTATAAAGAAGTCTAGAAGGTTTTATATAGTCCGTACTTTTAGGGGCTCCCCTCTGGCCTGGGTCCATCCTTTTATGTATTCATTTTTCCAAGCTACATTGTGCCTTGAAAATGAACTGTATTTCTGAAAATCTGAACCTAGATCTTGGAGGCCAGAAGTCCCAATGAATAAAGTTCAGTCTCCCTAGATGTACCACTCAGTCATTTTCTGCTGAGAAGTTCACTGTTCTAAGGATTAACAGGTTTCAGTCTCAGAGGACAATGCCAGCCTGGGCCACTTATTCCTCATTTTCCAAGTCCACGGGATATGTTCACCTTCACAATTTTCCTCCATTTCCTGCTCCTCCACTAATACAATTCTGCTTTTTTCCACATAAATACATTTTTACTCTGGAACAAAGTAAATTTCAGCTCTTTAAAGTATTTCTTTCTTCAAGGCGTCACTGGTTTCAGTCGGGAATGAGAGGGAATCAAAACTGACCATCATTTTTTGTTCTTTCTATAACATCATTTCTATAGCAATATAAACAAAACACAAATTAATATTTTAATAAATTTTGCTATTACACATACTAAATAAGATACTCCATTCTGTCATAGAGGCTGGACACTTACCACCAAGTTTGACATTTTTCAGGAAGGTATGCAAAATTTCAGGTTAATCTCTAGCTAAGACAGTCATATCACCATCTGCTGGGGTAACACGAATCCTGGCTTGTCTCTAAATCTAAGGCACACAACAGTGACCTTGCACTCCTTCTAAAGTAAGTTATCCATAATCCTGCAAGTTTAGCTGGCTCCCAAATAGGATAAAACACTGAACCTTGGAAAACAAAGAAATAGCAGGGCAAATTACAGGGAAGTGCAAGGGGGACTGTAGAGTTGTTGGCACTTGCTCAAAATTGGAGGCATCATTGGCATTTGCTTTTTCATATTATAGTTAAAAATGAATCCATAAATATGCCTCATAGAGTAATTCTAGCAGAAATGTATGAAATGTATGTTGCTATTAGTCAACCTTACAAGCATTCCTTCATAGCTGAGCTAGAAATCAATTATATTTGTCACTGTAGCACTGGTTCATTACAATAAAGTTTATCAAAATAAGAAACTTGTTAATTCAAATCTAGGCAGAGTTATTATGCCTTCCTATATTGCTATGTAGAACTTGTCATAATGTATTAGAATTATTGCTTAAACCCTCTCTTTATTTTTCTTATTGTGCATTCTGAAGGGCTGCAAAGGCAACAAACATGCTTTGAGTGTCATAGAAATCCCGGTTCCTAGTTCAGAGTGGCTGTTCAATAAATATTCCTCAATAAATGTTCAGAGGGGAGAATATGTGAGTTTTAAAGGCCGGGGGAGATACAATGTTCCAAGCCTGTTTATTCAGGGCTTCTACACACTAGAACAAGGCCAGGAAAATGAAATTCCAAAAAAGGAAATTTTTCCCTGCCTCTCCCATTTTTTAATTGTGTGAAATAGTCTATATTTGTGACAATATAATTTTATCCTGAACAAAGTAGTTTTACGAGTTTGGGAATTCATATGGGCTGGATTCAGGTTCTAGATCTACCACTTACTAAATATTTGATTTTGGGTGAGGTCAAACTTAACCACATTAAGCCTTAATTTTCTTACATCTAAAGTGTTTATTTCAACAGTAACTAACTCACAGGGATGTCCTGAGAATTAAAAAAGACAAACTTTTTACAGCACTTAACATAGTGCCTGTTATAGAGTAAGGCTTCAGTACATAATAGAATAGTAGCTAAGCATGTCATCACTTCATTTTGCAGCCGTGTTTATGTTTATGTTGCCTATTTCTGCCAAGGAAGCAGTAAAACCCCGATGGGATGTGGAACCAGAAGCCAGGAGTACAAAGTGACTCAAAAGGTTGTACTCACGTTATAGCAATTCTGCTCTTGCATTTGCTGAATGGCCTGAGAAATTATTAGTTCCACCTGGGATGAAAAGGCCCTGCCTATTGTTTGACTGATTAGGGAATATATTGCGATAGTATCCCCCAGGCACAACATCTCATTGTTTGTTATAGTAATACATCTTCTAGCCCAAATTGATAATACGGTCATTAGTATCACAAAAAGCATTATAACAGTTGTCATTCCCTGAGGACCTGCTAAGTTCCAGGCTTACCTCTGTAAGCTGAGTTTATTATTTACATTTTTCAATAAGAAAATTGATATAAAGCTGGTTATACAACGCTCCCAAAGTCACCCAGATAAGTGGCAAAGTGAGTATGTCACAATGGGTATTTCTGCCTCCAAAGTCCTTGCTTCTTATTGTCAAATCCAGAGGTAGGGAACTTGGAGCCTTGGAGCCACACATGGCCTTCTGGATCCTTGAGTGCAGTCTTTTGGCAGAATCCAAATTTTACAGAACAAATCCTTTTAATAAATGGGATTCATTCTGTGAAGTTTGGATTCAGTTGAGGGGCCGCGTTTGGGGATGTGGAGTGTTACTTCATCCTTGTGATGTTCATTGGCTAAGTGATTAGCCCGTGTACCTCAAATAAAATTCTTTTCTCTCATTTGCACATACTTATGCATCTCTATGGTTTTTGCTTCATATTTGTGTATGTAAAGGTAATTGCTAAAAAATGTTTAGCTTAGTTAATTAGAGTATACTCTAAGATCAGATTTAACTCCTCATATGCAAAACTGGTGTCACCCTTAAGGGACCTGATTCTTCAGCTGTACCAAACTACTTCCTATTCTGCAAAATTATTACGCTTTGATTTTGTCTTAGCATATCTGGCTCCTCCTACTGGAATCCCCTATCTACTTTGTAGACATATGCATTTATTTTATTGTTTTAGGTCTCAGGTCAAGCATATTCTCTATAGAGCTTTCTAAGAATTCCTCATGCCACTCCAAGCTGAATGGCACTCCTTTGTATCCCAACTCCCCTCATACATACCGCAACTATATTATTTTCTCATACTTTATAGTAATTTTTTATCTGTTGCTCTTCTCTTTTGCGACACTAAACTGTGATTCCTCTTGAAGAGGAAATGTCATATTTCCTAGATCTCGGCTCTGAGCATAGTGCTTGATACATAGTATACTCTCCCAAACTATTACTGAATTAATTATCATCATTAATAAATATATTCCCATATTTTCAATTTCCTTCTAGTCTTACAAATGACTTCTCAATAGTGTAATAAATCTGTGTGTACTACATTTCACATTCTATGCCATTCTCTAATACAGTACATAATTTTGTGACATTATCTAATACCTGGCCTGTATCATGTCTAAGGTCTCAGGTTCGCTAACACAAATCCATATTACACTTTTAAAATTCAGATAAGTACAAACTTTTGCTAAAAGAAACCCCCTTAAAGTAAGTACCACCTTATTTTCTTTTAATAACCAGTCACCAAAGAAAGCTATCATACTAGCTTTAGTTTTTCAAAAGCTTCCTCATAGTATTGATCCAAGCATTACCAGATGGCTTTTTACAAATAAACTCCAGGTGGAATGATATTACTTTATTTTTAATCATTCCTGTTCTAAATATATTTCTTTTTCTTTCACAGAACAAAGAACTGAATCAATTCCAGACTGTCTGGAGCCAGTAGAACCAGGGAAATTATGACTACCAGGGAACAGATTTTAATACCTGTGATATAGTTTCGTTGACCATAATCATTAACAATCACTCTATCATGTAAACAATATATTGTTGTCTCTAATAATCAAACCTGGCTCTACGGAGTTGTACTGAGAATACGATCAGTGTGGCTGATATTGATATGTGAAGAGTTATCCTTGCCACACAGCCTAAAAGATAGTTAAATATCTACTTGGTCAAGCACTGAAAGAACATTCAATCCTTTAGCTATACTTTCCTTCCTCTCGTAATTCTTTCAACAAATCCGGAAGATGTTCTGGTCTCTGGGGATACAAAACTTAGTGATGGCATTTTTGGGGTGGGGGGAGGATGTAGGCATATAAATAAATAACTACAATGATGTGTAAACAAGTATTTGTATAGTTGTCTGTAAGCAGAGCCATGCCAGCCTGGAGAGGGATTGTCTCCTAGAAAGTTTCAGGGAGGAGAGAGTATTTGAGCAAAAAAGATGATTACAATGTGATTCCCTTCTAAGAGCACGATATCTATAATTGCTGAATCTATGAATAAGATAACACAGCACATTGGGGCATCAGAGAAAAGAGCTCCTTCCTAAATATGGAGGGGTCAGGAAAGGGAGCATCTTCTCTGTTTTTTTGCAAAAAGAGTAGGAATCAACCAGGTAGACATGGTGGGGAATAGCATTCCAAGAAAACCAATAGCTCTTATGGAAGAGAAAAGTGGGCCTCTGGGAAGCTTCCAGCTTTTAAACTCATCTTACATACTGTAGAATTTTTCTTTTCCCCATGTGCCTTAGTCATCTCCACTGCGTTCCATAAGTTGATGCTATAGCTAGGGCCAAATATGAAGGCAGCAGACAATTGGAAGTTAGCGCTACCATCTGATATTTGGTTGGCTTCTGGCAAATGATGACTTCTCCAAGTTTCTCCATCTGCAAGATGGGGAAAAAGATGATCGGCATTCCTTTCATACATCCTTTTAAGATGGCAAAAATTATTAAAACACATAATTTATGTGAAAGGGCTAAGAAAGTGACCATTCAAATGTTAGTAATATTTTCCAGATTAAAAATTAAGATGAGGAATTAGAGCTAGTCAATGCATTGAATAAAAGGGGGGTGCATGATTAGAAAAGAAAATGCATAAATGATATCCTGAGACACCATATACATCTAATATTTACAATACTACTATATAGATATATTCCACAATCTGAGATGAGTAGTATTAATGTCTCAGAGATTTATTTTAATTGTGTAATACATTATATCTTTAATTTACCATAGCAGAATTAGGGTAAGGAAGAAATTTACCCTAAAATTCAGTTTTTCTTTAAATTAATTCCACTTATTTTTCCTCTAGTTGGTATCAGGGATTTTTACTGTTATATTACCTTTGTCAGACAATAATAAAACTACGTTATTCATACATCCATCATGTGGCACTTGTGGAAAAGAAGTCCAGGTGCTTTTGAATGACACATTCTTACATTTATATTCGATGATATTTGTTTGTCTTGAATCAGAAGTAGCAAAACCAGTAAATTTTTTAAAAAGTTTCTATTATTACTTGATTCAATAAAAGGGAATGTTAACGTTGGGCAATATCACAACCCACACAAGGAATAATAGTAGGTTATCAGAGGCATCTTTCCTTTATGTTACAAAATGAACCAAAAAATAAATAAATAAATAAATAAATAAGTAGGAGGACAGGGGAGAGAGAGAACAATTCCATGTCTTCAGATAAATTTAATGAGAAGGAAAACATCACTAGGTATGTCCAAGAACTCAGCAATATCCAAAGATGTGTTTATTTCTCATAGGAATTTGGCCTATAAATAACTGCTGGCAGTGCTATTTTAATATCAGGTACAGAGCTACAGAAAGTGTTTTTAAGGGATTGGGGAAATTAAAGTAAAATCACATTTTTAAAATTTGAGGCTAATGGCCTGAAATAACCCACTAAAATAATTAAAGATTTGGGAAAATGCTGTCTTTTGGTGAGGGCTGCTGGACTATGCATCTCCAAGGCCATTCCTCATTCAGCACCGTTTCTCCTGTGTGTATACACTTAGGCTAGCAGGGCCCGTGGGACAAGTGAGTTGCTTTTATTTAATGTTGTATTTCTACCCCTCCTCACTGCAAGAAATAGGAAAGACATGATTTCACTCAATATCTTGTATCATTCAATCTCCCATAATAAATCCTTCTCCCTAAAATTTTGTCTGTATAGAAAAATCTTTGAGCCACAAGAAAATATAATAAATAAAATAGGTAAATATTAAAGCAACCTTTCCTGAAATGTAATTGGGAATATGAACATGTGTATTCAATGCCCAGCTCTGTGTTTTCTTTACATTTTGTAAATAAAAGTATGAAATTATATTTATTTGCATAGCAGCAGCCACTAACATGTAATGATCTGCTACCATGTGCTCGGTAATATGTTATGCTTTAAATGAATCATCTCATGTAATTCTCTCATGGGTCCTGTGAAGTAGGTACTATTATTATTCCCATTATACAAATGAGAAATATGAGACTTAGGTAGATTAGGTAACTTGAGCCTAGGGTCACAGCTAGCCAATGATGAAGTGTTTAGAACCCAGACAGTCTGACTTCAAAGCCAGTGTTAACCTACATGATTTGCTGCCTCCATAAGAACTTGTTACTGCACTTTAGTTCCAGGCCACTGATCCAGTCCATCCAATGGACTGAGATCAATGAAAGCATTCTCAGGTAACACAGAAACATCTAGACAAAAAGAGTGCTGTACTAGTACATTATTCTTTTTCCTAAGTCCATAACGTGTTTAGTTTTAAGTTCCTTTGTAGGGCCAATTCATTAAGCACACTGCAAAATGAGCTGTCTCCAAACAGGTTATTTGTTAACCTCGTGACATGAGTTGATAAACCATTCATTTAGCCTAGGAAATCACACCTTTTAGCTTGAATCATATCAAATTAGGAAATTTCATTTCTCGGAACTCCACCATGCCTGCTGTTCTCCATTTAATAGCTGCCGTTTCTTGAGTTCTTCCCAACTCCAAAAAATGTGACAAATAATCTACTTACATTAATTCATTTAATCTTCAAGAGTGCTCTATGAGTGTGATGATCCCCATTTCACAGAAGAATCTATAACAAAAGAAACTCTTTGTCTCACTTATGGTCAAATAACCAAGACTTGTTTCCTTTGTTCATGATTCTATCAAAGCCCACGTTCCTGATCACCATCATTGCACTATCTCTCTACGTCTCCCTGCCTGTTAAGAAAATATAAGCATGTACTCATAATTCCCTTATAAAATAATTTAGCACTTGTTACAATTTTTATAGAATTTAACTTTCTAATATAATGGTCAGAAAATTGGGCTCATTATCATTCATGTGGATGAAATCGTCTTGAAATTAACCTAGAGTTAAAATTCTAGAATTTGAGGTTAAAACTATTGTGCCCTTTCCTCATTTCATTTTACATTTTAGAAAGTTGATACAGCTTCACATAAATTAAAGGGAAACCCTAGAGTCACACCCGTAGTACCCACAGGGAGAAGGCAGAGGCATAACACCTGTCCCTCTGCATAATCACAATTGCCTTTGCAAATGTTACTTTTTAACATGTTGACAAAGCCCAGACACTGTTAGTGGCTTTCTCCTGCCAGACACGCAGATCACAGAGGTCTACTGAGAATAGACCCTTTTTGTTAAGTAAGGGGAAGGACATTTCACACTCCTTAAAACTATTAACAGACACCTAAGCCACTGACACAAAGGCCCTGCTGAAGAGGGCTCATTAATCCCACTTTTGAAAATGTTTTAAAATTGAATGCAAGCAATTCTGTGTATATATGATGCCTAATGTTACCAATAAGTAGATATAGGTTAGTTAATTCATCAATGAGAATTGCTTTTGTATTTTTATTAGAAATGATGTCTAAGATTAAGGGCCATGTTTCTCATTAAAAGTGTTCTTTTGTTTAAATATTGAATGAAGACCTCTTCTTCTGGGGCTATTGTTTATGGGTTTGATCTTTCCTTAGGGTTCCAGACCTATCTATCCCACTGTCTAAAACATAGAGGGAGGTCAATGTCTCCTACAAATCAATATATCCAAAGCTAAATATCAGATTTTGCCCCAAACCAGCAACTTCTCCTAAGTTCTGTATTCCTTATATGAAATGTTTATTCTTCATAAATGTAAGCTATTTTAATTATCTCTAGGTCTTCCTTTTGTTCTGTATTCTTTCTTCCTCTTTATCTACATGCAGTCAGTTCATCCATTCAACAAATACGTGTTGATTTCCTAACAGTGCCCCACACTGTTGTATGACTGTTTTGTGGCTATAACAGAGAAAAAACAAACAAACAAAACCCCAAATTTTTTACCTCATTGAACACATTGTAGTTGAGGAAGTGAGACAAATCAAGAAATAAAATGTGTAGAATATCAGCTGGTGATAAAAAGCTATGGAGGAAAATAAAACAGGAAATCGGGATAAGTGTGGTAGAGGAGACTTTACAGAACAGGCACAGAGGAAAGGGGGGGAGGGAGAGGGAGAGGGAGAGGGAGAGATACCTCTTGTATCATCTTCTTCTTATAGGGACACCAGTCATACAGTCATACTGGGTTAGAACTCCACCCTCATGACCTCATTTAACCTTAATTACTTCCTGAAAGGTCATATTTCCAAATGGAATCACATTGGAAGTTAGGGCTTCAAAATTCATGTTGATATGAATTTTGGGGGACGTGATCAGTCCATAAAATTCCCTAATGTAAGAATGGGGTGGTGTTCAACTTTTTAGCCTATATGTCCTGACTTAGAGTAAAAGTAAGTATTAGTAATTATTTGTTTGACTTTGCTTATGGTATAGGCTATGGAACTCCCCAGTTCAGAAGTTTCAGCAGTTTGTCCTTACTTATAAAAACTAAACTCCTTAACTAATCCTCCAAACTTCTAAATCAGCTATCATCCTGCTCTGACTTGCCTCCTATTATATTCTTCCAAATAAACTACATTATAACCATACTGAATTGGTTTCTGTCCCTCTAACCCAATAAGATATGTTTTCAACTCTGTATTTTGCTCGAGTTCTTCTCTAAGCCTGGCATATCACCCTTCTTACTTCCAACATGGCCTTTTTAACTTACCATTCCAAGCCAATTCCAGTGTTTTTTTTCCCATGGAGTTTTCCTTAATATTTATTTCATTCAGCCACTCTAGTTAACCATGTCTTCTGGCCTCCCACAAAATGATGTTAGAGAATATATTCCATTCCTCTGTAATTGTAATTAGTTGTTTGCATAATTGTCTCCTTCAACAGTTTGATTTTCTTTCTTGCTTCTCCTAGGTCTCAGGGGCAAGAGAATCAAGTTCCTTTTAAAATTGGAGAGTTCCCAAAAATTAAAAATTAAGAAAGGATTTGTGAAATGGGGGAAATTTCAGAAGAGGAGAAAGAGAAGAAGAAATGGCAGATTTAGCAATAGTTGGTTTGGTCTGTCATGCAGCTAAATAAAATTCCTATTGAATTTTCTCCTTTCAATACTTTGAAAGACTTGGAAGAGGAAAGGTACTGTTGGATAGGATTTTGAATAAGGTTTGATCTCTGACTCAGATATGTAAAGAGAGTTCTTCATTTTTGTCTGTTGCTTATATTACATTTAAAAAAACACCAATTTATTTCCAACAATAAAGAGTCGAGGGCATGGTTTATGAATAGAATTTGAACAAAAAGTGAATATTCTTATAGGTAATAATTTTCAAATTCATTCTATGAGGAAATATATGGACTAAGTTAAGAAATTAAATAGTTATCTTTTGAATCCTCATTAGTAGATATTACATTCTGTTATTCATTTACATATAGTCTCTAATAAGTTAATGAAGTGTAATAAAATAGGAATATCAAAGTCAAGTGGGTTACAGAAAGTCTATTTTTTTCATACAAAGAGGACTGTACTAACCCATATACATAGAAAAAGATAGCACAAAATAAATCAATTATATATTCAGTAATTCAGTACTCATGACAACACATAGCTTCTTAGATAAGAACAGCATCTACAGTGACACTCCTAAATAATTCTAGTTAGAGCTCTCTCCAAAGATAAACAAGTTAAATGTATTATAAAACTTTTTGTTTTTGTGTTATTAATGTTTTGTAGGTGATAGAAAAAGAATTTTTAATGACTATGTTGTGAATATTTCCCAAAACTGTGTTAGCTGAACTTACTGTAATAACTCCCTGTCCCTGTCAGCTACACCCTGCACTTTCTATTTGCTCTGCTGTTTCTTCCATAGATTCTCTTCTTCCTTCCTCCAACTTTACATTCTTTAATCCATCCTGTAGGTTTACTGCACATCAGAATCACAGCCAGGCAGCACTTTTTCAATACTTTTTACATGCTAGTATATGCTAAGTCCTTTGCACATATCACCAATCATATTATATCATCAATACACCATATTGTTTGCTGGGGATGGATTTGGTGGGCTAACTTAAAGTCTAGGAGTACTGGTCAATTTTCCTTGTCCACTCTCACGGCTCAAAAGGTTTATGTGCTCCTTAATACCAGGAATTTTAACCAGAGACCTTTTCTTTTAAAATCAATGTGGCTAAAATAGTTCGGGTTCCAAATAACACATATTGAACTAAGACTTTGCTAATTCTAGGCCTTCAATTTAAGACGATTTTGCTTGTTATAAGTAAGAATTAGAGGGTTCAAATAGAGACTAAAAGCATAATTATTAACAACTAATGATGAAGCCCGCTGTCCTGGCTGGAACTACCAGGCCAGCTTATAAATTCGCTATTCCACTCCAGACATCTGTCCATCCAGACAAGATTGACTGACAGTAGTCCCTCCCTCTCAAACCTTCTGAGCTCCCCTGTATCATGGGTATTGTGCAGTGCTGGTAGAGTGAGCATGGGAGGGAAAGGTTCAATCTCTGTCTCAACTCCTTACTCTTACTCAGGAAGTCAGGATATGACAAAGTTTCAAATTAAAATATTTTTATGACCAGATTTTAGTTATCAGTAAAAAATTATTTCTGGGCTGTTATATATCTTGTGTCAGTAGTTGCACACTCACATGCCTATAGAAGCTAGGTATGTGACAAAAATGTGTGAAGTAGACCATACTTAAGTCAATAAGAAGTGGTAGTAACATTGGAGGGTGTGTGCCTCTTATATAGGCATTGAAATTCCAATTTAATAATGGCCATTCTGGCAGGGGTAAGGAGATATCTCATTGTGGTTTTAATTTGCATTTCCCAGATGATTAGTCATGTTGAGCATTTCTTCATATGTTTATTGGCCATTTGTCTATCTTCTTTTGAAAAATTTCTGTTCATGTCTTTTGCCCACTTTTTAATGGGGTTGTTTGGGTTTTTTTCTTGCTGATTTGTTTGAGTTCTTTGTAGATTCTGGATATTAGCCTCTTATCAGATGTATAGTTTGTGAATATTCTCTCCCATTGTGTAAGTTGTCTATTTACTCTGTTGATTATTTCCTTTCCTGTGGAGAAGATTTTAATTTAATCAAGTTCCATTTATTTATTTTTGTTCTGGCTGTATTTGTCTTTAGGGTCTTAGTCATAAACTCTTTGCCTAGGCCAATGCCCAGAAGAGTTTTTCCTAGATTTACTTCCTGATTTGTTATGGTTTCATGCCTTACATTTAAGTCTTTTATCCATCTTGAATTAATTTTTGTATATGGTGAGAGATACAGGTCCTGTTTCATTCTTCTGCATGTGGCTACTTAGTTTTCCCAGCACCATTTATTGAATGGGATTTCTTTTCCCCGGTGTATGTTGTTGTCCACTTTGTCAAAGATCAGTTGATCGTTGGTAGATGGTTTCATATCTGGGTTCTCTATTCTGTTTCATTGGTCTATTAAAGTCAAAAAGTAATGGATGCTGGTGAGGATTCAGAAAGAAAGGGAGGCTTATACACTGTTGATGGGACTGCAAATTAGTATAACCTCTATGGAAAACAGTATGGAGATTCCTCAAAGAAATAGATGTAGACTTACCATTCGACCCAGTGATCATGCTACTGGGTATCTACCCAAAAGAAAAGAAGTCATTTTATCAAAAAACACCACCTGCACTTGAATGTTTATTGCAGCACAATTCAAAATTGCAAAAGATATGGAACCAACCTATGTGCTCATTGATTCGTGAGTGGATTAAGAAAATGTGGTATATATACACCATGGAGTACTACTCAGCCATAAAAAGGGATGAAATAATGTATTTTGCACAAACTTGGCAAGAACTGGAGATCATCATCCTAAGTGAAGTATCTCAAGAATGGGAAAAAAAACACTACATGTACTGTCTAATAATTGGGAGCTAATGGATGGGCATACACAGGCACAAGGAGATGTGGAGGTCATAGGAAATCAAGAAAAGGGGGAGGAGGGGAGGGGTAAAAACCTACCTATAGGGTACAATGAACACTCTTTGGGTGATAGGCACACTAAAAGCCCTGACTTAAGTATTAAGAAAGATATCCACATAACAAAAACATTTGTATCCCCTTAATATTTTGAAAAAAAATCATAAAAAAAGAAAGAAATTAAGATGTGCCATTATTTTTCAATCACTATGTAAGTCATCAGTCCCCAACCTTTTTGACACCAGGGACTGGTTTTGCAGAAGACAGTTTTTCCACGGACGGTGGGACGGGGAGGATTGCCACCTTGGCTCCACCTCAGCTCATCAGGGGCTGGATTCTCTTGGGGAGCTCGCAACCTGGATCCCTCGCAAGCGCAGTTTGCAGTGGGGTTCACGCTCCTAAGAGGGTCTGATGCTGCTGCTGATCCGACGCGGGGTGGGGCTCGGGAAGTGATGCGAGCGATGGGGAGCGGCTGTGGGTGCAGGTGGGGTTTCCTTCGCTTGTCCACCACTAGCCTCCTGCTGTGCAGCCCAGGGGTTGGGGACAGCAGATGTAAATGATAATGGGGAATAATAAGTTCCCAAATTTTTTAATGAGAGTTTATTATTATAACCATAAGGCAACATGAATATTTTTTAATTAAATGTTTTATTCTGGAATGGTTTTAGGTTTACAGAAAAGTTGTAAGGATAGGACAGAGAGTTCCTATATACTCTAAACACAGTTTAGACTACTGCTAATATCTTACATTACTATGGCATATTTGTTAAAACTGATGAACCGATGTTGATAATTATTAACTAAAGTCCATACTTCATTCGGATTTCCTTAGTTTTTATCTATTCCAGCATCCAATTATGATTCCATATTACATTTAGTCCTCACATATCCTTAGACTCCTCTAGACTAAAATATTTTCTCAGATTGTCCCTTTAAGAAGTACAGATCAAATATTTTGTAGAATGTCTTTCAATTTGAGTTTGTTTCTGATGTTTTTCTCATGGTTTGTTCTTAATCTTGTTTCTCTAATGTGTATTTTTTTTTTCTTTCTTCTGGCCGATTTTAATATTTTTTGCCTTTGTTATCTTCAGCGTGAATATAATTTACCTAGGTCTGGTCTTTCTTTCTTTCTTTCTCTTTTTTTCCTCTGGGAGGGCAGTAGTAGGTAGATAATCCTGTTTGTTATTTGAGTTTTCTGTATCTGTGATTTGGTATTTGTCATTAACCTGGGGGAGTTTTCAGCTATTATAACTTCAAATATTTCTTTTGCCTCATTCTTTCTTCCTTTTCTGGTGTTCCAATTACTTGTGTTACATCTTTTATCTTGCACATTCTGATCTGTTTTTTATTGTCTTTATTGTTGTTTTGTTTGCTTCATTCTTTTTTCTCTTTGCATTTTAGTTTGTGAAATTTCTATTGACCTATCTTCAAGTTCACGGATTATTTCCAGGGATGTGTTGAATCTACTGATGATCTCACTGAATACATTCTTCGTGTCTGTGAATATGTTTGTAATTTATAGCATTTCCATTTCTTTTTTTAATCATTCCTATATTTCTGGCAACTGTGCCCATCTGGTGTTTTATGTTGTGTTTTTCTCCCATTATTATCCTTAACATATTAATCATAATTATTTTAAGTTTCCTATCTGATAATTTTAACATTTGTGTCACGTCTGAGTCTGGTTCTGATACTGTTTTGTCTCTTTTGACTGTGGGGGTTTTTTTGTTTGTTTTTGCCTTTGGGCATTGCTAATTTTTTTTATTAAAAACCAGGCATGTTATATTGGGTAATAGCACTGAAGTAAATGTGCTTTTAATGTGTGTATTTACATTAATCTAGCAAGAAGTTGGGCTGTGTTTAATGTTTTGCATAAGTACCAGAGGCTTCAAATTCCTCTACTGTTCTTGTTTTTGTCTCCCCTCTTGGCTTTGGGTTTCCATTTGTACTGATACTTAGAGAGGATCTGTGACTCACAGCTCCTTTAGTTGTAATCTATTATTATTATCATTATTGTTGTTATATTTGAAGATTTTGGTGTCATGTAAGGTTGCAAATAATAGGCATAATACTATAATCTTCTGATTAAGTCTTTTTTGTGTAAATTTATGTGGTACAAGTGTAATTTTGTTAAATGCATAAACTGAATAGTGGTGGAGTCATGGTTTTAGGGTATCCATCACCTGAATAATATACATTGTATCCAATAAGTAATTTCTCACCAACCGTGTCCTCCCACTCCCTCACCCTTTCAACTCTCCATTGTTTATTATTCGAAGCACTGTGTCCACTTGTACACACTATTTAGCGCCCACTAATATGTGAGAACATGTGGTATTTGCCTTTCTGTGTTTGACTTATTTGATTTATAATAATGGCCTCCCATTCCATCCATGTTGCTGCAGAAGACATGATTTCATTTTTTATGGCTGAGTAGTATTCCATTGTGTATATATACCACATTTTCTTTATCTAGTCATTCTTTGATGGACACTTAGGTTGATTTCATATATTTGCTATTGTGAATAGTGCTGCTATAAACATATGAATGTGGGTATCTTTTTGATAATGATTTCTTTTCCTTTGTGTAGATACCCAGTAGTGGGATTGCTGGATTGCTGGATCCAATGGTAGTTCTATTTTTAGTTCTTTGAGAAATATCTATACTGTTTTCCATAGATATTTTACTACTTTACATTCCCACCAGCAGTGTATCAGAATTCCCTTTTCTCCACATCCTCACCAGCATCTGTTATTTCTGTCTTTTTAACAATAGCCATTCTGACTAGTGTAAGATTACATCTCATTGGGGTTTTAGTTTTCACTTCTCAGATAATTAGTGATGTTGAGCATTTTTTTCATATGCCTGTTGGCCATTTGTATGTGGGGTTTTTTAACAAAATGTCTATTCATGTCCTTTGCCCACTTTTTAATGGGATTGTTTGTAGGTATTTTTTGCTGCTGTTGTTGTTGTTGAGTTCTTTGTAAATTCTGAATATTAGTCCCCTGGTGGATGCATAGTTTGCAAATATTTTATCCCATTCTACAGGTTGTCTGTTCACTCTGTTGATTATTTCTTTTGCTGTGCATAGCTTTTTAGTTTAATTAAGTCACATTTGTCTATTTTTGTTTTTGTTGACTTTTGTTGCTTTTGAGGTCTTAAGTCATTCATTTCTTGCCTAGACCAATGTCCAGAAGAGTTTTCCTTAGTTTTTCTTCTAGTATTTTTGTAGTTTCAGGTCTTACATTTAAGTCTATAATCCATCTTGGTTGACTTTTGTATATAGTGAGAGAGAGAGGTCCAGTTTCATTCTTCTGCATATGGCAATCCAATTTTCCCAGCATCATTTATTGAAAAGAATGTCCTTTCCCCACATATGTTCTTGTTGACTTTGTCAAATTTAAGTTGGCTGTAAGTATATAGCTTTATTTCTAGGTTCTCTACTCTTTTCCATTGATCTATGTGTCTATTTTTATCCCAGTACCATGCTGTTTTGTTTACTACATTGTGATATAATTTGAAGTCAGGTAATGTGATGTCTCCAGCTTTATTCTGTTTGCTTTGAATTGCTTTGGCTATTCAGGTTCTTTTTTATATGAATTTTAGGATTGTTTTTTCTAATTCTGTGAAAAATGATGTTGGTATTTTGATAGAAATTGCATTGAATCTATAGATTTCATTGGACTATATGGTCATTTTAATGATATTGATCCCTCTAATCTGTGACCATGGGATGTTTTCCCATTTGTTTGTGTCATCTACAATTTCTTTTATCTGTGTTTTGTAGTTTTCTTTGTGGAGATCTTTCACTTCCTTGTTGATTCAAGTTTTGGAATTTTGCTCTGGAAAATTCCTTCCTCTGGATGCTAGGCCTTTGTTAGAGAGAAGGCTCTGGGGGGATTTCACATACACTTCATCTTCAGCACTTCTTCAAAATTACCACTTAGCTGTCCCTAACCTTTTATAGTGTCTAACAGTTTTTGCTTCGGGTGATTAAATCACAGCTGTGTCTCTTTGTATATACTTCTTTCTCCAGATTTTGGGAGATTCAGTTTGCCCTGTAACTTCAATTCTCTGGTAAGTTCAAGGTAAGTCACTGATTTTCAGTTTGTTAAGGCTTTTCTTGTTGTGAGCATGAGTGTGATGACTGGCTCTTTACATGTTGTACCTAACTGGAAGCTCTAGGTTACCAATTTTTGATTAAAATATTTTTACCAGATGAAGCCCTAAAATTTGATCACCTGTGCTTCTTCTATCAAATAGCAAAGAGATGGGAATGCTGGAAAAACCTAACAATCTTATGACAATAAAATAGCTAAATGCAGAGTTTCTAACTTCAGCTGTCATATTGCCAATGTTGAGGAACTAGAACTTTAAAAAAAATCCATATCTTACTAATGTAGTAGAGTCTCAAAACTCAATTGCACCACAAATGGGACATATAGGAACAACAAGCAAAAATATCTCCTTTATTCAATCTGTAATGAATCTGTTCTTCCTTATAATGCCACTTACTGGTTAGTTACAAAAGAAATAATTTTCATTTAGTCCCCTTTGGTAAATTTAGCCTGCTAAGTGGTTTAAACTAGTCCCCTTTGGTAAACTTGATATGTAGTTTAAACAGCCCCTGTAGGTAATATTATCACAAGATGAAAAACTATCAATATTTCTCTGGGCCCCTGGTGCTTTCTCCAAGATTATATCCAGCTTATTAATGAGAGAGACGTGGTTTATGAAATTTCATGGCTTGCTTTTTGGTTGAAAGCGACAAGGTCCTCAGATTCCTCTGATTTTTTTTTACTGTATCCTGTTTTTTCTGGTCACTGGGGGCTTTGATGATCTACATGCTGAGGTCTGAGATTGACATCACATTGTCCTTCTTATGCTGTTTCATTAGAGCAGAGTGAGACTTCACTTGAAGGCCTTACCCTAGGTCCCGCTGGCTGTAGAACCTTGGATGGTTTCTTTGTTATTTATCCAAGCTCTGGGCCCCCTGATCTGTAGGGTGCCTTTTCCCACCATGACAGGAGCCGTGGCATCTGCTGTGGCTCTCATCTCACTTTTCACGTCATTGGGAACTGAGAAAAGCTGCCAAATTTAGATAACTGCATCCCAGTTTGGTGTTAGAACTGCCAGAGAAATAATCTGTTCCCAGAAAATTAATCTAGGGTTAGGCAGTGACCAGAATCCCTCTGCCTATGGTATTGTCTTCATACAGCCATAGCATTTCCATCTTCCTTGAGCCTAAGCCAATACAAGGGAAAACGCAGATGCATCTAACGCTCTAGATTTCTTTCTTCTCCCTCCCTATCCTCTTTCCATTCTCTGTTTGCCCAGAAAGGATGATTCTTTCTTGTATAATTCTACTTGCTTGATTTCTGGCTAACACAAAAATCTGAGCCCTTCATACTTAACCTTTAATATTTGAAATGCAATTTGGAAATTTGGATAAACCTTCTTCAGTATAAAACCTGGAGGATTATTTTCTTGAATTATAATTTTATCTTATTTATTTATTGAATTTTTTATTTATTGATACAAGGTTTCACTCTGTTATCCAGGTGGTGTCATCATAGCTCAGTGCAACCTCAAATTCCTGGGCTCAAGTGATCTTCCTGCTTCAGCCTCCCAAATAACTGGGACTACTGGTGTGTGCCACTATGGCTGGCTAATTTTTCTATTTTTTGCAGAGATAGAGTCTCACTGTGTTGCCCAGGCTGGTCTTAAACACGTGGCTTCAAGCAATCCTCTTGCCTCAGTCTCCCCAGGTGCTAAGATTACAAACGTGCCATGCCCGGCCTTGAATTATAATTTTAAATGCAAGTCAGAAGTTGAGTATTTTGTTCTTTGTTCTCTTTGTATTTATTATTTTAAACTTTCTAAATTCTCCAAAGTTAAATGGAATCCTAGGTTTGAGGAAAATAAAGATCATAAAGATTGTGTATTACAAAAGTTAAAAGAAAATACACATTTTTGACTTTCGAATGATTACCCCATTAAACCAGCAGCCCTCTGAGTTAGGTTTGTCCTCCATTTTCTAGATGAGGAAACTGAGATTTGTAAAGAATAAATATTGTTCATGTTCACTAAAGAATAAGGAAGATGGTACTATTGGTACCTAGGGCAGAACATAGAGCCAAGGCTATTTTCTCCAGGCTGCTTAAGATTTTATCACCTTTGTTAGGTCCTCCTCTTCTGAAAATTTAGAGAAGAGAAAATTCCTATGTGCCGCAGTAGCATGCATTTGACATTCATACAACAAAGTATTGATCAAGTACTATGAGCCAAGCACAGTGCTAGCCACTGGAAAAACAACTATGAAAAGGGCACAAGAGGTTTGTGAACTTAGAAAGTTGATAATCTCCCAGGAGATAGAGGGATGTCAACATAAAATTAAATTTTATTTTTATAAGTGTTATGATAAAGGAAGGACAATGCATTCTTTATGTTTCATTTTGCAACTTTCTGTAGTTTTTTTTTTTCTTTCTACATAATAGTATCTCAGGTATTTTGGTCATTGGGTAATTGTCTTATTTTTATACAGGTCTTTTCTCCTCTTCTATCTTCTCTCCTTGACAGTTTAAAGGCCTAGAATAAGACTTTTCACTAAATAGACAGCCAGTGGAGTTGAAATAACATTCTATTGACAGTCAAAAAAACTTAGATTTGACTCTCAGCTCAGTTGCTTTATTAGTTGAATGACCTCAGGCAAATCCTCTGACCTCTCTTGAGATTAGTTTTGCTCATCTATAAATTGAAGATGATAATAGCCACTTTACCAAGTTATTATGCTAAATGAGTTAATATATGTGAATAAGTACACATAGAGCTACAGAGAAATAAGGTAGTAAAGATTTACTTTGCAAGTATTTAACATTCTAGAGTTAAATTACACAACAGTAAGCATTGAAAAACATACTGCATCTAAATATTAAAAGCCTTTTTACATACAAAATATTAAAGATTTTTCTATAATTACAAGCTAACCTAGCTTGGATGAAAACTAAAGACTTTTCCATTTCAATCATGACTTCATATCCACAAATGAGGTCCTTAAAACATCACATCCTTCAGGCAATTCAACACTCAACTCTTTTTGGATGCCATAAATTTCATCTAGGAAAAAATTTATAGGGTGGTATTCGCCCAGATATTGGAATTAAATTAAATGCTGGGGCTTACAGAAAGAAAACAAGGTTTTAAAGACCAAATAACATATAAAACATTTTGTAATGACAGTGGTGATGGTAAAGAGAAACCATAAATATTGTCAGACCAGAAGGAGAACATCATAGGGAAACGGCTTATACAGTTTTAGAAGATTGTAAGACCAGATAATATGTTAAAATTGCACTGTTCTGAGCTTATTTGACTGAACTAAAGAGAATACCTGTATTCACAGTTACCCTGACAAGAGATGCAGAAGGCCAAAATCAAACATGCTGTCTTTGGGCTTATCAACAAAGAGCCTAAAACGGGTAAGAAGAATACCCAGAAAACTTAGCTAGAAATTAGCAATGGAATGTGTTGGTCACTTCAAATTTCTTAATGAACATCAAGAAAAGTAATTTACAAGGTCATATGGATGGGTAAACTAGCAAATTCATGAACATATCTCATTATTACTGGCTGGTCTGGTAATTCTCACATGATTGATATTGCAATAGGGGTAGCAGTAAGCTGCTGTCTTATAAATTTAAGGAGTTTCATGGTCATACCACTGGTTCCAAAAAATCAATGGATAAATCAAGAGATCAACAGTAAAATTTCCATTTTAATAACAAGGACTATACTGATTAACTCAAACGAAGATCCTACTGTTAAATCAACATTTGTTCTTCACATGTAAACATGAAATATACCCTAAATTATTTATGAGATGCAGTCATGAATCCAGGCACAATATATTACCCTGATTTCCTTTTTGCACAATCGCAAGAAGGCTGGCTTGGGATAGCACTTAGTCTTTGACTGCAACAGTGACCTACCCAAGGATTGCACTTAGGTTCTGTGGCCTTAGGCAAGCAATCAAGCTAACCTACCATATAATGGCTAAGAAAATATGAGCCAGTACCATATGCCTATCTGATCAGAAATATCTAAACAACTCTTAAATCTCTGTATTACTGGAAGAATCTACTGAATTGACTTGAGAAAAGTAAAAATATTCACATTTAAGGTGGAACACCAATTGTGTAAGTACAAAGTGAGGAGGTCAGAGCTAAGAACAAAAAATAGAAAGGAAATCTAGAGTATTTACTTGGTATAAATTTCTAATCAATCAACCATGTGATATGGCTTCCCAGATTTAAATAAAGGAGCAAGCCAGTTGGATAGTTGCCTGTTGATAAAATACTTTCATCTCATCTGTTGGAAGAGGAAACAGAGGCATGAAATTTACGTAAATTGTCCTAAATCACAAATCTATTGCTATAGCTGGAAATGGCACCATATCTGACTCCAATGGTTGTATGTCCTTTCTTGTACCTGAAACCACACTGATGAGGAAATTCAAAACCATAACACATAAGAAATAAATGATTCAAAGAACTGTAAATTTTTTTCTAGGCATTGGAAGGCATGAAGAATGGTGAGGACAAGGAAAAGTTATGATTATATGATTCAAATATCTAATGATCTGCTAATGAGACCAAAGATAATGCAGGATCAAACAGATAGAATTTAAGGAAAGCAAGCCTAATACTGCACTAGAAATATCTAAGGAAATGAATGGACTACCTAGGTGGTAATGAGTTTCTTTACAAGAAATGTGCTCAAGTAAAGACTAAATATTTGCTAACAGAATTATTACAGAGAGAATTTAAATGTTGTGAAATAGCCATGCCAGATAATATTAAACCTTGACCTTCAGAATATTTTGATTCTGTGATACTATTGAAGCACACATAAAATATAAGAATATATCTGGACTAACCTGTCAGGACTTTGTTCTGGCTTCTTTTCTTGATCCAAGTGACCCAAAGAATGGCTACCACGAGATAGAGGAAAGAGGGACAGAAGGGAAGAATCTCAGTTGGCTTCAGCAACATAGCTTCAGTTTCAGTATAACAGAACTCTATTGTCCATGTTGCTTGGGTTCCCAAGAGATGCTCAGTGATGTGATTTAAGCAAGTGCATCATGTTACTCACCTCAATACCTGCCCGATGACCTGCTTCCCCTGAGGATCAAATAACAGCTTATCATTGGTCTAATAATACTCTGCTCTGAGGTCTCCTACCTCTGCTTTTCTCCATTACTGATTGGCTGCACAACCATGATCAAGTTACAGCTGTCTCATGGGTGTGCTGAGCAGCACTAGCAGTCTTTCAATCTTATTTACTGTAGGAACAAAAACTAATTCAGGAATGATGTATAGAAGTAGTCACAACGCACAGGAGACTTAGTGAACTCCAGAGCATGGTATTATTAGCAGAAGAGATATCTGATTCAGTAATTTAACATCAAATTCAGAAAATTAAAATTGTAAATATTCATCTTATCACATATTGAATGAGGTAATTTACATATGCATTATGAAGTACTAAGTTGTCCTAAGGACTAATGCGGGGTCTTTTCACAGTTTTTGAAGATGGGAGTGTCTCATATAGAAGCCGTACTATTAATGGGGTCCTGGATGTTTCATGAAGCATATTGTCCAGAGTAGAATAAGGTAAAGCCATAACAGTTCTATACCATGCTCTACCATAGGCCCTTTGCGTTTGAATGCACTATTACCAATCATCCTCATGATGTCCCTAGTAGTAGGTACAATTGTCCCCATGGTACACAGGGTAAAATTTCATCAGTGATAAATAATGACCTGTCCTAGTTCAGCTTGTATTAATTATGCTATTTTGGGCATATGACTTTACTACATTGATAGGCAATTTTTAATACATAATATGTGTATAATATTAATAGTAATGTGTACATTTTATTACATATGTATTTTCATACATAAAATGTGTAAAATGGTAAGCATATCATCATGGTAATGACAGCAAAGAATTATAATGCAGTAAAACATCACGATAACATAACCTAAACATGATTTGCAATAGGTCAATCCTCTTTCTCTCATCTAAACCTGGTTCTCAAATGGAGGCAGGCTGAAGTTCCTATAATTGGTGAAAATGTGGTTGGGAGGAAGAAATTAGAAGGGAGGGCATAGCAAGAAAAAAGGGGATGGGTGAGGGAAAAGTCAGGCTGAAAAATAATATCAGGCAACCTCTTCACAGGAAGCAAGGAAGCAAAAGATAGAACCCTGTGTCATCAGTCATCTCTTGGCTTAGTGTGCCCCAGTGGAGTCAGGGAAACAGGTGTGCACCAGGGAAACAGGTGTCAGTCAACCTGGAAGTCCCAAACATTTAGAGGACTCAGAATCGTTTCCATTAATATTTAAGCTACCTGGTGGTAAAAAAAATACCACCAGGTACACTAAACAGCAGCTGGAACTGGGAAATATTTGGATCACTACAGCTACACTGGAGTTTTCAATTGCCAGCTGTGAAGGTTAACTCCAATTATTTCATTAACCTCCTAACAACCAATCCTTCATTTTACTTGAATGAGATTTTTTTGGGCCAAATCTATCAAATTATGACAGTGTTTTCTTTGAATAATAACCACTATCATATACTGAGATCTTCTCCTGTTCTTATCACTGTCTTAATCACTATTCATCATGACATGAATTCATTAATAACATGAATTAATTCTCATTTAATAGCACTAATCCTTTGACATTGGTACCATTATTATTTCCCATTTATAGATGAGGGAATTGAGACTTAGAGAGGCCAAGCTAATTGGCAAGGTTACACATTGTTTCAGTTGTCTATTGATGTGTGACAAACCACCCTGAAGTTTAATAGCTTAAAAGCATGAATCATTTTATTTGCTCACAACTTTAGCAGTCAGATTGGTATAATCTCTGGATTCTATGACAGATAGGACTGGACCCAGTGGGGGCACCGTGGGGTCAGCACCACAGGGCTGGATGCTGGGCAGGGAACAGCACAATGGGGCAGTTGGGGTGTCCTCAATACTAGGGCTGGACAGGACAAGTGGGATGAGCCACATGACTGGTGTCTCGGTTACGGCTATTATCTGGGTCCTCTGCTATTTCTCCACAAGGCTAGCTTGAGCTTCTCTGCATGGTAATCTCATAGTTGCTAAAGAGAGTGTTCCAAAAAACATGTTTGCTATAAAAGTGGTTAAGTCTCTGTTAATGTATCTTTGGCCACAACAAATCACATGAAAAAGCACTGTCACTGTGGGAGAGAACAAAACAAAATCTAGGAGGCAAAAGATATGATAGAGGTATTTTAGGCAGCCAAGAGACCCATGAAGAGGGACATTTAGACAGACATTTAGTGTGTATGTGTGTGCAGAGGGGAGAGAGTTTGTCATGTAAGACTAGAGAAAAAAAAGAACTACAAAATTTCAAAGAGATATCATCTATCTAGTCCAGCCCTTCATTTTACATGCAAGTAAATTGAGACCACAATAGGAAAGGAGCCAAGCTAAATACACAAATCCAATTATTGGCGAAGACTACACTCAGAATACTGATCACACCACAATCCAGTGGAGAAGCCCTAATAGAGAGTTTGCAGCATATGATAATACTGGAGAATGGGAAGAGAATGCATGGGCCAAATGAGGCTTAAAAATATATAAGAAGACCCAAGCAGTGAAGAGTCTAAATGTCCAACCCTGCGAAGTTTCTTTTAAGTAACGCTCTTGAGAATCCATTTGCGATGTCCCCTTGTCTGTCCTGGCCAGACAGAAACACCATATCCTTCTCCTACATCACTGGCTAATTTTCTTCTACTTATTTCCTTGGTGTACTTGCACTCATATTTTTGTCTAAAGGTCTATATTGAGGTATTTATCTTGGAATGTAAGCTCCTAAAGGGCAAAAAGTGACTCATTTTGACTACAGCATAAAATAAAATTAGATATGTATAAAATGCTGTAGGATTATGAAAATGATGGAACATGTGTGGTCTCTTAAATTTACTAGAGGAATCAATATGTCTAGAGCATCAGCAATGTAGCACACTTTGTGCTATTTTACAGAGTTTGTATTTAATCAACTTCAAGGAAAACTATATGGTAGGTGTGTTTTTAATCTCTTTTTTCCAGAAATGAGGAAACTAAATGTGAAAATGGCTAAATGGTTTTCCCATTGTCACACAGCTAGTAAGTGCAACATTCAGGATTTAAAATTTGACTTTTATCCTTGTTCTACTGCTTTTTCTTTTATGCAACCAAACCACAGTCCCAAAGAAAGATAGGATAGTGTGTTTAAAATCCAGCAAGGTGTGAATACTGGATCACTTACTCCTAACATGATTATGTGGAAATTATATAACATCTCTGAGTTTGAGAATTTTCATTTCCAAGATGAAAGCTGGACAAAACTACTTCTTATATGCACTTCATCTCCAAAATGTTGTTTCTAGCATTTATGGAAAATTGAAAATGCAACACTGTTCAATGCAGCTCCATCTGGTGTTCACTGATGAGATTACTTGATGGTTCTTGTTAAACAAAAAGAAAAAAAAAATCAGTAAAGATCTCCCAAATACACAAGTAATAAATATGCACTATTTACCCAAGATATGCCCCACTGCATATTTCATTCATTTGCATGTATAATTTTTACAAAGTAAGTCTTAAAATAGCAAAAACGTTACACTAACTGAGTGGTCATACAATATTGCATGCAGGGATAGACATTAACTTCACAGACAAATGGGGTAGATTATATCAGCTCCTATTCACAATAAAATAAGTAATAGGACCCATCACATTTCTATGCAATTAGTGTTAAATACATTTTAATCCCATGTAGCTACATGCATTTGAACAGTAACCAGTACTATTGTATTTGAACTGTGTAATTATACACTGGATCTCTCAGTGGCACAATATATATAATTACAAAGTTCTCTACAATATCAAAAAAGAAACAACTGTGTGGTGCGAGGAGGAAGTCACAATGGGGTTATACTGCCTGTGATTCCACATCCCTTAGTTCAGTGCCTACTTAACTTCCTATACAGTGTAATTAGACATGGGGTTTGGTTGGAAGACAAACCATATCTAATATATTAACAGCATCTCTTATTCACAAATAAAGAGTATTCCACCAAGTTCATGCCAACAGCTTCCCTTGCACATAATACAAGTAATTTTCCACTCCACGTGGAGTCACATTATTACCTTTTGTGCCTTTTAAAACAAGATTCTAAAAATATTTCCCCAAGCCACTCAAGATGCATCCCTGGTGTTGGTATTATATATATTTTCCATATTTGTGAAACATAATGTCACAGGGAAGTGAAGGTGAATAAGGTCTGCTCAGTAAGTAAGAAGGGATGCAAGCTAAGTACAGCTAAATGTTGGATTTCTTGTTTACTTTCTCAGTAGATGGGAAGCTCTACAGAGACTTTCAAAAGCATATGGCTAAAGGATTTGGCTTATTTTTTGTAATACTTATGGTGCTTAATTATAAAGTCCTTCATTTTATTTTGTTTGAAAATTAATTGAATATCTACAGAATTTGTGATAAGAGTCTTTATAGTGACTCAAATGAAAACCTTTGTGAGTATAGGCTTCATAAGAGCCATTGAGACAATATGATTAAAAAAGTATCTTGGGCAGTTTTAGTAAGAGTACAATATCCAAACCTCAGGAATTAGTAGCCCCGTAATGACTTGGTCAGGAGAATGAATATTCTAGAGAAGGTAGGGGAAATGAGATCAAGTTAAAAAAAAAAAACTGAAAGAACTTATGTTTAACCTAGGCTTAGAGGGAAATCACATACCAAGCAAATGAAAATTTTCAGATAATTAAAAGAGCTATAGACAGCCAAAAGGTGATGCAATAGGGAAGACTCACAAAGCAGAAACTGTTTGAGATAACTTGGAGAAAGAATAACTTTTCTGAGAAAATGAAAGTTGAGCTGAAAACTAAATAATGAGAGGGAGGCAGTGTGCAGGAATCTCAAGGAAGAAATTCTAGTAGGAACAAAAGCAAGTGCAAAGTCCCTGGGGCCAAACAATGAAAGAAAACCAGAGAACATGGAGCAAAAAGAGCAGGAGGATTATTAGCAATAACCATTTTAATACTGTATGTGAAACCAGATAAACATGCTGCGTTCAAAAAGAGGTTAGCTTTGTTTGGAAGTTAAACTGGAAAAAGGTAGATGAATTAAAAAATCCAAATTGTAGAGACAAATCATATGTGGAAATAGGTCATGTTGTAATGGAGTCCATTTTATTCTCTGTTTCAAAGAAGCTATCGATTATTTTAATTTAAAAGATCTCATGCTACACAGCAATTCACTTTATCTTTGTATGCTTAAGTTTTGGAGACATTTGCCATTTATTTCATTTCTATACAATTAAATGAACATTAATGAGATGATGAAAGTATTTCAGGGTATTAAAAGCTATTTGTAGATTAATACATGATTAGTTTATTGCTGATTTCATAATTAATCAAAATGATTAGACTCTGAATATTAAGATATCCAAGAGAGTTAATTTTTCTTTCTATTTTTTTAAGACAGGCAGAGAAGGAGATTCTACCATTTCTTCCTATAGAAGTTGTGCTCTTTCTTAGGAAGGCCATACTGTAAAGTTTGTGAATACCAGCTCTGCCACTCACAAAGCATAAGAACTTGAAGAAGTCACTGAATCTCTCTAAGCCTGTTGTATCACTTGAAAAATGAGATGGCATTATATGACATATCTCTTTATAATTTTCTATGGTTTTCTAACATTCTGTGATTATTATATTTCGATTCTGTCTTAAGAGACTCTCTGTATATTCTTTCCCTTACATTAAAATTTTATTCTTGTCATAAAGTATTCCTGTAATGTATAATGTATATTAAGAATATGTATTCTTATTATAGAGTTTTAAAATGTGAATATTTTGACATGTTTTTCCAACCTTAATGTAATTTGTAACTTTAACAACATACTCTTCCCTGTCTACCACATATTCCTCATTTTATTTCATAAGATAATGTTGTTAGAAAAACAAAATTTCTTTTCAATACAAAGGTAGAGAAAGATCTATTCATGGGCAGTTGCAACTCATGATCTTAGGAACATGCAAGAGTTCAGTCCACATTGGATTATCCTTCTTAGAGAGGATCTTAGATCCTACTGATCAGAAACTTTAAAAAAAGTTAGTTGTGGTAAAATATAAAAAAAAAAAAATTCATCATTTTAACCATTTCTAAGTGAACAATTCAGTGGCCTTAAATACATTCACATTGTTAAGCAGCCATCACAACTATCCAACTCCAGAACTTTTTGATCTTGCAAAACCAAAACTCTGGACCCATTAAACAGTAACTCCACATGTCAGAAACTTCAAACTTTCAACCCTCACAGTGGCAAATAGACAGAAAATCACATAAGAATCAACTGTGGGAAGACTTACTCTCCCCGGAGGTCAAACAAGATCTCATTCAGGAGTGAATACAGGATGCAAACACCAACCTGCTTGAAATTTATCACTTAGAGGTAAGAATCAAGATCAGTTTATTCCCTGTCTTCTTTACCGGGCACAACTGCATAGAGAGAGAAACAGGAGGAACAGACCATAAAACCATAGGGATCATGTGCATCATTTTCTGGCTGGAAGTAGCCCAGTGTTCCTCTGTACCTTTGAACACAGGTCTGCCAAAGACCAGATGGCACAACCCTGTGCAAAGAGGTACATCTTTCCTCCAAGAACTCATTTGTTCTTACATGGAGCACATACATTTAACTTAATTCTATAGTGAAAAACTTCTGGAAACACAAGATGCTTGGAAACCACAACCATTTCTGAAGTTCTTCCCCACTTAAATCAGAAGAGAAGGGGAGGGGAAAAACACGGGAAGAAAAGGAAAGGAAAGAGATGAGAATATTTATTAAATGGCATTATGTTAGAATATATATGTGTGTGTGTGTGTGTGTATACCCTTTATCTAGACAGCTTCATGAATGTTATATTTTTATTCCAACTCTATAATTAAGGTAAAAATCTGTAACACTTTAATTTGCCCAAGCTAATGTCTATTAGAGTTGAGGTTCAAACTGACTCCATACCCCCTTTCATTTGTTTTGAAGTCTAGGGAAAGGTGTCTGGTAGGGAGGGGAGTCTTCTAGCACCTTCTCACACTCATGGGAAAATGATGTCACTGATGCATAGCATGACATCAACTAAAACGTGAAGGACATGCTGTACACTGAAAGAATTAGGGAGAAAACTAGATGGCCTTTTCAAATTTGCTGTACACTTCTGACTTGGAAAAATTCATAATGATTACCATGTCACTAATGTAAGCATTTTCTACTTTTAGAAGCATAAAATGTACATCACTGAGTTGGCTTTTTCAATATATTTAATAAGAAGTTCACTATTGAAAACTCAACTCTTGGAAATAAGCATATCCCAGTTGAAATAAAAATAAATTATCACTGCATGGTGTTTGTGCTATCCAATAGCACTTGGTCTATTTACTCCTCACCGCACTAGGCAATCCAATTCTCTTATCAACACCCTGGGGAAAGAATGTTATGTCCCAGGAGGTGTGTGGATATGTGTGTTTGTGGCAGGGGGTGGAGGTACAAACTGAAACAGACTTGGAGAGTTGTCTGTCTTTCCAGAAAGAATTAAAAACTATTTGGTTCTTGACCATGAAATTTCCCTCCAGACAAGGGGAGCATTTAAACTCTGAAATCACACAGGATTGCAAGAAACTTGTCTGGATAACAGCCAAGGATTTTGGAGTGAGACACATCTCTGAGACATTAAGTCAGACCAAATGTATTCTTTTCATGGAAGAAGAACAGGAAAGTAAGAAAATCAGATAGTCTGGTTTCAATACTTGGTAAGATATTCTTCAATTTTTTTGAGGGGGGAGATGCTGTAAGGGAAATTATGTTTAAGATAAAGATCTACTACTGACAGGGAGTTTAAAGGTAAATCCATTTTTAATAAAAAGATGAATAATATGTTATTGTAGAGTAAATGTGGAGCTAAGATTAAAAAATGTCTGAGTTTTTATTTCAACTATACTTTTTTTTTTTAAAGAATAGCTATTTGGTACATTGAGGACACATGCTGGTAGAGGCTATTAGCCAAAAGCCCCAGATTTATCCATTATAACCTTTTTGAAATAACTTACTGAATGTTCATTATTTGTATCTAGGTTGAATGGGAGTGGGTATGAAATAGTTTATATCAACTCTTGAGCTGCTGATCAAAGGAAATTGTTTAATGGTGTCACACTGAAAGTGTCATGTCATCTTCCAGTAGGAAAGACATTTTAAGGCCAGGCCCTAGTCAGAAATTCTGTCATTTCTCCAGTGGAAGTATAGTAAAATACTTTCTTCCTCTTAATCACAGCTAGGGCAGAATATAAAGAAAACATAAAAGAATTCAGAGCACAGAGAAGGACAATAAGCCATAGCATCTCATAAATGGGATGGGAGAACAATTTCTGGATATAAAAAATAATTTGTAGAAGGCATTTTGCAAAGCCCATTGGAGAGAAGCAGACTTCTTTTCACAAAACAACTAATAAAAGTCTGAGAACGTCAATAGAGAATGATCATACGGTTTCTAATAGTAGAGTAGTATTGGAGCATAGAACTCCATGGGGTAAATACAGTTTAGGAATGTGCAAGGTATCCAGCAGAAACTAAAGGAAAAGAGTAAAGACCAGAAATGAACAGAGAAACTTCTCTAAACCTCACTGGCTAACCATCTTTATATTGTGGAGGAATTGGAAACGTACACTCTAAACTCACTACGAAAACATTTGTTGTTCATGTCATACAACCATGTTTTCACTGACTACAATGGAAGCAATTTATAGTTTTCACAACATGGTTTGGGCTTTTTTACAAGATAGCCTTTGGTTGACTTCAAAAATATCCAAATTAAAGCCAACATTTCTATTCTGAAGAATAGCAGAGTCAGGAAAGACAGTGTCTAACTATATGAGTTAAGTTATTGTGATCAGAATATTCAAGAAAGGTAAGAACTCTTTCTAACTTAACATGGTAAACCAGGCTTATTTCTGTTAGCATTTAAACAACACACATTTGGAAAAGATTAAAAAAAAATAGTATAAAGCCCTTGCCCTTGAGATTCTTTTACAATCCGGAATAGAGTTGGCAAATGTCATTTAACCATTTTCTCTTATCATGTCTATATTGCATCTAAATGCCCAAAATTTCTTTTCTCTTCAGGCCTTTCTTATCTATTCTAACCTTTCCTCTCCCTGTCATTTTTCTGTTCTTTAAAATCATCCTTTCATAGTGAGCCCAACTTATGCAATAAGCAGCTTAAAGCACTGATAAGTATGAACAAAAAACTAGTTGCTGACATTATTACGATTCCACTATTTTAAAAAATATCTTTCACTAAACAGCACAATAAAACACCTAGTCTGTACCTAACAGAAATAATTTCAATTTATTACAGCTTCTTGTCAAAGGCAATCTCCTATACCCTAGACAATATATTATATTTTTAAGTATTATAGAGAAAAACAGAATGCAAAGAGATTTTGGATAAGGGAGATATCACATGCAATTAGTGAAATTCAGTGAGAAAGGACTTTGAAGAGGAGGTTGCATTTGAGATGACTCCTAAACAATGACACAAATTTAACAAGAGATATTGGAAAGTATTTTGGGGCAAGGGGAATGCAGATGGACAGTTAGGTGGCCTGGAGCAAATGATTAAGGATGGGAAAGTACAGAAAGATATTTGGAAATTGTTCAAGAATATGATGAGAGCATGGATGTGAGGGTGATCTGGCTGCAACATCTGTCACCCCATCGATGGCCAGGTTGATTCGGCTGATCTGGCTGGCTAGATCCCCTTCCTCACTGCTCCATGTACGTCCCTCCTGAAGCTGCCCGCTCGGTGGAAGAGGATGACCTTCCCCGATAGAGGAGGACCATTTTTCCATCAAGGGTATACCAGTAGCTGCGCTCCCCTGCTAGAACCTCCAAGCAAGCTCTCAAGAATATGATGAAAGCAGATGAGAGGGGGTTATAAAATGTTGCACCATAATCTGCAAGCTAACGTTTTGAACAGAGGTAGTGGCTTGATCAGAGCTGTGCCTTAGTGGAGTGAACCTGGCACAGGGCTTCCAGTCAACTGGAAGGAAATGATCAGAAGTCTGGGTGAGACATTTAAGAACCTAAGCTATAGTGGAATTATTAGGAATGAAAAGGAGGAGAGATCAAATTCACAGAACTTGGGAATTTGGATAAGTGAGAAGTATGGAGTCAAAGAATATCCTGTGATTCTGAAACTTGATGCCTGGAAAAATTGAAAGCCAGGGACAGAAAAAGGCTATTTTGTTTGATTTTAGTCATGTTGTATCTGAGGACTATTAGAGATAGACAATTGATGGTAAAAATCTTTCAAAAGCAAAAGTCCCTTCTATTTCAGAATTTATAATAATAACAAAATATCAGAACTACTGTTATTTCCTAAATAATTAATTCTTAAAGGGATTATTACTGTTACAAGAATCACAAGATTGGAAGGAGCTTGGTAAATGTTTAAGCCCACATTCTCACCTAATGCTCCAAAATCCCTCTGCAAATTTCCCATCACAGGTGGTGAATACTGGAAAGGGCGGTTAGTTGAGTAGACTTGTCTACAGCAACTACTAGTTGACCAAAGTTGAGTAAATTATTTATCCTCCCTTTATCTTACACTTCACATCTGTAAAGTGAGATGTCTGTGTAATGATTAATGATATACAACCATCCGTTTACATAGAATCATTGTAAGAATTAAGTGAGGTAAAAAGCAAATGTTCCTAAAATTGTCTATTAGCTGTGAGGCACTATAAATTATGTGGCATCATAGCACTGGTAGTAACTGTATAATGGTGGTTGACACTGGTGTTATTGCTGTTGTAATGACTACAACCATTTCTACCAAAGCAACTATTGCTACTTCAGTTATCCCTACCTCTATTGAGACCATCTTTTAATAAATGGGATCTTCACCTCTGTCAAGAGGTGGTCATTTGGCCATTTGATTATCTCTAGCTCCTCCAGTGTCCATTATGAAACAATAGTAAAGGAATAAAAATGGTATAAACCAACAGAAGTTGTAACATAATGTGGTGAGTGATGACAAAAAAAAAATTAAAAGATAGAAATCCAATCAAAGAGTGATCACTGACTTTACAATGAAGAAGAAGACACAGCACAAGTTCAGGGGAAGGGGTTTTGAACTGATTTTCCCTGAAGAACCGTAGGAAGTTAGCAGACCCAGGAAAAGGCTGTGGTCAGGAGGTGCAATAAAAACAGAGGGATCATTTGAAAATCACTATACTGGATGCTTAACTCCACTCTTTTCCCACACAGTGCAAACAGTATCAGCAGTCAGATGTCTACTTCAAAAGCAGAATTTCTAGGCATTCCTCTAGAGATATTTACCTAGAAGTGCAAGATTCAAAATCAGCATATCTGGAGAGAGGTGAAGGTAAGGCACACAGTTTAAAACAAAAAAGCAAAATGAACATTTGTACACTGAATGGTCATAAACATGCCTCCTCCTGAGAGCCTAAGCAACAACAGTAGCTGCCAGATATTTCCCTAGGAAAGGTTTTCAGAAGGATCATCTCTAGATAAACTGAAGATCTTCAAAGAAATGACATCCATATATTAATATTAATATTTTAGAAGATAATACCCTAGCAAAAGAGCTAGCTGTCCACCCAATTAGGATCTAGCCTTCTATTTTTTGCCCCATCAGTACCTGAAGGGCTTCCAAACTGATCATTTTAATGCTTCCCCTTCATATAAGAAAGAGCAACTAAAGGTCACTGACACTAAAGAAAAAACTTTGATACAAAAAAGCAGAAAAATATATAAAAGATGATATTTCTATCTAAAGAGAGAACTCTTTCAATTGATCAAATTTTAAAAAATTAAATAATTACTCTCTCCACAAATAGGAATTAATGTGTGCAAAAATTTTAAATGCTATGAAAACAAAAATCATAAAGCAAGAAAGAACTCTTCAAAATTAGAATATTACCAAAAAAAGGTAGTCCAACTATAAAAGTTTTAAAGATAAATTTGAGAAAATCTTTTAGGAAGCAGAACAAAAAATACCACAAGGTTAGAAAACATAAAATAGAATTTGCATAGAGGATCAAATCTAGGAAGAATAATATCTGACTTTAAAAGTCCCAGAAATCACAGATGGAGAAAATAAAAGAAAAAAATTACCCAAGAAAATGAACTAAAGAATGTGTCTATAGACTAACTGATATAATCAATGAAAAAGACTTACCTCAAGGCCAGTTGTCCCAAAATTTTCTAATATCAGTGATAAAGAGAAGATTTTTAAAGTCTTCTAAAGAGAGGGTGAAAATGCCACATACATAAGGTAAAAACTTCAGATTTCTCAGTAGCAACTATGGATTCTAGAAGGTAATGGTCTTCAAAAATCTGAAGGCAAATAATCTTCAACCTTGAATACTGTGCCAAGTCAAAATATACACCCAGTGTGAGGGTAGAATTTTTCCCCTTTTTTTCCATGACAGGACTCAGAGATATCCATTTTTTCACTCTTTCTGAAGAAAGAATGATGTGCTTCAAAAAGTGTAAAATTAAACCACAAAAGTAGATCAACTCAGGAGAGAAGAAAAGGATTATGGAAAAGAAGTCTCCATTAAAAAGGTGGATTTGATAGAATGATATAGCACTTGAAACAAAAGTAAGGACATATGTTGCCAATCTTTAGTAGGTCCAGTTAAAAAAAATAGGGATATGTGAATAGCATATTATGAAGTTGGATCAAAGGTAAAGTATTACCTCCAAGAAGACAAAACAGCAATATGAAAAAAGGAATACCATCATAATATTTCTTGACTTTGTCATGGTATTTACACAATTATAGTGACATAAAAACTAATTCAACTAAAAATAGTGATGGAATGGTAGGAAGACTATTAGAATTATAGATACTTACCTACCATAAAAATATTACTTTTGTTTAAGTTAGTTAAATCTTTCTGGTTTGCTTTCTAGAACAGCCCATAGAAGGGAAGAATATTATGAGAGGTGACAAGGAAAGGGAATCCTTTTATTGTTCTTCTTATTATTATCATCTTTTTCATTGTTAGTAGTAGTATAAAACTTCTGGCGTATTTGTCTTTTTAACTCCATTGTATAAAAATTAGAAAGTAAAGAATTTTTTTTTTATTACGGTTGTCACTATTTTACAGATGGGAAAAATAAAGAATTTTTTAAAAATTTAGTACTACATCTGTCCTTGCTATCACTGTTATGTATCGTATGCGATTTCAAAACAATTGTTTGACGTGTGAATATCAGGCAAAAATACTATTTGCCAGTGTGAAGACAAAAATGTATTTCTTTTGACCTAATATTAAACAATTAAATTTTGTCAAAATGATGTGTAGGCCCATCCACAGCACACAGCATCTAAAGACTTGGCTCTATCATGTGACAAAATGACAGGTTGACATTCTTGTATAATCTCACATAGACCCTAAAAATTTTCCCCATATTTTTCTGAGTATATGCATTATAAAATTGTTTTATGGAGTCAGAATTGTGTTTTTGCCCAAAACACAGAAAATTGAATGATAGGAACATTCTGCTAACAATATGAATAATGTCCCTGTAGTACACATTACCAAAATGCAGCAACACCCAAGAGGTATAAGGGTTAGACTCTTTTAAACAATTGAGCATCACTATAATTCAGACAGGGACCTTTGGAGGTCAGAGGGAACCTTTTAATTGAGTGTTATAGAACATGGAAATTACCATTACTCTTTTATAAGCTATGTCCTTATCAAGTTTTATTGTGATCTTTAAATCCCACCGTGACAGAAATGCAAGTTCAAACAGCCTTTGTTCCAGAGTCACAGTCTACCTAGGGTCAAATTACAGCCTTGTACTTTTAAGACTGCAGAGGCTGTTAACCACTTCACTTCATTTCACTAGTGAACAGGGGGAAACAGCACTAAAAGGAACCAAGGCAAAGGTCTAATGAGACACTGACATTTAAGGAGGAAAGATTTGTTTCATAAGACCAAGATCTATGCTGCATGGACCCTACTCAGATAGAGGTTTGCAGCCGAGTAAAAATATGAGGGTTCAATGCTGTGTCCTTGATACCATTGAATCAGCAGGAGAGAACGGCTGGTTGGCTAGTTTAAATTGTGCATGCTTCAGCAAATTTGCAGTGCCAGTTACAAAATATATGATTCCCTTGTCATCATGTGTACATTCAAGGCATGTTCATCATTAATTCCAGATCAACCAAAATGAAGAGAGTGAATGGCATTGGGTGCAGAAGACCTCTACCCTATGGTGATAACACGGGACTTTGGGGACGTATTCTTTTAAAGATTTCTTCCATCCAGTTTCATACAGATATTTGTGCTCTTTCTTTAGTTTTGGTGTTTTTCATAACTTCCACCTTTCCATTTGAACCAGAACACAAACCTCACATCTGTTTTCTGACATTCCTGGGAGACTCCATAATGCAAGTTCTAAAAATACCTGGGGGTGACTGTCCCATCAAATACTAAACACCTCAATATCGCCTCTTCTCAAATTTTAATTTATATGATTCAATATTTTTATGTTTTAACTAAATCTATGCAAGATTTATCCACTCTAAATTAAGTCCGGGAAATGCTTGGTATCAAAGTTGGTTTCCACATAGCTGAACCTTCTGAGAGCTTAACCCATGAAAGGTAAGATATGATTCTCATTTGCAGTGAAGAGTATGTGCAAAATGTTAAGAGTTGCAGTGTTACAATTTTTATATCATAGGAGAAAAAACAAAACCAAGCTATAAGAAGACAGAGACTGTTCAGACAAAAAATATACATACATATACACACATATATGTATATTAAACATTTGCCTACTTAAATCTGCATAAAAATCAAAAACCTCTGTCTACTTTCCTAAAGTAAGTTTGGGCAGACTCTCAACATTTTTGTAGTTTATGTATGTGACTATATTCAGAAATGAACATACTGGAATGACAACAAAACTATTTTTAAATCCCATATGCTTTAAAACTTTCATTCATTATTATGATAACTAATGAAAACCAGAAGTCTAAGTTATTATAAAAGCACTCATTTTCAGTTATGTAAACTATGTGCATATTATACTAAATATTTAAATACAAACTGAATAATCTAACTGATTATCAAGATACTTGAAAATATTTAGTGGCAAAAAATTCCAGATATTTGACTGATCATTTATTGCCATTTTAAACATGTTTGAAATCAGACACAAAAGTTACGTTAATTTTTTTAAGATGAAAGTCAATGTGGATGGTGCCTAGTTACTAGTTTTTTAAATAAGAAAATAAATTATCTCAGCCCTCAATATAATCTTTACTCTTGGAATGGCAGAGCATTTTGTTATTGCATCACTAATAATTTATCAGATCATTTGGAAAAAAAGCGAAAAAACCAAAACTCTTTCCACCAAAAAGTCAGAACACCTGCATGGAAAATAAAACATTCACTTATCTAATTGATTGTCTCCGTGATACATTATATCCAGATCTTTGTAAACCCATATCTCATCATCTAAGGACATGTATGTATATCTTTTCTCCTCAATAGCAAAGTAATACAATGCCAAACAATGTGGTTTATACAATGGTTATGTCTCTTTGTGACAGGAGGGAAATGTCTGGTAATACATAGGCAAAAAATAAATGGCTATTTAACCAAGCTGATTGGTCAGGCTATTTTATTTTGCATAGATATTGACAAACAATACTATAGTGACAATTGTTAACAAAGTACACGACTAAACAATTTGCCAAAGAAGCAACACTAATAATCTATGAATATGTTTACTGACCAGAAATCAGAGAAAAAGTGCTGTTGGTTGTTATAGCATAAAAATGAAAGAAATGCTATTGAAAATTACTTCAACTGGCAATGATCCTAACAACTTAGTCTCTACATCTATATTGAGTAAAATGGGATGAACCCATAATATTCCCTACTTGTCTCTATAAATGAGCCAAATCATAAATCTTAACTCCAACATCTTTATATTTACATAAATAAATCAACATTTAAATTTATGCATATGATTTTTCATACACACACATATATATGATTTGATAATAGTTTTCATAGCAGGCAGATATACATATTTCACTGATATTGGTGTATTCTCCAGTAGCAAGAAAACCTGGTTTGCTCCTAAGCTTGATATTAGAGATGAGGCTTATTTTGTCATTCATTTAGGAAGGTGTGATATTTGGTTTCCCAGTACTTCCCTTTCACAGGTGGTGATCTTTTGTCTGCTAACGATATATGCAAACCCTTTGAGTAGGACTTTTTTCCCCCTTTTATCTGACTCATTGTATGATTGCAATAGTTCTCTGGCTTTTCCATAAGAAAACTTATAGGAGCAGCCAATACCATATTTACCCATTTATAATGTTGTTTGTGGTCCAGTGAGTAGTGAATGTCACAGTAACTAAATATTTGTTGGCAGATGGAAGAGTAACCAAAGTACCTACTCAGATAAGCCAAAATGTAATGACCGTTTCCATTTTGAATGATAGTGCTCACTCAAAGTGAAATGATAAAGTTGGACCTGAGTAAATTTTATTTGAATTTATCCACTTAGGGACTTGAAACTGTATGGAATCTAATCAGCAGAGAGCCAGTCTCTGATCCTGTGTTAGACTGTTTTTTCAAAAATTGGAAGAAGGGATCATGGGGAAGTAAATAGCAGTGGCATAGTCACATCCATTCATTTAACAAGTATTTATTGAGCGCCTGATTTGCCTAAAGTTCTAGAACTACGAAAGTGAACAGGAAAGGCAGGAGGCTTCCTCCAGTGGATTTTAAAAGCTGGTTAAGAGAGAGAGTAAAAGAGATTTTTTTTTTAAAGAGGAAAAAATTCTGCTATGTGATAAAATAGCAAATAAATGGAGGTTGAGATAGACATTCACAAGAGAAGAGAGAGAGTTGCTTAGAGAAAGTATCTAAGAAACAAAGGCATTTAAGCTGAGACGTGGAGATTGAGAAGAAGCCAACACCATGAGAAGGGAGAAAACAAACATTCCAGACAGAGAAGACAGTAAGAGCCCAGTGATAGGTGGGAAAGTCATGGAATGGGGCACGCTACCATCTACAATTGTGCATAACGATGTCTAGTGATTGTAGAGGTAAAATAAATTTACCTTATGTCCTATTATTTAATCTTCTTGCTTTTAGGGTGCGTTTTCACCTACCATCTCGGAACTCAAAAGTGAAGGTCAGTTTACTCACTATGGAAGGGAATTGTTGGAGATAAGTTGTAAATGAAAATGTTGACAAAGGAGTAAGAACAGACAAAGAAGTCCATATTCTTTCTGAGTAGATATTGCTTAGGTGCTACATGATTCAAACAATCATGCCATTTGTTTAGGATTCTCCAGAGACACAGAAAGAATACACACACACACACACATATATATAGAGAAAGAGAGAGAAAGAAAGAGAGAGAGATGAGGATTTATTAGGGGAATTGGCTCACTTGATTATGGAGGCTGTGAAGGCCCATGATAAACCACCTGCAAGGTGGAGAACCAAGGAAGCTGGTAGCAGGCCTCAGTCCAAGTCTGAAGGCCTTAGAGTCAAGGAAGTCAATGATGTAACTCTCATTTCAAGGCCAAAGGCCTGAGAACCTGGGGGGAGCCACTGGTGTGAGTCCTGGAGTCCAAAGGGCAGAGAACCTGGTACCTGGTTCTGATAGCCAAGGGAAGGAGAAAAGGGACGGCCCAGCTCTGGAAGTGAGAGCAAGAATTTGCCCTTCCAGCTGATTGGATGGTGGCTGCCCCCATTGAGGGCTGATCTTTCCCACTCTGTCTACCAACCAAAATGCCAGTCTCCTCTGAAAACACCCCCACAGATGCACCTGGGGCAACCCAATCATTCTAATCAAATGCCAAAGCACTTGAGTGTCCCTTTCGGCAGAAGAGGGATGGATTCAGTGCCCACTGAAGCACTCAGAAAAAGTAATGCTTTACCAGCTATCTGGGTATTTCTTAATGCAGTCAAGTGGACACCCCAAATCAACCATCACACCATCTTTTCATTTTGTAAACTTCACTGAAAGTAAATCCTTTCCCATACTTAAGTGAAACCCCTTATACCATTTATTTTTCTGCTCTCTTTTTGTCATCCCTTGTAAAAAAAGAAAACTTGAGTTAAACATTTCTCCCTGAGTTTCCCTTTCATAATAATAATAATGTGTTTTCTCCCCTTTTCCTCTCCGCTTTCCTTCCTGTATCAGTCAGGGTCCAACAAGGGGAGTAGAATGAGTAAGAAATATATGCTAAGAGGCTTATTGCAAGAAACGTGCATATGTAATTGCAGAGGCTGGTTAGGCAAGACCAAATGTATAGGTTGGGCCATCAGGAAGGCCAGGTTGGAACTCCGGGCATGGGCTAAAGCTGCCATCCACAGGCAGAATCTCTTCTCAGGGGAACCTCAGCTCTGCCCTTAGACCTTTCAACTGATTGAATCAAGCCTGCCAAGATTATCTAGTATAATCTCCCTTACTTTAAGTAAGCTGATTATGAACTTTAATCACATCACAAAATATGTTCACTTACTCACTGAAACACCAAGATTATTGTTTGATTGAACAACTGGAAAGAGTAGCCTCAGCAAGTTGACACATAAAACTGGCTAACACACTTTTCTTCCCTATACTTCCATTCTTTCTCTTCCCTTAGTAAGATACAGGTTGAGTATCCCTTATGCTAAATGCTTGGAAGCAGAAGTGTTTTAGATTTCCATTGGTTTTGGATTTTGGAATATCTGCATATGCATAATAAGGTATCTTGGGGATGAGACCCGAGTCTAAGCACAAACGTCATTTGTGTTTCATACACGCTTTATATACATAGACTAAAGGTACTTTTATACAATATTTTTAATAATTTTGTGCATGAAACAAAGTTCTGACTGTGACCTCATACGTCACAGTCAAAAGGTCAGGTGTAGAATTTTCCACTTGGTGCTCAAAAAGTTTCAAATTTTGGAGCATTTCAGATTTTGGATTTTTGGATTAGGGATTCTCATCCCCTGTTGGGTACATGATATGTTAGTTGGATCTGAATAAGATAGATAAAATAGGTGTCTACACAGTGAGGTGAGGTTGGGGAGCTGCAGTGGTCTAGAATGAGATATCAGAGCCCAGTTGGGGAAGAAGGATATCCTTGAGGGGGATGGCAGAAGCAATGATTCAGAGTTGGGTATTAGAGCCTGAGCAGAGTGAGGAGGCATTTATGCAGGAAGGTGGCCTGGTATGGGAGGGGAGGTCTGCATGGGGTGAAGAGGGACTCCATAAGGGAGAGGCAGATATAGCAATGGTCTGGTATAAGATGTCAAAAAACCTCAGAGGAATGAAGAGTATGTTTACGTGGGGAATAGTGGAAGTGGTGGCCAAATAAGGGGTGTGTGTGTGTGTGTGTGTACACAAACAAACCTATATTCCCTAATTTCATCCACATAACTGGGCTGGGAGCAGCAATATCTCAGCAGCAATGAGCACACTCATAGCCCAGATCTTGGTTTGAAATATCACTCTCCGCCCACAGATCCACAGCTCCTTGGAGAAAGAGCTGACTCCAGGACTGGAGCCCGTTAAATATGAGATGAGCCTATAATATCTTATTGTTTCAAAAAGTAAGGAAGTACTCAAAAAATGATAGGGAATTGCTGCGAGAATATAGAAGCCAGCTTCTGTGGGGCTTCCAGTGGGTAAATATGGGGAAATTGAATGAAATAATGAAAGTAATGGATTATCACTTATTGAATAAAAATTATATCTACTGATATAAATAAATAAATTAAAAGTTGATGGAGAACAGGATATTCTTATAGTCCCAAGTATCTCTACTCAAAATACGTATTCTTTACAAAGGGAAAGAGATTAAATTTACAGTGGAGAAGCCTGGCAGATACTAACTTACTTAAGTGATTAAAGTTAACACCACCGGTAATGGGACAAGTTGAAATCATGAATCGCCTCAGCAAATGCAATAAGGATGGCATCACTTCTTTAATGTTTCTGCTAAAGATGAATAACCTGAATTTAATTATGAGAACACATTAGACCAATAAAAACTGAAAGACATTTCACAAATAGTTGGTCTACAACATTCCAAAGTGTTTAGGTGATGAAAGTCAAGGAAGGATGGAGGAATTGCTTCAGATTGAAGAAGCCTAAAGGGACAGAATACTCCTTTCATTCCTCCAGTAACTTTGAGAAGAATGCAGGGTGGATATTTTTAATCTGATTAGATAACAACAGACCTGGTCATCAAAGAAATAAAAGGACTCAACTAAGATAACAAAGTACATATCAAATGTCTATGAAAAAGACTTCTAGTTAGGGAGGAATTTGGCAATTATACATCTATTCAGATCTTTGAAAATGTAGAGAACCAGTAATCACTATTTTTAAGTATCATTTTCAGTATATACCATGAAACAGTGCTTTTCAAACAATACTGGGCATACAAATCACCTAGGGATCTCATTAAAATGTCAATGTCAATTCTGATTCTGGATGTCTAAAGTGCAAACTGGAGTTTTGAATTTGTAAAGAGTTTCCAGGTAATGCTGATGCATCTGGTCCACGAACCACACTTGGACTCACATGTTTCTTAACTAACATAAGGCATGGACAGGGTAGAATCATAATACAAATAGATAAATACTGTATACACTGGTCCTAGGCATGCATAACTATAATAATTTGTTTAAATACATCACAAATGGAAATAAACGTTCATTTTTCTACATTTAATTCCTTGAGAAAATGATATGCTCATGCTACTTTTAAGCTAGCTATATGCAGACACTCAAATTTGCTGTGATAGGGGTGTGTGTGTGCCTTTTAATGCCAGTAAAAAGAATCAATCCCTTTTAATGGCTGATCAAAGTTCTCAATCCACTCATCTTTTCTCAGCAAATTTAATCTTATAATCTCCAATTGGCTGGTTGCATTATGGTTCATGTTTTGTCTGCCCCTGAAACAGCAGAAATGGGCCTCTGCCAGAGAGGGCTATTAGATTAAATGGACAATTAATGTGATTCCCTGTGCCAATTCCTATGAAGTTTAGCCAAAAGGCTAAAGTGACACAGACTAAACATTTACTGTAAAATGGAAGTGACATGGAGAAAAAGTACTAGGAAATTTGTTATCTAGAAAGGAACTATACTGCATTCAAGGAACAGCTTCCTCTACAATCATTGTGACTAAAAATTATAACCAGCTGGCACCAGAAGTGCCTTCTAAGAGAGGAAAGTACTTTGATCTAAGAGAGTAAATCTTTGAATTTGAACTAGTGAGTACATGAGTATCTTATTTTCCAAGGATATTGTTTCACATGCCATGCACCTGTTTTCCCAGAATCTTCCATAAGCATAGAATTCCCTACTCTTCTTATAACCTAACTCTGCTCCAGAAATGTCACAATTTATAAACTACTCAAGTAATTTAATCAAATTGTCACCAAAGATTTACGATACAGGCAGACATACACATACACACACATACACATACCCCTACATGGGGATAAAAGCAAAGCAACATTGAAAACTTGCACTCTTCAGTCAAAATGATGACAAGTACCATTATCAAATATAAGATACACTACAAATCCAGAGCTTCCACCAATCCAGACATAGTTCTTAGACAAATCATTTAGAAAAACATCTCACAATTCCCTAGTTATATTTTAGCCAAGAAGATTATGAGAATAAAATGCATGAATAAACATGTCCAGGCAAAAGAAAAAGGCAAAAAGAATACAGCAATAAATCTATTGCATAATAAAAGTTAAGAACAATTTGATTTAGCAAAACATAGCCAGAGGTAGAACAGAGTAATGACATGTTTCCTATCAAGGAAATTAGTAGTTAATATTTTCTTTTTAATTATTTCTCCACTCTTGAAGTTTAGTACTCTTTGAGTTTTGCATTAATATTGCCCTGTTTACTAGAAATAAATGTATTTTTTTCTAAATAAATCAATAGAATATATGAAAAGGACTATTTTGAGAACATGAAGTTCTTGGTGTGAATATCTAGTTCAATTTGCCCCTAAAAACCACAAAGGCTTGTGTCTAAGAAGCTCACTCATGTTTACTACATAGAATTGTTTCTCTGTTTCTCTGAGTGTCAGAATCTGTAACATGGAACAGTGAGGTGGTCATAAGATACTTAAGATACCTTATTGGAACAGAAGGATTAAAGTTTCATTGTCTTAGTACATTTTTTGCTTCTGTAACAGAATACTTGAAACAGGGTAATTTATAAAGAACAGGAATTTATCAGGTCACAGTTCTGGAGGCTGGGAAGTCCAAGAGCATGGCAGTGACCTCTGCATGGCAGCGACCTCTGCGTGGCAGCTGGCGAGGGCCTCCTTACTGCGTCATTCCACAGCAAAAAGTGGAAGGGCAGAGATAGTGAGAGAGAGCAAGAGGGGACTGAACTAGCTTTTACAACAAAACCACTCTCTTGAAAACAATCCCATTAAAATGTAGCTAGCCTTCATCAAATGGATGAAACCAGGAAACGAATTGCTAAACAAAAACCGAGAGGTATTACTTTCCTGCTTCTCATTTCTCTTTTCTTTCTCTGTTTGCTCCTCTATTGTCTGTCTGTAAACTAGCTCTTCTGCTATTCAGCCCACAGAGGTAAAAGATTACTTCTTCACAGCTCCTGTTTTTAAATCTCCTCTGCTCAAGTCACAAACCCCGACTGAAACTGAAAAAATCTTAGTCCCAATTCCAATTCTCTGGGAAAGGATCTTGACCTAGTTTACTCCCAGTATCTCACCACACAATATAAGCATAACTGTTTGGGCCTGTTTTTGTTGTTTATGCTGCATAATAAGTTATCACAAGTTTAGAGGCTTTGAATAATACACATTTATTATCCAGTGGTTTCCTTGAGTTGGGATTCCAAGCATAGCTTACCTGGGTCCTCACAAGGCTGCAATCAAGGTATTGGCTAAGTTGCATTGTCATCTGGAGGCTAATCTAGGATAGAATCTGCTTCCAAACTTACTAAGAATACTGGCAGTGTCCGTTTCCTTCAGGCTGTATGACTGTAGGTTCTTATTTGCTGTCTGCTGGAGGCTGCCCTCAGGTCCTAGAGGCCATCTAGGAGAGTTCCCTGTTACATAGCCTTCTCCATAGGCAGTTCACAATGTGGCTGCTTACTTCTTCAAGGCCAGTAAGAAAATCTGTCTTTCTAGCGAAGATGAAGTCTCATGTAATGAAAATAACCAAGAGAATGATATCCTATTACCTTTGGCATATAACATGACCTAATCAAGGGAGTAGCATCCATCACATCTGCCATATTCTGTCAGTAAGAAGCAAGACACTGCCTCCACCAGCACTCAAAGGATTACAAAATGGTGTGATTCATTGGAGGTTACCTAAGATTGTGTCCAGGACCCACCTGAATATCTTATAGAAGTGGGAGGGAAGAGAAAAAAGTTCTCAGAGGGAAAGAAATTATTAACTAGGTAAACTGGCAGACATAATGAAAGTTATCTATAACTATATCTAACTAAAAGTTATCTATAATAAAAGTTATCTATAACTATCTATAACTACAGGCCCTAACCCCTGGGGCCAGTACTGGTCCATGACCTGTTAGGAACCGGGCCGCAAAGCAGGAGGTGAGCAGTGGGTGAGCCAGCGAAGCTTCTGTATTTACAGCCACTCCCCATCACTCACATCACTGCCTGAGCTCCACCTCCTGTCAGATCAGCAGCAGCATTAGATTCTGCATTATGGTTGTATAATTATTTCATTATATATCATATTAATTATATATTATATATAATTATATTAGTATATATTATATGGTTGTACACCCATTTAATTATATATTACAATGTAATAATAATAGAAATAAAATGCACAATAAATGTAATGCACTTGAGTCATCACAAAACCTTCCCCCACCTCCCAGGTCCATGGAAAAATTGTCTTCCATGAAACCGGTCCCTGGTGCCAAAATGGTTGGGGACCGCTGATCTATAACATCTGCTAAGGCCAAATGATACTGAGGCAATTCAGTGCCATTTTGTTAGGAGTTCAAACAATAACAACAGGCATCTGGCACCAGTTTCTAACTTTAATGAGAATACCTCTAATACTTCTCCTCTAAATAAAGTTTGAGATTTGGGTAGTCCTTTTATGTGTTAGATATCGTCCTTCTATTTCTAGTTGACAGTGATCTTTTATGATACTTCAGAATGGATTTTAAATATCATCAAATGTCCTTTAAACATCTTTGAGTTGTAGCTTTTTCCTTTGACTTATTAATGTGATGAGTCATATAGATATATTTTCTCTCATCTTGAACCATTTTTACATTTGTGGAATAAAACCCACTTAGATTTGAGAAAGTTTAAAAAATTCCATGGGATTTAATTTGAGATTGTGATATCTACATTTATATAGATCTTTGAAGTTGTTTTTTTCGTGCAATTTTTGTCAGTGTTTAATATCAGGATTATGTTTGTACTTTGGTAAACCTTCATTACCTGTGTGATCCGAAATGGTTAAAATAGCAAAGAAAGTATTCATTTCTTGAAATTATGACTGAACTTGCCTGCAACTTTTATTAATTCAAAATGTTTAATGAAGATAGGGAATCATTTCTAAGACAGTGTTAAATTACTTTCATAGTTATTGGACAATTCATGTTCTTTCATAGGTCAAATTTTTTGTCAATTTGTAGTTTATATTTGGATTGCCACAACTTGTGATATACTTTCTTCTACCATTTAACCATGTATCTCATTCATTGAAAACACCTTGCCTTGGTTTTAATCTTTATATTGGTTATTGGGAATTTTTTTTTGAAAGGGCTGGAAAGTAAATACTTTAGGTTTTGTGGCCAAGAAGCAAAATTAAAGACATTGTGTAGGTACACATATAACCAAGAAAATATAGCTATTTAAAAATATAAAAACCAGTCTTTGCTGGTGTGCTTTCAAAAGAAAGAAAGAAAGAGAGAGGGAGGGAGGGAGGGAGGAAATAGATGGTGATTTGGATTTTGCCAGCAAGTCATAGTTTGCCAATCCCTGCTTATACCATTCATTTTAGTTTATTGGATTTCCAGTATGGGCAAGTAAGCAGAATGGAGTAAAAGAGGTAATATGAGTAACATCCATTAAGCAACTATAAAAAGCTCAGCTCTTTGTAGAGGGGCTTGGAACCTTCAAGAAAAGCCTTTACCTCTAGTGTATTTTTAATTTACGTACACACAGGCTGACATATGTTTCAGTCTGTTCCTTTATCCTTTGCTTCCTCCCTCTTTCACTTCTCCTCCTTCTCCAAAATCCATGATAACATAGTTTATGCCTGTTCCTATTTTCCTCTAGGCTCATAGTATCATACAAGAATTCGCATCTATAAGAAATTTGCATCTATCATGGTGTTTTGTTAAAATAAAATAAATTAGGCATACATATATTTCTCCATCCTGCTTTTCTTTCTTTTTTAATTCAGCAACACCTCATGGAAATTCCTCCAAGCGCACTGGGAGAGCTCTATAACGGTTCACTGTTTCTAATGACTGTGTGAATTTCCACGGTGTGTTCCTTAACTTAGTCAGAAATTCAGCAGCTGAGAGGCACTCACTATTTTCAGTTTTGTTGTTTTTTAGGTTTTTGTTTTCTTTGACATTTGATGTTGCACATATTTATACTTATACCCCTACCAATTATATGGTACTTATTATATGAGATAGATTCCAATGAGGAAAATTGATAATAAAAAGATTATGATTTTATTAGTTGTTCCCTATTTACTTTCTAAATTTAAGCAATTTACATTTCCACAAGAAATATATAAGTAACCTTTTCCCTACATCCTGCCAGTATGTATTAAAACTCTTTTTAAATTTTTGTCAGTGTGGTTGGTATAAAGTACTATTTTATTATACTTTTATAATAGATTTGAAAAAATATTGGCAATAAAGCATATAGAAAGGCAGATAACTATCAATATACAAAATTCTTGAAAATCAACAAGAAGATAACTAAAACCCAATTTTGGAAAGACAATTCACAAAAGAGCAAATCCAACTGTTAATTATTAAGGAAAACATACAAACTCAAAAGGAAAATGAAAGTTAAAGTTAGAATGGGCAATATGTACTGTGATCTATTTCTGAATTCCCTCTCTTCTTTGTACTGGTTTGATTAGAGTGGAGCTACTATTCTTCAAAATTTTCTTGACTACTTTCATAGAAAACACCAAAGATTCAACCAAGAGATTACTGGAATTCATAAATGAATTCAGCAAAGTCTCAGGATACAAAATTAATACACACAAATCCATAGCCTTCATATATGCTAATAACAATCAAGCTGAGAAACAAATTAAAGATGCAATACCTTTCACAATAGCACCAAAGAAAATTAAATATTTAGGAATATATCTAACTAAGGAGGTCAAAGACCTATATAGAGAGAATTATGAAACACTGAGAAAAGAAATTGCAGAGGATGTAAATAGATGGAAAACCCTACCATGCTCTTGGATAAGCAGAGTCAACATAGTAAAAATGGCTTTGCTACCTAAAGTGATTTACAGAATCAATGCAGTCCCTATCAAAATACCAACATCATTTTTTGCCGATCTAGAAAAAATAATTCTACGCTTCGTGTGGAACCAGAGAAGACCCCGTCTAGCCAAAGCAATCTTAAGCAAAAAGAAAAAATTGGGAGGCATCTATCTACCAGACTTCAAACTATACTACAAGGCTATAGTAACCAAAACTGCATGGTATTGGCACAAGAACAGACACGTAGACCAATGGAACAGGACTGAGAACCCAAATATAAAACCAACCTCATACACTCACCTGATCTTTGACAAATTCCAAAAAAACGTACACTGGGGAAAAGATTCCCTATTCAACAAATGGTGCTGGGAAAACTGGATGGCCATATGTAGAAGACTGAAACTGGACCCACACCTCTCACCTCTCACAAAAATCAACTCACAATGGATAACAGATCTAAACCTAAGACATGAAACCATAAGAATTCTCGAAGAAAACGTTGGAAAAACTCTTATGGACATTGGCCTAGGCAAAGAATTTATGAAGAAAACCCCCAAAGCAATCACAGCAGCAACAAAAATAAATACATGGGACCTGATCAAATTAAAAAGCTTCTGCACAGCCAAGGAAACTATCACTATAGTGAACAGACAACCTACAGAATGGGAGAAAATATTTGCATGCTACACCTCTGATAAAGGGCTGATAACCAGAATCTACACAGAACTTAGGAAAATCAACAAGAAAAAATCAAACAACCCTATTAAAAAATGGGCAAAGGACATGAACAGAAACTTTTCCAAAGAAGACAGAATAATGGCCAGCAAACATATAAAAAATTGCTCAACTTCTCTAATCATCAGGGAAATGCAAATCAAAACCACAATGAGATATCACTTAACTCCAGTGAGATTGGCTCATATTAAAAAAACCCCAAACAACAAATGTTGGCGGGGATGTGGACAGATAGGAACACTCATACACTGCTGGTGGGACTGCAAATTAGTACAACCTCTATGGAAAGTAATATGGAGATATCTCAAAGAATTAAAAGTAGAATTACCATTTGACCCAGCAATCCCACTACTGGGTATTTACCCAAAGGAAAAAAAGACATTTTATAATAAAGACATCTGCTCGCGAATGTTCATAGCAGCACAATTCACAACTGCAAAGTTGTGGAAACAACCCAGGTGCCCGTCAATACACGAGTGGATTAATAAAATGTGGTATATGTATACCATGGAGTATTACTCAGCAATAAGGAACAATAGTGAATTAACACATCTGGTATTATCCTGGTTGGAGCTAGAACCCATTCTTTGAAGCGAAGTGTCACAGGAATGGAAAAACAAGCACCACTGGTACTCCCCATCAAATTGGTACTAACTGATCAACACCTACATCACACAGGGCAATAATATTCATCAGGGGGCAGGCAGGAGGGAGGGGTGTGGAGTGGCTGGGAAAAACTCTCACTGAATGGATGCGGGGAGCACAGTTTGGGAGATGACCACGATTGTAGCTCTGACATGGGCAGTGCATGGGCAATATATATAACCAAAGTGTTGTACCTCCATAATATTCTCAAATAAGAAAATAAATTTAAAAAAAATTTTCTTGACTACTTTCATCAGTTATTCTTCCATATAAAAGTCAATATTTCAATTGGAGGTGTAGTAAATTTACATGCTATTTATATAAAATTGACATGTTTATCATATGAAGTCTTCCTATCCAAGAAGATGGTATATGCTTATGTTTGTTCATATGTTGTCTTATTTCTTCAATAAGAATTTATGGTTTCTTTTCATAAAATTCCCATACAATTCTTACATAGTTAATTTAAAAAAATTAAAATTTTGTTTACTCTTGTTCATAGACTTTTGTACAAATATTTATTTCATATGTAGCCCACTTACATATTTTTAAAATATTAAAAATCTACTAGCACTATGTTACTACAACCTCCTGGTGTCGTAGTTATGCAATAATACATTGACAAAAGTAGATGTCATATTCCTTTTTCAATGTCTGTAGCAGCTTTTAAATCTTTGACTCATTACATGCACAGGGCAATATTAAATGCTAATGGTGACAGCAGGTTATTTCCTCATAGTTTTACTGTCTTATTGAAATAGATTTAGTGTTTCACCATTGTGAAAATGAATGTCATGGAATTTGATAAATAGTAATTATAATATTGTCGCACTTGCTTCCATTTATATTTTACTTTAAGTGTTATTAGAAATAATAGCTAAATTGTATCAAATTCCTTTTCAGCATGTATTTATACGACCAAATTGTTTTCTCCTTTAATTGGTTGCGATAGTGAATGGTAAAGGTAGATTTGTGGTGTTGAATCATGTTTCCCGCAATAAACTGACATTGCCATAGTGCTTTATTCTTATTAAGATAGGGATGGATTGTATTTTATGAAACTTTGTTTAAATGTTTAACCTATATACATATGGAAGATTGTTCTATAGAGTTCTTTTTTTGTGTTATCTTTATCAGATTTTATTACCAAACACATTGACTTTTTAAAGTAATCTTGGAAATTTTTCATCTGTCCTTATGGCCTAGGGAAATTTTTAAAATATGAACATCATCTGCTATTTAAAGAAGATTAAAAACTTTTTACTAAACGCTTCTGATATTATTGACTTTTTTACAAAAACTTTTAATCACTTTACAATCTCATCTATGATAATTTTTCAATTGTGTATTTCTACTTCTTTTGGTATCAATTTTTTAATTTACATTTTGCTTAGAAATCATTTGCTTCTTCTAAGTTTTGAAATACAATGTCTTAGAGTTGTAGAGCTATTCTCTTGTAAAATTTAACCCTCTCTTTATCTGTAGTTTGATCTTTTTTCCCCATCTAATCTTTTCTATTTTTGCTCTCCCTTTATTTCTTAATCAGATTAATAATCAAATCTTTACTTACAATATTGTTAATCTTGAAAAATTTTATAAAGTAGTAATTGCCATCTCTAGTTTACAGATGAGATATGAATTTATTCCAACCAAAATGAAATATGTATTTTAAATTTAAAAATATTTTTCTCTGCAGGAAAATTGGTAGTATTTTATAGTGTTGGTAAGCTTGTCAATTAAGACAGTATTTTAGCTGCCAGTTGTACAACTCAGAAAAATTGTGACAATGATATTGTACTTCTAAGACTTTGTCATAAGGAAATAGTTAAGATTATGCATTTATATTATGTTAACTATAACATAATATAAAATCTTAAAAAATTAATAAAGTAATTAAGAAAGCTTTGAATAAATAAACAGTGCTACAGTAATACAATGACGTGATGAATGCATAAACTATGCAGTCATTGAAAAGCTGCTGTCACAATACTGATATGTGGAAATATTTACAAAATAATACTAAGATGACAATTTCACATCCAATGTGATGCAAGTTTTTAAAAATTGCAAATGGATATATAAAAAAATGTCTGAAATGTTCGTGTTAATTAAAAGTGCTGTTTCCGGTGACAGAATTATGAGTGTTATTTATTTTTATTTACTTACTTATATTTTCTGTAACAATTATATGCTCATGTAAGAAAACATGAAAAGTCATTTATTTAAATATTTCAACTAAATATAATCTTTTTGATGTCGTTATAAGCAATAACGATCTTGAGCTCTCAAACTTTCTGGTAGCAAATCATTTCAATGAGTCAGAGGAGTCTGTAGGGCAGTCATGCTATCAATTTATTTATCTGTACATTGCCTTCACCAAAACTAACACATTCGCCTGGACCAAGAGACCCAAAACAATGCTGTCAGCAAAGCGTATCATTTCTATGATCTCTCAGCTACAATTACTCTCTTTGAACTCTGGCCTTTATTTACATCTCTCTTGGAGCAATTTAATACTTTACAGTTTCAGTATAGATCCTTGTAGAATCACCACTCTTGGATTGCAATTTCCATAAAGCCCAGGAACATATTTTAGTTACCTTTGTATCTTCTATTGTACATATAATAATGATTTCAATAACATAAGTAATAGATTTTGTGACAGAATGAACGAATGAATGAATGGGAATTAACGAGAAGACTGTTAGTACTTCATGAAGAAGGAAGTGTGGCTTTGCTTGGAATCCCTAGAAACAAAGACGGGCAAGGGTAAGATGTCAACGCTTTATTTGGGAGGTCGAATTTCAGAGCAACAAGAGGAAAGAGAACTGAGGCATGAGAAGCAATGTAAGGTAATGATGGTCGTTCCTTCTTGACAAGCTACAAAAAAGTAAAAAATAGGTAAGTACATCCTTCAACCACTTGGGATGTCTTATGCAAATCGCATAGAGGAGTAGGTCTTCAGAGAAATATATCGGAAAAAAGAAGGGAAAAAGAAGGAATTGATCTGCCTGATTTGTCTGTCTCAGGTTTCTCCTTACTCATGGTTTGCTCTACAGGGAGCTAACCATCCTTTCCTTCCTCCTAACCTCCAGCACCCACACAGACACACACTTCCAGATCATATGCCTTTCAGCAGTATCTCAGGAAGTCAGACCCCATACCACCTGTGGTGTCACCTTGAGATATCTGAAAGTGCAGGGAGGAGCCCAAGATTCCAAGGATGGGTGTGGTGGGCCAAGAAAGACACACCTGATGGGACATCTTGGGAGCGATAGACCTTAAAAGGAGGACAAGTCAGGGGGTCTGGAAGGCAGATTTGACTAAGAATTTGAGGAGAGGCAAAAGATATATCCAATACAAGGTAATATCTAATTTCTCTGAAATATAAATAAATCATTGATTATTTTCATGATCACAAAGAAGTACTGTTATCAGTACTTGGATTCTACCGTGAGACATTATTTAAAAAATTAGGAAAAATATTAAATAAGATTGCCCTTCGTTACTAAAACTAAAACACTGAATAATTTATTTGTGCAGAGACCTGCAAATAGTTAATATTAAATGCTTACTATCTTAAAGGTAGATTATTATAATGCCAAATTTAAAAATTAGAAAACTGAGACTTAGAAATTTTAATTTGCTTTTAATCACATAGTGAGTATGTCATAGAGGTGAAATTTAAAACCAGGGTGCCAGAGACAGTGCACTTAATGTACCACACTCAAACTGTACCATGACAAATTACTACAAGGCTATAATCGTGTATTCCCTGAATATGTCAAACATAGTGATGACCAAGAAGGGTTAATTATCCACAGGAAGTAAGGTCAGCGGAATCCTAGAGTGAAAAACCACTGTCCACAGATATTGTATCTAACTCTGAGTTTGACGCTACTTTGGAGTTTGGTGGCAGTACATGAGGGTGATGGAGATTTCAGATCCTTGCAATCCCGTTCACGCGTCACATCCCAGTCTCTGGGAGCTTGCGTAACGCGTCAGTCCCTGTGAGATAGAGTGCCTCACATATTTTGGAAATCAAATTTCAGAGTCTGCAAGGTGGGGCCAAATCTGGACAATAGTGAATTCACCAAAGAATGAGGCCTTGTAGGCATGCTTTTTTTTTTTTTTGTCTTGATATATATTTTTTTTAATTTAATGTCTTTTACATTTAGATATTTAGCTTATGCTTTCTAGCCTTTGGTTGCTATCTTACCAAAATAAATGTTACTAAGTCTCAACTTGCTTTTTTTTAAATTTAAAGTGTCTTATTTGACAAGAAGCAAAACAAAAAGCGTAATTCTATGTCTGAGCCTCTATTTTGGTGTAAGATGTGGGATAGTTTTTACTTCACATTGAACATACCCAGATACCCAAGTAATCTTTGATTATGATCATTGGGTACAGGTGACTAGGGTCTGACTCTGCCCACCCAGGCCTTTACATTTAGACATGTAAGAGTAGACAACTTCCTTTACTACTATTTTGTTGCTAAATGAGCTGACTTAAATGCACTTCTTATGTGTCTGGCTATATCTGAGCAACCATCTTTTTCAAGTTAAAAACGTGTTGCCTTTACCCCTTTCAATACAAAATATGTTATTGTGAGAATCAAGAATCCATAGGGCTAATTTTATTGTCTGGAGCACTGGCTTATATTATCCACCTCTCTGACTCCTATTCCTTGTCACCTGTCTTAGGATTTCAATGAGACTTTGATAACAAATTTATATGAACTTTTTAAAAATTAAAATTATAGAAACATTTTATGTAATAAAATCTTCTTAGTTTGATATTTTAAGGAATTAAAACCTAACAGTCTTATTGGAGAGATAAGAGTTGGTATCCACTGGCCTTTTGATAGATTGTGCTAAGAATGGATCACGAGCTGTACCAGGAAGGAATGTTCTTTATCATGCCAGAGAAAACAAGTTTTTGCAAATTCATGTCTCACCTAGGCTTCAGATTTTTTGTTCAAGGTCAATTTTTTTTCATTAACTGAAATTCTATAGGAGATACTGGTGACCTAAGTGAAACTTGCTTAGCTAACTGTCAAGCTGATGAGTTTCTGGTATAGAGTTTTTGTTTTGTTTTATTCTTTATGAAGGAAAAATATGTTCAAGGCTTCTAAGCACTAGAAGAAATTTTGGCTTATACCAGTGTTCACTCTGGTGCAAAACTTCCAATGTAATTCATATTCACATATTCTGAATTTATTCACAGTTTATCCTACTAGAGTAATCCTTCACTTTGGTACATTCAACTGTTAAAATTTCCTGATTCACACTGTTATGCCAACTGATTTAAACAATGTTAAAACCTTAAAAAAAATTTTGGGAGACATTAAGGCAAAACTCTCTACTGGCGTATTAAAAGTCAGGTTTTTTTCTGTGTATAATTTTTAACCCTTATATTCATCTCATAGTTTACAAAAGCTAGAGTAGTATTTCCCAACTTTGTTTCCAGCATGTAAACAATGCAAATCTTCTACCAGAAATCCAGAAATGAGCGAGGGATAGTACAACAGAAGGCATGGAAAGAAAATCTACTTGAAAGTGGTATTGCTGACAAGGAAGCAAGAGGGAGGGATCATTCTGGAGAGCTGCTCCTCAAACCAGCAAGACTAGGCTGTAAACTTTTGCAGTTATAAAATTTCCATTGCAACTATAAAGCACTATCAATTTTGAAAATGTAGCAATCTGCTATACAACCTGTATTATGGTCTGAATGTTTGTATCCCCCTGAAATTCATATGTTGAAAGTCAATCATCAGTGTGATGGAATTAGGGATGGAGACTTTGGGAGATGATTAGGTCATGAGGGCAGAGCTCTTATTAATGAGATTAGTGACCTTATAAAAGAGGACCCAGAGAATTGCTTTGCCTCTTCCACCATGTGAGGACACAGCTAGCAGGCAATATCTATCAGAAAGGAAACAGGACCTCACTAGACACCAAATCTGCGGATGCTTTCACCTTGGACTTCCCAGCCTCAAGAACTGTAAAAAATAAATTCCTGTCATTTATAAGCCACCCATTCTAAGGTATTTTGTTATAACAACCCGAATAGACTAAGACAACCTAATTAAATTAAATATTAATATTTTCTACACATTTTAATATTATTAAATTAAATGATGAAAAGAAAGAAAATTAGGATTCCTTTTTCCTGCCAATAACCTTTCCAAAAAGGGAGGATTCTTCTCATTACTCGTGGCTTACTGATTTACAATTATCTCTTAATTGACTTTTGATAACCACATTGAATATTTAATACTATGCTATCATTAGCACATTTATTATTCATCTAAATCATACAATTGTGGCAATTAAGTTGGCTGCCTTTTAAGTACTTGGTTCATTGATCTTTAATTATACTTATAAAAACTTCACTGAACAAGAAAGTTGCTAAGTGGCACAAATCCATTTTGTTGCCCTAAAATTTGTGAACACTTTATGAAAATTTGTAAGGTAGAACTTAAATATTCTGTGATATATGTGATACATGATTTATTTACATATTATACAAAGTTTCCTTTTCTCTTAATAATTCATTTTTTAATTTACTCATTCTTAATGAGTAACTGCTATGTCCCAGGCACTGTACTAAGTGCTGGGTATAAAATAATTCAAATTGGTACAAGTGGTAGTAAGGGGAAAAAAAAAGAGGTAAACATTAAGTCGAGGCTTGAAGGATGGAAAAGACTAAGCCATTGAAGAAGATAAAAGAAACAACAAGCATCATGCAGGCCACTTCCTTCTCTCTGAATCCTTTGCCATAAACTAGAGAAGCCGAACATCTTATGTCTAAATCCTACTTCTGTTCCTTAATATCTGTGTGAGGTTGGGCCAGTGACTTAACTTTATTGTGCCTCACTTTCTAAATCTTTCAAATTAAGATAATTTTAGAGGGTAGTTATGAGACTTAAATGTGTTAATTTGTATAAAGCAATTAGAACAGTAATTGGCACACTGTGAGTGTTTTATAAGTAATATCTATTCTTATCATCATTTTAGAAACTCCCCCAAGCAGAAGCACTCATTTAGATCCTCACCCTAAATTAATTGTATGCACAAGTTGGATAGTAATATAAGAGGGTATGAACCAATATTTGCTGTAGATTTTCTCTACGTCAATTACTGTGCTACTAATTTTATATGGAATAGTTCAATTCATTCTCATAACAAACTATTCGGGTAGGTGTAATTATCCCCAAATTATCCCCATCAGGCTGTAAGTTCCACGATAGCAGCTACTGAGTCTGTCTTGCAAGTAGCTCTGTGCTGCTTAATTTTATGTGTCAATTTGGCTAGGCATGGTGCCCAGTTGTTTGGTCAAAAAACAGTCTCGATATTTCTGCATTGTTGCTTGAAGTTTCTGTATGTTTGCTTGATGCTGCTGAAGGCATTTTTAAAATTAGATTAACATTGAAATCAGTAGAGTTTGAATAAAGCAGATAATACCCTTCATAATGTGTGTGGGCCTCATCCAGCGGTTGAAGGCCTTAAGAGAAAGGACTGAGGTGTCCAAAAAAGAAAGGAAATCTGCCTCCAGACTGCCTTCCCACTCAAGGTTACAGCATCAAGTCTTATCAGAATTTCCAGCCTGCCACTCTGCTTTGAAGATTTCGGTAGTGCCAGTTCCTATAATCATGTGAGCCAGTTCTTTAAAATAAACCTCTCTCTATATATCTATCTGATGGATATATATGTATACATATATAAAAAGAGATTATATAGAGATTTTATTAGAGAGATATCTCTATATATGTGTGTATATATATATATTTATACACAAGTCTATGAATCTATGTATACATACACATATAGACACATACACATCCTATTTATCAGTCTGTGTCTCTGGAGATCACTGACTAATACAAGCTCCTAGCAATATTTGTTGCACATGAAAGTCAATCAGTAAATATTTGCTGAATTAAAGCATGCACATATATTGGCACTAAAAATTGAATGAATGAATGAATAAATGGGGAAAGAGAGATTAGAAAGTCTAAATAAATTTTCACTTACATATCTGGAACATGGTAAAACTGGAATTCAGACAAATATTTATGTAAATCCAAAGCTGTGGTATATCCTCTCTTGGGCTATTCCATCTCTTCTAATAGACCCTAAGGGTAAACAATAACAATAACAATGTCATTGTTATTAAAATTAGATCAATATTTCCTACTCTTTCATATAATTTTCCACATATGGCTTATCACAATACAATAATTACCCAAACTCAACTCTGATTCTAGCTTTTTTACCTTTTTTGACTATACTCAGCTACTCAAAATCATTCCCACTTCTTTCTCCTCCATATCCGGAGGGATTGTTGCTCTACTTTTTTCCCAAATAAGTCATTAAATTTGAATTCTGCTAAACTGACCTTGGGAGCTTAGGCTGGTGGATCAATTTCTCTGGGTCTTGGTCCCTTTATAGTAGTTTTTTTGTAAGTGTCTCTAAGCAGAAAATATCTCATTTGAAAATATGTCAAATTCCCATTGTGTACAAAAATATCCAGGCTGTTAAGCGTGCCATACAAGCATTCCACGACCTTTCTGCTTCTCTCTGTATCTTTCTGACCATGTCTCACCCCACTGATATTCATCAGTAATAGAAAGCTTCCTCAGGTGGCTGCACACACCATGCTCTTGTGTACCTCCATACTTTTGCTTATACTTTTTCTCCAACTGGAATATAAAAACTTAGAGGACTTATTGTTATATTGAGGATTTATTTTCAAAAATTCCTAATGGTACTATGTGCCTAGATTTATACTCTTTTACTTCCATATAAATATATACCACTCATTAACAATTTCATTGTACTCAGCTTATCAATATATATATATATATCTAAACTTGAGATAAAATTTATAAGAAATTTGAATGAAAGGGTGGTATCTAATGTATCTATATGCAGGTACTACATAGTATAATGGTGGATATATAATGACAAGCATTTTTAACTCAACAAAAATAACATTATATTGACTCATGTAAAGATTATATATCTATTTCTATAACCAAAAATATAACAAAGCTTTACTACAGCCAATTCCATGTGAGATGCAGTCGATAGTGACAGACTAGTGCTCCCTCTAAAAATAACAAGAAAAGTTATATGAAGTACAGAAATCATCTGCTTGAAGGTAGCAGAAAGTTTCTACTTCAACAAGAGCAGGAGGAGCTAATATTCAAACGAAGAAAAAAACTAAAAGAGACAAGCTATAGCTTCTTGTAGACAGAGAGCATGTGCTCACTTTAGAATCAAGTAAGAAGTTCTGAATCCATGTCACATATCAGAAATGAGCAAACTACGATCTGTGAACCAAATTTGACTGACTGCATGTTTTATATGGTCCATAAATCAAAGATTTTTTAAAATATATTTTAAATGGTTGTAAAAAAGAAGAATGATACTTCATGAAAATTTTATAAAATTCAAATTTTAATGTATATTAATATAGTTTTGTTGGAATACAACCATGCGTATGTGTTTATACATTATCTATGGCTGTGTTCATACTACAATTGCAGAGTTCAGTAGTTATGACAATGACTATATGGCCCACAAAGCCCAAAATATTTGCAATCAGTTAATTTACAGAAAGAGGTTGCCAATCTCCCCCTTATGCTTTCAGGGAGCCACAGGTTCAGAATGATTTATTTTGATAGGTGTTTAGAAATCCTCACCCTTACAACCTGAATTGCTGCTCTCAGGTCCTTTGCAATATTTTTGTATAATGCCTGTGGAAGATATTAAAACTAGGTAGAAAACCTTTTTTAAGTAGGCAAAGGTTTTACAGTGTTGAAAACTAAAGGTTAGGACATGGACCCAGTGGGAAGGGGAGGAAGGCATGGCTATGGGGAAAGTACCACACTCTTAGTCACAAGGCCTTGAAAGGCTAGGAGGGGACCAGAAATATGCTGGTGCTTTAAGAAAATTGCAGCCAAAATACTCTGCAAACTGCAAGCAGAAAATATAAAAAAGAGAACTACGTCTTGCTCATCATAGTCAAACTGCTACAAATGAAAGACAAAGAAGAAATTTTTAACACCAGTTATATGCACTTTTCTTTATATATGTTGTATTTCAATTGAAAGATTTAAAAATTGTAAGAAAAAAAGACTTTTTTATCTCCATTGGAGCAAAAAGACTGTTCAGCTGATTCCTCAACAGAAATGACAGATGCCATAAGACATGTAATGATAGCTTTAAAGTTCTGGGGAAAAAAACCTGCCAATCTAGAATACTATGCACAGTAAAAATATTCTGCAGTAATAAAGATGAAATTAAGATGTTTTCTAACCAACAAAACAATAAGAATTAGTGATCAATAAACCTGTACTAAAAGACATATTAAAGAAAATTCTTTACATGAAAAGAAAACAACCACAGGGAAAAACATTGAATTAAAGGAAGATGTGAAGAGCACAGAAAAGGAAAATACATGGGGAAATATAAACGAACATTAAAATAAATTTTGACTACACAAAGCAATAATTGCCATGGCTTGTGAGAGGAAAATAATGAACATTAAAAATGCATGACAACAAGGTAGGATAGAGGTAAATGCCATTAAATCATCCTAAGATCCCTGCTTTACCCGGGAAGTTGTAAAGTAATAATTTGTATTGTACTCGAATAAGTCAAGAATGCATGTTTAATCTCAAATGTAATCATTAAGAAATTATAAAAATGAATGTGTAACAAATTAATAGAAGGGAAAAACATGAAGTAAAAATACATTTTCTTAATCCAAGGAATACAAAGAATAGAGAGAAAGAGAATTATGAAACACATGGGTCAAATGGAAACAAATAATAAGGTGATAAATATAAACCCAACTACAATAGTTATATTAAATATAAATGGACTATATACTCAAAGTTAAAAACTAATATTGTCAGACTAGATTAACAAATAAACCAAACAAAACAAAAATGAAAGCAAGCAAACAGTACTTATATTCTGCGTATAAGAGAGAGATCTTAAACATAGAGAAGATACAGTAATGTATATATGCACATGTACTAACAGACAAAATAGAGTAAGGCAAGAATAATTGCTTAGAGATAAATAGTGGCATTTCACAATGATAAAGGTGTCAATCTATCCGAAACAATGTCATAATTCTATATCTGCATGCACACAATCTCATGTATTCAGTATATATAACATAAATTAACAATTAAAATGAGAAATAGACAAATCCATAATCATGATGAAAGTGTTAAAAACCCAACTTTTAATAACTAATAGAATAATCAGACAAAAAAAGCAGCAAGGATATAAAGCATCTAAATAACATAATTAAATGGTAGTTATTTATATTTATATGTAATTAACATATACAGAAAACTGAATCTAACAATGACAGAATAAACTAAACATAGTATTATTTTCTTTCCAATTCCTACTTCAAAATATCCAAATCAAGGGGTAAGGCATAAAGTATTTTTTGCTTACTGTGAAATTTTACCCAAGGACATACTTAGACATAAGGTCTACTAAGTGCACTCACAAAACACAATTTGTAATCTCTTTCATCGCAAGGAATATTTTCATTTGCATTTTAACAGCCAACATAAAAAGGTGAACCCATGCCCCCAAAATCAAGCTTGTGGGATAACAGGCACTGTGTTCTTTCCTGGTTCTATTACTGTGGTTTGAGCTAGGTACAACAATAGCTGTAACAAATAGATAATTCAGTTCATATTTTTCATCATTTGTATTATGTATAGTTTAATAAAATTTAAATTATAAGCTGACTCCAAACTTATATACTATTGGGTTAATATCCTGAGCATTGGAGTCTGATAGATCTGAATTTAAGTACAATTTTGCTATTTGGTAATTATGCTCTTGGGCAGGTTAGATAACCTCACCACAGAATAGAAATAATAATGCCTATATGGTAAGGTTGTGATGAAAATTAAATGAGGTGATTTATATAAAATGCTTAGCAGAGCGTTCAGCATTTTGTAAATCCAGACAAAATTGTGGCTATTATTCTCCTTTTCATCAGCTCAGGACTTGGCAAAATTCATTGTCTTATGGTCCTATATTATCATATCTCCTTAGGTGGTGCAACTCGATGGCGGGTCGGGTGCAGGGGAGCGGAGTGTAGAGAGGGGATGGGCAGGCTGAGTATGTGAGAGGGGGAGAAGACCAAGGGATTCTGGACATTATTTTGAAAAATAAAGCAAACAAAATTATTCTGCAGAAATTGGGAAATGAAGTGATAAAAAAGTTATAATCATGCTTAATTTAAGCAGCTCTAATTTACAAATATAGAACACTTCATGAAGTCCCAGAATGTGTTAAAACTTAATTGATACTCATTCTCCAGGCTGAACATAGGAAATGAATGTTAATGTTTCTGAAGCTGTGTCCTGTTTTGTCAGTTTTTACATCAAACAGTGTTTTAATGCTGCGGTCCCCAACCCCTGGGCCGCGGACACTACCGGCCAGCAGCATGTTAGGGACGGGGCCGCAGAGCTCTGCCACCGCCTCCCACACCTCCATCCCCTTCCGTGGAAAAATCGTCTTCCGTGAAACTGGTCCCCGGTGCCAAAAAGGCGGGAGGCTGATGTTTTAGTGGACACTAGCAACATTTGGCTCTCACCATTACTGAGCAATTTCTCTTCTAATTGAGTATTTTTTTTTCATTCAGATAAGTTAATAAATTCAATCAGGTTAAGATAAATTCTTAAGGATATCAGAGCCATTGTCTACCTTCAGTAAGAAAACGTATATGTCTGTATTCTTATCACTAATAAGCTGATTTAATTATCTAAATCTCAGAAGGCAACATTCTTACCTTTATTTCCAAGCTTTCTGAGGTGGAACACCTCATGTCCACCTCCAAAATCCCAATCCTGTTTACAGAAATGGGCCACAAATCAAAACATTTACAAGTTTAAAAAAAATGTTTCTTGTTTTACATTTATTCCAAGTGTAAAAAGCTAACTAACAGCTTATCAGGTACATTATAGAGTATAGATGGTGTAAAATATATATAGATTCCTTTTTTTCTCTAAAGCTCACCTCTTGTATCTGTATGTGTGTATTATTTCTTGACAAACATAAAACAATGGACCAGATAATTCTAACAAGGCTTCAGGTGAACACCCAACAGAATCATTTGGTTGCATGTCTCCACCACTTGACCTTGAGTTATGTATGAATGATGACCAAATTTTACATATATATTTGTATCTCCAGCCTAAAACAGTGAGGAATGAATAAATTAGTGCCTGGCAAAATATTTTTAAATAAAAAGTTTTCACGAGAGAGAACATAGTATGTTGCCACCACTGTAATTTTTTACTTTGAAGTAACGTGTGCTATTTTGTACCTATCCAAACAAACGCTTTTTCTACATGTCCCATCCCTTTTTTTCCCACCTCCCCCTCTCACATTGCCTTTGCGCAGCTAAAGAAGCAATTAGGAAACAGGTCATTAAAAATTTAGTGGTGTTTCCAGAGGGTATTGAGTATTGGAGGAGGTGAGTTTGAGTCTGAAACTTTACCAACCAGCTAATCTCCATTCCTATCATAGGCAACGGGGCACTTACTAATTCCTCCTCAAACTAAAAATATGAACCAACGAAACAGTACCATCACTAGCAGTATGCATTATTTTGCTGCTAATGATAAGTTATTAATCAGTTCACTTTTCCTTACGGAATAGCAACAGCATTTTTCAATATCTCCCATAAGAAAATAACTCAATATAGAAAATCTAGGCTAAGTGCTGATTTCAGTCAGGCCATTCAGTGTTCCCTACCTTGTGGCTATAATAAAACAGGGGCAATGCTACAATGTTAATTTGCACATACTCATTTTCAAATAAATATACTTGTAAAATGGAAGTGATGATAATGACACTTATCCCACAAGATATTTTTAAAGATCAAATGAAATAATAATGACAAATGTGCTTTGTAAAATATAAAGTGTCAGAGAAATAGTAATTATCATCAGGAGTGTCATTATTATTAGTACTATAATTATATGTAAGTGAAGTAACCTGTCATCTGTGTGATATAGTTTAAAGACACCTAGAGGACACAAAGAGAAGAGGAATTGTAATAGCCTCTGAAGACTTACTATTCATGTGCTATCTACTTAGTTAGAAATAAACAAACAAACATCATTTGGACGAAGATGATTTTGTTACTCATTCACATGCTAGTATGAATTATTCACATGCTAGTATGAATTAATTAAATCAGATATTATAATCTTAGCTACCAGTTGAAAATAACCCTTCTGAAGTGTAGGAGAAAATGAAGAGAGGCAATTTTACGGCATGGTATGGTATGGGAGATGCAGCAGACCTGGTTAATATCCTGGAGAGGGCAGCATTCTGTTAGTGAAACGTATGAGAACCTTATGTAAGTAAGAGAAACAGCAACATAAAGTAATGCAAAAAAAAAAAAATCGAGGTTAATAAAACCTGTATGGACTTTCAAAAGTTTGTCCAAGTGTCAAAGAAAGAGACACCTAAGCTAGGGAGAAAAAGGCACCACTGCTTTGGCAAAGAAGCACTTATTTTCAATCCTTAGTTTGTCCAAGCAAGGGAGGCCAAAGTTATGACCCTAAGATTCCACTACCACTACTGTGAACTCTGCTTCAGCATATAGACAATCAGACTTATTTCTGAATGCTTACTACCTAAGTGAAGTTTCAAGTAAGATACAGTTAAGAATACTGCAAACAAAAAGAAATATATTGTTTTAGCTAACTATGCAGACTTATTTGTCAACTGTGTAAAAAGTAGGGCACAGAAAAAGATTGAAAATGTGGTTTTTAACAGAAAATGAGGTGTTATGACCACTTTCTGCCTTGCTTTTTAGACCAAACCTGGGGTGTTGTAAGAGATTTTGGCACCACATATGAAGAGAGAGACACCAATTTCAGGTTCAAAGATAGAAATAGATTAAAAGTAAGGAATAAAGGTATGTTATACAAACAAGAGCAATAAGAGAACTGGAGTGGCTATACCAATGTTTGACAAAATAGACTTAAAAAAATGTTCCTCAAGATAAAGTAGGGCATTTTATTATGAGAAAGAGCCAATCCATCAGAAAACATAACAATCATAAATATATATGCATCTAAAAACAGAACCCCAAAGTGTATGAAGTAAAAGGAGACAGAATTGAAAGGAAAAATAGACAAATCAACAATAGGAATTGGGAACTTTAATATCCCCCTCCAAATAAGAGCTAGAAGACATAGGTAGAAGCTAAGTAACAAAACAGAAAACTTGAAAAACATGATGAACCAACTAGACCTAATAAACATCTATAGAATGTTCCACCCAACAACAAAAGCGTGGGGCCATGGGAAAAACTGCCCCTTCCCTCTCTGAAAGTTGGCTGACAAATCAATTCACAAAAGGCAGATTAATTGGAGGAAAGATATACAAATTTATTAACATTTACATGAGGTGTAATCACAAAGTGGTTACCCAATATCCCAGTGGGGTACAGATGCCTCATCAGGGTACATATACCCTATCTCTTAGGGGAAAGGGATATTGGGAACTGTGGATGATTTTAGGGAGATAGTAAATTATTTTTGGGAAATTCAATGGACTTGAAAAACATATAATGCCCTGGGAAAAAGTCTACTGGATCCATAGAGTGGACAATGATTTATGACAAAAAGCTGTGAATGTTTGTTGACAGATTTCAATCTTTCTCCTGTGATATGATCAGTGAATGAAAACTCAGGGAAGGGACAAGAGGTAATGGTTTTCTTCTTTGGCAGGTTTGGACGTTAGGCAGAGGAGGAATTTCAGAGAACAACTTCATCCTGTGCTTTAGAAGACATAGAAGATGGAGAAAGAGGAGGGTGGAGAAAGTCTGAGAGACCTTGTGGTTTCTCCTTTAGTTCAGCATGTCAACGCACCCGATTTGGGGCTATTGGTATTCCCCTCTCTGAAACTTCTTTAGAAGTTTCACGCACTAGGAGCTAAGTTGGTGACTGTGGAGAGAAAAATTAACAGCTGAGTAGCAAAGGATCTCATTAAAACAGTCTCCCATTTCTGGGAATAGGCCAGTCTGATTAAACAGTTGTACCTCATTTCAGGAGATGGTGTTGTAGATGGATCTCAAAACAGAAGAAAAACAAAAGTTAATGTTTGTAACAATCTATAAACCAGTTTCCTTAGAGTCTGGAGGGCAGTCATTTGAGGTGTCTAGATGTTAGACTCAAAACATCTTCAGTTAAAGTAGAAGTAGGCAATGGTAATCTGACAGATTTTTCTCGTCAGTAGTGTGAATGTCACAAGGTTGTAGATACATGAGCTTCAGTTTGCAGGGCTTCAGAAAAAGGTAGTAGCAATATTATTGTGGCTGAGTCAGAAAAATAGAAGAATAATTTGGAAATGTTAGTTTGGAGACTTGTAGCCAGGAAAGGATATAGAATTCAGTCCAAATTTTAGGCAAATAATAAAAACTCAAAAACAAGGAATAGGGCTAGAATCTAATAACAGGTATACTACAGTTTTATTCTGAAACATAATTTTTTTCTCTCTGGTTCTCCATTTTTAGCAAGGATAAATCATGGCAGGACCAATTATACTTGGCCTGATTATTTGCACAAAGTGTAGCAAAAATAGTGATTGGCCATACAGGCTCTTTTTAAGTTGGCATTGCTGGAACGTTTTCATGAGGAATCTCAGTTTAGACTTTTAAAAGCCTCGAGGCTAGGAAGCTAAGTCAAGGATGTGCCATCAGACTGTGCCTGTAATGCCTGTATGAATTGGAAGAATTCCTCTTTTTTGAGCTCCCAAAATATCCTGAGTTTCCTGGGCCTGTCAGAAAGTGACAGTTTTCACTTAACACAAGTCAGGAACCATGTAGACAAGATACCAGGCCAGTTTTTCCAAAGGGCTTTTTATTAGCTCTATAAAATCAATCTGAATTCCTCAAAGCAGTATGGTCATATCTGAAAATATGCCTTTCCACACAAAGCCTTGGTAAAATAACCAGTGCCTCCAATTGTGTCATGTTATAAAACAAAAAAGATTCTTATTAAACTTATGCAAATAAAATGTGCAAATTTATATTGCCCTAAATCAAGAATACTCACAAATAATTTCCAAATTGTGGAGAAATCAGGAAATAAATTTTTCAAGTCTGCTCATAAAAGTAAATTTTATCCAATTGTTGTAAGCTATAAATAGCTCAAAAGAAAAAAAAAATTCTTGACTCTGGAAAACAAAACATAAAAAGAATCAGCGATATTTCAAACAGAAAAAGTCATAAAAAATATTTCAGTCTTCTATCAGTTCAGTCCCATGTAATCAGTAATTAACTCTTGGTCTGCTTGATGTTGGGTGAGCAATCCTCATGACCATACCAGCTTTTTTTTTTAAGAGTCTTAAAGTTTTTACTTAGTTTAATGGTATGATCTCCAGAGTTGTCAGAACCTGTATTCAAGAGTACTTTTCAAAATCCTTTCCATGAATTTTCTTGAATAAGAAGCAAATTTTGGACTATAGCTGATTGTAAACCACATTTTGAGAAGAATCAAAGTAAAACAATAATTGCGGATGAAAAAAGACTTAGAATAGCCATAGTTAAACACACAACTGACAAAGAAAATTGGTTATTTCTGTGACATACAACAATTTAACATGATAATCATAATTATTCGTGATAACATATACCAAGACATATGAAAATTTTAGGAATCTCATACAATTTTGGAAAAGATATTAATAACACATTTATACAAATATAACTCAAAGGAAGTTGAACATCATTTCTTATTTGAAAATGCTTCTGGCATAATTTTAACATACCAAATGAGCCTAATATGTCTCTCTTGGACTTCTGGAGCCCCCAATATCCAAAAAGTTAATTTGAGGTCACAAAGACAATGAATTTAGAATTTAAAATTGGATTTTGGAAAGTTTATCAAATGTCAAGGTTTGAAACACTTGATAAAAATAAGGTCATAAGTCACTGTAAAATAATAGTCATTTATTTATCCAAAGTGATAATACATAGATTTCAAAAAGCAAAAACTTTACTCTTATAGATAGGAGACTCAGTTTCCCAATCAAAAGACCTAATAAAGACAGCATGCGGCAAACTGAATCTTTCTCTCCCCTCTTTTTTCTATAGTTTACTTAAAAATTAAACAAAAAATCTTTTGCTCTCTCTTATTCATATTACACAAAAATCTTGCTTAAAAGAGAGAAAAACAAATTCTACCTTTGTATCAGTGTATGATTAATGTTAAAGCTAATTTTAATAAAACTTCATAAACAATCCATCTAATCTCAATCAATTTTGACCAGACAAGGTAAGATTTCCATAAACTTTTTACAAATTCTTACAATTTTTCCCATTCTATGTCTTTCCCCAACTTTTTATAAACATTCAGTTTTATCTATCATTCTTTTTTCATTCAATTTAAAATAACTTTTAAAAACCTCTAAACTAGACAAAATTAATTTTCTTTTAACAAAAACCACATTCTCATGCCTTTTTGTTTTCCAAAAACACATTCTACTTTCCTTATACACTTTGTATACAGAATTGTTTCTTTTATATCTGGTAGTTTTAATTACATATACTAATTACAATGTTGACTTTTAGTTAGCTTAATTTTCAGTGAAAAAAACTAGACAGTAAGAAATTTTAATTATGTATCAAATATAGAGCCCAGGACAAAGGACAGAAGTATGAAGACAATGACTGGAGGATCCAGCCCCTCTCAGCATGGCCAGGAGGCACAGCTGGACCAGGGAGTATGGACCTTGGTGCTGTCCCTAGGCTTCACCAAGGCCACTTGTCTAGACCTCAGAATCTAAAGGCTCATGTCCAAAGACATAAGGTCACAGAAAAATTAAGCAAGTATCAAAAAATATTACAGAAGCATCAGTTTTATGACATTAAAATATGTAACAAAGACAGCATAAACTTATTTGACCAATAGTCCCAGGGAAGAATGTATAAATTAAATTCTGAAGATGTTTTTATTTTATTAAACCTACAATTTAAAAGTTATCTTTACTTACTAAAGATCACATGAACTTGAAAAAGCATTTGGGCTTATTTACTAATATTCAATTTATGAGCATTCATTTATAAATTTTTTGTCATATAGACAATATATAAACATAGATATGTATACATGTACACATATAAATATAGACAGACACAAAGACTTTATAGCTGTGATTTTAAAATTTTAGCCAAAGGACATTGAAGCTCACCAGTTTAAAAGGAGAGTTGGATTCAAACTATGCCTTTGTAAATGGAAAGGTTAAAGTTTATCTGTCTCACCTGACCAAAGCCCTCACTGAGTTTTAGAGAAAATAGGGTACCAAATTGATGTCTCGAAGCACAGAGAGGAAAACAATTTAAGCTTTCTCAAAGAGTTTGGGTGTATCAATTAGGGAAAGATTAAAAATGAATGTCAAGGTAACATAAGATCATAGGAATTTACCACAGGATTTTATACGGAGTGGAGGGGAGAATGTCAGAGAGACCTTGCAGCTTCTTCTTCAGTTCGGCTTGTCTAAGCACTATATTTGGGGGTATCACTTTATGGGCCCCAACAGAAGACATATTCTCCTCAAACGCACACATAACATATCCAGGATAGACCAAATAGTAGTCCCTAAAACAAACCTCAAAAAATTTAAAATGATTAAAATCATACAAAGTATGTTTGCTCACAATGAAATGAATTTAGAAATCAATAATGAAAGGAAATTGTGGAAATTAATAAATAGGAAATTAGGAAAATAAAACTACAAACTCCCAAATAACTAAGGGGTCCAAAAAGAAATCACAAGGAAAATTAGAAAATATATTAAGATGAATTAAAACCAAAAAGACAACATGGCAACATAGCAATAGTGCTTAGAAGGATGGTTATAGCTACAACTGCTATAATAAAAAAGAAAGATCTCAGATCAATAGCATAACTATACTACCTAAAGAAACTGAAAATAGGAAGCAAACTAAACTCTAATTGGATAAAAGAAAAAGAATAATAGACATTACAGTATAAAATAAGTGAAAGAGAGAATAGAAAAGCATTAAAAAAATCAATAAAACAAATAATTGGATTTTTAAAAAGGATGAACAACATTGACAAACACCACCTAACATCATATTAATACTTAATCATGAAAGACAAAATGTTTTCACCCTCAGATCTGAAACAAAACAAGAATATCTGCTTTACCATTTTAATTAGATATTGTGCTAGAAGTTCTAGCCTGACAGGTAGGCAAGACATAGAAGTAAAACTCACCCAGATTGGAAAAGACAAAGTAAATTATGTCTATTTGCAAAGTGTGATATCTTTTATGGAAAAAACCTTAAAGAACCCACTGGGAAAAAATCTTTTATAACTAATAAACGAATTTAGTAAATTTGTGAGATCATTTTACAAAAATTAATTGTATTTCTATACACTAAAAATAAAGTATATGACAATTAAATTAAGAAAACAATTCACTTGACAATGGCATCAAAAGGAATAAAATACTTAAAGAAATGTAACACTCAAAATTTGAAAATATTGTTCAAAGAAATTCTATAATTTCTTCTGTAAGACCTAAATAAGTATAGTTGCATTCCATATTTATGGATCAAAAAACTTAATATTTTTAAGATGGCAATACTCCCCAAATTGATTTACAGATGCAACACAATCACTATCAAATCCCAGCTGCTTTTGTTTTAGCAAAAATTAACAAACGTATCTTAAAATTTATATAGAAATTCTACCAACCAGAGAAGCCAAAATAATCTTGAAAATGAGAATAAAATTGAAGGGCTCAGAATTCCAATTTTTAAAACTTACTTAAAGCTATGTTAACCAAGACAGTGTGTTATTAGCAAAAGGATAGGCATATAGATTAATGGAATATAATTTAGAATAAAGAAATAAACTCATATTTATGGTCAATTGATTTTCAACTGTGATGAGACAATTTAATGGGAAAATAATAGTCTTTTTCAACAAATATTCCTGGAAAAATTGGATATCAACATGCAACAACAATAACAAAAAAATGAAGTTGGATCCCTTTCTCATACCATACACAAAAATTAACTCAGAAAGAATCATTGGCCTAAGTGTACGATAAACTATAAAATCCTTAAAAGAAAACATAGGAATAAATCTTTACAATCTCAGGTTAGTCAAAGTCTTCTTTGAATTGACCCCAAAAGCACAAGTGACAAAAGAATAAGTTGAAAAAATAAGACTTCATAAAAATTAAAAAACCTTTAGTTCTTAAATGATACCATTAAGAAAGTTAAAAGCCAACCCACAGATCAGGAAAAAAATATTATGTCACACATCTGACACAGGACTTGTGTCCAGAATGTGAAAATATCTCTTACAACTAGGTTACAAAAAGATAAAGACACTGGGCATCATTAGCCATTAGGTAAATGCAATTTCAAACTACCATGAGGTAATATTTCACACACACTGGGATTACTAAAATAAAAAAGACAGACAAATAAGCCAGGCACAGAAAGACAAATACTGCATGATGAATCTAAAAGGGTTGATGTCATAGAAGTAGAGAGTAGAATGGTGGTTACCAGGTGTTGGGGTGTTGGGAGTGGGGGAACATTTGGGAGATGTTGGTCAAAAGATACAAAATTTTAGTTAGACAGAAGAATAAGTTCAAGTAATCTATTGTACAACATGGTCACTATAGTTAATAATAATATATTGTATACTTGAAAAATAGAGACTAGATTTTAAATGATTTCACCGCAAAAATGATAATTTGGGGAGGTAATGTATATTTTAATTAGCTAAATTTAGCTATTGCACACTGTGTGTGTGTGTGTGTATATATATATTTTAAAACATCATGGTATACATGATAAATACATAAATTTTATCTGTCAATTTTTTAAAAATAAAAAATAAATAATTTTTAAAAAGACAATAACATGTTGGGGAGGATGAGGAGAAATTGGAGCCCTCATAACACTACTGGTGAGAATACAAAGCGGTGCAGTCTCTGTGAAAATACATTTGGCCATTTCTCAACATGTAGAACATGGAGTTAACATATGACCCACTCCTAGGTATATACCCAAGATAAATATAAATACAATGTACACAAAAAATGTGTACATGAATGTCTATAGAGGCATTATTCTTAAGAGTCAAAAAGTGAAAAAAAAACCATCCAAATGTCCATCAACTGATGAGTGAATAACATGTGATAACCATGCAATAGTACATTATTCAGCCATGGAAAGGAAGGAAGTACTGATACGTGTTACAACGTGGATGCATCTTGAAGATGTTATGACAAGTCAAAGAAGCCACTTACAAAAGATTGTATAGTGTATAATTCCATTTATAAGAAATGTCCATAATAAGCAAATCCATAGAAATAGAAAGTAGGTTATTGTTTTTCTTGGGATTAGAGGAAAAATGGAGCATGACTACTAATGGGTACAGGGTTTCTTTTTGGGATGGTGAAAATGCACCAGAAATATAATATGATGATAGTTGCACAACCCTGTGAATGCACTAAAGAATGATTGAATTGTATACTTTAAATAGGTTAATGGCATAGAATGTGAATTGTATCTCAATAAAGCTGCTTTAAAAAGTGTCACCATGAATTAGGTCAAATAAATGAAAATCTAAAATAAGAGCACTTATTGAAGCTATTTTTATTGACCTACAATCATAAAAATAGAATTTCCTTTACTTCACACCCTCTCTTAGAATGTTATAAATTCTAATTATTCCTGTTTAAAATGTTATCCCTTTATTCTTTATTCTTTTTTTGATGATTTAAAATAATTAATAAATTAAAAATTGCTTTAGTGAATTTTGGTCCAACTCATAAATTAGACAGGTGAACTTCTCTATATTCCATGTATTTGTTTCTATCATTAGATATATAGATGTAATATTATTTTATCTCATAATGTTTAGTCATAGGAGGGTACTCTTCTTAAGAGGACTCAAATTGGGATCTAATAATTTAAATTAAAATGTTTTTTTCTCAAACAACTTTAAATGTATTAAGTTATTCAAAAGTTGTAGAACCCAGGCGGGTACTTACCATAGAAAGTAATTTTTCTATATTCTGAGAGAAGAAATGTGATAAACAATTATGAATACTATACATACTTGTCCAATAGCCAAAACTGATCTAATAACTGCAGAACAGTGGGACTGTAAAGGGAGATTTATTTTCTTTTTCAAATCATATATGATGGAATCACCTAAATGCTATTTACTATCTCTTATACAAAACAGTGTTCAGCAATTTCATTTTACATTTTTATTTCAGGAAAACTGTAGTTTATTCATATTAACTTCTATATATCCTCTAATTAGACAGTAAAAACTATGTTTTAAATGATTTCTAATACACATTAAAATAAGACATACTATAAATCATAAATCAGCAAATAATTTTACTTTGCATTATCATTTTCATATTTGTGACTACAGAAAATCAATGTGCTTGCTAGAGAAGTTGAACATTTTTTTCATATTTTTAATCTAAGTTCCAAACTCCTAGAAGATAAGAACTGTATATTTCTTGTTCCCCATTTATCCTCAAGGTAGTATTGTGTCAGCTAAATAATTACTTTTAAAAAATTAAAAGACAACTTTTCAACAAAAAAGTTATCTGCAATGGAATGGGCTGCCTTAGGTGGTAATGATGTCTTCTATACTAGGAGATAGAGAGATGGATTGGTCATCACTTTGCAATGTTGTTGTGTAAGGAATGAATCAATCACCTAAGGTGAGATCAGACTACCTGAATTCATGGTCCTTTCCAGTCCTGTGATTTTGTGGATCTAAATGTATTAAACACTTATTTAGAGGCATGCTTATGTACTGTTTTCACTTTTACTTTTTTCCAATGTCCTTCCCAGTCAAAATTACACCATATACAATTCTCTAAAGCTGGTTGGTCAAGTATCATTACACCCCTTTTAGAGATCAGAAACTATGGCTTAGGAAATGGCGCTTTTCCTTAAGGTCATATTGCTAACTATTAACAAAGCCTGTACATGAACACAGATTCTCTGCACCATCTAGCATGGCACCTGGAAAAGAGTGGTCCCTGCTGAATGTATGGTGACTACATTTATGATTGAAAATTTGGTCTTAAGTTAGAGCATTCTGGCCACTGCATACCCCACTGTGTTATAATAATGGCTTTGTGCATGAAAGCTTTTCAGTCGTGTCCTCTAAAAGACTTCATTTAGAAGAGCTGATGTCTTAGATTTGCCTAAACAGGTAACAGAAGTATCTGACCATGAATTCAAACAAGTGGGAGTTTCAAATATGTTTCTTGATTCTTAAACTAGTAGGACATCTTTGTTAAATGAGGTTGGGGAGGCTCCTGAAACAAAGACTTATTGGTAATTCATTAAAAACATGAGGTACCAACAATCATATTTTGCTAAATTGTACTATTCTGTCTTCTATTATATTTTACATAGACATTATGAGAAAACCAAGGGAAGGTCAACAGCTGTCACTGTGAAAAAGTAAGAGAAGGAATGATTACCACTTACCAGTGCTTGTTAACACAAAACCACAATGGCTTGCTTTCATGTATTTTGAAAAAGGGTCACTTGGGTCACGCATGTGCTGACATATTAACTTAATTTCTGCCAAACGAAAGAGTCCATACAGAAATCATGATTTATTTTGAGTAGATACAAATCAAAATCTCTTTGATAAAGAGATGCTGGTATGCACAATATGAGGAAGAGAGCATGGAGGTCCACTGACCCAAAGGCTAGAAGACCTTTCTCTTGGTGCCAAACCCTCCTGTTGAAGTTGCAGCCACCCAGGCCCTTTGCTCCCTTTGCTCTCTGAGCCTATCCTGATCCCTGCCCCACGTTTTTGTCTTTTGAATTCTTCCTGACCTGAATCTTACCATTCCCTCCCCCACTCCCACCCATGCCAGGGCTGCGGTCAGTTTAGGGCCAGAATGACAGGATATAGGGAACTGTTTGAGTCACAGATTGCAAGGTTGGTGGCGATGGCAAGGAACCAGCTATATCAACTAGTAGGTTTCCAGGAAGAGCTGGAGGGAGATGCAAATCAAGAGACAGTGAGAGATTGTAGCCCCAGGGAAATAAGAGTCAGAAACTGAGAATTGGTACCAGTCCTTGCATCTAAAACCTCTGTGAAGTTATCCCTGCAGCTCTGCTTTGGGCTGAAGGTTCTTTTTCTGTGCTCTAATAACATCCTGTGTCTAAGTCTATGTTGAAAGTAACTTATGGTGATGAGGAGGGACAGGTTCTACAGTCAGGAAGCCCTAGGTTTAAATCCAGTTCTACCACTAACGTTGATATTTGGGGCAAGTACTTAAATCCTCTAGGCCTTATTTTTCTGCCTTAGTAAATTAGAAATAATAGTACATTACTCATAAAATTGTTGAATGATTAAAATAATGCATACAAATGCATCCAACATATATAAAGTCTTTATCTGGTGTATATGTATTATGATATAATATACCATATATGATACATATCATAAAAAGTAAGTATGCAATATATAATAGACATTATTTTTATTATTACTATAGATACTGGCAAACTGTTCACCAAACCAGTTTCCTTCTCCTCCAAGAGCTAGACTATTTCCCTCCTATGATAGGCTGAACAATGTCCCTGAAAGATGTCCGTGTCCTAATCCCCAGACCCTGTGAATATGTTATTTTACAAGGGAAAGGGGACTTGGCAGGTGTGACTAAGTTGTGGGTCTTAAGCTGGGGAGATTAGCCTTTATGATTCACTTGGGCCCAATGTACCCACATGGGTCCCTACAAAAGTGAGGCAGGAGAATAAAAATCAATGGTAGAAGATATGACCTTGGAAGCAATAAGTTGGAGTGATGCCAGGAAGGGCTCATAAGCCAAGGAATGCAGGCAGCCTCTAGAAGCTGAAAAAGGCAAGACAGTGGGTTCTTTTTTCAGAGTACTGATTTTGCTCAGTAAAACTGGTTTCAGAATTTTGAATTGTAATACTATAAGAAAATAAGTTTGTACTCTGTTAAGCCACTAAATTTGTGGTGATTTGTTACAGTGGCAATAGGAAACTAACATACTTAGCTCACTTAGAGATGAGTATGGCCATATGAACAAGATCTGACCATGGGCTGTGAGTGAAATGAATATACCTGACAACATATCTGGCTCGAGAAAACCTTACACACAATTCCCCACCCTCTTTCTTTCTCTGTCTACCAGGTAGAAGCCATGAACTTAGAGGCCCTTGAGGATGAGAGAGCTACAAGTTGAAAGGAGCTTTAGGCCCTAAATCAACCTATGGAAGACCATCTGCTAATATCCCGCTTTACTGAAATGATAGTTTTGCCTATCTTTACCACGAGACCAAACACATCAAGGAAAGAGAGTGTGTCTTATTTTTGTGTCCCTAGTGGTTAACATTATTCTTGGTGCATAGAAAGTACATTCTAAGTGATTATCAAAACCAACAGTATTATTTGAACTGAGCTGAACACAGTATAAAGCTGTTGAGTAGGCAAGAGGTCAGAAATGAAGATAGCAAAGGCAGATTGTCAAGCAGAGGGCAGGGCAGGTACGATTTTTCAAGACACAAGCTGACAGCTGAATCAAGGTCAGGGGTTAATTCATAATGGATATGGGCCTATGGACTATGGCCTATAGGCTCATTTACATGGAGAAAACCGGACCAGTCAGCTACCACACAATGGGTAACCATAGCAAAAAGAATGAGAGGTCAGCCTTATGAATTCGAGAGCTACATTCAAAGTTAGTAAAGGAAATATCTAGTTTGAATATACCACCCTTATCAATCTCTTGATCAGAAACCACTTAGCCTTGCCTAAGTTATTCATTTTTTCACACATGCTATTACAGTTATTTTAGAATAAATAGGCCCATGAGATGCTTTCTGCCCTAGTTCACATGGGAAAGCAACATAAAAAAAGTTCACACTGGAATTAAAATGATTTTTCCTTCACAATAATCAAATAAAATAAGGCAACCATCAGCTCAAAGAATTTAGGGTCTGAGATTCATAAAGAACATTTGCTTTTCCTATTTTCAATCTACCTAAGTTCTGTATTATTTGAAGAGCAATCCAATTTTTTTTAACCTAAATGCTTCTCTGATCTGGAACAAAGTTTTGCTTTCATCAGACAGTTCTCAGGCCTTGCAATAGGCAAGATCATTGTCATTGCAGTCGCAAGATATAGTCTCTTTCTCAGTGATGCATAAAAGGATTTTCCTCCCTTCAAATGATAATTAAATTAAAAGCAAAGTTGGAAAGGCAGCTTTGAACTCCTCTGGTGAGAAAGGTCACTCACTGATCAACAATCTGTTAGCACAGCTGTGTCCAGAAGAGACTTTCCAGCCATATTGTCTACAAGTGGGTTCTTCATATCAAGTGAGAAGGCCGTTGATTTTGCTTCTTTTAACCCCTTTTGTTAGTGACACTCAGGAGCCAGCAAACATACAGGCATTTGGAGAGCTTTGTAGAGACTTAGGTGAAACGCCAAATTAAATTGTCAAGTAAATCCACAATAGGGAAGCACCAATGAATCTAACATCAGGAAAAAACTGTGGCAGTGGAATTGATTTATGTCCTTTCTGTTAAAAGGGTCATGTGTCACTTTGCTCATTTCCTTGATGTTTGTACATTTAGAGGGAGGGGAGCTACATGAAGTGGTTATGCTTAATAAACGTTACTCCAAGAAGTTACATATAGTCAATTCATTATTTTATATTTAGTGGACTGATACATCCAATCTAAGACAAATATTCATGTGACAATAATCAAGGGATTTTAGCACTGTTTAAAGAAAAGGACCATGTACCATGGGCAGCACGGAATGGGTAATTCTCTCCTCAACTTCAGGGATGCTATAACAGTTGGTTTCAGACAAATAACAACCTAAGTTTAGCTCAGGTCAAGTTTTGCCTGGGAACAACTGCTGTTCTGTAAATGGGGAATTGGAAGATACTGAACTTTTCTAAAGTTTCTTTACAGGATGTGAATTTACCTGTTGGACAATCTCAGGTTCAAACATGTCCCTAAAATCACTTCTTTTAAATTCCAATAGAAAAAAGAATGGACTGAAACTAGTGTAGAGACTGGAAATTGATTTTTTAGTCATTTTCAAATATGACATCATGTTGCCATTTTTTTTTTTTTTTTTTTTTTTTTTTGAGACACAGTCTTGCTCTGTTTTCCAGGCTAGAGTGCGGTGGTGTCATCATAGCTCACTGCAACCTCAAACTCCTGGGCTCAAGCGATTCTCCTGCCTCAGCCTCCTGAGTAGCTAGGACTACAGGTTGGCGCCACCAAAATGGGCTAATTTTTTGTTCTTTTTTGTACAGACAGGGTCTTCCTGTTGCCCAGGCTGGCTCTTGGACTCCTGGCCTCAAGCAATTCTCCCACCTCGGACTCCCAAAGTGCTAGGATTACAGGAATGAGCCACCTTATTTACTTCTTGTAATAAATGCAAAATGACTCATTAACCCTGCTTTAGAAAAAAATATAGAGGAGGATTCTGTTTATCATAGAGTTTATCGTACATAGACGTTTGACGGCTAGTAAAAAAAAATGATATTAACATTCACCAAGTGCTGTCTAAATGACAGGGACAGAATCCATTTTATACTCCTTGAGAAAGAAAAGGGTGTGAGTTGTGTATATCTCAGCAAATATAGAGGATTTTAGGTGCTTTTCTAAGTACTTTATATGCATTGTCTTATTAATCTTCACAACAATCCTTTGAGGTAATTAGTATTATTATCATAATTTTATATGATCTTTAAAGATTAAAGTATAAATGTCACACATCTGATTTAATAGAAAAAGGCCTTCTTCGTGATCTCCTGATCTTCCCTGAAAGGTTTTCCTAACTTCAAATCTGGAGAAGAGACAGGAAACTTAATCCCTTTCTTCCAGAGCTTCTTAGGCCAGGTAGTTCAGGTATTCTTATGGAAATTAATAAAAAGTTAGCCTTCATCAAGTCATATAAAGTGAATCTACTGCTCCCACCTCTCAGGCAATGGGTGACTAATTATATTTTTGTAACAAGGATGGGTCATTCAAGTGGTTCTTAAATAAAGAATTAAACCTTGTTTAAAGCTTTATTTGATTTTTAAAAAATCTATTATTGTCTATTGTTTATAAAAAGTGTTCTTGCAATGTAGTGAGAATTTTTTTCCAAAAAAAGTTAAAGAAAAATTACATGAAGTTATTATACATTTATTGACTTACTTTTGTTAATAAAATAAGATCCCATCAATTGGAACTTTGCAGGAAAAATCCAGGCTACTCTATTATTTCAGTAATGAACTTAGAATAAATGAATCCCAAAATTTTGAAGTCTTTTCTAGCTATTGACAGCATGTAGAAGAACAGCTCAACAGTTTCCCTTTTCCAACTCACATCAAGTACAAGTCATGACACTTCTTAAGAAGAGGAGGTCTTATCTGCACTGGGTGAATTCCAGGGTTTGTATTGGGCACAGTCTTATTTGGTGATTAAGAGCACAGGGCACAAGTCTCTTTACCTTTGACTTGCTGCATAAGTCAAAGCCACCCATCTTTCTTTTCCTTTTGAAACCTTTTGTTTTCCAAAATTGCAGCTAGATTCTGAACAACACACTGCCTTACCTGGCAAGGCTGGAATGAGTACATCCTAGGCCAGATGGCATTAGGACAAACTCTTTCTGTCAAGTAAACTTTAGATTTGGGTTTACTCACACAAGAGTAGGTTTTGTGCATTGAGGTCGAAATATATAAAACTGGACTTTGGGTAACTTGAAAGTACCTTCCAAAGAGAAAAGGAATCTCCAGTAACAGATTTGCATTAAGTTTGGTACCAAAAGGCAAGGTGATAATAGTTTCACTTTACACATGGTCATTTCTCTGAGCATATATATATTTTCTAAGTCCTAAAATATTAATGATTTTAAGATATACCTTCAATTCAAGAATAACTTTTCAGGATACCCAAAATGCCACAATAAATACATATAGTAAATTTTGTTGTTAGTGGTGGTTTGTTTTTGTAAACTAACCAAACAATAATTAGATATAACTTGGTGCCATTTTTTCCTATTTTTTTCTTTTTAAATCAAAAGGGGTTTGCTGCAGATATTGATGTTTGAAGATGAGCCCATTGAGGGGCTACTTTTAGTTATGCAGTTGTGAGATGAATAGACTTACAATCCAGAGGAAAGGTTGTAGTGGAACTCTTGGCTTAACGAATTCTACCCTGCAATGTCCCCATTCCCCAGGGGTCCTTAGCATTCATCACTAGAGAGAGGCTCTTTAGCACTTAAAACCTCATCTCCCATAGTGTAGCCAGTATAGTCTGATGGAAAGAAGCAGGTGGTCCTGAACAAAGCCCTCTAGACTCTAGAGGTCACAGGAGCACGTATTAAGAGAGAAGAGTCACACAGGCGTGAAAAGTTCCTCAGTTTTGCAAGGGAGGGCTAGCCATGGCATAGATGTCACCCAGCGAATGAGTGTAAACAATTCAAATAGGTATGACCTTGGAGCTCAGCAAGTTGTCCTTGGGTATCAGGGAGGGCTTTGGTGCAGCTGTGGTCTCTGCTGAACTGAATTTCAAAAGTGACACTAGCCACCATGACCAAAGCAATTGGGCTAGAAGCCTGCAAGGATTTTTAGTTATCTTTCTCTATCATGTATCCATTTCTACCCTGTGCCTGCCAAATGGCCAAGGCACTTGGATTGATTCCTAAAAGTCTATTAGAGGAAGGATACAATCAGGGGGCAAGCCAAGTCTCATAATGAAACCCTACTAATAAGGACTTGTAAATATCCAGGAAATGAACTGGAATAGTGAAACATATGACTGGGTTTGTATGTGTTTGCCTCACAAAATTTCTGCATCCAAAATAATTATTTTCAATATAGCATTATTGTATAATGTATTGGAAGATACATTAAATAATTATATATCAAAATATAAGTTAAAATTAATCCGGGGGTGGTAGTACCATGCAAATAATTCTGAAAAAAGTCACAATTATATAATCACAGAAGTAAATTCGCATAGTTACAGATAGCAACAGTCACAGACACTGTGAATCACACCCAAATCTCTGCCTGGTGATTATCACATTTCTTTAGTCATGAATAATAATAAATAATAATAAGTTATATATAGTCCTAAGGATGTTACATTTTTAATATATGTCCAAAAATTTTAATGTGTATCTAAAATGTAATGAAACAACAACAGTAATAGTAATGCAATAATTTATGAGAGCCTCACGCCAGACATGGTTAGCAGTTGCCTTATATTTTAATTCTAATAGTTATAGCAATCCTGCAAGGCTGGAATTATTTTTCTGAAAATGAGGTTTATTTATTCCTTTATTAATGTATTTATTCCACAAATATATAACGCTTACTTGTTATTTGTAGACACTTCTCTGGATACTAGTGATTCAGTATTAAACAAAAGACATAAAAATCCTTAATATCGTAAATAAATAAACACACAAATAAGGTACAGTCATAATCAAATGAAGAACCACCACCAGAGTTAGAGGACAGAGTCAGCATGGGGATAAGTTCTATTTTAAATATGATGCTCAAAGGAGGGCTCTCTGCGACCTTAGGGATGTGAAGGATCTAGCATAAATATCACTGGGAAGGGAATTCCAGGTAGAGGGGAGAGTGGGGGCAAATGCCCTGAAATGAGAGTGAATGTGGTGTGTTCAAGAAGCCTCAAAAATGCTAAGTTGTTTGCAACAGAGTGATCATGGCAAAAAGTAGAAAGAGATGAGGATGAAAAGATTGGCCAGATCCAGATAACGTGGTGTCTTGTAGGCAATCATAAGGAGTATGGAACTTTAATTTGAGCCAAGGGAAGCCTCTCAGCAAAGGAATTATGTGATCTAATTTTAATTTTAAGAGGTTCAATCTGGCTATGGAGTGATAATGGAGAAAAATTGTGTGGAGAATAGACAGTAAAGGGTACATGGGTGAAACCAAGGAGACCAGGTAGGAGGCTGTGGCCCAGGTGAGAGAAGATGATGCCTCTGACTAGTGTTTTTGTCTATGGAGCTGATGAGAAAGTGTGAAGTTCAGGATAGATATTGAACATAGAGTTTGAAGGACTGGGATGAGAATTAGATGTGTCATAAAGAAGCCAATGATTAGTCCTAATTTGGGGTCCTAGACAAATTTGTGAATTATGGTAATATTTATTCATGTACATAAAACAAGGCAAAAGGGAAGAGAAAGAAATAAGAGTACCATTGCTCAGAAAATTAAGTAACATGCCGAAGATGAACCAGAAATAGTAGAGTTTGGACTTGAATGCAACCCAATCTGGTTCCTAAGTCTGTCCTCTTTGTGACTATTATAACAGAGTAACTCCTGAAAGTAAGAAACCTGACCATGTGTTTCCTTTTCAAAATAACTGAGAATTCACTGCTCAGCTTAGTTGCTTTCCAGGCCTTTGGTCAATCCACTGCACTAAATTCCTCAATATTATGAGAGTTCTTGGGGAAAGTGGAAAGGAGATGTTGACCCTCTTGAACAATTGACAGTGGAATACAGATTACATAAAATTGTATTTAATTGCTGGGAAGATATCAACACCAAAAAATAATGATGCTATTTATAAGTTTATGTACCGTGGGGAACCTGGAAAATAATGTGAAAATCGTTTTTATTAACCTTACTTTCTTTGAATGTACTCTCAAAGCATTCTTGAGGCTACTGTAACAAAAACTTATATATTCTTGCCCAGGCACAGTAGGGCAGGTATCAAAAAGAACAAAGAAACACAATCAAAGCAACACTAAAAAAATGTGGCAGCTACAACCTGTGGCTTAACTGTGTTACACAAGCTCCTTCTTTAAGGAGCTCCTGCAAAGAAATACTAAAGTGCAGTTAAACAGGAAGCATTTGCCCCTGATGCTTGTAAGGGTGTCACTGTTGACAGACTAGACCTAGGCCAGTTCAAAACCTCGTGGAATTTGTTCAGCATTCTTGGCATGAAGGCAATACTGATGGAACAGAAGTTACCTACTGGTATGGCAGCCTTTATCCATTATCCATGAAAGGTACCGTCATATGCCCTGAGGCTTTAGAGAGAAGTAAAACCATATGTTCACTGCTGCTAGGGTGACTGTAGAAAGCCATAGCCCTTGAGCCATACTGATAATGTTAGTTGGATAAAATGATGGCACCATAAGGTCTTTCTTTGTGAATTTTAATAAGTTAAATGTTCAGAAACATAAGGTTACTCACCCCCTAAGACTCCGGCATACTAATCTATTTATGTTTCCCAGCATCATTGGAAAGTGCTGTCAGGTGGGAGTGGATGCACTTCTTGAAGGCTAAGGAAACAGATGATTTTCATGGTCTTTACCCTGACATTTATTTGCTGGTAATAAGACAGTGTTCAGGCTAGGTGATGCTCCAGCTTCTCAACAGATGGTAGAAATTTACAGAAGAATAAGCAGGGTTTTTTCAGTGTTTGGGTTTTAAATAAAAGGCTGTTCCTATTAAGGATTTTGGAGGCAGACAGATCTACATTCAAATCTCAGCTCTTCCTCTTAATAGCTGCAAGACTGGTGGGCAAGTTATTTAACCTCCTTGTATTTCCGTTTTAACATCAGAAATATGGAACCTGTAATACTACACCTTATGGTTATTGTAAGGATTAAATAAAATAATGTGGACGAGGCACTTAGCACAGTGCTGAAAGTATAACACAAATACTAGGTAACTCTTCCCAGCCTGTCACCTCTGTGAGGGTTTTCTAACTTTGTAGACTTCAACTTCTGTTTAAAACAGAAAGTAAATAAAAGCTGAGATGTATTTGTAAGCCACTGAAACGTTCAGTGCTTATTTTTAAACTTTTTTTTCTATTCCATCTTGTTACACCATGCAAGCAAGATGTAAATCTCCTACAAATACTAGACATGGGATTACAGGGACCTGGAAAAAAACACCTCAGCAGACTGTTTGATCTGGCATGTAGCAAAATGTCTGGGACTCTGCCTTGACCATTGTTCTAAGAGACAGTGTCAAAAGCAATCTAAGGATTATAAATAGCAGCTCCAGCTCCAGCTTCAGCTGCCAACGACCAAAAAGAAAAAGGAACGTCAGGGGAGACTACTGGGAGTACACACACAATGTTGGGGGTACACTGGAAAAATCCTCTAAATAATCCAATGTTTGTTCATGCCAGCATCACATGTTGATCACTCACTTAGTGTGTACCAGGCACTGTAGAGGATGCTCACCATGGAAGGCAGCATAGCTTAGTGAAAAGTTTATAGGCACTGGAACCAAACAGATCAGGATACCCTGGCCATGTCATTAAGAATTTATTCACAAGAGTTACATTGGTATGTGCAGGAAAGGCCAAAAACTGAATTTGTTCCAACTTTATTAATTATGGATTGCTTACAGATAGGTCAGGCATATTTTTATGCAACTCATTTCTTTTTGTTTCTTGAAGGCACTGAGACACTGTACTCTTGAGAACAGTGACAGTATTTCCTGACTTGAGACTTTCTTACCTCTGGAGACACAGCAGGGGAAGATCAAACCTTTTAGCCCCGTAAACTAGATGCTGGGAAACGAAAACACACAGTGGATTCTTTCACTCCCACTGCCAGGGCAAATTCTGAACCCTTAGCGTAGTATGTAGAGTTTCTCGTCATTTGACAGCCATCAATGTTTATTGTATTTTCTCTAACCGCTCCCTACCCTGAATATAACACCTCTAATAAAAAAAAATTTCATTCTTTATAGAATGTGCCATGTTTTCTCATGAACGGTGTCTTTTCTTCTGATGTTCACCCTGTCTTCAGTGACTTAACTCTATTCCCTTCTCTGCCTAGGAGATGCCTAATCATCTTTCAAAACCAGAGTTAACTCCCACTTTTCTTCTTTGAAGTCTTTCCAATCTCCCTAAAATTTCAGTATTCCCTTTGGGCTTCCAAAGTGTTTTGTGTACAACTCTATTATAAATACATTTTTTGTTGCTTGTTTTTTTCATAATTATTCCAACTACCATCCCTTCTGAACAACCAGCTATTATTCACCTTTGTATAACTATCCATACTTATTGAACAATTAATAATGTGCCATGTGCTTTGCTAAGCATTTTAAACACTGAATCTCAAGCTCTTACAATAATCCAGTGAATTTGGTATTATTTTCCATTTCACAGATGAAGCAACTGAAGCTCAAAGCATTGTAATGACCTTTTGGCTCAAGCAACTAAGTTTCTGTATTAACAAGGATTCTCCAGAGAAACAGAACCAACAGGATACATATAGATATGTATAAAGAGATTTAGTATTAGGGATTGGTTCACACAATTATGGAGACTGAGAAGACCCACTTCAGTCTTGGGTGGGATGTAGGGGTGGCTGGTGGTATAAGTCGTGGTCCAAGTCAAAGTCCAGGAGACTGATGTCCAAGGGTAGGATAAGATAAGATGGATGTCCTGGCTCAAACAGTGAGAGAGAAAATTTGCTCTTCCTTTCCCTTTTTGTTCTATTCAGGTCCTAACGGAATTGGGTGATGCCCACCTACATTGGTGAGGAAGATCTTCTTTACTTAGTCTACTGATTCAAATACTAATCTCTTCTGGAAACAGATACACCCAGAAATCATGTTTCATTATTACACACCCTTACAGATACACCCAGAAATAATGTTTACCAGCTATCTGGTCATCCCTTAGCCCAGTCAAGTAGACACATAAAATTAACCATTACAGTTTCCTCTCAGATAAAAGGACACATTACATGGGAAAAGATTCTTCTAATCAGGGATTCACTGATCTCTACCAGTCCATTCTCTATAGTTACAATGTTTCTGGTCATATTTCTGACCATATGACCATATTTTAACCTATCTTAAGAGAGACACTAGAGCCCAGCATTAGAATACATGATATAATGTGTGCAAAAACACTTGGATAGTGGTATGCAGTAGGTGAGCAGTAAATAGTGGGTCCTTTTCTTTTTTTGCAGGTGTCCTCCCTGAACATGAACTAGAATAACCTGAATAGCCTACTTTGGTTGTAGAGAATAACAACAACTACAATAAAATCACTTTATTCATCACAAACTTTGTGTCCTATACGTGTAGGGGGAGGAAATCCCCACACCGCACCACCCCATTTCTAATTATGAAAAGCTGTACCATTCAAGGATGGAGATTCATGGCAAACTTTTTTCAATCTCTTGGCTACATGACTAAGACCTGTTCACCCTCCTCCTCAATGAGTAGCTTGAAAGGTCTTGGCAAAATCATACAACCTCCTCTGTTCAGTGGAGCTGGCTCCTGAAAGAGCACTCCTTATAAACTGTCTTGTCCATATGTTTCTGGAGGATGTGCCATCTGGGATTAGAGTGCTCATATTTTATGAAGCAGGAAACCAAAAATATGTTCACAATTTAACAGTCTCAATTTGATGAGAAAGTAGAATTGAATTTATAACAAATTTATATTATCTCAATGTGTGAACCCACTGTGTGTCAGACATCATATCATGTGCTCTTTGGTGTTTAAATGAATTAGAAGACATTGTTCTTGCCCTTTAGGAAATGTAGAGTCCAAGGAGAGACTTACAGTGAACCTGCCTCTGGTCATCCTGTCAGAATTATAAAAAAAAAAAATTGGAAAGAAACATCCTAAAAACAGATTTCATCACCCATGCCAGTCCAGGAGATTTGTAGCAGATGCCTGCATCATTGTGTTGGGAAAGAATCTGAGGTTCAGGAAAAAGGGATGTAATTACAATGTCTGCTACGAGCAGGCACATGTGGTGACAAATACGCCCTGCTCTTGTCTTCTTGCTGTAGCTAAAAGAAGTGATGGCCGTGAGAGAGGGTTATTCATCAAGTAATAATGCTGACATCACCCAGCTTCATTAATTTAAAAGCACGTGTGAAGAACCAACTAAATGCTGAATGATAGAGTAAAATTGACCATGACCCAGTTCTTGTCCTTAGTGTGCTAGTCATGACTCCTCCTCTACCCTTTAGTGGCATCCTTACATAGTGTTATTGTGGCACTTACCACACTATGGAATTTCTTAATTACTTGGCCATATCACTGCCTTCAGTGTATTCAAACTACAGGTCTCCACCCATGATTCGATCATTAAAGTGAATTTAGTGGGACCTGCGAGCATGGACCGCTCACTCCGAAAACAGCATTGTGAATTACAGAGAAACAATGCAGAACGAACACCCAGCCCAAGAAAACAGGTACAAAATGTTCACAAAGATCAGAGAGCGCACGGAGCGCAATAGAGCCCAGAGCGTGGGAAGGACGCGCTCACCAGGTCGCCGTGGCGTGACCTGCCCCACAAGCGGTTACGCACCTCCCCATACACGCAGTCAGGGACAAGCCCAGAGTTGGGGCAAAGCGGTTGAGCAAGGCAGCAGACCTGTGGAGAGGAGGCAATTGCGAGAGCCAAACACAACTTGCAGCTGCAATATACAGAGACTGCCGAGGGCTGGGGAGGAACTGGGCAGGGACGGAGTGGAGATACAACTTCCCGGGACAGTGCACGGGAACCCGCAGGCCGGCACTGCGCCACTAGAAGTCAGCGGGACTGGGCCCAGGAGTTTAACGGAGAGCGGGACACGCCCTTAGAGGCTGCTAGCAACTGCCACTGCCACCGGCGGAGAAAAACTGCGCTCCCGGCGCGATCGGAGCCCGGCTGTGCGCCAGGCTGGCGGCGGCCGCCATCTTTACAGCCGCCCGCGCGGCACTGTGAGCCGCGTCTCTAGCTCCGCCCCGCCCCGGCCCGGGACTCTTCCGCTGGGGCGAGACAGGCTTTGCCTGTGGTGGCCAGGGATAGCTGCATCTGTGGGTTCCAGGTGGGACGAGATCCCGGAACTGTAGCGGCAGGACCTTTGTGTATTGGAAACAGTTTGCAGCTCGTCCATCTGGTCCTGCTACCCCGGCTCTGGCCTCCAACGAGTCCACTATGTGCTGGTCCTAGTACCCGCCCTTCAGGTCCCAGCCCTCCTGTACCCCAGAGATTGGTCATTTTGAAGGTTGCTGGCTATAGTGACTCATTTGGTATAACTGCCCGTTCCCATGACAACCAAATACCTCAAGAGCCACAGGCTGAACCAGAACACCTCCCCATAACCCTGCCCACTTCATTAGGGAATTTCACGCCATCAAAGAGCATTTCCAGTGGCCACTATTCCCCCCTCCCCATGGGAACATCCCCCCAGTGGAGACTTCTGGGGATAGAGATGGCCACCTGCCTCGCCTTGGGGTATAGTGGTGGAAAAGGGTTGCAAAATTGGAGATCCACCTATCAACCAGTATCACGTGGAGATGCACATCAGAAGGGCAGACACACGTGGCTAGATAAGCAACCTCTGAGCTGTGTAGAATTTTCCCCATTCAGCTCTCACACTGCAGCCAAAACAAATTGTGTTTCTACCTGCACCTCAGGATGAGCAGGGTCAAAGTAACCCCTAGGAGCTACAAGGCCCCTCCCAAAGCACGCAGCTTTCACATACCCCAACTGGGGGATCAGAGTCTGCCACGGACATAACAGAATACCTAGCTAATAGAGAGCTATGGACTCATATCCTCAAGTACAATTCACTAGCTTAGAGCCCAAGCTGGGAGGTCATTCTCACGACACTCAACCGGGAAGAGAAGACAACAGGTCAAAGATAACTCAAGATCCACCAAACTTGCTAAAATACACCTAAGGCAATACAGGCCACTATTTCTCTCCCTGGCTTTGTCAAGGAATGAAAATCATGGGTCTGGAGACAGGGCCATAAACTAGCCCTAACACCCCCAGCTCTCGACCAAGAGGCCAGATGAGAAAAAACCAGTGAAAGAACTCAGGGAACATGAAAAATCAGAGTGAAAAGTCATGCCCAAAAGAAACCATCAGTTCCTCAGCAATGGATACCAACTCAAATGAAATGGGTAGAATGACAGAAGAGGAATTTTGTTTATGGATTATAAGAAAGCTCAATGAAATTCAAGAGAAAATTGAATCCCAGCACAGAGAAACCACAAGAAAAATGCAAGAAATGAATGAAAAATTCTCCAAAGAAATAGAAATATTACGGAAAAATCAAATAGAAATCCTAGAAATGAAGGAAGCATTCAAGGATCTACAAAACCCAGTGGAAAGCCTCAAGAATAGGCTGGACCATGCACAGGAAAGAATTTCAGAGCTAGAAGACAACTCCTATGCGCTAAATAAAACAGGCGAAGAGAAAGAACACAAAAACAAGAGGCATGAAAAAAGCATACAAGAAATGTGGGATTATGTAAAGAGGCCAAACAAGGATCATAGACATCCATGAGGGAGAGGAATAAAATTTGTGTGGGCTAGAAAATCTATTTGAAGGAATAATAGAGGAAAATTTCCATGGCTTAGCCAGAAATCTTGATATCCAAGTACAAGAAGCACACAGGACTTCTGGGAGACTCAACGTGAAAAGGCATTCACCACGCCACATAATTATTAGACTGACCAAAGTAAGCACAAAAGAGGCACTCCTCAGAGTTGTAAGACGAAAACAGCAGGTAACCTATACAGGGAAACTGATCAGATTAACTGCAGATTTGTCAGCTGAAACCTTACAAGCCAGAAGGGAATGGGGAGCCATCATCAGTCTCCTAAAACAAAACAAAGGCCAACCCAGAATTCTGTATTCTGCCAAACTAAGCTTCTTACCTGAGGGGGATATAAAGACCTTTCCAGATAAGCAATCACTGATAGAATTTGTGAAATCCAGACTGGCCTTGCAAGAAGTGCTTAGACCTGCATTGTACACTAATCAGCACAACAGACACCCACCTATGTAAAACTATGCAAAAGCTAAAACTCCAGAAACCAGATTTCACAATGATGGAGGAGATAAAACAAAAGACACCACCCAATAAAATAATCAGAAATTTACCCCAAATATCAATTCTCTCAATAAATGTAAATGGCTTCAATTGCCCATTGAAGAGACACAGGCTGGCTGAATGGATTAAAAAATACAAGCCAAATATCTGTTTTCTTCAGGAAACACACCTTACACACAAAGACGTATTCAGACTCAAGGTGAAAGGATGGAATACAATTTTCCAGGCTAATGGAAACCAAAAGAAATCTGGAGTAGCCATCCTTATTTCAGATGATATAAACTTTAAAGCAACAAAAGTAAAGAAGGACAAAAATGGACACTATATAGTGGTGAAGAGAAAAATCTTAGAAGAGGATTTAACAATCCTAAACATTTATGCACCCAACACAGGAACGCCCAGGTACATAAAGTAAATACTGCTAGATCTAGACAACATAATAAACAGCAATGCCATAATAGCAGGGGACTTCAATACCCCACTGATGGAACTGGACAGATCCTCCAAACAAAAAATAAACAAAGAAACAAAGGACCTAAAGAGGCCTATAAAACATTTGGGCCTAACAGATATCTACAGAACACTCCACCCAAATAACACTGAATATACATTCTTCGCATCAGCTCATGGAACTTTCTCTAAAATTGACCACATCCTAGGCCACAAAACAGATCTAAACAAATTCAAAAAAATAGAAATCATACCATGTATCTTTTCAGACCACAGCGGAATAAAATTAGAAATCAATTCCAACAGAAACTCACATCTTCCTCCAAAAATGTGGAAACTAAACAATCTGTTGCTGAAAGACTATTGGGTCAAGGAGGAGATTCAAATGGAAATCAAAAGATTCTTCAAACTAAATGATAATGGGGACACAAGTTATCAAAATCTGTGGGATACAGCAAAAGCAGTCCTGAGAGGAAAACTTATCACCTTAAATGCCCACATCCAAAAGACAGAAAGGTCACAAATCAATAAACTAATGAATCATCTTAAGGAAATGGAAAAGGAAGAGCAAAGCAATCCTAAAGCCAGCAGAAGAAAAGAAATAACCAAGATCAGAGCAGAATTAAATGAAATCGAGAACAAAAGAACAATACAGAAGATTAATGAAACGAAAAGTTGGTTCTTTGAAAAGATAAACAAAATAAACAGGCCACTTGCCAGGTTGACCAGAAGCAGAAAGGAAAGCACTCTAATAAGCTCAATTAGAAATGAAAAAGGAGAAGTCACAACTGATACCATGGAAATACAAAACATCATCTTCGAATACTACAAAAATCTCTATGCCCACAAACACAAAAACATGGAGAAAATAGACAAATTCTTAGAAACATACTACCTCTCTAGGCTCAACCAGGAAGAAACAGATTTTCTAAACAGACCAATATCAAGCACAGAAATAGAAGCAGTAATAAAAAATCTTCCCACAAAAAAAAGTCCTGGACCAGATGGGTTCACACCTGAATTCTACCAAGCCTACAAAGAAGAACTGGTGCCTATACTGCAGAAATTATTTGAAAATATCCAGAAGGATGGAATCCTCCCAAACTCATTCTACGAAGCCAATATCACCTTGATACCAAAGCCAGGAAAGGACACACACACAAAAAAACTACAGACCAATATCCCTTATGAATATAGATGCAAAAATTCTCAATAAAATCCTTGCAAACCGAATCCAAATGTACATCAAAAAAATAATTCATCACGATCAGGTGCGCTTCATTCCCAAGATGCAGGGATGGTTCAACATATGCAAATCTATAAATGTAATTCACCATATAAATAAAAGCAAGGACAAAGATTATATGATCCTTTCAATAGATGCAGTAAAGGCTTTTGACAAAATCCAGCATCCTTTTATGATAAGAACTCTTAACAATATAGGCATAGATGGCTCATACCTCGAAAGTATTAAAGCCATATATGATAAACCCATAGCCAATATCATACCGAATGGGGAAAAATTGAAAGCATTGCCCCTTAAAACAGGAACTAGACAAGGGTGCCCACTATCTCCACTTCTTTTCAACATAGTGCTGGAAGTCCTAGCCAGAGCAATCAGACAAGACAGAAGAATCAGGGGCTTCCAGATGGGGGCAGAAGAGGTCAAACTTTCACTATTCACAGACGATATGATATTATACATAGAAAACCCCAAAGATTCAACCAAAAGATTACTGGAATTGATAAATGAATTCAGCAAAGTCTCAGGATACAAAATTAATACACACAAATCCATTGCCTTCATATATGCTAATAACAATCAAACCGAGAAACAAATTAAAGATGCAATACCTTTCACAATAGCACCAAAGAAAATTAAATATTTAGGAACATATCTAACTAAGGAGGTCAAAGACCTATATAGAGAGAATTACAAAACACTGAGAAAAGAAATTGCAGAGGATGTAAATAGATGGAAAACCCTACCATGCTCTTGGATAGGCAGAGTCAACATAGTAAAAATGGCTTTGCTACCTAAATTGATTTGCAGAATCCATGCAGTCCCTATCAAAATACCAACATCATTTTTTGCCAATCTAGAAAAAATAATTCTATGCTTCGTGTGGAACCAGAGAAGATCCCGTCTAGCCAAAGCAATCTTAAGCAAAAAGAACAAATTAGGAGGCATCTATCTACCAGACTTCAAACTATACTACAGGCTATAGTAACCAAAACTGCATGGTATTGGCACAAGAACAGAGACGTAGACCAATGGAACAGAACTGAGAACCCAAATATAAAACCAACCTCATGCAGTCGCCTGATCTTTGACAAATTCCAGAAAAACGTACACTGGGGAAAAGATTCCCTATTCAACAAATGATGCTGGGAAAACTGGATGACCACATGTAGAAGACTGAAACTGGACTCACACCTCTCACCTCTCACAAAAATCAACTCACAATGGATAACAGATCTAAGCCTAAGACATGAAACCATAAGAATTCTCGAAGAAAATATTGCAAAAACTCTTATGGACATCAGCCTAGGCAAAGAGTTTATGAAGAAGACCCCCAAAGCAATCACAGCAGCAACAAAAATAAATACATGGGACCTGATCAAATTAAAAAGCTTCTGCACAACCAAGGAAACTATCACTAGAGTGAACAGACAACCTACAGAATGGGAGAAAATATTTGCATGCTACACCTCTGATAAAGGGCTGATAACCAGAATCTATACAGAACTCAGGAAAATCAACAAGAGAAAATCAAACAACCCTATTAAAAAATGGGCAAAGGACATGAACAGAAACTTTTCCAAAGAAGACAGAATAATGGCCAGCAAACATATAAAAAATTGTTCAACTTCTCTAATCATCAGGGAAATGCAAATCAAAACCACAATGAGATATCTCTTAACTCCAGTGAGATTGGCTCATATTAAAAAATCCCCAAACAACAAATGTTGGCAGGGATGTGGACAGATAGGAACACTCATACACTGCTGGTGGGACAGCAAATTAGTACAACCTCTATGGAAAGTAATATGGAGATACCTCAAAGAATTAAAAGTAGAATTACCATTTGACCCAGCAATCCCACTACTGGATATTTACCCAAAGGAAAAAAAGACATTTTATAATAAAGACATCTGCACGTGAATGTTTATAGCAGCACAATTCACAATTGCAAAGATGTGGAAACAACCCAGTTGCCCATCGATACATGAGTGGATTAATAAAATATGGTATATGTAGACCATGGAGTATTACTCAGCAATAAAAAACAATAGTGAATTAATACATCTGGTATTATCTTGGTTGGAGCTAGAACCCATTCTTTGAAGCAAAGTGTCACAGGAATGGAAAAACAAGCACCACTGGTACTCACCATCAAATTGGTACTAACTGATCAACACTTACATTACACAGGGCAATGATATTCATCCAGGGGTGGGCAGGCAGGAGGGGGGTGGAGAGGATGGGAAAAACTCTCACTGAATGGATGCGGGGAGCACAGTTTGGGGGATGACCACGATTGTAGCTCTGACACGGGCAGTGCATGGGCAGTATATATAGCCAAAGTGTTGTACCCCCATAATGTTCTGAAATTTTAAAAAAAAAGTGAATTCAGTGGGTTGTGACAAGCATTCTTCTGGTAATTATTAACAAAATGGAATGAAATAGAATAGAAAATATTAGAGTGCTTCACACGTATATGTATTGTATGCATGTATATATATGTATATGCTGGATTTGATAATAATAATAAACACATATAGTGTTCAAAATATGCTATTTTTAGTGTGGCTCTAGAATTCTTACCTTTATCCATTAGATAAAGCAGGATTGACACCAGCTCTTCTGGGATGACAGCTCCACCCTCAGTTCCCCATTACTAACTCCCACACTGCCCTGCATATATTTCCATCATATCACTTTTCATACTGTGTCCACTTAATCGGTTTGCCTATGTCAAGGGCACCTGAATGACAGAGACTGTTTTATCCATTTTTGAATGGGGCAGAATGCTACGATCTGAATGTTTATGTCCCTCCAAAATTCATGTTTAAGTGGAATCCCTATTGTAGGGGTGTTAAGAGGTGGGGCCTTTTGGAATGTGATTAAATCATGAGGGCTCCACCCTCATGAACGGGACTATTTCTGTCATAACAGAGGCTTTGGAGAGCTGCCCGGCCCTCCCATCCCTTCTGCCATGTGGAGAAGTAGCAATAAAATGCTATGTTGGAAGCAGAGAGACCTCAACAGACACCAAACTTGCTGGCGCCTTGGGCCTTGGACTTCCCACCCTCTAAAACTGTGAGAAATAAATGCCTGCTCTTTTTAAATTACTCAGTCTCAGCTATTTTGTTATAGCAGCACAGACTAAGATTAATAATATTAATAAACAATGACATAGTGTTTAGGATACACTGTTCTTTAGCTTGGCTCTAGAACCCATGCTTTTATCCATTAGAGAAAGATGGGTTAACAATAGCTGCTCTGGGAGGGCAGATATGCTTGCATTTTTCTACTACAAACTCCCACTCTACCCTGAGTATACCTCCCCACATCAGTCTTCATAGTGTGTCCAGTTAATCAGTTTGCCTGTGTCTCTTCTCATTAGAGTGAGGGCACCTGACAAGCAGAGAATGTTTTATCTATTTTTGAATACCCAGGATTTAGCTCAAAGACGGGCATCTGGTAGGTGCTCACTAAATGTGCTTTGATATACACAGACCTACAGGAATCATGGTAAGAAAAGGAACTTTGCCCTTCTGTCATGCCATAAATGACTTAGACAAACCATAGGGTGACAGACTAATTGGTTGGAATGTACTAGAATGATTGCATGAAAAATAAAAATACTAACAAGATAACAGGGGTATGTATGGTATTCTTTATGAGATTAAAAGTTTGTTGAGAGTTAACTTAGACTTGCCATAGATTTCTGAGCATAATTTTGAAGTTATATCCTACATTTTGCCTAAAGTAGACTGTATTTATTGCTAAATGTTGAATATCTTACTAGGAGAGAAGCTAGAAACTCAACCAAAAAAACATATTAAAGGAATGCAAAATTGAGGGCTGGAGGTGAAAATTAAGTGAAGAGAAATGATCTACCTTAAAGTATTTCAGAGAAAGAACTGGCATGATGTAATGATGGACTGGCCAAGGCCTTACACATGTTTACGTCATTTTAATAGATTACTTACAAGTATCTCCAAAAAGGAGTCATATTATTAGGAATATGGCAACAGTGATATTCAGTCAGTATTAGATGTACTATGGCTAAAGTACCACTAGCTTTTCATGATTCCCTGATTCTGTAAAACTTGCAGCCAACCTGGGGAAGTGAAATTGAGATTCTGGAGACTGTGAGTTCCGAATCTGGCTGAAATCGCCATACACATCTCAGGCCAAACACCCCACGAGCTAAGTTCAAGTTCTAAGTTCAAGGCATATGAAAATTATATATGAGATCCAAGAATACAAATCTGGATAAATCACAAGGAAACAGTTTTCATATTTCACTTAACATAGTCAAACTCAGAAAAGGAAAAAAAAAATGGCAGGCTAGAAGCAGCCTGCCAGCACAGCACTCTGAAAGAAAGAAGTGAAAAGTTCAGGCATCTGCCTATGTACAGATTGCTCTTCTCTGAAGGAACATTGTGAAATCACAGAGAAGCAAAGCGGGACACTCAGTGTGGAAAACAAAGGTCATGGGGTGATATATTTAACAAGATCAAGGTATATGAGGGGAAGAATAGGAAGATAGAATGCTGGGGCACCACGCTCACCATGCTGGTACTGTGCAAGGTGTGAGATGGCTCCCTCCACTGGCACAGACCTCTACCTGGTCAGACTGAGGACCTGCCTCGAGTCTGTGTGGAGTCATTGCACCAGACAACAGGTGCAGTGGGGATGTGGCAAGATTTAAAGCTATCCTGAGCTCTTAGGTGCATGGCACTAGGTCAGCACCAGGCTGGGGAGGGAGTGAACTAACTGGAGGATCCCCTGAGCCATACCCTGTGACTGGAAGCCAAGTGCCTCTCCCCTACAGAGCAACAAGATCTGAGCACAGGAATTGACTGGGTGAAGCAGACTCCAACCTGGGAGGCTTTGGGAGACTGCTTCAGTGGGTCATTGGGGGGCAGGGAGAACTCTGTGGTCCCTAAGCCACTGGGACAGACCTCTGCCTGTGTAACTTGGAATCTGCACAGTCCCCAACCTTGCAGAACAGCCTGCCACTGCTTGGCCCCCACTCCACCCTCCAGGCCCCAACTGTATCTTGCCTGCTTGGCTCTGACCCTGCCCTCCAGATTGGATGAGCTGTGCTGCCAGCATGGCCTTGCTTCCAGCTCTGAGGCCCTGTTCAGCAGCCCTGCTTTGGGCTCCTCCTTAGTCCCAGCTCTGAGGCTCTCACACCAGAGTCCGAGGCTCCACCTCTGTACCTTCAGAGCTCCCACCAAGCCCAGGACACTGTCCCCAACACTCCAGTATTGCACCTGGGCCCCAAAACCCCACCTGGAGCCTCCACCACTACCACAGGGCCAGAGGAACTGCTGCAAAGTCCAACGCTCTGCCAGGGAACCCCAACCTCAAGCCACCAGTACACCATGACCTGGTTTGAGCAAATGCCCACAGTCCAGAAACCCATGACCACTGCCTAGATTACCTCACCCAACTGCTAATGTCACCTCTGGGGGGAGACCCCAGGTAAAGCAATCCTCATAACACCAGCCTCAGTGAAGAGGGTCTCACCCAGCTCCCAACTCAAACAGCCTGCAACTATCTGGTAAATAACCCAACACTCAACCCAAACAGCATCCAGTACAGGCTTGAACACACACAATCAAAGGCAAACAGAACAAATAAGAACAGCTGCATTACAGGCTTCTAGTGCACATGCCCCTCTGCCATGTCAACATTCCAGAGTAGGAAAAAGAAACATGCCATCTATGGGCTTCCCCTTCTTCTAATCAAGCAGGAGAGTTCCCAGCAAAGAACAGGTGCCCTGCAAACCTATTAATCCTGAGTTGAGAAAAGAGATTACAGATGAGAAGAAACCAACAAAAGAACCCTGCCAACATGAAAAATCAAAACAGATCAACACCCTCACAATGGAGCTACAGTAGTGAACTCCAACTACAAAGAATTTTCAAAATGACAGAAATGGAATTCAGAATATGGATAGCAAATAAGATGAATGGAATTGAAGAGAAAGTTGAAAACCAACAAAAAGAAGCCAAGAAAATATTTCAGGAAATTAATGAAAAAAGTCACTAAAGAGCTAGACAATATAAGAAAGGATATAATAGAACTTAAAGGATAATAGAACTCAAAGAAATGGAAGAGTCATTTAGGGAATTTAAAAACACAGCAGAAAACTTCAGCAACAGATTAAACCAAGGAGAAGAAAGAATCTCAAAGCAGGAAGACAAGGCTCTGGAGCTAACCCAGTCATTTAAAGAGGCAGAGAAGAGAACAAAAAAGGCAAAGCAATCACTTAGAGAGATATGGGACTATGTGAAGCAAACTAACATATGAATTATAGGTATCCCCAAAGGAGAAGAAGAAAGAGCTGAAAGCAAGTAAAATCTGTTTGAGGGAATTATTAAGGAAAATTTCCCTGGTATCACCAGAGATCCAGGCATCCAGATAAAAGATGGTCATTGAACACCAGGAAGATTCATAGAAAATAGGACATCCCCAACACATAGTAATCAACCTGGCCAAGGTCAAAATGAAAGAGAAAATTCTACAAGCAGCTAGACATAAGTAACAACTGACCTACAAGGGAAAATCTATCAGTGTAATAGCAGACTTCTCAGCAGAAAACCTACATGCCAGAAGGGAATGGGGCCCCCACTTCAATCTTAAATAGAACAACTGCCAGCCTAGACCTTTGTATCCTACAAAACTAAGTTTCACAATTGATGGAGAAATTAAGTATTTTCCAGACAAGCCAACACTGAGGGAATTTGTCATGACCAGACCTACCCTGCAGTAAATACTCAGAACTGCATTATGCACAAATTGGCACAATAGATATCCACCAGTGTAAAATCACCCAAAATAGCCAAAGTTCACAACTCCTATAAAACAATAGCACAAGAAGAAAAACAAAGCAACAAAGTACTACCCAACAGGATGACCAGAGAAGCGTCACACATATCAATTCTATCTCTTAATGTTAATGGTTAGAGTACACCACTCAAAAGACACAGGCTGGCTGAGTGGATGAAAAAACACAACCCAAGTATCTGCCACCTCCAGGAGACACATCTAAGCCACAAGGATGCAAACAGGCTCAAAGTGAAAGGATGGAAGAAAATATTCCACCCTATGGAAAAGAGATCAGATGTACCCATTCTCATATAAGACAAAATTGATTTTAGATCAATAGTAAAGAAAGACAAGGATGGTCATTATACAGTGGTAAAAGGAGTAATTCAACAAGAAGACATAACAATCCTGAATATATACGCACCTAACACAGGAGCTCCCAGATACATAAAACAAGTTCTACTAGAGCTAAGCAATGAAAGAAATAATGGCATTGTTATTGTTGGGAACTACAACACCTCACTATCAGAGCTGGACAGATCATCAAAGCGGAAAATAAATAAAGAAATACTGGACCTAAATGGGACCCTAGAACAAATGAACCTAACATATATTTACCAAACATTCTACCACAAACTACTGAATATAAATTCTTCTCATCAACATATGGTACAGTCTCCAAGATATCTTGGCCACAAAACATGTTTCAACAAATTAAAAAAGAATGAAATCATACCATGTATCTTCTCAGACCATAATGGATTAAAACTAGAAATCAATTCTAAGAGTAACACTCAATTCTACACAAAGTCATAGAAATTAAACAACCTGTTACCAAACAATTATTAGGTCAATAATGAAATTAAGATGGAAATCAAAATTCCTTGAACTGAATGACAAAGGAGACACAAGCTATCAAAATCTATGGGACTCAGCAAAAGCATTCCTCAGGGGAAAATTCATAGCTTTAAATGCCCATATCCAAAAGTCAGAAAGATCACAAATTAACAACCTAATATCACATCTCAAGGAACTAGAAAAGGAAGAGCAATACAAACCCAAAGCCAGCAGAAGAAAACAAATAACAAAGGTTAGAGCAGAACTAAATGAACTGGAAAACAAACAACAACAACAAAAAAATACAAAAGGTCAGTGAAACAAAAAGATGGTTTTTTGAAAAGATAAACAAGATTGATAGACCTCTTGTTAGATTAACAAGGAATAAATGAGAAAGGACCCAAATAAGCTCAATCAGTAATGAAAAAGGAGATATTACAACCGGTAGCACAGAAATATAAAACACTATCCGTGAATACTATGAAAATCCCTATGCACATAAACTAGAAAACATAGAGGAAGTAGACAAACTCCTGGAAACACACGACCTCCCAAGACACAGTCAGGAAGAAATAGAACTCCAGAACAGACCAATAACGAGCAGTGAGATTGAAGCAGTAATAAAAAATCTCCCAATAAAAATATCTCCAGACCAGATGGACTCACAGCCAATTTCTACCAGATCTACAAAGAAGAGCTATTACCCATACTGCAGAAATTATTCCATTATATTCAGAAGGAGTGAATCTTCCCCAACTCATTCTACAAAGCAAGTATCTACCTTGATGCCAAAGCCAGGTAAGGACACAACAAAAAAAGGAAACTACAGATCAATATCCCTTATGAATACAGACACAAAAATCCTCAATAAAATACCAGCAAACCTATTTCAACAACACATCAAAAAAATAATACACCATGACCAAGTGGGCTTCATCCCAGAGATGCAAGGATGGTTCAACATACATAAATCAGTAAATGTAATTCACCACATAAACAGAAGCAAAAACAAAGACCATATGATCATCTCGATAGATGCAGAAAAAATATTTGACAAAATCCAGCACCTTTTCATGATAAAAACTCTTAACAAACTAGGCATAGAAGGAACATATCTAAAAATTATAAAAACCATATATGACCAACTCACAGCCACCATCATACAGAATGGGGAAAAGTTGAAAGCATTCCCTCTAAGAACTGGAACAAGAAAAGGGTGCCCACTATCACCACTTCTATTCAGCGTAGTGATGGAAGTCCTAGCCAGAGCCATCAGGCAAGAGAAAGAAATAAAGCGTATCCAAGTTAGGAAAGAGGAGGTCAAACTATTGCTTTTTTCTGTGATATGATCTTGTATCTAGAAAACTCCAAAGACTCCACCAACAGACTCCTGGAATTGATAAATAAATTCAGCAAAGTCTCAGGATGCAAAATCAATGTACACAAATCAGTACGATTTCTATATACCAACAACAAGTCAAGGTGAGAGTCAAATCAAAGACTCAATACCATTCACAATAGCTGCAAAGCAAATAAAATACCTAGGAATATACTTAACTAAGGAGGTGAAAGATCTCTGCAAGAAGAACTCCAAAACACTAAGGAAAGGAACTGTGGATGACACAAACAAATGGAGAAACATATCATGCTCATGGATTGGTAGAATCAAAATTGTTAAAATCACTACCCAAAGTGATTTACAGATTCAATGCAATCCCCATGAAAATACCAATGGCATATTTCACAGGTCTAGAAAAAATAATTCTACATTTTGTTTGGAATATGAAAAGAGCCTGAATAGCCAAGGCAATCCAAAGCAAAAAGAACAAAGCTACAGGCATCACATTACCAGACTTCAAATTGTAATACAAGCCCATAGTAACCAAAACGGCATGGCATTGGTATAAAAATAGAGATATAGTCAATGGAACAGAATAGAGAACCCAGATATAAAATAATCTGCCTACTGCCAACCAACCTTTGACAAAGCAGACAATAACGCACACTGGAGAAAAGAAGCCCTATTCAGTAAATGGTCCTGAGAAAATTGGATAGCCACATGCAGAATAATGAAACAGGACCCCTATCTCTTGCCACTCACAGAAATTAATTTAAGATGGATAAAAGACTTAAATATAAGGCATGAAACCATAAGAATTTTAGAAGAAAATGTAGGGAAAACTCTTCTAGACATCAGTCTAGGCAAAGAATTTATGATTAAGATCCCAATGGCAATTATAGCAGCAACAAAAATAAATAAATGGGACTTGATTAAATTAAAAAGCTTCTGCACAGCTAAGAAAATAATCAACAGAGCAAATAGACAGATAACCTACAGAATGGGAGAAAATATTCACAATCTACACATCTGATAAAGGGCTAATATCTAGAATCTAAAAGAACTCAAATCGTTAAGTAAAACATCAACAACCCCATTAAAAAGTAGGCAAAACACATGAACAGAAGTTTTTTAAAAGAAGATAGACAAGTTGCCAAACATATGAAAAAATGCTCAACACCACTAATCATCATGAAAATTCAAATTAAAGCCACAATGAGATATCACCTTACTCTTGTCAGAATGGCCTTTATTAAAAACTCCAAAAACAATAGATGTTGGCACAGATGCAAAGAGAAAGGAATGCTTATACACTTTTGGTAGGACTGCAAATTAGTACAACCCCTATCTAAAACAGTATGGAGATTTCTAAAAGAACTAAAGGAGACCTACCATTCAGTCCAGGAATCCCACTCCTAGGTATCTACCCAAAGGAAAAGATGTCATTTTATCAAAAAGACACCTGCGCTCAAAAGTTTATTGCAGCATAGCAAAGACATGGAATCAACCCAAGTGCCCATCAGTTCATGAGTAGATCAACAAAATGTGGTACATTTATACCATGGAGTACTACTAAGCCATAAAAAAGATGAATTAATGCTTTTTTCAGCAATTTGGAAGGATCTGGAGACCATTATCCTAAACAAAGTATCTCAAGAATGCAAAAACAAACACCACATGTACTCTATAATAAGCTGAAACTAATTGATGGGCACGCAAGTACACAGAGGAAAGTAAAAGTCATTGGAAATCAAGCAGGAGGGATGGGGGAGTATGGGAAGGGCAAAAACCCACCTAATGGGTACAAAGAGCACTATTCCGGTGATGGGCACATATATAGCCCTGACTCAAGCCATGCATCAAAAACATCTGTACCCCCTTCACATTTTTTGAAATTTGAAAAAAAGAGAAAAAAAGAAGTCAGAAATTATACCTTTTAAAATTATTTAAACTTATAATAAAAAAACTTTAGACATTAAAAGAAAACACAGTCAAACATTACTGATCCAGAAAAAATTGCTATTTATTTTCTATTTTTGATCATTAAATTTATTCTATAAAATATTATATAAAAATGTAACAGAATTTACTTATTTATATATAATTTATTTCTGTAAATATTATATTAAAATATGAGAATGCCATGTCACCACTCTATACCAACACGGAATGTCATTATCATAAACTGTAGGTGAGGACATGCAAACAATATCATTGGCATAAAGGAGACATATATTTATGCACTACCTACCATATGCCAGGCATCATATGTCACTTTGTATATGTTATTTTGCCCAAATAAATATGCACCTTACAGATGGGTTACAGAGAGGTGAAGAAACTTGCCTAAGGTCACAAACATAGAAATCAGCAAAGCCAGGGCTGGAAGTCAGATCTCTCCAAATCCGAAGTGTATCCATGCTCCTCCCTCTACACCACAGTGTTCCTGAAAAACATTTATCAACAGACTACCTTATGCCTGAGATGTTCTGATATTATTTTATTAATATATGCAACCTTCAACAGTTTATGAGATGCAGAGAGAAGAAATGATTCTTCTAAAATTATGTCACTTCAAAAAGTAGAACAGATTTAAACACAGATCTGTCTTATTTGAAGAACTGATGGTCATAAAACTATGCTGAATTTATTCACTGTAAGTATACTTTACTGAGAGCCTCATCCTGATCAAATTTGAAACTATATGACTTAAACAAGTTATTTGCCCCCTTCAAGTCTTCATTTCCTCTCATTCTATACCTGTCTAATCAGGCTATTGTTAAGATCATGTGAAAGGAAGTACAAAAGTTGCCTTATAAATAGAAAAGTGTTGTATGCAGCTATATGGTAGAGTGCTCTACTTTAAACCAACATTCAGTGGTTCAGGAAATAAGTATTGTGTCGTTATTTAAGGCTTAATTTTGTTTAGCATTACCTTGATATAAGATTTTGATGAAATTTATTAAATTATTGTCTGCTGATATCTATCTCTTTCATTAAATCTCTTTATTCAAAGTTTACTAATTCATACTATTTGGGATGGGAACACAGTCTAAAAAGTAAAAAAAAAAAATTTGAATCATTGAATTTTTCTTTAAGAAATAGATTTTTCTTTGTATTGTAAATATTAAAAATAAACTGTTGATAAATTGAAGTCCAGCCTGGACTATTTTAATATATAAGACATATTTACTTGGTGCTTATTTCCCTTATCTGGAAATAAGCAGTTTATATGGTCTTGCTTTTGAAACATATAAAATCCTATGTAAGTTTTGCTTCATTGTTGTACCATATAAAATGCTGAAGTACTCCTTTTCTTCACATGTAATGCAAAGGTAACCTTCAGAAGAGATGAGGCTGAAAATTGCAAATTACATATTAGGAGCTTCTGAATTAATGAGGTTTAAGTGTCTCTATTTCATAAAGGTAAGGATTGACATAAGACTATGAAGAAGAGAGGTCACTGGATTATTACTTCCTCTTTACCTAATAGATGCAATATGTTTCTTTCAATATTTTCATGATAATATGGAAAAGATTCAAGTATAATATTAAAAAGAGACTCTTTGTTTTCTTAAATCCTTAGAATATACCTAAAGAAAGCTGCTGAGGGGGCACCAACCACTAAACCCATTTTTCAGAGGATGCTCACACTGGATCTTTACTAAGGGAGCTGGCATGTGCTCCCCAACCACAGTTGTGGCAACCTTCCTCCTTGCTCAACAAGGGCCTCTCTCAGAGGCTGCTCCATAATGCAGTGTGGTATCTTGTCAGACGGAGTCAAAGAACTGGACTTGCAGTGCTCTCCCAATTCTTAACATAGGTAGCTTTTAAAAAGTATTTTTCAGGAGGCCAAAGCTGTAAGGTTAACCTCTCCTGAAATCCATAAGAACTAGCATCAGAAACACATCTGTTCATGAAGTAACATTTGTTTGTTTATAATGTAAAAATCAAAACATATGCAAAATTATGAATTAAAATCAGAAAGCTCTTCCTTTCCTAGCCCTCAAACACTAACTTTGAAAACCACACCCACTCTCTTATCATAGGGTGATTGTTTTTATTTAAGCAGAAGTACATTTAAAAAAACAAGTTTCCAAATAGTTTGAGAGTTATTTCATTAATAAAAATCAAGTGTCCAAAGTATTTTTCTCCAAACATGTAAAAAAAGTTTAACAGGCAATAGCCTATTTTAAAATAAATACAATCACACATATTTTTAGAAAATTTACTTTTCCTGTAGAGTTTTTGCAAGCCTCTCATTTCATCTTTTCAACAACCCTTTAAAAACAAGGCATGGGTATTGCCCTCTTTTTTCAGGTAAGGTAAAAGAGGTACAACAGGATAAATAATGGTCCAAGGTTTAAGATTCCAGATTCAGAGATGTGTCCACTATTTCAACAAAAAAACACTATTATTCTGGGAATGGGTGCAGTGGAAACAGGGAGAAAGAGAAACAGGAAACAGATAAATGCCTAGAAGGGGAGACAATATTTTCCTACTCCAGGGCAATGGTAGACTTTCATTAAATGCTCTCATGTGTCTCTGCTTGGACAGGTAAGACCATCCGACAGATCTGCCTCCTAGGGCAAAGAAAATAAACCAGTGGGAGCTAGTAATGGTAACAAAGACCTGAGACTACTATGCTATTGGGAAATGTGGTCTAAAGCATCAAGGGTGGTGTCTGACATGCTTCTTGCATATTGACAGTAATGTGAGCTCCTCCAAACCCCACATTAGTGAATGTAAATTAAGAAAGTTGGGGATAAATGGACACACACACTTACTCAGGAATACCTAAACTATATTAGTGATAAGGCTGCAATAGCACTGTTCTTAAATTGGAAGGCTAGGATAGGGCCCTTATAAAAAGTATATTGGAAGCCATAAAACTTTTCTTTAGAAAAATATATGCACACATTTTTAACAAACACTATTTTCTAGATTCCCCCGAGCATTTATAGATTTTCCTCTGTCACCATAAAAATCTCCATGGAATTTGTAAAGTTGAAACTAAGAACCACTGACCTACAATCTGGTAATCACGAATTTAAGCTAGGGCTTCAGCACAAGAAGGCAGACAGTTAGGCAATCTGATATTAATAAATATTAGTCAATTAATTTGATTTCATTAAAATTGGTTAATTCAGTAAGGGGAAAAAATCTACAGTTTATTGGGCAAAAACAAAACAAAATAAAAACCAACCAAAAAATTTGGACATTTAAATTTGTTCACATCTCTAGCCATAGTTTTATCTATTTTTGTGCATAGTTGGTCAATTGGTCAGAAATTAAAGGATTACACTCATATTTAACCCATTTTTCTACCCTATCCTGTCCCCTACACTGTACTCTTTGAGCTTCCAGAAACTGAATCAAAGGCAGGACAGAATACGGTAGTATAAGAGATTCTGTGACATCAAATGGTTTCACAAGTAGGTCATCCAAATTAACGGTCTCTGAGTCCCGTTTTTGCTCTCACAATTTAATCCTCTCCTGTATTCAACCTCTCTGCGTCTACAGCAGTACTTGATACTTCATTGTGTACCAATAAGTATAAACCCACCACATCTTGGCTCCAAAATCCCCCAAAAGGTGGGCACTTTTAGAATCCTTTGCTGATTGCTTCAACATGGCTCCAGGTTATAGCAGAATGCAGCTCTGCAATTTGCATTTCTCTAATTAGTGAGTTTACACATTAGCTACCTCAACAGCAACCAGCTGCCACTTATGTTTCCTGTATATATGACACCTCATGATGCCACAGAGACTTCTCTCTGAATCCTCAATTAGAGAGAAAAACTGCATCTTTGTTAGCCAGTAGAAAATATATACACCTCTTCTTTTTTTGTTTTCCTTTGAATAAACTTCCCTTAAATAAAGAGCAATTTCCAAAGTAGAAAAAGAAGAAAATATCAAAAGTGCTGTTTCCTGACTCCTCCAACACAAGGTGGAAAGAAGCAGGTAGTCCAATGTGGAATGCTTATGATATTTTGTATTAAAGGGGGAAGTGAATATAACCAAAACTGGTTTAAAATGGATCAGTAGAGAGCATGAAAGTATTGCTGAAAATGTTGATAAATACAAAGCATATGTTTTGCTTAAAGCCAATATTGCTTTGACTCACATTTCCCCCAAAATGCAAGGGGATGTGATTAAGGTGAAAATAAGGTGAAAACCATCAAGAGATAGTACCTATGTAGATCATGACAAAGTGATGAGTGATAATGTATTCCTCATTCTTGACTCTCTTAGACTCCAGCATGACATTTCAGATTAAGATCTAAGGTTCTTCTAAATAGCCTATGTTCTGCTGGTTTCCATTTTATTCAGCTGAGTACGCTGTCTTTCAATATAAATGAGCAAACATTCGGGAAAAATACCAATGGCTGTGAAATTAAACCCAAATTTAACTTGTTGAATTTAAGAAAGTGTCACAGGAAACACCATCTCTAATTCCCCCACTATGAACAACTGGAATATCAATGGTCTCAGAGTCTTAAGACATTATTTTGTGCATTATCTATTATAGTTTTCATATTATGGAAATGCAGAGTCTGAGAGAAGTTAGACAACTTGATAAAGAATTACATATTGTAAGAGAAGAAAGCCCGACTTAAGCATCATCCATACTCCATTCAGCAAAGTTTAGTGTTTAGTATGTACCAATGCTGAAGATACAGAAATAAGATATACGATTTCTCAAAGAGTTTAGTCTAAGAGAGGAGATAGACTTGTAACCAAAATCAACAAAAGCCTATGAGATTCATACTATTTATTTCCATTTTATAGATGAGAAAATTGGGGTTTTGAGAGGTCACACAATTAGTAAGTGAACACTCAGATTTGTATTACTTCAGAGTCCATGTTTCTTACCTGTTCTTTACAAGTGCAGGAGTTTTCTGATAAAAATGTGTGTGTGTGTTTGTGTGTGGGTGTATGAGGCGGGCAGTGGCAGTGGTGGGAGGTAATTATAGACTTACAGCATTTTAACTAATGTTTCCATAATCTCACTCTAGTGAGTTTCCAACAGCTTCTAGTAGAAAATAAACACCAGAGGCAAGCATTTGCCCCACAAATACTCACCTCTGACCAGAAACATTTTGCAGAGCTACAAATAAAATTGTATGAGTCAATGCTCATTACCTTGAGCAGGGTTGTGTGTATATGTGTGACAAGTTTTTATTGATCCTACCTAGGCTACAAACAGGCAGAGAACCCATCTGTCAAGAGCTTTCTAAAAGCCTGCTCTATCTCATCTCTCCTAGCTGTTCATCCTAAGAAATATAAACTTGACAGGAGAATACAAGCAGCCGTTAGCAGCAGAGCCTGTCCTGTTACAATGTTGGGTGTATGCCATTCTGGGATGGTCAGAGCCATTCTGCAGTTTCAACAGATGTTACAGTACACACTCTGTTTGTCAGTGAGTAGAGCAAAACCATCTCTATGATCCCAGGAAGGTGGGGAGTTAGTGGTGGGCTAAACAGAGTATGGGATCCATGATGGGATGGATATTTAACAAGCATAACATTTGTCCCTACAGAGAGAGTCCAAATTATATTTTCTGTATGAAATGTAGGGAACTATTTATAATCAAAGAAGAGAATCCAAATTCAGCCAAAGCCTGTTAAGGAAATAGTTAAACTCAATGAGAGATCTGACTTCTTTGAGGATTCTTCTTTAGGTAGAAGCTTCACTAGTACATAATTTCACTTAATAGCAACAATCATAACAAAAACGATGAGTAAGACTTTAACTTAAAAATACTAGCTACAAAAATTACCCATTTCAAACTGCATAGTGTGTGGTTTTTCTTTCCCCATTTCACAGATTGAAAAAGGAACCAAAAAATTTATATGATTTTCTCAGTGACACAAAACTAATTAGTGACAGATTTCTGGTGTCCCAGTCATCAGGCTCCAAATTCCATGTTTTTAAAATGACACATCCATTTCCCAAGGATGCTGTAACAAAATACAACAAACTGGGTGGCTTGAAATAACAGAAATTTATTCTTTCACCGTTCTGGAGGCAACAAGTCAAGATGTTGGCAGGGCCATGCCTTTCTCTGAAGGTTCTAGGAGAGGATCCTCTCTTGCCTTTTCCTAGATCCCTGTAGTTGCTGGCAGTCCTTGACTTTGCTGGCTTGTGGATGTATCATTCCAATTTCTGTCTCTGTCTTTGTCTTCACGTGGTCATCTCTCTGTGTAGGTTTGTTTCTCTTCACATGGGCTTTTCATAAGACCAACAGTCATTGGATTTTGGCTCCACCCTAATCTAGTATGACCTCTTTTTAACTAATTACATCTGCAAAGACCCTATTTCCAAATAAGGTCAAATTCTGAGGTCCTGGGTATGCATGAATTTTGGGATGACATTATTTAATCCAATACAGTACACCCACTGCCATCCCAAAATTCATCCACTTGTAAAATGCATTTATCCCATCCCAACATCCCCCAAAGTTTTAACCCATTAAAACTTTAAGTCCAAAATCTCACCTAATTATCAAAGCAAAGATTCCAAATCTTATCTAACACATATATGTGTGACACTCTGGGTCTGCTCCATCCTGGGGCAAAATTCTTCTTCACCTGTGAACCTGTGAAACTGTAAAACAAGTTCTCTACTTCCAAAAACACAAAGTGGGACAGACATAGTATGACATTTTAATCTCCAAAGGAAGAAAATAGAGGAATAAAGAAAATAGAGGAAAATAGAGGAATAGACAGACATAGTATGACATTTTAATCTCCAAAGGAAGAAAATAGAGGAATAAAGAGGAATAAAGAAAATAGAGGAATAATCTCCAAAGGAAGAAAGTAGAGGAATAGAGGTGTTTAATAAGAACACCAGTCATTGGATTTAGTATTCTGCCTAATTCAGTACAACTTCATCTTATTTAACTAATTATATTTTCGAAGATCTTGTTTCCAAATAAGGTCATATTATGAGATTATGGTGAATGTACATTTGTTCTTGGTGAGGAGGACTACTCAACTCAGTACACAGAGCAATTAGTCAACAAAAAAAAAAAATAAAATCACCCAGATTGGAAATCAAAAAGCAAAACTATTTGAAGTTAACATGATTGTGTATTTAGAAAATCCTGAGAAACCCACAAAAAGACTTTGAATTAAAAATCAAATTCAGAAATAATGTAGGGTACAAGATCAATATACAAGTATCAATTAACAATCCAAAAATTAAATAAAAATAGTTCCATTTTTTAGAAGCATGAAAAAGAATAAAATATTTAGGAATGTATTTAACAAAAAAGTTCAAGACTTGTACACTAAAACTTCAAAACATTGTTGAAAGAACTTAAAGAAGATATAAAAAAATAGAAAACAAGATGTGCTGATGAGTTGAAAGATTTAAAATTGTTAAGATGGCATCACTCCCCATTTTTACCTGTAAATTCAACACAATCCCTATGAAAATCCCAACTGGCTTTTTCTTTTTTCCTGCAAAAATTGACAAACTAATTCTCAAACTCATATAAAAATGTAAGGGACTCATAAGAGTTAAAGAAACTTAGAAAAGGGAGAACAAAGTTGGACAATCATTTCCTGATTTCAAAATTTACAAAAAGCTACAGTAATCAATAGAGTGTGATACTGGCCTGAGGATAGACATATAAATTCTTGTAACCTGTTTTTATTTATTATCCCTGTTATCTCAGTGATGTATTTTACCCTATTGATCTCTCTTTCTCTTTCTCTCTCTATATGTGTGTGTGTGTGTGTGTGTGTGTATAAATACGTATAGATGATATACATATTTCAATGGGATAGAATTGGAAGTCCAGAAATAACCCTTTACATTTTTAACAAGGGTATCAAGACGGTTTAATGAGGAAAAAAATTTCCACAAGTGGTGCTGGGACAACAGATGGAAAAAAATAACTTGGATGCCCACCTATGCCACAGAGAAAAATTAACTCATAATGGATCTAAGACCTAAATGTATAAGCTAAACTATAAGACTCTATGAAGAAAATGTAGGTGTAAATATTTGTGACATGGCATTAGATAATGTTTTTTCACAAATGACACCAAGAGGACAAGGGACAAAAAAAAAGTAAGTTGAATTCTAAAATGTAAAACTTTTGAGCTGCAAACAATACCATCAAGAAAGTTAACAGACAATCCACAGAATGGTAAAAAGTATTTTCAGATCACATATCTGATAATAGGTTATATCAAGGATATGTAAAGAAATTCTACAACTCAATAACATATAGGCAAATAATGCCCTTTAAAAAGTAAAAAAAAAAAAGAGTATATAAATAGAAATGTCTGCAAAAATGTAATACAAGTGACAAACAAAGACGTAAAAATTTGCTCAACATCATTAGTCATGAGGCAAATGCAACTCAAAACCACAAGGAGAAAACCTCTTCACAACCACTAGAATGGTTACAATCAAAAAGACAGGCAATAAAAAGTGTGGATGAGGATGTGGAGAAATTGGAAGTCTTATATATTGCTGTTGGGAATGTAACATTGTGCAATTACTTTGGAAAACAGTTTGGCAGTTCTTCAGATGTTGACATGGAGTTACCATATCATCCAGCAATTCCACTCCCAAGCATATACTCAAGAGAAATTACGGCATGTGTCCACACAAAAACTTGTACACAAATATTTATAGCAGTATATTCATAATAACAAAAATATGGAAACAACCCAATTGCCCATCAGCTGATAAATGTATAAAACAATACGTATTATATCCATAAAATGAATGTTATTTGGCAACAAAATGGAATAAAATACTGGTAACATACTATAATATGGATGAATCTTGAGAACATTATGCTAAGTAAAATAAACCAGCCATAAAACACCACATATACACTGCATATTGTGTGATTCTACTTACGTGAAACATCCAGAATAGGCAAATTTGTAGAAACAGAAAGTGAATTAATGGTTTCCAGAGGATGGGTACAGGGGATGACCACAGGGTTTCTTTTAGGGACAATGAAAATGGTATAAAAGTAGATTGTGGTAATAGTTTCATAATTTTGTGAATATACTAAAAACCACTTTGCATACTTTAAATGGGCAAATTTTATGGAATGTGAATTATATCTCAATTAAGGTGTTAAAAAACTATTATAATGAGAAAACTTTAATCATGTAAAATTTTGTAAAATGTTCATAAATTAAAGGCCACATTTGCCATATAGAAAAACGTTTGACAATTCTCCTTTACAGTGTCTGTCTCAATCTGTTAAAATAATTGGTCTTACACTCTATGCTGTCCACTGAATATTTCCATTTAATATCTTTATTCTACAGTAACTTTCCTATTTCTTTTTCTAATCAATTTTTCTATTTTTCTTAGTATGTGCTATATCTCTCAACTTGGCCTAATTTGCAAATTTTCCATACTATTTACACTGTTCTGAAAGAAAGTCAAGCTACCAATTAAATTGGATCTAAAACAAGTCTCACGACACTCACCCTGACACCCTAACAAGGTACATTTATATTTATCAATTCTTTTTGTTGTTCCTCTTTGATCAATTTGCTCTCTGGCATCTCTCTCTGAAAATGACTTTATTTTTAGAAAATAGGAGCATATAAAATGTCTCTATTGATTAGTACATAAAAAGATAAAAAGGCATCTTTTGAACATTTTAAAATTAATTCCTACTCTGTTTCCAGTCCATTCAAATCATATTAGGTTTATTGCATTTGGTGAATGACTTGGATTTTAACATCAATGTTTTAGAAGTATAGGATTGGATGAGAACTTATGGTTATATCTATATGTGGCATCCAGGCACATAATTTCAGATTGGTCCTTGCTGGGAAAACACACTTATCCTAATCCTTCATTCCCCATGTTTTTCTCAAATGGAAGAGAATGGCTTGTCCATGCCTCAGACTGAACAGTGTCACAAAGATTTCCAGTCCCACTCTCCACCCACATCTCTGGCTCATTTCAAACTGATTAGATCAGTGGGAGTGGTAGTGGTGGTGGAGTTTGATTAATTAACACTCCAAACCCAACACTTGGTTCCATGGGACAGAAAACTTGGATAAACAGAAACTAGCAAATAGGGATTACAAGGTATCAGCCTTAAAACTTAAAGTGCATTGGAGAACGCCACAATTCCTTTCTCATTGAATTGAATCTATCAATCCATCCATCTAATCAAAGGCAGCTTCCCCACTGCAGTCTGTGTCTGGTGCAAAGTGGGTGGGGGTACTGATGGCCAACTGTGGGTAAGCAGGAATAGGGAAAATGAACTTACTCCATCCCAATGCAAACAGGTCCAGGTCCAAGACAGAATGAGCTAGATCCAAAAGGCCAAGACATTGTTTACCTCTGCTCCAATTTCATGAATTAGAAATGTCATTCTTCCTTTCTGGAGAGGAGAAAATCAATAAAGGTAGAGAAAGCCTGAAGGTGTCTTCTAATACTGTTTCCCTCTAGGGGGGTACGGGACGGGAAGGGGGTGAAACAGGAGCTTCTCACCTCCACCCATTCCTTGGAAACAAAAAGTAGGTTAATCAGGAGGTCCTTTCTTTTCCCTAACAGCTGAACAGTCTACTGGACAAACACTGATCAACTATTTGGTCAATGACGTCTGCCTCATTCCAGTGCCTTAAAAGTCCAAGCAGCTATAACACATAGCTAATATATAGCGAAGAGCCCAATAGGGAATCTCACCTGGTGCTCTCACTTTCGCACACTCTCTCTCTGTGTCACATCCCTCCCACCCTTCCTCTCTCTTTCTCTTTCTCCCTCACCTTCAAAACCTTATTTCAGTGCTCTGACAATTTTGGAGTCTGTCCTTTTAGCTGATGTCAAGATATTGCCTCTCTTGGTATCTCTGTTTCACTTTGCTTTTTATTTTCTCTCCTTGACACTGCCTCAGCTTCACATCTTTTATCCAGGAAGTAGATTCCAGTTAATTCTCACCCCAGGCCAGACCTCGGGGACTTCAGCCCAGATCTAAAGCCTGATTTTGTTTATCCAGGAGAGGAGAATGGGAAAATGAATTTTATCCAGATTCAAATTCAGATTGATTTAATGTCTATCTAGCACCCACTATATTGCAGACACCATGCTATTTCTACCTTACTGGTTCAATAACCCTATAAAATGAGGCTTTTATTCAAAAGCACAGATTATTATAGGTAATACTTATTATTTTTCATCTATCAGTCATGTTCTAATTAATTTATATGTTAAAACACTTAATTCTAACACTAAAATCTACAAGGTAAGTGCTATTTTAATCTTCATGTTAGAACTGAGGCACAAAAAGGTTAAAAACTCTCTCAATATTATAGCTAGTAAATAACAGAGCTGGAATTTGAATCTAGGCAAGTTTGTCCCAATGGGAAGGTTAAGGTTATCAGAATGGAATAACTTGACCAACTTCACAAGTGGCAAAGGCTGGCACCCGAAATTAAACCCAAGACTCTCTCTCACCAAAATCTTTTTTCTATTATACCTTAGTGCATAACAAATCAGGAATCAATAAAAGTAAAATAATTAGATAGTATACTTTTGCTTAGTAATATTAATATCTAAATCATAGATAAAAATAGCTTGGACTGAAAATAAAGAATTCATAAGTTATAGTCATCATTGATTCATTCATTCACTCAATTATTCAGTAAAGAGCCCAACCTATCATTAAATCACAATGGCCCCGCCAACCGCCTCTTTAAACATCTAGCAGCTTTAAGTACACTGAAACATTTGGCATTTAAGACTTAAGAGTTTGCTATGAAATATTAATAATAAATTTTAGATTCTTAATTTAGATGGCTGAGGCACAACAATGGGATATTTTCAGTATAAAAATCCCCTATGGGGAGAAACCAGAGGGTCTACTCAGAAGGTAGTTTAAGTCACTGGCTGACACAGACTCTGCATAGGTCATCTATTTGCCTGCTATAAGACTGTGAACTGTGAACTTATCCCCTGGATTCCTGGATGTGAAAGGGATGTTTCCCTCCAGTCTCTTACAAAAATAAATGATCAGGTTTTTCTGCTACTGCTAGAATATATGCACCTTAACACTAGTAACAGAATAATAGACTTTTCCTAGGTACTATTTGAGTCTTACAACTCATGATGCTTGGCTCCTCCCAAATATTCACTCACTCAGTGCTGCCAGAATGGAGCCAGAGGGAAAATTGGGACAGACTTACTTTGTGACTTACATTTGCACCTTCCATTCTGTGTCCTATGTCCCAAATCAAAAGTTGAGCAGCGGCATTTCTTAATTGTATTTTCTCAGTTTATTGACACAAATGCCAATGAGAAAATGTATAAACGTCTTTCTGACATCAAGATATAAAGTAAAATCTCACCTATATCACCCATTCTGTTAATCTATCTGGTTTCCTCAGTACTTATCATGGACCAGAGTGATGACAATTAAGTCCTTGTCATCTAATTATCCACTCATTTATTCATACTTTTAATCTTAAAACTTCTGGATAATTATCAATCATTTTGAGCTCATCCTATGCACCATTTTGATCACTTCCTCACCATTGAAAATCTACTCATGGTCCCCAAATGTTTAGAGAAGAAAGTCTCAAATCTTGCATTGCATTAAAGAACTTTCATAAACTAGTGTCAAGATATCTTTCTGCAAGAGCTTTGCTCTTCCACCTTATCCCATTTGAAGACCCTCTCATCTCTACTCACAGGTTTCACGTCAGACTTCAGGACTTTCCTTTTCACCATGGTTTCTCACAAATAGGCATTCTTCATCTTAAGTCATGCGAGAATCTCTATTAAATGAAAGGTCTTGAAAGATATCATATGTATCTTCTTCGCTTTTATGCACTCCACTACAGTTACCAGAGTCTTATAGCTGTAGTTTTTTTTTCTTAATAAATGTTTACACATTGATTTATACTGATCTAAATTCATACCTGGGTATGGGAAGATGGAAGATGCTTAGTATGTATTACTACTCATTCACTTGTAGAGGGTTCAAAATAAATAAATTTTCCTTCCTTAAATTTTCTTTCCATCATCTACTTGGATAAGAGAAGTACATGGGAAACAAGGAAGACTAAAATACAATAATAAATTGCCTGTGATTAAGACTTATAGAAATGTTAGAGACATTAAATATCACACAGGGCTTAGAAATCATACAAATAGGAAAAGTCAGAGAAATAAAATTTAAAGAGGGAACTTGAGGAAAACTTTAAAAGACAGGTGAGATATGGACGAGTAAAGACTGAGAGTTGGATGCCTTTGGCTGTAAAATCCAGAACAAAGGCATCGTCAGACCATTTTCAACCAAGGATGGCAAACAACCGCTACCTTGAAGACACAACCTGGCAGTGAAACCATAGCTTTCTCCCTTTCAGTAATTCCAGTCTGAAACTAGTCCATGCTGACTCTTGATGCCCCAGTTACTTTCACAGAATGCCAACCATCTCCTCTAACAATTATTTCTTCCTAGCCTCCACACCTTCTTATTAAAAAAAATCTGCCTGTGCCCCCTTCTCAGAAGTCAGTTCTTATTACACCTGCTGAGGGGTAATAGGATATACGACACCACACCTCTGGCATCAGCTGATTAGAACACAGTTGGAGCCAAGCCAGAAAAAAAACAAATTCTCTTCCCCTTGGATTCTTTAGGACTTTGGAACTGGGATTCTGTGTCATGCTGGGTCAAGGGTAACCATAGGTCCACCAAAGGAGAGAAAGCAACTCTCCAGAGACAAAGAAAAAAAGAAAAAAGAAGCAGCAGCAGCAGGCATGCAAACAGAAACAGAGATGACACACCACGAACCCTCAAAAACAGAGACGGTAACCCTTGTGGTATCTCTCTCCAGGCATACAGGAGGTTCTTTACTCTCTTGGGAACTGTCATATATCTTACATATGCATTTTTTGGTTCCCCCATTTTAGTAATCATCCCATCAGACCCAGGCCTGTAATCCATTAATCCCACCACCTTTCCATTACCCCTTAACTCTCTGTTTCCTCTCATTTTCCTCTTTGCCCTGCTTAAATTTCAAGGCCAATCATTAAAAAATGAACCCCTTGCTTGTGTTCTCACAGTGTCTATACCTCTCGAACTTCGCTTTTCTCTTATTCTGTCATACTCATTTTATTGAAACTTAAAATGTAGTTGAATCCAATTTTCTAGCTATCCCATGTTTATACCATGCAGGTAAAAGTGATTAGAGCCACAGCCAAGCCATCTGAACCGACTTTAGTACAGCAACCTCTGACCTCTAGTGGGCCTTAATGCTGCCCGAGGGTCTCATTACTTTTCCCTGGACCATTTCCTCTTGCAACCTCAATATGATGATTTCATACTTTCTATCTCCTCAAATTTGTGGTCTTTGTTCTCCCATTTTCATCCTCACTGATACTGATCTGGCTTCTCACAACCTGAAAAAGAAGAAACAATACCAGAAAACTTCCACAAACCCCCACCCCATCTCACATCTGTGCATGTTCTTTCTTCCTGTCAATACGGATGAAATTTCTGTAGTTCTATTTAAGATGCAGATTTTGTTTATTAATATATCCCATAATTTCTCAACAACTCAAGGTTTAATGGCTCGAGTTTATATATATTTATACAAACTTATACCTCCAGCCATTGTTCTGCCCTGATTTCCAGAATCATGTATCTGTCTCCCCTACTCAGTATCTCCACTTTTGTGTCACAAAAAAGTTTCCTTTTACACCTCTTTTTCTCTTATAGTCTACATCCATTCCATCAGAAAAACCTTTTACAAATCTGAATATAAACAGAATGTCAGCGGCTCACCACTTTCCACTGCTGTCCTCTTGCTCTGAACTACTACCATTTCCTGCCTGGATTACTGCAATAGCTTCCTAACTGATCTCTCTGCTTGTACCTTTGCCCTCTGATCTTTATTCTCAGTAGCCTTAAGTGTGATTCTTGTAAAATATAAATCAGATCATGACAATACTTGCCTTAACATCCTGCAGTGGTTTTCCATTGTACTCATAGTAAAATTCAATGTCTTCCTGTTAACTTACAAGGCCTTTTGTGACCCAGACCTTGTCACTTCCTTGGCTTCATTCCCCACCACTCTCTCCCACGTATTCAGCTCCAGCCACTGTACCCCCGTTGCTGTTTCTGGATCCCATCAGGCCTTCATTGGCCTCATGTTTTTAAAATTTGCTTTACTCTCTGACTAGAGTTGCCTTTCCCTAGATATCCAGCTGGGTTACTGGCTTACCTTCTACAGGTCTGTGATCAAATGTCTCTTCTTGGACTAATTCCTGATTCCTGTCATAATACTTTCTGAATTAGCAGTAGGTTTACCAATCATACTGATTTGCCTCAGACTATCCCAATTTTAGCATTCAATGTCTTACATGCCTACTCACTCATACCCTCTCAGTTTCAGGCAAAACAGGACACTTGGTTACCTTAATAGTAGTCACTCCTATCCATCCATCACCTATCTTCTTTCTTTGCTTTATTTTTTTTTTTGCAGTACATTTCACCATCTTATGTACCAAATATTTAATTTATTTGCCATGTTTATTTACACCTCCCATTCTGTCACTGTAATTTCCATAAGGACAGAGATTTTAGTATGTCTTGTCTACTTTTGTATTCCCTGCAACCTAGAATAGTGCCTGTAAAATTCCTTAAATATTTATTAAGTGAATAAATAGATAACTGAATAAAAGAAGAAATAGTTCCCATAATTTCCTATGTTTGGTTAAATTAAGTTGATTGGGTTTGTCTTCTTTGTGACTGAATGAACTCCAAGATTCTATCAAATCCCTTTGTCTGGAGACAGAATCTAAATTTGTTCTTATGTCCGTGCTATTGGTGCCCAGTTCCTCTGGACCAAATATCTCCTCAGCTTTGGTTCAGTTTATCTCTGACTCCTTCTCTATTAGAAGATTTCCCATCACACAAAGAAGAACTGAGAGATCACATGGCAGCGGGTAGATAAGCTTTATAAAATATGTGGAAAAAAGAAACAGGAACTGTTATGGACTGAACTGTATTCTTCCCTCAAATTCATATACTGAAGTCCTAACTCCCAGTACCTCAGAATGTGACTATATTTAGATACAGGGCCTTTAAAGAGGTAACTGAGGCAAAATGAGGTTATACGATTGGGCTCTAATCCAGCATGATTGGTGTCCTTATAAGAAGGGGAGATTAAGACACAGTCACAAAGGAAAAATCATGTGAAGACACTAGAAGAAGATGGCCATCTACAAGCCAAGGAGAGAGGCCTTAGTAGAAACCAACCCTGCTGACACCTTGATCTCTAACTTTAGTCTTCCAATGTGAGAACATAAATTTCTGTTGTTTAGGCCACCTACTCTGTGATACTTTGTTATGGCAGCCCTGGCACACTGACACAGGGACTTAACTGGGAACAGTGACCTGGAAGACTTAGGTATACGGGTTCTAAAAAAAAAAACTCAAAGGCTAAATCTTACTAGTGACATTTTTATACTGTGATACAGAGAATCCACCAAACAATCTCTCCTAAATTTATATATTTAAAACGTAGTTTGGCTAGTAGGACAAGAAATTTGACATCTGAAGAATTTGTTCAAGTCCTGGTTCTGTTTTCACATGTTATAAGCTCTGAGAGCCAATAATTTACTCCAAGCTCAGTACTTTTTCCCCCATTAAATCTGAATAGTGAGGCAACACTCTCAGGGTTGTTGAGAATGTCAGATGCAGTACGTAATGAAAAAGGCCTTAACAGTAACATTGAAATTAATAATAACAACAATAATAATAGGTACCAATTTATGAATGTTATTTTTTATTATTGATTTAAGTATCATTTAAAATTAATTTCTATGTCACTGTTTCATTAATAACCATAGCAATGTTTTAATGAATAATTTGTTTCATTCAGAAGCATGTAAATTAGTTGTATTCAGGTATTATCTCTAGCTTCCTACTCATTAATACTAGGATAAAGATTTAAATGTTTTATTTGTATGCCTAGCAAATTAACTCAACTGCAAATGTGTAGCAATCTGAATTTCTGGGATAGAAAATCAAAAGAACAGAATTCTAACAGTTATACCTAGCCAGGTCAGTTCTAATTTTATGAAAGCCAATTGTGTCATTCTTCAATGACTTAAACATACATTCCCGTTTTCCCCCAAGTTATATTGATATTGCAGTTGTTATTGTATTTATTTTACAGAAGTAAAAAAACTAAAGAACAAAAGGTTTAGGCATTTGTGTTCTAAGTTCCTACTGTTAAAACCTAAATCCCAGGTTTGTTCCCTTATTCACTTGCCAGTAGAATCATTCTAAAAAATCTCTGCTTTGGAATTTTCTTTCAAACTCTTTTTAGATTTTTCTACCGATGTTTTTATTGCATTATTTCCTTTTTCCTTTATCTCATCTTTCTTGTAGTACTTTATTAGAGTCCAATATTTGTTCTTATTACTGAACTCATCGTAAGTGGATAAGAAAAAAAGTTTTCAATAATACATAGGAAAACTAAGGTGCAGAAGTGTAGAAGGGAAAAGAAAGTAACAACCTGGAATGTGCCCAATACTAAGTTATATTCTTTATATGTGTTACATCATTTATATTTCCAAAAGAACCACAGAGTAGGTGTCACTTTCGTCTAATTGCCCCTGTTGCCTCCTAGAAGGTAAGGTTCAGAGAAGTTAAAAAGTAGTAAAAGATGAAACAGAGATTTCCATCAGATCGGGGCAACTCCTAAGACCACATTCCCTCTACTGCACTAAGCCGCCCCTTAAGTAAAATATTACTATATTGCACCTAACCTAGTTCCTTGTGTCCTCCCTTTGGCTTCACGTACCCCTGTGGGAACTCCTTTTTTAGCCTTTACGTCTTTCCAACTCAACATTCTCTTAGAAGAGATTAGCTATTCCAGGCTCCTCAGCGTGCCTTTCTCTCTAATCTCCCCTGCTGAGGTCTCTGAAGTTAGTCTCCCACATCTATATGTTTCCACTAGTAAAACTTTTATCTCTTTTGGTCTGTGGCATCAGATCCTCAGGGCAAGTTTTGAGGACTCATTTAACTATTCCCTCACACTACAAAATAATCACTGATATCAGTTTCTTTCTCCTCTTCTTATCTTTATACCAACCTTATACTCTTAATTAAAAAATATATATTAACACCTTGGATTACATCTTTCATATCTCTACTTTCCAGTCAGTCCTAAAGCCCATTGAAGCAAAGCATCAATATTCACCTGAGTCCAAATAAATCACTGGTTTATAAAATGTGAGACAATATTTTAAACTTTTTTCCCTTTTTGTTTATAGATTCCATTATTGCACATATACTTTAAATTGCTTTATATCTCTTTACCCTAAATGCATCCAGTTATCTCCTTCTTTGCTCATCATACTCAACAGAAGATTTTTTTAAAGTGGCAAAAACAGGAAGAAATACAACCTTTCAAATAACAGCAGTGTTTCAATTCTGCAGAGAAAGTGATTTAGTGTATTCAAGTTTCAAGGATAAGTTAAGCAACATTTTTGGCCTTAAGGAGCTCAAATCTATTATGCAAGACAAATCAACACAACAGAATATCAGAAAGAAGGGAATGGCTATCATAGACAAGGTGCTTTAAGAGTACACTGAGGGAAGAGAGAACTTTGCTCAGATCATTCTTAAGAGACTTCACAGAAATGATGTTTTGGTATAGTCGTGAAAGTTAAGATAACAAGCAGAGAGGAAGTCAGAAACTAAGTCAGAAAAAGCTGATATACTCAAATCCATTTGGAATATGGCACAAATTGTCTGTTGGATGAGGAAGAATGCAAGATTTGGATTCAGTAAACTTGAGATAGAATTCCAGCTCCATTAATTGCTGTATAACCTGTGAAAACTTTGACAAATTATTTAATCTTTAAGCCATTAGTTTCTCATTTTTAAAAGAATAATTCTTTCTATTTTATTGAGTTGATTGATATTGAGGTTTAATCAGAGAAATATATATCTCAAAGTCTCAAGGTACCATGGTATTCATTCAAAGTTAGAGTCCTTTCCCCAGGACCAAAGATAATGAACAGCTACTCTGAAGTAAGAGACCCCAGATGTGAGAATTCATGTAGTACTGTGTCTTCTAGTGTGATAAGCAGAGGTAGAGTTTTGTAGTCATGGGGACAAAGATTGGGGATCTTGACTCTTTCACTTACTAGCTGAGTGACTTTGGGCAGGTGATTCATCTTCTCTAACCCCTCAGTTTCTCGTCTATAAAGTAAGAACCCCAGAAGAATTGTCATGAGTATTACTATTCAGAGAGAATACATATATGTAAAAGTCAAGCACAAAGAAATACTTCCCCTCTATCTACAAGTGTTCTCTTGCTATCTTTTGACTACTTCACACTGGTTTCCCTTTTGGGTAGTTGCAAGAATCAACCTCTCTCCTTTTCAGTACTTCACCCAGTCTTTCTTAATGTGTTTAGATAAATTTCAAGGAAAGGTTTCGTTGGCCCATGGCCTTCTACTTTTCACCATTTATGTTTCATCTTCTTGTCTATTTGAACTGACAGCTGATTTGTCACACGTGCTGCCATTAGATAGAGGTAAGATCAGCAGGGCAAGAAATTTGTATTCCTTTGCTGGGTTCTGTAAATCAAGACCCTAGTTCAGTATCCTACATAAAAAGGCTGTACATGCTTCTTCAGGACAAAATGAAAATATAGCCAGACGTAGTTTTTATTTGAATTTGCTTCTAGACTTTGTCTATTGTGGTTTGGTAGAATTTGTTCAAAGCATGCCTGGAAAAAATAATATTCTACTAATTTACTATTTAAACATGTGCTAGTCTTCTTTTGAGCTAAAATCTCTAATTATAATATGAGGATAATGGTACCATGAGGTCCTCAAAGGCAGGGGTTATGTCTTACATATACATATATTTATATTACTATAACCCAGAAGATAGTAGACGAGTATTAGGTGATACATATAGAGGCAAAACAACATTTGGTGAATTATTTATATGTATCTAGGGATTGTCCTGCAGAGTGAATAATAAAAATAACACTGTACAGCATTAATTTAAAGTTTACAATATCCTAATCACCACGCTAAGTACTTTACATATATTATCTCAATCCTTAAATAATTTCTTGAGGTAGCTATTATTATTATCATCATTTTATGGGTTAAAAGTAGTTTAAACCAGTCTGGTGAATTGCCCGAGATCCCATTGTTAGTACTAGAGTCAATATCTAAACCAAAAACTAGCAGGAAAGAAACTCCAAATTTTAATCACAATGCTAAATGGAAAATGACAGCATAGAATTAAATTATTAATGCCCAAATTTAAAGCTCCATCCCAGACTTTTCCACAGAATTTCAGACTCACATAATTAAATATTGACTTATCATTTTGCATATCTCAAAATAATATGTCCCAAAATGAACACTTGCTATCACTCACATTTCGCTCTAGCTCCTCCTCCAGTGAATGACACTTCAATCCCCTCACTGTTCAGGTAAAAAATGTGGATTTGTCACTTTCTTCTTTCATCCCATACTCAAGCCATCACTAACTCCAAATGGCTGTACCTTCAAAACGTCTCCTAATTTTTGATTCTTCTCATCGCCTCCACCACTCTGCCCTAGTCCAAGCTACCTTTTGTATGACCTATTGCTATCATTTCTAACTGGTCTCCTTCTTCTTCCCTTGCTTCCCTGCACTACGGTGTATTACCCATTAAGTAGCTATAAAGATCCTATCAAATTAGAAATTAATACCTCTGCTAATTCCATACTAATGGAATAACATCAAGCACTAAAAAGAAATAAAAAAGATCTCTATATACCGAAAAGACATAACTTCTATGATGTGGTGTTAAATGAGAAAGGCAAAGTACAGAACAGTATAAATAGTAGGAAAGAGGGCAGCCTGAAAATGTATATGTGTTTATTTCTATTTTCAAAAAGAAGCACTGAAGTATAAACAAACAAAAATGTTACCTAAAGAAATAGGAGAGTTCAGGCTGGAAATATCAGGGATTGGAACAAAATTTCTCTAAATATACCTTGTTATATACTTTTGTCTTTAGAATAATCTAAAGTTTGTACAATTCAAAAACAAAACTAAAACAAAAGAGTAAAAAAAAATCCCTAAAAGCTAGAATAAACAGAAATGAATGAACCTAGTTGTATATCTAGTTGGTGACATAATTCTACATAAAACATATTTTTCAAGTGACCTCAAAACACAATATTTTGACTATACGTGCAAAGTAGAATATATCCAAAGGACAATACAGATGGGAAGAAATCTTAAGTTTCACTCAGTAGTCTTATTTTGAATAGTAATTCTAGTATTGTTTTTTAAAACTATTTTAAACATTAGAAGATAAAGAAAATTAGACATTATTTAATATAATTCAGAACCAGGATTTTCTAGTTAAGAAAAAGAGTTATAAAATAAATTAAGTAGAAATCAACTATTTTACCTTTCATTTAGATACCCCAGCATGAATTTTAATTTTTTTCCCAAAATACTTATTTCTTAATTCTAGCCATGGAGAATCCCAAGAAGCAATAATGAAGCCACAGCAATCAATATATCTACTTCCCTGATAGTGTTCTCTGCCCTTTCTCACTAAAAGGAATTCAGTTTCTTGGGAGAGTTGGCTAATCCCTAGATGGGGCGGGAAATGTTTAAGATAAGTAGTGCTTTGTTGTGCAAGAAAACAAACAAGCTCTCAAAGATCAGTGAGGTAGTGTCAAAAAGACAAGAGTCAAACTATAGGGGTTCCTTGATAAAACTGAAAATTTTGAACATCAGAGATAATATTGATTGCAATAGATTGAAGCGTACTAAATATATACAATTCATGAATTCATATTAATATTCAAAAGACAGAGACAGAGATACAGATAGAGAGCGAGCGAGCAATACCATGGCTGATAAGTAGGAAACAAACCCCTTTCTCTGAAAATGGCTACTCAAGAAAAAATACTTCAGTATTTATCTTGCCTTTCTCATGCAAACTGTATTTAAAGGGAACAATAGCACTTGATATTTAGAGAAAATTATTTTATACGTAATTCCAGCTGACAAATATGGGAAGAATGACAGAATTAGAAAATTGCTATTTAATAAACCTTAATATAATAATTGATTCAGGCAAAAATCATCAATGGATGATAGGATGAACTGTTGATGGAGGATTTTGCAGTGAAGACATCAGGTTGTCGCCACCTGAACACATAGATCAATCTCAGCCTCACTGATAGTGGGTAACCAGACAGACACTCTGTGACTTCTGCTATGATATAATCTGAAATATACAGCCTCTTTCTTTGGGGAAAAATCTAATTAAGACTTCTCACCTAACTTCCAGTATACAAAAAACACAAAGAAAGGAGAAACAATTTAGGTGACACAACAACAAAGCAAACAGACACATCCCGCATTTGGGATATTCTGTAGGAAAAGCAACCAGATACATTCAACACAGTATATGGTAGGCAGAGAGAGAGAGACACTGTTCCAAATTAAGAGAAATATAAGATAAATAATAATCAGATACAATATGTGTAATAGCTTTGAAATCTCAGTCTAATATGGTAACTAAAAGAGACTGTTATTAATAAAAAGAGAAAGCTGAATATGGACTAAATAGTACAAAATACTAAGGAAATACTCATTTTGTTGAGTGGAATAATGGCTTTGTGGCTAAAAAAGTTTCTATAATTTTTAAAGTTATATATTCAGCAATTAGAGATGATATAATGTGAGATATGGGATTTTCATTTATTTCAAAAACGAAAAGAAAACCAAAATAAAATAGCACAAAAAATGAGATGGATGGATAAAATTGTGAGCATGGCAAATTTTTAATAATTGTTAGATATGAGTGATGAGTAGTTAACATACTATTCTGTCCACTTTTGTGTGTGTTCGAATATTTTCATATAAAATGTATAATGAAATTTTAGATTATTAAATATTAAATCCTATCATCTATTCACTCAAAATCCTCCAATAACTTTATGTTAGGAAGCAAAGGAAATGTAAAATCCTCACTAGGCCTTGCATTACTGGCCCCTGACTTCCTTCCCAGTCTCCTCTCCCATATGCCTGCACTCACTCGCTCCTCCTGTTCCAGGCACTCTGGTCTCCTCGTTTTTGTGCAAACACAACTATATATATGGCTTCATCTTGGGTATTTTTCACACTTTCCTTTCTTAAATGCTCTTCTTCTAGTGTATTGCTTGCTCTCCCTTTATCCTGGCCTTTTCTCCAGTATCACCTGCTCAGAGTGCCCTTCCTCATTCATCTTATCTAAAAGAGAAGTTGGGCTAAGCAATTATTTTGTATTTTCTTAACAGCACTTTTTGTGACCTAGCATTGTATAATAACATACAGCATATTTGTTGCTTTTTGTGTGTGTCTGTCTCCTCTACTAGAAGATACCGTCCATGAGGGTAGAATATTAATCAGTTTTGCTAGCCACCATATCCCCGATGGCTGGAATGGCAAACATTGCAGGTACCACACACATATTAATTGAATTAATGAATAAATTTTAAAAATATAATTCAAATGCTATTATGTCATCAAATAAGAAAGAATGATTGTTTCTTAACAATGACTGGTTCATGGTCATAATGTTTGAAAGGTATTTCTGACCGGGGCAAAGAACTGTATTATAAACAGGTTTTGCTCAACTCCAGATTTAGCTTTTGAAGACAATTTTCTAATTTTACCTGGCACTATTACTATTTGTTTATTCAAGCTTGTTCACATCAGGAGACCATGTTTGTTTCCACCAATAGTAACATTTCACTTCTTTTGATAAAGGGAGAAATTGAATGACATTTAAATAAATTTAAATGAAACTGACAGCAGATTTTTTTCCCAAATAAAATACATAGAATTTGAAAGGAGATGCCCAGAGACCCAAGGTCCACTTTACTCCTTGTTCATTTCTTTCTGTTCATAGTTTTCCCTCAGCCCCAAGGAATGATGTTCCTGCTTCTTTTTAAAGGCACCAAATAACTGACCAGATTTTTTAAACAGTACACACATGGTTAGGAATAGAATAGGTGATACATTTTTGCCTATGAGATAAAAATAGCTTTCATCCAAGAAACTGGGTTAACGTCCTGAAAAATGAACACTGCCTATACTTGGGTTTTTGGTATTCTACTATAAATAACACCTTGATGTACATTCAAACATATGTTTTAAACAAAGTGAGTAGCAAACGTTTCGAGCACTTGACTCAGTGCGTGTTTTCAAATGCACACCATTCAGAGGGCTATAGTTATCTTTGCCAATGTAGCTGGGAAACTGGACCTACAACATATACTGTATGAAATGTAAAGATAGTGTAATAAAAATTGTATGAAATGAAAAGATAGTGTAATAAAAATTGTGTGTGACATTTAGAAGGTTTATCTGAAGTAACCTAATAATTCTTGAAATAGATAGACCAGAAAGCTCATGTAGCAATGAATGCACAAACAGGATCTCCTAGCTCCAGCTGCTCGTTAAGCCTTGATATTTCATATAGCATTATGATTACTTTGCATTTCTCATCATTTGCCACATGCCCTATAAATCAATAGAAGGGCCTTGCTATAACAGGGGTTAAGGAACTTGCTCTTACTGATTGAATTACTTTATGAGAATCTACCCCCTTCAGCTATTATAAACCAAGTTAATAACATTGACTAAATGACAACCGAGTATGAGGCAACTTTGTGATTCATGTTATTATAACCCACTTTTCTTTTGGGAAAAATGCTTTTCGGCTCTTCTTTTATATTCTCTGAGAAGATAATACATTTTGTCAAATTAAAATGAATGAAAGATGTAGCTGTGACATTTCTTTCTTATTTTTTTAAAATTAAATTGCCATATTGCTAAAGTTCTAATTCCCTTTAATTAAGTAACCATTAAAAAGATTCAAGTTGACTATTCAAAAAGTTCTAACAGCTGTGAAACTGATTCGTTGATCTGGAGATCAGCACTTAATGGCCATGTCGTTACTGTCATTTATATTCATTTGCCATTTAAAATTAAACGAATGTCCACTAAAAATTAACTTCTGAGTAACCCATACCCTACTTTACAGGATACTGTGTAAGTGACAATTGGAATTGTAAAGGGATTGTCAATTTTTCTTCTCTTTGACAGCACTTAGCATATGGTACTCAAAGATTTTTATGGATTTTGGTTTCAACATCAAAAGTACCACCAAAGCTATAAAAATATTTACTAGCCCACTGTTAAATGTCTGTCTGTAATGGAACTACCCATCTTACTTGCTATAATTAGCTAAAATCTGTTAACAAGTAATCTGTGGACTAGCATGGTCCACTTCTACAGCCATTCAAGGAAACCTCATTCTTTGTGAATACAACCAAAGGGGGTGTATAGTTCAGAGTTCCTAGCAAGATTGGACTCTTAATGTCTGGTAACAGAGGTTGGAGAGAGGAAAGACATCCAGAGTTTCATCAAAGTCCTGATATGTATTCTTTTATACAACAAGAAACACATAGGCAAATTATTTCTTAGTAAGAATTATTTTTCAGCAAGAAACAGGCAGATTATTTAATTTGTATTAGACAGCTAGATGAAAAAGACAGATTTTCAAATTTACTTTTATTGATTGTTGGTAGGTCAGGAGATTTGAAATGGATTTGCGTGGATGTCTGCTGAGATGGTCAATTGAGTTTGTAATCATAGACTGATGCAGGACTTCTGCTTGTACCAAATCACAGGGCTTTCCTTTCTTATATTCCAATATCTATTTCATATATGAAATCTGATGTACTGTATGAGAGCTGGGCTTTAGAGTTAGAACTGTGTTTGTTTTGTGGTTCTACTGGTTCTGGTGGTGTATCTTTGCCCTTAATATCTCCAAGCCCTAAGTTTTCTCATTTGCTCAACAAGACTGGCTGCATGTTGTTTTTCATAAATATTTTCCCATATCCTTCCAATAGGTGGGAAAAAATCCTGCCTATCCATCAAAAAAAAGTCCCATGCCTTTTCTTCCATAATGTCTTCATTGACTATTCCAGGAAGAAATGAATCTCTATTCCGTCTGAAGGAAGCTCCCAGCTAGCATGTATCTTCTTCCTTTTTTTCTGGTAATACCTCAGTTTTGTTCACTTTTCTTACTTGTAGTCATAAGTCTCAGGGACACAGACCAGCAGTGGTCTGTTTACTTTAAGGTAAAAAAACACAAAGCAATACACTACAGAGATTGAATGCAGACCTAGCTGCTAGCTGACTCTCTTGCTCACTTACTGACTTTGAGAAAATTACATAACCTCTTTCTTCCTCAGTTTCGTCAACACTGAAGTTGTGAATAGTAATAATAATGAATAGCTCATTGAGGTTTTGTGAGAATTAGATGCACGTGAAGCATGTAAAACATTGCCTGTACCTACCAAGTGCTCAATAAATGTTGCTAGTGTTATTTTTTTAATGGTTCAAATGCATTTTTAAATTTTATTTTGTTGCAGTAGGAACACTGAACATGAGATCTACCTTCTTAAGTTTTTAAATGTATGATAAATTATTGTTGACTGTAGGTACAATGTACTACAGGAGATCTCTAGAGCTTATTCACTTTGCTTGACTGAAACTTTATGCCCTTGATTAGTGATTCCCTATTGCTCCTTTCCACAGACCCTGGTATCCACTATCGCACTCTTTGATTCTATGATTTTGACTATTTTAGATACCTCACATAAGTGGAATTATGCACTCTTTGTCTTTCTGTGACTGGCTTATTCCACTTAACATGATATCCTCAAGGTCCATACATGTTGTCACAAATGACAGGATTTCCTCCTTTTTAAAGGCTGAATTGTATTCCATTTTATGTCTATACCACATTTTCTTTGTCCATTCTTCTGTTGAAGGACATTTAAGTTGTTGCCGCATCTTGACTATTGTGAATAGTGCTGCAATGAACATGGGAGGGCTAATACCTCTTTGAGATCCTGATTTTAATTCTTCTTGATAAATATTCAGAAGTAGGATTGTTGGATCATATGATAGTTCTATTCTTGATTTTTCGAGGAACATACATACTGTTTTCCATAGTGACTACACCATTTGCATTTCCATCAACAATATGCAAGGATTCCAATTTTTCCACATCCTCCACATCCTCACCAACACTTTTTGTCTTTTGTTTTTTTATAATGACCATCCAGACAGGCATAGGTGATATCTCATTGTGGTTTTCATTTGCATCTTTCTGCTGATAGTTGGCACTGAGCATTTTTTCATATACCTGTTGGCCATGTGTATGTCTTCTTTGGAGAAATGTCTATTCAAGTTCTTAGCCCATTTTTTATTCTGGTTATTAGTTTTTGTTTACTATTGAGTTGTAAGAGTTCTTTGTACATTTTTTGAGATTAACTCCTTATCAGATATCAGTTTGTAAATATTTTTTCCTACTTTGTAGGTTACCTTTTTATTCTGTTGATTGTTTCCTTTGCTGTACAGAGGTTTTTAGTTTGATGTAGTCTATTATTTATTTTTGCTATTGTTTGTGATTTTGGTGTCATATCCTGAAATGATTGTTAACACAGATGTCATAAAGGTTTTCCCCTATGTTTTCTTCTAGGAGTTTTACACTTTCAGATTTTATGTTTAAATCTTTAAGCCATGGTGAGTTGATTTGTGTGCTACTGTTTTTTAGGGTAACCCATTTCCCCTACTTACCTATGAATCAGGGGTGGCCCTGTGACCCATTTATGGCCAATGAGACAAGCTGGAACTTCTGCTGGGAAGCCTGTAGGGTAAGTTCCTTTGCATCTAAGAATCACATGAAGAAATAATGCCTTATTATTTTAGATGGTGTGTCTAGCCATCATACTTGAGGCCATCTTCTTGTACCTAAGAATAAAGGCAACCCTGAGGATAATGATGGACTAATATGAAAAAAATAGGCTCTTTCAAGACATAAATAAGCTGTTTGATATACCTGTCCTAGATTTCTCCCTGCCAAAGGTAATGTGTCTCCTCATAATCTAAGTCCATTTCAGCTAGAGTTTCTATCCTAATTTAAATATCAGCCATTTGGTGCTTATCACATGTTGCCTTACATTTTATTATTTGTGCATAACTTCTACCCCCTCCATCCTCACTGCCACCACTACTAGATTGTAAAATCTTTCATACAAAGAACAATGACATGATAGAACACACACAGGCTTTGAAGTTGAATAGGTTTGTGTCAATATCCTATCTCTACCACCTTTAAGCTATAAAATCTTGAAAAAGTTATTTAAGCTTTCTGATCCTGTTGCTTCACCTCTAAATTGTGGAAAATAATATTTACTAAACAAATATTTTTAGAGATTTTTAGAGCCAGGTAAAATAAAGGTAAAATGCCTACCAATGCTTGGCCCTGAATTGGCACTTAACTTCTATTTTGCCTTGCCCTCACAATTTGTGTCCTTCTCTGCCTCACTCCTAGTAGATACTCACCAAATATTCCTTGCAGCTACAACTGCTGTTTCTAATTTTTGTATGGAGTAGGACTGCAGTACCCATACTGTGGATTTAATAGCACCTTTCTGCATGATATGTGAAGCTTGATATCAACCAGGCCAGTATAGACAAGAGTGAAGATGCAGTTCCAGATATCACAGAATGTCCTGTTCCCTCCTCTCCAAGTTTCTGAATCCTCCTAGCAAGTAAGGCCCAGTTCCAATCATCACTCCTTAGTGACATTTTTCTTGGCTTCTTAACCCATAGTTCTCTCCCCTGCCTCAGGATCCTGAGGTACCTACACTCCCAGTTACCATCTAGTACTGTGTCTCCGTTAATTAGGTATCTCTTAACCTGTGCACAGCCTGTACTCAAAATTAGAAAAATTTGAAGACATACTTTCATTTTGCTTTCTATCTCCTGACTGCACTTAGTAAAAGTGGTAGTTATTTAGTTATTTAGCAATATCAATTGTCATGTGAATACAACTTTACTGTTTACCATTCATTACTTTATCTATTATCCTGTATTATATACTGAACTTTCCTGTGTGGAAAGTGGATTAGTAGGATTACCACTAATAATGAGAAAATGGACTCAGAGAGAATAAGCAACTTGTTCGTGGTTATACATCTAACTAGAATCCCAGCTGTTCACCTGGGAACTTGGCCTACTGGGTGATGGATAGGCTCAGCTTCTGCCTTACCACTTGCCCATGTGCTCTTCATTCTCACTCAGAGAAGCAGAATGTGAGTTAATAAGAATGATGTTGAATCAATTTTGATTATTTCCAGTCAATATTTCACAAACATCAGTACTGTATTAGTGATAATAAATTTCTTATGATTCACCTTACAACTGACTCAACATACCAATGTCTCACTACACCTGTTTTAAAAACCACTGGTCTAGAGTGTATGAAAAGGAGACAAGTATTTCTGTCAGCTGAATTGGGAGAAGCAGCTAAGTTTTGGCATCTCGAAGGCCACACATTCCTTTCCTAACTTGGCTACTCTTGGCATTCCTTCTGTTTGAGTGATTATTTGAAAAGCAATTATCTAGTGACAGGAATACTCTGAATGTCCATGTTAGATTACAGGGGGATAAAATGATAATCAAATTTAACCAGTGCTTGATCAAGAAAACCCTATCGATGTAATAAGCATGACATTTGCTGCAGTTCACCAGAGGGTTCTGTTCATCTTAATTACTCAGGGGCTCAGATTAATGGAGCACCCATCTCTACACAGTCTGTCATGATGGCTGCAGCAGAGGCAGAGGACACAGTGCACTGCAAACTGGCTCCTCATGCCTCTGCATGCAAGTGACACCTGATGTCCTGCTCACATTGCATAGGCCAAAGCAAGTCATGCGTCCTCACCTAAGTTTTAAGGTCCAGGGAAGTTTAGTCATATATAGGATTAGAAAGAAACTCTAGTATCTGTGAATGAATGAATATCAGAAAGACATGCCCAGTTTCAATACCATTCTTGTTATAAGTTGTACAGACAACAAGAAGGCCAACATCCAAGGTTATAACAATAACCAATAACCTTGGTTATACTAATGGTAAATACTTGAGATATATCTACACACATATACACACACACACACACACACAAACTTTATTTGCTCTTCAGCCCCTTATAAATTACAACCTTCTCTGTCTTGTTCATTTTATATCCTTTCTATTTCACTGAGTATTTGTAACTACAGCAACTTTCTTTAAGTTCCTTTGGGTATATCCAGTCACTTTTTACTTTAGAGCCTTTACATGTGATGTTGTGTCACTCATAAAGCTTTTTATACACACACTTACCTAGCTGATCATTGCTCTTCTTCAGGGACAAACATTGTGTTGCTTTCCATATGTTTCCTTAGCTTCCAAAACTAGATTATGTTGTTCTGTTTAACATTTTTATTGGAACCTATTTTTTCATAGCACTTATTACAAATGTTATTATTTGAGTATCTTAACATTCTGTCTCCTTCTGCACTTTTAAAAAATTTACCACAGTATGTCTGGTATCTAGCAATACACAGCACAAGATTATGTGCTAAATAATTTGCTGAACTAACCAAGATTTCTTGGTCACCCATGAATGCTACTTCTCTGAGGGTAAAATCTAATAAAGATCTTTGTTCTTCCCCACCCCTTCCTTTGGTTTCTGGTTGTTTTGAAGAAACCATCTATGCAATCAGAACCAGGTCTTTGGAGATACTGACGGCTAAGCTTCTCCTTGAACCTGGTGACAGGAATTTCAGGTGATTAGGGCTTTATATTATATTTCACCAGAATAACTTTCTAATGATTTATATTCCCAAACTCTCAGGATAGACACAACAGGATTACATTTCCCTTTTCTTTTTTCATTCCCCCAATGTTTGGCAAACGATTCAGCGTATCACCATAACTACCAACTCCCCTGTCTCTTTCTCAGTTGAGTGCTGAGTTGTTTTCACTTTAAAATCTAATCCCAGGATTTATACAGTCCCTGACCTCTTCATACACATTTCATTCTGCTGATCTTGCAAAATCCAGCATGGGATGGGTTGCTTGGCTCCTTGATTTCTTTCTCTAGAGAGTTTCCTTGTTACATTGTAACTCCCAGACCTGAGCACAGACAGCCTGGGGTCTGTGCTTCCCTCTAAATTCTAAATTTATTGTGCAAATTGGTATGTTAAACAAATTCAAACGTAGCAATGTGGTGAGTCTTCATTAAATAGCACAGGACAGACCATACATTTCTTCCCTACTTCCTCTGAAAAAGGCAAACAAAGAGAACTAAATTTAATATGCTATGTTCCTGACATTGATTTGCCCATCTAGTCTACTTCCCTCTTCCTTTTTTTTTCTTTGCTATTTTAGCTAATGTCACTAAATTAATTTTCTCTGGGTTGAATCTGTTAACCCAATCACAAACAATAAAGAAGAGAAATTTGCCTGTGCATACAAATTAGCTAATGCAAACCTCACATTGTCCTCAAAGTCCAAAATCTACCCTAACAACTCAAATCCCCAATTATAATGCCTGTTTACTTCTGACCACATAAAACTTGTTCAGAGTGTGTAGTTCATTACTCAGTTTTTCCCGAAAGATCACATTCATTTCTCTGTCACTGGCTTGGTTGTCTCCTCTGGCCTTTTAATTGTGGCCACGTTTAGGGGATGAAATCTTAAACCTATATGTTAATTTATTCATTGAGTATGAGAATAAATATACATCCTACAGATCTCCACTTTGGAGAGATACCTGCCAGGAAGCCAGAACCTCTCCCTGGTCAGGCCCTGCAGAGATCCCGGAAGATTTTGACTCTCTTCTCTCCTTTATATGAGTTCCGTGGCTGCTATAACTTAATACCTTCAGTGTGATTATAGCCAAGCGTAACTCTAACTATGCATATTCCACTATAAAACTCACTTGCATATAAAGATTCATATTTGTTTTTATAGTTTACTTTCTTTGAACATTAGTTTTTTTCACATTTCAGATTCTTATGGAGGGTAGATGAGGATTAAAGTGAGGATACGTGGGGATAAAACTGGAAAGTTCTGAGTATTTTATTTCACTTTTCTCTTTTCATTGGTATTGTCACAATCTCTATCCTGTACTGCTACAATAGTCTCCTAAACTGGAATAAACTTCCTTGCTGCAATCTGTTTTATAAAAAATATTAATCTGTGTAAAGAATCACCATGATCCAGTAATTATCTTGTTCAAGAGCCTTTTCTAGATCACCCTTGTCTAATGCATTCATTCTCAAACTCCTGTTCTGGACAAGCAGCATCAGTATCACCTGGGAACTTGTTAGAAATACAAACTCTCAGGCCTTACACCTGACTTACTGAGTGAGAAACTCAGGAGTGGGGACCAGAAATCTGTATTTCAACAGCCTTTGAGGCGATTCTGATGCTCACTCAAGTTCGGAAACCCCTAGACTAATGAATAATCTAAAGATCTAAAACTGTCATTTAAGCTCCTCCATGACATGATATCCACTCACATTCCGGCTTCGTTCTGCAAACCAAATTATACATTTTCTAAGCATTAGTAAAACTGTGAGATGTACTACTTTTAAAATATGCATTATACTTTCTCACGTACCATATTTTGCTTAAACCATTCCCTCCTTAAGAGATTTCCTTATCACACCGTCTCTTCCAACCACAAGTAACAATAATTCTGCCACAATCCTCTTTATTCTTTAAAGCCCTGTCTGAAAAGTTCCCTCCTTTTTAAGGCTTTCCTGATTCCCTGTCAATAAAACATGATCCTTCCCACATTTGAATCTTCAAAATAATTTGATTTCATCCCTTCAGGGCCTGCATCGCCATCTAATTTTTAAAATATTTTATTTATGAATGTGGTAAATGGTGAACTCTTTTGCCATTTACTTAGAGGGCTTTGGCAGGAGGGGATTATATCCTATTCACCTTGATTCTGGTGCAGTGTCTACATAGTAGGTATTCAGCATGGGTGGATTAGCTAAAGAAAGTAATTGTCTTTTATTTCTACAAAATACTGTGCTCTATAAGCCTCTTTTTCCCCACTTTTGATCTAGTGCTTCCTTAGCAACCCTCTAGTCTCCACATGAGTAACGTGTTATAGAACTCTCCATCCAGCTGTGGCACCGTGGAATAAACTCTGACTTTAAATTGGATAGACTTGCATTCAAATCCCAGACTCACAAGCCTGCCCTGGTTACTGCAGGCAAGCCCCTCACCTCTTTGCATTTCATATGTACACTGGGGCTACCATTATCTACCTCCCAAGATTGTTATGATGACTGTACTCCATGTAATAATATACACAAAACTTGTAAACAAATGATAACTACTACTATTAAACCTGTACTCCTGCCACAAGAGCTTAATGATTATCCAAACCCAAGTAGCCAATAAATGATCAAGATGAGATTGGAAAATTAAATATTATTTTTGTACTGTATTTCTGTCTTTTATGTAGAAAAAACACCTTAGGCTAAAGAAAATTTAAAGCACAGGTTCCTTTAAATGTGCTTCTTAGACACATCACTGAACAGTTGTTAACTCTTTTGGTCTTGCTTCCTAAGTTCTCACCTAGAAAATAGCATACCTGTCCAGTGCCACATTCTCTCCTTGCACTTACACCAAACTCATTTATTTTTTCTCTCCACTGAATTGGTCTATGATTTCTATGGTTATCTGCCATGTTTTGATGAAATAGCCCTTCAAAATATTGGAACAGGTAAAATAGAATTTGGAAAACATTAATGAATAGACTTCTCAGTAACTTACATGACACTGAACATCAAATTTTAGTTAACTTAAATCCTCAAGGGGAAATACATCAGTTCTCTCCATAAGTGTGCATGCGTGTGTTCATATAAAAAGCTTTATGAGAATCTGAACTGTTAAAGCCTGTGACGCCTCTAACTTTAATGTCCTGTGGAACTTCTTACTATATTATATGATGGCCTCTGCAAGTCATCAGTTGAAATTAATTAATGAGGATTCCTTCCCAAATACATCATGTTGTTTGTGTTGCATTTTGTTCTTCCTAATAAAATCAGTCATTTCTGAAATGTTGATTACTTTGGCTTTACATCAATTTTCTTACAGTATTTTTTGTCAATGAAATTCTGAACTATAGATTTAGAAGTTACTTAATTTTCTTCAAACACTTTTTATTCACAGCTTGTTACTGCTGTGTGCAGTAACCATAATTGTACATAGTTGATCCATCAGGTATATATATATTACATTTCACTGCTATTCAAGTATGCTGAGTACTTAGGGTCTATTCTTTAAACTTGACCTCTAATATGGCAACTCTAAGAATAAAAGGATGATAGAAGACTAAAGGATTTTAGGCTTTGTCTTTGTCGGTGCATGTGCACATATAGCCACTGGGGTTACTCCAATTTTGTGCCTAAACAAATGTCAGCTTATGCTCTGTATCAGTCGCTGCATTTAAAAACCACCCTAAAACTTAGTGGCTTTAAACAACAAGTATTTATTAAAATATTATTATTACTAACATATCTGCAGGTTTGAGTGGATTGGTTGATCTAGGCTGGCTTCACCTGAAAAGCTCTACTTCAAGCCATAATTCTGGCTAAACATGGCTCTTTGCTGAGGTTTGGGCTCAGGTATGCTTCACATCTGGCCAGCTGGGCCCAGAATGAGGTGGAGCAGCTCATCAGAGGTAGCACTTTTCAGAGAGATAAAAAGCATGGGGAAAGCAGAAACATATGAGGTCCCTTAACATCTAAGCTCCCAGCTGGAACAATGTCACTTCTACCTTATTTTATTGGTCTAAGCAAGGCATATAGGAAAACACTAAGTCAAGGGATAGGGAGATGTTCTCTGCCCCTTTAGTGGGAAGAACTATTAATACAAAGTCACACCATGGCAAAGGGCATGAATAAAGAGAAAGTTGAGGAACTGGGACCCATAATGGAATCTACCACATGTTCTCATATATTGACATAATAATGTTATATAATTAAGTTGCTTAAATATATTATATCTTGCTCCTAAATATGATAGCCTTATTGTTTCATATATTCAATAGCCTCTAAATATAGTTCTTAAAAGTGTTTTTAGTTAAAAAAAATGGCTACAATCATAGCATTGGTGAGATGAAGATAAATTACATGGAGCATTTATCCCTTTTCACTCTTTGAGGACAGCCAGCACACCCTATGTTCCTTTCTAGACATTTGGCTCTAATAGTGAGAGATTAGAAGCCAAATCCATTGAATAGTTCTAGTCTTATTTAAATACATCTCTGTAACAACAGAGAAGCTTGATTTCAAATAGTCTTACAACCTATCAGTTATGTGACCTTGATTATTTAAACCCTCTGTTTTCAGAGACTTCATTTATAAAATGGGCATTCTGATACACACTTGACAGGTTGCTATAAGGATTAATGAGATAATTTAATAAAGCAGCTGGCATAATACTGGGTACATAGTAGTATCCAATAAAGATAAATGTTCTTAGACTGAAGCAAATATTAGCTATTATGAGAAACCGTGAGAACTAACTACTGATACTAATGTAGCAGGTACACATTCTGAAGCCAGGTACTTACATATATAATAATAAAATTTCCTCCTACTTTTAATAAGTTACTTTGTTAAGCCATTTATTCTATAGATGTATATCAAGTGCCTTCTATGTGCCAGGCACTATGTTCCAGGCATTGGGGATATAACAAAAAACAAAACAGAAAGAAATTCTTGCCCTCAAAGCAGAGACAGTTAATAAGCAATAAATAATAATAATCATACAACAATTAACAACAAGAAGCAACTAATACATATCTATGACACATACACACATATATACAAAATTTATTTTCGCACCTCCACCCCCTGAATCAATACATGATTTACATGGCTACTTGTCATCCTTTGATGAAACAGCCACTCCAAATATTAGAACAGATAAAATAGAACTTGAAACATGTTAGTGAATAGACTTCTTTGGTACTTTCATGACAATAAATATAAAATTTTAATTAAATTAAACTCTCAAGTGGAAATATATACATAAAGACTAAGAAAAAAAAGATAGGAAAGGAATATATAAAATTGTTGGTTGAGGGAGATGTAATTAGATAAATTGGCTAGAGGGAAATTCTTAAATTCTTGTTTCCTACCGGAGATTTAGGTTAGGGGTTCTTAATGTGGGGTACATAGACCAACTTAGAGGATACATCAACGGTTTTTGATAGATCTGAGAAGCCTCTAAAATTGGATGCAAAATTTTGTGTGTTTGTGTCCAGAACTTGATCTCCTCAGCCCTGAGGAGAGATTACATAGCTTTCATAAGATATTCAAAGGTTTGATAAGAGGTACTCACTTAGGCAAAAGTCATAAAGGGAAATCACTCTCAGGGGGTGAATTATGAGATTAATTCTTAGTTTAGTGTGCTGCCTGCCCTGTACCCCAATCACTCCCCAGCAGGAAGGTTTATGCCAAAAATTAGGCAAGCCTCCAAGTCACCTGTAATGACAACTTACTAAATGCAGAGTTCTTGAGGCACAAGAGATTTTCCCTCTGCCTTCAAGGGGAGATAGACCTTCAAAAATAATTGGTCTGGTGTTATTAGCACCAGAGTAAGGTAATAAACAAGGAGTTGCCGGCCTTTTGTTTATTCCATTTAGAAATGCTGACCCTAATCTTTTTTAACAAGTTCTTAGGTGTACAATATGTGTAAGTATCACTTAGCCTCTCCATACAATTGAAGAGTGCAGATATGTCTAATACTGAGTTAGTAACAACTTACATTTATAATGTACCTTATCATTTACAGAATTTCTTTAGATATATTGCCTTATTTAGAAGCTGAGATGCAGAAAAGCCAAAAGTCAAATGAAAAGAAAATGATGAAAACAGTGAAGTTTCTGTAAAATGCATTGTCCAAATCATGAATTTAAGAGCTCTGAGATTATGTAGTCAATTTTGCTTATTTAAAAATGTTCCTTAATTATACTTTAGCTGTTGTTTCAGCATTTAAATGTCCTTTGTGTAGTAGCTTTAAATGGTTAAAAGCCAGATGAATTCTTCTACCAGAATGATGTGATCAAAACAGTTTTCATATCCATTTACCAAATTCTCTGGAGTGCAAAGTACCATATTATTATTTAGGATAGTTCCCCGTTTCATAAGCTCTTGCTCTCAAATAACTGTTATATATATCCAGGTTATTCTTATCCTGAAATCTCAGACATCTGAGACACTGATTTCTTTTCTTTGAGAATTTTCTGAGTATTTTCTTTCATCCAGCTTGGTCTGTTTTTATCTCTGCTATAATCATTATGAAGAGAGTCTTTAAACATATAACAATTTTTCTTTGAATAGCCTGTGCCATCACCCGTCCTAGTGTCTCAGCCTACTTAATTGTACGTAGCATATCTGACAGTCTTTCAAGGTTAATATTTTTATCAAAATTCAGGGCTTAATTCATCCTAGACTTTCTTTATTTTGTTAGTAAGGGAAGGTAGAGGAGGGAAGGCAAAGGGTGAGATATCTGCGCTTTTTTCTGAGAAACCCTGTCTCATGCATCACTTGTTGTGTGTCCCCCTGAATTCAGGTAGAGCAAATATACGAATCTCAAGCAAGTCTCAGAAAAATCAAGGAAAAGAGGGGAGATTCTTTTACATGCACTTACAAAGTTAATATATTTTTCTCTTTTCATTGTTCTTTAATTTCAATGGTAGCATTTAGTTTCTAGAGAAGATTCTGGTTCCCTTTGAGTTCAATAGTGAATTGCAATGTTCAGAAGTATGTTCACATACAAAGGTTGATAACTTAAAAACTAATTCATCAAATCCAGCAATAATATGAGGTGATTTTAGAGTAATGGTAATACTGACAACAATAATAATAGCACACTATATGACATGTATTGTGCTAAGCCTGTTGTAATAATTGTCTACTTAATCTTTACAAAAGCAATATGAGATAGATGCTATTAATAAATGACGTCATACTTAAGCCCCTGGAATTTCAGTTTTTCTCATGTATGTAACCAAATCTAATCACAAATGATACATTTTATATGAAGCCACATGGAGCTGAAAATACCAATACACAAATTTATCATTAGTGTATTGTAGTGTACATCCTGAGTGTTCTATAGCAATTTATCATCATCACTGTGAAATGTTTGATATCCACTTGTTAAATTTCCAAATATCATTCATTCTCAATTTAAAAACCTGAAAAATGATATATTGTGAGAGAAAACTCAGGTTGTATATACAAATCATATTAACACAGCCGTCCCTGACTTAATGGGATAGTAGTGAGTTTACTTCTTACTTGTATCCATATTTTCTAATTTTTACATAATAAACATAGATTAATAGTATAAATTTACATATTTGGTTATTCATTTATTTATTTTAAGGAAAATGCTTTTAAGTATTTTGAACCTAGCATATGACCTAGGATATGAAGAATCAGAACCACGCAGTGGTTATGAGTATGAGTTCTGAGGCCATGCTGCCTGAATTTGAATTCCAACCTTGCTTTGTGACTTAGGTCACCTTGCTTCATATTTCTGTGTTTCGGTTGCTTCTTCACTGAAGTTAGTGAAACTACTTACCATAGGATTATTATGAGATATAAATGAGATAAATTAAGCATGCAAAGTGTGTGGTACACAGCAATTGCATTATAAAGTCAAGTTTCATCATAAACTATAGATAGTGAGTGTAGTGTGAATAAAGATAGAAATTTCCTTCCTACTTCTTGCCTCTTTCCTATCTACCTCAAAGTAGCATCTTTGCAAAGGTATCAAAATATCTCAGATGTCCATTATTAAAGCTGCATTATATTGATATAAGATGCTGAATTGTTAAGAGGTTCAGTTTTATAATGCAAGTATTGCTAAGGAGAATATATTTTAAACTACCAGTAGTTTAATACAGTGAAAATCTACCTGGGCTTATAAACAGAAGTTATAGACTTCAGTGCCAAAGCTGCTTTGTTTAGCTATGAAATGGAAAGCAAGTCATGTTATCTTAGGATTCTACAGTACCCTTATCACTCAGAAAAACGATCCCTATGTCAAAGGGTTATACTAATATTATTTTTATAGGTAGTTACAGAACAAAACCTTAGATCCCCGGATAAGAAAATATTTCTTTAAAAAATAGAAAAAGCACAAACCATAATAGAAAAGATTGATACATTTAACCATTTGAAAATGAAATATTCTATTTTACAAAAGACACCAGAAGTGAAACAAAATGTGAAGCTACAGATATGAGAAATCACGTAGTCAACAAAAGATTTAAATACAACATACATGAAGTTTTTTTTCACATAAATAATAAAGAGAAGAACATCTCAGTTTAAAAAATGGGCAAAGTTTGTGAATAAGTATTGGGATAGGATCCCAACTGCTCAGTTTTTTAAATTTCAAAATATTAAGGGGGTACTAATGTTTTTGTTACATGGATAGCTTTTATAATGCTTAAGTCAGGTCTATTAGTGTGCCCATCACCCAATTAGTGTTCATTATATGTGTTAGGTAGGTTTTTTACCCCTCCCCGCTTCTTAATTTCCAGTGACTTTTACTTCTCTCTGTGCCCCTGTGTGCCCATAGATTAGTTCCAAATTATTAGAGAGTACATGTGGTGTTTGTTGTTCCATTCTTGAGATACTTCACTTAGGATAATGGTCTCCAGTTATACCCAAATTGCTGCAAAAGACATGGATTCATTTCTTTTTATGGCTGAGTAGTACCCCATGGTACCACATTTTGTTAATCCACTCACAAATTGATGGCCACTTAGGTTGATTCCACGTCTTTGCAATTGTGAACTGTACTGCAATAAATATTTGAGTGGAGATGTCTTTTTGATAAAATGACTTCTTTTCCTTTGGGTAGACACCCTGTTCTTTGAGGAATCCCCATACTGTTTTCCACTGAGGTTGTACTAATTTGCAGTACCACCAACAGTGTATGATTGTTCTTTTCTCTATGCATCCAGCTCACCAACAGTGGTGCTGTAGGCTGGGAGCTTTCCTGTCCAGGATTCTGCCCTGGGCTGAGAGCATGGCTTTTCTGTGGGGGAAGGGGTGCTCTGTGAGTGTGCTGCAGTTTGGACCCACACTACACTCTCCTTTCAGATCTGCCCAAGTGGGCTTCTTTGTACCCCCAAGATTAGTTCACAAATCTCACTTCTGTGCCCCTGAGCAACACAGTCGAGTTCTCGGGGTATGGGATCCAGCCTGCAGGCCTGCCCCCTGGTGCCTCAAGAAGCTCAATCCCTGACCGTGCCAGGGAGAAGTGTGTTGGTCCCAAGTTGCCCATGGAGTGCTTAAGCAGGTTTGATGTCCCTCTGCTTTGGTGTGTGTCCTGCTCTACTGGAGCAGTCAGGCAAGCAATATCAGGGAGGGCCAGTGGGCAGAGAGCTCACAGTCTGAGTACCCCTTAGTCCACTGCAGGGCTTTAAGAGGAAAGGTATGAGCCCCACTCTCTGTGGGAGCCTCGATGTAGTGGACATGCCAACAGAGGGGAAGCAGCCACTCCTGAGAGTCTCTACTCAATTGTCCCTTGGGGCACTGGTACCACTCTGCAGCAGTGGGTGGGGGAGGTAAACGGGAGGAAAGGAGTCTGAATGGAGGAGACCTGATACTCTGGTCATCTTTGTCCCTCTCCCCAGAAGGCAGCCCACCTTGAATGTCCAAGCTCTGGGATCACACAGATCCCCCAGGACCCACTGGCCCCTGTCACCACTGCAGTCTGGCTGGAGTTGGGAACTGTTTGTGTGGGACACAAAAACTGAATGGCTGAAGCTCCCTGGGGAGGACAAAGGCACGCAATAGGTGGAGAAGCAGTATGGTGCCCGCCATCTTGGCTTGGGTCTGTGGTGATGGAGAGTGACCCCAAGGGGGCTGGCAGCCTGGTTCTTCATTTTCAAGAAGCTCCCAGTTCACTGGTAGCAGCAGCTTTTGGGCTCATGAGGATAGAAAAGCTCTCCAGCAGCTTGGGAGCCTCCTGACTTCCAGAGGTGTGAGGGAAGGAGAAACAAAACGCCCACCTATCCTTTCCACGGGCCTCCGAGTTTCTCAGGGGTTGATCTCTGCCAACCAATATCTTGCTCCTTCTTGTTCTGCTTTATAACTTCTTCCTGTGGAATCTCTGGTAGATTCTGGCACTTTTCACTCAGAATTATACCTGATCTATGTTATTTTTAACCTAAAACTTTTCCTTCTTTCTGAGACAATCTAGTGACTACTGTCTCTAGTCAGCGATCTTTGTGGTCAATTTTTAAAAACACAAATTTTATTAGTAATCATAAAAAGAATGCAAGTTTGAGCATTAATAGAAAATAATCCCATTTTCAGGTAGTTTTTTTAAATTAATAAAACTGATAACATCAAATTTTCGTGAAAATATGGGGAAAAAGGATGCTAATTCATTGCTTATGGGAGTATCAATTGCCACACCTTATAGAGCAAATTTGCAACATGTGAACTCTTAAAAATGCCCATAAACCTAGTTTTTCTACTTTGATGAAAATTGTGCATAATCAAATACATCCAAGGATGCTCAATGAATCTCTCTATATCAAGCAAAAAATCCCCTACCTGTTCCTTAATAGAGCTCAAATATACCCTATGTTTGATTCATAAAATGAAATATCATAAATAAGTTAAAACAAATGAACCATACTACAGATACTAGCATGGATTACATCCATAACAAAGTCGGGGGGAAAATGCAAATTGCAAACAAATAAGTAAAATATTGCCTTTCATGTAAAAATTTAACATAAGAAATATTGTATTTTGTATATATTAATGCATGTTAATACAGAGGAAGTACAAAAAAAACCCTAAGAATAGTACACATCAACTTTATGATTATAGATACCTTTATAGATAGCTATATCAAATTATTCCTGGCTTGCCAAAGGGTATTATTTGCTATTGTTTGCTTTATCATAGATGGATGCTGAATTTTGTTAAGTACTTTTTCATCACTAGTCATGATGATGATGCAGTATTTTTTTTCTTCACCTACAAATGTGGTTAATTGCTTTAAAATACATTTGTCAAAGTTAAATAGCCCTTACATTCCTATGTTAAACCCAATCAACTTGGTCCTTATAGCTATTGTGTGAGTGTTTGAATGACTAAACTATTAGCTTACTTTTGTTATAGGCTATTGGCTCATATTTGCTAATATTTTAAGAGCTATTTCTGCATCAACATTAATAAATGATCTTACCTATGATTTTCCCTTCTGAAATTTCCCATGTCTAGTTGTGGTAACACATTTATGAAGTATTTCCTCTTTTATTTTCCATTCCTCTTTTATTTTTCCATGGAATAGTTTATATAAAGTGAAGGTTACTTGTTCTTTGAATGTTTGATAGCATTGACCTATGAAACTCTTTGGGTAAAAATAAAATGGATAGACAAAGCATAGCATATTCATGAAATGAAATCCTACTCAGAATAAAAAGGAATGATTCGTGGATACATTCAACAATGGATGAATCTCAAATATATTTGTGATGAGAAAAAGAAGTCTTGCACCACAGAGTATGATATCACAGAGTACAAATCATATAGTGTGATTTCATTTATATTCAATATTCTATGGTGGGAAAAAAATCAAGAGATTTGTTGCCTTTAAGGAAGTAAGGTTGGAGACTTACTGGGAAAAGTCATGAGGGAAATTTCTGAAATACTGGTATAGTTAATATTCAATATCTTGATGGGGGTTGGGTTTCAGAGTTATATTTATTTGTCAAAACTCAGCATAAAAGTTATACGCTCTTATCATATGGAACTTTTACATCAAAAGAAAAAAGCCAAAAAATTAAATTCTAGTTAATGATATATATTCTGAAATATTTGGGGTGAAGTATACTGATGTCAGCAATTTACTTTAGCATGCATTAAAAAATTAAGTGTAATGATGGTAGGAGAATGGATAGATGGATAGACACGTGAAATAAACAAGTATTATAAATTTTAACGGAGGAAACTAGGTGATGGGAACATAAGTATTTCCTGTAGGATTTTGGTGTACCATTTTTATAGGTTTGAAAATTTTCACAGTAAAATGTCAGGACAAAAAAAAAACTTTGTAATTTAAAATGCCCACAACATTAGAGCCTCTGTGCTGGTTTGCCACTCTCATTTCAGCTTTATTTTTTCTGTGTGGGTCCCTGAAAATTTCCCTTTCTTTTTTCCAAGGACAGCTACATATTTTAAAAGATCTTTTGAATTTCATAAGCATGAAAGAATTATGGAGGTTGAGGAACCTTCAGAGCATGTAGCCCTTCATATTTCTATAGAAGGAATGATATTTAATCATTTTAAACATACTTATTGTGAATCTTTATTTGATAAATTCATTATATGCGATTCTATTCATAGAAGTTAATAAGGCTATCCCCCCTTATCTTAAAATGACGAACTCACCTTTGTAAGACCCCCCACCAAAGAATTCTCTTGCAGGCTGGATTTCCTGTGTGTGTGTACATTTGCATGTGTTTAATATTTACTTTTTCCAGACACCAAAGGGACATCTTCAGTGTTTGGATTAATACAGTAGTCCCCACTTACCCATGGTTTTGCTTTCCACAGTTTCGTTTACCTTCAGTCAACTGCAGTCTGAAAATAGTAAATGGAAAATTTCAGAAATAAACAATTCACAAGTTTTAAATTGTACACCATTCTGATTAGTGTGATGAAAGCTCATGCTGTGTTGTTGTCCCATCCAGGACTTGAAGCTTCCCTTTGTCCAGGGTATCCACACTGTATATGCTACCCGCCCATTAATCACTTAGTAAGTAACTTTTATTTTACTGAATACAATAGGTCCTCCATATCTGTGGGTTCTGCATCCACAGATTGAACCAACTATGAATCAAAAATTCTTGGAAAAAACACATAAAAATAACAATGCAACAATAAGGAATAATACAAATAAAAAAATAGAGTATAAAAACTATATACATAGCATTTACATTTGATTGGGTATTATAAGCAATCTACAGATGATTTAAAATATATGGGAGGACGTGTGTAGGTTATAAGTGTTAGGTCGGAGTGGAGAGGAAGACACTCAAGCCTGAGATATAGCAAAACACCGTTTATTTTGGGCACCTGGGTGCAGGTGGGTGGAGGCTTAAAAGAGCACAGAGGAGGGGAGAGTGGTGGGTTTTGTAGAAGATTTGGATGAAAGTTTAGGGAGGGGGAGTTCTCTCTGGAACAGCCACTTATCTTTACAACTTTTGGACTCTCCAGACCCCTGTGGCTATTGTTTCACCCTCCATGTGGTCCTCATCTGAGTTATTGATCTACTCCATTCCCATTCCATATGTTTTTCGAGTTCCCACCCTGAGCAAGCCCAACAATATGCAAACACTACACCATTTTCTATCAGGGACTTGAGCATCCATGGATTTTGGCATCCTTGAGGGTCCTGGAACCAATCCCCCACAGATATGAGGGCCAACTTTAATGGCCCCAAAGCATAAAAGTAGTCATGTTGGCGTATTGCTATAATTGTTCTGTTGTTGAAACCGCAAGGGGGTTTTGGCCTAGGTCCAGTTGCTCATTGCACAAAGATCTGATTACTGAGACAAGGAGGATTGCCAAGGAAGAAAGCAATTTTTAATACCAAAGACGTCTTGGAAAAATGGGAGAAACTGCCTCAAATCCCTCTCTCTGACTAATGGAGATCATGCGCTTTTAAAGGAGGTGCCACATGCTATGGCGCAGGTCAGGGCGTAACTAACAAGGGGCTACATGCATTGTGGGGGATGGTGAATCTTGGAGTCAGGAAGTCTGCCCAGGGGCCTTCAGAATCTCAGCTCCTTGTCTTGCAGAAAATCCACCATTTCTGGGAAATAACTCAAAAGTTCAAGTAGTTAGTTAAGGGAGAGGATTATTAAAAAACATATAGGGGTCATTGAAATTTGTTCATGGAGCTGGTTACAGTTCTATTTTATTATTAGTTATTGTTGCTAATTTCTTACTGTGCCTAATTTATAATTTAAATTTTATCATAGGTGTGTACATATAAGAAAAAACATAGAATATAAGGGGTTCGATACTATCCGAGGTTTCAGGCATCCAGGGGTCTTGGTACATATCACCCGTGGATAAGGGTGGGGGGAAACTGCATGTATGTTTATGTGGGCCATTTAGGTAGTATAAAACCCACGTGAAATACTCGCCCCTGGTTTTGATTTCTCTGGGGAGGAGAGAAATTTTTGTTTTGTTTTGTTTTTGACATTTCTCATACAATATCTCATACAAGTGGGGACAAACTGACTTCCTTGTCATTTCCCTGTGCTGGTGACTTTATTTTTTTCAATTCAACCCTTTCACTGAGACGCCACCCTTCATGGGTTCTGGATTTATGCAAGTGTTTTAGTATTATCTCACCGATGTTGAGGCCCTAATCCTTTTCTGTGTCTTTTAAATTCAAAGTCTGTGTTACTGGCAATGATAACCTCCCAGAGGACAACCTCAATGTCAACTCCTGCAGTGACCGTCCCATGTTTCAGTTCGTAGTACACTACCAGCACTTGGTGATTTCTGTTCTTGGTAGGGAGATCAACAAAGCTTTAAAATTAATGCTATAAAATATAGCTTTTAGGAAGTTAGGCATTTTAAATATTTCTCAAGGGAAAGCTTTACATTACCTTAACCTGTCATCTTTTCACATCTGCAAGTCCTAGTCACTCTTTAGCCAATTCTAGTGTGGACTTTATTCCATCACTACAGAAAATGCTTTTGTTAAGGGTACTGTTGGTGCTCAAGTATGGCACTCTGTCATGCTGAGTACTTTCAATGGAAGAACATTGGAAGGGCCTCTGAAGCAATCTTTTTCTGACCTTCTTCTGCTCTTTTTCCTGCTTCCCTTCCTCCCCCAAGGCAGGCCATAGAAATGAGAAGCCCTCTTCCTCAAAGCTACCATAAAACCTAAAATATTACTCTAACCTTCCCCCACCTTTCTGAGTAAGAGCTGGTCATAAAGAAATTCTCTGACCTGCCCTTGTCCAATAGTAGGTCATAAGACCCTTGAAGGAAACCAAAATATTTCACCCCAAAATATTCTTTGATGTATTTCAAGATGGCTATTCAGAAAGGCTGGAAATATAAGAATAGCTGAAAAGCTGTCTTTTGAGATTTTCGTCTGTAGAGAAAATCAGCATTGATGCAGCCAGGCTAGGAAAGATTGAGAGTCTGACACCTTAAAGGTCTGAAGGAAACATTTGTCTTCAATTCTTTCAGAGGGCTGCTACCTACAAGGTTTCATCTGAGTAACAGCACCACCTTTGGAGTCCAGACCACCTCTTCTCTCCCTCCCATAACCTGTTTTATCACGACCCAAGCCTCCATTCTTTCTGTAACCTCAAAGTGATATATGTAACAAAGTGTCAACCACCTTCCCTTTCTTTGAGACCTTATATTTTGTTCCACAAGATAATACCTGCCTCTCAGGCTCATACAAGTTCCAAAGACGATCTCGGTTTACAAGTTAATTTGTGTCTTGGGGGTCCATGCATTCTACCTAATAATCATTCACTGTTCCCCAAAAGAATTGTCTATATTCCCCATCTCCTCCCTCCCCTTTGAAAAAGGGTATATAAGCTTCTGTGCCCCAACGAAGGGGTGGAGAAATCACTCAGCGGTTCTCCCTGGTGCACATTAATAAATCTGTATGCCTTTTCTCCTATTAATCTGCCTTTTGTGAGTTGATTTTCAGCGAACTTTGAGACGGTGAAGGGCAAGTTTTCCCTTGGCCCCTGCACACTTATTCCAGGGGTGCCTATCCTATACCCAAGAAGAAGGAGTGCCACAAAAAGAGACCAAGAAGACTCAAAACAGGCAGGCCTTGCTGAGTTCTCCCCAGTCAGTCTATTTCTGATAAATCAATCCCTTTTTGTCCAATCACCTTTCCAAGGAGTTGACCACTCTTTCACTGAATCTAAGTATGAAAAAGAATAGTTTTCTTTTGGGTCTTTGAGTCTTCATTTCTGAAGCCTACCATGTCCTGTAAAGCTTTGATTAAATAAATTTGTTATGCTTTTCTCTTTTTAACCTGTGTTTGTTATGTAAATATCAGCTGTGAACCTTAGACTTGGTGAGGAAATGTATCACATTTTTCTGCACCTACAGTCCCATAGTGACTGATGCAGTGGTCACTGTCTTCACTCATATTATCTGACCACTGAGTGGCATTCCATGGAACTGACTACACGCTTCTTGACACACTTTTATCTCTAGGCCTTTGTGACATCCCCTCTCTTTGTTTTCCTTTCACTTCTCTCTGCTGGTCTTTCTAAGTATCCCCTTCTGACTCTTTTCCTGTATCCCACTTCTGAATGCTGAATGGTTCCAGGACTCAATCCTGAGTCTTTTCTTTTTCTTTGTCTACACTCTTGCTACATGATTTAAATAAGCTACCTAAGAAATTTTTTATCTAGCCCTGACCTCTCTTCTTAGACCCATCATATTCAACCATAAAATTTACATATCCCAATTTACTGTAGTTATGACTTCAACCTCAAGATATCCAAAGACTATCATTTTATATTCTCATGGAAACTTTTGCTGTGTGTTCCCAACCTAAGTATAATACAACCCCTTAGAAGTCATCCCTAATTTTTCCTTTTCCTGTGATTCATAGATCTTATCCATGCACTGCCATGTCCTTTTTTGCCTACCTCCAAAATATTATATGTCCAGAACTACACACTTCTCATCTCCACAGACACCTTGCTGGTCTACGTATCAACACCTTTCATCTGAATTCCTTCCTAATTGGCTTCCTAATTGCCTTGTTGCCATTTATCTTTCCTCCAGTCAACTCTCCACACAAGAGCAAGACAGAATATTTACATCAGAAAATCAGATTCTGCCATTCCAATGTTTGTATGTCCTTTGCTCATTATTTATTGAATTCTGAATTAAAAAATCCATGACCTACTCTACTGATTTCATGTTATGCTACACCTCTTCCCTCTTCATTTATGATGCTTCAGGCACACCAGTCTTATGTTCCAGGAATACATCTAACTTCTCTCTGTTTTAGGGCTTTCACAAGTGTTGTCTCCTTTTTCTAAGTTATTCTGCTCTCTCTCCTTGAGTAGTTGGCTTTTTCTCATGCTTTAGGTTTTAGATGAAATGTCACTTGTATGCCTCTAAATTAGTACTCTACTATTCTTCTAAGAGGGTTACCTACCTCCTCCTGAGTGATCAGTTTTGCACAACAATGGATTTGGGGAGGAGAAAAACTTCATCAAGTTATAAAATATCAAGTTGTATCTTTCCTAAGAGTTTTCTCACTTTACATTCACATAATAAAGAAAATTTACTCTTTTGATCCTTCCCTAAACAAAAAATTGCTGCCTCACAAGGACTTGTCTTGTTTACTTACTTGTGTTGCTCAACTGGGAGCATTCAGTATTTTGGGTGGAACAATCCTTCCTTGTATGGGACTATCACACACGGGGCAACTTCTCTGGCTTTCTGTCAGTAACGCCAGTAGTGCCCCTGGTCGCTATGATAAGCCAACAAGACCCCAACACATTTCCAACTGTCCCTAAGGAAGTAGTACTGCCCCCTGGTTGAGAACAGCTAATAGATTCTGTTAAAAAGAAAATGAGTTTCATCTCTGCCAACACCCTGTTAAGGTTGATAATATTATCTACATGTAAGACTATATGGAAGCTCAGAACAAGCAAATAATTTACCTAATGAATAAATGGTGAATGAAATATCCAATAAAGATTTGTAAGATTCCAACTTCCACCTTCTATGAGATTACTTCTGCAGAAATGCCCATAATATAGAGGAAAGTAATGTTAACTGCCAAAACATGATTCTAATCATAAGGCCACGGATGTTAAAATGAGTGTGAGACAACATTTGATCCAGGGTTCAGGCAAGGTGCCCTAGAAAAGCGGATATTAATCTGATTCTTAGAAAAAGTGGCTGAGAGTATAGTTGGTAGAATGGTCTCATTCAGGCAGAGGGAATATTATGAGTCAAAAGAAATATGGGAAAATTCATAGTAGGTTTTGGGAACAATAAATAATACAACTTGACTATTGTAGGCAAGGGAGTGCTGGGAGCTTTTTGGAAACATTGGCTAGAGCCTTCCTATGTAAAACCTTCAAGAATTTGTACTTGATTCATTAGGCAATAAGGGACCTTTGAATGTTTTGGAAAATCAATGGTCTGAGTGGAAGAGAGGAATCAGAGGAGAAAGAATTAGGTAGCAATTGAGCACTTATCACCTTGAGTCCCCTAGGGATAGCTTTCTTACTGCTTACCCCTAGCTGTCTTACATCTGTAGGTGAGGTGGTCAAGAGACCAGGCTTTGGACTCAGGCAGTATATATCTGAATTCCTGTTTACTCACTTAGTTGCTATATGATTCTGAGCAATTTATGTAACCCTTTCCCACTCGAATTTTTTCTATCTGTAGAATGGTGTTTGTGAGAATTATATGATAATTTAATATACTGATGGACACATAGAAATCACCCAATAAACTATTGCTATTATTATACCTACTATTATTAGGTTATTTGTTTCCTGGAGAAAACACATATTGTTTCCTGGATGGCAGAATCCGTTAATGCTTTTACATCTGTGGAGCCTGCAAGAATTCAAGGCTCTGCATATGAATGCTGTGATGCCACCTCAAGAAGAATGAGACTCTGCCATAATTGAGACATAACACCATGGCTGTGTGTGTGTGCTTGCATACACACACACGTGTTGGAGTGGCAGCTGTCAGCTCACTACTGCACACTCTGGCTTTTTGATGCTCTTCAGTGCTGCTTGAGTTGAAATATTCCAACAAAAACTTCAGTCACTATTTCAACTGTGAGCAACCCCAATAGAACACTCTACATATTACCTTCTCTGAACCCTCTTGACAACTATCAGGAGAGCCAGTGAAATAGGATTAGCTGTTTGGATTTCCTCCATAGTCTTGGTTATTAAGCCAGACATTTTAAGCTAAGCCATTTTAAAGCAGAAAGAGTGAAGCAGAAGGCTAATCAATTATGTCATAACTCAGGCTAAATATTTATGTAAGCTTCCTTCACCAATCAACTTCAGGGACTGAACTCTCTAGATTATACTCATTATCCAAATTCCACTTTATTTTTTCTAAATAATCTTGGGCTAGGTTCTCCCTGGAATATAAAATAAGGGGAGAATAGTTAATAATTATTAAGCCTCAATTATATCCCATGTATTTTGCTTAAACATCATGTTCCTTGTTTAATACTCAAGTATCCACAGAAGCCCAACGAGATTAATCAATTTATAATAGTTAGAGTAAGAATAATAAAAATGATGATGACTTTGTTTCTAGCCCTGTGCTAAGTGCTTCAAGAGGTCATATGGCTGTTGAGCACTGTAGCTGTATTTCAAATACAGTTCTGTTTAACCTCACTTTCCAAACTGACTCTCCTTTCTTCCTCAAGTGGGATTTCGCGTGTTCCTTATTTTGAAATCAAGAGAATAATATTTACCTGCTAAGAGATATTGGAAGAGTATCTAAGAAAATAAATATGAAGAAAGTAACTATTAAGCCTGACCTACATTTGAAAGTTGATAAATGATTACTCTGTTTATTTATTTGCAAAATGCCAAATATTTTACAAATAGAGAATACTGATAATTACTCCTTTATCTCAAAAACTATCACTACCTATTAACAATCAATGACTTAGGGGACTTTGAAGACAAAACCAGCATGAGTGACAAAGAGCATCAAGACTAATGCTAATGTCTGGCAATGGGTGAAATGGCTAGGGCACTATTTGTTATTCTTGCCTTTGTGTGAAGGAATTTGTCAGCTCTTTTCCTCAGAGCAAGTTTTGATTAATGAACTGGAAAAGAGAGCAAGAGGCCACTCTGGACAGAGAGACCTAAACAAAGGGAGGAGACAATAGTAAAAAGTTAAAGTGTATGAATAAAGAAAAACTTCATTTTGTAATTTTTCCTTAGGCAAAATATTGGCCTAATTTCACAATTCAGAAAAGGAAAGAAAAAAAACTTTGAAAAGAAAAAAAAACCTTTAAAAAGGAAAAAATTTTAAAATGAAGGGCTTATATTTGTAGGTATCAGAGAAGGCATGTGGTCAACTTTGTGAAACCCTGTCTCCTTCCCCTTCTACATTCTCCCATTATAATATACTGGCAAGTTTATAACCGTCCTTTTCTCTTTCTTGATGTCAGGCTAAATATTTAGCTTTTCTCTTTCTTAATGTCTTGTGAGTCTTCTGAAAAAAGCTTGAGTATATAGATTGCTCCTGGCCAGAAAAAAATTTCCCCAGCCAACCTGGCTTCCAAGACAGAAAACCAGGAACTAGCAAGCTTTCAACTGTAGGTAACAGATAAAGTAACATTGACCAGAACACATGTTTGAATATAGTTATTTCATTGTCCTTTTGTACTCTCTTTGTCAAAAATTCTTACTTTTATAAACCAATCAGATTGCTTTCATTTTTCAAAGTCCTTGTTGATAGAGCCATAAAAGTTACAAAAAGAAAATATCTGATGAGTTAATCACAGCAATTTTTGTAATTGATTTTGTAAAGGTAAAATGATTACTCCCAATCAGCTTTCAATAATTAATCACCTTATAATCTGGTGCATTCTTGCCTGCTGCAAGAGTGAGATAAACTTTAATGCAGAACAGCAACTATTCCTGAACTGTATGAAAACACTATTCTTATGACGAAAAGCTTCTTTATATTCTTCCCAAAAATAGCTCTAGGAAATAGTTGTAATAAAAAAATAAGGCCACACGCATTTTTTCTAAGATCCTCTTTTATGATCCCCTGCTAAAAATCATATAAGTTGCAAGCAGTCCTGAATTCTTCTGGTCATGTGTAGTTTTTATAAACTTTTCTAGCCAAGGCCAAGCCAATACAGCCAATGAAATCATTCTTCTCCAGCCCCCTACCCTGGTTAAAAATAAAAATATTAAGAAAGATAATAATAGAAGTAATGCTAGTAAATAGACCAAGAAATATGCCCCATATCAAATTAAATCATTTTATACTTTCATAATGAAATTCAAGTTGATATAAATAGATTAGAAAAATTAGAAATATTTTTTTCAGATAAAAAATTCAATGCTTATTCAATTTATTATGATTCTCTTCAGCTCCTATGGTTTACTATTAATACAGTACATATAGTATCCTCTTGACATTCTATAGGAACATTGCTGGTGAAGCCAGTTTTGATTTTCTAAATGAAATATTAATATTGGTTTATAATGGAAAAGCAACTAATAAATATAGAAAAAAAGATAGGCTTCCATTTGGCAATTGCATCTTGTATGTTTTCTATTTGCTGCTATAAAAAACCACCACAGACTTGATGGCTTAAAACAATGTGATTTTATTACCTTACAGTCCTATAAGTCAGAAATCTGACAAGGACATCATTGGGCCAAAAGCAAGGTGTCAGGAAGGCTGGGTTCTTTTCTGGAGGCTCTAGAGAATACATTTTCTTGCCTTTTCCAGATTTCAGATGCATCCCACATTCCTCAGCTCATGCCCCGCTTCCTCCATCTTCAAAGCCAGCAGAGGCAAATCAACCACTTCTCACATCACATCACTCTGGTCTCCTTCCATAGTCACATCTCCCTCTGACTGACTCTCTCTTCTGCCCTTTTCTTCCACTTTTAATAACCCTTCTGGTTAGGTTGAGTTTATCCACACAATGCTGAGTAATTCTCCCAATTTTAAGGTCAGCTGATTAGCAACCTTAATTCCTCTTTGTCACATAACCTAACATATTCATAGGTTTCAGGGATTAGGACATGGACATCAGTAGGACATGGGGGACATTATTCTCTCTACCACAGCAACTATCATAGTAATACTTTATTCAAGCAAGAAGCATCAGTGGATGCTAAAATTAGTGGGAGCAAGTTTTTGGTGTAACAGGATGCTTCCATATCTCCTATCAATATACTTACACAGTGGAAAACAGTAGCTTTAAAGTAGAGTAACCGGTAACCTGGCAGACACCAACATAGCTCAAATTAACAAAGCCAACAATGGGGCATACCAACATCATTGTCTTTGTTTATAGAAAATACATACTGAAGTAATTAAGGATAAAATGACATTTTGTCTTTAACTTAGTTCTAATGACTAATAGTAGAGAAAACAATAATTGTTCATATTATATATAATACAATATATGATATTAGTATTCATAGAATCTGGGTGAAGGATATATGTGTACTACTTTTGCAATAATTCCACAAGTCAAAAATTGTATTAAAATAAAAAGTAAAAAAAAGAAATATATTTAGAGTGTAGAGTTAATGGCACTTGCTAATAGAGTAGTTGTGTAATTGAAGAAAAAAGAAATCAGGGACATAAAAAAGTGTCTGAATAACAGCACATTTACTGAGATTGGAAGTATTGCAGGTGAGACATGTTTGGAGAAAAAACAAAATATTAGAATCTTCAGTATGTAGGTGATATTTGAAGGCACAGTACTAAGTGAGATCATTTAAGGAGAGTTTTAGAGACGGATGAGAAGTGGTTGAGAACTAAGTCCTAGGGAACAATAGCATTGAAAAGTTTATAAACAGGAGAAAGGACAACAAAGGCTCCTACTGAGAAAGACTGAATGATGAGGAGGAGAAAAAACAGGGGAGGATAACATCTTGTAAACCAAGAGAAAAAAATTTTCCACCAGATAAGTGACTAAGCCACAGTGTCAAATGTTAAGGAGAGATTGAGTAAAATGAGACTGAAATTAACCACTGGATGTGGCGATATTGCATTTCTTGGTGACTTTAAAGTAGTGGGGTTGAAAGACTAACTGGTGTGGATCTAAGAGAGAAAGTACAGAAACTGAAAAATGTGAAAACAAAAGGGAAAGAGAATATTTGAAGGAGATTGAATGTGCAAGAGAACATAGAAATGAAGGAGTAGTTACAGTCTAATCAGGCTGTCGTAACAGAATACCACAGACTGGTGGCTGAAACAACAGAAATTTATTTTTTCACAATTCTGGAGACTACAAGTCCAAGAACAAAATGCCATCAGGGTTGATTTCTGGTGAGGCCTGTCTTCCTAGCTTGTACATGGCCACCTCCTCTCTGTGTCCTCACACGACCTCTTAACTGTGCACTCATGAAGAGAGAGAGAGAGAGATCTCTGGTGTCTCTTACTCTTCTTATAAGAACACCTGTCCTATCTTATTAGTGCCCCACAATTATGGCCTCACTTATCCTTAATAACCTCTCAAAAGGCCCTCTATCCAAATGCATTCACACTCAATGTTAGGGCTTCAACATAAGAATTTTGGGAGGACACAATTCAGTCCATAACACAGAGGGATGAGGAACTAAGGAAGCAGTGTGTTTTGCTTTGTGTTTAAGTTGGGTGTCATTTAAACATTGTTTTTTAATGATAACAATTACCAAGTGGAGGCAGAACATTGACAATGCAGGTTACAAGGAGATAATTAGAACAAAGTCCTTCTATAGGGGAGGATTAGATCCAGTGTACAAGGGGAAGGTCTGAAGTAAGACAGGAACAGTTCATTGATTCTATAAAAGGGAAAGCAGTGTTTATGAGAATTTTGTAAGTAGGTCAGTATATTTGGCGGTAAGAAGATGAGGGGATTATTTTCTGGTGGCTCATATTTTTTTCCAAGAAATAAAAAACCAGGGGACAAGCAGAGAGTTAAGAAATAAAGAATGAATGAAGTCTGAGAATATAGAAGAAAGTGTAAAATAGCCTTCTCAGAAGGTAGAGAATAAAGTGGCTAGTGAAATGTAGTAGTATTCCTAAGACTGTCAAGGGCAAGCCTCATTTTAGTGGTCATAAATGTAAGGTGGAATCAGTCAGTAGGTATCTACAATCAGTTGTTCTGTGCTGATCTGGAGTATAATTAGATTTCACCAGGTTGGGATTTTTTGGGGTGAACCAAAGAAGAAGACAGGGGCAAATTAGTTTAGGATTATGCTTGGAAGTGGCTATAGAGATGGACAAACGGAATTTAAACTACACGAAAAGAAAAGGAGAACATGAGGTAATAGAAAGTGAAAAAGTAGAAAGGGCCAATTGACGGGGAGTCAAGTTGTGAATTATAATTATTAGAATTGGGGACAGGAAAGATAGGTGATAGAGACAGAGGTTGGGGGACTAGAATATCAAGATGATATTATAGCTACTTTTAGTGATAAGATCCAGGGCATGACCAGGGAGTAGGTGGATAGGGTAGAATGAACAAAGAGATCATGAGAAACTGACTATTAAGGAACTGAGAAACCAGAGTGTTGGATTAATGGATGTTGAGATCACAATGGATATAGCAGAAAAGGAAAAACATCAATTAAAGTGTTGAAATCTCTCATGAAGGAGGGAGTGACTAGGAGGGTCACAGGCAACTAAAATACCTGATATCATCAACTTCAAAACAGCTAATAATTTACCTCAGAGAGAGAGAGTTAATAATGTCCAGAAACAGCAACAAGAAGCAACATGAAGCCCTACCTTACTTGCAGTCCTGTGTTGATATAGGAGGTGAGAAAAAAACACATTTTCCTCAAGAGGACTTCAGGACAAGCAATGTTTTCTGGGCATGGCTAAGTTAGAAAAAGAAGATGAAGGAAATATATGTGCTATCTTTAATCCTTGTGTTTTAATTGAATTCTTACAGCTGAATTTGTAAAGACTTGGAAATTTTACCATTTTCTAAATTGGCACTCCATGGAAATGAAAAGAGGACTTTCTAACTGGTACATTTTTGATAAGGAATATTTCTTTTTCTTCTAACCTAGTTGAATATAGAGGATGACCCTACTATCAGCCTATTTGTCTTGCTGTGTGATGGAGACCCCTCCCCCAAATTAATCTGTGGGAATTGCTTATAAACGTATCTTGGGAACAATTTTTATTAAATCCAAATAAATGATAAATAGCATGCTTACATCCATTGATATTTATTTCTCCTTTGTTAACTGTGTTGGCAACACCTCAAAATTTTGTGCTATCTGCAAATTTCATTAGCAGGCAATTTATTCCCCCCTGGAGATGATTAATAAAGATGGAAAATAAAACTTGACCTCATGCCAAAGCTCCTGCAGCCTCCCTACTAGCCACTTCCTCACAACTGAACGTGCTGCCATTTATCATGACCTCCCTTTGCACTGGCTCAGCCAGCCTGCCAAATGATGTGACGGTGTTCATGTCCAAGCCAGCTTGAAACACGTTCGAATACTAACTTTCCTGGGACACTGCACTAAATGCTTCAACTATTCTGGCAATAAAACAGACTCTATTTCCAAAGCTACTAGCTTTGTCCTTCTGGAAACAGATACAATGTTTGGCATCATTTACTTTTTATAAGCCAATATAGCCATATTACAGAGTATATTGTTCTCTGGGTGTTTACAAATTCCTTTCAATATCTTTGACTTAAAGAAAAAAATATGTACTGACATTATACATATCATATAACTCTGACTACTCTCTTCTGTTTGAAGTTTTGCACCCTGTCTGCTTTTTCTCAAAGCCTGGCATTATTCCAGTTATTAATGACATTTCAAATACTCTTCTGAGGAGTTTAACAAATGTTGGCCCACTTTGCCTGCTTCTAAGTGATTATGAGATAGACTATTCTGATATTAATATTCTCTGAGTTTGAGTTTAAGTGTAGCCATGGGATCAGGTGGATTTGGGTTGCTTTCTCTTTCTTTTTTTCCCCTGTTCATAAATTTTGTTGAGGAATTTTTGCATAATTAATGAAATCTTTTATGCAATTAGTCTGATTTGGTCATTAAGGCTTAGAGCATTAGATTAATTTTTTCAAGTCTGTTACTTCTTATTAAATAACATAGTGTGTACTTTTACATCAGTCAAAGTCAATTTGAACTTTTATCCTGCAAACCTGATTCAAAAAATCAGCTCACCATTAGAAAGCACTTTAATAGCTGGGATTTTGGTTTGATTTTTTTGGCTTTTTTGGCCTATTTTAACATATGAGTAAAATTTTACTATTATATATGTTAAGGAAAATTTGTCCAAGATCCACACTAGTTTGATTAGAAAATATTTGAACACTCTATCAATTTTACATAAACACTGAGACAAACTATTCCTTCAAAATTATCTTGTAAAAATCTCTAAAATATCTGTTTTAAGGAAAACATAATTATTGGTAAATAACTTTTTCAACTTCTCACTTGTAGCATATATTTAAAATTTTTGGTAAATTAAAAAAATAAAAAGAAGTTGAATGTTGCATCATCTCTGAAAAATAAATGTGAACTTTTAAATAAATTAGTCATTTAAAGAATACCCAAGTGAATACTTTATATTTCCCAAAAGCATTGGAGAAACACCTTGTTATACCATTAGTATACGTATTAGACATCCCAACTGCTTGTTAAAAATGTAACTAGATTTTTCCAGGTATTTGAGAATTTTTGAAAATCTATAATTATAGTTAACAGACTAGGAGTTGGAATATGCACTATGCATTCATACATTTTTGTACATAAGTGTTTTAATATTTACACTTCATTTGTCTCATAGGTTGAACCTGCTAACATGGAGCTGAGAATAGGGGTGATGATTATCGGATTATTCATCATTCAGGTCCCAACAACTACAAAATTGCAAAGGAAAACCAAAGTCATCATGACACGAAAAAAGTTACTAAATAATTGATTACCTATACAATTAGTTTCCAAAAAAATACCCTTATAGTTAAAAGAACACTGATGTTGGGCCGATGTAAAAGTTTTTATTTGTTTTTTAGGCAACTACTTCTCATCTTGGTCTCATCAAAGTAAAAAATAACATCTCCATGGTCAGGGTTAGTTTAGGGACCTGCAATGAAGGATGAGAAAGAGTAAAGCAAAATGCCACAAAATAGGAATATTTGGGGATGAGAAGTCAGGCAGAGGTTATTGTAGGTGAGTAACAGTAGCTAAGACTGGAAAGGAAGCTTGGAGTCCAAATGTGAAGGATGTTGGGTAACATGCCAAGAAGCTGGACTTTTAGTGATAAGAAATGTGAAGCTATTGAAGGATTTAGGCAAAATTATATGAACAGAATTGGGCTATAGAATGATTAATCTTCCATAGTATGGAGGCTGGATGGGAAAAGAAACAGATATAAGGCAGGAAAACTAGTTAAATGAATATTGCAAAAGGCCAGGAGGAAGTAATTAACACAGTAAACAAATATTTACAGAGCTTCTACTATCTGCCCAAAACTCTTCAAGGTGATTAGAATACAAAGAAACAGAAGAGAATAAAATTCCTGACCTCAGACAGCTTACATTTCAGAAGTTGGAGACAGACAATAAACAAAACAATAATAATTAAACTATATAGAGTATTAAGAGATATTAAGTGATTTGGGAAAAATAAACAGTGAAAGAGAATCAGGAACATGGGGAGAGTTAAAAGTTTTCAATAAAGCAGTCAAGGTAGGTGTCACTGTGAAGGCGACTTGAGGAAAACCTCGAGTGAGTAGGTGGCATGAATATCTAGAAGAAACATGTCCCAGGCACAGGAAAGAGCCAAGGGAAAGACCTGAAGGTAGAAGTGCACCTAGCATCTTCAAGACAGAATCAGCAAGCCAGTGCAGCTGCAGTAAGGTGAATAAAGAGGAGTAGGAGGTGGGATTGGAGGGATCGGGTATTGGGATCTGGTAAAGTTTTGCAGGACACTCTGAGGACTGCAGTTTGCTCTGAGGGAAGTAGGTAACTAGCACAGGGTTTGGGCAGAGGAGTGATATGATGCTATTGACGTCTTAAAGAAATCATTATGTTATCAAGAAATGAGTATGTTTTCAAGAAATAATTATAATGTATATATTGAAAATAGACTCTCAGGTGACAGAGCCAGGACACAAGTAAAAGTCAGGATACCTATTGAAGTAATAAAAGGTTAACATATAGAAGTGACTTGGATGAGGGTGCTAGCAGTGGAGGGAATCAGACGTGGTAAGAAGGACCCAGATTGGGATGGCACAAACAGAAATGAAAATGAACTGAGCAAAGATTAATACAGCTTATTAATTTTAAATATGGGTGAGGACAAGGGAGAATATAGTCACTATTTCCAGGTTTAGATTCAGGATGACTGGTAGCACAGTGTTGCCCTTAATAGAAACAGGTAAGTCAGGTGGGAGAGTTAGTTTGAAGGAAGAAAAGCTGGTTTTAGTCACACTAAACAGGAGAAGTTAGTGAATTCTATCAGTCATAGAACTCAGAAAAGAAGTTGGATAAAAATATGTATGTGTATATATTTGTATGCATATGTGTATGTATATGTGCATGTATACACACACACACATATAATTATGGACAGATCTCAGTTTGTGGGACCTGAAGCTTAATTTGAGGGGTCATTGTTAAGAGAAATGAAGCAACATTACAAATAAAAAATTTGGTTTGGGATCTTGGAAGTGGCCAAGGGAAATAAGAGGTGCAGAAGCTTAAACTTCACAGTGAATTCATCTCTGGTGATACCTTAGAAGGCTGAAATCTCCAAAGGAGTCAAAACTGAATATCACTTGAGGGATAATGGGAGCAGACACTCCTGAAAAGTAGAGAAAATGAAAGAAGAATCAGGATAAATCAGTATCACTGAAGTCAAGGACTTCAGTTTCAGGAACTAGAAGTGACTGGGATGGCCAAATATTTGTAAATATCTATAAGAGGTACCATGCTAGGTGCTGGGAACCTGTGACCAAAAGATATGCTGCTTAAGAGCCTATTTCAGAGACTCTGCCAGGTTACAAAGAGTAACAAGTGATCCAGAAGCCAAGAAGATAAAGAACACTCATTTGAGAAACATATCTACATGATTAACTGATTTTCTTGTTTTTCATAAGTATAGATGTATCATCAAGCTAATCACTGCTTTATTTGCTGAGAATGAAAATATACTCTGTAAATACATTAAATGTCTTACCTGTGAAAGGCAACTTAGCATATCTGAGACCATGGACTTTCTAATATCCTCAGAGAGTTTCATGCTTAACTGCATCTATGTGTCTTTGAATAATTCATTTGAATTTACTCACAGTCCCTTTTTTCAGGCCAGCATATTTTTCTAAGAGCTCAAGAAAATTTTTAAAAATCCTCTATTGTTTGTTATTTACACAATTACAACATTTTCATTAAAATAAATTTTATTAATTCTCTAAATTCTCTAATTGTCTAAAGTGTTTGGCTTGGGAAAAATGAAATATCTTAAGTCTTAAAATTATACTATCTTATATTTCATTGTTTTTCTTGTGTGTATTTTAATGATTTGATAACTTTATAGATATTTTTGTCTGTGCTTATGCTTTAATATAAGGCAATTTAAGAGCTTTTTTTCCATTTATAAGTCAATCAAAATATTGTTGGATAATAAGGATTACAAACAAAGTAGTGAGAGGTTAAATAATTTAACCACAAGTCTGAGTTGTAGCGTTTTAATATAAGCTTAAATGTATATGATGCTAAACACCATGAGCCTTAAACCAAACCTTCCCACTTGTGTGTTCTATTGACTGTCTTTTTTTCCTCCAATCTCTTCACCCATTTCTGTCTCTGGAGAGCCTTTCTGTATTAAATGTGCTTAATTAAGTCTCTCATTTAATGACAAAAAACAGTCCCCTTGATGCCATGTCACTTCTAAACACTATTGCACCTTTCCTTTTCACAGCCCATTTTACTGAAAGAGTGTTTTATCTTTACAGTTCCTAGTTCCTTGTCTGTCATTCATGCATGAACTTACTACAATCTGGTTTTCACTCTCCTATCTCAAATTAAACAGCATTTTATTAGTAAATTCAAAGATCACTTGCTGGTCTTTATTTATATGCCTGGACAAAAAAAAAAAGATTCTTCTCTGATTAAATTATGTAATTACAATTACAATGCAACTCTCATAAAAAGTTTGGGACTAAGTACAATCAACTCCTGGTAAGCGTGTGCATTAGTATTCCATATGCCATGGCCATAAGTCAGTATATGTCCCTAGATAGTCAGAGTCTGTTAACAGGATGGGTCAGTTTAGAACACCTTACTTGTAGGTATTCCTATTTTTCCTGTCCTAGTTTTTCAGGAGCTTACACTTGGGCTTGCTTGGCTCGCCGATCCAGGTACAAGGAGTGGAAGTCCAGAGAGACTAAAGTTAAGTGGGCAAGAGAAGCCGGTGAACATTCTCTAGAGGAAAGGAAGGAAGGGTGGATTAGGGACAAAGAAATGAGCCAAAAGGAATTTTAGGAAGTTTAGATTTGTGACATACCATATATATCACCTCCTCAGTGACCTCAAAGATATTTTATAAAAATGTCAATATTTTTAAGACTTTTAGAAGGGTCTTGGGCTGCTTTTGTTATAATTTTACCATACTGACTTGTCTCAGTTTTTCTCAGGATATATGTAGTTATCAGCTAAATTTGAATTTATTGACAATAAATTGATTCAAGCATGTCATCTTTTCTTTCACATTCAGGTCATTTGAAATGCTATTTTCACTGCCTGGGCACTCTCCTCCCTCATCCCCTTGGAAAGACGAACTCCTACTTTTTCCTCAGAACCTAATTTGATCTTTGAAAACCCTCCCTGCTGTCTAGTGCATAACTAATTTCCTCAAAGGCAGCAAGCATAAAATTTTTGAAAAGACTGCCCAAATGAGCTATTCAATCCACCCCTCATTGCAAATTTCTGCCCTAGGAGAATGGGAAATGCATGGTGCTTCCAAAGATAGCTTTGATGGACATCCAGGTAAAATGAGTCACAGTACTTACTCTCAGACTCTTAGCATGAGTGAATCCAAATGGATCCCCAACATCAAATCTTGTTTTACTAAACATATCTCTTTGTCGTAGAAGGGTTTTGTATTTTAGGTTGCATTGGCAGTTACACACATTGGTTTTATTTTGTCAAGGTTTTTGTTTTTCTTGACATTTTACTGTCTATAGGGTTCCTGTCAAAAATATCTATGGTGTAACTGTAATGTGCATTTGCGTGGTGGCTGAATGTTATTATTTTTGCATTTGAGAAACTAATTAAATACCCCGCTTCTCTAAATTCTGAGTAATTAATGAAGTGTGTAAGAATTAGCAGCTGGAGGTAGCACACTGTGATTTTTTCCTCTATCATAGTCCATAGTAAGTGCCTAAAATAAACAATAATCATTCATTATTTGCTCTATTTTAGAACTTTGATTTTAATAAATGCAAGAGAAATAGGAAAATAAAGTGGCTCAGTTGTGAGTTTGTTTTTGTTTTGTTTTGTTTTTATTTTTCAAATTTTTAGTTCAATAAGGATCTGTATTATCCCATGGAGAGGAATTCCATGTTGGTGGATAACTCACCAGAATGTGTTGAGCTGACAGAATATGTGCCATAGGAAGCTGAGAGAAGATTTGCTTTCTTTTGCCATGAATTTGTAATCGGAACTTGAATCTTTCTGTATCTAGGTTGGCAGTTCTCAAAATTCTCTGTATATGATGGCTGGAAATAGAGGCAAAGTCAAGTCAGAAAGCAAAAGCACTATGTTAAACAGATGTTCATGGATCTTTCTATTCTATAAGAACCCTGAATTCCCAGTGTGTCCAATAGAATTCAGTGTGATTGGTGTTATACAACATCATCTCTGTCCTACGTCTGCACAATTCCCACATTCCAAGTCTCCCTCCTGTCAAGATCCTTTACCCAGAGTCCTAACTCGCTCACTGTCTTCAGGGAATTACTTCTTCCAGTTCTTTTCTAAAGAGTTTGTGTCCATGAGATAACTGTTGTTTTACTGTTACTTTCTAAAAGTAATTTTAATCTTGCTTGCTTTGATGGGTTAACTATTGATATCTAGCCAAAGATTTTTCTCCTGATTGTCCTCATTAGAAAATTTTAGAATAGTGCACAATTTTAAGGGAAACCAGGAACGGGCAGTTTTCTACTGCCCTTGGCAAACTGTGTTGGACTACGTCTCAGTGTCCAAAATGTGTTCTAGCTCTTGTGAATTTTAACTGTTCCAGTATATTTCTACAGCAGAGTACATGGAGGTCTGAAATCTTTCTTTCTTCCAAATTCCTAATTTTCCTTCTTATACATACGTGAAACAGTATAGCAAAAAAGAAAAGAAAAGAAAAGAAAAAAGAAGTTGAGTTGCAGAGCATAGAACACAGTGACCCAACGATACCAGAAGTCCAACGAGACTGGGCAGTGTTCTAATTAACACAAGGTACCTAAAAGTTTATGTTAATATTAACCTCTCAGAATAAAACCTCAGCTCTGCAAATGTCACTCCTTTCTAAGGTTCAGGGAAGTTCAATGCACAAAAAAGTAGATTATCTTTAGAAATAAAAGAAATTATAAATTAACTCTGATTGAAGAACCTTTTTCCCTGCCTTGAAAATTGCTGAAGCTCCTCCCTTCAAGGAACTACAGTCGACTTCCTGTCCTTCACTTGATGTGATGTTAATTATATACCTGTCAGCCTACCTACTCTATTTAGAAGGCAAGTTGCACATTTTTCCAACAACCCACCACTTAGTTCTCTTCCAATTTTTAAATAGTGCTGACTGGTACTTTTTAATTAAGATTTGACAGTTGAAATTTGCATTCTAAAAGCTCACTGAATTCCATGGAATTAGATGGCCTATTTTATCCTACACATATATACCACAGTTGTTTCTGGGCCACTTTGTTGAATGTACAAAAGGATTTCCTGTCCCTAGGTTTCAATAGCATAAGTTCTGCAGCCTATAGACAATTTGGCCTTTAAACTATTACAAATTAGTATTTGCAATAGACAATTTGGCCTTTAAACTATTACAAATTAGTATTTGCAATATCATGTTCTGTTAATGTTGGGTAATTTAGCATGGTAGGGAATTTGTGTAACTTTTAAAATACTTGTCCTTGTACTATTCATTATTGATTTATATTAACTACAAGCAAAGGAATTTGTTGCAGCTTACTGGATTTTAATCTCATAAGTCTGTGGCTAATGCTGAGGTTTTGGTATGTATTAAGTGATAGAGACTACATTAATGGAGAAATAAATTTTAGGTGCATAGAAGAAAAACCTAGATGAGTGAAAAATTATGTTAATGCCCAATTGTTGTTATTGGTAATAACCATATTTTTAAAAAACATGTGTTCCAGGCAAAAGCTTATTTATGAAGATAAATGAGTTTATTCTCTAAATAGTTTAGCAGCATATAAAACAGATATTAACTCTCAAATATATTACTTTCCAGCTATCCTGATAGTAAAAATGGCTTTTGCAAAGACTACAGGATTTAAAAATATTTTAAATTACATATCAAAATAATATCATGTTACATATAATAAACACTGTGATGTTACAAATGACAGAATTAAACATAGTTTTGGGAAACACATGTATGTTATTTATCTAAAAAAGGAGTTATTTCTAAATTATGTATAAATATATAATTCTACTTAAAACTTAGGGAAAGTGTATAAAAAGCACTAAGCAATTAGTAAAAAGAACTGATTTTGCAAAATCATGGTGGAGTAGGTTTATCTCAAATCACAGAAACTTCCTTTGACCTCACTACCAGATGGTAGTAATGTAAGGAAGGGTGAGTATGTATAGAGGAGGAGACTTTGTTTTCTAAAATATCCTTCAACTCCACTTTTATCAAGTAAAATTACTCAAAATGGGTCAAAGTATCATTCCTAATATGTAAACTTGACATCAAAACAAGTGTTTTAGATGTCCTATTCTAACATGATTATCAAATCTAAATACACTTTACACTGAAATTCTGAAGATGTGATTGAATGATAAAATTCCCAAGAGAATTTTAAAAGGATTCAGAGTCTATACAACATAATATTTAAAATGTCCAGAATACAATTTAAAAAATTTTGACATACAAAGAACCAGAAACATTTGACCCATTCCCAAAGGAAAAGGCAATCAACACATGCTAACCCTGAGATAATGCAAATGGCATATCATTAGTGTATTGGTCTGTTAGAGATGCCATAACAAAATACCACAGACTGGGTGGCTTAAGCGACATAATTTATTTTCTCACAGTTCTGGAGGCTGGAAGTCCGAGATCAAGGTATCAGGGTTGGTGACTGGTGAGGCTCCTTCCTGGCTTATAGATGGCTGCCTTCTCTCTGTGTCCTTACATGACCTTTCCTCTGTGTGCATGCAGAAAGATAGAGATCTCTGGTGGGTGTCTCTTCCTCTTCTCATAAGGACACCAGTCCTATCAGATTAGTGCCCCACTCTTACAACCTCATTTATCTGCCTCCCTTAATATCCTCCCTAAAGGCTCTTTCTCCAAATACAGTCACATTGGGGGTTAGGATTTCAGCATATGAATTTTAGAGGGACACAATTCGGTCCACAACAGTCAGACAAACATTAAAGCAACTATAAACACTATATTTCATGAAATAAAGGAAAACATACTTGAAAAAATTGGAAAAACTTGTGTTGAAAAATACAATTTATAAAATAAAAAAAATCACAAGAAGGGTTAAAATAATGAAACAGAAATGGAAGAAATTGAGGGTAGTGAAATTGAGGGTAGATCAACAGAAATTATACAATCTGAAGAAGAGGAAAATAAAAGATTGAAAAATAAATAAGTTAAGCTGAGGAACTGTGACATTTTTGTCATTAATGTTCCAGAAGGAGAGGAGAAAGAAATTGGTGTAAAATAAAATTTTAAAGAAATAATGTTTGAAAACTTCTCAAACTTAGTGAAAGATCCAAATTTAAAGATTTAAAAAGCTCAACACCTACAAAAAATAGAATAAAAGCAAAGTAAAATTTGCTTAAATACATTAAATTCAAACTACTACAAAACAAGAGACAAAGAAAACAATCTTGAATGCACTCAGATAAAAGTGATAGAGTACACATAGGTGAAAACAATTTTACTACTATGGAATTCTTACACAAAAACTTAGAGGTGGAAAAACATCTTTATAGTGCTGGAAAAAAAGATAAGTGTCAACCCAAAATTCTATACCCAGAGAAAACATACTTTGGGAATGAAGAAAAAATAAAGACATCCATAGATGAAAGAAAATAAAAGAGAATTTGTAGTCAGCAGACTTTCTGTAGAAGAAATGCTATAAAAAATTCATCAGGCTGAAACAAAATGGTATAAGAGGAAAACTTGGAATATCAAGAACAAAAGAAGAGCAAGAAAAATGCTAAATATCTGAAAAAATATAAAAGTCTATTTTTCTCCTCTTAGGTTCTGGGAAATATGCTTGAATTTTGAAGGTATAAATGGTAACACTTTCTGGTAACATTTTCAAGGTATGTTAATGCAACACATATGATAATTTGTAGCATAAGGGAGCAGAGGAAATATAAAGAGGTCTGAAGGATTTTAGGACATCTACATTTTGCTGACAAAATTTTTAAAATGTTACCTCTAAATAGAATATACACATTACATATGCATATTATAATCTTTGCATCAATGACAAAAGAAATACAAGGAGCTAAAAGCCAATAAATAAATTAAAATACAGCACTAAAAACATTTAAATAATCAAAAAGAAGTCAGTAAAGGAAAAATAGAACAACTAAAATCAGAGGGGACAAATAGAAAAAAAATTTAAACATATCAATGATTAAATATTCTAAACACAACAATTAAAATAAAGATTGTCAGATTGGATTAAAAATATCTATCTATATATTTATCAATAAACCTGCTTTAATACATAGGTTAATTAAAAGAATGAAATGAATATATCATGAAAATAATAATCCAAAGAAAGTTGGAGTGGCTAAATTACTATCAGATAAAGTAGACTTCAGAAGAAGGATTATTACCAGAAATAAAGAGATACATTGCATAATAATAGCAAGTTCAATTCAATAAGAAGATATGATGATCATAAATGGGTGTACATCTAGCAAAAGGGCTTCAAATATATGAAGCAAAAAACAAAATAAATTTTTAAAAAAAGATAAATCCACAATATAGTTGGAGCCTTCAATACTTCTCTCTCAGTAATAGATAGATCAATTAGACAGAACATCAACAAAGACAAAAACACATGAACAGCGTTACCAGCCACCTTGACCTAATTAATATTTATAAAACAATCCATTCACAGAACACATTTTTTTTCAAGTGCAGCTGGAATATTTACCAAGATGGACAATATTCTGGATAACAATACAAACCTTAAGAAATTTAAATGAATTAAAGTTATACAAATTATATTCACTGACCATGTCATCATTTTATTATAAATCAATAAAAGAAAGGTATCTGAAGATTTTCCAAATATTTAGAAATTAAAACACATGCTCCTAAAAATTTCATGGGTCAAAGAGTACATCTCAATATATATTAGAAAATATTTGGAGCTAAACAATAGAACATACCAACATTTGTAGGGTGAAGCTACAGCAGTGCTGAAAGGAATATTTATAGTATTAAGTACATGCTAATATTACAAAAGAAGAAAGGTCTCAAATCAATAATCTAAGCTTAAGAAAGTAGCAGAAGAACAACTTAATTGTGAATAAAGCAGAAGGAAGGAAATAACAAAGAGCAGAAACCAGTGAAATTTAAAACTGAAAAATGATAGAGAAAAATCAATGAAACCAAATAGGCTTTTTTGAAAAGATAGGTAAAATTCATAAAATTCTAGTCAAAACAAAAAAGGAAAAAGGAGAGAAGACATCAATTACCAATTTTAGGAATGAAAGAAGGGATGTCAAGACAGACTCTACAGATATTCAAAAGGTGATAGGTGAATACTAAGAACAATTCTATGCCCATAAATTCAACATAGATGACATGGACTAATTTCTTAAAGTATATAAACTATAAAAATTCACTCAAAAAAGATCAATAATCTGGATAATCCTATACTTATTAATCAAATAAAATGAATCCATACTTTAAAACATTCCAACAAAGAAAACTCCAGGCACGTATGATTTTACTTGTACATTCTCCCAAGCATATAAGAAATAAATAATACCTAAACTGTTCCACAAAATATAAGAGGATCAAATAATTCACAATCCATTTTATAAGGCCAGCATTTTCCTTATACCAACATCAGACAAAGACATTACAAGAAAAGGATACTGACTATAGACCCAAATCCTTCATGAACATAAAGGTAATTCTTAACTTAATATTAGCAAATCAATCCAGCAATATATAAAAAATTAACATCCTGACCAAATGGGGTTGACCAAGGAAGGTAAGTCTGTTTCACAATTCAAAAACCAATCAATATAATTCACTATATGAATAGATGAAATATATATATGATTATCTCATTATACAGAAATATCATTAAACAAAATTTAACATTCACTCATGATTAAAAAACAGTAAACTAAGAATGGAAGAAAATTTCTTTAATATTATAAAATATATTTTTCAAAAGACTATATGCCATAGTTAACATGACATTTAATGGTTAAATACTAAATGTTACTCCCCTAAGACTGGGAAAAAGGCAAAGATATAAAGTTGTACCACCCCTATTCAATATACTACTGGAGGTCCTAGCCAGTGCATTAAGAAAAGAAGAATTAAAATACATAGATGTTGGAAAGAAAGAAATAAAGCTGTCTTTATTTGCAGGAGACATGACTATATACACAGAAAACCCCAGGGAATATACTAAAACCACTCAAATTAATATATCTAGGTGGCAAGGTACAAATACCTCTGTGTAGAGGTATACAGAGGAATTTATACACACGCACACACGCACACACACACATACACTAGCAATAAATAATTAGAAACTGAAATCAAGGAAAGTCTACCATTTAAAATAGCATCAAAACCATGAAATATTTAGATATAAATCTAGCAAAGTATGTACAGGATATAAATACTGGAAATTACAAAGCAAAGATAAAAAATTTCTAAGCTCTAAGTAAACAGGAGAATTATCATATTCATGATTTGGAAGACAATATTTTTAAGAAGTTAATCTCCAGTTCTCCAGAGAAACAGAATCAATAAAATTTTATGGAATATACACACACACACACACACACAACACACACATATATAGAGAGAATATAATAAGATTGCGTACATGTATAAAGACAGACAGAGAGACTGAGAGAGAGAAAGAGAGAGAGAGATTTTAAGGGATCAATTCATGCAATTAAGGAGGCTGGCAAATCTAAAATCTGCAAGGTGGGCCTGCAGGGAAGAGCCATTACTGTGGTTCAAGTTCAAAGCCTGTCTGCTGGTAGAATTCTTTCTTGCTTTAAGGAGATAATTCTTTTGTGCTATTCAGGCCTTTCACTCCCTGAATAAGGCCCACCCACATTATGGGAAACAATCTTCTTTATGCAAAATCCTCTGATTTAAATGTTAATCTCATCCAAAAACAACCTCACAGAAACTTTCAGAATAATGTTTGACCAAATATCCAGTACCATAACCTCACCAAGGTGACACATAAAAATAACCATCATGTCTCCCAAACTATTCTACAGATTCAATAAAATCCTAATCATTTTCCCAGTATCATTTCTTTAAGTCAGAAGAAGATTATAAAATGTATAAGGAAAACAATGGACCTAGATTACTCAAAATAGCTTTGAAAATAACAAATTATTTTGGAGGACTTACTGTACCATATCTAAAGACTTAATATGCATTTACACAGTAATTTAGACAGTGTAGTATTTGCAGGAGGATAAATACATACTTCAGTGGACTATAATAGAGTCCACCAATAGACCCACACATATGCAATTGAGTTTTAATAAAGGTGCAAAGTCAATTCAATGGAGAAAGAATAGTCCACTCAACAAATTGGACTAGAGCAATTTGACAACCATGTGCAAAACAAGAAGGAGAAGAAGAAAAGAAAAAGGAAAAAAATAAAAAACAAAACACCCCCAATTCATACTTTTCATTTTATACAAAAACTTACTCAAAATTGTTTATAGACCTATGTGTAAAATTTAAAACTCTCAAATGTCTGGAATAAAATATAAGAAAAATATCTGTGACTTCATATTAGGCAAATATTTCTTAGGTATAACACTAAAATCACAATCCATAAAAGAAAAAAAAATGTATAAATTGGACTTCATCAAAATTAAAAAGTACTCTTTAAAAACATGGTTAAGAGATAGAGTTTCAAGATGGCTGACTAGAAACATTGGTTTCCAGTTCTCCTTAGAAAGAAGAAAAAGTTGCAGGCAAATAATCATGGCCCAAGTGTAATACTGAGAGAAAGTGTCAGAACCTACCGGAGAACCCACAGGAAGAAGATGGGGTGCAGAAAGAAGGAACAAGAGTTTGGCAGAGGTCCATCCCTAGGGAACTTGGAGTCCCTTGGAAACGGTAGGTGAGGGTGTTTCCTTTTGTTCCCCTCACTCCTGGTCAGACTGCCTGCTCCCAAACTGTCAGAGAACTCATCCACCCTCCAGATCCCAAGCACATTGCAGTCAGTCACCTGCCCTCCCCACAGGTCCCAGCTCAGGCAGTGGGCACAGTACCGGTTGTGCACCCTTTGTGGGCCTCTGTCCTGCCCAGGGGTTCTCAGCTCTTCTTTCTCTGCATCATTGGATCCCCCACAAACACTCCCCAGCACCTGCCCAGACTGTGACAACCACAAAAGTCCACTGGGACCCAGGGTTGCTGCAGGATTGCAGGAGTTCTTACCCATAAAGTAGGCTGCCTCTAGGGAAAGGGAAAGTATCCTGAACCCAAACACCCCTTAGGACAAGGGAAACCAGAGTGCACACACTTCTCCACCTGAAAGCTCCCTGCCTGTGATCTGAAGGCGTTCATGCCCCTCTCAAGGAAAGTGATGCAGAGCAGGGTATATACGAGAGGAGAATGGTTCTACCCAAGAAGACAAATGGTGCCTGGGAAGGAATGTGGAAATGGGGACTTCTCCCCTTCCACTCATTGGTGCAGTCATAGCCACACCTCCTCACACAGGGGTTGGGCACATGGGTGTGCCAGGGTACAGCCAGTCCTGGAATTTAGGGGGGCTGCACACTAACTAACAGAATGCTCACCACGTAAGGTTTTCCATGGAGGGTGCCACCCATTTCACTCCTTACACAGAGAAGCGGCATTTTTGCAGCTGTCCAGGGAATGTCAGCACGTAGCTCTCCACATCACTGGATGCCTGACAAACATTCTCCAGCACCCAATAGGACTACGATAGCCACAGGGGACCAATGCATCCCAGGGGAACTGCAGGATTCCTTGAATTATAACACTGAGGGAAAATGGCCTCTAAGAGAGAGGAGAGTGCATCACATTTGGGGGGAGGGTCAGGTTGAGCGTGGTGGCACTAGGGACAAAGGAAACCAGAGTGCATGCTCTCCTCCATTCTGGGACTTCTCCTCCCTCCCCTCCCAATGCTGCAGACCCAGCTGGGGCTGTTTTCCCAGGGGGCTGTCAGAGTACTAAGGTGGGGCAGGGGGGGTCATTCCAGGACATTCAGGAATGGCTATACCCCTACTGACAGGATGTCCACAATTCCCAGGCCTGCAATGAGGGCAGAGACCACACACTCCCTTTAAGGAGTGGCAGCTTCCTGCAGTAGAATACCTGTAGTCTCAAAGCTGCCTATTTGAGGTTGAGGGAAGTTTCACCCCCAAGCCATCTGGGCAGAAAACTTCAAGGACAAGCTTTTTTCCAGGCCCTCAGCTATTTTATAGCCTGGAGGAAAACAAAAGTGTCTATCTGAACTGAAAGTCAGGAGCCTCAGGACAGTGGTGTGATAGGGAAGTGGATTCACCACATAAACAGAATTAAAAAAAAAAAGATATGATATCTCAATAGATGCAGAAAAATCATTCCATGAAGTCCAGCAGCCCTCAACAAACTAGGCATGAAATGAACATATCTCAAAATAATAAAAGCCATATGTGACAAACCCACAGTCAACAGCATACAGAATGGGGAAAATTGAAAGCATTCCCTCTAAGAACTGGAAGACAAGGACACCCACTTTTACCACTTCTATTCGACATAGTACTGGAATTCCTAGCCAAAACAATCAGGCAAGAGAAGGAAATAAATGGCATCCAAGTTTGAAAAGAGGAAGGCAAATTATCTTTGTTTGCTGATGATATGATCTTATACCTAGAAAACCCTAAAGACTCCTCCAAAAAACTCCTAGATTTGATAAACAAATGTAGTAAAGTCTCAAGTTACAAAATCAATGCACACAGATCAGTAGCATTTCTATACACCAATAACAACCAAGCTAAGAATCAAATCAAGGACTCAAACCCATTTATAGTACCTGCAAATATATACATACCCCTAGGAATACACTTAACCAAGGAGGTGAAAGTTCTCTACAAGGAAAACTATAAAAACTGATGAGAAAATCATAGATGACACAAATAAATGGAAAAAACCTACCATTCTCATGAATTAAAAGAATCAAGATTATTAAAATGGCCATACTGCCCAAAGCAATCCACAATTTCAATGTAATTCCTATCAATATATCAATATCATTTTTTAAAGAATTAGAGAAAACAATCCTAAAATTCATATGAAACCACAAAGAACTTGAATAGCCAAAGCAATCCTAACCAAAAGGAACACAGCTGGAGGCATCACATTACCTGACTTCAAATTATAATACAAGAATATAGTAAGCAAAACAGCATGGTATGGATATAAAAGTAGACAGAGAGATCAATGGAGCAGAATAGAGAACCTAGAAATAAAGCCATATATCTACAACCAACTGATCTTCAACAAAGACATTGGGGAAAGGAGGCCCTAATCAATACATGGTGCTGGGAAAATTGAATAGCCTCATGCAAAAGAATGAAACTGGATCCCTACCTCTTACCATATACAAAAATTAACTCAAGATGAATTAAAGACTTAAATGTAAGACCTGAAACCATAAAAATTCTAGAAGAAAACCCAGGAAAAACTTTTGGACATTGGCCTAGGCAAAGAATTTATGACTAAGACCCCAAAAGCAAATGCAACAAAATCAAAAATAAACAAATGGGGCTTAATTAAACCAAAAATCTTCTGCACAACAAAAGAAATAATCAACAGAGTAAATAGACAACCTACAGAATGGGATAAAATATTTGTAAACTATGCATCCAAAAAGAGACTGATATAAAGAATATGTAAGGAACTCAAACAACTCAGCAAGAAAAAAACAAATAACCCCATTAAAAAGTGGGCAAAGACACGGATAGATTTTTTCAAAAGAAGATATACAAATGGCCAATAAACATATAAAAAAATGCTCAACATCATTAATAATCAGAGAAATGCAAATTGAAACCACAATGAGATAAGGCCTTACCCTAGTCAGAATGGCCATGATCAAAAAGTCAAAAAACAATACATGTTGGCTGGCATGGATGCAGTGAAAAGGGAACACTTATTCATTGTTGGGGGAAATGTAAATTAGTACAAACTCTCAAACTCTATGGGAAACAGCGTGGAGATTCCTCAAAGAACTAAAAGTAGACCTACCATTCAATCCAGCAATCCCACTACTGGGTATCTACCCAAAGGAAAAGAAGTCATTTCATTAAAAAGACACCTGCACCTGAATGTTTATCTCAGCACAATTCACAATAGCAAAGATATGGAATCAACCTAAGTGTCCACCACCTGATGAGTGGATAAAGAAAATGTGGTATTTATATACCATGGAGTACTACTCAACCATAAAAAAGAATGTAGTAATGTTTTTTTGCAGAACTTGGATGCAACTGGAGGCCATTTTCCTGAGTGAAGTAATTCAAGAATGGAGAATCAAATGCTGCATGTTCTCACTTATAAGTATGTGTGGTCATACAGAGTAGAGTAATAGACATTGAAAACTCCAAAGGTGGGAGAATGGGAGGGGGGTGAGGGACAAAAAATTATCTATTGGGTACCAGGTATGCTATTAGGGTGATCAGTGCACTAAAAGGCCAGACCTCAATGCTATACAATGTATCCATGTAACAAAATTGTACTTGTACCCCTAAATCTATTGAAATAAAAACAATTTCAAATTTAAAAAAATTAAAAATATCATTAACAGAATGAAAAGGGAAGGCTACAAAACATAAGAAAACATTTGCAGAACACATATCTGATAAAGGACTTTTTACCAGAATAAACAAAAAGCACTTACAATTCAATAGTAAAATAAACAACCGAATTAAAAAATGAAAAAAGATTTGAGCAGACATCATCAAATTAAATATATGGATAACAAATAGACACATGAAAGGATGTTCAACATCATTAGTCATTAAGGAAAAACAAATTAAAGTCCTATGCCACTTAAAGATAGCAATACATTCTGAGAAATGCATTGTTAGGCAATTTAGTCATTATGTGAACATCACAGACTGTACTTACACAAACCTAGATGGTACAGCCTACTACACACCTAGTCTACATTGTATAGCTGTAGACCTGTGCAACAAGTGACTGCACTGAATACTATGGGCAATTGTAACACAATAGTATTTGTGTATCTGAACATATATAAATATAGAAAAGGTACAATAAAAAATGGTATTATAATCTTATGGGATCACCATTGTATAGGCAGTTCATCATTGACCAAAATGTCATTATGCTGCACATGACAGTACATGTAAAAAGATATGCCACTACAATCTATTAGAATGGGTAAAATAAAAGAAAAAAGAACTCAACAATACGAGGTGCAAGGGAAGAATCTCCCCTACTGGTGCAAATACAAAATTCTATGGACACTTTAGAAAATAGTTTGGCATTGTCTTGTAATGCTAAACCTTTACTGTCATATGATCCAGTAATCCCATCCTAGGTCTTTAACTAAAAGAAATAACCTTTACATGAATGTTTATCACGGCTTTACTCATAATCATTCCAAAATGAAAACAACTCAAGTGTCCTTCAGCTATGAATGAATAAACTAAATGTTGTACATATTCAGCAACAAAAAGGAAATTACTGGTACATGCAAAAACATGTATGTATTATTGTAAGTAAAAGAAGCCAGACTCAAAAGGGTACATGATGCATGGTTCCCTTTATTTAATATCTGTAAAAGGCAAGTTTACAGCACAGAATATAGATCTGTGATTGCCAGAGCCTGAAACTGGGGGAAGGATTTAACTCAAAGGGACATCACAAGGGTTTGTGGTAGTAGTTACATCCATTGGATGAATTTGTCAAACCATAGAATCATACACCAAAAATACACATTTTACTCTTTTGAAATAATGAATTCAACAAATTACAATAGAAAATAGATAAATGATAGAATATTTCCTCCAGATGGATATTCCAATTTAATTGGTCTAGAGGTGTGCCCTGGCATTAGTGTTTTATTTTTGTTTTTGTAACTCTGATCTCTTGATTTTCACAAGAATTAATTGAGAAGTTATTATCTTTAATTCTTCTTCATGGAGGCTGGATTACAACCACAAAGACTGTGCTCAGAAGCCAAGAGAACAAATATTACAGGTTTAGGAATGGGATTCCCTTGGGGACACTGAGAGATCCCTGAGCTAGAAGTCAGAAGATCTGTGCTTGTAATTCTGGCTCTGTCACCTTCTTGCATCTGTTCTTGGGCAATCAACAGGGCAGCTCCTGTACTTAACTCTATTTATAACATGAGTGGTTTGACCTAATAAGCTTTTTACTCTCTTCCACCTCTGACATGTTAAGATTCAGGAGCTAAAGATTCTATCTCTAGATTGGTCCTTAATTTGCTTTCAAAACAGTTCACTAATTCTGAGTCTCAAATTTTTCACCTGTTAAATTGGAAAAGGGCAGTGTGAGTAAAAAAATCAATGAGTAGAGAAAAAACCATATATTCCTTCTCTCTGTGACGCTGCCAGCCAGTATAGAAACTCGTATTCTCTTGGGCATAATCAGCAGAAACCACTACCCCTTCTCCACTTTTTGCTAGCTTCTCCCCACAAGAGTAAGAATGATTTATCTGGTTGCTAAAATGGCAAGATATTGACAGACAGTCATTCACACTTCTCTGTTGAGGGGAGAGAACATGCTAAAGGTCACTTACAAAGGGACCTTCCTCTCCAGAGCTCTCTGCTTTCACCTATATATGCCTCAGGTCACAATCCTCTTCTTAGCTAACTGCTGACCCAACTCCCTACAGGCAGGTCCCAGATTCAAGGCTGGGGTTGGAGGCGGGGGAGGAGTGTGAGAAAGCCCATTTTGGCCACACAGAATAATGGGTTCATAAATGTTTAATAATTGTCTTTCTTGAGATGGGGAGAAGAGCTCTGAATTGTAACATTATATTTCCAAAGGGTGAGGAGTCACACTATGGTAGATTTCAGTCTACCAAAGTGATGTAACTGCATGCAAAATTGGGAAGAGATGTGCATAATTGGCTCTTGTGCTTACAAACCAGCAACTCCAGCCTATCACTAGCCACAGACACAGATCCAAATCATGTAGCCCAATTAAATTTTATAAGCAATAAAGCTGATACTTAGAAATAAATTACATTGATACCATTTCTTACCAATCAGATTCTCAAATATGCAAAAGATTCACCATCTACTCAGTTGACAAGGCTGTGCTCATAATTTTTGCTGGGAGTGCAAAATGTCATTAACCCATATCAAAGGGACTTTACCAATATCCATAAAGAATGCATACATATTTACCCTTAAGTATTCAAACTCCTTAACTAATTAATGGGTGCTAAAACACTGGATGGGAGTTTGTCAACAAACAGAAATTCACACTGCTCAAAGTACCAGAGATCACTTTTTTTTTTACTATAAAAGAAAAAAAATTATATTTAAAATGGGAAAAATATACAGCAGATACAACCTTAATTAAGAGATCAGGTTAATATTACCAATTATGAGAGAAACTGAAATCATATGCTTTCTAATGTGATGGACTGAGAAGGACACATCTATCTTCATAGTATTCCTGCTAAAGGGAGATAAGGATAAATTGAATAGTGTTCCTGATTGCATCTGGATTTATTTTTTAAAAAGCCATTAAGGATCTTATTTGGTAAGCTAGTATGATTTTTTTGAATTGGCTTTGTAAATATAATATTTGTATTGTAGTCATGTAGGAGAATATTCTTGTTCTTAGAAGATACACACTAAGGGGTGAGGTGTTATGATGTCTACAATATTCTCTTAAGAGGTTCCAAAGAAAAATGGTCTGAACCTATAATATATAAATGAGAATGATAAATTAAATGAGAGAGAGAAAGCAAATATAGTGATTTGTTAATAGTAATACTAAGTAAAGGATATGCATGCTGGTGTTCATTGAGCTATTCTTTCAAATTTAATTTTGACAATGTTCAATAAAATTTTTTAAAAATAAATGAGAAATAAAAAAATAATTGGACATGAGGTTAAATACATATACATACAAGTATGTTTGTTATGATGCTGATACAATACAATGTTGCAAACAAACTCAATTTCAATTTTAGAAACATGATTAAATAAATTCTGGCATCTATATGATAGATACAGCAGTGAAAGTGATGACACATATTTTTTATTTATTATAATTGCCTTTGGGTGTTGGGATTTAAACTAATTTGATTCTTTTTTCCCCTTATCTCCTTTTTCTAGTTTTTTTATGCAATGTTTGTTTTGTTGCAAAATTTAAAAATCAAAATATATAAAATACAGAAAAGATGAAATAATATTTTTTCTTTTTTCTATTTCAGAATACTACAGGGGTACAAATGCTTTGGTCACATAAATTGCCTTTGTACCATTTAAGTCAAAGCCATAAGTGTGCCCTTTCCCCAGATAGTGTGCATTGCACCCATTATGTGTGAATTTACCCATCCCCTCTTCCCCCCCAACCTGCTTAATTTCTGATGAATGTTATTCCATATGTGCACATAAGTGTTGATCAATTAGTTCCAATTTAATGGTGAGTACATGTGGTGTTTGTTTTTCCATTCTTGTGATACTTCACTTTGAACAATGGTTTCAAGTTCCATCCAGGTTAATACAAGAGGCATTAGTTCACCATTGTTTTCATGGCTTAGTAGTACTCCATGGTATACATATACCACATGTCGTTAATCCACTCATGTATTGATAGGCACTTGGGTTGTTTCCACATCTTTGCAATTGTGAATTGTGCTGCTATAAACATTCGAGTGCAGGTATCTTTTTATAGAATGTTTTTCCCCCCTTTGGGTAAATACCCAGTAGTGGGATTGCTGGATCAAATGGTAGTTCTATTTTTAGTTCTTTGAGGTATCTCCATACTACTTTCCATAGAGGTTGTACTAGTTTGAAGTCCCACCAGCAGTGTATGAGTGTTCCTATCTCTCCGCATCCACACCAACATCTGTTGTTTTGGGAATTTTGGGCAAGAAACCATAAGAATTCTAGAAGAAAATATTGGAAAAACTCTTATAGACATCAGCCTAGGCAAAGAATTTATGAAGACCCCCAAAAGCAATCACAGCAAAAACAAAAATAAATAAATGGGACCTGATCAAATTAAAAAGCTTCTGCACTGCTAAGGTAACAATCATTAGAGCGAATAGACAACCTACAGAATGGGAGAAAATATTTGCATGCTCTACGTCTGATAAAAGGCTGATAACTGGAATCTATAAATTCAAGCAAATCAGCAAGCAAAAATCAAACAACCCCATTAAAAAGTGGGCAAAGGACATGAACAGAAACTTTTCAAAAGAAGATAGACTAATGTCCAAGAAACATATGAAAAAATGCTCAACATCTCTAATCATCAGGAAAATGCAAATGGAAACCACAATGAGACATCAATTAACTCCAGTGAGAATGGCTTTTATCAAAAAGTCCAGAAATAATATTTTTAAAACACCATAAAGTGGGTTCTTAATTAATATTTATTAGATATGTGAAAGCACACTTCCTGAGATTGCAAATCTCTTTAAAAAGTTCCTTCCACTTCTGGAATGTGAATGCTTCCTCAGTGTGTGTTTTTCTGTAAGTCTATTTCTTGGGGAAATTTTTTTCTCTGTGTCCACAATATTTACATATTTGTTATGTAAGTGATTTCTTAATTTTTATTACCTGCTTTGTACCTATTGCACACATCTATCATCAGGTTTTTTAGAACTGTGTTTTGGAGGCATGGTAGTATTTTATTAATGAAAATAGTACCTAGGTATTTTTTAAATAAAATTGTTTTTAATAACTGGATAAGTACATTTTTTAAATATCAGAATATTGTCTCCTTTTTCTTTTTACTTCTGTATGCAAATTATACTCTCTTCTTTACCGTATTTTTGTACATTGATTCCAAAAGCCACCAAGAGTCACAGATAATAGGAACAATTGAAACAGTGCCACACTGGGGGAAACTATGCTGATGAGTATTAACCGCATAAAAATTCCATTGACTACCGTCTCTCAGCAATTCGTTCAGATCCACTGCATGGAAACTTTACCATTATTCCTTTTCTTAATATGAAGTATTGCTTATTACAACTATTTCAACTATTTTTTTTACTGCAAACTACTATGTATTTGTTTTACTGAAGATTATTTTACACAAAATATTAGATTGTCATTCACTACCCTATAGAGGAGCAAGTTTCTTTTTAAAAGCTTTCTATCTCACTTACATTTAAAAAAAAATAATGATTCTGTGACACCAGACACCTCAAAAACCCCAATCGTAAACTATCTTTGGTAGATCCAAGTCTATACTTTGAGGGTGAGAATATGCCCTGACCTCTTGCTGTCTCTTGTGATAAATTGAGGACATTGCGTATCATACTGTTATCTTGAGCACAACTCTGTTTTCAGACTTTCTGAATCCCTGGATTATTTTTAAAGCATCAGGAAGGTTGAAACTCAAAACCTTTGAAATGTTCCTTTGAGAGATAAGTCCTATATACCTTTAGTGCCCTGTACAATAATCTCCCTCATGCTCTTTGGGCTCACTAGAAATAGAATCATCATCATAATAAAGCCTCCGAAATCAGGAGGCACAGTGTGGAAGCAAGGCCATGAATGCAGAGCTCCTGGAGCTGTCACTGATGGCTCTTATAACTGTTTCACTGCCCCAAGCTGCCAGCCTTGCAACAGCTGTTTTGCTTCCTCTGCTGAAACCACTGAGCTCTGGCCTGATTCCCAGTGGCATCTTTTTAGAGCTCAGTATGCATGTCTGTCCTCCATGGTCTGAGCAATAGGATCATTAAAACACATTAGAAGCCAGTGACACAGGGGTCCCAGCAGACCAGTTTCTTCCTTGCATATGGAGAATGAAACATCAGAACAAGCACTTGCAAAGGCCTGGTCAATCTAAGCTGTACTATTCAAGGTACTGTTAATGGTCAAAATCTCCCAGGAGCCATCAGTACATAGGGCAAGAAACTTTTGGGGCTTGGATTTCAAAGAGCAAGGGTCAAATTGACTAAGATGTAAGGAATTCTAGGGAAAATAGCATTTTGAAAAGGTAATTGTAATCTCCATCTGACAGATTGGTTGTGAAAATCGTAAAAGATAAAACGAGGTTGACATACTACAACATCTGTTAATGTATGTAATTTTTTAAAAAGTATATTTTTATTTAGCAAAAAACACTTAAATGTATTTGGTAATTTAGACAAAGCAGAGATTCAATGGTGGGTTAGGGTTGGGGCAGGGCACCCTACTGCATACTGGGCAGAACAGCCTGCAAGACAGGCCCCCCAGAGGTTCTGGCTTCTCACTGTCACCAACAACGTTTTTAATAGAAATGGGTAAATGGAGGAGGAAGTTTGAAATAAGAATAAAATCATTAAGATAGTTCCCATTCATTGGCACTTCATATCTGCCTGGCCCTACAATAGGTATTTAAGGTGTATTTCTTCATCTTCACCATAACCCTAAGGGATAGGTATTGTTAAGCACCTTTTATGGAACAAGTGACTGATGTTTGGAGAAAATAACTTTCTCAAGTTCTCACCTCATTAAGTGGCAGAGCTGAGGCAGGTCTCTGACTCTGACTCTATATTTCATTCTGTTCTCTGTAGCTGAGGGACACCGTTGCCACAGATAATGAAAGTTCTTTGTACAGTTCCGAAGGAGACTTTTGAATTGTTCATAAAATGGTACCCAATTCAAGGGATAAAGTAGTGAAAAGAATCAATTTTCACCAAATTGTATATTTTTATATTAATAATAGGTAGAATTGTGAATGCTTACTATGCTAGACACTATGCTGAGCACTTTATACAAACTTCCTCTTTTAATTCTCACAATCCACTATTTCTCTGTGGCAAAAGTTAATGCGAAAGACAGAGATAAGCCACCCAGACTTTCCTTCAAGCAAGGACTAGCTGCTCCAATTATAGGGAGTGAGATCAGCAATCTTTAGCTGTCAGCTCCTTTGGGTTGACCCCAGATGTAGACATCTGCATAGCCCAAAATCACACACTACCAGGGTAGCCAAATGGTAACTGAGCAAGACGGATGTATGGATTCTCTCAGCCCTAGAAGGGACACTCTGATGAATAATGATCTCTCCAGAGCCCCCACCTAGGTGGCCTAGACATTGTGAGGCCTGTATCTCAATTGGATTTATTCCTCTACCCAATCCTGCCTCCCAGCCCCCTTTTTTTCACAGGTGTCAATTTGCACTAATTATCTTACATCTCAAACTTTAACTCAGCATCTGCTTCCAGGGATCCCAACAAACAACAACTGACAATGCTCAAAATATTTTTTGAATTTGTTTCGAATTGCTTTTACAAGCCACAGAAGAAAAGCTGTTTTATAACTTTACTTCACCTGGTTAGGAAAACATAATTTTATTATTCAAGTCGAATGACAAAGTAGTTTGATATGTTGATTCTGAATAATGGTTGCCCATTATTAATGACAACATCAAGTATTTATTCATTCAAGAGGCATTCATTAAGCACCTTTTATGTAACAGAGATTATGCTAGACACTGGGGGTGCAAAGGCAAATCGAGACCGCCATTGGGGATATATAAGCAAATAGAGTGAAAAGTGAGGTATTTAAAAGCATGTGAAATACTTAATGAGAGAATTCTGCAGGAGGGATTGTGAGGGAATTCCCCCACCCCCATCCAGCTAAAATGTGAGTTTTAAAGGATTAGCAGAAGTGAAATACATAACACAAACTTAAAATATTTTAGCTTAGCCTGTGAAAATACTTCTAAATTTGAATATTAAAAATATGTTCCAAACAATGACAGCATCAGTAGAATAAGTACATTATCTCCTACAATGACTGTTTTTAAAGAAAAAGTACTTTTTTACATGTATACATTTTTATATCTGTAGGCTTCCTTAGTACACCCACATATAATATACTTTAGTTTGTTAACTATCACACTATTGCATTTAAGATACTAATTTGTTATGCTAAGTCTATTTTGTCTTCCCAGCTAAATAATGAACTTATTTGGGGCATATTTTGCCTATGAAGGGTTATATGTACAAGTAAGAAAACTGTATTCAAGGAGACAGGCTGATCCTAGTAGCTGTCATCATACCCCTCTGTACTGATTAGAGGTTGGAGAATGGCACCATGATCCATTCTACCCATTAGTTAAAGTTCCATTTTAAAAATAAGTTATTCAGGTGCTGTGAACAATGACAGCCCTTGGCCTCTGACCATTCCTCCATGCATTTTTGCTGCTAGTTTTGTTTTTCTTTCTTTCTGTCCTGCTTGCTCAATAAATGCCCTTCCTAGTGAAAGAGGACTGCTTTTGGAATTACACTCTTTTTCAAGTCTGAGGGGAGCAAATTGAAATCACAACTTTGACTTGCCATATCTCTCACCCCCAATCCCCTCCCCTCAAACTTATAATTGCATCATCCTCTGTTCTTGGAAGACTGTACTGACAGCAGTTTTATGACCCAGGATTTTTCAATTTCTTACCCAAAGCCAATCTCATCTCAAGTTCCTAAATTTATGGGCCTGGGAGATGACATATGGGATTAAACTCTTGATAGATTTCCAACAGTGATCTGCCTTTGGCAGTAGCCAACGCTTTCTTTTGGGAGGTGATGTGGGGAAAACATGTTCTAGTTGTGCGGTTGGGTATCTTGCTTCCTGTTTAGGCAGTCTTCTATGACCCTTCCTATTCCTCATTCCACACCACCCTCCACTCAAACAACCGCCAACCATGATGAACTGTTTACATTCAGAAGTAGATTCGCTCACCTTTTTGAATAGCCCCAAATGTTGGGAGTTAGGAAACCATGAAGCACTCATACAGAATTAACAGTGACCAACATAAAATAAAATGAAACACTTCAGAATGCTGAACTTGACTAAATGGCCATCTGGTCTCCTCAATGCCCTCTGGGTTTTGTTGTTGTTGTTCTGGATATTTTATTATTTGAAGAATTATCTCTCTCCACCTGTGCACTCCTATAGCATCCTCTCTACACTTGTCTCCTGGCAAAGACAAATTGCGTTGTTTTTCTTCATTTTGCTTCTCTTGGTTTTATCTTGAAGATGCCAATAAGTTCTTTCTTTCCCATGGTAAATAATCCTTTTTTGGTTCATTTCTCATCATCTATGAAGCATAGCTTCTCTAAACACATTCATTACTCTTTCCTGATTGGCTTCAGGAGAACTTTACTGTTAAAAGAGTGTCAAGAATGGTAAAATCATATCAGGAAACAGTAGTTTAAACAGATGCATTATCTAGCATTTAGGAGATTATTTTATAACATTCTCTTAAGCCAAATATAATATTTTAAGCAGTTATATATATCATCTCAGATCAGATATTCAAATAAAGAGAATTTCTGAATCTGCCTGCTCACTTTGAATTACAAGGACCAATTTATTATTGTGGGGCTCAAAGACAACTAAAATGTCTACCCAATTTAAAAAAAAATGCATTTCCCCCTGTAATGATAAATATGGGGTATTTTTGATCCAGGTAGCAGCCTTGACTTACTTCTTTTTGAGAGCAGAGAGGTACAGTATTGATTTATTATAAGATTTTTGAAATTTCTTTTTAAACTAGAAATTATTTTCTCTGCTTCTGTGTCACTATATTTAACACAAATTCATACATTTCATCATTGCTAGCCTAGGATAATTAAGTTTCAATGCAAATTTAAATGCATATATATATTCACAGTATGTCTTGGTGGTTGGTTCACATTAAGCTTGGCTAGGCATATCGATTTTAAATCGTATCTCTTACCCCCCAATTTTTTCTTCTATAATTAAATTCTGAGGAGATAAAGGCTTTCCCCTTTGATAGGTAAGAAGGCTTTTGTTTTTGTTGGATTGTTTTTTTCTGTTTTACTTTGGCTGAATGATTGCAGAACCCCTTTTTTTATTTTTAACACTTAAAATACAACAATATCATCTGTGCATATCTAGGTATTTGTTGTTTTATAAACATCATATGAGTCTGATCTACAGATTCAAGTCCTTCTTCAGTTTAGCTAACCTTTTCTACTACTATATTTTTGTTTTGTTTACTTCTTTGTTTCATGTTGGGTGCCAATTATATAGATGACTTCTCTATAATAATAATAATTATAATAATAACTTTCATCATCTTTTCTTGGTCCTCTGAATTCTGAGAGAATTTTTAAATGATGTTTTGAAGAATCTGGGAGAATTTTTCAGAATATTATTGATTTGGCTTTGTGTAGTCTAGATTCTACTCTTATTTTAAATTCTGGTGTGGTACTTTTTTAAAAATTTTCTTCTTAAATTTGATAGTTATGTCATGCAATATGTTATCATTTTATCCTCTCATTATTGTTAAATTTTTAAAATTTATTTTTAATTGTAAAAAACACACATAACTTTACCTTCTTAGCCATTTCTAAGTGTACATTTCAATAGCGTAAGTGTATTCACATTGTTGTGCAACCAATCTCCAGAACTTTTTCTTCTTGCAAAACTTAAACTCCATATCCAATTAACAAAAACTCTCCATATCTCCCTTCCTCCAGTGTCTTAACCCATTTGTGTTGTTACAAAGGAATACCTGAGCCTGGGTAATTTATAAAGAAAAGAGGTCTATTTGGCTCACTGTTCTGCAGGTTGTGCAAGAAGCATGGTGCCAGCATCTGCTTGGCTTCTGGAAGACCTCAGGCTGCTCCCACTTGTGGCAGAAGGTGAAGGGGAGCTGGCATGTGCAGAGATCACATGATGAGAGAGGAAGCAAGAGAGAAAGGAAGAGAGAAAGAGAGGAGGTACCAAACTCTTTTTAACAACCAGCTCTCATGGGAGCTAATAGAGGGAAAGCTCACTTATTATGGTGAGGAAGGCACCAAGCCATTCATGAGAGATCCATCCCCATGAGCCAAACATCTCCCACTAAGCCCCACCTCCAACACTGAGGGTCAAATTTCAACATGAGGTTTGGAGAGTCAAAAGTATAGCACCTAGCCCTTAGCAACCACCACTCTACTATCTGTTTCTATGAATTTGACTATTCTGGATACCTCATATAAGTGGAATCATACAGTATTTGGGTTTTTGTGGCTGGCTTCTTTCACTTAGCATAACATCCTCAGGGTTCATCCATGTTGTAGCATTTGTCAGCATTTCCTTTCTTTTTAAAGCTGAATAACATTCCTTTGTATATTTGTGCCACATTTTGTTTACCCATGCATTCATCAATGGACACTTGAGTTACTTCCACCTCTTGCCTATTGTGAATAGTGCTGCTATGAACATGGATGTGGTATTTTCATTATTTTCTTTACAAAATGAAAATTGCTTTCCCAGACATTTATGTTTGGTGGAATATTAAAAAACGTGCTCTCACATGCTCTGAATATATTTTTTAATGTAGCAACTTTAAGAATTAATCCCACTTTTATTTCCTGTATACATTTTTGTGAATAAAAACAGGTGTAATCAATCTGCTATATGACTGGATTTTCAGCAGGCCCCTTTCCTATGACATGAACAGTATTTGACACTTTCTTTTGAAAAGTTTTATCACACTATAGGATGGCAATAGTTAACAATAATATATTACATATTCTTAAGTAGTTAGATGAGAGTATAGTAAATGTTCTCAACACAAAGAAATGATAAATATTTTAGAGATGGATATGCTTATTACCCTGATCTCTGATCACTACACATTGTATGTACTGAAACATTACTATGTACCCCCTAAATGTGTACAATTATTATGTGTCCATTAAAAATAAACTTTGAAAAAGTCAGCTGTGATGGCAGCTGATATAGATTTGTAAATCCATTTCAGTCACTCAGTAGCCTAAGGTTGTTGGTAGAAGTCTTAGAAATGAATAAGAACTGTTTTACAGCTTTAAGGTGCAAATACTTTGCAATTCCTTATTTTTATTCAAATCAAATTAAAATGGTCTAGAGAGCCCATTTGCCAAATTGAAAGAAAGCTCACTGCCACATGTTTTTACTATTGAATGCTGGTCCTTTACCATTTGACCTGCTGGTTGATACAAGCTGCAACCAAGCCTCCCTGGTCTGGTTCCTAGGACACGTTGGCATCATCCTTTACAGAAGGCTATTCTGTGGAGATTCTACTCCCTGAGTGTTTGCTCACCTAGCCTGTCCCTGCTTCATTCGCCAGGCCCTAACCCTTAGTGCCCACCACCAGTTAAACACACAGCCATTCTCCTAACAGGCACTGGGTCAGATTAGCTCCAGTGTCTGCTCTTTAAGTACTTACATGATTATCAATCTCCCCTGACTCTAGGAACTCAACCAGGATACAGTCGTTTTCCTTATCAGCCCCAGTAAATTAAGAAGAGTGATTCTATTTACACTCAAGCAATAGACTGTTCCACATCTTCCTCCAAGAAAGTCTTAGATTGCATTCCAAGTTAATCAGTCTCTTCTCTGTAACCCTTAAACACAAAAGTTTAATATTGCCCCTTGCTGAAGGGGACTTGATTGCGTCCAACAAGTCATTCTGTGGAATAAAAAAGAGATCACTTTTTACTTTTCTGGTGTGTGTGTGGATCGAGGGGATGACTTCCATGCCTTAACAGGGATTTTAGCCAAAGTGCCTCCCTGTCACTTTTTCAGCTATAGCAGAGGGAAAAAGTATTGTGTGAAAAGACAGGCTGATGCATATACTTTATCTGAGATGATCACTTTTATACAGAAGCAAAGTACCGCACATGTTATTTGAGGAACATGGCAAAGTTCTCCTTTCTAAGTATATCTCACTGATTGACTTCCTACAGAAAGTTTGTGATTCTTTTACATTATTGAAGGCACAGTACCCCTTAAAGAGACAGCCTTTAGAATGAAGATACCCTTGTATTTCATTGGTTCCACGACGGAACTCATATTAAAAAATAACACCAATTTTTGGCTTGTTCATGGTTTCACAAAAATTTCTCTAAAAAAAATTTGAAAGATACTCACAAGCCAAACCATGAGTTTGAAAGAATGAGGATGTACCTTCACAACAAAAATAAAACAAGAAGTGTCAAAGTGAAATGTCAGAGAGATCAACTATCTAACTTAGTACTTAAGGAAATCAGACATTTCATACTTAATAATCTAATACTAATCATAGTGGTATCAGTACCAGTAGAACAAAAGTTTTTTCCTTTATGGACAATAGGGATCAGTTGTCTGCAATGGGGTCATACTCTAGAATCAAAGGAGAGTAATTTAATATGGTAGTAGGGTCATTTAATATGCAAGAACTCATAGTGGGGTACTTTTCATACCTCATACCAGTGATCTTACAAAAGGGAGCCAAGAATATTAATTTAACTCAGCATACAACATATTCATACAATAAATGGATTAGACACTTTTCATACATAATCTCATTTAAATGTCTCAATAGTCTTATGGGGCAGATAATAGTAGGTCAATTCACAGGTTAAGAATGGGATCCCCAGAGGCATTAAATAACTTCTCATGGTTCACACAACTTGTAATTGGTGGAGGCAGGGTTCAAATACTGGTCACGCTGATCACCAAGCTCATGTCCTTCATCATATGCTACACTCTTTACCATGAGAAATATTTCTTTTAATAATGGTAACTGAAAATTCTTGTTCCTTTGTGGTTTATAAACTGCTTTCTTACAATTTATTAAAATTTCACAATTGTGGGAAGTATCAGGAACTATCCTTGCCCCTCTTTCACAGATAAAAAAAATCTGAAAAACTGAGTAACTTGACAAGATCCCTTAGCTCGTAGAGTGGAAGACCAAGGTCTAACTGCTTTAAAATCCTTTGTATACGCACAATTGGACAGACTTGGTCCCACATGGGACCTCTCAAAAGAGAGGGAACATGGCAAGAGAAATGGGTCCATTAGGCTAGGGCAACCAGCAGAGGTCAAATGAAAATTGCATGAAATTAAATAGCTGGGAAATCATTTTGCTTACAATTAACCTAGTTAATTGTTTAGTATAACTTACCTTTAAACCTGGACAGATGACATGAATAGATCATCAAAACAACTAAAAGAAATGCTTGGTGACATGAAACAACCATACTAATTCTGCCAAACGGGAAAAGATAAAATAAACATGAAACTGTCTCTTCAGACCTGTGAAAACATGAAAGAATCATTACTGTGAAGTATATTCTAGGTTTTTACAACTTCAAACACAATTCTGGACTAGTATTTTAAGACAGCACAGTACTATTTCTGATTCAGTTTTGTACATTAACTAAAAGCTTCTACAGAATTATTTTGATTTTTTTTCTCTTTTATTTTTGTGGTTAAAATTTTTCTGACCTTGCCATGCCTTTATAGCAATGACAACCCACTCAACTGCAAGTGCTCAGGAGCTGTTTCCTAGTTTAGAGGGCAGGACAATGGATTTTTTTTTTTTTTTTTTGGAAAATCACACAATGTGCTTCATTAACTTGAAGAATGATAGCCACTACAATACTTCCACTCAACCTTCTGAACAAATAAAGGGAAGAAATGAGGCATATGTTTTCTCTGTGGCTAGAAAGTAGCTGGGCCAATGGAACTTCATGGAATCAGACCTAGAAAAATCCAGTTTACATTTTACTGGAATTTAACAGACATTTGGCAAGCTGGGCCACCTTTCCAGCCCCACCACTAATACCATACACAAAAAGAGGGGAAAAAAGTGTTTTTTGAGAAATCCACATGTATTTAAAGGGAAATCAGAAGAGAAAATATACAGTGGGGACAGTCCTTGATCTTTCGGGGCCTATTATTCCAGTCAGTTAATCCATTCTGTAAGTTTTTGAAGGGTCTGTTTTTCCATTCTGACTCACACTCTTCCTCATTGAAAGAGGAAGTTTCCATGGCCTTAGCATGGCATTGTACAAACCTCCAGGCACTAAGACTACTGGCTTCTTCCTCCACACCCTTCCACTCAGCTCCCCATAAGCCTTCCCCTGACTTCCATGCCACCAAGTCCAATTAACACCTTTTTGATACTTCCTTGCACTTTAGAACCATGCCATTTTCCTGGTTTTACTCCATTCATTCTAATGGTTAATTTTCAGGTGACTTTTCCAGGTTTTTTCAACACAAATAATAAATGCCAGAATCACTCAGGATGTTCATGGGCTCAAATCTCATCTACAATTCTATTTTCTCCATATTTATAAATCTATCATTTGTATGATTCACAGCCCCAGACTGAATTCTTGGTCTCCTATGAACTTCCATCTACTATTTTTTTCCAATTTTGATCTTCTTAGTAAGTGGTAACTGCATAAATCCATTTGCTGAATTCTGAAAACTAGGAGTTATTCCTAACATATTCTCCCCATTATATCTCACATCCATTCCATGTTTCTATAATTCTACAAGCAAATATTTCTTGAATCTAACCAGTTTTCTTCATCTGCATTGCACCTACATTGTTAAACCTCTAGTCTAAAAGACTCCAAAATCCTCCTATTTGGACATGTTGTTTTAATTCATTCTCCATTGAGCATTCTGAGATTTTTTTATAAAGTATAATTCATATTACTCCCCCACTTTCCCCTATGTTAAAACTCCTCTATATAGTAAACCTCTTCACTTTTACTCTGGATGTCTCCAAATCACCTTTCCTTTCTCAGATCAAATGTTACTTCTCCAAAAAGAACTTTGTTGGCCTGAAAATATAAATTAAATCATTATAGTATCTCATAGAACCTTTGTGACACGTAAAAACGACGTAAAATGATGTTGAATGGTACTTACCTTAAAATTTTAGCTAACGACTGAAACTGAGAGTAGAACTTCACCCCCACATTTTAAGGACAGTTGCAGGACTTACCAAAAGTGTTCATACTAATTCTTCAAACATCAACCCTTATCACCAAACACTAGGGTCAAAAAAGGAAAGAGATGAAAGAAATAAAAAATTTTAAGAAAAGATTTTAAGATTCACTGAGCAGAGATTCTCTTCTTTCCTTCCAAAGGAGTAGAGGTCCACCACCACCCCCAAGTAAAACAAGGGCTAAAAACACAATTGGATCACTTCTAAGATTAATGAGAATTAGGTATTCTGAAGGCACTAGCTACTTCAATACAACTAGATCATAAATAAAACATATTTAAAGGCATTGCTTTGCTTTTGGAAATAAGATGTATTTCTAGGGTGAACAAATAAAACGAACAAGTAGGGTGTAAGCTTAAATTTGATTTATAGGTTGATGATTAGAAAGCCAAAGTGAAAGTCTGTGTTTCATATGAATTCCAGGTCTTGGAAAACAAGTCTTAGAAACTTAGAAAGACAAAGAGCCAAATCTAATACATCTACAATGGAAGGGAGCAGGAGGCTCAAGTGGTCCCATGTTGTCTGTGCCTTCCTGGAAGAAGCAAACAAAATTTTTGGAGGAAAGCATCCCACCACAGAGGACCCCAATGGATCAATTAAACAACCCTAGACACTGAAGACGTTAACCCTTCTTTTTAAATTTCCTCTCCATAGTCCAGATCATGGAGAATCCAGAAACAAGAGAGTAAATTGAAAAGATGCCTGGATGATCAAAGATGGGGTGAATATTATTCTGCATATAAACTTGGATGTGAGATTTTGAAATGGATGTGAGATGTTGACTAGACATTTTAATGTCTGAAATGAAACTATTCTTCTATTAATCTTAAAAATATCCAAAATTTTTGGATTTGCCTGAGATGCTATCTAGATAAGGATGATTCAACAGAGTGTGTTTAAAGCCTGTAGTGGGAGAAGAATAAAACTTTATCCTGGTTATGTCCAAACAAGGTCTTCAATAAACTATTACGTATATTTCTGAGTATTTTTCTTTAATATCCACCTCTTTAGTTGAATCACAAATTCCCATAAGGGCCAGAGCCTTGTTTGACACCTTCACCAACACTCAACAAATGTTGCTTGGTGATCATTTTTTTGAATAATGCTTCCAACTCAGATTTCAATATGTAGGTAAAGATGTCTCAAGAAAACTATCAGAAAAAAGTGGCGTCAAGTCAAATTCTTATAGACGTGGCCTTTTATATTTCTATTTCTCCAATCAGTAAAGGAAGGGACATGACAAAACAGTACTATAACTCAAGGATAAAGGAATTGAGACAGAGATTTTTTATCTCCCTCGTCTGTCAAATGTGAAGACATAATCTTTTCTCACTCATAGAAGTTAAGTCATTTGAACAAGGTTACAATTGCAGGTATATATTGCTCTATGTCACACTAGTCTCAAATTTTTTGGCTTAAAAAAAGAATGATTTATTACTGTTCATGCTTGTATATATTGGGAAAGGCTCAGCTTGGTGGATTTTCTGCTATTTTCATATGAAGTCTCACGTAGTTACAGTCAGATGGCAACTGGAGCTGGAACATCCTCATGGTTTTCCCATGTGACTAACAAGACTTGAACTTCTTTGCAGGAAGGGTGGATTTTGGAGAGAACAAGCCCCAGTATTCAAGGGCTTATGAAGACTCTTGCTTGTGGTACACTTGTTAATAATATTCCAATAGACAAAACAAGTCACATATCCAAGGTCAGAGTTAATGTAAGAAAGGACTACACCAGGGTATGCATATCAGGAGGCATGTTCATTGGAAACCACCAATAAAACATTACACCACAGTTACACAAAGAGTCAGGAGAATAGCTAATTTTGACCTCAGATTCGTCTGACTACAAAGTCACTACACAGCACAATGGCTTCTTAGTCATTATGTGGTGCTTTTCTCATTATAACTTGAAAATCTTGTAATAATAGAAGAGAGGAGAAGGATGAGAAAAATTTTTTTCCTAGACTACCACTGCTTTCTTCATTTCTTACAATCTGCTTTTTTGACTAATGGCTTGCATACGACTCCAGGGTCATCTTTCTTTAAATTCCTAAGGATTGTGCTCTCCTTTCGGATGTTTCTCTTGGTTTATTTCTATTCCCCCAGCTTCTGCTGGTAGAATAGATGAAGAGTGATGTTTCCCTCGATCCAGGCCCACTCTCATTCATGTACCTTATATTAACATAATACCAGCTTGTGTTATATTTACATATGTATATATACACCTATTGGCACACCTACACACACACACACACACACCAGTGTTGGATACCCAAAGAATTACTTTGTGTGAAAGACATTAATGGAAACAACGAAGTATGGACCAAATTTTAAACTTTAAAAATAAAACTTTCAGCTTTGTGAATTTGTCACATTAAGAATAATTTCAATTTTACTCTAATTTTTATGCACTTAGCTTTAATACCCCTAGAAATTATAGAAACAGTTTTCTCTATCCATTTTTGTTTCTTTTACAGTGCTATTTCCACTGTGCCACTGATTATAATAATTACATAGATTTATATTTGAATCTATGACCCTTGCATATCAAAGATCATGTACTATGCTTCTTAAATAATAATTACATAACATAAAAGTATGATACAACACATTTAGATTGCATGATATGTGATAGTTACTAATGAAGTCATTAACATTAGAGCTTCTCCTTCATGATATAATGGTTAGTAAAACAGTTTCCCTACTCTTCGGTGCTACAGGTATAAAACTTACATTTACAAACAGTAATACATCCAGCTAGGCAAGGATGTATTACTTTCTCTATATCCCAAGCTCTGATATGCTCCTGGCACATGTTAAGAACTCAGCAAAATTAGCTGATCTATTTTTTTTTGTTTTTGTTGCAGAGTTCATTTAATATCCTTGGAAATAATTAGTTCAATGCTAGGAAATAGACAAAAGTTCTGTACACTTCATAGATGGACCAGTTATGTTCTATATATGACACAGAAAATTCCAATATTTAGTCAGGAAGTGACTCTATGGCCTTTCTTCACTATATAATACATGATTTTGGAAAAGATAAAAGGACAACAAACCTAATAAAGTCACTGCTTTTGTTTATCCACAAAGCTATTTTCTGGATATCAGTTATCTAGTTCATTTTACATAGGATAACATCCCATTTATAGGGTACTACCTAAGTTATAATACAATAGTGCTAGTTGGTTTTAGGACCTGCCTTCTATTAGTAACACCTGGAAAAACAGACATATTACTAGCCTAATATCTCAAGAAAAAACATTTTAATTAACTGAGAAACTGTTATAGGCAGAAGGTTGAGATTACCTGTTAAAGAAATTATTGAATGTATTTAGTTAAGAGACTAAAAAACTTCACCACTTTGGGAGAACTTGGGTATATTAGTGACAGACAGGAAGGCTCATAAATAAAGGCCAGTTGAATCTATCTATCAGAGTTGAATCATGTCAACAGGAAAGTCATTAAAATATCCCCTATCTGGAACATACAACTTTGGGAAACCAAGTATTTCCTGGACCCATTTAATTGTCTGTCAATTTATTAAAATGTTCAAATATTTCTGCTTTGTATTTTGGCCTCTAGATTCTAAAGTGTCATTCTAACCTAAAGAGAAAAATTTTTTTCTTTGATTAGATATTTTTCTCCTACTAAGATAATTGCTTTAAATCTGATTATTTTGAAAGTATTTCCTGAATGACCAATTTAATAATAAAAAATTCTAATATCTTAAATCTCACACAAAGAACTAGATTTTAACATAGTTTAAAAAATATATTTCACTTTTTCGCAGACTTAATCTTCTTGATTTCTTGCTTAGTGAAGTTTTGAGATTTTTTTTTCTTTTCCCTTTTTCCCTTCTATTTTTTTCTCTTGCCTTCTGGTTTTATTCTATTCTGCTACTGTCAAGAAAGACATTTTAGCAAAATATTTTGTCATATCTCACTCAAATTGTGTTAACATGGCACTGGGAGTTTTTGATCGCTGTATTAAACATCTGTGGTAAGTAAATTGCTATAATCCTACAACCACATATGCATAAGTTCAACACAGAAACTTGTCCCATTGCCTTGTTCTCTGACCATGTCCATATTACCTTCTCCAAACTTACTCTGGGCAGCAGAAACTTCTGATATTTTTTTTAATCTCTGACTAAAACCTCTAGTTTTCTTCACACTCCACAGCAGGCTCCTTTAGCATGCTATGATTCTCCTTTTTAGATTTCATTACACCTATTTAATGTCGTATTTTCCCTCATGAGCAGCAAAGGGCCATATTTATCAACTGCCTAGAGAGAATAAGTGCTCAAAAAAAAAGACTGTATTCTCTGTGACCAACATTAGGGAAAATGAGATAAAATAACTATTTTTCTGTTCAAGATGCTCCTCTTTTATGTTCTCCTTCCATTGCATTCCCCTTCTGACAATTTGGAATTCAAATTAGTAAGACAGATGTGACATCATCCTGGCATTTCTCTCTTCATCTAAAAGTTCAACATTCCAGTAGGAAAATGGCTGATTAATTAATTTGGCCACCTGACAGGTTAGGATTAATTACACAAAATGCAAATCTGATTGTTACCAGACAGACAGACTCTCTCAGGCAATGATTTATTTTATATCAAGCTAGACAAAAACCTGTTGTTTTAGACTTTCTAAAATAGATATTGAACAAAGGGAGAATAATTTCCTGTACTAAATCAAGGGGGAGAGTTTCCTGAGAATGCTCTGTTTTTTATAACATAGTCTTTCTTCAACTATGTTGTTGTTGTTTTTAAATTCCATGGCTATTATTTATGTTTTATAATAGGTAATTACTTCCCATCTCAGAAGTAAAATGATTATAGAGCTTTGATGAAACCTCTGTATACTTCATCATAACTGCTATCTTTAAATCACATTTTTCTTAAAAATATAGTGGTTTGAATAACTTTACCATTTATTTGATAACAATGAACTAAACAAAATAGGTCATTTTCTGAACATGAAAATATGCTTATCTTTATATTTACTTTTAAATTTCTTTTCAAATAGAAGCTCTCTCTGATGAGATTAATTATTATAAATTAATCTTAGTAGATATTGTCAATTTTTTATTCAGATCAGGATTGAGTTGTTGAATACAGATACAAAAAATAACTAGGTCTCTAACCATCCATCCATCTGAATATTCTGGAGATTGCACCATAGTAAATATTAGGAAGAACATCAGGTTTCCAATCTTCTCATTTTTGCTCTACTCTGGGAGAAGAACCTCCAGACATAGATAGCCTGCAGACTTACGATTTTAGTGAGCTTTACTTTTGTAGCTTACCAGTAACCCGCAGGTTATTTCTTTGCCCTGTAGGAGGAACATCAGGTTTCCATCATTTTATTTTGTCACTTACAAAAGAAAGCAAATACATCTATGTCAAAATAACTGACCAGTGTTCTTCAAAGGTGTCAAGGTCATGAAAGGTAAGGAAAGCTTGAAGAACAGTCACAAATTAAAGGAGATTAAATGCAAGATGGGACCCTGGAACAGAAAAAGATTTTAAGTGAAAAACTAGTGAAATTAGAGTAAGTTATGCAATTCATAACATCATACAGATGATAATTTCCAGGTTTTGATAATTGTATGATCACTATATAATATCATAATTTCAGGAAAAGCTGGGTGAGGAAATACAAAAACTGTTTGATTTTGCTACTTTTGTATTAGTCTAAAATTCATTCAAAATGAAAGGTTAAAAAGATTTTAAAAAATAAATGGGAAAATATCTTTCCCAAGAATAGGCATTTCTCAATATTACAATAATACACCATTTTTTAAAAAGTAAGTTTATATTATTTTTAAATGCCAAAAATGACAACATAAAATTTTATTTTACTGTACATACAAATGCTTTATTTATAAGAATGTACTATTTAGAGAAGATCTATATTCAGCAATGCAACATAAAATAGATTGGTTACTCTTTTTTTTTAAATTTCAGATATTATTGAAAATCTAGTTCCACACTGAGATGTTGACAGACATGGAATTGTCATTCTTACAATTATTTTATTCAATATGGAATAGTCTAGACACTGAGAAAAGAACAGTAACAATGACTCTCAGGACTCTGACTGCCTCTTCAAACTTCTCTCAGTAGACAGAGGAGAGTGGGCAGTAGTTGGCCAGTTGGCTGATCAGCACTTCCTCAATGAGGAAAGCTGGAGGCATTTCCTGCTGGTGACAACTCTCACTGGGTTTGGGCTGTGAAGATTCTTGTTCTTCAAGATGCCACAGTAAGGAAATTACCTAATTAATTCCCCAGACTGGATAATCAGCACATGTCTGAAGTCCAGCACTAGATAACCACTAAGACCTTACAGAAGGAAGATCCTCTGTTCAGAGATCAGCAACTTTTTCTGTAAAGGGAAAGACAGTAAATATTTTAGACTTACAGGCCATAAGGTCTCTGTCACAGCTACTCATCTACGCCATTGCAGACTGAAAGCAGCCATGGACAACAAGGAAGCAAATAGACATAGTTGTGCTCCAATAAGACTATATTTTACAAAAGAATGTGGTGGGCTGGATTTGTCCCTTTGGCTGCAGTTAGCTGAACCCTGCTCTATTTTATATGCTTTCATACAAAGAATGTCTCATCACCTGGATATCCTGACTAAATTGTAAAACCAGCAAACTTATTGGAGATAATTAGGAAACACTATAGCCATGGGAGTTGTCTAGCAAATCTTCTGACACACAATTATACCAAAAGTTATAGAAATACTATCAAAGCTCTTCTTTATACATCCTATTATAATGTGCCTCTATTATGTAATAAAAAAGGTTAAAGAATAGTTTTGTGTAAGAGTAAAAGTGTTGACTTTTGAAACAAGCCAACTTGTACTCCAGTTCTATCACTTACCAGTTGGGCTAGTTCTTAAAACCTTTGACCTCTTGTTCCCTCAGCTATAAAACAAAAATAAAATATATTCCTTAAGGGGTAGGAATGATGACAATGGATAAGTAGCTTGTATATGAACTAAGGCTCTGCATTTTTCTGGAATCAACATGAAATGACTTTTAAGGAAGATTATTCCAGCATTTAAAAGGTCTTAAAATATAGTCTGCTCTCCATATCATGGCTTCTGCATCTATGGATTTAGCATTGACATATTCCGCATCTGTTGATTCAACCAAGTGTAGATCAAATGTATTTGGAAAAATCCAATAAAATGTAACAATACAATAATAAAAAATTATACCAATATTAAAAACAATACTGTACAACTATTTACATATAATTTGCATTGTATTAATTATTATAAGTAATCTAGAGATGATTTAAAGTATATGGGAGGATGTACGTAGTTTATACAAAAATACTACACCATTTTACACAAGGAACTTGAACATCAGCAGATTTTGGCTTCTGTTGGGGGTCCTGGAATCAATCCCCCATGAATACTGAGGAAAGACTGTAATTGCAATCTTTATATAAATTTCTCAGGGAAATTTTAAGGCGATCCAGTTCTTAACATCCAGCAACTCTTCGTAACAGTCTCTTTTCTCCCCTCCACAAATTGCTTACATGTCACAATGGCTAAGTGCTTCCCTCATAATAAATTTCCAAAACTCTCCCAGACTATTCTCCTTTTTCCTCCCTTCTTCCCCAACTCTTTATTATGAACATTGATTTACATTCTTTGGCTTTTAGCTTTTCTCAGATCTATACATTTCTTTCCATCATTTTATGCAATGTGCTTAATTTCTGTGTTAATTGATTAATGTTCATTTCTCTTGTTGAATAAAAACTCCTTGAGGGTAGGAATATTTTCTCTTTCATTCACTGGATAGATCTCACATGCTGAGAATAGTGTGGCATTAATTGAATAATTATTAAGTAAATAAATGAATAAATAAATTCTTCTAATTTTATATTATAGAAGTCTGAGGAACCATCTGGCAAAGACTAAATTCTGTCTGTGTTGGAAGGGAAATAAGAAAGAAGACAAATTGTGATCAAAAATTCAAATTTATTTTGGGGGTAGGAGACACTGAGACAACTTCTGTGTCAGAATATGCTGACATTAATATTAACATACATTATTAGACATATAGAAGTCTCATAAAAAGTAGGAGTTTTTCTACATAGTTTATATTTTATTATATAGGTTTATATAATTTTTCAGTCTTTTTACAAAACTTTTACTTACCTATCACATCACTACTGAATATCTGAATAAAACTTCAGTCTGACTGAAGTTTCTGACTTCAGTAGAATTACTATGATCTGATTTACCCTCTTACTTGAAACAACTGAAAAATAAGACTAAATGGATGAAACAATGGATTTTGAGTCACTGAATACAAGGTAATTAGGGACAGTGATCCAGGAAAAACAGGAAACAAATAAAGCAAGTCCTAAAATTGCCTTAATTTACCACTTAGAGAAAGTTTCCAAGCAATGGCAGAGAGAAGGAGAATCCAGCTGGAACCCAACAGTCAATCTCCATAAGTTCAGCAGAATGAGCTAGGAGTCCAAGGAGACTAAGCAGGCTAAGCAGAGTAACAGAGAGAAGGTGTACAGAGAGAGAACTTTGGAGACCTGAAGAAGGTCTTCTTTGAATCTTCAGCTGAGGACTTATCAACCCACTCATGTGAGGAAAGTACCTAAGAACCACTAGAAAGGATTAGAGGAAACAATTTCCAGGGCTCACACACGAGGAATAGTGCCTGTTCCAATCACCCATAGTGGAAAAATTGCATAATTCATGAGACATTGAGTATAGTATTTAGAAAAGCTTTGCCTCATTAGTGGGGCAAATCGAGCCTTAGACTAAACTGCTCCTCCAATTCTCCCTAAAAATACCTTGAAGGCAAAACTAAAGATCAAACTGTTTCCAAGTAACTGAACTGTATCTCAGATAAAAATGCAAGAATATTTATTGAAACACAAAAAGCTTAGCATATAACAATTTAAAATTTGGAATATTTAGCATAAATTAAAAATTGCCATTTATGCAAAGAATCGTGAAAATAGGAGCCATAATGAGGAGGAATATCAATCAATAGAAACTTACCCACAAATTACATAGATGAAAGGATTAGTAGAAAAACATTAAAGTAGTTATAACTATCCCATTTGTTCAAGAAGCTAAATGACAGATTGAGCATATTAAGACAAGACATGGAAGATAGTAAAAAAAATCTGAATCAAACTTCAAGAAGTACAAACTAAATGTCTGAGATGAAAAATGTACTGGATAGGGTTAGCAGCAGGTTAGACTTTACAAAAGGAAAAGTTAGTGAATAAAAGGGAATAGCAATAAAAATTATCTAAAAGGAAACACAGAGATGAAACGTGAATAAATAAAAAATGATCAGTTAGCTGTGGGAAAACTTTAAACATTCTATTATACGTATTAATTGAGTCCCTGAAAGGGAGAAAGGAGGAAAAGGGTCAGAAAAATAAATATATAAAGAAATAATGTGTGGAAAACTTCCAAATTTGATAAAAATTATAAACCCACAGATTCAAGAAGCTCAAGCAACCCAAAGAACAATAAATATGAAGAAAACTATACAAAGGCATATTATAGCCAAATTATTTAAAACCAGAGAAGATCTTAAAAGCTGCCTTAAAAGTAAGGCTTTTTTCATAAATATGAAAGCTGAACAAAATCATTACCAGCAGAGTTGTACTACAACAAATGTTAAAGGAAGTCCCGCAAGCAGAAGGAAAGTGATATCAGGAAGAAACCTGGATCTATAAAAAGTAATGAGAAGAAGCAGAAACTACTGGGTAAATAAAAAAGGCTTTTTCTCACATAATTTAAATCTGTTCAAACAAAACTTCATGAGTGCCTTATTAATTTGGATTCTTCTTTCTAACATGTCCTTAGATTCTTTTCTACCTATCTTTAGAATTTGAGTTACTCAAAAAAGAACTCAATGTGAGATTACTCCAACCCATATGACTAAGAAGTGTCTGCAAAAATACTTTGTGGATGTAACATGAATGGAATTTGTTAGCTTGAGATACAAATTGAGTATCATCCTTAGGTCACCCTGGTTGTTACCCGGCCTGGCTGTCTTCATTCCAATAAATAAAATTATCCCATGTTTGTCTTGTTAATTTACTTCAAGTTCATGAATTTCTTTAAACAGCAGCTTTGTCTCTACTTGTTTTATTATTATTGCTGCTGACTATACATCCTAAACTAGAAAAACTGTGAAACTAATTTAAATTCTACTCACCATCTTCATCCTGAAGATAATTTAGGTGGTCATACTGAACCAGGCAACAACTTCAGTGTTTGAAATTCATCCTCTGGGCCCCATTCCCACACTCAAGCTCTCCATTTTTCATTATCTTTCTATTTACATCCTGAAGACAGTTTTATATCTCTCTGACAGGCTCCATAGAAGGCCAGTTTGCATTTTAGTTTTAGCATTGTGTTTTGATAAATCAGGGGAGAATAAACCAACACTGTATGGAAATAAGACACAAAAGCATAGATTAGAGCTGATCTCTAATAAGGTAACAAGATATTGAGGTCATGGAAATGTTTAGACTTCCAGCCTGTGAATGACATGTACTAGCTGTTTCAAATTGCCTCAGGCATTAAAACTCTGGAAACTGCACAATCTTTAGTGATCAGCAAAAATCATTGAATAGAGCTTTAGCCAAGACCCATATAAAACATTCTTCCAGGGGTATTTTTACACAAAATGCTTCAGCATTATTTGTTATTTATCACTCATTTAACAAAGCATTTTGTACACCAATTACGTGTTGGTCTTTTGCTAAGCAGTACGGATTCAGGCATGAATGAGATATGAATTTTGCCCTAAAGGAACTCACAATCTTGCGAGGAAACTTAGTACAAATTGTCATATAAGTAGGACAATTAAAACAAATTTGGTAAGTGCTATAAAGTATTTATGCACTCACTGATTTGAAAAATACCTATTATGGTGTTACGAGTTGAATCACATCCCACCAAATTTTGTACAAATTTGGGTACTTTGTTATGACAGCTCTAGCAGACTTATACATATGGATTAGGACTATGTGGTGGAGGTATCTAGACTGGGGGTGATGGAGAAGACAAATTGCCTTTAGCAGCTTTAGACCTAATGAACAAAACAGTTTAATAAGCAATCATAATACAGAATAATACCTACTATAATAAATATCAGCGGAGAGTGCTATTGGAGCACAGAGTAAAACAAATCATGCTAATACCTGGAGTGAGATCTCAAGAATCAATTGAAGTCAACTAGAAAAAGACAGAAAAGTATGGTCTAGGAAGGGTACTGGATACTGTATGTTCAAAGGTGCAGAGGAATAAAAAAACAGGACACACGTTCACGTTCATAGAAAAAGCACAGATGACCATTTGGTGAGTGAGTCTGTATGTCTTCTCTCTGTTGCTACAATTATTTTTTCCTTGATTTTTTAACTTAGAAATGTATGATGGTATAAGTAATCCCAGAACTTGTGGCAAATAAGTTATATGTTTATATTCGAGCGGTATCAACCTATCAGATCTTCTTATTCATCTACATTATGGTACATGATTTCTACTCATATGCCATGATATACATATACCATAATATACACATACAATATATATGCATTATGTACTGTATACATAAGGCTTATTCCTGGTGCAATCAACTCCAGAACACTATCTCTCTGTACTCCATTTCTATCATACCATTCTGCTTTTCCTATATATCCCCATATCTGTCTTTTTGTTTATTACATAATTTCTAAAGTTCTAATTTACCACCCTTCTATTCTAATTGAGTTAAACTCCTTCTTCAGTTTAATCCTGTTTCTGATTTTCCCCCAACATCTGTGTATAATGATAACTACCTCCAGTGTATTTCTGAAGAACGTGAAATAATATAGAACTCACAATGAACTCATACAGTTCATTTGTCATAGAGTATTTTTCTCAGAGATAGAGGTGTAGGTATAGAAATAGACATATAGACATAGAGGCAGATATACACATAGCAGTAGAGGTAATAGATGCAGATTTATCTGTTGATATGTCATCTTGTCTCTCTAACTAAATTGCAAACTTCCTGAAGTCCCATCTGATTATCTTTCTCAAGCTACTTATGCCTGGCCTTAGATCATCTTTGTTTGATGTTGACAGTTTTCTGTGGTTTAATGGCCAATAACAACAACATATATAAATATATAAGTACACACATATATGTATATAATATAAATTAGTTGACATCTTTGGTTTTTGTCCCCCCCAAATGTTTTACCTGAAATAACACAAAGTTATTTGTTAATGATCAAGGCTGTTTCATTTTTTTTTTGACTCATAAAAAAGTCTTAATCACCCCTGAAAAGACTCATGAAAAGTCTAGATTACTTTAATGGCAAGTTGTTCTTCACAGACAAAGCTAATCTGCCACGTCAGAAACAAAATACAGGAAAATAACATATAATAGCATTATCTGAGTTAAATTTCTGCATGGACTATGGTAAATAGGAAATTCACTTTTTGTATTCTTTAGAGAACAGACTTCTAAGAAAGAACTTCGTGGGATTTAGTTTGCGAGACATACCAAGGGTTATAACATAAGGTGTTATGCCTAAAGATAGATAAAATAATCCTAATATTTAGTATATCAGTCTCCAAAAAAGTTCTTTTCATATATATGAATCTAAAGACTTCTTCTGGAAATATTTTGTTTTTTTATTATTTTATGGTTTATTATAAAATAAATACCAAAGCTACTTGAAAAAAATAAAAAATAATAAATGTAATCTGCATAAGATGTTTAGCAGGTATGTATATGAGGTGCCTATAACTGGGAATAATTAAAAAACAGACTCTGCATAATAAAGACACTGGAATAAATTGTTGACCTAACTATAATTGAAAGAGAAAATCACTGGAAATGGTGAAATGAATAAAAGAAATTTGAGTTTAGGCTTGATAAATGTATATTATTGTAAGAATTTTCTATGTTTACTTTGCTATTTTCAATATGACAGATCACGTACAAGGTTGACCATTCTTTCATGTACTTTCTTTTGAATTTATTTGAGGAAAACAAAAAGCATTATGAAATAAGAAAATGTACAGACATCTGCAGATCTACATAAAATAGTCAGCACTAGCACTAGGCTATGCTTGTAGTGGGCACTTTATCATCTCTTTAATTGAAACATTTCTGCCTGCTTTTCTTGGTCAGCCTCTTTTAGAGATTTAAGGCTCTCTACCTGAAAGAGCTCCCTTCTCTCTTGAGGGTCTGCTGAGATTGTCCTAGACAGTTTTATGTTCATGCTAGGCAAGTGCAAGAAAAGTTTTGCTTTTCTTGGATAATGAGAACCAAGTAAATTTCTATGTGATTCCCAGAATTCTCAGATGGCTCAACAAACCTCAATTGAGTATACCCTCTGTGAGCCACTGTGCTAGTTGCTAGAGATGCTAAAGGTCAGTAATCATCCTTCTGGACTCATAGATTTAACTATCTTGTAAGGAAATAACCAAGCTAACATAAAACCATAATAGTGGGATTTAAAATCAATAGCGCTTCACTTTATCTGCCTTATAGCTGCTACGGGTGCTAGTGAGTATGAGGATGGCAAAATAAAGTTGAGCCTAAGAGAATAAGAAAAAAAAAGATCAAGCAAGAATGATACAGAAATTGAGCAATATATTTAGAGTTTTGACTATTTGATAATCCAAAATATTCTCCAGAGAGCTCTGTTCATTTAGAAGACTGAGAGTGGAAATGACTCAATTCCAGGAAGCTGAATTGAGGGAGGTATAATTTCCTCTTTCTTTTCCCTGCTTCTCTTATTCTTGATGTACTTATTTTCTCTCGTGATTAATCCTACCGCTATAATTCATTTTATGGAATTCCTTAGGATCCCTTTATCATTCCATAGAATAAAAATGGACCATCTGCTTAAATAACACTGCTACCTAAGTCATCAAAAATATTTTGATTTAAATTTTGTAACAACTACTGCATTTCCTTCCATTAGTGAATCCACTATTCATTCTCGTTGCCATAATGCAAGTAACCAATAGCTTCTTAATGCAATCTTTGTGTAAACAAATCTTATGCAATGGCAGTTTGCGTATGAACAAAAGTCTGCCAGATTACAAATCTACATTCTTATTAATTTGTTATATCAGCTTCTACTATGCTATGCTGTCTTTAGAACAATTATATCAGGAAAAAAACTATGAAAAACCTGTTTCTATCTATATATACAAACCTTATAGCGTATACTGTGCCTAGTATCATACGACTTAATTTTTATAATTGCAATCTATATGTATGCTGCCTTCCAAGATCTACATTTTTTCATTTATATTATTCATATTCAGTTTAGGCATAGTTTTCACATTTGTCGTTCTACTGGCAATATCATAGTCCTTTAATTTAACAGCAATGTCTACCTAGAAAATTTTTCAGAATTGGTTATTTGGATATTTTTCAGTTTTCAGTTAAAATATATAATGCAGCTATAAGCCTTTTTGTACACATAGGTTTTTCTTCATTCTTGCATTATTCCCATGGGATAGTTTCTGAAATGTCAGAATTACCAGGTATAAGACGATCATGATTTTTATTACTTGTGTCATGAGTTGTCAACTTGATCATCCAAAACATTGTACCATATAGTACCATCAGTTGTGCATAAATCTACTTGCTCCCAACAACCTTGTTTAATTTTCTTGTCAATAAAAAATATTCTTGTATAACAGGAGTGATATAGTATCTCCTAATTGTATTAATTAGCATTTTGTTAATTTATTAGTGAGCTGGACATTTTAAAAGGTACTTGTTTAGTGTCCATTCATAGTGGACACTGTCTATCCCCAGTGGACTGTCTATCCATGGTGCCTGTCATGCAGAAGGTGATAATAAGAGTTTTTTGAATGTTTGAATAAACAAATGACTAGTTCTTTGACCATTTATTGACTAGAGTTGCATTTCACACTTTTGATCCAAGTCTAACTCTCACATATTTTAGAAATCAATTTGCTTGTTAATTGAGAAGATTATCCCATTACCTTTCTTTTCTTATTATTTTATGCATGTTTTACTTAATTTTTATATTCACAGATACTTATATTTTATTATGCCAATGGTCAATAACTATTTCTTCAGCCTTAAAACATAAAATTTCATCTACTTACCTAAATTGGAATAAGTATAAAATTCTATTTATTCCACCGTCTTATTGTTTTTAAAATATTTAAATCTGTGATGTATTTAGAAATATGGAAAAAAATTTACAGTTTAAGTTTATGCTTAACCTTAAGATTAAGATATGCTTTTCTCATAATGATAGCTATATTTTACTAATATTCTTTATTAAATACTTGTTTTAAAGTACTTGTCAAAAAAACTCAAGTAATGATTAAAAGCTTAGTGCCTGCATGGTGGAGAAACGTGGGTTTTTTTTTCTTTTTTTTTAGTAAAAATTCACATTGAAACAACCTATTTTAATGTATATTTTTAAGATATACACCATGATTCTTTAATGTACATACATTACATAGTGAAATGATTACTACAGGTAAGCAATTTAACACAGACATCACTTTTTATAGTTATGACTTGTGTGTGTATGTGTGTGTGTGCATGTGCACGTGGGGTAAGAGCACCTAAAAATCTACTATCTTAGCAAATTTGCAACATACAATACAATATTATTAATTACAGTCCTCCTTCTGTACATTAAATCTCAAAACTTAGCCATCCTACGTAACTGCAAGTTTGACCTACATCTCCTCCCCATTTCCTCCCCTTCCCTGTCCGTGGTAAACACGTTTTTATTTCCTGTTTCTATGTACTTGACTTTTTTTTAAGATTCCACATATAAGTGAGATAATAATGCAGTATTCCTTTTTTCTGAAAATATGTCCGTTTTGAATTCATGTTTCACTCCTTACTAGCTATGTAACCTTAGGTAAGTCACTTAATGTTTTAAAGTCTCAGATATAAAATGGAGAAAATAATAGCAACTGTTTAATAGGATTGCTGTGTGATTAAAGGGATGATGCATACAATATGCTCAGTACAGCAAGTGTCTGGCTTACAGATAGAGCTCACTGAGTGTTAGTGTTATTCCTGCCTCAGCACTATCAGATAGGACTTCAACCAAGTGCAATACACCATCACCTTTTTGATGTATTTTTCAGTTGTATTTCTATCGTATTTTATATGTTTTAACACACTGTGGGCTAAGTATGAATAATTTTAAAATTTCTTTTTCAATTTAATTATAATATGGACTTTTTATATCATTATTTAAAAACATCATTTCATACCTAGGTAATGATCAATTATCAAGATGCACAATAAATTGCTTAAATATTACTCTATTATTGAACATTTAAGTTGTCCAATTGTTCACTATTATGGCTAAATCTTCAGTGATGCTCCTTGCACACATATCCTTGTCTGTATCTCATATTATCCCTTGCAATAAATCGCTGCAAGGAGAATTACTGTTAGATCTTCTAAAACATATTGAATCACATTCCAGAAAAGTTCGTCTAATTTATGATATAAACAGCAGTCCCTGTCTCACTACCACCTTACCGGCACTAAGTGTATTTTTAAAATGTCTGACAGCTTGATAAGATAAAAATGATATCTCATTGATGTTTTAATTTGAATTTGATTCCTATGGAGTACCAATGTTCTTGTGTCTTATTAGCCATTTGAGTTTCCTCTTATGTGAAGAGCTCCTATAGCAACTAGTGTGTTTTCCTTGTTCTTTTTAAATAGTTCTTTAAATATAAAAAATGTTCTGGAGTTTGCCTTCATTGATTTTATGATGTTTCTTAACATATAAATGTTCATTTCTAATGAACACAAATATACCAACATTTCCTTGGGGTAATCATAAATTGGTTTATGATTTTAATGTCCCTTATATCCAGAATTCTTTCACTTGAACCTCAACTGGTTGCTTAGTTCATTTTTCTACATTTAAATTTATATTAAGAGAACAAATTATTTTATGTATTATGTAATATGAAGATCTAACTTAATTTTTCTCATTAGTCACCTAATTATTCCACTCATTGACTGAATGCTTCTTTTTATACTCTTTTATTTTATCATGCTACTTTCATAATTTACTTTTTATAGCTATTTTCTCTTAATAAAAATATAATATATGCACTGTGGTCTGAATGTGTACCCCAAAATTTATATGTTAAAACTTAATGGCCAATGTGATAATATTAAGAGGTGTGATCTTTAGGAGATGATTAGGTTATGAGGGTGGAGCCCTCATGGATGGCATTAGGTCCTTTATTAAAGGGTTTGAGGAAGTTAATTTACTCCCTTCTGCTCTTCTGCCATGTGAGGACACAGCATTTGCCCCTTCTGCCATGTGAGAATGCAGAAGGCGGCCCTCACCAGACACCTAATGTGGGCACATTGATCTTGGACTTTTGAGCCTTCAGAACTGTAAGAAATATATTTCTGTTACTTATAAATTATCCAGTCTGTGGTATTTTGTTATAGCAGCACAAACTAAGGCAAAATATTAATCATAAAAGTACTGGCAAATACAGTTAAGAACAAAGAACAGAATCAAATTACCCATAAGACCCATGATAGTCTCTCTAACTATGCTGATATATTTTTTTAAAAGGTACAGATGTAGCTATAGACCTATTTTGTTCACAAATACAATATAACAGTGTGAATTTTTAAACCTTTTGCTCTTCACTGGACAAATATTTACTTTCCTTCTATTCTATTGCAGGCATTGTGCAAAGTGCTAGGAATACAATGGTGGGGTTGACAGAAACTGCTCTCATGCAACTAATCAGTGAAAGCTAATATTAAAAAGAAAATCACACAAACAGTTCATTATTACATTTCTGATAATTGGAAACAAGGAAGAAAGGAGAATGCTTCAAGAGAATGTAATAGAAGGACCTTAGATTTTCGGAGTATTCCAGGAAAATATCCCTGTGTTTAAGTCCCGAAGGATAAACAAAGTCAGATAAATTCTTCTAGGTTGGAGTGGTTTCTCTAAACCATCAGAAAAAATAGAAAAAAAAAAACCAGAACAAACAAAAAAGAAACATCACTGAACTTTTGTCAGTGCCCTGGCAGGGAGCATTGATCCACCGATTGAGATTCAAGGTGCTTATTGTAGCTATTAAGTTTACTTGCTGATATACCAAAACAATAACAACATTTTTAACCTATTATAATTGATAAACTACTTGGGAAAACATTTTACAGTATTTAATTTAAAATGGTGAAAATGTGCATTTGCTTTACAAAGAATTTTAAGAAAAAATTTCTTTCAAATATTTTTATAATCTCTAGAAGAATTGAAAGTAGAATTTGAATCCCAAAAATATGGTTAATTTGCACATCCCTGAAACTACATATCTAGCATAAAATAAGGTAAGTATGTGTCAAATATTTGTAAAAACATCTTTTTTGTTGTTTTTATCTCATTCTATTGTGTTTGGCTTCTAGATTATGCTCGTCTTTTAAGGAACACCAATACCAGCCAAGAAACAAGAAACAAGCATAGCTGGAATACTGTTATATCAGTAAAATTAAGACATGCCTTCTAGCAATATGTGGTCAGAATTCACATGGTAGTGGAAAGAGCAGTGGCCTTAAAATTAAATGATCCAGGTTTGAGTTCCAGCCACCTTGCCACTTATTAGCTGAGTGACCTTAGGGAAGTCATTTTACTTTTCTGAATGAATTTCTTCTGTAACTTAAGGTACTGGCCTAACTCACAGCAACATTTTGAATTTTACATGGGATTTGTGAAAGCAGTTTGAAAACCATTCAGCTCTTTGTACTTTTATGTACTTCATGCTTTATGGATAAATTATAGTAGTCATATACTTTATAGGAAAGATAAGCATTTGCCAATTATTTGGGAATTGGATGTGTTATCTTCAGTGAGTTATTAAATAGATAGCTACAAACCCCAAATTCATGCCTTAATTTTATGTCCTGTAAATAAAATACAAGTCACCTTTTGGTAAAGTTTAATTGTTATTGAGAACTGCATATGCAATATTGGTGCTGCTTCAGTAGAAAGGGGACTATAAAGGCAATTCAGCACAATAGGCATTTATGTCCATGGTTCACAATTATGGAAACACCTGGGCCAAAAAAAAAGAAAATCTTTCTGTTGATTCATGAGATTCAAGGGCCCTCCACATATTTCAATACTTGCCAGAAAGCAGGGTAATGGTCTTCAAGTGACTGCAGAGTGAAGCAAGAATGAACTCACTCAAAATACAGTGATTGTTTCGAAAGAAACATTGCTTGTAGTGAACATCTGTGCCACTTGACTTTAAAATAATTTTATGTGTCCTATTAACACACTTTCTTTAGGAGTTGCAAGATGGAGCTATGAGCATGCTAGGAAATCAAGAGCAGCTTTCTGTTAGATTGATATTTTAAATTTCTATTGATCTAGGAAATTATTTTCTCTATGACAGTTAAATACTGTTTCCTTATCACACAATACATTAAGCCTAATGAGTAATGCATCATAAATTTTTGCTTACGTTTTTTAAAATTCTAGATCATGAGAATTCCAATCATCATATAGTATCTTTCAGGATTTAGAATTTTGAAGGTTTAGGAAAAAAAGACAATATTACTACTTACTGAAAAACTCTCTTTAAGTCCAATCTGTTTCTAATTAAAATGTTTCTACTTAAAATGTTATTTAGAGACATTGTTTTGAGCTATTACTATGTGTCAGATACTCAGACACTGTCCTGAGGTCTTTCATTTATTGTCTCTTCAATTATTATCACAACCCTACTAATCAGGTACAATTAAAATCACCATTTTATAGATGATAGATTGAGGTTATCAAAATTCAGTAATTTACTCAATGTGTAAAAATAGAATTCAAACCCAGATCTGTCTCAAATTCTAAACTATTCCATCTACGTGGCTTGAGGAAGGAAATGAGAAATAAATAGAGATACAATCTACTAAATGTGGAGAAGAGAACCTCAAACAATTGCTGGGAATTGTCCCTTTTCAGAGTGGTCATTTTACTGATAGGTAATTGGAGCTTCTCTAAAGAAGAGAAAAGTTATTGTTACAAGATATTGTACTTAAAAGATTATGCAGTAACAATGCTTGCAGGTAAGAAATTAGATTAATCTGAGATTCCCTAAGCCAAATAAAATCACTAGTAGAAATCATTTATTCTTGATTAAAATCTGTAAAATAGTTTACCCTGAACTATATCATGGGAATTTTACCTTACTAAATAGTACATATCATGAAAGCTGGTAGAAGACCCCAAAATATATTTGTCATTAGAATTTTAATTGTCATGAAAGTTACCTAGTGAAGCTTTAGGTTAGCTCCATGGGGAGCAGTGGAAGACAGAGTCACGCCAAGAGTATGAAGACCCAGTCACCAGTCCTAGATCTGAAGCATGTTGAAGAACACCAGACATTGAGGCAGTTCAGTCATTGCATTCTTAATATTTAGGATTTCTACTTTTTTGATTGTTTCTATTTCTTTGTCAACATTTTCATTTTGTTCATGTATTGTTTCCTAAATTTTACTTAATTTTTTATCCACATATTCTTGTAGTTCACTGAACTTCTTCAAGAAGATTATTCTGAATTCTTTGTCTGTCATTCTATGAATCTCCCTTTCTTTAGGGTTCATTTTTGGACCATTGCTAGTTTCTTTTGGAGGTGTCATGATTTTCTGAGTCCTTGTAATCATTGTGTCCTTGAGTTGATGTCTGTGTATTTGAGGAGACATCCACTTTTTCAGGCTTTTACAGGTGTTCTTTGGCAGGGGTAGACCTTCACTATTTAGCCTGTGATTCTGGATGGCCAACTGGTAAAGGCCCTGGGCAAGCAGAGCTTGCTGTAGCTTTCTCTAGATGCTGGGCTGCTGCCTTTACTCTGAGTTTGGATGTGGCAGATGCCTGGGCTCTGGAATTAGGCTAAACTGCTGGATGGGCACTGCAATTGCCTCTGATCAGGTAGAGCCACAAGGTGTAGCCCCTGGCTAAATGGTACCACTATTTGAATTCAGCAGTTAAACAAGTTTCCAGGAGAGGGAAGCTGCTTATCTGGGGACTCAAACTAGGTAGAACTTGCCACTACTTCTGGGAATGACCAGCTCAACTTTTCAAGTGAGCTATGTTGTTAACCGGTACCTCTGATCAGGTGCTACTGCTCACAGGTACACAGTTACCACCAAGATTTATGTGCTGGTCACTGTGGGAATAGTCCCTTTCAGAGCAGTCATTTAACTGATAAGTAACTGGAGTTTCTCTAAAAGAAGAAAAGAGTTATTGTTATAAGATATTGTACTTAAAAGATTATGCAGTAACAATGCTTGCAGTTAAGAAATTAGATTAATCTGAGATTCCCAAGTGATCTAGCCATGCCAATTTTCCTTGACTGCCCCATGAGGTGAGACCAGAGTGGGCTTCCTGAGAAGCATCACAAATACTATGGAAGCTGGATGTCCACCTCTGGTTCTCTTTTCCCTCTGCAGAAACAGTGATCCATGGGGAATCCTCTGTGTGGCACTGTGCTGACTTGAGGGTGGAGTGGTGACATGGTCAAAGTGAGACTATTTCTTTTGCTCATTCCATACAGTTTTGTGGACCATGCAGGTGACTCAGGCTTAGTCCCTATTTTGGAGATTTTCACCAAGGTGTTCTTGTCTGTGGATAGTTGCTAGTTGAACTTTCTGAGACTATATGTATCTTCTAAGACTTTTACATAAATGTTTACAGCAACTTTATTTGGAAAAGCCTCAAACTGGAAACATCCCATATGTCCACCAACAAGTGAAGGGACAGGCATCAGCAAGACGGCAGAATAGAATGTCCCAGGTTTCACTACTATAGTCTCATTCCCCTAGGTAAATACCTAAGAATGGAATGATTGAGTCATTTGTTAAGTATACACTTAAATGTTAAAGGAACTGTTAAAGTCTTTTTAAAAGAGGTCGTGCCATTTTATATTCCTACATCCTTGCTAATGCTTGCTATGGTCCATTCTGCCAGGATTGTATTGGTACCTCAATGGAATTGATTTAAATTTCTATAATGACTCATGATGTTAAGCATCTTTTAATGTACTTATTGCTCAGTGTACCTTCTTGTAATGTGCCTATTCAAATCCCTTACCAATTTGTTAACTGAGTGTTTTTCTTGAGCTTTAAAAGTTATATACTCTGAATGTATGTTTTTTGTCTTATATATGTGCTTTGAATATTTCTTCCAATCTGTAGCTTGTCTTTTCATTTACTTAAAGATGTCTTTTGAAGAGAAAAAGTTATCAATTTTGATTTTATCAATATATAGATACTATATTACACATGTATGTATGTTATATATATTATACATGTATGTACATATTGTATAAGACTTTTATTTTTTAACCCAAAGTAGAACATAATTTTTCCTATGTTTTTGTGTAGAAATTTTATAGTTTTACAGTAGAAATTTTATACTTAATTGTTTTATTTTAGGTCTATGATTCATTTTTATGTTAATTTTTGAGTATTGTGAATTGAGTTGATATTAAATTTTCTCTATATGATTATCCCATTGATCCAGCACCATTTGTTGCAGACTTTCTTTTCCACATTGAATTACTTTGATATCTTTGTTGAAAAACAATTGACCATGTACATACAGTTCTATTTCCTGACACTTTGTATTCCTTTTTGTTCTTAATGTCTATTTTTACCCACATCAATATGTCCTGATTTTTGTATGTTTATAAGTCAGGTGCAATAATTCCTGAAACTGTTTCTTTTTTTAAAAATGGTTTTGATTATTTTATGTAATTTGCATTTTCACATAAATTTTGGAACCAACTTGTAAATTAATACAAAATGCCTGATAAAATATTGATTAGAATTTCTTTAAATCCATTTGACTTTATAGGAACATTTGGGAGAGTTATCATCTTAATAATATTGAGTCTTCCAATCCACAAGTATGTTATATCTCCTTTTTTAATTTTGATATTTCTAATTATACCCATCAATGTTTTGCCATTTTCAGTGTAGAAGTCTGAAGTTTATAGTATTAGATTTATTCCTCAGTTTTTATTTTGGAAGGATACTACTTTAAATTAATTTTTATATCTTATTTTTATTGTTCCCTATTAATATATAGGAATACAATTAATTTTTTTTCTATTAACCTTACTCTGTGACCTTGCTAAATTTATTTGCTTAGTTCTAGTCATTATTGTAAATATTCCTTAGTATTTTCCAAGTAAACAATCATAGGACTGCCAAAAAAGATATATTTTACTTTTTTTACCCCCAAACTTTATGACTTATATTCTTTTTCCTGCCTTATGGTAATGGCTATGTCTTTCAGTATAATATTGCATAGAAATAGTAAAATCAGGTATCCTTTCTTTGTTCCACTTCTCAGGGAGAAAAAAATTACATATGATGTTGGCTGTAGTTTTTTCATAGATAGACTTTGTGTGTATGAACACATTTGTTACTATTCCTAGTTTACTGAAAGTTTTATCAATCATAAGTTTGGAATTTTGTCAAATTATTTTGCCAATTCTGTTGAAATGGTCATGTGAACTTTCTCCTTTGTTTTGTTAATGAGTGAATTACATTTTTTATTACCAATGTTAAGCCAATCCTGAATTCCTGAAGTATAACCAATTACCTTATTATATATTACCCATTGTATATTTTTTGGATTTAAATATTATGCTTAGAATATTTGTGTATATTTTTATGAGTATTGTTGATCTGTAATTTTATTTTTAATGTCTTTTTTGAGGTTGTGATGTTGCCGTTATGCTGACTATATGCTGTTATACATGTTATAAGTACACCATCATAAGTCAAATTGGGCAATGAGCCCTTCCTTATTTTCTAAAAACATTTGTACAGAATTGAATGTTGTGGCTTCTTAGATGATTGACAAAATTTACCAAGAAAATGTCCTTAGCCTAAAGTTTTTTTGGTTTTTTTTTTTTTTTTGGTGGAGGAAGAAGTTTTGTTCAAAAAATACAATCTCTTCAATTGATAAAGAAATATTTTGATTTTCTATTTCTTCTTGTGTCAATTTTGGTGAGTTGTATTTTTCAAGAAATGTGTCTATTTCATCTAACTTATTAAATTTGTTAGTATAAATTTGTTCATAGTATTTTTAATTATTCTTTTAATATTGGTATGATCTGGAGTTATAAGGTTTTTTTCCTTCCTGCTAATGATGATTTGTGTTTCCTCTCTTTTATCTTGATCTGTGTATCTCAAGGATTTTCTGTATTATTAGTCTTTACATATAACCAACATTTTCTTTATTACTTTTCTATAGTTTTTAAACTTTTTTCTTTCATTCACCTTCTCTTATTTTAATTTTCTTCTTTCTATATACTCTAGGTATCATTTTCTCTTCTTATTCCAGCTTTTTAAGATGGAATCTTAGATCATTGATTTCATATTGTTTTCTTTTCTAATATTATCACCTAAAGTTATATATTTCCTTATAAGCATTGTGTTATTGCATCACACACATTTTGATATTTTATTTTTATGGTCATTCAGCTTAGCGTATTTTCTACTTTCTCTTATGATTTTATCTTTGACATTAATTAATTAGAAATGTGTTATATCTAGACATTTGTTGTTTTCCTACATATTTCATTATTATTGGCTTTTAATCTTAATCCATTGTGATAAGAAAATATGTGTTTTATGATTTTGAATCTTTTGAATTACTAAGACTTGGTTTATCTTGGTGAATGTACCATGCACATATGAAAAGAATGAATATTCTGCAGTTAGATGTAGAGTTCAATAAATATCAATTAATTCAAGAAGCTGTTCAGATCTTTTATGTTTTTACAGATGTTTTGTGTAGTTTTCTATCAATCAATTGCTGTGAGAAGGCTATTAAAATATTCCATTGTATTATGGAATTGTTTATTTCTTTCTTTAAATTGTCTGTCTTTTCTTCAAGTATTTATGGGCCCTATTAATTGGTAGCAATAAGTTGATAATTGATACATCTTCCTCATGAACTTTCTTTTATCATTACAGAGTCTTTATTTATGTCTAGTAACACTCTGACTTGAAGTCCATTTTATTTGCTATTAATATAGCAATATCAGGCTTCTCTTGCTTACTGTTTGGATGTTATATCTTTTTCTCCTGTTATGGGTTGAATTGTACCTCACTCCCAACAATACATTTTTCAAGTCCTAACCTCTAGTATGTTAAAATGTATCCATATTTAGAAAAAGAATCATTACAGAAGCAAATAAAATGAGGCCACACTGGAGCAGTGTGGAACCCTAATCCAATATGATTGGTGTTTTTATAAAGAGGGAAATTTTGGACACAGGAACATATACAGGGAGAATGCCATGTATATCAAGATGACCATCTACAAGCCAAGGAGAAAGGCCTGTGACAGTTCCTTCCCACACAGCCTTCAAAAGGAGGCAACCCTGCTAACATCTTGATTTTGGAGTTCCAGCCTCCAGAACTGTGAAACAATAAATTTCTGTCATTACTCCCCAGTTTATGGTATTTTGTCACAACAGTCCTAGCAAACTAATACACTTTTCTATATCTTTCAGAGTATCCATACCTTTATATATTTAAAGCATTTTTTAATCCATTCTCTCAATCTCGTCCTTCTCATTGTATGTTTAAACAGACTTTATTTAAAGTAATTGTTGATCTAGTTGGATTATGTCTAATGTAATTTTTTATGTGTGTCACCTCTGGTTTTTGTTTTTCTCTTCCCCCATTCCTGTCTTCTTTTAATATTCCATTATTTTTCAATATTTTTAACGTTGTATTTTAATTTCTTTTGGTTTTTTGTAATATCTCTCTGAAATTTTAAATTAGTGGTTGTTCTATGGATTTTAATATGCATTTCTACTCATCCACAGTCCACTTAGAGTTAATTTGCCACCACTTCACATAAAATGTAGAAATCTCGCAACATGCAGGTCCTCCAACACCTGCTGCTGGTATTTATGTTACAACTATCATATGTATCATATCTACATTCACTGACAACCTTTTCAGAAAAATATTACCATTTTTGCTTAGTCATATATTTTTCACATATAAGGGGGAAATACAGTCTTTTGCATTAACCCAACTACTTACTGATATTCTTCCTTGACTGAAGAAGATCCAAGTCTCCATCTGGCATCACTTTGCTTCAACTGGAACAAATTTCTTTAGGACCTTTTCTTGTAGAACACGTCTGCTAGAAATAATTTATTTTGATTTTCCTTCATCTGAGAATGTCGTTGTACCGACTTTATGCCTAAGGAATACCTTCTTTTGTTTAGAATTTCAAATTGACTGTTTCTTTCAGCATTTTAAAGATGTGTTCCACTGTCCTCTGGTCTCTATAATCTCTCCCCTATGTGGAGGTTGTTTTTCTGTAGCTGCTGTCAATATATTTTCCTTATTTTTGATTTTCAATACATTTATGGTAACATATCTAGGCATTATTTTCTTTAAATTTATACTGTTCGGTGGTTTCTAAGATTGTTGAGCTGTAAATTTATTTATGTTCTTCACTAACTTTTGAGATTTTTTGGCTATTACGCCTTCAAATATTTTTTTTTCTGGCCCAATCTCTTTATCCTCTATTTTGATGACTCTCACATTTATGTGTTAAAACTTTTATATTTTCCCACAAGTTATTTATTTATTTATTATTTACTTATTTCAAAATACTAAGGGGATAGAAATGTTTTTGTTACATGGATACATTGCATAATGCTGAAGTCAGGGAATTGAGTGTGCCTGTCAGCTGAATAGCATTTATTGTACCCAGTAGGTACATTTTTATTACTCACACTCCACCCAACTTTCCCACTTCTTGGTTTCCAATGTCCCTTACATCTCTTTGTGCCCGTGTGTACTCACAGTTTAGCTGCACTTATTAGTGAGAACATGTGGTGTTTGTTTTTTCATTCCTAAGGTACTTCACTTAGGATAATGGTCTCCAGTTCCATCCAAGTTTCTACAAAAGATATTATTTTATTCCTTTTTATGGCTGAGTAGTACTCCATGTTGTGTGTGCATGTGTGTATATATATACACACACCACATTTTCTTTATCCATTCATGAATTGACGGGCACTTAAGTTGATTCCACATCTTTGCAATTGTAAATTGTCCTATGATTAACATTTGCATGCAGGTGTCTTTTTAATAAAATAATTTCTTTCCCTTTGGGTAGATACCCAGTAGTGGGATTGTTAGATTGAATGGTAGGCCTACTTTTATTTCTTTAAGGAATCTCAGTACTGTTTTCAATAGAGGTTGTACTAATTTGCAGTCCCACCAACAGTGTGTAAACATTCATTTTCTCTGCATCCACACAGGTATCAATCGCTTTTTGAATTTTTAATAATGACCATTCTGACAGGGGAAAGGTGGTACCTCACTGTGGTTTTAATTTGCATTTCCCTGATGGTTAATGATGTTGAACATTTTTTCATATTTGTTGGCTATTTGTCTATATTCTTTTAAGAGTCCGTTCATGTCTTTTGCCCACTTTTTGATGGGGTTCTTTGTTTTTTCTTTGCTGGCTTGTTTGAGTTCTTTATAGATTATATATATTAGTCCTTTGTAGGATATATAGTTTGTGAACATTTTCTCCCATTCTGTAGGTTATCTATTTACTCTGTTGATTATTTCTTTTGCTGTGCATAAACTTTTTAATTTACTAATGTTTGATTTATTTATTTTTGTTGTTGCTGTATTGGCTTTGGGGTCTTAGTCATAAATTATTTGACTAGGCTTATGTCTAGAAAAGCTTTTCCTATGTTTTTTTCTAGAATTTTTACAGTTTCATGTCTTACATTAAAGTCTTTAGTCCATCTTGAAATAATTTTTGTATATGGTGAGAGATAGGGATCCATTTTCCTTCTTCTGCATGTGGTTATGGAGTTTCCCAGCACCATTTGTTGAATAAGTTGCCCTTTTCCCAGAGTATGTTTTTGTCTGCTTTGTCAAAAATCCTTTGTTTGTAGCTATATGGTTTTATTTCTGGGTTCTCTATTCTGTTCTATTGGTCTATGTATCTACCTTTATATCAGTACCAACGTGTTTTGGTTACTATAGCCTTGTACTATAATTTGAAGTTAGGTAATATGATGCCTCCAGGTTTTTTTCTTTTTGCTTAAGATTGTTTTTGCTATTTGGGCCCTTTTTTGGTTCCAAATGAAGCTTAGGATTATTTTTTCTAGATCTATGAAATATGGTGTTGGTATTTTTTACAGAAATTGCATTTAGTCTGTAAATCACTTTGGACAATACAGACATTTTAATGATGTTGAGTCTAAGTTCATGATCATGGGATGGTTTTCCATTTGTTTGTGTCATCTGTGATTTTTTTATCAGTGTTTTATATAATAGTTCTACTTGTAGATATCTTTCACCTCCTTTGTTATGTATATTCCTATGTATTTGATTTTCTTTGCAGCTATTATAATTGGTATAAAGTTCTTGATTTGACTCTCTGCTTGACTGTTATTAGAAATGCTACTGATTTGTGTACATTGATTTTGTAACCTAAGACTTTGCTGAATTCATTTATCCATTCTAGGAGTCTTTTGCTGGAGTCTTTAGGGTTTTTAAATACAAGATCAAATTGTTGGCAAACAGGGATAGTTTGACCTCCTCTTTACTGAATTGGATGCACTTTATTTCTTTCTCTTACCTGACCTTTCTGACCAGGACTTACAATACTATGTGGAATAGAAGTGATAACAGTGGGCATCCTTGTTTTTTTCTAGTTTTTAGGGGGAATGCTTTCAACTTTTCCTCATTCAGTATGATATTGGCCATGGGTTTGTCATACTGGCTTTTATCATGTTGAGGGATATTCCTTCAATGCCTAGTTTCTTGAGAGTTTTTACCATGAAAGGGCGTTGGATTTTACCAAATGCTTTTTCTGCGTCTATTGAGATGATCATATGGTCTTTGTTTTTGATTCTGTTTATGCGGTGAATTACATTTATTGATTTGTTTATGTTGAACCATTCTTGCATCCTTGGGATGAAACCCACCTTATCTTGGTTAATTATCTTTTTGATGTGCTGTTGAATTTGGCTTGCTAGTATTTTGCTGAGGAGTTTTGCATCTATGTTCATAAGGGATATTGTTCTTTAGTTTTCTTTTTTTGTTGTGTCCTTTCCTAGCTTTGTTATCAAGGTGAAACTGGCTTTGTAGAATGAGTTAGGGAGGATTCTGTGCTTTTCAATATTATGGAATAATTTCTGTAGGATAGGTACAAGCTCTTTTTTGTAGATCTGGTAAAATTTGGCTATGAATCCATCTGGTCTGGGGATTTTCTTTGTTAGGAGATTTTTTTATTATTTCCTCAATCTTCCTGCTTGTTATTGGTCTGTTCAGGATTTGTATTTCTTCCGGATTCAGGCTTGGAAGTTTGTGTGTTTCCAGGAATTCATCCATTTCCTCTAGGTTTTCTAGTTTGTGTGTGTAGAGGTTTTCATAGCACTCACAAGTGATCATTTGTAATTTTGTGGTATCAATTTTAATGTCTTCTTTTTCATTTCTGAATGAAATGAGCTTATTTGAGTCCTTTCTCATCTACTTCTGGTTAATCTGGCTAGTGGTCTATTGATTTTGTTTATCTTCCCAAAGAATAACTTGTTGTTTTATTGATCCTCTGTATTTTTTGTTTGTCTCCATTTTGTTTAGTTCTGCCCTGAACTTTTTTATTTCTCTTCTGCTGGCTTTTGGTTTTATATGTTCTTCTTATTCTACTTCCTTGAGATGAGACATTCCATTGTTAATTTGTGATCTTTCTGTCTTTTTGATGTGAGCATATAAGGCTATGAAAATTCTACTTGCTACTGCTTTTTCTGTGGCCCATTGATTTTTGAAAGCTTATGTCTCCTTTGTTGTTCAGTTCAAAAATCTTTTGATTTCCATGTTAATTTCATCATTGATCCAAGGATCATTCAGTAGTAGGTTGTTCAATATCCATGACATTGTGTGGATTTGAGAATTTTTCTTGGAATTGATTTCTAGTTTTAATCTCCTGTGGTTTGAGAAGATACATGGTATAGTTTTGATTTTTCTGAATTTGCTGAGACTTGTTTTGTGGCCTAAAATGTGAAAATCTTGGAAATAGTCCCATGTTCTGATGAGAAGAATGTATATTCTGTATGTTTGGGGTAAAATATTCTGTAAATGTCTCTTAGACCAATGTGTTTTAGAGTCCCACTTAAGTTCAGAGTTGCTTAGTTAATTCTCTGCTTTGATGATCTGTCCAGTCTGTCAGAGGGGTGTGAGGTTCCCAGAAATTATGAAACTACTGTTTATTTCTTTCCTTAGATCTGTTAAAATTTGTTTTATGAATCTGGGAGCTGCTGTGATAGATGCATATATATATTTAGGGTTGTTATGGCTTCTTGCTGAAATACTCCCTTTATCACTATATTTGGATTATCTTTGTCATTTTTTTACCATTGTTGATTTAAAGTCTATTTTATCTCATATGACAATGGCTACACCTCCCCTCTTTTGTTTTCCATTTGCATGGAATATTTTTTTTTCCATCCTTTTACCTTGAGTCTGCGAGAGTCCTTCTGAGTTAGAAGAGTTTCTTTAAGACAGCATATAGTTGGGTTGTGACTTTTCATTCATTCAGCCAATCTATGTTTTGCAAGTGGAGCATTAAGATTGTTCACATTCAGTGTTAGTATTGATATGTGATATATTGTTTTGTTCATCATGTTGAATGATACATTGTTATTTTGTTTTCCCTCTTGTGCTACTGTTTAATAAGAGCCATGAGCTTTAACTTTTGGTTATGTTTATACTGGTGGGTGTCTATTGTTCTGTTCTATGTATAGTGCACATTTGAACATTTCCTGTAGGGCAGGTCTAGTAGTGACAAATTCCCTTAGCGTTTGCTTGTCTGGAAAAGACTTTATTTCCCCATCATTTATGAAACTTAGTTTTGCAGGATACAAAATTCTTAACTATCAGTAGTTCTATTTAAGAAGACTGAAAATGGGTCCCAAATCCCTTTTGGCTTGTATGGTCTCTGCTGAGATGTCTGCTGCTAGTCTGATCCATTTTCCTTTGTAGGCTAGTGGGTGCTTTCATCTTGCAGTTTGTAGAATTTTCTCCTTCATTTTGACTTTTGCCAGGCTGATGACTATTTGTTTTGGAGATGTCTCATTTGTTATGAATCTTCCTAGTGTTCAATGATTATCTTGTATCTGGATATCTGAATCTCTGGTGAAACCAGGGAAGTTTTCTTTATTAATTACCTTGAACAAGTTTTTCATACTTTTTTACTTTTCTTCTTCTCCCTCAGGGATACCTAACATTCTTATATTGGCTCATTTTAAATAGTCTCACATTTCTCTGGGTGACTGTTCACTCTTCTTTGTTCTTTTTTTTTTCCTGTATATTTGACTGTATGGATTAGTTCTAAAGCCTTGTCCTGAAGCTCTGAAATTCTTTTTTCTGCTTGGTCTAACTGTTGATGTAGCTTCCTGCTGTATTTTAAAATTCCCTAAATGACTCTGTCATTTCTTTAAGTTCTGTTATATCTTTTCTTATATTGTCTATCCCTTTAATGACTTTTTCATTTTTTATTCAAGTTCTGAAATACTTTTTTGACTTCTTTGTGTCATTTTTCAAATTTCTCATCAACTTCCTTCATCATATTTGCCATCCATTTTCTGAACTCTATTTCTGACATTTCCACAGTTTCCTTTTGGTTGGTGTCCATCGCTATAGATCTATTGTGATCCTTTGGGGGTGTCAAACTAGCTTATTTTTTCATACTCTTTTGCTAGTTTCTTCTCATCTGAATCCTCTTCTCTCAGCTCAGGGCAGATAGGTTTGTAGTGCACCCATTCTCCTTTGCTGAGAGCTCTCCTATTTTGTGAGAAGAAGGATAAGTCCCTAGATGGTGCATTAATGTCCTATTCTGGGAGATGGATCTGGCATCAGAGGGGCAGATGAACTGAGAGCCTATAGTGTAGCTGTTCTGCCTTGTTCTCTTCCCCTGTGGTTGTCAAAATTAGTGCTGGGGGATCTTTGTTTGGAGTGGTGAGTTGTTCACCAGGCCACTGTTAGAAGCTTGGGTAGGGAAAACTGGGTGAATCCCTCTCTAGAGAGGTGGGCACTGATGGAGATTGCTCTACTCAAGTATCCCCATGGCAGTGGCAGTGACTGCTGGGTGAGGCTATCTAGGTGGTGGCCATGGGTATCAGGGCTGTAAGCATTTGCTCTACCCAGGTCAAGATGCAATGGTGGCCCATGGCGGGGAAGCAACTTGTGGCTAGTGGGTTCATAGTAGAGCACTGGACCATAGGCATGGTGCTGGGTGGTGTGCAGTGCCATGAGAGCAGGTCCACTGAGCCCTGCACAGTGCTACAAGGATGGGGATCTCTATTCTGATCCTTCCCCATGTGTGAATGTGTCCCTCAGGTATCTTCTGATCTTACCAGTGGATCACCCTGTCTTCCTCTCCTTTACTCTGAGTGTGTCCCATCACTTCTTTTATGATTCATGATGCTCTCTCCAAGAACGTGCATCTGTTGGTGGGCATCTACTTGCAACTTTTGATCCTCTCCTTGAGAGCAGCGTGTGCAGGCTGCTTGTAGTCTCCCATCTTGGCCCCACCCCATTTCCCACATATTCTTGAGGATCCCTTAATTCTTTGACAATATTTTTTTTTCTGTTATTCACAGTGAATAATTTTTATTTTTCTATCTTTAAGTTTATTTATTCTTTTCCTCTCTCTTCTCTATCATAGAGCTTCTACTTATATTCTATTTTTTTTATTCATTTCAGGTGCCCTATAGTCCAGTCCTGTAGGATCTAAGAAGTCCAATAGCCTTCCTTTATTCTGTCCAGCTTTCCCTGTCCCCTTTAATTCAAATTGGCAATGTCTTGTCTGTTATAATTTCATCTCTATTCTTGGCCTCTGTTGAGATGACTGATTAAGTGCATGATTCAGACCCATAATCTCTTTATCATGTTATTTTTCAGCCACACCCTTATTATTCTCTTCAGAACAAGAATGAGTTCTCTAATTTTTTTATTTGCAATATAGATAGGCTAAGAATTACCAAATCTTCAAGTTCAGATACTTTTTTGCTTTACAATTTTTTCTTCAATTTCTTTCTCCTTTTGCATTTTACTATAAGTAATCAGGAGAAATCGAGTGTCTTCTTCAACACTTTGATTGGAAATATCCTTAGCTGGATATCCAATGTCACTGCTCATTATTTCTACTTTCTACAAAGCACTAGACACAGTTCAACCAAGCTCTTTGCAACTATATAAAAGGAATTGCCTTTTCTCCAGTTACCAGTATAATACCCCCCCTTATCCATGGGGGATATATTACAAGACCCCCAGTGGAGGCCTGAAACAGTGGATAATACCTGATTTTATATATGTTATATATATCCCTATACATACATACCTATGATAAAGTATAATTTATATTAATAAATCATGGTAATAGATTAATAACAACTAATAATACAATTATAACAATATACTGTAATAAAAGTTATGTGAATGTATTCTGTCTTTCTTTCTCTCAAAAATATCATAATATTTTTAGACGGTGGTTGACTGTGGGTAACTGAACCCACAGAAAGTGAAACCTCAGATAAAGAGGTACTACTGTAACATGTTTCTCATTTCCATCTAAGACTTCACAGGAATCATCCTTAACATTCATATGTGTAGCATGCATGTCAAAACTTTTCAGACTCTACCCATTACAAAGCTGCTTCCACATGTTTAGATATTTATTATAGAAGCACCCCAATATTTGGTAACAAAAACTGTGTTAGTCAGTAATCTCCAGAGAAATAGAGCCAGAACAAACAGGATAGAGAAAGAGTAAGTTATTATAAATAATGAGCTCATGCAATTATGGAGGTTAAGATGTCCCCAGATCTGTAGTTGGCAAGCTAGAGATTCAGGAGACCTAATGGTGTAAGTTCCAGTGTGAAAGATAACAGGCTCACCAATCAAGAAGATTTTCTGTTTCAGGTCAAGTCAGAAGGAAAAAAAAAGACTGATATTCCCCTTGAAGCAGTCAGGTAGGAAGAGTTCCCTCTTACTCAAGGAAAAGTCAGCCTTTTCATTTATTTAGACCTTCAACTAATTGGATGATGCCCACCCACATTAGGGAGAGCAATCTACTTTACTCAGTTTACCAATTCAAACATTAATCTCATCTAGAACATCCTCTCAGACACACCCAGATTAATTTTCAACAAATATCTGTGCACCTCATGGCCTAGTCAAATTGGCAAATGATATTAACTTTCACAGTTCACTTCTCTAATCTTTCTACATTGATTTGTGTTTATTTCATGTACATATAGCTCACTAGTTAATCTGAAAAGCACAAATTTTTTAAATCTCAGTGCGCTTCTCTAAGTGTTTTGTATGCTAGATTGGGCCTGCTTTGAATTTACATTGCTCAAGGGTTGGTTAGTTGGAGACTCATATGGGCTTATGCACAGAATTAAAAGGTATCCTTCTCTGGATACTATCCCACATGGCCCATTTGCCTAGTTTCTTTGGCTAGAAAGACAGAGTTTCATTTGGGGGTTTTCCTCTGCATTCTACTGCCATATTTTTCCTTGACTGGGGCCCACCTTCAGGACAAAGCTGCAAAAGAAAAAAAAAGGGGAGGGGAAATGTCCCTATACAGGTTGCTTCTACAAGTTTAGACTTTCTTCCATAATCTGCCTTAACTTTTGTTAAGTTTTGGAGTCTTCAGTAGTTGTTTTTTGTACTTTTTCTGGAGTTTTTAGTTGTAATCAGCAGAGGGATTGGGCTATAGTGGGATTACAACTGCATAGCAAAACCAGAACTCTATATTACATTGATATTTTTTATTGCTTTTCCACTGAAAAATAAAAACTAGTGTCTATCACAGTTACTATTGGTTCTACATGGGTAAGAACAAACAGGAAACTAGGAGGAAGCCCTAAACATGCTTTCAGATACAAGGCTTTTGAATTAATATTTCTTTGATATGCACTGCTGTATACTTGCCACTCAATAATATATGTATGTGATGTACATATCAAAACTTGTAGCAGTAACATGGTAGAGTAGGGGTAAAGTATAAAAGCTTTGTTATGTGAGGTCTTATTTAATCTATCAACTCATAGACACCAATTACCATTTATTACTTTTCAAAAATAAAAATAATATAAAGTACAAAACCAAATGGATTTAATAAAACACATAGGTGAAGACTTTTTCCTTCTTTTAGGCTTTATTTACATTTGCTTTCAAATATTCTATGACAATATAAAGCACATAGTCTAGAACTCTGAAAGTATGCACAGCTTGAAGAAATTTAAAAGTCTTCTACATCAATGTCAGTATCCCTTGGGCATATTACTTACTCTTTTGGGAGTCTAATTTCATCCTTGGTAAAATTAAGCGGCATAAAGAAAATGATCTGAATATGTTGTAGAACTCTATGTATGTACGATGTAAAGAAAACATGAGCAATCTAAATATGATTAAATTTGAGAAAATCAGGAAAAGACCAATTTGCTCATGGCCCATAGTAAACAAATGGAATGTTTCCCATTATTTCTCCATAAGTTTTAATTTCATTAGCCACAAGTTTAAATCATTAGTTAGATAAAATTCTCTCTTGGGGATCACATTCATTATTAAAACAGCGTTAGTAAAAATGCTGTTTGAATGAGGTGACATGAACATTCTTAATTTGATCATGAGAGTGTAAATCAGAAAAAACATTTTGTGAAACTGTTATGAATGCACATCTAAATATATATTTATGAATGCATATATGAACATATATGAATAAATATGAATTTATAAATGCATATCTAAATATATAGATATATGTAAATAATGTATAGCAAATAATAAATATTAATATATGCTATATGTAAATAATATAAATTACATAAATACATAAAAATAATCTTTTTAAAAGATGACTGCAACCTCATGCAAGACCTTGACCCAGAGCCACTCAGTTAAGCTGCTCCCAGATTCCTAGCCCATGCAGACTGTGGGATTATAAGTATGTGTTGCTTCAAGCCAGGAAATTTTCTGTAATTTGTTACACAGGACTATAGAAGTAGAACTTCCTTTGTCTGATAAAGGGCATCCGTGAAATGCATACAGTTAATATAATACTTACCGGTGGAAAACAATGCTTTCCCCTACATAAGGAACAAAGCAAGTGTGTTTGCTCTCACCACTTTCATTCAACTAGAGGATATAACCGGCGCTGGAAGGCAAGAAAAATAAATAAATAGATAGATAGATAGATAAAAACATCCAGATTGTAAAGAAAGAAGTCAAACTCTATCTGCAGTTGATCTTATTTTCTATGTAGAAAATCCTATGGAATCTATAAAATAAGACAGCAGACTTAATCAGTAAGTTTATCAAGGTTGCAGGATTCAAGATCAACCTACAAAAGTCAGCTATATTTCTATTACTAGCAATGAACAACAAAAAGTTGATGTTTTAAAAATATTATTTACAAAAGCATCAAAAATGTGAAATATTTAGGGAAAAAGGTGACACAGGTATGCAGACCAGTACACCGGAAACAACAAAACATTGCTGGGAGAAATTAAAGAGGACCTAAACAAGTGAAGAGATATATAATGTTCATGGATTGAGACACTTAATATTACCAAGATCTTGTTAAGATGTAAATTACCCCAAATAGTTCTATAAATGCAATGGATTCCCAGTCAAAATCACAGTGTATTTTTTGTAGAAATTACCACACATTTCTAAAATTCATATGGAAATGCAAAGGACCTAGAATAGCTAAAACAACTTTGTAAAAAAGTAATAATGTTGGAGGATTTGTACTACCTGACCACAAAACTTATCTAAAGCCACCAAAATAAAAAATTCAAACAGGGTTGTATTGGTATGTTGATAGAAATGGAGATCAATGGAACTAAAAAAAGAGTCTAATAAAGAGTTTAGGAATACTCATTCGTGCACCCACACACACACACATATCTGGACAAATTCAATTGGTTTTGACAACAGTATAAAGGCAAGTCATTGGAGAGTATTGTTTTTAAAGTTGTGTCAGAATTATTGGGTATCCATATGCAAAACAATGGGCCTCAATCTACACCTCACAAATACAAACACTTAACTCAAAATAGATTAAAGACCTAAATATAAATTCTATAGTTAAAAAACTTCTAAGTAAAACATGAGAAAAACTTTGTGACCATGGTTTAGGCAAAGATTTCTTAGGTATACATTAAAAGCATTATGCATAAAGCATAAATATACAAATTGAAATTTATAAAACTCAGAAACTACTTTCTTTGGCAGATATTGTTAAGAGAATAAAAAGGCAAAGCCACAAATGGAAAATCAAATATTTGTAAATCACATGTCTTATAAAATACTAATATCTTGAATATTTAATGAATTATCAAAACTTATTAATAAGGAAATATATAATCTTATAAATGATGGGCAAAGGATTTGAAATAAACATTTTACTAAAGAAATAAAGATTGCCAATATGCACATGAAAAGATGCTGAACATCTTTAGTCACAAGAGAAATTCAAATTAAAACCATAATGAGGGAATACTATAAACCTATTACAATATAGAAAATTAAAAAGACTGCCCAGACCAAGCATTGGTGAAGATGTACCAATGGTCAAATGTCAGACATCACTGACTGGAATAAAAATGGTATAAACACTTTGGAAAAGAGTTTGGCAGTTTCTTAAATATTTAAACATATGTCTTTCATATGATATACATGCTTTTACTTACCAATTCCCCTTCTAGATATGTATATAATAAATAAACATTCAAAATGTATGTATAAAAATGTTCGTAGCAACATGACTCATAATAGTCACATGTCAAAAAGAAAAATTGACACGTAAATTTTATTAATGTAATCAAATAGACTTTGATCAAACAGGCCACAAGAATTAACAAATCCAACAAATAGATAAATCTCACCAACATAATGAGCAAAATAAACCAGACAAAATGCACATGTTGTATAATTCCATTTATATAAAGTTTTAAAGTAGACATAACTATCGTGGGGGGTTAGAAACCAAATGTGATTATCCTTGGTCATGTGGAGGAAGACAGTGACTGGGAGGAGGCATGAGGGGGCTTCTCTGGGACAGATGACATTCTGTTTCTTCATCTGGAGGCACATTACACAGATCTGTACATTTCAAAACAAAACAACTTTACTGGGGTATAATTGGCATGCAACAAATGCAAATATTTAAATTGTGCAATTTCTTAAGTTTTGACATATAGACCAATGAAAGTAACCCTACAGTCAAGTTAGTGAACATGACTCTACCCTTCCACTCTGCTCTCTAGATGAGCATCTATTGATCCACTTTCTGTAACTATAGAAATCAATTTGCACTTTGTGTTTTATGTAAATGTTATCATTCAGTATGCACTCTTTTTTGTCTAGATTCTGACATTCAGTATAATTACTTTACAATTCATCCATGTTGTTGCATGCGTCAATAGTTTATTTTTTTATAAATATAACAGTATATTGTATACTAGTACATTATATACTAGCATATTGTATATTCATGCTATATTCATATAATAGTACATATGGATGTACCACAGTTGTTTGTACCTTTGCCTCTGGGTGGACCTTTGGATAATTCTAGTTTTGGGCTATGATGTAAAAAAGCTGGTACAAACATTTGTGTGCATATCTTTGTATGGATACATATTTCCTTTTCTCTTGGGTAATTCACATTTTGAAAATTCAACTTACAGTGCACTTATCATTTATGCTAGCCTATGTATGTTATATTTTAATTCAAGTTTTACTTAAAAAGTTAAAAGATTTCATGAGAAAGAAATCAGAACATTTAGCACAGAAGCAGTCATGAAGACACACTTTAAGAAAATTTCCAGAATTAGAAACAAAATAAAAGCAAAAAATACCTGAGTACAAAAGTAGAATATATTCCATTTCAATGGAAGAATTCCATGAAAAATAAATAAAAATTATGCTGTTTTTAAAAATTATAGCAAAATATTTTAATTTCTCTGGTAAAGAATATTTTATAATAATATACCAAAAACAAACAAAACAAAAAAATATGCTGGGGAGGCCACAATTAGGTACCCTGTTAGGTCATTCCAATTGACTCCAGCCTTCCTGTCATCCTACCAAGATGCCTGATGTGTAAGCAAAGCCTTCTTGGTTCTTCCAGACCCGCCAACAGCCAGCAAAATAACGCCAAGTCATCTCTGTGATGTTACGTGAAAGATACCTCCCATTGAGCCCTGCCCAAATTCTTCACTCACAGCATCCTGAGATAGAATAAAATGATTACTGCTTTAAAATACTAAATTTTGGAGTAGTTTATTGTAATAGGTAACTGGAACAAAAGGCTTGGATTGGATTTAGGAGGTTCAACAAGAGAAGAAGGGAGATACAGAGAAGTGAGCAGAAGGAAGAGGAACAGACGTTCCTCTTAGCAGAACACTGGAGCCATTTGAGGAGCCTTTTTAAAAATGTGGGTACCTGGGTCCCACCCTCAAGTTTCTTATATAATTGGTAGGGATTGTGCATTTGATATTTAAAAGCTTTTGAGGTGATTCTACTAATCAGCCGAGGTTTACAACCACTAGTATAGAGTATGTTAAGCACTAAGATAGACTATGTTAATTCCTTACCTTTGAGGAGGAATAAAAATGTACATTTTTCTGGTTTATTTTGATAATTATGGGATATAGATTCAAAAATATTTTCAAAAAAACAAAGATAACTCTTGATATATCTAAAAATAATTGGGAAAAAAACAAAGAAATCACGCCTTTTATAAAAGAAAATTGTAAAAAACATATAAAAGGAAATGTAACTAAACTAAAATCAAATATATCAGCTGAAAAAATATATTCTTTTAAAATGCTACTGTTAAATGACAAAGATTCTCATAATAAATGATAAAAATAAAAATACATCAAAGAAATACATGGCACATTTTTTAGGCAAAGAGATTTTTAAAAATCAACATTAATTTTTAACAATCTAGAAAATTCACTAAAAATAAAAAAATTATTTATAATAAATAAATGTTTTTTAAAAAGTGAAATATGGCTCCCCAAATAACAAAGGAAAAAAACACAATAGACTTGAATATATCTCCTTGATTTTGTCCTAACAAAAATTAAACAATAATGAAGAATTTGAATATTCAGGCTAGTAAGTTTAATTTAATAGATAATACGTCCAACTTTGCATCTAATGGATCAAGTGGTCCTTGTAAACCTCTAGCCAGATACACTGAAGTCATCTCTTAAACCTTAGTGTACTCCATATCCTATCAACCACCAAGTACAGTGAATTCTACAACCCAAACCTCTCTCAAAAGTACATGTTTCTCTCCACTTCACAGTATGAGCCACTAAGTGCCCACACCACGGTCAGCTCTCTTGTGAACTGCTTACGGCTTTTGCTTTTTTCTGGGCCCTCCACATTTTGATTTGCCCCTTGCCAAATTATTTGCCAAATTGAAGCCAAAATGTTTTAAAAGAGCAAGTCCTATGTTATCACCTCTCTACTATTTTCCTGTCACGTAGTAAATGACAGAAACGAACTTGTATATGACATTTTTATCTATATGTTTTTCCTCAAGTGAAAAAAAATAACCAGATGGATTTTCATCAAATTTTCAAAAAAGTTTTTTGATACCCTGACTTGAAAAATAGGCTCCATGAGATATACAAAACTCATTGTTGGGAAGCTCCTGAGGGCTTAAAAAAATAAACAGTCATTCTCCATAGTAGCTTGGAGCATTGATTTACTATTGAACTAATGTTGCACATTGACTTGTGAATACACACCTCTAGGGTCTGAAGCACCAGGTTTATGATTCTACTCAGTAGCATGTGGGTCTGTAAATATCAGCTAAAATATTTGAATGGATCTAAAAATATTTTCTACCACAAAAATGTGCATAAACACTGATGTTTGAGTTTTAGTGTTTATTCATATTACATACACACATACACATAGATATATATATGTACACACATAGTAAGTGTTTTAAATGTTCCATAAACCATGCTGTGATGAACAAAACATTTATTCTTGTCTTCATAGGATGTACAATCTAAGGTGGGATGGTAATTACAAACAAATGATTCTACATACAATTTATTAGATTGCAACTGCTAGAAAGGAGCCCGTTATTTAAATCTTGATTCTCAGCTGTCCTCTCTGGTAAAGCAATTGCTTCATAAGAAATCTTTATATAACTGTTATTATATTTGCTGACGATGCCTAGGTGGAGCCAAAGGATTCTGAGCTTTCACAAAAATAAGATATTTATTATCTTAATAAGATATTTATTCTCTTCCTCAGCCTTATTATAACTGTTATACCTCTACATTTGACCCTGTATTGAAGTGTTTCATGGTACCACTATAACAAAAAGGATGCTTAAGAGTTAAATGATGAAAAAAGCAAGCTTCATTCCAATTCTTTCCAAAGGAAATTACGCAGATGTTTAGAACCAGAAGGGACATTCACAAATTATCTTTTCCTCCTCTTTCATGAAGTCAGTGAATCCTAACAAAGTGAAATAGCTTGTCCAAGGTCCCTAAGGTATTCTGTAACAGTGTCTCTTGATTCTACTACATCAAAATAAAAATCAGGTGATATTACCCTTAGGGGGATAGAATATGAAAATCAGATAACTACTTCTGAGAATCTCTAAATTAATCTTAACTCTTTAGTCCATTCATTCAATCAATAAATGTTTATTGAGCACCCACTAAGCAATGTTCTGTGAAGGCTACAAGTTAAATGAGACCTATTCTGTGCCTTTAAGGAGATTACAATGTAGTTGAAAAGATAAATCAAGTAGACAAATAATTTTAATAAACTGCCAATTAAGTAATAACCACATAGCTTATCACCACTGTAAACTTGGGCCCCTTTTTATTTAGTGTGGATATAAATTAAGTGAGATAAAATATATAAAAATGCCTGAAATAGCAGGTAATTATCAAATGTTTTATAAAGTTATTAATTGCCATAAAATCATTAAATGATGAAAAATAACAAAAATGTCTTGGTAAAACTCAGTACATCAAAGAAGTAGGTACTTACACATTTTAAGTGAAATGCAGAGTTGAACTCATTCTCTAGATAGTTAAGCAGGATGGTATATAGATCTAAGTGATCTGGTCATTTTCCTGCCTTTGAGGCAGCAGTTTCCCTTCCCATAGAAGTCTCAAAGCCCCAACCTTCATTGTTTACTGATTCAGCTGATGGACAAGGCTTGAGCTCCCACAGTAATGCACTGATTGCTATTTGCTTCTGGAAATAAATGTGGCTTAACTGGGCTTTATTTATTGATTAGTTGGAATGGGCCCAGACTGCCAATGAAGTCTGTAGAAGGAAACCGAGTATGCCTCCTTCAAGAAAAGAAAATGTTTAAAAATGCCCCTCTAGCTGTGTTGGTGCTAAAACAAATCTTCCAATGCCAGGAATGTTTTGGGATGCCCCTTTCATTTTGTTTAAACAAGACTATAGTGTTGTGACAAAAAGAGGGCAAATAATACTTGATACCACACAAATACATTCAGCAAACTCTCTCCCACGACTTTGAAGGCAGGGGGGATAATGCCACAGATGGTAAATTGCCTGACGTGTATAGAAGCTGACAAGGGATTCAACTTCCAATGATCATACAGAATTACTTTCCCTTTAATGCAGGATTCCCACCCCAGAACTTCACTTCATATTATTGTTTGCTGTAGGGCTACTGTCAGCTTCAGGGCAGGGCTGTTTCTGAGACTACAGTGAGCCACTTAGCCACAGCTGCTTTCAAAACATAAAAGTGAGGGATGGCTCCACTTGTTCAGGGGAAGAGCTGTTGGTTAGCTCAAGAGAAAGAACAGTTCAATGTTAGAAAACCTTACAGCTATCTGTCCATTTTTAATGCTCATGAGTGGACAGCAGATAAAACAATAACAACAGCATCAATATATACTGTATACTGAGTTTCTTAAGCATGAAAAGCCATATATCAATTATTTCTCATTTTTTGTTCACCTCTGTGAGATAGGTAGGATTATTCCCATTTTGTGCATGAGAAAACTGGAGCTCAAAGAAGTTAAATAACTTGCCTCCAGCTAACAAGTGGTAGATCCAGGATGTAAACACAGCCAGTCTCATTCTAAAGCTTTCAAACAACACATTTCTGTATATATTACTCTTATCTTGATGCATACCAAATTTAGGGTAGTTATTACCTCTGGATGAGAAAGAAGGACAGATGAAGTTTCAACTACAATCTCTATAATATTTCATTTCTTAAAGTATAATGATAAAGCAAATATGGCACAATGTTAATATTTTAAATGGATTTTTGTTACGTTGTTTTCTTTAGTTTTCTGTGGAATTGAAGTATTTCATTTAAAAAATTGTTCCCACCAATAAATGCAAAGTTGCACTTGCTTCCCTGCTAATGGAATTATGTCAGGAATCCAAAACGATACTCATAAAATGAAAATAGGATGGCTTTGATAAGAAATTAAACCTCTTCTGTTCTTCTTCCTACCAGTAGAGATTAATAACTGTCATAAATCCCTTTACAAAGAATAAAAATTTTGTTTGATAACAATTATTACATGTTAGGAAGTTCTCTCTCTGAAAAATAGTGAGGGACCATAAAAATATATGCAAACCATGTCAAAGGATCGTAATAATCAATAGGAAAAATTAGCTTTGTTCCCTGACCTTTAAAAATTGTGTCAAAACATTTAAACCTCGCTTACCATTATACATGCATAAACAAATTAAAATTTAAAAAATTTTTTTATTTCAAAAATTTAAAGGGTACATGTTTTTCATTACATGGATAAATTTTATCATGCTGAGGGTCTTTCAGTGTACCCATCACCAGAATAGTGTATATTGTACTTGATAGGTAGATTTTTATCCCTCACCCCACTTTCAACCTCCCACCTTCTTAGTTTCTAATGTCAGTTACTGCTCTTCATTACTACATATATCCTTCCTTTAGCTCCCATTTATAAGTAAAAACATGGGCTATCTAATTTTCCATTCCTGAGCTACATCACTCAGGATAATGATCTCTAGATCTATCCAAGTTGTTGCAAAAGACATTATTTCTTTCCTTTGTGTGGCCAAGTAGTACTCCATGGTATGTGTGTGTGTGTGTGTATGTATTTTCTTTATACACTAGTGAGTTAATGGGCACTTAGGATGATTCCATATCATTGCTATTGTGAATAATTGTGCAATAAACATTCGGGTGCATGTGTCTTTTTTTATAAAATAACTTCTTTTTCTTTGGGTAGATACCCAGTAGATACACAGTAGTGGGATTGCTGGATTAAGTGGTAGGTATACTTTTAGTTCTTTGAGGATTTTCCATACTGCTTCCCATAGTGATTGTACAAATTTACATTCCCACCACGAGTATACAAATGTTCCCTTTTCACAGCAACTGTGCCAACATCTATTGTTTTGTGACTTTTTAATAATGGCAATTTTGGCAGGGGTAAGGTAGTAGCTCATTATGCCTTTCATTTGCAATTCCCTGATGATTAGTAACATTGAACATTTTTTCATATGGTTGTTGACCATTTGTCTATCCTCTTTTGAGAAGAGTCTGTTCATGTCTTTTGTCCACTTTTTGATGGGGTTATTTGTTTTCTTATTGCTGATTTATTTGAGTTCTTTGTAGATTCTTGTTATTAGCCCTTTGTCAGATGTATACTTTGTGGATATTTTCTCCCATTCTGTAGGTTGTCTATTTACTCTGTTGATTATTTTCCTTTCTGTGCAGAAACATTTTAGTTTAATTAAGTACCATTTATTTATTTATTTATTTGTTGCTGTATTTGCTTTTGGGGTCTTAGTAATAAATTCCTTGCCAAGACCAGTGTCTAGAAAAGTTGTTTTTCCTAGGTTTTTTTTAATAGAATTTTTATGGTTTCAGGTCTTTTGTTTAAGTAGTTAATCCACGTTGAGTTAATTTTGTATATGGTGTGAGATAGGGGTCCAGTTTCCTTCTTCTGCATGTGGTTATGGAGTTTTCCCAGCACCATTTGAAGAATAAGCTGTCCTTTCTCCAGTATATGTTTTTATATGCTTTGTCAAAAATCAATTAGTTGTAGCTGTATGGTTTTACTTCTGGGTTCTCTATTCTGTTCTATTGGTCTATGTATCTATCTTTATATTAGTACTAAGGTGTTTTCGTTACTATAGCCTTGTAGTATAATTTGAAGTCAGATAATGTGATGCCTCCATATTTTTTCTTTTTGCTTATGATTGCTTTGGCTATTTGGGCTATTTTTTGGTTCCATATGAAGTTTAGGATTATTTTTTCTAGATCCATGAGAAATGTTGGAATTTTAATGGGAATTGTGTTGAATCTGTAAATCACTACTTTGTACAGTATGGGCATTTTAACAATGTTGATTCTTCCAATACATTAGCATGGGATATTTTTGCATTTGTTTGTGTCATCTACGATTTCTTCCCTCAGTGTTTTGTAATTCTTGTACTGATCTTTCACCTCCTTGGTTAAGTATATTGCTAGGTATTTTATTTTCTTATTAACTACTGTAAATGGTATTGAGTCCTTGATTTGACTCTCAGCTTGAATGTTTTAGTATATAGGAATGCTATTGATTTTTGTCTATTAATTTTTTTATCCTGAAACATTACTGAATTTACTTATCAATTCTAGGAGTCATTTGGTAGAACTTTTAGGGTTTTCTAGGCATAATATCATATCATTAGCAAACAGGGATAGTTTGACCTCCTCTTTCCTGATTTGGATGCCATTTATCTCTTTCTCTGGCCTGATTGCTCTGGCTAGGACTTCCAGTACTATATTCACTAGAAGTTGTGACAGTGGGCATTCTTGATTTGTTCCAGTTCTTAGGGGGAATGTTTTCAGCTTTCCCCCATTAAGTATGATGTTGGCTGTGAATTTGTCATATATGCCTTTTATAATTTTGAGGTATGGTCCTTCTATGCCTAGTTTTTCAGGATTTTTATCATGAACGGGTGCTAGATTTTATCAAAAGATTTTTTTGCATCTATTTAAATGATCATATGATCTTTGTTTTTGCTTTTGTTTATGTGGTCATAACATTTATTGATTTGCATATATTGAACCATCCTTGTATCCCTGGAGGAATCCCACTTGATCATGGTGAATTATGTTTTTGATGTGATGTTGAATTTGGTTTGCTAGCATTTTGTTGAGGATTTTTGCATCTATGTTCATAAGGGATATTGGTCTGTAGTTTCATTTTTTTGTTGTGTTCTTTCCTGACTGACTTTGGTGTCAGGGTAATACTAGCTTCATAGAATGAGTTAGGGAGGATTCCCTCCTCCTAGATGTTATGGAACAGTTTTGGTAGAATAGGTGCCAATTATTCCTAGTAGGTCTGGTAGAATTTGGCTGTGCATCTGCCTGATCTAGGGCTTTTGTATGTTGAGAGAGTTTTTATTACTGTTTTAATCTTGTTTCTCATTATTGGTCTGCTCAAGACTTCTATTTCTTCCTGATTCAAGCTTGGAAGGTCCTGTGTTTCCAGGAATTTATCCATTTCCTCTAAATTTTCTAGTTTATGTGTGTAGAGTTTTCATAATAGTCATGGGTGATATTTTTTATCTGTGGTATCAGTTGTAATCTTTCTTTTTAAATTTCTGGTTGAGCTTATTTGGGTCCTTTCTCTTCTATTTTGGGTTAATCTAGCTAGAGGTCTATGGATTTGGTTTATCTTTTTAGTGAACCAACTTTTTGTTTCTTTGATCCTTTGTATGGTTTTTATAGTTACCATTTTGTTTAGTTCTGCTATGAGCTTTGTTATTTCCTTTCTTCTGCTAGCTTTGGGTTTGGTTTTTCTTCTTTTTCTAGTTCCTTGAGGTGTGGCATTAGGTTGTTAATGTGTAATCTTCATGACTTTTTTTTAAGGGAATTTTTTTCACAATTTTTTAAAAATTTCAGAGTATTGCAGGGGTACAAATGTTTTGGTTACAGGGATTGCTTTTGTAGTGCTTGAGTCAAAATTATAAGTGTTCCCATCACTCAGATAGTGTACACTGTACCCGTTAGGTATGATTTCACCCATCCCCTCCTCCCCCTACCCACCTACATGATTTTCATTGAGTTTAACTTCCATCTGTGCACGTGAGTGCTGATCAATTAGTTCCAATTTAATAGTGAGTACATGTGGTGTTAGTTTTTCCATTCTTGTGATAGTTCACTTAGGAGGGTGGTCTCCAGTTCCATCCAGATGGTTGCAAAAGGCTGAGTAGTACTCCATAGTATACACAGAGGAAAAGATTCCCTATTCAATAAATGGTGCTGAGAAAATTGGTTAGCCACATGTAGAAGATTAAAGCATATTCCATATTACACACCACTCACAAAAAGTAATTCAAGATGGATAACAAACTGAAATCTAACACATGAAACCATAAGAATTCTAGAAGAAAATGTTGGAAATACTCTTCAAGATATCAGCTCAGGCAAAAGATTTATGAAGAATACCCCAAGGGCAATAACAACAACAACAAAAATAGATAAATGGGGCTTTATTAAATTAAAAAGATTCTGCACAGCCAAGGAAACAATCAACAGTACAAGTAGACAACCTACAGAATGGGAGAAAATATTCACATGCTATATGTCCAATAGAGGGCTAATAACCAGAATCTACAAAGAACTCAAGCAAATCAGCAAGAAAACATCAAAACCCCCATTAAAAATTGGGCAAAAGACATGGACAGCTTTTCAAAAGAAGATAGACTAATGGCCAATAAACATGAAAAAATGCTCAACATCACTAATCATCAGAGAAATGCAAATCAAAACCACAATGAGATATTACCTAACTCCAGTAAGAATGGCTTTTATCAAAAAGTCCCAAAAGAACAAATGTTGGCATGGATGTGGAGAGATAGGAACACTCATACACTGCTGGTGGGACTGCAAACTAGTACAACCTCTATGAAAGTAGTATGGAGATTCTTCAAAGAACTAAAAGTAGAACTACCATTTGATCCATCAATTCCACTACTGGGTATTTACCCAAAGGAAAAAAAAGGCATTTTATCAAAAAGGTACATGTGTTAGAATGTTTATTGTGGGAAAATTCACAATTGCAAAGATGTGGAATCAACCCAAGTGCCCATAAATTCATGTATGGATTAATAAAATGTGATAAATGTATACCATGGAGTACTTTCTTACTTTTTGATGTAAGCATTTAAGGCTATGAACTTCCCTCCTAACATGGCTTTTCTGTATCCCATAGATTTTGGATGCTTGTGTCATGATGGTTATTCAGTTTGAAAAATCTTTTTATTTCTGTGTTAATTTCACCATTGACCTAAGGGTTATTCAGCAACAGGCTGCTTAATTTCCATTATTTTGTGTAGATTTAAGCGTTCCCCTTGGAGTTGATTTCTAGTTTTATTCCACTGTGATCTGAGGTGAAACATGGAATTATTTCAGTTTTTCTGGATTTGCTGAGTCTTGTTTTTTGACTTAAGACATGATCAATCTTGGAAAATGCCCCATGTGTGATGACAAGAGTGTATATTCTGCAGTTTTTGGGTAGAATGTTCTGTTGATGTCTGTTAGGTCCATCTGTTCTAGAGTCCTGCTTAAGTACAGTGTTTCTTAATTAATCTTCTGCCTTAATGATCTGTCCAGATCTCTCAGTGGCTGTTGAAGTCCCCAGCAATTATGATGTTGCTATTTATTTCTTTGCTTAGATCTAGTATTTGTTTTATGAATCTGGGAGCTCTGGTTTTAGGTACATATATATTTAGGGTTGTTATATCTTCTTGCTGAATTGCTCCCTTTATCACTATATAATGACTATCTTTGTCTTTTTTTACCATTATTGATTTAAAGTCTATTTTATCTGATATGAGAATAGGTACTCCTGTTTGCTTTTGGTTTCCATTTGCATAGAATAATTTTTTCCATCCCTTTTCTTGAGACTATGAGGATCCTTCCAAGTTAGATGGGTATCTTGGAGACAGCATACACTTTTGGTGTGTTTTTTCATCCATTCAGCCAGGCTATCTCTTTTAAATAATACATTAAGGCTGTTTACGTTCAATGTTAGTATTGACATGTGAGATACAGTTCTGTTCATCGTGTTGAATGATACCTAATTGCTTTGTTTTCTCTCTTGTGTCACTGTTTTATAAGAGTTGTGAGCTTTAACTTTCAGGTGTTTTTATACTGATGGGTATTGATTACTCTGTTCCATGTATAGAGCACTTTTAAGCATTTCCTGTAGGGCAGGTCTAATGGTGACAAATTCCCTTAGTGCTTGTTTGTCTGGTAAAGACTTTATTTCTCCTTCATTTATGAAACTTAGTTTTACAGGATACAAAATTCTTGGTTGGCAGTTATTCTGCTTAAGAAGACTAAAAATGGGACCCCAATCCCTTCTGGCTTGAAAGTTGTCTGCTGAAAGATCTGTTGTTAGTCTGATGGGTTTTCCTTTGTAAGTAACTTGTTTCTTTCATCTTGCACTCTGTAGGATTTTCTCCTTCACGTTGATTTTGGTCAGGCTGTTGACTATGTGTCTTGGTGATGCTATGAATCCTCCTGGTGTTTGATGATCATCTTGTATCTAGACATCTAAAACTCTAGCAATACCAGGGAAGTTTTCCTCTATTATTCTCTGAAATAGGTTTTCTATGTTTCTTATTTTTTCTTCTTCTCCCTCAGGGATACCTATAATTCTCATATTTGTTTGTTTTGCATAATCCCATATTTCTCGTGGTGATTGTTCATTCTTCTTTCTTCTTTTTTCTACATATTTTACAGACTGGGTAACTTCAAAATCCTTATCTTCTAGCTCTTAAATACTTTCTTCTGCTTGGTCTAGCCCATTGTTAAAGCTTTCTATTGTATTTTGAAATTCCCTAAATGGCTCTTTTATTTCTTTAAGTTCTATTATCCTTTTTTTAATGTTATCTATCTCTGTAGTGAATTTTTCATTCATATCCTGAATTATTTTTTTGGTTTCTTTGAGATGGTTTTCTACCATCTCCTCAATTCCATTCATATTACTTGCCATCCATATTCTGAATTCCATACCTCTCATTTGAACAATTTCCTTTTGGTTGAAGTTCATCGATGGAGAGCTATTGTGATCCTTTGTGGGTGTTGAGGCAGCCTGTCTTTTCATATTGCCAGAGTTTTTATGCTGATTCCTTCTCATCTGGGACCTCTTATTTCAGCTTCAAACAGATAGAAGATATACCTGCTCTCCCCCACTGGGACCTCTGTTGTTTGCTGAAGATAAGGGTGGGTCCCTAGATGGCATTCATAGGTCCTGCTCCAGAAGCTCCACTCAGCAGTAGAGGCACAGTGAGTGCACTGTGAGCTTTTCATGATACTTCTCTGCTGCTTCTCCCCTGTTCCCCTGTGGTTGTTACTGGGCTGCTGTGGCCAGGCGCACATGTGAGGTGGGCTGGCTGGCGGGATGGGATGTGTGCACAGGATGGAGGAAGCCAGCTGGGCACAGTGCACATGGGCGCAGGCCTAGGTGCCAATGTGCCAGGCACATGGATGGGGTGAGGTGTGCACAGGGTTTCAGAGTAGTTGCACAAGGCATAGCAGTCCTGCAGGATGGAGCAGGCCAATGGGGTATGGAGTGGTGTGGGCACCCAGTGTGAAGTGAGTCCATGTGTCACAACTTACACGTGGGGCAGAGCAGGACTCCAAGATTCCAAGACAGAGTGGGCTCATAGGACAGGGTGCCTATGTGGGATGCAGCAGGTTTGTGGGACATGGCACTCACGCACATGGTCAGGGGCGGCCACTGGGCAAGGCATACATACAGGGCAGGACACGCATAGGGTATGGTGCCTAGGGTGCCTGTGCAGGACAACATGAGTCCATGGCAGGTAGTCCACCCAGATCCAAAAGCAGCAGCTACACTGGCTTTTGTCCTGCTTAGGGCCTCTCAGGCAGAAGGAGTAGTGGCAATCTAGCCACCCCAACAGTGGGCAGTAGGTGCCCAGGGCTACTGGCATTTACTCCACCCAGCTCCCACATAAAATACAAATATATTTGTTTAGTACACTGTAGTTTAAAACATTAAAAACATTGAAAAATGAATACGTTTTATTTCTTTGTGAAAAAATTATCAAAACTAGTTTAAACAGCACTTGTCTTGGAGAACTTATGATGTGGGATAACCATCTTTTCTATACCTTGATGAATCATCATACTGTTTTCCGAATTTGTATCAGCTGCCAACATTTAATCTTTTGTATTTTCGATGCGAAGAAACACCTCCTAGAGTTCCTTCAGTGTAAATGTTTTAACAGTGTCACCTTTCTGGGATATCGCTAGCCTTTCCTACTATCATATTCCTCAGTTTTGTTGATAAATTAATCTTCACTCAGTTCCTCTTGCAGCATATATAAACTCTCTGGAATGGTAGTAGTGTGAATATTGCCACATTCAGCTACTTGTTCTATAACTTTATATTTCATTTGAATTTCACTTCCAGCATTACCAGATTTTATTTCTTTGCAGACCTTTCATCTTTGTTGGCCAATTTCCTATTTTAATTATCCATTTTTGTAAAATTTCAGGTGGGTTTATCACCAGGGGGCAAGGAAGCTGTATAATTCCATGCTTGGCGTTCTGTGTGTGAACTAAATAACAGATGTGCTGTGACCCATCACTGGCTTACCTCAAAGGAGTGACATAATTGGTCACTGAGTATGGGTACATATGATTTGTGGACTAAAGACCTAGAAATTATTCAATTTTCACATTTAATATACTGTGGTAATTGAAATTTGACCCATGTTGTTAGGAGACTGTTATTATTTAACTAACTCACGCTACCTGGAATGTATGCATTTCAGCAGCATGCATAGTAAGGCCTGCCTATATTCTTATTGGCTCTGCTGTAGATAGTATTTCCTATGAAACAGAGTGGGGGTATATGCGACATTCTGAGCATTCCACTCTAGTAAGAGTATTTTATCATTGACATTGCACAGAATTTCCAACAGATGGTGATGAGAAAAATCAGATATAACGAAAGCTGCTTTTAAGTTATTTAACGCAAAACATTTCTCTATTGTTTGTACTGGGTTTGAGTCACTCCCACTGCCCTCTACCTTCATATGCCACTGAAACATTGTCGCCCTGTGACCCAAAATGTCACAACCGTTGAAGGAAAGGCTTGAGGCTGTTTATGGTTAGTCAAGATTGTTATTTTTCTGTGCATTAATTTATTCATCTATACAATGAAGAAGTTAATACCTGCCCATCTTATCTCATGAGATTGCTGGAGGGATAGAACATGATAATGTATACGAAAGCATTTGTTTTAGTATATTAAATGAAGTACAGACTTTGTAGTGTGAAGACCTAGATTCAAGATTCAATCTGCAGCTTATTTACAATGCAAGCTTGGAGAATCCACTTAGCTTTGATAAATTTCAACTTCTTGTGAAAGAATAGGTATATTAAGAGTTTCTAACTCACATGATTGTGTGTTAAAATATGTATTTGATGTGAAAATGCTCTATAAAAAGCAATGCACCAAGCAAAAGTTAATTGCTCTTATGGTGTGATCGTTATCATAGGATATCTACCATGCACTTTAACTGTGCTATACTTTCTTTTCTATGCTCTCTAGTGGGACACTAACACCAGGTAAACATTCTTTGGGACCACTGTATAAAAGTATGTTCCCCAGACAAGCAGCATCAGCAACACCTGGGAAATTGTTAGAAATGCAAATAGTTGAGTCTCACATATCTAGATGTCTGCAAATATGAAGCTCTGAGGGTTAAGCCCAGCAATCTGCATTTTATCAAGCACTCCTGATGGTTCTTATATGTGCTAAAATTTGAGAACCAGTGCTTTAGGCCAACTTTGGTTCTAAGACTTGTCTCCCTATTAGTACCAACTAGGGTGCTTTAAACAATATTAATAACTGAGTTATACCCCAGATTTTCATTTAATTTGTCAGGTGCAGCCTAGATAGAAGGATACACTTAAATACATAAAATGATAAGACAATAAAGCACTAGGCTTCAATATTTTCTTAATTGCATAATGATAAATGCATCAGGACTGCAGACGTGATGGAAACTTCTTCAGCTTCCTCAGAAACGCTGAGATTCAGCACCTCCCAGTAGGAAAGACAAACTGTAAGATAGCTCTATGTGGGCAAAAGTATCATTGACATTATGGTGATATGAAATAACTCTTGAAAGAAAGTTGCAAGGATATGACATATATAAAGATAAGTCTATTAGCTTGTCATCAATGCAATAGTTGATTGAATTTTTTCTGCATTGGTGAAGAAGGATTTTTTTTTCATTTTACAAAGATGCTTATAAAGCCACAGTCTAGAAAATGTAGTAAAGTCCTTTTTCTCCAACAGAGGTATTGGACCATTTAAAGTTATTCTAGATATCTAAGGATGGTTTAGTATCTTAAAATCAGTCAGTATAATCCACCAAGGTGAAGAAGAAAAATTGCATGAACATAACTGTTTGTCACAGAAAAAGCATTTGACAAAATTCAACACTCATTCATAATACAAAAACTCTCAGGAAACTAGGAGTAGAGAAGAAATTCTTCTAACAGATAGGGAGCATCTTCAAAAATCCTATAGCTAACAGCATACATAATCAAAAAAGACTGAATACTTGCCCCCTAAGATTAGGAAAAATGTGAAGATGTCTGCTCTTGTTTCTGCTATTCAACATCGTAATCAAAGATCTAAGGAGCATAATAATACAAGGGGGAAAAAAGGCATAAATAACAGAAAGGAAGGAGTAAAACAGTCCCTATCTGCAGAAGATACAGATACCTATAGAAAATCCCAAGCAATCTGCAATAAAATCACAAAATGTTACTGTAAATTCTAGCCAGGGTCATAAGACAAATGAAAAGAAATGAAATGTGTACTTGGAAATAAAGAGATAAATATGATCCCTATCTGTGTAAAATAAAATTTCTACAAAAAAGTCAAGATAAGGCAATAAAATTTAGTACATTCAGCAGTTTTTCTGGTAAAACTTCAACCTTCAAATAATGATAGCATTTCTTAAGTCAGTAATAGCCCATTAGAAAATGTAATAATAATAATAATTCCTATTTACCAAGTAATACAACTATGAGATGCCCAAGAACAAATCTAATGAAAGATATGAAGGTATCCTGAACAAATGGAGATGCATATTACATAGGAAAGATGATATGATGTCACAAAGATTCCAAATTAACCTATAAAATTAATGCAATGATAATCAATATTTCAATAAGTTTTTCCATTTTGTGGTATAGCCTCCAAAATAAATTTATATAGAAATTGGGGAAAAAATGTAATTTAGAACAACAAAGTGGCAGGATTAACCTTACTAATTGTCATTTTATAACAATGATCCTAGAAAGAGAGAAGTACCTATGTATACATTTTTTATTTTTTAGTTTTTTATTTTTAACTAAAGTAGTAGCATTAAAAATTAGTAGGAAACATTAGAACACTCAGTAAATAATGCCGGTTACCACTGTGGAAAATATTAACCATATGTTGAAAATAAAGTATTTCAGATGGGCTTAATTTTTTTAATATTTAAATTGTAATATTTTAAATTATACCAATATAAGACATTATTTTATGACCTTAACCTGGAGAAATATTTCTCAAAGAATTCATGTAAAGTATGTCATATAAAGGAAAATATTATTAAATGTGAATGCATTTACAGTTCTGTGTACAAAAGAAAACATTACCAGTTTTTAAAATCAAGCCATAAAAGATATTTGCAAAGAAAATTACAAATGAAAGGTAAGCATTAATAACTTATTTTTAAATACCACTACAAATCAGTATGAAAATGATATTTAATTCAGCAGAAAACTGTCAATGACAACAAAAAGGCAATTAATAGCACAGAAACCAGAATAGCCAATGAATGCATAAAAATATTTTAATTCCACTGATAACAAGGAAATGCAAATTAAACAAGATGACATCTTTAAAAGAGATATCTATCCAGCATGTTGACAAAATTTAAATGTCTGAACATTTCAATTCTGGTGAAGATATGAAGAAGTAGGAAATCATATATGATTTTGGTGGAATTATAAATTAATATAATCTCTTTGGAAAGTGACTGGTCAGTAATACTCAAAATGGAAGAGTAAGTATTCTTAGAGCAGCCTCTGTACCTGTGGGTGTATAGGAAAGCCCTAACTCATGTCTCCAGGGAGATATAAACAGGAGTGTTCATGTAGTTGATAATTTAAAACATGGAAACAACTTAAATGCTCATTAAAAAGAAAATGAATAAATAAATGACGCACGTTCACACGTAATAAAGTAGAGCTATATGTATCTGTACAGATAATTCCCATAAATATTATTTAAAATGAAAGATTGATACCAGTTTTATAAATTATGCAAATGTTAATTCAAAAGGAGTCATGAATATGCAGCATGCAATATTATATTGTATATTATTATGGATATGCAAATATGTAGAAATTATATGTTGCCATAAACATGGTGCTGCCCTCTCCATGATGAACTAAATAAATATAAGATACTAAATTTCTGAGAGAAAGACAGGAACAGGATCGTGGAGGGTATTTCATGGGTTTCACTTTGATCTGTAGTATTCTGCTTCTTAAAAAATAAATCTGAAGTATGATAAATATTAATATTTCTAAAAAGTGAATGGTAAACATGGTTATCTGGCATATTACTCTCTATTCTGCGTTTTATATATTTTATAATAAAATCTATTTAAAAAGAGGGAAAATGATAATTTAAATCCTTCCATAAACACGTTTCTTTCAAATATGTTTTCAACATTTACATCATTCCCTTTCTTCCTCCTGTGAAAGTCCACCATGATTACGAAGTGTGAGACTAATGCTGAAAAGCAAAATTTCTTTTTATTCTACAGGCAATTAAATTTAACACCTGGCTGCCTGTTAATCAAAGCACTGAGCTCACTATTCTCTTGACAGATCTTTCTTCTTCTGCAGGTTTCCCATTTCATACGGCAGGGAATCAAGTTTGCTGAAATTCACAACTAATTTCCAGAGTGTTACAGAACTACTTTGTCAAAAATCCCACAGAACCACATTTTCTAACTCACTTTAAAAAAAAAAAAGCACTAACTTTTCACTCCAGCTTTACTGCAAAAATGCATATAAACCATACATATATATGAAAAGTGTGATAAGCAAATTACTTTTCTTAAACAGACATGTATTTCAGTTCTAGGTTTAAAAGGTCTAGTATTGCACCTAACCCAATGCAACTCATTGAGTTTTGTCTTAAAATAAGGTTTTGGATTCTAAATTCATAAAATTAGGCTAGAAATATTAGAGTGACTTTTGTTTCTTCTTTCTCCTTTATCCTCCTACTTTTTATATCACAAAGTCCAATAAGTATGAACTTTCTTCAACATGTATCACCAACTATACCAACTATGTCTCAAGCTGGAAGGAACCTTAGAGACTATTATAATGAAGACATCATTTTTTTTCTTTTTTTGAATTTCTATATGAGCTAAATTCCAGAGAAAGTTCCAGAGAAACAAATGGTTTGCTGTAGGAAATGATACCAGATCAGAGCAGAGCCAGGGCTAGAACCCAGATAAACTGGGTTTAATTCTGTTCCAAGAATTACTCATTTCATGACAGCTCATACTGTCATGACCTTTCCATACTCAGAGCCATCACCATAAACCAAAATAAATGCTTTTACCTCACTTCCAAACTTCCAGATGGTCTGCCTAAATCCAGGCTCTGCTTCCCCAATACGTGTTTATTCATTTTATTCTCTTATGTCCTTATTATAGAAAAGGTTCCTGGGTTAAACTCTCACAGTCCTCCATAATCCTGTCCCAACTTTATTTCCCTCTATTCCCTAGTCTCCTCTATCTTGTTCTAAATGTTCTCTTTAGAAAGGATTGTGTTATGTGTAACTTTAAATTATATTGAATGTCCTTTCTTCTAAATTCTAGAAGCCCTACCTATTATTCTAGGCACATATTAATTCCTATCCACTTCATGAAATCTCCTCATACTATATTCATCCATAATTCTACTATTACTTAATTACCATGCTTACATTCTATGCTGGGAAAATTAGCAATTTAATTGTTTACTGATTATCTCAAAAGCATCATTGGTTTCTTGCCCAACTATTTTCTAAACTCCTTTAAACTTAGTGATATATTTTATGACTGTTTTGGAATCTCTACAGAGTCTAAGACAGTGATGATCTGTAACAAGTGCTCAAAAACTACTTGTAATTAATTGATTAAACTTAGAGAGTCAAATGACAGCAAATACCTAGTAAATGAAGTGGACAGTAGTAGATGGTTAAATGACTTGAATTAGCTGTCTGCAATGTACCGAGCATGAGAGTCAATGTGCTTGCTCCATGTAGCCCCCAGAAAGGGGCAGCACACATGGCCACACATTTCTACTGGATGTGATTGGAATACCCAGATGGAACAAAGGCTAGGCAACCTATTGACAGAATGGATTTTTCCACTTATGAAGCTGAACTGGATTGCAGACGTATTAGCCCCATAGGGGCATATTGCTTTATAGATAAAAAATCCATGCAGTGTTGAGGCTAGAGTTTGTGCCAAAACAAATCATAGCCGTATTCAAGATATTATCCTAAGTGAAGTATCTCAGGAATGGAAAAACAAATACCACATGTTCTCACTTATAATTGGGAGCTAAACCAGGGATACATGTGGTCATAAAGAGGAGTAAGGGACATTGGAAGCTAAGAAGGAGGGGAGGGAAAAAAGTCTACCTATCATGTACAATGTATACCATTCTGGTGAAGAGTACACTGAAAACCCTGACTTCAGCATGATAAAATTCATCCATGTAACAACAAACATTCGTACCTCCAACATTTTTTGAAATAATTTTAAAAAAAGATATAGTTATGGGGGAAATGATACAAGGAGTAAGCAGAGAAGCTGGTTTCCAGAAATGAAAATGCAACATACAAACTGACAGAAAAGGGAGGAGAGAAAGAAGGTAGGAAAGGAGAGAGAAAAGGAGAAGCACAGAGAGGAAGAAGTTATTATTTCCTATCATTTCTTAAAAGGAAAGAAGGAAGATGATGGGGGCGTACGTGAGGTCTGTGTGCGGTGTGCGTGTGTGTGTGTGTGTGTGTGAGAGAGAGAGAGAGAGAGAGAGAGAGAAGGGGAGGGGGAGAGAGAGAGATGAGGGACATTACGTCCTGACAATCTAATTCCAGTCCCATGGAGACCAGCTACACTCTTTCTTGTTCTTGAAGTCGAGATTGTTTGTCATGTTTATAAAATAACTAAAAATCTGCTCCCATCCATATTTGAGTCAATTTTACCGGGTTTATTTTCCTTGCAACCCAAGTTCCCTAATTTATCTTTCTCTCTGTACAATGAAAACTAAATCCGAGGCCCAGGGTTATCCTTTTTATTTCCCTAGCTAAATCTGATATTTCGGTGGATCTTCTGTCAGCTGACCCTCAGTATTTTATGAACGTACATATGTTTACAGCTAGACCCTTGATCCACCCATCTCTTTATTATACCTTACCTCTGTGGATTTAATGAAGGAGAAAATAAATAGAAATCAGAGAAAAATTTGTTATGCAGCTTACTATCCACTTAAATTTCTGGGGAAAATATTTGATTTTAGCCCACATTGTTAAATTTCACTTGCGGAAATAATTGTATTAAAAACGGTTGAGGAACATGATTTCCAATTCAGATCCCTTTGTCAAAGCATTCTAAACAGCAGACTTAATTGCCATGAACTCATGCATTTAGAAGCAGTCTTTACAACATGAGAAATTAGTCATTCCTGGTGTTTTCTTTATGGATACTTTGTCAGTAATGCAATAGCATCATTTTCTGGAGTAATGTTAACACACCTTGGCTCAAATTAATGTGACTATCTGTGTCATTTGGGTAAAAAAAAGTTAACATGCTAATATGGAAAAGAGAAATGGAGTGAGTAAATCAAAGAATGAAAAGAGCTATGAGAGACACTTACGGATGACATAGTAAAGGTAAGTCTGTGTGTGATATTGATATGTAGATATATTTGAATGCATGTGTATATATACGTCCGCAATGTGTGAGTGTACACATGTGCACACACACACACAGAAAATCTTACTGGCTTGTACAACCCTTTACACTCCTATTATTTCAAACAGTCCAGACTCTTCAATAAAAGGTAGGTAAAAACTCTTTTTAAAGAATAAAAACTGTCTCCATATATGCAATTATGAGGATAAGGATGTTGATGATGATGATGAAAAAAGCAAAGATTATCTGCTTTGGATCATGGCAGAAGAGAGTTCTCCTTACATATGATCAATTTATTGGGCAGTGAAGATTGCTTCTCCATGAGCTAAAATTCTGAGCAGAGCTGCCATCAAGAAAAAGTGACTTGATACTGTCGTGACAGATCGGCATGAACTGAAAAACAGATAGATGATTTCCACCAGTATCTGGGAGCCGGGAGAAGAGAGACTGTCTCAGTAATAACTCCATTTCTTCTTCAAGGAAAAAATTAAGTAAAAATATATCTTTTGAGGCTCTGCATATGTTCTTAGTTGTGAATGGAGCCTGGTCTTTTTGAAATAACAGATTTAACCAATTTTCTTAATTTTAACCTAATAGTCTCTTTCTGTTCCAGAATCCCATCCAGGATCACATATTACATTTAGTTGTCATGTCTTCTTGGGCTCCTCTTGGCTATAACAATTTCTCAGACTTCCCTTGTTTTTGATGTCCTTGGCAGCTTCCAGGAATACTGGCCAGATATTGTGTAAGATGCCCACTGACTTTAATTTATTTGATTTTTTTCTTATCATTACACTGGAGTTAGAGGAAGACCACAGAGGTAATGTGCCACTCTCATCACATTATATCAAGTGTACATATTATCAACATAATTTATCACTCTTGGTGTTGACCTTGGTGATCTGGCTGAGGTAGTGTTTGTCAGGTATCTCCATATAGAGTTACTCTTTTTTTCTTTCCCTCATACTCTGTTGAAAGAAGTCACTATGGCCAGGCCATACTTATAGTGTGGGAAATTATGTTCCACCTCCTTGAGGCCAGAATATCGACATAAATTATCTAGACTCTTCTACATGAAAGATTTTTGTCTTGTCCTCCATTTATTTATTTATTTATTCAACCATTTATTTATGTAAATATAGACTCATAGATATTTATTTCATATTCTGGATTATAACTTAATATTACTTTATTTATTTTGTTGCTCAAATTGTTTCAGTTTTGACCATGGAAAGCTCTTTCGGTTGGCTCTTGTGTGTCTTTGACATACCCGCATCATTGTTGGAGTTTTCTCCCCAGCACTTTCTTATTTTCATCCATATTTTTCAATGGCTCAATAGCTCATTTATTTTTATTCCTGAATAACATTCCATTGTATGGATGTACCACAGTTCATTTATCCATTCTTTTATTGAAGGACATCTTCATTGCCTCTAGTTTTTGATGATTATGAATAAAACTGCTAAGTATTCACATGCAAGTTTAAGTTTTCAAATTAATCAGGTAAATATCTACGAGCATGATTACTACAGCATGCCACTTTTTAATTTTAAACTTTAATTTTATTACAAAATTAATGATTGTTATTTTTAAAAATTGTAAGAATACAAAATTGTATAAAGAAAGAGGTAGAACTCTACAATGCTACTTTCCCAAACCAGTACCCATAATACTCATGATAAAACTGTTATCACTTTGTATCACTTTGTGATACAAAGTGATACAAGATTAGGCTCATAATAATAGGCTTTTCATACAAGATTAGGCTCATAATAACATACCATTTTGCAACTTGCTTTTTGTGTTTTCACTTATCAACAGGTCATTGAGTTCTCTCCATGTCAATTTGCATGGCTTTATTCATGCTTTCCAAAGACTGAAAAGTACTCAATTAAAAAGCTGAACCATAAATTGCTCAGTCCCTCTCACAATGGATACTGTTTAGGTTTAGTTCTTTATATTTTCTATTTTTAAAAATTCTGCATTTAAACATATAGCTCCATGCTTATAGGAGTCTATTAATATTTCTATATATTAAATTCTTCAATTTGAATACTTGGGTAATGAAACACACATTTACAAAGTTGACATATGCTATGTGATTAACTTTCAAAAAACAGTCCCAATGTCTTTTAAGTATAAGAAGTTATTATTTTAAAAACCTGAATGTATTAGGACACAGCCTTTGTCTTGAGAGGCCAATGGTAATAAAGCAGATAAATCAAGATCATATATCACTTATTATGTGTAGATCTATAGATGGAATTGTTGTTTAGAAAAACATTTATAAGTAAAAATAAATTTGTTTTCTATAACTATTTAGCTATTTAAAAATTAAGTTTTAACAAAAATGTGTTAAGATCTGTTATGGGCTGATCTGTGTCCCTCCAAAATTTGTGTGTTGAAGCCCTAACCACCAGAACTTCAGAATGTGACTATATTTTGAGATAGGGTCTTTAAAGAGGTGATTAATGCATGGGCAATATATATAAACAAAGTGTTGTACCCCCATAATATTGTGAAATAAAAGGAAAAAAAAATTTTAAAAAGATACTTGGAAAATGGTATAAAAATCATACTTCCAATCTTACCAAAAATGTCTCAATAAAGTGTCCTTCAGTGAGTATTTATTATAAAAATAAATAAATAAATAAAATAAAGAGGTGACTAAAATGAGGCCATTTGGGTAAGCCCTAATCCAGTTTGTCTGGTATCCTTTTAAGAGGAGATTTTGACACACAAAGGGAACCAGGGCTGCACGCACAGAACAAAGTCCATACGAGGACACAGCAAGAAAGTGATCATCTGCAAGCCAAGGAGAGAGGCCTCTGGAGAAACCAAATCTTCTGACACCTTCACCTTGGACTTCCAGCCTTCAAAACTGTGAGAAAATAAATTTCTGTTTTTTAAACCATCCAGTCTGTGCTGTTTTTTTATGACAGCCCTAGCAAACTAACACAAGTCCTGAAATCACTAAAGCACTACAAGAGGAACTTCCGTAGTTTCAGATCTTTCAGCAAAAAGTCTTTTCTCAAATTTCCAGGATAGTAAATTCTTTAAAAAATGGCCAAGGTTTGTCAGGTGGCCAGTTTTTAGCTGATGAATAGAAGTCAGTGCATTCCTTGGAAATATGATCTATATTCCATTGAAGATTTCATTGTAAAATTGTAGTTTTCTAGAGTAGGAGAGAACGGTGGGTGACGCAAATTTAATGTCTCAGTGATCTCTAAGGTTCCAATAGCCCAGCCTCAGGATCCCCATCTATCCACTTGCCAATTCTCCTTCCTTTTAAAAGGATTATATACCCGTTGCCACGTAGCTTAAATAGCCACCCACATTCACAAACTCTACCCCACTTCCATACCCAATATCTTGGTTATGCGGCATGCTTTTAGCCAACTGAATTTTGGCAGATGTACACTCTATCAAAACACAACCATTAAGAGGCACACCATCTCTCTTGATCTTTGCCCTTTACCATGAAAACTGCTTGTCTCAGAGAGAGGACTTTCTTTTAGACCGAGGCTAGGAATGGGATCACACAGGGAGCATTCCTAAAGCAGCAGACCAACAGCTATAACCTGGTAGAAAATAAATGTACGGTTGTTTAAAGTTGCTGAGATTTTAGGATTGTTTGTTATTGCAACAAGGCTGATTGATAAGACCAATTTAATAGATTAAGTGATTTGGACTTATATTGCATAAGACATTAAATAGTAATATTTAATAAGTATTAAAACTATACAAACCACTTCCTAGGAAATGTGAAAAATACAAAGATGATTGGAATGCATCAATATTCCCCAAGGAACTTGAAGCCTAACTAAGAAATCAGATAAGTAATATCTAAGTAGAATCCAAATCTGAATAAATTAAGTGCTATAGTGGCTAAAAAATTATTATAGGAGCTAAATGAGGAGAACACATTAATGCCAATTTGGGAATGATCTTAAAAACTGGCTTGAGAGTAAAATGAGTAAGTTAATTTTCAATCCAGATAGGTTGTCTAAGGATTAATACTGGACAGAATGATCTCAGATTCTCAGGGCTGGAATTCAATATGCAGCAGCAATGTCAGTGCTTCTTTCAAGAGAACACATTACTGCACCAGAGGATACAGAGTTCCTGTTTGTTGACTGCTTTCTATTTGGAAGATGCTGTTCTGACTAGTTTGCTTGCATTATTCCTTTTAACCCACACAGCACTCCTCTGATGTAGGTAATATCATCACTATGTAACAGAATGTAAAAGTGAAGCCCAGCTTAATTGATGATAAACTGCCAGTAACTGGCAAAGCCGGAATTAAGTTTGTTCAATCTCAAAGTTCACTCCCAGAGTAACCACAGTATATTACACTGCAGACTATTAGAGAATGTTGACAGCCTAAGGGAATCCTAATATATATATTCATTGCTCTTGGTTCAGCTTTGACCCCCATCAAAACAAGGATCTGCAGAAATGTGACTTTAGTTACTCCACACCTGCTCTTGTATGTCTTTTTCCCTGATCCTATAACTCTTGCTCCTCTAACCATAGAATCTGCCTATATTGTTCTAATTTAATGCAGCATTGTTCTCAGAATCTTCTAAACAAATGCAATGTCAAATTTATTTCTTTGCTCATTTCTTTATAAGCCATATTAAATTATTTTTGGAAATAGGATAAAACTAGATAGAGGGATGGTAGGTAGATGATAGATAGAAAAATAAAAAGAAAATTTATAATGATTGAGAGATTATATGCAAGTGGGCTGGTACCAAATTTTTTATTGTAACTACCTCCTGTACATATTTATCATGTCATTGTTGGCTTCACAACTAAAGACTGATGATGGAAAATCACACTAAATTATGACTTTTAATAGCAGTGACTTGGTTTTTATCATCTTAACATATTTTATCACTCATGCAAAAGATTATCTACTACATGTAATAAGGGTTGGCTATGCAAAGACAAATAAGATATGGAGACTGTGCTCACAAATGAGCTGGAGAGCTATGTCTACAGCACACAGCTCAATGCATTATGTCAAAGTGGATATACAATGAAGCTAAAAGAGAAGAGGGATTCTTCCCTTGCATGGGTGCCTTCCTTGTATCGATGCAAATATTATTTTCATGATTTTATATTCTCTTTCTTAAACGAGTGCCCCAAAATTGTTTAAGTTCCAGGCACCACTGAACCTAGCATAAAATCCCCAATAGAAATTTGTTACATTGAAATTGGTAGAAGTGGAAATTAGTACCACCCTTTTGGAAAGCTAATTGACAATATCTGCTAAAAATGAATGTACACATAGCCTCTGACCCAGGAGTTCTGCTCCTAATCTAACAGAAGTGGGTATAATTTTCTACCAATAAACAAATACAACAATATTTATAGAAGCACTATTTATAATAATTTCATTGGAAATAACAAAAATTTCTACCAAGCATAAAATGAACAAATAAATGATAGCCTATTCACAGCCATGAAATTAAAAAACTACAACTATATATAGAAACATGTATAAATGTTTCAAACGTAACACTGAGCTAATTAAATTCATTTAATTTATTTATCATGTTAACTATTGGTGTGCATATAACATAGAGAAAAAAATCACAGATACAAAAGAATACCTACTCCATGATTCTATTCATATAAAGTTTAAAAATAGACAAACTTGATCTGTTGTGTTAGAAGTTAGGATAGCAGGTACCATTGGGAGAAGTGGTGATTAGATGGGGGTGGGGAGCTTATGGAATGCTGGTAAAGTTGTATCTTATCTAGTTTCTGGGAATATGGATGTGTTCATTTTGTGAAAATTTATGGAGCTGCATCCTTATGATTTGCGATTTTTTTCCTCTATGTTATATGCACACTAATAGTTAACATGATAAATAAATTAAATGAATTTTGAGTAATGCTATCAAAATTGTTGCAGAGAAACCAGAGAAAAGGCTAATAGAATAAGATACGGAAGTAAATGCAAAAAAAAAAGATACTTCAAGTAGATTTTACAATATATAAAATGCTGTTACATGTGTCCACTGCGATAGAAGCAGGTGGAAGTGTGTTTAGGCAACATAGAACAATAGTCATTAGCTATGGGAATATATTTCTGCAGGATACTGTGACATTTTCTCTAAGATCTTAAAGAAATTGCCACATCAGAAGCACTAAAAAAGGCTTAAAGGTGCGCTGATTGAGAACACTGCACCCCAACTCCCTTTCTAATCTTTGACATTAAGAGTGGCTGGGTTGGGTAGCGCTCTAATGAGATGCTTAAATTACAGTAATAAAACAGTTTACAAAATACCCTCAATCCTGAAATGTCCACTTCTATAGCAGAGGGTTTCTTGTTTACTAAGAGAGACTCTTAAATTGAGTCCTAGAACATAGAATTAAGACAAAAAGAAAGCGACTGATAAGACTTTGCAAACTATATGAATTAAGTTAATAATGCAGCAACATGAATAGGGAAATTGAATGGAACCAGGTGCAGTGATCTGTATCTCTCAGAATGTACATTTGCCACCTCCTGAAAGACATAGAGCCTCCAACTTCTACATATTTGCACACATAGCATAAGTTTTTAGATCTTTCATTAAGACTAATAGGTGATCTCTGAAAACTCGCTTTTGTAACTAAGAGGCTACAACTCAGAGATTTTGTTTTCATTGTCCCTTTAATGATGCTCTGTCTCTTTCTTCCTCCAATCCTCGCTAAATTCAGGGATCAGCACAAAAAGAGAAAATAAATACTAATGAAGTATACTTCTCACAGGATATGGATGGAAAATATGTTGTGTGCCTGTGATGTACTCAGGAACGCATTATTTAATCCTCAAACTAAATAATTTAACACACAAGTGAAGTGGGAAACAGTCTTAGTAAATTCATGAGAGTCACGCAAAAAATGAGGCACAATGCTAGGACTTTCCCAGCTTTGTCAAAAAAAGAAAGACATTTCTATTTTTACCACTCCATACTGCCACCCAAAAGAAGTTCCATCACCATGTGATACTGACAGTCATGTTCCCAGGAACAGAAAATTACATTAGGACCCATCTAAAACTGCCAAACGGAGTGCAAGAAATCATCCACTTAGTAAAAAGGCACATGAGCCTTCTAATCAAGGAAAAGAATATATTTATGACAGAATATCAATACTCACAAAATATGTACCTGTTATTATCTGATTCAGAAATTCATTCGAACATGAGTCACATTCTTCCGAACAATTGTATATATCTTAGATGAGATCAAATTCTTTGATTTTTATGATTTTATTTAAAGGAAGCATACATGAGCTTCAACTCCTATGTATTTTTAGAGCAGAAATGAGTTCTCTTTTGCAAACCAGAACAAACAGGTTCTATTAATACCTCAACTCTAGGAAGTCACTCCCAAGTCACAGAAATGCTACACAAAAGCATTAGGTACCCAAGTCAAGGCTGAATTTCTACCTCCCACAAAGCTGTTACATAAAGATCCTATATGATTCAGCCTGCAGAATTTAGGTCAGTGCTGCTATTTCCTAGCCATCTCCTACTGCTAGACTTATACAGTACTCAAAACAGGTCTGTCTCTTTCCTTAGGCTTGAAAAGACTAAGTACGTAGTAATAAATCAGGACCTGAGAAGAAAAGTAATACAAAACTGTTCCTTTTAGAAAAATTGCAGAGATTACTTAACTAGGGCGGTTTAATAGCACTCTCTGATTTGCTACTAGTGAAATGTGTGTGTGTGCGTGTGTGCACGCACGTGTGTGGCATAATACTTAAGCAGAGATTCCAGACAGTGATGAAAGGAACGAAATGACAGTGACTATCTTGTATCGGGTACCTACTCCATGACCAACATGGGTTTTCGATCAGTTAAATTTGTGCATAAAGATTAACTGCTCCTGCAAGCTCTATGGCTGTAGGTAATTTTCTGAATTTCTTTGAGATTTAATTTACTCTTTCTTAACACAGGCACAGTAATGCCCTTCTTGGGTGGTTATTGGAAGATAAGAGAGAGAATGCTTACAGGTAATGCTTGTGTGCCCATGTGTGGTATATAGCAGGAGCTCACTTTATGCAAACTGTTTACCTCTTCCTTGGTCCTATTCTTATTCGATAATGGTTATTTGCATTATTTTTGTTTTCCTGCCGGACTATAAGTTTTCTGAAAAAAAAAAAAGACCATGTTGCTTCTTTTCTCATTTTTCTTCTTCACCAGCTGGTAAAGTGCCTGGTATATATTTATTGAAAGGAAGTGGCAAAGTCTTCTGATTTCATTACTGCTACTAAAGAACATTCACAAGGTGACAATGGGCTCTTAGCAGACAAAATTTAAAGTTTTATCAAGTACACTAGAAAGCATGAACATGAAGAATACTTCACCAATATCCCTTTTTTCAGATGTGTTGTCAGGTTAACATGAAAAGATGTTTGTAAAATGCTTACCTTGGTGACTGGTGCATCACAGCCCCTTAACAAATGGGTCAGTTTTTCTCCCTCTCATGAGAAGGCTCCATGCCCGCCTCCACATTGGTGCTTTCACTCATATTTTTTCCGTGTGACATAAACACCGCCCCTTATTTCTAGAGCAGACCTTATCCCACCTTCTCAAAGAGGCCTTGTGGTAAGTTGCCTCTTTATCTGAAATCCCACACCACTTATCTCTAGTGTGTGGGCTGAGGCACATCTGTGGCAAAACGTTGACCTGCGGTTCCCTGTCCTAGCCTGCTTGCCTTGTGCATTTCGATAAGTCCCTTTGTCTCCCTGTGTCCCAATCAGGCCCTTCCTGCCTTTCCGTGCAGTCTAAAATTGTACAAGTCTTAGGGTGCTTGTGTTTCTCATTGTTGTTCCATACGTGCTAATTTTGTTTCTTGATTGTCTGCCTCTCAAATATCAGCCTTTGGGTCATATTTACTTGACTGTGTCCTTCACGATGCCAGCCTGATTGACACTTAAAAAGTACTGCTGATTGATTCAAGAGGGAAGAGTAGCTCTAACCAGGCTTGGCTTGGTGAGAAGTACATTACCTATACTGGTGGATTGTGGCACCCAGAGAAACTCAGGCATGGGGAGAGTGAAGAGCAGCCATTTAGAGTCTTCACTCTGGGACTTTTAAGGAAAATAATAAGGCGAAGTCTTCTGAGACCTTTGGAAACTAGACCCTAAGGGTAAGCTTTGCATCTGCATTCCACCAGCTTTGTGACCTTGCTCAAGTCATATCACTTCCCTAAAGCCCAGTTTCCACACACATAAAATGGCATAATGATATGTGTTTTTGTCTGGCAAAGATAAAAAAGAAAATGTGCAGAAAACATACCCAAGAACTTTAAATCACAATATGAACTTAAGGAGTTATACCACTAGGCTAAAGGGCTGCAACTTCAGTAATGATGATGTTAATGTTCCAAGATAGAAATTAACTTTGCAGCCAAAGCACTTAATAAAACACGTATATTATACTGTAAATATTTTAGGGTGAAAATAATTCACCATACTATTTTAAGGAAAAAAACACTGTAACATGCTTAATAGTTTGCAGCTGACATTGTGAAATTGGAATTCAGTGTTAGCTAATGGTAATTATGGGACAACTAACTAAATTAACTGTGTTATACATTTTCATGCTTGAGAGGAAGTCACAAGGACATTATTTATTTCCCTTCAAAGTGAAGGTTTCTTGGGACCTAAGTGAACACATACACATGCACATGAGAACGTGCACACATACACATACATGCGCACACACACAGACACACACAAAACTAAAACAAACAACTTCAGCATTATAGACTTTGTAACTTTGGAGATAAGAATGTGGTCAAAGTTCACAAATGCAGCCTTTATATTTCTTTGGGTAATGAAAGCCCAGGCATGGGAAAAACCTAACACAATTAAGAAAGACCTACACATAAGATGGCCTCTGCCTCAGTAATGCTGATGGGAGGGTGTGGGGGCCACGATTGAGTGAAATTTGAATTTTGGCACTCAGAAACTAACCCTGCTGTAAAGAGTAGCTGGACATCACTTACCAGGTGAAAAGCCCAGCTGAAATGCCAGTTTTTGTTAATCTTTATGGAGAGGAAGTAAAAAGTAAGCAGAGCATATACCAGAATCTTCTAGGCCCAAATTCAGGCAGAATGATGGTTCCAGGTGGTCAGTCCATTTATAATAATTCTATTCAACAAATATTTATTAAGTGTTTACAGTGGATAAAGTGGTGATGAAAAACAGACATAGCTCTGCTGTCATGGAGATTACAGTTCAGTAGGAGAGATAAACATTAATCACATAATCACACAAATAAATATATAAATTAAAAATGGGGTAATTATTATAAAAAGAAATTAAACAATTCCATGGTAATTTATAATAAAGAAACTAGACCTTGTACGTGTTGTGGGCATCAGAAAGACTTCCTTGAGAAAGGAATTTTTTTCAATTGGTGAGGGTGAAAAAAGGGCAAATGCTATTACAAACAACCTTAAATACTAGAGGCTAAACTTACCTAAAGCCAAGATGGACATCCCTCATTGAGAAGCATTATTCCTAGGCAGCAGTCCCTCCAAACAGCAGCTCAGGCAGCCAGGCCCCTCTGTCTAACAGCTCTGCCACCTTCCGTATGTGGCACCCACAAAAAGGAAAGGAAGAGGGAAAGGAGACAGCACATACCCTCTGAGCTGCCTCCGCCCAGAGCAGCACACAACTTCCACTCACATTCTACTGGGGAGATCCAATGCTATAACCCCACCCGAAATGCAGAGAAATGGGGAAATGGATTTAAACAATGTGCCTGGGAAGAAGAGATGGATTTAATGAGCACCTTTCCAGCTCTGTGCCACATCTCTCAAGAATGAGTAGGAATTAGTTAATTATCTCCACATTGATTGTTTGGAAGTGGGGACGTAGAGGAAAGCATTCCAAACACAGGGTACTGCATAGGCAAAGGCCTATGGCAGAAGGAAATAGGAAGCATTTAAGAAAAAGAAAGGTTGAAACACAAATAAAGGATGTGAGTGACGAGCCATGAGGCAAGGCTAGCGAGGCAAGTCCAGATCATCCAAGACCTCAAAGGCCACGGTGAAAATCGTGTCTGTTATTCTAACTGCAGCAGAAAGTCGGGCAGGCTGTGAGTGAGGAAATGGCAAATACATGGATAGGCTCATGCTCGTCACTCTGGCTATATTGTAGGGACTGATTGGATGGGTGCAAGATTACAAATGGAGAATCCAACAAAGAGGTTGTTGCACTAGCCCAGGTGAGAGCGGACTGTGGCTGCAACCAGGGTAGTGGCAGTGGAGTTGGAGAGAAGTGAATAGATTCAATAGAAATTGACAAATGGCCACCAGTAAATTACTACCTTTTACAAAGGAGAAGTTCCAGTTCCCAAGTGGAGGAGGCTGCAAAGCGGTAGGTAAAGATCACAGTCCCAGTCAATCAAATTAAAGTTCCAATGAAAGTTCCAGGATTGCCTCAGCAGACCTAGTAGACAAGTTAAAGTTAGGCAGAGAAACCAAAGCAGAAGCCCGTAGAACGGGCCAACCTGGTGGAGAGAAAGTATAATCTGTGACAACTATGAGGTTACATGGACATCCAAGGGCCATGTCTGGCTCGCATGAAATTTGAAATTTTTGCAGGAAGACCTAGTCACTATTCTTTCTAGGTGGTTGGGTTGAGGCTGTAAGTATGTAACCTATGAGCTCTTCCAGGGCATTGACCTTGCCTTTTTTATCCTTTTGTCTTCTTCAAAAACTACATTTCCTAACATATAATATGCATTCATTATGGATTTATTAAATGCTATGCTCCATATCTCTATTTAATAAAGAATGATCTGTGCAAGAAGGACATGGGAGAATTCAGATAGAACTCAATTCAAGTTTAAATGTGTTTTAGCCATATTACCTCAAGTAAGCTATGGTGAGACCAGACACAAATCAAGAGAAGAAACCAGAGTATACAGTTTTGTTACTCACAGCTCTTTGGGGAGAAACAGCACACAATGCAGGACTACTTGAGGAGGCAGAGAGAGGAAGTAGAACTGTGGGCAAGTGCCTTTATTGTGATTTCCAGGGTAAGGAATGGGCAACACAGGGTAAGGGGGCTTAGGGTTGGTTAGCTACATCTGAAAATGGTGCCTCCATGAAATTCATGTTCACTGTGACTGTTAGAGCATATGGTTTAGGCCTACCTAGTCTTTAGGTGATTTGGGGTGAGCCAGGGTTTATTTGAGAAGTGCTGGTAACCATTTTATATATTTTAAAGTATTAATTTACAGTAACTAAAAGTATGGTTAATACAAAATGATGAGAACCCCTAGACTCAAATCTCCAACAGTGAATATTTCACTCCGCTCCAGACTCATGTATTCACCTTTCTTCTAGGATCTATGACAGACATTGAAAAAAATGAAATGTAAAATGGCTCTTGGTTCCTACCCACCCACCTCAATCTATTCCTTTCCTATTCTATTCCATGTCGGTGTATAACACCCTCATACACCTCTTGCATAGGCCTAAAACCTAAGTATCATCTTTGATTCCTCCCTTTACACTGCCCATCATAGCTACTAAATCCATTAGTAAGCGGTATGTGTTCTACCTCAAAATACATCTCAAACCCATCTGCTCCTATTTGCTCCCAAGTTCTTCACTGTTATCACTCTAGTTCATACCCCTGGTCCAAGCCACGTCACTTCTTTGCTTCAGAGTACACTTGAAATTAAATTCAAACTCTCTAATATGGCACATAAATCCCTACCAACTCTGGCCCTTGCCTACTTCTCCAGCTTCACCAACCTCACTAGCTCAGGATGCACCAGCCTCTCCAGCCTTTTTCTGTGCCTTGAGTATTCAGTCTCTCTGCATCTGCAGGGCTTTTGCATTTGCAGTACTCTCTGACTAGAAATGCTTTTTTCGCCCTCACTCATGATATGGCTTGCTATTCCCATTGTTTCAGTCACAGCTCATATGTAACTTCCTCAGAGAGGCTCCCTGTAACTAGGCCATCAACGATAAGCCCTACCCCACATTTGTCACTATATTTCTCTCTGTCTTAGTTTGAGTTCTCACTAAGGACAGCCTGAGACAATTTGCAAGCAGTTAGTTTATTCCAGAATTGCCTCAAAAAAAAAAAAAAAAAAGAAAAAGAAAGAAAAATGGAGTAAGGGAACAGGAGAGGAAATAGGGAAAGAGGAAAAGCCAATAAAATGTGTTTTACTGAGCCGATAGCACTTTGGGCACATGGAACTCAATTTCTCTGGCGATCCCCTGAGAAACAATGTAGAATGAGCCTCAAAATTTTCCCTCTGATGGAAATAAAGCTGGACATTTACCCACAAACTCCAGTCCACCAATGGTCGAGAGTTGTCCAATGGGAGTTAATTCCCCTGTTTTTCCTATCTCACTGGTAAGAGGTCACCAGATTTTAAAGAAATCCCTGAGGAAGAAAAGCACAGAAACAAAGACAATACATTAAGGGAATGCTGACATCATATATGAGAATTGTCCATCACACCTGAAGCTGAATTCAGAGGCAAGCTGAGGGAAAGGCAATGCAAAGCACCAAAAGTGTTGGCCACACCATCAGTAACTATGATTACTCAATGTTTTTTTTCTTATAAGTCATAGGAAGTCTGGAAAAGTTAAAGGAGATTAGTGACATGATCTGATCTTTTTTAAATGATTGCATCTCAAGGGCATTGATTTGAAATAATCATAATTTTGGTTCATAAAATAATCTTGCCATGGTTTCATGTATGACCTACTTTCATCTAGTTATTTAATTACTTATGTACAATAATATTATAAGTAACCATAAAACCACCATCCAAAAAAAAGGCAAGGCCATGACCTAACCATAGACCCCATCACCATTCTGTATATGATGCTGCAACATACAGCATCACAATTTGTGTCTCATACTGTCAACCCCAAACACTGAGGCACCCACCATCACAAATCGAGTGTTTTTCACTACTCAACATTCCTTTTTTCATCTCTATGTATTCCTAAAATTTATGTATACATTTTATATTTGTTGTTTTTACCTTTATAGAAATTATTTCATGATTGAAATATTTACAAATTTGTATCTTAATTTAATATTAGATTGTTAAAAGACATCTTTGCCACCGTAAATTATTTGTTCTCATAGCTATACAATATTCCATTGTGTGCTTATGATATCCATTTTCCTTTTGAGTGTTATTTGGTGGTTTAGAGTATTTTGAGTATTTTACTGTCGTGAACAGTTCTGCAGCAAACATCCTTTTATTTCCATCTTCTGTCAATTATGTATAAGAGTTCCTCCTGAGCATATACCTAGGACTGAAACTGCTGAGTCACGGGATATATGACTTCCAATTTTGAGAGGTAATTTCAAATTATTTTCCAATGTGATTGCACCAATTTATACTGGTAACAGCAATGTGTGAGAAATCCTGTAGATCCATATCTTCAATTCTTAAGTTATCTGTAGATGAATAAAAGTTCTTAATTTTTTAAAAATAAGCTTCATCAATGCTCTTTAATCTTATTTCAGACCTGTTTTTATCTGACATTTTAAAGCATATTCACCTATATTTTCTAAGATTTTTAAAAATTTAATATGATATTTAAGTCCTATGTTCATCTGGATTTTATCTTTACACATAGTAGATAGATAAGCTCTAACTTTATCTTTTTCTGTATTTATTACCTCTTTTGTCAGTTTCATTTATTAAACAATTCTTTCTTTCTACACTACTTTTTAATGCCACCTCTCTCTTATACAAAAGCTACATGACATGTGGGTCTCATTCTGGACTTTCTGTTCCTTTGGTCACTTTTTCTATCCCTCTGCCAATATCATATGTTGTTCAGATAACTTCATAATAAATACTGATATCTGATCTGTTGAGTTTTCTCTCTCTGCTTTTCTTCTTCAGAAATGTCTTAGGTAGTCTGGATCTTAATTCTCCATATAAATTTTAGTATTGTCATGCTTAATGAAAAAGCACAGTTGAGATTTTCATTAGACTCATTCTATAAATCAATTTGGAAAAAGCTAACATCTTTATGATATTAAGTTTTCCATTTAATGAACATAGTATATCTCTTAATTTTTTAGTTCTCTTGTAATATCTTAATAAAAGTTTATGTGATTTCCTATGGAAATCCTAAACATCTTTTGTTAAATTTATTCCCATATACTTGATATTCAAGGAGTATGTTGATGTTTATATTACATGTACTTTTTATTCTGTGCCAATATTAACCCATGTTTTCTTTTCCTTTGGTGGGTTCTATAAGGGTATATTTTACTTAGGTACTTGATCACTTTTTTGTCTTCATATGTCCTAAATTATTTCTTCCTTTCTTTTTAAAAAATTTATCATAAAATGTTTTCAATGTAGGTCTCTATCCAGCAAAACTTCTGAGACTTTGTATGGCTAAAATATTTTATTATGCCCTTATATTCTAAGTTTTAATTTTCTTATATTCAATAACTTGTGTAGGTGCAGAGACTATTCCATTATATTCATATATAAAGTGTCACATTAAAAAATCTAAACCAATATCTATGTTAATTATAATGAGCTCAGGGGATAGGAGTGAAAGGTCATCAACCAGCTTTGGGGTGTGGGGACCTAGAGACCAGAAAACCACAATCAATCCCTCCCCACCTCATAAACATTCCCTCCGGTCAAACCTTTACTCTTTGTCCTCTAGGAAGAAATATTAGCAGGAGGTGCTGTTTAAATTGTATTTCTACAGTCTTAAGAATTTGGAAAGGTAGAGTTAGAGAAGAAATTACCCAAATCAATTATTTGCCACATTTTTTCTCAGGTCCTCACAAGCACAGGGCTCTAAGCTACCTTGATTTTACTCTTGGGAACACCTGGACAAGAGCCTGAGTCAGCAGGTTTGTTGTTTCTTATAAGGGGAAATGGGTGGTGGGGAGGTGGACAGAAACCAAGGTAGAATTCCAACATTCCCCTCCCCTGGCCTTGTTGGACTGCTCCCTGCTCCAGGACAAAGGCATGGCCTCTCTCTCCGTCCACCTCTCCCCACCACAGACACACACCAGCTCACAACATCTCTTCTCTCAGTTCTAGTTGTTTTTATTTTTAAACAGTTTTCTCCATTTTTTCCTGCTAACTCTGCTACAGTTAGTAGGGATTCAGCATACTGATTGTATCTGGAGTCAAGTGATATGATTTGGTATTTTAAATACATACCCTGGCTCCTGTATGGAAAATTTATTGTGACCTGAGAGCTGAGAGAAGATGGCAGCTGGTCCAGGGTGTGGACCAGCTGTGGAGATAGAGAAGTGGGTGTGATACATTTCAGAACTTACTGCATTATTCCAAGCAAGTCACGGTGGGAACTATGAAACCACTGAACCAACACTGTAATGTGTTAACCAGTCCTGGCTTAGAGTGTTTTCCCAATAGGGTGACAGAAAAGGCACCTCTGAAGAAGTTGACAGTTAAACTGAGACCTGAACATGAGAAGATATCACCCATACAGGGATCTGGGGAAAGCAAATTCTAAGAAGAAGGAATACTGAATACGAAGTACATGGAGAAAGAGTGAGAATATCTTTGACTAAGATGGTCATTATGAAGTTGTAAAAGAAAATGTAGACTCAGGATATATTTGGAAGACAGCACCAATAGGACTTACTGATGGATTTAAACTGAGGAAAAAGAGAAGGGAAGAATTTTTAATGACTCTATACTTTTTTGGTCTAAGTAGCACTTATTTGTTGGAAATGTTCATGTTCATTTATGTATTTCCTCATTTATTATTTATTTCCTCATTTATTATTTATTTATTTACTCTTTTTTTTTTTGAGAAAGATAAAAACTCTTCACGAATAAGTCTTTGCTGGATTTTTCACTATTGTGCCCTTGAAACCCAGAAGAGTATCTGAAGTGCAGAAAGAGCTTAACCATATTTGTTGAATGAATAAATGATGCAACCAACCCCAAAAGTCTTCCCATATAACACAGATAAGACTAATTCTGCCCTCACAGCACACTTTCTAATTATCCAACATCGCATTTGCCAAATTATATTGCTATCATCTGTTGCTGTAAATATATCCCTCACACGATTGTAAAATTATTGATGACAGGGTCAAGTTTAGTCACCCTTATGTTTCTAGCACCTATTCATTGATTCATTTATTTAATAAATATTTCTTGGACACCTGTTATGTGCCAGGCAATTATCATGGCAAAGAGATGCAACAGTGAAGAAGCCTAGTTATAACTGCCTTGGAGCAAATTCTATTTTCCGATGGGGGAAGGCAAACTCACATAAAATAAGCAGAGAATTATAATCGCTACAATAAGGATAAGTGTCTCACTTCACCCATGTCACTTACAGAGCACTGGGTACAAGTTTTTCAAACTGTTTATACTTGAAAGAACAGGGAAAGTGAGCAACTGGCAGAAGCTATGGAGGATGTTTGATGAATCTTGCTCCAATATTCATAAGGGTCATCAATTGACCAGTTAACAAGGGAGATGAAATAGTCGAGAATTAGGAATAAGATTTTCTAAGAACAAAGGGTAAAATAAAAGACAAATAAAAAGTTTATCCAAAGAAATAATAGAAGGCGATCCTTTAAGTGGACCCAGCAAGGGTCAAAGTGTAAAAAGGTGAGAAAATCAACCTGTCCTTAAAGCAGAGACTTGGCCATCAGAACGAGATAAAGATGTAAGTAAAACAATAAAGTCTAGACAGGAGACAAGGTTGGATGCTCTGAACCTGGGGGAGCTAACTCTAGAAGACATGGAAAATAAATACATTAGAACATAAGGACAGATAGAACAAAATATACAAGAGGCTAGGAGCAATGTCAATAGGCAATATAAATCTGTCATGTTGAAAATTCTGATGGGGACTCAAATGAAGGATAAATGTGGTTTCATTGACTTTTCTGAGGGTGGCATCTTCAAAATACTGCTAGAGGACAAAGAGAAAGCAAGTAAAACATGGTTAATTGGCATAAAACAGCATAGCAAGTCATATTTTCAGTCCGTTATTGATTTTTCACAGAACTCTGATAACCAAAATCTTCCTGTTAAAGCAGAAATCCTACCACCAAAATGCAATGACCATTATTATTAGTATGCATTGGGAAAAGTTCACTGTCTGTGGACAATTATTTATCAGTTCAGTATTTTCCAGAAATGTTTGTTCAGTTATTGCTATTTCCGTTCCCTCTGCCCACTTCCAAAAGTAGACCATAGTTTTCTTTTAAAGATAATTTACATCACAATCAAATAATTAAAATTAAAATTAAAACACAAATCTACAACAGTTATAGGAAGTGAGAGCAACAAATTATTAGATCAAAATTCTAGGCCAAGGGAAGCTATTGAAAATTAAAGTTGGATATAATGGGGGAGCTAAGGAAGATCTAAAACTCATCCTGCGAAGAAAAATTACAAAGTCAAAATTAACTTTGAAAATTTATTTAAATATTCCTAGGTGACAAGAACCTGGATTGTTAGAAACTCAAAATCCAATATTTATTTTTCTCTTCCCTATCTCTTATTTCCTTGACCACCTTAGCTCAAAGACTTTTCCCTGCACTCCATCTTAGCCGCTACTTACATCAATATTATACAAACTATAAAGGCTACTTTTCAGACATCTCCTTTCTAACCACTATCTCTAATGCTCCCAAAATTCCTGTTCCCACTTCCTTACCCAATTAGATTCTACAATACATTTGTAATCATCATATTAGAATAAATACTTGTTCTATTCATGTATGCTCAACTATTGTACCCATGTGTGTATGTGTATGGTTTGCCTAGGGCATTCATACAGTATTAAGGTTGCCACTATGACCATGGCACATAAACTCACCATGTGCTTGTCTATTTGAGCCCTACTGTTTATTCCTAGGTACTTTCCAGAGTTAATTTTATTTGTTCTTTTGAATTTCTAACCATTCTAATTATTTCTTTTTTTATAACTACATATTCTTTGATGTCTCAGACATTCTCCCTCTTTTTCCTTTTACCAGACAAATCATTAATGCAGTTGACAATTTGAACAAATTTCACCAGACCCAGAAAGGGGGAGGCAAGGTAGAGGTGTAGTGAAAGAAATATTTAAAATTAAGGAAATAAGTAGGAAAATGCACAGAAGCATGGGGTCTATGGCACTTTAAGGAGAGCACTGGCACAGTACAGTTAGTGGCCACATCAACTCCTTTAGGCAGGGACCTATGTTTTCTGATTCTATTGAGAGTTTAGCATTAAGTCACACAGATTCTTCTTATTGCATAAAATAGACTTTAGAACTAACTGATCATTATTATTAGAAACAAGTTTCAATTTTACTCAATACTAGGAGAGCAATTCAAAGATTTGTCAACCCAACAATGCATTCTTTTAGATGACAAAAGTGCCTATCTGCTTTCCATACTTCCTTTAAAATATCCTTAATGATTTAAGGAAAAGGGAATCAAGAAAATAGAAACTTAAAAGGAATGAGTTGTAGCATAAAGTGAGTAATAAGAATTTTTATTGTGAATTCTCTATCATTCACCTTCAGTGCTATTTAGTTCTTTTCAGATCAAATAATAAATTGGCAAAAATCAACATTCTATTTAATTAGGTTTTTCCTTTGGTTTTTATTTCAGCTGAAAATTGAACATTTAATTACTTATTATACTTAATCACTGAGGTCTCAGTGAATCACCAAAGCCTATGTGGAAGTATGAAAACATAATCCAAGGAGTTGTGTGTAAATTGTCCCTTTTCCCTCTCTCAACAGGTGATTTTGGAATCTACAAAGCAGATTGACTCCCAAATCAATAATATTTTAAGTGTTCTCTGCCACTGCTATCTAAGAAAGACTATACCTCCTTCAGTAATTACTTAAACATCATTCATCAGAAGAGTAAAACAACTCATTTCTTCCATAAAAGTACTCTTGCTACAAACTAGATAGTAAACTATAAGCTGTTCATCTTCCTAAATAAATTATGATATAATCTCAGATATTTTTCTCCAAGTTGCATACTTGGTTTCACTTTGCCAATGCCTCTGTCAGTGAGACAGTTCAAATCTACCAGTTCTCACCTTTATTTCAGAAATCCCTCCTAGTCTATGTTATGGTAACTGCTCTTTTATAGCATATATTCTTTGGATTATCTGATTTCCCAGCTGAATTTTTGGTATATGTCTACCTCCAACAGCCATATATTTTCGTTGGTCATATGTTTAAACCACATGTTCTCATTTTTATTCAGGTGTAATTCTTTGTAAAAATAAATCCTTATATTTTATATTTCAACTGTTAAAATTCATGATAAAAATAAATTGGAACAGAAAAGGAACAGAATAAACTTTCTCTACTGACTCTTCTCACAATACATCTAACACAGACAGGTTGATAGGCTTTAAAGAAATGCTCCTGAATTTAAAGATCAACAGAAATAACAACAAAATTTCAAATGTTTCAAAAATTCTTTGAGAATGGGTACATGAATAATATTTTTAAAAGAATACAGCTTTTCTTGATACTATTAACCAAAATCTTAGTAAATTGCTTTAAGTCATTTTGGAGTTATGTTGGATTTTTTAAAATGGAATATAAAGAATTATACATACAGAATATACTGGAATGAACTTAAACTGCAAATCATTGATGTTGTTAAAGCCAACAGAATTTGTAAAATCCTAACATTGTCACTTGGTCTGAAAAAGTTCATATCTTCTCTCTGCTTTCTGTGAAAGGAGGCAAAGATTTAAAATATGTATTACAAATTGGGCCCCCATAGATTGTATACCATCTAGAGACATATTTTGATGGACCAGCTTAGTGATCATTTGAATAAGTTACAAACACTTCTCTATCAAGAGATTTTGTGTACAAATCTAAATTTTGAATATGTTTTCACAATCAGAAGATTTGGCCACATTGGTTCTGCATTCTATGTGGCAACAATTGTAGGTTCCGAGGGCAGATGTTCCCTTTCCTTCCCTTTCAAGGCTGGCAGTGAGACGGCTCTGGGCAGATTCTGCCTGCCTTGGAATATACATGGAGGGATTAGAAACAACTTCTTATAGATCCTAAGGATATTCTCCCTCTCTCCCTCTTTCTCTCTGTATGCATTTCATAGGACTTGCCTTTAGTTGCTGGTGGAATTATAAATAGGTGTAGACTCAAGAGAAAAGAACTCTAGGCAAAAGGATGTCTCCAATCTGGTTCGATGCAGCTGACACTAAATTTTGAGGAAAATCTTTAAGTTATACAGAATGCATTTTGTCTGGCCTTGATTTCCCTATATGCATAAACAGTACTTAGCTGATGGCAGAAGATTCAGGATTTTTTTTTTGAGACAGAGTCTTGCTCTGTCACCTGGGTAAAGTGCAGTGGCATCATCATAGCTCACTGCAGCCTCAAATTCCTGGGCTCAAGTGATCCTCTTGCCTCAGCCTCCCAAGTAGCTGGGACTACAGGTACACCAGGATGCCCAGTTAATTTTTCTATTTTTAGTAGAGACAGGATCTCCCCCTTGCTCAGCCTGGTCTCGAACTCCTGAGCTCAAGCAATCCTCCTGCCTGGGCCTCCCAGGGTGCTAGGATTACAGGCATGAGCCACCACGCCTGTCCAAGACTCAGGATTCTATGTCCAAGTCAAACTCCATCACCCCTGTGTAATTTAAAGTTGGTCAATTTATGTAGATACATGCATATAATACTTATAAGTGTAACATATGGTGATAATTAAGAATTTTAATTATTAATAAACACTTCTTCATCAGAATTATAAATCCCTCTAATGGAGAATACTGAAGAAGAAATCTCTTTCTATTAACCTTTCTGAAGAGAATAGTAAATTAGTAAGAAAATAACATAGTGATAAGTAGACTAGAACAGTATTTTCATCTGAGACAATGAATAAGTAAACAAGATTTATACTAAATCAAAAAAGGAAGCATAAGAAATTCCTGGGGCAGAAAATTTGAGAAAGTGATGGTTAGGATAAGTTAACTCCAAGAGGGGAAGAGAACTGACATACTATGTGCCAGATACTTTACATAGGTCCTGTCATTTAACTATTACAGTATATCTAGGAGGAAAGCAGGGTCACCGTTTTAGAGATGCACAGAGATTGAGTGATTGACCCATGGTCATATAGCCAGGACATGAGAAAAATGGAATAAAGACATACAATTACCTGATTCTTAAATGTATTCTTTTTCCAGTATACTATGATGGAGTAATCAAGTGGAATTATCAAAAGAGGGTTTTCCTTTCAAATAAGTGAGCTTAGGAATTGCTGTAAGTGAATGAATCATTTATTCATCCAGTTTTTCTCTAATTTATGTGACAACGGACACAATTCTTAGTTTTAAACTTTTACTGAATATACTCGACAAAATGCTTATATAAATGAGGAAATGGGTCTGTTTCTGCTTACCTGACTGACACTCAGAAACAAAGACAAGTACTCTGGCTGTTAGGAGAGAAGACAAAAGGAAATTAAAGTTCTCAGATTTGCTTTGAAAAGTATTTTCCATAAAATGATTAGCTTCAAAATCATGAGCACATTTTATTTCTCTATCAAAAATTATACCAGAAAGGCTAGACTAGATATGATTAGAATTAGATATTGTTAAAAAAAGAGGTATTTTTATATAGACTCAAATTATTTTCTATATATTATATAGAATATAAATATTAGGACAATTTATTATTTTGCTTGTTCCATATTAGAACTCTGACCAGTCTTACGTCTTAGGAGGAACTTATTTGAAATCAGAGACCTTTTGTCTTCAGAGAAAAAAAAATACATTATTTTGTTGGTGGCAAAAGATTATTAATTGGAATCTCTATTATTGACCTAAGTTGTAGGTATTATTCACTATTTTTAGAACCAAACAAAATATTTTAAGACAGTGAAGAAAAATATTAAATAATGGAATAAATATATACGTAGGGGAGGGAAGTTGTGAAGAATTACTCAGTAATGCATGGATGTTGATTCATGTATATCAACTCTCCAGGTTCTATGGAATTAAGGGAAAGTAAATCAAATTCACCAATGTACCTTAGTTCTTTGTTTGCTTATAGAATTTACCTACATACCCCTTTAATTTGTGTGGCTCAACTAGCCTCTAGTCCCACCCATGAGTCCCACACTATAAACTTATTCTTCCTCCTGTATAAAATAAAATCATGAATATGGATGGGAAAGTGTGGAATAAAACCTTCCAGGGATGAGTTAAAGAAAGTAGGCTTTGTAATGTCACTTCAAATTGAGAAGGGGGTCAAAATTCTACCATCACAGAGAATATGAATATCATGGTGTAGGCAAGAGGAAAAGAGGTAGCCAGAAATTAAGTTCCACACTGTTAAATCTGCCTGAATTTTTAAAGGATATAGTACAACCAAAGAAGAAAGAAGAGGAAGCTGCCACCCGAAAGTAAAATAATCAGCTCAATATTTTTCTTCTTTATTCCACTGTTAGAATATGAATTATCTCAGAGCAGCAATGAAAACAGTTAGAGAGAAGAACAGCTATTCCACTTTTAAAAATTTAAAACTTGGAAATAAGGCAAAAATAATATGACATGCCCTGCAGACACATAGTACATCATTGTCTAAAAATCCCACCAAAAGTCATAGTGCACTGTGGAGAAAGGTAATTTTGTAATGGACTGTTTACAATTATCAGAGTTCAGTTTCTATAACTTTAGATGAAAACTTTTAGAAGATCAATAAGTTGTAGATAATTTACATCTGATAAAGATATAAATGATCTGTATCTGGTATAAAGATAACCCAAAATTTTGGATTTATTGTTCTGCAGAATTTTAACCATTCTTAAATCTAATGCTTTCATATTTTGACCATTGGAAGTGTCTTCGACTTTCTTCAAGCACTACCTTCTTCTGGATACTTTTATGAAAAGGATACAAAACATTATTTTGTTTAGGCCAAAGTGATTTGAAGTGTTTCATTATTAAGAAATCCAAATTCCAACTTATAAAATAAGCATGTATTGGCTCCTCGTACATGCTGTACCCTATGCAAGATGATAAGATAAAGATGAGCTGCTCAGTCAGACTTCAAGGATTTCTCAATCAAATGAAGATGACAGACAAAGAAATCGACAACTAAAACATGATAAAGAATATGCAATAAGTACTGGAAAGACATATAAGTGAGTCTGGAAGTCAAGGAAGTATTCCTAAAAGTGATGATATATGATTTGTCTGTTGAAGAATGAGTAGGAATCAGTCAAGCAATGAGAATTTCAGGCTGTGGGAAGAGTATGAAGACAAATTTAATACCAGAAATACTTATTCAGGGAATTGAAAGTAGATCAGGGTGTCATGAAAATGTTTGGAGTATTTGAGGTCAGAGAGATAATCAAGGATCAAATCATAAAAGTCTTTATATGTTATGCTAAAGAGTGTAAACTGTGAGGACATCATAAAAGATATTATGCAACAGCATGCTGTGAACAGATTTTTATTTCAGAGAGTTCACTCTGACAGCCATGAAGATACGTATTGGAGGAAGAAAAGCCTACAGTGAGAAAGACCAAGTAGGAGACTTCCATAATAATTCAAGAGAAGTAAAGGAGTCTGACCTGGAAGATATTGGACAACTGTTTTAGAGATATTTAAGAATAAAAATTGGCATTTCTCACTGATCTATTAAGTAGAGGGATGAGGGAAACTGGAGTCTACTGGGTAAATGCACCTTATGAAGTTAGAAAGAACACAAGTTGAAGAATACTTGGTGTATTAATTTTTCTATTGCTGTATAACAAATTTAGCACAATTTAGCTTAAAACAAGACAAATTTATTATTTCATAGCTTTCACAGGTCAGGAGTCTGACTGCTTTAGCTGTGTCCTCTGTTCAGGATCTCACAATGCTAAAATTAAGGAGTCAGCTGACTATATCCTCATCTTGAAGCTTGATTAGGAAAAAATTCATTAACAAGCTCCCTCAGGTTGTTGGTGAAATTCATTTTCTTGCAGCCATATGACGATCTGTTTTCTTGCTATCAGCTGGGAATGGGGAATGGTCTCAGCTCCTAGAGCAGTTTGCTCCTTCCATGCCAGCAGGAGGGTGTTTATTGCTGTGTTGAATCTCTCACTTTTTTTAACACATGATTGTTTCAGGCTCACCCATAATAATCTCCTTTTGATTGACTCAACTGATTAGAAAACTTAATTACATCTGTAAAATCCTTTCTACCATACAAGGTAACATGATTACAGGAGTGATATTCCACAACATTCACAAGTCCCTCTCCCACTCAAGGGGAGGGGATTATATTGAGTGTGTACACCAGTTGGCATGAATCTTGGACAGCATCTTAAAAGACTCCATTTCACATTGGGGAGGAAGAGGATGAGTAGGACTCAAAGCTTACTAGAAGATACAATTATCTAGAAAGAAAGAAAATAAGAGGATAGAAAACAGTGATAGAAAAATCAATGATTAGGCATAGATACATGATTTAATCAATGCTAAGTTACTCATGATTTTCAGGATTCATTGTCAAAAATTTACATCCATATAAACCTCCTAAGTTTTAAATTCCATGCAACTTTCTTTCAAAAGAAAATGTAAGTACTAAGGAAGGCATCTAACAAAGTCAATAAAAAGAAAATAAAATTATTTCTCCATTTCAAATTGCATTGCCCCTATTCCTTTTACTTTTAAAGAAGCTCTTTGCTAAAACTCTTATCTTTCTTTCTACATTCTTTTGGAGCTACTCCAAGTTTCCCACATTTCACTGAAGTTGTGAGACCCTCAACTGTCATAACAGTACAATAAGTGCCTGATAGCTGCTAAGTATAGGGAATTGTCTCTCAGTTTCTACAAAAAATTCTCCTATTTATACACTCTGAAATTTCAATTTCAGTTTAAACACAGCATCAACTTGTATTTTCTAACCTGCCCCAACTGCTTTTCTAAATATTTTTTCACCATTATTTTTATAATAATGTCTTCACTTAAATCAGCATTTACATCACTGAAAACATTTACTGAAGCAGTGGCTCTCTGAAGCTATACTTCATAGAGATAAATTCAGTATAGGATCATTGGACTTGAAGATATTTCAAAGAGGTTATGTAGATCATCCTCTTGTTTCCAAGCAACTAAAAAAAAAAAAAAAGATAACTATCCTGTTCCAGAAATCTCTCCCTAAGAGGAAATTCCAATCATTCCTCCAGCAACTTATTCCTGTGTCTAATTACCCTTGCAGTTAGGGACTTCTTGTTCTAGTCTCACTGGACATGTAGAACAGCTGGTAACCACACTCCTTGTAATGACTGCTCATAAATCTGCAGACTTTTCTTAAGTCGTCTTCATTATCTCTCTTCCAGACCAACTGCGTTCTATGTTTAGTAGTTAACTTCACATATCTTCAGCATTGAAGGACCACGTTCATGACATCTTCATAAATTATACCGATTTCCTAACTTTTTGTGTATTTAGAATAAATAAATACAAATTTAAGACAAATTAAGGTGATACCAGTACTATGCAAATCAATTGTCTAATTATCTTTTTAGCAGCTCAAGTACACAAAGTCATGTTCACAAACTATGCAAGGGAATCAACTATATGTCCTCATTTTATCTGATAACTATATGCACTTCCCCTCTGGAGTACTCCTGCAAAGGATCTGAGTTGCAGACAAATATGGCCAAAGTGACATTAAGACTTACTAAACCTCCTCTGCTCTCTTCAGTACTCTGAATAAGTAATCAGTAGGTTGAAATGCAGTGCCTTCATTCCAATATTATCTCAAGCTAGAATTGAGAATATATTTAAGAATTGCTATACTTTTCATTTCACGTCTCTGTACAATGTGAATTTCCATCATTTTTTATGCTTTCTATTTCTGTCAATATTGCAACTTTTTCCACATAACAACCATTACAGTCTATTATCAGCTCTTCAGGTAAGTTGTTAAATTGACAGATACATCTGAGCCTGAACTTCTAAACTACTATTTTATGGCTTGGTATTACCACTGCCCTTTTTTTCTTTCTACTAACTCTGTACAAAACAGTAAAATACTAAAATTTAGTCTGCCATGGCTCCTCCTATTTCTATAATCAGAGACTAATTGTCTCTCATCCATGTTAAGACAGGGAACAAAACTTACCAAAATTAATATTGTGTTTTTGTTTAGGCATTGGATTAGAATTCAGGATTCTAAAGTTCAAATCCTCCTTTCAAAAGAGAAAGTTGCAAGTGATGTCAGCAATATAAGAGAATAAGAGTTCTTTGGCTCAACTCCTCCCCACAGAAACCCAACTAGAAACTATCCACATGGAAGAATACCTTCATGAATATCCCAGAACTCAAAAATGAGGCTGAGATACTCCCTCAGACTTCAGAACTTAGAAAAGCTGCATATAGTTTCTTTTTGACCATATCACCTATTCCCCCAAGCCTGCACAGCCCCACACACAGAAGATTCCCCTGGGCTTATGACTTTTACAATGAAAAAAAAATAAAAAGTTGAAGGCAAACATTGAGTTTCCCTACCATTCTGGAATCCTTTTCAGGAGATTTACTCCTGTCTCATTCCACAGAAAACACTGAAGTATCAGCAGGATTAGACCACTTGGGGAAATTAGAAAAAAAGAACAGAAATGGGGCTAACAGCAACAAGTACACTGACCTTGGTGGTTGCTCTGTATTTCCACTAACAGAGGAGCCATATCAGAGAGACTAGCCAACAGTATCATGATGCAGGATGCATGGTCCACAGATCTGCCAGGATCAGGTCCCTAGTTAGCTTTCCCACACAGCCCTGGTACTCTCTTTAAGCCTCTTCCAGGCCAGGAGACAAGTTCAGATCAGTGTTTACCTGTGAAGGGAGCATCTGGGATCAAGAGGTGACCCAGTCTAGCTCTGGTGAGGTCATTGAGCCTTGCATAGGTCAGCATTTACCCTGGAAGGGAGCATTTGACCCCGCCCAATCTCAGTGACTGAGTGGCAACTCCACCAAGCCTTGGTATTCTGCTTAAGTTTAAGCTCAACATCATGCATATCTGTGGAGCATGGCCTCTGGACTTGCCTACCCTATATGGCTGAGCACTAACTTCAGAGACCTCACACAATCTCAGAGCCCAACATGCAGCCCTGACCAACTGCAGATTTCAAACAGTACCACCCAGCCAGACAAGTGAACCTGAAACCCTGCCTGATCAATGATGATCATAAAGCCCAACTAGCAGCTCTGCCCGACCATAGAGTACAAACAGTGGTCTCACTGAACTGTGGGAGACAATCAGCAGTACCATTCAGAGCACATGAAGTAACCCAGCCTAAGTGGAGAACTGAACACCAAGGTCTGCCTGTCCATAGTCACTACCAACTGGTTTATCCAGAATCCCTGGCTAGATGACATAGTAAAGTTCTGTCACCACCAAAGAACACCTACAAAGGCCAAAAGAGATAGCTATGTCCTCAAATGTGCAGGTACTAACACAAGAACACAAGGATTATGAAAAATCATGGCAATATGACATCACCAAAAGAAACTAATAAAGCTTCAATAATGGACCCAGAAGAAATGGTGATCTATGAAATGACTGACAAAGAATTCAGAGTAACCCCCTTAAAGAAGTTCAGGGAACTCCAAGAAAATGTGGATAGATAATTAAATGAAATTTGGAAAACAATTCATGAACAAAATTAGTAGTTTGACCAAAAATTAAAAACAATTTAAAAACAAAATAGAAAACTTAAAGAATACAAGAAATGAACTAAAAAACTCAATAGAAAGCTTCAAGAGCAGACTTGGTCAAACAGAAAAAAGATTCAGCGAGCTCAAAAAATAGGACATTTGAAATTATCCAGTCCAAGAAGAAAAAAATGAATAATAAAGGCCTATGGGGATTATGGGACACCATCAAGCAAACTAAGCTTCACACAAGAGGAATTAACAAAGCAGAAAAGAGAGAAAAAGGCACTGAAAATATATTTAAAGAAATAATCACTGAAAATTTTCCAAATCTGGAGAAAGACAACAACATTCAGATACAAAAAGATCAGTGGTCTCCAATTGGCCGGGTGTGGTGGCTCACACCTATAATTCCAGCACTTTGGGAGGTTGAAGCAGGAGGATTGCTTGAGATCAGGAGTTCAAGACCAGCCTGGGCAACACAGTGAGACCCCATCTCTACAAAAAATTTATACTATCAAACATGAATATTTTTATTAGAGATTTTAGATTTCTTGCTTAGTTAAGAAAGTCACTTCCATTATTAAATGGTTCATGTGATCTCCTAGATTTTTCTTCTAACATAGTCATTATGTGTGTGTATATGTGTGTGTGTTGTTTCATAACAAAACAACTCATCATTTTCCCCCTGAGTTGAAATATATATAAGTCATATATTAAATACTCAAATATATCCAAATAATTTCTGGAGTCCTTATTGTGTTTCATTATCTGTACTTTGTTATTCTTGCTATTGTTGTTGCTTTCTGCTGATACCCATGCCATATATTATGTATTTGATTATAGTATACTTATAAAATTTTCCAATATTAGGCAAAGCAACTTTCCTCACATTTCTGATATTTGCTTTTTATACATTTCTTGGCTGTTCTTCAGCATTTATTCTTTCTCGTAAATTTAAAATCATTTTGTCCATTTCAAAGATAATACCTCTCCCTTAGAAAACCTTCTCTTTTCTAATTGCAGAAAACTAAATTTGTGTATTAATTTTGACAGAAGAGACATTTAAATATTCCCATCCAATAACAGAAGGCAGTTTTTTATTGTTTTTAATAAAATTATTTAATTTTCTTCCTATAACTTTATAATTTCATTTATAGTTAAATGTATGTAGTCTTTGTTGTTGTTGTGAATAGATTTTTCTCCATGCCTCTTTTCAAAGTCAGCTTTGATTTTTATATATTCTTCTTGTGTTCAGTCACATTGGAAATTTGTTTATTAATTCAAATAGCTTTAAGCTAGAATCTCTTAGATTTTGTAGCTATAAAATATGTCAGTAAAATACATCACTTTACTCTGTCTTAGTTTTTTCTTCCTCAAAATAGTAATAATGATAGTATCTACTTTAGAAGGTCTCGATGAAAAATAAATGAATTAAAATACATAAAACATTTTGAAAAGTGCTTAGCATATTAGTCCTTAATAAATATTAGCTATTATTGGCAATAATAGGCATTCCTGTCCAGTTCTTTATTTTAGTTAAAATGGCTTAAGTGTATTTTCACGTACAAGGGTATTTCTAGTGTCAATTCCTTTTCTTCTTCTTGGCCAGATGCAGAAATACTATACATTTTGATTTTAAGCTTGTTTTCAATGCCAGTGTCCTAAAAGGAAAAGGAAAAGTATTGTCTAGAGTCAATGATATATGGTTTCAAATCACAATTTAATATCCATACAATTTTGGACAACCTACTTAAACTCCAAACCTGAAGCTGTTTTTAAATACACAAGATAGAGCTAATTGCAATTTATACCCCTGTATTTTGTGTGGATTAAATGAGATTATGGCCACAAAGTGCTAAGTACCATTCCTAGTAGAAAGTAGAGGTTCAGCTCACGTTAATACTTCCTTGGCACTCATTCCCACATTTCCACCACCTCAGCAAGGCCTTTTGTACATGACCTTCAAATGATCGATAGAAATACTGCATTTCCTCTTATTACCAGCACTTAACCATGACCATCAGCCCTTACCTGACTGATTAAAAACAAACAAGACCCATATGTTTTATTACCTAAACATATTCCTATACATGACCCCTGCAATAGACAAATTAGATCCAATACACTTCTGAGATCCCATGCTTAACATATATCAGGCCACAAACTATACACAGGGCTTTGACAGATCATTTAAAATGAAAAATATCCATTAAAAAATATATTAGAGTCTGGCATTGATGGTGGTACCAATATTTTAGTAATAAAATGATTCCAGCATTTAATAATCCATTTTTCCAAAATCTCTTGTTTGCACATTTAGGATGCATGCTTACATAATGTATTATTTTAAGATTATGTTTATACACACAGAATTGTTCATTCATCACAAGCACAAAGGCAACTCAAAACCAGAGTGCCAGAGTTAGCATTTTTTAAATGGGCATCTCTAACCCATATACTGAGAATAGCATTACAATCACTAAATCTTCCTGTCTCTGAGAACACATATGAACTGCAAACTAATGAGGTAAGCAATTTTGGTTAATTAGAATCAATAGTATCATCCCTTAATTAAATAATATTGATTGCAATATATAGAGGGCAGCCTTTTGAAATGATATGCTCTTATGCAATAAGTCTTTGCCTTGCAAAAATATGCCAGGGGGCAAGTTTACTTTGATGTGGACTATTCCCTTTCTACACATATCATTATATAATAATAGCATTTCACATTTATAACGTCAGAACTGAAGAGATTTCCAAACACTAATTATGTGATGTTTGATACCAAAATATGTGATGCTGAAGTTTCTTTTGAACTAGCACAGAAGCCCCTTTATAAGAAAGATATCATTGTCTAGTCATGAAGAGCTTAATTTACTCTGGCTATAATTGAAAAATATTGTGAAGACTTAGTTAATAATTACATACCTTAAGATTTTTTAAAACAGAATATTCCCTTCACTTATCTCAAAATTACATGGAAAGGTGTTTTTTTACCCAAATGTCCCACTATATTATAAACTTTGTGAGGGCAGGAACTATGTCTATCTTGCACACCATGATCTACCTTTTGCTGAACACACGTTTGTACAATGTAAGCATGCAACAAATATTAATGAATTATCAAGTTATTTACTTCAAGTCTTATCTGAGGTATGTGGACATACATAGGATCTAAGACCCAGGAAGTCAACAGAAATCTTTAATGCCATGTTGCACATGCCCACGTTTTGCTTGATTACATGGATTTCGTAGGGATCGCTCCTGCAGTTAAAGATCTACTGCATCATCACCCTCAGTCCACCACTTGGTTTCTCACAACTCCACTTTTAGAAAATTCTTCCTTATATGTAACCTAAATATTGCATAGTATAGTTTTAAGTCTATTTCCTTTTGTTTTCTCAGCAATGGAAATGGAGAATAGCCAGGCATTAAACTTACATCTATTTGAAGATCATTCACATAAAACTATCTAAGGAAGAGGAAGAAGTTACCAAAATGTCTCAATATTTTACATTTCTTTGGAAGTAAATGAGAAATTATGAGTGTATAAACAGGACAAAACAAATATGAGAACTCCTTAAAGAGGACCACTTTTCTTCAGTGATTGAAAGAAACTATCCCAGATCCTTTATCATTTTCCCATTTTTATGTTGCAATTATTTGAAATGAGTGTTCAGTAAATTAAATTGAATTGATAGTAATCAAATGTCAGATTTGCATTGGCTCCAGGTCATGTACTGTGAGAAAACCCAAAGAAATAGAAGAAGAAAAGGAGGTAAGTCAAGAAGTTACAGCCATGGTGATTTCAGAGTCAAAGAGACCAACACTAAAGTCCTAGCAAGATTTGCTACTTGCAAAACATATGGCTTTGGGCATAATATTTGACTTTACCAAGGTTCAGGTTTTTCATTTATAGAATGGGGATGACAATAGCACTTACCTCATTGGTCTATTATAAGTATTAATTGGAATATTGTGTTAAAAGTGCTTAGCACAATGCCTGGTATGTTATAAGTCTTGGCTAGTTTTATTAGCCATTCTTGTTCTCTTCAAAAAGCTTATTTGGAGGTAGAACCCTGTTCTAATGGTCCTCAGTTTGTTAATGATTCTATTCTACCTCTCAGGTTGTTATGCAGCTACTCATTCCATTCCATTTCATAAACCTATTATATCAGCAATTCTTTAGGGACAGAGCTTATTATATATTAGCAGGGAAACATATGTGAATGCAGTTTGTGTTGTTAAAAGCTAAAGTGAGCAGTTCATTACAAAAGTAGTGTGTAGTATGGAATTTTGGCTGATCAAGGCCTGGAGCTCTGATATCATAGGTAAGTGGCTGGGTAATGGATGCATAACAAGCAAAACTTGCTAGCTAGGTCATTTGGGCCCTCAGCTGTCTTCAGAGGGTAAGGATGACAGGTGACTGATGGCATGAGTTTGCCTTGTCCCTCAAGTTTGATAAATGAGGAAGCAATGCTTATAAACAGATGTCCCTTAATACTGATGATTGGTGGGTAAGAAATCACGGCAGGGTATGAAGAGTGTGAGAGTTGTAGCTCTGTTCAATTTATTACAAGGCCCTCTGCTAAGGCCTTTGCTGGAATTTGGCCTATAGACCGAATTATTTCATTTTAGTTACTGAACCAAGAATACAAATTTTAAAATATAATAACCCTATTGATCCCATCTGCTACTTGCAATGAAGGAGAGTGTCTGTGGTTACTCTCTTGATGGAGGTTTCTCAGTGTATGGTTCAGCATCATCAGGCCCTGAGCACAGGTATATAACAATGCCAGAGACACAGCTCATATTGCCATGCCCACACCACAAATAAGATGAGGGATATGGCAGCACTTGACATGACATGGTATTTGCAGCAGAAATAAGGACTCCTTTGCAATTACTCCTCTGAAATTGTATTTCTAATTAAAATGAGAGAAGGCCTTTCATTTTGTGGGTGAAGACGAAAGATGAAGAAAACCCACTGCAAAGATTTGAATGTTTGTTTCCTCCAAAATTCATGTTAAAATTTAATTGTCATTGTAACAGTATTACAAGGTAGGACCTTTAAGAGGTAATTAGGCTGTGAGGGCTCTGCTCTCATGAATGTGTTAATGCCATTATCGTGGGAGTGGGTTCTTTATATAAAGGTGAGTTCAGCCCCTTTTCTGTCTTTCTTTCTTTCAGTGATGAGAAGGGTGTGAAACTTTTGGACATAAATGATTTATTCCTATTGTGCCTTCTCTCATCTTCTCATCTTCCACCATGAGACGACACAGCAAGAGGATCCTCACGAGATGCCAGAGCCTTGATCTTGGACTTCCCAAGCCTCCAGAAGTGTGAGGAAATAAATTTCTGTCCTTTATAAATTACCCAGTCTGTGGTCTTCTTTATAGCAGCACAAAACTCTCTAAAACACCCATCCTCCACCACAATTCCAAGTTTACTTACGAAAATGTGTTTTACCTTGTCCAAAAAGGAGAATCACATCTAATATTGCAATATTCAAAAGCCAGATCACACCTCAGCCCTACGAACTGAGATTGCAAGGTCATAGATTTTGTTCCCAAGATCTTCTCAATAGGTAAGGTCCTGAGTCTTCTCTTAGGTGTCTATATTTTTACTTCTTCTAGTAAGCCAAACTTCATGGTTATGAAACAGGAGAATAAAATAAGAAGGACAAAAGTATTTTGATTTTAATTGGTAAGTGTTGATATATGCTTTAAAAATATATTCTGCAGAAATTTTTTAATGATTTGCAGCATCTGAATTTATTGAGATCCCTAGGATAGGCAAAGCTCTTAGAGAGTTTGAGCTCACATAACATATAGATAGCAAACTCCATCTTTCATGCAACTCATGAAAAGAGCAAATGTAAGTCCTCACAGAAAGCAGTCCTCCCAGCCACGCCTCGTGGTCTTCACTTCAGATCTATTGATGACAAGTTCTCACCATTGCAGAGAACACAACAGGAATAAATCATTTATGTCCAAAACTTTCACAACCTTCTCATCACTGACAGATTTATACCATTTTAGATGCCAAAGAGAAATTGCCTTGGACTCTTGTTATTGTGGAAGAAAACAAAGGAGCTACTGAAGAATATTTGAAGTTAAATTGTTTCCTGAATTATCCCTCAACAATCACAAATCTTTCAGAGAAAATGAGCCATACAAGAGTCTATGGTGAGCATCCTAAGAAAAATAAGGAAAAAAACATGATTGGTAACAGTCTCTACTTTGATGATGATGTCCCAGTCTGCATTGTGGTTGAAGTTCTAGTACCCTGGAGATCAAGATGTTTGCTTTCATTCACAGGGGAAATTAGTTGTTGTTCAAGAAATGCTTCTTATTGTATACTACTCTGAGTAAGGCACCATTCAAGATTCTGTGGGGATACAGAGGAGGCTTTCTAAATGTGAACTGTAAACAATTAGATTGAGGCTGTCACAAATTGGAGGTCGATTTATTTAGAAATGATTTAATTGGTCTCAGTATATTCACAGATGTGATCATTAGGTATACGAGGGCTGTCCGGAAAGTATCCTGCCATGTAATATGTTCTCGTTATATTAACAATGTCTGGATACTTTCTGGACAGCCCTTGTATACCAAAGATAAAACTTCAGCAAAGTGAGTTGACAGAGGTCCTGAGGGTATTTCCATTTTGTGGAGCCAGAGACCACCAAACAAATGCCTTCTTCTAACAGTAACGTCTTTCCTTTGTCAACAGTCATCAAAAATTTCTTAATGTATTACATATCTTTACAAGTAAATGGGAGATTATGCATACACAAGCAAGACAAATCAAATATGAGAACATTTCAAGAGCAGATTTTCTCTTAAGTAGACTAAATTATCTGAGATCCTTTCTTATTTCCTCAAAGGTTTCATTTTGCAATTGTGTAAAATGAGTCTTCAATAAATGCAATTCAATTAATAGTAATTGGATACCATGTTTAAATTTGCTCCAGATCATGCACTATGAGAACATACAAAGACATAGAAGGAAAGCAGCAAAGTCTAGTATTGATGGACATAGGAGGTTAGTTTCCTAGTTAGATGATTACTGTTAGGACTTCATTAATAATCAAGATGGCATACTTTTATCATAGTGCTGTGTTGGAGTATAGGTACACTTCAATGTTTTAATTGTTAGAAAGGGATTGGCTATTAAGAACATCATTTAGAAACACCGATGAGTTACATGTGCCTGAGGAAGAGGAGCAGCCCATAATTTCTAATTGTTCCCCCAAAAGAGTTATGACTACATTAAATATTTTTTTCTGTGGTTCAGAGAATATTTTGAAGTTATCAGGTATGCTCCTTGGTTTATGCTGCTGTTGTGCTAGGAACTTCTAATGAAACTTGAATGGAAAAGGTGGCAAATCTCACCAACAGGACCATGCCCAACCCCTTCTCTATGCACTGTACCTTAATAATACTATAACTCAAAGTCTGCTTGAGCTAGGAGTATACTCCTTCCTCCCCATCTGGACAGAAGGTAGAATTTATTTCATTTTGTCAACTCATATGAGCATTTCTTTTATATCTAACTCTGGAACACTAGGTGATCACTTTGTTATTTTGGAGAATGAATTAAATGATCTACTAAATAGTAAACTGGTAGAAAGTAAAAACAAATTAATGATTTTATAATGCTATGCTTTATGGATATCAGGTTAAAAAAGCTACTGTAAGTATGCATTTGTAAATGAGGTGTACTTGAACGTTGTACCTTATTTTCTAACTTACTGAAACATATGCAATGTCTTTATGGATCAAGGAGATGGTGAAATAAGTACATTATTTCTGAACAGTATTCTGTTCAGAAAATAGGAAATGTATGCATGCATGTGTATGTGGAGTTATTTAAAACACAACTGTAATTACAGCACTTTTTTCTGAAAATAAAACACACCATTTGTTTATGGGCCATCTTCTCTGAGCTTTAATTCCTTTTCTTCTTGCAACAGTCCCCAACCTTTTTGGCACCAGGGACCAGTTTCATGGAAGACAATTTTTCCATGGATGGAGGTGGGGTGAGGGGAGTGGTGGCAGAGCTTACGCAGTGATGCTAGCAATGGGGAGCAGCTATAAATACAGATGAAGCTTCACTAGCTGTCCTGAAGCTTACCTCCTGCTGTAAGGCCTTATGCTAAGTTTCATGTCCACAACAGGGTGGGGGACGTGGGACAGAGCTCAGGCAGTGATGTGTGGCCTGGTTCCTAACAGGCCAAGGGCTGGTACCCCACCACAGACTGGGAGTTGGGGACTGCAGCTTATAGCTCACAGGACGTTTCCTGCTAAAATGTTATTTATCTCTCTGACTTCATAACCAACTTGTCTTACATTGCTAATTGATCTTAATAGGAGATTGAGTTTTAATATCATTCGATATTTTTTGAATGTCTGCAAGCATCAACAACAATGTAGGCCACAAACGATGTACAGATCATTCAGTCTTTAATGTTTTGAGAATTACATGATAATATTTTTATGGACACATGCGATAGAAGCTAAGGATTAATGGAGATTTCTCATCCATTATATTTGTCATAACTGTACTGTGATTTCTATGCTTTTGTTGCTGCTATTGTTTGGTACATTTTTCCAAACCACACAGAAAGCCTATTAAAGGCAGGAACTACTTTGTCTTAGTCCATTTTGTGTTGCTATTTAAAAAAAGTCTGTGGCTGAGTAATTAATAAAGAAAAGATGTTTATTTGCTTCATGGTTCTGCAGGCTGTACAAGAAGCATGGCACCAGCATCTGCTTCTGGTGAAGACCTTGGGAATCTTCCACTCATGGCAGAAGGCAGAGGGGAGCTGGCATCACATGGCAAAAGGTCAGAAGCAAGACAGAGAGGGGAGGGAGGTGCCAGGCCCTTTTTAACAATCAGTTCTTGTTGGAACTAATAGAGGGAGAACTCACTCATTATGATGAGACAGCAGCAGCTGTTCGTGAGGGATCCACCTCCATGACTTAAACACCTCTCACCAGGTCCCTCCTCCAACATTGGGGATCAAATTTCAACATGAGATTTCTAGGGGGAAAATATCCAAGCTATATCATACTTCTTATGGATTTATGTTAAAGCCCCAGCACCTAGCACAGTATGTTATGTATAGAAGGTGATATAAAATGGCTAATTGATAAATGTTATTTATAATATTTTTGAGAGTTTTGAAGTGAATTTTCAATAACTTAGGTTTCAACCTAATTAACATTAAGATAAATATCATAAAGACAGTTATGAATACTATGGATTTGTATGCATTTAAATTGTGAGTCAGCTCTAAAGTCTAATATCCCAAGCAAGCAAGAATCATTAACAACCCTGTTTCCATTAATTGTATAGGTACCCTTATTTTCATTAAGATTGCATGCATTGCTTAACTCTGCTAGTGGCTAACAGAAAATAAAATGTTTGTATTTCTAAAAGTTTATTTGAATTTGAATTTCATTTGGCACAAATCCAACCACGTAGCCTTTTTTTTTCTTTCTTTTTTTTGTCCTTGTCTGGAACATATAACTGAAGCACAGGGTCCTTCATAGTAGATGTATAATCAGAATCATGCATAAACTATTAACTATCCTTTCCTGAAACAAACAATTGGAATTTAGTATTCATCTGGGCTAGACTCAATTCAGTGTACACTACTGAGAGTTAACAATGGGCAAATCATCATGACCAGAGTTGTGGGAGATTAAACAGTGAGTGAGGAAGGATTCTCAGCTCTAGGAGTTTACCACCTAATAAATTAAGTGTTTACACCAACAGACACACACACATACATGCACACACACACCAATACATGTTATTTGGTCATGAGTCAAACTTCAGTTTTGACTATTTTTCTAAAAATGTGGAGAGGGGTTCATGAATTTATATTTGACATCCAGTTGGTAGAATTTTAAGATGTTTCATAAACAAACTGTTTAAAATGTGCTATTTGTTGTAAGGATTAAATCCTAGTTACTATTTTCTTCACTTTTTTGCTCTTTTGCTCTTGCTCTTACTCTTGCTCTCTCTCTTTTCAAACTTGACTGTCATTCACACAATGGGAAGACTAAGGAGACATTCCTTGAGTATGAATATTAATATAGTGAGGCAATGCCACCAGTTAAGATGCCTCAGGGGAAAGAGATTGAAGAGGTGAGTTAAACAATAGAAATGCATGTGATATGGAAGTGTTTTGTCTGACTCTTCACTTTCTGCTACTTTCTTTGTCTCTGAGTTGTATTTTACTGAGTGCGCTTTTTTTTTCCATTGTGCTAACCTGGAGGAATTTTTTTGTGCAAATTAAGCAACAGCTTTATTGAAATGTGTGCAATTTTCATCAAAGTTTTTAGAATATCCTGTAATTTCAAAAAATGTGTAGATTTTACAGCTTTAAGAAAAAATTTGCTAAATTAATTGAGATGCATTCAGTTTTACAATTAAGTTCTCGAAAAAATTGCTTGTGATTTAGATAACTTTCCTTTGCCTTTATTTTGTCATAGGTCTCTTAAAAATAAAGTTTTTCTATTATTTCTCTATACTATCACTATATATTTCTCTGCCTCACTTCCCACCATGTCTATTCTAAGAAGTAATTGAGAATTTTTAGCATAAGAAAAACTATAGAGATCACCCAGTCCCCAAATTTGCAGTTTTTCACTATCAAGAAACACCTTTCAATACTTGCATCTATGAAAGTCACCTCTGAGAGAATTCTGCCTACCAAGCAATGAATTAATAATTTCAGATTTTTATTAAAGAAATATATACATATAAAAATATATATATAACAAGTGCAGTGTGTATAAACTGAGCTAATATGTCACACAAGAATAAATAAATTAGATGTTTTGGGGCTAGCCTGTGTAGCATCAAACATGTTTATATATCATCTCTATTAGGTTTTTTAAAACATTGCCAGTATTTTGCTTTCCTTCATTAATTGTTACAAAGGGAACCTTGGAATATAGGAAGCTTCAGCTGCAGATCTTCTGATCCAGTCAGCCAACTCATCTGTCCATAAATTAGAAATTAAGTGTAATCTGGGAACTCAAATAATGTCACACGGTGGAGAATGCTCTTGCAAGGCAAAGTATTCTTACATTTTTAAATTACTTAAGTATAACACATTCAGAAATTACAAAAAAAAAATATGCTGCTTAATTGAGACAAAACAAACACCTTTGTAACCACCAAGTATCGTCATGAAACAGAACATTTCTATTACTCCACTCAAGTCCCTTCCAATCACTCCCTCACCCAGGATCAAAAGGCATGTGTACTCTCAACTTTACTATATAATGCAAAACCATTTTCTAAAATCTTCATGCCTACTTAAATTCCCACAGATGGAATATGACGTTTTTCTTTACATCAAGTCTTCACTCACACCTGGTGTTGTGGGTCTTTTATTCTGTAATGTGGAGTGAGAGCTCATTATGATTTGATTTTCATGTCCCTATTACAAATAAAGTTGGTAAGTTTTCATGTGTTTAGTGGACCTGTTTTTAAGTTATACTCCTAGACATATACCCTGTAGAAATGTGTTCACTTATGTACCAAGACATATGTATCAGAATGTTAGTAGGAATATTAATAGCCAAATACTGGAAATTGCCCAAATGCCCATCAACATTAGAACAGATAAATTATGGAGATTCCATACAACAGAACATTATACATGAATGAAATGAATGAATATAATGTAGCAAAAGAAGGCAGCCTCTTGCCCATTTTTGTATTGGGTTGTCTCTTCTCTTTATTGATTTTTAAGCATTTATTATGTATTCTAAATGTGAGTCTTTTATCAGTTTACGTGTTGCAAATATCTTCAATCTGCAAATGTATGGCTTTTCTTTTCATGCATTAATGATATCTCTTGATGGACATAAACTATTAATTTCAACGTAATCCAGTTGATTGATCTTTTCTTTATGGTTATTACATTTTGATTCTGGTTGAAAGTCTCTTCCTATCCCCAGATCTCCTATGTTGTCTCTCAAAGTTTTATTATTTTGCCCCACTCCCCTAACCCATTTTCCTTAGCTTCCCAGAGCAAAGTTACTGACAGCCTCTACATTCAAGATCCAGCCCACCGCACTGTTTTGCTAATTCTGACAAATGCCAGGGGTACGTTAATACATTAAGATGATCTGGGAATTGTCACTTGCCAAACCCAGATTCAAATGCATCTACTATAAATCCTTCTTTCACATTGCACCCTATTCATTGGCAGCAGCATTGAACTGATGCTGTTTCTTCTTATACCTTTGCACAAGCTATTTCCTCTCCTTAACATTCTTTGCTCTGTATTATCAAATTGGAAATCCTAGCAATTCTTAGGGTTAGATCTCTCCATGTCCCTAGTGCAATGACCATATTCTAACCTAAATAAACAGATCCTAACCAGCTGGTCCTCAAACATTATATCAGCAAATACAGTATTTTACAGTCAAAATGGTATTTTAAAACCATGTCACTCTTCTGCTCAAAACCTCTCAATGCATTCCCATTACCTCTAAGGTAAAATGTAAAACATTTTGCACAATTTACAACGTTCTGCATGATTTGGTGCATGACTATTTCGCCAGTTTAAAGTTTTGTTGTTCTCCCTCTTGTTGTCTCCACTCTAGCTATCCTGAGCTTTTTCTTGTTCCCTACACAAGTTAAGTGCTCTCTCACTGCCTGGTCCTTGAACATGGATTTCATTCTGTCTGGAATGTTCCACCCATCTAACCTGACCCCATTTGCATAATTACAAATCATCTTGAAATCAATTCCTGCTGGAGTCTTCCCATGACCACACAAACAGTCCTCCTCTCAGGACGACTATAGATCCCCCTATTATACTTTCTTATAACCTATGTTTCCACTTTTATCTCACTGCTTATGTCTGGTTGCAGTCTGAAATGTCGGTCCTTGGTGTGCTCATGGCAGAAGAATGACCAGACACACAAAAGTCAGGCAAGCATGAAAATGAGGTTTATTGAGAGAAAGATAGGATTATAGAGCAAGAGCAAGATATAGGTTTACAGAGTGAGATACATATGCCACAGATGATGACTGGACCCACTGTCATAGCAAAAGAGAGAAAAAGGGCTTCATTATGGTCTGGGTCTTGTTTATAGCGTCCAGTTAGGGACCTCCATGGGGTTCAGATATTATCATGGAACCACTTTGATTGGATAGTTAGGAGTTATATGACCTGAGTCTTACTGCACATGCGGATCTCCCATGAGCCTCTCTGAAAGCCCATTTTGGGGGGGTGAACCATAATGGCACCCACTTTCGTCCCTAGGAGACCCGGAATCCCTCGCTATCTACCTCTTACTTTTGTCATTAGTTAGCAAATATCTATGCCCCGTAATTCTCTGAGTCTCATTAACTTGTGCTAGTAATACCATTGCTAATAAGGTAACATCATAATTATAATGAAATATATTAAACATGATCAGTAATCTGTGAAAATTATTCTTTAAATGTTATGAGAGTATCTCTGTGGCTAGTTGCATAGGTTCTGGAGGATAAGGACTATCTTGTGTTTCCATTTTATCTCTCTCAGTACTTAGCGTAGTAGGTATTCAGTAATAAATTGCTAATACATCAACAGATTTTTCAAATGGCAATATTAAAATAGATAACTCTAGGGAAAGTCACAAAAGGGAATAAATATTCTCCATTCTATTTCATACTACCCAATAAAAGAAAGTTTGGAAGGAAAGAAGGAAGGAAGGAAGGAAGGAAGGAAGACTGCAACCACAGAATGCCAGCCTTTTTCAGTCACTTGTTGGGAACGTCACAAGAGCCAAGCAAAAAGAAAAAACAGCATTCAGAGTAAGTACACTCTCTGCCTTCTAGTTCACAACCATTAAAATAGATGGCCAGGTCTTAATATACCCGAGCCTCTCTTTATACTCAAGAAATCAATGTAGTATTTCAGTGAGCCTTTAGAGAAACCTTGATTTTCATGTGGCATAGGAAATAGAGTCTCCAAGCCAGAATTTACATAGGTAGGAGTGTGGCTCATTTCTCAGAGTCCAAAACAAACTCCATCACCATGTGACTATCTTTCCTTCAGCTTTAGCTAAATGTGAATCATAATAAACAACCTTCTTACTGTTATATGACATTCACAAAGCCATTTCTTGAATATGGTCTCTGAGCACTACAATATCCAGGGAGGAGGTGAGATGTTATTATTTCCATCTTATAAAGATAAAGATTCAAAGAAGTTACTTAAATAGCCAAGAACACATAGATATTAAGTGAAAATATAATCTTTACTGACTTCAAATCCACTCTTTTCTGCATAAAACCATGATCAAATTTTGGCTTTCTACTGTAGTTTCTGTCCACTGACTTGTCCATAATATTATTTAATTATTTCACAAAAGCATGAAAAATAGTTCTCCTAAATTCAATAGATACTGCCAGAAGCTTAGAAAATGAGCTCAAAAAATTATTTTCCAAGCAGCCGTCAGAAACCAAAGATTGGTAATAATATAGATGATGCTTATTGAGTGCCTGGCTATTGTTCTAACTAACTGAAATGTACTATCTTCTTGAATAATTTTAACCATTTGTTAGGTATTATTGCAAGTCTCACTTTGCAGATAAGGAAACTGAAGCACAAATGTTCAACAACCTCACCAATGCCATACAGTCAGTGACAGAGCCAGGATACAAACCAGGCCAAAACATTTACCCTTTCCCTGGGGAGGGTCTACCACAACCCAAATAGAACTTTGATCTGTCACTAGACACACAGCAAGCTCAGAGGTCACAGCCATATGAAAGATTACTTTTCAAGAGCCTTAGTATGTTGTGACATTTCCAAAGACTACAACTGCAGTCCCCAACCCCCAGGCTGCAGATTGGTACTGGCCTGTTAGGAACCAGGCCACACAGCAGGAGGTGAGCGGTGGGCAAGCAAGTGAAGATTCAACTGTATTTACAGCCACCCCCCATCACTCACATCAGCACACAAGCTCTGCCTCCTGTCAGACCAGCCACAGCATTGAATTCTTATAGGAGCACGAACCCTACTATAAACTGCACATGTGAGAGATCTAGGTTCCATGCTTCTTGTGAGAATCTAATGCCTGATGATCTGAGGTGGAGCTGAGGTGGTGATGCTAGCGCTGGGGAGCAGCTGCAAATACAGATTATCATTAGCAGAGAGGTTTGACTGCACAATAAATGTAATGCGCTTGAATCATCCCAAAACCATCTCCCCCAATCCCATGGAAAAATTGTCTTCCATGAAACCAGTCCCTGGTGCCCAAAAGGTTGGGGACTTTTGGGCTACAAGACTATGCACAACAGAGTTTCAGCATGAGGTCAGCCCTTTGGCACATCAATTTTATCAGATGTATTATGCATGGGTATTTTTTCTCCCAAGCTTGCAATTTCTCCTAATGAGCAAGATAAACAAGAAAACTAAATTGTGGGTTCTGTACCAGAATAACAATTGTTTTGGAATAAGTGAGTTTAAAGAGGTATCTTTGATTCACTTTGGCCTACACAAAAGCACACCGGAGCCAATAATACCTACATCCCAGGGTTATGAGGATTCAGGCTCAGCCCTTAAAGCAAAACAGCTATTAACCCACATATACAACGAGCAGCAGACAAAAGCATAGAGGAATGGAGCAAGCATTGGACATTGAGTAAAGTGGTACCACTTAAAGTCACCTTAATGTCCTTTTATGAAAAAATGAAGATAATGCCTACCCTCTCCACCTTATCCAGCTGTTGTGAGAATTAACTTAAAGGACTTCAAATACTATGTAAAGTAAGTAGTACCTGTAATAGTATTTGAAGGGTGAAAATATATAGCAAATAAAAAACAGGACTCAGGTTCATCTGAAATGATTATGGATCAAAGTAAGATCATAACACATTCATATTGTTAATGTAAACTAAGGCAACTGACTGACAGATGGACTCAGTGATCACAGGTAATTGTTGCACACAGCTGTGTTGAGTGGAAGGACCAGATGCACTTGGCACCTCAGTCAGTCTCTCCCCCCACCACTCCCTCTCTCTAATAGACTTTGAAAAAAAATTCTCTTGCACATATATTATTAGTAGTAATGGCTGAATAGAGCCAGAGATAGAAAGGAGAACTGCCAACAGAAGGCAGACATCCAATGCTCCAGAAGTAAAAATTAAATGGTGGGAGGGGGAACAAGATGCTGGAAGTCAGAACATTTCATTCCATATAAATTCCTCTTTTATTAGAGTCTTGATCCATGTGTGTAAGGGCTCATCTTTCCCACAAAGTCTGGCTCTCTGATATCTACTTTTCCTCTGTTTCCCCAGTTTGAAGCATCTCTGGAAAAACAAGTTGCACTGGTGATGATGCTTAAACTTCCTGGTCTTCAGCAGAGGCAGAGGCAGGGATGATGGGAATAAAGGCAGAAGCAGCAAGGAACATAATCATACTGGGGAAAGTAAGAGGAAGTACTGTACCCATGCTTTAATTTTCCTAGTGTCTGCTGGCTTCCAATTTTTTTCCTTGCCTACGGGAACATTTGCTAGACTGAGAGTGTGAAATTTTTCTCACTATGCCGTGGATGTGAGTACTGCCACACATTTCCATGCCGTCTCCAGGAGCCGCCAGGGTTCCGTAGCTCAACATGGTCATTCATACCTTCTTTTTGGAAGCCAGGCTGATGGATTCCTAGAGAAAATCATCTTAACTTTCCTCCAGGGGAAAATTAACTCTCCTCTTGGTAATAAAATTATTTAAGAGCAATAAATTATTTTTCTTAACAATTGCCATTCCCCTCATATTTGTAAACTTCTTGTCTTTAGGCTTGCTTACTTTCCTGCTTTCACTGTATTTCTAAACTTAAAAAGGGCTAGAGCTTAGTTATTTTGGAAGACGACATCACACTGGGTACCCCACGTGCCCACAGGCTGAGATGGCCTATGCCTTGCAGAGTGGAGAAATTCCATCATCATGTCACAGGATTATACACATCCTATTCAACACCAAATCATGACACCTACTACCTTTCTACCTCTAGTTATAATGGTATGACTGTGAACACTCACCACTGAATAAGAATCTAGACTAATCCTGAAATTCAAGGACAAGACACTAAAGAAATCCATGTAGTGTCAAAGGAAACCCCAGAAGAGAAGTTGGGTCCAAAAAAATTACCAGTCTAGAGTCAGACCACTATTTCTTATTTTAGCCAATCTGACAAGTGTATATTGAGTTCTCATTGTGGTTGTAGTTTGCATTTTCCTATTGGCTAATGACACTGAACACATTTTCATGTGCTTATTTGCCATTGTATATCCTCTTTTGTAAAATGTCACTTCATGATTTTTGCCCATTTTCTAAACGGATACTTAGGGTCTTTTTTATTGTTGAGTTTTGAAAGTACTCTCAATATTCTAGATACCAATCCTTTGTTGCATACATGACTTTAAAGTATTTTCTTCCACTCTGTAGCTTGTCAATTCAAATTTATCTATTTTTTTCCTTTTATGGATTGTGCTTTTGATATCAAGTCTAAGAACTTGTTGCCTAGTCCCAGGTTCTCAAGATTGTTAGTTATTTTTCATTTAATTGTTTTCCTGATCATTTTAGTAAATTTTTTCATGTATATTTTGAAGTTTAATTCTTGCATGTCAATTAGCTCCCATCATTGCAAAAATATCTTTGTTCATTGAATATTTCAATTGTCAAATATGGATTATTAATATTATTAATGACCATTCTATTTTTTCACTTCTAACCATTCTAATTATTCAGTATAATTAGAATAAAATTAATGCTGTTCCTTCACTGATTTTTAATAGTGTTTTAATTCATTCCTTGCCTCCAATAAACTTGAAACTTTGGCTATTCCAACTCTTGCAAGATTATAGGATTGTTAACTTGATTCAATTTGGGTATACCTTAACTTATCTTCATTTTTTTTGATTGAATCAGTTCTTTTTTTGTTCTCATAATGGTTTATTTAAATGACCAAATCATTGAAGTTTTAATAAATTGATTTGCATTTTATTTTTCTGGTTCTGAGTTCATTAGTTTTAGATATTTTGTTTATCTGTTTTTTATTCTTTGGGATTTCCTACGTGGACAATTCAGTCTTCTATAAATAGAGAACTTTTATTTCTTCTTTTTCTGTCAGCATTTCTTTATTTTTTTTCCCTTGATTATTGCACTGGCTAGAATGTTGAATAAGAATGGTGAGATCAACCATCCTTGTCTTATTCCTACTCATAGGAGGAGAGCATTCAGTTTTTTACCATTAACTGTAATGTCAGCATTGGTTTCTTGAAGACATTCTTTATCAAGTTGTGATAGTTCACCTTCTATTTCAACTTTTCTAAGGGTTCTTAGAGTTCTTATCATGAATGAGTGGTGAATTTTGTTAAATACTTTCTCTGCATTAATTGATTTAATCATGTGGTGTTTTTTCCTTTGACCTGTTAATATACTGAATTACAGTAACTAACTTTTGCATGTTGAACCAGCTTTGTGTCAATGGAATAAACTCCAGTTGATCATTATGTATAATTCCTTTTTTATATATTGCTAAATTCCATTTGCTAATATTTTGTTAAAGAATTTTGCATCTGTATTCGATTAATATTGGTCTGTCGTTTTCTTACTTTGTACTGTCTTTCTCTAGTTTTGGTATGAGGATAATACTAGCTTCACAAAATCAATTGGGAAATGTCCTTCTATTTTCTGAAAGAAAATCTGTAGAATTACTGTTCATTTTTCTTTAAATACTTGATAGACTTCTCCAAGAAAACTATTTAGGCCTAGAGATTTCTTTCCTGAGAGTATTATAATCATAAATTAATTTTTATTAGGTATAAGGCAATTCATATTATCTATTTTACATTGTTTGATTTCTGGTATTTTGTGTTTTTATAGGATTTGGACCATTTTCAAAGTTGTCACATTCATATGTGCGGTTTTTCATAGTATTCCCTTGTTATTCTTTTGATGTTTGCAGAGTCTGTAGTTATATCCCATGTCTCATTCTTGATATTGACAATTTGTGTCTTTTTTCCTTTGTCAGTCTTCTTAGAGGTTTGTCAACTTTATTGATATTTTTACAGAAACAGCCCTTTTTCTATTTTGTTTTTCTGTTTTTAGTTTTATTGATTTCTACTTTTATCTTTATTATTTCCTTCATTCTACTTGCTACAGCTATTTTGTTCTTCCTATCCCAGGTTACTGAAGTGAGAGTGTAGATTATTGATTTTAGATTTTTTTTTCTCATACATGCATTTAGTGCTATAAATTTTCTTCTCAGCCCTTCTCTAGCTGTCTCCCACAAATTTTGATGTGTTGTATTTTCATATTTTTTCTGTTTATTTTATTTTTTTAAATTTCCCTTGGGACTTCCTCTTTGACCCGTGGACTATTTGGAATAGTGCTACTTGGTTTCCAAGTGTTTAGAGAGTTACTCACTAACTCTCTGTTTTGATTCTATGATAATCAGAAAATACATTTTAAAAGAAAATTAGATTTTTAGTTTTTATTTCTTATTTATTATTGAATTATAATATACATAGAAGAAAGTACACATATACAATTTGTATAGTTTAATGAATTCCCATAAACTGAAAACAATTGTGTTATAAGAATTCAGATCAAGAAATTAGCCCTTCTTAACCTCTTCTCTTATTCTTTTCCATTTACTACTCCCAAAGGGCAACCACTTTCCTGACTTCTAAATGCCATATGTTTTCTGTAGATATTCTTTGTCAGCTCAAGGCAGAACCATCATTTCACTAGTGTTCTAGACTTTCTTTTTTTTAAATTATTGTGGTAAAATGTGAATAACATACAGTAGTCCCCTCTTATCTGCAGGGGATATGTTCCAAGACCCTCAGTGGATGCCTGAAACCATGGATAGTACTGAACCCTATATATACTATATTTCTTCCTTTACATACATATAATAAAGTTTAATTTAAAAATTAGGCACCAAGATTAACAACAATAACTAATAATAAAATAGAAAAATTATAACAACATACTTTGATAAAAATTATGTTAATGTGGTCTCTCTCTCTTTCTCTCTCTCTCTCAAAGTATCTTTATAATTTTGGACTGCAGTTGACTGCAGATAACTGAAATCTCAGACAGCAAAACCACACGTAAGAAGAGACCACTATAATATTTATAATTTTAACTATTATCTATGATGTTGATTGTTTTAAATTTCTTGAGATTTGTTTTATATTCCACGATGTTGTCTATCTTGGTATATGTTCCACAAGCCCTCAAAAATAATATGTATTTTTTTGTTGTTGGGTGGAGTATTTGATAAATGTTGATTAAATCCTCTTATTTGATGTTGTTGTTGAGTTCTTCTATATCCTTCCTGATGTTTTTGTCCAGTTATTCTATCAATTGTAGAGAAAGGGGTTTGGAGCCTTCAGTTATAACTATGGATTTGTCTATTTCTCCTTGCAGTTCTATCGGTTTTTGCTCTGTTGCTTGGTACATACACAGGATTGATATGTCTTCTTGATTCATTGACCCATTTATCTTATATAATGCCCCACTCTATCTTTGAAAACTTTCTTTACTCTGAAGTTTACTTCAAATGACATTAATATAGCTGTTCCTGCTTTTCTTTGGTTAAAATATTCATAATATATCTTTATACATCCTTTTATTTTCAACATACTTATGTCTATATATTTGAAGTAAGTTTCTTATATGCTGTAGATAGTTGTGTTATTTTTTAATCCACTCTTCCAATCTCTTATAATTGGCTTATAATTGGTTTATTTAGAAAATTTACATTTAGTGTAATTATTGATATATTTGGGCTTAAGTCTGGCATTTTATTTTGTTGTTGTTGTTGTCGTTTTCTGTTTGTTCCCTCTGCTTTTTGTTTCCCTGTTTTCTTTTCCTATCTTCCTCTGGAATAACTAAACATTTTTACAATTCTATTTTGATTCAACTGTTTTTGAGTGTATCTCATGGTATTACATTATATATACATAACTGATCTACTGATATCATTTTACCAGTTCAAATAAAATATAAAAAATTTACCCTTTTCAGCCCTCTCTTTTCTCACCTATTTATAATGTAATTTTATTAAATATTTCTCTACACACATTTAGAACTGCCTCAGCCTGGGTAATAATTTTTGCTTCAATTGTCAGGTGAAATTTAGAAAATTCAAGAAAAGAAAGAAAGTCTATGTACCCATATTTTTTATATCATGTTCTTTCCTTTTTCCTGATGTTTGAGGGTTCCTAGTTGTATTAATTCTTTTCTATTTGAAGAATTTCCCTTAGTCATTCTTTTAAAGTATTATTGCCAGTGACAAATTCTTTGTTTTTCTTCATCTGAACATGTCTTGATCTCCCCTTTATTCCCGAAGGATGTTTTCACTGTGTACAAGAACTGGGTTGACAGTTCTTTTCTCTCAGCACTTGAAAAATATTGTGCCACTTCCTTCTGGCCTCAAGTTTCTAAAGAGAAATCCACTGCCTTTCGAATTATTGTTCCCTGTAAATAAGATGCTATTTTTCTCTGACTGCACTCAAGATATTTTCTTTGTTTCTGATTTTTACAAGTGTAATTATAATATGTCTTAGCACAAATATCTTTGGGTTTATATTTTTGTGGTTCACTCAGTTTCTTGAATCTGTAGGTTTGTCCATCTTGCCAAATTTGGGAGGTTTTCAGCCATTTTGATTTTCAGTCCTACTCTCTTTCTTCTCTTCTTCTGGTTTCTGGTGACATGCGTATTCGCTCTTTTGTTACAGTGTTTGAGACTCTGTTCATTTTATTCCCTCTATTTTCTCTCTGTTATTCAGATCAGACCATCTTCCAATACACTCATTCTTTCCTCTAATTCCCCCGTTATGCTGTTGAGATCATCCACTTCTACTTCTTCATATCTTCTATTTCTTTGATGAGATGCTTCTATTTCTTACCTAAGGCTTTCCAGTTTTCCATTTGCTTCAACCTTGTTTGCAGTTGTTCATTGAAGCATTTTTATCATGGCCATTTTAAATTATTTGCTAGATAATTCTAACTTCTCTGTCATTTCACTGTTGGCTTCTATCGTCTTTTATCATTCAGTTTGGAATTTTCCTGTTTCTTGATAGGATAAGTGATTTTTAATCAAAACCTGGCTTTTTAATATTATGTTATGAGATTCTAGATCTTATTTAAACCTTTTCTTTTAACTGACTTTCTCTGATCCTGCTCAATCAGGAGAAGGGTAAATGTATCTTGTGTCTGCCAGATGGAAGTAGGAATGAAAGACTGCCACTCAGCCTCCGTTGATAGTTGGGGAAGGGAGAGTCCTTGTTACTCCTTTTTACATCTAAGAGTCTGGTTGACCATGTGTTTCTCACCGACATTGTGCTGAGAGTGGCCTCATAATCTTTGGGTGATGGTGAAAATTCTGACTTCCCCAGGCCTCCTCTGGCACCACCCCATAGGGGTGGAGGGAGGAGAGATGCCTCATTACTGCAAGGTAAGAGTGGAAATCCAGGCCTGTACAAAAACTCCACTGACACTGTTAGGGGAAAGGGACTTGTTACCAATGGGCAGGGATGAAAGTCCTGTGTCTGTACTTAGTCTTCTCTGACAATATCTGGCAAGGTTGATTAGTATCTTGCTACAGCCTTGTAAGGGTAGAAGTCTACATTCCCCTGTGCTGGCATGGGTTGGGATAGAGACAGAGTTTTTTCTGTGATGTTTGGTCAGTGTAGAGAAATTGTTATTTAAATGTTTTCTGTTTTGCTAGGTTGCCCTTTTCCTGATCCTTTGACTAAAAAGAGCAGGTTTTTTGGGGGGCTTTTTTAGTTTCCATTTGGTTCTCAGGTTGCTGGCTTTTTCAGCTTGATGTCTGAAATATATAAGGCATAAAGGAAACCCAGGGAACTCACCACATGTAATCCTCTGAGTTTCAAAATCCCTAGTTGGTCTGTTTTCTTCTTTCCACCTTTCAGGCTCTTTGCATGTTTGCTTTATGTATAATGTCCAGGGTTTTTAGTTGTAGTTAGCAGGAAGAATAGGAAAAAGGACACGTACTTCATCTTCCCAGAAGCATAATTCCTCTCTTTTTTATTTAGAATGACATTTTATAAATAGATAAAATTCATTAGTATTTGAATTTCCTTATTCATCTTTATTTTCATTTGTAGTTTAATAATATAGTTTAATAATATCATTTTATTTTCATTATATTTCTCTGTATTTCTCCATATGGTTACCATGTCTAGAAAAAATACTGTTAATTAATGGTAGTATTGTAATAGGAGCTATTAATTTAACAACAATAAAAAAAGGAATCATTTTTAGAAAAAATATTAAATGTAAAAGATGAGAGCTATATAAGGATATAGCAAAAATCACAAAGCTATAACTCAAATTACAGATTTATAAAACATCAAACTCTTTTAATGTCCTTTTCTTTTCCTGTACATACCAGGGGTTTAGGCTTCTGGGTGTAAGAAGGTATAATGGGGCTTGAACTGGGCTCCCCTGTTTCAGGCCTCCGTCTATTAAGTCTTAGCTTTGATGCTTTGATCTCAACATTCAAAGACCTAATATCCAAGAATCTTTTGGTTGCTGGATATCCCAGGATCATCGGAGAAATGCTTTTCATTTTATTGTCAGACATGCCAAGACAAGCTGTGTCCCCTGATAATATTTTTTGCACAGTTTCTGATTTTCACTCTCTGGGGGTGTCTGTGGTTCTGAAACAATTAAGTTCTACCTGGCACATAAACTGAAACATGTCTTGCAAACATGAGATGCATGTGGTGATCACAGTAAAACTCCACATTGATTTCTGACCTAAGGCCCTCCGAGGAGTCTTCCTGATCTCCCAAGGGTGAAGTTTTTCTAGGGAATCTTTGATTAAACTATAAGATTAAAGAAAATTCAAGTGGCTGGACAGCTCCCTATTCACTGCATGTTTGAGAATTCTTGAGAACATGTGTTATTCTTTTCAAAGTTGGTTATAAATTAACTCTCTAAATTGCTTCCAGATCAGTCTTTTCAGGCAAAGCATTAAAATAATGGTTCTATCAGCCAAAACACTAATCTTTGCTTCGATCACACACACTATTATAAATTCCCCTTACCTAATATAGAAGAAAGAGATGCAAATCCAACCAGTCATCCTTTCTCTAGGTCAGCAGATGTGCTGTCTGGATTATGAGCTGCTGTCAGCAATTTGGTCACACGGTTTAGCTTAGATTTTTAAAGAGTAATTGTATGTCTCTGTGAAAAAATTTTGGCATAAATTCCAAAAATGGTCTTCTTCAGAACTCTGAATATGATATCAAATGAATGTAGAATATTCAAATTGAACAGAAGCTGACTTTCTGACAGGAAAATATTTTATACTTTTTCAGATTTTGAAAAGAAATTGATTATCCTATTTCAAATATATGCAATACTCATCTTTGAGTCTTCTTTGAGGACTCTGAAAAGTAACAACAGGCAAATTGGGGACAAATACCAGAATTTGGCTTAGAGGTGAGTGTATTTGTGAAAGGGCGCAGGAGGGAGGAGTAACTAAAGGACCAGCTTTCTGGCCATGTGACCAAAAAGGAGAGCCCCAGGGAACCAGAAATTTCTGGAGAGATTGCAAAGAGGGAGGATCCTTGGAAAATGATACCATACAATTTTTTATTAACTTCTGGGCTCACTGTTGAGCTGAATATGTGTGGATCTGATATTAATAAAAATACCAAACAATTTGAAAACTGAACAGACAGATCACCTCCCAGGTGGGAAACAGATCCAAATAACACTACAAAGCCTTTAAAAACTAAACCAACAATGGAACCACAACTGATAGAAGGTGAACTAGAACTTGCAGTCTGAACCTAAGCAAGTATATTGTCTGCTAAAACAAAAATATCAACATAGTCCATAAGATTTAAGTGAGACTTATACATTCATAATATTCAAAATGAGCAGGATATGATTCTAAGTTATTCAGCCTGCAAAGAACCTCATCTATCCTGGGAAAAAACAACCACCAAACATCCATACCAAGCTCACACAGATCTTGGAATTATCTGAGAAAGATTTTAAAGTAGTTCCTACCAAATTACTCCAATAAGCCATCATAAACATTATTGAAATGAATAGGAAAATAAAAGTCTCAGAAAACAAATAAATAAAATGAAGGAAGAAGAAGTGAGAGGAGGAGGAAGAGAAGGAAAAATAAAGAAGAACCAAATGGAAATTGTAGAACTAAAGATAAAATAATTGAAATTTTAGTATCACTGAATGGGCTCAATAGCAGAATGGAGATAACAGAGAAAGGACTCCATGAACTTGACAATAGATAGAGAACACATCAGGGGTTGCTGATGTTTAGGGATTGGGGAGAATGACTACAGGATGAGGTGGTTTTTGGGGGGTGATGAAATAGTTCTGTATAGTCAGTATGCTGGTAATTACACTAATCTGTACGTGTAAAATCTGCTGAACTGTATACCAAAAAAAGCGTATCCTACCATATGATAATTTAAAGAATGATATTTTAAAATTGTGAATGATCATTTGGCAAAGGAGAAAATAAATAAATATAAATTTGTTTGCTTAATGTAAAGGGTACTCTTGTCCAGTAGCACAGATTTGGTGCTTCTAGGGTATTTTGTTTTATCGGAGATTTATTGAAGATCAATTTTCATCCTGTGCAGGTTACACCATGCCTTCTTGATGATCTCCTAACCTTTTAAGATTTAGAGAATGCATTAGTTCCTCCTCGAAGCATCTCATGAATCTTTGTGTTTCTTGAGTAAATTTGCCCAACCCCTCATATAGGTCACCTTTTTGCCCTATACATACTTTTATCACAGCATCCGTAGACGTCTTTCCGTATCAAACTATAAATCCCATGAAGGAAGGGACCATGTCTTCATCACCTCTCAGCCTCATTTCCTAGCAAAGACTTTGGCATATACTAGGTGCAGAATAAATATTTGTTGAACAAATGAAGCTTCTAAAGCTTCACGATATTTAAATTGCAACCTACAAAGGAGTATTTCATCCCTTTTATGTTAAAGTTGCAATCTATAACTATTTATCTCTAGATAAAGAAAGGAAAGAACCACCTTGATGAAATATCATACCACTGGTCCGGTTTATTGCCTTTTAGTGTAAATCAACTTCTCTATTTTTACACATATGTGAAATTCATTTATGTCCCACACTCTAATACTGCACTAATGAAATACCCTTTATATAAATCTCCTGTATACCAATTAGCATGCAAGAAAAACTTCAGATAAGTTAGTACTAAATCATTGTTTTGAAACGTAGATCATGGAAACATTTATTTTTTAAGCATGTGCAATATGTTATATTTATGACAATGGAACCATTGTGCCTGAAGTTTGAAATAGTCTCACTATGTAATACATAAGAGGAAAATGCAGCCGGCATTAGGAAGCATTAGCATAGTTACAATGGTTCCAAGAATACATACTGATATGTAGGCTACATCAATTGCCAATAATTGTTTTTTCTCTTAATGAGAATAGAAAGGTTCAGAAAAAGTAAATGGTGTTAAGCTTTGGAATCAATAATCCGTGATTTAATAATAGAAGTTAATTACTTTACTACACTATAACAAAAGCTCATCAGCCACCCAGAGAAGCCCCTCAAATATAGGGAGGTGGGTGGGTGAGTACAAACACTGTGAATGTGGCAGACACCTCTGACCTTGCACAACATCAAATTCTTAAGGGTGGAAATTCATGTTCATAGGATGATGTCACTGACCTACTGTGGACAAGTGACTATGAGGGCCTTATCTCTCACAGAATCAGGGGAAACTCTGCTTGTTTCCTAAGCAATAAAAACACTTCATTTCTCATCTGTGAAAGAGGAAATGATGATGGATGAGGAACGATGGAAGCAATTGAAAGAGAGATTGGAGCAGAACTAGAGTGCAAGAGTCCCTGATACTTTTAAGAAGACTTTAGTGAAAGAAGGCTCTGGGGAAGTAAACTGAACTGCAGCAAGTAAATTAACAAGCAAGTTGTAGTGCATTACAACAGGGTACAGCCTTACTTGTCCCTGACATTAAGTAATATGCAGAGCAGGGATGCTGGGCTGTGATCCTGCAGGAGTTCCTGGAGACCATGATTACTCTGACCCCAGTGATGAGCTGGACATAAAAAAGACAAGCTATAATAATACTTAATGACAGGTCTATCCTGCTCTCTCAGAAAGTGGCAGAGTTGGATGACTTCCAAAAGGTTAAGCAGGCCATTTCTAACAATGTGCCTGTGCAAATATTTCTGGAACCCAAATGTGATTTCTAGTCCTGTATCCACTCTTAGAAGTGCGAGGACAGATGATCCCATGCGTTATTAAGCAAAGCCCTTTTATTGTAAAGTTTAACATGACTTTGATAATCAAACCAGAAGATTCTTTCCCCTCTATTTCTACTAACTTCCATTATGTGAATTGTCTCTCATCAGCATCTGGTGTATTCATATCCCACTCCTCTACCGTAGAATCTTTTCTGTCTTTTCTGAAAAGTATAATAGGATAATGCCTTGCACATAATAAGTGCTTATGTATGAATGAATGAATGGATCTGGTTTTAAGATGAAGGCCACAGAGAAGACAGGCCAAGCAGGACCAAGTCAGAGAGAACACACAGAACTACAAAATACCCATAAAAGACACGTCCTTGGGAGTCATAGTGACTCCCTCATTATACAAATGCTAAATGAAACCTCAGACAGTATGAGTTTTCTGTCCAGCATCCCAGACCTAGTGAATGATAAAAGCCAAAACTGAAAGACAGGTTTCCACTCTTTCCAAACCCACAGTTATATGCTCAGTTTGAAGATCTTGTACAATGTTTCACAGGTTTGCTGCTTTTCTGGCAGGAGAGAACCCCAAAAATTCAAACTAAAGGTATTTTCTTTCCAAGCCAACCTATAGCCAGAAGGTAGATGCCTAAAGTGAGGGGACTGTTGCTCTCCAGAGAGGATCGATAGAAGCTCTCTGTGTTTAGACTTTATAAGGAATGAAAAAGGCAGACAGAGGAAGATAGGTAAGAGACTTCCTGCATTTGCCTTTCTGTTTTGAATGATCCCTGAACTACTTCCTAGAGACATCTAAGGATGGGAGGGTAGATGCTAACATTGTAATGCCAGCATACTTTTTGGTAAATATGTGCATTTTTCACGTCAAACTCACTTTCCCTACATTGTTCCTGCATCCCATCCTTCCACTAGTCCAAGTCTTGGGCTTTGCCTAAACTTTGTCCTCCCTTACAACTTCTTGAAGCCACTTGTCACAGTAATTTTAATAGTTCTAAAAGTTCAATAACTTTAGCCTATTTTTTTCCAGCTGGAGAAACCAGAACAAGAAAAGATTTTTTCTTTGCTTAAGTTTACCTCCCAAATTTTCATTTCAGTAAGAAATAACACCCTTGGTAGATGCCCCTTTTACTGTTACCCTAAAACTTCATTGCAGGCTGAAAAAACACATTGGAGAAATAAGAACCTGGGGCTAAAAGGCAATTTTCAATTTGGAAGGAATATGATACTTGACCAGATCTGATAAGGCAGACCCAGGAGACAGCGGAATGAGACACAGTTGACTGTAACGACAACTCCGAACCTGGGAAGAAATGAAACAGAGGAAGAGAAGGAAGCGTAGCATAAATGAGAAAATAAATATAAATATCTGTGAAGGAGCAGAAGCCAACTGTGATACAGAGAATGCTACTTCATACTCCCGGGAAACATGAAGAATAAAAGGAGTCTATATACCATGAAGCTGAGGTATAACTTCAAACTTAAACCTCATTCCAACAACTCCATTAAGGTTTCCATCTGTTATGGTGAAAAAGACAAATATGGCCAGTAAATACTGAACCTAAGGGATCTGCTTTACCTAAAATATCCTCAAACCAAGGCACTCAATTTCTTACATTAAAACAGGCTCGAGAAAAGGAAAAATAAAGAACTGGTTTCATTTATTGAAGAATATGTCAATCCATCAATACCTATTAACTGAGAAGCTACTGGGTATAAGGCACTTGCCCATTTGTACTTTAAAATTGATTACTTTATAAGAATGTCAGTAGAACTCATTATGGATTGGTGAAACATAATTTATACTTTGTTTTTCTAGTAGACTATAATTTCCCATGTCGGGCTGTATTTACTACCATGTTAGTGTGTCTTCATTGCTAATATTCCAGCAGTGTGAGTTCAGCTACTCTTGGTAAGAAATGAGCAACATATTATTTTCAAGCTAAGTGATGGAGCTGAGAAGCTCCAAGTGACATGACTTGCCCCTGAAGAATTATGGTAAAATGATAAATGATCTACCAATATATAATTTGGAGGAAGAGCTGCCTTTTGTTATAGGAATTAGTACCTCCAGCACATAATAAGATCTTTATTTGAGTGCCTACTATATGCTAGAATACATTTATTTATTTATGTTTTTTAAAAGTACAATTAATCTAATAGTTTAAGGAATCTGTAATGATCGTTTTATTCATGCAACCTCTTAAGAGACACTGGGATTTAAATAAAAGCACTCTAAAATATGGTAGATGTCTTCAGTAGAGAGTGGGTTGGTCCTCAATGGAGATTTTAACATGTTAGAGTTTGTTGGGGTAACTAGCAGGGTGGACCTCCAGGAATTGATTTCTAGGTGTGCTTGGCAAAGCATTGATCAAAGAGGAAGAAGTCTTAAGGACAGCACCGCATCTGAGCTGCTCCAGATGTCTGCTGATAGTAATCCTTGGGAATGGAGCTATAAACAGGAAAAGGAAGTCCTCAAGCAGCAATTTCTATGGAGACATTGGGAACACTGTGGTTATAGTTGCATTACTAATAAAGTGCATTATCTCAAGAGATCATCTTAAGCATGTCATCTTAAGAGATGAAGCATATAAATAGGTATGGAAATGTTTACCAAAGATCAAGAACTTATGCCCTATAAGATAAATTTACCTATAGACATTTGCCTTGTTTTAACTTTCTCCTGCATAGTTAAAGAAGAAACAAATGTGAATGCTTTTAGAAATAATGTATATGTCCTTTCTAGTTTGTCCAAGTTCCCACCTCTTCCCTATGTCTTACACCTAGACTGCAACCCTCATTTATGCTAACCACTTAGTCCTTGAATAATAATTTCAATCTTTTAGGAATTTGTGACTTCTGGTTTAAACAAAGTAATAAATGACACAGTTTTAACAGAGAAAATCAATGACCAGAAGAAATCTACAACCGTAACTCTCCAACCCTTCCCTCTTGACTTTTCATTCCTATCTGCTTTCACTTTTCTTACATCCCATTGCCCCAAACACCCCACAGATTTCCATTTCTTCAGCTGAAATCACAATATCACCCATCTAGCTGCCATCCAACACTAAACCCAAACAAGCCCACCATTTTTATTTCTGTGGCTCTCCTGGGTGAGGAGTAAACAAGTGAGTTTTTTTCCTTAGACCAGCTAGGAACAGGCAGTAACTTTTCAGTAGAACTTATTAAGAAATAAATTCATAAAACAAAGAGAAAAATACAAAATAGAAGAAATGGTGGCAACAAAGAACAATTCCCTAGCCTAAAATATTGCCTTATTAAATAATTTGTTCATTCCACTTCTTTCATTAAACAGTAAACCTTAGCAAGCACTATATGTTATACTGGGAGTTTTTAGAATGGCAGAGGAAGGAAATATGTAATTTTGCTAAAATGTGATAGACAAGAGGAAATTACCATAGTCTAGATATGGTTTACCTCACCTGACCCAGCTCACTCCTTGCACAGTCATGATTCCTATATTAGCCTAGACTCTGAAAAGTTCACTCCAAAGCCTTTTAACCTTCCATTCCCTACTCCTAAAAAAGCTAAGGGTCCCATAATCAGGCCCCGTGTAAGATGAACTATAGGTAGTGGATAGGAAAAGAGAGCCCATCCACTTCTCATGAGCACAGGAGCACAGGAATAAACATGAGAAGGTGTTTGATTTCCCACCCTCTCAACCACACCAATGCTTCTCCAAGGACAGTGTTTTATTCTCATGGTAGTTTCTAAGAAAAGTTGTAAGACAAAAATACATTCTAAATCTCTGAAAGTTTACATTCTTTAATGTATTTGGTAGCATGCCACCTGGTACATACCTGGCACTTTTCCACGTGCTGGAGATAGAACAATAAAAGACAATTACCAGCTCTAGAAACTTACAATTCAATATCAAAGATCAGTAAATGAAATATTATCATAGAGATAACCATTGGTCACTATAGCAACACAAAAGAGATGTACCTGAGGAAAATAAGTGGGTTATTGGAAGAGTAGCACCTGAGCTGCATCTTAAAGTGTGAGCCAGATTCACAAATTTTCTGGAACACGTAACTATGTTCCAGGAAATTTTTCCACAGAAAATTCCATGGCACCAATGTCAGAAACAGAATACTAGGCCGATGATCTTCTTGGGTCATACTAAAGGTGACACCTGTAACTTTTTAGGTATGCCAAGTTAAGCCGTTACTGATAAAAACAGTTTGATATACCATTAAATCCATATATATCAAACCACCAGCTCCCTCAGGTCAGCCCTCTTAAGATAAATGACACATATGAATCCTGAATCTTGGCAGGTTTTAGACATCTAAGATTCACCCAAGAAGCTGTATCAGGTAAAAATCCTCTTAACCTTGGTTTGGGCTTAGAGTACCACCACTCACACGCTTTACCACTCAGGGACACATAATATCACTGTTAGCAAAAGGCATATGGATGTCTGTCTAAATATATATGTATGTCCCTTACATAGGATTATTTATAATGAGAGAAATTTTAATGGAGTGTTCCTAAAGCTTGAGAATATTAACGTGTTACTGCTTATATGAGGATTCACCAGAGAAGTAGAAGCAATAGGTTATATCTATCTATCTAACTATCTATCTAAAAAGTAGATTAATTATGAGGAATTAGCTGATAATTATGAAGGCTAAGAAGTCCCACAATCTGCAATTTGCAAGCTGGGGACCAAGGAAAACAGGTGGTGTATTTTAGTTTGAGTACAAAGGCCTGAGAAACAGGGCATCTGACTGTGTGAATCCAATTCTGAGTGCAGGAGATGAGGTGAGAGGCCTCAGATCAGCCAGTGAGGCAGAATAAAAAGGACAAATTTCCCCTCCTTCAACTTTTTGTTATATTCGGAACTTCAAGGAATAGGTTGATACCTATCCACACTTTTCAGGGCAATTTACTTTACGGAGACCACCAAATGAAATGATAATCTCATCCAAACACACATTCACAGACACACACAGAAATGATGTTTAACCAGATATCAGGGTATCCCCTGATTCAGTTAAATTAGCACATATAATTCACTGTCATACTGGCCAAGACCAGAATAGCTGGACTGAATAAAGAGCCTTTCCTCTCTGACTCTGTGCATGATTTCACCTTAGAAATTGTAGGGAAAAAACTGTATCAGACAGAGTTCAGCTGACAGATGATTGGTTCTGCAAATGATGCTAGTGGTAGATAATCTAATTATAAGGCAAAGCATCAATCTCATAAAAAAAAAATTCCTATGGCCAAAATAAAATGAAGTAAATGTTAAGAATTATGGGGGTAAACTGTGAGGATGATTCACATAAAATCTCCAGAGGTCTTCAGTGAGCTGGCTAAGCCTGTCCATCATTTTAGTACATGATTTTGAATGCCTGTCTTTTTCTAAGCACTTTTGTAGATAAAAATATGTAGCAGTCATGGATCCTACATCAAGAATCTTGCAGACTAATATAGGAGACATGACACTGTAGGGGTGATGGGAAACTTGCCCTTTCCCCCAAAAGTTCACTGAAAGATCAACTCACAATTAAGGCAGATTAATAAGAGAAAGGTTTATTTACCATGTGCATGGAGAGAATCATAGAGTGATTACCCAATACCCCAGTGAAGTTCAAATATTTTTATACCTGTCTTTTTCGAGGAGAGGGGAAATGTGGTGTATAGGTAATTCTGTTTAGGGGTGACAAATTGTGCTAGGGAGGACAAATGGATTGGGGGAGACAGATTGACTTGTAAATGATTCTCTTTACAAATTAAATTAACCTGAGAGACAGGTATTGTGTTTAAAATAATTTGGGCCAGGTCTGCTTGCATTCTTAATGTTCTTTCCTACAATATATTGAGATAACAGGGAGAGCTAGGGAAGTCAGTTCCCCCTTTGATTTTTTGATCAGGTCAGTCTGGTTTATGCAAATAGAGGGAAAGCCCCCTCTAATGCTTTGTTGATCTCCAGGGACCTGCAATTCAAAATATCCTTCAAAATATTCTTTATACCAAGGAGTCATATTTTGGGGTTAAATTTCCTGAGCTCCTTTAACACATACATAAATAATTTAAATATATAGTAGGTGGTGGTAACTGCAACAGGGCCAATACATATAAACTACTATGGGGAAGAAAGAAAGATGATTATTTCTAGCCACTGCCTCTAGAAACACTCCTTTATGGAAGTGATTCTGCTGTACTTCACACTTATCTATCCAACTGGCCTCTGATCATTTCTTCTTATATGTCCCAAAATAGAATCCAGTATCTTTTCCCTAAAGTATGTTCTTTCTTTCATGTCCCCAGCTCACTGGATGACACCATCCATTAAATCCACTAAGCTGTGTCCTGGGAATCATACTGGACCTCTTCCTTTCTCACATGCCATTGCACAAAAACTGTGGCTTTCAAGATAAATTTAAAACTCCTCAGGTCCTTCATAATCAAGCGCCCCCTATAACACCTATCACATAGTAGGTACTCAGTATTTTCTAAATTAATGATGGAATAAACGGATTACTGGATAGATTGGATAGGTCTGAACCTAGAAGTAAGAGGACCTTTTGGACATGCTGATGTCGAGGAAAGGGAATTCCAACTAGACAGAGCCCTGGCCCTGGGGACTAACTGAAAGGTCTTAGCACACTAAGTCCAGGGACACTTTCTCTCCTTCATAACCTGTTTCCTATGAGCGAAGGAAAATAGCTTCAAAAACATCATTACACCCTCTTAAAAGATAGACAAACTGAACATCAAGATGCGAAGACACTTATATTCATGCAGAAAAATAATGGTAGAGGCACTTGCTTGATTCATAGTCCCACTAGCTTAAGAAGAAAAAGAAAGAGAGAGCAAGAGGGAGAGAAAGAGAAACAAAGAGAAAGCAAAGAGAGAGGGAAGGAGCGGGAAGGAAGGAAAGAACGAAAACATTATTTTCATAAGGTTGCTTTCTGTTTTCCATATTCCTAACACATTCCTAACACATAGACTGAAACTCTTTGTTCTGCCTAATGCTAAACTTTAATTGAAATGTAATTCTTCATGAAATATCATCACAAATTAATAAAACTTTCCATAAACTATCACTTCTTTACAAAGACACAATTAAAAATTACCCTTAAAATAATCTTGCAATATCTTGGATTCCTACACTTGCATATATAATCTCATGAAAGAAAAAAAAAAACAGGCTAGCATTTTGTTCACAGAATTTGGGTGTGTCTCCAAAATTCCTAGAATGGAAGTTGAAGAGTTAGAAGTAAATTTTTTATACCAGCCAATTTTATACTTGGCTATTTGAAGTCAGACAGAGGGAAATATTCTATTGCAATGCTAGATCCAACTGCCACCAAACTTGGACCTTGGCCTAGAAGAGCTACACTCTTACTCATTTTGTGTATTGAGACTACGCAAAATAATCTACCTTTAGAGAAAATTCAATTTAAATAACAAACAAGAATTTGAAAAATACTGCTAAACAAATAAATTTTTTTCTTTTCCTCTTTTCTCAAAGTTTTGAGCCAGGGTAAGGGATAGCCCTGGTGTGAACATACATGTAATATTAGACCTGTTTTTATGTACATGTTACTCATAGAGTTACTGAAAACATTTGGTCAAATAATTAACACAAAAGATTGGTCTCCCAAAATAATGGTAAATTTTCCCTACTTGTTAGTTGTTCCTTTTAAACCCATGAATTTCTATTACTTCTACAATCCAGAAGACTCTGGAGACTATTGTTATCCTATAGATGTTCTGATAACCTTTCAAATGACTTTCCAGGTGGTGGTCAGAAAATAGAGTTTTCCTCAGGAGACCATTTGTCTTCCAATAAATATGTGCATTACAATTGAAAAGATGTCTTTTCCACCAGGGACATTTATTTACTTACTTATCTAATGCAACATGTCAGCAGAAACCAAAGAGAGCTGACGTATTTTGTGGTTATTGTTTGGGTGAAGTAGTGTCATGTTTATTGTAATTGATGCTGTTGGAGTTGGCTTTTTTAAACTTTACCACTTTTATTTTTGTCAAAATAATACATTTTCACGTTTATACAGTCAATTTGTCCTAAGAGGCTCATAACAAAAAACAGCAGCCCACTGATGCGACCCCTGCCTCTCTCAAGTAGGAGTCCAGCTCACCAGTGAAAACTGCACTCAGCTGCTTAAGCCATTCTTTGCGTATTTATCATCCTTTTTCTAAGTAATGCACTCATTTCTTGATTTTTCTCAATTTAGAAATTATTAGTAGCCCCCTTTATAAAATACTAGGATTTAATTATCTTACACACCACTTAGACGACTGTTTTTAGAGATATCATTAGCCAATGTTTACATGAAGATGATTATAAAGTATTCTTCACAGAAATGCCAAGTGCTAATAAATATCTACGTAAATAACCTTAATTTTGTCCTATGCTCCATCAGCTATCATTCGCCTCTGCCCTGACATCTTTTTTTAACCAATGCTTTATCATGTCAGATTGTTTATTTGTCTCCTTTTCCCTCCTGGAAACCTTTTCCCAGAAATCTCTGTCCACCTGGTCGCTGGGCTTTTTGTGAGCTGCCTTCCAGAGACTTCTTACCTTTCTCCTGCAATGGATTCCCTATTTCTCAGACACAATGATTCCTCTTTATTTACTCCCTAGTTTACTTCCCTAGTTTTGTTGGAGCATTTCAAAGAAAAAATATATGAAAACTAAACTTTTTGTTACCTTACATGAATATGACTTCGTTCCATACTTATAATTGGCTGATGGTTTTTTTGAGCATAGAATCCTAGGTTGAAGATAGTTTTCCCTCAGAATTTTGAGGATATATTGCCTTTATCATCTAGTCTCTTTTTCTAGATCTCACATTACTATGATGTGGGACTTTCCGTGTAGATTTTCCGGGTCTATTGCCTCTGTCTGATATTTTCTCCAACACTATGCTTTGGGTCTACATTCTAAGTGATTTCCTTGCTTTCATCTTTCAATTCCTCCATTGATTTTCCAGCAATTGTATTTTTACTTTCCAGGAGATTTTTTTTTCCTTTGCATGTTTTTGTTTTGTTTTGTTTTTTGTTTTTTTAATATATGCAGCAGTTTCTTCTGTCTCTCTCAGGATATCTTTTATAGCTGGATTTGTAGGTTTACGGGTGTCCTGTAGAGGAGCAGGCCATTTTCTAAGGAACTACCAAATGGTTGTATGTGAAGATATTTTCCCCAGCACTGTTTACTTTCTACAAAGAAGGAAGCCCTAATTTTGCCTGAGGATTCATCGTCCAGTTGCAATGTGTTCTACATACAGATTGGGGAAGGCAGACTTTCAAACTAATCTCCCAGTCTAGCTCCCAACTCCGGTAGGGGTGAGGGAAGACTGCAGGTTGCTGGTCTGGTGATGCGGGCACTTCACTACGGACTGTGCTTTTTGTTTCTATCTGCACCTCACCTTTCAGCTGCTCTCTACTTGTCTTCATAGTTCACTGCGCACAGTTTAGGCTCCAGCTTCATCTGGCTGCCTTCAATTCTTCTGTGTCGTATCTTCCAAAAATTGATAGCTCTTGTTTATCTGTTTCCTATCTTCTCTTTGTTCTTGTGAACAGACAGAGAAAGGATCATTTAGTTTCCCCTTAAAAAAAGAAGAGATCAACGTATACAGTCTCCCAATAATCCAAAGTTTTTTGGCTATGTTTCAAGTTTATGAGAAGTATTTTTTTTTAATTCTTGTTAGTGTACTATATCTCTTCTAATTCAATTTCACACCTGTTTTAACTCAATAACTCATCCAAGGGAAATTTTCCTAAGAGATATTTAACTTTTTTTCCTTTTTAGAACCAAATTTATTTTCATTGTCTATTTTTACTGTCATTAAACTCTATTTCATTATAACATTAAACTTTAAAAATATCCTTTTCAATACCTGGCAAATTCAGAATGGGTTCTAGCAATCTACAATGATAAAACAGACATCATCTATCATGGTGGGCATTACTGAAACAATCTCAGTTGGGGGCTTGGTGACCCCCACTTTATATGAGACTTTCTTCAGACACCAAAATTTTCCCTAAATTAATAGAGCTTATTGTGTGAGTGGTGCAATGAACTCATAATGCAGTAGTTTGATTTTAGAATCTATTGCTGTCTTTGAAATATACAAGTGTGATAGGCTTTAAACTGCTATTTTTTCCTGGGTAGCCAAAACCCTATATGTACCCAACTGTCCTTATTAATAGGGAGCACCTAACAGCCATTTCTTTGGGACAGTCTGATGCAACAGGGCACACACTAAGGCCATGTCGCTTATATTATTCCTGTGAAGCCTTCTGGGAAATGTTGTTCCTTTCCTGATACACAAGAAAGTACTCACTCTTTGGAAACTGGTACCTTTTGTTGTCAGCATGCACTTCATTCTTACTGGCATGTTGAAAAAAGTAAGGATTTTACTCTTCCTTTTGGCTAGTGTTCACTCTTTTGCTTCTCCACTGTGTTTATTGAGGATGGCATGTAACCCTAAACATACTTTAGTTTTACTCATTGTATCAGTGAGTATCCAGTCAGAAAAACAGGAACCAAACCAGCTCTTTTAATGACAACAAATAATATATGGAATTTATAAATAAGTATTGAAGGACTCAGAGACAAAGAGAGAATTTTAAGGTAACATTAAAATAGTAACTATAGAAAGCTGCTAACACTTTTAGGACTGGTGAAACAACAAACAGAGGTTACTAGAATTTAGAATCTTGGAACAGAAGTCTTTATTGAGCTGGGACTCAGATGTCTGGGAATCAAACACATCACAGCTACCTCCAATACTCAGAAGCTCTAGGGAATGCCCCTTCCCCCAAACTGGTACTCAATCTTCTGAGGAGGGCGTGCTTCCTGGCTGCTGTTAGCATCTCTAGGTGATCTGGTGAAGGTGGCTCTGGAGTTTGGAGAAAAACTGAAAACTGGAATGAAATGCTGTGAAGTGGAAGCCAGAGTGGAAAATGATGGTTGGAGTGATGTGGACCGGAAGAGGAATCAAACAAAAAAGAAGTTTCTTTTCCCTCTTCCTTCCTGCCAATCTCCTTTTAGTATTCCCACCAGTAAAGCCTAATAAGGAGCAAGCTGACCCAGGAGAAATGTGGTCAGCAGACACCCAGTATCACAAAGCAAAGTATGGAAGGGTGAGTTTTGAGCAGAGAGGCAAGAGTTTAATAATCATCATACCCAAAACTGGGTAAAAACTCACTGCTTCAGGGCAAAAAGAACTGGCTTCTAGTGCATCCCTAAAACTAAATGTTAAGTCCTTTAAAAAGATGAATGCATATTTCCAGTCTTATAGTGAATGTTACAAACACTACACTTATGCCCCCCAAATTTAGGCAATTCAAGACATTTTCCTTACCTTATTAACTAAAGAAATATCCAGGATAATGCTACAAGTGATTTCAGTGGCTCCATTATCAGACTTATTCATTATTGAACAATCATTACGGATTCCTTCTCTTCTCAGGTTAGCAGAGTCACAGTTCTAGTTGTTTGAGCTCCACTCAGTTGCTACAGATTGTTGTTGACTTACTTCCCTCTGGACAGAGCTTTCTCCAGCATAATATAAGTATACACAAAACATCACCTTGGATCTTCAAAGAGAGAAAATTTTTATTTCTTCCAAAGAGCTCAAAGCAAAAACACTCTACTTAATGCTTTCTTTGGTTCAAGTATTCTCTTCCTACTCATGAAGGACTTTGCCATTTTCCTACCAATTTCCATTTTCTCTTTCTGCCTAACTAATAGAATCCAATTGTTCAAGATGGTGATGTGCCCAGCTTAAAACTACATTACTTAGCCTTTTTTGGCAACTAGAATGGGCGTGAGTCATAGTTTAGGCTGATGAGATAAAAGCAGAAATCGGATTTCCTGTGGTATTCCAGGAAAGGTTGTCTTACTTTTCTCTTTGTTAGGTTGCTGCCTGCACCATAAATGGGAGACTGGAGGTAGAGTTTCCATATTATAATGGTGAGATGACTGTGAAGAAGAAAATGGCACAGAAAGAATGAAAGAGCGGGAAGACAAAAAGAGCATCTGTACCCTGGACCACCTATCCCAAATTTGTTATATGAGAAAAATAAGCTTCCGTACTTCTTTCATAGGAAATGTTAACTTTCATAATTGGTATATCATTAAAAATAATGCATCCATATTATTCTATTTTAATTCAACCATTTTCAGTGCAACTCTTACTATGTATAAACCACTGTCCTTGGCATCCTTAGCAGTGTAGGTAGTACCAGATGAGAAACAACTGAGAGAGTATATTGACTTTAAGGACCACGTGATAGAGGAGACAGACATATAAGAACATGATTGTGAAAAGCAGTCTTTCAGCAGCATTTATTACCAAAACACACACACCCTTTTTGTAGCTTTTGCCCCTTGAGGTCCTGAGTGGGCACATAGTATTCTAGATCCCAGATTCCTCGGATGTTTTAACGATGGCACAATGCCTGCCACACCTGAAGTGGCCAACCTTAATCCAGAAACATTACAAAAAAGGAAATTTTTGGAAATGTCATTCCAAGTGGGCTAAGTTGGTATGGCACAAAACCATTATGCCCAGTTAGTAAGTATGAGAACTGGAATTCAGACCCAGGCATTCTGTCTCCAAATCTGAACTTCTAACTATATCAGATACTGTTTTCTATAATAGCTATTTCAAGGAAGAAGACTTGCCCTAATCTGGTTGTTATAATGTCATCTTATTTTTTTTGTGAGCTCTCAGTATCTTATGTACATCTGTCCATGAACATGGCAACATTTGCAAATAGAGGAGCACTTATTCTGTTTAGCCTCAAGGGTATAACTTAAGTTTTTTTCTTCATGTCCAACATGAGAAGATCAAATGAATAGCAAATACACAAAAACTCCAACATATTGGTGGGGGAAAGATGAAGGTAGTATGTTTTAAGATGAAAGACAGCACAAGTTAACACTCTGATAAATAGATAATGAAATACAGGATTGTGGAGAACTGATACAAGGCCTAACACTAGAGAATAAAATATTAACCAAACCCAATTTGACTTCAAACACCTACTACTTACTCATAAATTCCAGAGTAGTTCCCATATGTGGATGAAGGCTCCCTCAACACAAATGGAAACTAAATGCTTGCTATAATCAAGATATAAGCTGTGGGGCATAGCAGAGAGAATAACATCCCAAATGACAGGTCAGCTTCAAGGAGCAAAAGGCATTATCTATCCTTACCTTCAAGGGTAGGTAATATTTGAACTAAGAAGATAAGTGCAGCAAGGCAGTCAAAAGACAAAATAGCCTTGAGGTACTCAGCAAAATATTTATACTTTCCATGTGCCATGAACTGTGCTAGAAATGAGATTACTGTTGTTGAAAAACAAGACAGGTTCACAAAACAGATAATACTTTGATGTATCTGGAATGTAGGGTGGCAAGCATGAAATAGAAGCAGACGAGTTTGGAAAGATAGAATGAGAACAGATTATGGTTAATGGAATTTCTATTCAAAGCAAACATTTTCCCTTTTGTGGGTGGAATTCAAAAATCACAATGTATAAAGATCTTTGAAAGTTCACAATAAGCAAAGTAACACTGTATAACAGAAGAAAATTGCCACTGCCCAGCTCTTTCTCTCTTTAGAAATGCACTTGAATGCAGGAATGCATTTATAAAATAAACCATTTCTATTTCTATTGAGATGAGGAGGGATGAGCCACCTTTTATGAAATTTATGGAGTTTGAAATTCAATAAGCACAATGTTCACAATGTTACACATTCTTTCTTAGCCAAAAAGCCATGCCATTCAAAGTGTTCTCTGCAAAATTGACTTATATTTCATTTATTGGGAAACACATTGATTTCCCCCACTCCCAAAATTCTATGCTGCTTAAATACTATTCAGATCATCGTTTAACCTTTCTGGAGACTTTTCTGTTTTCTTCTCCTATATATTTTATTTATTTATGGAATTTAACTTTCATAAAATTACAGTAAAGATGTCCTATTGACTGCATTCTGGACTTGCACAGTTACATTTCAGGGATCCGTATGTCATGGTTCATACAGTCTATGGTGTATTGTTGCTCTTAGATTCTAGTATTGTGTTTTCAAAACTCTGAACTGAGGTATGGCTAACAGAAGGAAATGACCCACAGTGTGTGACCAAAGCATTGAGGAGAAAAATTTACAATATCGCCTCATATTACTCATACAGAGAGAACACTGGGGTTTTAGAAAGAAACACTGGCTAGCGTGCCCACTTTCCTTAGGTATTGAACCCTCCTCGCCCAAAATTACAAAGGAGACAGATGGGGAGAAAGTGCAGGGGTAGAGAAGCGGCATGAGTCAGGAATCTTACATGCTTCTCACACAAGCCGTGAAAAATATGGTTCTAGAAGCTACCAGTGATGTCATGTCAGTGGGAAGTTTCTTTCTTTTGAATGAAGACAAAACGTAGAGTATGAAAAATGTGTTATATAGCAGGATAATACTTGTACTATTATATTAGAGAATATTCTTTATTGAACTTAGTAGGAGAATGGGGACTTAAGAAAAACAAGCTACATAAAGTTAATCAGATTCCTGTATTTCAAATGTCAGAAGTTTGGGACAAGAGAGACAGTAGGGAGGGATATATGTTGAGAGCATGGAGTCTAAATGAGAAGGGGCCAGAGTTGAGATCTGGGTAAATAGGATTTGTGGGATTTTTTGAAAGTCAGAGAAATAAATGTAGAGTTAATGTTTCCTTATTTTTTCTATAGTGTCATGATGTAGTGGTAAATGATACAACATCAAAGTGAGGTTCATTTGAAAAAATTCTGCAGGGTACCAACACTATGAGATTCAAGAATGCAGCTCTGAGAGTTTCACAAAGTATGAAGTGTATTGTATCCAGAGCATCATTACTTCAAGTGTTCCTCAGAATGTTAATTTTACTGGATGTTAATAAGCATTACATGAAAAATGTGTCTAGTGAAAAGTAAGTGTAAGAAAAACAAGCTAAATAAAGTTAATCAGATTCCTGTATTTCAGCTTTTTCGATGCACTAGTATACATTCTGAATTTCTTAAAGGGGGTAAAAACTAAGGATTTGACCAAAAGTAGTCTAATAAAGTACTCAAGGAAAAGATAAGACTTTCCTAAGAAAACCATTTGGCATCTGCTTCAACAGAAAGACAAATGGGTGATCAAGTTTCCCATGTTTTGTAGAACAGAACATGTCTACAAAAATTTCAGCCAGAAAGGACTTTTTAACACAAAAAAATTCTCTACATTAATGTCTTTCCCTCCTTAATTGCTCCCAAAGCTGTGCATCGTAACAAAACAACTCGAGCAACCTGATGCTACCAAGGTAAAAAGTTGCAGGACACAATTTTAAGTGCACATAGCTGACCTAGCACTAGTACTAGTGTAAAACATAGAGCTATGGTTGCCACCTCTCATCTCCTGTGACTAGCCACTCCCTTATTCTAAAACGGCCTGGGACACCTAACAGTGGTGAGTGGGAAGTCTAACGATCCTGTTTCATAGGTGATAATTGATGATGCTTTTCTGCAGAATTATGAAGACACCTGAGGAAACTGGGAGGTCAGGTGAAATGATCTGAATGAGAAGGTACAGTTTCAGATAGATGTAAGAGAATCAATCATGAATGATTGACATAAGTAATCAAACAGGGCCTCCTTCTGCCCTTGTCCTTTCTCAACTGATTAACTTTGCACTGAGAATAAAAGCATTTCTGGGTAACTTTCCATACCAACTTTACTCCATAACCTAGCTTTAACATGTAACCAAGAAGAAATAAACATATATATTATCTCTCTTTATAAGCATATGTATTACTTTTTCTCATTATAAAAGTAATACAGTCTCATTGTTCACAACTCAAAAAGCATAAGGAAATGTTAAAATTACTTTGTAATCCCATAAGCAAGGGATAAATAGTTAAAACATTTGGTCAATTTTTAAAACATATTATAAGGCTATCCCTAAGCCACTAAGTGTCACTTGAAAAATAAATTTTTACATGTGCATAATATTTCAAAGTGGATTAGCAGAATTGAGTTAACCATCCTCATATTGTATATAATTTAAGCCATGTCTGATTATTTTACTGCTATAAATAACCCTGCCAATAGTGTCTTTCTCCTGAAAATTTGTCCATATCTCTTATTATTTATTTTGAATAGATTCTTAGAAGTGGATTCCAAGCAAAAGGACATGAGATTTTTAAAAACTATTTTAATTTTTAAAATTAATATTATTTTTAAATTAAAAATCATATATTTATGAGGTAAAATATATTTTGATAAATGTATACAATATGGAATGATTAAATGAAGCTAATTAATATATCTATCACCTCACTTATTTTTTATGGTGAGACATTTGAAATTTACTCTCTTAATTATTTCAAAATATAATAATAATATGTTGTTATTATTATTAACTATAGTCACCCTGCTGTACAGTAGATCTCAAAAATTTATTTCTCCTGTCTAACTGAAACTTTGTACCCTTTGACTAACATTTCTCCATTCTCTCCTTCCCCTTTGCCCCAGGCTCTGGTAACCACCATTCTACTCTCTACTTCTATGAGTTTGACTTTTTTAGATTTCACATGTAAGTGAGATCATGCAGTATTTGGATTTCTGTTTCTGGCTTATTTCATTTAGCCACATTCATCCATGTTGTTGCAAATGACATGATTTCCTTCTTTTTTTAAGACTTTAAGATAACAAGTATTAGCAAGGATGTGAAGAAAAATATACAACCTCATACACTGTTGGTGGAAATGTAAACTAGTACAGACATAGAAAATGTTATGGAGGTTTCTTAAAAAGCTAAAGATAGAACCCTCGTATGATCCAGCAATCCCACTATTTGTATATGTCCAAAGGAATTAAAATCAATATGTCGAAGAGATATCTGTACTCCCACATTCATTGTAGCATTATTCACAAAAGCCAAGATATAGAATCAACCTAAATGTCTATCAATGGATGAGTGGATGAAGAAACTGTAGTATATATACACAAAGGACATGAGTTTTTTGAAGGACCTTTATATGTGTACATAAAAACATATACTATATATTATATCATTGTACAGAGTATAGTATATATATACAAAATATATATCTCTAAATAGTTAACAGAATGTTGTCAATTTATTTTCTATTTCTAATGTATGTGAATATTCCTCTCACTGAAATCTCAACAGCATGGGATATTTTTTCTAATTTAAGATAAATAAATAAGCAAATAATCTTACTTTTACTCCAAATTGCATTTTTTATTTCTAGTAAAATTATTAATAAACATAAGTTCATGTTTACTGGCCATTAATATCTCCTTTAATTAGATCAATTTTATGTTCTTTGTATTTACATCATTTACAAACTATGGATTTTGATACTTGAGACAAAATTTTACTTCAAAGAATATTCCAGCTTTATCACTTATTTTATATTTTAATTTTATATAGATTTATATCATTGTATACACATAATAATTTTATACCTTTAAAGGGTTATTTTCATTGTTTAGAAAACAGCTATATGTAAGTTTTTTTATAAGTACTTCCATTTTTTCCATACTCAAAAGTTCTTCAGTAATACTAAATCTGTTACTTACTTACTTATAGTTTCCTCTATTGTTTTAATTTTTCACCATTTTGTCTTTAGTATTTAACTTTTTAATCCACCTGCAATTCATGTTGGTTGGTAATGTAGAAGTGAGACTCTTATCTTGATTTTCAAGTAAGGTACCCAGCAATACTAAGGATCAGCTAATAGGACACACTCATCTACCACTTGCAGGAGTATAAAATCTTACAGATACATTTTTGAAAAGAAATTTTGCAGCATATTTTAGGAGCCTTACAATATCCATATTTTTGTAATGTAACTCCATACGTAGTAACATATTCTAAGGAATGTTCACACAAGGTTGTTCTTTATAGCATATTTCCTATTTTATGATTGTAAAGTGCTTAAATGTCCAACGACAGAGGCATATTTATGCTACATAAAAATAACCGAAATATTCAGTTATTAAAAGAATATTTTTGAAAAATATCTTTTTGTACTTGTTTACCTAACAACATTAACATCCTTGAGGATTTTGCTATTTTCATAGGCGGTCTCAGAATATTCTTATACAGGAGATATGACCCAGCTATCTGACACATAGTAAGGGCTCTTGAAGTAGTAGCTATTATTATTATTATTGATTTTTAAAAATCTATTGTCTCCATTGTGCACTTCTAAGACTACGGTCAGAAATATTATCTTCCCCCAAATACTTTCCACAACATTTGTCAAATTGGCTAGAACCCATTTGAGATCCATTCCTTTATAATTTGGTATTTGATATTTCAATTTCAAGTATTTCCAACCAAAGAAACTGAAAGCAGCATCTCACACAGGAACCCCTGTATCTCAACCTCTTGTCTTATCTTCCTCAACCTGCTTAGTTGTTTTCCAAGAAAGTAATCTTCATGGAAAATTTGAAGAAGAGGGAAGAGGGTAAGAAAATATTAAATTATTTGAGCAGGTGATATTGATATACATTTTTTATTAAAACAAATACGGCTGTGTATAATTTTTTAAAGGTGACATAGGTTTTACCCAGAGCTCTTCAGGGTCATGCAGGCATTCTCCTCCACAATTTGGGACATTTGGGTGGGAAAGATTGAGAAGTATAAGTTCATGCTTTCAGCCAATACCTTAGCTGAACTTGACCGTCATGTGTTTTCCAGCTGAACAGAGGGTCAAGGACAGAGGCTGGGGTGGCGCAGGGAACCAGGGGGGCACTAAAGCACAAGGGAGAAGGCTGACAGAGGCTTCCTGTCATTCACAATCCTACCAGCTTCCAAAAAGACATCAAACAAGATCCGAGTTAGCTCCCACTGCGCATAGCAGAGTGCTGAAAGCCTGAGGACTTCTTCTGAAAATAACCTTTAGAAGGAATTGCTATTTTGAAAGAAAGCATGTAAAGTAGGACTCCAGCATCCAGGCACAATAAGCCACTTTCCCGTGGAGAAATAACAGCTGTCAAGAAGATGACCCCTGTCTCTTCACCAATACAATCTAAATGTAGTGCCTGATGGAAAAGACACTTTGTTTTTTCTAAAAACGATTGTTTTCATCTCCAAAATCGATATATTCTGGACATGTAAATGCTCTTTTGTTTATTTTTTACTTCTTGGCTACATATCCACGCCGAGTAAAAAAGGTTCAAGCAATTATCCAAGCCTAACAAAATCACCTTTACCAGAAAAATGTAGGTAATTGGAAACAAGAGCAGGTTGTTTCTTTGGTTTTATTTTGCTTTAGCTATCAGGATAATTATTTTTATTCCAAGATTTTATCACAGAGAACAGAATCACTAACTTTAAGATTTCTCTGTGAATCTGACAAAATGTCTTTAATAAATTCTTTGCAGAAATAGTATTACTCTTTCCTGTGTTTGATTTTTTTAAAAAAAGGTTAATGATGATGATTTCACAATCATGATAGAGAATACACCAGTTCTCCTCTGCACATCATCAGCATTTTAATAGAAAATTGATTTGTAACCGGTTAATAGTTGCAAAGTTTATTACATGTCTCTATTGACTTCTCAAGTATGTAGGCCACTAAAGATAGGGAATGGGTCCTCTGAACTACAGGAGCACTAAATGGATATGAACAGATTGCTGAGGTGGGCCAAAACATTTTTTTAATCTTTCCTTTCCTAAAAAAGGAATTTAATGTTTTAAAATATTTCTCAAAAATTTCATCTTTAACCAAATTAGCCAGAAATATATATAAATAAATTATATATATAATTTATTTATATATATATACACACACACACACTATTCACCCAAAGACACCTTGTTGAATAATATTCATATGAGAAAAATATCTCCTTATAAATGTATTGTCCCATTTGTAATCTGAAGCATAGAGAGGATAAGCAACTTGACCAATTTCCAACAGTTATTAAGATGCAGGGGGGGAGATTTAAACCCAGATATGTCACACCCACTAGTTTATACTTTTAAATATTAACTTATGAACAGTTATACACAAATGTACAAGCATGAGCCACCTTTCCTCTTTTCCCTCACTGTCCTTTTAAACTTCCTCAATAGGAAGTTTCTTTTCTTACTCCTGGATGAAATCTCAGACTAATCCTAGTGTTTCTAGTCACAAATGGTAAAAATTTCTCAGGATGCTTCTAGTCCCAAGAATAGTCCTATGCCATTAATCAAAATGTCCAATACGGTATGATCATCAAACCTTGACCCCTAGCCAGTTCCTTCCCCTGTTGCCTCTGGTCTACAGGACATAGAAACCTGGCCCAGGTCCTCAGAAGAAGTGCACCTGGCACCATTGTGCCACCTCTGTTCTTTAACTACCATTCGGAAGTTCCAGGCACAGTTTATTGCCTATGAGTTCTGCAGGTGTAAGTCAAACACCAGTCCCTTATATTCTTGGAAACTTCATGGTTTAAATACTGAGCTCACTGATAAGTTCACTTATACATTCAACATATATTTACAGTTTTACCATTATAAACACCACATGGTGTTTGTTTTTCCATTCTTGAGATACTTCACTTAGGAGAATGGTCTCCAGTTCCATCCAAATTGTTGCAAAAGGCATTAATTTATCCTTTTTTGTGGCTGAGTAGTACTCCACGGTATATACATACACCACATTTTATCAATCCACTCATGGATTGATGGCAAATTGGGTTGATTACACATCTTTGCAATTGTGAATTGTGCTTGAATAAACATTTGAGTGCAGGTGTCTTTTTGATAAAATGATTTCTTTTCCTTTGGGTGGATAGCCAGTAGTAGGATTGCCAGATCAAATGGTAGGTCAACTTTTAAGTCTTTGAGGAATCTCCATACTGTTTTCCATAGAGGTTGTACTAATTTGCAGTCCCATCAACAATGTATAAGCATTCCTTTCTCTCTGCATCCACACCAGCATCTATTGTTTTTGGACTTTTTAATAAAAGCCATTCTAACAGGGGTAAGGTGGTATCTCATTGTGGTTTTAATTTGCATTTCCCTGATGATTAGTGATGTTAAGCATTTTTTCATGTATTTATTGGCCATTTGTCTATCTTCTTTGAAAAGTTTCTGTTCATGTCTTTTGCCCATTTTTTAAGGGGGTTGTTTGTTTGTTTTCTTGCTGATTTTCTTTAGTTCTTTGTAGATTCTGGTTATTAGCCCTTTATCCAATGTATAGTTTGTGAATATCTTCTTCCATTCTGTAGGTTGTCTATTTGCTCTGTTGATTGTTTCCTTAGCTGTGCAGAAGCTTTTTAGTATCATCAAATCCCATTTATTTATTTTTGTTGTTGTCATGATTGCCATTGGGGTCTTAGTCATAAATTCTTTGCCTAGACTGATACCTAAAAGACTTTTTCCTAAATTTTCCTCTGGAATTCTTATGGTTTCATGCCTTACTTTTAAGTCTTTTAACCATCTTGAATTAATTTTTGTGAGTAGTGAGAGGTAGGGGTCCTGTTTCATTCTTCTGAATGTGGCTATCCAATTTTCCTGGCACCATTTGTTGAATAAGGTTTCTTTTCCCCAGTCTACATTGTTGTCTGCCTTGACAAAGATCAGTTGGCTGTAGGCAAGGTGGGTTTGAATCTGGTTCTCTGTTTTGTTTCATTGGTCTATGTCTACATTTTTGTACCAATATCATGCTGTTTTGGTCACTATAGCCTTGTAGTATAGGTTGAAGTCTGGGAATGTGATGCCTCCAGATTTGGTTTTTTTGTTTTTTGGTTTTATTGTTTTGTTTTTGTTTTGCTTAAGATTGCTTTGGATATTCAGGCTCTGTTCTGGTTCCAAATGAAAGGTAGAATTATATTTTTCCAGATCTGTGAAGTATGATGTTGGTATTTTGATGGAGATTGAACTGAATCTATAAGTCACTTTGAGTAGTATGGACATTTTAAAAATATTGATTCTGCCAATCCATGAGCATGATATGTTTTTCCATTTGTTTGTGTCATCTGAGCTGTCTTCCCTCAGTGTTTCATAGTTCTCCTTATAGAGATCTTTCATCTCCTTGGTTAAGTATAGTCCTAGGTTTTTTGTTATTTTCTTTGCTATTGTGAATGGTATTGAGTCATTGATTTGACTCTCAGCTTGTTTGTTATTGCTATACAGAAATATTACTAATTTATGTACACTGATTTTGTATCCTGAGATTTTGCTGAATTTATATATCAATTCCAGGTGTCTTTTAGTGGAGTCTTTGGGGTTTTCTAGGTATAAGATCATGTCGTTAGCAAAGAGCAATAGTCTGACTTTCTCTTTCCTGATTTGGATATGCCGTTTATTTCTTTCTATTGCCTGATTGCTCTGGCTAGGAGGTCCAACACTATGTTGAATACTAGTGGTGACAGTGGGCACCCTTGTCTTGTTCCCGTTCTTGAGGGGAATGTTTTCAACTTTTCCCCATTAAGGATGATGTTATCTGTGGGTTTGTCATATATTGCTTTTATAATTTTGAGATATATTCCTTCTATGCCTAGTTTGTTGAGGGTTTCTATCATGAAAGCATGCTGGATTTTGTCGAATGCTTTTTCTGCATCTATTGAGATGATCATGTGGTCTTTGTTTTTGCTTCTGTTTATGTGGTGAATCACATTTATTGATTTACTCATGTTGAGCTATCCTTGCATCTCTGGGGTGAAGCACAATTGGTCCTGGTGTATTATTTTTTTATATGCTGCTGAATTCGGTTTGGTAGTATTGCAGTGAGGATTTTTGCATCTACATTCATAAGGGATATTGGTCCATAGTTTTCTTTTTTGTTTTGTCCTTTCCTGGCTTTTGTATCAAGGTGATACTGGTGTCATAGAATGAGTAAGGGAGAATTTCCTCCTTTTCAATGTTATGGAATAATTTCTGTAGTATGGGTAACAGCTCTTCCTGGTAGGTGTGGTAGAATTTGGCTGTGGATCCTTCTGGTCCAGGGCTTTTTTTTGTTGGAAAGTTTTTTATTACTACTTTGACCCCACTGCTTGTTATTGGTGTGCTCAGAAGTTCTGTTTCTTCCTGCTTGAGTCTGGGGAGGTTGTATGTTTCCAAGAATTTTTCCATTTCCTCTAAATTTTTTAGTTCATGTGCATAGAGATTGTCATAATATTTACGGATGATGTACATTTTTGTGGTATCAGCTGTAATGTCTTCTTTTTAATTTCTGATTGAGCTTATTTGGGTCCTTTCTCTTCTGTTCTTGTTTAATCCACCAAGAGTTCTGTCGATTTTATTTATCTTTTCAAAGAACCAACGTTTTGTTTCATTGATCCTTTGTATTTTGTTTTGTTTTGTTTTGTTTTCCATTTCATTTAGTTCTGCTCTGATCTTTGTTATTTCTTTTCTTCTGCTGCCTTTGGGTTTGGTTTGTTCTTCCTTTTCTAGTTCCTTGAGGTGTCACTTTACACCATTAATTTGTGATCTTTCTGCCTTTTTGATGTAGGATTTTAAGGTCATGAATTTAACCCTGAGGAATGCTTCTGCTTTGTCCCATGGATTTGATAGCTTGTGTCCCCTTTGTCATTTGGTTCAAAAAATCTTTTGATTTCCATCTTAATTTCACACTTGACCCAATAATTGTTCAGCAGCACATTGTTTAATTTCCATTACTTTCTGTAGAATTGAGTGTTTTTCTTGTGATTGATTTCTAAATATATTCTGCTGTGGTCTGAGAAGGTACATGGAATGATTTCAATTTTTTTGAATTTGTTGAGAGCTGTTTTTTGGCCTAAGGTATGATCAGTCTTGGAGAATGTCCTATGTGCTGCTGAGAAGTATATATATTCAGTAGTTTGGGGGTACTATGTTCTGTAAATGTCTGTTAGGTCCATTTGATTTAGAGTCCAGTAGTCCATTCTTTATTTATTTATTTTCTGCTTTGCTGGTTTGTCACGCTCTGACAGTGGGGTGTTGAAGTCCCCAGCAATTACAGTGGAGCTATTTATTTCTTTGCTTAGCTCTAGTAAAATTTGCTTTACATATTTGGGAGCTACTGTGTTAGGCACATACATTAAGAATTATTATGTCTTCTTGTTGAATTGCTCCCTTACCGTTATATAATGACCTTCTTTGTCTTCCTTTGCCTTTTTTGGCTTAAAGTCAATTTTATCTGATATGAGAATGGCTACATCTGCTCTGTTTTGATTTCCATTTGAATGGAATATTTTTTTCCATCCTTTTACATTGAGTCTGTGTGCATCCTTGTGGTTTAGATATGTTTTCTAGAGACAGCAGATATTTGTGTTTTGTTTTGTCATCCATTCAGCCAGCCAAGCCAATGTCTTTTTAGGGGAGCATTCAGACTGTTAACACTAAGTGATAGAATTGATATGTGGGATGTTGATCTGTTCATCCTATTGGGTTGTACCTTATTGCTTTGTTTTCCTTCTTGTGCTACTGTTTTATAAAAGTTGTGGGTTTGGGAGTTTTTTGGGGTGATTTTACACTGGTGGGTGTCTGTTGTGCTGATTTGTGTATAATTCTGTTCTGAGTATTTCCTGTAGGGTAGGTCTGGTCATGGCAAATTTCCTCAGTGTTTGCTTGTCTGAAAAAGACGTAATTTCTTCATCAATTGTGAATCTTAGCTTTGCAGGATACAAAATTTTAGGCTGGCAGTTGTTCTGTTTAAGAAGATTGAAGATGGGGCCCCATTCACTTTTGGCTTATAAGGTTTCCAGTGAGAAGTTTGCAGTTAGCGTGATGGATTTTCCTTTGTAGGGTATTCATTTCTTTTGTCTTGCTGCTTGAAGAATTTTATCCTTCATTTTGACTTTGGCCAGATTAATTACTATGTGTCTTGGAGATGTCCTATTTGCTATGAATCTTCCTGGTGTTTGATGTCCATTTTGTATCTGTATGTATGAATCTCTGGTGATATCAAGGAGGTTTTCTTCAATAATTCCCTCAAATAGGTTTTCCTATTTGCTTTCAGCTTTTTCTTCTTCCCCCTCAGGGATGCCTATAATTGGAATGTTAGTTTGTTTCACATAGTCTCATATCTCTCTCAGTGATTGCCCACACTTTTTTATACTCTTCTCTGCCTCTTTGCATAACTGGGTTATCTCGAGAGCCTTGTCTTCAAGCTCTGAGATTCTTGCTACTCCATGGTTTAGCTATTGCTGAAGCCTTCTACTGTGTTTTGAAATTTCCTAAATGACTCTTTCATTTCTTTAAGATCTATTATATCCTTTCTTACATTATCTAGTTCTTGAGCAACTTTTTCATTGATTTCCTGAAATTTTGGGGGGCGTTGTTTGTCGGTTTTTAACTTTCTCTTCAATTCCATTCATCTTATTTGCCATCCATATTCTGAATTCCATTTCTGTCATGTCAGTAATTTCCTTGTGGGTGGAGTCCACTACAGTAGCTCCATTTTGTTCCCTTGGGTTTGTCAAACCATTGTGTTTTTTCATGTTGCCAGGGTTCCTTTGCTGTTTTTTTCTCATCTTGCTTCTCTTCTCTCAGCTCTGTGTTAATAGGATTTCAGGGCACCTGTTCTCCTTTGCTGGGAACTCTCCTGTTTAGCTAGGAGAAGGGGAATGCCCTAGATGGAGCTTTTGTGTCTTACTCTGGAATATTGACACATCAGGGAAGGGGTGGGTGCACTGAGAGCCTGTAAAAAAGCTGTTCTGTTTCAACCCATTTTCCTATGATTGTCACATTTTGAGCCAGTGCTGGATGATCTTCGTGTGTGGTGGAGGGATGTTTCCTGGCTCATTGTTGGAAGTTCACATTGGGAATTGGTTGTGACCCTTTCCTTGGTGGCTATTATGGGAAATTGCTTTGGCCACGCTCACCCAGTGGAGGTGACTGCAGAGGTTATAGTGGCAGTTAGGTAAGTCTATTTAGGCAGTGGTTGTGGATTAACAGGCAGTGGGCATTTGCTCAAGCCAAGTCCAGGAATAATGACTTCTCAGGACTGGGGGTCCTCAGTGAAGTATTGGGTCTTGGGGAGTTTCCCCTGGTCCAGTGGCAGTGGTGGGGACTCAGCAGTGAGGTCTTGAGGCCCAGGCTCAACTCTGGAATCTCAGGGTTGGTGTAGCAGGCCCAGCAGTGACCCTGGAGTTACAGGGCCAGATCCTCAGGCTTGGGCACAGTGAGAGCTTCAGAGCTGGCTTTGGAGATTATAGGGATATAGCCACACATATGGAAGGCTGTTCTGCCAGCATGGAGACTGCTGATGCCCAGTCACTCAAGCAGGGGTTTGTCTCAGTGGCCCAGGGACCACGTAGGTGGGCTAGATCTGCTGATCAGCCAAGGTTCTCCCCCCACACCTAGGACCTACTGAGGCTATTGCCGAAGGCTTCCCAGGTGGTGCCTGTGGTGTCTGAGGCTCCTTTTCTGCTCAGATCCCATGCAAGGGAGGAGGCATGTTCAGTCCCCAGTCACAGGGCACAATATAGAGGAGATTCTGATCTGTCTGCTCCCTCCCTGGCCCAGCTGAGATGATACAAAGTCTACTGCTGGAAGGCTGCGTACTGAGCAGGCCTGGCTTTGTGAACCAGAGTGATCAAGATGGCATCAGTTGCAGAAACCCAGGATTGGCAGCTACCACATCTCTGCTCACCTGTTCTCCAGTGCAATGTCTCTGCACAGACTCTGAGAAGCTCCCTGATCAGCCCAGATGTCTGCAGTGGAGGAGAGAGACCCCTCACAGCTCCACTTGCCTGAAACATTTATTCCTCTCCTAAAAAGCAGTGCTCTTTTGGGTTGTTTCTATTCTGCTGTCTTCCCCTTTTCCCAGCAGTGTGAATTGCACTGGGACCCCCAGCTTAATCTCTGAGATGGTGGGTGGTGTTTGTGAATAGGAATTGGCTATGCCCTGTTTGATTGAGTCAGTAGATGCTGTAATGAGCTATATAGTTGTTCTCCCTGTCAGTGTTTGATACTTTCAGCAAAGAGCCAAGTGCAGAAATGTTCTTTTGTGCCTTTAATAGGCTCTAGCCCCTTAGGAGAAGCACTTGAATGCCTCAGACAGTGTGAGGGGCCTTGTAGCTCCCAGGGGATTGCTTGTTCTCCACCGCAGCAGAGGTGGGTGGAGGAGCAAGGCTGGGCCAGGTTAGGTTGGACAAGCCTGGAAGGTTCTGCAAAGTCTTGGCAGGGCTTGAAGGTTGTTTCCCAGGCCCCTGGGAAAAGCACTGGGAAGGGGGCCAAAGTGTCCTTTCCAAATTGGAAAGACTGCTTATGGGGTAGGGGTCTTCTGTAATTCACCAACTGGCTATGGGGAGCAAGCTTCACCCCTCTCTTGCTATCACTGCCCCAGGAGTCTCCCTCCAGTGCTTGTTTGCAAAAGGGTACCCCAACCCCATGCTCAGCAGCAATGAAACCATGGGCTGGGAATCTCAGCGTGACTTTCCAGTGAAGGGATGGGTGCTCCACCAGATCTCTGGAGCTCACACCCACACTGTACTCTCCCCTCAGTTCTGCCCATGTGGGCTTCCTTGCCTCCTGAGTCAAGCTCTCAAATCTCTCTCTTGTGTAACTCATTCTAGTCCTGAGGGCTTGGGATCCAGTCCACATGTCTGACCCACTGGCGTGCATCTCTGGGGAGTGCTGGCAGGCAGGGGACTGCCAGACTGCACACCCCTGGGTCCACTGTAGGTCCTCAAGTGGAAAGGTGTGGGCCCCACTCTCTGTGGAAACCTCAGACTGGAGGAGGCTCCCGCTGGTAAGAGGTGGCTGCTCCCGTAAGTCTCAGCTCAATCTGCCCTCCTGGCTGCCATGGGTGAGAGAGGGGTGGGGGTAAGGAGGGAGAGGAAAAGAGTCTGAATGGAGGATAGCCAGGACCTTGGCTCCTCTGGTCCCTGTCCTAGGAAGGGAGCCTGCACGGGATGTCCAAGCTCTGGGATCATGCTAGTTCTCCACACAATTCAGTGGTTGCAGCAGCACTTGGGCTCCTAAGGGTGGAAAAGCTCCCAAACAACTTGGTAGCCTTCGGATTACTGAAGGTGTGTGGGAAGGAGAAATGGAATCCCCCCTTATGCCTTCACTGGGCTCTGAGCCTCTCTGGGTTTGATCCTTGCCAATATCTTTTCTTCTTTCTCCTTTTCCTGTTCTGCTTCACAATTTCCCTCTGTGAAGTCCCTGACAAGCTCCAGCACTTCTTCCTCTGAACTACACATAAGCTGTGCCCATTCCCCCCTCTCCTTTATCTGAAACCCTTCCTTCCCTCCAGCAAGTGTTGTGTCTATCAGCCATCCTACCCCTTGCTTCCAAGAGCTTGTGAGACTTCAAGTGAGCAAGGGAAGGACAAAGATTGATCAGTGAGGTAAGAGAGGGAGAGGAGAACATTTAGGGCTTCATAGGCATTTGCAGAGACATTGGCTTCTGCTCTGAATGAGATAGGAGCACAAGGGTTTTGAGTAGAACAATGAAATATTCTGACATGTGTTAATAGGATTTAATTGGCTTTTATGTTAATATAAACTATAAGGGTAAGTGTAGAGTCAGAAAAATCAAAGGAGACTTTCACAATCACCCAGGTGAAAGATGATGGTGACAGTCTTGGGGAGGCAGTGAGGATGATGAGAAGTAATCAGATACTGTATATATTTTGCTTATACATACATCAAGATTTGCTGATGAATTATGTGTATGATATGCAAGGAAAAGTGGAGTCAAACTTAATCTCAAGGTCTTTTTGGCTTGAACAATTGGAAGGATATCATTGCTGGTTTTCTCAAAGTTCCTCTCAGTTTGCTTGAGGCAAGGAGGGTTCCCTTCCAGGGCATAAGAGAAGGAAGGGAAAATGCCACCACACTCTAACAAATATCTTCAAATAAATTTCCTCTCCTCAGTCTCTTTAATTCCAACCATTTTATAATGTTGAAGAAGTTATTGGGCTGTGTGTCATAATATTGACCCTTTGAAAGTCCTACATACATGCAGTGGCAATTTACTTTGGAATACAAGAGTATTTGCCCCTTATTATTTCATTATTGTTCTCAGCTGAATAGAAACAGAAATAGTCACATTTTAACATCCTGTTTATATGGCTAAATACATGATCATGCACACACACACACACACACCCCAAAACCAAGACCATATCTCTGATACAAATTTTAATATTTTTTATTTTTACTGCCATGTCATTAAATACTTTTTGAAAACCTGAGTCTTCTACTGATGTATTATTGCATAATGTGGCCACAATATGTATTCAATCATTCTCCATTTAGGATTTTAATAAACTCATCATTCTATAGCTTGCTAAGGTAAACTTCCCTATATATTAATCTCTGTATACATATCTGAATATTCTCAAGATCACTTTGTAGACATAATATTAATAGATCTATGCTAAATAACATCATTAAAATGCCTGATACAGTTTACATAATTAATGTTCAGAAAAGTAATTCCAATTTATATCCTCATCAGCAATATATTAGTAGTTTATTTCAATGTAAGCTCAGCATCACTAGGTATTATCTTTTTTTAGAACTTGGAGTTTGGTTGTAATTTTTTTTTTCAAATCCAAAATAGTTTGCTGAGCTATAGCAATGAAAACCTATGGCTTTATGGTATGTTATTCCAAGTTAAAAATGTATTAAGTAGGGCTAATATGTACATAAAACTTTAAATAGGTATAGATGTAGCAATGTAAAAAGATAGGTACAACACATAAATCATTTTTAATATCCTTTGCAGGCTTAAAATTCCATACCCCATGATCTATTAAGGAAAAAGAGCAAACTGTTTATCTGTGGTAAATAGCCTGTACAATGTTAATTCTTGACAGACCCCAAGATTTAAGTATAGCTAGGCACAGTCATGTTGCTCATTTTAAAGAAAGATAAACTCTCCATGAGAAAAGGTGATTCCTGAGCAGACCTTAATTGATTTAGTTTTATTTATCTTCCTTGGAGGAAAACCTAGCACTCCAAAGATTGGTTTCTGATATCGTTTTCTGAAATCAGATAAAATGAAGAAATAGTCACACACATACTCGAAGGAATAGTCAACAGTGGCTGATGGATTTGGGATTTTATTCATCTAGGTTAGGAAAACAAGGGCATTGGAGAGAGAATTTTTTCTTTTTGGAGAATTTATTGAAAGAGTGCCAGTAGTATATTGTTATCATTGCTATTATTATTAGTCCTCAAAACCTCACCTCTGAAGACTCCTTTCTAGTCTTCAGAGCCTTCCTCACATTAGTGACTACAGTAAACTATATACATTCACATTCATTTACTGCATTCACTGGAATCTCCCTTTGTTTCCAGAGGACTCAGTCACAAATATCAATATACATTCAGATCAGAACAACATCCATTACTGCACTGAAGTCCACATTTCCCCCATTTTTCATAGCTTATTTTTAATAAACAATTATGTTTAAAAAGCTGTCAGTTAATTAGAGCTTACTATGTGATAGATATATTAAAAGTTTCAATAAGTGCATCGCCAGAAATACTGTGTCCTAAGCATTATTATCCTCATTTTGTACACAAGTCATTTGAGACTTGAATAAAATAATTACATATGCGTTTAAATGAATTGAGAAGGTAGGATGAAGTCCCAACCTTGAAGTCATATTACATGTCCTCAGTCACATGGCTAGCAAACGGAAGAGTTATAGTCAATCCCAGATCTGTCTGATTCTCCCACGCTCCATATTTATCTTCACAAGGATGCCAACAACTCTCAGAAGCAGTGACTGATAGTTCTTTCTTCTCCCTCTCAGCCCAGCATCAGCACATAGAGAGCACACAATCCATATCTGTTCCAGGGCTGAAAGCACAACTTCACATTGCAAATAGCTTCCCACTAAAGTATTGTTCTGTGAGTTCTGGTGCTTGTAGAATGTCAAATTTGACATTTGGAATCAGAAAATATAGGAACGACTTCTGGGTAAGAAGCAGAAATCACAACTTTTAGGAGGAGGTTTGTGCCTACACTTAACTAAATCCAAAAGCAGATTTGGAGTAGGGGGTGAAGAGTGCCTCTCTATTGAATTTTGTACTGTCAGGTTTTATATTTGTTTTGTTTTGTTTTGTTGAGTTTTGACAAGATGCCTGGTTATCTGAAAATTATGTAAATTCAATAGCCATTAAATCAAGCACATCATTCATTCATTGATCTATCCAAGAATATTTATTAAACACTGTGTAAATGCAATTATGTGCAAGACAATGAGCCAGGTGCTATGAGAATTACAAAGATGAAAAATATAAACCCTGATCTCAAGGAATTTGGAATCTACTGGTGGAGATAAAACATGTAGACAATGACAAGATCCAAAAAGGAATATATATCTCTAAGGAAAAAATTGGTAGTTAAAAAGAATTATGGCTTTCAATAAAGAGGTTAGGGGAAGAAATGTAGAAGACATAGCGATTGAATTAAGAAAGAAGGGAGGAAAAAAAAACAACAACTTTTTTAGCTACCTAAAACACACTGGAAATTGTGGTTAGTGTTTTAATATTTGTTTGAAAAATTTAATATTCTGGAAATCCTTTCAAGTGCTTAAAGCAAGACCCATTATATGGAGGAAGACAGGGAGGGACGAGAACATGGAAGGGCTTAATGCTGTGTAGATGCTGTCAGAGCATAGCAATTATAGTGCTTCAAGAACTATAATTTCTGAATGTCCTGATGACTTCCTACTGCCAGCATATGCATCTCTGTGCCTGGGAATTTTCTTTGAAACTGCTGATGTCTACTCTGACAGAGACTGTGGCAGGCTACAAATACCAGGGAACTGACACTGCTGGGACAAGCCCTTAATCAGCAGCTGATGTGAGTTGGTGTATATACACCTCAGCTCACTCACCCCTCAACTGGGAGAAAAGTCCAAGAATTTAGCTCTATTTTCCCCATAGAGCTAAATTCCAGTTGTCCACTGTGTAGCTGACTTAAAAACATATTCCCTTCTGGGGATTACTTGCCATTCTCCTAACAGTGTTCCCTGCATTTCCAAACACACTTTTTGCACTGGAATCTTTTCTCAAGGGGAACAAAATCTAAGGCACACAGAGAGCTTAAATTGAATACTGAAAGCCATGGGGAAACTTTGTCTTTTTTTTTTTAAGAGGCATCAAAGTTATGCTTTAGAAAAATCAATTATAATTAAGTGAATACCACTCCCTTTGAAGAAAAATGACCATTTCACAATACGAAAAGTAGTTTAATAATATAGCTTACGTATTTTCTACTACAACAGAGGGAAATGCCTGAGATCTGGTATCATACAGTGTTTTAGAATGATAGCCTTTCTTGTTCATTTCATGATATCTTTTAAACTCTAGATCAAAATATTAGACATGATATTAATATAACAATCTCATGCATGTGCTGTTTGGCCCTCATTTTGGCCACACAGCACACATTTATTACTGTCTTTCCAATAGTATTACACTATTATTGGGAATAAACAAAGCCATCATTTTTAAATATGGCAAGTTAAATGGTACCATGTAGAACTGCTGTTTCCATTACTGTTATTGGTCAACATAAAAACTAACCCAATGAAGATTTTTTGAGGGAGTATGACTTACTTGGCAAAGCCAAGTGCTGGCTGATATACATGTATATGGAATAACCCTTGCCCTTGGGAGTTTGCAATCTTAGTAAGCAACAAATCATGGAAATAAAATAACCAGAGAATAATAAATAATAAATGACAACAATAAAGAAGTCAATAAATATGATGTTGATACCTGTTAAAGCAAAAATTATTGATGATGTTTTTTAAAGACAGTAAGAAAGATTTTATTCAAGTGAGAACCATCGTGGTAGGTATAGGGACTACTGAAACGAGGTCTTGCAGTGGGGGAGAGAGATTGGACCCAACTCCAACTCCAACAAAGACAAGTGGGGATTTATAACCAAGGAGCAGGGTGGAGGTCAGTGGGTGGAAAATTACTAAGAGGAAGCATCACGGGTGAGGGGGATTCTTGTTACACTGACTCAACAGAGTTCTTGCTGAAGGCAGGCCAGGGTGGGAAGATATTGAGGGTGGTCAGATAACAAAGGCGGGGGATTTTCACTAAACTGACAGCATGATTGTTGCTCAAACTGGTTTCTAGCCTAGATTAGAAGTGCAAAATGTTTCTTCTCCCCCTCAAACCTAAGCCTGATTCTTATCACTCTCAAGCCAATTCATGGTAGAAAAGACGCTAATGAGAGGAGTGTGCCAGAAAGACAACCAGGGGCAGGTCCTGGGTCGTCTCTGCCCAGGAAGCATGACTAGGACAGAAAAAGGAGAAAGCGAACTCCATGTCTCCATGGAGACAGCTGTGGCCCTGTCAGGGGTCTGGGATATGACCAATCCACACGAGTCTTCACCTGACTGAGTGGTGGGAGAGGGAGGCAACTTGAGAGCTTCACCAGTGAATCCTACAAGAGACCTATATTGGGCAATTTCATCTGGAAACATGAAGGATGTTTGCATAAAGAAGATGTGCTCTGAGATTCACTTTGGAGGATGGATAAGAATAAAGATTTAAGCAAGCAAAAGACATCAGATGGGAAAAAATACAAACACACACATACAATGGCATGTAATAGGAATGAACCATCCTCATTTTCAAGTTTTCTTGGCAACACCATTACCCATGTGAGAAAGGCAGAGCCATCCTCACTATCTTCGCTGAGTCAATCAATTCCTAGGTCCTGTGAGTTCTGCCTCCTGCAAATCACCCACTTCATCCCCTCCTCTCCATGCCCACTTCCTTAACTCTGACCTGATCCTGTTTCACTGGGATTATCACAGTACTCCTTTAGCCCTTGCTGTAGCTTCTGACACATGGTTGCTGCTTCAGCAACGATTTTTGTGTCAATTTTTTTTGAAAGCAAAATATACTTTCCACTTAATATCAATACAAAATTTATTCCTAGCAAACACTTTCTAACAATGTTCTCTTTCTACTAAAACACTTAAAATTTATGGATAATAAAATATGACACATATCCTTTTAAATAAATTGTCATTTTAGAAGAAAAGAAGACTTCAGAGAGCAAAAATGAATCAAGGTCTTGTATCCAGAGTGGTAAAAAAGAAAAAGTAGTGAAAATGGCAGACAGCAATTCAAAGAGTTGGTATATAATAGCCAAATTAAATTTAGAAGAAAAGACCTTTGATCCATATAAGGTAGGAAACTATAACAGAGACCTACACGTAAAGCTTGGATCTATGAATGACTACAGCCTCAGTGAAAGAGTAATTAGGAAAAAAAAAAAATCCTACCCTATCTTCCCCGCACTGGACAAAAGTAGATAGCAAAAGAATTTACCTGACCTGGTTCTGCTTTGAGGGCAAGGGAAAAATTAAGGTCGCAAATCTGCAAACTTGCATTTAAGAACATGTAAGGTTCAAAATCATATCAACTGTGATCGTGGTCTGAAAACCATAAGCATATAAGTTAATTAAAAATAGTCCCAAAATAGTTTGTGTTTTGGCAGAAACAAACTCAAAGACTCTCATGAAAAAACCATTCTCTATGCAGACCTCATTAGATCTGCATATGTAATGTCACAAGTGTAATCTCATTTTCAAGACTCACAACTAAGTCAGCAGGAAAATCCAACATAAGTAAGATCCAAAACTGAAAAAAAGGCAAAATTCAAGCTCAAATATTGAAAGTACATGAAATATACCTCAACATTAAAAATGCATCAAATATTGGAAATACTGGTTACAAAATATAAAGCAAAATTTCAACATAATTTCAGAAATAAAAAAGACAGTTTTTTATTTTATCAGCCAAAGAAAATAATACAAAATTATCCATGATTATTTGAAAAAGTAGCAATTACATGTAGAAATGAAAAATACAATTGTTAAAATTAAAAGCTAAATAAATGTTCATTCTTAGGTGTTCCACAAAAGAAATGGAGATTATGCCCACCAAAAGATTTGTATGAATGTTCATACATTCCATTTCCATAAACAGGAGAATTATTAAACAAATCATGATATATCAAAAATGGAATACTACCCTGTAATAAAAAGTACTATACTATTGATACATACAATAAGATGAGTAGAGCTCAAAAACATTGAGTTGAGCTAAAGCTAGAACATAAAAGTATACATTTTGTATAATTCCATCTACACAAAGTTTCAAAACAGGCAAAATAATCTATGATGATAGAAATAAGATCAGTGGTGGGCAAGTTTAGAAGGCATAATTGAAAATGAGGACTAGAGAACTTTCTAGGGGATGGAACTTTTTTTATATTTAAATTATGATGGTGCTTACCAGGTTGTATATAATTGTCAATACTCACCCATCTGTGTTTTTTTATTGTATTTAATATCTAAGTTGTGCCTAAAAAACCATTTAGAGGGCAATTTTTTAGCACCACTGAAAAGATAATTATTTTACTTATAATAATAGCCAACATTTATTGAGTCCTGAGCACTACTTTATTTTAGACATAGATTAACTCTGTTAATCCAATGAAGTAGGGGTCATTTTCACCCCCCATTTTTCCTATAAGGAAACTGAAGCACGTAGAAATTAAATATCAACTTGTACAGACTATCATAGAGAGTAAATAAATGAGTTGGGATTATAACCTAAGAAATTATACTCCTGGCCTAGCCCATCCCTGGAGATGCCTCAAGTACTTATTAGCTCAAGCTATCCCCAGAATAAATAAATCAGAATCTCTGAGGTCAGATCTGAGTCAGGCATGAAAACTACCGCCCCAAGGAAACTTGCAGATTTACACCCTGGAACACTTACGAAAAGGTTCATAGTATGTTTGTTTGTGTGAGCACATAACTGGAAACCAATAGAAACAAGAGAGAAGCTGAATAATATTGCATTCTATTTATATAATGTAAGACTTTTGAGCACTGAAAATAAAGTTCCTATAGCTATTCTCATGGATATAGATCTCACAAAATAAAATATAGAATGAAAATAGCAAGTTGGAGAAGATTATGTGCAGTATGATGTCATTTATATTAATGTCATAAACTTTTAAAATCATCAATATATTGAGGAGGTGGACTAAAACTATAAAGAAAAGCAAAAGCATTATAGATATAAAATTCAAAACATTTATTCCTTCAGGGGGTCGGGGTAGAGAAATAAAGAGGATAAGTACCTGAGACACTTCAACTATACTAAGATTATTCTATCGCTTAAATTCAGTCATAGATATAGATGTATTCTTTGCATTATTTTTATACCTCATATATATATATATCAAAGTACATTGTTTTGTTATTATTAAATATTTATATACAAATTTAAGAGTTAGAAATATAACAGTTGTACTAACACCGAGAAGTAACTAGCTATTTTTTGAAAAATTGAGTTTATACTATACATACAAATTTCAAAGAATAGATAACATGTTATAATTCACAGGTTCTAGGCTGTATTTTATATGAATAAAGCACTGAACATGCCACTCATTTATTCATTATTTCTAGTTTAAATGGAGGAACACTCAAAAATAGTTTTAAAGAACTAAATATTCCTACTCTATTTCCTTAGAATTAAAATCATCATGTTGCTCCACTCAGCACTGGTTTATGAAGAGATAAAAACATAACTCTTGTAGATCATTGTTCAATTCACATGATCAACTTTTAGCAACCGCTGACATAACTAACACTTGCACAATGCTTATCATGTGCCAGGCCCTATTCTGCTCCTTTGCATATACTAATATATTTAATCTTAGTACATCACTATGTCAAATTCTTATTATTATCTCCATTATGTAGTAGTATAACTAAGGGACAGAGAGTTTACATAATTTGTCCAAGGTAACACCTCTGGTCGAGAACAGGGCTAAGATTTAAACCCAGGCTCTCAAGCTCCGTATCTGGGCTCTCAGTCTACAAGCAATGCTAACTCAGAGTCCCTGATAAAGACAGTGAGATGTAATCCCCTGCCTCCAAAGTGCCTGGAAGAAAACAAACACATCAGTTATTGTTTTACGTTATCAACAGCAAGAGATTCCATCTGCATTGAGTGGTGAAGGCCATGCACAATACACAAGTGACTGTGTAAGGACAGCCGAGAAGCTGATAGCAGAAAGGAGACCCTAGAGTGTAGAGTCTACGCACCTTCCCCTTCCCAGTTGAGGCCTACGCTGAACCGAGGAAAGGACTAAGTGGTATATGTTTTCAGGTCTTGAAATCTGAGACTGTCTTTCTCTCTCCTTAGCAAAAGAAAAATATTTTGACTTCATATAAATTTATTGGTTTTCTCTTTTTCTTTTATCTCCAAATTCTGTTGACACTGTTCTAACATTTACTATTACAAGAGATATCTCAGTCAAACTTCTTCTTTTTCTTTTTTTCTTTAGAACTGGTTTGTCTTTTGCAGGTTTCTTTTTTCTTTGTGATTGTATTTCAAAACCTTTGCAAAACAATTTCAGATATGGTTTTCTTTACATTGGCTATGTTTGAAAATGATGAGTATAGATGTGCATATCCACATACCTTTCTAATTCTGAAAGATTTCTTTACCCACGCTTTTGATAATTGTTTAACTGCTGATTATTCTGATTACAACCTCCCCAAAATTTGTAATTCTTAAGTTGAATCCTGTGTTCTTTGTTTTATGTCTTTTCACAATCATTTTTTTTTTCATCTCTGCATTCTGAGAGAGTTTCTCAAGTTCATCTTCCACATCACTGATTCAGTTTTCCAAGGTAACTCTCTTCATTGACTCCATTGAAAATTTTATTTGGCTATTTCAATTTTATTTTTCTTCTAAATCCTCATTATCTTACCCATCTTCCTGTTTTCTAATCTCAGTTGTCCCCTTTTCATGATTTTCTGAATGTGTTTCAAAGGAGTCATATATTATGATATCCTATTGAGAGTACTAAACGTTTTTCAAGAATTTTTCTTCGTTCAGATAAGTGGTAAAGGTCTTTTCCTCTGAATGTTCAGAATGATAGTGCTTTTTCCTTGTTTTTCAATGTTTTCACATGGGCTCTTTTTTTTTCTAGGGGGATGAGAATAATCTATTCCAAAGGAGGAGAGCTCACAGTCCTTGCCCATCCTGTGGGATTCAAATTATAAGCTATTTGGCAAGTCACTTTGAATAGTTATTGGTGAAATTCCCAAGGTCTCATGGGCTTTCATTGACTTTGGCTCTGTGGCACTAAAATGGTTTAGCCCTCTCACATTATGAACACAATAAATATACAGAAAATAAAATTCCCAGGTTAATAGGGCCATATTCTAACCTTACCTGTTGATATTTTAGTTGTGGGAAGCACACCTTTTAGGATGAACAGACAACCATGAGGACCTTGTGATCCTCCAATCCAGCTAATAAACATACACAAAGAGGTATTGCGGTTGCAGAGAAGAGAGCAGCACTCTGTCTCCCTCAATACAGTTGCAACTTAACTCAGAACTTGCATTTGGATCCAGCAAGCAGATAATAGGGAAGGAACAAAACATCTTTCTATGTACTTTGAGGCAGGTAGACTCATTTTATGCTCATGAATTAAAGTTTTTAATCCAGTTCTATAGTTCTTGCAGTGAGTAGACATTTCTTTCAGATTCCGACAATGAATTGATAGTCTGAGTACTAGCTAAATTCTAAGTTTTCAGCTGTGTCTGTGATTATATTTTAATGTAAAATTTGGAGATAGTGTACTTAATGCTATTATGCAAACAGCTTTGAACTACTGTTGCCCTCATCACTATGGGATTTATATAACACAGGGTTCTTTACCCCCATCCCACCTCATATCTATATTGTTGAACTGAGTGGTGAGTTTCAGCTGCCTAGCCTTTCAAACCTGTCAATAACTAAAGAAAGAGGGTATTGTTGTTGTGTTTGTTGTTGCTGTTTTTGTTGTTTTTTCATGTGTCATGGAATTAAAATTGAAATATTGTTAAACAGGAATTTTTAAAAACAGACATTAAAAGATACTTTAAAGAGCCATTCCATCTACTTTGTGTGCAATGAATTACACTTTCAGAGCAAATCTTAACCAAGATTGGAATGCATAAAACATTCCATTGCAAGCTGTTAGTAAATATCAGTTTCTTTTCCCTTCACTCCTCGGGGTTCTTGGTCAAAGCTAATAGGCTTTGAGGAGCATTTTAAAGACTCTAGTGCCATTTTAAGTACCTGGACATTTCATGAATGGAAATCCCTATCATCCAGTTAAGTAATTACCCATTCCTGTGTTCCTTTTTAAAACAAAAGGATGCTTGGAATAGTGAATTGATTTTATTCTGTCATTAACAGTCAAGGCAACTCATCTCAGTGGACATGTTGCATGAGTAGTTTATGCAGACAACCAAAGGCACTTGCGTTCCATTTTGATGAGAGAGGGTAAAGGGTTAGGAAAAATGGAGGCCAACATCCCAGAAAAGAATGTTATACCAGTTACCACTTAGCATAGAAGGGAACCTAAGAGATCCTGAGGGACAGCAAAGAACACTGTCAACAAAAGCACAAATTTGCCCAGGGCCACTCATGTATCACCCAAACCATTACAAAGCGTTAAGAACAGTGATGATCCCATGATCCCATCACACATTTCACCTCCACAAGGTTTTCCTTTCTCATTAATGGAAATCTCCCATGTAAAAATCTATGAATACGTTTCCTCTTTTTCAAACTTGAGTTGAGATAAACAGCAAGTTTCCAACATCCATAAAACAATCTGTCTTGTTCTTGTGGGCAGAAGGCAAAGGTCACAGAATCATAGGAAGGGATCTCAATTTAGCATCCTCAAGCCTATAGAAGGGGAAATAAAACATCTCAGGCCAGGACTATGAATCAGCTCACAGGGTAGCTCATGGCATAGCTACCAATGAAAATCATAGCAACAGTGGAGACATTGCTGATGTAGCAAAAGATAGACCTGTTTTCCCCCTCTTGAAGAAGAACTATGCACTGTATGTCTGAATAGGGCATTTAAGCCTGCTGCTCTGTCTTTGGCTTCTTACTTTGACTTCTGTTTCACACAAAGCAAAAGGGTATTTTTGTTTCGTTTTGGGTTTTTTTGTTGTTTTTTTAATGAGCTTGTTAAAGTTCTTAGCTGCCTAAGTTTTTCCCTGTGTAAGAACAATGTGTCCTCCTGTAAAGTTAAGATGTTCCACTGAGCACATTCAGCTTTCAAGAAAACTGGATGTTACTGAGGAGTTACACATCTCCTCTAGGTCTGAAATCAGCTTTCAGTTAACTAATTAAAGGGTCAGCTTTTACAATAAATGTCAGGCTTGACAGTAAGAAATTTTTCCATTCCAACTAACCAGTGTATTTCAGACTTTACCAGGGATTAGTACTGAGCCAAAAGCTTTCTAGAACAACAACAAAAATCTCACTAAACTAGCTAAAGGCAAAGCATAAGGGAGAAAGCTTAAAGTTAGCATTTCTATAAAAGGAAGATAAATTTTCAGCTCTCATATTATAGCAAGAAGTCCAGGAATGTGCTTTAAAAGAAAGCACTATGTTTGGTTCTTGAAGTCCCTATTTGGGGCTTCAAGAAACATTCTAGAGTTTACATGAAAAACTGTACCACCAATTTTTTTTGAGAATCCTAAGTATAAAGTATGAAGTATACTAAACACTATGAACAATATTTCATTCCATATGGTAGTATTTTATTTTTCAAAAATAAAAAGTATACCATTTAAGGTATCAGAAAAAGTTAATGCTTGTCCAGATTTTGAGTTGGATTGATGATTGATCTCTGCTTCATTTTCTCACTCTTGGAAGCTTGTGGTTAGACTTGAACCATGGTTATTGAATATATACAATTGACTGTGCTAGACACAGTTGTAGGGATTAGAGCTACAACAGTGAACAACACAGATAAAGATGCTGCTCCATAAAATTTCCATCTCGTAAGAAGAAAAGAGGAGTTGAGAAAAATTTAGGTGGTGAAAAACTATAAAGAAACAGAAGCAGAGCAATTTAATAGAGAGTGACTAGGGGCCCTTTTAATTTGGATGGCCAGGGAAGGCCTCTCCAAGGGTGTGGTGCTTCACCTGTGCTGAATGAGAAGAAGGAATAAGCCATGTAGAGGTAAGAGTGAAGAGCATTCCAGACACAAACAATAAATGCAAAGAACTAAAGGCAGAAACCAATTTAGCATTTTAGGGCCCAGGAAGACATGTTACTGGAGCCCAGTGAGAAGGTGAGAGTGATTTGTGAGGAGGTTAAAGAGGTGGGCAGGCAGGCACCATGCCATGTAGGACCTCTGTAGTGGTGTGCTGGGCCATATTTCACAACCTGCTCACCAGATCTGTAGAGCTCACCAATATCAGTATTATTAAGGGTGAAAATACCCACCTACCCCATGGATGACTTCAAAATACCAAAGGTTTCAAAGCTGGCTCACAAAATCCCTGCAAATCTGACAGTGGCGTGAGCCCACCCAGCAGAGTAAGAACACTGGATTGCATGTGTTTGGGGAAAATCCAAACAAATTTTTCTTCAAGTTTCATTCTTCTGGTTTCTATTGAATGAAAAGAGGACGAAATATCCATCCTCCTTTCCATGAGATAAAAATGTGCAGAAACAATTCTGGCTTTTCTCTGCCTGCTCCAGAAGAAGAGTGACTTGCCTGATTAGTGTATCTGGGAACAGGAACAAGGCATGAAATGCAGTGACTTTCCAAGGCACTGTCTTTTTCAGATCGGCGTGACCACAGGCAGGGAGCACGCTCACCTGCGCATGCAAGCAGGAAAATGTCTGGAGTTGGCTTTGCCTGATAAGGGTTAAGGCTGCAATTCTGAGGGGTAAGTTCAGGGATGAGAAGTCACAAGTCCACGGTGTCCTCATGACCACTGAAGGTGATACTTGGATCTATCTCTCTGCCTTTTCTGTGGATTTCTCAGTTCTAAACTCAGCGGGGAAATCAATGGGTGTCATTTTTTGTACCCTTAAATCCCAACATTATTGTAAGAGCAAAATGGAGTTTAGCATGAGAATGATCTGATCTGATTCATATTTTGTATAAACAGAACAGTATGTCGGAGAATGACAGAGAAAAAGCAATAAGAAAAGTCCTCTCTAAACAGTTATCATTTGTCAAAGACCATGGGATGAAAAAAGAAAAAAAAAACCTGGCATCAGAAGGGTAAGGAAATAGTGTTTCTGGCAGAGAGCAAAGATGCTCTGGTGGAAAAGAGTTTGGTAAATTCTAGAAACTGACAGAGGCCAGTGTGACTGGAACAAAATGAGTGACAGTGAGACCAGAGCTTAATGAGGTTAAGAGTGAGCAGGGCCTTGTCAGGGCTGTGCTAGCACATTTGGCACCTTTGTGCAAATTGGAAAAATGAACCTCCCCAGAGCAGATAAATTAGGGAAAAAAATGTTCTCTATGGGCAAGAAAATTAGAACAAGGTGCTCCATCTACTTTGTTGATATAAACCTAAGCCCTGGGACAGAGCTTGGGTAGCAAGAAGCTGGCTGAAGAAATTCCATCTGCATAACCCACCATATGGACAGTGGGATTTTTATTATAGGTGCAGGAGAAAGTGAATGAAGAGTTTGAGCAGGTGATTGAAACAGCAGAGTATACTAGGTGAGAATACCCAGCTCCTTGAGTTTCATTTTGGTTCCTCTCCTCAATCTAGATAGTAACCTTCTATGTATCCCCATTTCCCTTTCTAAAATAGGAATGCAAACAGGGCCAACTTCATAGGATTGCTGTTAATAATAAATGAGTAATATAGGTAAAGCATTCACAACAATGCTCAACACAAACTATGTGCTTTGTAAGTGTTTGCTAAGATTATTATCTGAATTATATGTTTAAAAGATCATCTGGCTGCTGTGTTGAGGATAAACTTTAGGGGACAAAGAGTAGAAATAGAAAGGCTAATGAGAAATCTATCATATTAGTTAGTCCAAGTGAAAATCATGGTCCTTGGACAAGAGTTGTATTAATGGAGATATAATTATGTGATATGTGATATAGTAGTAGATCTCATACCTACCATTTTATCTCTGAATATTTTAGATGTATCTTAAAAGACAAGAAATCTTGTTGAACATAGATATAATACCATAATGAAGGAGCTCAGAGAATTTCACCCCAAAATATGACTCCTTGGTAAAAAGAGTATTTTGAATTAAAGGCCCTTAGAGATCAACAGGAAGGGGCTTTCCCTCTAGCTTCACAAAAACCAGACAGACCCAGCAAGAACAATTGTCTTTCCTTCCCCACTCTGTTATCCCAATATATTGCAGGAAAGAAGACCAAGAAGGCAACCAGACCTGGCCCAACCCATTTTAAAGACACTACCCGTCTTTCATGTTAATTTAATTTCCAAACAGAATCATTTTTTAAAATTAATTTACTTTTTATTTCAAAATATTAATTAAGGGGGTACAAGTGTTTTTGTTACATGGATATCTTGTACCAGTGCTTAAGTCAGGGCTTTGCTGTGCCCATCACCAAAATAGTGTTCACTGTACCCATTAGGTAAGTTTTTATGCCATGCCCACCCCTCTTCTTGGTTTCTCATGTCCTTTATATTGCTTTGCACTTGTGTGTACCCACCTATTAGCTCCAACTTATTAATGAGAACATATGGTGTTTGGTTTTCCATTCCTGCGATACATCACTTAAGATAATGGTCTCCAGTCCCCTCCACATTGTTGCAAATGACATGATTTCATTCCTTGTTATGTCTGAGTAGTGTTTGAGAGTATGTCAGTTATGTCTGAGTGTTTGTGTGTGTGTGTATATCACATTTTCTTTATCCATTCATGAATTGAAGGGCACTTAGGTTGATTCTACATCTTTGCAATTGTGAATTGTGCTGTGATAAACATTCAAATGTGGGCGTCTTTTTGATAAAATGACTTCATTTCCCTTGGGTAGATACCCAGCAGTGAATTGCTGGATCTAATGGTAGGTCTACATTTATTTCTTTGAGGAATCTCCATACTATTTTCCACAGAGGTTGTATTAATTTTCAATCTCACCAACAGTGTATAAGAGTTCCTTTCTCTCTGCATCCACGCCAACATCTATTGTTTTTTGGCTTTTTAATAATGGCCATTCTGATAGAGGTAAAGTGATATCTCATCGTAGTTTTAATTTTCATTACCTTGATGATTAGTGATATTGAGCATTTTTTCATATGTTTGTTGGCCATTTCTCTATCTTCTTTCAAAAAACTTCTGTTCATGTCTTTTGCCCATTTTTGGTGGAGTTATTTGTTTTTTTGTGCTGTTTTGTTTGGCATGCACAAAGAAATCAAACATCAGTCAGGGATTCTACCCAGAAGGTGGATTAAACATACAAAGTCCAACAAGGCACTGTTGCAAACAGTCAGCCTTATTATTTTGTTCAATTCCCTTTTAGTTAAAAAAAAAAAAGATACTGGAAAATTATTTTTCTAACTTTAATCCATTTCCATTAATCTTAGATTAATTATTTATATTTAATTTGTTAGAAGTTCAATGTTTAATTTTAAAAACCCACCCAGTGCATTAGTAGCATTTTTAATAAATAATATCTAATAACTATTAAAGATCACTCAAATGTACAAAGGATTTAATTTCACAGCACAACTCTTTTGTGACCTCATAAACTGAAACAAAATATTACCTATAAGAACACTCAAAACTTGGACACATTCACAGCATAATCTGTGTTTTTGGTTCTTTCTGCACTTTTAGTGTTGCAAGTACCTTGGCAGCCTATTAGAACCTATGACTCAGAGCATATTTGTAAAGAAAGAATGTCTGGAAGAAGCGTAGCCCAACTTCCAAAGCTAGAAACAGTACTCTACCTGCACAGCATTCCTTAGTCCCAAGAGGAGTTTTGAGGCAACTATGTAGAATACTTAAAAATTAGTTGTATAGTATGACAAATTGGTAAACACTACATCTTCCCCTGTGCCATTGAATTACAAGGGCTGTCTGGAAAGTATCCAGCCATTGTTAATATAACAAAAACAGTTATATGTCTGGATACTTTCTGGACAGCCCTCATATAATATTATCTTCCTGTATTTCTCCCTAGGATCAACTGTAGAACAGGCTGGCCTTACATCAGACTTACAAGAAGTGGGAAGGAAATGCATACTAAATTAATAGACACTCGTGATAAAAATTCAACTTTTTAATTACATATGGAAGAATTAGAAGATGTAGAGATAAGCATGTCCTATTATTTTAACAGTAAATTGTATATGTATAGAAAATTTATCTGAACTGAACTTAAAATTCTGAATGAGTAGACAAATTGGCTTACATACAGTCACACCATGATTCATCCAACATAGTCCCCATCTGCCTTTTTAGCCCAGTCTCCTGACTCTCCCCAGCACCACTGAGTTCCAATTGCACATGTCTTCTCCATGTTCCTCTCACAAGCCATGCTTCTTCATCCCTGATTTCCCTTTTGCTTTTTCTTTCCCTGCCACATTCTTTCCCCACTCTAGTTTGTGTACAAATTCTCTGAGTCTTTAACTCAGCCCAAATATAACCCTTATCAAGCAAAATTAATTCCCTCTCTAATTGCATGCTGCCACCCCCATAGCGACTTGCAGATACCTATTTTATAACGATTAACTAGTTGTATTGTCTTTATTTATATATTTGTCTCTCCCACTAAATCATGAGCTTTTCCCCCAAAGTAACTTGTTCTAATCATTGCTGTATCCCTAGCACCCACTGCAGTTCCTGGCACAGGGATTATTTATATTTGTTATATAGTCATTAAATATGAAATGTCTGATTTCAAATCAAAAGTTTAGTTTATTGTATCTCAAACAAGAAGCAGTACAGTTAATCGAAGTATGTGCCTAAACTATCAACATAGTTTTGCCATCTTAACGGTAGCTTGTTTATGCCAGCAGCAAAGAAGCCTGGAGAGCGAATGGGGAACTCACCCAACTTCCAAAGGTAGAAACAGTATTCTACCTGCACATGCATTCCTTAGTCCCAAGAGAAGTTTGAGACAACTGTGTAGAATACTTAAAAATTAGTTATATAGCATGACAAATTGGCAAACACTACACCTTCCCTTGTGCCATCAAATTACAAGGGCTGTCTGGAAAGGTGTTTTCCACAGCTTGTTGAGAATTGAATATTTTCCCTTGCAAGAAGTGGTACAAAGACTGGAAAAAGTGGTAGTCAATTGATGCAAGGTCTGGTGAAAATGGTGGATGACAGAAAGTGTCCAAATCCAACTTCTATAGTTTGAGCAGCATTGCTCATGAGACGTGATCAATCATAGTCTTGCAAGAGGATTGGCCTGTCTCCATTGACCAATCTTGGCTGCTTAATTGCAAGCATCCTCACCATTTCATCCAACTGGTTGTGGTAGACATCTGCTGTAATTGATTGATCAGGTTTCATGAAGCTGTAGTGGATAATACCAGCGCTGCACCACCAACAGAAACCATTGCTTTTTAATGAATATTAGTTTGGATGTGTTTCGCACTTCGCTTACTCAACATTGTGCTGACCTTGAATTGTTAAAAGAACCATTTCATACATGTCACAATGCAGTGTAGAAATGGTTTGCCTTTATGTCGTGACAGCAATGAAAGGCAAGCTTCGCGACGATTTCTGTGCTGATGCTCGTTTAATTCATGTGGAACCCATCTATCCAGCTTCTTTACTTTGCCTATTTGTTTCAAATGATCCAATATTGTTAGAATAGTAATGTCAAACTTTGCTGCTAATTCAAGCATAGGTTGAGATGGATTCACTTCCACTACAGCTTTCAGCTCATCATTATCCACCTTGGTCTCAGGTCACCCACATGGCTCACTTTCAAGATTAAAATCATCAGAGCGGAACTTCTCAAACCATTGACATACTCTGCGTTCATTAGCCACATCCTTCCCAAACACTTCATTGATATTTCAAGCTGTCTGCACTGCATTGGTTCCAAATGGAACTCATATTCAAAAATAACACGAATTTTTGACTTATCCATGGTTTCACAAAAATTGCTCTAAAAAAAAATGTGAAAGATAATCACAAGCCAAACCATGCGTTTAAAAGACTGAGGATGTACCTTCACAATAAAAATAAAACAAGAAGTGTCAAGTTAAATATCAGAGTTATCAACTGTCAAACTTAGTACTTAAGGAAATCGGACATTTCATACTTAATAACCTAAATATTTGCTCCTATTTGCCATCCTTTTTATTTATCTCACGTAGGTAAAAACATTTTTGGGTGAGGTGCTTTCATTCATCCATCAAACTGTCTTGCTTGAGTGTCTCGTTAGCTACTCACAAAAGCATGATCTTTCTACTCACCTCTTCTATTCAACTAGGTCTTTTGTATTTCAATAACTAGCTCCACACTCCATAGAAATCTGGGGATTATGCTTAGCCCTTATCCTTCCCTCAGCCCAGCACTTAATCTTTCAACAAGTTCAGTTGGTTCTAACACCAAAATGAACTTTGAATCCCCTAGTACCTATATATCACACTAATCCAAGCTACTATCATCTTTTCCCTGGAATACTACCATAGTCTTCAAATTGACACCCTTTCCATCTTTCATTTCCTTCTGATCTATTCTCTTAAGCAACCAGAGGATCTCCCAAAAATGTAAATAAGATCATATCATTATCCTTCTTAAAATAGTAACATTTCATATCATGTATTAAAATTCTAACTACCTATCATGAATTACAAATAGGGCCACCAGATTTAGCAAATAATAATATAGGACACCCAGTTAATTTGAATTCCATATAAACAATGATTTTTTTCAGTATAAGTATGTTCCATGCAATATTTGAAACATACTTATACAAAAAAAAAATATTAACTTTTTATCTGAAATCCAAATTCAACTGGGCATCCTATATTTCATCTAGCAACCCTAGTTATAAGGCCCAGTAGAATCTGGACTCTGCCTGACTTTCTAACTTTATGTAATGTTACTCTTCCCCTTATCTACTATGTGCAATTTACACCAACATCCGGACACTTTTTAGAATATGCTATGTTCTTTCCCACCATAGTAGTAATGCACTTTTTGTTCCCTCTACCTGTAACATTTTACCCTGGGCTTTTTATTTATTTACTTATTTATTTTTTATTCCAGAATATTATGGGGTGCAAACGTTGAGGTTACATACATTGTCTGTTTGCCGACCAAGTCATAGCTACAAACGTGCTCATCCCCCCCAGTGCATACTTACCCATTAGATGTGAATTTACCTTCCCTCCTGCCCGACACCCAATGATTGCCCTGGGCTTTTTGATGCCTGGCTCCTTCTGATCATTCAAGTATCAATTTTAAATGTCATTCCTGAAAAAATGCCTTCTCTGACTACTTTATATAATATTAATAACAGACTGCTCAGTTAATTTTGTTTACAGTACTTATTACAGTTCAGTGATTGTTTTGACTTGTGTATTTAGTTGTTGGTTGTTTATATTTTTAACTGTCTTTCCTACTACTAATGTAATCTACCTTTACAAGGGCAGGGAACTTGTCTATCTCATACCGGGTAATTGTTTCAAAGTATTTGTTGAATGAGTGAAGAAGAGAAAGAGGGGATTCAATTCCAACAGATTTTGGTTTGATGTCCAGAATCAGAATTTGGATAAAGCTTAATGCGAAGTCTTTGAGTCTGATTGTCTGAGTTTGGAATCCCAGTTCTTACAGTTTGTGGAACTGTGAGGAAGTTACTTGACTTTTCAAAACATTATTGCTTCATTATTAACACTGGGATAATATCAGTACCTGCCATATAATGCCATTATGAGAACCAAAAGAGGTAAATTTTTGGTGCTGCTACTCAGAATATACTCAATGTTAGCCATTGCTATCACTATTGCTGCTGTTGCAATTCTATATGCAACCTAATTTACCAACGAGTCTTTTAGACACTATCCAGATCTGTGACACATTCAGCAATGTTTCCATTTGAGAAGGTTCATGAAAAATAAATATGTTTGATAAGAGGTAGTTTGAGAATGAGGTGGATATGGAGAATAGATACACACATTTTTCTCTCTATGTTCCCAAGTAGACGAGGAACAAGCCGAGAACAGATGTAAAAGGGCTGTTTTTCTGGTGCCTGAACTTTAAGGCACTTCTAAGATTGATGTTAGTAGTGCTGGAGAAAAATTAAAAAACAAGCAGGGGAAAAAAAGGTAACCAAGTGGCATTAATGTACAGATGTCTGGATGATGGCTCGACAGTCTAGGGCCACCACGATCTGCACATGTAACTGCAATAAACTCACTGGAAGGCTATCACAATGTCCTTTCTGATGTAGAGCATCTGAAGCTTAGCATATATGTGTTAAAAACCCTGAACTGTTTTTGAATAAAATCTAAAGGACAGACCTCATGTTAAGTAAATCGAAGGGAATTTTGAATACATTCTATTTTCTCAACTCTGTTCAAAATAAACCCCAGAATCCAGATGCTTTTGTATAATCCTAAAGCTAAATAAATTGCTTTTGCAGACACACAGTTATTGATTTTAAGAGCAATCTTCCTGCAGCACAGAGTATGTAAAAAAAAAGAAAAAAAAAAAACAAATAAAATATGTCATTATGTGATTCTAATTGTTGGAAAAATTTAGGTTTTGAAAATCAATCTTTTCTTCCCAGAATGGAGAGAGAAGAAAGCTTTTAAACCCACTCTAAACTATTTTTGTTCTCTCAAACCAAAACACAAAGAGGCTTGCTCATTTTCAATTGAATTAAAAATAAAGTCACAGGGATGAGGAACAATATATCAACTTTCTGTTCAAAATGCATGTTTTCACTATTAGATGTAGTGTCATAAACATGATGCTATTGTAACTGAAATCAAGCTTTAGATACTCTGCCAAATGCATGTTTTTCAGTCATGCAAATAGTGTCCTTTTGAAACATGTATTTATAACTTGCTCTGAAAAAAAAATGTTCAAAAGGATTCTTTCCTTCTTTTTTAGGTCCACTGTTTGTATAACCAACCTCATCTCAGTAATATTATCGAGCTAAACATAAATGTGGCTTTCATTTGACTAGCCACAGCCAATTATGCTGCAAATTCCAAAGCTGATCTTTACCAACCAAATTTACCTGGGAGAGAAATGGTGCAATATCAAAGGGAGATTTGGTCTCAACTAATCAAACAGCATTTACTTGTTTCCAAAGTTCTTTCAAAATCAGACATTTAAATGCAGTCATAAAATAGAAGGAGAAAGGTAGTACAGAGTAAATTTCAAAGCAGCAGTTTAAAAGAGAGGCAGAAATCCTGTTCGTTATTAACTGAATATTTGACGATATAATACTTCCCACACACTCCTTTCAAATTATACCCCTCATGTCTATGGAAGATAGTCATAATTGCCTAAGAAATTTAGTCAAGACTATCCAGTTACATAACACCAGTAATCACATGGCTTGGAAACATTTTCAATGGTGTAGACTTATAATCAAATTGTAGGTATCATAACTGGCACAATAAGAATAACTCATACATCAATATATCTATTAGTTATTTGTCCATAACTAAAGGACTATTTTTAAGGCAACCCTTAACAACTGAACATAAAGAACTGGTAACTATCAGAATGTAATTATCAAACATTGAACTATAGATGTAAACTTGCAGGTGTATTCATATGCATCCAACCATGCATTACATTAAGCAATATAGCAAAATGTTTGAATTTGCAATCATGCAAATCATCTGGTAGCATGTCATTAAAATTGATGATTTATTTTACATATGTGAAGTATTCATAGTTACTTCAATGGCCTAAAAAGCACACTAGTGACTTGAATTAATCAAAATCTCCAATCATATCTAAAATACTAAAAAGGAGTGATACTATCTAGTCCGCATATGAATAACTTTAACCATGATACAAAATAAAACATTATCAACTATACTATGCCTTGTAATGCAACCATGACTGACAATACTCTTCACAATCAATATGTAAAATGATCTTTTATTACAAGGTCAGAAAAAACAATGAACACTGAATGCAGGTTTTCCTGGTTTCACACCCAGGCTCCTCCATGTATTAGCAATATGAACTTGCACATAGGATTTAGCATCTCTGTGCCTTACTTAACCTGTGCATAAAATAAAGACAACCACTTGCCTCATGGAATATTGTTGAGCAATAAATGTAGTAACAAGTAAATAATGTTGGCATTTGGCACAAGCTCAACAAATGTAAGTTTCCTTTTACCTGTTTAGAATGAAGCAAAGGTGTCAACTTTTGCAAAATGAGGAGGCAGGTTTGACATCTTTAAAGGACACTGAGAGCCAATACAAGCTTGATTTGGTATGACTACAATCAATCTTCCAGGCACTTTCAAAATAAGCAACTATCCTTCTTTCTCAATTATAATGCTATAGGAGCTGGAATAAAGTCTAAAAAGAGACTGAGCAGATAAAGACTTAAATTCGCTCAATAAACCCTTCCTTATCATTTGAAAATACTACTAACTTGAAGTAGTGCCTCAGATATTCCTTTTGGGGCACATAAAAGCCACATACAGATGACAGTAGCTTTCTCCTCATATACACCTCCTTACCAACCGTATCACTGTCTTCTCCATCATCAACTAGCTATAACATGTTCAGGACACAATGCCATATGCTAGATATCTACTTCACATCATATAGAATGTTTAGGTTATCACTCATTATCAAGTAAAACCTAAAATACATAACTTCTCAATCCATTTCATTATTTTTCAGTCCATAGAGCATACTACAGACCACCACTCTACCCTTGGATACCTTGTGGTTAACGTAGATACTGCCTTACTGACATCAGATCTTCCTTTTCAGTGATAAATTAACTCTGTGAATTTGTGGTTCACCTTACAGAGACAAAATAGCTGCTAATTTCTTTCTGTGATGGCATATTTAATAGCACAGAACAACAAATATGAGGGCCTAGTAGGCTGAACCATGATGTAAAAGCATTTGATACAGAGCTCTTTAATTGGAAGGTTATGTTTCACTTCCCTTGAGAAGCCTTCCTGACATTCCCTGGACAAGATAGATACTGCTATGACGTTTGACACAAGATTGAGCTTCCCTATCATCTTCCTCTTATAAATCATTGTAGTTTTTGGCTCTTTACCATCAGCCTATATTCTTTGTGAAGACATGGGGTTTACCTGTCCTGTTCTCCATTGTACTCTAAGAAACTGGCATTCTGCTTGGTTTTGATCAATGCTCAAGCATATTTGTGAAATGACTTAAATTAGCAATCTAATGCTTCTCCTCGAGGTGATTAGAAATATCATTCCTCACATTTGAGAAAATGTTTCAACCTATGTATTTTACAAACACACATCACCTTTATTACTAGAATATCTTCTGTCTTACTATGTGCACGTACATACCTGCACTAGTGTAAGACTGATATAGAGAAAGGGTGTCATTAACAACTTTGAATGAATTGATTAGCTAATAAACTAATATTTACCATTTTTATTTTTTATGGACCCTTATTTATAATTAAAATTCCCTATGCCATGAAATAGATTTCTATTGTGTTCCTGACTAAAGTTGTAGCCCTCCAGTGGTCAAATCCACTTTTTCGAAATTTTCCATTACAGAGTCCATAAACCTTGAAACTCCAAAGGAGTGAGAAGATTACTGTCAACGTATTTTAAAGGTAAGTGTTGGTTGTTTTGTTTCTCACTAAATGTTTATGTAATAATAGCTTCATACTTAATATTCTTCTGTTAAAGTAGATACTATACTTGATTTAAAATAAACATTTCTAGTTAAGTGCTCATATATTAATGGTTTTGTTCTTAATACTCTTCTATTAATGTGCAAACATTCTAAAATATCTCCTAGCTCTTCAAGTGTCATTCCACAGTTTTTGTTTGTATTTAATTCCAAGCAGATTTTATCTTCTCACAGGCTTATGTTAAAAGAAACTAGAAATTTGTAACAGGTATCATAATTCATAGAGTCACATTAAGAAAGCACAGAAAGAATGTCCATTTCTGGTTCAAGAGGACATTTGTGTAAGTTTCTATTTGTTTAAACATCAAGAATGGCCAAGTTATCTTAATGTAGTTTAGGTAACCAGAGGCAGTATGATGAGAATTCATGTCTAGATTGTTTTTCCCTGTGAGCTCCAGATCTTTTATGGCATTTTTACATACTCCATCTGGTTCTGAAACCCAAAACAGCCTTCTATATTTGAACACAGGAATCTTGTATTGAAACCATGGCCTGTTCAAACCATGTGAGGGCTAAACTCTCCAGCCTAAAGATTAAGAGTCCATCAGGCCCAGTGCTATGAAGAGACAACAGCCTTACCTCACAAAAATGTCTGAGGAGTCAAAGGAAGGTGACCTGGCTAAGATTTAAAATAATTCCAAAAATTTGCCAAAGTAAATTCATCAAAAAAACCAAATTAAAACTCTGTGAATTTTTATGGCTGCTTTCTTTGGTATGCCTATATGGTTTTAACACAACACAAGACTATCAATGGAGGTTATAACTTCAACACAATTTTAAAGGATCACCTTAAATCTGTCAGGTTAAAGTAATAAGATGCCTTCTGTTAAGCAAGTGAGAGAGATCACTCCAGAACCTACAAGTTGTCTGTCTGACTCAAGGAATTAAGACAACAGAAAAAGCAAGCTTTGAAAAAAATGCCCAAAGTCCCCTGAGAAAACATTCTTTGGTTATATGTAGGTAACCATGAAGATCTTCTTACCAGTTATGTTAAACGTAATTTAGCAGTGACCCCACAAATCCCTTCTTTTGCGCTGGTAGGTCTGCAGTTTATACTGCAAAAAAAAATTATACAGCTGACCAAAGTAGCCAAGTGAGTGGAATCTGGAACATTTCTTTATAACCAACTTTTTTTCCCCTTTGGAGTTATGATTTAAGCGAGGCAAAGCTAAGCAGTGATTGCTTAGTAACCAACTACTAGGGACTGCAGATTAACATTAGTTTACCTTTTGTTATGCCCAAATCTTTCATTTGCTACCATGAAAATTATGTCTGATACTACACTTAGACAATTATCATTCTCAAAAGCTTTAGGATAAAACTGCCATATATATGCAGAAGTCAGTGCCTGTCAACTATTAAATTTCACACACTGATTCTCTTGAAGCATTCAAATAAGACCATCCATGGGGCTGTATTCTTCATTTAAAAGCAGGGTCATCTTCCCCAAGGAGGCAATAGTAAACTCCAGGAAATTTCTACTACTTTATTACCATTACTATTACCTGGGCTTTTGGTTCCTGGCACATTCTTTAACGGTTCCTTCTGTTATTTTTTTAATTAATTTTTCTCCCTCTTCTCTTACTGTATTATTCTTTCCTCCTTTTTACCCTCTTCTGGATATGCAAATGCACACCTATTGCCTACCCTCGCCATTAGCCATTAACATAGTGCATAAAAATGCTTGAGCCCCATAAGCCTTAGTTTACAAAGAGTTTCTTCATTAGCTTTGGTAAAGTGCCTACTGGCTTTTGTTGACTGTTGAGTCTAATTATGTGGTAGTTTACTAACTTTTATTGAATGCACTTAGTTAACCTTCCTTTAGCTTTATTAGGTAGTAAATTTGTTAATTTGGCACAACCTTTTGCTTTCTTGGCTTGGCATCCTGGGTTAATAATTGCTTCCCTATAATCAATGGGTTTACTCACTTACTAATAAATGCTCCTTTACCCTCCTAATTGTAGATCTTCATCTTTATTTAAAAGCCAATTTAGAAAAAATGGCTTCCTTGCCTCTTTAAATTTGGACACTTAGTAGGAAATAGCATTTCCTTCATCTAATAAGCATTATTGAGTGCTTAACGTCTTTAACTTTGTGCTAAGCATTACAGAGAGAACAAGGCAGCTTCAGACACAATCTGTCTTCAAGGAAGACCTTAAGCTCCCACCCTCGATTGCTTTATTTGAACTATGCCCTGTATCTGAAGTGTTTTATGCTCCCCTCAGTGCCTATATGGTCCACCTGGCAGATATATCTACCTCTGCCCACCCTCAAAGATCAAGTTCACATCTTGTCCTTAGTGTTCTGAACCCTCCGCCCAGGGAAAGTCAAATTAATTTTCTCTCATGAACTGTATTCCCAAACCATTTTATACATACCAGTGACGATGGTGAATAATAGTTATGTATTAGGTATAGGTCCTTATATTTCTATCTCTTTCACCACATGAAACTTCTTAAGTATAGAAAATATATTTCTGTAAATTTCAGCATTCCCAGGGCTTAACTCAGAGCAGATCCATACTTCTGTAAGTCAGAATTCCAGAGACCACAACTCCAGTTTCATAAATCTAGAGTGAAGCTCCCACTACATTGGAGAAAGACAAGCATAATCATTGGGCTTCAGAACAGTTCCTAGTGGTACATGGCCTATCCTGAATAAATATTCATTAGATTTTAATTAACCAAATAAGATTTTAATTAATTGGCCAAATAAGACTGGACCAGGATGTAACAGAGACGTGGATCTGCCACTCTCAGGTACTGTGACCTGAGACAGGTTAATTTGTCTGGATGTTAATTTTCTTATTGCTATCACAAAAGGGGTAGAATTAGCATTTGTTTGGGTACCTTGCAGTGAGAGGACCCTGTGATTCTATCACATGGGATTGTTAAAGTATACAAATATCTATATAGAATATAATACAACATCTTGGTAAATGCAAAACTTCCTGACATGGGCAAATATGTATTAGATAAATTTAGAGGAGAAAGAGTTTGGGACACTTGAGACAAAAAGTCAATTACAGTTATTGTAAAATTATCTAGATGATCCAAAGAGATGGAGCATGAGTATAAACTGCACACACAACGTGAACAGGGAGAAATCATTAGCTTTCCTCAACCAGATAGGTCCCCTGGTATATTAACACTAATATAAGTGACCCTAAAATGAGTGGTTACATCAGCTGTTATTCCTAGAACATTCCTAGATAGATATTTCCAGGTGTGTTGACTTCAAAGTAACTGGATATTACATTTCATTAGACTGAGCAGAAGTAAAATTAAGTTTATGGTAAGGATATAGAATATAATCCTCCATAAGATTTTCTGCAAAAGAAAAATAAACATGATAGGCATATTACTTATAAAGGTTGTTCTAATATAAAATTACAGTTGACGAGAAAAATAGTGAGAAGTGATTCGTAGTGTTTAAGGGAATAGCAAGCCTTCTCTAGACGAACTGGGGTACCAAAACACCCACTAGGAATTATAGTTACTCAGGCAATTGTTCAAATCAGTATTCTCCTTTGGGAATGTTAGAAATCCAAATTTAGAGTTCAGCATCTAAATGAAGCTAGGCTAATACTTTGGGAAGAAAAACAGCTTTACAATGGTGATTCAGAAGAGATCCAAGAAGAAACGATGATAAAATTTTGTGTCCATAGCTCAGGCTGGTTTCCATAAAATGACTATATGGAAGTTAAATTTTGAAAGTGGCTTTCCCTTTTATGCACTAGCAATTTGCACCTGCAAACACTAGGGACCATGATGCCAGAAGCAGTTCTGAAGACAGTCCAAGAGGTCACTGGGAAATTAAGTCAGCAAGCAGCTAATTGTTCTGTCCATGATCTAATTAAGGACACAAAGAACTATAATTCACTTTCTGTAGCCATTAAAAGAAATGAGGGGCATGGACTGCCATTATCATAAAAACATAATTAAACATGCAGTACAACTGCAAATAAAGAGAAAAACTGATTTTTCAATAGGCCACAAACATGTTTTAGCACTTACTTTGTTCCTAGCAGGTAATGAATTGACACCACAACTTTGACCACTGACTGGCTGAAGGTCACATAAGGGATTAAAATATTAATGCCTCCTTAGTGGGAGACCTCAAATGAAAACTAATGTTATATGTAGAAAGTCTTTCTACTACAAAATAGTTTTCGAAGTAAGCTTCACATCTGACTCACCTAGATGCTTTTTTAAAGACACAATTTCCAGGACCCACACCAGAAACATTGAATAAAAAAACTGACATCGGGACCCAGAAATCTGTATTTTTAAATGTTTCCCAGGGCTTTGAAGCAGCCAGTTTAGTACCAGCCCAGCACAAGAACTCGGATGACCACTGCAGATCAATTACATTAAACATGAAATGTAAAAGAGCTACAGTCAATTGAAACAATGTCCATTTTATTTCCCAGCTATATGTGTGTCCCAAGTAGCCTAATCTAACATAAACCATAAGAATGATGCTAAATTACAGAAATAAAAACTTCTTTGTCCAATTCTCAAACAAGATTTGGAGCTTTCTTTTAGGGAAAATTAAAACTTGAGACACTATGCACACAAGTAAATCAATAAAGTGATTGACTGGAGTAAAATATCAAATATAGTCTCAAGATCAACCCAATAAATTAAGTGTAGGAAAACAGCCTGTTGCATGGCAACAGTGATGCCATCTTGAGGTGAAACCACCATGATGACCTATGTTTGACTCCTGCATACCAGGGTGTTCCACAGCAAGGTCTTTAAACAATGCCTGTAGCATAGATAACCCCTCATAAAGATGCTTGGCTAACCTCCTCGCTCCTCAGTGGTCATGAATGTCGGCAAGAAAGTCTGAGCCATGACCAGCCGCACATGTCTTTACCCTAAAAGCTTGCTACATAAAAGATACTTTCTTGAGGGCAGGTATGGCAATCTAGCATCTCAAGGCCACCCACACCCAAGACACCATTTCTGTTTGTAAGTCCCTATTAAACATTTCTGACTGAGGAACTGTATTTGTCAGCCTCTCTTCAGTCTCCCAGCTCTCTCAGCCTTTGGGGGTAGGTGTGCATATACCTTCTGACAGCAGAACAATGAGAAAAAGAGAAACAAACACCACCAACAAAAAATTAAATAAAATGCCACAAAGGACACCTTGCTGAGTTTCATTCTATCATGAGTCTTTATATTTCATCCTTGGGTGTCCACTTTTGTTGCACTAGAAAAGCAAGAAGCTGACTGCCAAATAAAACAGCGTTTGTGTTGGGAAAACAGAATAAATAAGAGCCTATGCCTACTATGTGCCATGGTCTGTGCTGGGTATAGATCGGTGGTTTCAACTAGGAGCAATTTTGCCTCTCACAAAACTTTTGGCAATATCTGGAGACATTTTTGCTTGTCACAGATGTGGGGAGTAGGAGGTGGGATACTTCTGGCGCCTACTTGGTAAGCCAAGGATCCTGCTAAAAATCCTACAATACACAAGATGAACGCACACAGCAAAGACTTACATGGCTCAAAATGTAGTAGTGCTGAGATTGAGAAATCCTGGTATAAACTAAAGAATAAGCAGATATGTCCTTTGGCCTTATGAAATTTATTTAAGATAGATCTTAAAAAAATATATAACAAAATATTGTCAAAAGTGCTTTGAGACAAGAACAGAAATTAATAGAACACAGAGGTAACACTGGAACTAGTTGTTCATCTGATCAACAAAAAAGAACAGGGTCCAACAGATGATAGGTACTCAAATTTTTGTTGAATCAATAAAACCCATCCTATCACCCGAGTATTTAATCATAATAGCCTATCGAAATGTTCTTTGAACTTTACACCAACTCCAGCTACAGCAGCCATTCCCCTGTCTTTGTCTGTTCAGGCTGCTATAACAACATACCATAGACTGTGTGCCTTACAAGCAACAGAAATTTATTTCTTATAGTTCTGGAGTCTAGGAAGTCCACGATCAAGGCACTGGCAGTTTTGGTGTCTGGTGAGGACCCACTTTCTGGTTCATAGATGGTGCCTTCTCTCTGTGTCCTCACATAGTGGAAGGGGCTCATGACCTAATGACTTCCCAAAGGCCCCACATCCTAGTACCGTTACCTTAAGGGTTAGGATTTCAACACAGGAATATGGAGAGACACAAACATTCAGACCATAGCAGCTTCCAACACCTTCCTTGACTTGCTGCCCTTGCCTCTCTGCAGTACAAATGGGGCTTCAACCATTTAATCTGGTCTTCTCAGAGTAAAGGTCAGTGGCTGGGATGAAGTGAGGGAGATATTCTCAGATCTATTAAGGTGAAATATGGGATTGTATAACAGCATGAGCGGACAAGGCAGTCAATTAGGTGGCAGGTCTGTATGCTCACATGAGGGCCTTTGTCACCTGAAGAGGTCCTTTCAGAGTCCTCTTACACTTTCTCTCATTGGAACACCACCATTTTCCTACAGAGGCACTGCTTCTTCACAGTGGGTCAGAACTTTTTGGCTCCAGGGAAAGACAGAGATCTAAGTAACCAGAGACAATGGTACTCAATTCTGGGACATTGGCTGAAATTTTTGTAAAAGAAGTATTTTATTTCCATTGTCATTGCTTACGGGAAAATATAGAAGCCTAGAATTGCTGGCAATTGTCCTACCACAAATAAAGCAGTTCCTTCTTGAAAATATTACCTATACAGAGAGAAACAAAGCAGGACACTGTACTAATGACATTATTTAACGCCCAGGATCCAGCAATGCCTGATGCCAGATAACCTGGGTGAAGGGTGTCAATTTGATTAAATCATAATGTGATTAAGTAAAATTGAACACATGTATGGCCCTGAGCTAGACTCCAATCAAACTCATAGATAAATAAGATATGGTCCTACCATTTAGAATTTCACATAGGGAAAAGAATGTTGCTTGTGAGCATCTACCATGTTTTAATTGCTATACCTAGATATTGCATAGGTACACAAATATGTAAGGTCTAAATTATCTTCATTTTATTAAACACTATGCTTAGCAACTTCCCCAAGGTCACAGAATAAGTACATAATCACCCAGAATTTAAACCCAACTATATCTGATTCTACAGCTACTATACTTTGCTCCATGTTATGCTATCTCTCTATAGTTATAATTAAAAGAAAATTTAATTGTTATGATAGGATTCAAAGAAATTTATATTTGTGTGCAGAATAAGGAAAAATATGACTCTGATTGTAAAAATGTTTCACAGACCAAATTTTGAAGGTTTACAGGGTGTGGAGAGCAGAAAAATTGGAAGAGCATCTTTTAAGGAGACCCGCTGATATTTACTGGCCTGTTGGGCCAGGCACTGTTCTAAAAGCTTCACTGTATTAATTCATTTACCCTCACAGTAACCCTATCAAGCGATTGCTCTTATTATCCCCATTTTTCAAGACAACATGGGGCATGGAGAAGTGAAGTAATTTGCCTACATGAGCCTTTTACAGGACCAGGATTTGAACCCAGGTAGTCTAATTCCAGAGCTCACACCTTTCCCTGCTCCCCTATATTGCCTTCCATATGACTGCACACAAGTGACAGTAAGTGATAAGACCATCAAACCATGGCAAAAAATGAATGAATATTGTGATTTAGATAACAGTCCAATATTTGCTTATACACAAACTCATTTTTAAATTGCTCACAGATGACTTATAGAAATTTATTTTTCAAAATACTTCATTTTGGATTTCTAATTCTACACACTATAGATTAGACATGTTTTGCATGTTTTGACAGAACAAGGACAATTTTAAGAGTTAATATGTTATAGTTAAAGCTTAAAACTTAAATAAGGAACAAAAGACAATTCTGACAACTTTGACAAAAGACAATTCATCTATTGGCAGTGCAGGATGGTTTAATTCAATATATTTATTTCAGTAACTATTTTGGTATTCCTACTCTTACTGAGAATAGAAGCTAGAAAGCTAGTCACAGTTCTGTAAAATAAAAACACAAGATAGGGTTATTTTCTTAAGTAATAGTATTTACTTATGTCTATGTGTATGCATGTCTGTACACAAAAACATATACTCATTCATACATATATTAATAGATATATACATGTGTTAGTCTGTTTTGTGTTGCCATAAAGGAAATATCAGGGATTTAATAATTTATAAAGAAAAGGTTTATTTGGCTCACAGTTCTGCAGCCTGTACAAGAAACATCGTGCCAGCATCTACTTCTGGTGAGGGCTTCAGGGAGCTTCCACTCAACACAGAAGGGAAAGGGGGAGCAGACATGTCACATGGTGGGAGAAGGAGCAAGAGAGGGAGGGGGTGGTGCCAGGCCCCTTTAAACAACCAACTCTCACTGGAACTAACAGAGTAAGAACTCTCTCATTACTGTGAGGATGACACCAAACTATTCATGAGGGATCCTCCTTTGTGACCCAAATGCCTCCTATTAGGCCCCACCTCCAACACTGGGGACCCAATTTCAACATGAGATTTGGAGGGGCCAAACATCCAAAGCATATAAGTACACATGTGTAGACACACACACATACACACACAGATAGATGTAATTTCCATTACCTTTTCACATACAGTGGGCTACATTTGAAAAAGGAGAAATAAGTCCCAACAATTTCATCTGAATCTATTTTAGCCTCAAAACATGATACAGAAATGGTTACATTCCACATCAAAACCCTATAACCAAATTTCAAATAGAAATTACTACAAATATCACATTTAATAAACTCTGCTATTCCTACAATACAAAAATTTTATAAATAAATAAATATCACACACAAATTAATGTAATTATATTCTGTTATATTATGTGGACTTTATTAAGAGAGAGTATTGGGTGCAATGAATAAATAGCTGTACCACTTACTATGAGTTTGGCCAAGTTACTCAGAAAAAAATTCACAAAATGAGATGATTGTTCTCATGAATTATCCAAGAAACATCAGCAATTGGAATAAGAAATTGCATCAAAATAGAAACTGTGTGTCCACCTTAATGGAGTGATTCTACTGTTCAGGACTTACATGTAGAAAGTTGCTCAAGCACAAAAACATATATGTGCATGTGTGTTACATGTGCCTGCAGTGTTGTGGCACTCTTTTAATAAAGCCATATTGGAAGCAACCTAAATATTTGTCAATTTGGTGCTGATTAAGTAAATTATGTAAAAAACTTAAAATGGAATAGTATATAGTCATTAAAAATAATGTTTTATGTCTGTATGTATTGAACTAGAAAAATATCCACAATATATTCATCGGGGGAAATGAATCAAGTTATAGAATAACATGTACTTTATGAACCTATTTATAGATTGTCATAATTTACTCATAAATCTAAATATTTATAGATAGTGCAATATCTGAAAAAATATAATTTTCTAACATGTTATAAGTGATTCTCTCTGAATGTTAGAATTTTAGGTAATTTCTACATTACTTCTCTCATACTTGTTTTTACATTGCGCATACAATTGGGCATTTTTATTTAGTAAATATAAAGCTACTTTTTAAAGATGAAAAACTTCGGTATTTTTTGTGCCTAATTAAAGTGAAATTATATTGATTTTGATGCAGAAAGAAAACAACAAATATTTGATAAGTTGCTCTTCTGTGCTGGGCACTGGCCCATAAACATCTTATATGTTATCACATTTGAACTTCATGTCAATATTCTGAGAACCATAGAATCATGTTAACTAACCTATAGTTAAAATGAAAAACTAATGCTGAGAGAACTCAAGTAAATTAGTTCAGTTCACACAGCTAGTAAATAGGCAAAGAAACCAGAATCCAAACCCAAATTATATTCTCTTACCAATACACCACACAAAGAAGGAAAGATACAAAACCAAACCAAGCCTAATCATTAGCCTAAGTTTTTTCTATCTCTAGATTTATTTGTTTTTTATTTCAATTCAATGATTATTTTAAAAGAATATTAAGGAATTTATATGGTTACTTTCAGTGAAGATTTTTTAATATTATATGCAATAATGATAATAATAACCAGCATATATTAACCAGGTCCTTTTCAGAAGACTGACATGGATTAACTCATCTAATTTTTGTAACTAGCCTATGAGTTATGTGCAATAATCATCAGTGTCATATAATAAGGGAGCTATGGCACTGAGTGGTTTATTTAAGTAAACCACTTTACAAGCAAGTTACTTACTTGCCCAAGGTCATGTAGAAAGTAAATGTTGAAGCCAGGATTCCCTTCCAAGCAGTCTAACTCCAAAGCCTGCACTCAGAACCCTGTGCTCAATTTATACAACCAGGTTAGTTCTGACTCTTTCACATGCCTGGGACCTCCCAAGCATGGTCAGGAAACAGTGGCCCTGAAGTCAGCTCACTTACACACTGCCTGCCAGACTACTGAGTCATAATGTGGTGACCTAGGAAGAATGAGAACTGTAGAAAATCACAAATTGAAGACTACCAGAGTCCAAGCAGAAAACACTAATTTACATATGAAAAGATAATCCTCTGTTGACACTTCAAAACAAGGCAATAATTGTTCTTCTAAAGACTGTGTACTTAGGAGCCATTAACAGCCGTTAATAAATAACACACTCCTTGTATTTCTCCTGTACATTGAAATTTCATACCAGGAAGCAACACTTAGCTCCTCCAAATAAATCTGTATCTGATTCAGAACTTAGAATAACAAATATTTAGACTGTTGATGTTACGGCAACCGAAATCAGATAGACCGGGAACACACCGAGCAGCACACAAGGACGTGGAGAGAACAGGTATATTTTACACCGGTGGGCTCAGAGGAGATTCTGCCACCAAATTCTGAGCATCGAGCTTTAGATGTAATGACCTTTTATAAAAGTCTAGCCAGGAAGTGTACAGGTAAGGCAGTTACTGTAATGTACAGATAAGGAAGTTGCTGCAAGGGAGCTGCTGAAAGCTGATTACAGAAGTGAGAGTTGCAGTCATTAAGCAGTTTCAAGGACAGCGGAATTTTCCATTTCCCATCAATGATTTTTGGACATAACATTATTAGAACTCTGTGTAAATATGCTCCATGTATTAGTTACCAAAGGTAAGTAAATAAATAAATAAAAATGTTACATTTCCGAATAAGGAGAATTGTATAAGTCGCCCCTTATCAGCAGTTTCATTTTCCATGGTTTCAGTTACCTGCAGTATAGTATAATAAGATATTTTGAAAGAGAGAAAGAAAGAGAAACAGACCACATTCACTTAACATTTATTACAGTATATTGTTATGATTCTTATATTTTATCATCAGTTATTGTTGTTAATCTCTTATTGTGCCTTACTTATAAGCTAAACTTTTTCATGGGTAAGTATATAAAGAAAAAAACAGTAACTGAGTCCAAGCTCATACCACTTGCTGCAAGACAGCCAATAAGTCAAGAGACAAGGTGTTCAGGCAAGGAATGCAACTTTTATTTGGAGAACCAGCAAACTGAGAAGATGGCAGACTAATGTCCTAGAGAACCATCTTAAGTTAGTATAACTTTAGGCTCCTTTTTATGTTAAGAGAAGGACGAGAAGGGACGTTGCAAGAGGTAACCGAGGACAGGACCACAGACATCTGGGCTTTAGTGAGGGTCTGAGGAGGTTGTAAAACTTCTTTGCTCTCAGTCAGTTAACTATGGATGGGTAGGTCAGGTCACCGTGTTCCTATAAATCTTTAACATAGCATTGCTACTTGTGTGCACACTCTACTTATCTAAGTGCTAAGCCCCCCTTCCACTGTTACATATGGAGTTCCCTACTATGGGCAGTTTCAGACTATGGGGGTCTTGGAATGTATCTCCTACAGATAAGGAAGGACTACTATACCCCAAACTTATCATCAAGTCATATTTGATGTTTTCGTGTAACAGGAATACTAAAATCTATAACAAAAAAGATTGATCTAGGCATTCTCATAGCTACAAAAGGACACATGCCCAGAAAGAACTCTATCAGAGAAGGCATTCCCTTTAGTATTAATCCAGTAAGTACTCATGGTGTCCTGCTGTGCATGCTGGGCTTGAATCCAGGGCTGACTTCTCTAGAGGAAGCCGCAGAAACACGGGCAATTCCTGACATGCAGTAGATTGGGCCATGGGATTCAAACCCCCAGAAGCTTACCTAGGAATGCTAAATTAAAATGAATGAAGCAATTATAGAATTGTACAAAAAGTGTATAATTAACCTTAGTACTCCTTCTCTCAGTTTGAGTTATTACCCGAATGGTTAGTTGGATTGAGCTAATGTTACTTTTAGCCAGAAATGTGGAATGTATCAATCCTATAGCATGATTAGAAACCTAAGTTTTTTCTTAGGTTTTCTTAGGCATCACAAATCATTTTTTAATGATTTTTTAAAGGGGGATGTAAAGGAATTTGCCAAACTCACTACATTCTAATGAACCAAACAGTGTGAAGATTATTAGATCAGAGAAAAAAACAGTCAAACAATTTCGTTTATCATCTGCTTAACATGTAAGGCTTGCTTATCTCTGTCTCACATACATATATGTGTATATATATGTATATATACACTCATGCATCACTGAACAATGGGGATAAATTCTAAGAAATGTGTCTTTAGGCAATTTCATCATTGTGCAAATGTCATAGAGTGTACTTATACAAAACTGCATGATACAACCTACTACACACCTAGGCTCTATGGTATAGACTATTGTTCCTAGGCTACAAACCAGTACAGCACATTACTGTACTGAATACTGTAGACAACTATAACACAGGGGTAAATATTAATATATGTGTATATAAACATATCTAAAAATAGACAAGGTACAGTAAAAATATGGTATAATAATCTTATGGGACCACCATCATATATGTTTCATCATTATGTGGTGCATAGCTGTGTATGTATATATATACACACACACATCTATCTACATATATAATACTATAGTCTGAATATTTATGTCCCCCCCAAAAAAAATTCCTATGTTGAAATTGTAACCCTCAAGGAGATGACATCAGGAGGCAGGGCCTTGGGGAAATAATTAAGTCATAAGGGCAAGAGTGGAGCCCTCTAGATTATGATTAGTGCCTTTATTAAAGAGATCACAGAGAGGTAGCCAGCTACCATCCACCATGTGAGGACATGGTGAGAAGGTGCCGTGTATGAGATGATGGGCTGTCACCAGACAATGAACCTGCCAGCACCTTCATCTTCCAGAACTATAAGAAATAAATTTCTGTTATCTATAAGCTACCCAGTTTATGGTATTTATTATAGCAGCTTCAGTGGACCAAGATATATAGATCTGGCTGTGTATCTATATATTTATATTTATATCTATCTATGTACTGTTAAATAGGAGAAACCATGTCTTACTCATTTTGTATCTTCCAAGGTTTGTATATATATGACATATTTGATTAACTGAATTAAGTTGCCTTTACCTTAAATATGCTTATTTTCATACACTCCATTGAGCTTCACTTCAGTCCTACAGGTGATTAGTCAGGTACCCTCTGTGTTTCTGACCCTTTGCTAGACCATGCTATGGGGGAAGAAACAGGGTGACTTGGTTCAGAACACACTGCTCCAAAATACAGTGCCTTAGCATGCTGACTGCTTTAAGCTGAAGGAATTAGAGGAACGATAAATGTAGGAAGGAATTTCTGACCCCCCTCCGACGCTGCAGCAGGTCATAGACCTTCCTTCACGTGAGCGATTCCTTCCCTAGATCCAAAGGAAAGCACCATTCTTATCTTCAAAGACAAAGGGACATCAAGAGAAATCTGAATGCACAGGCCTTGCTAAGTTTCCCCCAATTTATTACCCCTAGCTTATACCCTTTTTTCCTGTCATGTTTTTCCATAACTTTCCACTTTTCATCAAACCTAATATTAAAAACTTAGGCTTAATCATTTCTTTGAGTCTTCATTTTCTTATGAAGACTCTCATATCATGTCAAATGTATATTAATAAATCCGTATGTTTTTCTTTTGATGCCCTGTCTTTCGTCAGTCTAATTTACAGAGCCCCAGCCAGAGATGCTGGGACAGTAGAGAAAAAGATTTTTTCCACCCCTGTAGGGGTTAGGAGAAGACAAAGGATCTGTCCTTAAGAAGCACAACATGTGATTGATGTGATTTAAGTAAACATGGGCAAGTCAGAGAACCATACAAATCAATGTGCCAGGACAGAGAAAAAGTGTAAGCAGAGTATCAGCCACTAAGTGACATGGATTCCAGCCTTAGGTTTGCCACCAAATAGCTGCAGGAGAGCTTTGGGTTACTAGCTAGTCCTCTCCAGATCTCACTTAACTGTCTCTAGATACACATGTCTGAGCAAGCCCATGAGCCTCTAAATTGGGCAAGTGTTTCTGAAGCATGTCTGTTTCATTTCTATATTCAGCTAGCGATAATACCTGTACTGGTCAAGATGTTTAACTGCAAGCAATAAAAATCAACTCTTGATGATTTGAGTTAAAAAAAGACAAATTTAAGTAAAGGCTTTGGGCACCTGAGAGAGTCACAGAGTCCTAGAGGACCTGGATAAGAAAATGGGCAAAAAAGCAAAAAAGAAGAAGGAAAAGAAAAGAAAAAGCCATGACACATGAACCATAGCCCAAATAATGCCACGGGTCCTGCTGCTACTACTGATTTGGGGATTCCACAGTCTGTACCACTGCTCTGCCTTTAGTGGGGCGCTGGACAGTCCTGATGATTCCAAGACTGCTGCGAGGCCCTGCAACCCCACTGCCAAAAGGCTTCTCCACTGGCCTAGCTTCCTGTTAGACAGAGCCCGAGGGGCCAAGCCTGGGAACATGCCGCAGCCCAGCTGCAAATAAGGTGGGTAGGTTATTTAATAAGAAATATACCCTTTCTTCCCCATCCAGCCCCCCTAAACTTAAAGACAAGGGATTCTCCAAACACAGAAGAGTGTTGCTTTGCTGGCTAGACAAACACTGAGCCTTATTCAAATATGAGAAACCCACCTGTAATGTCCCACTTACCCATGCAAGGACATCATTCAGATATGGTAGAGTATTTGAGCCAACTTTAAATGTATGTTGAGTACAAAGGCATATTTCCAACACATTACAATGAGATCCTTTTTGCTCCCTCAAAACACTGTATTCATAATTTTTTCATCAATACATGTCACATTTGAATGTGGTTAGTGATGTGTTCTGCTTTCTGCCAGCATGACTGTGCATCAGTACATGCCTTATTCTTTGTATTCTTGGCACATTTTAGGGATAACATAAATATTTTGCTTTGTGCGGTTTTGTTTGTGGGGGTTCATAGAAAATAAAAACACATTTGAAGCACATATGATAGTCAAAGTCTAATTTTGTTAATGCATAAAGGATTCATGCAATCAATAAGCAAATTACTAATACCTCGATAAATAATACAGCAAAGAACAAACACAGGCAATTCACAAAAAAAAATATATATATATATAACTGAATTTAAAAAAAACAGGAAAATGACAGTAATCAAAGAAACAGAAATAATATGAAATACCATTATTATTTTCAAAATTTCAAGGATTTTTCCAAACCATAATATAATATATATTACATATAATATATAGATAATATTGGCCAAGGATTCAATGAAATTGGCAGTTTCATATATTTGTAGAGAGGCATAAATTCATAAAATTTAAGACAAAAAATTTATACTCTATGAATCTTAATATTTTGATACCCACTGACTCAGCAATAACTCTTCCAATTATCTATCCCAAGACAAAATGCAGGAAAAAAACTAAAATGTTCACTGGAAAATCATTTATAGTAGTATAATATTAGGGTAAAAACATAAATTTCCAAAAGTTTAGAAGTGCTCAGGACTACTATGAAATATTTACTTAACAATGTATTATGTCACCATTGAAAATGATGTTTATGAAATATACATACTGACATGGGAAATGTTGCTGTATGTATCTTGTACAGACAGGCATTGTAACTAACCACACTCCTCACAATTGTTTCTTTACATATCTGTCTCCCTTATGAAACCTTAATGTCTTCAAAGTCTAGTATCTTGTCTTATCTATCTTTTAATCACTAATAACTAGCACACTGTCACATAATTTGAGCTCTATATATTATTTAAGAATGAAATAAATTAATGAATAAGTGAGCAAATAAATATGTGTATGTCTTTTTTAGAAAATCATTTCCTTGAGTGATCTCTGTGTCTGTTATGTATCTTATGACACAGAACATTGCAACAGAAGACAATTAATCAATATTATGCAGAACCTGTGCTCTAAAATCCTTTTTGAAATTCAATGCCTCATCTGATTAAAAATCATTTTCTTTTCCCTTTTATTTTATTTAGGAGGTATAAAGCCAGATACAATGAGTCCCTCATAAGCTACAATATTGACTGGATTTTCAAAAGGCCTCTATAATATAAGTGAGCCGATAATTTCCAAAGTCCTTGAACAATATTATAAAAGTTACACACACACACACACATATGCAACCTGCCAAGCCATTAGTGCCTGTCTCTCATGCACTTCTATCTCAGTCCTACTAGCTCTGAATATTGCCTGCAGAGGATGCCAGAGAATGAAGAAATGGCCAAGCCTGTAACTGAGCACTGATGTTTTCATGACTTTCAGATTTAAAGGAATGTTGCATGGTACCCACTGGAATTACATTCATGTGTGTTGTACTAGTTGTTTAATCTTCAGATCAGGGAGAGTATAATAGTACCATCCAACTGGGTCAACTGCCAGAATAAGCATGTGTTTCCAAGATTGCATAATGACTAGGACATATGTGCCTACATCAGGAAATTTTCCCTGAAAATTTAATCTTCCTCAGACTCTCAAAAAAAAAAAAAAACTAAAATACTCTGACCCCATAGCTAGCCTGGGGATTTACCTACGTATCATATCAATTATTCATGAAATGTTTTATGCATAAAGAGTTTGTTCCAAGGTTATTTATAGGTATAAATAGGAAAATTTTATAGAGGGCACATATCTATCTATCACAAGGTTCTTATGTCAGGTACACGGGCTCTAAAAGATGGCTCATAATATATAATGTTGCCTGAGTTAATACAGTAAACAGGGGGTGAGGGTGATGCAAAGCTGGAGAACTGAGCCTATTAGTAAGCACAGGCTTTAGAGTCAGAGACATCAGAGTTCAGCTCTTATTAATTCAGCACTTATTAACTGGTTTCCTTAGTTACTTAATCACTCTTGCTACTGGTAAAGTAGGAGACTAAGATACAGGGCTGAGATCAGATGCAGGGGCTTACAGATTGGGTACAGGTGTTAAAATAAACAACCCTCAGGCAGAAGCAACTAGAAGGACCAATAACCGCAAGCAAGAACCAGCTTCAACTGGCTTGTCAGCTATATCAATCACATTACATGAACTTCAGCTAATTACAATATCATTTACATTGCAGTTTTAAAATTTCTCTGCCCTTGAAATCATCATGACAGTTCCGAGACAATCATATGAAGTATGAAAATGGGAGAGAACCCAATTCTAGGAATTACTACCCAAATTCTTAGTAAAAGACAACCCCTTGGTCTTGAATATTCCTCCCTTCACTTAGTAAAACTACAAAAAATCTAAAACCACTTACTCCCAGTGCAGCTGCTCTTTTTTGAGCCTGCCTGCTCTCTCTCCTGAGAGTGTATTTTTGCTTTCAATAAAAAGCTGTCACCTGCTTGGCCAATGTAGTGTGTCCTAAAATTCTTTTCCCAAGGATCACCAAGAACTTGGAAAAACCTCCACTCAGAGGCCAGTAACACCACTATTTAACTCACTTATAAATAGCATTAAAATAATAATAAAAATAATGCCTATCTCATAGATTCATTATGAGAATTAAATGAGCCACAAGCACTTGCTTGGCACATTTTGTGGCTTATGCCAAATACTGAATAATACTATTTAGTTGGGTAAAATTACAAGCATCTGTGTGGAATGGTTAATTTTATGTATCAACATGACTAGGCTAAGGGGTGCCCAGATAGCTAGTAAAACATTATTTCTGGGTATGTTTGTGAGAGTGTGTCTGAAAAAGATTAGCATTTGAGTCAGCAGACTGAGTAAAGAATATCACCCTCTTCAATGTGAACAGGCATCAGCCAATCTATTGAGGACTTTGATAGAACAAAAAGTCCAAGGAAGGGAAAACGCTCCCTCTCTTCTTGAGATAGGACATCCATCTTTTCCTTCCTGAAATATCAGCGTTCCTGGTTCTCGTGCCTTCAGACTCTGGGACTTACCCAAGCAGCCTATCCACACCCACACCCCCACTCTCACCCATATCTTCAACTTCAGACTGAATTACACCACCAGCTTTCCTGGTTCTCCAGCTGGCAGACAGCACATCATGGGTCATGAGCTAGTTCTCATAATAAATCTCCTCTTATGTATCTATATATATTCTATATATAGATAGATATATAGTTGTGTTCCATATATAGATAGATATTTGGTTGTGTTTCTCTGGAGAATCCTGACTAATGTACTGTGACTCAGTTTATTAAGTCAATAGCATCTGACCACAGTGGAAAAGGCTTGCCAATCGGAAATGCCAATCTGCTTTATTTATTTATTTATTTATTTATTTTTCTGATGCAACCTCAGGAAGAGATCAGGGAGATTTACTTAGCACAAATGACCAGCAGATGTAAAATTAAGAATAGTAAATGCTAAGAATTTCAGGACTATCTTTCAAAATGCTAATAATTCTAGAAATATCACTATGTAAATAAAAGAGAAATTTCCTTCTAAGGCCCTTACTCAGGTCTGGTTACTTGCTTGTCATGGGAGAGTAGAGAAGGGCAGAAGTTCAAGTGGGTCTGCAGCTCTTGAGGTTTGCCATCACTTGACAGCATTCCCAGCAAAGGCCCGGCCCCAGAGAGGAAAGGAGAAATAAGATGTATCTATAGGGTGCCTTTAAGAGATGAGAATAGAATCCTAAACAACATTCAGCAAGGAAATGGTGAATTCCTTCCCTACAAGGTTTATTTTACCTAGAATCCTCTGGCTAACCAGACACTCTAACTAGAATTCCATATATTGCAGTATTAAATCTTAGGAAATATAATTTTTGTCAAAAATATCACTTACATTTTTTTGCTTACAAAAGACATCTCAAAAGTTTTTAGTGACCTTACAAACATTAATAAAATGATGTTCAGGTCCCTGATGTTCAGGGCCAATTTTCCTAAGCATATCCCTTTAAAAGATATTGTGGCTGCGAACATTACTTTCTTCAAACATTTTGGTTTTTCACTTAGTTTTTTCTTTATCTAGTAGTTAAGGACACATGGAAGGGAGGGGAAGAGATGAATAAGTTACTACTTAATATGGTAGTGGTTTGGTCACATTTTCTTTCTCTACTGCTAAAAATTGCTAAAATCAATGTCCAGCTTTTCTAAAAGGCCACTTTTATCATAATGCAATAACTAAGATAAGAAAGTGAACATTTCAGTAAAATTATAGGTAAGGTCTATGAGTAGCTGGGCAGTAGAGACTGTATTACACAGATTAAGAGTTTCTTCTCTGTACTTCAGTTTCCTTATCATAAAATAGGAATAAGTAGCATGTATTTATACATCAGAGGCTATTATTCTGGGCCCTGTAAATGAATTATTTTATCCACATAACTATTCTATTAGGTAAATAATATTACCTTCCTCATTTTACAGATGAGACAACTGAGATACAAAAAGGACAAGTTACATGCTTAGTAAGTAGCAGAGCCAGAATTCAAATCCAGGATTCTTAAACCTGCATTCTCAGCCACAGTGCTGTATTTTGGAGTATTAAGAAGAAAATCATCAAAAGATAATGCTGTATATATAGGTACGTAAACCTTTCAGAAAGGTCAAAAAATTTAAAACATCTCTAAAGTTAGGTATTTCAGATTTTTTCGTTCTCTAATCTATGAAAAATCCCCAGTAGAAATCAACATTGTTTTTCATGACTCTGTAATATTGTCTTGGGTTTTGAAAGAATCTGAGTTGGAAATGAGCACTGACATAAGGATTTGTGACCAGATCAATGTGTAATTATGTTGTTGGTATAAAATTCTCCTGGGGAAAACTACATTTAAATCCTCCTGAGAGACTCAGCTCAAGCTTATGGATAATTGGTGATAAATCACGTTAGGAAGAGAAAGGAATTAGTGATGAGATGCAGCATGTTGTAGGAGCATCTTTCTGAGGAATACCCTATTTCAGCCAACATGGCAGGAAACCTCAGGTCAAAGGAGAATCAGGTCATTTCTTTCTACTTTGCTAGTGACTGGGTCAGTCAACTATGAGCTTGTAAGAAGCGTCAATCCGAAGAATGTTTATGTACTTTTTCGTTCAAAATCAAAGTGACTGGCACGTTGAAGATCATCATTCCAAACACATTCCTTCAATCTCTATTAGCATAACCATCTTCTACTTTAGAGGACAAGAATCTGAAAAATATAAATAGGAATCTGTTTAGTTTTCCATTAGAAGTGTAAAAGAACACAGAATTAAGAAAACAATTGACAATAAATAATAATAATAATAGCTGACTCAAGGGCCCCACCACATTGCACAACTCTCAGCTCAGCATTATACACTGTGATAGTCTACAGTGTAAATGGTGCCATTTTGCATTGTACAACATCATGGCCCTAGTGTTGGGCATTGTTCTCATAACTTTGTATGTGTCAACTCATTTAATCTTCAAACAACCTGATGAAGCAGAGAGTACTGTGTCCCCATTTCACAAACTTTTAGAAGGGTAAGTCCTACCTTACGCAGTAAACAGTGGAGCCATAATTCAAGGCAAGGCTTTCGGGCCCTAGAGCCTACTAATAACCACACACTCTGCTGCCTCTCTAAGAAGAAAATGAGGAAAGAAAGATCAAAATAGTAATAACCAGACTTAAGTATAGTCCAAGATGGACTAAAAAAATAATACCATGAGATATAGCCAAAAGTTTCATTTCTCTGGCCAAAAATATTCTTTCTAGACTATAGCTCTGTTTATATTTTATATCCTAATAGCATGAATATCATTACTAGGAAAAGTTTATCAATTAGGTGAGTATATTTTAATAGCACTGGCATTTAAGCCATGCCCACTTTATTGAATAACCCTATTGTTTGTCTAACCCAGATATAAGCAGTGCCAGCTTGTGTTCTTAGTCCTTCCCTAAGTCAGTCTTAAAGCAAGGCTCACTACAGCTCCCACTGTACTAAGAGAGTCCATACCCCTGAAAACAATGAGCTACATAGATTTTATTGAAAAGAGAGTTCATAAGGGAGAGGAGGAGGCATTTGACACAGGACATCATGTAGCATACAGTGTCTCAAATATTCGTTCTATTTGTCTCCTCTTCCAAATGTCCCTGGACTCAAACTTGAATTATTTCTTTTTCACCTATCCCTATGAGCAATCCAAATCAGCCCTGAACCAGCCTTATGGACTGTAGAATTTTTCTCCAGTCTTAATTTCTCACCAAGGTCTTAGTCAATGCATTTTAAGACCTACCTATTATTGCATCTGTGAGTAAATGTGTTTGAGAAATTCCAACAGGCAAAGCCAGCAATCATATTGGAGTGTTTTAAGTATAATGAATAAGAAGGTGAGAAATAAGAGGCAACAACTAAAAACTCTTTTAGAAAATAATATTGAATTAAACAAAGCTTTATACATAAAACACCCAAGAAGGTAAACCAGAGAGCCAATAAAAGTGTTAAATTTCACAGTATAAGTTAAGAGATGAAAGTTTTCAAGGAAGAGAGAATTATGGTGTTCTTTATCAGTAAGATAAATCTATTGATTGATTAAATGTCTGCTGGGCATCCAGCACAGTCCTGTATTATAAAAAGTCACTACCACTCCCAACTCCAACCAACACACACACACACATACATGCAAATGCACATACACACACGCATACATGAGTGCATAAATCTGTCACCTAATAATCCAAGTAGGATAATTAAATCACTACTAGTTTATGGCAGAACAACAGAACTTTAAACTGCTGGTTGTCTAAGAACAGATTTTCCCTTAGAGAAAAATGAAGTCATTTGCTTCCAGATGGAACAGAGATATGGCCAAAAGAGTTGGTTCTCTCCCTTTCTATTATCCACAGTCTTGAAAATCACTACATCTACAACTTATGATAGAGAATAGACAGCACAACAATTTCTATTCACTCCAAATAAAGAATATCAGAGTTTTTTTCTATCATACTTAGGAAATATTCATTACAAAGAAAAATTTGGAAAAACCTTGATACCCATCAGTTACAAATTTGCCCTTAAATAATATCTATCTCCTTCTTGCATCAGAGGTTGTTTGATTGAAATTAATACGATATAATAATTTAAGCCATTCCTTCAAAAGTTTTGCATTGAGCCCCAATTATGTACAATGCACTCCAAAGCAGGTGAGTTAACATGGGGCATAATTTGCCACCCTAGCATTATTATAATGACAGAATGATCAGCAAACTGCTGCTTTTTTTTTTAAAATAAGGTTTTCCTGGAACATAGCTACACCTATTTGTTTATGTATTACCTATAGCTGCTTTTGTGTCTCAATTGCAGGTTTGAATCACTGTGAGAGACTATATGCTAACAAAGCCAAAAATGTTTATGATCTAACCCTTTACAGAAAATGGAATAAAAAATTTCAATATATGTTTTCTGTGAGCTTGTTTAAAATACATTTTGGAAGTAGAGCAATAAGGACTCAGTGAAGAATTGGATGAGACAGAGAAGAAAAAAGAAAAATTAACAGTAGTTCAACTTTTTGACCCATGCAATTAGTTAGAGTATGATACTATTTACTGAGACAAGAAAAATTTGAGGGGAAAGGAAAAATTTTTGTGGGGACAAGAGGATGATAGAAACCAATAGTTGTGTTTTGAAATGGTGTTGTCTATTCACAATAGTATTCCATTTCTGGGCCTCTGAAATTTGTTTGTTTTTGCCTGTGACATCATTTTTAATCAGACAGCTACACATACTATGGCACCATAACATGGTGTAGGGCTAAGAGTCCCCATTCTGAAGCCAGACTACCTGGATCTAAAACGTGCATTCAGCAACACAAGTTGTATGATGCAGGGCAAGTTTCTTAACTTTTCCTTGCCTCAGTATCTACAAAAAGTGAAATAACAATAATATCTGGCTCAAAGTTTTGTTATGAAATTAAAATGAGTTATGAGTTATATTTGCAAAACAGTAAAAGGAAGAAAGCATTTAATATTAATGTTAAATAGATAAGTAAAACTGAACTTCAGGTAGGTTTAGCTTCAAGGACAAAGAAATGTTTTCATTGATAAAGGTAAGACTTACTTGGCATTGCAGAGCAGGAGGAAAAAAGGGTTGGATTAATTTTAGGTGACTTTGCCAAACACAGATTGGAGATCTGTCACTGGTAGTCTTAGAAGGTCCAGAGGCTGCTACTGAGCAGGGTGGCTACCAGCAGGCATAGCCATGAATCTTGTGATCTTCCACTGATAGTTAAGATTACTAAGATTCTTGTGTTTATTTTGAAATTTCTAGTCATTATCTGGAAATTATTTTTACAGCTGCCTTTTAATTTGTTTCTACTAAGAACTAGGATGCTATTGTCTGCTCCCCAAAATTTTCTCATCTACCCACCAACGTTAACCACTATCCTGATTTTTATGATAATCACTTCCATGTTCTTCTTCATAGTTTCACCTCCAAATCATGCAGACCTAAAGAGACCAGCTTAGTTTTGTTTGTTTTCCAAACTATACAAATGAAATTATGCCATGTTTCTTTTCGAATCTTGCTTTGTTGCTCACCATTATGTTTTTGAGGTTCACCCATGCTGTTAGTATGGTTTGTTCATTAATTTCATCACTATATGATGATACATTCCATCAATGGATATATCAAAATTTGTTTATATATTCTAATATTGGTAGCAACTTTAATTTTTTCTGGTTTTGTGGTCATTATAAATAGTACTTCCATATATTATTTTCCATGTCTCTCCATGAACATATACATGCATTTCTACAGGTACAGCCATTCCCAGAGATGGAATTACAATGACGTAGGGAGCACTTATCTTTAATGTATTAGATAAAGCTAAGTTGTTTTCCAAAGTGAACATACCACCAACAGTATATGAGAGTCCCTTTATGACCCACACACAATACTTGGTATCATTCACCTTTACAATTGTAGCTATTTTGATGGTTATGAAGTAATATTTAATTGTGGTATAATCTAAATTTCCTATGCTTTCTAGAAGCTTATGATAGCTAGAGAAACTAATTGAGTGAGGGAGAGGGAGATGTATTTTTTAGAGCTGAAAGCATGATGCAGTGCCTATAGCAGAAAGCCGGCAGAAAGCAAGAGGCTAAAACTGGAAGAGAAAAAGGAAATACTTGAAGGAACAAAGGCTTGAGGAGATGAGAGATGTCTGAAACTGGAGGAGAAGGGTTAGCCTGGAGCAAGAAGACATCTTGCCCTAAAATGGGACTGAGGATTAAAGACAGATGCAAAGGCAGGGCAGGGAGTGGAACGAGGAGGGGAGAGATAACATGAAATTTCGAGATTTCTTGACTTGAGTTTCCTCTTTTATTTTTAAGAATGAGTCAGTTACCTGCTCAGAGTCAATACGGAGGTAGGTGATAGTGTCGAAATCAAACAGCTGCTGTGGGAAACTGGAGAGAGTGAGAGCTCAGTATCTTTTTATATCTAGCACATAATACAGCACCTAAACAATTTGAATACATCTAGAACAGGACTTATAAAAAAGAACTCAAATTGTTACCATTTCTATCTGTCTCTCTCACTATACTTTAAATCCCTCTAAAGTGGGGACTATATCATATTTTCTTTTGTATCCCCAGGGTCTATTATAATTTCTGCTATCTAGTAGGTATCTAACATGTTTTTGTTGAACGAATAAATTTTTTATAAAACGGAGGAGGTTCCGTATAACAAAAACATTTGTACCCCCTTAATATTTTGAAAAAAAAAAAAAAGAATTTAAATTCTTCTTCTTCTTCAAAAAAGTAAGTTCCATATTAAACCTCTTCTTTAATTAGCCTTGACATGCCTGGGTATTTTTCAAGAAGGGATAGGGAAATGCCTCCAAAAAGGTACTTGCTTAAGATACTAAAGAGGTTCCTTGGATTGGAGAGAAATCTAGGCACCCAGAGATCGGAGCTGTCCTGAATCAAGAGGACATTGTTCAAGTTGCCATCAGAGGTAAGGCAGGAACTTACCACAGTTAAATGAGAGAAGAGGGCGTGATAAATAATCGAGAAAGTTAGTCCATGAGCATTTATAAATGCCATCTGGGCACACCCAGAATTATTTTGTGGAAGGAGTAGATAATGTTCCAACAGATTAGATAAGAGAAGGTCCAGGAAGCACTACTTCATTTTTAAAGATACATATTATCAGCTTATTTTTTACTTCCAGGCTTATTTTTTTTCTGACATTTCTCAAGTTACATGCATTATTAAAGGATTCCTGAAGAAGAAAACTAGCACATGTGTGCTAAGCGCTTTACAAAACTCATTGTGGACTTCCTACTTTCTCTTAAACTCTATACACAATCCATCAGCAAATACTGTCAGCTCCAATTAAAAATACAACCAGAATTTAACCATATATCACAGCTATCTCCCATTCCAAGCCATCATCATCATCTGGTGTCTGGATTAATGCAATAACCTCTGTGCTGATTTCCCTGCTTTGACTCTTGCCCTTCTGCAATCATCATAGAGCAGCCAGAGTGATCCTTAAAAATCTAAATCAGATCAGGTTCCCTTCTTGACCAAAACCCTCCAATGCCTTCTAATTGCACTTGAGATAAAATCTATGACCCTTGTAATGTTATATGAGGCTCACATGATATGACCCCAATTCCTCCTCCTGTTTCTTCCCCCCATCTCACTATGCCTCAGCCCCACCAACCTCCTGCAGGTTCCAAACCTAGAGCCCTCACTCTGCTTGGACTTCTCTTCCCCCACCTGTTCTCCTGGTTGTCTCTCTTGCTTCAAAATGCAGTTGTCTTTTTCCAGTATCACTCCCCAAATGCCATGCCTGACCACTCTGTCTAAAACAGCAACCCCTATCATTTTCTGGCCCATTACCAGGCTTTATTTTTCTTTATAACACATCGATATCTAACATAATATTATAGAACATCTGTTTATTTCTGTTTATCTCACTAGAATGTAAAATCCACGAGGGCAGAAATTTTACCTTCTTTACTGCTTTATCTCTAACTCCTAGAATTATGCAGGCACATAGTAAGCTCTTATAAATATTAGTCAATGGATGAATCAGTTGTTCTCTTTTCATCTTTACCGAAAGAAGTTGCAATTTCACAGATAAGAAAACCACGTCTAGAAGGCTGAATAACTTCTGAAGATCACCAGCTTGAAAGTTTAATCCAATGTTTAAACTCAAGTAAATCTCATTAATTGTAAAACCTATGATTTTGAGATTTGCTTCATTTTGTGATAAATGTTACTTCAAGTATCAAATAGATACATTATCTGTCATCCAAATGAGCTTTTATCACATGAAAAGCCAATCTTATGGGTCTTCAATTGTGGTAAAACGTTTGACGTAACTATTTAGTTCTTCATGTTTAATTACTACTAATAACAGTAAGTATTCTATTGGAAAAGTAGCTTCAACCTTACTGTAACAATATACCCAGAGTCTAGTCTCCAGTCACCAGCTGTCCTTTAAAGAAGCCAGCTACATATTAATAAAGTTTTTTGTAATTCCATTTAAATATTCATATATTCCAAATCAACTCTGTGCAGGGCATTGTGCAAGACTTTATGGAAGATATAGAAAAGAAACCGAACCAGTTTTCCCTCAAAAATCCTAATATGAAAGATAAGGCAAATACATAAGTATCTGTAACATGACCTAGAATTTGATGGGACATTTTGGTACTTAGACCCACATGGATAAGAGCCAAATTGTTGTAATGTGCTTCTATGACTTCTTCATGTACATCTCATTTATCAAAATGCATCAGAAACCATGTTATTTTACTTCATTTTAAGATTTTATTCATTCAGAATAGGAACTTATGCCATGAGCTATAGATATTAATATATACCTTCCCAAAACATAGGCTTTAATAATTAGACTAAACACATTCCATTTTTATGTCTCTTTTCCCACCTCAGGATGTCATAGCATTAACTTACAAATATTTATGTACTTGCTCCAATATTTCATATATAGGTAAGCACAGAGCAACATAACTCCACAACTTGTGTCTTCCACTTATCTTTAAGAAATTATATACAGGATATATTGCAAAAAATGCTTTTAAAGAGTCTAATTTTTCAAGAAATCTGAATTGACAATATATTTTAATGATTAAATGATGGTTTTCTGCCTGTCCACAAGATATTGGAAGTGCAGTTAACTTGAATACATCAATGCATGAATAATAACTAAGATATGTAAGTAATTCTGGTAGAATAGCTATGTTATTGTGTCTACACATGTCACAAACAAATTTAACACCAGGTGTTCAAATCACATTGACATAATTTTTCTTTTATGTGTTATTTCTCTGAATTTAGAATTATAAATTCATGAAAATATATCTATATCATAGTGATTCTTCATAGTGAATTAATTATAAATTCTGTTAAGAAAATAAACTACCCAACATCAAAAAATGACTTGTTTTGAAGCTAAGAGTTAGACTCTAGGCCCCTGATTCCTATATTCTCATATTCTGTTTCTAAGGGACATCAGTGCAGCGCACTGGAAGGAGTGCAGGGTTTATAGCAGGAAGCCCAGTATGTGAGTCCCATGGCCTGACAACTCCAGTAGTTTGCAAGACCAGAGAGAAAAGACTGGCTTGAGAGGGTGGTGAGATAGCAATTCCTCTGGTTAATATCAATGAGTCTTTCCTGATCACATTCAAAATCCGGAACACCTAGTTTGATAAAAATGCCATTAGTGACAAAAATCTGCACTAGTGTGAAAAAAACCACATTGAACTCATACAGTGCTGTTCCATGGCACTATAAAAATTACAGGAGTTTAATCGGGAAGTAGAATATTCCTCGATGGTTTATATGTGTAAATGTCAGAAAATGGGTATTTAAAGGCTGCTATAGTTCAAGAAATCCCTTTGAGTATACACAACATACAAACCTGAGCATACAAATATTTCTAATGAACAAGAGGTAGAAGGTTCATAGGAATGGCAAGTCATGGTAATGCAGAAAGAAATACACCTGGGGAACTCAGTTCTACTGACTGTCAAGACACCAATGCAAGAGTTATGATAAATTAATCACTGTACATATGTTTCCCTGCCCAAACTACATTTATTCAGCACATAGGACATACGTGACCTTTCCCAAAGAAAAGTATTATTAGCTTTTTGCTACCTCTTTGGTAATTTGTAACACCACTCTGCCCCATCAGAGTTCGCTCTTAGGAAAATCATGCAGAGTAATGCAGAGCAGGCTTAGTTTTTCCTTTCTTCACCTCTCCACCCAGTCCTTGCTCCACCCCATCTTTCAAGTTATGCTTGCAGCAATCTATATATAAGAAGGAATTAAGAAATAAGCACGTGACTGGGGCATTTTACATCTTAATTGCTGCTCATTAGCCACACAAAAACTCAGCTGAGGCTTGAAAAATGCACACTCAAAAATGGCTAAAATGGTAGGCTTTGTGTATATTTTGCCACAATAAGCATGCATGCATGCACAAACACACACACACACACCCCCACACACCCTTTCTTCCTAGATTGAGGAGAACTGGGAAGGCAAATGGTTCCCTTAGCCTAGTGTTACCTTCTTAATTTTCTGTGAGTTGTTTATTTCCATTACAGAATAATCACCCTTATGATTGACACATTCTTTCTTTAGATATGTTAATACCTTAACGCTTACAGCAGTTTGCTTTAGCTGGCCTGGAAATCATTCTTTTCTTTTAGAGGACACTCAGGGGACAACATTATTGCTCATGTTTCAAAGTTATTTGGGGTTATTTCACCATTACTCCAGTGTGTTGCCTACTTTTGCATTAGAGCATTTTCTTTTCTATTTAACTCACATATAACTTTGTGACTATACGCATTCAGAGCATGGATTCCAGAGCCAAACTTCCTAGGGCTGAATTCCAACACATCCATGTACTAGCTGTGTGACCCTGCACTAAATATTTGATCTTTCTGTGCCTCAGTTTCCTCTGTTGCAACATAAGGGCAATAAAATATCTCCCTGATAGGGTTGCTGCGAGAGTAAATTAGTTAATACATGCAAAATACTTGGAATGGTGCTTGGCACATCAAATATTATTTATTAAGTTTCTACTATGGGCTGGGCACTAGCAACACAGTGGACAGAAACAGAGATATGGTTCCTCGCTCAGTAGAATATATGAAGCTTGTATCCATTTAAAGAGACAGACCAAAAACTCTAATCACACAGGCAAAAAAATAAAATAACTGCATGTTACAATAGGGCTTATGAAGGGAAGAGGAAAAGGAGCTATGACAGAAAGGGATAAAGGAAAATTTGTTTAGACAGAGTATTCAGGGAAATCTTCTCTGAGGTGATAACATTCTAGAAGGTAAAGTATTACCCCTTAGGAGAATGGAGGAGAGAACATTCCTGGCCAGGGAGTAGCAGCATATCCAAAGGGCATGAGGCAGTGAAGAGCTTGATATTTAAGGAACTGGAAGAAGACAGGGTGTTGGGAATGATGGAATGCTCTATTTGGTGTTATTTCATAGTCAGTCAACTGCATATATTAATGTAAAATTTCATGTTATATTCATGAGCTGTGTAGCCCAGAGCCTGATATCCAATAGTGTTTCATGTTGTTTTTGATAATTCAAGGTATAACTTAGCAAGTTCTCAAATGGAGGTAAAAAAGAAATAGATTTATGAAATTACAGTGCAAAAAGAAACTAATTCCGTAAATTTACTGTTTTAACATGTGTTCTAAGATAACTTGACTTTCCAAGTTTCTAGTGGTTCTATAATTTTGGTCCCAACCCTGTACTTGCATATATAAAAGAATCTAAAGCTGAATATAAGTGGCAAGACTGCACATGTGACACCATAAATGGCACACAAAACCAGATGCCAACGATCCTGTGTGAAAAGCAGAGGAAAAGAGTCCCAGTTAGAGCCAGTGAGAGAAAAAGAATAAAATCACAAATGGTCAGAACCATAGGCTGCCCAAACCAGGCAGATGTGAAAAGACCTAATGATTTGAGAAAAGGGAGAGACAAACATCTAGTCCTGAAGGACCAGAGGAGGTCATCTGTCCTGGATCATTATCACAGACAATGCCACACTACAGGACCAAATTATTTTTTGATATTGCATATCCTAATTGTAACTCTAGTGTATTTTCATGTAAGTAATGTGACCCGAAGGTTCTCACAGAAGAAATTCTGACAGATGGAACCAACTTCAATGTAAGGATAAGCCGAAAAGCAACATCTGGTTGAGCCCCAGGAGTAGTTCAATGAACTCTGAAGTATCTGAGAGGTGGAATGCTTATTTGATGAGGTCACAAGGAAAACACAAAGGTATAAGAGGAAGCACAATTGCAGTGACAGTAGGAACTGGTCCATAAGAGGAAGTGTCTAATGGGCACATCCAAAGATTCCTGATGCAGTGGTCCTTATCCTTATGATAAGACACAGGTTGTTGCCTTAACATCACAGGCAGAAGTGTCAGATACTTCTTCCTAAAATAAGAGCAACCAAAGATACCAGATACCATTTCTATAACAACAATCTTGTGATGAAGTAGAAAATATTGATGGTCAGATACTGATAATTATTTTTTTAGATGTCACAGAAGAAGAAACCTGGCAAAGAGAATATCCATATTTAAATTCACTAATTTATTCATTGAAAAGTATTTATCAACTTGCCTATTATATTCGAGTCAGAACTGGGGATACAGCATTAAAATCCTACCCATATGAGTCCTTAGATCATTTCAATATTTGTCAAGTATCTTCTCCGTCAGGCACCACACTAGAGTCTCAGGGCACAGAGTTAAAAGTCACAATGGCTGCCCTCAAGGAACTCACAGTCTAATTGGAAGACATACAAGTCAGAAAGTACAGCACGAACAATACTATGATAAAGATGTGCACAGCATGCTAGGGAACCCTGTCTGGGAGAAGGTATGCTAAGGAAGTCTTTTAAGTCAAATGAAGACTTGACTGAGTCTTCAATGGTGAGGAGGACTGGCCCAAGCTAAGACAAAAAGAAATTACATTCCTAAAAAGCTCATCCACATAAATAAAGGCACAAAACTATGAAATACAAAAATAGCTAATATTTGTTGAGTATTTACAATGCATGTGGTGGGCACATAATGAGCACTTTATACAGAAACAGGAACTAATATTAGCCTCATTTTTTAAATAAAGAAACTGAGGCTTAGGAAAACTAAGTCACTTAAAATAAACATTTAGTGAACTAGAGCCAGGTTGTGGTTCTATCCATGAAACTTCAGAGCCAGAGCTCTTAATCAACATGCTTGAACACCTGGTATGACTGTAAAATATGTGTTGAATTGGGAAACAAGATTGGAAAGTTAGGCAGAAGCCAGATCTTACAAAAACTTGTAGGTCATACTAAGGGCTTGAATTTAATCTAAAGGTAAAGAACCAACAAAAGATTTTAAACAGAAGAGAATCAAGATAAGATGTATGTTCATATTTCTTTTTATTCTGACTACAATTTGTAAAATAGATTTCAGGGGACAAAACAAAGGCAGGGGGGACCAAGCAGGAGGCTACTACAGGACAATATTTCAGGAGAGAGGTGGCAATGGCCAGAAATAGGGTAGTGGTCCATGGGGTAGGGCACTGGTCCCCAACCTTTTTGGCACCAGGGACCGGTTTCATGGAAGACAATTTTTCCACAGACCGAGGTGTGGGGGGATGGCGAGTGGCTGTAAGTACAGATGAAGCTTCACTCGCTCCCAGCCGCTCACCTCCTGCAGTGTGGCCCGGTTCCTAACAGGCCACGGACAGTACCCAGTACCGGTCCACAGCCCCGGGGGTTGGGGATCACAGGGGTAGAGAACAGATGGGAAAAATGGATCAGGCTGTGAAATTATCAAGACTTAGCAGTTACTTTGATGTGAGGGGTAAGAAAGAAAGAGAAATGAAGAATGATTCTTAATTGTCTGTCCTAGATTGGTTGGAAAAATGGGATTTCCAGCCCAGCAAGCAGAGCAAGCTTTTCTGTTTTGCACAATTTGAGGTCAAGCCTCCCATGAGGCATTCAAGCGGAATTTGAACACATATGTTAGAAGTTCAGATTAATTCTGAAAACAAGATTAGCTGACCTTAACTATTAGATCAATCATATAAGAGAAATGTTAGTAGAGCAATGCAAAATGCCAGAATGCCTAGTTTCAAGGCCAGCTTCTGCCATTTACTAGCCAAGTAAACTTGTACCAATCATTTAGCCTCTCTGGTCCTTAGTTTATTTTTCTTTAAGATGAAGAAGATAGTACTAAGTGATCTCTAAAGTCCACTCCAACTCTAAGAGTCCTCCCTCTCTATATATATTTTTTTAACGTGTTTTTACTTGACCTTTCCCTTTAAAGAGTTTGCCATCTAATGAGAGAAAGTGAAGTACTAGAGAGAGAAGAGGGAGCTACATCAACGTTGTAATGGGGAGGGAAGAGTATTTAAATGAAAATAAGTTAAACTTGAGTACAACTTTATTCTTTCATTCATTCTACAAATATTTATTAACCCCATACTATGTGCCAAGCACTATATTATGCTCTATAAATAAAATAAGCATGGTCCTGCCCTTGTGAATTGTATGTCCTTGGGCAAATCACTTAATCATGTTTTGTTTTTCAGGTGTAAATTTAAGCTAATATTTAATAATAATTCCACTGCTAATATGTTAATCAAGTGCCATAATGTACCTGAGAGCCCTTTATAAACATGATACAATTGATATGTTAACATTATTCTCCCACAAGAACCTCACTATTCCAGCCCCAGAGCACTGTGCTCTGCCTACTGGGAACATGAAAATACTATATTTCATCAAATCTTCATTGCATTTGACTCACCAATATTATATACATCACTAAGAAAGAAAAACCTCTGCCAAATGACCTATGACACAATGATAAGATGTCATTAATTGTAAGATTTATCCTGACATCATAAATGTTAAAATATGAAAAAACTAATAAATTTCATAAAACTGAGCTAGCAGCCATCCAGGTGAGTATATAATTAGCATGGAGATAACATGACTTTAGGAAATGGAATTATGTGACAGACTAATTTAATTTCATATTATCATAAAAAAAAACTCTCTAAATAAGAAAAAAGCAATAGACACAATAAGCATTTGTTTATTTATCAAATAATATTTTCTGTAGTAATCTGTGACAATATGGACCAGACCGTACTATCCTGACATGGTTTGTTGAATGGCCTTTTAGATGTTCTCCTCACACAGACATTCACAGAGAAGGTATCATACGCAGGCACTACGCATGGACTTAAGGTGCAAAGAGAAATAACATTCACAACTTACACTCAAGGACCTCAAAATGTGGAGTGCCCCTAAGGATTGGTTAGTGGACAAATGGCGCAACCCTGATGAAATTTTTTAGAAGTATGAATGGAGGCAGAGAGAAGAATCTGGTATCTGAGTTGCTTGAAAATTTTATCAGTGTCATAAATAAAGGATGCCTTTATTAAGTTTGCAGATAGTGACAATTTGAGAAAAGTAATTAAACTGGAAAAGAAAGAAACCAAATGCAAAGCAGACTTGATAGAGTAATTATCTATTCAAACGCACTAATAGTCAATAGCTAGTAGCGTAAGATGATACAGTCTGGGAATGAAAAACAGCCATCTAAATATAGAATTGGAAACAATATTCAAAATAACCTAGATGGGCCTAGATGTTGGAAAAATAGAGAACATGAGTTCTGTTCTGTAGCACCTGCTTTAAAAAATCTGGAGCAACCATTGGAGGAAAAAAAATGATAAAGGGAATTCTTAAAGGTATGGAAGGGTTTTGAACTATTGAAGAGGTAGCCTAAAGGGAGAACTCACCTCTTTCTTCAGGGCAAGGAGGGTTATTAGGAGTAGCAGTGGCATAAACAATGTTATTTGTAGGGTCACCAATAGAAAATGCAACACATGTCACAAAGAGAAGATGTGCAGTGATTCAAAATGTAGCTATTAAATTATCATTAATTAAGGGTGCTACCCCATTATAAGGAATAAGGTAAATATAAATATTTATTCTCACATTCTTGCAATCATTTGTCGTAGATGGTATATCGGTGTTTGCCAAAGTGTATTCCACAGAACAATATTCCACAGGGTGACAATATATTGGGGTCGGGGAGAGATATGTTACACAAATATGTTTGGGAAACATTGGGTTAAGCAATGGCAAACAAGTTTCTTCATCAGTAAACTTCTTATGATTTTTATGAGATTGTATGGGAGTCTCTAACTTAATCTCTAACTTTCACTTGACTATGGTACCTTTTTTTCCTCACAGACCATATTAAGGAGCAGCTAGAGTTCTACAGAGGTCAGAATCCTGCTGCAAGTGACTCTCTGCCATAGAAGAGGACTTGGCAAGATATTCACCTCAAACCCTAAAATTTATTTTTTTGTAAAATATGAAATCATTATGTTTACCAAACCATGAAGGTTTGGAGAAGATTCCTCTTAGGGAACCAGAAGGAAGGCAGCTTTATTAAGAAGTTCTAAAAGAGTAAGGCAAACAAAGGACTGCTGAAGTGCAAGTTGTATTTTACTTGATGTAGATATGAGAATTTTCTTAAAAAAAAAAAGACACTTTAGAATTCAGGCACAGTTATAATCCCCCAGAAACCTGATGGCTATTCTTGACAGTAAAATCTTTTTATTTCTTTTCTTTTCTTTTAGGGAGCTACTTCATAGACATCACACTTAATTCTAAGTGTAAGATTGAGTCGCAACCTTCCAGCTGAACTTTATTCTCCACATTTTTTTTGTTTACCAAATGGAGCAGACATAAAATTTATTTATTAGTACATAAGGCAGCACTAATCCATGGGGTGAGAAACACTGGCTTTAAGGCTCGCTTGAGCAAAACACTATATCTGATGCTGCTGCCTGGTCCTGTTTGTAAAGAATTAAGAATTCCACATAAATCCACACCTTGCAAAGATACTATTCGGGTCCTCCCACAGATTTAAAGACTATATCTGGTGAGATGCTGTGATATATAAGCAACGTGTCTCTGCCAAAGCCAGGCAACTAATATCAGAGTCTAAGAAATAAATTTGTTGTTAATTTCTAGCTTCAAACAACACTTTGGTAGATTCTGTTTACCCTGCTCTTCTTTGCATAGCCCAATTATTAATATTTGCTTATAGAACATGGAATATTTAGCCTTTAAAAGAGCCCGTGGTCACATTCAAAGGGTGAAATTCTTTATTATACAATAACTTTTTAAAAATTCACACTTACTATATGCCAGGCACGTTGTATTTTTTTTTTTCATTTAATCAAAATATCAATCCTATGAATTATTATTCCCATCTTAACATAGTTAAAGCGTTGCAGTTTGGAAGGAGTTAAATTAAATACCCAAAGTCACATACCACATAAATGGCAAAGCTAGATATAGAAACATATCTTTCTAACTTTACTCTGTTTGGTACTGAGCAACGGATCTTCAGAAGATCAGCACTCTGTTGCTTTACACTCTAGACTTGTTGCTTTGGATGGTCAAATATATAATGCTGATGAGCTCTAAGTCACAGACTGTCAGTATCACTAGTGGCTTCACACACGGCCTATGAAAAGGTGAATAGGTGTTCACCTAAGAACAGCTGTGACTACAAATCAAAGAAAAACTCTGGGTGTACAGTGCTTCCCAATCATCGCTACACATCCTTTTAAGCATTTTATAGTGATTTTTACTGTATGGCGATTTGCAACTAGAATCTCTGGTCAATTGACCCAATCAATATAAATATGCCAAAGCTAGATGAATAGTCTCATAGGCTGATATCCCCATCTTCATATTTTGCATTTACTCTCAAATAGCCCATTCTGCCCATTCCCAAGCCACCTTCAGCATCCTTACTTAACCTTTCTCACATTGCTTACATATGTCATCTTTTAAAAATAATTATTACTGCACATCCAAACACATTTCATGAATACAGCACAGTCCATTGGTATGTGTTAAGTCTCATTCTTGATCCATGCTCTTGTCATTCTTTCCTCCATATAGCCTTTCAACCCAAGACACATTATCTTACTACATTCCTCACCCCATAGTCATGGTTTTCCTTTCATTACAGCTCTATTATTCCTACAATCCTTAGAAAGAGCTTATGCGAGAATACTCCTATATCTTGGAGGGGATGCACAATTGCTCATACTTTCTCCTACTATTAATACTTCTCTCTACCCCACACCTACCAGATTCTGAGGTAAAGACTCTATAAAATTTTTCATTCTCATAAAATATTCATTTTGGGCTCTAAACCTTCTTTATAAAGATGCCTATGAGACTAACAAGGAACTGAAGTGATGTGTTAATTCAGCCATAATTTGCTAATTAAGAAAAGAATTTTTTTAAAAATTCAGGAAGCCTCCATACAGACAGTGCCCATTTCAATGATAAGAATATAAAAGAAGCTCTGGTAAAATGTTTACCACAGTCTTCTTTTCACTGAAGTGTCAGCTTACAAAATTAAAACACTCTTTCCCAAGTAATTCCATAAAGCAAAAGTCACTGTGTGTGGTGGTGAGATTATTGTATAATTACCTCTATGCGTTTAGCATTCATTATCATGGGGAGATGAATCTGTGCAATCAACATTTGTTTAGACACTATGTTTTGTCAGTACTTGGGTGGCAAATGTCACTAAGCTAAATAAAAGCATCTCTTACATATGCTTGTGCATCAGGAAAGATGCTTGGGAAGTTAATTCTCTCCTGTTGCTGATTTCGAATGTCAGCTCTCACAGCCACAATAACAATTGGTTCAGGTAGTGCTGACAGCTGGTGAGGACAGGCTGGAGCAGGCAATGCGTCATCGATTCAGATTCTTACCACTGCATCCTTTGAGTTAGGCAACTCAGGTGACAGACATGTAATTCAGTAAGTGCTAAAATGAGTTATGGCTCACTCTTGTTAAATTGATTCAGAATTTTGGATGACACCAAATAGCAAAAGACACTTTGATAAAGCTCTTCAATGTAACATCTCAAACCACAAGTTAAAAGCAGAAAAACTGATAAAATGTTTACAAAGACTCGCATCACAGACCATTTACATGAAGAACTGGCACCAAATTTCATGCTATACGCTACACCAGGGGTAGACAGACTTTTTCTATAAAAGGCAAGAGAGTAAGTATAAAGTACCATACAATCTCTGTCACAGCTAACTCTGCAGTTGTGGCATGAAAGTAGCCACTGATAATGTATGAACGAATAAGCATGACTGAATTCCAATAATTTACAATAAATACAATAACTTACAAAAATTGGCAGCAGGACACATTTGACCTGCAGGCCACATGTCGTTGACCCCTGTGCTAGATTTCAACCTCCTGAGAAGGGTGGTATTCCCTCAGCACAGGTGTGTGTGAGAGATCCGTCCAGTCCTCTTTGAAAGGCTCTTGAGTGCTGAGTCTACCTAGGTTCAGACTAGAGTCGCACAAACTTAGGATCCGCTTAGATGAGGGCAGGAAATCAGAGCAGAAACCACACATTGAAAGAATGATGCATCATGTGTGTGTATAGTAGATCCTCCTTCCAATTAAAAAAAGAAAATCTAATCACTTAATATTTTGGCTTAAATATTCTGTCCATGACAGTACTCTGTTTGAAGGTTTATAATTTTGAGAAGTGGAAAAAAAACACTGAAGAAGAAATTGACAGTCTTCACTCTGGTCCAGATTCAGTGATAAATAAGTTTACAATCTTGGTTACTTCACTTTATATCTTTGGACTTCAGTTTCTTCTATACAATAACAGCATTGAATTTGATTATCTCAAATGCCTCTTCCAGGTCTAACATTCAATGATATATGCAATTGAGTTTCATTATTCTCATTAGTTGAGTTCTACAAAATCATTGTGAACACTGAATTAGCAAATACTGAACCATTTCTCATAGGAAGAAGCAGGGGTAGGTTCCTGTGAGCCTCCAGTCACTACATTTTTGTAAAGCTATCAATACATAAACTTACTTTATGTGTGTTTCTGTTTGAAGACACCACACTTAATAGATACTATCGATTCATTAGCATTGAACTCACATGTGTTGGAGAAACTTTGTTCAGGCATGTGCTTCTCCAACACACAGATTTTCTCCGTGAGGCACATCACAGCCTTCGTGCTCTTAGGAACACTAGACAGTGCTTCAGCACTACGCTTGGACACCATTTTAAACAGCAAAATCACCAAGAAATGTGAAAAATGTGGCACTAAATAGACTGCAAAAAGGAAACTCATTTTTGTAGGAGAGCTGAAACAGGAAAGCAGAGCTCTGCCTTGTTCCACCTCTACTGGGAACATGCATGCCGGGCTTGTCCTTCTTTACACCAATTCCAAAGTTATCTTGCTAACTGAGTACATTGCTTCACTGCCTAGCTATCCCTGTGAATTCCTCATTGACCATAGAATAAAATCCTGAAGTCCAAACTTTTTGGCATGCTGTGTAACCCCCTTCATAATCTAAGTTAAATCTCTCTCTTCTTCCTCCTCTACCCTCATTTTATTTTACATATTAACCACCTTCCCTTTCTTGTTTATCCATCCTTGGTTTTTAATAGGCCTGTATCTTTGCAGTTGCTGTTTCCTGTTCGTTGTGCTCATAGCTCAAAATGTGCCAACTCTGTGAATTTGTTCTTGATTACCTTAGAAAGGGAAAAAGAGTAACTTATAGCATTGAAATTTATGCACTAAACTTATCTCCTTAAGGACAAGGAAAGCCTCTTATGGATATTTTATGTCCTAAGGCTGTTATGGGGATTAACTGAGATAATAGAGGGGCAGATGCATACTCAACATTGTTTATAAAGGTAGTAAATACTCAATACATGTTAATTTTATAGATTTACTATGGAATGAATTATCAGTTATTTCTGATGTTGTGTAATAAAAACTCCTACAGTGGTTCTTGAATTTTTTGAGACCCAGAACTCTTTCAAATCAGACAAAAGCTATAAAATCTTTCCTAAAGGGGTTACTCATATACTCATACATATAGCATGATTTCCATATCTTTCAGTTTGAGTCTACTAATTTCTGCCTTAGAGTTATTTTAGGCCTCTCTTCATATTCCATAAAGATATGCTTAAACTCCCTTTGTGAAAGTTTTCCCAGTTCTTATTGAGGTGAGATGTCCTTCTTTCTCCTGGAGAAATACATAATCTCCTGGGGATATTATAATAAACCCAGTTTATTATCCAGCTGTAAGCTGCAGAAAACCTGACTATCTCAGCCTAAAAAATATGGGTTTGTTTTTCTCATAAAACTAAAGTCCGGAGGTAAGTGGCTGCTGGCATCAGTGCAATAAATCTAAGTAAATTAGGGCTAATGTATCTGTGATTCTCTTGGCTTTCCCCTCATAATTTCTAAATGACTCCTGCAGATGAGGCTACCATGACTACGCTCAAAGCATGAAGGGAAAGAAGAGGGGACAATATCTACATCAGGAAGATCAATCTTCTCAGAAAACCACAGTGTAATCCTATTTACATCTCACTGGATGTCAATTTATCCCCAAACTACACCATTGCATACAAGAAAGACTAGAATAGCAAAGACTTTTAGTTTGACTCATTACCATCTCAAAAAGATTTGATTTCTGTTGGTATGGAAGAGGAAGGAGAAATAGATATTGCAGACGCTAGTACCGTACACCACACAAAGGAAACAGCCTAGGGTAAGCTCCATAAGCCCAAATGGAGTTAGTGAGTAATCAAGAAATATGGGCCTCTCTCTTTGTAATAAATGCACAAATATATCTCTCTGACTCTAAGATACCTATTAAAAAAGTGAAATATAAGGTATCTCTTTGTATTTGTGTAAATAAAAAAATTTTACTTACTTGTAATGTTTCCTAAAGATTGCTTTTTCTTCGGTGCCTTTAGGACATGAATTTTGGAGCTTTATAAAATTCCCTGAGAAATATAACTTTTCCCACAAATACTGTCACTTCAAAGGCAAACAAGTGTGAGAGATAGACAAGGAGAGTGGAGCATGGGGCATGGACTACAGAGGTGCTGGAAGAGACTTGGATGAACCTACCTACGAAGCCTGCTATTCACAATGGTGCTAACACCATAGCTATTTTTATGTCAAAATATACAGTAGCATTGACCAATAGGTTTTACCCCTCTTGTCAATACAAGTAAGTTGGCAACAGCTGCCTGCAGCATTGTATTGAGGAGTTTGTGACTACATCTAGATTCAGACGGACTCATGTAATTATTTTGCAATATCTCTTGTCAGTAAAGAGGGAGGAAGTACAGGGTGCCAAGTGTTTGCTGACCTCCTATAAACTAATAAATTCAGGACTATTGGAATTGGAATTTGAAGATTTCCTTGTGCAATTATCTCATTTTGAAGATAAAGTAACATAGATTAGGCTAGAATCTGGTGCCCTGCCTTTATTTCCTTGTGAACTCCCAGGAGGTATCAGACACCAAGTTTGAACAATAATTTGGAATCTCAAACTCTTTGGTCTCTACATAAGAAGACCCTATACAGCACTACAATCCCTTCCCAACATCACTAAAAGTACAGTAACAGATAAACCCAAAGGCATGGATGGCTTTTAGAAATGGAAATAATTAGTCATTCACTTAAAGTCCAGTTGGTTGCAGGGGAATAAGGATGCTCTGCTTCTTGGAGTTATTCAGGCAGGCAGGCTGTTTCATCTTAAACTCAGCCCTCCCCTAGGATACCTGGAATGCTCTCATCCAGCTTCAGACAAAGAAGGAGGGTGAAGGAACACCTGGAAGATTTTCAAGGGCCAGGTCTATAAGGAACATGTATCACTTCCAGTGGAATTCCATTTGCCAAGACCTCGGTTGCATGACCACACATCATTACAAGAGGGGATGAGAAATATAATCTAGCTACATTATCCAGAAGGAAAGAAAATATGGGCTACATAAACAACTAGCTAGACTACTGCAAAAGTCAATCATCTTATAGAACCTCAACTAGGAAATATTAACTGATTAGTTGCTGTGAGCATATCTGTGTTTATTTTGTACCAACCAGTACCAACCTTTAGAATAGGTTCAGAGTGGTCAAGAAAACAGACAAAAAGAAGAACATTTTTTGTCTTGAAATTTTATTATATAGTCAATCTTTATTTCACATTTAAAAAAGGAAATAATTTATTGGAAGTCAAGTTGACAGCAAAAATTCAAATTTGTGATAAATATATTTCTCTTTTTTTAACTTTTTCTTTTCACATTCATAAGAAGTTGAAAAATAGTAGGGGGGTCCCATGTATCTTTCACTTATTTTTCCTCAATGGATACACATGACATAATTATAGCACCATATCAAAACCTGGAAACTGACATTGGTACAATATGCTGGGCTGCCCTGGGAGTTGGAGCTCCCCACCAGGTTCCACCGACACCCTGTGGCTTGGAAGGTTAAGAGTGTTGTGTAACTGTTTTCCATGCAGCCTCCGCTGATGCCTTGTCACGCCTGGGCCATGGTGAAAGTCCTGGCTCTCCTCTAGGCCTCTTATGATACTACACCAGCAGGGAGAGGGAGAAACTACTCACTTCTTACGGCCAGGCTCCCCACATGATCTCCCCTGAGATCCTGGGGGAGAGAGTTCATTGTCACCTGGCAGCACCGTATTGAGAAAGACCCTGAGGATACATATTGACTCACACATGAGGGAAATACCCATGTAATTTTTTAGCAATGGTGTTACAGCCCGGCAAGGGTAGAATTCTAGTTTCTCCATTCCATCTTTGCTGGTGCATGTGGAGTGGGGTCGAAGTCTGTTCGGTGGTGTTTAGCTGCAGTAGAACAGTTACTGTCTAAAAGTTTTCTGTCTTGCTAAGATGCCCCTTTCCTGGACGTTTGGCTAGAAAAAGTAGGTTCTTGTTGGGGCTTTTTGTGACTGCACCTGTTGGCATTTCTGGATTGTTGGCTTCTTCAGCTCTAAGCTTAACATACAGGAGACCAAAAGAAAACCCAGAGAATACACCAGCTTGTTGTCCCTTGGGCCCTACTGTCCCTGGCCAGTCTATCTTCTTTTTCCCACCTTTTAGAGTCTTCTTATGTTTCTTTTATGTATAATATCCAGGGGTTTTAGCTATACTTAGCAGGAGGGAGAGGGAAAAACGGGCATCTAATCCATCTTCCTAGAAGGCAAAGTTTCTTCTATCTTGAATTGTTTTTAAATTCATTACTACTGCCTCTGTGAGAAAAGCCATGGATCTGGAGATGCAGTGCCTAACTGTCCTAGGTTTCATCCAGTCTGGGCATCTGTTCTTTATGAAAGTACTTTTCACCTATGAAAGTGCTCACAAATTGGAGCTATCAAGCACTTTTCCTGCACGGATTTCAAGACTTACATAAAATAATTTAATGTCTTCATTTATATGCTTATTTTTATGGAAAGTCAGATGTCTGTACATACTATAACAAAATTCTCACTTGTGGTAGGTGTTCAATAAATCTTTAGTGAATGTTTACATAAATTAATCCATTAATGAACTACACTAACGTATATGAACACACAAATAGATAACAAAACTGTTTCTGATGGATATTTAAGCTGCTAATTTTTCATAACCCATCAGAAAGAGAAAGCAGCTGACAGAGTATTGTCTTTCCTCACTACCACCAAAATGATATCAAGGATTAGGGACATGGTGGCTTTGCATCACAAAATATGCTGAGGCTTCATGTCTCAATAAAATAACAGTAGAAACTGTTAGTGAGAAATCACTAGGGGAAAAAAATCACAAATTGGGAAAAATTTGGATCACAGCAAAAAAGAAGACAATGTGCATTAGCGATAAATTCAGGTAAAGGCAGTAAATAGAGCAAAGAAGCACTAGTCATTCTAGAACTTTGTTTCTCTACCACTGTGCTTTTTAAATGTCAATACAAGGTTACAATGACAACTGTCAGCAGAGAGGAATTACAGACATACAAAACCACTCACTAAATTCCAGTGATTTAGCCCTCTTCCCTCAGGGAGAAGTCTAAGTAAACAACACACAGATAACATTTACCTGACATTTTATCTTTCTTCACCTTGATTGGTAATTCAGCAGTAATTCATGTTCCCTTGGGCACACCTTTTGGGATCAACATAATTCTCAGAAATCTTGAGAGAAAATGGACAACTTCCTCATGCCTCCAGCCTTGGCTGGGATTCTGATCACTAAGTGAACTTACTCTTACCTTGGAATAAGAAGACTAAACATGTCAAAAAAGCATAGGCAACCACAAGCATACCAGTGGTATCTCAGAGTCTGTGAGACCCTGAAGACAAACCAATACAATTGTCCTGACTTGCTATTGCCAATTCTGTCTGACGGGAACAAGTGGCCTGTGTCTTATCTGGAGAGAAAATCACATCACCACTTTTTCTTAGAATTCAATTATGTGAGAATCATCTTAATTATTCCCATAAGAATGGCAAGCTGATCACTGAACAAAGTATTCCTGAGAAGCTCTGACAGAAACCACTTGACTCAGGATGAAAGCTTTGTCACAGCACTGCTGAGACATGTTCTCAGGAGTAGAGTTGGACGGTGCACCTTTCTTCTGCCATTGCTCTGAGTCTGAACCCCATCACATGTCATCCAGCTTCAAAGCTGGTCATTTCTTTGCCTTCCATTTCTGACACTTTACTCATTCCACAGATTGACAGCTGACCTTGACTTCCTTGCTTTTGACCCTATGTTTCTCTAAAAACGTGAAGCCTGGTCCCTTTCTAGTTCTTTCTGCATCTGGCCTCTTTGGATAAAAGCCCACCAGACCAAACTCTTAAATTCTTAACAAAGTCAGTGCTCCAGCCAGACTCCCTGGCCCCTCTAGGAGAGTCAAAATGAATTTAATTGAAACCATTATCTGAAAAAAGTAGTATCTACAATACTGTTTTATATTTTAATAACATTTTTTCTATAGCCGATTTTGAATCATTAATCAAGTTCTTTAAAGTACTGAAACAACAGGAATAAATTACTGAACATCTAAAAATTTTAAAATATTGATATATTACTATTTTTAATTTCAATTTAAAAAATGGAAGAAAATAGAAAGTTGGACGTTTTCTCTATTTCCCTACTTATTTCCACTCTACTCCCATCCTCTCCAAAGGCAATTGCTTTCCTTAATTTGGTATGTAATCTTTCATATGTGTACACACATGTTCAGAAATAACATGTAGCATTACCTTACATGTTTTTGATAAGATCAATATTATCATGCTATACATTTTTTTCTGAAATGTGATGTTTTCATTAAACAGTATGTCTTCAACATCTATGCATCTATTTAGTTACCTATCTAAAATCTATCAATCATTTGCTCATTTTTAAACCAATGAACAGTATTCTATCATATGAATGAATAATATATTATGTATTCATTTGCCTACTGAAGGACATTTAAGATGCTTTCAAATTTTGTTCTTAAAAACAATGTTTCAATGGATATTATAGCACTCTTCTATTTTTATGGTCCATATGTGCTGGTTTTTCTAGATCAGTGTTTATCCAACTGTGTGCCAAACCCATTGGAGTGTTATCAAGTCAATTTCCTATATTAAGACCAACATGTAAAGAAACTTATCTAATCCTCTGGAGAGTTCACACAAAGAGAGAGAGACCCATCTATTCCACCCCTTCCGATTGAGGTGCTGGACATGGGACCAAAGCCAACTTTGATCATCCAGCCCCAGTCTAAGCTCTGGATGATGCTTTTCATGAATGACCCAGGAGACCAAGAAATAAACTTCCTATCGAGTCCATCCTAGAATACAGAATCATCATGGCCAAATAAATGGCTTTGATTTTCATCTGCTAAGCTTTAGGGTGGTTGTATTAACTCTTACACACACTGAGTAAGAATATTGTAACAATTAGTATGGACCACGTAATGCTGCAGGATCAAAAACTCCTAAATCTTAGTGGTTTGTGAAATCAAAAGCTTTTTTATCAATCAGTCTATATATCCATTTTAGATTGTCTGGGAGCTCTGATCTACAACTCCTCACTCCAGGATCCAGGTCGAGAGAGAAAGCACCAACTCAAAAGCTCCTAGTTACCATGGTAGAGATGAAAAAAATACAGCAAATCTTGCACCAGTAAGTAAATACTTCAGCATGAAAGTGATACACATCACTTCTGCTCACAACTCATCATTGACTAAAATTTGTCACATGACACACCCAACATTAATGGGACTAGGAAGTGCAGTTCTATCATATAGCAAGAAGGCAGGGAAGTGGCAATATTTGGTAAATTACATTATCTCTGTTTATGTCTATTTTTTATGTAACATGTACTTCTTCATTGTGTGTTGTGATTTTTAAAAAAGAGTTTGGAAAGAAAAACATCTCTAAGGTATCTTTCTCAGAGTGAGATTACTAGGTGATAGAGCAGGTACATTTTCAACTTTCCCAGGTTTTATTAAAATGCTTTCCAGACTTTGATGTATCAGTTTATACTCTGGAGTTTTGCAATGCAGCCACGCCCATCACTGCTTTATGAGAATTTTCATTCCCTCATATTCAACTAAAACTTAGTATTGTTAAATTTTAAAGCCAGGCTATTTGGTAGTTTTAAAATATCCTATTTTCTTTTTGTATGCCCTTAATTATTAGTGAGGTTAAATATCATTTCATATATTCATTGGCTCTTCCATTTCATTTTGTATGATTTGCCTGTTCATATTCTCTGCTTGTTTTATACTGGATTGTTTGTCATTTTCTTATTGGAGTTTCTTATATATTCTATACTAATCTTTTGTCAGTAACAAATTCTCCCCACCTATCTCTTTTTGATACACATTTTTTTCCTTTTCTTAGCAGTTAAATGTGTCAATCTTTTTCTTTATTATTTGTGCTTTTTTTCTTGTCAAAAAAATGGGTTTTTTTACCCTGAAGTTTTAAAGACATTTTCTAGAACCTAATTTGATTTTTTTTCTACCTGGAAATATTGCCTCTTCATCATTTATATACTAATCTACTCTTATCCCACTAATATATAATGCGTTCTTTGATTTTACACCATTCATATACACACTATGTTTTGGGTGTACCAAAAGAGGGACAATGGATGCAGCCTTCCCTAGGAGGAGGCAGTAAGAGGATACACTACCTATGTATTTTTAAAACAATAATATTTAAATGTTATTTTAAGATATTTTAAAACTAATAATATAATTTTTCAATTTTATTTAAAAGAATTTTAAAAACAATAATAAAGCTAAAACCTATTCTGCTTTTTCTTATTAATATTATTATACACTAGCAATTCTAAACTATGTTTGTGACAAAATACTCCTCACTGCAGGGTAGAAAACTCTCACTCACTGCTCCTTTCCCCCATCTTGGTATATATGCATTGCTCTATTCTGTCCTACAGATAAATTTGTGTATCTGTGAATGCATATGTATATAGCACATGGCTTAAATTCTAAAATTATTAATAAGTATTGATGTCTGAAAAAACAAATCTCCCTTCCTTGTTTTTCTTGAATAAGTCCTATTCTTGACCTTTCACCCATGCATATTGGTTTTGGCATCAGTTTGTCTAGGTCCACAAAAGCAAAACCTGTTGGGGTTTTAATTCCATTGCATTGAATTTACAGATCAATTTTTTGATAATTGTCATCCTGTGACATGTTGAGTATTCCCATCCATGGATTATATATCTTTTCATTTGTTCTTTCTGTTTTCTTTAATGTCCTCGATACTATTTTCTAACTTTCTCAAAAATATTAATAAGTCCCAGTGCCTTTGTTATATGAATTCCTTAACAGCAAGGCTTTTTGTTGTTATTATAAATGGATTTTTCCTGTTATTAATTGGTTATTACTGGCATAAAGGACTGCCATTGATATTTGTATAATGAGCTTATACCAGGGACATTGCTGAACTCTCTATTTCTAAAATTTACTGTACATTCTATTGTGTCACTTCCTTTTAGATCTATATTTTTCTTTTTCTTGTCTAACTGCAATGCCTAATTACTCCATTCATTATCATGAATAGTAATAATAATAGCAGGCCATTTTCTGATTTTAAAAGAGAATGCTTCTTATGTTTCACCATTGAATATGATCTTTGCTATAGGCTATATTAGATACCCATTATCAGATTAAGGATTTTCCCTTCTAATATTAATTTGTTAAGAGTTTTTCATCATTAATGGATGTTGAATTGATTGTTTTTATGTATATTTGTTAAAATAATAAGATAACATTAAGGTATAAAGTTAAAATAACAAATTTTCTAACAACAAATTATTCTTGCATTCTGTCATAGTTAGTTTGGGCTGCTTTAACAAAGCACCATAGACTGAGTGGCTTATAAACAACAGAAATTTATTTCTTACAGTTCTAGAGTCAAAGTAAAGACCACGGTTCCAGCATGGTAGGATTCTGATGAGGCCTTTCTTCTGGGTTGTAGACTGCCCACTTCTCCTGTTATCACAGGGTGGACAGAAGATAAGAGAGCTCTCTGAGGTCTCTGTTATAAGGACACTAATTGCATTCATGAGGGCTTCATCCTCATGAGCTAATTACTTTCCAAAGGCCCCACATCCTAATACCATGATGTTAAGGGTTAGGATTTCAACATATGAATTTTGGAGGGGAAGCAAACATTCCGACCATAACACATTCCATGTATAAAGCCCACTTAACAATGGTGCATTTTGATATATTTTTACTGTTTTCTTGTTTTGGGGATTTTTACATCTATGTTTGTTAAGTGAGCTTGAACCATATTTTTCATGCTTGCACTCTACTTGTATGGTTCTGCTATGAAGGTTTTATGAGACTGATAAATAATGAGTGTTCCCATTTTTTTTCTATTCTCTGGAAGCGTTTATATTACATTGAGATTAATTTTTCCTTAAAAGTTTAGTAGAACACCTCTGTGTCCAAGTGTAATTTTAAAGTGTTTTTAAAATAGCCAAATGTATGTTTTTGTGTAATTGTTTTAATACTGATTTATATCTTAATTGCTTTGGGGTCAGAAAATACAAATACTAAAACAGCATTTTTTGTATGTTTGCTGAGCCTTGCTTTATGGCCTAGAACATGGCATACTTACACATTAACAGTTTTCCATTATATTTGAGAAAAATGTGTGAAGTGTTCTTGGGTGAAATGTTCTATGTATGTCCTTTTAAGTTGTTTTGTAGTTTGAATTTTCCTTACTCTTATTAATGACTTTATCTACTCAATCTATCAATTATTGAGAGAGATATGTTGAAATATCCTATTATGGTAGTAGACTTATTTTCTTTGTATATATCTATCAACTTTTGCTTTATACATTTGGAAACTATATTATTTGGTGTATATCACTTAAAAATGGTGGAGTTTCCTGGTGATACAATACTTAGTAATAAATTTTGCTTTGAAGGCTATTGTCCTGACATTAGTTTAGCTATGCCACCTTTCTTTTGGTTAGTATGATTTAAAGCATGACAGTTATGCCCCCATCTAGGCTCACAGGTGAGGCAAGTTAACCCAATAAAACATGTAATTATGCTTCTAGAAAGATAATAAGTCTTTATGAACCTCAGTTGCCTCATTTACATAATGACAGCTTTGATTATGATGATTTTTAATATCCTTTACAATGCTGACATTCTATGATCTTCTACATTTTTAATCTAGATTTATACTGTGCCAAAGTCCTCTATCTACTCTAACTTGCATCTTGCCAGCCTATGAAATCATATAAATATTCATCTGTTCCAAGTAATTCTATATCCCAAAATGGAAAGGGAGATCATAAGTCCATGCTATTCTTTTGAAATTACAAAAAACAAACAAAAAAAACCCAGAGAGTTTTGTTTTGTTTTTGTCTTATTTGTTTTCTTTTTTGTTTGACAAATATGGTCTTCATCATAGTCTTGCAAACAAAATATTCCAGTTGATATCTGCCTTGGATTTTAATGTCTTTTACAAAATCTTTGGATAATCTAATGATTAAGTAGAAATAGAGAAAAGAAAGTTCAGCATGAGGAAAACAAAGGCAGAGATGATGACTTTATCTCAGCAGGAGAAGGCAATTTACAATAATTTGTACACCATTACCTGTATTCTTGCCAAACACACTTCTTTCAAAGGCTGCTGGCCAGCAGGCTTATCATCAAATATGACAGAACATAATAAATAACTATTAATTCTCTCATGTCTAACACAAAGTGTAATAGAAATTTAAAGCCAGAAAGAATATTAGAAGTCATCAATTCTAGACTTCTCATTTTAGAAATAGAAAATTAGGCTCCAAAGAAAGAGTGATTTACCATATTGTCTGTTTTTAACATAGTAGGCTTCTGATAAACATGTATTAATTATTAATTTCCTTTACCTGGAACCTGCCAGAGAAGTCTGATGTTAAGCCTGTGTAAATGCATAACTCCCTTTTTACTATGTTAGCCAAATTGTATGTCAAAAATTATTTTGAAACACTGGAAATACTTTGACTCAAAGATTTTAAAAAGGATTTCTATATCAACTTTGAAATGTTTCTTCTTAATTGAACTGTTTTCTTTTTCCTGGGACTGACAGATGCTGAGTATTTGTTGATTATAATTAGATATGTGTATGGGTATAAATTGAATATACATAATGAATGATTATGACTAAATAATATTCGTATTATAAATTTATCTATGTTGACCTTACTCCAGCTGGATTCCCTCCAAAATAATTCTTCAAGACCTTATGGGTTCAAGGATTTGAAGGGTACATATTGTTGGCATTGAGTTTTATGGTTTGATAAATCATTCCTAATAGTTTAAAATATGTTTGGAATTATAAGACAACCAGAACTTAAAAGAAAATTCACAATAAACTCACTTCATGAAAGAAAATAGTTACCAGAATACTAACTTCTGAAAGCTTCTTCAGATAGCCCTATTTCTTGCAGTACATAGTACTCCAGAGTTAAAATGTTTTTCAAGATCATCTCAGCCAGAAGTTCACAAAGTGTGGTCCCAAGACCAACATCATCAGCATCACAGGGGACCTTGTTAGAATAGCAAGTTCTTGGCAGGTCCAGATCTACCCAATTAGAAACTGCACAGAAGGTAAGATCTATCAACCTGTGTTTTGAAGATCTTCCAGGTGATTCTGATACACACTCAAGTTTGAGAACCATCAATCTAGGCCATCCCGCACACTCCCTGTCTGCATTTTTAAATGGGGAAAACGAAATATTGAGAGGTATTACAATCCTTCATGTCTTGAATATTATGATTCTCTGGCTTTTCTCAGGTTATGCAAATACTCAGTAACAGATCCAGGATTAGAACATATATCTCCTGACTTACTAAACCTAAGGTGTAGAATGATAACATTGTAGAAGTCAAAGAGACTTTGCAGATCAATGGATTTGATGTATTTTATGCTCTTGTATACTTCTGCTTAATAGTTATTACTATCATATTGCTTATTTAATGTTTATCTTTTCTACTGAATTTGACTCTTTATGAAGCAATGGACCATACTATTTTGATCATGATTAATTCTCCAATGCCTTCACAGTAATTTAATCATAGTAGCTGCTTAATAAGTATCTATTGACCAAATGACAATTGATTGTATAAATATAGTTTTCAATCTCTGATGTTTCAACATTCAGAGACTGATGATAACATTGAGTTTCAATCACATCTTCTTTCTAATCTGATGAACTTTAATAAAAACTTCTTTACCCTGCTAATCCTTATATATACATAAATCGACAGGTTTAGAAAGAGCCACTGGAGGGTGGAGAGGGATGACTTACCTTAATATTATTGAGAAGGATGTTGTTTTAAAGTGTCTTGAAATAGAAAATCCATGACATATTTGATTTACATCTGACTTACAGAGATCCCCTGGAACAAAGGGAAAAATATGTTCCTGTATAATGTAGAAATTTATAAAATATAAATATAATTAAAACACTCCAGAGATATAAAATTTCAGAATGAAGAACAATTAACTTTTAATTTCTAAGTGCAGACCTCAGTTATTTAACCTATAACATTTACAAAATTGTATCTTCTCCTTAATAGATAAATCAACTATATATATATATATATATATATCTCCATCATATGTTAACTTCTCCTTTGGGTTAATTGAAAGCTATATACTAAAAAATAATCTTAGACCTTATAGGAGTGTCTGGAATAGTCCTTTGCTTACATGAAGACATAACGATGAGGCTTCTAACAAAAAGCAAAGCATCAGAGTTTAGACGGGAGAAAAATGTGGGCAGGGCAAGGCTGTATCACATTACAGTTCAGTACGGGAGCTCTGTAGCCAGACATCATATTGAAATTCCACCTCTGATATGTACCAGTTGTGTGACCTTGGGCACATGCCTTGTTCTTCTGTTCATTAAAATGTTGGATAATAATAGTACTTTCCTTATAAGTCTAAAAGGATTCACTGCATTAATATACATGAAGTACTCAGACATAAATATTAGCTATTATTATAGAGAATGGAGTACTAAATTAGGACCTAAACCAGGTTCTACATATTTCCCTAATAGTACACTCTCAATATTAAAAATAAATTGGCAAAAAGTTTTTTCTAGTAACTAGAGATGGATGTTGCAAATATGGAAAGCCCTATAGACTCTCCTCTGAGCATTTCCCCAGAACTCACAAGATCCAGGTCAACCAAGTGACATTTTATTTGTGAAGGTACTTTGAAAATGGCAAAACATTCCAGAGCTGAAAGGTAATGACAAAATAACAAATATCCAAATTCTCTGCACAGCCTATAAGGCTCTTCCTTTGCCCTGCCCCGATTACCCCACTAGACATCGAGCCTTCAATGGGCCTGTGAAGATGTTACTCTTTCCTGATGCTTGGGAAACTGCTTCCCAGAAAATGGCCTGATAGCCAATTGTGTGTCCTTCAGGCTTTTCTTAAATATCATTTCCTCAGAGAAACCTTCTTTCAATGAGGAAAAATGTAGAAAAATAGGTCCCTTGTTATATGCTATTATATTAACTATACTTAGGCTATAATTATAGGGAATTACATGTTTAATGTCTGTGAACTATGCAAGATCTCAAGCACCCCAAAAGTGAGATACTGTCTACCTTGTCCTGCTCGTAGTAGGGACTCAAAGAAAAAAAAGAAAATTTGACTGAATGGGTGAATGAGTCATCCTTATAATCTGGTAATGAATATAAAGTAAAAGATGTTAAGAAGAAAAGCCAGATGCCCCATCCCCCCCAACACAATCCTTTTATTTTATGAATCTCAATTTAAAAAAAAAACCCCAGTGGGTTTCGTGGGAAAAGAAAATGTTTTTGAAGTTAGTCCATACTAAATATCTGAAAAATAAGACTTGGTACTGGATTTTTCCATAAACATACTGAGAAATTAAGCTGCTTCTGTATACATATTTCTAACTTTGTGTAAATACAAAATGAGGATGTGTTTTCCTTTCTTCTATCCTAGTATGACTCTAAATATTGTTCTTGAAAACAGTAATAACTTGATTACTAAATTAACTTTAGACTCTAAAAATAATCCTCTGGTCCCCATTCTCATCAAAACTCTAGTGGAAGTTTTGTAACTATGCCAGACCCACCACACTTAGCAGATGAAGCAGCAACTGCCAAAGGATAAAGCAAGGATCCAGGTACCTTCTTTTGGGTTCTTTGTAGTTTCATGATGAAGTTGTCAACTTGGATTTTGTCCAAATTCAGAAGAAAGAGCAGGAATGTTTATTTGAAACATTGTCTCAGGCCCAAATACTGTCTCGCAGGAGAAACAAAATCATTTATCTAAGAAATGGCAGAAAGTACATTTTATCCTCAGCAAACCTTACAATGGTAAGATTTAACTTGGGGAATGGGGAGGGATGTACCTGGGGGGAAGTAATCTAAAACAGAGCTAGTCGATGATTGTAAAGAGACTTGCAAACAGTATCAGGGAATAAAACCTGGGGTTGGTAATGGGAAACAAATTGATGGGAATTAGCCATAAGACAGTACTATCTACAGAAAGTCAATTAGGAAGAGCTGCAGGGAACTGAGGGATGCCCAGGGCTGGACCCTGCAGCTGTTCCTCCCCTCCAGCATGGCCCTGGATCATTCTGCACCTCTGTTCTTGCTCTCCCCTCTGCATCTCCTTTTTGCACAGTATTCTGCATCTCTATCTTGTCTATCCTTTGGAAAGCATAGGTGCAGGAGAGGAGGGTGGTGAAGGAAAAGGGGGTTAAAGGCAGGAACAAATCCATTGGTCTTTTATACATCATTTTGTTCTCATCACAGTCCTACAAAGTATATGTGGTTGTTTCAACTTTACAGATGAGCACATAGACATTTATCAAGGTTAAATGACTTTCCCAGGGTCTCACATAGTGCTAAGTTTCAGCACCATGTCCCAGCCTGGAGACCATGCATTTTCAATCATCTCCTCCAGCCTTTTGTTAGCCTCTCTTTATTAGTCCTTTCTCTGTTTTAAGCATGGAAATGCACTTTCAGAAGGCTCCAAAATGCTTTCTGAATCTTAGACTTCAGGCCATCCCCCAATTCCCTGTTTTTCCTATCCTACCTTCTCCAGCACCACTCTTACAGTTTGTTCTCTCCATCTAACAAATTTACTGAATGATTCTAGTGTCCTGTCATCTATTTGGAACATCACCATCTCCCTAGGAATATTGCTATGTAGAATTGTTTCACAACATTCATCTGCTTAATAAAGCCAGCCCCATCTCATTTTAGACACTCAGTCACTAACTCAACCTACTTCTTGTTTCTATATCCATTTGTACTGATAGTGGTCTCACCTGAAGGACAAGGCCTGAAATCTTTACTTTGGTTTAGTTCAGAAGCCTTTGTCACAACTACTGACCTCTGTTGAAAGCAGCCATTGACATAGATACATGAGTGATGCTGCTATACATAAGAGGTCTGGACACCAGCATTCAGGGTATGCAAATCATAGCTGTTTAGGGCACCAACATAAAAGTGAAAAAAAAATTTTTTTAAGCCAACCTTCGAGAAACAGGAAGTTCAGATTTCCAGACACCACAGTGAATAGTGAATATGCTTACATGGGTGTGAATGTATCCATGTATGTGACTCAGAGGGTCTTATCAAACAAGACAAATTATAATATCTTCCAATAAAATAGCCCAGTGATCTTTTAAATTGGAAATTATACCATGCCACACTATTGGTTTCCATTTCTTACAATAGCCTAAAAATAACTTCTATGTGATCTGATCCCTCACCCTCCCGCCCATCCCCCAACTCTGTTACTTTTTGAACCACATCTTCTATTACTTTCTTCTCCGCTCCCTCCTCACACTGGCCTTCTGAATGGATTAGATTATGGCTCTCAAACTTTAGTTTCACCAGACTAGCTGTCAGACTTGTTAAAACACAGATTGCTGAGCCTCACCAGAGTTTCTAATTCAGTAGTCTAGGGTAGGGTATGATAATTTGCATTTCTAACAAATTCTCAGGTAATGACGACAATGCTAGGCTTAGATCCACAATTTGAGAACGACTGGATTAAAGTCACCTTTCAATAGGACATAAAGATTCAGGTAAAAGATACTAAAGGTAAGATTTTACCATCAAGCCTGATGGTCCCAACATCCTACAATTAGGGAGATTGACTGAGACAGACAGATATGGGAAGAAAGACAAACAGACAAGGAAGTCCAGCATATCTAAAACCTATGTCTAGAAAAGAACTGTGGCTATGGCTGTTGGCACATGGGATGGATGGAATTTAAATAGATAACAAGCCTTCAAAAAAATCTAAGTATTTTACAGGCAAAGAAATCACAATCTTGAATTTTTTAAATGATATGACTACATAAAAGTTCATACTACCTTTGTGATCTCAGTCATTTATGGGAAAAATATCACTTAGCATCCATGGAGGGAATATTTCTATGCCCACTTTAGATAATGAAACAAAATGTCCCTTGGAAAGCAGATCCATGGTCATCACAAACAATGGACTGCAGATACCCTCTGCGGTAGCTGAACAGGAGCCTAACAGTGTCGGTCAAGGGTTATTTCAAAGTTACTGAGGAGCAGCGACCACCATGTAGTTCTCATTCTCATCAATTCTGAATCACAGTGGTTATTACAGGTATCCTGCACCTGGTCCACCTTTGTATGTTAGTTGTGCCTGGAGAAGATACACATCCAAAATGAGGTTACATTTCTCCTTTAGGAAAAGGCTGAGCAATTTCACTTGTGTAAGGGAAAATGGGCCAAATACTTGGTGACCAAAGGGCATATTTTACCAAACATTTCAAGACTTCTCTTCCAGAAAGAATCAGACCTCTACCCAAACCGTGAATTTAGGTATGGCCTTGCTGTTAGGTAGACAGTGAGGGATTCTGGGGCTCTCCTAGAGACATAGATGGGCGCCTTGCCTTGGTGCTGCCTCAAGCAATTGGCCCACCTGGGAAGAAGGACAAGGGCATGCACCCCATCCTGGTGCTGCCCCATCCTTAATCCTGCCCTGAACAACTGCCACACCTGGGGAAAGGAGGAACCCCTGCTAATCTGCAAAAGATGCAAGGAATCCCCAGCCCACAGGCCAGGCAGCCCAGGCACAATAGGATTTGGAAAGTGACCTACAGTAACCTAGGGCTAATTATCATGTTGTTAACCATCCATCAAAGTGGTTCAGTGGTGACATCTGAACCATGAGGAGGGCCCAATCTAGACACTATAAAACAAGACCCAACACAATTACCAGAGCCTTTTTGTTACAACAAGGAGTCCACCTATATCTTGCTCTTGCTCTGTAAACCTGTCTTGTCCTTCCTCAATAAACTTCATTGCATGTTTGCCTTGCTTTTGGTATGGCTGGTCATTCTTTGGCCAAGAGCACACCAAGAACGGAGGACAGACAAGATTGCTGACCTGACATTGTGACTTGCATTGGCCTTTGAAAGGGGAACAGATGTATCATGTGTTGCTTCTGGGTAGAAGTTCTAGGAACACAATGACCTTCAGTCTTCCATGTCAACTGGCAATGTTGGAGATGGTGGCTTTCCATCAGCCTGTGCCTCTGCATGACTGTGACGTATAAAGTTCCCTCCTGACCTTGCTGGACATGTAGCTGGAACAAGAGGTAAATGTTTGTTGTTTTAAGTCACTGAGATCTGGAGATCATTTGCTACCTGGCATCATCTTGCCTTTTTAATTTACAGGCTAGTTAATATGGGACTCTTCGGAAAATAGCTATCAACTGATTATACCATTTTTTGCACTGCTAACTAACTTTGCTAACTGGAAATATGTCTTTAAAATGTAATAGTTGTTAAATATTGAGCAAGACACTTTCCTGCTTATAGTTCCTTCTTCTATGACGAGATGGGGCTATAATTCTAAGAGCCCGTAAAATCGGTAAATCAACAGAAAAAAAAATCTACCACTTACTAAGTATAGGCTGTTACTACAGGCTTTCCATTTCATATTCTTGAACCTCCAGTTTAACACCCTCTCGTAATGATTATCTGACATACACTGAAGAGAGAATTGAGACAGGGACATTCAGAAGGGTCATTTAAGTGATTTGCTATATAAAGTCTTATTGTAGTCGAGTGCATCATGAAAACAAGTTTTGTAAAATGAAGAGAAAAAGGTCTCTGGAAAGTTGCTGGATTCCCTATCCCTAAATTACCTTAGTATTACAAAAATGGCAGTAGAATCAGACTGGAGTACAAAAGCATGAGTTCTACTCTACTTTTTTTTGTCTGAGATCCTTGATCCACATTTGTACAGACAGAACTTATGGTTCCATATTATTAAACATCATCTGTGAAATTGGAACTAAGTGCTAGTGTCTCTTCCTCTTTTATAAGGGCATTAATCCCATCATGAAGGCCCCACCCTTGTGGCCTAATAATTAGCTCCAAGGCCCCACCTCCTAATACCATCACATTGAGGACTAAGATTTCAGCATATGAATTTGGGATTGGGTGGGGAGAGAAAAAAACACCCAGTCCATAACAGAAGGGAAAGGAAGGAAAGGGAAGCAAAGGGAATGAAGGTAATTGAAAGAGCATGCAAGGTTAAGAGAAGTCGCTAGTTCCGACAATGAGAATTAACATAAAAGATCCCAGTCTAGATTGGGGATGATTGACACATAGGAACAGCTATATTAAATTGCTGCTAATATTGATTGGGATATAAAAAACCCTATGCTATCTTTTAAGGCCTCCAGGAAATCAAACAAGTGACTGTCACGTTTTTCAGAACAATCATTCATAGCAATTATAATCTTCATTAAAAGAAACGTTTACTTTCGGTTTTGTTCAACATTTTTAGAGAAGAACATTTTTGAAAGCTGCTAGAGAAAAAGGGTTGAGTTCCCACTGTGAACCTGTGAAATCTGAGCTCTACACATTTCTTAGGACTGATAGAACTTCAGGACTTCTGAATGCTCCCATTTTCTTCCAAGTAGCAAATAATTCCATGGCTAAATTGAAATTTATTGCATGACATAAATTTGCGCCTGAAAGAGAGATTTAAAGCAGAAAGAGTTCTGATTCCCATTCTGTCTTCCTTTTAGTTCACACTGGCTCATAAACTTGGAGCAATGCTACTTTAAATTAAGTGCATTATTTGTAGCTATTCTGGAAATGTTTCATGATACAGGAAGAACTGAGCTCCAACTTTTTAAAATATGAAATCTGCAACAAATTTAATGTTATTAAAAATATTGTGTGGAATAAGTAAGAGTTGTATGTGTATGTGTGCTTCACAAGCTTTTTGTTTGGACCGCTGAGAAAAGATAAATAGATAGATAGATAGAAAGAAATATACTTAGATAGAATTTCTTTAGGTCATGTTTACATTCCTAAAATTTAAGTTCAGTAAAATTTAGGTAAAATTTATATTCAATAAATTTCACCCTTTTTAGATGATTTTGGATAACCATATATAGTCATATAACCATCACCATGATCGAGCCATTGAATAATTTCATTGCCCTCAAAAGTATCCTCATGCCCCTTCGTAGTTTATTCCCTTTAACAACCCAGTCCCTATAAATCATTGTTCTTATTTCTTGCTCTATAGTTTTGTTTTTCCAAACTTTCATATTTATAGAATCATATAATATATAGCCTTTTGTATGTGGGGGTTTCTTTCACTTGGTATAATACTTTCGAGATTCGTCTATGTTGTTTCATATATCAGTAGTCTGTTGACTTATTACTAAATAATATTTCAATATATGGATGCACCACAATATGTTTATTCATTCACCAAGTTCATGGATGTTTGAGCTGTTTCCAGTTTTTAGTGATTATAAATTAAGTGGCTATACACATTGAAATACAGGTCTTATTGCAGACAAATATTTTCCTTTCTCTCAGATAAATACTTAGGAGTGGGAGTGTTGGATTGTATGGTAAGTGTATTCCTAACTTTAGAGGCAACTGCCAAAGTTTTCCAAGGTGGCTATACCATTTTGCATTTTCACAGACAATGTATGAAAGTTTCAGTTGCTCTGTGTCCTTGTGATCATGTGGTATTTTAAGGGTTTTTTGTTTGTCTTGCTTTTTGCAATTTTAATAGGTGTTTAGTCATGTGTCATTGTGGTTTTAATACACATTTTTCTAACAACCAATGAAATTGAACATATATACTTACTTGCCATCTATATCTTTTCTTTGGTAAAATATCTGTTTAAATTTTTTGCCTACTTTTTAAATAGCTTGTTTGTTTTCATACTATGGAGCAGGAAGAGGTGTTTACTTATTTTAGATAGAAGTCCTTTCATTGGGCATGCAATCTGCAAATGTTTTCTCCCAATCTGAGGCTTGAATTTTGATTTATTTAACATTGTCTTTAAACAAAGAAATGTATAATTTTGATGAAGTCAAATTTATTTCTATGTGATCTTCTAGAAGTTTTATAGTTTTAAGTTTTACATTTGGGTCTACGATGCATTTCTAGTAAGTTTTTATACCTGGGGGAAGATACAGGTTGAGGTTCATCTTTTACATGTGGCTGATCAATTGTTCCAGCACCATTTGTAAAACAGATTATCATTTCATTACTGAATTGCCTTACCACTTTGTCAAAAATCAATTGATCAAATAAATGTTTGTTTCTGAACTTCTTCTTCTGTTCTTCTTCTGAACAGACATATGATTGATATGTCTGTTCATTTGCCAATAAAATGCTGTCTTGATTACTGTAGCTTTATACTGTGTCTTAAAATCTGCTTATTTGAGCCCCCCAACTATGTATTCTTTTTATTCAAAATGGTCTTGGTTATCTACATCTTTTCATTTTTCATTTAATTGTTAGAATAAGCTTGCCTATTCCTATACCATTTCTTCTAGGATTTTCATTGGCATAGTATTGAATCTACAGATAAATTTGGAGATAATTGACATCTTAAAATATTGAGACTTTGATCAATATAAATATGATATATTTCATTCTTTAAGTCATCTTTGAATTATATCAGTAATTTTTTGTACTTTTCAACATTCAAATCTAACATATTTTTAAAGTTGTATATCTAATTTGTGCTTTTTGATGCTATTGTATATAGTATTTTTTTCAAATTTCCAGTTCATTGCTATCATGAAAATTGAATTGCCTTTTAGATATTGACTTTATACACTGTGACCTTGTTAAGCTCATTTATCAGTCTTAATATGTTTTTGTAGAACCTTTGGAATTTTATACAAAGGTGATTGTGTTGTCTGAAAATAAAGAAAGGTTTTTTCCCTTTCTAATATTTATTTATATTTTCTGCTTGGTCATATCACCAGCACATTGTTATATAGAAGTCTCCAGAGTGGACATCCTTACTTTGCTCCTGGTCTAAAGGCTAAATCATTCACTCTTTCACTATTACCTATAACATTAGTTTTAGTTGTTTTTTGTAAATGCTATACATCAGGTTGAGGAAGCTTTATTCTCTTCCATATTTATTGTTTTTATCATGATGGATGTTAGATTTTGTTAAACACTTTTTTCTGCATCTATGGAGTTTTCTTTTTCAAATCTGTTGACATTAATGTGATAAATTATATTAATTCATTTTCAAATGTTGAACCAACTTTGCATTGCTGATATAAACCCTACTTGGTCATGATTTGGCATTTTTTAATATGTTGCTGGGTTCTATTTGCTAACATTTTAAAAATGACTTTTGTATCTGTTCCATGGGGAATAGTCTATAGTTTTCTTCTAATATATTTACCTTGTTTTGGCATCAGAGTAATGTTAGACTTATAAAAGTAGTTAGAAAGTGTTTCATTTTTTTCTACCTACTGGAATAATTTGTGCAGAATTAGAAATTTTTATTCTTTAAATATTTGGTTGTATTCACCAATAAAGTCAGCTGCATCCATGATTTAATTTATGGCAATGTTTTGAACTCTGAATTCAATTTCTTTAATAAATATAAGGCTATTCAGGTTATCTGGGTCTTACTGAGTGAGCTTTGATAGTTGTAACTTTTTAAGGAATTTGTTCATTTCATATAAACTATCAAATGTATTGGCATGAAGGTGTTAATTTTTTATTAGCCTTTTTATGTCTGTAGGATCTATAGTGATGCTTCATCCTGATTCCTAGTATTGATTATTTATAACTTCTCTTTTTTTCTTGATCTAGCTAGAATTTGATCAATATAATTGATCTTTACCAAAAGAAAATTATTGATTTTATTGATTTTCCACTATTGTTTTTGTTTCCAATTTAATTGATTCTGCTGTTTATCTTTATTGCTTTTTTTTCTGCTTCTTTTTGGTTTAAAGTGTTCATTTTCTATCTCCTTAAGGTGGATGCTTAGATTATTGATTTGAAATTTTTCTTTTTTTTCAAGAATTATGGCCTTGTGTTTCAGTCATCTCTTTAAAATTTATATCTGTTGGATTCTGAGTGTAGGAGCAAAGCCTTGACATGTAGAATCTACTCCCAAATCACACTTGTGTTACATCCCTTCTGAAAGTTGTATCAAAGAAAAATTAAATAGAGGTACTAACCAGATATCTCATTTCTTAAGGGAGTAAGGAGAAAGAGCTGAAAAGATTTGAGAAAGTCCTTTTACATGCCAGCTGTAATATGAGTACAAACCATAAGATTATTCCTAGTGTTATTATTTTTGAAAACTAATAAATGATTCAAGAAGTAGTTACTTAAGGTTTTGGAATGTTAGTCACCTCCCTCTCTCCCATTAGCTATTCCCTGTGTTACCATCCCTTGTCAGCCGCTGATCCCACCTAAACAGACTATTGAATACTAAGATAATTGAGAATATTTAGAATATTCACAAAATTTAAACATAAACATGGAAGGGCATTAGCCTTGACTCTATAGCAGCAGTCCCCAACCTTTTTGGCATCAAGGACTGTTTTCATGGAAGACAATTTTTTCACAGGCTGGGGAGAGGTGGGGATGGTTTTGGAATGATTCAAGCACATTACATTTATTGTGTACTTTATTTCTATTATTATTACATTGTAATATACAATGAAATAATTATACAACTCACCATAGGTTGAGGACCCCTGCTCTACAGCATCTCTAACAAGTGTTCATCCAACTTCTATACAAACAATTTCCAAGGCAAAGATACAATAAACACATTAGCAGGCAGCCACTGTTTATATTGGATATTACTCAGCCACTCACTTATTCATTCAACCAAATTTTTTTAACACCTATGTGTGCTAATGAAAATGGATAAGACATGCTTACCTCTTCAAAATATTCAGTCAAGTAAAGATAGGCCTAAAAATAATTAGAAGTGAAAATATTCAATAAAAGCCATGATAAAAGTTTATATGAGATACAAGATACAAAACTTTATTTTTAGTATCTGTTGTAGATGGGGGTGATAACAAGCATTCCCCTCTTTTAATTAAAAAGAAAGGAAATAAAAATTAAATAAAATTATTACCCCAGAGACATTCTCAAAGAAACACTTTAGGGCCAGGAAAACTTGACATTAACCTTACTTAATAGACTAACATAAAAAAAGAATGTGTCAATCAGAAAGAGGCTTGATGAGACTTTCAAGCCTTCTGTGAAACCTAATATTAGCAGAGCTTCTCAAAGGCACTATTCAAATGAGCCAATTTGATTACTGGATCTTTTTAGAAAGCACATATCTATATCCTTACTGTTTCAACAGATACATCAGGCTATCACAGCCTTCTGCCATTAAACATTCAAATCCTATAATTAACTCCCCTTGTTGATTTCATGCTCAACCAGCAACCTTCTGATAATTTGGCTTCTTGAGTAGCTTGCACATGGAGAGTGAAGGTAAAGCTCAGGCTGGTGCTATTATCTATTCCCTTGAGCAGTTATAGTTCTCATTGAAATTTAAGAGTCTGCCATTCTGATTAATACATCAGCCTCTTGAGAACATTGTTATCACAAGCCACCATCCCAGAGGGGAACCACCTCGGGAACACTGATATGAACGACATTTAAATATGAAAGTCTAAATTCCAACCCCTGTACAATAGGGAATTCCCTGAAGAAGTACATGTAACACTGTGGAGTTAAGGGTTCTACCACTGAGAAGAACCTGCATGAGATCTGGAAACAGAAGATATTGATTTTTTGACAGCGGTAGTATGTTTGTAGCCTTTACCTGTGTGAAGTTTTGCAGTGCCTCCGGGATATCCTTCTGTGTATCAACCTCTTCAATATTACAGGCAGCTATAGTAATTATTAGAACTTACCTTTGATTTTGATTCATGAAATTTCCTGATTTCCTAAACTCTGGTAGGGACTTTCTCTTTTTTCTTTTTTTTTTTTTTTTACGAAAAATGATTGTTTTTATTAAACTCAGCCAATAAATGACAATAATGAATGGCAGTTCAGAAAGTTCCCTTTGGACCAAAGATTCTATGCTGATCTATCACTATAGTTTTACATTTCTTTGAATCCCTGCTCAATTCCAATGATCACTCAGGGCAACTTGGACCTTTCAGTTACTCACAACTGAGTTTCTTTCATAGACCTTCCAACAACTTTTAACAGCCATTACTTTAAAAGACTAGAGTAAATTCTTTTTTCCTGATTAAACCTAAGCTGATGCAAAGATATTCCTGCATTTGAAATCCTTAGAAATAAAGTATGTTCAGCTGAGCTTACTGAAAGAAGCTTAATATTTCAATGTTGGGCACATTAAATGCTTTAATAAAACTGAATTCATGGTTGTTTCTAACAAGCCTATACCTAATGAAAAGTGGTTCAACTAACTGTCTTCCTAAATGTTCTGCAACTATAACAAATAGAAAAAACATATCTTAAGTAAGATATATGAAAACTTAAATGACACACAGTCTTTCTAGTATAATTATGCTTTCTTGAACACATCAATGATGTAGTGATACATGAGTATTCTTACAAGGCAACATCATGAAAAATTGACTTTCTGGGTTGATCCTATACTCATTATCCTCCTATAACTCTATGTCAGTGGACATTTCTCTAGTATAGAAATCCTATTTCATTGCAAAGGCAACAATAGAGTCGCAGGGAAGTGGGCAGGGATCTGAGATGGGGATAAGAAAGATTATAGAAGGCAGCACACAGGTTGGCAGCAATAACAGAGAATTACAAGTGGCACAGGTAGAGAGTAGATCTGCTCAGAAACTCAAGGATAACTAACTGTTCTAGTAGGACACAGGGTAGGGTCCAATGAATGAACCAGTGGAGGAGGGTGCAGTCATGATGGAGACAATAATTGGACGTTACAGAGGCCATGTTCAGAAATTAGCTAAGTCTCTATTTACAGCTTTACAGACATCTTGGGGTGGTAGTAAATGTCAGAAGTGGTGTAACAAGATTACCTTTCTTTATATTTATTGCCTTTCTTTCTATTTATTATTGTCATGATAATAAAGTGAAACACAGTCCTTGAAAAAAATGCTTATGAAGAATTCCAGGACAAATGTAGTCAACTAAACCCAGGATCTTGTCTCTGTTTCCTTCTAAATCCCACTAAAACTAAACTAAAGAAACTGCAATGGTATAACTCTGCCACAGCAAAGAGAGAAGAAGAGGATACAACAGCAGAGCAGAATTTTCAACAAAATTTTGAAAGTAGCAGTGGAAGGCACGCTTAGCATGACTAGCTCCATTTTGCTTCTGACCCCCTGCGGTAACATCCTTTAGGTTAAAATCTTCTGCTTAGCTCTGCACATAGGCCAGCTAATTAGAGGAAGAACTTAGTTTGTAGTTTAACTCTAGAAGAAAGATAGTAACTGCCCCTTTCCCGAAACTAACTCCTGGGGAGATAAAGAAAGTATGCACAAAAGTAATAATGCTATGTTAAATATTTATAAGAACATGGTGACCTGACCTACATGATCTAAAGTTAACTGACCTAGACCAAAGAAGTTTCAAAACCTCCTTGGACCCTCACCCAGACATCTGTGGTCATCAGTCACCTCTTTCAATCCCTGTCCTCTTCCCCATTTCCTTCAGAGAAAAAGGAGCCTAAAGTTCATACTAACTTAAAATGGTTCTTTGAGACATTAGTCTGCCATCGTCTCAGTTTGCCAGATGTCTGAATTTACTCTCCTTGCCCCAACACCTTGTCTCTTGACTTATTGGCTGTCGTGTGGCAAGCCCTACGCTCGGACTCAGTTACAAAAGAAAGAGAGTAAAACTAGTACATAGTTAGCTTTTAACTTTCTTGAGTCTGCTCTGTGCAAGCAGATGGGGAAGTCATCAAGAAACAAGTTAATTTTTTTCTGCTAAATACTAGGAAAATGCTGGAACTATAGAGTTCGGTTATTTCTCAATGAAAGGAAATATGATGAGATTGTAAAAGGAGAATATGTTGAAAATAAGGAGTTGTTACATCCCCTCTGCCACCCTGGATGAAAAACAAAGAGTTTATTCTCTCCAGGGTTGCAACCAGACAGACTAAGGACTAAGTGATGTTAGGTATCCTGCTCCTAACTCCTGTGTAGGAAACTGGAGGATTCCTGTCAAGTAAAAGGACCCACAGATATATCTAGAAGTGATTCAACCAACAGTCAGGTCTCTACCCGTTTATTCACCGTGAAGCCTACAAGTCAAGAAGCATTGTCAAAATATAAAGATTTAACAATCACCTTTTAAAAAAATCTTTGGCAACTCAATCTTAATTATATATAAACATATTTCCTAAATAATTCAGGAAAGGCTCTAACCTAAAAGACAGAGTCTGAAGCAAGCAGGAAAAGGAATAAGAAAGAAACAGAAAACACAGAAAGGTGTAGATGACTTCCAAAATCAATCAATATATTTTCAGAAAGATATCTGTGAAGAGGAATATACTGGTTTTTTTTAAAAGGAACACAAGTAAAAAGAAAGCTCTTGTATTGAGAATTATAAGAGCAAACCAAAGTAGTCAACAGAGGGTTGGAAGATAAACTTGAAATCTCTCAGAATTCAGAAAAAATAAAAAAGGATGGAAGCTAGATGAAAAATTTAAAAGCTCAACTTAAGAAGCCAACCATACAACTCAAATAAGAATTCCAGAAAGACAGACAGTAGAAATAACTCAAGAAAATTTCCTATTACTGAGACATAATTTTTTTCAGAATAAAATGACCACTACATACCCAGCATAATAAATGAAAAAAAAACAAAGCACACCATTGAGAAATTTCAGAATGCAAAGGTCAAAAAGAAGATTCTAAAGATTCCTAAGATGAAAAAAAGATTATGTGCAACATATCAGTAATTATAATAGCATCAGCGGTTTCAAAGTAAAGAGTGAAAACTGAAAGACACTTAAGCATCGCCTTCAAAGTTCTGAAGGAAAATTATTCTAACATTCTGAAATTTCATACTCACCCAAACTAATAATTGAGTATCTAAGCAGAATTACGACATGGTCAAATATGAATTGTTTTGACAAACTTACTTCCTATATGTTCTTTAACATGAAGCCAATAAAGGATGTATTTTACTAACACTAGGCAGCAAACTAAGAAATGCAGAGAGGGGGAAAAAAAGGGCAACTAATCATCCAACGCAGGAGAAAATAAAATACATATGTATATATATCCAGGCTAATGATAAAGAGAAGTTCCAGGACAACACCCATGAATAATCTCAATCAGTTAATAAGAATGTAGGAAGACAGAGAGCTCCAGAAGAGAGAACTGCCAGAAAAAAACAAAACTGATATGCTACTGCATCTTACTGTTTACAGAGAAGTTTTCTATGTCTATCATAGAATTTACAAAGATTAGACTCATGAAAAGTTAAGAAAACAAACAAGACAAATACTAGCTTCAAGAAAAATGAGCAAGAAACGAAATGTTATAATAGTAAACTGTGTAGTTCAGCAGTCAACTTATTCATTTAGCTATAATAAATTAAACAGGATACTGCACATTCAAAGTATATGATATAAAAATATTGATATGGTTGGTGGAGGGTGAAGTGTTTGTGATTATTGGGGAAAATATAAGGAAGCTGAATCCTAATATGACATTATAAGAAGTCAATAATCAACAACAAAAAAAGTAAAAGAAACAGCAAGTTAAGTAAGTTACATGGAAGTAACCATGAAAAAAAAATAGCTTAAAAAGTTGAAAGTGGATGGATAAGGGGGAGGGAAAAGTGAAACTTCTGTATTTTTAATTCTTTTAGTATTATTTGAAATTTCAAACTATGCACAGGTTTTGAATTGATATAAATAAATATTTGATGAAATAAAAACACAATTGATAATAAAAAACATTATTTGTAATTCCCAACTCATTGATAATAACTGTAAATATTTAGGTATGAATCCTTTTGGTCTATTTTGTTTTATGTACAGATGTCTATATATTTTGACAAAATGATAACTGTATTCAATATTTTTTTCTATTATAGTATTATAAATGTATTTTATATCATAAAAATTTCTTGTACATTTTTTAATGATTGCATATCATTCCATGATAGGAATATTCCACAATTCATTTAATCATCTGCTACTTTTGGAGGGTTTTTGGTGCTTTTTTTCCTTATTTAGGTTTTATTTTTGCACTATAAACAAGTTTTCTTTCTATTATATTGATAGACCTTCAAACGTTCTAAGAAAACAATCATATTTTCCCTGTCTTCTCTTTTTAATGTTAAATGCTCTCATTACACTCCCAAAACTTTTTTTAATTTCAAAATATTTAGAGGGTATAAGTATTTTTTGTTATGTGAATAAATTGTATCATGCTGAAGTCAGGGCTTTCAGTGTACCCATCACCAGAATACTGTACATTATACTCAATAGGTAGATTTTCACAACTCACACTCCTCCCAACCTCCCCCTTCTTAGTTTGGAATGTCCATTACTGCTCTTTATGACCATATCTATCCTTTATTTAACTGCCACTGATAAGTGAGAACATGTGGTATCTGCTTTTCCATTCCTGAGATGTCTCAGTTAGGATAATGGTCTCTAGTTCCATCCAAGTTGCTGAAGACGACATTATCTCATTCTTTTTATGGCTGAGTAGTACTCCATGGTGTATATATACACCATATTCTCTTTATCCACTCCCATCAGTTGATGGGCACTTAGGTTGAATCCATATCTTTGCTATTGTGAATTGTGCTGGGATAAACATCTGGGTACAACTGTCTTTTCTATAAAATGACTTCTTGTCCTTTGGCTAAATACCCGGTAGTGGGATTGCTGGATCAAATGGTAGGTCTACTTTTAGTTCTTTGCAGAATCTCCATACTGTTTTTCATAGTAGTTGTGCAAGTTTACATTCCCATCAACGGTGAATGACAGTGTTCCCTTTTCACCACAACCAAGCCAATATCTACTGTGTTTTTTTTTACCTTTTATAATGATGATTCAGACGGAGGTAAAGTGGTATCTCATTGTGGTTTTAATTTGCATTTCCCTGATAATTAGTGATGTTGGGAATTTTTTCATATGGGTGATGGCCATTTGTCTATCTTCTTTTGAGAAGAGTCTTTTCATGTCTTTTCCCCACTTTTTGATATGGTTATTTGTTTTTTTATTGCTGATTTGTTTGAGTTGTTTGTAGATTCTGGCTATTAGCCCTTTGTCAGATGTATAGTTTGCAAATATTTTCTCCCATTCTGTAGGTTGTTTATTCATGCTGTTAATTATTTCCTTCACTGTGCAGAGACATTTTTGTTTAATTATATCCCATTTGTTTATTTATTTTTATTGTTGTTGTATTTGCTTTTGGGGTCTTACTTATAAATTCTTTGCTTAGGCCAATGCCTACAAGAGTTTTTCCTACATTTTTCTAGAATTTTTATGGTTTCATGTCTTATATTTAAGTCTTTAATCCATCTTGAGGTAATTGTTGTATATGGTGAGAGATAGCAATCCAGTTTCATTCTCCTGCATGTGGCTTTCCAGTTTTCCCAGCACCATTTACTGAATAGAGCATCCTGTGTTTTTGTCTGCTTTATCAAAAATCAATTGATCATAGTTATATGATTTTATTTTTGGGTTCTCTATTCTGTTTCATTGGTCTATGTGTCTGCCTTTATAACAGTAGCATGCTGTTTTGGTTATTATAGCCTTGTAGTATAATTTGAAATCATGTAATGTGATGCCTCCAGATTTGTTCTTTTTGCTTTAGATTCTTTTGGCTATTTGGCATCTTTTTTGATTCTATATGAAGTTTAGGATTTTTGTTTAGATCCGCAAGAAATGATGTTGGAATTTTGATGGGAATTGTGTTGAATCTGTGAGTCACTTTGGGCAATATGGACATTTTAACAATGTTGATTCTTACAATCCACAAGCAAGGGATGTTTTCCATTTGTTTGTGTCATCCATGAATTCTTTCATTGGTGTTTTGTAGTTCTCCTTGCAGAGATCTTTCACCTCTTTGGTTAAGAATATTCCTATGTGTTTTATTTTCGTTATAGCTACTGTAAATGGTATTGAGTTCTTAATTTGACTCTCAGCTTAATTGCTATTAGTATATAAAAATGCCATTGATTTATTTGCATTAATTTTTTATCCTGAAACTTTACTGAATTTATTTATCAATTCTAGGAGTCTTTTGGTGGAGTTTTTAGGGTTTTCTAGGTAGAAGATCATATCATGAGCAAACAAAGATGGTTTGACCTCCTCTTTCCTGATATAAGATGCCCTTTATTTCTTTCTCTTGTCTGATTGCTCTGGCTAGGAATTCCAGCACCATGCTGAATAGAAGTGGTGACAGTGGGAACACTTGTCTTGTTCCAGTTCTTAGGGGGAATGCTTTAAGCTTTTCCTCATTCAGTATGATGTTGGCCATGGGTTTGTCATATATGGCCTTTATAATTTTGAGGTATGCCTTCTATGCCTAGTTTTTTGAGGGTTTTTAATCATGATTTTTTGAGTGCTTTTTCTGCATCTATTGAGATGATCATATGGTCTCTGTTTTAGGTTCTGTTTATGTGGTGAATCACACTTATTGATTTGTGTATATTAAACCATCCTTGCATCCCTGGGATGAACCCCACTTGATCATGGTGGATTATTTTTTTTTTTTTGATGTGCTGTTGAATTTGGTTTACTAGTATTTTGCTGAGGATTTTTGCATCTATGTTCATAAAGGATATTGGTCTGTAGTTTTCTTTTTTTGTTGTGTCCTTACATGGCTGTAGTATCAGGGTGAATCTGGCTTCATAGAATGAGTTAGGGAGGATTCCCTCCTTCTGGATGTTATGGAACAGTTTCATTAGAATGGGTGCCAAGTCTTTTTTATAGGTCTGGTAGAATTCAGCTGTGATTCCATCTTGTCCAGAGCTTTTTTTGTTGTTGGGAGAGTTTTTATTATTGTTTCAATCTTCTTACTTGTTATTGGTCTGTTCAGGATTTCTATTTCTTCCTGATTCAAGCTTGGGAGGTCATGTGTTTCCATAAATTTATCCATTTCCTCTAGATTTTCAAGTTTGTGCGTGAAGAGTTTTTCACAGCAGTCACAGATGATATTTTGTACCTCTGTGGTATCAGTTGTAATATCTCCTATTCATTTCTGATTTAGATTATTTGAGTCCTTTCTCTTCTATTTCTGGTTAATCTAGCTAGAGGACTATCGATTTTGCTTATCTTTTCAAAGACCCAACTTTTTGTTTCATTGATCCTTTGTATTTTTTGTTTGTTTGTTTGTTTCCATTTCATTTAGTTCCATTTCATTTGTTTATTTCCATTTCATTTAGTTCTGCTCTGAGCTTTGTTATTTCTTTTCTTCTGCTAGCTTTGGGTTTGGTTTGTTCTTCTTCCAGTTCCTTGATGTGTGACATTAGGTTGTTAATTGTGATCCTTATGTCTTTTTGTTGTAAGAATTTAAGACTATGAATTTCCTTCTTAACACTGTTTTTTCTGTATCCCATAGATTTTGGAGGCTTGTGTCACGATTATCATTCAGTTTGAGCAGCAGATATGGTACACCTGTTCTCCTCTGCTGGGACCTCTGTTGCTCAGTGAAGACAAGGATGGGTCTCTGGATGGTGTGCTTGGATCCTACTCTGGAAGCCAACTAGACTGCAGGGAGTAGATGCACTATGAGCCTTTAACACTGCTGCTCTGCTGTGTCTCCCCTGTTCCCCTGTGTTTGTCACCAGGCTGCTGTTGCAGGGCCAGCTCTTGGTGCAAAGGGTGCACACAAGGTGGGGCTAGCCAGCAGAATAGGAAGTGTGTGCAGCATGGAGGAGGTCTGCTGGAGACAGAGCATGCCAGAACGTCAAAGATCTCAGCGGGACCGTGGGACAGAGCAGGCCCATGGGGCAGGGGACCTGGTGTGATGGAGCATGTCCATGAGGCATGGTATTCACACATGTGGGCTGGGATGGCCAAAGGGCAGGGTGCACACATGGGGTAGGGCAAGTACAGGGCACAGCACTCAGGTTGCCTATGCAGGATGGCATGGGTACATGGTGTGTAGTCCATCCAGATCCAAAGGCAGCAGCTGTGCTGGACTTCACCCCACTTGGGCCTCCCAGGCAGTGGTGGTGGCAGTAGCCCAGCCAGCCCAATAGTGGGCAGCGGGTGCTGAGGGCTACAGGCATCTGCTACCCCCAGGTCCCACAAGAAGTGGGGTTGAGCAGAATTGCCCAGGCCACAAAAGCAGGCAATGGGCCTGTGGTCTCCTGCTATGCCCAGAGCCCCAGCAGTGCAAGTCACCTTCCCACAGGGCGCATACAACTGCCAGGATTTCCTGTTCCCTCCTCATCTGGCAAGAGCAAGGGAGAGCACCAGTCACAGATCTGACCCCTGAGCAGAAGTGGTGTTTCAGGGTTGGGATGTTACAAGGACACTAGCCTAAGACTTACAAGCCAACTATTCCTTCTCTCCAGAGCAACTCAGCTACACAGACTCCAGTCAGGTCTCTGTATCTGTCCAGAGGCCTGCTGTGGTGGAGGGACAGTTGCAGTGTCTTCAGGGCAAACGTGGAGCCCAGATGCTCTCCTCTGTCCCTTTCCCACATGTGGGCGCCTTCCCTAATTACCTCCAGTCCTGCTGAGCAGACCATCACACTTTTATCTTCTTTCCTTCGCTCCTGCCTCCTGTCTGAGGACTCCCAGTGCTCTCAGATGATCGACCAAAGGTGGATACCTACTCGGCAATTTAGATCCTCTCTGATAGAGTGGTGCTGTGAGGCTGCTTCTATCATCGTCTGCCCTCTTCGCTCCCTTCCCTATCCTCTATTTTTGGAAATCTCGTTCACTTCCAATTACTCACTGTAAATAACATTGCTATAAATATCTTATTAGCTTTATATTTACAAATATTCTAGATACTGTCCTTAGAATTAAATTTCAATAATTTTCTAAAAATTCCTATACTTGGCTTATTGGCTCAAAGGGTGATATAAAATATATATTTGTTCTTCAACTCTGTTTTCTGCCATGCAACTCCTAAAATCCCTGGAATCTCCACAGTGGTGTCTTTTTGTATGCTAATGAGATGACTGTGGCTGACAGCCCCTAGGTAGCTTCTGCATGGGGATGGTCACAGGAAAGACCATGGCATGAGTAGAGGGTTGGGACTTTCCTCCCTACCCCACAACCTCTGGAGAGGGGAGAGGGGCTGAAGGTTAAATTGATCACCAATGGCAAATGCTTTAATCAATCATGCTTACATAATGAAGCCTCCACAAAAACCTAAAAGGACAAGATTCAGAAAGCTTCCAGACAGCTGAGGTTCCTAGAGGGTGGCTCACCCACAGGCCCAGAGAGGGCGCAGAATGTCCCTCCCCCTTTCCCCACACCTTGCCCTATGCATCTCTTCATGTGTATCCTTTGTAATATTCTTCATAATAAGCCAGTAATCTATATAAATGTATCCCTGAGTTCTGTGAGCAGCTCTAGCAAATTAATTGAACCCAAGGAGAAGGTCTATAAAGGTTCTACCACAGGGAAAAAATCTGGGGCTTGATTGGCACCAGAAGTGGGCAGCACTCTTGTGGGACTGAGCCCTCAACCTGGGGGATCTGATGCTATCTTCAGGTAGATAGTGTCAAAACAGAATTGGAGGACACCCAGCTCGTGTCCACTTGATTGCTTGCTTGCTGGTTGGGAGAAATCCCCACACATCTGGTGTCAGAAGTATGTTGTGAGAGTACAGCAGGACAAACAGTTTGTTTTCTCCTCAGTAGATATAGGCAGTGTTTCTTACCTTTGTTTTCATTATTACTCTCCCAAGAAGCTTTTTTAGACTTTTCATTCCTAATGACCCCCTGATGTAATTTTAATAACACAAACATTCTGCATATATGTTTATATATATAATGTGTATATCTGTGCATTATACACTAAAAAAATAAGATTTCTGCCCCAACCAATCTGTCACCCCTTTGAGGATTATATCACCCGTGTTGAGAATGCATCTTATGAACATTCTTTGGTTTTTAGTACATGTTACCAAATTCTCCTCTGAAAATGGCTGCCAATTTTAAGTTTTGCCAACAACATGCAGAGATACATGTTTCCCCACTTCCCGAGCAAACATGGTTTTTGAAAATAATTACATAAATTTTTAAAAATGGAAGTTTTTCGATGCAAACCTTAAAATTACATTGGTTCACTTGTAAATATTCCTTAGTACCAAATGCTAGGAATAAAAATATTTACTTGTTTCAGATTTTGTCCCACTAGTATGAGACAAAAGCTCATTTCAAACTTTCAAGCAATTTACATTTAGAAAGTATGCTTCTAAGTGTCACCGTGGTTCCCACTATAATTTAGACTGTTTTTAAGTCAATTTGTTATTGATTTGATGTGAATGGTCAATTATATCCTGTAGATCTTTAGTTCTCAAATTATTGACCTGGCCAAGTCAATTTGTAATTAGACAACTTTTAAAAAGTGCTTTCTCTCCATGACTATAATGCAGCTTTCAAACTCTTGTAAGTTCTCCCAGACTTGGTGGTTATCTGGGGCTGATATTGTTTTTATCTTACAGCAATTAGTTTTTATTGAGGTACATCTTGTATTTGCAAAAGGCGCTGAAAGAATTGCTTAGAACACTCCAACATAGGACTGGGTTTGTTAGCTCAGTATTAGGTAAGAACCACATGAAACTTTTATTTTTGAAGTCAAAATGATTAAATATTAGCAATTCTATATGATCCAATCTAGTAGTTTAGTCTCCTTTTATATACCTTAGAAAAGAAATGAGTGTTTATAAAATATTAGGACTGCCTAGGCCCTGCCATATCGATTTTGAATATTCTGTTAAAATTTATAGTTTTTATGAGGAAGCAACAGTCAAATCAACCTAGCCATAGAAAGGACTTGGTATGCTATTTATATTTAGATTAATAAAAACACCACACAGCCTTTCTACCCTGAGTCAGGAAAGCAGTCACAGCCCTGGTCTTGTATAGTGAAAAGAACATTGCAGTAAGAGTTAGGGGACCTGAATTGTATTCTGTGCTTTTCCATTTCCTGGCTGTGAGAGTTTTGGGCAGGCATTACTGCTCACTTGTTCCTTAGGGAAGGCCTTCCTCGAGTATCGCTAAGGTCGAGGTCTCCATAGCACTCACTGCTCTCCATTTTCTGAGAGTATTTATCATACTAAAAATCATTTATTTAAAGTCTGTTTATCTCACTAACAGGCAAGAGGGCCGGAATATGTTTGCTCTGTTTATTCTTTTATCCCTGATATCTAACACAGTGCCTGACACACAATAAATGACCAATGTGAATTTGTTCAATGAATGAGTGAGTGAAATGAACCTAAGAGTTCAAAGCCTCAGTTTTATCATCTGTAAAGGGCACATAGCACGTGCGATGCCTGTAACAGGGTTGCCATGGTGTCAAGATGAGGTGGTTGGCTAGACATGAATGAGACAGGGGATATATTATTTCACCTCTCCACTATTAGACCTCTTCTCAAACCTAAGAGGGACAATGTGGGTGAAAGTGTTCTGTAAGCTAAATAGCTCTTTACAGGCAAGATTTAACATTATCTCCATATAAGTAAAAATTTCATTATATCCGCAATGGAAAGATTTGCCTAAAGCGTCATTCCATTAGACTAGGTTTCTTGTGGCTACCTACACATGGTTGCTTTTTCCCAACTCAATACACATACCATTTCACACCAGTCCCCTAAATCTGTGGTCCCCAACCCCCAGGCCATGGCCTGGTACCAATCTGTGGCCTGTTAGGAAAACAAGGCTGCACATCACCATCTGAGCTCTGCCTCCCCCTACCCCTCACTGCCCCCTTGTCCCCCCATCCCCCCACCTTCCCCCCATCTGTGGAAAAATTGTCTTCTATGAAACTGGTCCCTGGTGCCAAAAAGGTTGGGGACCACTGCTACCCACTTTAATAATTTGTTTCCTTTCCCTGGGAACATATTCAAATCATAAAAAACCGATGTCAGTCAGTTAGGGTTCAGGCAGAAAAACAGAAGGCACTTGTGTTAGTCAGTTTTGTGCTGCTGTAGAGGAATGCCTGAGGTTGGGTAATTTATAAAGAAAAGAGGCTTATTCAGCTCATGATTCTGCAGACTGTACAAGCATGGCACCAGCATCTGTTTCTGGTGAGGACTTCAGGGAGCTTCCAATCAAGGTGGAAGGCAAAGGGGGAACAGGCATGTCACATGGCAAGAGAAGAAGCAAGAGAGGGAAGGGTGCCATGCGCCTTTAAACAACCAGCTCTGTGTGAACTAATAAAGGGAGAACTCACTCATTATCATGGGGAGCCATTCATGAGTGAGCCCCCCTCCATGACCCAAACCCCTCTCCCCAGGCCCCAACACTGGAGATCAAATTACAACTTGAGATTTTGAGGGACCAAACATCCAAACCATATCACCACTCTAGGAATTCCAAGTACGAAGGGTTCAATACAGGGAATTAGAGGCTTATGAGCCATTGAAAGGGCTGGAGAACAGAGGTCAGAAAAGTGTCCACCAAAGATCTTAGCTACCTGTAGCACCAAAGTAGGTGATTCCCAAAAATTGTCCACAAAGTCATTGCAAAAGTCAAGAGTCTCCAGGAAGCAGCCACCAAGGGCCCCAGTGGTATACAATACTAGTGATTTATAGGATCTTGTCAGAGAAACTAGTGAGAAACTCTTGTAGCTGCTCACAAATTTGCCTATAATTTCTCTGGGGAATAATGGCCTCTCCTTCTAGTACAACTTCAAACACTGTGGATACAAACATAAAACTTTCACAAGTTGATCAATTAGGGATAAGAGTAAAAGGAACCACTCCCACTTCCACCTCTTGTTTCCTAGATCCTTACATTTTGGCTTCAAGAGAAATGGTTTCACATGTAGGTCACTGGTTCAGAGCACTGTAAACAGCATGTGAGGATAACATCATAGCTCTGCAAACTGTTGTTATCCCACCTGAGCTGTAATGCATTTTCAAAAGTTGCTTTGGGGTAGGAGGGTACATATAAAACTTGTGAATCCTGTGGGCATGGATCTAATCCCTCTCTTCATCTGTTACATCCATGTTATTTGAAATGCTAAGACAGAGAATAAAGTGTGGGTGGTTACGCTGGCAAAAACGTGTGCGCAAGGGAAAAATCCATTTTCTGAGTAAAGAGCTGCTGCAGTGAGGACAAATTGATTCCCCTTCTATGGTGGAAGGCATCTTTTATTATCAGTCTGCTAATATGTGGCTGTCTGGTCCCCCACCAAACCCCAAAAAAGGGTTCAACCTTGGTCTTTGCTATTGGCAGGTTGGGCACCCAACCATGGCAACAGTCCTACCAGCCTATATTGTTCACATCATACATAATCTCCCCTCCTCTGCTGCCATCATAGTCATATCCAGACATGGAGTCGTCTTGTCCAGCTGATTATTGAGGATCTCCTTTTCTCGTGAATCCATTGAAGAAGCACTGGGATGGTTAGGGAAGGAGGCTTACTGACACTCACAAAATAGGACATCAGACCCACATCATTACTGAGAGCCTTCTTTGCAAAGGATGCCCTTTGGGGAGCATTCCTTTTGAGACACATGAATTCTCACAGTTTGTGCTCATTTTCCCAAGGCCTCCTTGTCATTCTATTTTCAATCACATTCTTTCCAGCTGCCTGGAAGGTGGTGATCCAGCTAAATCATTAGCTACCATGAATTTATGTAGATCTTTATGTCTGCCCACCTCTCCTTCCAGGCAAAGAGAAAAACTAAGTGCTCTTCTTGAAGTTCTTCCTACTAAGGGGATTTTCTTTCCCCACTATCCTACAAAACTGCCCGTGATGCAGCTATACTGCAGCAGTCCACTTGCAAATGATGCTCACGGGTTACATGGGACTATCTGCATGAATATTTTTGTTCCCCTATATGTTGTTCTAGAGAGGACACCACATGAGGCTAAAGCGTATACAGAAGAGAGGTGACAATGCAGCAGTAGTGATTGAACTGGAAATCTGAGCCACTTGCTCAGGCAACTTACTATTGATGAACATACCAACTTTAGGTACATCGACTTGACCTTCATTTAGAAGGGGCTATCCTGACCTGCCCCAGATTATTGTCTTTCTAAAAAATTTACCAATTTATACAAAGTATAAAAACAATTTTCATGCTATACTCATATTTTAGTTACTGTTTTCTGATGTGTCTAATACTGATCACATTAGTTTTCTGGGGCTGCTGTAAAATATTACCACAAGCTCGGTGGCTTAAAACAATAGAAATTTATTCTCTTACAGTTCTGAAGGCTATTTGTCTAAAGTCAATGTGTCATCAGGGCCGTGTTTCTCTTTTAATTTGTTAAATAACATCATTCAAAAGAGTGGATGTTTTAATATTGATAATTTTCAACCTATCAATTTGTTCTTATATAGTTCATGTATTTCATGTCCTACATTTGAAATCTTTGCCTAATTGAGGGTCACAAATATTTTCTCCCATCTTATCTTCTAAAAGTTTTGTACCATAGGCTTTACTTGTGGGTCTATAATACTTATCAAGTTAATTTTTATATCAAATTGTATTTTGAGGATTTTTTTTGTTTTGTTTTTGTTTTTTGCAGGTGGAGGTAGAATTGCTCTTGCACCATTTGTCTGAAAAGACTATCTTCCCCTTTGAATTAAGTTGAAAATTTTGTTGAAATTAAATTGATTCAGTCTATTTGGACCTATTTCTGGACTCTCAATTCTGTTATATTGACCTACATGTCTATTATTTCGCCAATATCAGACTGTCTTGATTAGTGTAGTTTTATAGTAATCAGGTAGTGTGAGTTCCCCAAATTAGTTCTTTTCAAATTTGTTTGGGGAATTCTAGGTTTTTTTCTTCCCATAGAAATTTTAGAATCAGCGTGTCAATCTCGGCAAAAATGTTCTAGGATTTTGATTGGGTTCATATTGAATTAGAGGAAACATGTGACACATTACCAATATTAAGACTTCCAATCCATGAACAAATATGTCTCTTCATTTATTTATCACTTTTAATTTCTTTCAGTAATGTTTTACAAATTTTGTGCAAAAATCTTGCACACATTTTTTAAGTTTATTCCTAAGTTTTTCATGTTTTCTAGTGTGATTATAAATGTTACAGTTCAATTTAAATTCCCAATTGTTCATTACTAGCATATTATAGTACATTTGATTTTTACATATTGACCTTGCATACTGACATCTTGCTAAACACACTTATTAGTTGTAGTATTTTTTTTGTCAATTTTTTGATATTTTGAACATACATGATCATGTCATCAGTGAATAAAGACAGTTTAATTTGTCCTTCAATCTCTATGTGTTTTAACATCTTTTTCTTGTTCTATTGTACTGTCTATGATCTCTACTAAAATATTGAATGGATGTGATATGAACAAGTATGCTTGCTGCTACAGTCTGAATGTATGTGTCCCCCCAAAAATTCATATCTCCTTATCTCCAATGTAATATAATAGTATTAAGAGGTAGGATTTTTAGGAGGTAATTATGTCATAAGGCCTCCATCCTCATGAATAGGATTAGTGCCCTTATAAAAGAGGCCTGAGGGAGCCTTCTTGGCCTTCCACCTCTCTGTGAGAACACAGAATGCACCATCAGTGAGGAATGGGTCCTTGCCTCATCAGACACCAAATCTTCTGGTCCCTTGATCTTGGACTTCCCTTTCTCCAGAAATGTGAGCAATAAATTTTTATTGTTTATGAATTACCCAGTCTATGTTCTTTCGTTTTAGCAGCCCAAACAGACTAAGGCACTTGCCTTGCTCCTGATCTTAGGAGGAAAACAGTCAGTCTTTCTCCATTAAGTATAATATTATCTAAAGTTTTTTAATAAATGCCTTTTACAGGTTGGGAGTTTCTGACATGAATGCATCTTGAACTTTGTCAAATGTCTTTTCTGCATCTACTGAAGTGATTTTTATTTTTTGTCTTTTAACATGGTGACTGATATTGTTTGCTTTTTGAGTGTTGAGCCAACATTGAATTTCTTGGATAAAAATCACTAGGACATTTATTATTTATTATTATTTATTGTTGGATTTGATTTTCTAAAATTTTGTTTAGAATTTTTGTCCATGTTCATGAGGGTCATTTTCTTTTGATATTTTGTGGGTCTTATAATTTTTGACTGAATGCCATAATACATACATTATATATAGAAGGACAGGAGAGATTGAAAGAAATAGTATTTAGTCCTGAAAATGGTCATGCTGCTTCTCCTGCCAGGCCATTTGTATGTGGCATTGAGTTGTGTTTGAGTGCTGTTATTACTGTCATTACCCTTGGTGTACCACAGACTTTAAATTCCTCCAGAGATAGGAAGGATTTTCTTAGTATTCCTGCTCCACCCTCAGATTTCAGTAGTCCTAATACCATAAAGAATGTCTCTTTTCTTGCCTTTTCCTTAGTGGTAAATTACTATAGCTTGTTATCAATGCTAGGTTCTTGGTGGGAGAAGGGAGCATTACTTGATTTTCTTGATTCAGGCTCAGTCTTACACAGGGACTGTGCACCTGACATTCTGAATTGGGTATTTTAGTTTTCCTGCCTCTCTTCCCAATAGCAGCCAGACACTCCTGTCCCTCACCTAGAAGTAACAGACCTCTGCTTTCTATTAAGACCCTGGGCCCAAGTTTACATACTCCTCTTCCATGAGCAGGTGGATTTTGCTTCTATTGTAGTTCCTCCAGAACCAGTGGATCTCTGTCTGGCTCCTGGAGGAATTACGGAGGAAGGGAAGATTTCCTATCCCTACTGAGAAGCACATGGATTTTTCCTCTATCTTCCCCCAGTGGCCCCTCCCCCCCGCCGTGCTTACTGCTTTTGTTTCTTAAGAGTCATGGGAGCAGTGCTGATTCCTACCTGTCTCCAGGGTCAGCAGATCATTTCCAGTACACCTATACCCACAAGAAGGGATGTTCTCCCCAGTCTTCAGGACAGAGATGTTTATGTTTTATTCACTGCTGGCCTCCTAGAACCTAGAATACCACCTGGCTGGTACATGGTAGTACTTGACTTTGATGATTGAATAGATACACATTAACTAAGAAAAAAGGCCATAACTCAAATAATAAAATTTAAATGCAGAGAAAGTACCTTAAGTTTGAAAATGTTTAGACAATTTGGCAATTTTCTCTTCTAATAAAGATTTCCTTATGACCTTCCCCCACAACATAAATGTCATCACCAACCCATCCAAAATATATTATTCTTTTAGGGACAAACTTAAGTGAAAAGCATTCACTGACAGCCCAACCCAAGAATGCCCATTGTTATTTTAATCACAAACCTAAAATTTGACACTTATTCACCAAGATATAATTTGCATAATTGCCTCAGGCAGACCCTGGATTTAAATCCCAGGTCTTCCATATTCTAGTTATGTGACTTTAGGTAAGTCATTTAACCTTTTTAATCTTGTTTTTCCATCTATATAATTAGAGTAATTGCAATATCTCCTAGGATTACTATGATAATTACTTAGAGATTATGGGTATGTATCCATACATGTATGCACATGTATAAGAGCTTGTTCAGTATTTATCAGTAATGCAAAATAAGTAGTAATTATTACTTATCTGGTTTATTTTTTATGGTTCCATATAATCATATCTCTATAACAAAACTACAGACTCTCTAGGATCAAAGAGCTGATCTTGAGATTGTATAAAGTCCTCTCAGTGGGAAAATACAGTGTGTGTGCACTGGTCCGTAGTTCTTTTAAAAGTGGGTTATATTGAACATGGAAATGTTAACATAGAGGGTGTTAGGGTCAGAAAAACAAGTGAGAGGTTTTTTTTTTTTCAAAAAAACAGAAAGGAGAAAGCAGTTATAGAAAAACAATAAGGAGGAAATGGTTACAGAAAAATAACCACGGGAAACATTTATTTCAGTCTTAAAGAATGGGGTAATTAGGCCATGGAACACTGACCGCCAGTTAGAAAATAGAAATGAAACTTTCCCCACAGTACGTATAACATAACCTTTAAGTCATGTCCAAACATAGAAAGGAACTCAGTCCTAATTATAACTAATCTTTACCTAAACATAAAGCATATAAAAAGGAAAATATGGAACTAAACAGAGTCTTCTCCACTCACGGAGACAGACCCATTTCCCCCTTAGGAAACGTACCTTTGCTTTTCTGCTTTGCACCCTTAAACTTTCCTGGCAATAAGCTCTTCACAGATACTTACTGAGTGTCTGTCATCTCTCCGTCGTGCGGCCCGGCTTGCGGTTCTTCCAAGCCAAGAGCCCAAACTGGGGCGACACGTCAAAGTCCAGCTGTGGACTGAACCGTGACAGAGGGCGAAAGTATTTCCTTTTGTCTTTTTTCTCCATCTCTATTCCATAGGGTTCCCTTACACACACATTTTTTATTATATCACTCATTATTTGGATCAGAATCCAGTTGGAAAACATTTGTTTTATCTTAGCAAAAATAGAACCAGGGACTGGCCTGCAGGGAATCAAATTCCTTCCATTTCACACACATTTACCTAGTCCTCTCTACGCACATGACACAGTGCAGGACACAAGTATGAGTGAGACACATCCCCTGCCCTTAATAACTTCAGGCATTGGAAATCATCAGCAGCTTGGAGCTTGGACAGCCTGACCTTGCCTGGAACAACAGGAAATATGGATTCTAAGTAAGATCTGATACCAGGTATCCCAAAACATCATTTCATATGTGTTTTGTTCTTGTCTTTTCAAAATAATGGCAATATCTTGCCTTGACATAGTAATTCCAATAACTGAAGGCATATTCATGCTTTACCTCATTTTTTCTTTGCTTCACCCCATTAGGTGAAACAGATAACTATTTTTCTTATTTAACACATAAATAAACCAAAAATCAGAAGGGTAACACTTCTTTAAATGAATTACAGGTTATTATTGCATGACCTAGAGCCATATTTAAAGTCTCCTGACTCTGTTCCTTATGTTTACCCCCCTCCCTCCGGAATACAATAATGTAAAATTACTTCAAATTCTGTGTAATAGAAGGAAGAAAAGGGGGGGTGGTGCCAAAAAGTACAAAGGTGGGTGTTCAGAGATACAACACTGCCAGCAACCATGACCTACCCAAAGGAGGGTCTGGTGTAACAAAAGGAGCACTGGCGTCAGAAGATCACTTATTAGCGTTGTCATTTCAGATAAGAAAATAAATTGCTCTGGGTCTCAGTTTTGTCATCTGTACTAAGAGGAGAAGGATGGCAATAAACGCCTGCCCTATTCTTCACAGGCTTGTTATAATGATCAAATGGTGTCGTGTGTGTTAAAGCATGTAAATTTAAGCTAATGAATGTGACATCTCTAATATGCTAGTCACTGTCATTGTAGCTTGGCATAGCTCATTCCTGATATCATAAATACTGTGAAAGTTCAATTAAGACTCAGACACTCCTGCCACCAGTGTAACCACTATTCCAAGGGCAGAACATAAAAATAGTGAGAGAAAAAACAATACAGAACAGCAGAACAGCAGCAAAAACAAAAATAGATTCAGACTATTCTAGATTAGAATTCTAGTTTAAAGATATACAAGATAGGTGGTCTGGAGAAAGTTTTTAAACTTCTTTAAAAGTTTTCTTATCTTTAAAAACGGAGATGAGACATACTTTTTTATTATTCTTGTAAGGACTTAGTGAAAAAATGTAAATAAAACTTGTAATATTGAGCTGCATATAGATGTTGTAAACATATTAGCTTTGTTACCCCTGCTTCTATTTATTTATGTATTTTCCAAAGCTTATTTGAACATCTTCTATATGCCAGGTCTCATGCTAGACACTGGGGAAGACAGAGATGAGGGGGAGAAGGCCAAAACACGCAAAGCTGGGTGTTCAGAGATACAATACTGCCAGCAACGATACTGACCTACCCAGGGGAGGGTCTGGTGCAACAAAAGTCTGGGCTCTTCTCTCCCGTGATCCTTACTTTAGAAATTATAATTCCAAAGGCTAACAAGCCACTTTCAATGTCCTGCTTCCATACAGCAAAATGGATTCAACTCCTCCCACCCACTTCCCTCAAAAAAGAGGCATTGATTAGAAAATCCAATGACAATTAAAGTGTATCCTAATTTAGGAGAAGAAACACCATGATTCACCGAAGAGTAGAAGAGGAGCTGCTACAGCCAGCATTGGGAGCAGAGATCAGAAGGGATAACATGGTATCAGGCAGAACCCAAATAGGCCCAGTCCAGGAATAGGCTAGGATTAGAAGAGATCTGAGAATGGAGGAAAGAATTTTTTCTCTTTGTTCATTCTTTCATTTAATAAATACGTATTGAGTGCCTCCTATTTGCTATAGCCTCCTCAAGGTGCTGAATCTAAGACCACCTATTGCAACCAGGTGCTGATGCCTGACAGGAACTTAGGATTTATTACAAGCCATGGCTTAAAGGTAAAAGATTTCAGATGCCATTACCAATCCCCAAAGTCATTTAGTCACCAGTATGAGCCATAATGGATTATTGATCTCATGGACTATAAAGGCTCTCAAAGATCTATCATAGGCTATCGGGTTAATCTAGCAACTGAACATGCATACTTATTTGTCTATTGTCTGCTCTCATTCTCATGTATAATTCCTCTTTCTGGAGTTAATGGGAGTTATGTGCCTGCTTCCAAAGGGAAAGAAACACTTTTTTAGGTTTCATGCTTCAAATCCCAATGAAATAATAGCTGAGAGAACGAAGCCACTGAATGCTTAAATTTGAATCCTTCAAATGTTATATTCATTTATGTGTCCATCATCATTAAATCTGTTCAGAAGTAAGGGCCTGGCAAGTTTCATTTTAATTTAGATTCTTTTTGAAGCTATAGCACATGCACGTATTAGTTCTGGCATCAGCAGTGAAGTCATGTCTTTTTGTTGTATTTGTTTAGAGGGGTGTGTGTGTGTGTGTGTGTGTGTGTGTGTGTGTGGGAAGGAGACAGAGAGAGTGAGAGCACCAGGGGCTTTCTTCCAGCATTCTGAAATTAAATACCCTTAACTGAGACCTCCATCTCATGATTTGCCAAGGATAGACCCCAACTAAAAGATATAAACCCCTGAAACATGAGTTACATGATGGAAATACTTGCATAACTGTCACACAAAGCTGCAAATATGCATCACCAATAGACTTGCTCTATGTGCACCAAAGAGACATTTCAATAAAGAACAATACAATGTCACAGTGAACACATCTTTCCTTCTACAGAGTCAATCGGGGAAAATTCACTTTAATCAAGTCACTAGGGAATGTGTGTATATATATATATTTTTCTCAGAAATGCTTTGTGCAATATCCTAGAAGCTCAGGAAAATTATACAAAGCCATATCTCCTCTCATACATGATAGTATGAAGAAAAAATATATAACCTATAATTTCAGAGAGTCTAGATACAAAAAATGTCTATTGCGTCAACTCTCCAGGTACAAATCAGTAAGAATACACTAAGGGCACCCTGTGATAGAGGACACAGCACCATTTCACTGATTGCCTTAAAAGTCCTTCGTGCTTCCTGGGGTTTATCTAAATCCTTTTGACCGCTCAAGGTCAAGCACAAGATCCATTTTATCCATGAAGACTTTCCTGACTTCTACTCATCCTGATCTGCCATCTCTACTTTACAATTGTACCTACAGCTGATGAGCATAGTGTGCATTTAATTGTTTTTTCAGTTTTTCGTTTTTTCAGTTTTGACTTTCAGGCTAGTGTGATTTGGAGAGAGAAAATATTCTCTGAAACTCAGGGTCTGTTAATCTTCATTAGCTTCGTAGCACCACAAGAAAAGGACAAGAAAATGAATTAGGCCTGTGAGCACACCACTGGGATGAATATAAGAGACACACTCACTGACTCTCATTATGAATCCAGGTACCCTACTTGTTTTGACCAAAGCCCATGTTCTGGCTGTAAACTGCTGGGCTGTGATTTTGTTCACCCAAGCATGGGTTTAATTACTTGGTCATGCAGTAGAAGAGAAATTAGCTTGGAGAAGCAAAGAAATAATCATGATATTAACAATGCTTTACATTTTTACATTTGTATTCATTCTAGAGTTTAACAATCAAATTCGCTTACATTTTTCACAGTTGAATATCACAATTGATTCTTGCAATAGATTGTTGCATCACTAGTGTTAAATAATGGTTAAGACTGTGAGTTCTCTAGACAGAGAGACACTTGTTTGAATCTAAAAACCCTGTGATTTTAGTTTCCTCAGCTCTAAAGTGGAGATAATAACATACCTTGAGCTTATCATAAAGGTTAATTGAGATATTACATATGAAGCAATTACCTTAATTCCTGGCAGAGATAAAGTAATAAGTAGATCTTAATTATTATTATTATTGTTTTCATTATAATTATTGATCTATTATTATTATTGCAAAATAATTGCCTTCATGCCATTCCCCATTCATGAAGGTCTTTCCACCTCCCTCACAGTCTACATTAAATAATTCCTGCAATTATCTTGGGTGCTTGTAATACTCACCTGCACCTCTCAGTTTGTTGACCTTATAATACCCAAAAGCCTTCTCCACTAACCTCAGCCACCCACTCACACATCATAATTACACACTCTCCTAATGAAATCTCTCTGCCCTCCATGCCACTAACTCAAGCCTCCTGTTTTCTGACCGTGGTCTTTTATCTTCCTAGCTTGCCTGTTCAAAGTCATGTGGATTACATCAGCACTTCCATTTAATTATACCTTTTGATTACTTTTATTCCAAGCTTGGAACCCATAGTCTTTAATTCAAAACTGTCTTGCCAAACCTAACTTTTTCTTCCCCCTCTATCTTTTTCTCAAAGCAACCCCATCCAGAAACATCTCATTCCTGTTTAAACTTGTTTTCTCTGTCCTTGGACCTAGAAAGTCAAACATTGCCTTGAGAAAGTTACTAACAGTATAGGTTGAAATTGCTTTAAATTTATGATCAACAACCTCAATAGGTTTTCTAAACCCCTAGACAAGCCTACGGGGTTTCTCTAGCTAATTCTTTACCTGCTTTCTGCAGGAACTATTTCAGACTTTCTCAATTCTCTCCAACCCCTGAATATCCCAGTTCTTCCCTTACTTTAATTGATAGCCTTACCTTTAACTCACACAGGCACACATTCTTTCTCCCTTTCCACCGCGCGCTCTCTCTCTCTCTCACAGACACACACATACACTCACTCACACACACACAGAGGTGGGGAAGGAGAGAAGGAGAGAGACAGAGAGAAAGAGAGAGAGAGAAAGAGAGAGACATGATTGAATGGAAAACCCCTCAAATTCCTATATATCCACCATCCAAACATACACACTTGCAGTGTCTCCACCATTTGTCTCCTCATATCTTCCTGTCACACAGAGGAGAGTCACTCCTTCTACCTAGTTCAATCACTTTTCTTGTGCTTCTTTGGGTTTCTGTATTTTAACATCTCCTTTTCTTTTCCATTCATCCTATCAGCACTTAAGTGTGTTCTAATTTCTTTCATATTAAAAAATAAACCTTCCTTTGGCCCCATTACATCCCCCAGCTATAGCTATATCTCTTTTTCCCTTCACTATTCTCAAATATTCAAAAAATTTTCTACAATAGCTCTTTTCATTCACTTGTCAGTTACTCTTCAGTCCACTTGAATCCTGTTCTCCAATCTAGTCCACTAAAATGGTGTTTATTAAATTCATCAATGACTCAATGTTGCTAATTCAGCAGATTTTTTTTTTTAATTCCCACCTTTCATAATCAGAGATTCCCAAAAGGTAGCATGCATACTGAAATGTCAGTGATCCTCAGGCTTTGGTCCTAGATTCCTTTCCTACACTCTCTTCCTTCTGAATACTACACAATACTCTTTTCTGAGATGCTCTCATCTATGCCTAGGGCATCAATTACTATCTATATATCATCAGTTTCCTAATTTATGTTCTTACCTCTTTCTTTTGAACCCAAAATTTATGTTCCAACTTGCCTCCCTGACATCTTTACTTGAATGCTTCAGTGGCATCTCAAATTCCACATGCTGAGAACTGAATTCATCTTTGCCTTCAAACCGAGTTCTCATTCATTATTTTATATCTCAGCAAAAGTCAGTATCATCTAACCATCTTATTGCCCAAGTCAGGAATCTAGAAGTTATTTTTTAATCCCCTTGCTCCTTCACCAAGTCTCATTCATGTTACCTCAAATCTTTCCAATCTGCCCCATTTCTCTCCATCTTCAATAACACCACAACCACCTCTGCCAGCCTCCAGCCTATACTGTCATCATCTCTCACTGTATCTCTTTTCTGGTCATGTGCTTCCTCACAGTTCAAATCTAACCCAAACTTCACATTTATGTAAAACACATGTCTGATAACATCATTCTTATGCTTAAAACCTTATAAAGGTTTCCCAACCCCATTAGAATAAAGACAAAATTTTTAAATATACCCTGAAACTATTATAGAATCAGGCCCCTGCCTATCCCTCTGGCATCATCTTAGCTAATCTATCCCTCATTCTCTATGCCTCCCACACTAAAATTTCTGCGACAGAAGAGTCATGCTATTTTGTTCACCACCCTATTAATGCTCACCAAAATTCTTGTCACCTGGTTCAAGACAAATAAATAATGAAGCTAGGTGACTTGCCCAAGGGTACATAGCTACTAGCACCAACCTTTATAGTTTAAATAAGTTTTTAGTACAAAATAAAAAGAAAAGACAAAATCAAGGAACCAGAAAAAATTTCTAGCTCCACATTTGTCTCAGCATTAACATATCGGGGATGAGCTGATCTGAGTATGGACCAAGAGAAAGGAAAAGCAATCAAGCCTTTCCTGCCAGTTGCATTTCTACAATCCCCTTGATGATAAACCCAGATGAATTGCTTGTTCTAGAATACCACCCGAAAAGGAAGAGGAGGAAGAGGAGGAGGAAGAAGAGGAGGAGGAAGAGGAGGAAGAAGACTGCTAAGGCTTTGTAGAACTCATGTCTTATCTATCATTAGAAATTTTTCATTAGAAAAAAACATAAGAAGGCTATATAGAAGAAAGCTTGTGAAAAGCAAAACCAAAGCCATTTTGTTTCCGTTTTCTTTCTAAAAATCCTTCTCTTTCATTTTGCCTTCATTGTAATGGGTCTTGAAAATCATCATTTTTAGCATTGCAAACTAAATAAGCTCCTGGTATTTCTGATACAAAAGAGGTGCCATAATTTCATGCCTTTGCAAACACACACTGTGAGCAATCAAGAGAAAAAGGAAATTAAAAACTAATTCTGCTGTTTATTCTACTCATTTATTTTATCAGTCATCTTAGTCTCACACTGAATAACAATCAACAGGGTTTGATAGACACACCTAGGGGAGGCCAGACACCATCTCTCAAAATTTCCAGAAAGCTGGAAAGAAAAGTCAAATAACAACGCTTCGGGGAGGCATCTTTAATTATGCAATCAAAAGTATCAGCAATAACATTTCCAGCTAGTGTAAAACTTCTAAAACCAGAAATTGCAGTGGGATATCAATAATTCAAAAACTGGAGTTCCTCTATCACATACTCAAGATACTTGACATCCCAAAATCATGACAAAGAAGACCGTCCCCAGAAAAATACAGATTTAGAACAAAGGTGAGAATTTACTAAAGTCAATCTCTGACTGCATCTAGCTACATTAACAGGATTCTTCCTTTTTGGGGTTTGGTAATTCAGAGTTCGAGGAGGACCACAATGATCCCTTAAATGTAAATTCCACTTATGCCTCAGCAACATTATGGAAATGCTTCACAATGCATAAAACCAAGTGATCCATCAGAGAAGAGTCTGTCATCTGCTGCTTCTGAAACTCTCCTCAGGAGTGTGGGGTGGGGGCTGGACAGAATGGGAGTCATTAGCTTTAATTATTCTTAAACATCAAGACCTATATATATAATTACAAGTAAGGGAGAAGCTACCTTTTCTCCAAACAGTAAGTAAATGTACAGCAGAGTGCACTGCACAAAAGAGTGCTACTGAGGCATATGAATCCCAATCATAACAATGCTACTTTTAACATTTGCAGCAGTCAGCAATAATTATCAATGTATGATTTATTGCTCTCTTTATTCTAAATAAACCTCAGTTAGACAATCAATCAATAAGTATTTTTTGAGGGTTGGTCGGAATTCAGTTTCCCTGGAGGCAGACTCTGTGATGGATAATTTACATGCAGGAGTTTACTGCAGATCAACACCTGTGGTCAGTGAAGGAAACAGGATTGGACAGAGGGAAAAGCCGAATTGCAGTGAAGTCCCATAGCTGATCATAGATTCTACAGCTAGCTCTGAAACTGGAAAAACCTTCAGATGGAGACAAGGGATGTGGGCCTTTGCTATCTGGCCCACCAACTGGCCCTCCCCAGTTGATCAGTTAATTATCAGATACAGGCTTTCCTCAGCAAGGGAATTTCCAAAGAGCTACTCATTTGCATGGTGCTGAGTGACACAACACAACACAACATTCACTAAAAAGCCTGTCAGGTACCTCTGTTCCATGAACCCTCTGGCATTAGCTAAGTATAGAAAATACATAATTCACACCTAACAAACTCCTGCTTATCCTTGGTGTCCCTATCCATTTATGAGATCAAAGGAGATTTTCTGGAGCAAAGATAGTTGCTCCTTCCTCTTTGTTCCCTCATCACCACATGCATAGATTTGTAGTAATACATGCCAAAATTGAACCATAGGTTGTTTCTTGATCTGCGTTTCACATCAGATTATGTGTTCCTTGAGGGTAGGTTGCAATTTAAATGTCTCTTTCCTAACTAAAATCTCCCAAACCACCCTAGGTACCCATGCTCCATTTGTTAGTCTCAGTCACATCAAGCTTATGTTCTTTCTTACCATTTATCCTGACCTGTAATTACTAGGTTTGTTTACTTGTTGATTGTCAAACAATTGATGACACCATTGTTTCACAATCTCATTTAAATAAGAATAATCATGTATATAGCTGATGGTTTTATATTTGGATTAAACCTAATTAGTGACACATAATAAATACAATCCTGTTTGTGTATTTTAGAAAAGGCTTGCATTTTTCACACCAAGAAGTCAGTTTCTGGACAACACTGTCATATACCTTGTTTATTTCACAACCTCAATTTGAGGTACTTGTTTTATGGCAGCTTTTTAAATCACCAACATCTCAGTCAAAATCTATAACCAGTGTTATTATCCAATGTACATGTGTGCAACATAAAGTAAATCAGCAATTTGCATTATTTTATGATCTATCTAATGCAGGATTATACTCTGCCTTGAATGTGTTTTTATTATTTAAGAACTGGAAATATACATAAATTTGGAGTTGAGTTCAATTTCCACCTTTCATAGCTTTGGTTTTAATTTTATATACATACAGTGGGCCCTTCATATCTATAGTTTCTGCATCCATGGAGTCAACCATAAATCAAAAATATTCACAAACAAATGGATGGTTTTGTCTGTACTGAACATGTACAGACATTTTTTTCTTGTCATTATTCCCTAAACGATACAGAGTAACAACTATTTACATAGCATTTACATTGTATTACATATTATAAGTAATCTGGAGATGATTTAAAATGTATGGAAGAATGTGCATAGATTATATGCAAGTAGTACATAATTTTACATAAGAGACTTGAGCGTCCTTGGGTTTTGGTATCCAAGGGGGACCTGGAACCAATTCCCCATGGACACTGAGGGATGACTGAATATGTACACATATACATTTGAGTTCAATGAAAACTAAGGGAAGTAGTTGTTGTTCACTAAAGTACATTTTATAATCAATAAGAGTCAAGCAATATGATAGAGTAAGGTAAACATTCAATGGAGAACTATGCAGGAATATCGGAGAGATTTTGGCTATAAAAATTCACAGGCAACAGAGTGAGATCCCATCTCTGAAAAAAAAAAATCATTACTCTTTTACTGTGTGGGTACCAGTTGACACATGGAGATAAGGACCTTGGTTGTATTAATATTTTAGTCACAGATGAATCTGCTCAAGTCACTTGCTTTGATCCCCAATTAATGTGTCTTTATATTGTGAACATTGGAATACATGATTGCCAAAGTGCCTAGATTTCCACTAGGCACTTCAGTGGTAATTCTCCACAATCAAGATTCATGGAGCTACCTAAAGAGTAATTTTTTTTAAAGAAAATTAGCAAAACTCATAGATGTATAAGAGGTTTTCCATAAAGCACTGGCTTTCTTCTAGGTGATTTCTCCTTTGGCCATTCAAAGGGAATTAAAAATCATAACCTGAATATACTTAACTCTTAATATAAGTGTTAGAAATTTAGAGAGGGGAGATTGGAAGATTTATTTTTGTAGCAGCTTCTCATTTCTCCTTCCCATTCTGCTGCATGTGTATAGTTTGGCTGCAAAAGCCTCTGTCCATAGAGTTTAATTTTCATCCAGGTAAATTAGGCTGTTCCATTATTAAACATACCTTCTATGATTGCCAAAATGTCCTTAAGAGTATAATTAGATTAAGTCTTATAACAAATACTATATTTGAGGTTTAGAACATCAGAGTTGGGCTCAAGGTCAAGAGTTGGGTTAGGTAGATAGCTAGGATCTACAGCTCTTCTAGGGATGAGGGTTCCCTGTTTTGGTGCTGCCTTGAGTAATTACCCCACCTGGGAAGGACAAGTGTGGGCACTCCATTTTGGTGTTGTCCCACCCTTAATCCTATCCTGAGCAACTGCTACACCTGGGGAAGGAGGGCATGCTTTACCAATCTGGGAATTCTCCAGCCTAGGCATAATAGGATTTGAAAAGTGACCTAGTGTAACCTAAGACTAATTATTATATCATTAGCTTAAATCTACATTGTGGTTCACCCTCCAGGTGGGCTTTCAGAGAAGGAGCTCACATATGTAGCTGAAACCTTGAGAACTCCTGTTAATCATTTGGTAACATCCCACACTTCCCAAAATCCCTTCCTCAGAATAGGCCAATAACAGGAAACAACTTGAGAATTCCCAGAGAGAGAGTGAGTTAGTCAGTAAGTCAATGAGTCAGTCTGTCTCTATGTCTCTCTCCACTCACGGAGACAGACCTGTTTTGTTTTATAATAAAAAGCTACTCATGTGAAACTACCTCCTGCTTGAGGTCACTCCGTCATACCAGCCCCGCTTGTGTTTTCTTTTTCCAAGCAAAGAGCCAAAGAACTAGGATAACAGTCCACCAAGAGGCTGGATCTGACACTTTGGTGTGTCTGGTCATTATTTGGCCAAGAGCACACCAAGAATCAAGAGTAGACTGCCATCCTGAAAAAAACAGGCCAGTTCCTTATAAGCATTCACTTTGCAAAAAACTTAAAAAAGATTATGGTCACCTGACCTCAGAATTCCTACAAGGCTATCACCGAAGCTTTGTAAAGAGCAGTTCTTTGAGTTCAGAAGTGGAAAGGGGAGAATATAAAAACAGGAACACTGAAAGGGAGTTGACCTTGAGGTCCAGGTCTAGGATGGACCTATCACATGTTAGCCCACTTGCCCCAAAATGCCTTTCCCAAACTGCTTAACATGTATAAAATGATGGTTTCTTCAAAAAGTTACCCCCATTCTGATACAAAGCAAGTAGATAACATGATGGTTAAATGTTCTGACTCTCAAGTCAAACAACCTGGTTTCAAATCTCAGCTCTACGATCTAAGCTATGTGACAAATGTATAATTTTATATCATTGTGTGTTCATTTACTCACCTATAAAATGATAAAAATAGGACTTACCTCATAGGATATCTGCAGAGTTTTGAGTGATTTACTCTGTGGGAATTGCTTAGAACAATGTCGGGCACATATGAAGTATTGTTAATGGTAATAGTTTGAATTAGTTTTATTATACCTCTCTTCTATAATTTCTCTAATAACAAATTAACTGAGACAAAGAGAATTTTAATAGAAGGAAAGAAGAAGGGAAAAACAACCTAGAGTGCTGTAGAATGAAGGGTATTTGTTAAGAAGTGAAAGAAGGCATAAGGTCTCAGGAAAGAAGGGCCCCAGAAGAAGAGAAAAACAGGGTGGTATGCGGGATGGTGTCAAGAAACATTTGACCTGATAATTTAAATGTTGGCCATGACTGGACGTTATCTCAAAAAAGAAGTGGCCATTTCCCTCCCCTTCTATGTCTCCTTCCTTTTGCACAAAATGGCCAACAGGGTTCATAGAACCCAGAACTCAATCTAGTGTTAAAACCTTCAAAGGCCTCTAAACTAATCTGGGAACCAACTGCTTCTAACATTGTTTCTGTTATAAACCGAGTTCTAAATTCTAACCAGGACTCTCCACTTGAAAGTTTGGATGTAGTCATTCACTAAGCGTTTTGCAAATGCGTGCAAGCAGAAACCCAAAGAGATAGCCTACTATAGAGCCCAAGGGATAGAAATACAATGAAGAAGACTAGAGTCCTGATGAGGATGGCTGATACAGAGACCCTGAAATGGAAATATAGGAACCATATGTTAAAAATGCATACTTGATGAGTTGTAAGCCACCAGGACCTTTTAAAGTCTTTACCATGTTAAGTACATCTGGAATCACACTGGTTATTGGGTGCTCAGAAAAGGAAGCAGGCTCCAGCTAACCCTGGGCACTAGAAGCCAAATGGAAGTAAGAACAAAAGGAAAGAAGACCATTAAGTAACCCTCCTCTGGGAGCAGCACAGGAAACAAGAGGAAGGAGACTGGAGAAATCTATTTCCCTAAACACTCTAAACAAATGTTGCAGATTCTGACTCACTGGGCCAGAGCTTGAGGTTTCCAGAGGGAGAACCACTTCAAAAAAAGGTCATGTTAAGGTCAGACAAGAGAAATCCTCTTTCCCAAAATGATATAATTCAAGCTTTGCCAGAACCTACAGTTTCTTGTATTGAGCACTTACTCTGTGTCAAAATGTGGGCAAATCACAAGTAACATTTTATTTAATCTTTATTTAAAAAAAAAAACTCTGTGAAGTGAGTGGTATTATTACTCCATTTTATAAATAAGGGAACTAAGAATCACAGAGAATAAGGGTAAATCGTTTCTACCAGGTTACAAAGCTGGTTTGTGGTAAAACTTCAAATCCCTCACTAGAATCTGTAAAACAATATAGTTTGCACAAATGAAAGAGTAGAATACTTTGCTCTTTATTCCTTAAACAAAGAAAGGAATTCCACCAAAAAAACTTTAAATTTATTTTAAATATCATAGAGTTTTACAATTTCAGATACGCTTGTGATATCTAGAGGCCAATGATTGCCTCTTGCATACACAATTTAGTAAATCAACTTTTCTAAGTAGATTACATTACAAAGCCTTCTAACAGATTGTTAAAGTTAGTAGATCCAGAAGAAAAAGCATTCATTGCTTTTGGGTGAAATTCCCATTTGGGAAATATTGGAAGTTAATTTCTGCAACATTAAGAGCAGTGCAAGAATATTTCATTAAGTGAGATTCTACCAATCTAATATTTTCTTAAAGGAAAAAATAAAATACTTGAAAACAAGTCATATTGTCTTCTTCCTTTCCCAACACACATGATTTCACAGACACACTCACACACAACAGACACACACACACACTCTCTTACACCTTCTCATCTCCTCAAGCAGAGCCAATAGTACATTATTAATATGCTGGATCGATTTAGCCCTGTCTTTTCTGTACCACTAACTTGTTTTTTCTGGCTTTCTATATGTCAGTGTACATTAATCCTTAATAGAAAAATTAGAATATAGGTTCCAAAGCTTAACTAAACTTCAGCATAATTCTTCCTTGTCAGACTTGGTCTTCTGACCTCTCTTTAACCTGTGTTCTAAATTTATAGTTAGAGAAAGATGCAAGAGTGTGTCATTGATATAAAGTAGAAAACTGTTTTGCCTTGATAAATTTCAGTATATAAAATCACTAACTCTAGGAACCAGAATAGGACTTAAAATGTCATCTTTTAGTATTTTTAAAGATTTTTCAAGCCAGCATGAAAATAGGAATGGTGTAAGCAGACTGATGGAGACATATTAGACGCGTAATTAAAGCTATAGGTGTGCAAAGTACTGACAGCCCAGACATGTATTGTCACTGATAAATAAAAAAGAAAAGAGGTTGAGACTTTTAAAAAATCTTTTGCCAGTTAAATATACGAAAAATATTCCCCAAACTTTGGAAATGTTGTGCAATATGTGTCAAGGAGAAGTTTCATTCTCTTTGCAGCTCTGCTCAATGTTTTATGTCCCCATCATTTCTGTTCCATCATCTTTTGGTGATATGCATGTCATGTGTCTGTGGATGTAAAGGGAAAACTCACATAAATACAATGTCTGCATTGACAACTTTACAGTTTGTCCACAGTGAAGACAGCATCTATTGACTGTGATACAATTCCATTGTATTATATCATCTAAAACTTTATAAAAGGGAAGAGCTAGGAGCTAAGCACCTATTCTGCCTATTAGATAAATTATGTCTACTGCTTATGTTTCCTTAAATTGTAAAGCCCCAATTAGATCACAGATTAGTAATTAAAAGTATTTTTTAACTTTGAAATCATGGAATAGCCATTCATTGGTCTTGGGTGAAATTCCCATTTTGGAAACTTTGGCAGTTGATTTCCACAACACTAAGTGCAGTACAAGAATATTCCGTTAAATGAGATTCTGTGAATCTACCATTCACATGGAAAACTGCAGTGATAGTACATATTTGACTAAAGTAAATTATTAAACAAGACTCTTTTGGGTGAAAGTGAAAAAATGCAACCGAGGTTAGCTTAAGCTATAATGATAAAAGTAACACCAAATAACATTTACTGAGAACTTACTATATTCCAGGCATTTAGCTAAGTATTTCTCATACATGAAGCTCATCACCTCTTTTATAAAAGATGAGGAAATATGGCTCAGAGAACTCAAGGAACTTGTCCACACCCACAGAACTAGTAAGTGATGGCTTAAGATAGGAATTTAGACAGTTTGACACTGAAATCCAAGCTTAATTACAATGCCACTAGGAAAGACAATAAATTTATCTGAAGAAAATAAGGGTGTTCACAAAATTAAAGAAAGAACATAACAACATCCCAAGTCAGGAATGAGGGCAGAAAATAAAACCAAGAATTCTTATATGTTAAAATCTTGTGTCCCTTCCTCTTGCACAGTTGCAGTGCCCATGTGGCTGAGGCATGTCTGTGGAAAGACCAGGCACCCAATGTCCCACCTTTTCCACTGGAGTGGAAAGGACACAGCCTCACCACAATGAACATCCAAGATTGGAACATTCTGGGGAAGGTCTCTGATGCTTACCCACCTGGGACCTGACGCTGGACTGGCAAAATGCTGCAAATGGTCGAACGGCTGGTTTGAAGGAGATGGAAAGGGCCTAGGGTTTATTATGGAACCATACGGAAGGATTTGAGGAGTAGCGTCCCAAAGAAAGGGACTGTTAACAGAAAAAAAATAAAGGCAGTTGTATTCAGATGGAAATAACAAGGAAGGTTCACTATGCTTGAACTCAGAGCTTGTGGCCTTTAAGCTGGGCGCAAGGATGGATGACTCAGGGGCCCTTGGGCATGTCTTTGCATTTCCATGACCCTTCTAATCTGTTTAAAAAGATTCCTGCACTACCTACTTCACAATCCTTTCAAATAAGATAATAGTTTCCAAAAACTTAAAAATCATCTATATGATTTGTGACCATTCCAACAAGGCAAAGCTTTGTACTATTTACAGGGATAAATATGTTTACAAGCTAAGTTAGTTGCGTGCAATAATTCGGACTTCTGAAGAGAAAAACTCTTTCCAACTATTTCAATAGTACCATTTTAAATATCAAACTTTAAGTGAGAAATGTATACTAAATATAAATTTTTCTAATTTATTTTAATTAAAGCAGATATAAAAAGCCTTTTAGCTGATAGAAAATTCTATTAACACTTTTTATACTTCTATAACAAAACAATTATACTCAAATCTTCTATAATTCACTTTTCACTAATTAGATTTACATGTTTGCTATTCATTCTTTAATTCATCTATTTATATACTTATTTGTTCTTCCAAGGTGTATTAAAATTCTATCATAATGAGTATAAATTAACTGGCCTGACTCTATCAATAAACAGGCAGCTCTGATGACTTCATTCAACACTCCTACCAGTAATAGTGGGCTCAAATTTTCCCTCTTTACTGAGTTTAACAGTTGAAGTTCTGTTTGGCCATAAAACATAACTTTTTTCTCAAGGCAATAAGAATTTCACAATAAAATCTGAATTTTCTAGAATCCCAGGTAGCTTCTAGTTTTGCATGTTGCCTCACTACTCTATCCAAAACTTGTTAGCTCCCTATCATTCCTGTCAAACCAGATACTACTGAATGGCATAGGCCACATTAGCCCACTAGACGATTTAAAACTGTTTTGAATTTGACAGATGAGAGAGAAGAACTCCTCCCACGCACCTGAGAAAGAATTTCCAGAGATCCTTGGATGAAAAAAAGCCTTCCACAGAATTTGAAAACCCCTTGAACCATCTTATTCTTCTAAACCCCTAACCTATGTAAACAATCATGACAGCAAAGTGGCTTCACAATGTCCACTCAAAGAGCTAAACTGAGGAAAAAAGCATTCCATACTTATCCCAATCACTAATATCCAAACTAGGAATAGATATAAGAGCAAAAAGTCTTTCCTGTTTGTTTAATGCACTATCGTTAAGCACTCAAGATTATGTGTGCTCCAGCATTTTCCATCAAATTAACAAATCTATTCTTATACACAAATGGCCCATGGAACGACAGTCCTCTTCACTCCTCAGTGGTTCTAAGAAAGACCGTATCCATGACCAATTCTTGCATGTACATCACCATATAAATAAACAACTACTACAGGTTACCTTAAATGTCACTAAGTAGACCATGCATATATAGAAAGAATGTATTTAAGTATTGAGGCCAACTAGGTCAAAATTTCCATGGAATCAAAATAGGAATGAAAGAAACTTCTTATAAAATTCAGAAAGTTCAGCACTGATTTCTCTGACACTGACAGGAATCAGAGTAGCTAATGCATCTTCCTGTCTTTTACAGTTATTTCATTCAATGGCTGAAAAGAAATTACAAAAATACTTTGAAAGCCAAAATGATACTGAAATAAAAAGCCACCACCCACATGGATTTCTCTTGGCCCCATTTGGCAGAATGGAAGCCATCCATGCAGATTTGGCTATCTCTGAGGCAAATCCCCCAGAACAGTCCAATCTATGCTCCCAGAACATTTAAATTTAGAATGTAATTTACACAGAAGCCCTCTAAATCTGACACATTCACAAGCTCTCGCTGAGTGAAGTCATATTTGTATTCAGTGCTACATGATACTAACTGCTACTTGCTAAAAGTGGTGCAGTTTGCTGAAATTTCTATTTTAAACCCAACATTTTTTGTTGGAGTGGTTAGTCTGTGATGTTGTGTTCTCAGCTCCCTACCAAAGTTTAGAGAAGGGCAACCCCATTTTCCGGAAGTAGCTAACAGATGCTTCCTTTATGATAGAACCGGAACACCCATCAGTGTGTTTTAAGGAGGTGCTCTGTTGAGATCTGAGCTATCCCATCAGTTTATGTGCTGAAGAATTCTCCCTGACAAAGGAGAAATTGTAATGGTAAAAAGAAGCTACTGGAAAAGGGAGAGAACACACTGCCTTCAATGTGGAACTGAAGACTGGTTATATCTGCTCCAGCAACCCCAAATAGCAGTTGAAATCTAAAAAGAAAATGAGAAAAGAAGAAAGTTTTCTTAAAGTGTTTCAAAAGAGTGATAGAGAGGAAAAACTTGCCACTCACGACAGAATCTCCGATGTCTGAGTATCATGTCCCTTTCTAAGAATGTTCCCTAATGTGGTCTGTGCCTACCTGCCCACTCCGTATCCACACTAGCCGAATTACTTCTCGTGAGTTCTAGACCTGGAGATACGAGGCAAGCCCTGCCTCCAGCAAAACTAACAGAAGTGGAAGTGTCCCTAGGCCTTCAGGTCTGAACTGAAGTAGCTTTTCCTTAGAGAAGCTTTCTCTGACACCCAAACAGGACTAGGTTTCCCCCACTATAGATGTTACTGGAATCCTGTACTTTTCCTACATAGCACTTACTCTAGCTATACAAATGTAATTAAATTATTATTTATGATATAATTTGTTTACTGTAAACTAATTGAAGGAAATTAATAAACAGAGGTTACTAAAACATGGAAAAATTTCTGGGTTAAACCATGAGAAAACTTCCTTATTTAGGATGCTTTGATCCAAAACACCTAATGAAGAAGAAAAGAAAGAAGGAAGGGAAGGAAGGAGGGAAGGAAGGAGGGAAAGAAGAAGGAAGGTGGGAAAGGGAAAAGGGAGAAAGAGAGTGTGAAACTCACTGATTCACCTGGGGAATAGTCCAGGGTAAATATAGTTTACTATTTACTCTCCACCAGGTATGTAAGCATGTAACTATGAAGCAATGGCCTTGCTTCATAGTTACATGCTTACATACCTGGTGGAGAGTAAGAAAAATCTGCTTCTCCATAAAGCCATAGAATTGAGGCTTTTTGGCCATGTCTTAACTTGGCACATGTGCACATCCCTAGCCAATCAATGTGGCAGGGATTTGTGGACAGGCTCATTTGCTTAAGCCAATCAAAGCTCATTCTCAGAGCCAAGCATAAGGTCCTTACCTCCCAAATCTCATGATTGGAAAATCCAGAGTACTATTCCAAAGGCAAAAATTAAGAATGGATTCTATGGAAACAAGAAACAAATGTTTACAGTGATGACCAATTAGATTTTGCACTGAAAGCCACAGAGGTTTTCAGTGGGGAAATAGCAAAACCAGATTTAGGTTTGTAACTAGCATCAATGTGGAATAGTTAGATATAAAAGGAATTTTTAAAGCAGAACAATAGGATTTGATGACTGGATAGGAATGATAAGAGAGAGTATAACAAGGAAGATGGCTCTGAATTTTCTAGCTTTCATGAATGCATAGATGTTTCTGCCATGATTGATATAAAATATACAGGAGAAAGAGCAGACTTTTAGGACTCCTAAAATCTATGTATTATGTTTTACATTCTGTGGAAAATAGTTTTTATGTAGACAAAACTTGAGGAACTACTGGAGGAATGTGTTAAGCACTACTGAGGTGGGCTTAATGGGCCACCAACTCCCAAGAACATATTAAAAAGAACATTGAATTACAACAAATTACAAACACAATGCCCAACCCTATTTAGTCCTTTTTTAGAGGAGGCACCAAAACATAGACTATCATAAGCCTTGAGCAGAGTAAAAGCTGAGAGTCAACAGGGGAAACCCAACTAATTTCAGTACTACTTCTACTAAACACAAGAAGTAGAGGAATATTTCCTATCTTACCTAAAGTTATACCAGCTAGAAGAGTATACCAATTAACTTGCTGCATAAATAACCACCTCAAAATTTAGTGGTTTGAATAACAACCAAATATTTAGCTCACAACTCTATCAATATGCAACTTGGACTAGGCTCAGCTGATCAGGGTCTGTAGAGCAGCTCTCAGCCAGAACTCAGCCAGGGTCAGCTGCCAGGTCAACTGGGGTCCCTCATTTCTCCTTAACATGGTCTATCAATACCCAACAGGCCAGTTCAACTTTATACACAGAGGGGCAGTATGGTTCCAAGAGAAGGAAGAAAGCAAGACCCAATATACAACAGCTTTTCAATTCTTTACGTACACTGCATGTGCAAACATCCCATTGGCCCAATCCAGCCACAAGTCCAGGGCTAGAGTTAGTGTGAAAGGGCACTACTACAAGGCATGGAAAGAGGAGTGCATGAATAAATTGCACCTAGTATGACAATTAATCCCCCACCATGACCAACAATTTGACCCACACAAACTATTAACCACAGGATAGTTTCTTACTTTTAAACTTGAAGAAACATTATTTCTATATTAAAGCTTCATAAGTTCTTAGAGTTGGCAAAAATTAGGAAAATAATTCTAATTCTTTCCAGCAGGCAATTACTCTAAGACTCTTGTTCTGGAAAATTGGGGCAATGAGTTTTCACTTTGCTATCTCACATAACACCACCCTGACTAACACAATTATTCACAACTACATTGACAGTAAAATTCATAAGGCTTTTTCCTTTACAATTAAGTGAAGTAATATAGAAATTCTAATTAGCATCCATTTAATTTAATTCTGTTCTTAATATTATTATTGCTATTCTCATTATTAATCTGCACTAACCAGTTTCAATCAATTCTTAACAGTGAATCTCTATACAAAGGCTCATGATTGCCTTGTTCAATTTTGCAAATCAGGTACATGTAAGTTCCTAACAATAACAAATTCTGTTTAAAAACTTCATAGCTTGGGTAAATTATAATCTATCTTAATTACAATCTATCTTAAACAGAAAAAAGCTAAAAATCTAAAAATCCAACTTCAAATTTTAGCCATGAGGTAGCAACAAGGGCCAGATTTACCACCTGAAATAACTCAAAAAACCATACAAAATATATGAGAGAACAATTTTCAGACATCAGACAATAGGCAGACCAGGAAAGTAACATATGAAGTGAACCTACTATTTCCCACTTACTGATTAGAGAGAGTATCCAGGTTGCAATGCAAGGAAGGAGAACTCAAACGGAACCTGGGGTCTCCTTAATTTAATGAGATAGAGCTGAGAATTCAGGAAGAGCAAGGTGCCTAGAATTTATAGGGCTAGAGCATCAGAGAGAAGAAAGGTATATGGATAAGAGAGAGTTAGAGAGAGACAGAGAAGAACAGAACAAAGGATATTCAAACATCTCCAGAGTTCCTATCAGGTGTTCAGCTAATATTAAATACAGTGTGTACTTGAGCCCAGGTAAAGAACAACCAAAAAGGAGCAGGTGGAACAATCCCTGGAGCCCACACAGAAAGTGGAGTAGTCTGTGTTCTCATCAGCTGGAGTGGAAAAAAGCTTGTAATAAATATACAGGGAATTGGGTACGGTACTCAGAAGGGTGTTGCCTCAGTAGTAGGGAAAAATAGCCCTGTATTTAAGGTTGCTCTGGTCCTACCTAACAAGACTTAAGAACAAGCCATTAAAAAATCAAGCGGTTTCCAAGTAATGTAACTGTATCCCAGAGCAAAGATCAAGAATATTTATAAAAACGCAAAAATATCCAGCACCCAACAAGGTAAAATTCACAATGTCTTCATTCCAATAAAAAATTATTAGGCGTGTAAAGAAGCAGGAAAATATAAACCATAATGAGAGGGGAAATATCAAAGGAAATAGTTACAGACATTACACAGGTAATACAATTAGCAGATAAAAACCATTAAAACAGTTACCATAACTAAAATTCATATGTTAAAGAAGATGAAAGAAAGCATGAGCCCAGCAGGATTTTTTATAGAAATTAATTTTAAAATTTATATGAAAAAGCAAAGGATCTAGAATAGCCAAAATGACTTTGAAAAAAAGAGTTACATTGAAGGGTTACACGATCTGATTTCAAGATTTACTGTATTATAAAACTACAGTAATAAGACAATGTGGTATTGACCTAAAGGTAGACAAATAGATTAATGGAACAAAATTGAAATTGAAATAGACCCACATGTATATTGTCAATTGATCTTTGACAAAGGTGCCAAGGCAATTAAATGGAGAGAGGTCAACATTTTCAACAAAGGACAATGGAAATAAAAACATAAAATAAAATAAATCTTGACCATTATCTCATACCATGCACAAAAATTAACTAGAAATGAATCATTGACTTAAACATAAGAGATAAAATTATATGAGGAAAGGATATATGAGGACCTTCATTTTGCAAAAGGTCCTTGAGTAGGGCACAAAAAGTACAAGCTACAAAAGAAATAATATTAGATGACTACATCAAAATTTAAAAACTTTCGCTTTTCAAAAAATACTGCTTTAAAAATGAAAAAGCAACCTAAAGTTTGTGAAAAATATTTTCAAAACATATATGCAATGAAGGACTTGTATCTAGAATATATAATAGACTCCTACCAATCAAGGATAAGAAGATTCAAAAAGATCCTTTACCAAAGAACATATATGGACTACAAAAAAGGCACATGAATTCCATTAAAGAAATAAAAATTAAAACCACAGTAAGATACTAGAGTACAGACACAAGAAAGGCAAAGTTAAATATGCCTACCATATGATCTAGCCATTCCATTTCTAAGTATTTACCCAAAAGAAATAAAAGCACATGTCCACATAGAGATTTGTGCATGAATTTTTTACTGTTGATTTTCAAAAAGTACAGACAACCCAAATGTCCATCAACAGGAGAATGGAGAAAAAAAATATGACATATCCATTCAATGAAATATTACTTTGCAGTATAAAGGAACAGACTATACATAACAACATGGATGAATCTCAAATAATTATACTGGTTGAAAGAAACCAGACCAGAAAAAAATATATAATATATGATCCCATTTATATAAAATTCCAGAAATTTCAAGCTATGGTGACAGAAAGCAGACCAGCCATCGCCTGTGGACAGAGGAGGGAAGAGGCAGGGATGAATTACGTAGGCACAAAAGGGACTGTTGGCTTTGATGAATATGTTCATTATCTTCATTGTGGTAATGATTTCACAGTTTATACGTGTCATAACTCACGAAATTTAAATTTATGTAATTTATTGTACATTAATTACATTTCCATAAAGCTCTAGGAGAAAAAAAAATCTAAAAATTTAAGAAACAGCTCTAATTTTGAAAATGGTATTCTACTTGGACTTGTATATGTTACTTATCATTTCTGAATTTCAGTTTCCTTATTGATAAAAAAGAACGGTTGGACTAAATGACTTCTAAAGTTCTTTCATGTCTGAAAGTCTAATCCTTTTATTTTGTGTGTCTGTTATCTCGGGCAGAATAGATGACATACTTGATCACAAATATTTACTGTGTCTCTTCATTATGCTCCCCTTTAGGGTGATTCACCGCAGGAAGGTTTTATTCACTGTTGCATGAAGGTTTGCCTTGACCATGGGATTTACTTTGCCAGTGAAATGTGATTGGAAGTAAACTGATCGGAAGCTTTAAGAATATGATTCTGCCCTGTCCATTACCCTCTTCCATGTGATCAGCACGTCCAAGATAGGAGCTGCTCTTTCAGCCTGGGCTCCAGGGTGAAGATGTGGACCAAAGCTGCAGACCTGTGACAGGCCTACTCATATGAGCCAGAAAGGAATCTGTTTTTATAAACCTCTGAGATTTGAGGGGGCTTTTGCTCTTGTGGCATAACTTAGTTCAAGATGACTGACACAGAAATTGGTATTTAGAAATGAGATGATTCTATAATATATAAATCTACAAATACGTTGTGCTAGATTCAGAGATACTTAGGGAAACGGCTATCAGAAGCTGAAAAGATGATCACCTATGATAACTTTGAAGTTTTTATGTGATAAACTTTTAGCAATAAGCAAAGAATGTGAAAAACAAAATGTTAGTAAGAATGAGTTAGTTGCATGTGCCATTCCTTCTGTCTGACTGTAAGCTCTATGAGGGTGGATGGTACAAATCATTCATTTGAAAGGAAAGTGATGACATAAGAAAGAAAAAATATATATGAATATATAGCTATATGTAAGAAAGAGAGCTGGTTTTCAAGCAGCACTCAAAGGGAATGTAGAACATCCAGCAATTCCAGAATATGCAGGTTTGGGAAGATGAAACTAATTCTTATTTCCAAACAGTGAGTTATAATTTGAAAAAAGACCTTTGAGCAACAAAGGGTGACAAACACTCAGAGTCTAAACCAGGACCAAATCAACAATGTGGCTGTAAAACTTTTTTTGCATCGTTATCAGTGATCTTATCTTATTATTAATATGCTTTAACTTCAAAAGACAAAAAAACCTTTGAGTGGATTATGTTCTCTGAGGCCACAGCCGTATCCACTGTACCTAACATAGGTGTTAGGTGTGTAGTACACATTTAGTGGAGGATGGTTGATTGGCTGACTCCCTTCACGGGATAGGATAACCCATTATGATATGTTCTCAACTGGAAGGCCTTTCCCACAGTATTAGTCTGGCTTCTATCACTTCTCCAGCCTTTCTTATATCAGGAGTTTCTACTCATAATGTGGTCAACACAATCCAAAGTAGGCTCCTTGGAATACTTGTTTTGTGAAATGTTAATGTGTTAGGTAAAAATAATTTGTGGTCAAATTATTTTAGAAAGCACTTAGTTAAACAAAATTAAACAGTTTTATTTAGTGTAGAATGTCCTAGAGATTTTTAAAATTCCAATGGAAATGGTGAATGTCCAAGGGGGAACATGATATACAACACTTGCCAAACTTATATGACCACAGAACATTTTTTCCCCAGAGCATTTCACAGATTTTATATTCTATGAAAAACATATAGAATTTAATAGTCTATGGAAAAACTATTTCAACACTGTTCAAAATACTAAATATATATTAACATCTAGCCCAACTTTACTTCCTTTCCCCTGTGCATGTGTGGTTCCTCCCATAGTACTAAGAATGATCAGAAACAATGATAACAAATCTTAAATTTTTGCTTCCAGTCTTTTTCTATGCATATTTCTATGCCATAAGGACTTGTATAATCAATACATTCTTTGTTCCTTCATTGTGCCATGTTAATAGCCCAATTACAGCACTTCTTTCCAGCTGAGAAGCTTCCTTTTGTTGTCCCCAATGCAGCAACATGTGGCCCTAGTTCGAAGGGAAGGAAGCCAATCATATCTAGTCGCTGGCCCGATGCCTGGCACACCAAGTAAAAGCTATATGGGAGCAGGATGGCCTAAAAAGAGTCCTGAAAATATGTTGAAACATTGCTCATCTTGCTTCTCTCAACCCCTTTTGTATCTTCCCCGCTTTTTCTGTTCATGCCACTTATCCAGCAACTTCAAGTTATGTTATTGTCTATTGTTTATTTATTATTCCCCTTAGCTCCTTGTTAGCTAAGCTCCTCGATCTTCTCCAGATATGCTCTGTGCTTTCGAGTTTCCCCGCCTCTGATCCGCTTGCCCCTTCCTCTCAAATGCACCTTTTCTCTGCATGTGCGAGCCTGCTTATCCTTCAGCGTCCAGTTCAAATGCTCCTTTGGCTTCAATTCTCTAATTTTAAGTAAGTTCTCTTGCTTGAGAATGTCCACAGAACTTTATTTATGCTAGTTTTTGACATGAAGGATGCTCTTTCATATAGTAGTTCATGTACATGTGTATCTCTTCTATCTGACTGTAAGCTCCATGAGAGTGGGTGGTATGGTATGTTCAACTTTGGCTCTTCCTGTGCACACACTTTCCTCACATGTTTCAGAAGACGCCAATGTATAACAGACTGTCAATGAAACTGTAACCCACACATCCATGTTGACTGGCTCTATCTGGGTGGAACACACACTAGTACGTAGACTTAGTGCCTCTTTAATTTCCCCAGAAGAATCTATTTGCAACAAATATGTTAATAATCAATATGGATTTTTTTAATGTTTCATAGAAAAGAAGATTTACAGGACATACTCCATAGAACACTTTATAAATCATTATCCTACAATCACTCCTATTAAGTTCCTGCAGACATGCTGCCCCTGAGAGCTCTTCATCACTCCCTCTCTCAAAGCCAGGCACACAGGCCCTCATCTTTTCCATTCTGAGACCTTGGAAAAAGTTGCACATAATCACTGTCTGCAATGCTTCTCCTTCCATTCTATCTTTAACACACTCCAATTATACTTTTGCTACTAATATTCCACCAAAAATTACTCTCATCATGGGCCCAAATGACTTCTGAGCAGCTGCACCCTTTGGTCAATGTTGAGAGAAGCATCTGACTATTAACCAGTCACTCCTCTTTAATACTTGTTCACTTAGCTTCTCAAACAGAACATTTCTATGGTTTTCCTCCTACTCAACACTTTGCTTCCCCTCAGTCTCATTTGGTGGTTTTCCTTGTTCTCACTAGCTGCTAAGGTTGCAGCTCCTAGGAATCAGTCTTTGGATATTTTCTCTTCCCTATCTTCATTCGTTCCACTAGTGATCTTCTCCAGGCCCACAGCCTAAATGTCCTATGTATGCCAGTGACTCCTGAAATTACATCTCAGCCCAAACTCTTCCCCCAAATCCAGATTCCTATATCTCCAACTCCCTGTGGATGTTTCTGCTTGATTGGCCAATAGACATCTGCACCCCAACATGCCCTGGCTGTCACTCCAAACCCTGCTCTACCCCTAGCCTTCCCTATGTCAGCTGATGGTAACTCCATTTTCTAGGTCACAGGCCACAAACCTTGGAGTCATCCTTAAACCCAGTAGTCACCTCAACTTCTCTTCTCTTCACACTCCACAACTACTCTGTCAGAAAATTATCCTGGCTCTGCCTTCACAGTGCATCCAAAATGGCAATGTCTTTCTCCCCATACATTGCTACTTTCCTATACTGAACCACAACCAGGTTACCTTGGTTACCACAACATCTACTTAACATGTTCCCATACTTCTATGCTGGGCCCCATTAGAAAGCTTAAGTCTACTTCCTATTTAGCAGCCAGAGTGATCATTTAAAAACATGAAATCACATCACTCCTCTGCTCAAAACCCTACAATGGCTCCTAATGTTAACCAAAGTAAAAACCAAAACATTTACAAAAGTCTAAAAACCCTCCATTCCCTGATACTTCTTTGACCACCTCTCCTCACCCCATCCCTCTGCAGCCTTCTGGATGTTCATCAAACCCCAGGCATCCTACCAATGTAGGGCCTTTTCTCCAACAGTTCCCTCTTCATAGTACACACATGAAGACATGACACCTCTTCATCTTTGCTTAAATCTCAAAGGAGCTTATAGCAGCCATACTATTTAATGCTACAAACTAGCATGTGGGCTTGCATACATACACACACACACACAAACTCAGCATGTCCAATCCACCCTACCCTATTCTATTCTTACTTACTATTTTCCTAAGTATGTTACCTTTTGCCATAATATATAATGTGTTTACTTGTTTTTATGATTTATTGAGTGTCACTACAGATGAAATAAAAGTTTCATGAGAGCATAAATTGTAATCTGCCTTATTTATTGATTGATTGATTGATTTGTTTGTTTTTACTGATATTACTGATATACACCAAGCACTTGGAACAGTATCTGGTACTTAGTGGATACTCAATAAATATTTATTGAATGAATAAATAGTCAAATGCTAAAATAAAAAAGTTTTTGACCTGGACCTAATTTCCTTACAAACAGTAGGGACAGAGTAATAACAATTGTCACTATTCCCATTACAAAAGTTTTCTATATTTTGATGCCCTTTCTTTGAACATGAAAGTGATAGCAATCCCTGAATTGTCTGTATCTTATACCTCCTCCTACAATGTGATGCTCCATGTACACCTGACAATTCTAGGCTCTTACCCATGGTTAAGATCATTCCTTCCTCTTCCTTTCTCCTTAGTGAAACAACCCTTCATTCTACTTTTTTTTTTTCACAGTATGCAAACAATATTCATTAACATTTTTCAAAAGAAATTGCAAAAGAAAAAAATTTTAGCCTTATCAATCACTGCTTATTATGTCTGGACTTTTAAAAATCATTGTTTTTATTGAATTTTAATTAACATATAATAAAATGAACATATTTTAAGTGTTCTATTTTAAACCTGACCATTGTAAATACCAAACAATCCACCATCCAGAAGAAGATATGGACTACTTCTATGACAATGGAAAGTTCCCTCATGCCCCTGTCTGTTAACTCTCCTCTGCCCACCCATAAAAGGCAAGCACTATCCTGACTTCTATCCACAGAATTGTTTGGCCTGTTTATGTATGTATTTTTCTGAGTCTTAGTATTTTTACTCAATTTAATGGTTTTGAGACTCACTCTTTTTGTTACATGTATCAGTAGTTTGGTTTTTTTAATTTAATATTCAACTGTATAAATATACCACAATTTTTTCATCACTCACCTTTTGATGGAGAGGTATCTCTAGTTTGGGTTATTAAAAATAAGGCTGCTATGCACATTCTTGTACAAGTGCTTCTATAGACAAATGTTTTCCTTTCTCTCAGTAAAAAACAAGGAGAGGAATTTCTGAGCTGTGGATAGGTGTTTGTTTAATCTCATAAAATATTGCTAAAGAGTTTTCCAAAGTGGTTGTACCATTTTCATTCTCATGAGAAAAATATGAGTCAGTTGCTCCACATCTTCATCAATATTTAGTGTTACCCATCTTTTTATTTTAGCTATCCTACTGAGTATAAAAGAGGATCTTATTGTGATTTTAATTCACATTTCTCTGATGTCTTATGATGATAACTTTTCATGTGCTTATGAGTCATTCAAATGTCATCTATTTTGTAATATCTGAGTCTTTTGCCCATTTTGAGTGGGGTATTTGTACTTTGATAGTAAGTATACAGGATTTCTTTATATATTTTCAATGTGAGTTCTTTGTCAGATATACATGCTGCAAATATTTTCCCCAGGCTGACTTGCCTATTTATTTTCTTAATGGTGTATTTTGATTAGAAAATATTTATAATTTTGATGTTATCTAATTTAAAAGTTTTTTTTCTTTTACTGTTAGCATTTTTATTGAAGGCCTACATAAATTGAGAGATATACCATCTTCATAAAGTAGAAGACTGAATATTGTTAAGATGTCAGTTTTCCCCATATAGTTGTATAGATTCAATGCAATCTCAGTGCAAATTACAGTAGAAGTTTTTGAAGAAATTAACATGCTAATTCCAAATTTTATAAGAAAATGCCATACATGTATGTGTTAGATTAATATTAGAAAAAAGATAAGTAGTTCAATAACCTATACTACCTTATTTCATGACTTGTTATAAAATCACAGTAATCAAGCCATGATGGTATTTGTATTAGGTTAGGAAATAGATTACAGGACATAATAGAATGTCCATATTTAAATCCACATGAATATGTCAATTGATTTTATAATGGCTCCTAGTAAATTAAATGGGGAAAGAAAAAAGATTTTGAACCTCTGCTCTCCTTACATTAACAATGGCTAGATACTTTCTGGACAGCCCTTGCATAATGCTAGAAGAATTATATGTACACAAGAGGGAAAAAAGTGACAACCTTGATTACACTCCATTCCCAAGCAGTAATTTAGGGTGGATAATAAAGCTAAACTTAAAACATGGGACAATAAAGTTTTTATAAGAAAATATAGGAGAAAATCTTCATGATCTTGGTGTAGGCAAAGACTTTTTGGACAGAACTCTTTCATTCTACTTCTTAAAAATGTCCCCAGGATATTGAATGAAGCTAATCTGATTCCTTTATCTGAGTTCATTTGTTAATTGTGAACAAAAGATGTAAAATATAGCCTCGTTCAGAAAGCACAAGAATGCTTTGAAAATTCAACCTTAGGAGGAATTTAGTACATAAAGTTGGAAAGAAAATATTTTTTGAGCAGAAGATACACTCTTCAGGTGCCTCTGTAAAAAAATATAATTCTCTTATTTATAATGTGTATCTTGTTGTATGAATAGTTATCCTATGGTGACTACTGTACTATAGAGACTTGCCAGACCTGGCCAGCATCCCTATGGTTAATGGGTGGGATTTCCTAGAGAAAGGAGTCATTTCCTGGTGTCAATCATCCTGGAAGAGATTGGGTAGGAATCATGAGGAATGCTAAGTTTTCCACTTTTTTGGTCTGGATTTAGACCAAAAATTTATCAAGGATGTCAACTACCTGACACATTATTCCTTATTCAAATCTTTGCAGACTTTGGAAGACACAATTTAATATGCACTCTTTTTGACATACTTATTTGAGCAACTATCACCAATTTATTAGAATTGAATCCAAGAAAACAAACAGGGTAATTCTTGTTCTAAATGATTAGAAGAGGTATCCCAACTGGTATGTTTTAAGATGGTGTTTGTTGGGCAAAGTCCTGCTGGGAATAAAAGGGAGAGACATAGAGACTTCTTTTCAGGGTTCCACATGAATGGTACAAAGACTGCAAGCTCGGGCAAACAAGTTATAACATGCAATGTCATGTTTTCCAGATATCTGACATTCTGTGTGTATTGGCTTTTGGTTACCTCTTAAATTTTTTTAAATCTTTGCATTTTGACTCTGCCTATGAACTATCAATTTCCCATCTTTCTTCTGCCTTTTCAATAAAACTCTGATTTTATCCCATAATCAAACCTATGTCACACTTCCTTGTGCTTCAGGAGTGTGTCAGGGATTGAGTCATAATTGGTCCAAGCCAATTATGCAGTTTCCTTTTTGTTACCAGTAATCAGTGCATGTATAAGCATGTGATGAAGTTCTGGCCAAAGAGACCCAAGGGGATGTCTGAGGGCTTTTAGGAAAGATTTTTCTCATGCTTTAAAAGAAACGCATAAAGAGTTAGTCCTTTTCTTCCTCTCAACATCATCATGCCTGGAAATGGCTCTTGAAATTGCTGAAGTCATCTTGTGTCTCTAAGTGGCATCAGTCTCACGAGGATAGTGGAAAAAGGAGATGGAAGAAGTTAAAACTTGTTGACATCATTGAATCTCTGACCATGTGGTGCCAAAGATCTGTCTTCCTCTGGTCTTCTTGATACATTCCCATAAAGGTAAGTCAGCTTAGTAGAAGACATTTTCTATTACTTGCTACTAAAGGTATCCTAACTAATATGCTTTTTTTGTTAAAAAATATTTAGCCTTTCCTTCATTTGCACAGTTAGGCTATAAGGATCTACGAAAATGGTTTTGGTTCATGATCTGAGTTAAAAGTGGAGTAAAACAGTTCCATGCCCTCCCATCCCCATCCTTACCCTGCCTGGATAGAGGTTGAATGCCAACTTTGAAGAATTTGAGTTGATTTTAATTAAGAAATATGTTATTACATTTTTGCTCAGACCTTCAAATCACACTAAAGAGATAATTCTTTGGCAGTCCAGCACTTGTAAACAGAGCCATTCTGCTCAGAGACACATGGGAGGAGAAAAGGCTGCTTGGATGCCTGCTGGCTCAGTGGGTACTCATCCAGGGAAGGGTAGAGTCAGCTTCTTTGAACAGTGATTAGCAGACTTCAAGAATTCACTTCTGTATTTGCTTTTCTTTCTGTTTTAGAAGTTAGGACACGTTTAGGAGGCAACATGGTTTTTATTCTAAATTTTCTTTTTTGATGCTAATCACTTAATGACATTTTCTCCTTCTGGGCTGAGGTTTTCCACATTTGGTCTCTGTCTTCTTTTTGGCTTAATTAATTGGACCAGAATCCCTTTCCCATCTGCCCCACATTACCCCGGTTTTCAGAGCGATCTCACAGAGGTGGAACAAAAACAAGAATGTGGCTCTTGGCTGGTGATGATATAGCAGACAAGGAACTGGAAACTTGGTGGCAGGAGATACAGCTGGATAGAGACCACATCATGAACATTCACAGGCCTCCAAAGGACTCTCCACACTGCTCTTACCCTAAAAAACTCTGGTCTGTTATAGCACAATAAAGTAACCACATCTGAGCATGTTTATACACCCTAAGGTTAATCCCCTCACATACTACATCTATTGCTTGCATTGGTCCTTAACTGCCTTTAATTTAGCATTTCATTTATAATAATGGTTCTCATCTTTGAACACTGAGTATCTACCAGGCATTACACTACCTGCTTTGCAGATAAATCTTATTCATTCCACACAGCTATCTTGTGAAGTTGGTATTATATTTATTTTATACATGAAGAAACAGGTCAAAGGAGAATAATTTGCCCAGGGTCCCACAGTATGTAAATGGCAGAGCCTAGATTTTATTCTAGTTTTATCTGACTCCTAGGTCAATTCTCTTAAGCACTAAACTGGTTTATCTTTTTGTTTGGTATCCCCCCCCCCCGCAAATATAAATTCCTTAGGGGCATATGCCCAACAATTAGCTCAGAACAGGCATATGCACAAGTGCTCAACAAATAGCTGTTGGTTTGTTGGAATAATGTGAATAATATAGGCAAAAACAATTTTATTGATCCAGAATAAAATTCTAGCTCAGTGAACCCATTCATTGAAGAAATTATCCTAAGTGTGCCATTTAGCTCAGTTATTTAAGATAATTCTTAGTCAAGCTAGAATTAGCTAAGACTTAGTGGCTGTAATAGCTACTTAGCCAAACTGCCCCTGCTGTCTGGCTGACTCTTTCATTTCTGTCCTTGGCTAAAGGAAAGAGCATGAATTGATTAGTGGAAAGCCATCACCCTACTGTGTAGTGTTAAAAAAAAAAAAAACAGAAAAAACTTTGAGACCTTACTGTTGGCAATTCAGTCAAATTGATTTTATTAGTGTCAAAAACTAGAATGTGAGGTTCTTTCCAGACTATGAGTTTGTCCTACATGATGAGCCTCCTAGTGGCCAGAACTGTGTCTGATTTATCTCTATTTCCCCAAGAATTGACACAATGACTGGCACACAGAAAATATTCAATAAACCTTTGTTAGGTTGAATTAAAACACATTACATTGATGGGAGGAAAATATATTTTAGTTCTGTGTGGAAATAAAAGAAAATATAAGTAAAAAAGAGGCCTTTAACTAAATCTCTGTTATAAATGTATTTGTGAGTCTGATAAAAAACATGGAGGCTGGAAAGTCAGAGGTATATGTGCTCAAATCCACTTCTTTATTTAAAATTATATGATTCTGGATAAAAATACCTAACCTTCTAATCTTCAGTTTTCTCTTCTATGCAATAAAAAATAATATTCATCTGATGCAGTTATGATTAGGAATATATATAATATATAAGATATCTTAAATATTACATATATAAAAAGAATATATTGTGTGTATTACATATGTAAGATACATATAGATGTACATATGTACATACATATAGATGTATCTTACATATATAATACAGTTATGTGTAGCTTAACAATGGGAATGCATTCTGAGAAATGCATCATTAGGTGATTTTGTCCTTGTGTGAAAATCATAGCACGTACTTATACACACCTAGATGTTATAGCCTACTATATACCTAGGCTACATGGTATAACCTGTTGCTCCTAGGCTACAAACCTGTACAGCATGTTACTGTAGTGAATACTGTAAGTAATTGTAACACAATGGTAAGTATTTATGTATCTAAACATATCTAAATATGGACAAGGTACAGTGAAAAAACAGTATTATAATCTTATGAGACCACTGTTATATATGCAGTTCATCCTTGACAGAAACATTGTTATGTGGCACAAGACTATGTATGTAATATGTAAGATATGTATCTCATATATGTAGTATATACTATATGTAATATATATTCTTAATCATAACTCCATGAGATGAGCATTAATTTCTTTACCATACATGAGATATGAAATACATATCACAAGTTATATATATATATATTTGTGTGTGTGTGTGTGTGTATATATATATATATAGTACTTGGTCTATATGTTAGTTTTCTTTTGCTGCAGTAACAACCAACTCTAAAATCTCAGTGACTTATAAAAGCAAATGTTTATTTCTTGCTCACCTTACATGAGAGCCACACGAAATTGGCAGCAGCTCTGATCTAGCTGTGGATGGATGTAGATCTAGTCCATGTTTCTTCTCATCTAGGACCCAAGTTGAAGGACCTACTGGCTCATGGAAGAAGGTAAAAACACAAGCATACTGGTAGAAAGTTACAATGTCTCTAAAAGCTTCTCATATTCTATTGTTAGTCACATGGCCAAACCAAAATCAATAGGGCAGGAAGCATACCCACCTACAGGGAAAAATTAGATAATATAATTACCTATAATTATATCATCTACCACCATAAAGATTTTAATATTTAGTTTCTATCTCTACTAAAAAACAAATAAACAAACAAACATCTATTGAGTATTACCTGTGTTCCAGACACTGTGTTAGTGGCTGGGAACATAAACATGAAAAGATTTAGATCCTGACTTCAAGGAGCACAAAGTGTCATAAAATGTTTCCTAATTTTTAGAATCTCATCAGTCTAGTACTATCGCATCCCAAGTTATATAATACATTGAACAAAACCAGAATGTTCCATAATTAATGCCTGTTAGGAAGTATATTGTTTACTAACTTCTCTAATTTTAACATTTTTGCTTAAGTTACCTGAAGAAAATGATGTTGCTGAAAAACCATCCAACATTAAAGATGATCAGGCAGTATCCAGGTTAAGAACTGAATAGACACATTAGCTAGTGCAACTTTTATATATTCCATGTTTCTAATTACTACCTTGTTAAAAGCTTTGGGGCACTATCTGTTAAATAAGGTTATATTAAAATTGACATGAAATAAGCTCTATTTTTTTATTTTCTGTTTACAACTTTCAGCCTAATTTTTGTTCATAAAATAGGTTTTCTCATTTAACCTCCTAATGTAAACTCATTTTTTGAAAAACCAGAAAGCTGACAGTACATTGCTGTTAATTGGAAATGTGCTCAGGTTTTCTGTGAACTTTCTGTCTGAAAGTAGTGCTTAGCTTGGAAGCGCACATGTGTATTTATGCACACATGCAAAAACTTTTAGCAAAAAAAGTTTTAGACAGGTCTTGCATCAAATTACCCCATTTTAAAGGTTGCTGTGGAAACAGATTAGCCCTCTGGAAGTGCAAAACCATGCTTGAGTCTAATGCAAAGAACAATCCATAGCATGAAAGAGAAGAACAGCTGGGAGCTGAGGTAGTGCAAGCTGACATGTCAGACAGTAGTCAGACAAAGTGAGCCAGGCACCGTCTGGGAACAAAAGAGTGTGGGGGCTGGGGACACAAATGAACACTGGCAACAGAGTCAGCAAAATGGCCCAGCTGTTCATTCTCATCATAACTAAGGAAATACAGAGAATTCCAGGGACAAGGATGAAATTTACTAAATGAATATTTAAAAATAAAATGAATGAACAGAATTGTCCAAAGCTGCTTCTACTTAGAAGCTTTTGGCTGGACAGTGCAAGCAGGACTCTAGTTTCTGGTCCCAGTACACTCTCTGTTGATTTTTTTGGGATATAAAAGGTGAGAGTAGTTTCTCTCTCTTCCTGGGATGTTGCCCTTCTTGCTTTGCGGCTATTTGGGAAATTGTCTCCTTCAAGCAAATCACCATGTGGCACTTCCCTTCTTGCACTTTCCCAAAGGGATGGACTCAGGGAGGCATCTCATGTGCAAGTGTTGGTAGCACGATTGGGTAGAATTCCTTGGGGGGCAGGATTTCTGGAGTTGTCTAAGTCACTTACTTTCTCTGAGTTGCAGTTTACTTGCTGGACAAAGGTAGGGCTGCATTTGTTAAATGGGCTGATGCCAGAGAAAATGTTTTAGGAAACAAATAGGTTGAAAGACATTGTATTCTTGAATCTTAAGGATTCACAATCCCCTCTCCTATGGTAAATCCTCCACTAACTTTGTTGATAGGTTCTTGGAAACTGCAACTTTAAACAAAATGACACACTTTGTAACGAAACCAATTTTACCATAGGCTAATCAATATAAATAAGAGGTAATTTCCTATGACACAGTTCTGGTTACAAAAACATCACCAAACTTCTAAATAAAAACCAAAAACACTTCTGATATTAAATCTTGAAATGTGAGCTATACTTACATTTAAGAAACATTAATAAAAGCAAGTAAGATAACTATTTCTCCAATTATTTCATTTCAGGGTCTCAGGTGGCCGGAGCCTATCTTGGTAGTTCAGGGTGCGAGGTGGAAACCCACACTGGACAGGACGCCATCCTGTCACAGGATGCACTCACACACACACACTCTCTCTGTCTCATGCAGACTGAGACCATTTAGACATGCTGATTTATCTAACATGTACATCTTTGGGATGAGGGAGGAAACTGGAGTACCCACAGAAAACCCACACAGACATGGGAAGAATATGCATCTACACAGACAGTGGCCCTGCTGGAACTCGATTTTTTTTCTCATCAAGGCTATAAGGAAACAATGTTAAATGAAACAATGTTATTCAAGGACCTGTTGCATACTAAATGCTCTAAGAAATCCCCAAGAAGGCAAAAAGCTGTCAACTACTTTTAATCCAATGTTTCCCTCATTATTTAGCCACAGAAGCCTTTTATCACTTAACACCCACAGTGATGTTTTACCTTAGAGTTCACTTTGGGAATCATTGGAGCAATTGTTCCCAAGGACATTTTCAGCTGTAAAACCTGCATTATATTCTATATTTTTCAATTTTGTTGACATGGGGTCAATGCTAGAAGCTCAACCTTGGCTAGCACCCACCTGGAAGGAAAAGATTCGGAATTTTTGAAATCATCATTAAAACACAGAAGGTGGCTTCTGTTTCACATATAAAGTATGGTCAAGTAGTAACTACAAGCAGATTATTTTAAAAAATGGGCGCTGTCCTGGCCTGCAGAGAGTAACTGAAATGCAAGCCAGGCTTTTATCCACAGGCAGCATCAGGATAACGTAGTTTAAAAATAGCATAAAGAACAAACTCCACAATCCCACAGCTCAAAACTCAACTTTATCACTAATTAACTGTGCAACTTTGAGCTAATAATTTAACCTCCCTAAACCTCAATCCCTTTTTTCTATAAAATAAACATAACCATAGTGTCCACCAATATAATACCTGACACATGATAAGTGCTCAGTAATAGGAAATTAGGATGGGCCTCAGAAAAACCAGAGAATTGCCCTAAAAAAAACCCCTAATCCTTAGGGCAGGACTTCTGATGACATCCCTATCAATTGGAATTAAGGAGGAATGATGTCTACAGTTAACCACCAATGCTACCAATACTACAGACACAAAAATGCTTTCTTTCTTTAGTTTTACCTTACCCTCACCCCAAACTTACTGCTTTAGTTATACGATTTCCAAAATACAAATACAACCATGTCATTTGTCTACTTAAAATCTTACAATGCCTCTTCACTGTCTAAAAGGTGAAAGTTAATGTGTTTCACACAAGTCATCACCTGCCCAGTGACTCATTCGTCTCCTGCCCAGCACATTTGCAGCCCTCCCTGCTCTAGGTTTCACTTACCTACGTAAGATGTCCTTATGATACGATACGTACTAGGTTGAGGCCTTAACACTCGCTGCTCCCTTGGCTTGCAACACCCTTTCCCTTGCTTACCTGCTTGTTTCCTTATTCCACACTCAGCTCATGTCACTTCCTCTCTAAGCCTTTCCCAAGCACCATCCAACCCCCGAATCCCCGCCTCACCTCAGTCCCCCCACCCAAGAGCTGGCTCTGTCCTCTGGGTGTCCTCATACCTCGCACTTCATACTCATCCTCCTACTCGGGTCACTGCAGCCTCCAGAGGCTGTGCTGAAACAATCTGCTTTCTGTCAACCCCCACCCCACCCCCAGCTCCAGTGTGCTTTCTCCTGGAGGCCCCAGAGTCTCACAGAGAAGGCCCTGGACAAACATCTGCTAAAGGAAGGCATGCAGAAATAGGGAAATGTTCCTGGAAACTGTCTTACCAAACAAATGCTGCTGTGGCACGGAAGAGATGTGTCCCTTCACCAATTTTTTTTAAGCTACAAATTTATATAAACTTGTATACCTCAAGAACAACAAGCAAAATTAGAGTGCAGATCACAAGTTTGGAAAAAATAATCTGCCACAAACATGAGAGTTAACATGTTTAGCAATTAGAGAAAGCAAAAGTAACAAATGCAAAATAAATATCTTGCTTACACAGCTCAAAAGTCGGGCTTTAGGGTAGTGGAGGGTGCTGGTTTCAGTTCGAAGGTGACCTGGGCATTCTCAGATAGGACTCTGAGATAGGATCGGGATGCCTGCTGCTCCATTTCTTTCTCTTTTTTCTTTTATTGTCATTTTAATTGATACATAGTGATTGTACCTATTTATGGGGTACAGGGTGATATATCCATACATGCATACAATGTGTAATGTTCAAATCAGGGTAATTAGCATGTCCATCACCTCAAACATTTATCATTTCTTTGTGTCGAGATGTTTTTATTGTAATAATAGTCCTCATAGTAGAACTTGAGGCTTCGGAAGTGTCTAGGTTTTAATCCAGGTTCCACTTCTTTCCAGCTCTGAAAATGGGAACAAATTTACAGTCCTTAGTGCAGGGTCAAGCATATGGTAACTGCTTGTTAATTGTTAGCTGTGCTCTTTTTACTATTATTTGTATCATTACAAAATTTTTCTTTTACTATATAAAGTTATATAAGAGTGGTGCTTGGGGCAATATGTTCTTTGTGTGACTTTAGCCAAGCCGAGGCTCATCCTTTTCATATGTAATAAAAGTGGAGAGGAGGGTAGGGAAGGCCACAAAAGATTAAATATGATAATCCTGATGTGAAATTGTTTGTAAACTGTAAAGAGCTATTGAACTGTTACTTCCTATTGTTTACCTTATTTAAACTCAATTTAAATGAAACTCAGTCTTGAACCTATCTCTATGTGTGGTAGTTTGGTTGGGGACAAAGTGATATAAATAGTGTGAGCTAATTAGAAATTATAATCATAGTAGGTTATTAAGTATAGAATGTCCGATTTCCTTAAGTACTAAGTTTGACAGGTGATATCTCTGATATTGCACTTTGACACTTCTTGGTTTTGTTTTTTTTTTTTTTTTCTTATTGTGAAGGTACATCTTCATTCTTTCAAACTCACATTTTGGCTTGTTATTATCTTTGTATTTTTTTTAGAGCAATTTTTGTGAAACCATGGATAAGTCAAAAATTCATGTTATTTTCGAATATGAGCTCTGTCGTGGAAACAATGCAGCGCAGACAGCTCGAAATATCAATGAAGTGCTTGAGAAGGATGTGGTTAATGAACTCACTGTATGTAGATGGTTTGAGAATTTTTACTCTGGTGATTTTAATATTGAAAATGAGCCATGTGGGTGACCTGAGACCAAGATGGATGATGATGAGCTGAAAGCTGTAGTGGAAGCAAATCTATCTCAACCTACGTGTGAATTAGCAGCAAGGTTTGACGTTACTATTCCAACAATATTGGGCCATTTGAAACAAATCGGCAAGGTAAAGAAGCTGGATAGATGGGTACTGCATGAATTAAACGAACATCAGAAAAGAAATCGTCTTGAAGCTTGCCTTTCTTTGCTGTCACGACATAAAGGTGAACCATTTTTATACCGTATTGTTACGTGTGATGAAAAATGGATTCTATTTGACACTCACAACCATTCAGCACAATGTTTGGATAAAGATGAAGTGCCAAAACAGAGTCCAAAACTGAATATTCATCAAAAAAAGCTAATGGTGTCTGTTTGGCAGTCCAGCGCTGGTATTATCCACTATAGCTTCATAAAACTTGGTCAATTGATCACAGCGGATGTCTACTGCAACCAATTGGATGAAATGATGAGGATGCTTGCAATTAAGCAGCCAAAATTAGTCAATAGAGACAGGCCACTCCTCTTGCAAGACAATGCTCGACCACATGTCACACAAGCAACGCTGCTCAAACTGTGGAAGCTGGACATGGAAACTCTCTGTCATCCACCGTATTCAACAGACCTTGAACCAACTGACTACCACTTCTTCCAGAATTTGGACCACTTCTTGAAAGAAAAAATATTCAATTCTCAACAAGCTGCGGAAAAAGCTTCACATTCATCACACTGCTCTCACAGTCTGCGGAAAACGCCTTCCGTTAGACAAAATATCCGTAGTTCGCGTACTTTCAGGTCTTCCTCGCTGCTTGCATAAAACAACTACTGTTAATTCACAAAAACATTCGATAGTTTATGGACGCATAAAGAACTTTGGTAAATGTACTGCCTTCCGTTTGAGCATATTAATCTGCCTAAACTTTTGATTTTCAAAATCAGAACCATTTCAATATTTTAATGAGGCTAATAAAAAAAGAAAATGGTTTGCAAACATCTTCTATCCCGGCAGTATTCAGATTTGGGAGCAACAGTTGCAGAATCGTGCCTAAATTATTATTTGTCCAAAGCTCAGATCTACCTAAAGCTTGCAAATCTATACAGCTCTATATGGTGTTTTAATTATTAGAAGAAACTGTTTGGCAAGTATCTGGGTAATAATATTTATCATGTGCAGTACTTAGTATTAACAGGGATGCGAACAGGTTGACGGAGCAAGTCCTGAAACTTCATTCACTTAGCAAACAGCTATGACCTTGGGAGAGCCACAAATGTAAGGCCATGTAATATACAAGTTTTTTGGAATGTTATATTTCTTTCTTAGTAAGACATAGGACTTGGAGATCTCTTAGGGGAAAATCTGGCTAAATGACTAGCAGGATGATTGATTAACAAGATGTTTTGTTTCCATTGTCTCACAGATAAGTACAATATTCTGTCATCTAATATGCTAACTCCTACATCATCAATACAGTAGCTTGTAAATTATGAATAAATATAAAATACACAGAGATGGAAACTGCAAATTTCTTTCAGAGAGCACAATTAAGGGATTGAATTTGTTATTTATACTATATTATAAGCACAATTATTTCCTCCTTCAACTATAACTACAGAGAACATTTTAAATTAGGATGCTTGGGCTGAACAGCCCAGAAGACCAACTAGCAAAAAACTGAGATGAGCCGTCTCTGGAATTCTAGCCTGTGCTCCATGTTCACACCCCAGCAGAGGTGAGCACCAGGCCTGGGCGGCATTTAGATTTTCCTTCACTCTTAGTTTTTTCCTTTGACCTTTAGCTGTAGCTAGCCATGGTAGATGGCTATCAGTTACAATTAGGGTTCCTGCTAAAATACAGGATCGAGTTAAACTGAATTTCATATAAACAACAAATAATCATTTAGTATAATTTGGCACACAGGTACACTAAAAATTTGGGATATACTTAAAAAGTATTCTTTGTTTATCTGAAATTCAAATATAACTGGGCCCTCTGTATTCTTTTTAAAATAGCTTTATTGAGGTAAATTGATATACAAAAAACTGGGAATATTTAATATATACAATTTGATGAGTTTGGAGACATGCATACACCAATAATACCATCACCAAAATCAAAGCAGTAAACATATCTATCATCTCTAATAGTTTCTTCCTGCCCCTTTATTTTGTTTTGTTTTTTTAGTTTTTTGTGGTAAGAACATTTAACATGAAACCTTTTTAAATTTTTAAGTATTATGATTCTGAATTGTCAACTATGCACTGTATTGTACAGCATATCTCTAGAACTTGTTCATCTTACATAACTGAAATTTTAAACCCATTGAATAACTTCAATTTCCCCCTTTCCCAGGATCTTGGAGTCATCATTGTATACTCTGTTTCTGTGAGTTTGACTATTTTAAATACCTCACATAAGTGAGGTATTTATCCTTCTGTGATTGGCTTATTTCACTTAGCATAATGTCTTCCAGTTTCATCCATCTTGTTGGAAGGAAGGCCTTGTCTGTCTCCCTATATGTATTTGCCAGTGAAGAGAAAATGAGAGGTAAATTTTTACAGACTCTGAGGTCCTAGTCAAATGGCCCCACTGGCCACCCCCTCTTCTATGTCCTGGTTCCAAATACAGAGAAGAAATAGCTCCTTTAGTGCTAAGAAGATAGCAGTCAACTCCTTCACCTGGCTGAACTTTTCCCCTGTCTTCCCCTTAACTCTTATTAAAGTAGGAAGAGAGAATGGGAAAGTGGTTAAAAGCGTTTCAACCCAATGCCAAAATATACAAATTGCAAAGCAAACACTTGTAACACAGAGAAACTGTTCCTTGATTTTCTTACCCCCTTTATTCTTATAATTAATGTATTTTGTCATTAATCCCTCTATTCTAGGACATTTCTGTGAGTCAAGTTGGAGGAAAGAACAAGGGTTTGCCATTCATAAAAAGTAGTTTCAAATTCAGCCTCCAGGACATACAAGGTGTATGAGCTATGTTTCTTCATATTTTTATCTGTAAAATGGGACAATAATACAGTATCACCCTTATAGAACTATTGTGAGATTTAAAAAAATATGATGTAGGAAAGGACCCAAAATTTTGGGTTTTAGTTCTCCTCCTCCTTCCCTTTCTGAATTAAGATGCTTCAAAAGTTTTATTCACTCTTCCATCTGTTCACTTTTTAAAATACAGACAGAGTCCAGGCACCGCCTCTTCCCCTCCCCACCAGGCTTCCTCCTCATGGCACTGTCCAGGGGCCAAGGATCACCTGCTCTCTCCACTTCCTGTCTACAATCACCCTTGCCCTCACACATATCGGCCCCGTAAGCCTCACGTCTTGGGTGGAATCATTATAACTTCAAATCTGTAGATATTAAAATAGTCTGTTTTGAAATACGCCTAATAGTTTTTAGAAGAGACTACCTAAAATTATTAACAATCACTCTCTGAGTTCAGAAATAATGGTTAGTGTTCATGAAATGTTATAAAGCTGTGAATGTTTCCAAATTTTAAAATATAAGTATGTATTATGTTATAATAAAAAGATTTTTTAAACTGAATATCAAAATGTTAATGAGTTACTAAAGACATCATTCCAATAGGAGGTAGAAATAGACCTTGAATCTTGCTCTTCTGACTTAAAATGCTGGACTTGTTTCCCTCTAGCATGCTGTCTTTCTGGCACGTTCCACTTGCCCTGGTAATCTTACAATGGATAATAATGAATATTCAAAAGTGAATATACCCTGTCTCCCTTAATAGATCATAATGTCCTTGAGAACAGGAGCCATGCCCTGTACTTGCATAAGATGGTATCATACACATTCTAAGTGCTTAGTAAATGTGTATTTACTGAATGATTTCCTATCAACTAGAATTTTTCATTGTCTTTTCTTGACTTAGAAATAAAGTGTTCTAGTCAAGAAAATGTGAATCTACTCATTTCCTTTACTTGTCTATCAGCATATTTCCATACAGAAAATTTTGGTCTTTGTCCACAAGCCTGCCTCACTTTCAACGTCCCTTCCACCACATCTAAATGTCACTTGCACACACATAATGGATGCTCAGAGAGGAATACTTCCTTAGAGATCATCTAGTTTGCATCCTGCCTAAATCATGAATGCCCTGAGATGCTTATCCAACTTCTGCCTCAGGAAGATTAGTGCCAGGGAGTGTGACGTGGCAAGGCCATTTGGAACATGGCAAATGATTACAATGTGTTTATTAACTTAAACTGAAACCAGCTTCTCTAACCTCCACTCATTGTTCATAGATAAGCCCTCTGGACTCAATACCTTCTCATTCCTTCTATTTTGGAACTACTTTTCAAAGGATTTTAGATATATCAGGACCTCCTAAATGTTCCTCTTCCTTTCTTTTGGCTGAATATTGTAAAAAAAATTAAGCCTTCTCCTGAACTTGTAGTTCATCCAACTTTTAATTTCATGTCTTGCATTTCTATCTTAAAGTAATGTGACTATATTAGTAAGGGTAACACTAGTCTAAGAAATAGATTCAAAAACATACAATGTCTCAAATGCAACAGAAGTTTATTTCTCACCCATGTGACTGGCAGGCAGCTGTTCTTGACTTGGTGTTATGGACACCCAGGTGCTTCACATCACTTGGCTGTCTGATCCCCTAAGGTTTCATTATCATTGTTCCCATCCAATAGATATGGAGAAGGTATACTTATTTCTAAAAATCTATTTCCTAGATACTCATCACTTCTGTTCGTATTCTAAGGCAAAAAAAAAAAATACTCAGATCACACGTCTACCTCTGAATACAAGGAGGGGACAGGGAACGGCCCTGGGAATCATGGTCTCCTCTTGGGTTGTCACTTCCCTGCAACAAACCTGCACTATTAAAAGGGAGAAAAAGTTTTTGTGTGATATAAACCATCTCTGCTGTCACATGAAGATAAATCAGATTTGTCAATAGAGTAGCAAAGTGTTACGAGCCACTGGTAACAAGAACTTCTGTATAGGTCTTCTCCTCTCATGGCCTTAGCCGTGCCACCCTTTCTAGTACCATCACCTGCTTCTAGGATTTTCTACTGTGGTCTATTAAAAGACTCAGCCATTATTTAGTGTGCCCCTAAGAAATGAAAAATGTTGTTAATTATTCTGACACAGTTTTTTCAGAGCACAGTGACTGCATGATGTATTCTAATATCTGAGATTTTAAAATCTGAAAATTATGCATCTTAGAATCATGATGTATGGCATTTGCTATCTTACACATACAAACACACAAACACACTGCAACACATGCCTTGCTTTGTTTTCTTTTTTTCCTTCTACTTTAAAACTGTCATGTATTATTATTTTTATCCAATATATTTACTGCTCCCAAGGAATTGTTTTAGCAATCTGGGAGTCTCCCAATCACAGGATGCTCATCTACCCATTCTGCCAACACTGTATTACAAGGAGCGTGGTTTGAGACTGGTGCTTAGCATGTTTGAGTTTCATTACCTTAAAATGGAGACTTAGCCCTGTTGAGCTAAGTGACGGTAACAGGTATGGCCAATGAAAGTGTTCTGACAGTTAATATAATTCTGTATGAATAATATTTCATTTCATGTTCAGTTCATCAAAATCAAACACAAGAAGTCATGTCACAAATTTTTAACTTTGATGATAAAGGTTGTGATGAATTCCACAAAACAGGGCAATACTTTGACTGAAAAACAACTGGCAACATTTTCCTAAACTTTGCAGAATATAAAAAGACTTTTTCAAGCATCAAAGATATTCTTCTAGGGGACTCACACGGGCCAGAAAGGTCTCACTATAAATCACTCCAAGAGACTGAGACATTGAAGGAACTGAGAAAGTTCAGATATATTATCTGTGAGGAGTAAGTTTCTATGAAACTCATTTTTTTTTACCATCCAAGTCAATAAATATTAATATTTATTGAGAAAGGTCTATGTAAAAAGGGACTGTATTAGGCCTTGTTTTGGACAATGTGAGGTGGGAGTTTCAGAGCCAAGATTGTTGTAGGGACCAAGCAGGGCTGCAGTAGGGCTCTCTGGGTGGTCAAGGGGAAAATGGTAGACCCTGAGTGCCCAGATGGGCAGTATAGCCCACCCCACTATGAATTGCACTATTATTATAGAACCAAAAAACTCAAAAAGCAAGGTTTGCAGATTTTCTTTTCATTAGGTTAAACAGTCTATAGATAAAACATCCTGGGATTCATTAGCAGATGCTTATGGCCCAAGGTAAGTCACATGTGCAAGAAAAAGTGGAAAGCTAAAGAGCAACATGTGCAATGTAGAAACTGCATCTAAGCCAGCAAAGAGACATGAAGAACAGAGGAGATGATCCAATCCATCTCTCTAAGACTCTAATCACACTCCTGAGGGAGACGAAAAATAAAATAAAAAATAAAAAACCTGTTTTCCTTTAATTATGCAGGTTCCCAACTTCCTGGCTATGAGTTGAAACTTAAAACTTAAGAAAATCCTGTACATCTCTGTTTTTAAAGAGGAGAGAGAACACTTTTCTTCTCAGCAAGTCACCATTTTCTTGTCCTACCATGCCTATAGTTTAGCACGGTCTCTCTTTGCAATAGAGACAAAAGGCTTCCAAATAGATTTTGAAAGTGGCTGTGCAGCCATGACAAGTGACCAGAGCTCCTTGTTTCTGACGAGCAAAAAACTCCAGAGCTGCCTGCCACTTCCATTGGAGCCTTTTGGAAAGTCTTATTTCCATGGGCCCTGCGGGTGCATGGTTCAGCAGCAGATGAGAGCTCAAGAGGCTTGTGGAACATGAGCCCTGGCTTTGAAATTACTTCTTCCTGTGGGCTGACTTTTCATCTTGAATTTACCTTTAAGAGAAGAAGTATGGAGCCAGTCTCCATTTACCCTTTAAGTCATTTACCAGAAGAAATTCAAGTCAGGAAGCAACAGAGTTACTCCAAAGGCCCTGGGTAGGCGTGGGGGAGGAAGGAAAGAAGGAAAGAAAAGGGAAGGAGACTAGGGAACTCCAGCCAGCAAGAAGAGCCCGTAAATCTTTAACCCCTGATGCACTGCAGAGCGACTGAACTCATCTACCCCACACCTGCCTTAGAAAGAATGCAGATATGTGGAAGAAGAGAAAATCTGGAAACTGCACTTTGGATACCATGAAAAGTTCACTTGGAATTCAGGAGGCCGGTCCCACGTAAGTGTATGAAACATGCAGGTTCTGGCTGCAGAACTGGAGGATAAAGGTATAAGCAGTTATACAGCAGAAACCTGTCTCGTGTTTTTCCAGAGAAAGTGGACTATGAACAATCCAAAGAAAGTGGTGGATGGTTTATGGAAGGACAGATCTGCAGAAAGAGCATAAGAGGGCATTCCTTAGGGCGGCCGAGGATTTTCTTGGATAGTATTCTGCTAATATGTGCTCAAGACTGATATAACACGTGTGGAAGGATCGAGAGGCATTTCCTACAAATTTTGCTTTGGTTTCAGGTAGGTTTTTTTCCTCCTCATTTCAATGTTATTATCATGGGTTGAAATAAAAATATCAACGTAAGAGATACGTGTGTCTTTTATGGAACCATTTATATGGTTAGTAAGTTCGTAAGTACTTACCAAGTTAGTAAATTCACTGCATAGGTTTCTTTTTGGTGTGTGATACTTTCAGTTTATCCTCTAACAATTTCAACATGCATTTCCAAAAATTTTGGAAATGTCACTCAATATAATCTTATCACTCTTCTTTTACTTTTTAAACTTTTTTATTATTTTTCAAGTGATAGTGTAGTTAACGTAATTGTTTCAATAGATAATTAGGCAGAGTACAATAAGCATCTGGAAACTCAGCACACCAGTGACAAAAGAATATGATGAAGGAAGACTAAACAATTGCCTGGCCAGTAGAAGTATGCAGTAAAATTAAGATTGTTAAATGGTCTTCTGCAAGAATAACAATCCAAAGACTTTGCATTTCTATAGCATCATTATCATCATTATTAAGATTTTTATTATTGAGTCTGATCCTATGAAAGGCCAAAGAAAATAATCTACTATCTGGGAGTAATTTGTTCCCCCATATGATGTGAATTAACTTTTCTTGGAGAACAGGGTCTTATTCCAAGCAGTGGGAAGAGATCATCTCTGGGGAGTCCATTCTAATGTGAGTGCAGCAGCAGAGGCAGCAGCCAGGAAACAGGAGATTGTGAGGTCAACCTTTAACCAAAAGGAATCCCAGTCTTCTCCAGCTCACAGAAGCTCCCCCTCTGACTTAGAGCACATTCCCCGAAGTATTACAATCCCTCCAGGCCTCCTGATGGGCTAGATTACTCCAATATTTACTGCAGACATTGTGGAAAGTCCAGTTTTTCCAGAAGTTGCACAGTAGAGAGAACAGGGACTTGATATTCCATGTAAGCTTCCGGCATGTTATCTGAGCAAATAGTAGGGGAGTGGGAAGCAAGAAACAGCTTCTTTTCTTCTTTCAGCCAGGTTTTCACTTTCTTTAGTTCCCCTAAGGTCTTTCAGGACCCTCAATGCCCAATATACGCCTTATGCATGCTCACCAAGTCCACACAAATCACATGGCAACTCTGTCACTGGCACAAACACCATCAACTTATGACTGAGATATTCAAAAGGACAAGAGCAGAGAATTATCATCAAACCAACACCATCACTTATTAGTAATGTCACCTTGTAAAAATTAGTAAAATCACCTAACAGTCTCAATGACCCAAAAGCCAATAAATGGTAGCTCTTAATATTTTTTAATGCTGTATTTAAAAATTAGGTGTAAGTTCTTTTTATTTTGTTTTTTTGTTTGTTTTTTTACTGATACATAAGTGATATACATATTTCTCGGGCATAAGTGATAATTTAATATATTCATATAATTTATAAAGATCAAATCAGTGTAATTGGGATATACATCACCTTAATATTTGTCTTTTTCTTTATGCTAGACACATTTGAATTATTCTTTTCTAGCTATTTTGAAATGTACAATAGATTATTATAAGCTACTGACTATTATAAACTACAGATAGATCACCCCACTGATCTATCAAACTCTAGGTCCTATTTCTTCTATAAAACAGTATATTTGTACCCACTACTCAACCTCTTTTCCCACTCTCTCCCCTCCCCTTCCCAGCCTCTGGTAACCACCAATCTACTCTCTGTCTTCATAAGATCCACTTTTGTAGCTCCAATGTACGAGTAAGAACATGTAATATTTGTCTTTCTGTGCTTGGCTTATTTCACTCAACATAATGACTTCCATTTCCACCCATTTGCTACAAATGACAGGATTTCATTCTTTTTTATGGCTGAATAATATTCTATTGTTTATAACAACCATAATTTCTTTATACATTCATCTGTTGATGGGCACTTAGGTTGATTCCATATTTTGGCTATCATGAATAGTGCTATAATAAACATGAGAGTGCATACATCTCTTTCATTTGGATATATACTCAGTGGTGGAATTTCTGGATCCCACGGTAGTTCTATTTTTAGTTTTTTGAGCAAACTACATACAGTTTTCCATAGTGGCTGTGCTAATTTACATTCCTGTAAGATGATGTCATCTGCAAACATGGCCAATTTAACTTCTTCCTTTCCAATTTGGATGCCCTTTATTTCTTTCTCTTGCCTAATTGCTCTTGTCAGGGCTTCCACTATTATGTTGAATAAAAGTGGTAAAAGTAGACATCTTGTTTTGTTCCAGATCTTAGAGAAAAGGCTTTCAATTTTTCCCTATTCATTATGATGTTCACTGTGGGTTTGTCCTATACGGCCTTTATTATTTTGACATATGTTCCTTCGTTATCCAGTTTGATGATAGAATTTGTCATACAGGGATGTTGAATTTTATCAAATGCTTTTTCAGCAACTATTGAAATGATCATATTTTTTTCTTGGTTCTGTTAATGTGATATACCACATTTATTGATTTGTGTATGTTGAGCCATCTGTGCATTCCTGGGATAAATTCCACTTGACTATGATGAATGATCTTTTTAATGTGTCATTGAATTTGGTTTGCTGGTATTTTGTTGAGGATTTTTGCATCTATGTTCATCAGTGATATTGGCCTGTAGTTTTCTTTTTTATTGTGTCCTTGTCTGATTTTGGTATCAGAGTAATGCTTGCCTCATAGAATGAGATTAGAAGTATTTCTTTCTCTTCAATTATTTGAAGAGTTTGAGTAGAATTGATATCAGTTCTTCTCTAAATGTTTGGTAAGTTGCAGCACTGAAGCCCTCTGGTCCTGGGCTTTTCTTTGATAGGGGATATTTTATTACGGCTTGGATCTTGTTACTCATCATTGGTTTGCTGAGGTTTTCTAATTCTTCATAGTTCAATCATGGTAGGCTGTATGTGTCCAGGAATTTACCTATTTCTTCTAGGTTTTTCAATTTGTTGTTGTATAGTTATTCATAATAGTCTCTAATGATTCTTTGTATTTCTGTGATCTCAGTTGTTATGTTGCCTTTTTCATTTCTGAATTTATTTATTTGGATTATTTTTCTATTTTTGTTAGTATAGCTAAAAGTTGGTCAATCTTGTTTTATCTTTTCAAAAACCAACTTTTTGTTTTGTTGATTTTCTGTATATTTTTAGTCTCAATTTCATTTATTTCTGCTTTGATCTTTATTATTTCTTTCCTTCTACAAATTATGGGTTTGGTTTATTCTTGCTTTTTTAGTTCTTTCAGGTGCATCATTAAGTTGTTCATTTGAAGTCTTTCTACTTTTTGATATAGGGATTTATTGCCATAAACTTCCCTCTTAGTACTGCTTTGGCTGAATCCCATAGATTTTGGTATGATATTTAATTTCCAGGAGCAAGTTGTTTAATTTCCAAGTGTTTGTGTATTTTCCGAGGTTCCTCTTATTTTTTATTTCTAGTTTTATTCCATTTTGGTCAGAAAAAAATACTTGATATGATTTCTAATCATTTGAATTTGTTGGGATTTGTTTTGTGACCTAAGATATGGTCTATTCTGGAGAAAATGTTCCATGTGCTGATGAAAATAATGTGTATTCTGCAGCAGTTGTGTGAAATGTTGCATAAATGTCAGTTAGGCCTATTAGATCTAGTGTACAGTGTAAATCTCTTGTTTCTTTGTTGATTCTCTGTCTGGATGATCTGTCCATTACCAAGAGTCGGGTGTCGAAGTCACCTACTATTATTGTATTGCAGTCTCTCCCTCCTTTTAGGTCTATAAATATTAATATTTGCTTTACATACTTAGGAGCTCCAGTGTTGGGTGCATAGATGTTTATAATTGTTATAGCCCTTTGCTGAATTGACCTCTTTTTCATTATATAGTGACCTTCTTTGTATCTTTTTACAGGTTTTGATATGTAGTCTGTTTTATCTGATATAGATATAGCTACTCCTGCTCTTTATTGGTTTCCAGTTGCTTGGAATATCTTTTTCCACCCTTCCCCTTTCAGTCTATGTGTGTCTTTGTAGGTGAAATGGGTTTCTTGTAGGCAGCACATAGTTGTATCTTGTTTCTTTATCCATTCAGCTGCTCTTTTCCTTTTAATTAAAGAATGAGTCCACTTACATTCAGTGTCATTATCAATAAGTAAAGACTTACTACTGCCATTTTGTTGTTTATTTTATGATTGCTTTGTAACTCCTCTATTTCTTCCTTTCTTGCTGTCTTGTTTCATGCTTAAGTGATTATCTCTGGTAGTATTTTTAATTTGTTGCTGTTTATTTTTATTTAATCTAGTATAGGTTTTTGCACTATGGTTACCATGAGGTGTACATAAAACATCTTATAGATGTAACAAGTTACTTTAACAAGATGACAACTTATCTTAGATCACAAAGAAAAGAATAGAAAAAAAGAAGAAAAGTTGAAAAAAAAACCCTCTGCATTTTAACTCCATCCCTCAACATTTAGGCTTTATGTTGTCTCAATTTACACAGTTTTATATTTCCTGTCAATCAACAGGTCGCTTTAGGTATTATTATTTTTGATAGATTTGGTTTTTGGGCTTCATACTGGAGTTATGAGTGAATTGCACATCACAATAATAATATTAGAGTATTCTGCGTTTGCTCATGTACTTAATTTTACCAGTGAGTTTTATACCTTCAAATGTTATTTTGTTTTGCTTTTGCCCATAAGTACTTTTTTTCTTTCAGGTTGAAATAAAAAAATCCCTTTAGCCCTTCTTGTAAGATGGGTCTCATGATAGTGAATTCTTCAGCTTTTATTTGTCTGGGAAAGACTACCTCTCCTTCATATTTGAAGGAAAGATTTTCCAGACACATTATTCTTAGATGGCAGTATTTTTCTTTTAGCACTTTGAAAATGTCATCCGACTCTTTCCTGGCCTGTATGGATCTTGTGGAAAGTCTGTTGTTAGATGAATTTATATGTTATTTGCTTGTTTTCGCTTTCTGCTTTTAAGATCCTTTTTTATCCTGAACTTTAAGAGTATGATTATTATATACCTTGGGGTAGTCTTACTTGGGTTGAATCTGTTTGATGTTCTCTGAAATTCTTGTACCTGGATATTTATATCTTTCTCAAGGTTTGGAGAGTTTACTACTATTATTTCTTTGAATAAATTTTCTACCCTTTGCTCTTGCTCAACTCCCTCTTGAATACCAATAATTCTTAGATTTGGTCTTTTGAGATAATTTTCTATATCTTGTATGTGATCTTCATTTCTTTTTCTTTTTTTTTCCTCTTATTGTGTATTTTCAAAGAGCCTGTCTTCAAGTTCACTGATTCTTTCCTCTGCTTGATCAATTCTGCTGTTGAGAGCCTCTAATAAATTTCTCAGTTAAGTAAATGTCTTTTTCAGTTCCAAGATTTCTGTTTGATTTTTTAAATTATTTTAATCTCTTTCTTAAATTTCTCTGGTAAATTTCTGAATTGCTTTTCTGTGTTATCTTGGAGATCACTGAGTTCACTTAAGATTGTTATTTTCATTTCCTCATTAGAGAATTCATATATTACATCTCATTAAGGTCAGTCAGTGGTTCCTTGCTTTGTCCATTTAGGGAGGTGCTGGTTTCCTGTTTGCTATTGTTTCTTGTGGATGTACATCTGTGCCTTTTCACTGAAAGATTAGTTATTTATTCCTGTCTTATTTGTCTGGCTTGTTTTGGTTTTTATTGGATATGTTTGCTTAGAGATTCTTTGAAATTTACCTGTTGATTTTCTTTTCTTTTTTTCCTGATGGATGGCTGCCTCTTTTTGGCACTAGATGTCACCTTAAGCCCCATTTTGTCTAGGTTCCAGTGAATAATCAGAATGCTGCTCATCTCAAACGGAGGAGGTCCCAAAGAGGATATCCCAGTAGTGTGGGAAGGCTGGCTAGGAGTTTACATTCAGGGGACCTGTGGATTAAACCTCCTACACCATGGTGTTGCTGAATAGCCACTCTAATTTCGTGTCTCTCTTGGTCAAATTATAAAGCAGAGTTTCCAGGGCTAGAGATGGTAGTTCTGCCTCCCTGCTTTGTCTCTGGCTGTCCTCAGGGATATTTCTTACTTCAGGAACTCCAGATGCTTCCTGTAGTTTGAGATAGAGACAGGTCTCCTGCCAGGGAACCCAAGATGATGGGGAAGCTGCTACCTACCTCAATCTCACTTTTTTCAGTATAGAATCTGTGAGTTGGGATGAAATTTTGCATGTGCTTGGTGACTTGGGGGAGGAGTGTCACAGATACAAAAGCCTGATTTTCTTACAATCTGCTCTGAGTTTTCTTACTTTTCTGTGGCCCCAGGAATTGTCTCATCCTCATACTTGAGTTCCAGGATATTGCTGTTTGCTGGTGATAATCTTGGCACTGTATATTTGTTTTTGGTTTTTGGGGGAGGGGGGCATGGTGAAGTTAGCTTGCTTCTACACCACCATTTTGGAACCAGAGGTCTGATGTATAAGTTCTTTAGCTCTGGTAAATTGCCTCATTGGACAAAATCTTCCCAGATACTTTAAGCTAGGCACATTAAAAGGGCTCACTGTCTTATCAAAGGTTTTTTGTTTGTATTAACGAAAACCAACTTGATCTAGCTTCAGCTAAAAAAAGAAGAGGTGATGTAGAGGGATGAAATTTGTTGTTAACAATATTTCTTAGAATTAAAGTAGCTGGATTCCTAGAGCACTGCTGTCCAATAGAAACATAATATGAAGCCACATAAAGAAATAAAAAGAAATATGTTAAATTAATTTAAACCCAATATATCCAAACTATTATCATTTCAACATGGAATAAGTATAAAATATTAATGAGATATTTTAAATTCTTTTTTGCCTAAGTTTTTAAAATCTGATGTATATTTCACATGAACAGCACAACTCAATTTGGACCAAGCCATATTTCAAGAGATCAATAGTCACAGGTAACCAGTGGCTGCATGTTGGAAAGCAGCTTTAGAGCCTCCTGAAACTAAGTTCTAGAGAGCTGTCAGTGATCTGGTAGTAGCTTCTCTTCTTGATTCTCTTCTGCTCTCTGCTCATATTCTTATCCCTGTGTAAATAACCTTCCTTTCTCTGATCTTTCTGTGCATGATTAAAATGGCTGACCCACACAGCAAGGGTATTTAAGTGTGCCCAAGACCAAGCCACACTCAGATGCTAACCATAATCCAATTCCTTGATCTATCAGGAACAAGAATTTGTTTGATATAACTTGTCACATGTCTATCTCAGTTCTTATCAACTATGGGGGAGGGAGCCAGAAGACATGTACAATCATGGCTATCAGGGTTGGAAATGTTTAGATTATATTCTATATATATGAAAATATAGATTAAATCTGCAGTAAAGCACTAATTGACCATTCTCTGCAGTTCCTTCCAAGGCTAATATTTTCTGCAGGCAATGGCACCTCTCCTTCAACAATAATGGTTAAACTAAGTTGTGCTTGATCTTTATTTTTTTAACTAAGGACATCAGACAAGTCTATGAAATTAACATTCTGAACCAGGAATCAGAAAACCTTTTTTGAGAAGGGCCAGGTAGTAAATATTTCAAGTTTTATGGACCAAGAAACAAAATTGAGAATCTTATATATGTGTTATGTAACCATTTTACAATGTTAAAACTATTTTTAGCTCACAAACCACACAAAAATAGGTGACAAGCCAGATATGCTGTATAGACAGAGTTTGCAGACCTCTGTCCTACATATTTTTGTCCCTGTCATACTGTGTACTGAATGATCGTCTCCAGGTATAAGCCTGGCTCTTTCACTGCACCATGAAAGCCTATAACAGACCTTAATGTTAGCAGCATGATGAAGTACAGCTTCACTGTTCCAAAATTATAAAGAAAAAGACTGTACTGTGATGAAACAAAATGGTCCCCATCATTAAATGGGCCATGCTCCCTCCTGCTGCTTTCAGGTTCCCTACAGTCTGGGCCTTTGAGGGGGCATTTGTCTGACACAAAGAAAGAGGGTACAGCTATTGAGGAAACTTACCTCCAAGGAGGGCACGCTTCTGCAATGCCCAGTCACACAGACCTAGCACGTACTCCTCCAGGTGAGCTATTGTTATAACATTTTCACTAGCAATTATTCTCACTAGTAATAAGTTAAGCTACTTTTCAGGACAGACAGATGTACAAGAGAATATTCTATATTTATTCCCATTATCATAGGCACATAACATAACCTCTCTAAGCCCATGTCCCATTATATGAAAATTAAAGTTGAATGCCTACCTAACAGGATGGCTATTAGAACTAATGTAGACTAATCACTGAGCACTATGCTTGCCATACATTAAACCACTAAATATATGGTGGCAGTGATGGATGATATGATGATGGTGATGATGGTAGTAATGATTAAAGTTCAGAGGGTCAAATGGAAGAGTTTCTCCTAGCAACACACGAAGCGGCCCTCCCAGGCTCTAAGTTCCTTACGTACCCCTGTCGGCGGTCACGCTAGTATCCGAGCCTTACTGATGTGATCCAGGATTGGAATTGTCACATCAATCCCCACTCCACACATTTCTTGTCACTCCAGTTTCAGATATTTTAGTGAGGGACAGCATTTCCCAGCTATATGTTTCATGAAAAAAACAGTGTTGTGGACTGGATATTTTACAGACACACCCACATACACACACACTTGTGCACACACCATACATACACAAGTTCTACACAAAAACAAGTCTGGGAAATACTGAGCTAAATAAAGTTAAACATGTTTCTTAATGCAGATTCTTAAAGTGCTTTTACCATGACAACGTACATCACGGCTCTAAAAGTATCATTTCTTAAATTTATTGACAAATGTACCCTTTTTTTCTCTGAGCTGCTTATGGTATCAGCTTTCTGCAGAACACACTTTCAAAATGGCAATATTGAAAAGAAGTATTTATTGATCAGTTAACATATGGCATGCTCTCTGCTAAGAACTATTATTTCATTTGACTCTCAAAATAACCCTATGAGGTAGGTACTATTCTAGCACCAATTCACAAATGAGGAAACCTCTCAAACAATTTAAATTCCTCACACTCAGACAGCAAGTAACCTGACTCCAGAGCCTGCACTCTTGAGCTATGTGAAGTATTAAAACATTGAGAGAAATAGCATATGGTGTCCTACAGTCCACCTTAGGAACTGGATGAAGGCAAGTTAGAGGGTGAAAATGGATGTTTAACACCATAACAATAACTTCCAAACCTGCTTCTCCTTCCTTTTAAATGACAAGTGCCTGATCAAAGTCCATTTTTTTTGCCAGTATGAGGATTACCTCACTTTTGTCCTGAGCCATTAGATTGAATGATATTGGATTCAGTTTCTCAGAGTATATAGCTTTTATTTTCATTGCTAGCTGTCTTCTGGGGTGTTTATGGTATAAAATCATATTCTTAGAGACACACGGCCCTGCCTTCAGATGCTGTCGCTACCACTCAATAGCTGTGAGACCTTGAGCAAATTATAGAACTTCTCAGAGGCTCAGTTTTCCAATCTATAAATCAAGAATAGTGATAGTTTTAAGAAGTGAATGAGTACTTGTACAAAAAAAGGTAATGCATTTAATAAGTTTATATTTGTAAAAGGCTTAGTGGAGTATCTGGCATATAAATTAGCATTATGTCAGCATTAGTTAAATAAAATAAATAAACAAATACATAAAGTTTTTAAATGACACATACTAACCATTCAATGATGTTAAATATCTTTATTATTATTATATTAGAAAATTCAGAAAATCTTATCAATTATAGGTAATCAGGAAATTTATAATTATCCTCATCAACAAAGTATACTTGTACTTCCAAAATCCTTTATAACTTTGTTTTTTATGTTTCCAGGAATAATTTTTTCTGGATATTTCAATTATTATTAGAACATCTGAGAACCCAGAAACAAAGAAATAAAACGATACACCCTGAAATAACTGCTCAAGTCCTTTGTACCACAAGTTTAGTATTTTTTGGAACATGAGGATATTCTCTTCATTTACACACAAGACTAAGTCTCTTAGTCACCTGAATTCTCATAGCTCAGCAGATTAGAAACAGAAAATTAGCAGACAGATGGCCATAAGAAGCAAGGGCACCAGCCCTGGAAGTGGACAATGAAAAGGAAAACAACAAAACTTACCCTCACAGAACTTAATGCAATTGCCAACTACCATCATGCTTAAGTCATTGAGAAAGTGTCACATCATAATCCATATTTTCAAGAAAGCAGGAAGTTATACACTGTTGAAAGATTTCTTCTAAAAGCAGTTGAAATAGTTTGGTTGATTGGTAAAACTTCAGTTACTTAGAAACGTCATCTTCATGATCCAAAATTCCCACATAATAAGGTGTCACTATATTTGATTTGGGTGACTAAATCTATGACTTTGAAAATGTTAAGCTTACAGTATAAATGGCAACATTTTCTTGTGAAATAAAGTAATGATTGAGTGGTTAACCTTCATAAAATCCTGTTTGGGTATTATTTTGAGAATAATAAGATTTCCCTAAGCACAAACCAAGTATCTAGAAAAGGTGATCTTATTAGGAACAAGCTTCACAGAAACAGTAAGTAAAATATATATATACACAGAGAATTCCAATACAAGCACTGTGTTCTTGATCACAATGCACTGTTGCCTCCAAAATCTCTTAAGCACTGGAAATTTTTACTACCACCATTTATAAGAAAATTAATGTTAGAATAGTTAAATGATTTCCAAGGTTATTCCTCAGTAAATGCAGGGTTCAAATTCGGCCCTTCTGACCATTGATTCCACGCTTTTGCTACCATGCTGGCCCCATCCATTTTACTTTCCTAGTTCAAGGAAGCATATTATGGTTCAAAATGCTTAACTCAAAAAAACTTCACACATATAAATTCCCACAGTACATCTGCAAAATGCCCAGCAAAGTACTCTCTCAGGTTTATGGGTAAAAACCTCCCAAAGAAATGAAAGTAAGGAATTGACTTAGCAATAACAGCTGGTGAGTCAGGGGTCCTCGAACTAAAAATCTGACTCCTACACTTTGAGGCTTCTGCACTAATTCTAGCACACTCCTTTCTCCACCTGATCTCAAATCATCCTTCATGAGTAAACAGTCAATGTCAAAGTATCACTTACTTAAGAACGGGAAGGAGTTGTGCTTATTATTTTTGAGCCTCTTCCACTGCAAATATGTAAGAAGGAAAGCCACTCTCTGAGGGGATATTTACAGGGTGAGGACGTGGTTTGGAAGTAGTAGAAAAAAATTATAATATAAAACAAACCCTCCCCTCTCCCTCTCTAGATACAAGTGTCTGTTCTGAACTCATTGTTTGACTCTGACCACACACAATCACTGGTGGTCACTAGGGTTGTGCAGGCTTTGGAATGATTCACAGCCTGGATGCCACTTGTCCAAAGTTCCTTATTAGACAACAAAGATAACAGACTCACAAAAACCAAGGTGGCTGGGAAGTCTGTGTCCACTTCTGAAGAGGTATTGTCTCGCCATTTCTAGGTAATGAAGACAAAAACCAAGGTTGTTCATTGAAAAGTCCACTGTGGTGGGCTTCAATGTTTAATTATGACATCATCACCGTTCGCCTTTGACTAATAGAAAGCTTTAGTGGAAGGCAACTAAATGGCGAGATGGTATGAAACAGTGCCTCTGGACTAGCTAAGAGCAGCATGGACTCTAGCTAGCTGTGCGGGGTCGTTAAAGCGCTCTTCCCACAGCCCAGCAGCAGGAGCCGGCGCCGCCGGGGTATCAGGAACTGGTGCGTGGCCATTGCCTGCGCCAGGCCATGCGCCGCCTGATGAGGAGCTGAACAGGGAACCCTTCTCCTGCTGAGCCAAAAAGGAAAGAGAGGAAAGAGAGGCGGCTTCCAAATGTAGGACACTGTCTCATTTTTACTATAGTCAGCTCTTCACAGAGGCAAGCAGGGGAGAGGGAGACACAAAATCAATTTTCCAAAATATAATAATTGTCCTACAAATTAACTTGGTTTCAAAAGAAGTCTTTGTTGAGTAACTGGTAGAGAAAGAATTCCTCTTTCATTTAAATTAAAGCCAACATTTGTAATACCATTTTTGTCATAATAGAACTACTTACTGTGAATTTACAAGTTACCTTATGTTAATTTTTGTTATTTTATATCACTTGTTTTGATTTTTATGAAGATAAATTTTTGCGTGAAAGTTATCCTCTAAATTGAAATTTTTCCTCTTAAGATAAGTTTTAAAATTTGTGATACTTTTTCTTTTTTTTTCAGTTTCCCAGAGCACTCATGAAAGATCCTGTGTTCAGGTTACTAGGATTTAGACCTTCCTCTGGTTATAGTTACCTTGAGGATATAATTCCATAAGTACTAACTCTGGGGAGTTCCTTTTTTCATTTAACAGTGTTTTTTAAAAGTGTTACGTTAAGTAAAGAGAGCAGTTTTAAGCAAACTGAACCCATTATGCAACATCTCAACCTTAAATTATAATCATGCCGGTGGTAAGGACCACAGTATATTGAGCTATTTTTGTGTAACACTTAGCCAAATATAAGTACATTTATATTTATTGTGTGTTTTTCAATAATTAGGATAGTTTGGTAGCCTGTCTCTCCTTCTAAAAGTGAAAAAATATATATACCTCTGTATCAAATATTTGTTTTATTAACCAAAAGGTAGATAATCTTAAATTTTAGGTAAGTAAATTTACCAAAAATAAATGTTATTGAAAAGAGCAATGGTGAACATTGCTTAAGAACACATTTTACGATGCATTATAAAAACACTGAAGCCCCATAAGAGCAGAGAACTTTGTCTGTTTTACTTACAGATATATCACAAGCCCCTAGAACAATCCCTGGCAAAAAATTCATGCTCAATTAAAGTTTACTTGAATTAGTCTTTTTACTATTGCTATTCAATCCAGATACAAAGGCACAACTTTTAACTATCCAATGTATGCTAACATATCCACACATCTACACCTACACCCACACCCATGCACATGCACATGCACACACACACAAAAGAATTGGAGTTTTTCATCCAGAGGGACCTCTCAGAGCTACAATGGACCTGCCCTGACAGCTGTAGTTTTTAGCCTTTTCTTTAGTCATCAATTACTTTCATATTCTTTTAATGACACTTTTTCTGCTCAAATTAACCAGAACTGGCATCTGTAGCTTGTATCAAGGAATCCTAATGGAAATATTACTTATGTCTTGAATTATCACCCTCATAACTCTGTCCAATAAATGAAATAATCCAGGACATTGTTGAAGGAAGGGGTGTGTGTGTGTGTGTGTGTGTGTGGCAGGGGAAATGGTTGCTTGGTGTTTTGTTGTTTCACTTTTTAATGCTACCAAAATGGGACTGTCCTGCTTACAACCACCTGGATGTAAAGTGAGCAGCTTTACTGAATAATGTCTAGTTATTGGTTAGACTTTTAGAGATGTGCCATATGGCTGCTCATTAATTGCTCATAATGATGTTTTAACTACAAATAATTGAAGTAACTGGGCCTTGGAGCACTCTTAATTTACCTTCCCATCACTCCACTCATTCTCCCTGATTTCTATCCACACACACCCACACCCACACCCACACCCACGCACACACTCATTCCCAGCCTGTTCTTCCTCGCCAGAATTCCAGCCAAAAGAGGAAGCAAACAGTGTCCCAAACAGCTTCTATTTTCCTGCTTATTCCTTTGTAAAGTAGCTAACTGCTCCCATGCCTGAGAGGTCAGTCCCACAGGAGGTCACTGAAGCCAGCGTACTTAAAAGGCCAGTGTCCTTTTATGAGCAGACAGCGCATGCAGTATAGCCACGTGGACCACATCCTAGGCTTTGGATCACTGTGTTCTGCCCAGAAATCATCAAAGGCTTTTTATACTAGGAAAGTAACTACAGAACCTGCTGTGTGCACAGAGACCGGGTTTTCTTTGAGTAATTGGATATTATTATTAGTATCAGGGCTTTTCAACAGTGGGTCATGACCCATTAGTGAGGCTTAAAATCAATTTAGTGGATTGAAGCTAGGATTTTTTAAAATGTTACTTAAATTTTTAGAATTAGATTCTGTTGCTCTGAAAAAGGAATCCTCGTTTCATTTAAACTTCACAAAGTAGGCAAAGCTGAAACCAGCTATACAGGTGTTCTGACCAAACAACACACACAAAATGTGCCATGAAGTCAGTTTTACAACCAGTAATATGGATCTCATCTCCAGGGGCACCTTACTCTTAGAAAATATTCTTGCCAACTAACTGGTAGACTCAGTTGTCCTTCTGTGCTGCTGAAAGAGTGAATGTGTTGTGAACATGTAAATCTAATTTTAAACTGATAATCTTTGTATATCATTTTTGTGCCCTGGTTTAAGTATCAGATTGGCTCTTTCTAGGAATGGATCTGGAGATGAGTGTTAGTACCCTTGTTTTACCAATGAAGACACTGAGGATCAAGTGGCTGGATAACTTGGCCAAGGTCACACAACTAATAAGTAGGAAAGCTCAGAGAGACTTCTCATCACCAAAAGGCTACCCTGCTTGTTCTTGAAGCCTGGGAGTAGAGCACCCTGCTCTACCCGACTATGCTATACAAAGCTGCTGCATTAGTGCGTCCTGAGAAAAATGGTCTCCACCCAAGAGCAAAGCGGCTTGAGGAATGTGGGCATTTCATTTCTCAGCTGCTCTTCCTGAGCTGCCTTTTTTCAACTTCTCCAGAAAGAACTACCTTGTGCAGGATAATTATAATTTTATTTGGAAAGTTATGCTGAAACTCTATCACCTTCCTGTTTTCCTTTTCGTAGTCATCATGAGCTCTGCTCTATTGAATTTCCTGATATCTTTAGTCTAACTCCTCCACTCTATCTAGAAAATTATTCCAACCTTACTTTTAGTCATACTGCTTTCACTTATTAAATCTTCTTTTTTAAATTTACCTGCTGAAGGCATTTATCTATTATAGCTTAAAAATGCCATTACTTAGTGACACTTAACAGACTGAGAAAAAATTATATCTAAACTATTGAAAACAGTCACCTTTTTAAAAATATATATCATAAAATAACTCTCTGAGAATGCCCTGGAGAGCAAATTATAGATGGCTGGAGTTCAATACAAACAACTTTGAAATGTATTGGGACTGGGTTATTACATGCTTCTGCTGCTTACAGCCAGCATATTTCCTCTTTATTGTAAATCGTAAGTTCAAACTACAAATACTTCCTATTGACCTGAACTTAGTTGCACTTCAGGGCCTTTCTGTCTTGCCTGTTACAGGGATTTGGTGAGGTTTTATGGTGACTCAGATTTATTTTCCCACATAAGCCATGTTTTATGTTGGACAAGTGGATTTTATTTTATTATATTATCAAGATCCTAGAATGGTAAGAAAACAGAAACACAAGCAAAAGGGTGACATGGCACAAAGAGTTGGATCAGAAACACTAGGAAAGTCAGGTTCAAAGTTTTGTTACCTGGAACAATCATCCTACTTCTCACCTGCACCCCTGCTTCCCCCACTGCAGTGATTCCTCTTCCCCTTTCTCTTCACCACCATCCTTTATGTGCTTCCTCTCCTGTCTTCACTCATTTCAATGCTGAGGTTGAAATTAACATTCACAGCTCAGTACTCCAATTGAGACCAGAATTGCAAAATGAGATGGAAGCAGAGAACAACTCATTTGAGTCCCTATTTCAAGGCAAACATTTGTCATTTAGACTTTCTCAGCCATAAGGCTGGACAGACTGTCAGCCACATGACGCTATGGTTCAAAATGTGGAAACATCAGGCAGGCAATATAGGATCGTAGATAAGAGCTCCAATTTTGGAATCAGATGGACTGTGTTCAGTCATATTTCTGTTAGTGACTAACAGTGTGACTTTAGACAGATTACTTAACTTCTCTAAACCTCATTTATAGAATAAGGAAAACAATACTATCTACTTCAATAGTTGTATGAAAATTAAAAGATGTTGTGGATGTAAAATGTTTAATGGATAACACATTGTGATTACTCAATATATATTATTTTATTATTATCTTATTGCTACTACTACTACTATTGCACCAAGTCCAAGCTGAGAGGTAGGAAGAGAGTAAAGTTAGGTAGAGTTGGCCGCATCAGGAAGCCCACTGTTTGGAGGAAAGTTAGAGGTAAGTATGGAAAAAGCAGAGAAAGTTAGAACCCAGCGAGTATACAGGTTTGTGGGCTGCAAGGCAGGTGATGGGTGGTATGAGGGAGCATTTGCACGAGAGGGGCTTAGGGAAGAAAAGCCCTGGACTCTTGTTCTAGGTCACACACTAACAGGTCCCAAGCTCTCTGCCTGTCACCAAACTCATCAGATGTAACCGAAGAGACTGGCTTCATGTAGCTCTAATACCCCTTGGAGCTATGGACTATGTTATGGCTCACAGTTGAGAGTTGTTATAAAGGTATAGAGAATCCAGAGGCAGAGGAAGGAGGACCACTGCAAGCGGGGATATGGGCGCGATGAGGGAGGCAAGGCAATGTACCGTGGAGGATGGGGATATATAGGGTGAGAGAGAGAGATCCAGGAGAAAAATAAAAATTGAATGCTATTTCCCTATTTTCTATTATGCCAGTACTTTCTAGCAGGAATTATTCCACATGGAGACACTGAGGGTATTTCCTCTAAAGCCCAACAATGCATACAAGTGTCCATCATTCATAGTACCAATTACCCTCATGAAACAGTTCTGCGGCTGTTACATGTGGTATCATCCAGTGGTCTTAGGTTAAGCCCCCCCACCCCCACCACGCACACACACACACTTCTGAAAAATACACTATCCCCATCCCCAATCCCTGTCCATGTAAAAACTTCTAATTACTTCAATTTTCTACATAAATACAGATAATATTTAATACTTTTCAGCTTGCTAATTCTAAAAAATAGGTTCAAGAACAGCATTTCAAAATGTTATTTCAAAAAATAACCCTGAATAGTCCTTTATCCCATAACATGCTATAGAAAATCATCTTCCTGAAGCAGTCTAATTGCACTGTCAAAACATCAATGCCCTTAACTGTTTGTCTTTTTCCCCTTCTACTTGTTCCTCTCACACATATACAACAAATTAAATGGCATTAGGAATACCTTGAAGCTTTATTTTTTTAGCTTGCATTATATTTTCTTATAATTTTATATATGTATACATAAATATTTGTGTGTGGGTGTATTTTTTAAACCACTCAGCATTCATGCATTCTTCATCTGATATCAGCTGTTTACAGACATACCCTTCTTGAATTTATAGACAATATAGGACCCAAACCAAATCAAAGTGGGGCACATAAACCACATTTAGGAAAATCAGCATATCATATGAACTCTGGCCACTGTGATTAGTTCTTTAATGGACACATAATCTAATCAGAGCCACTGAGATCTTTTGCTTGAACACTTGAACTCGAATGGAAACTGGGACCACCTGTGGGCATCTTGACTCCATGAAAGAAAGCCTAGCAGAAATAGTGAGTTAATCCAGAGGAAGCAGGCCTGAGAGATGGAGTAAGAGATTAACCAAATCTCTTTCCACCATTTGAGGCCTTACATAAAGCTCGAAGGAAGCCAGTCTTACCCCTGGACCTTTTAACATACTTGATTTTTGTTTTTAAAAAAATTGTTATTTTTAAGATATTACTACTTATATATAGTATATATATATAAGTATATACATATTACTATACTATATATAGTATATATATATTACTATTACTATATATATAGAATATATATATATTACTACTTATAAGCATAGTAGCCCGTAAATTAAATAAATTGGACTAACCTTTACCTATTAAAATCACTTTTTTTCTAATAGGAAAATGTACTGCAATCTGACATTAAACCTGTACATACATGCACAGAGTGAGCTGACTTTAAAGTTGGAAATGCCCTGTGATTTTTTTTTATTTCAAGTTGACACTTTATTCTTTCTCACTAAAGCCTTGAAGTTGTCTATTCTTTTTTTAAACTAGGTTTTCATAGATATTCCTATTTCTTAGCTTACCAGTGAAAATTACAGCATTCTGAGGTATTCAAAGCACAGTACTTTCAGCACATAAAGACCTCAGATTTTAGGAGCCTAAATTTCTAGTTCACCTTTTACTTCAATGAGAGCTTTATTTTGCCAGTTATAGTTCCTTTGAAAGAAACATCTCAGACTATTTCTATACAGTTTTTTAAGTTAAGTATTTTTCAGGTGGGTTACAGGGATAAATTGCCTCAAATCGGAAAATTGTTCATTTTGAAGATAATCGTGGGACATTTTTCATTTACAGATGATTTTTCTTTCTAAAATTTATTATCTCCCTAAGTTACCTCTGTCTGGGGACTAACTGCAGCTGGTATGTTCAAGCATGTCTGTGAGCAAACACACACATTTATTCAGATCCGTGGCACGTCCCCCTGTATCCATCCTTGACCACCTCCCTCTTACTCTATGCCTCTCCAAGTAATTTCATCCATTCTCATGGCTTCAGCTACCTCCCACATACTGATAACTCACAAATACATTTATTCAGCTCACTTCTATCTTCCAAATTCAGTTCTGAAATTTCTGGGGTGTCCCAGAGGATGCAAGACTAAATGGATACAAAGCTGAATTTATCACCTTCCAATAAAACTTCTCTACGGATCAGGCAATATATTAATCTGCTGGGGCTGCCATAACAAAGTTCCCCAGACTCAGCGGCTTAAACAACAGAAATTTAGTTTCTCACAATTCTGGAGGCTAGAAGTCTGAGATCAAGATATTGGCTGGGTTGGTTTCTTCTATACCTGTGGGTGTCCAAATTTTGTCTTCTTATAAGGGCAGCAGTAATATTGGATTAGTGCCCACTGTAATGACAATTTTAATTTATTAATAATTAACTCTTTAAAGACCCTATCTCTAACACAATCACATTCTAAGGTACTGGGAATTAGCACTTCATATGAATTTGGAGGGGGGACATGATTCAGCCCTTAGCAGAGGTATGCTTTAAGAGCCTACCAAGGAATAAGGACTATGGAGGTTGTGCTTGTAAAGCATCAGCATTGTGTTTGGTGTAGAGTCGGTGCTCAGTAAGCACCATGTTAATACCATGTGCCCCAAGCATAATAAACTTCATGTAGATTTAACAACATTCCATGTTCTCTCACATGTCCAGCCCTTTATTCAGGCTCTTCCCCCTGCCTAGATGATCCCCTGGCTCCCTCATCCTCCACCATTCTCCCTCAACCTTCATATTCCCACTGAGCTCATATTTACCCTTTAAGACTCAGTTCAAACATTACTTCCTCTTCTGAAATGCTCTTTTCCTCTTCTCCTCTTCTCTCTTCTCTTCTTTTGTCTTCTCTTCTTGGGAGAAAGAGTTCACTCCCTCTTCCTTTACAAATCTTTTATAGTTGGTATGCATATATAGACTAATTTTATCTAATGGCATTGTGATGATTAAAATAAATGCCTAAATACTCCTCTTAATTTCTAGCTCCTCAAAGGCATTGCGTGTGTCCTTCTTACCTTTACTGATCAAAATGTAGCAAATGCCTGGCACATAGTAGTCACTCAGTAAATGTTTGTTAGATGATAAACATATAATAAGCACATAAATAAAGTCATAGTGTGTAGAATATCTTGCATCTTACAAAGCACTTTTATGTATATTATTTCCTTTGAACAACCCAATAATGCAGGTAAAGGAGGCAGAATAGCACAGTGCGGGGGACAGCTAACTATGCCTTGAGGGTCAAATCTGGCCTAAAACCTACTTCTGTATGGCCCCTGAGTGAAGATTTTGTTTTTGTGTTTTTTTGGGTAGGGCGTTGCTTATAATATACTTTGCCATTTAACAAACTTCTTATTTTAGAATATTTTTAGATTCACAGAAAAGTTGTAAGAATATTACAGAAGTTTCTCATATTCCCAGCATCGAGTTTCCCCCATTGTTAACATCTTATATTACTTTGGTACAAATGTCACAACTAATGAACTGATATTGATGCATTATCAACTAAAGTCCATATTTTATTCTGATTTTCTTAGATTGTAACTAATGTCTTTTTTTCTGTTTCAGGATCCCACACCAGATACGTCATTTCATTTGGCCCTCATGTCTTCTTTGGCATCTCTTGGCTGTGATAGTTTCTCAGATTTTTCTTATTCTTAATGACCTTGACTATATTGAGAAATACTGGTCAGGTGTTTTGTAAAATGTCCTTCAATTTGAGTTTGATGTTTTTCTCATTGTCAGACAGGGTTTATAGGTTTGGGGAAGGAAGATCATAAATGTAAAGTGCCATTCTCATCATATCATATCAAGGGTACTGATATGCTATTAACATAATTTTTCACTGATGATATTAACTTTGATCACCTGGCTGAAGTTGAAGGTTGGTTTTTACACTATAATAGTTGAAAAAAAACCAAAACAAGAATAATATTTTGTGACATAAGACAATTTTATGCGATTCAAATTTCAGTGTCTCTCAATAAATTTTACTGGAACACAGCCAAACCCATTTATTTGCATATTGTCTATGGCTGCTTTAACACTGTAATGGCAGAGCTGAATGGTTGCAAAACAGACCTATGGCTTGCAAAACCAAAACTATTTACAATCTGGTCCCCTGGTGTAACAAGAACAGGTTTGAATTAGATATGTCTGAGTTCAAATCTCAGCTTTGGTAATACCATCTATGTAACTTGTGGCCAGCTGCCAAACATCTCTGAAATATGGTTTCCTCATCTGTAAAACGAGATTGTTAATCCCTGCTTCAAGGTCTTAATGAGGATTATAGATAATGTTTATAAACCTGTCAATAATTAATATCAGTTACTAAGGGATTAGATAAAATTATCCTCATTAAACAGAGAAAACAGATGTAGAGAGACAAAGTGATTTGCATACCTTCTGGTAAATGGCAAATTGGAGCTCCAGTGTGCATTTATAGGTGCTGCAGCAGGGGGCACTTGACAAACTTTGAAACCAGACATCTCGTTGTGACTCTAGGTTCTGGGTCTTGCCAACTGTGAATCCTTGGGCAAGTTACTCTTCCTCCCTGAGGCTGAGTTTCTTTATGTACAAAATGGGGCTCATACATAATATTTACTACAAGACTGGTGTGAAGATTAAGTGAACAAAGTTATATAAAGTCATTGTCACATAGGATGGAGTCAAGAAACATGAGTTCAAATTTTCACTACATCAAGCTGCATTTATGGGAATAAAAACCTATTCAACTAGTACTTCAAGAAAAATATAAAAAGGAAAGCAAAAATACTACAGCCAAAAAAAAATCAATAATGCTCTGATTATCTCTTATTTTGAATGATCTGCTTTGCACTTTCTTCTACGAACCCAGACACTAGGTTGACTATCAGGTATAAAGCATAGAAGACAGAGAAATAATGGGATGCAGCCCCTGACTACAGGAGTTTTAAACTTAGTGGATTGCAGCATAAGACTAAGAATTCATACTTTCTATGAATTAAGAAAGCCACAAGTAAGATATCATAATGAATGAATTCCTTCATGTGAGGATCTCAGTTTCCTTAAGGTGTTTCCCAATTCCTATTGCCCTCACCTCTTCCAAGTTCCCTCCAAACTATTCACATGGCTTGACATAATTCACACATCCCCACTCCCTTGTTGACTGTCCTTCCTAATTCCACAAATGCCTGGGAGAAAGCCCCATCATGGATAAGCAGCTAGCTATTAGAGTGTGTCCTAGAGGTGCTTTTTATTTCCTTTAAGGATCCACCTTTGGCCTTGAGTGTTGCCACCAAGACATCTCTGGAGCTTCTCTTGGATGATGCAGGCACATCAAGGATTAAAATAATTTGAAAAATGTAATATTATACAATATAATAAGTAATTCATAAAAACTACATTCTTTGAACAACTATTAATAAATAAGAATTCAATTAACTATTAATTCTACCTCATACAATATCTAGAGCGTATGCTTCTTTTGAGCAAGGACATGATCAGTTTCCATCTCTGCTATATCCCAGTGCCCAGAATAGCTCTTTTAAGGAGTAAGAACCTAACAAATATTTACCAAATGATCACCTACACAGCAGCGAGAAAAACAGATTTTCTGCACCAACGGATTACTACATGACTTAATCATAATATATTCATTTTCATTCCATTCTTTTTTCCTTCTCTGAATATTTAGAGTGACAATGATGTTCTATGCCAGATGCTGAGTTCTGAAATTCAAAGATTAACAATAGATATAGGATCGGCCTTTATAGATAAATTGTAGCACATTGGAAGAAACAAATAATTATAAGAGCATTTGCAATATAACTTGGCAAATGCTGTGACAGGAAATATAGATTACTAGAGGAGATCCACTTAATCTAGACTCAGAGGCCAGAAAAAAGCTTCCCAGAGGATGGGACTTGGCTGAGACATGGCGAATGAATAGCAATATAGTCTGAACATAAGTTGGAACTGACATAGTCCAGTTTCTTCATGAAATCATAATCATACATAGTACATGGACCAAAAGAAATTAAAAAGGATCTTAATTTGTATCTCTCAAAGAACAATAAGAGGGTCTAATTCATTATGCACAACACACTTGTCAAAGTACATTGAATACAAAGCTCTCCTTCTCAGTTCTGCCACCCCACAGTAGCTACAGAGATATATAAACTTCAAAAAAAAAATCAAGCTCTCACTGCTTCTATTTGTGTTGAATATGTGTCTTAAGCTACACTCTACTCTCAAACACAACTAGAAATTCCACAGCAATTTCTGCTTCTGCTTCTACTACCAGCCATGCTAGGTTGCTTCAGTACAATCACAACCTTGGTGTAGCCTTGAAAAAAGTTTGTGCTAAACTCTAAGAAGTATAATTCCTCTCCTGCTAAAAGAACACTTTGAATTCATAAACTTCCCACCATTATAGGCATTAGCTTTCCAAATGAAAGGTGGTAGATATTGGAGAAATAATCCAGGCAGAGGGATCATTTTGGAGAGTGTAACGTAATTCAATACTGTGAGAACAGAGTGAACACAGTGAGAGGGACAAGAGAAGAAGGACACGAACAGGGTCCCTATCGTGTAGATCCTATGAACTGTGCTAAAGCCTTTTTACTTCAACCAGTGAACAGCAATAGAGAGAATTAAGATTATTCCACTAGTCTCAATTGACATCCATAGCCTTCTTAATGGATTTTGTCCTTTACCTTCTAATCTCATCTGTGAAAAATTTTAAAGCCAAGTATTAAAAAATTAAATAAAAAATCTTAAAGCTCACAGCTAATATCATACTCAATGGTAAAAAGTTGAGAGATTTTCCTCTAAGATCAGAAACAAGACAAGGATGCCCACTCTCACCAATTCTGTTAAACTGTACTGGAGTTCCTAGCCAGAGCAATTAGGCAAGAAAAAAAAAGGCATCTAAATCTGAAAGGAATAAATTAAATTGTCACTGTTTGCAGATGACATGATTTTATATATAGAAAATCCTAAAGACCCCACTAAAAAAATTGTTACAACTAATAAGCAAATTCAGTAAAGTGGCAGGATATAGAATCAACATATAAAAATCAGTAGTATTTCTATACATAACAGTGAACTATCCTAAAAAGAAATCAAAAAAACAATCCTATTTATAATAGCATCAAAAAAAAAACCCTTAGGAATAAATTTAAACAGAAAGGTGAAAGACCTGTACATTGAACACTCTAAAATATTGATGAAAGTAATTGAAGAAAACACAAATAAATGGAAAGATATCTCATGTTCATGAAGAGGAAGAATTCATATTGTTAAAATGTCCATACTACCCAAAGCAATCTAGAAATTCAAAGCAATGTCTATCAAAATTCCAATGACATTTTTCACAAAAATAATAAAATGTCCTAAAATTCATATGGAAACACAAAAGACTCCAAATAGCTAAATCAATCTTGAGCAAAAAGAGCAAAGCTGAAGGCTTCTCACTACCTGATCTCAAAATCTACCACAAAGCTATAGCAATCAAAACAGTATGGTACTGGCATAAAAATAGACACACAGACCAATGGAAGAGAATAAAGAGCCCAGAAATAAACCCGAACATATACAACCAAATAATTACTGACAAGGGCACCAAGAAGACACCATGAAGAAAGAATAGTCTCATCAATAAATGTTGTTGGAAAAACTAGATATATACATGCAAAAGAAGGAAATTGGACCCTTTTCTTACACTGTCCAAAAAAAAATCAACACAAAATTAATTAAAGACATAAATATACGAGCCAAAACCATAAAACTCCTAGAAGAAAACAAAGGGGAAAATCTCCTTGACATTGGTCTTGGCAATGATTTTTTGGATAGGATACCAAAAGCAAAGGCAACAAAAGGAAGAATAAACAAATGAGACTTCATCAAACTAAAAAGCTTCAGCACAACAAAGGAAAACATCAACAAAATGAAAAGGCAGCCTAAAGATTGAAAGAAAATATTTGCAAACCATATATCTGATAAGGGATTAATAACCAAAATATATAAGAAACTCACATAACTCAATAGCAAAAAAAAAAGAATAACCCAATTGAAAAATGGGAAAAGGACCTGAATAGACATTTCTCCAAAGAAGACATAAAAGTGGCCAACAGGTATATGAAAATGTGCTTGATATCACTAATCATCAGGGAAATGCAAACAAAAACCACAAGGAGTTATCATTTCACAACTGTTCAGCTGGCTTTTCTCAAAAAGACAAGAACTGACAAGTGTTGATGAGGATGTGGATAAAGGGAACTCTTGTACACTATTGGTGGGAATGTGGATTGGTGCAGTCACTGGGGGAAACAGTATGGAGGTTCCTAAAGAAATTAAAAATAGAACTACCGTATGACCCAGCAATCCCTCTTCTATGTACATATACCCAAAGGAAATGAAATCCCAATCTTGAGGAGATATCTGCACTCCCATATTCATTGCAGCATTATTCACAATAGCTGAGATATGGAACAACCAAAGTGTCCATCAGTGTATGAATGGGTAAAGAAACTTATGTGTGTGTGTGTGTGTGTGTGTGTGTGTGTGTGTATAGTGGAATATTATTCACCCATAACAAAGAAGGAGACACTGCTATTTGCAACAACATAAATGAAACTAGAAGACACTATGCTAAGCAAAATAAGCCGGACATAGAAAGAAAAATATTTAATGATCTCATTATATGTGGAATCTTTAAAAAGAAAAAGAGAGAGAGAGTAAAAACAGTGACTTTGGGGCAAGGGGGTGGGACAGGAAGATGGAGGTAAAAGGTAAAAAGTTGTAGTTATACAGGATGAATAAGTCCAGAGATTTAATGTGCAGGATGAGGACTATAGCTAATAGTATTGTATTATATACTGGTAATTTACCAAGAGAGTAGATTTTATGTACTCTTACCAAACAAAAAATAAAGGTAACTATATGAGATATTGCGTATGTTAATTTGCTTGATTGTAGTAATCACTTCACTATGCATATCAAGATAAGTATATCAAAACATCATGTTGTACACCTTAAATATATACAATAAAAAATTAAATCACTTCCTTATTTATCCCTGAGCACAATAATATTTTAGCCAGCTGTGATTAGAAGGCTTCTTTCTCTCTGGTCCACTCTGTGCTGTTCACATTCTTCTCAGCCATGTTCCTTCTACATCATCTTCTGTGCTGGACGAACCTATGCTTTCTATGTCTGTTCCAAATGGCCTTTAATGTCATGGCAATTGAAAAAAGAAGCAAAAGTGTTTTACAAATAAATTGAGCAAAATTAATTCAAATATAAGTTTAGTTATTGAGTAACTTAAGGATATTATATAAACATGAAAGAGCTCTTCACAACCTACTATGTGTGCTCAGAGTTCAATGATATCACCACAGTGTCCTTCTTACATGTTCCATATATTGTATGCTTCCCACCTATTGCTTCCTCTTTGATGTGTGTGTTTATGTTTGTGTGTGTGCACTCATGTGCCTGTTAGTGGCCCTGTGTGCACAAGGCTCCATTATTAATAACTGGCTAATCTTAGTCAAGTCTCCTAAATTTAGTTTCCTCACCTGGAAAATGAAGATAACAACACTTAATTTGGTTATAAGAGTTGGTTGTAAGGGTAGAATAAAATGATAATCATGTAATAATTGCAGAATATGATATACCCGGAGCAGAAGTTATTAACAAATGAACACTCAGCATATGATAATTCCCTTCCCTTTTTCTTTTTGACTGGTAAGGGAAGCAAATCCAACTTTCTGTCTTTGTTTCATTCTTGTTAAAAAGAATGAAAGTCTGACAATGACCTTCATCATGAGGCACTTCAAGAGGTCTGAATGGATACAGTGCTATGAAAATGCCAATTCTTCCATGGGGCAAACTGTCACCTGTCTGGACAGCACACCTTAAAAGAATATATTGTTCTGAAATGACACCGTTCACCTCCATTGTCATTCTGAATATCTGTTGCCCTCAGAAATGGAAACGCATCTATGGAGGCATTCCCATATATCCATTCATCTTATCAATAATGGATTTGTGAGAGGAGGCTGGCTGGAATTTAGTGAAGGCAAAGCTCCACTTCAGCTCCTAAAAGGCCAGGCAGAACAGAGGGTTCTCTGGTTCTCTCACCTATTCTGCACCACACCATGATTTGTGTCACCTAATGATGTATATTAGGAGCATGCACAGGGTGAAAGACTTCATAGGATTTCATTTGTGTCTTGAAACATAGATGGACTTTGCTAGCAGATGGCAGGGAAGTGTATTCTAAGTAGACGAGATATGCAAAGGTCTAGAGGTGTAAGAAAACAGGAAATTATCTGGAGACAAGGATTAGACTAATGTAGCTATAACACATGGTTCAGGGGAGTTATAAGTTTATCTGAAGAAATAAAGAAATAGAATAGCTATTTTGAAGAAGAAAACAAAATTGGAGAAATGACATTACCCGATAGTAAGACTTACTATAAAGCTAGAGTAATCAAATTAAGCAAAGTCAGTAAAGCTTTGGCATTAGCAGAAACAAACACGTAGACCAATGGAAGAAAATAGTGTCTAGAAATACACACATACAAATATGGTCATTTGAACCTTGACAAAGGTGCAGAAGTAATTCAATTGAAAAAGGATAATATTTTCAATAAATGTTATTGGAATAATTGGTTATCCATATGCAAAAAAATGAACATTGGATTTGACCTAAACCTCACACATTTTATAACAGTTAACTCAAATCATGGTCCTGAATGTAAAACATAAAACTATACAACTTCTAGAGAAAAAAAATAGGAGAAAATCTTCAAGACATAGAGTTAGACAAAGAGTTCTTAAAAATGACACCACAATTATAATTCATTTTTAAAAAGTGATAAACTGGACTCCAACAAAATGTACATCTGTGCTTTGCTAAGACAGTTACAAAAGAATGGCAAGATAAAAACTGAGTGAAAATATTTGCAAACTACATATCCAACAATGGACTTTATCCAAAATATATAAAGAACTCGAAAAATGCAATAATAAGAAAAACAATCTAATAAAAAATGGGCAAAGATACTGAATAGACATTTCACCAAAAAGAATATAAGAATGGCAAATAAGCACACAAAAATTTCAATATCGTTAGCTGTTATGGTAATGCAAATTAAAAGCCACTGTTTTAATCACTATATGCTCATTCTAATCACTATACAGTTATTAAAATGATTAAAATAAAATTGATAATACCAAGTTCTGACAAGGATGCTGAACAACTAGAACTTTCATACACTGTTGGTGAGAATGCAAAATGATACTACCAAAATGATGAGCAGCAGTGTGATCGTGACTTTTACATGTCAATTTGGCTGGGCCACAGTGCCCAAATATTTGGTCAAACATTTTTCTGGACATTTCTGTGAGGGTGCTTTTTTTTTGGATGAATTTAACATTTAAGTTGGTGGGCTTTGCATGAAGCGGATTGCCTTCCATAATGGGGGTGGATCTCATCCAATTAGTTGAAATTTTTAATATAAAAAAGATCAAACTTCCAGGAGCAAGAAGAAGAAATTCCATCAGCAGGCAGCCTTTGGACTCAAAAATGCAGCTTCCTCCTGAGTCTCCATCCAGTCTGCTGGCCTATCTCATCAGATGTGGACTTGCCAAGCTTCTATAATCATGTGAGCCAATTCTTTACAATAAATTTCTCTCACGAGCTCTCTCTCTCTGTACACACACACACACGTGCACACACACATCCTGTTGGTTTTGTTTCTCTGTAGAACTCAGACAAATACAGGCAGTTTCTTATAAAGTTAAACATATAAGTATATATACAATATAACCTAGCAATTCCACTCCTGGGTATTTACCCTTGAGAAATGCAAACTTAAAATCACATAAAGCCTGTACTCTAATGTTCTTAGCAGCTTAATTTGTGGTAGCCAAAACCTGCAAACAACATTTGTAGGTTGTTTTGATAAACTTTGGTGCATCCACGCAACTAAATACTACTTAGCTGCAAAAAGAACAAACTATAAATAGTAATGCAGGCAACAGCTTTGATGAATCTCATAGATATTGTGTTTAGTGAAAGAAGTCAGTTTCAAAGGATTATGTACTGTTTGATTATATTTATTTGATATAAGAAAAACAAAACAATAGTGATGGAAAACAGATCAGTGGTTACCACAAGTTATCGATAAAAGGGAGGTATCACTCTAAAGGAGTAGTATGAGGGAGTATGTGGAGGGTGGAACTTTTCTAATATTCTGATTGTGGTGATGTTTACACAAACACATAACTGTTTTCAGATTCATAAAACTGCAAACCAGTTCTATGAAAACTTTTTAAATAATAAAATCAAATAACATTGATTTTTTTAAAAAAAACCTCTATTTTAAACAACTCTTTATTCAAAGTGGAATTAAAACAAAACTTGAAGAATCTTTAGGGAAGAAAATTAATGAAATCACTACATATCAGAATCTATAAGATACAACTGATACAATGCTCAAGAATAAAAACAAGAACACCTATTATCACTGGTCTCATTTACCATTGTACTGGAGGAACATGTCAAGGCATTTAGGCAAGTGAAAGAAATTATAAGTATAAGCAGATGATACGATGATTTACCTAGAAAATCCAAGAGAATTGTCTGAAAAACTACCATAACTATTGAGAGTTTTCAGAAAGACTGAGGAGTAAAAAAGTAATAACATACAGGAATCAATAGATGTCATATATCCAACCTATTAGAATATAGGATGGAAGAAAAGATCCCACTTAAAACAGCAACAAAAACAATAAAACCAGGGGAAAAACATAACAAGAAATGTGCCATTTGAAGAAAACTTTGTCACCTATAAAGCTTGCAAAAAGAGAAAAATAAGTGAACAAAAAACAACATTTCTTGAACCAGAGGACTAAATGTCATAAACGTGTCAGTTTTCCCCAAAGTATCGTATACTTTTAACGATATCCCAACAAAATTTTATTTGCTTTGTTGTTGTTGTTTTCATTGTCATTGGGATAGGGGAAGGAGAGGAATTAGATAAGTTGATGATACAATTCATAAGAAAATAAACAAAAATACTGGAGCAACTGACAAACAAGGGCAGTGAGGGGGACCTAGCCCAACAATAAATTAAATGATATTATTATAATAATAAGTGATATTATTATATAATAATTCAGTGCAATTCTGGCACATGAATAGACAAACTGGAAAGGATTCAAAGACCAAAAATGAACCCAAATACATAAGTGAATTTGTGTGTGATAAAGATGGCCTCTCAAATCACAGTGGAAAAGGACTATTCAGTAAATGGTGTGGAAAAGACTGAGTAGGCTTTTGAGGAAAAACATAAGTTGAATCAGCACCTCGTATCATACAACACAATAAATTCCAACTGGATGGAATATTTAAATGAGAAATTGAAAACCTGAAAGAACTGGAAAAAAAAACTCAGAAGAATTATTTTATCATCTTGCAGAGGGAAATATTTCCTAACTATTATTAGAATTCTAGAAGTTCTAGAAAACATATTTACTGTGTTAAAAAAAAACCTTCAGAATGGAAAAAAAGAGAAAATCATAAAGAAAGAAAAGAAGAAAGGACATAGGGGAGGGAGGGAGGGGGGAAGGAAGGAAGGAAAACTGTACAAAATGTGTGCAACTTGCCTGACATTACAAAGAGCTAATATGTGATTTATGAGGAGTTCTTAAAAACTTATTAGAGAAAAGACCAACCACTTATAAAAATAGCAAATGATATGAACACTCAGTTTACAGAAAAGGAAATATAAACGGGCTTTGTGTAATAAAATGCTGCTCCTCATTCATAATAAAAAAGATACAAATGGAAGTTATATTGAGATCTAATTTTCATCTGTCAAAATGTCAAGAATATGGAAAAGTGTTGATAACATACTCTGGAAGCTGCTGGGGGAAACAAGAACTCTCACACATTTCTTGTGGGAACAGCTATTGGTAAAATACCTATGAAGGGCCACTTTACAATATCTACCAAAACTACACATAAATGTGCCTTTTGACCTAGCAATTTCACTTTTGCAAATATTTTCTACAGATATTCCTGTAGTTTGCAGCACAATATGCAATATTAAAAAATTGGAATGAGTCACATTATCTACCAGTTGGGACTGGTTCCATTAACTATAGTACATTCCTATAATGGAATACTATGCAGGTATGACATAGAATGAGGAAGCTCTCCATACACTTGTATAAAATGATTTCCAAGAAATATTATTAAGGTAAAATCGAAAAGAGCTAGGTGCAGAACAGTATGTACAGTATGTTACTTTTTATGAGTAAAAGTAGGAAAAAGATGATTTACATGCTTGTATATGCAATTCAAGGATACATAAGAGACTAAAAAGAGTGGCTTTCAGTGGCAGTGGGTGGAAATGTGGAAGGTCAGTGACAGAAAGGGAGAGAGACTTTTATTATATTTTTTCACATTTTAAAAATATATGAACCGTATGAATGAATTGTTCATTGAAAGTTAAATGAAAAGAAATGAGTGATAAGTTTTTGGAAGTGTCCCTAAATAAGCTGAGTCCTTTAGTCACTCATTTACCCAAACCACAGATATTTTTAAGGTGAGATGTACTCTTCCAGAGCAGGAGAAACGAAATTGTCATGGACATCAGCCTATCTTCCTCAAACTCGGAATTTAAAACCTTAAGCTATGGAAATAAAATATCTAAAAATTAAGAACATTTTCACACAACCTCATCCTTGTACTTTTGCTAAGACTTTGATCCTCAACTCTTGTTCCTAAGCACCAAGAGTTCACAGGAGTTCCTGCATGGCCACTAGTGAACGGGCTTTACTTACATGAATAATGCGACAGAAGAGGCATTTCTGTCTTCATCCCACTCTTCCACTAAGCCAGCTGCTGGCTTTAGCTGTCATTTCCAAGGACCACAAGATCAGTGAGGATTATGTACTCAGGACTTCCTGACTAACAGCACTGAGAATCTGTAAAAAATGATTGGTCATTTAGCATAATATACCTTGGAATAATAGGAAGCTTCCCATTTGGAAACAGTGCGATTTTGAAACTGGTTTTTTCATGCACCTTGTTGAGATGTATCTCAGGAGCCGTCTTCTTGGACGACCAAATATGTCATGGATCAGAGAGACAAGGATTTATTTTAATACATCAGAGACACTTGATGCTTTGGCGCTGTGGCTCCCGGTAAGCAGCTGTTTGCAGCAGCTCTGCCTGCAGTCCTAACGGTGCCCTCATCGGGTTTCAGAGCTGGTTGCTAAGTGGGTGTGGGTGAATACAGATTTTGAAGTAGAAGACTTTAATCTGCCTTTAAAATTTCTCAAAAAAATTGTTTGTTCCCTACCCTTGCCAAAACAGTGGGCTCACAAATGAAAAGTGCTGATTTATTTTTGAACAAATACAATAGAAATGGATGGACTTATGTTTCCAACATTCTGTTACTAGGAGAGACTTCCGGGTCTGCTTAGCCGGATTTTCCCAGTCTCGACTCCCTTCCCAGTTTGTGTGTATGGGGGAAGCCCTTAGAGAGACGATGCAGTGACATCAAAAGAGCAGAAGCTCTGGAATGAGAAACTGCTCTGTTTGAAATCTGGCTCTATGCTTATTAATACTGGAATCCCTGGGCAATGTACTTACCTCTGAGCTTAAATAAAGGAGTAAGGATAATATTGCCTTATAGGGTAGTTCTAAGGATAAGAAAAATGTACATTAAAAGTGGCTATCACATCAAAGACACTCAAAAATATAGGTTATTATTATGTTATTAAGGGACATAACTTAAAGATTCCAACTTTTTCAAGTCAGTTCGGATCTAGGAGTAGTCCCAGGAAATAGGTAAACTATCCTTTTTGCAGGACATTACCTCTTTCTCTTAGTTAATTAGACGAAGATACAACAGACTCCAGAAGGGCCACTTCACTTTATCTAGGTGGCCAGTTTAGTGATATTAAATGAGAAAGTGCCATTCTTATTCAAGACATTTTTTTAACAAAATAAGTGTCCTGTTAATTTCCTTAAATTTAGACTCTAACATACTCAATTCAACACCTCTACATTAAGTGTCATCTTGCCTCAGACTTTTGTGTTAATGGTGAACAAGACAGACATGATCCTTGTTCTTGGGAATCCCACAATTTAGTGGGGTTTAGATAAAAAATAAACAGACAATTAAAATGGTGTGATATATGCTACAATAGAGAATACACAGAATGTTATATAAACAAAAACCCAGACCTAGTCAGGGGGTAGGGGGCTGTCATAAGAGGCTAGGTCCAGAGACCTAAAGGATAAATAACAGCTAACCAGGGGGATGCAGTGCATGGTGTTCAGGTGGGGAAGCAGACAAAAGGCACAGGAAGGGTGGGTTTACTGGCAAGAAAATGAGGAAGATGAAGAGTTGAGCTGTGAGCAGACCTGCAGGGTCTATTGAGAGGGGTTTTTGGACGTTATCCTAAGAGCAAAGGGAAGCTATCAGCGTGCTTTAAGCAGGGACGGGCAAAATCAGATCTGTGTTTTAGAGGGATCACTGTGACTATAGGATGGAGAATGGATTCAAGGCAGCAGGACTGATGGCAGCAAGATCACCAGGAACCTATTGCTGTAACCCAGGTGAGAAATGGCCCTTTATCAGAGAAGGTGGCAATAAGATCTTGGAATAGAACTATCTCTGGGTAATAACCCCATATTGTGCACAAATCTTAGCAAATTTTACCAAAAAGTTGAAGCAAACATTTCAACTAATTGCAAACATACTTTGTGAGCTTAGTTTTAACTAGCAAAGCATTCTTACACGAATTGGCTTTAGCCATGGAATCATTTCTTAAAAAATCTGCAAGATCTGGTGTACTCAAAGCATTCTGGACTTATAAGGCTGAAACTGCCACTGTTAGTCAGGGAGGGCAACTATGACAGATAGAAAAATAACAGCAATCAAAGGCATATGACTTCACACCATAAGAACATGTTTTCAACAAATGTTGGTCAAATAAATGAAAGAATAAACGAGTCAATGATGTTAGCGCCTTAAAGAACGGAAATGGGAGGAAATTTCTGAGAAGAAAAAGTAGATCTGAATATCGATGTCTAGGAGACTCTGGGAGTGAAGATACTGACATAGGAAAATGGGGACTGTGTTCTAGAAATGCCAGCGTCCAGCTTAGTGAAATATAAGTTTTCTGCACAGACATGGGCTGGGATATTGCAAAAGATAGTGGTAAAGAACAAGACACAGAATGTGTGAAGGACAGTAGTGAAGGATAACACACGAAATGTAGATAAGAGTTAGAATACAGAAATTTTGGAAGATGGGTATTTTGAAATTCTTCCAAAAAGGGAAAAACATGGACATTTGCTGGGTATGAAAGTAGGTAAACAAGAGTCAGACCCATTGTCCTAGTTGGTTAATTGCTTCTCCTTTTTCTCTTTTGTGCTCTGTCTCTCTCTTTTGTTCTTTCATATTCTACTATGGTAGTGTGCATGTGTGTGTGTGCATGTGCATGCATGCATCTTGTAGACTAGCAGAAGTCCCCAACTTTTTTGGCACCAGGGACTGATTTCACGGAAGACAATTTTTCCATGGTGGGGGGCAGAGATGAACTCAGGTGGTGATGCAAGGGAGTGATGGGGAGCGGCTGTAAATACAGATGAAGCTTTGTTGGCTTGCCTCACCTCCTGTTGTGCGGGGGCTCCCCCCAATCCTTCCCCCCTAAATTTCATGGAAGATAATTTTTCCACAGATGGGGGTGGGGGTGAGGGTGGGGGTGGGGGGCAGCAGAACTCTGTGGCCCTCTGCAGCCCTGGGGTTGGGGACCACGGTGTAGAGGGTTGTCAGGTCTATAATGGAAACATTCCTTCTAGAGATTTGGTGCCCTCCATGGAAATCCTCATGATAAATTTCTTTCTACCTTGCACTCTCCCTTGTTTGTGCCTTTTCTCACAGATGCTTCCCTTCAAAGCCCTCCACGCTTTCTCTCATATTGTGTGGTTTGCAACTCCCTTACTGCTGTGGCTGTCTTTGTGGTCAAACATGGCTCTCTGCCGCTGGGGAGGTTGGTGTACCCTGCAGAGTATGCCCTCTGCTGCTGCTACTTCTGACCCCAGACCCCCACAGACCCACATTTCCCAGTACAGGCTTCGCCCTCTAACATGTAGAACAAAAGCTATTATACATTCCACAGTGGAGGTGACCATTGTAATTCTGTCCTAACTAGGGTTGGTAAGAAATGGAACTCTACTCCTTGGGAAATTCTGTCTTTGAAGCAAAAAGAGACTTATTTATTTTTTCAAAAAAAGCTTCTGTTAGAAAATCATCCTTGCAGGATGCAAAACAACTATGCCATCTATGGTGTTTTTGGTTTCCTCCAAATGTTCCAGAAGCATCTTTGAGCATGATTACAATGAGTTCTTCTTTTATGGGGATCTAGACAGCAGCAGAAGGAATTTTAACTGTGCCAAACATGCACATTGGATGCACAGTTGATCTGGAGCAACTCTTCCATATGAAGCCTGCAAGATTGCACCTAATGCCCCCACCCCCACCCCACCACAAACCCATATGCAATAACCTCATTTGAAGAGGAGAAAATCTTCTTGTAATATGGAGACATGGTAGAAGAGGGCCTTAATAATTTTTTAATAACTCACTATGTGCCAGGCCTGGAAAATTGCTGACAATCTGGAAAGATATGTTGTCTTCTCTTACAGACCTTATAGTCAGGCAGGGGAAACAGATAAACAGAACAAAATTATAATGTATTGTGATAAGTGCTCTGATAGTTGAGTATAAGGTGCAGTGGGAAGAAGAGAAGAAAATCCTTTCATTAATAAGTGGTATAGATGTCAAAGAGGCTTAGAGCAAAGGCAGGCAGACAGGGTCAGAATCCCAGCTTGAACACTTCCTAGCTTTGCAACCTTGGGCATATTACTTAACCTCTCTCTGCCTCAGTTTCTTTATCTGTAAAATGGAGATAAGGAAATGCCAACCTCATGGGGTGGATGTGAGAATTAAATGAGAAATAACATGGAGATGACTTGGCACAAGGCATGGTCCATAGGCAGTGCTCAATAAACATTGACTCATCTATTATTTTATTATTTGTACTATAAACACACTTATTTGTCCAACCACCCCAAACTGCTTCTTGGATCCTAAACATGCTCTGTCTCCATGCATTTGTTCACATTGTTTTCTCTACCTAGTTGCCCTTTCTTTCTGAGTATGTTAAAATCCTACCCATCTTTATTAGTTTCCTATGGCTACTGTAGCAAATTACTACAAATTAGGTGGCTTAAAGCAATAGAAGTGTATTCTGTCATTGCTCTGGAGGCTCAAGCATGACATCCGGGTATTTGCAGGCCTATACTCCGTCTGGGGGCTCAATGGGAGGATCTGTTTTTTGCCTCTTCCAGTTTCTAGAAGCTGTCCACATTCCTTGGCTCATGTCCTCATCACTCCAATCTCTGCCTGTTCACATTGCCTCCTCCTCTCCTTAATCTCTCTTTGCCTCATTCTTATAAGAATACTTGTCACTGGATTTAGTAGGACCCTCCCCAACAATGCAGGATAAACTCGTCTTCTCAAAATCTTTCACTTATTGACATCCCTTGCCATATAAGGTAATATTTACTCTTTAAACATATAAGGTAATAGCCATAGGTTCTGGGGATTAGCACATGGACATATTGGTTGGGGAATCACCATTCAGCCTTCTAGACCACCTCTTAAGAACCAAATAAATGCTACTTCCAGCGTGAAGCCTTCACTGATAGTGCCCAGCTCAAAGTAGCCTTTCCACAACCTGAGACTCCACAGGGCTTTATTTTTACCTCTCTTAACACCTTATTATTCCTTAGCCTTTTAAGATATTTTTCTGCAAATAAAATCTTTCCTGATAGACTGCTAAAGCACTTTAAAATTTCCTCCCAAACTAGAGATTGCATTTTTTTTTTTTTACTTTAAGTTCTTTGACTTTAGGGACCATGATGTTTTAACTTTGTATGCCTACTGATGACTACCAAACTCTTCAGCATGTGATAGACTAAAGTAAGTCTTTGTTGCATGTATGTATCACAGCATAGAAGGATGTAGAGATGATGATGTTTTTGAGCTTTTGAAAGTAGTTTTGTTTCAGAAGCATTTAGAAAAAAATGTTTGACCAAATATTTGACAGAGTGATCCTGTGAAGGTTTAGTCAAACAGAACAGCTTTCTGACGTTAGGCTGCAATCTTTGGATTCTGAATCATTTCTTCCCATATCCTTCACAGCAGAAGATAATTCACTGGTATAGCATTTTCTCACCATGTCATGTAAAGTGGAAAATGTACATTCTTTCTCACAGTGGCTGGAGACTACTTTCCTTCACATGCAATGCCAATGAACACTCCAGTCATTGGCTTAGAATTAGGGAAATCCACTTTCCAGTTGGCAAGACACCTAACCAAATTACAGAATCCACTGTGCTGCCCTGATAGCTTCTAATCATCTATGGTGGTGTTGAAGTCTGGAGGGTAAAGTGTAGTTATAAAGTATGGTAAGAAAGGTGTCCTTGGTTGGACCATCATTTTGTAAAGTGCAAGCTGTGATTGATTTAACAGACTAAGCCACAGGCCATCTGCAGCCTGCCAAAAGGATCAGACCCAGGCTACTCTCCAACTTGACCTTTTGCCTGAACAGCTGGAAGGGACATAGGTTTGTGGTGCTTGGTCCAACTTCATTTTCACTCCATAAGCTCCTCTGGTTAAAACTAAGTATGCTGATCTACATCCATCTGCTAACCAAAAAATCCTCGCAGCTGAGGGACTATCTGAAAATGGCCTGGTCTTTGAGTTTGATCTTCTAGGAATATTAAACTTCAAGAGGGAATATGGAAATACCAGGGAGGTAAGCCTCACTAGAATTCTAAAAGGAGCTCCATACAGACCTCTGGAAGCTTAAAGCTGGAGGACCTTACTATGAATATAAGGAAAGAGGGCAGTAAAAGCCAAAACACAGAAATAGTGTGGCTTTCCACTGGGCACACATGTGCGTGTGCCTGCCTACTGGGATGCCCAGAGCCAAGGCCAGAGCTCCAGCACTGTCTCCAGCCTTATCGCATAGCTTTAGATACAATTCCCCGTCCTGTCTCACTTTGTTTTTTTGATTGTTGTTTTTCAATATGTGTTAAGTGGTAGTCAATATTGTTATATTTTATGGCTTTTTGTGAGATCATTTTTTGGAATAAGAACTGTTTAGGAACATATGTAAATAAAAATAGAATCAAATGGAAAGAACATAAACCTCTTATCAAATACTAAAATGTGAAAAAATGGCATTTAATAAAAGAAAAGAAGAAAGATAGATTAGCCTCCTAGAAAAAGAAATGCCCTTGGTTTGCCAGAAGTGGACTATAGTTCAATACTACCACTAACTGTAGTTGCTAAAATAAGTCACTCTTTTTCTCCATGATTTGTGTCTTCTTCCACCATTTAACAAACATATTCAAGCATCTGCTATGTGTTAAGAACTTTGCCAGAAAACGTCATAAAAGCTAACATTTTCTGGAGATCTCCCTGTGTGCCAGGAATGATAGTAAGCCTTCTGCAAGCATTATCTTATCTGATTTCATGCCAGCTTAATTCAATCAGTGCTATAATCACCCCATTTCACAGACAGGAAAACTAGTATTAAAGAGTTTGCACAATGATAAGCTGTGGAACTATAATTCAAACCAGACTTTGGGGCTCCCAAACCCTGACACCAACTCAATGGACTACTTTCAAGAAGCCCAGGATATAGACAATTGCAACCCTACTTGGGACAACAATTAGAAAAAAAATCTAGAAAAGAAACCCAAAAGGACAGGTTTTTGAAAGCATATTATGGTAACCTGGAAGAACAGAGACTAGTAAAAAGCTATAATGAAAAGGAAGGGGAAATAAAACTTGTGAAGATAATGCTGTCTGAAGAGTCCAGAATAAATTCCACTATTGGATGCTGAATGTTTCTCCTATATGTGTAATGATTGCCCATTTATTCCTTAGGCATACACACAGACTCTTCCAGTATCAGCAGGAAATCTCCTAAAATATTCTTGATTATACCATGGCCCTGAATGAGTACCATAGGCACATGAACACATCGCTAAAAATGTACTCTGGCCTTCAGAAGAGGGGATATTTGACAGCTTTGCCTTAACTATGTGACAGCTCTATAGTCAAGGTTTGCATCAGAGCATTTGTACTTTTTATTGGGAACAGATGGACCATCATTTAACATGAAAATGAACCCAGGCATAGCAGACAACAGTATCGAGTAGGGAAAAAAAGAATAAAAAGAAAGCAAGTCCCAAAGAAGCACGGGAGGTGATGGACACTGGAGCTAAGGCAAAGTGCATTCACCGAGCACATCGGCTCATTCCACCTGTTTGTTTTTTTGTTGAAAATTTAAAGTTGGTTTAATATGCAAGGTAAAAGAGCACTTTAAAAAAAAATGACTCCTCGTTTAAGGGCCAATTTGAACATCACCTCCACACTGCTGTCTTCTCTGGCTAAAAAACTGATTCGCCCCACAGAGCTTTGTACATTTTATTAAAGCACTATATCCGTCCTTTTACTTAATTCTATATTTACCATCTACCTCCCCACGTGGAGTATGAACCTCTGCTATATGGATGCGATAATAAAAAAGAATATGGGTGTTGAAATCAGAAAGAATCATATAAGGTAAGTACTTGAAAGTGGTAGAGTGAAGTTGATTAACCTTTTCAGTCTTCTTTTCTTCATCTGCCAATTGGAGATGATAATAAAGTCTATTTACTAGAGTTCATGTGAGGAGAAATTAAGAGAATACACGGGAAATGTTAACACAGTTCTGGTCACTCAACAAAGTTGAGATGTGAAATTATTTTTTATTATTCTCATGTCCCTAATGCCACATCAAAATGCTGTTATTAACCGGATGAATACTCTTTTGCCTGTGGCTGATCATTAGATGAATTAACATAATAAAACTACACAGAAACCATTGAGAATAACTAGAATTTTCTTTGAGAAATAATCTGAAGGTTGATGAAATTGTCCTAAAAGGTTTTTGCTGTCTTAGTGGTCCTCTTGTGTGTGTCAAGGGTACTGAAGTAAAATATGAGCCCAGATCCCTCTTTGCAGGCATCCGATGCATTCATGACATTCCTGTCCCCAGGGTCCCCAGTTAAAGTGAGTGCTCACTGGCGAATGCCTCGGCTCTAGACTGCTCTGGAGTGGCCCTGTGACTTCAAGCAAATTATTCCATTTCCACATCTCGAAGGGAGTAATAATAAACCTACTTTATAAGAATCTCATAAGGATTAAATTCAAAAATATGAATAAAGTAACTCCATAAAATATACTGTAAATGTAAATCATTTTCTCCTTCCTTTCCACCTTCTTTACCCTTCTAATAAGCTGTCCTGATAATGAAAAAGAGAATGACAGACTCAGCCACACCAAGGTGTCAGTGACTAAGGTAAAAGTTTTTCCTTTTTTGCTGCCAGCCTCTTTGGTTCACCTTTCCCCACAGCTGGGACCACTTAATTCCCACATGCAGGTTCAGACCTGCTCCAGCCCCTGCTTTCATGCCACAGGCATTTAAACACCTCTTTCCCAACATGGGGGAGGGAGGAAGAAGAGAAATTATTCACAAATCCACCCATCCATCCACTCATGCTGTCATTTAGTAAACATTTAATGAACAGACATCATGTGCCAGGCTCTGAGCTAAGTACTGGAGACAGGAAGACAACAACAAATAATAATAATAATAATACATGGCCCACGCCCTCATGTTGCTCACAATTTAGTGAGGGAGACAGAAATATAAACAGATCACTGCAATGCAGCATGATGGATGCAATGCAAGAGGCAGGAGTAAGCTACAGTGGGGAGATGCTTGTGTCATAAAGAAAAAGCAGCCCATCAGTCTCTGTCTCAAGTGCTAGTTCTGGTTTCTGAACTCTGTCTTATTAATTTTCTTGGCACTTGCAGGACAGGAGTCCTACTTTGCTCTAGTCAATCAGTCTCACAGAGACCCGAGTCCTTTCTCTGCATGCAAACCAACGATTGCAAACCAATGATTAAGGCCCACACCACGTTAATAGGCCACCCTGTTTTTACTCCTGCCTGGATTTCCAAGACTGCCTCCCCAAGTGACCCATGAGCCTGCTGGACTCATGTCTGGGCTCTGCAGCATTATTGGAGTCACTTTGAAATAGCATGCCTGCTGTCCTGCCAGACCAGAACTTCTCTCAGCACCTAAAGTCCAGTAGCCTCCATCCTCACCATCACTCTCACCAACCTTTCCAGGTGACCCCCATGCACTCTGAAGTCTGAGAACCAAGAATGAAGAAGGCAAATGGCACACCCACCTGTAGCTGGGAAACAAAGGCCCTTTGTGATTGTTTCCCATGACTCTATTTTAATTATATTGGTGATAGAAGGCATTCAGTACCAATAATTACTGAGCATTTGCACCAGACACTGGTTGACACTGGGGACACAGTGGTGAGTGAAGGCACAGTCCATGGCCATGGAACTCCCTATAGTCACCTCTGTGATCCATACCCTAGAACAGCTCTTGCCACGGTGTAAGTAGTGATAGATATGGAAGGAATACTTGTCTTCAGTGTGCCATGGTTCAAACCAATGCTATATTTGCCGAGGTCCCACTATCTGAAGGTGATAAAATTAAACAAGTGCCATTAGTCAGGTAGGTTCCTTTCCCATCTTAATTCTCTCTGATTCTCACAGTCTCTTAAAAGTGACATACATTAAACATAATTACATTTAAAATAAACCTTTTAAGAACAATTGTGATATGGACTAAAAATAAAAAGCACCTACTGTATGCCAGGCATTGTGCTATATAAAAATACCAAGAAAAGGTGAATTAGAGATGATTTCCGCCAAAAGTGGCTCACAGTATGGAAAAAAAACATAGTATAAAATTATCACAAAATATAAATTATAACATGCACTATGTTCAAGTTACTGATTGAGATTCTGCATGTGGAAGAAGACTTTATATATGCCTAGAATTTAACCTGAAAAAAAAATGAATTCCACATTGAATTTTATTGATTTGGAATTGTAGACACCCAGTCACCTCCACCTAACTATCAGATTGACAGCATTCTGGACCTATTTCAATAGCAAAGCATTTCTCAAGAAAGATACATTGCAAGGCCTTCACACACCTGTTGGAAAAGAGAGTACTATGCAGCTATGTAATATTAGTAATAGCTTCCATTTGCTGGCCCTAACCTTATGCCGAGCATTATGCTAAGACTGTACACACAGTAGATAATTCTCACAACTGCACTATAAAGTTATTATTATCCCCAATTTTCAGATAAAGAAACTGACTTTCAGGGACAATACTTAACTTGTCAAGTCAAGTGCCAGGGAGTCACAAAGCTGTGATTTGAGCCCAGGTCTCTCTCATTACGGAACTTCAAACCTTTCCTACTATGCTATGCCACCTTGAATAACCTTTATTCTCTCTGAGTTTTGTCTCTTTTTTTTGGCAGGGGGGGATTTTTCTGAGTCCTTTACATTCACATTTATTGCATACTTACTCATGTCAGGATGTCAGGTGCTTTTCTGAGGATACTGATGAAAACAAAGCCTTCACCTAAGAGGAATTTAATCTTTTAAACAACCTTCCACAGCTTGTGATTAGAAAACATGGTCCTATTAATTATCGTATGTTCCATAGCCTGTCTTTTGTTTAATATATTACATCCATAAGGAATACCTACTTATGCCAGACCCTGGGGCCTTTGACCTCAAGGGGCTCATGGTCTAGTAGAGGGAGAAAGAAGATTTTAAGCAAACATAATAATTAATACAACTAATACAATTTCAGAGCTATGAAGGAAGTGCTGTGCAAACTCAGAGGGGTAGAAGCGGTCAGAGAAGGCTTCTTGGAAGAGGGGGCACCTGCATGGAATCCAGAGGGTAAAGTCACAGGTGGATTGTAAGAACATTTGAGGTAAAAAGACAGCAATTTTTCTGCCTGGAACAGAAGGGGAACCACACCTAGATAAACATTAATTTTCCTAACTCATCATTGCAAGCACTAAGCACAGGGTTAAGCCAGAATACTGGCTTTAGCATCAGGCAGATCTGATTTCAAAATTGGCAGTCTCGATTTCCTCACCTACAGAACAGTGATAATGCCTATTGTGAGGAATGAATGAAATAGTGCACAGCCACGGAGTTTAACAACGGTAAGCATTATTCGTGTTGTTATTGGCACATCTATAGTACAGAATGACAGAGTAGATCTGTCCATTACCATCCGATTAGGGGCTTGTATTATACATTGTTTCAAGCCATAAAATATTATTGCAGAATCCCCCTCATGGTCTCAGAGGGAGGATATGGATCAGTGCTGTTTATGGTATGAGAGCCATAATTCTCCTGTGATCAGGCCAGACACATCCATGAACGACACATACAGGAGAAAGCAGCAACTGACATCCATTTTTGCTTTGTTTTCTAAGAACGGTAATGGCCTCAGCTTCCTTCCTTCCTTTCAGTGAGCTTGAGCAGAACAAAAACAGAATTTATTTCATTGTACTGCCAACACTTCATTTCATTTCCCTGGAATAATTCTCTGGGTATATCCTTGGCTGTTTCTCATTTGTCAGTCCTTTCCCAGTGCAGCTTAGGAGATCTTAGAGGAGAGATGCTGAATCAATATTTGAGCTTTATGTGGGCCCTGGAAAAGCCCTGAATACACAACAGTGAGCTTATGCGGGGGCCCCAAAGCAGTCTTGAATGTAGCCCTGTCCAACTGGGTTAGCTCCTGACCTGGAAGTGAGGCCTCAGCTGCAAAAAGCTACTCCCCTGTGTTTTGCCCAGGGCCGCAGAAGAGTCCAAGGCACCTAGCTTTCAGAGGTTGAGAAATGGCTGTTTGACATCCACCACCACCACCTCCATACCGCACAGAGACCTGGAGTTGCCTATTTAGTCACCAGCTCTGAAGGGGATGTCAGTGGGCCTGAGATCTAGTCTTAGCTCTGCTTGTGACCTTAAGCAAATTATTGACTTTTCTGGTCTTTGCTTTGTCTTCTAAAAATTGAGCTTACTGGGCAAGTAGTGTCCAAAATTACTTATAGTTGCATGCTATTTAGAAAAACCAGCATGCTCTTGAATATTTTAATAACAGGACATTCATTCATTCAGTCAGTCATTCATTCTGTAAGCATTTTTGACACAATTCCTCATGCTGGGCATTCTGCTAGGGATACTGCTGAAAACAAAACTGCTTCATGGTCTTTGTTCTCTTAGGTTCATTGCTCCTCTTGCTGTCTTGTTGCAGACACCAACATAACCACACAATTGCAAATGTTAGGAGTCTTAATCAAAGGCAAGGGGGAAATAGTCGGTAACTCCTTCCCACCCTTCTCAGAACAGATCAAGCTTGGAGACTTATATACAATGTTGAGCATTGCATTTAAAGGCTCATGAAGATGAATATGTTTTAATATGAGCAACCTGAGAATAGTCATTGAAATACTAAGGAGGCCAGGCCACATAAAGAACTAATGATAGATAGCAAAGAAAGAAAAGACTTGGGGGAGGGGAGTAGATATTTACAGGAAAAAAAATGTTCTTCAAATAATGGAAGAACTGTCATGCGGAGGAAAGACTAAACTTGTCCTAGATGGTCTCATGAGATAGTCTTATGACCAGTGACTGGAAGTTGGAGTGAAATGGATTTTGGCTCAATATAAGAAATCTCACAACCCAAATACACAACAGAATAGGCTGCTTCAGGAGGCAGTGAATTCCTTGTCACTAAAAGTGTTGAAACAGAGGCTAGAAGGATAACAGTACAGGCAGAGCATATTTAACTACAGTGAACACCTAGACAGTCTGTGCGTTCAACAAGCAAATGAATGAATGGCTAAAATAATTGATGTATTTAGGCCCAGAACACATATGTAAGCTTTGCCTATGGGGCTGGAAAAAAATTATCTGTAAAATTATTTTCCTTCTGAGCATCTAGAATTTTATGGATCTGTGTTTCTAATGGAAGTTTTCTGGCTGAATAGAATGATCAGAGGAGCAGAGAGAAGGTGCTCATCGTAACAGATCTTCTCACCTGCTTGCAATTGTGAAGCACCTCATTTTCTGAATCTATTAAATGGGAACAATAACATTTATATGTATCATTGGGTGTGTTTTATAAGGATTAAAAGAGATAATATGTGAGAAGTACCTAAATACCATGAGATTAAATAAATTAATTCGTGTACAGTACTTATAACAGTACCTGGGAGGTATTCATTGTAGCTTTGGGCAATAGAATTTGTTCCCTTTACACTCTAAAGACCACTTTAGATGAAGGGCACATTAACATGATCATTACACAAACCCTAGGGGAAAAAGTCTGTTGGGTAAGGAGCAAAAACTTGAATTCTTGAGTCAATCGGACTTGAGCTAGCCGTCTGAACACTCCCAGGCAACAGAAGTGTCCATGAAATCAGACCCAAATGAAAATTCCAGGAGCCTGGGCTTGGATGAGGACAGACAAGAAAAAAAATAATAAATAAAGATAGGTTACCAAAGCAATCTTCAAATTTTGGTCAGTGTGTGGGCTGAGTGGACTAGGCCAATAAATAGATTTGCTGGCTGTGTTTCAAAATGTCTCTCAAATCTTTCTCTCCTCTCTATTTTCTGGTGCCACTGCCCTTAGGACAGAGAGAAGTAACAGGTTAAAGCAATAAAGCAGGAGCCTGAGAGAGCAGGCAGGATCAAAACGAAAGGCAGAAACCTGACATGATTTCCTAAGGGTTTAGAGTGTAGCCACAGACCTTGCAAACTCGTCCCTTGGGTAAAGAAAGGGGAAGTGTGTTAAGCTGGTTCAAACTACTGTAAAAATCCTCCTTTTGGTGCCCCTTGCCGGCTTCAGTTCATCTTCCACACCAGAATGGTGTTCCAGGAAACCGAAGCCGATTATGTCTTTTTAGAAACCGCAGCAAGCTCCCCATGACTAGAAGAGGTGGCACAAGCACCTTGGCTGGGGCCAGCCCAGTTCCCCCTCCTGGGCTTCGTGTCCCCCTGCACTGTGTGTATCTCCCGTCTTCTGGGCTTTCCAGACCTTTTCTGTCTCGCTGCCTTTCTGTATGCCATTCTCTACACTTGAGTCCACGTTCCTGCCCCACAGACGTCCTCCCCACTGTGCCCCACACCAGTCTGCCCTCTTCTCTACGCCTTTCTTTCCTTCAGATGTTGCTACCCCACTTGGGAAGCCCCTCCCCAATATCTCCCCCACCCAAGTCCAATCCCCAGCCTTGACGGGGTTCACTTTTTCTTAGAGCACTTTTCCTCGTATCTCTATAGAGTTTTGAGAAAGAGTCAAATAAATGTCTCATTCCCCACATAGATAGTGAAATCTTCAGACAGGGACAGTATCATTGTATCCCAAGTGCCGGGCACTTAGTAGGTACACTATAAATATTTGTTAAATAAATGACTGATAAAACATTTAACTTGAAATCCTTGGAAGCAAAGCTCTTTATAAACAGAATATGATTGCCTGCATATCTGCTATAATTTGTGATCTGATTTGTCCCTTCTCTGTTCTCTCTCTATCTTTTATGTTCTTTATATTATACATTTGTACATTTATTTTGGCCACATCAGACATTTATCCATCTCTTTTGATTTAATTTCTCCCCCTATAGATCTGCTGTGTACAGACATCTCAGCTGCAGGGCCTCATGTTCATAAATATCTGCCGGATGGTTTTTACTGTTCAGATGCCTTCAACATGCTAATGGAAACTGTTTAAGAAGTCTGCTCTATAAGCTGCATCATTTGCTCACACTCAAACAGGACTGAGATATGTCCATCAATAACAACTCACATTGCATTAAAATACAGATTAAAGCACATAAAAGTAAAATAAACTTCATTTAGAATTAATAAAATTTAATGCATTTTTCAAGAGTGAAAAATATTTTCAAAGGTGGACACCTTTGGAAAGAGCTTCTCTGACAGGAAGATATCCCCCTGGAGGTTTGTTATTGGGATACAAGATTGGTTAGTGGCTTTGCTCTCATCATTTTATGATTTAATGTGCTTAAACTGACAGCTTTATTTCTGGGTTTTTAGAATGGGCAGCAGCATTCCCACAAAGGGAGGAAAAGGCACAGACATGTCTCGGGCCTGAGGATCACTAGGGTCTTGAGTGCATTATGTCTTAATTGCAAGCTCATGTTAATGAGAGAAGCAGGGCAGGCGGGCAGGGGTCCGGGAGGAAGAAAGGGGTGCTATACACCATTCAGACCAACCTCACTCTCACCTAATTGAAACCCAGAGCTGCTTCTGGCTTCTCTTAGCACACAGCCCGGATGAGCTGACATGTGGATTCCCTATTAACTGTTGCTGCCTGTGATTTTTGTGATTTAAGAGAAGAGCTGACTATGTTTTTCACCACATTAATAGCAACGAAACATATGATGAAGTGCCATGCTCTTTCCCAGGTCCAGCTGCACCTCCAGCCAGACTCTGTCAACTGAGAGCCCTGCCTAACTTAGTGCTACTCAAACAATTTCTCTCCCTGTAGACAGTGAGTGTTGCAGAGCCAGCAGCTCTCTGACGGCCTGGGGCAGAATCACAGTCAAGACCACACTGGTGACTGGGCAGAGAGATAAGTGCAGGCTTCGCAAGCCGCTAGGTAGATTTTCCAGGAAGACAGAAGAACTATTGGAACTCCTAGCCTCACTGATTTTTTTTTTTTACCCTTAATTTTAGGTTGTACAGGAAGCCTAACAGGATATGGTAGCTTCAAATCACTCCTGAGGCTTTAGAAAATATGATCACAGTTCCAGGAAGAATCTGAGGCCTATAGTAGATATTTCAGTAGTAGCCCCATACATAACAGCACTAGTCCGGTGAAAAGAAAGACAGAGAGTGGAAGCAAGAATAAAAGCAGGAGCGAGAGAGAAAGAGAGGGACCAGAAGAGAGTGATTCCAAGTCTCAGTGGCTTTCTCACACTTTCTGTTCTTTCTGGTAGACGACAATTCCTCGTGATTTCTGGATGTTGCAGTGAATAAGTCCTGTGTGAGGTGTTTTTTTTTTTTTTCTTTTCTTGTTTTTTGTTTTGTTTTTAAGATGTGGACATCTATGTATACTCATGTGTGTATGTCACGTACTTGTGTGTACCTGTATTTCTTTATCAGTGACAGGAAAGTCAAGGATCTTTCCAAACAGCTCTATCATTTTTCTTCAACATATTTTTGAGGGTTGAAATTACACTGTAGCATCATGTATTTCAGTAACTGCAGCCTGAGTCTAACCATGAGGACCACTCAGACATTTAACATGTGTCACCCACAGACAGTGCCACTGCTTTGCCACACTTGTTACTGTAAAACCTGAAAAAGAGAGGTGGAGTATGAGCCCTTCTCTTCATATTTCTTGAACTTTTAGTTGCATATAATGTGAAAGATCAGGCTGAAGTTCGTAGAGAAAGGGTGGGTATATTAGTTTGCTACAGCTGCCATAATAAAATACCACAGACTGGATGCCTTAAACAACAGAAATTTATTTTCTCATGATTCTGAACGCTAGAAGTCCAAGATCAAGGTGTTGGTAGCTTTAGTTTCTCCTGAAACTTCTCTCCCTGCCTTGCAGATGGCCACCTCCTCACTGTGTCCTCACATAGCCTCTGTATGTGTGCCCCGTGTCTCTTCCTCTTTTTATAAGGACTCCAGGCCCCACCCTACAGGCCTCTTTTTAACTTAATTACCTCTTTAAAGACCTTATCTCCAAATACAGTTGCCTTCTGAGGTACTGGAAATTAGGACCCCACATATGAATTTTGGGGGTGCACGATTCAGCCCATAACAGTGGGCCACTTCAGTGAATATCACTACAAACATCGTCATCAAGATTTTATTCATCTTGGGGCTGTTGGCTTCCAGAAGCTCTGTATTTTGACAACGATATACTTATTTAAGACATTCTATCGGTGCTTAGTCTAGAGTAATAGTCACTCTCTTGTTCATGGACAAAACAAAACAAAAGACCAGAGTTGAGGCTGAACTCAAGTTACATTTGGTAAGGGAATATGCCAAGTGGCATCATTTTTAATGAGACCTTTGGAAAGCATTGCATGTGACTAAAATAATAAGAAAAAAATTGCAGGCCTTCCCTAGTATAAAATTGGAAAAGCTCTCAGGACTGCATTTTTCTGACTCATTGAAATTTCTTCATCTGTTATCCTGTCTGCTTCTTTACTCCCAACTCACCTTTGGTACTGTAGAAAATAAAAATTTTTAAAACCTTTCTGCCATATGCTCATGTCGTCCTCAGACAGTCAAGGTTAGATATCTGCAATAATCTTGAATGTTACAAAAGACTTCTTGGAATACTTTATCACTATAAGATGGTTTTATCTTCTGCACTGCCTCAATTGTAATAATTAGTAATAATTATTATTAGTGTTTTAATGATAAAAACAAAAGCAAAGCTGCTATTATTTAGTTACAAACACTTTGCTAAGAGCTATTTATTATCCCAATTAATTCTTACAACGACCCTATGAAGTATGCACTATCAGTATTCCCATTAAGAAGATGAGAAAACTCAAGCTCTGTTTATGACCAAGTTCTTGACTACTTATTTTCTTCTTAGTCCTAAATATGTCCAACTCCTGATGGCCCAGCCAATCAGTCCTCAATCCTATTTGATTAGGCAGCTCTGGGGCTCATTCTCAACATTGTTTAGGTCATGTTTACTCAAAATCTCTGACTCCACAAACCCAATCCAGCCCAAAGTCCAGGCCGCTCCTCTGGGTTAGTATCTTGTTAACCTGCCCCATCTCCACATGTCTGAAGGCTCAAGTCTTATTAGGATCTTTAATTTTAAAGCTCCAAATGGAATTCTGATAAATAAAGATGTTTTTCACCATTTAGGTTTGAAAAAAAATTGCATTGAAAAAAAATTCACAAGATGACCAGGTGATTAAATTTTGTGTATCTCTCCTTTTTTAAAAACATCCAATGGGACCTACCCAAATGGAACAGAGTCTCACATAAATACCCAACTAAAAAACATAGCATAATCTGTTATATGCACAGAGATATCATCAATAAAATAGAGATATTATCTATAATCTTAAGAGACCACCAGGGCCTTTTTTCTCTAAAGCCTTTCCAAAAGGAATTGTAGTTGGTGTCCAAACCTTCCACAACTCCAATAGTGTCTTTCTGTGAAGACACCACTGCTCTGCTGTCTGATCAGTTCAAGGGAGGCCACACCAAGCATTTTCTCACCAAGACTTAAGATCACTCTCTTCCAGGACCACCTGATTGACATGGTGACCACCTGTTTGTTTGCTTCCTTTTTTGTTTCTGTATTCATTTTTTTCCTTTCTAACAGAAGTGATACCATCATTCGTTCTAGATCCAGCATCCTCTTGAAAGGGAGGCAACCTTAATAACATGAAACCGTGTAGAGGGAGCTTGTGTGTCAATCAATTTCCTGCTTCCTATTCTCATTTCCCAATCTAAAAGAACCAGCTGAAAACTGCGGGGAAATTCAAAAGATCACTGACTGAAATCCAAAGAACAAGCTTTGTGCTTTCCAATTGACTTTACTCAGCACCCAGATGTTGACTGAAGGTGGAGGAGGAGAAAAAATAAGAATTCTAAGTAAACAGGGACTGATTAAAATAATGGGATGAGGGAGATAGGGTTGCTGTTGGGTAAGTACACTGCTCACAGAATATGTGTAGCAGTGTGTAAATTTACATGAATTTATACAAATGACTTAACTATGTGTAATATAACACAAGGTTTAGGCAAGCCTAGCATATCCCAGGTGCATGGCACATAGGACAGAATTCCATATTGCGAATAAATTCAAGTGCAGGTCTCCAGGGGAAAAAATGAAAATGTAGACCCCATTATTATTGATAGAAATATTTTTTGCCTCACATCAAAAATTTTTTTCACATTATCCGAGAGCTGACAGTCATGACATGCACATTTTGCATTATTTCAGTAAATTCTCTTGTCATCTCCCACATCTATGAAATGTCCACTCACTCAGAGTTTAATTATTATAATGCATCTGTGTCTCACCCAGTACTCTGACAGCTGTAAACCACTGCTGGGCACCCAAGCCTGATAGAGGGTATACCGTTTGAGTCTTTCTCTGCACACATAAGCTGGGAAGGTAAGAAGTCGGCTATGATTCTAGCTGATTAGAAATATTCATCCCCACACTAGAAAACCAACACACTTTTTATGTCCCAGATACTTTTCTAGGTCCTTTACATTAATTTATTTAGTCCTTGCAATGAATCACCCAATGGGAAAGGGATTATTATTAATATTACAGATGAAGAAATCAAGGCACAGAGAGGATCAGGAACTTACCCAAGGTAACCACTATGACTGGTGGTACCTGGACCGTGCCAGAGAAATCTGGCTGCAGAGCTGACGCGTTTACTGACACAACCTATGGCCTGTGACCATCACTACTGATCTACCTGGGGAGCCGCATGCTTAGCAAGCCAGGGGAGAACTGTCCTTGGGTCAGAACACCTGAGCTGTGTTCCTGAATCTGTCACCAACTTGATCCAGGACCCTGGAAAATGCCCCTTAAATGCTCTGGCAATTAGTATTGTTATAAGATCACATAGCGGGTGTGAAACATGTTTGAACAGCAGTAAAGAGATCCAAAGGGTCATGTTTGTTGTTGTTTATAAAAACATAGGCGTTATGGAGAACATTTCACTTTACCTTTACTCAAACTTCATGTATTTATACAGCATTGTCTTACCCTTAATAGTATGCACCTAATATTTTTATGTAAGTTGATTTTTATATTTAAATATCTAATCAAGCTTCATCATAAAAAGTCATCTAATAACCATTAAAATAAATACATAATAAGTAAACAAAAAGTGGTTATCCACATACCACCCATGATCACCTCACATACTGCTGGGGAAAAATCTCCCTGATAATCTACATATATAGAAATTTCTTATTTTCTTTCTCTTCTTTCTTTCTTTCTTTCTTTCCTTTTCTTTCTTTCTTTCTTTCTCTAACTTCCTTTATCTTTCCCTTCCTTCCTTCCTTCTTTCCTTTCCTTCACACACACTTAATGAGTACACACTATGTGCCAAGCAGCTTTTTAGAAACCTAGAGAGAATCCAAAATAAAGTCCCTGTTTCCATAAAGCCCTCACCACAAAAATAATCAACAAACAAACAAAAGTTAGCATGACATTAGCAGGGGTTCTAAGGGAAATAAAGAGGTAGAAAGGCAAGGAGGTGTGGGGAGACCTCCCTCCCCTCCAGACTTACCCTCTACCCTTTTCTACACGCTTCCTCCAGACGGGGCTCTGCCCGTGGGAGGGTCCCAGGCAGGAGACGGGGAGTGGAAGAGGGAGTCTGGTGGTCTTTCTTCACCACCCCTTCCCTGCAAGGTCAGCGGGTGAGAGACTGGGCCTCAGCACTTCCCACTCAACACTCTTGCCGAGTTTTGATGACTAGGACTCAGACTGCAAGGGGGACGGAATTCTACTCTAGACGGGGTGATCACGGAAGTCCTCTCTGAGGCACTGGTATTTTTTTTTTTAGCAAAGAACATTAAAAGGCAGAAAATAAGATAAACACAGATTTTTGGTAATCCACATCTCTCTTAGGGCCATGTGACATCATTTGAGAAGATTTGGAAGATTCAAATCATATTTTTTTTTCCGTTCTAGATCCCTTAGATACAATCACCAGGGAAGAACCACTGGAGGACCAGGGACAACGAGCTGGGCACCTGGATAGTCAGCAAGGAAAGGGACCTTGGAGATGGGAGAAACAGTTGCATAGAAAAGCAGTTGAAGATCTCGAGGGTGAGAACACAGAAAAAGGATGGAGGCGCTTCTGATCAGAGTGCCAACCTCTCTGTGGTCCACGACTGAGTCCTTAACTTCCAAATTTGTGGAGACCAGAGATTTCCAATATTTGATGATGTGGTTTATCTGCATATATAGCGCCCATTCTGTCGCCCTCACATTAACCTACATTCTTTTTTTCAGTTTTCCAAGAAATGCTACTTGAAACTATAAAAATAGTTTAAATATTTTTGAGCTAAATGTATTCTCCTTTCAATTCCCTTTGCTTTTGTTTCTCTTTTTCTTTAATTTTTTGTGGCTGGAAGAATATAATTAATAACATGAATGCTTAGAGAGCCATTGTCCAGGCCCTGCTAGGCACACCGTAGTCATTTATTCACAGTCAGGCCTAGGGAATAAGAATCTCAAGTAAATCATTTATTATATTTGATGTAAATTCATCTAGACTGTTTTACTTTTCTGAAAAATATGCACTAATGCTCTTAAACATTGTGAAATATTTGTAGCATCTGGCATTTTTGGAACATCTTTATCACCCAAAAAACTCTGATTAGACAAACACAAATTGGGGTTCAGCATCTCAGCGTATGACTGAAAATGTGCTTATTTGGCAAGCTTTTTTTAAGCCTTGTGGACTTTACCCAGAACATAGTAAATTGAACTTTCTAGGATGAGAGAAAAATATATTTTTCATATTACTGTTATCAGAAACCTGCCTTTGGGGGAGCCCTTCACTCCAAAATGGGCCCTAATTCATTCCACCAGTCATCTATGGTTTATCTGAAATTTTAAAATGTATGTTTTGCTGAAATAGCAAGAGCTCTTTATTTTTCTTGAATAACCACTTTGAAAGATTGAGTTTGCAACTTTAAAACTAGTGCTTATTATTTCAGACCGCTCTAACATGACTCATAGATTGAGGCCTTGCCACTCACTCACTTTTGGCTAGGATGAACGTTACCTCTCAAACGTTTGTACATGCTATATTAACTGTGGGCTCTCTGAGGATTGACTGGAAATTAAGTAATTTATGCCTTTCTTTTAGCTTGGATTCCTACAAATTAAAGCAAAAATAGAAATTATATTTATAGAGTAAACTACAGTTTACTCTAAGAAATGTACAACAACAAAAAAACTCTGCCACATTTCACAATTTTAAAAATATTGTTAACAAATGTGCCAGTGTTTCTCTGGACAGTTTTAATATTTTATTTGAGAGTCATCATGTAAGTAAGTCATCACAGAAAATGTGGCTCTGCTTAGCTCCGACTTTAGAGCTGGAAGGGGTCTTAAAAATTTTTTGTGTAAAGTTTTTGTTTTATTGACAAGAATGCCCAGAGCTTGAACAAAGAAGTGAGTTAGCCAAAATGGTTTAATCTCTTCTGAATTTATAGAGAGGCACCCAGGAGCTTCCCTCTGCCCTCCGTGCTGCGCTCCTCTGAGACTTCCAGGAGGCTAACTGAAGCGGGCCAGGCCAGGAGAAACTACTGGCAAGAACTTCGGAGATCCTCAGTGACCAGTAAAGGGGAAGAAATTATCCAGGGTGATGTTCTAAGGAATTAGGGTGCAGTATTACTGCTGTATATTGTCCCACTAAATTTTAACAGGGCTTCACAGTTGCAGTCACCTCTTGCGTGAATCTGATTCTCTGCCTGGAGGCTCGATACATAAACCAATGTCTGGTTTGCCCTCTACAGGGCTTCCTCGACATCTGCATTGAATGGTCACTGCAGGAGAGTGCCCACCCACAGGGACAGATGGGGGCTGAATTTTACCCCTCATCACCACTCACCAAGCCTCGCTCTATGTCATAGCAATATGTCAAACCACCCAGTGAAAAGGGTACCATTTTCTGGTCTCACAGAGGAGTTATCTGCTCACCAAATTATGAACCTCCACAAAGGGGATACCCTAACTCACCTATACAAGTCATATGGGCTGGTGGAGTCCTGGATATCTTACCATTTGGAATGTCCCTTGGGAAATCTCCTTTTCAGATGGATAGCTGAGCTAGATGACCTTCATTAACAATAACTCTGACTTTTTTTTAGTTATAGGGGCAAGAGGGAGGGCACCTATCTCTATCCCTCTTCCTTTGTGCCAATTCCTCATAAAATTTCTAAAGAAAGATTTGGCCAGTTGGCAGGATGTACAGGGCCCTCTGTGGCCATTATGAGCAGTCACCCTTGAATTTATGACCAACAGCCATTGTTCGTATTCCAATAACGATTAGTTCTACACAATATGTATACTGTGGCATTTTCTTTAAAAAGGCACTTTTCCAAATCCGTGCCCTTGGATATGTTTTAAGCCTCCAATTGCGTTTTGACATTTTCACGTCTTCATTAGTGAATTCCAGCAAATCACTTCTCCTTGAAACCATTGCCTGCCCCCACCACCTCTCTCAGAGAGTCATTTGCTCACTGAAGGATGAGGGCAATTTTTATTACTCTCAACAATAAAATAATGTGGTGTATTTTTTTGTCTGAATGATGAGGACATCCCTTATTCTCCTGTATCTTCCCATCATGTTGAGAATTCAAGTTTTTAAAATGTAATTCAATCCACTGAAGGAGAGAATGTTAACCCTGCAGTAATAAGTATTTATAAAGTACCAACCACATGGGCAGGATATTGTGCCTTCCTCATTGGCCACCATGAAACATTCCCAGTTTTCCCTTCCTCTCCCCTGAGCTGAGGACTATGTCCGACATCCAGCAGACCCTCAGAGGACAGTCACTGAATAACAGAGTGAGTGTATAAAATAACTACTTTTCTTTTTTATCAATGGCAACTTCAAGAGTCCCAGAGTAAAACTGGGAGCACATGGCCCTTCCATGGAAAGACCAGGAAGAATTCTTAGAGCCCCATTCTGGTTAATTCTAAGCTCTTAAATCCAACACCTGACTGCATACCTCTGTTTCTCCAACTGGACTACAGAGCCTCTGGAGTGGGTGTTGTGAACGCCTGTCACTAATCCAAGGGGTCCAAAATCCTCCCCTTCTCATCTACCATTCTCTTCTTCCCCACAGTCTAATAAGCCTCATGAGTGATCATTAATACCTGACTGCAGCCTTGCTTTGTTCTCTTTTCATCTCTATTCAGGTCTCCAAACTTCTTATAGTCCTGGGTCTGTTTATGACAATATATTGGAAGGAAATACATTAGTGAGTTAAAGCTGTGGTCCCCAACATCTGGGCTACCAACTGGTACCAGTCTGTGTCCTGTTAGGAACCAGGCCGTACAGCAGGAGCGAAGCTTCGTCTGTATTTACAGCCACTCCCCATCGCTGGTATCACCGCCTGAGCTCCACCTCGTGTCCCATCCCCCGCCCCCCAAACCAGTCCATGGAAAAGTTGTCTTCCATGAAACCGGTCCCTGATGGCAAAAAAGTTGGGCACCACTGAATTAAAGCACAGATCTCAACTAGGTGAGTTAGGGTGCTGAGAAATGAGGTGGGGGAGGTGAAAATAATAAGATATAATTAATTCCAGGTTATTATCTAGGATCCTTTTAATGTCTTCTTTGAGATGAATGTGAGGTTCTGTGACGCTAGGGTTCTGATTCACTTCTTTACGAGAGTTACCAATGTAGTCTACAAAGTTATAAATGCTCCAGTGGCCTGAGGGAATTTGTACAGCTGCCAGACCTACCACCAGAGGCCATGTAGGCTTTCTGAGTGACTGACCAAGCTCAACCAATTTTATTAATGGTTATGATGACTACCTGCTTAATTCCCCAAACACATACATGACTTTTAAGGGCATCTGTGAGCAGACAACTCCACAACGTACTTTGGTAATCCCTTCCTCTGGTCATGAAACCAGTGGAGGTGACAAAGATTCTATACCGACTCCTCCTCTTTCCCTCTTCCACAGGGACATAATAATTTGATTTATTACATTTTCACTTTCATGATGGCGTGGGGGCCTCTGAGCAAGCCAGAATAACTAACGACTCTATTCCTCACCTGAGTTCTGCACAAATTGAGAAATGGGTGAAAGATGGTGATCAAAATACCCCTTTATGACCAATGACAGCTAAGGTAGCAGATGCGGCCAACTATGAGAGCTAACACTAAACTCTTAACACTAAACTCAGAATAAGGTTTACTACTCTCCCCACCAAATCCCATGCAGGTAAGATTTGCAGACTGGGTGGACAGTGAAGAATCCCTGCTCCCTGTGGGTGTTTGTTCCCAAGAGGAGTTGCTATGCTGAGCTTTCTTTTTCACAAATCTACTAATCATATTAGGCATTGACCCTCCCCAGGGTGCTGAGTGTGGAAAGGCGTGGAGAGCAGCCAGAAGTGTTAATATTTAGGGAAAATCCCTTCTAATGTAAACCAGAGGTCGGGAAGAGGGAACCTGTACTTAAAAATTGACCAGTGGCCAACCCTACTGAAATAAATTGAATCTTTAAATTCTTCATCTAGAGTTACTGGCCTATCTTTTTCTTTTTTCTTTCTTTCTTTTTGTTGGCCTGCTTAGTTGTTCCAGAAGCAGTCTCTGCCATTTTGGGGATAGGTGCAGCCATGAGTAACGGTTTTATTTCTCCTTCAGTAATGTTTATTTCTGAACATTCCTGGCTAATTATACTGCTTGGTCAACCAAACCAGGCTGGCCAAACCTCCCACAGGAGGCTCTGTGGGAATTGCCCAGAGACTAGATTATTCACTTCAGTAGCCACAAAGTTGATCTGGAGTCTAGCCTCTCTGGCTCAGTGTGTGGAACGCTGCCCTGGCTGAGCCGTTAACTTGTTCAGAGCCATGTCATTGCCCTAATTGCTACAGAGGCACTAATTCTACTCCTCCATGGGGACAGCCTGTGCATGACACCCCATTTGGCCCACTCACACCTCCATTGTCTTCCAAAGAGCTTGCCAGGGGAGGATGGCAGAGCCATGGTGTTCAGTTCCTGGGGATAGGGTGGGGCGAGGAAAGGTTACACTGGCATCCTCATCAACATGATCAGTCTGTGTCGTGTGTACAGATAGTGGCACCTATAGATTTGTTGTTAGTCATTTTAGCTATATGCATATTATACAATATTACACATTTTCTGAGGGCAGAGAGGGACATTATTTTACTTCTCCAATGTTTCCCTTCTGTGCCTTAAATGTTTCTTCCATGGAAAAGGTCGCCATGTGTCCTGGAAGAAACATTGGCCTTAGAGCTTGATGAACTTAGGGGTGGGGTTCAGCCCTCTTGGTGCTTCTGGGGGGCTTGTTCCTTCACCTGTCTGAGCCTCACCTTTCTCAACTGCAAAATGAACACATAATAACTACCCCATATGTTCACAGTGAGAATTGAATAGGGTTACATATGTAAAGTACTCAGCACACTTAGAAATGGCACACAGTGGCATAAAAGTTGATTGAACTAAAATTCTATTATGAAAATTCACCACACAACAGAAAAAATAGCCTTCATTTATGTGCTTTAGGTATTTTATGAGGCAAAGATTTTGACCAAGGAGATTACCCTTCAAAGAATAGTCTTCACTCTAAATGCTTGTGCTTTAATTCATTCTTTGACCTTCCCTGTTTTCTAATCTCAACCTTCTTTTGACAGCACCAGCCTAAAATGGTGTCATTTTACAACAAAAACAGAAACAGATGTCATGTCAAGGTGAGGCTTCTAGGAGGAGAATAAAGGAAATAGGATTGCCTATTTTAAGAACCTGCATGAGACAGGCGCTCATATCCACCCAATTAAAAAGTAGCAAAGCTATAATTTGAACCCAAATCTGTCTCTTCCCAAAGCAATTACCCTTCCCAGTGAACCATTTGCCAGGCTAGTTAGTAGGTGTCTATCAGATAAAAAACCATGGTGAAGAACTTATAAGCTAAGTAGTAAGTCGAAGTGTGCTAAACTCTTACTTCAATGATTTTCCTCATTAGGTGGTAATTAGGGAAGAATATCAGGAAAGTGGAGTATAAATAAATCTTCTTTTATTTCTACCTCCTCAATAGTCATTGTAACATCCTCTTTGCCAACTGATCTCCCTGCTTCCCTTAATTGTACCCCTCTGATCCATCTACAGTGTTTTGATACATAGTAAGTACTTGCAGGGTGAAAAATCTATCTATTGCTTGTAGCAGCATATTCTAAATTAAGATGTTGCCTTTACTCTGTCCTTCTTACACCTCCCTCATACTTCCTCATTGCCTTTCCTTTGTTGAAACTGAAAAGGATGACATACAAGAGCCTTCATATTCTGGTCTGTTTCTCTCTGCATGCTTGTCTGTTAATCATACTTTATGTTAAAGTCATACTGAACTATTTGCAATTTCTCAAACATGTTATTCCTTAAGACCTTTGCACATGCCTATTCCTGAACTACTCTTCCTACATTCTCTTTGCTTCCTATCCTCTTATGTGTGAAGTCTGAATATAGAAGGAAGCCTTTCCTGAACTCTCACAAGACAAGTTTAGGTATCTTCTTTGTGCTTCTTCATTAACCTTTCTGGTGGTATTTATCAAGCTTTATCCTGTCCTTAGCAATGTATCTCTGCTAGACTGTAAGCAGTTTGAGAGTAGCTATTCTCTGTTATATTCACTGTCATATCTTAGGGCATAGCACTGTGTCTGAATTCATTCAAAGTTGAATGAATAAATGAATGAATCAATCAATGAGTCAGATCACAGATGTGAATTTGAAAGTGGTTGGGGGAAATTGGGAGAATAGTATCTGTCCATTACAGAGTCCACAATCCTGAGTCACAATGAGAGTCCCCTTAAAGACTTCACCATTTCACACATGCACCTACTAGGAAACATTAGACCATTCCCATCTTTGTCAATAAGAAGCAAAATCATGGAAATAAAATGTATTTATTGAATTAAATTTGAAGTGAACAAGCAAGAGAGAACATTTTTAAGTCATGGTCTTTATGTTCAACCATATAGCTAATTTTATATCTGAACAGTAGACTGTAGAAATTATCTAAGAAGAAATTCATTCAACAAATATTACTGAGTGCCTTCCCTGTGCCAACAGAGGGAAGTTATAAAGATGACTAATATTCATTAAATCTATCTGGGCTTCAGTGCCCTCACCTTAAAATGAGGATTTTAAAGTTCATATAATTGCTTAGAATAATGCTTGGCTTATAGTATGCATTCAATAAATGTTAGCTTTGATAAGGTGATGATGAAGATGATGATGATGATTCTGCCACCACATGGTGTTTACAGTCTCATAGGAATGACAAACACAACTGAATTATTGTTCTACAGTGTGAAAAATACCATGAGAAAGGAATAATAGAGGGACAACTGTGTAACAAAGAGAGTAATCAGCTCTGCCTGGGGCAGGTGAAAGAAGGTGGAACTGAACATAACGTTTTCACCAAAGAAGAGACAAATCTGAAGCTTAAAGAATTAGTGAGAGTTTGCAGCCATTTGAAATCCCTGACATACTTAAGGATCTCAATCATATTTCTAATTACTCCTATAATAAGTATCTTTCCCATAAATGAAGGTCTCAATAGCTGGACAATCTCATCAGGGGAAAGACAAATACAGAGGTACACTACTGTGGATACCTCCGTAAGTAAAGTTTACTTATCAATTTCAAGTTTTCAGACAAGAATTTTAAAGCATTTCAATAAAATATGTTAATTATGTTGAAGTCTGGTTATATTTTAAATTTTAATTTTTTTAATAGCTCACCTATCAAAGGGGGATTATCTATCTAATTATTTTTGTGGCACCTATCACGGGTATCTTCTTGCTTTGACAAATGCATTCACTTTTAGGCAAAACATGTGTGCCAAGAAAATTACAGTGTCTGTCAAACTCAGAGGAATATGGAGTACACACTTTGCTATGAAAATCATAGAACATGGAGTTCTAAGAATGTGGCCACTGTCCTAAGCTGGAATTGTAGGTCTTCATGGAAATTTTTTGGAAAGTACCCTTTTAATGACTAGCATTAAAAATCAAATAGATACTGAGCAAAAGAGGACAACTTGCTCCATATTGCTCTCTGACTCCTAATGTAGGCATTGCTATAACAGTGTTCATACTCTCAGGGAAGAGCCTTTCTGTTGCTACAGGGAAAAAAAAAACCGAAACTTATTTCATCTTCAACAGGTATGGAAAGTGTTATCATCCAAGCAAGTCTCCTTTTTGCAGCAGTACAGCTAGACTTATAAAGCTATGTAGGTCTTGATTAGCTTACAGTATCTTCACCCTTTCATTTGGACTTCCTCAGTATCTAAAGTTTGCTCTATTGCTTTCTCTCTTTTTCATTTTTATGATGTAAAGCCATTATAAATCCACAGCAAATAAACTAGCCAGAGATTAATACCAATAGCAACAATATAACAACAGCAGACATAAAACATACAGCTGGAATCCACTATAAACAGGTGAAACTGAGCTCCAAAGAGTGCTTCACTATTCAGTTCATAAAAGGCTGAATGTTGTCAGCACAGCCACAGGAGGACAATCAAACTGGCTTTCCTGGACAGGCGCAGCAACTCATTGATCAACTCTGCCGCTTCAGACAGAGTTAGCAAAGGGAAATAGATCTCTCTCCCTCTACTCTGGCAGTAGGAAATGAGGAGAGCAGGAGGGCATGATGTTAAGGCAAGTAGCCAGGCTTAGGGAAAACTATGGGGAAATCTCAGATGAACCTGCCGTGTGGTGCCCAGTATGATCTACCACTCACTCAACATTGAACCATGCAGCATGCCCAAAACCTGATTTAGAGGTGATGCAGCCCAGAGACGTGAAAATGAGGACCATATTTTTAAGCAGATAATCAAATATAAAACATATACTCATGGGACAATTGGAAAACTTACTGAAATTAGGATTGTCTCAGAAACCTGTGTGATACCAAATTTTCCAGTCAAATAGAACACAGTAAATATAAACTTTGTTGATGGTATATGTTCATTTATTTCATTCATGGATTTATTTAACTACTATACACACATGCACACATTCAGTCATGCATTGCATAACAACATTTCAGTCAATGATGGCACACATATGCAACTGTGGTCCAATAATATTATTATGTATTTTTTTACTATACCTTTTCTATGTTTAGATACACAAATGTTTACCATTGTGTCACAGTTGCCTACAGTATTCAGTATTAACATGCTGTACAGGCTTATAGCCTAGGTGCAATAGGCTGTACCATATAGCCTAGGTGTGTAGTAGGTTATACTATCTAGGGTTGTGTATATATACTCTATGATGTTTGGACAACTATGAAATTGCCTAAAGACGCATTTCTAAAAACATATTCCCATTGTTAAGTGACATATGACTATACACACACACACACACGCACACACACATATATATATATAACCTATTACTATGCACTAAGCCTTTGGCTAGGTACTAAGACTAAGGCTTCACACAAAGTAGAATGAAAGAGCTGCAAAATAGAGATGGCCAATGTATTTGGGATTAGTTCAGACAGGAAGCTTGAGGGAAGACAGGGCATTTAGGCTGGATCTTAAAGGTTAAGTGAGATTTTTGATAGGCAAAGTAGGAGGCAACAGAATGTTTCAAAAGAAACAGCACAAATGATGACACAATGAGTGTATATTCATGCAGGAGTAAACCAGTAAAGTTAAAGGTGTGTATGTGGAAGGGGACAGTGAAGAATAAAAACGGAAAAGTAGGGTATGAGCATCGTGTTAGAACTTTGACTTTACCCTTTAGGCAGTAGAAGCCATTCAAAGTTTGTGTAAGAGGATGGGATATGTTTTAGGATGATAAGTATTCATAAGTCTGAAGGATCAATTATAGGAGAGAGACTGGGGGCAGTAGGATCACTTAGGAGGTTATTGTGATATCCTTGAGAGAGGAATTAAAAGAGAAAATAGAATTAGTTATTCATTGGATATGGAGTTTGGAGGAGAAGAAAGTTTTAGATCTGTGCTTTTCCAACTTTGATGTGCATAGGAATCATTGCTCTTGTTAAAATGGACATTCTGATTCAGTAGGTCTGGATGAGGCATAAGACTCCACATTTCTAACAAGCTCCCGTGTGATGTCAATGCTGCTAGTCCTTGAACTGTGCTTTCAATAACAAGATCTGAGATAATTTCAGGTATCCCATCCTTGTGAGACTGGCCATGTGGTGTTTCACTGAGATATGTTTGCATCGGGAGAAGATGCCAACCGACTCCATTACTGGACACGTTCACTGTGAGGCACCCTAACCCAGAGTCACAAATTGGATAGTTCTTTCAGAAGTGATGCTAAAGGTGGACTTAAAGAATTGGAAATCACTAGAGGAAAAGTAAAAGGCAAAATTTAAGTGGCTAAGATTTCCTAGAGAGAAGGAGTGGTAAAAAATAAAAATTAAAAAAAATAACAGTCAAAAACTGTATATCATGGAAGACCTAGAACAAAATGGGCTTTTTCTAATTACTTGCTGAGGGAACAAATGAATGTGCTCATATTCAAAAGGCAAATGAAAAAAATGAGAACCAGAGTGGAGACTGAGAAGGAGTAGTCAAGAAGACCAAAAGACAGCTGAGTCACAACGGATGAAAGAGAGGAGCCTTTGCTGAATAGGAATGTTCAGTCATGCCAAATGTCACTGGGGGTTTGCATGGCCTGACAAAATGTTGTAGTGGATGATGTGGCAAGCCACCCAGACTCCGTCAGGATTCAGGAACTCATTCTCCCAGCTTCTGGGAGAGTTGGCTACAATGAATCTCAGCTAAGTCCTTTTCCTGGAATATACCTTCCTCAGAAAAGAGCAGCCTCATCCAAATTTATGCTGTCTTTCTAGAGGCAGCTCAAGTCCAATGACTGACTGGCCCATCTGGGGATGTACAGACTCTGCTCCTTGTCTCAGAGTAGGATTCCTCTGAAGGGACATCCCAGCCCAAGACAGCCCATGGGGTCAGCAGAGGCCCTAGTTTGTACTGCTTCACTGTCCCACCCCTCTTCTACAGCCCTGCTGCCTTCACTCTCTCACAGGTGCTGTTTCTGAGAGCCCTCCCTGGTAAAATTCCATCTCACAGTCTGTTTCCCGGAAACCTGACCTGAGACAGATGTTGAGTTTATTCCTAGAGATTAGATTGCAAAAATCATTCCTATTTGAGGCCACATCTCCCTAGGCCCTTTTCTAAACTGAGATTGCACGTCTCCACCTCAGTCTTCCTTTGCATTTTCGCTTCCGAAACTGTACTGGTAGGTGCTGCCCCACCATCTGTGCAGAATAGCCCAGCAAAATTTTGGGGGCATTTGCTACAGTAAGGTCACATTCCCAGCTGTTGTGTCACATCTTCCATATCTTCGTTGATGCCTCCCACTTCTTATTTTGCAGGGAGCAGTTTGAGGTATAACCTTCCTCCTTCCTTGTTTCTATTATCCACCTGCTGTTGCAGAGAACTGATGTTATTTTATGTACTCTTTAAAATAGAAGGACATGGAACTCACTAATTAAATTTGCAGATCAAGTTGAAAAGAAAGGCATAGCAAAATCACTAAGGATAGGCAAGTAACATAAAATGGCTTCAGAGCTTAGAAATATAGGCAGGAAATGACCAAATGAGCTTCAGCATGGAGACCTGAAAGCTAATACATCTGGAGGAAAGGAACCTGAAACACAGCTATTTAAATTTCCAAGGAGAAACCTGGAAAGCAGCAAGACTAACAGAAAAAAAAAAAGAGGAAAAAAAATAACAGGAAGGTGATATTAGACACTTCAACATAAGCTTATGGTGCAGTGAAACTGAATAAAAAACGGGGTGCATTTCTTGGCTGCATTTTAAGACACATTATTGCACGTGGCTGCAAGATGATACTTATATGTTGCTGGCATGTGGTAGACTGTGTTTGTTGCTTGGGTAATAGAGTGAACTAGACAAACAGGGAGCAATTGGAAGATAGGAAGAGAAACAATTAATGAATGGAAGTGATTGAATTACAAGGAAAGAAGATAGGACTGGTATAGGTAATCTCTAGAGCCAAGAGAGAGTGAAGAAGATGAATATAGTAACAACATGTGCTCTAATGTGGAAAAACCTGTACTAGGGTATTGCTTATCAAAATGGGATAAGGCTGGGAGAGGAAAGGGCAGTTCTGAAGAGTTGGGAAGTAGTTTGAGTGGGCAGTAACCGTGGCATGGTCTTCCAAAGGGAGCTCTGAAAGCATCATTGCAGATGTAGACTAGACTGTCAAAATGGCCCTTCATAGAATGAGTCTGAACCTGAGACCGGCTTCAACACTGGACAAAGTTCCATCACCAATCCAGGCACAGAGTTGGTCAGTTCAGATAACAATTGGTCTATTTTCTCTTTTTTAATTGATTCAGGAAAAATAGTTGAACAAGTAGAATGTGTATTCAAAAGTAGAGTTGATGTTCCACTAGCCTATAAGCTCATTAAAAGCTGGAATTTTGTCTTATTCATCTCTGTATCTCAGGTGTCTGGTGCAACAGAACTGCTTAGTAAATGTTTTCTGAATTAATTAATGATGGAACACCAAGAAAAAAATATTCCTGTGGTGAAGTTCTGGGCCACATTTCTGGCAGACCACAGGCTCAGCGCTTCTGGGCTCTATGGAAATTTTCCCCAAAGGGCTTACATTGAAGAAAGAGGTTTGTGCCTCACTGGCTGTCCTGTGCTCATACTATCCATTTTCAGGAGGAGAAAAATCCCTCAGCATGGGGTCAGGAAGGCTCCCACATTTAAAAATTAGATAGTTTCTTTCTTTCTAAAGTCCAAGTGTGAAACAGAAGAAGCTGACAGGAAGTGTTCGTTAATTTATTGAATAAATGTTAAGACGCTGTATAGTTTAGCAGTTAAGAGCACGGGCCGGAGAGCCAGATGGCCAGATTTCAGATTTTGGCTCTGCTACTTCCTAATTGGGTATATCCTTTGGCAATTTATTTAACTTCCCTCTGCTTAGTTTCTTCATTTGTCGAACAAGGATAATAATAGTTCCTGATGAATGGGGTTGTCTGGAGGATTAAATTAAATAAAGCATTTAGAAGAATGCTGATCTGTAAATCTTTCCTGTGTGTGTGTGTGTGTGTGTGTGTGTGTGTGTAGCGCTTACCATGGGCTAGGCACTCCTACACACTGGGAAGACAGTGGTAAACAAGACCTTCAAGGTCAAGTTATTTCCTTCTATACAGACTGCTGTCACAGATCTTACCTTCTCATTAGAGAGACTCTGAGCAAAAAAAGTAAGTAAATAAAGGCTATAATTTCAGATGGAGATGGGAGATGAATTCCATGAAAAAATAAAATGAAATGGTGTGCTAGAGAATGAATGGGGAGGAACAAGGTGCTATATTACAGTGGCCAGAAAGAGATGCTTTGAGAAAGCTGGAGCCGAGAGCTGAACGACCAGAAGGAGCCCACCATCTGAGGATCTGCAGAAAAGGGAATACCGTGCAGATGTTGCTTTAAGGTGGAACAAGTTTGCCATGTTCAAGAAGACAGAGTGACAAGGGCTTGTTGGACAAGACAGGGCAGAGGTAGATGAGCTCTGGCACATAGGCACAGCCAGATCATGTAGAGCTTTGTTGCCCAGGGTGATACCTTTTGATTTTATTTTAATGTAATGGGAAGCCATTGAAGATGTTAGCAGAAAGTGACATGATCTGACTGAATGTTTAAAAGATTGCTCCAACTTCTGTGAAGACTAGACCATATGGTCCCAGAGCAGAAGCAAGGGGACCCATTGGAGGCTCTTGGCTATTGCAGAATCCAGATGGACTGGGGCGTAGCATTAGAGAAGGAAAGAATGTGATAAGTTTACGCTATATGTTAGAGCAACTAACCAGACTTTACGGTGGATTGGATGTGGAGGAAGCTGAAAATAGAAGAATCTGTTAGCATCTTCAGTGTCCAGCTCTTGATTAAACCCAGGGAAAAAAGTTACACAACAATGATTATATATAGTGCCTGCCTTAAGTAGCTTTCAGACTATATTTTTCAGGGTCCTGGCAAGAAATAGAATCTCATCCAGACTTTAATGAAGGGATTATCTACAGAGGCGTGGGCAACGTTAAGGGAGCCAGCAAAAAGGGTGGAAAACCCAGAAATAACCAAGAGTGAGAAGCCTCCACAACATCTAGGCTTGAAAAGGCAAGTGGAGGAAATATTAGGTTATTAAGTATGAAATGTCTGATTTCCTTAAGTATAAGTTTGACAGTTGATATCTCTAACATTTCATTTTGACTCTTCTTGTTTTATTTTTATGGCGAAGGTACATCCTCACTCATTCATTCATATGCACATGGTGACTTGTGATTTATCTTTCAAATTTTTTTAGAGCACTTTTTGTGAAACCATGGATAAGTCAAAAATTCATGTTGTTTTCGAATATGTTTCATCGTGGAACCAATGCAGCACAGACAGCTTGAAATATCAACGAAGTATTTGGGAAGGATGTGGCTAATGAATGCACAGTGCATCGTCAATGGATTGAGAAATTCCGTTCTGGTGATTTTAATCTTGAAAACGAGCCACATGGGTGACCTGAGACCAAGGTGGATAATGATGAGCTGAAAGCTATAGAAGAAGCGAATCCATCTCAACCTACGTGTGAATTAGCAGCAAAGTTTGATGTTACTATTCCAACAATATTGGACCATTTGAAACAAATTGACAAGGTAAAGAAGCTGGATAGATGGGTTCCGCATGAATTAAATGAGTGTCAGAAGAAAAATCGTCTCGGAGCTTGCCTTTCTTTGCTGTCACAACATAAGGGCAAACCATTTTTATGCCGTATTGTTACGTGTGATGAAAAATGGATTCTTTTTGACAATTGCAAGCATTTGGCACAATGGCTGGATAAAGAAGTGCCGAAACACGGTCCAAAACCGAATATTCACCAAAAAAAGCTAGTGGTGTCTGTTTGGTGGTGCAGCACTGGTATTATCCACTACAGCTTCATGAAACCTGGTCAATAGATTACAGCGGATGTTTACTGTAACCAACTGGACAAAATGATGCGGATGCTTGTGATTAAGCAGCCGAGATTGGTCAATAGAGACAGGCCAATCTTCTTGCAAGACAACGTTTGACCGCATGTTGCACAAACAACACTGCTCAAACTATAGCAGCTGTACTTAGATACTCTCTGTCATCTGCCATATTCACCAGACCTTGCACCAACTGACTACCACTTCTTCCAGGCTTTGGACTACTTCTTGCAAGGGAAAATACTCAATTCTCAACAAGGTGTGGAAAACGCCTTTCATGATTTCACTGCCACTCATTCTCCAGACTTCTTTGCTGCTGGCATAAAAACGCTACCGTTAAGATGGCAAAACTGTGTTAATAGTTTAGGCTCATACTTTGATTAATTGTACTGATTCTTGTTTGAGATATAATAAACTACACTTTTTATTCGAAATCAGACATTTCTTATTTAATGACCTAATAGTATTAACAAAGCCCAGTGAACGATGGAATCTTGGAGAAGGGCCATCCAGCAGGAGGTATGGTTTCAAAGGAACATACCCCTGCCCCAGGATGTGCCCAGAGCAGAAAGGAAGTGGGGAGTGAGTACCTTGACCTCTTGTCTCTGCCGTCCTCCAATCTCAAGCAACTGCCTTCCATGAGCTAAGCCCCACTGGTGTCCAGGCAGCAAAGGAGACTATGTGACCATCTGTGGGGTCAGCCTCCCCAGAGTAGGACAGAGAAAAGCAAGGATGGAGGTGAGCCTGTCCAGAGGATAAGGCAAAAAGGAAAAGGAAAGCACACAAATGTGCAAAATTATTGAAGAAGAAAATATCATCTGGAACCAAGTCTAAGACCAGCTTCAGGGTTTTCACACAGGCTCAGCTGAGAGCCTGTGTCCAGTTCAAACTCTTCCATGCAAAAGACCTGAGAATGCAACCTTATCTCCCATATTCTCAAAGCTGCCTCCACCCACTTTTTTCTTTCTTCTTTCCCCAAGGGGGAGGAGGGGAAAACCATGGTTGCAGCGGGTGATTTAATATCCCTGTTGCCTCTGAAGGGAAATACACTTCTTCATTTTAGGAGTTTTACTGCCAGTGACTATAGGGAAACACATAGGGGACAACAGAAAATAACTAGCACAGGAAATTATAAAACTCACAGCTCTAACTGTAACGGCCAGGGGCCCATGGCACCTGACTCCCTCTGAGACAATAGATGGAGGCCCAATGGCATCTGCCTTTTGCTTCTGTTCTCTCTCTCTCTCTGATTCCACCTAAAATTAGACGAGTACCCCCTACCTTCCCACCTAGACAACACATACCTCCATGCTTTAAAGGCACAATTTGAATAAGAGACACCCACTCCACTTGACCACAAAGCTGGAAATAATGCTATGTCAGGTTCCAACCAACCAGTGGTGGGAGAAAGTTTTCACAACTCTCTCTGGGCCCTTCTCCCTCTTCCCTGTATCACCATCCTTACGTGAATCCACATTTCACCAAACCCCCTAACGCTAAGTAGCCATGGAAGTTTGGATCATAGTCTCTGAGGAGTTCCTGTTTTCCCATAGAATGTGATTTGCCTCCCCATCTTACAGCCTGCCTCCACTTTGCTTTCTTATCATATCAGAGGCTTGGGATGCCTGTGTGCACAATAAATCAATGGCATTTTAAGGTTTCCCTGTGGCCTCAATTACTATGCATCTTGGTGCAGCTTGCTGTGCTGATCACGTTTATGACTTCACCTAAATTCTTAATGCTCTATCTCAATGCAAAGAAATGAGATTTTTTATGAAAATGTAACTTTTAGCTTAGCCCACCAGACAATTGCCAATATGCTGTGAAAAGAACAAAACAGGCCCCAAAAAGCCATATCCCCTAGAATTTAGCTCTGAAATGGTCTATGGCCTAAATTATAAACTCACTGGAGATACAGATCATGTCTGCCATGAACATTACTCTACTTCCTAGAGGCTATTGCTATACCTAAATTAGTGTTTAGTAAATATTCATTAAATGTTGAATAGCAAATTGTTTTGTAAATGGCATTTTCTAAGCATCATTCCTGCCTGTGCCACCCAAAGCATGCAGTGTATATGTATGCACACACACACACACACACACATACTTTGTATTCGTACATGCATAATGCTCTCAATGTTACCTAAAGTCATGTGTAGCTCAAAGTGGTCAATAGAGTTATTAATATAAGAAAGAAGAAAACAGTTCTTTAGAAAAACAAGACAACAAAGCTTACCATCGGCAATGGTCCCAGGAACGCAGCCGCTCCCATCACTTGCTACTGCTGCCTCTGAGTGTCCAGGGAGCCTGTGTTCTGACAGCCCTTGCCTATTTGCTTCCTATCCACAATTAAAGGAAGAACTTCAGCTTTCTCTTCTTTTACTATTGCTTTTGCTTCATCAGGTTTTCAATAGAGTAGGAATATCCCTCTCAAGGAATTCCAGACTTTCACTCTGGAGTAATCTTCAGCATGAAGCCTTTCCAGTGTCTCTCCCCCAGCCTCACACTAAGATCCATTTTATGTTTCTTCCACCTACCCCTTTCCCTAACCCCATCCCTAAGCTGTACATGGTATTTATAGTCCCCATATGGTGATTATTTTTTGCCTTGTTTAATTTCATATTTATTTCATAACTAGACTACCAACTTCTATAGGAAAGCCCTAAGTCTTTTCCTCTTTGTATTTCCTCACATATATATGCTACCTCCAATCAGAAAAATTGTCTCCTCTTTGGTCTCACAGCTGCTGTTTCTTCCCCTCTTTGACCTGTCAAAATAAATGTCACTTAAAAGAAGAATATAAACAACCAACTGATATTCAACAAAGCAGACAACAATGTACACTGGGGAAAAGAAGCCCTATTCAATAAATGGTGCTAGGAAAATTGGATAGCCACATGCAGAAGAATGAAATAGGACCCCTACCTCTTACCACTCACAAAAATTAATCCAAGATGGATAAAAGACTTAAATCTAAGGCATGAAACCATAAGAATTATAGAGGAAAATGTAGGAAAAACTCCTCTAGATGTTGGCCTAGGCAAAGACTTTACGACTAAGACCTCAATGGCAATCATGGCAACAACAAAAATTAATAAATGGGATTTGATTAAACTAAAAAGCTTCTGCACAGCTAAGACAACAATCAACAGAGCAAATAGATAACCTACAGAATGAGAGAAAATATTTGCAAGCTACACATCCAATAAAGGGCTAATATCCAGAATTTACAAAGAACTCTAGCAAATCAGCAAGAAGAAAAAAACCCTATTAAAAAGTGGGCAAAAGACATAATCAGAAGCTTCTCAAAAGAAAAAAGACAAATGCCAATAAACATATGAAAAAATGTTCAACATTATTAATCATCATTAATTCAATCATCATTAATTTGCATTAATGCAAATTAAAACCACAATGAGATATCACCTTATTCCAGTTAGAGTGGCTTTTATTCAAAAGTCCAAAAACAATAGATGCTAGAGTGAATGCAGAGAGAAAGGAATGTTTATACACTGTTGGTGGGACTGTAAATTAGTACAACCCTTATGGAAAACAGTATGGAGATTTCTAAAAGAACTAAAAGTAGACCTACCATTCAATCCAGCAATCTCACTATTGGGTATCTACCCAAAGGAAAAGAAGACTTTTTATCAAAAAGACACTTGCACTAGACTGTTTATTGCAGCACAATTCACAGTTGCAAAGATATGGAATCAACCCAAATGTCCATCAATTCATGAGTGGATTAGTATAATAAAAGGTGGTATATGTATACCATGGAGTACTACTTGGCCATAAAAAAGACGAATTAATACCTTTTACAAAAATCTGTATGGAACTGGAGACCATTCTCCTAAATGAAGTATCTCAAGAATGGAAAAACAAACACCACATGTACTCACTATTAAATTAGAACTAACTGATGAGCACACATGTGCACAGAGGTAAGTGAAACTCAGTGGAAATCAACCAGGGGGGAGGCAGGGAGGGGTAAAAACCTACCTAAAGGGTACAGTGAACATTATTTGGGCACACCTATAGCTGGGACTCAAGCATTACAACCTAAAACATTTGTACTCACTTAATATTTTGAAATATAAAAGAGAAGAATATAAAAATAGAAAAACAAAACAGTTGAGTCAAACCCATGAACATATTAATAAAATGCTCTCTGAGAAGTATACTTTCAGAGCGCTACGTTAAATGCTACTTGAGTCCTGTGAACTAGAATTCCTCTGAGACTTCTTCCCTCCTCGCTTCCTCAGGTGTTGGCCAGTCTTAGCCAGGTACCTCTGGTTTTGCAAAGAAAGCACAGTCCCTGTCTATGAGCAGTACTAACACAGCAGGTTAGTGCATAGGCAGAGATGGTTCAAATATATTAACAGCACTCTTATATTATGGCCCATGAATACACTATTGTATGTACTGGGTGGTAAAGGTATTTGATGATATTTTTAAAAGAATGAAAGAATAGAAAATATAAACCTTACATTTATACATAGGTTAATGTCTAAGAGTATTTCACATCCATTGTTACAGCTGATTTTCATAATACCTTTGTGAAGCAGGCAGGAAAGTTATTATCCCCCATTTTACAGATGAAGACACTGAGGCACAATATTTTAATAACTTGCCTAAGGTCACATCTAGCTATAAATGGTAGAGTTGAATCTCAAAACTAGTCCTCCTGACTCCTGGAACCGAAAATATCACACAAGTTTTAAACCTTTAGGGAAGTGTTGAGGGAGGAAATAGGATTTCTCTAAAAAATTCATTCTACTTCCTAGGTAATGCCAATGGACAGAGTGGGTATCATAGAAATGTCCCTCCAGGGGAGAAGAGACTAAGAAACTTCTTATTCCGAATTCCAAGGTTAGGCCTCTGAGATTCACACTTAGGTTTGCAGTGCCATTTAAAAGCAGAAGCATTTCCACCTGATTGCTTCCAAATTTCACCTAATATGGGAGTACTCTGGATAAACAAAAGCTGCCCTAGAATAATGAAAGGCAGCGTGCAGCGTTAACCAAAGTGCAGGTGCCCACAAGAGAGAATTCCGATTTTATCCCAGACCTCAGCAGTGGAGGCCAACTAACCCTTCCTTTATCTTTAACATTCTCGTGACATCATGCATCTGCTTCTACAAACCAACTGATAATTTGTGCAGTTTCCTTATATGAGATCTTGAAGAATTTCCAGTGTAAACCTGAATATTTCCAGGCTCTACTATTTAGGAATGTAAATTATTTACTTGTTTGCCTTTGATCTGTTGTTATTATATCTTGTTTGCAACAATTGGGATTTCCTGTAAGAGAAAATTGTACATCTTTTCCTATGAAGATACATTTTAATAAAGCATAAAAATTTTCAACCCTCAATTATTCATAGTTGTATAGGGAATACTTAAGATTCTTTCCACCAGAAAGAATCTACACAGAGATGTATGTATGTATTTTGTTGCCCAGAGGAACAGCACATGCAGGCTTCCGATTTGCATGCCATAGAGGTTGCTAGAGACTTTAGCCCTCTTCTTCAAATTGTCTAAACTTTCTAGCATTTACAAACAGTTGTTATACATATGGTATGGATCTTAGATGAGAATGAAAAAATTCCTCGTGGTGTCAGAAAAATGCCATTTGCTAATCTAAAAGACAAAATAACTGGAAGTTACTTGGACAGAATTCACATTGATTCGGGTGAAAAACTGTTCAAAAAGGAAAGCAGGAAGGGACTTTAGATTCAAAAGGTTGTAGAGAAATTTTTAGAGGTTTGGGAGTATGGCTAGGACACCTTATATTTATATTTAAACTGATCTCTGAATAGCAAGCCCATGAGAGAATATACCATAATAACAATTCAAAAATCTAGGGATGTAGAGCAGCCCAGGTGTGAAATAGGTCATCCTGTGATTCTTTTGCCTTCACTCATTCACATGTTATTTTCTATGGAGAAAAAACAGGATAAACAAAGACCTGGCCATAGGAAAGCCCAGAAGAAAAGTATGCCAAAAAGTAAACCATTATATTTGGGTGAAAAGTTGGGTATATGGAAAGAGGTATGAGTATCAAGCCATCCCCAAGTCACCCTCAGGATCAACAGTTTGCTATCAGGACTCACAGAACACAGAAAAGTTATTATACTCATGATTTCAGTTTATTATAACAAAAGGATACAGAATATAATCAGCAAAGGTAAAAAAGTGCATAGGGCAGAGTCCACTAGAGACTACATACAAGTTCCCAGTTGCCCTCTCCCAGTGGAGTCCTGGTGACAGCACTTAATTCTCCCAGCAACAATGTGTGACTCCCAGACAGAAAGCTCACCCAAGCCTTAATGTTCATGATTTTTTATTGGAAGTCAGTGATGTAGGCATGGAATGTCTGCAAGGTGACCTTGGTTACTCAGTCTCCAGCCCTCCAGATGTCCGAATGATACAGCATGGCCCAAGACAACCACCACAAATCACATTGTTAGCGTAGGCTATCTGGCATGTCCCAAGTCCCCCAGGTAGACAAAGACACTCTTATCAGGCTTTTGGATATTCCAAAAGCTTAGAAGGTCTCCAAGGAGCTATCAGGGGCCAGTCCTTTCTTTAGAATGGACAGGGTTTGAACACCCAGACACCCCTTAGTTAATCCTTTACTTAAAAGGGGCTAAATCATTGGGGAGGGGGGGGTTCCTGGAAAGCCTCGAATGCCAGGATAGGAATAGACAGCTTAATGTAGCAGCAGGGTTTACAGGGCGTTAGACAAGAAATGACTGGAGACTACAGGACCAATTCCAAATATGTTATACTCACCCAAGTAAGATAATACATACTGAAAAAGTGCATGAGGACAAAGGAGCATTTTTAAGCAAAGAAATTATGTGATGAAGATTCATGTAGAGTTCAAGCAGGCAGCAATGTGCAGGACTGCACTAAATCATCCTGGACTGGAAAGCCTGAATCCCAACATACAAACTTAGCCAAGAAAGTGCCGTGAACTCCCTCCATAACCCACTGCCCATGTGTAGAGATGATCCCTGCATTTGGTGAGAGGCTGTAATAGTCAATCTCTTGAAATGATTTCCAACTTGATGTGTCTAAAATTATATTCTCCTAAAAATAAGTGTTGGGATAATAACCTAAAGCAAGGATTAAATATTTTCCATGACTTTTTTTCCTTTTTTCCAATTGGCCTTTCTCCCCATTCCAGCAGTCAGGCTTTCTGTGTTCAAGGTTTTAGGGATATGATAGTCCCAAGCAAAGACAGAGAAACAAAGAGAGAGAGTCTTTAGGCACTTGGGAAAATACAAAGCGTACACAGCTTAGACAATAAGCTGGGCAAAAATGACAAATATGGAAAACCGGGGTTGGTGGAGACAAACCACAATGTTGCCCACTATGCAAAGTTATCCAATCAAGTTTCTGCCAAATTGCCAGGCAGATTTGGCAATTATTTTTATGCCATTTGACAGATTTGGTCAGTGACTATATGAATCTATGAGTTGTTCTAGACTTGTGTGGACATAGTCAGAGAACCAGTAATAAAGTAAGCCTGCCAAAGAAGGAATTTTAATTTTTATTATGTGGGAAATACATGCTGGGAAGAAAAGGCCCTATTTCCACTAGTGTATATGGAAAATATCCTCTGGGTTGCCAGGATTCTCACCTCCTCGGTGAGATGTTTCCATCCTTCTTTCCTGTATAGATTAGTTTCTCATAGGTTTCTAGTATGAAAGACTTCAAACACACACATACACGTTGCATTGCAGCTCTGTATTCAGACAAGCGCTTTACAAAATGTATGTTAATCAAAGAAGAAACATGGCAAAGGCCTAAAGAAGAAAATAAATGACTAAAATTTGTTAAAACAAAGCAGTGTGCAACCTTCTCCTGAGGAGTAATGCTTCTGCCACAGGAAAGGATGCAACGCTCCTTTGCCATTTTGCAGACTGCTGAAAGGCAAATGTATCATTCCAAAGTTAAATATTACTTTTTTTTCCCCTTTGAACCTATATTTAACTTTAATTTCTGATCAAACTAACTGCCTGTGGAATGACAGAAATTCATTACTGTGTGACAGGCATTTCTCATGGTGGCATGTACCTGGGAGAGGAAAAAGAACAGTTGCATGAAAACCACAGGCTCAGGTTCAGGGCGAGTTCTCTGTGCACACCTCAGAGGTTTATGATTTATTAATATATGCAAAATGCCTCCATATTTTGTTAGATAGATATTTAACTGCAAAAATTAAATATTGCCACAGAGTGTTATTTAAGAAACGATCGAACCAGTTCTGATTGAGTTAGAATTGATGTGTGCACTTCACAGAATTTTAAACACAGCTTGAATCAGACTTTTTCAGTCCTCTCATGACACAGTTTTAGCCCATCTCAAAGCTGTCCTTACACGCCTGCACACAGAGGCCCCTCATCATTTCCAAAACCCTGGCCTCAGGCTCCAGAACCCTGATGCCAGAAATGGTTTCTCTTGACCAAGAGAAGAAGGTGTAGTCATAAGGGCACTTCATCATGACATTACAGTGTTGGAAGTGACATGAAATATGAGTTAGTCCAACCTCCTATCTGAAGTGAAATCTTTTCTATGTTAATTGCCAGGTAGTCAGGCAATTCCTGGCTCAGGAATACCTGGAGCAGTGAGAAGCTCTAAGCTAAACAAGTAGTCCATGTCATCTTTTAATAGGGACCATTTTTTTCTAACATTTAAGTTATGACATAAACATCCACTTCACAGATTGTTATGTTTTGAGAAATTACCTTCTGGTGATGTTATAACAATAGCAACATTAGTATTTATTTATTGCTTTCAAAGTGCCAGACTCAATAGTTTATGTTTTATATGCATTCTTTTATAATTGTCAAAAATTTTATGAATAGAGGTGGATCCAGGTTTGTGTGATCTGAAGCATATTCTCTTTAAGAAAGAGAATACAAAATTATAAATCCAAAACTGGGTAAAAAGTAGATGTTTATTTAGAATGTGAAAAGAAATCACAAGAAACTACAAATTTTGAAAAATTGACAAAAACCAAGCACATGAAAAAATCCAGAAAACATAAAATTTTTCCTTAAATACTTTCATCACTTATCTCTGTAGTAATTTTATCCTTTTTTTTGGCTGCATGTTCTTTGATCATCTATTCAAGTGACAAAGATTTTGTGATATCATTTCTGATAGCTAAGATAGAATGATAATTTACTCTTTCCTCCAGCACAGTTAATTAAAATTTGCTTTTATTATTTATCATTTAGAAAAACTTTTTTATAACTCCATGATTTGTTAATGATAACATCATAGAAATTTGTAGAATTGCTGTCACACTTGGGAAAACCTGGATCAAGTTCCTTTAATGTACCAGCTGTAAGATTCTAGTCTTTTCTACTCTCTGTAAAAGTTTGTATAAAATTGTTGTTATTTCTTACCAAAATGTTTGGTACAATACACCAGTAAAACTACTGTGCACCTGGAATTTTTTGTGGTAAGGTTTTAATTATGAATTCAAGTTCTCTATAATTATTAAGGCTACTTAAGTTATCTGTTTCTTCTTTTTTCAATTTAATAAAGTCGTGTTTTCCTAGTAATTCATCCATTGTATCTATATATTCAAAAATTTTGTCATAACTTGTTCATTGAAACCTCTCATGATCTTCAGTCTATAAAAATACATTTAATTTCTGATAAAAGTTATTTGGGCATTTTCTTTCTTTCTTTATAAGTCTTGCAAAGAATTTATGAATTTCATTCATCTTTTCAAAGAATCAAGATTTGGCTTGTTGATCCTCTTTATTACATGTTAATTTTCTATTTACATTAGTTATGTTTATATTAATATTTGCTCTTCTTTTTATTTTTGCCTTTCTTCTACTTAATGATTGTAATTTGCTGTTCTTTTCCTTAAAACACTTTCTCGAAATGGTATATCTATATTGTTTTTAATTATCTCACAGTATTTGCTGTTGGTGCTGTTATTTCAATTAGGGATTATTTCGTTTTCACCTCATGTTTCTGAATATTTTTTGCCTTCTAGTATTCTAGATTTAATTTTTTCCTGATTTAATTTTTTCCTGAAGTATATCGTTCAGTAGGTTCTTTCAGTGAAGTTTACTGATTGGCATATTTTCTCAATCATTTGTGTCTGAAAATATCTTTATTTCTCTCCTTATTTCTTTGGTCATAGATAGAATCCAGTTTGACAGTTATTCAATCACTATGAAGATATTATTCCATGATTGTCAGACATTTATTTTGCTCCTAGAAGTCTGTTCTCAGCTGAATTGTCATTCCTTTGTTACTTAATTGCCTTTTCTCTTTGATTACTTAAATGATATTCTCTTTGTTTTGGTGTTCTACAGTGTCAGCATCAGTACCTTGTTTTATGTATTCCCTTCAGACTTGGTATGCTTCTTTAACATAAGGATTAATATTTCTGTTATCTATATTGGGAAACAGCCGAAATCTTTCCAAATATTGTTTCTTCCACATTCTTTCTATTCTCTCCTTCTAGGACTTTTATGAGATTTATATTAGACTTAATCATCCTATCCTCTCTTTCTCTAATACCTACATCAAATCAGTAGGCAAATTTTGGCTCTATCTTAAAAATATATCCAGAATCTGGTTATTTATCTTTACTTCTGCTGCTACACCATGGTCCAAACCATTATCTTGTATCTCCTCAGTTTTTGAAATAGTATCCTCATTGCTCTATTTCCCATTTTTCTCCCTACAATTTATTCTAAAAGCAGTAGCCACAATAATCCTGGTAAGATATGTTGCACATCATGTAACACCTACTCAAAACCCTCCAATGGCTTCCCATTTCACTCTAAGTAAAAGTGAAAGTCCATTCAGTCTTACAAGGTCATAAAAAAGCCTCCCCACTGCTACCCCGGCTGCCGCTATGACTTTTTGTCTTGCTGCTCTGCCCCTCGGTGCACTCAGAGTCCACCTGTTAGGTCAGTGCCCAGAGGAAGACACGCAAGCCTGGGGGCATGGTAAAATGCCATTTATTTTGAGCACCTGGGTGCAGGTGGGTGGAGGCCGAAAAAGGCATCCACCCAGAGGAGGGGAAGGGTGGTGAGTTTTATAGAAAGTTTGGGAGGGGGAGTTCTGCCAGTTTCTGTGGGCTCCATCCCAGCCTTTGCAATTCAGAGTTATCTTTACAACCTCCGGAGGAGTCTCTGGAGCCTGCAGAGCTCTGTGGGGGGATGTGGGGGGGTTCTTATCTGACTTATCTACTACATGCATTCCGGGGCAGACCCAACACCACCTACTTACTCGCTGTTCCTCCAACTCACCAACTCTGTTCCCACACCGTTCCCTTTGCCTAGAAAGCTTTCTTTCCCAAGATCTCGGCATCACTCACTTCTCCTCTCCTCGAGGGTTTGCTCCAATATAAGCTCTCAGTGAAGATCTTTTTTTTTTTTTAATTTATTTTTTTAATTTCAGAATATCATGGGGGTACAACACTTTGGCCATACACATTGCCCCTGTTCTGCCCGTGTCAGAGCCACAATCGTGAAGATCTTGATTACCCTACTAAAATTGCACCACCATGCTAGCATCCTATCCACATTTACTTCCATAAATTATCCCTGCCCAGAACAGTTACCTCTATTTGAAAAACTATGCATTTTATTAGCAGTTATGAAAGTTCTTTATTATCTCTCTCGTTTTTCCCATAGAATGTACACACCACTTAGGGCAAGAATTTTTCTGTTTTTCCCTTGCCCTCTAGTTATATTTCCCAGCATACAAAAAAATGCTATACACATACTAGGTGCTCAATATTTTTTTTCTGAATGCACAAATAAATTCTCCCTGTCTTTTAACCTCTATGCTGGTTAATTTCTTCACATAAATCTTACATTTATTGACTCTCTTCAGTTGTGTCTAACATACTGTTGAAGACATTCAGTGTTCTTTTTAAATTTTGTCTCTATTTTTAATAATGGCTTTATTGTGCTATAATTTACATACCATAAAATTTATATATCTATTTTCATTTCATAAAGTTGTGTGATTTTTTCTACTCCATCTGACATTTTTATAGTAACTTATTTTTTCATTATGACTTGTATTCTTTCTACTATCTTTAAAATTATTTTAAACATAAGTTTTTAGAGCCCTTCACATTGATCTATTATCTGATATTCTTGTGTTGCTAATCTTTCAGTTTGTTGTGTAGCAGGTGATTAGCAATTTTTATCATGAGCTTATATCTTCACTGTGGGGTATTTTGCTGTATAGTTTATGTGCTCCCTGTCCTGGGAGCATCCCTAAAAGTCACACTCTCAACAGCTTTACTTTGGCTGCCTGGAAATGTTTTTCTCCTCATTTTTTCACAAAAAGGCAGTCTTTCCAGGGCCTCAACTCTCTCCTATGCAAAGCTCCCCCAGAGTCTCCGCACTTTAGTTTAAGTTCTTTTCTAGTTTTAAATTCCTTCTTTGCTTCCAGCATGTGAGAATTTCCCCCCTTTTATCTTTTAAGTTTAGGTGCTTTTTTTTTTGGTCATGTTTTATTCAGCATTTCTATATATTTGTAGTAGGAGGCATCTTTGTTAGGTCAATCCATGATACTGGAATTAAAAGACATTTTTATTAATTAAAAAATTGGTATAAATAAATTCTAAAAATAATTTTAAAATTCAACCCTATAGTATTATATTAAATATCAATTAAAAATATAGATCCGAACCTAGACAACCAGGTATCAAATCCTAGTTCTTCTACTTTCTACTTAACTGAAGTAAATTACTTAACTATCTGTGCCACCATTTCTTCAAATGTAAAATGGGGATAATAACGGCACCTATATATTAGGGTTTCTCTGAACCCTAAATGATTTTGATAATCCTAGAGAACTCAGAATAATGTCAGGCACACACATTAAGTGCTTGAAAAAATGTAGCTGATATCATTATCCTCTTCATCATTACTATTTAAGCTCCACACATAAAATCAATCCTGTCATCCTGTATATTTTTGTGAACCACTTACAGTCAGACATCATACTCTTTTTGCATTCTCAGAGCCTACAATAATATCTGGACAAAAATTGGTATTCCTATAATATTTGTTGAGTAAAACTTGTTTTACAAATCATATTTGAAACTATTAATCTATTAATTTTTGAAATGCATCCTAGTAAAAACCAAGATATTTTATACCTTAGGTTGATTACAAATACACACACACATATTTTCTTTTAAATATATACATATACATATATATGTATATGTATATATATGGGGATTTTCTTAATCAGTTGCTCAAGTCATACTACTCAAGTTCCCAGGTTTAATCATATTAAAATAATAATACCTTCCTCAATAAATCACTCAGAGAAGTTCTACAGCCAACCTGAATATGAATCTAATTTAAAAATGTCCATACTACCCAAAGTGATTTACAGATTCAATGCAATCCCCATCAAAATATCAATGTCATTTTTTGCAGATCTAGAAAAAATAATCCTATGCTTTGTTTAGAACCAGAAAAGAGTCCGAATAGCTAAAGCAACCTTAAGCAAAAGGAAAAAATCTGGAAGCATCACTTTACCAGACTTTAAGCTATACTACAAGGTTGTAGTAAGCAAAACAGCATGGCACTTGTGCAAAAATAGAGACATAGGCCAATGGAACAGAACAGAGAACCCACACATAAAACCATCCACATACTGCCATCTGATCTTTGACAAAGTAGACAGCAATATACACTACGGAAAAAAATCCCTATTCAATAAATGGTGCCAGGAAAATTGGATAGCCACAAGTAGAGAATTGAAACAGGATCCATATCTCTTACCACTCACAAAAATTAATTCAAAATGGGTAACAGACTTAAATCTAAAACATGAAACCATAAGAATGCTAGAAGAAAATGTTGGAAAAACTTTCTAAATATAGTCCTAGGCAAAGAATTTATGAAGAAGACCCCAAGGGCAATCACAGAAACAACAAAAATAAACAAATGTGACTTGATTAAATTAAATGCTTCTGCACAGGCAAGGAAACAATCAACAGAGCAAATAGACAACCTACACAATGGGAGAAAAATTTAATAAAGGGCTAATAACCAGAATCTACAAAGAACTCAAGCAAATCAGCAAGAAAAAATCAAACAATGGCATTAAAAAGTGGGCAAAAGACATGAACAGTAGCTTTTCAAAAGAAGATAGACTAGTGGCCAATAAACTTACGAAAAAATGCTCAACATCACTAATCGTCAGAGAAATGCAAATCAAAACAACAATGAGATATCACCTAACCCCAGTGAGAATGGCTTTTATCAAACAGTCCCAAAACAATAGATGCTGGCATGGATGCAGAGAGAAAGGAACACTTATACACTGTTGATGGGACTGCAAACTAGTGCAACCTCTGTGGAAAATAGTGTGGAGATTCCTCAAAGAACTAAACGTAGACCTACCATTTGATCCAGTAATCCCACTACTAGGTGTTTACCCAAAGGAAAAAAAGTCATTTTATCAAAAAGAAACTTGTACTAGAATGTTTACTGCAGCACAAGTCACAATTGCAAAGGTGTAGAATCAACCCAAGTGCCCATCAATTCATAAGTGGATTAATAAAATGTGGTAAATGTACACCATGGAGTAGTACTCAGCCATAAAAAAATGAATTAATACCTTTTACCACAATCTGGATGGAACTGGAGACCACTCTCCTAAGTGAAGTACCACAAGAATGGAAAAACAAACACCACATGTATTCACTATTAAATTGGAACTAACCTATTAGCACTCATGTGCACAGATGAAAGTAAAAATCAACAGAAATCAAGCAGGTGGGAGGGAGTAGGAAGGAATGGGTACAACGCACACTATCTGGGTGATGGGCGTACTTATAACATTGACTCAAGCAGTACAGAAGCAATCCATGTAACCAAAACATTTGTACCCCTGTAATATTCTGAAATTTTTAAAAAATTCAATAATAGAGTTTTATGGAAAGAAAGAACTGATGGTAAGCATTTAAACCAATTAAATAAGATGAGAATATACATTTGATATAAATATTGTTACAAATAGAATACAAATGAAAATATTGAAAGATGTATTGCATACTACTAATAACTATTACTAGTGAGTAGTAATAGTCACTGTATCTAAAATCTCCTTTTATTAGTGACAACAATTAGGAAGTGGATAGGGGATTGGTGGCAAAACAAGATACGTTAACTTCATCATTTTTTATAGAGAAAAGAAGCAATGTTCTTCAAATTGGTCTGACTATAACTCATAGTAAGTAACAAACACAATTTTCATTTTTTATTACTATCCAGCACAAACGTCTTCCTTATACAACATCTTGATATAGATATGTATTTGATTATGAGGTAAAATGAGTATTTAATGTGGCCTGCAGCTAAAAAGGCTTGAAACATATCACACTAAATTGGTTTTATGATGCACTATTGTGTCGTAACCCACTTTGAAAATCAGTAAATTTGACCTTGTGTTTTCTTGATCTTGATAATCAAAGCTAGATTGATATAAGTATTACTTTCAAACACATCTTCAAAGTAGAATTCTTATAAGGTTGTGTAAGATCCACAATCTGAAAAGCATATTTCAGTAAAGGAACTGGGTCAACAAACACAAAAAATGGAAAGCATAAATCAAAATGTGAAAATAAAATAAAACAATTTGTTCAAAATAGATGAAAATAGGTTAAAAACCTTAATTATAGGATGGATAACCTGAAAATAGTTGCAAACAACCTGATCATGTGCTATTAACAACAATAATAAGAAAATCAACAAAAGTTTGTAATTATAAGGTTTGACAAAAACATATTAGGGAAAAGGGGAAAAAACTAGGTTTTATATATTAAAATCAGCTCTAATAGAAATCCAAAGTTTAGTTAGAAAGACAAAAGATATTTTGTATAAGTAAAGAGTACAATGCAAATGATAAATTTTTTCAACATGTATGATTAATAAAAGGTTTCAATACTTTTATATAACATTTATATGTGGGATGCTTTTATAAATCAATATTGTATCAGTTTTCTATTGCTGTATAAATTAGTCCAAAACTTAGCAGCTTAAGCAACAGGATTTGTTATCTCACAATTTCTGTGGGTCAGGAATTCAGGAGCAACTTGGTTGGATGGCTCTGACTCAGGGCCCCTCTTAAGGTTGCAGTCAAGATGTTGGCTGGGGCTGCAGTCCTTTGAAGTCTTGACTTCACATCCAAGATGGCTCATTCACATGATTATTGACAGGAAGCCTCTCCTGAGGTCTGCTTGAGTGTTCTCACAACATGGCAGCTGGCTTTCCACACAGAGGCTGATCTAAGAGAGTGCACAAGGCACAGGATTGTGTTTTATGACCTAGCCTTGGAGGTCATATGCCATCACTCCTATTATATTCTACCAATCACACAGAAAAACCCCAAACAATGTAAATGGCTACTCCATAAAAGCATGACTACTTGGAAGCAGGAATTATATAAGCTCAAGTTGGAGGCTGCAACAACTTAAAAAAAAAATGCCCAAAATGCACAAAGGCTACAAAATATCAGATCATAAAGTAAGACATACAAAAATCAAATAAACAAGAAAAAAACCTAATAGTTTAAAAAGCCAATAATTTTTAAATATATGTCCAATTGTCAAAAATATGTCTGAAAAGTCAAGTGTAGATGAGGACTATGAGCGATAGAATCCTTAAATTGCTGGTGGGAGTATAACAGATTTCAGCCACAGCGGAATTCAGCTTTATCCACCAGAGTTAAAGATGTGAATATTCTAAGATCCAGCAATATTGTTCCATATAACTTCTTGCATTACACTAGAGAACTTCTGGCATATGTACACCAGAGGACACGTTCAAGAATGTTCTTAGCTTGCATAATCTGTAATAGCAAAAAAACTGAAATAAGTTAATTGGCATTTGTTATCTGAGTATTAAATTGTGATTAACTTTTAAATTTTCTTTTTTATATTTCTGTATTTCCCAAGTTTGCTGTTATAAATAATTTTTTAAACAAATAAAAATCCAATGGCTAATATATTAAGAGCTTAGAAATAAGGCAAGTGGAAGGGAACTAGAAATAAGTGTTTGATATGAGTACTTTAAGATACAACGTGGAGAATATTCCTTAGCTTTAGCTTTCTGATCACATATTGAAACATAAGAAGAAAGGACCTAATATAAATCCAACTTAATAGCGCTCAGGTGGCTGAAATGACCATGTTTAAATGTCAGCTCTGGGGATTAAAAGGGCAAAATTGAAATGCAGTTTTGTGATGACCTTGGACCTAATGATGGGATTGATACTAAATAATGGAACCTTTCCCAGAAGATGTAATATTCCCATACTCTACAGTTTGCAGGAGCTACTTTGACCCAGACTTCCTGGAATCTAGAATATATACAGCCACTACTCCCACAATAATTTTCAAACACTTCAATGGCTTATAAAGTGTGGTACCTGAAGATATCACACATCTGTTGCTGCCATTATGAAGTGGCTGGCCGGGAGGCAGAAAGGTGGCTGAAGGTTTTCAGTCTTCTGCCCTTTTCAGCAACTTATTTCCCAGGCTTACTCCCACACCCTGTGCCCAGTCTCTCCTTTCCCTTGTTAGGGGCCTAAGGAGATTCACTCAATGCAATTTTCCTGCTCTGAGTGTCTCTTGCCTCATCACACCTGATGCTCTTTGATGTATACAGAGACTCAAGGGCTAACATCAGGCCTTGCTTTTAGAGCAGGGTAGGCTCCAGCCCTCTCTTTTGTTCACTGCAGCCCAATTCCAAGACAGAGAGTGCTTCTCTCCCTCTGGGGCAACGATGGGCCTTTTCTAGTCCTTGATGCTGTGAACCTTGAGTTTTCACTTTCCTACAGTTTCTCTAGTGATGTAATTCTTGGTTTTGATACATTCTTGAAAATACATCAACTTATAGTCTAACACAGGATATAGACAAGCAAGCCAACAGTCACAGTACATTGGGATGATCACTTAAAATAATAGCTAACACTTCTAGAGCATATATTCCAGGCGCTGTTATTATGGGTTTTACATACGTTAATTTAGCCAAGTTTATGAAGATTCTCCATTTTACAGATGAGAAAACTGAGGCATAGAGAGGTCTAATTTCTGAGTCTCTGCTTTTAAACGCTACCCTATTTTGCTGTGAGTGCTGTGGAAGCACAGAGGAGGCGCACAAACTCATTCCTGGGCTTCCTTCAGAAACTGGGAAGAAGAAAACGTAAGCAACAGGAATCGAAGTACATATGTCACTCCATAACCTCTTCTATACCTTTTTCTAGCTGTGCCCTCTATCTGCAGTGCCTTCCTCCCTTTTCTGTCTTCCTGAACTAACTCATTCTTAAGGCCCAGTTTAAATTCTTCCTTGTCTATGGTGCCTATCTGAATAGTCTCATTTTGGAACTGATTGCTTTCTATTTCACACAACCATTGCATTTTGGGTAAACTGCTTTTTTGCCCTTTATGGTATATATACTAATTTAGACTTATTTATGCATATGCCTATCTTTTTTACTGGATTTTAGTCTTCTTATATAAATTTCTGTGTGTGTGTCTATTTATTCATTTCTGATTTTACCCTAGGACCTTTCACAGTTTCAAGAACTCAATCTAGAAGATGGTGGAGAGAGTTGAAGCTGGCATGGATGTGCTTCTCCAGGCTTATAGTTATTGTTGACCCATAGAATACTCAATGCATAAGCATTTAGTGAATATTCTAATGAATGGAAGAGAAACACTATTTACAGTACATTGGATTTCCCATTCTTGTCACAGGAGGCCTATTTGAGGCCCTTGGCTCTCTTGCTAAGCTCTGTCATGTACACCACCATGCAAAATTGAGTATTGTAAAGAATCATTATAACACTAGAACAGATAAAAATAAAAGCAGAGTGGATGAAGAAAATACTTTAAGATACCTCTGGGAACAACAAACTTGTAAACTAACCTTAGACCCCACCATGTATAATTAAGCTCCAACAGACTACCATTGAACTTACTCAACTGAAAGGATATTTGTTTAAAAGTAATAATCCTCTATTTTCCAGATTTAAGGGATTTTTAAAAATTTATCACCTTTCCTTTGGGATATTTTAAGAAGTATTTCTTTTTAGGCCAGAAAATTCTGATTATTTAAGTCATTACCTTTAGCTACCCAAAGGGAACTAGAGATTTTTAATTAAATGCTAAATTCAGAACAAAAAAATTATGAAGTTTCAGCTCCATCAGTAGTTATGAGGAGAGTTTTCTTTTTGTTGTTTGGTTGGGTTTTTTTGGGTTTTTTGGTTTTTTTTTTGGTTTGCATCTCTCTTTGGGTACCTCTTTATCACACCATACATCACACACAACAGCTTTTTATTTCAGTGCTTTGAGGTGAGAGACATTTTGATTTAGGGACATTACGAATACAATGTACAAAATAGTTTATTGCCTTTACCGTATGTGGTAGCCTGTCTCCAAGATGATCCCCAATGATCTCTGCCTCAGAATATTCATGCCATACTCATGATCTTGTGCAGCCACTCTCCTCCACATTGAATAGGGCTGACTCCTATAAACAATAGAATATCATGGAAATGGTGCAGCGTGACTTCAAAGACTAGGTCATAAAAGATATTGTGGCTAACATCTTGCTCTCGTTTGGATCACTTGCTCTGGCAGAAGCCAGCTGCCGTGTTGTGAGGATACTTAATGAGCCCTACAGAGAGATCCATGTGGCAAGAAACTGAGGCCTCCTGCCAACAGCCAGCAAGGAACTAAGCCCTCATGCCAAAAGCCATGTGAGTGGGTCATCTTAGAAGTCGATTTTCCAGCCCAGTCATGTCTTCAGATGACTGCAACCCTGGCCAACATCTTAACTGCAAGCTCATTGGAGACCCAGCTCAGAACCACCCAGATAAGCTGCTCGTAAATTCCTACCTACAGAAACCGTGCAATAATAAATGTTTATTGTTTCAATACACTAAATTTTTAGGTAATTTATTATACAGCAATAGATAGCTAATATACAATTCAGTATTGATGATTAATTTTCCAGTGCCTTTCAGAAACCTTTATCATATTTTGTCCTCTCAAAAAGCCTTGATGATGGTGCTATTATAGTAAATTAAGACCAATAGTAGTCACATAGATATGAAGTGGCTTGGTTGGATTTCAAAATCCAATCTGCTTCCAAAATGCAAGTTGTTTTCTTTTTTTTTTTTTTGAGACAGAGTGTGGCTCTGTTGCCTGAGGTAGAGTGCAGTGGTGTCATCATAGCTCACTGCAACCTCAAACTCCTGGGCTCAAGCGATCCTCTTGCCTCAGCCTCCTGAGTACCTGAGTAGTTGGGACTACAGGCATGCGCCACCACGCCTGGCTAATTTTTCTGTTTTTAGTAGAAACAGGGTCTCGCTCTTACTCAGGCTGGTCTAACACTCCTGAGCTCAACCAGTCCTTCCACCTCGGCCTCCCAGAGTGTCAGGATTATAAGCATGAGCCACTGCGCCCTGCCCCAAGTTCTTAACTATTATTCTGAATCATATAATGCCCTGGTTTTGTTAAAGCACCAAGTCACTCTGCCAGAACAGATGCTGATCAATGCAGCAGTTAATCTACAAGGATTTTCTAGGCCAGGGAATAAAAACTTTCTCAGGCACAGTATTCATTATTTCAAAAGATTGTCTTTGCTTTTTACTAGGTTATTAACTACCAAGAATAAAATGAATATGTAATACAGCCAACATTAAATTCATATGGTCTGTATTATGTGGTGGGTTACCCAGTAACCTCTCTCCATAGTCACTATGAGGCTGCTATTTGAGGAAGTCATAATTCTAATACTGTACATTTAGTCTACTGTTTAGTAGACTAAACTTACGAGTGGAGATTCAGCTGCCAATAAGATGGTTTTTTACCACCACACTTTCTCTTATTAGACCAAAAGCAACACCAACTGGCAATCATCACAAGCAGTACACAATCATCCCAGGTGAGAAAGCTGATTATCTAGCAGGATGGCAAGACTTCCAAAAGGAATAACTTTCAGGTATTTCTTTTCTAGGTCACTGCCATCTCTCCATAGGGTTGCAAAGTCCCAGAAAGGACAGACTGATAGAGAAGAAATTCATAGAATAGCATATTCTGTGAGATAAAGGTAGTTTTAAAATAATAATGATAATAAGGAAACTTATATAGCCCTTTTAAGTTTATAAAACCTCTTTACATATATTCACTTTCAGAATCCTTAAGATTGTATAAGAAAAGATGACAATGACAATGATGATGACAATATAAACTATTATCCCTATTTTACAGATGAGGAAATTGAGGCTCAGGGAAATCAAGTAATTCACTCAAAATCATTCAGCTAGTAATAGGACCTGGAACTCAAATCCTAGGCTTCTGACTTCATACCCAATGCTCTTTCCAGAACCTGACTGTCTTAGTCCATTTTGTGCTGCTGTAACAGAATACCCAAGACTAGGTCATTTATAAATAACAAAATTATTTCTTACAGTTCTGGAGGTTGAGAAGTCCAAGATCAAGGGGTCAGCATCTGGTGAGGCCTTCTTGCTCCATCATCTCATGGCAGAAGGTAGAATGGTGAGAGAGGGCAAGAGAGAGCAAAATAGAAGAGGGCTGAACTCGTCCTTTTATGAGAAGCCCACTTCACGATAACTAACCCATTCCTGTGATAATGGCATTAATCTATTCATGGAGCCCTCATGACCTAATCACCTCTTAAAAGTCCCACCTTTTAGCACTGTTGCATTGGGGATTAAGTTGCCCACATTAACTCTGGGGGATACATTCAAACCATAGCACTGACCGATGCATCAATTGTCTGTGTACATGTCACTGCAGGTGGCATGCTGCCTTAACAGTAGGCCCTCAATATATTTTTGTTCCACTGAAACTGAGATGGAGCTTACACTGCAAGTGAAGGAGGAGAGGGGAAATGAATTTTCAAGGAGCCAGTCCTATTCATTGCTTTACTTTCCTTCTTCCTTCAGTGAATATTGAACCAGCAAACAAAAGAGAAGCAAATGAACTGTCATGGACCTAGATTTCAGGATGATATCCCAAATGGAGACACAATTTCTAATCTGCCTTATTTCATTCTTCCTCCTTACAAATGGTGTGACTGTTATGCAGAATATTATTCATTTGCTGGCTAATTTACTATAGCCATGAAGGTCATCTTGATACCCCCTTCCTCCCTCCCCTCCCTACACGTTATCATTTGAATAATCAGAGTGAAAGGTGGGCTATGGCAGCTTGGATTTCCCAAGAAATCCCTGGCTGGGCTGGGCTTTTCTAACCACTCTTATTTCAGCACAGCTTTGGTAATACACGGCTCACAAAAGAGGCTGCTTTCATTCAATTCAGCTATATCCAGGCCCTTTAATTAAAGCCAGATTCTGAGATAATCTCATGATACTTATGTGAGGACTAAGTCAGAATTCTATTTTAAGAGGCAAATTGCAATTTAAATAAAGGTGTGAGCCTTCATTTTTCTCTCCTCTTCCCTCCCTCATCCTTTTCCCTCGCTCTCTCCCCGAGAAGTAGCACAGTCATTGTTAAATGCCTCACTGCTAACAATAAAACCATCTCATTCAAGGTGCTTGCTCTGTGTGTCTCTTATCAAAATCTGTTTACCATGATGAAAGGCCTTAGGAAGAGTTAATAAACACTTTACCTGTTATTATTTTTCATAGAAAAATTATATCTGAGCTTAACTGCAGTGCCAGTCTCATTTCTTTAGCATGAGTTGTGTGTGTGTGTGTGTGTTCCTTTGCAACTGTGTGCATCCGTTTCATTAACAAGGTTACTTACAGAGAAAAGTGTCTATCTTTTTTATTCTTTCTTGCTTTAGAAGGAAATATTTTAGTATGTGCTTTTTCTAAAAGGGGGGGGAATCACACTGTGAAAGAGATCATTGATTTACATTACTTTGTGTGGATGGACACATAGGCTGATGGAAAAAAAATCAAATCACATTTCCGTGAAAATATAAGCCTAGAAGCTGGGCTGAGTTGCTCAGGTTCAGGATTATTTCTTATTGATCAGTGAGCCTGCTTTCTTTCTTTTCTAATTACTCCTTAGGGTTAGCCTTATTCACTCGGAAACCAAATTGTACCTTTTCTTGAAGGGATTTAGAGTTTTAGAGCTATATGTTCAAATTATTAATGTCCAAAGGACTTGTGGTGAACTCCACAACAGGCAGTCCTGATATAAATTGTACTCTCCATGTAAAAATATAGTCTTCAGCTATTAAGTACAATGGATGTGGTTTCTGAGTGTGTGTCTAAAATGATCTAAATGCCTCATAATATAAGACTGAACTTAAATGAATACACTTAAAATACTGCAAGTATATTCGTTAATTAGAGTAACCTTTAAATTTCTATTGCTAACTAGAACCCCATTTTGAAATTTGGACTGAATTTTCTATAGCTTATTATAGTTATTATAGCTTATCACTGAGATGTGATATGCTGAAATTTTGTAGCACATACAAATTGTACAGCCCCAATTTTCTCAAAGAAGGCCAACTTCCTCTAATATAATATTTGCATATATTTTAAACAGCCATTATGAAAGCAGAGGATTATACTAAATTTGAAAAATGTTATTTTTCAACTAGAGAACTAAAAACAGAACTCTACCAAATGTGCTCTGTGTTTGCACATAAGCCTACATTCTGCCATGATGGTAATGAATGTCAGATTATTACCACCAATGTAACTAACATTTGTAAATGCAATCAAACCATGATCTAACTAAACTGTAGAATATTCTCCCACTTAAAATGGTATTTTTCTGAATTTCCATTGTGTGTCAACAAATAAGTGTTTAAAGAGACTCTTAGAGAATTAGGATGGATCATGAGTGACCGGTAGAAAACAGGACTAGCATCTATGGCAGAGTTCCAATGTGGCTGGCTTTGTGGCTTCAGGACTGAACTATTCTCACCAGAGAGCAATAAAAGCAAAATTCACAAAGATAAGTTATTCAGGCCTCTGAAATAATATTTCAAAAGATTAAGGGTCACTCACTTGTAACACTTTACTCGAGTTGATTGATTTTAAATCAATACAATAATTTTATAAAAATTTTCTTTTAAAATCCATGTGTCATGTTTTATGACTTTAATAAATTGAATATCATTAAAACATTTTGTGGAAGGGTTGTTTGCTTAGTGACTGAGCATTTGGGCTTTGGAGTTAGCCAGCCCTGGGTTGCACTGGGACTCTTCTATGCACAAGGTTGTAAAACTTGGAGCAAGCTGCTTACTCCTCCTGAGCCTTTATTTTTTCATTTGTGTCTATGAAGAAAACCTCATAGAGTTGCTATGAGTATTAAATGAGGTATGGTACACAAAGGCTGTCAGTAGAGTTCTTGGCCCACAGTAAAATACAAAATAATGAAAGTTATTACAATGGTAGTGAATCTATCTACCAATTTACAGGTAGCACAGTCATTAAGAAATATTTAAATATGGACATTTTAATTTTATTTCATGAATAACATTAATTCAAGTATCACAGGATCCATCACAGAACCATAAGAAGGCAATTGTGGCTCATTGAAGTTATTCAAAATATAAAACTAAGAATTCATTCTTAGAGCAGCTTATCTGTCTCTCTCACACACACACACACACACACACATCTTCCTGCAAATAGTAATTCCTAATTTCCTGTCAATGCACAGCATCCCCAGAAGAAAATCTTAAGAGTCTACAAACAGATCTTGGTGACGGAGCTAAAAATTTTAGCTTCTCTTCTACCAATTCACGTTTCTAACTTGCTCAAAAGACAACTCAGCTGACATACCCCAACCAACATTGATTTCTCCTCTTTCCTCAAGCCCCATCAGAATTTAAGAAGATAGTTGGAGGTTATTTCCTCTGCTCTCAAATGTGATAGACTTCACAGTCCATTCTGAGTTCTAGTTTTAACTCTCACACTAACTTGATTTGTGACTTGGGCCTCTGTTTGCTCATCCATAAAATGGTATTATTATTTCAAGGGTTATTATGAGAGTTAAATTCAAAGAAGCTCATTTTAAACTGTGTCCCAGTTCCCAGCACAGTCAATTATAGTCTTTTTTTTTTAACACCTGAAATGGTTTTTATGGCATGTCGGATTGACCAAACTAAGCTATGTTTTCCAGAATCCCCTTTCTGGTATGTTTCCAGATAGGATGAGCTACAAAAGATATTTTGTAGAGAAAGTAGTAACCAGTTTGTAACAAATATATACATTATTCTAGTTATTTAATTAGACTCTAGGTGCTCCTGTGAAGGTATTTTATGGATGCAATAAAAATCACTAATAAATTAGCTTTAAATTAAGCAGATTATCCTGGGTAGGTCTGACTTAATCCATTGTAGGCTCTTTAAAGGAGAACTTGGCCTTCCCTAAGAAAGAGAGATAGAGACTCTGCCTGTGAACAATAAGCTGCAGGTTATGTCCATGAGGTTCTTGCCTACTCTAGATCTTTCCTTAAGTTGATTGCATAAGCCAGTTATTGTTAGATAAATAGCTAGATGTTTTAGATGGATAGATAGATGATAGACAGATAGATTTTTTGGATATCTAGCTAAGTAGCTAGCTAGCTAGATGTTTTATATATATGTACACACATATATGTGTGATGTGTGTGTATGTGTGTTTACTATTCTATTTTTCTGGTTGAACTTTGGCTGATAGAATAATCAATTTGATTACTATCCTTTTCATTTTATTTAGATACCACCACTGTGTCTGGTAGAGAAGAGCAGTGATAAATAGAAGAAAGAACAATGGATTTCCATTCAATGTGGGAGAATGTCCCAAGCCCACTACTTCTTAGCAATTGTGGCCAAAAATTTAATCTCAAGTGCGGCGTGAGTGAAATTGCCAGCACATTGTCTACCACACAACAGAGAGTCAGTAAATATATCCCTTTCCTTCCCTCCCCTCAGCTAACAGGGCTTAAGAGGAATAAAGTGACTATGGAATGCAATTAGTTTTATTAATTTAAGGAATACTTTTTAGTACTTATTATGTACCAAGCACTGTTAAAAGCGATTTACAAACATTAACTTATTTAATCAAAGTAGCAAGCCTCTGAGGTGAACAATATTATAATCACCTCCATTTTACAAATGAAGAAACCAAGGCACAGAAAGTTTAGGAAACTTGTCTAAGGTCACACAGGTGGTAGATTAGAGCCCAGAAATTCTAGCTCCAGAGTCAATGCTCTTGGTCAAATTAAGTATGTGAAAACAACATGAAATTTATAAAAGTATAAATGCAATACAAATTTAAAATATTACTATATTAGGTTGCCGGGGCTCCCATAACAAAATACCACAGATGAGGTGGCTTAAACAACAGAAGTTCTATTTTCTCACAGTTCTGAAGGCTGAGAGTCCAAGATCAAGTTGTTGGGAGGGTTGGTTTCTCCTGAGGCCTCTCTCCTTGGCTTGTGGGTGGCTGCTTTCTCTCTATGTCCTCATGTACTCTTTCCTCTAGGCATGTGCATCACTAGCGTCTCTCAGTATCCAACTTTTCTCTTCTAATAAGGCCACCAGACAGATATGATTAGGACTCATCCTAACTGCCTCATTTTAACTTAATCACCTCTTTAAATCATCTCCTAATCACCTCCAAATATAGTCACATTCTGGGGTCCTGGGGGTTAAAGCTTCAACATATGAATTTGGGGGAGGGGGACACAATTCAGCCCATAACAATTATTATTGCTAGTATTCATATTGCTGCTAAAACAATATTCTGCCTACATTAGGCATTGAGCAACTGCAGAATGAGAGATTGAGCAAACAAGTGTGCTAAATGTGGAATAGCTCATCCTAAGCTGTGCTAGGGCCTCTGATCAATCTTCTGTGTCCTGAATTCTTGAAAATTGTAGACCATTTTGTTATTTCTCACCTTATCAATATCATATCTTGTTTAGGAAGGACTTAGTAAGCTGAAAAGCTGGTTATTAATTTGTTTGACTTTAAATTCTTCTGTATTACCAGACACAGTGCTTTTATACCCAAAGAAAATGTACATTAACCTACAAGTTTCAAAGCGTCATATCAGAAATCTGTGCCTTGAGGAGCCTGAGAAATTTTCTCATAAGAAAGGTAGAAATAAAGCAAGGGATAACAAAGAAGAGAGGTAACACCCAGAGGGTTTTTCAAAATGTGTTTGAAGCTGGGACGAATAGGTTGGAGGTGGGCAAGGTAGCTTACAATTTCAATAACTAGCAGACTGTACACACTTAATAATTGCTCTAAAGAAATGAAACTTTCCTTCAGCCTTCGAGTCTCCAAGCCTTATATCAAAAGAAGGCAATAGATAAAGTCAGCAAATGATCCTGTCCTTTGTAGCTGAGCAGCACAGATGTAAGAATTATTTTCTCCAATATCCCAAGGGTTCTTTTGCTTAAAATATGCAATAGAAACCCTGAAAAATCATTTAAGTGTCTACATGAGGGAGGAAAGGCGAGAAGCTGCCATTTATTGAGTGCCTACTATGTACTAATGGTAATAACTGATATTTACTGCATATTTACTATGTTCCAGTCAATGTGTTTGTTTCATATGTGTAATCCTCATTTTATGGATGAGGAAAAGATATCAGGCAAGTAAAGTATCTTGACCAGGGTATAACCAGGATTTGGACCTATGGAGTATAACCCTAGAACCTCTGTGCTTAAAGAGTATAAGACAAATGTCACCATTATCCCACTTGATCCTCTCAACATCAGTGGAATACACAGCTTTTACCCCATCATACCAGTGAGGAAACTGAAACCTAGAAAGGCTGGACAATAATTTCCTTTAGGTCACATAGCTAGTGAGTCACAGAGCTGCAGTGGAATTCTAGGTTTTTGTAACTCCAAAATCTTTTTCCAAGAATGCCACAGTGCCTTTCTTTCATGATGAGTAATAGGAAAATAACAGCAATATTAAAGCATTCTTTCATTCTTTGGCTAAGAAAGCACAGTATCCTAAATTTATAAGAGTATTTCCGATTATAATATTTGTAAAGGTTAATGAGAAACAAAATGAACTGAAAACCAGCAGGGAAATACTCCCAGCAGTAAATACCAAACTTCTACATTTCTAATTATATAAGAAAATATCCCAAGCAAAAAGTCAATTTTTTTCATCAGATGCAGGTGAATCAGCTGAGCAACATTTTTACCATTTTCTGTCTCTATTTTGAGGTCAATACTTACCACTGTGTTGAGGAAAATGTTGATGGATGGTGATGTAGGTGTTTAAAAAAGGAAATGCAAACTCAACTACAATGTGGAGCTTCCCATAAAATCAAAGAAGATAGTATGTGATTTGTCCCATCTTACTCCATTTAAATTATAAGGATGTTCTATATTTTTTATCAGAAGGTGGAAAAGGAATAAAAAGAGGTGGAGTCAAATATGTCTTTTTTTTTATAGCAAGCGTGAGCTTTTGGAAAGCTGACAACATACATCTTAAAGAGGCCTCCTTTTCACTAAGCATATTCATGATCCAGAAGGCAAAAGTCCCAGGGGTGTCAATAAGCATCAACTTGGGTAGCCTTGATGGCCATAGAAACAGCAAATCTCCTTTAAGTTTTGGGAGGGACCATAGTGAGACAAAGAGATTGATCCAAAGTGAGTGGAGAATCCAGGGCAAGCTCCTTTGGCCCATGAGAAATCTCTCAACAGGTTCCAAACCACTTCATACCTGCCAAGGATAGCATCCATCTGTTAAGCTAGCTTTTACAAAAGCCGGTCTCTCTTATACTGACAAGGAAAGTGAAAACCAGAGGGGGTAAGATAATAACACGCCCTGGGTCATAGAGCTGGCAATTAACATGATTTTTTGTCTATCAGACTAATGGCATCCTCTTTTTTAGCCATATCTGCCTCTGTTACAACTTCCTGCCTTACTAGACCCAGGAGGTTTCACTACATCCCCAACAACTAAAAACACAGACATACAATGTCACCGTCCTTGTCCCTCTCTTTTTTCTATGCCAATTATCATCCTTCCTTCCATATTTCTGTTAATGTCACCAACTGTTTTTTCCTGAGTCATGCACGCTCAAAATCTATAGAGTCGTGTTTGACTCCTCCTCCCTGCCAAGTTTTGCTAATTCTGCTTCCACAACATGTCTTGCTTTTGTTCCCTTCTAAGCATCTCAGCTGTCAATGTTAAGTTTAGGACACCACCACCTACCTCTCGCTTAAACTATTCAATAGCTCCCCAATCCCTCGACTGTCATCTAGTCACATGGTGTTCTAATTCATCCTTTTTCAAGTCTATCCTTACACTACAATCCAATTAATCTTACTAACATGTCATCAAGTCACTCCCCTGATCAGAATTTTTTATTTCAGGTCATCCAAAGTAATTTTCACCTCATTTTCAAATACATATATCAAATATTCCATGAAATGCTCCATCTCATAGAAGTTGAGTGTGCTCCTTTAAATCTGCAGTCCCCAATCTCAGGGCCACCGACCAGTCTATGGCCTGTTAGGAACTGGGCCTCACAGAAGAAGGTGAGCATGGGCAGGTGAGTGAAGCTTCATCTATATTTACAGCTGCTCCCCATCACTCTCATCACCACACAGAGGAAGCTCTGCCTCCTGTCAGATAAGCTGCAGCATTAGATTCTCATAGAAGCATGAACCCTACTGTAAACTGCACATGCGGGGGATCTAGGTTGCGTACTTCTTATGAGAATCTAATGTCTGATAATCTGAGGTGGAGCTGAGGCAGTGATGCTAGCACTGGGGAGCAGCTGCAAATACAGATTACCATTAGCAGAGAGGTTTGACTGCACAATAAATGTAATGCACTTGAATCATCCTGAAACCATCCCCTCCCACACTCCCCACCCCAACCCCCAGTCTGTAGAAAAAATTGTCTTCCTTGAAACCAGTCCCTAGTGCCAAAACAGTTGGAGACCACTGGTTTAAATTCATCAGTTTTGGTTTATAACTTTTAGGTAGTACATAGGATTTTTCTCAATTTTCTTATCCCCCACCCTATCTTATTTGTAATTTTTTGAAGGGTAGAGACCACATCACACCCACATCACACTTTTCCATCTTTGATAATTCTTACTAGTTTCTCTTGGTGTTTTGTTTTGTTTTGTTTTGTTTTGTTTTTTGCCAAATAGGTACTCAATAAGTTTTTTGGGTATTTTTTGGTTGGGTTCAGCCTAATCAAATAGACTGGAATTAAAATGTATTGAGATCTGCCTAAAACAAAACTCTCAAGTTTAAATGAAATAAAACAAGTCCATGAGAACCTTAATTCCCTCCACATTATTGTGCATCTATGAACTGCTAGGCAGAGTTAGGTACTTAGGAAGAAAAGGGAAGAACTATACATGCTCTCAGGCAGTATCACTCTAAGGGGAAATGAGCAAGGAGAGGATGATTAGACAAGGTTGCAGTAGTAAGCAACACTTTAGGAAAGAAAACCAAAATGGTCCAAAAAGGAGAGACAAATGAAGGTCTTAGGAAGTGCAACCTTACTGTCATTAAGCCAGCTCCCTGATGACTGACTGCCTGGTCTATTATTTTTTAAGGACCTGGGAATAAATAGCACCATACTTGTATCTATTGATAATATTCACTTTTGAGGAGGTGCACACAGCTTCTATCTTCCCTTACCTGTTTCCTTCATGTGAATAGTATAAAAATGGAATTCCCACTGCCACCTTAAGCAACATGCTTTCATCACATGGGCCCTTGCTGGGAGAAATCACAGTGGAGTAAAAAACAGTTTTCTAATGTAGGTAATCTCACCCTTAACAGATAATACAGTGACAGCCTACATGAGGGGGATAAGAAAAGGAACACAGCACAAAGGCTACATACAGTATTGCAAGTAATTCAAATAGTTGTGTTAAAATGGAAATCGCATAAATATTATACGTGTGCTTTTCCGGGTAAAAGCTCTGCAGACCATTGCCAACAGGAATGAATTTTAATGACTAGTTTATAACCTCTGAGATGCTTGAAAATCTAACACAGTTGTAGTTAAAATGTAATACTATTATAGCATCAGTGCAATTAAGAATTCTGCAGGGAACATTCCCTGCTGGAAAATTTAAGTTTGCCTCACATTGGGAAACTAAGCTATTTCTGATCATTTAAGATGGAATGTGGCTAATTTATTGATCTGTAAATGTTACCAAAATATTTGACCCCCAAATATTAAATCACATTACTAAACAATTCAGTCTCTCCATGGGATGGATGTAAATATCAACATAAAAACTGACATTTATGCTGGTTTACAGTTTCCCGTTTTTATGAACGCAGTCATTTCATTTTAAATCACTCGGGTCTTGAAAACACAGTTAGGAAAACATTACAAACCCAAAACGCAGGTGCCAATAGAAGCGTTAGGTCACGGAATGGCTGTTTAGTGGCTTGCATTCAGCTTCACTTTCCACGTTCATATGCGCTGCAGTTAATTCCCTCGGTAGCACCTCCATTAAAAAGTATGGTTTGGGTAATGGTTTGCTTATTAGTAGGGGAGCAAGTCTTGATATTATGAAGACTTACAGAGAGTTAGTCACGACTGCTCTTAGCTTTCACTAAGATCAAAAATTATATCTCATAAGCCCTTGGACAATAGGGAATGAAAAGGAAATGGCATTTAAATTGATACCTCAAAAATATTCTTTTTCCTTTTTGGAGAACACAAAATCAATGTTTCATATAAAATCAAAACTAAATTTTTCCCTTACATTCAGGGCTGACCATGCACAACAGAAGCCTACAGGGTTGTATATTCTTGAAATTCCAAATTTCCACTATTCAGGTTATTCTTTGGTTTAAGCAGCATGTCTTCAAAGGCCTCTCTTAAAATAAAATGTTATTTTCTCTAATGAGTCACTCTTCTATGAATTAACATCTTTTAATATTCATTTACTTCTCAGTGACTATCTCACAAGAGACAGAGTTGTAAGAGAATGGCCACAAAATAGGTAAATCTTGTTTCAGGGCAAAGTGGAAGAAGAAATGAGCTGGAACATGGCGTGAGAGCAGGACAAGAAGAAGGGCAGTCAAAAATCAGGTTAGGACCATTGACTACACAAGTGTTGAAAGTGGGGGATTGCATAAGGAAAAGTGGTTCCCACTGGAAGATGGGGTACAAAAACAAAATGTATCCAATTTGTAATATTGCCTGGAGGCAACTCTGCCAATGCCTCCATGAAATCTTAAGAAGTCATAAGGAGTAAAATGTACATAGAATATTAGCTGCATAGTGATATATTAGTAAAAAATGCCCCAATTAAAGTATTTGGCATTGTCCCTGGATGCTAGTGTTGGAACAGGCAATCTGCCATGAGCTCTGAGCCCTGCACTTATCGCTGGGTGTGCCAAAAATACAAAGCCCTAAATGTTCAGGGCCATTCTCAGAATTGTATTTGCAGCAAGCAACCTTGAAAGGTAAATGACTGTCTCCTTCTGGACTAAGAGCATTCTTGTTTATTGTTTGCTACAAAAAGGTGAGTTCCCCAAATTTCATGCTCTTTGGCTGCGATGAAATCTGACTATGTGCACAGCATCCAGGTGGGCCCTTATCACAATTTCTCCTGTGAGATTTGAGGGGTAAGGAGAACTGACACACATGTGATATTCATGATACATGCTGGAACATGAGTTATAAAAAGTCCTTTGTCTCTGATTCAGGAGTCTTGTGTCTTCTCAGCACCCATAAAACAGACTAACTTATTAGCTAACAGGTAGGGTTAAATCTCAGACCTGACACCTAGGAATTGCTCAACAAAATAGCTATTATTATTAATGGAAAGAATGCATTTCAACAACCTACTAGAAAAAGACACAAAATGAAAGAACTAGGGATGCATTCCAAGATTTGAAGAAAGCTTTAAAATACAATCATTATGTTATAGTATAGTACAATCCAATCAAGCAATTAATGATTAAGGCATTTCTTCCTCCAGTCAGTCTAAAAGGACAAAATCAGGTTTATCTTTAGGGTTAGCTTCATACATAGTTCTTATACAATTCAGGACACTCTGTGACTCTAAAATTTTGTTTTCTTAATTAGCATACACAAATTTCTTGACATTCTTAGACATAATAATGACAACAACAAATAGTAATATGGTTCCCAATACTATTCTAAGCACCTTATAATTATTAATAATTCACCATACAGCAGCTATGAGGTAAGTACTCTTATTATTATCCCTATTTTATAGATAAACTAGGGCATGAAGAGGTTAAATAACTTGCTCTAAGCACCTAGCTGGTAAATGTCAGAGCAAGTATTACATTTGAATTCAGATAGTCTGACCCCAAAGATTGTGCTCTTGAACTAGTACATTATAAGTCTTTCTAGAAAATAATGACTGTGGTTAATGATGAACTGTAGATGAACTGGAAGATGGAGTACAAAAACAAATTGTACCCAACTTGTAATATTGCACAGAGGCAACCCTGCTAATGTCCCCATGAAACCTGAGGAAGCTATACTATAAGGAGTAATATGCACATAGAATATTAGCTACATAGTGATATATCAGTAAAAAATGCCCCAAACTGACATCTTTTTCCTCAACTTTTTAAAAGTTTTCTAATCAAAAAAAAAAAACATTGTAAGCATAGTTCAGTGAACAGTCATATACAGTTGATTTGCATTATTTACAGAAGTTATGTTCTATAAAGTCGCCTCAAACACTGAATTAGAATGGTGCATGGTTAATAATGAACTATAAAAAGGAAAAGCAACATTTTGAACACCTCTTGTTGCCAGACATTTTTGCAAAATTATTTCATGTAATCTTTTTCTTGCAGGGAAACATTGTCATCACTATTTTTATAGATAAGGAAACTGGAACTCAGAAACGGTACATAATTCAGCCAAGGTCACATAAATTAAAAGATTGGAGAAACCAAAATTTGAATTTAGGTTTGATTTATTCCAAACCCTGTGCTCTTTCTATTACACAATGGTGTCTACAGAACACTTGAAGGAAAGGCTATGGAAGCAAAAGACAAAATTTTTCCAAATGAATAATTTTGTCTAATATAAGTACTTTTTTACTTAAAACGGAAATAGAAACATATAGAAACTTTCCAAGAAGGTAATTTTTTACTAGAAGCTTCTCATTATTTGAAGGTTTTTGTTTGTTTTTAAAATATGCCTTATTGTGTATAAAGAAACCACTTTCCCTAAGTCAATCAAGTTATTATTGTATTTTAATTTTAATGGGTGCATTTTTTCTTAGCCATATACTTTAAATGTCATACAATTAGCACTGGACTGGAATCTAGGACTAACTCTCTACTGAATTTCTAAATTACTTTGGTATTTTAACCTGTCTGAGGCTCATTTAAAGTGATAGAGCAGTGGAGCAGTGAAGAGATTCCTGAGGCATCTTAACCTCCCCTTCATTGAGGAAGGACACCCAGAGAGGCTGCTGACCTACTCAAGATTGTATGTGAACTTAAGTGCAGGAATGAGACTGGAACCTAGCTTTCTAATAAACAGAAGGGCTGAAACAGCTGATCACGAAGGTCTCAGAAGCCATACATTTCTGTACTTTTGTGAATCTAGGAAATTATTTATCCCAAAAAGTCTACACATATCATAAAATCCTCAAACTGACATATATTTCCTCAACTTTTTAAAAGTTTTCTAATCCAAAAAAAAACATTGTAAGCATAATACAGCGTACAGTCATGTATCCTGTACCCAGATCCACCAGCTGCTAACATTACATTTGTGCTCACTTGCTGTTGATTTATATACTTGTACATGTTTGTATACTCATTTATGTCTATATATGCATATACACACATGTATGTGCATATACAGTTGATTTGCATTATTTATGGTAGTTATGTTCTATAAATTCTCTGCAAACACTGAATTAGAGAATACTGAACCATTGCTCCAAGGGAAAATACAGGATTAGGTTTCTGTGAGCCTCTGGTCATAATATTTTCATCAACCAATCAAAATATAACCTTGTTTCATGTGTGTTTCTGTTTAAAGACATCTTATTTAACATCATTGTTAATTCATTAACATTGAACTCATAGACAACAGCACTATGACTCATGCCTGAATGAAATTTATCTAACATCTATTTTCACAGCCTTTTGGTGTCTAAGAATACTAGATAGAACTTCAGCATTACACTTGGAGGCCATTTTAAACAGCAAAATCACCAACAAAAAGCACAAAATAAAGTGAAAATCATGGCACTAAGTAGACTGCAAAAAGAACACTTGTCTACAGTATGACAGCTGAAACAAGAAGGCAGCACATGGCCTTGTTTGACCTCACATGGGAATGTGCACATTGGGCGACTCAAATTTTTCACCAATCTGCACATGGCTGCAAATGACCGTGAAAGCACCTGTGAGTATTGATCTTCAGGTTACAAATAAATTTTAGGGAATAGGCAAATTCGAAAATATGGAATCCATGAATAACGAGGCTTAGCTATATATATGAACCATTTAAATTAAATAGGAAACCTCATGACATTCTACACTAAATAAATCAATGCTGGTGAATTTTGAGTACTTTAGATCTGAGACAAAAGTGAAAATAAATACATAAAAACATTTTGGAAACTTTTAAAGCCTGAGGGCCCCCTAACCTGACATTTTTGGAAATCATACCTCTCCTTCGTAGGGCTCCCTGACCTACCAAGCCACAGCACATCACTCTCAAGTTAATGAACATCCTAAGAGGAAGGGCCAACTATAGAACATTATCTCAGACATTGTTGGAGTTACCAACAAAACAGTGAAATTTCTCAATTATCTCTATTTACCTGTAGCAGGGATGTTCATATATACCTGTCTGTCAATGCCCCTTTAATGTCAATTATGGATTTCACCTTCTGATGTGCAGTATTTCCCTGATCCAATCCCCAATGAGCATGGAACTGACGTTTTTCACAATCACTCTGAATCATGTCCCAGACATTGCAGCAATGCTGTGGACTGCAGTGAAGCAGGAAGGAACCACGCCCCATGCCTTAGTCTTGAGCATTGTATTTCTATTTGTGCCGAGCTGCCAACATGACCACATGTCTCAGAAGTTAGAGCCAAAAGCAGGCACAAAAGCATCAGCTCCAGCTTCCAATAAAGCCCATCCTTTATGTTTTGCAAGGACTATTGATCATCCCTCATCTCACTGGACCTTTGTATTTTACCACAGCCGTCATGGTTGAGTATCCAGGATGTTGATAACTATTCATGGTAATAAAACTGTGAGATGAAGCATTGATCTTGACCTAGTAAAACATATGTCACTAAGACAGAAAGGGAGACTTTGGGATTTTAGATTATTGGACTTCACTGCTGATTCTAACAAAAGTCTTATGATTTTTGTATACTTTATGCTTGGCTTAGCTGGTTTCAAGGAAGTTTCTGGAGCCACTTGCACCATAAATGAAAGCTATCTTTGCCCAAAGACTTTTATAAGGAAAATTGCAAACAAACCACATAGCTGCTGCCTCCTCCAGCTCCATCTCTTGCAGATTCTCATGTTACACCCTCTGATTTGGACACACTGCAGTTCCCCTTGTTTTAGTGGTTCTGACATCCCAAAGCCCTTGCACTGGATGTGCTGTGCATCTGCAAATCCTTTGCTGACTACCTCCAGTTCCTCATTCCAGTCCTAGTTTTTGTACAACTTCCTCATGAAGGACCTCTTGGACTATTCTTCGGACTGAGTTAACTACCTTTTCTCTGTTCTTCAGCATTCCATGCTTTCTATACCCCTCTCTGTCACAGGACCCTTAACCCTGTGTTCTAATCATCTGTCTACAATTCTGTCACCCACATTAGACTGTGAGTCTTTTGAGGCCTTGCGAAGACTGGACCTTGTTCATCATTTCATCCTCTGTTGCCAGCACAGTACCCAGTACAGATAAGAGCTCAAATGTTTGTTGCATGAAAGATTGAACAAATGAATGAGCAACTTTGAATTTTCACTAACAAGAAGTACCATTTGTCCCATTTGGAATGCCTAACGTCTTATTTTATAAATTTAGAATTCCTACAATTGATTCATATATTTGGTTTTCTTTAAATGCTTTCATATTTTCCCTATCTTCTTAGCTTTCCTCAGTTCCCCTACTCAGGAAAGAGGCCAGAAATTCATTTAAACCAATTTAATTTTAATTATCTGCAAAGCACAAATTTTCCACAGTGCCGTAACCCCCTGTTGGGAAGAGATGCTCCTAACAAGCACAGCCTCCAGGGCACGCAGATAGAAAGAGTGGGGAAATGGCTGCTAATCAGCTCGCACAACCTGGTGTCTCCTCAACTGACTTGGAGGAGTGTGCTCCATGCTGACTTTTCCTCCCAGGAGGTCACGTAAATCCCCTCAGTCCTCTGAGCATCTGAGTGTGTGTGCCAGTTGGGGAAAGTTGACACAGGTCTTAATGAATCAGTTTGGCGTGTGGAGGAGTGAGCGAAGTCTGCGTCCCATCATTTGACTTCAGCCACACTTCATCTTTCGTGTATCACAAATGAGCTGAACCAGACTTTTTTTTTTCCAAAAAGAATAAAATGAAATGCCTTTAACCATTCTGAACAAATGGCCTCACCGGGCTCCAAAGTGCTCAAACATTCAGCTCATTTCTCATAATCCATAAACCCACGACCTACATGGAATGATAAAGAATGATATTTGTACATGCTAAGTAACTTTAGCATGGGAAGAGTAAACAGGGAGATTGGATACAGCAAACTCAGCTTCTCAAGGTGAATAAACATACGGAATGACTTTTCTGGCCAAGCGTTTGGAACCAAGGGCAGTTAAAAACTCTGGTGACACTTACCTGGTTTCCAGAAACTTTGAGGAGAGAATTAGATGGACTAAATAGAAATTATATTTAAAAATAAGTAAATTAAACCCAACAGATTCTCCACCATAGGATAACTCATATATATTTTCACAGGGTGGGTTTCAATGAATAACTGATGATAGTGACCATTCACTTCAACTAACATTTATTTAGTGGCCTCCAAGTGCCAAGTGCTACACAAGGAAACTGTACAAATGCTATCTCAGGTGATCCTTACAATAACTCTACAAAGTAGGTGTTATTACCCTTCTCATTTTACAAATGAAGAAACAAACTCAGAAAGGTAATTGACTTATTCATGATTAAAACTATCTGCATGGCCCAGTCATAACTTTCATGTACTTTACCAACTTTGGTTGAAAATAATTTTATAATTTCTAAGGATGGGAAGAGATTCTTTCAGGATGGGCAGACACCAAAAGAAAGGGAACATCCCTGGGAGATATGCATTAAGACATAGTAAGCACAATTATTCTGAAAGCATCCACTAACACCTGTAAACTGACCTTTACTTGCCACCAGCTACATCTCCAGCTGAGTTCCAACTGCTCATAAAACACCTCTATATGTATGTTTGCCCATTTCCTGAAGTTTGACATCCTTAACCAGGTGACCTTCTTAACCTCACCCTGGAGAAATAGGTAATCTGTGTATATAAGGATATATATATCTACCCATGAGCCAGAGTCAGGTGGAGAAAAATAGTACAAGGCAGACAGGTTTTTATGATGTAAGGCATATGTTCCTGGGCTAGAGATGTGACTCTTCAAACCTGCCCTGCTTCTGCCAAGTATCTTGGAAAAAAGGGCAAGTTCCTTATATTTGCACACTCTAACTTCCAGGGCTCTAGCCTTGGATCTGACTCTGGTCTTCTGTGTGCTCTAACCTCATTTCCATCTGCTGTGCCTGCTTCTTACAATAACATGATGATCTGATCACAAGCCCTGATGGCTTCCTTCCCAGTCACTTTGTTTTGAAATTCTTAACTTGGACTTCACCTACGTCCGATTGAACACATCAGAGTGTTAATAAATAGATTATTGTTACTTAGGGCTGCTTCTCTGCCAGAAAACAAGTTGAAACCTTCATATGTACCATGATATTTACATTTTACAGATGATGAAATTGAGACAGGAAGATGTCAAACAGTTTTCTTAGGTCACATAACATACGTGATAAATTCAGAATTCTAACCTTCCCACTCATTCTGTTGCTACAGCTCGCGCTGTTAATCACTACACCGTAACACCTCCCATTGCAGTTAAGTAGAAAGACACCAAAAGTTCTCCCTGAAAATTGATAGCTATAATAAAATAATTTTGCCAGTGTCCCAGGCCAGAACTCTTTGAGATATCTTTGAATCAAATCTCTTCTTCATCCCTAATAGTCATTTGTCACCCAGCACTATCAATCCTTCCATCCAAAACTTCACTGCATTCCTTTCCTTTCTGCTTCTCTCAACCATCATTGTTGTAATAGCATTACAACTGGTATCCCCAATGTTAGCCTTTTTTCTCCCTGCCCTATCACATCCTACACATGTTTGTTAAACTAATCTTAAAATACCATACTCATCAGAAAAGATTGAAGCCTGAAGATGTTTAGCCTTTAAGGAGAAGATTTAAGGGTGATATGACAGCTGTTTTCAAGCACTTGAAGAGTTAGCTTTATTTGTATTTCCAGAGAACAAAATCATGATGACCTACATGGGATGGGGAAGTGAAATTTTTAAAAAATAATTTAATCTTGATAGGAAGAAGTAATTTTTATCAATGAAAGCCATTCAAAAACGGAGTAGCTGGCATATCACATTGTGATTCTCCCACTAATACATTCAGGCAGCAACTAAATGACTGCTTGCCAGAGTTATTGTAATGCCAAGACTTTGGACTCAATCGGCTCAAATACCTCTTACAACTTCTGGGTTTTTTAATTCTATAATGAGTCTCTGTTCAAAGGCCAAAAATGGCTCTCAAATTCATAACTCTGTATCCATCTAACCTTGCATCTTAATACTTCCCAGCATGACACTCTATTGCAGGTTACACCAAGCTTATCCCCCCAGCTGTCTGCCTTTGTTCAAGTAGGTTGACCCAGCCCGAATCCCTGTCTCCAAACCCTCAACCCCCTCAAATCATCTTCTTGTTTTAGTAATGTAATACTCCTGTAGAATTTCACCAAAATATATATTACCACTTTTGTGTTCTTTCTCCTGTCCTTCATTTAAGTCCTAATGTATTCATGCAGCCTACCTAGGAGAAAATACTTTATACTGAATTTTTTAAATCTAAATACCTACTATATGGGCTGTTAACCTTAGTGTCATCAATAAACTTAAGTGTTTACCTGGAAATTATATTCAAATTCTTATGTGAAAATGTTTATGTGCAATTTTCTAGTGGATGTAATTATCCTTGTATTTCACTAGCACCTCGATGAGATTTTTGTACCCAGAAAGGTTAAGAAAAATTTTGTTTGCATTTTTACTCATATCTCAAAGTTTAGCACTTAGCTCTTCTCTCTCTTTCACATTTTTTCACTAATATTCTCTCTTAGATTGTAAATCTCTTGAGGGTAGAGGTCATTTATTTATTTTTTTTTTTGAGGCCATTTCTCAGGATGACTGCAAATAGTAGGTGCAATAGTATCTATTATATCTTTCAAGATTAGAAAATTACTGCACAAAATTACCTTTTGCAACTGGGGTCAGAATCAGAATAAGGAGCAAATTTTGTCCCCACATTCTTTATGGCCAGGAGCAATATGTGTTTGCAATGAGTGGATGAGTGTTGCCATAGTTTGATCCTATTCTCATTAGCAAATCAACAGGTTTTTCTCCAAAAAGGAGTCACGAAATATGATTTCCATATGTCAAATTTCCAAGAAAATGCAAAAGACAAAGAAATGTAAAAATTCAATTTCTTTCGTTTATTAACCTTAGGCTGTGATCTCCTTTATAAAGAACAGAACAGCATCATGCCTGTATCCCAAGAACCTTGTACCTGGCAGGTGATTGAGAAAAGTTTATGAAGGAAGGAATGAATGTCACATCCACTACTAGAGTTTTCGGTTACCTCTGTGAGTTCTTTTAATATTTTAGATTGGACCTTGCAATGGATTGAATATTTATGTCTCTCCCCCAATTTATATGTTGAAATCCTAACCCCCAAGTGATGGTGTGAAGAAGTGGGGCTGTTGGGAGGTGATTAGGAAATGAAAGCAGAGCCCTCTAGAATGAGATCGGTGCCCTTATCAAGGAGACCCCAAAGAGATTCCTGCCCCTCCCCCCGTGTGAAGTTACAGTGAGAAGACAACCATCTACGAGGACACAGGACCTAACCAGACACCAAATCTGCTGGTGCCTTAATCTTGTACTTATCAGTTTCTAGAGCTTCTAAGAAGTAAATTTCTGTTGTTTATGAGCCACTTAGTCTATGGTGTTTTATTATAGCAGCCTGAACAGACTAAGACAGATGTGGAATTTCCAAAATAATCACTAAGTATTCACCTTCTTAATTCCTAACATACCGTGAGATATAAAAATATCACATCATGTTTCATCAAATTTGTCTGCCACAGATTTCCTGTTTGAGACATTTTCCATGCTAGAGGCAACTGAATTTATTTAATTTCCTGGTGCTCATAAGGAAGCATCTTTGATGCACTGCTGATCGTTATATATCCGTCCCTCACCCATTATGCAGTGAAAGACCTGCATGTGGAAGTGTGTGAAGAAGCTACAAAGGGAGCTAGTGATAGCCCACCAGGGCCACAGAAATAATGTCTCTAAGGCACAAGCCTGGAAGAAAGTCATCTTACCATACACCGGCTGGCAGAGCCAGGACTACCTTACACTTGCCCTGGACCTGTTCTGCTCTCTCATTTATTGGTTAAAAAAAATAATAATAATAATAATGAAAAGTAATTTGGTTCTCCATTCTTATACACATGCTTAACTGAAGAACAGTTACAAGCTTGCCCTTAAAGAACCTAGGAGAGTTCTGGGCACCTATGAGTTTTATCTTAAATGTGGAAGATGAACTGAGTGAAAATGGGATCCTTAACAATATCAGTGTAGCTCTGTGTTAAGTGTACCACCCAAGGTTTTAAAGTGCGCTCTCTCTTCACTGAGAACATTTGTGGCAGTGAACTCATTTTAGTAGCAATTCTTTAATAATGGTGTCTGTATGTTAACAAGGAGAGAGAATGGCTGACTTTTGTTAAATGCTTTTTCTCCTTACACTAGGAGCTGCTCTATTTTAAGTATCTAATATTAACATTCATTGAGCAGCAGCAATGAGCTAGAAATTGTATTGCATATAGACATGTTCTTGTTCTCAGTTGCTGCACTATTTGGTCAACAGTGGAATAATTAAGCATGTGGCAAACTACAATCTGAATTATATACAAAGGCACAGAGCTGGTTAAGCCTGGAAGTACTCTCAAGAAAAAGCAAACTGGCTAACATCAAAGTGCATATGTTTGAGCACTGAACCTGTCATCTGATTTTCAGCATCTGGTACTGGCTTTGCAGGGACTAGATGCTTCAGTGCAATATATGCTTATTGATGATGAACTCAAGTCTTGTCTGTTATTTCAGAATGGCAACAAAAAAGACTATCATTATCATTAATAAACTTTGTATTATGCTTTCCTATGAATTATATCATCTAAACCTCCCAATTCTCATCTGAGCTAAGGATTGTGGCAGACAAGAATTCTTAGGCCCATTACTAAGAAGTGACTTGCCAGGGATCACACAGCCAGTAAATGACAGAAATGAAATTTCAAATTAGGTCTTATGAGCCCAAACCTTGTGTACTTTCCACAACTTTAAGGAGCCTCAAGAAACATATATTTGTTTTGAGCCCTTGTACGAACAAGTCACCAATTTGGTTGTTGGGAATATAAAAGCATAAAATTGAATAATAAATAATGACTCCTCTCAAGAATCTTAGAATTTGCTAGGAGTAGGGGAAATAAGGCATGACCAGAAATATCCATGATACTAGAAAATATGGAATAAATGACATAGGAGCTATTCAAGGCAGGTATCCTGTGTGTTCAGGAGAAGAAAGTGGTGCTTGGCAAAGACTTCCTGGAGAAGGTAGCAGATAAACTGAACAATATTTGTTAACGTATGGACAAACATGATAGAAGTACAAAACAAATAAAGTAGTAGAAATCTCAGAAGAATAACAACATTTTGCCAGCTAGTGCGGAAGTATGTAAAAAACACAGAAGATATAATCTCTGTGCTCAAGGACCTTACAATTAAATTGAATAAAAAAGAACTACATATTTAAAATAACTGAAGAACAATCTAAAGCATCACATATAGCAATTGAATGGTGAACTGTGTAGCATAGGTAATAGAATACTGATGGTGCTCAGAAAATACTCCTTGCAGGTCTTAAGGTAAGTTTGTCCACCAAAAGAAAAGAAAGGAAGCACATATTACCAAAGGCAAAGGGAAGAGAGCATGAAAATAAGGACTGAAAATACTTTGGGGATTATTTGTTTGAATATTTATTGAGTTTCAGTGAACCCAATGCACACAGGACTAGGTTTACATTTAGAAATACCAGAGACAGTCATAAAAGTGTGACTAAAGAAAAAAGAGGCAGGAAACCAAGGTGGCAGTTATGCCTAGAAAGAGGAGCCACAACATCTGAGCTAAGTGGGGAAGCCCTATATAGGAGTTACAGCTCTGCCACAGGTTGTATGCTCTTGCTCAAACAACTCATTTAATCTCTGGTTCTCAGTTTTATCATCTGTAGAATGGAACTAATAATACCTGCCCTGTCTCAATCTCAAGTTTGTAGTGAGAATCTCATAAATTTTGTTGATTTCAACCAAATGTCGAAGAAACTTGAAGCACTTGCTACACTGCTGATGTAACGTCAAATGCTAAGTAGAAATACAGAGATAATAAAACACTTCAACCTATTCCCATACAGTCTAGCCAGACATTGCAATACATCCAGTCACTAATTTAACTAATATTTTTTGAGAGTCCACTAGATTCGAAGCACCATGCTTCTCACTGGAGATCCTAAGTCAAAAAAGACAGATTTAGAAGAAAACGTAGCTATAAATTTTTCTGACCTTGGATTGGCAATGGTTTCTTAGATATAACACCTAAAGTATAAGCATAAGATATGACGCCTAAAGCACAAGTTAAATAAAGTGGACTTCATCAAAGTTAAAAACTCTTGTTTTTCAAAGGACTCTATCATAAAAATGCAAAGACAACCCAAGGAATGGGAGAAAATATTTGCAAGTCATATATCTCATGGGGTCTAATATTCAAATATATAATAAACTCTGATGATTTCACAATAAAATGACAAATAACCCAATTTAAAATGGCATAAAGAATTTGAATAGACATTTCTTCATAGAAAATATACAAATAGCCAGAAAGTATATGAAAAAATTCTCAATATCATTATTCATTACTGAAATGAAAATCAAAATCCCAATGAGATACCACTTTACACCTACTAGGATGACTATAATCAAAAAGATGGACAATAAAAATTGTTATTAAGAATGTGGGGTACCTTAGTCCATTTGGGCTTCTATAAGGAAATATCACAGACTGGCTAGTTTATAAACAACAGGAATTGATTTATCCCAGTTCTGGAGGCTGGGAAGTCCAAGATCAAGGCACCAGCAGATTCAGTGTCTGGTGAAAGCCTGCATTCTTATAGATGACACCTTCTTGCTCTGTCTTCACATGGTGGAAGGGACAAGGGAGATCTCTGGAGCCTCCTTTATAGGGGCACTGATCCCACTCATGAAGACTCTGCCCTCATGACCTAACCACCTCCCAATAGTCCCACCTCCTAATACCGTCACATTGGTGATTAGGTGTCAACCTAAATTTTAGGGAGACACATTCAGACCACAGCATTTGCCCCTGGCCCTCTGAATTTCAAGTCCTTCTCACATGCAAGATACATTCATCCCACCCCAATAGCCCCAAAAGTCTTAACTGTTTTAGCATCAATTCAAATGTCTACAGTCTAGAGTATCATCTAAATATCATCTAAATCAGATATGGTAAGAATAAAGGTACTATTCATCCTGAAGCAAATTGTTCTCCAGCTGCGAACTGTGAAATCAAACAAGTTATGTACTTCCACAATACAACGGTGGGACAAGCAGAGTATTCCCATTCCAAAGTGAGAAATAGTAAAGAAGAAAGGGGTAATGTGTCCCAGGTAAGTTTAAAACCCAACAGGGCAAACAATATTAAATCTTAATGTTCCAAAATAATCTTTTTTGACTTGGTGTCCCACCTTCCAAACACACCATGGCAGAGTTTGGGCCCCCAAGGCTTTAGGTCCTACCCTCACGGCTTTGCTGCACATAGTCCAAGCCACAGCTCTCATGCATTGGAGTCTGGTGCCTGTGGCTCTACTGTGCTAGAATCTCATGTTGGTGGCTCTACCAGTCTGGGGTCTCTGGGGTGGCCCTGACCCCAGGGCTCTACTTGGCATTAGCTTAGTAGGGACTCTCTATAGTGGCCTTACCCTTACAGTGACCTTCTGTCTGAGACACTTGTCTGAGGTTCTGAGAGGCTCTCTCCTTCAAAACCTCAGTGGAATTAGCCACACCCCCACAGCTCATGCACTCTGAGAGCCAGCAGAGGTGGCACCTCAAGGATACTATCAAGATTTACCATCACTGCCTTCCAAAGGGGCATCCCCTGTGGCCTGCACCACCCCCAGGCCCACTGGAGCTGAACCTGGGGCAGCTGAGGATCACTGTGCTAGAATTTGAAGAGCAGAGCTTTGAAATTAGTTTGCCCTCTTAAGCCCTGACACTCTGGGTATGTGATGGGAAGGGCAGCACTAATAATCTCCGAAATGCCTTTGGTATCACTCTTTCATTGTCCTGATGAATAGCACCTTGATAATCCCTTCTAATCTGCCTCTTTAGCAGTCTCTTAGCCATGCCACTGGTGTTCTCTCCTGCACTCTATTTCTCATATTTTACATGTTTAGGATAAGAATTTTCCAAATCTTTAAGTTTTGCTTCTCTTTTGATTAAAAATTTTATCTTTAAATAGTTTCTCTCTTCTTGCATTTTACTATAAACATTCAAGGGAAGCTGTACCACACCTTCAACACTTTGCTTAGAAATTTCTTCCACCAAATATGCTCACAAGTCCTACCTTCCACAAAACAGTAGGACATGAACACAATTAAGCCAAGTTCTTTGCCACTTTTTAACAAGAATGACCTTTCCTCCAGTTTCCAATAACAGGTTCCTCTTTTCCATCTGAGACCTCATGATAATGGCCTTTACCATCTATATTTCTACCGACAATCTGTTCACAACCACTCAGATATTTCTAAGAATATTGAGATTTTCTCTATAGCTGTCCTTGTCTGAGCCCTTACCAAAATTGCCCTTAGTGGTCCATTCACAGCAATGTATGCTTTTTCTAGCATACATCTTGAGATTCTTCCAGCCTCTACCCAGTACCAAGTTCTAAAACCACTTCCACATTTTTAGGTATTTGTTATAGCAGCAAACCTACTCTCAGTACCAATTTTTGCCTTAGTCCATTCACATTGCTATAACAAAATACCATAGGCTGGGTAGTTTACAAACAACAGAAATTTATTTCTCATGGTTCTGGAGGCTGGAAAGTCCAAGATCAAGGCACCAGCAGGTTCAGTGTCTGGGGAGGGCCTGCGTTCTCATCAATGACACCTTCTCACTCTGTCCTCACATGGTGGAAGGGACATGGGAGATCCCTGGGACCTCTTTTATAAGGGCACTGATCCCATTCATGAGGACTCTGGCCTCATGACCTAATCACCTCCCAACAGCCCCACCTCCTAATACTATCACACTGGTATTTCCGTGTCAACATATGAATTTGGGGGGTAGGGGACAGGGACACAAACATTCAGACTATAGCATGGAGAAATAGGAACCTGCATACATTGCTGGTGGTAATATAAAAATGATGTAGCCACTTTGGAAAATAGCTTGGTAGTTCCTCAAAAAGTTAAGTATAGAGTTATATGACCCAGCAATTCCATTCCTGGGTATGTTCCCAATAGAATTGAAAACATATATTCACACAAAAATGTTTATATGAATGTTATTGGCAGTATTATTCCTAATAGCCAGTGGGAAAAAAATAAATGCCCACCAATTGATGAATGGATAAATAAAATATGAAAAATTATTTAGCCATTAAAAGGAATGAAGTACTGGTACATGCTACAATATGGATGAAGCTTAAAAATATCACATAAGTGAATGAAGCCAGTCACAAAAAGCCACATATTGTATGATTCCATTTATATGAAATGTTCAAAATAGTCAAATTCATAGGAATAAAAAGTAGAATAGCAGTTGCCAAGGAAAGGGAGGTGGGAATAGAGAGCGACTATTGGGCATGGATTCTTTTTTGTGGTGCTGAATTGCTCTGGTAGTGGTGATGGTTTGCACAACCTGGTGAATATACTAAAGTATACATTTTTAAAGGGTGTATGTTATAGTATGTGAATTATTTCTCAATTTTTAAAAAGGGCCACATTCCTGGATATGGGAAGTGGTGGAGGAATGGCCGCTTCCCATTCAACGCTTTATTGAGAGGTGAATTCTAGTGGCAGTGGCTGCCTGAGCCTGTCTGGTCTCCATCTTGGAGGACCCACCTTCCCCCTTGTCCAAATCCACATTTTTTTTCTAAATCTCTTAAGTGCATTTCCCTATCTCCATGCACAGTTTTCTCTTCTGGATGTTAATGCTCCATGCACTGAGATGTCTCAACAGCATACAGGGCCCAACCCACATGGGCACTCCACTGACCAGCTATTTGTCACACAGTGTAATGGTCCAACTGAGTTTAAGGAAATAAGAACCAACACAGAGTAAGCAGTGGCTGGTCGCCTTTGCAACGTGGTCAGACCTGGGTTCTTAGACATGAAAAATAATTTTAGAGGACCTCTAGAGATTTATTTACTGACTTACAGAAGAGTACTGTAAAGACTGGAGAGTTAATCACTCAACTGGTAGAATGTCAATGCCATGGCAGCACGGGTCTTCTTGCCTGTCATGTTCACCACTGTAACCTAGAACAGTGCCTTGCACTTACTAGACATTAGTATTTGCTGAATGAATGAAGGGTAACATGCTGCTTTTCATTATGCCTGACTCTTTTATGAGGTATGTCCTGTCCTCTCTTGTTTTACCACTTACTGTACACTCAGTCATTGCTCTTGACCAAGGAGGGACTGTGTGGCAAATGTTGGTCACTATTAGTCATTCGTTTGACCAGTTTTTACTATTCAGTTCAGGTGACGTCAAGAGGTATTAGTAAAGTACTGACTAAGAACTGTGATAGAGCAAGTGTCCCTGTCCCTCTCCCTTCTCTCTCTCTCTCTCTTTTTTAGAGATAAGGTCTCACTCTGTCACCCAGGCTGGAGTGCAGTCATGCGATCACAGCTCACTGCAGCCTTCAACTCCTGGGCTAAGTGATCCTCCTGCTTTAGCCTCCCGAGTAGCTAGGACTACAGGCATGTGCCACCCCATTCCACCACAGCTAATTTTTTTTAATTTTATTTTTGTAGAGACAGGGTCTCACTATATTGTCCAGCCTTCTCTTTCTCTTTTAGGAGTGTTCTGGAGATCCAAGAGCTTACAATCTCATGAGCCAATTAGACAGAAAGTGCTTGATTGTTTAGTAAGTACAATAAGTGCTGTAGAAATTTAGAGGAGAAATCAATTTGGATTAAGATCTTTATTGAATCAACTTCATGTAGACCATGAAGTGTAATTAAGCTTTGCATAGGGAGGAGATAATATTCTTTGCATGGAAAAATGCCTAAGCAAAGATTTAAAGCCCAAAATGAACAGAGTGCTTGGAGTGGAAAGTTTGTATTTGGGAACATTAGGAAAATGTAGAGTAAGGGTGGTGTGATGGAAACTATGGTTTATGATTATTTGGTTGTTGTTCAGGGTCATGGGATCTTGCAAAGAGATAACCAGATGCTGTAATGTTAAACAGATAAAGTTGATATGAACCAGGGTTAATGTGTTGGCAGTGGGACAAGAAAGAAGGAAATAAATTATACATAGATGGGGGAAATCACAGAATATGGTAGCAGATTTCATGTTGTCAATGGAGGAAGGAATCAAATATGACAGATTTTGAATCTAGACATTTGCTTACAGATGTGAAAGTTGGAAAAGGGGGGTTGTGAGTCAGAATTCCTTCTAATCAAGAAGTGTACAACACAATGAGAAGAAAAGAGAAAAAAAATCACTGCATTACTTTGCACTACTTGCAGTGCAAAACATTTATTGTTCAGTATAATTAAGCATTGATGAGTTTTGTCACACATATAGGGAGAGATGAAAAAACTAGTATTTATTGAGCACTCAATACATGCCAGGTATCATTTTAAGCATTTTACGTGTCAGCGACTCATTTAATCCTCATGACAAACGTTTGAGTTAGTGCTATTATTACCCTCCATTTTTTTCAGACAAGGAAACTAAGGCACAGAGTGGTAAAGAAACTTGCCCAAGGTTATACTAAGTGTAAATGACAGAGCTAGGATTTGAACCCAGGAAGTCCAGCTATGGCATTCATATTCTTAACTACTAGGCAATACCATTTCTTTAGAAAGTCTAAGGCACACTACACATATAAAAGTATTAATAACAGATCTCAGTTCATGGAATCATTGAATCTTAGGTTTGAAAGTTCATCTAGTACCACCTCCTTGTTCATGCCTGAAGTCCCTAGACAAGACTCTTCCCAAATGATCTTTGCACCCAGCCTATATTGCATACTTCCTAGGAGAGGGAAAACTCAGTATTGGCCCAGAGAATTTATTTCATCTTTGAATGGCACTGGCTATTTGTTTGTGTGGTATTCTTTCTTTTTTTATTTGTATAAATTTATAGTGTACATGTATGTTTATCATGGCACTGGCTATTTTGAAAGTTCTTCCTTGCATTAAGATTATATGCTTTTTAGATGAAGAAGCACTTCCTTGACGATAGTTCTGTCTTGGGTCAGGTTGTCTAGGAGCATAGCTTGAGATGGGGATTTAGGTAGATGTGATTTCTTGACAGAAGGCTCTTAAGGATAAACCTATAAAAGAAGGAAGAGAATGGGTTAGGGAAGTAGAAAGACCCAAGCAAAGAAGTGGTCCCAGTCGAGTACATTCCTGGCCCCATATACAAGGGTAAGGCTCTCTAAAGCATGAGCCGCACCACAGAATTGATGGACTTGAAGCATCAATCTGTCATAAGCCACAGTGGTGATGGAGGGATTTGTAACTCCCCGGGCAAGGCAGCCAGGAGAAGGGGGCAGGGCCACTGCAAGCCATTAGTAGCTAACACAGCAGAGAAGGTATGGTGCACAGGCCTGTGAAAGCAGATCTAGGGGATGCCACAGCATCTCCTCCACTCCCACAGTGCCTAGCGAAGTTGTTGAGCATGGTGGCTGGGGCAGGGAACCCAGAGTAAAGCAAGTTGTAAAATCTAAGTCTACTTTTAAGCCTCTGCAATCTACTGCCTACTAGCTGTGTGACCTAAGCCACTTAATGTCCCTAAGCCTGTTTCCTTATCTGCAAAATGGCATAACAATGCTTACTTCATAGGTGTGTAGTGAAGATCAAGAGAAATGGCACACAAAATACATTTAGCACTATGCTTAGCACATAATTAATGCCCAATAAATAGCAGTTATTACATAACAAGTATACATTAAATACCTGTTGATATGAAATTTTGCCTTTTCCTTCCAAAGAAAAGTGAAAGTTGAATTACTTTTTTAGCCACCACCAATTTCAAACCTTACAATTTCCTTTTATTTCTAGCCCCTGTAATATGATGCCAGCATTTTCTCAACATAGTTTGAATTCCCACTGTGAAAATTTGAATTTTGTCCTAAAATCCTCTTGCTATTCATGGAAGCCATTACCTCCAGAGGAATAGTCTTTCAGCTTTGCCTTTTTGTCCCATCTGAATTAAGTTTTCATTCTGGACTATCATAAATCCATCAGTGTCTGACTTTTTCTTTAGTGGTGGTGAGTACCAAAGTCTGGCTATGAATCCATGTCCTGCTGTAATTATTTCAAATGCATTCCAGGTTACAGGGTTATCCCTGTTAAAGGCATTCTTATAAGAATCTGGTATTTTGCCAGGAAAAGGCCTATGGTCCAGCTGCCCAAACACATGACAGCAAGCATCTGACATAAATCAAATGATGAAACTGTTGTTTGCTAGATGGACGGCTATGTCAGTGACAGGGAACTGGACAGATCACAGCTTGATGCTGACTGGGTAGAAAACTGGAGCTATATCATGACCAGCACAGAACACGCTGGAGAAAATCTTCTCATTCACTAAGGGTAGAGAGGTCCATCCCAGTGGGCAAGCAGCTGCGCTGGGCACAGCATTGGGGGTACACACAACACCCACAAAAGTTGCAGGCAGTCAATGCAGAGAAATGACATCTAGCAGGAAAATCTTCCTGCAGAACACGTCCTGGCCTCCAAGGGACTTTCGGTAGTGAACTGACTTGCCATTTTACTCTCCTCCCATCCTCAGCTGCTGTCCTCTAGGCCATATGCCAAGGCAAGGGTTCTTCAGCCCCAGCACTCTTCCTATGCAGGGCAGTAATGTTCTTTTGTTCATGCATTCATGCATTCATTCAAAGAATATTCACTGAGTGCTTAGTAGGCATTAGAAATACCAGGTCGAAGATGGTTTTAGAAAAAAGGAGACCAAAGGTGGTGACTGAGTTTAACCCCTGCACACTACAAACTCTGCCCCACCCCTTTAATGTTATGACTATTTAAAAGAGAAATTCTGGAGAAAAAGCTCCTTACTTCCAGTACTAAATCAATAATGGTGGAAATGTAGACACTGTTACATAAAGAGACAATTGGGGGCCTCCCTGGCCCTTGGAAAATCATGCCACTTAAAGAGGTGACTATTCAGCCTGGAGGAAGGCAGGCGCTCTCTCTGCTTGGACAATGTAGAAAGCAGTTACATTGAAATCCAGTGCCTCAAATGAACCCTAGATAGTGCCCATCTATGTTCAAGTTTACCCTGTGGAGTCAGTGTCCAGTGACTCCACTTCCCACTCTGTGAAATGGGGATGCTGTCACACACAAGGCTGGCAGGCACCAGGGAGGCAGGAAACACTGTTATTTGCATTATCTAATGGATTCATTTCCAACTGTTAGTTTTTCTTGTATGTTTGAAATACTCAGCCAATAATAATGAGATGGGATGTGACAACTAAAACTCTCCAATTTAGCAAGATTCATTTTGCAAAATCATCACAGAGCATCTGAATCACTGCCTAGCAGAGTAGAACAACATCTGGCAAACAAGCAGTGATGTATTATAATGTTTTTAGCACCATATGGCAATATGTCTTCAAAGTCACCTGCAGGTTGAAATGAAAATCCCATTTTATAAGTACCTCAGGAAAATGGGGGAGTGGTGGGGAATGAAGGGGTGTGTTGGAACAATACGACATGGGCACCAAAAGCATGTGCTGCTGACTGTTAAAGCAAATGTTAAAATAGCAACACATTATTAAGAAGACAAAATAACAAGTTGTCTAAAACCTTTAACTGCCATAAAGTGTAAAAAACCAAAGCCTGATCTATCAAACTACAAGATCATATTATCTAGGCACAATTAAAAGTGATTAAAAGTTACTGTGGTTGGGCTTAATTGGGATTCTTGCCCTTTTATATGAGAAACAAAATCAAGAAGGCAGTGTCAAATAGGACCTTAAATGTTAGGTGAGTTTATTTTTTTCTTGTTTTGTTAAAGAAATAGATATAGCAATTCTGACATTTTCTCTTCTTCTGATAATGAATTGTCCTGCCAACCCTCTAGGGTAGAGAGCACAGCCAGAAGTATCAGAGACATCTCTCTGCTCCAGCTTCTCCCCAGCCTGTCCCCTGCATCCTACTGTCTTCCCACTCATAGTTCTGGCCATCATCACCCCAGTGTCACCCTACACACACCAGCTTGGGGGTGAGGGCAGGGGGAGCAGAGTGAGAACAAACACAAAACGACGACTATATAGTTCACTGCCTCCTACCCCAGCTTCCTTAAATTCTTCCAAAAGTTCCCAAAAGTCCTCAGAGAGGTGACCTCCATGTGCTGTCACATTCTCCCCTCGGCAACCTGCTGCATTCCAGCAGTTTCCTTCTGTGCTAGGCTATTTCATAAGTGCCCACCAAAGTGATGCCTGCTGCAGGACCCACCTCTGTCCATAACAAAAGTGCCAAAGCATCCTGTCATCTTCCTTGTTCCAAATGTGGCATGTGAGATCAGCGCCTCTGACCACTGGGTGCCATGTTCAATGAGCTCCCATAGCCTTCATGCCAAGTGTCCTGTCCGTCTGTCCCATGGCCCACAAGGCTGTGGTTACTAGTGCTCTCCACACCTTGTGAATTTGCTCTTCTGTCCCTAGGTCTTTCTCTCGGTTTCAGGCATGACTCTCTGGGGTTATATTACCAGAAAATATGACTGACCAATATTTCTGCACCCTGACCCTGACCCACTGCCCTTAAACCAAGCTTGAAACTAATTATGCTTATAAAAGTAATAATAACAGTCATAATATATTCAACTTGTGATATTTGCCAGGCACTCTATTAAGCACTTTATATGTTAATACATTATGCCAACCATTATCTCAAACACTTAGAGAAGTTGCACAGCTTATGAGAGCTCAGAAAGTGAAGATGCAATTCCAAGCCTGACTTCAGAGTTTTACTCTTGTCCACTACATATACTGCCTTTAACTCTCCAGCTCTTTCTTCCTTTAGAATATGTTCATTTCCAGGTAAATCTTTAGGTCCTCATGGAAATAAATTTCGGGAATCAAAATATGGCAAGAAATACATGACTGAATTCTGGATGAGCAGCACAGCTTCGTTTTTCAAGCGGAGACCTCACTACAATGGGAATAATGCCTTTTATTTGTGTGTTTCTTCATATTTTTCAAAGTTATATCTCATTTGCTCCTCACACTAGCTCTCTGCTCTGGGAAGGACAAAATAATTATCCTGAACATGCAGACGGGCAAATATCATGCCAAATTGTTCAAGTGGAACCTGAGCTTAGGTCTTCTGAGCACTTTGTTCTCTTTGAAGACACCTATGGTGCCTCCCCCATGCAAGTTGGCAGGCAAAGGAGGCCCCAAATAGAGGTTTTCATGCGTTGTTCCCACCAGTCCCCTACATGTATCCTGTGCTACCACCAGAGTAGACTTTGCTGTTCCCCTCTCTCCACACCTCCCCACCCCTGGGTCTGTGCTCCTGTTTATTCCTTCTTCCTAGAATGTTCCCTATTCCCTTGCAGATCCCAAATCCCACCTCCACGAATGGAGCCTCTCTTTGACTCTCCTTCACTTTCATAGGATGTTGTGTGCACCACTCAAGTGGGTAATAATTCTAAATTTCTGGTTATTGTGGTTATTTGAATATTTGCCCTATTATACCCACCATTTTAGATTGTAAATTTGTCAAGGGAGGGCCTCAGCCTCACATCCTTGCACCGTTTGCTGTACCTCAGAGGGTGCTCCTGTCCCAGGGAGGACACTTAGCCATTTGAACTAAAATAACTTTAAATGGTGCCTCTTTGTTAACAGATTATATTTATGATCAACTACAATACATTCCTTTTCCCCTGGGAGTCTCCATATTTTCCCCAGAAACAAGGGCACTTTGAAGTCATTCAGAGCCTTTAATTTAGTCCTCCCTTGATGGAGTTTGCTTCCCAGTTGGTTCAATCTATTCTTTAGAAGTCTATTTCCTTATGGATTTATAGCCTTGAAAAACTTTTTTTTCCTACCTTAAAAATCTTCCCGATTATTTATTGGGGCTGATTCATATCCAGTGCATTTATATTGTTTTCTTATCAAAAGAAAATATCCTATTACATTTCAGACAAAATAACTTCGTTTTCCTCAAGCTCCAAAGTGATTTATGGTGTATATTGTATATATGGGAAAATTAAAGTTTTTTATAAATCAAACAAAAATATTTGGCACGGCAATTTCATAAGGCTAGCACATCAGAATTGTTTCTGCCTCGTTTTGGCTTCCTATGCTATGTCCAGCAGCAGCAGTGTGGCTCACAGCCAGGGTTACCTATGAGCTGAATGGCAGACTCCTGCTCTTGCATTGATATTCCTTCTTAGCCTTATGTGGATCCATTGGTTATTCCTTTGAGAGCTCTTGGTTTGCCAACATTAAGGTTATTAAGTATGAAATGTCTGATTTCCTTAAGTTTGACAGTTGATATCTCTGATACTTCTTGTTTTATTTTCATTGTGAAGGTACATCCTCAGTCTTGCAAATGCACATTGTGGCTTGTGATTATCTTTCAAATTATTTTTTAGAGCAACTTTTGTGAAACCACGGATAAGTCAAAGATTCATGTTGTTTTTTAATATGAGTTCCGTCGTGGAACCAATGCAGCACAGACAGCTCAAAATATCAACAAAGGGTTTGGGAAGGATGTGGCTAATGAACACATAGTATGTCGATGGTTTGAGAAGTTCTGTTCTAGTGATTTTAATCTTGAAAATGAGCCACATGGGCTACCTGAGACCAAAGTGAATAATGATCAACTTAAATCTGTAGTGGAAGCAAATTCATCTTAACCTACATGTGAATTAGCAGCAAGGTTTGACATTACTGTTGCAACAATATTGGACTATTTGAAACAAATCGGCAAGGTAAAGAAGCTGGATAGATGTGTACTGCATGGATTAAATGAGCATCAGAGAGAAATCGTCTCGAAGCTCGCCGTTCTTTGCTGTCACGACATAAAGGCAAACCATTTCTACACCGTGTTGTGACATGTGATGAAAAATGGATTCTTTTTGACAATCACAAGCGTTCAGCAAAGTGGTTGGATAAAGATGAAGCACTAAAACACAGTCCAAAACCTAATATTCATCAAAAAAAATCTAATGGTGTCAGTTTGATGGTCCAGTGCTGGTATTCTCCACTACAGCTTCATGAAACCTGGTCAATCGATTACAGCTGATGTTTACTGCAACCAATTGGATGAAATGATGATGATGCTTGCACTTAAGCAGCTGAGATTGGTCAATAGAGACAGGCCAATCCTCTTGCAAGACATGGCTCAACCACATGTCACACAAACAACACTACTCAAACTATAGCAGCTGGACTTGGAAATTCTCTGTCATCCACTATATTCACAAGACCTTGCACCGACTGACTACCACTTCTTCCAGTGGTACCACTTCTTGCAAGGGAAAATATTCAATTCTCACAAGCTGTGGAACACGCCATTCGCCATTTCATCGCCACTCACTCTCCAGATTTCTCAGCTACTGGCATAAACAAGCTACCATTAAGATGGCAAAACTGTGTCAACAGTTTATGTGCATACTTTGATTAATTGTACTGCTTCTTGTTTGAGATATAATAAACTACACTTTTGATTTGAAATCAGACATTTCATAGACAATGACCTAATACATAGAATTTAGAGAAAGACTACATGGAAAAAAGTACGGTCTTTCAAAACCATATTGCCAGAGATTTTGTTTTTCTTTTTAATACATTTTGCTTTTATTTACAAACACATTTTATTTAATACATGCAGATGGTAAGTTATTTATACTAAAAAGCATACAAGGAAAATTGTGCTCCTTTCCCACCTAGCTCCTACTCCCATACTCCCGAGACAACCATTGCTAGTGTTCTTTGTACATTCTAGACTACAGGTTCAAAAAGAAAGCAGAGAAATTATAATCAGATTCAACACCAGTCAACCAACAGTCCTCCACTGAGTCCCTGCTAGCCTCCAGGTACTTTGCTAGGTGCAGCCACTGGGCCCCTCCCTGTTCTACAAGGCATATAGCTCTGGAAATACAATAAGCAGGGTGTTAGACACAGTGTAATCAGTGCTGGAATCTGTAAGTGCCAGGTGCTAAGGGAAATCGCAGACTTCCCAGAAGTGGTAAAAATATTTATGAGGGCTCCAGTAGGGAGAATTTTGTCAGGCAGAGAAAAAGGAAATAGTGAGCCCCAGGAATAGTTTGTGCTAAGTCAGGAAGTGAGAGAGAATGCCTGGCAAGTTTCACAATCAAAAATGATCAGTTTGGTTAAAATCTGTATTTGAGGAAAGATGGGCAAAAAATAAAAAAGAGGCTAGAAAGGAAACAGTAACTCAGTGGCCACCTTCCATGCTCCTCACGATTATATTGTAAGAAGAATGCTGCACATGAAATAAGAAAACCAAATTTTAAATGCTAGTTTCTTACCTAAATACTTCAGTTACCTCGCATGGAAAGAAAGAAAAACCAAAGCCACCTCATAAGGTTATGGAAAGAATTAAAGTCAATTATATAATTTATGCAAGGATGCCTAAAATAGTGCCAGGCAAATATTAATATAGTAAAACCCAACAAATGCTAAAAGAAAACAGAAAAGATTATTGTAGCCCACTGGAATTTCCTCTGGCACATCCTCATCTGGCAAAGCCTCAAATGCAAGGTTCTGAAATGCCAGGACACTAATCAAGGGGGAGAATGGCCCACCCCATCACCCCTCCTGGGAAATCCCAGAGACCATGTTCTCCTGCACTAGCCTGGTTCCACCTTAAAGACTAGCCCACTTGGAAGATTTTCCAAAGTGTATTATAAGACAGTACACTGTCTGCCTCCTAAGACCTGATATTATTTAAAATATTACTAATTAAACAAATGAATACACTATTACACTTGGGGAATGGAAAAAAGTCCCTATGGCTTGGGAAGCAAATTAAGCTCTTAGTCATTTATATGAATCTCCTGCTTTTCAGGCTGAAGTTGTAAAACTGGCAAAGGAGTTACTTCTTAAAAGATTGCTTGCATTCTTACTTACTCAAGAATGCTTTTGTCACCATGGATAAACAGACATCCTAACAGAAAAGCTGCTTAAAAATGGGTTATCCTCAGAGTAACAGAACCCAAGTTCTTTAAATGGTGGTGCTTGGTTTGGCATCTTTTTTGAGAATTTCTACACAGCAACTGATATTGTGCAGAAGACTAAAGAATCACACAGTTGTGTATTTTTACCCTCTAATTACTATTTAATTTGCACTTCAATGCTTGCAAAATGAGTGTGAAAAATGAAAATTAAGTAGCAATTAGAGGGTAAGAGACATAATTGTGTGATTTCTAACATCAAGCACAGAGTTTCAATAGTAAGGGCAAATTAGCTATGACAGTTCAGGCATCTGACCCATTTTGGGCCTATGACAGAAGCATTTGAAATGCCAGGAGCTATAGTTTGGAAAGAGTTGAAGAGATCAGACTTGACATGGGAACATGAATTTATTGTCAAGTCTTCTGGTTTTCTGCAGTTAGAACCCTATAACTCCTTTAAAGAATTTTGTAGGCATTATTTAGGCATACCAAGGACAATGCAGACCTCTATCTAATGAATTGTACATGATCTATAACTTACAAAAACTCACTAAGTAAGCAATCTTGGCCATGCTACAAATGATGGTTCATTTGTTCATTCATTTATTCAGTTCATGGGAATTTCTTGAGCACCTACTGAAAAATCAGGCAAAATACTAGACCCTGGAGATTCAAAGATACGTAAGACATGGTCTCTGACTTCAAGGAACTCATAGTGTAGTATACCTAGTGCTACAGAAAATAATAATTATTACCAAAAATAATTTTGTTGTATAGAGAAGAGGTGAGTTAAAATTTGATCTGTTCTAGGTATCAAATACACCACGTACACTGCTGGTGGAGATATGAATGTAACCAAACAATTACGAATGCGAATCCTATGAAAATTGAGACCATTGCCCATCTAAATTGACCAACAGAAAAGAAGCAGCTGATGGAGGTGGATTAATTATTTAGTAACTCTTGCAGATTCAAACACAGAATCAATCTGAATTAGTTAAGGAAAAACCATATTTATTCTTTAGGAGACAGTTTTTGGGTTTAGAACCTAATATACAGCTACAGGGAATTGCTTCAGCTGCAACGCTTATGATCTCTGTAACCCCAGGTCGAGCCCTCTATACCTATGGCTGTTGCTGAGGGAGGCTGCTGCTGATTTTCAAAAGCTAAGCTGAGAGAGACGATGAGGAGCACCTGCGCTGGATAAACGCAGAGCTATTAAAAATCAAAAAGAAAAAGCCAGTATGGCTGCAAAGATAAATGAAAGATTTCAAGGCTAATTAGTGGTTTACAGTCTTTTAACAGGAAGTGGCCTTAGAGATTGCCCAGATCCCTGATTTTAAGAATGAGGAAACTTAAACCAAGGGGGAAAAAATTCAGTACTTTGTCAAGGGCTACACACGTCATAGCAGAGCTAAAACTAGAAAAGGGACTTCTGACTCCTTGTCTAGGACACTTTACCCTGCATTGCATTATATGCTTAAACAACAGTTAAGGTTTGGGGATAATATATTTTAAAGCAATCTCTGAATAAATACATGATGCTAAAAGCCACACATCTGGCAACAAAGAAATACAAAGAGAAGATGATGTAAGCTAATGAAGCAAGATTACATAAAGAGAGTGGTTGTCTTTGTGATTAACCTTAAAAGACCTACAAGGTATGTACTAGTGAAAGGGAGAGAGAAGAGTATTCTAGATAAGACCAATTCGATTCCATTCAGCAAACATTTTATTGAGTGCTTATTCTATGCCAGGTAATACGCTGGGAGCTGGAAATACATAGTCAATTTTGATAAGATCTCTATTTTTAAATATTCTAGCCAGCAAATGCACAATGGATAAAAATTCTGTTGGAAGGAGGTGGGACAAGAGACTAAGGTATTCTGGAACTACAGAACAGGGATACATAAATCAGACATGAGATCAGAAAAGACTTCCTAGAGGTGGCAATATTTGAACCAGATTCTGAAAGACAAGCGGTCGTTAGCTGAACCAAGAAGGGAAGGAGGGAATTCTTAGTAGACACAAAGTATGAAGACACAAAGTATTAAGACACAAAGGCAAGAAAATCCACGTGTCACTGGGGAACTGCAAGAACCCTCTATGTGTCTGGAGCCAGCTGTGGCAGGGAGTGAGGTTAGAGCCGGAACCAAAAATGCATTGATCCATGAGTGGCAGAGATGGGCTCCAGGAGCAAATGATAATTCATATGCAAATCTTTGCTTACACATTTTTCTGTTTTGTAAGATTCTCAAATAAGTTCAAGATCTAAAAGGGCTAATACCCAATGAGGAGAGGGACAAATGGGGGCCATATCATGATGAGGCTTGTGTGCCACTGTGCCACCTTTGAACCTAATTCTGAAAAGCATGAGCATCACTGAAGCCTCAGAAGCAGGGAAATGGCATGATCGGATTTGTGTTTTAGAAACATCAGCTTGGCAGAAGGGTAGAAGACATATTGGCAGGAAAACAGAATGGAAACAGGGAATCTAATCAGTAAGCTGTGACAATAATCCAAGTTATCAGAGAAGAGATTTGGACCCAAAGTAAAGTAGCAGCAATGATACAAAGATGTGGGAGATAATGCCACGGGACTTGATGGCTAAGGAAACGTGGAGGAGGAGGGGAAGGATGAGGGAGAGGTAAAAGAGCATGTCTTGTCCCACTTTCAAATTTCTTATTTGAGTGACACGGAGGATGGTGCTGTCATTAACTGTGAAATAGGGAGAACTTAACTTATCAGCATTTGGATGCCACAGGAGTGAATGGGACCTTCCAAGAAGCATTTTGGGTGAAAAGTGGACTGAGTAGGGTTTCCTTAGGAAAATAGCTTTAAGAGACAGGGCGGGGGCTGTGAAGGGAACCGAAAGATAGAGTTGGTCAGAAAACCAGAAACAAAATACAGGAAACATAAAGGGTGCAGAGAGGTAGGAATGAGTAAAATGTGATGTGGAAAGAAAAAGTGTCAGAACAGCCTAGTTGGAGGTTGCAGCAGAGTCGAGGTAAGGTACGTGCAGTAGTTCCTTGTAAGGTGGGGTCCAGTTGAGAGAAGGACTTGGAAGCCCGGGTGAGGAGCTTGTGTTTGAAATAGAAAGCATTGTGGTGTTAGCAATTCAGCAGATTTTATTAGTAGCTGTGATAATAATGTCTTTCTCTTCTGCTTTATACTATTTTCGAAGTTCTTTCACATTCATTAATGTTCTCATTTGGTACTCATCATCTCTCTGAGGGAGATAGGGCAGGGCTAATTATCCCTACTTGATAGATAAGGAAACTAACTCCCAGAAAAGGCTGAGTGATTCGACCTCACTTACATAGCAATTAAAGACAAATCTAGGGCTGGAATTCTGATTTCCTATTTCTCCATCAAGGACTCTTTCTAATTTACAATCCTGCCCAACCTCAGGCCTTGGAAACCCAGCAGAATGCATGTGACTATCCCGGGCCCTCAGGAGGGCCATCTCCACTCTGCCATCCTCCTGAGTCTTCTGTGGTGGCCAGAATTATGTGACGCCGTAAGCCTTACTTGGCATCTTGAGAGAAACCCAGAAGAACCTCCACTCTAATTCTGTATCCCGTACAGCTGCACTGGATGCCCTCCAGAAGGCTTGGATTTGCAGCCACTGTTGCGGGTTTTCACATCTTGCCTAATGAATGGCAAACAGCCACTCTAGACTAGACGTGAGAACAGTGAGCAAGCTCACATTTCTGCCTAGCATAATAAGCAAGGTGAAAACAAAGCAACACAATCCTGCATGGACCAGTTATCACAGCCCTGCCCTGTGGCCACACTCTCAAGCCAACCTCTATGCCCTCAAATGTACACCCTTGGTCAGAAAGGTTGATAGGTGAGGAGCTAAGGGAAGGTTGTTACGTGCATGAAAATCCATTCCCGCCACTATAGAAGGAAAGTGCATAACTTGTTTAAAGTGTCAGAACTTTTGGAAGGAATCCAGAGCTCTCCATAGTCGAAAGTTTGAATCTGGAGCTAAAAGCCTTGAACTGTGCCTTCTGTATGTTGAAACCACAACGAAGTACCTCAAAATCTAAAAGACAGGACTCCAGAGTTCTGCTTTCTTCTGTGTATGGTTCAGGGACTAGTAAATTTGGAGACCTAAATGGATTCCATTCCTGAATCTACAATTAAACCTTTTAATGGCTTACAACTACAAGCACCAAGTCTAAGGCAATTTCAAACGATAACCAATAAAATACAACCAAAGCTTTAGTCACAAAGTAAAAGAAAAAATGCAAATAAAAATACTAACTAGAAATGAAAGCTATCTTAATCTATGTTCTGCCTAACAAGCATCAGTCAGATAAGGAAAAGGTAGAATTCTGGACAGTATGTCCACTGTACAAGGTGAATACAGACCTGCTTGAAATCCAGGAGCAAGCAAGAGGATGAAATTATGAGCAACAGGTGAGGCCTAAGTACAAGAAAGTATGGAGAAAGGTTTGGTAGGAAAGTGAGGCTTAGGCAGATGCCTTAGGAGTCAGTTGGGATGGTGCAACTGACTTCTTCATCCTTCTCAATAGTCAAGGGTGCCTGCTATTCTATCATCTATCTATCTATCTATCTATACCTATTATATACCTAATACATATCTATTACAGCTGCAGTCCCACTGGCTTCCTGAACCAAACTTGGCTAGAAAAAGAACATTTTAGCACCATCAACCCTCCTTCCAGGGCAGTCAGAAGTTAATCTTGTAGTCATAGATTCACTGTGATAAAAATCAGTTTGCCTGAGGGTAAAACCTGAGCAGAAAATTGGTAGCTAATTCAGAGCATTCACCAATTACTGCTGGGTTGGTAAAGTCTATATAACTGGGTTTCTAATTCAATTTCCTGTTTGATCCCAGCTTCCTGTAGATAAGAGGTCTGCAAGATACAGCCCATGGGCCAAATACTTTCCTCAACCTACTTTTGTAAATAAAGTTTTATTGGAACCCAGCCACACTCATTTGCTTAGGTATTGTCTGTTGCTGCTTGAGCTATGGTGATAGAGTTGAATAGTTGTGACAAAGATCATATGCCCTGCAAAATCTGAAATAATAACTACCTGGCCCTTTGCAGAAAGTGTTTGCCAGACCCTGCCATAATGACTAAAACTCAGCCCTAATCCCAGAGCACAGAGCAAATGCCCCAACACAGTATGGATTGTTGTTCTACATACTCCTCCCAGAAGCTGGTTCCACTTCTTATACCTCCAGCCACTCTCTATGTGACGGCACTAAATGGATAGATTGCTGCACTCAGGTCCTTGATTTTGGCCATTTTGGAGAGCAAGCCTAGCCCAAATCAGGCTGGAATATACCACAAGGCACAAAATGAGTCCCTCCATATCTACAGTCTACCCAAGAAAACTTCCCTGCACTTCAGGAGGCTGACCTGTAAGGACCACATCAGTGAACTCTTAGCTTTTTGTCCTTCAGTTAAGCTCAGTCCAGGAGAAGCACCTACAGGAGATCAAAGCAAGGGATGAAGATGAAAGTAGGGGATTTATTTTCCTGCTCTTCCCAGCCACCCTGGAAGCCTTCTATGTCCTTTGACCAAAGGTCCCAGATTGCATAAAGCAGGCCTCTGCACAGATCTCTCTGTCTCCATGTTCTGGTCCTTATTTCCCCCACCTAGAGATGGCAATGACCTCCACTATTACCAGCTCCTTGAACTGCTTTATCCCTTGTCATTCCCTCCACACTATACTCCTATCATTTTAATAGTCCCTTTACCAAAATCTCCAAAAATTCTCTAATTTACAGTGTCATATATTTCCTTTTAGAATCCTAATGAACATAGTAATTAGCATCAGGATTCTAGGAAAGACTCAAAATCTAGAATTTGAATTGCTTACATAACTGAGGAGCACATAGACAATCTCTGGTTGGGGGCAACTTGGACTTGAGTAATTCACAAAATTTGTGGCAACAAAATTACTCAAATTACCCCCAGTGGCAGCATGGTGTGAAAATGCAGGTAGAGGGCCAGGCTTTGGGACACCAAGTGGGCTATGGCACTCAGTTGCAAAGGTGATCACGTAGAGTATGAAGTCACTTATCTTCCTCTGATGGCTGTAGAGAGCCAAAAGAATAAATACAGAAAATGAGAAATTGAATGCTATACAGTTGAGAATACAGTGAAGAAAATCATACAGCCTTATAGCAGCATAGAAGGACCCCTTCGTCCTCTGTATGTAGTCACAGAGCAGCTGTTACTGATACCCCAGGGCCTGATCTTTAGGAGAGCAGAAAGTGTTCTGGTTTAGAGCTGAACTCTACCACATCTCTTGTGCTCTGGCTGGGAAAAAAATAAGACCCTGAGACAGATCCTAAATCTGCTTGAACCATTTTATTGGCAAAGGAGAATCCTCCCCACCATGAAGGAACCAGACATCCTCTGCGTGCAAGCTGCTCAATGACTGAAGTTGGTACAATGCCTCACCAACCGATACCAATTTTCCTGAGGGTCCCAACACAACACCTCTTATTACTTCCAGGTCCATATTTGAGACTTAAATTCAATAGAATCCAAACTAAGAAATACATGGCCTTCTCTGGAATAAGATAGACTATACAGAGTTATAGAACCATCCCATTCTGTATCACCATAAGCCTGAGGTTTATGTTGTGCAAGTGAATCCTAAGTTCAATAAACGGAAGACAAATTAAGGTCATGATTAGCCCAAATTCATTGAGATGTATTTATTCACCTAATGCCGGCTCAAATGCATGGAATTGGCATTAATTAACGGTTGGGTGGCCTACAGTTAATGAGATCAAAATGCCAGAAATTTTCTGATATGCCGTAGAGGAAAATGACTGTATTTATTATGTTTTTTTTATTTTCTGTATCTTATGATGCTTTGACATCTTAAAGCCTTACAGACTCAGGGAGGGGTTGCCCCTCCCCAGGCTAGTTAATTCCTAGCAAATAACTTGCCTGTGAGCACACCTTTCATATGCAAACCAACAAATATAGAGCCTGTACTCCCAACTACTTCCTTTATCAAACTCACACACCCAGTCTATATTCCCCCTGCCCTAAATCACCCCAGGGCTAGGCACCTGAGAAGAAAGGCCACCCCTACTGCCCAGTACCCCTTGAAATTATTCAAACTATCCAATTCTATGCTTACTCAGCACACCTAGCCTGCCCTGCCCCTTCCTTGAGATGAAACCCACAATAAAGGCTTGGCTGGGCCCACGCTTTCCCTTCTTCCCTTCTCCTCCTGGGCGACACAGGTGCTTCTCCATGTGACTCTGCATGGCATGGCGTGCCCTTCTTTTGGGAACTTTGTGTAATAAACTCTTTTTTTCCAAGGCAGTTGTTTCCACATCTGTTCTCTTACCATACCCGATTAAAACAAAATCCTGGGGTATATTTTAGAACAAAAACCCAAGACTTAGAGAAATGAATGAATCAATTTTGTGTTTATTTATTCACAAACTATATTTCACTAGAGGACCCAGAAAATATTTCTTCCCTATTGTAAAAAATATTGGTGGTGGGGGGGCCTACCAGTTTTCTGGAAGAGCTCTCTGTAAATGTCCTCTAGAGTCTGGAGATGACAGTGGAGATGGCTATGTTAGCGGGCTCCTGACTTCAAGGGGAATAATGGGATGCCAGAGTGGTAGACCAGGGTGTGGCACTTAACTCGCAGAGTAAAGGTGGGTTGCAAGTACCACAATTAGACATGGAAGAATAGTAATCAGAGTGTTTTGACTCAGGGATCTGTGGCAATGGTTAATTGATCACAAGTTTCTTAGAAATAAAATAGATATGCAGCCCACTAAGATACAACTTAGTGGTCTGCTGGACAAAAAACTAATTCAAATATTAGTAGTGAGGATTCACAGCCTTCAACACAATTTCCATATTTAAGTCAGTTTATATACCTGGGTCCATTCACCTAAAGGGAAGATGGATGCTTTAATCACGAGGTGATGCCAATTACAGGTGTTTTTGAATGTGGAATTTTTAGTAAATAAATCAGTATAGTCCATGGAATTTGATATGCAACATTTAACCTAAGAAATGCGTTCCTTCTATTCCTATCAGTTTAAAAAGAAAATCAGAAACAATTATCTTAGTAACTCACAGAACATCAAGGTGGCTAATCATATCAGTGGCACACAGAACATAATAATGTGATAGTATGAATATATATTTATTGACCAGGAAAGCATTTCTCAATATATCAAATGGAAAAATATGTTATAAAATAATTTCTATATTATGATAGATTCTGTCATAAAATGTTTATTTTATTAAATCTAGAAAGATATATATACTAAAACATTAAAAAAGGTCATCTTCAGGTAGATTATGGGTGATTTTCCTTTATCCTTTACATTTTTCTGTTTTATCAGAATTTTATATACCTATATTTGACATTTAAAATAATAAAAAAAAATTGATTCCAATATAGAAAAGAACAAGAGCCACTTTCCAGAACTTGAGTTCAACATCTGAGAAAGCCTTGCACCAAAGCTGAGCATGCTGAACCTCTGGAAAATTTTACCAAGCTTCATATAATCATCCTAATAAAAGGTCTAGACCAACAACTAGGGCTGGACTAAACTAGCAGGTGATGACTAAGTAGATCCATCTGGGACAATTGGAGGCATGCAGGAGCAGGAAGGGGAGAAGGCATTGTAAATCCTCCCTTCAGAACTCCTAAGGTGTATAAACAGGCCATGTACCAGCAGGGTGAACAGAACCATGAAGAATTAGAAACTCTGAATGAAAATAAGGAAAAAAAGTAGATGGGCCTCCCTAATTTAATGACTCTTGGCTCCCAAAGCAATGAAATATAAAGTTATTTCAACCTGTATACACACCTCATTAAGATTAATTCAATTTCACTATGTGCCAGGCACTGTACTAGACACCAGATATAAAAAGGTGAACAAGATAGAAAAATAGAACTAGTTCCCGCCTCCATAGAGGTCATAATCTAGTGGAGGATAGCTAGGCCAGAGGTCAATTACAGTGTGCTGTAAATGACATGAAGGTGAAAGTGAGGTGGCTGTGAAAGGTACGCACAAGCAAGGTTGTGTTGGGCGAGTAGTAGGGAAGGGTTGCAGAGAGAGGTAACATTTAGTCTGAGCTCTGAGGAGTGAATAGGAATAACCAGTTGAAAAAAGAGAGGGTATAGAAGATGATGTGTGGCCAGAAGAGGAGGTGAGTCCTCCCCTAAGCCGAAGAAATTTCTAGTTATCTAATCCAAGTCTTATTTGTGTATATGAATTTTTCCCTATAAGTACTTACGCTTGAATATTTTTAGGGATAGTGAATTGCTTCCTCTCAAGACAATCGATTCCATTTTGAACAGCTCTAATTGTTTGAAAGTATTTCTTTAAATAGAGTTCCACACTGCTTCTATAAATTCTACCCATTGATCTAGTTCTGCACATCAAAGCTGTATAGAATGAGTCAGATCTCTCTTCCACATAATCTTCCTCCCCGTGTTTGAAGCCACTGTCAGCTCCTCCGCTCATTACTCCTCCAGCAGCTCTTCTTTTCTCTTTCTTCTTCATGATGTAATTTCACATCCCTTCAGCATCCTAGTCATTCTTTCCTAGACATGCTACAAGATGCCAAGGTCCTTTGTAAATACTAAAAATAATAATAATCAATAATTCAGCAAACATTTATTAATCATCTACTGTAGGACAGGTAATTTTCTAGGCTCAGGTAAAAAACATGGTAAATTAAATGGATAGAGGCTCTGACCTTGTGGAACTTATATGCTACTGGGGTAAAAAGACAATAGATAGATACTAGATAAGTAGATAGAAAGTAAACAAACTCAGGGAGGGTGAGAGAGAGAGAGAGAGACTTAGAATAGCTTCCTAAAAGCAAACTTCTTGGATCAAAAGGTAAGCAAGTCCCATTCCACCTATTCCAGCTTAAAAAGAAAAAATAAGGTAAGCAAGTTTTCAGGGCTTTTGATACATCTTGTCAAATTGCCTTCTAGAATTTTTTTCCAGTTTCTTTCCCCACCAGTAATGTACATGATTTATAATTTTCCACTACCATAGCCTCCTAAGAATCACTTTAAAATATTTCCAATTTTGGAGATAAAAAATTATATCTCATTTTTAATTTGCAGATTTTATTACTAGTTAGCCTAAACATTTTTGCATTTTGTGATTTGCTTATTTATGTCTTTTGCTCATTATTCTGAAAGTGCTTTTCTTCAGGTCAAGTATTTGTAAATACTTTGTCATATAATAAGGACATTAACCTTTTATCTCTCTTATATGTTAGAAATAGTTTACCATCTTTTCACAATTTTCTGATTGGTATCTTTTTCTCATAGAGGTGTTTTTAAGCTTCAGTTTCTTAGTACCCAAATCTATCCATCATTTTTTTTCACACTTTCTGGTTCTGGTTTTGATTATAGTTCTTAGAAAATTCTTCCCCACTGTGTCATATAAATCTCCATCTATAATGATTTCTGGTCCTTCTATAAATTTTAAAACCTAATATTTGGTTTTCTATAATTTATTTTGTTAAATGGAGTAAGCTAGGGATCTTCACAGTTTTCTCTTAGGAAAAAAATGCAGTTGTCTCAATAACATTGCATCCTCATTTATTTTAAAATTCTATTGATCCTTCTATCTATCATTCTGTTTGAACAGATCCAACCTAAACCCAGATTTTAAAAAAATATTTAGGAAACCCAAATGTTTGAAGGGATCTAAATGGATATTTAATAGGGTTACAAACCTTGATGATTAGGAGAATGAATATTCTATGGCAGAATTCCAAAGTCATCTACAGGAGCCCAGAACAGTAAGTAAATGTGTATAGTGAGAGGAGGACTTGGCAAATCGGAAAGCTTATGCTTCTTCTAACAGAGGCAGACGCTACTCAGATCAAGCTATGGGGGAATGATTGCCCAGTATGGACATTTTTTAGCATATATTTTTTTTAAATCTGAGTTTACATGTGATCTGTTCAGATGGAATGATAAATAGAAGAATTAATAGAATTTTAAAATAAATGGGTATATGATGTTAGTGAAAATGATTGGATTTTTAAAAAATATATATATATGAAAAAATGGCCACACTGGGCACTTATTCCCCCATAGCTCTATATAATTAGTAAGAATGCCAAAACTTCTGGCAACAGCAGCAACAACATTGGTAACTCTGGGGAAGAGCATCTTAGGTCTCAGGTAGACAGCTTGCTTCCACAGAGAAGTGGATGACCAAAATTTAAGTGCCTTCTGAACAGGAAGGAAGGAAACCGCAGCTGCTGAAATGCCAGGCTGTGAAAAATGCAGGTGCCAATTTGGTTCTACCGAATAAACTGGAGAATATGACTAGATAATACTTTCAAGTTGGAGATTTTTCCTCTTATTTGTTTATGTGTTTTCCCTATGGATACACCCAGAGGCTGCTGTGATGTGTTCTTTATCAACCTACACACAAAAGTGGCATACTTAACCCAGGCAAACATTTCCAAGTTCCAGGGAGACTCAGAGAAACATCAGAGAAAGTTAGATTGTGGCCTCCACAATGATAATGAGCTATCAGTTGTGGGGACTGAGGAAATAAACGAGGAAGCAATTGGAGAACTTGACTCTATCTTCAGGATTGGCAGCCTAGAAACCTCATGCGTTTGCTGAGCTAGTAAGAGTCATGTGAACCTGGCACTAACCCATACATACTCTCTTCAAGAATAAAATAAATGGCACCTTAGATTACAGATACTTTAGCAAGCTGCCTCCAGCCAGCCCATTCTCATGAATTAGAAGCAAAAGCAGTTAATCGTACAGTTGATCACCAGAAGGGGTTTGGGGAAAGAAACCCTTACTCAAAATCCCTCTCCTTGACCTGCCAACAAGTCAGGTATTGTACCATTAAAAATGCATTATCTAGGACTACCTGCTAAAAGGGGTGTGATAGTGAAGTTTTATGTTTCAAGTTAGAGGGAGTTTTTAGATGAGATTAACATTTAAATCGGTGGACTTTGAGTAAGAGTACATTGCCCTCCATAATGTGTGTGGGCCTCATCCAATCAGTTGAAGGCCTGAATAGAACAAAAAAACAAGAAGGAATTCCCCAGCAGATCACCTTTGGGCTTCCTCTGTACCATTGGCTCACCTGGGTCTTTGACTGAAAGTCTTCAGATTGGAACTGCGCCATGGGCTATCCCGGGTCTCCAGGCTGCCAGCCCCCACTGTAGATTCGGCTTTTCCAGTTTCTATAATTGTATGAGCCAATTACTTACAATAAATCTCTTTTCACATATAAATATATATAGTATATATACAAATATAAATATATATGTGTATATAGGACCAACATCCTATTGATTTCATTATTTCATTTCTCTGAAGATCTCTAATACAAAAAGCAAATTTTGTTGGGAAAAGAAATAAAAAGTAATCATAATCCATTGCCAAATTAGTTATTCAGCTCCCTGGGCTCTTAAAAAATGGTATGTAAGGTAAATAAGTTTTATGGAGAAGGCAAACAAACCAACAAAAATAAAATAAAATCAGTTTCTGCCCAGTGCAGATATCTGAGCATGTGAAGGGCATCAGAAAATGATGAGCAAGTCAATGAAAGGGAAGACATGGAGGAAAACAAAGACACCCAAGACAGACTGCTTTGTATTATTTTTCCCAGAGCAAGGCCTGACGGTGGTAAATAAGAAGCTGAAATTCCTTAGGGGCAAGTACTACTGGACTGTGCCAGGGCCCATGATACGAGTGAGGTAAGTCACAGGCCAGAAAAGTCACAGATGTTTAGTCTATGTTAGAGTGAGACCACTGGACAAAAACAAGATTGTTAAAGAAGCTGAGGAGAGTGCTAGATCTTTATAAAATCTTGTTCTTTAAAAAAAAAATAGAAAAGGAAAATGAAGGAAAAAGCAATGTTAAGCTCTTTGGTAATTTGATATACACTGAAATTAGAGTAAAAACTGATTCTGTCATTTACTATTCATGTGACCATGGGCAAATTACTTCTCTCATCTGTAAATGACAACAGGAAAATAATTTCTACACAAATAAATACTGCAGATTAGATAAACTTATCTAATACTATAGGCTTTTAATAAATGTGAGGTTCCTTTCTTCTGATCCTAATATTAAAACATGGCATTTTCCCTCTGAAAATAGCTCTAATTTTGAACTTATTTTCTCTTAGCCTAAGAAAAAGTCCATATTGAGCCTTTCCACAATCAAATGACTGGCCCATCGTGTCCTTCCTAGGGTAAGTAGTTTGGTGTATTCCCAACGCCTACCAACTCGAGGGTACCAACTTGACTACTTGGCAGAGATCAGTTTATGAACATAAATCACTGTTATCCTTCTAGTCCCTAGGTTCGAAGGCCCAAGAAGGTTAACAGCACCCTCCCCTTACTGGTCTCCCACATTTGGTTAGGTACTGTCCTACCGATGTTACCTCCACTGTGTTGTCCCTATCCATCCTCCTCCCCTTCATTCCTGGTCTAGTTCAGGCCCTCAGTATATCTTGTCCTGGGTATGAGACTTGGACTCCCAAATAAACCTCTCTAGAGCATAGGTCAAATAATATCACTCTGCTGCTCAGTCTTCTCTGTAAAAAGGAGAGAATATCAGTGCCTACCTCATGAGTTTTTGTTGTGTGTGTGTGTGTGTTTGTTTGTTTGTTTTGATGAGGATTAATTGAAATAGTACATATAAAAGGTCTTAAAACAGTGCCCAGTTAGGACTCATGAACTCCTAGCTCTAATTTTTGTATCATCATCATCATTATTATCATCATCATCGTTATTACAAAGCAAAGAGTAGAATATAACAACATAGCCTATTATTTAAGGGCCTCCAAAGGCTAGTCTCCCCCTATCTTCTCACCTGGAAAACAGAAGTCAGGGACCTGTCCCACACCCACCCCTCAGACCAGCATTTGATGGAGGTGTGTAGAGCAGTGTCATGTGTCAGGGAGACCAGAAAAGAGGATGCAGAAGTGTCAAAATTATGGTGCTCAGGCATAGGACATCCACCTATTTCTGCATGCCACTTGTCAGTCTGGTGGCATCAGAGTCTATCGATAGTCTGGTGATAGATCTATAATTAGATCAGAAGATAAAGTGGGGCAGCCTTAAGAGACCCTAAACTCTTTGATGCCATGACATTCCTCCTATCTGTACAAGAAGTTTATAAAAGCAGACACTATGCACATAACAAGCTCCACAGCCAAACTGCCTGGCTTTGAATCTGATTTCTATAGCTCATTATTTGTGTGGCTTTGGACTATTATTATATTTAACCTCACTATGACTCAATCTCTTCATCTGTACACAGTAGGCAATAATAGAAACCATCTCATAGGGTTTTTTGAAAAATAAACAGCTTAGTATCTATAAAGAGGATAATGTAGTACCTGACACGTGGTCACAACTAAAAAATATTAGGTAATACTGGGAGGATTATAAATATCTAGAAAGGATATTGCTGTATCCAAAGGCAAATATATTTAACATTTTGATATATTCTGCTAAGTTGACCACTGCTCATCCCCCCAAAAAAAGATTGAACCAATTTACATCAACAAGGGATAAATATATTTCCCACACACTTGTCAGTGCTAAATGACATCAATTCTTTTAATTTTTGTAAATCTGATAAGTAAAAATATAACTTATTGTCGTAGTCATTCATGTAAATTAGGATATTTTTGTATATTTATCAATTGTGTATATGTGAATTGACTGCCCAAAGTACTTATGAACCAAAGTTCTTACTATTGGTTATGTTCTTGTTTCCACTCCATGAAAGTGGACTCAATGTCTCTGTCTTCTTTTGTACTTTCCCATCACTGCAGGCTGAGGAAAATGGTGACAGGACACCCAGAGCATGCCTTCAGATCGTTCTCATGCTGATGGAGCAAGAGAAGTCCTCTGGTTCCAGCCACCTAAGGTTGAGAGGCTAAACCCTAGGTGGCAGTGGGGTGTGCACTTTCAAGACCTATTTTCTACATGTGTATCTCAAGAACCAACAAGGCAGTGGCTGGAATCAGCCAGGACTTCTAGGTCCTCTTCATAATTTCTTCTTCCAAAACACCAATGTGTGGCATATGTGCCTGAGCAATATATACTGCAGAAATAACTTGAATTCACACATGTATTCATCCAGTTATCCATTGATTGATCTTGCTAGCTATATACTGAAATAACAGCACAGTGTTTGGCATTATTCAAGAAATGAAGTAAATGTGTAAATACACCAACAGCTCTCAAAGGAGATAAGAACAACACAAAATGAAATAATGAGAATATATTCACTTCTTTTTTAGTTTCTGACTTGATCTCACTACTAACCTCCATGATGGTGGCCACTCTGGATCCCAGCACTTGCATCTAACTAAACTTTTAGTCATGAGGGCGCCTCCTTGGCTAATGAGATTAAAGCCCTTATAAGAAACGCTTCACGCAGCATTTGGCTGACTTACTCTTCCACTTTGCTGCCATGTAAGGACTCGGCCTTCATCCCTTTTGCCCTCCCACCTTCCACCGTGTTAGGACGCAGTAAGAAGGCCCTTGTCAGTTGCCAGCACCTTGATCTTGAACTTCCTGCCTCCAGAACTGTGAGAAATAAATTTCTATTCTTTATAAATTACCCAATCTGTGGTATTCTGTCACAGCAGCACAAAACAGACTAAGACAGTGTCTCAAAAATATCTCAGACTATCATGTCCAAAATCAGATCATTACCAGTTCCCACCCTGCCCCCACACTGGGCTGCCAGCCACCATCTCTTACCTCAAGGGATGGAACCACCATCCAGTCAGCAGCACAAACAAGACAACGGTTGTCCTCTCTGATTCTCCTCTCCCTCAGCTCCGTATCCACTCCACCATCAAATTCACCTTTTGAATAACGTTCAAATAGATTTCCCTCTGTCCCTATCCACCGCCATCACCCTGTTGCAACCTCCTCTCCTATCTCTTAGATTTTCTTATTTTTATAGCATTCTAATTTGTATATCTGCACCCATCCAAGCCCTTCTCTAATGTGTCTTCCACAGGAGAGACAGAATTACCTTTCCAAAAGGCTAAAATCATTCATTCCTGTGCCTAAAAATGTCTAAAGCTTCCCATTGCCCTTAGGATAAAGAAAACTTCAAATGGACTTCAAGACTCTGTGTTATCTATCCCCCATGCCTATCCCTGGAACCACATCCTATATAACAGCGCCTCGCATGGGACACTGTCCACAGAGGCTTCTCTGAATGCCTCTTGTCCCTTACATCCTCTCCCTGCAAGTGCTGTCTGTAGTGCCGTCACCTCCCTCCCTCATCCTGATTCTCTCTGATAGGCATGGCTCTCTGCTTACGCTTGCACACTGCACTTTTTATCTTCTTTGTGTGACTAGAAGACTATCCATCTCTCTAAGCAAACTTCTTTCACACAGGGACCATAATTTTTTTATTCACTGTTGTATCCTCAGTGACTAGCCCATAGTAGGTGCTCAGAGACTATTGCTAGAGAGACAAATAAATGAATAAATAAATAATAAAAAGCAGATAATTCTAAAATGTGCTGCACCCTTTCTTATTATTTGTTATAGTAGAATATGCTCATATAATTAGAGTCTGTTTTTCTCTTTAATGCTCTCCTTAGAAAATATGTAGCATTTCTTGAACTATTTTTATTATTTTTCAAACTTTTATTCTATGTTAAGTCATAAGTATGTATGTTTTTGTTAAAAAGGAAAGGAATAACATATGCATATGTGAGCATAACAAGTATAAAAGACAAACAGAATAGTTCTCAGATTATTAGTAGTATTTTGATATGTATTTTTTCCTTTTTTCTATGTGTTTTTAAGAAAAATGGAGATATACTGGTCAGTTTTTGTAATTTTCTTCTTTTCTCTAATTTATCAGGAAAATCTTTCCATGTCAATTAATAGTTTTTACATCATGGTCACCTCATTTAGTGACTACTACTACTTGTATTGTTTTGCTTGAATATATCATAATTTGTTTTTAGAAAATTAGAATACTTTTTCCTGTTTGACAATCAAAAAAATCTCTGCTAACAATCTTGAAAGTTAAATCTTTATGAATCTACTTAATGATTTTCTCAGAATAAATTCTCATATTTGGAAATGCTGGGTCAAATCTTGTATAAATTTTTAAAGCATCTTGCATGCACTGCCAAATTAACCTTCAGAAAGGTTGTATCAATTTACGACTCCACCGAGATAGCTGAGAATGCCTGCTTTCTTACCCCTTTGGCAACACTAGATAGCATCTGCTTTTTAAATCTTTGCCAATTTGCCAGATAAAAAAATATTGCCTTCATGTTTAATTTGCATGTTTTGATAATCTGTGGCTAAACATTTTTTTATCTGTTTATCACAGATTTGCAATTCTTCTTTTGTGAGTTAAATTTCTTCTGTTCTTAAAGATACAAGATTGTACTTAAGAATGTAGACTATTTTATGGTGAGGTCTTTGATGGTAAAAGTGATGTGGAGGTTTCTGTCTCCATATTCTCAATGGTTTAGCATGGGCTTTCAGACTTGCTGTGTCTGCTAATTTTAGTATCTCTCTTAACTTGCCTCAGCTGTTAATTCTTCCTATTGTCTTTATGTATCATTAACAGTTGCATTGTACTTACCTTATTTGTGTCTTACTTCCAATCGTCCATGGGCCAAAAACATAAATTAACAATTAGAAAAAATAGAAAGCTAATCCAACTCGTTAGAACTTTGCCGAACAAAATGTAAAATTAACTCTGAAATTATCTCTGGGCAACCATTTGGCTGCTCAGAGAACTTTGTTGCCTGCTTCTGGGTGTTGACTGTGCTAGGGATGGTGGGTATTCTCAAGTAAGTTGCTCTGAATGACAAAGAAGCTACTGTATTTGTACCTTATCTTTTCTTTCTAATGGGAACTATCTGAGCTTTTAAGCACTGCAAAACTCTCAGAAGTTTTGTGAGTCAACAATTGTTGGGTAACAAACTCCAGTTAGAGCCAAGAAGTCCTGGGAATCACGGACAGCTTGTCCACAAGAACCATCTGGCCAAACAGGGAAATTCAAAATTACTCCTCTCTGCCTTCATCATGGACCCAAATTAGCAAAGAAGAAAAAATTTCATTCTCAGGAGGACTTACCACTAAATTTAGTCGCTGACTTTCAGACACCTTCACTGCATAAATAGGCTGAGACAGATTGTTCCGAGAGTTTCCGAAAAAGAAAGTCAGATAAACTGTAACAAATTTGAATACAAGCCAAAATAATTAATAGAAACTGTTTCATTGCTGTCTTGTTTCTCTTCCTAATTAATATTTATGCTCTCACATTCCAGAGACATTGCTGTTTGCTTAAGAATACACTATTGCAATATTGTTGGCTACAGCTGTTTTTGCAATAAGAACTCATTGAGCAGCCTAAAATTGACAGATTAATACCCTAGTAATTAAATTCTCTAAGTGGGAGGAGCTACATCTCTCTTCCTAAAAAACAAACAAAACAAGTATAATAAGAACTATTGGTGGAGAAATATCATAGATCCTAAAATACCAAAAGAAGTTTTGGGGATCAGAAGGTGTGTTAGATTTTTCTCTTCAAAGAGCTGCTGCAGGGGTAAAGAATCACCAGACTGAGATCTTATTTCTATGGGCAGGAGGGGCAGATGGTACAGGTGGCTATGAAAAGTCAAAGCCTTTTGCAAGAGGCAACATTTGTGTGGGTAGCAAATGCTGAATGTCTTTACAATGACTTTGTTATGACAGCTCTACACTGATAAGTTACAACAAGTGCATCCCCTAATCGGGAAGTTTCATTCATACCAATGAGTCATGTGAGCATGTTCCTGTAGCAGGCCAGTTTTAATGCAGGGGCAAAGAATCCAGAAGAGTCAGGAGTGGCCCCTGGAGTACAATACCCCTAATTACAGCACAATTACATTGCATCTGAGGGCTCAAGATATACACTTGGAAAATCCAGTTGTGGTTTGCAGTAAGAGTCCAAGAATCACCCCGGACACTTCTCCAAACAAATAAGCTTCCCAGCTTTCTGCTGGCAGGCTAGATTTGGCTGCAATCCTCAACCAAATTCCAGCATTTTCGTTATTTAGCATTTATATAAAACTTACTATCTTCCAAGTGCTTTGCAGTCATTGATTACTTATTAGCCAGCTGTGATGGATGAGTGTGCAGTTCCTAAATTATGCTCTGAGCCAAACGAAGCGGTAAGACGCTCTCTCCCCATCCTCCTCTTTTTCGCTCTCCCTCTCTCCCCCTTTCTCTTACTCCCGGGTCTACTCAGTCAATCCACTCAGGCTCTCAGTCTTCTGAGGAAGCTCTCTATCCTGGCAAAGGTGGGGCTCCCAGAACCCCTGACCACATCCACCCAGCAGAACCACCTCTCTCGTCAGCTGCTCCTTGATGCTACACAGTAAAGTTCCTTTTCATCACCAGGTATGTCAGTCACATTAAATAGGTAAAGCATTTCTCTTGTCAGATGTTTCAGCTTGGCCCCCCCTGCCCTCCCAGATTCTGATAGTTGGAAACAAATAATGCTCTAACTGCTTGTTTATTAATAAAACATTTGCCTTCCCTAATGCAAGCAGTAAGTAATTTGAAGTGACATTGCTGTTATGTTCACAGTTATTTCTCAGTACCGCTGAGAAATGCATATATTTATATCTGTTTTGGGAAGCCCAAATTTACACCTTCAGTTTTTGTTAAAGGCACACATTTCCCCTTTACGGCTTGCCTGCCTTGCTCAGCTGCCTGTTTTGGTTTGTTTAATGTCTATAGGTACCTGTCACTGGGAGGCTTGGGGTAAGCCAAAGAGAAACACTGGGCATTTTGATATCTTGCCAAAAGCACTGTGCAATCTTCCATTCCCTGTTCAAATGAGATCTCTTAATCACATAAAGATGCCAAATCCTAGTCAAGGTATTATTTTGCTACGTACCCTGGATGATTCTTGATCTAATTTCACTCTTTGTCTAAAATTTAGTTTAGTACTGACTGCAGTTGCTTGCAGCAGTATCAGGGGAGCCTGCTGGCTCCAACCCCATGGGCAAGTCTCCGCATTCAGGCTGGCTTCAGCAATGCTGCATGTAGCTCTTCTTTGTCCAACCATCTCCTCCAGGTTTTCTCCCCACCCCCAACTCAGCTAGGCCTAATGCAAGAAACAACTTTTTTTTCCAAATTGTCAAGCTTTAATTCTTCCCCTCTTTTGCTAGCTAACAAGAGTTTAATTCGAAGAAGTATTCCTGCAGTATTCCCACTGACTCCAATTAATTTGCATTCGTAAGGATCTTATTTTCTGGCATCCTGACTAATTGCTTATACCCAATTTCCACTTGAACCAGGCCAAAAAAAAAAATTAACTTATCATAAGGAAAACCTCATCAGTGTTTTCTGTTTGAATTTTTTAGCATACTTGAAGCTTCTGAATGCTCTTTTCCCAGAAGGATTCCAGACCAAAGGGATCACCCTTAAAGCACAGATCAGTTGCATTCATAACACTCCTGAAAGCACATGCATTAGTAATGCTGTCAACTAATTAGCCAGGACTGTACAGCAAGAGCACATCTTGTTGCTTCAACTGCACACCGAATAAGCAACTCTGCTCCTCTGAGAAAATTGATTAACCTTTATCTCCCAATTTAAGAGTCTAGAATGATGTTACAAACAATTACCCCTCGAATCAATCATAATTAGTCCATTTGTGTGGTAGTGAAACAACACCTCCAATTCTGGTATTTTAGATATTTATTAATTTGCTCAAAATATTTATTGACTATTCACCATTTGTGAGGAATGGATTAGATGCTGGAATTGTAACAAAATTGATAAAGCAAGGCCAGTAAGTGGTCTAGGGCAATAGGCTTATAGAAGGAGAATCAGAAGGAGGGGTCATAAACAAAATAATGCCCTTCCCCAATATCTATGGCCTAATCTCAGGACTAGGACATATGAGTGTCCTAATGAATATGTTATTTTACGTGGCAAAAGGGACTTTGCAAATGTGGTTAAATTAACAGCCTTGAGATGTGGAGATTGTCCTGGATCCAATGTACTTACATGGGTCCTTAAAAACTAAGAACCTTTCCTAACTGTAGTTACAAAGAGATGTGCTGATGGAAGCTGGGCCAGAGAGGTGCTGTGTTGCTGGCTTTGAAGATGGAGAAAGGAGCTACAAGTCAAGGGATGCAGGGGGCCTGTAGAAAATGGGAAAGGCAAAAAAACCAAATCTGTGGTACATCCAGAAAGGAATAAAGCTCTGCAGACACCTTGATTTTAGCCCACCTGGGCCCATGTAGGATTTCTGACCTACAGAACTGTAAGATAATAAATTTTGTAAAGTCACTAGATTTGTGGTAATTTGTTATGGCAGCAATAGAAACTAATACGGGAGTTCGTCTGGGTTCAAAGTACAACTGTGCCCCTCATTAGCTGTGCAAATTGAGCATGTTGCTTAATATTTTCAATCCCTCAGTTTCTTTACTTATAAATTTGAGATAATAATATCTAGTTTACAGGTTTACAATGAGGAAAACAGTAATATGAAACACCACGCCAGAAGGTAATGGGTATTCAGTGAATGGTTGCTGAACACATTGTTGATGCACAACTCTGAAAGTCATCTCTACTAAGTCATCAAAGGGTTTGATGTAACATCCTGCCGAGTAGACTAAGAACTCCACCGAGTCCAAGGAAGCAGCAGAGCTGTGGAGATACAAGAGAGATGGGAGAAGATGATCCTCCTTCCTGTGAGTCCAAAACAGATTATGCTTCAACATCCTGCCTGATTAAATCCTTTCTTCATTCTACCAAAAGTCCTAGGGTGTTCTGTTGCTCATGCCAGGAACACCACTATTCATCAGAGCTTGCAGTCCACATTCAGCTGCATCCCTGAGCATCCACCATAAATAAAGCACATATTTAGCTACATTGTGTTGCTGATTTCTCTCCATTCGCATCAATTCTGACCAACAATGGAGATGCAACTAAGGCAGCATCACAGAGCATCCCACGGTAAAGAAAGAGCTGTGGCTCTCCCAGTGACCCATGAGGAACTTCCAAAGTTGTCTGATCCTCTCACATAGTAAGAGCAGAGATCTAGTGACATCAAAGCCTAATTATGCCCAGATACTGTAAGTCAATTAACCAGAGAGCTTTTGAGCTGGCAGAAATCTTAGAGGTCACTGGGCTTAACTTCCCAGGACAAGTGGGGAGGTTCACAGTTGTTCATGAAAGACTGGTAAATTTCTCAAAGGTGCAAGGCGGTGGTAAAATTTATCATGGCTTTCCCTATGGGCAATTTGAAGATTAATAGTTTAAACCTCATAAAGATCATAACTTTTAGGTACCTGTGAAAGTCAAATTATACTGGAGTTGTTCCAAATGGAATATACTACTTATAAGGAATAAGAAGTAGAACTTTGAAACAAAAGAAAGATTAGAGATAATGCGGAAAAGATTACTGGATGAGTAAGAGGATCAGACAAGATGATATCTAAGATAGCTTCCAAGGCTAAAATTTGATGTCACCCTGAATACATCTTCAGCCTTTTGAGATTTTGCACCTAGAAAAGAGCCAATACAAATAAGAGGTTTAACCTAGTGAGACATTTTCTTAAGGAACAATATGAAACTTTAAGTAGTCTTTGCAGTTCTCTGCTGGCTTAATATTAAATTCTAGAAGTAAAAATGAGGCTAGCATCCTGATACTTTAATGCATACAAGAGTTCTAACAAAAATGTTTATTTCAAGCTCCACTGGAAAGAGAAGGAAATAATCTATATTGGCCAAACAAAGTTGTATATACCTGCTAGAGAAAAACCATGACAGAGGCTGGAAATAGACTGTTTAAGGAAGAATGAACAAATTTTGCTTTTATAAGTGGCATTAATTATGCAGTTCAAATGCTTCCAGTGTGTACCTTCTCTTTATCTCAAACACCTTTGCAAACTGTCTCCTATGACCTTCACAAAAGAGCCACTTTGAATCTCCTCTCCCAGCAGTGCCCATGTTCCCAGCACAGAAATAAAAGTCTTGTCATTCTGTTGCTTTAGTCTCTTCTCCCCACTCCAAACTTTTATTCAAAAAATCCCCAGTCTGGAAAATCATTTCTTTTTCCTAGTGGCAAGGTATTAAAAATCTTTATGACCTTGCTTAAAATATTTCACTTCCAAGATTAATATAAACCTACCTAAAACTGAATTATTTGAGTTCTTAATTCTCTCTACAGATGCTAAAAGTTAATTCAAAGCAGCCTATTATTGACTTCTATTTATTCAATGTATAATTCAAGTTCCAAAAACCAAGAGCTTCCGCTGCCTTTGTTGCTAGTAATTAGACCCTTGAATATGTGTACAGGTTTGTCTGAGTGATTTCCAGGGCACCGTCTCAAGAACAATTTCCCTGTGTTCTTTTGATCCAGCTCCTCTCCTCTTCTTGACAGACTGCCACTGACTGCCTTTGCTGCCGATAGCTGGTTGGGCTCACTTCTTTGATGTACACAGCTGCCCTTGCTGGTTACCGGAGCTGAGGCCACCACCTCTAGCCTCAGGAGAGATGATAGAGTTGTTCCTTTTTTCACATTGTTCCAAGTGTAGAACATGCCCTTCCCCTTAATCTCTCACAAAATAGGAAGGACCATCCTATAACTCTTAAGAAGGTTAATGGATGGTCCAGGGTTAATGAAGGGAAGCAAGACAGAGAATGATTTACTGCAAACTGCATATGCCAAGGTAACTCATGGTGTTCCTTAAAAGCCATCCCCTCCCCACCCTGGCTGCCTCCCTGTAGCCAAGCACAGGTGCCCATCTTCATTGAAAGAAAGGTTCAGGGCATCTCTATGGCTCAGGATCTGGACAAGATTGTCTCTCAGCCCCAGGGAAAGGAAAAAGCTTTTCCCTTATTTCATCACAAAGCCAACTCTCCTAAGTGTCCTGTGTTAAAATTCATTTCCACCCAGAATGATTCACAATGAATAAAGTTTGGTTCGCCAAAGACAGTCAGGCAATAGTTTCAAATCTGTACATTTACTGAGGTATTTGTTACCATGCTTTAAATAATAAAGCCTAATTGAGGGGTGGGGATGGTGTTATCCCAGTATCAATCCAGTTCTTTTCATTCTCCCCTCATTACAGATTCAAAAACTTCAAACCTCTGATGTCATGTGTATCACACAAAGTCATCTTGATACATGGGTAAAGATCCAGGTATGCCATGGATTATCCCAATTTTCTGGCCAAACTGAGCATAGGAATCATGTTGAACACCATGATTCTGCCAATGCAAGTATTCTTTGTAATAATATTAAAAGAAATGCCAAATGGTTTGATTCTATCTGCACAGTTTCAATCACATGTATATTTTCATGCCAAAACTTTAAAATAAATTGGCATTCAAAAATTCTATGAAATACTAGACAAATGCCAAAGTACAAGGTAAATTCTTTTGGTCATAAGACAGAATAAGTTGGCTTCTTAAAATCCAGCAGATTTTTAAAGTCATTATTCAGCAGCATATATCAAAGCCAGAATGGAAAAGTGGGAAGGAAGTTAATATTTGATGAAAGCCAAGAATGAACATTTTTACATAAGCTATCTCATTTAATCATGACAAACACCTGAAAGGTAGGTGCTGTTATTTCCATTTAATGAGTTTTTAAAATGAGATTCATAAAGAATTTGCAACTTGAGCAATGTCACACAGCTAGTAAGTGGAAAAGTTGAGATTTTTATTCAGTTCTTACTGGCTAGAGGGCCTGCAGTCTACCTTTAAAAATGGCCTAACAAAAACCTCATAAGACTTTAAATGAGATCTATTGCAGAGGGTAACTAATTTAACCTTGCAAACAAACCTTTTTTTTTCCTTTGAAAAATGTCCATTGCCAGGTTAGTCACAAATAACATATGCTCCCATGTGACTTGGTCAATATGGGACAGGCCACTGGCCCCAGCTGTTCATGAGGAGATGGTCTAAAGAGCCATGCAGGCTCTCTCTCCAAGAGCAGATTAATTAATTGCAAACTAAACATTAAAAAGTTTTTTGATAAATCAACTCTGGTGAAAATAGAACCCATTACTTCCAGGTTTCCTGACAGTTAAGTGACTAGAATTTGTAAAGAATTATAAATACCATACACTTGCTAAGAGCTCCTACTTTAGCTCATAAATCTTCTAAAGTCTCTACCAGCAAGGAATATTTATTACATGAATTTTACAAGTGAGGAATCTGTGGTTCAGAGAGGTTACACAGCTTGCAAGCAATGAAGCCAAGAATCAAATCCAGGTTTGTCTGATTCCATATTCAGTGAACTTTCAGTTCAGTGCCTTACAGATTCAGAAATTTCAAGCACCATTTAAAATTTGGTATAGCCAAGAACAGAAACTGTATAAATGTGTGTCCGAGAGAAAAATTTACTCAGGCAGCTGAAGGACCAGTGGTGTGGGACTGAGTCAGTGTACTATGAATAGATTTTTCCAGGTGCATTTCAGGACAGAAGGGTTTACTGGCTTGTCAGTTGATGGACCCTGGGGTCATTTATCTTCTAGGAATAGGGAGAGAAAATACCAGTCTGGGTAGTATGCTAAGAAACCAGAAGTAAATGAATTATATTAAATAAGGGGGGACCCCATATGCCATAACAAGGAAAACTAGTAACTTACAACTTTTGTTCATTAATGACCTTTTTGTCCAAAGACATAAATGGGCAAATGTACAATATATTATAATATGTAACAATACATACTAAATTGGAAAAGAGCAAAATTTTCTCTAAATTTACAAAAGGGACCAACAACAACAAATAGACATACTGTGCTAGCCTTGAAAATCAACTGCATAGTCAACAACTACTTGATTTAACATTTTAAAATAAATGGATATTTTTCTTGTTTCAGGCATTGCTCTTCTAGATCTGACTTAGAGGCTTAAATAGATGGATGCTTCAAATAACTCATCAGAGGGAAGAACATTTTAAAGTTGATTTAGAAACTGATTCAGAAGTTTTAAAATTTCTTTAGTTATATCTTTAATCTAATGATAAAGGTAGAATAGAGTATGTAAGGGAAAGAGAAATAAAGCAAATTCTATATTAGCATATATTGAACGATTCTTTTAAATACAGATCAAAATAAGTAGAAAGGGAAAGAATTAAATAGTTCATATGGGTTGGAAATTTTTAAAGTTGAGAACAACATTTCTCTTTTCCCTTTTATTTTTTTCCTTAAACATTTACAATAAACAAAATAAAATAAATTTTTCTGTGATAGGTGAAAACATATACTATCCTTTTCCTGGCTTGATCCTGTAGTGTGTATGTGAAAATCTTCTCTGTCACAGAGTGAAGATGATTGTGCAATCTGGAAATAAAAGAGAAAGGATCTCATTTAGAAATAAAATCACATCAACTACAAAAAACTCATTTCGTTAGTCGCAAATAGTTTTGAGCACCAACTATGTGCTCTGGACCCACATTTTTTTTTTATTTCAGAATATTATGGGGGTACAAAACTTTGGCTATATGTATTGCCCATGCACTGCCCGTGTCAGAGCTACAATCGTGGTCATCCCCCAAACTGTGCTCCCCGCATCCACTCAGTGAGAGTTTTTCCCATCCCCTCCACCCCCCTCCTGCCTGCCCGCCCCCTGATGAATATTATTGCCATGTGTGACATAAGTATTGATCAGTTAGTACCAATTTGATGGTGAGTACCAGTGGTGCTTGTTTTTCCATTCTTGTGACACTTCGCTTTGAAGAATGGGCTCTAGCTCCAACCAGGATAATACCAGATGTGTTAATTCATCATTGTTTTTATTGCTAAGTAATACTCCATGGTATACATATACCACATTTTATTAATCTACTCATGTATTGATGGGACCCACATTTTTGAGCTAATATTGAATTCTATATCCTGAAACTCAAGGCTCACATATAACAAAGTGGCATGTGAAGTAAATTTTTAATAATACTTATGTATATTCCTAGCATCAAAGATAGTATTTTCTTAAATGATTCTTTCTTCCTGTGATAATGGATTAACTGGTACTATACTTACCTTCCTTCCATAATCAAACTAAAACTGCATAAAATATATGATGCTACTGTCTTCGGGCATCAGTTAGTGGACAACACAGAACTGCAGTCCCTGCAGGCAAACAGAAGAGGCATGCCCCATGATCACCACTGCTCTTTGCCTGAATAGGTACAATTTTCCAACTATAGTGCAGAGAAAGAGAACCCCAAACCAGCCAGTGGCTCCACTGAGCTAAGGAGTCAAAGATCAGCATTCAGGGTTCCTGAAGCACTTGGAAGTTGCAGCATACATCACCGGAGAGGAGAAAGTTTTATGTTGGGATGCAATACAATACCATGGGTGAGAGACAGGGGCAATGCTAGTGATCATTCGCTAAGGCCTAGGCTGCACTTATGCAAGGTGAGACTCTGTAAGGCTTATCACAGAGTAACTGCTGTAAGGCAGATAGTGGTATGGAGATATTTTAGGAAACATGAAATACTGGCCCAGTCAGAGTGGAAAGATATTGTTAATACCCTGATCATGCAGCTGAAACATCAGAATGGTCACACCTCAGGAGTAAAAATTATGTCTTAGGATAAACCTACTCTAGACTTGCCCTTACAAACTAATCAGAACCTCAGTAGGATGAAGTAGACCTTCCAGTAGTCAATTGCCTGCCAGAACAAAACTTAAGGCCCTTTTAAGGAAGACAATATAGCCCAAACCCTGCATGATGTATTTCCATAATGTCCAGCATAAAATTTTTTAAAAATTTTCTACATGGCATAGGAATCATATACATGGGGCAAGAAAACCTGATTCATAACAAAGAAAAAATACTGAAGTAAAAATACCCCAAATGTTAAAATTAGCAGACAATGACTTTAAAGCAGCTATTATATAGAATGAAGGATTTAAACAAAAATATGGACTTCATAAATGACTTGATGGAGAATCTCATCTGGGAAATGGAAAGTATTTTTTAAAAGCCCAAGTAGAAATACTAACTCTGGAAATCATTGTTATGGTCTGAATATATCCCCCCAAAATTCATATGTTGATGTATGATCCCCAATGCAATGGTATTAAGAAGAGGAGCCTTTGGAAGGTCAAGAGGGTGAAGCCCTCATGAATAGGATTAATGCCCTTATAAGAGAGGCATGATGGAGCCTGTTTGCCCCTTCTACCATGTGAGGACATAGTTAGAAGGTACATTTATGAGGAACAGGTCCTCACTAGACAGCAAATCTGCTGGCATCTTGATCTTGGACTTCCCAGCCATTGGACTGTAAGCAATGAATTTCTGTTGTTTACAAATTACCCAGTCAAAGATACTTTGTTATATCAGCCTGAATGGACTAAGACAAGTACAACGTCTAAAATTTTCAAATCTTCACTGCTTGGCGTTGATAAAAGATCAGAAATAGCAGCAGAAAAGGTCAATAAACTTAAACATAGATCCATAGAAATTAACCACTCTGACTGAAAAACAAAGAAACAGGATAGAAAAAAAATAGACCCTCATTGACCTGTGGTAAAACATTAAGAAGTTTAATAAATATGTAATTAGAGTCCCATAATAAGAGGAAAGAGAAAATGGGAAGAAAAATATTTAAAAGAGTTGTGGTCAAATTTTTCCCAAGTTTGATGAAAAATATCAATATATAGACACCAAAAGTTCAACTAACTTCCATCAAGATAAATGAAAAGGAAATCAAACCTATTTACATCAAAGTCATACTGCTGAAAATCAAAGATAAAGAGAAAAATCTTGAAAGCCCCTAGAGGAAAATGGAACATTATATAAAAGAGAAAAAAATTAGTAAGTGACAACTGACTCCTCATTAGAAATAATTGAGTTAAGAAGTCAAAGGAATGATATCTTTAAAGAACTGGAATGGTGAGGAAGGGAGGAGAAAACAGAGAGATTATTCACACAGAATTATATGTCCAGTGAAAATATCCCACAAAAGTGAGGACAAAATAGAGACATTTTCAGATAAATAAAAGCTGAGAGAATGTGTTGTCAGCATATCTGTAGAATAAGAAATGCTAAAGGAATTTCTTCAGGCTGAAAGAAAATGTTTCAACGTGGAAACAGCTCTAGATAAAAAAGGATGAACTCAGAAAAGAATAATTTGTGGTTAAATTAAAAAGAGTAGCGATTTTCTTATTTTAATTTCTTTAAAAGGCAAATGACTTAAACAAAAATAACATTATTGTGATACATATCTATGATGCATAAAGAAATAAAATATATGAAAACAATAGTACAACAAATAGGGTAAACAAAATTATACTATTGGAAGTTTTATACATTTGTGAAATATGATTTTTGAAGAGTGAATTGTAAAGTATTTCAATATCTAATATAATACTTAAATACTAAAATTGTATTTAATATTCTAAGAAGACTGTGATAATTTAAGATTCTATATTATAATCCTTAGAGAGGCCAATTAAAAATGAATTTAAGAAGGTAGAAACAATCCAAATAGCTGTTGATAGGTGAATGGATAAACAAACTATGGTATATTCATATAATTGAATACTAGTTAGAAATATAAAATAAATAGATTTCTGATACATGAAACATGGATGAATTCTGTAGATGTTATTTTGATCAGAAAAAGGTAAACACAAATTCTATAAACAGAAATCAGATCTGTGTCTGCTTGGGGTGGAGGGAGTATTTCATCTCCAAAGGGGAGCAAAGGGAATATTTTAAAATATTGATAGGAGTGATGATTTCATGGGTTTATAGACAGTTCTTCAAAAGTTTATAAAAAATGCACATTATGAAAAAACTATGCATGGATTTCAAAATCTTTTGCAGCAAAATAAATTCTTACTAACTTATAAGTAATATATATGAACAGTATCTAGTTTGAGGTACTAAGAAGGATAAGACATCAGTTTTAAAAGAGTCTGTATCAGAGCAACATGAATTCTGCTAAAATTGAAGCAAGAACAAACATAAAATTTATGGTGAAGCTTGGGTGGAAGAATGGTGAAATCATTGATACTTTATGAAAAGTTTATGGGGACAATGCCTCAAAGAAATGTGCACTTTACAAAATGCCTAACTTGTTTTAAGAAGGGTTAAGACAATGTCGAAGATGAAGCCTGCAGCATCAGACCATCCATACCAATTTGTGAGGAAAAAATTAATCTGGTTCATGCCCTAATTGAAGAGGACCAACAATTAACAGCAGAAACAATGGATTCTCAAGGCGTTTTGCTTGTTGACTTTCTGAAGGACCAAAGAACAATAACATCTCCTTATTATGAGAGTGTTTTGAGAAAGTTGGCCAAAGCTTTAGTTTAAAAAAAAGCCCAGGAAAGCTTAACAAGAGAGTCTTTCTCCACCATGACAATGTCCCTGCTCATTCCTCTCATCAGACAAGGACACTTTTTCAAGAATTCCAATGGGAAATCATTAAGCATCCATTTTACAGTTGTGATTTGGCTCCTTCTAATGTATTTTTGTTTTCTAATCTTAAAAAATCTTTAAAGAGCACCCATTTTTCTTCAGTAAGTAGTGTAAAAAAGACTTCTTTGACATGTTTATATTCCCAGGACATTCAATTCTTTAAGGATTTAAATGACTGGTATCATCACTCACAAACGTGTCTCAAATTTAATGGAGCTTATGTGGAGAAATAGAGTTTTTTTTTATTTTTACCTTTTAATTCTATTTTCCACAAACTTTTTAAAGTCCCCTTAGATATTTGTCAAAACTGATTAAACTGTTCACCTAAAATCTCTGTGTTTCATCATATGTAAATTGCATCTGAATAAAGCTGATTTAAAAAAAACACTTTGTAAATATAAGGGAAACAAAGAGAATTACAAAGGAAAAAGAAAAATTACTCATAATCCAATCACTCACAGATAATGATTTAAATTGTGATGATAGGTATATTTTTGTATTCTTTCTTTCCACAAATTTTTCACATAGCATTCTGTGTCCTTTTCATTTTCAACTTTAGCAGTGACAAAAGTGTTTTGTGTCAAATGTTCTATTCCAGCATTTTTTAAATGATCACATGATGTAAATGTAGATGGACAAAAGGTTCACACAGATGCACAAAAATATTAAACATAGCAATAAATATCAAAAAGACTTATATTTCATTGCAAATCTCTTTGTATTGTTGAGCTCTAATTCTCACTGAGGATTAAGCTTTAAATTTTGCCAACTGAAAATATCACCATCCTCCTGTTTAAAACACTTCAGGGTAATATAGAAGTGGGTTTCTCCCCACCTGTCTTGGATTCTCCTTCCCCAGATAGTGTCTCAATGCAATGATGACACTCTCATCGCATTACATGAGGGGCATCTGAGCCTTCTGATGTATTTTTGGGTCCTTGCAGTCTTCACTATGGTGCAGCTTAGCCTGACTGGGCATTGGTTTTCCTTCACCAGTATCTGTTATTGGGTATGGCTAGTGCCATCTGGCCTTTTGGGAGTCATGCTACAACCAACTGCTGGGGATGGTGGGCCTTGCCCTTAGCTCCTCTTGGTTACCCTTTGATTTTCCCTATAGTCAAGCCTCTAGGCATTGGTACATAATATAGAAGATCCTACCTATCTGAATTGAAAGTCTAGCTACTAATTTTAAAGTTGAATTGTTTGAAACCCAAAGCAATGATGTCTCATGTTTGTTTTCTTTCCATGACCAATAAGCTCAACCTAGTAGTAATGGGGGAAGGGCTACAGAGTCAGAAACAAACAAAAAGAGAAAACACTTTAGGTCAATAGTATTCCCTTGCATGCATGTACCAAAATGTGTTTACCCTATCTCCTGTTATCATACACTTAGGTTGCTACACATTTTTTTATTATTATTACTTTAAGCCCCAAAAGGGAATTTTGAGAGGACTAGAGAGCAGGGTTTAGAGAGAGGTACAAAGATATGGGTAGAAAAAGAAGCATGCCACTGTAACAGAGGGAATGGCCTGAAAAAAAAAACCAGCAAAAATATTTTCTGCCTTTTTAAAACATCCTCCACTCCTTTTTGAGAACTAAAACCTGCATCCCTGCCTAAGGCCAGTGGTTGGGAGGAGCAGGTTAAGTCTTTTGTTATTTGTGCTACAGAAGATGGCTCAGCCCAGACCTGGCCAAGGGACGTCCGGGGCAGAGGTCACGGGATTGTCTTCAGCGGAGATGGGACGATCAGAATCATCAACAGTAGTTGAACAGCAATTGCCTGAAGCTGAGAGCCCACCCTTTCAAAGCTCTGTATTTCTGCTTATTATTAGGATGACGGCATTTCAGACAGGAGTCTCATCCTCCTTCTTTACCAGGGAAGTAGTAAACTTCTCTTTCCTTCTCCTCAAACCACTTGTTCTTGTTCTTCTGGTGCAGTCTTGAGGATGAGTGCCGAGCTTTCGGTAATCCCACTGCTCAGTCCCCTTTCTCCTCCAGATGACTCAACGTCCTTCCTCTTGAGCCCTTGATTTACTGCACAATTAAGAATTCCGGGTAGAAGTGTGTTCATCCATATTCCCTCAGAACCTTCTCTAACAAGCTCATCAGAGCTCCTGATGTTATACACTCCTGTAGATACAGTGCCTGAAATATCTTGGCAGCTTAAGTCAGCAGTTTCCTATGTAGGGGGAAAAAAATAGATCTACAATATAAAATGACTTACTATTTTTAATAAGCTAAATGCTAAGTATGGACTCTAAGGCATTTTTTAAGGCACTTCAATCATTTGAACTTCTTCTTACTGAAAACCTAATATCCACTGAGCACACTTTTCCCCTAATCACCACACCTAATCCATCACCAAGTCCTGTGAGCTCTGCTTCCAAACTCCCTCTCAAATCTTGTTCACTGATCTTCACATCCAGTCCCATTATGCTAGTGTCAGCCACATCCTATTTCTTCCCTGAACTTTTACAAAGCCTGATAACTGCTTTTATTCTCAGCCCCGACAACCTTTCACAAGCAGCCAATCATCTCTTAAACATAAAGTAGACAACGTCCCTCTCCTGTTGAAACCCGCAGGGCTCTGAATAAGATCCAAACAACTTACCCAGGTCTGCCAGGCAGTGAGTGACCTGGCTTCTGCCTACCTCACTTCATCTTTTATTTCCTTTGCAGAGTATCCTCAAGCCAAGTAGGATTCCTTTCTCTTTCTTGAACAATGCAGGCTCTTTCCTACCTCTGGACTTCACACTCGCTTTCCCCTCTCCCTAGAATCCTCTATTGCCTGCTCTTAACATAGTAGACTCCTTCCCTCAGGTCTCAAATCAAATGTCACTTTCTTAGGCCTTTTCTCACTGATCTAATCAAAGGCTTCCTAAGAAACTGTCTTACCACCCTCACATTGATCACCGTCCAAAGTTGCTTTTGTTGGTTTTGTTGTATATTTGTTATTTTACATCTTTTTCCAACTGAGATTTTTAAGGCCTGTGAGAAAATAAACTTTGGCTCATCCATTCCTGTATCCCTAATGCCTATCCAGGGCCTGACACATAAAGGTACTTAATAAATGTGTGTTCAATGAATACATGAATCACTTTGTTATGATTCTCAAGGTGCTGTAATGCTTACCATGGGTCCCCTGACCAGCAGCATCAGCATCACCTGGGAACATATTAGAAATGTAACGCTTGGACCCCACCTCTCCCCAACCTACTAAACCAGAAAATCTGGTGTGGCCCAGCCATTGTGTTTTAACAAGTCCTCCAGTCACAATTAACCTTTTTGGCTTCCACATTTACAGATAAAAAAACTAAGAAAGATTGAGTAAGTGCCCAAGTTAAAAAGTGATAAACCGGGGCCCTGACTCTGAAGTCCTAGACCTTAACCACTGAATTGTAATTCCCTAGGGGACAAAAGAATTTAAATATCAATCAAACAAAGTTTTTGCCTTCAGGGTCAGTAAAATGTGTGAAATATTTGAATCAATGATTGTAGAATTATGTGGAAATGGCTGTTCTTTGAGTTATGTTCAAGGTTCTAAGGGAGTGCAGATGTAGGACAGCAGAACTTTACCTGGAGGGATGGGGGAAAGCTTCTAAACCAAGTTTCATTTCAGGTGTGTTTTCCTAATAGGTGAGGATGAGCTAAACAGAAAAGGAACAGAATGATGATTCTGGCTACCTTGAAGCAGGGCTTGGGGTAAATGGGGAGGGTGACAGGAGAAGTTTGAAAGAGTGTAGGAGTGGCCAGGCCCTGAATGGCCCTAAGCTGTATCAGTCAGTTCAGGCTGCCATTATAAAATACCATAGACCAGGTGGCTTAAACAACAGACATTAATCTTCTCACAGTTCTGGAGGCTGGAAAGTCCAAGATTAAGGTGCTAGCTGATTTGGTTTCTGATGAGGGGTCTCTTTCTGGCTGGCAGATGGCTGCCTTCTCACTATGTTGCACATGGCCTTTCGTCAGTGTGTGCACATGGAAAGGGAGAGAGAGAGAAAGATCTCACTCTCTCTTCTTATAAGGTAACAAATCCTATCAGATTAGGACTCCACTCTTATGACCTTGTTTAACTTTAATTACCTCCTAAAAGCCTTATCCCCAATACCATCACATTGATAGTTAGAGCTTCAACATACAAACTGGGGGGGACACAACTCAATCCATAACATTCCACCCCAAGCCCAAAAGTCTTCTCACATGCAAAATACAAGTATTCCAGTCCAACAGCTCCAAAAGCCTTAACTCATTCCAGCATCAACTCCAAAGACTAAAGTCCAAAGTCTCATCTAAATCAGGTATGTGTAAGACTCACAGTATGTTTCATCCTTAGACAAAATTCCTCTCTAGCTGTGAACCTGTGAAATCACACAAGTTACATGCTTCCAAATTACAGTGATGGGACAGGCATAGGATAGAGATTCTCATTCCAAAAGAGAGAAATAGGAAAGAAGAAAGGGATAAAGGGTCCCATGCACATCTAAAGCATAGCAAGGCAAATTTCGTTAGTTCTTAAGCCTCTAGAATAATCCTCTTTGGCTTGACATCCCATCTTCCAGGCCCACTGGGATGGCAGCATCACTCCCACAGCTTCTGTAGGGCAGGCCCGCCCCGTCACTCAGTGGGATGCCACCTGCTGCTCCCTGCCACAGCTTCGCCCCACAGCTCTCTGCAGTGGCCCTACCCTATGAAACTGGGGAGGAGACAGCCCTGTCCTGTGGGTCCATGGGGGGACTGTCAGCCCTGATGATCTCTGAATTGCCTTTGGAGTCGTTCTTCCCTTTCCTTGAAGAACAGCACACGTTCACAGCTGAATAGCTCTGTGGTACATTCCCATATAATCCAAATCCATTATCCTTCCCCTTCCTTCATTTTATCCCACCGGTTCTGTCCACTTTAGTTCAAACTGGCAATACCTCTGCTGGTACAATGCCATCTCCAGTCTTGGCTTCTGCTGAGAGGGCTGATTAAAATCATAGGTAATCTCTGTATAGAGTGACTGTCCAGCTACACTTTTGATCTTCTCTCTAGAATAAGCATCCTCATTTTTCACAATATGGATAGGCTGAAAATTTTGAAAATTCTTTAAGTTCTGATTCCTTTTTGCTTAACAATTCTTTCTCAATTCATCTCATTCCTCTAGCATGTTACTATAAGCAGTCAGGAGGAACCAAGCTGCTTCTTCAACACTTTGCTTGTAAATTGCCTCCACTAAATATCCTATTTCCTTGCTAGCAAGTTTTATCTTTCACAAAACAATAGAACACAAATCAGCCACATTTTTTGTTACTTTATATAAAAGGATCACCCTTCCTCCAGTTTTTAATAATCTGCTCCTTATTTCTGCCTGAAACCTCATCAGAATGACCTTTAACATTCATATTTCTACCAACATTCTGTTTATGATAATATAGGCTTTTTCCAGCATGCACCTCAAATCTCCTCCAGCTTCTACCCTTTACCCAGTTCCAAAACCACTTCTATATTTTTAGTTATTTGTTGTAGCAGCACCCCCTCTTCTCTGTTTCAAAATCTATATTGGTCTTTTCGAGTAGCCATAACAAAATACTACAGACTGGGTGGCTTTAACAACAGAAATATATTTCTCACAGTTCTGGAGGCTGGGAAGTCCAAGATCAGGGTGCCAGCAATGTAGGTTTTATTCTTAGCTTTCTTCCCCTGGTTTTCAGATAGCCACCTTCTTGCTGTGTCCTCACATGGCAGGGGAAGAGACAGAAAGCACTCTGGTGTCTTTTCTTATGAGATTATCAGTCCTGTGAAATTAGAACCCCACTCTTATGACTACCTTTAACCTTAAATTACCTTCTAAAGACCCTATCTCCAAATATTGCCACATTGCAGATTAGGGCTTCAGCGTATGAATTGTGGGAGGGCTTAATTCAGTCCATAGCACCTCTCTACAAAGTTTGCCTTTTATCCCAAGGGGAATAGGGAATTGTTGAAAGATTGTAGTAAAAGGTCAACGACCAAAAATTCTTTTCTTATTTCTTCCCACCAAGGACATAATATTTACATGTTTTAATGTGGTGTTCAATATAATTCCAAAGAGAAGATGAGCCAGCAATGTAATCATGGGAACTCTTACCCAACTGGAGTATGAGGCAAAGTTCCCTCTGTGGCACCTGTCAGGAGCATCTTCATAGCTTCAGTCCTTGACTCCTCCATATATTTTTTATCATGTCCTGTTCTTAATTGGTAGCTATGTGGTATTTGGGGGTTAAACTTGAATTAAATATCATTTTACCAAAAAAAAAAATCCTGACAACTTATGATAAAGGGAAAGCTACCATTCTAAATTTTCTGGCACTTGTGTTTTAAAGCAGATACTAGAAATTGATTTTTCCAAATGGGTTGGCTACAAGATTAAGAATTTTTTCCTTGCGGTCATGGACTGATATTTTTAAATGTGTGTGCATAAAGAATTGCATGTCTTTTGCAAATAATTTAAAAAATATTTGAGCTTATACGTATAGCAAAATCTTTAAGTGCCTATTCCTAGTTCTTAAAATACATATTCAGTCTATGTAAGAAGCATCTTATTAGCATATATTGTATGCTTCACAAATTACAGAAATATCACCCTATCCATAAAATTGCTTGACAATATCCTGGAAAAACTCCATATACACAAAGGATGTTAACATCAGGCATTTCTGTACTCAGTGTAGTCTTCACAGATCACAGATCTCTTTGGTGCACCATGATTATGGTTCTCTACAAATTGAGAAAAGAAATAACACATCATTGGATAGGAGTAAGAACATCTAATTTATGGAGATTCAATTCAGTTGTAAGGAGAAAGCAATGAAAGACATTAATGAGTCTGGTACTCAGGACTGCATTGCAAATTGGAACACAACCATGGAACTATATAAAAATTACAAAAGTTTCACCTCTAAATGGTGCAAAATGTGTGCTTCAACAAGGGCTATCTTTTTCCGAGAATAAGTCCTTTGGGTTCATGTAAGTTTCAATGAAGTATGCTACTCCCAAACCGAGTAGCATGAACTTAGAATCAATTTGCATATAGAAATTCTTGGGAATTTGCTGTGAAAGCTTGCTGGTCTTTCACACCAGTTTTCCATGTCATCTACACTGCTTATACAAGAAGCAAATATGGACTTGCTGAAAGAGATTGTATATGCAAATTGTTGATTTTCAAACGTGCACACTTTATTAAGTGGGGAAGTACTAATTGAATAAAATTGCCATTTTCCCTACCTCTAAATCTAAAATGAATCCAATATTGATTTTAGAAAGAAAAAAAAAAAACACAGACCTCAAGGACTTTGACTATTCCCAGAGCAGGAAATGAGGATAGCACAAGTTTGAGAATCTAGCAGGTCCCCATTTTCTGTCAGGGTCTTTTCATTAGTTATAAAGCTTTATTTTTTCCATTACCATGCTTAAACTTTTTTTTTTTGTCTTCTTAAGTTTCTAAGATTAACAGCCACAATATTAATGACATGAGTTAAAACTGAATGAGAACTTGCTATGTGCCATGCTCTATGTGAAGCTCATTTAGTCCTTAAGACAACCCCAAGATGTTGGTGCTCATATTACGGTATTTAACTAAATCTAAGATGCCACCAATTAATTCATACCTCTTTACTGGATCTAGGTGTGTTCTTTATCAGATCTATGAGGACTGCTTCCCTTTCTTTCATTTTTTAAAACTAGTAAGTCATTTCTATCTCATTAAATGATATATGTAGCCATGAAATGAGATGTCCCAGAAATAAAATCCCACACTCTGCAGGCCTCTCTCCCACCACACTAGCAACATTTCTTTCCAACATTACAGTAAAATCCATGGAAGGTGGGCTGCATAAATTGGGGAAAAGGAAATAGTATAATAAGAATAATAGTTATTTTTTTAAAAAAGACACTAGATTTATATCTCAAATAATGTGGTACTTGACTTAGCCTCCATAGGCAAAAATAGCTTGAGTTTAATTTGCTTGTCCATAAGTCCAAATCTAATGTATCATCCCCTAGCAAGACTCCAATGTCTGTTTCACCATCAGAGCTTTCTAGGTTTTTCTAATCCATTTAATATCTGTGTTTCACATTATTTTGTCTTATATGTATCAAGTTGCATTTCCAAGACCAAATCTCATTCTATTAATTCCTGCTCCTGTTACTGACCTTTCCAGGTTCCTTCCTATGACTTTTCCAGATAGAGCCTCCACTGCACTCCAGCACAGAGCCCCTCCTCTCCTTTTTGATACACTGCAATATGTTTGATGAACAGTGACCCTGTATAATAGTAAGTATAACAGTAACTCAGCCTCCATACATGCACTGAAATAATTCAGGTCCCTGGGTGCACATCACACACACAGAAATCCACCCCAGGCTATTTTCCTCTGAAGGTATACATGGGTATGCATGCTGAAATGAATTCTCTGCCAAACCACAGGGATTATTGGAAATTGCAGTGCTCAGTTACAATCATTGACCTTGCAGACACATTAAGCTGAAAAAATAAAATAACTTTATTATAAATTCCCAAATCCTAAAATTAAATATTCTATAACTGCGGTCCCCCACCCCTGGGCTGCAGCCCAGTACCCATCTGTGGCCTGTTAGGAAATGGGCCACACAACTTTGCCTGAGCTCCGTACCACACTCCCCCCGACCAGCCACTACCCTTCCACCCCTGGTCTGTGGAAAAACTGTCTTCCATGAAACCGGTCTCTGGTGCCAAAAAGGTTGGGGACCGCTGCTCTATAAGCCTTCCAATTCAGGTCTCAATTGTCAAAGTTCTAATATTGGATACAAATAAACATTGGCTTTTAAATATTTAAAATTTTAAAGTATTTAAATATTTTCTTCCCACACCTAACCAAATGTTAACTATGCAATCCTCATATAAATCAAAATGCTATATTGACTACAGTAATCTGTGAGCATAATAGAGTGATTCAGGTGATCTGATAGGCTAGTACTCTGCAAGTGCTCTGGACATAGCAATTGATGTTGAATCTTCCAATTGCAGAAAAGTATATGTTCACCTTAGGCATTTTCTGATTTGTAAGCATCTTAGTGGGTGGAAAATAGCACCATTTAGAGAGGGAAAAAAGCCAGGACTGGGACTCAGGAAATGGGGATAGCCCTACCCTGACATGAACCTATTATTCCCTGCTGAGCAAGTTAACATTTCTCTGGGCTGCATTTTCACCAGTAACTACAGAGTGGAGCTAGATCATCATAAAAACAGACAATGGTGTGGCATTCTATAATGCATTTTCAATCTATTGAATTCCACAATAACTCAGTAAAACTGGATATTTAATTTTTCTTATACATGACCAATGAGAAGCAAAAGTAACTTCAAAAATCTAAGTCTATTACATTTTTATAAAGCTTTTTTTGGTTAATCAAATTTTATAAGGGTAAATATTAATTTTTTAACCAGAGTATAATAAGCCCTTGTTATATAGAAATAAATCTTGACTTTCAAAGGTTTCCACTGGTGAAACTTCTCATGCAAAACTCTTACTACAGTTGATATTACAGGGGCCATGTTAAATAAGAACCAATATACTATGTGTCTAGTTTATTTCAATTAATGACAACAAAAATACTCTATACTATCTGTGAATTGAATAAAACAAGATCAACTAATCTATAAGATTCATATTATGTATTCCACAACTCTAACATATTATACTAACAATTATAACCTATGATGTTTCTAATTGAGCCATCATATAGTCCCTTAATAAAATACTAAAAGAGACCAAAAATTATTTGAAAAAAATATCTTGCTGTTGTTCTGTATCTTCAAAATAGACCCAGTGGAAGGCAGATCAGTTTGGATGTGATCCACTTATGTTTCCAGGTTGTATACACAGAGGAGTAAATCTAATGGTTGGTGTTCAAACATCCCTTATTGCCAATGAAGGACAGTGCTCAGCCAGGGAGGACCCTTGGTAGGAAGGACTCTAGAGAGCTTCGCCTTCATTTCCCAGAATAGAGGGAAGCACAGGGTATCCTTTTTTCAGGAACTCCCTGCTGGGGCCCCTCTTCAACATCTGACATCTGACTGGAGGACAATGCAAAGGACCAGAGCCTGCGCTGGCTGCTTCCCTATCGTGTGGGAGGGTTGAATCAGAGGAAGCTATTGAGTTTCTGCTTGCATGAGGAGCATGAAGACAAGCTCTGTCTTGCTCTTGTGATGAATCTGCTGACTCAGGATGGACTTGGCCAGACTGGAGGGACCCCAGGGCCTGGCAACTGATTGACAGTGGTCACCGGGCCGTTTGCACCTGCACCATCATGCCATCACAGCCTGATGTTCCTCATTCCTCAGGGATCTGATCAGCCAGAAGATTCCAGGTTGTGCCTCTGCCAAATGTGACACTTAAAACATCAAGTATAGAAGGATGTTTTTCAGGACTTTTATGTTCTTATTCAATCAACCTTCAAGCATTTTCCTTTGTTGTGTTCTCAAGGTTTCTCTGCTGACAGAACTCTCATTTTGAGATATTATAAATATCTAATTCTACCATGTTCAAAACTTATCTGATTCATTGTGTAAGAGGTCTCCATTAGATGTCTTCAATATACCCAACTCCAAGTTCTCATGATCCGTGTTGCACTCCCCAGGAAAAGCAGCCCAATCACTTATCGTTAGCAAGTGTTCACCTAAGACTTAATCTGACTCTCTTTATTATAATATTAAGAACTAACTCCATAGTCAGTTTAGGGTTTTCTGAAGTTTCGTTCTCTCTGTAAGAGATGTGCCTAATTTCCCTTTCCGCTTTTGAGATTCCTGTGAAAGCAGCTACCTGCTTCTCTGAAGATTGGAATTTTCCTCCAGGGCTTCTCTTGTTGTCTGCTGAAGCTGTTGTCCTTTCTCCTGATGGGCTGTGAAGGATACTTTGTTCACAGACTTGCTTTGTTGAGTCTTCTAAGGACTGAGTCTTACCTATAATGTCAGTCACCAGCCAAACCTGTTGTAAACATTTAGATTTCTCTTCTTTCTGTACTTTTCCAAAAAAGTTTATTTTAAGACAAACAGCTATAGCTTTCAAGCTCTTTATTCATGAACTTTACATTTGCTAGACCTCCTAGTTCACTCTCAGGATAATTTCTCTCACAGCTTATTTAAGGTCTGCAAATTCACTTTCAATGTAGCTAAACCTCTCAAAAATTTGATGTTTTTCCTCCAGAAGAGCAGAAACCCTAGTGGACAGTTCTTTGTCTCTCTTTGCTTGGTAATAAAAAGTTTAAAGCACAAAAACCCCCACTATGACTATGAGGATCACCATCTTCCACAACATTCTTTGGATGTGGGCCTGGGCTAAGCTCCCCTAGCAGGGCTGTTACTATTTGGAACAGATCCTTCAAGAACAGTGTCACACAGAGCATCACAGCCATTAGCGGACCCTCTATGGCTCCCAAGGCCACTGCTGAGTCATTCTAGGTTGCTAGGATCCCGTGCCTACAATAGACAACAAAGTGTTCTATTGAGTATTCTTGCCAGAACCTTCCTAGTGCCTGACAACCAGGGCAGACCTCAGTGGAGGTGAGGGAGGGGACAAAAAATACAGTGCCTCCAACCTTCCTCACTTCTTGACTCACAAAGACACTGATCATATCACATGACCCCCCGGGGTATACAGCAGGCACGTAGGTCAGAGGGGATGGCTTGTGGCTCTGGCCACCATAGGCCTTTCCTGGCTGCCCCAAGAACTAAGGAAGTAAAGGTTCTTCCACATCTGTAACCATTCTGGGCCCCTGGCTGGGAAGCTCCATGGTAGAGAATTTATAGGTCCCCAATGCTGGTCACTGCTGCTCTTTCTCTTCAATAAACTTTTCCTTCTGTGGCCTTGGAGGCCTAATCCAGTCCACAATGATCAAAACGACTCCACCTTTCAGGGCTCTCTTTGGCTTGTGTCTGGCTCAACTTCAATTTGTGTGGGGAAGTGTGTAAGGAAAGTTTTGAGGCGTCCTCCATGAGGTTTCAACTCACTTCACTAATTTCACCTTTAAAAGCTAAAGAAGAAACAATCAGAATTTTTGAGTCTATTACTGTTGTATAGATGAGGAGTAGAAGGCTCAGAGAGAGTAAGTCACGCGCCTGAGACCACCTGGGTAGTAGGAAATCTGTGCTCACATCCAACTCCTAGGCCTCTGCTCGTCCAACAATCATACGCTCTATCAGCTATAATCTCTTGTGAGCTGTGTCATAAGGGAGAAAGAGCAATGAGGGCTTTATAATGCTCACCTGGCTGCTTCCTGCAGGGCTTATTCCAGAAATTAACAAGAAGAGCAGATTCTGAACTCAATCCAAGCATAAGGCCGCAAGACTATCCTAGAAAGTAGTGGGCCCACACACAGTGAAAAACTGCATTGATTGAAATTTAGAGACCCTGCATTGGAATTTAAGCTCCATTATATACTACATTAACCCCCTGAACTCCTTGGTTTGCTCATCTGTAAAATGGGAATATTGTGAAAAGCACCAGGCATACCATTGGTCATAGACAAAATTTAGCTTTATTCCATCATTTGTTTTTATCTAAATGAAATCCGCACAAGATGAAATTTTATGTGCTAATAATATATTCTAACAGTAGTTCTCATTCTTGGCCACACAGAATCACTAGAGGAGATTTTAAAAAACACTGAGACCTGCGTCCCAACACCAGAGGTTCAGATGTGATTGATTTGGAGTATGGTGTGGGCCGTGGCATTTTTAAAGGCTCCCCAGGTCATTTTAATGTGCAGCCAATCTTGAGACTGTAGTATGTTAAAAGCTAGTATTAAATGAGCACATGTCAATACTAAGTATTGCCACATTTTAAAGCATTAATCCTCACTACTCTACATGGCAAATACTATTATTTTACCCATGAAGAAACTGAGACTCAAAGAGATAAATAATTTTGACAGAGAGATTTGAATTTGGGCCTCTGTCTTTAAAGCCCAAGCTAATAGCCACCAGCTAACACCATGGAGGCACAGGGTCCACAGGTGATTTGTATGACACTCACCGTGTGGCACCTCCTTGTTCCTCCCAGTCACACCCACTGAATTTTTAGCATCACATCCACACTGCAGGGCCAACAGTCATCCTGCTTTGTTTTTAAAAGGAGCTAAGCCAGTCAACAGAGATCAGAATCCCAGACCATCTAAGAGTTAGAGGTGGCAAAATCTTCAGCTATTTCACTAACAGAAGCCCAATATTATAGAAGCAGATTTTCTCCTAGTATTCCACATGTTTCTCACACTTTACTTGCTGGTCACCTTTGCTTGCCACCTCATTCCTCGTTCAACCACATTGACAAATGGATCAATGGAAAAATACCACTTGGAATCACTCAATGTCACTGCAAATGTACTTGGCAGGAGAGAGGGCAGGGGGAAGGGAATTGGTGGTAAATGAGATTGAATGACAGACAGAAGCCTTGTCAGAGAGACTCAGAACCAGGAGGCAATTGATTAACGCCCAACCCTGGCAACAAGCTGAGGGTAGAAGACACATCTCCTGACAGTGTGCAATAGGTCCCCATCACTTCCATCACCCCCCATTAAGCATCTGAGTCTCCCACGGGTTCACTCTCTTCCTGCTCATTGTCTAACACAGAGTATAGCCAGGGAAATTTTTTTAAGTACTCAGCCACATTCAGGAAAACTTCTCTTTGAGGTTCCTCTCAGGAGGTTCTCTCCGAATTTCTAACTGTGTCTTTAGACCTCATAATGAAACTAAACAAAAAACTCACTAAAGGACAAAGGGCTACATCTGAAACCTTAGCACTGTCAGGCTGGAGATTAATCCCAGAGTCACCCAGGTTTCCTTCTCATTAACATCATATCTGTCAACAAGAGGGAAAAGGAGGACTCCAGTCCACTGGAGTGCTGAATCCACTGAAAGACTGGCATTCCTTAACAATGTTTATTAGCAAAATCAGCATAATTAATGAAATCTTTACCTTTGTCCTCAGGAAAGGATGGTGTACATTCCATTTGACTACATTTTAGTCCTGTGAGCTTGGGCAAGTCACTTAAACTTTCTGAGCCTCAGCTTCCTTGTATAATTTGAGGATAAAATAACTTCCTCACAGTGTTGTTGGGAGGGCTAATGTTCAAGAAGGTCTTTGTAATGCACTTGCCATCATGAAGATTAGCTGGCTGTCTCCTGTTGCTGGTGAGAATTGTCACCTGTAGTTAAATTAAAAATCTCTGCTGCTAGTCACCCTGGAGCAGGCAACACAGAGATGCCCAACTGAAAAGCAGCCTTGACACAAATCAATACCGACTATTTAAAGCACCTACCCCAGTGACTTGCCTTTCACTTTGGAGCTCTATTTGAAAGCACTTTATGTTTTCTCATACATAAGCCATGTCTCCAAAGTCATACCAGCTTTTCATTGATCCTCACTTTCAGGAACTCCAAAGAATGACTCTTTGAGTTCCTCCCTAGGACCCCCTTCAAAAATAAATCTTGCATATGCTACCTATTTTTTTTTTATTTATATCGTACAATTCCAAACACACCATCAAAAATTGGTAAAAATCCATTCAGCCACGTTTCACATTCTCTGACAATTGTCAAAGATACAGAAAATTAATCTCAATTATGTAGATATTCTGTTAATTTTAACAAACCTTAATTGACTCCGCTGTGCTGAACATTGTGATATGTGCTAGAAATACAAGAAGGTGTATTTTCATCCTCCAGGGCTCCCGACACAGTGGGGGACTCTCAGAGAAAGATAATTTCAGGTACTGTGGTATATTCTAGATCTATGTTTGTCCAGAATGCTATGGGAACACTTTGGTGGGTGAAAAATATGGGGACATACTTATTAATACAATGACAACTGGATTAATAAATTTTAACTGACCTATTTTTTAATCCTAGAGTGAATCTAAGCACATCCCTACAAATAGTTGGGTATATCTCGATGGTGAGAAAGTCATCCCCTTAAAGAAATTTCAGGCATTTCTTTGCCATTTGCCATCAATTCATTCTATAATAATACTGAGGACCCACTAGCTGCCAGGCACTGTGCTAAAAATTGAAGGTGAAGAGAAACACAGCGCTTCCCTTGCCTTCGGGGACTCACTGTCAAAGGACAGCATCAAAACTGGAGTGTAATAACTTCGATTCAGTACGGTAAGTCAAATAGTAGAGAAATGTACAAAGCACATAGTCGGCCCAAAGAATTTTAAGATTAGTCTGCTTTGGTTGGTCAGAAACGGCATCGCTGAGACAGATACGTAGGAGGGGTGAGAACAGGAAAGAAGGCTTGGGGACCAGCATGCTGAAAGGCCAAGAAACAAAGTCACACAGTATTGCCCAGGAAATAGGAGCCCCCACTAAACAAGGGGATTCCATTTCACTCACCTCATGCATGTGCAGCACTTTCCACTTTTTTAAGCATAAACAATAGGTCTCTTCCACAAAGCCTAGAAGACTATTCTGGTCACTAAAACATGTGGGATCCTGTCCCTGCTTTGACCTGGTCAGTCATATGGCATAATAAGTCTCTTTCCCCTTCTGAGCCTCAGCAGCTAATGAACCCTGAGATATCCTCAACTCTTCAATTTCTCAAGTTTTAAAATAAATGTCATTTTTTGAACAGATTGGAAAATGAAGCACAGAGATACCTGAGCACACACGTAGTTAGTGGCAGAAGGACTAGAATCCAAGTCTCCTGACTCTTAGGCAACATTCTTTTCACCATGAAGAAGTTATCAAAATGGAGTACAAATATTATGCTGTATAATAATAATAATAATAATAATAATAATAATAATATCTGTTCCCCCTCCTAGATCCACCCTCCACCCTGCTCCGCTCTGCTCTCCCCAGGGAGGCTGATTTCTATGGGTTGCATCAGCCAGGCTCTCCTGATGCCAGGTTTCTGATTGACTTCAATGGGTCATGGAGAAAAGATCAGAGGATGGGGGGAGGCAGAGGTCAGAGCATGTACCCACTAACCCCCACTCCCTTCTGGTTGGGAACATTCCTCTAGCAAAGGCCATAGCGCTTGCCAAGTGGCTCTCTCCAGCTACAGCTGCAGCCATAGTGCTGGTAGCCACTCCCTCCCTCTGACACTTCGGACCTGGTGGAGTCAATGGCTCTTCAAGTTTGCTAGCTCAAGGGTGCCTATATTAGTTTCGTGTACATGCCCCAACATTACCACGAAATTAAGTGCCTTCTAGAGGCTCTGGCGGCTGTCTGCATTCCATGGTTTGAGGCCACCTCACTCCAGTCTCTGCCTCCATATTCACATTGCCTCCTCCCTTTCTCTGTTGTCTCCCTTTGCCTCTTTCTTATAAGGACAATTGTGAAAGCACTTAGGGCCCACCTGAGGAATTCCAGATAATCTCTTTATGTCAAAATCCTTAACTTAATTATATCTGTTACCATATAAGATAGTATTCATTCTTCTTTCACATAAGGCAATATTCACAGTTCTAGGGATCAGGACATGGCCTTACCTCTTGGGAAAGCTACCACTCAACCTCCACTACAGTGCCTCCCTAGTCTATGTTGATTTTCCTGAACTCTGCTTAGCCCTATTTAAAATAGTGCCTTTATTAGACCCTCCTCAATTACTCTATCTGAATGTGCCATCTTTTAGCCCCAATCTAATACAAATGCCCTTTGGTTACCCTTGCAGTATACATGGAAATATGGGTATACAAAGCCACAGGATAAAAACAATGAATCTGCCTGGAAGTATGGGTATACAAAGCCACAGGATAAAAACAATGAATCTGCCCAGTGCATCAATTTTACTTAATAGTAAATAATTCAAAATATTACTTTTCTATTTTTTTTAAAAAGCATAGAAATAATGTGGAGTAATATGTAAAATTTACATAAATTTTATAGATAAGCCATATGATTTGAAGTAAATTAATTACCCACTGAAGGTCACTTTTAGCTATACTTTCTGATTCTTTCACCCAACCACTGGGACAAGTTGATTTTTCTCTGCTGTAAGATGGAAGTGTTCTCTTTAATTTTTTTTTGTTGTTGTTTTATTTTCTGTTTTTAGTGATTCGCCTGTAGGTTTGGATGTTTTTTTCCATGAAAAGCAGAGGTTTTGTGTAGCTCTGACCCTATTCCCTTGTGGGCTAGAAAACTCATTTTACCTCTTTCTCCAGTTTACCAGCTGTGCAGTGGTAAGACGATCAGGTTAGAAGGAAGATAGGTTGGTCGGGTTAATGAGATTTGCAGTGTTGGACCATGAGTAAACCTTCATTAAAGGAATTCTGGATGAGCGTCGTTCTAATGTTATAGTCAGAGCTCTGGTCTCCACTGATGGCTCCGAACGACAAGTGAAAGGCCAAAGTGAAGGACTTACAACTCAGCATACTAGTGACAAGCAAAAGGCATGTCTTTGCAAAACCCATCAAATTTGGAATGGCCTCCCTGCCAAGAAACCATCACAAAAGAATCACGGACAATGCGTTAGAACACTGCCTCAGAAAAGCCTAGTACCTATTTTGCTATTCTCGACTCTTCCCTTTTTATCATTTTTTACATGCAGTTCATCAGCGAATCCTGCTAGCTCTGCTTAAAAAATATATCCAGAATCCAGCTATTTCTAGCTCTGGCTGATTTCAGAGCCTCCAAACAAAGCTGCTTCTTCTGCCCTTTTCCCTGATAGACCATTTTCCACACAGCCAGAGGGGGCTTGCAAAACATGAGTCAGATCATATTTCTCTGATGAACATCTTCCATATCTATATCTATATGTTTTCATGTCTCTTCAAAGATATTAATGGTAGGTTTCATTTTTTAAATGTTTTGTTCTTCCTGCATTTTCTATTTACTCTGAATCTCCCACTTGTTTGTTTTTTTGTTTGTTGGCTGCCTTCATCTCCTCGTTGCATGTTAGAGGCTTCCTCAAATGCCAACAACCCTTGCCAGTCTACATTTTCTTGAGTGGGACGCTAACGTGCAGACTGGAGGTTCTGGACCCAGGCGTGAGACAAGGCCTGTCGGCCGGTGTGTGCCAGTGGGAGGTGATCTGGTGGCCAGCTGCCTTTCCCAATGGCAATACTCGAAGTCAGTACCTTATAGTCTTTTCTCTGTGGTGGTGCCAATTTTCCAAGGAAGGCTTCTCTCGCCTCTTTCCTGACAAGTACCATCCTGGCTGGTGAGCCCTGGAACTGGGCACTGTTCACTGAGAAGACTTCCACATAGTCCACCTGTTTTCTGCCCCAGGCCTCAGTACCCCATTCCTCCATTTCTCAGTGCCTGCCAGTCCCCTAGTCCCTCTAGGTCCATTCCACCAGAGTCCTAGCTTATTCTGGGTAGGGAGTGAGCACCTAGGGATCTAACTGATCCTTTAAAAGACTGTCAAGTAAATCTCCACCACGCACGCACACTTTATTCTCAACTTTCTCAGTGCTTGGAGCTTCTAATTCCGCGGCTATACAAGTTTGGGGGTAAATTGTGTTGTTTCCCATTAGCGTCACAGGCTGCAGGCACTTAACTTTAATTTCCTCTGTGCCATGGATTACCAGCCATTCTTCCATTTATCAACGAGTTTCATTAAAGATGGTGTTTGTGTTTTGTCTTTTGGTCACCTTGTTTTGGGAGTGATTTTTGAGAAGAGAAAAAAGTAGAAATGTCTTTATTCCACCATTTTGAAATAACTTATCTTCTACGATGATTTATAATGGGACAAAAGTATTTTTGTTTTAACTTTTATCTAATCAAATCTCCATTTGCCTTGGTTTCTTCTGCTGTTTAATTCACTTGGCCTAATAGTTTTTGAGTGGCCAACTGTGTCAAGCACGACTTAGACACAGGGGGACAGCAGTGAGCCAGACAGACATGGCCTCTGCTGTCCTGTACGTTATAGTACAATGAGGAGACAGACGCCAACTTGTAATTATTAATATCTGTGTGAGGACTGTTATGAAAGAGAAAGTTCAGAATGTTGTGTGATCATACTGAAAAGGTATTTACCATCATATAAAGTACAGTAGTCCATACTTATCCTCGGGGGATATGTTCCAAGACCCCCAGTGGATGCCTGAAATTGCAGATAGTACCAAACCTTATATATATTATGTTTTTTCCTAATTATACATACCTATGATAAAGTTTAATTTTTTAATTAGGCACAGTAAGATATTAACAGCAACAACTAATAATAAAATAGAAGAATTAGAGCAACAGGCCGGCATCGCTACTCTTGCCCTTTGGAGCCATTACTAAGTAAAATGAGAGTTACTTGGACACAAGAACTGTGAGACCATGACAGTTGAGATGGCCACTCAATGACTACTAGCATGTAGCATCGTCAGCATGGACATCTGGACTAAGGGATGATTCATGTCCCAGGTGGGAAGGAGCAGAACGGTGAGAGATTTCATCCTGCTACTCAGAGCTCATGTATGCTACTCAGAAAGCTGTATTTCATGCAATTTAAAACTTATATATTGTTTACTTCTGGAATTTTCCATTTAATATTTTTGGACCATGGTTAAAGTTGCCTCTATTCTATTTCATTGATCTATCCAACTATTCTTATACCAATATCACAAGGTTTAAATTGTTTTGGCTTTATAACATCTCTTCATACTGGCAGAGCATGTTTTCTGTAATCACTCTTCCATTCAGCATTGAATTGAATTAGAAAATCCTGATTTGAAAAATATATATATGAATTTTCATGCTGTCACCAGAAGACCTTGAGTCTAGATATAAAACAAAATTCTGTCACAGTCTGTTCAATTATAAAAAACGTGGAAATCCATACATTTCAAAGAATTGTTTCCTTTTTAGGTAATAACAAGAATGGCAAATACTTATTCAACACTTTCCACAGTGCCAAGTGCTCCATATGCATCAACTCATGTAAACAGTCCTCTCACTGCTTACCAACCCTTTCATATGGTCCTAGTCAACTTCATCCACAGAGATAAGTACTTTAATTATACCCATTTTGCAATAAAACACAGGCTTACACAGGTTAATTCACCCACTTAAGGTTACCTGACAAAAGATAGAGCCTGCTGGTTTTTCTTCTTTAATATTTATAACAACCATTAATTGTCCTTACTCTGTACTCCCAGAGTAATCTGTACATGATTCTACCACTACCCTTCTAGTACTGGCTTGCATTTGTATGTTTTTCCATCTCTCCAGCCACACATGAGAACACAGCCACTTCTTATTCATGTCTGTGCCCCAGTACCTAACCCAGTGATTTGAATTTCAGTGGCAATAGGTAAACATTTGTTGATTGAATTAACTGTTTACTTTGTTTAGACTGTGCCAGAAGGCTGAAAAGCTGAGAATGGCAGTCAGGAGCAGGCATAATGGATAGCAAGAACAAACAAAATTTAATACCTTCTACACAATGTTACCATACATAGAATTGGTTTGCTTAACACCAGTGATTCTGACGCCAGCCTCACCTCCATATTATTTGATGGAGGTTAAGGAATGAACATGAACCCCAGAAAGAGAGGTCCAAGAAGAAACTTCTTGAGGTCAATACATATGTGTTGCTAATAGCCAAACCCCAAGAGCAAAAGGAGACTCTGTGTTGTGATAGCTCAGCTCTGACCAACACTGAAATGTTCCATGATTGGCCAGTGTAGACGTGGAGTTTATCTAAGTTTAAATTCTGGACAATGATATACCCTTTGTGAATTAGCTGGTGGCTTTTTACAAAATTTCCATCGCCTAGCAGTCATAGCCACTTTATGTCTCCTCGGGGCCCACCATTGTCTTATTAAAGCTAATTATTAGTTTCAATATCACAGGAAATCTCCATCAGCTCAATGAATATTTGGGAGGAAACTCAAAGCTAACATCACATTTATTAATTTCTAAGAATATTTTTCTATTCAGTTCAGATCAGAAGAACAATATAACAAGCTGTCTTCTGGAAGAGATCGCAACCTCTCATGGTGCCAAAAATGGAGTTATACATTTCTTATATATTACAAATGCACTGAGCACTTACTATACACCAGTTAATGTGTGGTGCCTGGTGAGGGATACCTAGATAAATAATACAATGCCCTAGCATGTGAGGGCTTATAATCTACAGGGAAATAGAAACACAAAAATACTTACATTATAATGTGACATAATTTAATTTAGAAATTAAGCACAGTAAGATATTAACAATGATAATAAAAGAGAAGAATTAGAATATACTGTAATAAAATTATGTGAATGTGATCTCTCTCAAAATATTTTCAGACTGTGGTTGATCACAGGTAACTGGAACCACAGAAATCAAAATCACGGATAAGGGAAGACTACTCTAGTAAAGTTAATTTCATCTGTTTTTCTGTCTTGGATTTTTATTAACGTAACCACTAGAACATTTAAAATTAGAAATGTAGCTCTGTAGATGACAAAGATGAATACAGAGATGCCCTCTAGGTGATTGCATTGCAGTCTAGGGAAGGAGATGGGACTGTACAAAGCAGCACAATGCAAGGCAGTATGTGATAATTGCCAAAGATACAAAATACTGTTTTTTAAAAAAAAAATTTATTTTTAATTATTATGGGTACATAATAATTATAGGGTACCTGTGATGTTTTAATACAGGCATACAATGTTTATTAATCAAATCAGGGTAATTGGGGTATTCATCACCTCAGGCATTTACCATTTCTTTGTATTAGGAACATTCCAATTCCACTCTTTTGGTTATTTTAGTCTACCCTAACTTATTGTTGATTATAGTCACTTTGTTGTGCTATCAAACATTGTTCATTCTATCTAACCATCCAACTATATTTTTGCACTCATTAACCATCCCCACTTTAATCCCCCATCCCTGCCACCTTTCCCAGCCTCTGCTCACCATCATTCTACTCTCTGTCTCCATGATATCAATTGTTTTAATCCATAAATACGGTTATTTAAGAGTTCACAGGAGACAGAAATATCTTCCGACTAGGATAATTGGATATCTCTACTGGCTTGGTTCCAATTGAATTTTCACAGAATTCTGAATCTGAATATTTTTTCTAACCCACAAGGTTATCACAGAAATATGAAGAACCCCCAGAGCCCAAAGGAAAACCTCTGAGTATGAATTCTGATGGCCCAATCAGCTACCTACACAGACACTGAGCACAAACAAACAAAAGTCATGGCAACTCCAGAACTGTTAGTCCAAATCTGCTAATAAGCAGATTTCCTTCATCTGGGAAACATTTCTTAAGTGACTAAGATATTAGATTACTAAATAGTTACCTTACTGGATCTCTTTCCCTTCTCTACCCACACATTACAGAAGGTAGTGTTAGGCAGAGAACTGACCAAAAGGTAGAAAATTGGGTGTAAGAGGGGAAAGCACAAATTAGAAAGTACTCTTTGAGTTATGTGAATTAATTACATCAGCATCGATCCACTGGGACTCCACTGGTTTTTTAATTGTGGTTCCCTTAAAGAATTTAAATCTATTTTATGAAGCAGCAGGATGTTTTGGAAGATAAACAAAACTGTCTGCAGTTTGAATTTCTCCTGACTTTGTCCAGCTCCAATTTCACATTTACCTCATTCTCTCGATTGTTATGGACTACTTACTCTTTGACAACTCAAAGAACCAGATGTGTTTCAAACCAAGAAGCCAAATTCTTCTCCTGAGAATTCCCTTCCACGGGAATTCCTATAAAAGGTGCTATAAAAAGTGAATCTTCCTGGCAGCATTTTGAAGGCGAGCTCTTTGCTCTGCATGGCATCAGGTTACCTGGAGACCGTTCAGCATTTATGGTTCCGGAGCTATAACTTTCAAATGCAAATGTGATACAAGCAAGACCACTGGAGACATGAGAACATATTGAGCTGTCATTGTAATTGCATAGGACGCAGACCTGGCCAGCAAGCCAGGACTGTGTACCTGCAGGGGTGGTTTACTGCAAAGCAGTTCATCTTTCTCCTCAACTCCCAGAGGCCTAGCCAAAGATACAGACCTTTCAGAAAGATACACCTTTCTGGAATTGTAAACACTGACAACAAACCCCCCAGTGTTTACCCCCAGGTATCCCATTGACTTCAGTTCTCACAGCAGTACTAATTTAAAATTATTAATTTCCATTTTAAAAATTAGGAAACTGAGGCACAGAGTGACTAAAAACTCACAGAGTGATTAGCAACTAGGATCAAAACCACAAGAGTTAAGACACTTGCCCAAAGTGGAGCAAGGATCCAAAGACAGACATCTGTACCCATATCCATGTTCCCAAATTCCATGACATACTTCCTACCGTAAAATATTTTGTTCTAACAATGTGCAAAATGCATTGGATCTTCTCCATCATTCTTCAAATTATTTGATAGAATTGGGCAAATCAAGACATGAGTGGTAGCCATATTTTCTCATCTGTAAAATGGGTTAATATTAACAGTCCTACGGTAACATCTGCTTATGAAGGGGTTGTATGTGTTTCTTTGAACAAGTTATATGTTTTACTTTTTCTGAATACTGCCCACTTCATTCCTAAGAGGATTTGAAATGACTTGGGAAGTTAAATACCCCCTCTAGGCCCTCCATCTTCCATCTACAAATGGGGATGATAACACTAGCCACGGGCTAACCCCTGGGTTTGCTGGAATGAAATAGTGGATCTGAAAACACTATGTATTGCTATGTACTGTATGTATTACCAGTGTGACTTTGCAAGTGAGCACTGGAGCTGAAAAAGAGTTACAGAATCTGGGGCCTTGTTTATTTCTTCTCTAAACCCATAATAGGGTATAGTAAAGGCAAACAAAACATTCAGCCTCTTGTTTCTTTCCATTACCCACGAACTTGGGATGTGCTTCTTTTAATTAATTCATCACATTCTTTGTACTCACGGCTTCAAGAGTCCAAGGAAAGATGGCAGCAGCCATCATCCCAGAACCTATTACATGGAAGAATGTTTCTGGAAAGGAGGAATGGTCAGCTTTGGGGATACTTAATAGCAATCCCCAAGGTATCATTTTCCGGACAGCTCCATTCTGTGAGTAAGGTCAGAGAGTAAAGTGAAGCCCTCACAGGTAAATATTGAACCAGGTGTTTAAACACCACCAGACACCATACATAAATAGCAGCTGCTAGAAGGAATGTGGAGAGCCCATCACCTGGCAACAGCTCCGATTAAGGCTTCCTCATGAGAGATGGCGGGAGAAGGAAAACCAAACATCCACGGTGTGTGGCCAGGCCTCCATGTCTGCATACATCAAACTTTCCTCAGAAATGCAAAGGGGATTACCTGGGGATTGTTAGAAAATGAAAGACCATGGAAAGGAAAAGTGTGGTTCTTCTGAAATAGGAAGTCAGAATGGAGTGGATCTAGACTCTTTCCTGCAATTCTGATCTAGTTGTTTGATGATCCAGAGATGTCCTCTGGGGAACTTTGTACTGATGTGGCTCATATTTTTATTTTGCAAAGTGTGTGCCAGTGTCACACATATAGGAAAGAAGAGGAAATTATCAACTATTAAGTACCTTATTGCGTACCACGACTGTGTGCCATGTCACGTGCTGGCTGGTTAATTCCCATTATGTCATGTGATTCTCACAAGAGCCTCACAATTACTCCCAATTTACAAAGGAAACTGAGAATCAGTTATGCTCAGTTTATGTGTAACTGATGATCAAACCAGGATTCAAATTCAAATCTCTGTTATTCCAAAATGCATATTTTTCCTACTTTACCACGATCCCATTTTGTCTTAGCAGCAGCTATTTCTAATTGAACTTTACCAGTTCCCACTCATCCATCATGAAGTACATTATACTGAAATTGAACTCAGCACTTAAGCTGAACCTTATTAAGCCATGACCTCTGGTCCCCTAAAAGTTTCCACTAATGCTACTCAAGTCTCTCTTTAGTCCATCTTATTTATTTGTACCCAAATAGGATTTCAAGTGGAAGTTTTTATACATAGGCTTTGTGTGGACACAGATTAGTGCTTTAACAGGGTGTAGAAAGCAAATGGTCCAAATCTCCCAATTTTACAGATCACAAAACTGAGGTACTAAAGGGTTAAGAGGATTTTCTTAAAATCATGCAGTTAGTAGTGAAGACAAGAACAGAGCCCAGGCCTGCATCTATCTCAGGATACCTAAGATCATGGGTTTGTCATCTGAGACATAGAAATAGAATATATATATAAATAGTTCAGTCAATGTTACATTTATTGCTTCCATCTAAAGGGATGACAAGATTAAGGAGGCATGTATAATAACAGGGAAAGGCCTAGAATGTAAAGCCAATAATCTGGATTTAAAGCTCAGCTTCACTTGTTTTGTGATCTTGAAAAACTTATTGAACCCTTGAAACTTTGGTTTCCTTACCTATAAAATGGAAATGTTAATCCCTACCTTACTGATTTTGAGTATTTAATAAAATAACATAGGCAAAATACCTGGCACAACCTGGTATATAGTAGCCATGCAATAAGAATTAAACGTTTTCCCACGTCTTACAAATTTAAGAAAGGAACAAAAACCAGTAACAGCACTATTGCAGTGATTATTAACTCATTTTCATCAGCACACTTAAATCCTAGAATTATGGGTGCAAACCTAAAAGAAACAAGACTCAAAACAACATTAGACCTGTAAACAAAAACTACAACCCGGTCTCTACTGTAACATAAAAATATCCACATAAATACATCCGTAGTTGCCACATTGTTTATTCACCATTAGCATCATGTCTCCATATGAGTAAAACTGTTTTCTCCTAGCTGTGCTCCTCCCGCACTTATAAGGCCCAGGACCCACCTGACCTAGTCTATGCCATTCTTCCTTTGGCATCATCTTGGTATTGCACTCTGACTCTTACTTCTTTCTTGCAACAAATTGCACTCAACCCTATACTATATCCCTAAAACAGTATGTATACTCACTTATAGCAAAAACAAATATGCATTAATTAAAATGTGGCAGCACACAAGTGAAAGCAACCTGGCACATGCTAGTACGATGGCGCCTGGTGTGCAGGTAATCTGCAAGCTCGGCTTGTTCCTGGGCTCCAGATAGATCGAGAGTCTGAGACATCTGTAGATCCCTGCTATTCCATCCCGAAATCCTGAAGTCTATCTGAGTCCTAGCTACCCAGGCTGGAATCCAGGAAATGCACCTCTTTCGCACTTCCTACTTCCTTTTGAAATGAATAAGAATTTGTTGTATGCTTAATGAGTATTCCAAAACTAAAGTTTTAAGGACACATTTTAGGAAATAAGGTTTAATATTTTTTTATTATATGGATTATGTCTTCAATTTAACACTGTTTTCTTCAATCAGAATCATTGCATTTGACTCATAGAAAGTGGCAGGTCACTCTTTCCATTCCAGGATATTAGTTCAAATCTGTCGGGACTGATGATGACATTTTATACCGGTGACCACAGGTCACTTTATAGGGACATGGTTTGTTCCCTAACTCTGTGTCACCTGTAGCCATCCACTTGGGGGCACTGGGATCCATCCTCCTCACAACCTCCCTTCCACGAAACTCAGCATACAGGCAAGTCACTGCAAACCCTCTAATCTTATACCTTAGTTCTAATTACTGGGATTCTTTCTCCTTCCTATGATCAAGTCCCACCCTTGTCTTCTAATCCTAGAATTTGGATTCATATTACTTTTCATAATTAAGTCCCTGCCCCTGCCTAACTGCCACCCAATATACCATTTCTTTCAAGAAAAAAATTGAGTCATTATGAACTAAACATCATGTAAACTAAATCTTCACACTTTATTTTAATCCTCACAAAATCCATTCAAGACGTGTACTTATCTGCATATTATAAGTAAGGAAAGTAAGGTTTAGAGGGGTAACTCACCTAAGGTACGTACAATAGCAAGTAGTAAAATGGATTTTTATATGGTTTTTTACCCCAGAACCTTTTTTTTTTAATGGAAGTCTATAATGCCTCCCTTATTCTTACCTTTCAGGCTTTCATAATCTAGCGGTGTATGAAGACAAGAAAATAAACATGCAACAACAGCAGCATGTAAACCGTGTTGCATTAGCAGAGGAGGAAGCAAGTCATTCTTCCTGGGAAGACCGTGGAAGGCTTATTTTCACGATGATTCTGGAAAGAAGAGGAGAAGGAAGTGTGGGAAGACGCTTTCAGAAAAATGGAAATGCAGGAATGGCCAGGAGTAGCTGACAGTCAGGATTAAGGGGTTTGGTAAGAATGTGGTAATAGAAGAAACTAAAAGGTTGTTGGAGAAGGATTTGAATGTAAACTAGAAAGTAACGACACTGTCTTTGGACAAGTATCCTTTCAATAGACATTATCTTTGCCCACAGTTTGGAAAATGGATGAGAGCAGAGATAAACCCAAAACAGAGAGGCTTTTCTAGTCCAGACTGAGATGATAAAGCCTGATCCAGTTCTACTGCGGCAGGGTGGAAGAGAGACAGTTCAAAAATAGGATTTAAAATTCTATTATACAATTGGTGGCCAGTGGGTTCTGAAGATGGAGAGAGAAGGATTAGTTGAAGATTCTAGTTTAAGCGATAGTTCCAGAAATTTCATTGTCCTCAAACTAAAGGATACATCTTGAAGCATTCATTTAAAAAGTAAAATTAGAACAACGTGAGAAAGTACTGCATAACGACATAACACGCTTATGAAATGTATAAGCTTGTGAGCAGAGAGTCTAAAACAGTGCTTCTCAAATTTTAATGTGCATTCAAATCACTTGGAAATCTCATTAAAGTGTGTATTCTGGTTTAGTAGTTCTGGTGTGAGGCCCGAGAACCTGCACGTCTCACAAGCTCTGAGATACAGATGCACATTTTGAGTAGTAAGGGTGTAAAATACAAAAAGGAGATCTTCAACATACTTGTAGACAGATGGTAACTGTTTAATAGAGCAATAAAAAACCTGGAAATGGAGGATTTGGGGGTGACAAAGGGGGTAGAATATAAGCTTTATCTTTTGAGGGTGCTGCATGGAGGCCAGTTATGCCTTCCACAGAGTGTCCTGGGTATGGCTTGTAGAGACCACAGGGACCTTGAATGCCTTGGCCCCTCTTGCTGGGATGTCTTTTCCATGTATGAGATAGAAAGCATGAGCCCCATGTAACTGCAGAGTTACTTCCATCACAGCCAAGAACGTTCACCTTCTATAGAGTAAAGGGTCCCTTGGCTTCTTCCTTTGCCAGGACTCAAAGACTCACACCAGAGATGGGGATGAAAACATTTAGCAGTCAGCTCCCTTAAAGAATGTTGAAAATATACACCAGAGATCTTTGTCCAAAAGTAAGTAATTATTGTTTGGTGAGTGTTTAGAATAGTGATTGGAACATACACAAATCCTGTTAGTTCTCTTCTTACCAAAAACTGCCTGCTTGCTTTAACTTGTAGGTGTTACTTCTATTGTTGTTTGATTGTTTGTTTGTTTCTATTTTAATCTAGTTGCACATTGAAGGTATCCAATAAAATTATGCTAGAAAATGTATGCTAATTTCCACCCACTGTTGTTTCTGTAAAATTAAAGACTCCAAATACTGAAGGGTACATTAAAAGTCAGCAGCCAGCATTTCTATTCAGCTAAGTGGTCAGCTACACTCTGCTTGAACACCTCTAGTGTTTGTCAGCTCACCACCACTCACAGATCTCAGCACGCTTTCAGGCAGCAGTGCTGGAAAATTCTAACTTTTGTTGTCTCAAGCTGGCTTCATGACTCTTTTAATTCCTAGTCCTAGTTTTACTCTATGGGCACAAAGAAAAAATGTAATCCTTTCTCAAATAATAGTTCTTCAAATGTTGAAGACAAATAATATGGTCCCATAGAATCCTCACTGGTCTGGGTCAAAAATCCTTTGCTCTTTGACTTCCTCATATGAAATGAATTCAAATCTCTTCTCTATTTGATTACCTGTACTCTAAAACTGTTCCAGTTTTCCTTTTAAACTTGGTGTTCTCAGTCAAAGGTAAAACTCCATGTGGGACTCTGAGTAGCTTAGATAAAAATGCATCTATCACATCCCTTGTATCAGTTCATTTTCCCATCTAAATGTATTGTGTGATCATACTGCCAAGGCAGAAAGAAAACAAGAACATGGGTCCAGAAAGAAGTGGATCAGAGATTAGTAATCCAGACCCAACTCTTACAATATTGGTATTTTGGCAGTGCATATTACTGATTATACTGCAATTGTAATCACCTAAAAATCCTTAAATCTTTTTACATATCACATTTTTCTAGCACAATTATTTTATTGTGAAACCAGTGACATAAATGTATCTATATAACTTTATTTATTTAAAATGTTAATCTATTTGTTTCAGAGTCACTTGAATTCTTTATGGATAACAATTCTGGAACCAAATATTTTAAATACCCTTCTCAATTTTGAACCAGCTAAAATTCTTATGAGCTTGACATTCTTGTTTAAAATATCATGTTTAAAATGTAAAAGAAAACAGAAATATTCACACACACAGGATGAAGGAAGAATCTTATGCCTCTAGAAATATCATTATTCAGATAAACATTGACCCTTTGAATCCAACCCTTGGATTTCCTGAGAATTACCTTATTTATACTAAATTATCCTCATATTGTTCCACCTATTCACAAAGATGTCATGACAGACTCTGTCTGACATCATATTGAAACCCAAGCATGTCCTGCATATATCTAACCCACCAAGGAAGGAAATGACTCTAACATGGGTGGTTTATTCTTGATGAATCCATAAAGTCTAATAATCATGATTGCTTCCTTTTCTAAAAGCTTACAAAATCTCTTCCTAATAATCCTTTTTCAATTCTTTCACAGAATCCCAAAGAGCAAGTCTCTGTCACTATGTGAACCTGAGGGATGATGAAAAAAATGATATTTCACATATCCCTTTAACAGAATTTCTAATTAAACTAAGGGAGTATTTTTCAAACACATATTACATAGAATTCTATTCCAGGACAATGAGCATTTTAAACACTTTTTAAGTTTTTTAAATAAGTTTGGGAATGGCTGAAAACATAAGAATATCTTGGAGATTTTAAATTAACAGTAGCATACTAAGGATTCTAAGAATTCTTATAAAAATTTGAGTTTATGGAAATTGAAAGTTCTCAATATCTTTAGCCACAAAATTATGTGTTTTAGGTTACACATGGAAGCACCCTTAGATTTCTAATTTAATTTTGTCTGGTTAGACACCACATTATGTAAGATTTCAAACTTTCAAATTAATTGAGATTTGTTTTATGGATAAGCATATAATTTATCTTGGTAACTATTCCTTACATAGTTGTAAAGAATATATATTCTGCCCATATTGGGTGGAGTACTCTGTAAATGTTAATTAAGTCAAGTTCAAGTCTGCTATATTCTTGCTGATTTTCTCTCTACTTTTTATGGATCAATTACTGAGAGGGGACTTTGAAGTCATATATTTGAAGCTCTATTATTATGTGAATTGAAATTTGTTCTGTCTTCACGATGATCTAGCTTCTTGATCATTCAGAAAATCCCTTCATCATGAGTAATACTCTCTATTTTGGAAAATACTTGGTCTGATACTAAGAGAAGTCATTCCTGCTTTCTTTTGATTCATGTTTGCTTCTCCATTCATTTACCTTAAACTTATTTGTGGAATCATATTTAATCGGGTTTTATTGTAGATAGCATGATTTTTTTATCCAGTCTGATAATCTCTGCTTTTAAATGGAATGTTTAGACAATACATACTTAAAGTAATTATCAGTACAATTAATTTCAAACTATATAATCTTGTTTTTTATTTATCTGTTTTATTTTTTCTTCATATTTTCTTCTTTTCTGCCTTCTTTTGCATTAAGTGAACCTTTTTATGATTTCATCTTATATCTCCTATTGGTTTGGTTGGTTTATTAGCTATATGACTTTTTTTTTAAAGTGGATGTTCTAGGATTTACATATGCATCTTTAACTTATCAAATAATATTATGCCACTTCACATATAATGTAAAAATTTTACAGTATATATTTTCATACCCCCTTCTCCTGTTCTTCGTGTTAACATTTTTATATATTTTGCTTCTACTTATGTTACAACCTCACAATATATTGTTATTATTTTTGCTGTAAACAGTCAATTATCTTTTAAAGAAACAAAAAGAAGAAAGTTCCCTAATATTTATCATTTCTGCTGCTTTTTATGCTTTTCTGCAGATCTGTGTTTCCATCTGGTATTGTTTCCCCTCGTCTGAAGAACTTCCTTTAATATATTTTATAGTGCAGGTCTGCCAGCAATAGATTCCCTCAGCTTTTGCTGTCTGAAAAAGTTTTATTTTACCTTCATTTTTGAAATACAGTTTTACTGGATATAGATTTCTAGAATGAAAAATATTCTTTTCTCTAATCACTTTAAAAATGTCTTTGTTGTCTTCTGACTTCCTTTGCTTTGGATATAAAGTCTGAGGAATTTCTTAATCCAACTCTCCCCCCCCAGTGTAATTTATCTTTTTTTGATTTTCTGGGATTTATCCTGCTTAGAGTTTATTAAAATTCTTAGATTTGTATGTGCATCGTTTTCTTAAAATACGGAAAAATTTTAGCTATATTTTTTCTAATATTTTTTTCTGCCTTCCTCCTTCTGGGGTTTCAATTACACATTGGTAAAATTAGACTCCTTCATTGTCCTCCAAGGCACTGAGGCTCTCTTAAATATTTTTTTCATTCTTTTTCTCTCTGTGCTTCATTTTCCATCACTATGATTTCCAGTTCAGCAGTCTTTTCTTCTGTAGAACCTAGTCTTCTATTAAGCCCATCCAGTGAATTTTGCATTTCACAACTCAGTAAGACCACCATGCTCTGCCTGCCTTCTGCCTCCTGCCTCCCTAGGCCAGAGCCCATAAATTGCCTCCAGGCAGAAGGCCACAGCAATTGATCACAGGGCATGCCTACTTCTCTTAGGGATCACATGCCTGTATGGCCTCTTTCTTGTACAATGTCAGAAATCAGTTATTTCATGTATTTTTCCCGATGTTCCAGTAGTATTCAGTGGAAAGGCAGGTCTCATATCAGTTTCTGTTTCATGATCAGAAGCAGAAATCTTGTCTGTGTAATTTGGAGAAACGCTAAGCTAGAGAATTTGTATGTTGTTTTTATAGTTGAGTGATTACTTTCCAATAATTTATTGAGAGAATGATAATTAATTCATAGGAATTTAAAAAATGAGAAGTCTCTAACTTAAATTGGTATTTAATGGCCAGGAGACAAATAGTATGCATATCATTTGAAGAGTAAAAAGCTTAAATCAGAATATCTTAAATACAGTTGATCCAGGACACACCATGAGTAATATTATGTTGTATTTAATTTATCAGAAATTCTTACTTGGCTATTAAAGAAATGGTTCTTGCCTAGCTCCCCAATTAAAACATTAAAATCAGGCATCAAAAAGATCATCCAGTATTAGAACTGGGAGAAAAGTATGTGTCATCCTTCCCAACCCTCACATTTTACACTTTGGGAAAGGAGAGTTGGAAAAGTTGGCCAGGCACGGTGGCTCACACCGGGTATCCCAGCACGTTGTGAGGCCAAGGTGGAAGAGGATTGCTAGTTTTAGACCAGCCTGGTCAACATAGTGAGACCCTGTTTCTACAAAAAATAAGAAAAATTAGTTGGGTGTGGTGGCACATGCCTGTAGTCCCAGCTACTCGGGAGGCTGAAGAAGGAGGATCACTTGAAGCCAGCAGTTCAACACTGCAGTGAGCTATGATTGCACCACTGCACTCCAGCCTGGGCAACAGAGTGAGATCCTGTCTCAAAACAAACAAACAAACAAAAGTTAATTAACTTTTTCATTTGCCCAAGATAATATAGGTTATTATTGGAAGAGCTGATGTTACGTGATTCCCAGCCCCATGTGCCACACACTGTTCCCTCATCCCTCAGAATTCAGATTGTATTAAACTACATGGTGGTGTAAAACTAATAAATATAAACAAACAGGATATTATCTTTCTAAAAATTGGAATTATTTTTCAATTTTCTGTATGTTGTATTATCTTTAAATTGTTCATTAAGCAAATACTAGATTAAAGTCTTCCATATTGCATTCTTTCTGGCCAATTATTGCTTTTTTAAACATTGAGAAGCCAAATTATGATGCAGAAGAAGTGGGAGATATATTAATATCTTTCTGAAACCATTTGCTTCACCGATCTACATTTTAACCACTGGGCAGTAGTATATTGAGTTAAAGTCTTAGAAAATAGTTATTACTGAGCTTAGGGAGATTCTGTAAAGAATTACATTCTTTATCAAGAATCCCATATCCTTGTAACATATCTGATCCCCTCAAGAGATCCCTCAAGGTTTTATTTTTACAATCTTACTTAGCAAGCATTTAAACAAATAATTCTTCTAAGTTTTCAACAGAGTTGAATTGAATCTTTAACAAGCTTGTTAAATTAAATAATGTCCTGAATGATGCTGAAACAATTTAGAATTAGCAATTGTAAAAGAAGCTTATAATTCCTTTCACTTATTACTAACACTGTATTATACACCTCACCTGCTTTAAAAAATGGGCCTTGAGGTGAAAGAGAGGAGGTACCATAGTAAGTGTTAGCTAAAAAGTGACCCAAAGCTTGTGAACCCCAAACAGCTTCCCACTGGCTTTACTGAAGCTCCATTTCAGGTTCTCCTTCTGGGCTAGCATTAACCACATATCTATTGTTAAAATGCACACTTAAGCCAAAACACATTAGCTCAAGTGAGTTATCAGTCGGAGAGAGCAAAGCATTGGCCCAGAAGAAATGGGTTTCCAGGTATGCATTTATACATTTAGTCAGCAGATAATTACTGAGTACCTACTGCATGCTAGACATTGTGCTGGGGAATATATTGATGAACAGGCCATAGCAAGCATAGTAATCTGTAGTATCTTATCTGTCTTTTCTGTTGTTGCCAGCTTTCCCCACCGATCACCACCAGCAAACACTGGAATTGAAACTCCACCAGGCCCCTATAGGTCTTGTTCACCTTGGCTTCCCTACCCACTAGATTGGTTCCTGCCATGTAGTAGGCACTCAATAAATATTTGTAGATTGATTTAATGAATGATTGAATGAATGGCACTTCCCCCTCTCTCAAGAGAGTCTGATGTTAGTTAGAAAGGTGCTGGGAAAGTTGATAGCATGAAACACAGTTCAAATGACAGAGTGGTTGGAAGATTTCAGAATGTTTTTACAGATCTATCAGTATTATGATTCTGAACTTTCTGGTTCTTCAGATCACTACTAAAAGTAGAATAACTTATTTATATATTTATCAATTTATATTTTAGTTATTTTTGACATCTATTATTTCATTTCATTCTCATAGCTATGAATAGGCTAGAAGAGATATTAGAACCTCAGAACCTAAGAATTAAGCAGGGAAGGAGGAGGAATCTAGTACAACCTGGATGAGACTAGGTCCTGTGGCAGTCTCTGCTCTTACATTGAGTGCACCTTGAGTTCACACTTACCAATGTGCTTCTTCTCAAGAAAAAAAAAATCAGAATTCAAAAGAATTGGTGAATAATATAGAATTAGTTATTTTGGAGAAAATCAAACAAGAGAGTTATACCACACAGCAAAACTTTATCACCATCACCACTTAATACCTCTTCCCTCCCCCAGAGTATTTCCTTGTCCAAGATTCTCATCGTCCTGACCTTGCTCTTCTTCTTCCCTTCTTCAGCCCTTCTGCTGTGCTGCACCACTGATTCCTCACCCTCAATTTGCATGCCCACTAAACAAAATAGAAGATGCCTACAAACATCTGTATTACTTGAGCATGTTCTTGGAGGATATTCAAGTCATCTGGTCCCACAAGCATACATTGAGTGCATATTAGGGCCAGGTTCTGGACATCTGTTTTTATAATTCTTACTCTAAACAATCTTGCAAAATAGTAAATATTAATATTTGTACTTTATAGCTAAGGAAACTGATGCTCAGAGACCATAGGTAACTTAGCCAAAATGGTACAACTGACAAATAGCAGTCGGAATTCAAAACCACATGTGCCTGTCTCCAAATCCTGTATTATTTACAAGGTACTATTTGCCTCATAATAATAGCTACTATTTATTGTACACTTGTCTGTGTCAGGCATTGTAGTATACATTTCAAAAATACTCTGTAATTTAATCCTCACTGTGACCCAACTATAAGTAATCTTATTATCCCCACTTTACAAATGAGAAATCTGAGGCTCAGCAAAGATAAGTTATGTGTACAAGGTCACATAACAAGAGAGTAGTAGAGGGAGGATGCAATCAGATACATCTGGCTCATGAGTCTGTCACTTTCTGCCATACTACACTGTTGAGAGGGAACATGGTGATTTCCCCAATCCAGTATTCCTCAGCAATATCACAAGTCCTTTTGTAGGCATTAATAAAAGATGATTTTCTATTCTCTGTTTAAACATTTTCAGTGACAGGGTGCTCACTACTCCTTAATCTGGGTCATTTCCAGTTGTATACTCTGGTAATAAGAAATTTATTTGTTTTAAATCAAAAACTGCCCATCTTTAATCTTATCTTGTGGGTTCTATTGTTCTATCCTAAAGAGCAACAAGCAAGTTTCTTTGGCTCTCTTCCATAGCATGGCTCTTCAATTATTTCATTTATCTTAAACTATTTAGAGCACATTTACTATAGGCTATACAGTGTGCTAGCTGCTGGGTATATAACAGTGAGAAACCAGACACAGTATCTTACAGCTTACTGGTTAAGAAAGATGCTAATAAAATAATTGTACAAATTGACATATACCTACAAAATGTGATAAGTACCACATTTTGGTAAACTATAGGGGATTGTAAAAGTGTACACCTTGGTCTAATTTGGGTTGAGATAGGTATCCTTGAAGGCTCTCCTGAAAAGGTGATATTTAAAGAATGAGTAGGAATTAACAAGGCAAAAATAGTTAAGGAGTGAAGGCAAAAGCAATGAAGATTTAATAAAGAGAACAGTATGTGAAAGTCTTTGAGGCTGGAGGAAGCATGGGGCCTTCAGCAATGAAAGGAAGGCCAGTAAGGCTGAAGCCCAAGAGCAACTCAGAGGATCAATTAAAATGAGGCTGGAGAGGAAGCCAGGCTCCAGATCATACGTGATAGTCCACACATGCCATGTTAATAATTTTGACCTTCAGTAGCAGCAAGTATACTTAGCACACAGATCTTAGTCTCTAATACCTCCAATAAAAGGAATAAGGGCTTCTTGGAAAAAGGAGTAGGGAAGGAAATATACAAGGTAAACCTGTGCATAATGTAGTTCCAGCAAGTAAAGAAGTGCTTAAAAAAAAAAAGCCCAAAACAAGAAAAGACAATTTTGGGAGAATGTCAAAGGGACACAGAAGCCAACTAAAAGAGCTTCCAATGGCCAAAACTGGAACAATTTGAGCAAAGCAGTAAACAAAGTGTCCTTGGATTATAACCCAAAGTATAAAATAAATATCCATGAGTCTATGGCGATATAAAGAAATGATTGAATAAATATATAAATGGGAAAGAATAGACTCATCTCCCTGTGCACAAGAATTCCAAATAATTTATGTAGATACTCTGCCCTTAGGGAGATGGAACATAACTCCTTTTCTTTAAGGGTGGGCTGCATGTAGTTACTTCCTTCTAAAGAGTACAGTATGAAAAGGGGGAACAGAAAAAGAACTTTTCAGAGCAAATCCTGACAAACATTACCTCAACCAAGTGATCAAGCTCAACGTTAACAGAGATAAATCATATTGATAATATGCGCCCTTGACATGATGTGATGAGAATGGCACTTGACTTCTGTGATCTTCCGCACAAAAACCCATATCCCAGTCTGATCATGAGAACAACATCAGACACATCCCAAAAGAGGAACGTTTTACAAAATACCTAATCAGTAGTCCTCAAAATTGTCAGGGTCATCAAAAACAAGGAAAGTAAGAGAATCTGTCATAACCAAGAAGAGCCTAAGAAGGTAGAACTGCTAAACATACTACGTATGCTGGATGGGATCCTGAAACAGAAAAGTGGCATAATATACAAGGAAATCTGAATAAAGTATGAAGTTTAGTTAATAATAATGTACCAAGACTGGTTCATTAATTGTGATAAATATACCATACGAATGTAAGATGTTAATAATAGGAGAAATTTGACCTGAGGTATATAGAGACTCTATGCTGTCTTTTTAACTTTTCTGAAAATTTAAACCTATTCTAAAATCAAATGTTTTCTTTAAAAGAAAAAGATAGAGGAGGCCCTGGTCTGTAGTTGAATCAGGACAACACTAAGTTTGTCTGACCTTGGCTTAAGAGTATTTCTGCCAGATCCCCATGTTGTAGGAAGATAGCCATTCATTTCTCTATCTTGCCAGGCCCCTGAGCAACCTCAATATCCCTGTAAATGATCCTCCAGACACACCCTAGTCTCACAATTCATGAACTTGCTGAATTTCAAAGATATCCCTCTCCTCTTCAGGTTGGCAACCTGAACATGGCCCTTCCAGACAGGCAATGCCTTCTGTAAATACCCGCACCATCCTGTTCTCCTATTTCTCCCACCCTCTGAACCCAGCCTTTGCCACCACACTGAATTCCTATTCCTTGTCACTTCCTTGTCATCCCAGCCTATTGACTCTGTTCTCACACCATGCCTCTTCAGAACTTGCCAGGACCCCAAGACCCACTATTGCCAGCATCCCCCCAGATTCTCTAAGGCCCTCAGCACTCAGCAGCCTGTGCTTCCCCATCCCCCAGCCAGCTGTCTTCCAGCCCTGCATCCACAGTGCTCAAGGCTGCTGGCGAAAATCAAACCACTCAGTTGACTGGCTCCAGAATAATATCCCACCTCTGCTAGAATTTAATGTCATCCACTAGTCCCTTTTCTTTTCCCTAAATGTCCTTGTACCAAGTGCTCTCAACAGCCTCCCTAAACCTCATCCACTTCCTTTGAGTCATATGCTTCCCTCTCCCTGTCCTGGCAGGAACCGGGAACGCCCTGGTTCCCATCCCCCCACCTCCTCACCTTCACCCTGACAGCACATCTCTCTCTCTCTGCCATTTTATCTTTCCCCAGAGAAAAACTATCCAGGGGTCTTTATTGTCCCCCCCCACCACCACCATTATTGAAAGTCCTTCTCATTTCCTGCAGGGCCTTATCTCTTTAATTATCCTTTCTCTCTCTCTCTCTCTGTCTCTCTCGCCACTTCACCAACTTCTATGTTCACTTTTTCTCCTTGGCCTTCAAACGTTTCTAAAAATCCTAAAAATGAGCTTTGCCCAACTGTACTTCTGATTGGCAGACAGACGATGATACTGCATTCATTAATCATTTGTAAATAATTTTATTTGATAGGCAAATTTTTCCCAAAACATGAGCTCAGGCAAAGAATCACTATGATAATGAAACACACCACTGTCACTGAAAATATGGGCACCATTAGCCAAGATGTTCTACAGCTCCGCCTCATTTTTCACATTCTGTGATTCTCCATAATTCATCTCTTATTTATTTGTCTGTCTTTCCAGAGCTTCTGCATAGAGACTATGTTATATACAGAGTTTACCTCATCTTTTCTCCTATTGTACTAGACTTGCCTAAAACTTCCTTGAGGGAAGATTTCATGTTTTATTTATCTCTGACATAGTGATTTGTGAGCAACAGGCATTAATTAATCACTATTGAAAGAAAAAGTGGTAGACCGACTCTGTTCCAGGCTAATTACTCACATTAGCTTTTTAAAAATAATTTTTAATATTCTATTCCTAAAAGTATTTGAGGTTGCTATTTTTCTTGTTATGAAGTACAAAGAAATCAAAATGAGGAACACAGCCCAAGGACCTAGATAATATGGAAAATCACCCTGGCAATTCATTTGATATAGATTCTACATGCTGCCAAGGTAGGTCCTTGAAAGCAGGGTCCCATTTTGATGTATGTTTTGTACAGTGCCTAGGTCAATTGGAATCATGATGAATAAATTGAGGATGAAAGCAATGTGCCTGATGGATACAGAGAGGAATAACACTTCTATCGTCTATTTTCAGCTGTAGAATTACATAGATAGCCTTTGGCCTCTAACATATGGCTTTGAAAGTTAAATTCTTCAGCTTCAGAATTAGAAATAATACCTGCACACCTAGCTGGTTTCAAAAGGGTTTTGCTTGAGGTAATGGCCACAAAAGAACAAAGTAGTGCTCTATACTGAGCAGAATAAATCAATAACCTAGCATTTCAGAGTTCTGTATGAATATGACAAAACACATTCTATCCGTTCTCCTAGGTTCTTTCCTTCCAAATAGTTGTATTTGTATTTCTCTTTAATTAGAGCTGCTGGGTTTTCATAGTTGCCTAAATAAATTGGGGGAATATCAATTCTTGATGCCTTTAGGAAAGTGATTCCAATTATATGGCCAATCTGTCAGTAAAAGTTAAAGAGGCCGAAACATTTTAATAGCAAAGTTACAGGAAACAAAGAATGAATATAATAAGTAGGAAGCATACTTAATAATTAGTCTTTCTATTAGCTAAGTTTAATAGAAATTGCTCATAAAATTTGACTTAAAAATCTTGGATGAAAGGCATAGGCATGTAATTTAGCACTCTGAGCTCAGACGGCTCAAGTAGCTATTTGGTCTCCTTTAGGGATGATACCAGCATTGCCTCTGCTATGACAGATCAGTATTCAGCACCAGCAGTAGCAAGACAAGCCTTGTGAGAGGGAGGCCATACTGTTGAGTTTGCACATATTCTCCATTCATGCCACCCTGACTACTCTGTCATTGACCCATGTGCAATCCTGGGTGGCTGAGGACAGAGACTGGCTGGCATTACCTGGATGAGTCATCCTATCCACCTGGTTTTTCAATGCTTCTTCTTTGATATATGTTCTCTATATTCATTATCTATTGCTGCATAAAAAACTACCCCAAAACTTAGCAATTTAAAATTACGTTAGGTATCCAAACAGGCCTTCCTGGGTCCTCTGCTTCAAGTATCTCACAAAGCTGCAACAAGGTATCTGCCAGGGGCAGGGCATGGTGGCTCAATCCTATAATCCCAGCACTTTGGGAGACTGAGGCAGGAGGATCACTTGAGGCCAGGAGTTCCAGACCAGCCTGGGCAACAAAGCAAGATCCCATTTCTACAAAAAATTTTTTAAAAGTTAGCCAGGCATGATGGCTCACACCTTTAGTCCCAGCTACTGGGGAGGCCGAGGCAGGAGGATCACTTGAGCCCAGGAGTTCAAGGCTGCAGTGAGCTGTGATCACACCACTGCACTCCAGCTTGGGCGACAGAGTGAGACCCTGTCTCTTAAAAGAAAAAGAAAAAGTATCTGCCAGGGCTAGAATCTCATTTGAAGGCTCAATAGGGGAAGGGAGAAGGATCTGCTCAAGTAGTTGCTGGCAGGAGTGTTCCTTACTGGCCCTTGCCACATGGGCTTCCCTACTAGGGCAGTTTGCTTCATCAAAGTCAGCAAGAAAGAGAAAGAGAGAAACCGCTAGCAAGAGGGAAGAAACTTCTCATGTAACACAGTCTGGAAACAGCATTGCATTATCTTTTTGCCACAGTATATCGAGTAGACATAGCAGTTAGGCCAGCCCATAGTCAAGGGGGAGAGGGGTTACACAGGGCCTGGGTAACAGGAGACAGGGTCACTGGAGGCCATCTGAGAGTCTGCCTGCCACAATCTCTCTGATGGGCGTTGTCATGAGACACAAAGATTCAAACATTTTGTGCCCAGTCCTGCAGGCCCATCCACATGCCTCTTCCCCGTACTTCTGGACTTTTACCTTCCAATATTGCTCCTTCAGGCTCCTGACCAACCAGCTAAGCCATTTGCCACTGCTCAGGAATCTGTATACTGTTACGCCCACCTCTGGCCACCATCCACAGAAGGCTGATGGCCGGAGAACTCTTTCTCTGCTCACCAGCAGGATTTCCCTTCAGCATCGTCTTTCTCCTCTGAGTGGGGTTGTATACAGAAAATATTTTTAGCTCACACTAACATAGTAAGCTAATCTATCAATTAACCAGGCCTAAGTTTTGTGTTGGATTTTTCACTTTAGTTTTAGTTTTAAAAGTACATTTATTGCTTTATTCCTGGTTGCAAATAATATATTTAACTGTATATTTATGAAAAATAAGCTTAAAACAGAGAAAAAATGATCACTTATGGCACTATCACCCAGAGATTACCATGTCTGTTTATTCACATAAAAAAAATGTATAAATATGCATTACATATATATGCAAAGATGACACATGGACATGCATTGCATATGCATATTGTTAGGTCTGGCATTTAATCTGATGCTGCTATTGCTGTTTCATGGATACAGGCAAAAGACACGAAACTCCTGGATCACAGAGTATGAATTTTATTAGTCAAGGTTCAGCAAGCAGCATGAGCATCAACATAGTGGCATTAGTTCTCCTTGCCCGCAAGTCCCATGGGAATAATGTGAAAGTCCCAAGTTTTTTACTTTTCCATCAGGCCATAGAGAACCTGCCATGAGGCCAGGGAGGAGTGTCAGAGCAATAGATGTAGATAACTTGGGATTCTGGCCTACCTATTCATATACATTACCATGCCCTCCAGACCTGCTCAGACGTAATCCCTAATATGCCATTTCCATCATATAATGGATTGCTACTCTGCCTTCCCAAACTTATGACTTGTTGGGTCTGACAACACTCTTGATGGGCAACTCCAGTTACATAGTCACTTCATGACCTATGGTCAAGCGCTTATTCTCTGTTAAGAACCAACAGCACAGTAGGGCCTGCCTTTTGAACAGTAACTAGTTTTTACTGAAGAAGAAAGTATGTCTTTGCTCTAGAACTTTGGAAATTTGTGATATGACTTCCCACCCAGGGCTTGCCAGAGGTTCCAATGCAGCTTTCTCAGCCAAGGCAGATACCTTTAGCACCATTGGATCCACTAGGCTTTATGGTCCAAGAAGCAGAGTCACTTTTACTGTAGCCTTACTCTGTTGTAAAGCCATCGCTTGCTCTGGGTCTGACTCAAAACTGGCAGCCTTCTGTGTCACTTTATAAATAGGTTGGAACAGTATTTTCAAGCGTGATAAATACTATTTCCAAAATCCAAAAATGGTATAAGCTTCTAAAACTCATTCTTAATGGTCGAAGGGACAGGAGCAAAAACGTACTCTTTATCTTGATAAGGATGTTCTCCCATGCCATAGACTGCCAATACGCAGGCCCCTGAAATATTGAATAGTTTATCTTCCACATCTGGTGCCTTACCTAGGAATTCGCACTGCTTGCCATGTCCTCCTCACCATATCAAGTTAACCTGATGTCATCACTTTAGTTGCCCAGCATGATGTTGGGTTGGAGTAGACATGAATGGCAAGTGCCAAAGGGATACAAACAGTCAGAGCCATGGAGACACTCTCTAGTCCTTAGGTACTTTCACTGGGGAGAAGAGAAATATAAAAATCTAATAGCAATAAAAGATTTTATGTCATACTTACCAACTTTATGGTAGGGACAAAATATGGTGTGAGAGTGTAAAGAAGGTCAGCGGCATTATAAGCCAGATGATTTCTGTAAGCCAACACACAGACTCGGAATTGTACGTGGACTAAAATACAAATGAGTGTATTTATTATTTATTTATACTATACACACAGTATGAACAGTTTCCAGATCAGCTGGAAGACTCTTTACTACACAGCCACACAAGCATCCAAACACTTAGAGGCTTTATCACCTGTAAAGTGTGCTTTCCTAGGTCACCCTGTACCTTGATGCCATTAGTGGAAAGGAAGGAGTTTCACATGTGCAACAATTTTATGAATCTGGAAGTGGCACACATCACTTTGTCTCACTGTAACTCAGTCCCATAACCACACCTAGCCATAAGCAAGGTTGAGAATTGTATTCTAGCTGCAGGGCTGATTACATAATTAGCAGGCCCCAGTCCAAAATGAAAATATGGTGACCCTTGTTCAAAAAGCAGGGAGAAAAATGTGCTGTTTTTAAACAAACCAAAATATAAAGCTTTTACCTTTCTTTTGTGGTCTCCCTATGTCTATTTGACATAGTGGGTATTTTTATTTGATATTGAGTGTCATTCTAAGTAAAAAACTTAAAATTTTAAATTACTGGCATGAATTTTGCCATTCATCTCTATATTGTGCAATGCCAGCTTTAAATGCAAATACGAGTAAAATTCATATGTGGAATCACTAAGATTACAAAATTTGTATTTTATAGTTTGTATGTGTATGCATATTTTGTTCTTACCAGAACAGCGGAAACACTACACAAAACAAACTCAACCATTTATCTTTATTTCTTGATAGATGCACATTCTGCCAATATTCGCTACCTTTAGCTTACTGAAGAGTCAGGAAGAACTGAGAGGAGAAGGCACCACGCGTTACCCTATCTTTCTCTTACCTTCCGGGTCATCATTTTCAGTGTAAGAGGTTGGCTAATATAGGAAAGTAATACGAGTAAGAGAGGATATGATAGGGTTTCTTAGTCTTCTGTATTTCTCAGAACACCATTGTCTTCTGCTTTCAAAGGGGTTCAGGTTGGAAGGGAAAGTGTGGTCTCTCAAGGCTGTCAGTGTCCCCACTTCTTTAGCCATAGATGTAGCACACTTACCTTGTTCTCGCTTTGAGTCTCCCTGAACTTCCACACATCATGGGTGCACCAGAGTTCTATCACAGAACATTGCAAACACTATATACAAATGGGGCGGCAAGAAACGGTGGATGTGCGTATCATGTGTAGCTCCTTTGTTCATACACGTGTTCTACTGTCACATTGCACATCACTTACAAAACATGAGGTTAAAAATAAAATTATTAAGAAGTTTTAGGACAGTGACTGCAGCATATCAAACCAAGCACAGGGCCCTTCTAAGCACAGTGCCCAGTGCAACTGTATAGGTTGCACACTCATGAGGCCAGCCTTGTCTAGCCTTGTGTGTCCAGAAAGAAGTGAAGAAGGATTTGGTTTTAAGAAGGGAAGCTTTATGAAAGGGTTAATGCTTGAGAAAACTCAGATACATAAACAGTACAGTTTCTGTGCTTTATTTGTCATTTACAATTATGGTGGTCACATACCAAACACCTAGTATATGCCAGCTATCTAACCTTTGCAGGAACTATCTCTAACTGACACAACTCTGAAAGATGCATTGTTATTATCATTACCAACTTACGGAAACTGAGGCTCATTGAGGGTGACTGATTTCCCAGGGCCACAGAGGTACCAAAATGACTACAGCAATGTCCATTTCGTTCCAAAGTCTTATTCTTTATGCTGATATATCCATTCCATATGGATTACCAATAACCAAATTAAAACTTTTTTAACAAAAAAGATCTCTTTCACTACCTACAACATCCTCATTCTCTTTATCAGTTTTTTCTAATCCATATGTAACTGGTCAGAGACAACACCAATAAATCTTATAATTGGAAGGGATCTTTGGTCTAATGATCTAATCAAACCTGACCCCAGACAGGAAACAACTCTTTTCTATAACATTACTAAGTTGATATCCGTCTGTTGTTTGACTGTTCCAAGTGTTGGAAAACTCATTTATTCTCATAAATGGCAGGCATTCCATTTGCGGAAAGTCCTCAGCAAAGCAAATCTGAATCAAATCAAGTGCCATAAAATGTTAGACCGTACATTTTTGTAGTAGAAAGCACTGTTCCAAAATAAAATTAGGCTAAGGAAATATTATATTTCAGGACACATCTAGGCAATAATATTATTGTGTAGGGGGCGTGGAAAAATTATTTTTCTGCCATTCATTATTACTGACATGTAGTTGAATAATTTTCCAATGAGAAAAGAGGCTGGCTCACAGCCACCTGGGGGATAGGTGAATGAGCCTACAAAGACTGCAGTCTCTGGATTACCACGTGTTGCATTTAGATGGGCTAGTGAAAGACACTGTGAGTGACAGGAAAAGCAGAGTGTAGAGTCAAAAAAGCATCTGGATTCAAATCTCATTTCCACAACTCATTCTAAGTCTCACTAGCTACAGGAAGTAAAGTAGAAACTAAAGCCCTCTGAGTCTCCATTTTCTTATCCAGATCTGGAAACTGAAAATAATATATAACAAATACTTCACAGAATCGTTAAGAGAATTAGATGAAATTAGATGGGCTGATATATGCAAATATTCTTCACAAGTAACAAAGTGATACACAGATACAGATGTCATATGCCCTCTAGTACTTAAAGTGTGTGAGCAAAAGTGAAAATGGGCCGGAGATGTGAGAGATTTACTAAAAGCAGAGCAAGAGATAAGACAAGTGAGCACCTGAAAGTGGGAGAACAAAAACTGCCAGAGGAGAAAACTTGTCCTAAATTTTAAAAATATTTTTATTAATACATAATAATTGTACATATTTTTGGAATGCATGTGATATTTTAATACATGCATACAATGTGTAATGATCAAATCAAGGTAATTAGGTTATTCCTCATCTCAAACATTTACCATTTCTTTGTGTTGGGAGCATTCCAAATTTTCTCTTCTAGCTTTTTGAAATATGTAATAAATTATTGTTACCTATGGTCATCCTACTGTGCTATCAACCACCAGAAATTACTCCTTCTATCTAACCTTATTTTTGTGCCCATTAAAAACCCTCTGCTCATCTCCTGCCTCCCTCTACCCTTCCCATCCTCTGGTAACCACTCTTCTACTCTCTATCTCCATGAGATCAACTTTTTAGCTCCCATATACGAGTGCGAATATGTGGTGTTTAACTTTGTTCCTGGCTTATTTCATTAACATGATGTCCTCCAGTTCCACCCATGTTGCTGTGAATGACAAGGTTTCATTCTTTTTTATGGCTGAAGGGTGTTCCATTGTGTATGTACCATAATTTATTTACCCATTTATCCACTGATGGACACTTCAGTTGATTCCATATCATGGTTATTGTGAATAGTGCTGCAATAAACACAACAGATGCTGACTGGGATGTGGAGAAAAGGGAATTCTCACACACTGTTGGTGGGAATGTAAATCAGTACAGCTGTCACCACCCAACCCGGTTCATTGCCCACTGCCCAAGAGGAAGCCAATACACTGAGACAGCAGGTGTTACAGCAGAGAAAGGGTTTAATTCCGCATAGCACTAAGCAGGGAGATGGGAGGAATTTCTCAAATCAACCTCCCCCAAAAATCTGGGAGAAAGGGTTTTTAAAGACAGTTTGGTGGGCAAAAGGCTAAGCAATTGGGTCTGCTAATTGGCTAGGTTCGGGGCAGACCCATAGGGGGTGTACAAATAGTATTCTTTACTGAGCAGGTTCTCAGGTGGCGGTCACAAGACCAGTTGAGTCAGTTCCTCAGTATGGGTCACTGCTCTGGGTGGGTCAGCCAATCCACTGGAATATGGGGCCTGGAAGATATCTCAGAAACTACCTTTAGGTTTCGAAAAGGTGATGTTATCTATGGAGAAAGTTAAGAATCTTTATGATCACCAGCTATGTGACTCCAGAGCAGCAATTATAGAGAAGTAAACAAGGGGACAGTGACTAATTATTATCAAGCAAATGAGGGGATGGTGGCTGATTATTATCATTATTTTTAGCTAGCCCTGTGCCTTTGCAGAGTTTTGGGCCCTTACCCCAGTTCTCGCCTTGCACCCCTTTATTGATTTGTAAGGGTGGTTTCACAGCCATTATGGAAAACAGTATGAAAGTTCCTCAAAAAAATAAAAATAGAAATACCATGTGATCCAGCAATCTCACTGCTAGATATACATCCAAAAGAAAGAAAATCAGTATATCGAAGAGATATCTGCACTCTGAATTTATTAAATGTCTTTGTATCCAGTATTGTGCTAAATGCTATAAAAAATATTTTTAAAGTAATAATAAAGCAGTGGAAACAGTGATCCTGACCTCATCAAGTGCTTCTCACTAGAATTTGGAGGCAGAAGACCTGGACTCATTATTTACTTGACTTGTTCTGTGATTTTGGTCAATGGTATGACCAAATTGAGCCTCATTTTCCTTATCTGAAAAATGGGAATACTAAATATTTATCTTCCCAGGTTGTTGATGAGAATTAATTGAGAAAGCATCTGTGAAAATATATCATGAATATGTTAGCTGTTAGTATGATTCTGTTAATAAGCACAGATGGGCTGGTAAAAATACTGATAGAATAACAATTCAGTAGGCCATGCAAGGGCTGCAAAGCCATGCTATTACCTAATGATATTTGAAGCACAGCCAGGCAGCAGCAGAGCAATGATGAGGATAAAGAATCTTTGGGAATCCATATTTATTTCTATGGAAGTTACAGTTAGGACTTTGACTGAAAGTGGGGCGGGGGTGTAGGCAGGGGAGAGAGATCTGATATCATCAGGTTATGTTCCAGAGTTTCAGATTCCTAATATACACTTGGAAGTCATCATCTCTGTTTGACAAACACAGCTATAAACCTGAAACAGGTCAGTCAAAAATAATTAAAGACTAAATAACTGTTCTGTAATGAGAAACACATTTTTCTTTTGTAACTCTGATAGGCTTGAGTATTGCCGTATGGCTCTAGGAGATTAACATAGGAATACAATTCAGGTAGAGAATTGTATTAAGGTGGTGACTTCAGTAGTCTTGTTACCCTTTCTGTTCAGTTTGGATCTAATTCTTGGTCCTCAGTTCTCCCCTGGTAAATAGGTGCTAATTGCAAATTCACAGTATGTGGACTCTTGGGGGATTTTTGTTTGTTTGCTTGCTGCATAGCATGCTCCCTTTCTCTGGAAAGAGCACTTCCTATTTCCTTTGGTAGAAATGGCCCTTTAACTCCATACAGTCTTGATGAGCCATAAATAAAGATATAATTTCTTTCTTTAGGGGAAAACTGGGCGGGGGGGGGGATGTTCATGATTCAAGCTTAACCAACAAGACATTGAGTGTAAAGAAAAAAAACTGAACAGATGGATAGAGCTAACTCATCCTGCAGTGCTATCTGATGAGACTGTGATTAACTCTTCCTACCTGCATTTTCCAAGAGCTCCCCTGTTTCCAGAGCCTTCTAACTGTGGTTCTGCAAATGTTCCTTTGGTTTTGTGAGTCATCTCATATGCTTCCACTAAATAACTTATTTGTGTGACTTAGCCAGAATGAGTTTCTGTTGCTTTCAACCTCAGATAAACAAAATGTGCAATGATAACCCCAACCTTCTAGTGCTGAGGAGGTCATTATCTCAGCCAACTATGAGACTTGTAAGAATAAGCATTGTTCAGATTTATTTTTCCACTGTGCCATTAACATAGGAAAATATTTATAAGTAAAGCTACCCATCCTTGCAAGTCACAAACCCCAGCTGTTTCATATGTCAGTCTCATATAGAAAAAGCACCCTTTGGTGGCATTTAGACCTGACACAAATAGAAATTTTGATGTAATCCAATTTATCTATTTGTTACTTTGTTGCCTCTTGCTTTTGGTGTCATATCAAGAAATCATTGCCAAATCCAATGTCATGAGGCTTCTCACCTATTTCCTTCCATGAGTTTTGTTGTTTTATGTCTTATGTTTAGGTCTTTGATCCATTTCAAGTTAATTTTTGTATGTGGGATAAGATCACAAATAGATATTTAGATCAAATGTAAAGCATGGTAACTACAGTTAATAACACTGTATAGTGTACTTGAAATTGGCTGACAGAGTAGATCTTAAAAGTTCTCACCACACCAAAAAAAATAATTATGTGAGGGGATGGATGTGTTACTTAGCTTGATTGTGGTAATCATTTCACAATGTATACATACATCAAAACATCACGTTATGCACCACAAATCTGTACAATTTTTATTTGTCATAAACAACATAAAGAGACAAATGTTAGATCTTTCATTATAAAGAAAAGATATTTAAGCATTACTATTATCATCCAAGAAATCCTGGTATTACCTAGCAGAAGCAAGGTAGTTTATTGAGTTAGAATCCCTGAGTAGAAAAGAATATTGGCAATTCAGGCAGTTCTTCAGTAGAACTGTGGGTTTGGTGAAGTGTAATTTGGAGACCCTTCCACATCCTTTATAAAAGCCCTCTACCCTTCCAGCTCTCAAGGCCTGTCCTTATCTTTCAAGATCCTACTCTTTTCAGACTTCAAACAAACTATCACCAAGGCATGTGCCATGAAAGAAAGCTTACCTTTACGAAGCACCTGATGTGTGCCAGAAACTTTATGTCATTTAACAGCATCTGGAAAAAAGTTTACTCATATCTGCTCTAGCTATGACTCCATTTGTTTATTTTTGTTGTTGCTGTGAATTCTTTTGGGGTCTTCTTCATAAATTCTTTGCCTAGGCCAATGTCCATAAGAGTTTTTCCAACATTTTCTTCTAGAATTCTTATGGTTTCATGACTTAGGTTTAAGTCTGTTATCCATCGTGAGTTGAGTTTTGTGAGAGGTGAGAGGTGAGGATCCTGTTTCAGTCTTATACGTGTGGCTATCCAATTTTCCCAGCACCACTTATTGAATAGGAATTCTTTTCCCCAGAGTATGTTTTTGTCTGCCTTGTCGAAAATCAGATGGCTGTATGAGGACGGTTTTATGTCTGGATTCTCAGTCCTGTTCCATTGGTCTATGTCTCTGTTTTGTGCCAGTATCATGCTGTTTTGGTTACTATAGCCTTGTAATATAGCTTGTGATATAGTCTGGTAAATTGATGCCTCCCAATTTGTCGTTTTTGCTTGAGTTTGCTTTGGCTATATGAGGTCTTCTCTGGTTCCATACAAAGCAGAGAATTATTTTTTCTACATCTGTGAAAAATGATGTTGGTATTTTGACAGGGATTGCAGTGAATCTGTAGATCACTTTGGGTTGTATAGACATTTTAACAATCAATTTACCAGACTGAAACCTCTTGTATTATCCTGGGTGGAACTGGAGCCCATTCTTCTAAGCAAAGTATCTCAAGAATGGAAAAACAAGCGTCACATGTATTCACTATCAAATTGGTACTAATTGATCAACACTTATACACACATATGGAAGTAACATTCATCGGGTGACGGGCAGGTGGGAGGGGGTGGAGGGGATGGGTAAATTCGCACCTAAGGGGTGCAGTGTGCACTATCTGGGGGACGGGCACACTTGTAGCTCTGACTTAGGCAGTGCAAAGGCAATACATATAACCTAAACGTCTGTATCCCCATAATACTCTGAAATAAAAAAAAAGAAAACAAATAATAAAATGTTAAACTTAATTAAAAAAAAGATGTGACTCCATCTGCATTTGAATAGGGAACTGAAACAAACACTAAAAACCTTTCAAATCTGTTTATTCCCTCACTCCATGTATTCTTGGTTTTTGCTAAATAACTATTGGGTGCCAACTATGCACCAGGCACCCATGATAAGAGCTGGGAATATAGCTATTAACATGCCCACAAGGAGCTTAATATCTGAAGTGGAAGGAAGAGATAATGTAAGTGATCCATCAAATATCTCAAAAGAAATCATTGATAATATTAGCTGCCTAATTTGATATTTGGCAGCAAGTAAATACTTGGCCAGAAAATCTTGGACCCATATCTCATAGGATCCTATTTATGAGGTCAGTCCACATTCTGCTTAGATCATTTATAACAAATATATGAATCCACAGTATTTGGAATTTTGATCAGGTGAGACACCAGATGGTATAAGAATAGGCAGGAAGAACACCACCACATTGTCCCCTGTGGTATCCAGTGACAATTTGGTTCAATCGTATCTCATTTTCATCTTCTCTGTCTCTCTCATCAAAAGATGACTGCCCATTAAAATCCAATAAAAACAAATATAGAAAGAAGACCATACCTTTGCTAACCACAAAATGAGCCACAGATGCTACTTGTGTGAATAGCTAACAAATTGCTGACTTCCCACACTTTTGCCACCCTGATTTTGTCCACACACTTTTCAGTTGCCATCTTAGGCATTCTAAGAAGATGTTCTGATCCTGTATTTTAAAGCAGATGTAAATTTACAATATAATTGCATATGGTTTCAAGAAGATTTTCGCCTGAGATAGAGGGTAAAAATTGCCTTTTATAGAAGTTTGAATTTTTTTAAATTGGTATTTGTTTTTGCTCTTATTCCTCTGATTCTTTTTGTTGAAGTGAATTTTTTGTGTTTTTTTGTTTTGTTTTATTTTACTGGGAGTGTAGGGTTTTTTCCCTCAGAAATCTGACAGTCCAACCACAGAAGGTAGTGCCTGTCAGCACTTCCCATACACCAATCCTGTAGGTAACTGTCAAATGAGAAAGGACGATGAATTAAAACTGAGCCAAATGACTCATTTTTATCAGAAAATGAGCTACACTTTAAGCCTAACTGCTCTGCAACTCAACTGAGAAGGAAGAGGCAAAAGGTCTGTGGTGAAAGGTCTCTTAGAGACAATGAAAAGATATCTAAAGTGGATCAACAGGACAAACGCACCCATACCTCATGTTTTCTGACACGAACAGACACTTTAGCAGCACAATAGCTTGTATTCACAAGATGTCAGGCTATTGAAAGGTTTCTTCAGACATTCTGAAATATCTTTCTAATGAGAAATTAAAGCTAAAAGAGTGATAGGATCAGAGAGATTTTTTTCCCCTACTTTCTTTAGATCGGGAAACAAAATCTCTGAATACTCTTTTGTGACCAGACTTATTGACTATTCCTGGAGGCTTGGAGGAATTTCTTTATGTGGCCATTTAGAAGACTCAATTCAGGTAGAAAAGGTTGGGACCTGTCAGCTAATCCATCCTCCCTCGGGGAGAGTTCAAAAGGAAGAAGAGAGTGAACGCTGGTAGGCAGCACTTAGGAAGTGATATTCACCTGGGTTTGGACGTTGCTTTACTTTGACAATGTCCTATTTTCACTTATTGAGCAACTGTACTTCATTAGGCACCTGATCAAGCATTGACTCAACTGAGATTTCAGCTCCTAAATCATAAAAAAAGGAAGTAGAAAGCAAAAGAGGGGAAAGATGAGAACATGTGAACCCAATCTACCTTATCATGCAGGAATCTTAGGTAAGCCATAGAGAGCCAGGCTTTTATCTGCTTCCTGGAGAAGCAAGGAGCATAAACGACCCAGTGTGGAAATACAGCAACTCAAAATTCAAATTCCTTTTCTTTCCAAGTAAATTAAACTGGCTACCCAACAGCAGCCTGATTTGTGGAAATCTAACACATTAAAACTCAAATTCATGTATGCTCTCAGAATATATTTAAGATTCTGAGACTTCTTGTCTTCGAATCAATGGTATGACCTAGTGTCTGGGGCCCACTTTGTGGCCAGCAGAGATCCTGACTGTCTCATTAATCATTGTGTCCCCATATCTGGCACCATGCCTGAAACACAGTAGCCTCTCAATAAATAGGTGATGAATGAAGGAAAGACAGACAGAAAATAAAATAAACTCAAAGTTATCATCAGCATGTGCTCTGGGTCACTCATTTCAACTTAATTAGGATTCTGGCTGTTTTTTCCAGTTTTGACTTTCCATTTTGTCTAATTTGATAGACTCAAAGTTTGGATGTTAAAAGAAGAGGCTTTGCTTTGTGTTGTTTTTTAGACTAAGGCTAAGGGTACATATTATTATATTATGAATGTGATATGTTGTCTTCCCTGCTGTTTGCCTCCAGCAGGATGTGGGGCTTCTCTGTAATCCTCTGCCCACATCATACCCTCTCACTGCCCCTAGGATATACACATGCCCACATTTCCAGGAGAAAGAACCTTATATAAGAACACAGCACTCAACTGCTACTGGGCAAACACCTCAATGGGTCGAAGCAATAACAGAATACAAGGGATGTTCTAGCCGTCTCCTTTCCTGCTTCTGCACTATGGGGACTCTCCCGCTCTTACAACTCTAAGGGAGTAAGGCAACAGCCAGAGCCTGCTTCCCCCTTTCTCATGCCATAGCCTCTACTCTTCTCCTTCCTGCCCCCCTTTTTTATGCTGTCTTTCCTTTTTTCCTCTTTTTCCCTCATAGCCAGAGTGATTGCATCTCTCTTCCTGTTCCCAGACATTCCTCTCCTCCCAGGAGTCTAGGAAGCAGAGACTGGTGCAGTTCCCTGTCCAGATCTCTACTGCTTATGCAGCCTAAGTTGTTCAGCCCATTCAGATCTAAGCATGGGTGAATTAGGTGGCTTATCTTCAAGATGCAACTTAAATTCCCTTAAATCTCTCCTTCTTAAAGTTCCCTGCCCATCAGGCTGCCATGGCAGCTCTCATCCTAACTAGCTCCATGTGGTATCATTCCTTCACTGAGGCACCAATGTAGAAAAGAACATTATAAAAAGGTCTGTCCTATCTGTGGTGGAAGAATGTATATTACTTAATTGATTGTCAATCAGTACAAAGTAGTGATGAATAACATGAACTATGGACTCAGGCTACCTGGGTTTGAGTCCCAGGCCCTTCATTTATTGGCTGTAAGACCTATAGCAAGTTACTTCTCTCTGTTCCTCAGTTTTTTCACCTGTAAAGTGGGAATAACTATAATAGCTATTCCCTGGAGTTGTTGTGATTACTGAACAAGGATAGAGAGATGACAGATAGATAGGTAGATAGATAATAAAAAAGAGCAGCTCTTGGCATTTGGAAGCTGGCCTGGCACGCACCATTAGGCCATGTTATTTTCCCATTGGACATAAAAAATCTCACAGAATACCAAGCTCAGACAGGGTTACTCTGAAATCATGATAAAGTAAGACAAAGCAAAGCCACTTCATAATTTTGTCTAAGAACAGACAAAAGCAAGGTCACTGTGCAGCCATAAAATACCAAACACCTCTGCCTCTTGACTAAAATGAGGGACTGCTACCTCTTTACCAATTACAGCTTTACCCTGGCTCTAGTCTCCCTTCCCCGTAGATAAGATTTAATGAGATATTCGATCATAAAATTGCCCCTGCTTTTTGTCAGCATGCAATATAAAGTAAATTTCTGCTTCCTTAGACCTTTCCCAAAATCCTTCAATTAAACCCCATATCTTTTATTAGGTTCTTTCTAACATGCTATTACTGAGACACCCCACAATTCCCCATAGTATATGTTCTCCCCTGCAACAACTAGTAATAAACTCAACTTGCTCAACATCTGGTGTTCCTGTGGTCTTTGGCTGAAGGGCATTGATGATTGATAGATAAATAGATAATTGACAGATAGATACATACACACATACATATATACATACATAGAATAGTGTTCAACACACAGTGTTTGAAAGATCTTTCCTATCATCATTATTATATATAGCTTGAGAGTATTAAGTACAGAACAGGGAAATCACATGAAACATAAGAACCAAGAAGGCTATTCAGAAGGTCAGGCCTATCAATCAAACAGTGAGACTAAATCATGTGTCTGTAATAGGAAGTCAGTCCCTAGACCATAAGACAACTGGGAAAGCAACATGAGCTCATAAGGATTTGTGGTCAGTAAATAAGGTAACATTTTAAAAGCATTGACACAATACCTGGCACATAAAAAGCATGAAAAATTTAGCTATTTTTTCGTCATCATTGTCAAATTCTCAGGAATTCCTTGGAAATAAGATGGCATTTACTCTCTGTTTATATGGTGTGGGTCCATAAAGGACAAGAACACTCCTTTCACCCTGAACTAGCACATGACAAAGTACTCTGACGTTCTACTTTCAGAGAGCTCTTGGCATGCTTGTCTTTAACTGGAAAGCACAAATATGTTTCTGCACAGCAATCATACCACTGTCATTTGGCATTCTGTGGTACAGCCCCATGATAGTCATTTGCAGTGTAAATTCAAGTCACATCCCAGCAATTTTGCTATCACTCTTACTGTGGAGTCACCTTGCAGGTTTCGTCTATGAGGCTGTGATTATTTTTCAACTTTATTGCTAAGTTGATTTGTTTTCCATTTGATTATTGATGAATTTTGCTGTTAACCAGAGTATCTGTTCAGTGGCTAGTAATAAGTCCAGGGAATCCTTACAGGACAAACCTTATGAGCAGGAAAAAATAACAGGTGAAATTAATGGGGACCTAGGACTCATTGTTCATTCTGCAGCTTCTGTTCCAGGCACTTATCAATTTATTCCAGTGATAAGAATGGCGAGTTCACAACAAAGTCATGGAGAGTAAAAAACAATACACCTGAGTCCATTATTTATTCATGCCCAAGTCACATGGATGAAAAATGTTTAACCATTAACACCAGAACAGCAATCTTTTATGACAATTGCGCCATTGCTTTCTTTACCGTTCACCCTCATAGTGTGCTACATGCAACAAACAAATGGTAGTTTGGTGATTAGTTATTAGTGACTCTTCCTCCAAAGCACAGGTATGGGGACCAGAACAAATAGTTTCTGACTTCTAGGGTCTGTGTTTTTGGAATGAAATATACACACAGTATAATTCCAGTCAAACTAGTCTGCATATACAAATGTGCTCTACATGCAAACCATCATGGGTGTGTGGCCATGGCTTATATCCCAGGTTCTAAAAGCGTATTTATCATTCTGAAGTGATATAATATTAAGGAAAGATTTAAGATAGAAAAAAATATTAAAATGCCTATTGTTTCACATCTGTCCAAAAAATACTCACTTTTAATATTTTAGTGTATTTTAAGTTCTTTTTGTAATGTCTAGTGTATGGTTTACACCCACATATGTATGTATGCTGTTGATCCTTGAACAACACCAGGGTTAGGGGTGGTGACCCATAAGCAGTCGAAAATCTCTGTGTAACTTTTGATTCCCCAAAAACTTAACTACTAATGGCCTACGGTTGGTGTTACTAATAACATAAGCAGTCCATTAACACTGTGATACCCAACCCCTCAGCCAGGTGGCAGAGCTCCCTGTTAGGGACCAGGCCGTAGAGCTCCGCCACACTCCTACCCTCCCACGCCCCATCTGTGGAAAAATTGTCTTCCATGAAACTTAGGAACTTGGGGGGCAAGGGGGGACTACACAGCAGGAAGTGAGCGGCTGGCAAGCAAGCGAAGCATCATCTGTATTTACAGCTGCTCCCCATCGCTTGCATCACCACCTAAGCTCCGCCACCCCCCAGACCCCCTGTCCATGGAAAAATCATCTTCCATGAAACTGGTCCCTGGTGCCAAAAAGGTAGGGGACCACTGCATTAACATATATATGTATATCGTATGTACTATATACTGTATTCTTACAATAAAGTAAGCTGCAGAAAAGAAAATGTTATTAAGAAAACCATAAGGTGGAAAAGAGCATGGAGATTTCTCAATGAACTAAAAGTAGACCTACCATTCAATCCAGCAGTCCCACTCTACCCAAGGAAAAGAAGTCATTTTATCAAAAAGATGCCTGCACTTGAATGTTTATTGCGGCACAATTCACAATTGCAAAGATGTGGAATCAACCCAAGTGCCATCAATGCATGAGTGGATTAGCAAAATGTGGTAAATGTATACCATGAAGTACTACTCAGCCATAAAAAAGTATGAATTAACACCTTTTGCAGCAATTTGTATGGAACTGGAGACCATTATCCTAAGTGAAGTATCTCAAGAATGGAAAAACAAGCACCGCATGAACTCTCTAATAAATTGGAACTAACTGAGGGGCACACGTGCACAGAGGGAAGTCAAAGTCATTGGAAATCAAGCAAGGGGGAGGGGGAAGGAGGGGAGAGGCAAAAACCTACATAACAGGTACATTATTCAGGTGATGGGCACACTTGTAGCCCTGACTCAAGATTTACAAAAGCTATCCATGTAACAAAAACATTTGTACCCCCTTAATGTTTTGAAATAAAAAAATGAAAACAAAATAAAATGTATTTAACCAGAAAAAAAATAAAACCATAAGGAAGAAAAAATAAATGTGCTATTCATTAAGCAGAAGTGGGTCATCATAAAGGTCTTCATCCTCATCATCTTCATATTGAGTAGGCCAAGGAGAAGGAGGAAGAGGACGGGTTGGTCTTTCTGTCTCAGAGGTCGCAGAGGCAGAATAAAATCTGTGTATAAGCTCAAACCTGTGTTGTTCAAGTCAGCTGTATATATATACATATGTGTGTATTTGTATTCACACTATACATACTATTTTAAGGAAAAAAATTTCCATTTGGCATATTGTGGTCCTATTTTGCCTGATGATCTAGTCATATCTTCTAAGTATTTGACTGGAGTCTTGGGGAATACCCTTGTCCTACTCACTGTTTAAAAATTTTTTTGCTCTTTCTTTATACATTTATTCTTATTGTGTAAGTCATGCAATAGAATTTTACTACATGTTTAATATTACATTATATCCCCCAAACCTAAGTAAGTTTATTTCTTAAGTAAGTGTCATCCTCACATCAGTTATATATTCTGTTTCTGAAAAGGCATCATTTAACAACCTTGCGAGGAAAATCATTCACATCATTACACAGTAGTGGCAATTTCATTTCTGAAATTTTGCACCTGTGGGTGTGCTGTTGTTTAGAGGAGGAGAGTGTTGACTAAATCCCTGCATTGGCAGGTGCTCATAAGACCAACAGAGCTCCTGTGAGGGACATTTAAAGAATCACTTGCATCAATAAGGTATAGATTGCAGCGAGAGATAAATGGGCAAAGAATAGAGAGGGGCACAAGGAGAAAGGTAGAACTGAAGAATAATTTCTCAAAAAGAAAGCCAATAACCCACAGGAGCACTGTAGCTCATTACACAGGCTCCCATGACTGGAAAGGATTAGAAAAGTTTCTGTATAATGAGGGGGCAATTAGAACGAGTTTAAAACAGCCTTGTTATTTATGATTGAGCAAGGTCAACGTGATTAAGTCTTTTCCATTATTTATAAGTTTGTATGTAATTACTGTAAATTCTAGGTGTTTTGTATATTAGAATGGAATTCATGGTAATGTTATTTTAGGTCCTCATGATGAGTGCATCTGTTTCCCCCAAAATTTCAGTCACTAAACCAAAAATATACACCGTATGCTCTGACATTAATCAAGAGAAAGAGCAAAATGATTTTTGGCACACTGAAATTTTCTTAAAAGAGCATAGAATAATGAAAAGCATAGTCACTTTTATTCTCTATCCTTTGCTTATGGAAAACAATTTTAAAAAGCAGTTTACATCACACACTTGACTCAAATCTTTTTTGAAATGTCTCTTTTGGTGGCCACTTATAATTAAACACACAACTCCTATGATTAATGTCAATGTTTGTGGTTAAATGAGTCAATTGTTAAATCAGCTATAGCCTTGAAATGCAGGAATGAACAATGAGTGAGCACGCTCCTCTAAATTTGCATGACTAACATTTCCACATTGATGGGGGAGTTAGCTTATAGCATCTGTTTCAGACACATGAAAATTCAATTAAACTATCAGCTATCAGAATTACCGTGGAGCAAAAATATCAACATAGGAAACCATGACCTAATTATATTATGAATTTTAAACCAGAGATAAAAGTTACATTCCAAGTCAGTCACATTGACTGACTCATTTCCCAGAAAGATAACAACTATTTTTAAAACAAGATTTTTCTCTGGGAATATAGGCAATTTTTACTAGTTTTTGTGAGCTCCATCTAAAATATAGTTTAATAATAACTTAAAATATAAGTTTTAGTAAAAGAAGATTAGAAGTTGGAGTAAGAGATAAGAGGTTAAATTGGAAGATAGAGCAAAAGTTTTTGTAATTCTGTCCTAGAAGATAGGAAGTTGAATCAAAAATTTCACAACCTTAGAATTATTTAATATAGTCTCACCTGTTCTCTGACTAAGAAGGTGAAGAAAGGAGATGTTCGGTGTGAGTATGAGGGACAGAACCAGGTCAGAGAAACAGTGGGTTCTGCCATAAGGGAACCTACCCTGGCAGAGCTAAAGCTAGATGATCTGTGGGAAGGGGTAGTAGGGAATAGACATATATCCCTGTATCTGGAGTTTTTCCCATTGGAACTAAACTAAGGGTGTCATCCAGCCCTCTTCCTATCTAAATTATACATGTAGTAGTGGTTACAGAGGCATGGAGCAATCCAGGAGGGTGAAAGTCTCACAGCAAAATAGAGTAGCAGATGCCAGTTGCCATTGTGACCAAGAGTCTGCCATCCTTACATGTTACCAAAAGCTCAGCACTTGTCCTGGAGGCCACATCAGAAAAACAAGAACAAGTGGTTTGAGGAGAAGGAAAGAGAAGTTTATTACTTTGCTGGCAAAGGAGGAAAATGGCAGACTCCATGGTCTCTAAATCCAAATTCCTGAACATAAGCAGAAATACAAAGCTTTTAAAGGGAGGACCCTCAGTTCTAGGCTATTATTGTTAACAATTCTAATCATCCCATCTCTGTGAAGACAAACCCTGTGACCTCCACCCACTTGGGAGGCCCACACAGATCTCCACTGGTGCCTGGGATGGACCCCACAGTTCAGTTGAGCTATCTCCTGCAACACAAAGAACAAAAGATATTCCCCTGCCCCTCCCAAGCATCTACTCCCACAGCAGGGATGCAAGCCTCAGTTCCCAAAAAGAGTGGAGGAAGCTTTAAAGAGAGAGAAAACATCCCTTGCCATTTTTGTTTTGTTTTGTTTTGTTTTGTTTCAGGCCATTCCCTCTGTTACATACAGAATATGCCAAGTAGGGTCTTGCCTCTCAAGTCTCAGGCATGGTGTCCTCTCATCTTGCCTGACCCATAATACTAATGAATTCTACCTTATTTACTGATTGAGCCTCAAAACTGGTCTCTTGATAAGCAAATGACTAATAGTTAACTGCAGAGAAAAGATAAAATTTTATGATGAGTCAACCCAAGTGTCAACCAGATAAGTGTTACTTAGTACTAATTTAGCAATAAGACCATGATTCTCACTGCTGCACACATTCATCCTACACCCCTAATATTCCAGCCACACTAAATATTTTACATTGCTCAACCACCTGTACTCATCTCCACTTCCAAGACTTTGTTCATGATGCTGGTCCTATTGCCAGATGTGCCTTTTGCCTCTTGTATACCTGGTAAACTCCTAGTCTTGCTTTAATATCTAGTTCAGATGTTTAACAGCAGATTGGTACCTCCTATATCCTACTATAGTATTTTCACACACAAACTCTATCTCATATATATATATATATATATATACACACACACATACACTAAGGTCTGTCCAGAAAGTATTCAGCCATGTAATATGAAAAATATTATTAGCAAGGTAACAATGGCTGGATACTTTCTGGACAGAATCTCCATGTGCTCTTTTGATTATGAACTCCAGGACAAAAGAGACCTTGAAACAAAGATGAATTAATTCATGTAATAAAGTCTTCAGTAGCAGTATCTTTAACTTCTTTGGCCTTTAATTAGAGCAGGAGTAACTTGGAGGAATGAGAAGGACTTAATATTTTTTATTTTCTTGCAGAGATCCTTTTCTTGAGAACGAGTAAATCAAGCTCCCACTCTAGCATGGAATGAGAGTCATAGGACAGCCCATGAAACAGACAGGACACACACGGTTGAGAGACCACAGTAATACAGGGGCACTCATGGGTTTAGTTTGCTTCCAAGGACCCTGACCAATGGAAATGAGAGCTGCAGGCTAATTCCAGACCATTCACTTTGGACAGATACTTAAAGCCATAGTAGGAAGGGACTGGTACCTACAATGATATCCTAAGGATGAAGTCTCAGTCCTGCCTGGGTCAAATAGAATCTTTTAACTTTGTGATCATGGCACACAGGATCAACTAACAGAAATGTGTGCTATTTCAGAACTGTTACAATAGCTAATGAAAACCCACAGCATTTTTCCATTCCATAATAGTCCATATTTTCCTCTTTAGGCCCAATAAACAAAAGCATACCTTTTCTTTAATGTATAAAGCATTAAAAGAGCTGAACTGACACAGAAAAAAAGCAGTTAGTTACGTATTTCAATGAAAATAGACCAGGGAAAGTGAGAGATCCATAATCTTCATTACGATACTTGGTATTCTTTTTTCTGCTGATATGTACATGGCAAATCCCATTTAAAATAAGATTCTTGTAACGAGCAAGCTTGTAGGTGGGTTGCAGTGTTCTTAACAATCATCAAAGTCCATATGCTTCCTCACTGCTGTTCATGTACATTGTTTTTTCATTACTTGAATTTTTTTTAATTGAAGTAAAAGTGACTCTGTTTCCAAGGGATTTGTAATATGTGAAAACTCAGAAAATGATCATTTAGAACTGGGCCAAAAATTCCCTTAAATATATTAAAGTAGCTCAGGAAATTTGACTCCAAAATATGACTCCTTGGTATAAAGAGTATTTTGAATTAAAGGCTCTGAGAAAATAACAGGCCCTTGGAAGGGGCTTTCCCTCTATCTGCATAAACTGGACTAACCTGATCAAAATATCAAAGGGGGAACTGACTTCCCTTCCCCTCCTGTTATCTCAATATATTGCAGGAAAGAAGATTAAGAATGCAAGCAGACCTGGCCCAAATCATTTTAAACACAATACCTGTCTCTCAGGTTAATCCGTCTCCTCCATCCATTTGTCCTCCCTATCACCATTCGTCACCACAAACAGAATTACCTGTACTCCACATTTCCCCTCCCCTCCAAAAAGACAGGTATAAAAATATCTGAACTTCATTAGGATATTGGGTAATCATTCTGTGATTCTCCCCATGCACATGGTAAATAAACATTTCTCTTATTAATCTGCCTTAATGGTGAGTTGACCTTTCAGAGAACTTTCAGGGGAAAGTGTAGCAGAGGGAATGACTTGGTAGGGGGGAATGGCAAAAATATTTTCTGTCCCCTTAAAACTTCCCCCACTCTTTTTGGGAACTGCAGCCTGGCCTGCATCCCTGCTTCATGCAGGTGGTCGGGAGGGGCAGGGGAATGTCTTTTGTTCTTTGTGTTACAGGAGATAGCTCAGCCATCCCAGGCCTAGCTCCCCAGCTGCCCTCCCAGGTGTGTGGAGGCCACAGGCTTTGTCTTCAGGCTGAGATGGGCAGAGATGGGATGATTCAAATTGTTAATGACAATAGCCTAGAACTGAGGGCCCTCCCTTTAAAAGCTCTGTATTTCTGTTTATGTTCAGGAATTTGGATTTAGAGACCATGGAGTCTGCTATCTTCCTCCTCTGCCAGCAAAGTAATAAACTTCTCTTTCCTGCTCCTCAAACCACTTGTTCTTTTTCTTCTGATGCAGCCTCCAGGACAAGTGCTGAGCTTTCAGTAACAAAAGGGCAAGTTTCCCCTCACCCTTACAATATGATATATGGATTATATAGAGTTGTCTATACTCACAGTCTATAATTTATTTCCTTCCAGCCTCTCTTAAGCCCACTCCACTCAGGAGCTTGCTCTGCCCTCTCCCATTTTTCTCATAGTCACCAATGACCTCCACATTGCTAAACCTAATGGTCAATTCTCAGTGCTTGCCTTGTGGACCTACAACAGCATTCAGCACAGCTGATCTACTGTGTTCACCTGACTCCCTGGACACCAGTGCCTCCTGCTGCTCCTTTTCCCTCACTGGTCTTCATTCTCCTTTGCTGTCTCCTCCTTTTCTCCAGCCTTTAGCACTGGAGTGCTCCGGGGCTCAGTCATGGCTCCTCTTTCCTTCTGTATCTATGTTCACTCAGTTGGTGACCTTACCTAGTCTCAGAGCTTTAAGCACCATCTGCATGCCCTTGAGCCTTGAGCACAGACTTCTTTCCCCAAAGTCCAGACTCATCTGTGCCCTACTTAATGAACACATCCACATGTTTGTGTCTAATAAGAATGTCAAACTTAACATGTCTGTAGCTGAATTTCTTCTAATCTTCTCCCCCAAACCTATTTTATCTTCAGTCTTCTCTCTCTCTATTGATAACAATGCCATCTGTCCAGTTGCTCAGGCCAGAACTTACAGGCATCCTCAACTGATTTCTTTCTCTACTCCCACATCCAATTCTTGAGCCAATTCCTTTGGCTCTGCCTTCAAAATATTAGTCCAGAGAACCAATAATTCTATATATATGGGAAGAAAACACAGTTTCCTATGCTAAAGTATAATTTAAGCATCACTCCACGCCCATCCTCACATAGATATCTGTAACCATGGGATGAATGCGTCAAACAGTCTATATATGCCATCTGAAACAATTGTCTTTGAGTTTCTTCTCTGAACATACTAAACAAAAGAAAATTAAGTTTTGCTTTAATGCCTGAGTTATTTTTTCAAATATCTTTCCCCACAGATGTTAATGTCTCACAGTTAGTTCATTATGAGAAAGTGAATATTTTTCCCAGAAAAGCATAATATTATTCACTTGGAAATCCAGAGATTCTATTAATACATTTTAAGGTATGTGAGGATGATCAAGGACATACCATTTTTAGCTTAGAGTGCCTGCATGGTAATTAGTAAGAAAGAAATCATTCACTTGTTATCATATCTTGATACTTATATATTTCCCTTTTCTCTTTCTTTCTTTTGAGTAAAAAAGTACATATTTATGCTCTAAAGTAAACAAGTATCCCTATTTTTTCTGTATGCATAAAACACATTTTACATCAGATAGAAATTCAAAATTGAAAACCATGCATAGTAACAAACTCATCTTCATGTTCTATAGAAAAAGAGTGAAAGAACCTAATAATAGTCTCATGTTTATTGCATTTATTAATCCATTTAACAAGCATTTATTGAACATATATAGTGTCCCAGGCACTTTGCTAGGCACTCGTGGTTCAACAACAGTCAAGGAAGATGTAGTTTCAGTCCCTTGGTACACCTCACAGTCTAGGGACAGTTATAGACAAAGAAACAGGTCATTACACTGCAGTGTAAAACCTGCTGAGAAGGGTGAGGACCAGAGTGTCATGGGAACACCAAGGAGGGAGACCTAGCACCAAAGTCACGGCAGCAAAGGCCTCTTGGAGAAAGTAACTTGCAAGGTGTGATCCGAAGAATGAGTAGGAAGAGCCAGCTTGTTAGGGAGGGAAGACCTAGTGTTTTAAGCAAGGAGTCTTTTGTGCAAAGACTCAGAGGTGAAAGAACACCTTCTAAAAAATACCGTAGAAGTTCAAAGTGTGCAAAGAGGAAAGGAGGAGCGAGGAAATGAAGCTGGAGAGGCAAACTGAAGCCAGTTCTCAGCCATGCCAAGGAACCTGCACTTTATAGTAAGAGCAGTAGAGAAACCTTAGGCACAAAAGTGAACAATCAAATGTGTGTTTCAGAAAGATCACTTTCATTGCATTAGGAAAACACAAACAAAGGGAAAAGAGTGAAGCAGGAAAACAGAAAACAGCTGACATAATGTTGGAGAGAAATGATGGTAGTCTGAACTGAGAATAAGAACAGGAAGAGAGAGAATAGATATGATAGGGTCTACAAGTCTGGATCCTTGCCAAGTAGAATTTTGGCAGCAAAGGAGATTTTAAATTCTAACAACATATTCACTCAGTACCTGTTGAGCATTTACTATCAAAGTATGCCAACCATCAACTGGAAACTAAGACCCAAACAAGTTAATTAAATTAATTAAGGTCACACAGATAATTACTGGCATATCTGAGTCTAATATAGGTCTTCCAGTCCAGTGATCACAGTTCAATGTTTTCTATGTATAAATGCTCCAGTTAGTCATTCATCTAAAATGCTACAAAAGTAAGGTTATGAACTCCAATGTTTAAAGTGAGCTTAATTCCGATCCTTATAATTCACATTTTTAGAAATGTAAGTTGATTGAACACCTTTCCCAAATAGCTTAAGTCCCTTTGAATTAGTCTGTGCATACACACAGTTCATAAAATTGCATCTCCATCTACGAATGGCCTCATACTATCTGCCAGAGCCGCCTCCAGCCATGACAGTCAGTTGTTTGAGCCATTAGCAGATGAATTTATCATACACATTAACCCGCTGCCTTGAATGGAAGGTTACTGCAATAATGACTAGGAGTATCAAAATCATGAATAAAATATGGGAATCGGGACTGCAAGTTATAAAGTTCTCTTATCAAGCCTACGAACTAAATGTGCTCTCAGAGGTGGTGCTCCCACCTTGGGTGACAGATGAATGATGATGCTGATTAAGCAGAAGGAGAGGAGAGGAGATTAGCACCTTAGCTGGAATTCTGTTGGTTCCAAATAAAATGTGTTAGTTTTTCTGTTTTCTCAGAGTTCAGCTGTGGAAATGGAGGTGTCTTATGGAGCAGAAGATAAGAAAAAAGTGAAGGTAAAATAGGTCTTTTCAAGAGACAAAAGAAGTATGTAAATGAAAAGATAGAGAATACTTTGGTTAGAATCAAATTCTCCTTAGGACCCTGATATCTTCTTTGTTTGCTTAGACAGAGTGAGGTACGTAAAATGCGAGGTTAACTTGTTGGGCTCATGTGGTGGACGGAAGAGGAAGTGGAGTATTGCCCTGTAAAAAAGTGGGAGGGGTGGTATAAAGCTTAACATATAGAATATATGTTTAGATTCCTGAGTCGAATTATCTAGGTAAGCCATGATAAAGCCATAAATATTTTTGAGTGGTTCACCCGAATTTCTACAAATTCAGTCATAATTTAAACACTACAGAGAATCTAGCAATTTCAAAAATAAATCAAGTCGTACTGAAAGGGTTCAGAGTAAGCAAACACTTTACTGACCACTTGTCTGAGTACTGCACCGAGGTTTCATACTGCAGGTTTGCTTTTAAATCCACCTGAGCTCCTCAGCAACTTAGAGAGTGTGTGGTGCTTCATCTGGGAATCACATCTTTTTTGTTTGCAGGTAACTGTTTGGCAGTTTGTATTTGAGGAAACAAATATTAACTACTTCTTTTCTTATTTTGAATACGTGATTATTCATCTTTAATTGGTATATTTGTATCAGGCAAGTAGAATAACTGTGTGCACAAGATGACAAGGAAGAATTTTTATATTTCTTTAGAAAACTAAGTGCTTGCAAGCACTTTAAAAGCCAGGGATGGTGGCTCACGCCTATAATCCTAGCACTTTGGGAGGCCGAGGCTGGAGGATCGCTTGAGGCCAGGAGTTCAAGACCAGTCTGGGCAACATAGTGAGACCCTATCTCAACAAAAAATTTTTTAAAACTTAGCCAGGCGTGGTGGTGCACAACTGTAGTCCCAGCTACTCAGGAGGCTGAGACAGGAAGATCATTTGAGTCCTGAAGTTTGAGGCTGCAGTGAACTATGATGACGCCACTGCACTCTAGCCCAGGTGACAGAGTGAGACCCTGTCTCTAAAAAAAGAAAGAAAGAAAAGACACCAGAGTGGTCACCTCTAAGAGGAATGCTCAGTCCCACTCCTAGTGGTGATTCCTAATAACAGTAAAAGATTACTTGTTCCTTCTGACATCTGCCTCAAAGGTTACAGATTTGCAAACAAAAAAGCCCTCTTTCCTTTTAATAATTCAGTAAGAATTTACTTCAGCCCTTTAAAAGTCTTTTTTATATTTTCTTCTACAGCTCACCATTTAACTTTTGTATTTAATCTTTATAGCAACCCTAAAAAGTAGGGTTCATTATCCTCAGGCTGAGAAACTAGATAGCTTCAATTTATCTAGTCAACAAGTATTTACTCAGTGTCTGGTTTCCTGGAGGTCACACGAGGAATAATTGGTGTTGATGGAATTGTTGCCAGGTCTGCTTTTGAAAGTTTTAATCAGACAGACTTGTATTAGAACCTCTGTAGCTTACTAACTTTATGAATTGGGAAAATTTCTTAAACTCTTTGAAACTCAGTTTACTCATCTATAAAATGGGTCTAATAATAGCACCACATTCCTGGTAAGATAACACATGTAAAGCATTCTGGTGTTGACCTTCAGGCAGGTCCTTTCACTGCATCCCAAAAGGAAGAAGACACACTGAAGTTAGATCAGGTTAAACAACATCTTTTCTGGCACTAATCCTTTGAAAGGAGTCACTTAGTAGAATTTAAAGATCATTGTACCCAGTTTGACCTCATTCTCTTCTTTATTTCTTCCATTGTGTCTGTGTAGAAAAAGTACCTAGGGTTTGTTTGCTCTTGTTCTTATTCCCTGTCTTTCTCTTTCTTTATGTCTCTGCCTATGTGTGTGTGTGTGTGTGTCTCCCCACCCCTGCCACCACCACCACCACCCCTATTCTTCTGGATGCCATGGCAAGAGGCGGAAGAACGGCTAGGCCAGTTCAGCTCTAGGCACTGGTAAAGCCTTCGCTCTTAATCTGTCTCTAGCGCCAGTTCCTGTATCCAGCTAATTTGTTTTGAGTGGTCTTTTCTCCAGCTAGCAAGAAAGAGAGTAAGCTCTTGTTTGGGCTTGGGGAAAGTAGAAAAAACTGGTCTTGCATTGTTTTCCTTCTGGGCTATTAAATCTTAAATAGCCCAGGAACGAAGCAGCCTTCTTTTTGCCCAGCTTAATTTACTGGACCAAAGTCCCAAGTGCTAAAGAGTTACTGTGACTTGATTTAACTTCCTTGTACACGACCATCTCAGGAACTTCACACCAGGGAAACAAGGCTGGACAAAGCTGAAATCATGTGTCTGGCCTAAGACCTTCATAATATTCTGCCATTATTATTTCAATATTTGTTATAATCATTAATCGGTTATTTCTGTCCTATCCCTAATTTCTATATGGGGGGAAACCTCAGGAGTTTAGTTTATCTACACATTTTATGACTTTAGGGACTGTTCCATTATAAGATCAATGTTGCATATGAACAAATTAATTTTAAATACCTTTTTCTGATTACCAAATAATTTCTAATCTAGACCATATCAAGGAATTGCTTTTGTCTGAGTAATTTTATATCGTTGCAAATAATAACATTATATTTTTATAATACATATTGAGACTTTTTACTAATTCACACTAGTCTTTCCCCTAGTTAATCGCACAGTGTTGTTTGGCTTATGGGCTTTTCTTTGACCTATACTCATTTTAATCTCAGCCTCAGTTTTTTCATCCCTAAATTAGGAGTTATGGAACAATGCTTATTTCCTGGTGCTTGGAATTTACTAAATAAAAAGTGCTTTGTTCAAATAAGGTGCTTTACACTAAAGGTTGAATGTGACTGAATGAAGCATGAAGAAATAGTCGTACACTTAGATCTCGAGTAAAAAAAAATAATGCAGATATTTTAGTTAAAATTACCTTCTCATTAAAGAAACTCTGCTGATACAAGCTCTGTTCCAATTGTGGCAAACTTGATTTTATAATCAAGTGTTAGCCTTCTGGGTTTTCCCAGCAAGCTGCAAGATGTCATAGTGTCACTTTTAGCTGTATAATCAAATGGCTATAACCCAAGACAGTCAAGCAGTTTTAAATATCATTCTTAACACAAAGTCTTTCTAAATTATTATTTTTTAAGAGATAACAGCTCTGGAAATAAAGGAGACACAGGAGTTAGGATCTAATCTGACAGTAAAGAGATTCAAATGGCATTATAAAGTCATTGAGGTGCCTGGCATACAGCAGTAGTAGTCTGCTATGGAGATATTCTTTAATTTAACAAACATTTATTAAGTGTCTACAACATGGCAGGCCAGAACTGAGTTAGGCTTGAGAGATATAAGAAAAAATTGGCCATGACCCCAGCCCTTGAGAATTCCCAGTGGTGGACAAGTTAGCCCTGTACAATACATCAGGACAGGGATAACCACTCACTCTCTATGCATGAGGCTAGAGAATAAACTGGACCCAGTTCAGGAGGATTTTTATACCATGCATCACATATTTCCAAACACACTTTCCTAGGAGCAAAAGAACTGATGTGAGACTGAGCAATTGTTCAAGGTGTGGAAAACTAACATTTATTGAATACCCAGAGCTTCATGTGCATTATCTCATTTAATCATCCCAGTGGCCCTCAAGGGCAAGACATTGTCATCTCCCTTCTATAGGGGAAGTAATTGAGGCTCTGTGCCTAAGAATTGTCCCCCATCACCTGCTAATATATGGCAGGTCCAGGATGCACCTCAGATATATCTGATTTCAGAGTTTGTTGCCTTCTATTGCACTACATGGCCTCCTTTAGAGGTGTGGATATCAAGTCGTGCCTGAACAGTGTCTGGGCTTCTAGGAAGAGAAGCTCTGACTCTTGCTTCAGAGAATAGACATGGTAAGTTGATCAAATTGGCTACAGCGAAAAGAGAGCCAAGTGGCCTGAGTGGCTCAAAAAAATATGGGACCGTGGCACTACCAGGTGTATGTCAGAGATTAGCTGATGACAGATGGACCATGTTTGCTCATTTGTTATCCCTCCTTGCCCAGAGTGTTGTAACACACTAGAGTATCTCTGGTTATACAAAGGGGTGGAGCTATAGCAATCATAGTTATGCTAAAATGTTGGGAAAATGCGGCAGCTCAACTGTTAGCTCTATATATACGCACTGGTTCTTTGTCTGGTTTACTAGTGTAAGCTCAACACCTAGCAGCTTCTTCACACAATGGAGTCTCAATACTTGTTGAAGGAATAATGAGTGAGTGATTAAACAAATAAGTGAAAGACAGCAGCACACAAAGGACCTTTTACCTCTATGCAAATTACAGGCCAGATCTTTCTTTCTCAGTCTGATGATCTGAGCTCAGAGAGTGGGCCTGGCAGTGAGCCCTGGACTCTGACGCCAAAGCTCCTACTTACCTCCTTGGGGACACCCACTGTCTTCTGGGGGAATTCAGTATCTTCATGTAATTTCCCCATGTCCCAGCTGCAGCACCTGTTCAAAGGGCAGCCTTGGTGCTTGCCTCAGAATTTATATGTTCAGTGGGCCTGAGTGTGTTCTGCAAGCTCATCTGGGTTTTATTATAAGGAGGCACAGCTTTCTCTCGATGCATGTCTGGTCTACAGATCAGTGTAGATGAATAAATGATGTGGTACATTAGTGATGTGATTTAGAACCCCCATCAATCAGCACATGTGGTCTCTCCAGCTTAATCAATTGCTAGGAATCAATCTCATTATCATGGTGAAGAAGAAGAGGATTCATCAAAGGACCCACACCATGTGAAGGAGGTGGGGCAGAGAAGTAAGGGGGATGTGACAGGCAAGGTGTGCATGTGTGGGGAAGGGTGTATATGGGCATTGTTGGGGGGGGTGTTAGTCTCACTGTGGTCAAGGGTGGTAAAAACATAAAAATAAACATGTCTGGAAGGTAGTGTGATGTGGAAAGAACATGGACTTTGATGACCAACAGACTTGGGTTCACATTTTGCCTCTGACATATGCTTTGTCATGTGACCATGGACAGGTTACTTCACTTCTCTGGGTTTAAGTGAACTCATTCATGAAACAGGAACAAGTGCAAGTACCATTGTGGGTTATGATAAGATTTAATTAAGAGCACTATGCAAATCAAATGGCAAAGTGCTTGGCCCACAGCAGGTACTTCACAAACATTAGTATCTTTCCTTCTTCTCCCTTTGAAAAGAAGGAAGCATCACTTACTGGTATGTTCCTCAATTTGAGGGCCTTCCTGTCCCCATTCACCAAGACCCATTTTTGTAATTGTCTGGTTATTAAGACCTAAATTAATGATTCAAACAACCACAGGAACTTTTCTGATTAGCTATTGGAGACATCATGCATCTTACCTTGACATACTGACAAAGCCCCTGCCATAATGCAAATGCCATTTTCATTTAGGTTGTCAGTGTACCTTCATGTGAATTTAATAATAGCAACTTCCATGTAAGCAACACCCACTAAGGAGGCAGAATTATATGGTAATTGGGAATGTGGGTTTGGGAGATCTACAAAATCACACTTCACCACCTCCTAACTGTATGACTCTGGGTAATTCATCTTATCTCTTTAAGCTTCAGTCACCCTGTCTATAATATGGTGAGTAAGATAGTATCTACTTTACAATGTTGTTGTGAAGATTAAATGAGATATTTATATAAGGCAGCAGTTAGAGTAACACCTGGCCAGTAATAAGCGCTCAGTATTTGTTAATTTTTATTGTTATATAGCCGATGCTATGGAGGCATTATCTAACTAATCGTTTCAACTCGGTGCAGTTGAGGCCATTGAAATTCAGAGAAGTTAAGGAACTTTCCCAGGGTCCCACACCGTCTTAGTTTCCTTATTGATTGTGCCTCCCTACATAAGGTAATGTCTTCAAACCTGTCTAGAGCAGAGAGGCCCCTGCAGAGTGGAAAGGGCACTAGACTAGGAGCTGTGAAAGACAGTTTAAGCGGTGGTTGCTCTATTTATTGGCTGCAAAAACAGCAATTCACTTCGCTGCTCTGCAAATGAGGAGGCTTGACAAGGTGTTTGCTAGGTCACTTCTGGCTCTGACACATGGATTCCATGTGACAGGCCTGGAGACTAGATGAACCACATGCCTCTCAGGGGACTGCGGCGGGCCTAATTGATAGTGATGACATTACTGGGATCATCACCCCGCTTCCTTTGCTTTTCCACTCATAAGGATGGCCCTGTCATCCCTCTTCCCACAGGGAGCTGAATGAGGTTCTCATTATAATTCAACTTCCTCATCTGGAAAAGTATATCCCCAAATAACAATCCTGTTTCCATATGCAGCAAAGGGCTATTCATTTCCTCTATTGGCTTTCTTTGATTTGTCATCTTCATTCTGGTTGTCACAAGATGGGCTTCCTTGGATATTTTCAGGTCATACCTACTAAAAATGATCCCAAGAGTCAGGGGACATAAATATTGAAATCACAAATATCATTTTTAATCCTAATTGTAAGGACAGACAGACTTGGATTACGTTGATTCTGGGCAAGAAGTATCCCACTTTAATACTGGGATAACAAGGAAATATGGTCTTAGAGAAATTTTATTTGAATTAAAATGCTGAGTATATCATCAGACTGGCACAACTATATTTATTACTGCCTTGCAATATTTAACATTTATTGATTTCGTACTATGCATCAGGCACTTGCTCAGAACTTTAGGACCAATTTTATTTAATCCTTAGAGTACCCTGATGATACATGAACTATCATTAACTTTATTTTACATATGGGAAAACTGAGGCTTAGAATGGTCAAGAAAAAAGTTCCAAAATCACACAAAGATAAGTTATTGGACCAAGATTTGAACCCAGGCCTGTCAGACTCTAAAGGCCAAGGTATAAAAGCTAAGTTATTCTGCCTCCATTTGTAGTCATTCATATTTTTATATAGTTGCAATAATTGTGGACATCACATTCTGCTTAAAAAAAAAACCATAACAGTCAATATCAACATTGCCAGGCACTGTACTAAGAGATTTACCATCACCATTTTATTTGAGCTTCAAAACAACCCTGTAAGATAAGGAATTATGAATTATGTCTCCATTTTACAGATAAAGAAACAAGTTCAGTGCCAGGCATGGTGGCTCTTGCCTGTAATCCTAGCAATTTGGGAGGCCGAGGTGGGAGGATCACTTGAGGCCAGGAGTTCAAGACCGGACTAAGCAACATAGCAAGACCCCATCTCTACAAAATATAAAAAACATTAGCCAGGCGTGGTGGCATGCTCCTCTAGTCCCAGCTACTTGGGAGGCTGAGACAGGAAGATCGCTTGAGCCCATGAGTTGGAGGTTGCAGTGGGCTATGATGATGTCACTGCACTCTATCCCAGGCAAAAAAAATGAGACTCTGTCTCAAAAAAAAAAAAAAAAGTTCAGGGGGATTAAATTAAACAACTTGCCATGGTCAGAGAGCTTAGAAGTGGCAGACCCACATTTAAACTCACATCTACTGACTGAAGAGCCCTAGCTCTTAACTTGAATAACAATGTACAATGAATAACATACTGATAAAACTAAAATATTCTGTTTTCAAAAAGGTCGAAAGAGACAAGAAGAAGTATCAGGACTCCCTCTAGAAGTGGTATTTCTTACCATTTTCACCTGTTATTATTGAAGAACTCTGAGCTTTCAATAAAGACCCAGGACCTCTGCAAAACCACAGATGAAATTACAAGCAGTTTTGGTTGGAAAGAGGCTTGTAATGAAACCACCCACTGTATGGCTCCAAACACTGATAAGCCCACCAATAATCAACTACACGGAAGTCCCCTGGAAATCAAGAGAGGGCAGAGAAGTGTGCAATTACTTCAGTTTGGATCCTCAACAACATTGTCAACACTAGGTAAGCAGCAGCTGCCCCCATGGACTCCATGTGCTCCTTCCATACACATCAGGTCTCTCCATCAGCAGAAACAGCTTTCCAATCACTTTCTCCAGCAGTTTAACAGAAGGAAAAGTCAACAAATGCCCATTGGTGGAGTCTTGACGCCCACAGACAATGTTTGTGAAAGAAATTATAAGGAAAACTCGTGTAGTTACACAGATGAATTTTAGTCTCTGCTACACCACTTTCTAGCCGTGTTAATTCACTCTTTGAATATCAGGTTTATCCTCTATAAATCTGGGCAACAATGCCCCTCTCAAAACTGTTGTAGGGATTAGTTGAGACAACATACACAACAAGACAGTCGGAACAACCCATAATACACGAAGAACGTGATTCAATGCCCTCTTGCATACGCCCTCCTCCTCATGGACACACGTCCCTGAACTCAGAAGACGGCTTTGTCCACAAGACTGCAAGAGCTGACTCCCAGCACTGAAAGCTGCGAAGACATCCAGTGGTGCTATACAGTCGATACAATTTTATGGCAAGAAGTATGGCCGTATTCTTTGTAAAGTCATCAGTTTAGAGCCTTTTGTCTGGCTCCTCTTAATTTTCTTGTGCAGACAATAAAACTGAACAAAAGAGAGCTCAGTAGTGCCAAAGCTTCAGACAGGAAAAGCTGAAAGGCAAACTCGTTCTCAGCTGAATTCACTTATGCACAGATTATGTTTAAACACTGGTCATTATGCAGGCCTAGATAAGATTTCCAGATGTGCACATTTGGGAGATCAGTCCTGTGTATTAGAAGACTGAAGTGAATTGTGTTTTCACTGATGATGGATGATCTCGTCACCCATGGAATAACTCTCCAGGAAGATAGGGATGATCATGTCTGGTCACCACAAGGCTAATCCCCAGTTTTTAGGCACATGTGAGGCTCCTATCGCGGCCAAGGCAAGACCCCCATCCATCACTGAAAGGAAATCTGTGTTCTCTAATACTTTAAGTTACTTATGAGCCTTGGAATGCAGGGTGGTAGGGTGGCTAGAATTTTGGATCAGAACTTAGTGTTTGCTCTTCTTGTGCAGACCCTGAATCATTAGAGGAATAAAACACTACCCTTTTATCTCCTCTGCTACTTTTTCTTCACTAATAAAAATGGAGTTGTAATAGAGATACCTGTGTCTAATTATAGCAAGGGTAAGGATTATGCAGCACAGATCAGCCAAGATGGTAAAAGCACTTTTCAAAATAGAGTTCAGCCATCCTCTCAAGCTTCTTCCATTCTCCTAGACCAATTCCTGAATGCTAAAATTATTTTAACAGGCGCAGAGCATGGTGCATTAATAAATGATCAAAGGGTGTGCATTTTCTAATGTCCCTTTGGCCTCGATAAAGAAACTGGCAAATATTCCATTAACCATAAGGCATGAAGTCATTTTTTAAACTTGAAATAAATTTCACCCATCTCATGCTGGGGGTGGGTCATGAGGATTGCTGAGTTTATGGGCTTGAAAACCGGCTTCTTAAAGAAGAATATTGAGATGGATTATTTATGAACATGCGTAAATTATGTAGTAATTTCATTGAGATTTCTGGGACTTCTGTGAAGTAGAATGTCCCCTGTGGTGGCCACATCTCATTTAATCCATCTGTTTCATCTTTTCCTCCACTTCAGAGACTTCCCATATTTTAAGGTTCACTTTGAAACAATAGCTCATTTTGAAATGTAATTTAGAAAAGTATTTATTGTGTGTTCCTGTGTAGCACAAAATATTGCCTTGTAAAAAAGGAAAGAAACCCACACAACACACACAAAAACGGAAATTGTACCTAAGAGTCATCATTCATCTATGATAACATGGATGAGTGGGAGGACTAATAACACCAAACAAAATCACAACAGGGAAGAACAATGAGAAAAACTAGAAAATAATAAACTATATGTGGCATCATTCTTCTTGTGCTTAGATACTTTCCTGTCTTCATTGCAGAGGATGGAGGCAAGTATTATTAGTAACATTTTATCAGTAAAACATTGAGAAACATAAAGTTACATGACTTCCCAATCCCACATAAATGAATCATTTGAAAAGTCAGCACCAGAAATCTATAAATAAGTATTATTCTCATCTTAGCTGCAAAGTTGAAATACATGAATCATTGTGGCCCTTTATTTCTCAGTGTTCCAAAGGAGACATCCACAGAAACAAGATTATTAAATATGAAATGTCCGATTTCATTAAGTACTAAGTTTGACATTGATATCTCTGAAATTTCACATTGACACTTCTTGTTTTATTTTCATTGTGAAGGTACATCCTCATTCTTTCAAATGCCCAGTTTGGCTTGATTATCTTTCAAATTTTTTTTTAGAGCAATTTTTGTGAAACCATGGATAAGTCAAAAATTCATGTTATTTTCAAATATGAGTTCCATCATGGAAACAAGGCTGCATAGACAGCTTGAAATATCAACAAAGTGTTTCAGAAGGATGTGGCTAATGAATGCACAGTATGTCAATGGTTTGAGAAGTTCTGTTCTGGTGATTTTAACCTTGAAAATGAGCCACATGGGTGACCTGAGACCAAGGTGGATAATGATGAGCTGAAAGCTGTAGTGGAAGTGAATCCACCTCAACCTACCTGTGAATTAACAGCAAGGTTTGATGTTACTATTCCAACAATATTGGACCATTTGAAGCAAATCGGCAAGGTAAAAAGCTGGATAGATGAGTTCCACGTGAATTAAATGAGCATCAGAAGAGAAATCGTCTCAAAGCTTGCCTTTCTCTGCTGTCACAACATAAAGGTGAACCATTTCTATATTGTATTGTCATGTGGGATGAAAAATGGATTCTTTTTGACAATCACAACCATTCAGCACAATGGTTGGATAAAGATGAAGTGCCAAAACACAGTCCAAAACCAAATATTCATAAAAAAAAGCTAATGGTGTGTTTGGTGGTCCAGCACTGGTATTATCCACTGCAGCTTCATGAAACCTGGTCAATCGGTTACAGCAGATGTCTACTGCAACCAATTGGATGAAATGATGAGGATGCTTGTGATTAAACAGCCAAGATTGGTCAACAGAAATAGGCCAATCCTCCTGTAAAACAATCCTCTACCCCATGTCACACAAACAATGCTGCTCAAACTACAGAGGCTGGACTTGGAAACTCTCTGTCATCTACCGTATTCCCCAGACCTTGCACCAACTGACTACCCCTTCTTCCAGGCTTTGGACCACTTCTTGCAAGGAAAAATATTCAATTCTCAACATGCTATGGAAAACACCTTTCGCAATTTCAACACCACTAGCTCTCCAGTCTTCTTTGCTGCTGGCATAAACAAGCTACAGTTAAGATGGCAAAACTGTGTCAATAGTTTAGGTTCACACTTTGATTAATTGTACTACTTCTTGTTTGAGATATAATAAACTAAACTTTTTATTCAAAATCAGACATTTCATATTTAATGACCTAAAATAAAACGTATTTGTATGTTTAAACTCTATACTTACATGGGTATTTAAATACGCCATCAAACAAGTAATATCTAAATAGATAATATAGCAAAGATATATGCATAAAAATGCCATTATAATTTTTGTAAACAACTTTAATGATGAATAATAAAGGATTATAGCCATACAATAAAATACCAAGCTGAAGTTAAAAATAGCATTAGAGGCAAATCTTCATTGACATGGGAAAATGATGTACTTATATTGCTAAGAAAAAATAAGACAGATCACAAAGCAGTTTAATTGTGCTATTTTTGTAAAGAATAACTATGGAAAATTCTGGCAGATCATGCACCAAATTTTAACAGTACTTATCTTTGGTAGTAGAATAATAGCCAATTTTTTTTTCTTTCTCTGTAAATTTCCATGCTTTCCAATATTACCATATTGAGTTCTATTGTAGTTATAATTAGAAAAAAATTATAGACTCCTTTTTTTAAAGAAAAAAATAAACATATTTTATAAAGAGGCAACACCTAGCAATACTGATTAAATGAACATACGGATTCTTGGAATTCTGTTCTGGAACTTGTCAAGTTTTATGTCTGGTTAAATATGTACTTAAGATATTGATGCCCTGATCATCAAGTTAAAAATGGGAAGATCAGGATCTGAAAAGTCCTTCTCCTTAGTTTTCAAAAAATACATGGAATTTAACAGGAGGAAAATTTGACAAGGATTTATTTATATTAATAGTTCTGTAACTTAGAAAACAGTTGAGTTCTGAGACACATGAGGAGATACAACATAAGGTTTTCAGGTTATCACTCAATGTCTAAGCTCAATCAACTGTTTGGCTTAATTCAACTAATATTTATTGAATGCACAATATATGCTGGGTACTCAGCGTCCATTGTGGAAAGCTGTATGTGATGCAGAAAAGCATGAGATGCTATGTTAAATCAGAGAATAGGCATCTAAATCATACCAAAGTTTGAAAGGCAAGGAAGATTCCCTAAAGGAAGTGATGTTGAACTGAGTGTGGAAGAATGACTAGAAAATTAAGCAGGCAAGAAATTCCAGTTTTAAAATGGTGGCATAGAAGCAAGCTGGCTTCATGAAAATCAAAAATAAATATATAGCACCAAGATTATCACCAACGATATCCCAGAACTCAAATAGGAGGATAGGATAATTCCTGAGGTCACAGAGAATTTTTAAAAACTCTGAATAGATAGTAAGAAAATCAGACTTTTGTATCCATGAAACTTCTCCTTCCAATCTGTTTGCTGACAAGGGCACAGAAAATTTCACCTCAAGATCGTGGTACACAGCCAGGTTCCCCATGATCTTTGGTTCCCTGGAAGGAAACCTTTCCCTGCCTTAACCTACAGGAAGCATCTGGAGTGCCTGAAGTGAGCAATATCCCTGAGGACAGCCAGAAAAAAAATGGGGCAGGCAAGACTAACATCTCAATCCCTAGAAACTCTGCTCTGTACCTTGGCCAAAGGAGACACCAAATCAGAGTGGCCATTCACCATGCTGCAAGAGGTTCATTCCACAGGTTTGCTGGGCATAAACCTCTAGCCAGCCATCTCACACTACAAGGATATCCCCTTTGGGACTACCTCCATTCAATATTGTTTACTAGAACTGAGGCAAACCCAGGCTTAAAGTGACATCTAGTGCTGAAAAGGAGGCAGCAACCTAGCAGGAAAAGAAAAAGAAAGAAAGAAAATTAACAGGTAAATTACAAAGAATTTTTAAGTAAACATATCCACTAAAAACCAAAACAAGCCATACAGGGAAGACTGGAATAAATAACTAATCTTTCAGTGAAAAGACACAGATGTACATCTACAAGAAACAACAGCAAACAGGGACCCTTGACCTCCACAAAAAGACAAAGTGTCTGATCCTAACAAGACAGTGATATGTGAGCTTTCTGATCAATTAAAAATATCATTTTAAAGGAAACTCAGTGGTTTCCAAAATAACACAGAAATGCAATGCAGAAATTGATGAGAAAAACTTAACAAGGAGATTGAAATAATTTTTAAAAATCAAACAGTAGTCTTGCAACTGAGAAATATATCTGCTGAACTGAAAATTTTATTGGATGCTCTCAACAGTAGAAAGGATCAAGCAGAGGAAAGCACCAGTGAGGTTGAAGATAGGCTATTTGGAAATACACAGTCAGAGGAGGAAAAAAGAATAAAAATGGATGAAAAATGCCTAAATGATATACAAAATTACTTCAAAAACCAAATCTAAGAATTATTAGCATTCAAGAGGGAGTTAAGCAAGATCAAAGAGTAGAAAGCTTATTAAAAGAAATAATAACAGAAAACTTTTGAAAACATGAGAAAGATATAAATATCCAGGTACAGAAAGGTCAGAGAATAACAAACAGATTTGACCTAAATAAGATTACACTAAGGTGTATAGTACTCATACTCTCAAATATCAAGGACAAAGAGAGGATCGTAAAAGCAGCAAGAAAAAAGAAACAAATAACATATAAAGGAGTTCCAATTCTTCTGGCAACAGACTTCTTAACAGAAACCATACAGGCCAGGAGGAAGTGGGATGACATTTTCAAAGAGCTGAAAGAAAAAAACTGCCATCCAAGAATACTGTATCCAGAAAATCTATCCTTCAAATATGAAAGAGAGATAAACTATCTCAGAAAAACAAAAGCTGAGAGAATTCACTACTGCCAGATCAGTTTACAAGAAATGTTAAGGGAATTCTTCAATATCAAAGAAAAAAACACTAACTATTAATAAAAAAAATAAAATATTTGAAGGTATAAAACCCTCTGGTAAAATTAAGTACGTGAACAAACCCAGAATATTCAAATATTGTAATTCTGTCATGCAATACATTCATAACTCTAGCATGAAGCCCAAAAGACACATATATCAAAAACAATAATACTTACAGCAACCTTTAAGAGACAGGCACTATTAAAATATGTAAATTGAGACAACATAAAATCAACATGTGAGGGGTGGTAGAGTTGAAATGTAGAAGGTTTTTTTTACATTTTTTCTTTATTAGTTTATTTCTATTTCTTTATTTGTGATCTGAGATAAGTTGTCATTGATAAAATAACTTGTTACATTTCTAAGATTTTCATAAGCCTCATGTTAACTATAATGCAAAAACCTATAATAGATTCACTAAAAATAAAAAGCAAGGAATTAATACATATTGCCAGAGAAAATCACTTAACCACAAAGGAAGACAGTGAGAAAGGAATAAAGGAAGAGAGGCATTATAAAGCAATCAGAAAACAAGCAACAAAATGGCAGCAGTAAATTCTTAATTATCAATAATAACATTGAATGTAAATGGACTCGATTCTCCAATTAAAAGGTAGAGCGTGGGCCAGGTGTGGTGGCTCATGCCTGTAATCCTAGCATTCTGGGATGCTAAGGCAGGAGGATTGCTTGAGGCCAGGAGTTTGAGACCAGCAGGAGCAAGAACAAGACCCCATCTCTATAAAAAATAGAAAAATTAGGTGGGCATGGTGGTGCATGCCTATAGTCCCAGCTACTTGGGAGGCTGAGGTGGGAGGATTGCTTGAACCAAGAGTTTGAGGTTGCAGTGAGCTATGATGACACCACTCCACTCTAGCCCAGGCAACAGAACGAGACTCTGTCTCCAAAAAAAAAAAAAGCATAGAGTGGCTGATTGGATAAAGAAAAGGACACAAATATATGCTGCCTACAAGAAACTCATTCACTTATAAAGATACATATAGACTGAAAGTGAAAGGATGGAAAAAGATATTCCATGCAACTGGAAACCAAAAAAGAACAGGAGTCGCTATACTTATATCAGATAAATAGACTACAAATCAAAGTCTGTAAAAAGACACAAAGAAGGTCACTATATAATGATAAAAGTGTCAATTCAACAAGAGGATATAAGAATTATAAATATATATGCATCAAACACCAGAGCAGTCAACTATATAATGCAAATATTAATAGATCTAAAGGGAGAGATAGACTGCAATACAATAGTTGTAGGGTCTTCAACACTCCACTCTCAGTAATGAAAAGATCATCCAGACACAAAATCAACAAAGAAACATCAAGTTAAACTACACACTAGATCAAACAGACCTAAATGACATTTACAGAACATTTTACACAACTGCTGTAGAATACACATTTTTTTTTCATCAGCATATGGAATATTCTCCAGAATAGACCATATCTTAGGCCACAAAACAAGTCTCAATAAATTTAAAATATTAAAAATTATATCAAGTATCTTTTCTGACCACGATAGAATAAAGCCAGAAATCAATACCAACAGGAACCTCAGAAAATACAAAAACACATGGAAATTTAACAACATGCTCCTGAATAGCCAATGGTCAATGAAGAATTATGAAGAAAATTTTAAAATTTCTCAAAACAAATGAACTTGGAAATACAACATACCAAAATCTATGGGATACAGGAAAAGCAGTACTAAGAGCAGTACTAAAGTTTATAGCAATAAACACCTATATCAAAGAAGTAGAAAGTCTTGAAATAAACAACCTAATGATGTACCTCAAGGAACTAGAAAAGCAAGAGCAAACCAAATCCAAAATTAGTAGAAGAAAAGAAATAATAAAGATCAGAGGAGAAATAAATGAAATTGAGACTAAAAACACAATACAGGAGATCAACAAAATGAAAAGTTGGTTTTTGACAAGACAAACAAAATTGACAAACATTTAGCTAGACTAAGAAAAAAAGAGAAAAGACCTAGATAAATAAAATCAGAAACAAAAAAAGGAAACACAATAATTAAAACCACAGAAGTGCAAAGAATCATTAAGAGACCATTATGAACAACTATACACCAACAAACTGGAAAACCTAGAAGAAATGGATAAATTTCTGGACACATAGACCCTACCAAGATTGAACCATAAAGAAATAGAAAACCTGAACAGATAAATAACAAATAAATAGAGAGAAGCCACATTAAAGTCTCCCATCATTGGGCCGGATGTGATGGCTCAAGCCTGTAATCCCAGTGCTTTGGGAGGCCAAGGCAAGATGATCATTTGAGGCCAGGAGTTCAAGATGAGCCTGAACAACATAGTGAGACCTTGTCTCTACAAAAAAAGTTTTAAAAAATTAGCCAAGCATGCCTGTAGTCCCAGGTACTTCAGAGGCTGAGGTGGGAGGATCGCTGGAGCCCAGAAGTTTGAGGTTACAGTGAGCTATGAATGTGCCACTGTACTCCAGCCTGGGTGACAAAGTAAGACCATGTCCCTAAAAAATAGAAATTAAAAAATAAAATAAAATAAAGTCTCCCATCAAAGAAAATCCCAGGACCTGATGGCTTCACTGCTGAAGGAAGGATTACATTAAGGGATAACTAATACCACCAATTCTACTCAAACTTTTCAAAAAATAGAAGATGAGGGAATACTTCCAAACTCATCTGCAAAGCCAATATTACCCTGATACCAAAACCAGACAAGGACAAAAGAAAAAAGAAAACTACAGGCCAATATCACTGATGAACATAGATGCAAAATCCTCAACAATATACTAGCAAATTGAATTTAACAACATATTAAAAAAATCAATCACCATGATCAAGTGGGATTCATCCCAGGGATGCAAGGATGGTTCAATGTACACAAATCAATACACATCATACCTCACATTAACAGAACCAAAACCAAAAACCATATGGTCATTTAAATAGATGCTGAAAAGGCATTCAGTAAAATATAATATCTATTTATGATTAAAAAGCCTCAACAAACTGGGTATAGAAGAAACATGTCTCAAAATAATAAAGGCCATATATGACAAAGCCACAGCTAACATCATACTGAACGGGAAAAAAATTGACAGCCTTTCCTCTAAGATCTGGAACAAAACAAAGATGCCCACTTTCACCACTTTCATTCACCACAATACTGGAAGTCCTGTCCAGAGCAATTAAGTAAGAGAAAGAAATAAAGGACATCCAAATTGGAAAAAAAGAAGTCAAAATTGGCCTGTTCACAGATGACATAATTTTATACTTAGAAAAAGCTAAGGAATTCACCAAAAAATTCTTAGAACTGATAAACAAATTCAGTAAAGTTTCAGGGTACAAACTCAACATACAAAAATCAGTAGCATATGTATACACCATCAGCCAAAAAATCTGAAAAATAAATCAAGAAAGCCATCCTATTTGTAATAGCTACAAACAATGTAAAATAACTGGGAATCAATTTAACCAAAGAAATAAAAGATCTATACAAAAAACCCATAAAACACTAATGAAAAACATTGAAAAGGACACAAAAAAATGAAAAGATATTCCATGCTCATGGATTAAAAGAATTAATATTGTTAAAGTGATAATATTATCCAAAGCAATTTATAGATTCAACATAATCCCTAATAAAATACAATGGCATTCTTCATAGAAATAGAAAAAAAAATCCTAAAATTTATATGGAACCACAAAAGGCTCCCAATACCCAAAGCAATCCAGACCAAAAAGAGCAAAGCTTGAGTCATCGCACTACCTGACTTCAAAATATACTACAAAGCTATAGTAAACAAATCTATGTGGTACTGCCATAAAAACAAACACATAGACCAATGGAACAGAATAGAGAACCCAGAAATAAAGCCACATATTTACATCCTAGTCATTTTTTACAAAGGCATCAAGAACATATGATGGGAAAAGGACAACCTCTTCAAGAAGTGGTGCTGGGAAAACTAGATTACCACAAGCAGAATAATGAAACTACACCTCTCTCATCATACACAAAAATAAAATCAAAATACATTAAAGACTTAAATCTAAGACCTGAAACTATAAAACTACTAGAAGAAAACATTCAAGAAATGTTCCAGGACATTGGTCTGAGCAAAGATTTTGTGTAAGACCTCAATAGCACAGGCAACCAAAGTAAAAATAGACAAATGGGATTATGTCAAGCTACAAAGCCTCTGCACAGCAAAGGAAATAATCAACAAAGTGAAGAGACAGCCCAGAAAATGGAAGAAAATATTTGCAAACTACCCATCGACAAGGTGTTAATACATAGAATATATTTGGAACTCAAACAAGTTGATAACAAAAAGTAATAATAATCTGATTTTAAAATGGGCCAAAGATTTGAATAGACATGTCTCAAAAGAAGACATACAAATGGCCAACGGGTATATAAAAAATGATCAGCATCATTAATCATCAAAGAAATGCAAATCAAAACCACAATGAGTTATCATCTCACCCCAGTTAAAATGGCTTTTGTCAAAAAACAGAGAATAAGGAATGCTGATGAGGATGTGGCAAAAGGGGAACCCTCGTACAATGTTGGTGGGAATGTAAATTAATACAGGCACTATGGATGGAAAACTGTATATAGATTCCTCAAAAAACTAAAAATAAAACTACAATATGATCCAGCAATTCCACTACTGGGTATATATCCAAAGGAAATGAAATCAGTATGTCAAAGAGATACCTGCACTCCTGTGTTTATTGCAGCACTGTTCACAATAGCCTAGATTTTTAATCAACCTAAGTGGCCACCAACAGATGAATAGATAAGGAAAATGTGGTACATACACACAATGAAATATTATTCAGCTATAAAAAAGAATGAAATCCTGTCATTTGCAGAAACATGGATGGAACTGGTGATCATTATGTTAAGTGAAGTAAGCCAAGTACAGAAAGAAAAATACTGTGTATTCTCACTCATATGTGGAAGCTAAAAACATGGATCTCATGATGATGGAGAGTAGACTGGTGGTCACCAGAGGCCTGGACTGGTAGGGGGGAGGTAAGGATAAAGAGATGTTGATTAATGGGTACAAATGTTCAGTTTGATAAAAGAAATAAGACCTAGTGTTTGATAGATTAGTAGGAGGAAAACAGTTTACAACAACCTATGATACATTTCAATATAGGTAAAAGGGAATAATTCTAATGTTTCTATCATAAGAAAAGACAAATATTTAAGGTGGTAAATATCCCAATTATACTGATTTGATCATTACAAATTATATGAATATATTGAATTATTGCACATACCCTAAAAATATGTGCATCTGTTATGTATTGATAAAAAATTTTTAAAGATTATTAAGCAAGTAAAAAGAGAAAAGAAGAGCATTCCAGGCATAGGGGAGTGTACAAGTAAAGAAAAAAGAGAGATGGGGACAGAGACAATTAAAAAAATGCTCCAGTATCTGAGTCCTTCTGGAACAAAACTTGTGATGCAGGTAGTGGTGGCAGTGAAGGCTGGACGAGGAAGGAAAGTCCAGATCTCATAGTTGGTTGGTTATGGGGGAAAACAGGGGGTTACAGATGGTAAGATTTGTGTTTACTTTTGATATTCTGGCTTCAGTAAGTGTTTCATTGATATCACTGGCAGAGATAAGTATAACAACAGCAATAACAGCAAACATTTGTTGAGATCTAAATATTTGCCAGATCCTGTGTTAAACTCTTTCACATACTGACTCATGTAAGCCTCGTAACAAGCCTGTGAGGCAGAGAGTGGCACGGAGATGTTGAAGGACAGTAAATACAGGAAGGTGAACAGACTAGGGTGGGAGGAGCAGATGTTGACATCAGTTTAAAACATGTTGAATTTGTGGCAAATACAGAGCCTGCAGATGGAGAATTCAGCCGCAGGAGGAAACTGGAGTCTTGAGCCAAGAGGAGAAATTAGGGATAAAGGTGTAGATTTGGGAATAATTTGCATATAGGAATTCCTTTAAAAACATGTTCAAGGAGTTGCTAATTCAGGCAAAATATGTAGAATGTGAAAAAAAAGTGGGTCACAGAGAGAGCCTATGGGGGATGTGGGCAACAACATCGAGGGGAGGCAGTGAATATTTCTGAAGAATGTTGCCAAGAAAGAGTCAGCAAGTTGGGAGAAGACAGAGTGCCACAAAGACCAAGGCAAATGCCTTCTAAGAAGGTGATTACAAGGAGCCAATCAATGCTGGCAGGAGGTCAAGTGAGATAAGGAACACAGTGTGTCTGTCCCATTTGGGAACATGAAGTCATTATTGACTGCATTGTCAGTGCTGGTGGGATGGAAGCCACCTTGCTGATGGTGGAGGAGAGAAAGGGGAAGAAGGAAGTGAAACCTGCAAGCATGGAAGACACACTACCAAGAGGCGTACATAAGAGACAGGGGGTGTGACAGGTGGCTCTTGCTGGTTTGTTTCACTGGGCTGGAAGAAAACTAAGTAGACTCTAGGTGAAGACAAAGAGCTAATCTAGAGACATAGGGTGAAGGCTGAAAAGAGGAAATTTTTAAAAAATAGACTATTTTTTAAAGCAGTTTTGGGTTCACAGCAACACTGAGAAGAAAGTACTGCAATAGTTTGGATATTTGACCCTCCAAACCTCATGTAGAAATTTGATCCCCAGTGTGGGAGGTAGGACTTAGTGGGAGGTTCTTGGGTCATGTGGACAGATCTCTCATGAATTGCTTGGTGCCATCCTCATGGTAGTGAATGAGTTCCCACTCTGTTAGTTCCCATGAAAGCAGATTGCTAAAAAAAAGCCTGGCACCTCCCTCTTTCTCTCTTGCTTCCTCTCTAGTCATGTGATCTCTGCACATGCTGGCTCTGCCTTGCATTCCACCATGACTGGAAGCAGCCTGAGACCCTTAGAAGAAGCTGAGCAGATGCTGGTGCTATGCTTCTCATACAACCTGTAGAACTGTGAGCAAATAAACCTCTTTTCTTTATAAATTACCAGCCTCAAGTATTCCTTTATAGCAACACAAACTGACTAAAACAGGTAGAGAGATTTCTCTTATACCCCCGCACCCCCACATATGCACAACCTCACCATCAAAATCCCACACCAGAGTAATACATTTGTTACAATTGATGGATCTACAGTGGCACATCATCATCACCAAAAGTTCATAGTTTACATTAGGGTTCATTCTTGGTGTTGTACATTTTATGAGTTTTGACAAATGCATGATGGTATGTATTCACCACTATGCTATCATACAGACTAGTTTAAATGCCCTAAAAATTCTCCATGCTCCACCTATTCATTCCTCCCTCCACCCTAAACCCTGGCACCCAGTAATCTTTTAACTGTCTCCATAGTTTTACAGAGTGTTATATAGTTGGAATCATACAGTATGCAGCCTTTCGAGATTCATTCTTTCACTTAGTAATATGCATTTAAGTTTCCTCCTTGTCATTCCCACCAGCAATGAATTAGAGTTCCTAGGAAATAATTTCTAGTACAATTCAGTGGCATTAATTACATCCACAAACTTGTGCAACCATTACCACTATTTCCAAAATGTTTTTCATCACCCCAAACAGAAACTGTACCCATTTAGCAAAAACTCACCATTTCCCCTCACCCAGCCTCTGACAGCTTCTACTTTCTGCCTCTATGAATTTTCCTATTCTAGCTATTTCATAAAAGTGGAATCATAAAATATTTGTCCTCTGTGAAATTTATTTCACTTATCATGTTTTCAAGGTTCATCTATGTTGTAGTGTGTATCAGAACTTCATTCTTTTTTATGACTGAATAATATTCCATCATATGGATATACTACCTTTAGTTTGTCTACTCATCTGCTGATGGACACCATGATTTCTTCCACGTTTTGGCTATTGTGCATAATACTGCCATTAACATTCATGTACAAGTGTCTGAGTCCCTGTTTTCAATTCCCTTTGGTTATAGACCTAGAAGTGGAATTTCTGGGTCATATGGTAATTCTACGTTTAACTTTTTGAGGAACCATCAAACTATTTTCCACAGAAGCTGACCATTTTACATTCTTACAGGGGACTGAGTTTTGAAACATACATAGGAATTATCCAGGTGAAGAATAAGTAGAAGGACATTCTTTGCAGAAGGAGATTTTAGTGTAAAGCCACAAAATGAAAAAATGTATGGGAAAATCTTGAGGGAAAAATGGAGTTCAAAATGGTGGTCACCATCAGGCCCCAGTTGAGTACTAACTGTAGATAAAGGAAAGAGGCATTCACAAACTGTTTTGTTCTTACTAATGAGTTTAAATTTTTTCCTCAAAGAAATAAGATATTTTGTAGAATGTGTGGTTTAGAAATATTATTTTGTCAAGGTTATAGAAAATAGGTTGGGAAAAAACCTAGATTGTACATAAGTAGACCTTTGGAATACCTAATGTAATAATCCAGAGTTGGCTGACGAGGCTTGACCTGAGTGGCAAAGATGACTTAGAGTGGAAAGGAAGATGGAGAGAGAGATGGACATACTGATGGAATTGATGAACATTGTAGAATTAACAAAGGAGGAGCGAGAGATAGAACGCTCAATACAGTTCCTGAATATCTGATAGTACCCTTCATTAAAAGAGGGGAAACAGGACAAAGAGAAGAGCTGGAGGTAGAGTTGGACAAGGAACCAGGGATGAGTCCATATATGATGAGTCAAATGTGAGTCTCCATACTGGACATATACAATGAGAGCTATACATGGCTAGATTTCAGGAGCAAATATGGACCAAAGATACTGGAATCATCAGAGTAGAGTAAGGTTCGTTGCAGCTGATAAATCAAAAGTGGCAGAACTGGCATTCAAAGACAGATGGATTTGACTTCAAATGTCATATCCTTTTTTCCAAACACTCTGACTCTCAGTCATGCCATCATGACCAAGAGTAACTCTTAATATGATTAAGTCACTTAAGGAACAAATGTAGTGGACAAAAAAGAAAACATGGCACAAACTAAAATACTGGGGAACACTAATATTTAAGGCTGGGTTGAAAAAAGGAAATCCAGAAAAGAAAAGAAGGAAAACCAGGCAGATGTGGTTTCACAGTCACTAAGAGTTTAGGACTTCAGCAGGGATGTGCCACAGAAAGCAGTAACACGACTGCCAAGCCTCCACTGGATGGAGTAAAATGGAGATGACTGATGTGCGAAGAGCCTTTTTCACGGAGAGATGGGGTGAAAGGCAAGTTGCTGCAGGTTGAAAAATAAGTAAGAGGGAAAGAGAAAATGGCTTAGAAGTAAAGGGGAAGAGAGAAAGCAAGAGATAGAGAGTTGGTGATGCAAGGTCCAGGGTGGACTTTCTTATGATATTGTTTTATAGTCATGGAAGGGCGCGAGTATTTTTTAGGCTGAGCGAAAAGGAATGCAGAGGTTGAAGAAACAAGACAGAGGAATAACTGATCAAACGAGGTCTCTGAACGAAGAGAGGTGCCAGATCATAGATGGTGATAGTAGCCTCCACCCCGTGGCACCACCCTCTTCTGCTGGGATGGGAAACAGGTAAAGAAAGGGGTGGAGGCAGATAAGACTCTTCCCCATCACACAAGTTAATTGCCTCTAAATGCTACCGGGATTATGCTATCTTCACCAGACCCTGTGGCTTAAACATTACCTAAAACAAAACAAAACAAAAAAACTAACTAAGAGACCTTCCAATGAAAGTATTTTAAAGCCTATAAGATGTTTAATTCAACTTATTAAATTTTTTCCCCACCCCAGCATATTATTCTAATTGCTACCAGTAGTCTAAGGAAAGAATCAAGAAGTTAACATATCAACTCTCTCATGAACCCTGCTGATCTTTAAAAAACAGACATTTTCTGAGGCCAAAACAATAATTAAAATCATAAATATGTATTGCTACATCAATTCAAACAATTGGAAAATGAAAACTCATTAAGAATATTTTAATCATCTCATTACTTCTGCGGCATGGTTGTGTATAAATAATTTTAATTGTCCTCAGTTTAAGTAAAACATTTGAAAAAACAAGTTGGTTTTTGTTTTGTTTTTTTCCCCCAAGGTAAAAGCCAAACTTGATTGAAACTGGGGTACTTCCTATGGGATGAACCTTTCAACAAGAAACTAGGATATAGAAAGGCATATGGATGCAGTGACATTTTGGTTTAATTATTGAGACCACTGTACAAACAAGTGTTGTTAATAACAAAACAAGTCTAATTCCAGGTTGCTATAAACAGAGAAATGAAAAATCCCATCCATAGATGATACCTCTAAGACGTGATGCTAAAAGTAGGCTTTTCAGATTTCACAATTAAATTGGTTAATGAAGGTTCACTTTCAGTATCCCTCACCTTGCTGATTCACAGGCCTCCACAAAAGGGGTGGGAATCGTAGGCATTCATACACATTGCATCAGCCATCAGGAAATGGAAGGAGGCATATATACCAACATTGCCCCCACTCCATCCTTCCTCTCCCTCCTCATCCCGCCCACTCTAGGTTGGTCATCAGTCTTTCTTTCCAGCCTGAGTTTCAGGAAAAAGAAGTAGCTTTCCAAAATGACAAATAAATATTCATGCTAGAATTTCAGTCTTTAGCTTTGCAATGTGCCACATTATGTTGCACCATTGGCCTCCACTCTGGTGCCACAAGATGTATTTTCAGAGTCGGTAGACAGCGGCAACAATGTCAACAAAGCCTTACCTCACATTCACCAGAGAAACGAGCAAGACTTCTCTCCTTGGCAAACCTAAAAGTGTCACCACCACAAATCAGCAGAACACCCAGCCCATGCAGAGCAGGGGAAGTATTCACAGGAGACGAGTGGTTACTATTTCACTGTGCACATTGCATGCCCAGATAAAGCCTGCTTGCTTTCACTTATTCAAGAAAAATTTCAACTCATCTCACCCCAAGGACTGTTTAACAAATATGCATATTTTATATTTGATTTTTATAGACTTAGGAAATAAATACTATGTACATTAAAAACATATTTAGTTGGGCAAGGTGGCTCACACCTATAATCCCAGCATTTTGGAAGGTCAAGGCGGGAGGATGACTTGAGGCCAGGAGTTTGCAACCAGCCTGCGAAACATAGCAAGACCCCATCTCTACCAAAGAAAAAACCTTAAAAATTAGCCAGATATGGTGGTGCATACCTGTAGTCCCAGCTACTGGGAGGCTAAAGTGGGAAGATTGCTTGAGCCCAGTAGTTTGAGGCTGCAGTGAGCTATGATCACACCACTGCACTCCAGCCTGGGTGACAGAGTGAGACCCTGTCTCAAAAAAAAAAAAAAAATATCTAGCCATCACTTTGCGCCCCCACTCCATCATCATCCTTATTACTAATAAACTAAACATACACAAAGGCTAATCTAACCCCTGACCAGATCAGGGAAATTTGTTTTGAACAGAAAAATATGTTCGAGAATTAAAGATCACTGCTTCCTAGGGCAAAAAGCCAAAAGGTAGTAAAAAAGGATTTTAGCTTCAAATGGTGAGAAAAAAATATAGTGCATGTGTCAGGTAGGGAACAAAGGAACGATTTTTATTCTGTAGCTGATGCCATCAAAGCACCCTATGGCAAAGATGGCAGCTCTGTTCAAGATGATTTCAGGCTGAATTTTAGCAGAAGTCTGGACCTTGCTGTCCCCCTGTCCCAGTTCTATCTCACCCTCCTTCCTATGCTCAAAGGAGTACACACTGTCAGCCTTATAGAACCTGTCCAGCAAGGGCTCCTCACTCCTGAGACAGGTCAGAGTCACCAACAGTCCAGCTTGTTTTTGGAAGACTGAAGAAAGGCCAAAAGACAGCTCAACAGTACCTAGCATTTGTTGGTTCATTCATTCATTCAGTCAGTCAGCAGTCAGGTCGTCTGAAAGCATTTACCAAATACCTAATGTATGCTTGGTGCTGTGCTGAGAAGTGGGGAAACAAAGGCAAGAAAAATGGACACAATTGCTGCACTGATGGGACTTTAGGTTTAGTGGGATCAACAGGTACTGATCTAATGCAATAGTTCCGGGGCTTTGCGTGCTGAAGGCTGTGGGCTCTGTTTTAATCTGAGATGGAGTGGAAATGGGGATGTTAGCTGAAAGAGTTAAATTTGGACTGAGATCTCGGCAATGAATAAGAGTGAACTAGGATGAGTGTCCCAGGCAGAGGAAGGAGAACACGGAAAAGCCCCAAGACGGGAGGCAGCATGGGACCCAAGGGGCTGGAGGCCAGAAAGGCAGAAAGCGCTCCAGAGCAGACAGTAGACATTCAGTAAGGGTTACAAATGAGCACATCAGGAATGGTTGAACAAGTGAACAGGTGTCCAGTTACATAATCGTCCAGCATTCCAGCCATAAATTCACACAAGGACACTTGGTAAAATCCCATTTGTTTATTTCTTTTGTCTTCTCCCAGTTTGCTTTTTTAAAATTCAAGTTTAATGAAAGTGGAAAATTAGAGGGAGGAAAAATAAAAAATAAAAAAAAAAACAGGGCCAGCCTTTCAAATGTGTTCAACTGAGATCCAAACCTTCCTGAATTGCCACGATCACACTGTAGGAGAGAAGTGAAAGTAGAGCCAAGGCCAACAACTTACCCACGGCTCAAAAAGAGGAGTTTGCTGGAGCTCAAGCAACATTTATCAGGAAAGCATTTTAGTAAATCCATACATCTGCAGTCTTCATTTCCTTCATTGTTTCATTCAACAAACAGGTTTTAAGCACCTGCTATGTGCTTGGCACTTGCTAGATACTCTGTGATAAAAATATAAATATAAAAATAAAATAAGCTTGTTTCTGCCTTAAAGCAACTCAGAGTCTAGTGAAGGGCACTAAATGTAAGCAGATCCTATTTTCAAGACAATGGGATCACTGCAGTAACAGTAGCTTGCGGGTATGGATAGACAACAGACTTCATAAGGGCCAGGATCATGTTGGTTTTGTTCACCAACACCTCACACAATGCCTAGCACCAGGGAGGAACTGAATATATAGTATTGAATAAATGCTAAACAACTTCTTACATGTGCCAGGCACTTTATTAGGTGATTCTATATGTATTACCTTATTTAATCCTTACAATAATCCTATAAGGGAACTATTATTATTCCCATTTTTGAAGATAAGGAACAGAAAGACTAAGTTATCTCTCCAAAGTCCTAAAACCTGACTGATACCTAAGCTTATGCTCTTAACTTTAGACCAGCGATTCCCCACTCAGGGCAATTTTGTCCTCATGGGTATATGTGGCAATGTCTGGAGATACTTTTTGTTGTCACAAGTGGAATAGCCCTATTGGCATCCAGTGGATAGACACCAGAGTTGATGTTAAACATCCTATAATGCATAGAACAGCCACTCACGACAAAGAATTATCAGGCCCAAAATATTGATAGTGCCAAAGTTGCTTACACCATTCTGCCTTTGAAAAATTATTTTTTCACCTCTATAAAAGTACTTATTAGTGCCTGTAGGAAATTGTAAAATCATTAAATGGTAGTTTTCTATCAAACTTATTCTTACTTTCCCCAAGAATAAATATAGTGCATGGCACAAAATAGATGCTCGGTTATATGTTCTTACTGCTATTGAAATTAGGTAATCCAAATATGATGAAGAAAATCAGTGACTTCCTAGTGGGAGAAGAATACAGAAAGTAACATCCAGGCACAGTACATGCAGTAGCCCAAGGCCTTCTCTCTCTCTTTGGTGTAGGCCTTTTCTCTTTATTATCTGCCTGTAAACATTCATGAAGGAGAAGAGAAATACCAAGGGTGGTAGGAAACTATGTCCTTTAACATCCTCAAAATGTGATGTATTTTTAAAAATACAGCTAACAAAGGCAACACAGTCTCCAGGGCAGAATAAACAACTTCATCTACACTGGAGATTAAAAATACATCACTTTTCTCCCCATTTCCCCAGCTCACAACCACGGTTAACCACCTTCTACTCTTTATTTCTATGAGTTTGATGTTTTTAGACTCCACATATAAGGGATATTATGCAATATTTGTCTTTCTGTGCCTAGTTTATTTCACTCAGCATATTATAAGCCAGGTTCATGCATGTAGTCACAAATGGCACAATTCCCTACTTTTTTATAAGGCTGAATAATATTCCATTGTATATATTTACCACATTTTCTTTCATTATTGTTTCAATAGATTTAGGGGATACAAGTGTTTTTGTTACATGGATAAATTGTACAATGCTGACGTCAGGGATTTCAGTGCACCTGTCACCAGAATAGTGTACATTGTACCTTTTTTGATAGGTAGATTTTAATCTCCTTGCTAGTTTTCAATATCCATTACACCACTTTATGATGAGATATATCCCTTATTTAGCACCCACTTATAACAGAACATGTGATATTTGTTTTTCCATTCCTGAGATATTTCACTTAGGATAATGATCTCCAGTTCCATCTAAGTTGCTGAAAAAGACATTATTTTTTTTCCGTTTCATGGCTGAGTAATACTCCATGTTATAAGTATACCACATTTTCTTTATCCACTCATCAGTTGATGGGCACTTAGGTCGATTCCATATCTTTGCAATTGTGAATTGTGCTGTGATAAACATATAAGTGCAGGTGTCTTTTTGATATAATTACTTCTTTTCCTTTGGGTAGATACCCAGTAGGGGATTGCTGGACTGAATGGTAGGTCTACTTTTACTTTGAGGAATGTCTATACTGTTTTCCATAGAGGTTGTACTAGTTTACATTCCTACCAAAAGTGTGTAAGTGTTCTCTTGTCACCACATCCTTACCAACATCTATTGTTTTTTGACTTTTTAATAATGGCAATTCTGACAGGGGTAAGGTGGTGTCTCATTGTGGTTTTAATTTGCATTTTCCTGATAATTAAGGATGTTGAGCATATTTTCATATGATTCTTGGTCATTTGTCTATCTTCTTTGGAAAAAAAAAAACTGTTCATGTCTTTTGCCTACTCTTTGATGGGATTATTTGGTTTTTTCCTACTGATTTGTTTCAGTTCTTTGGAGATTCTGGATATTAGTCTTTTATCGGATGTATAGTTTGTGAATATTTTCTCTCATTCTGTAGGTTGTGTATTTCAGGTTTCAGGTCTCACATTTAAGTATTTAATCCATTTTGAGTTAATTTTTATATGTAGTGAGATAGGGATCCAGTTTCATTGTTCTGCATGTGGCTATCCAGTTTTGCCAGCACCATTTATTGAATAGGACATCCTTTCCCCAGTGTATATTTTTGTCTGCTTTGTTGAAAACCAGTTAGTTATAGATATATGGCTTTATTTCTGGGTTCTCTATTCTGTTCCATGTGTCTATGTGTCTACCTTTATAACAGTACCATGTTGTTTTGGTTACTATAGCCTTGTAGCATAATTTGGATTAGGTAATGTGATGCCTCCAGATTTGTTCTTTTTGCTTAGGATTTCTGTGGCTATTTGTGCTCTTTTTTGGTTCCATATGAAGTTTAGGATTATTTTTTCTAGATCTATGAAAAATGACATTGGTATTTTCATGGGAATTGTGTTGAATCTGTAAATCACTATGGGCCATATGGACATTTTAACAATGTTGATTCTTCCAATCCACAAGCATGGGATATTTTTCCATTTCTTTATGTCATCTATGATTTCTTTCATCAGTGTTTTGTAATTTTCTGTGTAGAGATCTTTGATCTTCGTTGTTAAATATATTCCCAGGTATTTTATTTTCTTTGCAGCTATTGTAAATGCTATTGAGTTCTTGATTTGACTCTCTGCTTGATTACTGTTATTAGTATATAGAAATGCTACTACATAGTCTATATTAATTTTGTAACCTAAGACTTTACTGAATTTATTTATTAATTCTAGGAGTATTTTCATGGAGTCTTTAGGGTTTTCTAGTTATAAGATCATATCATGGGCAAATAGGGATAGTTTGACCTCATCTTTCCTGATTTGGATGCCCTTCATTTCTTTCTCTTGCCTGATTGCTCTGATTAGGACTTCTGGTACTATGTTGAATAGAGGAGGTGGCAGTGGGCATCCTTGTCTTGCTCCAGTTATAAAGGGGAATGCCTTCAACATTTCCCCATTCAGTATGATGTTGGATGTGGATTTGTCATATATGGCTTTTATTATTTTCAGGTATGTCCCTTCTTTGCCTAGTTTGTTAAGAGTTTTTATCATGAAGGGATGCTGGATTTTATAGAATGCTTTTTCTGCATCAACTAAGATGATCTTATGGTTTTTGTTTTTAATTCTGTTTATGTGGTGAACCACATTTGTAGATTTGCATATGTTGAACCATCTTTGCATCCTTGAGATGAAACCCACTTCATCATGGTGAATTATCTTTTTGATGTGCTCTTGGATCCAGTTTGCTAGCATTTTGTTAAGGATTTTTGCATCTACGTTTATGAGGGATATTAGTCTGTAGTTTTCTTTATGTAGTGTCGTTATGTCCTTTCCTGGCTTTGATATCAAGGTGCTACTGGCTTTACAGAATGAGTTAGGGAGGATTCTCTCCTTCTCAGTGTTATGGAACAATTTCAGTAGGATAGGTGCCAGTTCTTCTTTGCAGGTCTGATAGAATTTGGCTGTGAATCCATCTGGTCCTGGGCTTTTTTTTTTGTTGGGAAAGTTTTTGTTATTGTTTCAATCTTGCTACTCATTATTGGTCTTTTCAGGATTTCTATTTATTTCTAATTCAAGCTTGGGTGTTTGTGTGGTTGCAAAAATTCATCTATTTCCTCTAGATTTCCTAGTTTGTGTGCATAGAGGTTTTCACCATGGTCACAGATGATATTTTGTATTTCTGTGGTATCAGTTGTAATGCATCCTTTTTTTCATTTCTGATTGAGCTTATTTTAGTCCTTTCTCTTGTATTTCTTGTTAATCTAACCAGTAGTCTTGCAATTTTGTTTACCTCTTCAAAGAACTAGTTTTTTGTTTCATTGATCCTTGTAATTCTTTTTTGGTTTCCATTTTGTTTAGTTCTGCTCTGAGCTTTGTTATTTCTTTTATTCTGCTAGCTTTGGGTTCAGTTTGTTCCTTTTCTAGTTCCTTGAAGTGTGACATTAGGTTGTTAATTTGTGAACTTTCTATATTTTTAATGTAGGCATTTAAGGCTATAAAATTCCTTCTTAGCACTGCTTTTATTGTATCCCAGAGATTTTGGAAGCTTGTGTCATCTTTGTCATTCACTTAAAAAAAATCTTGTGATTTCCATCTTGATTTGTCATTGATCCAAGGATCTTTCAGCAGCAAGTTGTTTAATATCCATGTATTTGTGTAGTATTGAGAGTTCCTCTTGGAATGATTTATAGTTTTATTCCACTATGGTCTGAGAAAATACATAGTATGAGTTCAATTTTTCTTAATTTATTGAGACTTATTTTGTGGCCTAACATATGATCAATCTTGGAAAATGTCCCATGAATTGATGAGAAGAAGGTATATTCTGAGGTTTTTGGATAGAATGTTCTATAAATGTCTGTTAGGTCCATTTGTTCTAGAATCTCATTTAAGGCCAATGTTTCTCTGTCGATTTTCTGCCTCTATATTCTATTCAGTTCTATCAGTAGAATGTTGAAGTCCCTGGCTATTATGATGTTGCTGTTTACTTCCTTGCTTAGATCTAGTAGAATTTGTTTTATGAATCTGGGAGCTTCTGTATTAGGTGCATATGTGTTTAGGATTATTATATCTTCTTGCTGAATTGCTCTCTTTATCATAATGACCTTCTTTGTCTTTTTTTACCATTGTTGATTTAAAGTCTGTTTTACCTCATATGATAATAGCCACTTCTACTCACTTTTGGTTTTCTTTTGCATGGAATTTTCTCTCTTTTTTTACCCCTTTACCTTGAGTCTATGAGAATTTTTGCAAGTTAAAGGGATTTCATGGAGAGAGTATATATTTGGGTTGTGGGTTTTTTTTGTTTTGTTTTGTCTATTCAGCCAATCTATATCTTTTAAGTGGAGCATTAAGACCATTTACATTTAATTTTAGTATTGATAGATGAGATACTTTTCTATTCATCATGTTGATTGTCACCTAGTTTCTTTGTTTCTCCCTTGTGTTCTGTTTTATAAGAGCTGTGAGTTTTAACTTTTGGGTGTTTTTACACTGGTGGGTATCAATTGTTCTGTTCCATGTGTAGAACACTTTTAAGCATACCTTGTAGGGTAGGTCTAGTGGTGACAAATTCCCTTAGTGTTTGCTCAAATGGGAAAGACTTTATTTCCTCCTTCATTTATGAAACTTACTTTTACAGAATAAAAAATTCTTGTCTGGATGTTATTTTGTTCGAAAAGACTAAATATGGGACCTCAATCCCTTCTGGTTTATAAGGTTTCTGCTGAGAAGTCTGCTGTTAGTCTGATGGGTTTTCCGTTGTAAGTTACTTGATGCTTTCATCTCACAGCTTGTAGGATTTTCTTTTTTTTTTTTTTTACTTTGGCCAGACTGATGAATATGTGCTTTGGTGATGTCCTATTTGCTGTGAATCTTCCTGGTATTTGATGATCTTCTTGTATCTGGATGTCTAAATCTCTAATAATACCAAGGAAGTTTTCCTCAATTATTCCCTTAAATAGGATTTCCATGCTTTTTCACTTTTTATTCTTCTCTCTCAGGGATGCCTATGATTCTTATATTCCTTTGCTTTACATAGGACCATATTTCTTGGAGAGATTATTCGTTTTTCTTGATTCTTTTTTCTACATTTTTGACTGATTGGGTTAATTCAAAAGCCTTATCTTCAAGCTCTGAAATTCTTTCTTCTGTTTGGTCTGTTCTTAAAACTTTCTACTGTATTTTGACAGTTTCTAAATGACTCTTTCATTTCTAGAAGTTCTGTTATATTTTTCTTACATTATCTATCTCTTTAGTGAATTTTTCATTCATGTCCCAAAATACTTATTTGATTTCTTTGTGTTGGTTTTCAACTTTCTCATCAATCCCATTGATCTTACTTGCTATCCATATTCTGAATTCCATATCTGACATTTCAACAATTTCCTTTTGGCTGGAGTCTATTGCTGGAGACCTGTTGTGATCTTTGCGGGGGGGGGCGTCATAAAAGCCTGTTTTTTCACATTGCCAGAGTTCCTATCTCGTCTGAAACCTCTTCTCTCAGCTTATTACAGATAGCTTTGTGGTGCTGTTCTCCTTGGCAAGGAAGTGTCTTGCTCAGTGAAGAGAGGGAGAGGTCCCTGGATGGTGTGCTTGAGTCCTACTCTGGAAGAATGACCAGGCAAGAGATGGCAGGTACGCTGTGAGCCTTTAGCACTGCTGCTCTCCTGAATTTCCCCATTCCCCTGTGGTTGTCATGGGTGGTTGGCACATGTGGCATGAGTAATTGCACCACCCTTGTCCATTGATGGCAGAAGTTGGCATGCAGCAGCAAGTATTTGCCCCACCCAGGTCCATCAGCAGTGGTGGGGGCTCAGCATACAGTGTTGCAAGCATTTTCCCTGCCCAGATCTGTCAGTGGCAGCATTGTCCAGGCAAAAGCAGTGGCTGCTGCACCACTCAGATGGCAGCATCAGGTGTTTCTCTGTCTGGGTCCTGCTGCAGTTGTGGCTTTGTGGGACTGCCCAGGCAGTGGCAGCAGCAGTAGGCACCGGGTCTGTGGGTACCTGCTTTGCCCGGGTTACCTGACAGTGGTGGAGGCATGTGACATCCATCCATAAGGGACACAAGAGCCCCCAGCCTCCCCACTCCCTCCCCAGCCCAACAGAGGTGATGGGGAGGCAGTAGCAATCTATCTGGCCCCCAGGTAGATGCAGTGCTCTGGGACTGGGACCTCAAAATGGCTCCAGCTGCAGTTCCCAGGGTTTATAAGCCAGCAGGATCCCACTGTGCCTTCTCTTCAGAGCAATGCCACTGCAAAATCTCCACTCAGCTCCCTGTGTCAGTCCAGCAGCCTGCTGCAGTGAAGGGGCTATCCCACAGCTCTGATTATAATGTCCATTGGGGAACTGTGGAGCCCCAGCGTTCTCTCCTCTGTCCCTTCCCCACTTCCAGGTGCCTTCCCCATGTACCTCCAATCCTGCTGAGTGAGCCACCCCACTTTCCTCTCCTTCACTTTGGGAGCTTCCTGAAGCCTGTCTGTTGATTCCCAGTGCTCTCTCTTAGATGATTGATCCAAAGGTAAATATCTACTCAGCACTTTTGATCCTCTCCATGAGAGTGATGTGTGAAGGCCACTTCTAGTCTGCCATCTTGGCTCCCTCCTACCACATTTTCTTTATCCATTCATCCATTGACTGACAATTAGGTTGTTTCCGTATCTTGGCTATTGTGAATAATGCTGCAATAAAGATGAGAGAAGAGATATTCATGTTACACGTTTTAAATACAGAGAGTTTTTAATTGTCAATTACACCACAATAAAGCTGGGAGGGAAAAGACATTATGTAAAATGGTACACCCGCTTTGGAGTACAGTCTGGCAGTTCCTTAAAAGTTTAAGATATAATTCACATGCCATAAAATTTGTATCTTTAAAGTGTACAAGTTAGTGGTTTTTGGTATATTTGCAAAGTTGTACAAAAACCACCATTTTATAATTTTAGAATATTTTTATCACTCCAAAAAGAAACATGTAACCATTACTAGTTACTCCTCATTCTCTCTCCCTCCAGCCCCTGGCAACTATAAACCTAGTTATTCCACTCCTAGGTACATACCCAAGAAAATTAAAAACATATGTCCACACAGAAACTTGTACATAAATGTTCATAGCAGCACTATTCATAACAGCCAAAAAGTGGAAGAAAATACAAATGCCTGTCAACTGATGAATGGATAAGAAAAATGTGGTATATCCATACAACAGAATATTATTCAGCCATAAAAAGGAGGAAAGTGCCACACATGCTACAATATGGATGAACCTTGAAAATATCATGATAATTGAAAGAATCCAGACAGAAACGGCCTCATATTGTATGATTCTATTTATATGAAATCTCCAGGATAGGCAAGCTCATAGAGACAGAACTAGATTTATAGTTGCCAGGGGCTGGAGGGAGAGAGAATAGGGAGAAACTAGTAATGGGTACATGTTTCTTTTTGGAGTGATAAAAATACTCTAAAATTATAAAATGTTGGTTTTTGCACAACTTTGCAAATATACCAAAAACCACTAACTTGTACACTTTAAAGGTATAAATTTTAAGGTGTATGAATTATATCTGTTAAAATCTTTTTAAATTGGGAGGCCATCAGGTTGGGAAGGTGCTAGTGCACTGGATTCCTATATAAGCAAAAAAAAGACCAACATAAACAGTAAGAACAAACTAGAGATTTTGCCAATCAGAAATCACCACCTAACTTCTCACCAGGGTCTTTCCATTCCAATCAATGAGATATATTTTCTTTGTCTTACTTCCATGTTCAACCTATAAAAGCTCACTGCCCACATTGCTGCAGTGGAGCTCTCTGGACATCTTCCAGTTTTGAGTGCTGCCTGATTCATGAATGAGTCTTTGCTCAAATAATCTGTGTTTAAGTTTATTTTGTCTGAAGTTTTTCTTTTGACATATTACAGTAAAGCTGTTATTTTAAGACATTATTTATTTGACTTCCTTCAGTGATAGTATCCACTAACTTCATTATTCACATCATTCTTGATACTGTATCTTAAAAGAATTATTGTTTGTCTTTGAAGAGGTGACCAAATGATTCCAAATTTACTTTGAGATTTCATGACTGAAATATACTGCGTCTTAATGTGACTTTGCCTGCCACCTTAGGATTGCAAGTCCTCAGGGACCTCTCTCACTGCTGTTCACAGAATTGGCTATTCATCTGTTTTCCTCAAAAGTCTACACCTTTAGTGATATCACCCATTATGAATTGGCCTGATGTCACAAGATCAGATCAGACAGAACTGAAAACTAAAAAGGGAGAAATCTATGCTATTTGATTAAAAAAAAATCTTTAGCTTTTTGCTTGCAATTTTTTAAGCCCCTTGCCTACAAGTGAGAGTACCTGTTTTATTTTAGTGTGTCATCAATATTCAAATCTTTTCAGGATTACCAGAAAAATTGTATTTTGAAAAAGCATATCTACTCTCAATTTCAAACTACCTCTACTCCTTCAATGTTTCCATCCTGGTGTTCATTAACTACATCAGTGCAAGAGCTTTAAAGATTAAAATTTAAAGCACACTAAGATCTTCCCAATCTTCATACTTCCTTACAAACCAGAGCTTTCCCTTCATTCTTCACCTCACACCCTTGTCAGCGAAAACCTGCCAGGGAAGGGAGAAAGCAAAAATAGACTTTTTGATATTTCCCAAGGTCCTTTCCTGGGCCCAGAATGTTCAGACCTTTTACCCACTAAGCAGAAAAAGGAAAGACTAACATAGAGAAGATAGGTGGGTTCTGAGATTCTAATTGACTTCCACAGCCAAAATGATTACTACAAGCAAGCATCAGGGGCAATGGGTTTGGTAGACCTGTGGGCAGCTCCGTGACACCACCTGGAGTTCTGGAGTCCTTAACACACCAGTGGGCTCAGTAACAACTGGAAATAAAGACTCATCTTTTCATGAAAGTAGATCTTTTCAAGAATCTCGTAGTAGAGAGAAAACTAAACATGAAGTTTCATGTCTCTCCTCCAAAAGTAGTTGTCTAGCCCTCCTTTATATACCACCACTAATGGAAAAACTCACTACATGGAGAAAAAGGACTTGAACTATATTCCCTGTTTCAAGGTTATGTAATCAAAATGTAGAGCATATTTTGGTCTAGATTTTAACTGTAGTTTTATCACTTGCCGACTGTGTCATCAATATTTCCATTGTTATTATTCCCCACTCTCCCTTTCCATCATTATTCCCATCCACCCTCTCAGCAAAGCCTCATGGACCAGATAGAAAAGACAAAAATGCTGTGTTAGACTCTTTTCCCACCTCAAATCCTGAATTGAGGTGCCCAAACAATAGAGAAAGGTGACTAGTTAGCAAACACTAAAGAGCATCACACATCCCTAAGAAAACCAAGCAGAGAGCGTGCTGCCATATAAAACTTATCTGAGAAACAGAAGGCACCATTGCATGGTTTGAGTGCTGCTATTCAGAAGCCCTAATGCAATCTAGCCACTGCCCTTGAAAAGGAGGCCTTAAGTGGATATGGGGCGGAGCATGCACGGACACACAGAGGTGACCCTGAGTTATGGCACCAATACATCGTACTGTGTTTCAAGATTTAATTTGGATTTGGGGGGAGGAAGATTATTTCTTTAAGTGTATGTTATATTAAATGGTGCTAAACTGAGTGAAGGGAAAGGAAAGAGAAATCAATCTAATTTTTACTGAGAAATTATACTATGCCAGGCCCAGGGCCAGACATATTACCACTGAGTCCTTAAGGCAACAACTGGACCTGGGAGATGGAACTGAAGCCAGGGCATAGAGCCAATACTCAAGTATCCGTTCAGTTACTGAAGTGTTCTCCAGTGCTCACCATCCCCCCAGGGCCAGGCAGACCAACTGGTGTCAGCCAGCCCATGGCTCCCTTGAGGTCTCTCATTTTAAAGCCCGTTGCAAGCAAAGCAATCTATGTAAGCATCCTAACAAGAGCCCTAATTCTGAGATGAAGGAATTAGGTGCTACAAGCACCTCAGCTTATTTTGTGCTATAAGCATGTAGAAAAGGAATTCCTTCTACGTGCTTATAGCACCAAAATAAAGTACAGAGCCCCCTAAAGCCCTCCATGAGCCACTCCTGGAATCCAGCAAATGCAGCACCACAGCAAGAGTCACCGTTCTATCCCTGGGACAGTCTATACTCTATAAACCATTCAGTAAACATTTATTGAGTCCTACTATGTGTCAGGCACTAGGATGCAAATTAGGCATTTAATGATGAGAAAAAATTACTCTATGTCTTAAGGAATTCATACTCTTTGAAGCAAGGTAGGCACATACAGCTAGCTCTGTGAGTTGAGGTGTTGCTGCTGAGTGCTGTAATAGTGTGCAAACAGGGTGATAAGGCAACCTAAGGGACAGAGAGATTAATTCCTACTGCAGCAGTCCAGAAAGATTTCCCAAAGTTGGCCCTTAAAAGAAGCCTTTGATTTTAAAGTACTTTAGCATGACATTCCACATAGAGAACATAGCATAAGAAAGGCATAAAAGTGCATAATATGTTTGGAAAATCATGTGGATGACTTGATTGTAAAGAACATGCCTTTTCATTCAAGAAAAGAGGCTATTAAAATACATTGGGTAAATTAGTGAATTTGGTTACTGCTAAATTTTAAAAGTCATGCTAAAATATTTAGATTTGATTCATCCAAGAATGAGATGTCAACAATGTTCTTGAGCACTGTGTTAACAAGATCGACACCAAATTCAAAGAGAGGTGATAAGCTGGAAGAACCAGGGAGGGCTTAACAAAGGAGGTGACATTTCAGTTGGGTCTTGCATACAATTTCAAAAAATAAGAATACAAATCCAAGGAAAGGCAAAGACTTTCCCTCAAAGATAAGTAAAGATGCAAAAGCAGCAAATCCCAGAGCACGTTTTAAGACCCTGGAATCTGGTTTATCCAGAAATTAAACAGTACATTTGAAAGGAGGTTTCGAAGCAGATCATGAAACACCTTGAATACAAAAGAAAATTTTAGAATTTCTCAGGAGATGCTGAAACACTACCAAAGTATTTTCTTAGTTTTTTTTTTTTAATCGAAGTTTTACTAAATGAGGTTGAAATTAACAGCCAAAGCTAGGAGGGCTTAGAGGAAGAATAGAAGAGAGGAGAGAATTGGAATGTTGTAATAATAATAGCTAATTTTTAATCACATAATTACCTTTGTATGCATTGTTTCATTTAATATTTACCTGGGAGGCCAAAGTTTATTTTAACTGCCTTGAGGGAATTGAGTGTTTGAGAGATTAAATAACTTTTATTACGGCTCACAGCTAGAAAACGGTAGAGCTGGGACACGATCCCATTCCATCTGAAACTGCATCTTCAGCAGTAAGAATTTCCTAACATACGGTAAATATTCAGTGAAAAATGGTTAAACAAATTTTATTAAACCATCTTAATTCCAAGGCCTAAATGCACCACCATCTATCTATTCAAAGAATATTTGCCCAATCTTTGCAGATGAAAATGATGTATTTTTCTGCATTCCAAGTTCTATGGATCATATTCATTTGGGAATGTGTCTTGCTCCAAGTTTATAAGGAGCCAGGAAATACATCTGATTTATCCTTGTGTTTATCATAAGACATCTAGCACAGTGCCTACCATGGAGAAGAGGCTTGGTAAATATGGGCTGAATGAATGGATGGATGGATGAAAAAATGAATAACATTTGCTAAGTGAGCTCTTCTCCATTTCAGCACAGGTAAATTTCAATGAATTTTCATGAAACACCCAAGGCACATAATTGACTCAGGCTTCTCAATCAGATAATTCCTTCCATTTTTTTTCTGATGAGAATTTTTATTGGCTGTGACTTAATTTAATCATTGCATTCATATTCTCTTTATAAAAGCCCAGGGGCTCTAAGGTGATGTGTTCTGTTAATTAAATTAAATCAAATAATAATGATCTTTAATTTCCTAAAATCAGGATCATTGAGCATATGAGAAGCATTATTTAAAGCAATTTTTGTGATGTTCTTATTTCTGTGTTAGCAGACACATGAGTGTACTAGGTGTTCTCACTATGAGGAGATTTAGTGGACCAAAACAGTCTCCTTACTTAAAAACAACTCTCACACCAGCCTGCCCCACTCTCTAAAATTCCACCATCAAAATATTTTACTCCTTTGGGTCAACAAGGGATCCCTTTTAAAATGTACATAATCCATGTCAGGGAAAGCAAAAACTTATGTGATTCATTACATCTCTTTTACCTTTTCTGTGCAGGGAAAAATGCAAACAAACATCTCCTGAGCAACATCTACACACCAGGCATTGTACTAGGCCCTTCATACATTATCTCATTTAATATTCACAACTCTATGGGCTGAGCCTGGTGGCTCTGTACAAAAATTAGAAACATTAGCCAGGCCTGGTGGCACACGCATGTAGTCCCAGCTACTCAGGAGGCTAAGGTAGGAAGATTGCTTGAGCCCAGGAGTTTGAGGTTGCAGTGAGCTATGATGATGCCACTGCACTCTAACCTGGCCAACAGGCTAGAAACAAACAAACAAACAAAAAACCTCTATGAAGTATTTTTTTCATTTACAGATGAGAAACCCAAAACTCAAAGAAGATAAGGAATTGGATAAAGACACACAGGAAATAGCAGAGCTGAGATGCCACAGTTGGGTTTTCTGACTCAGTAGCTCTTTCAACTTAATTGTGCTGCCTCCTCTCTGAGAGAATGAGGTTGTGAGAGGGGTGTATAACTTGGGAATACAGAAATGATATAGTAAACCTGTGTCTGGGGCTATAACAGGAGACTTAGAATGTCCAGCAGACAGCTGGGGTACTGAAAAGATTCCAGAAGAAAGGGAGGTGGTTTCAGGACTCGTTGGCCATAGAATACTCTAGGCCAACTGACTTTATAGGATGGTTGATGGATAGTTAATTTGGAAGAAGATGCTTGCTGAAAAATGCTTACATATATAATAAGTCATAAAAATACATGTAGTAGGGTACCATTTTCTTTTCACTTAACTTTTTATTAAAAATCGTATATTCAGAGATTTTTCAATAATTTTAACATGTTTGTACACTAATGATTATGAAGTGAGCATCTGCAGGGAAAGACTTCAGAGCTCTATAGTATAGATTATGAAGGCAGAATTAAAACTCCCCAGCCATATGGAAATTTCACCAACTCTTTGGCTTGATTCAGAATCACGAAACCTCTTAACCTGTGTCATTTATGTGACATTTGGTCTGAGTCTTATAGATCAAATGTGCCCAAAAAAGACTGTCCTAGGTAAAACACACAAGGTGTTACAGCTACCTGTTCAACATTAGTGCCTTTATAGAAATAAGTTAAATCAGTCTGCATTTTTGCCTGTTCAATTTTAGTGTCTTTATAGAAATGGGTTAAATCAGTCTGCATTTTTGCCAATTGCAATTTCTTGGCAGCTTTACACCTTCAATTTTAGAAAAAATCACTTTGGAAAAAAACTGCGATTTTGTATTTTTCAGTATACACTAATTCTTCACACTTAATTTTTATGCTCACTAATTATTGATGTAGGATTGGGATGGGGGAGTTTCAGGAAGGTAGTGAAATCAGCAAGTTTAAAGAGGAAGGATAGCCTAGATAAAACAAGATAAAACAAGGTATAATTTCACCCCTGAGTTACATTTCACATCTGAATGAATTGCCTCAGCCCACGTCCTCCTACAATCTACCCCTCTGAGTGGGAAATGGCTCCACAGAAACATGTACATCTTTTCGTGGCAAATGCATTGTGAGTCGCTGCTTATAGAGACACCACAGGATCAATATTGCAGGGCACCCCAGTGTACTGTATTATTGTTAACATCCTGCTGGCTAGAATTCATATTTCCATTTAATTGTGTTCCTATTTAAGATGTTTGCTGCACCTGCAGCCCTACTCGATCAGTATTATCTATTTGCCTGGTGTTATGTACATTTACGAACAATGAAAACTTTAGAAAAAATGTCAGCAGAGATGTATAGATCATAAATCACAAGATGATAACATCTCGCATGAAAAGAAAGTCTTCAAGAAAACAGCCCCAGTGATGTAAATATTGAATTTACCAGCAATGCCATATCCCTGTGGAGGCTGGACAATAGGCCATTTCTTAAATGGCAAAAGGGATGAGCTCTCTTCTTTATCTGTATTCACTTTTCCTTTTATTTCATTCCTAGGAAAGAGAAATGCCAGAGGAGAAGCTTAAAACAGATTAGCCTGTGAGTCCTGTATGCAGGCTGTTACATCATAACTGTCTTTGGAAACTCTCAAACAGCTGACCTGTATATATTACAAGACAGGGTCAATTTCCATTCTAGTGACTCTTTTGATGTTTGTGAATACTAATGCTCTCGCCAGAATGCTGGCTTCAGAACAACAGCCATTGAACCATTCAGCCTTCCCTGATGCAATCTTTCTGCGGCTAGATGAGATCCTATACACGGATTTCACTGAGCCACACAGCTTGGCATGATCAAAAGCTTTGCTGGAGCCGTCAGTAAATGATGTTTCGAATAACAGAGCCATGTTGACACTTACAGTTTCTACTCTAGCCACCGAAGCTGTGTGTGCTAGCGTGTGTGTGCGTATGCATGTAACACAAAGCCACAGTTTTTCTTCTGTTGGAACTCAGAATGATTAAACCTCAAAATGACACAACAGAGTCATTTTTATGGCAAATGTCTGAGAAAACGAGAAAGGGGTCTAACAGCTGCACGGAGAACCAAAGAAACTGTTGTGGCTGTGGTGTGAGCAGGGCGTTGCTTTTCCTTCCGTTCGCACATCTGGCCAGCTGCGGGAACTCAAGCAGCTCACTTCACTGGGGCCTCTGATGCCTTCCTTCCAAAATGGAGAAGACATCATCCACCTCACAAGGTTATAAGGCCAAATAAATTTACGTACAACGCCAAAAAAATAACCACCACCATAACGCTTAACATTCATTGGGAAATTAATACGTAGCAGGCACTCAACAATGTATGTGTGTTATCTGACACCAGTCTTCACGATAGCCTCTCAAAATAGGCAATATATTTATTGCATTCGACATGTAAATAATCTGAGACTTAGAAGAAATAAGATGCATAGAGATAAGTAAAACATCCTTCATGTGCACCAATTCCCCTTAAGACAAACTGAATGAGCAAGTTATGGTTTTCTGCCTAAACAGACCTAGGTCAGTGCATGTTTTTAATGAAAAGACAGGTCTTTCTTTTTTTTGCAATTTATTTTTTTATTTCAAAATATTACAGGACTACAAATGTTTTGGTTCCATAAATTGCTTTTGTATGGTTTTTGTCAAAGTTATAAGCGTGCCGATCCCCCAGACAGTGTGTATTGTACCCGTTAGGTGTGAATCTACCCATGCCTTTCTCCCCCCCAACCTGCTTGATTTCCGATGAATGTTATTTCCATTTGAAGACAGTTCTAATCAACATTTTATCTTTGAATATTAGCAATGGAAGAGTCCTCAGATTTTGTGCAGTCCAACGCCCCACATCATAAAGTAGGAATTCAGACATCAGCATCCCTGGTCACCATTCTGACCATCACCTTTCAGCACCAAGGATCCCCACCTCACAAACCAGCCTGTGCCGTGTTTAGACAGGACTCCTTGTTAGGAAGGATTTTAATCAGCTTGCCTTTACATACCACCCCTGGGCGTGCTGGAGCTAAACATCTACCCTTCAATTATTGAAGTAGTTTTCTTTTTTTCCCCTAAGCTTCCGTCGGGCTGGGCATCCTGGCTCCTAAACTCTCTCCCTGAAAACTGTCGTCACAGTCCTGAAATTTGTCCCTGGTGTGTCAATATCCCCCTGAAAATATGACAACCAAATTCTAGTCTCAATATAAAGCCTGCATTCTCTGTGCATTTTAATTTTTAATTAAAGCAGTTTGTAAGAGTATTTACTTTAGAGATTTATTTTAAAACAGATATCAACTCTCCTTGTCTGCCATAATCTACATGGAAAATCAGATTCCACATACTCTTCCCTCCGTAACTCAGTCGTCTATTGAAGGCTTCGCTGCTACTTCTTCTCCTTGCACTAAAGAGGCCTTGCTGTTCAGAGGTAGGCAAATTATAAATTATTTAAATTTTATTTAAATACCTTTCCAGAGTTTAATCTTCTTCAGCCAGCTGGGCACCAATGTTTGATAGCTTCAGTTTTGTACTGGCAGGTGAATCAGATACAGAGTCTTCTAATGGAAATACTGACTCTAAAAGCTTAATCACTGAAATTATAATTTGCTCCCTTTAGGGAAGGACGGGGACCTGAATTAAAGACATTTTTTTCCTGCAAAGTAAGGGATTCTTTTTCATGGCAATGGTCCCAGAGTTCAAACTGATTAAAATTTTCCAATATTTTTTATTCCACTTTGGAATAGTGGAAGAATGTTTCAGTTCTATTATTCTCTGTGTGCACCTCTATGTGTCAATTCCTCATCTGTGAAATGGGTATAATAGTTATTTGACCACTTGTGCTCTGATGGTTAAACAAAATATTGTATATGAGAGCACAAACATCTTCATAGAATTACCACTCAAAAGGAGAAAGGGCCTTGAGGTAGGAGAAAGAGGTGGCAAGAGGAAGAAGAAAAAATTCATACTCAGGAAGGGGAAAGCCAGTCTGGGAGGGAAAATCATGAAGTTAATTAAGAATGAATTCTATTTGTATAGTTTTTTGCCTTCACTTATACTCTTATTGACCTGAAAGCAGTCCTGTGACATGAGTAGGAAAAGAGCCGCTGTCACCACACTGCACATGAGGAAAGAGAGGTTGAGGGAGATTAAGTACAAAATCTCCAAGACCGCTTAACCCAATAAGACAAAGCTGGGCTAAATGTTTTCTGAGGACAGAAAGAGTTAATGCTGCAGCGTAGAAAGAACAAGGCCTATCTGTAGATCTGGTCTTCCACATACCAGCATGTGCCTTGAGACAAGTTACATACTAACCTTCAGCTTCAGTTTTATTTTCTATAAAATTCCAATAATACTAATTACTACTTTTCCAGTCAGAGCTCTCCAGAGAAACAAAAGAAAAAGAGAGAGAGAGAGAGATTAGAGATTAGAAATATTTTAAGGAATTGGTTCACACGATTGTGGCCCACAAAATCCACAGGGCAGGCCAGTAGGCTGGAGACTCAGGCAGGATTTCTCTGCTACAGTGCTACAGTCTTGAGGCAGAATTCCTTCCTTTCCAGGAAACCTCAGGTTTTACCTTAAGGCATTCAACTGATTGGATGAGGTCCACTCACATTAGGGAGGGTAATCTCCCCTACCTAAAGCCAACGGATTATAGACATTAACAACATCTACAAAATACCAGTATTGAACCAAACAACAGGGTACCGAATCCTAGCCCAGTTGACACATAAAATTGACCATCACACTATCTCATTGAGTTTTTGTAAAGCATAAAAGAAAACATCACGTGCCTGATTCAAAGTGATGAGTGCTAGAGACAAGAACTAGACAATGTGGGACTCAAGGGGGTGCTTAACACAGGCGTAGGGTATCAGGGCAGAATTCCCAAAAGAAGACACGCCTCAACAGGTACCTTCACCTCTCTCTAGCATCTACGGTCCGGGGTGGATTCAGGTGTATGAAACCTAATGCTTCTACAACTTGGAAGTTCTTCTCTAATAAAAAGCATTAAAAATTATGTATGGCAGAGGATATTTATTTACAATAATAAAAAAATCACAATCATTACTAGTTGAAAGCAAGTGAGAAATTACACACTTACAATTTGGACAACACGGAAGCATATCTTCTTTTGTCTTATAGTTACTTATTAAAGAATGGAGAAAAATTGAATTAAAAGTTAATGAAATATGAAAGGAAAACAAACAAGATAAGCATTGGAATCAACAGAAACTATTTTGACATGGAAAGAAAAATTGTAAAAAGAATTTTTTTCAGATAGCGCACAAGGCAGTAATTTATTAAGGGAACGAGATGAATTTTGAATAGCAGTAATGAAGAGACTTCTAGTTTGTTTGATAATCCAATTAATGAAAAAGAGTGAATCATATGACCATATTGGCAAAAGATTTTAATTCTTGCTGATTTGATACTTAAAGAATAAAAATATCATGTTAATTTTCTGGATTTTGTAATGCTTGAGCTAGTTGTCAGTTTTATTTACATTTAAAATTGTATACCATCCATTAATGAGAATCTTCCTGACAGGAAAGAACGTCTCTTTTGACCAGGTTATCAGAGAGATACGGTTTTATATTTCTGATGTTCAGAAGAATTTTCCACAGACCAGCTTGTGTCTCCTTGCCTATTAAATCTTGTCTTCCTTCCACTATCCATGTACTTCCAATGGTGAGTGCCGGTCTTACTGGGTGTGCTCTTATTGCTTGACAATTTCTGGTCCTGAACTCTTGTTCCATAACATCAGTTAAGTCAGCACAGTGGGCAGCAGGAGGATTCTTAAAAACTGTTCCTACATCAGGATGACTAGCAATAACAACTTTACAGAGAATTAACTGTGAACCACATATACATGACCCACTAAATTTAAACCAAACATATCCTCAACTTAACCTCCTCTTAGTCTGATACCAAAAATGCCTATGGCTGCTCCAATACCATCCAACAGGAGGGGAAGGGAGATGGACAGGAAGCCAGAGTGGAAAGAGACACAGGTTGCAAATGCTTTTAATTAAAACATCTTACTTTGCAAATTATACAAAATATATGTATGTGCATGTGTGTGTATGTGTGTGTATATGTATCACTAGGTGATACATGGAGCCAGGGCATTTAAAATATTTATTTTAGAAATGAAGGGCTCTAAAGCTTAAGTTTCATTAGTTAATGGTAAATAACCTCAGCCTAGTGCAAAAATTTTTTCTTTTTCTCCAAAGGGAGAAGAAAAGGTTTTAAAAAGTGCATGGCATATCTGCATTACATGTTTGCTTCTAATCAAAGCACCTGGGGCTCCACAGGTGTTCCAGTTTTTATGGCTACAAACAAATTACCCCCACAGTTTAGCAGCTTAAAACAAAAATAATCATTTTTGCTCACGATTTCTATGAGCTGGGAATTTGTTGCAGCTCAACTGGGTGGCTCTGCCTCTAGGTCTCATGATGCTGCAGTCAGATGGTGGCTGTGTCATCACAAAGTCTTCTTCACTCAGCTGTCTGGTGCCTGGACTGGAAGACTCCAACAGCTGGAGCTGAAATAGCTGTAGCTCCTCAGGAATCTCCCTCTGTCTCTTTGTAGTCACTTCACATAATCTCTTTAGCAGGCAGCTTCCAGGGAGTTGAACTTCTAATATGTTAGCTCAGACTCTTGAGGTGTATGTCCCAAGAGAGAGAACCAGGGGAAAGCAATTTTGCTTTTTATGACTCAGTCTTGGAAACCATATAGCATCCCTTCCACTGTATTCCATTGGTTGGGAACATATACCTCACTTCCTATAAAAAAGTACCAGTGTCACGTTGTAACATCATCTGACATAAGACATACATTGATGTAGCCATCTTGAGAAAATATAATCTGCACAATAGAGGACAGAGGTTTCTAAATTTATAAACATTTTTAAATAATAAAAGATATTTTACATTCTTGCTAATAGCTACTGTTCTTTTTGTGCCAGACTACTAGGTGCCCCTACTAAGGAAATACAGCATTGAACATGAACACTTGTGGTAGCCATGCATTCAAGGTACACACTGTTAGATGATGCTGCTTCTCAGAATATTTGATACATGTGGTCTGCTGTGGTTTTAGAATTGCCTTCTGGAGTTCCACTCCAACAGGCACATCTCCCTGTTGCTACTACCATCCAATAGATTGGATAAAAATTAAAAACTAATATTAGTACAGCCCTATGTCTGATTTCACCTGATGTAGCAGGTACCTCTTAAGGCCCTCCTCCAACTCCCAGGCCCCTGCCCTCTTTGCCCTCACCTGGCCACTGCCATAGCAAAAACACTGTGCAGATCTGGGAAGTTCTGCCTCTTCAAACTGACTAGCTTCATTCCTATGGTCCCTAACTCCTTTTACCACTTCCACTTCCAGACTTCGATGAACTGCCATGCAGCAGGATATGGGATCTGACTTTCTGAGTAGCTACCAACATTAATTTTCCTGTGGGACAAATCATGACCAACTGTCAGATAGGATACAGGAGGGAGCCAACAGATAAATTCCCTCTGCCTTGCTCCCACTGATGGTCAGTCTGGAGGTACCGTATTGTTTGTCTGGAGACATCCCGCAAGGCCAAGCTAGTATACCTACCACCTGACTATCCGCGTCCCTTTGTAGATGATCATGCTGCAGTGGCCAGCATGTTTCTACATCCTATTGCAGAATTTTCTTTCTTACTTGCTACACTTCCTTTTTCACTCATAATGCCCTGGGATGGCCTCTCCCAAATAAACTACCACCAATTAATCCTTTACTCAGACTCTGTATTTGAAAGAACCTAGGCTCCATTGATATTAGTATCTTTGTATTCCTTTTAAACATGAGGAAATTAAGATTTAGACAGGTTAAATGACTTCTCCAAAGTCTCACAGCTGAGTGAAAAACCTAGGATTTGAAGTAAGAATTTTGTTTTCCACTACAAAGTCCACATTTGTTTTCCCTTCTACACCATGCTGATTTCTCAAGAAGTACAGGGCCAAGGAAGCTGAAAAACAGGGTTGTAACCCTGAATGCACCAGTGGATTCAATAAATAAACACTGAGAGGTAAGTGCAATATTATAAAAATTATAGTGATAAGTATTAAATAATTAAATTAAACTATAATAATTTTTAATGTTAAAAATTTTTAACATTTGTTGAGCCCTTACTATGGCAATTCGTATGTGTTAATTTAATTTATTTAATTTTTACACAAATTTATAATTTAAGTAGCATTATCATCACTACTTTTTGATAAGGAAACGGTGGCACAGAAGGTTTAACACCAAGGGTTGCACAGATACTAAGGGGCGAAGTCTTTGTATGTCTCAGTTTCTTTGCCTTTTAAATGTGGACATAACTTTTTTTATGCCAACCTTGATATACATTCTCATAAAAATTAAGTTACATAAAAATGCCTGGAGAAGTACAAGGATAAAGAAAGCTTAAATTAGATCTGTCCTTTTGATAAATGGAGTGGAAGACAGATCAACTCACAGGCAACAATGAGAAAGTAAGTCTTGAAGTGTGAACCTCAGCCAACAACAGGCTCCACTGGTTAGAGCCATGTTATTCCCAGGTGGGCATTGACCAGGCACCCACATTCATGCTGAGGAAAAGCCCACTGCTCTCCCTCCTGCCTCCAAGCTCACGCACAAACGTGGACAGCAGAATTCATGAGCCTTCTGCTCCTCCTCTGGGTTCAGCATTTCCATTTCCTGCCAATTTCTACTTATTCCAGAGATTACATCGTATCAACAGAGGAACCACCCTCAATCCCACACCCCAGCGGATCAGCCGTTTTCAGAGGTCTCATTTCCTTTTAGGTCTTTGTCTTTATGTGTAACCATTTTTTACAAGATCGTAACTATAGTGCAGGAAAACAAATTCGGTTTTATTTTACTTAATATTACAGGATAAATATTTAACATATTTCTCAAGGATCACTGCTGTGTAGATTGAGCAGTTACCTAGAAGAGGATTCCATCATTAAATGTAGACAGTTTTCACTATGAACTTGATAACAGACAAAACCAAGGCAGTGGGTAACCTTTTACCACTCCTCTTCCTAAATTCCTTCATCTGGCCTCACCGTTATCCTCTGTTCCCAGCCCAGCAAGTTCATCCTTGCCTAGTCAACCTCACCCTAGTTTCCATGAGGAAAGGGACCATATCTGCTGTATTCATCCATGCTCTAATAAATCACCTACAAGCGTTCAGCACTCAAGAGGTCCTTTGCCAATGTCTCAGAAACCATTCAAAATCCTATTGCATCATGTTTTACATGGAATTTCCCTATTGACTCTATCACTCAAGAGTATATAGAACAATGTTCAATATGCATTAGAAATAAATATTGTGGGCTGATTATACTTGAAAATAAATTAACTTTAAAATTACTGCTTGGTTGTATCCCCCAAGCCCATGGTCTGGCTTTGATGGCAATTACTATAGTTTACTTCTAACAAATGAAAATGTTAAAATTCAAATAGCATGTAAATTGTTAAGCTTTTTGAGGGCAGAGACTGTTTCTTTGTTCTGTAGTCTACTTTCTCTGATATATAACCACCCCTGCTTTTTTGAAATTAATGTCTGCATGGTATAAATTTTTACATTCTTTCACTTTGAACCTACCTACATTATTATATTTGAAGTGAGTTTCTTATAGACTGCATATGATAGGATCATGTTTTTTAATCCACTCTGGAAATTTTTGTCTTTTAATTGGTGTATTTTGACCATTTATAGGCTTTATTGATAATGGGAAGGCTTAAGTTTGCCATTGTATTACTTGTTTTTTGTTTCCTCTGTTCCTGACTCTTCTGTTTCCCTTTTCTATGAGTTATATGAACATTTTTTAGGATTCCTTCTTGATTTATTTATAGTGTTTTTTAGTAGATCACTTTACAGTTGTCTTGGTGGTTTTTCTAGGTATTACAATATACATATGTAACTTATCATGGTCTGCTGGTATCTATGTTTTGTCACTTCAAGTGAAGTGTAGAAACTTATTTCCATATACATCTCTTTACCCTTCCAACTTTTTACATATAAATGTCAAGTATTTCCTCTACATACATTGAGTACCACAACAGATGTTGTTTATGATTTTTGCTTCAATCATCAAACATTATTTAAGAAACTCTCATAAGAAGTAGGAGTGTCTATTACATTTTTTGTCTATTTTTACCTGTTCCAATGTTCTTCTTTCCTTTCTGAAGTTTCTAGTCTTCTCATATCATTTCCTTTATATTTAGAGAACTTCCTTCAGCCATTCTTCACAGAGAGGTTTTCCAGCAATAAATTTTCTTTGTTTTCCTCCACCTGAAAATGTCTTTTTATTTCCTATTCATTTTTGAAGGGTATTTTCACTGAATACAGAATTCATGCTCAAGAGCTCTCTTCTTTCAGTCCCTGAAAACTGTTGTACCAGTTCCTTCTGGTCTCCATAATTCCAGATGTGAAATCTGCTATAGTTCCCATTGGTGTTCCCCTACAATGATGCATTATTTCTCTCTGGCTTCTGTCAAGATTTTTTAATTTTTTTTTTTTTTTAGTTTCAGAAGTTTAAATGTGATGCACTTGTGCATGGATTTCTTTAGGTTTATTCTTTTTGGGGTTTGCTCACCTTCTTGAATCTGTCAGTTGTGTCATTCACCAAACTTGGGAAGTTTTCTGCCATTATTTCTTAAATACTTTTTTAGTATCACTCTTTCCCCTCCTTCTATAACTCCCATGATATGAATATTAGCAGTTTTGTTATTGTTTCACAGGTCTCTGAGACTTTGTCCATTTTTTTCCAGCCTGTTTTTTCTCTTATGTCCAGATTGGGTAAATTCTATTAACCTGTCTTCAAATTCACTGATTATATCTTCTGTCATCTCCATGCTATTTTGGAGCCCATTCAGTATGTTTGTTATTTCAGTTATTGCATTTTTCAGTTCTGTAGTTTCCATTTGGTTCTTATTTTATACAGTTTACTTCTTTGCTGATATTTTCTACTTTTAAAGTCTGTTTCCATATAATTGTTCAAATATTTTTATGGTGGCTGTTTTAAAACCCTTGTCAGACAATCCTGACAACTTATTCATCTTGATGTTCTTATCTGTTGATTGTCTTTTCTCATCCATATTATGATTTTCCTGGTTCTTGGTATGACAAGTGATTTTCTATTGCATCCTGGACATACTGGCTATTAATATCATGAGACTCTGGATCCTACTTAATCTTCTTCTTTTTAGTAGTCAGTCCCTCTGTTGAGATGTAGCATGAGGGCCAGATGGGTGTGCATGTTTATAGCTTCCTGTTGGGTCCCACCAACACCTTCCAGCAAAAGAAGGGCACTTACTCACACTGTCTCATTACAAATATATGGGGTCTAAGTTCAGCTTTCCCCTTGGCTCTGCTGACTCCTTTTATTTTAAAATGGAGCACCAAATGTCACATTGCCTGGTTGTCTCCAAGTGGGAGTAAAGAATTACTCCCACTCTGGGCCCTGCTGCCACTAAGTGAAGAATAAGCAGAGGACTTGCTCACAAAACTGTGTTGCTGCAGAGTGAGGATGGAGGCTCGGCTCCCCAGCAGGCGCCACTGACATGGAGTTGACAGGAATGAAATGCTTACTAACCCTAACTTGCACCACTCTGCTCAGTCTCATTGATGCCAGGTAGGGGTGAGGCTAAGCTTGTCACTGGACCCCAATGACACTAACCTGGTAGGAGACTCAGAGTACTGCCTGGTTCTGCTTGGTGGAGGATGGAAGATAGCTGCCCACTCAGCCCACCAATACTGCCTGGGGCAGTTGGAGTGCTGCCACCTGTTTCTTCCAGGCAGAGAATGGAAGAGTAGCTCCCTGATTGGCTGGTTGACATCACCCAGTGGGGAATTGGAACACAAGGTCTGCTTCTTCAGGGCAGGATGCTGGGGGTGGTGTGAAAGATTAACTCTTCCCTGGCCACCTGTGAGTATAGGGGGGAGACAGGTGGTATGGTATTTTCTGTTGGTTTTTGGCTGGAGTAGGAAGGATATTGCCAAAAAAGTTTTCTGTCGTTAGACCACCCTTTTCCTACTCCCTTCTCTAAGGAAAAAAGGCCTTTCTTGGAGATTTTTCCCTGTGCCTGTTGGTGGTTCCGGGCTGAAGGCTTCTGCAGCACCCTGTCAGGAGGCAGTAAACTTATCACCATGCTGTTCCTCAAGCCCCAATATCCTTAGGCAACCCATCTTCTTCTCATCTCTCAGAGTCTTCCTAGCCTTGTTTGTTGCATTATGGCCAAAGTTTTTTAGTCGTAAGAGGGAAGACCTGGGAAGCATGGCATTACTCCATCTTGACAAAATCCCAGAGACTATTCCTTGTTCTGAAAGTTTTCCCGTACATTAGGAGAGTGCCTGGCACACGTTAGACATTTCAATAAATATTTAATCTATGAATGAAGGAGTTACTAATGCAAAGATGAATACAGTACAGTCCCTCCCTGCTGTAATTCAGATCTGGATTCTTTCAGCCCTAAATTCACATTCTAGATCTGCCACTTATCAGCTTGGGCAAGATTTCAAACTCTTTTATTATCTGTAAAATGGATATTCTAATCATTCCTCTTAGGAGCAAGTGGTTTTCCCCAATCCTGACATTTCTTTCCATGTCAAAGTAGCTCCATTAACATGTCAACCCTGGCTTCTCTCCCCAACTTCTTTCAGTCTACCCCAGGCCAGTGGGGTGACCCATCTGACTAGTGAGTTTGGAAGGAGAAACTGGGCCCATATATTGAACTTCTGAGTTGTTCCAATTTACCCGCACAGGTGTCTCTCCCCACAGCATTAGAGCACCCCTCTCCCCGGAAGATCAGAGAAGAATGCACGTCTCCTCTGGACATCTCCCTTTCAAGGAGAGAGGAAGAGGGTGCATGCCCAGTCTCATTAAAATAAGTTATAAACTTCTGCCTCTTTCAATTCACTGTAAGCTCCTTGAAAACTAGCAAGGAATTCAATAAACATTTCCTGAGCACTGACCAAAAGGCAGACGTTTTGTTGTTATACACAGATGAATATGTTAAGGTGCCTGCCCTCACATAGCACATTATCTGTTTGGGGAATGGAAAGTATAAATAGTAACTTCTTAAATGTTGCAACAGAAATATGAAAAATATAGTGAATTAAAGCAAAAGTGTGGAGCACATATAAGCCTTCACATGCATTACCTAATTGAACATAATACACCCCCCCCCCCAAAAAAAAAGGCCCTGGCAAGTTAATCATAGTAATAACCAGAATCATATAGACTAGCATTTAATGGTCACTTGCCAGAGTAAAGCTGAGTGCTTTACATGCAATATCTTCTTAATTATCACAGTAACCCTTTAAGGTAAACACTTTCCTACCTTCATTTCATGGTGGAGGAAACTAAAGCATTAAGAGGTGAATTAGCTTTCCTAAGATCACATAAGAAATTAATGATGATTCCATCTACCCCAAAGTTTATCATCTTAAACACTAGGCTACACCACACACTCTGCAAATGAAGAAACTGAGGCTTGGTTTTATTCATTTTTGTATGCTCAGCATGGTACAGCATGATTGGCAAATCATTAGTTAGCATTCAATAACTACTAAGGGATAAAATAAAGGCAGGAGAAAAGAAAAGAATGGAGGTAGACTCTTTCACTTAGAAAAAATCATCAGCCAGGAAAGCAGAATGATATGTTCATATGGCTCGTGGTAGTGGTAGAACTATTGTCTCCAGGAAGCAGTTGCTGAAGGACAACATATTTGTAAATATTTAGAGTTCTGATTTATCTGGAAGAGGGTAGGCTGTATACACAGCTGTATTCACTCCTAGGTATTTGTTTGGTCTATAAATGACAGCAATGTGGTATACTGACAGCCCAGAAACTAAGCAAAGAAACTACTCCTGGGTTACTTATCTCACCACAAACATCCCAGGCTTCTGAGGCCAGGTCCACATCACAAAGCAAGGGCTTTCCATTCTATCTGATCTTGGCCAGAGAGTCAGGGCAACATATCCTCTTGTTAGAGAAATGACCAAAGACTTGGAAAATAGTAACAATGGTTAATTCTTGATTATCATTAAATAAAAAGTGCATAACTTCATAGAGTCATATTTGATATTTCTTTAAGACCATTATGATTTGAACTTTTATATATCTCTCAAAAATATTATACTATGGTTATTTTTATGGCCTTATAAATTATTTAAGGTTATTCTGGTGTGTGTCTGTCTGATGTTCTGGATAGACACACTTTATGGGCAAAGGTGCATTTTTTGTGTTGGTTTTTTTTTTTAATTTCTTCTTCCCCACATCCTTGCATAATGAGAATATAAAATGACACATAAAAGCTCTCAGTAAATGACTGAGGAATGGATAAGTTAAGTAATCTTGAAATCTTCAATTTATCCTTATGCCACCAAGAGATGGAGTATTTTAGTCAGAAGAGAAAACAGGATTGAGCCTGCGGTCAGTGCCCTCCCTGCCCCTCCCACCCCAATCCAGTCTATCTTCTCCACCCACTTCCTAGCATTGTCTTAAAGGCAGGAGATTGGGCTGCCTATATGTTTAAAGCTGTGCTTTCCAGGATGGTAGCCTCTAGTCACAAATGTCTTTTTAAATTTAAATTAGTTAACATTAAAATGCATTAAAAATTCAATACCTCATTCACACTTGCCACATTTCAAGTGCTCAATAGCCTCATGTGGCTACTGTACCGGACAGCAGCAAGTAGAGAACATTTCTCCTCTTACGAAAAGTTTTCTTGGACAGGGCTGCTGGGATGACTTCCTCTTCCCCAGCTCTTAATGCAACAACTTTATCGAGAGTCTAACTCAAGCTTCCTTCAACATATATGCTTTAAAATATGCAACCATGACTGCTGCAATTTTTCAGAATAATCTGGAGGCAGTCACAGAACTGGTAGGAAATTTCTGGGGGCCTAGTGGTGAAGGAGCAGACTGATGAAAGTGTGTGGGATATGACTGTGCTGCACATGTGAATCAGCTCTCTAGGACCTGTGTTATTTGAGCAATTACATGTCTAGGGTTAGATGATTTGCATTCTGGTGGAGTTGAGGGCTCAGGTCAAAGAACAGTGCATCACTCCATTCTTCTCCTAGGATGTGAGGGAGTGAGTGGTGAATCATTTATGTATTTCCCATAAATATTCATGGAAGAGAATATATATGTATAGACATATGTATACATTTACTCCATGTGTATGGTTAAAATTCATCTACATTAGATTTGAAAGATCTAATGTTTACCACGCTAGAGCAATGGTTGTGCAACTAGAAATCACTTTGAAGGAAGGACAGTAGAGAGGATGCCTTGCCGAGGCAGAGCAGCCAGGGGTGGGCAGCCTGTGAGCAATATGCCTTTTCCCCAGTGATACTTTTTTCTTCCTGCTACTGCTGGTATAAAGCCTGTCACTGTGACACTGTGGGCCCAGCTGCCTACTGCATCGGGGGTCTCTCTCGTTTTCATGATGCTCCTTCCCACCTATTCCCATATCAATTCTTTTTATCCACCCATTTAAATACAAGTGCAATGGAAAAAATTGTCATTGAAAACAGTTTCAGCAAGCCTTTATCTGTTTCAAAGGGAAGGCTTGCTTCACTATTACTAATTTATTGAATGCTTACTCTATGCCAGGCTCCTTATGCCCATTAGCTTATGTGATCCTGACAATGAATGCCCCATAAGGGCAACACTAGTAATATACCAATTTTAGAGATGAGGATACTGAAGCTGAGAGAAGTTAAGCTTCTTTGCCAAGGTCACACGTCAGATAAGTTTCAAGACTCTCATTCAACATGAAAAACATCATTTCAAAGAAGTTGGAAAAGTAGGTGAATTAGGATGAAGGGAAAAGGATCCAGTGTTGTATATCCTAGTGATTTATGTTCGCAACAGAGCTGCCACTGTCTAGGGACACTTGCCTAATATGGAAAGGCTATTAGTGCCCCAAACTTGACACTTAGTCTATAGTGTGCATTCCTGCTGTGTTATTTCCCTGTGGATATGTTCATTTTCCAGCCATAGTCTTCCTTCTCAGCTGTAAAACTGGGACTGTGAGCAGTAGCAGAGCAAGACACTAGGTTTTTAGATTGGTGAATTCCCTGTGCATTTCCCTTAATTTCCTCAGCTTTCATTTTCACACTGCTAGCAAGAGGCACTGACAGATACCCAGGCAGAGCATCCAAGCACAGGACCATCTCTGGTTTCAGATAAGATTATTCACAAAGACAAAAGCCTGGAACATTTAACAAATGTAGGTACAAGCAGCCAGTTCAGCCTACCAGGGGCAGAGAAAATAGATTGTGGTGTCAACTTAATCAATGGTTCATCGCTGTACTGTTTCAGTGCTTGAACCTTATTAGGATTTAGGCTTCATTGCCCAGCTGAAAATCAATCTGGAATTTTTCAAACAGGTCCAAACTGCAGAAATACAATTGCAAATAATTTGATGACTTTTCCAAATGCCTTGGGAAGATCCATGCAGCATTAAGTGGGGCTGGTACATGAATGTGCCTCTGACTCAGGATCAGGGACAGGAAAAGAGGATGAAGAAGTCAGCAGAGTGCATGATAGAGTTCCAGATCCAGGGAAAATTGAGTAAACTCAGTGTCTGAGGTCAGTTTTGAAGAAGTAGTAACTGAACGCAGCAGCATGGGGGTTAGAGTCTCTCAATGCAGAAACTGATTTCAGGCTAAGATTGGAATAGCAGATCCTGTACAAGGATCACCGAGTTTCTCTTTGGGGCCTGACCTAACATCTAGAAATGGCTTCAGGAATAATATGGATTGCCAGGACAAAGCGAAAAATGAAGAGAGACCATGACAGATGAGCTGACCTAAAGAAGGTGTGAGGTAAGAGCCTAACCTGGCCTATGTGCACAGCCGCAATCAGACTGTGGCTAAATATATTATAAAAGAATGTCAAAATGCTCAATGCAGGCTTTTGGAAAAGAGTTTTTAAAGTTATAAGACATAGGAAGTTCTAAAATAGATAATAGGCTCATGAATATAAAAAGAGAAAAAAATGTTTGCATTGTGATTAAGAAAATGGACTTTCAAAATTAGTGAGGTCTGAGTTAAATTCTGGCTCTACCATTCCGTATAGGACCTGATGTAAGGTACTAAACCTCCTTAAGTCTTAATTTCACAGTTGTTAACGATTCTAACACTTCCCACCTCTCAGGCGTGTTGAGAAGATGAAATAATTAATACTGAGCACTATAATTGGTATATAATGTGTGGTCCCAAATGGTAGACATTGATGCTATCATAGGTAGGGAGAGAAAAAATAGAATTTTGGTCTAGCTCATTGTTATAGGTTGAATTGCATGGCCCCCAAAATATATGCTGAGGTCCTCACCTCTGATATCTATGAATGTGACTTTATTTGGAAGTAGGGTCTTTGCAGCTGTAATCAAGTGAACATGAGATCATTAGGGTGGGCCTTAATCCTGTGGTCCCCAAGCCCCTGGCCATGGACCAGTACCAGTCCGTGGCCTGTTAGGAACCGGGCACACAGCAGGAACCGCTCCCCATCGCTCCCATCACTGCCTGAGCTCCGCCTCACCCCACCCCCTTCTGTGGAAAAATTGCCTTCCTCAAAACTCAGGAACCAGGCCACACAGTAGGAGGTAAGCAGTCGGCAAGCAAGGGAAGCTTCTGTGTTTACAGCTGCTCCCCATCACTTGCATCACCACCTAAGCTCACCTTCCCCTCCCCCAGTCTGTGGAAAAATTGTCCTCTATGAAACCGGTCCATGGTGCCAAAAAGGTTGGGGACCGCTGCCTTAATCCAATATGACTGGGGTCCTTATAAGAAAAGGAGAAGAAACACAGAGGTAGACATGCACAAAGGAAAGATGATACGGACAGACACAGAGAGAGGACAGCCCTGAAACCAGAGGCAGAGATTGGAGTTGTACAGCCACAAGCCAAGGAATGCCTGGGGATACCAGAAGCTGGAAGCAGCAAGAAACATGATCCCACAGAGACTACACAGGGAGCACAGTCTAACTGACACCTTGATTTCAGACTTCTGGCCTCCACAACTGTGACAGAATAAATTTCTGTTATGTTAAGCCATCTAGTTTGTGGTATTTTGTTAAAGCAGCCACAAGAAACTAATACAGTGCTGATTTTTACCCAGAGTGTCTCCATTTAGCTAGCATTTATTAACTGGCAGTCTTAGCCAACTAGACATGCTTCAGTTCACTAGGAAAATTCACAAAAATATAGAAAGACTGCGATGTGTTGAATGTTGCAATTCTGTGAAAGACCATGATTTTCAATATAGTTATGTAAAAAAAAAATGTACTGTATGTTGTATTAGTCAGCTCAGGCTATCATAACAGAATACCTTAGACTGAGTGGCTTAAATAACAAAAATGTTTTTTATCACAGTTCTGGAGGGTGGAAAACCGAGATCAGGGTGCCACTGTGGTCAGGTTCTGGTTAGAACTCTCTTTCTGGCTTGCAGATGGCCTCCCTTCCACTGTGTACTCACATGGCCTTTCCTCAGTGCAAATGCTTGGAGAGAGAGGGCAAGCTCTCTGGTGTCACTTTTTATAAAGGCATTAATAGCATCAGACAAGATCCCCAGCCTCATGACCTCATCTAACACTAATTACCTCCCAAAGGCCAATCTCCAAACACCATCACATTGTGGGTTAGGGCTTCAACATATGAATTTTGAAGGGACACAAACACGCAGTCCATAACATGTGTTAAACTAGCAAGCTATATATTATCACTTTCTTTCCCAAATATGTCACGAGATCAGTATAATGCAGTTCAAATAACATTTTGGGAGCATGGGGGGCAGGATATGCCCAGTGGTAAGTAAGACTTGGTCTCTGTCCCCCAATCCCCCTACGGAATAATGGAAGAGAAAGATTGGTAGCAAGACATTCCTATGTAATATGGTAGGTTGTGCTGGAGGTGAGCCTGGGGCGTAGCTCTGGTTCAGGGAATTCTTCCCACAGAAGACTCCTGAGCTAAGGGAAGGAGCTGTGTTTTATTACTTCATCCATGAAAGAGCCTAGCACACTGCAACAGGTTTAGTGCTTGATAAATACTTGAAGAAATGAATGAATGAGTAAACAGAAAATATTGCCATTAATCAGAGCATTCAAAACCTTACCATGTTCAAGGAGGCTCTATGTTGGAATCTCATTATAGAAATCTAAAATGCAGGTTGATATAACGAAGATAATGTACAGGAAAAAACACTGAACTAGAAATCTGAAGAATAGGTTTTAGTCCTAACTTTGCCTTTAACTAGCCCTGGGACCTTGGGAGAGAGAAGGATACATCTAAGAGAGAAGGGAGTGGTTCAGCCCCTGTCAGCTCTAAAACTGTGATTCTGGGATCCCCTCTTTGGATCTCATCTAAGGAGCATTACTAATGTTTGTTGAAATGAAAGAGTAGTATAATGTAGAGGCTCCTATGGATTTTATTCATTCAAGAGTATTTATTTATTCAACTACTACAAAGTGTCAGACTAGGGGCAGGTAATGATATATTCAAATATTGATATCTGTATCTAAGGAAATGTATGTGTGTGTGTGTATATATACACACATACATATATTTAATTTTTTTAAGACTACTTTTCCCAAGCAACTTTCTAAAAGGCTTTTTAAACTTCTCAGCCTGAGTGCTGTGTTGCCACAACCTTGTTTTAGCAATGCTCCGTGGAAAGGAATTCCTTTCCACGGAAATCGAATGCTTTTAGTACTTGGCTCTTATATCTGAACCATGTGGTTATTGTAGTTGACAAAATGCAAAAATAGCTTTATAAAATGTAGCCTCTTTATTCTCCCTAGAAATTAAAAAGTCTTCATAAGATTTATATTTTACTTCCAGTTTGGGGAAGTAAGTATATTTTGTAATTCTCTCTGAATTCAAGTCCATCTCTGTATCATTCCAAGTTTCCTTCTTGGCCTTTTCTACATCATAAGGAGATAATGGAGTTCAAACACATATAAAGGAATTTTCAATCCAAGTCTTGTCTCCTCTCTGCCTCAGCCTTAGTTTCCAAAGAATCATAGAATATTAGCAATAAAATGACCTTAGGTCTGATTTAATCCAATTCCTTCATTTTGCAAATAAAAAATAAGGCCTAGAGGAATGAAGTCATTACTCAAGGTCACTAGTGAGCTACTAGTAGGGTTGAGACTATAACCCAAGTCTCCTGATTTAAGTTCATGGTCTCTTCACTGCACTATGTAGCCTAATTGCCCTGTTTTTCTTGTTCTTCACATACCTTTGCTCATGGATGTAGGCATTCTGACATCTCTGTCATGCATCTTCCTGGCTCATATCTGTTTAGATATGAGGGAGCCAGAAAACTTTTTCCACTAAGGGACAGATAGTAAATACTTTAAGATTTGAGGTCCATACAGTCTCTGTGGCAACTACTCAACTCTGCCATTGTAGTGCAAAAGCAGCCATAGACAATATGTAAACAAATAAATATGTCTGTGTTCCAATAAAACTTTGGCCAGTGGGCCATAGTTTTCCAATCCCTGGCCTAGATCTGTCTTTGCTATTCCTGATCCTAGAAGCCCACTTCCTCTGATTTTCAAGGTTAGGAATTAAAGATGCCATATTTCTTCCTTTATTGTAACAACAAGATTCTGTGAATTTCATATATTCATTAAACACAAATCAATTGGATACCTACTTTATGGAAAAAGAGCAAGGTGGTAAAATAAGCTGTAATAAAAATAATATTAATAATAGAGTATTTATCTATTGAGCACTTATATCCAAGTTACTAGGCAAAGCACTTTTATGTATATGCTTCTCATTATTCTTATAAAAGCCCATGTTAGTGCTAAGGAAATAAGGCCCAGCAGGGCTAGGAAACTCATGCAAGAGCACACAGGTAGAAAGTCATAGAGCTAGAATTTGCATCCAGATCTGCATGGCTCTGACCACTAACATCTACTGACTTCTCAAGATTGGCGACAGGGGTCTGGTCTCTTGGAAAGAAAGCATAGCTTTAACCCTGGATCCATGTTGCCTTCAGTTAATATAGGGATTTCTTTATCTATTCCTCCACCTCTGCTCTCTTGTTTGATAGTAATTTGTATCTACATAGACAGCTGTGAATGATGTAAGTTATTGAATCAAAAGAATAACAGGAAATTACAGTGGTGTATTAGTCTAGGTTTTCAAAGAATGTTGAAAGCCAAACTATAGACTTTTTAAAAATAATAAAATAATCAACCAGTCTTTCAATATGTATAATTACCATATACTCTCTGACTAGCACAGTGTCAGCCACTGCTGCTCATACAAGCAAGATTTGGGAGCCTTGAGATTGTGGGGTGACTCTCCAGCTACTTAGCTGAAAGAACTCGGGCCACCACCTCACACTTTGGTGCTTCCATGCTCCTTTAATAAAATGAGAGAATTTTGTTAAACTCTTACCAAGGCCCTCTGGCTCCAACAGTATAGTTAATGAGTCTACCAGGAAAGTGAAGTGCTACACAAGCAGCCCTTTTGGGGTTTGAGAGCTCTTTGAAGAACTACTCCTGCTCCATAAGGTTCTTGTGAAGGGTATTTCTAGGGACCAAAATTTAACGAGGAGCACCTGACTTTGATGTAAAGTTATGCAACTGCATATGTGCAAGTACACATATGTGTGTTTGTCCTATACTGTAATGTAATGGTTAAGAGACCACGCTTGGGTGTCAAACAATCCTGGTATCCTATCTTGATTTCACCACTTATAATTACACAGCCCACTGCAATGGGAGGGTTAAAGTAGACTGGACAACAGGTTTTCTCTAGTTAAGACATAAGAAGGGGGAGAAATAGAGGTGAAGACATCAGGGGCTCCATTGAGTAATAAATTGCAACACTGGTGGTTATGAGAGAAATGTCAGATCCAAATGAGTTTTGAAAAGGAAGTGAAGTGGACAGGATGGCAGTGAGCTCTCTGTGCATGGAAGGATTCAAATAGCAACTGGACAATAACTTTTTTGAAAAGTATAAAAAGGGAATTCAGGCACTGGATAAGGGTATGGCTAGATAGTGTCCAAGATTCCTTCTGACTCTGAAATTCTGTGACTCTAGAAAATACCAAAGGGATTTTTTTGCTCATCCCCTGCACTGACAAAATCTAGTGTAGACATACTAGAAGTACTCTTTGGGTTTAGCCTGAAGAACACTTAGTATTTCAGCATTCCCAAGAGACATTTTCTTCCTGCCTTGGGGCCTAGGCAGTTCCACAAGTCATTTATTTGCTCAACATGTGTGCATTGATCTTGAACTCATTGTGTTTTTTCAGGTAACATAGATGGTGCCTGAGAGCTGCCCAGCTGGCTCCATGGAGTTCCCAAGCCAGTTTTCTCTAACTTCATGTTCACAATCCATAAAACCTTTGATTGCCATTTGGAGTTTTCCTCTGGGTAATCAGAACCCTCAGTGAAATGAGCTTCCTATACAAGGTGTAAGCCCTTGTCATTGAAGTGTAGCAGTTGTATTAAATACTCTTTCATTCATTTAACAAACCATACTGTAGCACCTTCCATGTGACAGGCACAGTGCAAGCCACTGGGAATAAAGGAGCTACTTGCAATTAGCCCTTCCTACCCCTGCTTCAGAACATTAGTGTTGTGATTTATAATATCTTGCATCTGGATCTCTGTGTGTGTGGGCAATGCCAGGACTGAGAGGTCATTCCTAAATTCAACAGACAGAAGCATCACTGCTGGGTCCAAGTGTGATGAGATGAAATGGGCTGAAGTGTCAGCCAGTAAGAGCACATGAGATGATGTCTCCTCTGCCAGGTACATCTCTGTTTCTGGTTTTGGGGGTTTTTTTGGCTGTTTTGAGAGGCTTAGCAACAAATTGCCCAAAAACGTCTGTGACCAAGCTCTCAGCATGTCTTTATTAAAGTCAATTTTTGGACTCTATTTTGGAGCTTGTTCATCCCTTCATGTAGATTATCTAACTGAGCGTCCTCAACATTTGCCAGAAAGACCAGGATGCCCACCTCCAATTATCACATCCTCTGACTTCTCTCACAGTATATTTCCCTCTACATGATTCCTAACAGAATTTAGCTGGAGAGAAAAATCACAATAACAGAAACCATAACAACTGTGGCACATGTTGTCTATTGATACTCAATGCCATCCCTGCATTTCTAAGCTCTCAACTCTACTACAAGGACTGAAAGCCTGGAGCCTATATTTTTCATATTTTTCCTTCTCCAAGACTTACGTTTGACCAATGAGGCATTTGCACAAGATTTGTAAAACATAAAAGAAAAAGGAATCCATTATTTTCAGCTATGTGCAGGCAAATGGGCATTAACAGGTAGAATATATTTCCAGAAGCTTCTGGCATGCACCTGATAATCACCTACTTCCATGATCCTGGCAGCTAAGGCCACAGGCAGTGGCTTCCCTGTGGTTCCTGAAGGTCAGTATATTCTGAAATTCAGCAGTGACCTTCCAAATCTTCTTGCTCCAGGTCCTGCCAAGTTGTTTAATTCTCTCTGTGTTAAATCCCTTCCTTCCTGAAATTCCTAAGTGGTTTCTGTTTTCCTGACAGATCTGCATGGAAGATTGCAATAACTAACTCACATAAATAGCTCACATTATTGAGTGATACTATTTATCAGACACTCTTCTAAATACTTTATGAGAATTTTCTTGCTTAATCTTCATAACTAATTATTAGCATCATTTGTTGATGAGAAAATTGGGAACAGAGATGTTAAGTAACTTCCACAAGTTCTCACAGAAGTTGATTGGAAAAACTGAGAGGAAGCAAAGGGTATCTGAAATCTAGGCAGAGCCAGATTAGTCACCTAGACTATCTGGAAGGAGCCGTCCCTTGGAAAGGGTGCCTGGGGAAAATCAAGGTAGGCAGGTAGGACGTATGATCCAGAAAAATGTAGTGCGGTGATAGGTGTTAGGGTGTTCCAGGAAGAGGTACAAGGGCCCATTTCAGAGGAGGTGAAATGGGAGATCCAGATAGGCAAGCAAGCAGCTAGCATCAGTGAGGCTGGGCAGTATGAAGCAAGAAACCCACTAGTGCAATAGGACTTGGGGCCAGAACTACAGATCCCAACAGGGCTCATTTGATCTATGAGAAATGTCAGTCGTAAAGAGACTTAAGTACCAAGCAGGCTAGCAAAACAGGGACTCAAGCACAGGTAATAAGACTAGGGTACAGTGATTGAAGTGGAACATAGGGTCAGAGCAGAACAATGCCTAGTGGAAGACAGGAAGCCCTCAAGATATGAAATGTGATGTCATGCTTTAGCAGGTGAGCTCTCTTTAAACCAGAATTGTTCTCAGAGACGAGTGAGGAAATGAGCTTAGACGTGAATGTCAAGAGGTCTAAATTTCGGAGTTTGCACAAGTGAAAGGACAGCAGCTAGACAGTTCATCATTACTGTATCATGCCGTATCATTCTTTTCCCTTGTTGTTCAGCCATCCTCTTAGGGTAGAAAGAACCATGGCCACAGCAGATCTAAGGGCTGGAAGCTCTAGGGCGTGTTAGGTAGCATTCCCTAACATTTATTCAGCTGGTTTATTCAGGAAGTTCTCAGCAGAAGAGAGAGTGAATGAAGTGGGATTAGGCGGGGTTGAGGGGGAAGCAAAATGGTTTAAGCTAGAGATTAGCTTCATTCTGGTGTTACAGAGAAGCTCTGTGGAACAAATTGCGCCGCAGATGCAGTCCCACCTTGACACAAGGGGGCTGGCCTTTTATATCATTATGCCAATGAGTCTTTAGCTGAAGATTGTCCCAAAAGTGGGAAGGAGTAATGGCCTCCAAGGTGAGGTGGCTCTTTTTTAGTCTAAGACAATTCTCCAAAGGAGGAGACCGCTGTAAATTATTCTTGGCCAACATTCCCAGCAAGGGGGTTGTGGGTACACTGATTGATTAAAGATATTTGGGCAAGGCGCCAGAAACATCCACTACAATCCCCCACTTGCATCACTTAGATCCATTTGTTTCTTACATTGTCACTCTATCCAGGTGTAGCTTCTTCAGAATTTTGGTTGATTCCAATTTCTTGGAGAACTTATAAGAGGACGGTTATTTGGGATGAACTACATTCCCTGCTATAACTGATACTCATCATCCCTAACTTCTAAAACCATTTTAGATCTCCCTTGCCTTAGGCCAGCACTTCCACTGGTCTAGGTGACTTGTCTGATGGGTTGCCTCAAATTCTTATCCCTAGGGGATCTGAAACCCTGGTTACTATGCTCTTACTAGACCATGATTACACTATTTGCCAATTTGCATTTACAAATAGTCATGAGAGTACCAATAAATGCTCCAGTGAATTATCTCTACGCTAATTACATTCCTCCTTGATTTTATTATGTAGGAACAATCCTACCACCTCATGATAATCAGAGTGAAATGCTCCTGCCACCACAGTAACTCTTTTCATTGGTTGACGGTCAGCTAGCTTGAGGGTAGCTAGCATGACCAGGTGGCAGCAACAGCTCTAGATTAAGAATACTCTTACTGCATGCCCTGGTGGAAGCATCCACCTCTTGGACCTAAAACCTCTAAAACCACAGAGCAAAAATTTGCAAAAATGAGAAGCAAAAAATTTCATAATTTTTGGAATATTTGGAGTGAATATTAATGGTGCCACTTCTACTTCCACACCTCTTTTCTCAGATTGATGTCTTCTACCTATTCAGTACTATCATGATGCTTAATGGTTTAAGGTATACACTGACAGCTCCTTAACTTTTTATGGTGTCTTCTCAAAGATGGTGCTTCAGTTGTGGCAGCAAGAGGTTATTCCATTGCTCTTGTAGGCCATAAGCTTCTGGGTGGTAGGATATGAGGTGGGACCAGAGGATGCCATAATGATGTGCCCATAGCCATATCTCCTTTTCTATAAAGTGGGAAATGCTATATATGGGATTCCATGTTGGTAGATCAGGTGTTCTGTGAGGTCTTGGATACTGGTACAGGCCAATGCACTGCAGGTTGGCAAAGATGAGCCCATGTCTATACTACATGCTAATCCCAGTCAGCATGAATTACTGTCCTCCCTAAGATCAAAGAGATCCAATCTATCAAATTACCACTTGTTGGTCTCCTTTAAAAATGATACTGTATCAGGGGCTCCTCATTTATCTCTGTTGCTGGCAGGATGGCAGGGCAGTAGCTAGGCCAGCCTTGGTAAGCTCATTCATAGCCTTCATCTTTGCCACTGTAGCTAATCTGTGTACTGGAGTGGCTGAGGACAAAGGCTGGCTCACATCTGTAGGCTGTGTTAGCCTGTCCACTTGGATGCTTACTTCCTCTTCTGCCATGGATGCTCTCTGGTGGGCGTTGACATGTGATACAAGCAAGGTCCTCACACACTTTGCCCACATCCACAGTTCTAGCCACATGGCTGTTTCTCAGGCCTGCTTGTCCCCAGGTGTCAAATCTTGCTTCTTCCAAAGGCTCATCTCTGACGAACTAACTAAGCCATTCACCCCTGTCCATAAGTCTATATATACCCTTGCTTCAAACCACTTCTCTCTACACACAAAGTGAATGGCCAGGTTCAATGGCCAAAGATCTTCCCATTCTCCCTGTGGAACAATGGGACTATTGTTGCAAGTATAGGCAATATAAAGCAACTGGAAGGTTTCTCTGACTTTTTTCAGTAATATTTTAGGGTCTACTTCTATTCTCTCTCTCTCTCTCTCTCTCTCTCTCTTTCATCAAATATAGTAAATTGAAAGGGTTTCCACTCACCACCATATTTTAGGGGTACTTCTGAGTGAGGCTGTAGGGCAGCAGTGGTTCATGTATGGCTCGCAACAACATACCAAGCCAGCCCACCCATGAACCAAACTCAGGCTACTTCCTCCTTCATCAGCTTGTCATGGGGAGTCACCATCATGAGAGCTTGTATGTGAGCTAAGGAAAAGGCAGTGGTGCAAGAAGTGGTATTGGTGTCTGGGTCCCCTGTTCTATAGTTTACTTGTGCCCTTTGGGCCTTCTCAAGCCTGGTCCTAGAGGTACCACTTCCAATTTATGATGAATTGTTGCTGGGCTTTCTCATCTCAGCTTCTTGAGATTGACAGAACACATCTCTTGATCTACAGTTCTGGCCACACGATCACTTGATAACTCATAGTCAGATGATCAGTTTCAATAAGAGCCTACCTAAAAGCACGTCAGGAGAGATTTTAGAATGGTGCATAGTTCTCTGCTGCAGATGACATAACCTTGTTCTAGAACTATGGAGTTTTGCCCTATGACTCTCCTATTGGGGTTTGCCAGAGACCCTACATGATGTCTTTCTCAACTCTGGCCCCAACCAAAGCTAGCAGCTCTCCACATCACCTGATAAATGGGTTGTAAAAGTATTCACATGTGTGGAATATGCTACCTCCAAAATCCAAAGGAGACTCTCAAGTGCTGTGCTTCTTTCTTAGTAGTAAAAAGAACAAGGTGAAATAATTTGTCCTTTACTTTGAAAGACATGTCCTGGTGTACCCAAGACCACTGGGTTCCTAAAATATTCTCCAATGTGGCAGGACTTGAATCTCTGTAAGATTTATCACCCATCTTCATTAGTGCATGTGTCTTTCCAAGGCACCCAAAGTACTTGCAACTTAATGTTTATCGGGTCAAATTAACATGACATCATCAATTTTGTAGACTACTGTGACATTCTGAATTGTCCAGACAGTCCGGGCCCCTTTGGAATAAATTAACACAGAGAACATGAGAAATAAAAGCCCTGGCACTGGATCATAAATGTATATTGTTACTTCTAATCATCTTTCTGGATGAGTATGGGAAAGAATGCATCTGCCAGATCAATAGCTTCATACCATGCACTCAAGTCTGTGTTAATCTCCCCTAGTAAAGCTACCACATCCAGTATAAAAATTGTAATTGGGGCTACTTTTTGGCTACATTGGGGTGGTCCACCATCACCCACCATGATCCATTTGTTTCTGCAGGGTCCAGACTGATCAAATAAATAGGGATGTGATGGGGGTCACCAATCCTAAGTGTGGCACCATTGCTGTCATTCCAGGATGTGCTCTTGTTTTTATTTACTTGAGGGGACAGTTTTGGGGGCTTCAACTTGGCCTTTCTTACAGTAGTTCTTAACTGTACAGAACAAGGAACGAGTGTGAGGGTTCTGTCAAGTCCTAAGCATGCCCCTTCCAATTTCACATTTGGGAATAGGGGATGTGAGCAGGTGGGTCGTGGCCTCATTAGACCTACTTGTTATCTAACACCCAGTACATTCCCATTCTATGGGAATGGCAGCAACTATCAATGTCAGCTAAGAGTCTCTATCCAAACGCTCTCAAAAGATCTAGGCGTTCCCCTTCCCCTGATGTATACATACTCAAGTAAATAGCCATTGGGGAAGGACTGCAGGAACTATTACTGTATACACTTGCCGTGATGATTCAGAGTGCTTCATCCTGGGAACCCACTTCTTCAGCTGATGGCCTCTGAGTCTGAGAACTATGTCCGGTGTAGACAATGGGTGAGAGATTATGACTTCCACTGGGGCAGCTGATCTCAGCCTTTTGCTCACCCATTTGTAATCTCTATTAAGAGATTACATTATATTAAATGGTGCATTTGTTAGCTGCACTTCTTTCAAACCTTTAAAAACACCATGTTGTATGAAACATTTCCACATATACCTCTGAGTTATCCCATCTGCCTTTCCAACCTTGCTGCCCATGACAGTAATTACACCTACCTTGCTTCTGATGGTAGGTGCTGTTACCTGTCCTCTGTTGCACCATGATCCTATCATCTCGAGCCCAATTCTATAACAGTATCTTCTACTCTCACGCCCCATGTCTAGAGAATAGCCACTAGTTGATTATCAGTGATGCTGGTTCCTTGTTCACCAGCACATTCTGTATCACCTGGTGAACAGTGTCCTCTGGGCTTTCATGAGGAGTGTGGTCAACTTTTCCAGTCTTTTGCAGTAGCCCCATTCTAGCATACCCACTTCTCTGAGAGTTCTTGTATTCTTCCTTCCACAGTTTGCTGCAGCGATTCTGGCATCTGTATTTTGTCTAATGTGGACTACTGCTAATTTCCAAGCTTTTGAGAGCCATCCCAGCACTCAGGGGCATTGCCAAGGTACTAAATACTGTGTCACAGGAAAGTGCCTCCCCATATAGATAAACTGCCCATTATCCAACTTTATGTTCTACACCCTTGAGTTCCACTCACAGACAGAGTCTCCAGTTCCTTTTAGGACACATTAGCACAGTCCTGAAGACATTTTGGTTCATAGTCCCTCTCCTACCTTAGGAGGAGGATTGGTTTATGTTGTAATTTGATCTGCACTATTCATACGGGGATCAGAGGAGGTAATGCAGACCCTGAGGGACCTTGTAAGGTGCTGCCTTATTTAAGGCATCTCATAGTCTTCAAGCAAGGAGCCTGGGTGGCAGTACACTATCTCCAACAAAGTAAAGAAAGCTACTTCTGCAGGCCCAGAGAGTTCCGGGGAATTTAGGGATTCAAGGTTCTCAAGGGTAGATGCCCAGCTGTCCCCATCTCGAGTCGCAGAGTGCCACTCCTTCCCTATGAAAGCTTTGATTTTGGCATTGAAAACTTGCCTAGGCTGTGATTTCAGGCTGCTCTGAAGTTCTGTTCTCTTCTAATTAAGTCCTGTTCCTGACCCTCACATGTTCTTTCCCTCTGCAGGAGAGAGGGCTATTTTTAAAAGCTTCCAAGGAAGTTCCCTGCCTCTGACTTTGCTTTAAATTGTTGATAGCTAGATCTGAGACCGTCGTTTTTCTCTCTTACATAAATCAGTGATGCTTATGACAGTTAGCTAATTCCATAGTACTTAGAGTTGCTATTTCCTCATACATCTCAAAACTAAGACATTGCACTAGCTAGTGAATCTTTTCCACAGGTGTCTATCCCAGTTCACCCCAGGAGTACATCTTGGCAATTGTACTGTTACTGTATGCCGGAGACTGTCAAGACTCCACTTAGAACAATTGCCCTTTAGCCAGTGAGTGATCCAACTCCAGAATCCCATCCCAGAACCTTTTGTGGTACCAACTGTCCTGGGTCCAGAAGCAGAGACTGAGAGAGGAAATAGGACTGTTCTCAAGAGAAAGAGAACAAGGGAAGTAGGGTCTAGGACAAAGGCTAAGCAAGAATGTGCCTCGGGCACACTCTGGAACACAAGCTGTACCACAGAGTCAGTCCCACCTTGAAGCAAGTGGGCTGGCCTTTTGTACACCTGTGCCACTTTGTCACTGTCTGAAGTCTGCCGTAGGTGAGGAGAGGGGCGCACAGCAATCACAGCACTCATTTAGCCAACAGGAAATTCTCTAGAGACGGAACAGCTGCAAATTGTAATCAGCCAACCCTCACAGCGCTAGGGGATGGCTGTGCTGCAGGCACAGGGAATCTGGGCTGGGCCTGACAGCAGCCACAGCACAGGAAAGTAGGATTCTGCTCAACAAAATTTAAAAGATTCTAATATAATTAACTGATTATTAATAATTAGTAAGTAATTATTAATAAATAAAATAATTAACTTTCTTAAATTAAGTGAGCAGTCACTGGTGTGGTGTGAATTCCTTGTCACTAGAGAGGGGCAATGTGTGCTGGCTGGTGATACAGAGTGGGTGAAGGGTAGGTCCAGCTGGGCTTCAAGTTCCCTTCCTTATCCAAGATGCTATTACTGCACTTCAGTGAAGGGGAAAGGGAATTAGGAAAATGAATGGAAAAATAAGAAAAGTTAATATGGGGAAAAAAGAAATCAAAGCCCTAGAGAAGAGGAATTTAGCTAAAGTCATTGGCCATGGACAGGTTTGGGGGAGTTTAAGAACCCTTGACATTGTATGTTAGATGGTGTGTAAAGGGGGGTGTGCATCTTGGTAGGAAAACAGTCCATAGCTTTCTTCTTATTCTCAAAAGGGTCTCTGCAATAAACAGACATTAAGGACACGGGGGGGGGGGTCAGGAGGGGAGGGGGCAGTGGTGGGGGGGCGGTGGTCCTTAGAGAAGCAGAAATTCCTCACTGGGAACTCCCCTCTCTCCACACATCACATGGCCGGGATTTCCTTGCACTGTTTTGAACCCATATTGATTGAATTTCTGTAAGAGGAGATTGAAATTAAAAATGCCAGAGAATAAAGACTCTCCCTGAAATTCTGCTTCATAGCTTACAAGTTTTAGATTGACATTTTGCGGCTAGTCCTCGAAAGAAGAAAAGACCGAAGTGACTGAGGAGACTTCATTTGTGCTAAATCTGAAATGAGACCACACCTGGTGACTGCCACCAACCCCTGCAATAACCCATCCCTTTACCACATATATTTTAACTCTAACTGCAGTGAGAGAAAGCTCAAATTTGGGAAGAAAGTTCCAAGGGGAACAAGGAGGAATTGCTGCAGAGAACAGAAAAGCACTAACGTACAGATAACACATCTCTCTGGACTCCAGTAAGGCTCAGCTCCACGTCGATGGCTCACAGAAAGAGGCAAAGGCGCACAGTCCTCGTTATTCACTGAGCAGCTCCGCTTCGTGACTCAGGGCTGAGCACAGGCCTGACCTGCAGGACATGCCCTTCTGTGATTTTTATTATGACAACATTGATTCGTTCTATTGGATAGACTCATGGAAGGGATTTTATGGTTTATCTCAACGACTTCCTCATTTTACCAATTAATAAGCTAGGCCCAGAGCAGAGAAGTGCCATGCTCAAGAATGGCAAAGGTGAACCTAGCCCTAGATAATATTGTACAGAACTAAAAGCAAAGATTCTGCAACAGGATTTCCTGGGGCCAAATTCTGACTCAGGCATTTACTGGTTGCCTGACTTGCAGCAAGCTGGGTAACCTCACAGTTTACTCACATGTACAATGGGGATAATGTTATTGCAGACATAACAAGTTAGAATTGGAATTGCTTAGCACAGATATGTTATATGGTGAGGGCTCAGTCAATATTAGCTCTATTCTCGTTATTTGGACAAAGGTCACATAGTTCCAAATTCAGTCTTTTGTTCAATAAAGAACACTGGGTTCAAAATTCTGAATCTTTCACCTACTAGATGAGACATGGTGGGCACCTGACTTAATCTCTCTATAAGATCATTTTCTTATCTGGAAGGTTCAGATAATAGTACCTACCACATGGAACTGTGTGAGGACAAAAAATAATGAGAGTAAAGCACCCTCACACTGAGAAACACAAAATACTATTTGTCCCTATCCTACCATCTATGACTCTTTCCCTGAGGGCTTTTAATTTAGAACTTCACATTGTGAGAGAAGGTAAATGGTAGAAATCTTACAGAAAATTAATGACTATATTATTTTTACACAATGTGTGCACTTTTATGTTGTCTTCATTATCCTCAATTCAAAACTGTCTACTATTAGCCCATTTTACAGATAAGGAAAAGAGAGTCAAGAACATTAAGGAACTTCTTCAACTCTACAGTGTTAATACAAGCTAGAGTCAAGATTTCAACTAAGGTGCCAAGATGCATGGTTCTTGCCACTCCCCTCTGGGAGAGTGGGCAGCTAACATCACATTCTTAAGCCTCTTCCATATGTAACCTTCTGTGCTAGGCTCTAAGGGTAATACAAATGAAGGAAGAGGCATGAGAAATATCATTTATTGGGTGCTCCTATATCCACCCTCTCCGCTAGTGCCTTACCGATGTGATCACATTTAGGAAGATATGACATCCCCTAAGTCTGGAAAGCAGCTTAAAGGAGACAGTGTAGTGTCTTGTCTTGTCTTTCACCACTATTTGATTTTTTATTTCAATACTAAGGTAAGCAACACTGGTGAAGGGGCTCATGGGTCTGTCCACACAGGTGTTTACTCAGACACTGTTCTTCAAACAATTGCATTAAGTGAACTGCAAGTTGAGGAATGAACAGCCAAAATCAATTGCAGTAGCAGAGTCCATATGGGTTGTTATCTGCACAAATGTTAAAATGCCTTCCATGAATTTGGAATTGCTTTTAATCCAATAAAGAGTGTTGTCCGGAATTCATTGGCTGCTGGTCCAGAAGCCATCAGTTGGAAGCACCAGCACTGACACAGATCTGGCTGTGGACAATTTGAGTTTAAGAAGTCAGCTAATCTCAGCCGTGGGGTTGTTGCCAATTTAGCCATTTCTTAAAGAAATCATAGCTGTTACAACCATAGTGATTAGGCTGATGCATTCCTAGTAGTACCTTTCAAATCTGTATCTACATATTGCCAGAACAGCATTTTAAAAAGTTAAAAAAAAAAAATTATACCCAGACCACTGATCATAATTTTAGCTACACACATCCACATAACTGACGTATTACCATATTAATAATAATAATTACTACCTACACGTTGTTTTTCCAAGGAGTATTCAAATATTTTCTTTTATTCTCACAACACTGGGAGATGGGCTTGAATTATTATTCCCAATTTACAGATGAGGAAACAAGAATGCAGAGAAATTCCATGATTTTACCCAAGATTACACAGCTGAAAGTTCAGACATTCTTAACGTACTCCAGAGTGTTTTTACCTGAAAGCTAGCTACTATCCCAAGAGGACAGATGCTGGGGTTACACTAAACCGAGTCAAATCCTAGCTCTCACATTGTAAGAGTTGTGAGCCTTTGAGTAAAGTATTTAACATGTTTAAACATCAGTTTGTTTATCTACAAGATGGGGGACTAATAATACCTACTCTATAATATTGTGAGGATTAAAATGAGATCATTCCCGTTAATCACTTAGAATACTGGCTGGTACTTTGCAAGAATTCACTGACTTTTAAATGTATTAATACTCCATAGATATAGCAATAGACTAAAAAGCACTAATGTTCAAACTCTGACCTAATGCTTTCTAGCAGCATAAATATAATAGGTCAAGTGGGACTAGGTTATTTTTGCCCTACCAACCTCACAGGATGCATGACAAAATGTAAGTGGAAATACTTTTGAAATTTGCAAAGTGCTATGAAAAAAATCAGAAGTTATTATGTTGGTGTAACAAACTCTCAGGCAGCAGAAATACTAGTTTATATAATATTGACTCACTGGACATATGCCATACATAGTGTGCTTAATGGTTTTTTCCCAGTTTTTTGAGGTATAATTGACAAATTAAAATCATATAAATGTAAGATGTACAATATTATGTTTTGACATATGTATACATTGTGAAATGATTACCACAATCAAGCTATTAGCTAAATTAGCATATCAAGCTAAATTAGCATATCCATCACCTCACATGTTACCTTTTGTGTTGGAGAGGTAAGAATACTTGAGATCTACCATTTTAGCAAATTAAAGATATGCAATACAGTATTATTAACTATGGTCAACATGCTGTAAAACAGATCTCCAGAATTCATTCATCCTGCGTAACTGAAACTTTGTACCCTTTCACCAACATCTCCCCATTTCCCTTACCTCCTATCACCCAGCAGCCACCTTCCTACTCTCCGTTTTTATGAGTTCAACTTTTTTAGATTTCACATATAAGTGAGATCATGTAGTATTTATCTCTCTGTGTGTGGTATATTTCACCTAGTGTAATGTAATGCCCTCCCGGTTCATCTGTGTTGCCACAAATGATAGGATTTCCTTTTTTAAGGCTGAATAATATTCCTCTGTGTGGGTATGTTTGTGTGTGTATCACGTTTTCTTTAAGTTAATTCCATATCTTGGCTATTGCAAATAATGCCGCGAAGAACATGGGAGTGCAGATATCGCTTCAAGACAGTGATTTCATTTCCTTTGGCTATATATACCAAGAAGTGGGATTGCCGAATCATTTTTAATTTTGGGGGGGAACCTCCATATGTTTTCCATAACGCCTGTACCAATCTACATTCCTAACAATAGTGCACAAGACTTCCCTTCACATCCTCCCCAATACTAATCTTCTATCTTTTTGATAACAGCTATTCTAACAGGTGTGAGATAATTTCTCATTGTGGTTTTGATTTGAATTTTTCTGATGATTAGTGACGTTCAACACCTTTTCATGTACTTATTGGGCAGTTGTATGTCTTCTTTGGAGAGATGTCTATTCAGGTCCTTTGACCATTTTTTAAATTGGGTTATTTGGCATTTGCTAAGTTAAGTTCCTAATAGATTTTAGACATTAATCTCTTATCAGACGTATGGTTTGTAAATATTTTCTCCTAACCAGTAGATTGTCTCTTGACTCTGTTGCTTATTTCCTTTGCTGTACAGAAGTTTTGTATTTTATACAATCTCACTTGTTTTTGTTGCTGTGCTTTTGGGGTCATAGCCAAAAAATCTTTGCCCAGACCAATATCAAGAAGTTTTTTCCTATGTTCTCTTCTAGAAGTTTTACAGTTCTAGGTCTTATGTTTAAGTCTTTAATCCATTTTGAGTTGATTTTTTGTGTATGATGTGAGATAAGGAACCAATTTCGTTCTTCCAGATGTGAATATCCAGTTTATCAAGCACCATTTATTAAAGAGACTGTCCTTTCTCCATTGTATGTTCTCGGCATTCTTGTCAAAGATCAACTGGCCATAGATGTGTAGATTTATTTCTGGGCTCTCTATTCTGTTTCATTGGTCAATGTGTCTGTTTTTTATGCCAGTACCATACCGTTTTGAGTACTGAAGCTTTGTAAAATAATTTGAAATCAGGAAGTATGATGCCTTCAGCTTTGTTCTTCTTGCTTAAGATTGCTTTGGCCATTTGGGGCTTTTGTGTTTTGTATGAATTTTAGGATTTTTTTTCTGTTTCTGTGAAAAATATCATTGAAATTCTAATAGGGATTATATTGAATCTGTAGATTGCTTTGAGTAGTGTGGACATTTTAATTATACTTGTTCTTCTAATCCATGAACATGGAATATCTTTCCATTTATTTATTTCTACTTTAATTTCTTTCATCAATGTTTTGCCATTTTTAGTATGTAGATCTTCCATCTCCTTGGCTAAAGTTTTGCCTAAGCAGTTTGTTCTCTTTGATGCTAATGTAAATGGCATTGTTTTCAGATAGCTCCTTGTTAATGTATAGAAATGCAACTGATTTTTTATATTGACTTTGTATCCTGCAACTTTACTGAATTTGTTTATTTGTTCTAACAGTGTTGTGATGGAGTCCTTAGGGTTTTCTATATATAAGATCATGTTACCCACAGAGACAATTTCACATCTTTCTTTATGATTTGAATGCTTTTTTTTGTTCTTTCTTTCTCCCTCTGCCTAATTGCTCTGGATAAGATTTCTAGTACTACGTTGAATAGAAATGGTGAGAGTGAACATCCTTGCTTTGTTCCTGATCTTAGAGGAAAAGCTTTCATCTTTTCACCACTGAATATGATGTTAGCTGTGGGCTTCTCATATATGGCCTTTATTATATAAAAATACATTTCTTATATACCTATATTGTTGATAGTTTCTATCATGAAACAATGTTGAATTTTGTCAAATGCTTGTTGTGTATCTGTTGAGATGATCATATGTTTTTTGTCCTTCATTCTCTTAATGTGGTGTATCACATTTATAAATTTTCATAGATTGAACCATCCTTGCATCCCAGGGATAAATCTCACTAGTTCATGGTGTATGATATTTTAATGTGCTGTTGAATTCCGTTTACAAGTATTTTGTTGAGGATATTCACATCTATGTTCATTAGAGATTTTGGCCTATAATTTTCTTTTCTTATAGTATCCTTGTCTGGCTTTGGTATCAGGGTAATGGTGGCCTCATAGAATGAGTTTGAGAGTGTTCCATCCTTTTCAAATTTTTGGAAGAGTTTGAGAAGGATTGGCATTAATTCTTCTTTAAATGGTTAGTAGAATTCACCAGTGAAGTCATCTGGTTCTGGGCTTTTCTTTTTTGGGAGATTTTTGAGTACTGATTCAATCTCATTACTTATTATTGGTCTATTCAGACTTTCTATTTTTTTCATGCTTCAGTCTTGGTGGGTTGTATGTTATTAGGAATTTATCCATTTCTTCTAGGTTATCCAACTTGTTGGTATATAATTATTCATAGTAGTCTCTTATTATACTTTATATTTCTGTGGTATCATTTCTAATGTCTCCTCTTTCATTTATAATTTTATTTATTTGAGTGTTCTCTCTTTTTTCTTAGTCTAGCTAAGTTTTGTCAGTTTTGGTTATCTTAGTTTTGTTGATCCTTTATATTGTTTTTCTGGTCTTTATTTCATTTATTTCTGATCTTATCTTTATTATTTCCTCCTGATAACCCTGGACTTAGCTTGTTCTTATTTTTCTAGTTCCTTGAGGTGTAAAGTTAGGTTGGCTTTTTGGGGCAAGGGGTCTTTGTTTTTTCTTAATATAGGAATTTATTGCTATAAACTTCCCTCTTAGAATTTCTTTGGCTGCATCCTATAAGTTTTGGTATGTTGTGTTTCCATTTTCTCAAGATATTTTTCTATTTCCCTTTTGATTTCTTTGATCCATTGGATGTTCAGGAGTGTGTTGCTTAATTGACATATATCTGTGAGTTTTCCAGTTCTCCTTCTGATATTGATTTCTAGTTTCTTAGCATTTTGTTCAGCAGACATACTTGACATGATTTCAATCTTCTTAAATTTGTTAAGACTTCTTTTGTGGCCTAACATATGATCTATCCTGGAAAATGTTCTGTGTGTGCTTGAGAAGAATGTGTATTATGCTGTTGTTGGATGGAATGTTCTGTATACATCTGGCTCTCTGACTTAAAAAAGATTGACTTACAATTTTCTGGCTTTATGGTTGTTATTGAGAAGAAAACCCCTCATAAGTCAAGGAGCATCTGTATAGTGTTGCTTAGTCTGCTATTTCTTTATTGATTTTCTGTCTGGATGATGTATCCATTGTTGAAAGTGAAGTACTGAAGTCCCCTACCATTATCGTACTGCTCTTTATTTCCCCCTTTGGTTATGTTAATATTTGTTTTATATATTTAGTTACTCCATCTTTCAGTGCCTGTGTTTTAACAATTGTTATATCCTCTTAATGAATTGACCCCTTTATCACTATAATAACCTCCCTTGTCTCTTGTGACAGTTTTTGACTTAAATTCTATTTTGTCTTCTCACTTTTGGTGTTCTTTCTAAGATGAAATATCTTTTTCTATCCCTTCACTTTCAGCATATGCATGTCCTTAAAGCTAAAGTGAATCTCTTGTAGACAACGTGCAGTTAGATCTTGCTTTTTTTTCATCCATTCAGCCACTTTATGTCTTTTGATTGGAGACTTTAATCCATTTATATTTAAAGTAGTCATTGATAGGTAAGGACTTACTATTGCTATTTTATTAATTGGTTTTTGACTGTTTGATGGTTCCTTTGTTCCTTTCTTCCTCTCTTTCTGTCTTCCTTTATGATTTGATGATTTTTATAGGAGTATGCTTTGATTCCTTTCTCTTTATCTTTTGTGTATTTACTACAGGCTTTTTATTTTTATTACCACAAGGTTTACATAAAATATCTCATAGTTATAGCAGTTTATTTTAAGCTGGTAACAACTTAATTTCAATTGCAAATAAAAACCTCTACAATTTTACTTCTCCCCTGCCATATTTTATGTTATTAATGACACAATTTACATATTTTTATATTCTGTATTCATTAAAAATATATTGTAGTGATAGTTATAATACTTTTAGTATTTAGTTTTTAATACTTTTCTGTTTTTACTTTTATGCTAGAATTAAAAGTGATTTACCTATCACCATTACAGTATTAGAGTATTCTGAATTTGACTGTATACTTGCTTTTACCAATGAGTTTTATACCTTCATATGTTTTCATGTTACTGATTAGCATCCTTTCATTTGAACTTGAAGAACTCCTTTTAGCTTCTTGTAAGGCAGGTCTAGTGGGGTTAAACCTCCTTAGCTATTGTCTGTTTGGGAAAATTCTTTATCTCTCCTTCATTTCTGATAGACAGCTTTGCCAGATATAGTATTCTTGGATTGCAAGGATGTTTTTTTTTCCTTCAGTACTTTGACTATATCATCCCACTCTCCTGGCCTGAAAGGTTTCTGATGAGAAATCTACCAATAGCTTTATGGAGGTTCCTTTTTATGTCATGAGCAGCTTTTTCTCTTGTTGCTTTCAAAATTCTCTCTTTGTCTTTGAATTTTGAAAAATTTACTATCATGTGTTTCAAAGTGATTTTCTTTGGGTTGGTCCTGTTTGGGTAGTTTTGAGATTGGTGAACCTGGATGACCATATCCCTCCCAAGATGTGAGCTGCATTCAGCATTTATTTCTTCAAATGACCTTTCCGCCCCTTTCTTTCTTCCTTCTCTTTCTTGGAATCCCATACTGCATATGGTGATTTGCTTGATGGTATCCCACAAATCCTGGGTGCTTTCTTCACTCTTTTTCAATCTTTTTTCTTTATTCTCCTCTGACTGTATAATTTCAAATGACCCATCTTGAGTTCTCAGATTCTTTCTTCTGCTTGATCGAGTCTGCTGTTAAAACTCCTTATTGTAGTTTTCATTTCATTCATTGTATTCTTCACCTCCAAGATTTCTGTTTGGCATTTTTTCTGATTTCTATCTCTTTTGTCAACTTCTTGTTTTGTTCATGAATTATTTTCCTGATTTTGTTGAGTTATCTATCTGTGTTCTATTGCAATTCATTGAGTTCCTTAAAACGATTATTTTGAATTATTTGTCAGGTAATTCATAGTCTCCATTTTGGGGGGGTTATTTACTGAAAAATTATTGTCTTCCTTTGGTGGTGCCATGTTTCCTTGATTTGTTTCATGTTCCTTCAAGTCTTGTGTTGCTGTCTTTACCTCCTTTGGTATTTTTTGACTCGCTTTGGGAAAGAAAGACCTTCATCAGTCAGCCGAGGTAGGTATTCCTGGGGATTTTCAGAACTTTTCTATAGTTGCACCCTCTCCACTCCTCTTGTTACCTTTGTGAGTGGGGAGTCTTAGGACTGTATGCCTTTTCTCAATTCCACAAAGCCAGGCTGGGTGTTAAGAGCCTACCATTTATTTTTCCTAAGGTAGTATCCTGAAGTGGTCATGGTTAGTTACTTTCTCCCAATCTAGCAGAGCCAAGCCAGCTGTCTGCATGGTCTGCAGAGCCTTGTGCACACTGGCTGTGGTCTAAGGACCAGCGCACGTGGAGTTTTGGGGGCATGCATGGCCTGGTTGGGAGGAGGACATGCAGGTGATGCATCCTAGTGGGGATGGGTAGGCCTCTTGGGAGAGTCATGAGGCAGTTAGTAGAAATCACAGTTCTTTGTGGTATTCCATGCCCTGGTTGCTATGAGGCCTCACACCTATTTCCTGCTCCTAGCTGCCCTCAGACTACTGAGCCATGCCCATTAAATCAGTGTTCTGGGTGGGGAGAGAAAGAAGTAGACCTCTCGTGCAGAGTCCTACACGGCTGGAGAAGCCAGGCACTCACTATGCTCTCACTCCCCACCACGGGTGGGATCATAGGCTGAGGGGGTCTCTCTTGGCACTGAGCTATGTACCTTGGGAAGGGGTGATGTGGGTTCATTTTACACTCTTCAATGTGTCTATTTTCATATTTTTTCTTCAAGCAGGGTGCAGACACCTCTCCACTTGACTCTCAGGCTCTTGTCAATAGGTAGTTGTCAAAATCAGTGTTTCTGCGAGGGTACAGGGGCTGAAAATTACGATTCTGCCAACTTGCTGACATCCTCAATGCTTTACATGCTGACTCACATCTCATTCTCACAAAAAAAGACCTCAGGGGCAAAGATTAACATCCCCATCCTATGGATGAATATGCTGAAGCTCAAAGCAATGAAGTAATTTTCCCAAAGTCACATAACCAGTAAGTGATGGATGAAATGGAACCCAAGTTGAAATTAAGGTCTTGAGCTTAAGCTCTTAAATACTGTACTACAAAGTTGAGCTAGTAAACTTTATAATGGTGAAGTAAGGGCCAGGAATAAAACAAATGGCCTACTTTTATAAATGAAAATGAAAATAATAAAAATAATAATATATACAATAATATAATATAGAAGTATTCTTTAGCTTGTAGTTTTGTCATCTTCACATATGGATTCTATCCTCATTTGTGGTTTTTACTGAGGAAAATCAAGCAATTTCTAATCAAATCAACCTAAGTATTGTATTTATACCTCTGTTAGCTAGAACCCACCACTCAAAAAATAAAAATAAAAACCAGAAAGCATCTAAAGACAGTGACCCATAGGGTATTCTAGGGAAGGAAATTAAAATGCCATTTCAGTGCAAAAAATTTGAATTTATAATCTCAGATATTTCAATCTGTTCTTTTGGAGCTTGGCAGTATTACAAATTTATTGGCATCCTTTTTAAGAAAAATACTGCTGTGGGAAATTTGATTGGATTTATTTTTACATAGCCATGCCCCTACAGACCCTATTTAGAAGAGGCCAATCTTGAGAGATATTTCTTTTTTTTAATTTGAAAACAGATCAGAATAATTTTCCTTCTATTTCCAAAAAAAAAAGTTTTTCAATGCATTTTAATAAGGCTCAAACTGTCTCCCTGTGTGCCTTTCCTCAAGTTATCCACTTTTAATTGTCCTTGGATCTTGGCATGTTGATGCCATGGATAGGAATTGTGGCTCTGTTTTGCCAGTCTTCCCCACCCGCTTCCTCGTATGTTCGCTCAAATAGGCTTAGAAGCCATCTGCAACTCTGTGTGGAGGCAGGCTAAATGTCAGTCCTCCCATGGGCTCCAAACAGAAGAGAGCTCCACAAGACCTGTTCGTCTCGCACCCAAACTGCTGGGGCTGTTGCCTTGCTGGGGTTTTTTTTCCTATTAATATTTCAGCACTTGGGTTGCATGAGTTTAAGAAGCACTTTTGTCTCAGTAGGGAGTAGAAGACAAGCTCTAGTGCAGAGCATTTTTTTCCTCACAAACAGAGAACTGGTATTTAGATCTGACTAAAGAGAACATCTTCCACCACTTATTTTTTGGTAGATTACAGGGAGTAGGTGTTCATGTTAAACTTTAAGAAAGTTTAACGAAAAAAGAAAGAGCAGAAAAGTATAGGTTGGTTGAATATTGAGTAGAAAGGAAGCATAAAAAAGGAACAAAGGAGATGATAAAGAAAAAGGCTAAAGTAGAGAAGGTTGAGGAGGAAGGAAGCATTGGGAAGAGGAATTAAGAAAGAAGAAAAGAAAGTAGGTCCTATGCTCAGCATCGAGTTTGTAAAGTAGATAGATCTACGACAGGAAGGAAAGGTTGGGAAGAGGAGATACGGAGGGAGGAAGAAATGAAAATATCTGTAATGCCTTCTATGTACCAGGCATGTGTTTGGAGCTTTGATATCTACTCTCTCATCCTATCTTTACCACAATTATATAAAGTACATATAAAGAAAGTTGCCTAAATTTCAAAGCTAATAGCAGAATCCAATCCTCACTGGCCATTACATCATCAAGCAGACATTTGTTGAACATCTTATGAAGAGGTACCATGAGCTGTGTCAGTTTTCCAACTGAGTGACACACAGTCTCCACTCATCAGAACCTCACAATGAAATAGAACAGATTTATTTGACAACGCGTGGAAGTCTAGCCACAGGTTGACTTGGCAGGGCTCAGAATCTGGAGAAGTCCCTACAATACAAATCAGTCTCTGAGTTTCAAGATCAAATTAGAACTTGGAGTTCATTAGAGGTTGCTGGAATGGCTCTAAACTCTTTAGACTGTTGATGGAAGCTCCTTGGATGTAGAGTTCATGTGTTCTTCAGTTTTACCTCAAATATGAGGAGTTTTCCTGAGGTGAATGCTTCCCACATGTAGTAGGGTCAGTCTTGAAAAGACCTGGGGCCAGAATATTGCAGGTGAAGGAAGTAAAAGTACAAGGCACTAAGGCTTGTCATGTGCCAGCAGAGAAAAAAGGCCAGAATGGTTGAACCCAAGGGTGGAGGGAAGAATCAGAAGGTAATCAAAGGTTGTAAATTGTGGCAAAGATTTTAGATTTTGTTCTACATGTAAAAAGAAGCCATGGAGGGTTGTAAAGCGTGGGAATGATGTGTTTGATTATGTGTTGCAGGGATGATTTAGGGAGGTGAGGAGAAGGACAGAGGGACAGCAAAGGAGATGAAAGACCAGTTAGTAGACTGGTCAGTCTACTGGGCAATTCAGTAACCTGGGTAACAAAAGATGATGACTAGAACTAGGTGGTAGCAATGGAGATGAAAAGAAGAGGTTCATAATATTCTGAAATAAAAGGAAAAAAAAAAGAAGAGGTTCAGATTCAAAATATATTGTAGTGACATGGTCAATGGGACCAAAATAGAGAAATAAGGGATGATTTCTGTTTCTAATTCGGACAACACAGTTGAAAGTGATGTATTAACCAAGACCTGGAAAAGTAGGTAAGAAAAAAATTTTTCATTGTTGTTAAGTGGTGCTGGCATGTGGAAACAGCAGTTCTCTCTTGGACTTTTTAGTTTTGAGACATACATTAAATATACAAGTGAAGAGTTCTAGTAGACAATTGGACCTATAAGTCAAGATTTAATGGAGAAATCAGGGCAAGAGGCACAATTGGGCAGTCTACAGCATATACAGGAAGGGTACTATGAAGAGAGAAAAGGAGAGGCCGCGATCTAAGGCATGACGTATTCCAACATCTCTAATAATAGACAGAACAGAGAAGGTGGAGCCAGCTCAAAAGTTAGGAAGGAATGACCAATGAGGTAAGAAGAAAATTAGGAAAGTGTGGTGTCAGGAAAGGCAAGAAAAGAGAGTGTTCCCATAAGAAGGGAGTGGTCAGATGAGCTTTATGCTGCTTAGAAGTCCTATAAAATGAGAACAAGAGGTAACCATTGAATTTGGCCAGATAGAGCTCACTGGTGATCTTCAGAAGAGCAGTTTCAACAGTGTGATTAGTATGGAAGCCTCATTTGAATAGTCTGAGGAAGGAAATAAAGGAGAATAACTAGAGGCAGGAAGACTAAAAAACTCTGCACAAAATGGAGCAGAAAAATGAGGCAATTCTTTGAGATGAACCTGGAATCAAGACAGTATGTTTATCTCCCCTCATAACGTGAAAAACTTTAGATTAGATTGTCCCAAGATAAAAACACATGTGCAAGTAATTTATGAAGAAAGAGTTTTCAGGGGTACTAGTAAGGGAGTAGGGGGAATAGAATGGGGTGAGAAGCCCAGCAAGGGTGAGATCTCTGGTAAAGTCCTGCTGGGAGTAGCTCCACCTTGACGCCTCAAGGGAACTGTGCAGTATAAGTTACCCCAGAGCTCTCCTGACCTGAGGCAGGGGGAGCTGGACTCTCACAGTCCTGACCCCTACCCATTTAGGAAGTAAATCCCAGGCACTACCAGATTTCTGAGAGGACATTGGAAGTGAAAGCACAGTCAAAAGGAATCATAGGGGATCTGAGAAGAGCATAGTTTAAGAGATTGATCTCCTTTCCTGAAAGAAATTTCAATGGAGACCTGGCATATTCTTTTTGGGGCACCTGTTTCTACACAACATAGATTTTCATTCAAAACATATTTATTGAGCACCTACTATCTGCTTGTCATGAATCTGCACTGCCATATAATGTGATTTTCAGAAAGGGATGGGATTTTGGGTCTTTCTGCACTAAGTTGTGTGGTTTTCTTAATGGGCATAAACTTATACACAATCTGAAGATGAAAATTTGCAAGTACTGAAGGGCTTTACTCATCCCTTCAATATGCATTCAATGAATATCTTTTTCAACCTCAAACCCTGAGTACCTACCTGAAGTTTAGTTAAAAAGAAGTGGCTTTCTTCCTGCCTCTGACCAGAAATAAAGATTTTTCAATTCAAACTTTGATGACAATTTAGTTGTTGGCATGAGTGAGATAATGGATTCCTCCTCTCCCACGGTTCTATTGATGGAAGAAGAATATAGTTAATACCCACCACTTGCAGGAAGCAGACAAAAGGATTATGCAGTCAGATTTTATAAACCCCCAGCTCTAACTTATGTGATTGACAACAAGAAACATATCTTCAATCCCCAGCATTGTCCACTGTGTTTGGTGCTGAGACTGCAGAGATAAGACATATCACCTGCCTTTAAAAAGCTACATAAAATGCAAAGATAATACGGAAGTATGTAGTCCTAGCAACATCAGTCTAAAACTACATGAATCCATCCCCATTTCTCTTCTATCCTAAGGGAATTGCTCATTAGCATTTGAGCAACATTGTGACATAAAAATTTCTTATTTTTTGGTACCTCCTCCCTTCACTGTAGCCAGGACTGTTGATTTATTTAAAATCTCATTTCCTTGAACAAGCTATTCCAGCTGACAATAGAAGAGCAGTAATAAGCCCCAAAGCAGTCCCAGCCTACCTTGGTCCCATCTCCGTAAATACACCTGTGTTTTCTGGAGCACCTCAGTTTAAGCATGTTTCCTGAGCATGTGGAGATCTTCTCCCTTGGTCAGTTTCTGTAGACAGTTAACCTCAAAATAGCCTTATATAACTGGGTATTTCATTGCAAGGAGGCGTGTGAACATCACTAGGTGAAAGGATGCATCTGTTTCCTAGTTAGTAGAAAAATATGACCGAGAATTGGTCAAGGCTGGGACACAAAGGCTTCTCCATCCCACAAGCATCATGGAGCTCCTTTAGTAACATCACGATGTGCCTCCAGAGGGCCCCACGTTGGGACAAAAGCAAGCATCATGGGCTGCTCGGTGCGTTGGTAACTGTCTCAGCCTCCTAGGGCTGCCACAAAGTACCACACGCCGGGTGGCTTACACAACAGAAATTTGTCATCTCACAGCTCTGGAGGCTAGAAGTCCAAATTCAAGATGCTGGCAGGGTTGGTGCCTTCTGAGTTGTAAGAGGGCTGAAAATCTGTTTCATACTTCTCTCCTAGTTTCTGCAGCCTCAGGCGCCCTTGGCTTTTAGATAGCATTCTCCCTTGTCTTCACATTGTCTTCCCTCTGCATGTGTACGTCTCTGTGTCCGAATTTCCCCTTTTTCATAAGGACACCAATCATATTGGATTAGGGCCCACCCTAATGACCTCATCTTAATTTGATTATCTGCAAAGACCCTATTTCCAAATAAGGTCACATTCACAAGTTTCGAGAGTTAAGACATCAAGAGCTTTTGGGGGAACACAATTCAGCCCATAACAGCAACTGAAAGCTCACAGCTAAAACCCCTCCTGAGATTGCCTGAAAAGCTGAAAAAAGCCAGCTTTCCCAAGTCATGCCCCTTCCCTGAGTCAACCTCCATCCTATAATTGATCAATGAGGGAAGTATGAAGGCCTGTACCCCCTGCCCTGATTCAGGACAACTCTGCAGGGAGATCCCAGCTCCACAATTCCATATAATTGGCAGAGACCTCTGCCTGACCCTCTTCCTTCATTTCCCCTATAGACATTACTAGAGAGCATACCCCAATAAACTTCCTGCAGACAAATATCCAAATCGTAGTCTGCTTCCCGAGTTACACCACTTGTAGCAGTCCTTCTGGGAGCTTGCTCTGTGCCAGATGCTGGAGAATCAAAGACAACAAGACATTGGAGCCTGACCTCCAAGATATTCCTCAGTATCTGCAGACATAATCAGGTTAGAAAGAAAGGCTGTCCTCACACACAACCTCCTTTGGGGCCTCTACTTCCTGTTGTGTGACTTGTCCCCCTTACTTGCTCCTCTCCCACATTGCAACCAATAATCATATTCTTCTTGTTCCCCTCAGGAAGTCTGCTTCTAGAATGAAAAAATAAAAATAAATTATTGTCCATTAAGTGCAACTATGAACTATGAGGTAGACATTTTGTATATGTGATCTCATTTAATTCTCTCAACAACCCCATTGCCTTCATATTATAAATGGAGAAACAGAGATTCTAAGAGGATCAATAAAGGCCCAGCTCATGTGGCTTGTAACAGACCCAACAAAAATAAAAACCCAAGGGCTTCTGATTCTAAAGCCTGAGCTCTTTCTATCACACCAGTGTTCCCAGGCTTATATTACACAGGCCAGTAAATTAAAAACAAACAAAAAATTGGCAAACAGAAATAGAGCTAGCAACTTTGGATTTTGCCAGGAACATTAAAAAGTAAAAGCTTCAATCTACTATCACCACCATTTCATAATAAAAGGGACATTTCAACCCATAAAATTTTGCAGATATCAAATCTCAAAACAGAGGATTAGCACTCACAATTGAATGAATTTAGCTTCATGGAAAATATACCACATTGCCCTTTATCTTACTCATTTTGTCACAGATTTGTGAAAATTTTTTCAAGAACTGATACAGATTTTGAAGGAAAAAAAAAAGCTTGGAAATCATCCTTTAATGGTCTGGGTTTTATTCACACTAAAATATAAATGACCTCTCCAGATTATTTAGCAAAATATTTTGAGTATAGCAGGAGGTGTATCTAAGTTAGCTTTGATATGATCAAACAAAATTAAGGACACTACATGGGAATGCTACATTTCAAGAAACAAAGTGAAAGCACAAGGAAATCATATTTTATAACTTGGCTATTTTTCCCCCAGGTCTCAGATCTCTCTCAGAACTCAAAAGCTGGCAAGGATCCAATTTCCAATCAGAAGGTTTTGCTTTGGCCCTATCCATTCACATTTGAATTCCCCTTGAAAGTTACATTCAACTATTTTTATTTTGCCATCAGTTATCTGGCAGGGAACAATAGTTAAAATTCACGTGTTAATAACTGAAAGCTTGTAAAATGCCAGCTCAGGGCTTGAAATGTATGCATTCTATAATCTTGCACACGCTTTCAAATTATTTGAGGGAAGTATAATAAGCTAATATATTCAGTAGTGGCAACAAACATATCTGGTGCAGAAACACTGACTTACATCTATAAGCATCTCTCATCCAGCGGGCTCCCAAAGCACCTCCTGGATGATGTAGCGATCAGCCGCCCACCAGTGAAATTCAGATGCCTCAGAGGCGAAAAACCTTGTGTCTGAGGCTTCAGCCGCACAGAGAGCACACTGAAGCATTACATGGGGCGAGGCTTTAATTCCCCAAGTATTACAGATTTAGAACTGACGTGAGGCATTTCGTTGGAAGAACAGAAGTATTTTAGGAAGGCTGAGTGCAATTTTGAAGTGGCAATCATTCCTTACAGGCAGCTTGTCATCATCAAAAAAATGAAGCCTCCAGGTTTCATCAGAGCTAAGTTGGAATCCCAGTTCCACTACTTCTCCAGCTGGGTGAGCCCGACCATGGCCCATTTCCTCTTTGTAAAAGGGGATGGTAATGGTAATGTATTTCCCCACAAGCTTGCTGTGAAAATTGCATGAAAGATTGTACCCAGTAAGTGACAGTTGTCATCATTATTTTATCTGCAAAATGGGAACATCATGGATCTCAAAGTGTTGTGAGAATAATGAAAATAAAAGTAAAGAACATTTAGTGAGCAGTCTTTATGCACCAGGGAGTGTGCTCAGTGCTTTACACATATTATCTCATTGTGTCCTCACAATAAACATATTGTTTTACAGATCTAGCAACTGAGTCACTGAGAGAGAAAGTACCTTGCCCAAGATTGCCGCACAGGTAACCAGTGGCAGTACCCAAATGTTTAAGTGTATGGTTGAGACCAAGAAAATGGTATTTAGTTGATCTCTTTGGATAATGACTCGGAATGCCCACGCCGTCGCTAGCAAATTATTCTAAATGTACTTGAAGTGAAAGCTCACACTGTACCCCTTAATCTGCCCTCTCACAAAACAGCTCCCTCAATTCCATTCCATGCACCAAACCCTCGTGGAGCTCCCACAGAGTGCAAAGGCTGTTCCAGGCACTGCAGGCAGATGGATGTTTTCAAGATGCAGGTCCAGTCCTGTCTTATAACAAGGCCACAATCACAACTAATTACCAAGCAGGTTAGCCTGTGATAAGCATTATAAAAGAAGGATTAGCAAAATTGTATGCACTCAAAGGGAAAAGTCATTAATGCTGCTCAGGAGGAGAGGGCAGTCTGCAGAGAGGAGGGGCATCTGAGTGAGCCTCGGAGACAGTCCCTTTCTAGGCAATCCTTGGTGGGATGTCATTCCTCCTCCAAAATGCAAATACTTCTTTCTGGAAGAGAAAAGCATTACATCTTTTACGCGGTAATTTTTTAAGATCATTGTAAGCCGTGGAATGTCGGCACACTGGACCTTCAGAGCAGAGGAGCAGCACTTCTAGAAGGAAGCAGGAAGGGGCACAGGGGTGAGAGGCCCCAAGAACGCCCTTCAACTACTTCCCCAGTGTGCAGACTGCCGACCAGCCACTTCCCTGGCAGGAGCACCACACCTTCCCAAGAGGAAGGGGCTGAAATATCAGAGGGCTGAATATAGTTTAGACACGTGACAGGACATTTCCACACAGCATGCAAATTTACAGTTCTAGAGTGTTGACTGAGCCTTCTGATTTCTGCACAGGGTGCCAGAGACTAGGGTAATAGATTGCTTGAGGGCTTCTTAGCTGTCCTTGGCTTCTTTTTGCATAAAGGCTCTCTAAGAAATTCAATTCCAGAGGGCAAGCAACACATCCAGAAGAAAGAAGGTAGCTTTTTATTCAAAAATCTTTCTGAAGCTATAATGATCTTGTAAAAATCGTGAGTTTACAAAGCAAATGGATGTGGAAGCCTGTTATCTACAGCTAGACTTTACAAATTCCTAGCTGTCTGACCTCAAGCAAGTTAACTTTCCAGGCTCTAGTTTCCTTATCTGTAAAATGGGAATTATATTATCTATTTAATAGGTTGATGTAAAATAACACTCAACACTAGAATATAAATTGCATGATGCCAAGGATTCCTTTTTTTAAATTGCTGCACCCCCAGTGCCTAGAACATTGCCTAGCATTTGTTGAACGAATAAGTGAATGAGTAAGTGAATAAACTAATGAACAAATCAACAATAATATTCATTCAAAGCCCACTATGTGCTAGATATTATGGTAGTAACCGGAGTCCTGTAAGTAATAAATTTGATATCTACAAAGTTCTAGGTGCAATTCCTGGTACCTAGTATATGGTAAATAAATGTCTGTCTTTATGACATCTCAAACAAGAGCAGTGGATAACGGGGGAGAATGTCAATCCAAGCATTACTAACCACTCATCAGTGGCCCTACACCCTCTCAGGAACATTCTGAGTTGATTTGAAGGAGCCTCTATCACCCTGATCCCTGCCATTCGCTTTTGACCAGCTGCTGTGCTTTAACCAACAGCTTGAAATGCCTAATCTTTCTGATTCAGGTCCTACCAAGCTTGCAAATCAAAGTGAGCCTTGCCTAAAGCAAATGCTAAACATTTTGCCCGTGAAAGGATTCCCCTGAAATGGCACTGATTTTATCCCAACACATATTTTGAATAGACAGATATTTTAAGCTCCTCAGGTATGTCTTTAAGTCTCCAGTGTCCATAAAAGCATTTAACAGTATTTTGCACACAGTGGGTGCCCAGGGAGTGTAGTGTTTATTAGGTGAGAGAGAGAATGCAGAGGAGGAGGAGCAAAATATGGAAAATGAAGGGAGGAGGACAGAAGAAGACAAGGAGGGAGGAGGCATCTTACCCTTGCTCTGTACTTGTCTGGTCCATTTAAGCGCCCCTTAAGGTGATGGTTCTTGAACATCAGCGCACAAAAGAATCATTCAGGGGACTTGTTAAAAATGCAGATCTCTGCCCCCACTCCCAAAGATTGTAATTCTGTAGGGCACTGGGAAGATGCATTTTAACAAGTGTCCCTATTCATGTCTGGTGCAGGCAGCCTTTGCATGCCCTTTTGAGAACACTGCCCTAGGGAAGGCATGGTAAAGACTGCTGCCAGGAAGGTAAACAGTCCAGGAACAGACCATCCACAGGCTGAATCCAGATTCAAGAATAAAGAAGAAAGTGGCTATTTTCTTTGAACTCTTACCTCTATAGAGAATAGTATTATAATGTCACTTCTACACTCTTACTAAACATTCCAACTAGCTCTCACTGCCAGTAAGAAAAAGTTGCAATGTCAGCAAGGCCCTACATAAACTGGTTCCTGCTTATTTTTCCAACTTGATCTCTTTTCTATGCCTTGTCCCAAGTATGCTATAAACATCATCTCTACATCTATGGTGGAATTAAAAAATCACATAATTTTCACAACCTAGAGTGATCTAACACTTATTATTTCTTCAAATCCCAGCACTGATGGTACCTCCAAGTTCTGGACAGCTCCTGCAAGCATGTTTTCTAGGTCCTCCAAAGCTTGGTGTTCCCAGGTCTCCAAGCCAGACTCTCAAGACTTCCTGGCAGCTCCTAAAAGTCTTCAAACAACAAATTCTCTTTTGCTCAAGTTATCAAGAGCATTTTTGTTGATTTGAATTAAAGAACCTTCACTCACACACAATTTTCCCTTTAACCTTTGCTCTCCCTTTCACTGGGCACTTTACATATATTGCCTTGTCCCATTCATTTTTCATACATCTCTAAATTTTTTCCCCAACTAAATCGCAAGATCTTTTGGAGCAGAGACTGTGTCCATAATTGTTTATGAGCCTCTCCCAAGGCTTTAGAGAGTGTCTTGAATAAAACATATGTGGTTCGGTTGAGTAATTGACTACCCCCAGAGGTTCAAAGTCACCTTACTGACTGCAGCATAAAGTGTTCCTAATATCCTGACATCAAACTAGTTCTGGAATTTTCTGAATCATAAGTAATCCTTTGACAGACTAATCTAAACTGTGATGGACAGGAAACATTCCTGTCTGTAACATTTCCCTGGTGCTGTTGTTTAATAAAGATTGCAGCCCTGTGAACATCTGCTTAAAAACGAAAACAAAATTCCTTCAGAGTAGCTTGATTTCTGATTTCATCAGGAAATGTCTTGGGGCTCCAGCACTCATCAGAGCCTTTGTAAGTCCCACACTGTAATTACAGAATGCAAATCTGCCCTCTCCCCTATGTTTAGGAGGTAGAGGTTGTGCTTTGGAGTCATAGACGCTCCCTGAAGCTCACCAGGCTCCCTGCCCTTGCCTTCTTCTTTCTAATTATCCAAAGTATATACTCTTCTGTGCCAAGGCTGTTTTTCATGAATGGAAAGAACATTGCTAAATCAAGTGCATTTACTATGAATCTTGCCTTTCTTATTTCTACATGGAAAACACACACAAAAAAGCACACCATGTAACTAAAATATTTTTAATTTACTCTTTGCAATCATTTCATATATTACTTTAAAAGTAATTTTATATATACTTTAAAAGTATCTATTCCTCAACATAAATTGAGATTTGAGAAGAAAATGGTAAAAGGATTTGAATATGAGCAATTGCTTTGGTATTTTGTCCATATAGCTAAAAGCTTGAAGACCTTTCTTTGCAGAGATTCAGGTATATACCAAGTAGGTACACAGAGATCATCAGTGTGCTCAGTTTGGGAAAATACTGTTGACCATTTTCATATTTTTTCAGTGTGAGGGTAATCTCCTTTTCTCCTACTTCTAGTCATGTCACCCTTTAATCCCTGGGAACCTGAAAGAATAGGGGTATATATGCAAATACTGATAACCTTCAAGATTGACAAGAAAAATTATGCTCAAGCCTGAAGCAATTTCAGGAATATTTTCTACTTTTAGGTAACATTTCTTCTATGATAATCTAGGAGAATTCAGCCTGGGGTTACATTAAGAATAAACAAATTATCTTCTAAAGATCTTAATGTTAAAACTCAGATAGTGAGTGACACAATTCAGACTTCACATAAAGTCTGTCTCCATCAAGAATTCCTCAGACAACCAAGTACTACTTTTAGAACTCTTATTCTCTCCAACACAATTGAAAGTGTCACATGCACAAGAAAGCCAAAGTTTTTTTAATCATAAGAAAACAATGTGACAATGTCTTGCCTTCGACTTCTTCAGCTGAATCCCTCACTGCTTATTACTATTATTATTGATAATAAGCATTTCTCTGCCACTAAAATATTCACAGGAATTCCAGTTATTCTATCTATAAGTTGCTCTTCAACCCCTGCATGAGGTGAATCAGTTGTGTCCCAATTTTTATTAACAGTAAAACAAAGATCTCAAGTAAGTAAACTGCTCCTTCTAAAGTTCTTTTGCTTAACAGAAATCAGAATTCATAATTTTTTATCACACACCAACACTCTGAAACACTACGAGATGAAAAAACACACACACACAAAATCACCGTTATTGTGATAATAGTTTTTTTGCAAGTAGCCTCAAAGGTAGTTCCATGAGTATACAACTTCATTTTCTTTGCAATTTTATCAAAGGAAACAAACATTAACATTGTAGCTAGTGTTAATTGAAACTTCTCCAAGCAATTGCTAGAAACTTCCTTGGAAATGTTGGTTCTCTTATTGTAACAAGTATGATATCTAAATTCATGTGTGACAGAAACCTTGTTTTACTAAGGGAAAAGGAGCATTCTAGTTATGAAACCATCTTTACTACCAATATAGTACCACAATACAGCCACCACGTCATTGTTTCTCTGGCAAGTCAGTAATGCATGAGGTGTAATTTCAGACTAGGACATTTATCAATTGTTTATTCCTCATGAAGCCTCTAATGCTAAGAACAGAACTACTGGGTTATTTTTCCCCTTTATAAATGTCAGCTCGTGTTTTCTTTAAACACAGAACTTTGAAAGAGAGAGAGAAGAAAAGAAGGGGAACAAGCTTTGTTTTGAGTATCTCTTGTATATCCAGTGATGGTAATCACCTTCCTCCAGCAAGAGGTAATGTATGTAAACATCTAACAGAACGTAGGGCTTACAGACAGTGCTCAGTAACTGAGAGATAATTAAAACAAAGATGAAAAAGTCAATGAACCCCTCCTCTGATTGGCATTTGGCTGATGCAAGTGAGATAGGCATTTCCTCTTCTTGCTCTATAAGTGGTTATTTCTAGAAGAATCATAGAAAGGACACTGTACCAGATTGAGTTGTTTACAGACAATCTGTTGTCTCTAATTTATCTGTATGTTTCAACCAATTCAAGTAATGTATCAAGCATATTAAAAAAAAAAAAAAAAGGAAAGGAATTTCATTATTTGGAATTGTGAACAAACAGGGAAGTTGCCCCAGCTCCATGGCCCCATGTTCCTACTCCTAATCCCAGCGTAGAAGATCAGGGCCACCCCCTGGCCATACTGTTCCCTGCCCAGCTTCTGGAACCCTCCAATGATCAGCAATGGGAATGGCCTTTCCCGTAGGCTTGCTATATGCTGATCCTGTAAGACTCTTCCCATTGGGCAAGCGGGCCCTCAGCATAGATGCAGCTTACAGCAAATGCAGCTTTGATGACCCTTCTGGACTGTGATTCAGCTGTGCTACCTGGCTTTTCTCATCCTGGGGAGAAATAGAGATGTAGTGTTGAGTCTCCAGGGATCATTCTAGTGAATGCAGTGACAACCGTGGATATCAGTCCTAGGTTGTGGCAAGGGCTCAGACCTTCGTAAATGACTCAGTTACCACCTCCTGATTTAGCCTGTCCCTCTACTCCGAGGCTATTACCTCAGGCAGGAGGGTTTTCCCCTTTCTGTTGTCTCCCCTGAAACCTAGGGCAAAAGGTGAGGTTCTCATTTAACCAGACAAACATAGTCAGCTAAGATATTCTTCTGCCTGGGTCATGCTGACTGATATGAAGAAATCTGTTTTGAGTTTTTTTCTATTCATTTTAAGCCAAGACACACTCACTATCTGAACCCTAAATATGGTCTTTAAGACTTCTATTTTTCTTTGTTTACAAGGAAGATCATAATAATACTTTATAGGAAAATTCCTGATATACAGACTGATATCTACATTGCTTTTTCTCATCCTCCAAGTTGAAATACATACAAACTGAGCCTTAAAAATATCTAAGAAATTTTTATATAATACTATACGGGAAACATTTGTTCATTCAATAAATAACAAACACTTTCGTAAGTGTCAGTGGTGCACAAGACAAAAACAGCCACTGCCCTCAAGGAACTAATCATCTGTCTTCAGAATCTTCAAAGGACTAAAAGATTTTGCCATCCCAAATGCCTTTTAAAATAAAAAACATCTCATCTAGTGTCAGTCCCACAGTAGAGGCTCAGCAGTGGTTAATTAATGATGAAGAACAATTAGTCCCCCCTTGAAACTGACTCAGTATTCCAGAAATGTCACTGTTTAAATGTGGCCTACATTTTTACATCTTTTCTTATCAAAGTGACACTTCATCTCAGCACATTGGCTGCAGTGTGCACGCAGGTACCTAACTGAAAGTGTAAAAATGCACCTTTCAGCACGCTGAGGATGCAGATGCTGACATTTATTTTGCCTGTACTTTCGGGGTAGAATTATAGTTCCATAGAGAAGGAGAAAGAGGGAAGTCTGGGCTATACTGTAGACAAATATAAGCCTACCAGTTATGAGCAACTTATCCTCTACCTCATTAATCCCAGGTCTTGAAGTGACTTAAGTAAAAAGTGGAGGCCTCCCTTGGGGTCAGTGTGGGGCCTCAGCAGTCTCAGCTCCTAGATGTATCAGACCCAGAGGTCTACCATAGCTGCAGATATTGCTCAGTACGCTGTAGCCTTACATGTTGAAAGTTTCCCTTGGCCTTCTAACAGGGCTTCCTTCTAACAGGACTTCCATGAGTTGAAATTGGTTGAGGTCCAATTGTCCAGTTGGACAAAATACTCTATGCTCCAATAGCACTTATCTTCCCATTACCCCATTCCATCTCTTGCTTCAGGACCTTTATACACGGCTGGGCTTTACCAAAGCCCATCCCACCCCCACCACCATCAACACATACACACACGCAAACACACACACACGTCTTCACCAGGGAAAATTCTTAATTATGCTTAAATGCTCGGACCAAATACCCATTCCCCTATGTCAGTGTCCTAGGGGCAGGACTCCCATAGCCTGGCGTTCATAATTCTATTCTGAAACTTAACACACTATGTTGTAATACATCTATTTACGTACAGTTTCCCCAACTTATCAATGAAATCCTCAAGGATAGAGACCAAAACCCATTTACCTTTTATCCTCAAAGCCTCACAGGGTGCTTAGACTACATTAAGTACTTATTAAATACTTTAATTTAATCAAATAGGTATTAAATGAATAAACATGTGGATGTGTGAAACAAACCCACCCCATTCAAGTTTGCTTCCTAACCCCACCATCACAAGGGTCACCTGTCAGGACAACCATCATCAGGTGGAGCCAGCTTCACTGGACCTGAAGTTAATCCTTAGAAGGACACTCTGAGAACTTCTGGCCATTAGGGAGATTTAGGGATGTTAGCAGAAGCCATAAGTTTTTTTAAAATACAGATAAAATATATATAAATATTAATAGATATTCCAAGAAGCTCTGGTGCTTTGGGGAAAAATATGTGGATTTCAAGGAAAAGAAATATTCCATCTCTGGCACAATCTCAAGTACCAAGAGCTGAGTCTTCTTAATGAAGTGTTAACAAAGTGTCAGCATAGACCAAAATGCTGCTGATTTGCACAGTCCTGGTTAACAGTGTTAAAGTAGGATTGTGTGGATGTTAAATCCTGTTTATTTTATAGAGCTAAAATGCCTAAGATTATTGATTCCTTGTGGAGATGCTTAGTACAGAGTAGTCTAGGAAATTAAAAGAGGTTCATTTGGTTGTTTTAGAATGGTTATAATTCTCATTTTCAAACACAATGCATTTCTTAATTGTACTCAAAAACTAAAATATTGTATGTCCTTGAATTTCACAGACAACCCCTTGGTCCTGAAAATTTGAGGATTTAATCACTAGGCCCAAAGTCACCAAACCCAACCATTCACTCTCCATCACAGAAGTACTGGAGATAAGGCATAAATGCCAATGACCAGATTCCATTGCTGATTTTTGGAATACAGAGTAATTACCTTCTGAAATAGACTACATCTGTAAGGTAGCTTAAAAATATATATATAATATATATTTATATTTTACATAAATATATGTTAATATGTTTTAATATGTATGATATATATTTATTTAATATGTAATATATTAAATATAAATCATACTTTATATTAAATATAACAATAAATTATATAAATTATAATTCTGTATGTAAATATAAACTATAAATATATTAATAATACATAAATATATTTAAATATAAATACATTATATATTTATTTCATATATAAATATATTGATAAATTAAATTATATATTATATATAATATATGTAAAATTATTCCAATTTGACCTCCTAAGTGTTTTCCAGAAAATATTCTTTTGTTCTATCCCTACTACTTCCTTGGCTTAAACCCTTATTATTTCTCTTCTGGACCCCTCCCACAACCCCTTAACTTCAGAACTTTCTCTCTTGAATCCATCCTCCAATCAGTCACCACCATGATTTATCTAAAATCCAAATATAATTTTTAGGTTTAAATCCCTTTAATGGCCCCACCACTGTCAAAGACAAGACAATGGCTTGTCTTTGAATCTTATCTCCAATGACCCTATGTCTGGCTTTTTATACTCCAAAATACCTGAGTAGTCTTAGTCCTTTACACAGAGCATGATGGTTTTTGTTTGTTTGCTTGCTTTGTAGTTTGGGGTTTTTTTTGTTGAACCTGCATGGCTTTCACTCAGAATTTTTTCCTCATGTTAGCCTTTAAGACTTCAAGACTGAGCTTGGGTGTAACCTTCTCCTTAAAGCCTTCTCTCATCCCTCATGATGTGTGGAGTTCCCTTACTATGCATTACGATGTATTCTTAGTATGTATTCTTTAAGGCCTTGATCTTATATCCAGCCTTATTCTGACTACTTTATTGTTTTATGTTCTTATCTGTCCACTAGACAGTGAGCTCCATGAGGGCATGACCTATGTTTTGTTTATCCCCCAAACCTAATACACTGCCTGGCAGATAGTTGTTGAGTGAATGAATGAATGGAGACATTCGTGATCACTTCTAACTGTTCTTAAAAAAAAGATGTGTTAAATTCTTAGGCAAGAGTGACTAGGCTGAAGTCCTCTGACCTGCTCTTGCTTCATTCTTTTCTGCACTGTTCATTTATGTCACCAATTCCCATAATTACACCTTTCCCGTCTCCTTTTCTACAGTTTTTAAAATTAATTCCAAGAGTTAACAATTTCAGGATGATCTTCATTACCTCTATTTTTATAGCTTTAAATGTGGCTGAACTTAATTTTCTACTGTATAAGAAGTCTGTGCAGGGCAAGAATATAAGGCTTGCCTCTCCAATACATACATGGTGAAACCGTTTGCTTTAATTTTCTCTCTTGCTTAGTTATTACAGAGACATCTTGGCTTCCTGATCTTTCTGATATAATTCCTAACTTTAATATTACCTGGAAAACGTCCCTCACTGAGCAGAAAGAACTACTTCTGCATTGGTTCTTGCATTACAATAACGTATAAGCAGCTAAAATACAACAATGAATAGGATATAATCCTGCCTTCAGGGGGTTTATATATTTGTGAAGAAATAAGACAAGAAACCAGACAAATACAACTCAGTTGTGAAAAATGTTCTAACTCTCACCAGAAAGTGACTTTTTGAGGTGGAGTGCCATAGGCAGGGAGCTGGAGTAAAGGAGACCTACAGATCCCTGGAATCACATCCCAACCACTCTAAGGCTGTGCCACAGCTCTATCCTATGTCCAATATGGGGAATGACCATTGGTATCCTGGAAGTGATCAGCATATATATTTTAGCTCTTCCACCACACAGCAAAATAAGCAAGGCACTGGTGTTGTCTTAACAGGATTTCCTGTTAAGAGGGTGTTTAATTCTTGGGACAGAATTTCAGGGGACTTGAAGGCACTCTCTTGAATTCCTAAATGTGCTTGTCTAGAAAAGTGTCAGAATTATCTGGCCCTGGTTTATCTTGGTGCACAGCTCAGAACAACAACTCCCCTCTCTAAGAATTATAAAAGTGGTGACAACCAATCTATGTTTCAGAAAAGAGCAAGCTGGCCTTCTTAATCATGTTAATCAACTGGTATTAATGATTAACAAAACCCTTAAGAAACATGGGTGAAGCTTAAAATGGGGGTGGAGAAATTAGCAAACATTTATTCATATATTTGTATATTTATTCATTTGATAGACTCTTATGGAGAGACCACTGGTTGTCAGGAAACGTGGTAACAGGTAGAGAGACAATCATGAATAAGATACAACTCCTACCCTCAAAGGGCTTATCATTTAGAAGTTTCGGAAAACCACAGTTATAATAGAATGCTCCAAGTGCACAGGATGCCATGGGAACATAGGAGGGTCAGTTAGCCCAGGCCTGGGGGATCATGGAGAGCTTCTCAGTCAAGGCAACCTCTATACTCAAGCTTGAAGGAATAAGAGAAGGGTTTAGGGACCCTACCTTGCATTTGCCCTTGGTTAGCCCAGACTTTCCTTGCATATCCCTGCGCGTTCATCATGTACTGCAGAGGTCCTAATGATCCTCTCCTGAGATAAAGATGCTTTGCCAAGGCACAGAGCAGGGCTAGCCACGGAGTTGGCTTACAGGTGTGATGCAGTCTTGCTAAATGAACACTAGTCCCAGTTGAAGTGGTTAGAGTAGATAAAAATATGCAAATGCTTAATTCATGCAAACTTATTAATAAAGACAGTCTTCATAGAGACCACAAACCTTTTTCTCTAAACTTCTGAGGCATAAAAGTCCTTTTTTGACCCCTGGAAATCAGCATTTACTTGTGCCTGATTGAATGAACCAGGAACAATGAAGAATAAAATTACTTATAAATAACTTTAGTGATTGGTCCTGATTGGTTCTGGAATGAACAGTTGTTAGATACTTCATGTTTGTCTGTAGGAAGATTTTAGTATTATTTTATGTGATTTTTTTATTGTTTTTTAACCACAATGCAAAAATCAGACATGAACATTTTAAGGTACCTCACTAAACAGTTGTCATTGTTCCAGCACAAAATCTTTTTTTATTTAACCTATTGCATCAATATATTTATGTATATGTTCTTTTTGTGATGAGCCCTTAAATTGTTGAGACTAAATATTTATCAAAATTATTCAAAATGGGTTTCATATCAAAGTGTTTATGTGGACTACTCCTAAGGGAATGGTACTGGGGAAAGGGCAAGTTCCATTTTTCACTTTGAACCTTTCAGAACTTAGACTTTCTCTTTCGTAATAGAAGGATATTATAAATATGGAGGCTCTTACCATCAAATTTTAATTCTATGATGGAACCCAGAAGAACGAGTTATACTTCCCTTGTCTGAGAATTTTTCTCTTACAGAAGACAGATAATTATAAACAAATACTACATTAAGAATCCAGGTGCGAAAAATGCTGTATTAGCACTCTCAAAAAAATGGCGGTGTGATAGGGTCCTCCCACTGCACCGCTCCCAGGGAAGGAGGTGAAGAACGCCAGCGGCTGCCTGCGAGCACGGACCGCTCACTCCGAAAACAGCATTGCGAATGACAGAGAAACAACGCCGAACGCCCAGCCCAAGAAAACAGGTACAAAATTTTCACAAAGATCGGAGGGCGCACGGAGCACAATAGAGCCCAGAGCGCAGGAAGGACGCACTCGCCAGGTCGGCGCACGCGACCTGCCCCCCAAGCGGTTACGCGCCTCCCCATACACGCAGTCAGGGACAAGCCCAGAGTTGGGACAGAGCGGTTGCTCGGGATGGCGAGCCCTGTGAAGAGGAGGAAGTAGCCAGAGCCAAACACAACTCGCAGCTGCAATATACAAAGACTGCCGAGGGCTGGGGAGGAACTGGGCGGGGACCGAGATACAGCTTTCCGGGACAGTGCGCGGGAACCCGCAGGCCGGCACTGCGCCACTAAAAGTCAGCGGGACTGGGCCCAGGAGTTTATCGGAGAGCGGGACACGCCCTTAGAGGCTGCTAGCAACTGCCGCTGCGGCCGGCGGAGAAAAACTGCGCTCCTGGCGCGATGGGAGCCCGGCTGTGCGCCAGGCTGGCAGCGGCCGCCATCTTTACAGCCGCCCGCGCGGAGCTGTGAGCCGCGTATCTAGCTCCGCCCCGCCCCGGCCTGGGGCTCTTCTGCTGGGGCGAGACAGGCTTTGCCTGTGGTGGCCGGGGACAGCTGCCTCCGTGGGTTCCAGGTGGGACGAGATCCCGGAACTGTAGCGGCAGGACCTTTGGGTATTGGAAACAGTTTGCAGCTCATCCATCTGGTTCTGCTACCCTGGCTCTGGCTTCCGACAAGTCCGCTCCGTGCTGGTCCTAGTGCCCGCCCCTCAGGTCCCAGCCCTCCTGTACCCCAGAGATCGCTCATTTTGAAGGTTGCTGGCTATAGTGACTCATTTGGTATAACTGCTGGTTCCCATGACAACCAAATACCTCAGGAGCCACAGGCTGAACCAGAGCAGCTCCCCATAATCCTGCCCACTTCAATAGGGAATTTCGCGCCATCCAAGAGCGCTTCCAGTGGCCACTACTCCCCCCTCCCTGTGGGAACATCCCCCCGGTGGAGACTGCTGGGGATAGAGACGGCCACCCGCCTCGCCTTGAGGTCTAGTGGTGGAAAAGGGGTGCACAATTGGAGATCTCCCTATCAACCAGTATCACGCGGAGACACACATCAGAAGGGCAGCCACACGTGGCTAGATGAGCAACCTCTGAGCTGTGTAGAATTTTCCCAACTCAGCTCTCACACTGCAGTCAAAGGAAATTGTGTTTCTACCTGAACCTCAGGAGGAGCAGGGTCAAAGTAACCCCTAGGAGCTACAAGGCCCCTTCCAAAGCACAGGGCTTTCGCATACCCCAACTGGGGAATCAGAGTCTGCCACGGACATAACAGAATACCTAGCTAATAGGGAGCGGAGGACTCACATCCTCAAGTACAATCCATTAGCTCAGAGCCCAAGCTGGGAGGTCATTCTCACCACACTCCACTGGGAAGAGGAGAAGACCACAGGTCAGAGTTAACTCAAGATCCACAAACTTGCTAAAACACCTAAGGCAATACAGGCCACTACTTCTCTCCCTGGCTTTGCCAAGGAACAATAATTGTGGGCCTGGTGACAGGGTCATAAACTAGCTCTAACACCCCCAGCTCTCGACCAAGAAGCCAGATGAGAAAAAAACCAGTGAAAGAACTCAGGGAACATGAAAAATCAGAGTGAAAAGTCACCCCAAAAGAAATTATCAGTTCCTCAGCAATGGATACCAACCAAATGAATGGGTAGAATGTCAGAAGAGGAATTTCGTTTATGGATATAAAAGCTCAATGAAATCAAGAGAAAATTGAATCCCAGCACAAAGAACCACAAGAAAAATGCAAGAAATGATGAAAATTCTCCAAAGAAATAGAAATATTATGGAAAATCAAATAGAAATCCTAGAAATGAAAGAAGCATCAAGGATCTACAAAACACAGTGGAAAGCCTTAAGATAGGCTAGACCATGCAGAGGAAAGATTTCAGAGCTAGAAGACAGCTCCTATGCGCTAATAAATCAGCCGAAGAGAACAACCAAAAACAAGAGGCAGGAAAAAAGCATACAAGAAATGTGGGATTATGTAAAGAGGCCAAACATAAGGATCATAGGTATCCCTGAGGGAGAGGAAGAAAATTCGCATGGGCTGGAAAATTTATTTGAAGGAATAATAGAGGAAAATTTCCATGGCTTAGCCAGAAATCTCAATATCCAAGTACAAGAAGCACACAGGACTCCTGGGAGAGTCAACGTGAAAAGGCATTCACCACGCCACATAATTATTAGACTGACCAAAGTAAACACAAAAGAGGCACTCCTCAGAGCTGTAAGACGAAAAAAGGAGGTAACCTACAAAGGGAAACCGATCAGATTAACTGCAGATTTCTCAGCTGAAACCTTACAAGCCAGAAGGGAATGGGGAGACATCATCAATCTCCTAAAACAAAACAAAGGTCAACCCAGAATTCTGTATCCTGCCAAACTAAGCTTCTTATATGAGGGAGAAATAAAGACCTTTCCAGATAAGCAATCACTGATAGAATTTGCGAAATCCAGACCGGCCTTGCAAGAAATGCTTAGACCTGCATTATACACTAAACAGAGCAACAGACACCCACCTATGTAAAACTACGCAAAAGCTAAAACCCCAGAAACCAGACTCCACAATGACGCAAGAGGTAAAACAAAAGATACCACCCAACAGAATAATCAGAAATTTACCCCAAATATCAATTCTCTCAATAAATGTAAATGGCTTGAACTGCCCATTGAAGAGACATAGGCTGGCTGAATGGATTAAAAAATACAAACCAAGTATCTGTTGTCTTCAGGAAACACACCTTACACACAAAGATGCATTCAGACTCAAGGTGAAAGGATGGAATACAATTTTTCAGGCTAATGGAAACCAATAGAAATCTGAAGTAGCCATCCTCATTTCAGATGACATAAACTTTAAAGCAATAAAAGTAAAGAAGGACAAAAATGGACACTATATAGTGGTGAAGGGAAAAATCTTACAAGAGGATTTAACAATCCTAAACATTTATGCACCCAACACAGGGGCACCCAGGTACATAAAGCAAATGCTGCTAGATCTAGACAACATAATAAACAGCAATGCCATAATAGTAGGGGACTTCAACACCCCACTGACGGAACTGGACAGATCCTCCAAACAAAAAACAAATAGAGAAATAAAAGACCTAAACAGGACTATAGAACATTTGGGCCTAACAGATATCTACAGAACACTCCACCCAAATAACACTGAATATACATTCTTCTCATCAGCTCATGGAACTTTCTCTAAAATTGACCACATCCTAGGCCACAAAACAGATCTAAACAAATTCAAAAAAATAGAAATCATTCCATGTATCTTTTCAGACCACAGCGGAATAAAATTAGATATCAATTCCAGTAGAAACTCACATCTTCCTCCAAAAACTTGGAAACTAAGCAATCTATTGCTGAAAGATTATTGGGTCAAGGAGGAGATTCAAAATGAAATCAAAAGATTCTTCGAACTAAACGATAATGGGGACACAAGTTATCAAAATCTGTGGGATACAGCAAAAGCAGTCCTAAGAGGAAAACTTATCGCCCTAAATTCCCACATCCAAAAGACAGAAAAGTCACAAATCAGTAAACTAATGAATCATCTTAAGGAAATGGAAAAGGAAGAGCAAAACAATCCTAAAACCAGCAGAAGAAAAGAAATAACCAAAATTAGAGCAGAATTAAATGAAATCGAGAACAAAAGAACAATACAGACGATCAATGAAACGAAAAGCTGGTTCTTTGAAAAGATAAACAAAATAGACAGGCCACTTGCCAGGTTGACCAGAAGCAGAAAGGAAAGGACTCTAATAAGCTCAATTAGAAATGAAAAAGGAGAAGTCACAATGGATACCATGGAAATACAAAACATCATCTTTGAATACTACAAAAATCTCTATGCCCACAAACACGAAAACGTGGAGGAAATGGGCAAATTCTTAGAAACACACTACCTCCCTAGGCTCAACCAGGAAGAAACTGAATTTCTAAACAGACCAATATCAAGCACCGAAATTGAAGCAGTAATTAAAAATCTACCCACAAAAAAAAGTCCCGGACCAGATGGGTTCACACCTGAATTCTACCAAGCCTACAAAGAAGAACTGGTGCCTATACTGCAGAAATTATTTGAAAATATCCAGAAGGATGGAATCCTCCCAAACTCATTCTACGAAGCCAATATCACCTTGATACCAAAGCCAGGAAAGGACACAACAAAAAAAGAAAACTACAGACCAATATCCCTTATGAATATAGATGCAAAAATTCTCAATAAAATCCTTGCAAACCGAATTCAAATGTACATCAAAAAAATAATCCATCATGATCAGGTGGGCTTCATTCCTGAGATGCAGGGATGGTTCAACATACGCAAATCTATAAATGTAATTCACCATATAAATAAAAGCAAGAACAAAGATTATATGATCCTTTCAATAGATGCAGAAAAGGCTTTTGACAAAATCCAACACCCTTTTATGATAAGAACTCTTAACAATATAGGCATAGATGGCTCATTCCTAGAAACTATTAAAGCCATATACGATAAACCCACAGTCAATGTCATACTGAATGGGGAAAAATTGAAGGCATTCCCCCTTAAAACTGGCACCAGACAAGGGTGTCCACTATCTCCACTTCTTTTCAACATAGTGCTGGAAGTCCTGGCCACAGCAATTAGACAAGACAGAGGAATCGGGGGCGTCCAGATGGGGGCAGAAGAGGTCAAACTTTCACTATTCGCAGATGATATGATATTATACATAGAAAACCCGAAAGATTCAACCAAGAGATTACTGGAATTGATAAATGAATTCAGCAAAGTCTCAGGATACAAAATTAATACACACAAATCCATAGCCTTCATATATGCTAATAACAATCAAGCCGAGAAACAAATTAAAGATGCTATACCTTTCGCAATAGCAACAAAGAAAATTAAATATTTAGGAATATATCTAACTAAGGAGGTCAAAGACCTCCTTATAGAGAGAATTATGAAACACTGAGAAAGGAAATTGCAGAGGATGTAAATAGATGGCAAGCCCTACCATGCTCTTGGATAGGCAGAGTCAACATAGTAAAAATGGCTTTGCTACCTAAATTAATTTACAGAATCAACGCAATCCCTATCAAAATACCAACATCATTTTTTGCCGATCTAGAAAAAATAATTCTACGCTTCGTGTGGAACCAGAGAAGACCCCGTCTAGCCAAAGCAATCTTAAGCAAAAAGAACAAATTGGGAGGCATCTGTCTACCAGACTTCAAACTATACTACAAGGCTATAGTAACCAAAACTGCATGGTATTGGCACAAGAACAGAGACGTAGACCAATGGAACAGGACTGAGAACCCAAATATAAAACCAACCTCATACAGTCACCTGATCTTTGACAAATTCCAGAAAAACGTACACTGGGGAAAAGAATCCCTATTCAACAAATGGTGCTGGGAAAACTGGATGGCCATATGTAGAAGACTGAAACTAGACCCACACCTCTCACCTCTCACAAAAATCAACTCACAATGGATAACAGATCTAAACCTAAGACATGAAACCATAAGAATTCTCGAAGAAAACGTTGGAAAAACTCTTATGGACATTGGCCTAGGCAAAGAATTTATGAAGAAGGCCCCCAAAGCAATCACAGCAGCAACAAAAATAAATACATGGGACCTGATCAAATTGAAAAGCTTCTGCACAGCCAAGGAAACTATCACTAGAGTGAACAGACAACCTACAGAATGGGAGAAAATATTTGCATGCTACACCTCTGATAAAGGGCTGATAACCAGAATCTATACAGAACTTAGGAAAATCAACAAGAAAAAATCAACAACCCCATTAAAAAATGGGCAAAGGACATGAACAGAAACTTCTCAAAAGAACACAGAATAATGGCCAGCAAACATATAAAAAAGTGCTCAACTTCTCTAATCATCAGGGAAATGCAAATCAAAACCACAATGAGATATCACTTAACTCCAGTGAGATTGGCTCATATCAAAAAATCCCCAAATAACAAATGTTGGCGGGGATGTGGACAGATAGGAACACTCATACACTGCTGGGGGGACTGCAAATTAGTACAACCTCTATGGAAAAGAATATGGAGATACCTCAAAGAATTAAAAGTAGAATTACCATTTGACCCAGCAATCCCACTACTGGGTATTTATCCAAAAGAAAAAAAGACATTTTATAATAAAGATATCTGCTCTCGAATGTTCATAGCAGCACAATTCACAATTGCAAAGTTGTGGAAACAACCCAGGTGCCCATCAATACACGAGTGGATCAATAAAATGTGGTATATGTATACCATGGAGTATTACTCAGCAATAAGGAACAACAGTGAATTAACACATCTGGTATTATCCTGGTTGGAGCTAGAACCCATTCTTCGAAGCGAAGTGTCACAGGATTGGAAAAACAAGCACCACTGGTACTCACCATCAAACTGGTACTAACTGATGAACACTTACATCACACAGGGCAATAACATTCATCTGAGGGTGGGCGGGCGGGAGGGGGGTGGAAGGGATGGGAAAAACTCTCACTGAATGGATGTGGGGAGCACAGTTTGGGAGACGACCACGACTGTGGCTCTGACACGGGCAGAACAGGGGCAATGTGTATGGCCAAAGTGTTGTACCCCCATGATATTCTGAAATTAAAAAAATAAATTTAAAAAAAAAAAAAGAATCCAGGTGCAACATTGGATTTAAAATTAAGCTCCTGTGTTATTTCCATAATCCCCCTTTGCTGTGGGTGTCAGAGGTATAGCATATGAAAGCTGAAACATTATCAGTAAAAGAATCATAAAAATAAGTGAGCAGATAATTGTATGAACACCAGTTTAATCTCTCAAACAACTGCCACCAGCACTGACATAACTTCATTTATGAGTCAAATACGCAAACAGGGCTGACTTTAAACTTCCAAAGCACACTCTGTTCTCCAAATCTTAGAATTATGGCCTTTTAAAAAGAAGAGCCGTAAAAAGACATGGAAATATTTCTAAGGGCAACATAAGTAAGGTGAAATAGATTTTTTAAAAATCATGTCCATTCTACATAGTACCAGGCCAAAGTACTTGAAAACATACATCAGGGCACTAGCTGAGGGTGAAAAATCTCATCTATGGAAACACAGAGATTTCTATGATATGAAACATTATTGACAATTGAATCTGAAATAGATTGAACAGAGGGAATGGCACAAGTGATATGCTAAAGTAGAATCATGATTAGGTTGTTTTACCAGCTTAAGCACTACATGCTACTATAAACCACTCTGGTCCAGGAAATCAGAAATGAGAGTTCTAGTAATGCCTATGCTACTAACTGCAGCCTTAGGAAAGACACTTCACCTCCGTGACATGAAGATGATACTTGTCCTTTGTGCATTATAAAGCACAGAACTTGAGGAGTGCAACCAAGCATTTCTCGGAAGCGCTTGAGGAAAGACAGAGCTCTTTTATAAGGGAAATAACAACTTTACCTATAGATACTCCTGTTTCCCAAGCCTCTACTAAAATGGCTTGACCCTCTGACTTGGCAAGAATATGAGTAAATCTTTTAATTTTCATAACATAATGATAACTGTGCCTCCCTCATGTCTAGTATCTAAAGCATATGGCTTTCACATTAGCTAACAGCAAAGAATAGTTATACCATGGGTAGTTGTAAGAGAATTCAATCATGAATTGTCTATGAGCCAGCACCTGCCAAGGGCTGTCTTAAGACACCTGATATTTTAAAAAGACAGTCTAATGGACATGCTAAATATCCTTCCTTCTAGATTCTAAAATTTTAAGTTAGATCATCAGGAAGCAACATACTTAGTCCAAATTATCTCAGTTCTCCATAGAAATGCCTTCACTGATTGATGATATAAGGTTTTGCCCTGAGCCTTTACAGAAGGTTGGTATGAAAACCTTCTCATCAGTATTTCTGTTGTTTTTGGAAATCTATTGCCAGGCAGTATCCACTATGCTTGCAAATATAAGTTTAAAAGGGCTCACAGAAATTCACATTTAACTAAATTCCAAGAAAAGGTTTGTTTCTGTCTATAAATGTATATGTTTTCTGTTGTCCGCAGTGACCATTAGGTAACTAATAAGCTTACCTTTTTGCCTTAGGTATCAGGAAACTGGGAGCTAAATTCAAATATAACTTAGAAACTAACTCACCTTAGGTTATAGCACTTTATTCTTGGTGCTTTTTTAGGTAGTGGTTCTTCTACTCCAATCATCACATACCCATTTTACCCATGTTTAAGTTGGAAGCTACTTTCTTTAATTTTCAAATTTTGGATGCATACAGAGGGTAAGTAGAAAAGGAACCAGAATTCATTGAACATTACTCTGTCCCAGGTAATTTACATATATAACTGTAGGTATTTCCCAATAACCCCATATCGATGTGGAGAAACTTCAAGATGGCTGACTAGGAGCATTTCATGCCTGCCTCCTGCACTTAGAAGAACTAAAATGGTGTATAGACAATCACACTTTGAATACATTATCCAAGCGAGAATGCTGGAATTCAACAGAAAAGTGATAGGAAACACCAAAAGCAAAGAAAGAGAAGGAAGAGAGGCAGCCTGCTTGGCCAGGATCAGCTGAGAGCCAGGTGTGACTTCCCAAGGTGGGGAAAGGGTGAGCAAAAGACTTTAGGCAGCCCACATCTTCACTATGGAATTGTGCAATCCTGGCCACAAGAGAACCCCTCAATCCTCCCAAGCCTAGAAATAATATGACAAACTTCCAGGAGACCATGGCACAGAACTGCTCCAGGAGGGAGATTGTGCTGGGTACCACACCCTCTCTGAGACATCAACAGCTAAAGCAAGGTAATAATACCATAATGGAATAAAAGTAGAAATTAATAACAAGAGGATCTTTGTAATCTATAAAAATCTATGGGAATTAAACAACATGCTCCTGAATTAACATTGGGTCTATGAAATAATTAAGATGGAAATCAAAAAAATTTCTTGAAACAAATGAAAATGAAAACATAACATATGAAAAACCTGTGGGATACAGGTAAAGCAGTACTAAAAGGGAAGTTTATAGCAATAAATGCCTACATCTAAAAAGTAAAAAAATTAAAAATTAACAATCTAACAAAGCACCTAAGGCCTAGAAGGGCAAGAACAAACCAAACCCAAAATTAGCACAAGAAGAGAAATAATAAAGATCATAGCAGAACTAAAATAGAGACTTAAAAAAACAATACAAAGGATCAATGAAACAAAACTTGGTTCTCTGAAAACATAAACAAAATTAATAAACCGCTAGCTTTGAGTGGCCAAGAAAAGAAGAAGACCCCAGTAAACAAAATCAGAAATGAAAAAAGAGACCTTACAACTGATAGCACAGAAATACATCATCAGAGACTATTATGAACAGCTGTATGCTGACAAATTGGAAAACTTAGAGGAAATGGATAAATTCCTGGAAAGATACAACCTATCAAGATTGTATCAGGAAGAGATAGAAACCTGAACAAAGGAAGGGGCAAAAACCCACCTAACAGGTACAATGAACACTTTTCGTTGTACATTTATAGCCCTGACTCAAACAATATAGCAAAAACATTTTCACCCCCTTAATATTTTGAAATAGACAATAAAAATTAAAAAAAAGAAAACCTGAACAGACCAATAATGAGTAGTGAGATTAAGTCAGTAATAAAAACTCTCCTATCAAAGAAAAGCCCAGGACCAGATGGATCGACAGTCAAATTCTACCAAAAGTACAAAGAAGACCTAAGAACAATCCTCCTGAAACTATTCAAATGATCGAAGAGAAGGGAATTCTCACTAACTCATTTTATGAGGCCAGTATCACCCAGATACCAAAACCAGACAAGAACATACGAAAAAAAAAAAAAAACTACAGGCCAATATATCCCTGATAAACATACATGCAAATATCCTCAACAAAGTACCAGCAAAGCAAATCCAGCAGAACATCAAAAAGATAATATAGCACAATCAATCAAGTGGGATTTATACCAGGGATGCAAGGATGGTTCAATATATGCAAATTAATAAATGTGATACATCACATCAATAGAATGAAGGACAAAAATCATAGGATCATCTCAATAGATGCAGAAAAAGCATTTGATAAAATTCAACATCTCTTCATGGTAAAAACTCTAAACAAACTAGGAATAAAAGGAACATACTTGAAATAATAAAGGCTATATATTTAAAAACCCACTGTTAACATCATACTGAATGGGGCAAAGTTGAAATACTTTCCTCTAAGAACTGGAACAAGACACAGATGCCCAATTTTGCCACTACTATTCAACATAGTACTGGAAGTCCTAGCCAGAGCAATCAGGCAAGAGAAGGAAATAAAGGGTATCCAAATTAAAATCAAGGAAGTCAAATTGTCCCTCTTTGCTCATATGATCTTACATCTGAAAAAGCTTAAGGACTCCACCACAAAACTCCTATATTTGGTAAGTGAATTCAGTAAAGTTGCAGGATACAAAATCAATGTACAAAAATCAATAGCATTTCTATACACCAATGAGATCTAGCAGAGAAAGAAATCAAGAAGCAATCCTATTTACAACATCTACAAAAGGAAATAAAATACTTAAGCCAGGCACAGTGGCTCACACCTGTAATCCCAGCACTCTGGGAGGCTGAGATGGGAGGATCATTTGAGGCCAGGAATTCAAGACCAGCATGGACAACATAGTGAGACCCTGTCTCTACAAAAAATAAAAATAAATTAATTAATTAAATACTAGGAATAAAAATTTAACCAAGAAGGTGAAATATCTTTACAAGGAGACCTACAAAACACTGATGAAAGAAATTGAATATGACACAAATAAATGGAAAAATATCTCATGCTCATGGATCAGAACAATTAATACCATTAAAATGACCATATTGCCCAAAGCAATCTACAGATTCAATGTAATCCCTATCAAAACACCAACGTCATTCTCAGAGAATCAGAGAAACAAATCCTAAAATTCATATGGAACCACAAAAGAGCTCAAATAGCCAAAGTAATCCTGAGCAAAAAGAACAAAGCTAGAGGAGTCACATTACCTGACTTCAAAAGTAACTAAAACAGCATGGTATTGATATAAAAATAGACACATAGACCAGTGTAACAGAATAGAGGACTCAGACATAAAGCCACATATTTACAGCCACCTGACTTTTGACAAAGTTGAAAAGAACTTACACTGGGGAAAGGACACCCTCTTCAATAAATGGTGCTGGGGAAATTGAATAGCCACACACAGAAGAATAAAACTGGACCCCTATTTCTCACCATACAAAAAAAATCAGCTGAAAATGGATTAAAGATTTAAATGTAAGACCCAAAACTATAAAAATACTAGAAGAAAACCTTTGGAAAACTCTCTTGGACATTGGTCTAGGCAAAGAATTTATGGCTAAGACTTCAAAAGCACAGGCACTATAAACAAAAATAGAAAAATGGACTTAATTAAGCTAAAAAGCTTCAACACAGCAAAATAATCAAAAGAATGAAGAGACAACCTGTTTAGTGGGAGAAAATATTTGCAAACTATTTGTCTGATAGGGGACTAATATCCAGAATATACAAGGAACACAAACAACTTATTAGGAAAAAAACAAATAGTCCAATTAAAAAGTGGGCAAAGGACATGAATAAATCTTTCTCAAAAGAAGACATACAAATGGCCAACAGGTATATTAAAAAAAATTCTCAACACCACTAATCATCAGGGAAATGCACATCAAAATTACAATGAGATATCATCTTACCCCAGTCAGAATGGCTACTATTAAAAAGACAAAAAATAGCAGATCTTGGTGATGATGTGGAGAAAAGGGAACACTTATACACTGTTGGTGGGAGTTTAAACTAATACAGCCACTATAGACAACAGCATGGCGATTTCTAAAAAAACTAAAAATAGAATTATTATTCAATCCAGCAATCTCACTACTGAGTATCCTCCAAAAGGAAAAGAAACAATATATCAAAGGACACCTGCACTCCCGTGTTTTTGCAGCACTATTCACAGTAGCAAATATAAGGAATCAACCTAAGTTTTCATCAGTGGATTACTGGATAAAGAAAATATGGTATATTTACACACTGGAATACTATTCAGCCATGAAACAGAATGAAATCATGTTATCTGCAGCAAGATGGATGGAACTGGAGGTCATTATCTTACATGAAATAAGCCGACAAAAAGACAAATATCAGATGTTCTCATTTATATGTGGGAGCTAAAAAGTTTGATCACATGGAAGTAGAGAGTGGAAAGATAGAGAAGAGACTGGGAAGGGTAAGTCGTGTGGGGGAGGATGAAGAGAAGTGGGTTGGAGTGTATAAACACACAATAAGATAGAAGAAATAAATGTAATGTTTGAAAGCAGAGTAGGGTGACTATACTTAATAAAAATGTGTTGTACTTGGGTGATGGACATCCTAAATACCCTGGCTTGATTACTGTGCATTATATGCATGCAACAAAATTTCACATAAATTTGTACAAATAAAAAAATAACACCATATTCTGGTTTAAAGATGAGGTTCAGATATATTAATTAACACAATCAACATTACAAAGCTAGTAAGAGTCAGGGCTTATTTGAACCCAATTTTTTCTGGTATTGTCTAAAGAAAATGCTCTATTGTATGTGTGTTTGTGTGTGTGTGTGTGTATAAAATATTAATTATTATAATAAGCTAATTTTGTGCTTGATTATTAAGTTAATTAATTACTAAATACCTATGCCCCTTTGTACTATTGTAGTGAGGGTAAAATAAAACTAAGTACATGAAAGTACTTTGAAAGAATTTTAAAATGGTATTGAAATGTGAAGTGCCTTATTCTCTATTACTCTTATATTGATAATTATAACACTTGAATTACAATATCCAAATCTAAAGGTTTTATTGAGTATGCAATTCTAAATCTTAAGTGTTCCATGGTTCACTCTATCAGTACTCAACAATGATTTTTAACTAACTGGTGAGCCAAAAAGTGTTTTGGTAAAAGTCCCTCAGATGTAAAATAGTTTATGCAAGTTCACCAACAAATGACATTCTAAAGTGAACTTCAGCTCATAAAATTTCTGTTCTGTTAAAGAAATTATTCTTACACGATACCTATAGTACCTTCCTGCAAGCCATGTGAAGCCATCCATTTGTAAATCCTACACTGGTCCTCTGGCCTGCAAACAGGTATTTTCTAATGGTGAGTATGTCAAAAAAAAAGAAGGACAGAGAAATTGTTCCTTTCCTATGTCCTGAGAAACAACTTCAGACTTTATGAAATGATCAACCGTCTCTAAACACAGACAAGAACAGTCTCTTCACTCTGTCATCTCAGCTCAAATCCTCAGCCAATATTAAAGTGCAACCTCATCATGCTTGATCCTATTTCATTAATAAGTTTCACTCTCTCTTCTCTTTCCAGCTCTTTATCCTTCCAGAAAATGACTTTCACTATTTCAACTCTTGATACTAATTGTATTTTTCATTTTGTGTGTTATCCCTATTTCCTTTAGCTTGTCAGTAAGAAAATACTTTAAAACATACTACATTAGAAAGCACAAATATTCTTCTGAGCTTCAATAGCAAGTATCACACAATGAAAACATCACTGTAATGGAAAGATTTTTGGTGCTGCTTCATTATTAAAAAGAAAACAACTCAGGAAGTAGACTGCAGGACTTGGTGCTGTTTAAATAAAGCTTAATTCCTTCAGTAGGACATTTAGCAAACTGTAGACAAAATATTTTCTTGATCTTATTTTTAACTTAATGAATTGCGGTAATATCCTCACCTAATCCTTTCCTATACTTTATTACTGGTGTTTGGGGTAAGTGTTTCTTATCTTACTTTTATTTGTTTTACCAAAGGTCCATGAACATTGACTAAAACATATGGTGAGAAAAGTCATGTAGGCTTCTGGTGTTCGATAAATTATAAATACAAATGACATAATAATAACATGTGGATAGAGTGCATCAAGATGGCAGCCCCGGTGGATATGGAGTTGAAAAAGCCCTTCACAGAGCTTCAAGCCAAAGTTATTGACACTCAACAGAAGGTGAAGCTTGCAAACATACAGATTAAACAGCTAACCAGAACGAAAAAGCATGCACATCTTACATATACAGAGATTATGACTTTGGTAGATGAAACTAACATGTATGAAGGTATAGGAAGAATGTTTTGTCTTCAATCCAAGGAGGTAATTTACAATCAGCTGTAAGTGAAATAGAGAATAGCAGAAGAAAAAATTAAAGAACGGGGACAGAAAAAAATCCTACCCAGAGCGGAGCATTAAGGAAGCTGAAGACAACATCCTGGAGACGGTGATGGCACGAAGGGCCCAGTAGGGAGCCACCAGGGGAAGCTCTTCCTCCTGACCCCTGCTCTGATGGACATTTTATCTGGATGGCCAGCAGCCTCACATTTTCTATATCATCCTGAGCCCCCTTCAGATCCCAACGCTATAATTTTCACCCTGGCTCTGCCTGCCACCCTGCCCAGATACTCTTCTTTCCTTGGGTGAGCCACGAACTCCCAGGAGAGCGAAGTTGGGAGCCAGGACAGAGAGGGAAGCTCTCCCTGAGCCTACCACTACACACACTGATCAGACCAATAAAAGGCATCTGTCCCCAAAAAAATAAAAATAAAAAAAATAACATGTGGCCCTTGAAACCAGGGTAAGAAAGACTGTTCCAGGCAATCACCGACACACTATTTTAAAGAAGTAGCAGAAAAAGAAGTTGGGGTTGCAGAGATGAGAAGTGTCATCCCTTTCTGAGAAGAGTAGCTCTGATTCAAAAGACCAACTAGGGGGGAACTGCCTGCTGAGCATTCAGTCTAGGAAGCTCCACTGCTCCTTTAAAGCCAGTACGAACACAGAAAATGTAGCAAAAAAAAAAAGCATTGTAGTATGCTTGTCAGATTCCCTGGAAGTGGAGCCTGAGACAGAGATTAGGCGTGCAATCTGTAAAGGAGGGAAGAAAGCAAAACGGAGGGGAGAGAGAACTAAGTAAGAATGTAGCGTCAAGTGATGTCTAACCTTGATCTGACGCTTCCAGTATAGGTGAGGCTCTAAACAGGAGTCAGGAGGCTTTTTCTGTAAAGGGCAGGATAGAGTGACTTGCACCTACTCAACTGTGCCATTATAGCATGAAAGCTACCATAGACAATAAAATAAGTGAGGCTGGCTTTGTTCAAATAAAACTTTATTTACAAAAACAGGCAATAGGCCAGATTTGGCCCAGGGGCCATAACTTGCTGACTCCTTCTCAGAGTGTAAATCACACCAGAGTTGCCACCTTCTCCCGACCCCAGAGGTGGGGAATTTGGGCTTTAGTACCCTGTATCAGTCATAAGCTGTGGTGCTGAGGTGGAGGTGGTGCCTAAACTCCCAGTAACAGTTGTTCCCATCAGCCAGGACAGTGTTTCTCAACCTTCCCTGTGAATCAGTATCACGTGCAGGGCTTGTTTTAAACACAGATTTCTGGGCCCAACCCTAGAGTGTCCATTTCAGTAGTTCTAGCTGGAGCCTGAGAATTTGCATTTCTAGCAAGTTTCCAGGTGATGTTAACGCTGCTTATTTGGGAGCCACTCTTTGAGGCCACTGAGCTATGACCAATTGGCAGCATGGAAAGATGCAGATTTTAAAAATATACCTCTGGGCCAGGTGCAGTGGCTCATACCTGTAATACCAGCACTTGGGAGGCTGAGGCGGGAGGATCTATTGAGCCCCAGAGTTTGAGACCAGCCTGGGCAACACAGTGAGACCTCGTCTGTACAAAAAAAATTTAAAAATTAACCAGGCATGGTGGTGTGCACCTTTAGTCCTAACTACTTAGGAGGCTGAGCCAGGAAGATCTCTTGAGCCTGGGAGTTGGAGGTTGCAGTGAGCTGTGATCATGCCACTACCCTCTAGTTTGGGTAACAGAGTGAGACCGTGTCTCACACAAAATATATATATGTATATATCTCTGGATAAGAAAATATGCTTATTCATACTACACTCTCTTTTTGAGGGGGCTGCTCATTCTTGAACTGTCCTTCTTGCCTAAACTACACTGGTCCAGCTACTTCTTAACACTTAGTTATAGTCTTCTGAATAGCTATACTTATTTATATGTGTTTTCTACCACGTGTTTATTGATGCATCATTGGTATTCATTGGCATATTAATCTTTGTTAGGTTTTAATCTTCTTGAAAGCACAGACCATGGTATTTTCCTAATTTTATAACTGACACTATCAAGGGAAGAGGATTCTGTGCACTTCATAGCTGGTTTGAATCAATATTTCCCCAGGATAAATGCAACTGGAGGCATATAGAAAATAAGAGTTGCTTTATTTAGTTCTTCTCATGACTTCTATCTTGTTCTTTTCCTATTTCTGTTTTCATAAAATATACTCTTAAACAATTGACATTAAAAGCGTAAACATTGACTCTCTCACTAAATTTGTCCTCATACATATTACAGCCCCAGTATTGATGCCTTCCCATGGGCACTCTAATCCTGACTCGTAGATTCATTGCAAAGAGACTAAAGCAGAAAGAAAAATTAAAATTGTGCCTCATGACTCCTATAGTCCAAGGGCAAAAAAAATAGATCACTTTGTCCTGAACTCTGTATCTAAATTTTGACTCTATCTTTCTTGATATCCCTGAAGGCAAATCAGAAAAATATGGCTTATAGGTGTGACTAGTTAACTAGCTAGACCAGTTTCTACCATGAAATTAAGTCTATCTCAAGGGTAATGATTGGTAGAGTTATTTCAACCTCAACAGTTCAGATACTAACACAAGCACATATGAACACACACACACATACACACACACACAAACACAGTGTAGGCCAAGGAATACTATCCTATCTGTATGCTGGCCCAACTGGCCAGAGCTTGAAATTGGGAATGGAAGGGATAAATAAAATGAGGGGAATTATATTCTATAGACGAAAGCAATTCAAGCTACAGTAGCAAGGCAAAGTCAAAATATTTTAGAAAGCACTGTGAGTCAAAAAAAAAAAGCAAATAAAGTAATAACATCAAGAACAGAGAGCAGGAGCTAGATCATAAGCCACATGTGAAGCCAAAATTCAGATTAAATACCAGGAGAAATTAGGACATAAGAAATCATTTAAAAAGGAAAGATAAACACAGGTGATAACCCAAAGGAAAGAGGATAAACATAAGTGATACATGCACATTTCCTTTATTGCTGAAAAGGCATGGAGGCATAAATTAAAAATCAAGGCAAAGGCATTATTTTGTAAGGTTAAACAATAGCATACGTACCTTGCAATCCAGCAACACCTCCTATATAAGCTAGAGAAACTTACCAAGGCACACCAACAGATATAAATGAGTGTTCAAAGCAATGTTGTTCATAAAAATAAATAGCTAGAAACAACTCAAATGCCTATTTATAGGAGAATGGATAAATTGTAGTATATGTACATGATGGAATATTATACATCGGGGAAATAAATGAACTACAGCTACATGCAACAACATGAGTGAATCTTGAAAATATAATGCTGAGTGAAGAAGTCAGTCACATAAATCCTGCTTCCACTTAAACTATGGTTATCTGTAAGAGAATGTTGCTCCCATCCTAATAATAACAGTAAAAGCCTGATAATATACAAAATCCTAAATTTTCTTAAACCCATCAGGAAGCTGAGGTCATAAGACAACCATGAGAAATGAATTCCAAAAAGAGATAAGCCCCTCCAAGCACAGACAAGACATAGAAATGGTTTTACTCTTGCCAAAGCACAAGAGAAATAGGGACATCACTCTAGAAAAAGGTAAGAAGAAATAAGCTAAAATTTTAACAAATTCCTGAAGGCCAAATGTGGGCTGGCATATACATTTAGAATAACTAGGAGCCCCAGACAAAGGGTAGGTCATACACACAAACTCTCCTCCATGTACCTCCAACAGGTGCTCTCAAGAAAAATTAGAGACAGGACAGAAGACTAGAGAGATCTCCCTTTAGTGATGCAGGTATGCAGAAGGTAAACAGCTGCATTGATTCAGACACAAAACACCACCCACTTCCCAAGACCCATCTCTCATGAAAAGCAAAAGCTTTAAGCCACTTGGGGAGGGGAAGCAAATCCTCACGCCCCCAAGGTCATTGCGGAAGGAACAGAAGCAAAACCCATCTGCCTCTGGAGGAAAGATATGACACCCTCCCTCCTGCCATCAGAACCTTCTTGAGAAAGGATAGAAGCAAACTTTTTTTCTTTCCCAGGGGAAGGAAAAGAAAATATTCATGTCCCAGCACCTTGCGCCAATACAAAACAGATGTCTACTACCCTAGGGGAGGGTCAGGAAACCCTTCTCCCCAGTACCTACCACAGACATAGGACAGTTTAGCTGCCACAAGTGGAATTGGCAGGAACACTTAGAATTCCCTCTCCCCCAAGACCAAGGCAAATAGGTCCTGGCTAAGGATGAGGCCAGTCCAGAGGAACTAAAATGTCCCTTGATTCCACAACAAACATAGCAGTAAGCAAGAAGCAAAATCACAATCTGTCTCTGGGGAAGGGAAAATAGTGTGTAGACAAAAACCTTGTGACACAGGCATACAGGAACTCCTGAAAGTTAAGGGTGGAGCAAAACACAGACAAAAACCTTCCAGTACTCCAGGTGCCACAGTAAGATCAAGATAACCACTGTTCACTGCTGCAGGAACTTATAGCCTGTGGTATACTGAGAGTAACTATAGCAACGACAAAACCAAAACCCAGGTGAACTTTCTAGATGGACTCAATCCCACACACTAACTATCTGACAAAAGAGGCAGGCCCATTGCCAGGTACAAATACTATTTACTTGAGTCTCTACTGTCCTTCCACAAATGATATCCCACATTTAATCAAGAATTGTGAGACTGACAAAAAGGCAAGAAAAAAGAAGAACCATTGTCAAGAGATAAGGCAATAGACAGAACAAGACTCAGAGATAATTCAGATGTTAGAACTATTAGATAGAGACTTTAGAATAATTATGATTAATATGCTAAAGGATCTAGTGAAAGAGGTTGACAACATACATAAACAGATGGGAAATTTCAGCAAAGAGATGGAAACCATAAAAACATGAAATACCAAAGTTAGAAATAAAAACTTGATATCAGAGATATATAATTGTTTCAGTAGGCTTCACAGTAGACTGCTCATGGACGAGGGAAGAATCAGTGAACTTGTGGATAAGTCAGTAGAAATTAAACAATCTTAAAGATAAAGAGAAAAATGAGAGAGAGATACAGAGAGGGAGGAAAGTGAAACAGAACAGAGCATCTGAGACCTGTGGTACATTATCAGATAGTCTAACATGCTTGCAATGGAAGTTCCAAAATGAGAAGGGCAGACTTCTTGTCAGAAATTTTGTAAGCTGGAAGACAATGGAGCATTATCATTAAAATGCTGAAAGAAAAAAATTCCCAACCCAGAATTCTACACTCAGCAAAATTATCCATCAAAAAGGAAGGTAAAATAAAGATTTTTCCAAATAAACAAAAGCTGAGACAATTTATAGCCAGTAGACCTGGACTGCAATCAATGATCAGTGAAGTTCTTTGAGCAGAAAGAGGATGATACCAGATGAAAATGTGGATCTGCATGAAGAAATGGAGGTAAACAGAAATGGTAAAAATGATAGTGAAAAAGAAGCCTTTTTTATTTTTAATAAATTTAAAAGCAAATTGACTGTCTAAAGCACAAATAGTAAAAATGTGCTGTACATGAGAAATAAAATGTATGACAATGATAGTACAAAGGGTGAGAGGAAGGACGTGGAAGTATCCTGTTATAAGGTTCTAACACTACATATGAAGTGGTACAATATAATGTGAAAGTACACGATGATGAGTTGAAGACATATATTGTAAATTTTAGGATAAGTGCCAAAAAAATTAAAATATTTAACTAAAAGGCCAAGTGGGGGTGAAATAGAATGATAAAAAGTGTTCAATTAATCCAAAAGTAGTCAGGAAAAGCAGAAAAAAGGAACAAAGAACAGCTCATACAAATAGGAAAAAAGATAGTATATTTAAATTGAACCATATCAATAAAACATTAGATATAAATTGTCTGAATACTCTAGTTTTAAAAATGATAGTTCACAAAACTTAACTACAGTGTAAAAGCATTTTATAAGCCTGAAAAATGAGCAAAAACAATATCTTGCTTAAGGATATATGTATGTATAGCTATTTAAAATGTGAATCATAAAACTCATAGCAGAAATTACTTCTGGGAGAGAGATAGGCAGTGTAGGATTTAAAGGCAGGACAGCAGTTTCAGTGAATTGATGTCATTGTGGCTCTTGAGTTGGGTGTTGAGTGTATATTGCATTACTGTGCTTTGATACTAACATATGTATTTCTTAGATATTCTCTCATGTATTAAATAAAATACTTTCAAAGAGAAGAGTGTATAAACAACTAAATATAGACAAGGACCACAAAGTAAGATAGACCAATTTTCTAAAAGCAAAGAGATAAGGGGTTTCTACAGAGATTTCATAAAAATTTAGTTTGACAAAAATTTCTTGAGTATATATTCCATGTGCAAGATGATAAGCCATACAATAGATATAAAATTATGAATAAGACACCATTCCTAACTTTGAATAGCTTACAACCTAGTAGATGAATCCAATGTCAAATCTCTCTCTGAAAATAATATGTTGTTTGGATTTTTAAAAAAATAACCCAGTGATGAGGGGACACAAAGAGGGAGTTGGTAGAGATATAGATGAAACAAGATGGGCCATGTTTTGATAATTTTTGAAGCTGTGTGATAGGTACAAAGTGTTTATTATACTATTTTTCCACATTTGTATAAGTTTTAAATTTCTCAGAATAAGACATAGGTTTATTTTGGTTTTTGGGTTTTTTTAACAAAAACTATCTGGTTCAGTACTTTTAAATGAAAAATAGGATGAGGAAATTGGTGAACTTTTTGATCAACAGTGACAAAGCTAGGTGACAGTTTCATGATTCAAAGTTCTTGACAAGCTAGAACAATGGGCTAAATAAAAAAAAGGAAAAATACAATAGAGATGCAAGAAAAGGAAATAAAAGGCATGCAAATTGAAAAGGAAGACAAAAAACTGTCTCCATTTGTAAATGACATTATTGTCTATATAGAAAATCTCAAAAAATCTACTCAGAAAAGCTATTAAAACTAGTTAGAGTGCACCAAAGTTTAAGGATACAAGGTCACTATATAAAATTCAATCATATTTCTATATACTAGCAGAGAATAATCATAAATTTAGTTTTTGAAGTACCATTTTCCATAGCACCAAAAAATGGAACATTTATGTAAAATCTTACAAAATAAGTACAAGATCTGTATGCTAAAAACTATAAAACATTGAAAAATGAAATCAAAAACCTAAATAAATGGAGAGATATACCAGTTCATGGATTAGAAGATTCAAAATTGTTAAGATGTCAATTTTCCCAAATTAACCTATATATTCACCATAACCCCAGTCAAAATCCCAGGAGGATTTTTATTTTTTTAGAAATCAAAAAACTAATTCTAAAATTTATATAGAAAGCAAAGAAACTAGAATAGTCAAAACAATTTTGAAAAAAGAGAACAGAGTTGGAAGTTTCACATTACCTGATTTCCAAAATTACTATGAAACTACAGAAGTCAAGACAGTCTGGTGTTGGAGAAGGCACAGACATATAAACAAATGGATCAGAATAGAGAATCTAGAAATAGACCTACACATATGCTATCAATTAAATTTTTATGAAGGTGTAAATGGAGAGAGCAAAGTCGTTTCAACAAATGTTGCTGGAACAGACAATTAGATAACAATAGGTAAAAAAAAATTTTTTTTAAAGAACCTCAGTTCATGCCTCCCACTCTATAACAATATTAACTCAAAATGAATCATAGACCTAAATGTAAAACCTAAAACTATAAAATTTGTAGAAAAAAACATGAGAAAATATTTGTGTTCTTGAGTTAAAGAATGATTTCTTAACTATGACACCCAAAGTGTAATCCATAAAAGAAAACATTTGATAAATTGAACTTCATCAAAATTAAGAATGTCTACCCTTCAAAAGACAATGCCAGTAGAATAAAAGGACAAGCCACAGAAAAGGAGAAAATATTTGCAAATCACATAGCCAATAAAGAACTTATATCCAGATTATATAAAGATCTCTCAAAATTCAATAAGAAAGCAAACCAATTAAAAATGGGGAAGATATTTGAATAGACACTGCATCAAAGATAGAAAGATTGCAGATGATTACATGAAAAGATGCTTAACATCAGTAGTCACTAGAGAAATGCAAATCAAAACTACAATAAGATACAACTCTATACCTATTACATGATTGTATAAACTTGTCAGTGCCCACAGAAGTGTACAGTATAAAGAACAAATTTTACTATATGTAAATTATATCTAAATTTTTAAATGGAAAAAAACTCCCTCCTCAAATACAATAGGGATAACTGTAAAATAGTTTATAGTTACATTTGGTTCACAAAACACATAAATACAAAATGAGGAAGACATAGTTTAGTATGCACCCATGTAGAAAAAGTATGAGAAATAATTATAAATTTAATACAAATAAACACTTTGGCATGGTTGACCAAAAAGCCAATTCAATCTTAACAGATATATAGAATTCAAAATAAAGGTGGGAGTAGTACCCTTTTATTCTTTACTACTGAGATCATATCTGGGGCAATAATTCAGATCTCGGCCAGGTGGTTGGAAGGATATGAACACGTACCCCTACCTGCAGATGGACTAGGCTTTGTCCAGCCAGTATGAATTCACCATCACTGAAGGTGTTTTCAAGCAGAGAACACTGAGGTCAAGTTTAAAGTGACTTGATGAAATTGGAATGTTAGGAATTGTTTCCTGTATCCAAAACTATCTTAATAAAATACCTACTCTGGATCAAAGACTCTATAGGCACGGAAATATGGCAACGGACAAGGTAGATGTGTTTGCAGCCTAGCAAAGACTTGGTTGAAGTTATAAATCTAACCATCCTTTTCTCCAATCTGTAAAACCTACAGTTAGGAAGGTAGAAACGCAGACAGCAATACTTCCTGGCTTATTTTAATGATGTTCGGGAAACCCTCAGGTAGCCGTGATCATGAGAAGTCAGACAGATTCTAAGTGACCACTTATAGCTAGAATTCAGTTCAGTTCTATTCTGTTCTGTTTTTGTATCTTTGATACTAAATCTGGACATCCTCAGCATGGTTGCTTGTTACCTTACCTTTAACTTCTCCCCAATTAGTACCTGAAATGATGTGAGTATAAAAACCAGAGACAAGCAGTTCATCACATACCTCTGCTTTTACTGAGCCTCGGTGTATGTTTGGTAGTTTATAGAACACAAACCTAATAATGTCCTCGTCCTGTAGCTTTGGCACTGTAGGTGGGAATTTTTCCCATTTATCACATTGCATATTAATATATTTTAAACATCTAGCTATGACTTTCCCTTTGTAAATATGCACACTCTCCTTAAGTAATTTCTTCATAATCACTTACAATTCATTCATTCATTTATTAACTAATTAGTTCACCTGCATTTACTAAGTGCCTACTATGTGCCACTTAACCTGCTAGGTGTTAGAGGTCCAAAAATGCTTTTTTATAATTATCTCACTATAATTTAATTTCATTTAGCTTTTAGAGCTGTCTCTGACCAAAGAAAAATGCATTGTTGAATTTTTCAAGCTGATAGCTTTTTTTAGTGTAAATACAGTAATAACACGTATCTCACTCATAGCAAACACACCAGTGCATGCAAGTGCACACACATGACTAAGATGACTTATTCTTCATTTTTTCTTGTCAAAATCTGCATTAGCTTAAAAATCACCCCATTCATGAAGTTTTCTCTCTCTTAGCACAAAATGATCTTTCCCTCTTGCAACCCCTTAGTATATTTTACCTTTTTTCTTTTTCTTGTAATACTTTATAATATCATGTCTCTTTTTATATTTCTTTGTGTGTATATGTTGAATGTTTTTATTCTTTTAAGTACCAAGATAATCTAACAATATCACATAAGTATATAATAATGATTAAAACATACAGGACAAAAGGAATCATCTTGAAAAGCAACAATTACTCCCCATCTTATCTTGCTAGGTACCTCCACCATCACCAAACTGTCCCACTCACTTTTTAATCATTTGTAGACATTAGCACTGCTAAATATTAGCTATTTTATATTTTGAGTTATAAACTATGAGTATTATGTCTTGGTCCCTGCACTAAAAGAATAAATTTCAATGTATTTACCCTGGTTTCCATATTCCTGGTCACCCCCTCCCCATTTTTAGATTTCTGTTAATCTCATTTCATCACCTTTGGACAGTACACCCTTCCTCCTTGGAGACGGTCGTCTTAAAACACCTCTGGCAGCCTCTCTGCCTTGATTGGTCTACACCTGCTCCTCTGTAAACCCATCCTGAGCTCACACAAACTCTTGGGGGTTCAGGCTTCCCACACTGCCACGTCTCCTCCCTCTGCTATGGGCATAACTAACCAGTCAAAGTTTTCTAGCCTTAGGCCTTGTTAGGTTTGACCTAGGGCCTACAGAAGATACAGGACAATTTTTTTTCGGTGATTTCCCTAAGCTCCTCACTCAGCTTGGGGTGAATGTGGACAGAGTAGGGGGTGGTATGAGTGAAAATACCTCAACACTCCAACAGCTTTTTCCAGATACATTCTCTAATTGCCACCTCTCAATTCTTTGAAAGGTAAGTGTTGATTCGAGGTTTACAAAACTGGAGTTTGAAACCTCTTTTGCAAATTCTGCATAAGTAGCCTGGTACCTCACTACATTGTATAAGAACACTTGCACCTGCTGATTTGAGGCCTCAGCCAAAACTAAGGCAGAAATGTTTCTTTGTACACATCCTGTAACCCTTAGTGGAGACTCAATAAATGATAGTCTGGCAGCAAGGTGTGTGGGAGAAATCTCCAATACAAGATAAGATAAGCAGACACCATGGAATAAAGTGACAAAAAGATAAAAATCTAGTAAAGCACAGGAAATAAGGATTTCAACAAATCCCTATTGGAAAAGATTTGAGATAAACAACAGAATGTCAAAAATTACATTAGCAAATAAAATAATAATAGCTACCAATTATTGTTTATTCTATGCCATGGACAGTGCAAAACACTTTATAAGCAGGATATCTTATAATCCTCAAGCAACCCTAAGAATTCAGTATTATTGTCTCTACAATTTACATAAGGAAATTAAGCCCACAAGAACCTAAATGACTTTTCCAAGGTCATACTTCTATGATACTCTGTGTAGTTTGCCAAATATCTATATAGTTAAGTATAAGTATTGGATGACCTCCTGAAGTCCCCTGTGAAGAACATTTTAAGATATTGTTAAAGGGAAGACTTTAGATCTGTGGGACCCAAATGGCAATCACAACCAAGGTTCTGAAGCTCAGAGTGCCCAGGTCAGGTAAAAAGCAATAGTAACAGCAGCAGACTAAGTGAAGTCTATTCATATTTGTGGCATGACATTGCAAAGGACTCCTTTTTGTAGAATTGAAACTAAAAGTTTGTAACATATTCAGGGACCTCATAACTCAGATCATCTAAGATATAACTTCAATATAAGCTAAGTCAGTTATAACCAAATTTTTTCCCTATGTATGAAACTATTTAACCCCTGGCATCTTTTCTGGTTTAATGAAAAGCCATTTTTAATAAGTAGGAAGAAAATCACATATATGAAACATATAAGCTTCCAGTAATATTTTTTTGCCAATAACTAGGTTGTCCTTGCAGAATTTCATAATATGACACGTTTCCAATTATTCCTTGACAGAATGATTTGACAGAAACTTATTTGCTTTTCCTTCTTTCTTCCCTATAGTAGTTTCCAAGGCAGTTTTGTTTCTTGTATATCTTGTTGACTATGATGTATTCTTTAATTTGCTTTCCAAGACTTTAAATTTACTTTTTAAGTTAGTCATCAGAAAAGAAAATAAGTAGAGAGATAACCCTCATCTTACCATACTTTGAAGTACTAAATGTTCAAATTAAAAAAAAAAATCAAAAAACACCCTGCCAAGCACTCACCCATCCCTGAAGCCTGCTGCTCCTCTACTTTTCTATTTGAACAAGGAATGATTTGTGAACTAAAATAAAATATTAAGCCCTCCCCAGTTGACTGAATGGACCCCCTCTTGGCCAAGGAGACACCAGAAATACTCTAAAGCTGAGTTGCTGGCCATGAGAAGGGAGATCAGACACGCCTCATCATAACCCCCTCCTTCTTGGAGATATGCTTTGTAACTCATTAAAAGGCCTAAGGCCATGGAAGACAAAGCTTAAACCACACCTGCAGGTCCTCAATTTACTTAACAGACCACTTGAGTCTGGCTGTGTGGCTGGTGGCTTGTCTCTGATTAACAGACTTCCTTATCTTAACTTAAAACATTCCAAGCCTTTAGACAAAGCTTCATTTGTTTAACCAAATTACAAATCAAAGAGTCTTTAAAACCACCCCTAACTTGTAAGCCTCCCCCCACTTTGAGATGTCCCACCTTTTCAAGCCAAACCAATGTACGCCCTCAATGTATTGATTTATGATTTCACACGTAATTCCTGTCTCCCTGAAATGTGCAAAACCAAACTGTAACCCAAGCACAGCGAGTTCACTTGCTCAAGGCTTCTTGCTGTGGCTGTGGACCATGGTCAGAATAAACCTTTTAAATTATTTTACAGAGTTTGGGTTATTTTCCGTTGACAGGCTCCATCTGCCTAGTTGCTCAACCCCCTCCAACAAGGCACCCCCATATCCTGTCAATTCCAACATCAACAGATATCGCAGATCACTCCACTTAGCTATATCATCACAGAAACCACTCTGGCCCAAACCACCAGCATCTTCCCAGCCTCCAAAGTGATCTCTCCACTCTCGTTCCTGCTCCCACCCCAACCCATTCTCCAAGTAACAGCCTCAGAGAGCTTTTAAAAATGGAAACTGCATTCCATCACACCTCTATTAAAAAACCTTCAAAGGCTTCCTATTGTACTCAGCACAAAATCTAATCTTCTTTAAATGGCCTACAAGACTCTCTATGATCTTGCCTCTGCTAATCCCTCCAATCATATGCTGACCTTTCCCCCAGTTTTTATGCCAATTTGTAAGTATTTGTGTGTTTGGTGTAATGTTTCTCTCCCTTCCTAGACCGGGACTTACATGAAAGGAGACCATGACAGTTTTATCATTTGCCTGTAGCAAAACACCTGGCATGTAGGTTCTCCGCAAATTTTTGTTAAATGAATAAATGAAATTAAGTAAAAATTACTATAATGAGTAGGAAATATTTTATGTTATATGCAGCCAGTAAAATGAAAATTACAAACATAATAGGTAAATGTTTATATTATGTGAGAAAAGCAAAATAAGAAATGTAAAATATAGTATACATAGCATTTATAATATGATTACCATATCATTTACAATATGTACATGTTGTAGATATTCATAACATTTCCAATATGATTGAGCCTATTAGAACATAGGATAGACATATATTTTTAAAAACCAATTCTGGATATAAGGAGAAGATCTATTTACAAAGTAATAAGCAGGATCTGGCTTCTGAAGTGGAAACCAGGCCAGGCACGGTGGCTCATGCCCATAATCCCAGCACTTTGAGAGACCAAGGCAGGAGGATCACTTGAGGCCAGGAGTTTGAGACCAGACTAAACAACATAGCAAGACTCCATCTCTACAAAAAATGTAAAAATTAGCCAGGCATGGTGGTACGCTCCTGTAGTCCCAGCTACTTGGGAGGCTGAGGCAGGAGGATTGCTTGAGCCCAGAAGTTTGAGGTTGCAGTGAGCTATGATGAGGCCACTGCACTCTATCCTGGGCAACAGAGCAAGACCCTGTTTCCAAAAATTAAATTAAATTAAATTAAAAGTGGAAACCAGAGTTTATCTTAGGACAAGGGATCCCCTATGTCTGGAAGAGATGTTTTGGGGGCCCTTTTGGTTATACTAGGTGAAGCAAAAATCCTTCTCTGTAAAGCAAAGATGTGGCATTTAACTGTTCTGAATAATAGTGAGCTTTTCTTCAATGAAGGTACAGTTGCATCTATATAGATTTTGTTTCATTTTTGAAAAATCTCCTTAGCCCCTTTGAAAAATCTCCCTTTCCCCACTGTTGGTAGCAATAGTGCAGAGGGTCTTTCAAAGAGGCTGGGACTTGAATTCTGTGTAGAAGAAGCAAGGACTAGGAAATAATGTGCTGAAGCTAGCTCATGACAGCTCTTCAGACCCAATTATTAAATTTTCAGGAATTTTGTTAGATAATTGTTAAATGCAGACATTAAGAATCTAATTATTTAATCTTACAATTAAATGTTATTCAAAATAAAGGTAACACCCAAAACTCATCACTTCCTAATTATTTTATTATATTTTACTATCACCTTTATTCAGGGAGTTATTTACATGTCTTACATCTGTGTAGTGGTAACATTGTATAGTGGTATTTACTGCACATTTCTTCCCAACTCCATGTTTGATGACCTCATATTAATAGCTTGGAGTCAGCCAAGGTGGCTGTACTTACACCACTGAAATAGGCAATGGCTACAAAACAGGGCTTTATTTATTGTTTTGTTGATATTCTGGACTTAAGATAGTGATGAAGAAAATATTAATAATGCAGAGTAAACTTTTAAATGTGTCATGTCTATTACTTTTTAAATAGCTCAAAACATTGCAGAAATATCCTAGCATTCAAAAACTATTATTCAATTCAGCAAAGAAGTTGCTCTTATCATTGATTAATAAGTGAGGTTCTGACATATGTTTTCATTGCTTCACTTTTGCTATATAATGTAAACCAAATATCAACATTTATGTCAGAACCATACTTGTTTGTCAGTTGCAGCCATAAGTTGTCTATGGGCACTAAAGTTCAGCAAAAATCAATGAAAGCATTCTGTGAAAATCCATTGCAGTAATGGAATTTACTGTGGAAAATATTGCATATTTTATTATTATTGTAAATTGTGGGTTACACATCCTTTATATCAGTAAAATTAATTATGTACACACACACACACACACACACACACTTTTTTTCCTAGAGAGCCAGTTGTTGAATTAGAACATCACCAGGTCTAGGATACTTCTATAGCAGAATAAAATTTGGAAAACAATAAGCTTTCTTTGGGATACACAGAAACTTTTGGAAGGAGAGATTTATGCAACAGAGTTGGATGAGGCCTTCAACTATTTGTATTTGGGAATTGAAAGTATGAGTAATCCCTGAAGCCTGGGACTGTCAGGTGTTCCTGTATTACACATACATAAAATACATATGCATGGAGACAAGGACTGAGGATTGATAAGCATCCTGAATATATTTAAAGTGGTGGGTTTATGAGCAATTCTTTTGACCTTTATTTTAAATATTTTTTATCTTGAAAAATATAAAACATGATAAATTCACGATTATAAAGAGAAGCAGTTTGGTTCAATGAATTAAGAAATACACAAATTCAGAAAATTTAACGTCTAGCTCTCAATTTATAACTAACATGGGTTAAGTAGTTTGCCTCATTGATTCTGTTTGTCATCCCCAAGAGGTGAAATAACAACCTGGCTCACCAGGTAGCCATGAGGAATAAGCAATATAGTAGCTTGACAACATAGTTTCTTAAAAGAGTGATAGATGGAGCAAAGAACACTCAACATTATAGAAATGCTAGAGGTAAAGCTAAACTGTACTTAAATATATTGTTTCCTTGGTGGTCAGCTGACATCCTTTATCAAATCTGATGTGAAATATCTATGATCTGTCTCTGGACAATTCTTCATTGAGTCTCCTAAGTCCTAAGTGTCATCTCTGCCATTAACTTGGAAAAGTAAGAAATATGTTCTAATGAGAGTGTTAATTATATCAAGTGCTTTGTTTCCTATCTTGGCAACCTTATAAATCAAATGTTTTGCACTCTATAGCAGCAGAGATGCAAAGTTGTTCATTTTACAAGGCAAAAGTGAAAAGCAAAATTTCCAGAAACGCTACTAGACGATATGGGGTCCTAAGGCTGCCCTTGATAATCTGAAAGATCTGTCCCACTGTAATGACACTTGAGTTCCCACATAAAATTTTACACAAAATAAATCAATGGTAATATTTAAAGATAATTGCTGTGTCTGAGGGAGATAGTGTCAAATTGACATTCCTATAGGTAAAAGAAGGTTGCAATTCACCAAGGAAAATATTATTTATCTTATTAAGAGGCCTTTTACCCTCTCATTATTTTTGTTACCTCTAATTGGTGTCAAAATGGGATCAATACCACAACCCTACCTCATAGGACTCTTGTGAGGATTAAATGACATATAAAGTACTTAATGTACACTATAAATGTGCTGCCATTATATTATTATTATTATTCATGTTGGGTATGAAAATTTGATTTCAGCTCTGTGCCTGCCTGGTGGCATATTCCCAAGTTATGTTTTTGCTATCTATCTCATAACTCTCTGTCAGGCCATCTCCCTTAGCAGAGTTCACTCCTCTGACTTCTTTATTGTGGCATCATCCAGACTTTCCAAGACCCTCTGGCCACCTCATAGAAATTAGGGACAGATAATTAGCCCACTAGAGGTGTCCAGGTATCAGATCTCCTGGGGCTTTGTGTAGTTAGATTTCTATAAAGCCCAACAGATAGATTGTGATTTCTTCTCAAGATCTTGTCTCATGGTCACCCAGAAGGTTATTCCTAACAATTTACTTTGTTTTTATTTTGTTTCTTTATTCATTCTTCTTAATATTAAATATAAAGCATTGTTTCTACTGGGTGCATTTTTAGAACAAATGGCCAATTGTTTTACAATTATGGAATTAAATGAATGGGAAGAACTTTAAAGATTAACTCAAAGCTCTCACTGAAAGTGATATATAGCATTCCAAACTTCCATTGTGAATCCCTGTCACCTCCCCACCACTTTACATCATTGACATGTGAGTAATGGACACATTTTTCTGTTATTGCTGTTTTTAATCTGTCTACTCTTCCCACCATAGGAGTGGTCAAATGACACAAGCTGTTCAAAACACTGCATTACTTTGGACATTGTCACAGTCTGGGGTTGATCATGTGACCAAAACAGGGCTGACCAGTGTTCTTTGGAGATTGAAATGGATGCCAGGAGAGGGGTCACCCTCTTGTCTGTGGGATCACTAGTAGTGGACAGTTCAAGTCTAGAGTCATGTTCCCCACTACATAGAGAAAGCCTTGCCAGAAAATTCAGTAAATTCTAATTAATTAAGTAATTAGCATTTGTTGCATTGACAGTATATACCAGGGTGTTTCTACGGTAAGAACTGAATTGGTGTCTTAGTCTGAAAGGGCTGCTACAATAAAATACCATAGACTGGTGTCTTATAAACAATAGAAATTCATTTCTCCCAGTTCTGGAGGCTGGGAAGTCCAAGATCAAGGTGCCAGCAGATACAGTGTCTGATGAGGGCCCACTTCCAGATTCAGTGTCTGGTGAGGCCTGTTCATAGATGGTGCCTTCTTACTGTGTCCTCACATGGTGGGAGGGGTGAAGGGTCTCTCTCTGGCCTCTTTAATAGGGGCACTAATCCTATTTATGAGGGCTCTGCCCCCATGACCTAATCACATCCCAAAGGTCCCATCTTCTAATACCATCACCTTGGAGAGGAAGATGTCAATGTTTGGAGAGAAAATAAACATTCAAACCATAACAGCTGGGAAGAGACCAAGGCTGGCCCCATTGCTGCCTAGAAGAGACACACTACTGTCTCGAAATGCCCCCACTCCACGGTTGTGATGAGAGCAGGCACACATGACCTCTGGTTGTAGGCTGTTTTACCAGATACACATATAGAAGGAAGAAAGCCTGAATGTTGCAAAGAAGAATTTAAAGCAAATCCATGCTGGTGAGTATTCTTTGCGTCTTTTGAACAGTCAATGAAATAAATCCAGTTTGACAGACTTAACACACTGTGTGTGATGAGTTCTCTGTGTGGGAGGGTATAGGGAGATGAGTGAGCCTCAACCTGTGCCCTCTGCCAATTCAGTGGTCAAGACAGCCATGCAGATAAAATAACAATGACACACGGAAACTACTCTGATTGAGTTACAACATACCATGGGGTTTCCCAAGAAGCTAAGATGAATTCTACCTCCCATTCTGACATTTCATGTCATTCTCTTGAGTTTATTTTTTCTAACATAAAATGACTGAATTTTCTTCCAATGATTTCTTCAATAAAAATTAATTAAAAATCCTCCCATGTAAACACACAGACACAACAATAACCCTATTTCTCCTGTCTTTTGTTCCCCTTTCTTCTCTTCATGATACAAATGATATTTGTATGCTACAAATGATATTTCTGATATTGCTTTGTCTGAAACTTTGCTTAATGTGCTTCCCTGCCTTCCACTGAGCATTGCTGAAGACACGCAACTGGAATAAACCAGTAGAGATCTTTGTCCCATCCCAATCCGCAGACCCAGGCAAGTTCTGACTATGGAGTGTGGCGTATGGCAGCAGTTTACACCAGATTGTTCCTTCCAGAGACGAGGATCATTCTTTTTCCCCTGCTCAGAAAGCTCCTTTTAAAAGCACTTTCCAAGAGGAGTTTCTCTAAGCTCTATCTTACCTCCTTCAATGCTTTGTCCCATTCCAATGTGACTTGAAAAGGTCCTTTCCCACCTTTCATTTTCTTAATCTGTTATCTCATGGTATTGAGGCCTTTCTTCTGTTTCCACAGAGCTCCAGTGTAGAATGTGCAGGCAAAATGTGTCCTAGCTTTTGATGCAATGTGCATGTTGCCCAAGGGGGCCCTGCTCCCTGTACTAATCTTTCCTTAAAATCCTGACCACCTACTAACAATAACTCAGCATCTTCTGGAAGTCAGCCACTGTGCTAAGTAGAGCACGCCATCTTGAGTGATGTTCAAGGTGATCTTATGGAATAGGTATTATTATCATTTGCAGGTGAGGAATCCATAATTATAAAAGAGGAGCAACTTAGTCAAGATCAGGTACTGTCTGATTCCAAAGCCTGTGAATTTTTTTCTGTTTATTTCTCTGTTTAACCTGTACAGCTTATTGCTTCCCAAGGGAGAGACTGGAAATTTAACATCAGAAGGCCTGAGTTAAAACCATTTATTTATTTACTTATTCAGCTATTTATATGCAGTGTGGACTTGGATCTCATTCACCTTTTCAATCACTGTTCGTTCCCTCCTTCTACAGCAGCGGTCTCCAACTTTTTGGCACCAGGGACCAGTTTCATGGAAGACAATTTTTCCACGGACTGGGGGTGGGAGACGGGATGGTTTTGGGATGATTCAAGTACATTTATTGTGCAGTCAAACCTCTCTGCTAATGATAATCTGAATTTGCAGCCAGCCTCCAGCGCTAGCGTCACAGCCTTAGCTCCTCCTCAGATCATCAGGCACTAGATTCTCATAAGGAGGGTGCATCCTAGATCCCTCGAATGTGCAGCTTCTCTTGCCCTCCCGCCGCTCACCTTCCGCTGTGCGGCTGGTGGTTCCTAACAGGTCACAGCCCACTACCGGTCTGCAGCCCTGGGGGTTGGGGATCGCAGTTCTACAGGACCTGTAGTCCTTTGAGTCTGACCTGCCCTTGTGGATTTTGCTGCTTCTGCCTGGAATGCCCTCCCTCCCACACTGTGCCTGGCTAAGGGTACCTGCCCTTCAGCCTTCAGCCTGATGTCCTGTAGGCGCCCTCAGCTAAGCTCCAGTATGCCTCTGGGCTCACCTCTGTCAACTGCCTCTGCAGAAGGCACTGTAAGCATCTCCACATTTATTTGACACCAGAATCTTATCAATGAACCCTGTTTGAGTGCATAGCCCCAATATATGTATATTTATTTACAAATCATTTACAGTACTATATTTCTGATGTATAATATATGGTATAATTTATTATATATATTCTGTAGAACAATACACAAATTTAATATGATAAAGTTTTTTTAAAAAATTATGTTCTTAATATCATCTTGATAATTATAATGGCTTCAGACTACCATTATTGCTAATAGTCTATGGCACAATTTATACTTAGGGGAAAGTTCACCATTAAGAGACTGGTGATAAATCAATATTTCAAATAGTCATCTTGATGTTACATTTTTCTGTGACTTCTCAGCAGATTACAGTGACATTGTTTTTACATCATAATGTGACCAAGAAAAAATGACTACCTTGCTATTCTTTAATGTTTGCTTGTGTTTGTGTCATCAGTATTATCTTTTATCCATTCTTTCTCTGAAGGGATCTTTTTAAGCCATTTCTCCACTTTGTGGTTAGATATTCATAAATCCTTTTAACAGACACCCGTATGACACAGCAAACACAGTAAAGGACGGTGAGTAAGTACAGAAGGAAACCTTCCTGCCCCCTTGTGGGTGGTAGAACTGCTGCTGTTCTCGAATCATACTCCACCTCTCTAAGCAACAGACTGAGATCCAGGGAGGCCCACACAGCAACTATTGCAATCTCCTAATATACTTCCTTTTTAAAAGACAAAAAACAAATAAAGCATGTAAATGGCATTTCTGATCTTGTTTAATGATCTTGCCTAACCTGAGGGCACCTGCACCCAACTTTAGAGGACCACTGCTCTACACAAATTCCTGGAGGACAAGAACTATGGTCTCTTCATCTCTTTTCTTTAATTAAATCAGGAAGACTCTATCTTTTAATAATAACAAATAGCCAAATACTGTTTAAGTGTTTTACTCTTACTATCCTCACATGAAAGCTATGCGGTAGATATTGTTATTATCCCCAAATGGTAGATGAAGAACCTGAGCCAAAGAGGCTAATTAAGTTGGCTAAGGTCACACAGCTAGCAAGTGATGGAGCTGTGATTTCAACCCCAGTATTAGGGCATCAGATCCCTTATTCTTCTCAACAATTTTATTCTGCCTCATCTGAGTATTGTGTGTTTGTGTCAGTAGGTAAATCTAACCATCCACCCATCTATCCATCCATCCATTCACTTATTCACTCATTCAACAGATACTATATTCAGCACCCAGCAGGGACAAGACACTGTTCTAGACACCAAGGATACCGCAATGAATGAAACAGACAAATATCCCTGTCTTTATTAGATCTAGCAGGGAGAGACAGACAATACATGTAAGCATAAGTCAATTAAAGTCTATACTATGAAGATTCTAGAAGGTGATAAACACTACAGGGAAAAAAAGCAGGGAAATGAGGATTGAAAGCATCATGGGGATGTCATTTTAAATAAAGTGGTCAGAGAAGGCCTTGCTGAATAGGGAACATTTGAACAAAGACTTGAAGGAGTTGAGTCAGGAGCATGACCAGGATCTTGGAGCAATCGCAAGGAGGCTGCATAGCTGCAACATGATGAATATGGTAGGCAAAATAGTGGCTCCCCAAAGATGTCCACATCCTCATCCCGAGGACCTGGGAAAATGTTACCTTGCATTACAAAAGAGACTTTGCATCTGTGATTAAACTAAGTATCTTTAGGTGGGGAGATTATTATCTGATTTATCAGATTAGCCGGGTTGGCCCAATGTAATCACAAGGGTCCTTATAAGGGAAAGGAGGCAGAAGAGTCAAGACTGAGATGTGAAGACAAAAGCAAGGTCAGAGTCATGCACTTGCTGGAAAGGGGACATGAGACAAGAAAGGTGGGAAGCCTCTAGAAGCTGGAAAAGGCAAAGTATGGATTCTTCCCTAGAGCATCCCATAAGAAGGCAGCCTCGCCAACACATTGATTGTAGCCCAGTGAGACTTCTGACCTCCAGAACTGTAAGATAATAAATTTGTGTTGTTTAAGCCAATAAGTTTGTGGTAATTTGTTATAGCAGCAACAGGAAACTAATACAGTGAGGAAGGGGGAGAGCAATAGGAGATAAGGCCAAGGAGACCATTAGGGTCAGATCATGTAAGGTGGTTTAGGCCATTCTAAGGACTTTGGCATTTACTCCAAGTGAGACTGTGACCATTGGAGGGCTTTAAGCTCAGAAAGGGCATGATCTGAATTATGTTTTAAGAGGATTCTTATGCCTGGTGTTGGGAGAAAGACTAGGGGATGGGGGATAGAGCATGAGGGGCAGCACTGGAGGAGGGATGGTCATGATGGAAACAGGAGTCCAATTAGGAGACTATCAAAATCAGCCGCACAAGAAATGATGGCTGCTTGGCCCGGGATGGTGGCAGTGAAGAAGGTGAGAAGTAATCAGACACTGGAAATATTTCCAAGATAGAGCCCCCAGGATTTGATGATGGACTGGATGTGGAATGAGGTACAAGGAAGAGTCAAAGAAAATTTCAAGGTTTCACCTAAAGAATTGGAAGGATGGAGTTGCCATAAATAAACGAAGGAGTATCTTAGATGTACGTTTGGGGTTGGAGAGGTGGGGAGTGGTGAAGACCAGGAATGCAGTTTTGGGTATGTTAAATTTCTCATTTGAAAAGGCAGTTAGAAATTTATCAATTTATATTTATCATGATTCCTGACATAATTGAATGTGTTCTACCATCTTCTAGTTTTTGTAATTTTCATTTGCCATATTTTGTTGTTGTTGTTTTCCTATCCTGCTTTCTGTTTGAGATAATAAATTTTCCCTATCCCTTTTTATTCCCCTGATGATTTGGAAGCTGTAGATTAGACTTTTATTCTTTACTGTTTACTCTTAAACTTTTAACATATGTTTACATATACTTCTAAGAATGTCTTATTTAGTATTTCTATCTCTTTCCCAAACAACTTGAGGACCATGTTAGGTTTTATGTTTTAATTATTCATTGAAGATCTTCTCTTAACTTGCTCCTGTTCATCTTCCTTATTAGAGTTAACTAGAGTTTTTATTTTACTCTCAAAAACAACAAAACAAAATTAGTTTACCAAAACTTACAACTTCCCAACATTTTTTCAATTTTTGTGCTCACCAGTGTCTGTTACTTCTCATTTCTTCCCTCTAGTTCACTTTTCTATTTTCTGGAGTGTCTTTTTAATGAATCTGAAAGTGATAAATTCATAGTCTTTTGTATCTGAACATTTGTCTTTCTTTGTTTTTATTTTTAGATGATAGTTTATCTGGGTACATAAATCAGGGTAGATAGTTATTTTCCTAAAAACTTTAAGTTATTTTTCCATTAGACTTCTGGCAAATAACTTAGCTGACAAAAAGTCCTATTTTGGTTTGGTTATTGTTCCTTGTAGGTAATCTGTCTTCTCTCTCTGATAGCTTTAAAAATATTCTCTTCATCCTTAAAGTTGTGCCTAGCAAAGTATTTTTATTTTTATTTGTATTTTCACCATTCAAAGTACACTTCAAATGTGAGGTACCCTGTCATTTTTCTGCCATGGACAATCTCTCCCCATCATCTCCTCAAATATTGGTTGTAAGGCATGGCTCAGGAACTCCATTCACCCTCTCCATTGCCATTGCCTAATGTGAGCTGATAGCCTGGATTATAGAACATAGACTTATTTTCCTCCATTCTCTCTAGCTCCTCTTTCTGAAACTTCTATGAGACGTATTTTGGAGCCTCCCAATCTATCCTCTATATCCCTTATCTGCTTTCTTTTATTTATTTATTATTATTATGAATGTCATACATACAAAAGAATATTACAATTTGTACATAAAGTATAATTTATCAGTATTCAATATAGCATATAATCTGCTCGAGAAATTACACGTAAGCCTTTAAAATTGCTATCATAGCCTTTCCTAATTTTATCCCCCCACACACAATAAGTAAAGTAGTATTCTGAATTACGTGTATATAAGTCCCTTGTTCCTTTTAATAGTTTTACTATTTAAAGATTTCTATATTCCTAAAATAGTTCGGTTTTCTACAATTTTAAAATGTGTATAAATGGTATTCCCTGTGTATTCTTCTGTATCTTGCTTTTTTCACTTCTCATAATTACTTGTGGCATGTATCCACATTGATGAGTGTATTTTTAGTTCATTAACTCTTACTGCTGTGTAATATTTTATGGTTAAATATATCACAATGTATCCATTTTCCATCAATGTACATTTGGGTTAGCATGCTATTGCAAATAATGCTTCTATCAATATTATTGTAAAAGTATGCTAGTGAACATGTGAAGGAGTTTTTCTAAGGGGGATATATACACACACACACACACACACACCCCTTAGAATTACAATAGTCATACCAGTAGGGTATAAAAATTACAGTATCTATATTCTCACCCAAATTTGGTATCCTTTTCATTTTTGCTAATATGGTGGGTGTGAAATCAAATATTTTGCATTTCCCTGATCACTAATAAGGTTAACATCTTTTCATATACATATTGCTCAGAGGTTTCTTCTTTTGTGAAATGCCTGTTCATGATGGTTGCCCATGTTTCTATTGGAGAATTAAAATTAATTTTTAAGAGTTCTTGTTGATTTGTAAGATTTTTTAAAATATATTCTCAATTGCAGACCTTTGTGGATTTGTTGCAAATACTTTCTCCCAGTTCATAGTTTGCCTCTTTACTTTTTAAATGCTTTCTTTGAATTTAAAAAATAGTTTTTTATTCTAAGATTTTATTTTTTTTCAAATCTTAATTTGGTGACTACAATCTCCAATACAATGTTGAAGAGAATTCATAATAGTGGGACATTTTTCCTATACCATATTTTTTAAATGCCCTTAATATTTTACCATATAGTATGATATTTGTTATATTTTTCATGCCCATTTTTTTTTAGGACACAGTGTTTTGCAATGTTGCCCAGGCTGGAGTGCAACAGCTATTCACAGGTACAATCACAGCGCACTGCAGCCTCGAACTCCTGGGCTCAAGTGATCGTCTCACCTCAGCCTCCCCAGTAGCTAGACGTACAGGTGCACGCCACTGTACCTGGCTTCTACTTATTTTTGTTTTATTTCTACCTTGTATTAAAAATATTTTCTGATCTTTTCTTTTTAATGGAGATATTCTTTCATTTGTTTCTTTAAAAACAATAAACATATACATTATATTAATAATCTTTACTCAAATTCTTCCATTTCATTTATTCTGTGGTGCATTCAACCTCTCTTTATGGACTTTTGGACTTCCTTGTTATTAGTTGCTTTTATTTTAAGTGTACTTTGGATTTTTGTATTGCAGATTTATCTTAGTAGAGAGATTTCTCTGTTTCTCCCTTTCTCTATCTCCTTCTGCTCCCTTTCCTTTATCCTTACCCTTCTCCTTCTCTACCCCTCCCTTTCAAACTTTTAGATTTGCTTTCTCTCGACCTTTTGCGGAATTGGAAGCCAGCATGGCTCAGTTCTTGGTCCTGAGGCTGGGACTATGTCCTCGAGCTTCCATTGGTCTATAGCTATCTATAAACTCTAGCCGAGAAAGCACTTGACAATAGCCTTCTCCACATCATTTCACCAGTGGGAGTTTCAAGCAGTGAGCCTGGCTCAGGTCCCCACCTCACTGGGGAGCAACCCCAGTCCAGCTGTCCTGCATAAACTGAGCTCCTGCCTGACTCTGCCTATTTCTAAACAGGCTACCAGGAGGCAGCAGGACAACGTCTCAGGCCTGCTTCCTATTTTGCATTTCTGTTTTATTTCTGACCCAAGGAGATACTTGCCTTGTTTGGGAAGATACAAAAAAATCTCTTTTAAAATTTCTCATTATATGTTTTTCCTATCTGGTGGGAGGGGGTGGTACATAAGCCCAAAATTTACAACATTTTCTTAATATAAGGTCTCTTATCTTTGTATTCCCAGTAATGAGTGCTGGTTATCCACAAAGGCTTGATGAATCAATGCAAATATGCACAATGCTGTGCAAGGAGATAATAACTCCCATCTTACAAGACTGCCTCGAGGCTTTGTTAAATAAAATTTTGTGGAGGCCATTGTTTTGGACTGAGCTCCTGTACTAGGCCCCAACAGACCAAACCAAAATGGAGTCACTCATGCTAAATGCTGTGTAATAAAACTGAAACTTTAAGGAAGAAGGAAAATCCTTAAACAGACCAGTTTCTCCTAAAAACAGGAGATTCACAACAACCAGTCAGAAAGGGCTCAGTCAACCCGAGCCAGCATAATAAGGATGTCCCCTCTGCTTTAACCCTTACAAGGAAAGTAACCTGAAGTAATCTGATATTAACTAATCTGCTTTTCTGTATTATTTTCTTGTTCCTGCTCAAGCTGCAAAAACCAAGTGTTCTGCAATGCCCAAGGCAACACCCTCTAATTGTAGAAGAGATGATGCCCAATTCGTGAATGACGAATAAAATCCAATTCCATCTTTAAAACCAAATTTGTTAAAATTTTGTTATTGAACAGCTTTAAGTAATCAGGTCTGACTCTTGACTCTGGTTTTTGTATCTTTCAGCTAGTTGTATACCATCTGAGTTAGTACCTTGAGGAATGTCTGATTGTAAGACAGGAGTTCGTGGGAGGAAGAAGATAGTATGAAACCCCCATAATCCAAAGAGCTTCTGCCTGAGGGCAGATTTTGGGAGGGAAGTCAAGAAACTTCATAGTTGGAAGAGAGGCATGAATGCCAGACTTATGAAGGAAGCCGCATGACTCTCGGATGGGAGAAGGCAGTATAAGGAGGTTAACGTCGGATCTCTGGGCTAGGATAAAATGAGATGCACTGTGTGAGAAAATTCAAAGAAGTATAATCCTAAACCTGTAATGTGGGATTTCACACTCAGGAGACTTACTTAGACTCTCTCTGATCTCGTCTCCTCATACACAAATCAGGAGAAATAAATTCTGTGCTTTCCATAACCCACAGCCTGTGTTAAAAGTTGGCTGAGAACATCAGTGAAGCACTTTTAGCTTCCTAAAAGCAAAAAGTGTTTTTTTTGTGTGTATTACACGATACTAATATACAGTATCGTGTATATTAATTTTTTTAAGTGTTTTCACATTAATATTATTAATAAAAGATTCAAAATATTATTTTTATGAGCCTTCTGATTTAGAGGTGTTTATTAGACATGCTCTACAATTCAGTTATTTATATTGTTTTTCCTTAACTTTACTTTTCTCATATGTAATTTAAACAATTTAATAGGAGAACTCGGTTAGGAAAGGCACTAAAACTCCCATTCTCTTTGCTACACACAGTAAAATTTAAATCTCCAAGGGGATATATATTTTACATATATTTGTATTCACCATAAGGCAAAGCTCTGTTTCTACTCCCCCTTTGAACCTGAGAAGAATATCGATATAGGAGGTGTCTTTGGGGTGGCCCTTCTGAATAGAGGTTGACCCAAGGCTATAAGGAGAACCCTGTTGAACACCTGGCATACCTGCCAACTTGTTGTTGAGTCTATATTTGGCTGCCAAAAAGTCTCTCCTAATAAATAAAAATAAATGTGTACAAGAAAGAACCTGATGCTATGGAAATAATTACGATCAGCTTGAAGAAGGTTTTCTTGAACTGCAATTTTCAGAAACAAGAATTTGCCTCTGAACAGGCTTTAATAATGGAAATTGAAACAGTTTTAAAGAAGAAAGGAAAGTTGTTATGTTTGAATAGCCAGAGAAAGATGTATTTCCTAATATGAGGTGACAGGTATGAAATGAGACCACAAAATCGTTGGCATTTATAAATATATTATTTATATTCTTTCTTGAATCCAGGTACCATACTTTGATTTCTATCCAACAGTTAAAAAGCTGTGAACCCTGATAAAATTTAACCAAGAGTTATTGTACTTGTATCATTACAAAAAGGGACTTCTTTGATTGCTTGAGTGTAGAGTCTGTCCACTTTCATTTTAACTCTGATTTCTGTAAGTTTCTCATCTTTAAAACTGTATAAAACATTGAACTTGACATAAATTCTTCAGAGTTGTAGGGTTTGCACCAATATTTTCTCCCCTTTAATCACTTTCACATATTTTACTGTGATTATGTCAGGATAAACCAGTTTGATCTGAAGATCAGAATGTTCTAATCACTCGCGCCTATGTTGCAAAAGAGGCAACATTCCCATTCTGGGTTGAATTATTAATTGACTAGGCCTAAAGCAGGGACGCTGGCATTTAAGAACACCTACTATATTCCAATCTTTTTCAGATAGTGTGTATCATTTGATCCTTATAATATCTGCCTTATAAAACAGAAAGCATCACCTCCATTTTTATAGAAGAGGAAAAGATGTCTCAGAGAGGTTAAAGAACTTGCCTAAAGTCACACAGTAAGTAAGTGGAACAAAGGAAATCCCAACCCTTGTGTTCCCGGCTTCAAAGGCCCTGCGTGTTTACCCATTCCTCAACAAGATCTTTATTCTCTAATATGAGAGCTCTAAGCGGGATGCTTAAAGAGGCTTCCAGCTCTATTCATTCTTTTCCTTCCAGTTTACGGGCTTCCAAAGATGACAAGCAGATGTTCAGAGTGTGGACTAGAACTGGAAGTGACCTTAACTCATATCTTTGCTGTGGGGAGAATTGGACTCTCCCTTGAGAAAGAACTGGAATAGCAGCCCGTAGTTTCCTTTTAAACCACTTCTCCCAGCCCCATGGAATGCCCTCCCCACACAGGCACCAATGCCTTCTTGCCACCATCCAAGTATCCCCTGGCCACCTCTCAGTCTTTTATTTCCAAAGCAAAGCCTCGTTCTTTAAACCTCTGCAGTTAGTCAGCAAGTATTTCTCAAGGACCTATATCTGTCGGAAATTATAATAGAAATAAAAGATACAAGGAGAGACAAGTAACATACAGTTCCTGCCCTCCAGGAGTTTATAGTCTTGCAGGGGCACAAAAGGGCATCCAAACAGGTAATTATACTACAATGTGACAAATACTATAGGAGACTCACGAGGCAAGTTAAAGAACACAGAGGAGTAAGGAACTAACTGCCTGTGGGATTTGGAGGAGGCTTCTCAGAGGAGATGAGCTTTCTGTGGGGTTGTGAAAGTTGAATAGAAGGTTAAATAGCTAAAGAAGAGAAAGAAAATGATTTCAGAAAAGGTGAATTGTTTGTATGAGGGCCAAGAGGATTAAGAAAGTGGCCATGGCAGTGGCTTGATACAACTCAAGAGGAGAGTAAGAAGGATGGTAGAGTGTGTTGGTAATAAAGTAGCAAAAACTGGGTGGCTTAAAATGGCAGAAATTCATTTTCTCACAGTTCTGGAGGCTAGAAATCCGAAATCAAGGTGTCAGCAGGGCCACACTCTCTCTTACAGCTCTAGGAGAGAATCCTTCCTTGCCTCTTCCTGGCTTCTGGTAGCATTCCTTGGCGTTCCTTGGCTTGTGGATGCATCGCTCCAGTCACGTGGCTGTCTTCTCCCTGTGTATCTTTATGTCGTCTTCCCTCTATGCATATGTCTCTGTGTCCAAATTTCCCCTTTTTAAAAGGAACCCAAGTCATACTGAGTTAGGGCCCACTCTGATATCCTGATTATAATGTGATTACTTCTATAAAGATTCTATTTCCAAATAGAAGGTACCAGGGGACAGGACATCAACGTATCTTTTTTGAGGGGGACAAAATTGAATCCATAACATGGAGTTAAGGCTGAAAAGATAGGTTGGGAACTATGGTGAAGAACCATTCATTCAACATTATGGATCACATATCACATGCCAAACATTTAGCTGAAGAAAAAAATGGTTTCTACCCACAAGGAGCTCAAAGTTATTTGAGCTGTGATACAATGAATTTAGGATATAGAAAGAGGAAGCGCATTGTATCAGTCACCGCTTTGTAATTAATCATTCCAAACTTGGTGGCCTGTAACAACAATATTTATTGCTGATCTTGCTTCTGTGGGTCAGCTGGGGCCCAGCTGATTTAGTCTGCACTCATCTGGGGAGGCTCTGCTTCAAGTATCTCTCATCCTTCTTGGATCACTGGGCCAGCTGAGGCATGTTCTTCTAATGACAGTGGCAGAGGAGGATAAGTCGGGGCTGTCACTTCTGCTCATATATAATTGGTCAAAGAGGAAGCAACTGTAAAGTTACATGGCAAGTGGAGCAAATATAGGGAGGGGTGAAGAATAGGGGGCCATCTCCATATGAACTTTGCAGTCAAATAGATATAAGCTAATGTGAGATATATACATGAAATTATTATTTTGGTAGCTAGTACATAACCCTTTTACTCTCTTTATAGCAGGCAATAGCTTGTTCTTGTAGAGTATCTGAAGTTAAACTCTCTCTTTTCTTTACTCCTTGTCTTTTCAACCTGCTTTTATTTTATTGTCAAAGAAGAAACAGTTGACATTCCAGATCAAATGATAAGGACGGATAATAGTATAATATAACATCTTCCCAGGTATACACTGAAGGACTCAGTGGTGGTAAGTAATGCTTAATTCATCACAATCAGGTAATAATGATGGAATTTCAGGCACTGGTGACGTACTTTGGGGTTAGGCACAATCTTCCCACTGCCCTACAGGGGCAGCCACCTAATTGACACATATGTAAAGCAATTGTGATGCTAAGGGATGCAAGAAAAGTCACTGTACCCATTTCTCCTTATCAATCATCCCCAATTGGGGGTGATGCCAAGGGCTGTCAGGATGCCTCATAGAAATGTGGATTAAATCTAGACTGTGAGACCATGTGCAGCTCTGTGCTCTAACACCTTTATGCTGTCAGCACTTACTCAGTGCTCTTCCCCATCATTATTGTCATTAATACCATCCTCCCACCAGCACATGTACACTCAGCCTCACCACCTTGGCAGCTCCCACGGCCCTGAAGTGTGAAGCCATCTCTGGGCTTCTGTCATCAATTGAATTACAGCACAAATCATACCAACGCTTGATCTGTGAAAAAGACTAGGGCCTAGGTGCCACTGTGCTTCATCAGGCGGAAACATACACCTGCTTTTATGGACTAAAAAAAAAAGACTTAAGGAATAAATGACTATTCAGGTTCACTTTTAATAGCTGTAATTTTTATTCTCTAATTTTAAAAGTAGATCATGGCATAGATAATTGGGAAAATTACAGAAAGGCATAAAGAAGAAAATGAAGACCACCCATTACACCACCACCCGCAGATAACCACAGTTAACATTTTAGTATTTTTCTTTCCTGTCACTCTTGCATATAAATATAAATACATATTTTGCATAAAAATGGATCACAGAAAATAGATGACCTACTTTTTATTCATCTTTGCTATTGTGGGCACTAACCCAGATCATTGTTATTAGATATTCTTCAGAAACATAATTTTTATACCTTTAGGGTAGTCCAGCAAACAGATTGATTTTTTTTTCACTTTCACATTACTTGTTGTCATATTTGGCATCCATGAGTCCAAAATAAGGACCTCATTTTAAGGATATTTGTTGCTAAGAGGTTGACCTTCCATTCTTAATGTTTGTTAAAACCTGAGTCCCCTAGAAAGCAGAGCCTGTGACAGAGGGTATGTGAACTATTAATTTATTGGAAATACAGTTCAAGGAAGCAGGAGCAGAAGATCAGGGGAAAGAGGCAGAGAAGGAAGGGGAGCCTACACAAGAACACATTATCAAGCAGGCTGCCACGGGACAGTCCAGGAAGCTGTAGAATCAGAATCACAAGATCATCCATTCAAAGACGGAAGGAAGAGACTATCTTCAAGCACCCATCTCCTATTGGGCAAAGATCACCTCCACAGAATGCTAATGCTGCTGCACTTCTGGGCTGCACACACTTGGACGCCAGGTGGAGTTCCTTGTCGTTGGCCTGAGGTAAGGCACTGTCAGGCTGGGTCTCCATGAAGTCATGGGAGCCGGGGCCCAGTGGCAGCTGGAAAAAGGATGGGTGGATTTGATGTAGTGAAAAAGAGGCACCTGATTCAATGTCTTGTCTACTCTCGGTGTTCACTTTTTTTAAAATGGCTATTTAAAAAACAAACAAGAGAGAAAACCATAAATGTTGTTTAAAAGAAATTTTTTATTGTTATTCTTACAGTATTAGGAGACCAAGAGAGATGAGAGAGAAGAAAACCAGAGGAACAGAGTTGCTGTGTCATGTCCTAGTAGGACAGCCACAGGCACCTGCCATTCCTTTACTTTGAAATCCTCCTAAAAACAACCGCTTGGGGATGTCTGTCTTTATTTATTCCCCCTGGATGAGCATTGTTTGCCTGGTGCTCCCATGGCATTTTTGTACTCTCTTCCTACTGCAGGCATCATCACAGTATTGTAGGGTGGATTCTCAGCTTTACAGGGTAGAAATTCTGAAGTATGACTATTTAGCCTTTAGTCTACATGTATGTATTCAAAACTAGGAAGTAATTTAGGACAGAATTTTAGAGGTAGGGACACTTCATTTAAATACATAAATAATATCAAATTCCCATTCTGTAAATAGCAGCATTTTTGGCAGTTCAGTAGACATAGAGATTAATTAGATACAGCAGTGGGGTAGGAATAAGGTAGCACAAGTATGTAAATGTTTTGTCCAACGAACACTGCTTGGTCACCCACTTATTTATGCCAAGCACGAATAAGATAAACAAAAATCAGATACAATCCTTTATTTCTTTTACAGTTAAAAAAAAAGAGCACTCTATATTTGTTACAAGCTGAAAGTGCATTTTTATATACATCAACTAGTTAGATGTTTTTAATAACCCTGGGGAATGGAGGTTAAGGCCCCAGGCTCTGGATTAAGAGAGATGTAGTTTCAACTTTGTTTTTTCCACTAGTGGTAGGGCAAGGGAGGGAATTCTAAGCCTCACTTATGTATAAAAAAAAGAATAATGATAATATGAACTGTATTGGGTTGCTGTGAGAATAAAATAATGCATGCAAAGCACTTAGTACATTGCCAAGCATATAGTAATCGTAACTTAATAAATTTTAGCTGTTTTTATATTGTTTTTCATGGTGAGTTTAAATGCATCATTCAGGATCCCATGTCACAGCTGGGACTAGAACCTGTTTGCTGTCTCCCAATATAGTGGTATTTTCTTTGAGGTACAACACTGAGGAGCACAGACGCTGGTTTCAGACTTCCAACCCTAATATCCAGCACATCATTCTGCGTGTAATAGATAGTCAGAAAATACTGTCAAATAACTAAGTGGTAGCAGACTCTAAGTCAAATTGTAGAGTTGCTAAATGTATAATAAAAATAAAATGTGTTTCAGTGCTTTACTTGGCATTGCTTTGGAGAATATTAAAGACAACAAACATCATTTGTTCTTTCGGTCAACCATCTGGTGATAAAAATTTTAGGTGCTCAGATTATGAACAAATCCTTCAAGAATACATTTTGCTTTAGTAGAGTTGGCCTGGGCACCAAGATGTTTAGGAGATAATTCAAGTTCTCAGTGTTTTGTCAGGTGAAAACCAGGAGGTGGTGGGACTGGCTGAGGAGAGGCCTGTGGCAGAGACTCCCACGACCCAGGCATCTGGGAAAGGGGAAACAGTTCTAAATGACCAGCGTCTAACTCAGTGGGTCTATGACAAGAATGCTAAGTCCATGCAGGCATCGAAAGGTTCAAGTTATTGAAACCCAGGCAAACAGGAACAAAAGAACAGCAGCTTCCTTGAGAAAGAGCCAGTGGGATGGAATCTGTATCCTGAAATCTAAATCTGTGCTTATTCTCTGGTAACTAACGGTTCTGGAAAAGCATGTTGTTGCAATTTTTCTACTTTATTACCTGAGTATCACTACAGTGGACTTTCTAGTCACCATTTATCGAGCATCTCCTGTGTACCAGGCACTGTATATACATTATCTCATTTAATCCTCCCAATAATCCTACATCCACAAGGAATTGGAGCTGAGGGTAGGGCTCTGTTCATTTTGCTCACCTCAATACCCCTAGCGCCTAAAACAGTGCCCAGCAGAGTAGGTCTCAGTAGTCTTTGATGAATGTATAAACAGGATAAATATTATCATCCACACCTAAAACTCAGACAGGTTAAGTGACTTGTATATACAAGCTATGAAGTGGAGGGGCTGAATCTGGAATCCAGATCCATCAACCCCAAATCCTGCCTTTAGCCACTGCACTAGTTGCTCTTACCCGTTTCCCATTTCAAAGCATATCATATGTCACCACCATCAGTCCCCACTGTCTTCATCTGTCATTTCTCTACTGAAAACCCTCCAGGTCTCTCAACTGCTTTAAGATGATGTTCAAACTCCCTGGCCTAGCATTCTCGGTCCTATAAAATCTGATCTTCACATTATTCTTTTCAACTAAAGCTCCCACAGAAAAGCTCTAGCCCAGTACTTTCTCCTCCTCGAATAGGTCTTGTGCCTTTCTGCCCTCTATATTGCTCCCTTTAGATATGACATTTAAAATTATCAATTCATTCTGCCCATCCGTCTGAATCCCCTCCCGTCCTTTAGGATTCAGTCCAAGTTACACCTCTTCAATGAAGATTTTCTACTGCAGCATGCAGTAATTTCTCATTTTCCAGAAATTTCAAATATCCCAATATGTGCCCCACTCTCTAGGCCATTAAATAATGCTCCTCATGACTACTGGTCTTTGTTAGTATATTTGTCCCCACAACTAGAGTGTAAACACCTTGAGAGCAGGGATCATGGCCAGAAGCAACTTTATACCAGCCACTATGACAAATACTATATCTAGCAGAAGAATTAATTATTGGTTGAATGATTAATGCAGCTAAATATTTTAGATTAGGCTACCTAGATGGCATATATATATATATTGTGTGTGTGTGTTTATGTGTGTGTATTGTTGTTGGTTTAGAACAAAAAAAGAGCTAACATTCATACCTTGATACTGTAAAATGTCCCTTCCCTTTCCTCTTTTCTTGCTCCTTGCCCTTCGCTATTGGGAGGGTCCTTGTGTGTCTCTGTTGCAGGGCAGAGACTGCCAATGCTGGGAGAGATCCTGGTGAGAGAAAATTCTAGGGTCACATCAGCCTGGTTGGGCTCGAGTTCGAAGATCCTGGCCAAGATTTCAAACTGGCTTTACTCAAGAGCTGTGGGTTTTTGAGTGGCAGATTTTGCTGCAAGATTACTGCCGATGGAGTTTTTCAGTGACTTCAACATGGACGTGATCGAATTCTACCACAAGTGCCAAGTCAAGTTTGGTATTGGCACAGTGAAAAGCAAGAATTTGGAAAGATTATTATTTATCAACCCTTGTTAATGCAAAAAACACAACGATACACTTCCTATAGTTAAAATGGAAGCATCATTCAGACTAAACACTACTGTTGCTTCCAAATTAATCAGTTGTAAGGGAAATGCTCATTTATCTGACAAAATGTGTGCCATGTTAGAGTGGAGGTAGGGGAGAAGCTGTCTCCTTCCTTCACTGGCACATGCCACCACAATAAATAAATAAAAGGCGGCCTAAGTGCATTCTCAGGAGGACTGTTTCTAATCCTTTTAGGGTAAGAGAATGATTTATACTGAGCAATCTCCCATCAGCAGCTGTTCCTATTCTCAGAGGAATTCAGTTGCTCCAAGAAAAAAATACTATTTGGAACAATCCCCTGGGAACTATTCAGGAACCAGACCTGGGCCTCTGCACCATGTGAAGCAGAGACAAAGATTTGAGATCCTAGTAGCTGCTCTGGAAATGGTCTTAAACAGTTGTTCACTTAAAAAAATGGTTTCCTTTTCTCTGTACAATCAAAGCAGGTTGGGGACTTAGAGAAATTCTGCAAGGGACAGTTACTCTGGAAAGAAGCAAGTATTAGTATTACACTACATTAACACATTAACTGCCATGTGAGTTGTATTTAACTCAGGCTAGTTTTGAGCCTGGGGCCTCATGAAACATCTGTAACTTTTTACTTGGGAGCCACGTGGTGTGCAGGCAACTCACACTTCCATACTGTAGCATACATGTTATGTGATGGGTGGCCCCCTGGGCAAAACCCTGCAGTTGGTTCGTGAAAATCTTACTTGTTGATGTTCTTATTGTTACAGTTAATATTGACAATTTAATTGCATATAACTCACACACAGAAAACAATAAAAAATAACAAATTTTTCATTAAATTAGAAAGGATCACTTTGTTTTTGAAGCTTTTATTCTATTTTTATAATAAAACACTGCGGCTCCAGGGAAAAAAATTTTTTTTCAGGTGTGGCAGTCAATGTGTTAAAATTGCTGTTGACTTGTCTTCCAGGGTACAGCAGATGTTTTCAGAGTAGGATGTGAGCACCTTGAGGCAGAAGCTATGCTATGTTAACCTCTAGGCCCTCTGCTTCTGGAACATAATAAACAGGAGTGTTTATGTAATATATTTATGTTTGCACAACTAAATAAATGGGCTAAAAATGAATAAAAGTAGTGGTCCTTTTCTGTGGTGGCTCTTACTGAGTGGATTAGTCCCAGGTTATCAGAATATTGTTTTTTTTTTTAAACCCTCTGTCATAAGTAACATCCAAAGCTTTTTCCTGAATTTTCTATAGCTTCCAAATATTCTAACCAAAATGGGCTAAAGTATACATGTTCACTCAGAGTGTTCCATTGGGCACATGCCCCCAACCAAAACACACTGAACATAAACTATGGTGTGATCTCTAAATTTTATTTGTCAATATCAGGACTGGGCCAGCCTCTTTGACTCTGCCCACTAATGAAAACACTCTGTGCTACTTCCAGAAACTGCAGGATCCTTGACAGATTTGCAGGAGATTTTCACACTGCTCTGGCCTCTCCACTAGCTTCCAGGAGCACTGCTTCAATACCTTGTAATGCCATTACTGTCACTCCCAAACAAGCTCAGAAATATGTACTGAGAAATGAAATTTTCTTCAGACATTTCTTCACCTAAGCCTTCCAACTCTGAAAGATAGAAGGCTCTATCAAGTAAGTCAATTTTGTCTTGAAGGCAAATAAAAAGTTATTGGCACCAGGTTTTCTGGAAAGTAATACATGAAGCATGGCTAAAAAGAAAAAAAGGTTACTGATTTTAGGCACAACTTGAAGAAATCGAAAATAACTTTCCATGTAACTCCTTAAACAGTCTTTCATTTTTCCCCTAATCCTTGTAAGTAATCTGATTACTTCTTAATACCAACATGGCTTGCTTATAATTACTTGCCTCTATATTCCTGTCTCAAGGTTTCAGAAATAAAGTGTGTTCCTGTGACTGTAATGGCAACAATGACCACAAGGTACATAAACTTAAATTTCAGTTCACATCCATGCAAAACTGCACTTAGGAAAATCAAAGATGCTGAGGCAATAGGCAGCAGAACTTTCCCCAGATAATCCACTGCTGCTATTATGATGCCAACCATGGGGGAATGTTCCCAGAGTGTGCTTGACACTGTAAGAAGCACTTCCTTCTATCACTCATGGGCCAGACCTTAGTAGCATAAAATCATATGAACCAGGGCAGAGAAGAAAGAAACCTGTCAACAGGTCCTGGTGGATGCAGACACTGCCTCTGTTCTCTGGCCAAGTGGTTCATTTCCCCTCCTCAGCAGGTCTCTAGTTGGCTTCAGCCTGAGGGGAAGAGACTAGAACATCTTTAGAATATGGAGGATGGTTTTACCTCCATCTGTGCCTACCTAAGCAAAATAAATTGGTTAATTGAAGCAATATCTGTCAATTCAAGCTCAAATACCTTCCCATCAGGGAGCAAGGAGAATAGTTTGGAATTTTTCCAAATTAGTCAGGTTAGATTTAAAGGTTGGGTTAAAGAAGTGTGGCCCATCTGTCTTTGAGGACACAGGATCAGGGGCCACCTGGGTTTACACTGAACTGTGAGCAGTTGTATATGTTGGGAGTAGAAGATCTAGGTCAATGGTTCTCAAATTTTAGCAAGAATAGGAATCACCAGGAGGGCTCCTTGAAGTGCAAACTGCTGTGCTGCATCCCCAGAATGTCTGAATCCCTAAGTCTGGCCTGGGGCAGCCTGGGAATTTGCATTTCTAACGAGTTCCCAATTGATGAAGTTACTACTGGTCCAGGCACTACATTTTGAGAACCACTGATTTAGGCCTCTCTCTGGGGAAATTTGAAACTATGTAAGACTTCTTATGGTAACCCCATTCTCCCCCATCTCTTGAAAACCCAAACAAATAAGTCTGGGTTGAATTTATTCATTCAGCAAGCAAACATTTTGTTGAGCACCTGCCATGTGATGCTCACCTTGGTGATACAGAGATAACAGGCCAACTTTTATCCTTAGTAGGCTCCTAGTCTGGTGGAGACAGACACAAAAAGAGGTGAAGATAAGGATGAGGCAGTGTGAGAAGTGATATCACAGAGGTAAAGACTGAGTGCCATTGGGAACACAGTAACTCCACCCAGACTGCTGGTCATCAGAGAAAGTCCCAGACTTGGTGGGGTAGCAAGGAACTGAAAATAAAGGCCTTGAGGATGAAAGTATTGTTGACATTTGGAAGAGCCAACGTTACTGAGTGTAAGGGCAGTGCTCTATTTGTGGGTAAGCTTCCTGATGTCAAGAACCTTTTATACCTCAAAACTGTCCAACACTGACCACTTGGCATAGAGTGGGTTTACAGTGTATGAATGGATTCATGTCAATGCTTCATAAATACTGTATAATGACCCCTGAATGGAAAATGTATTGAGAGAAGTAGCAGGTTTCAAATTGACTCCTAAAACAGAGCCAGAGGAAAAGAACTATTAATCACCACAAATCTGGTTTAAATTTGGATGGGCAGATTTTAAAACGAAAAAAACTGAATCCTATTATCAACTCCTTGAACCTGCTGCTTCCTCATAATCAGTAGTTGTTTCACTTTACTAAAATTCACCTGTATTCGGTAACTAGTAATTTGCAGGTGAGCAAAGTTATCAGATTTGAAAATAGATGATGTTCTTCCAGTTTCTTTTAGATAACACAATCGCAAGCAGCAAGGGACTTGTGCACAGTGACATTTTTGTTATGTAAATAGTTTGATGAAGTTCCCTTTTGAAAAATTACATTGACATTCATGACTGATATTTGGCCTGGTGAAATGAAATGGGTATTCAATTGTTTAGCCAAAGTATTACAAAAATAAGGGTAAATAGCCCTTTTCATAAATTCAAAATGAAAAGGATGCCTGTTTCTTAATTGGAGGCAAAATGCCAACATTTATATTTAATAGTACTTTGCTGCTTCAATTAAGATAAGATAAAAAAACAAATTGCTATAATTTGTTCACCAACATTTTTGGAAAGGCTTTTTCCTTCTCTTTGATTTTGTGGCTCCTTAGTTTAGATGTATTTCTCTCTAAATTCTTTCCTGCTTTAGTCAATGAATAAGGCAGAAAATCATGTATTTCTTCCTTTTGGCAAGTAGACAAAAGTCTTCATTCTGTGCCTAGAATATTTTTTGGAGGTGTGCTAAAGAAGTAACTAGAGACAAACAATAGCATCTATGATATGGCCACATCAAAAGACAGTGAAATAGATAACTATTATTTAACTCTAAGATTTTATAGAATCTATAATAAATTATTATCTCACTTTTAAATTACATGGAAACTTTCCTTTTGATTGGTAAAGGAACGTCTTAATTTTCAAACAAGTCATGTTCCAAAAGTCTGTAAGCTAGTTGTTTTAAACTTGGAAATGCTTTTTCCACAGAAATATATTGTAAATGGTGATCGAAATAAACTTGCCCACATAAGCACATTTCGTTCATAATATAACTTAACTATTACATTGAAATATAGGGGAAAACAATAAGAACCCATAAACTATAAGTAAGTTTACAAACAGTGATTTTTGAATGAAAAACTCTAGTATTTCATCCTCACTATACTTGAGAAAATGCAGGTTTAATTAGAGGTCAAGAGGGTAGATGAAAATTTTGTTAAAGATGACGAAGTGGGATCCTGGAACTATTCATACCTTGGTACCTGATGACATTTGCCCTTATTTATAATATTATGTCAAAACATATAACAGGTATAGCACTAAGTACTGTTTATGCTTATTAGTCATGGTCAGTATTGAACTTCAGCTTATAAATAGAGAAAGGAAGGAAAAATCTCTCTCACTGCGGTGGTAGTGGTGATGGTAATTAGACAAAAAACTCGAATCATTCATTTGTAGCCCTTCTCACTGTTGCTTTTCTTTAAGTGATCATTTGATAAATAGTGATTTCTCATTGGCCCAAAGATGTGTGAGGGTAGACATACCCTCAGTTTTTGCTAACCATTATATCCCCAGCACCTAGAAGAGAGTCAAGAACACAGCTGCTCAAAAATAACTTTTGAATGAATAAATGGGTAAATGAATGAATGACTAAAAAAGAGAAGGAGGAGTGGTCTGCAAAATGTAGAATAGTAGATGTGTTGAAAATGAGTGTCTGGAAAAAACAACAAAAGAGGAGTGTCTGAAATTACATTTATTAGTCTCCATGTAGTCAAAGAGAAGGGAGAGTAGTAGCCAAAGACAGGGGGATAAAAACGAGTTTTCCAAAGGATAAAGACAGTTGGTGAGACAATTTACTGGGTGAAAACAGAGTAGTTAGGCGTGCACAAGTTTGGTTTGGTTTCTGTTTCAAAATAGGAAGGACTGGGATTGATCATCCTTAGGATAGTTAAGTGGCAAAGAAGGCCATGTGCAAGTACAATTAGTGACATACCAAGGGTGGGCTAGTAGGAGGGGTCTGCACACATTCAGGCAAAGGGGTGGGTGGGAGCACTGTCTCTAGAGAATTTAAAAATAAAAGTCGGTCTGTTTCTTAGTATTACTCTAAAACTGCAATTCTAAAAAAAAATCAGTGATAAAATATTCCTCTGTAACAAGATCATTTTTGGTCTAACTTCTTAAAAATTCCTGCAGTTACCGTTGAGTTTTAATTACACATATGTAAACTCCAAATTAGCACATTTTAATTACTTATCCTTTAATAAACCTTGCAGTCTAAGTGGAAGTTAATTCGGAGAACTTCTAGTGGTACAATGGGTCCCCCAACACAGGTGGCCTTCGCTACACATATTTGTTTTAAGAGTAATGTCCTCATAGGACATTTTGAAAAACCATTTGTCTACTCCTTGATGTAAGTATTTAGGATTGATGGTAGGTGTTTTAGTCTGGGACTGCCAGAAATTATAGCGTGATACAAGGATTTACTGAAAATACTTTATTGGGGAGTGTGATCACAGGAAGCATGTGAGGGACAGAGGGAGGGAACCAGGGAAGGACAGAGAGCCAGTACAAGAGTGTGTTATCAAGCTGGACACTGCTTCAGGAAAATGGTTGCCTCATTCATCAAGACCATCTGAGAAGCTCCATGCAGCACATTTCAGGCTCCTCTGCTTGCAGATGGAGAGGGGAGCATTTTTCCATGGGCTTCCATCTCCCATTAGTCAAAGATTTCCCATAGGGTGTTTATTCTCTCACACTTCTAGGTTTAGTTCACATTGAAACTTCAACCAGAAAGCCCTGGGTTGGAAGTGAAATGCAAGAGAGGTCCAGGGCGAAGGAAGCACTGTCAGATTTTACCTACGTGAAGTTAGTTGGAGACCACTTAGAACTGGTTGCCCCGGCAGCAGCTAAAAGGGACAGGTGAGGCCTAGAGGATTTTGAAGTGGTGTATGGGAGATGTGATATAGCAAGTAACATGATTTAACAGTTTTTCATTTTTTAGCTTCCTTTCCTATAAGGACTTCAATGTCCTGTATATCATATTCATTAGATCTAATAGAAGATTCTCAAGCTTTCATCATTTGTTCATTCTTTGAATATTTATTGAATATTTACTAATATTTATTGAGTGTGCCAGGCCTTGTGCAGGGATAGAAATGTTAAGTATGATAAATAGATTCTCTGCTGTCATAATGTTCACTGTTTTATCAACTCTTCCAAAAGTGCCTTCCAAAGTACTGGCCCATAGTATGCACTTTTCAAAGAAATAAAATGGTCTTCTCATACAATCAGAATTATTAGCACAATGAACATTAAATGCTATTAAATCTGAAATGACCAGAGGGGTGTGCCACTAGATAAACCACTCTACCATCCTTGCAGGAAGTCTGTACCCATGGGCTGTAATGGCTTATGTGTGCCCTGGGAGTGGAAACTGTTTACTTTATTGTCTATGTACTGCCTAGGGATGGGTAGGCTGAAATTTAGACAGATTTCTGTATTTATCTGTAAGGCACCTCCAAGGCATAAGAGAACATTTGGAGGAGCTCTAATCCAGGAGCAACACCAGCAGCAGCAGAGGCCACCCCTCCGTTCACCTGGCAGTGTTCCCAGGCAGAAGGTGGAAGGTGCCCTGCCTCCCTGCCAACACTCCTTTCTTGAGCATCCCAGTGGCCAAACAACCACCAGCTGCTTCTACCCAAAGTGCCTGGTTGCAGGAGCCAACTTGTAACAGCACTTTCACAGAAGCACTTGGGTAGGAAATACATTGATTCATTAAAATCTTTGATGCAAAGTTAGCTGCATTCTGTCGGTCACAAGGAAAATGCCATGCCAGGGACATATTGCTATGACAATAAACTTTTAATGCCTTAGAAAGCTGCTGAATAGAAGTAAAATCAGAATAAAATTATTCAAATGATAACATTTTGGAAAGCAGGTAAGTTTTCTTAGTCCTGTTGGTTAGTGGTTTCCTTCACTCCAGATCCATCTTCTGGCCTTTCCTGACAATGAAGCCCTCGGTAAAACATCATGCTTATTACCTCTGAATTAGCTGATGTATGGGGAGCTGTCACTGTTGCTTAGTATTCACATTAAACTCTCAGGGCGGAGTGACCAGAGCATGCCAGGTGCTTTATGGAGCAGTCAAGGCTGCTGGAGGTTTTCAAGGGGAACTTTCCACCCGTGGAGAGGGGCAGGGCGTTTGTGTAGCTGAGAACAGGTCAGAAGCCCCAGGCTGGAAGCTGGAAGGCCAGAAAGGTAAACTCAATCAGCTCTTCAAAGGGCTTGCTGTAGTGACCCAGCACAAACGCCCCTAGTAGGAACCCCCACATCGCTCTTCAGAGAGGATTTCATAGTTTTAAAAAAGTAATGATTTCCTCTGTGGGGGAGATCTGCAGGCCTGGCGTGCCTTTCTCCCGGTGCCAATGGTTGAGTTGGAGAGAAACCGCCTGGGAGAGAGCATCTGAGGCAACGTGCTGGCTTGCAGCTTGCGGACCTGCTATAGAGACAGCTGTGAGTTGGGTGTGTGCGTGTGTGTGTGTGTGTGTGTGTGTGTGTGTGTGTGTGTGTAGGTGGTGGTGGGGAGGGTTAAGGCTGCCTCTGCTATGAGGGGAAGAGAGGCAAAAGTGTGAGGATACACAAGGCAGGGGATGAGTGTGGGCTCGAGTAGAGCGAGGCAGTGCGGTCAGGGAGTCCTCGGACTTGTGTGGGTGGTGCAGAAGTGACCGGAACAGGAGGACTGACGGGTTGGAGTTGCAAATTGTCAAGCCCCAAATCAATCACCCATCTCCTTCCCAGTACCTCGACAAAAAATGTTTAAAACGTTTTGGGTGCAGTGGAGGAGAGAAGAGACTGCACCACGTTACCTTTTTAATCTAATTCCCTCCTCCACAAGGTAATCAGGTGACCCCAGGATCTAAAAAAATGTGTGGGAAAGTAGTAGGAGCCCTGACTGGGAAACATTTTTAGTCCCGAGGCACAGCATTTGACGGTTCAATCTTCACGTTACGAACTAGCCTTGGGACCTTAGATAAACCATTTTAACCTCGATGTGCCTCAGTTTCCTCATCTGCCCTAGGGGAGTAACACGTGCTCCCTCCCTGCACCCAGCTGTGGCGCGGGTCGGCCTCCACGCGGTGTGTGAGAGCTCTGAAGCCGGCACCACGCTCTTCCCGCAGCAGGAAGACACGTTGGTGTTATCCTCGAGCCCCGAGAGAAGGCTGGAGGAAGACTCGAGCTCTAAAATTAGTCCAGCTTCCAGGCCCGGCGCCGGGAGCGCCCTGCAGCTCGCCGCGCCTCCCCCGCCACCCCCTCCCGCTCGCCCCCTCTTCCCCGCGCCACGCTCCGAGATCGCTAGTCGTCCCCGACACCGAGGCTTCTCTCCCCCTCGCCCTTTTTGCTCGCGGTTTGGGAGGAGGAGACAGCGAGAGAGAAGCGAGAGGGGGAGACGGGCGAGGGGCTTGGCCATGCGTCGGCGTCGGCGGTGATGGGGCGCCCGGAGCAGCGAGGAGGCTAGCAGTAGCGGCGGCGGCAGCTCGGCGCAGAGACGAGAGCCGGCGCTCCTCCCGGCAGGCTGCGCTGTGATCTGGGCTGCGGATTGGGATCTCGCGCCCCCGTCCCTCTCCTCCCGCTGCTGTTCCCCTCCTCCTGGCTCCTCTCTCCGCCTGCGAACCCCCGGCGGTGGCGGCGTCCCGAGCGCCCAGCGTCTCTGCTCGCGGCTCCAGTCGCGGCGAGCGCGCGGCGGGCACTGCGGCGGCAGCAGCCGGGTGGCCGGCTCGCCCTGAGCAAGAGCTCCCGGTGAGGAAGACCACGGCGGAAGCGCCTGGTGGAGCCTTGGATCGCCGGCGGAGGCAAGGGTGCGTGGGGATTTTTAGCGTGATTATTTGGCTGCCTGGTGCACCGGCTGGAGCGCGCCTTTCAGATCACAGCCCCAGCTGCCGGGAGCAAATGGGCTGCGAGGTGGGCTCGGGGAGGCGAGAGCCAGCGGAGCGCGTGGGGGAAACTTTTCACCTTGTAAAGTTGCTGCCTCGGCGCAGCCCCGAGCCGCGGTCGCCGCCGCTGCAAGCAGGAGGACAGAGAGGCTCGGCCCTGCGGCGGGAGCCGGGAGGTTTACACGGAGAGTTGGCCAAGTTTGAGGCTGAGGATTTGGGGAGGGGACGCGAGAGGGCTTGCAGATCGGTGCACTCATCCCCAGGTCCCGGCCGCCTGCTGCAGGTGGATGAGAAGGTTCAGGCGGCGAGCCTGCTTGGTAACCGGTGTCTGTCGGACGCACTGGGGATGTTCAGATGCCAATAGATGCACTTGGGGGACCCGGAGGTGCAAGTTGGGTTGTCGCTAGGAGAGGCGCCGCACAGAGCCGGGAGCCCAGCCTCCGAAGGGTTACCAGACAGTGTGAGGGTCCTTTCCCCACGCCTGACTCCAGCTTGCGCGGGTTGTGGGCTGGGTGAGATGCACTGAATGGCAGCGGCTCTTACAGAGTGGTCGGGAGGAGAGACTGTTCCTGCTATCTTGACAGGGAGAGGGAAACGGAATGCTCTGCGAGAGTGCATGATTTTTGGCGGGCGTGTGGGAAGGCTGCTTGTTTGAAAGAAAGCAGCGCGGGTCTGTCTGTCCTAGGGGTGCGGGGCTGCCCTCTCGGAGTTGGGGGCGGGAACGCTGGGCGCGCCAGCTCTGCGTCCAGGCCCGCTTCGCGGGCGGCGCAGGGTGGACCCCCTCTGCGGGCCAGTGTGAGTACGCCGCCGGGGTGGGGGGCTGAGGGCGGCGGGCGGGGAGGCAGCGGAGGTGGCGGAGCGTCCTAGCGCGGCGCGGTGAGCGCGAGGATTCCGCCAGTGGGAGTCGCTGAGCTGAAGTGCATCTGGCCCTCCGGCTGGCGCGAGGCGGCGAGCCCGGGTATTTTTAGCAGTGCTGTGGTCTGAATTCCCTCCTGTCCTCTCTCGTTGACTTTTGTCGCGTGTGCTTTCCGAGATGGGTTAAACATTGACCACGCTTAGGCTTCGCGGAAGCAACTTTTGTTCACTTTTTGCCTCTCCACTCTCGTGGGCGGCGGTGCGCTTGGGGCAGGGATGCAGGGGTGGCCAGAGTTTGCGAGCTGAGAGAGCCGCTTGGGTTGCCTGGGATGAGAGGAAAGGGGGCGCTCCCGCGGTGTGGGTGTGCTGGCTGTGGCACCCTGAGGCTGTTGCTCCATGTAATAATGGGCGCAAACCGGGCAGTGGAGAAGGGGGTCCCTGGAAGGGATGTGGGGGGGGCGGAGGAGGCTGCGGAGACCCGGCGAGGAGGCCGTGAGGGACTAGGAGAGGCTCCCGGGAGGAAGAGGCGCCTGCAGCCCGGCGCGTGGGGGGCCGGGGGCGCTCTGGCCGACTCCTCACGCCTTGGCCCGGAACCCCATCTCGCCGCCGCCGCGCGCCCTCTGGGACTGTGCTTCGGCTTTGAGCGAACCTGCAGCCGCCGCGGCGGGAGGGAGGGACGCGGGGACCGCGCTAATGATTGAAGTCTTTTCTCCACCTCTCCCCTGCTCCCGCTCCTCTCCGCCCCCAGACTCCGGCGCGTTTGTCTTCCAAGTTGGATCCCACTTCCATTTACAAGTGTCAGACAAACCCGCGCGAACCTCCCCCACGGCCCCGGCCAGACGAGGGAGGGCGCACAGGGGGAGGGGGCGGCTGTCGCGGCGGCCCAGGGCGGTGCGACGCTCCCACCCCGGGCTTGGCCGGCTTGGGTTCCTATTTGTGGGCCCTTGATGTTTAAAAGATACACGTAAACAAACAACAAAACCCAAACCACTCCTGGCCACTTGTATTCCACCAGTCTTCTCTTCCTCGCCTCGGACATATTAATTTTCTGGCCCCAATGCTTCTCTTTTCAAAGGCGAGTCGGGTGGTGGGAGGAAGGGGGCGGGGGAGCTGGCAGACCAGTTCATCACGGTGGATTTGCGCTCCTGGCTTTGTTGCGAGGATTAGATTCTCTGATTGCGCCCGGGCGGAGATGGAATAAAAGCAGAGAGACAGAGAACCGGCCAGAAACACTGCAGACGACTTTGCCCTGATCCAGGCGGCAAATTCAGGTGGTGGAAAGGGGAAGCCCGCCATCTAGGAATTGAGGACTGAGGTGCCCACAGCTCAGTATTGATCAAAGAGAGCCCAGATTTCTTCACCCCGGGCGGGCACTGAACTTCTCTTCACGTTTGTGGAACGCTGAGTGATGTTCTAGTGTGACGTGGAGATTTGAATCTGAGAAGGAAAGGAAAGGCGGGGATGAAGGAGAGAGATGGAGGGAGAAGTGATTGAGAGACTCAGATTCTGCAGAATCCTAGAAATTGCACAGAGCCAACTGCTTTTGCTTTCTTTTTTCTCTTTTAGTGCTTACTCCTAAATTGGAGCAGTTGAATAGTGAGGATAAAGAACAGCCAAGAAAACCAGGGCGCCAAGAAACAAAGACAGAAAAATGCATAATAACTTTAGTGCTTTGATGTGCTTTTTATCTAATAGGCTTGGAGTGGGGGAAGGGTTTTAAGAAATCATTTTAGAAGGAGAAAAGTTGTCTGTTAGAATTAAACCGAATGCTGATATTCAATCATGAATCCCCGTTGTTGCCTTTTTGGAACTCGGACAATGAGTGATGCTGGGCCCAGTTTCTATGCAGTGCCCTAGGATGAGAAAGTTCCCAGAACTGTCCAGTTATAATGTCTTCATATCTGAACCACACAGACAACTCCACATGAAAGGCAGCTGGCTCTGAGATCAGAAATCGGTCAGCTGCTGGGATGGCTCCATCTCTTCTCTCTGCAGGATTTTCACAGCCAGTGTTTGTTGACCAGTAACTGGCTATCAAACTGTTTTATTTTTTTCTTTCCTTCAAATCTTATTTATTCTGGTTCCTGGAAGAGTCATTTTGGGGATTTGTTAATAGTCAGGACCCAGTCTGTCAGTTAACTAGCAATTACAGTTGTGCTGAGCTATTCAGAAATGAAATGAGTAGCAATAAACAGAGTGGATGCCCACTGACCTGTACGCTATATGGTTATTTTGCTAGCCCGCAGCTTTTTGTGAAGCAGCAGCTCTTCAGGCTGCTCACATAACAACATTTTGATGTGTCAGGTTATGTTATCATCCCTGCTTTCTTCATAGGATGCAGAATGACCTGCACTAATCTGGCTGATGAATTATGTCAAATAGAAAGAAGTAGGCAATTACCAGTGAGGAGAGGGTGTTTAGTCATTACCACCTGGTCTGAGGAACACTCCCCATAGCTGTTGTGGTGTTATGCTATATTAATAGCTCATAAAGCAAAAAGGACCATGTGGCTTTATTTCACCAATGGTGGAGTTGGGTATGGTGTTCCTTCATAACCCACATTGGCCCAGTTGACTGGTGGGTGGGCTTTTTCCTCTGGGGCAAGAGGGAAAAAGATAATATTGGGGATATTTGGTTTCTTCCATTATGGATCATACCCAGGTTTTTTCTTAAACAGGAGCCTTGAGTAGGGATTATCTGATGGGATCAGGTGGGCCAGTCCATTCAAATTGATTTCCTTTGATTGCTGGGGAAAGTCTATTGATGAACCATTGTCTTTGCTGATTGTAGCAAACATCAGAGTTGGAAGGAAAATTTAAAAGAAAGGGATCTGACAGACCTAGAGTAAAGGACTTGTGTTCTGCCTAATTCCTTCCTGCAGGTAAGACAGTGTCTGATTTCCACAGATACACATAGTCTTAAAAATATTAAAGGAAGAAACACAACTCCTGTGTATATAGCCTTGCTTATTTGTAAAATTTTCTGCCGTACTTTTTTGATATCTAATTGTTGAGCATGTCATTATGAGCATCTTTCTACCCAAGGTGAGGGTTGGGTCTATGTTTTATAGCCTGACCTCTTGAAGGTCACCACAGTGCAATAACTTCATCTGGGAAGACTGTGAAACTAAATATCTTTTCTGTGTTTTGGTCAATTTAATTCTACAAGCTTCCCAAACTTATTGAGTTTTCTGTCAATTGCAGAGTATCTACTCCTTTAATAAGCTTTTTTCTTTATTTTTTTTACATTGCTTCCCTTTCTCCAAATTTCTTTCCAAGAATAATTTTAGGAAAGCTTGCCTTTCCTTTACAAAGAAATTCAGCTTAATGCCACAGATTGAATTTATTGAGAACATATTTGACACTTGTCTAGTGGCTTCAAGCCAGTTTCTGGTATACCAAAATAGGCTATCAGTTACATGTAACAGTGACAAATGACCCATTCTAGCAGTTCTGAATTGGAATGGTATTCCCAGGTTAGTCTTAATTTTTTAGCCTATTTTAGGATTGGATTTTTTTTTCTGTTAAGTGGAAGGGATGAAAATTTGAGAATGGATTTACTGGCATGATGGTGGTCTTCACTGGATAGATATATATGAATGGGAGTCCCCAGAGGCGGTCTGGGGAGGGTGGCAGGATTGTCTTTTCTTGGACTATGCATCATGAGGCTGTTGCCTTGCCTGGGCAGAAAAGTCATACAGGGGACCCTGAGAGGGGTTCTTGAGCAGACTTTATTATTTCACCTTTCTGAGCTTTCAGGGTTCCAAGAGTATGAACCATAGACTCTGTCTAATAAAGGAAATTTGTTTAATTAACTCTTGCCTTTGTATGTCTTAAATTTATCCTTTTGTTTTTATTCTATAAAGTCTCATGGAATTTAAGATTATTTATTTTTTACTTCTTTCTTTTAAAAATGCCTCTTTTTTTCTATTTTGTTTTTGTTTTTTATCTCTTAAAAAATTCATTTCTTTTAAATTTCTTTTCAGTGATATTTACTGAATCTACCTCTCTTTCACAAGGCAGTAGGCAAGATTCAAAGAATAGTAAAGTATATCCATTGCTTCTGTTTGCTTACTGTTTTGTTGAAAAATGAGAGATACCCATATGTGCATTAGAAGTCAACACATAGTATTTATTAATTGACAAAAGAATGTCAATGAGCAAGGTCCTAGAGGAAGAGGGAGAGATTAATATGACCTGGAGTAAACTTTTAGGAGGAGTGTAAAGTGAATATAATCCAATTTAATAATTCTTAATGAAGCCCTAATGTATGTAAAATTAATTAATTCCTTCATTTCCTTAGGCAAAGGGTAAGGCTCCTTTTTGGAAGAATATATTCATGGGACAGGCCAAATGGTCTGTTGGAATGTTATTTTGAGAAGACTCAGAATTTATACAAGTCCTTTTTCTGCTATCCTTTTGTGGTTCCCTACTCCCCAAGTTCAAGAGGACTTTCAGACTTTTTGAATGTGTTTGCGAGCCTGCGTGCAGGTGCATATGGTGTATTCTCTGTTTCCCTATTTTTGAGGCTTAGTTATGAATCTCAGGGTTAGCTTTGGCATAGAAATCTCTGAGGTGTTCTGTCCTTTACGTATTCAGTACTTAGGTCTGTTGTTTGGTTTTTAACATTTAAAAAAGTCAAATAGTGGTAGACAAACCAACACTAGCTTCCAGAATGTGAGTAAAAAGGGTAGAATTTTTACCTTGGATGTTCGCTATGACTCGTTGATACTTGTACTTTGCAGAACAGTTGTATATAATATTTCAGTTATTATTTCTTTTCTTTTTTGAGATGTCAGAGATAAACTCAGCTGTTGAATGAAGCACAGACATGAAAGGTTAATTGGAAGTTTAATTGTAACTTCAGGACTTCAACTAAATTAAATTCCAAACAATCTGATAAAAATTATAGCCTTTTTAGTACTGTGGAAGGTTAAAAAGTGAGCACTCTGGAGCAGCTATTAATGTTTTGCATTTTGAAATAACCCCAAATTATTAATACTACTAAATATCATTGAACATCACTTAACACTTGTAAACATCTGAAAGTATGCCAGATGACACAGATTAAATTTAGTGACAAATGTGCTTAATGACAGTTTAAAAAATGTCAGTTGTTTTCTATCAGATAAACTGTGTGTGTGTCTGCTTGTTTTCTTCAAAAGCAGAACGAGGCTATATTTTGGTAGGAGAACTGGCTTGGTCTTTTTTGAAACCTTGAGCATCTATTACATATGACATTTTGTTGATTTTTTTTCTGTCTTCATGATTAATATTTTGGACCTCTGAAGTCTTTTTTTGACTGTAGTTTTTGATATTTTCTGTTTGACTCTAAGTGGTGACTAAATGATGACAGTTGTTGCTGTGATTGGTTGAGCACAGTGTGTTGTGTGATTCATGTGGCAGGGTCCCATGTCAGGCTGGATTTTGTAGCTATGGTTTCATCAGATTGGCCTGGCTGTGAAGAACCTCACTACAAAGAAATGTATACATGAAAGTGGGCCAAATGCAGATGACTTTAACATCACTGGTATTATGGATAGAGGGGGTGTGAATCTTTCCCATACTTAAAAAAAGTTTTCTAATAACAATTTCAATCATATGAATCAGAATTCAGAAGTGTGTGGTAATCTCTGCTGAGAATTTGGTACCTGATAGGCCTGTAAAGGCATTTCAGAATGTCAATTAAATGGAAAAATATGCCTGGAATTGCATATAATTAAGAAATGTTGAAGTCTGGTGTCTACATATTCAGACACTGTATAAGATGTTTTAATTAGTGAACAAGGATTTGGATTTATTGACAGAAGGTCTCTTTCTCATGGCATGTTTCACTCATTAAAAGCTCATAATGTCTTGGATCTTTTTAGCTGTTGGAACTTGACCGTTTGCCATTTTGCCATTTTGTGCTTCTTGACTTCAGTGATGTGTGCTTTTTTTTTTTTTTTTGACTTTGCAACTGATTAGGATGATGTTACTTCTTCCATTGATGGTTATTCCCATGGAGTGAGTGCATGCTATCTTGTAAACATTATGAAGCATCACCCAAGCACTAGGCAAAGCTTAGTATCACTGAAAAACAAGGATTGGGAAGTAGAACTAGTATTGTGGAATTTTTGCTCTAGCACCTTATAAGTAATTTGTGAGAGTAATTTCATCTTTATAACTATTGGCTCTATATTATATTTATCTGATGCCAGAATTTACATTTAAATTCACCTTTTTGTGCATCATTTTCAGTTTTACGGTTGATGGTCTGTCTGGTTGTACGAATTCTTTTTATTCCTGATTGTTGACATGAAAAAGTTTCCAAACATACAGGAGACTGGAAAATTCTTTTTTTTAAAAATATTTTTGTTGTGGGATATATTTCTTTTTGAACTGCATTTGATGGTTATAAATGCCTGAAAGTACTGCAATTAGTAAGGAGATAACTTGGGAATGTTGACAACAGGTGAGGAAGAGAGAAGCGTGGTTCACTGAATCCTTGAGGATTTGTCAGTACCTGTTTATGATTTAAATTTTGGCTGCCTCCTATACTGGTATTAGTGTGAACAGCTAGGTTTATAAGATTTTATAATTCCTCATCTTCATAGGTATGTTCTCTAACTAGGAGCTGTTTAAAGTAATCTAGCATTCCATCTTTCCTGTAGACATAGCAGATCATTCACAGTCTGGTTGAACTAAGTACACATTACGTTGTTAGTCTTTCTGGTGGCATGTGCTGAGTTCTTTAAGTCCGTGTCATTTTTTTGGCAAAAGTGTATTAACAGTGATCTTATTACCTTTGACTAATTTTTGCGTGGAGCATATTAAACAAATGTGGTGCCTGACCCTTCAAAAGTTAGCTTTCTGGGCTGGATGATGTTTACCTAAATAGACATAAAAAAAGACATAATACGTGTGTGACCCTAAGTCAGTACAGTGGTGAATTGAAGTGACATCATCTGTTTGGAAGTCCCTAGATTAACAGTGGTACAGTAATGCCTTACATTTGTATTCAGGAGACAGCTACTAAAATGAGGAAATTAGGCAATCCAGGCAATTGAACAATTGAATGGGAAATGTAAGACAAAACATATTATATTGCCAGATCAATTTCCTAGATCTTGAATTATCCGATAATTAGATAATTTTTTTTTTTTACTTTGGAAGCGTAGATTTTGTATGTGTAATTACTTGCGTTAATCACTGTATTCCCAAGTTATATTCAGCAGTGCACAGGTTCTGTTCAATTTATACTCTGTACATTTTTGTTAAATAGGTAGGATTAATAACATACCTCCTCTCCAAAGAGAGAGGGGGAGAGGTGGATATTTTATGAGATTTGCCACTTTCATACATCTCATCAATGATTATTATAATAATCAAAGTGAATAAACCTAGATGTAATTTATACTCAACATTTTAAAACATATTTTTCAAAGCAAATCCATTTTAAATGCATTCAATTAGGGAAAACTCACTATTCATTTAAGCAGGTCCTGTGGCAAATTCTCTTATAAAGTAAAGAATATGTTGTCTCTCCTTAATTTATCTATTTTTTAAGTTTAAATTTTTGTATATCAGTTTTTTTTTTTTTTTTTGGAGACAGGATCTTGCTCTGTAACCCAGGTTGGAGTACAGTGGCGTGGTCATAGCTCACTGCAGCCTCGAACTCCTGGGCTCAAGCTATCCTCCCGCCTCAGCCTCCTGAGTAGGTGGGACTACAGGTGTGCACCACCACACCTGGCTAATTTAAAAAAAAAATTTTTTTTTGTAGAGACAGGGTCTCGCTGTGTTCCCCAGGCTGGTCTGGAACTCCTGGCCTCAAGCCATGCTCCTGCCTCAGCAACCCAAATTGCTGGGATTATAGGCATGAGCCACCACGCTTGGCCCTCATGTATATCACATTTTTTAAAGAGAGGCAAGAGTGTATACACATTGGAAATATATTTTCTTTCAAATATATGATAAAGTGAAAGTTAGATTTCATCCTTCTCCCTCCGTACTGCTTTGAGGAGAAACATCAGAGAGGAAGCTAAAAGGGGAAGGTGGGATTGGAGTTGGAGAAGATAGAAATGTTCTCCTCATTTATGGAAATGTGAAGGAAATGTTAAAGTTTAAGAATTTCTGGACGGTAAGGCCATGCCAGTCCAACCTAGAATCACACCTCTGACAGTGTCAGCTCTTTACGAAGATGAATAGGGTCACTCCCACTCGCGGTCTTTGGAGCATCCAGAGAAGTACACCTTATCTCCCAGGAGTGTTTAACCTTCTGCTGCCTTTGTCCTCCTTGGTGTTTGTTGGCCCCTTTAGATCTCCCCGCCCTCCCAACTCCTGCAGTCACGGATTAGATCCCTGTGCCATCCTAAGGTCTTGCTTAAACCTGACCTCCTCGATTGATTTTTTCATATCTCTGCACTCAGGTCCCCCTTACACTTTGTAGTGCTATTGTAGCACTATTACCAAGTGACTTGTGATGAAATTACCTGTGCTGGTGTCTCTCTCCCATAGGCCATCATTCCTGGGGCTCAGTGGCATAACGTATTAATCTTTGGTCCCCCACTCTTATTAGTGCTTGATCTTGCCAGTGTTTAATGTTTAAAATTGAGTGACCATGTTTGTTTATGTTCAACTTGGATGGTGATTACTGACTTTAACTATTGAACATCTATGACCAAATATCAAAAAATATCCCTTTTAAGTATTAGGACTGCTTTACAATTCTGGTACTGGTGGACGATAGTATTTTTGAGGTCCACATTTTCTAGTCGAAGGAAAGGTCCTCCAGGTGCATATACTCAGGTTCTTGATTGTCTGATCTGTGAAAACTCTAGCTCTTTCCTACAAGTTCTCAGTGTGATGAAGATACCAAGAAGGCATCTTGGATACATACATATGTCTGGTTACCTTTTAGTAGCACCACTTTGTTTTCAAGGAAGTCCTGATAGAGGGATTTTGTATGTAGTGGTACATTCTCATGGAGTTTGATGTTCACAGTCAAAGGTGAAATCCTGGGATGTAGGAGCATATCTCAGTGCTGAGTTCTTTCTATCTCAAGAAAGCATAGAACACGTAAGAATGTTATCGTGAGGATCCTTGGAGCCTTTCTAATTTATATTTAAAAATTAAATGATTTACAAACACCCGTGCTATAACTATTATTATACTAAGTTACAGTCAACACACCTCATAAGGGATTGAGGCACTCCAGTGTACATTGAAACACAGAGGTCCCCGGGGTACTGCTTACCTGATTCTGAATATTGTAGACAAGAGAATCTTTCTGTAAGGGTAAGATATACAGTGTCTGGTATATATAGTAAAGTTTATCTATGTATAAATGAATGTTCAAAGTTACCTGGTGGTTAGTAATAGAATAGATTAAAATGCAGGTCTTGAAACATTTCAAATCGCTTTTTTTTTTTTTCAATTACACTGCACTATATGTATTATTTGAGGGGCAGGCTGGTAAAATGAATATGTGAACAGGTGTGTGTTTTGGGAATGTCATATTACAAAAAATGTCCAATAACTATTTCTTGGATGAATGGAAATTGGAAAAGGCTATGTCTGTCTTTTAGACATTTTGTTATTCTGTGAGCTTAACAAACAAAATCTCATTAACACCAAACCCATGGGAGCATGAGAAATGTGTAATGCTCTTAATTTCTTATTAAGTGATTTGTGTTTATTGAAAATTGGCTTGAAGGTACACTGTACATAAATCATAATATTGGATTTAGGTGAGTCTAGATCCCTGAGTCTTTCTTGTACTTAGAATTTGCTCACAGTTCAGTGTTGGCATCATGGGTGGGGAGAGGGATATCTTATTCTGGAAGGATTTACTGAGTTGAGAAGATGATGAGTGAGACTTTGGAGATCCTTTTTTCATGCTCCTGTGCCTTTTAGGTTTGTGTGATTGTTTCAGGCCTTTATTTCTCTAGGCACGCTTTGTACGTGTCTGTAAGCAGATGAGAGGGAGACAGAGCACATAGGGGCTGGTGGAGGCAAATGTAAATCCTGTTTTTTCCCTATTAACTCATGAGGCCTGCTGGGTAGCAGCAGGCATTACCAGACATTTTAATTGTGTGCTAGGTAAGACTGGCACAACTCCAGCATCATGGTGGAGCAAGAATTATACTAATCAGCTGGGATATACTGCATGTATTGATTAGAGTTGGATTTTTTTATGCAAAAAAAAAAATCCTTATAAATAGTGGGAAGGTAATTGAGAGTAATTAAAAAGGCAGAGAGTTAATTCACAGTTCCTTAGATGAAAGGGCATTTTGATCCTTTGCCTCCATGCAGATTTCTGGGCAGGCTGGAGTGGTCTGTGAGTGCTGAGTCTAAATGGTATGATCAATGTTACCACTCAACTGGAAGGAGAGTAAACGGTCAAGCTGTGTAGATGATGCACTGGTGACCAATTTCCAGCAGTTTCTGCGTGGTGACTCTCTTCTCTTTTGTTTGGGTCTGGGAGCTTTTCATTTCTATTTCTTGGCCTCTCTAATAACTTTTGGTTATTATTAATATTCCTGATGAGAACTGAATGGGGACCCCAATATCCTGGTAAATGTTGGTGAGAATGTTAAACCATACTAGAGTTACCTGGAATTCCAGCATGTTTTGACATTGCATCCCTCCTTTCTCCAACTGAAAAAGCTTTGTAGTCATTGATTTCACAGAAGATATATCATCTGTGTATGGTGTATTTCTTTCCTCCTGAGCCCTTTCACTCATAGATAGTGCCTGCCACAAAATAGATGCTCAATGAACATTTGTCCAATGGATGAATGAATGAGATATTTTATTGGTTTTCGATGCTGGAATAATTTAGCATCCTCAAGAGAAGTTATAGGTAGTGTTTGGTCGAGTTCCAAATATCATTATTCTCTGAGATGCTGAATAACAAGTAGGAAAAGGGGAACTTGGGGTGGGGGAAGAAGAAAGTGGCTAAGATTTATTGAGCATCCTCTGCATCAGGCTCTTTGCATATATCCTTTTGTTCTGGCATCACCTGTGTCCTATGAGGTGGATGTTAGCATCATCATTTCATAGGTGATAAAGATATGGTTAGGAACCAAGGTCACGGACCTTAATTGGCAGGGTCCTGAGTTTGAACTTAAAGCTCTTGTTGACAACCAGGACTTTGCAAACGTAGCCACCTTTACTAGTAAAGGAGGATGACTTCATACTCTCAGAATTTGGGGGTAGTTCTCAAAGATAGGCCATGAGCATCATGCAGATTTCTTTGAGGGCTGAGTATTTTTCTTCAACATTTATACTAATTTTACAGTTGGTTCCATACTGTGTTTATTTAAATGTGAAATAATATTTTAACTTAGTTATCAAAGTACTTACATTTTCTTCCCATAATCTTTAAGTAAAATTGACCTCCCCTAAAAGTTGCTTCCAGTATATCCTCAGAGACACCTCTGGAATTTTCACACTGGGAATCAGAGTTGACAATCTGGTTGGAGTAAGACTGGGGCTATCTTGAAATTTTCTTTCCATAGCAAACATAGTTTTGTTTTTTTTTTTTTAACTTAGACTGCATGGTTATTTAGGGTGGCCTGGGGTGTTGAGATGGGGAAGGGGCTCAAACTCTCCCTGATTTCATCTTTGTTTATCCAGGAGCTTTAAGAACCAAGTTTCAGAAGCCTGCACAGAACCAACCTGAATTATTTGAATAATAATAATGACAAGAGCAGGTACTATGCATATGGTTAGTTACAAAAGACTGTTTTTATCATCCCAGTTTTACCATAAGAATAATAAAGTTTATGGAGAAAACTTGAGAAAAGGAGAACATGGATAAAGAATGCTGAAAAGCCAAATACTTCCAAACTTCCTGCTGGTCAACTGGTATTGAATTGATAGGAGACTATTAAAAAAGAATTCTTGACAATATTAATACTAGTAACTTGCATTTGGTTAGAACTTTGCCATTCACAATTTTTTCATTAATTTTTGGATTTGTTAATAACAGCTAACATAGATGAGAGCTTTATATGTATTATCTCATTTATCCACCAACAACTCTGTGAGGCAAGTATTATTATTATCTCTACAGATGAAGAAATCGAGGCACAGAGCTGATAAGTGATTTGCCCAAGGTGACAATGTTCGGGAGGTGTCAGAGTCAGGATTCTAATCTAGGTTTATCTAACTCTACAACCTGTGCTCTTTACCCGTCTGCCTAAAAGACTCCTCTGGGCCAATAGCTATTTCTTTTGTTGTTGGGGTTTTGGGTTTCTGGCCTGTCCCCAGCCTTACTCATGGTTACAGTGATCCTGGAGAATCATCCAGCTTCTCCAGACTACAGTACCCCTTAAATCACCTACCAGTGTATGGCAGATATGGTTTGATTTTCTAAAACTTGAATGTGCACCCAGGTCAGCAGGCAGTAATTGGAGTGCCCCCAGTGAGCCAACAGGGCAGATGTCCCCTCTTGGAAATGACTTTTCCTTTCCAGGCTGTGTGATACCACAAAAGTTAACCAGTGCCCAACATGTGGGTTTTTGTACCTGAGTAATTTATCACTTGCTGGAACTAACTTCAGAATTGTTCTGGGTCCATGTCATGTTACTCCTGGAAATGGGCTATTAGATTCCGGATGAGTGTCATGCAGTTCTCCATGGCTGTGCTTGCACAGGACAGGTTGGATCAGGAAGTTGGAAATCTGCTGTTTTCTGATTTTGGCTTCTCAGCTGAATGTAAATAAAAAGATGGACGATAAAATGTAGAAAACTGCATTAGTTTGATTAGGGGTCTTATTTGCATAAAAGAGTCTTTGAATCACAATTACCCCCTGGCTTTGGACCCTGCTTTTCTTCCCTTTCCTATTATTTGGTCCAAGGTCATTCCTGTTTCATAGAAGAGGATGTACTGAAATATTAATTTCATTGCCTGAAGTAGATTCATAATGTCTGGTGAATAACTTGAGTTTCTATCAAAATCACTAAGGTAAGAGTTATTTTTTATGCCTTTGGAAAGGTGGTTCAGGAATTAAAGTAATAGGCAGCTAACAGTTTAGTTTCATTTTGCCTGCCTTTATGACAGAATTGAGTAGATGTCTTTATGTTCTTTGGTAATTACTGCAGTGAAACAACCGTAACTGGGTAAGTTGCATGTTCAAAGCATCGTGGAGGAGGATTTTAGGCTTTAGGAAATTTTTTTTCATTTAATTGCACTGTGACTAGGTTTGAATTTGATGCATAAAACTCTAGGAAAGAAGTGAACTTGTGACATTTGAAGCTTGGAAACATTTTCTTCTTTTTAAAAAAATATAGATAGAGCTTGACTATTCAAGATTTTGTTGAATGCCTTTTCAGTTTGTAACTGCTTGTAATACAAAAGCTTGACTTACAATACTGTTTTTCCTTGTTCTTTTGCAGCCTTGGCTGTATGTGTAATTTAATCCAGCGTATTAAAAAGAAGTTACATTCTTCAATGGTAGAGGTAAAAGCCCCCACTCTCCTTTGCAAGCACAATTCTTTAAAACAAAATAAGAAAAAACAAACAAAAAACCCCCTCCAAATCCCAAACAGTAATTGAAGGTTTTTGCATCAGTATAGACAACAGCCTAAAGCTGTTAACAGATTTTGAGAGAGTTTGGTTCATTTTATTGACATATTGTTTTGTCTGTTGTGAATAGACATGCATTATTCTTGGCGCAAATAACATTTATCAGTTGACAAAAGCCAGCAATTTACTTACCTGGTCTCACTTTTGGAAATATCCTTGACAGTTATTATTTTATTGTTCTTTTCAGCTGGTTTTGCTCACAGAGTGACTTAGTAGCTCTTTGCTGATTTCCAGTCTGTTTTATAATCCACATCGTGCATCCCCTGCCCCCTCCATTGCTGGAACTGCTGGAATCATTTCTGTTTTTACTTTATAAAGCAGTTTGCTTAATGTCACAACAAAATAAAGCCTGGATTAGAAACAGCATTGCAGTTTCAGACTTAATGCCTTTGTGACATCTCATTACTATGCAAATGAGATTCAAGGAGGTCATCCCTTTAGCAGTTGCTCTAGCCCTGGTATCTACTTGATATTCGTTGACCAAACTTACTAAGCATTCATTACTGAGCTATCCTAGGTGTTTAACTCTTTGTTGGCTTTGAACCTGCTATTTGAGGCTGCTGCTGAGCTTAACAGCTCCCATTTGAATGGATGTTTTCATTTCAGGGGCCTCCTTGTAACTGTCTTCTGCTTCTCAGCATTGTGGGTACCTTAGGAAACAGAATATTCATTTTTGCAAGATACATTTATTTGTACACAATGACAGTATTAGGAAAGCTCATTTGTGATGTGTTTCTTTTGCTGTTTCAAATATTTTATCATTGCTAAATATTGTATTTTTAGATAGATGTTTTATTTACTTACATCTGTGATGAGTTCTTACAGATTTTCATAGAAAAATGTAGGTCTGTGCTGGTAAATGTTCATATAATACTTGTTTTGAAATTAAATAGTCTGCAATTAAGATTTGATTTCATCTGATTTAGCAAATGTGTTAGTAGTTACTGAAGGTGGAGGGATCTGATTTTAATTCAGTAAGAACCAACTATCCTTAATGAGTACAGATTATTGCTGGTGTTTCATTTGCTTGGTTAAAGGGTGTTCATTTGTTTATTTATTTTTCATTCATTAGTCTGATAGGTATTTTTTTTATTTTAAAATATGGTTGTAAAAGTATGATTCATTTTTTAAAATAATTCCAGTTTGAATGTGCCTTTTGCAGTAGGAGAAACTGGCCATATTTTAAATGGTTAACTCATTTATTAGTCTCTTATTACTCTAGTACAGTGGATTTTCTTTACATGGAATACACTTTACACAGCAGATACAGAGCTATCTAGATGCTGAGTTTGTGCTGAGATTTTGGCTGAAATAACTGCTAACTCAAGAAAAGCACACATTACACTTGATGTAAGGTGGCTTAGGAAGTGGGAAGAACGTTCATCTTACACCATGGTCTCCTACACATTAAGTATTAGAATGATGACATTGATGTTGGGGGTAATTTGAGCAACTATTGTGCTTAACACTGAGAATTCTAGAATGAGGATTTGACTTTTTTCAAGGATTAAGAAGGCATCTCTGGATTAAAGTATTAAGTCACACACAAAATTTCTTTAATGATGCTAGTATAGCTTTTTATAAACCAGTACCTTTCTACAAGTGTCTTGTCTGAGTGCTTACTGATGGTGAAGGACTGTTCAGACATCTGATAAAGACAGGTTATCTTGAATTCTGCTGAGAGAGGCATTACTCATTCATGATCTTGATCAAGGGCAGTAGAAAACTACTAGTGGTTAAAATAGTGGAATAATATTTGAATGGCAAGTTAAGTGCAACTGTCAAAGTGAAAGCTTAGAATCACCTTTTTTATGGTAACTCACCTCCTATCCTGTTTTTTACTGACACATAAATGTCCACAGGACCCTTTTATACTGTGGCAGCTTGCCGGGTGCTAGTAGGGTCAACAGATAAATAAATCACTGTTCTTGACTTCAAGGAGCTTTAAGGTCTGTGGATGACACAAGGTGTACAGGTAACCATCAAGAAGTATTAAGTGACAGTGCTGTAGTGCATGTGCTCTGCTTGTTTGGACACAAAAGTTTCTTTCTGAACTACCAGGAAATTGGTTTCAGATCTGAATCTTGTGGTTACCTCTGAAAGCAGGACGCCCATTCAGTGTTGCCACATCCTGATATGGGAGCTGAGTGTGGCTTATTACTCAGTAACTACCACTTAAGGAGTGAGAGGTCTCTGCTTGTTGCTCTTAATCTATCCTGGCAATCCTTATTTACCCAAGGAACAATTAGAAGGAAATCTTATTTTATTTAGTAGATGTGTTCTAGGAAAAAATTGTGTCATTTTTGGGGGAGTGTTTTTAAAAAAATATTGTGGTAAAATCTTTTCACTTAAGGCTTACAAGTTATTCTTTTGTAAAGAAACATAATTTATGAGTTGTAAATTTGGATTTATAAAACAATGTCAGAAATTTAAAATTGGGGAATAGTTGTATTCAATTTGCAGATTATCCTAGTGCCTGGCAGCTGCCTCTTCCCTATTGTCTTCCTTTTTCCACCTAAACCAGATGTTGAGTGCAAGAGCTGTTGAATTTAAGTCAACCAATATTGATTAAATTGAAAAGGGGAGACAAAGTTAAAGAGTATGTATTAGCTAAAATGAGATAAAGTCTGAATTCCATTTGTCTCTGCTGTCATTGTTTCCGTTACCACAGATGATTCAGTGGAATGTGTTCAGGCGTGGGTAAATTATAATAGCAGTAAATTTTCTTTTGGGGCTTTTGGGGAAAGTTTTTAAAATGAGTTTGCTCAGAGTTAGATGGAAATGTTCTTTGTTGGAAGCTTTGATTTAAAAAAAAAATGCCTTGCTTTATGTTTTAGGAAATTGTCTTTTCTAAGAACTGTCAGAAAACTTTTTAAAAAATTGATAGGTTAAACATTTTACATCCTACCCAATCCATTGTTTTAGCAATCCACTTTCTTGTTACAGAAAAATGCTGGTTAATACAATGCTTGGCACTGACTCTTGTCATCAGTGTTTGCAAATGTTAAAGATTCTTCTTGGATCCTTGTCCTGCAAATAGGATAAAATGCTACCACATGAGCCATAGTGCTTTGGTTTGTGGTGTGGATTTGGAACTATAAGCTAAGGACTTTAATTTTAGATCCAGATTCCAAACTATGAAATTTTTATTGGGTATCATTTTTAAACAATGGAATCAATCTTTACTAAAATGTCTTAAAATAGTAAGCTTTGATTAAGTTACTGCTCCTTTGTGTATAATGATTGATAAAGATCAAGGCTTAAGAAGATGTGCATGCAAGTATATTTAATGTCTTTGTTATCATTCCATTATGATTCATACCCAAATCCTTTTCTTATATACATACTCTCCCCTCAACTCCAGAGTCAGAATCCCTTTTTTGTTGATATTTAGTAGAAACCTTTAAGGTAGCTTAACTCAAAAAGACCTTGCAGCTATTTACGGACATAAGGGGGAATAGAGATTTTTGAAATGTGAGATTTTGAGATTGTCATATTGTCTCATACTGTGTTTGTGTCATTGGCTCCCTGGTTGAACTTTGTGCTTCTTTTGGGTAGAAACTCTTTCAATGTTCCTTTTATAATCCCTACATAGGATTGCTAGATTGAGTAAATAAAAATATAGAATCCCAGTTAAATTTGAATTTCAGAAAAACAACAAATAATTCTTCATAAGTATGTCCCAAAAATTACATGAGACTTATTTTTATCTGGGAACCTGGCTTCTGCACAGATCACAGCTTATCCTATAAAGGGTGTTAAGAAAGGGTTTGTTGAATGACTGAATGAGCTTCCAGGTGGAAATGTCTGGTAGTTAGTTGGAAATACTAATTCAAATCACAGTAGAGCTTGAGTCAAGAGTCATCATCACATGCATGGGTGGTACTCAAAGTTCTGGAGATTGTGCAGGCTGATTGTATATACCAGCAGTTCTCAAAATTTAATGCACATCAGAATCACCTGGAGGGTTTGTTAAAACATAGATTCCTGTACCCTACTCCATAATTTCTGATTAGTAGGCTTAGGGTGGGGCTCAAGGATTGTACTTCTCCTGAGTTCTCACGTAATATCAATGCTGCTGGTCTGGGACCACCCTTTGGGAGCCAAATCACTGTGTAGACTCTAGAGAGGAATTGTCCACCATTTTCTGTAAAGGGCCAGACAGTAAATATTTTAGACTTTGTAGGCCATACTGTCTCTATTACAACTTTTCAACCCTGCCTTTGTAGCTTGAAAGCAGCGATAGACAATACATAAATGAAGAGACATGGCTGTGTTTCAATAAAACTTTATTTGCAAAAACTGGCTACTGGCTAGATTTGTCCCATGGGCTGTAGTTTGCAACCCTTGCCCTACAGTGAGAAAAGATGGGAGTTGAGGACAGAACTCCAGGAACATCCAGGGTTAAGAATTGGGCAGAAGGCCAGGTGCTATAGCTCATGCCTGTAATCCTAGCACTTTGGGAGGCTGAGGTGGGAGGATTGCTTGAGGCCAGGAGCTCGAGGCCAGCCTGGACAAGAGCAAGACCCTGTCTCTACCAAAAATAGAAAAATTAGCTGGGTGTGGTGGTGTGCGCCTGTCATCCCAGCTACTTAAGAGGCTGAGGCAGGAGGATCAGTGGAGCCCAGGAGTTTGAGGTTGCAGTGAGCTATGATGACGCCACTGCACTCTAGCCTGGGAGACAGAGCAAGACCCTGTCTCCAAAAAAAAAAAAAAAAAAATGGGCAGAGGAAAAGGAACCAGAGAAAGAACAATCTGAGCAATAGGGGAAGACCTAGGGGAGTAGAGTGTCAGGAAGCCAAGAAATAGGAGATTTTTAAGAATGAAAGCATGCGTCACTTTCATCTACTGTCACGGGGCAATTAAGGATGCAGAAGCGGATGAATACTGAAAGGGGCCATTGGACCTGGTGGTGGGGATGCCAAGGCTGACCGCTGACTGAGCAGTTTCCATGGGGTGGTGGGGAGGGACACCTGCCAGATGGCAGTGGACAGAGTGAGGGAGGAGGCAGAGGCAGTGACTTGTGAATACTCTTTGAAGAAGTTTGGCAGCGAAGGAAAGGAGGGGGGGTTGAGGCTGAAGATAAGGAGAGAGTTGGGTCCAGGAAGGTTTTTAGGAAGCTAAGAGGAAAACAAGTGTGTTTGTAGGCAGAGAGGAGAAGGCTGGTAGAAACAGGAGCCTGGGCTGCAGACACATCATCTCTTGGGAAAATGGTGCCCCACGAGTTGTGCGGCATGTACCGAAGAGGGAGCAGATGAACATGTAGGAGAGGAGAGAGAATTAATGGAGAAAAGTTCTCCAAAGAATCAGGATGGGAAGGTATTAAGAGAGTCTGCAGCAGGCATCCCTTGGACTGGAGAAGGGGAACTATATCTTCTAAGGCAAAGAGAGAGGGGGTGAGGATCTCTCCAGCAGGAGCAGGAGGAGCAGGAGGAGAGCAGGAGGAGGAGAAGGAGGAAAGGGAAGAAAGTAAGGGAGTTCCCAGCTGATTAAGTAGGCAGCTAGGCTACAGTGAAGTGATTGTGGAAAAGATAGAGGTTCTAAGGAAATCAGTGATGGTTTGGAGTAGGCAGTGAGGCTAAGAGTGCACCAAATAAAAGCACAGAGTTTAACGGGTAGCATCGGGGGCTGTGTTGAGGTTGGGGCTCATACATTAGAACACGCAGGTTACACTGTATATGGAACTTTCCTGTAGTCCGTAGCAACCTGGAGACAGCAGAAAACAAAACCGATAGAGGGGTTATTCAGCATTGCTGGTTATTGAGAGATGTGGGTTAGAAGGACGTGAAGTGATATGATTTAAGATACCCATGAGTGGGAATATTAAGGAACAGTAAGTGGAGAAGGAAATGAAACCAAGACTCGTTCATTTGTCACAGGTGGAAGGACTAGTACTACCCTTGGTGAAGGTGAACAGGTTTAGAGGGAGCCTTAAGGGAGTTGGAGACATAGAAGGATTAGAAATTATTAGAGATGTTGGGCTATCTTAGTGATTTCAGAGCTGTGGCAGTTCCAAGGAAGGACAAAGGTCTAGGAATTAGGCTTCTAAAGTAGAGTTGAGGGGAGTGTTGTCAGGAATCGAGGTGCGTATGTTGGGTAGGTTAGCAGGATGGATCTTGAAGTCACAAAGGTGATGGCAGGAGAAAGAAGGCTCTTACTGCATCAGGGAGACCCAGTGCTCTGTCTGCCTTAGCCTTGGGTACCTGGTCTGGGTAGCCTGGAAGCCCTGTCTTCTCTTCAATTCTTGTAGGGCCCTCAATCCCTGCTCTTTTTTCCTGCTTCTGGCCTTGCTGGGTGTGAGATGAGGTGCCTCTTCTGTGACTGCTCAAGTAATTCACCACACATTTTCACTCTTTCCTCATTTTCTTCACCTGGCAGAAGCATGAAGGAAGATTACAGACACATGGGGTGTCTCTGTGTTGGGCACTTGAACTCCCGTGACTATCCGTTCTAAATCCGAAGGGAGTCATTTTCCAGTTTCCTCTATGGAAGAGAAAGTGAGTCTCCCTCCTTACCCAGCATTACCAGTTGTTAGGCATTGATGAACATTTGCTGGTAAACTCAATGCTATATTACAGTTGACTTCTTTGAGGAAGCCCGACTGTTTTAAAATGCTTGGGCTCTCCTGTCTTTTATATTCAAGCTTCTGGTTTCAAGTTTCAGATTGCCTTCTAAGAAATGAACTAGATCCCTTTCCATTAAAAAATGCATGTTGTCAGGGTACAGTGTCGTGGCCCTGTAGTCCCAGTTACTCAGGAGACTGAGGCAGGAGGATGCTTGAACCCAGGAGTTTGAGGTTGCAGTGTAGTGTAGTGTGTAGTGCACTTATGAATAGCCGCTGCATGCCAGCCTGGGCAACATATAGTGAGACCTCGTCTCAAAAAAAAAAAATTTAAAAAATAAAGAAAAGAAAAAAGAAAAAATGCAAGTTCATGTGGATAATAGCTTTAATAAGTTAAATAATAATAATATTTACATGAAAATTTAAGGGTTTCAAACACAGGATTTCTCCATAGAGGGTCTTTCAAAAGAAATATCTCCCTATTGTCACAATCCTTCCTTTTTTCCCGCCTTCCTACTAGACAACCATTTTCTTTAACCCACAGAAAAGAACTAAGTTTTAAATTTACCTTTGAAGCTTTTTTTTGCAGGAATGGCTCAATTTATATCTCACACTCATGTATCAGTTGAAAAATCAGAGAAAATGTATTGGAAGAGTGTATCATTTTTTAGTATTTGAATCAACACCTCTCACACTGGATTTCATGTCTCATACAGATGGCATTGCCCTCTGCATATTTTTCCTCCAGTTTGGAATTGCCACAGGAAAGATGTACATATGACATATAATGGATGTTGGAGAAAGACTATTAGAATAGCTGTCGGTTGTTATGAATACCATATCTGTTCTGCTGGAATACATAAAAGTCTACCCTTTGACTAAGTCTGTGCAGAAAAATCTACCCTGTACTTGCCACCAGTATTTTGAGGACTAAAACATTAAAAGTAAATTTTCAAATTTCTTTTAAAACTATGCCAACTTTGTTTCTTTATATTTTCATTGAGGAAATGCCATTTTCATTGGAAAAAGAAAAAGAGGTTGGAATTCAAACATAGGATCTCAAACCTTACTATGTGACAATGACATGCTCACATACATTTTGGTAAGGCATATGCTTTGATGTTAAAATAACCTGTACCAGACAGACAGTTGCTAAGGGGCAGAATAAATTCCAACAACATAGCTACATTAATGGTCCCGAAAAAATATCATGGAACTTTAGAGCTGGAAGAAATTTTAGAGTGAATCTGGTTTCATCTTTTCTTACAGATGAATTGAAGTTCAGAGAGGGTGAATGGATCACAAATCTAATTAGGGCTAGAATCCAGTATTCTAAAAATCCAAAATCTGTGTTCTGTCACAAATTGGCCATCTAGCTTTCAACATTTTAGTATTTTCAGCATTTAAGGCTGGATTTTAAGGTTGTGGTGGCCTTTTGGAAGACTTCCTTGTGGTTTAAAAGTAAAGTACTTGCATTTTGTTCAGGCAACATGGGAACATTTTGACACCTACTTCACTCTGGAAACATTATCATCTCTGATGAACTTGCAGGAAGTAACTGAGACAAGAATGTTGATCAAGAGGGGGAATGGGAGATTGTGACAAAGCAGCCTCTGTTGGTGAGTACAGACCCTCCACCTGTGACTCAGGAGAGATGAAGATGCAGGGGCATGTGCAATCTGAAATGCATCTCTCCCTCATCAGTCAGAGGTTATCAGAATTGGAGGTCTTAGCAAGTGAACTGAACACATTCAATCCAGGCATGTCAGTAATTGCCATCGACCAAGTGTTCTGTCACACCTGCCTGCTTTTCTTTCTTTTTCTCTTTACTTCATTACATATTGATTGACTTGGGTTTTACAAGTTCATAAATCACCTTCTTTTAAGAGGCTTCTTGGCTTTTGTGTGTGCCGACTTGAGAGTACTGGAGAAGATTGATACTTGAATCACAGTAACAAAGAACTTCATCTTCCCTCCTTCAGCTTCATATGCAAGAGCGAAGCATCAAAAGACAGTGTCATTATGATGAAACAGATTTAAAGACAGTGCAAACACCTTATAAAAACGTGTGGCGCTAGCAGCCAGCCCTCTTCCATTTGATGAACCCCTTCCTTCGCACACATGGAAGTCATTGGAGAGACTTTACAACCAAGAAGAGGATTTAATATTAATTACATAATGAGATGCCACTCTTGAAAATAATTACAGATAATATTACCTGATTGCAAATCCATAATTTTGGTGCAGGATAGAATAGATTTTCATCTGTCTTGGACGGTTACATTTTATATTGCCTACAGTAGAATAATAGATAAAGTGATATCTATGATTTCTTCTCCTAAAATTTTCTGGTTGTATAAATCTTAGGAATTGGAATCTTGTTATTATTTTTATTAAAAGATTCATTGTTCTTTATGCTCTGGACATTTTAAATTATTATTTTATAGATGAATCCTAAGCCATTCATTTCTTATTGTTTACAGATACAAAGTTGTATATAAACTCTGTGAGGATATTTTTCTATTTTTAGCATCTAAGTGTTTTTGATTATAATATAAACCAGTTATATGACATTTTAAATTCTTGGTTTATAGATTGATCATAAAACATTCATTTCTTGCTGTTTACAGATACAAACTGGTATATGAATACCAAAGGAATAGTTTTCTATTTTTAACATCTAAGCGTTTTTGATTATAATATAAACCAGTTATAGGGTACTTTTTATGGAAAGGCCTATGCAGTTGTACAATATTAATGCCCAGTGTCCTCTTAAATAACAAGTCAGTCAACTTTGTAGGTTGGTAGTCTATCTAGTATTAGCAACAAAAATATCATATTCCTGGCAGTCTTTAACAGCTGATTTAATTTGGAGATATTTGGTTATTTCTTTCTGAATTAATTTAATTTCTGACAGCCAGTTTAATACATCAAAAGGGAAAACAAAGCAGAACTGCCTTTGAGGATGTCTGTAATTAATAGAGCTGACTTCTTCAGAAGCTAAACCCTTACATGGGAGAAGTGGCTTATTCTGAAGGGACAGTGCTTTGAAAGAGAAAAAACAATTGAGGCTTGAGAAGGGGGTCTCTGAACCAATTTCCACTCTAGTGCTTCAGAGCCATTGCTTGTATTTTCTCTGTGAGGATGAGGCAGGGGGAGGACAAGAAATGTTCTGGGAATAGCTGTCATTTTTTAGCAGAGTTTGCAAACAGAATTTACAGGCATAAGTGTGTCTTTTGCACCAGTTTTGTAAAATGACATCCACTCTTACAATGTTGCTACAGAAAGTCAAATCAACGAAGTGATGTGATAAAGATAACCATATTTACTGTGCATCAGTCAAATTCTGTGGTACATGTGGTGTTTTCTTGAGACAGTTTTAGTAAATATACAGATCCAGAGAAATTCCCTGTATACTAGAGCAGAAAAATTTAAGCACTTCAGTAATATTTTAATAAGCAGCATTATTAATTGAAAGCTGACTATGCACCTGATGCTGTGGTAAGTACTGTCTAGATCGTCTCATGTAAGCTTGTTTGCCTCTGAGGTAGGTGCAGTCATCGTGGTTCGTCTTTACAGATAAGGAACCCGAGCCTGAGGCAGCCTAACTCACTTGGTGGTGGTCCCACACATAAGTGATGGAACCTCAGTGTGTTTGAGTTTTCTTAAAAACTACGTCATGTTGTATCAACTGAATACGTCCAGTTGTTTGTCTTAATTTCTTTAGGACCATTTAAAATGTGACGTTTAGATAAAAAGGCAGGTACTTAATTCTTAAAACAATTGAAACTGATTGGTAGAGTTATCAAAATGAAATTACCTCATGATGATCTGATTGTAGATTTTCCACAACCAGATATTTTTACCTGTCCTAGTTTCCTCACCTTTCACTGCTCCAGTAATATGCTTATAGAATTCAAATTTATTTTAGTATTAACTGAAGCAGGAATATAGTTTAAAAATGGTAAATGTTCTGGGAAAAACACCTACGAGTTATATTTCATAATTATGAATGGATTTTGCATTAATTCACTGGATTAGTAAGACGTTTGAGTGCTTCCATTGCACCAGGCTTTCTCAACCCTCAGGGATATGTGGTGAACAAGACAGACAAGGTCCCACCCTCAAGAAACTCACAGTTTTTTGAGGAAAGACAGCTAATAAGTCAGCAAGATTTGATTTACTTTTATCCATTATTTTAAATTATCCATGATCCAGAAAGGCTCTATAAATAAACTAAGTATATGTTGAAAGTGTGATTAGTTTATTTGGAAAACCATATCTTCCCTTCTGTTTTGTTTTAACAAGCTTGAAAGTTCCACACAAGTAACCTGTTGGTTACTTTCAGAGATGTTTAGGTTATCTGGGGTTCAATGTTACTCCATTTTCAACAGTTATCACTTCATGAATAAGCAAGACTTATTCATGTCTTGCTTGACATGACAAGCAAGGGGCCTTGAACTGGTCAGAAATGTGTGAAGGAATCAGAAGCCACTTGGCAGAGTGGAGCTTCTGCAGAGGCCCTGGGAAGTGTAGACCCACACATCCTAGAGGGAAGAATGAAGTGCCAGAGAGGACAATGTAGAAAACTAATTTAGCAACCTTGCCTAAGGCTCGCTTTCTGCACGGTTTGCGGAATTGAGAGCTCTTACCACTGAGTTGAGTGTCTGCACAGGGCAGGGTCAGTGGAATGGGACGAAATGGAGTGAAGTCTTTTGGGTTCAACTGCCTTCTGTTTGTCACCATCTCCATCACACTAACCACTTATACTGCCCCAAAATGACATGGTTAAACAGCTGCAGAGCTACCGGTAGAACTTCGTGACCATTTTGTAGGAATCCTAAGCTTATGTGGCAAAGAAAAAGCAAGTAAGTGCAGATAAACCTTCTTCCATTTGCAATAAGGCTAATGACTTCTCTCTGAAAGCCCACCAGCAAAACTGCTGGAAAGGCATCTCTTCACCAGTCCCCCTCTTTTGCTCCTGTCCTCTAGAACTTTGGGTAGGGAGGAGTAAGTCACAGATATTCCATTTTGCTTTTCCAAGGGGGCTTGACTATCATTCTGAGACCACTTGTCAAGCCTGACAAGTACCTCCTGTTCCTTACAAAATTATTGCCACCTCTGTTTTTTACCACTGCCCTTTGCCTGAATCAAGCAGTATTTTGCAGGCTTACTTACCTCTCTCCCATCACTCAGGGAGCAGCCTGGCAGTGTACCTTTTCTTCCCTTTGGGCAGTGCTGGGAGACCCTAGACACGACCCTCACAGGTCTGGCCAAGTTTCTTGCTGTAATGTGGAAGCTGGTTCTCCTCTTTCCCTGTTGCTGAGTGGAGCTGGGAAATGCATCCACTCAGAGGGAGTAAAACTAGTTCATCACACCATGATGTACCCCTTTTTCCCCTCCTCCATCTCTGGGATGCCTTCTGCTTCCCTTCCTCTTACCAATGCACTGTAGATTTGGTCCCTCCTCTCTTTGGATGGCTCTCTTTGGGTGATCTATCCTCCCCTTGGTATATTTAAACATGTCATGTGAAACACTAACTTCATAGTAATCATCATTGCCCTTTGAACTAAATATAATTTGCTTATTTCCTTGGTTTCTGCTCTGAGTTTTTCCTCCATGGAATGGGCCTTAGTGCTTTCATTTGCCAAGGGCACTAGAACATATTTGTTGGCTCTTTGGAAAGGAAACCAACTGGAAAGCTTAAGTACTTTGGATTTACAGAGAGCATTTCTTCATAGTAACTCAGGTTTCTTTTAATGTGAAGTAATACTATTCTTAGTCAAAATGGTAACTGTGATTTAGCCATATTTTTTCTCCCAGGTACTTTTTAAGAGGTAAGTTTTAAGAAAGTCAGCTTTTGTGAGGAATTTGCTTACTGCAGAAACATCCAAGGTAAATGGTCCAGGATAAGAGCAGATTCATTGAGTTATGAAGGGTCTTAGATTTCCAGTCTTCTGGAAAAAGTGCCAGTCTTCTACTGTTGATGAACTCTGAACTGGAAAGATCACATTGCAAATTCCTATATTGCTCTGAGATTTAATTTGTTTGGGTTTGGATACTTGAACTAATTCAAATCAGTTATCAGTAGATCTCTGAACTTATAAACTTATCCTTTCTTTACATTGAAATCCTCCATGGAAGCTCTGGATTTGTAGCAGATAAAAGCAGAGCTCCACACTCTGATGGCTCTAGGTTAAGAGTTCTTGCATTATCCCCTTGTCTTTTCTGCCTGGTGTGCAGTGCTTCTTGCTTAGAGTGGATGGTGGAGGCAACATAGAAGCCCAGCAACTCTGCCTTCTCTCTGTCATCTATTAAAACTATACAGACTCTTCCACACCAAGGACTGTATTTTCCACACCCAAATATGGGCAAGGAGACAAGATTTAAGAAATGTTGATATCCTGAGAAATCTTGTAGAAGGATCCAAGATCCTGAATTAATCAGAGATAAGTTTTATTTCAATCACAAGACTGTTACTAAGATAAAAAGTTGTACTAATGCATCTTAGAAAGATTTTAAAGGACAAAGTGCGTAAAGAAGAAGTTTCAAACAATTTAAGATTCTGCTGGCTGGAAATATTAACCCTGTCCACAGAGCATTTGTGAAAATTAGAACATTGTTGTATATTAAAAGTTTCAAATCATGAGGCAGGGAGGAGCCTTAGATAAATTCCAAACTAACGTTGCATGCTAGGCTAGAGTGTAGAGAGCTACTTGAGATTTTAGGGTTGGGGAAAGAATTTAATGACATGTTACCCTATTGAACTTTACAGGGGCTTTTCTAACTCCTAGGGGTCATAGAGAGCCAGGGTGAGGTGGCAGGTTGGTATTTGGAAACTTCATTGGTGGCCATTTTGTACTATTATTATTTTTTAAATCAGCAATTGGCCAAACAATTCCACTAGGCAGGGACCAGGTATCCAAGTGTTACAGAAACAAATATAGTGGCCACTTTGCCGTTGTAGAAGCTATAGCCACAGTTAACCCTGGCTAAGGTTCCTATGAACAACATCAGAGATCTGTGTTTCTGATCCTCCAGACCCGAATGGGTGCCTCTGTTATAGCTCTTCACAGGCCCCTCCCTGGACTTGGAGCAGTGATCCTGATTCTATTTAATTAATTACTTGCATACTTTTTAATTTTAGTTTTTTCAAAAAGATTATTTACTTAATTATTTGGATAATTTTAAATTTTAGGGTTGTTTTAAAAAAAAGATTCTTACTAGCTTACGAACACCTTATGGGCAGATAGAGTGTTTGTCCTCTTCATTATTGGATGCCCCCTGCCGAGCATAACACCTACCGTATAGTATCAAAAAAGTGTATTGAATACATGAACAAAGTGGTTGAATGAATCACTGCTGAAACAATCAGATTTCTACATTTTTATCAGTGGAGAGGAGCCATTGTGGGCACTTTGAATATTAAGAAGGCAGTCTAATGGAGTAGTTAAGAACAGATTGCTGTGGACTCTGTTGGCTCTGCCACTCCCCAGCTGCCATGATGTTGGGAGTTTTCCTAACCTCTCTGTGCCTCAATGTCCTCTCTAAAGAGGTGATAAGAATAACACCTACCTGATAGAATTTTATGGCTATGACTATGAAATGGGGTCTGGCACATGAGTGCTCAACATTTGAGGGAGAGGGTATGTATGAATGAAACTGCTCTAAAACTAAGTAAAGGAAAAATTCCAATGTCACCCATATTTCACACTGTCACTAAATTAGTAGCAGGACCTTTGCTATGACAAAGATGTCAGGAGTGGGTGAAACCAGAGAAAGCATTTATTGCCCAAATAGTTGAAATGTGAAGGCGACATCTACCTCATTACAACAGAGAAAATTAAGTAAAACTAGAATGTTGAGTTCTGCTGCACGTATCCTTAGCTTTTGTGAAAAACTGTTCTAAAAAGTACAAAAATCTATCATTATTATCAAGATACTGAAGTTTGATAATAGATAAACTTTGTTGTTGAGTCTAAATGACACTGAGTATCTTTGGTTGTTTGTTTCGTCTCTCCTTTTCCCATTTCACTTTGAAAGGATTTAGCATCCATCTGTTGGCATGGTAAATAGGTCCTTTCTGCAGCAGAACATGGAGTTCCAGGAGGAAAATTAGCATCCACTGGAGACTACCCTTAGAAGAGTGCACATTTCATTTACACATACTGTTAAATGCTCCCGGTTTCCCTCAGTGACAGAGGGGGAATGCTTTAAATATTTAGAATTTAAAGTCAAGGAGTTTCTGAGCGAGGTTGTTAAAAAATATGTATAAAAATGTGTGAAAAAAATATGACTCGTGTAGAGTTTGTAAAGCATTGTGGGTCATAAGATAAAAAAAAGTCCCCCAAATTTAAGGGTGTTGGTATTTTTAACAAACAAGGAGATAAACAAATAAAAAGGAGTTAGAGAATTAAAAAACCAAAGTGCAAAACCAAAAGAAAACCCATGCATCATCTGTTGTGTGTAAATCAAACCCTTTCTAAATGCAAGGTGTTGTGATCTATGAGGTTTAATAGTAATGTAAAAGCTTGTATTACCATTAATATTTCTTATGGATTTACTCTGGGCCATAAGGTGTTTTGTGCTAAGCATTTTATATGTGTTGTGTCAGGCTCATCACAATTCTGTGAAGTTGGTATTTGTTATGCCCATTTTTTAAATTGAGAAAACAGAAGTTTGGAAACATCACTTAATTGGTCTGAGATTATATAGCTAATAAGTTTGTATAGCCAGGATATGAACCTGGATCTGCTCCTATCCCAGTGCTGTGTACTCTTGACCACAATTAGGCTATAGGTCATATGATCTTGGCCCTTGGGAGGCTTGGACTCCTTGTGACACTAGCAATAGGTCCTAGGTTGGTGAGCAAACTTTGCTCCTCTACCTTACTAATTTTTTGAGGGTTTTAGAACTCTGTGGCATTGTGGTGTCGACTTAGAAAAATTCCAAATAAAACCCTTGTGCCCTCACTCAGAGGTTGTCACTTCTGAGAATGACAAACCAAAAAATAAATGCTCATGTGCTTAGACTTGTGGGAGAACAGCTATGGTGAGGCTAACTCAGAAACACATAAAAACCTGATGTGGTCTTTTCCATTTGTGCCTAGGATTGTCTTGTCCCCTCACAAAAAGCAGAGATCCTGGTTTTCATGGCTGTTTGCAATTTCAGCTCAGGTCTTGTTATAAAGTTTACATTTAAAGCTTTACAGTGGTACCAGGTTCAGGCTAAATTTGAAAGTAGCTGTGGGGGAGATGACTTTAACATTTCCCCAGGGAAGTGGACTGGAAAATTGCTGGAGAGTGAATTGTAGGGAACAATCTTGAATTGGTCTCTTGGGTTGGACATAATTACCTAATGGATTTTCCATCTTTCAAAATTTTAGAAAGGAAAAAATTGCCTTAAAAAATACCAACCAAAAGTGAAACTCACAACCTCTTCTAGTTCTCTTCAGGACTGTGAACTCTTGCCCTTCTGTGGAGCCTTTGAAAAATGGGTGTGAACTAGGATAGAAAGCAAGGGGCAGACATGTGGAAGAGAAATCAGATTAACATGTGATTGAAAACTCACAAATTACAGAGCTCTATTTCTCTCTTCTAAATCATTGCTGAATGCTGAGATTCAGCTCCTTTCAAGATTGTTTTGGGTACAGCTGGAACTGTATTTTCATGAACAATATAACCTAATTATGACTGAGCATTTTATTTTTCCATGGACTCTAAAATTATTTGTTGAGTGGCCTAGCTGTTTGCATACCAGAGTTTCCTGGTCAAAGGGGCCCATTATGCAACCAGTTTTCACACCAAACCCCCCCATCTGCATCCTCCGTCTTGCTTGGAAGTCTTAATGGGACCAAGAACATTAAACCCAGTTCTCTCCCCACCCGTAGATATATCCCAGTACTTTTTCTGTGTTAATATGATTTGTTATTATTTAGATTACCCTGGGTATGACAAAGTATCTACTTGTTCTCTTACTTCTCTAAGTTTTATTGTTGGCTGATATGTGTCAGACTGTGCTTGGCTCTGTGGATAAATATGCTCCAACAGAGGGATCTCCTCTGTGATCCCACATACATTCATTGAAACAGTAAGTGTGAGTGCTCACTATGTGCCTAATGTTGGTTACAGCTGAGGTGGACTCACAAGTGAAACAGACACTGACATGTTGCTTTCTTGAGGGGGAGAAGTAAGTCATTTACAGGAGAAACTAAAACACTGGGTGTACAATGGCAAGACCTCTAAGTGCTCAAAGTGCCATGATATTGAGACAAAGGAGACTTCACCCTGGATTGAGGGATCATGGGAAAGGCCATTCAAATTAGCTACAGTCTTGACTGTGCCAAGAAGGGGCTTTCCAAATGGGTACAGCAGTGTGAGCAGAGGCCCGGGGAGGGGGAACACAAAGGTGCACTGGGAGGGGACTGTGCGTGGCTTCATTTGATCAGAGTTTTGGTTATATGGAAGATGATAGTGGGAGAGAATATTTGGAACCAATTTTGAAGAGTCCTGGATGTCGGGAAGGGAGCTTGAACTTAATTCATTAGGCAGTTGGGCTTCCCTAAAAAATGTGAGCATTTTTATGCATTATTATGAGAACCATGATTAGTGCAGATTTATTTGGAGGCAGGCAGTGTGGACAATGGATTGGAGGGACACAGGGGTCAGAGAGAGAGATGGAATAGAGGCTGGTGAGTTAGGATGAGTGGAAACAAGGGATGGCCCTAGAGCAGGTGGGATAGACACAGGGACCAGAGACCAAGGACGCTGTGGAAGGAGAATCAATAGTTTAACCAGTGATTCAGAGTGAGGAAAAGATGAATGATTAGAGGCTAGGTGGTGAGGGGAAAGATGGTGGCATTGACAGAATTGGGTCAGAAAGGAGGAATGTGGTTGGCGTGTGTGTGTGTGTGTGTGTGTGTGTGTATGAGTGTCTGTGTTTGGTTGGGGGTTGCTGGGGAAGGAAAAAGGAAGGAGCTGTGGCCAGGCTGGCTTTCTTTCTATCCTGATCGGACACTTCCTTAGCAGTGTAATCTTGGGTAAGTGGCTTCACCCCTCTGAGCATGCTTCTGCATCCGTAAAATACATCTTTAATTCTTACAATTCATTATTCCAAATACTATTTGTCTAAGAGAAATAGAGAATGGAATGGTTTAAGCCATTCTCAGACAGTAAGAAAAGAGAACAACAGGAAATAAAATATGGAAATCTTCTGAACTTCTGCTGCATAAGATTTAGGCTTTTGACATTTAAAGCGGAAAAACACAATTTAAAGAATGACAGAAGGGTATGTTATAGTTGGTGAAAAAGCAGAAAAGATTCCTCTTTGACACTTAAGATGGCAGTAATTTTGGGCAGCACCTACACTGGCCATGTTTATAATTAAGGCTGATTGTGCAATTGGCAATAAATAGGAAATAGGTTGAAATTTCCAAAGAGACCCCATCAGTGGACTTTTGATGAATATTACAAGCTAAAAAAGCAGAACTATACTTTCAAGTTTCTGTCTTGTCTTGCAATATGGTAGATGCCACAAGAAGAATTCCACCTTGAAGTAGTGGTAGAGGTGTGTTTGTTGCTGAGAACTTGGCACTTCAAAAAGAACTGAAGTCGTTTTCCACATCCGATAATTTGTAAATAATTGTATGGCTTCTGCGTGATTTGAAATGTTGAGTTGAAATGAATTGAAAGGGAGCCAGACCTGCCATTGAAAATGAATGCGTTGAACTTTCCTAAATGCTGAAGGGAACCTAAAGGACCTCCCCAGATTTTAATGGAGGAGGTTCTCAACCTGCTTTCATATCCTCTTCCTTTTGGTGTTTTTCATGATGCCTGTGGGTAGCAGAAGATGTGGTTGGGGTGTTTTTAAGGTGGAACTAGAGTTTGCCCTCAAGTCTTTCAAAGATAAGACAGTTTTACTTACCAGGCAGAGGATCTATTACACCCTGAGCAGCTGCTATTTTTGAGGCAGGAAAGTGAAGCTGAAGAGCTTTGTACAGCTGTCATGCAGAATTCTAAGCACCCATTTGATAAAACCTGTCAGTGTGACCCCATTTCTTGGGCAGATGCAGCCTTTGGCTGTAGCCCCTTTCCCTTTTAGCCCTCTTCCTTCATCAGTTTTGTTTTTGTTTCCTGTTCGAAATGTTCCAGATTTAGCAGCTTAGAAGTGATATATGTGTGTGTGTGTTTTAAGAGTATTCATTTGTGTGCTTAAATTCAGACTCCTATTTGTCTTCCAGTAGCCACATTAAAAAAAATTTGACCCAAGGCTCTGGAAATTTGCCCTATGGGGAAAAAAGAAGAGCAGAAATCCTTATTAGCTTTCTTATTTGGTTATAAAAGTGGTAAGCCATGAAATTGGAACAGATGGCTTAAAAATAGCTGGACTTATCTCCCTTAGTTGAATTTTGCTGATAATTTCTTTAAAATCTTTATAAACTCCCACTTTTAACAGTTCTTTAAGGGCCATTAAGGCCCTGTGGGTAAATGCACCAGTGTAACAAACCCTCATCCAGGTATGTTATAGGAAATGGGCCATGAACTAATTCAGGACCCGTGATCTAGACCAGGAAGCCTATTTTATATATTTGTAATAAGTAGATTGTAAAATTAATATATCACCTTGTCCCTTGCCTATCTTGAAGTTAAGATAGTGTAGTTAACCATCATAGGTTGTACCTGAGGGGGTATGTAGTAGCTGGCCTCTCTTTGATATGTTAAAATAGACTTTAGAGCATCTTTTAATACAAGAGTTTGATTTTGAGAATTGCAAGCTGAGTATGCCAACATGTAGGACATCAGATCGACAGCAAAATAACTTAAGTGTGGGTATCCTATTCAATTTTTGTCTGCAGATATTAAGCAGTTTGAATAGCTGGGAAAAATTGTTATATCATTATCTGTGGGTAGTGTGGTGATAGTTTATTATAGGGCAGAGTTACTGGAAGAGAAAGAACTGTATCATTATTCATATTAAAAAATGCTGTGACAATGTACTACTTCAGATGAGTGTTGTTCCCATAAATCATCCCAAATCCCTGTACTCAGGGGATTTGTGAAAAGATAGTCTTTTCACAGGCAAAATTACTTCAGTTTCTTCATGGGAGAAATTTTAGAACGTAAAGAGGAATTCATCCAAACAAGAAAGCCATTTACTGAGCTCACATCATTAAATAGGAAAGGTAAGGAGAAATAAACCCAGTTTAACACAATGACTGCCACAGTAGAAAAAAAAATTTTTTTTCTTGGGGCCACGGTGTTTTATTACGAAAATAGAATAAAAACTTCAAAAACAAAATGATCCTTTCTAACTTAATGAAAAATTTGTTATTTTTTATTGTTTTCTGTGTATAAGTTATATGCAATTAAATTGTCAATATTAATTGTAACAATAAGAACATTAACAAGTAAGATTTTCATGAACCAGCTGCAGTTACTTATGCTTCACAAGGCCCTGGGCTCAAAACTAGCATGAGTTAAATACAACTCACATGGAAGTTAATGTGTTAAAGATATCTTAAAGCAACTCTTCCCAACCTGGTACCTCAAACCTCTGGGTAATTAGAGTGTGTGACTGACGTGCATTGTCTGTAGGCTGGATGAATTAAAACCGTATTCCTCTTTATGTTTTGGGTATTAAAAGGGTCTCAAACACACAAGGGTTGAGAATTGTACTTTAGGGTAGGATATTTTAAGAACAATGCTTTAATTTTCTCTTGCTCTCTCTTTTTGTCTTTGAATTTGGCTATTTTCTTATTTATGGAATTTATGTCCAAAAATCTTACCATGTGACATTTTAGCTCAGCTCAGATTAGTACAGCAAAATAACAGCCACTGATTGGATCCAGTTCAGTGTAACTTTCAATCTAAGGGCTTTGTAGCTTCCAAACCTTTGCATTATTCTAACCTCTGGGTGGCTATATAACTATACCTTAATACTTGATTGTTCAAGAGATTTCTTTTTAAAATCAGAATAATGCCACAATTAAGTGCAATATACTTTGAAACTCCAAGCCAGTAGTTCTTTGATCTACTCATGCTGGTTGAATGACAAAGTATTTTAGCCATTCCTTTTGTTAAAAATTCCTAAAATTCGTTCCTTCTAATTAATTATCCAATTAAATCTATCCTTTTTTCCCTGCGTTCCAGGTTTTCTTATTCCTATTAGTTTCTTTTTAGTATGTATTTACTGTATCTTTTTTTTTTATTGCTTAAGTCTCTAGAAGAATAAATGGACTCAGGCATTATTTTGCTTCCATGTGACCTAAAGAAACTACCATATTAGAAAAGGCTACCATCTTAGATGAGCTTTTACTCAGCACAGAGGCATATAGATGAAATAGAGGTAAGATGGAATAGTGGTAAGAACCTCCTAAGAAGTAAGATTTAATTGGAAAGTCTATTGACTAAAACAGAAAATAGAAGGAGATCTCTTCAGCTGTCTCCTCTATTGGTAATGACTATTCACAGGTGGTTTTAATATCCTTCAGAATTCTCCATCTTTCCTTGTCGTATATTTTCCTGTAAGTAGCTGTCTTTTTCCAGAAGTAGTTTCAGTGGATTTTTTGAGGTCTGGATAGAAGAGCAAGTATACACCCTCCTTTACTGAGTTCAAAGGAGTCGCTTGACATATCAAACTCTTCCCATCAGCTAAGGAAACCTTAGGTCAGAGTTGGAGAACCCAGTCCCTGAACCATTATGAGATACTTACAAGGGATCCTTGGCCTGGTCCTTCTTGTCAGAACTTGGGAAAGAGCATCAGACCCTTTAATGATACATCCAGAGTCTTGGGGAATTAGCAAATTTCTTTCTTCATCCAGTTGAGTTTTTGCTAGACCTTTATGAAATAGGACAGGGCATGATATATTTTTAATAATTTAAAGAAAGAGAATTGAAACGAATTTTATTTTGATAATTATTTGAGAACTTAGTACATGTCCCCTTGAGAGAGCTAGTAGATCCGACACGGGACTGTGATAAGACCAGGGTTAGGAAACATTCCCAGAAAAAGGGATAGGGTGACTGTGTCCATGTCACAGTCTATGTGAATCTATGACACCTGGCCAAAATGCAAGTGATTGTAAATGTTTCTAAAGGATGGTTGTCAGTGGTATCATATAAATAAAAGAATAATAGTAGCATAGAGAAATAGAGGCAAGTACTGTGGTCAAGGTGGCTTCTGAAATGTAGGTGTTCTTCTTTAACCCCTGCTCCCCTAAAATGATGTCTTTAATTTTTCTCTTTTCCTTCTTTATTCTTCCTCATTTTGTAGCTGGATACTATATCCCACATTGTTTATTCTAATAAATGCAGTATTGACCACATGTACCTGGAAATCCTTGGTGGCTTTGTTCCCAGTATTCACAACTCAGTGCTGAAGAGTTGACCGTTTGAGAGGTTGAGCATCTCTGTGTGAACCCAGCCAGCGTTCAGTGTGGTCCACATTCCTAGTGGCTCTGTCCATCATTTCTTTTTCAATTCATTTAACCTGGTTTTCCTCAGGGTTTTTGTGTCATATCACAATCTGGAATTATCTATCTATCAATCTAGTGTTTGCCCTTGTGTAACATTAGACAGTTGTAAATAGGAAATTGATTTCTTGAAAAAGATTTCACATCATCAACGCTGTGGGAGCAATAACCATATCACTGCTTTATTAAGATTGTAAGGGTTTGGGAAAAACTGTTCATCCTTACTCTGAAATTTCCTTTCTGATGTGAAGATTGCACAAGATATGAAGGGTGGATCGTCTGAGTAAAATTCCATTTATTCTAAAATGTTGTGTAATAAATGTGATTGAATATAGTTATATATATGTGTGTGTTCATATATAATTTTAACTTTTAATTCTAAATGCTTAAAAATGAACAAATTATGAAACATTTCCCCACTGTATCATATGTCAGAGTTGATCATAACCTACTTTGTGTTGCTTTTAATCTTCTCTCCCTTTTTTTTTTTTATCTTGACTTCCTTTACTGGTTACATTTCTAGGGCCTCCAAGAGCAGGGATCTGCATTTGTTACCAGCTGTTAGAATGAAAGAACGTTGACGTATACTGACCCACTGCTGGGTTCCAGGGATTGTGCTAGTGCGGCAGTGGTCAGAGAAGTGCTACAGGTAGATATCATCACCCCCATTTTACAGATTGAGAAAGTGAGCTGCAGAGTAGTTAAGTCACTTACCTATAGGCACATAGTTACATTTGAGCTAGTGACCAAATCACCTCCAACCCCACAGTTTTATTTTGACTCTATTATTATGCCTCTTCTACCTTATGTATTCTAGCTGTCATTTTGTTGACTTTGGCTAATTTAATGATAGAAATGGTAAATAATAGAAACTATAGTAACATGACATTTTCCTTTCCTCATGTCAAGGTAAGGGACATTACCACTAATGGTAATATTTACTTCAGATATGAATCTGGAATACCTTGAGACTCAGATTCTGAGCCTTGTTTCTTGTTGTACACATTTCAGGAGAATGGGACTTACTGTATAGGTTCCCATACATGAAGAACAGAACATGAAATGGTTATCTATAGTGGAAGTGAAATGTGGATTGAAATGGTTAAATTGTAGAAACCAATCTTGGATGGTTTTAAGGACATTAAAGTCATCTCTGCCCCTTGCCCTGTAGAGTAAACTATGTATTTAGAGGGAGCTTAAGCAGTAATTCAGAGTGACCACTGTGGCATACCATACACTTACTGTGGGTGAATCTAGGTTATTATGACGACAGAAATATTTTCATTTTCTCCTCTTTTAGAGTATAAACACATGAAGCTTGAATACTGCTTAAGTTTGCATTTCATATTTATCTTTCTGACTTCATGTGACAAAGACAGAGAAATGAGCGAGACACTAGCCATGCTTTTTCTGAGTTATGCCATAGATTTTTCTCTTTCACTGTCAGCTCCTTGTGGAGGTCCTGGAACTCAGCTTGGCTGTCACTAGCCTGCTCTGACATCTTTTCTTAAGGGCCATCATGGCAAGAAATCAGACATCTGTTCTTACTGTTATCATTCAAAGATTAACATATACTGATTTCAACTTGGGTTTGAAATCTAAATCTCCCTGAATAAAGAGGATTCCAAGTCAGAGATACTCTATGCCCACCTTTAGATCGTATGGACTTAATTCTGTGAATATTCTGTAGGGGGCTTTCTTGGTACTCAGTAGAGGAAAAAAAAAATACAAGAAAGAAACAAAATAATTGCTAAGCCAAGCGTCTAGAAATCACCACAGGTTCCCTGGAGTTTTTATGATAGGATATCTTCTTTGGGACTCACTGTGTGAGTTAAGAGGACCTCTAAATAGTCAGCTTTAGATGGTTCAGTTATTTTTGAGTTATCTAGGTGCTGAAACTCTATATTTATCTGAAATATAGAAAGAAAACTTATTGCCTTCTGCTTGACTAGGTTAACAACAAAAATTGTTGAGGAGATTAAAAAGAAACAACAAAAACGTTGCTGCCCTGGACTTTTATATTAATATATCCTCTCCCTGCACTATAGCACCTTCTCTTTCTTCTCCTTCCTTGACACTCATTACCCTCCAATATTGACTGAGTGTCAGGTGCTGTGCTGCGAGCCCCACATAAAATGGTGAAAGGGGCAGTCCGCTTTTTCTGTCTTCATAGAGCCCCAGTCTCATGGGGAAGACAGATGAATAAGCAGGAAAGTACCAGATGGTACTAAACATCCTATGAGAGGGAAAGGGGGTGCCAAGACCTCAGGGCTGGGGAAGACTCCTGGGGGGGTGGGGACCTGGGGGATGACTAAGGATGGGTGTCTTGGGCCATTCTGGCTGCTATAACCAAAATACCATAAACTAAATGGCCTATAAACAACAGAAATTTATTTCTCACAGTTCTGGAGGCTGGGAAATCCAAGATTAAGGCACCGGGAGATTTAGTATCTGGTGAGGGCCCATTTCCTGGTTCATGGACAGCATCTTCTCGCTGCATCTTCACATGGTGGAAGGGGCAAGAGAGCTCTCTGGGGCCTCTTTTATAAGAGCTCTAATGCCACTCGTGAGGGCTCCATCCTCATGACCTAATCACCTCCCAAAGGTCTCACCTGCTACTACCATTACCTTGGAGGTTTAGATTTCAGTACATGAGTTTTTGGGGTGGGGAGACACAGACATTCATACCATGGTATTGGGGAAAGCATGGGAGGCCCCAGGCTTCTCTTACCCTCCCCTCCTTTCTTCCTTTGCCTTTTCCTCTATCATTTCTTCCTGGTTTTTGAGCTTAACTTTAGCATTTGTCCCAACGGAAATTATGGTTTCAGTAACTACTTTTTATTATTGAACATAAGATACGATGTAATATTTTCCTCCAAGACGTTAACTTGGAAGGAGATTTATCTCAGGTTCTAAATGTCTCTTTTAAAGGAATACTGACTAGTTTTTCATTAAGAACAAGGGATAATAAATAAGCTACATTTCTTTTCAAAATTCATCAAAGTAGCTCTCTGAGCAATTCATGCCGTTTATTTCATTCTCTAGTTTGAGAAGCTGGCCTCACTATGAAAAAGTATGTCCAAATACCCCTGACACCGTATTTTCCCTTTAGTATGGACAGGAGCTGAAGAAGTGTCTTCAGGACCAAAATGCTATTTATTCCATGTTTGACACGTACAAATCCTCCTTGATAAAATGTCATTAGGGAGGCATATTGAGCTGTGTGGCCTCGGTTGATAGGTACTTTTCAGCTTTCATCACTGTCTGTCTCAGAAAATTAAGTGTAATCTAGGGTGCTTTCATTCCTTTTATTAACTCTAGTGGGTATACTTTATATTAGAGAATTTAGTACAACATTTTGCCTTAGAGAAATACATGTCCCTTTCCACTCTAGCAGCCTCAGCCTTCTCAGTCCAGAGTGGCTGTGGCTGAAAAAGCCTTTTTGCCCACCCTCCAGTTGAAAATCTTTTCTGCTCAGGGGTAGCAGCAATTGTTTTCAGCGACTCGCTTCATTCCTAGTTCTGTTTTGCAGAGAGAGTGTATCTTCTGTTTGTGGGGGTGGTGACTATTTGCCAGAAGTTTTATGGAAATGCCATCTGAAAATTTGGGAATGTTTCTTGGGTACCTTTCTCTGATTTCACCTGATAATATTCATTTTCTGTGATTTCTCCATAATTCTCAGTCAACTCAGGCATATTACCCGTGGAGTTATGTTCTGTGAGCAAATGGCCCATTAGCATGTGTCTGTGTGCTGCCCTGGGCTGATGTAAATCTTCTGGAAGAACTTTGGACTTTGCCTCTGCTCCAGTCTGGTGTGGAAGGGCACAGAAAGGCTGCCTGCCTGGCACTGCCTGACGTAGCCTGTCACCTGGCCGTAGCTCCCTAAATCCCCATCCTGCTGACTTTCGTACCAACTCATTTATTGGAAATGTTTACTGGAAAAGAAACCTATTCGCCTGTTGTGAGTTTATCATATTACTTGTTATTCAGGACAGGAGTAAATGGGACAGAAGACAAATTCTTATTTATTTGTATGTGCCTACACTCCTCAAAGATGAAAACAGTGAAGAGATTGCTAATTGTGGGCACATTCCTTCTTAAAGAATTTCTAAGTAAATGCTAAAACCTCCTACCAGAAACCTGATTAGTTAATTAGTTTTAATTGGTTAACCTTAAGCATAAGAAGAGAATATATATATATATTGACTGGGAGACAAGGGGAGGGAGACCACAGAAGCTGGAAGTTCCGCTCCGCAGCCTGGAAGGTGCACAGAATTTGGCAGAGGGTCTTTGGCCAAGAGTGGCAACTTGGGAACAATTGCTTTTAGGAAGGAACAGCTACAGGGTTTGGAAGTATGGAAAAAAGTAGTGGTGGTGATGGGAAATGATCCCAAAGAAATAGATCTACCAATTAGACCTCTCACCTGCTGTCTGTTTTTTATATCCTCTGATTAAGTTGCTAAAACATGGTTTTACCTAGAAGTATATTAAAAGAAAGTAAAAAGAAATCTTTAATTCTGACAGCTCTCATCAGAAGCTGTTGGTTAACATTATTTATTTGCAGAGATTCTTTTTTTTAGGCTAACATGCTAAAATCTTAAGTAATCTAAGTCTGTGAAAATACTTTGTGGAACTATGCAAGCCTGTGTCCTTTGCAGGGTAACATATATGAACACTTATTTGTTAGGATTTTGGGAGTTGGTTCTTTAAATTGAATGAAGTAGTACTTCCTCATGCAGGTACTCAAATTATTGAAAATTGAGGTTCTCCTTCAGTGTACATTATTAGCATTAATTATAGACTTTTAGACTTTATCCTAAGTCCTTTATTTAAAAAACAAAAACTAGTCAGTTTAGAGAAAAAAATGGGAAGGAACACAAACAGTGGTCCCAATTCCATGGTAATAACCATCAGTACATTGTCTCGTTTAATCAGCCCTGACAGATAGCTATTATTCCCTTTTCACATGTGGGGAAACTGATACTCAGAGAGGTTAAGGAGCTTGCCCAGGGAAACACAGCAAGAGGCAAACATGGGTTTTATATTTAAATTTGTGTAGCACCAATGACCATGGTCTTTCCACTACCCCAAGTTAAGGCCACTGGGCTGGTTAGATAAGGAGAATGGACTAGGACCCAGGTGAATTAACTCCCTAAAAGAGTGATCTTTCCAATACATTCTGCTACTTAACTTGGAAAAATATGAACATGTATGCCAGCTAAAAGAGATTAGCATAGAATTCCTTTTCTTAAATTTTAAAAAAGTAAAAATAATTTTTCTTGCAACTGTAATTTCAAAATCCCTCTCCCTCCTCCCTTTTTTGAAAAGTTTGGTTCTTTTCATAGAAGCTAATTGAGCTTTCAGACACATTACTAACTTAATTTTAATCTCTGGTTGCTCTTCTGTATTTACTTCTTTTCCGTTCAGATGATAAGTATGCAACTGTGGTTACCCTGATTAATGTTTTACATATTTCCCCAGGCATTCATGGAGGTTGACTAAAATATAAGTTACCCTTGGCTTCAGAAAACTTCTGATTGGCATTTAGAAACATGCATAAAATACACCCCTTGGTAAGCAGTGCTCCAACTTACAATTTTCTTCCTTTTAAGGAAGTGGGGAGAAAAAAGAAGAGATATTTTCAAGGGAGGTTTTGGTTACAGTAAAGAGAGACTATGCTTTGAAATCATTATTTTCCATTTCAGCTTTTATGTTGCATGGGAAAAATTAAAAAATGGATGTATTCAGGTGTTTTTAAACATGATGAGCTGGAATGGAATGCAGAGTCAGCTCTTTTCTCCTCTTCATCTCAAAGCAAAAATATCACCGTATCTTAAATTGCCTTGGGTCAGAACACTGTTTATTGAATTATTCAACAGTTTGAACTGGTAGAATTAGAGGTTTCATTAGACTGAAGGTCAAAAGTTAAGTTAAAAACATTTCCTTATAGTTATGATGTGACTCACAATGTTGACAGATTTCAGAAAGACCACAGAAGCTGAGAGATGTGTGGTCTTAATGAGCTAGAAACACTCTTTGGCCTGGCCAGTTACCCTCTTAACCCTTCCGAAGTGCCCTGAATTCAAATCATTTAAGTCTATGTTCACACCTGCAAGCAAGTATGTACTGGGTCACCTGCCCACCGGTTCTTTTCATAAAATATTTAGATGAGAGTGAAAATTATCCTATTGATTTATTTTCAGTTTCTTGGTTTTACTCACATTCCACAGAAAAAATGAAGCTGGGTCTCATAATTTGAACAAGCAGAACTTTTTTGCTCTTCAAATGATCTTTAAGTTATTTGTTGGAAGAGGCTGTGGTTTGAGGTCATAAGATGGAAACTATATTCAGAGGATTTCTCATTAGAAGTAATGGCAAAAGAAAGGATAGTGATAATACAGTGCATGTACAGGGTCCCGAGCTCTCTTGGGCAGTAAAATATTTACCCACCTTCTTCCCAATTCATTTGTATGTAGAGAGTACTTAGTGTTGAGTATCACCATTTTAGAAGTGGGAGGAAATGATTTTCAGAATATGACCCTAAGAACTCTTGACACCAGTCTAGCCACTATATCCCACCTCCCCTTCCCATTCAGCAGCCCACCTGGAAAGTTGGGCTTTGGGAAGTTTTCTACCCTACATCCTCTAGTGCCACTTCAAAATTCAATTTCTTGCTCTCTGTTGAAGCTCACTTCTTTTTAAATGCATTGTTATTAGACAGGTCAGAAATAATTGATAGTGAAGTCATCTGCAGGATCGGATGTTCACTTACTACCTTGGCTGTGGTCCCTGTCCTGCCATTAAGGCTCTTTCTCCCCAGGTGATTGATGACATCTTGTTGGTCTGAACTTTAAGATGCGAAGCTGCCATAGGGGAGTGAGGTCTCTCAGCAGCATTCAGTACATATGACCACTTAACATCTTCTTGAAACAGTTTATTTTCTGGGCTTCAGTCATATTACCCTGCCCTGGTTTTCCTCCCACCTCACTGGCCTGTCTTCCTCAGTCTCCTTTAATGACCCTCCTACCATCCTATTGAAATTGACAGTGTTCCAGGGCTTGAACTTGGGTTCTCTTCTCTCTGTCTGCATTGACTTCTGCCATCCCTGATGACCTCATCTAATCTACTGGTTTTCAATACCATCTATAGGCTGATTACTCTCCAATTTATATATTCAACTGGACTCCCTAAGGGACATCATGTATGTACATGGCTAAAGAGAACTAGTGTTCTCCTACCACATTTCTAAACCCATTTTTAGTCCAGTCTTTCCGGTCTCCATAAATGGCACCATGATCCATCCAATTTCTTAAGGCCCGAATCTAAGAGTCATCGTTGATTCCTCTCTTTCTCTCATTTTTCACATCTAATCCATTAGCAAATCCTGTTTTACTTCCAAAATATATCCTGAGCCAGACCACTTCTCACCATCTCTGTTCCGGCTTCTGTTGAAGCCATCAATCTCTCTCCCTTGTACTCCCGCGGCAGCCTCCAATCCCTGCCTCTAGACTTGCACTCTTCCAGTTCATTCTCCAGCTGAGCCAGGGTATTCATCAGGCTGCCTCACTACCTTGTACCTTAACACCTTCCAGTGGCTTCCCACGGAGACCAGTGTGGCACTTGAACTCCTTACCATAGCCTCAATGACCAGTGCCCCGAGTTCATCTTTCTCCACTGAGCCCCTGGTTCTCGGCGCCACGCTGGCCTTCTCTCTGTACCTTAACCCTCCTGGACGTCCCTGCTGCCCTTCTGCTTTTTTCCTTCAGGTCTTCCCTCTGCTGCTTTTATCCTCAGTGAGTCCTGACTCCCTCCCTCCAGGCAGCCATTCCTGACCACCCCAGCTGACGCAGTCCCTCCTCTGCCACTGTAAGTATGATCCTCTTTCTTTTTCTTCACAGCACATTTTAGTACTTGAAGTGACCTGTGTTTACATGTTCTACTCTCTGTGTTCTGCCACAAGGACTTAAGGTCCCTGAGGGTAGAGAATCTGTCTGTTTGGTTCACTGCTCTACCCCCCGTCCCCCAAACAGAGCTTGGCACATAGTAGCTGCTCAACCAATACTGGTTGACTGACTAACATTTAATACTCTGCATTTGCCTCTTCCTTTCTGTAGCTCTTTTGATTTATCCTTTAGAAAGAGAGGTAGCAATTTCCTTTGATACGCTGAACTGAGTAAATTGGGTATGCCCCAATCATCTGAAAAAGCCAGCCTGCCAGATGCCATTAATCTTTTAAATGTAACTTTGCTTTTTCTGCCTTCCTCTAGGTACTCATTTTGGGAGTGGATTTATTTTATGTTGCAAAACTGTTGTCCCATTTTTCAACCTTTATGTGACAACTCTTGGAAGAAGACTATACTGATTCCTTTCACTTCTTTCTTGGGTTGGGAGTGGTTTGCTGTGAGATGATTGCATCTTTTTCATTATATGGCTGTATAAGAATTTAGCACGTAAGACTGAGTGGGCTATGCCAATTTCTGGTTAAGGATTCTCTGTTCCAGCATAAACTTTGCATTCCCATGGCAGAATTAAACCACTTTCTGAGTTCCTTGTATGTGTATGACATACTGTGAGTTACTGAGTAATGGTGGTGATGGGTGGTTTGGGGAATAGGATGGTCAGGAAGATGAATGAGGCATGGATGGTGGACTCAAGGAGCTCCTAATTAATAATCTGAAAATAACCAACATAAAAGGCAGGATATGATTTAGATCAGCAGAAAGAAAGGAGCAAAATGTCGTGGATGTTTAAAGGGGGAAATCACATGTAGCTTGGAGGGAGCATGGGAGAGAATGAAGCGGGAAAGCTGCCTGGGACAGGGGCCATTTGAGGAGGACACATGGTATGGGGTGCGGCAACCCAGGGAAAACGTGCCCCGAATGACTGAAATGTTAAGGAAGGGGATCCTCAGGCCTCCCTCACTTCTGTTGTCATCTGAGACCTTGGCCAAGTCTGTTAAGGAAGTATTGCCAAGGAAGCCTGCTAGACCTTTTGTAAAATTAAGATCTACTGAGCCAAATAAAGTAGTCATCTGTAAACCTGCCATCCTGCTGACAGATGGAGAGGTGGCCATAAGCCTTGCCCACGGTTGTGTCTCTCAGCAGAGAAACTGGGGGAGGTCTACCCCAGGGGCCCCAGAGGACCCGGTTTTCCAAGGACAGATTTTCTTACAGCACCTTCAGACTATTTGCCATTGCTGGGTACCCCCTGTACCACTTCTTACCTCACATTTTTCTTTAAATCGATCCTTTATTTCACTTGAATAAATCTAGTCCTATCCTACACAGTAGGATAGGACTCATGTGAAATCATGAGTTTGATGTACCAGTTATATGTTTTCCCAAATTATATACCCCCTTGCATTCATCTCATGTATTTTATACAAGTGATGCCAAATCTGTTTATAGAGAACTTGTATCTTCTGCCTTTAAAACAGTTTCAGCTATATGGTTTTAAAACTCAACAGAAACCAAGTTGGTTGGAGGGGAGAGGAGGGGATGGGTAAATTCACACCTAATGGGTACAATGCACGCTACCTTGGTGATGGGCACACATAACTTTGACTCTAACTGCGTAAAAGCAAATCATGTAATCAAAACGTTTGTACCCCCTTAATATTCTGAAATAAAAAAAAAATAGTTTCAGCTTTTGGGGAAAAGTAAAATGACTTCTTCAACATCCTTGTAGCAGTCCTATTAAGTCCTTCTCCTTCATCCCCTTCCTTCCTCCTATTCCTGCCCCCTCCAGATTCTGTAACATTTTGAGCCTGCAGGGATTGTAGAGGACATAATAAAAAAGATCTCGGGTATTTTAGGATTTGAAGTGCAATGAAAGGAAATTACTGACACACTGAATTGCCATTTAATGGGAGATGGTGATATCGATCTGGTAATGTTTCCTGCGGTCCTAGTTGTAATAACTGTATAATATCATACACTTTATCAAAATAATTTAAAAGCTGGCAAATGAAGTTGTTACAGAGCCTCTGAGTAAAATGAAATGAAAGTCAGAGGGTCTAGAAGGTGGTGAGGGAAGAATAACAGAAAGGCCTACAGGACTAAATTAGAGGGACAATGTAAAGCTCTGTAGCCAGAATAGATTTCTGAGGATTCAGTTAACATCCATCTGGGGCTCTGAGTCTCTTGGACCCCGTTATCTACAGAGAGTACAAAATGACGTCCTTATCTCCTCATTTGCTTTACTCATTATTCTTCTTCTAAGCTGATGTAAGTTAGCGTGTAAACTTGCTTGATTTGTAGAATATGATTATGTTTATTAGAACATTTCCGATATAATAAACCAACTTTATGAGTTGTCTGTTATCAGCAGGTTGCAAGTTTAGTGCAGAGCTCAACACATTGGTTTTTATAGCCCATAATGAAATGTCTGTTGTTACCAAAATTTTAATGAAAATTATGATGGTATTCCTCAGCTTCCTTATTAAAAACTCAGGTCTTAATATTTCTGAAACTTTCATTATTACTTTAATCAGTTTGTGCCCTCATTATCCTTCTTGAGTACTAAAGTTCTTGAATTACAAATTTTCTTCAGTATTCTTTCTTTGTTTTCTTCACATGCATAATCTAGAACATGACGAAAGAGAAATTGGGCATAATTAAGGGAGATTTCTCTCTTCTTTTGGAAAATAAGCACCTATTCTTTTTATTACTGAACTAATACTCTAAAAGCTTTCTTAATTTGGTCTTCAATTAAAAATTTCTAATAACTTGGAGAGTCACTAATTTTCTATGAGTGATAAAAAGAGTGTTTTCTAAGAAATTAAATAGTATAAATATATTTTAGAGACCCAGATTGTTGAGCACTTTAGGAACATTACTTGATCAGGTTTATTTTCAAATCTCCTCTTCTGTGAATGTAGTATGTCAATTATAAAGCATTTTAAAGTAATTAACCTATGTGGGATCTCTTCTTCTAGAAAACATCTTGGCCAAGAGTGTACATATAATTTTAAACCTTAAAGATATGTTCTATTTAGTGAAAAGCTTTCTATCATATTTCTGTGCATTCTTTACCAGTTTAGGGACAGAAGTACAGTATATTGATCTTAATATCATTTTAGTAGTTACATTTTCCCCTTTTTAATCCCAGAGGAAAATAGAACACTGAATTCTTGACCTTTCCTATGACTCTGTGGGCACCCACACTTGTCCAGCTTTTCTTATATGTTCATTTTGCAGTGCTGTGTACTTCTACAGATGTTACCATAAAAAGCTTTTCACAGCTGTTGGAAACTCTTAGATTCCTATGAAAGAAAAGCAACTTTGTAAGTGAGGGTTGTTAGGAGACATTTTTTAAACAAGGACCCATTTGCACATGTACAGGATGGTTACTTCCATATTTTAGTTATGTTCATCAGGTATTTAATGCAATGTGAATAAACAGAGCAACAGTAACAGGGAACTTCTTTTGCAGCTTGTGCCATGAAGTCTAAACCCTTGGTTCTCCAGTCTTCCCAGGTACCACGCTGCAAGCAGGAGCCTCTCCATCTACTCCGTCTCTCCATTAGGGGTGCTGTAATCCTAGGCGAGACCCTCATGTCTTTATCTCATGCTGGATTAGGGACATAGCCCTCTTCAAGACTTTTATGTCTTTTTTCTTCCTAGCAATTCATCCATGTTGCCAGAGTAATTGCCCACTTTCAGTCATTTTCAACATTTTATCTCCCTTACCATGTCAAATCCAAACTCCTGTGTCTGAATTTCAAATGCTGGCCTCAATCTCTGTATTCAACCTTGTTTTTTCTCTAAATGCCAGCGAGCCCCTCTGCTCATCTCTAATTCTATTGATTGGCAAACACACCATGCTTCTTATTTCTAGGACATCCATTACGATACCTTTCTCCTAGCTTTTCTAGAATCCATTTCCTTTCCATCATTTTATCCAAAACCTACCTGTCCTTCAAAGGTCATCTTGATTCTTACCTTTATCACGTGCCCAAACTCACTACTCTTCCTCATTTCTGAAAACCGCACTGAAGTCTCTAGCACCAATTTAACGTGTAACTACCAATTGATTGGTTTACTTTTCAGGAGCACATAAGCAGTGTAAAATAAGAAACAACTCTAAGTGTTCATTTTGATGACAATGATTTTTAAATGCAAGACTTATGTATATTTATGCTTAATTATAACCTTTTATTTTTCATAATTCCAGTTTTCCAGTGCCTCTCTTAACCTATAAAATGAAGAAGTTGGATTAGATGTCTGATCTTTAGAACGTTTTCATGATTAAGACTTGAATAAATTTTAAGAGTGTGCAGTTAAACTTATGGTTATGATGTCATATGTATGTGATATATATAAAGTAACAATATTTTTAAAAAAGAACTCCATATCTCATTAAATCAAGTATTGAATGTGAAAGGGAGGGCTGTTTTGTTGTCACATGAGGGAATATTTTTTCTACTAAATTGCAGTTCTCTGTGCTTGAATCTGTACAGGCAAATAGTCCTGAACCAAAATGTTTTCCTTAGCTCAAACTGTTTTAAAAAACAATGGCTCATACATTAATTCTTTTTATTTCTATTAACATTATCAATCAGCCTAGCAACATGCTTTTATCAAAGTAGTCATGGAATTGTAAAATCATAGGATGTTAGAGCCCAAAGTGACTTTGAAAATCAGTTTTAAGCAGAATTTTGACATATTCAAGACTGCAAGTAAGCATTTTGCCTTGATCTGAGTGATAGATTAGATTATTGAAACTACTCACTCCCTTCCCCATCTCTACAGGAGGAGTATATTTACTTACTCTGGGACTTGGCCTTGTGACTTACTTTGGCCTCTAGGTTGGTGAAGTCTACTGCCTGTCCCTTGACTTCTGGTGGGGCCATGCACTCCATTTGGTCAATGGAATGTTAACATTCATGACACAAAGTCTGAAAGCATTTTATGCTTTGCCATTGCCATGAGAAGAACTTTCCTAGGTAGTTGCTGCCCCTTCAGCCTGGATGCCTGAATGAGTGCAGAGAGTAGATGTAGTGCAATCTGCAGTGAAGAGTCAAGGTCAGCTAGACGTACTATTGAAGCAGAGCCACTGACCTGCTAGATCACAGATGAGCTGGGGACCCAGGAACATCAGAAGAGAATGCTTATTGTTATGTGCCGTTGAGTTTGGGATAGATTGTTGTGAGGCATTTTTGTGGCGATAGCTAACTGTTATAGCCTCATAGGACAACCTTATTTTTTATTAAATAATTTCCATTTCTAGTAGAAACTTTCTTAATTAATCCACTTAATTTCCTTTCTGGGTTCACAGACACTCCATTCCCTCTCTAAAGAAATCTGACTGATGCCCATGACTCATTGATTGCTTGCCACTGTAGCTTAAGTGTGCCCACATATTTTCACTCCCAACAGTTGTTACGTGTGTACAAGAATTGGTTTTAGTTGTGCTCAAACTTGCTAATACCAGTTTTACTTACATGTTTTAATTAAATATTATGTAAATTAGTGAAATGTGTCTGTGTAAAGATAGTTGCTTGTAGGAAACCAAGTTAAATGCTAGGAAAAAGCTAGTTTCCAAAAAGTTTCTGTCAAATTACACCATCTAAAAGGTTGCTTTCTAAGTATCCCCAAGTCATTACTTTATTTTAAAGAATGCCTAACTAGAAAGCGTAGGCAATGAACTATGTGTGCTGTTTATGCGAGATAGAGCTGAAACTCCAAACAGCAGAAACAAGCCCGTATGGGGGAGGGGGGAGAATAAGGCTTGGTGCTTCTCAAATAATTGGTGAATGAACTTATATTTATGTATTTTTTGTTAAAATTATGCATTTAAGGCATGATTTATTACTTTAATAAGATTTTATGATTAATCAATGATTGGATTCGAGCATAGCTTTGTTAGGGATATCGCATTGGAGTTTGCTTTCTGTAGAAAAGCATTGTGGCAGTCATGAAGAATTTTGGCTTTGATATAAACATTTCCTCATGTTGTGCTTCATTACAATAGTTCTTCTTATAGGTAGGCATATATTTGGGTGTTATAGACCTTTAGACTTTTGCTGGGCCTCTTTGGATTTCCCATATGTAATTTTAGGGTCATATTTTTTTGGTTGTTAAATCTAGAAATCTCCTCAGATAATATATAATAATGAAAGTTGTATGGACAATTATATATATATTCTTTATGAAGTATATATATGTATATGTATATACACACCTACTGTTCCTATATAAGCAATTTATAAGAAACTGTCAAAATATATAGAAGAATAAAGTCAAGTTGTAAATCAGCTCTTTAGTTTTGAATCCTATTTGCACAAAGTTAATTTGCAACATGCAGTGATTTATGTCAGGACCCCTGTCATTATTGACAATTAGAAAAGATATGGAGGTACAGTGAGAGACATGTCTCTGGAGATCACCCCATCTCATTGAGACTGTGTATCTGGAGTATGATAAACACAGTGTTTGTTGATTGTGTCCTGTTCACTCCTGCATGTTTACATCGTGGGTGGCTTCCTGTCCTCTGGTGGTGGGTACTGTTGGATTCGAAGGACCAGAGGAATGCCAAGAGAAACTGAGGAAATGAAAACAACAGCTCTGAAGTATGAAATGCCAGTATCAAGTGGATGAAATCCCAGCATGAGTAGTAGAATATTTCTCAAAGTCTCCTAGTAAGTTAGTAGTGGAATGAAGATTTGAAGCCAATCAACTTTGAACCAAGGAAAAGTAATATCATTTAAAATCACATTGCTATACCTTTTATCTAAGACTTTATAAGCCCTTTGTTCTGTGCATAAGATGACCTTAAGGCATGCAGTTTTGTCTAAATATCCATCAGTGCCTACCTGCCTCCTGTCTGTGGCGTGACCAACCCTAATGTCTGCCCCATCCTCTCCCTTCACTGACCGCTGCTGAGGTCATTCTGTCCTTCGTAGGTACAAAAGGCGAGTGTAGGTTGATTTGGAGACAAAGCTCTAAGGCATCATCATCTGTCAGGACTAAGCAGGAGCATTGAATAAATGTTGACAAAAAGAAAGTTTTGGAGAGAACCTGAACAGCTCATTTGACAAAGGGCCATATAGAATCCCTTTAGAACTAATATCACATCTATGCCACCCTCTCCCTCTTAAATAGGGAGAGTCATCTACAGTTCTGGCTCATAGGGCTTCTTCACTGTCTTTGAAATCAGGCACCAAATCTTGTAGATTCAAGCAGCGTAATATCCTTTGTTTGTATCCCTTTTTTGAGTGATTATAATAATGATAATTATTTAATTTATTGAACACATACTGTGTGTCATTTACTTTTCTAAGTGCTTTACATGTCTTAACTCACTTCTTTCCACACACACACAAACAAACTTGAAGACGAGGTACTTTTTTTTTTAATCCCCACTAAATAGGTAAGATAAATGAGGTTAAGAATATTTCTCAAGGTCTCCTAGTAAGTTAGTAGTGGAATGAGGATTTGAAGCCAATCAACCGTGAACCGAGCCTATCATCTCAGTCATCTTTCTGTAGTGAATCATTATTAATTGACTTAAATTTCTCAAGGGAAATGTATTTTTTAGTAAAAATAAGGGTTGATAACTAGCCTTTTTTTTTTTTAACTGATCTTGTATAGAATCATAGACATCCAGAGGTAAAAAAAAGACTTTAGAGTTCACCTAGTGCCATCGCCTTCTTCTAAGGAAGAGGTAACATTAATGATTTGCTCAAGAAATACCCAAGACATAAGTTGAGATTCTGACTCCCTGACTTGCTTTTACATCTTATCACACAGATTTAATATCACAAAGGCCTATTCTTGTCACAATTATGAACATCGGGTATAGGAGGGAAAATAATTTGTGAGGACTGGATGTAGTGGTTTGGAATAAGTTTTTTAAAAAATGCTCAGAAGATTTTGGAATTAATTCAAAAAGTATACTTTTCTCAGACACTTGGAAAGTGGCATTTAACAGTAGAGCAGTAACTAGTGAGTGGGAACGGAAATGTTGAAAAATGTGTGTATCCCTTTTTGTACATTATTACTGTCTTGCTTCAGGCCATTTTTACTTTACTCCTGGATTATTGCAGTAGCCCTCAGAGGTGTCATTTCTGTCCACGTACCCCCATCTGTCACTGTTGCAAGCATGACCTTTCTAAATCACAAATATGCTGATGTTCCTCTTTTCCTTAAAATATTTCAGAGGTTTTCATAACTAACTCTATAATTGAGTTAAATCCTCATAACTCAGCTCCCAAGACTGTTTTTGATCTGCTGTTCGTCCATCTCTTCAGCTTCATCTTTATTCAGCCACTCCCTCACCCCAGCACACACACCCCTTTGATCTAGCGAATGACTTGACATTCCTGGAAGTTGTCATGCTGTTTCATGCCCATGTACCTTCATATATACGCTTTCTTGTGTCAACACCGTTCTTACTTTTCCTAGTATTTTATTCTTTCTTGTTCTTCAAAACTCAAGCTTATTTTTAAAAAAGTATGTTCCCTTTGACTTAATAACTCAACTTCAAAGAGTATCTTTTAATGGAACAAATATTTATGTGCACATATGTTTATTGCTACTACTTATAATAGCAAAAATCCTATATTTAAAGCAACTAAAATATCCAACAGTAAAGGAATCATTTAATAAATGCTGTGCAATATTACATAGCTGTTAGATTTATATTGTCACTGATTCTTTATAACATAAGAGCAAATCTGTAGTATAATACTGAAAAGAGTATGAAACACAAACACGTGTATATGTAGTCTCATTTATATGTTTTAGTGTCTATGTTTAGTGTGGAAAGGAAGAGAGATTTCAAAAGATCACTGGAAGAAAATATCTTAAAATTAATGGAAGCTTTTTTGGGTGATAGCGTTATAGGTGATTTTAATTTTTTTAATATTTAGAATTTATTATATTTTGCAGGTTTCCACAAGTATGGGTGTATTTTATAATCAAGAAGAAAATTTTTAATCAAATACATGCTGATGAGTTCAAGGATCTACCTGGGAAGCTTTCCACGAACACCCGTGCCGATTAGGATGCCTCTCTTCTGTGTTTCTGCAGGCCTTGTGCTTAACTTCACTTGTGCATCTGTGGCACTGAATGCTAATCACTGATTTATTCATCTCTTCCTACTCCTGGAGTATTTTTAAGGGCAGGCATGAATCCTAAATGACTTTCCCTCAGAGCCTAGCACAGTAACTGCCTGATGGTGAGTGCTAAGTCAGAGGTAGTCAATCAATAAATGGGAAATGAAGCCTTTTCTGGAGTCAGGCGGCCACCCTAATCACTCACTGGTCCATTGTGTGAGAACCTGGGACCTGGAGAGCACTGGGACCTGGGAGAAATGATTGTATGTTTGGATTATTCCTTTTCCTAGTAGCTTAAACTAGAGTTCTCATATTCAAGGGTCCTACTCTTCAAACCCCATCCCTACCATCTGACCTGTACAAACAGATCTGTTTTAAATGCCATCAGGTCCTTGAAACCCTTCCTGATGTCCCTAGTCTGATCTGGAGATTTTCAGTTGTCTCCTGCCTTGTATTAGTCATTTTTGTATGCATCTTATTATGTTATAAGACTTTAAGGATTTAATCATTTCATGATGTGTACATATATTAAAACATGATGTTGTATATCATAAATATATGCAATTTTTCATTTGTCAATTAAAATTAATTAATTTTTGGAGAAGACTTTAAGGATCCTGAGTGTACAAAGCATGTATTGTTTAGATTTTAGTCCTTAACAGTGCCTAATGGTATTTTTGTATATAGCTAGTGTTCTGTAAATGGTTGTTTACTTGTATCACCAATTCCGACTTATGACTTTTTCTCATAGGGACCTTCCCTGACCAGGAAATTTAAAATTGAAAACTTTCTTTGTCCTGGAACTTTATATCTCTTTGATATTGTTTTTATTTTCTTTTATTTTGCTCTGTAGTAATCATCACCCTCAGATATACTATATAGTTTGCTCATTTATTTATCTATAACCTTGAATAGACAGTAGAAATGATGATCTCTTTTGTTCATGGCTATATCCCCAGCGTCTTATGACTCTGCCTGGCACATAGAAGGTGCTCAGTAAATATTTGTGGAATAAACAGTGAAGGATTAATAAATTCAGTTCCATTCACTTCAGCAAGCAGATACTAAATGCTTACTATTTGCAAAGCACCATGAGACAAATTTCAGATAAATCAAAGAAGACAAAGCATGGCTTCTGGTCCATGGAATGATTTCTGCATCTCATATAAGAGACACTATCTCTAGACATGATACAGCATGAACTTTGATAAATGCAATAGTGAAAGTACTGACAGTGTTCATGGGGGAGTTTGAGGAATAGAAGACTTGCTTTTCACTAGATGTATCTGTGAAGGCTTCTTGGGGGAAGGAAAATATGAGCTGAGTCTTGACATATAGGTAAGATCTGAAGAGCAGTAAGGAAAATAGTGTAGACTGTGGGGATGGCCAGAATGAAAAAAACAAAAGTGAGAAATGACGGAATGAATTTTGAAAACAGTGAAGAGGTTATTTATCTTAGTTGAAGGGAAAGTATAGGAAGGAATGGGCAGAGGATTTTTGGGTTGGATTTTTACTGAAGGATAGGAGGCGGCCCTGTAGGTAGGGAGCAAGACAGTGATGTAAAGTCTTGGGAAAGGTAATTTGTAGTGGGGAAGAACTGGCATCAGGGAGGGCAGGACGCAGAGAGACCAGTTGGGCGTCTATTGGAATAGACCTAGCATGAATTGATAAAGTGTTGGGTCTGGGTGATTGAGGGTATTACATCCATGGACTTTGTGAGTTTGCGGTGTAAAGTGGTACAAGGAGATATTTTGAAGATAGAATCAACAGAACTCAGCTTTTGACTCTTTCTTCATTTGTAGAACAAGAATAGTAATTCTTTTTGGCCTTTTCTAAATAGTCTGTTTAGGAAATATAAATTAATCTGTGATCAACATTAACTTTTACTACGAAAGCAAAAGCATAATCACAGCCTTGGGTGGGATCTCCACAGCCATCCAGCTCTATCTTTTATCCATTGCATTACCTGAAATTTACAATCTTATTTAAATTGTACAAAATAAGGCTTTGAGGTAAGCATCCTTGTTTTATAGAAGAGAAAATTAAAGCTATAGTGGTTGAGTAATTTTCCCCTAGTCACATAACGAGGAAGCTATGGGGCTGGTCCTGGAACATGGTCTTTGGAATCCTACTCCTGTGCAAATCCTAGTTCAATGTTCTATCAACAGCCCAGCCCAGGTACTCTCTCAATACCTGGAAAAATCTTCCTCCATCATCCTGGTGTTATGTCCCCAGAAAAGACGATATTACTAAACATTTTATTTCCGTTAAAGCAAAATCAAATCTGAGACTCATTTATCAGTGACGAGCTTTGCCAGTAAGTTAAGAGGCAGTCAGGTTTTTTACTGGACGTGTAGTTTGGAGCAGTATGCAGTTGATTAGTCAAACTTTTTGACACCAAATCACCACCTCAAGAATTAAACCTTAAATAATTTTCTGAGGCATCCTAGGTGCTGTGACAGGTAAGTCTAGTTTTATCAGGATACTCGTTCTGTTATACCTCCTAGGTTTTCTGCTTATTAGTTTTCATGGTTTGGGTTTCAGAGGCTTTTTAGCTAGCCAGTTCAGTGAATGCCCAAGGAGTTGAATCCAGTTTCTTCTGAAGTTTTTACAGTTAATGAAGGTCTATTCACTTGAATAGGCTTCTGGTTTCACCTTCAGTTCAGGAACGACTAAGCACTAAGTGATGTACTTCTCTTATTCCTTCTCAGTGAGGTTGGATTAACATGTCTTCATGTTTACACTTTTTAAAGTGGCCTGTGCATAAAGTGAGAGCCACAGGGTGAATTTGATATGTCATTCGTTCATTCATGTATTTATTCTTTTATTTCACAGACTGTTTATTGTGCTAGTGTGCCTTGAGAGATTTGAACGAGACATTGACCTTGCCCTCAAATACCTTAAAGTCTAGAAGGAGTGATAAGGTACCTCTTTCTTGAAGCTTTTGCTGACCCACTCAAGCAGGTGATATTCTTTCTTTTGTGTCTTTGGACACAAAATATTTCTTGGGACTTTATTACATCTATTATCCCTTTGTATTATGTTTCTATATTTATATGTCTCTGTCAGTTTCCTGGGGGCTTGAAGCAAATTATATTAATTCGCTTCTACCTCCCTAGTACCAAGCACAACACCCTCAATAAATGTGTGGTGAATAAATAAACAAGAAAGTTAGGTGCAGAATAAAGTACACTTCTATTGGGAGGAGGGTGGTATAGGAGGTGGCATTTGAACTGGCTTTGATGGTTGGACATGTAGAAAAGGGAGGAAGACATTGCAGTAATGGATGCAGCATGCCAAAGCATAAGGTCTCTGTGATGTACCGGGAACGATTCTATTTGGATGGAGGGTAGGGTTCACAATGAAAGGAAAACAGAAATTATGTTGGACAAGGAGCTTGAGGTCCAGTATCCGTTTTGCAAAGGAGGCAGTGAATAGCCAATGCTGTTATTGTTCACTGGTCTTTGTTCCAATTCTTAAAACTCCATCTCTTAGGTTTTAAAAAGGTGGGGAGATCAAAAAGGGGAATATCATGTTATGAGAGACTATAGCCTGGAAAATCCTTCCTGGATCACAGGATCAGGTGCGATTAGGTTGGGAAGGTAGCCAGGGCTCTTGAAATGGGCCCCTCCCACCCTAGGGTTCTTGCATGTTGAATTCATTTGTCCATCTTGGGACACACTGCATTTGAAAAAACCTTGTGTTGAGTTTTTTAGATGAACTTTGCAGAGGCTGAGTACTAGGAGGACTTTATTGCTCTTCCTCCTAGATCTTTGCAGGTGCTTCCAACATAGTACCTCACATATTGTCCTGGGAATGCTGGCAGGTCAGTCTTCTCCACAAGATGGCTGGGACTGGCTCATCTTCTTTGTTTCCCAGAGCCAAGTGCAGCGCTGGCACATGGAAGATCCTCTATAAATATCTGCTGAGTGGAATTGCATTGCTGAAATATAGCCAAAGACACTGTTACCTCAGGGGCATCCAAAACAGGAGTTTTCATCTAGATTGGAGTTAGAAGCTCATAGCTCATGGGTGATAGAATTTTCTATTAGGAAAATGACATTACAGGTATTATTTTTCTGGTTCCTTCATGCAATGGGAATGGGAGGTGAGCAGAAACACAGGAAGGCAGTGGACTGTCATTAAATCAACAGTTATCTCTGGGACAGGAATTAGGGAGTGTTCTGAAAAGTTGAGGTTGCAGGCTGAAGACAGAAGCCTGATGTCTTCCATTTTTAGTAGGGGAGGAATATTTAAGACAGCTATGCAGGTTCTGCTTATGAGCTCTATCCATGTAGCTAAGATTACAACTTCTAAAAACATACCCAGTCCTTTTTTTCTGGTTAGACACACCCTTGTATGCATATCTGGTTTTTACTAAGGACAAACTATTATCTATTAGTGTAGTATTATTATTCATATTATTATTATTTTGCCAAATGGTTAGGCTTTCTATTGTGGCAGTGAATTGAATATGCTGTGCAAGCTTTTATGTGTATAGGAATGGGAAAGAGTTAGGATCTTGGGAGAAGAAATACACTTCGCAGATTGTTCAGTGCTGACCATATTCTACTGAGAGGAGCACTCCATTCTTGCAGCTCATTTGAGGAGTGATGGAAGTGGCTATTTGATCATCTGTGTGACATCTGGGGACGGACAATTAGATCTCCTCTGTTTCTATGAAATAATCTTAGCCAAATTTCAAATTATTCCTTTTATGCTTAGGGAGAGACAATCATCTTGGCAGAAGAATCTTATATCTGGTTCTTTTGTGCATGTTCTGTGTTTTGTCTCATAAGGAGGGACATTTGTATATTTTGAATTCAGTGCCAAAATTAAGAAAAAGTCTCTTTAGTCACTTATGTGTTTGTCCATATGTGTTGAATTGAGACGGTAGAGGATAGAAGTGGCAATGTGGCTTATTTGGAGGATTTATATGTTTTGTTTTCTAGAATTTTCCACCTTGCTCCCTGCCCTTCCTCCCTCCTTGAGGGTCTGGGGTGTGGTGGGCAGGATGGTAGGCAGTGGGTGGACAGCCTGACTGCAATCTTGAGTGCCACTGCTCATGTTCTTCCCTAAGATGAGAGTGTTGGCAAAAACTGCTGCTTAACAACACCACAACTCCCCCCTCTCCCTGGAGACTGACTGCCTCCCCTTCTTTGTTGGCCCGAGGCTTTAGAGCAAAGACAGTTCCTAATGGGAAACTCTCCCCAGTTTTGGCAGTGGGATACACATTGCTGGTGATGCTTTGTCATTCCAGCAGTTGATTTATTGCAGAGATTCAGTATGCAGTGTCTGTGGATTGGAAACATTCAGGGTTCAAGCCTTTTTTATTGACTTCTAGGCAATCACCGCCAGTGACAGGATCCGTCCAGGGTTTTTGATTATTCCAGATTTCATGTCGCAGAAGCCTAGATAATCTAGCGATGAGTAATGATGTGAATGCTGAGATCCTGGAAAAAGCTTTGAGAACCTTTTCATGCACACGGAGGGAACTGCTCCACCTTACTCCATTTGTTCATTTAGTCCTTTACGTAATCAGCAAATAGTAACTGAGAGGAATGGGTTGTGTTATTCAAATATAGAATGTGTTTTTGGTGTAGCTATTTTCCTGAATGATCACACTTGAATTAGCAATAGTCCCTGATAACTACTTCATTTAGAAAAGCCTCACATTTCCCTTGTTTTAATAATACATAACACATTTAGACCATGGTTATAAGCATTTTACTACACTGAGAGCATGGGAGAAAAAGACTCTGTTGCCAGCCATCTTTTGGGTATATACTAAGAGCTCATTTGCCTTTTGCTGTTAAGGCTTGTGGCATCTCTTAAGCCACTCCTGGTGATTTGGACTGCATTAGGGGTGTAGCCTCAAGTATTCAGTGAATCAAACTGTGACTTCAAGTTGGCTCGTTACTCCCTCTTGAGCAAAAGACAATATGTGAAGAATTCTGATTACAGCTCAGATCTTCAGCTTTAAGAAGTTGCCCTTTGAGCTTGCTCTGTAAATAGTGATTAGTTTTAAACCTTCAATTTTGGTCCTTCACCACCCAGAATGGTGCCTGGGTACTAAAGAAAAGTGCTTTTCCCACTGCAGAAACACTTTAAACAGTAGATTCTTTAGCAGGGAGACTAAAATAGGTTTCCTATTGTTCAAACGGGTGTTTTAAGTGCTTTGCAGGTGTATCTTAGAGAATGGAGGTATTTATTTTTAATGAGAAGAACTGAAGAATAAAAACAATCACAGCCTTAGAGAACTGCAGATCAAAGCTTTTTTCATTATAAAACAAATGAAGGCCTCCATCCTAGGAGCTAGTAAATTCATTAATTTTTAATAGAGGAATAGGCTATAAATGATAATTTAATTCTTTTGGGAGAAGAACCTTTAAGTGGTGTTTAAAAATCTACATACTTAGGTAGTTTGGAGTACAAACCTGCTGTGATATCTAAGGTAGTAAATGTACCGTGCAGTTGAGAAACTTGTTCAGAAACACTCTGGGTCCTTTATAATTGTTTCTACCTAGTATACTGTATAATATTTGGTAGTCTAGCTATATTTAGTTGTCACTTTGGAGCTGGATTTCCTACCTTGCTGTTTGAATCAGAAATTCCACTGTCAAGAAGTAGAGTTGTGGGTGGAAGTAATAAGCAAACCCCAAGCCTATTAAATCTTCTATTTCACATTTTTCCTAATTGGTCAAGATCTCCCCTCACCATTCCTAATACCTGTGCTCCTCTCTAAGTGATCCTGGTGGTTTCTTCCTTTGACTCTTCAACTAGCAGCCACGGCATTTATTGAAGAAGCAAGCTCTGCTCTCCAAATGGTGGCCAGTTCCAGGAGAGAGAGAGTCTGCTCAGAAGGGCCACAGGTCCCGAGGGGGCAGCTCCTCCACGTTGTGAACTGACCACATCGGAATAGTCATGGAATTGAGGGCAGCGGCACTTGTCAAAGTGGCCTGAGTTTGGAGCAATTTTGCAGGCACAGAAGAATTGCAGAGCAAGTGAGTAGTCTATGATATAGGTGTGTGTATGGAGGCACGTATTTGTAAAACGGAAGCCAGTGCTGGGCTGAGAAGTCCCTTTTGGGAAGTAAGATGAATTGTGAAATTGAAAAAGTATTGAGGCATGTCTATGGATAGATTATTGGATAAAAAAATTGGTATTTTTTTTTACATACAGTGGAATACTAGTTAGCCTTTACAATGAAGGAAATTCTGCAATGTGTGACAACGTGGATGAATCTGGAGGACATGATGCTAAGTGAAATAAGCCAGTCACAGAAAGACAAATAAACCTAAAATAGCCAAATTCATAAAATCAAAGAGTGGAATGATGGTTGGCAGGGGGGCAGGGGGAAACAGAGTTACTAATCAAAAGACATAAAGTTTCAGTTAAGCAAGATGAATAAGTTCTCAAGATCTACTCTACAACATTGCACCTATAGTCAGCAAAGACAGAGCATCTGGTTCTGTCCCCTGCTTTAGAGATGAGGAAACTGTGACTCAGTGATTAAGGGATATTCCTTGGGCTTTAAACCAATCAGTACCTGAGTCCCTTTCTTGCATATCCTGTCCTTTAACTCTGCATGCTGACTTATTTATGCATTTCCTCATCTTAAATCCTTTCCGGGAACAAGCAGGACATAAATAAATGGATGAATTTATGCATTCTGCGTTTTAACATGTTTGTTCTTATCAGTGTTTGTTTATCTGTGTTATAAATTGACACGTTTGCCTATCTTGCTTGCCTTCCCTCCCCCACTCCTAAATTTAGAGTTGCATAAAGGCAAGGACTTTGTTTAAAATAAACCTACAGCATCTAAAATTCTGTCATATGCCTATGTGTATTCAAAAAATGTTACTAGGGAATAAGCATCACAAGTGAAATATTTGCAGTTTTTATCTTCCAGGTTTGCTGGATCACACTTGGTTAGCTCTTTGGTGATGGGCAGTTAAACCTGATCTAGAAAAAAAGGAAGGATTTCCATGCTATTGACTCCCCTTCTATTCCTTGTTAATGTGCTGACAACTCGGTCTCAGAACTGCTGGAGCCTGAACAATAATCTCCTGTGAGATTCAGGCCCTGCTTGCAGTGCTCACCATGGGCTTGGGGTCAGGGGGCTAGGTCAGGCCTTAATGCAGAGAGGTGCAGGGCTGTGAAAACAATCATAAATATCCCTTTTGCAGTTCATCCAAGAGCATGTGTTCTCCACATTATCTCTTTGGGGGTTTTAGTCACACATGTTGGCTGGCAGTTTAGAAACTTACAGTTTTTGAAGGGTTAATCCTCTGGGTCGGATCACTCCAGTTTGTGTCGAGGTTGGGGTTGAGATGGTCAGTTTTCCTTGCCTCTAACCTGTGTTTTAGTTCCTTTGTACGCCAGGCTTTAATGTAGTCATTGGTTTTCTCAGCATCTTGAGTAGAATCTTTAAAGGGCATCTAAAACCTTAACATGTCCCCAGTCATCTCCATTCTTTACCCCACACACTTGCTTCTGCCATCTTACTTGTCCCATCTCAATAAACGGCAGCGATGTCATCCTTCCAGCTTGGAGTTTCTACAAGACAGAGAGATATATCTACTCTGCATCCAATTTGTCAGCAAATCCTGTTGGCCCTATCTTCAGAACGTTTCCAGAATCTGACCACTTTTCATTGTCACCACCTTGGTCCACGTCACCATTGTCTCTCGCTAGGGTTACAGCAATAGCCTCCTACCTGGTCTCCTTGCTTCTGCCCTTCTTTGCAGTGGTCTATTTGCAACACATCTGCTCAGTGACATTGTTGGATATTGGTCAGATTCTATCTCCACTTTGCTCAAAGCACTCATAGTTTCCTATCTAACTCAGAGTAAACTTCACAAAAGTCTTTACAGAATCTGGTACCTTGGTTCTCTCTGACTTTATTTTTGCCATTCTCCACTCATTGAGTCTTCCCACACTGTCCCCTCTTGTTCCTGGAGTGTACCAGGCCAGTTCCGACCTGATGGCCTCTGCCTTGGCTGTCTCTTGAGCCTGGCGTGCTTGTTCCCTACCTCTGCATGGCTGACTCCATGAGCTCCTTCATGTCTTCATTCAAGTGTCCCTTTCTGGGTGAGGCCTTACCTGAATACCCTACTGAAAACTGCCTGCTTGTCCTCCTTTCCTGCCTTGTTTCTCTCCATAGTCCTTTGCATCATTTGACATTCATATATTTTAGTTATTTTCTTTATTTCTTTTCAGTCTCCCTCCACTAGAATGTAGACCCCCTCAGGGGCAAATATTGTTGTCTGTTTTCGTCTGGGCCTACATCACTAGCTCCTTAATGGTGCCTGTCCCATAGTAATCCATCAGTATATTGAATAAATGAATGAGTGCTTTCCAGCAAAATCTTCCTTTTCATGGCCCAAAGGTTCTGTTTTCTGTGGAATTAATATTTAATAAGAGGCATTCTGAGCTCACCAGCAGAAGGCGTGGATTGAGTTTATGTGACTTTCTTCGGCTGCACACCAGCCACTTGTAATACCAATGTTACTTCTCTAAGTAATCTGGGAACTTCCATATAATTATAACGGTGATATTATTAATATTAACTTGAAAGGCTTGGGCATGCAAAGATATTCGAGAAGCTAGATGCCTCTTAACTGTCTTTTTAAGGGACCAACCATAGCAAAAATATCTAACACTCAGTAAGCATTTACTCCTGGTTGTACTCTGCTACATGCTTTTTCTTCTCTCTCTCTCTCTCTCTCTCTCTCTCTCTCTCTCTCTCTCTCTCTCACACACACGTGAGGTAGGTGGGTATTTTCTCCATTTTACCATGAGGACCTGAGGTTTAAAGAGCTTAAGTAACTTGTCAAGTTCAGAGGTTAGTAGGTGGCAGAATCGGAATGCTCACCCTGAGGTATCTTAAGCACTGCACTCTGTTGGAGGAATTGACTCTTAAACATGTTAACTGAAGGGATCTTTCTCACCTGCCTTTGGCAGGAGCCTGACACTTGCACTCATGAAATCAGGTCCTGCTGGGAAAGTAGAGAGACGGCAGGTGAAAATGTTACAGATCACTTCTTCGAGGGTTGGGACAGCATCTAATCCATAACTCTCAGCTTTGGGGCCCAGCTCTGTGCTTCCGGCCGTAAAGGGGAAGAACATTAGCTAATTAGAAACTCAGATGGAAAGAGGAGCCCCAAGTCTCTGTCTTTGCTGGACAGAGACAGTGTGTGTGCCTTCTCCCCCTGGATGAAGAGGTTTGGTCTAAATGCACACTGTGCTCTGGCGGCCAGAAGTTATTTCTGCTTTCCTAGGCTTGAGCTACAGAGAAAACCCCAATCTGCTCTGATCACCAAAATCAGAGGATTTCAGAACTTGACTGGATTTTGGAGATTTGCAACACTTCTCTCACCACTGGTGCTGCAGCCGTTTGGGAGAACACGCGAGTTCTCTAACACGTTGTTCTCCTTCACACCCTGGGTCTTTACGTGCTCTGCTCCCTGTCCCATCGTTCTTGCCCTCCACGTTCCTCCAGAGAACTCTACCTGCACTTTAGGATTCAGCCTAGGAGAGAACACAATTGAAAATTTGCGATTTTTTTTTTTCAAAGAAAAGTAAGGACAGTTAGCCATATCTGGGTTTGCTTTTATGTTTGCAGTTTATTCCCCAAAACAAGATATTAATTTGTGTAAGTAATGGTATATGTGGATACTGGCATATAAAAGTTTGGTCAATCCTTCAGTGCCTCTTATCTAATACAAAGAAAAATTGAACCATGGATGTGAAATCCAAACAAATATTAATATATTTAATAATGGATATTGATGGCCTGTAATCAAGGCACAGCCTGTTGGTTATACATATTCTTAGATTAATGATAAACAGAAGAATAATTTTTAAAATGTGCCAACTTCATATCTTTAGCATAAGTGTGTGACTACATTAAGTATGGGTTTATCATTATTAGCCTTAGGGAAAGAAGGCATTAGGTTATTTTTTAATGAATCCAGATGTCCAAAGCTGTATTTTTCCTCAAGTTTTTACGTACCTCCAGAGTAGTTTCAAAGCTAGAGCTGTTGAACATGACCATGGGGATGGGAAGTGAGGTGAGACAGCTGCTTTTGTTTGTGAGGAAACTTAATTTGTCTGACACTTGCCTTCTGTCTTCCAGAAAATTAGCATGTGTAGTTTTAAAACACAGAGAAGGGATGTTACAGTGTTTATTGAGCAAATCCAGTTTATGCCCCTGCGTGTCTGTGTGACTATATAAAAAAATTTTTAGGTTGTACTGCATACGGCAAATTCTACCCACCTGAAATGATGTATTTACATAAAAGGGGCATTTAAGTGTGGGGTCCAATAGGAAGGGGGGCAATTGACGCTTATTGAGAGTCTTCTGTGTGCCTGGCAGTGGGCTAGATGCGTGCTTTGTGCAAACATCTGGCGTTTCCTACTGGACTCTGACATCACAGGTATTTTAAGAAGGGCGGAGTGATGGGAATGAGCCATTCCAGACACTTCTGAATGAAATGAGCTCTCAGTGACCTGAAGTGGTGGAGGAGAAGTGTGATGGGGGAACCTTAGCAGGTGAGAGCCGTCTTGGTTTTGTGTGAGAGGGTGGGAGCTAGAAGGCAGGAATGAAGCTGAAGCCGTGGAGGAGGGATGAGGTTTCCCTTTGCTCCACGCCCCGCGCTCTTCTCTGCTTCTGCAGGGTGGGGGTAGGCTTCAGTGTGAGGGTAATGGGCAGCATATCAGTCTTTTCTTCTTTTTGAAAAGTTTTCTTTTTCTTTGCCTTAATTCAAAAATAATTCAATTAGTTGTTGAAAATTTAGAGAATGTACGTGAATATAGAGAAAAAAATTATAATCATGCCCATGATCACATGGCTCTGATATATAACTACTGTTATCATTTTAAAGTAGAGCCACAGATATTACATACATAATTTTTTCTTTATCCAATTTGAATATATGACATGTATCTTTTTACTTAAAAATTAGTGATCAGTTTTCTTAATTGAGCAATTAAAAAATAACGGCCATGTGGGTAGAGAAGGGCCTTGTGGAAAGGATCGGAAGGCCTTCTAGCCCCCATAGCTACAGGAGCCTGATTGTCAGACATGTAGGAAAGGGCCTCACCTCTGTTTGTAATCATAATGCAGCACAGCCTTGTGTTCATAAGGTTCTTTAATTATTCAGGGGTATTCTGACCCTTACAGTGTCACTAGGAGTAGATAAAGGAGGTTTTATCTTGTCCATATTAGAGACGAGGAAATGAGGTATTGGGCTAAAGCTGCTTACCTACAAGTACACAGTTGGATAGAGATTCAGATTTCTAATGAAGTGGCTTTTACACTACGTTATTAAATCCATCAATTTCTTGTTGTCTTAGTCAACTTGGGCTCCTGTAACAAAATGTCATAGACTGGGTGACTTAAACAACAGGCATGTATTTTCTCATAGTTCTGGAGGCTGAGAAAATCCAAGATCAAGGTTTCGACCAGTTCAGCTTCTGGTGAGGGCTCTCTTCCTGGCCTGCATACAGCTACCTTCTTGTTTTTCCTTCACATGGTCTGTCCTTGTGTGTGCATGCAGGAAGAGAGTTCTCTGGTGTGTCTTCTTATAAGGACACTAATCCTATTGGAATAGGACCCTACCCTTTTGACCTCATTTAACCTTAAGTACTTCCACAGAGGCCTCATCTCCAAATATAACTACACTGGGGATTAGGGCTCCAGCAATGAATTTGTGGGGGCTTCAGGGGTGTGGGTGGGCACACACATTCAGTCCATAACACTTGTTTAACAAACATCATTAGATGCCTACTGCTGTGATACTGCTAAGGAGGCTAAGGGATAAGGATGTATCCATAAGCAATGCCATATCATGCTATAGTAGAAATAAATGTGGACCTGTATAGGACCTTAAGTTAGAGAAGGCATCCATTGGGAAGTGATTTGTGAGCCTTGAGAGGCATGTAGAACAAGTAGGGGTCAGGTGGAAGAGGGAGCGACAGTCAAAGGTTGACTCTATGTTGCTGTCTACCTCTAGCACAAAGAACTAGATAGAACCTGTTTTTGTCTTTCTATTTTTGTTCTATTTAACATCTTACTGGGTTACATGAGACTTTGTAGACCATGCAGATCCCCCACCCCATCCTGCCTTTTTGTTTGGAAAGGTGGAATATGAATAAATAGATAAAACGCAGAGCCTGGAGTCAGCCAGTTGTCATGATGTTAATTCCAGGAATGCATTACTCTCGGTTTCCCTCTTTCACGTCTTGTTTTTTTAAAAGAGATAGTTGAAAGATTGAGTAGCACTTGTGTAATCTCGATCAATCCCTACTGATCTCTCCTAGTGTAGTTGAGTTACTTTGTTCGGTGGCCATAGGCATGGTTTCTTATCTCAAGATCTTACTGATCACCTCATCAGGAACAAACCTGAAATCTCAATTTGCTAAGGAAAGGACATCAGAGAGCTGGAGGTTTTCTGTAAAATGTATGTCTCATGTCACCATCTCATTTACTCATTCAGCTCACATTTACTGAGTGTTTGCTACTTGCCATAAACTCTTCTAGGTGGAACTAGTGGGTATAAAGCAGAATAAGATAATTCTTCACCCTGAGATGCATTTAGACTACTGCAGGTATAGGGAATACTGTTCACTAAGATACAGACTTGGTTCACAGAGGCTGCGAGGAGCACCTGTGGAAAGGTTTCTGTGGCTGCATTCAGACCCAGCCAGGAGGTTGTACTGGAGCAGTAGGGGCCACCATGGGTCTTGGGCAGGGAGCTGAGGGACAAGGAAGGTACTGACTTGCAAATTACACATTTCCCACCCTGGGCTGGGACATGTCTACATACAATTCTTTCACTGAATTATTGATGCAGGGTCAAAAAAAAGCATCATCTTCAGTGGGAAAATAATATGGATCTCCCATGATCATCAGTTATTTTATGTTTAAATTTTGGTTAGAAATACATTTTGGTCTTCTGGAAAGTTTTTTCTCCATGGCTTTTCATCCCCTTCTTCCTCAAATTTTAGGTTACAGCTGGGAAACTGTTCTCTTCTTGAGGGAGCGATCCATCATCAGCAGGGATTTATTAATGTGCTTCTGAGAAAGCCTGAGATGAACCCAGCTGCTTTGCTGACTGTGGAAAGAAGGGGCTTCAAACTCTTGACATTTTTCTTTTACATAGCAATTGTCATTCTTGGGTGCAAAATAGAGTCACCTTAGATGCTTTCAAAAACCCAGGGCCCACCCTAGACCATAGGATCTCTGGGATGGGACCCAGGGGCATCAGATTCCAGTGTGTACAGACTTGGAGAACCACTGTCTGACCAGAGCAAACCTGTATACCAGGTTTTGGTTGGTTGGATGGCTGGCCGGGGGCAGCTGTTCCTGGTAAATAGGGGGGATAGGACATAAGAATAAATGGGGAGGCCACATTATAGGTTTCTCCTGGGTCGGTAGTGTTTACACTGGGCAAACTCAGTGTAGAGATGCGGTTGAAATATTCTTGTCCAACTCTAGACCCACATCTTTATGCTCCCCCTCGGTTAAAAACTCAGAATTCCACCTCTGATTCCCATGCAATCTTTGGGAAGCAGTACACCATTGTGGCTAAGAGTATGTGGTTACGATTATAGGCTTTGGAGTTAGAAAAATACTGAGTTCAAATCCTAACCAAATGTGTGGCCTTAAGCAAGTTGAGTAATGTTATCATGGCTCAGTTTCTGCCTCTGGGAAGTGGTGGAATAATACATGCATTTAAGGATTGTTTAACGGTTAAATGAGACAGTGTGCACAAATAGCAAGAGCTTCATCATTCTGGGTCTAGAGGGAGAGCTCAGTAAACATTGTCATGGTAGCTGTGTGTCTAGTGTGAGGGTCAACCACAGACTTTGGGCCAATGCTGGGGTGTCAGCATCCATCTGATGATGTACGAATAGGAAACAAGTTCCAGGAAGCTGCTAGGGCCATGTGCATGTCAGGTCCAACTTGTCGTGGCCCTTCTGTTTCATGGGTTTTTGACAATCAGTGGAATAAATAGGTGAAATATTTAATAGATGTTGGGATGCACTGTGGAAAGGTCCAGAATGAAATGGAGCTCATCTCAGTGGTTAGCCTACCTTTTCCACCACATCCCTGACCTTCCTGATTACCAGGATGGGGCATGAAGGGATAGCTCCATTGCACATGCTGCCCAGAATCATGACTGTCCCCATGCCGTAGCAGCCTTCAGGCTCAGAACCTACACAGGAGGACTGCGCTTCTTCCTGGATTTGAATGGACCTTCTGTGCCATTTAGACAACACAGTGATCCTGAACAGTGAGTATTAAGTGATCCCTAGGTTTAATTTTAGTGATTAAAGCCTCTGTATGCATACAGTTACCCAAACTTCAAATAAGCAACAAAATTGGAGATTGGATTTTAGTTATCTTCTACCCTGTCCTTTAGTAACAAGCAAAGCAATGTATGCAAGGTGGAGGAGGAACAACCAAGGATTTAGATGGTTCACAGCACTGGAATGTTATAAGTGACTAGATTTATTCATCATTGCAAAGTCCTTCTCCTTCATGAAGCTCTCCTTTAATTCCTGCAAGACCTTCTCTATTCCGAATTCTCATAGTGTTTCGCTGATTTTTTTGATGTCAATTCGTCTTTTATTAAAAGTAGTTATGCAAATATTTTTACAAGCTTCTTATGGGGAAGGCCTCGTATTAGTTATTTTTGTGTCCCCCTTAATATCAAACACACAGAGCCTTTTACATAGAAAGTACTCAACGTTTGTCAACTAAGTGGATACATATTTTGGGGCAATCACAAGAAATCAATCCACACCATCAAGACTCACTGTTATTCTGACCAGCAAATGACAACTGTCATTTATTTTTCAGGTATTTAATTGTAATAGTGATATTCAGACCTTTTAGTCTCCTTTTAAGAATTTTCTGATGCCCTAATTTATTCTCCAGACAAAACCCATGGCCAAGAGCAGTGGAGAGCTTCCACCATTAATTTCCCCCTCCAAATCCACAACCATTTTGTAAGTGTGCATTTGCAAACATATTGTTTTCTGTGTTCTGCTGGTTTCTAAGTGAGTGTAGTTATCATTTAGAATTCTCCCACCTGCTTCCAGATGTCAAGGAGGGGGGGATTGCTCTTGAGAGCTCATCAATTCTGCTTCAGTGGACACTGGGAGGATGCATGATAGATAATTTTTCCTGTAAATTCTTTTTTGAAATATTAAATAGGCCACAATCTGTGGCCACTCTTGCATTATTTGAATATGTTGGGAAGGTAGATGGCAGTAATTTGAGTGAGAAATTCTGTCCAGTAGAAGCTGGACGTAAGAAACCAGCAATTGTCTGCCTGGTGGTAAGCTCTTTTTAGAAGAATAAGCTTGTTTCTGTGAGCACAACAAGGAAATGGGGGTGGTGAAGACATCTAGGATAAGACAAGTGGTGATTGACAGCCCAGCTGGTGAAGATGGGTAATTGGAAATTCATGGCACATAAATCTCCCAGTACTTATCTTGAAGCACAGGAAGAGAGGAGATCTGAGCAGGAGAACATTTAACTCTTTCAAAGAGATCTAATAATGTAGCAAATCTTTAAGTTCTTCATTTTAACTTTAATTAAATTATAGTTTTCTGTCTTGGAGAGATAAATGCATTCTGCTTAAGGAAGTGACTCTGTGCATAGTAAATGGAAATATGCAGGACTGTTGGAAAAGTTCTTTGTTTGTTTACTTAGAATATGGAATCCTTTCCCATGGGTCCCTTTCCTTTAGAGAGCAATTGTTTCTCTTTCTCTTAATGGGTTTCTGGTTTCTCTGCATACAGGGTTATCTCCTTTATGTGTTTTTAGCTTTCTGTTAGTAATTTCTAAACTAGTATTTTAAAAAATGAGGTAGTATTAGATCATTAGCAAGTAACTTAAATTAAAAATAGTAGCGTACTGAAAGGGACATTCAACGTGCTCATTGAAATTTCATACTTTCTTTGATGATCTGGTTCAACATCTCTGAGCTAGACAACCGCCTTTCATTATCTTCTTCATGATAACCCATAATGTTATTACAGATGGTCATTAAGTCACTTCTAATTTTTTTCCCCCAGGCCAGACAACCCAATTCAGCCTAAATAACTAAAATTTTTCAATCTCGACAAAGTTGAGTGTTTCGACCTTGTCAGGGTCTGAGTGAGATTGGGACTCTCACTGAACCACGGCTGCTTCCTGTAATTGGGATGGATCTCTTGAAGGAGTGGATCTGTTTCATCAGCTCAGCTTCCATTGTCTGCCTCATTTTTGTTGACGTTCAGAACACTTATCTAATCTTAGTGCCCTGTATGCTCAAAGATTTGTGGCTGCATCTGTGTTATTTCTGACTGGCAAAGGGTTGCATCTGTTGCAATGCGAGAGTTCCTGCTGGTGAACAGAGCTACACTGTAGGGGGCTAACTTTCTGTAGCTTTGGAGCTTCCATAAGCATCATGCTCTAACATCTGGTTGAGGTCTGGAAAGGGAGTAGAGATTGGAGGGATACACTGAGGTACAGAGACAGAAGTGAGAGTAGTTATAATGGTGGGATACAAGATGGATCAGTCAATCTAAGGAAACTCATTGAGCTTTGGAAGTGCTGAGCACTTGTGTTGGGCATCCTGGAAGTGCCCAAGACAGACAAGTATGCTTCCTGATGCCCTGGAGTCAGGAAACCCAGGCTATCCTCTGAGCTCTTCCAGGAGCCAACCTGGTTATCTGGGTTGGACTAGATCTTAAAGATGAAATGAAAGGGTTGGACTAGATACAGTACAGTAGAGACAAAGATGCCATAAACTTTCTTGCTCTTTCCAACAGCCATTAAGTCTGCTTTATGATTCTAATGTATAAAGTATGTATCTCACACAATGCTCCTTGCTGTGCCCAGAGGAAGAAGAAAATAAATACCTATGGATTGAGTGATTCAATGTAGAGCAAGGTAATGGCAGAGGGGTAGGTCACACAGAATAGGTAAAGACTTATATTTGACAATCACAGCAGGAAACCTTTAGTAGAAGTGATTATCAAGCTTTTAAAACCATGTTTCATGTCTTAAAAAGCACTGCAATTAATATATGTCTCTTCAGTGAAGGAAACAAAAAAAGCCACATTTTCATTTAAACAACATCAGCAGCAGCTGTCAGCACTACCAATGTAGGCTTTACAAGGGAGGCTTCCGGGTTCACTGGTAGGTTAAGTTCACTTATGTCATCCTGAGGGTTTGTTGTGAATTGGAAAGCCTTTGATGGTGCCCCTACCTACAGAAAGAAGTCCAACTCCACAGCCTGGCACATTCCAACCTTTACAAACTGCTGTTAACCTTTCTCTTTACTCCTCATGCCATGCATTCAACAGACATTAACTAAATCTATGTGCCAGGCATTGTGTTAGATGCTTACGATTCAAAAGGAGGAAGTTTCCTGTTGTCAGAGATTACACACTCTAACAATGGTGAAAACATGAAACAAATCCATAATTAAGTCTTATGTGTAAGAGTAATTTCAGCAGGGTGCAAATGTAGGCCATAGGCATGTCGTGCAATTTCATGTCACTGTTCCTTCACTTATTATATTTCCTATGCCCAGAATTATATCTTTACCAAGTCTTGCAGCAAAGTCCAACTCTTCAACCACGTCCATGCTTAGAGGTCACTTTCATGGATTCTTTCCCCTGGTGTTCATGTGGGAGTTGGGTGTACACTCATCCTGCTGCTGGATCTGTGTACTAGACCATGAGAACTTCAAAGTCAGGGGATTTGTTTTATTCACCTTTGTGAAGAGTAGGCATTCAGTGAAAGTTTACAGGAATGCAGGTAGGCAGCTGTATCAGGGACTGCAGTTGCTGTTGCCTCTGTCTAGAATACTTTTCCCCCAGATCTTTTAATCGATGACTTGGTCTCAGAGAGGCCTTCCCTGACTACTGTATCTAAAGTAGATCCTTCTCTTCATCCGATTCTCTCTTTATCACTTTGTTAAGGTGTGTTGTCTTCACAGTGCACGTCACTGAGTGAAGTTTTGTGTTTGTTTTTGTGTGTTGCCACTAAATGTAAGCCCTCTAAGAGGGGAGATCTCGTCTGTGTTGGTCGGTGCTGTATTATCTGTAGCTAGAACAGTGCCTGGCCCGTAGACAGCCTTCAGTATGTATTTGTCAAATACATGAATGATGCTTGGTTTCCATTTTACCTGCCTGCGTTTCTGGTCTAACACACCTTTTTATTATTAATAAATGAAGTGAGCTCTTCACAGTTTTTCATAGTGTGTTCTTCTTTCTGTGGGATTGTGTGGGTTGTGTGGTACCTTCAATATAATGTCAACAGGATGGCATTTAGCTCCTGCCACATTTGGCTGTGTGCTGCTGACCTTTCGTGGAGTTTTCCTTAGCAGATGCTGCACAGAAAATGAGCTCTTTCTGCATCCTGGAGCCCCAAACCCTCTCCTTGTGTGCTTTTGCGGACCAGCAGCCTGGGTCAGGGTTTGGCTTCTGATTCCTTTGTCTTTCTCAGCTGCTTGTCTCCATCCAGTCCCCTGGCCCATGCTGACATATGAGTTACAGTTGGCAGGGAAGAGAGCCAAGTTGGCTTTTTTCTTCTTTTCTTCATGATTGCTGACAGTTCCATAGGGAGTTCGGACATGCGGTTGAAGAAAGAGGATAGGAAGACAGCAAAGGAGAGAGGGTACAACAGCAGGTAAACCTGTGATGGGGCAATCCCAGAGCTCCAGCCACTGGAGTGCAGAGAGCCCTGCTCACTTGCCTGAAGGTGGCTGGAGCAGCATCTCCCTCCCTTCCCCTGTGGGGCCCACAGCTGTCTGCCAACAAGTCATCCTTACACTTTGACTATACTCTTCTATATAGTCTATGAGTGGGCGATGGGGCATGGGGGGCAGAACCAGCCTTGCTGGATGGCAAGTTCAGCATGACTCTTTATTGGGGGCGCTTATACCTATTAGTCTCACCTTTGGGACTCACAACAGCCAGTTATGTTATTATTAGTGTTCCTCTATTCGGAGTGAGCTTGTAATTTGTTTCACAGTTATTCCAGGGGAGCAGGGGGTCTCAATTACTGAAGTGTTAGATATTGTCACGAGATCATCTTTGTATTCCTCATAGTAGGTCTAGAGCTTTATTGCTGTTGTTTGTTTGATTGTTTATGATAAGCTGCAAACGCAAGAAGCCATATGATCCCCCGCCTCTTTCCAAAGGGCTCAAAGAAGCCCAGAATCATTTGATGTGAAGCCTAACTCTGCAGAACCTCCCAGAATCTCACTGGCACAATCCTAATGGGAGGTCGGGGGTTAACCCCTCCAGGCTCTGCTTTGGGGATGGAAATGTGCGTGCATGCATGCACACACACACACACACACACACACACGCACACACACACAGATACACATGTACATACATACCATGACTACTTTACCATAAGGAGGACGTGGTTGCTTTGTTTTTCATTGGAGATTATTAGTATAAGTGCTAGAAACTGCCTAACAAAAGATGCAAAGTATTTGTGAAGTTTTAAAATACTCCTAGATAATAATATTCAAACCTCATGGTGGTTTTATGTCACAGAAACTGGAGTTCTAAGGAAAAAATAGCCTTTGTCTGTAGCATGGGTACATAATGAACTAGACTAGCATTTAGCCAGCTGAAAAACTCTGGCAGTTTATTGTGTCAATGTAAATTGTAATTATCTCCCTAACCTTTTTTCATGTTAAGCTTGCTATTCAAAAGGTTATTTTATTTCCTAAGTGTTTTGTTTTTCTTTCAGCCTTGGCATCATTTATTTTTATATTAAGTTTAATTTAGGGAGAAGAAGAAAAAATTACTAAAACTGATTGGTAGAAATCACCCCTTTGTGGAATATTATCTAGCCTCTATAGTGGCATAAAAGGTGCTGCATTTACAAACAGTCTCTACATTTACAAACTTTTTTTTTCATACTGGCAGAAAAATCCAAACAGAATTCATGGTCCTACTTTGAATGAGAAATAGTCTCAAGTTGGAACATATTATTATAATCACTGTTTTTATTAATCATTTAACAATTGTATGGTGTTGATTAATTTTCTGGCAGTGTTATGTTAATAAGATTTCAAAGAAGGGAAAGAAGTCATTTCATATATGTGGGTTTAGTTTAATTTTATTCATCAAAACAGTATTTACTTAATAACAACTATGGAAATGGCACAGATTCAAGTTTTGTCATCTTCCATTTTAGTGTGTAGCTAATGAACAGAGTGGGCGCTTGTGGAAAAATAGGTTGGTAGAGCTATTCAGGGTGTGAGTTGCAGGGGCACACTTCGATCTCATTAGAGCACTTGCAGTTTGGATCAAAGATGTTCAGTGTCTACTACAGTGTTATGTGTCCATGGATGCTTGGTTGATACCAATTAATGAGGCAGATTGAGAGCCCCTGTACAATTTTACAATTTTAAATCTGTTCTGATTCCAGTGCAAATAAGGAAATCCCTTTAAGTTTAAAGTTATTTAAATTTAATTTTTAAATTTGGAGGTATCATTTAGGGTTGACCCATTGGCACTAGTTTTTAAATTCTGTTCCATGGTTTTTTCTTCCATTTCCTTCTTTTGCACAGTGATGGGGGTTATTTACCCGTTTGTCAGAAAAGAGATCCCCATTACTACATACCAGCCCTTGAGGTTATGAGTGCCTTATATCTTTAGAAGTGTTAGATCAGAGAACATACAGTTTTCTAACTCTTAAAAGTACCCTCTGGATATTTAACACATAGAGGGACTAACACTGTCTTGATCACTTAGGATTTGAAGAATTGAGTCCTGTACTTTCAACCAAGTGGCAGGCATTGCTTCAGTATTTTGCTCTTCTTGAGTCTAGAAGCTCTTTGAAATTCTCGCCATAAAATGAAGTTAAGAAGAATAAATTTATTGTGATAGCTCAGAGTTCCAGTAACACAGCTTAGGTGCTGAACTATCTTTTAAATTTTTTTCCTTTTATGAAATATTTGTGCTTGGGATGAATAGTCAGAGAAACAATGGTCTCATAACAGAGGTGGGTTGAATTTACCTCATCACCTGATCATTTCATTTTGGATGAAAACTTAGCAGCTAGTGTTGGAAACCTTGAGAAAGTGTTGACAGCCTATTAAAATGTAGTATAGAGGGTTTTAGAGGCCAATAATAAATAATAAATGTAGAACCCTGTTTTAGCAATAGTGTGGTTATATAAAGATTTCAGTTGAAAGCCCATGAGATTTGACATCATATTCTGTTTGGAGTTTTAGTGGTTTGAAAGAGTGTTTTTGGAGTATGAATCTGGAAAGTGAGGGAGCTGTGTTATATGGTTTTCGATCCACTCTCTAACCTTTTCCTCATAAGACTTTTTCCTCCTTAATCCTGCCCAGGTGGGTTTCTGGTCTTCTTAGGTGAGGTGGCTTGAGGAGTGTGTGTGTCTCAGTACACTCTCCGTGGGTGTTCGGAAAGGGCTTTAAGTGGCTTCTTTGTGGCCTCCAGCTTTCATCCTGTGTAGGGCATCAGGGTTCCTCCTGGGTCTGTATCTTACTTCCTGGAGTGGTTTCTCTGGGAAGTGACTGACTCTGCATTTTGCTTCTCAGTCTTTCCTTGCCCTTTCTGGCAGGAGCTGATTGCTATAGGCATAAACATCAGGGCTGGCATCTCTGCTTTACAGGTACAGGGAGAAATAATTGGTGAGGACTTGTACATTATTTGAGAGGGTGCCCTAGTCTTGGTAATAGTGTGGTCATCTCTTTCTGGAATGAATATCCACCTTTGCTCTCACAGAATTTCCTCTTGGTCCCATTTATTTGTATTTATGTTGTTTGCATGACTGAAGTTCCAGGCTTATAGCTTGTAGTCAAACCAGCTATGCATTTATCTCTCAATTGTTTGTACATGTGAACGGGCAAAGATGGTTAGTATCTGGGTGCTGTCTTTGATGAGGACGCACTAGGGTGCAAAAGATGAGGTCTGTCCTGTTCTAAGTGGGAGGATGTTATTTGATGAGTGAAACTTGAGAGGACAGTTTACATCTGCCACTCAGAGAAACTAGATATTGCCTTGACCTGGAGGAGGTGAGGTGAGGCAAGGCCCAAATGAAGCACAGGCTGGAGACCAGAGTGGACAGGGAGCTGGAGGTCAGGAGGTGTGAGGTGGGCCATCCTATGGGCCCTTGCAGCAGGGACGAGTGCATCAATGTTGGGCGGGGGGATCCTTTAAATGGGTCAGACCACCCAGGCATGACAGCTAAAAGCACTGTGGGTTGCTAAATTCAATTCTGGCCTAGAAAAAGGACATAAGTGGAACATACCAGATATGTCTGCTTAGTTGAAACTTGTGAGAAAAGTTATCCATTTGCTTCAAAGTTCTCTGGTTATAAACCATAGCTGCTAATGGGAAGCTGATGGCATTTCTCTGTCCTCTTCTTGCTTCTTCCTTTCCTTCACTACGGTGGAGCTGCTGAAGAATCTTGAAATGCCAGCAGAAGGTTGAAAGGGAAGGCTTCAGAGTTTTACATCATCATGAAGCGGGTGGCACCAAAAGGTGCTATTTTATAGAAAAATCAACTCTGTTGGTTCCAGGGTAATTCAATTTTTATAATTGTGCCGTTTGAAAGTCCCTATTGTAGACGGGACACATCCTCTTGCAGTAGAATTCTAATTAATAAATGTAGAAAGAAGAAGGAAATAGAAAAGCACCATTTGGTAAACACCACAGCAATAATTGTTGCAAGCAAGAATCATCAATGGCTGCTGAAATTAGTGGGTGAAACTGAGTAAACACCAGTTTGACCAAATGATCAAAGTTAGTATTACCAGTACTGAGACATCTCAACATCATATACCTCTTGGTAGGACGCAGGAGAAAGGAGATCACTTCCACTGTGTTCTGCCCCAAAATGCACACCCTGAATGAATCACAAGGAGACACCAGATAAACCCAAATTGAGAGACAGTCTACGAAATAACGAGCCGGTACTCTTCCAATATCAAGTTCAGGAAAGACAAAGAAAGATGGAGGGAATGTCACAGATTGGCCGAGACTAAGGAGATATGACAGCTAAATTCCATGTGCATTCCTGAGTTGGATCTGGACCAGCAAAAGGGCATACTGGCAAAACTGAGTAGTGTGTTTACTAGTTAATAGTATCATATGAATATTGATTTCCTATCATTGTTATATGGTTATGTAAATGCTGACATCTGGGAAAGCTGAGTGTAGGATATATGGAAATTCTTTGTGTGAGTTTTTCAACTTTTTTGTACATTTGAAATTAATTTTAAAAAAGCAAAATCTTTTTAGGAGACATTAAGCTTTATTGAATTAATGGATTCATTAACTCCCTCATACCCTGTCTCTCTCTGCATACTATTATAGTTATTCTTCTAAAAAACTTCCCTTTGATGTAATCATTTTATTTGAATATTCAGACTACATAATTTTTTAGCTTCTTAAGGTGACTCTTTTCCCATCACCACCAATGAGAAGAGATATTCACAATTCTATTGCAGGGGAAGGGAGACAACAGCTTTCTTCAATACCTGGGTTTTCCCATAATGGTGCCCTTAACAGAGAGTCCCAGTGATAGTAGAAGTGTATTTACTGTGAAGTTAATAGAGCTTAAGTTTCAGAACCCTTCAACCCTAATGGGCCCCTTCCAAGACCCTCTACTTAATTTTGAGTTCATAATTTTATATTCTTTTCTTAAAGAAGGTCCTCCAAGTGGAATGAGCTTCAGGCCCCATAATACCTGAATGTGCTGCTGCTTAATGGGAATGCTTTGCCTGAGGCAGCTCTATATAAGACAACACAGCCCCTTTACATCCTGGCTCATTTTCAGAACAGCACAGAAGAAAACAACATCATGTGGAAGCTGAAATAGAATATTTCAAAAGTTTTTCTTTGTTTAATTTGGCTCACTACATGGCTAGGCAGAAATACAATCAAATGAAACAAAAGTCAGTGTGAATGGAAAGCGTTCTCATAAGCAGACTGAAATTGGTACATTTAGTCAGATCAGCTCTGCCTTATCCAAGAGATCTCTGTACAGAGAAATACCCATTAGATACTTGAAAGTATTAACATCATTGCTTAGACTGCCTTGAAGCTGCAGCCGTGAACAGCAGCTAATACTTGTGGCCACCACCATCTCCAGCCCCTGCCACCAGTTCATCCCACTTCATCATCTCTCAGATAAACTCATGGCCAAAGTACCAGACCTCACAAGAAGAAGCAAATTATTCATATGTAGAAATCTGTGTTAAATAAAATACGGGATCAAGCCAAAGAGCATGAAATTTGGAGTTGGTGTTGACAGCCACTCATTCCTGTCACTTATTAATTTTACTTCCCTCCTCAGCTTGTGTCATTGCCTAAAAATTATTTAAACACAAGTTTTCATATTCTGTGATTTAACTCTTTTGAGACGTTTAGTAACACATGGGAATTAGTAATCTCTTCCTTTATGAATACTTTAAATTGAGCTTATTGTTATGGAAACTTGATCTTTAGTAATTTTATCAGAGGGTTTTATTTTATTTTATTTTTTAAAGACCAGATATAAACCTAGCTCTTACAGCCCTGAACTTACCACGAACATTATTTTTCTGGTCACACACTTCTGAAATTGGAGGATTAGAACTACAATACAAGAAATATAGCACTCACTTTGAAGTTGCCTTCCTAATTTTTACAGTTTGTGTGTGTGTGTGTGTGTGTGTGTGTGCACGTGTGCCATGTGTTTTTGGAGTTTTATTGCCATCGCTTTCCTTCACAGGTTGGTTGATTATCTGTGTTTTCAGAGTAAGCAGAGGACAGAATGTAGAAGTGGTTTGAAATTACAAATTAAGCTAGTTGTGCTAGAAATAAAATATTGCTAAAGGAAGAGCTATTAGGAAAGCCTCACTTGAGAATGTTTCCTTTTTTATTAATTGTATACTTAAATATAGCAGTTTTGTTTTGGTTATTGTTTTACTTTTGGGCTATGAAAAAAAACCAGTTGTTTGGTAGTGAAATGAAATCAGAACCAGAGAAAAAAAATACCAATTTTAAGAAAGACTTACTATGACGGTTCCTCTGGGAACCAACTCATCTTTACCAGAAAAGGTTCTCTAATATGTGTATGAGTCGATCATTTGCCAAAACACCAGAATTGTGTTATGGAGAGCCCAGCAATCATTAGAGCCCCCTATGAGTTAAGCCCGGAAAACCTCACATGTGAGACAGCCTGTATCAAAGACCTGAGGATACAGGAGAGATGAATTCATTGACTTCAAAACTCCATTAGATCTAAGGTTCTTAAATTCGTTCAGCCAAGTCGTGCCCTTTCTATCCTTACTTAATGTCTGGTACGTGTGTGGCTCCCCCCAAACCCCAATTTGGCTGTCACTCTACAAAGGAAATAAAAAAGCAGCAGACCCAGTTTCCGGGCTGTTATATTTTATGGAGTTGCTAAAAGGCAGCTTATTTCATATTGATCATACCAGGGAGTCAGCCAAGTGTTGTGTTAATTGGGTCCTCTGGAATTCTACACCCCCGGGACCGAAAGCTTTCTAGAAAGGAGGGAAATAAACCCACAGGCTGCATAAAAATGAAATCCAGGATCCCACAATGTCCCTATTGCTGATTGCTGGTGATTTGGCCAGCTCATTTTGTATCCAGTTGCTTATTTCAATTAGCTTGTTTTGTGTTGTTTCCCCACACCCCCCTTTCCTGCAAAGCTGTGAAGCCTTGTTTGAAAACTGCTGCCCCAGAGTGCACCGGCTTGGCGGTCCTATCCTCATTGTTCTAATGCTCATTCCATATGTGGGTCACATCCTAGCGCTCTCCCCCCAGCCCCCTACCCCCACTTCTCCAGCCATCCCCCTTCCCTTCCCTGTCCATACACATGCACACACACGTGCACACTTTTCTCCTCTTAAGAGGCAGAGGTAGGGCAGATTCTTTCAGGAGCTTGCAGGCAGGACCATTCAAACTTAAAAAGCTGGTTGCTGTGCATTTAGTTTATGGCAAACACCACTTCACCTTTGGGAAAGTAATTATTCTGTTCCTCTCCCTGTTTCCTTCTTCCCACCCCTTGCTCTTTTCCCTTCCCTTCTTCCAGGACAAAGGTTTTTTTTTTAAGAAAGTAAGATTGCTGCTTCATGAGGCTCTTTCTTGTTACCGTGGTAGCGGGTATCTCAGACAGTGAATGAAGGATGGAGCAGGCAGGCTGGAGTTTTGATGCACAGTTCTTTGGGGATTGCAGGAGGAGCCCACTGAGAAATGTGCATGGCGGGCATGCCTGCTGAGTTTATTATGCTGGTTATCTGTCACTTATTCTGACTAAAAGGTAAGGGCTTCTGTAATTTGTTGCTGCAAAGAACTGGTACATTGTTCTCTTTCTAAGGCTTCGAACTAATTGGCTCTTGAGGGAAGATTGGAATGAGAGTTTTTCCTTGACTTCTGTAGTTTATCCTGTTAGATCTGTTTTTTTTTTCTTTTAATATCTGAAGGAAAAATAATCTTGGCAATTTCATGGCTATTGATTGAATGTATATTTTCTTGTTTTCAAGGAAAAACAACAAAAGAACCCTTTTGATTCATGACGTTTCTTTCTTTTCATTTAAAATTTTCCATTTACCAGTAAAGAAATGTGGTATATGTGTAGTCAACATTTTCAATGATTTCTGTGAACTTTGGGAATAGGAGTTGTGATTTTATCCAAAGATAATATTTTAATTCAACAGATTGCATTTTTAGCAATTGAAAATTACAGTGCATTTTAGTAATCAGAGTTAGGAAAGTTAGAGACTATTGAAACAGTACGGTAGTAACATTTACATTCATTGGTCAGTTACTTTAGTGTGGATATATACATGTTGATAAATATAAATCACCAATCACGTCTCTTATTTTCTGTGTGTTTAGAGGAAAATTTTGTGTCTGTTCAGAATTCAAATATTAGGTGAACTACAGGCAAAAGAGTCTTAGTAGTAAGAACTATTAGAAAAGTATATAGATCTTAAGGTTATCTTTTTTAAACTTACCTACTTAAAGTAATTGAAACTAGAATATCAATTGCCTTTTATCTCTGGGAAAAACTTGCCTTTGGTTAAGAAACATAATTTCAAAAACAGATTGCACATCACTATAGAATTTATACAGTTGAAAACCAACTGGGCTTTATTGAAAAAAAATAATTACACCTTTATTTTCTTAAGTGCTAGTGATTTATAAGGACTCTTTGCTAGTAGTGTAGAATGTATTTTATTGGGAATGGAGATCACTTTAATATTTTCTTTTATGGCAGCTATGCAGGGCGTGTAATGATGTGTGTTGCAGTTCAACTGTATTTATCACTCTGTCTCATGAGCTGTGAATGAAGGAAAGGTATATGTTCGGGTACCCAAATCAAATCAACTTACTTTATTTATTACTGTATAGAATTTGCTCCAAATTTGCACTGGGAAATATTTCCTTTGAAAGGACATTTTGATGCATCTACTTAAACAACCTAGTGATGTTAGCAAAACAAACTGGGTTTCTTCAGTGATTAGACTTTGAGAAGAGACAAGAAGCAATCTGGATATTGAAAGAAGGATACTATCTGTAAAAGGGAAGTGTTATTTCCTTGACCTTGATTGAGGTTTCTATCAGAACTGCTGGTGATGGAGTAGGTAGAGTAGGACCCAGAGTTTAGAGCTGCTTCTCTCCCACACCTAACCCTTACCCCCACCCCCCATTGTCCAGTGTCCTTGTCATTAAGTCCCCCTGGTTTCCTTAATGTCTCAGCAGGAAGGCTTTGCCTTCCTTTCAAGATCAATAGGAGATGGCCCAGAGCAGCACATACTCATGAAGACCTTGAAAGTTTTCCCTTCTGGGTTTTATCCAAATCATCTCCTACTTTATAACACAAAGAAAAAAGAAAAAAGAAAAAAAATAACCCAGATACTTCTGCTTCATAATCAATTTTTATTCTCTTCTAGTTCTTTGAACTTTGCTACCTTTCTAAAATTTTAAGTGGCTATATAAATGTACATAAAATGTGTCAGTCACTTACATAAAATGTATCAGTCTTATGGATACCTTTTCAGGAACTAAATCAGTGACTCTCAACCTGGGGTTGTTCAGAGGACTCACCTGGGAAGTATTAAAATAATGCAGGCTCCAGGTGCCACCTCCAGGCAGTTGGTGATTCTCGAAGTCTGCATTAGTGTCTGGTACTTGATAGGTGTTCAGTAATAGTCACTGAATGTTAAATACTGACATGTTTTCAAAGTAGAATCTGACAGGCCACGTTGGATAAGACTTGTTGCAAAATCTTTTCCTCTTCCTGTTTAGTTGAATTTGGACAAAGGCAATTCCTTACCTCTGTGCTTACTATGTATATATTGAAAAAAACAGGGCTTCTTTTGCAGAGGTTTCCAAGCCTCTAGAAGTAGATGAATCACCCTTAAAAGGCTAATAGGGCACCTTAACCATTTTCCACCCCGCAATACAAATAGATACTTCTGTATTAGTAATATTAATACTAATAAAAGCTGTCCTAGAAATTACTATGACCACCACTCCCACAACTCAGTCATTAACCTCAAAGGGACAAATGGGGAGAACCCAGCAAATTGAAAAAAAATCCCTTTTTGCATGTATATTTTGGTTGAAATGTAGCTTCTCACTTGAACCAGTAGGAGTGTGCTTCTGAGTAATAATTTTGTGTTTCCCAAGCAACTCTTAAGGCACCTAGATACGTACATATCAGATGAGGCACCGTATCTGTGGACCTGGAACAGGTCTGTGGTCTATGCATACTTATTTTTCCTATCAAAGCTTCTCTCTTTTGGTACCTTCCCTAGTTTAGACTGAGTCTTGAAAATTCATGAGTCCCTGAAGCTATGGGGGCAAGATCCTTGGGTCAGGAGGAATCTCCAACGAGTTGCTAATATCTTAATATTAGGTCTTGAATTAGGACAGCTGATCCTTAAGTACTGCCCAGCTTTCTAATCTCTCAATTTTAGTTTTTATTTCGTTTATGAGTGTAATCAGTTCTCAGTAGAGTCAGTTCTGCTATCACATTTGATTTGAAAATGAGAATTTTTTCCAAAGCAATGGATATATAAAAGACAAGCATAAAACAAATGCTTATGTGCAGTTTTCTCCTAGAGAAACACTAGGTGAATGCAGAAACTGCAGTCAGCTGAAGGCCACATAGGAGTACCTAAAATGCACCTGTGTGTTATGAGCCCCTACCCATCCACATCTGGTGGTACAACTTTCTGTTTGATTTCAGAACACCCTTCTCCACTCGTCACTTCACAATAACCCACAAGCTGCATCCCTTCCCACACACACGTCCACAGCAAATTCTAGGTTTTTTAAATGAGGTAAAGTGCCATATTTATTGTAGTATTTCTTAACAATTTAACATGCGTAAAAGTGTGCTATGGTTTTTATTATGTTCCTGCTTTTTTTTTCTTGTATGTGTTACTGACAATGTTTTTGGTGGTTGTACCCCAAGCCCCATTTACCCAATAAACCATTTGGTTTTTGTTGTGCAATTATGCAGAATGCCGAGAATTTTAGGAACGCATTATGTTTTGTTAGAGCAGAACTGACCGTAATGGATTTTGGTATGATAAAAGTCTTGGAGGCTAAGTGCTGAGGATATGTAGCATGCCCTAGGATTGTTTTCAATGAATGTGGTCAACTTAGCATACTTTTCCCTTACTTTTCTTTTTCTTTTCCCCCCCAGTGGCTCAGAATTGCCTCAGAACCATTTTTCAAACCTCTAAACCAGGGAAAGCTATATGACATTCAAAAGTGAAAGATGCTTAGATACTTGGTCCAATTCTAGGAATGAAGTTTTGTGGTTTTGGCTAATTAATAATTAAGGTCATTGATTAATGATTTCTAAAAGATTCTAAGGTTCAGATGAGAACATAGAGATGTCATACTTTTGCAGGTATGAAACCTTATCAAACAAATACAAATTTAGTAATTTTTACATGTGCAAAAAAATATGAAGCTCTTCATTGCATGAAACAAGGAAGAATTCTGGCCTGGTTTGGTAGAAAGGAAAGGGAATTTTCGTTTTCCAAAGGAGTACAGATTTATTTGTTTGCTCTTCGTGTCTGCTTATTGTGGGTCTGGAAATTGGAATTTGGGTTTTTGTTTCTGATTCTCCTCAGGGTTGTGACTTTTGGCCATAAGCAGTACAGCCTGATACTACTCTGGGTATCCTCTTGCCACTTCCTGCTGGGTTAGTGCTTATTTCACCACTGAACTTGCCTTTCCAGAACATTGCAGGATTTCCCCAGGGAATTGAATGTCACTGGGTCTGAGTTTGAAGGAATTGGGGCCCTTGAGTTGTCCTAAGGCTGGTTTCTAGCTATGTCATCTGTCAGGCCACGTAGCCAGACTTGTGCCCTCAGTTGTCAGTGGAGCCTTCTTCTACTCTTTCCCTAGAACTTTCCCTTTAAAGTGGAACCATGTGAAAGCTTCCTGGGCACAGCAGTAGTGGTGGTGGGGTCACATGACCATGCTTTGAACTCAGCCCCATGGCTGTATGGCATGATGCCTTGAGCATTATATAGCTTAACTCTTTTTCACTCCTAAACATACATACAGTAGTTTAATTATGACCTTCATGGACTTCTGGTTGACGAGAGAAAACATAAAAAATATTGAAATACAAACAAGTTGACAAGGAGCATAAATATGATAACACTGCTAATAACCTCAAGATTATCCTGAGCAGATTCTCAAGCTGACATGATCAGGGTTCTTGTACAGCACATCAGGTGCTAAAAGTATAAAACACAGTGCCTATTTGGTCCAATTTGGCTCTTCGTTTACTGAGATTAAAAATTACTCATATTCACTCCATGGTTATTTGTTGAGAGATGCTTGTAAATCGAAGCCTGAAACCATGAAAATTACAAGAAAAGAAAGTTAAATTATTTAAGCAAATGATGCAAACATTCATCTGTCAGGTCAAAAAGTTATTTTATTTTTGACACAATATCGGTCAGTTAAACCTCAATGTGCATTTTAATATGTACCTGATCCTAAAATAAAATCTGATATGATGTTATTTTAAATTTTAATTGTAGACAAATCATGACTTTTCTTATAAAATAAATTTAAAGTAAATCAAATAGTCTGTATTACTTATTAAGTGGGGAAAGGTTGAAATTTGTCTTCATACATAATGAATATTATTAAAATTGTATGAAATGAACTTTATGATAAAATCTTTAATAATGTATTGATCTCAAGTGAAATGCTTTATTTTAAATCCCTTATATACCAAGCAAAAATGATGAAATCAGTAAAAAATTTCCTAAGGGGTTTCCAGTGATTATACATCTTGGTGAAAAAAATGTTCCCAAGTAAAAAATGAATAGAAAATACTAGGCTGAATATTTCCGAGGCCTCTATAGAGTGTGCAGTTCTCTGATATGCCTTGAACAAAGCAGAGTTAGGAATACAAAAATGGATAGGGAGACGAGATTACTTTGGAAATATAAAGAAAACACTCCACTTGGAGCTTAGTAAGTATAGAAGGTCTCCTTTAGCCGAGGAAGAGGGAGGTTTCAGTACTCAGACACAATCTGCACCCTAAGATAACGTATTTGTTGGCAGCAGTATAAGTGTTGGATGTTGAAGAAATGTATATAGTACAAAATGCATATTTATTAGTTGCTTTGATTCAAAATAACTAATCTAAATGTCTGTTTTCCTATTGACAATAGTCCTCTTAATACCATGCCAAAAATATAGCCCAGCTATCCGTGCCTAACAAGTTGAATTGGAGATGGTTTACGTCTTTTGAGTACCTCACAATCAGCTGCTTCAGTTAGTCTCAGCAAATTACACAACCAATTTTTGTCTGTCTATTTTTTAATGTCTCTGCAAAATTAAGCTAAAAAAATGCATACAAAAATAAATTGCTACTAGAATTGCATGGTGCCCACTTTTTCTTTGTGTTGAGGAAAAAAATGATTAAGTCATACTTTGGAATCATTCTATTTCTTTTCTTTTCTTTTTAAAATTAAATTTTATTTTTTTAAATTTCAGAATATTATGGGGGTACAAACACTTTGGTTACATATATTGCCCATGCACCACCCAAGTCAGAGCTACAATCGTGCCCATCCCCCAAACTGTGCGCCCTGCACCCATTAGGTGTGAGTTTACCCATACCCGGAATCATTCTGTTTCAATCAACTCTACTTTGATCGTAGGTCTAGATTAGGGAAGGTCTATAAGACCTCTCGTAGCTGTTGTGTGCTAAGCTGAGTAAAGTATTTAATAGCCACATTGTATTATACCTTTCAGGCAATGATTTTCCATATTCCTATCTTTCTTCATTTTGGAGCCAGCCTCCTTGGGAAAAGGGAGACCCGTGGTTTGACTTGAACAAAGAAGGAATTAACCAGTCATGGAACATAGTGGCTGTACCATCAAGGAGGTGCCACATGAGGATTTGGGGATCTGAGGACTGATGATTCTGAATCTTGACATGGCATTAGACTCATTACAAAATGGCCAAAATTTGAAAGTATCCTGCTTACTTAGGGCTATTGACAAGAATTATTTTGAGTGCAGCCATCAAAATGAAAAAGAAAAGAAAGAATGAATGAGTGAATGATGAAAACCATGGGCATGCATGATTGGAATATTTCCCTCCTCTCCCTACAAACATATGGACGTGGAGATGCCACGTAAATTCTTCCTCTCCTTTAATGGTATTTTTTGTTCTAAGCAGTATTTAGATTTTTTTTTTTTCCAGTGGAAGTTCTTTCAGTTTTGTCTGCTACAGTTGAGTGATAACAGATTGGTAATTTTGCTTGAAAACCAAAGGATTTGGTTGTTTGAACTCCATTAGTATCAGAAAGGAGAGTTGCCTGATGTGCTGGCTAAGGTAGCCTTGCAGAAAGAGGCAGGGCTGGTTTGGTGGGGAGAAGAGATTGTTCTTTGGAAACATGGAGAGTTGGGGAGTATCTGCTGAACAATCAATAAATAAATCCATGCTCTCAGATATTGCTGAGTGTCAAGTTCTCTTTGCTGGGTTGGAGTGAAGTCTATTGCAAGTGTCTGTGGCTTCTTCATGGTTGTCTGTGAGTGTGTGCTTGAGACCAGATAATGATGCCTTATGCTTTTTTAGTGCTTACAACTTTTTCAAAGCCTTTTCCTCCCTTCGAATGCCTGGAATTACATGATGTATAGGAGACATGGTCAGGGTCAGAAGGCTGGGCACTGGGTGTAGTCGCTACTCTGAACTGATTGGTCTTGAGGGGTTTTCCGGAAGTGGCCTTGGCCTTCTCAAGCTTTCAGATATGGTGCTTTGATTCTAATAATCCTTGTTTTACTGTCTGCATTTATTTGGTACAAAAGCTCCTACTTGTGATGGAGTTTAGCCCAAAGTGAGAGGAGGGAAAAAGTTATTCTAAATCTTCTGGCGATTCTGGGGTGCTTTTTCTTTAGCAGAAATGATCTGTCTTTACCCTGAACATGTTTTGTAAAGTACTTTGCAGATTCCAACTCACATAGTATTCCATGGTATAGAGGAAACACCGTATTGTAGTGTGTACTTCTAGAAGGGGGTAAACTGAGATCAGACAGGTGATGTGGCAACCTTTGTATCCCCTCCCATAGTGTCCTAGTGGTGAAGCAGGAAGCAATGGCTTCTCTCAGTTTGCAGAAGAGGAAAATTTACCGTTTTCCCAGGAACAAAGATTATGGTCTTTGGTCTTTTGTTCCACCAGTTTCTTTTTTTTTTTTCTTCACATAGTCATTTCAAAGCATTCTCCAGTTTTTGCATATCTTATGAGTACTGTCCTTGGGATTGGCAATGATGGTGTATTTTGAAAATTAAGGATATGCAGAAGGGGGAAGAAACAGGGATATTTCTAATTCAGTGAGATTTGTATGGTAGGGTATATATGGTTCTAAGAAAAGAATCCTCTTTTCTAGAGAGTTTATTTAGCCCTAATAACCTATTTCCCTTTTGCTCCCTAGACTCCTGGGAAACAAGTTCCTTGAAGAAAAATTCCAGCTTATGGAAATAAATTATTTTGGTCAAAGGATGCAGGCCTAGTAGTTTCTTGGAATTGAAATATCCATAAAAATAAAAGCATTGTTTTTCTTAAACAATGTTATATTCAACAGTACTGATCAATCCAGAGGTCTTTCCTGAATTAATACAAACTTTAAAAAGTTTCAGTTGAAGTTTAATGTTTGGAGAAGATACTGGGAGAACTGGTAGGCTCAAATCTTGATTAGGAACACTGGCCAGGAAGAGGGTATTGTGGTATAGGCAGACCTTGTGACATGCATGCTGGGTTCTGCAACTACATCACCAGAAAGTGCATATGCTTAATGTGGAATTCATTAATTCATACATCCATTCACAACTGTTTATGGAGCATGTTCTATGTGCTGACATTGCTATAGCCGTGAACAAAACAAACATCCTTTTCTCTTGGAATCTTCATTTTAGTGGGAGAACTTTGATCACTTGCTTTTATGCATGCACTCATAAGTAATCTAAACCAAAAAAAAGTCCAAATGATAATTGGACACCTCTATGAAAGGCCTTGGGCAATAAAATGGCAAGCAAGAATCTTTTCCTCAAGTAATCAGTGTGTTTCACAATTAAGGGGTAAAATACCACAAAGCCTCTGGGTTTGTGTGGTGTTTTTCTTTCATTGCTCAAATCTATTGGGGTTTAATTGGTTGATACTGTGGAATGAGCAAAGGTGGCAAGCAGTGAACAATACACATGTTCAACAGGTAACACTGGATGATGGGAAAAATACAAAGTGGTAGAATTCAAACATTTTTTGGTTGCCTGGGCTTTAAGGTAACAATAAACCATTTTTGCTTCAATTCATGTCGTTTTTAAAAATCTTTATGAACTGCTGTAATCTGTCCTTGTGTTCAATAAGTATAATTGTGTGAATCTTCCATCAGCTCCAACAACAAACATTGATTCATTTTATACCCTGTGCAAAGTATTGCTGATAGAAAAATGAGTAGGACACAGTCCCCATTCTTAAGGAATTTACAAGATTGACAATTTGAAGTATTATGGGAATCTGCTTCAGAAAGTCATTTTTTCTTGTATAGTCTGATAGATGTATGTATAGAAGACAGGGGAAACTTAGATACGAAAAGAACCACCCAGTATAAATCCGGGGAGTCCTCTTGCCATTTCTAATCAAGTGTATGTAAAAATGATATTCTGATAATATGAGAGTTATGAAAACAATGCTTATATTAGTGTTTTCCAAACTTTACTCAATGGAAAAATGTTAATAATTAGGAGGGAGGAGTGAGGATGAGGAAGACAGAAGGAGTTTCCATGGTAAAATGAGTTTGTCAAATGTTGGGCTAAAGGAAGCAAGCAGGTTTTCCTAATGCAAGCTTTTCCCCAAACTTTAATTTGCTGATGTGCATTGTGAATCTGCAACATGGGTTATAGCAGTAGTTCTCAAATTTAGCATCATAATCACAAAGTCTTGGCCTCCATAGACTCACTGAATCAAAACTCAGGTAGGTGGAAACTGGGGATTTTCATTTAAAACACATTTGGGAGATTACTTTTAGGCAGCCATAGTTACTTTTGGGTGGAGTTAGTCTATTTCAGCACTGGTCCCAGGTACCATTGACATGCAGAAAGCAGTCTTCCCCTACTTATTTAACAGCAGAACTCCTTTTATCCAAGAAATGCACATTGATACTTACGGAACTAATGGTTTGGAAAATTCTGGACCACACATTGTCTTACTGAAGGCTTAAAGAAAAAAATGATAGTTAGCAAGTTTATTGGTTTGGGACTTTACTCTGAGTTGTATATTTTGTGTATGGTGGTTCAGATAGCACTAAAGATCAAGCCTATTTTTTTGAGCCCACATTGAGGGTTATTTATTATTTTTTAAGTGGCACTGTTTCATTTATATTATCCTTAGACCTTTTTCTCACCTGCTTTTAGCTAACATTCCCACAGAATTTGAATATAATATGTAGTAAAATTTGTTTTGTTCTCTCACTTTCCTAAAGAACAATGCTTAAAGTTGTTGGATTTATAAAACTCAAATCCCCAGAAATAGGAAATTGTATAATTAGAGTAAATTTGATAAGGTATTGGCATGAAATAGATAAATCCTTAAGGAGAGGAGAGAGTGAAGGATCTTATTTTAAAAAAATTCTTTGTTTTTAGGACTGTGCTCTAGGTTATTGATTTATTATGCTGAGGGGGGTTACAGTGGTAAATTAAGGTGATCTAATTAAACAAACAAAATATTATTGGTCCTGAAAACAGATGACTTTTCTGAGGAAAAAAAGAAAAAGTGGGAAAATCCCTTTGAAGACGTTTACCTTTCTCTTCATAAACACTTTGATGCCACATTTCAGAACAAAGCTGTGGAGCTGGGCTTGGGAAGTTAACTCCAGACTTTGTGGTTTTGTGTGGACCTGAGGGTGCGGCTAGCTGTATCTTGAGTGGAGATAACCTCTAATAGTAACCCCGGACACAGCTATTAGTGTCAGATTAGATCTAAATGCAGCCTTCTTTTCATTTTGAATACTGTATGGTAAAGTGTTTTTTGTAAACTCATATTTGAGTTTCTGCTTGCTTACTTTGTTCCATGACTGTGTAAACTAGATCACTACTTTCGTTCAAGTGAATGTGGCTGAGGCTCAATGCTAGGAACACTGAGATTATAGGTATATGAAAGGGGTTTGAAAACTTGCATACCGTCATCATTGAAAACCTTAATTACTGAAATGCAAACTCTGGTTAGATGTAGGGCTTGTCTTAAGGTCCAAGGACAATACATGAATGTAAGATAATGAAGTAAGCTACCAGTACAGGCCTATCTCGGAGATAGTGTGGGTTTGGTTCTAGACCACCACGATAAAGCAAATATTGAAATAAAGTGAGTCACACAAATTTGTTTCTCAGTGCATATAAAAGTTATGTTTACACTCTACTGTAGTCTATTAAGTGTGCAATGGCATTATGTCTAAAAAACAATGTACATGCCTTAATTAAAAAATACTCGATTGCTAAAAAATGCTAATGATCATCTGGCCCTCAGTGAGTCATAATCTTTTTGTTGGTGGAGGGTCTTGCCTTGATGTTGATGGCTGCTGACTGATCAGGGTGGTGGTTGCTGAAGGCTGGAGTGGCTGTGGCAATTTCTTAATGTAAGACAGCAATGAAGTTTGATGCATCGATTAACTCTTCCTTCCATGAAAGATTTCTCTGTAGCATGTGATGCTGTTTGATAGGATTTTACGCACAGTAGAACTTCTTTCAAAATTGGAGTCAATCCTCTTAAACCCCACCACTGCTTTATCAACTAAGTTTATGAAATATTCTAAATCCTTTGTTGTCATTTCAACAATGTTCATAGCCTCTTCATCAGGAATAAATTCTCTTTCATGAAATCATTTTCTTTGCTCATCCATAAGAAGCAACTCCTCATCTGTCCAAGTTTTATCATGAGATTGCAGCAATTCAGTCATATCTACAGGCTCAACTTCTAGTTCTCTTGCTGTTTCTACCACATATGAATTTACTTCCTCCACTGAAGTCTTGAACTCCTCAAAGTCACCCAGGAGGGTTGGAATGAACTTCTTGTAAACTCCTGTTAATGTTGATATTTTGACTTCCTCCCGGGAATCACAAATGTTCTTAATGGCATCTGGAATGGTGCATCCTTTCGAGAAGGTTTTTCAATTGATTTTGTCCAGATCCATCAGAGGAATCACTGTCCATGGCAGCCATAGTCTCATGAAATGTATTTCCTGAATAATAAGACTTGAAAGTTGAAATTACTCCTTCATCTGTGGGCTGCAGAATGGATATTTGTTAGCAGGCATGAAAACAACATTAATCTCCTTGTACATCTCCATCAGAACTCTTGGGTGACCAGTTGTATTGTCAATGAGCGGTAATATTTTGAAAGGAATCGTTTTTTCTGAGCAGTAGGTCTCAACAGTGGGCTTTAAATAATCAGTAAACCATGCTCTACACAGATGTGTTGTCATCCAGGCTTTGTTGTTCCATTTATAGAACACAGGCAGAGTAAATTTGGCATAATTCTTAGTGGCTTTAAGATTTTCAGAATGGTAAATGAACACTGGCTTCAACTTAAAGTCACCAGCTACATTGGCCTCTAACAAGAGAGTCAGTCTGTCTTTTGAAGTTTTGAAGCCAGGCATCGACTTCTCTCTAGCTATGAAAGTCCTAGATGCCATCTTCTTCCAATAGAAGACTGTTCCATCTACGGACAAGACAGATTTAAAAATCTGTTGCATAGTGTAGCCACCTTTGTCAAGGATTTTAGCTAGATCTTCTGGATAACTAGCTGCAGTTTCTACATCAGTACTTGCTGCTTCACCTTGCACTTTTATATTATGGAGATGGTCTCTTTCCTTAAACCTCATGAACTCATCTCTGCTAGCTTCCAACTTGTCTTCTGCAGTTTCCTCACCTGTCTCAGCCTTCATAGAATTGAAGAGAGTTAGAGCCTTGCTCTGGATTAGGCTTTGTCTTAAGGCAATGTGGTGGCTGGTTTGATCTTCTATCCAGACAACTAAAACATTTTCCATACCAGCAGGAAGGCTGTCTTGCTTTTTTGTCATTCATGTGTTCACTGGAGTAGCACTTTTAATTTTCTTCAATAACTTTTTCTTTGCATTCACAACTTGGCTAACCATTTGATGCAAGAGGCCTAGCTGTCAGCCTATCTCTGCTTTAGACATGCCTTCCTCTAAGTCCCTAAGCTTAATCATTTCTAGTGTTTGAATTAAAGTGAGAGACATACCACTCTCTCCTTTGACTTGAAAACTTAGAGGCCACTGTAGGGTTATTAATTGGCCTAATTTCAATATTGTTTTGTCTCAGGGAATAGGGAAAAGACCTAAGGAGAGGAAGGGAGATGGGGAACAGCTGGTGAATGAAACAGAACACACACAACATTAAGTTTGTTGTCTCACATGGGCTCAGTTTGTGATGCCCCAAAACAATTACAATAGCAACATCAAAGGTCACTGGTTACAGATCACCATAACAGATATGATAATAATGAAAAAGTTTGAAAGATTATGAGAATTACCAAAATGTGACACAGAGACACAAAGTGAGCACATGCTGTTGGGAAAATGGCACTGATAAACTTGCTTGATGCAGGCTTGCCACAGACTTTGAATTTGTAAAAAATGCAGTTATCTGCGAAGCAGAATAAAATGAAGTGCAATACAACAAGGCATGCCTGTACATGAATGGTGGCCTCTAACCTATCTCATGCCTGTTATAACTGATCTAAAGATACACTGAAGAAAAGACTAATTACTGCTGAAGTTTCTGCAAGCTGGAACTCTTTTTAGGATGATTCTTGCAGAGATATTCTAGGAACCAGAACCTTTAATCTGATAACATTTAAAACCCATTTCAAACATGTTAGGTAAATTATGTCAGGTCTCTGGGGAGGTATCTCTGGAATCTGAACATTCCATGGGGATTATTGTTTCACATTTGGAGCAGGTGAGAGTGGTACAGCATGTGAAGTCATTAAGGTGTAACTATGACAAGCTTGACTTGATTCTTTCTGATTTCTCTGCCAGCCTTGACAACTCCAAACAGTTGGTAGGGACCTGAAGACACTTCTCTGGTTCCTTATAACACATATTGTGAGTGTTATTCTGTTCCCTATGGCTAAAGCTGCATGAAAGAAGTTTTTGCTGAGAAAATGTAGAAGGCCCTTAGGTTGACAGTTGCTATTAAGTTGGAAATCTTGGCCCTATTATCAGTGACTCCCTAGGTGTACACAATGGGTTTAATGGTTATTTTTTTTTTCCTTAGTCTTCTTCCTCCTTTTCTTTTTTACTTTTTTTTTTTTAATAACTTGTGTTTTAATTGAAGGCATACATTTTCTCATTCTGATGGGTAACTCCTTACCTTAGCTCTGATTTGACATGTGGCTAAAATGGTGTATGTACTTTCAGAATTCAGGACTCTGGCATGTTTGCAGCAGCTTGAGTGACATAGATTAAGGGTCATGTGGAGATGTGTGCATTTCTTTTATGCATTCCTAAGCCCTTATAGCATAGGGTCTGGCTCCCAAGCCATATACATGTTGGCAAAATAGTTTAAAACAGACAGTGCTTCTTGAGTAGGCAACGTAATATTGCTGATGACCAGCACTGAGCACTGGAGTCACATAGGCTCTATCATATACTAGCTATGCGATTTAGAGCAAGTAATTTAGCTTTAAGTCTGAGTTTCCCCATCTGCTCATCTGTGAAAAGTGAGTAATTAAACCTGCTTTCATAGGATCGTCTTAAGGTGAAATGAGACAATGCATTTAAAACACTTAGCACTGTCAGGTATATAGTAAGTACTTTATAAATGGTACTATGATTATTGTTTGGCTGCAACTGCACTAACATAAAATGTATGTAATTTTTATCTTCCTAGAGGATGGGAGTCTTTCCTTGACAACCTAAGTGATAAATGATATGGGTATGAAATGTGGAATAGATTTTCTGAATTAATGCTTGTGAGTAATTATGTTGGTGGCTGTGACTGAAAACAGAATAAAGAGATTGGCACTTCTTAGCATCAGCAAGCTTGAGAGTATTAAAAGGCTCGTATTCTTAAGTTTTTGGTAATCCTTAACTTCCCTTTTTACTTTGGCTAATTTTAGACATTTTTTTCCCCTTGGTTATGTATGCATATATTTTACCTAGTATCTCATTTTGTAAGAGGATATAAAATATTTGTATTGTTTAGAAATGTATTTGGCAGCAAGTAATAGAAAGCCCAGCTGTGGCAGCTTAAACAAATAAGGTTTATCTTTCTAACTTAAGGAGTCTGGAGATGGATGGTTTCTAGCTTTGGTTCAGGGTCTGAGAAATATTAGGTCAATAATTCTGTGATTCTTTTCAGTTTCCCTCATGGATTGTTTGTTTTTGTTTGTTTGTTTGCCACATGGCTATAGAATGGCTGCTGAATTCCAGACATGAAATCTTCATTCAAGACAGGAAGAAAGAAGAATGAAGAGGGAAAGGCTATGCTGCCTTCTACCCAATATCTGGAAAAAAAAAAATCATACTTTCCCCTCCCTCATCCATAGTTACAGTAGTCTCATTGGCCTAAACTAAATCACATCCTAGCTGCAAAGGAGATCAACCATGATCATCACGTTGGGTTGGACATATTTGCTCTCTAAAGAAATGTGGTGGTATTTAAGCAACACCAGGATAATAAATATTGGGTAGGCAAAGATAGTCTTGCTCAATATTGCAAATTCTAGCCTACAACAAGCTGCCTTCTGAATTAAACCAGGGAAACAGTTGATATGAATCCTTCTAACCCCCTTCCATGTATGAATGGAACACACTTAATGTCTGTATTATTTATTAGGTGCAATGGACAAACAAGGAAACATTTCACCCAGCCACCTGCCTGCCCCAAACCCCAACCTGTGCTTCAGGACAGCATCTCTTCCTTATCCATCAGGACAGTTGTAGTTGATGGTAGATATAATTGATGTGATGTTGAACCATACTTGACCATGGCTGGGTCCCCACCAAAAGGCATCTAAACAATAAGCATGAAGCCTGTTGCTCCTGTCACCCTGGTGTGTTCTTGTACAGTCTGCAGGAGCCCAACCATGCTCCTTCCTTCATCAGAAACCGTAGGCTTATTTCCTTTTGGCTTATTTACTCTGAAAACTCAGAAATAGGGACCTATATTGACCTAATTATTATCTGTATTAGTGAGTCCAAGTTCAATAATTCTATAATAATTCTAAGGACCAAAGCTCTCTGGAGTCAGCATTCACTGGCCCAGTAGCTGCTTTCTTATCCTACTATTGCACTTGAGAAACAAACTTGAAGCTCCCTTTCTTTTACTTAGTCATTTTTCAAGGTGAAATAGGTGTAATCAGAACTTTGAGATATTCCTTATGCAGTGTAGATACATTTTAAATAATATTTATTAAAAGATATGGAGTTACTTCAGCTTATCATCCAACTTGTTACTCATTTTTCATTCTTTCTTTTTCTGCATTAAAAAAAGAAGACAACGACTTCTGTAGGCTTCCTATTAAAAGGTACCTAGGCTGAATGGAAGATTTCCTCTTATTATTTTTTTTCCTACTTGTAAAGCCAGGAGTCAGATCCACAGAATCAGAGAATTCAAGTTTCTTTATAGTTCAAGCACAGTGAAGAAGGAAATGGACAGAACTAGGTCATACTGTGTTTGAAAAACTAGGACAAAAAAGAATTTCTTGGAGGGCTCAGACTTTGACGGATTCTTATTTGGGGGCAGAGTAATTCAGAAAATTCAGAAGCCAAGAGTTATAGTGTATGGCAGCCTGAAAATATTTAAAAAACAGTCACTAGTCTGCATATTCTTTTCTAGTAAAAAAAAAAATTAAATTGGCAATTTTCTTTAATCACTTGTGAAGAAAAGACAAGTTAGTGGCTTTCCCCAAGATTATTAGAGAGTGGTTAAATGCATCTTCCCCATTGCTTGTAGCCCTTAAATGGCTTTAAGACATCACTGATTTCCCCCGCATTTAGGAAAGGGAGTCAGTAGCAGTGACCTTTTCAGTAGTTGAGGGCGGTAGGGCCTAGCCACTGGGTCTGCCAGTAATGAACCATTTGGCTGTGACTTTGAGGAAGTCACTTAACCCAAGAGATTTCTCACCAATAAAACAAGGGGGCTATTTGGCCCCTTCAACTTGTAAAAGGAATGTTTGGTTCTCACGTTGGAGTGTGAAGTTTCAAGGTAATCTGGGAATTCTTGGATTATTGCTGTGGGTCTAACAGTTACAAAGATGAAGAGAAGATGTGAAAGTCCCTGTGTCTACCTTTCTTTTCCTCTTCCCCATAACAGGATAGCGGGGTACGTGAGCAGGCTGTGATTTTCAGTCCTCCAGATCAGCTCTGGGTGTTGCTTGGGCCCCAGCTCCTGTACTGTTTTGCCGCCCCTCTTTTTGAGATTAGGGTATGTTGCTTCCTCTCCTTTTCTTCTCAGTTATGCCCAGACATTCTTAAGTGCTTTTGACTCTTGTGCCCCTCCCAGCCTTGCCCTCTGCTTCAAACTGCCGCTCCCCACCTCCTGTCAACTTCTCCATTCTCTGAACACAAAAACAAATTTAGCTAGTTGCCAGATTATTTGATTAAAGGGATGGACATTAGGGTGACAAATGATGCTGGACTTCAGGGATATTTGCAATTTTAACATCTTGTCCCCCTGAAAGGGATCTGTGGTTGGTGGACTATGTGGAGAAGATAAGAATAACAGTCTATATTATGCATACAAAAGACTTTTACGTTATCATTGCATTTTCTATAATCCTCACATAAAGCAAATGAACTACGTAGTGATATCCTCTAGCCTTTTTGTTTTGTTTTGTTTTGCTTTATTTTAACAGCTAAAACTAGGAGAGGTTGGTCAGAAATTGTTTCAAGGTCTTCTGGCTAAAAAGTGACAGAGCAGGAACTTGCACACAAGTCGTCCCATCTAGTGCTCTGTAAGTCCCATCTAGTGCTTCTGTAAGAGCCACCGCCTCACAAGTGCTACTTCCTGCTCCTCATGTGCTTTTTTCCTGTTGCATTAAGTATGTGGAACACATCATAATGGTGCATTTAAGGGACTTGCTAACTTTAGAAGTCGACCACTAAGTTAGATGTAGCTCAACTCTATGCAGGCTCAGCTTTGCAGCAATAAAACATCTACTACCACCTTTTGGGCTTTCCCCGTCTTTTAAAAGTGGATTCAGTGAAGGCAGAGGTGATGGATTGTGTGGCATAGAGAAATGTGGCTATTTTACACTGTGACTCTGGTTGTTGCCTACCTGGAGATGGAGGTGGGATGATGTGACAGTGAGGACAGTTCAGTGGGGTAAAGTACTGGGCCCCTGTCTGCTTTGATGCTTCAAAAGACTGTGTTTATATCACCGAATTATAAATATTTGCTTAAAAACCTTCCAATAATGGAGAAGAATATAAAATAAAATGTAAAATCTTTCCCATTTCCTCTTCTAATCCCTCTTCTTTTGGGTTACATTTGAGTGTGTAATTGTCCAGACCTTTGTCTATACCATGCAAATGTGGGTATGTGGATATATATGTATTTTTTAGAGACAGGGTCTCCCTCTGTCACTCAGGCTGGAGTACAGCAGCTGATCATAGCTCACTGTAAACTTGAATTCTTGGGCTCAAGTGATTCTCCAGCCTCAGTCTTCCGAGTAGCTAGGAATACAGGTGTGCATCACCATGCCCAGCTAATTTTTTTGAAATTTTTTTTTTTTTGGTAGAGATGGAGTCTCACTGTGTTGCCCAGGCTGGTCTCAAACTCCTACCCTCAGGAGATCTTCCTGCCTTGGCCTCCCAAAGTGTTGGGATTACAAGCATGACCCACTGTGCCCAGCCTGGATCTATTTTTTAAAAAAATAATGAGTCCTAGTTAGGTTTTTTCTCAACTTTCCCTATTGGTAAAAAGAGACTTATATGATTCTTCTTAATAGATGCGTGATATTCTTTTGGATAAACTCACCAGAAGGTATTTACCCTTTCCTACTGAAAGACATTTACACTGTCATCAGTTCATTGCTATTATAAATAATCTTGCAAAAAGTATTATGAGAGTATTTCTGTAGACAGATTCAAAGAAGTGAAATTGCAGAGTAAAGAATATGCGCCATTTAAAATTGATGAAGGCTGCTTAATTGCCCCCCAAAACTGTCACCCCAAATTTTTACTTTTCTGCTAGCAGTGTTTGAATGTGCCAAATTCCCCACATTTTCGCCAGTATTGAGTAATATCTGTCCGTTTGGTTTTGCTGATATGATAAACAAAAAATAGGCTTTCAACTGAATTTATATTTCTCAGGTCATGTGGAGGTTGAACATCTTTTTATAGGTTTTTTTGCCATTTGTATGTCTTCTGCTGTGAAGGGCTAGTTCGTAGCTTTGTCCCCAAATTTTTTTGAGCTGTTTGTGTTCCTCTTAGTGGTTAGTAAAAGTTCTTTGTTTACTAGGGGTCTTAATTCTTTTTTTTTAACATATGTTGAAAAGGTTTCTTCCTGGTCTGTTATTTGTCTTTTAATTTTGTTAACAGCATCTTTTGCTGCTCAGGACTTTTTATTTTATATGTGGTCAAATCTGTTAGTCTTTTTCTGTATGGCTTCTGTAAGGAAGACTTCTTCTCTGCCAAGATTATAGAAATATTATCAATTTTTTTTCTAGTACTTTTAGAATTTTTTTTTTACTTTTTTTTAGCTTTTGTTTGTTTTAATGTACTGATTTCTGATTTATGTATGACTCCAGGTAGACATATAATTTTATTTTGAAGTTTCAAAAATTAACAATTAGTTTAGGAGAGAAAATAAGATAACTCCTAGTGCCTTTTCCAGACCTGGAGAATCATTCAGGATAGAATTGGTGATCCAAATTATCCATGAGGTGCTGGCGTCCCCGAGGCAATTTTCCCACAGAGATCTTAGAAGCTGTAAACTAGATCATGCCCCTATTTTAAATTCACCAAGGTGTGTTTCAGGACCAATCTATCAGAGTTTGGTGACTCATGAAGGATAATAAGTCAGTCATTTGAATTGGTGTTTTAGTATATAGTGCAAGAGAACAGACTTGATGAGCGAGAAAATCCTTGCAAGAGGAAGCATCTTGAGATGAAGAGGAAGTTTTAGTGGAGTGCAGCCATGATCCACATTTAGGCTGGATTCTGGAATTTATATTTTAATTAATACACCAAGAGGCAGATGCATGTGTTGGCAATGCAGAATGGGAAGCCAGCAGAATTCATGGAAAATGTATTCAAATAATACGAACATCCAAAAGGCTTAGGAAACATACATAGATAATTAGCTTAGAGGATTGCTTGTGGAGGTAATGAGGTCAGAGAAAAATGCATGCAGAAGGAATTCCTCCTAAGCAGGTCTTTCTTAGAAATACAAAAAACAGAACTTAGGTTAGGAGGATGGTGGACTACAAGGCAATCGAAGATCACTTGTGTTTTGATCTATTTTGAGATTCCTGAAAATGCCTTTAGCTCCATGAAAGGGGGCAGAAAAAGATATTAGGATGAAGGACATGGCCATCATGAAGGTCAGAGGAGAGGTCAGTGAGGGGACCCTGAGCTCAGACAGGTTCCTGAGCCATGCTGTGCCCCTGTCAGAGCGGAACAGCCACACACAAATGCCTGATCCATCACAAAGGATGTTCAAAACTTTTCTCAAAAGAAATTTCCCAAGATTAAATTTTCACTAAACTAATTATAACTTAAACTAAAATCTACTGAAGGGGAACAAACCCTTATCATGTATTAATGCTTGCCTTCTCTGTCTTGAAGCATAGCAGAGGTTGTTTTGTTTGGTGTCTGTAGTAACAGAGGCCACTGTGAACCAGGAACCTGGGATGTGAGTCCTTGCTCTGGGCCTTGGGAGCTGATTGATTTGCCCAAGTCACTTAACCTGTCTGAGCCTCAGCTTCCCCATCTGTAAAAATGAGAAATAATGCCCACCTCAAAGAGTTGTTGTGAAGAAAAAGCTAGGTAGTACATTCTAAAATTACCTGAACAATTTGGAAAACCTTGTGCAGATGGCAGAAATTATGAAACGTATTAATGCTGTAAATGGCTGTAAACCATTTTTAGGATTTCTTCCTGATATAGGTTAAGTTTTTCAGAGAGCAGTAAGATTTTTACCCTGACTCATTGTAGTCTGAAGCACTTGGCATTATAAATACATCTTAAAGAAGTATGACATTAGAGAAATTTGAATTGCATTTTTCACACAGTAAAGGAGGATGTGGTTAGTTAAGCTTTCTAGGGTGAAGATCACATTGTTCACTGTTGTTTATTCCCCAGTGTCCAGCTGGCAGGGTGCTGTGCACATAGAAGATGCTAAACAGAAGTTTGCTGATGATTACAGATATCTGAACTATGCTCCAAATTTAATTGCAATACAGACAGTTGGTATATAAATGTCCTTGTTAGACTCTCATAATGCTTCTGTATTACTTCTACATCAGCTTAAATTAAAATGCTGGAATTCCAGATGGAATATCAAAAGGTCTCCCCACCCCTTGTATTGGGGAAATGAAAGGCTGTATAGAGACAAGCACTTTTGAGCATCCATCTACTGCCTGACCTGCGTTGTCACCTACCTGCCACAAAGACCTGTGACTTTTCCTTTGCCCCAAACCTCACATTTCCAAAAACTGGACCTTGGAGAACTCTATGAAAAACAGATCTTGGCAGGCAGTTCCTGAACAGGCACTAGTTCTCCTTTCTGTGTTCATATATCCTTAAGAATTGTTTGCATCTAATGCAATCTTGACAGCTAAAACCTCAAGCCAGCTGAGCCCTGAGGATTCTAGGAGTTGCTGGGGGGAAAACTGCCTCTGTTAGCTAACTTGTTTTAACCTCAGTTTCTGAAAGTTGGGGGCCAACTTAAATTCTTCCTGCTATACTTCTGTTGCTGGGCACCTGTCTTTCTTTGTTTCTTGTCTGAGACAGTAAACAGAGGGTAATGGTTGCACAAGCACCAGCTCTTTTGTGATAGCCTGGGAGCTTCATGCAAGGAGTTCTGAACAAGTTGCAAAAGAGAAGCTACTGCTGAATACCAAAAAAACAAAACCAAAAACAAAGCAAAAAAAAGCATCAAAAAAACCACCTCCACTTTTAGGTTGTTAGCTTTTTCCAAGCCCATGGGAGCCTGCCTTGCCTATCTGTGAGTCAGAAACCTTGACAGTTTCTGCAATAATAAACTGTTGGGCAGGAATGAAACTTGCACCCTGGGTGATAACGTAGGAAGTTTTTACCTGAGTAAAAATGAGTTCAGCCTCATTTGAAGGTATTTTTCACCATTGCCAGAAATCGGGCATTTTTTAAAGTCAAACATGAAAATGGCTTTGTACTTTTAAAGTAAAGGTGGAAACCCTTACCATGAAAAGAAAACTAATAGACAAGCCCCAAAGCAGTTGATACGTAGTGGAAAGAGAACCGAAGGAAAAAGCAGGAGACCTGAATTCTCTTCCTGGAGACCACTGAAGCTCTTCAGATGCCCTAAACCTAAACACAGAAAGATGATGGTTTACCTCCCATGTCTAAGTCAAAATAAAATGCTAACTTTTGGGGCCAGGCGTGGTGGCTCACAGCTGTAATCCTAGCACTCTGGGAGGCCAAGGTGGGAGGATTGCTTGAGCTCAGGAGTTCAAAACCAGCCTGAGCTAGAGTGAGACCCCATCTCTACTAAAAATAGAAAAATTAGCCAGGCTTTGTGGCGAGAGCCCTGTAGTCCCAGCTACTCAGGAGGTTGAGGCAGGAAGATCACTTTAGCCCAGGAGTTGGAGCTTGCAGTTATAATGCACTGCACTACGATGACACCATTGCATTCTACCCAGGGTGACAGAGTGAGACTCTGTCTCAAAAAAAAAAAGCTAACTTGAAATTTCACAAGACTCCATGTATGTTGAAATTAAAATAGTGTATTTTTAGACTTTATGATTGCAGAGTTTGGCATTAATTGGCCCTCTTTCCCTCTCTGCTGTGCTGATTTCCTAATAATTGTTAGTTTGCCTGTTGGGGAATCTAGCAGAACTATCTTGGCTCTGTTGTCCTCTGCCTTTTGACTCTGAGTCAGACATTTTCTTTCTCTTGTCCTTGGCTTTCCCAGTGGTACAATGAAAGGCAGTTTACACGTTAAATTTCAGGTTGCTTTCAGATTCGTGATTTCATAATAGCTCTGTGAGGTAGATGAGAAGGAACAAGGTCAGAGAGTTTAAATGTTTTGCCCAGGGTCTCAAGACAAACAGTAGTACAACTCAGGTCTTCATGTTCTGATTCCAGCTTCTTCAGCTCCATTGCTTTGCTTGGGTTTATTATAAACCCTGAGGGCATGGCGTTGGGTAATGGACAAAAATATGAAAATAGATGGAGTACTTTATTGCTTCATTTTTATTTGTTTGAGTAAATATTCATTTGAATGTTGCTATTATGCCTCCAAAATGTGTAATTGTTTTATTATTGAGAACATTAGCACTTTGGAAGGAAAGGCTTTTAAATATCTGATAAACACAACAAATATTGAATAATGTGAAGTATTTTAATGAGTTTCCATTGACTTTAGTTTGCAAATTATGGTAATGGAGTAAAGGAAGGGGTTTCCTGTTAGGGAAATTGACAGGTGTACAGGGTTTGCGTGTGTGTGTGTGTGTGTGTGTGTGTGTGTGTGTGTGTAAAACATGTGCAACTACATTTACAGCTTTTCAGATGTTATTGACTGCTATACACAATTGTGTAAATGTTAAGAAAATAAAACCTGTAATGAAATACTTTCATCATGTCAAATAAAATGTATACTTAGGAGTGCTGTTTGAGATAAGTTTGCAGCCTATTTCCAAGACATAGTAGATCAAGAGTAATTTAACATTATTTAGCACTCCTATTGCATAGTTAAACATTATCTATGGTTGAATGGATAATGAAATGCAGCGTACATAAGGTATGTTTTGTTTCTTCCCTTTTTTTCCTAAATGAGAGTTCCATTGAATCCTCTCTCAGATATTAAAAGTCCTTCTCTGATCTGAATAAATATTTTTTCTTCAGGCAGGTCATATATTGTGGTTTGTTTAACAAAATAAAGGCTTGTGACAGAGGCACATGAAGTGCAGATAATGGTAAAACAGCACTGGACATAGTCCCCCAGGGCAGGTGCAGAGTATTATTTTAGCAGTAAACCCCTCCTTATTAAAGTGTCTGTCCTGGGGGTTTGGAAGCAGCTGACCTTCTTTTTAACCAAAGTGGCTATAAAATCACATCCTTACTTTTCCTTTATCATGGACTGAGATGCTCCAGGACTGAGATAGGAACATTTTTGTCTTGGGCTTTGTGAGTGTTCTAACACAATGGAGTCTAAAGTAAATGAAAAATTGAATTTGAACTTGGCTTTTTTCTTAATGGAGTTTTCCAGTGTATATTCTTGAGACTCAATCATTTCTTAAATGTGTTGAATAAAGATAGTTTTGGCATGTAATAAGGGGGATTTATAAGTGGAAAAATAATACATTAAATAATAATACATATACAAAGTACTAAAGCCTGGGATGAATTACGCTGTGATGGTTTCTTAAGATAGCCTTTTTCTCACTTAGGGTTCCCTATCAGAACTCTCTGCCTCTTACCTGTCTGCTCCCCTTGATTATATCCCACACTTGTTAGCTACAACAGCTGTAATTTTCCTGAAGCAGCTTTTCCATCATTATGCTTCCTTGATCAATAAAAGGAAAAACAAGCAGACGGGCATGCCAGAATTGCCTTAGGTTAAAGTTCACAATCTTCAGTTTGACATTTAAGGCCTGAGCTTTGCCCTTATTGGTCTTGAGCTTCGTCCAGTCCACTAAACTGGGTCACTCCTTTCTCAGGCCTTACACTTTCCCATATCTGTGTTTTTGCTTCCTTTGTTCCCTCTGGAGATGGGGCCAAAAAGTTTCCAGTCACTCATTTGAATTCTTTCTGTCCTGTGTGACCCACCTCAGATGAAAGTATAGTAATGTGGTGGGCAGGAGCCTGGGCATTGAAGTCAGCTCTGTCCCAGTTGGAACTGTGGCTCTACCGTGTATGAATGAAAGCATAGCCAAGGAGTCTCCAAGCCTCAGTTTCATCATCTGTAAAATGAAAATAATAATAAATACCTCATGAGTTTATAATGAGAATAAAATAAAATATTGTATTTAAGGCATATATAATCACGGTGCCTGGTGTTTGGTGCCTGGCACTCAGTAAAATATTTGGTGCCTCCTCACCTGTGGACTTTCTCTGTTTTCCTGCCCCCACATGGCCATTAGTCCCCACTCTGTGTTCTCACAGCCTTCTGTATCCTTGCTCTGTAGTATTTGCCATGTTTGCTTAGCATTTTCCTTCCCTTAAGCTCCTCGAAGGTGATATCTGCTAGCTGTTTCACAAATGTTGGTTGAATTGAGTTGAGTTGCAGAACCAGTGTATTTAACAACAGTGGGGTTTAAATGATCTCAGCATAAAAGAAATGAGAATTTTAGATAATTGATGATGGCTAGGTCATGCCAAGAACCCAAGAATCATACGTTTATGTATAATAACTGGAAATCAAGCTGAAAATCCACAGACTAGAAGGCCAGATACTTACTTTATAAGTCCTCACCGGATTCCTGGAGAGGACTAAAGAGGTCAAACAGCTGAATCACGACCATTCAGTTGGTTTGTGATTCCACATGGAATCACGTCCATGGTATTTGGGCTTTAGCATCATTGGTCTGATCTGTACCCTTTGTAAAGTTACAAATATTTATTGTCATAGTGATTCCTCTGGTGGTTTAGATTCTCATTAAATCATCATTGTAGCAATGTTAATTCTCTAATAATTGTAATAATTGACTTGCCCTGGATCGTCATTGAAATTCTAGTATAACAGAGTCCAAGATTCAAGTACAGTGGCAGCTGACACTAGGACCTGTGACCAGGTATGGCAAGTCGCCAATGTCCAGCTGTCACTCTGCACCTTGCCTTCTCTTCTTCCCTATACACGTTTTCTCTTAGAATCCCCTTAGCTGGTGGGGAGTTTGAAGCTGCAAGTCCTGGAACTTAATCAGAATTCTCCAGTTTCTAGTCTTGCGGTATCAAAGACAAGAAAATCTGTGCAAGTTTCTTTCAAGCTCTAATCATGTTCAAATTATCTTCCTCCCTACTTCTGCCTCATAAATATGTCTTAACTTAAAAGTATTTTTTTTCCTCCCTTAAAGCAGGAGCAAGACACTTTTGAAGAAGGACAGAATGTTTGGGGGTGTCCCGGTTCCATCGCACACACTTCAGCGTTCATGCTGTTCCTCAGGCATGTCTTTAATCATGACCTCTCTTCTTTCCCTCCGATCCCCAATACAAGCTAAAGGGGAGGAGAAACTTTTTCATGTTGCCTTCAGTTAAGTAGATTACAGCTGGTGAGAGAATCGAGGCTGAAAATGGAATTACTAAGTAAAGTACTAATAGTTGACCAGTATTCCAGTATTTACCTTTTCTTCTCATTTAAAGTGAGATCGTGAAGAGAGGAGCTAACAACTAAAAGGGAGTAATGCCATTATATTTGGTCCGTCTTTAAAATTAAGAGTATTTTAAATGTTAATAAAGTTAAAATTTAATAAAATTACACCTTAGGACTTTTGTCAGCTTCCGCTTTTATCAAGATTTTATTTTACACCGCACACGTACGAGGCGCACCTATTGGCTATGATTTTCTTTCTTTCTTTCTTTTAAAATTTCAATCATCTATAGAGGGATTCCGGAGAGGGTTGATGATAAAGAAGTGATTCTGCCCCTGAGTTAGGAGGGCTACTTTCGCATCTAGCTTATAATTCTTTCCCTGGTAGAATGTGGAAACACCACCTGGAGGAGAAAAGATAGCTGCCTTGATTATGGAAAGGCTTTGAAATAGCCCGAGGCCAGCATTTGTGAAACCTGTTCTGAGTTCCTCTCTTCTGTTGGGGAAGAGCTGGCTCAGATAAGAATTGGTCACAATTAAGTTAGGCTTATGTTAGGGAATGTCAAGCTGAAGGGACTGCCCTGTGTGTTTACCATTGATTAGACCTGTGGAAAGTCTTATCTGGAAGGGACTTGTGTTGCCAGGATCTTGATGAACTCTGCGTGTATCAGAAAGGAGAAGGGCTTGCCATATTAAATGTCTGATGATTCCGCGGCGGTGATGTTAGACACGAAACTGTCTCTATCCTTTGCTCACTTTGAGTGTCTTTGGGAGTTACCTTTAGCCCATTTCCTCCCATGCCACGTGTTGGATCCATCTTCTGTTGGTCTACATAGGGAACCTAAATATATGTTTTTGTTAAAAAAGGAAAAAATAATCCCCCAAATCTCTTTTCCTTCTGACTTAGACACTGAATGTATGCAAAATTCTCAAATGATTTCAATGGAAGGTTTCACTCTTTAACTTTTTATTTAGGTTAAGTGGTTGATTATGGCTTTCTTGACAGGCAAGAGAGCTTTGCAATCGATTGGATGATGGACAGAAGGTGCCGTATTAGAATCATTGTGCATGTCCTTGGGTTTTAGTGAGGTAATTGTTTGAAATTATGTAGTCTAAACTGCTCCCTCCTATTTTCCTTCCAAAAAAATTGTGGCTGTGCTGAAAAGCTCAGATATTCTGGATTGTATGTCAGCAAATAAATCTGAAGACTAATTAAAAAAATATATTTGTTATTTTAACTTGTGATAAAAACCATATAACATAAAATTGACCATATTATCAATTTTTAAGTGTATGGTTCCAGAGTTGTGAGTATATTCACATTGTTGTTTCTTTTTTTTGCAACCATAGGTTAATGGTTTTGAGGTGGTCCTAGTCCAGGATCAAGGGGACACAATGTATCACATAAATTGTGAACATGTTGTAAAAAAAAATTGGACATGAAATTAAAATGGAATCAAGGGAAAAGGAAGAAGCACTAGAGTAAGAAGGTCATTCCAAAATCACCCACAAAATCAAACAGACACAACAAAGCCCAAAGTTTCAAAAGCATCAGATTAATATGTGTTGGATCCTGTGGATTCTATATAATTATAGATTCTATAATATAGATTATATAAATTCTATATAATCTTTACATGAACTGTAAAGGGCAAAATTATACAAATAATTAATTTGTCAGCTTTATGTTTACTTAGTGGAGAGATCAATATTATGATGACCTAGAACAGAACTGAATTTTTTGACATTTTTTATAATATCAAATAACCAATTTGATTGCAAAACCAAATAATTGTAAACTACCTGATAGTGTTTCCTGATGGTCTCTTAGTTGAAATATTGAATCCAGGTAAACTCTTGAGTAGAAGTAGAGTTGTAGGCTAAATGGCTTTCATCTGAGATTGTATGAGATTATGGTAAACAAGCATGTTCTTTGAACTTGTAGAAAATAATCTAAAAAATATAGTATTATAACCACTTATTTGTGGTCCAGGGCTTGGGCCCCCATCCCAGAGCTACCATCAGCTAGCCTGTGTGACATGCACTCATCTCCGTGCACCATCATTTCACCTCCATGTTGAGGCGGCTGCTTTAAGCTACCCCTGAAGTTCCTGCCTCTCAACATCCCTAACTCTAAAACTCAAACCTTCAAGTTAGCTTATATGACACAGCAATAATGCACAAGATCTGCCAACCTGGTAAGTGCTCGTTCTGTGTTAGCTATTATGACTGTTTCCCCGTTCAGCAAATATTTCTCAAAAGCCTGGTATTTGATCTTGCAGAAGGTATGTGAGGCAAAGGGTAGTTGATACCCAAATTTCTGGTTAGGGACATTTAGTCTAAGTAATTTTTTGCTAATTATATCATTTGTTCTTCCTCCTAAAAACATGTAAGTAATAGAAGGGTGGTAGTGTTAGCCACATGAGGCTGAGAGCTAACATTTCTCTTTTTGATGTGGAAAATAGCTGTTATTGAAAACAATAGTGTAGCCTAGTGGATTCTTGAAGCTCAGACCTTGAAGTGGTTGGTATACAGACTTTTCTGTTGCTAAATTCTTTGTTAATATCATTTACTCTTGTCTCATAGCATTTGCTAATAACACATGGACATTGAAAAGCAAGCTTCTGGGCTTACATTTGTAATGGCTGAATGACGTTTGCTCATAGTGGTCAAATCACTAGGGCTTCTTTCTTTAGTTAAAAAAAAAAAAGAGGAAATGGGAAAGGCATGTTAAACACAATAATGGAAATCTATTCCAAAGGAAAATTCAAATCTGAACCCCTTGGGTGGAATAGTTTGGTAAAGGTTAAACAAACTTTCTGTCACTCTTGTGGGTCTTTAAAATAAATTTCATCTAAATTCTTGTCAGCTTCACTGTACAGCTGTCCCTAAACATCTGTGGATGCTCAAAGTTGCCACTTCCCCCCTTTTATAGTTTATGTATGCTTGTGTAAACTATTTATTTGCAATACATAATTAGTGGCAAAGTGTATACTTGGTTTTTAACTACATGTACTTGGGGGTGGACTACTTACCCACGTGGAATGAGTCTGCTCAGTTTAAGGCTTGCCAAAGCAATGGTCCCATTTACTTTCTAGAAGCTGTTGCTATTAAGGGGTGTTTAAAATCTGTTTAGGTTATTGTAGCTTGGGAGAGAATTGTGGGAGTTGTACTTGGTTTCTCAATCCAGGGCAGGGTTTGACAGCCACTGCCTTGTAAGCCATGCTGCAGAGTAAAATGATTCCCCCAAAGTCATGGAAAAGAGAGGCCACTCGAATACTTGGGAGGCTGTGGTCTTAGTAGTCATGCAGAGAAAATTATGTAAACCTCTGGAGAGGTGACCCTGTGTTGACCTGGAAAGATCAATCTTCCAGGGTCTTGGTTTTGTTGGCAGAATAAATGCTTCTGTAAAGAGCGAGATCCAAGTCAGATTGGTGGAAAACTGGAGAACATTAGTCCTTGGGAGCAAATGGGGATTCTAGCTGTCAGGGTGACTGATGGCCTTGCCACACGTGAATACTTCCTGGAGAAATCAGGTCGAATGGTTCTACCACGGAGAAGTGAGGGTTCCTTTATTCTCTGTTGTGGGCGGGCAGCTCAGAGCCCAATCACGTTCACATTGGGGGTACGGAAGTCATCCCAGCCCTATCAGAAGGGAACCCAGTTCTTAGCCTCAGGTACCCAGACCTAACCACGCCTGGGGCATTATCCCAGCAACCTCGCAATGGCAGCAGAAGAGCTCCACGCAGTGCATCAGCTGTATAACCATTCTTCTTGGGAGCTGTTTTGCTATATCTTTAGCTCTACCCTTCTCAAATAATTGCAGTAGTGTCTCTAATCTAGGGTTTTTCAACCTCAGCACTGTTGACATTAGGCCAGTAAATTCTTTGTTTTGAAGGCTATCCTGTGTAGGACATTTAGTAGCATCTCTGGCCTATACCCACTAGATGCCAATAGCATCCTTCTCATTTCGACAATGAAAAATGTCTGTAGAGATTGCCGAATGTCTCCTGGGGGGCAAAATTGCCCCCCATTGATCTAATCCTATATTTTCTTGGAGTTTCATAAGACATTTATAGTTCATCCAACAAAACATATTTATTGAGTACTATGTGCCAAGCAGGATGTTTGGTGTAGGGCAACAGTGATGTCCAGAGAGACAGCCCCTTCCTTCATATAGTTTATAATTAAGTTGGGATAACAGATATTAATCAAATAGTCTTACTAAAATATCTTTGGAATGGTAGTAAGTGTTAGGAAATGTTCTGGGTTCTAGGATATACGCAGGTTTTAAATGTGTGCCTGGTTGGCAGTAGCAGGAATGCTAGGGAGGGGTGAGCGTGGATGTGTTAGGCTGGTGCGGGGTGGAGGCTCTTACACAGACAACCAGCACCTGGTCCCTTGGCTGTACCCTCATTCCTCCCATTGGCTGGGATGTTGGATCCGCTCCATGTCTAAGGCCCTGTCTGGATTAGAACTCACTGAGTTCTTCTACGTTCATTTTCTGTTTGAACCCTCTGCATTTTTCTTTCTTTCTTTCTAATGGCTTTCACTTTCAAAAATGATACCAGGGTCCCACGGAGGGGGTTGGAGGAGCAAAACAAGCCAGATTTTCCTTGGTAACTTTTTTTCAAGGATACAACATGTCTCAGGAAGTCACTTCATTGGCCACACTCAGCGTGGGTCCTCATTCTTCCAAAATTGGGATGTGCAACAGGATTCGCAGAGATCCAGAAAAGTAGTTCAACATCTCTTAGGGTCAGCTCAATGGACTTGCCTTGCGCGCTTTCTGTTATTAATCCTCTCCCAAGAGAGGATCTGCCCTTGGCCTTTGGCCTGCACTTTGTGGCCAGCGCCTCTAGGGGGCAGCGTTCTTGTCAGGCCAGCTCTGAGGCGCTGAGTGTTCTCACACCTAATCTATTTATGGCTGCTTTGGACCTAGTATGTTAGGCTGAGGTTGTTGATGCTGAAAATAACTAGCTGGATATTCTTGAACAATTCCTTTAACTCGTGTCAAAAAAAATGTCTACAAATGTCCCTCCCCTCTAAGGAAATATGCTTTCTTAAATGAGCGTATAAGAGGAGGGTCCCACTGACTCAGGATTCTGCAGCCTAAGGCTTTTTGGTTGTGATGGAGGGTAGCTGAGAGCTGTCCATGTTCACCTGTTCTTAGGAGGACTCTGTGGGCAGTCCCGCATGGAGACTGAATGGGTGACCTTGGTCTCATTAGGACTGAGTACTAATTTAGGCAACATGGGCTTACACACATCCGTCAATTGTCAATAATAAATAACCTTAATGGGGATTACGGGAGAGCTGAAGGAGCCGAATTTGCATTTTGCCTTGTTTGCTAAGACACAGTTGTCAGTGATGGCAGCGTGAGGAGAGGAGACTGACAAAATTTCTGGATTGTCAGCAAACTTCTAGACTGCATTTCTTGACCCCCATGCAAGCTGTTTTAAATCCTGGGAACATTTATTGCTGCTTATTTCCAAATAATCTTCTCTGCCTCCTCCCATGTTATAATTTCTGCCTCTCCCTGCAATGTGTTCATCCCTCTGTATGTTAAACTGCATTGTCATATCTTCTCCTTTTTGAGTTCACCCAGATTGCTGCCTGAGATGCTTTATTAGAGTCTCAGCCATTTCCTTATATGTTGTTTCTTTGTTTCTTGCACAATTATTTATTCCCCCCTCCTTCCCTGGTCCTCATCTGCCGGTTCCCCAAACTTCTTGAGGTGACATGTAGATAGTATTATCCTGCTGTAGAGAGTTGAGTGTGTTTCTCTCTCCTCATTCCATTCATTTAGCAACTCTACGTTGTTTACCTACAACATTGGAACTCAGTGTTGCTGCCTTATGTTCTGGGGGGACGATTAGCCAAATAGGTACTTCCAAAATGGCCCACTTGAGCCTATGTCTGTTTTGTTCAGGGCAAGACCTGGTCCCTTGTGTAACCTTGGGATGATTGAATTGAATTATTATTAATCTCTCAGAAGTCCTCCACAAACTTCAGGATGTTTTATCATTTATCACAACTTCCTTAGGAGTTTCAGTTCTTTTGAAAAGGGACACCTGATACCCTTTACCTCATTTATGTCTATGCACACCCGAGCCCTCCCTGCCCCTGACAGCATGCACTGGCTTTCCGCTTGCCCTGAATTACTGTCTCCTTCTCAGCAAGAAAGAGGTACAGTGAGTGAAAGTCCCCCATCTTTTGCTTTCTTGCCTCCCACTTTTACTATGCAGATTCTCTTTTCCTTGAAGGAGACTTACTTTTAAAGGAGAATGGCTATTGGGATAGCTAAAAAGATGTTAACTTCTGGAACTATGGCAGATGGCAGGGACTTGGCAGAGCAGTAAGTATCCATTGTGTCAGAATATAGCAAGCACAGCGCTCTGCATGCACCTTTCCCCTCAACTGCACTTTGCCCCCTGACTGTTGGAAGTAACACTATGTATTTGTTCCATTTGAAATGATTTGGGCTCTTTTCTCTTCTAGGCAGTTATTCCAGAGTAAATGCTGTTACTGGAAAAGATTATTTATTTATTTATAATCTTGAGCATAAGAGAATACTAATGTATTTACCCTTTGGTTTCTGTCAGTGAGGCTCACAAGAGAAAAATTGAAATCATGCATTTTTCTGGAACATTTTTTCAGACAGCCAAGCACAGGAGCAAATAATTCTCCATACAATTTTTTTTTCTCTTACACCATGATGAATTTCTCTCTCCAGAGGGAGAAGTGATTTTTAAAAGACTTGAACAACATGCTAATCTTTCCTTCTGATAGGCCCTGGTTGAGTTACCCCTGAACTTGAAGCATTTACTGATGAAATGATACTTGACATTAACCAGTGTTGTATGGAAATATTTCTAGCACCTGGGGAGAAAATAAAGGAGGGTATTCATAACACTGCCACTGTGTGGCTGCATCTTCCATTTTTCTCAGAACCAACCTGAATTACTCTTGCTTCATGCTGACTGACTTTTCTCCTAAGAGACCACTTTTAGACAACAGAAAGATTTGCACCGCTGGAAAAAGTTAGGATTTAGAGTGTTATTATAATGAAAAAGGTTGGGTTTGGGTAATGGTCTGCTTGGCTGGTTGGCAGAACCAAGTGGAGGCTTTGGTTTGGGATTTTTTTCCTTGTGCAGAATGACAGAGGTGATATTATATCCTCGTAAATCAAATACTTTTCTTGCTTATAAAGCTATGCTTAGACTTGGAGCTCAGGGTAGATGAGCAGAATTTTCCAGACAGAGGTGAAATATGAACTTGGCTTTAGGTTTTATATCTCAGGATATTTTTGATTTGGCAAACTGCTTTTGGCCTTTGACTAAGTAAAAATAGATAATAAAAATCATGAAAATATATGGATGATGATTCAACATTAATAATGTTCTTCCCCTCATGTTAGACCTTGCAGTTCACAGAACTGTGCAAATTCTCTATTTGCTTTTTTTTTTAAAATGGGAAAAAATATAGTATAGCCAATTATGAAGCAGTAGTCTCATTCTGTAGTTGAAATGTGGGGATATGTTTATATGACAAGTCTTGGAACAGTTTCTTCAGAGATGACTCTCAGCTGAGTTAAAATGAGAATTCATACCCTATGATATGGTGTAGGAGGAAGAAGAATAATGAACTAGTCTTACAAACCCTGGGATTACACCCCACTTCCAAAGCTTTCCAGGCAGCTGTTTGACCAGAGCCACAATGTCTGGCTTGGACTCAATCAATGTTTCCCCCTGTAGTTCACAAAGCACTCTTTCTTCTACTTGCACAATAGGTGTGGGGTATTGGTGGAGAGGGAGGAATCCATGATCAAATAGATTTTAGAAATTGTGTATATTATGTTTCTTGGGATCACAATTTACATAGTATATTTGTGAATATGACAAATATTTACTGAATCCTGACTATGTACCATGGAACTTTACTTCTAATAGTGAAAAAGACAATAAATATAGTAGTCCCTCCCTATCTGCAAGTTTGCTTTCCTTGGTTTCAGTTACCTGCAGTCAACCAGGGTCCAAAAATATTAAATGGAACTTTCCAGAAATAAACAATCCATAAGTTTTAAGCTGCATGCCATTCTGAGTAGCATGATGGAATCTCATGTCATCCCCCTCCATTCTGTCCTTGATGTGAATCATCTCTTTGTCCGGTGTGTCCATGCAGTAGGAGGACCTTCCTACTAGTTAGTCACTTAATAGCCGTCTTGGTTATCAGGTTGCCTGTCCTGGTATTGCAGTGCTTGTGTTCAAGTCACCCTTACTGTATTTAATGATAGCTCCAAAGTACAAGAGTGGCAGTGCTGGCAATTTAGATATGCCAAAGGGAAGCTGTAAAGTGCTTCCTTTAAGTGAAAAGGTGAAAGTTCTTGACTTAATAAGGAAAGAAAAGAAATCTTAGGCTGAAGTTGCCTAGATCTACAGTAAGAACGAATCTTCTGTCCGTGAAATTGTGAAGAAGGAAAAAGAAATTCCTGCTAGTTTTGCTGAAACACCTCAAACTGGAAACACTATGGCCACAGTGTGTGATAGGTGCTTAATTGAGATGGAAAAAGCATTAAATTTGAAGGTGGGAGACTTGAACAGAAACGTGTTCTAATTGACAGCAGTCAGGTTCTGTACTATCCTCAGTTTCAGGCATCCACTGGGGGTCTTGGAATGTATCCCCCGGCGATAAAGAGGGACTACTATATATACTGTGCTTTCTTATGAAGGTAACAAAGAAGGGCAAATTATTAGAGGTGACTAAAGATGGGAGATGAGGAAGGTTCATTTTGGAGCATATTAAAGGCTCCAGGAAATTCTAACTTAAATCTCTTTACTTTTGCTCAACCAGTGTTTCCTTAAGAGTTTTTTAGTTGCACCCCTATTCACATCTCATAGAATTAGTGTGTCATGGAACACAATTTGGGAAATGGTGGACTAGCTATTTCCCCAGGGTCTCTAAGTTTTGTGATTATAATTTCTAATTTGTCTGATGCTCATTTTCATCTTCTTCTTGGAGCATGGTGTGAAGTTATGGTGTATGCTCACTGGCCCAGTTTCACTCAACAAAAATCGACTCAATTTTTACCATTTCAAGGCACTTTGTTAGATGTTGTAGGAAGAAGAAGAAATAAGGCCCAGAACTTTTCTTCAGGGAGCTTATAGTCTAGTGTGTAATTTAAAGACACACATAAGTAACTTTAATACAAGGAAGAAATTACCATCAGAAAGGTACATAGAGATAAAATACAGACGATGTTTAGAGCAGGAGTCTCAAAGTGTGGTCCCAGGACTAGGAACTCCTCAGAACTTTTTAGAGTTGTAAATTCTCAGGCCCCATCCCAGACCAACAGTCAGAAGCTCTGGGATGAAGATCAGCAATCTGCGCTTTAACAGCCATGCAATGTTTCTGATGCTCCCTAAAGTGTAAGAGTCACAGCTTTAGTAAGAAGTGGAGCTCACTTTTGGATGCGGAATTTCCAGGATAGCTTCATAGGTTAGGTGGGTGGCATTTTAGCTAAACCTTAGAAGATGAGTAAAACTTGGAGATGTGGATGGGTAAAGACCTGCATTCTTAAAGGAGACAACAGCAATATCAGAGTCAAATTTACAATGGCGATCTCAGGTCCTGTTTTAGCTTTTTTACGGGCAAGCTGTGTGACCTTGTCCAAATCACTTAACCTCTCTCAATCTGTTTCCTCAATGGTAAAACTAGGGTGTTGGGCTAGACAATTTTACGATCCTTTTGGCTATAAAACTCAGTGACTTTACGTGACTTTGGCTCAGTATTTTATTATGTAATGTGAGTAATGGCATGCCATGAATCATTGTGATCCAAATACCTAGTATACTATCTTATGCACTCTCTAGCTACAGTGGTTTGTATTTAAAAACAAAAAACAAAACAAAAAAACCCACACAGTAAACATTTTTCTTCTTTTCAGGCAGCCATTAGCAATGGCCACAGAGTAAAACTTTGTTCCCAAGTGTGTCATACAGACAGTCTATAACTGATTTCAGAAGCAAGGATCCAGAACATAAAGTAGTGCCATGAGGATGGTAATTTGAGTAGTATCAGAATAGGCTGCTCTGGAAGATAGGGCTTAGCAGTATCTGGCTATTCTGGGACTCATCATTGCAAGGAGAAATCTTGCTCGAAATCTCCAGGAATCAAATGCCAGGTCTGAGAAGTAGCTCCCTAGTGCAGTTATAGTTTCCTAAGTTTGAAAGTGTATACGCAGGAGTTGGAGTAAATTACAGAGCTGTGGCAATAGCCCTTGGCCATGTCACCGTGCACAGGCCTTCTGTGGCACTGACCCTGACACAGGCGTGGATCTGTAGAAGGGCAGCTTTCATTACTGGGGTGGCTCTCTTCTAGACCCTTTATCCTTAACTCAGTTTTTACTTGTTTTCTGTTTTGTGTCCTTGTTTCTGAACACCTTAATAATTATGTCGGTTTATATTTATGGAACATTTATTATGTGCCAGATACTATGCTAAGTCTTTTACATGACAGTGGGAACTCTTATAATCCCCATTTTAAAGATAGGGAAATTGAAACTTAAGAAGCTTTAAATGTTAGTCCAGGCCACCCAGACAGTAAATGGCAAAGCTTGGTTTCAACACAGATTTCTATGACCTATGGGGATAATATAGTAATCCTCCTTTGCTTTTAGTAAAGAAAGGACATCCTTTCCTTTACTTTTGATGTAGCTTTTCCTATTGGAAAAGAAAATGTTGAGTAGGTTGTAAATTTCCTCCCCCCAACTCACAGATGTCTTTTCTAAAATCTGCCTTTGTTAATGATATTAATAGATTAAAATTATATACTTACTATGTGTGATGAACTGTTTTAAGTGCTTTATATTTATCAACTCAAATCCTAATTGGTAGCCACTATTATTCTCATTTTATAGAAGAAGAAACTGAGGCACAGAGAGGTTAAATAACTTGCCCAAGGTTGCACAGCTAGTAAATGCCAGGGCTGGGATTCAAACCCAGGTGGTCAGTTGCCAAAGTGTGTGTTCTGTAACCACTGCATGCACTGCCTTTGTGTTGGTGAGGGCTCTGGCACAGTACACACCTGAGCAACAACCGAACTTCCATTTGCAGTTTGAACATAGGTCATCTTTATCAAGGACACCTGTCAGGGGAGATGCTTCATGTTTTTACTTTGTTCTTTGTTTCACAGCCTACATAGCACATTTCCTGAGTACCCTCTTTGTCTGGCTAACAAAACTATTTTCAAAATATAAAAGACAGGAGGAGATGGAGTAAAAATAGACTGTTTTTTAAGATGCCTTTCTTACTGTTCAGAAGCCTCAGCTGTTTAAGGAGGTCAGATTAATGATGGCAGAAAACAGCTTTATCAGGTTCCCAAAGCAAGCATAGGCCTCCTGCAGAGTCAAACCTGTCCCAGAGAGGTGGCCTCTGTGATTTCTATTCCCTGCCCTCAGGGTCTCTGGTATTTATTCATCCCTGGAAAGAAAAATCTTCATGCCCTTCTGAGTCCCACATGGAGATCCATCCTACCAGAGTGGGAAATGCAGGGTAGGGAGGCCTACCAGGACTGCCTCTGAAAAATAAATGTCTCAAAGATTGATGGCTTGATGATCTCTTTGGAGATTATATCAGAAATTATTGATTATGTTGCTAAGTCATAGAAAATAGGCTCTGAGGTTGGGAACTAAATGCTTTCTTTTGAATAATCTAGAAGCAGTAGAATAAATCAATGTGCAGAACATCTGAAACACCATGACTGTTGTATTGGCTTCACAGATAGCTTGGCTTCAATGTGGGAAAAGCAATATTATTTTTTAAAAAGATATCTGAACACTTGTCTTGGCATGATAGAAAAAAAGGAAATACAAAATTTTACAAAATTCCTAGCTTCTAGCACTCATTTATTTCCTAAATCAATGGGAAAACTGCAAGGCTTTTTAAATAATTTGTGCCAGATAGGGCTTTTTTTTTCTTTTGCAAAAATAAACATACAAACCCCTTATGAGATATTTTGCTTTCAGCAACTGAAGCTGACAAGCTTAGTCCTGCTCAGTTTTTTGGAGTTAAATCTAAATTTCAGTACACAATAAAATCACTCTATTTAAGTTTGTTTTTAAGCATTTTCTATTTGTGTTTAAGGTCATTGATTCTGGTTTATAAGAAAAAAAATTCCAGCATCTGTGTACTTTGCTGAAGGAAAATCTCAGTATGCAGAAGTACCAATTTTCGAATAGTTAAATTGAATGATGTGTTTCCATGTTATGACAGCATTCTTTGCCTAGAAGGATTCACAGAAAGATTTGTGAAAGTAACTGCCCCCCAGGGCTCTTAAATGTTTACTTATGAACAGTTAACTACTTAGAGGAGGGAGTAGCACCAGGGAGAGTAATAAGGTGTCAGAAAAAGAAGATCACTCCAAAATGATGTTAAACCACAGCTCTAAAATTGTTATATAACTCAATGAAAACTGTTTTAATTCGGTTGATGCATGTTTCAGTGTGGTATTAGCTCTCAACCTGTGAACCTGGGAGACCTGAGACCTGGTGTTAGGGGAATCGCTTCATCTTTATGGGCCTCAGTTTTCTCATCTGTAAACTCAGGAGATTGGACCAGATGATCTTTAAGGCTCCTTTGAACCTGTATAATTTCTTGATTCTGTTTCCTGAAGTTCGATGTGCTTATTGTTGGGGATTTGGAAACTGAGCATATTAAAGTCTTCTGGTTACATCTGTATCTTAATGTTCTGTACAACCGGTGTTGTTTGCTTCCTGTGTGATAGGTGCTGTACTGGATGCTGAGAATAGAATGATGCACAAATGCGGTTCCTCCCATCAGGTTCCCTTCAGTAGAGGTTTGGGTGGGGGAGAGACAGGGGAACAAACTAGGAAAAGTTCAGGTGAACTGAATTTATCGTTGGGGAAGTTTTCCTCTCTGATGATTAGGGAGTCCAGACTCCTTGGGCAAAGTATCAGCAAAACTGCCCTTAGATGCAGTCTTCTCAGTGTGGAATAGTGAGTGGGAAATGAGGCAGAAACGGAATGTGTATCTCCTTGGAGCATTCTGGGAGTAACCCCAGCTTTTCACTTTTAAGAGAATATAACCTGGCCTTTGCATTCCCTTATGAGAGCCTTGTCTTACTCTACCACGTTCACATATTCACAGTGAACCTAAAAATTCCTCCATTGCTTTGGAGCCTTTTCAGATGATGAAACAGAAGAATCTATTGAGGCATACAGAGTATTATTAAAGTTTCTGCTAGTGCACACCTGTGATCACTAAAGAGGGGTCTCTGATTCCCGTATTTCACCTGAGTGTGTTCCACAAAATAGGCGCCTCCAGTTGCACTGGTCCTGTGGATCCTCCACTCTTCTAGGTAGGATATTCCAACATACTGCAGCCAAAAAACCCAAACTAGGAACCTACTGAGCAGGGTCACCAGCCGCCATCTGACTTGGTCCGTGCTCTGGCTACCTGAGCCAGTGCCCACAGTATTGTTTCACGTACTTAGTACATGAAGCATTTCTGAAGGACAGACAGAAGAATTGCATGTGAAATTAACTTCTTTTATAAAAAGTTATCCCTTCTTTCTGCTTTTCATTTTTTGCTGTTTTGTCTATGAAATCCCTGTGTTAAACTTCACTTTTTCTACCTGCTACTCAGTGTTTTCTAGCTACTTCAGCAGATAATAGCAGCAAGACCTATTTTATCCCCAGTGGAACCAAGCATATGCATGCCCATCGTTTCACTTTGAGAGTCTCTTGTAAGGTAGAGCTGGAAAAAGATGGGAAAGCCTTATGGGGTGCGGAGAAAGCTTGAGTTCTAATGCAAACTCTGCTACTAGGAAGATGAGGTTTGATGTTCTTACTTACAAAAAGATTATAATAATATATGCCTTGCAATCTTGGATATGAAAAGGTTTTTATAAACCACAAAAATAATGTGTAATATTTTAAGATGTTCAGAAGGGTTGTTTTTTTTTTTAAGCTTGCAGCCAATAATTGGAACTAGTTTGAAACCAGAAAGGAGATAACCAAAAGGAGATGCTGGGTGGGTTTTATGTTTCTTTATCAATGATACATGTTGACTAGTTCAATAGAATTAAATTATGTCATGTGCTTCTAGGAGACTTAATTGTTTCATTCTTGCTTACAAATAATTTAGAGAGAGTGATGGTGTGGTAGGAAAAAGCATGGATTTTAGAGTAAGAAAGATTAGGGTCTGAGATCCTGCCTTGCTACTTACCAGCTGGGGAACATTGCTTGGGTCAGTGTCCCAACTAAATAGGTTTACTTCTCTGACCTCTAGTTTTCTAATACGTAGTTGGGTAAAATAGTATCTATTGCTTAGGATTGTTGTGAAGATTAAATATAACAAAGTGGAAAAATAGCTGACACTTAGTGCCTAAGTCATTGGGTGCCTGCTAAATAATTAATTTCCCATCTGCTCTCATCTCCACATTCCCTCTAAAGGAGGAAGAGAAGGAGAATATCAAGGGCTTGCAGAGTATGGCTTGGTGGAAGAACTCATATTTGGGGGTTCTAAAAATGTGAGCCATCAGAGTGTAAACAGATTTAACTGTTCCTTGTTAAATATACCTCATTTCCCCTCAACTCTGTTTTAAAGACTTGACTGATTTTACTGGTTAATATAGGTAAATGTTCTTTTCTTTTAATCTACATAGTCATAAAATTGTGGAAATTGTCAATTTAATAGTTATTGATGAAAATAATTGGAAGTACTTCTTTTAATTTCTTAAATTTTTCTTGCAAGAGATCATTCTTACCTCCCTTATTCTGAGTAATACAGCCCACTTAGGTCATGCAGCTCCTCAAAGATTGGCCTCTCTGCTTTGTTACATGATGCTTTCTCATGGCATTGGATTATGCATAAATCTTGATCAGTTTTAAAGTAAACACAGTAAAAGATGGTAATACCTTGAAGCATTTCTTCAAAAGATTATAATTATAAAGGTAATTATTTAATCATTGATGAGCAATGTTCATTGAAGAAAAATTAGAAAATGCAAATGTGGCCCTAAATCCCACAATAGTTAATCCTTTTAAAATATAAAGATGGAGTTGTACATATAGATGTTTAAATAATAGAATCATGCCACATATACTGTTTGATCTTTTTTTCACTCAGCATTATGTCTTACTACATCAGAAAGTACTCTTTATCACTATTTTTAATGACTGCATAGTATTTTATTTTATGACTGCACCATGAAATTATTTGATTCTCTATTGGTAAACATTTGGCATCTTTCCAATTTTTTTTTTCCTTGAACTGTGCTGTAAAGAAAACTAGTCTAAATATTTCCATAGGATAATTACCTAGAACACAATTCTAAGTCAAAGGTAAATGCGCTCAAGGCCTCCAATACATATTTCTAAACTGACCTTAAGAATGAAAGAAATTTTATACTAATGAACAATCTTATCAGCAGTGTAAAAGTATCACTTAAGAGAAATGAAAATAAGATAAGGTTAAATCCTAGTAATTTTGGATTCCTTATTATGTAGTAGTGGTGAGGCTTCTAATTTTTTCTTGTGTTGGTGTTTTAGTAAAAAGATTTTATAATAAAGTTTTTAAAAAGCACTATTTCATAATAGTTATTTCCTACTCCCACTCTCTTCTAGGATGGTTAATTCACCTTTTCTCTCTCTCTTTTTTCCCCCTGCAGGATGGAAGTATGATGTGATGGATATAATTATGGGATACTGTGTGGGTACGCGACCTCCTCCTTCTTGCCTCCTCCTCCTCCTCCTCAAGCTTTTGGCTACTGTCTCCCAGGGGCTGCCTGGGACGGGACCCCTGGGCTTCCACTTCACACATTCCACTTATAATGCTACAGTATATGAGAACTCCGCAGCAAGGACCTACGTCAACAGCCAGAGTAGAATGGGCATCACTTTAATAGATCTATCCTGGGATATCAAATACAGAATTGTATCTGGAGATGAAGAAGGCTTTTTCAAAGCAGAGGAAGTCATCATTGCAGATTTCTGTTTTCTCAGAATAAGAACTAAAGGTGGCAATTCGGCCATATTGAATAGGGAAATTCAGGACAATTATTTATTGATCATAAAAGGTTCTGTCAGAGGAGAAGATTTGGAAGCATGGACCAAAGTGAATATACAGGTTTTAGATATGAATGATCTGAGGCCTCTGTTTTCACCCACAACTTACTCAGTTACAATAGCAGAAAGCACACCTCTGAGGACTAGTGTTGCCCAGGTGACAGCAACAGATGCAGATATTGGTTCCAATGGAGAATTCTACTACTACTTTAAAAACAAAGTTGATCTCTTTTCAGTTCATCCCACAAGTGGTGTCATCTCTTTAAGTGGACGATTAAATTACGATGAAAAGAATAGGTATGATCTGGAAATTTTGGCTGTGGACCGGGGAATGAAACTTTATGGAAACAACGGAGTGAGCAGTACTGCAAAGCTTTATGTTCACATTGAACGTGTAAATGAACATGCCCCAACGATCCGTGTAGTCACTCATGTTCCATTCTCCTTGGACAAAGAGCCAACATATGCAGTGGTGACAGTCGATGATTTAGATGAGGGGGCTAATGGAGAGATTGAATCTGTTTCCATTGTGGCTGGGGACCCTTTGGATCAGTTCCTCCTGGCTAAGGAAGGAAAGTGGTTGAATGAGTACAAGATTAAGGAGAGAAAGCAGGTTGACTGGGAGAGCTTTTCCTATGGCTACAATCTTACTCTTCAAGCAAAAGACAAGGGGTCTCCTCAAAAGTCTTCAGCATTGAAGATTGTTCATATTGCTAACCCCAAAAGAGACACTGTCCCAGTTAGATTTGAAAAGGAAGTGTATGATGTGAGCATAAGTGAGTTTTCCCCTCCTGGTGTTGTGATTGCTATAGTAAAATTAAGTCCTGAACCACTAGATGTGGAATACAAATTATCTCCTGGTGAGGATACAGAGTATTTTAAAATTAATCCTCGGTCAGGTCTGATTGTTACAGCACAGCCACTGAATACCGTTAAGAAGGAGGTTTATAAACTGGAGGTGACAAACAAGGAAGGAGATTTAAAAGCACAAGTCACTGTCGGCATAGAAGATGCAAATGATCACACTCCAGAATTTCAGCAGCTACTGTATGATGCTTATGTGAATGAAAGTATTCCAGTGGGAACAAGCGTTCTGACAGTTTCAGCTTCCGATAAGGATAAAGGAGAAAATGGGTACATTACTTATAGTATTGCCAGCCTGAATTTGTTACCATTTGCCATTAACCAGTTTACGGGTGTTATTAGCACAACTGAAGAATTGGATTTTGAGTCTTCTCCAGAAACTTACAGATTCATTGTTAGAGCCTCTGACTGGGGTTCACCATACCGCCATGAAAGTGAAGTAAATGTGACTATTCGAATAGGAAATGTCAATGACAACAGCCCTCTCTTTGAAAAAGTGGCTTGCCAGGGAGTTATTTCATATGACTTTCCAGTTGGTGGTCACATCACAGCTGTCTCAGCAATCGATATTGATGAACTTGAACTTGTAAAGTACAAAATCATTTCTGGAAATGAACTTGGCTTCTTTTATTTAAACCCAGACTCTGGTGTTTTACAGCTTAAAAAGTCATTGTTGAATTCTGGAGTTAAAAATGGTAATTTTGCCCTCAAAATTACAGCAACTGATGGAGAGAATCTTGCAGACCCCATGTCTATTAACATTTCAGTCCTACATGGGAAGGTGTCTTCAAAGAGCTTCAGTTGCAGAGAAACTCGTGTGGCTCAAAAGCTGGCAGAGAAACTACTCATTAAGGCAAAAGCAAATGGGAAACTGAATCTGGAAGATGGATTTCTTGACTTTTATTCAATTAATAGGCAGGGACCACATTTTGACAAGTCTTTTCCTTCTGATGTGGCTGTGAAGGAGGATCTGCCCGTTGGTGCTAACATCCTGAAGATTAAAGCCTATGATTCCGATGCTGGCTTCAATGGAAAGGTGCTATTTACAATATCTGGTGGAAATACAGATAGTTGCTTTAATATCGATATGGAGACTGGGCAGCTGAAAGTCCTTATGCCCATGGATCGAGAACACACAGATCTCTATCTCCTTAACATCACCATCTATGACTTAGGTAATCCACAGAAATCTTCATGGAGGCTGCTGACCATCAATGTGGAGGATGCTAATGACAATAGCCCAGTTTTTCTTCAAGACAGTTACTCAGTTAATATTCTTGAAAGTTCAAGTATTGGTACTGAGATTATTCAAGTGGAAGCAAGAGACAAAGACTTGGGTTCTAATGGTGAAGTAACTTACTCGGTCTTGACAGATACACGGCAGTTTGCCATCAATAGCTCAACTGGAATCATTTATGTAGCTGACCAATTGGACAGGGAATCAAAAGCAAACTACTCTTTGAAAATAGAAGCCAGGGACAAGGCAGAAAGTGGTCAGCAGCTGTTCTCAGTTGTCACTCTTAAGGTGTTTTTGGATGATGTCAATGACTGCTCCCCAGCTTTCATTCCCAGCAGCTATAGTGTGAAGGTTCTTGAAGATCTCCCCATTGGTACTGTCATTGCCTGGCTGGAGACCCATGATCCAGATCTTGGATTGGGGGGTCAAGTGCGCTATTCTTTGGTTAATGACTATAATGGGAGATTTGAGATAGATAAAGCAAGTGGTGCCATCCGCTTGAGCAGAGAGCTTGACTATGAAAAGCAACAGTTCTATAACCTCACAGTTCGGGCCAAAGACAAAGGGCGGCCTGTCTCTCTGTCATCTGTTTCCTTTGTTGAGGTGGAAGTGGTGGATGTCAATGAAAACCTCCACACCCCTTATTTCCCAGACTTTGCTGTTGTTGGCTCTGTGAAAGAAAACTCACGCATTGGAACAAGTGTGCTACAGGTGACTGCCCAAGATGAAGACACTGGGAGGGATGGAGAGGTCCAGTATTCCATCAGGGATGGCAGTGGTCTTGGAAGGTTCAGTATAGATGACGAGAGTGGTAAGTTTAATATTTTGTGCCAGAAGTGTTGTTTCACCTCTCTTAGATCATCAACATTGGAAAAGTAAAGGGACTGTTAGGGCACTAAAATAGAGTGACAAATGAGGTTGCATTTGGTTCAGAGATCATGCAAGTAAAAGCTTTTCCTTAGAATGTGTTGGTTTGTAAGAAGCTCTGTTTATGCAGTAATAGCCATGGTTTCCAGTGGGAGTTCCAGTTTTGTTTTGTTTTTTCTTGCTCAGCCCTACTGCTACCAGGTCATCTTTTGATAAGTGTAAGTAGTTGTCACCTCCCTTGATTGTACTTCTGACCCTCACTAAATGAAGGGCCCTAATTAAGTAAATTACATTTGAATTGACTTTAAATTAGAAGTGTGAAATGGATTTTCAAATGGATCTTGTATAGGAATCTTTCCCTTTACAATAAGGCTTTGCCAAAGTGACAGTGCATGGGTTGCTTGGTCTTGCAAGTTTCATGGGTACATCTGGCCCTTGAGCAATGGGCATTTGCCCTGTGTATGCTCCATTAATATAAGGAAGTGTGCTTCTACAACTGTTTTCATAATAGAATAGAGGAGACTTGCTATGAGTTTTATTTATAAAAAATTGTTTTTAAGATTATATTTGTAAGAATTGATTTTTTTAATAGAACATTTTTAAATAAAGGGCAAAATCGTCCCAATATTTTCATTGCCCTGACCTACTTTATTATTCTCCATCATAGATATAGACATAGATTTTTTGAATGTTTGTTATTTTCATTATTTGTCTTTAAATATACATGTGTCTAGACACATACATGTCTGTGTGTGTGTGTTTCTTTATTAGAACTGCATTTTTCTAGTCTTTAGATTGTAGACATCTCAGGATAGGGGCTGTGTCTCTTCTATTCTTGTGTCAATTGTAATATTAGCACTTTAAAGTTTTCAGAACACATTTCTATACATTAAATAATTTTCTGCAACATTCATAGAGTTCTTTGCTCCCTCAGTCAGCTCAGGCTGCTATAACAAAATACCACAGACTGGGTTGCTTAAACAACAGACATTTATTTCTCATAGCTCTGGAGGCTGGAAGGCCAGCAGGGTCAGGGTTAGGGCCTTCGTCCAGTTTGTAGACTGATAACTTGCTGTGTCCGCACGTGGCAGAGAGAGAGAGAGGGGGCTTTGATCTCTTTCTCTTCTTATAAGGGTACTAATCCCATCATTAAGGCTCTATCCTCAGGACCTCATGTAAACCAAATCACTTCCCAAAGGCCCCACCTCCAGATATCATCACACTGGGGATGAGGGCTTCAGCATATGCATTTGGGGGTGAGGGACACAAACATTCCATTCATAATAGTCCTAGTGATGATGATGATGGCTAGAACATAGAGTGCGAAGGTATCGTTATAGAGATACTAACTGTACATCCATAATACTAGAAAAAGGATTTGAGAAACTGTATTAAAGATTGGATAGGAAAAAAAATTTTACCATCTCAAATTTAAACTGTAATTTTTATATATACAGGCTCTATTTATGGCCAGTATGAATTGTAAAATTGATCTCCATAGTCACAATGAAGGAAAAAGTAAATGTCAGGAAAATTCAGTCCTGATTTAGCCACATACTGTGTTTTATTATATATCCCTTGTAATTTGCTTGGAATATATTTCTACCTTTGAAGTACAAAATGAGAAAGAAAGGGAATTAGCCTTTACCAAGTGCCTACTCCATGCTAATACTTTACTACTACTACTAATGACTTCATTGAGTACTTACAGTGTGCAAGACACTCACTGTACAAAGGATTTTATAGCCGGTTGTTTTATTTAATTCTTTCAACAGCCCCATGAGGTGGGACTAATAATTATCAGCCCATGAACTGAGGTTCAGAGAAGACATATAACTTGGAGCCTAGTTTCAGACTTAGCTCTGCATAACTGCAGTATACTATGCTCTCTCCCATATAAAGACAAGTATGGGTTTCCTTGCATGTTCCCAAGTACACTTAAATTTGGTGTTGATCTAAAATCTGTAAGGCAATAAAGTGTTGAACAGTTTTCAAAGTCCTTACAACCCTGGGCTCATAGACTGATGGCAGACCATTGATTACCCTTCCTGTTTTCTTTATAGGCCCATTGTTTATGTGGCTCTCCGGTGATCCAGCTTAGCTTTGCGACTCAGGTAGATGTGGGTAGGTAGGTCAATAAGAAAATGTCAAGCTGAATCATTCACCACTGCTATCTAGATCCACTACATCAAGCCACAATGAGTTGTCTTTATCAGGAAGTTGTGTCTTGGTCTTGCGTGATACAGTCAAGAGCAGGAGCAATTTGGTGAAAGTGGCCTAGATTTTTCCCATAGGTACTGTGTTTTATTGTTTTTATCTTGGGTGTTATTTTAGAAAATATGTGTATAGTTTTGTCTAATGGTAAAGCTGCTCTTACAATTCTTGACTCCAGGAGTTTGATATTCTTTGTCTCTGTCAAAGAAAGACCTCACTGTTCTGTATTTGTTCTGTTATATTTTGGATTATATAAAAAAATTTTGTCATTGATGAAAATAATGCCACTTACATTTTGACATTGCTCTGTGACTTAAAAAACTCTTTCCTACAGATATTAAGTCCTTTGGGTTAAAGAGTAGCTATGTGATTTGTGTAAAATCACATACCCGTTACAGGATATAAACTGGATCTAGAACCCACATCTCGGTCCTTTTCCTTTACATTCATTGCGTATGTTTCTGATTTCTCAGAGTATTTTTTAAACTTTAAAACTATAGTAACAATTTTCTTCCCCCCTTATAATTTCATTCTGTTCCCTTTTTTTAGAAAATAAAAGTAGGTTTTTCTCTATATTTTAAGGAAAAAGGTTTGGGCTTGTTGAGTTTTTTTATGATGATTACAGTGTCCATATAATAATAATCTTAACTATCTTTCTTCCTCCCCTCTCACCACTTGTGGATTTTAGCATCCAAGCCCAAGAAGCTGATGAGGAATGATTGCCTGGACTTGTGCCCCAGGGATGGTAGGGTTGAGGAGAAATTTGGCAATTTTATCTCCAACAAGAGAAGTCATTCCCATGGTGCTGTTTGATTCACACTACTGTTGAATGATCCATCAACTCTTTGCCTCCAAGTGCTAAAAAATCATAGTTTGAGCTGGTGGCAGAATGAATAGCTCTTTAGTCCTGTAGCAGTTCCTTAGTCTCAGGTCCAGACTCTGTTGTCTTCGTTTGACCCGTGGACATTGAATGGCCTAAACTTGTTTGGATTTTTGTCTTTTAAAACCTTTAAGTCAGCTACCAAAGGTTACTCAATAGCTTGCATTGGTTAGTGGTTCTCAAACTTGGAGTGCACATGAATCACCTGGAGAGTTTGTTAACAATGCAGATTCCCAGGCCAACTTCCCAAAGATTCTGATTTAGTAGGTCTAGGGTAGGAGCCCAGGGATTTTCATGTAAGCATTTTAAGCATTCCTTCTGCATGTGTTTTGGAAACACTGTGGTAAATTACTTGAGCTCCTAAGAGAGTAGCTACCAGATTGTATCTTTTCTGTAGAGTGTTTTTCCTTATTCTTTTGAAAGGCAGAAATTTGAGCTCATGTCTTAGGTAAATTTCTTTTCTAGTCAAATTTTACAATCCAAATAAATCTTTTGTTATTCATTAGTGGTGATATTTTTCTGAATGCCTTCCCAATAGATCAAAAATCTATTTCTGTGCTTCAGTAATTGTAGTGCTTATGTTTTGTGAAAGTGTGTATGCTGGGATTAGTTGATGCATTTAGTAGTTTTATGTTCTTGACTTTTTTGGAGCTCAGTGAACAAAACCATACCTTTGAAATTCTTTACCGTGCACAGTCATTTAATAAATGTTTAATAATGTTCACAGTAAATGGATTAACTGGGGCCTCCCCAACTACAGTAGATTTGATCACAATTTAAATCACTAGTCTGGAAGATGCAATTTAATCATTTTTTCCTTCACAAAGAATGCATTCTTATTCTTTGACACAACAGGGATTCATATTCTTGACTACTCAGAGGTTTTAAATGGTTTTTGAAAGAGCACAGTGTATATTTTAAAGTGTGATTTTCTGTTAGATTCTTTTGTAAGCTACAAACTTCAGTAATGATTTCACCATTTTATTTACCTGATGTTAATTAAAGAAATATTTAATTGAGATGAACAATTTATAGTTCAGCACTTCAATCATGGATAATTGGGAATATTTTGCCATCCATTATTATTAATTGTGTTATTTCTTCCATTTATCAAGCATCTGTTACATGTGAGGCACTATAGAAGGTACTTTTTAGGTACTATTTCTAACTTTCATAGTAGTCCAACAAGTTAGGGCTTACTGAGGCTTGCCCAGTCAGGATCACCCATCTGGTAGTTGGCAGAGCTAAGATTTGAAATCCAGTGCAATGGACTCCAAATCCCATGTCTTCCACTCAAGCATGCCATCATAACTTAGTTACACATTAGTCACATTTTTCTGCATTATTGCTACATAACAAACAATCACAAAATTTCAGTGGCTTATGGATATATTTTTTTTTCTTGCCCTGGAATCTGGGGGAACAGCTGAAACGGCACTGTGGCAGACTGGATTGACTTCCGATCTGGTTGACATGTCTTCCCATTCCAGGACCCAGGCTGAAGGAGCACCCACTATCTGAGATGTGATGCTCTCAAAATAGAGGGCAGGAGGGCAAGAGGGCTGGTGGAAATGTGCAGTGCCCCTTGAAGCCTCCACTCAAAACTGGCCCACGTTCCACAGGTCATGGGGCCAAGCTCAACATTGATTGGGGTAGAAACGAGCACTCCTCGTGTTATGTTCTGAATGTTGACGTACCCCCCAAATTCATAGGTTAGAAACTAATACCAAATGTTAATGTTAACAGGTAGGGCCTTTGGGAAGTGAATAAATCATGAGGACTCCACCCTCATAATGGGATTAGCGCCCGTATAAAAGAGGCTTGAGTGAGTTCCCTTGCCCCTCTGCCATGTGAGAACACATAGCAGGTGCCATCTGTGAGAAAAAGGCCTTCATCAGACACTGCTGTCACCTTGATATTGAACTTCTCAGCCTCCAGAACTGTGAGCAATACATTTGTTTTTTATAAATTACTCAGTATAAGGTATTTTGTTATAGCAGCTGAAACTGATTAAGACACTCCTCCAGTGGAGGGATGGGGAGAAGAATGAATAATTACTGATGTAGCATATGACAACTCTCATTGTCTATTAATCTATTAATAACATTAATTGAGCATTACCTGTGTATAAGTCACTGGGCCAGGCACTAATGACACAAAGAGGCACAGGTGTAAGACATGGGCTTTCCATAGTGGGCAGTTTTCCAGTCTGTCTGAGAGAATGCAGCTGCAGGTGATGATGCTAGTGGCAGTGGCAGCAGTGGCTAACCTTTACTGAGCACCACTTGTTTATGCGCCAAGTTGTGTGCAAAATGCTTCAAACAGATGGTCTCGTTGAGTCATCCCAGGAGTTAGGGACAATTAGTTTCTTATTTTTACACATCTGGTGTTGCGTTAAGAGGAAAAACTCACATGCATGGTGCCTATGCATTTACCTTTACCTTTCTTTGTATTGAGACTCCAGCAAGCATTTCTCTGGCTTATCTGAGCATAAAATTCTCTCTTTATTCCAAATGTTTTGATATAATCAGCAGAGGCTTATGAGACCTAGTGTCCATTTGATTCAGACACCCAAAAGAGGTGTCTCAGACACATTAATCCCTGTAAAACTAACTATTATATATTGCAAACAGATTATTCCAGCAGTCAATAAATATAACTTCATGGTTGTGCTCAGAGCTGTGCTAGCGCTCTGCCATTTGACTCTCCAGATCCCTTCTTACTCTTCTTTCTGCTCTGTGTCTAGAAGGCTGCCCTCCTTGGCCAGTTGGCTCTTTTGCTGTCTGACATCTGTTGGTTCTGCCAGTGGAAACTAAGAGAAGGAGGAGAGTTGGGTCAGGGTGTCTGCCCCTTTGACTCTTCCCACACTGGTTACTGTGGGCTGGCTGCACCCCTCTGATGGTGGTGACAGTTCCCTTCTGTTATTAGCCCTAGAGTACTGCATCGTTTGTTTGTTTGTTTTATTTTTCCTAAACTCTGCCCACACCTTTGTATTATTTACTATTTATTAAATGTTCCTCACTTACCCAGTTTGGGTATGCCATCTGTTTTCTGCCAGGACCCTGACTGATTAAAATATTTTTCTTATATAAATATTTCTAAAACAGATTTTAAATTGAAAAATATTTCAAAGACTGATGTTTTCCAGCAATTCTTATTAATTTCAGTTTCTGTAATACTGCTGTGATGTGTTGGCACATTTCATTGGAGCCCTGGAGACACAATAGAGAGATAGTTATCCAATGCTTTTCATTTTTACAAGTAAGAAAGTGAAACTAGAGGACTATATCTCACCATTTAACTTATACTTTCCATATCTTTTCTACTGTGAAAGGACAACTTTTTACTTGCTAAAGCCTCTGTCCCACCAGACATAGGAAAAGGAGGGGTTCAGCTGGATGGTAGGGTACCAGGATTTTTCGGGCTCTCAAACACTGTGATGCTGTGCTTTGATCTTCTTCAGGGAGAAGGATTTATTTAAGCTAGTGGCCAAGGAAAGAATAAAGACAAACAACTGAGTAGCTTTTATTTATTTAGTACAATTGAAGAACTGTTTACTACCTGCCAGTGCTGAGTCTAATATTCTTTATCTGCAGTCTCTAATCATCAGATAGTCAAGAGTGGGTGAATGAAAACCAAGAAATGGAGGAGCGGTATTGTTAGAAAAAATGAGGAACTTTTTGGCATTGAAGAAACCATTAGCCCCAGCCCAGATATTTAAAGGGGTGATTAATCCCCATAGTAGCATGTCTCTTGCATAATGTAATATAATATAAACTTCCTTTTTCTTATATTCAGAGGCACCAGAAATCATATTTTATCTTATGGGTGGTTGTTAATCTTCCCAGCTGCTTTTCCCTAAACTTGCACGGTAACTCCTCTCTGACGAGTTGAGGAGGAAGACAGATGTTATTTGGCAGCTTTGGTGTAATTCATGACAAATCCAGACTAAATGACATTCCCTGTTCTCATTCTTTTTTTGAGATATTTTTATTCCCACCCATCTAAATCAAAAGAGGCTCCTTGAATTTTGGCCCAGGCTTGCCCTTAAATTTTCCCCTTGGGACCAGAGCAAGAGAAAGAGAGGAATGAAGTTATGATCAAGTGGCAGCAGAAACTTTTCTTGGCTCTAGACTTTTTGACCATAATTATTCGAGAGAAAAATAATGTTTCCCGGAGGAGCCCTGAACGCTCTACAACATTCTGATGAACTTAGTAGTTGTCATGTAAGCCAGGTGGGAGAGAGGATTAGAAGCTTCTGGAAAATAATGAACAGCATGTTTTTATTGCTCTTTTCAGCAGGTGCCTTCTTCTTGACCTTTTCTTAACTGTTGGCTGAAGGCAATATAGGTTTTAATAGAGGACTCTGGGTTCAAATCTGTAATTATGTCTGCATTGTGTATCAAGCTGGAGCTGCTATTGTCCCTGTGTAACCAGTAAATTATAAAAATAATGTCAGCCATAAAGAGGTAATACAAATACGGTGGCATGCCAACAACCTGGATGCTGTGTGGTCTTGTCTCTGTAAGCAGTCTTCTTTTTTTATATATAAAGTAGATGTTTTCAATGGCTTACTGGCCCTTCAGATCAGGGTCCTTATTTCCCCAGTGCCAAGTGGTGTTGTATTGTTTTTATTTCTTCAGTTAACAAAGAGTGAAATTTCAGAAGCCTAGTAAGCAGAGATTAAAAAACTATCAAATGATTTTTTCATACATTATTGGCCCTGAAGAAGGTAATGGGACAAATTTATTGCCCTCGATGACTTCAGATCGCTTGCATCTCATTTTAGTCTTCTAAAAATGTTTTTTCGCAGGTGTTTTGTATGCATATTGAAGGAGACTTTTATTAATCATTACAGTTGGAAGATTTATGGAGTTTGATAAATATTTATGCAATGTCACTACATTTACAATGTTTCATTGAAAAGAAAATGAAATGAAAATGAAAATGGGCTGTAGTCTATATTTTTAGCTTGCAGTTTTCATGAAAGCATGTCTTACTGACAGACAGAATCTACAAAGAGTTGTGTGTAGCATTCAGTTCAATTTATATTAAATTCTGAGCACTGGTATACGAATTATTGAATATAATAGGACTCTCCAGATTTTCCCACTGGACATTATAGGATTTAGTGGCTCCTTTGGGCCACTCTTTTTGATTCTCTTCACAGATTTTCATTTGCATAAAATAGTTAATATTCTAGTTGCTTTAAACACCAGTACGCTGGTGAGAATAATACTGAGTAAAATAACATATTGAATGTGAAATGTCTTGAGCTAAAAGTGAATAAAATTGGAAGAAATTAAGATAAAAATGTGAGGGCTACACACACACACACACACACACACACACACACACACACAAAGATATTATGGCAAAAACATAAAGACTTTGTAGTTTACCCCCAAGATGTATAAAATAGAGTTTAAGACGTTTTGATGGTTTTTTTCTCCACTTTCTTCCTCAAAAGTATGCCTGTCCTCCCTTCCTCCTTCCCTTCTTCCTTTTTCTCACCCTCTTCCTCATACTTCCCTAATTCCCACATTTATTCTGCACTTATTCTCTGTTGGCATAGCGCATCACACCGAAGATGTGTAGATGATTAAATCAAGGGCTAGTAGTGGAGACAGGAGAGCATGTAATTGCAAACCGTGTAGGATACACAAGTGACACAACATAAATGAGTGTCTTCTGCTGACCATTCATCATGTTCACTGTGGCCTTAGCATCACCCTTTGGCATTGTGGGACGATTTTTACAAATTCCAGTTGGAGACAAGACAGTAGGAGAAATAACTAGAGCACTGATGTGAGTTGATGATGATATATAAGCAAGGCTTAATTGTCAGGGAATTTCTAACCCCAGAAATGAATCCAGGTTTTTTGAGGCTTGAAGCTCATACTATTTTGGATGCCTGATTTGAGAAAAAGAATAAGTTATGACAACAAAACTTTGTATTTATTTAGAACAAGGAAAGAAATCGCAGTAACTTGCAAGTTTAAAAGTCAAAAAATACTATAGATATCACAAAACTCAGAAATGTAATATAATATTTTTATTGATTAAATGCCTGACACGCCTCTCTAATGCTTTTTTCCATACATTTTTTGGTTGCAATTTTGATTTAATTGCCTCTTCCTAGGATAACAATTTTGTAACTGTTGCTATAGAAAATATAGAAAGATTATTTCGTTTTCCTCCAGTGTGGTTGATTGAAATTTGTTTTCTCTTATTGAGAGTTTAGAAATATTTCTCCAGAGTCACAACTTGTTATTTTTAATGCTATGTAAATTTTCAACATAAGCGTCAAATTTGGGAAAACCTCTATCAAGTTTCTGTCTCATATAAACTGTTACAGATATTCTTGCTGTTGATAATACTGCTACAGGTCTGTGCTCCATAAACAAAAAAATATTCTAGTAATTTCTATTTCTGTGAGTTTAATCAACAAGAGAAAAAAATCATAGTGTGTTTATAATTTGTATGTTGCATCATCCAGGAGATACTATAATTTCCATTTTGACTCTGTAGGCAAGAATCAGATCTTCCAATTACAAGTTTATACATCTAATGATTTGGTAATTTCCTGCAGACTATCTCCTGGCTCTGTATGTGTTGAGCCCGGTTTCTCTTCCACCACTGCTTTAATCGAGTCCTGGCTACCACACGTTATGTTCATATGGTGATGTTAGGTTCCAGTCCTTCACTTCCATACTACAATGCTGGGTGTCTCAGTGCAGTGGATAGTAAGAGTGTTTTTTGAAGCCATTCCTACACTGGGGTGGCTAACAACAGTTTGTCTGTATGGAATTGATGGTGAGTCACATAAGTAATCCCACTAAATGCAAACTAAATATATACTCAGCTCAGTTCTCTCTTAGACAGATCCCCAAAATGCCTGCAGCCACTCTACCTGATGTGAAGTATAATGGAGCAGAAGTTGAAGGAGAAAGAAAAAGAAGTTTTGAATTGTTGTGGTTAAAATATATTACTTTTGCAAAATTTATAAATACGTATGACCATGTGAACCACTGCTAGGGTCCTCCTTGGGGCTTGGAGATGTCAGCTATGATAGCCTCATGTTAAATCTGCATCTATCTAGCAATGTTAGTAAATGAACATTTTTATGGAAGAAGTCTTCAAGGTCATTGGAGGGGAGTAACTGAGCTGGGCCAGGCCACAGTCTAGTCCTGATTTTAAGATTGGTGCCAATGACACCTAGACCAGGTTTAAGGTTGATGCCACCCTTTGTATATTATTGAACCAACAGACAAACGGTGCAAAGGGCATGAGATCAAGTTTGTTTATGAATGGATATGACTGCCTGGTGTCTCTTTGTCTCTCAGGGAGGGGTCCCGGGAAGTTGTGTAGCAAAGCAGCCCTTGAAGAGTAAGAAATCTGCAAATTCAAGAAGTACAGAGTTTTGGGCTCACTGCCTATTCAGAGCAGTTCCTTGGTGAGAGAACTGCATTGTTTCTTGGGCTCACTCTTTTTTATAAAACCTCTTTGGGAATTCACCAGTAACAATACATCAGCATCCAGGAAACAAATAAAAAGGGCCTTTGAGAGCTGTGCTAACTGTCCCAGGGTTCTTTCACTCAGACTATTATCTGTATCCTAAAATTATAATATGGGGGTTTCCCCTAAATCATTTACTTAATTGAGATTTTCCTAACCATAATTTACACATTATTGTTATAATTTACTATAAATAATAATATAATTTATTATTATAATTTGCATTTCAATAGCACGTCTTACAATCAATAATTTTCCATCCATATGGGCTGCTGTTTTGGATAGGATGTTTCTGATTTCATTGACTGTACCCTAAGTAAAGCCCAGTGATTATTAAAAATAAACTTTGTCTTGAGGTCAGCTTTGATAGGGAATTCTATATTTGGGATGTACCAGTATGAAGCCCTGAGGTTGTGAATGGGGCTGTGAAGATGGAAAGTAAGGTTAGTCTTCATGTTGTTGGTCCCCTGTCCTCATACATACCACGCATCTCTCCCGTAACCTGGGTAGAGTTAGGTATTTCTTTCTTGCACCTTGAGGATACTTCTAATGGAATATTTGGTTAATAAAGGAGTAATGATTAAACTGAATGAGCCTTGAAATGAATACACAGTGATTAAATATTGGATAACCATTTTAGAAAATACAGCTCTATATGTGAAAATATCAGATGTTCTCCTCTGTCTGGCTGGTAATTTATCCTAGACTGGTATTTATCCTAGAAGGTAAACAATCAGAAATGGAGTGAGTGAGAGTTCTATTTATGGTCACTAAAATCTTGTGTTTCACAACGAGTATAGTGTAGTTATTCAAGGGTAATCATGCTAACTCAAAAATCTATATTCTACAGGCATACAGCATGACTCAAAGATGTGTAATAGTACTTTAGCTAATTTAGAACTTCATAATTTGGTAGGATACACTCAAGAACCAGAATGTAAGCAAAGATGGCTGTTGAGAGCCTTCTAAATAGACTTTACAAAGAATTTGCACTGATATACATGAGCTCTTGTGTTTTTACCCAGACCCCATTTACTTTTACTTTGCCCACAATTTTAATAAGATCGACCTTCTGATATATAATCCTGTAGTATTTTAGAAATTGCAAAGCAGAGATATTGCTACAGGAAGGCATACTTACGACAATGAGAAATAACCCTGTTAATGAGGCAGCAAGAGAAATAACTAACTCCCACCCATTGTGTGTCTATTATGTGCCAGGTATTAAATATGTATTAACTCACTTACTTTTTACAAGGTGTTATGAGGTAAGTACTCTTATAAGCCATATCTTATGGATGAGGAAACAAAAGCTTGATTTCAAATTTCTTGTCCAAGGTTTCACAGCTTGTGGTGGAGCTGGGATTCAAATGCGGTAGGTCAGCACCAGAGTTTGAGTGCTTCATCAGGACACTTCAGACACTCCAGATAAACAGCCCCAAGTGTCTCCTTAAGGGCTTAAGCCCAAAGGGAGCTCATCACTTCGTTACCACACAGTGTAATAGCTGATCATCGTAATGAGGAGTAGGAATCATTGTCACGGCCCAGGTTCCTTAGAAAACACAGCCGAGGGAAAAGTTACAGTACACACTAATGTTTTATTAAGGATGTAATCCCAGGAGAGCAAAAGTGAGGAAACAGGGAAGTCAGACTGACGGAAGGGAGACCAAATATAAATTGGTGGGTTATTAAGTTGGTCTCAGCTTCACAAAAACACCCAGCCTGTTTTTCAGTCTCCCTGCATGTCTCCAGGGAGGGCACTGAAACTACTGTATCTCCATGAAGCCTGGAGTTGGAAGGAAGGGAGAGCAGTTTCTCTGCCGCCTCCTTCCCATTTCTGGCCTCGTAATAGCTAGATCTGCAATGTAGGACGTTAAGTCATGAAACCTCTGGGTTTTGTTGGGTGTGCCTAGGCAACTTGTGGGGATGTCAGTACTTTTATGGGTACAGTCTGGTCAGTGTTCACGTATTATAGTCTCTCTCTTATCAGTGAGTACTTGGAGGGAGCCTCCTTACTCTATTGCAACAATAGGGAGTTCTTGTCAGGGAGCAGGGTGAACATTGAGGTTAAGTCAGCTGTGGCGAAGGCTAGGCTGAGCAGATCTTGGTTTACAAATTGAGGCTGGGTACAGACTTGCGATGCACTTTGGAAAGATTTTTTTATCCAAAAAAAAAAAACCAAAAACTAAGCAAAACAAAACCCCCAAAACAATGATGCCTACCTGGGCAGTACTCAACTACACAAAATAACACATTTCCCAAGGGTGTCAAGGTTTTGTGATCCCTATTTTTTGGACCCTGGACTGCTTAGAATTACAAGGGAAAAGTACCAGCACTTTGTATTCTTTGACTGATGTGGGCAAAACATCTTTTTATTATCCCTCCTTTCTTGCAAGCATCCAAAGAGCACTGTTTTATCAAATGTATGTGTATGAATTCATGGGCTAGAAATGGGGAGGGAGGTAGAAGAGGGGCTAGAGGTGGAGGAGTTTGAGAGTTCCCTCTGCTGGGCTTATTTTTCTCATTTTCCTTCCTAGTCACAATATAATAATCATCATTACTGCCCACCTTCTCCTCTTCCTCCTCCTCCTTAGCAGTATCACCTCCATCGCCCACACTTACAGAGCTGGCTGTCTGCTAGACACTTTGCAAGATGTTTCATGTCCTTGACCTCATTCATGCCCCTGGGTGAAATTCTGAAGGAATTTTAGATTTGTAAACTGGTTATTTTAAGCTGTAGGAAAGCAAGAAAGATGGGGAGCAAGTTTGGTTGATTGCCACAAATTCTGATAACCACTCTTTGTAGTTAAAAAAACCCCACTATGAACTGTAGGAGGAATATAATTTGAAAGACACAATCGTAAATGCAGATTTGTTAAGCATAGAGGTATCCTCTTTAAAAGTATTTTCCAGTGAATCAAAAGTCTTGATATAAATGGACTCTACCTCACATCTCCCTTAACTCTACCATGTCTGCACCATAAGAGGAAAAACATTTTCACTACCCCACCCTCCACTCTTGTTCATTATATTCATATATCCCATCTTCCTTCTGGAATTCCATTTTTCTGAATACTGTTTTATATCAATTGTGCTATTGTTATTGTGAAATTATTGTCTTTAAGCATATTGGATTGAACAGCTGCTATGTCAAGTGTGTTGTCTGGGTTGCTGGGCATGGAACTTGGTCCCTTGGTTAGAGGGCTGAGGGCTTCCCTTCTAGTTGGGAGGGTGAGGCATGCCGCAGGCAAAGTGGAAGCATGTTGACCTGTTGAATGAAAACACATCCCCCATACCTAAATTACTAATTTTCAAAGAATTAAGAGTAATTTAATATACTTCCTGATAAAATTATAATCAAATTGCATTTTTAAAGAATTGTTTAACAATTTTTTGGAGCCCATTGAGCCCAGTGTCCTGGGTTGGCATTTGAGGAAGATGAGACTTACGGAGATGAAGCAACTTTCCTAAGGCCCCGGGGCTGGTCAGTAGCACAGCTGAGCCTTGGACCCAGGACCTGAAAGCCTGGGTACTACTTTGCTCAAGACTGTCTTGATAATTTAGAAGATGAATTTGATGTCTTAGGTTGTCAGCGTTGGCTGTTTTTATTACTGAGATGTGGAGTTACCTCCATGGCTGTAAGTAAACATCACCTTTTACTAGAATGCTGATGCCAGAGTTGACTGCGTCTGCACTTTATACTTGCAAGTTTCTGGTGACCATCCTTTATGGTATTTTACAACTTAGTATTTCACATTTTGTTTACTGACCTACGAAAATCATATCTAACATTTGAAACAAAGATGAAAGCACATTTTTTTAATCACATATCGTCAGCTTTTGCTTACAGAACTCTTCAAATTAAATCATTAACATACGCAAACACTTCTTTTCCCCAAGTGTTTTTCTACTCTGCAATTATGATGTTGTTTTTGGTGAGATAAATAAGCCCAACGTTTAAACACCAGACATTATAACAAGAAACTGTGGCATTGTTATAAAATATTAGAGTGCTGTGAAAAACACAAACAGATACAAACCAGCCCCTTGTGGTTCCAGGCAATGCATGTTAGACAAAGGGTGGCTTTCTGCAAGCTACCCTCCCTGGGCTGAGTAGTGGGATGTTGCAAATTCTCCACTGGAATTGACTGGCCAGGCCCCTTAGCTGGGGGTGGGTAGAAAAGCAGAGGCTTCTGCATTATTTTGTCCTGATCAAACCAAAGCAGTTTCTCTAACTGTGAGGTTGAGTTTCCAGCCCTTTAGTAAAATTAGATTGTTTGCTTTGTCTAGTATCAGTTCTGGTTTCAGGCAGAGGGAGCTGCAGTGGGAAAGCAACCTGTGTGGGGAACACGAACAAATGTGCTGTGGGCTCTCAGGCAAATAGTTAATCAGTCTGGGGACCTTGAATGCTCACTTAACATGTGGAGCTTGGTAGCCAGCTTTGGGTAGATAGCCTGTCACTCTCAAGAAGATATCTCTTTGTTGCAGGCGAATAGTTCCTAGTTGGCTCATGGGATTCTCAATATAAGACATTGGAAACAGCAGCTCTGCTGTGTTTTGGCTTCTAACCAGGAGCTGAATAAGGGTCAGAAGGCCACTGTCCCTCTCAAATGGATCCTAGAATCTCTCACTTTGGATAGTGAGTGTGGTTTTGTTTGCTTGGGTATTTGTTGTTATTGTTTTCTGTCCTCTTAGTGTTTCTGAATCTCTCTGATTTGGTAAGTCTTGTGTAGACATATGAACCTCAAATAATTGTACTGAGAAATGCAGAAAATATTGAGCAAGAGGCTGTTGGATTTCCATAAGTAAGCAAATATATGCTAAGAACTCATGGGTGAAAATTGCTTTTTATTTAATGAGTCATTTTTATTGGAAGGTAATGATTATGTCCAGGCCATAAATATGGTGTAAATCCTCTTCAGTGGACATTAAAAAGATGACTTACAATTGGAAGCAGCTTTTTAAAGGGCTTAAAGGATATTGAGGTATAAATTTTCAAACCTGTGCGTTCTATGCATGTATGAATATGAAGAAATGAGTGAAACCCAGGAAGGGCTCATGCATGGGAACAAATGTTTATGACCATAAACTAGAGTTTCATATAGCAACTTGAAGAAGGACATAGAATGGACATAGAATAGTTAAAAGTTTTCAGAGTACTTTTGCATGCATTATTTTATTGTCACAAGTACCCCATGGGTTATTAGCCCTATTCCGATTTTACAAATGAGGAAACAGATTCAGGAAGGTTTCTTGACTCGCCCAGATATTTAATTTTTCAACATGTCATTCAGCTTCTTTTTGTATTTAATGAATGTGTAATTTTAACAGCTAACAATTTGGGCAGGAATATCCTCAAAGTCTGACTTTTTCTTTCAGAAACACTCAATTAAGAATAGGAGTTATTGCTTGTGGTTAAATTTAAGTTTTTTTATGCAGGATAATTTTTTTAAAATCAAACTGTGCCCCACATACACCTAGGAAATAAGAAGTGTTATCTAGTCACTAAGTTATATTCTGATTCTGTGTTCTATATTCTGTCTGTATTAAGATTCTGTTCAGCTGCCCAGATAGAGAGTGATAAAACTTTTCCTGCTGCTACGTCTACTACCAAGTGTCTTACTCTTTCCAGCTAGCTCTGCAAGGTCAGCTGGTTTTACCAGAATCACTGAGCATGCCCAAGAGGTGAGTGTATATGCTCAGCTTGAGCATACGCCCATTGGCAATGCTTTCTCTTGGCTCAGCATCAGTTGTATATTTCTTTTATTCCTTCTGCTTGATTATAAGCTCCTTGAAGGCAGGAGTTATTTCTGATGCACCATCATGTCTGTGTCTGGCTTAGTTAGAACCTGGTATATTGTCACTACTCAGTAGGTAGTTTTGGAAGAAAAGGAAGAGAAGGGAGGGACTGGCTATAAAGATGCAACAGTAGTCCAGTGTCTATGTCAAATTCCTTTCCAAAGATTGAATTACATGAGGAAGATGTGTTTGCTGGACATCAGCTTTACCTCTGAGCATGTGGCAGATCTTTTCCAGTGCTTTGTCCTTTTGTGTTTCAAAGCTTTCAATAATGTATGTGTTGATGAAAAAAAATTGAGATGGTAAGGCTCTATGAAGAACTTGACTGCAAATATTGGACTTTGTGTCATTTTTTCCCAGCTATTTAAGGTGGTGACAAAAATAATATTAGCTTACATTTTAAAAATATTTGGCTTTTAAATAATTTTCACTATGTCTCATTGATCCCAGCAGGGATTTTAGCTGACATTCATGGCTTCTTTCTCCTTATTCCAACAGAGCCAACAAAACAGACAAAACAGCTACGGATCTGCCAGTCACTTTCTTATAAATGCAGTCATCTCAGATTTCCAGTGTTTTCTGGTCACCTGGCTCACTTTTCTCTTATGATGTGTTTAATGCTTTCTTGGCCAGTTCTTAGGCTGGTATTTTCTATATTTCTATTATCCAGGAGACTTTGTCCTCAAGTTAATTATTTTATTGTCTTTTTTCTCTCTAGTTTTCATTAAGGCCTCATAAACCTATTATTGGTGACTATAGCTTCCCAAGACCCCTACACCCCTACCTCCTTTTAGCAGGTGCTATCTCTCATACCCTAGTTGGAACTTTATGTTCATTTCAGCCAATAGTGTTTAATATAAGACATCCACACTATTTCAGTTGTGCCAAGGGCCTTGATTTTCACCACCCTCTCAAAGATTTTTTAAAATATCTTCCTTAAGTCCCTCAGTTTTTATTTTATATGCATTGACCTCTTTCGGCATTTTTTTGCAAAGTACTTTGTTGTTTGTCTTAGTCCATTTGGGCTAAGTAACTAAGTCCATAAACTGAGTAACTTATAAACAACAGAAATGTACATCTCACAGTTATGGAGGCTGAGAAGTCCAAGATCAAGGAGCTGGCAGATTTGGTGTCTGGTGAGGACTTGCTTTCTGGTTCATAGATGGCAACTTCTAGTTGCATCCTTACGTGGGGGAGGGGATGAGGGGTTTTTCTCTGGCTCTTTTTATAAGGTCACTCTTTTGTAAGGTCACATTGAGGACTTCATCTCCACCACCTAATCACCTCCCAAAGGTCCTACTTCCTGTTATCATCACCTGGAGGGTTGGGATTCAACATATGAAATTTAAGGGGGACACAAACATTCAGAAGATAGCAGTGTATGTCCAATTTAGGTCTTTGGCCCTGTCATCCTCCCCACTCCCTGCCCCCCCTCCCATATGCTTTCTGTAGGCAACACTTTTCTGACCTCTTTAAAAATTCTGTCTTCTCCTTTACCTTGTAAAAGCATAGTTTTAAGCTTGCTGCACAACCAATTTTGTGCTGTATACTAAATGAGTTATTTTATATACAGCACAGAGCACAATGTCCAGATTCCTTATGTATTTATTTCAGCCTTCCTTATTCCAGAAGACACTCATAAATTTGAAACACAAAAACATTAAATTGTGAAACATTTCTGTATTTGTCAAGCCATAGCTTCATTTCTCTTCTGGAAGGTAGCATAAACTACTTTTGATGGAGTTACCCTGTTTGATGGGACAAGAAAAAAGGTCCCCATGAAGATGAGCAGAAAATCATTTCTTTTGTATATACCAGGCAGTTTGAGGCTTTTTGGTGGTAACCCAGACCAAGGCAGATTATTGTGTCCTTGTTTCCACCAATATCACTTGGCTGTGTTGTAGATTAAAAACAAACAAACAAACAAAAAAAACTCTCTAAACCTCAGACTGGGACAGTTCATTTTCTGATAGCTGGGGGACTCTTGTGAACAAATGACAGAAAGGTTTTCAGATAGTCTCTTAGCTTTGGCTTTTATATGTCTTCAGAGTCAGTGCCAGAATCTTCAGAGATGTGATCAAGATCATCCTAAGTACTAGGAAAAAAAATCCATCTTTTAAAATTTGGGTTTGATCTTTATGTTTGTCACTGTCTCAGAATTGCTGAAATGACTAGAACAGGGTCTTTGGAGTAGAAGAATTTGGGCTTCTTAGTTCTATCCATATAAATAAGGAAGAAGCTCAACAAGGAATCAGACCAGGGTCTGGGAGATTGATGTCCTGGAGTGGGCCTGTGAGGTTAGGTGAGGTCGAAGATCAACCTAAAGGAGCTGGTTAGGTCATTAACTGGAACAGCATTTGGCAGAAGTAACCATGAGAGACAAGATGCATAGTGCTATTGCTTGATGATGATGTTGGGTTGGAATGTCGTCCAGTAATCTGATTCACGTATGTGTGTGTGTGTATTCAAGGAAGGTGGGAACGAAATGTTACAGCTATGGTTCTGTTCTCAGGATAGCTTGTGTTAAATTTTACAACAGGGATTTTGTGTGGGGAACGTTAAATTTGAAAACAAATGTGAATACGCCTGTAACATGTAGTGAACGTCTCCTATTTTCAAAATTCCTCTTTGCACTTGACCTTTGATAGTGAACAGTTTGGACCTGGTACATGAAATTCCACTTGCTCTGTGGCTGTCAGTGTTTTGTGGTCTTTAATCAGTTCTGCATGTCCCTCAGTCTTCCTTTTCCAAGACAGCAAGACTTCGCTGTCTGCTTGATCTGTCGACTGTAGTTTATACAGTTTGTTTCTTTTCTTCTTTTTTGAACACCCCAAAATACACCATGTTGTCTGTTCTCCCTCATGCGAGGTGGTGCCCATGTGATCTTCACAGTAACCCTGTGAAGCATAATTACCCATACTTCAGGGATGAGAATAAACAGCTAGCATAATTTAGCTTTCTTCATAGAGCTGAGGCAAAACCCAGCTCCCCTCACCCTCAGGCCAACTCTTTTGAGAGATTATGACACTACTGTCTTTGGTTTAGCAGCTAGAATTCTTTTATAGTTTGGGAAAGATATGGGACCTCCATGAGTGGGTGCTAGAATATAGACTCCCACACCCTCATGTCCTCTGTTGCTTCTGTATATTAGAGCTGCTGATGGAATAATGTCCTTAGAGAAGCCTTAAAATTTTCCAGGTTTTGATTTTCTTCTAATGAGGTCAAACTCACGTAGCATAAAATTCACCATTGTAAAGTGTACACTTCAGTGGCAGTTAGTACATTTGCAAAATCGTACAACCACTACCTCTATTTAGTTCCCAAATATTTTCAACACCCTAAAAGAAAATCCTGTACCCATTAAGTAGTCACTCCCTATTCCCCCCTCCACTCATCCCCTGGCAACCACCAATCTGTTTTCTGTCTTCTGTTTTTGTGTTTTATAGTAATAGAGTATAGCCACATTAAAGAATGGGCTATAACATGATGCAGTTATCCCAATGTTAAAAGAGAAGATAGGATCTTAGGGGCTAGAACGTCTTTTATATTATTATCAATCAAGGAGGTGGGTTTTAAAGAATAACACTGCATCTTGCTTTATCTTTCCTTTAGTAATGAAAAAAGATTTTAGTTTTCTAAAACACTTTTGACCTGACTTTCAAGAAGTAACTAGATGTATTTTATGTTTAAGCAGGTAGCTAGGTAGTTAAAATATATTAATAATTAATTGATGAACTGTTTTCTTTCATTTTAAACTTTCTTTTTTTTTGGTGACTCTCAGCCACAATCTGGGGGAAAAAATTGGAAAATTTATGGATTACTACCTCATTTTAAGTACATCATTCTATTTTTTTTCCTTAGAGGGAAATATTTTTGAAACACTGATTGAATATTTATTATGGGAAGATGAGTGTACCAGGCATTAAAAAGAGAGTGAAGGAAACATGAGGTGCGGTCTTTTTCTCACACATTGGAGGGTAGTTTTTGTCTTTTTAGCAGGATTTTTGCTTCATGAATTTTTGTTGGTTCTTCATTACAGTATTAAAGTTACTTTCAGAGGGCCAGATCTCATAAAATGCCAGGATATCAAGTAGAAAATTGAACTCCTTGGCTCAAATCAATTGCATATTATGTTAGGAGACAAGGACTTCATGAAAGCGCTTCATATAAAGGGGCAGGACCTGGATTTTCCTTTGATTCCAGATTTTAATATCTACTGCCAGTACTTAATAGTAAAAAGACATGGCTTCACATGTATTTTTAATTTCCTCAAGTTTGAAAATTGCATGAGTCTTAAACTGGCCCTTAGAAGTGGATTTCAGAGTTGGCATTTAAAATATAAAAATCCCAGAACCTCCAAGTGGGGGGTCAACTGGAGTGTCATTTTCAGGAACCAGCAATATTTACACTGTTCTTTGTTCAATATTTTATACAGTTTTCATTTGGTAAATCTGGTTGTTATTAAAGTGACAAAGCTAATGGAATTACCTGCTGAGGTGCTCTCTCCCTGGAAGGCACCTCAAACAAAACCTTTCATTTACTGAGGGGAGATCATCATGAAATCCTGCCTCATAAGAGGACCCCCTCAGGGTTGAACTGGAACACTCCTCCATCTACCTGAGTGTCACTTGGCTTTAATCCTTGACCCCGTCTAGATGCCTGTCAGCCTCTAGCTTGGGTTCATTTCAAGAGATATGCCTTGGCTTTTCTCTGTGTTAAAGAACAAAAAAAAAAAAGGCCAGGTGCGGTGGCTCCTGCCTGTAATCCTAGCACTCCGGGAGGCCGAGGTGGGAGGATCGCTGGGGGTCAGGAGTTCAAGACCAGCCTGAAAAAAAGTGAGACCCTGTTTCTACAAAAAATAGAAAAAATAAAATTAGCTTGGCATGGTGGCACATGCCTGTAGTACCAGCTACTCGGGAGGCTGAGGCAGGAGGATGTCTTCAGTCCAGGAGGCTGAGGTTGCAATGAGCTATGATGACGCCCCTGCACTGTAGCCAGGGAGACAGAGGGAGACTCTGTCTCAAAAAGCAAAACAAAACGAAACAAGTAAACAAACAAAAAAAAACTTTGTGGAGTTTTTTTCTCCCTATGGTTGTGCTAATCTTGAGCTAGCCACAGTTTGGCCTTTTTCATGTGTGTAGAAAAGGGTGTTAATACACCAGGTTACAGGTTAGAATCTATCATTTCCTGTGACTATGTCTGGTTCAATGTATCTTGGGGTGGTCTGCATGGAGGCAGGAGGTATGGGGTGGGTGAGGCATTGCCTTTTTAAATCAGCATTCCAGATGATTCTGATGTAGATAATGGGCAGACCACACTTTGAGAAACACTGTCCTAGCCTGTTGAAGTCATTTGGGGCCTTGATTTTGTCACCCAGTGTATTTGTTGTCCTTCCCAGTTTTGAATCATGTGAACATTTAGTGAGAAGTCCATAACCTAATCCAAGCCTTTAGGAAAAATGTTGATGGATACAAGACTGAATTCAGAGCCCTGAGGCAAGCCACTAGAGACTTCTCTCCAGGTTGACGCTCTGCCTTGTGAAGACTGAAATTCAATCTGTTTTAAACCTCTTTCTTTGGCTTGTCATTTGGCCCATATTTTCCTTATCTTGCCCTCTAGGATCTCATGAGAGATTTTGTCAAATGCCTTGCTGACATCCAGATATGCCAGATCTACAGAATTTCCCTGATCCACCAGCTCAGCAAACACATTTTAAGAAACAGGGAAGAATTAAAAAAAAAAAAAAAAAAGAGAAGGGGAAACAAATTGAAAAAAGTAAAAGAGAAATGAGATTTAATTTGGCATGATATTTCTTCTGCTAATCCAAAGATATAAATTTGAATCAACAAATTTCTTCAGTTATTTCATCTGGAACTCTCAGATTATAAGGTATACTTCACAGCGGTCACTAAAGCTTAACAAAGAAATCCACGTACATTTTACAGAGAGGTTTCCCCTCCCCACAGGAACATGTGCTGACCTAAGTATGACAAATCATTAATACCAGCCTCCTTTTTTGTGTGATGGGAAGAGGGTGGGTGTTAACCCTGAAGCAGTGATTTTGGGGAGGGGTGCAGAGAGAGGTGTTTCCCTGTAAAAATCTCTGAAGGCTTCATGCTGGTCATTCCTTGCTTTCTCATCGTGAGTAAGACACCCTGAGGGAGCGTGCCCCCTTCTACCATCATTGCTAAGAAGGTCCCTGATAAGTTTGTCTGTTCCTCTCATGTATTTGGGAGGGGAGGAAACAGGTAGAGTTGTTACCCTGAAGAGAAAGGGAAATTCTTGAAGCACATTTGAATGATAAAACAATTATTTCTCATCAATTTATTTTTAGAAAAAGGGAAGCAAATAGTAGGAATAGGTGTGTCTTAGAATTCTGACCATGAAACCACAGAAAAGAACTTTTACTTAGAGAACTCACTTAAGCTAATTCCTCCTCCAGCCCTCTGCTCCACTTGTGAAAATCTAAAGCAAACCAAATTTCAGCACATATGGAAGCCAGAGTACTTGGTGTCAGGGAGGCCATGCACTGCTATCATCCCTGGAAGACTGATGGTTCAAAAGCTCAGCTGATGTATCTCCTGATGCACAGATTGTAAAAGTGGGGGAAGCAAATTAATTATATTCAAAAGGAATTTAAAGGAGACTAATCAGTGCAGTGGAAGAGACTGGGAGCTGTTTACAGATACGCCGAGATGTAGAAAAATCAGTATTGGCTTTGTCTGGAAGAAGGAGGGGGGCTCTTCTCCTCTAGCTAATTAAAACGGGCTTATCTGTAAATTTAGTTATTCATAAAGCTTGCTTCCACTGAGCTGCTATTTTTCTAATGGGTTGGGAAGGCTGGGTTTCTGTAAATGTGGGTCAGCCATGTGATTAAGTGACCCAGATTTCTGCAGACACCCGGAAGAAAGAGCAGAGAGAGGATCCACCAGCTCCTGGCTGCACAGAGCAGCGTGGCCACACCTCGAGCCTACTCCATATGCTGACGGCAGAACTTGAACTTGGATGTTTTCACTTGGAAATCACATCGTAGTATTCTGCCTAAAACAAGCAGCACCAACTACTGGGTCTTTCTGTTTATTCTCAATTAACCTTTTCTAAAGAGACCTTTTAAGCATTTAAATTATGGTACATCTTTTTAGGTTGTGGCTATGGTTGGGATAGCTGGCAGCCTGCGACACGGGCTGGTGTCCTTAAGTGTCCATTGGTGGAGAGTCTGGAAGTGGACTCACGCTGATTTTAGACAGCTCATCTCATTAGCATTTTATTACCTCTTTGCACATTTTCTCTATAATGCAGCAACTGTTTTCATCGCCTGGTCAGCCAGGTTTTTTTTCTGTTGTAGTCAAGATTACATGATTTACAGTAGGAAAACTAGAAAAGATGAATAAGCAAAACACAAAAGAAAATAAAATTTAAAAGTGAGAAAATAAAACTTACCCTTTGCACTACCACTCAGAAATAACCATTCTTATTATTTTGAGGCAGCAAACAAGAGGCAGAGTTGCTACCTGGTTGGAAATGGCAGCTCTGCCACCCCTCGGCTGTGGGATTCGGGCAACTTACTCGATCTTTTTGTATGTCAGTCTCTTTGTTGGTAAAATATGAATTCCCACCTCAAGAAAATGCATTGAAACACGTGAACATAGTGAACATTCAATAAATGTTTGTTGGAAAAGACATTGAACGAATGCTTAGATGAAGTGTTTCCCATGTGGTGTAAGGTTGTTTATGTATCTAGTCCCTAGTTCATTGCCTACAGCAACACTGCAAACATAATGGCACTTGCTTAATCCAGTGTGTAGGCGATAAGTACTGTGTAAGTGTTAGTTATTAGTGCCTGGCACATTATTCATTAGATATTTGTTGAATGAATAGATGTCAGTCACTGCCCTTGGGTAGTTTAAACTTGACGGAAGACAAGAGAAGATTCATGAAACAATAAATAAGTTGTGAGCCACTTAGTGCCCAATTTGTGGGGAGAGCTCCCAAGGGGCTATTTTATTTGGGGGTTTCCTTGGAATGTTCAATTGATTAAACTAGTTGCATTACAGCTTGAGTGTTACTGGGTAATAGATCTGAGGCCTGATCCTAGATCATCCCGCCACAGAAGTGGAATATGTCAGGGCTTCATTCATTCATCTGCTTCCTTTTCTTTTCAGCAAGCATTTCCTGAGTGCTTACTGAGTGGCAGGAACTGTGTCAGATTCTAGAGATCCAAAGACATTTGCTGAGGCCACTGTCTGGTTAGGGAGACTCTGGCCCAAAGGGGAATTACAATGTACTGTGATAAATGGTAATAGCCTGCAATGTCAGGGACTGTGGGAGTTGGGGGGGGGTGTGTGTGTGAGAGGGAGAGAGGGGCTGTCAGAGCACCCTTCTCACAAAAAGGACCAGTTGGAACCAAGTTCCAATAGGGGAATGGGTATTAGCCTTATGTGTTAGGCGGGGCTCATTACCAAGGAAGGACACAGGAGTAGCACTCTCGAAGTGCTAGGCGGATGAGCTCACATGGCTAGCAGTCTGGGGTGAGGAGGGGTAGGAGGGGTCTTTCTTTAAGTTTAATGCTGAATGGGGGTGGTTCCCATTAAATGGTTTTTAAGCTGGTAGTGACATGATCAGAGCTGCGTTTTGGGAAACTAGCCAAAGGCTGTAGGGCAGGGCCTGGGGAGGTGGGGGAGTGGTAGTGGGGGAATAGACTGGAGCCAGGAAGACTCCTTGCAGGAAATTCAGAAACAAGGGACTGGAGTAAGGGTGGGGCAGCAGGGATGAAGGGAAGGAACCAATGCAAGATATTAAGGAGGGAGAGTTCACAGAATTTGGCAACTAATGGATGTGTCTGTGTGCGGCTTAGATGGTTCTCAAGTTTCTGGCTTGTCATGGTGTGCGTTGAATGGTGAGACCTTTTATCTAGATTAAAAATATAGGAGAAAGAGCAAGGTTAAGGTGGAAAGATGATGTGTAAGTGTATTTTGGTGACCCACTGGCACATCAGACAGAGCTTCCAAGCTGTGGTGGCACCGAGAGGGAACCGCCATGGAGGGAACCTGGAAAGCATGGATTTCTTCATACAGAGTTTCTTCTTCTAGTTGGATCAATATATATCTCTTGATTTTTCCTCATTAAGGAGCTTCAGGAACTAAGTTCTGTCTTCTTAGAGTAATTGTTCTGTCAATAAGGGACCATAGTATGCTGTCCTTGTTTTAAATACAGTACAAAGATCTCTTATGGTGAAGGGACTTAATCGGAACAACTAATTTCCATTTTGGGGCTTTTTGCCAGGCTATTTGAGGTAGCACTAGGAAGCAGAGAGAAGTAGATTAACACTGACTATACTTTTTGATGTTTTTGCTTCAAGTGATAAAGTAATGAAATTTTTATGATTTCAGCAGGCATTGTGGACGTGTCACAATTGTTTATCTGTTTTTTTTTTTCTTTAAGTAAAGGAAGTGAAATTCTTTGAAGAGCTGTGCTTTCACCTGTGCTGAATCTATCTGGTGCTGCTCTTCCTCCCCCTTCCCAGACCCCCATTTCTAGGTCAGGTCATGTTAAATATGTACACTGTCCAGGGCAGATGCTTCCTGATTTCCTGACATCACTAAGGGTAGAAGGTAATGCTTACTGCTCATTTGTTTTACAGTGCTCAACGCCTCAGGTCAAGATATTTCCTGGAAGAGAAATGGTAGGGAAGCAATATGCAGAAACATGAAGACATGGCTATAATTTATTTAATTGTTCTAAAGTTACATATCTCAGACATGGCAGGATAAAGAATTGGGTTCATGTTTCAACAGCATGTATTTAAGACCTATTATTGTGTACCAGATATGAGGGCAAATTTCCTTGTCGGGGGATAAAGGATTGCATATATAGAGAAACAACAGGGCATGGTAGTTCTGACCAAAGAAGCTTATTAACTTCCAGGGGAAGATGAGTTTCAAACAAATACATGCAAAGCAGTGAGAAAAGTACCATAATAGAAGTATATCCAAAATAGTATGGAGGTTCAGAACATAACTGCCTGGAGAGTGCTAAGAAATTCTTAACAGAGGAATACTTTGTGGACAGTTTATATGCTTGCCTATCTTGTTTGGACCAGATGGCAGACTTGTTGAAGGTCATGTCCCTTTCCCTGAACTGGACTTTCTTTCCTTTTTATCTGTGCTTCTCCAGATGCATTTGCTGCTTTGGCTTTGTATGTCACTTTCTTAGGTATGAATCTTTTTTTCCTACACTCTCCTGGAGCATCTTCAGGGCAAGATCCCTGTCTGTTTAACTCTCTATCCCTGCCATGCCCAGCAAGTGCCATAGTGGCACATGAAATCTTACATTTTATTCTCAGAACAGCCTTGTAACATTGATGTTGTTATTAGCACCATTTTTAAAGATAAGAAAACTAACAGAGCATTGAAAACTTTTCTCAAGGTATCTTAGTCAGTTTGGGCTGCTTTCATAAAATGCCATATACTGTGTGGCTTAAACAACAGAAATTTCATTCTCACAGTTCTAGAGGCTGGGAAGTCAGGTATGAGGATGCCAGAATGGTTGGATTATGGTGAGGGTCCTCTTTCTAGATCGCAGATGACTGTCCTCACATGGAATGGAGAAAGAGACAGGGAAGCAAGCTGTCTCCTGTCTCTTTTTATAAGGGCACTAATTACATTCACGAGGGCTCCACTCTCATGACCTAATTACCTCTCAAAGGCCCCATCTCCTGATATATCACATTTGGGGTTAGGGTTTCAATGTGAATTTTGGGAGGACACAAACATTCAGTCCATACCCTAAGGGCACACAACTAGTTAAGCTAAACCAAGACCAGATCCCGGTCTTTGGACTTTAACTCTTAAACTCTTTTCACTAAATGACCTTATTCACTAGCATCCCCATATTTGGAGACAAGTGTGGGATTACATCCTTGTGGATGCTCTGTGAAAAATGGACCAATACACATAGGGTGCCTTACTATCCTAGTTTGGGTTTCCTAGAATTTGAATTTAGGGAGGCTGCTTGTGAGGAGCGCTGGTGGAGTTGTGAAGAATAAATTCAAGAAAGGAAGGCAGCCAATAAAGGACATGTTATTAGCTGTTTACCACGGTGAGTAACTGGGCCTTAATCCATAGGAGACACTCTGGGAAGTGGTGTAAGACACAGTTCAGAGTCATTCCCTTCAAGGGCTGAGGGAACTGGGGAATTGAGGCGCCATGACCATTCAGTCATAGGTTGGGGATTGCTGGGCATTGGAAGGATTAATTCTCTGGGACATGCAGCCTGCTACGAAGTGGTAGAGTGGCTTTAATTAGTTCCAGAAAAAAACCTCAGACTTGAAGATGTAGATGCAGCAGGAAGTCATGCAGAGCATCTTGAGATGGTGAGGTCTTAGGAATGTTAGTGAGGCACTGAGAGTGTCTTCTGTGCCTTCCGCCCTCCTTGCATGGATACAAGCTCACAGATGAGTTTCTTGGGCACCTGGCTTTTGTCCATAAGGGACATAACAGTGATGACTGCTGTTCTCTGTCCTGGCTTCAGACTAAGGACTCATAAACATCTCTACTGATACTTACAACTTCATAAAGTAAGTTATTCTTATTCTTATTTTATAGGTGAGAAAAACGTGGACGAACTTCAAATTGAGTTTGGGAGAGAAGGCTTACATGCAAGGAAAGTCAAATAAAAATAGATTTAAATAGTAAAGACTAATGGTATTAGAATAGAAATATCATAAGGCAGAACAGATTCAGTTGCCAAATGCATGGCACATAATAACTACCACTTATTGTGTGGTATGGATGTGACATATTCTTAAAGCACTTTGTAATAATTTAATCTTCATGGTAGCAGTTAAAAGTGAGGACAATTACTTTTCCCTTTTACTGATAATCGACTGGAGGCACAGGGAAGTTAATTGCTGATGAAGAGAGTCAGAGTAGGTGTCAGGTCTCTGGGCTTACTCTGTTAAATACTATGGAAGTACAGCAGTGCAACACTTTGCCCTATTAAGTTTTGAGTTTTTCTTCTCCACACTGTCTATGTATACTCCTTCTAATCAGCCAGTGTCTTCACGTAACCTTGTGGAAAATCAGAGGCATTCCAGGCAGGGAGCAGAGTAAGTGGGAGACATGTCCATAGAAAAGCAGAGAAAGCATAGGAAAAAACGCTGTTTGTTTTTTTTTTTTAAACTTCCAAAATAGGTTTTTGAAGTTCACATCAAAAATGACAGCTTTAAAAAAAAAGTTTTTGATCTTAAGAGCTAAGTTTTGTTGGGAGAAGAAAAGGATCCTGAAATTAAAAAAAAAAAGTTATCTTAAAAAGCCAGGAATAGATTGGAAAGAGACTAGAGGAAGATCTAAAAGCTTTTCTCTCCTGACACAATCTTCCCAAGACTAGGATCCTTCAGTGAGTAGAGGAGAGTTAGATGGGCTTGAGCAGGGAGCAGAGTTCTTGGGCTGCCATGGTGGGCCTGGGCCTGGGCTAACCCTCGAGGAGAGAAGCAAAGCCAAGGGCCAGCCGTGGCCATCTCTGGGAGCCCAACCCACATGTGCCCTCCTTCACCTTTGGAATGAGTACCTTAAGTCACCTGTGTCAAGGAGCCACGGTGATTGCTCACCACGGCTTGTTGGGCCTTCCATGGATGGCTGTCTCCATGTTGCTTGCGGATCGTCCACCAGAATCGAGATTACCCCCATCGCTCCAAGATCGTGCTGAGCCGTGATGTGAACCACCCAGTTTGGGCATTCTCCTTTATAAAAAGGGGAATAAGACCCAGGGCTCTCAAAGCCTGAGTCATATGATCCAGGATACCGGAAAGCCTTGCAAAGGAAACTCAGTGCTTGCCTGGCTGGGACTGACTATATTTCTGGAGTGAAGAGTACTCTAAGGTGGCTTCCTGGAGCAGACGGAACTGAAGCAGGACCTTCAGGGATGTATAGGAGCTGGGAGGACTGCGGGTGAGAGAGCCTTGGAGGTGGGGGGCGCAGAGTGAGCACAGGTGTGGTGGTGGAAAAGCATAGTTAGTGTTGTGCTAGTGCTTCATTCTTGGCTCTTGAGTGCCAGATTGGGATTTAGACATCAGCTCAGTTTGCAGGCATTGGGAAGCCACTGAAGCTATCTTTCGTTTGTTTCCTTGTTGATTTTTATAATGCCTTGATAAAATCCTCTATTAAGCATTTCACATGGTACTCACTTAATATTCAAAAACAACTCCAGAGAAGATAGCAACTCCATGTAGCCTAAGGCTACATAACTGAGAAGAGGTAGAACTCAGCGGATTTGATTTTACATCCATGTGAAACAAAATCTCGTGCTCTCCTAACTCTACAGAACTGTCCGTCAGACTCTCCTCCACCTTGGATAATGCTGGAATCCAGAATAGTCGTACTCTCTTGGAATCTAGTGGACAGTGTTTAGGAACCAGACTTCTTCCTGCAACCTTGCCAATAAGCATGCATTCCTAACACCTCCACTCCCCAGAAGTTTTTCTCACTTGGTTATTCTCAGGTTGTGTGGCTTCTTGTTCTCCTAATTTCTACCATGACTGGAGAGTGAAATCAGTGTCTGTCACCCATGAGCTTGGGCCTCAAGGCTGTAGGCAAATAGTTCTTTATCTCAACATTTTAGTTCCTAGGTCTGCACTTTGTAAAAGATCAGTGTGTGTAATCTTTTATTGTCACTTCTTCAGAGTAACTTCATTCCTGTGTTAAGGGAGGACAATGTGTATTCTTTACTATGGATCCTTATTTATATGTGGTTTGGATCTGTATTTTGTCAGCTCGTTAATTTGTCTGTGTTTCATTTGGTTAATGACATGTGGACTAAGCAAATGTTTGACATTGAAAACAGATAGCTCAGCAGTTTTGTGCTTTTAGATCATTTACTCATTCCATCCTAGAAATTTATCTAAATTAGTGTGACAGTGGCCGTGTTTCCTCATATTTGTACCTGTCCTTTCTGGAGTTATATTTGGCACCTCAGAGTTAGGAATGGGATCTGTCAACATCAACAATCCTTTGAGATGGACAGGACAAATGTCCCAGTGCTTGTTCATAAATGAGGAATCCACAATACACAGAAGTTACATTACTGTCTGGTGGGGTGGTGATGATGGCTTGGAACGCTTGCTATGTCCATTCCGTTGGCATTTGGCCTCATGCTCTGGGTGGAAGTGACTCAGACTTTGTACCATCATAATACCCAACCCTCCCCACAGAAACACACATGAGCAGGCACACACACATTATATTCCAGCCAAATTGAACCATGCTTATTTTCCAGAATGTTCCATACATTTTTCTTACCTGCAAGCATCTGCAGATGTTGTTCTTATTGTTAATTATAACAATAATAATGAGAGTGATAGCTGTCAGTTATTGAGTACTAAGGTCTTTACTCACATTTTCTTTTTTTTATTTGAGAGAGAGAATCTCGCTCTGTCACCCCTGGTAGAATGCAGTGGTATCATTGTAGCTCACTGCAACCTCCAGCTCCTGGGCTCAAGCGGTCCTCTTGCATCAGCCTCTTGAGTAGCTGGGGCTACAGGCGCCTGCCACAACACCTGGCTAATTTTTCTACTTTTAGTAGAGATGGGGTTTCACTCTTCCTCAGGCTGGTCTCGAACTCCTGAGGTCAAGCAATCCTCCCACCTCGGCCTCCCAGAGTGTGAGGATTACAGGCATGAGCCACTGCACCCAGCCATTTTCTTATTTAGTTTTACTATTTTCTCATCTTAAGAGGCAAAGGACTAAGGCTTGGGGCAGTTGGTGAGCCAGGACCCATTTCTCTCTGACTCTAAAGTTGCTCCTTCTGCCTGGGCTGTGCTTCCTCCCAGGCCACCTGGCTGACCACAGTTCATCCTGAGGACTCAGGGTATCCATCTCTTGCTCTCAACACCTCCCAGAGCCCCCAGTCTATACTGAGTTCTGGCACCCTGCAGTGTCTACACCACCCTATACCATATTGTATCACATTGCACACTGCACTGTATTGGCTGGTTTACCTGGCTAACTGCTTTTCTAGAGGCAGGGAATGCCACATCTGTCTGGCTTTGGATTGTGTCTCCAGGCTGAGTACAGACTGCCATTGTTCAGTAAAAATGGAGTGAGTGGATGAAAATGACTTGGCAGTAGTGGCAGGAGAATGCCCCCCAGAAGCCCTCGGCCATCTTGAGGTTGTTACTCTTGAAGTCCCTCCTCCTCTAGCCCATAGTTGGTGATCAACAAATATTTGTTGAGTGATTGAATGAGTCTGATGAAGATGAGTCTGAGCAGTTTGTGATGGGGAGCTTCTGGGACCTGGCAGTGCCTCTGGTGGGGCTGGGGAAGAGGGAAGAGGTAAGAGAAGTAGTGGGTAGGGATGGGGGGGTCTGATCTCATCTCTGAATTGCTAACAGGACGTCTTTTCTTTAGTCTTTGTGAGTTCCTGTTTTCTGAGTGTATCCTAAATGTCAGAGTTATGTAGAAGAAGAACAAACTAGTTCTCTAGTTGCTGTTTCTTTTCCAACTGACTTTTTACCATTAGAGACCTATGGAAGCAAACCTTACCTGATTTTGTGTGCATAGGTGTATATGTGTATGTGCGTGTATGTGCATATTCATGTGTGTCTCTCTGGGGATTAGAGAGGGGTTCTGTTTTGCCACCAGCCTCTCTTTGAAAGGTGTTGCTGTCATCACAGTGAAACATGTGGCATCAAAGCAGCAGTGGCAATTATGCTACCATTTGGATGTCTGTGCTATGGCAGCATCTGCTGATGCTTTGAAACTCTTCTGCCAGGATTTCGCCTGCCAAACCATCTGAACCATATGTTCCCATCAGCAGGAATACCCGCATCCCAAGTCTTTCAGGGGTGAGGCATCGTAGATCAACGACCGACATCTCGATCTGGATAAGCACAGCTTGTGTTTGGCTCTGATAACTGAGGGGAGGGGATGGGATGCTTTGCAATTTGATTTCAGAAACAGTAAGTATTAAAAAATAATGTTAAATTTACTTCTGATCCGCAATAGCTGACAGTGTAATTAATGATTAATTAATTACAGCAAGTACAGTATTTTTCCAAGGCCTAATCTACTGGCTTGTTGTTAGTGAGAAGCATAATTAAACAGAATAGCATGAAGGGCTTCACTCGGAAGCAGTTGTTTTCCTAAGTGGCAGCAGAGTTTCTTAACTTCTGGTTGGAGAGGATCTCACTTTCTGTTGGCACTAACACAGAAATTTTATATGCTACTGACGTGTTATCTTGCAATATCTCAAGAATTGCTCTTGATTGCTGTCCAGTTTTTGCATATGTACATGTCATATTTTCCACCCCTCTTCCTCCTAAAGAAGGGATATGGCTGTCAAGGTTATAGACTGATTGTTCTATTCCTTTGCACTCCAAGGAACCCACTACAGCATCAGACACTTAGGAGGTGCCCAATAAATCACTCAATGAAAGAATAACATTGGCAAATAAGATTTATTGAGGAGGCATTCTGGTATGCTCAAGTCACTGATTATAAAAATGCAAACTTTTATCAAGCAAAATCTTTACCTTATTTCTACATATAACAAGAATTAATGCAGAAAATGCTTTCATTTTCAAATTGAATCCATAGTCCTTCCAGTTTCTTGGACAGTCCATAATTAATAGGAAATTTTTTTTCTAAATATATATGCCTTAGAGTATTTATTTGTACCTACTTATACAGATAAAGGCTAATGGAATCTTTTAAAGTGGTAAAAGTTTTTAGTTATTTTCGTACTCCTTCCTAACTCTTTTAATGAAAACACATTAATTATATCCCCCAGGATTCGGCTCCCAGAATTAAGGCAGGTATGTCTGCTTTGTTTTCTGTCATGCCCATTGGCTAGAAGAATACCTGGCACATAGTAGGTGTCGAATATTTGCTGAATGAATGAATGAAGCCCAAATCCTTTCAACCCCAGTTGAGAGTGGTATGCAGTAACCATTTTCCTGATTAATACTATTAATTAAAATATTTTCAGGATTACTGAAGACTTTTTCCTACAATTTTACTAGATTTATTCCCTTTTGGTCCTTCACTGATTTTTTGTTTTGTCTTTCTGTAAAACTAAAAGACTTGGGGTTTAAATAGGCACTTGAATTAATTGACAGTATTGATATTATTCAGCACGTAGAGTCTGACCTATCACATAGTGGGTGCCCAGTAAGTATTTGTTGAAATGTCACAACCTGTCTGATTGTCTAGCAGCTCTGTACTCTACATGGACCCCTTTTTACTCGTTAGTATTTATAAAACAAGACTGTGTGCAATTAGGCCCAGGTCTTTCATACCAGCTTCATGTCTTACCATTGTCTGCCCAGAGTCCAGCACTCCAGCCTCACCACAGTTCTCACTGTTCTACAAAGACGCTCTTTTCTTTCTATGCCTTCCTTTTCTCCCTGCTTTGCATCCTTATGACCCAGATTCAGTGTCACCTTTTCTGCTCTCTTCCTTGGCCGTTCCTGGCTCTTTGTTTCTCCTTCTGAGTTAATATTTAGTGAGTTGTACTGCAGTGTACACTCATCTGGTTGTCTCTCCCCTTAGGGGAGTCCAGCCTTTTCACCCTGTCTCCTCTTCCCTGCAGCCATCCCACCCTGACACCTAGTCATCACTGGCATATTCAAGACACTGTAAATGTTTACAGAAGGAAAAGGTGATAGCTTCCCTCACATACAAGGGTAGGTTTAAATAGGAGTTGCAGCTGATAAATTTGAGAGCAATGGCACACTTCCATGAGCCAGGCATTTTACAATTTTAATCCTCAGGAACTCTGAGAGATGAGTATGGTCATGAGTCTACTTTATTCTGAGGAACCAGAGACATGGAGCTGCTGAGCGTAGCATTGAATTGTGACTAGGCGCAAACCAGGGTTGTTTACTTGTGTAAACCTTTGCCATCCTACTAGCTCTACTGCCGCGCTGTCTTACGTTATGCAGGTATTTTATGTTAGTGAGAGGGGCAGAATTTGAAAGTCCATACACTTGTTCTCGTCCAGCCTGGCAATGGGAGATCCCGTTTGTGTACATGGGTAACACTGTGGAGTGCTTTGTTGCCAGCAGGAATTGGGCACTGAGGTGTGGTGTGAATCAACCACCTCTCCTAGCCCCCAGGTGGAGAACAGCCAGGGGGCCCCGTGAAATGCTGGGCTGAGATGAGAAACACCAGCTCAGACATCAGTCATGTCGGGTCTCCCCATCTCATTATCCTGTTCTTAGTGACAGAATACATCATTGAGTTTTGTTTTGTTGTTCCTTTGCTCCCTTTATGGGCCAAATATCTTTATAAATAAAAGACATTTGGCAATAATGCAGTTTTTCTCAGTCAGTGATAATATGGTCCTATATTATAGGAATTTTGAGCCACTTCACTTGTGCCACCAATGTGCACTACACTAGACTAGCAAGGCTAAAAATGTTCACAAAATGCTTTTTGGTTTGGCCTTTATTAAAAAAAAAATTAACTGGGATTTTTTTTTTATTTGGGCATTAACAAATACATTTGGCCAGATGTTAAAAGTTAATTTCTAAGGGATGGAGAGATCTTGTTTATGGTATGTGAAGGAAGCTTAAAGGGAATTAGTTTAATTGTGTCAGAATATTAAGCAATCTTCTGCCGTCTGCTGTCAGCAGCACATGGGTCCCTTAAGGTCTGCTTTTCCATTACTCTGACTTTCTCCCTGTCTAGATGGAGTTCCCAATATCATTAACATGCCTCACATAGTTTCTTTTGAAGCTTTAGCTGGGTTAAATCATTTCTACTTAAGCAAAATGGACTGGCTAAAACCTTTTCCCCAAATACCTGCCCAAACCAGCTATTTTTGTTTCCTCTTGCAAGGGACACATGGCCAGTACATCACCAGACTACCAGCTACTCTATTTGACTGTGCTGCTCTTTCTACCCATCTTCCTAGAAAAGCTGATTTTTCTCAGGAACTGCCCTGCATCCCCCACCCTGCAAACCCTCTGCCTCTTGTCCTTTTTCACGTTCTTTTTTTGCCTGCCTCCTGTCTTAAGGGATTGCCCAGCTAGGTATCAGTGACAATCTATTTGCCTGTGTTATGAAACACTGTTTTACAAACTTCTTTTGGCCACAATCCACGGTAGGAATTAGATTTTACACTGTGACCCAGAACACACACACAAGCACACGCACATGCTCATACATGCAGGAACATGCACACACACCTCACAGAGGCTTTTATAAGACAATATTGTATTTGTTTCCTAGGACTGCCATAACAGTGTACCCAAAACTGGGTGGCTTAAACAATAGAAGCTTACTGTCTCACAGTTCTGGAGGCAAAAGTCTGAAATCAAGGTGTCCACAGGGCCATGTTGTCCCTGACAGCTTTGGGGGGAGAATCCTTCCTTGCCTCTTCTGGCTTCTGGTTACTAGCAACCCTTCCTTGGGTTCCTTGGCTTGTAGCTGCATCACTCCAGTCACGTGGTTGTCTTCTCCTTGTGCCTGTTCATATCATCTTCCCTCTGTGCTCTTCTGTCTCTGTGTCCAAGTTTCACCTCTTTTTGAGGACACCAGTCATAATTGGATTAGGGCCCACCCAGTGACTTCATTTCTACCTTGATTGCCTCTGCATAGACCCTGTTTCCATGTAAGGTCACATTCTGAGGTATACTTGGGTGGGAGATACTTACCCAGTTAGGACTCCAGTGTATCTATTTTTAGGGAGACACAATTCAACCCATAACAAATAAACAAACCTTAAAAAAAGCCTTAATGTTTATTCTTTTTTTTTTTTTTTTGGATTCTCCTGCCTCAGCCTCCCAAGTAGCTGGGACTGTAGACACCTACCATCACACCTGGCTAGTTTTTCTGTTTTTGTAGAGATGGGGTCTCGCTCCTGCTCAGACTGGTCTTGAACTCCTCAAGTGATCCTCCTGCCTCAGCCTCCCAAAGTGTTAGGATTACAGGTGCCTGGCCTTATTCTCTCTCCTTTTTTTGAGGCTGGGTCTTGCTCTGTTTCCCGGGCTAGAGTGCATGATCATAGCTCCCTGCAACCTTGAACTCCTGGGCTCAAGCAATACTCCTGCCTCAGTTTCCCCACTAGCTGGAACTACAGGCGGGCATCACCATACCCAGCTCTTTTTTTAATTTTGTGTGGAGACGGTATCTCATATGTTGCCCAGGCTGGTCTCAAACTCCTGGCCTCAAGCAATCCTCCTACCTTAGCCTCCCAAAGTGCTGGGATTACAGGCCTGAGCCACCACACCCAGCCTATTCTATTTTATTCTATTCTATTTTGTTCTTTTCTTTCATTTAGGAAATGTTGGTTACTTCTCACTAAATTGATTTCACATCAGTTTGAAAATACTGTTTAGGACAATGTTCAGAGTTTGAATTCTGGCTTCTCTAATTTTCAGTTTCCTCCTATAAAAAATAGAATCTTGCTTTACATGATTGTAGTGAGAATTAAGAAGAAAATATGAGAAAGTATTTGGTAAGTTAAATATAGTAAAGACAAAGTAAAAATGAGCAGAAAATTATGAGCATTAATTTTCTCAATGAAACTACATAGAATTCTTCATACGTGATGTGATCAGGACCTCTAGTCATTTTTTAATCAAAAAATTCAATGAAAGCATGGGATTATTAACAATTACATACACATATACACACATACCTTATAAGATATAAATTATACATTTATTCTAAAATCTTTTCATGTAGGAGCAAGAGTTTTGTTTCTCTTTTGTCATTGTTCTGTTAAGAGTCCCATGATTGACATTTCATATCAGCTTTCTTTCATAAAGCCCGTATCATCTACAGTTTCCTTTTGGAGTTTCTTTATAAAGGAGTGAAAATTAAAAACACAAAATTATATGGGTGTAGAATTCTGAGTAGAGCTTTCTATACCAATACAGGAAATAGTTAACTATTTTCCTGTAACGTTTTGCAATTGTATTGTCCACATCTAATTTGATGGCTGATTAAAAAAAAAATTGATTCTTGGCCAGGTGCAGTGGCTCATGCCAGTAATCCCAGCACTTTGGGAGGCCAACACGGGAGCATAGCTTGAGGCTGGGAGTTCAAGAGCAGTCTGTGCAACAAAGCGAGATCCTGTCTCTGCAAAATATTTTAAAATGTAGCTAGGTGTGCTGGTGCACACCTGTAGTCCCAGCTATTCAGGAGGCTGGGGTGGGAGGATCATTTGAGCCCAGGAGTTTGAGGCTGCAGTGAGCTATGATCATGCCACTGCACTCCAGCCTGGGTGACAGAGTGAGACCCTGTCTCAAAAAAAATTGATTCTCATTCAACTTAATTTTCTTTCAGTTCCCACTCATATTTTTTGGCTTATGAAAAATTTAATTAAAATTATAAAATGTTGTAAACATATAAAAGTGGCATGCCTAGTTTGGGGCACAAACCCAGCTGATTCTTGGTAAGCATAGTTGGTGGAAGCAGAAAAGGAGATTTCCTGGAGAAACACCTACTGGCCAGGACCCTTCATTTCAGCCACGGGTGTGGCTTCCTATTTTACAGAGGGCTCAGAGAGCAATGGGTGATTTGGTGTCCTGGTTAAGTGGCGGTGGATTAAGAGAGATTTTACATTTTAACAAACACTTACACAAATCAGTTCTCAGCCACAGACAGCCTAGATAGTTTGAGAGACTCTTGTCCAAACCGTTTGCAGCACTACCCATCTGTGTATTCGCCGCAAATGCAAGGTTTGTGATCGGGAAGGCAGATCCAGCCAACAGAAGGTACATTAAGCTTGAAACAAAACGGAAAAAGAAGTGAGTTTGATAAGTGTGTTTTTTTGTGCCTGCTGTGCTTCTTCAAGGGTGCTGTAGGTATGGACTTGGGATATGTGTGTTCTTCCCTACATGCAGAGAATACTGGCCTCTCCTGGCTCTTGCCCAGCTCCACTGAGATTGTCAGGAAGAGAATTCGTACCTCACAGCTTTCTCCACTGATAGAGGTGACTTTTTGCCTATGTCAGTATTTTTATCTAGCAAAATGGGTTTAAGGTGAACTCTTAAAAAGACAGATGTATTTACTATGAAATGTCAAGTGGTGATTTAGTAACTTAGTGAGATAATGCCAAAGAAATACATAGGAGACCTGCAGCCTGGCTTGAAACAACTAAGAGCTATTTTCTTTGTAACTGTCTTAGCCTTGGATCATTTATCCACAGACAGAATATGCTTTTGACTTTGTGTTCTTTTAAGTGTTTTCTCTGCAGATCACAGCCCTCAACAAATAGGCCTAATACTCAGAAGATAAAGTTAGTGAGAAATGGTAAGTATTGTACGTGAGCCAGATTATGCAAGAATCCAAACTAAAGATATCTGAAATTAAAAGTATTATGGGCTGGCAATAAATGGTCACATTGTCTCACATTTCTGCATTACTTATTTTTTGTCAGATGTGCATTTTCTTACAACCCTATGAAGAAGGTACTTTCTATGCAGTTTTTTCCTCCAAAGAAACTGAGATTTGGATATTTAAATGCTAGATAACTAGCAACAGGGTAAGCTACCCAAATAGAAGAGAGATAAATATAGACATTAAGTATAAGATATAATAAAATAATGAAATAAATCAATATGATCAACAAAGAGGAAGCACAAATCAGTAATATTCAAAAGAATACATAATTTCAGGTATAGTATTAATTAAAGGATTGATACAAGTATGTGCACACACTTCCCAAGATAATAACATGGAAATTAATGTGCTGGTAATTTTGAAAACCTAAATGAAATGGAAAAAATTATGGAAGCCATACAGATTTTATTTTTTTTTTTTGAGACAGGGTCTTGCTCTGTTGCCCAGGGTAGAGCAACAGGGGCTGATCTTAAACTCCTGGGCTCAAGCTATCCTCCTGCCTTGGTCTCCCAAAGTGCTAGGATTACAGGCATTAGCCACTGTGCCTGGCCAACCATGCAGATTTTTAAAATTGACCTAAGAAGAAATAGAATATTGGAAATGATTAAAACCATAAAGAAGGAGACTTATAGCTTTAGTTCTGATGTGAGCTGTAAAGAGTTTGGAAATTGCTATTTCCATAAGTACAACAAGAAAAAAATGGACAAAGTGGAAATTGACTTTTCTTGAGATTTAATTACCTGGAGCAGAAACAACCAGATGCCATAAGCTGGTAGGAACTTTTTCTTTTTTATGGAGACAGGGTCTTGCTCTGTTGCCCAGGCTGTAATGCAGTGGCATCATCACATCATCATAGCTCACTGCAACCTCAAACTCCTGGGCTCAAGCATGCGCTACCATGCCCAGGTAATTTTTTTTTTTTTTTAATTTTTTGTAAAGACTGAGTCTCACTGTATTGCTCAGGCTGGTCTTGAACTTCTGGCCTCAAGTGATCTTCCCACCTTAGCCTCCCAAAGTGCTGGGATTACAGGTGTGAGCCGCCATACCCAGCCAGTACCTATTATCCAATAGAACATGCCTAGCTTTCCACAAAAAAATTAAAAGGCATGCCAAAAGGCAAGGAAAAAACCCCACAAAAACCAAAAAAAAACCAGTCTGGAGACACAGAGTAAGCCTCAGAACCAGACTCAGATATGACACTGATTTTGCAATTATCAGAGAAAAAATTACACAACATGCAAGGCCATATAAGTAATATAAGCAAAGATATGGAAACTCTGAAAAAGAATCAAAATGAAATGAAAGTAATAAAAACACAGTAACATAAATAAAGAATGTCTTTGATAGGTTCATAGGTAGACTTGACATAACCAAGGGAAAAACACTGGTGAATGTGAAGATAAGTTAATAAATGGCAAAGTAAGAGAAAACAGGATGGGGGAAAAAGAGAACATCCAAAAACTGTGAGAAGGTGTAAAAGATGTAAGATATGTATAATTGGAATACCGGAAAGAAAAGAAAGACAGAAAGGCAGAAAATAGTTTAAGTAATATTAGTCAAGAACTTTCCAAAATTAATGACAGACACAAAACTACAGGTCCAAGAAACTTAGAGAACGCCCAGCAGGATAGATACTGAAAAACAAAACAAACAAACAAATAACCACACCAAAAAACCCATACCTAGGCATGTCATATTTAGACTGTAGAACTTCAAAGACAGAGAAAATCTTAAAGGAAACTGGGGACAGGGGACATAAAGAAGTGGAATCAGAAGTCAAAACTCTTCTACTCTCCCTTCCTACCTCCAGCCAACCATGCCTCCTTCCCTAACAAGATACCAGGTCCATCAGTTTTATAGGCAAGTTTATCTAACTTTCAAGAGGTACGTAATATCTATTTTATACAAAGTCTTCCAGGAAATTTAAAAAAAGATGGGAGGGGAAGTGAGGGAAATCACACAATTTCAGCTTGCATACCCAGAGCCTGAGCTCTTCCTGCCATTCTGTCTCTGAAGACATACAAAAAAATTGGGGATGGGGGGACAAACGCAGCTGTAATGGCAGCAAGTGCAAAAAGTCTGTTGTATCTGAGCAAGGTGTCTGATTATGTTGCTCTTCTATTTGGATTTTTGTTTCTTTCTTCTTTTTATTTTCCCCAGTCTTCTAAGTTTCCACTCTTGCTGTCCTCTTAAATTGTTTAATTAGTAGGTTTCTTACTGACTTGCTGTGTTTCCCTGAGCCAGTCTTCCTCCCTCTTACTCCACAGAAAGGAAAGTTTTCCTTTGTAACACAAGGAAGGCCCCAGAAACACAGAGTTAAATACGAATCATCGCAATACGTGAATAAGTGCCAGGTGGATATTGCAGACCATAAGTAGAGTAGGAGTTTAGAAATGAGGGCTGGGCGTACAATCTAGGAAGATAAAATAAAGGGGTTATATTTGAACTAGGACTTAAAATTATGCCAGGGCAATAGCGTTGCTAAAGGCCCAGAGGTGGGGATGTGTAGGATAATATACTGGCCAGTCTGTTCCATCTAAAGGGAAAAGTTTGTATTGAGGAGTGTTGGAAGATGAGTATGGAAAAAGTGTGTTGTGTATTCTATCCTGGAAAGAAAAATAAGTAAAGATTTTGGGACTTTCATCCATGAATTCATGCATTAGTTCCTTCATTCATCAAATATTGAGCATCTCAACTTCTCTAATCATCAGGGAAATGCAAATCAAAACCACAATGAGATATCACTTAACTCCAGTGAGATTGGCTCATATCAAAAAATCCCCAAATAACAAATGTTGGCGGGGATGCGGACAGATAGGAACACTCATACACTGCTGGTGGGACTGCAAATTAGTACAACCTCTATGGAAAAGAATATGGAGATACCTCAAAGAATTAAAAGTAGAATTACCATTTGACCCAGCAACCCCACTACTGGGTATTTATCCAAAAGAAAAAAAGACATTTTATAATAAAGACATCTGCTCTCAAATGTTCATAGCAGCACAATTCACAATTGCAAAGTTGTGGAAACAACCCAGGTGCCCATCAATACACGAGTGGATCAATAAAATGTGGTATATGTATACCATGGAGTATTACTCAGCAATAAGGAACAACAGTGAATTAACACATCTGGTATTATCCTGGTTGGAGCTAGAACCCATTCTTCGAAGCGAAGTGTCACAGGATTGGAAAAACAAGCACCACTGGTACTCACCATCAAACTGGTACTAACTGATGAACACTTACATCACACAGGGCTATAACATTCATCTGAGGGCAGGCGGGCGGGAGCGGGGTGGAAGGGATGGGAAAAACTCTCACTGAATGGATGTGGGGAGCACAGTTTGGGAGACGACCACGATTGTGGCTCTGACACGGGCAGAACAGGGGCAATGTGTATGGCCAATGTGTTGTACCCCCATGATATTCTGAAATTAAAAAAATAAATTAAAAAAAAAATATTGAGCATCTATTTCATGCCAGTTCCTGCACTACCATCCGTGGTACAAGTATTAAAAGGATGTGATTCCTGCTTTTAAGGAGCTTTGCAGCTAAAAAGACAGATGTGTCTATAATTAAAATATACCACGTCGGGTACTATATACTAGTAGAATGTATGCCTGGGTTCAGGAGGCCCAGAAGGAGTGATTAATTCTGTCAGGCAGGAAGAAGAATCACAAATAGCTGGGAGAATGTAATCTCAAGTAAACTACCCTGGATGACTTAGAGTAGATGATCTATCTTTGTCAAATATCCAGTGCTATTTCTCACTGCGTGTTTGGTGGACGTTGGAGGTCTTCTGTCTGTGCTTGATCACAGCCTAACTCCGTTGTGTGAAGGTCATGGCATCATGGCCCAGTATGGCCAGTGGATGAAGCTGGCCCCCTGGCAACTTCTCCCAGACACCTCTTGTTTACTACCTGTGATAGTTAATTCTATGTGTCAACATGCTTGGGCCAAGGGATGCCCAGATAGCTGGTAAAACCTTATTTCTAGCTGTGTCTGTGAGGTGTTTCTGGAAAAGATGAGCATTTGAATCAGTGGACTGAGTAGAAAAGATTGCCTTCACCAGTGTGGGTGGGCATCACCCAATGCATTGAGGGCCCTAATAGAACAAAAAGGCAAAGGAAGGGCAGATTCACTCTCTGTTTGAGCTGGTATATCCTTCTTCTGCCGTTGAACATGGGTGCTCCTGCTTCTCGGGCCTTCGGATGCAGACAGGGACTTATGGGCTTCCCTGGTTCTCAGACCTTTGATTTTGTATTAGAACTACACACCACTGCCTTTCCTGTACCTCCAGCTTGCAGACAGCAGACAGTGAGGCTTTTCAGCCTCCATAATCATATGAGCCAACCCCTCACAATAGATCTCTTTGCGTGTATACCCTATTGGTTCTTTATTTCTGGAGAACCCTGACCGAGCCACTGCCTCTTCCTAATTTCTTCCCCATGGCCATTTCTCCCCAAGCAGAGCTCTCCTGTTTGGCAGATGTTTCATTTCTAGGTGTAGAGGTTGCTTCATCTTTCCGCATGTGTGTATATATCACTCTGGTCATGGAGGATGCCTCTCCAGTGCCTTCCCTTGTGCTCTAGAGGAGCAGAGGCATCACTGAGTATGCACCTGGGAGTAGCATTACAACAGCACCTGCTGTAGTGTGAAATTCATCATAGCACAGCCTTTCTCAAGCCCCTGTCCAAAGAGGTTTATTATTTGGCAACAACTTGCTATAACGTGATCTCATCTAATACTCTTTCCAGTGGCTTCTAAGCATGGCATTAGAATGAAGTTCCAGTTTATACATGAAGATTCATTAATGGATTGGAGAACTTTTCGAAAAGTATATATTTGGGGAGGGGGTAAGGAGGATGGGAGAATAAGAGTGGCTGGAAGTTTTATGTCCTTAGGCAATTTGCAGAAATTTAAAATTTTAGTAAATTGTTTTGTTTTTGAGTTCTTTCCCAATTTCCTCATCAAACCTGTGAACATTTTGAAACCTTAAATATTTCAAGACATATTCTTGAAATTTGAAATATGTTTCATTATTGTAAAAGCTAAAACACTTCATTTCTTAGTTCATGAGTACATGTTGCTTGATTTATACAGTGCTGCTTATATATCTTTTATAGCCTCTACTAGGTTCAATTTTTTTTTTTTAATCTGGCAGCAGCAGAATTTTTAAAGAGCTCTTTTACCATTTGAGCCATACTTTCTATGACTTTGCCTTAATACTCCTATGGAGATTGTCCTGTTCTCTGAGAAATAAGCTAGGAGTTAGTAGTCTAGAGAACTGGATCTATTTTACTTCTGATTCCTTATGTTACTCCAGGCCCTGATAAAACCATATTTTACTAGCAGTTTATACACTTCCTCTCTAATTGTATTTTTAGCACATAAGGGGTCCTTAAAAATTCCTTCATAACTAAGTGTTCCTTTCCTAAATGAATACCTCAGTGCCTCCTGAATTAGAGTAACCAAGGGAACCAAGGTGTTCTCATTTCCCTTAACTAATCTTTGCTTTGTGATCTTGATTATTCTGCTTGCAGACTGCCGTGGACTTCCAGAGTTGTCTCAAAAGGGAGGGATAACTTACATGGATTCTTCCAATAAGTGCTCTGAGTGAGCCTGGCCTGGAGCAACATTTTGATTTCAACTCTTTTACAGGAGCTAGTACCAGCAAATCACAGTCATCCCCCAATGTACAGATTCCAGGTGCCTCTGAAATGCAGGTGATGGACATCTTCAACGTGGGCTAGATAAAGGCATCCCAGCAGGCAGACACTGGACAGATCCAGGTTTGTGCCCTGTTCCTGACCAGATGAGGAAGCTATTCTATGGAACCTAGAGGGGCCTCTGTTTTTTCGTGATGCTGTCAAGTCAGTGCCTTTTAAAGTTTGTCTTCTTAGTATCTTTGGAGGTTTGACCCATGGAGACTACTGCAGATGGGGGCTATGGGAAACAAAACTTCTTTGAAGGTGAAACTCAATTATTCTAGCTGCCAGATACCAACCTTTTGGGCATTCTCTCTGCTCAGCTTAAACCAGGTGATTTTATTTGATAGAAAAAGTCTTTAGGAGATATTACAAGAGAGTAGGGGCAGACTGTGTGTTTAAGAGAGAAAGATGGGGGTGGGGATTGACTGGTAACACTTAAGGGATATTTTTTGAGTAAATGTGTTTATTTTATTCCCCATCGTGACAGAGCAAATACCAAGTGCCAGGCTCCAGTACTCTAGGAGCTGGGGCTACAGTGGTGAGGAGGAAGGCAAGCACAGTTCTTGAAGAGCTTCTTAGAATTATGCTTTTTCACTTCACACATCTACAAGACACCTAGAAAGCTGCCTACCACATAGTAGGTGCTCAGTAAATATTTGTTGAGAGATATTGTGAATAAATATTAAGAATGAATTCATCTGATATCAGTGATGTATTTTCTAAATTTTTTAGCACTTGTACCTAAGCTTTGGTTCATGCATTTACTACGGTTTGCCTGTGTAACTCTGGGTTGATTTGAGAGGAAATACCCTTGATTACAGAAATATAACTAGTCAAGACTGATCAGATTGAAATCTAATGTAGGCATCTAATTTAATGAGGAGAAAAAAATTACCCAAACAAGAGCATGTGTAATTATGCTAAATTTCATGACTTCAGGGTCATAAATGGATTTTTCTTGATGTTCATCTGACATGAATTAATTCCAGTTGTTGCTGACTGTTAAGCAGCGGCTTGTAGGGTCCTTTATAATAAGAGGACATTAATTCCTGTTAAATTATGATGAGTCTCCTGCAGAATCATACATTTCATTCATATGGATGCTGCTAATAAGGAGACAATAAAAGACCAGGAGGATCAGAAGGAAGCTTTTGCTGCAGAAATTGATGGGGAATGAACTTACCCATCCCATGAGGCAGAATGGTGGGGAAGAGCTTTAGAGTGGGTGTATCCATCTGCTGGGCTGCCATAACATAATACCACACACTGGGTGGCTTAAACAACAGACATTTATTGTCTCACAGTTTTAGAGGTTGGACAGTTCAAGATCAAGGTGCCAGCAAGATTCAGTTTCTGATGAGGTCTCTCTTCCTAGCTTGTAAGTGGCTGCTTTGTCCTCACGTAACCTCTCTTCTGATCATGTGTGGAAGGAGAGAGAGAGAGAAGAGAGCTCTCTGGTGTCTCTTCTCCTAAGGACACTCGTGCTAGTGGATCAGGGCCCCACCCTCATGACTTCATGATGTCACTTAACCTTAATTACCTCCTTATAGCCCCTAACTCCAAATACAGTCACAGTGGGAGTTAGGGCTTCAACATATGAACTTTGTGTGTGGGGACAGGGTGTGTGTGTGGGGGGGCTCACAGTTCATTCCGTGGCAGTGGGATAGCTTCAGGTTTAAACACCACTTCTTTCTCTGCTCAGCTGCTAGTCTTCTGGCCAGTTGCTCAGGTTCTCCGAGCCTTTGTTCCCCTAACTATGCCATGGGAGCGATACACACAGCCTGAGTTGGAAAATGACAGTGAATTAAAGGAGTGTATGAAAGACCTCATGTTGCTCAGGGCAGGGCACAGAGTGGACACCCACCAAAGGCCAGCTCTCTACCTTTTTACTTCATCAGGCATGCTCAGATTTTGTCCTTCTTTGCCTGGTCGGGCTGGGTTCCAGGTTTGTGGGGACATTTTTGATGTTGATGCCCCTCTCAGTGATTAGTGGGTCACACTCCAGGAGAGCAGAAAAATATTCAGAAGTGAGGATCAAATATGGAACATGTGGCTATCTCAGTAAGTGGTGATCTTGAGAAAATGAGAGGATTAGCAAGCACATTAACTCCTATGGAAATGATGGCATAGTGATGCTAAGGAAGGCATTTTTTATGATTTGAATAAATGAGAGAGTGACCTTAATTCTATTCTTTCAAATTATGGGATTAGGTGAAGGGCTTGCTTTGATGAGAAAATAAAGTGGAATAATTTTCAGCAGAAGTCTGTTTTAAAATTATGCCTGTCTTTAAATATTTTCCCTTAATAATCCTGTCAACTGTTAATGAATTAAATATTATGTATAGAAGTGTTGTTTTTATTTCCTGTGCTGCAAATAAGTCTCATGAGAAAAGATTCTACATCTTCTCTGGGCTTTCTTCTCATGGTGTTTGAAATTAAGTTCATCTGGCCAAATGTTATATATAATTCTTATTCATGATTTTAGCACAGATGTTAATAAATGTCACCACCGTATAGTTGCTTTCTTTATTAACCTGAATTAATGAAGCTTTCATATATGTGTATATATAAATATATATAAACAAATCAGTACAGCCTGAATAGCAACACTTTTAAAGTGATAACCATATTTTTTCTCCCCTTGTACTTAAGAAAAAAAGGTCATCTTGTGTCGTTCCTGCTGCATCTCACTACCTTTGTGGATTTTTGTTAAATATGCTGCTTGTGCCCTATGTATTAAGCCCTCTAATGAGCTAATATCAGTTGTCTGCTACAGTTTATCTGTGGAATTTCCTTAGCTCAGCCAATGCATCTTCAATTCATTCAGCCTGTGGAGTAGTTGTCAGTTGGTACTATTTAGTGTGACAGGAGGGAGGAAAAAAAGCTGCGCTTTAAAGTGCTGTCAAATTATTATCATTTTTTTTTCTTTTTTGGTCTCCAGTCCTTGTATTTGGTATTCAAAAGAAACCCTTTATTTTAGGTCATTGAGTACAAAATTAGATCAGTTCCATAGGATAATGACCATATTTCACAGTTATGAGCCAGTGTGATTGCAGGGTAGTGCTTACAGCTTTGAGTCGCTTCTTGTTGTGGTTCCCAGATGAAGTGAAGTTGTATTTTTTCATTTGCTTTTGTGTTTTGCCAGCCTCAGACAGCGTTCTGTACCAGCAGTTGGGATAACAGAACTTTAATAGAGTGTACTGGAGTGGACATAATCTTTTTGACTACTAAATTGTGCTGGTGCATTGGTTTATCTACTCATTTGTAAAAAGAGGTAAACAAGGAGCATGCATTGTTTGATCCTGGGAAAAGAAAAAAAGTTGCATGAAATAAACAAGGGTCAAAATATAAGGAATAAAAAAATTTTCACTTTTTAGATTTCTTTTACCTGAGGGTGTTTTTAGGATTATGAGTGTACCTTCTCTGTGTGTGGTGGTTGGTGATTTTTTTTTCCTTATTATCAGATGTACGACAGCTGTGGGATTCCACAAATGCAGATGTCCTTTGTGCTGCATTCTGCCCTGGCTGCCTCACCTGCATGCTAATTCCATTATGTGGCTATTTAAAAGTTCACCCTACTTGAATTGTTTTATGGTGTGTGTGAGAGAGAGCGAGAGCAAGAAAGAGAATAAATTACACTGGGACTAATTTGAGGGATGGGTGGAGCTTTGACCATGCTTCTGAGACATCTGAGAGATTATGATATGATACCCCAGGGCATACAATCTGATAAATATTTTTGTTGAGTGAACTTGAAGCTCAAGAAACGTTCCCCAGTTTTTCCACTAAGGGGTCCTTATTTTTGCTGCTATAGATTCTTCTGTAATTTTTTTGCTCTTAGCCAAGAGTAAGCTTAGTAGCTGATGGGAAGAGGGAGTGAGTTTACTGAATAATTTTCCGGATCGGTTTGTGGCCCAGACTTCAGCTGCAACCAGCATGACTTCAGACATGCCAGGTCCTTAGTTGCTCATTGACCTCCCTGGCCTCCCTGCCAGAATCAGGCACAATAAACAATAAATTAAAAATATGGCTCCTTTCCTGCCATTTTCTTGGAATATGATCTTAGGGACCTAAGCCAAAACTCTACTTTAATGAGGAAAAATAAGCCTTATGGGATGGAAATTTTCATATATTATATTAGATTTTATTTTTGTTTTGAACATTAGGTACAATTGATATATGGGACAATTTCAAATGCATAGATCAGGAGGTCTTAAAGCTGTGGAGTCACTTAGGCAAGGAAACAGGGTAAAGAAATACCTGAGAAATGATAAACTCAGTGAAGACCTCTAGGCAAGTTAGATTGACCCTACTTTTTAAAGGAAAAAGTTGAAGGCAGTGTTTGTTGAGCCCTGCCATATTAGTGGCACTGTGCTAGGAACTGTGGAAATTTCAAAGTCTAATCAGACCAAAGTCTGGTAGAGAAGTATGTAAACTACTATGATATAAGAGCAGTGTCGGGTGCTCGGAGGAGTACAGATGCATTTTTATGAGAGCTAAGCATAGGGAGAGATTGTTGTCTAGTTCATTGCTTCTGGAAGTATGTCTGCACACCCACTACCAGTGAAAAATGCAGTTTCATGGGTCCTGCCTGAACCTCCTCTGGGGTTGGGCCCAGGAATCTGTATTTTGACAAGCGCTCCCGGTGATACTGAGGAATACTGGCTCTGTGCAGTGTAGAACACAGGTGGTGTTAAAGTCGGGCAGGAGGGGCCAGCAGAACACGAGTAGGCCCTGAAGATAGCAAAGTTCGCAAAGTCCTTAGGATGCCACCCTTTTTAGTGCTTCCAACTCTTAGAATGAAAGATTTATTTTCTATTTAATCTATATTCGTTGTGCTTCTTCATAAGCCTGTTTCCTCTGTTTTCATTCTCAGTGGAACTGTGAATCATCGTGATCATATTTTGTGTAATAGCCTTTGCTATATTTCAAGGAGGGTATTAAGTTCCCCACAGTTTTTTCTTCCCCAGGCTAATTAATCCTTATTCGTCAGCCTTTGCTCTTACATTCCAACCCTTTCATCATTTTCATTGCTCTTGTCTGGGCTTTCCCCAAATTTTCCGTATTTCTCCAAAGTTACAAAGGCCCAAACTAAACCTGGTGCTGTGTCCAGTTCTTTGTTTCTGCAGGAGGAGTGGATGAACATCTTAGCCCCCACATGTTATTTTTTTCTTCATGAGAGTTTACCTAGGGAAATAGCAGAATGTAGGGTGGGTTTTTGTTGTTGTTGTTGTTTTTGTTTTGAGACAGGGTCTCTCTCCATTGCCCGGGCTGGAGTGCAGTGGTGTGATCATAGCTCACTGTAACCTCGAATTCCTGATTCCTGGGCTCAAGTGATCCTTCCACCTTAGCATCTGCAGTAGCTAGGACTACAGGTATGTGCCACCACACCTGGCTAATTTTTTAAATTTTTTGTAGAGACAGGGTCTTGCTATGTTGCTCAGGCTGGTCTCAAACTCCTGGCCTGAAACGATCCTCCTGCCTTGGCCTTGCAAAGTGCTAGGATTGTAGGAGTGAGCCACTGCACCTGGCCTAGGGTAGTATTTTTAACTTCTTGTCCTTGGACTCATGGAGGATTGGAGATTGTTCACATGGGATTCTTAGATCTATATAGGTACCAATCCTTGTCTGGAGACTTGATAACTATCATGATTCCCACATAGATGCATTATTTTATTTCCTAACCTATTTAGCTATAATAGAGATTAGTAAAATTAAAAATCTGTTATTTTATGTTTTTATGTTTTCTTAACAAAGAGTAAAAGCCCAACTATCATGGTGTAGGAATCTATACAATTAAAAAAAAATCTTTAAGACTTCACTTTTTTTTTAGGGAAGTTTTAGGTTCACAGCACAATTGAGAGGAAAGCAGAGATTACCTAATACCCACTACCTTCCCTCATGCATAGCCTCTCCAATTATCAACATCCCCCACCAGAGTGGTATAGTTGTTACAAATGATGAATCTGCACTGACACATTATACTCCCCCAACTTCCATAGTTCACAGTAGGGTTCACTTTTTGGACAAATGTAGAATGTCATGTATCTACTCTTATAGTGTCATACAGAGTAATTTCACTGCCCTAGAAATCCTCTGTGCTCCTCCTATTCATCCCTTTTCCCACCCCCAAAGTCTGGAAACCACTGATCTTTTTACTATCTTCATAATTCTGCCTTTTCCATAATGTTATATGGAGGGACTCATACCCTATAAAATTTTTAATGTCAACAAAAGAGCCCTTCTGTGTTTGAAAACACAGACCAGACTGAGGGCATCATGGCCTGTTCTCATCTATATAGTAGGGAGAATAGTATCCATCTTTCATGAAATTGATGGGGATGATAAAGTGTTAACTGTATGTAAAAGGATACAGTAGGTGTTCAGCAAATGGTAGTTAGCATTTGTGTATATTGACTCTTTTGTCTCATATGTGCCTTTTAGTCCACCATGATCATTTGTTCAGCTAGCCCTAGGGTATTTAGATAACATCTGTCAAATGGGACATAATGTTTCTCCATCTACATTTCTTTGTTCTTATCACTTTCTTGTTTTTATGATTCTGTGGGTAGGGGATGGAGGAAAGTTTCAGTTTTGAGAGCTTCTTCAGTCTAAATTGGTCTTCCCTGTGCTGGATCTTGCCACAAGAGGCCCGGTCATACGCTACAAGATGTCTAGAATTTCAACTTTTCCTGCCTGAACTAAAAGCAAGAAAAAAGGAGGTAGTATGGGGGTGGGTTTGCTGAACAGCACAAAGTTGAAAATTTAAAACACTTTTTGGTATAATCATTTGAATTTTCACCAAGAACATTATTTCCATGTACGTTGACAGGCAGGAGAGGAAAATTTCTGATCCAGGAGTCTGCAACGTGTTGAAAACTAAATAAATCTTAGCAGAACTGAGATGAAGGTATGGCTGGTCTCAATCGGGCCTCTCATGAAACAAATGCAGTTTTATTGGCCCAATCTCCCCCTAACCCTGGGATCTGTGCATACATGTTGGTGATGTTGGCACAGGTTGCTTTCGGTGGTTGCTGTTGAAATAGGTGACAGCCACACCCACCTTTTCTGCCTGCTTTGCATTTTGTGCGAGGAAGTCTGAGAGTGCTGTTGTATGTGCCCTTCTTTGATGGGTTGCTGCTTGGTTAGTGATGCACAGTCCTTATGATTTCTTCTTGTTCTGCATACTGGGATATCATTGTATATCCTTGTCCTTTCTGTTTGTCTTCTGTCCTTAGGCTTCACTGTGAGTTCTCTTGCTTACAACAAAACTCACCTATCTAAAACCAATGTGGGAGAGATGGGTTGATTCCCCTCCTCCACCCACTCCCAATTTATGAGCGGAGAACTAAAAGCTCTTGTGAAACCAGGACTGCTGCAGAAACTAGTGAGCAAGTGTGAGTTTAAAGTATACGGAGAGAACCAGAAAAATGCTCCATGGATGTGGTGATCTGGTTAATACAGGATACTTGCAGTTGATTAGAAAGTTAGATCTCCTGGGTAATTTCCCTTTTGTTAATCCCAGGCACTGGTGGCTTTTCATTGCAAAATAAAATGTACTAAAATTTTATTTTAAATTTAGTCCATCATTTCTTACTTTACTTTTTTAAAGTGTTGCATCAGTTTTGTATTTCTCTGCTACCTCTTGGCCTAGGAAAAATACAACCCATGGGTTTGGATGATTTTCTTTCTTGGAAACATGCTTGACAAAGCTGTATATAATAAAAGGATAATTTTCTCAGCAGGAGAACAAAACATACTACCCTCTCGCAACTGGGCTTTAAAATATCTGAAGAATACACTTACTTAGATAAATTTGGCTCGTACTTTAATATTTTTGCAGTGACTTCTCTGCTTCAGAACATTCTGAATTGAAAAATACAAAACTTTCTTTTCCTGATGTGCTGGGGGGAAAAAATAGATTTTCCTGCCAATTTCAATATGAATAGCCATACTGCCTATTTAACTTGTTCTCTTTACAAGTTGCAAGCTTAGATATTCCTGCCATTTTACAATTTAAAATGTGTTCTCATTTGATCTGATTTATTCTGCAGTGAGTACGGATGGCATTCCACAGATTGATCAGCCTCTTCCTTTGTTACATGCCTTGGGTATTGCATTCCTAGATGTTTGTGTGTTCTTGGCATGTCTGAATCAGGATGGGCATGGGATCAGAATCCTTGGAGTGGGAACAGATGCCTCAGGCCATTAGCTAGTCTGCCCTCCTGCATCACTGGAGCAGGAGTGTTACATTTGATTCATCTCACGTTGGCCACAGTTTCAGAAGAGTGGGGCCTTACTAGACCATACACTACCTTTATTCTTCAGGTGCCAATGGCTGTGGTGTAGGGAGACACTAGATTGCCATGGTTGGAAAAATAACATTTGTAGTGTCAGAAAAGACCCTATGCATAAATCCATGTGCTGGCAGATGGTCTAAAGCATCTGACATCGAGGACTAATTTTGGGGGGTTTCCCTGATACCGCTGGCTTTGCAAGGTCCAAATTGGTCTCTGAAATATGAGTTATTATAGCCTCTACCATTTTGAGGGTGATAAAATGTGTGAATAACTGTATTGGGAAAAGTACCAATCTTCCAGTATAAGAATTTTTGCTGTATTTTATTTTTTTAAGAAATGAGGTCTTGCTATGTAGCTCAGGCTGGCCTGAAGCTCCAGGGCTCAAGCAGTCATCCCACTTCAGCCTCCTGAGTAGCTGGGAGTACAGCAAGCCCGGTGATGGCTGATTTTTGCTTTGTTTTAAACCCTCTTCCTTGCAATTCAGAGCCAACCATCTCCACACAGTTAGGCAGGACTCCTAGGAGCCTTTATTTTTTTTAACTTCCTATCTTCACATTAGTGATAATTTATATGACACTCAAGTTATTGTATTTTATAAACTTTTCTCTAATTGGGAAAATGGATATGATGTTTTCTTAAGTGCATGTAAGAAACCACTGGAAGAGCCCCTTTGTTCAGATTTTTTCTGAACTTTGTTAGTACTTTATCCACTACACAACACTGACTTGCTTTGAGATGTAAAACAGTTTAAATAGAAAGCCAGTTCCTGGAAAGCAGTTAACATCTTAGCAATCTACCCCTAGAAACTTTGCCTGATGAATGAGATTTCAGTTGGGTGTGAGATCACCTGTGAGAGGCCCTTGTTTAGTAGATCCCAATTAAGGCTAACACACAGAGAAATTGACAAGACCCTCTCTAGCATCCTTTATAGGTGCAGATCTGTCTACATCCTGCTGAGAAAGATTGATGTTTTTGACCTTTGGTTGGAGCTGAGGATGGGCACCCGGACAGAAGCAGGAGGTTAGGCAGTGTCCTGGGGCATTTGGCCAAGGCAGCTTGGATGTGTGCCTTGGAAAATACCAGTCAGGCAGGACAAAATTGGGGCTAGGGCAGGGGAATAAAGGATAAAGAGGGTATTGAGGCAATTGTTTGATTCCATAGGCTCTCTTTTTGGGTTTAGAAGTAAATTTCTACTCATCACTGTTTTTGCACAACCTACTGTTTTGATAGTTCTTAACAATCCATGGTGATTTTGTTGTTGTTCAGTTCCTACTTTAAAAATGCTAACATATTTCTAAATCACAGCTGTGGGGAGGAGTTCCCTGTCAGCTGGTAACAGGGTTGTGTTTCTCATTAGATAAACTGAATCCAGGGCCTCGATTTTGAATTGTACACACTCTCAATTTCAGCATGAAAATATACATATTGGGTACCTCTTAGGTGCTATGCTGGGTTCTGGGGATACCGAGATGAGAATAGATGGGCTCTGTTCTCCTAAAATATGAAAAATTATATTAACAATGGCTGGATACTTTCCAGACAGCCCTCATATATCATATAGTAGGAAGACAGGCAAGTAAAAAAAATAATTATAAAATAGTGCAAGGAGTGGGTATAGCCACAGAAATATGTGTAAGGTAAAGAATTAGCTTGGAAGAGGCCATGATTATCTTTCTTGGAAGAGTGTGTGAATCAGGGAAGTCTTCAGAGAGAAAGTGATGTGTGAAGCCATTTGACAGGTGGATAGAAACTCAACAGAAAGGGAAAAGGTACATGGTGGAAACTTACTGGACAGAGCCACAGCATGGGCAGAGTTGCATAGGTGGGGTTTTTATGTATGTTAGTCTTAAACCACTCTTGATGGGAGAGAATTCACTAACATAATATTTAAAAACAAAACAAACACCTACAGTAGTAGACACTGACTTTACTAATAATGACATACAGCACTATTGCTGCTCACTATGGATCTACAAGTGATGATTTTCCTTAAACTCAGATAAGAACTTTTCTCCTTAAATTTAGGGGAGAGAACGATAGAAGTATGTGTAGAAGGTGCTTAAATGAGGAAGTGCTCAGTGAGTTCCTGTTGAATCAATCCTGGGGGATTCTGAGGTGGGAATTCCAGTCTCCCTTCATTTGTCACTGATTTGGGGTGTGATCTGAAGCAAGTCACTTAATGGAGTCTCACTTGCCTCTTGATTAAAATGAGCTGTTTGTATGTAAAGTATCTAAATTCTTTTCCAACTTTCATTCCATCATCTATAAAGTATCTTTTACTAAATTTTCATAAATAAAGGAGAATAATTCACGTATCTGGAAAACTCTCTCATCCTGGTTAAGCGAAGTAGTCCATGTCACTTAGTAAATCTATCACTTAGTAAATGTATTTTATGGAATGGTAACCTTATATCTTGAAGAAGCCAGCTTTTATGAGGCTAGAGAAGAAATTACTTTAAAAAAATAAGCATTTACGAGTAATTGTAACAACAACAACAAACTTTAGTGGAAAAAGTTAACCTCCTTTTCTCCCCAAAAAGAAAAAACAAAGATTTCATCATAACAACTCTAGGCATCTATTAGAGTCTATGCCTTGCTGAGGTGCTGGTTGTCATCTCTAAGTGTGACCCTGCATGCCAAGTCATCAGAAGGTGATGAGCACCTTTGGCAAAACCACTGCCTATAGCAGGTCTGCCTCACTGTTCTGGAAGGTCCCCAGGACCCATCTGAAGTGCTTAGCGACCCTGCTGCTCCAGGGATCACATCAGGGTGGGCATTCTTGTCTACAGTGACAGATGTATAATGTAGTTTGCTTAGGGAATTTGCTTGCATTCTTTTTTGAATCAAAGTTCTGTTTCAAAAAGCTGGGTTTTTTATGGACATACCTTGCCTTAGGTGCTATGGGTAAATAACAGAGAGAGCCCTGCCCTTATGATGCTTTCAGTCTTTGCAAAACATAGATGTGCCTTTGTAGCTTTTAGGAAAGCATTGTGCCTGGAAAGAAAACATTTTTATAATAGCTGGACATCCCAACCAAACATCAATCTATCTTTTAAAACTTACAGACAAAGCAAAGGAGTTTTCAAAAGAGGCTTTGGCCATTCCCTGGCACACTCCCCACCAGACTCTTGACTCTCCATCCCTGAATGAAAGCCCTTGGGCACAGGCTCCTTGCTCCCCTATGCCCAATTAATATTCTATCTTAATTTCTTAGTGTTCTCTATGGAAACTTCTTTGGAGACCAGAACTACCATTGTGACCTCTGGATTTTATTTTTCTTATGTAAGTGTTCTAATTATAGAACAGCTTTCATATATATGAGAAGCTTCATGTTGCTGTTGACTTTTCTTATGTTTCATGATAGTGGGCTCTGGTGCTGTTTTCATCTTTGTAGAACATTCTTCTTTTTTTTAATGACGAAGTTGAACATTTTATTATTATTTTGCTGCGAAGCTGTTGCTTTGCTGTATAAAAATAGCACTAGCAAATGTAGTATATTGCAAAGTTAAGGTAGTATTGTTCTTTATCTGACACTCTACAACCAACAAGCTTCTCCACTCCCAGTTATTTCTAATGGAAAGAGCATTAAGTATTTCCAACCAATCCAGGTATGGATGAAAGCAAGTTACAATATTATATAAGGCTTAAGATAACAATGTTATCCTTGAATTATATAATTCTTGTAACTAGTTTTTACCATGGATAATTTCATGAATTCTGAATATTAGAGCCTAGTCTAAAAACCACAAGGTGTTGTGAAAAAGATGCATATTTTGTTTATCTGCAGTCATTGGAAAGTTAAGGGGTATTTTCTTTCATTAGCAGTGTTGAGAGTAGTTGCTATTTTAAGTCTTCTCTCTACCACTAATTTAAGACAACTATGCTGGATTAAGTTATTTCATACCACTTTATTTAGGAGTTCCATTTTCACTCCTCAGTAGATTTTAGGTATTTTTCATATGCTTCTTCACTCATTAGTTCATCTAGTTATGAAGGGTTACTCAGTGTCATCTTGATCAGCCAACCATCTTCATAGCAAGATTTGTTGACAAGTCCTGGCTTTTCTGCAAGAGCTTCATTAATTTCAGTCACTTCTCCTGATAAGGGAGAAAAGAGTTCACTAAAGCTTTCACACTTTCCAAAGCACCAAACTCATCTTGTTTGTTTAGTTTTGTCCCAACTGCAGGCAGACTACAGTAAACAACATCCTCCAAAGCTTCCTGTGCAAAATTGCTGATTCCCACTGTTCCACTACGATTTTCTGTTGTTATCCATTAATGTTTCTCTGTGAATTTACACACTGCGAACAGAGTGGGTCCTGTGCACAGCGGTGGGCCATGGTGGGCAGGGCACTGCAGGTGCCAAGGCCAAATGCAGGTGGCAGGCCATGGCCTGCAGGCTCCACTCTGTTAAGTAGGGGGAGTGTAGCATTCTTACATGTGGCTGAAGAGATTTCCACATTTCTAAATAGTCATGGCTTCTAGGAAACCTTGCAATAGGTTGTAGGTGACAGGCATCTAATTAACCTGTATAGATCCAGGACAATTCATGGGGCTCCAGTTTTTGTTAATCCCATTATAGGATGCCTAGAGCAGAGAGTTAGGGGCTTGAAAAAATTGAAGATTCCCATGAAGATTAATTGGAAAATACAAAGCAAAGATAGGAGGAGTATATTATATTTCTTTTAGACCTCAGATTTATTTAATCCTTAGGTGTGTTGGGATAGTGCTTATCTTCATGATTGGGTTAGCAAGGTAACGGAGGAATTTTAAATTTCCGCTTTCTGCCTTTCCCATACTCTATATTTGTTGATAGTGTTACTGTTGCATATTTGTTAATCTGCAGCTGTGTACCTATCACTAAAGCCAGAGCCCCTGACTGGTCCTAAAGGAGATAAGTGAGAATCTGGAGCTAGTGAATCAATTTCAGTTGGACTCCTTAACGTATCTGAGAGACTTCATGCCATCCGTCAGGCTAAATGACAAAATCACAGCCTGTTGGCTCATGGGATACTTGCCATGTTTCGAGGATAACCTCTTAGGGTCTTTAAGGCAAGCGGAACACAGAAAGTCCATTTAGATATTAAGACCTTTCTTATCTCTGTATGTGATTGTAAGAGCAGGGGTTAACAAAGTACAGCCTGCAGGATGGCCACCTCATTTTGTAAATAAAGTTTTAATGGGACACAGCTTTTGCCATGCAAGGGCAGAGTCTAGTAGTTGCCACAGAGACTGTCTGACCCACAAAGCCTAAAATATTCACTATCTGATCCTTTATAGAAAAAATTTGCTGACCTCTGCCTTAGAGTATTACTGGTGCCTCATATTTATTGGAACCACTTAGATGATAATTGTAAATCATAAAAGGAAGGGATCTTGTTGATAAGCACATACATCATGGTTTCCGCTTTCCCCAAAGTGGCTGAACTTTTTTTGAGCACTTGGTGAGGGTGCAGTAGTAGAAGAGTCTGAGCCAAGGTTGCGTGTGGACAGTCCTGCTCAGTCTTCATTCAGGGGGAACTCCTAGAGCCCCCTTTCTTGCCTCTTACCCAACTGAATACTGAGTGGGATTTCACATCAAAGTTCTGTTCCCGAAGGAGTCAGTGGTTCCAGAAGACACGGCTAGAATAAGCTCTGAATCCTCTTTTCAACCCTTTGGTGGGAGTTGGGAGTAGAGAGAACTGTCCGTCATAACGCAATCTTTACTAATAATTTAAATTCTGCAAATTGCAGGACTATGGCATCTTGACTCAGTAAATCTTTCCTGCCTTTCCTTTTTTTAAACAAGGGAAAAGTACACAAACAGATTAAAGCGCACTTACAAACCCGGCTGGCTCGTTTTAAGCTCCCAAAGGGGCACTTGATTCCCAATTACACTATTTTTCCTTTTTATCAAATTGCTAAGAAATAGTAACTCAATTGATTTAAATGATTTCTATCACACATAGCCTTTAAGACTAGTAATCGGTTTATTATGCTCAGTCATAACAATGGTATTTTACTTCTGTGAATTGTATTTTCAGCAGTGCTCATAAAATAACCAGTTTGACGTCGTTTATTAACTTTCTCATTTTCCATTAACTGATGTTTTCCTGTCTCGGGTAATTCTCCTGCCTGTTGATATGGCATAACTCAATAGAAATGTGTCTTTCAAAAGAACAAACAAAACACCCTTTCAGGTTTGGATTGGATGATTTTATTTGAATACATCTCAAAGAATAATTCTTCGGTTTTTCTTTCAGTCAAATTTCACTTTTAATGTTGTTACTTGAATATCACTTTGAATTTAATTGTATTAACGTTGTTAGCTTGCTATTTAGTACATTCTCTTTTTTTGTTGTTTTGTTTTGTTTTAACCAAAACCAGAGCTTACAAAGTAGTTTCTTATTGCTGAGAGCCTAGACGTTAAAAAGAAACATTTTTTCCCTTTTTTTTGATAAGAAAATATGATTCAGTTTTCATTTATTCAGCTCTTATTATCTGCAAGATTAGTTAGAAAAGATGTCTGGTCCTATATTAATAGGTTTCAATGTGGTGTTTAAATTTCTGTTGAATCTGTTTCCGTCTGTTTCTGAAGCGATCTCGGGCTGCATAAGGCAACCGAATTATTTTTTAGCTTCCTCCTGTTTTATTGGCAAGTGACCATGTGTATGGTAATTGAGCAATTGTGTGCTTACATGAGCTTATGAAATTTGCATGAGCAACTTTTGGAGATCTTAAATTTTTGTCTCTAAACAGACTTGAAGAGGAAGCTTTCTGAAATATTGTCTTTTGGTTAAAAATATATTTTGCATTTTATTGAGTGACAATCTACCTCAAAACATTGAGGATTTGTTTCCCTTTCCCCTTGGTCATCTCTTGTATTTCTGTTCTCTTGAAGACCAAGGCACCTTTCCGTTTGCATGGAGGCGAGGAAAATGCAAGGAAGGGGTAATTATGGCCTGAACCTCAGGCAGCCAGCGAAGCCCTCGTGGCTTCTCCTATCCCTGAGCTGCTGTTTGTTCCTCCCTATTTGACACATGAAGATACTGATATTTAGACACAGAGGTATCCTTTGTCTGAGTCGCCCAGACAGTGTGATAGCACAAAGTTTTGAATGCAGGTCTGACTGGTACTATAGGCTGTGAGCTGTGCCGTACGCTCCTTTGTCCATCTGTGAGAAAAACCTTTATGTCATGTTTTATTGGGCTCTCTGGCCAAAGTTGATTGAATGTGCCATCAAGAGAGAGACATCTAGTTCTCCTTGAAGTGACCAATCAGAAAGGCCACTTTGCTTTCTTTCTTTCAGACCTCTTCCCACAAAAATTTTTCTCCTTGTTTGAATTTTGACTCATTTATTCCTGAATTGGACTCTCCTGGCTCCTGGACCTTTTGCCTGCCACTACAAATCCTGTTTCTGGCCCTGTCTCTTGCTTGTACTTCTCTGAGCCTCTTTCACTTTTTCAGTTCCTGCAGGCAACTTTTGTTGGAAAAATGCTTGTGCTGAACTTGGGCCCCTCTAGCTTGAACCAAATCGCATCTCAAAGCTATGGGACCAGTTTGGTCCCGGATAGAATCTACAAAGGCCCTATGAAGGGGGTGAGGTCGAATGGGGCTTTGAAGAGGAGAACTTTGGCAGGGCACATGGGATGGAGAAGGTAGGGAGAGAGTCCTTTGGAAGGAGGAGAGTGCTTGACCAGTAGTTGAGGGTATATGTGTAGATGAACATTGTGTTGGACACAGAAGGACTTGTGGTGAGAGGAACAAAAGGCTGCAAGAAGGATGAAGCTGGGATGTGGAGCCTGGAATGTGAATGTGGGTTTAGACTTTATCTGTTTGCCCCAAAGAGCTGCTGGGACTTACTGGCAGGAAAAACTGTGCCTTGTACTGTGCCTGGCACAGGCCATCAGTGGGTATTTGTTACATGGCCAGTGGTCAGATCTGGACATTATGGGTTCTTGCAAGGGAAATTAACCAGACTAGAGGTAAGTGAGACTAGAGGCAGTATAACCTAATAGGATGCTAGGGCTATTCATTTTCCCTCTTCTTGGTATGTATCATTCATAGGAAATTTGTGGGGCACTAAAGGAAAATGGCTCTAGAATCATATTCCTATTTTATGTGTTCACACTAATATTGCTTCATTTATATTTAGGAGAAATAATAGCAGACTATATGGAGTATAGACCTCTGAGACATGTGCTTCTGTCTTCCTGTCTCCCTGTCTTTAGTGTGTCCGGAGACAACAATTATAAGTCATTGCTTTTCAGACTGAGTTATGACCCATTCATGGATCAGGCCATGAAGTTAGTGGGTTGCAAAGAGCATTTGAAATGACACATAATAAAACAGCTCATTGCATTGCACATCATAAAGGTCAGTTTTGTTTTGTGACATAAAATATATGTCTTACTGTGAGTTACCGAGAAGTTTGAAAAACAGCATCTTAAGTGAAAGGGTCTCATTACTTCGGCATATCATAAATCTATCTTTAGTTCTGCATGTAAGGTGATCATCTAATCTATCATCCAAACCAGGACATGTTTCAGAGGGAAAGGGGTAGCTCCTAATAATTACATTACAAGAACTGGTGTAACCAGGCTGCTTCAAGCTAATTAGGAAATGTGAACACTCTGCCTGTATTATTCAGGGTTCTCCAGAGAATGTGAATATATTCTCAGAATATATATATGTATATATTATATATTGAATATATATTCGGTACATATATATGTGTATTTGTGTGTGTGTATATATGTGTAGAGAGAGAGAGAGAGAGAGAGAGAGAGAGAGAGAGAGTGTATGTTATTTTAAAGAATTGGCTCACATGATTATGGAGGCTGGCAATACAGGCCAGCAGGCGGGCTGGTAATTCAGGCAAGAATTTATGCTGCAGTCTTGAGGAGAATTCTTCCTTCTTTGGGAAACCTTAGTCTTTTCTCTTAAGGCCTTCACCTGATGAGATGAACCTCACGTGTGTTATGAAGGACAATCCATTTTACCCGTAGTCTACTGATTGTAAACGTTCATCATGTCTAAAAAATACCTTCACAGCAACATCTTGATGGGTCTTTGACCAAACAACTGGGCACCTTGGCCTAGCCAAGCTGTCATATAAAATTAACCAGCACACCATTTAAGGAGGACAAATGGCAGATGAACACAGCAACAAAGCTTTCTTTAGTGTCCAAGGGCCCGTGCCAAGGCTGGGCCATTTGTCAAGATTGTTTGGTGCTGTTTACTTTCATTCCTAGTTATTAGCCATGAACTTGTTGAATATTGTTATTGTGATCTTGTGGTTTCTTAAAATAACAATTAACAAAAAAGGGTTGACATCTCACTTTGCTAATTTAAATTGTTTTTAACTAGATGTGAATTGTATATACTTGTTTTTATTCAAAGCTCTTTTAATATTTTATGAAACATTTGGAGAAGAATATTTCTGAGTGGCTTGTCTGCCCAGGCCACAATGCTTATCCCATGAACATTGCCGCAAAAATAACTTGATAGGTACTCTACAACTTGCTATTTCTTTTACTCCAGAATAAACTGTGAAAGGTTTGTAAAGTGGCCAGAGAATCTGTGAAAGCTTTGACTCTGGGGAAGTTGCAAGAACTAGCCACTAGTTGGCTTTGCCTTAAAGTAGACTACAAAAAAAGTAGCTGGTAAACCCCTAGCAGAAACTTAATTTTAGCCTTGTTAGCATCTTTGAAGAAGGAAGAATTCTGCAAATTTCCATACTGAAAATTATCAAAGTGAAACACGTATTACTTCAGCTTTGTTGACCTGATATTCAATCTAGTGCTGACTTTCCTCAAGTTTTGCATTGTTTCTAGCTTTGGAAGGATTATTTGCCGATTTATAGAAACCATAATTTGGAAACTACTGAAAACATATGAAGGAGAAGAAATTGAAAATGATGACTCTGATCAGATTGTAGTGTGATTATTAACTTTTCAGTATTTCCTTTCCATCTTTTTTCTGTGAATTTAAAAAATATTTTATTTAATATTTTAATAATTATATACTTTTGCATTTTTTCAGGTGACTTAACACTTTCCAATGACAATAAGTACCCTTTGTAAACGTTATGTTTATTGTCTGCATATTATTTCATCATATGTTTGTGTCACATTTAACTTGTTTAGAGTTCTTCCCTGTTGGAATCTTTGGGTTGTTTTCTAATTCTTTTGCATTGTCCTAAATAATGCTGTAGTGAATAGCATTGTGAATAAAACTTTTTTGTTTATTATTTTTTGGGGGGTGGGGTTAAAAAGATATCTTCCTGGTTGCTTTTGAATATGAGGATTATAGCATTCCCACTGGGCCCTGCATTCCTTGGGTCTTGAGGTTGGTTAGAGAAGGCCCAACAATTCACATCTCTGGAAACCTTCATAGAAGGCTGAGCTGCCTGGTGAGTGGCAATAAAAAGCTGCTTCTTAGGGAGAGCAGTTAACTTGGGTTGAGAGGGTTGAACTTCAGAGGATGCTGGTCAGGGGAAAAGAGTATCTCATCTCCTAATGGGATTAATGGAGGCTGGGAGGCCCAGCACTCAAAGAACTCCTAGTCCAGGAAACCAAGATAGTAGTGAAATGGAAATCGTCTTGCTTGGGATGTTCATGTTCCTCATTGGCAGTGCATCATGAATGTGACCCCTAGCAAGGAGGACAAAGACTGTAGCTATCTTAGAATCTCACGTGCACAGCTATTTACATCATTGCTGCTGACAGCCAAAGTATAATAAGGGCTCATGTCTGAAGTAGTTCTTTTTACTCTTTAAAACAAATCAGTAGTGAATATGATCTTCATCAGTAGTTAGTCTTAAGAATACTCAAATTGCTTTATTTCTACATAAAATGTGGTCAGGCAAGCTTGTGCTCACCCCTGAGAAGTGCCACCACTCAGAAACCCTCGATCATGACAAAAGTAGGATTCAGGAGCCTGGAATCTCTCCTGCCTCTGACATTTCCCAGTCTAGCAACTTTGGTGCTGGTTCACAGTGTAGGTTCTAGAGCCAGGCAGATCTGGACTCAAAATCATTCTCCACTCCTGATTAGCTGTGAGGCTTAGCTGCTTGGCCTCGCTGGCTGGGCCTGTTTCCTCCTCTGTAGCATGGATATGTACGGACACTTTGCAGATTTATTTGGGGGATTGGATAAAGATAACATACTTAGAGCAATTAGCACATTACTTGGTATATAAAAAGTATTTGTTAAGTGCAGCTGTTTTTATTTTTATAAATGGATGGCCCAGATGATCTCTAAATCAGTGGCCTCATATATGAAATATCAGTGCAACAGTGGGTGGCTCTTAGAATCACAAGAAAAAGCCGGAGGTGATAATATAGCTCTTAAGGACTTTTATTCTTTAGCACCCTCTTTCCCTTTGCATTTTCCTCGCATTTTCATTATCTGTTCCTTGTCTAGTACTGTGGTAAAGTGCTGGGGATTTTAAGTTAAATAAAACACCATTCCTGACGTCAGATCATCTGTGTGGCCAAGTACTTGTCAGATTACAAAAACATAAATGCATAAGTTAAATCACATCTGATGATGCTGTCTCATTCATCTGTGCACATCCTAACAATTCACAGGCCAGAAGGGCTCTTTATTCTTCCTTTAGTTTGATACGCAGAATCCTCTCTGCTTCGCCAGGGATCCCTTTGTGAAGGAGGGGGTTCCCGCCCTGCAGACTCAGGACACTGCCCGTTCAGCATCACTCCAAGGCCCCAGCTCTTCAACTGGTCCATAGTGCCAGTTCCTAGCACTGTTTCCTCAGTGGTTGGGTTAGCATCAGGGACCTCTCTTCTCATGGGCAAAGATGAAAATCTGCTTCTCAGATCCTGAGGCAAGGTCTCAAGACAAGCCTCTGGCTGAGTGCCCTGTGCCAGCTTTCGTGTCCATCTGTTCCATTTCGGCCTCTGAATTCCCGCTTTCTGACAGGTCCACTTTGATATTCTGGTTCCTGCTCTGTGTTGTTTTGCTTCCTGAGCACAAGCCGGGATAGTGTGGCTTGTTGCACAGCAGCCCCCAAAAGAAAAATCAAGATGAGGCATTTTGATTAATTTCAGCACTTGCCTTGGTAGCCTCTAGAAATTTCAGTTTTCCATGAAAAATAGTTTTATGACACTAGTTTCCTAGTGCTATCTCAAGTCCTGTCTTTGCATATTTGGCTAATATTTATGCTGGCATTCTCATCAGTGGATTGATCCCTGAGTAGTAATACCAGTGGCATTTATTCAGTGTGTTGTGATTTTTTATTCCTGTCTCCAGTGAACTTAGAGGACAAAATCTTATTTACCTAGGTAATGTTCTGAGTAGGCAGCAAATAAACTTTCATCCTTATCTTGAAGGATGCAAAAGGCTTGAAAACTGAGACATGAATTATTTAAACAGCTCTTAAAACCTCATAGAATATCAGAGTTGAACATATTTTTAGAGTAACTTAACTGACCTTCACCCATTTTAACCATCAGAAAACTTAAGGCTAAGTTAAAGTTTTTGCCCAGTGTTAATTACACAGTGGTTAAGTGGAGGCAGAGAGATTGGATTTGAATTCAGCTTCATTATTAGCTGTGTGGCCTTGGGTGAGTTGTTTAACCTCTCCAAGCTTCTGTGTCCTCATCTGTATGAAAGGAGGAAATTATCCCAATGTAGTTTATAGAGCTGTTTTAAGTTAAATAAAATAAGGTTGCCACTGGTTAGTACACTTGAAATATCCATTCAATAAACATTAGCTATTATGATGGATTATGGAGAAAGTGCAAGACGAAATTCACCTTAAACTGGGATACAAAAGAGGAATAGATTTTCAACAGGTGTCAGAGGTGGGTGAGGCTATTCCAGGAGGGAAGACACAAACAGAGGTAGAGAATTGAGGGTCTTAATGGGAACATTGGGAGTAATCCAGCTTGACTCAGCTGTGCAATGCATGAATGCAAGTAGTAAAAGGCCAAATCTGAAAAAGCTGTTGAAACCTGATCATGGTCAGTGTTGAATGCCAGGACATGGAATTTGAACTTCAGTTATTAGTCTGGAGAGCGGGATGGGGGGCTTTAACTGGTGAGAGAGAGAGAGAGAGAGACAGAGAGAGAGACAGAGAGACAGAGAGGTGATTAGACCTGGGCTAAGGAAGAGTAATTGGCTGATGATGTAGAAGCAGGAGAGGCCCTTATTTTTAAAAGTGGCAGTGGGGGAGGTAGTCTCACAGTGTATATCGAAAACTGAAAAATGTGCCTTCCTCTGTCCTGGCAATTCTCATTTTAGAAAACTTTGCAGACAGCGGTGAAAACCTAAAACAACCTAAATATCTAATAATGGGGGCTTGGTTAAATAAATACACACATGTTAAATAAATAACAATTAAAAAACTTAAAGAAGGTTAAATAATTTCATGTCATCTAGCCATTACAGATGATGTTTATTTGTCAACATAGATCACAAACATATTGCCAAAATAATTTTAAAGGTATAAAATATAACAGTGTGATCCCACTTTAAAAGTATGTGTATTTGAGGGGAATTATCCCTTTATTCATAAAAGTCCAGAAAGGGTATAAATCAAAATGTTAACAATGGTTATCTTTGGGTATTGTATCATAGGTGATTCTTTTTACTCTAGTAAAATATACATAACATAAAATTTACTATTTTAAGTGTACAGTTCTGTAGTATTAAATATTTGACAGTATTGTATATGTAACCATCATGACTATATAGGTAATTTTTTATTCTTCATAGTTTATGTAGTGTTTGAATTTTATAATCAAATTAATTTTATACTCAAAAAAATTTTAGTTAAACAAGGTAAAGATTTGAGACTAACTAGGATATTATCGCTGTGGTGTGGGAACTTACATGCTGACTCAAGGTCATGGCCGTCAGAATGGAAGTAAAGTATGGAAACTGAGAAAACCACGTTGTCTCATGTTTTTATTTAAAGTGTTTTTTCTAGCTGGAGTAGACAGTACTTTTTCCCAAGGTAAATTTAGGACTCCAAGTTGAAGGCAACTGGGTTTAGAAGCTCCTGGGGACCGGCAGGCTGCACACCAATAGATTGCAGTCCCATGAAAAGTTTGGCTAAACCAGCAGGTCCATGATCGGGCCTGGTATTTACAGTCATCCACTTCAGGCAACCAGATGACCCAGATATGGTTACGGTTATATATGTGAGGAAAAGATAGAGGCAGAAATCCTTGCATTGGCATGTCACTGACCGCGGGAGAGCCTTGCTCTGTTTTAGCAGCAAGACTCTCAAGATCAGTGTACGGTTACCCACCCTTCAAGGCGCAAACTCCCCTGCAATAAGGCTGCTTAGCCAATTCCCCAAGGGAGAACTCTTCAACACACACTTCGGCAGCTCTTGTATGAGGTTATTTACATGTGCATTTATTTCCACTACCATCCAGAAACTAGACTGGATATAATGAATTTCATGCTGTATATAATGAATTGTCTGATGTCCAGACTCCTTCGCTTACAGGAGCTATTGTTGCACAAACATTAATAGAAGGTCTCAAAATAACAAAACACAAAACAAATTAAAAAAAATTTTTTTTTTTAGTTCTCTGCAACAAGTAGGTTCCTGTGCCTCTGATTTAAATTAGGGAATTGAGAATATTTTAGCATTTTTCTCTTGTATACTCTGTCTTATTAGGTATATTTATTCTACAATGTGAAAACCAGATCTCTTCCTGTAAGATAAGAAAAACTTCATAAGGAAGTATCCTTCAATTAAAAACACATGGTTATTTAGGGCCATTTCTAATGTTCACCTTTTTTCAGCAGACATTTAATGAATGTCTGCTACACTGAAGCACAGTTGCTCTAGTGAATGCAAGAGTGAATATGACAGGGTGTCTGTCTTCCAGTAGCTCACAGTTTCATTCCTGGATGGTAGTGGAAGTAAATACACATGTAAATAACCTCATACAAGAGCTGCCGAAGTGTGCATTGAAGAGTTCTCCCTGGGGGATGGCTAAGGAGCCTTATTGGAGGGGAGTTTGCACCTTGAAGGGTAGGTAACTGGCAAGGTGGATATGCATGAGAGGAGTGTTCTGGATGGGGAGTACTGAGTGGGACTGGAGATGTGCAGGATGGTGTTTGGTCTTATCTTGGGTTCCCTCAGAAGCAGAATTGAAGGCAAGGATGGAATGCAATTTGTTTATTAGAGGAAGGTCCTCAAAAGCATTAGCAGGGGAGTAAGGAAGTAAGGCAGGGAAAGGAAAGAAGTCAGTAGAGGTTTTGTTACTAAACCAGTGACCCATGTGGGCAAGTGGGGCTCAGTGCTACTGGGGTGGTCTGGTAAACAGTTTGTAGCATATTGTGGAGTTATCCCAGCTGAGGGCAAAGGAAGTCCCTGCCCACAACTCTCAGACCCTCCTTGGTTCGGCATTCACTCTGGCCCTTCCGTCTTGCCCTGCAGAGGCAGAGTGTGTTTCTGTGGCTAGAATTAAAAGCTCTCAGGCAGTGAGTCATATGTGGAGTTCATAAGACCCTTCAGCACGTGGAGAAGAAAGGGAACAGAGTGTTGAGAGGTGCCTCCATTCAGTGAGTGGTCAGTGGTGGGAGGCGTCAATCAAAGAAACCGAGAAGGAGAAGACAGAGAGAAAGTAGAATAGCATGCGGTGTTTTGGGAGGCAGTGAAAGGGAGAGTTGAAATAAGGAGGGAAAATGGAAAGGAAAGTAGTGTCTTACCAAAGGGGTAGTAATAACTGCTTTCAAACCCCAAACTCTCCAAATATGCATTAACCTGAGTGGTATAATGGAGTAGGCTTGCCTCTGTAGGTTGGTTCTAGTTCTAGCTGTGCCGTTAGCTGGCTGTGTGACCTCAGAAACATCCTCTAACCTCTCTGTGTCTCAGGCTCCTGTTGTGTAAAAGGAGGCAGATGTTTCCAATCTCTTACAGCACTAAGATGTAATTAGTTTGAGTTCAAAAATGTGGTGTGACTCCTACCTCACTACTTGTCATTTATTAAGTTCATAAGTGTATTGCATGTTAAACAGAGAGGTAATCTAATTTCACAGTTAAATATAGTGCTAATTTAAATTACTTTTGAAATTAAAATGTTAATGGAATAAATTTGCTGGGTCTAATAAATGAACTCTCAAGCATTCCTCTCCTCCCCAACCCATCCTACGAGTCCTTCACTCTGGAACCTCTCTGTCTGTCTGCTTCTGTTCTCCCACCTCATCTTGGACTCTAGAATTATTTTTATTTAGTGTTGGCTTACTTTTATCTGTGGCTGTTTTGGCAGCAGGAATTATATCCGTTTGCCTGACAGAGAGTTTTACATGGAGCATGTGTTTGAAAGATTAATATAAGCAGTTGCTTTGGAAACAATTTAATCTTGCTTTCCATAGTAATGAAAAATGAATAATCAAAAGCCGTAAATTGTGTCGGGAAGATAATAAATACTTCTTATAGCATTTTAGCACTGACTGTGAATTATAGCTGACCCCCAAATCGGGAGGGGTGAATATGACCAATTGGAACTCCACGGTGTGCGCCGGCCTTTAATATCAGTCTTCAGCTACTTGATTCATTTCATTGCTCCCTACGAGAACCTAGAGAATCTGCTCTGTGTCCCACTGATTTAAAACTAAAAGTGGCGTCTCGTGCCAATTAGCAGAGTCTGTATTTAAACCACCATAAAACAGGCTTTCTCTCTTTCCATCTCTTGACTGACCTACAAATCTAAATGGACACAGATAAGGATTTAAAATATAAATACTAACAACCCAAATTAATTCTACATTCAGCCACTACAGCGAAGCTCCTAGGGATGTACTTTACCCAGAGCCTGATCAACTTCCTGCACATGGATGCTACTTGAGTAAACTCTGGAAAGTTCCCCCAGAGATTTACTCTTTCAGCTACCCACTTTCTGTAGACACATTCACGACCTAGTGGTTACTCTAGAAAGGAGATGTTTAAAAATTAGTGCATTTCTCTAATGAGGTATTCTGTAAGGTATTCAAGTCCTAAAATAAATGATCGGTTTCCTTTTTTTAGGCACAAAGCTCAGGAAATATATTTGAGTACCCATGGTATTCAGATTGCTAAAAAATAATAAAAATAATAAACAAATACAGAAATAAACACATTAATAAATAAATAAATAAAATGCATCTATACCTTCTCTTTCTTGAAGAAACTTGAAAATTACTTGTCAAGTGTCAACTTCATGTACTTTACAAAGCAGCAGTCAGGCACAGACACCAAGAGTTTCCTACAAAGCTGATAACAAAGGGAATCGTGACATGACTCAAGTCAGGCTCCTTCACTGTGTACGTATCTGTCTGAATTTAATGTGTTTTAATGTGTATCTGCCTGCTACTCTGGTACCCAGGGGGCCATATTTTCACACCACTGAACCAAAAAACAGGACATTTCCTCCCCCTTTGGTGAAACTCCACAGGGAACTATGTCTTACATAGTCAAAAGAACCCCAAACTATAAGACCTGAGGTTCAGTTTTTCTGTGCTATCTATTAGTTGGGGTACTTGAGCTAGGGCACTTGGCCTCACAGAACCTGGGCATCCTATAAAATGAGGTAAAGCTTCCTTTCTTTTCTATTCCTAAAACATGATTTTAATAACAAATGAAACAGTGCATGACACATGTAAGCCCTTTGACAACTCAGCAGTGATATGCAAACACAAATAAGGAGTGGTCTGTTAATCCACCTGCCAAAGGTTGATTCCTCTTATATGTCTGTTTTAATATTATCATAATTATAAATATAACTATTCAAAAGGTTTAGTCAGGAGGTATTTTCATGTCTCATATCTTTGCACAAGTTTGTGTTTTCAAACTTAGAGGTACAATTTTGAAATCTTCTAAATCATTGAGAGAAAAATCAAGTCAGCAAACCAGTCTTTGGAGAGAGGAGAGGCTCTTCCTACTTTATTGTATCTAAAAAAAGCTTTCTTGATTTCGCACAGCTGTTGAGGAGCAGCAATGGGATGTCAGTAGCCGAAAGTCCCCAAGTGCATGCCTCCCTGTATTGTCAAATCTTTCATAACTACTGAGAAAATTCTTGGCATATGTGTTTTGTTCAAACAACTTAACACAGCTCCCTTTTTAAAATCTGCTTTTATAGAAATGTTCAGGTCCTCCTGGATTCTTTGAACTCTTGCCAGTGTGTGAATTAAGCCCTTGACTTGGCCATGAGAACAGAAGTTGAAAACCAAAGATGAATAGCCATGTGGTCTCTTACACAGGAGAACTGTCCAGTTAATTTTTTAAGTCGCCAAGGCCAGTCTGGCAGGAAGCATGTATTTTATTTTCGTTCTAAACATTACATTTTGAGATATTTCCCAAAGGGCTTTTGCAAGAAACCAATCCATTCTATGTGGAAAGATGGCTATTTCTCAATGAGCTCTTAACTTTTAATCATTTGTCCCAAAGTGTCATGCTGCTGTGGTGGTGTAACAAGAAGCAGCAGCATGAGGAGAAGGACAAGAAGGAGTTAGGAAGAGGAGGAGGAAATGAAGAAGAGGAGAAGGAGGAGATGTTCCTTCACAGTGTTTATTTTTTCATCACTTACAAAGTGATTTTATGTGTTAGTATCTAATTTGACACTTAAAACACTCCAGTGAAATAATTGATGTCACAAGTGAGGAAACTCATGTTTTTTTGAGATAGTATTTCCTATGTATCCTGTAGCTGAAAAGTTACAGAGCTAGAGCTTGAATTACTGGTTTTAAGTCTGACATTTTTTCTACCAAGCAATTTATTCCATATCTGCATTCGTATCTCAATGTGTACAATTTAGTGAATCATATAAATAAGAGTATCTGCCCTGTAAACCTGGACACAAGTGGTGGTTGTACTTTCTTCCTCAGCCATTACTCTCAGTGGTGAGTCATTCCAGAGGGCACACACCCTTTGGGGATTAACTCAGCCCAGTTATCCAGTTAATTGAGCAGACTGAGCCCCCCGAGGTTAAGTCACACAGTTATGAAGTAGAAGACCTCACACTTGAAGCCACGTCTCCAGTCCACTGTCTTTTCATTTTACTATTACATTGCAGTGTAATTCATCTTTTCTCAACAAATGCACAAGTGCGAAAAATTTGGAGTTTACAATATGAGCCAATCTATTTGTAAAAAGTCTTGGACCGGTGTCCTACACAGAGTAAGCACTAAATATAAATTTGATAAATAAAAGAAATAAAAATTACATCATAAGAAGAAAGAATGAAACATAGGGAATTTTGTTAGAGTCCATCACAAACATAAAGGGAAAATGTCCACCAAGCTCCAAGAAAAAAAGTACTTTAATGATAATGAATATTACTGGAAAAAATGCAAAATATAGTTTATAGTATTTTCTTAGAAGCACATTGATTTTTAGGAATGGATGCAGTTTTACCAAAGTCAGATAAGAATGCTCATTATGTCTGATTGTGGCAGCTGTCAATGCATTTGACCTTCCCTTTCACAAAGACACATCGACAGGAAATTAGCAGAAACTAAAATTTGAACTGTAATGACTATACCCTTTCAATGGCTTCTGTCTTGGAAGGAAAAGATGCTGCCATTTTGACAGCACACAATAAAATTCAAAACCCACACTTTGTTAAAGTCCTAACTTTCATTATCTTAGAATGTGGCTATTTGGAGATAGGGTCTTTAGAGAACTAATTAAATTAAAATGAGGCTATTAAGGTGGGCCTTAATCCAATATGACGGGTGTTCTTATAAGAAGGGGAAATTTGGACTCCAAAACACACAGAGGGAAGATGATATAAAGATGCAGGGAGAAGATAGCCAGGAAGAGATGCCACAGAAGAAACTAAATCTGCTGACACCTTGATCTTGGATGTCCATCCTCCAAAACTGTGAGAAAATAAAATATGTTGTTTAAGACCCAGTCTGTGGTACTTTGTTATGGCAGCCCTAGAAAACTAGTATACTGTTTTAAGTCAGTAGATCTCAAACCTGGCTGCATTTTGGAATCACGTTAGAATTTTTTTCGACAATATCGATGCTCAGGGCACCATCCCAGAGCAGTGGAATCAGAATCTCTATGGATGGGGCTGGGTAGATGTGTTTTTCAGAGCTCTCCCTGGAGACTCTGGTGCAGTTTGGGTTGAGAATCACTGTTTATATTGTCCTCCCAGAAGAGTTCCCAACTGGTTCCTTTCGAGGCTGGAAAACATATCTTCTATCCACTGTCTGTGTAGTTGAAGTTCCTTAATCATGAAGCAGAGTAAGAGTAAGATGTCCTATGTGGATGGATCAATAATAGTCCAGCCTGACTTATCCTTAGCATTATCTGAGTATCTATGTTCAAGATGATACATAAGTGATTCTGCTGATGTTTTAGGTTAAGAACGGCCTAACATTTGTTTTGTATATATGTATGCATGTGTGTATGTATTTGCATGTGTGTATTTATTGTCTTTAACAAGGGAAAATTACCTGTAAACCCATCAAGAAGACTTTTCATCTTTTTGGTCTGTGATGGTTTCCTCAGGTCTTTCTTCTTCATTATCCTCTTCATAGTGAGAGTGTTAAGGACACTGGGAATGATTTTAACAAGTAGGTGTTTCACAGTTTTGTGTTTGTACTAATGACCTCAGGTTAATCAGTATCTTCTCTTTCTAAAACCTGCTGTTAGAGCAAAAGGTCTGATGCTAACAAATTATGTTGTTCACAAATGAAGTGTAAATTGAACTCCCAATTCATTTATTTGCTAATCATCCCTCTTTGTGAATACACTAATCAGCCTCTTTGGGGAATTTACCTGTCATGTGCAGACATATATACATGCAACATTTCATTGACCTAAAATCACCGATCCCCAGCCAAAACAAGCTAAGATCAGGTTGGAATGAAAAACAAAAGCCTATGGAAAGCCAAACTAGATGTCATCACCATGTGTCATGAATGATACTAAGTGCTTACACGCATAATCACAAAACACCCTATGAGATGTGTTACTATCCCCATTTTACAGATGAGGCAGTTAAGGCCAGGTGTGAGATATTGGGTAACTCACCAGGTGTTCCTGGGCTGGGAAGAGGAAGAGGCAGTTTGACTCCTGAGCCTATGCTCTTAACAATTATTACTCTTTACTGACCCTATGGCTTACCCATCAACTCCTCCATGAGCCTTTTTGTCAGATTGTTTTATTCTCTTTTAGAACTAATTTCTAGCAAGATTGGTTTTCTAATGAATATCAAGTTAGAACAAGCTTCTCAATAAAAAACACAAAAGCCAGAAATTATGAAATAGGCATTTTCAGGGTGATTGGTCCCTTTACACAATTTTCTTGTTTTCACTTACAAAAAAGACATACTACTATTTTCTTGAATGTAATGAGTTTCTGTAATACACCTTCCCATGCATTAAATTGCAAAGGTATCCATATGCCCATAGGCTATATTCATAATCCCATCCTAATACAAAAACATTATCTTCTAATCTTTGACCTGCTGATGTCTTTGTATCATTGCAAATGGAAATATGTATTTTTCATGTTTACTTTTTCACCTATGCAAAATCATGTTCTGTAGCTCCAGATAGTTCTAGGTAGTCATCAAAGGAAATGTCTGTAAATGGGCTTTTGAATTGATAGACCTGAATTTTCGGTCTTATGTCTTTGCATTTCTAATATTTTCTATCTCTTAAAATCATCTGTATCCTAAGCTTCTTGAGGTTGATTACCCTGTCTAAAATTTATCTCTGAATCTATAGAAATTGACATACTGCAGAACAGATTAGGTAACCAAAAAATATTGATTGAATGCAGCCTAATAATTATTACTAACATATCCTCTACCTGAAAATAATACGCAGACACATACATATGTATATGTGTTTATATGTGAGTAGTGTATATGTGTGTGCATGTGTGTGTGTGTGTATAGTGGTTTCAAGCATGTTTCAGAGTTAGACTTAGACTAAAAATCCTTGCTCCACTATTCACTCCCTGAGTCACCTTAGGGAAGTTAATCTTCTCAAGTCTCAACTTTCTTTTCTGTAAAGTGAGGACAATAATGTCTACTTGTAGGTGGAGATTAATGACAGAACAAGGTATAGGTCTTCAAACTGTGCTGTCCTGGCCCACACAATGCCCAATAACAGCTAAGCAGTATTATAGTATTAAACAGCTAAATGGCATTATAATGAAAATTTCATTATCCCCAAACTGAAATACAGTAATTGTATTATACAAGTAAAGTAACACCTATATATATATATATATATATAGACAATGAATTTCACAGAATGAAATTTTCCTGGTCTTTTTTGGAAAGAGACAGAAATGGCTTTCTTTGGCTGAATCTGAGTGAGATTCCCCTGTGTGGCGATGTTGCCCTCTGTTGCCACAACAAGTGTCTTCACATAAACATGTCCACCTACTGCCGTGAGCCAGAATCAGTAGTCAGGGATGTGAAAATGTTTTTGGAAGGAGAACTAGAAAGACAAGAACTGGAATGCCTCCTTTTATCCAAAGCTAATCTTGTGAACAGTAGGAGGGAAAATTGGGCCTGTCCAAAGCAGCTTGTACCTTTGCAGAGGGATGCTTGATGAAAACCTGCAGACACAGTGACAAGAAGGCAGGATCCAGAATTAGGTTCAAATTGACTGTAAGTTTTTAAAGGTCATTCTAGAGCTTGGGGGAGAGCATGGGGGAGGTGAAGTCACTCTGGGACCAGATGGCCTGGGTTCACTCCTGGCTCAGCTACTTACTAGTTGTGTGGCCTTGGACAAGTCTTTATGCTTTCCTGTGGCCAGTTCCCTTAATGTAAAATGGCAATAAAGACAGCACTTACCTTCTAGGGTTGTTGTGAAGATGAAGTAAATTAATTTATGAAAGTGCTTGGAATAATATGTCACCAAAAATATAAGCATTTGGTGTTAGCTGTCATAATCTACCTACCCTCAGGGCTGAATGGTCAGTTTTTCTCTCTCTATTTTTTCCCCCTCTTTTTTTCAAGATTGCATCTGGACTTACACGCATTTATATTTAAGAGGTTACATTTACCAGTGTCTGGTTTTCTGGAGGCAGATAAATGTATGGTATTACGAATTATAAATCCTAAATCTGTTCTGTCATTAAATTCGTCATGGAAGCAGTTACTTTTTATATTAAGAACTGCTTATCATCCTTACTAATCTTTAAGATGCAAAATCTGTACTATAATAGGCGTGGGTTAACAAAGCACACATTTGCAGGCAGAACAAAAACTCTAAATCTAACATTTCTGAGGTTAGAACATAAATTAGTTTTTCGCAAAAGTGTTTACTCAGGATTCCAGTTGCATTTCTTATCCTCTGTGATAAACTCCTAACCACAGCTGGAGTTCGTGGTGGGTCTGGACTCCCCCCCCATTAATTTATCGTCCTTGTTGCCTGCTGAAAGTGTGCTGGGAAAACACAACTGGTGCTTTCACGCTTTCTTTCTCCCTGTTCTTTTGCATTCGGAATCTCAGGGATTTGACTTGTCACTAAGCCCTGTTTAGAGCCACTGATCTCTGAATTCTGCTGTTCGTTTTTTCATGCTGTTCTTCAGAATGTACTGCAAGGCTCACAGATGCTGCTAGGCAGGCGGTTCCAAAGGGCAGCATGGGGCTGCTCCGGTGCCAGCCTCTGTCTCGAGTCTGGCGACGCCTGTAGCTGGCTGGCACGCTGTGCTGGGCTCTCTTGGGTCACCAGTTCAGCAGGGGGTACCAGATTCTGAGTCAGCCAGCATTTAGTGAAATCTTACACTGGACCAGGCTCAATGCTAGGCCGTTGCAGATGCCTTTTCAATTACTCTTCATAACATCCTAATTCCTGTTTTGTAGATTGCTGTGGTGCCTGAGTGAGGCTAATAAAGAACATCAATCCTCCCAGCCTGAGTTCTGAACAATTGGAGAAACAAAGCAAAAGAACAAAGATAGAGGCCAAAATATTGTCTTTATCAATTAGAGATGCTAAGTTGGTGGATATAGGTTAGTGTCAGAACCAAATGAGTGTGCAAAGATTGAATCCCAGAACCAAGCAGATGTACACACTAGTCATACAACAGTGGAAACCTCCTCACCTGCTTCCCTGTCTCCAGCAGCATTTGAGTTGGAATATAGTCTTAGGGACATGAGCCAAAACTCTAGTGAAGAAAAATAAGCCTTATGAGCTTCTTTCTCCTAAAACTGACTCTGACCTGTCACACTGAAGCTCATGTTTCCCTTCCCCATGCCTTGCCTTGCCCCACTGTAACTACCTCCTTAGCCAGAGGCCGGTGCTACCCCAGCACCGATGAATGTGACAACTGTGTAGGCAGCCCCTGGCTGACCTGACTGTACTCAGCACTGGCAGGCTAGTCGAGATCCCATTCATCGCCTTGAGGCCTTACTTTAAAAAAAAATCTCCTTCTTTCAAATGTGATTAACATGATATTTAATATTTAAAATTCTCAATTTTGCATTTTTAAGCTTGGCATTGGATGGCTAAACTGTATCCTCTTCAAGACAGCTTGCACAGCCATCCTGTAGGGTGGGGCTCTGCTTCATATTGTGTTCACGGTCAGACGTCTGCTTCCTCGTGTCTGGGTGTGGGGGACAGGGGACTTACGGGTACAGTTCCTATTAGGAGGCTTCTTGGAAGATCTCTGTGAATGAGCTAGAGAGAGGGATTGAAGGAGACATAGTGTCACAGCCTCGAGTCCCTGTAAGGTCTTACAAACCACACACGACTGGAAATAGTTAGCAGTAGCAAGATTTGCTGTTTATGGGGAAGTGGGAGGAAAGAAGTAAATCTCGTACCCAGAGTTAGACATGAGAATTTGGAATTGTATCTCCTTCAGGTGAATCAGAAGATATATTCCAGAAGCTGTGAAATCCCGAAGTCTACTTCTATCTTAGATGGTAATCTTAGGAGCCTAAAATAGCCTTTGCCTTTGTGGCTATGCTAAACTGATAGTATGGACAAGTTTTGGGTTGTATTCCCTTGAAATATTCTTAACTAGATAGATCAGCATTGTTTAGAAACTAGTCTTTCAGTATGGCCCCTTTTAGTCGCAATATTGAAAATCTTGTTAAACTCAGGATGTCATATTTGGGTTCCTTAAGAAATCAAGAAGTTTTAAAATAGAATCCTGATCCTTACTGGTCAGCCTCTTGAAATTTACCCTGGAGACGGGTTTTCCAGATACTGTAAAATAGCTTTTGTTTAGAATTCTGCAAAGCAATTCCTTCCTTTTTTTTTTTTTCCCCTCTTTTTCCTTCGTGGCTGAGCCCTCAGTAGATGAGCAGGAAGGTTTAAGTGGTTTTGCAAAGTGGTTGCTCAAGTACTTGCCTGTCTGAAATCTGCAGTTTTGAGGGATCTTAGAATTGCCTCCCACCCCCAAGAATTGCCCACCCCTCATGTGGTGAAGAAGTGTTTTCGATTAACGGCCAGGTTCATTGGCGGGTCACTCTGGAGGAGCTTGTCCTAGCAGTTTAATTTGGGCGGTGGAGTTAGGAAGCCTCGGCACAGCTCTGTGGATAAGGTTGTAACCAGCCTTCCATGACAAGGCCTGTCTTTGATTCCCTTGAGCTAGCATTATTCTTTGGACTGTCAAACTGGCACCTTTGGATATTTCTATGACCTTGAAAATTAGAATAATTAAGTTTCCTCTGGCACAGCAGGACTGGATATGCGTAATTAACGGCAGCCAACATTCCCTGGAGACCAAATTTGTGAAAGACATTAAAGGAGGAAAGACGCAAGCCTCTTTGAATGAGGGGAAGTGAACGTTAGTTATGTGAGCGTGGCAGTATTTGGATGTTCCTTATCGTGTGCATGTGGATATTTCCATGAAGTTTAATAGTGCATTTCCCTTTATTTTTCTTGGTAGCACCTATCATGTGAAACAGAGGGAAGTGAGTAGTTGGCAACTGAATTAATGAACAGGGACAAGAACTGAAAAACCCCTTTATAGGGGAGAAAAAACTTAGTTGTAGTCTACATTAACTTTGCTGCAACAAAAATAATTTTAGACTACAATAATTGTATGTATGCATTTTATGTTCCCAGCTATGACAGTGCCTAGCATGAGTTGGTCACATAGTAGATGCCTAAAAAGTGAGCAATGAATGTTTTTGAGTGTATGTCTTTGTAAACACTTCTTCACACAACTCTGATCTTTGATAGCACTATTTTCTCTGAAACTTTCTTTAGGTGTTTATGGATAGATAGGCTGATGGACATATATATATAGAGAGAGAGAGAGTAAGAGAGAGCACCATCCATTAGGTTACAGTGCTATCTGTCTATTGATTGCTCTGAGGAGTACGGGTGTTTTGCTTTCAGCCAATGGGAGTTAAAAGAGGAGACTATCCATACCCTCTCAGCCAGTGAGCATAGTGTTACGTACTGTAATGCTCTCTGCTACTGAGTTCTCCTAATGGTATGTTCTTCCTCTGGATGCTCATTCTGGCCTTTATTTCATGTTGTTGGAACTGAGGCCAAAAAGTATGCGAATGATAGTGTCTGACTGTTCATAAAGATAAAGAGTATCATTCTAGCTGCCAAAACATGAATTTTAGTGATTTTAGACACCTTCAAGGAAATGATCCAGTAATCCAATAGTAGAGACCAACAGGCAATTAGAGATTAGTGGAAGTCCTTTGACATTGTGAAGGCCATTATAAAGTCTTTGCCACTGGGGAGGGGTTGATCAATAACTTAGACATGGTGCTTGGTAGAGAAGAAATTTCCTAAAGAGCACAGATATGTTGTTTAAGCACTGTGAGGGGAACACATACCATAGGGGTGTGCTGTTGTGACTTTGTAGTTCATGATTCGGTTATTGCTAAATGGAACAAACCAATATTCATTCTTTGATAGAAATGACTAAAAAAGGTAGAGGAGGGGGATGATTAAGTATCCTATAAACATCTATCTTCGTGATCCTAACTTGATATTCTTATTTTAGTTATTGATCTTTGCCCACCACCAATCATATCTTTGCCAATTAGCTCCCCCTCTCTCCCAATGTAAAATGGGGAGAGAGGATCTGAACATTAAGAAATTAACCAAAAGATGTTCTCAGGGCCTGGATTCAGGGAGTGAGTCATAGCAAGACAGATTATTGCTCAAATGCTGCTTTTCTTCCTGTTCACCAATAAAACCAAATGGAACAAGTTAGATGGCCATCAGGTATTACTACCAAGCTCGCTGTACCTTGATTAAGCCAGGCCAATGGTTGCTCCCCCTTTCTTCAAGTTTTTTCTTGTTTTAGTCAGCTCTCCAAGGTCCTTGGTCCCATGTAGAAGACTCATTTTTCTGTACTTCTCCAGATTTCAAAGTAAAACTAGAACCATTTCCTAAAACTCTTTTCTGGCAAAAAAAAAAGAAAAAGAAAAGAATAAAACCAACTGGAATCATATGAATCTGAGAATCACTGATCACTTTATCTTCTTTGAGAATCAGATTTGTTACTAGCATAGAGTAGCTCTGACAAGTCCTTGACTATAGAAATTTGCTCTATTTAAACTTAAACTTTTACTAACTGTATTCAACATGACAAAAACTACATAAAAATAGCTAACATTTATTGAGGGACTCTGTTGTTTAGGGCATTATTTTATTGTCTATACTTCTTTTTTTTTTTTTTCTTCAACTTTTAACTATCTAGGTGATGAGTGAAACCATCAAATAAATATCCATGTAAGAAAAATAAAATATTGTACAAGCATATGGGACTTGTGGACCTCATGGTCTACATCAGTGCTATCCAATAGATATATAATGCCAGCCACATACATAATTTTTTTCAAGGAAATTCTTTCCTTTTTAATTTATTTTTTTACTGATACATATTAGATGGGTATGTTTTCAGGGTACAGCCACATATATAATTTTAAATTTTCCAGTAAAAAGGGAAAAAAGGGTGAACATAATTTTAATAATATGTTCTGTTTAACTCCCTGTATCCAAAATATTATCATTTCAACATATAATCAATATAAAAGTTGTTAATATTTTATATTTTTTTCCTACTAAATCATCAAAATCCAGTGCATGTTTTACACTTACAGCATGCTTCAATTCAGACTAGTCCCATTTCAAGAACTCAGTAGTGTGGTGGCTACCATTTTGGATGATGCGGGTCCGTAGCAAGCTGTAGTCTTCCCTGCTCTTCTTCCCAGGAGTATAGTACAACCAGTCTGATTTAATCCCAACATCACCTGGAATTAGGCCAGCCTCTGGGAATCAGTTGGTAAAAGACATGTAGGCACACAACATTTATATTTCGTTGATGTTTCTGTTTTATGCAGCTCTGGTGTCAGATTTGCCCAATGGGGAGGGGACACAATTGGTGGAAACCTTTAGGACTCAGTGAAAGTCAGCAGGAAGGGATCCAGGAACCTCATTTAACCTTGTCAGGATACATTTTAATTTTATTTAGGGTAGGCCTTTGAGTTTACTTTCTGTGTGTTGGAACCCTGATAGGCATTTGGGTGTGGTTAAAAATAATATTGAGACTTATTAGATGGAACAATTGGATTGGACCTTGAGGGCCAGAGAAATTTCAAATGCATTGTAATTAGAGTAGACATGTGTGCATGTGTTTATTAGGGAATAGATGATGATAGTAATACTTAACATTTACTTAGTGTTTTCAATGTGCCAAGCCCTGTTTAATAGGCATCATCTCTTTTAACCCTTACAGTTCTGTGAATTGCCTCATTATACAGGTGAGGAAAATAAGGTTTAGGCAGCTTAGGGAAATTTGAGCAAGGTTCCACAGTTGTCAGCTATGTTCAGTACTGCAGCCCATGCTGTTACAGAACAGGGGATTCCCATGTGCTCTCCATTCAAGAATCTGCATCCTTTTGTGATCAGCTGAGATCGGCCAGTCAAGGTAGTATGGCTGTAGACTAACCATTATACGAGAATGTGTCTTTTGGGGGAATATCCTGAACATTCTTGACGCTAGAATGACGTTCAGATACTTTCTTCAATTCTTGAATGTGAAAATCATAACATTTCAATTTTAAAAATTGGGGAATAGTTTGAAATTAGTCCTGGAGAGTCAAGATTATTCTCTAGGTATAGCTTCAGTTTATCCATGCCTTACAATTTTAACATGATGACTCTCTCTGTTCCCAGAAATTGTGGCTCTGACAAGCTTCTGCTGCAGTCACTTCATTAATCTTACTCTACCAGGACACCTGTTCACTACTGTGCGGTGTCGGCTGATATCATACGGTAATTATGTTGTTAATTCATGGGCTGATGTTTTCCAGGCTGAAGCATGGCTTCCTGTAGGTAGGGATCTGGAAAATCAAATCAAGCAGGCAAGGAAAACATTGACAATTGTGTGTTTCTACTGGCTTGGCTATATGACATGACTTTGGGTGGAAAGAATGCCATTTGTTAAATACGGTCTTTTTCATAGGGCCACTACTCAGCAGAAATTCCATTAGTTGAATGGTAATATAAACATGAACTCTTGAGTGAGATTCCACTGGACCTGAATCCTAGCTCTGCTCCTTACTTTGGGATCTTGAAGTTACTTAACCCCTCAGTGTCCTTATTTGCACAGTGGGAATAATAATAAAGCCAACATCAGATGAAAAACTCTTAGCCCAATAAACACAAAATAAATGTTAACTTCTATCATTATTATTTAGCAAATATGTATTGATGCCTACTTTTTACTTAGCAACATGGAAAAGCTTCTTAGAGAAAATGGTACTCTAGTTCAGCTTTCCTTGATAAGAGTAAATAAATAGGAAGAGATAAGATAAAAGGATGTTACAGATGGGAGAACAGGCAGCAGGTGTGGTCTGTTGTGGTTTGGACCCTTGAACCTGAGAATCTGCAAATGAGATTTTTACCTTTAATTTCTATGTGATGTTATGATTTCTGAAGGTCTTAGACTGGAATTTTGGCTCTACTACTTCTTAGCTGAGTGGGCAAGTTATTTGACTACTTGGTTTCTTCTAAAAGTGCAGGTAATAATAGTACCTACTTTAGAGGGTCACTGTGAGGATTAAATAAGTAAAGCATATTAAACACCTAAACCAGGGCCTCCATAAGTAATATGGAGTAATAATAACAATAGCTATTGTTGATAATATTATTACTTATGGAGGTTATAGTTTCACTGGGGAGGCAGACTTAGCACATGAACTAATGAGTAACCTATAGTTCATTGCTACATATGTGATATAACATATAGTCAAGGACAGTAATTTCCAACCTTTTCACCCAGAAGAACCTCCTTATCATTCCCTCCTGCAATGACTCTGTTAAAAAACAAAGCAGAACAATGACACAAAAATTTTGTTTTCTTATTATAAAAGCAATGAATGGACATTATAGACAAATTATAAAATACAGATGAAGTCTAGGGGAACAAACCAGACCCATAATCACACTCCTCAGAGATAACTATTTTTAATACCTTGATATGTTAGTTTTTCATATCTTTGTCTTTTTGTATACATATATAAATTTTTTTAAAATGGCATTATACTATCCATACTACTTGCAAGCTATTTTTCCACCTAATAGTAAATTACAAATATTTTTATCTATTAATAAATGTTTTTAAACAGTTTTTTTATGATTAAATATTATTCCCTGTATGGATGCACTATCATTCATCAAGCAGTCTCTTGATTGCTGTGCATTTAGGGGCTTACATTTCGTGTGTGTGCCATGGTGAACAACTCTAGGGTGAGCCTGACACCTACATGGTCTTGCAGATTGTTCCAGTGTTTTGTTATACCTGAACTTCTGGGTAATGAGGAAGGTCATGGGTCTGTAGCTAGGAGGTAAGGGCCAAGGCGGGACTGTTGTCCATTTCCAGGCAGGAGAGGACATAGGAGCAAGGCAATCCCAAGCAGCAAATCCAAGAGTAGAAGGTAGAGTATGAGGTGTTGATATAGGAGAGAATAGGAGAGGGTAGCAGAAAAGAGCCTGTAGGTCCTATGGATGAAGACCAGAAAGTTATCTCTCCAGTGCCCAGGACAGGCCTTTTCTGGAGCACCAGTCCCCTAAGCCTCCCTTTACCTTTGAGCATGAACTTCTGCCCTCGGAGGTCAGAGAAGGGCCAAGAGCTCTGTTTGGCAGGGTAGCCAGAAAACCTTGAAGCAGATGTTTTGGGTGATAAATAAAAATGAATAGGTAGAGAGGAAATGTCAGCATGCATCAGATGGAGGAGTGGCACGTATGGTTTGGTGTGGCTTGGACCTGAAAAGCTAGCAGTGCGATTGCATGCTTGTGATCGCTCTGGGCAGCCTATGGTAGTTACCTGTGAGTTGCTTTTCAAAGAGGGTCCTGACTCACCTTAGTTGCCCAGAGAAATGGGGAAGAAAAATGAGCCAATGAACATCAGTGGATATCCTTGCCTTTAAAAAAAAAAATTCCATTAAAAACTACCATATCCAAATCAGTCTAATCCCCCACAGTAAGACCATGTTTGATACAATCACACATAAAAATAAACAAACTGAAACATCTTGGACCTCTGATCAGAATTAAGCCAGCAGCCCACCTGTCTCTCACCTGGCTAATGGCTGAGAAGAAAGCACCATCTTCCTCTTCAAAGCCTCCTACTTATGACCAGAAAACCTCTGGTTTTCCCTAACGCACTTATTGTTAGGTGGCTTCCTTTTTTTTTTTTTATTCCATGCTATGGTAAACAGTGCTGCAATGAGACTATGGTATTCTAGCTGTTTAAATATTTAAATATTTTAACTAATGGAATTTTATTGTATTTTTGCCTTGGGGACTTAAGCAATGGGCAGAGCCATACAGGGCTAACTGATAAATAATAAATGCCATAATGCCCATTAGTGTATATTTGGAAGCAGTGTTTCCCTTGGTCTTTCCAGGTTTTGACATTTGCTTGTACTCTTTGCCCTTGTGTATGGAGGTTTATATAGCTGCACTTTCCATGGAAATATTTTATTTAAGTTTTCAGAACCTGTAACATATATTTTTGTCTACTGTTTACCCAGTAGGGAAGAATGTTTGTATCAGAATGAGATCAAGTTGTTTTCTGTAATTTGCTATGAAACTCTGAGAAACTCAGTGCCCTTATCTGCATCCCCTTATTTCTATTGCTCCCCTTCCCAGTCACCAGCAGATGACCTTTATTTATGTCTCTCACCTGCTCAGCTTCCAAGGTAGTGTGGGGCATTGACTGTAGTTTTAAGGATAGATGGCTTTTCATTAGCTTTTCCAAAGATGTTTTATATGGTGAGCTGTTATAGCTTGTAATGTACTGTAGAGAGAAATGGCAAGAGGCAGCACAATTTTGCTTGCTCTTGGGTCTGAGCAGTCTGTGAGGCAGGGACCAGTCCTACAAACACCAGCATCCTTGCTCTGTGATTTGGTGTCAGTGTTTAGTCCCTTGCCTTCATTCAAGAGATTCTTCAGCGAGCATCATACATGTCTTCCAGGGGCCATGCATAGGCACTTGATAGCTGTTCAGTAAATTTGAATGTAGGCAAAATTTGCAACTATTTATTATTAGATGTTAAAAAAATTGATATTTCTCCATATCAAAAAGGCATTCGCTGATAACTCTGAAATGCAGACAATCCTCTGCTGCAGTCCTTTACCCTTACTGCATCACGGCCTGCTGAGGTATGACCCTCAGCCATCCTTTGGCAGTAGAAGGATGCTGTGAGAGCACAGCCCATGAAGGGCAGATGCCTGAATGGTACAGCACTGGACACGTGTGAGCACAGTGAGATGCCTGGCCTTCAGCATGCTTTCAGAGAGCATGTGGCTTTGGAAACGGTTCCAGATATCTAGAGGCTTAGTACATCCTCTCTCCTGTGGGGAGTTCCAGGTGGCCATCAGAGCTGCTCCTGTAGTGCTCAGGAGGCGAGAGAGCATGGAGTGATGGAAAGAGTGAAGGAGCAGCTTTCAGTGCCTGGCTCTATTCCTTGCCAGCTTTGCAGCTTGAGTAAACCTCAACATGTCTCTGAGTCTAAGAGTCTTCTTCCACATTATGTTAATAATACTACTTGTGTGCTTACCTTCTAGGCTATTGTCAGGTTCCATTAAATAAACTCCTCTGGTTCTTCAAAACTCTCTCTAGCTTAACTGCCTATGCTTGGAAGAGGAGGTACTAGGAATTATTTGATGATAAAATGACTGTAAAGTACTACACAGATAATTTTGGTCAAACCTTTTCGATTTCGAAGAAGTGGGGTCTCATTCTCTCCCTGCTCATTTGAGGGCAGTGCAAATGCCTCAATTGCTTGATTGGGTGAAAAGCCAACAGTGGTTTGATGTCATGATACATTCTATCTGGCCAAATATTAAGCCCACATTTCCCTGGGGCCCAAGGATAGGAATCTAGCTGTTGCAGGACATGATATTTTGCATTGTTTCAAATTCTAGTTGATGTTTAACTTTGCATGCCTTGTCTGCATGCCTGGAGCTCTTTCCAAGTATAATATTAAGAAAGAAGAGCTATGGTTAGTGTAAGGCAAAGAAAAAATATGTTTTCCTTTGTTTTGTCTTTGGCCCAGGGTTTATTACTGCCAGGGACCTATTTATTAGCCAGCTTTAAAAATCAGCTGTCCTCTATCTTTTTTTTTTCCTCCAAGGATGCCTGCCTTGGATATTTGGGCACAGCTTAATGTTAGGCGATGCTCTGTAAAGTGAGTCCTGGGAAATAGATTCCTTATCTATTTCAGAGGTTAGAGAAATGGAAACGTAAATATTGAATCCACGTGTTAAAGAGAGGGTAGATAATTAAGCTCTTGTCTGGTCCCAGGCAGCTTGTTGATGTGTTTTTATTTTCTGGTGGATGAGTGATGTTCTTCAAAGGGAGGTGCCATCTGGGAAATCAGGTCTCTGCTGAAGCACAGCCACGATCCCTGCACTGCCATGTTCTGCACAGGTCTAGTTCCAACCCACAGGCGAGCGGCGAGGCTGGGCTAATTACGCAGCTGTCAGAATCCCACAAATGAATGGACTGGGCGTGCTGCTGCTTCCTTGTCTGTGACAGTGTTTGTTGGTTTGGATTTCACTTTTTTAACAGTGGTATTTTAGCAGACAAGAGAGCATTCATGGGAAATTGAAAACTTTCTGAAAACAGGATTAGAAAATGTATTTGTACGTGCTTGCGGCCCAATGATACAGAGCTTGCTACCAGCACAAAGCCACTGTTGCTTGTAAGACAAATAGATGAAATTTAGCTTCCCACTGTGAGGGAGTGACCTTTATACCCTACAGAAACATACTCACTCGCACACATAACACATGCACCCAGTACCTCTACTCTCATTAGATGTATGTTATGGACATTGTATAGCTAAAGTATAATTATGTTGTAGACATGTAATGGGAAGCGTTTTGAAATAGGATGTTTCTCTGTAAGTAGGGGAGGGTTCCAGAATGAACCATCACTGCTGCCTACAGTTATGTTGTAAAATCATCCAGAGACTAAATAGAAGATCCTTTTTGTTCTGAGCTGTGTGAACCAGGGAAATGTTTGAAGGGCTGTGCCATGCCTAGCCATATTGGAGCCTGTGGCTAAAAGAAAAATCAATAATACTGACTCTGTCTTTATATAAAATTTTGATATTTTGTTTATCATGGATTGCATTAATTTTTATTTTTAAAAAATATTGCATTAAGTTGTTATTTATCTCGATTGTGAGTTTTGTTGGCATCCACTTAAATGTTGTACCCGGGGCAGGTGCCTCACTTGTCTCCCCCTAGTCCCAGCCCTGTTGAAGGGTCCTTTGCATTTCTCTGTGGGATAAGAGGAGAGAGAGGGGCTTTTCCCATGCTGTTCCTGCTGCCCGGCATACTTTTCCCTCCTCCTCACCACACCTGGTTATGTGATAGCAACTGAATCAGACATAGTCCCCACATTCATGGAGCAAATGGTCTAGAAGTCACAATAGACACAATCAGATTAAACACATTTATAAAAATTAACATTAACACATTCATAATTTTTTTAAATGCAAGGTGCCATGAAAAAAAAAGAACATCATTATGTTAACAAGAATGGGAGGTGTGGGGATGGAGAACCTTGCTTGAGTAGTTAGAATAGCCACACTGATGAGCTAACACTGAAGTTGACACCTGATGAGAAGAAGCCGTTCACAAGGCCAGTTAGATGGTGGGGAGAGAACTCCAAGCCCAGGACACTGTGTGCATGAAGAGCCAATGTTAGGAAAAAAGATGGGCTGGTGTGAGCAAAATAGTGTTAGGTAGGACAGGGATGTGGTAAAGGAGGTGAGGCACATGGACAGGGCTGGCTTCAGAGGCAGGGGCCTGATTAGGAAGGGCCTTGACGTTTAAGGTCAGAAGTCTAAAAAGAGGAGTGATGGAGTTTAGAAGACATCCCTGAGAAGATTTCTCCTACCCTTGCCTCATTACGGTACTTGTCACGGTGTAGTAAATGCTTGATTATGTGTTTGAATTGGAAAGCAGCAATCTGCCAAAAAAGAGATTTGGGGATCAGGAAAGCTCTTTGCTATCTCCACTGGGAGTCTTAGGATCAGCATCCCCTATTCTGAACACACGAGTATTTTCATGCGGTATACATTTTCTTCAGTTAGTTCTCTTTCCCCTTGGCTTTTGAAAAAAAAAAATACCAGCTTAGCTCAGCTTTAAGGAAATTCTATCTGGAGTGTTAAGGAGGATTCAGCATCCTACCGTTTCAAGAACTGGCAAAGGAAGGTGAAATCAGAACGAGCAGATAGCAAAGGGAAGAGTGGAACCTAGAGAACTTCTCCCAAAGCAGGGTCTCCTCCCTTTCTTATTCTCTGATAAAACATAGAGTGTCTTGTGCATTGTTTTACCAAGATCCATTGCTTTGCTCTTGCTGAAGAATTTCAGTACCTTATTAATTAGCTTTCCTCTTTTTAACAACAGGATGAAGTGACAGATTCACCTTTGTTAATGCTTTTCATTAAGAATTGTATTATAGGATTTGGAATTCCCACAAAATATAAGAAGTTAATAAAAAAAAAAAGTACTTGTCTTCTTTTCTGGCCAACAGAACTCCCAAGACGTCTTGTTCTCTTTTGTCTCAGAGAGAAATACCACTTTCTGGCAGCCAACTCTATTGTCTGTGAGTGTCTTTTATGCCCTTTATTTTTCCCTTCTGCAAATACACATCAGTGTCAGCTGTGGACTAACAACTGTGGTCAGTACTGAGATGCACAAGACCCGTGCTCAGTGTGGGGAGATCCTGTCCTTACTGGTACGTGGGTGACAGGGGTGGCTTGACATGCTCTGGAAGCATGGTGGAGTGAGAAGTTCATCTTGCTTGGCTATTTTGGGAAGCTTTACAGGAGAGAAAATATTTGTAACCGTACTTAAAAGATGCCTAACAATGTGTGATATTGACCAATTTATATACTGTTTGTTAAGTATAGTGGCTGGAATGCTCTCATTTTATATCAGTCTTCCCTGAACAAATGAGTGCCAGATATTTTTTAACAAATTATTGAATCATTGTTGTGTTTATTGGGAGATAATGTAGCATTGTGGTTATGATTACTGGTTCCAGAACAAAACAGCCTGTGTACAAATTTGAGCTCCACCAGCTGACCGCATTTGTAACCTTAAGAAAGACTCTGAAACTCTCCAAATTTCAGGTTCCTTCTCTGAAAATGGGGATGGATAACACTAGAACCTACCTCATAGAGTGTCTTTGCAAATAAAATAAATGAAGTGATCCATGTAAAGTACTACTTAGAATAGTGACTGACAATTAAGGAGTGTTCAATAAGTGGGGAGCTATTTTTATTAGCATCAGAATTGACTTGGGGAGTTTGTTAAAAATACCAGCTCTTGGGTCCCACCGAGATCCACTCAATCAGCTTTTCTAGGTAATATTTGGAATCTATGTTTCTAACAAGCCCCCCTAGTTACTCTTATACAGGCAGCCTGGCATCTATATCTGTATTGGGGTTTGTCAACTACAGGACTAGAGTGGATAAATTCCTGGACTTTAAAGTTATAACGACATGGGTTTGCACTGCAGTTCTCAACCCCTTTTTGTCTGTGTAACTTTGGATATTTTACCTAATTTTCCTAACCCTCTGTTTCCTAACTTGTAAAATAGAGATAATATTCTGCTAGGTTTTTGGTGAAACCACATGAATGTGATAAAACAATGAATGTCAGATGCTTAGCACAAAGCACATGGTTAAGGGCTGAGTAAAGCATGGATCCTGGTCTCACAAGTGTGTGCTGGCCACAGTGTTGGATGCTCAGAATATGAAGACAATAGACATTTTCAAGTTTGCAGTCAGAAGTGGAAAGGATGGCTAATGCTTTAATCAAGAATAACACTCAATAGTTGGAAGGACCTCCAGAGATCACCTAGTCCCATCTGGTGGAGGGATTGTCCCTTAAAATTCCCCACAAGTGGTGGTTGTCTAAATGGCACACAACTCTGTCACCAGTTACAGCAAACCAAGGTGTGCTTTCCTTGTGCATTCTAATCAATGGTCCTTGCGTATAGATCCCTCTGGGTCCCTGCCAAGTAAGTCTTATGCTTGGATGAAGTTGCCATCCTGAAATATCTGGAGGCACATGTTGTACTCCCCTGACTTTAATTTTCCAAGTCAACACCCCCAACTACTTGAGCTCTTTCTCATATAGGATGGTTTGGGGCTTCCCAGTGCCCACATTCTGCTCCCACTAGTAGGGTGCCTTTCAGCCATGAGAGAGCTCAGGGAACAGCTGTCATGGCATGGATGCTTCAGTAGAAGTGTATATAGGCCCCTTAAAAGGCCTATGTGGGAACTATTTCTTATATGAAATAATGCCGTTGCACCTGATAATCATACATTGACTAGTAATGCCCAAGTGGATGGGTTTGATAATTGTAGAAGAACCTTGAAAGGATGAATAGGAAAAATAAGTGCTTCTGAGCAGTTCTTAGAATATCACAAGCCTTAATTTAAGCCCAATTTCTGTTTGAAAGTTATTCCTTTGGAATGTGGGAATATCTATAGCACCTAAAGCTTGTCTGGCTTCACTGTGCATATAAGAAATAGAAATGCTCTGGGACCTGTTTGAGAGGACCATGCCATTTAAACCCTGTGAACTAATGAGAAGGCCAAAGCATACATTTGATAAGCTTTGTCATCTTTTTGTCTTCAGATCATAGACCTTGCATTTTAATTTACTATACATAATGCTTTCTTAATGAGTTCCAGTGGATAGCCATTGAAACATGCTGGAGCAGCTGCCGACGTGATTATGGGGGAGAGAAAGCATTTATTTGATTTACGTGATATGCAGTTAGGGTAACTAATATTTGCAGCTGGGGTACAATAACGGCAAGGAAAAAAATCTTCAGTATGACTGTGGACAGGAGAAAGGTGCTAAATCAATTTATTTTTCCTGTACGTGTGAAAACTACTAATTGCAAGCTAATGGAATTGCATTTTAAATGTTGAGTGTCTTGCTAGACTACAGTTTGCTTTATGCCAGAAAGTTCATATTAAGCCAATGCAATTATCAGAATTATTTTTTAAGTGAAAATTGAATTGAGGCCTCCTGGTACTGATTTTGGCTATGTTATAAAGCACTGCCTTTAAAAAATAAATTGTGACTTGGTGGAAGAGGAGAGAAAAGATTGGAGATAATTTCTAATAGTAAAGCATAAACAAAGTCACAGATATAATCACCATAGTACAAACAGTAGTTATAAGAATTTAGTGTTAATAAATGTTGAAAAGCATTTTCATATACATTGTCTCATTTAATTCTCTTAATAATCCTATACATTAGACATTATTGTCCCATCTTCCAAATGGGGAAACCAAGGCTTTAATAGCTTAATTAATTTATATAAGGTAGAGATGATCAAACTGTGATTTGAACTCTTACTTTAAATTTCATTTTTAGGGATAATATCTGTCCTAACACCTTCAAACATTGTTGTCTCAAAAAAAATTATATTAAGATATTTGTTAAATTATAAAGTACTATGTATCTGGATGTATGGGATAATTATTACTGTTATCCATTTTAAACATTTAAACCAGCAAGTGGAAAAGGAAAATGGAAAACAAGTAAAGGCCTAAAATTGAGGAGTGTACATAAATAAGAAGAGGATGTTTTTTGGATGTGGCATCATTTAGAGTTTTATCTATTGTTTCTGAAACCATGATTCAAATCTATTACTTCTGTGCTCAGCATCCCCATTGTCCCTGTTCTCTGGCCTGGCCAAGTAGCGACATCTTTGCCTCCTTTCCTGATGTCTTTTGACATGTTTAGTAATTCTTCTCTTCTCTTTTGTGAACATAAACACACCACACACACACACACATTGGGGACCCTTTAGGGATTATCTTGTTTCTTCTGTTAATCCTTCCCTTCCTTGAGTTAATCAGAAGGGTTGTGATCCCAGCTTCAGTCCCTACTCTGTATAAAGATGATCACCCCACTCACCAGTCTTCAGATGCCCTTATGCCCAGGCCCATATAGAACTTCAGTAGTTGATCACATCTGCATATGCCTGGGGCTCATTAGTTGCATTTTTGTTTCTTGGGTGCTGGTCTGTTGTGCATGGCCAGTCCCTTAAAATGGTGCCTGTGCCATATGCTCTGTATAGTGCCCAGAATAAACCACTCACTTGATGATGGGTGGTGTTGAGGGCTGAGCTTACACCACGTTCTTCTAATCTATAGGCAATAGCAACACTGGTTTTGACCATTCGCCTGAAGTGTCGTCGTTTCTCCAATCTTAGGGCTGCAGCGTGAACTTCTTTCTTCTGCCTTGTTAGAAGAAAGGAAAATGTAAATGTTAACATGGGTCCATAGACCTGTATCACAACTTTTGGGGCCAGATGTGTTTTGGAATTCAGAGTTTTTCAGAATTTTAGAAAGGCAATAGAGAGTGGGCATGTGACACAGGAAGTCACACATGTAACATATGCATGACATTCTCCACAGAGCCTAGAGCAGTGCCTTGTAATCAAATACTTTAAGATGTCAGTGGCAAAGCATATGGAGAGTCACAATAGTGGACTGAGTATAATGGCCTTACATCGGGCCAGGTCGGGTTTAATCATTACATGGTTTCTGGTTAGATCAGGTTTTGTAGTTAAATGAGTTTTCAGAGCTTTGGGGATTTTAGAATTGTGGACAGAACAGAGATTATAGCCCTATAATAACACAAGAATCACTATAAAAAGTAACTTTCCATGACATGTGTCTTGTTATAGGAATCTGACTTTCCATTCTCTAGACAAAAGTAGACAATTTCTTATAAGAAAATTATTATAGGATATGTTTGGCCTACCTGGTGCTTTATAAACTTGATAGAAGCCTTAGAAAGTTCCCTTGTCATATATAACCTTTCTTATAGCATCTTTAACCCACTGGATTTTAGTATATTTTGAAGACAGGTGTAGTGTAATTCTTTATTTTTCCTCTGAGAAACTGAGGTAGGGTCAGCGCAAAGGCAAGCAATGTTTGGAGGGTGTGGATCATTTTAAACACCCTGTGACAATCTCTATAAGTTATTTTTTTGCTGATCATCTCTTTTTCTTGGGTGTGAGGCCACAAGCCAAACTACCAAGGTGTCTTGTCAAACCAAAGTCATTTTCGTATGTATTCTGAATTTCAGGGCCAAATAATAACTTCTCAGCATGGTTTCATTGTCTATGAGGGTCATAGCTTAACGAACCATGGGGCCGATCAAGGTCATTGTATATGTTACCGATGATTAAAAGACAAATGGCAGGCATTTGGGATCTTGATTGTTTCATTTGAAAACCCAAAATTGTTCAGGAACTCATAAATTAGCCCTGTTTAATGTTTATGAAAATAATTAGGGAAAGACTGCTTCAAAGTAATAACTGTTATAAAAATGAGACCTTTTTAAAACCCTGATTTATAAAGCACTTATTTGCCTTCAAGAATTTTGGGGGCTGATTTATAAGCTGATTCACCATCTGTCTCTTCTTGGCAAAACAAAGGAGAAATGGTTGGATACTATTTTAGGAGCGAGCTTAAAATATTAATTGTATATTTTACATGAGCAGGAATGGAGGGAGCTAGTATTTGACTCCTCCTGTTTATAAAGTATCTTTTAAAATGTTCTGCTTTTTATTATTTAAGATGAAAAATATACTCTAAACAGAGAAAATAAAGCTTGAAACCAAATGGTATTGCTAGTAGACTTTTAATCAAAGCTTTTAGAGTTTTCTTTCATTTACATATTGTATCAGTTAAATATCTGGGACATATTATCCAATGATGTTCCAATTCCAAGTGTGGAAGGAACCACTGTAGTCCTGTGATTAATATTTGCTACTTATTGAGTGCCTTTAGTGTATCACACATAGTATTTATTTTTATTATCTCTAAAGGTCCAGTGGCCATGCCAGGTTGATACTGTTTTATTATCCCCATTCTTATGATAAGGAAATTGAGGCTGAAGAGTTTGAGTAATTTGTCCAAGGCTGAACCCGGGTTTGTCTGACTTGGAAGGAAGTTCTCTCTTCTATTCCACACTTGACCTTGAGTCTTCCAAAATTTTGGGTAATTATAAGCTAATACTTTATAAACTAAAGACAAATTATTTCAATGGTCCAGACCATCAGACTTTGGGGTCAGGGTGTTTTTGAATCAGTCTTCTCATACTGAGTTGATGCCTTCTACCATCAGCTACATAATACCTACTTCTTATTTTATAAGCCTTAGATTCAGTTTTAGCTATATTTTCTACTTACAACTGGCTTAAATCTCCTTAAACTGTCTTGAAATGTAAGCATGAACATAGAAACCACATGCCCACTCCATGACTGGGGTACAAATTGCCTTTCCCATCTTTTGTCTGTTTGTCTTAATTGTGTCATCTGTCTTACCTAGATTGTAAGTCCTTTGGGAAACACCAAGCCCTGCTGTATATGGGACCCACAGAACTTCTTAGGTTATTATTTTTCATTAGGTGAGACAGCAGTGATCCAAGGGTGATCATTTTCTGTGGGTCTGGCCGAAATTTCTGGCCTTGGAAATAGAAGTCCTGCACATAAGTACACACTGGTCTTATTTGCAGCTTTCAATGCTACCTGTAATCTGGTGCTTTTCAAAATTCTGTCTCTCTGATGCATATTTCTTCTGATAATACAGTTCTGAAAGAGTATTCCCGTTATATTTATGCAGATAACTTTTAAAAAAGTATTTCATATCTTTTATTAGAAATTTTAGGAAAAAAATGGGAATAAAAGGAAGGAAATATACTTGTAATCCCGTAAATTAGCAATAATTGCACTTAGTGTCATATTTTTCCTTGAGGATTTTTTGCAACCTGCCTTATTTCATTTGACATGTTTTTAACAGTCTTCTATAATGTTAGTTTTAATGTCTGCATAGCAGTCTATTTTATGGATATACCACTTTTTTGTTGGAGAATTTCATATTTGTACTTTTTATGACTTATTTAAGAGAATTGCTTATAATATTTTCCTATTATAAGCAATGCTTTGATAAGCATCTTTGAAGCCAAAATCTTTTAGCATAATTTTATTACTTCCTTAGTTTTAATTCATTGAAGCATAATTGTTGGGTCAAAAGGTATGAGCATCTTTAAGGGCCTTAATACATAGCACTAATTTGTTTTCTATAAAGGCTTTTAACAAAGTATTAGTATCAACATGTAAGAACAAATTCCACAATAAAGCAAATAATCCAATAGAAAAATGGGCGAATGTCTTAACTAGAAATTTTACAGAAGAGTGAACCTAAATGGCCAATAAACATGAAAAGATGCTCACCTTCACTAGTAGTCAGGGAAACAAATTAAAATTGCAAGAACCATTTCATACCCATCAGGTTGGCAAAAATTAATTTTGACCATAACCAAGTGGCTTTGAGGCTGTGAAGCAATAGAAACTCAGACACAGATGGGGAAAGTGTCAGTTGTTTCAAAACTTTTGAGAACAATTTGGCAATTTAGCAAAGGACAGTTGAAAATACATTTAAACTTATCAATACTCAAGAAACTCTCCTACAAGTGCAGGAAAGTTTATTCCAGCATTACTTCTAATGGCAAGAAACTGGGAACAACTTAAAAGTCCATCTCTGAAAATATAGTGTGGTGTATTCATGCAGTTGACTACTATATATCATATTTGTGAAGTGAATAAAACAGAGCTTCATTTGTCGGTACAAATAAATCTCAAAAAACATATTGTTGAAGGGGAAAAGGCTTTAAAAGAGCCTGTTCTTGTATGTTTTATATATCATTTATATAGTATTTAAAACATGCAAATGATTATTGTGTACTATTTTGGGAATTGTTCACCTGGAGTAAATATATTAAAAAGCATGAAAGTGAGAAATTCATGATAGTGATAATGTGTGGAGAGAAATGAAGAGGAAGGGCTTTGCAAGGGTTTCAGTCACATCTGAGAGTTTTAATTCTTAAGCTAAATGAGCAGTACATGGGTGTATATTATTCCTCTACACTTTTGAATGTTCTGAAATACTGTCTTTAATAACAACATGAACAATTTTTACTTTCACTAGTACTGTAAGTGATTCCCCATACCTTACCAACATTGACTGCCCCATGTTTGATGACTGTTTGTTAACGTAGTCTCCATAGCTTAATTTTGAATGTTTTTATCCTACCAGTCATCATAGATTTGACCTGACGGGGACAGACTCATACTCCTTAGCTTAGTCTGCCTTGTGATGACCAACAAGCATTTTGAGGATACTGACAACAGTCAAGGAAATATTCTAAGGCGGTGGGACAGATTATTCTCTGTAAAAAACTACCTGGCCCTTGTGGACACCCAAGTTGTTTCCACCTAAGGTATTAATTCAAGTCAACACATGTTTTTGAATGTCTTCTGTGTACAGTATACAGTGCTGTGAGCCCTCAGTGCAATTGAAGTTTCTACATGAAAACTGAATTACTGATACCCTTTCCTCATCTGAATCCATTTGTCAGTGTAAACACAATGTAACTGTCATGGCCTCCAGACCACCCACTTCTGCTGGTTTGCTTCCCCTTTACCCAGCTTCCTACCCTCTTGTGATTGAACTCTTCCGGAGGTGTTATATGATGTTTAGCTCTTTAGCTTGACATTTGAGGCCTTTTATGATCAAAGCCCTCCCCATTCCCTTGCCCAACTTCCACACTCGATGGGCCAAATTGTGGTTCTGAGAAGGCCACTTGCTCTTCCATTTATCTGTGGCTTCCAGTTTGTTCTTCCACATTTTTGGAATTTTCTTCTGCCCTTTATCTGCTTAGCAAATCCCACTTATCCTTTAAGACTTAGCTTAAACGTAAATTCCTGGGGAAAGTCTTCACGGAGCTTCAGCCTCTCCTGTGTGCTCCTGTGCCTCTGCGTGTATCCCTATCTGCATGTGGCGGCCCTCAGTTGTGACTCTTGGTTTGTGTATCTATCTCCCTAATTAGGCTTGTAAGCTTCTTAGAGTCACAGACTATGTTCTTCATGTTTGTATACTTAATTGGTGCAGTACTTACCATAGAGCCGGCACTCAGTAAATGTTTGTTAATTTAATTGGAATTAGCAATGTTCTCAGTGTGTGTGGGGGGTGGGGGTGTGCAGAGAGAGGGGGATGGGAGAAAGAGAGAGATCAAATCAGTCTTATATTTTTTACCCCTTCTGTCTTTAGTATTTCATCTTTGTTTCTTTGAGACCCATTTTTAGTTGATTACACTTATTTTGAAGTTTTAGCCTGTCACTTATACTATTTGGAATGTCATCCAATTTAACACCACCTGCAAATTTAGCAAGCACGTCCTTGATTCCTTCATCTTCGGCATTAATGCCAACAGAAATAGATTGGATTTTAGGATTGATTCCTGTGAGAAAGTGTCGTAAATCTCTCCCAGTACTGGTAAGACATTTGCTTCGTATGGTTTTGCACTTAGGTTAAATACTAACTCCTAAAGCCCAGGGTCCCAGTAACCATGTTTTTTATGCCTCCTAGACAGGAGATAAGAGGACTTTGCTCAGTGAACCCTCTCACAGAGAAAACACCTGGTGAACACAGGGACTAGTCAGAAACTTAGAAGGCTTTTCTCACATAGTTGAAAGAAGATACCATTCGTCGGTCCTAGCCCAGAACAATTTTGGTGCCTTGTGGACCTTATGTATGGGAAGACTACTAAAGGAGTGATGTCCTCAGGCTTCCATGGGATCTGCCCTCGCTGAAGGCCCTTGTCAGGACATGTCTGCTGCCAGCCTGCTTGTGAAGCTGACAGTCACAAACATCAAATAGATGCCTTGTCATTAGGTAATGTTAAATTGAACTGGAGAGTTTAACCTTTGATTGTCAGAAGATAAAAGAGCAGTCTTCTTTTCCTTTGGTATGAATCTCGCACACTGCTCCAAGGTCACATGGTAAACCCTGTGCTGAGGCTCACTTCACTGGTGGTTTCTGTTTCAAGCTCAGTGTCATTTTCATCAGGGGGCTCCTGGGCCAGCTAATAGGTGACAAGAATCTCTCTGCTCATGAAGAGTGGTTGTGCCAATGACACATTTCTTTATCAGAAATTTATTACCAGGAGCAGATACATTAGAGGAGATATACAAACATGTTGTCTGAAAAGAGCACACACAAAATATAAAGAATAATGGTTAACTCATATAAAAAGCTTCACGCCACTGCACTCAAAATAATTCTGGGCTTGGGAGTCATAGGAAGGGCAAAGACTCTACCTTAACTGGTCAAGAATCATGTACTGAATGTGCTGTGTGCTGGGCATATAAGGAGGAAGGGGCATGGATATCATCCCAGCCTTCAAGGTGCTTAGGTGCAGTGTGGGTGGCAAGAGGCCTCAGACAAGTGACCACAGGGGGATGAGTGTCTCAGTGAGAAAAGGAGACCCCAGGAGCCCAGAGTAGGGGGTGACTCCTGAAACCAGAGGCCTGGGGAAGGCCTCCTAACACAGAAATCAGAAAACAAAGCTCAAACCTGAATCTTGAGTGGGAGTTACCAAGTAAAGAGGTAAAGGGAAGGGTATTTCTTTGGACTTAGGTAGTGCCAAGGGTAAAGGCTGATGTCAGGTTACTCCCAGGCCACTGATAAAGGAAAGCTAAGAAGCTAGATGGTGGGGAAAATACTAGGGATGGCTAAAAATGTGCTTTGCTATCTTTCTAATCTCTTGTCCCTCACTGATTCTGTTCATGGTTTGCTCTATTTAGAAAAAACTCAGTCAGTAATGTCATCATGACAACTTGTACCTAGCAGGCCTCATGGGAACATTGCCTTTCCCAGAGGCCCACTGGTCTTAAATAATTTCTCCCTTCTCTGTACCCCCCTTGGACATGAATGGCTGTTTTAGGTCTTATCATTGTGGGTCTTGATTAAAGGCTATTTTGTGTGTGTTTGCCTTGCTGTCTTCATGGCAAGGTCCTTGAATGTGGGGATTCTGTCTCTCCCCTAGTTTCTGGGGTACTATTCTTCCTTAGTTCTCCAGTCTGTTTGGAGATTCTGGGAGTCTCTGCATCTTTTTTTTATCCTTGTGCTGTTTGTAATGTTCTTTTCTAAGCCACATTGCTCATCTCTTGGCAGAGAGAGAACTTTGTCCATATACCAGTAGTGATCTGTTGGCTATTTTGTTTGGGTTGTCAATTTTTTGTCTTTGGGTAACTGATGAACAATAGGTATGGTCCCACCCTAGGGTGCTGCCCAGGACTCTTTTTTACTGTGGGAGCCCAGGGTCAGGGGAAGGAGAAACAGTTCAGAAAGAACCTACACATACATGTGAAAAGCTGGCTCCCCGCAGAGACAAGCCCTCAAAATTCTCACTCTTATGGGTGGAAGATTTTAGTTCCTAACTCAACAAAATATTAACATTCTTCGTTAGTTCTTCAGCAATTACTTGTTGACCAGAGGAAGGAAAAAAACAAAACAAAACAAAACAAATAAACTCAAAATAACAAAAACCAAAGAACCAAACAAAAACCCTCAGCAGAACAAGAAATATATAAGAATATTCCAAATTCTTAAGAGTTTTAATTATCATTAGTTCACTTATTTATGAGTGTGCATTTGGAGTGTGATATTTTAAATCTCACGTTATGGGCTAGAATCATCATAGTCAAATGTAAGTTGAAATTTATTTTTAGGAAGTCACTTCCATAGAAATCCTCATAAAAAGTCTTTAAAATGGAGAGATTAGGTCATAAAATCAAGTGAAAAGGAAGAAATTAAAGACCAAAGGTCAATGTGGAGCAAAGGAAGAAGGTTAAGTGATTTATGAGACAACTCAAGTGAGAGATCAACTCCCTTTCAAGGCTGTTATGTCTAACGGAGGTACCAGGCTGGCCAGCAGTGGGTGTGTGTGTGCATGTGTACAAGTGTGTGTGAGCACATGTGTTGGGAATGAGAGAGGGCTCCAGGACTGGATGAGTGGACAATAAAGAGGTATCTACAAGATAATGAGAATATGACTTAGAATACACATATCAAGAGGGCAGCCTTTAACTTATTTTGGCTTTGGCTAGATCACCATCTTTTTATTGAAGCCACCTGAAAGCAATGGACCAGATGGAAATGTCAGACTGATAATAGTATCTATCATTTATGTAATCCAGTTTCAAAGTCATTCATATAAGCCATCTAAGTACATTTGGGTCATAAGAAAAATTACAGCAACTCAAGTTTGCTTCTGTCCACCCTAGGCTACTCTCTCTTATCATGGAAGCAGAGTTTTAGGAATTTTCTTGGTCTTATCAGCAGAACAGCAGACATACCACCCACTCCATACACATAAGCATGCAGCAGCACAAAACAAGGCAATAGCATGAGATACTGCAGAAAGTGGAGAGCAAATGATTTCAGCAGTTCACTCAGCGGGCATGGAAGACATGTAAATGCATTGACTCTATCCAGACATTGTCAGTGGGCTGTGTGGTAGTTCCTGATCTCTGTGAGAATGAAAAACCAACCCCTGCCCTCATGAAGCTTAAAAGCTTTATAAACTAGGACACCTGAAGACCTTGGGGGGGGGGCGGGGCACAATAGGGACGGAGAAGGGAAATTCACAGTTAGTGAAATGTGCCAGGTATTATAAGTACTGTGCATTAGCGGCTCAAGGTGAATAAAGTGGTACTGAGAGAAGCTAAAAATTAACTAAATTGCTCCTGGAAAATTATAGGAAGATGATTTTCTCCTCTACTTGTTTATTTTTTCTGCCACCTTGACCACTACATGAGGTTTTGTTTTGTGTTCAGCCGGCTGCCAAAGGTGGTAACGTAAAGTATAAATAGTGTACTTTAATCGTGTTGAAAATTCCTCCATATGCTACCTTTTATTTTCTGAGTACCTGGTGGTAAGTTCATTAATGAACTTTATTAGTGAATCCAAAGGGATCATAATCGGTCTTTCGTTTATTATTTTTAATTGAGACTGTCTGACAGCTTTATTTAAAATACTTTCCCACAGAAGAGAATGGGGATTTCTATGGTAACATGAGACTATTTGTTCTGTGTAACAGATGACAATGTAGATTTCACTGTTTTGGGGTTTCTGGTGTGAAGTATATTTTTGTCCACGGCCTCGTGCTTTGTGTAGGTGGCAAACACGGCATTCTAAAAATATAAGCTGTCAGACTCCTAGTTTAGGGAATTGAATAAATAGGTACAAAATGATATATGCAACCTAAACACAAAAATTGAGTGTGTCTTTCCTCTCTTTTCTGGGTAATTCTTATTCCTATCCTTTTGTAAGTACTTGTTCTTACAGGCATGTCTTTGCTTTAAATATTCTCCCCTGTTCTTTCTCTGACCTTTTTTATTATCTCAATAGAATCGACTGCTCACTCACCTCTTATGTCTACATTTATTCTAGCACTTAGTGTTTGTTACTGTACATATTTATTTTATTGTCTGTATTCAGGCTTGGATGTGAGGTTCTCAAAGGAAGAGAATGTGTTATTTAGCTTTGTAGCTCTTACCCTTAACACAGCTGGTGCTTGACCCTAGAGCAGATGTCTAGTAAATGTATAGGGTTGAATGTGTTCAAGGTTCACTGAATTTTTCTATGTCTGTATTAGAACACGAGATAGGGTAGACAGCTCAGGCTATGCAAGTCATAATCAGCCTTAACCTTGCTTAACTTACAAGAGCATGCTCTGGAGGTCTGTCAAGATGGCAGCATGGCTTGGGTCTGTGAAACCATGTGGTACATTAGAAGTCAGTAATACTGTCCCAGGTAATAGCCTTCAGTGTAGAAGCCACAAGGCCTTGTATTCTTGTGAGCAAGCTAAAGAGGTCCATTACGTTCCTGGAGTGTCCTTGGGGAAAGAGTCCAGCATAGAGAAGTTATGTAAAACAGCTAGCTATAGGTTAAACACTGGTTATGTGAGTCCAGTCAAACATTTTCAAAATAAAACATTTTTCTAGGCCTTGAAACCACTAGTTTCAGTATTCAAGATATTTATTTCAAAGAGAATGTCTTGAGCTGAATTCATCACCATAGTGCCCCCAGCGTTTTGCTCTTGACTTTAAAGTTTCTACAAATGACAGCATCATTTTCCCAGTCACCCAGACTTGACATATTGGAGTCATTTTGTTTTCTTTTTAAAAATTTCCTCCTAGATTTTCAAACTTTGTAGGTTTAATTTCAACATGATGCTTGGCGTCCTTCTCTTTATTCCAGTTTTGCCATCATTGTCCTTCGGTTTGGTTGGCCCTAGTAAGGGACCTGTTATCACCTACACAGTGAGTCACTGACTCAGGAGATCATGAGATCACACAGGGCCTTTTAGGACTCTCAAAGGACTTGGGACATTGTCCCCACATGTTAAAAATTTTATTCCCCAAACAAACTCCTGAAATCACTGGAAAAGATTTTACAGTTCTCATCTTACACATTTTATTACTGGCCGAAATGCAGCTAAGAGGTTCAGTGACTTGCCCAAGGTCATGGGCCAAATATGGTAGACTGTAAAGTTTTAGAATGCTTCCATTTTCCACATATTCATTCATTCATGCATTTAGCAAATATTTATGAGTATGTTCTATGTACCTGGAGTGTAAGGACTAAAATTAAGGCTCGATATTATGTGCTGCCTTAACATCTGATAAAACCAGACAGGACTTCAGTGGCCTAACCACAAGTTCCCCACCCCATTCTGTTCCTGTGGATAATGTCCCCTGGTCAAACTTCTCTCTTATCAAAAGGACCAGGTGAAATTCCTGCTTATTCCTGATTAGCGAGTTTTAGTTCCCTGCCCACCTGCAGAATTATTTAAACAAGCCGATCGCATTGTCCTATGAGAACCAGGGGACACTCTACCCTCTTGGTACTACAAAACCTGCCTCCCATAGCCCCTGGTTGTTCACTTTGTTCCCAGGTGCAATGCCGTGTGGCCCTGTGTGGCATGTGGTATCCTCTTTCCCTGGACCGTGAGAATATGTGACTAATAAACTGCTGTCAACCTCATCTGTCCAGTGTGATGTTGCATGGTCAGCCATCCCCGTGATCCTAGGATAGGAATCTTTCCCTCACCAACAGGGTGAATAGGAAGCAATTAAAACAGTGCCAGAGATGCAAACTTTAAATGAAGTTCAAAGACTTGATATATTTTGGAGTCAGCTGCCTCTGCGTACCTTGAATTATGGAGCAAACAAATATCAGAGCTTTCACCCTAGAATTAAGGAAAGTATTTGCATCAAAGGGCTGACAATACCAAAATTGCACTGGTGAGTTTTTTCTGGAATGCATGCAAATCATGGGGTGAAAGGCAAGAGGAACAGCTGACTTTGTGTTCCATTGCCCTGGTGAATTTAAACGAAACAGGTCTTCTTAGTTTCCTCTAAGATTATCAGCAAAAGGTATCTAATCCTCCATATGTCCTCTCTCAGTAGCATTGTATGATGCATGTGGGTTTTCCTGGGAGATCAGACAGGCTCCAGGGTCATGTAGGAATCAATGCACATTTTATTGTGACTATGAGTGAACATAAATGCTTAGTTATAAGCACAAGGGGAGTTGTCCAGTTGCTGATTTTGACATTAGTAGAATACTTCCATTGGATGCGGCATGCAGTCTAACCAAAAAAATCTAAATAAATCAATAGTATGGATTGAAATTACGATTTCATGGATGAGATAGTCAGAGAAAATACATGTGGGAGTGCCTGGCAAACATTTGTTGTGTGAATGAAGCTTTGGCTGAGGGAAGCTGCTAAACTGATGTTATATCCAGCCACTTTTGTTCACTCATATAAATAATAAGATATTGTTGCTAACTTAGAGGTTTCTTCCTTGAAAAAGATGATTAAGAGTGTGCTTCATTTATGAGAAACTGAACTGTTGATCAGGAAGGAAGACATGGATTGTCAATGTCATCATTGCTTCATTTTGGTATTTGTTGAGTTGATGTCCCTTATGTGAGTATGCATTGCAAGGAAAATGATAAATCATTCCAATCAGTTAAAGTGGGATTGTGCTGTTTCCACCTCTTGCTCATCCAGATAAAAATATCTGGGCAGTGATAATATTTAAATTATATATAGTTTGAAAAATTATGTTTGTGAAGAATATCTACCTCTTTATATTGTATATTGGGATCCTAGTGATGTTTCTAGCTTTGCATTATTATTTCAGAAATTAAATCCCAAAGCTTTGGAAAAAAATGCCAAGTATAAACTATATGAGGTTATAAGTAAAATAGATTCAAGGGAATAGTATATTTCCTGTTTTAGTGAATATATGCATTAATCCAGTTTATTTTGTTTAGAAATTATTTTAAAGAATGTTTCTAATTGGAGGAGATTTGGACTTGTTCACTTAGCATTATTCAAGGAAAATGACAGAGTGATACTGCATTGATTCATACAGTTTCTCAGGATTTTGCAAAGCAAATTGACTAATGAAAAAAATTGAGACAATATTCAAATACAAGTGTTTTGTTCTCGAAGTTCTAGTTCTCTTACTTACTGCATCTTTTTGATTCTCTCCTTTGTGAGATTTCAAAGCAGGGAGGCTTTGTGTTGCTGACGAGGAATTAGAGAAACACAAGATATTTGAGTTTTATGGCTGGTGGGATACTGTGCAGCAAACAGACTATTGGGAATAAGACTATTTTCAAAAAGCTCTGCCACCGTAAAATCTGCTACTTTAGAGTGATAATAAAAAATTATCATTACAAAATGGATACATTTTTGTGAATGCGTGCACACACACACACACACACACACAAAGCATAATTTAGAAAATTAAAGTCTCCTTTAATTTCATTCCATGGAGATAACCACTTTTAATTACTTGATACTTATATTTTTCAGATTTTTAAAAAATGCATTTGTTTTGCTTACTTAGAGAAATGGGATGATACTATATGTATTGGTCTTTTTTACCTAATTATACATTTGGATATCTGCCATGTCAGAGCACGTAGATTTCATTCATTTTAATATACTAAGGATGCACTCCACCCAAAACCCTGCTTTTGTAAGTGAACATTAGGACTGTTTTCCATTTTTTATTTCCAGCATTATTACAAGGAATAGTCTTTTCCACTTAAGAGAGTATTCCTGTGAATTAAAATTCTTGGAGTGGGTATTGCAGATTTAATAAAATTAATACTAGCAGGAGCCATTGGTAACTTTTGGGTCCTTATTATGATGCCAGGTCTGCTGCTGAGCACATGGGGTATTCCCTTTTAGTCCTTACAACAACACTATTTGGTGAGTTTTTTTATGTTCCCCATTTTACAGCTGAGGAAACTAAGTCTTAAAGAGATTAAATACCTTCCAAAGTCACCTAGCAGGTGAGAAATAGAATCCAGACTCAAACCCAAGTTGTTCTGACTTTCCAGCCCATCACAGACCTGGCCCCATAGCCATGTCTACATCAGAATAAGAATTGCTCCATCCAAATCCTTTCTTTTCTCTCAGCTAGAGTTTCTTCTCCAAATTCCTCTCAGCTCTCCAGGCCCCCAAGACCTCTCCCTTTGCCTCTGTCTCTGGAGTCAGGCCTGAGCCTGACTCATTCTTTTATTCTTTTGTGCCTGGGCCCTTTCTCAACTCCACCTCCGCCTCCATTGCTGAGAACTGCGTTCCTGGCAGAAGGTGCAGCCTTCATAAGTCTGGCGGGGGGGTTCCCTCTAGGTTTCCTGGATTTATCATGCCTTTGCTCTCAGCCAACAGATTCCAGCTGACCAGCAGTCTCAGAAGCAGTCAAAAAGAGCAGTCGTCATCATAAATCAGGGGGAGAAAGGAAGGAAAATGACAGCATGTACAATATGGAAAGAGTCATAGGTGCTCTTTGGTGTTTTGAATTACACTGGCACAGCCAGTTATTGGGAGCAGCTGAATTAATAAACTGAGAGATGTTGATTTTGTCATTCGGTAAGCTCAGCCACCATAGTGCTGATGCTCGGACAAGCTAAGTAAACTCGAGCGTACGGGTAATACAGTATTTGCATGGGCCCTGGGCAACGTGGGAGGGGAGTACATTTGTCTGGCATTTTCTACATGTCCGTCATAACCCAGCTCCTCTCGTAATTTTCTCTACTTCCTCCATTAAATGCTTCTTTTTCTGTCTTTTATTTTCTTCTGTTATTTCTAAACAAAGCTGTTTTCTAACATTTCTTTATGTGGCTCTGTCTACTAAACTGCAAGATCTCTGTGGTATGTATCCTGTCTCAATATTACCTATATTTTCCTCTGTCCTTCTTCCCTTCCTTTCTTCCATCCATGTTTATGAAGCACCTCTTCTATGCCAAGCACAATGATGTGCGTGGAATGTACAGCAGTGTCTCTCTCTCATTAGGCTTATAGTCCAAGGAAACTGGCACAGAATCTAGATCTTTGCTTAGTGTCTGGCACAGAGAAGACACTCAATAAATGCCCATTTATTACATTTATTTACTAAATCCTACAGATACGCAAACTGATCCTCAGGATTATCAACTGACTTGTCCGCTCACTCGAAGGACTCAAGTTGCGATTGCCTATTGCCATGATGCAATTCCCCACTAGTCTGCCCAATTAAGGTAGTTATTATGCTTGTGGTACGCTCGCATGAGGGTGCTATGTCACAGTCAGTGTAAATGATCCTAAGAATTAGCCTGTAACACAAGTAGGTGGTCAGGGCTCCTACAATCCCTTCACTTTTTCAATATAAACATCTGCATGAATTTCCTAAATGACCGCCTTTTGTCTCAAGGCTTGTCTTCTTGGCATACAACCCAAAAATTGGCCTTCTGTCTAAGCTGTGTAAATTATAAAAATAATTATTGTTACTTCACAAGTTCCATTGTGCCATTTTTTCCCCTGAACAGTTTTATGTTTTTCTTTTATTTTGTATTTACTTTCTTTTGCTAGAACTGTTACCATAACATAGATTTTTAGGTTAGGCAAATTTTACTCATGTTTAAACTATTCCCTAGTGTATGACTATTATAAGAAACCTCTGGAAGATACTGCTTAAAGAATGTGGTTGATAAGTGTGCTCTTTTGCACGAGGTGGATAAATACAGCATGCAACTCAAAAGGAAATAGACCTGGGAAAGGGAGAAAATGCAAATTACTTTAGAATAACGGAATACAGCCTTCATTAGGCCTCCTCAGAGAAGGAAAAACAAACATTTAAAATGTTGGATGATGGAAGATGATAATGACAATGCATGAGTTTTATGTAAATTACTGGAAAAAAATCAAATCATTTAATCTTAAACCCACAGTTTATTGTATGTAAGTTAGATTAGAAGGTCTGAGTCACTTTTGCTATCTCTCCACAGAGCAATAACTGTAAATTTCACCTTATATGTTCACTTCTACACTGCATCTTCAGCTAATAACCACCGTTAATAATATTCTGAAATCAGACTCCCAGGTTGCCAGACTGTAACTGTAGCTTGTCTGTAGGTGAGCTGAATTTATTTGTTCATAAAGAAGTTAATTGGACAAGTAATTTTTGAGAGACATCTTTGGAAATGTGTGCATAGAGAGAGCGAGCGAGTGAGTGTGCACATATTTATATGTATAGCCTAGCAGTTTAATCAGTATGCAGTTTTTGGAAACAAGATTTTCAGGTTACAGAATATTAAGGAAAGCTTATATGTGGCCACCTCTAAGGAAAAACAAGTCATTTTTAATATTCAGTTGACTTCAAATTAAATTTATGAAGAAGGACCCCCAAAGCAATCACAGCAGCAACAAAAATAAATACATGGAACCTGATCAAATTAAAAAGCTTCTGCACAGCCAAGGAAACTATCACTAGAGTGAACAGACAACCTACAGAATGGGAGAAAATATTTGCATGCTACACATCTGATAAAGGGCTGATAACCAGAATCTATACAGAACTTAGGAAAATCAACAAGAAAAAATCAAACAACCCCATTAAAAAATGGGCAAAGGACGTGAACAGAAACTTCTCAAAAGAAGACAGAATAATGGCCAGCAAACATATAAAAAATTGCTCAACTTCTTTAAACATCAGGGAAATGCAAATCAAAACCACAATGAGATTATCACCTACCTCCAGTGAGGTTGGCTCATATCAAAAAGTCCCAAAACAACAAATGTTGGCGGGGATGCGGACAGATAGGAATACTCATACACTGCTGGTGGGACTGCAAATTAGTACAACCTCTATGGAAAGTAATATGGAGATACCTCAAAGAATTAAAAGTAGAACTACCATTTGATCCAGTAATCCCACTACTGGGTATTTACCCAAAGGAAAAAAAGACATTCTATAATAAAGACATCTGCACGTGAATTTTTACAGCAGCACAATTCACAATTGCAAAGATGTGGAAACAACCCAGGTGCCCATCAATACATGAGTGGATTAATAAAATGTGGTATATGTATACCATGGAGTATTACTCAGCAATAAAAAACAACAGTGAATTAACACATCTGGTATTATGCTGGTTGGAGCTAGAGCCCATTCTTCGAAGCAAAGTGTCACAATAATGGAAAAACAAGCACCACTGGTACTCACCATCAAATTGGTACTAACTTATCAATACTTACGTCACACATGGCAATAATATTCATCAGGGGGCGGGCAAGCGGGAGGGGGGTGGAGGGGAGGGGAAAACTCTCACTGAATGGGTGCGGGGCGCACAGTTTGGGGGATGTCCACGATTGTAGCTCTGACATGGGCAGTGCATGGGCAATATATATAAACAAAGTGTTGTACCCCCATAATATTCTGAAATAAAAGGAAAAAAAATAACATTGATAAACCAATTACATGTTAACATATTAAAAAAATAAAAAATAAACAATTCTACAGATTAAAAAGAAGTTTGTATGTGTACTGAGAACAGACCGTTTTTTAACTCTTTAGAATTCTAGTGTTAGTTTATATGTGTGTCCACTACTTACTCTCTGGAAACTGTGGCACATGGTAGGTATGAATAAATGTTGAAGATTGAAGATACTTGTTTTTGTCCTCTCTGCTTCATTTGCTTATTGGCAGATTTCATTTTGGGAAGACATTAGGGAGATTGAAGTGACCCAAGTGCCCTGAGCAAAATCCATAAGACATGCTCTCTAAAGTCATGCTTCTCTAGAGACAGAAAAGGACCAGACCAAAGCTGTATTTAGACTGTTGACATAATTGCACCACATATTGATAGAATGGCTTATTTTAATCATCTTAATGAGGGCACTGAATCCAATAGATTCCATGGAAATGAAAGAGCCTAAACACAAAATTAGTGTCTGAACACATAATTCTATGGTCATGTATATATTATGTGAATGAAAACATTTGTCTGTGTCCCTCTTATCACACACACAAACACACAAATGCAGTTACAAATTCATATGTACTAAATACCACAGGTCCCATGGGAATTCCCAGTCAGCTGCTAGAGCAAACCAGAAAGGCATGGAAACACTTCTCAATTGCAAAGAATGAAACACCAGCTTTTATGCAGCCTTAGAATTGTATTGTATTAAAACAACCCCTAATGATTTGATGACAGGACTTCTGATTGGGTAACTGGCTAATTGCAACCTTATCAAAACCCTGTGAATCTGTTCTTAGATTAATACTGCTCATGAATAGGTAATTCTGAACACATTCTGCATGCAGGGAATAGAAAAGGGTGAAGCCGCGAGCCCAGATTTCATACAGTGTTGCTGTACTTGCACAAAAGAGTTTTCAGGTTGGCACTGTACACTGTAGGTACGAGATATGGGAAAGATATGGGTAATTTCCATGAATGCCTCTAAGGACTCATATGCAAAATAGAGGAGAGTCTGCTGTTTTTTGGTAGACTCATCTTTGTTTTGCTTTAATTTGCTCTCAGAATAAAACACTCCAGAATTGTCCTTTGGGGGGCTTTTACTATGGATTGGTTAGTTACTTTATTGACTGTGTATTAACACTCTCCGAACTATGTGTTCTGCCTGTTTCTCTACTGAATTATATTAATACTTTCCAACCTAGGCAGATGGTGATGCCTCTTTTGTAGGAACACTTGGTTGTGCTTTTTTTTACATGAGTCTGCTATTTGTTGGGGTCATGTCCATCTCATATTTCAGTAGTCAATAATGAGAGATCAAATTACAAAGTGCAGGGAAAAGAATATAGGATTTCTTTCATTCATTCATTCATTCCTTAGCTTATTTTAATAAGCATTTATTAAGCACTTTCTTTTTGTCAAGATACTGTAATCAAGTGCAATAAAAAAATCCCAGATTTTCTATACTCTCTCTCTTCTCTGCCTAAATAATACCATCCAGAATTCTAAAACAAGTGACTACAAGAAGTTTGTGGTCCTACAGAAATTTCCTCACGTCTTCCTCTGTTGTATCCTCATCTGTATTCTCTAAGTCCGTGTTTTACCTTTCCATGGCTAAAAGCCCATTCAAGTGATTTTTCTAAACAAAACAGCTTTCTTTCCACAAAGATGAATTCTGATCTCTACCTTTATGGGCACCAAGAACTAGAGAAGGGCTTGAAATTAGTTTTCCCTTATATTCTACCAAGATCTTGTTCACTGTCTGACTCCCTTCTGATTTCTACTTGCAGTCATTTTCTTAAGTGAAAAGATTTTCTCAAATGTTGGTGAGCCTAACCTTGATCGGAGAAGATGGAAGGGGGGCACGAGAGAACAGGGGAGAGGGAAGGGTGGGATTAAAAGGAGTCATCGTCTCTTTCCAGAAGAAACTTCTCCTCCCCCTTATATAGGATAATATGGTCCCTGCCTCCAAGGAGTTTTTAGTCTACTAAGGGAGACAGAAAAGTGCGTCCACAATTATACTACTATGTAGTAAGTGCCGAGAGCACTGGTTCCCACACAATGGGGTCCCCACTTAGTAGGTGTTTAGAAACAATCATGAGTGTATTTGTATGGCTTGGTTTAATCTGTTTCGTGTTATTTCTTTCAAAGAAGACAGGTGTAGGAACTGAGTCTCTGGAGCGTTATCCAAGCATTCCAAGAGGTCCACACAGAAGATATTTTTCTAGCAAACAAAAGGAGGCTTGTGGCAGCTCATTTCCAGCAACACAGGAGATAAAACACTTGCAGTCTGGGTGTTGCTATTACTACTCTAGGTATTGGAGAAAAAATATGCCCTTCTGAAAAGCACAGTTTTTCATCTATTATATTTGAATTCCAAAATCAGGAGCCTTATGTACTGTATGGTGTAATCTCATTTTGTAGAAGAAACTGAATACTACAGATGTTACTAGTAGCCTATATTTATTGAGCACATCCTTTGTGTTAGACATCCAGATATCATTTACATTGATGATCTCTTATTTCTCACAGCAACATTAAACTCTAAAAGTAGATTCCATGGGGATGTCATGTTATAGATAAAGAAGCTGAAGTGCGGTGAGGTTAAGTAACTTGCTCAAGGTCATGTAATACAGAAAAGGCAGAGACTTGAACCTAGATCTTAATGGCTCCAGAGCCTATGCTTTTAATTACAATACTAAACTGTACAATCTAATAGAGCTATTATAGCCCCCAGTCCTTTTGATCTGACCTTCTAAATTTCTCTCAAATCTGTAGTCTGGACTAGTGATTTTCAAATGTGAGCATGCATCACAGTCATCTGGGAGGCTTGTTAAACTCTGTGTCCTGGGTCTGTGGAAGACAGTCTCCAAGGTGGCCCCTCATGATGTCCACCTCCTGGTGTTCATGCCTTGGTATAATTCCCTCCCTTGTGCAAGGAATCTGTACCTTGCTTCTAACCAGTAGAATATGGCAAAGGTAATGAGGTGTTCACTCTCATGATTATGATACTTTATGTAAGGCTCTGTCTTGCTGGAAGATTTGTCCTGCAGACTCTTTGCTGGCCTGGTGAACTAAGCAGCCATGCTGAGCAAGCTCATGTGGACAGGCCTCCAGACAAGAAGCCCCAGGGCCTTCAGTTCTACAACCATGAGTGAATTAATTCTACCAGGAGCCTGAATAAGCTTGGAAGCAGATTCTTCCCTAGTTGAGCCTCCAGATGAGAATGCAGCCTTGCTGACACTTTGATTGCAGCCCTATGAGACCCTGAGGGAGGGACCCAGCTAAGCAGTGCCCGGACTCCTGGCCCATGGGGAACTATGAAATAATAAATATATTGTCTTAAGCTGCTGAATTTGTAGTAATTTGTTACACAGCGATAGGTAACTAACAAACCCCCAGAGCTTCTAATTCAGTAGGTAGGGTGCAAGAATTTGCACTTATAAGAAGTTCCCAGGAGTCAATGATGCTATTGGTCCAGGCACTACACTTTAAGAATTGACCTAGACCTAGAGTATTGCATTAGGTCCTACTTGTTCTCACTATACTCTCAAGTTTCCCTCTTCTGCCTAGAACCATCCTCCAATCCCCCTTTGGATTAACTTCTGATCTCTCTTTAGATGAACTCATACTCAACTTTCAGCTTAAGTGTTGTCTCTCCCACCTCTGTTATAGGATGAGGAGTCATTATACACTAACTCAAGAGTTCTAAGTATGGGCTCTGAAATCCATCTGTCTGGGTTTGCATCTCAGCTCCACCACTTACTAGCTATGGAACTGGAGACAAACTTAACCTTTCTGTGTCTCCATTTCCTCAACATGAAAGTGATGGGTATAGGTTACTTCATCAAATTAGGAAAATTTATATCCTTCACATTAAAATTGGGTGATGGTAGTAGGTTACTTCATCAAGTTAGGAGAATCAAATAAGCTAAGGGCATATAACCATGCCTGGTACATAGTGTGTTCTCAGGAAATGGTGATGGTCATTGCTTTTTTGTGTTGTTACTACTGTTGTGATCTCTCATAGACCCATGTTCCTTTACTTCACTGCTTGGAATTCTGCATTTGTTCACGTGAATATTTATCTCCTTTTCTAGATTATAAACTCCATGAGAGTAAGAACCATGCCCACTCTTGCTTCTCACCTTAGTCCCACTGTGTAGTACAGCACCAGGCACAACATGGGCTGTCAAAAAATACAATACATATTTGATGAATGAATTAATGGTAACGGGGTAGGACCCCAATCCAGAGGCACATTCCCAGATCAGTATGTATTCTTTCCACATGGTTAGAATGCAGTTCCCTCTATGCTTAGTCCCTAATTGTACCAGTCCTTTAGCCCTACTCTTTGCCCACTGGGGTGTGGTGAGATCATATGGAGAGTCTACAAAGCTCTTTCTTGGTCTGGGGTTCCAGTGGTCTCTATACCATCAGGTATAGTTTTGTTTTGCCATGAAACACAGAGGAGAGGTGGTCTTGAATAATTGTACTTGAGTCAAACACTTGAGTGTCTTTGCTTCTTCTTACCTTAATATCTTTCTAAAGTTTTAACATCTACCAGATGCTAATAGGACAACATTTCTCTAAACCGAAATATATTAGCTTCTGAGATCAAGAATGGTATGTTCAGAACTCAGCTACTCTTTGAGAATGCTGGTGAGAGTGCTGGAAAATACATTATGACACAGCTTTCTTTGCAGTGGCCTGGAAAGTAGCTCAGTTCCCTTCTTGATTCCAAAAAGAGAAATGCATTTTGTAGTGCTTTTTTTTTTTTTTTTTAGCTTTCTCCCAAGAGTAACAAAGGAGGCAGCCCAGAAAACTAGCGTCTGCAAGGTTCTCTGGAGATATTTTCCCTCCCTACCCCATTTCATTAACCTTTCTTCTGAAACTACTTTTGAATGTCTGGGTTTAATTAAGAGTTTTTGCAAGCAGCTATGGAAGGAGCCCATCTCTCCTTTTGGCTTATTCCTTTATCTGATTAGGGTTGAACATACACATTTTTTTAGAATTAATTATGATTGCTTTTGACAAAAGAAATTGCTATTTTTTAATGCCTGAAAATCCGTAATGCTGGCTCTTAAGCAACTAATGATGATAGCCATCGACATAATCGGTTCTAATGGTCTCTACTGTCTACCTAGCTTTGCATACAGGAATGTAATTCAGATTTCAGAAAGGCTGGGGCTGAATGGCTCTTTGTTCTGCATTTAAAATATTGCTTTCACTGGAACGAGGTCTGTTATGGTAAACTGCATTTGAGTTGCAACTTTACTTTGCAGCTCTGGAAGTATGGGGAGATTCTTAAGCTGTCTTAGGCTGTGTCCTCACCTTTCAGATAACAACTTCCTGAGCAGTGGAGACTATCAAAAGATACCACGAGTGTGAAAGGACTTTGTTCTTTGCCTGTAAGTGATTATTATTTCTAATTCAAATCATCCTCCCAAGGATTTTTTTTTTAATTTGTTTGGATGCAACATTTGGGTGGGGTGGAGTAGGGGAAGCTCAATTTTTTTCCTCATTTTTAAAAACTTAGTAACAACTTATAATTGTTTAGCACTTACAGTTTGTAAAGCATTTATACAATTTATAAAGCATTTTCTCACACATTAACCTGTTCCTAGCCTTCTAGAGGGGAAGGGGAGGTGATCTTGCTAGGCAGCTTGATGTATGTATTTCCTTTAACTCAGAAACCTTGTACAGTAGCTAACATTAGCTCCACTTTTTAGGTAAGAAAACTTAGGATCAAGGTCCTACAGTTTGAACTTCAATCTTTATATTATAATTCATCATTCCTTTGACCTCACTGGCATAATTCTTTTCTGTGAAGAAAATTGTAAATAAAACAGTAAAGGACCTTTAGTTTGCCAGAGTGGACCATTATGCAAATTCTTCTTTTAAATCTTAACCTTTACCTACGTTAGCAGAGAAACATGGGACTAGAAGGGACCTTCAATGATTTATTACATCTACTTAGATCTAAGGCAATGCTAATGTAACCGTAGTATAGACTTAGCACTAAAATACTCTAGCTCAGTGACTCTCAACTGGTGGCGATCTCTCACTCCCAGAGGACATTGGACTATGTCTGGAGACATTTCTTTGTTGCAACTGGCCAGGTTATTGGTATCTGATGTGTAGAGACCAGGGATGCTGCTAAATATCTTGAAATGCACAGGACAGCCCTACCCCTCACAACAAACGTCAGTAGTGGTGAGCAGAAAAACTTTTCTCTAGATGGAGGAGTCAGGGAGGCTTCCTGGAGGAGGAAATACTAGACCTGGGTTTTAAAAAATAATTTACAACTCTCCAGGCAGACAAGGGAGGGAAGAGGCATTCCAGACAAAAGGTATGGCATTTGCAAAAGTACGGAGGCCTGAAATAGTACTCTATATGTAGGAATTTCTGAGCACTTTGGAATTGCTGTAGCATTTCTGGGAGGAGAATAGGTGGGATTATACTGGAGAAACGTGTTAAGTTCCTTTTCTCCAACAGTAATTCACATTAAGAGTGGAATTGTAAATTTGTTTTGTCCCTGAGGATAATTCTTTCTGCCAGACAGCCTGTGAACATCACCACCAGTTCTTAAGAGAATCATGCATAGATTACTCTCAAGTGATGATACAAGCAAATAGTCAGTGCAGCCGTGGCTCTTGACAGACCTGTGCTTATTATTTCCCCTTGGTGGGTATCTGTAAGCATTGAACTACATGAAGGTAATGTACTGTCCTGAGCTGAACACTTCTTTCCTAGCTTTTGTATCCACAGCCCCTGTATCCATATCGTGCACGATCTGCACTCCAATGACCATCACCATTTCCTGAGAACACACTATGTACCAGGCATGGTTTGATGGGGCAGCATGTGGAGGTGGGACTCAACATGTTCTTATGCAGTAATACAAGGCAGTGGACCTCCATCCAATGTGATTCATTAGACCTAGATGCTTCTGAACCAATTTATAATTATATATGTGCTCATATCACAGAAGATTGCCTCCTTTGTATTATACTACAGCTTCAATTTGATTAAAATGAATTCTATTTAATGAATTACATTCATCAACAATATATATATGCATATATATATGCGTGTGTATATATATTTATATATACACACACAAACATTGCCACAATGTTGGCAAACCTTGGTTTGAATCCTGGCTTTGGCATTTGCTTGCTACGTGTCTTCTGGAAAATGCTTTAACTTCTCTACGCTGAAATTTCCATATCTTTAAAACGGAGGTCATAATACTTAGCAAGGTTGTATTCAGGATTAGAGATAGTATGCAAGGAATCTAAATCAGTGATACAGCAGTAGATGTGCTAAATAAATGGTACTTTATGATTATTGCTATTATGACAATGATGTTGACCGTGTACCGAGCATTCTGATCTGTGGTTTGGAGGATATAAATGTTGATAAGATGCATTCCTGTTTCTTGGAGCTCATCCTGAGAGCTCCCTTCTCCAGCCCACCATGATAATTAATACCATGTGGTCCTGCCTTGTAATTCTGGTGCCAACCCTATGGCAGCAGCAGTAAGCCTGAGCTTTGTGACCTTGGGTAAGTTATTTAACTTCTCTGAGCATCACTGGTGACTTGTGAGAATTAAATGAAATAAAACATTTAAAATTCTTGGCACACAATAGACACTGAACAAATGCTGGTTCCCTTCTCCCTGAGGCAGTCATCATCAAGATGTTCTGTGGATTTTACTGCTGGCAAAAACAAATGAGGTTAAATAAAAGTCAGGGGTGAAAATAAAGGGAATTAACAGAGTTTCTGTTTTGTTCAGCTTTGTTTTCAAGTTTTTAAAATATACAGAGATTCTTCTCTCCCTCAAACTTAAGTAGATTCCAGACGACTTGTCATTCTCCAAAGTGAAATTTATTTTTCTGCTTCCATCTCTAGGTCTAGCACAAGACCTTTCTCATAGGTGTGTTTGACCTTGGATGGAAACCTCTCAATCCTGCCTGCACCATTCTCCAGGGTTATATACACTCATGCCAATCCCAGCTTGAATTCCCATAATTTCCCTTCCAGCTCTGTCACTTCTGCCCTGGCCTCTTGGGATCTGTTTTCATTAGACCCCCAGGTGGTAGGCACAATTTTCTACCTATGCTCAGACTACTGACCTTTGGCTCTTGGCCTTGTTCTGAGCTGTGGGCATTGGCTTCTTCCTGGTGGTGTTCTTGCCTTAAGTCCTTAAATTTCCCCTGGCACAGACTGAACTCTATCTAGAGTTCAGATACCTTAAATAAGCTTCCCCCCAATCTTTTATTTTTTCAGATACCTTACCCTGCTTGCTGTTTGTTGAATATACTAGTACTTCATTCATTCTGGTGGGATTATCCTTCAACCCTCATGGATGGGCTTGAATGTTCCTTCTAGGCCTCAACTGAGAGCACCTTGCTTCCTCCCCTATACTACATAGCATTTGTGGTCATCTTTATTGTAGTTCATTACATTGTTAGTTTTTAGATGTATCCCCAGCAAAATTTTGAGTTCTTAGGGCATGGAAGCTCTGAAGAGTGAATCTTCACTGAATCCATTAGGATGTGCCCTAATGCATATAGTTAAGGACACAGAGAAGGGAACAAAAAGGACATCAAGACACACTGAAGGATAATGGCAGAAATGCAGCATGAGTAGATCGCTCAAACTTCATTCTCTCAATGCCCCCAGGAACCAACCACATGGGAAGTGAAGATACCAGGAGGTGCAGGAGTCTGAGAGGCTGAGCAGGAACCAGCAGCGGGCTGGGATGATGGCATAGTGGAATGAGCAGGAGATACACAGACTTGGGGCAAATCTTTGTTCTGTTATTTAGTAGCCGTATGAGCTAATGCAAATTAAGTTCTCTGATCCTATTTTTCATTTTTTGGTAAAAATGTGGTTAATATCATCTACTTAGAGATAATATATTTGGCCCATAATATGCACTCAATAAAATATCATTATTGTTAACTTTGGGACTGATTATATATATACCCAAATGTGGGAGTGACTTCAGGTTGTCCCCTGCATGAATCTGTTACAGGGTCTGAGTATACTGTAGCTTCTACCCTTACCATTACGATCATGATGACGCTAGTAAACTCTTAATGTGCCAAGCATTATAGGGGGCACTTTCTATCTTGTCATTTAATTTTTTTTTCAGTAACCCCATAATAAGTTCTACTATCATACATATTACACAGATGAGGAAATTATTAGAGCATGTAGGTGACTTGCCCAATATTTCTCATAATAAGTATTTGAGATTTAAAGCCAAGCCATCCTATTGTAGAACCTGCAGTCCTCACCACTGTCCTCTGTGCTGCTTCCAGCATGGTCAGGAAACACTAATCTATGTGAAGCTGTCCTGAGTACTGTGGGGATATTAACAGAACAGGTGGAAAACGCAATTCCTAACTTACAAAACCTTGTATTTCAAGGCCCCAAATCTTGACCAGCTAGGAATGGACCATAGGACCATGTAATCCCAACACATTAATAACTTTAATACATGAATTATTTACCTAAATAATGAGAACACTGAACATAACTTCAAGACAACATGAAAACTAGTTTAGGAGATGAATTTTTGATGTCCTTCTTTGAAGTGCTCGGTTTAACAGATCTATATATACTGATCTGCGATAAGAAAATCAACAATCTAGTATTTTTTTTTCCTTTTCTGCTAGTCCATAACCTCCTCAAGGATAGGTAGCATCTTCTGTTTAATCATAAATTATTGTATTGGCCTAGTGAATTACACCTTCCAAAGTGCTTTTGTAAACTTGTCTCTTTTGATCCACATAGCAACCCGGCAAGGTAGGCCGAGCAAAGGACAGCATTCTTTGTGAATAGATGAGATAGCTGAGGCTCTTAGCAAGGCTGAGTTATTCAAGGTCACACAGTTAATTAGTGACAGAGCTGCGGCTGGAATCCAGGTCTCTCTGCTCAGTGTGCATCTCCCAAATGCCTATTTCAGTGGGATTGGACAGCTGCAACAATTTGTACACAAAGAAGTGTTCAGCAAATGTTGACTGGCTGATGCGGCTCAAAACAATTGAAGATATTTTCACTGTGATTTTCATTGTTTCTCTAAAGTAGCTTAGGAGCACGTTATGTCTAGTTTGCTGGTGTGCAGGAGGGAAGCAGAAAGCAAACCATTGATCGGGTTTGAAAGTTGTTTACTTAGACACTGAGAAAGTTTTCAGAGCAGAGAAGTTTGCTGTTTCAGTCATGGACTAACACAGACTGTCTTATCCACTCTTCAGCAATAGCTGGGAACGATCTCCCTGTATCTGGTGAAATGGAATCCAGCTTTATACCGGAGAGGACATTCATCCAACTCCAGTGACTTCCGAGACATAATATCCATTAGAAGGTCCTGAGAGACTAATAAAACTATGTACACAGTGTACTGTTTTTTCAGATCTTGATAGAGTAGTTTAACAGCATTCTTTGTAGTACGAGCCACATGGGCTGGGGATGATTTTGGTCCTTAGCTCTTAGCTATTTGAACCCAAGTCAGCTGGTTTAAATCAGAGTTGAAGAGACGTTTCCAAGTGTTAGCTATTTATTTTGGTAATCTGTAAAATCTTTACTAGACATGCATTTTCTCTGGTGTTGATCCATCTAAAAGATGAGCGCTGACAATTTTCAGTGCATAAATTTGGGGACTGTTGATTGATTAAATCTGTTGTGCAAGTATGGGTGAAGGCTTGGGTTAGGATCACTCTGCCAGCACATAACCACCCTGACAGCTGTCCTACCTACCGAATGGACATTTAATAAAAGCCAACGGATTTTGCAGCATATGTAGCCTTCTGCTTAAAGAATATTCAGGCTCAATCGAGGTTTTGCTCAATTCTACCCCCAGTGCCTGGCACATAACAGTCAGTAAATATTTGTTGCATGAATTCAGGGTGGTGTCATAGACCTTCTCCATCTGTACCCCACCCTCTGCTGCTCCCCCTCCCTGCTCTAACCTGGGCACCATACTTTTGATTGCTTCTTGGAAAATCTCTTCTCCTGTAGCCCCCTCTCCTGCCTGGATCTTATTCATCCTAGGAGCCGAGATCACATTGTCTTCCTTCGTGGGATGTTCTATGACGCCTGCCCAAGTCAGAGCTCACAGTGACCACATTTGTGCCTACCCTCCCCCTGTACTTCCCTTGTTACTTGCCTGGAGGGGGTACCTCTAGGTGCCTGTAGGCTGTCCCAGACCCTGGAGTGAGCCCCTGCCACACTCCCACTTGTAGTTGTGTCTCTAGGGCAGTGGTGGGCACTCCGCAGACACTTACTAATTCCTTGTTGGGTTGAATGAAGGAAGGAATACTGCGTGCAACCCCATGGTCTTAGACTTGCCAACGACTTTAGGAAAGGAGGAAGGGGATTACATTTTATAATCTGAGAGCAGAGCTTTAAGAGACTCTCTGGTGTGCTTGGACAGTGCCAAAAAAGAGCACTGAAGGCAACACTCCAGAGCTGGGAAGCACTAAAAATGCTGCCTGGCACCCACTGCAATGATCCTAGACGTGCTTCCCAAGTTCTTCGTGCTTCACAGGCTTCGCGGTGATTACTTTAACACTTAGCATGCCACAGGCTGGCCTTTATTTGGCTTCCTCACTTGGGTCGAGGGTGTTTCGCACTGACCCTGACTTTGGTAATAGGATTTTGTAGCATTTGTCTAGAGTTTGTCTGGAATTTTATAGCCTAGATCAGGTACCTCTGGTACTTGTTTCCATAGGTCCCTGGACATCCCCTTGCATACTTAACTAATGCCCATCTAGTGTCACACTTCATTACCCCTCCCACAGTGGCATTCCCTCCCCTCTTCTGTCCCCTTAGCCTTTTCATGGCATCAGAGAAGGGATGACAACCATCTCTCTGCTGCCTGACACTTAAGGTCTGAATCAAGAGAGTTATTTCTACACAAAGGATTCAAGTAAAAGTTAACGTCTGCATTTTAAATGCCACCAACGGGTGTGTAGTGTGGAGCTTTTAGTTAGAAAAAATATTATTTTTGTATGGAAAATTCTACACAAATAAAAACTGAAGTTGAGGCAGCTCTTGCATATGCATTTCTCTCTTATTTTCTTAACTCCCTTGTGAGGTAGGTGTCATTCTCATCCTGACCTTGTAAAGGAGGAAACTGAGTCTGTGAGAAATTTTATAGTTGGCTGGAGATCATTCAGCTACTTCATGACAGAGTCAAACCTTGACCCAAGTCTGTCTCCAAATCTTATGGTATGACATCATCTGGTAATTATTGAGGTGATACCACTTAAATTGGTCAGAAGCTATCAATCAGTAGGACAAGGATGCTACCTAAAGGAAGCGAGCTTGTGGTCATTTTGTAAGGTCTTTCTTAAAAGCACAAGGTGGACCCGAGAGGGCTTTTTTGAATTTCTTCTCTCTCTACAGCCCTGCAGTTAGAATGCAGCCTTGGATGTGTCAATTTGTAATCTTTAATACAGGTAGTATACTTATGAGGGAGACTGTTCTACAGGTAAAACATGCATAAACACAAGAGAATCCAGTTTTGAGATTCCTTTTTGCACTTTTTAAGTGTTAAAACATCACTCAGTGGATGTTTATGAGTACTGTTTTCCCAGATGCAGTGTGCTGAGGCCTGGGGGTACAGTTGTGTGGCAGGGACAGGCAGACCTGCTCTTGCCACCAAAGAATGACCGTCTAGCATTTTACTTACTATTACTATCTTGCTCTTAATAATAACTTCAAACTTCACATATTTATAGAGTAGTTATCTGTACTATTCCTTTTATATTTATATTATACATTTCTGTTATGGGTTATTTTGGAATCATTCATTTAGCAAACATTTGTTTAAAACCTATTCTGCACCCTGCATTGTGCTGGGTGCTGTTGATACAGAGACGGTTACTACATGATCTCTGACCTTGAATAGATAGATTAAAAGGTAAATTGCTATAGAGCGTGATAAGTGCTTTATTAGTGGGTACACAAAGTTTATTTTGGAAATCCAAAGGATGCAGTGACTAATTCTGCTGGGGGGACACAGGAAAGGGGTTGGGAAAATCTCCATATGGTGTGGGCTGACCCAATTGGTTAAGTTCATTTCCTGAGTGCTAGCTTGGAACCATATATTTTATTACATTCTATAAAGTGCAACTGTCATTTACTATTCGGATGTTTATTAGAAGTTATAAGTAAATGAAATCGTACTAAATAGTACCCAGCAGAGTATACCTTAGTATTTATGGATTTAGTATCTATCAATGATTTTGATTATTCGAGACCTACTTTGTGGGTGTCTGATATGAGCAATCCTAATTTTGCTGAGATCTAATTTTTATCACCTGGAATTGGGATATTGTGCGGAAGCAAAGAATTTTCAGAGACAGCCTAGCTGACTGCCCAGCAGCCACATCTGAGCGTGACTTTGTTGTTCACATGTCATCTTGAGTCATCCTGTACACAAAGCCTTGATTGTTTTGTGAGAAATGACCATCATTTCAAAGATTAAACCTTGAAAAACTTAGAAAGTCAGTTAGTTAGCTTGTGTTAGAAGAAGATGCACAAGAAATGTAATTTCTTTCAGGAAAGTGAGAACATAGAGCTTAAAGAACCTATAACAGCATCTGAGACTTGGAGAATTCATGTAGGGCATCCATTCCTTTTATGAATGTCAGAGGTCTGATAGGTGTAGAAATACCTAATGTTTATATTGGGATGGTACTGAAGTCTAAGCAATATGCTAGTAATGGTAAGGGTGAATAATGTTTTAAAATTCAAAATGCTTTTAAGGCTCCTTGGGCTTTTGTATTCCCCACTGTATCTACAGACTGGGCAAATGCCTGCCATGTGGTAGATGCTCAATAAATATTTGTTGACTAGAATTAAGAAGGCTAGGCTCATTGACATTAAAATGCTAAGACTTGTCACACATATCACATATTTATTTTTTCCTTTAAGGATCACTTCTCAAAGATTTGTATTGGACCATACCACATTACTTCAGATTAAGTTATATAATTTAATTTAATTTTTATCTCAGATAAAGTCATAGATAATCTATAAGGTATTTTTTTTCTTCTAGGACTGGTTTTGTGTGGGAGATTAAACATACCTGTATTTATCAGGACAGCATTGATGTTCTAAAATGCTGGTCAACCCTATGAGGCTGATTGTGAGAGAAATTGGACGGAGGAAAAGTAAGATGAAGTGTTTCCAAATAGTGACGTCTGTTAACTTGCATTCAGTGCCTAATGTGCATTTTTCCTTTATCTCTCTCTCTCTCTCTCTCTCTCTCTCTCTCTCTCTCTCTCTCTCTCTCTCTCCCTCCCTCCCTCCCTGAAAACATCCTTCCTGGAAGTTTCCCCCTTATCAGAATAAAGTAGTAAGGGGTAATTTTTTTCAAGCCAAATGTGACAGAACACACATCAGCATTCAGGAATGAGGCTTTTGCAATAGGTAATAGTGTAATCGGTTTTGCCAGCAGCAGAATGTATAATCCTGTTAGAGATGGAGAAAAGGAAAAGTATCACCTTAATTTACCTCCAGGCGATAGAGCAATAACTTGAGGTGCCTAGGGCTGCCTGTGTAAAGATACTTTAATCACATAGTAAAAACATTTTTAGTCTTCTGCCTGCTTTAGATGAGGGAAGACTCTCCTAAGTTAATAAGCGGAATTCATCCAGCATACAGCCTGGCAATCATGATATGCTATTTTAAATCTTTTTCAACATTAAATCTGTTAAAGAAATTTAGCAGGTTACAATGAGATCAATTTCTCCCCCTGCATTCCCTGTGTTCATTGCAGAAAAATTGGATGATGGCTTTTGGATGAGACTGAGTGCGCAAGAAGGAATTGCTCCAAAATTAAGGGAAGTCAGAGTTTCATTCCACAACCTTCAGATAGAAGCTGCTTTCTATTGTCTAGTACCTTTGGGACTGAACTCATTATAGTAACCATCAAACTAGAAAGTCTTCAGCTGAGGGTATTTCTCATGTTTGCTTTCTGGCTGTATGGGGAATGTGATCTTTAATTAGTTCAGGTTGTAAAATATTGCAAAGAATTTCCCAGGCACACTTTGCTTTGTGGTCTAGGTCAGCAAATGCAATTCTGTTTTAATTGTGGCTGAGCTATTGTCTTAGACTGGTATTCCTAGAGTGCCTTTTACCAATTAATGGTAATATACTACTGGGAAATCATGTTGCCTTGTGCAAGCCTGTAAATAGCAAAGCCCTAATAGGCTGTCTATTAATAGTAATACAGAGTCAGGGACCTAATGCCATTAAATGATGGTATTCATGTGTGAAAGCTTTCCAGTAACTACTTTAAGGAATTTCAACAGTCATTTGTGTGTAGATACGATGTGTGTGTGTGTGTGTGTGTGTGTGTGGTATGCATATGCATGTGTGCATGTATGCTTCCCTCCTGTCTTTCTCTCTTCTTTGTCTTTTTCTTGGGCTCTTTTCTAATATGAATTTCCATTTTCTGTCAACTCTATGATGGATTGGGTTCAGGGAAGCAACATGTGCCAGTCATTGCCTTTGAACCTGTACTTCAGATGTGTGGTGTTTTATTTCCTCTCCTGCCTCTTGGCTTATCATCAATTCTAGCAGTGAATTTTGACATGTGCAAATTAATAGTCATTCAGTCCAAATGAATATGGTGACCTCTGTGCCACATGATGTACTCAAAGGAGAAGGATGCAGTGCTCATAAACTGGAGGAGTTCACAATTTAATGAGAGAAGCAAGAATGCATGCTTTTGTGTGTGTGTATATAGATTTCCACCTGTCTCTAATAGGCTGTCAACTTATAATAGTTTAACATAACCACATGCTTTTTACATTTGTATGTGATAGAATCCTGAGAATAATAGTTAATTTTGTGAAAGACAGAATTAAGAATTGAAGTGATCTCTCTAGTCTAGAAAGTGGGGCAAAAAGCAAGGCAAGAAAATATTACAGAGATAAAAATAAATCTTTCATGGTAGAAATGCAGGGTAGAGAGATGGCCTAGTAGTTCATTTGAAAAATACCGTGATGTTTTAGGTGACCACAACCTGGAGATGAAGCAGAGCATGAGATAGTTTGTTCCTAAAAAGCTTGACGCAGCCTCTGAGGACAGCGATGGTCAAGTGTGGGTTTTACATGAACCAGTTCTCAGGATCTGGTTCTCTGTTCTGGGCAGGCCAATACATCAGTAGTGTTGCATTAAAGGATATTTTCAGGCTGAAAATCATCTAGGAGAAGATGAATGGCATGGAGAGGGGATGGGTAACAGACATCTCATAAGAATAATATCCAAAAACAACTAGGAATGTTCAATCCAGAGAAGGAAAGACAGAGAGAAGACAATGTTTTAAGTGTTTCATTCAGTGTTTTAAGATACATGAAGTAGAAGAGGCTGAATACATATTCTGTGTGTTTCAATGGGTGGAAAGTGTAGGCAGGAAAATATATGGACAGGGTATGAGAAAGAACTTCCTAACAATCATAACTATTGGTGGAATAGAAAGGCTTGGGAAATAGTGAGCTCATGAATATTGGGCCTTCACACCCAGAGCAAGAAGATGCCAAACACTGAGGCCTTCCATAGATGGACATTTGGATTTTGTAATCATGATATACTTACTGTGTGCTAAGATTCTCAAGATGAGCTAAATGGACACATATGTAAATTCTGATTCTATCACTTACTAACGATGTGACCTTGAAAAGGTTACTTAAACCTTCAAACCTATTTCCTCATTTCTAAAATGGATTTAATATGGTACCTGTAAGTACAGTGCAGTAAGCACTCAAAAAAAGGTAGTTTATTGCTCTAATCTTACACACCTACTCTTCCTTCTTGGATTTAGTCTGAGAAGTGAGCTTAATTAAGATCAGCTGGTGAAATCCTGATGCCGTGCTCAGTTCACAATCCCTTGATGCCGTTAACCAGGGTTTCACTTTCAGCTGAGCATCAAGAGGTAGCTAGCAGTTTCAATCAGAGTGTGGCAACAAGAAAGTTCCCATCTACCTTGCTTAGTTGTGTCAATAGAATTTGAAAAGTAATGCTTGATTCTTGCATTTTAGGAAAATACTTGTTTATAAAATGCCTGTTGCCTTACAAAACAATGCTAATAATTTTAAAATAATAATACTAACAGCAACAATTGCTAATATTTAAAGAGTGCTTATGATGTGCCAGGCACTGTGTTAAGCATGATACATTGTAAATAATTAGTATTTGCTACCACTATTATTGTAATAGGTGGCTTAAATGCATTATATTCTTTAAACTTCAAGCAAATTTATGAGGTGGTTTTTCTATTTCATAGATAAGAAAACAGAAGTTGTTACTGTACTAAGAAGTTGTTACTTCTACAAGGGCACATCGTGATAAATGACAGAGATAAAATTAGGATTTTTCAGCTTAATTTTCCCTGTGTTGTCTGACTCCAGAATCAAATCTCTCAGTCTCTTTTTCTCTCATTCTCACAAACACACAAGTTTTTCAAAGGCCTATTTATCCTTGTTAAATATAACACATTCTGATTTTTCCATTTTTCATTTAAAAACTACACAGGTCAAATCTATTACATTGATTTCACATCTTATTAAGTGATCATTACTAATTATAATCTAAAAAATAATGCACACTTGTCCTTTTTTTTCCCTGTAGGAATAGAAAGTTCTCTATACCTTGGATGGATTACAGTTTTCATATATGTGAAAGGATTTGCTTCTCATTCTTTTGAAACGGTCCCATGAAGTGGTGTCATTTCATAGTGGCAGAGGTTATGGTGAAGAACATGCACATTATATCAATCACATTGTCCAAATGAATTACTGCTGTCATCTGAATTCAAAGAGATACAGTGTTCCAAATCAGAGTCCTAAGTGTCTTGAACATTTCCATCAGAGATTGTGAATTATTGTGTAATGGAAGCTAAATAGTTGTAGTTTTTCATTTTAGAACAGCCATAATGTCAGGTTCACCTCATACACCAAAGACAAAGTTGTGCCATGGAAAATACAATGGGAGAGCCAGAAGACCACCCAGATTTCATGAATGAGCCAGACTTCTTGGGAGGTCAGTGCTCAGACATGGGCATTGAGGGAGCAGGTCTAACTTGTTTTAGTGAATTTTTCTACCTGTCTTTTTTGGATGGTTCTCAGCTACTACTATGCCTATTTGTTTAAGTAGCATTTGAAACCCCTCTGGTCTCTGCTCAGGGCTCAGATTTGATAGCAAAAACAGAAGTAAGGCTTTCCAAAGGCCTGTTCGTTGTGAACAACTGTTACTTAGAAGTTTAATATTGGTTCTCTGCAGGAAAACATGCAAATGGCTGATTAACTCTACCTACTAAAAAATAAAGCATTTTTATAGCTGATTTTAAAATCCTATGTCAGCCATGTCTTTGAAGCACTCTTTAATTGGTTATGAATAAATACATTACATTTTTGCCTCCCCTTCCTTGCTATAATTTCTCTTTCTGTAAGAACAGTTATCTTGGTAGTCTTTATGATCTTCCCAACAAGATTTACCTGTTGGCATGTTCCCTGGCAGGATATTTTTGTGAATGGCTGCAGTTCAGGATTGTTTCCCTTTTCATTTAATACACATTTGCTGAGTGATTTTGTGTATCAGTTATTAGGAGGACAGAAGGTGAATAAGGCATTGCTCCCCTTGCAGATGTTCATTGAGTAGTCAGACATGTGTAAAGCAAACTGCACAATCATGTATTAAATGCCATAATAATAGTAGCTATAAGTATAGTAGTGAAATAAGTGGCCTAAGTTTGTTTGGAGTTAATGACTTCAAAAGGCAGAAAATGTTTATGTCTTAAAATATGTGTGTGGGGGATGGGGGGTGGTGATTCCAGACAGAACGACATGGAGCAATTGGGAAGCAAATTCAGGCAGCTCTGGGGTGTCTGGAGTACACAGGTGGACGGAGCAGGGGGTGGAGGGAGATGAGGCTGAGAGAGGAGTAGAAGGATCTTGGAGATAGCGATGGCTGTGGGTACCTACTGGACATTGTCCAGGCCTGCCTGCTACCTTCTCTGAACCAACTGTAGATGGTGGCACACCCATCTGATCATCTGCAGGCCAGATTTTTCTGATTAATGGCTGTTGGGCCTCTGCTGGGGAAAAGGCTCCAATTGGTGCTCTTTCTGCAATTATTCTCGGACTTCCTGGAACTTTCTGATGGAGACTGAGCAGACATTACACTTGATTCATGGCTATGGGTGCCTGTTTACCTCCCTGGTCTCAGCTTCTGGCTGTGCAGCGGATGCATTTTGGAGGAGCTGAAGCTGAAAGTGCAGTGTGCTGCTGGTGTGCATCGATGCCCTCTCTGAGGTATCTCTGCAGCAGAGCGAGGTTACAGATTTACATCTGATGCAGCTTTACATGGGTTATGAGAAGACTGTGCCAACCAGTGGGGAACTTAGATTTTCTTAGATGGGTCTGCTAAAATTTTAATTAAATTTTGCTTTTAGCAGCTTTTCCTGTTTCTACTCTTCTGCCACTAACTAGGTGTATTTTTTTGCCTTACAACTCATCACCACATATTGGACACTGTTAATGGATCTGACAAATGATAATAATTCTCTGCTGGGCTATTCCTGCACAGTCGACAGTCAAAGCTCCATTGGAAGTAGAAACATCATTCACTCATTCAACAAATATTTGTTGTTCACATACTGTGTACAATAACTGTCAGGTGCTCTGTAGGTGATGGGGTCCTTGTTGAGTAAGACAGACAGGCTCCTTTCTGCCCTGGGGCATATTACAGTCAGTCTAGTGGGGAAAATCACCATAAACCCCATAATTAAGGTCACATGTGATGAAACCCACTCCTCAGAAAGGCAGGACAATACATCTGTAGCTACAGAGTATGCCTAAGATTTTGAGCATGTAGCTGGTCAAAACTGACCCCAAGGCTGGTCAGGGTGGCTCATGCCTGTAATCCTAGCACTCTGGGAGACCGAGGAGGAAGGATTGCTTGAGCTCAGGAGTTCAAGACCAGCCTGAGCAAGAGTGAGACTCATCTCTACCAAAAAAATAGAAAAAATGACCTGGGTGTGGTGACGTGCACCTGTAGTGTCAGCTACTCAGGAGGCTGAGGCAGGCAGATCACTTGAGCCCAGGAGTTTGAGGTTGCAGTGAGCTATGATGATGCCACTGCACTCTAGCTGGGGCGACAGAGCAAGACTCTGTCTCAAAAAAAAAAAAAAAAAACCTGACCCCAAAACCAAAAGTTCCCCACGTAATATATAGTCCAGAATGGTCTCCTGAAACTCCAGGCCTACTCCTGGAGTAAAATTCTCTTTTAACCTCACATTTTCCTTTTTTTTCCTTTCTGTTGCAACCTTACATAGGTACCTGGAATTTCACTTCTGCTGAACTGTAAGTGTAGATGCACGAAAGGATGAAGGGTGGGTGTAGAATGGCCACACGAACCTCCCTTCTGGACACCTTCCCTCTTTTCTCTCTGATCCTAGCTTGTCTTTATTGTCTGACCTGTGTTTAACTGAAAGCCGCAAATGTTGAATGATAGCTCCCCAATACGTCTCAGACATTTTTACTTCAGTGAGCCAACTTTCCTTTGGATATCAGATATTTTATCAGTGATGTACATACGCTGTCTATACCTAGCATCAAAATCCTTCACTTGAGCCATTCACACATAGTTTCTTAAACAGTATGCTGATATAAGGTCAGAACATTTTTTCATATAATCTTGAATTTTCACAGTAGTCCAGATATCACACTATTACTGCTTTTTTTCAAGTTCCTAAAATAGTTGTTTCTGATTATATGCATATTACTTGCTTCACATTATGGGCATTACCTAAATAAATGTTCTTACAAAGGGAAAAATATCAACATGATTTTTCTTCTCTGTCTTGAGGAAACTGCATAGCAATTTGTTCACAAATCTCAATAATTTGTTCTAAAACTAACATTGACCTCTATTGCTGTTTACACAGCTTACGATCACTAAGCACATTTAAATACAGAGATTTTTAAAGAGCTGTCCTATCTGCAGCATAAAAGCAGCTTTCTCCTTTCCTGCTCTTCTTTTCCCTTCTCACAGTGAGTCAACATCTGTGCATTTACCAAATAGGCAAGCCGTGTGCATATGCACACTGAATTCTGTTGTAAGGACTAGAGCTGGATGAGAATTCTTTTGTTTTCTTGTCAAAGCCTGGTCGAACTGAGTTAGTATTTATCTGTGTCTTGTCAGTGCCTCTGGAGCGGTTGACAGAGCAAGTGAGCACATTTCATCTCAATTACCAATAGGAGATGAATACAAGGCAGGGGGTGTGTGTCAGAGGTTAGAGCCGTTTAATGGGATGAAATGCGAATGAAAATTGGAAAACAATCCAAGAAATCTATAGAAGATGAGAACTGGAGAAACTCAATTAGAGAAAACCATACACTTCCCCCCTTCTGGGCCCTGGTTTCTTTGTGCTATTGTAGTTGCTTATTTGGTTATAAGTAGGAAAGCAAAGAGCGTATTGTTTCTATTGTAAAGAAAGGTAAAGTGGTTTTGAGGATTTCATTCATGTGCTCTAATGCATATATATACTCCCTATAGCTGAATCAACCAAACCTAATTATTGTACCTAAGTATGACACTGTCTATGTGATTTTAACAACACTGGTCAAAGGAAAAAGCAGTTTGGTGAGATTTAACCTGAAAGGAGGAAAGGAAGCAGAAGTTCTGTAGGGTACTTTTCCCATGCTTAGGTTTTATAAACTTGTCATAATAAATGTAGTTAAGAGTTTTTAGGTCACACATATATATATTTGAAGGAAAAAAACCCAACGGTACTAAACTTGGACCCCAATCCATCTTCCTTTGTTTGTTCTGTGTTTCAATTCCATTACCTAGAATGTGTTTTGCCAAGGGAATAAATTTTCCTATTTTGGTAGAAGTGGCCTCTGTATCACATGTGCAGTTATCTGTGCAACCCAGTAAAAATATTTTCTTGGTAAACATCAAATCACCTGTGAAAGTCAGAGTGCATTCACTTGGGAAAAGAATAAGTGAGCTGTATGCTTTCATTATTTTATTGAGAAGTTACTGAAGGATGTTACTCTATATGGAGTAGCAAGTATAAGATTTGTGTCTGAGTGGATGGGGCTTTACTTATGGTTTGATATGGGAGAATTGAAAAAAGTGAAAAAGTTATTCCCTTTGCCTTGGAGAAAAAGTTCTCCAAAAAGGAAAATTTCCACAATGTTTCAGCATAAAAAGAGGGAAGTTCAAGTCAATAGGTCCCATTTTTAAGAGTGGACTTGGTACTATCCTGGACTGCTCACAGAGTAAATGTGTGTGCTTTTGAGAGTATGCGGGTGTGGTACATACTCCAAAGCATTTGCCTGAGTTATTTCACTTTACAGAATCTTTTTTCAAGTGTAACTTCTTAAAAGAGAAATGTCTTTTCTAAGCAAAACTCAAATTCCCAGTTTAAGTGCTCAGAGACCCCAGACACTCTTTGTGCTGAGCCAGAGAGTTATAGAGTTGGTAGTAAATAAGTCTAAAAATTGGATTAAAGTATGGCTAATATCTCAGGGCACAACCACCTTAAAATGTTCTTGCTTGAAGAGCCAAAGGTTATGTTCTGACATTTCATTTAAAAAATCCCACAACACTTTCCAAGGCTAAAGATTTTGGTTTTATGGACAAATTTTAATTTAATTAAAATTATGTCTCAAGTAAAATCTTTTTTTTTCAGCAGAATTTTCAGCACCATCTCCCTATGAACAATGTTTTTGTCTCACCACAAATCATGGCATTTTGTCATTGAGTCAAATGATTAAAATATAAAAAGGAACGGTTTATGGATGTTAATTTATGAGGTCAGCTGTTATCTCTCTTGATAGTAAATTGTAGTATTTTTTTTATTTTTGTGGGTATTTTTTTCCTAACAAATACTATAAATCTTTTAAAGACTTACTCAAAATGTGATCTGAAACTGCTGGTTGCAATATAATTGGTGCAACTATAACAGAGTAGTCGCCCCTCCTCCCACAGATATGGGAGCGTAAAATTGAGAGTGGGGATATATAACAGACGGAATGGCCTGGAAATGAAAACCAGCAAAAGATGTTTTCTGTCTCTTTAAAACTTCCACCACTCTTTTTGGGAAATGAGGCCTGCATCCCTGCCTTGGGGCAGGTGTTGCGGAGGGGCAGGGGAATGTCTTTTGATCTTTGTGTTACAGGAGGTAGCTCAGCTGAAGTGTGGGCTCCATCCCAGGCCTGGCACCTGGCCAGGGAGGTCTGGGTGGGCCTCCCAGGTGGGCAGAGGTCATGGCAGAGATGGGACTTAGAATAATTAACAACAGTAGCCTAGAACTGAGGGCCTGCCCTTTAAAAGCTCTGTATTTCTGCTTATGGACAGGAATTTGGATTTTGAGACAAGAGTCTGCCATTTTTCCTCCTTTGCAAAGTAATAAGGCAAAGTAGTAAACTTCTCTTTCCTTCTCCTCAAACCACTTGTTTTCTTTCTTCTGATGAGGCCTCGAGGACAAGTGCAGAGCTTTCAGTAACACAACCTTTTTGAAAGGCAGTTTAGTCAAACTCATTTAAAAATGTACTTCTAGGAATTTATCCTAAAGAGTAATTGAGAAAAGATACAGTTGAAAGATTATTCATCTAAGCTTGAGTTGTAATTGTGAAAAATAAAAAATGACTTGACAAATGACTTAGCAAGAGGGGCTTCATTAAATAAATGATAAACATCCTGTGAGTATTTCCACTAATATTTATTGAGCATCTAGTCTGTGCTAGCCACTGTTCTAGGGTATGCAACAGTGATGGAACAGAGAACATTCTTGCCCATAGGAAATTTACATTTTAATGTGTTATTGGATGAGTGGGCAAGTGACCATCACTACATGTCATTAAAGGTGAATTATATAGAACTACAGTTACTGATGTGGAAAGATGTTCAGTATGCAAGGATGAGGGTCCACAATTATAGAAAAATGTGCTGCTTCAGGGTGAAAATGATGTAGAACAAAGGCAATACACCAAGGATATTAACATTATGATCTCTGGACTATGAGATAATGAGTACTTTTTTAAAAAACTTATTTATATTTCATGTTTTCTTCTGCAATAAGTATTAATTATTTTTAAACACAAAGATTTACCTACTAACCAGTGTGAATGCTCCAAAAGTTCCTACTATACAAAAGATTGATCTATCATCTATCTGTCTGTCTCTCTCTGGAACAGGAATGGAAGAAAACTTCAGTTTCCTTCAGATAGCTATTTCTTTGTTTGTCAGCCATTCCTGTCAGAAAATATCGTGCTAAAGTTTATGTTCATTTCTTCCGCTACAGAAATAGAATCTAGTCACTACGCTTCAGGTTACAATCTCCGCATTTTCAGACACGTAACACAAGCCACTTCTCGACTTTATCTTACATATTGTCTGAGAGTATTTTTTTCCATTACTCTAGGTTTCAACCTTTCCTTTTATCCAGTCTTTATGGATCCATATCATTGTACTGTGCATGGTGGGTATGCAAATGAGCACAGACCACAGAAAGGATTTGAGGCTTGGAATAATCTGGGTTATAGGAAAGAAAAAATGGAATGCAAGCTGCATGTGTCGCTGCTCCCAGCCGGTACTCTGCTTCCTGTTTTCAGGCTGTTGGTGCCTGGTACCAGCTACATAGGCTACAGTTACTTTAGAGAGAACAGGTGTGTATTTTCAATCCTTTAAAAACTGGTCTTGAAAAGTTTGTCTTTTAAAAAAATCAAGTAGCAAGTATGTGTTTTCTGAGCCTATGGAACTTCATGGCCAAGGAGGCTTTTGAGCAGGCGGCTAAGTTTTAGAATTCCTAGGTCCCAAACAGACAAGGAGAGCTGTCCATTTTCATTAACTCCAAATAAAAGCTTGAATTCAGCCTGCAGCTCTTTGCCTTAATCTTACGTGCAGCTCTCCAGCTTCCAGCCTTGGGAAGTAACAGGGAATGAAGGCAGCTTATGTTTCAGTACACAATTGTTCCCAACTACTATGTTGTGGGTTTTTCTTCTCCTTCTGCATAGATGAAAGATGCCTAATCAATGGGGGTCGGTATGAGGAGGAGGGAACAGAGTAGAACAAAAGTGTCCAGGGTGGGTGCAAATCTGTGGATGAGAGCCCACCAAGAGCGAGAATGCCTTGCTGGTGCTTTATCTGGGGGCCTGGAGGCCTTGATTCTGATTGCCTCCAGTGTGTACCTGTGGGCAAGGCAGCATTTAAGTGCACGATAAAATCAGCAGATGTCTTCATCAAACTGTGTCTTTGCTTCAAGGTTTGAGGATATTACCATGACTCTATCTGCATTCTAGGTAAGCAAAGGGACAACACAAAACTGGACTTGATTTTAAGAAAATTGTCTTATTAAATAGGGTAATTCACAGATGGAGAGTTGAATTTCAGAGCCTATTAACTAACAATTCTGCATATACACCAGAGAAGTATAAAATTGATTACCAGTTCAATCTATCCCCATTTTATTTTGCCTAGTGATCACAGGATAGCAACATATCTAGTTGACTCAAGTTTTGTTTTTTCCTAATGCAGTTATTCATCAGGGGTGCTTGCCTTTAAAGAGCCAGACCTCCTAACTTGCCTGAATTTACTGGACTTTGTGATGTTATCCTTCATTTACTTATGCAATATTTATGGTGTTTCAAATTTCTAGCCACCATCTTAGGATAGAGAAAAGCAAGACAAAATGTTACCTATTGGCAGGGAGCTCACAGTGGGATGATGGAGGGATAAAAATAAGTGCTGAGATGAAAGGCAGATGGGGTAAGCCCTCAGCCCCAGCTGGCTGGGCAACAGTGCCCTCTGAATCCTCCTTGAGATTTGAGGAGCAGAAGAGGCAATTTGGTAGGAAGGGGACTAAAGGAGCAGCCTGAGCAGTCGTGCATAAAAGCAAAGGAAAGATGGATGTATTAAAGGAAGAGTTGGTCCTCCAATTCGCCTGGTCTCAAACCAATCCAACATCTGAGAATCTTCTGATATAAAAATGGATTCAGAATAATACATGGCAGCAACTTTTAGAAATTGAGGAAAGTACTAAAACCATTGAATTTCCCATTACCAAAGAGCTGATACTAACCCACTGTGAGGGGCTCTAGGGCTTGGAATTGCCTCCTTTTTCATGATAATGGACACATGTGGATAGATCAGCAGCATACCTCATGTAATGAAAAGACTCCTATTCTGTGCTCCACATTCCAACTTTGCCACTTGATTAGCTGGGTGATTCACTTAAAATCCTCAATTTAAAAGGTATATTGAAGTATACATTTAAATATATTATATATCAGATATGTGATCTATAAAGTATATAAAAGTGTATGCATGTGTAATATGTATAGACTTCTCCAAAGACAAAATTATAACAAATTGAAAGATCTTAATTGGCTTTTATTTGTGATTCTAGAATGAGGCAACACCTCATTCTATAAAATAGAATGAATGCTTTGATGAGCTGAGCAGAGGAGGTTGGCTTTATAGACAGAAAAGGGCTGAAGAAAGCAGAAACAGGGAACAAAAAGCAGATCAGCCGTTTCAAAGTTACTTTCCTTGTAAAGGTTAAAGAAGAGGGGACTTTCTTAACATGCTGGCAAAAACTGGCCTGTTTGGAGATTTGGCTGTTATCTGTCTTTCTCCTAATTTCTTAGAAGGTCAGATAAACAACTTATTAATAGTTTTGGCTTGGTGGCATGGAGCTTCAGCATGAGTGACTCCATTTTGGTTTGGTCTGTTGGGCCTCGTGCAGAAGCTTAGTCCAAACCAGTGGCCTCCTATAAATTGTATTTAACACACTGAAATGTATTTGAAGCATTATATATTTGAATAAACTGTGTTATATTTCAGACTGGCAGCAGTTACAGATATGGTTATAGGAATGCCTGGGGTGACTCTGGTTGAGCTTAGAGGATAAAAATCTCCATTCTTCCCTAATTGTTACCACACTCTGTGCAGAACAATGATCCCTGTTAAGGCATTAAGAGCCTTATACAGGTTCAGGGACAATAGAAAAAGAAAGAATAATAGTATCTGTGAGATCCTGCTGGGGCAAGCAAGGGTTGGCCAAAAGTGGTTATGGAGCCCATGAAGGAATTCCATGTGCTCTCAGAAATAAATCCAGTGTAAGAGTTTGACTCTTGAAGAAATAAGCAATTTAAAAATGCACTGAGATGTTTACATTAGGTGAGAGTAGGTAAAGTGTGCAGGGAACTCTGTGCATTTCTTTGTGCCTCCCTGTGAATCTATAATTATTTCAGAATAAAAATTTTTAAAAAAATTTAATGTACTGAAAATTGGGAATTAATGTTTTGAATGATTAAAAATGAGGATTAAATATATCATGCACAAGTAAACAGACTCTCTTAGGGGCATCTACAACAAATATGCCATCAAGGTACTTTAAAGTTTGTTTGTTTGTTTTTAACAGCCTCAGAATCTATAATACTAATCTCAGCAGTGTGATTTTCATCATGTTATAAGCACATGACCCCCAAAGCATTCCCTGAACCATATGTTCACAGGTTATTTGGAGCTGTTGTGAGTGTTTGGGTGTCATTCTTTTGGGGCAGTATGCCATTTGAGACTTGGCATGTGGCATATAGGGATATGGCTGGAAAGTAGATAAGGTGAATAACTCAGCATGCAATATTTATCTGATTATGAACGACTTCCTACATTTTTTCCTTTCATCTCAAATATTTAGAACTGATTCAGTGAGCACAATGTACATATATATTTTTTCTAATATTTGTGAAAAAAGCAGGACAATTATACCAAATATGTGCATGCTTCATGCTGGGGTCAACTAATTCAAGTTCAAGCTGTGCATAGTTCTCCAGCAATATATACATACATACATACATACTATCTATGTATCTGCTTATACAATTAAATATTAAGATTTCCAGAAAATTCTGATCTGCTATTGCCTTTTTTATATAGCAAATAAAAATGAAACAGGAAAAGAACAATTTTATAAACATAAGCATACCTCAAAAATAAAGAGTATAAAAAATCTCAACTGTTTTTCTAAAGAATATTTTTAAATGACATTTTCATAAACATCAGGATAAAATTTGATCATATCAATTGAATCCACTTTGGGCATCTCAGTGACAGGTGAAGATGTGAGGGATAGGATGCATCCCTGTCTGGGGTATTTACTAGAGTCCTTTCCACCAAGCAGCATTATCTGAAACATGCTAGAAGCTCATCATGGATGATTTATTTTTTAATGAGGTTTATTAATCACCCATTCCTACTCCCACTCCATATTTACTTATGAATGGACAGAGGTCATATCCTATTGACTGACAGACAGAGATCAGGATGGAGAAAGGACCAGAAACCTACATGGCACATGAGGAAGGAATTCTTAGACTGGAGAATGAAAGCCTTGCAAAGGAGATGGTTATCTTCTGACACTGGAAGAGCTGTCACAGGTGAAAGGTTGTTTGCAGACTTACTCTGTTTTATTCTGGCATGTGGGTGGCGGGACAGGTAGAAATGGCATCTGAAATTACAGAGACCAAATCTGTGCCTCAGTGTGAAGAGCTTTGCATCAGCTGAAACTGCCTAGTAAACAGTGAGGGTCCTATCTCCTGACTCAGAGCCCAGGCTGGGTTCTGGGTCAGGAATGTTGTAGAAGATTGGATACTTTCACTAGGAGGTCAGTTGGACCTAGTGTTCTCTGAAGTCCTTTCCAGGTCTGATGGAGTGAGGCTGACTTATCCCTTAGTGATGTAAACTAGTCTACTGCTGATTTGGTGTCATGAACACACATTTATTGAGTGCCTGCTGTGTGCCAGGCACTATTGTCTGCAGTGAGACTATAACAATTAACCAACCAGGGACTCTGCCCTTTCTGTGAACAGGCAGATGGAAGGGGACTCTTTTCTGGAGATGAACACTCCAGGACTGTGTTGGGTAATGGAACAAGGGTATGTCACAGACATTTATATTCTACGTATTTTTATAAATCCAAACAGGTTCTTTTTGAAGAGAATCAATACTGCTTTTTAAAAATATTCTTCAAAGATATACCAAGATGTACGAAGAAGTATCTTTTTATGATTTCTACAGTCAGTATGGAGAACCCAAATAAGAAAATATAGTATTAATTGGATACTCTTTGCTCAATTAATGACCGTTCTCTATCAGAGAAGACAAAAACTTCACTGGACATAAAATCCTATGTGGGTTTGATGTCTATATAGAGTAAGAAGGCAATATAGTTTTGATTAACAACTGGTCTCGAGTCTGACAGATGAAGGTTTGAAAAAGGATCTTATATTTATTGGCTGAGTGATCATTGGCAAGTTACATAATCTAAATCTCTGTTTCCTTATCTGTAAAATGGTGATAAAAATAGTAACTACCTCTTTTTGAGTGCTTGCACTAATGAAGTTTTGCTGAATGAGTAAGGGATTTAAAAAATTTAATGAAGAATGAATTTATTGCACCTATATAGTAGCAGGTGCACAATGATTAAATAGTGATGGGTGAGGAAGTGACGATAGTGATGATAGTGGTTGTAAAACTGTCTCTATTTGGAGATGATGTGATTGTCTAGGAAGGAAACTCCATAGAATTTATTAAAAATCCGTTAGAACTAATAAGTGAGTTTATTAAGATTGCCAGATACAAAATCAATGTAAAAAAATCAACTGTGTTTTATATACTAACAAAAAACAATTGAAATTAAAATTAAAATAATAATATCATTTACAATAGCATCAAAAACATGAAGTGTTTACGGGTAAATTTGACAAAGATGCTCAAGATCTGTATACAGAAGCTATGAAGGATTGCCTAGAGGAATAAGACAAATTAATAGAGAGAAATCCCATTTTTGTGGATCAGTAGACTAAAAGTTGTCAAGATGCCTATTCTTTTCCAATTGACCTGTAGGGTCAATGCAATCCCAGTCAAAATCCTAGTAGGATTTCTAAATTTCTTATGTATTCTAAAGCTGATTCTACAATTCATACAGAATCACAAAGGATCTGGATTAGCCCAAACAACTTTGAAAAAGAAGAGCTAAGTTGAAAGACTTACACTTCCTGATTTCAAGACTCATAAAGCTACATTAAGCAATACAGTTTGATACTGGCATAAAGGTAGACAAATAGATCAATGGAACAGAATGGAGAGTCTAAAAATAGACCCATACATATATGAATTTTTTTTTGACACAGGTACAGGGGCAATTCAGTGGAGAAAGACAAGTCTTTTAAAAAAATGGGACTGGAACAATGAATATCTACATACAAAAAATATGACTATATCTTATACCATAAACAAAACTCAAAATGGATCATAAATATAAATATAACACCTAAGACTATTAGACTAGAATAAAATATAGGAGAAAAATCTTTGTTAGGCAAAGATACAATACCAAAAACATGACCTATAAAAGAAATTGATAAATAAGATATCAAAATCTAAAATTTCTGTTCTTCAAACATCACTATTAGGAGAGTGAAAAGACAAGCCACAGACTGGGATAAAATATTTAATATTTGCAAATCACATATTTAATAAAGGACTTTTATCCAGAATATATAAAGAACTCTCATAATTCAAGAAAACAAACAACTCAATTTTAAAGGTAGGTAAAACATATGAACACTTAAGCAAAGAATATATTCTACAGAAAATAAGCACTTTAAAAGATACTCAAGATGATCAGGAAGATGCAAATTAAAGCTACAGTGAGATACCATTACATACCAGTTAGAATGTCTAAAATTAAGACAACTGACCATGTCAAATCTGCCACAAGTGAGGATGTGAAGCAACTGGAACTCTTTGTATATACTGCAAGTGGGACTGTAAAATGGTGAAAATATACACCGACCATGTGATATAGTCATTCTACCTGTAACTTATTACTCAAGAGTAATGAAATATGCTTTCATACAAAACTTACAGATGAATGTTCTTAGCAGTGTTATTTATAATAGCTAAAAATTGAAAGCAACACAAATGTCCATCAACAGGTCAATGGTTTAAAAATTTGTGGTGTACCCATACAATGGAATATTACTAAGAAATGAAAAGGAAACAATCTATTGTTATATATACAACAACTTAGATCAATTGCAAAATAATTATTCTTATTCAAAGAAGCCTGAAAAAAAGGAATACATACTGTATGATTCAAGTTCTGTAAAATTCTAGAAAATGCAAAGTAATATGTAATGACAGAAAGCTAATCTGTGGTTGCCTGGCGTAGGGAGAGTAGGGAGCAAGGGATTAAAAATGGGAAGGTGGATACTTTGTGGGATAGTGGATATATTTGTTATCTTGATTATGGTGATGGTTTCATGAATATCAGAACTTACTAAATTGTTTGCTTTAGATATGTGAGGTTTATGGTATGGTGGATACCTCAGTTTTTAATAAAAGTAATGAAGACTGCATGGTGGTTGTTGCAAAGTTAAGGGCTTGTGCCATGTGATTTTGGCAATCCTTGGTCAACCTCAAAAGTGAGGTTTTGATTGATGAAATGGTCATGTGGATTTATATTTTTGGCTGTGACCATGTAGATCATTATTAGCTCCAAGAGCATAGAAGGAGTGAAGAAACGCCATCACGGGACTTCGATAGTGTTAATATGATTAATATAACACCTTGGATGAATCTTATAAAAATTAACACATTTCAGAGTCATTCTTTTCATTTTGTTCTCAAATTTTTGGATTGTAAAGCTGATGTCTGAACACTATGTTCCAAGATACTCATTCACACTTCTAGTTACTTAGTAAATATAGCCATAGACATATTTTAATAAGAGATAATTCTGTTTTTTAGAAAGAAATGTCTAATCCTTCATTAAAAGTAAAATAGAGTAAAATCCCAACCATTTATTTTAATTTATATTAGTGGATGCCTCTGATCCAAGGACTCCTCAAAATCATTTAATGTCCAAAGCTGGACATATACCATCTTCCAGTTTGACAAGTGGAAGAAAAGAGAATTTAGTGACTTCCAGGGATCACAAAGCAACTCTGTGGCTGCAAATCTCTATACATATGTGCACTTGTGCTTGTGTGTACATAAGCATGTACACATGCAACTGCATGAATGGCTGGTAGTCAGGCAGTGTGACAAACAAGACTGAACACAGCACTTTGGGAGGCCAAGGTAGGAGGATCGCTTGAGACCAGGAGTTCAAGAACAGCTCGGGCAACATAAGGAGATCTCACCTCTACAAAAAAATAGAAAAATTATCTAGGCTTGGTGGCGTGTACCTGTAGTTCTAGCTACTGGGGAGGCTGAGGCAGGAGGATAGCTTGAGCCTAGGAGTTCGAGACTGTAGTGAGCTATGATTGTGCTGCTGTGCTCAAGCCTGGGCAACAGAGTGAAACCCTGTCCCAGAAAAAAAGAAAAGTGAAAAAAAGACTGAAGAACTTCTTTGATTTTGTTGCTTATTGAGTTATGTTCTCTTTTTAGTAACCTTACTTTGCTGTTCCCCAAAAAGGCCAGGTACTGTCATGAAAAGCTATGTCATGGGAAAATCATGAGGACTATGCAAGAATACCCTATGATCAGAGAAGAAAAAACATGTAGCATGACAGTCCATCCCAAACTTCTCACCTTTCAAGATTGTCCCCTGCTTTGGTGTGTGGTTAGTATTAACAAGGCTTAGGTGTTGCTTTTGATTCGCATAAATTTAACGTGTACTCAGCATCTACTGTGCCACAAGCATTTTGCCAAACTCTTGGCATACATACAATGATCAGCACAGTACTGAAAGATGAGTAGGAAAATGAGGTTTGCTTGGGTTGAACATCTTGTCCAGGGTCAAATAGGTAGAAAATAATGGAAATGCAACTGGGGTATTTGAGGCAGAGAAACTTGGGTCTTCTACAGTTAGCTGTGAGAACTTGAGCAGGTTACCGGTGTGGTGCCCTCATCTGTAAGAGAGCATGATACAGTTCCTATTATAGAGAAGTTGGGTTGCAAGTCTCAGAGCACATTGTAAGTCTTCAGTAAATGCTATTTTCCTTGCCTACACCCTGTTCTTATTCTAGATTGTTTTCCCTTCCCAGTGTATCAGTCTAAACAGGATGCAACTGAGTCCTTCTGGTTGTTGGCCATGCAGTTATCCCCCCAGTACAGATCTTTTCATTAGAAATCTGTCTTCTCAGCAGGACTGGGAGTCTTTTGAGGACAGAGAGCCTGCGCCCTCATTTATCTCTCTTTCTCAGTGTCCAGAACAGGGGCCAGTAGATGCTTGTAAACTGAATGGACAGGTCTCATCCATGAGATGCCTCACGGAATCTTTAGAGCATTTTTTTGTGACCCTCACCCCAGCTCACACCTACCTTCTCTTTGTTTCCATTCCAGAGACTGCTTGATTCCCTGTCGCTTGTCCATCTCTGACTTGCACAGCTCCAGTCTCCCTGGGTGGCAGCACCACCTCTGTCTGTGTGGCAGCTCATAGCTGTGACTGCTGTGAGTGTGCCACAAAACTGGCCGTGGTGTCTATGATGGGCCTGTGTCCTGTACTCAAAGATGTACTCACACCTGGCCAGGTCTCCCTCTCTCAGAGCCTTCTCTGGACATTGATGTCATGCTGACATTCTGTTCTGTCTCAACCCAGTTTATAAGGCTAATATTCATTCAGTCAATGAACACATATCACTGTGTTTACAAGTGTGATTTTTTTACTTCTTCTCTTTTTCTTACTGTTGTATTATCTGATATCTACTCTTCTAATGCCAGATTGGCATTTCTATTCTGACTTCCAGGTATCATCCATTATTCTACAGAAACCCCTTAAGTTTTACATATTTCCATTGAGAATATTTAAGATTGTCTTTTTGTCCCATGGCATGTCACTATGCAGGGTTTTTTGGTGAATAATTTTGGAGCTGTAAATTTAACATCAGTTAGATTATCTCCCTTTGAATATTTTAGCTGTTCTGAGTTTTAGGCAACTTTGAGTATTCCAGCCTACTTCTGGACAGATGCCCTCCTCCCTCCCAGTTGCTATACTTGGAAATTTGATTATGCAGGGTCAACAGGCCAAGTTATGTGCCTAATTTAGACAAAAGTCCAATAGGAATGCAGAGGATAGGGATTCAAGGCAGAACTGGAGGACTGTTTCTTGCCTCCTTTCACAGATGTCTTTTATGGCTGTGGTCTCCAACCCCCAGGCCACACAGCAGGAGGTGAGCAGTGGGTGAGCAAGCAAAGTATCATCTGTATTTACAGCTGCTCCCTATCACTTGCATCACTGCCTGAGCTCCGCCTCCTGTCAGATCAGCAGTGGCATTAGATTCTGCATTATGGTTAGTTGTATAATTATTTCATTATATATAACAATGAAATAATAATAGAAATAAATTGCACAATAAATGTGATGTGCTTGAATCATCCCGAAACCATCTCCTCCACCCCCACCTAGTCTGTGGAAAAATTGTCTTCCATGAAACTGGTCCCTGGTGCCAAAAATGTTGGGGACTGCTGTTTTATGGTATAAGGATTTACATGGATTTCACACTTTTTGTGAGCCTCCTATTAGAGTTTTTATAAGCTGAACCCAGAGTGTTCCCATATTGGTGGACATTGCTTATGATCCTGTGGTAAGTTTCTGTAGCCTGGTGATTGGGTGAGGGCTGTAAAGACATACAAGGGCACTGTGTTTTCTCTTTGACTTTTCTGGCAGACATCTGATTTCCTGGCTGGCACTTGTTTCATCCATGAAATGGGAAAGATGTAAGGGAGTAGATTGGGCATTTTCGTGCTCCTAATTTGAAAAGATTCTCCATGAGCATCTCTCACCCTGGCTCAGAGTTTACTGGGGCCCTCTGTAGAGTTCTTGAGAGAGAGAGCGCTCATTTAGAATGTGTGTTGGGATGGCTTCTCTGATTGTTGTGGAATAACTGTGACATTTGATTTTCAGGGAAATAGTACGAAGGAGGCTTACATCCTTGCAGGCAAAATATTTTCCATTCAAACAGGCAAAGAAACATTTGAAAGGCCTTTCTTATTTTTTGTGAATGAGCAGATAAAATAATTTACCCTAGAAGAGCTTTTTGTTGCATAGGAAATCAATTCAATACCAAGTCAAATGGAGATATTGACCTGATAGTGCACTGATTTCCTGTGCATGATCAAAGTGATTTGGCCCCTGGCCCACGTTCTTCCCAATCTTCCATATTATCTCTTCTCTGTATGTGTGTGTGTGTGTGTGTGTGTGTTTGAGCATGTCTAGCTCCAAAATTCCAATAAAGGATTGTGAATATAATCATACGTCACAAATGGTAGAAGAGCTATTTAATATGGTCTTGCAGAAAATCATTTTCTTATGTAAAGAGTGACGTCTTAATTTAATCTCATATTATGAGTTTTGGTGCTTTTTCATATGCCAAGATTATTTAGAGCAGTCCTCCGGAATTTGGGATTGCTTAGTTAAAATGTCTTCCCCTTTTGCTACAGCACTCACACTTTCTCTGCTTTCTCTCAGGGGTCATCACTGCTGCAGACATCCTTGATCGGGAGACAATAGGTTCATACTGGCTGACGGTGTATGCCACAGATCGGGGTGTTGTTCCACTCTATTCCACCATTGAGGTCTATATTGAAGTCGAAGACGTGAATGACAATGCGCCGCTGACCTCAGAACCTATTTACTATCCTGTTGTCATGGAGAACTCTCCAAAGGACGTATCTGTCATTCAGATCCAGGCTGAAGATCCTGACTCCAGTTCTAGGGAGAAACTGACATACAGGATTACAAGTGGGAATCCTCAGAATTTTTTTGCCATCAATATCAAAACAGGTAAGGGAATGCTCATATGGCTTTTTTAGTTGGTATTCCAGCTTTTAAATTCATCAGTCTGACACCTGCTGTACCCGCTTATTTATTTTATTGTCTAAAGAATAGATAGCATCCTCCTTCCTGAAGGCAGCTTCTGAAAAGGTGAGCATTCCTTCTATCTGTCTGATATGTTTTGATTTCATCTGACACTGAGGTGAGGTGATCAAGAGGCTTTCACAGAAAGCCTTAGACTTCCTTTACTCATAATAACAAAACATGGTTCCCAAACCACTCAGAGAGCCAATTGCTTCCTTCTCTTTCTTGGGAGAGAGTGACCTGGCCCATGCTGGGTTCTTTGGGCAAGGTGGCTTTGTGATGTCTCTACCTCAAGGAACTTCTCCCTTGCTTGGCCTCAGTCTGGCTTGCTGTGAATGATCTCCTTAAAGCCTTTAACCTTAAGCCCAATATTTTTTTGTGATTCCTTTACTATCCATCAATAAAGCATCAATGTTCAGAAGAACTTCCAGTATCTCAATTTTACATAAAATATGAAAAACTTTAATTTCTGTCCTTTGGCTCAAAAAGTTCCTAGAGATTGTAATGAAAACTTAATTTATTGAGTAAGGATCAGTAGCAGGTGTGGAGTTTGGTTGAATGCATTCTGATAAAAGTACTTACACTGGAAAAATGCTTTGCCGAGTAAATCTCAGAGGTTCGCTGCTTTCTTGTGATTTGCCTCTTTTAGAGCTGAACCAAGGGAGTAAAACACTCAGTGTTGTGATGGATGGGGTTTTAATTTGTTGAAATTTAGAATAATATAATTTTATTTCACCCTGGGCAAGTGAGTTGCTTACTGATCAAAAGTTAGGCTAGGTTGGTATTTGTTGGTGTGGACAGACTCAACTTTCCTGACAAACTACTGATCTAGTTGACAGTTATTTCTCCTGCCTATATTTGTTAAAGTAGAAACATACAGCTGATCCCAAACATTTTATAAATGTCAGATTCCCATTAACATAATTTGAAGAGAATGCCAGTGTTTTTTTCTGAAACTATTGATTTTCTCTGAGTGGGTTAATCATTTTATTAAGCAGACTTCTGCGTTCTAATAGTATTGAGTCAGGATTTGACTTGTGTTTCCTCATAAGACAAAGGGTCATCAGCTGTCAGTGTCTGAGTGAACCCTGCTTGTGCTCCAAGGAGAGGACCCAGAGATTTGGAACCTGCCCCAACCTTTCAGAGCCCCAATAAGTGGGGGAACCCCCCATACACCTGAGAAAGGACCCCCCCCCCCACTGTGCTGGCACGCCCCCTTCTCTTAATTCACTCTTGCTGTAGCAAAGAGCTCTTTGAAATGTGGCCTGATAAATGAATTCAATCACTTTACAAATTCAAGAGTGAGGGTGAGGGAGGAGGGAGAGAGAGAACAAAGACAAAAAAGAGTCTTAGGAAAGAAGTTGAGGGCACAGACATCTTCACATTTCACAGCCCAGTGAGTCTGAAACACCCCTAGTCAGATTATGCATCTTCTATCTTGATCCCATTGCCACTTGAGTCATTAATGGTGGGTCCAGTATTCTCTTTTTAATAAGTTAAAAGACACTGCAAGAGGGTGGTTTCAACTGTTCTTTTCCTCCACTTAGGACTGAAAGTAAAGAAAGAATAATTCACAGGGAAGAATTTGGGTTGGATGTGAAGAAGAACTTAGCCTACATTAATGTGCAGAGAAGAACATGTACACTCACGTATCCAAAGCTTTCTTCTATTCAGCTTTTAGAAGTTTGCACATGAACTTTCTGAAAGCCCTATACAATCACAGTTTGGCCTACATTGCATAATAAGAGCCTTAATCATATTTATAATTTCTCTGTTCTTGCCATAGATTTTTAAAAGTGTTTGTTCCAGGAATGTCATTTTTGTCTAACTTGTCTCATTGTCTAAAAGAAACGTACAGCATGTTTTGTAGTTCTCAGTCACATAGTAAGAAAATACTGGATTTTCTTTATCCATTTATTCAATCACCAAGCATTTATTTTATCTATTACTCTCCAAACAAGATCTAATAAATAGGGTTATAAACTTAAGATATGGTCAAAGCCTTTCAGGGACCCAAAGTTATATGAAATTAACAAATACTTATGATAGAGTGAAAGAGTACAACAATTGATCAGAGTAGGGGAGCTTCACTCAATATGGGTTTAGAGTGATGGTCAGGGAGGGCTTCATGGAGGAAGCCACATTTGGGGTTATAAGTCCTGGGTTTCAAATCCTTGCTCTTCACATCCTAACTTGGAAGTATCATAGACCACAGTGGGGAAAACAGACTAAATCAGCCAGTCCTGACCTTACCAGCTTCATGACCTTGGGCAAGTTGAACCTCTCAGAAATTCAGTTTTCAGTGAGAAAGGATTGTTGCAAGGAATATAGGAGTCCTCACCTGAAATGCTTTGCACAGTGCCTGGTGCCATGAAATCCTACAACAAAACTTGATGCCCCATCCTTATTACTTTACTCTAATTACAGGCATGTCATTTAATCTCTTTGGCCCTTAGTTTCTTATTCAGAAGATGAGAATGACCTTGCTTACTCCACATGAAGAGTGAATGTCATGATGTGTTTGAAGACTGTTGGTTACCTACAAAGCTCTTTAAGAATCATGTTATTACTGTGCCTGTTTCTAATGAGATTCACAGAACCCCAAGCCTGGTGAAATTCTTGCTAGTGTGTTTTCTGAATATCATGTTGCCTATAGAATAAACTTCAGCCAGCTCAATGAACTCTCTAATAGAAGCCTTAACTTTTGGCATTTCCTCCTGTCTCTCTAAAGTTATTTTTATGAAATAGTTATGTCAATATAACATTTTTCAGTAATGAAGCAGGAGGTGTAGCTACCCAGTATATTTAGGAAAGATTTATGCTTTCGATTTTTTCAACTGGATGTTGATTCTAGTAAACTGACCTTTTATTTCTTCCTTGGCAGTAGAGTTGGAATTTATAGAGTTTTGTTTTGTTTTGGCAATGTGCTACATAATAAATAAAGATTAAAATGATTAATGCAAACTCACATAATGTCAATACTTATAGTCTACGGGCTTGTAGCAGGTAACAGATGTATCTGACCCAAAAATGGAGAGAGATTTCTCTATTGAACACTCTGTTCTCTACCCAAAGAACCATTTGGGTTTTTTCTACTAGACCTAGAATCACAATCAGTAGTCTGTAGGCTTCTTCACTAATTCCTGTGGCTTAAGAAGAAAAATAAAAGCCGTGAAGCTTTGTAAGGTGTTTTCTGGCCTGTACAGAGAACCCTTGATTAATTCCAGGCTGAGCAGTTGAATTCAATCAAATGCAGCCTATTCACTTATTCTGAGGAGACAGCAACAGGCTGGTGTTCGCTTGCTTCTTGGGGTGAGCAGGAATTTTGCTTTCTTCCAGCACGGTGCAAGGAAATCCAAGCTGGCCACTCATTTGTCATCCAAGCTGAATTGGGGAACAGAGATGGGATGTTCCTTTAGGGCTTCGGAATGTTTATTTTAGTCATGTCTACAGTATGGAAACCACTTAGCACAGGGTCCGCATGCCAGCATTTAGTACAGCACTCAATAAATGTTGGCTATTATCATCATCCCATAGTCTCCACTAGAAAAAAGTATGTGTAAGCTATATGCATACTGCTTTGGGATTTCACTGTCTTTTGAGGAAGGCATCCTTGAAAGGCAATGACTCCTTGCCTTATTAGTTGGTATGTAGCACTGGACCTTCCATTCAGTTTTGTAAATTCATTATGCGGTGCTGTTGATCTCTAGCCCCAGGTGTTTGTGGGGTAGGTGATACAACAGAAGTACAGTATAAGACAGTTTCTGCACTCAGGGAATTTAGTCTCATGGGAAAGATAGGACCATCACACATATGATATACTTATGAGGCAACTGTAAAGGCAGTTTATTTAAAAAAAAAACAACCATAAATTGTTGAACTCTGCGGACTATAAACTGCGAACAGGGCAGCATGTCAAAGCGGGCAGGGTAGTGGTGGGGACTTCGCAGACCTGAAGGGGTCCCTGAAGATCTGGGTTGATCTGCAGAGAGAGAGGGCAGAGGACTACCCAGGGAATATAAACAAGGAAGCTGACTTTGAAAGCCCATTTGTTGTTACTTAAGCTAGTTGGAGAGGCATTATCTCCTTAGAAAATGAATTTTTAAGGAGTCATAAACGTCTGGAGTGTGGTAAGATATTAGAAGCAGCAAATACACACATCTCTTTTTCTTTTGTGTTGGGGTTTGATAATATTTAGGTTTTAAAGGGGCTTTTTTTTAATTATCTTCCTTCTGAGAGGCCTACTTCTTAAAAGAATTATTTTAGAGGGAAAAACTATACATAAAACGCTTCACTCTTTCCTTTGCCTCTATAAAACATACATCCAGCATTAGCACACGCTGTATTGAGAGTCTGTGTCTGTAAAGGGTTCCTTGCTTAAGGGATCTTTTGAAGGTTCCTTATCCAGTGCTTGGACTTTGCCAATTTCTTTCGGCAATTGCTCTATCTCCCTTTGACCCAAACATGTTCACTGGCACCTCTACCTGTATTTGAGTGGAGGTGCAGCTTAGCCTTCTTTTGCTTTCTGAGAGCATCTTGGGATAAACCTTAGTAAAGTATACTTTATGTGTAGGTAGACTAGCTACCCCCGCTCCAGATGATTTGAAAGGAAGAAATCATCTTCAGAAATGTGTCTGCTGCAGGAAAACCTTAGATTCTCCCTTTAACTATTGATTACCTTGGGTGTAGACATTTTTCCTTATTAAAATGGGAGGAGGTAGCTTATTAAAATATTGCGTGTGCTTAGTTTTTTATTCAGCTCCAAATAATATCAGCTTCACTTTTGGTATATGGTATAAGACATAGACAGTAAGTGTTAAGGAGAGGGGTAAGAGAGAAAGAAATTCCGACCACACTTCAGCCTCATAATAATCACCTGGTGAGCTTGCTGGACAACAGATTCCTGGGGTGGAGCTTGGTTATTTGCATTTCTAACATGTTCTCCTGTGATGCTGGTGTTACTGCTTCTCTGAGAGCCCGGTCAGCAAGGCTCTAAACTTTAGTTACCTAAGGGAAACAAAAGAGGGATGTAACAAGGTGCCGAGAGATACATCTGAGGACAAGATAGCCAACTTTATAAGTTATCCTAACATGCTCACCTTATAGTGCTGGAGTTTTGAGAGTTGACTATGAATTCAAAGTGCTGTCTCCACCCACTCCAAAATCAATTCTTATATCCTTGCTTATACTTTCTGTTTTATGAAATGGCAAAAAAATGAAATCCTGTCTCTTTAATGATCAATGAGCAAAACAGCAAATGGATTCCTAAGACTTGTGGTTAATAAAAAATCGGGGTTATAGAATATTTGGATACACTTGTATTATTTCCAAAGATACAGAATCAAGTAGAATTTGTTCTTAAGTGGAGTTCAGACCTACTTTAATGAATAAACAAACATTATTTGATTTTAGTATATCATTATAAAAAAGTGTTAGCTCATAATGGTGTTCAAAGATAATTTGGTATCTTAAGTAAGCTAAGCCTTATGTTTATGCACAGCTCTGTTTGGTGGTAATCTGCTCAGAAAACGCCTTTTCTAGGAAAACAGAAGAAAACCTTACTTTATTTATAAATACAGAGATTTAAAGAAAAAAAACAAAGTGAGGGACAAGGGTACAAATATTGGTGCTTTTTCTTCAGAGTGAACACTGTGGAAATCTCTTGTTATTGTCCCTTATTCCTTGTTTCTTTCTGGATGACATGGTTTTTCCTAATGGAAAGCTAAATTCTCCTGAATGGGGAGAAATGGCCGCTGGATGATGAGTTGATATTCATAAGTTCAGGCACAAAGCAGATAATGTAGCAAATGAGTATGTATGAAACTGTAAATCACCCTTGCTCCTTCTTTCAGCCATGAAAGGAGGCCTTGTCCTATAGAACATTAAATTGTGTTCATTTAATCCAACAAGTCCAGTAGAACAAATCGGGCTCATGCAGATTTATCACAGGGGGTTATTTAAATTCAGCAGTGACCTTTGCATCTATGTGAATGTGCTCCAAATGAACAAGGACAAAGGGAACTTTCCTGCACTGTCATTATGTCCCCAGGGAGGCGGTGCAGCTCCCCATTCGATCAGCTCACAACTGTGGGCTAGGCTTTGGGAGTAGTGGGGTTCTGAGGGTGCAGAGGGCTTGGTCAGGGTGGGCCATTCAGCCAGGGAGAGCATGCTCCCTCCTGGGCTGGACTCGGGCTCTGCTTTCCTGTGGCTTGGTTTTATGTGGATGCTTATCTCGAATGTAAGTACCAATTTCAGAGTTTCTCAACCCTGATACTGTTGACATTTTGGGTCAAATAATTCTTTGTTGTGGGAAGCTGTTCTATGCGTTATAAGATGTTTAGCAGCATCTCTGGCCTCTACTAGATGAGCACTCCTCCCTCCAGTTGTGACAACCAAAATAAATCCAGACATTATCAAATGTCTCCTGGGGGGAAAATTGCCCCCCGTGAGAACCACTGAACTGATGTGGAATACTTCCATAGGAGCCCATTCCATATGGCCCAAGCAAAGCACCCTGTCCAAGATGAATGACTGTGGAGGTGTTGGTATTGTTAACTAAAAACAAAATGTGTGTGTATTATATATAAATAATATGTGTGTATGTGTGTATGTATGCATACACAAGTATTGCTATTAATAATAAAAAATAATTTAAAAGGGAAGAAACCCAAAGCTGCTTCTCACTTCCCTCTGACTCCAGGTTCCCTGTGACTCCAGTATTGTGAAGGCCCTATGAATACTTGAAATCAAATCCATTAGGAAAAAAAGAGAACAAAACAATAACAAAACTTCAAGCAGAATAAATGGGGATGAAGTTATCATTTTCTCAACTCTTAGTATTTGGAAAGGATTTGGCTAGCAACAAAATTCTCATCGGAGTCTGTTTTGAACAGCTTTCTGTAGAAAACAACATGAAGAGATTATTTTGAGAGTTTCAGGGTTTATTCCCTTGAAATGCTTAAGCAGCTCCAAATCCTGTTCCTGCTTAATGTCAGCCTTCTGATGGAGAAATATGTGGATTGTTTCATCCTTGGAATAAAGGTAGATGGTGAAGGGGCAAGAAAAATCCTCATGTATCATGTATCTCGATTAAGGCTCTCAGAGGTCTTTGGCATCCCTGCTCAGTATGCAGTACTCCTTTACAAGCCCCAGGGCACTGGTAGATGTGTGGGAACTTAGACAAGTGTCCCGTATCCCTGTCTTTGGATACATCACAGGATTGTGAAGACTTGAGTTAAGTGGGAACTAGTGCTACCATCAGTAGCAAGAAGTAATTTGACCTCCAAATTAAGTCAAGTTCCAAAGGACAGGGCTACTAGCTAGGCAACAACATGTGTTTTACTCCATTTTTGAGAAACAGATTTGAATCTTTGAGTTAACATGATTGTTACTTGGGAAAAGATTTTTAGGTGCCTTTTTTTTTTTTTTTTAATAAAACTGAATTACAGGCAGGGATGGGGAGCTTTGGTAAAAGGAAGAGAGGAATGAGCAGGCATAAGCTGAATGATAAGAGCGTAAGAGAAATGATGCTGTTGCCCTAGCTGTGAACCTACCCTAGGCTTGTGGGCAACTCAGAGGCACCTCTCGGAGCTGCAGAGTGCTGGTCATTCTGCGAGGCTCGTGGTGCTGCTTCGTCTTCCATGCTGCTTCATGTCCTGCAAAGCCACTGAGAAGAGGTGAGGAGGAGGGTGCTATTTCTAAATAGCCAGGCTGCCCCTGGGGCTCAGCTGCACGGGTGTAGCTGCTGTTGGAAATTACTGAGAGTTGTTTGGGAGGGTGATGGAGTCACGTAAAGAAAGCAGATGATGGAGTTGTATTTATATATAAAAAAAGATTGATTAAGGTCATAAATTTCTCTTTTGTTTCTTCTATCTGGGCGTTATTTCCGCAGCAGTAATTTACTGCACTGGTTTATTATTTTCTTCTGTTCTGAAGGAAACAGTGAATTCTAATTGAAACCATTGCCCACCTCTCTCCATTCTTGGATGCCATTGTTAGGGAGACTCCTAGATACTCCCCAGCCATGTGTCCCCTCCCTCCCTAGTAAAAAAGCCTTAAACGAGAGCACATGTCTACTTGGTGCCCCAACTCCTGCTGGTGTGTTCATGTATTAGCTTGTTTAGCGATCACCACAATCCTGGGAAGAAACTGGGGTTCAGGGAACATAGGTGACTCGCCCAAGGCCACCCAGCTGGTTAGCGTGGAGCTAGGATGGGTCTGATTAATGGGCTTATTGCTATAAACAAATGCTGTCAGATTTGAAAAACGTGAGCAAACTTAATAAACACATTAATGATCCTAGGACTCTGGAGCTCAGGTGAGTCTTTCAGATGATTGTGCACACAGTTTGTTTTATAGCTATGTTAGGAATTGAATTTTGTACCCCCGAAAGATATATTGCAGTACTAACCCTCACCCCACACCTGTGAATGTGACCTTATTTGGGAAATAGGGTCTTTGCAGATGTAATCAAGTTAAAATGAAGTCATACTGGATGAGAGTGGCTCCCAATTCAGTGACTAGTGTCCTCATATAAAGAGGGAAGTTTGGACACAGAGACACTGATGCAGAGGGAAGAAGACAGTGCAGGGGAGAAAAATAATGTATTTTTCTCACCCATCACAAGATTCATGGCTCAGACTCCTACAACAAAAGACAGGTTAACAAGAGAAAAACATACAAATTTATTTAACCAAAGTTTTATGTGACAACGAGTTTTCAGAAATGACGACCCCCAAACCCAGAGAAAACTGTATTTTTATGTTTAGGTTGGACGAAGATTGGACAGTTATGTAGAAGTGTGATAGGAAAAAAGAGAGTATGACCTCATGGTAATAAACTGGGAACTTAGCAAGACCAGTTTGTTTAGATTCTTTTTGGCCCCTTTGTTTAACATTCCTTTTCTCTAGATATAAGGCAAGACACCTGTCACATGAGGGTCTTCAAAAGAGAGAGGGGGTAGGAGAAGGTCAGAGAGATCTTTCAGCTTCTGCAGTTTTCTCAGTTTCCTTCAGCTTCAAAAATACTCGGTATGCCAACGTGCCATATTTAGGCACCTTGAGCCCCAAAAACAGCCATGAGAAAATGGAGGCAAAGATTGGAGTGATGGTGCCACCAGCCAAGGGATGCCAAGGATTGCCAGCAACCACCAGAAGCTGGAAAAAACAAGGAAGGATTGTCACATGGAGTCTGTAGAGGAAGCATGAATCTGATGACACCCTGATTTTGGACTCTCAGCCTCCAGAACTGTTTGAGAATAAATTCCTATTATTTTAAGACACCCAGAGTTTGTGCCACTTTGTTATGGCAGCCGTAGGAAACTAATTAGGTAATATTCAGGCTATAGCTGCAAAGGTTGAGGTTCTCCTAAGGGAATGAGACCACTTGGAAGAATCAAGGGCCACCGACTCCTAGGGCAGAGCTCTTTTCACTAGACCACAGGGTAAGAATTTTAACAGTTTTTGCTCTACTCAAGCCTGGCTTTAGTTTTTTGTTTGTTTTGTAGTACTTGTCGTCTAGCTGAGGTTAATTATTTGGGCAGTTCTAACAGGGGGAGGAGGTAGATGAGAGAGTTGTATGGCGTTCAATTACCGCAGTCATTTCGGGACTTCCAAAGACCATCCGCGGATGACGCTATCACGCCTTGTGGGAGCGTTTTTGCGGAAGGCCATGGGGTCACGTGGAGGTTGCTGTGAACTGGCATTCAGTGCTCTGTGAATCGGGGTCTCTTCAGTCTCATCCACTTTGTCATTCTCATTCTTTTACAGCCTATTCTCTGGAAGCGCTTTTCTTTAAAAGCATTGAAGTTGCTATCTGAACAGTTTCTGCAGAATGAAGGATAGTTTCACCACTGACCTTGAGAACTTACAGTCCAGTTTTAGTGTCGTTACCACTTTATATTCTAGTCTTGTCATTTTCTGTCATCTTTGACTTTGTTCCTAGCTTCTTGACATTCTTATAAAAATGTGCAGGCATTTTTTAAAAATGTGTAATGTTTTAAAAAAATCTATAAACTTTATTCATGTTGAGGTAGATTATTGTGGGAAAGCCTATGGAACTCTCACAATAAAATGACAAGACCAACATGTGGTGAGTTATTGACAGCAGTCTCATTATTTTGTGCCAAAATGACCAAGATCTGTTTTCCACTTTGCCGTGCATAGTCATAGTTAGGCTTCAGAGTAACTCTGGGAGGGAAAGAAGCCACCAGGAGTAGTGCTCAAGAGCTTGGATACTAAATCAAATGTCTTTGCGTTTGAGTCCCAGCTCTGCCACTTCTTAGCTGTGTGATGTTAGGCAAGTTACTTAACCTCTCTGAGCTTCAGTTTCCTCTGAGAAAATGGGAATAGTTATAGTAATAATGAATTGTCTTGCCATTAAGATGAAATCAGTTAATATATGTAAAGTATTTTAAAGAATATTTAGCTTGCAGTATACTCTCAATAAATGTTAAATGATATTATCCGCACTGGTACAGAGTTTGTTTTAGCTAATTTGGCATCCACATAGTATGATTAATGCCTTAGGCAGTTGGTGTTTTCAAACTAGGAATAAGTATAATACTTTACCTATAGGGTCATTAAATTTCATGTTGTCAGATTGTGACCATATGTCATGTTGACTCTATACATGTGGTCATCTAAATTAAGTTGTGGCTGACAAGTGGACTGTGATGCAGCTAAAGAGGGAACCCTCTCTCAGTCTCCTAGAAGCCTCTCTCCTTAGTTTAGATGTTTTAACTTCCTGAGAATAAAGTAGTATGATGCCTTGGAAAGCACGCTAGTAGTTGTAGTTGGGTTATCCAGATTTTAGTCCAGTCCCTGTCACTAACTACTCTTATAACAGTAGATGAGTTTACTTTACAGGCCTCCAGATCCTCACCTGTAAATCAAAGAGTTTGAGCCAGAATCAGAAACACCAAGCCCTGACAGCTGTGCTGCTCCTCTGTTTCCTGCTCCCGCAGCAGGCATCGCTCATCCATTATAACAGCATTTCATACTTGGCCCATGCTTGGCATCCATTTCAGCCTAACGCTGGTGGTTTGAGAGATGATATTTATTTTCCACTGAGGGCCCTGAGACCATCTCTGCCTCTGATAGTCTTTGAGCCTATAAATGGTAGTGGCATTGAAGGGGAGGAAAGAAGGGGGGACCGAAGGGAGAGACTGTACAAATGCAGTTAATCTGGTCTTGGTGACTGGGAGAAGAGGGGAACTTGAGAGGTGAAGACAGTCTTCAGGGTGTAGTGGAAAGGAGCGCCAGGCTTGAAAGCTCACGGAGAAGCTACTTTGCTGTAGCTCTGGTGATATCTGTGCAGCCCACAACAGCATCCCTTTTCTCCGCATTCTCCGTATTCCTAGTTTGACCTCAAATCCTTCCCTCCTTGTCTCAGACAATTAGATTGGGCTGGACACTGGGACCACGATTCTCTCTTCCAGGAATTTGTTATTGGGATTCAGAGATAATCTCTAGCTGCGGTGGAGTTGAGGAGTTGCCAAGTTGGGAACTGTAGGGTGCCTGTGTGCATGAAGCCCTTGAAAGACAGGCTCTGATGGGCTTGATCCTGAAGGCTTTCCAATGTCTGGTCCAGGCATTACTGAAACTCAGCTGTGCTCCTTGCCCTTAGATTCTCTAAGCCACTCTTATAGTAATAATCTATAATTTTGCCGTCAAAGTTTGAGATAGGTTTCTCTTTATATAAGCAAAAGTACCAAAACCGACTGTTACTGTGGATATCAACTCAGGAGAGAGGCTCAAGAAAGAAGCAATGTTCTCTGATGTTGGTTGCTGCACAAATGTTGAAGACTGGAAGAAGCCTTTAGATTTGGTAATTAGGAGAGAGATCAGTGTAAGGTATTTGTCTTTATAAGTCACATTATTGCTGGGATTTTTCATCTATACTACTTGGATGTTGACTATCACTTTTTTCTTTCATACATAAAACTCAGTGGATCACAATCTAAAATAACACAGTCTCCAGCACATGCTTGGATTAAGCCCTGTCTTTATTAATAGTTCTTAGATGGATATTTGCTGGTTTAAATTTTATCTGTAGTGCTCCATAAAAAAAATTTGCCAACAATTTTGTTAAAAGTGAATTATTCTATTTTAGACAACGCTGCTTATCTTTAAACTGTTGAACAAGATTTGCATGATAACCACCTGTTTTCTGAGAATTTTACCCTGTGAAATTCACCCAGTGTTCCCATGAGAAGGTTGAAATCCCCTCAATGGGAGGCCCATCTCATTCCATATACTAGCCGTATGGCAATGGCCAAGTTTCTTAACTTAAGGCTCATAAGTAAAATGGGGATATTGAGTTGTTGAGAGAATAATGGGCTAGTGTATTTTAGAAAGCACTAAAGACTATTAGCTTAGCCTTGTATATATGAAGTGCTCAACAAATGTTAAATATTATAGCTATTATTAAGTGCATTCAGAATTCTTGCCTTTCAAAATAATTTGCTTGTAAAGAATCTTTTCTTGTAAACTGATGAATAATCAATTTTATTAAATGCCTTGAAAGTCTCCAATATATACTATATGTTCATATTTTATGAGCACCTACTATATATATATATACCAGGTACTGTGCTAGGCACAGGGGGTACAAGGATAAATAAAACAAAGACTCTGCCCTTTAAGACCTCATAGTCCAGAATTATTTCACTATCAACTGCCATTTATTGCTACTGTCACACAGCTTTAAAGTGAAGAGATTAAGTAAATAATATTAAGGTTTCTTATGGGACTTTTTTTTGTGGCAATAATGAATGATTATAATATTTATTGGTTGTTTTAGGAAGGAAAGCCTCTGAGAACATGAGTGAGGAGATGTGAAATAAATCCATCATATTAGAAACAGACTATCATAAGCAGAAAATGCTGAGCATTTGCCAATGCACTGTTTTTAAATATGTGGCCATTGCAGATATTTCAGTTAAGCAAGAGAAATCCAATTTTACCTCCCACCACTTAAGTAAATTTCTCTTCTCTGTAAAATTTCCTGTTTTATAAAGACATACTTCATCTTGACTATGTACATACTAAATTGTTCATTTTTTACTTAGTTAAATTGTTTTCTGTCATAGCGAGAAATGCTTTCTTCTGAAGAAATGATGTTCATGTGCGGGAAATGGGGATATTTATTAAAATGGTTTATTAGGAAACTAGATTTAGACACATTTCTACAATTTTAGTGTTTAAGTATTTTAGTGCCCAATGAAATGACTTTCAGTGTAAAGTGGGTTCGTATAATCAGTCTCCAAATTCTCACATTTATATTTAATCAAATACAGTTGGTGAATTTATATTTGCCTGCATATGTTTGGAAATATTAATATTAGAGATGTTTTCAATAGAACTCTATCAGTGCTTTTCTGGGTTGTAATAGCTAGTAAATGACTTAAATTATTTTGTGCTTTCATCTCACTCTGATTTAATAAGCCTTCGTGGATTTTGGATTCTGTGCATAGGTGAGGGAGGAACACACAGAAATGGGAAACTTCTCAGGCCTAAAGAACAAGTAGGCTTTTTACAGGACAAAAACACTTTATGGTGAAAGAAAAACCTACGTTTGAGGGTGGATTTTGAGCTTGTTATTGCAGTCACATCTTGGACTTTTAGTCATATCTAGTATTTCCAAAGTCAGAGGAATTAGCCATATGTTATTCCAGATAACTTGAAATTTAACCCTGCGAGTGTCAGAACAAACAAACAAAACTATATTTCTGGACCACTTTCCAAAGTATATCAAATGTGTCTTTCAGTTTTCAAACCTACTGAACAAAATGATGCAAGCAGGGCTGGCTTCATGGGTCTGAAATCTATGTAGTCATGTAGGGCCCTGTGCTTAGAAGGGCCACATGCTTGGTTTCATGCTTTCCTGTCACTGTCTGGAAATTCTTCATAATTTTTATACAAGGGGCTTGGCATTCTCATTTTGCACCGGGCGGTGCAAGGCATGTAACCCATCAGGGATGCAAGGTTTTCACTTGGACTGTTCATCTGGGGCTGTCTAATGCAGTAACGTTCGGGTCTCCTTTCTTGAGCTCAGCTTGCCAGCGTGCACTTCTGTTCTCAGGATGCCTCTCTTTTCCAGGGCTCTGCCTTCTAACTTGCTGCTTTTTGTCTGCTGAGACATCACATAAATAAGGTATTAGAATAGTAAGTAGGGTGAGAATCACTGTGTTCTAAAGGATGACCTTGGAGACCCCTCCCACAGAGCAAGAGTGCACCCACATCAATAGCTGGGCTTTGCGGAATTTATTTCCGGGATCGGAGGCTCCTCTCCTGGATGGATTGCGTTGGTGAAGAGGCTGTTTCTGTATAAATACCAGGTGGGACCATACAATTCTGGCCTATATCCATTAAAGGAAAATTATTGTAAACAAGCTATTTTAAATGCCCATGGATTTTTTCAAATTAGTCATAGAAGGTAAGAAAGTAAGTGAGGTTTCTTTTAATGAGATCCCTGTTGCATAAATCTTATAAATTACGAAGGTTTCACTGTTGACCATGACAGAACCTTTTAGATTCCAGTCATTTCTGTGCCTTCAGGTTGTTTATGTACCTTCAAAGTGGTGTTCTTCCTTGGTGCCCTCGTGTCCTAACGTGAACTATGGCATGCTTTTTTGACACAGGTCACAGTTGCTAAGCTTCCCATGTAAGTGCACAACTGCATTTTTCGCCATCTACAGAAACTCCTGCCAGCTAAAGGAAAGTTGGAGGTTTCTCTAGGCAGTAATTTCTAGTTTTCTTCTGGTGCATTTTTCTAGTTTCCAATATCCAAGCTGCAGCAAGAGGAAGTGAAAAAGGAAGCAAAACCAAATGAATTGTACTATTGTTATTTTAGGCCATCTATAGTTTAGGAAATGTGATGGCAATTGCAGTACAAGAAAATAACACTCATCAGAGTGGGGGAAAGGTTGCTTCTTACTCATTTATTTACTTATTCATTCATTCATTTGACATTCAGTGTTGTTTTTGAGCATCTACTGTGTGCCAGGAACTTTGGTAGGCACCAGGGTACAGTGGGGAATAAGGCGATTGTTACCCATTCCAAGGACAGTACTTTACACACAGTAGATGCTGTGTGGAAATGCTGAATGAATGAAGGGATGAATAATAAATGAATACATGCTTTGGATAATATGTATTATTAATATTGCACAGGGATTTCTGAACTCTTCTTGGTAGCAGAAGATGCTTATGTCTTTCCGAAATTTAACCATGGCTGAAATTCTCCTGACTAATTGCTTTTGTTTAAACTTCTGTTTGACATTTGAACTATTTTCAAAATGTCATCTCTGGATTCACTTACCTCTGAGGAATTGAGGAAATTTTATATTGACATAGTCTGCATGTTGTCAGAATTCACATAGTACTGAAAATTTCATAAGTATTCATAAAGGAAAATTAAGAGATCATTAGTCTTTTTTTAAATTCGTTTATCCTAGGTTCTCAAAGTGCTTTGGGAATTACAGTATCAATTTAGTTCCAGGTCTTAACATTAACTGAAATGGTTAAAGGCTTGAGCATGGTTAAAACAATGTCACAGTGCCCTTCTACTTCTGTGACACTGTCATTCTATTATGTTTGATTTTAATGTGATTTGATATGTGGGAGTAGAAAGCAGGTAATTATTTGGCAAATGCCTTTTACTTTTAGAAATAGGAGAAATATGGGGGTTGGTCTTTGCTAATAGAAATCATAATAGTAATTGCAATCATGATTGTACTTTATATGGTGCCTTACAATATGAAAACATTCACATACTTTATCTGTGATAGGTTTAGAATAAATTCTCTTACGTGATGCAAGTCTACTGAGGGAACCTAAAGAAAGGTTCTCTAAAATTATAATTTTGCACCTCAGAATCAAAAGCAACAACAGACATTCCACCCAACTGATTTTTGACAAGGTGCTGAGAACACACGATAGAGAAAGGTCAGTCTTTTCAATAAGTGGTGCTGGGAAAACTGGATATCTGCATACAAAACAATGAAGCTAGACCCCTATCTCTCACTGTATGCAAAAATCAAGTCAAAATCTTCTTAAGACTTAGATGTAAGACCGAAATGATGAAACTACTGAAAGAAAACATAAGGGAAATGCTCCATGATGTGGGTGTAGGCAAAGATTTTTTAGATAAGACCCCAAAAACATAGACAACAACAGCAAAAGTAGGCAAATGGGAATATGTCAAACTAAAAAGCTCCTTCACGGCAAAGGAGACAACAGAGTGAAAAGACAACTTAAAGAATGGGAGAAAATATTTGCAAACTGTGCATTTGACAACAGTTAGTATCTACAATATATAAGGAACTCATACAATTCAATAGCAAAAAACCAAATAATCCGATTTAAAAATGGGCACAAGACATTTCTGAAAAGAAGACATTCAAATTGCCAATAGGTATATGAAAAAAATGCTCAACATCACTCCATCATCAGGGAAATACAAATCAAAACAACAATGAAAAATCACCTCACCTCAATTAGAATGGCTATTATTAAAAAGACAAAAAATTAAAAAGACAAATGCTATCGCAGATATGGAGAAAGGGGAACTCTCCTACACTGTTGGGTGGAATGTGAATTAGTACAGCCATTATGGAAAACAGTATGAAAGTTCTTGAAAAAATTAAAACTAGAACTACCATATGATCTATCAATCCCACTACTAGGTATAGATCTAAAGGAAATGAAATCATAATATTGAAGAGAGATCTCTATATTCCCATGTTTATTGCAGGATTATTCACAATAGCCAAGATATGAAATCAGCCTAAGTGTCCATCAATAGAAAAATGGATAAAGAAAATGTGGTGTATGTAAACAATGGAATACTATTCAGCCATAAAAAGAATGAAATCCTGTCATTTGCAGCAATGTGGATGAACCTGGAGGACAGTATGTTGAGTGAAATAAGCCAGGCACAGCAAGACAAATAATCCATGACCTTACTCATATGTGGAATCTAAAGAAGTTTATCTCAAAGATGTAGAGATTAGAATAGTGGTTACTAGAGGCTGAGAAGGGTAAAGGAGAAGAGGGGATAGGGAGAGGTTGGTCAGTGTGTACAAAGTTATAGTTGAATAGGAGGAGTAAGTTCTGGTGTTCTATTGCAGTGGTCCCCAACCTTTTTGGCACCAGGGGCCAGTTTCGTGGAAGACAATTTTTCCACGGATGGGGGGGTGAGGTGGTGGCATAGCTCTGAGTCCCAGTCTCTAACAGGCTGTGGACCGGTACTGGTCTGCAGCCCAGGGGTTGGGGACTGCAGTTCTATTGCCCAGTACGATGACTATGGTTAACAATATTGTATTTTATCTTTCAAAATAACTAGAAGAGAGGATTTTGAATGTTCTCACCACAAAGAAATGATAAATCTATGAGGTGATAGGTATGCTAAATATCCTCACTTGATTTTTACACGGTGTATACATGTGTCAAAACATCACTCTATACCCCATAAATATGTTCAGAGTGTCCCAAAAGTCTCCATACAAAGGAAAAATTTTGTAATGAATATTTTGTAAATAAAGGTACATTTAGCTATAATTTCCCATTTTCCCTATGTATGGTGACTTTTGGGACACTCTGTATAATTATGTGCAATTTTTTTAAAAAAGCAAGAGATAAATCTAAGTGACTAAACCACCCTATTTAGATCCTTTATTTTTGAGGATGGCTAACCATTGTATTGATAGTTAAAATTAAGAGTGGTGTGGGTAAAACTAGGGCCAGATGTCTACACACCATATTAGGAACAAAAATATTGAAAGCAGTGGGTTATGTGCCTTATGGGTTTGGTCTGTATCATAAACTCATCAGAAATAAACTAAATTCCACATTTTCTGGCTTTTAATGAGTTGATCTTGTTCTGCCTTGATTTGTATATTATGAATTATTAATTAGTTTAACAAACAGGTATGAAAAACCTGCTCTATGTCAGGCACTGTGCTAGGCCCTGGGAGTACATACAGAATGAGTAACATGTCTTCCTTCAAGATAGGTAAGGTCTGTCAGAGCACACTTCCCAGTGACTTTTGTTCAATTTTTGTGGTACTTCATTTCATTTTTATTGATCCCTACTGAACAATGATTCCTTACCCTTTACAGCTTTAATTTTCCCTGTATCCTAGGTTTGTTGTCAAGACAAGAATGATTGTAAACCAACACTTTTGTGCACTAGAAGAGCTACTCTATGTGTGAACTCTGCGGTCAGCCCTTGGGTGGAAAAGAGTCTCAGATGGTTCTGTTTTAGGGCATATAGTACCCAGTTAAACATTAAAATGTTCAAATTTCTTTATTTCTTACTTTATTTGTAATCTTTTTTTTTGAAATTTATTTTTTTACAGGCAGCCCCCCAAACCAGAATAGGTTCAGAGAGACTCCCTAAAATGTTCAAATTTCTAAAGAGTTCTTGATGGGGAGAGACTGATATCTTTTCAAAGATAAGTGTTGAACCACTAGTTTGTTATAACCACCAATCAGACGTGTCCTGGGACAAACTATGTCTGTCATCACCTGCCTCCCCCAACCTAAGGCATTGTGAAAGCTGGACTTTTAACAGGGTCAGCCTTAGCACAGTGCCCCAGAGTCCTGCCCCCAACCAGGAAAGCTCTTAGGGTTGACAAAGACTCCTGGTGCTTCCAATGTTCAGCGTTCTCATCTGGGGGCCAGGAAGGAATTACTGGCTGCCTCAGCCCTAAGGGAGCTCCTGGTCAAGCAGGGACAGCCATTCACAGCCATTCCTGTGGTTAGGCATAATCACAGGGAAGGTACTAATGCTCTCCTAACAGGTTTGGAGATTTATGTGTGCCAGACTCTGTGCTAAGATCTTATTGAATCTTCACAACTGTCGGAGGCATGTGCTATAATGTTCACTGCTGTACAGATGCTCAAAGGAGTTTGGTGTCTCTCAGTCAAAGCCCAGGCTCTTCCCTCAGCCTCTGAGGATAATTCTGATGTGCCCCCTCCCCTACCCCTCCATGCCACACTGTATTACCTCTCTGTCCTCTTGCACTCTCCTCTCTGCCCTCCTACACACTCCTCTCTGCCCTCCTTAACGTTGATGAGCACTCAGGCGCACTCTTGCTCCAGGACCTTTGCACCTGCTATTCCTGCTGCCTGGAACTCTCTTCCCCTTGACACCCATGTGACTGGCTCCATAACTCCTGTCAGGATCTTCCTCAGTGTCACTTCTAATAAGGCCTACCTTGTTCACCCCATCAAAATTGCAATCCCTACTTCCTTTGTCCCTCCCTGCTCTATTTCTCTTTAGCACTCATCACAATTAACAAAGTATATATGCTACCTATTTATTTCATTGATTTTTTAAAATTTTTCCCACTAGCCTGGAAGCTTTGAGGAGACAGAGCTTTTGTCTGTTCACTATTGACTATTCTTCCTTGAACTGTGACTAGCCAGTAGTTGGTATTTAGTAAATACTGTTGAATGAATAAATGAACAAGTAGATACATTAATGGTAGAGTAAGTTTGCTAGGATTTTCACTCTCAAAATAACAAGTAATGTGGTTCAAACTTACACTCAGTCTAGAGGTTGTGCATTGACCTTAAAATACGGAGTAGAAATTGCTGTTAATATGCTGTTGCCAGGTTAAAGTAGTGGAGAATGTGAAGATGTCATAAGACAAATCCCAGAGAGAAATGAAACACTGGGAGTAGGTAAGATTTGCACTTGATCTTTAGACATGATAGGTGTTGGTAAGTTGGCCAAGGGGAGAAGAGGCAAGGTACACCTGAGGGCATGGAAGCAGAGAGGCAGCCAGGCATAGCCCTTTCTCCTGGGCCCTGAGTCCTTTGGGAATTTGCTTTGCCATGCATCTGCTTAAAAACATCATTTTTCCCTGTTCCATCGTGGATGTTTCATGCTATACACCAAAGCCCTTTCAGAGCCACCTCTCGATGTGTTGTTGCCTAGCAAATAACCTTTCCATCTTAAGATCATAACTGATATTTGAATGTGACTGGGCATTTCTAAAATTAAGTTTTTGATCCTGGAAAGATTCACAATTCTACTTAGAGAAATTGTCATTTTTTTCCCCACTCCTCTTTCCACGTGCTTGTTAGATTTTTCCATACGTTGTTTATAATAACTTTTCCTTGTGGTTGAAGATAACAGATTTTTGCTTTTAATTCAAGAAATGTCGTCTGCTGTAATGTTTTGCAACACGATACTCTCCAAGTTTCAAAGCGAGCGTGTGTTGTCTGATTGTGTTTTTGTGCATGTGAAACTGCAGGGATGGTGATAATACCCAGAAACCACAGTGTGCAGATCCTCTGCCCTTCCTTCCCTGTCAGTGCATTTAGGCGAATGTAAAGGATTTTTTTTTTTTTGTCATTGCAATTTAAATTCAGAAGGAGTCTATTTGTATGGTAATCACAAGCTAAGGAAAACAGTGTTTCATTTCTCTCTGGGATTTGTCTTCTGACATCTTCACATTCTGCACTACTTTAACCTGGCAACAGCATATTAACAGCAAGTCCTACTCCGTATTTTAACATGTAGAACAGTACCCAGAAGATTAATACATGATAAGGAGAAAGAAGGAGGAAGGGAGGGTGAGGCCATAATTAATTTTGCTTTCGTATACCATAGGCTGGTGTTTTCTGATCTTAACTGAAATTAGAGTCACCGTGGAGTTTTCAATACTTAAAACAAAAGATTGTACATAGTGAAGTACAAATAACATTGCCCTTTTTTAAAGATTAAGTTTCTGACATGAGGATACAAATGATATTCTCATGAAGATAAAAATAATATTGTTAGGATTCATTATTTTTCAACAAGGCTTTTTAAGGTGGGAGAAACAGGGGTAACCTTCTGTGAGCAGAGTCAGGAAGGACTCCCTTAACTAGCTGTTCATCAGCTTGCCCTGAACAGAAGAAGCCTGGTACAGTGGTTCCGCATCTGCAATCCTAGCTACTCAGAAGGCTGAGGCAAGAGGATCACTTGAGCCCAGGAGTTCGAGACCAGAGCCCAAGCAACATTGTGAGACCTTGAATCAAAAAAAAAAAAAAAAAAAGATGGATATTTAAAGAGACTTCTCTCCCAGTGCAAGTGATTACTTCATGTTCTTGTTTTAAAGGAGAGAGTCCTAAGACTAGGGATTATATCTTCAATCGCACCAAATGACACTTACTTGTTCACAAAACCAACTCAATTAGGTTAATTTCCCTGATGATCCTATTAGGTGAGGTGATGCAGCTAAATACCTCAGTACTGTTCAGATCGGGGTTCTTATGCTCAGATGCCTCTGGGGCAGATAGTTAACACTAGGGAGTGAAGTGTGGCTAGTTAAGAGCTTCCTCTCCACTGAAAGCTGAGTGTTGGCTTTGTTGTTCCTGCTGGAGGCTTTACTGTAAACCAGTACAGGTGGCCAAATGGACAGTCCCACCCTGTCTGAATGGGGGCAGTCGTTGTTTATTCCCAAGGGATGATTGAATCGGAATGTTGCACTGGAATGGGCAGACCTCTTTCTTCAAGAGACACTATAAAGTACTGTTTTCTTGTGAAATCCCCTGATTGTTACACATGTTAGTTCAAATTGAAAAGAAGCAATCGTTTGTGCCAGCCAAGCAAAACATGCCTGTGGCCTTAAAATTTGCAGGTCCGAGATCAAAAAGAGAAAAAAGGAGGCCACATACTGCAAGTGTAAAAATGTAAAAGTAATAAATCGTGCTAAGAAAACTGTTAATAAAATATGTTCCATCCTCAGACTTTGACAAATAACTCAAACCTGAAAGACCAGGTTTGGAATTTAAATTAGGTTCTCTGAATACCAGCAGAGGTGGAGTGGGGAGAGCAGGCTCCTGCCCGCTCCCTCACACCCCCGCTGTGCCCCACGTGCATGTGTGTGGATACCCTTGCTTGGTGCTCTGCCCCAGAAACTGCCTCCCTCCCGGACTCTGGGAGGCATGGCCTGCCTAGGGGGAGCGGATCCAGTGAAGAGACCCACTCAGGCCCTGGAGCAGGCAAGGTGGTCATTTGGGCAGAGAATTCCAGAATCCCTGGAACCAGAGCATGGTCTAGACTCTAGACTTGAGATAGTGTGTGGAGGGCAGTGCATAGGCTCCCCAGGGGCACATCTTGGTTCCTCAGGCTCCTGGCCCTGTAGGGGGAGGCATGGCTGAAGGAGGCCGGGAGAGGTCTGTCTTGTATGGCGAGGACAGAGGCCTTGATGGCTGGAATCTAAGGGCAGTTCTGGTTTCAGCATTCAATTGATAGAATATTTGTTCCGGATAAGACCTTAGAGATCATCTCATTAGTCTCAAGGCCTCAGTTTACAAAGAAGGACCCTTGCTGATAAGAAACAGTGCGCTTTCCTATAGGATCACAGGCTTTTTAGTTAGACATATCTGAACTCTGAACTTAAGCCTGAGTCCTGTCACTTACCAGGTTGGTGACTTGTTACTTAGCTTCCCTGAGCCTTGCTTTGCTCCTCAGGAAAATGGAAATGAAATGGATTTTATTCTGTCATGTCTAGGGCTTTTCTTACCCCTTAGAAGTTGAGACCTTTAGAGACTGGATCATCTTGACAGAACGCCCTCCCTGGGGAATGTCTATTCCATGTGTCTCTCTCTCTCAGCCTCAGCCATAGGCTCTTCGAGTTAAATACAAGGACATTCTTGAGCTGCCTTTCCAGTCCTTGAATTATCTTTCTCTTTTTGTAAGAAAAAGAGCAACAGAAAAAGGAAATTAGCAAAATGGTGTTGCTTAAAAATGAAAAATGTTCATGCCTTTTTCCTGAAGTGATGGTGATAACTTTTCAAATTTTGAAGCCTTTATAATCATTTTCAAAGCTATGTGTAATTTTAAAAATTAATTTGTACAAAGGACTTGGCACATAGATTCTTGGCTAAGTTTCTCTGGAAACCTATACTTTGATGAATTACTTCAGTAAGAGATATTACAAAGACGTCTTTTTGTTTTTGTTTTTGTCTTAGGAAGGAAGGAAAGAAGAGAGAGAAAGAGGATTTTGTTACTAAGAGGAATATATTTTAAATGAAAATTTTTTTAAAATGATAGGACTGGCTGTTTGGTGTGGAATTTAGAATTTACTAGTGAAGTGAGAAAAGTGGGCCATTTGCAGTTTTTATTGGCCAACAGTGTGAACCATTGAGTGTTGGCATCAAGCTTGTATCTCCCTTATTTAGTATATTAAGTCAATTGTTTAAAAAAGAAAGTCTGGCTAATGAGACTGCCAAGATCATAATGCTAACTGTCTGGTTCTAAGGCTGTATCAGCCTTGAAACTCCTTTATAGACTACTTCTTTTATGTGCAGAATAGCTCCAAATGCCTAAAAATGTCATAATTGTCCCCTTCCTCTGGGAGACGTAATAGATACTATTGGATGCCCATTTCCTTACAGACTCGTTCACATTTTTCTTATCTTAGACATTATCCCCACTATCAGGATATTTTTTTGTAGGACAAGCAATAACCCATATTTTGGGACAAGCAGATCTAATTATATATTAGAGTATTTCAAACCAAGGAACCCATTCAAAATGTTTTCCGCTGCTTTAATCATACAGGAGCCATTTACTTTTATAATGTTGGAGATAAAGGCTTTATTTTTCACTCACCATCAGGTTGTCATTGAAATATCTTTCTCTCCTTGTCGGTTATGTGGAGATGGATTATGTGGTGGGACTCAGGTAGTGGTGGAGGAAGATCCATGAGAATGTTACAACTTGGGCATTTAGTGAAGGTAGAAGCCGATGATGGTGATGATGATGATAACTTATACTTTGGTTTATCTTTGCCAGACGTACTTGACATCCATTATTTTATGCTCGTAATAACACACTGAAGTATGTGGTATTATATAATCACTCCCAATTTATCATTGAAGAAATTGAAGTTTAGGAATCTAACTTGACAGAATCACTTAACTAGTAAATAGCAGGATTAGGACTCCAGGCCGGATTCACTGACTTCAGTTCCTGTGTTTTTGTCCAGTACACCATGGGTAGAAAGATAAAGCATAGCCAACATTTTTAGTAATAGGAACTGCTTTACACATATACTCTCATTTTATTTCATTCCAACAAGCCAGAGGAGGGTATTATGATTAGCTGCATTTTATAGACAAGGACACTGAGGCTCAGAGAGTTTTAGAAATGTGCCCAAAGCACACAGCTTGTAAATGTGAGCGCTGGAATTAATCCCAGTTCTGATATCCTCCAGAGCTTCTAGAGTGCTGAATTGCCTTTTGACCAGAAAGGGGAAAAACTTTCAAGAACTGAGAGCCGATTTTCATTTTAAATCACTTTATATGGTTTTTAGCAAATAACATTAAGGAATTAGCCATAAAAGAGATGTCAGGGTGTCTGTATTTGAGTTCCCCAAACAAAATTTCCAAAAGGGGTCTTTTTTCAGGTGTATAAGCTATTGTGTACTGTATTACCACCAAGTTTAAAGGAATAAACCAACCAGCCAAGATAGAAGAGCCCCAAGTGGTTTTGTAAATGGTCAGTGATTAGAGTGGATAATTATTAATATTATTTTATGATTTATTTTACAGAGAATATCTCTATCTGCAGATTTAAATATATATACTGGCTTAAATGTCAGGATTTTTTCCAGGAAAGTTTTCATACTTGTCCTCTTTCTAAAGTTGCTTTCTTTATGACTTCATTGCATTAGGCTGTGATGACCACTGGGAGTATTGGCCACATCCTTTTCCCTGCTGACCTGAGTAGCCTCTCTGCAGAGTCTCCTGCTAAGACAGTCATTCACAAACAATAGGTGGCCATTGCCAGCAATTTGAGCACAGCAGTCCTCTTACTTGGCAGCAGTTACCAGCAATTGGCAAGCTATTACCCAAAGCCCCTGCCAAGAGAAAGCTAGGACTTTTAGAATTACCTTGTTCATTTCACCACATTTCTCTCTTCCAAAAAAAAATAAAAAATGGTGTCGTGTATGCAGGTATGCTTCTTTATACATCCTTACAGCCTTCATGCTGAAACTGTCTCTGGAGTAGGTGTGTTTGGGTCTTTAAGGTGCTTAGTAAAATGAGTGACCTTCCATATTGAAATGCAGATGTTTCCTTGGGTATGAGATTTGATTTGGATGTCCTCTTCTTCTTGATATCTTATTGGCACTTTAACTGAAAATTATAAGAAGCTAGATTGTGTATGTGTGCCAGTGCTATATGTCAATGTGTTAAGTGGTAAGCCATACCTGATTTTTTCCTTTCCATACACACATAGGATCAAAAGCATTCGGAGCTTATACAACCTAGCTTCTCCATTTTACAGAAGAAGAAACTGAGACACACAAAGTTTAGTTGATTTGCCAAAGGTCATGAACCTAATTTAATTCTTTAGGTGTTCATTAACTCTTGCTATGTGTGGAAGGGCTGGCATCAAGGTAAAAAATAATTAAAAATATTTTTTAGGGGAAATGCCTATACATGCAAGACAAACAACAGTAAAAATCTGGATGTAATTAAGAAATAAAATATTATGAGTGATAGTTATTTTAGTAGTTGAGAAAAGGAGAGCTCAGTGTGATCTGAAAAGACCACAGAGGACCTGAAACCAGAACTCATTCACTCATTTATTAACTCAACAAAGATACTGAACACTTATTACATGCCAGCCACTTCCTAGACTTTGAAGATAACCTAGCAAATCAGGTGCCACCATGAAGCTTGAGGTCCAGTGGGCACACAGGTAAATGGAAAGTAACAGTACGGTGGGATGAGAGGATTAGACAGGGTTCTGTGGAAATGCAGGGTTGGGGGACTTTGAACACAGATTCCAGGGATCTGAGAATGGGTTGTGTAGGGAAGAAAAAACACTATCTTTCCTTGACCCCATTGCAAGGTTCATGCTGAGACCCCTATAATGAAAGACAGGTTAGTAAGAGAAAAGCATACAAATGTCATTTAATAAAAGTTTTACATGACACAGGAGGCTTCAGAAATGAAGACCCAAAGAGACAGGGAAAACTGTATTTTTATGCTTAGGTTTGATGAAGAATGGACAGTCACGTAGAAGTATGATTGGACAAAAGCGGGTATGACCTAATGAAATCAACTGGGGGGGACGTGGCAAGGCCAGTTTGTTTAGATTCTTCTTGGCCTCTCTGTGTAACGTTCCTTCCCTCTAGGTGTAAGTCAGGACACCTGTCACGTGAGAGTCTTCAAAAGAGAGAGAGGGTGAGAGAAGGTCAGAGAGCGGCCTTCCTGGGATTTATGACCTGCTTCAGAGGAGGAGGGGTGAGGGGAAGGTAGCTTTCCTGTTACTGCTGGAAAGGTGCCATATTTTAGGGTAGTGTTTCATGCACCCTATCAGATGTATCTATACTAATGGATACATGATGGGAGGGTGTTCTGGGAGGGGCCAGTATAAAAAAGAAGAGAGCATGGAATGTCTGGGGAAGAGCCTGTGCTAGGTACTGCTCAGCACTTCACTGGCAGTATCTCTTCTAATTCTCACAACAATGTTAAGTGGTATGTACATTATTAACTGAGGTTAACTAACCTCCCAAGGTCACATAGCCAGCAGATACAGGATCAGGATTCTAACATACATCTGTATAACACAGAGCTGTATTCTTAAGAAACAAACATGGAAAAGGATTTTAATTAACATTTAAACCATGGCTACTTGATAGGATGATGTGTCTGCCGAGTGGACCCCTGGGGTGTCCAGGACCCTGGATGATTCAGGAGACACTGTCTTTTGGCCCCAACTGGAGAGTGCCCTTGGTCTGCTGGCAGATCACGGGGGCGCTCCTTGTGTGCATCAGGCCTCCTGCCCCTTACTCTGACCTGCCTGGGCAGCATCCCAGCATCCCAGCTAGGCGGCTCTGAGGTCTGTATGCTCCCTTGCTTTTTGCTTGTCACCTCTCCATGAGCCAGTACTTTGTGTGTTCTGTACTTCCCCTGGTAACTGGGCTATACCATTTTGCTCTGACCTCAGGCCCCCCTCCTGGGAATTCTACCATCCACAGTCTTTAGCATGACCCAACCCCCAGATTCTGAACTTCTCTGGCCAAGATGAGGCTGAATTTCAGGCAAAGTGCTTATACCTGTCCACTCATCATTCTTTGTATCCCTGATCTGAACCCTCTGGGGCAGGGCTGAACCCCAAAGGTTGGAACAGACCAATTGGAGGTGAGCAAATACCCTCAATTTTAGCAGATGTCTGGGTTGAGTCTAAGTTTCACCTTCTGAAAGAACCTGTAGTGGAAATAGAAGCTTCAAATTTGCATTCTCTGGGACTTTCTAAATCTCTGTGCTCTAGGAAAACTATTCTATAAATGCCTACCCACCTCAGCTACATTTAAAACATGAGGCCTCATTTTCTCCTGCCTTCTACCTGACCGCAACTTAGGCCTAGGTGATATTTGTCCCCCTTATGTGTGTGTGGCTGTGTTTTCTCATCAACAAACTCTTCCTAAAGGTCTCTGCCGAAATTTGGATAAACACAATTTTCGTAGACTCTGCAGTCCAACCTTCTATATCTGACAATGACTCCTGCTATTGTAGAAATAGAAGACAAGCCAGGAATTTTTCTTCTTTTACTGTTCTATATTACCTTAGAATACTCAAGGAAACCATTTCTTACTGAAACTGCTGTACTTGGCCATGTTATTATAGGAGACACATTGTGGGCTTGTTGTTTTGACAGTGAAACATCTTTAGACTAAAATTTAAATTACTCAACCAGCTAAGGTGTGTTACTATTCAATGATACTTCACAAGTATTGCTTGTTTCAAATTTCAGGTTTCTTTTTTTTTTAAACTTTACCAAATAAGAATAGAATGTGACAAATTCAGTGTATAAGATAAGCCTGTCTTTATGTTTCTCAGGGAAAATAATACTTTATCTTAGAGCAGGCTTCCTGCCTTTTGTATGCTAAAAGAAATTAATTTGACTGTTTATGATGTTATTTAATTTTCAATAATTATTCAAGCATATATAAACCACAGACATCTATGTAGTAGGCAGATGGATCAGCAATTGTGCATGTAATTAGAAATAATCCTTGAAATACAAAAGTAGATTTTAATATTCAGCATCTAAAAAATTGCTAACATTACAAATTGCCCATACCCTGGGGTTGCAACCAGTGATGTAAAAATTTAAATATAAGAATTCAAATGAAAATTTCAGCTGCCTCAGCACCTAGCAGTTATTGAATAACAGGAAAAAATCATGGGCAAATCACTTAAGGGGACAATCAGTCTTTCCTTAACATAAAAATGTATGTTTGTACCTAATTACAACTTGAATAATTAAATTTTAAATAATATAAATTGGTATGTCTTTTTATAACAAGTCACATACTTAAATGGAAAAAATAGCATGAGAATCATATTAGTAAATACTGACTCCCTTTTAAGATTCTTACAGAGACAAAACGATGAAATATTCTATTTTCTGTTTTTAAAATGAAGGATAGAGCTCATATTTGCAATTGTCAGTTAAAATGGGGAATGCATTTCATTTCCTGTTGGGAGAGTGACAGAGAGGCAGAATTATATGGTGAAATGAGTTCTGGTTTTAGAGTAGTGAGTTCTGGATTCAAGGTCATGGTCTGCTACGTAAACATAACTTGGAGCAACGCCTTTAATCTTAAAGTCTCAGGATTTATTGGTATTTTTGCTACAGTGGCTACTGTTTTCTTTTAGCAGTATCTAATATGGTCCCTAACACCCTAAAAATATCTTAATAAAAATTTACTAAAAAAAGAAAAGAAAAAGGAATTGGAAATGTGGACGGGAATAGAGGAAGACAGAAACAGAAAGAGAGAGAACAGACTGAGAGAAGTAAAATCAGAAGATTTTTTAGCTTCTTCTTATTTCTAAAGCTAAAAAAAAATTCCAGGTTTTCAAGGAGTAATATCACCACCTTATGGCCTTTAATAATAGTGCTGCTAAAAATTAACATTCTGGTTGTATTTTTGCAACTATAAACATCACCTCTTTATTCTTAGATCAAAGCCAGATCTTGTCCATATTCTAGATGTTTTCCACTTTTTTCTTTTTGAAGTAGTAAGACTAGTGTCAGGTATGTCACAGATGTTTGCGGAGTTCCTGCTTTGTGCCAAGAGCTCATACAAAGATGAATGAGACACAAGTACTGGCTTCAAAGAGCTTAGAGTTTAGGGAGGCTGTTTCTTCCAGAAAGAAGGAATTCATGGCTGCAGTGTTCTGACCGCATTCTCTGTAAGTTATCAGGCATCTGTTCAGCTTCAGAGCGCGGTAAGGCTGGTATTACACATGAAAACCAGAGGTTTCTGCGCAAAAAAATGAAGGAAGCTGGGCCTTTGGCCATACTGGGAACAGACCAAAGCCCTAGGGAGCATTGATGGGAAAATTGAAGACATAAATTCTAGAATTCACTATTTCTTTCTCATTATGAGAGGCAGGGCAGTATAGGATTTCGTTCAGGGAAGAAAGATGATGAACGGAGGAGTTGGCAGCGTTAACTGTGTATTTCACACCCATAACTAGGGGGGATACAGTAGAAGTAGAAGGAAGCAACCACTGGCTTAGTGGAGGAGACCAATGCTTGTAGCAACTACAGCCTAACCCAAATCCCAATCTTTGATCCCACTTCCTCTAAACATCATATGAAAGTCAAGAATTATGTCCTTTGCCCAGCTTTTGTGCCAGGCCTTACACTGTGTATTGCCCATGCTTGCTGGGTACAGGCAAAGTAGTTGCCTTTCCTTGTGAAGAATCACGTGCTATACTTATGTCATGGCGTGTTTTTGCCAGTCTCTTTGCTGACCATGTGCACTGCTGTGGCTGTCATTGGAGAAGTGTGAGCATCTTCCCCACAGCTTCTCATTCTGCTGTGTCTGCTGCACAGAAGCTCATCATTTGGGGAGAAGATGCTGCTGGGGATTAGAAAGCTGGCAGCACCTTTTTTATTCATTTGTCTGATGTGCTAATTTACTAGTATCTTGGAAAGAGAATATCTACTATTACAGAGAAATGGTTTTTCAATCCTCTGGTCATGACAAAAGCTTTGAGATCACCCCCCCCCAATAAAATCTCATTTTAGTTTTTTCCCATGATATCTGCAGTGTTCTGATTTCAAGATTGTTACGTTTTAAGCACCAAAGAAGGCAAGAAAAGCTTCATCTTTCTCTGCTGCACCACTTTTAATAAAAGGATTTGTTTTGTAAAATTAAGATTCAGTCAAAAGGCCACACTTAAGGACCTATAAGGCCACAGGTTCCCCACCCATGATTGGTGCTTTAAATTGAAAATTTACAGAGATACCACAAACCCAGATAAATTTTCTCTTCCTGGAAAATGAGATGACTTGATTAGATGATGCTGAGATTCTGTGATTGTCACTACGATGATGTAATAGGGATCATAATGCAGCATTAATGATTTAAGTAGCTGAGTGGGAAATGAGAAAATATGTTTCTTTTGGTTATGGTTAGGAATAATCTTATGCAACTTTACATTGAAAATAACTTGAACTGCATGCCACAAAATTAGTTTGAAATTGAAATGGGAAGCTGTGGTTGCTTGAAGATGTTTTCGTTTTTTATTAAGCGAAGTGCTTTCTGGGATAACAGTTTGTGTACCTTTAACTCCTGGGCCAAATCTGTTTTTTCTTTAAGGCTTGTATTGGTTTGTTCATTCAGGCGTGTCTAGGCCACCTTCTGGTCAGTTGCTTTTCGGCTAATGTCCAGAGCCAAGCTAAGCAGAGAAGCTGCCTTATCACTGCCCCTTTGTGCCTTGTGTCTGGGCAGACAAGGAAAGCAGTGGCCTGTGTTGACTAATCCTGGCAGCTACACTTCCTCCTCAAGGCTGGGTCAGAGCACGGCTCTGCGCAGTCACTGGCAGAAGCAGCAGTATTCACAGACTCATCCTGTTTTTAATCAAAAACACACAAACACACATAAATTACCACCATCAACCCAAACCTTGCATTTTGTCATCCCTTTCTATAGCCTATAGCCTATTGGTTAAGAGTATGTACTTTGGGTTTACGTCCTGGTTCTGCTACTACTGGCTCGTAACCAGGCAAGTGAAGCATAAACTCTGAAAGCCTTGGTCTGCTCATTTTAAAAGTGTAACTAATAATAGTACTGTCCATACTGGGTTATGGTGCAGATTATGTGAGGGCATGCATGCACAGAGTACTTCATTCAGCACCTGGGACGTAATAAGTACTCAACAAATCTTGGCTATGATTATCGTCGTTTTTATGAGTTTACCCATAGCCATCTCAGCTCGCTGCAGAGGACTGCACTTTTCTGGAAGCCATCCCAACTAGAGGTTATTCTCCTATTCTGCATTACATGGAGGAAGAGGATTCAAGATAATGTACATCTAGTCTCTTGCCCTAAATTCTCTGTATTCTTTTAGCTGTTATCTGTCAGCCTCCTGGATTTCTCCTACTAGTCATGTGCTCTGTACTCACTCAACATCATCTCTGTCCTTGTTCTCAACTTCATGCTCAGGGCCTATGTTGCCGTCAGGGATGATTAGCAAAAGCTCATCATTTCCATCTAAACCATTTTCTCTACTCTTCCGCTCATTTCCATGGGAAAGCTAGTATGTTTACATCAAATCCCACCCCTAAAAATGAATTCTCACAATCCTCTGGTCCTCTTTCCCTGTTCACATGCCCCCCCCCCCCGGGCCCATTGAAAAGCCACGGTGATTTATTAACTAATTCATGTATTCATTGTCTAATTTCAAAATTATCTATTGAGGCCCTACTTTGAGTCTGGTACTTTCCAAGGTGCTGGAATACAACAAGGAACAAGACAATTGTTTCATGAACACATTGTGTTTCCACACTGATTTATCATGCTGTAACTCTGGGTCACTGCATTCCTTGGTTATGACTGCTATTTTAAGGCTTCCAGGACCCACTAGGAAAAGAAAAAAGTCACAGAATTGCTGATCAGCTCCATTACAGATCGTTCCTCACAAATGCCCCCGATCAGCCCAATTACAGCACTCACTGCACCCTGAGATGTAACTTCCCATTTACTTCTCCGTCTCCCAGCTCTACTCTGAGCTCCTGACACTGTCTCATATGTCTGTGCCCCTGATCTAAACCTGGCTTATGGTGGGGATTCAGTTAATAATTTGTTGAATTCATATCAATTCATTCATTTCTCATTTTTATCTTTGTAACTAGTCTCTAACTGCGGCTTGGCAAATCTATTTTTCACAGTCTTCACCTTTCTTTTACTGCCTATCGCGTTCCTCCCAGTTTCTATTTGAAACTCTTCCACTTCCCTGCATCTCCCCTCCTCCATCTTCACTTTCTGCAGAAGAATCTGGCTCAGATTTTATCAAGGGCGTTGACACCATCTCACGGGAGTTCCCTGGCCTCCCTTTAAGTCCATTCTACCTTCACAGCACCTCACGACCACCCTATTACAGGAGGCAGCAGGCGGAATCAGTCCCTCTGCCTCCCGGGACTCTCCTCCACCTGTGCCTCCCACTGGGCCTGGGCCGATGACCTGCAAGATAGCACAGGCCCATAGGAAGTTTGCTGAATTCCTTCTCTAGGCGCTAGCCAGAGCACTGACCTTAGACTGACTAAAGTTCTTGGCGCAGTGGGTGCATACTTTGTATCTCTGTGCCTCCACTGCTGTGACCCACTCTCAAGCTAGGAGTCGGCCCAACATCACTCCTGTTTAATCCCAGCCCCCTGATCCCTCAGCCCTGACCTTGCCAAGATGGGTTTGGTCCATTCTTGATAAACGTCAGTGTTCAATGCTGTGCCTCACCTGCATCCAGCCATGGTGTGGACATAGCCTGCAGCTCTCCGCGTCAGTCAGACCATAGAGAGAGCCTTTGTAGATTCCTGAGCAGTAGCAGGGGTGATAAAACTTGTGCTGTAGTAAGGCCGTCCTGGTTTGGAAGGGAGGAAAATGGAATCCTACAGTATCTTAAAATGTCCTGAAATGTTGGCCTCTGATATACTAGGAACCTAGCAATGTTCTGAATTTAATAAGGAAAATAAAAAAGCTCATCTTCTATTCCTGAGAAGTGACTTATTTGGGGCAAAGATTCGCCAAGATTGCCTCTGATAAAATGTGAATGTTTCATAGGCCTGGAGTCTCTTGCCACACATTTTATGGGCCTTATTTTGGACTTGCTTCTTTTATTTGGCCAGGGTAGATATCTCATGCTATCATATTGAGGCATTTGCTGCTGGCCCCCGGTTTGTGAGAAATACTTGGAGATATGAATCATCTCATAAAGCACATCTTTCTTCAGGAAGGGCCTGGGCTTGCTGAGTAGTGCAAGACTGTGATCTTCAGGAGAGAGGAGGATATTTTCTGTCCTCTCAGAGGCACTTGGTTGTCAGAGTGCTTATTCCAGGGAACATAATTACAAACCACTAACAGGAATTTGTTTTAATAACTCCAGAGAATGTTTGTTTAGGTAAGAGGAAATTTTCTTTTCCTAAAGATAAGCTCAAGATGAACCAACGTTAAATTACCTTTCAAATGGTCTCTCAGAAGCCAAAGTGTGAGTGTAGTGTGTAATACATTCATGCATGCAAGTGAGGGGTGTGTGTTTGTGTGTGTTTAAGCTGCTGAGTACTTAAAACTTGCTTTTGTATTTTGAGGGTTATTTCTAGTAGGATATGAGCCTGTCCAATTTATCTCTGGCACTGAGCAAGCCCAATTTGTCTCTGGCATGAAGCAGGCTTAGCTCATCTGGTGCCGTCTCTGCTTATCACACTACTCAGCAGGGGTAATTTGTTTTGTTTTATTTCTGTCCCGAAAGGTAATTAATAATACAGGGACAAAATTGTTTGTGTGGTGTTTTCATATTTTTGATTACCCAAAGAAGTAGAGGAGCCTTTCCAAATAGCTGCTTTGCACCTGGCTGGAAAACTGCACTCCTCGGCGACAAAGAGCTAACTTTTGGAAACCTTCCAGGGGCCAATTCTTCACCTTCATGTACCTCCAAGCCCTATTTAACGTGGGTCAAGGAGGATTTTAGAGGATATTAATATCAGTGAATAGTCTTTGGTGTGTAGTAATGCTGAGCCAGAACAATTTTCTGGCTTCTGCCAGTGATTTAAAGAAATACTTGGGGATGCTATTACACACTAGGTGTACATCTTTCTGTACATCTTATTTAATTTTTGCAACAATCGATAACATCACTACTGTTATTCTCCATTTTAGAGGTAAGGAAATTGAGATTTATGATAATATTTAAAACCTGCTTTTACATTTTAAGACTAAATTCTCTTGACCCTAAGATCTTAATCACTATCATGGGAGTGGCAAACTCGGTGGTCTCCAGGGCCCAGGCTTGCAGCCAGGGTTACAGCTGACTGGCAAGCACCTGTTCCTCCTAAGGAATCAGTTAGTGTTCTGCACTTGCTCTTGGTTACCAGGGGACAATGTGGGCCACAGAAACCAGGTAATCCTGAATTTTCAATACAAGCTGGAAACAGGGTGCTTTTCATTATGATTCTGTTAAGTTTAGTATAATTGTTACTCCCTTTTTTCAGAAGAGATAAACTGAAGGTTACAGAAAATAAGTAGCTTTTCCAAAGTCTGCTAATAAGTATAATTGGAATTCAAACCTATGTTTGTCAACTTCAGAATCCCACTGTGTACTGTATTACTTCCATTTCTTTGATTCTATGTATTAATATATATTCACCCCCTACTCCCAGTCCTGGCAACCTCCAACTCATAATTTGTTTGTCTTCTTTTTTTAGTAACAGCTTTACTGAGATATAATTCACATACCATACAATTCACCTATTAAAATTGTATAATTCAATGGTTTTTGGATATATTCAGTTGTGTAGCCATCACTACAATTGATTTTAGAATGCTTACAGCACCTCAAAAAGAAACCTTGTACTCTTTAGCTATTATCCTTCAGCCCTTTATGCCCTGAGCCCTAAGCAACAACTAACCTACTTTCTGTCTTTATGTATTTGCTTATGCTAGACATTTCATATGCATTCCATACAAGTGGAATCATGTAATATATAGTCTTCTGTGACTGGCTTCATAATTTTTTCAAGGTTCATTTATGTTGCAAAATGTATCAATACTTTATTTCCTTTTATGGCTGAATATTGTATGGATATATCATGTTTTGTTTATCCATTTTCAGTTGATGGACATTTCTACCTTTTGGCTATTATGAACAATGCTGTCATGGATATCCATGTATAAGTTTTTGTGTAGATATGTATTTTCATTTCTCTTAGGAATATATCTAGGAGTGGAACTGTTAGGTTATATGTTTACTCTATGTTTAACTTTTTGGGGAACTGCTCTACTGTTTTCCAAAGCGGCTGCACCATTTTATATCCCACCAAAACTGTGTGAGCATTTCATTTTCCACATCCTGTCAAAACTTAGCATCTGACTTTTTGTTTTTAGCCATCATACTGGGTGTTAGGTGGTATCTTACTGTGGTTTTGAGTTACATTTGCCTAATGGCTAATGATGTTGAATATCTTCTTGTGTTCTTCTTGGGCTATTGGTATGTCTTCTTTGGTGAAATATCTATTTGAGTCCTTTGGCCATTTTAAAATTGGGTTATTTTTCTTTTTATTATGAGTTGTAAGAGTTATTTATTTATTCTAGATGCTAGTCCCTTATCAGATATGTGATTTGCAAATATTTGGGTTGTCTTTCACTCTCTTGATAGTATCCTTTGAAGAACAACAGTTTTTAATTTTAATGAAGTTAATTTTTTCTTTTATTTTTACTATTTGTGTGTTTGGTGTCACATCTGAGAAACTATTGCCAAATCCAAGGTCACAAAAATGGACCCCTGTGTTTTCCTACTTACTTTAATTGTTCTAAAATATATTTTACTTTTAATGGGCATATTCCATGGTTCTAGAATACTGGAATTTGTTGAAAGAGACTGTTTATGCTATGCATGATCATAGAAACTTCTGTCATTCAATTTTAGCCTTGGGCCTTCTAAAGACCTCAGTCTGTCCATCAGACGTCATTTTTGTTCATTGTGGGTGCTGGGAGACCTCTGATTAGGGCTTTGCTGTTATTCATTGGCCAATTTACAAATCAGTCATATATTTCAGCTTCTGTGTTTTATCTGATGCTTACATTTCTTTTCTGTTATACCATTGCTCTCACAGATTGGCCTTATAAAAGTATTTCTGCAGAAATACCAGAGTATTTACTGTAAAAACTTTTCATACTTTAAAAATTCTCAGAGAAGCTTTTAGAAAAGGAAGAATACCTGTCAATGTGCTACCCTCTTATATTATCAACTTTTTTGACAGAATATTTAAAAGGTGATTTAAGGCTGGTTAGGCAGCACTTATCTGTAGGAAAGAAGATTTCTTTCAGTTACTTAATAGTCTATCTGAGGCACTTGCAAGGAAAATTCTCCAAATTTCACAGCTTTTTTTGTCACCACAGTACCCTAGTGTATACAGCGTGGCTGACACTTTTATAGCTGTTCTCCTTCAGTATTGACAGTCTTTCAGATCCTTCTACTTCGCGCGCGCGCGCGTGTGTGTGTGTATGTTTACCCAAAATGGTTCCATTATGACACTTTTATCTGCCTTATGTATTAATAATGTTCTGAGAGTTCTCTGAAGGAAAGGGTGACTTCTATGCAATGAAGAGTCAATTATTTATTTGTTTAATATTTGTAAAATTTCCACCAATATCTATGCAGTTTAAAGTACCTAGAGTGTTGAAATATATTTCTTTCCATACAGGACTTTGTCCAACTCCATAGAGTCTTGGCTGTCATAGTTCTCGTGACATGCTTCTTTTGTTTTCTCAGAGGGAGTATTGATTTGTTTCAAATCATTGTCAACCATTTGATAATTTTAAACAATAGAAATGTCTCTTGTTCATGAAGAAGGAGTATTTGGGGATGTTAATTTTAATAGTGTCTACATTTATTCATTAAAGTGAGTAATTAAATCCCCTGCTCCGGGTCATTGTTACCTTCTACCTCTCTACCCTGTTTCCTGGACGCTTTCACCTCCCCACCAGCAGTATTCACTAAGCCCTTCCTGGTTCTGCTCAACTCTGTCACTTTTCGGCCCTTCACTAACTAACATTAAGTTGTCCCGTATATGAATCAGAACTTGGATATTCATATACAATGTATATATGTGGCTACCTCCTATACAAGGTAGACACCTCTACTGTATAAAGCTGGAAATTCCTTATGGAAACTATACTGTCTAATCTATGTCTCTCTCCTTCTCCTCCTGCATCTCACGTATTTTCCAGAATAACCCCTTGTACATAGAAGGCCAAGATAAATACATACTAATTTTTTCATGTTTTCTCAGTTACTCTGATGTAAATTACTTAACCATGCTGAGCCTTGATCATACTACCTGTAAATGGATATATACTATCTTAGAATGTGATATTAGTCAAGATTCTCCAGAGAAAGGGAAGCAACAGGAGATATATATAAATATATAGCCATACATAGAGATATGAGGAGATTTATTATGGGAATTGGCTCATGTAATTAAGGAAGCCAAGAATTCCCATGATATAACATCTGAAAGCTGGAAAAGCTGATGGTGTAATTCCGTTTGAATAAGAAAGCATAAGAACCAGAGGGTGGAGAGATTAGCGGTAAAATGCTAATCTCTTCTAGAAACACTCTCACAGACATACCCAGAAATAATGTTTTACTAGCTATCTGAGCAGCCCTTAGCCCACACAAGTTGATGCATAATATCAACCATTATACAGTGCTATAGTGAGGATGAATTGAGAAAATTTTTGTGAACAGCTTTGACTTTTGGACTAGCTTTGGAAAGAGCTGGAATATGGAGCTTCTTGCTTCTCTGCCATCTTCTATCCATATATTATTCTCTCCCAAGTTTAATGTCATCTGTAGAATAATTGCTCAGAAAATATTTTCTAATTAGTTTCTGGGTAGCTACTTAATTCTCTGAATATAAAAAGAATTATCTGTACTTAACATGGACTATATAGAAGCAACAGCAGGGTGGGGGCAAACACAATGCACTTTGCAATGTCTAAATACATGTGTTTTAAGTCTCTCCAAGATTAGAAGATTTTAAATTTTACTGATACTTAATATGCATATTAACACTAACACTGTTCCTCTATGCATGAGTTAGATGGTGACCCGCCAGGTGCATTATTCACAGTATCCTAAAAGCAGCATCAGATAGTAAGGAAGTAGACTAGTAAGCAGATTTTTATATTGTGCTTATGCCTCCTAATGAGCAAAAAAATCATTTGTGTATAACAGCGCCTCATTGGGATTAATGCTAGCAAAGGAAATAACAGAAAATGTGTTTGTGTTAGGCTCAAAACACACAAAACTGTAACAAAACCTTGGGCAACAGTTAGAACATTGTGATTAGACTGATTATAATACAGTCCTTCAAACTCTTGAATGTCTTTCCATTGCTAACAGGATAAAGTCCATACTCCTTGGCCTGGCAGGCAAGACCTTCACTCTCTGGCCCCAGCCTGCTTTTCTAGTCTTGTTAATCCCTTTTTTATATTTGTACATGTCTTGAATGTCATCCTCACCCTATTTACCTGACAGTTGCCAACTTGTCCTTCAAAAATCTGCTGAAAGATCATCCCCTCTATGAAGTCATCCTGGACATTTCCAGACGGGTACTCACACTGTGCCCTGACCTCACGTGGCATCTTCACGTGGATGCCTGTCAGCCCTCAGGTCACTGCATTTTAATTATCTTTACCTCTTTCTTTCCCTCACTAGATTATGAACTAGTGAAACCTCCCTGTCCTCATGAAAACTAAATCAATTTTGTTTTGGGGGGCATTCTAGATATAGCTTAATTTTGGGGGGTTGAGAGGTCTTCTCCCATGGGTGTACCCCATCAGCTGTCACACATCTGAAGTTCATTGTGCATATTTCCAAGCCTTCTGTTTTCAAGTAAAGTAAAAGCTTCTCATGGCTACAGTATAGCCCAGTGGCTAAGATTGGATGTCAGTCAGCCTGGGAACAATCCCTGCTCTACTGCAGACTAGCTCCGTGACCTTATGTTACTTAACCTCTTTGTGCCTCCGTTGCCATTTCTGTAAAATGAAGATAACAAGCATACCTATTTCATGGCATTGCTATGAGGTAGGAGTAATGTGATAATACATGCAAAGCCCTTAGAACCTTTGATAAATGCTAGTTACTGTTGTTAAAATGCAAAGTCTATTTACACATAAGTATACATAGCCTTTGGTCAAAGTATAAATGACATATCAGGTTCTTGCTTGTTTTGAGTAAGCTTGATGAGGTGTATGGAGGGAGGGAATGTCAACCACAGGGAGAAGAGTAAAGAAAGTTGAGACTAGGGCACCGAAAACACTATTGCCCTAGTGTTCTGGAGAGAAATTGGTAAGTTTGGTAGATTTCCTGTTGTACTGATTGGAAATTGAACAGAAACACTGCTGCTCACGTAATTGTTGTTGTTGTTCATATTGTTGTTTTCCCTAAGAGAAATTGTTAACTTTTATATATATCCTCTTGTGTTCATGAGAAAGTTAGTGGTCACATCCCTGGTCAATTAAAGTCCTCCCCCCATTATTAATTTTATCACTTTGCATATTTAATAAAGCTAGGATGCTAGCAGCCTTCATTGGGAGCCTGGTGTATGCAGTGAGGACTGCAGGCTTTTACCATCTCAGTGGCTCATTGCAGTAATTGTTTGGAAAAGTGATTTCCAACCGTTCATGCTCTCTGGAGCTACGACTTTGAGTGCATCATCTCACCACAGGCCTCCTTGTCAGCCTGTGATATGTTATGGCTCTCTCTTGTCGGACCATATGCGTTCTTTTAACGTGTATCACAGCAAGGTCTCTGAAATCCACAATTTCAGTTGGTGATGAGAATTGTGGTCAGTATTTACCTGATAGTTGTTTTGGATCCATGCAGTAACATTGAGCGATGACTGTTGAGTAAATGACAAGGTGAATTTGCAGCAGTTGGCAGGTACACAAAACTGTAAATGATTTAAGCTGAATTCACTCTTGAGCCCCGAATTGATGCACAGTGCTTTGCAGCATCTGCTGTGTGGTAATAATAGTTGTACATTCTGTCAATCTCCTCTAGAATGTGAGATGCCTGAAGACAGGCCAGTCCTTGGTCATCTTGTGCTTGCATATAAAGCAGATTCAACGCATGTTGAGTTCTCAGTAAATGTCCAATGTAAGACTGTGTAAGACAGCATGTAAGCATGGTGTTGGATAATCATTAGTGATGTTACCTTGGGACAGTTTCATGAAGTTTTGATTATGAAAATTTGTAAACATGCAAAAGGAAAGAGAACAGTCTAATGAGCCCCTGTATACCCATCCTCCAGTTTCATTAGCCCCCTATCCTTGGCCGATCTGTGTCATCTATACCCCCAGCATTCCTTTTGCCCACCAGGCTATTTTGAAGAAAACATTGGCAAGATATTGACCCTTAATTTGCATTGTCAGCCTTCAAGGGATATTGGCTAAGATCAGGCTCTATGTGGCATTGTTAATGCCACTGATTGAAAAAGGCATCGTTCCTATCTGTTTGCATCCTGTTTTGACCACACAGAACCAGTCTTTTCCAGGTTTTCTCAAGATCCTCATTGCTCAATAGTTAATGGAACTAAACTATGAGCAAGGTATAATTTCAGTGTCAGAATGTGTAAGCTTGTTTATTCATTTGTTCCTTCAACCTTCATTCAGTAAATATGTGTAAGGGCATCTGTCCCCATGGAGTTGCTCTGAGGATGAAATGCCTGTCATCTAATGAATATTCAGTAAAGGAATGTTCAGTAAAATTGATTCTCATTTTATAATATTTCTATACCAGGGACTGTGCTGGATGCTAAAATTAAAAACAAAAACCAAACATTTTCTTAGTTTTTTTTCTAGAACTCGCTAACTAGGAATACCAGGATCAATTTAGAGCCTATCAAGAGAGCTGAGAAGTGAAGAATGAAGTGGGTTGGGGGAGAGGTAAGGGGCTGGAGCATAGAAAAGGGAAGTGGAGGACAAACCAGGTGTGGTTGGAGGGAGGCTCCTAGAGCAGGGGTCCCCAACCTTTTTGGCAACAGGGACCGGTTTCATGGAAGACAATTTTTCCACAGACGGGGCAGGGGATGGTTTTGGGATGATTCAAGCTCATTACATTTATTGTGCAGTCAAATCTCTATGCTGGTGATAATCTGTATTTGCAGCCACTCCCCAGCGCTAGCATCACTGCCTCAGCTCCACCGCAGATTATCAGGCATTAGATTCTCATAAGGAGGGTGCAACCTAGATCCCTCACTCACTCCCGCAGTTTACAGTAGGGTTTGCGCTCCTATGGGAATTGGATGCCACTGCTGGTCTGACAGGAGGCGGAGCTTATGCGGTGATGTGAGCAATGGGGAGTGGCTGTAAATACAAATGAAGCTTCTTTGCTTGCACCCCTGCCAGTCACCTCCTGCTGTGCGGCCAGGTTCCTAGATCACCTCCTGCTGTGCGGCCAGGTTCCTAACAAGCCACTGACCCTCATAGTGGTCTGCGCCCTGGGGGTTGGGCACCACAGCCCTAGAGGATTCCTTCCTTTGCTCATAAAGGATGAGATAGCCTCCCCCACACCTGTGCTGCTCAGTGCTGGGACTCAGGCAGCTGAGGGAGAGGGAAGGATGGGCAAAGGCAGTGGGAGCCTGTACCCAACACCTGGCAGTCAGCAGGCTCCTTCCTACTCTAGTGGAGCACAGTTCAGTGGGTTAGCCTGAACTGAAAGGCCACTTTATCATATGGTGGCAGTCACCACCATCCTATAGCACCTCACCTCTCTTTGCAGTTTTCACTATGACTTAAGATACATTTTGTGAATTGTCACCTTGGGACTAAAATTTGAGTATGTGATCCTGTTGTATACTCACTTATGTGTCTTTTGCACATAAGCCTGGTAAGACTAGCGAGCCGCTCACGGTTGTTCTTTATCTGTGCCTAACGTTTCTCTCTCTGCTCCTCCTCTAGCGCTTAGCTCTTCTTGTCTTAGTTTTCTTTCTCTATTTAAATCTCTCTTTTCCTTTGTGGCTCCTTGGCCGTTTTGATTTCTTTGTGCATTTGATTTCTTTCCTCACTGTCCCTTTTCGTGTTTTCCCCAGTGTTATTCTTGAGTGACTGTGCAAGAGTATTCAGGGATGTAGCATTTTTGCATATCTGAAAACATCTGAGAACTTCAACATTTGCCTGTAGCATATTTGGGGATAGAAAGGGAGCTTGAAATCTCACCCTTAAATTGGCTTTTGGCTCTTACAGCCCTAATAGGAGCCTGACCATATACTCCTTTATTCATTGAGGCGCTGTGAGCTGAGTGCCCTATGTGCCTGGCACTGGAAAGTCACATGAGCTTGAAAGAGACACAGCCCCTGCCCTTATGTGGCTTACCACCCAGTGTACCTTATAGTGAAATACTGTGCCCCTAAAAGACATTTAATTGCAACTTAAATTGGGTGATCCTTTTGGGGGATCTACATTTTTGAAGATAAGTATTATTTGCTTAAATTATAGTATCATTTTGTCAATAAGTTGCATGGGTAATTTTTATGCTCAAAAGCTGATAGATTCTGAAATGAGATTCAGCCTGAAGCCAGTCAGGATGAAATGATAACCCTGAGCATCTGATGATGAAAATAAAATGATAGTTCAGTATTTTCTCACCTACATGCTAAATGTCAAGGAGTATTTTAAAGAATGCTGCTCTCCATGCTACTAGAGTAGGTTATTAATATCTGTCCATGGTTTAAAAAAAACCCTGTCAATATTGCAACATTAATGATATAGTTAAATGAAAGACAGCATGTAGCAATGCATCATTATAACCACAAACACATCAGGTGAGGAATAAAAATTAAAACTCTCACAGGAATTAAAATGACTGTGTGCATTGAGGTGTTTTAACTGGTTAACTAGTAATTGAAGTAGCTAATTGCCAAATGGGTGAGTTGTCCTTGTTCAGTCTGTTGAGTTACCATGACAACAGAACCCTTCATCTTTCATAATATACATTGAATTTTCAGTACTTTAAATTGAAGCATTTGATTTCCTCATGAGTTAATCGAAAATAACGCAGTATCTTGCTAACCAAATTAAAGAAATTGATTCCATGTGAGGATAGCTCCTAGAATTCAAGCAAAAAAGAAAAGGCAGATTATCAGAAATAGACCCCTATGGAAATTGAGAAATGCCATGGCTTGATTTAGGCAACAATAATTAATTGTACAAAATTGAAGCGATTTTATTTTCTATCTTATATTCCACTTTCTTTCATTTTTTTCCACTTTCCCTGCCGATTCGACTGTGTTAATTTAGCATATTACTATGTTCTAGGACGTATGGAGGTGCTAAAGGTATAAAGATGAAAAAGGATGTTCCTGTTTCTCATAAGCCAACAGACTAGTGGGGAAGCATCAGCTAAATTACTATGTTGGGTCACAAATGTTTAAATAAATGTACTGTGGGAGGACCCTGAAGGCTAACTCTGCCCCTCCTCCCGGCTTCTCTGGGGGTGGCTGTTCTGGTGAGGAATCATGGAGGCATCTGAAGAGATCATACCTCATCCCAGCAGAAAGACTCTCCTTGGCTCCTAGAAACATCCCTCTGCTTTCTGTTTTGTTGAATGTAAACATACACAACACAGTCATTGCTGGTTATAGTGGACTGAATAGTGACTCTAAAAAAAATATGTCCAACTCCTAAACCCTGGCATCTGAGGATGTAACCATATTTGGAAATAGTGTCTTTGCAGATGTGATTAAGTTAAGGATCTTAAGATGATATCATCCTGGATTTAAGATAGGCCCTAAATCCAGTGATGAGTGTCCTTATAAGAGACAGAAAAAGAGAAGACACAGAGACACACGGAGAGAAGAGGACCATGTGAAGATGGAGGCAGAGCTTAGAGTTATGCAGCCCCAAGCCCAGGAATGCCGAGGGTCGCCAGTAGCTGCCAGGTGCTAGGAAAGAGTTATGGAACGGATTCTCCCTCAGCACCCCCAAAGGGATCCAGCCCTCCTGACATCTTGATGTTGGACTTCTAGCCTCCAGAACTGTGAGAAAATAAGTTTATGTTGTTTTAAGACACTCAGTTTGTGGTAATTTGTTATGGCAGCTCTAGGAAACTAATACACTAGTCAATTAAAAAGAGTAATAAAGAAAATTGAAATCACCTAAATGAAGGGTTCTCCATGCAGCCACAACATATAACTGGCCTGTTCCTCTCAAGGAAAGTTTAATAAAAGAGCAAACATTTATTTTCTCAAGGCTAATATGTGTGGAAACACCCCAGGGTCCTTAAGGGGAAAGAGAAATTTGATTTGTGTCTCTGTGCTGGTTGAAAATAGTGTAGCAGTGGGTGAGGCTGGTTGTCACAGTGCAGTGTCACACACCTATTTGGGAGCATTATGGTCTTTGGTGACTAAAGTTAAATACAAATTTCTGAAATGATACTGTATCAACAGCCATAGGAAATAAAAATCTCACTTTGAACTCCTCATACCCATACCAAATCTACAAAAGACTTTGAAATGTGATGATGGTGCCTGCCAGAGATGACAGAATTATCATTGCCTCTGACACCATCCCCTCCAGATCTCTCAGAGGACCCAAAGGCCATAACCTAGCAGCAGGCTTAAGGGAAGAGAACGCTGTGTCTGCCTGGCCTCCACTATGTGTCTCTGAACCTGGCATTTGACTTTGCAGGGCTTCCGTGTCTTTGTTGATAAAATGGGGAATAATAATACCCACCACTGGAAATGTTGCTCACCAGGCCCCATAACAGGGGGAGGAAGCAACTATATTTCTCCTCAGCAGTCGATTTGTTTTCTTCTAATACAATCTGTAAATTATGAAACGTCTTTTTTCTTCTTTCTTTAACGGGTTTGAGGTCGAGCCAAACCATGGTGAGCTTTTTAAATGTACTGGGTCTTTGGCACTCCTCTTTGTGTACTATGTATTGTGCATTAGTTTCAGTATTGATGGCCAATACTTAGTATTGATGGCCAATGTAGGTAGGCTCCAATCCAGTATCTGGCACACTAAAGCCACACAATCACTTATGTCCCTTTGGCTTCCTATGCAGTATCCACCACCCCCTGCCTACCACCAGTCGGGTTGTTCTTCTGCTTCAGAGACAATGCCATGAATTGATTGTAAATGATGTTCCAGAAACAATAATAGTAATACGTTTTATACGAGTCTTAGATGTCCTAAAACGAATTGAATTTGCATTAAAATACTATTAATATTTCTATATTATGTCTCTCATACTTTTAACTTAATTATCCAAGTATAAAGTATAGAAGTCCTTTCAAAAGACCTCATAAAAGAACTGTTTTTGTGAATGTCAGTGGATAGGGGTTTCTCTTTTTGACAAGATTAATGTTTCTCTTCCTTTCTTAAGCCTCAATTTCCTTATCTGTAAAATGGGGCTGATAATAGTTACTTCACAGATTTGTTGTTATAATTTAGTGATAAGAGTGTATGCTAACTCCATACTTGGCACTTCTAAATGGTGTCATTTAATAAATAACACAGATAAATATTATTTGCCTCTCTCCTTCTTCCTGTTCCTCCTCTTACTTGAGAGCATCTTCGTCTTTTTTTTTAATTGTTTTTTTTTAATCTGAATAAGTTAATAAGCAGAAGGCTTTTCCTCAGGATTGTTTTCACTTTTCTGAAACTAGGAATGGAAATTTGGAGTTTGGAATAAAAGAAAGATATTTAAAAGTATCAGAGATCTTGCCTTTTAGGTTGTATTCAAATGTGCCATACTTAGTTTGAGGTTTACATACTAATTACTTTGGTCTAATAATTAGCTGTCATATAATGAATTATAAATTAAGAGTTTAAAAATGTGTGCTGATCCTAAGTATAATCTTTGCCAATGTAGGTAATTGCTTAGACGTGGGACTGGATTCTGCAGCATATGCAAATTATAAGAGTAGTTTCTAAAAGGAGGGCTTCAGGTCCTTACAGGGTAAACTCAAAGCAGGAGCAGTCTCTTTGTAAGTGCCAGCTTTGTCACAGAGCTGCATCCATTTTCTCTGGTGATTAGGGGCCTTTCTAAAGTTAATGCCTAGAGAATATTTAGTTACTTGGTTTGGTTCCAATTACTTGTTGGTCTCAACCTGAACATGACCTTGCCTGTGTCATTAAATAGCATCTCGCAGTGAGGTCTTTGGGACATTTTTACAAACAGGTGGATTATATCACAAGTAAATTTATAAATCTTTGGCCCAAGAAGAGAGTTCATATTTCTGTGTTAAAGATCGTGTGTTCATTCCCAAGCAGGATGTATATGCTGTTTTTATTTCAGTAAGTACAGTCCTTGAAACACTTTTCTACCATTAGGATAATGAATTTGAATTCTAGCCTCTGTGATCAAATGCTAAAAATTACAGATTTGGGCAAAGCGCACTAAGTTTGCGTACTCTATGGAACACCTCCTCTGAAAGTCAGTGGTAACTTCGAGGCAAAGGTTCCGATCAGTGGAGCCTTTATCACCTAGAGGAGGGAGAAATGGAAAGTAACTATTCCACCTTTCCTGTACATGATAAAATAACAGTTTTCTTTAAAAAAAAAAAAAAAGAAACTTTCTTCTATAACTTAGATTTTGCTTTTGATAACCACAGAGAAAGAAGCGGTATACTCACTACACTGAAACTTTATTAAAAAACATCAATATATAATCACATAAAGAAAGATAGATGCCAAGAAGGCTATAGATGCCAAGAAGGCTACAGCATCCAGGCCAAGGAGCAAGAAATTATATTTAGACTTCACTATACACATACAATTTATTTTTCTGTATGTATTTGGATCGTAGAATAGTATAGCACAAAATAGACATTGAAATCATTCATTCATTCATTCTTTTAGCATGTATTGAGTACGTATTATGTGCCAGGCATTGTTTTATTTTATTTTCTTTAAGTTTTATTTTTAATTGGCAGATAGTAATTGTATATATTTATGGAGTACAATGTGATGCTTCAGTACATGTATACATTGTGGGATGATCAAATCAGGGTAATTAACACATCCATCGCATCAAATATTTATCATTTCTTTGTGATGAGAACATTCAAAATCCTCTCTTTTAGCTATTTTGAAATATACAATACATTATTATTAACTATGGTCACCTTGCTGTGCAACAGAACTTTTAATTTCCTCAAGAAAGGAAAGCTGCTTTAGCAAAGAATAATACTGTGGCATTGAGATTTCTGCAGGCAGGCTGCCTAGGGCTCAACAGAGAAATTCACAGGCCACCAGAGTGTTGGGAGAGTCCCAGCCCATTCCAAAGAAAAAAAAGAGATCGATTTGTGATATATAATTTTCTTTTTGTGATAAACAATTTTTTATTGTTTTATTTCCTTCAGCTGTGCCTTGTGGGACCAAGGACAGAGAAAGATCAAGATAGAAATGATAGAGAAGGGAGGGAAAAGGAGGAGGAGGAGAGAAAAACAGAGAGAGAAGGAAAGATTAAGAGGAAGAAAATGCTGGGCTACAGAATAAACACACTGAAAAGTGACTCGCTTACAAATAATATATATATTAGAAATACGTCAACAAATATTTATAATGTCCCTGTAGTGTGCATAGTGTGAAGTAACTCATAGCTAGTATGTAGACTCCTTTTAACTATTGTGTTTAAAAATTACGTGCAGGCTAATAAATTATTAACTCAAACAAATACAGAAATAGTTCCCAGAAAGTAATAATTTGAGTTTTAAATGTGAAGGATTAGAAAAAAGAAACAATTCATATCTTAACCAACACTGACAAGTAGTATTCACAGGATTACTTGGTTCTCTTGACTAACAGAGAGTTAGTGTGCTAAATCAATTTAAATAATTATACAATGCATTAACATTTAGGGGTTTGAGGGTGGTTTGCTCATTTGTGGTGACAACTTCTCTGCCCAGTTTGGAAACACTCTTGTGTTACTCCTCGATTTACCCTGCGGTCACGTATTGTTATTATGACCCTTTTACCCAACAAATCCCACAGTGCTTGAGTGATCTACCAGAAGTCACATGTCTAAGAAGTGGTGACTCATGTCTTCAGACTGCAGGCCACGTGGGCCTTCCACTATGCCATGCTGCCCGCAACACAGTTCCACTGGAATTATTTCCTATTTTGATAATGGACTGCAAATTTGAGCAGATTATTATACAGTGCTCTCTTCCAGCTGCATTAGGCCGCAAAGAGCCTGGGAAAAGCATCCCAACTCTAGCCCTTGTTCTATCAGCCTGTCTCACCTTAATCATGTACTCTTCCTAGGCCTCACTTTCCCTGTTTATAAAATAAGGGGTAATAAAACCTTCCATCTCTCAGGGATGAGTGTTTTAAGGACAAATTAGATCACTTATGAGAGATGCTTTATGTTTTTTAGAAGAAAAGTACATGGCCAAGTAACATTTTTCACCATAATCATCTAATATATCATAAAAACCAATGCTGCAAAGGTAATTAAATATGTGGCTTTGATAGAGGAGTTGAAAGGAATGAAAAACTGATGAAAATAAAAATAGTTATCTTGGTGACTGGAATGGTATTACCTTATAAGGGCATTTCTGAGCCTGTGGTTCACTAAGACAGTTTGTTATTAAAAACAAGATGAGTATCTATAGCTCCATTAATTGTGTTGCAAGCGAAAATCCAGATTAATCTAAGAGTAAAAGTAAAATTTGTAACATAAAATATCAGTGGTCTGTTCTTATTAAACTGGTATGTCAGGATCCTACAACAAATGAAATATTTGGAAAAGGCCAGGAATGGATCAGTCAAAATGATTCAAGAATTAGGAAGCAGAACCTGTTAAGGAAAGGTTGAAGGGACAGAATAAAGTAGAAGATAAAGCCGAAGGATGAGAGAAATATGAGAGGCAGATGGTGACTGGAGGACAGAATGAAAAGAAATCGGTTTAAATTATGACTAGAGGATTATAGGTATTGCCCAAGGGGGACCCTGATGCTTCTGAGGGTTGTAAGCTACTGGAATGTACTATTGATTGGATTTATGGAACCTCTTTTTTTTTCCTGGAGATATATTCAATAATAGGCCACCTTTCCATCTCAGCAAATTACTGGAGGCTGTGGATGAAAGGGTACATTTTATCATATATTGTAGTTATGCCCTAAGATAATTAAATTTGGGAATGGAATACTTCAGTATGTGAAGTATCGCTATCACTAGAAGGGCCGCAGTATTTCAGGACCCCAATCAAATGCTACTGGGCATATTAAGTAAAGGCACATGTTCCACTTTAAAGAAAAAAAAATGCAGTTACAGAATTCTGACTACCTTAGCATTGGCATCAGAAAAATCTCCCCATAATCAGCACCTGTTGTGACAAGATACTGGAGGTTATAGGATTAGCCACACTGTAGTACCTTATGCAGCACCTTTGTACCCCAAATGGCAAAGAGAACTGGATGCTTTCTTTAATAATTATCAAGTTTATAAAAAGCAGTAATTATATAATCCATGAATATTTCAAAATAATTAATATGTTTTAAACACACCAGTAGTTAGAGTAAACAAATAATTTGGCATAGACTAGAATATTACGTAAACATAGTTATTCAGTGTACATTATATGCCCAATGGCTGCTTGAATTGATTAAGGCATGTAAAGCAGCCTGGGTTGCAATCTTGTTTTGGTTACTTTTATTAAGCTGGCATGGAAAAAAATTAAAAATATAAGCTTTTGGTTTGTGTTAAGAAAAAGAATAGGTCAGATGAATAATGAGTCATCTCTGTTATTGAAGTTCTTATTTTTCATCTTAACTCCAATTTTGTTTTCTAGCCAACACCAGAGCATCTGTACTTAGATGCCTCAGTATATCCTGGACCCAATGCCATACCCAATTTTGTGTCCCATTTCATCTGTCCAGTGACACCACCATGATGTTTTGGTGTTGTCTATGTTTGAAGTGTTCTTCCCCCCACCACTGGGTGTGCCTATCAAAATCCCTACTCGTTTTTTAAGCTCCAACTCAAAACCCCTTTCTCCAATCCCATCCTCACCCCTGATTTGGTAAGACAGGTTCCCGCATTGGACACACCCGTGCTGCTTCTCTCATGCCCTCTTGTTGCTGCTTATCAGAACCTGGCTGTGTTGTAGTTCTCTCTCTTATCCTTAATCCTTCTACTTTTCATCAGGAGCATTTTGAAGGCATTGATGTCTTACTTATCTTTGTCTTCTCGGCAAAGCCTAGTTATCTTTCACATACTGGGCGCTTACTAAATATCTGTTGAGTTGGCTTTACCCCCTGCCTCCTCTTTACCCGCCTTCTCCAGAGTCCTGTTTCATGTCTTTGAACTGAATGTTTCTGGCCACTCCCGCTTTGCCGTCCTGGTCTGTGCCTCTCTTGGTGATCTGTGGCTGAATTCCTACTCCAGCTACCTCATCTGAGCCTGCTGGGCTTCCTTGGCAGTTTCACCCTCTCCTGCCAAGCTTTGGGAACCCTATTAAAATCCCAGAGCTACAATTCAGCAGCTCAGGGAACTTTTCCATCCATTGGTTCCATTCCATGTCCCCATATTTGCTTTGGGGTTCCTAGTTTTGGACTTGTTTCCCCATATAAGGGATACAAATACATCCTGTATTTGGCCTCTCTGGCTAAATCTATCATGTCATTGCCCAAGCTGGACAACTGTTGGCTTTTTTTTTTTAATTTAAGCAAAGAGCATTAAAAAATTATTTGCTCCTTGAATTTCTTTCTTTCTTTTTTTTTTTCAGAGATAGAGTCTCACTCTGTCACACAGGATGGAGTGCAGTGGTGAGATCATAGCTCACTGCAACCTTGAACTCAAACTCTCAAACTCCTGGGCTCAAGCAATCCTCCTGCCTCAGCCTCCCAGAGTGCTGGGATTACAGGTGTAAGCCACTATGCCTGGCCCAGCTGTTGGCTTTGTGTCCCATCTCAGTTCTACCCAGGAACTGGCTCTTGGTTCTACTCCCCTGCATTTGTTACAGCGCAAACGCAAGGCTGGCCCCCACCCCTTACCATCCAGTGTACTCCAGATCCTAATAGGGTTCAGAGTTTTGCACTCCCCCTTGTAGGGAGGGGAATTATGGCCCCTGTACAGCCAGCAAGTCAGCTTCTTACACCAACATCCAAGACCCTCCATAATCTGCCCTTGCCCTGTCTAGATGAGCTTCTCTGCCATGTCCTGTCAGACAGCCCCCTCTTTGCAGTGAGGCTATTCTTGTTGACTCTTGAGGATGGCAGACTCATCCCCCATTGGGGTTTTGCTTATACTGAGATGGTCCCTCATCTAGAACACCCTCCTTCTTACTTTCGTGTTTTCATAACAATTCCTTTAGGTCTCAGTTAAGGGTCTCCTCTCTCTGTGATGCTTTTATGTGACAATTCAAACCACCTGATTTTTCTCCTTCTTACCCACACGTAGTACCTATGATTTTAGCCTTGATTGAATTGTTATCTTCTGATTATTCCAGCAATGGGCATATCATTTTACCAGTTGGCTTATAAAGGTCTCCCAAGGAGAAGAATTTCAAATATTCCAAGAACTTCTAATTTGTCATTGTACCTTCCTCAGAAAATATATACATATGTGTGTGTGTATACAACACACACACATATGTATATTAGTATATGCCACACATGACACTAAATGCTGTACATTAATTATTTAATTTAACTTACACAACTAGTGTTGCCAGATAAAATATAGGATGCAAATAATGCATTCTATAATATCCTAAAAATTATTATTCTAAAAATTAATTATTGTGTATCTTATGTTCAAATTTAACTGAGTATCCTGTATTTTAATTTGATAATTTTAGCAACATTTTACACAACATTCCTAAGAAATAGGTATTTATTTCATCCAGTCCTTTATAAATGAGGAAACTGAGGCTCAGAGGCATTGCATAATTTCCCCAGAGCTAGACTTCAGATTAAATCTGCTTGTCTGAAAAGGCATGTGTTCTCTAAGCATTATACTTAGCTTGGAAAATGTGAAATAACATGATGGGACATACCATGACATGACACCCTTCAGGATAACCAAAATTCCATCTGTTTTAAAGGAGTGAATTACATAACCTCCAGATCATCTTCAGATCTTCTATTGCTAGGTAAAAGACCCATTCAATAGTTGGAAAATGCAGTACTCTAAATACTGTTTTAATGTAGGAATGGAACTCTTTGAGTGCAAAAGCAAAATCTAAGTCCAAAGCTTAGCCACTGTCTTTTGGCAGAATCTTTGGGGTTTTCTAGATATAAGATCATATCATCAGCAAAGAGCGATGGTTTGACCTCTTCTTTCCCCATTTGGATACACTTGATTTTCTTCTCTTGCCTGATTGCCCTGGCTAGGACTTCCAGCACTATGTTGAATAGAAGTGGTGACAGTGGGCAACCTTGTCTGGTTCCTATCCTAAGCGGGAATGCTCTCAGTTTTTGCCCAGTTAGTATGATGTTGGCTGTGGGTTTGTCATATATGGCTTTTATAATATTGAGATATATTCCATCTATGCCTGTTTTGTTAAGAGTTCTTAACATAAAAGGGTGCTGAATTTTGTCAAATGCTTTTTCTGTGTCTGTTTAGAGGATCATATGGTCTTTGTTTTTGCTTCTATTTATGTGGTGAATCACATTTATAGATTTGCATATGTTGAGCCATCCTTGCATCTCTGGGATAAAGCCCACCTGGTTGTGGTGGATTATTTTTTGATGTGCAGCTGAACTTGGTTTGCTAGAATTTTATTGAGAATTTTTACATCTATATTCATAAGGGATATTGGTCTGTAGTTTTCTTTCTTTGTTGTGTCCTTTCCTAGCTTTGCTATCAAGGTGATATTGGCTTTGTAGAATGTGTTGAGGAGGACTCCTTCCTTCTCGATGTTATGAAATAAATTTCTTCAGTATAGGTACCAGTTCTTCTTGGTATGTCTGGTAAAATTCAGCTGTTAAACCATCTGGTCCAGGACTTTTTTTTGTTGGAAGATTTTTTATATCTGCTTTAATTTCAGTAGTTGATATTGGTCTGTTCAGGAGTTCTATTTATTCCTGATTGAGCCTAGGGAGGTTGTGTGTTTCCAAGAATTTGTCCATTTCCTCAACATTTTCAAGTTCATGTGCATAGAGATTTTTTATAGTATTCAGAGATGATATTTTGTATTTGTGTGGTATCAGTTGTAATATCTCCCTTTTCTTTTTTGATTGAGCTTATTAAGGTCCTTTCTTTTCTGTTTCTGGTTAATCTAGCAAAAGGCCTGTCAATTTGGTTTATCTTTTCAAAGAACCAACTTTTTGTTTTATTAATCTTCTGTATAAATCTTTTGAAATCGATTTCATTTAGTTCTGCTCTGACCTTAGTTATTTCTTTTCTTCTGCTGGGTTTGGGATTGGTTTGGCCTTTCTTTTCTGATTCCTTGAGATCATTCATTAGATTGTTAATTTGTGATCTTTCTGTCTTTTGCATGTAGGCATTTAAGGCTATGAATTTTCCTCTTAGGACTGCTTTTGCAGAGTCCCACAGATTTTCTTCTGTCTCCTTTGTCATTTAGTTCCAAGAATCTTTTTATTTCCATCTTAATTTCCTCCTTGACCTAATAATCACTCAGCAGTAGGTTGTTTAATTTCCATAGTTTTGTGTAAAGATGAGTGTTTCTGTTGGAATTGATTTCTAATTTTATTCCACTGTGGTCTGAGAAGATACATGTATAATTTCTATTTTTTTAAATTTGTTGACGCATGTTTTCTGGCCTAGAATGTGATCAATCTTAGAGAATGCTCCATGAGCTGATGAGAAGATTGCATATTTAGTAGTTTTGGGGTAGAAGCAATCACAGCAACAACAAAAATAAATAAATGGGACCTGATCAAACTAAAAAGCTTCTGCACAGCCAAGGAGACAATCAATAGAGTGAATTGACAACCTACAGAATGGGAGAAAATATTTGTGTGCTATACATCCAATGAAGGGCTGATAAACAAAATCTACAAAGAACTCAAGCAATTCAGCAAGAAAAAAATCAAATAATTCCATTAAAAAGTGGGCAAAAGACATGAGCAGAAACTTTTCAAATGAAGATAGACTAATGGCCAACAAACATGAAAAAATACTCAACATCTCTAATCATCAGGGAAATGCAAATCAAAACCACAGTGAGATATCACCTAACTCTAGTGAGAATGGCTCTTATCAAAAAGTCCCAAAACAACAGATGCTGGTATGGATGTGGGGAGAAAGGAACACTCATACACTGTTGGTGGAACTGCAAACTAGTACAACCTCTATGAAAAGTAGTGTGGAGATACCTCAAAGAACTAAAAGTAGACCTACCATTTGATCCAGCAATCCCACTACTAGGTATTTACCCAAAGGAAAAAAAGACATTTTATAAAAAAGACACTTGCACTCAAATGTTTATAGAAGCACAGTTCACAACAACAAAGATGTGTAAACAACCCAAGTGCCCATCAATACATGAATGGATTAATAAAATGTTGTATATGTATATCATGGAGTACTACTCATCCATAAAAAATGGTGAACTAATACCTTTTGTAACAATCTAGATTGAACTGGAGACCATTCTTCTGAGTGAAATATCACAAGAATGGAAAAGCAAACACTACATGTACTCAATACTAAATTGGAACTAATCAATCAACACTTATGTGCACATATGGAAGTAAAATTCAACAGAAATGAAGCAGGTGAGTGGAGGGTGGAGGGGATGGGTAAATTCACCCCTAACAGGTACAATGCTCACTATCTGGGTGATTGACACACTTATAACTTTGACTCAAACTGCACAAAAGCATATTATGTAACCAAAACATTTGTACCCCCGTAATATTCTGGAGGGGAAAATAACTTAGCCACTGTAAGTACTATAGGAAGTGCTAAAGAAAAAATATATTGTACATGATAAGGCACCTTTTAAATACTCTTTTAACAGCTTGGTATTTCACTAATATACTTCCCTGTAAACATTGGTTTCCTTTATTAGACTGTTATTGCAGTGAAATTACATTAGCACTTTGCAGAACATTTTTTTCAAAAAAACACCTATCTCCTACAATTACATTAAATTAAATTTAATTCAGGCTCCCTTGTCTAAAAGAAAATATCTTTGCATTTAGTGGATCTAATTAGCATTACACAAACATTTCCCATTCAGGGAGGGGACTTGGAATATTCTCCTTGAATAGAGAAATTCATTTCCCTATTAATGGGGAAGAACAGGGAAAAAGTGTAAGGAGCTTTATAAGATAGCTTGTTTCTTCCTTTGTCTTTCCTGCTTTCTGCTGGGTGAAGGCAGGGATTTGGTGGAAAGCTTTGCATTGGGCTGGTCTATGGAAACCAGACTTAATGGGGGGAAAGTGGAGGTTTGTATCCTCTTAACTATGATACTAATGTATTAGTTCAGATATGACCAACCTAAGATAACATTCCTGACATAGTCTGCCTTGAGGAACCTTAGCAAAACTGCAAAGTGGAAATATGCCTTTTTGGCCGCCTTGTCTCCCATTCTGAGCCTTTCTCCCCCTCTGCCCCTCTCTTTGCCCACAGCTCTCTTGATGACCTTTGGTCTGGAGAGTTTGCCACTTTACCCAATCCTACCACCATAGTTCCAAAAGGACCTCTTGTACCTTTCAGCATCAGGCCACACCCCCATTGTCCCTGTTGTTGATATTGGTGGAGCCAAGGTTCTGTTTAATTTGTCTAATATGTGAATTCCTCCCAGGCAGCTTCACATCTGTAGGTGCGTAGAAATGAGGTTACCTGATTCTACTTGCCTGTAGAATATGGTTTCAAACAGTGTATTGAAAACCAGAAAGGCAGCAGCAGAAGTATTTCAACTGAGGCATATAGGTTAGACAGCTTAAAGTTCTGATTGGTACTAAACAAAGAAAAGTACAAGTTTTGTGGCAAGGCAAGGATTGTCCTTAGATAGAACAGGGTTTGAATTCCATCTGGGTGACCTCAGGCAAGTTTCATAAACTCTCTGATTCTCAAATATAGCTGCCTTTCTGTGTTTCTGAGAAGATTAAGGGAAATGATATGGCTGGGCTTGCTTTGAATCTCCCTAAATAATAGCTACTATTGTCATATTTATTATATATGATGACTAAGATCGGGCATGCCATTCATCCCATCAGCTGTTTGCCCATAGCTTCATCAGCTCCCTCCCAGGGCACTTTGGCAACAACATTGGTGATCATAGTGGTGGATCTTAGATTCTGCAAAGATTCCTTCTTTGTATTTTTAATTATTTTTTAAAAATCAATTTAACTGTGATTCATAGAGTTTATTGAAGTGGTTTTTATGGTACAGAAAACTTTTCTTGTGACTTGACATTTAGCTAATTCTGCTCCTGAAAGTCTGAAGAAACACATTTGGGGCCTTTTTTTCTTTTTTAAAATTTTTTGCCTCATCATCTTATTGCCCAAATGCTCCTTAACTCGTTTGTACAGCCAAAGATGACGGCATATGTTGAGTTAGTGTTTCACTTTGTGGCCATGTTAGTGTCATCTATTTGTGAAACAGTTATATCCAGGAATATGAAATAGAGGTTGAAACAGAGGTCTTCACCAGGCTACCGACAAGATGATGGTGATGGTAGAAAGGGAGTGGAGAATGCATATATTTTAATTCTTCGATAGCCTGTGATCCTCACAGAGGTCTGTGTGGTAACTATTTATAAACCAGAATTTTTCCTTAGGGACCACTTCATTTTCTAAACATGCTGAAGAACATTTTCAAAGATTGAAAAAAAATTTTTTTTAAAAAGACTGAATGGTAGAAAATTAAGTCATTATCTCAGCTGGAGAGCAGTATTTTGCCTTGAGCTGTGTTTTCAATAGCCTGTAGAATTAACTTAGATTATTTGAGCTAGAGATTTGTAATTTAAAATGATATCCCTTTGTATTTATGTAGAAGGCTTCATTTTAGGAATGCTAGCTGCTAAAAAAAAAATACCCTATCTAATATCCTGTGGGAAAAGAGAAAGATAGAAGTGATAATAGCAGTCATTGACATTGCAGTTATTGGGAGAGTAATTAATATTTGCAAATCCTTGATAACCAAGATACCCTAGATTCTGTTGTTATGATGTAGACATTTCTATAGACATGACGGATTGAGGAACTGGAAGGAGTTATGGCTGGATATGATAATGAGTTTCATTTTTAATGTTTCAAATATAAACTTAATTTTGTGCCGTCCTATGTTTGCATCATCAACATTCTTGCCGGGACATCTTAAGGTAAAAACATGAAATGTACAAAATTGCACAACAGATTCCCTATTAGTTTATGTCTGCCTGGATTAGTGGCTATGTGAATCTTCTTTCCAAGCCAAAAAGCTGGGCTGAGCTACCCCGTGTCTTAAAATGGTTCTCATCAGGGACATCTCTCGTAGCACTACCCGCAGGTGCTGTTCTAAGTGCTTTACGTATGTGAGTGAACACATTAATCCTTATAGCAGTCTTGTAAGGTAGGTGCATGGTTTCTGGTTTAAAGATGGGGAAACAGAGGCACAAAGAGGTATAGTCAATTGGCTGAGTTTTCTTATTTAGTAAGTAGCAGTTTCAAGATTCATACCCAGGAATTTTGATTCCAGATCCCATGCTCTTAGCCATTATTCTCTGTTGCCTCTTTTCTCTGTGTCCCTATCCTCCTTTTCCTCTTCCTTCTCCTCCTCCTCCTTTTTCTTTTCCTCCCATGAAATTCACCATGCGTATTACCACCCCCAAAAAGCAATTCCTTCCTCCCTCCCTCCTTCCCTTCCTTCCTTCCATTTCAGTAAAAAATAAGCAGGCCCAAGTAAAGGGGGGTGGCTGGGTGGGGTAGGTCCCACTCCAAGAAGGTTCCTGAGCAGGGTGGCCCCTGAGATCTGAGCCACAGGGAGGAAAGTACAGGGAGGAGTGGCAGCCAGTCATGTCAGGAGATGATTGGTGACATGCTGGAGATTGAGCAAGTAAGTCAGTGGATAATGGAAACCAGTTTTTTTTTCCCCATCAGAGAAGGATGCTGCAAATAGAAAGGGGAAGGTCAGAATGACTCTTGTGATGTTGAGTTAGAGTTAGAGGTATTAGCGTGTTTCTGAGGTATGTGTTTAGCTATAGAAATAAATATAGATTCAAGGGTTTGTGTGTGTGTGTGTGTGTGTGCGTGTGTACACAGAAAAGACATTCTTTAGCTCTCTCCAGGGGGAAGACCTGGGAGTAGTGGCACCCTCGTAGCCATAAGCGTACCTAGAGCTTAGCCTGCAGTCCTCAAAAATGAGGTCATGAAGGCCCAGGAGGACGGAAGAATGTCTTCTTGGATGAAGAAGCCATTCGGTGCCACATGTAATCCCAGATTGGATTCTTTTACTGTAAAAGAAAGTATTAGGACAACTAGTCAAATTTTGAATGAAGTCTCTGAATGGAGGATATATGAGAGCTCTTTGTACTCTTCTCGTAACTTTTCTCTAAGTTTGGAAATATTTTCAAATAAAAACTAAAAGAAAGAAATAATAATGGCCCAGGTAGTAGTTGTCTTGTTACCCTCTAGTTCTTTTCGTCAGTAAATTTAAAATTTTGGAATTTAACCAAGTCCCATGAATCAGGAATTATTAAACTCTACTAATCATGGATTAAAACAAGTCTCTGTTAATTGGAAATAATGAGTCTGAATAATGGCGATATTTTTATGTTCTTTCTTTTGGGAACATACTTTGATTCACTGAAATGTCATGCTTTTAAGAAATGGGCTGCATTTCAGCAACCTATTTCCCTGAATTGCTTTTGTAAAATCATGTTTCTGAATGATACTAACTGGAGAGGTTTTTAGAACATAGGGTCCAAATAATTAAGGGAAAGGTGCTTTTCTTGCCTGGGAATAATTTCAAATATGAGAAGCATGGCAGAAATGAGATGTACAAAGCCACACAACAGATTTCATATTAGTATATGTTTGCCTCGATTGGTAGCTGTGAGAATCTTCTTATAGCTGATTTTCTTCTCCTTACGTGACTTTCTTCCAGAAATGGGCAAACATCAATATGATAATTTCTAAAGGTTTTTAGTTTTATGTTAAATAGGGCCTACTTTTATAATCCTCTTAAATTCAAATGGATTCAGTAAATTCTATTTAGTATCCTCAAGACAGGGACCCTGATCTGTGGAAGGTGAGGTATTTAATCACACTAAACTAGTTATTGGTATAATTTTATTATAGTGGATCCCATGTACCACCTATTCTTTTGTCTCCAATAGCCAGGGTTAGACTGTTTTAAATTTTTTACTATTATTTAAAAGGTGCTGTGATCAACATCCTTGTAAACTAATCTTCTTTTATTTTCCTCTTAAAATAAATTCCTGGAATTTAGACTTGTAGGTCAAAGGAATGTGCATTTTTGAGGCTTTTGATAAATGTTGCCAAATTATTTGTAGTTACACAAACTAAAATGCCCCACACCCATATTAACTATTTAAGGTCTTTGTAATATGAAAAACCTTGCAATGTAGTATATTTAACTTCTCAAAATAAAACTTTGAGTTTGAATATTCCATTGTGTTCCTAGAATGGTGAGTCTGTGGATCCTAGGCGATACCATGGTACTTGAGAACCTAGAACTTCTCATTCTCAGGGAGGCTTCAGAGAATCTGTGATTGTAAACTCTGGCCCCTGAATCATGTGTTGGAGGGCAAATGTGGAATGTGATCCTCCTCCCCTTTAAGAAAACTTGGCCCTTCTTGCCAATTCTTTGCTTTTTTTTTTTAAAGGGGTAGGCCAAATATTGGGGGCAAAATCTCCCCCCTTTCCATTTTAAGCCTTTTTCTGACCTTATGTAAAGCCAAAACTCAACAAGGAGCACATTTGTTCATTTTTCCTGAACAGTGGAATTAGAACAAGGTCTACCACCAACACTGACTATTACCCCTCCGTTTATTCCAAGTCTGTTTTAAATCCCCTCACCACTTTCTCCGAGTCTCCTAAAGACTTTCAGGTCTTTAGGCAGTCAGCCTCCCACCTTGCTTTACCCTCAAGACGACAACTGTATGGGTCTACGGATTTCCCAAGTTCTGACCTTTCCCAAGAGGTTTGTGCCTGAGACTTGGAGAGTGTGCATATTTTCAACAGTGGTGTCTTTTTCCCACCATTTGCCTTGAGCCTGTTTTTAGAACAACAATGTTTCTAATGATGGCCTCTGTTGCTATTCCTTTTTGATATCATTTTGGCCTGACTCACACATTTTTCACTTGCTTTTTGCTATAAGATGCTGTTCCAGAGCAGAGATGAAATGTTTTCTTTTTCCAGTAACTTGCAAGTGTGGTACATCCATTAACTCCAGTTACACATGTAGCAGAATGTATTATTGTTATTGGCAGTGACCTCATTGATTAATTACAGGCTGACCCTCTTGACAACTGCCTACTGATTTTACTTCCTTAGTGATTAGTTCCAACACTGCTTATGCAGTTGGAGTAAAGGAGCCTTACAATAATAGTCCTAGTTTGGAACACTCTTTGCTCTACTGACGTTAATTAACAAAACACTCCACAAAGAAAATGGGTATTTATTCTGTTGTAGACGAAAAGGGTTAAGAGACTTGCTGCAGACTGTTCAGTGAGTCACTGGTACCCATCACATGGGATGAGAAGGAAATCAGCCATTCTTGTTTTAGACCTTAGCCACATGGGTTTGGGTGGAATGAAGGTAGCAGAAGATCCACAGAAGAGCAAATGATATGCGTCACATGTCCCACAAAATATGATTATCCGCAGCCTGGTTCCCACACTGAATCTAGACAGAAAGATTCAGTCACCCTCCAATAGTGTGGGGGGAGATTCCTTTTAGGGAAATAATGAGGAATTATATTAATCAGGGTAAAAATTGAGCTGTCATAACAAAGATACTCCCAAAGGGCAGTGGCATAATGAAGACAGAGTTTATTTCTCTTTAATGTGACAGGTCTGAGGTGACAGTCCAGGCTGATGGGGTGGCTCTATTTTGTACAATCAATCAAAGACAAGGATTTCTCCATGTTGTGCTACGCACCATCTCCTTGGGTGCCATCTTTTCATCCACGTTTGATGCTGGGTCATAGGCGCGTTCATGTTCTTGCTCATGAAATAGGAAAGAGAGGAACTCCAGGGCACATGGCTTGACTTTCACATTGAAGATGACCTGGAAGTTGCATTCCGTTGGCCTGAAGTAGCCATACCCAGCTGTAACAGAGGCTGGGAGGTGTGTGTGGTTTCCAGTGGAGCAGCCATGATTTCCCATTACCATGAAAGAAGAAAACAGATAGTGGTGAGCAAGTGGCAGTCTCTACCACAGATTCATGTGTTAGTACTTCTCCTTTGCTATTGAAAGTTTTGTTAAAGGGTAGATGACTAGCACGTATAGGCACTCAATATATATTTGTTGAATGAGTTGCTTCAGGTATGAACAAATAAAGCAAATTCAAGTTTACAGATACTAAGTCCTGAACGTGTATAAATACTTACTACCTAGGTACAAGTTTTTCCCCCTAATTTAATCATGCTGCTTACTTAAGCCTAAATTTGTTCACTTGCTCAGCAAAGTGCATATATCCTATTTGCTTTACTCAACTTTTTTCCTTGAATGAGTTTTGATGGTCTCTATCTCTGTCTCTCTCCCTCTCTCCACATAAATAGCATTCTTTCCTCTCAGATCTCAATAACAGAGAGATGACACATATAACTGAGACCTAATTGAGGCTATTCATATTGTGAAGCTGCTGTCTACTTCTATATCAAGCACCATTTGTCATAAAAGGATGCTTAAATACAGGAAATCAATCTTGTACCAACAGCAAGTACATGGAACACCAGCCTGCTACCTCAAACTGATACAAATGGATGTCTGGATGCTCTTCTTTAGCCCAAATGGCCTAAATTAAATTTCAGTAGATTTTTAAATTAGAAGAAACTTATCTCCCTATTGAGCTTCACCTTTTTCCTCATTGTTTTCTCTTGGTGTCATTTAATGTCATTTCAATAAATATTCTTCAAGAAGCTGCTTGGATTTGAGTTCTGTGTATGAGTCAAGTGCTTAGGAGGTGAAGGCTGACACATTGAGAATTATTCTAGTCCAAGGAACTTAGCCATAAGTAGTATAATCAAGGTATAAGCCATATACTGTAGGAGTACAGGGGAGGGACAGATTAATTCAAAATGAGGAAGTCTGGTGCAGGCTGCTTGAGAGAAGGAAGATTTGAACTTGTCTTTTAAACCTTAGATTGGCTCATATTATAGGAAGGCTGTGCCTTGCAGGAAGAAGAGCGGCAATACAGAGATGGAAAAGTTTAGAAAGAGAGCGCCCTGGTGTGTTTGGAGGGGGCTTGCTGGTAAGTGAGAAAAACGACATCAGTAGGTAGAACCCAAATGGTGGATGGCTAAAAAAAGCATCTGAGAAATTATGTGAAAGGAAGTGATCAGGCTCTCAAAAATACAATTTCCCATCATAAAATCAAACTCAGATTTTAATTAGTGATCACTACTTCTATCAAATCCTAAAAATAGCTGACTGAATACAAAGAAATTAAAGAAAAGAGTACTCAAAAACTAGTGTGTTTATTGATTGGTAGAAAAGTCCTCTGTGTACATGGTAATCTCCTAGTCTGGTTGGGTACAGGTGTTTCCATAAACAAGAGCTTATTGCTTATTCATTATATGCTGAGCGTAGTTTGCTGATGCAGAGGGTCACAAACGAAGGAGATACATATAGCAGACATTTGTTGTTTTTTTGCCTACATCCTTTGCTGTTTCTCGTCTTTTGTTGACAACCCTCTATCTCAGTATATGTGGTCAGATGAGCTGGGGTTTTGATACAGAGCCTATATTGTACTAAGTTGGTTACAAGGGAAAATAGATTTGAAATTGAGAAGGGGTCAACACAGACCCATTTTCACTACTGTATGGATAATTCAAACACAAGCCCAATTAGTTTGACGTCTGTGTGTATTCTCAGTCAAATACAAGTGGGCAAGCTAATGGCCTGGACAGTTTGTGTGTGTGGAGGGGGGGTGGTCTCCAAAATGCTAATTCAAATGCAGGACCCTTTGAAAGAAGCCTATTACCAAGCCAAATGTAAATTTACCTGTTCTAGGAACAAAGCAATAAGACCCATTTAAAGTACTTAAGATGGCCTTCTGGCTTTGAAAATGTGGCTTTGGTGACCTCCTATCCTCTTAGGCTGAAGTTTAATATCCCTCTTCTCTGAAATAAAAGCCAGGATAGCTTATGGTTCCTAATGGGCCCCTGTGCTTGCCACAAATGGGGCTTTCTGCATTGGGTTGGTTTCCTCGGTACAGGCCTTACTTATATGTAGCCCTGTGAGAGAGGAACATTTAGAGAGAGGTGATTTGGGAAGTATTTGGGAACACTGTGATATGTATTCATGTATTTCTATCAATCCAAAGAGTATATTAGTTTAATGTAAACAACCACATCTGTAACAACAACAGCATAGCAGACAAGACACTTAGTGGGTTAATTATGTCACTCTTAATCTCCTTATTTCCCCTGTAATGTTATCTTTACAGTAAGAATTTTTATGTCTAATGCAGTTTCACTATTGCAGAGACTAGTAGAAATACCAAGCCAATTTTTGCTAAAGTATAAGCCTACCAGCTGTTTTACAAAGCTCATGACAGGAGCTTAAAATATTTTTACTCCCCAAAAGGCATAGAATTTTATCATTTTAGCTGCAGGCAGAATAGCAAGAATCTAGCTTCTGACACATGAATTGTTGCAAAGGAAAATGAACATTTTCTATCTCTGTTTCTTTGGACCTGTCTTGTTTCAACAGTGGTTAAACTGAAAGAGTGGACTGTCTGGCCATTTATTCAGTATTCATTCTTAGGCTTTAAGGATACAGAGCAAGACAGTTCCATTAGTCTTATGGTCAAGGAACATGTATCATTTTTAAACTTGTCTAGTCACTAACTCTTTTGTAGACAATATTGCCCAACAATAGGTCAGGAATCTTCTAATTAAGTTTTTTTTTTTAAATGTGAACCACTTTTTGATACCAATTAAAACAAACTATATTTGAAAACATTTACTTGTGAGATAATTGAACATTTGAGCACTGATGGATATTTGATGATGTTAAGGAATTATATTTCTTTGGTATTGTGGATATTTTGTTTGTTTCCATAGACTTTATTTTTTTAATTGTGGTAAAATATACATAACATAAAATTTACCATCTTAACTATTTTTTAAGTTGGAAATTCAGTAGTATTAAGTACATTAACATTGTTGTACAACCAATCTCCAGATTTCATCTTGCAAAACTGAAATCCTATATTCATTATGCAACTCTTCATTCTCCCCTCCTCTAGGCCCAGGCAACCACTTTCTGTCTCTATCAATTTGAATTTGACTACTCTAAGTACCTCATATAGTGGAATCATACAGTATTTGTCTTATTGTGACTAGCTTATTTCATTTAGGATAATGGCCTCAAGGTTCATCCATGTTGTAGCATGTGTCAGAATTTCCTTCCTTTTAAAGGTTGAATAATATTCCATTGTGTGTGTATATACCACATTTTGTTTATCCATTCATCTGTCAATGGACATTTTGGTTGCTTCCACCTTTTGGCTACTGTGAATACTACTGCTATGAACATGCATACACTGCTGTGAATAATGCAGCTGTGAACATGGGTGATATTTCTTTGAGTTTCTGCTTTCAGTTTTGGGGGGTACATACCCAGAAGTGGAGTTTCTGGATCATATGGTAATTCTATTGAGGCATTGTCATACTGTTTTTCGTAGCAGTTATACCATTTTATATTCCCGTCAACAGTGTTACATGAGTTCCAGTTTCTCCACATACTCACCAACGCTTGCTATTTTCTGTTTGTGCTTTTTAAAATTTTTGCTGGGAGCCATTCTAATGGATGTGAGGTGGTCTAATTCCATTTATGGAGTGCCCACTGGGTGAAGGACCCTGAGTTAGGTTGTACCTGCTGAGAGTATTTTCTTTACAGTCAGTTGACAGATCAACAATTATCTAGTGGCATCAGCTAACTATCAGGGGTTCCTGTATCTTCCACATTCTAGAAAGGTAACTAACATAAAGCTAAGAGTCTGCAGCACTGACCCTGTGGCAAGATGTAGCACTCTTTTTATTTATTTCTTTATTTTTGAGACAGAGTCTCGCTCTGTCGCCCAGGCTAGAGTGCAGTGGTGTCATCATAGTTCACACTGCACCAGGCTAATTTTTCTATTTTTTTGTAGAGACAGGGTCTCGCTCTTGCTCAGGCTGGTCTCAAACTCCTGACCTTAAGGGTTTCTCCCGCCTCGGCCTCCAGAGTGCTAGGATTACAGGCGTGAGCCACTGCGCCTGGCCTGCTTTTTAACAAGGCTTCACATGAAAGAAGTCCCAAGATTATGAGCAGATTCTATTTAAAATGTATTCCTAATCTCTTACTGGAATGTATATCAGTATAACATAATGATTACATTCCCTAGCTAGGCCAGGAAAGCCTACTGAAGCAAAAAAAAAAAAAAAAAAAAGATAACTAGGTATGGTAGATTTTTGTTATAAAGCATTATTTCAGTCAGCTATGTTCCCACTTCTAGCTTGTAATGCCAGAAACACAAGCTCCCTACTCTACATTGCACACATGCCCTTAACAAAACAGGAGGAGCAGGGGCCCTTTCTCCCTGACCCTCCTTTTCCCCATTTATCTGCAGGGTACATGTCACAGTGGGGGGCTCAGCACGAGAACCAGAAAGAGGCTGAAGTCCAGTCAGGATTCAAGAGGCTGGGGGTGGGTGTGCACATTTGGATTTGATGCAGTCTCCCTCATTCCCCAGGTCTTCTGAACCATGAAACAAAGGCCATTTTTCACCTTTGTGTATTAATTCCCCTGTTACCTTAATCATCCATTCACTTATCAGTCAGCCTGCCAGACTGTTATTGAACACATCTTTTCAGTACCTAGTATGCGTCAGGCACTGTGCTGGACACAGTGGGGAAAAGGACAACCTAGTCTCTCATGTCACTTAGGGTCTGTTGGTATGTATGGATTTTTTGTAAGTCAGAGGCTCTTAGTCAAAAGCCTGCATGTACACTTTGCAGTAGTGCCACAGGTTGCTTTACCATAAAATCAAGCAACCCCCCCTTTACCCCACTCTTGATATTTGCTGCCAAAATCTATAATATGCTTCAGAATGCTTTCTATTTTGGTAGTGCTTCTAAATGAGTGTGAGGTGGATTGCTTACAGGAAAAAAATCTATAGCTTAAAATAAAGTGTTAGAAAAATTGTACATATTAAAGTGCTCATTCATATATGTATGAATATATATATGACTATATATATGTATGACTCTATATGCATGAACAAATATATATGCTCCTATCCTTTGAAGCTAGGAATAAGAATTATCTTGATGTCCACATGTACTCCACATAAACCACGTACATGCTTTCTTTTTCACTGCCTTCTTTTCCTTTGTAAGATGGAGCTTCTCTTTGGCAGGAATGATGGGATTCGACAGGGATGTGAACCTGACTTCAGTAGCACGTGAATTCAGAAGAGGATGATAGAGGCGAAGTCTCCTGTGAAGCAAGCACTGAGGCACCCCTGTCCCCCACAAGGCTTCCCTGAGCCTCCACTCCCCAGCCTGTGTGTCCTCTTGGCTTCACCTTAGATTGCATTTCTGAGAAGGCTGGAATCTGTTGAATTGAGTACAGGGATGTGGGCAACTGAACAAAAAGTGTTTTATTTATTTCCTGACAGGCTTTTAACAGGCTGTGGCTATAATGGGAGAGAAATGCATTCTGTGCACAACACAAATTGCTTTTCTTCCCGAACATTATGGTAGTACTTCCTGGCGCAGGGTTTCCCTGGTTGTTGAATTTGGTCTTTCTTTTATTGGTCTATGAACTAAGAAAGAAAAGAACAAGACCTTTGTAACCCAAATAATGGAGTAATAATTAAGTCCTTTATAAAGGCAAGCTTATTCCCACATCTTATTCCAAAGTACAAGACATACTTTCTCATTAGGAAACATTTTAAGTATTCATTGGCAGGGTATCAGGCATTAGACAGAATAAATAAATATGACCTCATTCATACAGAGCTTCACCTCTGAGACTGACACCTTATGCACGTACTACAGACATGTGATCAAATGCTTTTAATGATATTCAGTAATAGCAGACTCCCGAGACTAGCTCTCCCGTCCCCACTATCGTGCTGTCATGGTTGAGATCCGGGGTTCCTAGGGCAGGAAGGTATGATCGACACCATCCTTTTCTTGACTGGCCCAGAACAAGAAAGAGTGTTGGGCAATGTTTGTGTCTCTTGCTCAGGAAATATTTGAGGGGCTGGGGGTGGCAGAGAGCCAGTTGGTGTGAGAAGGCTTATGAGAGTGATGTTTCCCAGGTCATCCTTATCCATACACAACTCACACAACTCCTTTTTTTGTTAGGAAATGTACTATATGTTTACATATATTCTTCTTTTAAGAATTCATGGGGAGAGCCTACCCATGTTGGGTGGGTACCCCATTTGTGAGGTCTTCCCCATTGAGTGACCTGTAGAACCTGACTCCATCCAGTCCCACTCTCCAGATAACACCAACAACAGCTCCAGAATTTCTATATAGGATGGGTTGAGAGGAGCAGTCTGATTAGTAGGGACTCTAAGGACTTGCCTTGAAGCCGCATTTGCAGAGTCGACACAATTTTTCATTCAGCTTACATGTACATTCAAGGCGACTCATGGAGCTGATGGAGGTTATGGATGACATGCTTTGGTGAAGTTCTCTTTGGTATTGGGTGGCCTGCAGATACAGAGCTCCAGGCCACCACGCTTCTCTCTCTGAACATGCATAGGCAGCGCAAGGGAGTAAGCCAGGCATGCAGTGAGAATGAGCATCTTTCTCTATTCTGTTGAATCAGATACCAGGCTCTTTGGTATCCAGTTACAAGAACAACAAACCTCCTTCATACTGGTCATGTTTATCAAAAAGGTTTGGCTAAATAATCTACACCAGGCTTCAGTTCTGTCAGACATCCAGCCTGTCCTACTGCCACCAAGTGCTGGTGCCCTGTTCCCCTCAACAAGGCCAGTTGAGTTCTCGTGGGCTTGGCTGCAGTTGTTATGTAGCTCTCTCCTAGTGTGCCCACCCTGTGTTACCAAGAGTTGTGGATTTCTTTTCCCATGTCCCTCTCCTTTTCCACTTGAACAGCCAATATTCGTGTGGATTTTGTTCTCTTCCTTTTCTAGTTTAACTCTTCTTTCCTTCTCTGTGCCTATTTCTTATTCCATCCCCTTTATCATCTCCATGCGTCCCACCCTGACTATCCTTTCTCCTAACGCCTGTCTTATTGAATCCTCCTGCATGTACTAAAGGTTTGCAAAGTGTTTGTATAAATTAGCTCAGTTGTTGAAGACATGTCTGATGTCACATATAACCAGGTCATTTATGTGTCATGTTCTGGTTGGAGATGACTCTGGGGGGTCTTCTCTTATAGCTGCATTAGCTATAGGTGATAGCCTTTACATAGTTACCCATCAAATCTTTTCAAAGTAGATGAATACTCCCACCTTTTTCTTTTGCTTGCTTTTTTTGTGTACCTACAAGTGACAGGCATTTTCTAATTCTTGCAACAAACCTATAGGATAGCATTATTCCTGATTTATAGCTGAGGAAATGGAAACTCAGAGTTTAAATTTTGCCTGGACTCACAGAGCTGATGAAAAGACAGAGCCATGATTTAAACTTCATTCTCTGTGGCTCCAGCCAAGCTCTACCGTGTGCATTATGGAGGCCCCTTCATGAATGGAGAGTTCTTGGCTTTTGGAAGCCCCTTCAACCATTTCTCAAGCAATTCTTCTTCAGCTGCCAATTTGCATGGAGAACAGAAGTAAGAGGTTTGGCATATTCCTTGCCTCCCTGGGAGAGTGCTGAAAATATTGACACTAAATATATTCTGAAAAATGTAGGCTTTTCTCCAGAAATGGCTTCTATTACATATTATTGATAACAGGATACAAAACCAAATGACCCAGGGATGCATGACTAGCCTCAAGTTTATAGTAAGTTTATAAATAAATTCAACATGCCAGACTGATATGAATCAAAATGAGAAAAGCCTTTGGGAAAATGTTTGAAATAGTAAAGTAGAAAAATGCATCAGTAATCTATTGGAATACAAATGGTCTCATTCATTTAAAAGATCTGTATTTCATTTTGAGTTTCTTAAGAGAATAATTTCTGCAGGATATCTTTTTCTTTAAAGCTCATAGTTGGAGAATAATTTTGAAATCCATATTGAAGAATCTGATGGGGACTGGGGAATGAATGACCAGACATGTGAACTTGTGGTATGAAGTCTAGCTGGCTTTTTCTTTTTAAAATGGTTTTCTTAGGTATGAGAAGAACATGATTTTATCTGTGCTAGGTGGGCGTTCACCCAGAAGTCATCTGCATAATCTGGAATATAGGGCTTACCTTTGTATACCATATGAAAGTTTCCACAGGGTTTTGATGGCATCATTTGGACTTTATTGAATTCTAAGAGGGAGAAAGTGTGGATATATTTATTCTCTTTTGTAGACGAGAAAACTGAGCCTCAGAAAGGTCATGTGATTTGCAAGACAGATGGCTAGAAAGTGGCGGGAAGAATGGAAGGCAGCTTTTGGGAGTTGTCACAGTGGAATGGGTGAATTGAAGGACTTTGGAGTTAGATAGCGAGGAGTTGAGGCCTAGAGGAAGAAATGTTCATAGAAAGTTCAGAAGTTCCTGTCACCAAGCCCCATCATTGTCCCAGCCAAATATCAGATCAAACCGTTGTCCCTTAGCAACATGAGTTGAAGAGATTAAAGTTCACCTTCTAGGCTGCTTTCCCAAGAAGATATTTTCATCAGTAAAAACTGTATGCCCAGCCCTGTGCTAAGTATGCAGCAAGAATACCTTATTTCCATGACTTCACCAGGGAGGAGCTACCCCACACGCAGGGGAGAAGTGTAGACAACAAAATCCTATGCCTTTTAGTGCTTAATCTGGAATATATGGCTTACCTTTGTGTGCCATATGAAAGTTTGGTATACAAACTTTTAAGTGATGTAGTGGTCAAAAGTACTCAGTACCATTCCTACCACAGAAGAAATGCTCAGTAAATGGCAGCTCCTCTCGTAATGGTTTTGGTATACCTCAAAGTACTTCTTTTAATTGCAAACTTTTCTAAGATAGGTACTAATTTCCTGTGCCTTTTAAAATTCATCATATTTAAACTGAAAGTTTTAATGATGACTGCAGGTCATCATTCAGAATATCCATGATCACACTGTGCTGTAATGAAGTGGCTTTCATGACACCTTCGGCACAGTTGAGACAGGTTGTTGGCCCTTGCCATGACATGCCATGCCCGCATACATGTCTGTGACTTCTGACTTCTTGTACCTACTTTTTTCTTTTTATAGCTGTCCTCCTTACCTCTTATTGTTACTATCACTTATTGTCAGAACCTACTTCTGATAGTCCTGTTATTCCCCTGTAACCATTGCAGTGCAATCCACTGTTGTGAATGGAGAAAGAGCAAAATCACAATTGCTAGAATTGTGCCTAAAATAAGAGTACATAGACCCTTAGTGAGGCAGGTGGCCTCTGCTCCAAGTTAAGTGCATGAACTTCTGATTACTCCCGACTTTCAGCTGCATTTTAGATAGTCAAAGTTGCTGCCCTCGAGAAAGTTAAAAACTGGTTGAGGAGAGAAGACTTACATTTCTACAAATGAAACAGGACAAGTATGTTTATAATAAAGTGCTTAGTCCTGATAGTTCATTAGGAGTTCAGATTAGGTGAAGCCATTAGAAAAGGCTTTGTAGAATAAGAGCAACTTAAGCTAAATCTCAGAGAACTGCTTAGAGTTGTATATGAACTCATTCATTCATTAATTCATTCATTTGTTAATTCAGTGTCTACTATTTGCAAGGATGTGTTGTAGGTGCAGAAAATACAATAAATAAGTCAACCAAGGTTTCTGCTTTGATGGAACATATATTGTAAGGGTAAAAAGGTCATAGACAAGTAAATTAAAAAAATGAAAATGTTTCAGAGAATGAAAACTACTGGGAAAAACTAAGACAGAAAAATAGAAAGAGAATGATAGAGACTGGTTGGATGAGGGCATCAGGGTTACGTTAGAGAAGAAGGCTGGGGAAGGCCACAGAAGAGGTGAAATTTTAGCTGAAACCGAATGGTGAAAAGGATCTAGCCATGGGAAGAATGGAGGAACAGAGTTCCAGCAAAGGGAATAGAAAGGCAGAAGTCTTGAAGCTGGAACAAACTTAGAAACTTTAAGGACCCAAAAAAAGGCCTCTGAGACAGGAGCCATGGGGAGGATGTCACGAGAGAGGGAGGCAGGGCTGGAGCACATAGAAGTTTAGATTTCACTATAAGTACAACAGAAGCCAGAGGAGGGTTTCAAGTGGGGAGTGATATGAACCCACTGTTCTTTAAAAGGTCACCTGGCTGCTGTGAGAAGGAGGTGGGAGTGGAGGCAGGAGTGAAAATGAGAGGAAAGACAGGCAAAAACATTCCATACTGGCCTCCTCAAATAAAAAATTGTAGGGTGCAAGGTGCAGGCATGCATGCGTGCATGTGTGTGGTGAGGAGATAGTCTGACTAGGAGGAAGGGAATGGCAAAGGACATAAAGTTGGAGGGAGAGGCATACACATGGGGAATTTCAGAATGGAATCTAGTATATAAAGAATAAACTTACATAGCTGAGAGGGCCATTTCTCTGTTTGTCTTTCTGCACAAGAGCTTAGGGTTGGTATAAACACTATTAGTTCCAAGGCTTGATTTCCTGGGAAAGTTCACATAACAGTGTAGCCAGGTCCCAATTTCAAATGGCTAGTACTTACAATCTACTGCCGTGTTCCCTTTGTCTATCTGGGGCTTTGGAAGACTGATGATCCAGCCAGGTGTTTATAACACACTTGAATCTGCTTCTCCTTCAATAAGAATAATAACAACTGACGTTTATTGAGTTCATACAGTGTGCAAGACAGTGTCCTAAGCACTTACGTGTATTACCTCATTTAATTTTTACATCCTTTTTAATCCCAATTTTGCAGATGGGAAGACAGGCATAGATTGGCTGATGAATTTGTTCAAGGTGACAGACAATGAGAGATGGTGCCAGAATTTCCACCCAGGCGGTTTGACTTTCGTGTCCGTGCTATTAACTGTTCTACCTCCCTATGGCTTCATTGGTTGATGCCGTGTTCCTGCAAGAACCACAGGGATAAAAGTGTGGCTGAAGCGTGTGACAAATTTGAGAGGCATAGACGAGCTGACCACTCAGTGCTCCTGGAAAGGGCTTGCCCATTCTGCTTGTATTTCTTTGTTGTTAAACAGCTACTGTAATCCACTCCAGCCCAAAAGTGGCTTCTTCCTTGATAGAAAGATGACAGATGTTTATGGTTGGGTTTATTCCATAAACATTATTATACTTTCTACAATAAAGAAAGTAGAGCAAGCTTTCTGAGCCCTGTGAACAAAGGATTTGGTGGACTTGGGGTTGGTTAATTTTCATCCCATGTATTTTTGTTGGCCCTGCCAGATATTAGCCAAAAAATAAAAGTAATCATCTTGGCAGCTTCTACATGCTTTTCAACAAGGATTTAATAGCCCCATCTGCATGGAAGGGTCATATTGCAAAAACTTCATTACTTTCAGTATGCATACTGCGAGATAGGGGATAAATCATTTAACCCAAACTTTACTAATCAGAATAAATGTATGGAAGTCATGTTGTGATGGCTTATGTTTTCTCAGTAATTCTCAAAGTTTGGTAAGCTTCACTGGGCTTCCAAGTCATTAGTAAGAATTATAGGATTTCTCCAACTCTCTCCTATTGCTGGATCTACCTCTCTGGTAGCTATTCCTGTCATGTGCTGCCCTGGGAAAAGCATTTCTAGGACCATGCAATTCCATAGCAACTTCTGCTTCCTTCCAAGAGACTAGATTGTATATGAATAAGTTAGGCCAAAAGCCCTAAGTCATCAAAGTCAAAATGAAAGGACAATAACGAACTGTGTTCATCTGTAATTCTCAAGGTTAATTGCTTGATCATTTCAATGAAAGAGTTTTGCTTTTTATTAAAGCTCTATGAAATAAAACTATTCCTCGATTTCGGCAATGTACTGGTATTTCCGAAGTTCCACCTTTCTCATAAAGGTGTAGATTAAACTTTGACCATTAGATATTTGGTTTTATGCCATTTATTTTTCCCCTGTTACAGCCCTCACTGAGGTCTACTTCTGTTTATTTCTCCATACATCCACATCTTGCTTCATCTTTAGATAGTTACAACACTTAATACCAGGCTTTGTACACATTAGATGTCTATTACATGCTTGTGAAATTGAAACAGTTCTAAGCAGTTTGCCAGGTTGCACTTAAATAATTAGCATTGGAAATATAGTACCTAAGAGAAGCACAATGTATGCTTTAAAATACATTTATCTTCCCTGACTTTTAGCCATTCTAGGATCTGTTTTCATGTGGACTGGCTTCTTATGTTTTGCATCTTGAAAACAAACTGAGATACCTATTTTATCTTGCCCTTCATGCTCAGTCTAAAATACCCTCCTAATTACTTATATCCCAAATGCTGTGATATGCATCAGAATTTTCCTGTGAGGGGGAGGGCAGCGCAGTTTTCATTTGCATTGAAGTACACATCACCTGTGTATTTCCTTGAGGTCCTCCTCAGTATTTGTATGTGTTCAAGGGTTCTGTTTTACCGGGTAGAGATTATTTTTTTGTTTTTTATTATGAACTTGTGCCCAGGAAATGTGGAATAACCTTACAATCTTTATTATATTTAATTAGCCTTTAATATCTTCTCACTCCCACGCCTCTGCCAAGCCAGAGGAAGGGGTCAGGCAGGTCTGGCTTCAACTGTGAACTCTGCTAGATATTAGCTAAGTGCCCACGAGCAAATTATTTAACAATTGTGAACTTTGTTTTCCTCATCTGTAAATGTAATGCCTCCTGCACGATCTTTATGAAAATGAAAATACTATGAAGATGGAAAATGCTCAACAGCAGTGCCTGCCTATGGTAGGTGCTGTGCTCTGTGCAGAAAGCTCAGAGCCGTGTCCCTGTGAAGTCTGCCCCAGTGCCTCCAGCATCATTACTCTGTCCCTCCTCCTGCACTCAGAATCACGGTCCCAGACTTCCTTCAAGGCAGGAGCGTGGATTTCGTCCCCTTTTGAATCCCCACACACCACCCAGTCTGACAGACAAGAAGGACTTGACAAATACTTATTGACTCCCGCGTAGGTATCAAAAGAAACCCTCCCTCCTCCTGTTGAGGATATAAATCGGCAGTGTGTGTGTCAGAAGAGGCCACCGTGGAGCCCCGCTCAGGACGTCTAGGCTCTCTGATTTCCAGGTCGGCTGCACAGTGCCTGGGGCCAACGGCATTTATCCCACAGATATTTATCAGGCGCCCACTCTTCCGCAGCCATGGACATGGAGAAGCAGTGATGAACAAGACAGATAGGATCTCTGCCTCCGGATGACTTATTATCTGGTGGGGAAAAGGTCCTTAAATAAACATACACATTAGTATATAATGAAGGAAACAGCAGGTGCCGATGAGAAAGAATGGGGTTGGGGGAGACTAAAATGGTTTGGAAATTCAGGGAAATCTCCTCTGAAAGGTGTAGTAATAGTTGAAACTACTTACAGATTACCTTGTATACTCTTACACAGACATCACAAAATTAAAGCTCAGAATAATGCAATAAAATAACCACGATTATTGCATTATTATCCCCCTTTCACAAATGAGAAAACTGAAATTTGGGGAGAGTAATTCTTCCCCACGTCGACACTGCTGGCAAGAGCGTCCACAGTCTTTTGTCTGTGGTTTGGTGATCAATTTGTAATACGCCATGCTAGGGCACCTTTGCCAGGTGGCTTCCAAGCATCAGTTTTCAGAATGCATGACCAGCCAGGGAAGAGTGCTTGAATGGGGCAGACAGCAAATGCAATGAACGCAGAATGTCATCCTTTAACCAAAAGCTTATGTTCTTTCCTCATTTGCAAGCTGAATGAGTCAGTGGTGTTATAAAACTTCTGCTTTTCCCCTTCATTAGGCCATCAACGAATGGTGACTGACTCCCAGTCCTTGACACCCTCCTAGTTTACACTTATTTCTGTAAAGTTAAGAAAGCATTACTGTGTTTTCTCAGCCAAACTAGTTATGAGATTTCTGTTGTGGCAGCGTTTGGACCCCCTATTTCTGTCCCTGAAGTTTCCTAATGAGGTTTTATTGTTTAAAAAAATTATCAGGGAGAAAATTCTGTTCACATTTGAGATGAAGCCCCATCATCCCTTCCAGCCACATCTGGTGTGCAAGCAACCCTCCTGCCTGGAGGAGAGTGCAGTATGTGTGACCTTCCATGAGAATGGAAACTTTGCTAGGTCGGGGATCAGGCACCTGGCAGACACAGTGCCCAGGTACTCCCTGGAGCTCAGGCATGCAGGAGAGGTGGTCTGCTTTGGGCTGCTTCTGCTCTCCCACCTTGTCTTTCCAGCTCACCGATGAGCAGACATCTCCACTTGCTGAAGATGGTAATAGCAATAACAAAAGCACTTTCATTTTCTGAGCGCTTTCTCGGTGTCAGTCCTGGTGCTGCTAACTGCTTTATGTGTGTGGCTTCATTTAATCCTCACCACTACCTCCTGAGGTCACCATTATTAAATCACATCTTAGAGTTCAGGAAACTGAGACTCAAATTGGTCAGCTAAATTGCTCAAGGCACACAGTTTGGTAAATGGTACAACTAGCACTCAAAGCCTGCTCTGTGAGAATCCCAAGTCTGGTTCTTAACCAGTTTGTACAGGCTTTGGAGCAGATGGGGGTGGGAAGTGCTCATCCCTCACGTCCATTTCTTATCATTTGGCCCACTGTGGGTAGCCCTGCCCAACTAAGACAGTAAAGGTGGTGGTAGGGGGACAAAGGCCCATTATAGTAACCCTAACACTTTGATAGATTACAGAGGAGCTTTAGCAACTTCCTGAGTCTTCATCCTCTCCATTCCATGCCACCTGGTCATTATAATAGCAACGAAGAGGTGTAACTAACCATCACACACCACTGTTGTCCTTAGTTTTCACCTAAGTAGTCTATCCTAATGTTTGTACTCCTGGATAAAAGATTTCAGTCAGGAACCCAGTTAGTAATTTTGGAAAATTTGAGTTTTCTGTGATGCTTAGAAATTTCTGTTGGTGATCAGTGAAAATGCTTGCTGTAATTTATCTCATGACGTAACTTCCCTTGTGCTCTCTTACCTCTTCGTGCACCACCCTGCTAGGTAAGGGAGCTTGACTGCTGTCAGAGGAGACTAAGGAAGAGAGGGCAAATGACTTGCCCAAAGTCATGCAGTCAGCTGACTTCATCTGTAATTTATTTGACTTGAGAAACATGAAAGCAATTACATGGATTTTTTAAAAATTCACTTTCAGGGAAATTTTAATATAGCATTTTGTTAATAGAATATTTTGTCTCCTTATGGGACTTAATCTGTTTTGCCCCAGTGTTTTAAACTAGCTTTAAAGCAAATATTTAGTGATTCCTTGCATATATGAAAGGATAATTATTGTTTTGCTGTTCAGTCTTAAAACAAATTAACCAAGTAGAGCGATATTTTAAACATGTATTTAACAGTAAGATAAATAATTCAAATGTTGAGCATCCTCTTGAATACCATGTAATTAAAATTGCCCCATATTTCATGTACCATATAATATAAGCTTTTCTTTCCACACAAGTCACATTATTTAGTCATAAAATTATTACCAATTTCTCATTTACCTTTAAAATGGAAAAGGCAACAATTTACTTTTCTTGCTGATTTATTTTTGAGGCCAGTTCTCTATATACCTTTAATATTACTGGTTTCCCTTTTTCACAGCACTGTCTAATTTCCTTTGTCCTGATAAGACTTTGGACCAACATCTATCATATCTACCTAAATTTCCTTAGATTTGTGGTCAAGTAAATAGAATGCCTGCCATTTTTTGAACATTTTTTTTACCTTAAAATGAAATACAGCAAATACCGTGACATGACATCTAACACTGTGGTTGAGGTTTTAAGTGCGTTCAGGAAATTAAAAGCTGGAATCTCTGCAGGAACCATAATATAATGATACATGGATGATAAATGTAAGAAATTACCCATATATCTGAAAGAGCTGAGTCATCACCACCTTTTTGCTGTGAACAAATACCAATTCCCTGACCTTAGAATCTTCAAACATTAAATTAATGCATTTTATTTCCATTTCCAGTGACTTGTTTGAGGCAGTATTACACACATGAGGTCCGATGGGTTTATATTACCAGGGTATTGATACTTGCCAACGCTCAGTTAATTTACTTTTCATTTTCAACTCCTTATGGAATGATATGCTGTTAGTTGTCACTTTTCAATCTTGTGTTCATGCTTTCATATTGCAATTACTCAGCTTTTAATAGAAAACTAAATGGAAAAACCCTGTTTGGGTGTGAAATATGTGAATTTGCAGGTTACATATTTTCTGCTTGTTTCTTCTCCTTGCATCATACCTTAGAATTTCTCCATCCAATCTCCTGTCTCCTGACAGCATAATGAAACAAGATAGGGCTTTTAGAGTGGGTTAGCTGATTGCATAGTAGTATTCCTGGGTAATTATGCCTATGAGAATCAGAATTGATAAGAACCTAATAGTGAGATAATGTTCTCCATGAAAATATAGTCCTGAGTTCAGCAATAAAAACAACTCCTCATATCCAACACAGCAATATTTTACTGCAGCAGTCAATGCCTAGAGAACGGCATCTCTGTCAGGCAGGGTGGAAGTAACTTCAGAGAGTAAGACCACCAGGAAATACTGAGAACCTTTGCAGGAGCATGCTGGGAAGGCAGGAAACAAGCTGTTGCCACAGCCCAGGCTTCCAGGAGCTGCAGCATTGTGACACAGAGCAAGGAAGAGAGAGCCTTAAGACAAATGGGAATCTTTCTCAGAGATACTCCCTAATTTTGTATCTCTGTGGCCCTATGAATGCTGCTGTTTATGAATGCAGCTGTTTTGTTTTATATATATTTTGAGTATTGTATCCTTGAGCACTTACTAAGCAAAGAGATTCTTTCTTTCTTACTGGGTGTAACTAACTGTGGATTGTTCGGTTCTCAGAACTGTAATGAACTATATATGCCTTTTGCTCCATTGTGTCTCTGTGCCACTTCCATAGCAGAAATATACCTTTAAGTAATTCCTTTATAATAGCAGAGTCCTTACAGAGGCTCAAAAGGGGAGTGGGAGAGTTTCTGGTTACTAATTAATGTGAAAGTAGGTCAAAACTTGTTTGGAATTTGCAGGTAGCAACATATATTTCCTTTGTGTGTGTGACAGTGTGTACATTTGATGTGATGCATATGAGTTTGCATGAGAACTTGTGTTTTAAATGTGTACTACACAAATCCCTGATGGAATCTGAATTTGGATTTGCTTTATGAATTCATGAAAAACAAGTGTACCAAAAACTCATTATAGCTCAGGTAGCATTCTGAATTGTCAGATAAAACAATATATTTTGGTATCAAAACTTGTTTTAAGAATAGAACAAAAACTAAAGATCAAATATGAAGGTAAAAACTAACAACTTTCAAGGCTGAAAATAAAAGATTATTTACCTTGTGAATAAGGGAATAAACTGGAATGATGTAGTGTTTTTGTGCATGTCTACAATTTAAGCACATCATTTCTAATTGATATTGTTTCAATTGCGTTCTACAAATGGACCTGGAGGTTGTATCGTTGATTATCATTTTGTGGGGGTCAGACATTGGCTAATTGACATCAAACTACTTGAAATCAGCAGACTAAAGGTGTCCTTCCTTTTTTTAGTAAGTAAAATAAAGATTTATTTATTAAATTTGAAAGTTTGTCAGTAATTCTAGAAATAAATTCCCATTCAGGCTTCTCAGTTTTCTACATTAATAGTGCCCAAGTGTTTTTAAGCATATTCCTTTTGATTTTTTTTTCTTCATTTAATACAAACTTGAGTAAGTCTATATTAAGTAAAAAATTGAGGTAATTTAATTTTGATAGAGCTGACATTAACCATTGCACTGGCGATGCCAACTTTTCTTAAGGACATTATCTTTTTTTTTCAGTACAATAGTTTTAATTGTACAATGAATTAAAAATATAAATGGCAAAGTATTAAATAATGTTTAAAATATTAATTGAGGCATGTTCAAACTTGAAAATCTTTTTCCAAATTTCTAAATCATCTCAAATTTTTGTCATTGGATCACGCCATATTTTTTTTTTATTTCAGAATATTATGGGGGTACAACACTTCGTTTATATATATTGCCCATGCACTGCCCATGTCAGAGCTACTATCATGGACATCCCCCAAACTGTGTGCCCCACAAGGACATTATCTTTTAAATATTTTTAGATACTACTGGAGCTTTGTAGAATAATTCTAATGAGTTCTATCTCAGCTTTAAAACAAGTTTGTGTTATCTCTGAAAACACTTTGATAATATTTATTTATGCTATTATATATATTTTTAAAGTATTAATAAGTGGCACGCCTCTAAAAACATCCTAAAGTTTAATCACTTGTATAGTACAGAACAGTATTCAGACCCAACTTCTACTTTTTAGTGTCTTCTTTCTTTTTTTCTTTCTAAATTACAGGCTTCAGGCCAGGCGCGGTGGCTTATGCCTGTAATCCTAGCACTCTGGGAGGCCGAGGCGGGAGGATCGCTTGAGGTCAGGAGTTCGAGACCAGCCTGAATAAGAGGGAGACCCTGTCTCTACAAAAACTATAAAAATTGGCCAGGTGTGGTGGCACACACCTGTAGTCCCAGCTACTCGGGAGGCTGAGGCAAGAGGATCACTTGAGCCCAGGAGTTTGAGGTTGCAGTGGAGCTACGATGACGCCACTGCACTCTACCCAGGGAGACAGTGTGAGACTCTGCCTCCAAAAAAGAAAAAAAGAAAAATTACAGGCTTCAGATTTCCCTCTTTTTACCCTTGAAATCTCAGTTTAAGCATCTTGTCCTCAGGGGAGCTTTCTTTGGCATCTCAGATCAGCTCGGGTTCCTTATTATATGATCTCAAAGCACCCTGCATTTCTTTGTAGCCCTTATAATTGAAAGTATGTAATTAAAATATTTCTTTAGTGCTTTCCTCACCTCACTCCTACAGGCTTCACAGAGTAAACACCATGCTCATCCTGCTCCCTGACAGTGCCTGGCACATAGTAGGCCTTGGATATTTATGGAGAAAATGGTTGAATGTGTATAGATGGTGACAGGCTGCAGTTCTCTGCCTCCTCCACGTGCGATGCTCTTGTCTGAACACATTTCCATTAGTGTTTAAAGGAGAATATTTCAAAATCCAGGATTAAGGATGACTTAAGCCGAGTTCCTTTCTTTGACCTTGAATCTTTCATGTGTCCTATTCTGCTTGTTTGTTTGTTTGTTTCTTTCTTTCTTTCCTTCCCACTGATCTTCAAAAACATTTCTTCCTAGCGCAGGAAAAAATTAGTGAACAGCAAAACAGGAAGTTTATGGAGTGACTGTCTTCCTTCTATTTCTCAATATACTCCAGTGGTGTAGAAGCAGTTGAGGAAGGGAGGAGTTTAAATTGCAGTGGTCTCAACAGAGGTCATTCAGAAAACATTGCGTGGAGGCCAAAAAGGCCAAACATCTGTACACCTCATAAGAAAGAAGAAGGGAGAAGTTAGTTGATACTGTGGAAGAAACTTGACTAGCACATTTGCTGTCACTGTGTAACATTTAACAAGTTTCTTAATCTTTTTGGGCCTCAATTTCTTCATCTTCAAAATAAAGGAAAGAGTAGTACCTACCTAATAATATTGTTAAAAGATTTAAAGTGATAATAAAATAATACATGAAAAGTGCCTACTTAATACGGTGCTAGGCACATTGGGAACACTCAGTAAATAGTGGCTGTTTTATTTTTTTCCTATATTTAGAGTTAACCCAGAGCGATAGCATCTCATATTTTTCTTTCCTTCTTTTACTTGTTATAGTGTTCTTCCATACAAAGCCGTTTCAATTTTATGCTAAACATTTTTTTTCTCTTTGTCCCATCATAACCATAGAAATGGCAACTGTTTACTTATCTCACCACCCGCCTCCCACAGAAAGTCCCCACTTTGTGCACTGACTCAGGGCGCACACCTATAATGAAAATGATAAGAAAGCATTTATCAGTTTCATGGATTTTTTTTCTCAATCAGAAGAATAAGGAAAAGGTGGAGAATATAACAGGGCTTTGAGCACTGTTTCATTGGGGAGCATATTATAGATAGATAGAGCACAGTAAGAAAAACTCCAAGAATTAAGAGCTGGGACTTCTTTATCTGAATAAAGCCAGAATTTAGGTGCAATTCTGTCAGAAGACTTTTTTTTTTTTAATGTGAGGCATTGAATTGGTAAAGATTGATTGAATAGAAATAACACGGATTGTGCCAGAGATAAGCGATGGTGTCCTGTCCAATTTCTCAAATATTTAAAACATGAGAGGCTGCTCAGAGCCAAACCCCCTGCTAACTTAAGTTCTAGTGTGGGGACAATTTATACTGCACTGGAACACACAATTAAATAAGAGGCATTTAAAGGAAGTGCTGTGTGAGGTTGGCAGGTGGGAGAGATGACACTGGTTGGAGAAATCAGGAGAAGCTTCCTGGGTGATAGTGGCATTGAAGGTGGACCTTGAAGGGTGGGTGCAGTTTTGACAGGGGAAGCTAGAACCCTGAGAAGGCAGTGCAGACGGAAAGAATGGGATGAGCAGAGGCACAGGGTGGGGAGATGTGTGGGAAGTGGTGATACCTCCATTAAGTATGCACATACACCATGCATGTGTTGGGAGGGAAAGACTGATCAATAAAGCTTAAAAAGTAGAATAGAGTCATACAGAGTAAACCTTACTTACCACACTGAAACTTATCTCCTAAGTTCAGTCATTAAAGTTCTTTAAAACCTTCTTGGCTTCTAAGACAGGAGTTTCCTGCAGATCATCTTAAAGTATTCAGCAGCATCCGTACGCGCAACCTTTCTAATTTGTCCGTCTTGATGTAGTTTAGCATTATGCCTCTTGGCCTCTTTCAGTCAGGAAGACTTTGGAACTTGCCAGACAAGTTCGCAGTTGGCTTCCAACCTCTTCATTCTCCTCATTTGTAGAATTAGAACTCATTCCAGCTATTCTATTTAAGACTTAAGAAAACCAGAGAGTTCATTTTAAAACACCTTTTTTGAGGGTGAGACTATTGAGTTCAAAGGTAATTAAATATTAAAAAAAATGAACTGAGTTTTAAAATAACACAGTTAGCTCTAAACAAACCTTGGATTAATTTGAAAAGTAATGAGAAGAAAAAAAAATGTTTCTAACCTTCTTTTAACCACTGTTTTTCAGTATTTGTTTAAAATCACATGAACCTATATGTACTCATATTAAATTACCCACCAAGTCTCCCCTCTCTTTACTACTTTGGGATTACTCTCCAGACCCCATCTTCCAGCCTCTGTTTGGAAATTGGTCCAGGAAAAGGGGGCAGGTGACTCCCTAAGAGCTGCCCTCATCGAAGCATCAGACAGTTGTACTGGGAAGCTGATAAAATTGGTATTCTGAACAAAAAATAAGTGATGGAATATGTGCTTTGGTTGTTTGCTTGTTTTTTAAAATGTACAATTCAGTGCTTTTTAGCATATTCATAGAGTTGTGCACCTAACACCATAATCAATTTTAAAATATGTTACCACCCCAAAAGGAAACCTTGTACCCATCATCAGTCACTCCCCATTTTTCTCCAATCCCCCAGACTTTGACAACTCTGTATCTACTTTCTGTCTCTGTACATTTGCCTACTCTGGGCATTTCATATACATGGAATCATACAATATATAATCTTTTATGACATGCTTCTTTTACTGAGCACAGTGTTTTCAAGGGTCATCCATGTTGCAGTATGTATCAGTGCTTCATTCTTTTTTTATTGCAGAATAATATTCCATGGTATGGATATATTATATTTTATTTATTCACTCATCAGTTGATGGACATTTAGGTCATTTCCACATTTTGGTTATTATGTGTAATACTGCTATAAACATCATGTACCAGTTTTTGTGTCAATATATATTTTCACTAATTGCTAGGTCATATGGTTACCCTATATTAACATATTTAGTAACTGCCAGACTGTTTTCCAAAGGTGCTATATCATTTTGTATTTTCACCAGCAATGTATGAGGGTTCTGATTTCCCTACATCCTCACCAACACTTGTCATTAGCAGTTTATTTTGATTCTAGACATCCTACTGGATTGAAAGTGGTATGTTGTGATTTTGATTTGTATTTCCCTCATGGCTACTGATGGTGTGTGTCTTTTCATGTGATTATTGGCCACATGTATTTCTTTCATGGACAAATGTCCACTCATATTCTTTGCCAATTTTTGATTGGGTTGTTTATCATTTTATTATTGAGTTATAAGTGCTCATTAGGTATTCTGGATACCAGTTCTTTATTAGATATGTGATTTGTGAATGTTTCTCCTGACCTTTGGCTTGTCTGTTCACTTTTTTGATGGTGTTCTTTGAAGAGTAAAAGTTTTAAAATTTTGAAGAAATCCAATTTATCTTTTATCTGTTGTCATATGTGCTTTTTGTGTCACATCTAAGAAATCTTTGCCTAGCCCAAGGTCACAAGGATTTAATCCTATATTTTCTTCTAAGAGTTACATAGTGTTAGCTCTTACATTCAGGTCTGTGATTCTTTTTGTTTGTTTTTAATTTTTAATTTTTAGTTATGGGTACATAATAGTTTACAGGGTACATGTGATGTTTTGATGCAGGCATACAATATGTATTAATCAAATCAGAGTAAGTGGTGTATCCATCACCTCAAGCATTTATCATTTCTTTATGTTAAGAACATTCCAATTTCACTCTTAGTTATTTTAAAGTATACCCTAACTTATTGTTGATTGTATTAACTTTGTTGTACTAGCAAATATTGCTCATTTTATCTAACTATCTAACTATATTTTTGCACCCATTAACCAATCCCCACTTTATACCCCCCTCTCTGCTACCCTTCCCAGCCTCTGGTAACTATCATTCTCCTCTGTCTCCATGGGATCAATTGTTTTAATATTTACCTCCCACATATGAGGAAGAACATGTGAGATTTGTCTTTCTGTGCTTGGCTTATTTCACTTAACATAATGTTCTCCAGTTCCATCCCTTCTGTAGCAAATGGCAGGATTTTATTCTTTTTATGGCTGTATAATAGTCCATAAATATACCATAATTTCTCTATCTGTTCATCCATTGATGGACACTTAGGTTGATTCCAAATCTTGGCCATTGTGAATAGTGCTGCAGTAAACATGGGAGTGCAGATATCTTTTTGATATGCTGATTTCCTTTCTTTTGGATATATACATAGAAGTGGAATTGCTAGGTCATATGGTAGTTCCATTAATATTTTTCGTGTTGAGGAACCTCCATACTGTTCTCCATCATGATTGCACTAATTTACATTCCCATCAACAGTGTACGAGGGCTCCCCTTTCTCCACATCCTTGCCAGCATTCGTCATTGCCTTTTTGATAAAAGCCCTTTTGACTGGGGTGAGATGATATCTTATTGTAGTTTTGATTTGCATTTCTCTGATGACTAATGATGTTGAGCATTTTTACATATACTTGTTGGCCATTTTCATGTCTTCCTTTGAGAAATGTCTATTCAGATCCTTTGCCCATTTTTTAATCAGATTATTTGATTTTCTCCTGTTGAGTTGCTAGAGCTCCTTATATATTCTAGTTATTAATCCCTTGTCAGATGGGTAGTTTGCAAATAATTTCTTCCATTCTATGGGCTGTCTTTTCCTTTTGTTAATTGTTTCCTTTGCTGTGCAGAAGCTTTTTATCTTGGTGTGATCCCATTTGTCCAATTTTGTTTTGGTCGCCTGTGCTTTGGGGGTATTACTCAAGAACTTGCCTAGCCCAATGTCCTGAAGCATTTCCACAATGTTTTCTTTTAGTTGATTTATTAGTTTCAGGTCTTAGATTTAAATTTTCAATCCATTTTGATTTGATTCTTGCATATGTCAAGAGATAAGAGTCTAGTTTCATTCTGCATATGGATAATCCAATTTTCCCAGCACCATTTATTGAAGAGACTGTCCTTTCCCCAATGTATGTTCTTGGCACCTTTGTCAACGATAAGTGTGGGTTTGTTTCTGAGTTCTCTATTCTGTTCCATTGGTCTATGTGTCTGTTTTATATGCCAGTATCATACTATTTAGGTTACTACAGCTCTATAGTATATTCTGAAGTCAGGTAATGTGATTCTCCAGTTTTGTTCTTTTCGCTTAGGACAGCTTTGGCTATTCTGGGTCTTTTGTGGTTCCATATAAATTTTAGGATTATTTTTTCTATTTCTGTGAAGAATGTCATTGGCATTTTGATGGGGATTGCATTGAATCTGTTGAATACTTTGGGTAGTATGGACATTTTAACAATATTGATTCTTGCAATTGATGAGCATGGAATATCTTTCCATTTTTTTGTGTCCTTTTCAACTTCTTTCTTCAACGTTTTATAGTTTTTATTGTAGAGATCCTTAATTTCTTTGGTTAAGTTTCTTCCTAGGTATTTAATTTTGTTTGTAGCTATTGTAAATGGTATCACTTACTAGGTTTCTTTTTGAGATTGTTTGTTGTTGGCATATAGAAATGCTACTGTTTTTTTTGTGTGTTGACTTTGTATCCTGAAACTTTACTGAATTTGTTTATCAGTTCTAGTATTTTTTTTTATGGAGTCTTCAAGTTTCTCTAGATATAAGATCGTATCATCTGCAAACAAGGATAGTTTGACTTCTTCCTTTCCATGATTCATTTTGAGTCAGTTTTTTGTATAATGTGAGTAGAGATCCAACTTCATTCATGTTTGTGGATATCTGGTTGTCCCAGCACTATTTATTGCATAGACTATTCTATTCCCATTGAATTGTCTTGGCACCTTTGTTGAAATCTGTTGATCATAAATGTAAATAGTTATTTCTATACTCCCAATTCTTTTCCATTGAACTGTATGCCTATCTTAATGCTAGGACCAAAATATTCTCAATACTGTAGCTTACTGTAGTAAGTTTTGAAGTGAGAATGAGTGACTGATGAAACTTTGTTCTTCTTTTTGTTCTTCTTTTACAAGATTGTTTTGGCTACTTTTTTTATTTGTAAAGATTTAAGTGATACAAGTGCAGTTTTGTTACATGGACATATTGTGTAGTGGTAAAGTCTGAGCTTTTAGTGTAGCCATCACTTGAATAGTGTACATTGTACCTGTTAAGCAATTTCTCATCTCTTAACCCCCTCCTGCCCTCCCACCCTTCTGAGTCTCCAGTGCCTATCATTCCATATTCTATGTCCATGTGGACACATTATTTAGTTCCCATTTATATGTGAGAATATGCAGTATTTGACTTTCTGTTTCTGAGTTATTTCTAAGATAATGGCCTCCATTTCCATCCATGTTGCTGCAAAAGACATAATTTCATTCATTTTTATGGCTGAGTTGTATTCACACACATACACACACACACACACACACACACACATAAATGCACACATACATCACATTTTCTTTATCCAGTCCTCTATTGATCACATCTATTGACACTTAGGTTGATTCCACGTCTTTGTTATTGTGAATAGTGCTGTGATAAACATATGAGTGAAGATATCTTTTTTGATATAATTTCCTTTTCTTTGGGTTGATATCCAGTTGTAGGATTGCTGAATCAAATGGTGGTTATATTTTTAGTTCCTTGCGAAATCTCCAAAGAGATTTGTTTTCTATAGAGGTTGTACTAATTTATATTCCCACCAACAGTACATAAGCATTCCCTTTTCTCCACATCCTTGCCAACATCTGTTATTTTTTGACTTATTAATCATAGCCATTCCGATTGGTGTAAGATGATATCTAATTGTTTTAATTTGCGTTTCTCTGATTAGTTATGTCAAGCATTTTTTCACATGCTTGTTGGCCACTTGTACATCTTTTTTTGAAAAATGTCTGTTCATGTCCTTTGCCCCCTTTTTAATTGGGTTATTTAGTTTTTAGTGTTGTTGTTGAGTTGTTTTAATTCCTTGTAGATTCAGATATTCGTCCCCTGTCAGATGCATAGTTGCAAATATTTTCTCCCACTCTGCAGATTGTCTGTTCACTCTATTGATGATATTTTTGTTTATATGTTTTGGCTATTTTGTCCCTTGCATTTCTATATGAATTTTAGGATCAGCTTGTTAATTTCTCAAAAAACCTAGGTAAGGTAAGATTTGGGCAGATATTGTACTCAGTCTTTAGATCAATTTAGGGAGTGTTGCTATCTTAACAATATTTAGTCTTCTGATCTGTGAACATGGGGTATTTTTCCATTAGTTTGGAAGCACTTCCATTGCCTTCAACAATGTTTTGTAGTTTTCAGGGTACAACTCATGCACTTATTTGTTTAATTCCTAAGGATTTCATTATATTTGATGCTATTGTACATGGAATTGCTTTCTCGATTTTGTTTTTGGATTGCTCATGGCTAGTGCATATAAATACAACTGATATTTTTTATATTGATCTTGTACCCTGCAACCTTTCTGAACCCATTTATTAGCTCCAATGTTTCTTTTTTAGATTCCTCAGGGTTTTCTATATATAAGATCATGTCATCTATAAATAGAGATAGTTTTACTTCTTCTTTTTCAACCTGAATGCCTTTTATTTCTTGTCCAATTGCCCTTGTGAGAACTTCCAATACAAATTGGAGTAAAAGTGGCGAGAGTGTACATCCTTGTCTCGTTCCTGATCTTAGGAAGAAAGGATTCAGTCTTTCATCACTAAGTATCTGTGTTAGTGGGTTTTTTATAGATGCCCTTTTTCAAGTCAAGGAAATCCTCTTCTGTTTCCTAATTTGTTTAGTGTTTTAATCATGGAAGCAGAGTTAGATTTTATCAAGCCTTTTCTGAGTCTATCAGGATGGTCATGTATTTTTTGTCATTTATTCTATTGAAAGTGGGTATTATATTAATTGATTTTCAGTTGTTAAACCAACTTTGTATTCCTGGGAGAAACCCAAATTATAACTCCTCTTAAAATTTGCTAGAATCAGTTTGCTGGTATTTTGTTGATAACTTGTACATATATATTCATGAGAGATATTGATCTTTAGTTTTTCTTTCTTATGATGATTTTGGTATCAGGATAATACTGCCCTTATAGAATGAGTTGGGAAGTGTTCCTTTCTATTTTGGAAGAGTTTGTGAAGAATTGGTATTAATTCATTTTTAAATGTTTGGTATAATTCCCAGTGAAGCTATGTGGGATTGGACTCATTTTGGGAAGAATTTTTTGTTTTGTTTGTAATTATTAATTCATTCTCTGTACTTGTAGTATGTCTATTCATATTTTCTATTACTTTTTGAGTCTGTTTTGGTCATTTCCTCTTAGGAGTTTTTCTATTTCTATGTTCTTCGGTTTGTTGGAATATAGTTATTCATAATATTTCCCTATGATCCTTTTTATCTTTTCAGGGTTAATACTCCTCTTTCATTTCTGATTTAGGTAATGTGAGTCTCCTCCTTTCTTTTTCTTGGTCACTCTAGGCAATTGTTTGTCAATTCTATTGATCTTTTCAGAGAAACAACTTTTAGTTTGTTGATTTCTCTCTCTTTACTATTTCATTAATTTCCACCATTATCTGCATGATTGTCTTCCTTCTATTTGCTTTAGATTTAGTTTACTCTTCTTTTTCCAGTTTCTTAAGGTAGAAGTTTAGGTTATTGATTTGGATTTTTTCTTTTTTAATGTAGTCATTTATAGCTATAAATTTTCCTCTAAGCACTGCTTGATCGGCTTCCCATTAGTTTTAGTATGTTTGATTTTTTTCATTTATTTCAAAGTATTCCTAATTTCTCTTGTGATTTCTGTTAATACCTACATTGACCCACTGGTTATTTAGGTGTGTGTTGTTTAATTTTCACACATATGAGAATTTCCAAAATTTCCTTCTGTTGATTTCTAATTTCACTTCCTTGTGGCAAGAGAACATATTTTGTATGATTTCAGTCTTTTAAAATTTATTGAGAATTGTTTTACGGTCTATCATGAAGAATGTTCCATGTGCACTTGAGAAAAAGATGTATTCTTTTGCCACTGAGTGGAGTATTATAATATATAAATGTCTCTTTGGTCTAGTTGGTTTATAGTGTTGTTCAAGTCTTCTGTTTTACTGTTGATCTTTTGCATAGTTGTTCTATGGAATTCTCCTCAGTAGCTTCCTGGAGCAAAAATCTTAGCTTTTTTTTTTTAACCAAATTTCATTCAAACCATCCCCTAAGCTATTTAGAGAAACTTAGTTGTGTTCTTTTATGCAGTACACTCTCAGTCACCCTTATTCTCCTATTATTTTTAAAAATATTTTTTGTAATTCATATATTTAATTGATGATTAAATGTACTGGGTTTTTTTCTCTCAAAGGCTCTTTTATTTGATGTATATTTTTGTTGTTTTCTGCATCCCCATCTTAGTCAGTTCAGGTTTCTATAACAGAATATTATACCCTGAGTGACTTAAACAGCAAACATTTATTTCTCACAGTTCTGGAGGGTTAGAAGTCCAAGACCAAGGAGGCCGAAGATCTGGTGAGAGCCCTCTCCCTGGTGTGCAGATGGCTGTCTTTTTATCATATCCTCACATGGCATAGAGCAGAGAGAGAAGAGGCAAGCTCTCTCATGTCTCCTCTTATACAGACACTAATACCCTCATGAAGGCATCATCATGACGTAACTACCTCTCTAAGGGCCCACTTTAAAATATCATGATGTTGGGGATTAGGGTTTCAACAAGTGAATTTGGGGAGGAGGTCACAAACATGTAGTTCATATAATCACCATCCCAAATCAAGGCTTAATCTTGAACACTACCTCCTGATTTGATTTCAGTATTTAACTCTGCCTTCTCTATTATCAGAATGTATCCTTCCCAGTCAAACAAGGGCAGGAACTCTTTCATAATTATGTTCTAACAATTTTTTTTAAGGCACTAGGGGAAAATTAACTAGGGACTAATGGTTAGGACAAGAATTCTTACCTACAATGGAGTACCTACTCAACAAACCCTTAAACGTATGCTCTGGGTTCATCAGAGAATCAAGAGTACCCAAACAAACAGAAAAATGGAGTGAGCAGAAGAATTCTTTGTCTTGTACAGAAGGTAGGGAGAAAAAAAATTAGTTTTAAGATCTTTGAAAAACAACTATTTCCAGGTGGATAATATCACTAGCACTTCTTGCTTATATTTCATTCCCAAATCTTCCTTCTAGAGATGTTGAAGCTCATTCAACCAGATTAGTTCTTTTGGGGAGACAGAGAGAATCAAGTACCCCACAAAGATGCTTGGCATACACTTCACTGTATGATCTGGCTCACTTCTTCAGACACCACTGTAATATCATTAGCTTCCATAGCACATACAGCTCATGGCCATCTTGTTTCTTTTACCATTAATGATCAAGATTGTTCTTCTATTTGTTACTTTATTATAATATAGAGGCTTATTCTTCGTAATCCTTAGGTGACTCCTAAGTTCTGTTCTTTGAATTGCTTGAGTTCATGTGATAAAAATGGCATTAAAATTATATGTGCTCATAATAAAAGCCAATCTCAATGAATATTCACAGTGTTGTTTCTCATTCCATGATCAGCAGAACCCATCTATCAGAAACCCCTAGGATGCATTTTTAAAAATCAGATTTTGGCACAACGGCTCTGGGTTGTGGCTTAGGAATCTGTATTTTAACAACCCACATAATTCTAATGCATGGTTAGGTCTGATCCACTTATTTAGGGGTTTGTGGAGTAGGTACTCCATTGTAAGTAAGAATTCTTATCCTAACCATTAGCCCTTAGTTATTTTCCCCCAAAGCCTTAAAAAATTTGGTAGAACATATTTATGAAAGAGATCCTGAGATTAATGCAGTTAATTAATTCGCTTATTAATACAGTTGTTTTTTGTACTAAAGATTATTTATTGATTATAAGCAATATTCTCACTAATCCTTTCCTAAGCAAGTCTTTGGAGGCAATAGAGTGCATATAACACCAAGTGTTTGTACAACCAAACAGATAGAGAGACAGAGGGTGAGATCATTGTTGAGTAAGATTTGATTGTGAATCCATCATTGCTGCTTCCTCAGCCTCAACGCCTGGAGAGCATGTGAGGTTTTCCCTTGTGATAAGAAACAGGCTTGCTGTGTATATTTATATATCAACCGTCTAGCTGAAACATCATACATCAGAAGTCACGCGTGACCTGTGTTTATGGGATCTTAAAAAGAAGTAGTGGAAATTCAGCTAAAAGGATAGGAGAGAGGGCTTTCCGATTCCAGGGTCACATAGAGTTCTCATTTGAGCTCTAGTAGTTTCATTGTGAAGCCACAAAAGTTAATAAAAAGGAGTTTAAATCTGCTGCTTGAAATGATGCCCTTCTTCCCTGAGACTCCCTGTAAGACACTTGGCTGCAAAAGCAGCCTCATGTCTGCCTCTGCTGTGTGAATAAGCTTCTTCTTAAAGAATTATGACCCTGTTGCTGGGTGGTTTCATGACAATATATCAGTCACTGACCATGAGATCCCCCAGAGAGGCCTCCCAGCAAGTTTGGATTCAAGACACCTCCCACAACAAGGCCGAGCCCGGTGATGTCTTTGAATGTCTTTCACCCCTTGCTCTTGAAATCCCTGGTGTTCAGCCCTGATATTATCTTAAAAACTTATAAAAGAACCTGAATGCACAGTTTCTATCATATTGACCCTCCATAGTTCCACGTACCAAATCCTGATTAAATATTGCAGAAGAAAAAAGTACACTTTCTCCAGTGATCACTGTGAGCTTACTGAAGACAGGGACCTTCTCTTATTAATTTTAGCATTTTCAGTCTTCCCCGTAACATCTGTCTTCCTCACTCCCCTTTCTTGCCTTCTTCAATGCCTTACTTATTATACAACACACAGAAGTGCTCCTACTACATACGTACTCATTAGAATTGCATTGAATTGATTTGAGGACCTGGCCTTAAATCAGATGGATTAGCAGAGGATATGTCAACTCATGTTTTTTGTTATGTATACTGAAGAGAGAATGGAAATATGCCATATTGACGTTGTACGAAAGCAAGATAATTCATTTCTTATTTTCTGCATTAGAAAGGATACTTAATTTTAGGGGGGAAAGATTAGATACTGAGATTGCTTTTTAAATTTTAACGTTTAAGGTGTTATAGAATTAGTATTGCCTGCTTTTAAACATTAAAATTGTTTACCCATGCAACAGATACGTATGAAACTCTTATTATGCGCTCAGCACTGTGCTAAATACAAAAACAAATGGATGCAAAGCAAATAAGCCATGGCCCCTACTTCAAAGGAGCTCACAGGCAAGAAGCTGTTGCAGTGCAATATAGAAAGTCTTGACAGAGCCATGCACATGTACTGTGGGAGCAGTTTAGGAAAGGAACTAAGCCCTACTAGGGTCAGGGAAAGCTTCCCCGAGAAGCCTCTGAATGTGATAACACCTGGCTGTGGTTGTGCAATATTAAGCCAGATGAAGAATAAGAGAAAGACATTCCCTTGCAGAGGGAGGAACATGGACACAGAGAGGAGTGTTGTCTGGCATATTTGGGAAATCAGGTAAGGCTGGAATCATGGATTTGAGGGTAGAGAAATTAACAAGATAAAAACATAGGAAAAGTAGTCTGGGTCAGATCCTGAAGGACCTGGCATGTTTAGGCTTAGAACACTTTGTCTAACCTAATGCCAGAAGGAATGCACTGAGTGTTTGAAAGTGGATTTGCAATAGAGAAAGATAACTCTGACAACAGTGAGAATTAGGAGGTGGCAAAATTCAAGATCTCTGGTGGTGATCCAGGTGGAAGACAGTGGTGGCCTGAACTAAAGTCTAATGATGGAGTATAGAGAAGTGACTGAGAATATTAAGTAGATAGACTCAGTAGACCACAGACTGCTTGGCTCTAGGTTGAGGGGGAGAGGAAATGTCAGTTTGTCTTGGTGAGTGTTTTAGTTTGCTAGGACTGCTATAAAAAGTACCACAAACTGGATAACTTAAACAACAGAAATTGATTGTTATACACTTCTGGAGGCCAGAAGTCTAAAACTGGTTCTTCAGCGGGGTTGGTTCCTTCTGACTGCTGTGAGGGAAGTACCTGTTCAGGGCCCTTCTCTTTGGCTTGTCGATGGCTGTCTTTTCCCTGCGTCTCTTTGCATCTCTTCCTCTATGTGTTTCTGCCTCTGTATCCAAGTTTCCCCTTTTTATAAGAACACCAGTCATATTGGATTAGGGCCCACCATCTAATGACCTCATTTTAATTTGATAACCTGTAAAGATCCTACCTCTAAATAAGACATAATTCAACCCATCGCAGTGGGTGTGGGGCCCTTCACAGAGACACAGAACACAAGAAGAGACTTGATGGATGCAGGGGGAAGAGGATGAAATTGATTTCATGCTATGCTGCCCGTGCTGCATTTCCCTTAAATATATTATAGTATTATGGCCCCCTAAGATGCTTGCTTTTGTGACTTTTCTATTATGCCTATGCAGCATCTTTGTTTCAGTGTTCATCTTGCTTTCATGGTTTAGTCTTCTGAAAGTGCCTGGAGGAGTGGGGCTGTGAAGAAACCATGGGCTGTCCAGCTTATACACAGGCTGTCAGATCCTATAGCATTGAAGACATTCTGCTTGAATGGCGTTACTCCGTGTTTCAACTCCCCCCCTCCAAGACAGTGTTTGTCATCGCCAAGAATGACACCTGAGGCCAGCAAAACCAGGCTCTAGAAGCTCTCCACAATCATACTGTCAGCTGGAGCCCCCAACAAAACTCAGACCAATAGCCTGGAGAGCAAAGATGTTGCTGTCAAATTTAGCAACTAAATATACTCAGACACCATGCTGATGACTCTGTATTTTACCCAAAGTTGTCATTGGCTATGGCCATTTGATGCTCCATGGGGTGAGGTAGGGTGTGTAGTTGGTCAGCCCCCAGGTCAGTAAACCAAGTATCTGTCCTTCAAAAAAAATTTTTTTAGCCGGGTAGTCAATGTTGGCCAAATCCTGAGACACACTTAGCTAACTCCAGGTCTAAGAGTCCTCTCCTTTGTCACTTTGAAACATTGGGTCCTGTTGAAGGCGAAGATGAATTGCGACCCAGAGAGGAGAATCACATTGAGCAGAGGGACTTCCTGGGTTTAATTAAAGTACTGAAATTAATGAGTATTGTAAGTGACTTGCCAAATTGCCTGACAAAATGATTTCCACAGATAACTCTTTGTTTTCAGAAAAATGAGAGAAAGTAGCCAGAGCTTTGAAGTGAACCAAACAAATGACATCCTAATGGAGGATTAGCTGGAAGATGCCTGAGGTTTGGAAAACAACCAAGCATAACTCTGGAAGACTCCTTTTATTATAGCCCCTGGAGCAGCCCCAAACCCTGGCTTTAGATATATCTAAGGTTGTTTTTCTCCCCAATTTAAGAAAGTTACTAGAATTGTATTTGCCTAAATTATTATTATTGAGAGTTAATTTTAAAGGGAGACAATTTAGATAATAGTGTCGAAAGCTGAGAGTTAGTTTGGCAGTCGGATTACATTTCCAGGCAATTTAGAGAGATAACCCCCGGGATTTTGTTAGGCTAGAGAGATCAAAAAAAGAATTTAATGTATCAATTTTTTAGCTAAGCAGAAAGATTTTTGTAGATTAAGTAAAAGGGAATTTGAAATTTGCATGGCATATCTCATTTTTTTTTTCTTCAAAGAAAGAACCTGATGCTTTTCTTAATGAGTTCATTTATAAAATGGCTCAGTGGCGTCTGTTTCTGATAGTTGCATGGGTCCTTTTGGGGGCCAGTTGTATCCCAAAAGGCAGTAAGGTGTCTCCAGAATGAATGGGAGAGTAGTTCTAGAACTTTGTCTTAATGGGGAAATGAAGAGAGTTTTCGTGAGAAGCTAGAATGATTGTGAAGAGGTTTGGATTTTCTCCCTGACCCAACAAAGAGTTAAGGAAAGCCTGGGATGGCTGTCACAGGGCTGTCAGGGCAGATATCCTCTGCTCCATTGAATCTGCCAGCTATTAGCCTTGCTTATTTCACTTCTCATGAACTATGCATGGTGCTTGTTCTGCGACGGAGGGAGCCCCATCACTAATGCTCTCCATCCCAGTAAGAGCCATTTGACACAACTATACTTTTAATTTGCCCAGTGATATCCTTAAGAAAAAATGAGTGAATTTTATTAATGAAGCCTCAACATTGTTATAATAGGTATATATTTTCTCACCCTGTGAATTTTAATCAGCCTACAAATCCCCATTTGTTAGTTATGGGTAATCTACAGATGTGTTACTTTTTAAAGGCCTTTAGAGAAAATTAAGTGTTGCCGAATCATTGGGGTCTTCTTTGATATATGTGTAACTCATGTTAACATTAATAAATGTTTGTCACAGATTAATAAGAGAGAGACTTCTTTGTATAAAGGTTAGTGAGGAAGACACAGAGCAGTGATTTCAGTGTCCCTCTATGAGCAAATAAGGTCAATGGTTTGATTCATAGGTGAAGGTTCTATTGCATCAGAGAAGATAAATACAATCTAAGGAGGTATGACTTTGTGATGGGCAGGAGAAGGATGGAAAAAGACAGCTGCCTCTTCCGAAGGTCCTCATTTAACAGTTCACGGGGTGGAAGGGAGTCTTTTGTGAATGTGTTCCTGGGATTTAAACTTTTATCATATGATAAGGCTCCTAAATCTCCTGGAATTTAAAGTTGGATGGGAACAGAGGGAGGGGAGAGGAGAGGGGCTGCCCCCTTAGGAAAATAATCTATAAATAAGTAACAAGGATGAGGCCATAAAGGATGCGAGGTAGGGAGAAGCTGAGGTTTGAGAGCCAGGGGGTGACTGTGATTCTAGTCTCACTTCTGTAAAGGAATGTACCCTCTTTGGACTTTGGTTTCCTCAGCAAATGAGATACTTACACAGGTTCTCTTGAAATCTCCCCTTCCTCTGACAGTCGGTGATTATAGTGTAGAGAGCAAAATGTGCATGTCGTTGATAAATAGGGTGACAGCATTATAAGGGTGAGTTGACAGTAATCATGAGAGGATTACAGGAAGAGGTGTGATATGAACAGCTTTGTCAGTGAGCAAGGCTGTGCATAGAGGTGACAGAGGAGCCCATGAAAGGAGCGCCTGGCTTTGGAGCTGGAGTCTGAATCCTAGTCTGACGCCTACTATGTGACCTGAGGAATGTTTATTCCCCCCGCCACCATTTCCTCATTTGACATACGGGACAATACAGTCTTCCTCACTGGGTTGTTGTATGCATAGTTCGGATACTGGAAGCCTAGGGCATAGCAGGATATCTGACCACAGTGGGCCACCAACAATGGGCCTTTACTATGCTACCAAGTACTGCATATGTGCACTGACTCATTGGCATGTTTAGCAAATATTCCCTGAAATCGTTATTTAAATAACTCTTAGAGTATAAATTTTATCTTCTGTTCACTAGCGGAGCTTGCTATTTCAAAGGAATCTTGCTTGATTCTCCTCATAAGGGGCTTTTTATAATGCTAATTGCCTACTCATAATTTATCTGGTTTATTAAGTTTGGCTTCTGTGGTGTTTTCTTAAAATGGAGCAAACCTGAGAGCTTGCTAATATATTTTACTCCATTCACATTTGCCCTCTATTGTGAGCAGCTGTGATAATATGTGATGACTGACTTCAAGAAAAATGCCTCTGCCCTCCTCTCTTGAAACATTAAACTGGAGGAAGATTTTCTTCCAGTGATTATTCTCATAGGTTGAATAGTCTTTAAATTGCAATTGACAGAGTGCTTAGTAAAATGCTATATTTAGGAACTATTGTGTACCTATGTCTATTATCTATGTTTCCTTTTCTTTTCCAAAAGGCAGTGTTTCCATGGAAAAAGCGCATTTGTTGCTTAGGAGATTGTCCACTCTTGTCTTTTTGCTTATCCTTTGCATTTAGTCCCAGACAGGTCTGTGATACCATTCAGAGTTGCTGTGGAGACTATTATGATGTCATGTGTGTGGAGCTATGATTTAAAGTGGTGACTTAGCACCCATGTCTTCTGAAACAGGAGGGGTTCATACACATGCCCGCACACGCGCACACACACACACTCTGTAGGAAATTTCTTCCTTAAAATGATCCTATCACAGACTTTTTAAAGGGAAAAATGTATCAGACTTTCTTTTCATAATTTAGTGGAACTTACATGCTTCTTTTAGACAGCCTGGCTTCTCGGTCATTCAGGATTAAAATTGTGACAAGAGAAAGAAGGATGTACAACTTTTCCTACATAAGATACCACCTAAAACTGCAGCACTCTGTAGCAGGGCCAATTAATTTGTAGCATACACCCAGATCTTCCCCTACAAGCTGATCATTCTTTATTAACCAGTATAACTGGAAATGAATCAAGATACAGTAGCAGTGGGAGAATTCAGTATTCACAACTAAGCTAGAAATTTCATTCTGCTAATGGGAAAATGAAAGGAGAGGGGAGTGACGTTTTATTGAGTTCTTACTATGTGCTGAGCAGTTAACATCTCTGGGATCTTCTGCCTCTTCTCTCTTGGCGCCGTGATCTCTCCTTCCTCTCCTTCGACATCACCCTATAAATGTGCCCCTGTCTCCATCTCATGCTGCTTCCCACCCCATCTAAATCGGAATCCCGCCCCACCTCTCTCATTTCATTTTGTGCCAAGTGTCTTGAAAGAATAGTCTACTGTTCCCACCAGTCTGAACATCAGAATCACCAGGAAAGCCTGTTAAAAAAAAAAGATCTATAGGTTCCCATTCAGAGGTTTTGATTCAGAAGATTCAGAGTGTGGCCCAGCTCTCTGTTTTTAAGCAAGCTTCCTGGGTGCTTCTGGTGTGCTGTCAGGTATCGGACACCCATCTGTACTCGTTTCTTATTTACTTTCTTCCTATTCACCCATCTGGCTTCTTGCCCTCTCTTGCCGGTGAAAAATGCTTTGCAAGGATTGCCAGGGCCCTCCCTAACTGCGGAATACAGTGCCATAGGGGTCCACTGTAGGATAGTGGAAGTGGCTGGCCACTCCCACTTTGGAATTCTCTCTCCCTTGACGCCTGTGACATTGTACTCTCCAATCGTCCTCCCAGCCTCTTTGACAATTCCTTCTTGGCATCCTTTGTGGATTCCAGTTCCTCATCCTACCCCTTAAATGTTGGTTTTCCCCAGAATACCATGCTCAGCCCTCTAATCTTATTTCCCTACAGATTCTAAGCAATTTCATCCATTCTTATGGCTTAACTACCACAGATATGTTGATGACACCCACATATGCCTGCAACTTTGACCATCTCTTACCTAAGCTTCAGATTCATAGGTATCTCTATGTGCTGAATATATGTATCTAGAGACCCTCTAAGCTCCTTAGGCTCAGGTTGTCCAGGACTGAACCCATTGTCTTCCTCACTAAACCTTCCACAGCATGTTTTTCCCCCAGCCGAGATCTCACTGTCAATCAAGCTAAAAACTTGAAGCCGTCCTTGCCTAATTTTTTTTCACCTCCAACATTAAACAAACTTTTCAGTTTTTCTCCTAAATATTTCTTGAATATTTCTCCTTTGTGTTCCAGCCTCAGACCCTTATCACCCCCTGTGACAGTCTTCTCCTAGGTATCTAGCAGTAATTTATGTTCTTACCACCCCTATTGGATGGTTAACTCCATGAAGTTAGAAAATATGGCTTCTTCATGCTGTATTCTCAGCACCTAGCTGAATGCCTGGCAGGTGATCAATAGAGTTAGATAAATGAAAGCATGAACCATCCAGCACACAGCTTCCTTGGAAATTCTTACTTACAGATCAAACATACAAAGCAATGAGCTGGAGGGCTACCGTGTTTGAAGCCCAAATTGCCAGCAACCAAATCGGCATTGGTATTAAGTCGAGAAGTTCGCAATTTATTTCCCTCCTTCAGGTCTTCAGCACCAGACTAGGTCAGCTGGCATCTTCTCTCACGCTGAGAGAGTGAGAGCTGGCTATTTTGTTTTAAAGTGAACTTTCTCTAGTTTGGTTGCCATGAATCCCAACTTTACAATGAGTTACTCAGACTTGCACATTCTCTCCTGACCTGTGCACATGAGTAGTGAATTATGGGCATTGTCAGGGTGGTTTGGGTCTTCACTGTCACAAAGGGTCACCATGGCAGTCCCTCACTGAATCTCAGATTTCCCTGTAGTATCTTTCAAAAAATTGGAATATTTTCTAGAATAAATGGCATCAAGGAATTAAAACCTGTCATTCCTTTTTTTCCTCAGTACACCACACACAGGCAGAAAGCATAGCTCAGGGTGGCAAGCGCTTGTCCAATCAGCCAGTGACTCAGGAGAATGGAGAGCTTCTGTCTTCTTCTCTGACATGGAAACCACTGAGCTTCTCTCTGACTGTGTGTCTCCCTCTGTAAAGCCTGTCAGTTTTTCTGGCTCTGTGCTGGATAGCCACATCATGTATAAAGAGCATTTGTGTTAAATAGTTTCTTAGAGGAAATATGTCTGGTAAATAAGTGGTTCTTAGTGTAGCCATGGATGTTAGGTGACATTTGAAAGCCTGTGTTTACAGTTACTGTTTTTAGGATTATATTTGTAGTGTTTTTCTTTGCTTCAGCCACTCTGTATGAAAGATCATCAACACAGAACATCTGTGAAGACTTGTGGGCTAGTTCACTACACAACCTGCCATGTAGTAAATATAGCCGTTCTAGCAAGACCTTGCCTATCCATGCCAATGAGGACCAGGCTCATAATAATTTTAAGTCTTCAGAAAATATAAGACTCTGGAGTCACTCGGGTTTTTTTTGTTTTTGTTTTTTTTGTCTTTTCCTGCTGTCAAACCGGCAGTCATTTGAATTTCACATCCCCTTCCTTCCCAGTATGCTTTTATGAAAGGGGCTAATGAGCAGCAACATGGCCAAGAGGCAAGCGGGTTACTGGAGAAGGAGCTGTATGTAGCCAGGCAACAGCGTTTCAGAAAGCATTTATTGAACTCGGCCTGGCTACTCCTGAAGGTTAGGGAGTCCCTTCTACTCTGCAGGCAGGAGGTGAGGCCTCCTCAGGGCCAGCTCCTGTACAGCAGTACATGGGAGGTTACATAGACAGGGCTGCATGCAAATTCCCATGTAAAACTCAGTCCCTGACCGATGACCTAAGGGAAGTTCCATAGCAGGTTCCTGCTGCGGGTTCAGTAGCAGGAGGCACAGAGGCATTGACAGGGTTTCACCAACTGGCCTGTAAATTTGTTCTCCCCTATTTCGCCGTGGATGTGTAATTAGAGGTTAATTCCTATTCTGGGCCTTAGGTCAGAAAGGAAGTGCCTCTCTTCACTCCTCCATCTTTGGAGAAGCACATGTCTTAGAGCACGAATGACTGTCACTGCCTCTGACAAAGTGTCTCGTGTTCTATGGGTCATTGCCACCTATGCTTGTTCTCAACACATTTGTCTTCATTTTGTACCTGCTATCTTTTTTGGTAATAATTAACCGAAGTCTTTACAATTTACTGTATTTACTTGGTAAGTTGTATGTTCCTGGTTCTTGATTTTCTTTCATTCTCTAATGCTTTATGACACGTGTGGGTTGAGTAAATGCCATGTCACCAACTCTGTTTATTTATGCATAAGCGGCTTGACAAACAAAAGAAACTTTTCACTTACAAGAAGACTGCAATTGAGGAGTTTTTAATTCCTCATGGGTCAGTAGTTTTTAATACAGAGGAGAGAGCTTTCCCAGCCTTGATGGAAGGGAGTTCTAGCTCCATGTGGGCTCAGGCAGCCAATTTCTTTTCTGATGGGTGTCTCTAGATAACAAAAAATGTGATGGTTATGTTTTCTGGGCCAATATAAGTCAAATACATTGTCAGAGAGTGACTTTAAGGACATTCTTTTGTTTGCCAACATCCTAAAAATTAGGATGATGCCCCTGTGAACTCTACAAACGTCAGTGATTGAATGGGAGTCAGCACAGTTGAATAGTTCCACAGTGTGTTCTTCATTCTCTGTGTCCTGAAATTTAGAAGACTGACATGGGGAAAGAAGAGCAAAAAGTTTGGGCATAAGGATGTAAGGCAATGAACTGCCCTTTTTAAACAGTCATTGATCAGCAAACCATGTTCAGTAGGCTCTTGCTTATCTGCCACTTATTGGTCCTGGAGGTAAAGGATGGAAGGAAAGATAATCACTTGATAAATATGAGTCTGATCACTATTGAACCCCTTTCCAATGGTGTTTTCCCAAAGTGATCTTCAATGGGTGAGGTTAACAGAGAAAGTAAAATTGAGCATGTCTTCAGTTGGGTTCACCTTCTGCCTGTATGTGTCACTATGTTTACCCCAGGATAGGAAGATTAATTTAACCATTGCCTCTATGTCCTGAGTACTGTGCTAAGTGCTGTGGATATAGACATTAAATGAACAGTTCCTTCTCTCAAGGAGCTTATACTAAACAGAGACATATACATGAGCAAGTGATGATTGTGATGTGCACATAAGTTTTCAGTCCTTAGACAAGGAAGTAAGGCCTCTCTGTCCACTGCTCGCTAGAAGATTGTGTTACAAGTAGCCAGCTTCTTCACCACAGCAGTCCTACACAGCCCAGGACAGATTCAGAAACACAGAGATTCCTACAGTAAGGTCTTAAATGGGTGAAATTTCGAACACAACAGAGCCCTAGACAGGGACTAGTATGACAGACTCAGTGTTTAATTTCTGACCTACTAGTATTTCTTCTGGCCATTTTGGACCCCAGCCTATTCATTATAGCTCTTGGGAACCCAAATTCCCCTTTTGTAATCTGTTTCCCTCTCTCTAAATCCTCATGGTCAGTAAACAAACTTATATTGTCAGGGAGTCTATCCACTATATCTCATATAAATTTCTATCAGTATTATAGCTTAATCCTATTTTCTCCTGACTAGCCCCCGGTAGTAATAAGGAACAGCTAGTCAGGACTCTGTGCATAATATCTCCTCCTGTATTGCAGATTATTAAGTCACCTCCATCTTCTCTCAGCTGCACAATTCCTGCTCCTCATAAATCTCATTTTCTAATCCTTAAATCATGATTGCTGTTCACCTACTCCAGGGAGTAGAGCACAGGGCTTCTTGGAGGGCCTCAGCAAGCAGAGGTAGTGAGATTCTCTGCAGGATCTCCTTGGCTGGGCCCAGTCATGCACGCTCTGAGGACCTGGCACTCCAAGCAGTGCAGGAATAAATGAGCACAGTCCAGGAACAGATGGGCACAGTACAAGAATGAGATGAACAGTGTTATGGACTGATGTTTTTGCTTCCCCAAAATTCATATGCTAAAGCCCTAGCCCCCAGCATGGCTGTATTTGGAGATGGGGCCTCTAAGGAAGTAATTAAGGTTAAATAAAGTCACAAGGATCGGCCCCTGATCCAATAGGATTAATGTCCTTATAGGAAGAGACACCAGGGAACTCTCTCTCTCTGTCCCCCTCCCTCCCTGAGCACACACAGAGGAAAGGCCATGTGAGGACAGAACAGTCCTGTGCTACTCCTCTATGCCTCTGCCATCATCACATTTGTGCATTCATGAGCATACTATGATGCTCAGATTATTTTTCTCCCTATCATTCTGACCTACTTTCCCACAGAATATTTAAGACAAAATTTTCAGCAGGACATTTTCACGTAACTGATATTGAAGAACCCATTTTATAGAACAGTTTATTAAACCAGGCTTTTACTGTATGCTGTAGTTAGTTTTCCATTGGAATTGATTTAATCTCTAGTATGTTGAAATGTATTTAATAATAACCCATAGCATGAGGGCATTCTACTTTGTTATTAAAATATCAGGAACCACTGTCTGATGAGTTCCTCAGCATTATGTTTTAATTATATAGAGAGAAGAAGTGTTCTTAGGCTTCAACTCAGGGTGTAATTTTTTTTTAATTATTTAAATTGACTTTGAAGCACCTTCTAGCCATTTGTTCAACAGTTAAATTCCCCAGAATGCCTGCTGTTTTCTCTCTGATTTTTGACATTATTATCTTTCTGGAAACAGAGCCGCTATTTAACTCAGCTAACACTGAACAGAAACTGATTATTGTCTTTTGATGTAACTGGAGTGACTTAAATACTTACAGTCTTTTGTGTTAAGGAAAGATTAAAGCATAGGAGAAAAGTGTTCTGTCTTACAACTCCAAATAAATATTTCAGTATGAAGTGGCTATAATTTCTTTAGGAAAAGCATATTGGGTCATTGGGTGTTCAGTAACAAAGCCTTAGAAATAGACGCAAGCAGTTCCTACAGAGCTTTCTATTCTTAAAGGATGCAAAGGCATCCTTTGACTTTGGCCGTGATGTGTGGTTGGGCAGAAAAAAAGGCCAAGGCTGTTATACCAGGGATTCTTCTTTCTATAAATCATAGACTTGTCATTACCTTATCCATAATCTACATTCCAGTAGCGTTCTTCAGAAAGTACAATTCCTTTCAGTCATTATATCTCAAAGGACTTACTGCATCAGGGACAGGCATGGCAGAATTTAGACAAATTAGATCATCCTAACTGTTGGACAGTGAGTTTTAGTAGCTCTCAAAAACATTTTTGGGCATTTACTGGTCTCTGAGAAACAAAGATACAACAGTAAAGGATAAATCAATGTGTTATAAAAAAATAATAAGGTCAGCAAGATTCGTAATAGCTGTTGGGCTTTCTATTGAGTGGCACAGTATAGAATTTACTGGAGACTCTGATGTCCTGGGCTTCAAGCTTCAGGACTCTTCTTTTTGTTTAGGTGAGTGGTGCTAGACTGGATTGCTCAGTAAGTCTGTCTCTGTCAAAGGAAACGTGATGACAATCCAGCAGTGTCCTTTTCATTGTTAGCCTCAACCGTTTCATTCTTTAAATAACTTAATGGCAAATCCTAAATAAAATTAAGTTATCTTGGCTACAGATATCAATATCACACTCATGCCATTGGTGCTGGTCTTGTGTATCCTCTCTGCTTGGATGTCCAGCCGTCACTGCAAACTCAGCCTGTGCCAGACCACTCACGTCTCCATCCTCCTCCGTGTGGCCCACTGCTGACTGTCATCATTTGAAGGATCACTCATTCAATGAGAGCAGACCTTTACTGAGCAAATACACAGTGCCAGGCATTAGGCTGCAAGAGTCAGGATCAAAGTGACAAGGGAGGTGTGAAGGTTCACAGAAAGGAAGAGACAGCTCCCCCCACCCCCGCCACAAAGCTGATACCCTGTTGAGGGGTGGTGAAAAGGAGAGAAGGAGTGATTGAAAACCCAATGTTCTGTTGATACTGGTTCAAGAAGAAAGACCAGACTTCTTGAATATCCCTTCTTCTCAGAGCCCCAGATCTGATTTACAGGAATCCAGACCTATTGTCCTGTTGTCTTAGAAGAGAGGATGGCTCAGAATAGAGATGCATCAGGGGTCAGGAAGGATGCATCCTGTTTTTACACCATTTGTTTCACTAACAAAGTAAAGACAATATAACCTGCCTCCTATCTTGCTGAAAAGATTAAATTCTCTCACTTTTGCAATGAATCATTACTAAGACTAATGATAACTGTAGGATATCTCTGTCGTTAATGGCACCGAAGTCACAGATTCCTTCCTCACGGAAGGACTTGGCAAATAACAACACAATTTTCACTTTTACTAAGCAGCCAAGTAACCTAAAGGCTGGCATGAATATACACTAAGAGCTGTAGGTACTTTGTTAGTGTTCGCCTCCATGTAGTTATGAAAATCACCCAAGAAAACAAGAGCAAGGTAACTGTGAATAATGGGGTTTATCTTTCCTTGCTGAGCTTCTGAATATGTATTTTGTATACTATGGAAATGATTTTGACTCTATCATGTTCTGGATAATGACATCCCCTCATTATACATGAGGGTTTTGTTTTTAAAATAAATGAACCAGTATGTCAGGCATATGGAATTCCTGGAAATAAATTGGACTCTCAGCAAAAGCTGCATGTTGTTTGAATATTACCCTTTTTACCTTAATATACTGCATATCCCTCCTTCAGGTGACAGGTACTATTGAGGTTTGGGAAGTCCACGTACTTCGTGTTATGTTTGGTGCATATTCTAGGATGGATCACAGTCACGTGGAAATATGAATCTCACCATATGGATTTTATTGACTTCACTTTGCAATAAATAGAACTCTGTATAAAGCCTTTCGAAAGGGTTGAGAGGTGCTCATTGGACTGGTTGATAGGGTGCCTATTTGCATATTAAATTTAAGCTACATTAAATAATATGGAGAGCAAATAGGCAAGAATATACATAACACCTATATACAAATAGGTGTATGCAAGAATACACATAACACTGAACTCGTATGTCTTTCCATGATCTGTTGAACATGATCTTGACCCAAATGCAGTAAAGTAGTCAGGGGGGCATTCTTTACTGTTGTTTTCACATCAGCTTGCCTTAGCTAAGTTCTCCAGTGTATTCCGTCGTGATTGCCAGTTTGATTGCATCTCTCTGATTCTCGATTTACCTCTCAGTGAATTAAACTGTGTTGTATCATAAATTTGGACTTTTGGAGTCCAGACTTTATAAATGGGGAAAGCAATATTTGGTGCTGTATTTAAACCTGAATGAATATGAGTTCTGAAATGTGGTTCCTTCCATGTCTTTCTACACGTCTGGACCCCCTGGATTTTACAATTGAGTCAGACACTTATCAGCATGCCTCACAGCATAGTTTTCCATAGAAGTTATGGAGACATTCTGATGTGAATTTTGCTTTTGTGGGTCGTGAACATGAAGGAGTAAGTGAAATTTGACCAGTTGTGTTGAGCATACCTGATTTCCAATACCCGTTAATCCCTTCTTCTGAAATTCCAATGTTCTTTAAAGGAACCCAGTGATGACTGGTCTGATGGGGATCTTAGTCATGTTTCAGACTATAATGGTACTTGCCACTGGTTTATTATTAACCTTTTAGACCCCCTACTAGTCTGACAAAGGCCATGAAGGTTCAAATCCCATGCCCAGAAGCATAATCAGAACATTTCATTCCCCATGTACCCACATTTCTCCAGGTTAATTCATAAATTAGTTATTATTAATATAATATTAGAAGTATATTAATGCTAATAGCTAGAGGCACAGACAGATGTATTAAGCCAGGGTGACTTCAAGACCAAATCCCCTCTTGCTCAGGAATCAATCGTCTAGGACTTCCCTAATATGCGAATCAGTGTATGCCTGATGGGTAGGGGATTAATGGCCGTAACACCTTCTTAGGATCTCCGGGGCTTCAGATTTAGTATCTGCCACTCTAGAGCAAGAGTCTCTGAAACTACCATTCTCCTTATGTTGGGGGGCAACTGCGCCTGCTTTCTCTAAGTCTAATGAATTATACTGTGAGGATCATGCGTACTAAGAGAGCTGGGTGCGTCTCTCCACAGTGCAGGCAGCATCACGAGTCCTGTAGTTCTCTACAAATAGCACTACAATGTGGTTGTGAAAAAATCAATATCACCTCTCTCTATTTCCCTCTCTCTCTCTCTCTCTCTCTCTCTGGTCTCTAACCCACCTGGCCTGCCCACTCTTCTGTGGGCCATTTAATGTCTGAGGATGGTGCTTGACAAGATACCCGAATATAGAAATAACCCTGCAGCAGAAATGTCTAAGAGCTTTGTGGATCTACTCAGCCAGTGAGGAGGATGCCTTGGAGGGACTTTGGGGGCCTTATTGTTCTGAATGTATTGTGCCTTTCAGTCCTTTACCAGTCATTTGTGGTGTCATTTATAGGTAGAAGCTGTTGTTGAGAATTACTATGGACAACGTGGGTTTTATTCACACTTAGCCACTTTACATGTGTGTTTTCTAGAGTGGTAATTTAATTTATTTAATCACCTTATAGGAAAGGGCTGGAGCTACACTCAGGTTCATGAGCTTAGTGTTGGCAGCTTCAATGGACAATGCCAGGCCAGGTTCCCAAACGGCTACACACTCTGCCTCCATTTCCCTCCTCCCTGGAACATCCATTTCCCCTACTATCTCTCTGTCTAAATCCTGCTCATCCTTTTTATACCTCTCAGTTCCTAGCAGTCTTCATTTCACTATTGTGATTTTATTTTATTTTATTTTGCCTTTTGCTCTCTTCAAATGTATTGGGATAGGGATTTTAGAGAGGCCATGTCAGGGTCCTCTACCCAATTATAAGGACATGAGAGAATCCCACAAAAGATTTTAGGTTCTGCCTGCCCCAGGCCTGCTGTGTACTGCTTAGAGTCAGGAGCTTTGGGAGCCAACAGCTGGGGGCAGAAGCCTATCACTCCTGCTTACTGTAAGAACCACCAGTCTGGGTGAGGCACTTCATCTGGCTGAGCATTGTGTTCGCTTTTGTATCTGAAAAATAGATATAATGATACATTCCTCAGAGAAATTCTATATGGATTGGTTAAACAAGATAATGCACATCAACGGTTTAGCCTGGTGCCTGAATTGTAGTAAGTGCTCAGTAATTATTAATTATGAACAACATTATGACTGTTATTTTATTGTTATTAATAGAATAGGTTAGAACCATATGAGGAAGTTTTAGTCTAAATGCCTACACATAAAAATAAGGACACAGAATTATAAAATAGTTTATATGAACCATTATAAGTTTCATGCCATAAATCCCTTTTAATATTGAGCACACTGCACCTTCACCTTTGTATATTTATTTTATTAATGCAGAAACTCTTTCAGGTAGCTCAACTTTCTCTAGAATTTAATGATTCTTTCTGAGTAAAAGATAGCTCTGTATTGTTGTCTTTCTACTCAATTCCCCTTTTGTGGGCCCCAGTGTCAGTGTTTCTATCCCCCATGTAAGTCACAGTTGGTGAATGTGGTTGGCCCATCATGCAACATGCAATTCAACAATTGTCAAAAGTGGCTTTGTGTCCCATCAGACAACCCAGGATGATGACATAATTTAGATCCCACGTGATAAAAAAATGTTCGCCATATGCTATACATTCTGTGTGTGTGTGTGTGTGTGTATATATATATAAAAACATCTACATATTATAAACATACTATATTAGTTTCTTAGTTTCCCAGGGACACTATAACAAGTTACTACAACTTTGATGGCTTAAAACATCAGAAATTTGTCTCACAGTTCTGGAGGCCAAAGTCTGAAATCCAGGTTTCAGCAAGGCCATGCTCTCCCTGAAGGCTCTAGGGAGGCATCCTTCCTTGCCTCCTCCAGCTTCCAGTTACTCCACATATTCCTTGGCTTTTGGCTACATCACTCCAATCTCTGCCTCTGTCTTCACATTGCATTCTTCTTTGTGTTCCAAATGCCCCTCTGCCCTTTCTTTTACAAGGACATCTATCATTGGATTTAGGGTCCACCCAGGTAATCTGGGATGATCCCCTCTTGAGATCCTTAATCTAATTATATCTGCAAAGATCCTTTTTCCAAATAAGGTCACACTCACATGTTCCAAGGGTTAGAACAGATGTATCTTTTGGGGAACTCACTACAAACATGTTATAACCACTTTGTTACTCTATCATTTATGTTAAGTTTAGAAATGAAGTTTATTACTATAACTATAAAACTCAAGCAAACAAAAAAATTGTTGTTAATAGCTGAAAAATTATATTCACATACCAAATACTACTGAAATGCTGAGATCTATACAACATGGGGTTTGAAAGGAGATCACAAGACACACTTGTAAGAGTCCTTTGAGGGAGACTCCATTCTCATGAAAGCCGCTTATCCAACCTGGACCACATGTCCATCCCTCCAAATGGGAACAGCTGTGGAAGGTCATAGAATACATGTTATCTGAAGAAGGGGCCTGTGAATCTTCATTTGTGATCTGGCTTTGCAAAACCTGAGGAACTGATCCACACCCACCATGGATGCGGATGCAGGTCGAGAAAAAGTTCCTGCCAGGTCTGCCTTGGCCTTAAGCCTCGTCCTCTTTCCCATCTTCCCCCTGCACTGTGATAGTTTTTAGGACCCCATGTGCCATGCTCCTGTGGGAGCATGGCCAGTTCACCCCTTTAGTTGTCATCAGCAGAGCCCGGAAAGCTGGCAAAGAGAATCAGCATCAGGACACAGAGCTGATATAATTTGACATTTCAACCTCCAGTGCAAAACTGGACTGTCGTCCCAATTATTTTCTGGGCTCCACACAGCTGCTTGACTGGCAGGAAGCCACTCTGCTAAGAGGATATTGGAGGATATTTTAGATTTCATCCTGACCAGAGAATTCAGACTATCTTTAAATCAGCAAGAAATGCTTATGAAAATGCAAAGATGGTTGCTATTATTTTTTTCTTTAATTTGCATCCTTAAACAAGGACAGATAATGATGCCTTACTGCCCATTTGAGGATTGGCTGAGCATTTCAGGAGCGTACTGAGACATGGTTTCTTACCCCTCACCCCTTGGGGGGCAGCAGACTGTGTCATGACTGGCACTTCCCTCTGGCTTCTTTCCCAGCATTTCGCCAGCGACAAGGCCTTCCCTAGATGCCTAGATTGCTGGGGAATTCCCATGATGGGAACTCCTAAGAACATCCCTCCCTCCTTTGCAGAGTAGAACAAAGCCCCCAGAAGAGTGTGATGGTGACAGGAACAGAGCTAACCCTTACTCTGTCAGGCGTTGCCCCTGTGCTTTGTCCACGTCATCTCATACCCTATGAGGTGGTATGAATGAATAAATGATACAGAATACTTGATTTCAGCCTCAGGATGCTCATGTTTTGCTTTCGATTGCTCCACACCCACAGATATGATTACCTATGAGGAAGCCAAGTCCCAAAGAAGTTAAATTACCTGATAAAGCTCATCTGGACCAGGCTGAGGCTTGAACCTGTGCCTGCCAACTGAAAATCTTTGCTCTTTCTGCTACACCAGGTTTTGGGTTAATGCAGATACCCTGGTCTTGCCCTAATTCAAATTCCTCTCCCCTGGGCTTTGGACTTGCACCCTCAGAAGCAGAGGGGCATTAGAAACCAGGCAGTCTAAGTTAGCCAAACAAGCTGCTCAGATAGCCCTGCAGTGAGCTGCCCTGGCACCTAAACTTCCACTCAGAGGATACAGCAAAAACCCTCATCAGACAGTGCAGTGTCCAGAAAGTTTGTGGGTATAGTGAGAAGACCTTCATGTGAGTCCTGCTTAGGTTTCATACTTGCTGCATAGCTTGGGGCAAGGCCCTTAATGTCCCTGATCTATCTCGTGCAGCTGTAAAGTTGGGATAACACCACCTGTTATGCTTCCAATAAGAAGGATGATGAGGGTAAAGCCACACTGTAAACTATAAAAATGGCTGTACAAATATAATATTAAGATGCTATTACAAGGAGATACATACACTCAAGAAATAGATGGAGACAGTCCCTTGCATTACGAGTTCCCCAGCCGTGATCACTGCCTGTCAACACCCCAGCCTGGCACAGAAGCCTAAGACACAAAGACTCCACCATCGCTTGTGCACACACATTCCAGGCCAATAGTACCACTTGCTCTAAGAACTTTGACTCTGGTACAATGTTGGGTAGGGTCTCTGACACCTTTTTTGATTGGAATGTGACAATATTTCGAAGGCCAATGTTTTGTTGTCATCTGAATTTGCAAAAATTGCCTCACATAGTGTATCACACTAAGTAGATGCCTAGTAAATATTTGTTGAATGAATGCATTCCTTGGAGATTCTTTTCAGCACGCTGCAAGGTTACTGCCATCCTATCAGGTAGATGAAGTGCTGACCTTGCAGCCTTCCTTGTCAATGCCGGGGTGCCTATGCTGCTGCCTGCCAGGGTGGCCCAAGGTGGTCTCTGGGGCCCAGGGCTGAGGTGGCAGCCTCAGAGCCATCCTTCTGTCAGACAGGCCAGCGTAGGGGGGTGGTGGAGGGCCTCTGAAGCCTGTGTTGACATATAGCATCCTTCTTTAGTGGGATTGCCTCTTAGTTCCAGTTCATCATCCTGAATTTCCTCCTTCTATCAGTTATTTTTGGATTTTGTCCCCTGGATCAGTAACGATGATGCTAAATTTTGAGCTGTCAAGCAGACATTCTGAATATTCTTGACCCCCTCACTGGGAGATGCTGTGGAAGAGGTCATTTCTGATACCTGTCACTGTCCATGTTTTGTCCTGCTAAGGAAAATACACATATCCCCTGAGAACTCTAATCCTTGACCTTGTGCCTAAACTAAAAGTATTGCTTTCTAATGCGCCTCCTCACGTACTTCTCCCTGGAAATAGAGCTTTACGAATTCTCTATTATGAGTTCACTGTAAACTATAAAAATGGCTGCATGTGATTATGTCCCCTTCACTTTGCCATACAGAGATGTTGTTACCATGTGACTTGACTGTCTCCAGGCCAAAAAAACCCGTAACAATGACATACCAGGCTTGTTATGTGCGCTGCTGCCTTTTCATTGCTCATCACCAAGCCCAGGTATTGCACTTTGGGGGCAGAGTCAGAAGTTAATTGAAATGGCTGCCACATCGCGTCTCGCAGAGAATCCTTTCTCTGTCACGCGTGACTGGTTATGTCCCCATGTAGAAATTCTTCACTTCTGCTGTGCAAAGCATAAGTGGAAATGTAAAGTCTCAGAGAAGAGGAACTTTATTCCTGATTGGAGTGACAATGTGGCAGAGGCAGGACTTGTTGACAAACTACTTCGTAGTTGTCAGCACTTTCTCTAACAGAGTCAACCATTTTTTAAAAAAAATTTTTTTTTGATAATCCTCCTGCACCTTATTTACTTCAGTCCATGTTAAGAAGTTTTCTGAGTAGATGGCAAAGAACAATTCTTAAAACGTGTGAATACCAAATGTAAGATAAAAAACATAATTGCAGTTTAGACTTCAGATTTATTTGAAAAGGGGATAATGATAGTAATTACCCAGTTTGAGTTTTGTAGAAGGCTAATTAGATCCCCAAAGCATTTGTATGCACAAGGAAAACCATAAATACAAAAGACCATCTGGTCCTTATCAGCTTACAACACTAACACTGTCTGTAATTATTTTTTCTATATTGTTTTGATGTTGACACTTTATGGAGCAATACGTTCTACCCTGGTTAGGGGATAACCTACATTTCTGAAAAGCTGGGGGTTTGCCCCCTTTTTTTCCTAATAGAAGTTTTAGGACTCTAAAGGCAAAGGAGACACTGATTTTCAGAGAAACAGGTAAACATCTTTTCATTATACCCATTGTACCAGAAATGTGTTGTTTATAAACTTCTCTGGCTTATCTGACTTGTCTTGTTAATAACTTAGTCTTCTAAATTCTTGGATTCAGTTTTTTTTGTTTTTTGGGGTTTTTTTTTAGGTTTAGCTGTGTTGTATGTGCACAGAAGTGCAACCTTCATTAGTCATTTTCTATAGTTAGTACTGTGCCTGGCAATTTGGACATTACAAAAGTAATGTTATTTGTTTTCATATTCATTATCTGTCTCCCTCACCACAATATCAGCTTAATAAGGGCAGGGATTTTTGTCTTGTTTATTTTATCTCCATCTCCTACAACATTGCCTGGCACATGGTGGATATTCCATACTTATCTGTTGAAGTAAATGGATAAATGAAGTAGAATACATGATTTCAGCCTCTAGATACTTATGATTAATTTGCTATCAATTGTTACATAACAAACCATCCCAAAATTTAGTGTCTTAAAACAATCAACATTTCATTAGATCTCAAGATTCTATAGGAATCTGGGCAGGAATCAGCTGAGAATTCTTTTGTTCTGCATGGCATTGATGAATGTCACTTGGTGGTTGTCAGCTGACACATGAATGGGTCTAGAGGGTCCAGGACAGCTTTATTACATGCCTAGTTCATGACAGGGATGGATGGAAGGCTGGGCTTCGCTGGGACTGTTGATCAGAGCACCTGCACATGGTCTTTTCCCATGGCTTAGGATTCCTACAACATCGTACCAAAGAGGGCAAGGCAGAACTTGCCAGTTGTCTGAGAGGAAAAGCCTGGAATTGGCATAACATTACTGCCATCATATTTTATTAATCAAGCAAGGACAGCCCAAATTCAATGGGAGGGTAATTAGACTCCTCCTCTCAATGGGAGAAGTAGCGAAAGAAATTGTAGCCATCTTTAATCTACCACACCATCTTGTTGAAGAGAAAGGCACACTTACTGAACAACCCTAAAATAATATTTAAACAAGAATAGTAAGTTCCATATATGTAACTATCACATGAATGCAGAGGAAGAAAGTCAGCGTGATGAAGGAAGCCTTCATGGAGGCCATGCATGAGTTTTGAGCCAAGCCTGGAAAAGATAACATTTCAAAACATAAAGATAATTTGGAGAGTATTCCTGAAGAACAAACTTTTTGCTTAAATATGGGTGTGCAGCCAGACACTAATAACATTTCTTTATCTAGCAACTGTTGGTTTGCAGTACATTAGTGAAAAAAAGGACATGGCCATCACCATTTAGGGAAAGACATTGTACAAAACAACATATACAATATCCAACTGCATTTTCTGTGAAATGGTAATTGCAACCTTCCTTATAGAATCGCTTGTGAGCTATCTTTTACAATCATGCTAGATATAGCTTTGTTAGGCCTGTTCTGCTTTCTTCTTTCTCATAAGAACTGAGATAATTCCTGTTTTCTTTTTCCCATTGGCTTCTGGGAGTCTCAGACCCAAATTTGAAACTCATGCAACTTTCCAAATGGAAACGTCAAACTTTTCATTTGGCATTTTTGCAGTATCTCCTTTTTTTTTATCCTAATACTTCAATTCTTTCTGTTTTGCCCTCTTGTTGTATGACCTTTTTGCTTTAATCTACCTCAAAGACTCTCTACAAAATCAGTTGGTCAAACATATACTAAGTACTTAATGTGTATGCTTGTCTTTAGGGTTAGAAATAATATGTATAAATAATTATGAACAAATAAAATGGATCCTTATTCAAAAAGAACATATAATTTGGCTTAGAATCCATGTACAGGAGAATGCTAAGGACAACAGCAAATCTGAGGAATGGACTTCAGATGAGGTAATTGCTAAACATAAGATGAACAATGTGAGTCATGAACACCTGATTGAGTCCTTGAATGTTAGAATGAAGAGCCTAGTCTTAACTGGAAAAGCCCTACATCAATATGACATAGTATATCAAACTGATACAGCATGTACTTTTCCCAAGGAGTTCAATATATCATGAATATTCTAAACTGTTTCCTTATCCAGGGAGGAGGTCAGAATTTTAATAACATTTTCAGTCCAATAGCATTGAGGACCCAACATGAACAGCAGCTTCTATGAGGGTGTCTAGGAGATGTAAGGACCAATAAGATACATTTCGTACCATTAGAGAGCTTATAGTACAGTTGGGGAGACGACACTTTGGTTTATTAGCAACCAACAGTCTATCAATTAAACTGTGTTTCCCCCGTATTGTTTCTGGATCTTAATTCCTCTGGCCCTCTAAACAAGGAACACAGGAAATAGTAGACATTTGCTTCATTTTTGGTGGAAGAAATAGATTGCTCTAGCATAAGCAGGATTTTTTAATACATGTTAAATATACAGAATAGGAAATCATTAAATGAAATGATACGTGCTTGTTTCCCATGCTGTATGTTCACCCTGTGAGATGAGAAGGTATGCCTAGTCTTATTTCAGTGGTAGACCTAGATTTCAGTGGGTTGATTTCATTTCAAAGGGGTGGAATAGCTTGATTGGGGATTCCCATAGAAATTCACCTGGCCATGAGGAAGGTGGTCAAGAAACCAGAGGCACTGGAAGTAGAAGGTGTTTTTCTCTTCATTCTGCAGGTTTGGTCCATCATACTCTATTCCCATGAGGGCAGTGATGGGTGGGCTAGGGAAGATGGCAGAGTTCTTTCTGGGATATGAATAGCAGATGAATCTAGTTGCCATATTTTAGTATGGAGGAATGAGTCTTTCTGCAAAGAAGGTACATGACGATGGTTACTTGAAGAGTAACTATAGTCGTTGACACCACTAAAAATTAGAGAAAGCGCTTTAATAGTTTTGTATATAAGTGACACCTTTGACCACTCTTACCTGTGGGGCCGTGCTGCACCTTCAGGACTGAGTCACTCGTTCCTCCTGCTTCTGGGGCTGCTGGCAGCTGATGACTCTTGGTTGATTCTGGGAATAGCTTTCAGATGGAGAGCCCTCTCCACATCCATGGGTGTGTAAACGCCTGCCTCGCTCAAGGCGGGACAGCACTGCAGGAACATCCCAGCACCACAGCGCCTCCTGGACCAGCTGAGGCCTTTTTGCAATTCATTTCCTCTCTCTGCCAATCCTACTCCTTTCACAACCCCAAAACTGTTGGTACCTCAACCTGTGTGTGAATCTCCGCCTCTGTCTGCTTCCTGGCAGACCTGAGCCCAAGACACGGACCATCTACAAAATCGTGTCCCAGAACCAGGATTTAGCAAACAATTGTGATGCCCAGGCTTTTGCCAGGGACTCACGGCAGGCATGAAGATACACATTTAAGTAAGGCCTGTGAAGACCCTATAGTCTGAAACTGTCAAGAAACAAGAGGGATCACCCAGGAATGCTGCGGAGTATCTCTGGGGAGCTTCCTCTAGAACTGAGCACTGATTCCTCTTTCCCTGTTTCCCCTTCCATTCCCATCCCTCGTGTCTGCAGTCCTGTTCTGCGTCCCTGCGCCTCCATTGGTCTTTATAATTCAGCTTCATGTCCCTGGCCAGTGAGGAATAAATGGTGATATTTGTCTCTCATAGCCAGTGTGTGGAAAAGTGTCTGAGCACATGATGAAACAGATCTCACCCTGGGTTGTGATGAAGACTGGCATTTCTCACTAATTACAAGGAATATAGGATTCCTGGCTCTATTGATTTCCATTAAACCTGTGTGGAGTTATGAATCTTAAAATGGAAGTCCACAGCTATAGATACCTTAGGATAGTGTTTTATAGCAAGCAAGACTCTAGAGAGTACCATACAAATCAGCATTTGATGCTTGTCTTAGGGTTTTATGGCTTAAAGAATTGCTTGCACTTTATCTGCTAATGCTTTCCAGCCATCCTTTGTAATGCTGGCCTGACTGCGGGAAAAGCTACTGCTGAGGTGAATGCAGAGCTCTAGAACTCTCCTGAAACTGGCTGTTTTCTTCCTTCATTCCCTTTTTCTTCTACCTGTTGTTGAGGACTTGTCTCCTTATCGTGTTGCTGATAGCTTCCTGCTCTGGATGTCTATCACCCATGTTTTAGAAAGATTCTCTCCAAAATCGCATAGCAGGAGTTGCCGTCTTGGCTGAGTGTTTTGTCAGTCAGAGCCTCACCTCCGTGGGCTGCACGCATGGCCACATAATGCAGGGGATATCAGAAAAAGGAAAATGGGCTTCTATCCTAATAAAGCCAGGTTGTTCTGCCTTAGATCGGTTTTGATGTTAGAGATCTAGATATTCGATGGTTAGAGATCAAATTAAAATCATAAGTGCATCCCCCTTTCTCCATCACCTGTTCTCCTTCCTTCAGCAGGCATTTGTTAAACACCCACTTTGTGCATTATGTATACATCCCTCCTTTCTTTCTTGCCCTTTTCTTTCTTCCTTTTCACTTTACTTCTGTAGCAAATAAATGAAGAAGTCAGGTCCCTTCCAAAGAGACTGGTGGGTTCTTATCTTTGTGTATGGTGAAGAGCAGTTTCATCTGTCCACCTAAGAGTTATAAAACATTAGGCCAGAGGCAGTGGCTCACACCTGCAATCCCAGCACTTTGGGAGGCCAAGGTGGGAGGATCGCTTGAGCCCAGGAGTTCAAGACCAACCTGGGCAACACAGCGAGACCCTGTCTCCACACACCAAAAAAATGATAATAAAAGAATTAGCTGGGTATGGTGGTATGTGCCTGTAGTCCCAGCTACTTGGGAGGCTGAGGCAGTAGGGTCGTTTGAGCCCAGGAGTTGGAGGGCAGTGAGCTGTGATCACGCCACTGCACTCTAGCCTGAGTGACAGTGAGATCCTGTCTCAAAGAAAAAAAAAAAATTAGAGAACTGGTGACCAGGTCTATAGGAGCCGATTAAAATGTCATTTTCTGCCATTACAATTAGGTTTATACCTTCCTAACCACCAAAATGCTGGTATCTGCTCTTCCTCTGTTGTATCAAAAGGCCACTAGGAATCAGAGAAGGGACACTGATTGATCTTGAGGTTATCCATGCCAGCCTGTGGTGGAGACTAATGAACTAATTCCTCCTGCTTTACAGGAACATAACTTTCTGGTGACTTGGGTCTTCCAGATACTGCCTTTGTCCCATGTGCTGGCGATTTCCTGACAGATCTTAATATCCAGTGTTCATTTTTCCAGCCCCCCCACTTACCTGTCCTTCTGTTTGCACTCATCGTTTACACATAGCCCTTCTCATTTCATTACACAGCTATTGCTTAGTTCATATACTATTATTTATCGGGTACGTAGGGAATAGTGGTTCCTTAGCACAGAGACTTTGGAAACAGACAGCCCTAGGCAGTGGACATGCTGATAAGAATTGGCTCACACACAAAAAATATCCCTAGTATGTAGTGTTTGCAGATTTTCATGGTATGAATACTCCTACCGCGGCCAATTTCAAGCTACCAAAGTGAAATCACTGGACACACAATTGAGAAAAGATGAGAGCACATTGGTTCTCAAGAGCTGATGCCAGACACCCCCATCCCTTGCCAGTCCTGGGGAACATTACTTCCCCTCTCTCAGTCTCAGCTTCTTCGTGTGTGAAGTGGAGTTAATATGAAAATATTCACCCTAAACAGTTATTGTGAGGATTAAATGATACTTGACATATAGCACTTAGCTTAGCAGGAGGAATATAGTAACTTCAGTAAAAGACAGCTAGTTAGCCAGGTTTACTAGGCACCTTAATCCCATCAGCAGTCCAGCTCTCTCTCTGGAGTAAGCATTACTTCTGATGAAGTTTCCAGTATAAATCAACTCAGCTCATGATATTGGTTTCAGTTGTGGAAAAGAGCCGGCCTCCTTTGGTTTAGGGATACACTTAACAAGCAAAGTGGTGTCCCTATAGTTCTATCATCCTATTTACTTAACAACCAGTTGTTAAATGGCTACTGTTCGCAAGAGTGTGCTGTGCTAGATGTTGGGAGGAGAAATACCTAAGCATGTCTAGACCTCACTCAAGCAGTTTATGGTCTAGTGGAGGGAGACAGACGTGTGTACAGGTAACACAGCATTGTGAAGACAGCTGGGCTGAGAGATGTCAGAGAAGCACCTTTGGTGCTGCAGGATAACTCCTCAGAAGGGAACTGTCTGACTTGGTCAACACACCCAGCTTCAGAGACAGTGAAAGTATGGAACATGCTTTCCCGGTGCGTGAATACTTCCTGAGGGTAGAGTAAAAAAGGCCCACTGCTCTTCTAATCCCTTCTGGAACTGTGTGTTGCTTTAGACTGGAGTCTCAGTGTGGAAGTCTATGTTTTTCAGTATGAGTGGAGATACTTTTTTTGTCTCAGAATAAAACCACATGTCCCTACTGTATTCCATCCTGGCTAGTCAGAGTCAAGGGTGCACAGTAAATTGAAATGATGCTGATGATGAGAGCAAACATCTCTGCCAAAAGAGTAGGTGGTTCCCTGCACACTTGCAGGTTCCCCAGTTTTTCCTCTGCTAGATTGTGCCTGGATGGGAATCTACCAGGTCAGCAATTGTCCCCCCTACGAAGTGCCAAAGCTGTACTTGTCAAATTTTTGCTTGCTAGCTCTTGAACTTCTGTTTGAATTCCTGTCTAACATCTAGGGAATGTGTTTGTTGAAAGAAATGGAAATCAATTTGATAATTTGCATAAACTATTCATTTCCATTGTCTGTCTTCCCATCTGGAAGGTAAACACATTGAGAATAAGGGACTCACTCTTGTATGTCCTGCCCCCAGGGAGAGCTGACATTATGGAACACATAGGCTCACTTGTCCTCATCGCAGCAGCCCTGGGATGGAAGTGTTGTTTTTATGCCTTTTGTATACGTATTGAAACGCAGAGTTTGGTAACCTCTCCCACTCTCTGCCACTGGCTGTGCAGGTCCATTGCAAAAAGACCTTTGTTCTCATCGGAGCTATAGGCCTTATACATATATTGGTCTGTCTAGTTAAAGAGGTCAGATATGCAAAGTAACATAGTTTTTAAATATTTAATTTCCCACTGTGCTTTTAAGGCCACAAAACTGATTTTGCTTTCAAGAATTTACTAAGACACTTTGAAGAAATAAACTTATACAAAACTCTGGCCCGCATTTTCCAATAAAGCTGGTCCTGTGTTTCTCAGAGCCACAAACAAGGCTTTGATGAAAACAGAAACTGATAGCTTGCCTGGGATGATGAACCTCCAAACTCTAGGCTTCTCCTGTTCTCGACTGGGTCCCAAGAGGCTGTCTTCTTCAAGTGGATGTCTCCATTTGCTTTTCATTGCTCCACAGAAACAGGGGTGGGGGGGAAATAGAGTCTGAACACACTGGGCTGGGAAATGATAGCCATTCTTTTGTATATGTGTGTAGTGGTATAACAGTTTTCCTTTTGAATATAGAAGTTGGGGAGATGGTCCTTGGAGGTGCTTATCACCTCTTCTGGGCCTGGCTTCTTCTTCATTTCCTTTGCTTCTGTCCAGCATTTGGGTTCACACTGTTTAAAATCCCCTTCTCTGCTTGTCAAAAGGGTGTGCGTATTTGTATGTGTGTGCGTCCTTCAGTCTCCAACTAAAATGTTCCTCCTCCATGAAGCCTATCTTAATCCCCAAGCCAGAATTCAGTGAATCTATCTCTGTGTCCTGATGGCACTTTCTACCATGCCAGTGGCCCTCATCTGCTGCCTCATGGTATTACCAGTTGTGGGTATACCTGGTTTCCAAATACCACTCTAAGCTGATAGATAAGCTCCTTGGAGACAAGGACTCTGAATCATCTATGCAACCCTCCTTCCTACCAATATGATGCTTTGTATATATTAATTTTCAGTAAAGGCTATCAAACCAGATCTCTGCTTTCCAAAAATGTATTAAAATATAAATGTGTTGGGGACATCCAGAACTCCCTTTGCTAAAGCAGTTGTTTGCTCTGGCAATATTAAGAAACAATGGGGTCTGGTTCACAATAGATCTTAAATCATTACATTAATTGTTTCCATATGTTGCAGTTGGAAAGTCCAGTTCCCTGTTATTCCTTCCTACTGTGAACCTAACAAATTACATCGTCTCTTCTTCGCTGCCAAAGTATGAGCCTAATTAGCATTAATTCTTGAGTGAATTTTAAATATATCTACTTTCTTTTTTTATTTTTCATGAGAATAGATTATTTGTGCTGCCTCTAAACAAGGCCTCTTATGGTTCTAGAAAAATCATTGCTACACACATTGCCCTCAACTTCTCAAAGCTCTCTGTAAATCCCATGGAAATATCAAAATAGTTCTAAGCCTTTTGATTTTTTGTTTTAAAATTTGCTTATAAATTACTAAATCACCCCATTTTAAGGCATTGTTTCTTTCTTTTCCTGCAGCATATTTTCAAATCAGTTTAACCATCTTTCTTTACAAATGATGGCGAAAACCCACTTACTTAAGGGACTTCATATTGCATCTACTGCAGCATTCAGGAGATAAACTAGTAAGATGTATACTGTATTACATATTTCCTTCCATACCACTTTTCCAATCTGATTTTCCATTAATCCTTTTCACTTCTTTAAGTTCCAGCCAGAATGAGCACTGTTTTGAAATCAGAGAGACCTGCGTTTCAGGAGTGTCTATGCATAGATGATTCCCGAAAGCAGACCTCCAGCCTGTATGTTCAATTTTCTTCCACACACCAGCATTCAGACAGCTAAAAGATTTTCCATCTTCATATGCAAAGAACAGAACTCTTGATTTCTCTGTACCTCATCCCCTTCCTTACCTTTCACCAAACCTGCTCTTCCTTGCTTATTCCCCACCTCCATAAATAGTGCTACCTTCTGCCTGGCTATCCAGACCAAAACCAAAACACAATAATAAAAACATGAGTCACCCATTATTTCTATCCCTCTCTTTTTCCCACTCCTCACTTCCCAGCCATCAGTAAGTCCTGTTGTCATATCCCTAACCTGACCATTGCTACTATCTTCACTGCTAAAACCCTGGTCCAACCATCCTCTTCTCTCACCCAGATTACTGCAGAGCCCAAGAGGTTCCTCTGCTTTTATTCCTGTTTCCTACACTGTAGTTTCCACACAGCAGCCAAAATGATCTTTTTAAGACACAAATCAGATCCTATCACTTCCTTGTCTATCACCCTGTTTAGCTTCCTCCTAAAAAAATAGGATTCAAGTTGCTTAATAGCCTACATGACCTCACCAAGATATCTCCTACTTCTCCCTTCTTCCTGTAGCAGTCTCTGTGGTCTGCTTTCAGTTCTCCCTACACAGCGGTCCCCAACCTTTTTTGGCACCAGGGACCGTTTTCACGGAAGACAGTTTTTCCATGGACCAGGGAGTGGGGGTATGGTTTCAGGATGATTCAAGTGCATTACATTTATTGTGCACTTTATTTCTATTATTGTTACATTGTAAAATGTAATGAAATAATTATACAACTCACCACAGGTTGCGGAGCCCTGCACAAGATCCCATCTCAAGGTATTTGTAGCCCTGTCAGTCTATAATGATCTGTCCCAGGTTTCTGAAAGTTATTGCTTTCTGATTATTCAGGTCTCAGCTCAAATGACACCTGCTCAATGAGCCCTTCCATATCCTTCTTACTAAAGTAGTTACCCTTCCCCCTCAACATGTATACATATTACCCAGCTTGTGTACATTACATTGCTATATTCTCTTCCTGGCATTTTTCACAATCTGGAATAAGTAAGTGAATGAATAAATAAGATTGTTTATTTGTCTCTTCTCAGGAAAACACAATCTCTTGGAGGGTAACAACAGGATCACTTTTATTACACTCTGTATCCCCAGCACATAGAACAATTTTTGGCACTTTGTAGACACTCAATAAATATTGAATGAATGAATGAATGAATGATGGAATTGAATGCATGAATATTACATGATCGAATGAATGCAGGAATATTGGCTGTATCACTCTTTGACCACGGACATGTTGCTTAATTCTTCTACATTTGTTTCTTTATCTGTAAATTGGGTTTGTTCTCAGGACAAAGCATAATAATTATACAAACCTCTCAGTAAAATAAGCAGTAGTTAATATTAATTTTCACTGTTGTTATTTCTCTGTACATTGTTTTTCTCATTGTCCCATCTGTGCCTGCTCCAGACTCTTTGTGCTTGGCTCTCCACAAGGGGCTCCACAAACCTTCCCTGACCCTCCCAGCTGGAAGTGTCCTCTTCTGACTCGACCTCCCAGTGTGTGCCTTGAGCATGGCTCTTACCCTTCTCAGCCTATGTTCAGCCACTCAGTGTTCTCCTAGTGCCTACAATGTACATCATGCTGGGTGCAAACATATTTATTTTTGTAGGGTAATATTGGTTTCTTTCTGAAGCTTGACCAGAAGCTCCTTGAGAGCAGATCTGTGTCTGATTCAGCTTGGTAACCTCACGTTGTCCAGCATTACACCTTGCATGGAGTCCTCATTTCATAATTATGGAATGAATTACCCTAACTGAATCGTAAGCTACTGGATGCACTAAATTCATCCCCTCTTGTCCATCGTTACATTTCATAGGGACATAGGAGGGACAGGGACAGGGACAGGTTTGTGAGATACTTGAAATCTTTGCCCACCATACTTGCAGAGGCCCACAGACTTCTGAGTTTTGGGGTTATGAGCCCCTAGAACTGGATTTCTTGACCCCACATTTGATTCAAGCCATTGGTGTTGCTCCCTTTGACAAATGTTCCTACCAGGAACTTTGATCACCAAGTCATTTTGGGTGTAGAAACAAAATTGTACAGTGTTCGGTGGTATAAAGATGGGGCTTGGTTGTTGAATTTCCCTTTGTCATAACTAGAATACAGATAGCCAACTGTTGATGGATTTGCTTTGTTCCATTAAAATCCACTGTAGTGCTGATCTAGTGACCTAGGGGCTCAAAGTGAGTCCATCAGCCTCCTATGTATAGATGCCTTTATTTCTACTTCATTCTTTGTGCCTCATGCATGCATTTTCTCCTACATATTTACATATTTGTTTTTATAACCCAAGCCACCTGCTCATTGCATATAGCCCATCTTCTTGATGTAATGACACAACCAAACCACCAGACACTGACATAAAATTTCTGCTATGATGGCTTAGACCACCATTAGTTCTGCTTTTTTTGCTGTCCCAATAATGGATTCTCAAGTTTAAATTTACTTTCTAATTCAGAGCAACTGTAATTTTGCTAATTACTTTAAATGGTTTCTGTGTAAAAATGATGTTGGCATTCATGGCATTCTTTGGATTTTTAAGAGTGAGTTATATTCATTAATTAGCCAATTAATACAGCATCCCTGGGTGGAAGACTTTATCAGCCTGGATTCTATTTTGTTGATGGAGGAACTGAAACAGATTGACTCAGACTTGCCCCTTGGAGCTGTGTCTTTCACCATTTCTTTCTCTGTCCCTTCCTCCTCTGCTTATTTTACCACTCTTCTCTCCCCCTAAACACCTGGCTTACTTACAGATGGCAGTGTAGTGGGATGGGGTTGGGTAGGGTAAGGGAAAAGCTGTGGCACAAAAGAAGACTTAATGACCAGCGCCAGGAATTTAGCTAGAGAAGACTGTTCTACAGGAGGAGAGGGTTGGTTGAAGCAAGAGTTTATATTTGCACAGCAAAGTCACATAGTTAAGCATTTTTCAGATCTCTTTGTATAAGGCATGCCTATTTTCTGGTAGCATTACCAAAAGCCCCACAGAATGGGATTGGACTGATCCCTTATTGCTCTGAGTGGCTTGCCATCCCCCAGATACATCTCCTGTCATGCATCCGGTCATCTGCCCAATGACTAGAGTGAGCAAATGTTGCTGAACAAAGATAATCATTAAAGGGTAAATCTATTCATTTCATGTTTCCTGGGCAATAATTTTGCTGGCAGAAGTTCAGTCAACAACATTTGATTATTTTCTGTATTGTGGGCACATACAAAGGAAGTAGTAGGTGCAGCCCTGGACCTTGAGGTAGCTAAGTTTATGTGAGGGCTGTAAAATCAACATGTAGGGTACAGATGAGCCCCTTCAATGGGACTGTGAAAGGAGACGTCTCTACTTTTACAAATGATGGTGGGAAGTTGGAGTATGCTGTGGAATTCACATATCTTCTTTAAAGCCCTCCCAGATGAATTGCACTGCATTTTTTCATTTGTCCAAATAGGCATATTTATCAAATTTTCAGAGGACATAAAGATAAAAGGGAAGGCAAATACTTTCAAATATTGCATCAGGATTCAGGAAGAACTCAAATGGCAAGAACATGTTGACAGTATCTAAATTAGTAGAAACCAGATTCAAATTCAGTTCATGGCTCTAAAGTCTGGGCCTTGTTAGACCTGACAAATCCATTACAAAGGAATGATACTCCGAGCACATTTGTAGTGGTCAGACAATATCTGAAATTTTAAGTCCAATTCTGAATTGTATAGACAAGTGCTATTCCATGGAAATATAATAGGAGCCACATATGTAATTTTAAATTTTCTACTAGCTGCATTAAAAAGGTAAAAATAAACAGGCAAAATTAATTTTAATAACATTTTTAACTCAATATACACAAAGCATAATTTTAATATATAATGAATAAATTATTAATAAGATATTTTACAGTTTTTATACTAAGTCTCCAAAATCCAGTGTGCCTCTTACACTAACAGTACATCTCAATTATAATGGTAAGTTTTCATCAGAAATACTTCATCTGTATTTAGATTTCATGAAATTTACAGTTGAAAAAACAAACTCACATATCCAAGTTGTTCCAAACCTATTTGAAAGTTTTGCAAAAACAGAATCAGATATCAGGTTTTAAATTTAAGTTTGAACTATTTAAAATTAAATGAAATTTAAAAGTCAATTTCTCACTTACATTGGCCACATTTCACGTGTTCAGTAGCCACATGAAGATGGTGCCTACCATCCTACCAGACCAGCTCAGGTCTGGACTCAGGATCATTCACAATGTGGTCACCAGGATGAGGAAGGGTCTCAATCAGGAGGAGTGGGCAGAACAGGAGCTGCATGGTATCCATCAGGGACACTGTGGGAGGAGGCTGGACTAAATGGCCTCTGCCTTGCTCTGAGTTCACTTAGATTTTCAGAGCCCAGGTCCAGTGATCTTAGCATTTTGCCTTCCTTCTTAGAGGGTGTTGACTCAGCGCTGACTTAAGTAAACAATCCCTGAGTATTTTCAGTCTTTTGTGCAGTTACTATGCCACCTGTTTTCTAAGTTCTTCTCTAAAGGTAGGCATGCTTATAGCTCCTCAAGGACCCATAACATTTTCTGAATAGATAAACCCTGTTTTAGAAAGACAGCTGGCTCAGCGTGCTCCATCAGCTTAGCATGAGCCTTGTTAAATGAGCTGTAAGTGCCTTATGGGTATAGGGTCTAAAAAGTTGTCCTCCTCAATGCCTTGCCCATTGTCAGCGTCGTCATCATCCTCATCATTGTCATCAATGTTGCCATCACTCCCCTAACCCCTTTTCAGTTAATCAAACCCTCACTATTCAACTGCAGGCTCCTGTTTGGGGATAGGGGAAACTACATTCTTGTACATACCAAGCTATGGAGTTTATGGAAAAGAGAAAATAAACAAAAGTGTGGTAGGCATTTTTACATAAGCCTCACAGAAGGAAGCCTGGTTAGCTCTCGCCACCTCTTTCGTAACAGTTATGAATACTGAAATTCACAGAGGCTAACCAGCTTGCCCCAGACCACACAGCAGGGCTCAGATGTAAGTCCACGTAGAGACTGATTCCCAAGCCCATGCTATTTCTTCATCCCGATTGAACAGCACAGTTCAGAGAATATAATAATACAGCAATACATGATCGTGTTGTACACTGGGTTTCTACAGCCAGTGAAGGTACAGTCTTTAGCCTAGAAAGCTGATGGGAAAACCACCTTCCTACACCTTTGTTATAAACTCATGGCCCCGAACATGAAATAAGGATTCTACTTTCACCTTCTTTTTCTAAGCCTGCTCACAAACATTATCTTAGGGCTTTCCTCACACTTCCTCATAATTAGCCCCATTTTGCAGATGAAAAATTCAGGACGTTTCTGAGAAGAAAAATAGGACTTAGGGTAGGAACATTCGTTTCTTGTGAAATAGTATCTCAGGAGGGGTGCTGCCTAGGGTCAGACCCCCTGTTGTAAATCCTGGAGCATAACAGGGGAAAAAAAGCATGAAGCTGATGGTAGAAAATGGCCCTGTTCCCCAGACGTGAGTGACGGGTGCTGATTGTCGGCGATGGACACACATCGCAGGTAGTAGCCAAGTGGGAGAGACAAGGGAGCGCCTGCCAAGAGCATCTCTGGAAACTCAGACTGGGACTCCTGTACCTGTGGACACCAACCCTGAGAATACGTTATTCTTATATGGTGACTCTTTGAGGGAAGTTGAAAAGGTACTAGGAAAAAAATGGCTTAAGCATCAGCCAAGATTTAGAGCCCTTACTTGTGATTTTCACTTAGCCACATGTTGGGAATATGGCTGTACTTTCCAGGTGGCATATAGAAGAAACTTGAGAGGAAAATTAGAGAAGACTTAGTGTACCAGTGACATGGACCACTTAGGATGTTTCTTTTTCTTGATCAGATGAACTATCGAGAGTTCTCTACATAATAAGAGCCCAAATAACTCATTGAATTTCTAGCTTTATTTACTTATTTATTTATTTTTGGCAAACTGTTTAAGCATCTAACCTAAGACTAAAATGCTGATTTAAAACACATGAACATTTGTACTTGGGAGAGGTGGAGGGAGTAGTTTATAAAGGTGCCTTTAAATGCATGAAAGAGATGATTTCCTAAATTGACATTAGAGTCCCACCTGAATGAAGATAACCATTGTGTCTCAGTTTCTTTTACAATATCCTAGAAAGTGGTGAGGGCAGGGGTAGGAGTGGCAGAGGTTGTCAGGGGCTGACTGATGAGGCAAACAATATCCTTTGGAGGTTCAGAGCAGAGGTCTGTCCACTGAGATATCCAAAAGCAGAAACTGGACAGTCATGCCTGCCCCAGACTACATCCTGCTCTTGCTAATGAAGTATTGATTGAAGCACGTTGGAGTGGTGTCCCATAGTGGTGACTTTTGAGAGTGGTTGTAATTAGTGTGAGAGCTAGTGTGATGCCAGAGGAAAACAGGGAAGGAGAAATCTGGGTCTCTCATGCTATGATTTCAACTGTGGTCTTAAACTGTGGCCATAGCCTTTCCTTGTTCTGGGTTTCATGGCTTTGAGACAAAGGTAAACCACAGAGTCAGCTGCCTCTGACCTCATGGGCTGAAAGGCTTTCATTGTATAGCTGTCACTTAGAATTGCCTCCAAAATCATAAGCACATAAAATATGTCTTGTTCTAGATTATGTCTTAAACAGCAATAGCTGTCTTCACAGTAGGGATTCTTCAACATTAGGTCCAATGGCAATAAGAGTTGCACCAACAGACCTAGTAAAAGTTAATCTTTTAAAAAATATTATTCTACCTCTATATCTACATATATATATTTTTAATCTGGGCACTTCATTATTTAAGTACTTGATTATGAAGCAGAAATAGTCAGGGGACTGAGCCAAAGAAATATGTTGAGTGGTGTTGGAAATGGCCCAGAACCCAAGAGGAGCCAGTGGAGCTAGGGAACGGGGCAGGGGTGAACAAGGGGAAGAAGGGTGGCTCCCCAGGGAGGGCCCACATGAACACTGACTGCACATCAAACTCATGATCATATCTGAGTCAAGGATATACAGAAATAGTTATGGAATAAACATGATAAAATGTGGTTGCATGAAGGGGACAGAAAGCTGTATGGTCTTTTGAACTGTGGCCGTGGTCCGTGATGTGTCCGGGGCTGCTCCACAGCTCTGAAAGGAGATGCTGTTACCATATGTGGTGAAGCCTTGAAATAAATTCAATTCTGAGATCCACATCCTGCCTCTGAGGACGCCCTAGAGCCAGGAAGACAGTTTCACACATGGATCCTGAGGCATAATGGATGGGCATTAGAGTGTGTGGGTTACGGTGCTGTTTTTTATACTCTTCTATGATGCACTGGTGTCTTTTTTCCCTCTTAGAGTATGTTGACACATGTCCACTCAAGTAAATAAATGTTCCCATCTCCACTGATCTGTTTGGAAGCATCAAGAAATTCATGTGGGGGGGGAACTCATTTATCTTTAGAAACTAAAAAAGCGAATGTTTCAGAAAGAACTGGAGAGAGCTGAGAGGCATTTTACAAATTATCAACAAATCAGCATCTTATTTTTTTGCTAAAATAAGCACTGGCTATTTATATAGCCCAGGTGGATATTTGGTGAATACAAAGAATCTTTGTGTTTTGTTTGAAAGCCAGAGGATCTTCAAGCAGATGTAAGATGCAGGCCTTACACATCTGTGAAAGGGGGTGATTATTATATAGAAAAGTGAGCATCTTGGTAGCTAAGCAGGTGATCTGTGCTTTTTCTCTAACTCGCCATTAGTATTATTACTAATGTCATTGTAACTATTAGAATGACATTAACATGCCAAACCAGTATAAATATAGAAGGGGCTATATTTTATGATCAGAGTCTAGGGACATAGCCATTTATATTGGCCCTCAGAATCCAAGTACCTTGCGAGTACCTTGCCAACTAATGTGGAATAAGAATAGGGCATATTATGCCAAGAGCCACCCATTCTCAGGAGCAGGCACGGTGCAGTATCAGCCTTGCAAGCACAGCAGAAAGTAGAGGTAGCATTTGGGGGTGAAGAGCATCTTTCTACTTGTTTCTCCATCCCTAACTTTTGGCTGATGAGAGAATTTACAAAGAAGAGGCTGCTTCTACTCTGAGGTCCACTTCTCATTCCTTTCTAGAGTAATCTTGTTATAATTAGAGATTGAGTTATGTTGTTTTTTGAAGATACTAAACTGTTGACAGCTGAGGTTACAGCCTGACTTTAGCCATCAGAGTCACAGGTGCCTGTTTTCATGCAAGTAGCAATAATCATTTAAAAAATCTAATGAGTACATAAACATCAAAACATCACAATTAAATTGCCAAAGAAAGCACACTTCCCCTCTTCTTGTGCTCTGAGCATGCAAGTCTTGACACTCATAAGCTGGGCAGAGAGGGTCATGATAAGTAGAGAAGCCGGATGAACACCAGAGAAAAAGGAAGGCAATCTTCGCAATTTTGTCAGTTCACTAAGTCATTTGTCATGTTTCATCACATCATCTTGAGTTCTCTGTTCTCCACTGGGAAGTGACTGATCAGCCCTGAAGCTTTTAGCTGCCAATGTGATAGTTTAAGACTCTGCATTCTCATGAGCAGAGGATGTTGCATGCTCTAAGGCCAAGGAGCCATTCCACTCAGTGCTTTTATTTAGCATGTCCTATGAGCATGGCCGTGCTCCTGATGAACTCCCGGTACGGTGCAGGAGATTGGTTTATGAGGACTGTGGTGGGGCAGGCTGGAGGAGGTAAGACCGTGCACCAGAAGTGTGAACTGTGCATTCTGGAAGGCCAGAGGAAGAGGAGATTGTTTACCACAGAGGGAGTTGGGGGAACACTTTAAAGCCAAGCTGGCATTTGAGATGAACCTAAGACAGGTCAGATTTTAACCACTGCAGTGAATCTGGGTAGAAAGGGAATTCTAAGAGCAAATACCATGAGATGTATCTGGGGAATGCCTGGTGGTTTATTTTTCTTGAGCATCCAGGTTGAAGAAGTTAAGGGTGGAAAGAGGTTGAGACAGATCGTAGTATGCTTTGAAGACCAGGATGAGGAGTTAAGCAGTGGAGGAGCTAATGGAGATTACTGAACATAGACCTGCAGTTTAGGAAGAGTATAGTTGCTGATTGACTGCCAAATGTAACTGGCCTTCTCCTGAGCTTGAGACTTACTAACTGCCTCTTGAGCAGCGGCTGTGTCTGGATTTCTCATGCAAAATCATACATCCAGCATATCCAAAAGTTCTACCCATCTAAACTTATTCCTCCTTGTTGAGAGGAGGAATCCACATGCTCAGTTGGTCAAACTAAAAAAAAAAAATTAAACAAAACAATTTTATCATCCTTAAATGTCCTGTCTCCCACTTCCCACATCACCCTAGTCATCATTTCTGATAGATTCTAACTCCTACTTCATGAATCTGTTCATTTCCTCTTACTCTTTGCCACCTCATTGGCTTAAAGCAGGCCCACAACAGCCAATTCAATTCTACTTTTTCCCTTCCCCAGTCCAGCCTTCATGTGGCTGCTAGTTATTGTTTGAAAATGGAGGTAAGCTTATGTAACTTGGAGATTCTAAAATCAGCACAGGCTCTTCATGACCAAAGGATATAACCCTGCTCCTTAGAATGTCATAAAAGAACTTCATAATTTGGCCATCTTTGCTTTTTCTTCTTTAAAGGTCCCCCCAAACCCACCTCCTCACAAAACCATGTCTGAGCTTGTGTTTTCCAGATCTTTATGCTTGTTCTCGTCTGTACTCTTTTACACAAAAATGCCTGCTGAGTCTGGCATGTTCTTCCCCTTCTTGGTAAACTCCTACTCATCCTCAGAAACCCAACTGGGTTATTTCCTTTGTTCCCCCTTCACACGTATTGCCTCACTACTCAGTGTTCTAGTAGTTCAAAGCACATAAAGTGAATAGTTTAGCATTTTTAATCTGTTGCATTGTAACGAGCTATTTTACCATATAGGCCTCTCCCACCAGGCTATGAGCTGCTTGAAGGCAGTGATGATCTGATTGATCTTAGGTCTCCTTCTGTCATCTAATACATAGGAGACACTACTCTATGTCTGTGGATTGCGTGGACAACAGAAATGACTACAATGTCACATCTTGGTGTGAGATTACTGATGTGCCATTTCTTAACCAGGCTCTCAAATTTCCTTTAAGTTTATTTTTTGTTTTTCCATAAAATGCATTAATAGAGATGAAACATCTAACACAATATCTGCACTTGGCAAGCATGTCATTCCCACGAACACACATACAGGCGCACACTTTTTAAAGAGATCATTTGTATCTCTTTAACAAATAATAATTACCAGTGTAGCTTATAAAGGGAACATGAACTATGTAATGAGTTTGATAAATACTTTCATCCCAGAATTTTAAACATTAAATTAACTTCTGACCCTTGAGGGAAACATCTTTCTTATATAATATATTCAAATACCAGATTGTTTATTTATTTGTTTGCCATTTGAAGTGGATGCTTTTATAAATTTCTCTTCTTCTATTTAGTTTTTCTTCCCCATACCCCCACCCACCACTCCCAACAAGGGTGGATTAGTTATTTGCTTTGGATTTTATTTGAAGTATTAGATTTAATAAGGAAGGAAGAGTTTTAATATGGTCATATGTTTGGTCTGAAAATTCTACCCTAAAAATTCTCAGCAAGGGGTTGCATTTGTCACATTTGTCATCCATGACAGTTGCCGTGCTGATCTGTGCTCAGATTCCTCCAAGAGCTTGTTAGGTCATTCTTATCCAATTATGTTCTACAGTCAAAATCATTTTAATACTGTGAGACAGAAGAAGTTAGAAGAATCTCCATTTGCCTCAAAAATAAAGATTCCTCCAGAACCTCCAACAAATGCATGTTGGCATTTGCTTTGAATGCCACAGCCCCTGAGTTATCTGACCTCACATCGTCTCCGCTGTGCACTTGCCAGAGACGAACGGTTGACCAGATGCCTCTCACAACGTGATGTTGTCAAGTACAGAAAAATGACTCCAATAAAAATAACAGATTTTTGAAAATTTAACAAGTACCAACTGTAGTCATGTTCATCTGATTCTGCTGACAGCAAGGTTTCTCTTTCTAATTGATTAAAAAAAAAGAAGAAAAAATATTCAAAATAGGGAAGACTAGTGATAGCAATAGATGTATTTTTCAAAGGTCCCCCATGAGAGTAATTCTTCCAGGGTTTCTGTAACTTCCCCTGAATTGAGTTGTAAAGAAATTGGTGTCAATTCAGTTGCTGGTCACTGAAACCCTAAAAATTAATGGAATGACCACAGATTGGCCAAGTATAAACTCTGTCTTCCTCATTTCATGGTCCCAGCTCCAAGCTCTAGGAGGGAAATGACCTATTTGCAGATACTCTCCTGTCTGACTCGTTACATCCTCCCTTTCTCTGTCTTCCCCACCAGGCCTTCTTGAGAACCACTCCATTCACATTCTCCTCCAGCCGTGGTGTCACGACGACGGCGCATTTCCTGTAGTGGAGAGATACCGTTTCCCCTATTTTGGCCTCTCTCTTCTTCCACTTAGAAACCACTTGCACTCCCAGCTTATATTTTTTGTTCATAAACACCTTCTCCATCTCATTTGAAACAAAGTTGATGGCATTACCTGTTCGCAGCTTGCTGCTAAGAAGAGGCTCAAAAAAGGGTTGAGTTATAAATGTAGTGAAAATAGTAAACTAGGAACATCAGGCTTGATAGGAGTCGGAGGCAAACATCTCTGTTTGATGGTTTAATTGCTAAAGATGTTAATTTGGCAAGGTAGCAGCTAATGCTTAATAGGTTAATTTATCCAGATTTTTATTTCTAACCCATAGTTAAGAATCAATTTGAAGGGCATGTAAAATATATCCTTAAGGAGCAGGCTGTTGATGTTAGTTGCTCTGCTGAAATGAGAGAGAGCAGTGTGCAGCACAGGAGGTCACCCTGGGCCAGCCTGAAACCGGCCCACGTCCCATCTGCTCACGTTCCATTGGCTGGAGTCACTCACATAGCCATGGCCAGCTGCAAGGGAGTCTGGGAAGTCTAGTCCAGCTGTGTGCCCAGGAAGGAGAGGAAACCAGCCACAGTGAGCGGCTGGCTGTCTCTTGCAGCACAGACCGGGACCAAGACAGACCAACTCACCTATGAGATGAAGGGGTGATGCCTAAGGTTCCACTTGCAACGATCCTATCCGTGATGCCAACTTGGTAGTAGATCTGATTCTGCTATGCCATTTATAGTTAATTCTTAGTGACATTTTCAAACATTTAAAAAATATTTTAAAAACTAGTGAGACGTGGCTACATCACTTTTTAAAAAAAGAAGCATTGTACGTGACTTCTTTCCTGTTCCCGTCATGTGGGATGAGGTAGGCTCTTCTTGCTCTTCGACCCCTTCTCCTCTCCTACTTAACCCCAGCAGGCTCAGAACAAAATGCAACAGAAACAAAAAAAACAAGAGAACATCACCACACCACCCTCACCCTTCCCCTCCAAGGTAATTTTGAACACGGGCCAACTTCCTTTAGGATGGAGGCCAAGCATTTTTGGCAGATCCCTTTGGAAGTGTGAAGCCGGAGTGCTGACAGTCGAGACCTTAGTGAACAGGCCTGCAGAGGAGCCGGTGCTGATTAACGACACATACTCACAAGCCACCCAAAGAATGTTGGCTCTTGCTGGGGCGGTGATGTCATCCCTAGCAACAGGTGGCAGCCCTCTTTCTCTGAGCCGGCCTAGAGGAGGTCCTAGCATTCCCAGTCGTGAATGAGGAACAATAAGGCATCCACGGGGTTAACTGCCACTTTCACTTGCTCCTTTGTAGAGCTGGGGCCTTTCCCATAGAAATGTCTTTGGCTTGAATTGATTTCTTTTTTTCTGCTGCCCAAATGTCAGACTCTCATATAAAAGTGGATCATGAGCAACTTTCGCCACTGAGGCCTTTTCAATAGCAGCATAATGATGTGTGTGCTTTCCTTGTGCAAATAGAGGTGAACCTGTCTCGGGGAAGGGTAGCAGGATGGGAGCCTGCCTTGGGCTTCCCATTAGGAAAGATCAGCAGAGCAGCATGAAAACTGCATTGCCTGTTGAGTTTGTATTTTACCTTTTTTTTTTTTTAATCTCCTCTGGTTTGGGCACAAAGCATGTCTTTATGACTAAAAGGCAGGACAACAAACTTATAAGAACTCACTCAGAGTTCTTATAGGAAGTTTCCAAATGAATACCTCCTTATAGTCCTCAGTATCAGGATTGAGGTTGGCCACATGTGGTGTAAATCACTAGATCTCAACCCTGGTACACCAGTAAGGTAGGCTTTTTGCAAATGAACATCCTCAGTACCTTCTGTGTACTCAGCACTTAAAACAGAAGGCATAAAGAATAAGACGTGGTCCTTGCCCATAGGAGATTCACGATGTCATGGTAAGCTTGGAAATCTCTATTTCTCCAGTGATCCAGGTGTTTCTGATTTACACTGGCCTCAGGCTGTGTCAGGTCCTCCTTGTAAAAACAGAGATTGCTGTGGAGGTGGAGAAATAACATGGGCTTTGGACTCACACAATGTGGGTTGGATCTGGACTCTACCACCTGCAAGCTGGGTGACCTTGGTCAAGTTATTTAACTTTCCTGAACCTTACTTTCCATTATCTGTAAAATGAGGAAAACAGGTACCTTCCCCGGGATCATTGTGAGATTTAGAATAAATGTATGTCAGGCTCCCAGCACATAATTTAAATTGCTTAGTGAAGAGGTCTACCTTTACACTAGGCATCAGTTTCTTCAATCTCTTATCTGTAAAATATGAGAGTTGGATCAGCTGACTTCTAAGCACCCTTATAAATTGAATATTCTGTGGTGCTACTCCATCATTGGTGTAAACTTTGGATTGTGTCCAAGTAGCATTAAAAGGACAGGAATCTCTTTCCTATGGACTAGAGTAAAATGTGGGAGTCCTGAGCCAAGCAGGGCACTGAGACAATAGCACCAAAGGCTGCCTGTGGGAGGACGTAGCTGTCTTCAGTGATTTTAATTTACAAGATTACAGCGGTCCTGCAAAACATCCCTGGCTTTCCATGACACTGTGAAAGTACCATCCACCTTGATTTATCTAGATCTTTTTCAGCTTGTTTATGGTTTCACTCTCTTCCATACCCTGGGATAAAGCATTTAAATTGACTCTTGCCATCTCAAGTAATACATTCTTTTTACTTGTTGAACTAATTATTTCACTTTCAGAGCTTGGGCTTGGCTTCAGACAGACAGATCCCAGCTTTCTAGCTTTACTTCGTGATTGTACACAGTCCCTTAACTCTTTGCCTGTAGAGCAATGACTGCAAAATCCACACTGCACAGCTATCCTGAAAATTGAGTGAAATAACTTGCACCCTCTGCAAGCACGTGGGAGAGTCCTCAACACATGGCAGTCCCCTTTTTGATTTCAGAGGCAAGCTTGTGTTGGGTGTATTTTGTGCTTCTGTGAATTATACAGATATCAAATGTATCCCTCTCATGCCTGTTGATTCTAGACCTGGTCTATCCTACACAGAATTTATACTTTAAACAAGTCAATTACAGGTTCCTTAGCACTTTGCCTGTCTCTATTATGGCCTGTATGAGCAAACAGCCTGTTTTTCCATTCTGGGTTAGGACAAGATGGGTTGGCCATTGTATTCAGAAACAGAGTGGCAATATGCAGTGGTTAAGAGCATGTGCTTTGGGGACAGGCAACCCTGGTTTCCAATTCCAGCCTTACTAGCTACAGGCCCTGGGTCCAATCATGTACTGTCTGAACCTCTGTTCCTGATCCATAAAATGGGAATAATCATTCCAGCCTCACAGTGTGAGCATGAAGATTACATGAGAACATGGAAATGAATCACTAGGTGGCTGTTACGACTGTTGTTCAAAATAGCCAGCATGGGCAGCAGAAGAAAAATGGAACAGGAGTCAAAGACCCAATTTTGCCACCAACTGGCCACATGACTACAGGACAGCCATTTAATCCCTTCATGTCTGTTTTCCAGGCTGTCAAAAGGCATAATAATTCTCATTTGAACACCACAGTGGTGTTTTCTGCCTAAAAGGAGATAACATAAAAGTAGTGTCATTATTTTTATTAATGCTCTAATTATTCTTTTTGGTGCTGCCCAGAGATGGCTTTTGTTCCTGATGACTTGGCATCTGCTTTATAAACAAGCTTTTGAGGCATGGGCTGCCTCTTGTTTATCTTAAGCCAGTGTGTTTGTGATTGGGCTGTTTCGTTCCTTTTTGTTGGAATAACTGCTTTCCATTCTGGAGCACTCCTTAAAAGCAGACTTTGCATTCACAAATTTCACATGACTCCATCATACTGATCAGCACCTAAACCAGTGCCTCTCCCTGCCCCATTAGACAAGATCCCTGCACAGCCTTTTCCAGATAGGGATCTGCAACCGTATTACATGTTTCTTTATTAATGAAACACAGCAAATAGCATCCTTTCAGAGGATACGCAAATTACCTCTGGGAGGAAGCACTTTGTTAATGTGCTGAACTGCCTTGTTTGGAGGGAAGGAGTGAGTTGTGTTGACATATCAGGTATCCTTTCAAGCCAGCTTGCCGAGTGCCTGGGAATTGGGGCCAGACTATTTCATGACACAAGTTTCCTGAATTCCATTGCCTGAAATTTTCTGTAGCAAAGTGAGAGCTAGATTATTTACACTGTGATAACATCTGCAGAAGAAGTGGCTTGAATTTCAAAAGAGAAAAAGCATTTTATAAATGGGTCACACCTGTGGTGGGGAAGTGAGACAGGTTAGGGTGGACAAATTGTCTGGACATAAAAACACTCTGTGTCTAGCCAGAGTTTACTCACAAGACAAGAGGAAGGCTCAGGAAGCCTCTGAATCCCACGCTGATCATCAGTCATGTCCCTCCTTTCCTCAAAACCCTTAAGTAGCTTTCCAGGACTGTAAAAATAAATTTTAAAAAAGATCCTAAAACCCGACATACAAAGCCACGTGCCCTCCAGCCTGTCCCACACCATCATTCTGCGGTACGTGCTTCTGAAGCCACACTGGCCTTCTTTCACTTCCACTAATTCACCCACCTTTTCCCACTCAGGTTGTCACCACGTGCTGGTTACTGCCTAGAATGTCTTCCCCGTACTCAGCTTGACTGACTCATGTCCATCCTGCAGGACTCGCCTGTAAGGTCTCTTGCTCAAACTGGCTTTCCCTGTACACTACAGTCTGAGTTTGCTCCTCTTTTATTCTTTTTATTGCATTCACTAGTTTTCCTTCAAAGCACTTTCTATAGTTTCCAATCCTGTATTTGTGCACATATTTGTTCAATGTGTTTCTTTTCTGCTAGACTCTACATTCAATGAGGGCAAGGATTGGATCTGTTTTGCTCCTCATCATATCCCCTTTATATCTGAGTAAAGTACTTAGATAATAATAGTGCTTATTAAATAACTTCTGGAAAGAATTAATGAATGAATGAGATCTTTAGCATGGTTAACTGCTAAGCAAACAGAACAAAATGTACAGTGGGTACCTTCTTATCCCCAGGCCTATCCATCTAATCACAGTTAACAGGACTTGGTACTCTGGTGTCTTTATCACATTTGAAAGACCCTCTTAGAGTCAGATTGTCTATCCACATGGTCTGCAGCCTGCCCTTTGTGGGATGGGCAGGAAAATCTAACAGAAACATCTTTATAGCAGAAATGGACTTTACGATATTTCCAAACATTGCAAACCTTGAAATAAATACTGTTGGAGACTCTGCTCTTTGTTTTAAATGGTTGTCACTTGTAATGTAATGTCTCTGGAAGCCATATCGTCATTTGGCCCTAATGACTAACATACCTGGAAGAATAAGGGCAGGTCTTGATACCAGTTAGAATCAGGGAAAACAGAAAAAAAGGTCGGAGGGGCCAAGACGGCGGACTAGAAGCAGCTGCACACGCTGCTCTCAGGGAGAGGACTGAAGGGGTGAGTAGATGTCCACCCTGGGCTCCATTGTCTAAGAGACAGCATTGTGAATCAAAAGAGAGGTGACAGGAGGCACCCAAAGTGAAGGAGAGGAAAGAGAGGTGACCTGCTCTGTGGTTTGATGGTACACAGGGAAAATGACCTCACACCTGGGGAAGGCACAGAGGAGAGAACTCCAGGGCTCCACACTCCCCCTGCAATCATTGCTATTTAGGGTTTTAAAATGGCGCTAGCTGCAGCGTCCATGGTTCGTGAGCCAGTGGGTCACCACTGTGCCCGTCTCCAAAGCTATGCCTCTGCACAGTCTCCAGATAGCTCCCTATGTCAGTCCTGCAGCCTTCTGCAGTAGAAGGTCCCTCCTGCAGGTCGGGAGGCCGAGGCAGGAGGATGGCTTGGGGTGAGGAGTTTGAGACCAGCCTGAGCAGGAGCGAGAACCCATCTCTACTAAAAATAGAAAAAATTAGCTGGGTGTAGTGGTGTAAGCATATAATCCCAGCTACCCGGGAGGCTGAGGCAGGAAGATCACTTCAGCCCAGGAATCTGAGGTGATGCCACTGCTCTCTAGCTGGAGTGACAGAGTGAGACTCTGTCTCACAAAAACAAAAAAGAATGAACAGTTAATCACAGAAGTATGGGACTGTGCAAAGTGGGCCAACATAAGAATTATATGCATACCTAAGGGAGAAGAAGAAAAAGCAAAAAGCATAGAAAACCTATTTGAGGGAATTATTAAAGAACACTTCCTTGGTATCACCAGAGATTCAGATATCCAGATACAAGATGTTCATCAAACCCTGGGAAGATTCATAGCAAATAGGACATCTTCAAGACACATAGTTGTCAACCTGGCCAAAGTCAAAATGAAGGAGAAAATTCTATAAGCTGCAAGCTGAATCCAAAACTAACCTACAAAGGAAAATCCATCAGGCTAATAGCAGACTTCTCAGTAGCTATCTTACAAGCCAAGAGGGATTGGGGCCCCATTTTTAGTCTTCAACGTAACAACTGCTAGCCAAGAATTTTATATGCTGAAAAACTAAGTTTTATAATTGATGACAAAGAGTTTTCTAGACAAGCAAACACTAAGGGAATTTGTCACTACTAGACCTGCCCTACAGGAAATACTCAAAACTGCATTATACATGGAACAGCACAATAGACACCCAACAGTGTAAAAACACTTGAAATTTAAAGCTCACAGCTCAAATAGAACCATAGCCCAAAAGGGAAAACAAAACAATAAGATATCATGCAACATGATGAACAGGACAGTATCCCACATACCAGTACTAACACTGAACGTGAATGGTCTGAATGCCTCACTTAAAAGACATAGACTGGCTAAATGGATGACAAAACACACCCCAAGTATATGCTGTCTCAAAAAAAATGCATCTAACTCATCAGGCTCACACAGACAGAAGGTAAAGGGATGAAAAAAAATTCCATTCAAATGGAAACCAAAGTGAGGAGGTGTAGCCATTCTCATATCAGATTAAATACACTTTAAATCAACAATGATAGAAAAAGACAAAGATGGTTATTTTATAACCATAAAGGGAGCATAGATGACACAAATAAATGGAAAAACATCTCATGTTCATGGATTTGTATAATCAACATTGTTAAAATGTCCATATTGCCCAAAGTATTTACAGATTCAACATAATCCTCATCAAAATACCAATGTCATATTTCACAGATCTAGAAAAAATAATTCTACACTTCATTTGGAACCACAAAAGAGCCCAAATAGCCAAAGCAACCTTATGTAAAGAGAATAAATCTGGAGGTATCACATTACCTGACTTCAAGGCTATGGTAGTCAAACTGCATAGTACAGGCATTAAAGTAGAGACATAGGCTAATGGAATAGAATAGAGAACCCAGAAATAAAACCATCAACCTACAACCAACTGATCCTCAACAAAGCAGACAACATACACTGGGGAAGGGAAGCCCTGTTCAATAAATGGTGCTGGGAAAACTGGATAGCCACATGCAGAAGAATGAAACTGTCCGCCTATCTCTCACCATATACAAAGATTAAGTCAAGATGGATAAAAGACTGACATGTAAGGCATGAAACCATAAAAATTCTAGAAGAAAACATAGGGAACACTCTTCTAGACATTGGCCTAGCCAAAGAATTTATGACTAAGACCCCAAAGGCAATTACATCAACAAAAAAATAAATAAATGGGACTTAATTAAATTAAAAAGCTTCCACATAGCAAAGGAAATAATCAACAGAGTTAATAGGCAGCCTACAAAATGGGAGGAAATATTTGCAAACTATATAACTGATAAAGGGCTAATATCTAGACTCTACAAAGAACTCAAACAAATCAGCAAGAAAAAACAACCCCATTAAAAAGTGGGCAAAAGACATGAACAGAAGTTCTTCAAAAGAAGAAAGATTAATGGCCAAGAAATATATGAAAAAATATTCAACATCACTACTCATCAGGGAATTAAAACCACAGTGAGATTCCACCTTAACCCTGTCAGAATGGCCATTATTAAAAAGTCAAAAAACAGTAAATGCTAGCATGGATGGAGAGAGATAGGAATGCTTATACACTATTGATGCGACTACAGGTTAGTGCAACCTCTATGGAAAACAGTATGGAGATTCCTCAAAGAAATAAATGTAGACTTACCATTCAATCCAGCAATCCCACTGCTGGGTATGTACCCAAAGGAAGTCATTTTATCAAAAAGACACCTGCACTTGAATGTTTATCACAGCACAGTTCACAATGACAAAGGTGTGGAATCAACCTAAGTGCCCATCAATTCATGAGTGGATAAAGAAAATGGGAAATATATATACCATGGAGTAGTACTCAGCCATGAAAAGGAATGACATAATGTCTTTTGCAGCAACTTGGATGGAACTGGAGACCATTATCCTAAGCAAAGTATCTCAGGAATGGCAAAACAAATACCACATGTACTCTCTAATAATTGTGAGCTAAATGATGGGTGCACACAGGCACAAAGGAGATGTAAAGGACATTGGAAACCAAGAAGGAGGGAGGATGGGAGGGGGTGAGGGGTAAAAACTTACCTATCAGGTGCAATGAACACTATACTGGTGATGGGCACACTAAGAGCCCTATACAATGTATACAATGTGGTATACAATGTATACAATTGTATACATTGTAACAAAAACATTTGTACCCCCTTAATATTTTGAAATTAAAAAAAAAAAGATCAGCCAGCACAGTGGCCCCCACCTCCTTGCCTCTTTGTGACCAGATACACATATTAGGGGGCTTGTTTAGAGGAGGGTGACTATGGTGACATGATCTGAAGTCTGATTCGGAGAGAGGAACTGGGACATAATTATCCTTGAAAGAAAAAGGAGAATCAAGTGTTTGTCATTAGCAATTCAAAGCAATGCCATGTAGAACAGGAGTAGATTTCCCTTTGTTTTGCTAGAGGTCCAAACTAGGTTAACATTATAGAGATACGTCTCTCAATCCCTATCAGGAGAAATTGATGATCCCTCTTTGAGATTCAGAAGTGAAGAGTGACCTGCCAGGAAGCTGTGAGGAGAATACAGGTAGAGGTTGGTTGACCATCTGGTGAGGATGTTGCAAAAAGGATTCATGTATTGATTCTGAGATGAACTCTAAAACTCTTTCCAACTCTAGGAGTTAGTCATTCTGTTTGGGGTTATTACTAAAACCAGTCATTGGTTAGATTTGGCTTTGAATTTAAGACTATTTTACGATGGGCCTTGGGATCAAAAGGTCAGGCTAATTTTCTAAATTGATATAAGAAAGGAATTGAATTGAAATTAGATCATTTCCTCAGTTTTACAAGATCAACCCATAGTCAGTGCTCTGCAAAGAATTCATAAACTACAAAACTTTTTCCAAGTGTCATTTTTATTTCTATTTTAACTGTTAAGTGTCCAATTATATTCAATTTAATAAGGAACACTTACTATATATATTCATCTAACAAACCTTTATTATATATTTACCATGGGCAACACTGTATTAGATACTGAGAACATAGACGTTATCATTAGTGAGCTCATGATCAAGTTCAGACAAGTACCTGAGGAATAATAAGCATTTTCAGATGGGACATGTAAGTGCAAAGAAGACCATATAAGTCATCCTGGGTGAGAAAAGAGAGTTAGGGAGGCTTCTGAGTAGAGGTTAACTGATAGGCACCCAGATGAGAAATGTTTTCTCTCCTCCAAAAGTTTGTGAAATTTTGATGTCTAGAAGATGCCTAAATGTTCACAGGGTGCTATGTTAGTTTATTATATTTTGGATAGGTTACCTTATTTTCATAGCTATGACGTGATCGCTATTAACTTTTCAAACTCATCTGGATTCCAGTCCTGCAATTAAAAAAAAAAATTCCTAGGAGTCTGTAATGGACAATGTCCTAAATCGGAAGATTGGTAGGAAACCAGGTGAGTGAGGAGTCCTCCTTGACTTCTGGCCTCATCTGTATTTCCTGATAGAAACACTTGTTATGGTCCAGACAAAGTACTGGGTGTGATGGGGAAATGAGGAGGAATTTGGAGATGTGGAGGATGGAGCACTGTGATATTGGTGCGTTTAAGGACTATGAGCTCCTGAGGTTTAGGACAAGGAGAGAAAGGGAGAGGTTGACGGGTGTGTACTATGGTGCACAGGGAAGCATGGACCTTAGTGCAAAAATATTGAGACCCTGGGGTCAGTAAGTTAGTACTCTCTTTTTCTCAGCTACTCACCCTAACCCTGCCTACTGGTTCTGAATTGTGGTCCTTTACATCTTAAAGGCATAAAATCTAGAAAGAATATACATAATTAGAGTTTTGGAAGGAGCAGTATAAATGAATTACGTTCATTAAGATGTCTTTGGTAGGACCTATTCTGAGAATTAGAACTGCTATTTCTTATTCCTTGTTCCTCCTCTGAAATTCATCTCCCTCTGCCTCAGTTTTTTTATCATTTTAGTAGGATAAGAATGCTTGTTACTCTCATAGTTTAAAAAGGTGCCCTGAGGATTCATTTCCTACAGCTTCAGTAGTCAAGAAATCTGGTTCTCAAACAGGAAGCATGAGTGTTATTCTTTTTGTGGTCCTTGAGAAACATTTATCGTCCATTTGCTCTACCAAGAAGCTGAATGAACAGTGAGAAAAACTTATCTTCTTAGGTTTAGTGAGAATCTCACCTGTGCAATTGTAGGAAGAAAACAGTTCTAAATGTGTAGCTAGGTCATTTGAGAATCTGTTCTTTGCAACTGTATAGTGGTGAACTTCTCAGTACAGGAGAAGGACCTAAAGTCTATCTCAACAGCACTTAAACTCAATGGGTAGCAATTAGGAGAAATTTAAAGCATGCCCAGGAGGCTCCAAAAGTAAATATTTCTCTGGGCAGATGTGTTATAGCTGAATTAACTGGGTGTTTGTGCAACTGCAATGAATCGGAGAGATAACAGTCTTTATTGCCTGTAGATGTAGCCTGTGATTTCAAAATACATGTGGTATTAAATGTTCCCAGTAGAGGTTCAGGCAGTTTGCTAAGCAAACCATTGCTGCTGCCAGGTTATAATCATACTGCCTTGGGTTATTTGTCCAATTCTAAGTAATGAGGTTCCCATCACCCTCCATTTGAGATGTGTTTATCTTACAAGAACTTGGGTCAAATTGAACTTAAATTTCACTTGATTGTATTCTCTACTAAGAACCATTCTGAGAGGAGTGAAACCCAAGATTCATTTCTGTCATATTATTCCTTGTTTAAAGGTTTTTCAGGAGAAAAAATGATCTCCCCTTTTAGTTTGATTGGGTAATTTGGGGTGATTACTCCAGCCTCTCACTTTAACAGGTGAGAAAGCTGTAAAGTAGATGCCACTGCTTGGATGCTCTGGTCTTTCCTATTTTCATCCTGAGACCATTGATGAGCAACCTTTTGTGAGATCTCTGCCAGTGTATAAAAACAGGAGAGGGTGGCAATGAGTGTAGGGGCGGAGGCCACAGAGGCCAGAACAATGAAACCATGAATGCCTGTAGAGCGGCAAGCAGCAAAGATCTGCTTTGGCTTATGATAGTTGTTACTACCTTTGCTGTAGTACAGTGCATTTAACCAAGACTATTCCAAATGGGAACTGGTTTAGTCTTGGCCCAACTGAGACCAGGATAAGGCAGGTATTCACATATGCTCATCACGTGAAAAGCTCCAATCTTCATGCTAGATGAGTTTCATGTATGATCATAATTTATATTACCAATAAGTACATATAGTTGATATTATTCCTCACCTGACAGACTAGGAAAGAGAGTCTGCCCACTGTCACAGAGAAAATAAGTAGTAAATCTTGGACTGGAACCCAGTCTGTTCGATTCTGGTCATCTTAAATATGGCTGAGTCACATGATTGTCACAAAGACACTTCACACTCAGAGACATGAAATGACAGGCATTATACCAAAAGGTTACATCTGAAAAATTCCTGAAGGAGGCAAGGATCCCTGGTACCTTAGCCTGGAAGAATTCAATTTCAATATATTTTTATTGAATGAATCAATAAAGGAGATGAAATTGAAACTGGGTTTGGAAATAGGTAAGGTTGAGAAGAAGTGGATCTTGGTCAAAGTGGGACTGTTTGATTACAGAATGGCTGGAGAGTTTATCATCCTTTTTTATTCACGTCTCTGTGGTGGGGCCTGAAATGGGAGATACTTTAATTGCTGTTTTATTTTTGCTGAAAGTGATACTTTCTATTTGAAATGATCAGTTCAAGTTGTCTTACATGGACACTCTCATTTTTATCCATTCTCTCAATTGGTATTTATTTATTATATATGTATAGGCACTTCTGATCACAAAAGGCCCTGAATGTCAGGTTGAGTTGGGACCTTACTCAATAGGCTACTGAAGACACAGTGGTAGGGAAGTCATGGATGATCATAAGTGGTGAGCCATGTGGTTAGGCTAGGTATTATTATCCCTGTTACAAGTGCAGACACTGAGTCACAGAGTGGTTATGTGACCTGCATAATATCATAGAGTATCTAAGGGGAGAAACTTAGATGTACAGCCTTGTTCTCTGGACTCTGGAGCTTTCTCCATTATCTTCCACTGCAGTCTTTCTTACCAAAATCCACAAACACCCTTACCAGAAACAGGGGCAGGGTAGAAGAAAAGAGATAGCTAGAAACTTCTACCTATGGACCTGCCACAGAACATCCCCATTTACACAGGTAGAAGAATACACCTGGGCAAACGGGATCTATAAGTAAGAGATGCTTGCCCAGAGGAGCAGAAAGCTGCTCTGATAGTCCTATTTGCAGGAAACTAAAATGAACTCTGAGATTTGAATCCAGTCCTTTGACACAAATGAGATTAGATCTTTTAGCCTTCACACTGACCTCTTTTGTCTGATGGTAGAAGTTACATCCAACTCCCTGGAATTTCCTGCCAGGAGGTTTATCTTAGTTCATTTTGTGCTGCTATGACAGAATACCTGAGACTGGGTAATTTATAAAGAAAAGAGATTTATTTCTCACAGGTCTGGAGGATGAGAAGTCCAAGGTCGAGGGGTCCACATCTGGCAAGGGCCTTCTTGCTGCATCATCCCCTGGCAGAAGGCTGAAGGGCAAGAGAGCGTAAAAGAAAGCAAGAGATTGAACTCACAGCCTCGATCCCTTTTTTAATCGGCATTATTTCATTCATGAAGGTGGAGCCTCCATGACCTAAACACCTCCCATTAGGCCCCACCTCCCAACACTGTCGCATTGGAGATTAAGTTTCCAACACATGCTCTTTGGGGGACACATTCATCCCATAGCAAGGATTCTGAGCTTGAGGCATTGCTATAGGACCAAACTTCTAAAAATGACATTTTCTGATAATTGGTCCCTTAAGGCTCCTGGGTTTTGGAAAAGATTTGAGAGTTCTAAGGTTTTCCTGAATATATTCCAAGATTTCTATTTTCAAATTAATATTTTAATTGTTTGGGATTCAGTTGTTTACAATCTGGGTAGTTGTGTGGAATTATAAAAGTTAAGTGTACTTAATAAGTATATAGGGGAGGACAAGGGCCACACTGAGTACTTGTTACAGTACAGGTGATTTTCCCCATCTCATCTCACTATGTATCCACTGTGTCCCATGCGGTAGATATGAGCATTCTCACCATGTGGGTGAGAAAGCTAGAGCTCACAGAATTTGAGTCACTTGCCCAAGGTCATTTAGCTGGGAAGTGGGGAGGCTTGGAACTGAACCTGGATCCTTCTGACTCTCATCCACTGTCCTCCAGGCTAGTTCCCTGAGGGACAGCATCCAGAAACTTTCAGAGACTGAAAATATTCACTGTGAAAATCCCAATAGGACAAAAAGCATGCAAAATATTGAAATGCAAGGACAGGAGGGTTCAGCAACATTTCATGTGGACATTCATTCTTTCGTCCAACAGTTATTGCTGAGGTCTCCTCTGTGCCGCAGCACTTCTAGGTGCCACAGATACAGCAATACATGCACATGACAGGTGAAATGCCTGCTTCTTATGCTTTACATTCTAGAGAAGGAGATAGATAATAGATAAGTGAACAAATGTGCAAGCAGGATAATTTCTGACAGATAGGGTCAGGAGAAAATAAAACAAGGTGAAGGAGACTTTAGGTGGGGTAATCAGAGAAGGGAAGGGTTCTCTTGGGAGGTGATATTCAAACTGGGGTCTGTTTGATAAAGAAGTAACTAACTATGTAGATATCTGGGTAAGGGAGGAGGGGAGGAGAAGGATATTGGCCAAGGGAAGGTCAAGGACAAAGGCATAAGGTAGGAATAAGCTTTATGTAGTCAAGGAACAGGAAGAATTTCAGAGCAACTAGAACCTGGTGATACATTATTAATACTTTGGTGAATTGCATAGAATGTATTTTAGGTATGAAGACTTTGCTTTTAGAAGAAAGAAGTTAGCAAGAGCTAGAGATGGAAGAGGCCCTATGGGGAGAAACCCTCAGAAATAAGTGGCAGAAATCTAAATGGTGCAGGTCTTGGCAAAGTCCTTAAAAGAAGAATGGCATTTGAATCCCTTTAGGATCTCCTTCAGTTAATGGGGCCCCACATGCATTTAATTGGATTGATCCTATAGCAGCTCAATGGCTTAAGCCAAAAACACTGCCAGCACATCAAATTTGCACTTTTTGAAGCAATATCAGAGCAGGAGGGTGGGGGACGTGGCCCCAAACCCACTGGACACTGAAAAGCAGGTGTAACTTCTTATCTGAAGGTGCTTTTCCAGTGAAACAATGAATGGGAGAAAGAATAGGAATAAAGTGTGAAGATGGGAAAACCATCGCTATGCATTTTCAAATATCTTGGTTAAGTGATGGGGAAACTTTACAAAAATAGTGGAAGATAAAATTTAAAAAGAAGAGCCATCTTGTGTCCTAGTGGTTAAGAATAAGGATTCTGGAGACAGACAACTTGGTTGAGTTTCAAGTCTCTGTCACCCACGAATTGCAAAACCTCTGCAAGCTACTTGGTCTTGCTGAGATTCAATCTCCTCATCTGCAACATGGGGATAATAGTAGTGTTAGGCGACTTAGTAATAGTAATTTAGAATCATTATGAGGATTAAGTGAAATTTTGCATGTAAAGTTCTCAGCATACCTCCTGACACATAGGGAATAATCAGAAAATGTCATTAGCTGTTACCTACATTAGCGAAAAGCTGCAAGGAGTTTTTAGAAACGTGTGATTATGTGAGAAAGACAAAGAGATATCATAAAGCAGTTCTGAGTGTTTTTGAGCAAGGGCATTACCTAACCGGAGTGAAGCAAATGAACCTGACAAGTCGCTGTTCCTCTCTGAGCCTTACATTCCTCGCCTGCAAACCAAAGTGGATGCCAGGGCAAGGGAGTAAACGTTCTCATGTGGGCCCAGCCTTGAAACTCTACCATTTGATAAGTTAATCACAGACACGTGGCATTTGGTTGCCATCTGAAACGAAGGTGACCATCCACCCCAGTGTGCCCAAAATGGAGGGATTTCTTGAGACATGGTCGGAAACTTGGAATGCTGAAACCGAGACAGTCTTAGGCAAAGGGGGATGGTTGGTTACCCTACAAATGTGTTGCTTCTGCTAGGAAGAGAAGGGAGTGAGGAGAAGGTACTGATTGAATAGTACCAGTCTGGCACTCTCCTAGCATCCCCTGCCTATTGTGTGGTGAAGGTCAGGTACTTGCTTCTAATGTGGTCTTGATCCCTTTATTCTGAGGCTGACAGGAATGGAGATGTGACTTTTCCCATTGTCACCTACGAGGCTGTTTAATAATGTCTAAAAACACTTCCATGTTAAAAATTAAGAGAGCCCCTTGCAGAGCTAATTGCATGCCCTACTTTCCTGCCATTCCCAACAATATATAAAGCAAAATTCCCACATTTCCCTTAAGGTCTCCTGAAGTAACTTGGAGACAGTCACTTGCCTGTGTGCTTTTTCCTTTCCATCAGAATATGGTGAAAGGTGCCTTTCCTTGTCTACCCGGCAAACTTCTATTCATCTCAACCCAAGAGCCCTCTTGCTGGGAAGCCTTCCCTGCACCCCCAGGTGTTTAATGCTGATGCCTTAGTACCCCTTTGTTCCCTTTTTGCATAATTTCACCTGAAATTCCAACCACACAACTCTAATTATTTATCCACTGCTTGTTCCCCATTACTGTCAGCATTGTCTGAGGTACTCCCATGCCAAGCCAGCAGTGGGGCAGTCATTGTAGTTCATGTGATACTTAAAAACCCAAGACCAGCTTGGCCGATGAGAGTGTGGAATACTGCCTCAGCTTAATGGAAAACCTTCCAACAACTTTCTTTTCTGTGATAAAAATGAAACCCATTAATGCAATTTCAAACCTTAGTTGAACCAGCCTGAGTCCCAGATTTCCTAGTGCCAGGGCATGAATGTGACTCAAGAGAATTAAAATTACAGCAAAATTAAATAATCTCATTGAGTGGATGCTAAACCAAGAGCCAGTTCCGTGACATGTAGCATTGACATGTACAAGTACTAATTATCCACTAATTACAACCACAGTAGCATTGAGCTCATTTTCACTGAGAATGAAGGACTGACACAGTGTTGTGAATGGTTTAAAAATCCACTCTCAGGCTCTACGCACAGCCAGTTTGTTCAGAAGATACTGAATTTGTCAGAGTGCGAACAAAGAAGATGAAAATGTCTTTGAATCTGGGTGGCATGTTCATTTGGCTGGTTGGTTTTTATTTTTATTTATTTATTTATTTATTTTTTAATTTCAGAATATTATGGGGGTACACCACTTTGGCTATATATATTGCCCATGCACTGCCCGTGTCAGAGCTACAATCATGGTCATCCCCCAAACTGTGCTCCCCGCATCCATTCAGTGAGAGTTTTTCCCATCCCCTCCACCCCCCTCCCGCCTGCCCACCCCCTGATGAATATTATTGCCCTGTGTGATGTAAGTGTTGATCAGTTAGTACCAATTTGATGGTGAGTACCAGTGGTGCTTCTTTTTCCATTCCTGTGACACTTCGCTTCGAAGAATGGGCTCTAGCTCCAACCAGGATAATACCAGATGTGTTAATTCACTATTGTTTCTTATTGCTGAGTAATACTCCATGGTATACATATACCACATTTTATTAATCCACTCGTGTATTGATGGGCACCTGGGTTGTTTCCACATCTTTGCAATTGTGAATTGTGCTGCTATAAACATTTGCGAGCAGATGTCTTTATTATAAAATGTCTTTTTTTCTTTTGGGTAACTACCCAGTAGTGGGATTGCTGGGTCAAATGGTAAATCTACTTTTAATTCTTTAAGGTATCTCCATATTACTTTCCATACAGGTTGCACTAATTTGCAGTCCCACCAGCAGTGTACGAGTGTTCCTATCTGTCCACATCCCCGCCAACATTTGTTGTTTGGGGATTTTTTGATATGAGCCAATCTCACTGGAGTTAAGTGATATCTCATTGTGGTTTTGATTTGCATTTCCCTGATGATTAGAGAAGTTGAGCAATTTTTTATATGTTTGCTGGCCACTATTCTGTGTTCTTTTGAGAAGTTTCTGTTCATGTCCTTTGCCCATTTTTTAATGGGGTTGTTTGATTTTTTCTTGTTGATTTTCATAAGTTCTATATAGATTCTGCTTATCAGCCCTTTATCAGAGGTGTAGCATGCAAATATTTTCTCCCATTCTGTAGATTGTCTGTTCACTCTAGTGGTAGTTTCCTTGGCTGTGCAGAAGCTTTTTAATTTGATCAAGTCCCATGTATTTATTTTGGTTGCTGCTGTGATTGCTTTGGGGGTCTTCTTCATAAATTCTTTGCCTAGGCCAATGTCCATAAGAGTTTTTCCAACGTTTTCTTCGAGAATTCTTATGGTTTCATGTCTTAGGTTTAGATCTGTTATCCACTGTGAGTTGATTTTTGTGAGAGGTGAGAGGTGTGGGTCCAGTTTCAGTCTTCTACATATGGCCATCCAGTTTTCCCAGCACCATTTGTTGATTAGGGAATCTTTTCCCCAGTGTACGTTTTTCTGGAATTTGTCAAAGATCAGGTGACTGTATGTGGTTGGTTTTATATTTGGGTTCTCAGTCCTGTTCCATTGGTCTATGTCTCTGTTGTTGTGCTAATACCATGGAGTTTTGGTTACTATAGCCTTGTAGTATAGTTTGAAGTCTGGTAGATAGATGCCTTCCAATTTGTTCTTTTTGCTTAAGATTGCTTTGGCTAAACGGGGTCTTCTCTGGTTCCACATGACGCGTAGAATTATTTTTTCTAGATCGGCAAAAAATGATGTTGGTATTTTGATAGGGACTGCATGGATTCTGTAAATCAATTTAGGTAGCAAAGCCATTTTTACTATGTTGACTCTGCCAATCCAAGAGCATGGTAGGGTTTTCCATCTATTTACATCCTCTGCAATTTCTTTTCTCAGTGTTTCGTAATTCTCTCTGTATAGGTCTTTGACCTCCTTAGTTAGATATGTTCCTAAATATTTAATTTTCTTTGGTGCTATTGTGAAAGGTATTGCATCTTTAATTTGTTTCTTGCCTTGATTGTTATTAGCATATATGAAGGCTATGGATTTGTGGGTATTAATTTTGTATCCTGAGACTTTGCTGAATTCATTTATCAATTCCAGTAACCTCTTGGTTGAATCTTTGGGGTTTTCTATGTATAATATCATATCGTCTGCGAATAGTGAAAGTTTGACCTCTTCTGCCCCCATCTGGACACCCCTGATTCCTCTGTCTTGTCTGATTGCTCTGGCCAGGACTTCCAGCACTATGTTGAAAAGAAGTGGAGATAGTGGGCACCCTTGTCTGGTGCCAGTTTTAAGGGGCAATGCTTTCAATTTTTCCCCATTCAGTATGATATTGGCTGTGGGTTTATCGTATATGGCTTTAATAGTTTCGAGGTATGAGCCATCTATGCCTATATTGTTAAGAGTTCTTATCATAAAAGGATGCTGGATTTTGTCAAAAGCCTTTTCTGCATCTATTGAAGAAATCTTATAAATTCTTAGAAACATACTACCTCTCTAGGCTCAACCAGGAAGAAACAGAATTTCTAAACAGACCAATATCAAGCACCGAAATCGAATCAGTAATAAAAAATCTTCCCACAAAAAAAAGTCCTGGACCAGATGGGTTCACACCTGGATTCTACCAAGCCTACAAAGAAGAACTGGTGCCTATACTGCAGAAATTATATAATATAAAAATTATATAATATATAAATTATATATTATTATATAATATAATATATAATTATATATTTATAATATATAATTGTAATATATAATATACAATTATAATATATATAAATTATATAATTTCAATGTATAATATATATTATATATTATAATTATATAATTATATAATTTCAGAGGATCATATAATCTTTGTTCTTGCTTTTATTTATATGGTGAATTACATTTATAGATTTGCATATGTTGAACCATCCCTGCGTCTTGGGAATGAAGCCCACCTGATCGTGATCAATTATTTTTTTGATGTACATTTGAATTCGGTTTGCAAGGATTTTATTGAGAATTTTTGCATCTATATTCATAAGGGATATTGGTCTGTAGTTTTCTTTTTTTGTTGTGTCCTTTCCTGGCTTTGGTATCAAGGTGATATTGGCTTCATAGAATGAGTTTGGGAGGACTCCATCCTTCTGGATATTTTCAAATAATTTCTACAGTATAGGCACCAGTTCTTCTTTGTAGGCTTGGTAGAATTCAGGTGTGAACCCATCTGGTCCAGGGCTTTTTTTTCTTGGAAGATTTTTTATTACTGCTTCGATTTCGGTGCTTGATATTGGTCTGTTTAGAAAGTCTGTTTCTTCCTGGTTGAGCCTAGAGAGGTAGTATGTTTCTAAGAATTTTTCTATTTCCTCCACATTTTCGCGTTTCTGGGCATAGAGATTTTTGTAGTATTTGAAGATGATGTTTTGTATTTCCATGGTATCAGTTGTGACTTCTCCTTTCTCATTTCTAATTGAGCTTGTTACAGTCCTCTTCTTTCTGCTTCTGGTCAACCTGACAAGTGGCCTGTCTATTTTGTTTATGTTTTCAAAGAACCAACTTTTCGTTTTATTAATCTTCTGTATTGTTCTTTTGTTCTCAATTTCATTTAATTCCGCTCTATCTTGGTTATTTCTTTTCTTCTGCTGGCTTTAGGATTGCTTTGCTCTTCCTTTTCCATTTCCTTAAGATGATTCATTAGCTTACTGATTTGTGACCTTTCTGTCTTTTGGATGTGGGCATTTAAGGCGATAAGTTTTCCTCTCAGGACTGCTTTTGCTGTATCCCACAGATTTTGATAACTTGTGTCCCCATTATTGTTTAGTTCAAAGAATCTTTTGATTTCCATTTGAATCTCCTTGACCCAATAGTCCTTCAGCAACAGATTGTTTAGTTTCCAAGTTTTTGGATGAAGATGTGAGTTTCTGTTGGAATTGATTTCTAATTTTATTCCACTGTGGTCTGAAAAGATACATGGTATGATTTCTATTTTTTTGAATTTGTTTAGATCTGTTTTGTGGCCTAGGCTGTGGTCAATTTTAGAGAAAGTTCCATGAGCTGATGAGAAGAATGTATATTCACTGTTATTTGGGTGGAGTGTTCTGTAGATATCTGTTAGGCCCAAATGTTCTAGAGTCCTGTTTAGGTCTTTTGTTTCATTATTTAATTTTTGTTTGGAGGATCTGTCCAGTTCCATCAGTGGGGTGTTGAAGTCCCCTGATATTATGGCATTGTTGTTTATTATGTTGTCTAGATTTAGCAGTATTTGCTTTATGTACCTGGGCGCTCCTGTGTTGGGTGCATAAATGTTTAGGATTGTTAAATCCTTTTTCCCTTCGCCACTATATAGTGTCCATTTTTGTCCTTCTTTACTTTTGTTGCTTTTAAGTTTATATCATCTGAAATAAGGATGGCTACTCCGGATTTCTTCTGGTTTCCCTTAGCCTGGAAAATTGTATTCCATCCTTTCACCTTGAGTCTGAATGCGTCTTTGTGTGTAAGGTGTGTTTCCTGAAGACAACAGATACTTGGCTTGTATTTTTTAATCCATTCAGCCAGCCTATGTCTCTTCAATGGGCAATTCAAGCCATTTACATTTATTGAGAGAATTGATATTTGGGGTAAATTTCTGATTATTCTATTGGGTAGTGTCTTTTGTTTTACCTCTTGCATCATTGTGGAATCTGGTTTCTGGGGTTTTAGCTTTTGCGTAGTTTTACATATGTGGGTGTCTGTTGTGCTGGTTAGCGTATAATGCAGGTCTAAGCACTTCTTGCAAGGCCGGTCTGGATTTTGCAAATTCTATCAGTGATTGCTTATCTGGAAAAGTCTTTATTTCTCCCTCATATAAGAAACTTAGTTTGGCAGGATACAGAATTCTGGGTTGACCTTTGTTTTGTTTTAGGAGACTGATGATGTCTCTCCATTCCCTTCTGGCTTGTAAGTTTTCAGCTGAGAAATCTGCAGTTAATCTGATCGGTTTCCCTGTATAGGTTACCTGCTCTTTTTGTCTTACAGCTCTGAGGAGTGCCTCTTTTGTGTTTACTTTGGTCAGTCTAATAATTATGTGGTGTGGTGAATGCCTTTTCACGTTGAGTCTCCCAGGAGTCCTGTGTGCTTCTTGTACTTGAATATCAAGATTTCTGGCTAAGCCATGGAAATTTTTTTCTACTATTCCTTCAAATAGATTTTCCAGCCCACGTGAATTTTTTTCCTCTCCCTCAGGGATGCCTATGATCCTTATGTTTGGCCTCTTTACATAATCCCACATTTCTTGTATGCTTTTTTCATGCCTCTTGTTTTTGTGTTCTTTCTCTTCGACTGTTTTATTTAGCACATAGGAGTTGTCTTTTAGCTCTGAAATTCTTTCCTCTGCATGTTCCAGCCTATTCTTAAGGCTTTCCACTGTGTTTTGTAGATCCTTGAATGCTTCTTTCATTTCTAGGATTTCTATTTGATTTTTCCGTAATATTTCTATTTCTTTGGAGAATTTTTCATTCATTTCTTGCATTTTTCTTGTGGTTTCTTTGTGCTGGGATTCAATTTTCTCTTGAATTTCATTGAGCTTTCTTATAATCCATAAACGAAATTCCTCTTCTGTCATTCTACCCATTTCATTTGAGTTGGTATCCATTGCTGAGGAACTGATGGTTTTTTTGGGGGTGACTTTTCACTCTGATTTTTCATGTTCCCTGAGTTCTTTCGCTGTTTTTTCCTCATCTGGCCTCTTGGTCGAGAGCTGGGGGTGTTACGGCTAGTTTATGGCCCTGTTTCCAGGCCCACAATTCGTTCCTTGGCAGAGCCAGGGAGAGAAGTAGTGGCCTGTATTACTTTAGGTGTATTTTAGCAAGTTTGGTGGATCTTGAGTTATCTCTGGCTTGTTGTCTTCTCCTCTTCCCGGTGGAATGTGGTGAAAATGACCTCCCAGCTTGGGCTCTAAGCTAGTGAATAGTACTTGAGGATATGAGTCCACAGCTCCCTATTAGCTAGGTATTCTGTTATGTCCATGGCAGACTCTGATCCCCCAGTTGGGGTATGCGAAAGCCCCACGCTTTGGGAAGGGCTTGTAGTTCCTAGGGGTTACTTTGACCCTGCTCGTCCTGAGATGCAGGTAGAAACACAATTTCTTTTGGCTGCAGTGTGAGAGCTGAATTGGGAAAATTCTACACAGCTGAGAGGTTGCTTATCTAGCCGTGTGTGTCTGCCCTTCTGATGTGCGTCTCCGCGTGATACTGGTTGATAGGGGGATCTCCAATTGTGCACCCCTTTTCCTCTACTAGACCCCAAGGCAAGGTGGGTGGCCGTCTCTATCCCCAGCAGTCTCCCCCGGGGGGATGTTCCCATGGGGAGGGGGGAATAGTGGCCACTGGAAGCACTCTTGGATGGTGCGAAATTCCCTAATGGAGTGGGCAGTGTTATGGGGAGCTGCTCTGGTACAGCCTGTGGCTCTTGAGGTATTTGGTTGTCATGAGAATCAGAAGTTATACCAAATGAGTCACTATAGCCAGCAACCTTCAAAATAACCGATCTCTGGGGTACAGGAGGGCTGGGTCCTGAAGGGCGGGCACTAGGACCAGCACCTAGCGGACTTGTCGGAGGCCAGAGCCGGGGTAGCAGGACCAGATGGACGAGCTGCAAACTGTTTCCAACACACAAAGGTCCCGCCGCTACAGTTCCGGGACCTGGTCCCACCTGGAACCCACGGATGCAGCTGTCCCTGGCCACCAAAGGCAAAGCCTGTCTCGCCCCAGCAGAAGAGCCCCAGGCCGGGGCGGGGCGGAGCTAGAGACGCGGCTCACAGCTCCGCACGGGCGGCTGTAAAGATGGCGGCCGCTGCCAGCCTGGCGCACAGCCGGGCTCCCATCGCGCCAGGAGCGCAGTTTTTCTCCGCCGGCAGTTGCTAGCAACCTCTAAGGGCGTGTCCCGCTCTCGGTTAAACTCCTGGTCCCAGTCCCGCTGACTTCTAGTGGTGCAGTGCCGGCCTGCGGGCTCCCGCGCACTGTCCTGCGATGCTGATCTCCGCCTTGTCCCTGCCCGATTCCTCCCCAGCCCTCAGCAGTCTCTGTATATTGCAGCTGTGAGTTGTGTTTGGCTCTCACAATTGCCTCCTCTCCACAGGGTATGCTGTCTTGCGCCACCGCTTTGCCCCAACTCTGGGCTTGTCCGTGACTGCGTGTATGGGGAGGCGCGTAACCGCTTGGCGGGCAGGTCGCGCCACGCCTACCTGGTGAGCGCGTCCTTCCCGCACTCTGGGCTCTGTTGTGCTCCGTGTGCCCTCCGATCTTTGTGAAAATTTTGTACCTGTTTTCTTGGGCTGGCGTTCGGTGTTGTTTCTCTGTAATTCACAATGCTGTTTTCGGAGTGAGCGGTCCGTGCTCGCAGGTAGCCGCTGGCGTTTTTCACCTCCTTCCCTGGGAGCAGTGCGGTGGGAGGACTCTATCAGACCGCCATTTCCCAGGACCATTTGGCTAGTTGGTTTTTAAATGGGTACCTCTTGTGCACCTACCCATTACAAACCCTTAGTCCCAAAGAAAGCTGCTAAAAATAGGAAAGAAACATTTTGCAGCTATACTCCTGGGACCTTTGCTGGACTGCAAGGTCAGTCTTGGGATGATAAGTTACAGGAGTGAGGGAAGAGGCAGAGAGACCTGAATATGAGTGCCCAGCAGACCCTCCACTGCTGCAGCCCTTCACTTTAAACTTACCAGAGGATGTGCCCATTTCAGGGCTGCCGCCGCTGTTCCCATTTCTGACATAGGAGGAAAATCTGAACCACCTTCTTTCACCTGTACCAAGGGAACCAGTAAAGGAAAGCCAAACAAGTGCCATAATTACAGTCTACTAGTTAAGGGCACAAATTTAGGAGTCAGACAGACCTAGCTACTTAGTAATGTAACACTCAGTAAGTGATATGTACTTCTGTTGATTTTGTGGATAAATATGTAATGAACAAGACCTACAGATAGATGCTATGGCAGACTTAGGGGCCACCCGCCCCCCCCATACCAGCCCCAATCCCAGAGCCCATATTTGCTGCTCTTCATTCCTTACCAGCTTTACCAAGTCTGTCAGTGATTCTCTAACTTGACATCTAGTTTTTTTTTTTCTTCTGAACAAGAAACTAAAATGCCACCTAACTCACCCTTTCAATAAGTCATGGATGATGTACCCATTAGCACACTCCTTGCTAGATTCTTTTTTTTTTTTTTTTTTTTTGGGAGACAAGAGTCTCGCTCTGTCGCCCCGGGTAGAGTGCAGTGCATCATCATAGCTCACTGAAACCTCAAACTCCTGGGCTCAAGCAATCCTCCTGCCTCAGCCTCCCGAGTAGGTGGGACTACAGGCACGGGTGCACCACCACACCCGACTAATTTTTCTATTTTTAGTAGAGACGGCGTCTTGCTCTTGCTCAGGCTGGTCTCAAACTCCTGAGCTCAAGCAATCCTCCCACCTCGGCCTCCCAGAGTGCTAGGATTACAGGCGTGAGATTCTTGGTAGCATTTTGGAAGGATTAATTCATCAGACTCCAGCCAGGGAGTGTGATCCTACAAGGCCCTTTGACTCATCCCCCATTTTGATATTCACCATGGAGTGTGCTTTGTGGACCTAGAGAAATCAGAGTCTGGCTGTTTTTGCAACTTCCACCTTTCTGGGTTTTTTTCCTCCCCATTTTAAAAGTTTTTTTTGGGAAACAAAACATGGATTGAGCCCTCTCTGACAGGATCCCTACTTATATGTGACAAATTCTTGAATAAATAACGTAATTTAGTTAAACAAAAAGTAAAAGCAAAAGAGCAATAAAATACATATTAGAAAGAGTTAAGAAGAACTCATTAGAATTGGCAATTTGCCATTCCTACCCATTAACCCCAATTAACCACCCAGGCTGCAGACTGCAACATGATACCAAAAAAACATGGCTTTTTATGAACCTGTAACATTTTGTGTTAAAAACCCAAAACAATAATCATCACAGCACATAATTCATTTTGAATTTATTTAGAAGCTTTTCCCAAAAGGCATGAAGCTTTGACAAGCCATGGTATAAGTGCTAAGTGAATATTCCCACATATATGGACCATTGCCTGCTGTGGATGGTAGTACGTGTGTGTTTGTGTACATGCATGCTTACATACACATTTTATTGTTATATAATTAATTATATTTATTCTATATTACATATTTAATTAATTACATTATGGTAGTTTATTTGTTCAATAGACCAATATTTAGTGATCACTCTTCATATGCCAGGCCCTGTGCTAAGCATGAAAGATACAAAGATTAGTCCAGGCTCTTAAAAGGTATTACTTTAATGAACATTAGGTGAATAAAAACATAGTTGCCCTGGAGAGGCCATAGTTTATTAAAGAAAACAAACATGCAAACAGAATACAAAGTGATATAATGGAATTGTTTAGAAAGTTCTTTGTAAAAGAGCAGAAGGAGACTACAACTCTTCTTCCCTGAATCAATTTCTTCCAAGGAGTTATAAATGACAGTAAACCCTCTCTTATTTCCACTTATGTTTATATGGGAAAAAATATCATATGTGACCCTTAGTGAAGAAGAGGTTATTTGCTCCCCCATAAAATCATTGCTGTGTTACAGAGGAAGAAACTGAGGCACACAGCATTTCCAAAGACTTGCACAAAGTGGCTTTGTTGATAAATCATTAAGCACAAATTTTGTCGTGCTTGTGAGAGATGGTAGTTCTTTCCAAAGAAAAGAAAGACAGTGAAATGCCACTAATTCAGACTCTCATTGAGGAGGACTTTATACCATTGAAAATATGGATTCTAGAATATTTCAGGAAACACATGTTTACTGCTTTCAAATAAACACATAAGGTTAATGCTACTATTAACATAGTGTTGCCAAACAAAAGACCTGGTTGGACAGATTCTAATGAATAGTTACATAGGCTGTTTGCAATTAGAACACCAAAATGGTGGTTGTTAAAATTAAAGTGCTTTGCAAATGGTTTGTCTTGAGTACATTGAATATTCCCCTGAGACCTTCTCATCCTGTTAATTTACCTAGATAGTACAAAGGTAAACTTCAACCAGCCATGGAACTATTATAATACAAATTCTCAGATAGGTGGAATGAAAAATAATGAGGCTTTACAATGTGTGTGTATATAAATTTAGGACAAAAGAAAAGGTTTGAATTATGTGAAAATTAACTGGAAAACATATGGTATTTTTTAAAAAGGTGTTATCAGTCTTCTGATAACATTCAAAGCTTTCCATAACAAGTGATATTTTTCCAAGATTTTTTAATTGGGTTTCAAAACATTGCTCTTACCTAAGAGGTCTTGTATAAATTATAGAACAAAGATGATCTTACAGAATGGCAGGCCTACAAAGCACACGTGCATTTTCAAGACTTTGCACATTCTCTGAGTAATTTGCACTCATCCATCCTCCTGATTTTATCTGTCACATGAAAACAGATGTAGAAACAAATTATTTGCAGTGAAATGATTTCTAAGGGGAGTGCAGAGGCTGTTTTCACACCTCTGGAGTGTGGCAGGAATTAAAAGACTTTGTAGTGTTCATTTGAACAAATAGAAGGAAACTTCATCTTTTAGTTGCCTGGTTATTATATTTTTAGACAATATCGAGGAAGACCAATCTAGAGACAAGAATGTTTTCCTATTGAATGTAATTAAGACTAGCACCCCATTGCTCATAGGGATTTAATAAAAAGAAAATATAATGCACTGCTTTTTATAGAATGCTATTTCTGCTTTTAAGCAGCATCTGCTAAATTGCAAGGCACCATGCTCAGCACTTCATCTGGATTGTTTCTAACAAAGCCTGTGAGGCACCTAGTACTACCCCCATTTCGGAGATGACAAGACTGAGATCAGAGAGGTTATATAACTTATCCTTCTTCATATAGCTAAAAAATAGCAGAGCCATGGCCGGGAGTGGTGGCTCACGTTTGTAATCCTAGCACTCTTGAGGCTAGGAGTTCAAGACCAGCCTGAACAAGAGGGAGGCCCTGTCTCTACAAAAAATAGAAAAATTAGCTGGGCATGGTGGTGCGTACCTATAGTCCCAGCTACTCGGGAAGCTGAGGCAGGAGAATCACTTGAGCCCAGGAGTTTGAGGTTGTAATGAGCTATGGTGACACCACTGCACTCTAGATCAGGCAGCAGAGCGAGACCCTGTCTCCAAAAAAAAAAAAAGCAGAGCCAGGATCTTTTACCTTTTTCATTACACTTCTGGCCCATTAATCTCAGATGGACATTTGACATTTTAACTTTTTCCAGCTCTCTATCAGATTCTCATTAACCATTGAAGGCCAGTACAAATGCAACTCACTCCCTTATCTTTTCCAATTGCACGATTCAGCATTGATCTTTCCTTCTTCAGGACACTCAGACTTGCCTAGGGTGTGCATTAGATTGCATCTTGTACCATAGTCATCCTTGTACGAGACCACCTCCCTCACTGGATTGTTAGTTCCCTGAGGGAAAGTGTGGGGACTTATTGTTGTGTCTTCTTTGCCTTCCCAATGTGCCTTGTGTCCAAATGTGCTTTTGTGGGGAAGAGGGAACATCACCATGGCGATGGTGTTTTACCTCTGCTAGGAAATTCCTGGAGCTAGGCAGGGCTAGATAGGGCTAGGCAGAGTGTCATGCTATGGGCAGTAAAAGAAAGTATGCCCAAATGAAGAAGTGAAACTGTAGCTAAGATGAGCCAGTAGTAAGGGAAGATGGGAAGCAGGTGTCAGATCTAAAGTTAACACAGACATGGCAACCATGTAGTTTAGTCCTTTCCTGGGAGGATTCGGAACAGAACTTTGTGAAAATCAAATGGGGACATATAAGAGACTAGGTTCCTGATGCCTCTATTTTATTAGACTTTATATTCTTTTGTTTATAAAATGTTGTTGATGGTGGGGAAAATAGACCATTTAGATAAGCCAAAAAAACTAATTACCATAACCCCATCATCCAGGACAACTATAGAGACAGTGATTCTCACCCCTGGCTGAATATTAGAATCACCTGGGAGATTTTTTTTTTTTTTTGATTCCCATGCCCAGGATCAGCCCATACGAAATAATTCAGAATTTCTGGGTGTGGGACCCTGACATCAGTATTTTTTAAAACTCCCCAGGTGATTCCAGTTCACAGCCATGTTTGAAAAACAACAATCTAGAGCCAGGTGTGTTAAAATTATTGTGCATACAAATCACCTAGGTCTGGGAGGAGACTGCAGTTCTGCATTTCTAACCAGCTCCCAGGTAACGCTCATGATGCTAATCCATGCCACACTCTGAGTAGCAAGGGTATAGATTATCCTCTCAACAAAATTTAACAATGCATGGATGAAGGGTTTCTTATCAATAAGTCTTTGAGCAAGTTACTTAACACTGTGAGCCTCAGTTTCCTTATCCGTCATATGACAGGGTGAATAGCAGCCATTTTATCATTTTATCATTTTTGTTGCCCAAATATTTGGAAACATTTGAGCAGAATCTCAAGGCAGGAAGGAAGAAAGGTTAGACAATTGAACACATATGGTGCTCCAGGCATTATTCCTGGAGCTGATAATAAGAGTAATATTACTTGGGCGTTTAGTATGTTCCAGGAACCAAGATAAGCATTTTAAATTGATTATTTAATTTAATAAGCTTCATTTTACAGATGAAGCTAAGTAACTTGCCCAAGGACATGTAGCTGCCCAGGGATGGGACTGAGAAGGGAAGCCAGGCACAGTCTGGTTGCAGAGCCTGAGCACTGGTTAGTGTACTGCTAACCAGTATACCACAATGTTTCTCAGACTAGATAATCTCTCCAAGACCCATCTATACAGTGGATTTAGATTTCCAGCCACTTCTGCTTCCTTATTTGGATGATCCAATATTCAGAATTATGCAAAAAAAAACACTTGGCAGAAAGAGAAAAGGAGAGAAGTGTGCCATATTGCACATCTGAGCACACACATCAGTGTTATGTTAATGGCACCTAAAGATGGCATCATTTCATACGACATCCTTAATATTGGTTCACCATCTGCAGCTTAATTTCTCTGAAGAAATCCAATATGGTATTCAAGGTTTAACTTAATAGCCTAGAGACTTCTTCAGGTGCATAAATGCCTCCTCATCTAGTCTGCATCAGAAGGCAGAGCCAGAGGGCCCTGTGCGACTGGGAGGGAGGGCTGTGGGTACTGGTGATGAGGAGAGGAACTGAGGGAAGAACAGATGCAACTGGGAAGTATCCAGGTATTCCGGCAAAATTAGGCACATACACGGCATCTCTGGTCCTAACCATAGGCGTGTGTCCGTGTGTATGTGGGTGTATGTGGCAGGATAACCTGATCCAGGAAGGACTATGCAAAGGAGAAGGCCTTTGAAAGTATTGTCTACCATACAACATCATCCTCATTACTCACTCCCTTTTTGGCCCTACCCGATCCTTCACTATGATGACAAGTCGCTTGACATAATCGATCTAGTTTATAATGAGTAGTACAGTGAGCAAGTAGGGTTTGCTTGAGCTTTGGAACTCTCCCTCCAGGCTGTGGGCAACTCCATCTGTCAGCTAGGACTGAAGGGAAGTTGCAAGGTCTGTGCCAGCATCGACACTTTTCCTTCACAAGCTGGCTTGTTCCCTTTGCTACCTGTAGTGGCTGCAGAATCCTGAATCCACAGGGAAACATGTTTCTGGCAGAAGAGTGCTGCCTGAGATTTCCCTGCTGCTAAGACAGAATTCATAAATGCCATCCATTGGCTCACAAAGAAAGAAATGAGATGTATCTGTTATGGAAAACCGACAGCTATAAACCATGTTTGACCCACGGCACCTTCATACTTTGGTTTAAAATGCACCCTCACTTTTATAGTTTGAAAGCTTCTATTAGCATCTTGGAAATCACTATTTATAAAGAAAAGTCCAAGTTGCAGGCTTAAGCTCCATGGGTGATTTCCCCTGTCAAATTTTCTTAAGAAAATTTAATAGAGGCACTGTGTATTCAATTGAGCAACGTCAAATCTTTACACCTGATGAAACAGCCCTTACTTTGGAAGCATGTCTCTTAGGGCCAGTTTCCAGAATCCTTTTTTTTAACCCCCTTATAGCTGATGATGTAGCTGTTGTATATTATTTTTCTTTCTGGTTGTTTTTCTTTTCAAATAAGTATCATATAGTCTAAGAACACACAGTACTTAGTTTGTTTTTTAAATAGACCTAATGTATGTCTTCATTCCAACTGTAATTTTTCCTCTAATCCTGAAATTTGCATTTACTTTGCATCCATTTCATTTCTCTCCAAATTCAGTGCACAGCCTTATGTCCACGTGTGAAAACTGCAGGGAGCATTTTAAGGCTCCTTAACAGGCTAAAAAGAGAGGTGGAAACAAAGGTTCTAGAAATAAGAATCTTGTGGAAGAAATAATAAATGTGGGAATAACCAGTGTGTGGTTTTTTCCTCTACTTAAAAGCACACATTTATAGTTAACTGATGTCTTTAATTTCCCCCTTTTGAGAAATATGCATATGCATGTTTAATTTGGTGTTGAGTCCGTGTTGATTCCGTGGATAAATAAAAACCTGTACTCAGCACCTGTTGTTCCTGATGGGGTGACCTGCCCACGTCTTGCACAGCTGAGCTCAGGACCATTGAGAAGAAAGTGGACTCAAATGGGAGAGCAGAGAAGGAAGAAGAAGAATGATCCCCTTATGATGTTTTCTAGTATTATCGTAGACTCACCATAAAGAAAAGGGGCTTTAAGATATTCCTAGAGGGGGAAACTGACGCCTAGAGAGAAGATGTGATTGCCTGTGATTTCTTAACCAGTTACTAACAGAGCCTGTACTGGGACCTGGGTCTCTTGACTCCTAGGAAGGTGACTTTGCCAAAACCCCACATCTTTTCCCACTAGACAGACAATGAAGAAGCTTCAGAATTAGAGTTCCTGGATTTGAATCTTGGCACAGTCATTGGTGACCCTGGGCAAGTTATTTAACTCAATTTCCTCCTATAAGTGGCATTAAAGTAGTTCCCAATTCTCTGAAATTTCAGGGTCAGAGGAAAAATTAAAGTTGAAGTAAAGACATGTATTAGGTCTGTTTTAAAAAAACCTAAGTAATGTGTGCTCTTATTCTATGTGATATCTGAGCTACTGTGAGATTAAATGAGATCATGTAGGTGAACTGTTTCGTGTGGTACCTGACACATAGTCAGTACTCAAGAAATGCTGGATACTACTTTATTATTATCCTCCCACCTTTCTCCTTAAATTAGGTAGAAATTAAGATGTGGGAGGACCACCAAATGGCCACAAAGCCCTTGTTCATAAGATTAAAGATTAAAAATTTTTAATCAGCAACTTAAAAATTTTTTTGAAAAGCTGTTAGGAATTGCTCTAATGACCTCCAAACACTTGGAAAATGTTAGCATTATTCAAAGAATGGAGGAGAGCATTCAGATAACTTTAACTCTTATGCATTAGGACCATGTTGGCCACTCTGTATAGTAAAACAATATTGAGAGTTCTGGAAGACTGCATTCACATCACCCTCATTCAAACAAGTTTGGCTTGATACCTGCAGTGTACCAGCTTCTTCTGTGTTAAACACCAGGAACACAAAATGAATAAGATTTATTCCCTACCCTTTTGCTGTATCCTATTAGGGAAGACTGACTCTTTAACAAATAATTAGAGCAAAATTGTGTTGTAAGAGTAATATTTTATTCAACAAATGTAGCAGGCACTGATTTAAGTTGTTGAGCTTAACTAGGGAGCTGCCCAAAGTCTCTGCCTTCTGAAACTGTGGTCTAGAGGGAGAACCAGACAATAGATGAGTTACATGCAACATGCTAGATTAGAAAAAGTCCCAGAAGGCTTCACATAGAAGGTAACACCTGACCTGTCTGGAGTGATGGTAAGGGGTTTATGAGACAGCTGGGGGTAGACATGGAGAAATGGTAAGCAGAGGAAACAGGATATGAAAAACACAGAGAGCAAGAACTAATTGTAGTTCATAGAGCTGATAATTCTAGTTGTATTTTTTTAATACTAAATCCAGCTTCCAATAGTCTTGGAGGATTCTGCTGAAACAGCTAAGACCTGCACTGCTTCAAGTAGCACTTAAAGAAAATGTGAATGTCCTGGCAATAGATTACACAGCTGCAACCCAGGACATCCACAGGGAGAAAAATCAGGGAAAAGATGTCATCCTTATAAGTATCACTTCTCCAACCATGACTACTTAGAACATTTTGAATTCTCTTTTGAACAGGCAGCCACATTTTTGTGCTCAGGCTGTTTCTCAGAGAGAAGTCATTAGATTCTTCTGTCTCCATAACAAAAAATCAAAAGCAGCCATTTTTAAAATAATTGCATGGTTCCAGTCATATGCTACCCCCCTACCCTTACTGAGTATCATTCACTTAGGACTGGCATAATCTCCCTCCTAAATTAGAGGTTTGTGTATGTAATTATATCAAATGATGTGTTCATTTATATCTCAAAACCACATTCAAAAGCTTGCCTATGATTTATCTTTGAAATTCAATTTCATCTTGTCAGTCCTCAATTTACTGTACCCAGTGGGTCTACAGTTACATGTGTGATGCACACGCCTCTCTCTGGCATAGATTACAGAATGGGGCTGCCTTCCACAGTGGTGAGTCAGAGTGCTTGAAAAGGTAGGTTGCTCTGTTTTATCTTCTTCTCTGTTCTGAGATACAAATGCATTCAGCTACAACAAAGTAGTTAAAAAAGGAAGATGCAGCCTTGGTAATTTTAACTAATTCCTCTGGACTGTGAAGGATGGCTCGCCACACTCCTTTCAGACTGTAAAAAGTGACGGTGCTACTGAGGCACTATGCATGGCTCATCCTAAGTATGTACCTTTAGAAGGAAGAAAGCTTTTGCTCCTTCTTGGTAAATTTAGCCCTGGCTTAATGACAAGATTTATTATATTTTTCAGTGCAAATAACTACCAATTGTTGCTTGAATCCAAAATGTTCAATGTTTCTGTGTTCCAGATTCCCATAGACAAACTTAATCACTCTATTCATTCCAACCCTTCTTCGTGCCAGATTCCTAAACTAACTCATTCATTCATTTTTAAGTGTCTGCCTTTTCTAAACATGAAAGACTTGTTAAAACCTAAAAGTCAGGGTTTATGATTTTCTACTGATTTTTTACAGCTTTTTTGATATATAATTTACATACAATAACATTTACCCATTTAAAGTATACAATTCAATGGTTTTCAGAATATTTATAGAATTGTGCAACCATCAACACCATCTTTAATTTTAGAACATTTTTATTCCTCCAAAAAGAAACTTTATACCCATTAGTGCGCCTGTCCCCCTACCTCATCTGATTTCCTACTGATTCCTACTTTTAGATTTTTTTTTTCTTGCCTTTTACTTCATATCTATGAAAGTAAAGGTGACAGAAGCACGAAGAACTGAAACCTGCAGAGGTTTTCCTGTGTCTTTGCTCCAGGAAGAGAAACTGCCTGGCTTTCTCACAGCTCCGGGTTCAGTGTTGTGTGTGTTGTTTCAGACTTTTCAGGAAGCCTGTCTCTTTCTCTATTGGCTGATCAATATGTGAGAAATGCACCTGGTGAAGGTATGCAGGTAGAAGGAGACCACGTTGCTCTCCCAGTTATATGTGGGCATTATGAAAATAAGTGAATGTCGTAAAGGGTTACCCTAAGAATCAAGAGAGGAAGCTGACCTCTTTCCTGTGCGCAGTCACACCACAGTGGGCAAGTAGGACCTGTGATGACAGGAGTGTCCCCAGGGGAACAGAGGGCAAAGGGGCCCTGGTCTTTTGTGCCTGGAAGAGCAGTAGGGTAGAGGCCAACGGCCCTTTTACGCATTCACAGCCTCAGTACCACACGCGTGTCTCACTCCCAGTGTGTCCGCTAAGTCCATTCCTCCCCACTTAGAAAGAGCCTCTTCGACATACTACCTTGTTGGACAGAACGGCCTGAAAATGGAAGTGTCAGATCGCCCATTCATGCGACCGCATAGACCGTTCGTCAGTATGAATCAAGACAGCTGTGTCCCCTTTGTTCCTCCTTCATCACCCCACCCACCAGTGCTCTCACACATTATGCCCCCCACCTCACCCCCAGGACACACATACACATACACTGAGCCCAGTGGCCTGACCCAGATGCAAGGGCAGCTGGGTGTGTTTCATCCTTGGACGTGGCTGGGCAGAAGAAGTAATGTCAATAAAAGTCAGAATGAGATTCAACAAAAGATAGAGGAATGAGAGCCTTTCTCTTAGAATCAGAGCACCATCTCAGCCCTCATCCCAGGAGATTCTGATGTAGCAAGTGAGGGATGGCATGGGGAGACAAAATCCATGTTTTTGGTTTCCCGGGCGATTCTGCTGGTCAGCAAGGGAAGGGGAGTCACTGATCCTCTCGCTTGAAACTCTTGGTGGCAGTCTTCCTTCCATAATCCCATGACCTCTGATCACAGCTCTTTATATCCAAGAGTGCCTCACATTGCTCCATTTACATGGAGGGACTCTGAAAATGGTTTTCAATGAATGCAAATGTCACACACACCTCCCCCACCCACAAATGCACTCTCCATACACAAAACAGCATCCTCCTAAAGGAACACATTCCAAGTCTGTAGCAAAACTGAAGATGAGAACATGATCGATCTCTTCCACAGCAACTTTATATAACCGAGTATTAATGAATTCCTATTCTTTGTTCTAGGCGGGGAACTAGGTGGGCACCAGAGCCTCAGAATTAAAAGACAGGCCCTTCCCGTGAAGAAACTCTGTCCGTTTGTCTAGTGGGAAAATACAGATGTGTGCACAAAGGATTCTAGTATAGGGCAAGGAACAGTGATGGTGGAGTACACTGGTTACGTGGGGGCATAGCAGATGGGCATCTAACCCTGTTAAAGGGGGCTGGCGAAGGCTAACACTTTAGCTAAGTTTAAAAAATCTAGCTCAGCCTCCTATTGCACAGCTTGGTGAATATAGCCAATTGTAGTGTTTGGACATTTCAAAATTGCTAAGAGAGTAAGTTTCAAGTGTCCTCACCACAAAAAATAAGTATTTGAGGTGATGGATATATTAATTCACTTGATTTACTTATTCCAGGTGGTATTCATACATCCTAACATCACTTTGTACCCATAAATATATACAACTATAATTTGTCAATTTATAATAAAAAAGAAAAAGAAAAGCACAGAAAAATCTGTGGGTGAAGTAGTGGGATGGGGCACATTCCAGAATGAATTCATGGGAAGGCAGATCATTTGTACAGTGGAAACATAGGTTTCCCTCCCGTGGGGAGTGTATAGGTAGAGGGCAGTGGGGCAGCCTTGTAAACAGCCGTGCTACCCTGAGTAGGAAATTATTTTGACGGCCATGGTGAGCTGTTTAACTTCCTGTGGTCTCTTCTTGGCCTTCTTTACACTCCGTGTACTCCCACCCACCATTTCTATGTAAGACAGAAGCTTCAGGTCAAGAGCTCCTCCACGGACCCTGGCGAAATACCTTTTCTGTATCTCACCTTCCTCACTGGTGTTGGGAGCAGGATTTTCATATGATTTTCTGTTCTTCCCTTGTCTATCAGAATATACCATGAAAACAGCCCAGCCTGTATTCTCTTCAGGGACATTGTGGAATTGAGAAATGGAAAATAAATTTGACCTCCTAATTGCCATTTGACAATAAGAATAATAAACCCTGCAAAAGACAAATTGGTGCAATAAGCTGGGAGGCCTTGAAGGTTTTGTCTTCTCATTTTCTTGTCTTTGTTTTTATACTCAAAGGGGTGATTCATTTATGAAAAACACCATTGGAAGAAAAGATAGAGAGATATTTTCCATGTGGAACTTATTTCGTATAAAGATTCAAACACATAAAACAAAATGATAAAATTACAGTATGAGATCTTTGGTGTTGTAAGAGTTATTAAATTTGCAATAATTATGTGTACAAGTAGTTACTACAGAAATAACCTTCTTTGTCACCTATAACAAAAATTATATAAGCATATAAAAGTTAAATAAGAAAGTGCTGTTTCTAGCCTGTATGTAATCAGCATAAACAACCTATTAATTGTTCAAAAACTCTAAGATCTTTAATGAGGTTCCTACTGTAGAATTTCAGTCATATGCAAATGAATCATTGAAACTCCTCATTATCAGAAAAACAATGGTTCTTTAGTGAGTTTTTATATCCCTAAAGTGATTACAATACTTCAGCTGTGCTAGGCAGAACTGAAATAATTTTTTCAGGTTTTCTTTGAAAATTTTATTTTCTGTTAAGAGTAATTCCTGAGATCATTCTGATTGTCACCGGGGACTGATTAGAAAGTTACCGTTCCCCACCAGTTTTGCTTTTCCTTTAACTGGACTTGTTTCCCACGCTCAGTAAGCTACTTGCCCCAGATATTTAAAAGTCAAATATTCTCATTTCTACACAGGTCTGATTACAACAACTTCAAGGAAATTGGATCGAGAACAGCAGGCAGAACATTTTCTGGAGGTAAGCACATAGAGGGAACTGGAATTCATTAAAACTGATTTTTATTAAATTTCTTTAACCTTCAACATAAACTAGAACTTTAAAATATTTGAACAGTGGGTTTCAAAATGAAGATATTTCTCTTGGACTGATTTGTTCAGCATTTGGAGATTTCTGGTACATTCTTCTCAACGTGCTCCTGTGTGCCGAGCAAGGCTGGTAGAGCGGCCTTTGCCTTTTCCTGAACACAGGCATGTGTGCTAGCACCTCTGCCTCTACTGCAGGCTCTTTTGTCAGTAATCGGAAAAGAAAGTCCAGGAGCAGAGCCCTGTGAGCCACTGGGACGCAGATGTTAAAAAAGAAGGAGCAAAAGTGCACCATTGGTGAAGATGTGCTTTGCTGTCCTCCTCTTTTCTTGTTTTGGGGAGAGGTTTGAGGGAGAGATGGCTGCTGGTTGAGTCATTGCCCGAAATTACTGTTTCTGAAACCGAAAAATGGTCTCCTATAATTCATTAAGACAGAAACAGCAGCAATATAAACTCTAAGAGCATTATTTCTAGAGAGAAAAAAACCCCACATGAGATGAGAAAATAGATATGGAAGAGCTTTGCAGAACATTCTTTCTATACATATCGAGTATCTTTATTGGGAAGCTTGAAGTCTGGGTAGTTTGTATGACACTGTGATTTAAGTGTGACAGTGTGACATGGAACAGATGACAATGCTTAGCATTTAAGGCTTTGTTAAGGGTTTATAATGTGTCCATGCTTCTAAAATGATCTTTTAGTCCCTAAGAACCACATACTGAAAGTCACCTTTCCTCCTCATACACACACACACACACACACACACACATATGCACACATGCATATACACACACACATGCACACATGCACATACACACACACACATGCACACACACACACCACCCCCATCACAGCTTATGTAGAATCTCTTCTGGTGTCCTCCCTTAAGTCAGTTCACCAGTAATGACTTATTTAAAGAACACTGAACTGGGGAGTCAGGACACCTGGATCTTGGAGCTGCCCTGACCTGATTAGCTTGAAGCCTTGGATGATGCTATTTAATTTCCCTAGACCTCAGTTTCCCCTGCTGTGAAATCTGACAAATAATTACTATCCCATATGCCTCAAAGGATCACTATTAGGATCAACCCTTATATTTTGTATCAAAGTATTTTCAAAACCCTTAAAGCATTACACATAATAAGGGATTATTATCATGTAGCACTATGATAATCCTTTTAAAACACTGCTATCATCTCATAAAGATAAAAGACTCCAGGCTGCCAAAAAATAATTATAATAATTCTATTTTCAAAATCATATTAATGGGCTGCAGTACTTACCTGGTCCGGAATTAGAGTACATTTGCCAGAATAATAGCACCTTATATTATATTTGTGTGCTTCTTTCTTCTCCAGAAAAGAGTGCAGGACACCTGGAAAGGCTGTGTTCCTAGATAGTTGGACCTATTGCCTCCCAGCAGGAAGCAGGGAGGCCTCTCACTAGCTGGAGAACCTGGCTGAGATCACTCACTGTCTTGTTCCTTGCACAGTGGTGTCTGCTGTCAGGGGGTGTGTGGTGCAGTGTGACTGTTACAGGTTTGATCTACAGTAGAGAAAGGAGGCAAGAGTGTTTTCCAAGCATTTCAATTCACTTCCTAAAAGAGCCCTTAATGGTTTCATATCCTTTACAGACTTATATAAGTTCTGAGTAACATTTTGGTACTTTGAACCAACACAGATTGGGATCTAGAACACCATTTCTCAGCACAGTTTAGTATCCCCTTATCAGAAATGCTTGGGACCAGAACTGTTTTGGATTTTGGAATATTTGCATTGCACTAAATTGAGCATCCCTAATCTGAAAATTCAAAATCCAAAATGCTCCAGTGAGCATTTTCTTGGAGCATCATGCTGGTGCTCAAAAAGTTTCTGATTTTGAAGCATTTCGGACTTAGGATCAGGGATATTCAGCTTGTACCTGGTATAATCTGCATAGGGAAGCAGGATAGCATAGCAATTAACAACCTCATAGGGTTGTTGGGAGATTAAAATGTAAAATATGTATAAAACATCCGGAAGAGTATCTGGTACTAAGTAGATGCTCAGGAAAGTATAGTTATAATCATTGTGATTTAATTATTATCATAGGGTGATATAATACCTGAACCCTCCTGAAGATTTCACTTCATTTCCATACCTCAGGAAGGATAGTAGCTCTAGGCAACTAAAATGAGCCCCAGGTGGCAACCACTGGACTCAGCCTGTGTACCAGGGACTGCTCCAAGTGCTGGGGACACAGAGTGAGCAGGGAGGATGGGGAGGCACATGATAAAGGAATAAATGCTGTAACTTCAGAGAGAAACTCTTTGAGGCCACCAAAAGATGGTTCCATGACAGTGCCTGGAAGTAGGGGAGTGGCAGGCAACATTCAGTAGACTGGTTAGGAGGGCTTTTTGAGGCACTGATCTTTGGTGCATTTGGTGACATGATGCCAAGATTGTGTTCAAGAACCAGAAGCAAGGCCAGTGTAATGGAGGGTATAAAGGCGGAGCAGGGTAGGAGGTAGGGGTGATGGGAAATCAAGTTGGAAAAGCAAATGAAGGGCTATGGCAAGGATGCTGTATTTTTTCCTGAGTGCAGTGGAAAGCCATTAAGCAGGGATGGCCGGAGGTAACTGCCATCATAAGGGATGGCTGACGGCCCTGCTGGGCAGAGATGGGGGGGGCCTGGGGGGACTATAAATGCGGAAACTTTTATAGAGATCCAGGTGAGAGGTGACAGTGGTTTGAAGGAGGGTGAGGGCAGTGGGTCAAGAAGGGAATTGTTGTCTAACACAAATCCCATCATGATCCCGGCTAACAAGCAACACGCTGGCTTTTCTCAAGTCTTCAGAGTGGATATTTTTAAAACTGTAGGTCATCTGAATCATACCAGCTTGGCCTGCAGCACACCCCGTTGCCCTCTCCAGCTCCCAGGAGCTCCACCACATGTGCTCTTTCATTTAGTAAATCTCCTGCTAAGGCTTTCAAAAACTAGCTGAATCTCAGTCCCTCTCTCCCCCTCTCCCCCTCCCCCTCCCCCTCCCCCTCCCCTCTCCTCCCCTCCCCTCTCTCCCCCCTCTCCTCTCACTCTCTCTGTCTCTTTCTCTCTCTCATGTACACTCTCTTGCTCTTGCTCTCAGACTGTACAATTCTTGGCCACATTTTTTTTTCTATATAACATTTGCTGCGAGAGTTTGAACAACATTCATTGCTTTTTTTCTAAATGGATCATGGAAGGAATATTGCTTTAACATAGCCCTGCAAAAAATGAGTGAAATAATTTCATTGAAAGTGCAGAATAGAGTTCTCTGTTGTACACAAATTTTTGTAACTACTGATACATTTTGTGAGTTGTAAGGACTGGGTGTTCGTAATTAGCCTCCTGCAGAGTCTTTAATTGCCAAGATAATCCTATGCTCCTCTTAAACTCACGTTAACCTTCTGGCTCTATTTCTTCTCTCTCCTGCCCAATAAAGTAAAATTGACACTTCTTGAAAAGATCCATTTAGAAGCTTCCCTGGCAGGTACACTTCTGAATAGGTAACCAGGAGGATAGTGATATTAATGATTTGTTTGTAGTTTGCTACCCCCATGATAGAAAGCACTTTAATTGTATACTGCTGACACTGTACATAGGTTTAAGATATTTAGCTTGACTGTGTACGGGCTGTAAGGGTTTTTGAGTCTGTAGAGCATTTGCCTTAAATCTGTGACTATAAAAGGAGGGTTGTCATTATCAGAATCCAAAGGACTTTCTAAAGCAATAAGAGCAGCAAAGAACTGTAGGCAAATTCACAAGTACAGCTTATACTTCTTTGCTGAATTCTAAGTGTTAACTCTTGCCTGGTTTGGAAGTCTGTTATGTGAAAATATTGGCCTTATCTTCTCTCCCTACCATAAAATGCAAAAATATAGAGTTTTTCGCTCACTTATTCAAAGTCATATACATTCCTTGATACCCAGTTATGATTATAGAGGAAACAGAAGGCTAATTCCAGCATATAGATGCAGAGAGTTGATAATGGATCCGTAAACTACACAGTGAATTAATGTTTTCCCTTAGTGGTTGTGACTCTGGCCCTGATTACTTCATTATCAGAGAAGGCAGCTGCGAAAAAGGGAATAAATGCACTAATTCTTTCTTATAATATAATCACTTGTGTGGACTGTTTTCTCACCTCTGAGATGTTTAAGCTCCCTGTGGGCATGAAACTTGATTTATCAAGATAGTGAATAGAAGTAGTGTGGGAAAGCTTGCTTGTTAAATTCAGGCCTGCCCGTGATTACATTTCAGTACAGCTCACAGAGCTTAGATGGGCTGTCGAACCTCTCTGGACCCCCTTTCCCTCATCTGTAAAGTGGGGATAGCAATTCCTGCCATCGGGTTGGTATAAAAAGTAGATGAAATGACAGGTAAAACGTGCTCTGGATGCCGTCAGTTAGACAGTATATGTTCCATGAATGGTGGTCGTGGTCAGCACAGACTGTCTTGCTCACCTCTGTATTCATAGCATCTAGCATCTGGAAACAGGGGACACTCAATAAATGTGTGAATGAATAATGACATCAAGAGACATTTACCTCACCTCCTAAATGAGATCGTGGAGAAAGGGATATTAACACACAGGCAAAAGCGTGGGTTTAGAGACGGAAAGAAGGAATGCACTGCCTCTTTCCATCTGCATGAGCTTTGCCAAGTTAAATTAACTTCGATCTTCTTTTCCCTCATCTGTAAAATGGGGGTGATAACACCTACCTCATAGATAAAACTGCACAGAGGGCCTGGCACGCATAGAACCCACTCACCCATGGCTTGCCGCCTCCCTCTTTCCCCTCCCTCTCCCCTCCTCCTCCCTTTGTCCTCAACAAACTCCTTGTCAATTCCCTTTCTTTCTCTGTACTGGCTCCAGTAGTTTGAACAGCTTATAGCAGTTTGATTATTCTTAAAAGATATATCTACTTAAATAATCCTATAGTCCTGGCTTAATTATGTGTGAATCTTTATCTTGCTTGCTGAAAGAGTATTATTTTGCCTCCCTTTTGATCTTGAAATGCTTCTCTGTTCAGGGCTGGCTGGTTCTGATAAAAGTCTCCCAAAGAGAACAGAGAGTATTTCATTTGCAAATCAAAAAAGATGACAAGGCCCCAGCAGCCAGCATGAAGACAGAGGATGAGAAATTATGTCGTATGTGTGCATACAACTTGGAGCAGCCCAGGGAACGTGGTGAGATTTTATGGAGAAGCTGGCACAAATACCAAGACATATTACAGAGGGTGCACTAGATCTGTAGGAATGTATATTATTTAGTATCTGTCCATTTAACGAACTCATCCATCGTCCTCTGTAAGATACAATTCACATGACTATTTTTCCCTCCTGTCTGAAATTTTCTTCCCTTTTTATAGTTTTAGTTTCTGAGGGAAAAAATACTGCTCTTCAGTAAGTTTTTATAACATTTCCTCTTGCCTTAGGATGCAAATTGATTTCTTCAGTGAGTGTACACCCTTAGTGGTTTCTTACTTTGGTAGGCATCTGCTTTTAAAATGATGATAATTTTTGGTGGAGAAGAACTGCAGGCCCATTTCAACCCATTAAACAGTCCACATTTTCATAATTCAACTCTAAGAAAAATGAAAGTTTCTTTCATTAGGCTCTTCTTTCTGCCACCCTCAAAAAACTCTACAGGAATTTCAGTAGGCCCTCAGACAAATGGCATGTCCATGCATAGAAACAGCATGTACCAGGCAGAAAGAGGGGGGTCACAAATTCTTGTTCTGGAGCTCCCAGGATAGTGCCACACACAACTGTGCCCAATAAATGCCTTGTGACATTGTGACACAGTGGCTGACCTCCTTCCACCTTGTCTTTCCATTCTCTCTTCACAACCACCCCTTTACTGGCCTTAGTTGTTAACATTCGTATTGTATCAACTTCAATAAAGTTAATGGAAATTCACTCTTTCTGTTTTTTCTTTCTTTCTTAAAAGCTTTCGAATGCCTATTGAAGGTCTGGCATTGGGCCAGGCACCAAGGTTACGTTATTGGAGTTAGTGTGTTTTTCCCACTGGATGTTTTTTCCTTTGACTTTCACACTAAGGTCTATTAAACTACTAAACTCTGTAGATCATGTGGAGAGCTACTTTCGTTAGCTGTTGTCTTGGCATTAAGGAGCTGTGTTTCGTTCGTATCTTCCAAACTGTTCTCTCCAATTATATAGATGCAGAAACTGAGACCTAGAAAAGAGAGGAGAGAGATCCAAGGTCACACAACCACTTCATAGTAATATCCATGATTGGTCTTCCTCTCCTTATAGAACGGATATGGCTGTAAATATCCATCGTCTTATTGAAATGCGGCAAATCAAATCATCCTTTCTCATTCTTATATTAGTAGGCTAGTCAAGGGTGGCCTTTGGTACTACAAGCAGTGTTGGTAATGGTGGTAGAAGCAGTGATGGTGGTGGTGGTAGTGGTGGTGGTGGTAGCAGCAATGATGATGGGGTAATGGTGGTGATGATGGGGGTGGTGGTGATTATGGTAGTGATGATGGGTGGACGTGGTGATGACATTAACGAGGGTAGTGGTGATGGCGGTGATGATGATGGTGTTGATTGTGATGGTGATGGTGGTGGTGATGGGTGGTGCTGGTGGTAGCATGCCCATGGGGGAGGAGTGAGGGTTGCCATTCCTAATCCTACAGAATAGTCCAGGTTGGTGTGGGCCCTTAAGAACAATCCTTTTTGCAATATTCCCAGAAGTGTGAATTGCAGATATACTGCTTAATTTTCCCAATTGATAGGTAAATATTGAATTAGTCACATAAAAACAAATTTTTCAAAGCAAATAGTAATTCTCAGAGCTAGCACATTCAAAACAGAGATTGCAAGATGCCCCAGGGCTGGGTGGGTAATTCGGAGGAACAGCACCTGTAGGGGCAGGTGGAGGGGGAAGTATGTGGTCCCACCTGCCCCCTTTAAAGAGGGTCTTCCAGCAGCAAGTACAGAAGCAGGCAGGCCAGTATCATCAGAAATTCTTCCCCCTACCTGCCCCCGCAAAATCAGGTTTACATTCCTAATCTTTCTGTATTACATGTTGACAACTCTTTCTATTTTTGTTTTTAAACACTGGAAACCAATGAGCCCCTATTTTATGACATTCAATAGAAGGGGAGATTTCTTTTCTTACATGCCTCATAATTTGCAGTCTTCTCACAATGAAGTAAATAATTCACGTATTTTGTAGAATGGAATTAGTTTCTTATCTCCTCTTTACCCCACGTCTTTTCAAAATGTGGCCCTTTTGGGCCCGTAACAAAACAGAAATGAGCCTGTGGCTGACTCTTCAGAGACCCTGTTGAGGTTGGAAATGATGGCAGGTGAGGGCTCGGTTAAGCTCTCAGCTGAGTGCCATCTTCACACCCGTCTCTGAACTGAGGAAAGCAGGGGTGCTTTGGGTCCTTGGATTACATAGAGTTGCATGGGTGTTATTGTCTGCTGTTTCCTGTCAGCACTAGTTCTTCACTTTTTAACTTTGCATATCTGTGCCCCTGGTTAACCGCCAGGTTAATAATCTACAGGCAAACACTTATATACACTAGGAGAGTTGTCTGGAAAAAATCTTTGATTCCATAAATAACCACCTCTAATTTACCTGTTTATGAAAAGTTGTGTTTGTTTTGTTTCCCCTTAAATCTGAACACTAATTAGTAGAGCAACAGTAGATGAAACCTGTTCACTTGGAGCTGGGGAGGTCCTTCCATGCAGCGGCTTAGCCCGGACCTGGAAAGGAACGGCTTGCACTGCGCTGCTCACCTGTGCTGCGCAGGCAGATCCTTGCTCCAGGCAGGTCACGGTTTGCTGAGCTGTGCACAGAGGCTGTAGGGAGCTGAGGCTCTGCTTTGTTTTCACTTGTGAGTGGTTTCTGAATGTGGTGCTGTGTTGCTGCTTCCTTTAAGTCTTCCAGGCCAAGCAGTTATAATGTCCATCCCCATGCTCTGGTTGGGTTCTGGAGGGTGGGGGGAGGGGACCTATTACCCAGAAGGGCTAATATTGCACAAATGGCTTTTCCCTTCTCAGAGAAGAGGTGTGGAGTTTCCTACATGGCTCTGAACAATCATGAGAACTCCCAACTGTGAATGCCACATCCCAGGAGCCCATACTGACTTCTTCCCTGTAGTGCAATGATGGTAAATTGATTCTCTGCCCTTTGCTTCCATGGCTCCTTTTCCCTCTTTCCTTTGTGTTGCTTTCCTAGTTTATTTTGTGCCACATATTTTCTGAGCTACAGAATGATGTGTCCAGTGTAATTTCATTTGGGCCCTTCAGAAACCACCGAAGCTCATGCCTAACATCAGATGTGTATGACCCAGTTGAGCACGTATTAACTCTGTCTGTGGGAATATAAAAAAATGTAATGGCAGCAGGTTTAGAACATGAGATTCAACTCAAGTGTCTTGTTAATAATCAGGAAAAACTATTTTGGCTTGCTTCCTCCTACAGTGGGCAGCTTTGTTCAAATGAGCTGTTGTTTCAAGACCTTTCAAGTGACTTGCTCTTGTGGCAAATCAGGGGCTACCAACCTCATTTATTTTGTGGGAAGACTGGTTTAGTGAAATGTTGAGAGGGTTGTCAACATTAGGATGTAGAACACTAACAAAAACATGTCAGGAGCTCTCTGGATGTCAGAGCCAAGGAAAATACATTGATATCTTGGAACAAATACTATCAATCCCTTCAAAATTGAGAAAACGTGTAATATGGTTATTTTTTTTTTTTTGATGTAGCACTGTATGTATTTTACACAATTCAATAAGACTTAGTGAAAAATAAAACTTCTCTCATAAAACAATGTCCTAATTGTGATAGTCCCTTTAAAGTTTATATCAAACTAATCCTGTGCTATAAATGTAATAGAGATGCTTAAAGCATAGGATTTTGAGAAAGATGGACCTAGCCACTCACTACTCATGTGACTTTGAGTCAAATTACTTAATCTAAATCTTAGTTTCCTTACCTATAAAATTGGGACAAATTAGCATGTTGCGTGTGCACTGCACATATTAAGTGTTTAATATATGTTAGCTATTATGATTAGAAGCTTAAAACTGTTCCTTGTGATTCCTGAAGCAATCTTCTTTTCACAAAATTCAGAGCACTTCAGGCATTATATTAGGCATTGTATTTATAGTTTGACTCATAGATGTTGAATATACCTGTGGTACTTTAATAAGACAGCATCTATGAATGAGCCTAGAGAAGTTCCTGGAGCATAGTATACAATCAAAAGAATATTACTTTCTTCTTTAATTTCCTGAAGAACAGCCCCAAATTTCAGAGATTTATCAGCCTCCATCGGCCAGCATCCATTTAAATGGACTGTAACCATGTTAAGTTGGAACAGCTCATTCTCCTAAGATAGGCTAATGAGTCCACCAAGGGTCTAACATGAAGGTCAGTGGGGCTCTCCTGTTGGATCTGTGGTCCCTCTCTCTGGTTTTCTAAGTCAGAATCTGAGATGGAGACTAAGTTATCCAAGCTCCAATGGCCGAGTGGTAGCATCCCCAAGAATCCAGGAGTTCAATAAATTAGTTGTGAGACTAGGATGGGACAGATAGCTAATTTCCCCAGGTCAGCTGTCTCCAGACCTACCCAGCCTTGTCACTAACCCCCAAGCTTTCCCTCAGAATCATAACCCCTTTAAGGCTTTAAATTGTGTTTAGTTGTTAATGCAGTATGTATATTTAGTATTTAAACACTTAATGGGAATTGTTTTGTGTTTCATTCAGATGTCAAAGCCTCAATTGTGTAGAAATAACAACTGGGTCTGAGCATTCAGGAGATTCTCGGTGGAAGTAATCCACAGGATGGTTAATATTAACATCAGCAACAGATGTCATAATTCAAAAATTATTGCCCTTAGTAGTTTCAAGCTCCACTTCTCCTTCAGGCCATTCTCAGCTCTCTTAGCAAGCAGCTAGATGAGCAGCACACTCAGTGATGTTGGTTAGTTGAAATTTAGGGCTTCAGGTAACCCACAAACCAGATAGTCCATGCTTCAAAGGACACAGTGATCTGTACTGTCCAGAGATCCACAGAAAGAGGGTTGAGCATGCAGAAGGGCGTGTAGCCATGAGGTTTGCAGGGCTCTTGGGGTGCCAACTGCCATGCAGGATGGGAAAGGGCTTCATCCCACTGCATCCCCGTCTGTACCAAGGCTGCTTGCCAACCCCAGCTCATGTTTGGAGCCTAAAAGCAGTTCCTAAATCACATTTACCTACCTAAAATCTATCATCCTCAGGAGGTCATAAATATATAATTCAGAAGGAAGATCTTAGATTTTTCATGAGGTGTCCAGTTATAATTCCTGGCATGCCACTATACACTTTAAGATGCTGATAAATCTTAAACTGAGACTTGGGGCTAAGCTCCAGGCTAATGTATACTTTGCTGTGATATAAATGAGGTAAAATATACTTTTAGGCGACTACTTTCAAATAAAATAGTAAAGGGTCAATATTTTTAAAAATGTATAAGTACTCATTAGTAGCCCTCTTAAGAAGCTACACAAAGACAAGCACTTTAAACTAGGCAAGCAGTACCCACAGCATAGAGGGCTTCTGACCAGTCCAGAATGTCTTCTGACTTTTTCCATATAGAGAGAAACTTAATTTGTTCTTATTTTGTTTTTAAATTGAACTATGTGAAAGCAACTTTTGACCCCATAGGATACCAAATGACTGAATTTTTCTGTCCGTGGTATAGGGGAGGCTCCTTCTTACTGAGAATAAGTTTGGCAAAGTCTCAACTTTACATGTTCCATCATTACCATCTCAAGGCCTGAGGACTTCTTCTCATTAGGTGAAGATGTCAGAAAGGTTGCAGTTAAATTTAAGACAACATTATGGCCTTTTCGGCAGGGAGACATAACAACAGTAGACAGGCTCTTGAGGTATGCAGGAATTAGAGATGCACTTGTTTGGTTTCAGCCAGAGAACATGATGGGTTTTTTTTATTTAGCATTTTTACAACAGGAGATGTTGTTCTGTCTCTATCAGCAGTAGCTAGGGCATGCTTGCTCAACCTCTGAAGAATTACAAATCTCTCTGTGCAAAGCCGTGACAGACCCATGATGTGTGTTTTGATACATGAAAAAAAACCATTTACCCATCTTCTAAAATGATGCTTCCAGGAGCAAGTCATTTAAAAGTTCCTGTCATACCACAAGGACATCAACATGTAAGGAAGAGTGAACTCAATTTCTAATGGTTTAAACATGTGTATATATACCTCAGTGAAAGGGAGAAAATTAGAATCTATTCCAAAAACCCTCTTTTAGAAATTGCATAGGGCCTATGGTAGGATTTTTTAAATGCAATTATTTCTAATTATACAATAATTAGAAACATGTAACTGTGATGTATAAGAAAAATATAAAATATAATATGTTTTATTATTAAAAAAAAAGAAAGTCAGAGAGAAAAAACATAAAAGTAAGCAAATAAGAAAAATTTAATAACACCCATAACTTCCCCATGCAACGATGATCACTTTTTACATTTTGGTATGTAATCTTTCAGAACCTTTTTTGGCATTTATGTATATATACACATATATTTCACATAATCCCACATAAAATTTTCCAAAAATTATAATAATACTGTAATATTGTTTTGTAAGCTTTTCTGTTTATGAATTTATTGTGGACATTTTTCTATATTAATAAATTCACATTCAGTATGCTATTTTTTTTCAGTTGCATGGGATCTCATTAAATAGCAATGTATGGTCGGGTTTGTATTAGAGGACCACCCATCAGTTTTTCTAAAGGACTGCATGGATACAGCCCAGCCCCCCACACCCCCTGTTCTCACTTCTGTAGTGTTGGTTTGGTGCCCACTTTCAGGCCATTTAATAACCCTTTTTTCTGCCTATGGATCAGCTGAAAGACAGACCGTGGATATCATCTAATGTAATTTAGCAGATTGTTTCAGACACTTGATCAGACTGCACACAAACATGAGCAAAAATCTATCCCTTGGCAGGAGTTGCAATACTCTACCTTATATCATTCACTTATTGAAGGAAAAATGATACAGTGTAAGAAAATTTTTATATAAATATCTTTGAAATATTTCAAAAAAAAACCCCACTACATATTAATTCATGTCATTTGGGAAATTATATCAGAAACTTGAACATGTAACCTAATTATGTAACCTTAGACATCTGAACAGGTTGCCCACAAATATTAATCTACACTGGAAGAGAATCTACTCTTTCAGTGTAGATTAATATTCTACCTTATAACATTTTCTCATTGAAGGCAAAATGATAAAAGTACAAGTAAATCCTACAGAATCATAAAATTTCAGAGCTTAATAGTACCTTAGAAGTCATCTGCTAGATGATGGATTATTTAAATCCCAAATTAAAGATCTGAGTAAACATTTGCTAAATGTGGGCATGCAAGTGACATTCACATTTGGCGTAGCTGTCTGCATTCTCTACTGGTGACAAATTGTAGTGTAAAAAGAGGGAAAGGATCCAAACCAAACTGTGGCTGAGGCTTGACATGTCTTTGAGAGGGCACATATGCTTTACCCTGTTTAAAAGCAAAACCCCATCAGACGATGCAAGTAGAACCAAGAGAAGGAAGAGCAGCCTTCGACTCCCTCCACACATCCCCCATCAGGCCCAACTTTGAGCTGTTAAGTAAAAGGGACTCTGGACAGACTCTAGTGAGCAAGCCAAGAATAAGTCATCTCTGCTCTCAGAGAAACTCTACTTTCAGACAACCTTGAAATGTGGTTTTCAGTGAGGGAGGGCAAGAAAAATAATATGCATCTATGAAATATCCCTTTTTGATGGTAAAAATGTAAAGGAATATATAATTCATGCATATGAGTATGTTGAGAGACCATAGATTACAAGGTCCCTAGTAACTCTTTTTGTTTTCTTCCTGGCACTGAGTTTATACTTACTAGACTCTAAGTAAGCATTGGCTGAATTGAATTGAAAAAATTTTCTTACCTTCTCTCTTTATTGTGTTTAGACAGAGGAAGGAAAAAACAAATCTCAACTGAACTTTACAATCAGTTCTTATCTGGGAGAAGCTTTACCTATCTAGGCCCATGCCGAGATATTTCCAAGGACATAAATATGTAGCTGCAGACACCTAACAGATGACAAAACTAGTTCAAAAACTGTAGAAGGGAAGCACCATCTATCTATTAGGTTGCCAGCCGGTAAGACAAATGTATCTGGACCTCTTGCAGTTTAACTTCATTATGTCATCCACAATAGGGTTACTTACCCCCAGAAGGACAGAATGCATGACTCTGCAGTTGCTTAATAAATGGTGTTATCTGGAGATGTATACATTTCCAAAGGCCAGCCCCAGCTTACGAGCTTGAAATCGGCGCTCTGACCAATTTACGTATAACAGTGCACACTGCTTACCATTCCACACAGGTGTTCTGGCCTAGGTCTGACATAGCAGATTAAGAAGGTAAGCTGGTGGAAAGTACAGCTGCTGGAAGAGATAAGTAGGCCCAGGGATGGACTCAAGGATCTTAGGAATGATAGGTGAATCTTTGAGAAGGGAGCTGCCCTTGACTGCCACAACTGAGGTTTGGAGTAAGAGTTCAAAATGGCAAAGAATTATAAGCAAAGGGGAAAAGCATTGTTCCTACTGCTTTTCTGTTCTCTCCTTGATTGTCATGCATTTCAGTGGCATCCAGATGTTCCATTATTTTAGCTACCAACTTGGGAAATTACATTGTAGTTACTTTCAAAGTTGTCAGAACACTAAACTCAACAATGACAGTTTATAACCCATTTTCTCTAAAAGTGCTCAATTTTTTTCTTAACCCTGATGGGCTGGTATTTAAATAAAGTCAGTTAGGATTCTGAAACTCAATTAATTTCTGAATATGCAAAGTTAGTCTTTGTGCTCATCCACATGCGTATTAGTTCTTATATATATTAATACATACAGGGTGTACTCTAACTTTTCCTCTCTTTGTAGATTTGTTTAAAAATAGGAAGTTTGCTCTGTGCTTTAACTTTTAATAGTTGCACTCTTTAATTTAAAACTAAAAACTATTTAAATTCTTTTGGGATTCAAATGTTGCATTTTTCAGAAAATTGAAGGCTAGTTAAAAAGACCAATATTATTAATTTTGAAAATGAGTATTTTCCCAGTTGAATAAAAACATAATAGTATGTATATCATATTTTACAACTGATTTATTTAAGATTTCCCAGAAAACTCAGTTAGTAATTTCCAGTTGCAAAGGGATGAAGTTCTTCAGTTTAATGCCTGCAGCATTCTTATGGTAATTTTGAAATTGGGAGACTTGGCCACATTCATAAATGGTAACTGTAGAAAATCGGCCACTTTCAAATCAAACAAAAGCATAAAGAACCTTGAGGATACTGTTGAAAAGAGGAGAGTATTTCTAACAAGTCTAGTTACAGTGTCTATTCCTAAAGCAGATGAATGGGAGAGTTCTTTTAAGACTTTTGCTGGGTTTTTTTTAATAGACTGCTTGTATTATCAGTCTGTACAGTACTTAGCACCCTGTTGAACTCAATAAATATGCAGTGGTGATAATATTATTGCTCAGAATTCATTTAGCACTTTCACATCCTTTGAGTGTCACAATGTTCTGCCTACTAGGTGCAGGGAATTTTAATTTAATGCTCATTCTGAGGCTTAAAGCTTGGAAGTGTAATGACCCATGTAAGATAATCTTCCACTCCAGCAGGACATTTTTGGAGCAAAGCCATTGGGTTGTCCAAGAATTCATTAAAAAGCAGAAAAACTTTACTTCCCACACTAAAATTCAGCAGTTCAGTGTACTGGCTTTTCCAATGTCTGTCCTCCAACCCATCCACATCATAATCCCCCAACACACAAAAAAAGGAGAAAAATAAAGAAAATTTGAGATCTATGATAATTAAATAGCTCTCACCAACCTCAATCAAACTTCGATCCATGGCAGAGGTTGGAACAGAAATCAAAAGGACCTGGAATAAGTTTTTTATCAGGACAACCCAGTTTGTCCCTCAGCCTAATTCAACTGTCACTAGACTTTGGAATATCTGGCAGTTTTCCACATATTTTCTCCTACGAAGTTGCATTTTCCTACTGGCTTAATAGAAACTATCCACAGGTAGTTTTAATACCGATAATATCCTTGGTATCGACACAGTTCCTGGCTTATAACAGGCACTCTGGAACTATTTAGTTGAATGAACGAATGAATGAACAATTTATGAAGGGAAATACCAAACTGTTCTAGAAACCCTGGTCACAGTTATTTTGTTTTTATTGCTTCTTTAAAAAGAGAAGGTGGGGCTATCTAACAAAATTTTTAACTTTTTCTTACATCTCATTTGGGGCTTATGGGACAACTTCTACTTTTTAAAAATCTAATTTATCAAGAAATATAATAAAATATCTGGGAATATTTAAACTGACATTAAATCAATGTAAATTATCATTGTGAGAATACGCAAATATTTGGTGTGAGGTTTGGTTAACAGCACATGGTTGATAAAATAAATATTAGTAACTAACTGTAGACATGCACATGCATACACACACACACAAGTACTTCTGGCACATAAAACATGATGGTTACATTCCAGGTTACTCTAAAGCAGGTTGGAGCACCTGAATAACACAAGTGAAGCACTAATTAACTACAGGACAGTACATAATAAAATTATGTGCCCAACCGTGAGAAACAACTTGTATGTGCTATAAAGTGAAGGGCTGGACTTATCAGGAAGAGGAGAGACTTGACCTGGGCCTTGGATAAGAAGAGAAACAATCTTGTGATTCGAGCAGAGACATGAAGGATGGATGTGGCCCCGTCGGGAGACTGACAAGAGTAACCTAACTGCCAAGGAAAGTAGGAATTGGAGAGCAGTACAGGAGGGAGGTAGTTTTGACTAGATGCCTGAGGACATACAGAGACATGAAAAGCTTTTGAGCAGAGTGGTGACATGAAAGTCATATACAAAGATAATTTATCTGATAAAAGAGGACTTGGGAGTTAGAAAGAGACTGGAATCAGGAGAGCCAGTTAAGGAGGAGGCAGATCCAGGTGTGAGGGGATTGCTTCCCAAATGCAGGTAGGGGTATCAGTGAGATAAAAGAGATGTGGGCAAATGGGCAAAACTTGGTGACTGAATGGGAGAGCGAAGGGAGGAACAAGGCCGTCTTTTGGCAGGGATGTCAGAGCTGGTATCAGTAGCAGACCTGCAGAGACATCATAAGTTTGTTTGGTTTCATTTGTGTTTCTTCCCTTTAAATGATGTCATGTGATCCTCCTGCCAGCTCCTACCTGTTTAATTAGCTCTTTCTCATTCACCATCAGCAGATAATCTCAGGACTGGTCTACTCTTGTCTTGTGCTTTGAGTTTCCAGTGCAGAAAAGAAGGCTTGCTTAAGCATTTTCTGGAAAAATATACAAAGATCATTTTTTTTCCTTTTTTTTTTGTTGCAAATTTGCATATATTTTAGTTTTACTCATTTCCATAAAGTTCTTGACTCCGCATGTTGTAATAATCACTATGGCAACTGCAGTGTTTCTAGCACAGGTCAGTTGGACTTATGTATTTTAATTTTCTTGTAGTTGATGTACATTTGGGGCTTGACACTGAGGAGTAGGCAATTCACTCACCAGGGCCACTTTGTCTGATAAACACAGCATCCCAACCTAATTGTTATTATGTAGAGATGGAATTCCTTTGGGAAAGGGAGGGTAGTTTCCCTTTATGATTGTAGTAGTACGTTAATGTTCCTACAGAGAATAACAGCTGATGGAACATTTGCACAGCTGGAAGAAACCTGTGGGGGGAAAGAGACTGGGTATAGGTTCAGGCAGACCAGGGTTTGAATCCAGATTCTGCCATATATATGCTGAATGATCTAGAGCAAGTTCTTATTCCATGATAGTTTAAGTGTCTTCAGCTATAAAACAGAGGTTCTTTATTGCCTCATCAGGTTGTTTTAAGGGCTATGTAGAAAGCATATGTAGAGAGACTAACAAAATGTCTTGCTTATAGCAATCTATCCTCTACTGTTAGTTCCTTTCTTCAAGGCAAAAAACCCTTCATGTTTCGTTGTCCCTAATATCTAGCATAGTCTTAGCATATTCAATAAATATTTTGCTCAGTAGATACAAAAGCAGGACACTTTAAGAACTAGAAAAAATAGCAATATCCATCAAATAGACCTATCTGCCTTCCAGTGGGGGAACCTATTTCAGCACTTCAGTTAAAGCACATCCATACAATTGTGGGTGTGTGCATTGCACTTCCAAAGGTGAGCAGTATTATCCTCTCACAGATCTGTCAGAAGGCTCATTGTGACTCACCTCCTACAGATCAGGTGGTGAATTATATTATTAGAATGTCAGAATTATCTGGAATGGTTTTGTCACCCACCTGACAAGAGATCTTAGTTTGATACTGCTGTGTTTAAAATGGCTGAAAAATCTGGATGTTTTATGAGATGATGTATGAACATATATGGAAGATTTTTTCCAAAGGTTTTATGACAGATCCTTTTTGTTCTTTAACTCTGGTGCTTTAGCTATTCCATTGTTCTTAACTTAAAATTAATTTTAGCTCACTTCTACAACCATTCCTTCAGAACCTGGGATATGTAGGTGTGTGCTCAGTGTGATGGGGACATAGGTGAATAAGACTTGGTTCGTTGGGACCAATCCCTCACCTCTTAAAGAATAGAGAAGTCCTTCATCAGGATGAAATTAGCAGTCATGGTCTTCATCACCAGACTTTTACTCGCAATGAAAGGGGTAGACTGGATGGTACCAAACTGGATTCAGCTGTAGTCATGGTGGATTGTAAAAATGCCCACAAATTTTTGCAGCTCTGCCTATCAGGAGGTGGAGGCTATTTCTACACCCCTTGGGTCTGGGCTGGCTTGATGACTTGCTGTGACCAATAGCATACAGTGGAAGTGACATTGTGAACGTTCTAGGCTCAGCCCCAAGAGACCTTGCTTCTGCTCTTACTGTACCTGTAATCCTGAGACATTGACTGCTTTTTGTGTTGTGGTCACTCCTTGGTGGTGAGATGGACTCTCCATCCAAACTATGGTTTGAAGATCAAGACTCATGAAGCTACATACACACCAAGAGGGTATAAAAGGGTTTATTTCTTGCATATGAGCCTTCTAGGGAAAGCAAGATGGGCTCCCAAGCTGATCCAAAAATGGCTTCAGAAAGTAGGAAATGGAAACTCGCTTGCGTTATATGGTGGTTGGAGTGGGTCTGGGTGAGGGTTTCTGTGCTCAAGCTAGGACTGACATGGTCCAATCTCCCTGCCAGCACCAAAGGAGGGAGTACCTGGGCTTTCTCAGCATGCCCATGTGTGGGGCAGACAGGGAATGGAGAGGGATGGGGCCTGTAAGCTGTCAGCAGTCAAACTGAAAAATGTAGTAAAACTCATTATTACTCTTTATTACAAGTGTCTTCATAGCACTTAGCATATGAAATTATCCTTTTTTTTAAAAAAGTACTTATTTATTGTTTATTTCTCTACCCTCTCCTTCCTTTACAGATTGTAAGCTCAGTAATGGCTAAGACCAAGTATATATTGTCCTCCACTGAATCTCTAGCCTCTAGATTAGTGCTTGGTACATAGTAGGTGCTCAGTAAATGTCTGTGTATGAATGAACTTCTACAAGTGAACATTATTAGCTTTGCTGTATCCAATCCTGATCATTAGAGTCCCATTACAAAATAATTGCACTGTAATTCTAATGATCTTAAGTTTGTAATTCTAACAGTCTCAAGTTTGAGTCACCTGCTGTGCATCTCCTATCAGTTGATACCGCCAAAGAATGGGTGAGAAATGTTAGCCTTTGGTTTTTCTCTGTGCTTTGAGCTATATCCTTGTATCAATTCCAATTGCCAGAACACCATATACCTGGATTGGGATACTCTGGCTTTCCATGGAAATATTTTTACAGAATTATGTTCTTGATTTTTATTGAAGTTGTTATACTACACTGCTGTGTACACCTATCTCTGACTATTTTGTAAAAGTGCTGCTCAGAACACGGTTCTCTATGTTATTCATAGAGAATATGGGCCTTTCCTAGGGAGGCCCATGCGGCAGGCATCTCAGAGTTTAGATCTAGGCTGGGGGACATTTGCTCCTTTATTAGGTGAGGAATTCAGCCAACTATTGTAGAATGAACTGTTGCATTAAATTGTAGATTCCCTTACCCTAGATTTTCATGTGTTATTATCCACCAGCTCTTATCTTTTACGTTTCTTTTAGTGATATATATACAGCCATCCCTCAGTATCCATGAGGAATTGGTTCCAGTATACCCCTTGGATACCAAAGTTCATGGATACTCAAGTCCCTTATATAAAATGGCATAGTGTTTGCATATTACCTATGTACATCCTCCAGTATACTTAAGATCATCTCTAAATTACTTATAATACCTAATGCAATATAAATACTATGTAAATAGTTGTTATACTGTATTGTTAATAAATAATAACAAGAAACAAAAATCTATACAAATTCAATAGAGCTACTTCTTTTTTCCCCAAGTATTTTTGATCCAAGTTTGTTGAATCATATATGTGGAACCCATGGATACTAGAGGACCAACTGTATATATGTTTTTGTTTTCCCTGTAAGTCTTTTCAAATCTTCTTTGGAAGTAGGTATGGATTCTTACACCTGAGACTCACTGGAAGAAAATCCAAGTAAGACTTTACTTTCCATTGTCCTTCTGCTGTTTAAGGGAAATGTGGTGCTTGGGAAAAAGCTGAGTAATACTGTCAGGTTGTTCCATCAGGGGTGGTGTGTTCTTCACCCTTATGTGTCCCATAGTACATTTTAAGAGATCAATAAATGTTTGTCACATTGCTCTTTCCTGGGATTTTTTTCCATATCACAGGGGGCTTGATTGATGTCGTTTATAACCAGAACTCATAGGACATAGGGATCTGGAATTTGAAATACACCCACCTCCCAGAGATACCCTGGAGGATATCTTTTAAAGTAGAGTATAGAGTTGATTTTCAACTGTATCTTCTCACTCCTTAACATAGTGCCTAACCCTTAGGCTTTAAACATTGTTGTGGAATAATTACTAATTGATCTTCAGGAGCACTTTAATATCTTTGACTCTCTGGGATTGATTATCTTCTTTTACCTAGAGCTTGATACACTGAAAATGAAACAAGAAGTCATTGCTAATACCAACATTTTAACCTATAATGTAAAATGCTTTAAAAATGTAGTCCAGCTAACCTTTTCTTCAGGGGATAGACGGGTACACATAGGTGGCTCTATAGTTCCTTTCCGTAAAATGAATCTATTTTCCTGCCTTTTTTTTTTTTTTACCATTCAGTGGGAGATATGCTTTCATTGAAAAGCATGGCTTAAGATACTGAACTGTGAAGCATTTGGTGATGAAGGACTTTTAATTTGACAGTATTCCACTCTGGATGAAAGAGTGATAAAGTGTTTTCTAACACTTTAGAAATGTGCTGCGTATCCTCAACTGTATTCACTTATCCCATTTTCTTCATTTCCATTTCTAGAATCCTTATTCCAGCTTCTGGAACGTTACTCTTCTTGTCTTTTTTAATAGCAATTTGAAGTGTCTTAATAGCCATCTAAATTTACTTACATTTTTTACATTTTAAAAAATGAATTATTATTAAACTATACCAGTATTTCAAATTCCAAATCTGCTACACAAGCTCCCTTAATGCAAATGATATTTGAACTCAGTGTTTGTTACCCCTTTAGGATTTTTGTGCAATAGTCCAGGATTCCAAATGCCATGGCTTTGTTTTTAGTAACAAGGTACACTGCATGTGTTGCAATATGGACAAATCAGGCTAACACAAAAAATAAATTAAGTAGGAGGTTAAAGGGCCTTATCAGATATCAGTAATAGAAAAATATGAAGTAAAAACCCATGTCCCTTTTGGGGTGATGAAAATGTTCTAAAATTAGATTATGGTGATGATTGCACAACTCTGTAAATATACTAAAAACAATTTAACGGCACACATTAAACAGATGAACTTTATGGTATGTAAATTGTATCTCAATAAAGCTAATTTCTTAAAAAATCTCTGTCCTGATGAAGGAATGAAATAGTTTAATTTACATATACTTAGAGGCAGCAATGATCCTAATAAACACTCAGTAGAAACAAATAGCAATTGCAACATTAAAGGTATAAACATCAATTGACTAAGGAATTTTCTGAAAGTTGTGTCTTGTCTGTGGCTATGGCTGCATCTTGTGAGATACAAATGCTGCATCCTTGATGCTTTTGCCAATCAGCAGGTGTTTGTTGAGTTCCACTGTGATAGGGGCTGCTCTTGGAGAATCAAAGGTATAAAATAGAATGTACAATTGTATCAATTACCTATTGCTGCATAACAAAACCTTGTGGCTTAAAACAATAACCATTTTATTTAGCTCACAATATTGGGGGTTGCTGGGTTATTGTTGGTGTCTGAGCTGGCTCAGCTGATCTCTGCCTGGCTTTTTCATGAGATCGTGGTCATCTGGCGAGAAGGCTTGTTGATGACGTAGGATAGACTCACTCATATGTTTGGCAGTTGGCAGGCTATCTTCTGAGGCACTTGGTTCTCCTCCATGTGACCTCTCTTCCTGTCTCTTGGCCACATAGTGGTCTCACATTTCCAAGTACAGCAAGAGCAGAAAGTACAAAGCCCCTTGAGGCTCAGAATCAGGACTTGCACCATGTCACTTAGACTGTATTTTATTGGTCAAAGTAAGTCACCAAACCAGCCCAGATTCACAGGGTAGGGAAATAGAATTCACCTATTGATAGGAGGAGCTGCAAAATTTGTTGGCCATTTTTACAATCAACTATAACAATCTAGCTAACTCTGGTTTGGTGCTGTCCAGTTTATCCCTTCCATTTTAAGTAAAGTAAGTTTCATGAAGAAGATGATTTGGCTGTTGTTAAATATACACAATCATAGTGTTACGTGTGTATTAAACTTTGAATTAATTACCCCACTGGAAGTAGGCAGGGATAACAGCAGCTCTTGCTAAAATTGTCTAAATTTTGCTTTGGGCTTTTGCCATAGATTTACCTAACATAAAGATTGCTTTGTAGGGGCATGGTGATACACACCTGTAGTCCTAGCTCCTGGGAGGCTGAGGCCAGAGGATCATTTGAGCCCAGGAGTTTGAGACCAACCTGGGCAACATAGCAAGTCCCCATCTCTAAAAAAAAAAATAGCCAGGCATGGTGGCAAGTGCCTGTATTCCTATTTACTCAGGAGACTGAGTGAGGAAGGAGGATTACTTGAGCCCAAGAGTTTGAGGCTTCAGTGAACTATGATCACACCACTGCAAGCTGCACTCCAGCCTGGGCCACAGAGCGAGACCCTGTTTCTTAAAAAAATAAATAAATAATAAATAATAAAAAAAAAAGATTGCTTTGTATTATTCCTAAAGTACACACTATTAAGTAGGAGCTCAAAGCCTGGGGGGTAGGGGAACACCAGATGGGAATAAAATTATAGTGGTGTGGTTAGCTCATACTCAGCAATTGAGAATCAACTATATATGATTTATTAATATATTCTGATTCTGGTCATTTGCCACTAGAACTTTTCTCACAGCAACAGGAAAAGTTCAGGAGTAGACCAAAGCATTCATATGAATACAAGAAACCCAAGACAAGAATGGGAAAAACACCCTAAACCCTACTGACTAATGTTAAAAAAGAAATTTATAAAATCCACAATCTTGGTTAAGGTACCCATCAAAAGGAAAATCAGCCGCAGGTAGTCAGAAATGACCAGATATGATCTCACAACCTTTTTAAAACTGTGATATAATCATCCCAGTGCCAACTGTCCCTAAGAAAGGGGCCCTTCCTTTGATATGGAAAACAGAATGTTGAGGGCCTGCCAGAAAAACCACTTCTAACTCCACTGGCAGCTGGCACTAGCCCTGTCAGAACCAAAGACCTTTGCCCATAGCCATTAAAACTTCTCACAATCCAATTTTGAAAATCTTCTTCAGGTTCAAGCTTGGGTCTCATGCCAAAAAATCCATCTCCCAACTTCCTAATCAAAGGGGAGTGTTCAGTTTGACTCTCCCTGTCCCTGAGCATCCATTTTCTACAAACACAGCTTGCAGTGTGATGGTATCTATTAAATGCCCACTTCCAAGTTATCTGATAGAAGAAAAAAAAGAAAAAAAGACCTTCTTACTTGAGAAGTTTTTTTTTTTTTTAACTGATTCTATGGTTATAGAAGTCTAGAATCTTAAAAGATATCTTAAATGATCATTTGCTTTCTAGAGTCTGTTGCCTCATATACAGTTGAGATTCTTCTAAGAAAAGTACTAGGCAAGTTTCTTAGTAGCACACTAACTTAGGCTGATAAAGAGCTGTTATATTTTTCTTCAAATTAGACATCCTTTTCTCTGCTATAATCCTCAGGTTAATACATTTATGTGGAGAGTCCTTTTCTATTGAGTCAGGAGTAGAATAATGGCAAAAGTCTTGCAGGGTGCCACACTGGAGAGACTTTCTCTCTATTATCCTTCTACAAATAGATAGCTTTTTAAAAATTTTTGTAATATTTTTTAAATTTTTAAATTAATCAATTACTGAAACAACTGTGCTCTCTAGAGCTCTGAGTCACTTCATCAAATTTACTAAAATACCAACTATAGAATTTACAGAACTTCACATTGGATGGAGCTGTTTTAACAGCTATGGCAATTTCTAGGAAGCTCTAGTTCAGGGTTTTCGTTTTCTATATTTATAGTAGCAGTTTAAAGGATATTCAATTTCTTAGCAACTGATGGTCACAGGTGGTTTAATCTTATCATAATGTTTAATATTCAGAAAAGTATATTTTATAGTCAACGACCACAATTTCAGGCATCCCATGTATTCATCAGAAATATGAATTTGCTAAGAAAAGATCCAAAACAACCATATCGATAAGAAATAGTGAAATTTTGATTACTAAATGTTGGAAATACAAATCTTAAGCTGATATGCCCATTGAGTCATTAGTAAAAGAATGATGAAATGCCTAAAATTTAAAATATTTTAAGTGAAATTCAGAACTTGGACAGAGACTCAGATGCTTGGAACAACCCCTTCACACATGACATGATGAAATGTAAAAAGTGACCTGCCAGAAGCACCAGATTAAGACTAAATTACTGTGGTTGAAAATATAAGAATGGTTCAACTCAAAAATGATAGAAAATGACATTCCAAACAGCTAAAGAAATCTGAAATGGCCAAAACCACACCTTCTCAAATAAGCTAATTTGTTATTATCTAGTAACTGGGATATATAATAAGTGGGACATGTCAACTTGGTAGCAGTGGGCAGACAGATTCAACATGAGAATGAAAACTGTCCAAACCAGTAGAAAGGAAAAAAAGGATGCGATTACTCAAGAGAACAGGACACTATCAAATTTATCTTAATGTTAAATCTATTCAGTGGAAGTCTAAATCACTCTGTAATTCTTAACTCTCAATAAAATGAACATTCACTAAAATACTGCTCGTATGACAAAATGAAAAAATAGTCATCTAAAGCTTCCCTAAAATCTTCAAAAGCTGTTAAAACCACTCAATCTACTACGAATTTCCATTAACTTCAAAAACAGTTGCAAGAAAAAAAATGTTTTGGTAGATTTAGCACATTGATTTTTGGCAAATTGGCTTCTGGCAAACTGGTCTTGTATATTGTTTATTTCAGCATATTGATTTTTTAGCAACTTGGCTTTCTTCTGCTATCCGGTGCCCTCAGAGAACAAACTAGATAATCAAAGACTCATTTTTTTTAAAAGATTAATTTCGAGTGCCAACAGTCAGTGGTTAGGAAACTGGGTGTACACAGTAACTGAGACAGACATTGCCCCTGAACTCATGGGAGGCACAGTCTGTCAAGGAAGACAAACATTAAACAAAAGTGACACAAAGAATTTTTAGCTAGAGTTGTATTAATAATAAGTGCTTTTAAGGGAAAAAAATGGCATGAAATGAGAGTGTCCAAGAGGAGGACCCCACTACTAGTAGTAGAACTTTTAAATTTTTAATTGGCTTGTAACTGAAAATTCTGTAAAATAGAAAATGCAGCCTCTGCCTGCCGAAACCGACGGAAGGACTGGAGCTGAGCATCACCAAGTGTCAGGTGTTGTGGGTGACCCGTCGGGCTGCAGGGCACGGTGGGCACAGACCAAGGGCGAGCACGCACAGCTGCAGGAGCAGCGGCTGGCTTTCTTTAATGTCTCTAGTGTTCATCTCGCGCAGGGGTCCTTTATGTTTTTCTCACACGCCTTGGAGGTGATCTTTGTCTAGAAGGCGACATCGTGAACTTCCCACGTGTTTCTCTCTTGCGGCTTACCGGTAGGCTCCAGTCTTCTCCCAGCCTGCTGCCTGCTGCTCTGCTACCATTCGCCATCGCGGCCACTGAGGCTGGTCTTCCCGCTCCTTTTCCTTGTCTTCTCTTTATTTTTATTCTTGCCCTTCTCTGTCACCCTCTGCTCTTCTCAGGGTTCTCAGCCTTTAAGAGAACATGCTGGCCGGTCGCTGCATTCCCGTGCCTCTGTACTGGCCGGCTGAACAATCGGAATTCATCAGGTGTGGTCTTGGGGTCTCTGACACTTTCCAGGGAGTGGTTTTATGTTGCTGCCGTGCTCTGGGGCTTCTAGTTCCAGGTACAGTCTTTTCTAGAAATCTAAAGATTAGTGTAGTCCAGATTGGAGATCACCAATGTTTTACCTTAAATAATACTAGAAGACAAATTATCCACATTATTAAGAGAAGTCCTGAATATTTATTAAATAGAATTAGTTTAAAAAGATAAATGAGAGACCAGAGATGAAACTGAATGTACAAATGTGATTAAGACATTCCTATATAAACTATACATATGCAATGTGCAAAATATGTTTTTAAAAATCAGAGTCAATTGCATTAAGAGAAGAAAAATATTTTTACTTGCAGTGTTTACAAAGAAGTTCAGACTTCAGCAGAACTGGGCTGCTGGAATAAAGGGCACAGTCCAGGTTTTGGTTGTTTTTTTTGTTTGTTTGCTTGTTTTAATCAGGGCATATTTATTTCCTGGGGCTGCTGTAAAACAAATCACCACAAACTTGCTGGCTTAAAACAACAAGAATTTCTTCTCTCACAGTTTTAGAGAGCAGAAGTTCGACATCAATTTCACTGGGCTGAACTTAAGGTGTCAGCAGGGCCAGGCTCCCCCCGGAGGCCCTTCTCATTGTCTCTTCCAGCTGCAGATGGCTGGCAGCATCCGTGACTTGTGACAGCATCACTCCAATCTGCCTCCTTCTCTTTATGTGTGACCTCCCTGTGTCTCTCTTATACGGACCTTTGTGATGTCATCTGTGGCCCACCAGGGTAACCAGAATGCTCTGCTCATCTCACAATCCTTAACTTAATTGAATTTGCAAAGACCCTTTTTCCAAATAAGGTAACATTGACAGGTTCCAGGGATTGGGATCTTTGGGACCATCATTCAGTTCACTACGCGGGGGTTAAATAGTTTGTATTGAGGATCATAATTCACAGAAAGGGGCCCAAAACTTCATTTATGCTGAAATTAGGGTGTTCCATTCTGTTTGTTTCAGCATGTCAAGTTGTTTTCTCCCCTGCCTGTGCTGCCTGACGTGCGTGGTAGACAACAAGGTGCTGTTGTTGCCACCTCGGTTGTGTGCCTACAAACAAAACTGCCTGGCAACTGAAGGGCACAAGACAAATGTCATTGTTATTTATTGTTGTTGTCGTTACTACATGTTTACATCCACATACAGGAAAACAGACTGAAATTTTAAAAAAGAAAACACTCACTCAGTAAATTAAAACACTCCTCAGTAAATTAAATTGTGCCATAATGCCATAATGATAATTAGGTGGATGGAAAGATGAAGTCATATTACTTTTTAAAATTAAGTTAAAATTTAATTTAAAAAACATTTTAAACATTCATTTAGCCTGAATACTCTTGAGACTGCTCTAGAATTCATAGTAAATTTCATACTCAGAATCTATGAGATCCTAGTGGTTATCCCTGAGTAGGTAGTGGGATCATGAGTGATTTTTTTTTTATATTTTATTTTTCTGTTTTCATAATTTTCCTACATTAAACATATATTACAGGTGCAAAAATTGATTAAATTTAATATATTTGTTTTGGGCTTTAGAGTTTGCAAATTACTTTTACGTACAGTATCTCATTTATAGCTCCATGAAGTTGACATTATTTCTCTACTTGGAAGATAAGGACACTTAGATTTAGAGGGATCCAATCCAAGGTTGTCATACACCAAAGAAAAGAACAGGATCACGGTGGTTTATAAAGAATTTAAGTTATTGTGATATTGATGATAATCCTTACAAAATGTTTTTTAATTTGTAGAAGAGAATTTTGCTCATCCAAACCCAGTCTCCATGTAGGATTCCTAGAAGTTTCCCAATCTGTTTATTAACATATTAATTAACATGTGTCAAAATTTTGTTTAGTCTGACAATCAACTGTTATTTCTAGAAACTTCTGAGAAAAGCCCATTTACATCTTGAGAATATTCTATTCAAATCTCATAAAGGACAATTTTCAATAATGTAAATTTTAAAAATAATCTCTTCACCTTCCTGGATTCATCATATGTCTTTTTATGCTTAAGAACCAATGCAGTTTCTCAAAAATGAGCAGAATAAGTTATTTCCATGATAGTTGACTCTTCGTTACAAAATTTGATTTTAAGTCAGATTTGTTTTTTGCTTGTCTCACCTATCACCACCTCCTCACCTGCCAACTTGCATTTCTTGAAGCAAAATCTTTTAGAATGTTCATGGTTCCATTACAATGCCCCTCCGTACATTACTCTTCATCTTCATTCTACAACTTGGCATCTCGTTACTGAATGTGAAAATGTATATGAGGTTAATTGATGTTTTGCTTTCCAGTTACTCTCAAACATAGGAATATTTCTAAAACATCACAAAGACCATTGTTTCATCATTACAGGTGCCAATTTTGCCCCCAGGGAACATTTGGTAATGTCTGGAGACAGTTTTTGGTTGTCAAATAGTGGAGGGCAGTCATCTAGTGGGTAGAGGCCAAGGATGCTGCCAAACATCCTACAGTGCACAGGACAGCCCCCTACAACAAAGAATTATATGATTCAAAATGTTAATAGTGCCCATGTTGAGAAACACTGGCCTAGATCAACAGCATCTATGTTTTAGCTCCATCTTACAGATGTTCTGAGCTCTTTTCCCACTGAAGTCCACAGAGACACAGACTTTACAAAACATGCACTTAAACTAGGGGAAGCAACATCATTCAAGTGATCCAGATTCATTCTTCTCCTTCTTGGTGAACTTTGCGTAGGAAATGGCTTTCATATCATCTCAAAGTGTCCCTCTGGTGGCTGAAGGATCTCTGTGAGGACTTAGATTCATTCTTTTGGGAAAAAAAGAAAAAGCATTTGGGACAGTAAGAAGACCCGCAAGGGCACAGTTGGTTGCACCTTCATCTGAATCCTCCTTTGTATCTCTAGTACAGTTGTTTGTTTTTTTATAATTTAAGGGTGATGCTTTGGTCTCTTCAGTAAATTAAATTGTGCCATAATGCCAGTACCTAGCATAATGGCAGCACATAAAAATCACTTAATAAATGTTTGTTGAATGAACGACTTTAATTGTATTGTTTAGAGTTTCATGTTGTTGTAGATCATAAAGTCCAGTTGTCTGTAGTTTCCTGTCACCTTCCTCAGAAATACTCTGCCTTCTAACTTCTGCTTTAGTTTTCCACTGGTTTTATTTTTCCCACCTGGGGATCTATTTTTTACCCATTTAATTCATTCATCAATTTACTAATTATTTCTTATGCTAGGGATGGGTAGCATGGCCAGAAAGGTGTAAGGTCTTTTGGGAATGAAGAAGCAAAACTTGAGTAAAGGCAATGTATAATTTAATTATAGTACAGAGAATGGCTGAATGCTATAAGAATCTTTTTATAGAAAGATCAGAACAGAATTTGAGTCATAGAGAAGGAACTTATAGAAGTGAAATAACAATCCATGCTCCTGAAAGCAGGATGGGGTGTGAACAGATATTTTTTCATCCACTGCTCACTCACTTGTTAATTTAGTAAGCATATTTTGAGTGCCTGTTCTGTGTTTAGGGATACAAAGATAAATAATACGTTGTTTATACCTCAAAGGGCTCATGGTTTGGCGAGGAAAAAATGGACAGTAAACAAACCTCTGGGACAGTTTGATTAGGGCCTTTTGAGGGATCACAGAGCAGGTTTGCTTGACTTGGAGGGTGGAGAGGTGATGCAGGACAGCTTCCCCGAGGGGTAACCACCGAATCTGGTGTGGAAAAGGACTGGGAAAACCAGTGGAAAGCTAGACTCGGGAAAAATCTGCGCTGCACAGGGTGCTCCAGACATAGAGACCAGGAGGTTCGCTGAGGGGTAGGTAGCTGACTGCTGCCTAGAGAGGAGGGGAGACCAAGAGTGGGGAAGGAGACAGGGACAGCAGGAGCATGAGAAACCAAGGCACGAAGCTGGATGTCAGCAGGTTTCCTGGCCCTGTTAGTGCAGATACAGCTGGGGGGCACTGGAAGAAATAGAGTGTTTGGTAACCACTAAATAGATGAATAAAATAATTCTGTGTTTTGGAAGGTTTAGGGTGAAGATTCAAGGGAACTAGGCATATTCTGGTGTTACCAGCCCATGACTCGTGTTTAAAAGTTCAGGAAATCAATTTGAATAGATAAGATGAGGCTAGACTATGATGGAATTTGGTAGTCTTGGTGGTCTCTTATCTGCAAAGTCATTCAGTTTTTTAGCACCAAGTGTACAATGTCCTAGATGAGGAAGGCTTGAAGTTTAAGTACCAGATATGTGATTGTTACTTAGTTATCAAACTATAGGGACCAGATCTAGGGGAGAGCAGTTGAAATGGGAATGCAGAGAGATGGACAGCAGTCTTTTAGAAGGAAGAACCAACAGTGTAAAAAGACAGGGTAGAGTGTACAACTCCATAACTTCAGGTAAATGAAAAAGCATGGCAGTCCCTGGGTCAAAAAGGCAGATGTGGTTAGGAGGCAGAGGCCAGAGGATCACTTGAGCCCAGGAGTTTGAGACCAGCCTGGGCAACATAGCAAGACCCTATCTCTAAAAAATATGTATTTTTAATTTAAAAAAAAAAAGGCAGATGTGGTTTCAGAGAGAAGATGTAAGTTGAATTTGGCACATTATGTTTGAGATGCAAGGGAGCAAAAAATGTGAAACTTCCCTGAGACCTTGGATATATGTGAAACATGTTTGTGCAAGAAATTGAAGCTGGAGGTACAGATTTGGGAATCCTCAAAATAAAAATGGTTGTTTTGTTTTAAGAGTATATAATTGCTTCTTGATGTTCTTTTTGTAAGTTTTTGAAAGAAGTTTTTCTAACGTTCATTAGTTGCTTTGGTCTGATATTCAATTAACAGTAGCACATGTAAGCAAGCACACTTCGCTGCAAAAGCATCTGTTCAATACGTGCTCCTACCTAATAAGCCAGGAAGCTCTGGGTACTCAGTAACTCCTTTGTGGTAAGTTGGCACCTTTGGAAGCTGCAGGAAATTTTCCAGCCCCTAAAGCACTTTTATGAGTGTCCGATGTTTTAATACATAGGAGAATGTCACTAGTTTAATTATGGTGCGAGTTCTTAATAACCGGACCCTGTGTATGTAAGTCTACCTGCTTCTTTTGGAAAAAGGATAATCTCTGGAGAACGGGGAACAAGCTGAAGTTCAGTTTGTGTCCCCTGTGTCAATGGGACCCCACATGTTTGAGTGCCTAATATGTATCAGTCACTGGATTAGATACTAGGGATAGAAATTCTTATTGGGGCAAGTCCAGCAAACAATCACAGTCAGCATGGAGAAGAAGTCAAATAGAGGTGTGTTCCAAAGGCTATAAAAACACTAGAAGAAGCAGAGGCTGACCTTCCCCAGGACAGTAGGGTAAAAAAAATCACAGTGTAATGATATTTGAACTGAACCGTAACAGCTAAGTAACATGTGCTTTGGAAGTTAAATGAGATAATGTCAGGTGGTCATCCTAGTAATAATGCTTTAAAAAATAAAGTCAATTAATTTTTTTTAACAAAAAGCAATTTGTCTGGGCACAGTGGCTCATGCCTGTAATCCCAGCACTTTGGGAAGCTAAGGCAGGAGTATCATTCGAGGCCAGGAGTTCAAGACCAGCCTGGGAAACATAGTGAGAACTTGTCTCTACAAAAAAAAATAAAAATAAAAAATAAATGAAAAATAAAAAAGCAATGCACTTGTTTGCTTTTCTAAGTACATCATAAGGATGTTGTAAGTACTCAGAAATGAAGAAAAAAAAAGTTATGCATTTGCCAGGTAGGCCAGGAGAAAAAGGAACAATGTATATGTTGTACAACGTTCCAACGAGAAGGAACAAGGTGTTTGTACAGAAACACAGAGACAGGAAGAAAAGGCATGGTGTGCTGGTTTGTTGGGAGATCATATTGAAAATGTTAGCTTTATATATTTGCTTTACAAAATGATCCCTGAGCCTGCAAGGGGGAGCGTGGATGACAGAGTAATACCAGATAAAAAAAGAGCAGTCGTAAGGCTATTGCCCAGGTCTAGATAAAAATGAATGGGGATCTGAACTAACATAGAGGATGGAGAAGAAATGATTTTAGGCAGATCTAGATGGTAGAATTAACAGAACTTGGTAGCTAATTAAATGTGTGAGTAAACAGGCGAGTACATCACCTTGTAGGGACTCCCAGCAGAGTTTGAGCACGTCATGTCTGACTTAGGACATGCATTTCTGACCCCATCTTGTGCTGAATGATGAGAATGATTTTTCCTGCGTCAGTGCTCTTCTCCTTGATTGTTTGCTTGACACTTGGGGAAATAGCATTAATACTTTCAAGTCACTAGGGGGCTAATCATACCAATTTTCATGATTGTAATACTGAATTGGAGTTTTTAGAGAATAATCATGGCAGTTCACACAGGGGTCTTTCCTAGAAGAGGATCTCAATGTCTTAGGACAAAGTAATTTGCATTAAGACCATTCCATGAGGGCAGTGTCATGAAAATTATTATTTATACAGCTTCTATTCTCCAATTCTTAGTTATCCCAGAGGTCCACTGAATACTGAATCCTTTGTTCATTCCAGATGTGTATGTGTTAAGCTGATGGACATAGACTATTCCCAGATGAATGACTAGAAGTATAGATGGATGAACATAGATAGATAGCTCAACAGACAGATAAATAGATAGAAATTAATGATAGCAGTTAATGCTCTGTTTCCATGAACATGTTAACAACTCTAAGGGAAAATTAGTTTACATTGATTTAGTAAAAACATGAACCTGCGTTTATTAAACCTTGGTTACATGCAAAGCACTGTGCTGCACTCTTATATACTAGACTCAAAGCCCTTGGAAGACAGGGGTGGAGGGTCATTTACCTTTGTATCTCTAGTGCCTCATCTAGTACCTGACAAGTAGTGGGTGCTCTATAAATGTCTGCTGAATAATTAGCATGTTATTTCATTTAATTGCAGTAAAATCTCCATGAGGTAGATTTTGTTATTCATATATAACAGATATGGACGTTGGGGCATAATTTAAATTTGCCCAAGGTTGTACAGCTCAGAAGCAATACAGAAACCAGGGTTCTCATGCAAGCCTGTGTGATCCAGAAGTGTTGTTTTCTCTTCCTCTCCACTGTGGTGAAGACGGCTCTTTGAAGCCATCATATGATCCTTCATGAGCTTCTGCACAGTTCCTAGTTGGGAACTGACTTACTTTTTCAGGTCCTAGAGAAGTCACATCATTATGCAGCCTACTTGTTTGCACTGACCCAGACATTTCATATCTCCATTGGGAGCTGCCATTTGAGAAGCACCAGCAGAGTCCCAGCCAAGGTGGGCCACAGCCCACCAGCTTTGGGAAATGATCAGGATAAGGACGCTGTGATCCCCACCTTGCAAGAGGCTCGCCAAGCCCAGATGCACACTTTTTGCAGAGCAAGACGTAATTCCTCACCCACAGATCACCAGACCGTGTTCAGATAACCATGAAAGTGATTCCCATTGATTCAGTAGGACCCAATTACGCTGCAAAAGAGTGAAATGGAGTAGAAGAATGGCATTTGGAGGCAGAATTGTTAAGTAATAGAAAATAAATAATGCCAATTGACCCTTGAGATGTTTGGTCATACCCACATAAGACTGCTAGGAGAATAAATTAGTTTTAAGGGATCTGCACCTTCTCTCTGAATCCCATGCTGTTAGCATTGTCCTGCCAAACTGCCCAGAAAGTTCTAAGGCCTCATTTAGCTACTGATACTGTAGAAATTTCATCTTCAGGAAGAATTTCATAAATACAGCAACACTTATACTTTTTTGAAAATGAAAGATTCCTAGTATCTGGGTGATAAAGTCAGAATCTGATCCATTTATTTAAAAGATCTGTTACTCAGATGCAATTTCAGTCACTTCTAGGGTGGCCTCTTATTTTTTTCCTCCTTTCATACGTGTAAAAAGAGATGCAATCCTCCCTCCCCTACCCATCTTACCGATGTCTTTAGAAAGCTGGAACGAGACTCTGATTACAGACCTTTGTTGCCATAAAGAGAGAGCAGGATGCGGTTAAGGAAAAAGAAAGAGCCTTAACTATGAATTCTTTTCCTGTAATGGCTAATTTTTTTTTCTCTTATACCTCTCCAAAAAGGTAGCAAGGTGACATCTACTTAAAGTGTATTTAATTGCAACTTTCAGAAGACTGAAACAGTAATACCTTACAGAATCTTCAGTCACAATTCAAAATGTTTGGAAAAGCAGAAGATGAAGTATGCTCTCAGCACAGGGGGAAGAAATTGGAATTTCGAGTAATCTGCCTGGTCTACTGATTACACTCTGTAACAAAGAGGATATACCAGCCTTTGCTTTTAGTCTCTGATTTCCATTCATCTGGGGTCCTTTCCTGATGATCAGGGTCTCTCGTGGTGCTATGTTCTAAGGAATAACAAGAGTATTTTGTTCTATTATAATGTGGTAGTGTCAGGAGTAATTTGATCCTAATCCCCAACTACAGCTATTCAAAGGCAGGTAAGGATCTCACCTAGAGGGTCTTCCTAAACCACAGTTAAAGGGTGTGTATATGTATTAAATATACATCATTGCATATACGTGTATGTGTGTGTGTATGAATGTTTATTCATAAAGGAACACATAATAAAGTCATGTGAATAACAAAAATTGATGACCCAGCCATTAGAAAAGAATTGACCTAATTTCGTTTTTACATAGAATTACTAAAAATAAGCAGTCAAAATTTTCAGTATATTTCAATCAGCTTTTTAAAAATTCAGTGGAATTAATTACTGTAATTTGGGAAGAACAAACTTTGTTTTAGTTCAGAAAATGTATTACTCACATAACGGGAATCCAGGAGCCATGCAAGGTCAGGAATTATTCAGTTGTATGACAGTGTTATCAAGAAGCCTCATTTCTCTGCCCTGCTGTCCTTGGTGTCAGGCCTTCCAGAAGCTGGCTCCACTCTTGTTTCCAAGAAACTGACCAGAAACATCTAGAGCTACAGGTTTCCTTGTTCACATTGCGACAGTGCATTGGGGTGATGGGGAGAATTGGGGCAAGCAAACTTGCTGTCACGTAAACCCACAATTCTTACATTTAAAAAGGATGTGTAACACCTACGATCTTTTCCTCTATAGCATTTGTGAGAAGTATGGGTCTTAAGGATAAGCAGGACAGTGAGAAATCCCTTGGGAAGCCCTCTGAAACAGCACAAATACATCACTACAGATAGATTTAAAAACGTGTCATTTTAGGAGGAAGAATTCCATAATCACCTTATCAGAAGATAACTCAATAATATAAATTTCTTTTGGGGGACATTTTATTTCCCAGAAGTAAAGGGCATTCCTTTAAAACACCAGGTTCCCCAGGACATTAAGATGACATTGAAAATGGTACCATAGCATTGATGATCCCATTAGGAATTTTTAGCCTTACTTCCTTCATCCACAGCCCACATACAGACCTGTGTCTCACTTCCTCCATCCCTTTGGGATTTGTAGTCATGTCTGTCATCTCCTCCAGATGGGAAGCTCCTGTGGGGCAGAGACCATGTTTTGGTTCATCTTCATCTCTCTCCCACAGTGCTTTCACACTGCAGGTCCTCAAGGAGTAATTATTGAACACATAATGCATATTAAAGATCAAGAATAGTGAATTCAAAGTATTCTAATATAAACAATATAATACTTTGATGGAGGAAGACATTCTACTACCCTACCCCACTTATATAGCAGCTATGTTTAGTTGATTTTTTCCTAGAAGTGCATGTGACTTTGGGTTGGTACCATATAAGTCTGCAAGGGCATTGTAGCATCAGCCTGTATTTCACAAAGTGCTAAGTCTTGTGAGGCCATGCTGTCGCCTATGAGCTGAGTGACTTCAGGCAAAGCTTTTGACCTTGTTGGGTCTTTCGTCTGTTATCAAATGGGATTAAAATTGTTTGACCCAATTTCCTAGTCAAGTTGTTGGGAGAATCAAATGAGGTCACACATGAAAGTGCTCTGAAGGGGTGGTATGAAACCCAGAATGTGAGGGCTCCCAGTCAACCTGTGGTTTCCAAAAATAATCCACCCTAGCAGCAGACCCACAAACACAAACACACCAAGAGAAGTATGACTTGAGCTGGCCCAGGGATACTAAGTGTGTCTAGGGAGAAGCTATAGAGCGGATAGACGGGTCTCACACCCACCTGCCCTGGATTGCAATGATGTGTTGTGGGCCTCTGACCATCAGATTTTGAAACCAAAAGGACCAGAACCTAGATAACAGGCATAACTTTGCCAGGTAGCCTTCAGCTGCTGTTGATGCAATGTCCTGATGCTTCATACAGTCTTTTTGTTTGTATGATTTCTGGAGGTTTCCAGGGAAGACTGTGAGCCTTCATGTTTTGGTAATGGTCCTATTCATTGGCACATGGAAATTGATAACCCTTTATGATCAATAGATATCTCTATTTCTTCAAAATCTAATCAAGAATCATTTTTATCATAAGCTTCCTGCTGGCTTTTTTATTCTCCTAAAAATCTAATCAGTCTGGGAGTTTCATAAGCTTGTTCCACATACTGTCACACTACAAGACTTCCCAGGACATTCTATATATATTTTGGTGAATTAATTTTTCCTATTTTGGTTGAATATTAGAATCCCTGACATACTCCTTTGACAAAGCCAGAAGGAAAAGAAAGATGCTTATTCACAAAGTTACATGTTCAAAGTCTGAAATGAGGTTTTTCAGAACGTTTGGAGCAAATAACTCAACCTTCCATGAGTGTGCACCGTGGTGTTAAATCTCTCCAAATGCTGGGCAATCTCGACTGCCTCTGACACTTCTGAAACGTAGTTTGGGAATATTTTTCCCAAAGTGCTTTTGCCATAAAGTGAAAATAGCTTTGGCTGCCCACTAAATAGAGTTCTTACAAAGAGACATTCATTATTCATTGCTCACTTTTCTCCAGTGTTGCCCACCAGAGATCTCAGAAGGTTTCACACATAGGGACTGGTGTGCCTGATCTTCTGAGAATATTTTGGGAGAATATGGAGAAAGTAGGACTTTCTGGGCAATTTCATGCCCTGCTTCACAAAGTGAATGGTGAGGGTATATCCATTAAGCTCAAGGACGACTCTGGCCTGAGTTAATACAGCTCCTAGTAGAGAGTCAACTTTGATCATCATGCTAACACTCTGAGAGTAAAGCCCAAGATTGTAAAGCATCACTTGTAAAAACTACTTGTATTATATTTTCACCCAACAAAGAAACTGAGTACTTATCGGAAGTCTTCCTTTTCAAATGCCTTTTCAATGTTTTTGGCTAGGCAAAAAGACTATTTCTAGAGTTTACAGATATACAGTCAAGTTATACATTTTTAATTGACTCCTGGGGCAGTGTGACTCTCCTCTGTCTTTCATGATTTAACACATTTAATCTATTTGGCTTTTGACATCTGCCGGAAAGGTCACCAGCCACTGTTTTTACATTACTGAGGCCTCATGATAGGGGCTGCCTGTGGCATAATGATGAGAATGTTCTTCCTTAGTCGTCTGCCTCCCCTGTTGAAAAAGCAAAAGTGAAGAATGATTCCATTCGAGGCAAATGGAACTTAAGCAGATGAATGTTGACTGGGACTGGAGTGGAAGGCTTAGGCTTTTTCTAAAAAATTGTTCTTGCAGGAGATTATTCATTTTCTTAAGTTACTGGATTTCTGAATCCATGTGATTTCATGGTCAAAAGATAATTGGCTTTGTTTCCCCTTATCTCAGGGAAGGAGATTTTTAAAATCATGTAAATGCTTAAAAAGATAATGTTGCAATCTTTGCAGAGTCATTTCAAATTTTCAACAATCTATAACAAAAAGGATACTAGAATACCCATGTGACTCTTTAAAACATTCTTTATTACAGTATTAACATTTTAAGGCTTTTCATTTGATTGGCCAGTTTTATATTTTGTATTTGTGATTGGTTTCATCTTCTGGATATACAGAGTTATTTCACTGCTAATATTTTTCATGTCTGAGCTTTCCTGTCTTTGGCAATTTACTTGTCCCATACATTTCCTTCACATATCCTGCCCTAGACACCAGGAATGGAAAGATGAAAGACACAGCTTCTGCCCTCATAGAACTCACAGTATACTTTTGAGAGAGACAGAAAAACACTTTTAATATAGGCTCATAGGTGATTTGATGGAAATGAGCATAAATTCTGAAGGAACACAGAAGAGGAACATAATTTAGACCTAGGACTGGGCATGTGTGTCTTACATTTTCCTGGAAACCAAGAACTGGTAAATATAAATACACATGTCATAACTTCGCTAAATACGGATAGATGATAAATACTTCCTAAATATTGGCTATTGATTTTAATGTTCACCCTTGAATTTATCTGTCTGAATCTATTTAAGTCTACTGAGTTGATCTTTATTTAAAACTCACATATACTTCCTTTCATCTTGTGAAAGTAATGAAAATACTTTAAGTATCCAAGATGAACCATCTTTCTCTTTTAGTAGCTGTAAGTGATACATTTCCCCAGGGATTTTAATTTTATTATGTGTAAAGAACAAACACTACCTATTATGTGATGAATACAGGAGTACACAGGGTTTTTAATAGCTCTGTTAATAGGATAATGAATAATGTTTGTTACTAACCAACAGGATATCTGCCTAATTTATTAGCAATCGAAGATCCTTGGTATGACTCATAATTAAAATAACATGCCATTAGAAGTAGGAAAACAAAACAGGATAAATAATTTCTTCACCAATACAGGGCCTTATTCCTGATGCCTCTTATGAAAACCAAAAGAAACTGATGCTAGTTCAGCATCTATTATGTATCAGGACGTGCTGGATTCTATCAATACAGTGGTTTATATGGCATTGTCTTCACCTCCAGGGAGCTTATAAGTTAGCTGAATGCAGGGGTGTTAAAGAGAACACATATATATCAATTAGATATGTGATTGGGAACATGTTAGTGTATGAACAAAGTCAAGTGAAGCATACAAAGGAAAATTCCTACCTGAATGTAGTCTCCAAGAAGGCATCATAAGGGAATAAACAGGTGCATAGAGCCACAGAGGATTTTGTAAGAACTACAAGGATTAGGCAGTAAAGAAGATTCCATGCAGTGGGAACCCCAATCAAAGTGGCAAGGGCCTTGAAGTACATGCTCCACGTTGGAAGAACAAATGGACTGTGAGCTCCCTGAGGGAAGTGAGCCCGTATTGCTTACCCCTGTATACCCTGTGCTATGGTTTGAATGTGTCACTGAAAGTTCATGTGTTGGAAACTTCCTCAATACAGTGGTGTTGAGAGGTAGGACCTTTAAAAGGTGATTAGATCATGAAGGCTTTGCCCTCATAAATGTATTAACACCATTATCGTGGGAGTGGGTTAGTTATCTTGGGAGTGGGTTCCTGATAAAAAGGATGAGTTCAGGCTCCCTTCCCCTCTTGCTTTCATCCTCTCTTGCTCTTCCACATTCCTTCATAGGGTAATGTACATGTTGGCACCTTGATATTGGACTTCCCAGCCTCCAGAACCATAAGCCAAATAAACTTCTGTTGTTTATAAATTACCCAATCTCAGGTATTCTGTTATAGCACCACAAATCGGACTAAGACACAGTGTCTAAAAGTACATATTGCAGGCACTGGTAAATGTGCATTGAATTAAGTTATCTGATTGTGTGATTAGAACTTTAGGTATAGAGTAGATAGAAACTGCAGGCTAAGAATAGCCTAGTGGACAGGTTTTGTCAATACTATAGGATCTTGTATGTTAATACTAAAGAATGTGGACTTTATCCTGTAATTAAGCATTTCTTAAAGTATGTTCCTTGAAATATAAGACCTGAAGGAAGTTAATAAGCATCGTTCAGGGTCCTGCCGTCAAATAAGTTTGGAAAACACTAGTTTAAACAGTTAACCAGCTTCTATGCTTAGACTTTCTCTGGGTCTTTAATCATGTGCATTGTAAAGCTCTAAGAGGAGTCTGTAGTGTTCTTCAAACTTCTAAGATCCTAGACCCTCTTTTAAGGCAAGCACCTTGCAGGCCTGGTGTTCTCCATGACAGCTTTTATGAAATCTGCTGTAAGCAACAAAGAGCCATTAAAAACCTTTCAGCAAGAGACTGATGTGGTTGGAATTTCATTGTAGAAGACTCACTAGCCTTCTAAAGAATGGAATTGGGTGAGGCAAGATTAGACACAGGAAGACCAGGTTGAAGATAGATACAACGGTTTAGGCAGGAGGTAATGAGAACTTGACGCCAAGGATAGAGAAGAGGCTGAGAAACACAACTGACATTTAAGAAGTAGAACTTGTTGGGGTCATCATTATAATTGTACAGGTTGTGCCCTATGCAGGGACACCTGGCTGAGTGGGTCACAGGACACTGAATCCAGCACACACTCTTTGTTGCCAAACTGCACATCCAGCTGTAGGGGCTGCATCCCTCCTGGAGAAGGCTACCCACTATGATTTGAATGTTTGTCCCCTCCAAAACTCATGTTGAAATTTATTCCCCAGTGTGGCAGTACTGAGAAGGGGGCCCTTTAGAAGGTGACTGGATCATGAGGGCTCTGCCATGAATTGATTAATGGATTATTGGGTTAATAGATTAATGGGTTATCATGAGAGGAAAATGGTGGCTTTATAAGAGGAAGAGAGACCTGAGCAAGCACAGTAGCATGCTCAGCCCTTTCGCTATGTGATGCCCTGCACCACCGCACTACCTTGGGACTCTGTAGAGTCCCCACCAGCAAGAAGGCTTGCACCAGATGTAGTCCCTCCACCTGGGACTTCTCAGCCTCCATAACTTTAAGAAATAAATTTCCTTTCTTTATAAATTATCCAGTTTCAGGTATTCTGTTATGTGCAACGGGATATAGATGAAGACACTGTCTGTATCTAATTCACAGCCAGCTGTGTCCCTAGCCGATGACAGATGACATGTTGAGAGGGAGCAAGAGAAGTGGCTGAGTTGACTCCTGTTTCTGTTCTAAACTAGTGTATGGCTAAAGATGCCTTAATTTTTTATTCAAACTTCTTTTAATTCCTCTAAAAACTATGGTACCTGGAATTGTAATGCCTCGAGAAGGAATGATGAGTTTTCAGCTCTGCTGCTCTGAACATTCCCTGCCAAGAGCTACAGTTTTATCTTTACCACGCATTAAAATGTATGTACTCTTATTACACAGATATTGTTATCAAGACCTCGGACCGAGGGTTACCAACTCAAATGCCTACAGAGCCCACTCAAGCATCATCGATCAGTGACATCTGTAGCAGGCTGTTTGCATATTAAATCTACAGGAATGTTTTATATTTACAATAGAGAATGTGCTGCCTTCATTTGTCTTTAAATATGCAGTCTTCTCCATCTATATTTTATAACCACTTCTGATAGGAACACGGGGAATGAGGAGTATTTCTCAATTCCAAGAAAAACTTCCACGCAATAATGCTGATGAGTCAGTGTTAGAGACACAACAGAGACTAGTGGGCTGGTCATTTTGATTTTTCAGGAGAAGCTGAGAATTTGAATTTTTATGTGAATTCTCCCTCATTTTGAATGTTAGCAGAAATTTTTACAATACACTGTATGGGCCAAACAAAAGCATATCTCTGGGCCACCAGTTCATGATCTCTACTTTAGTTCATATGTGCTATCTGACATACTCACGGGCTTAATTTCTTTAAGGTGATAGATTTAAAATTCATATTTGTATGTAGACAAGGTGTTAAATGACCTGCTAAATTGCCCTGCAAACCCATGTTGAATTGCTGAGTCAGAGGAGAAAAGCAGTGTTTGCTGAGCTGGTAATCAGAGCAGTGTTCTTATTTTTGCATTAAGCCTTTACTGTGAAAAGAAAGGCCAAAAATCTGGTGCCTTGTGGAAGGGTTAGTGCTTAAATCCAAATAGCCTCACCAGTGGAGCCAAGGCATGAGAATCTGCCAGGATAAAAGTAACAAAGTATGAAGTCCAGCGCTATGAAATAGAAGGGAAGCTACCAATATACGCTTTCCGTTGGAATTCATATCTGGTGGATTCTGTTTCATGGAGTGGGGAATGTGGAATAGTATATCGACTAAAGCTGTGATGTGAGGGGAACTGTGAAATAGTGCGGGGGGATTTAGTCCTGCGGCTAATGTGATGTCACATCTTGGTTCATGGCAGAACTTTCTTAATGGCTCACATGTGAGCACATAGATTGGCCCCATCTGTTTGAAAGGGGGAGTTAGCACATGGGTGGTAATCACCATTGTGCTAAAGAAACTTTGAGGAGGTGTTTAGTTCCTGCTGATAGGGAAGATTAGAATCAAGCAAGTTTTATGAATAGAAAATGATGAGCAGATGAGCCTGGAAGGAAATGGAAATGTGGTGAGATTAGTAGCTGATGCATACCTCTCTGCAGGGGAAAAAAGCTTTAAGAGATGTCAGGCTGGGAAGTACTGTGTTTCCTGAAGTGCAAAGGAAAGATCTGGACAAAGCTGCAACATTAGCAGCTGCTGCCAAAGTGAGTTGGTCAAGGATCTTTCTAAAAAACAGGCCATTTAACAGTTGCTAGGTCTAAATATGGGGAGGAAAAGGTGTCTTCATTGTCCTGGGATGGAGGATTCACGCATGCATTCAACCGACAAATATTTATTGAGAACCGACTATGTGCTAGCACCGTGCTAGAGCCTGGCGTGGCTCACAGACTTGTGGGAATCTACGTCCTGTAGAAGACAGACCAGAAGTACTTGGAAAGGGTCTCTGGATGGATTGTGAGCTGATTTTTGTCCTGGGGCTTCTAAATAATGTGACATCTTTGAGCAAAGAGAAAGCTCACAGAAATGAATAGTGTGATTCGGTGGCCCCAAAGCCTAGGTTCCCCTGGTTCCATGGATCACAGATCATCTTCAGTTTGAGCATCTTCAGGTTGTGTTCTTTCCTAAAAGAACAACTTTTTAGGCAAAATGAACTGCCTTAATGGCAGTTCAGAGAAAACGCTTAAGTCCTTTTTTTCTTCCTTTCTTCTCTTCCTTCATTCCTTTATTTCCTATCAACCCTCATCCCTCTTTGTTTTATTTTATTTTATTTTATTTTATTTATTTATTTTGAGACAGGGTCTCACTCTGTTGCCCAGGGTGGAGAGCAGTGGTGTGATCATAGCTCACTGCAGCCTCAAACTCCTGGGCTCAAGCGATCCTCCTGCCTCAGCTTCCTGAGCAGCTGGGACTACAGGTGCGTGCCACCATGCCCAGCTAATTCTTTTTATTTATTGTAGAGAGGGTCTCACTGTATTGCCTAGGCTGGTCTCGAACTCCTGGCATCAAGTGATCCTCCCTCCTTAGCCTCCCAAAATGCTGGGATTACAGGTATGAGCCACCATGTCCGGCCATCCTTTTCTTATTTCTGATGAAGAATTTTCCCTTATAAAATAAACCATCCCACAAATTTATTCAACATGGTAAGTATATATATACTGAAATAACTGATTTAGTGAAACTGGAAATAGCAGAGACATATATATTCCACAGTCTACAGAGAATATATCCGTCAACTGTATCTAATACATAGCAACACAGAATGAGGAAGGCAGAGTGGGCAGTGACCAGAATACCTACCCATCCCCAGTTGATTTCGTAATGCCAAATCATAGGTCAAATAAGAGAAACCACATGTAATGAAATCAAGGACAGATGGTTTAATGTGGCCTTTCTTTTGCTTTTGCTGCATGGAAAATATGGGTGATGGTGCAGGTTAATTTTAGCTCAATGATTTCACCTTTCAGAAAGATTCTCTTCAGGAGTTGCTGCTCCTTTGAGACCTGCCCTTTAATTTACTGTTTGCTCATAGTTTTCTTTCCAGAAATGGCAGGAAGCACTTGTCTTTCCAGGAATGCAGTAGTCTGAGCCCGTAGACAAAAAGGTCTGAATTCCAGCCCCAGCCTACATATCAGCTCCTGAGTATTCTTTAAGAAGGTCATTTCTCTGTTTCCCCACCTGTGAAGAGGAGATAAAGTTGCTTTCAACCTCTTTGCTATCTTGGAAGGATTAAGTATGTAATGTTTGTGAAACATTTTGAAGATAAAAAGGGGAGAGTAAACATAACATCTACTCTAAACACAGTACTACTTTTTTTTCATGTCTAGGGATTCTGGAAAATAACTAAATTAAAACCTCTGAAATATTAAATTTATGTACATACATATAAACATATGTGTGTATATATCAGAGAATGTATGAATGCAAGCCTTGTTTGAAGCTCAAAAGCCTGCTTGGAACTGTAGAACCAATCTCTTGGAAAGACTGAGGTTATTTCTAATAAGATATTAGGCTGAAAAGCACATCTGCCTAGACTTCAGTTTCCTCATCTGTAAAACAAGTGGATTGAACCAGAATGACATCTAAGCTCCCATTTACTTCTGAGTTCTCTTAATATCTAGTGACTCTGTGCTTTCCTGAGTATAACAGAGGGCAGGAAAAGTAGTTTCCCTTTACCCTGAAGTTCTTCAGTACATAGGAGAACATGATGGGGTAGGAAAGTACTCAAGAGTGGGTCCCTTCATCCATTGTCCTACCTATATGGTGATCAGTAATGGAGACACTGAGCACACTTAAATGGTGAAAGCTGCACTACCCACCACTGGTCTAGTAAATACATAGTGAAAATACATAGACATCCGCATCAGAATTAATTCTCAGCGGGCACAGCATCTAAACTCCTACCCATGGAGACTATGTCCTTTGGATCCAGTGACCTCTCTAGGCATACTGGCTTAAACCAATCAGATACAAGAGAAGGGTAATATACTTATATTATTAGTAATTTATTACAAGGTTTCCTAACATTTTACACATTATGATATACACAGAAAATGAAATTTGTACAATAGCTTTGGGTAAAGGGAAAAGCTAACCGCAGCCAGAGGTGACTAGCCCACTGGTCCATGTATATGAGGTCACATTTATCTACCCAAGAGCTAAGAGGATCGACATGGCAGCATATCTGAAGCCTACTTGCTGAATGTGGTTGGACGCTGTGCCTTAATTTAAATGGCTTTATCTTTAGATTTCTTCCTTGCCTAGAACCTGTCAGCTAGGCCCTAAGACTTTTGGTTATGACTGTAAGGAGGGAGAAATAAATCTCTTTTGAACCTTGTCCTCTACTTTAGAAGAGTATCAGGTACTCTTCTATCAGGAAGATGAGGATAAAAGTAAAAAGTACTGGAGAAGAAGGACTATCTCAGGATAGGGAAGTCTGTGGTGTTGAAAGACAAAATTACAACAAATTTACTTTGAAGATCTTAATTGGCTTTTATTTGCAATTCTAGAATCAAGCAACATCTCGTTCCATAAAATAGAATGAGTATTCCCATGAATACTGAGCAGAGGAGGTTGGCTTTATAGACAGAAAAGGGCTGAGCAGAAACAGAGAACAGAAAGGAGATTGATCATTTCAATGTTACTTTCCTTGTAAAGGTTAAAGCAGAGGGGACTTCCTTATCATGACAGCTAAAACTAGCCTGTTTAGGGATTTGTCTAGTCTCATATTCTCTCTGTCTCTCTCTCTCTCTCTCTCTCTCTCTCTCTGTGTCTCTCTGTCTCTCTCTCTCTCTCTGGAGAGCTCCATCTCAGAAGAGTCTGAGGCCACATCCGACCTTCAGGGTGAACGGTGAATTATTCGTGCTTCCTGTGGCCTCCAGGTGCAGCTGACAGGATAGAGCAGCCATGGACCCTGTGCCATATACTGGCACAGTATATGCTGAAACTACAGTGCTGAGGCCAATGAAAGGACATGTTTGGACTGTGTTCTGAGGAAGGAGGGGCAAGCATTTAGATGACAGGCAGCTGAGGTGGTGGTTAGGAGTGCAGACCCTGCACCAAGTTGCAGCCATGCCCCATACCTCAGTGGCAGTTTTTAAGCAATTGAGGAGGACAGAAAAGTGCCAAAAACTGGAGACGGTCAAAGGTGGTCCCAATTATCAAAGGAGGGAAAAGGCTCGATTCTAGAAGCACAATGAAGAGCTTAATATTGATCCAAAGACACACTTGGGGAGGGAATTTTAAACAGGTGGTTAACAGATGCTTCTGCAAGGCCTGTGCAGGGTAGGGAGAAGAGCATGCGACTCAGGCGCAAACCCGCGTTTTGTCACTGTCTGACTGAGTGGCCTTTCAAAAGTTACTAATTTCTAAACCACATTGTCTCCAGCTGCGGAATAGAAACGTCAGTGCCTACAGGATTCCTGTGAAAAAGTGACAATCTTATGTACATGATCTAGCAGAGGATTGAGCAAAGCAGGCTCCATAAGTGACACCCATATAACCAAAGAGGTAGCATAACATAATGCTTTAGACTAGGGGTCAGCAAACTTTTTCTGTAAAGGGCCAAAAAGGACATATTAGGCTTTGTGGGCCATACAATCTCAGCCTCAACTACTCAACTATACTTTTGTAGCAGGAAAGCATCCATAGATAATATGGTTTTGTTTTGTTTTGTTTTTCAAAATATTAAGCAGGTACAGATGTTTTCGGTTGCATGGATAGCTCTTGTAATGCTTGAGTCATGGCTATAGGTGTGCCCATCACCTAAATGGTGTTCATTGTACCCATTAGGTAGTTTTTTGTTCCTCCCCTCCCCCCTCCTCTCCCCTGCTTGATTTCCACTGAATTTTGCTTCCCTCTGTGCATATGTGTGCTCATCAGTTAGTTCCAATTTAATAATGAGTACATGTGGTGTTTGTTTTTCCAGTCTTGAGATACTTCACTTAGGAGAATGGTCTCCAGTTCCATCCAGAGTGTTGTAAAAGGCATTAATCCATCCTTTTTTATGGCTGAGTAGTACTCCATGGTATATGTTAATGCAGCATGGCTGCATCCCAACAAAACTTTATTTACCAAAACAAGCAGCCAGATTTGGCCCTCAGGCTATAGTTTGCTGATCCCTGGTTTAGAACCAAACAGCCAGGTTTAAAACAAAGCTCTCCCACTTAAGAGTAGTGTGACCTTTGACAAGTTCTTAAATTTAGTTTCCTTGTGTATTAAGTCGGTGTGATAACAGTGCCTATCTCATGATATTGTTGTAAGAATTAAAGGAAACAATGCACGAGCTGTACATCTCACAGGGAGTGCTTGATGCATTGTAAGCTTTTAATGCATGTTACCTGTTATCATTGTGATTATCCCAACAGCCTAGAATAGGGAGCCAAAATTACCAGTAAGATGAGATTTAATAGGGACAAATATAAAATCCTGTACTTATAACCCCAAAAGGAAACCACACACTTATAGTTTATTGCTTTTTCCAGGAAAAGACCTAAGTGGTTTAATTTTTTCATATCACAGTGCTGTGTGACATGGCTTCTACCCAAAATAAGCATACTCATGGACTGAATAAATAGGTGAAATTGTCTCTAGAACAATGGAGGGACTTTGCACAGATCTGAGTAAGTCTCATATGCTTTTGTGCTGTCCTGGCTATCACATTTTAAGAAGGAAGCTGGTATCTGGTTACCACTTGAAAGAGGTAACCAATATAATGAATAAGGATTCATTATATATAATGAATGATCTGAGAGGTAATTGTATGAATGAGAATTTTTCAATCTGGGTAAAGGATTCTCAAATATCTTTTAGGATTTTTACAACTATAGCAATTTTAAAACATAGCTTCCCAAATTACTTGGTCCTACTCCCATCTAGAGGTGGGGTTTATAACCTGGATTCTTCAATCTGGACTCTGGGACTGTTGGATGGTAGAATACGGCACAAGTGATGCCATGCCAATTTCTGAGCCCAGAACTTAAGAAACTGGCATCTGCCATTTTCCATCCTTCAGGCCACTTGCTCTTAGAACCTAGCTGAGGTCCCAGCCAGTGACCACCATCGACCAACAGACATGTCAGGTGACTACAGGCCCAGCTACCTATAACTGTGATTGCATGAGGGCCTCCAAATAAGAACTGCCTAAACCATGAAAGGTAATAAAAAGATGCTGGTTATTTTAAGCTGCCTAGTTTTGTGTTCCACAGCAATAGATTATAGATTACTGGGGTAACATGGAAGAGGAATTTGACTTTTTCTGTAGAATAACAAAGAGTAAAACTGGTCTATAGGAAACGACAGGCAGTCTAGGATAAGTACAGGCAGGTAAGTTTGGGTTCAGTGTTAAGAAAAGCTTTGTGAAGTGTTGGGGAGGATGTGGAGAAGAAGGAACCCTTGTATGCTGTTGACGAGAATGAAAATTAGTACAGCCATAATGGAAAGCAGTATGAAGGTTCCTCGAAAAACTAAAAAGTAGAACCAACATATGAATCAGCCATCCTACTTCTGGGTGTATATCCAAGGGAAATAAAATCAGTATGTCAAAGAGACGTCTTCATTCCCACATTCATTGCAACACTATTCACAATAGCCAAGATAAGGAATCAACCTAAGTGTCCATCAACAGATGACTGGATAAAGAAAATGTGGTGTATATACACAATGGAATACTATTCAGCCTTAAAAAAGAAAGAAATCCTGTCATTTGCAACAACATGGATTAACCTGAAGGACATTATGTTAAGTGAAATAAGCCAGGCAGAGAAAGACAAATGCCACGTGATCTCACTTATATGTGGAATCTAAGAGTGGAATAGTGGTTACCAGAGGTGGGGGTAGGGAGTTGTGAATGGGGAGATGTTGGTCAAAGGATACAAGATTTCAATTAGACAGGAAGACCAAGTTCAAGGGATCAATTTTACATCATGGTGATTATAGTTAATAACAAAATATTGTATACTTGAAAATTGATAAGTGAGTAGATTTTAAGTGTTCTCACCACAAAAACTATTAAGTATGTGAGGTAATGCGTAGATTAATTATCTTGATTAAGCCATTCCACAATGTATACAAATATCAAAACATGTTGTGTATCATAAATATATACAATTTTTATTTGTCAATTAAAAAATTTTTTTAAAGGAGAGCTTTATGAGAACTGAACCTATGGAACCATAAATGGGCTGCTTCATAAGAACCTGAGTTCTTATTGAATAGATCTGAACTGAGGCCAGATGATTGCAAGTCCCAAATATTACACAGGATTTAGGGCATGCGGGAGGGGTGAATTTGGTAGACATCCATGTCTGTTTGTTTGTTGGTTGGTTGGTTGATCTCCAGATCTACCTCAAAAATAGCTTTTTACCTAAAGTGCACTGGGTAAATATTTCATTCATTCATTCAACAAATATTATTGAATGCTTGCTATGTTCAAGGCACTGTTGTAGATGCTAGGGATATATCTGTAGACAAAAGAGATGAAAATCCATGCTTTATGGAGCTCATAGTCTAGTAGATGTGGATAAGTAATAAGGACATAAGTGAAATACATAGAATATCAGATAATGATAAAGTGTCAAGGACAAATACGGTAGTCCCCTCTTATCTGTGAGGGATACATTCCAAGACCCCCAGTGGATTCCTGAAACCACAGATAATACTGAGCCATATATATATACTATGTTTTCTCCTATACACACATACCTGTGAAAAAGTTTATAAATTAGGCACACTAAGAGATTAACAACAATAACTAATAAATAGAACAATTATAACAATATATCATAATTGAAGTTATGTGACTGTGGTCTTTCTCTCTCTCTGTCTCTCTCTCAAAATATCTTATTGTATTGAACCACAGGTAACTGAAACCATAGAAAGTGAAACCATGGATAGGGGAGTACTGCTATATAAAACAGAGGAGGGGGATATGTAATCTCCTAAGAAGGTTTTACAACTTTAAATACAATGGCCTGGAAATAGCCATTTGGGATGAATTAATGGATGAGGAAAGTACCAGATTTGAACTCTCCAGCTTAGAAATATTGAATATATTCTTAGACACTCTTGTCATCGCTGGGAACAAGGCAGTGGATGAGATGCAAGGTCCCTGCTCTCAGGCAGCTTATAAACTTATGTTCTGTTGGAGGGAGAGAGACAACAAAAATAAATACATCAGCTAATTTCCATGAGTGAGAAGCATGGCTTCTACCAGCTACCTAACTCCAGAATTCCCAGCGTCCATCCACTTTGGGTCCTATAAAGCTCTCGCATCTTCCAGGAATAGATTTGAAAACATGTTTCTCTTTGTAATTGTGTCATCATAATCCACTGGGCCCATGTTGGTTGCCTTTTAGTTCTCTGCCTGGCATTCACAGACCACAAGGGCACCACAGGAAAGTGAAATGGGCTGCACTGTCCTTTCAGTGGTGCTGAACTGTTTGTAGCTCCTTTTATTAGGTGTTAGCACCTAAAGAAATTAAACTTTCAGGCTTTTGCTTATCTGCCAGAACCACCTATTATTGATTGGTGATGACAGCAAAAGATCTAAGTTAGGATGGCTCTGTATTCTTGCCCTGTTGCAACAGGGTGAGAGTACGCATGGATCACTTCTGAATAACAGCTCATTTCATGTGTCATTAATGAAAAATGATGCAGGGGAGGAGATGGGGGGGATTTATCTCAGTTTTGCTTCGATCTTCAGTGCTGTTACTCTCTCCACGTGGGCTAATTCCAAGGGGTGGGTTGAAGACTAAGGCATCATGCAGTATGAAGTCTGAGAATCTGATGTAATCATCAGTGATTAATATTCTGGGTACAAACATGGGAGGACAGATGAGTGGGCCCAGAGAAATAATAGTTGAAATGAAGATGTTGAGGTTGGCAATATGGTTCAGTGCAGCAAACATTTATCAAGAGTACTCTAGGTTCCAGGAAGGAGGTGAAAAAGACAAAGTCCCTGCTATTGAGTAGTTCATGTCTGCCCCATCCCCCGGCTCCCATTCATAGAATCACAGAGCTAGAAGCATTTGGGAGATTGTATGTTCATTTCTCACAGAGACCCTTCAGTGTCTGAATGTTCTTTTCACTTATTATCATAGGGAAGAATTTCAGGTAAATTAATTCTTGATTTCATTCAACATTTATTTGGCACTTAGAGCTGAATCAGGTGCCAGAATGTAACAATGAATAAGACATAGTTCCTGACCTCAAGTTGCTCAGTCTGGAAGGGTTGAATGGAGACCAACAAGCAAACAGACACCAAAAATGCAGGATAACAATTAATGTCCTAGAACTATGCATACAGTGGAGTGGGAACATGGTGAGGGCACCTACATCAGTCTGCAGGAGGCAGGGAGTGGCTTCACAGGAGTATTTGGGTTGAAGCTTCTAGAATAAGTCAGGTATATTCACAGGAGAAGGCATTCCATGAAGGAGAATGGCCGCGCAAAGGAATGGAGGTAAGAGCATGGCATACTCGGGACCTCCCAAGCTCACTGTGTAACTTAACTTAGAGGTGGGAAAGGGACAGATAGTGCATGCTGATAATCAAGGCTGGCCAGATCCTTGTCCTCAAGGAGCCCCTAAAGAGTATTATGCAGGTCAGTGACATGATCAGATTTCTAGAGAAGAAATAACACTTTACAACAAAGGCAAAGGCTGGAGGCAGAGAGACCAGGAGAGTACTGTAGCCGTCCAAGCAAGATGCAAATGCAGCTTGTCCTAGGGCAGTGTGGCGGAAGAGATTGGTGTGGGGGGTGTACATGAGATACCTGGTGACCTCCAAGTTTGATTGAATATAGATATTTAGACAAAGGAGGAGTCTAGGTGGATGCCAGGATTCTGGTGTGCACCATTGTGTGAGTAAGTGGGGTGTCATTCATTGAGACAATGAACATAGGAGAAGGAGGAAGTTTGAGGGTAGTGATTTCAGTTTGTGACTTTTGGAGTGTATGTGAAAGGTCCAGAAAGTAGATTCCTAGTAAATAGGTGAATGTGTTAGTTTGGTGCTCAGAAAATGGACTTAGGCACAAGAGATACACATTGGAGAATGACCAGCATGTAGGCAGTAGTTGAAACCATGGGTAGGGAGATGGAGGAGTATTTGGCAAAAAGGCAGGAAAGGCAGATTGGGGCTACGTTGTAAAGGGCCTTGAGTGATCTTGACAGGTTTTATAAGCAGAGACTGCTTTGGCTAAAAAGACTGTCCAAGTAGACCAGGATTAGAGTCTAATTCATTAAATAAATAAGCATTTGTGGAACACGGTCTATGTGGCTTGGCATAGAGGTGAGAGCAGAGAACGAAACAAGTACAGTCTAACTTTGCCCCTACGCAGCTAATCAGCTTAAGCAGAGAATCATATATTTAATTAATTTCCACAATGGTAAGTGCTACAAAAGACAAGCACAGGGTTATTTAAAAGTACCTAATTAGGGGGCAGAGCAGCTGGCACTTGACTGTGAGGTCTAAGAAGGCAGCCCTAAGGAAGTAACAATTCAGTGGGACCTAAAAGATGAGTAGGCAAGCTCCAGTGAAGGTGTAGGGATGGCACTCCAGGGAAGAGAGTGTGTTGGAGGACCTGAAGGGTGCCCTTGTGGCCTAAGGGAGCTGGGTGCTTGAGGCAAGGTGGTGACTAGGTGACCCCACTCCCCTGGCACTCCGGGAAGCTGCCTCATGAACCTGGGCAGTGCCACTCTTCCCACCTGTAGGTAGACACCTCAAGGGCCTTGGTTTGCAGCTCCGGGTCTACTCCAAAAGAAAGCATTTTAATAGCAGCAGGATTCTCCAATGAGCTGTGAACTGCCACCAAAAGAGGCTCCTTTAGCTTGGCAGCCACCTGGCCTAGAGGCAGCTCCTGAAAGCCACCTCAGAGCCCATTGCAGGGCATTTATTGACAAGCGGTGAGGAGGTGATTTTGTGCACAGGGAAGACAATGAGAGTTGCCTGAATTTAGAAAGGGGCTGTTCAAGCAGAAAAGAGAGCAAAATAATCAATGTGTTTGGGTCCACACAGCTCACCTGGGAGTGTAACATTTGACTTCGGCAGCAGCAGTAGGACGTGCCTCTTCAGAACTCAGCCTGTCCAGAAATTAGCTCAAGAGTCACAATCCAGCCTTGGCACATACTGGTCCCAATGTAGTTCTTTTGTGAAACACAACAAACCAATGAGAAAATAACCTTGGAAGGAAACTTCATTGATTTATCAAAGAAAGTGAGAACTCCTATGAAAATGTATCATAAGTCTATTAATGCTATCCTCCTAAGGCAGCTTGTAAGAGAAACTGAACTAGATTGAAATTCCATTTTGCAAAAAGCCTTTAATTTGTTTTCCCACATTTTTAGCCCTTTTTTTCAGTTATTCCTGTCAGGTTTCTTTATTAGGTGAAAAAATAGCTGACCAGCCACTTTGATTCATGGTTTTCTTCCTCCTGTTGATGCTTCGTGCATCTTTATGTTCTTTCCAGCTTCCAAATGCATATTTTGAAGTTATAATGTTTATTCAGGGTAATAATTTGAAGATTAAATACAGGTTCTTGCAGGTGTTTTGGTTAAACAGAGCATTAAGAATTGCCAAAAGTTCAATACCTAGCTTTAGCACTTATTAAAGGGATCGCTGAGTCTCTGTTTGCTCATCTATGAAATGGAAATAAATAAGCCTGCTCCACTTACTGAAGAGGATGTTTTGGAAAGTAAATGAGGTAATGCAGGAAAGATTGCTTTATAAACTTTGTCACTCCATCTGCACGATAGGTGTTAATACCATAGTGATTATCATCACTATGACCAAGAAGAAAACTATTCACACTAAAACTCAAAGACTTTATTTTTACCATGAAACTTCTTTATACATGTGTTCTTCATTACTCTCCTCTCTCAATTTTCACAGACACACATAAGAATAGCATCACAGAGACATGGGAAGTGTTGTACATCCCCTTCCCATTTTCCAAAGAGGAAAAAAAATTTTCATGATTGGTTAAAAACATTTTAAATGTCTCAAATGTACTTTAAGCCAGCCATCTAAATAGTGAAGTATATATCACAGTTTTCCTTTTGTTCAGTGACAATGTAAAAATCAAATTTTACATGAAGATGTGTCTTGGTCTGCTTGGGTTGCTATAACAAAATACCATAGGCTGGGTGGCTTAAACAACAGAAATGTATTGCTCACAAGTCTAGAAGCTGGGAAGTCCAAGATCAAGGCACCAGCAGATTCAATATCTGGTGAGGGCCTGTTGCTCATGGATGGCACCTTCTGACTGTGTCTTCATATGGCAGAAGGGACAAATGAGCCTTCTCAACCTCTTTTATAAGGGCACTAATCCCATCCATGAGGGCTACTCTCTCATCATCTAATCACCACCTAAAGATGCTTAATGCTATTGCATTGGAGGTCAGGTTTCAACAGATGAATTTTGAGGGGACACAACATTCAGATTATAGTGTGCAGACTGGGAAGTCCAAGGTCAACGTTCTGGCAGAGTTTGGTTTCTGACAAGGGCTCTCTTCCCAGTTTTCAGATAGCTGTCTTCTCGCCATGTGCTCACATGGCAGAGAGAGACGGAGATCTCTGGTGTCTCTTCCTCTTTTATAAGGACACCAATGCTGTCAGATCAGGACTCCACCCTTATGACTTCATTTAACCTTAATCACCTCCTTAAAGGCCTTATCTCCAATACAGTCACATGGAAGGTAAGAGCTTCAATATATGAATGTGGAAGGGGACATAATTCAGTCCATAGAAAGATGAAAAAAAGAGAGAAAATGAATACTAAAAGAATTTTGCATTGTCCATGGATTAGAAGAAACACCCATGGGTTAACATATTATAATGGTTATATTGTATTTTGTGTCTGTTGGATGCATAGTTTAGATCTACTACATTTACGCAAGTTAGCATATTTTTTAAAGTCAATCCTATGTCTTCTCCCTCTTCACTTATATCACAACGAGCCCTTGCTATGGTCTGAGTGTGTCCCCCCAAAATTTGTAGGTTGAAACCTAATCCCCAGGATGGTAGTATTAGAAGGTGGGACCTTTGGAGGTGATTAGGTTATGGGGGTTCCACCTTCAAGAAGGGATTAGTGCCCTTATAAAAGGGACCTCAGAGAGCTAGCTAGCCCCTTCCACCATGTGAAGACACAGCTAGAAGGCACTGTGAAGAACAGGCCCTCACAAGACACTGCCAGTGCCTAGATCCTGGACTTCCCAGCCTCCAGAACTGTGAGAAATACATTTCTGTTATTTGAAAGCTACACAGTCTATGTTAATGTGATATTGCAGCCTAACAGACTAAGACAGCTCCACTTCCCCGCCAACCTTTCAGCAATGATTTCCATTACTGTGTTTGGGGCATCCCCCCACTTTTGTGGATGAACTATGAAAAGTTATACATTTGATATGAACTACAGAAGTAAGAAAAGTTGAGATGCCCTAGTGCACAGAATTGACCTTTATGTGGTGGGCAGTGGGAGGAACAGCAAGAATAGTTTTTTTCCTTTCTGATTGCATCATATTTTCTTTTTGAAATCTCAGGTGACTGTGACAGATGGCGGTCCCTCTCCAAAACAGTCAACCATTTGGGTGGTGGTTCAGGTTCTGGATGAAAATGACAACAAGCCCCAGTTCCCAGAGAAGGTCTACCAGATCAAGCTGCCCGAACGTGACCGAAAGAAGAGGGGGGAGCCCATTTACAGGGCTTTTGCGTTTGATAGAGATGAGGGCCCCAACGCGGAAATCTCCTACAGTATCGTGGATGGGAATGATGACGGGAAGTTCTTTATTGACCCTAAAACTGGCATGGTTTCTTCCAGAAAGCAATTTACAGCAGGGAGTTACGACATCCTAACGGTAAGAGCTTCTGAACTCCAGCAACGTTCACTGGGGAAGGGGTTACTTTCTTATTCATGTATATTTCTTTGAGCAATAAATCTATGAAGTAAAGTGTAAAGCCAGACAGCTGTGGAAGGCATCTTTCTGGGAGGCAAGTACAGGTGAGAACTCTTGCCTGCTTTGGTGATATTCTTAAATAATGAGACAGTTTCTTTTATCTGTGTCCTGTCAGCATTTTCCCCCATTTCCAGGCCACAGCCTGTCTACCACATACTCAACCACAATCTCTGCAGCCCTAAATTATTCTCAAGGTGCTGAACATATATGTAAACTAAAGGTAAGGGAACAGCAGTGACACATCCCACCTACCACTCAACATGTCACTCAATGTGTCCCCAAGACTTCCCATAGAAAATGACTTTTGTAATTGTTGACGATGTGACAGAACATGAATTTAGCTGTGTAAATTGTGAGACACAAATCGCAGCAATGTTTATTCCGTAAAAAGTGAAAAAAAACCCTCAAGTATAAAGTGACTAAACTTTTCATTAAGTTAGAAAACTAAAAATAAAAACAAACATGAGCACCATCTCATGTAGAAATTTAAGCTCCCATATCCAAGGTGCCTGTGTGCTCCCCCTTCCCCCAACCACTTTAGCCATGCAGCATCTATTCCAGAAAGGAGGTGGTCAACCTTACAAGCGATGGGCACTGTCCAGGGTCCCAAGAGCTGGCACTATCTGCCATCCTTCTCTTTGTCCTCGTCCTTCTCTGCTGTGTACAGTCAATCCTTTATGTTTTAAAGGATGGCCTGAGTCCTTTTGATTTATCTTTTCACTCCTATGGTCTGGACTTGGGTTCCTCGCCTTGCTCAGTGACGAATCCAGAACAGTGGGTAGAGAAAAGAAGACAGTAAAACATCAGCACTGTTTCCACCATTAGAAGCTCTGATGTGACACATGCTGCTGTGTGAGACTTGCAGTGTGGAAATCTTGGAGGACTGTGTAGACTACCGTGGATACTCTTGAAGCTGCCCAGATCCCCTTCTCCAGACTGGTTCATCTATCCCCCAACTGCTGCAAGTGCTGGCTGCTAAGGGCTCACAGCTCCCTCCTTCTCCAGAGGATCGTCCTCGGCTGATTCTTGGCCTAAGAAATTCCACACTCCCACCCCTAGCCTAGCAGCCCACAGCCAATGACTGACACCCAGATGCAAAAGTCCAATCCCCCTGCTTTGAGGTGGATTCAACTCTGTGGTGCAATTAATGATTTGGAGCTCCCCACGGGATCCCTCAGGTTGGCCAGGACCCATCCCTGTCTAACTCCTACCCTGCGGTTCTGATCTCTTTACTTCCTTTCTTCTGAGAGCATTCCCCTCCCAAAGTCATTTGTACCCAAATCCCTGTCTCAGCTCCTAGGGAACCTGGTTTAAGACATGTATTTTGAAGGGTTCTCCGTTCCACAAGGATGTTCTGGGGCACAGCAATCCATGAACATGTAGCATAACGGTCTATGAATTGCCAGTGTTTTCAAAGGTTATAATTATTAGTTATGTGCCCATAAATGTATTTTTTAAATCCAATATTTCAAAATCCTTTTTAAAATTTATTTTGTTTTGGGTTTCTTTTTTTTCTTTTTGGTTTTCTGTCAGTGTTTTCTGCTCGTGGGACTTTGTGACCCTCCCATTTGAGTCCAGGACGCCATAGCAGTTCACCCTGCACAGCTGGGCAGGGAGACATGCTTTCCTTAGCCCATGCGTCAGCTGACTTATGACCACAGAGAAGAGCACCATCCTCCCCACCATGCTGCCTCTAGGGGCCCATGCTGCCACCAAGAGAGTTCCCTCACCCTTTTGCAGGTTGCGTAACTAAAGGGCCTCAAGGCAGTTAGCCCCAGGCTGCTGCCTTTCCCAGGCCTACTCCTATCACCCTTCTGGGATCCTGTGTGAGTGGAGTGCTTCTCCAGAATTAGGGCAGAAGGAAGGAGCTGCAAAACACGACCACACACACACACACACACACACACACACACAATTCAGTACCATTATTCGCATGTAAATAAGGATTCACAACACATTTTCCTCCCTTTCAAGTATTATCACCAGAGGCAAGGTTCAGGGCCAAACTATAAAAAATCAAATTAGTTATTCCTACTCATGTAACTATCATTCATGCTCACAAAACACTACAAATTGTAAGTGCAACATTTTCTTTCAAGGATTCCATATCTGTAAAGTTGGCAGTGGTTCAGATAAGCCTCTGCTGAACTTGGTGCGAGGCCCCCACGTGACTAGGTCATTCCCCTCCCTTCCCAAGCCCATTCTCCCCAGGTCTACACTCTTTTTTCCCATTGCTGACACCGTGATGAGGAAGGACTCTTGGCACAGCAACATATGAGTGACAGATCCAAACTTCCACAAGAATCAGATCTCTAAGACATCTTTCTGTGTTCTCTCCGTGTGTGAGTAGATAAAGGCAGTGGACAATGGGCGCCCACAGAAATCCTCCACGGCCCGCCTGCACATTGAATGGATTAAGAAACCACCCCCTTCACCTATACCGCTGACCTTCGACGAGCCATTTTATAATTTCACAGTCATGGAAAGCGATAGAGTAACTGAGATTGTGGGGGTGGTGTCTGTGCAGCCAGCTAACACCCCTCTGTGGTTTGACATAGTTGGTAAGTTCGAGTCTTCCAGAGCAATATCATGCAATGTGATCATTGACTGTTTGGAGCAACTAGCCAAAAAAAAAAAAAAAAAGAAAAAGAAAGACTAACTAACAATTAGTGCTAAGATGAAAAGATGTATAGTGCTGGAATACAAAAGAGCCAGTAAAATGAATAATCAACCTGTGCTTTCGTTCCAATTCTGTAGCTAAGCTGAACAGAAAGTGCTCTCTGGCTGGATTTTCCATAGTACGTTATTTACTGCAATCTTAATGTCTTTCTGTGTGTCATTTAAATTCTATTGTCACACTCGGCTAATCTCATTTCTAAATGTATTGATGGTACTAGACTTGCTGTCCTTCATTTCTCTCTTTTTCTTCACCTTTTTTCTGCATTCTGTTCTTTTTTTTTTCTGCTCCCGACTGCCCTGCTTCAAGGTGGCAAGCATGCTCGAGAGATGTTCTATATTCTACAGACAGCTTGTGGGCAGAACTGTTCAACAGAAGGTACCCTTAGTGCAAACACATTTGCTAAAATACAGCTATCCAATCTGCCTTTTACGGGTTTTTTTTTTCTGAAGCAAATTGAATTACATCTTTCATAACTGCCTGTGACAGGCTGAAGTGCAGCCCACAGATTTCATACATGCCTCTAACAGCTATTGCATTACTCGTATCCAATGACTCCTTTGTTTGAGGTTTGATGGGGTTTGAATTTTGGGGGGGTTGTTTTGATTTTTTTTTTCTTTGCTTTTGAGGTATGTGGGCTTTTTTGTTATTTTGTTTTTATCTTTTTGTAGGTTGGTTTATTTAACTGGGCCCTATCCAATTGAAAAATAAATTAAAATGTATTCCAGCCCCTCTGTTTTGCAGCAGTAGTGCCATTCATATACCAAAAAGCCCCATCAGGAGAGTCCCCTGGCTGCTGTCCACGAAAGGAAGGGCAGGAAATGGAACCTAGATATATAGCTAGTCAGCCTCCCGCGCAGCTGAATAGAGAAAGCAGATGGAAGCATGCAGGACAGACCTTGGGAGCCAACCTTTAAATTCCTTGAAAGAAAGCAAGCAAGCACGCCAGGCTGCAAAAGGAAAGGGCAAAGCAGCACTATGGCCCGCAACAAACTGGCAGGGAGGGGCACTGGAGAGGAAATGAGTGCAGAGCACCAGGAGACAAAACAGGCTGTTGCTAAGAGGAGAGAGACGAGAGTGTGTGCAGCCCGGATCTGACACTGGGTTGAGCCAAAGCTGACTTCCCACGCTTCTCTGTAGGAGGCAGGGAATCCAGGAGAGAGCTGGTCTGGGGGAATCATTTCCTTCCACATATCTCTGCCTGGATAGGATGGACAGGAACCTATCTCCCTTCCCAGGAACAGCCGGGTCTGGGGGTAGCATTTAGGAAGTTCCACATCGGTATGAATCAGGTGCAGAAAAAGAACACCTGTGCCCCCCAGTCAAATGTTGGTAGAGAGTTCTCTGAAGTCCCAAAAAAGAAGGGCTTGTTTCTACATATTTCGTTTTATAGAATGACAGTAAAACATCTTTGTTTGGTATTAATCATGCTAGCCCTGTACATGATCATCCTCATTCCAAGCTTTTAATTCCTTCTTCATCTCTACGTAACATATTTGAAATGGAACCTCTTCTGATCCCTGAAAGATGTCTCTACCTCTTTATCTTCTCAGTAACTTTCAGCTCAATAAGCTGTTATCTGACACAATTGCTTCTTTCCTGGTGCAACATATTCATTGCCTGGTTGTGTGTGCAGCCACCTTTGGCGATTCCTTCACTACCACCCCCAATCAGAGTCACAGAAAATGCATCTCAGTTGTAACATGTGTCCCCAGAGCTGGGTCTTCAGGGACATGTGCAATGGTGATTTCTTTCAAATAGCCCAAAGAAGAGTGCAGTAGAAACCAAACAGGCAGTAGGATGCCTGGTATGCCGTTCTGAGCGGCGAGATGAGTTGCCCTCTCTCATCAGCCACGAGTTTATGCCCCTCCTCCCTGGACACTCCAGTTTGCAAGCCCCTCTACAGCCTGGCAGTGCTGCTTCTCTCCCTCGCATGATCCATGCACGCAGCCTCCTGACCCACGCACATCCCACCCACCATCCACGTGCCCCGGGATGCCCTCCCGTGGACTCCACTTTAGAAATCCTACCAGCACACCTTTCTCTGATGCTCAGTCTCATACCAGCCACCTGACCCCAGTTATGCAGGTCAGGTTAACAGCACTTCAGCATTCCTGCACACATGTATGTGATTGTGTGTAGGTAAGCACACCTAGCAGCACTGCATGGCATGTAACCTTACTTGCAAGTTTTTCATGTCTGCATTATTAGTGCTGTTGTATATTTTCATTTGTGTTTATCCTGTCTCCATCATTAACTCTTGTGGTCAAGGCTCATGTCTCCTCATGCCTTCTACCTGCCAATGCTTCAGTTGCTATCTACCCAGGGTGAGTGGAATAAACCATGGCGGCTGGTGGAGATGCCTTAGGCAGCCAATACCTTAACCCTACTGATGCCTCCTGGAACCTATCCAGAATCAGTATGACCTTCCACTGGACTGCCTGCCTTTGATAAAACAGGAATTTCACTAGTCCAAGAAGAGAGGGGCAGTTTACAGATGAGAGCCCTCCCTGGAAGGAAGCCTTTTAAGCTGCTTCAAATACAAACCTAGGAACCATTATCAAGAACATGGCATCTGTTTTCAGGTTCCTCTATCTTTGTGTTTCTAAACACTACACTCTTCCTATACGATCCCCTTGGTTTCAGTGCACTGAGTAGTTCTCTTAGTGAAGACCTACAGGGTTGTCCCTGTGGTCTGCATGCTCTGTCCCAGAGATTCCACTGTAAATCTGGTAACATATAGCCAAGCTTCTTTAACAAATTGAACTTACTAGGCCAGATGCCCAAACAGAATATGATTTTATTTCCATCCCCACATCCCAGCCAACGACATCTTGAAACGCCAACTCTTCATTCCATTGCAGAAGCAAAATCCTTTTCCAGGTGCTGGTTGCTTTCAGTATTGATATAGTTCCCCTTCCACCAAATCCCCATCTTGAAAATCTTTCTAATGTATCAGAGTCATTTTTTCTCAATCTGCTGACAACATATTTCCCCTTCTCTAAATACCTATTGTTTCCTTTATCATATTCAGATGTTTCATTCTCGCTTTCAAGATTTCTTTCTTATTTATCTTTGGCCATGGAAACACTCATCTCTTTCTTCCTTTCCTCCTTACCTAAGCATCTTCTTTGGTCAAGCTAACATAGAGAGGAAAGACAGGGAACAATGCTTCTCAATGCTTAAGAAACTTAGCAGTGTACTGTAGGTGCTAAGAATAGGCACAAGGCACATAACGTCAGCCTGGATCTGATGTGAAGTTTCACGTTTAAGTGCAATCCTTGCCTAGGCAAATACTCTAATGACTCTTCCAAAGGGAGTCAAGATTTGGTTCTGTTATAGACCCAGTGCATTCAGACACCCATACAGACCCTGCGTTAGGGAGACCACAACATCCTGGCCTAGCACTTACAGCTTACAAATGCTATAACTAATGAATGCACATTAGGTAAGCAGAAACAGTGTGTTCCAGCGTGCTTTTTTCTGATCACATTTCCAAATTTACCCAATTCTTGTTTAACTGCATTTCTTTTCCTCCCACCATGATATGAATTCACAAAAACTGTGTGGTGAGCAAGATTCTGTTCCTAGGCCTGGACCCTTGCACCAAGGATTGGCCAGACACTTTCTTGTCCCTCCAAAGAGACCACTGCTTACGATGTTATGTAGCTAACGCTCTTCAGCTTCCAGAAACAGAAGCCCTACTTGTAACTGAGTTAAGAAAGCTGTAATTAAAAGGAAACATAATAAAGTTCAGCTGTTCTGTGTTTAAACAGCCCAACGCACAGCATGTTCCTTTTCTGTGTTAAAAGGGAAAGAAAACGAAGGGAACACAAATAACCCATAATCCTTGTGGCTTTATCACATATCTTCACACTTCTTGGGAGACCATGATTGCAACTCCACGATTCCTTGATTTACAGACTCTCTAACGTGCACACAATCTGGTTCACAGTTCAGTCCCCGTATCTTTATCCCAATGGCAAATATTTGAATTGTGAAGGCCACCATTATTACATACTTCAAACAATTCCTCTGTACCCACAGTTAGATGGAGGGTGCTGACACCCTTTTTTTAGCTTTTTTGCCTGATTTAGATTAGAAAAAATGATTTTCCTTGGAGATGGTAAGCACATAAAATATCTTTATTTATCTCACCCACTATATAGAGAATAGAAGGCTATTTTAAAAAAAATAATTCTCGAATGGCCTAGTACACATAGGCCCAACTCTAGCTGAAATATCTTTCTGTGTTGCAGATATATAAAGGCTGCCTTGACCCTTAGTTTGTCATAGGTTCCTGCAGACTTTGGGTTCTTGGCTGCTGCTGTCTCATAAGCTTATGCCTATCTTTCTTGAACCTTGTCCCCAGTGGAGCCATCGCTTATTTAAGATTGGATCGAGTAGGCAAGTTAAACTCTCTGATAGCTCTAACAGTGGCCTTGTTCTCTGACAAGGGCTTTGGCATCTCTGGGTCTTCCCAAACCAGGTGGCCATATTTCTTTAACACAAAATTCTTAACGCAACCCTCCTGAAAGAAGCCATGTTCATGTACAATTTCTAATACAGCTATTCCTCCATCAGGGTCACTTTTGCTCAAAGTCATTAAATTAACATCAAACACTTCATTTCTCTTATTCTGCCCTCTTTCCCTAATTTGATCCCAAATAATCCTCTCTTTTCTCCATAGCAACAATCTAGTCCATAGGAGCACATCTGAACAGATGTGGGGAAATAATAAAAAGTCTAAAAACACTTCATATATCAGTTGTTTTAAGAAAATGAATTTTAAACTAGACTCTAGAAGGGATTTTTCTTCCTACCACTGTTTCCTGACCTCTACCCAGTGTCTCCTGCCTTCAATGTAAATACCCTTTTCAGCCAGGTACCATGCTTGCTTCATTCCAAGGCAGCAAATTATTCATGATCAAACCATAACTGGTGCTTAACATTTTTCCTTCAGTTCAGTGTACCTGCTGAACCTGATTGAACAGCTTGTGTACGACTCCCTTAATTCATTGAGATTCAGCAGCTCAGTGTTTTTGGAAGCGTCTCACATAACACTTTCCCCTTGGTGACTACGAGATTTGGGTTGATATTTTTACAATTACACATGCAGTAGAATGATGCTGGGGAGGGACCTGGAAGCTTCTCTCAAGGGGAAGCTGTGTGATTTTCACCATTGGCTCTCTTTATGGAGAGATGGTGGTGCTTTGTAACCTTTTTAAGAGAAAAACTTAACTAAATTGTGGCCCAGTGCTCTGCTGCCCAGCACATTTAAGCAGTAGCTGCTAGCTCCAAGTATTTTCATTCGTGCCCCCATTTTTAAAGCCTTTTAGGACATTCCCACTTGCTAAGTTTAACTTTAGAATTCAATTGAAATCCAATATGCGTCTTCTGCTTTTTGTTTACTCTATTACACCTGTCTTGACCAAAAATGGTCAAAGAGAAATGTCCCTGATGTGAATTATCTGTTATGTGGGCTGTTCACAACCTCGCTTTTAACCATCTCTGCCGCACACCCCTGCAGCAACGCTCAGGCTGTGACTTTTCTAATTTCCCACTTTGTTGAAACTCAGACCAGCTCGGCGATGTCCTCCCTTGTTCCCACCTTTTGTTTAGCCTAATGCTGCTGCACCGAACACACTGTGGCTTTGCATGTTCTGTTACTGGCTCTGAGGAAGCACACCTTGTTTAAACGGAATGCTGCTAGTGAAAATGGACTCCTGGCATTTGATGTGCTCTCCCTGGGTGATTTGGACATGGTTTCCTATGAAAATGAAATCACCTTTCAGGCTAAAAGGGAGCCTGAAAAATGAGACCTGGGGGAGAGATGTGGAGTCATTTATGAAATGGGATGCTTAAGTGGTAGGTTATTAAATTGTGTGAGGGTTGATGGTGAACTGCTGGTCTAGATTCTGTGATCCCATGTCAGAAATTCATTTTAAAACCCAGGGAAGATTTTGTTTTACATGAAATTTTGGTTTAACTAGGAGCAAATGTCCTGGAAATGTGTAGCAGGGGCTGTTAGCTATATAGGTAGACAGGGATAGTTTGTAGGCTCTCTGTCAAATGCTCTTTGCCCTGCTTGTGTAATGATCTATCTCATCTACCCCTTTAGAGGCTTCTGGTCTAGAGTATTTGAAACAGTAATGGTGAATGAGGGGGACACACACACACACGGACATGGACACACACATACAGGAAGAGAGAGAACTGTAAAAAAATGACAACCATAAAAGGAGCCAAAAGTGTTATTTGATTCTGCCTCTCTCCTTCTTAGTAGAAAAAAAGAAAAAGCACACAGTCTATAAGCCATATGTAAAATATGTAAATTTTATGCCACTAACCACATGCAACGATTATGTGTTTTTGTATAGGGCCCTGAGAAAAACGTGAGTCTAAGTCAGAGAGAGCAAATAGGATTGCTGTCTCACTGTGACCAGTAACTGAAACTGGAAATCTTTGCTTGTAGGTTCTCTAAATTTTATTTTCATTAATCATTAAACTGGAGCAAACTGAAGTTTCATAGTTTGCATAATTTTTATTTTGCCTTGACCTACAAATTTTCACCTTCTAAAATAATAGACACTGGAGAATTATCCCTTGCCCCTCCCCTCCACCCCCCAAAAAATCATGGTCCTCAAATTTAAGAGAATAAGCATCTTGGTGAAGAAAACATTCTTTTTCTTTTCTTTCTTTTTTTTTTTTTTGCTTTCATTACAGACGTCTTGCGAGGAAAACATTCTAGAGCTGATTTTAAATGTGATTTAAAATGCGATTTGATACCCTCCAGAAACAACTTGAGAAGTTGCGTTCTCATCTTTTCCTTCTACACAGATCTTATGAGGCAGTTTTACATCCTTTCGTTAAAAGTTCCCATGGCAAAGGTTTTTTTTTTTTTTCATATTGTACCACTTGATGGCAAATGATTTTTCTTTGCTCATGAAGATGGCTGTTCAAGACACTCGAATCAGCCTTCCATTTTCTCGCATGTGGTTATCAACATGAAACATTCCCTCTGAATAAGAAATGGTGACCTCGGGCTTGCTTCCCTTGTCAGCCTAGCCTTCCCCCTCTTTCTCCTTGTCCTGGTCTTCGAAAGATTTCTTTGGAGTTAACATTTAGTGCTCCTCAGTAAATCAATTAAAGATATTAATTGGAAGATGAGTCTCTTTTTAGATGAAATTTTTGAAAAAGTATATAATCTCCAAGCAATTCTCTGGTACCCTTGTATCTCCATAATTTTAATTAAATGTCAAGTGCAATTATTTTCTCTCGTGCAATTAAATAATCTTAAGTGTATATGACAGCTGCAAGTGATAAGTATTGGAAATATATATGACCAGGCTTTTTGTCTTTAAAGTAAACCATATTATTTATTTTGTGTCACTATATATCAAATTCTAGTAATTCAGGTAAAATTTTACTTTCCCTTAACTGACCTGCCCATTTATAATTATAATATCATAGAATTGTATTGTTCCTTGATTAGCAAAATGAAAAATGAAACCAGGTCTAACTGTCTTTAAACATTTTTTTAAAAAAGGAGAAAAAAAAAGGAAATGCAAAGAATGTAGAATGCAAGAAAAGCCAAGGTTTCCATTTCTAAAATACGAAATTCAATAAATGCATTGTCCTATATGCCGCAGTTAAATAAAATTACTGTCTAAGAATAAAATTGACACCATGAAATTTCAGTCTAAAATAAATAAAGTTTAGGAACATATACTGACATATTCATAATTAAAATCATTCCAGCATTTATACCATTATCTTGTCTTCCCCTTAAAAAAATCTTTCATGTGAGAAGATCATAAACCACTCTTTGGTTCACAGAGATAGAAATATCAGCAGTAATTTGAGCAATGGCAATGTTGTCTTAAACATACTATTCACAGACTGTGAGTTATACCTGTCCCTGGGGGAAAAAGTAAAGTTTTTATATAAATTGTTTTATAAGTTGGTGTTACATAAGCTGATGTTTCCTCTACTTCCTTCCCAGTTTTATTTTGAGTCTCCCATAAATTTTCAACTTTTTTAGGAGAAAAATAATTCCCACTGTCAAGATGGCAAAACAAAGTATTTCTATAAATATCCCTACTTGTAGATATAGAATTTTTAATATGAAATTAAATTTTTTTTTCCTTTTTCTTACCTCCTAGAATTTATAATTTTATTTCTGACATCTAATTGAGGGAATCTGAATTCCACCAGCCAAATGTTTACCATCAATCCTAAAATAGATTTTAAGTGTCTACTCATTTTATTAATAATAATTGGACTATTTGTTCAGTTAGAACTTAATCTACTTTGGAAAAAACAAAAAAAAATCTACAGATTTGTAACACAGAAGCCACAAGGGGTTGGAGGGCCTTTAGGTTTCCAAATAGTTTATAGAGTCAGTTTATGCTTCACTAGTCTAGCACTGTTGAGGTTTTTCTTTGCAATACATTCCTTTTTCATCACATTTGTTATGCATTATAGAGGCTGTGTTTTGAAATATGAATTAAGTTAGGAATAAAGAGGTTTCTATTTAAGATGTACAAAATTAAGCCATAGAGATGCCTGTCAAAAAATACTTCTATATAAGAGCTCCCTTTAAAGATACATGCTTTAATACATATAATAACTTCTCAGATATGCTAATTTCATCTTGTTTCTGTGAACTCGTCAGGGGGGAATTTTGACAGCTCTTTTGACGCAGAGAAGGGTGTTGGGACAATTGTCATCGCAAAACCTTTGGATGCAGAGCAGAGGTCGATCTATAATATGAGTGTGGAGGTCACCGATGGGACAAATGTTGCTGTCACTCAGGTGAGATGTTAAATTACTGAATAGCAGGAATGCTGAAAAAACTGGTAAAGTCAGGGGTGCAAGCAATGAAAACAATGTACTGGAAGTAGTAAATTATATCCATGGGCTTTTAGTGTTTAAAAAAATCATTTTAGAGAACAACCTAGAAAAAGGATTCTATTTAACTTAGCTGCCTCTTCCAAGAAATTGTGACTGTTCATGCATGGAAACATGATACACATTTGTTTTCTGATCATTTACTGTGGATTTATCTCTTTGACAATGAAGTTAGCTTTCCCTAAATTTACAAAGGGGAGGACATCTATATTGTCTGAGTTAATAAACCGTGATATTCTTCACCTTCTCATTTTGTTAGTCACAGAACATTATAGCTACAGAATACCTAAGAGTCCAGATTCATTTTATAGACTAAGCTAAGCTAAGCTAAGCAATCTGTCTAAGATCACACAGCCTTAATAAAGCACAAGGGCTAGTATCTAGATGTCCTGACTCCTTTCTCCCATTCTAGCCTCTACACCATGGTTCTTTATCCTGACTGACTGCACAGTAGAATCCCCTGGTTGTGGGGGGTGTTAAAAACACTGATAGCCACACCCTATCCCCAGAGAGCCTATGTGATTCTAACATGCAGCTAGGGGGCGAGGACCACTCCTTATACTCTACTGCAACCTGAGTGGATATGAAAGGACATTGAGAGCCGGGAGGAGGAGAAAACCCCTGGGCTTTTCACATGGCTCAGCAAGTCTTCCTGAGTGTTAGTTATCAATGTGGGGCAGACTTGCTCTAAACATAGGAGGATTTTTTTGTTTTATTTTTTAGCACCAGAGACCTAGGCTGGTTACGGCAGAGAGTTGGCACACATGCATGTGCTGTCACCCCTCTCTTCTTACCTCGTTTTCTTGTTCCCGTGACCCCAGAAGGCACCACTAATTGATCAAGGTCCTTTTTCCTGCTGAGCCTAAGTGTGTCCCCAGAATTATTCTCAACACAATGCTTCAGGTCATGAAGATGAAATTTTTGCCAACCCTGAAGCAAGCAAGTGTTGGTTTGTTCTAAATATGATGTAAGCTTCTGACCTAGGTAGTTTTAAAAAGGGGAGAGGAGGAGGATTTCATGTGTTTGTCTAGCCAGCTGCTTCTTAGTTTGAAATTGTTTCAAAAATATAATGAATTTTTTTCCTTTGAGTCTGTTTATAATCATAGGATGGTAGAATTTGAAGGAAGCAATAGGGTTCATTTTGGTACAACCCTTTTACTTTACGTTCCAATAAACTGAAACCCCAGCAACAGGAAGTGACTTGCACATGATAAGGCAGCCAGTGTGTGTGACAACTCCTGATCCTCCAACCTGTGTCCTTTCTCAGTAACTAGGATGACCACACGACCCTGTTCGCCTTTGAGTCCCATTTACACCTGTTGCACTGGCATAGTTATTAATAGTACCCTGTTCACTCTCAAAATTGCCCCAGTTGGGACAATAAATTATACGATCACCCTGCCTAAATTCATACTGCTTCAGGGTATTTTCAAGACTAAAATATAGACACACAGAAAGGAGCCCACGGCTGAGGTCCTATGGGAACCGCACAATCTGAAAGCATGCCCCCAAGACTAATACAAAACCACCCACCTGCAGGACTGCTAAGTCTTTAGTATTAATTCACTATAAATGTGAATTTTAATCAGGTTTTTAATATTAGCCATGTCTTAGCATACCCAACCTCAACTTTTAAGTGCCACTTAAAAACGTAAGACATATTTTGGGTAAAATACAAATAAAGCTTGGAACCATATTCATTTCCAGGCTTTTCTCCAGAGCTTTATACCAGTTGAATTAAGTGGTATTCAGTGTGCCCAGAACATTATGGATATTTTAAAAATTAAATATTTATTTAATGAGTGAATGAATAGTAGATACTATGTATTCAGCAGGGTCTATATGGCAAGTATGCTAGGTCTTCAAAGCACAGAACTGATTCATGTTAACAACAACAAAAAACTATCAATGAAACTTTTATTTTAGAATTTCATTAGGACCAGATGAGAGATCATTAAACAGCATTTATTCCACAAATATTTTATGAGTTCATACCGTATGCTAAGAGCTATACTAGGTGCCAGGTACTACGATCACAGTGATTCAGAGTTTTAAATCCAGATGACTGATAAGCACTCAGTTAAAAAAATTAATATGGGAACATATATTACAAGACTTTGAATGTACACGTTGCTTGAGTCCTGTTTTTGTTGATTTTATTTCAGACTCGTATACAGTTAGACTTAGCTACGGAGCAGTTCCCAAGAAGTTAGAGAATTGGGGTGAACTTGGAGGTTCCTCTTGGCAGGGCCAAGATAAGGAAGTTATAATAATAAAAGGTATCAAGAGATTTTCTTGTCAAAAGCATCCAAGTCACTCTGTGTCTCCAGAGCCATGACCTTCTTAAGAAGTGAGAACTAACATTTTCCAAAGTATAAACTTGTGTCATCGTTATTACCATCGGAAAACCGTTACTCTTTCAATCGAGTTGTCTTAGGGCCTGACCACCTACCAGCCTCTGCCAATCCAGGCCTCTCACATTTACCACATCTTCCCTGGCAGTGGTGCAGGAGCTGTTCTCTGAATTAGTCAGCACCCTCAGTGTCAAGGACATTTTTACAAAAGGATGTTTTGAGAAATAAAAGGCATTCTAGGTTTCTTTTACAAATCACTGAAGCATGCTCCAAACCATGACCCTAGGCAACTTAATGATTCTACCATCAAACAGATACCCTTCACCATGTAACTAAATAAATGTCCTGTAGCCCCAAAACACCTGTTCAGTTTTCCTCTGGGAACTTTCTTTACTTTGTTCATTTGGAATCATAAAACATGGTATGACACAGGCTTCCAATCAGCCATAAACAACATGTTGAACTTTATTTCACAAATGTCAAATAAATCAGAACCTCACTGATTCTGTGTCTACATGAAAACCCTTCCCTCATCTTCAGTTTTGGCCCGTTCTCCCAACTCTCACAGGATTCTTGTGCCTCAGAGTTACAATATCTGATGAAGAATCAACATCCTTTCTTTACAGAGATTCCCTAGTGTGAGCACAGAATGTAAGAAGGTCCTGTGGATTTCAAGTTACAAAGATTCAGATGAACTAAATGCAAGAACAAATCTTGCATTTATATCTCCAAGATAGTTAGAAATCCTAAGAGGTCCTGGAATTTCATAAATTTTTAAATATATTTTGGCATGCATGCATGTTTTTCTAGAGAGAAAGCCCATAGTTTTTGTCAGATGTTCAAATGGGTATGCAGCCTAAAAATGATTAAGATAAACTAACTCCTTAACACATTTTCATTGGCTGGCAACAGTAGTTAAAATTTTCAACATACAACCACCCATATTTCCTAGGAAACACACACACCTCGGGGGATCATTGGTCCTATAAAGGCTCCCCAGCACTGGCACCTGGGTTTCCAGGGTGTTTCAAAACACCATTGTTGTGGGTTAATAAAGAGACTAAGTTTATCCACCACTTGGACAGCAAACAGGAAGTTCCTGCAAGAAGTTTTTTTAAAAATGTAATAATCAGTGGAGGGAAGGAAAGGTGCTGCCTTCTTCAGCACTGCAGAAGTGTTCTCCTTGTTGATGTCTTAGAAGCCTGGAGATGAGCGAGGGTGTCTGGCCTGAGAAGGGTTGAGGGTGGTGGTACTGTCTGCACTGTCTGGCTGGAGAGAGGTCGAGGAATCACAAGCAGCATAGGCTGTTACAAGCAGGGGAGGAGTAGAGCATGTCCAGGTGGAACCAGAGGCCCATAAGAGCAGGAATAATGAAATGCCGAGGAGGGATGGGGTTACTATCCATCCAAACATAAAGGAGTGCTACAAAACCATTTTAAGAGGAATTCTACCCCTAGCACCCAGGCTGTGGTCTTTACATACCATTAACCATGGAAAGGAACCAGGATTCCTTACAGAAATAACTAATTCCAGGTTTGGGGCAGGAGCCTGGGGCAACTTGTCCTCCAAGAAAACACTAATGGAATCATATTGAAAGGTGACAAGAGGCAACCTACACTGGCTTCCACCAAAGATGGGATAATTTGAACATCAAAAAGAATAATGGAATAATGATTATAATAGACTGAAACATGTGAAATAGATAAAAAACCAAGTGTTTATATATATTAATCCTCAAAAGCAAATTCATTTAACACTCACAGGTACTATTTGTGGTAGGCAGAATGGCTCCCCTTCACCTCCCCGAGGAGATGTCCCTGTCCTAATCTTTGGAATATGTGAATATGTATGTTACATGGCCAAAGGGACTTTGCAAGATGTAATTAAGGTTACAGATCTTAAGATGGGGAGAGAATCCTGGAGCACCCAGGTAGGCCAGGCTAATCACGTAGGCCCTGAGGCAGATGACTTTCTGCAGCTGGAGTCAGAAGAGAGGCAGCAAAAGGGGAAGTCAGATCCAAAGTGTGAGAAGGATTTGAGACAGCATCACTAGTTTGCATATGGAGGGGACAACGGGACAAGGAATGCGAGTGGCCTTAAGGAGCTGAGAGGGGCTCCCAGCTGACACCCAGCAAGTAAACAGGGACCTCAGTCCTATGACCACAAGGAACTATATTCGGTCAACAACCTGAATGAGCTTGGAGTAGGTCCAGCCCCGGAGCTTCCAGAAAGGAACATGTCCCTGCCAACCCTTGATTTCGGCTGTGACTTCTGACCTACAGAACTATGAGATAATCAATGTTTTAAATTTCTAAGTTTGTGGAAACTTCTTATGATAGAAATAGGGAACTAATCTACCATTGTCATCCCCATTTTACAAATAAGAAAATAGGGGTAAAGCAAGGTTAAGTAACTTGAGTAGATCATGAGTTCAGATCCAGGCAGTTGAGTTCCAGAGCCTGCTCCCTCAACTACTACACTTTGCTGCCTCTCAAAGGCAAGATTAAATATTTGGTATCTGTCTTAAGGTAGGAAAAGAAACTCACCTAAGCCTGCTAGTTATGAGGGGACACGCTTTTAAAATTGCTGCCTGGGGAACACGATGCCGCCTGTGGCCATCAGAATGTCCCATATCCAGCCATGTATCCTGGGAAAAGAGCAAAATACCTCAACCTGCTCACAGCTTTTGCTTTAACTGAGCTTTTGTGCCCCAGAGACATGCATTACCAAGGATAAGAAATTATGAATTTTAACAACTTTCCCCATATATCTGTCAAACCAATCTGAGTTACTACATCATCATAGCAAATTTACATGAATCTAGAACATGGCTCTTCCAAAGGTCAATGGATGAAAATACATAGTAATACATAGTAATATATATAACACCTGATATTTGCATAATAAGACTTTACTTAACTAACAAGGCTCATACTTAAGTTTCATTTCCCTATAACAATGGGGTAGTTAAATCAGGTGTTATAATTACACTCATTTTCCAGTGAGAAATTCAGGCAGACTGGTTAGGTGGCCTGCCTAGATGTACACAGGTAAAGAGATACGCACTTCTTCCTTCTCAAAATCATATACCATCCCAGGAACTTTCTCCTGCACATTTATATATACAAAACACATAATTTAATTCATTAGTGAAAGAATCTGGTGTCATGGAAGCAGCACTGACCCAGAGTCAGGTAACCCAACTTCAAGTCAGCCCTTAACCAATTGTCTTTACCACAGAAGGTAGTTCAGTCTCTCTGAGGCTCAGTGTCTTCTGCATAATGGGGATAAGACCTCACATGCCTCATGGGTTTTCGTAAGAATGAAATAAGATATTACAAGAAGGTTCTTGGAATCTATCATGTGCTGGACACATACATGCTTTATTAATATCTGTTTGTCAATTAACTTAAAATTAGATATAAGATATATGTGTGGCTTTTATTGTTATATACGAAAGACAGCAGAGAGAGTCATACCCAAATAATAATCTAAAAGTTACATTGATTATGATGTGCAATTTCATGATTTTAATATGTTTTTCTTATTCAAGTTATGCTTTGGATTTCTAAAGATAGGAAAATCAGCTTCTATTTGTGTGCTCCACAGCCAAACCTGAGATTAAAAGTCTCTTCCAGGTAATCTCCAAAATCTTTAAACCCCACAGAGGCAGTTTATTGAGATTGGCCACGGTCTTTCTGAAAAGGGTCTGCATTTACTGGGGCTGGGAGGGCTGTGACCTCCAGTCCTGAGGTTTGCCTTGACCTTCGCTGCCTGGAGGATTCCATTCCTCCTCTGTCTCTAAGTGCTGTGTTTGGAGTTCCTAACTGTCTTGCTGCCTCAAAAAGATTTTTACCTTGAGGATTTGGACTTTGTCTTATCCCTTCCCTTTGCCCTGAACCTGCTTAAAAAGGGGGAAAAAATCACTTTTGATAAAGCTGCTCTTTGATTCCCTAGATCAAGGGACCTGCACAGAATATCTCCCTCATCAAGGGTTTTCTTTACCTCCTTTAGTATCATCTGCCTCTTAGCAGGTGAAAAAGGCAGTGGCCCAAACCTTTTTGGATTTGATGGAACGACTATAATTGTATATAGATAAAATAAGGCAGCAAGCCAACGCTTAAAATGTGTGACTTTCTGTTTTAAAAAAAATGATAAAATTTCACTGTATGTAATAGATCTGTGCCTGACAACTTATGGGGAAATCAATTTTTGAAAATGGATTCCAATTTTAAAGGCAGCCGGGAACTTTCTATTTAAAATAATCCCATGATTAATGTTCCTGAAATGATAATAGAATCATTTGTCTGTTTTATAAATTGGGATTTCTCTATAGCAAAGTACATAATATTTGCAAACATCATGTGTAATAAATGTTACATACATTTATTTTTTATGTGTACATAACTTAAATGAACATGGAAATGGTATAATGGAATGAATACAGAACTGGTTCCATAAGACCTGGGTTTGAGTCTGGCCTTGCTGTTGTGATTTTGGGCACATGCCTTAACTTCTCTGATTCTCTTTTTCCCCATTGGTAAATTAGGGATAATAACGCTTAAGAAATTAATATAATACAGATTTATAAACTGTAAAACAAGTACAAGCTGACATGATTTTTCTAGTTATATGTTCAAAAACAAAACTTGTAAGCTTGAGGAGAGTACAAGTGGCTTCACCCTTGAAATCACAACCATAGAATGTTTTAAATATGGTTTTGAAATGCCAGCAGAGGCAGAAGAGAATTTCAGTAATTTAGGATTTAATTGGTTCTAATAAAAGACAGAGACTTTACCCTAAAGCTCACCCCACGGGCACTTCATACCAAGAGCCTTTGTAAAGCAGAGCTTGGCATCTACCCAGACTTAGCTTAGATGAGCCTGCAAAACCCGAAGTGTTTGTGGTGGGCAGCATTGAAACCAGCTCTGAAGAGACTTCCTATATTCGGGTTTCCTCCTGCTTTGATTTCATTGTACTTCTTTAGGCATTTCAATTACCATTTTGAACACAACATCTTTGAGAGTTACTTTGCTTTGTTTGTTAGTTCAGGAGCTCACAAATGGCCCCAACTGTGGGAAATAAAAAGCAAATGAGGAGAAGGAAGTCTTTTACAGAAAAACACTTGTTCTGACTGTAGATTAGGTTTAGGACAAAGCAAGCAGAAAGAGGCAAGTTTTTCAAGAGCACATCAACTTTGAAACTTCATGAAGGTCAGGGCAGGCTTGCTGGCTGGAAAGGCTTTTTTTATCCTGTTAATATAACTGAACTCAAATATTTTAGCATCTTGACTAAGTTAACTTGAACTTTTTAAAGAGAAAGAATTGACATTCAAGGAATCTAGTATGGTTTTGCAAATACAGCAGAGACAAAAACAATACCCAAAACTCTGTCGGCACATTTTTCAACCCTTTTTCTACCACAAACTACAGGGCAAAGCTTGTCCCATGTCAGGCTCACTCCCAAGGGCAAGTCGTCCTGGCACAGAGGTGGTAGCCACCCCTCGTCTCTCAAAACAAGCATATGTACCAAAGTGCATGATCGTGCAGCTATTTATGTAGATAACCATCATCTGGTTGCATTTATTTTAAAAAGTAAATAATTTTCTGGAATGCAGCCAAACACTAGCATATTATTGAATGGAGAATCATTAGAGGCTTTTTTATTAGTCAGGAATAAGACAAGAGCATCATTATGTTCACTACTATTTCATGTTGTGCTCTATTAGCCAATATAACTAGACAAAATAAAGCAATTTGTGTTATAAGAATTATAAAGAAAAAGGTATCTGGGCACAGTGGCATACCTGTAGTCCCAGCTACTTGGGAGGCTGAGGCAGGAGGATCACTTGAGCCCAGGACTTCGAATCCAGTCTGGGCATCATAGTGAGACCCCATCTCTAAAATAAATAAATAAATAAAATTTATTTTAACAAGTGAAATTTGCATTTCCTTTAAAAAAAGAAAAAAGGTAAAACTATCTCTGTTCACATGCAGTATAATTATATATCTGAAAAACTCAAAAAAGTGGTCTTCAAATTTAGAATCTAAAAAAAATGAAAACTGAGTGAACAGAAACACTACTATAAATGATAAATAAAATTAGTAAAATAACACATTATAAATTTAACATACAAAAACAATAACCTACATATATATATATAGCCCCTCCAAAAAATAAACAATGAAAAGACATATTGGAAAAGAAGATCCCATTTAGGCTAGTGCGTGCATAACTGTAAAAAGTATTCAAAAACTGTTTAAGGAAAACTAAAAGTTCCCAGCAAAACAAAATAGTAGATTTGAACAAATGAAAAAAGACAAACCATGTTCTTGGATAGGAAGACTATATAAGAAAGAAGTCAGTTCTCCTTTGGGTAACCTGTACTTTTAGCATAATTCCAATTACAAACACTATCAAGTTTCTGTTAAGTGCTATATAAATTCATTAGGAAGAATAACAAGCAAGAATAGCCAGGAAAACCCTGAAAAAGAACAAAAAGAGGGCTTAGCCTTTCCGAACATGGAAATGTACTATAAGCCTCTATAAATAAAACATTTTGATACTCATGCATGAAAAGACAGATTAATCAATGGAACAGAATAGAAGATCCAGAAATACACTAACTGCATATATAAATTTAGTATACAATAAAGCTGGGTCCTCAAATCAGTGGGAAGTGATAGTCCTCTAAAAGGTGGCATTGAAATAAATGGAGCGCCATATGGAAAAAAATAAAACTACATCCATTTCTCACATAATATACCAGGAAAAATTCCAAATGAATTAGAGATGTAAATGAAAGAAAAGGGTACATACAAATGCTATTTTTTTTAAATGGGCGTGTTCATTTATAACCTGGAATTGCAGAAAATATTCTAAAGTATGACTTCACATCCAGAAACAATAAGAGAAAAGATTGATATATTCACTTTTGCGTGGCAAAAAATCACCATGAGAAAAATAAAAATACATGACACAATTGAAAACCTATTTGCAATTTATATCACCAAGCTTCCAAAAATAAAGAAGGAAAATGTCATCTAGCCCATGGAAGAATGGGCTGATATAAATTGTTTAACAGAGAAAGAAATGCAAATGGTTCCTAAATATGTGAAAAGATGCTCGATCTCGCTCCTAGTAAGAGAAAGGCAAATTAAAACTACACTGAAATGCCTTTTCTCCTCTGTCAGATTGGCATAAAATCCAAAAGTCTTACCACATACTCTGTTGGCAAGGCTGTGCAAGACAGTCATTCTTATATGTTGTTATGGGAATGCAAAATAATCAAACCTTTGGAGAGGGGAAATTTGGAAATATCTGAGAAAACTACGTAGGCACTTATCCTTTGATCCAGCAATCCCAATACTAGGACCCAAATATACGCCAGCAAAAGTGTGAAAAGACACGGGCACGAGGCTCTTCCTTGTACACTCTTTGTCAGAGCAAACATTGGAAACATCTTGAATGAGCACCAATAGAGGACTAGTTGAATTAACTGTGATATGTCTACCCGTTGGAAGAGTATCTCTATACTGCTGTGGAGTTATCTTCAGGTTAGAATGCAGGGTTTCTCAACAGCAACACTGTTGAGATTTTGAGTCAGATAGTTCTTTGCTGTGAGGGACTGCCCTGTGCATTGTAGGATGTTCAGCAGCATCCCTGACCTGTACCCATGAGAGGTCAGTAATACCCCTCCTCCCAGTGTGGCAATCAAAAATGTCTCCAGACACTGCCCACTGCCGAATGTCCCCCCGGGGGACAAAGTCCTCCCCTTTGAGAACCAATGTTAATGTTATGTTAATTGTAACTGTAATGTTAATGTAAAGTGAAATAGCATGATGAGGAAAAGTATATAGGATATGTTTATATTAACAAAATAGATGGCTAAACCACAATGTTTTAAAAAATATTACCTATAGGAGAAGAAGGGAATAGGGTGAAGGGGAGAGGTATAGAAGCTAAACTTATTTGAATATACCTTTTTTGTAAAATTGACTTTAGTACCTTTACATATAAAATAAAATATTAAAAAAGTAAGTCTAAAATTTGAAAGTAAGTGGAAGCAAATGATCTTAAATGTATATCCAGTTGGTAGTGTATTGACACAGAGAAGAACTATGCTAAGTGACTTTAAACATACTAATTTGACTGCATATTCCTAGTTGGATAAATCCTAAGGAAAAAAAGAACTGCAAAATAATATTAAACTGTTTTGAATAATCATAATTGTAATTATAAGAACAATGTTGCTGTCGTTATTCTGAGACTTTTGTGCATGTATTTCAGATAAAGCAACAAATGGTTATGACACTGCGCATGAGAAATTTCAGCATGGGAGAAAGGAGTTACAAATGTAAAAACAATGAGATTCAGTAAAAACATTGATGCTATAACTTTGAATTGAATTAGCAGAATGAACTCATGAAATATTAAAAAAAAACACCTTTCTTATGTCCAGTGAATAAAACTGAAACATAATAGCCAATCCAGTAGCAGTGTGCATTCCTGGCACTAGATCATGGTCTCTAAATACCATTTCTAACTAAAAAGGAACCAAGGCTTCTTGGAGAAATGGGTAATTCAGGATTGGGACAGAAAATGTATAAGGCAACCCTGGAAAAAATTACCAGCAGCAATTATCAGAAAGCAAGGAAGCTGTCAAAGAGTACTAGGGTTGTGTCAAAAGATCTCAAGAACCAACCTGAAGAGACTCCCACTGGCCAAGGAAAGGCTATTCGTGCATTAATAAATGTAATAACTGTGATGGACAGAAACATATCAGATGTGATTAAATTCATGAGTTCACAGTAATGCTTGAAAAAGAATCCCTTATTGGTCATTTTGAGAGGAGCTAAGGAACCAACTCATTATTTCAAAATGATAAAGGGAAAGAGGCATTTATCCTGCCTTTCCTATATGAAATGTACTTCAGAGTAACCAAATAGTTGAGAAGTTTCTTTTTACAGAACTATTTCAGCTAATAAGTGAGGAAGGAATCGTAGAATTAGAATATCACCATTTTGAAATTTTTAATGAATTAATGTTATCTATGTAGTGATTGTTAATGGCTGCTATCACAGGATAAGAGAGAGAACCAGATACTATCCACAGGGATGCTATGAGCAAAATTCAGACTGTGGGAACTAAAAAGAAAATAACTGAGTTTCTTCAACACCAACAATAGCATCATAAAAATTGCAAGGAAATAGAGAGAGGGAGAACCTGTTAATAAAAATATAATTAAAGGACATATCAACCGAATGCAGTGTTAGGACATTATTTGCATTATTTTTATTAAAAGAAATTATGAAAAAATATATATGTATACATATGTGTGTAAACACATACAACATATTAAAAACGATTAGGGAAATATTAATATGAATTGAATATTTGATGATATTAAAGAATTACTGTTTTCTCTGTTTAGGTGCAATAATGGTAGTGTGTGTGTTTGTGTTTATTCTAAAAGTCCCCATCTTTCAGAGCCACGCACTGAAATTACATGATGGCTGGGATTTGCTTTAAAATAATATGGGAGGAGCAGGTGGGGGTTAGTGGGAGTTTAGATGAAGCCAGATTAGCCGTGAATTGATCATCATCAAAGCTGAGTGTGTGTTCATTTAACTATTACTTTTATATCTGCCAGAAAATTTTTTATAATAAAATGCTTTATGAAATAAAACAATTTGGAAACTTCGTATCTTAGTTATTGTTAGTACCATGTTCTTTGCTAGACCCCTCCCATCTGAAGGACAGCCATGGTGCATGGACACTGCCATTGAGAAACTGTGACTGCTCTGCGTTCACCTCTATTTGCTCCTCCCTTTCCTTTGTCTCTTTGCTGCTTTTTCCGTTCTTTCACTGCCTCCACAGAAGTCCGCTAAGAGAAGCACATAATGAGGACTTAAAATAATAGAAACTTGACAAACTAAGGTCACCTTGTGATCATTTACATTGTGCCTCAAAGTAATTCCATGGAATTATCACCTTCAGGTGGCCGTGTTAGCTGTTCAATTAATAGTGAGAATATTGAACAGCTCATAGTTTATGTTCCTGCTAATGTGAACTACTGGTTTATTGTCAACCTCTAATTACAGAGTGTTTTTATAAGGCAGCTTCCTACATGTTGAGATAGCTGCTAGAAGCTAGGATCCAAGGACTCGGAGGGAAAAATAAAGAGGGAGGGGGCCTCTTTTATTAGCAATGAGCGAATTGGCATTAGTCATCACTCTTGTCTTCTTTTAACTATAGGTATTTATCAAAGTGCTGGATAATAATGATAATGGCCCAGAATTCTCTCAGCCGAATTACGATGTGACAATTTCTGAGGATGTGCTTCCAGATACAGAGATACTGCAGATTGAAGCCACAGATAGAGACGAGAAGCACAAATTGAGCTATACTGTTCACAGCAGCATCGACTCCATCAGCATGAGGAAATTCCGGATTGACCCTAGCACTGGCGTGCTCTATACTGCCGAGAGACTGGACCATGAGGCCCAGGACAAGCACATTCTCAACATAATGGTAGGACCAAACTGCTAATTTGCTCTCCTGGCAGAACCATTCACCATTCAGGTCAGTTACCTTAGTCTTCAGAAGTGCAGGGCCCCTAGATTTTGTGAGTAATAGTAAATTTGGTCTTTTCACAGCCAGATTGCATTCATTTTTGCCTTTTTTATTTCAATGGAAAATTACTGTTGTTAGATAGCAAATCCATATGTTTGCCAAACTGAAATATTAGATAAGATCTGCAGACAGTGGCTACTCAGTAAATGCTGTTGACAGACTTGAGAGGGAAGGAACAGGTCATGTTCTCAGGCTCTGATGTTGGTTTGCATCCAGAAGATTTTGTGGAAAAGTTTAAAAGAAGTTCCTTGAGAAGTTAATCACAAGGGTAATCATTTACTCAGCCTATGCAATGCTCAGTCCTTGGAAGCATTTAGAGAACCGATTTATTACTTACTGTACTGGCATTGGGCCTAATAGTAAATACTGGTACACAAAAGAGATCTCAAAACACGCTGATGCCTGCAGAGAGTGTTAAGTCTGAATTTGTGTTCATAGGGCCTCCAAATTTCGTAGGAAAAGTGGAGTTTGTCTAGATCACATAAATAGGAAGTACAGATTAATAGGAAAAATCTTGATTAATTTGTGGCCTAAAATCTGTCCCTTCAACCACCTAAGAACCCCATGGGCATTGCACAGCCACTGCCTGTCAGGGCCCCCACTGCATTCCTGAATACCAGTTAGGATGACAGACAATCTTGTGCACCGACTGGCTTTAAAAGAATACACTAAGAGGCTGCAGACTCCTAATCAGCTGAAAGTAATGTTCCATTAAGTGCTACTTTTCCTTCGCAAGACTGGAAACCTTCCTGGGCAAGAGGAAACTTGAGTGTTATGCCCTCAGCTGTGGTTTCCAGCTAAGATGTCGAGAAACAGAAGCAGTGACTCTTGGAGGTCACCCAGTCACCCCTGAGTCTGGCTTCTCATTCATTCATTCATTCAACATGTATTTCTTGAGCACCTACTGTGCACCATGCACTCTTCTAGGCACTGAGGATACAAAAAAAAATACAAAGTTCCTGCACCTGTGGAACTTACATTAAATTGGAACTGACCTAGATTTCAATAATTCCAAAATAAAGAGTTCAGCTTGGGTGTGGCAGGCCAGTCTACAGACAGGGAAATTCAGCACTCTCACTGGGTTGATTTTGCGTGTGTTTTCTTCAAGAAACCTTGTGCTGGTGACTAACTCCATTCTCATGGTTCTTCAAGTCATTTCTGTTCTTTCTTTCCTTAGCAAACTCAGAATTGAGTTTGATCTCCCTTTACCATTTATCATTTATATAATTGCATATTTAGAGCAAACAACTCCTTTATGCTGCCTTTTTCCAAGCTAACCCATTTTAATCATTTTGCTCATTCCTCCTAGGTACTATTTCTGAAAACCCTTTTCTCTTTGTTGGCTCCTCTTGGTATATTTTCTAATTTCTTCACATCACTCTGCAGTTATGGAGTCTAAAATTCAATACTCCAAGAGCACATATTTGAGTAGTGCTCCATCAAATTATCGTAAAATCTTGTGGTTAAAGAATTGATTGTTTGCAAGCTTCTTCCATATGCAAGCCAGCGGGAGCTTTAAAGCTGCCAAGCAAGGTTCTTTGGTAGAATCACAATGAGGGTCTCAATGTTAGAAATTAAGATTTGATCCTCTTGCCTGAGAGTGCTGCACACCACCACCACCATTTTACTACTTCTACTTGCTCTTATTACATCTTACAGGATGCCAAATGCTATGTTAGGTCCTTACTACTCACTCTGAGAGCACCTTTAGTGTATTCCATGCAGGCACTTACTCCTGGGCATTATAACTATTTACTTGTTTGTGTTTCCCACTCAACTCTAAGCTTCTTGAGTGCAGGGACTTAATCGAATTCACTGCTGAGCCACGAGACTCAAGCCAGGGACTTGACAGATAATAGGTGACAATAAATGTTTGTTGAATGGATGAATGGCAATGCTTACACTGTGTTCATTAATTCCACTCTTTAGTTTCCCCGTAGGACAGCCTCCATCCACTATTCCATTAGTAACTGTATACACAAATAACAAGGGGGAAGCGACTGCGTGAGGGGATCCAAAGCACAGTGCTGTGTTTGTGACATCAAGGCATCAGTTCCATGGACACAGACTGAGCACAGACCATAGACCAGGCATCAAGCTGAGCAATAAAGATGATATGGCCCCTGCTCTTGATTTACTCACAATCAGTTTCCTCACTTGGAAATACCACCACTTACGAGTACCCATGAGGTGCCTGGGACTGAATCATGCACTTTGCGTGCAGTATTTCATTTTGTTTTCACCACACCATGTGAGTTCTTTGCAATTAAAGATTTTAGTCCTACTGCTTCTTGTATTTTGCCTAAAGGTCAGAGATCAGGAGTTTCCGTATCGAAGAAACTTGGCCCGAGTCATTGTGAATGTGGAGGATGCTAATGATCACAGTCCTTACTTTACCAACCCACTGTATGAAGCATCTGTGTTTGAATCTGCTGCTCTGGGATCAGCTGTTCTGCAAGTGACGGCTCTGGACAAAGACAAAGGGGAAAATGCAGAACTCATATATACCATAGAAGCAGGTAAGAGCTGTTGCACTGCACAGATTTCAGCATAATGCATGGCATTTGACCCTCGGTAGTATTTATCACCATGTAAAATTCAGATCATTACCAATGGAACATCTCCAAATGAATTTTTTGGCCAACCAACTGCCCTCTTTGGGTGATGATGGTGTATAAAGTTCTTGGCCTATCATTAATGTGCTTTCCATCATTGACAGCAAAGAAAGAATTTCCTTTGTTGTTTACAATCTCATATTTTTCTGGAATAGAGAAAAGAAATATGTAATAAATTCAGTGGCTTTTACCCATGGGCCAACAAGCCATGGCGTCAGACTAAAATAACCAAAGCTTTCCATCATCTGAGGGCTGCTGGGCTGTTCTGTGAATTGAATCTTAACATGTCTTTGTTCACTTGTCAATAGGTGGGCTGTGGGCTTCAGAAATTCCCATACCCTCGCAGTTAGCACAAATTCACTTCACTGGAGGCAATCTGAGTAGCAGAATGGATGGTAGATACGGAGTCTGAACTGCCTGCTTAACCTGACACACAAATATAGGCTCTTGTTTTGTTAAATTTGAGATTTTTAAAAATCAATGTAACATCTATAAGGCAAGACCACAGTTTACTGATGGTTGGAAGAGCAGTAGCTAGAAAACATTTATGACAGAGAGATGAATGTCTAAGCAAGAGATAGTACTGAACCAAAAGAGATATGCTGAACCAAAAATGACAAATATCCTTTATCTACTCTATTTTCTCTTCCCCTGTTCTGTCTTTTTTGAATATTCGAGCCACATATTTCCAAAATGTTCTGCAACATTATGTCTGTCGTACATAATGCCAAATGCAGTCTCCTTTCATGCCAGCAATGGAAAGGCTTCTTTCCATTCACTGAAATGTAGAGCACTTTTGCAAGGGGTTGAATTAAACTATGAATGCAGAATGACAGTTTTGGACTTGAAATTTTAAAAAAAGAAAAGCCAACAACCTTCTAAAAAGAAGTCCCTGCATCGAATGATAATCTGAAACTATTTCCTGTATTAGGCACCCGCATTTTATGTGCTAAGCTCTATTGAAAAAAAAAGAAAAAGAAAAGAAAAGACTGGTTCATAACAGCTAGGTGCCCGAGAGAATTCACCTGTTTCTCTTCTAAGTTCCCATGGAATTTCCTTTTAACCTAAAGCCTGACCAGTATTTTTAGAAATTTTATTTTGCATCTTTTATTTATAAGAGAGATAGTATTACTTAATTGTGTAATCCTTGTTCTTTTGGTTCCATAAATAATATAAAGAAACTTTTCCAAAAAATAACATCACAGAAAATGTCACCTAGTCCATCAACTCTTTTTATTCTTTCTATGGTTTTTTCTAATTTTGTGTCTTTTCTTGTCCCCATGTTCATTCACAAAGATACATTGTTTCATGTCACTGTAATCATTTAGATATAGGGTTTTATTTCACCTTTTCTTACCATTTTCTAAACATTTGTCTGTGTACCTACCTGCTTTTTATATTTGTCCTTAAGCCTACTGCTTATAATTCTTTTAAATAGCCAGATAATTTTCCAACCAATTTGGAGGTTCTTGAGGAGTAATTTAACTTACTGTCCAACTGAAAAGACTGCCCAATTTATCTTTTAACCTCCATGGACTATAGCATGGTACTCGGTCATTTCTTTAACAACTGACTAAAACAAGAGAGAAAAGTTATTTCCTTAAGACATCTTTTATATAGAAAACCTGAATTTATAGAAAACCACAGGAACAATTGATATCTCAAAAAAACGACCTTTGATTGTATGTGTGAGATGCTAATAAGGATTATGATGCTCACAATAAATCTCAAATGGCCAGGAGGCCCCTTCACAGACGGACAGAGCAACCTACCCCAGACCGGGATTGGTCCTAGCCAAGCAAGTTTCTTCCCACATGCTGGGAGGAGTGAGGCAGATCCCAGATTCTTCAGCATGTTGAAGCAAATGACAAATGGTTGTGTAAAGTGTTATGTTTTATCTAACTTTTCTCACACACCTCAGATAAGCAAGATTGTACTCTGTTTCCTGGTGGGCTATAAATTTCCTACCTCCTGCCTGGCCTCTAACCTAACTGCTGAAGCTTTTTACTTTGGCCTGAACAACTGAGGAAGAATTTGAGGGCAGAGCTTCAGGTCTTACGTCTCGTTGGAGTTTTATGTTGGTGCCGGTGGAGCTTCAGGATAGTCCAAGAGAGACCAAGACTGAGACTTGAGTGAGGATGGGGGCAGAGTGGCTCTCAAGATGCATACAGATGGGGAATTAAAAACCTTTTTAAAACGTACCTCTCCTCTCAGTCATTCAACAGATAATTATTGAGCACCTTCATTGTGGTGGGCAATGTAAGACAAGCACAGCTTTTATGCAGTCGCCAAAAGTCTGCAAGAAGCCATAGATTCCAAGAAAACAAGCAGAGGTTAATTTCCAAGCATTCAAGTGTAGCAGGAGAGAAGAATCTGGAAGTGGATTCCAAGAAAACGGGTCAATATGTTAAAGAGGGAAAGAGGAGGGTCCACTTTGGACCTGACATGTGAGCATATCATTCTGGACGGCTGTAGGAAGGGGATCAGTGATCATGGGAGAGCAAGGTTATGAAGTTCTACTGGAGGTCAAGACTGGTTCCCCTTTGTCCCCACCATAATATATCTTGCCAGGTGTGAAGCAATGTTCTGGGCCTGGAGTGAGGGAGGACCTACCTAGAAACTCTGCAGTGGGAGACCATAATCAATGAACACAGAGAGACTTGGCTCTGTTAGCATTCATCAGCCAGGGCTGCATGTAGATGCCATCACTGGAAGGTGACCATTGCTTAGGCAAAATGATTCCTGACTCCTTGTGAGGGTCTAACGAATCATCAAATGTTGGACTCACACTCAATTCCATGGTGCTATTTATTGAAAATTTGAACGTTTACTCCTGAGATCATTGAATTTTTTGTTGTTATCGTCAGAAAGTGGCCATGTTTAGGTGGCCAAATAAAAAATCATAGTGACATCAAAGACAGCATTGTTTAATATTCACATTTTGGGGCTGGAATCAGATTGACCTCTTTATTAGATATACTTTCTCTTTAAATATAAGCAAGTATCCCAGTGAAATAGATTTTATATGAACATGACCTTTTAGTGTTCACACATGGAAAAGTTTATCTAATAAGTATGTGGTAGGAAGTATGTACACAGCTGTATTTGCTGAATATTTCAAGAGACACATCATATAACTGCCCTGTGCATCCTGATGCCTATTTTAATGATTTTGACATTTAATAAGACTATATGTCTGCCATACTACAGTATTCAAAAAGAAAGAAAAATCCAGATATAGTTGAATAACCAAGATCTTTAACTTTTGATTTAGAAGAATTTTAGACACAGAAGCATGTATGTCCTTTCAGAAGTGTCCAAAAGCCCGATGAGATAAGCAAAAAGCACCTTAGTGAAGGATGCAGCTTCATGCTGCCCACTGCTTTCAAGCTCTGTGTCACCACCTACTTTCTTTGCCTTCACATTTTGTGTTCCCCATTCTTTACTCCTTTCTTGTTTCTCCAATGCTCAATAATCCCAGGTTTCAAAGCACCACCTGTCTGCAAGGCAAAGCTCTAAACCTCTGCAGCATCACAGCCACAGCCCTTCCCATGCCAGCTATGTCAAAGTTGGGTGCCCACGTATCCATGTCATAAGGGTTATGCCTCAAGTTCTTGGCTGCGATGCTGGTTCAGAGTATCAACAATTTCCTACTTCACCAGAAACCTCTCAAATGCTTAGTGAATAGAATGGCTACAGATTGGAGCTACTGCCTTATGAATTTTTTATGTCTACTTTTATGTCTGTGTGTGTGCATGTGTGTGTTTAGGGGTGTGTGAGAGGGTACAGCAGGAGAGAAGAATAGAAGGGTGGTCAGAGAAAATGCTCACAACTTACAAAGCAGATGGTCACTTGCAAAGAATTCTCCATGCCTGAACAAAGCCCCCTCACCAAAGTAGTGTTTTGGGTGAGGTCATTTTTGATCGATTGAAATAGTATCAGTTTCATGTGGAAAAGCTTAGGGATAATCTGAAACCAACTGACTGAATGTTCTGAAACTATTCCCACAACCTTCTTTCTTTTAACATAGAACACAGAATATGACACAAGCCTAGGTACAAATACCTTTTTACCAGTGGCGTTGTTATGTGCCAGCCCAGTCTGTCCCTCTTCTCACAAGGCTGGCAATGAGGAAATCCTACACATTCTTAGCAGAAAAGTCTCTCCTACAAGTGGTCTTATTTCCCAGCTTGAATGTACACAGGGCTGTGGTGTGTTGTTGATGTTGTTGTTACTAGTGTGTCTAACTTAGATCAGGAAGCTGCTGATCTAAAATTCACAGTATTACTGGAAAACTCTTTTTGGTTGTTTTTAAATACCCCTGAAGGAGAAGTCTTTTGTTTTATTTCAGAGTGATACAGAATGAGTACAATAATTGCTTTCTACTTGCCATATTGCAGTAAGGTACCTTTCAGTGAAAAATTAATCTTCAAAAAGGATATTAATGACCCACTCGTAACTCATTTCCCCATTGATTTCTGTGTTTTAGGAAACACTGGGAACACGTTTAAGATCGAACCAGTTCTGGGCATCATCACTGTTTCCAAAGAACCAGACATGACAACGATGGGACAGTTTGTCCTGTCCGTCAAGGTCACAGATCAGGGTTCCCCGCCAATGTCTGCCACTGCAATTGTGCGCATTTCTGTCACCATGTCTGATAATTCTCACCCCAAGTTCACGCACAAAGACTACCAAGCAGAAGTAAATGAAAATGTTGACATTGGAACATCAGTCATTCTAATCTCTGCCATCAGTCAATCTACCCTCATTTATGAAGTCAAAGATGGAGACATTGATGGGATCTTTACCATAAATCCATATTCTGGAGTCGTCACTACTCGGAAGGCCCTGGATTACGAGCGCACTTCCTCTTACCAGCTCATCATTCAGGCCACTAACATGGCAGGAATGGCTTCCAATGCCACAGTCAATATTCAGATTGTTGATGAAAATGATAATGCCCCAGTTTTCCTCTTTTCCCAATACTCAGGCAGCCTAAGTGAGGCTGCCCCAGTCAATAGCATTGTCAGGAGCTTAGATAACAGCCCACTGGTGATTCGAGCCACTGATGCTGACAGCAACCGGAATGCTTTGCTAGTGTATCAGATTGTGGAGTCCATGGCCAAGAAGTTCTTCACGGTGGACTCCAGTACTGGTGCAATTAGAACTATTGCCAACCTGGACCATGAAACCATTGCCCGTTTCCATTTTCATGTGCATGTGAGAGACAGTGGTAGCCCCCAGCTGACTGCAGAGAGTCCCGTTGAGGTCAACATTGAGGTGACAGATGTGAATGACAATCCACCTGTTTTTACTCAGGCTGCGTTTGAGACTATCTTACTTCTACCCACCTACATCGGAGTGGAGGTTCTGAAAGTCAGTGCCACAGATCCTGACTCTGAGGTGCCCCCTGAACTAACATACAGCCTGATGGAAGGCAGCCTGGATCATTTTTTAATTGACTCAAATAGTGGAGTACTCACCATAAAAAACAACAACCTCTCCAAAGATCACTACATGCTGATAGTTAAAGTGTCTGATGGAAAGTTCTACAGTACATCCATGGTCACCATCATGGTTAAAGAAGCCATGGACAGCGGCCTCCACTTTACACAAAGCTTTTACTCCACATCAATCTCAGAAAACAACATGAACATAACCAAAGTTGCTATTGTCAATGCAGTTGGAAACCGCCTTAATGAGCCCTTAAAATACAGCATCTTAAACCCAGGAAATAAGTTCAAGATAAAATCTACCTCAGGGGTCATTCAGACCACTGGAGTCCCCTTTGACCGTGAAGAGCAAGAGTTATATGAGCTAGTGGTGGAAGCTAGCCGTGAGCTGGACCATCTGCGTGTGGCTAGGGTGGTGGTCAGGGTTAACATTGAAGACATAAATGACAATTCTCCAGTCTTTGTGGGCCTCCCTTACTATGCTGCTGTGCAAGTTGATGCTGAGCCCGGGACTCTGATTTACCAGGTGACAGCCATTGACAAAGATAAAGGTGCAAATGGAGAAGTAACCTATGTCCTACAGGATGACTATGGCCACTTTGAAATTAACCCTAATTCAGGGAATGTTATTTTAAAAGAAGCGTTCAAATCTGACTTGTCCAACATTGAGTATGGAGTTACCATTCTAGCAAAGGATGGTGGAAAACCCTCTTTGTCCACATCTGTGGAACTTCCCATCACTATTGTCAACAAAGCAATGCCTGTGTTTGATAAGCCCTTTTATACAGCATCCATCAATGAAGACATCAGAGTGGACACCCCCATTCTAAGCATCAATGCCACAAGTCCAGAAGGCCAAGGCATCATATATATCATCATGGATGGGGATCCTTTTAAACAGTTTAACATTGACTTTGACACTGGGGTCCTGAAAGTTGTTAGCCCTTTGGATTATGAAGTTACATCTGTTTACAAGCTGACAATAAGAGCCAGTGATGCCCTTACTGGTGCTAGGGCTGAAGTCACTGTTGACTTGCTAGTCAATGATGTAAATGACAACCCTCCTATTTTTGATCAGCTCACATACAATACAACATTATCGGAAGCATCTCTTATTGGGACACCTGTTTTGCAAGTTGTCTCTACTGATGCAGACTCAGAAAACAACAAAATGGTACATTATCAGATTGTCCAGGACACCTACAACAGCACAGATTATTTTCACATAGACAGCACAAGTGGCTTGATCCTGACAGCACGGATGCTGGACCATGAGATAGTACAACACTGCACTTTGAAAGTCAGATCAACAGATAGTGGCTTCCCATCTCTGAGCAGTGAGGTTCTGGTTCATATCCACATCTCTGACATAAATGACAACCCTCCAGTTTTTAATCAGCTCATTTATGAGTCATATGTGAGTGAATTAGCCCCCCGGGGCCATTTTGTAACCTGTGTGCAAGCCTCTGATGCAGACAGCTCAGACTTTGACCGGTTGGAATATAGCATTTTATCTGGGAATGACCGGACGAGCTTTCTGATGGACAGCAAGAGTGGGATCATCACACTATCCAGCCACCGGAAGCAGCGGATGGAGCCTCTGTATAGTCTCAATGTGTCTGTCTCTGATGGGTTGTTCACCAGCACTGCACAGGTGCATATCAGGGTACTCGGGGCTAACTTGTACAGCCCTGCCTTTTCACAAAGCACGTACGTAGCAGAGGTGAGAGAGAATGCAGCTGCTGGGACAAAGGTAATTCATGTTCGAGCCACAGATGGGGATCCAGGGATGTATGGGCAGATCAGCTATGCCATCATCAATGACTTTGCCAAGGATCGATTCCTCATCGACAGCAACGGACAGGTCATTACCACAGAAAGGCTAGACCGGGAAAACCCTCTGGAAGGAGATATTAGTATTTTTTTGAGGGCTCTCGATGGTGGAGGAAGAACAACTTTCTGCACCGTGAGGGTGATTGTTGTGGATGAAAATGACAATGCTCCCCAGTTCCTGACAGTGGAATATAGAGCCAGTGTCAGGGCAGATGTTGGAAGGGGCCACTTGGTCACTCAAGTTCAAGCCATGGATCCAGATGATGGAGCAAATTCAAGGATTACATACTCCCTCTATAGCGAGGCCTCAGTCTCGGTGGCTGACCTCCTGGAGATTGATCCTGACAATGGCTGGATGGTCACAAAAGGCAGTTTTAACCAGCTGAAAAATACGGTACTGTCGTTCTTTGTAAAAGCGGTAGATGGAGGCATTCCAGTGAAGCACTCCCTCATTCCCGTGTATATCCATGTCTTGCCCCCTGATACATTTTTGCCTTCGTTCACCCAGTCTCAGTATTCCTTTACCATTACAGAAGACACAGCCATCGGGAGCACAGTAGACACCCTGAGGATTTTGCCCAGTCAGAATGTCCAGTTCAGCACAGTTAATGGGGAACGGCCAGAAAATAACAGAGGGGGTGTCTTCATCATAGAACAGGAAACAGGCACAATTAAGCTTGACAAGCGCCTTGACCATGAAGCTATCCCAGCTTTCCACTTTAAAGCAGTAGCCACTATTCCCCTGGACAAGGTAGATATCGTGTTCACTGTGGATGTAGATATCAAGGTATTGGATTTGAATGACAACAAGCCAGTCTTTGAAACTTCAAGCTACGAGACTATCATAATGGAAGGGATGCCTGTCGGCACCAAACTCACACAGGTGAGAGCTGTCGATATGGACTGGGGGGCCAATGGGCAGGTCACTTACTCCCTCCACTCAGATTCCCAGCCCGAAAAGGTAATGGAGGCATTCAGTATCGACAGCAACACAGGCTGGATCAGTACCTTGAAGGACCTGGATCACGAGACAGACCCCGAATTCACCTTCTCCGTGGTGGCCTCTGATCTTGGAGAGGCCTTCTCTCTCTCTTCCACCACCTTGGTTTCTGTTAAGGTGACGGATATAAATGACAACGCACCAGTCTTTGCCCACGAGGTGTACCGAGGGAATGTGAAGGAGAGTGACCCGCCAGGCGAGGTGGTAGCCGTCCTCAGCACATGGGACAGAGATACATCTGATATCAATCGCCAAGTGAGCTACCATATTACAGGTAAGTCAGCACCCGCGGTTTTTACTGTGTGCTCTGCTTTATAAAGAAAGATGGGCGATGGCTGACGGGAGTAAGAGTAGGCGAGAAGAAGGGAGATTAGATGAGGAATTGAGGGTGACCAAGCCTCTGGGGCTGAGTAAAGGATGTCTGAGCAGCCTGGGGTTTTGCTTGCTGGCTGTTGTTAACTCAGCCTTAGTTTGGGGTTCACAGGTTTGCCGACAACATATTAACCAGATTGGCACCTAGTCCTTGTGTCATTTCTTATCGTTTAAAAAGGAGTCCAGCCAAATATCTCAGTTGAAGAAATGAAAATAACAGCTCTTTTTGGTGGGGAGATATGTTTTTAACTGTATTCCTTTGTCCTACCTTTTTTTGTTGTGCTAAGGAAAACAAACATTGGGGCCAGGCACAGTGGCTCACTCCTGTAATCCTAGCTCTCTGGGAGGCTGAGGCGGGAGGATCACTTGAGGTCAGGAGTTAGAGACCAGCCTGAGCAAGAGCAACACCCCGTCTCTACAAAAAATAGAAAATTTTGCTGGGCATGGTGGCACGCACCTGTAGTCCCAGCTTCTCAGGAGGCTGAGGCAGGAGAATCGCTTGAGCCCAGGAGTTTGAGGTTGCAGTGACCCATGATGATGCCGCTGCACTCTAGCCAGGGCGACAGAGCAAAACTCTGTGTCAAAAAAAAAAGAAGAAAAGAAAAAAAAAAGAAAAAGAAAAACAAATAGCTTAATCTCAGTAAGCTTCACGTACAAGTTTCTCCTGGTCATAAAAACACATATGCACACACATATACAAATTAGAGGACATCGTTTGATCTTTCACAAAGAAATCCTAAATTATAACTCCAAATCAAGGGTTATTTCTTCTGACAACTGGATTTTCTTAGCTCCTTTTTCTGTCTTCCAAAATAGTAATAATCAGTTGAATGGGAAATCCAAGAGAGACAAAGGCGGTCACCAAGAGTGCACAGAAAATGTCACCGTTGCTCTGAGGGGCTGAGGATTTCATGTCAGAGTGAGAAAGGGTTGCCACTGACCAAGAGTAGCTTTGTGAGGATGGCTGGCCTTAAACTGAAATAGGAGAGTGTTGGTGGTGTGGCGGCAGTCTTCCTAAAAATTATTTGGGGGGGTTTAAAGCTAATATTTTGATGTTGTCACATTCAAAGGCAGAACATAAACAAAGTGCCAAAAGATTATAAAGAATCCATCAATACTTGCAGTCAGGTGGCTTCCCTTTAGAAAAACTACATTATTCAGAGTGAAAAATGAATTAATTAGAATGCCCTTAGGACACAGAATCTGATTAAGTATGTTAGTGGAAAAGTTAATTAATCACTACAGAATAAGATCCACAGTGGAGCACATGTGTCAATGCTTAGGGTTGCCACAATTTTTGGCATTATTCTTCTTTTTCTTTATGGAACTGTTCTCTTGGTGGCATTTTCCACTTGAAACACTTTATGCATTTTGTGCTTTACCTGACACCTTTGGTCATTTTTCATTAAAATATATATTTCTGCAGTTAAAACATGAAAGTGGTGAGGCCAGAAAGATGCGAGTAAAGCGTCACTTTCATTCATTTGCATTTAATTTCAAGGGAAAAAATGCTTCTTCAGCATTCTGAGGGATCCTTTTCTATTTGGAAGACTTGTTAAATACTCAACCTTAATTATTTATTGATAGTCTCTGAATTCTCAATGGATGATTTAAAAGGACCATCCCATTGACTTTACCAAAGTAATGAGTACAAAGTAGCTTAAAGCTACTGTTACTATTAGCAGAGCCAACCACCAACTGATTTCAATTACATTTAACTTTTGCTGTGGATGTAACACAACTTGGCTGTGCTGCCTCAGATTAACAAAGGACCATTAATCATTTTATGTAACAAAAGAACAGTGTGGGCCTGCCCTGAAGGCATTTAATAGAGAGGTTAAATTTGTGTGCACTGAAATAATACTCAACTAATGCATGATTGAGCCCAGGCCAGTGGTGGAGGAAAGTGATATCTCAGAGAAGACCCAGAACCTCCCAGAGCAGGGTTTCTCAGCCACACTGCTATTGACGTTTGGGGCCAGATAATCTTTGTTGTGGGGGGTTGTCCTGTGCGTTATAAGATGTTTGGCAGCATCCCTGGCTTCTACCCACGAGATGCTAGTGGCACCCACCGCCACCACCATCACCATTTTCCCACCAATGTGACAAGCACAAGTGTCTCCAGACATTGACAGTACCCCAGAGGGGGAAAGGGCACAGCCGTCCATAGTTGAGAACCACTGCCCCGGAGGAATGTGCAGCCCTCACCTTTTTTGCACTGTCTTCCCAATTTGGTTCCATTTATCCCATGGTTGCCCCACAGTGTTAAGGCCCTCAGACGCCCCCCTATCCCACCCCCCCGTAATCAAGAGTACAGTCTGGCACCCAGAGTCCCATTCCTGCCCACTCAATCTCTCCAGTAGGACCCTGATGTTTGCCTTCTGCTTTTAACACATTGACTGCCACACTAGGAAAAAAAAGTTTTTCCTTGGAGCTGCAGTGTTTTATTACAAAAATAGAATAAAAACTTCGAAAACAAAATGATCCTTTCTAATTTAATGAAAAATTTGTTAATTTTTATTGTTTTCTGTGCGTGAGCTATATGCAACTTGAAAAATATTTCACGCGGCTCCCAAGGTAAAGAGACGTGTGAGTTACACATGCTCCGCGAGGCTCCGGGCTCAAAACTGGTGTGAGTTAAATACAACTCACATGGCAGTTCGTGTGTTGAAGATTCATTATAAGTATGTGAGATGGCCCCACCTTTTCCATGAGATAGCAGTGAACATGCAATATGCTTTTCTTATGTGTTTGCTTATTGTCAGTCTTCCCCCTCCAGGATGTGAGTCCGCCATGACAGCAGGGGTTTCTGCCAGCTTTGTCCACCGCTGTAGCCCTGCTGCCTAGAGCAGTGTCTGGCCCAGAGTAGGTGATAAATATTTGTTGACTGCCCAAATAAATGAGATGGTGATCATCAAACCTGACTCCTAACTTCTTGCCAGTTGTCTTGCCCAGCCTTTCTCAGTGATTGAAATGACATTATTTCCCTCTCAGGGATTAGAAGGTCAAGGTAGTTTTTGTCTTCCCTCCTCTTCCTATCTTGTTCTCTAAGCTGCTTTTACCTCCTTGTAGTTTAATGATATACAAAAGTAATATTGCTGGGACCACTGTCAGTGCTTCAGCGTCATAAAAAGCTATTCCACTTTCTCTCTTCTCCTTTTCTTCCATTTTCACCAGCTTCACTCTGATAAATTTGATCTAATTGCAGTGCTTATCTTTGAACCACTCCTTAAGTGACCCCTCCTTAGGGCTATTTAATACTAATGGGTCTTCCCCTGTCATGTAAACTTCCCTCCCCCAAATCCCAATCCTTATGAGAGGAGCACAGCTGTATGATGAAGCCTTCATTAAAAGATTCCTTAATAGAACTAACTGCCTTTCCTTGATTGCATAATCAACAGCTAATGAAATTGTCTTGGTAACAAGAGCTACAGTGTATTACATCCTCTCTTGAGACTAAGTGGAAAGACAATTGTGTCATCCCAAGAAGAGGATTGATTGTTCACAGTTTGAATTTGATTGTCCTTAAGGGGAACTAAACAAGAGATCATCTCCAGCTTCTCTAAGTGGATTTTATTCTCTTGGAAAGTTACTGTTTACTTTCCACACAAGCCAAGCATATAAATATCCTGCTTTGTTGCAAGAGTGTCAAAGGGAGTATCAATATTCTTTTTTAATATCATAAATGATACAGTTGGATGGGCACCTGGATGACCCCCCATGGGCGTGGCATCTCAGGGTAGGTGTAGATCAAGGCATTTCATTGCACATCTTCAAAAGCTGTTTTTTTTGTTTGGTTTTTTTTACTGCAGGAGGAAACCCCCGAGGACGGTTTGCCCTGGGCCTGGTGCAAAGTGAGTGGAAGGTCTATGTGAAGAGACCTCTAGATAGAGAAGAACAAGACATTTACTTCCTCAATATCACTGCCACAGATGGGCTCTTTGTCACACAGGCCATGGTGGAAGTGACAGTCACTGATGTGAATGACAATAGCCCCGTGTGCGATCAGGTGAGATTTGGAGATGCAGCTCTGCTTTTTACTCTGCTTCTCTAAAATGACATCAAAACCCATTTCACTTTTCTTCTTAAGGCCAGGCAAACTTCTGCTCTTACCTCCAATTAGCAGGTGGAACCTAGGATGAAATGTTCTAAAAATCAAAAGAGGATAGGTCGCAAGATCAGGTACCTAATTTTACCCCCCCACCACCAAAAAGCAAAAACAAAGCAATGTCTTAAAATGAAATAATTTTTAAGTAATTCATAAAGAACCTATGACTTATTCTGTCTAAGTCACTGAAATCATAAAAGAGAAATGGACTGCTCTACAGGGTGAGATACTAGTTTTTATAAGTTTACACAACTGGTTAGTGACAATGTTGGTACTGAACATAGGTCTCCTGGCTTGTTATGAAGTAACCTTTCTACACTGTATACAACATGATGTCAACACAAGGTGCCAGTACTAGATTTTATTTTTGTTCTTACTGAAATCAAATCACAATTTATTTTTTCCTTACCATGTAGACCAGGAGACAATACTGGTGTCCTATAGCTTGGAAAAGTGTTACAAATAGATTTAATCTGTCATGCTAATACCAAATGTTAGTAGTGGCTCTTTAAAGATCTGAAAAGAATCCATAGGACTCATTAGGGCTCAACAGAATGGTGTACCATGGTCAATGTGTGATGTGTGTCATGGTCCAGAGGGGTGGGATTTTTATCTGTTTTCTTCACCACTGTATATTTAGCACCTAGAATGGTACCTGACACATAGTAGGTGCTCAATAAATATTTGTTGAATGGATGGACCATGGGAGTGGTAGGTCAGCAGATATGCAATGTTTCATAGTATATTGGGATATGGTTCTGTGGTAAAGGAAAAAAGTAGCAGAAGCTAAATTATAGAAATGAATTTTTAAAGAAGTGATATACAATGCTAAATATGGCCATTGTCCCACGAATACTAATAATTTAGTTACCTTTACTCACCTTTGCTCAGGTTGCTTATACAGCATTATTTCCTGAAGACATTCCATCAAATAAAATCATCCTGAAGGTCAGTGCCAAGGATGCCGATATTGGATCCAATGGAGATATACGATACTCACTCTACGGATCTGGAAACAATGAATTTTTTCTAGATCCAGAAAGTGGTAAGGTGAAATTTATTCTTTGGGTGAATGCTATTGTTAACCCATGAGAGGAGTTAAACTCTCATATGGTCTCATCACTAGTGGATAGTTAGTATACTTGATATCCTGGGGTGGAGGGAAAGTTTCCCTTCTGTCCTATCTAAAAGTTCACAGAGATGAACTGACAATAGACAGATTAATAGGAGAAAAGGCATACAAATTTATTTACATGCACATGGGCACTGGAGAACCAAAAATATGAGACTCAAAGAAGGGCCAGATGGTTGAAGCTTAAGAATCCTCTTCATAAGAGAGAGGGAAGTGTGGAAAATATAGGTAATTTTAGAGGGGTAGCAAACTATTTTTAGGGGAAATGAATGGACCTGGGAGGCAGACATTATCTTGTAAATGACTCTCTTAGAAAACTCAATGGGACCAGCAAACTGTGGGAAGGTAGGGAAATGAATTGCACTGTGGACAAAGGCTGTCCAATCATGCAGATAAAGTCTGCCGGGTCATTTCTTGGAGCTGTGTTCAGAAGAATAGATGAAAAGTCTGTTTGGGCTTGGTGATGCCTTTTAGTCTTCTTTCTCTTCTCCAGTGGTCAACCTTTCCTGGTTATTTGATGAGATTCCTAGGGAAGGGGGTCTTAAGGCAATTGCAATTTACACTTTTCCAAATTTCTTTTGGAAAGAAATTTCCTCAGTCAGATAAGGAAATTCCAGAGAGTCCCTCCCTGCGCTTGGGGTGGGGGAGAGAAAAACAAAGGAAGCTTAGAAAGTTCTTGATTCTGAGGCATCTTCTGAGGCTTTCCAATTCTTTTAATTCAAAGTGTTTGGTATGCCAAAGCACCGTACTTTGAGGTATTGTTCTCTGCGCCCCAAGAATATGCTCGGTATCATGGACTCTATTTAAGAAATAGTAGGAGCATCTGGTGTCCAAATACGGGTGCTCTGGACCACACAAACTTTATTTGGTTTATAAAACTTGCCTGGACTTTACCCACATGTATTAGCATCAAGTAAGCAGACATCTCTATTTGCTTGTTCTGTTTCTCATATCTGTGAGTTAAGGCACATGTTTATAACAGGTATAAATCAAGTTACATCACAAATACAGATTGCCACACAAACCAGACAGCAATGTGTAGGAAGGAGAGTTTTTTCATTTTGAAATCCCTTTTGGATCCCTTTCTGATTCTTACTAACATCGTTGTCTGGTTTTTATTGAACATTCAAGCTGTGAACCCTCAGATTTGCTTGCATATTCAGGTAAAATTTATAAGGTAAAAGGTTATATAAGCTAAAGTCAGATGCCTGCATTGAAGGCTAGAGCTAATGGAAAAGTCATTTTCTATGGAGGCAATTATTTTAGTGTTGTGAATTGAATGATCCATTCAATGGCAATTTTTAAATGAAGTGTAAAGATTGACTAGCTTGCATATTTCCAGCTGTGTTGGTCCTAGTGAACAATAACTAACTATTGAGTCTTCAGAAAGGTAGTGGCTCCTCCCTGTGCACTCCCATGTCAGTTGTGTCCTACTAGGAAGCCTTGACTTAGCTACATGGGAATATACTACTTAGCTATCTGGGCCTGGTGGTGATTTACTGCATAGGTAACATTTATTGAGTAGCTGGTAGACATAAAAACACTTTATGGGCTATTTGTGGTAAACTCCAAGATAAACAAAACAAACCATGTCCAAGGGATATTATAATCCAGTAGGGAAGACAGACCAGTAAACCAATAGTAATGATAATGCAAGACAGAAATGAAATGAGTGCCCAGGAGAAATATAAGAGGAGCTATACCTGGGCACAGAGGAGGAAGTAGCTAATATTCTGAAGAGAGGAAAGAGGAAGTTGTTTTAAGGAAGAGCTAGCATTTGAACTGAGCCAGGAGTCTCGTAGCTAAAGCAGGACACTGTAGGTTATAGGGACAGCATGAGCCAAGAGCACAGCACATCCAGGAAATGTAATGTACAAAAGTGGCAGGAAAACAACTTTAGGCCAGATCATGGAGGGTCTTGAATGTCCCACTGAAAAGCCACTGGATGCATTTTGAAAAGGAGAGGGAAATGACCCAACCTGTGTTGGCGAACTGGCTGGCTGCAACAGAGATGCCATAGGAGTAACTGCCTTATACATATAGGTATCTTGATCTGAATAACGTCTGCTAATTTTATTTAAGAGTAATAAAATTTCATGAGTCATATTTTTTACCAAACAGCATTTATTCAGGTTTGTCACTATACTTGTTATCATTATCTGTTGAAACTTAAACAACAGAAAAATCTCCACAGGAGGTAGTATCCAGCACCAGTACAGCAGTTCCAGAGGTTATAATGCAGACACAACCTACATTCATGCTGGTTGCCAAGTCACTGCTTCTCCAAGCTCCTCAAGTTTGTCTCCCACCTGACCCTTCCCCCAGTACCTACAGGCCCTTCCACAATCCAGCAAATAAAGGGTTAGCCCTGGCACAGTAGTGGTCCTTCAGACCCTGTTGTGCTAAAGCCAGCCTCTGTTTTGATTGCCTGTTTTCCCCTAAAAGATGGAATAAAAAGTGAAGTATCCGGAAGCAAAGAGACTGCCCTTTTGAGTCTATGGGTTGTTGACAGTATTGACCATCAGAGAACTAGAGATGCTGGTCTATTTTCTATGCTTTTTCTGGAGATATAGCAGAAATCCAGAGGCTGATTTTCAGAGTAGATCTTGAGAGGTCTGAAGAGATATGGGACTCCTCCATGTAGCCAAAAGAAAGAGCCCCTGATACCAGAGGTTTCACAAAGTGACTAATTAATTTGAAAGTCATGAAGCTGGTTTCTTGCTGCATCCAGAATCCCATAACTTTTTCCTGATGTCTAAAAATAATTAAATTTTCTGTATCTTTCAAAGTATGGGGTACTTGGACCAAATGCTATTGGTCCTTCCTGTATTGGGAATTCTTTATATGATTGATCCTCTGCTCTTCAAAGAAAGATGGTTTTTGAAAAGCCAGACCAATCATGCTGCCATTTACTTTCACAGGTGAGTTAAAAACCTTGGCTCTGTTGGACCGGGAGAGGGTCCCTGTGTACAACCTGATGGCCAGAGCCACGGATGGGGGTGGCAGGTTCTGCCAGTCTGACATTCGCCTGATCCTGGAGGATGTGAATGATAACCCCCCTGTGTTTTCTTCTGACCACTACAATGCCTGTGTCTATGAGAACACGGCCACCAAAGCTCTGTTGACCAGAGTTCAAGCTGTGGACCCTGATGTTGGTAAGTCAGTTGCACTGACCGGGCCTCTCCCTGTTCCCACATTGGACACATTGTCGTCAGGTGCTGCCTTTCCTTTAGTTTTGAGAACCTTCATCAGCCCCCTTGGTTCCTCGCCATGAGATTACATAAAACTACATTTCAGCACTTCTGCTGATGCGCTTCATATGCCTGAGAAAACTCTGCAAGTTATCCTCCCTCCTCTTTCTAGGGTTTGAAGAAGAGATACTATGAATTCTTTTACCTTATAGCAAAGGGTTTTAGGTTGGTTTGTTTAAGATTTTTTGGTGTGCGTGTGGTTTTTTTTTTGACCTTTTGAATAAAAATGATAGCTTCCTTACTTGCCCATTCCTCCTAAACATAGTTAAAATGCTGTGTTGTGAGGCAGGGAGAATTCATTTCCATTTCTTTGAAGAATTGCATCACATGCTTCAGCTGAAATATGACAATCTCGATTTATTGTAGTGCCCCATAGTGCAAAGACCAATTACTAAATGTGCTGCCAGTCCAATGTGGATTTTTTAAACTGCCGTTTTCCAGAGTATTTTTGTCACATATAAACTGACATTACTAGGAGGCAGAGTAGGGGTGGGGGAGATAAGGAATTAGAATCAAAAGTTGCTAATAAAGTTTGTGTTCAAGTCCACTTTACATAATGAGATGGTGAGTTAGAAAAGACTGGAGTTAAATGCTAGGTAGACCTTCTGAGAATGCATAAGTTATTGAGGTGACTACATGATGGAATATAAATGCGAAAGAGCATATAGACAGTCTCTTGGCTGTGCATTTTAAGAGCTGTAAATCAGAGGACTAGGGAATGATGGGGTGTGTCTGCTATGCTAAACAGGCCTTTATATAATTCAGTGTCTTATTGCTTAATTCTGAATTGAAAGAAAAATTATTGGACTAATGGAAAAGTAAATACATGATAATTAGTTGAAAACAAACGTAGAGCCCAGGGTCTCTGCATATTTCCCCTTAGAGAAATTAGTGGCTACACTTTGAATTATTGCTTTTAAGCTCATTAGCATAATTTTCGAGGCTGAGAACCAACCCTTTTAAAGGCTGTATATTACAGAGCTTTGTGAAAAATGGCAAACAGGAAAAGATTCTTTTATTGACATATAATTATGTAATACCTACAAATACTCTTTTTTAAAGGAGGATTAGAAAACATTCTCTGGACTCTTATTAGCAGATGACTTTCAGGGGAAAAGAGGACAGAATTAATGCAAATGAATCTCTTCATCATTTTAAATTTGATTTTGAGAATGTATAATTAGGCCGCAGATTAAATTTTAAAAGCTGAAAGGTTGGAATTTTTCTACTCCCTTTACGAAGGAATTGGGTGTGTTCAAGCTACTAGAGATTGGACACAGAAGTCTGATTAGTGCACATGGTGTTGTTTCAGACAGTGTGGGGGTGGGGTGGGGTGTTATTGACTCACAGACGCTGAGCTTGGAGCTATTTTGCAAGTCATAGTGAAGAACATGCAGTTAGCTATGTCTTTTCACTTCCTTTGAGTCAGATGGCCAGGCCAGGAGTTCGAGAGGACAGAAAGTCTAGGCTCTGGGCATTTAACAGGGCAGAGATGATAAAGACTTTAAAGGACCGAAACCGGAATGAGGACCTTACCAGCACCTCGATCTGCTTATTTGCGATAATGAGTAAAAGGCTTATGTTTAGAGCATCAAATAGAACAGAGGCTATGGGTGCTGCTGATACCTATGTATAAAGTGTATTCACCAGGCCATGGTATCAGCCTCAGGAAAACCCTAGCATAAGACTCCAGATTCTGGTTCATTTTCTCAGTTTTTATAAAAGGTCTCCTTTAGCTTTAAAAAATAGAAGAAAATAAAAGAACTAAGATAGCTGGAGAAGAACAAATCAACACTTGTAAAAACACAAGCTATACCACCACACCACTCTGAGAAAGAGGTGAAGGTCTTGACCAGAGCTCTCAGAGAATTCCAGTAGCAGCAGTATAAGTCCAAGCCGAGATCAAACCCCTGGCTGTCAATGATTGGTGGCTTATGAAATTGCAATTAGCGGCCTGATCAGACCACTTGCTGTCTCAAGAGTGACCATTTCTCCATCTTTCGTAAGAGGTCACAAATAAGTGTGAGCTGAGATCACCAAGTTATTGAGTGGGGAATTCATCTTGGGGCCAAACTGAACCTCTATCCAGAAGCTGAGTTGGCAAATGAATGGTTGTTAGGCTGAATATAGCCTTCCAATAGCTTTAGTTTGCCTTGCACAGTGTTCAAAAAAGTGTGAATTAGTTGTCAATATTTAAAAGTCATATTTCTATTAGAAATATAGATTTCCAACACTTTATGGGAACAACAGCACTCAGAAGACTCAGCAATTGCAGGCGCACAGGTCCCTCCATGGCAGGAGCTAAACAGCGGCTGCCCCCTTGACATCCACCACAGCTCTCACTCTCCCCCTTGCCAGCCATGTCACTTACTTGAGTTACCTCCTGACTTGTTTGCAGCCCCTTTTCTAGTGTGACAAGGAGACGTCTGGTTGTTTTTGAACTTTTTATTTTGAAATAATTGTAGGTTCACAGGAAGTTGCAAAGTAATTGACAGGGAGGTCAATTGCTCCTTCCACCCAGCCCTTACCCAAGTGGTGACATCTTGCCTCACTGTAGTACACCATCAAAACTAGGAAATGACACAGGTACCATCCACAGAGCTTATTCAGATTTCAGCATGCACTTGTGTGCGTGTGTGTTTCTGTGCAGTGTTGTCACCTGTGCAGCTGCATGTAACCACCACCACATTTGTCCATCACAAGGCTCCTTCCTGCTGCCCCTTTAGAGCCGCTTTCACCTCCCCCTCGCACCTCCTTCCCCACTCCTAACCCACGGCAATCACTAATCTCCATATCTATAATTTTCTTATTTCAAAAATGCTATTTAAATGAAATCACATAGTTTGTAGGCTTTTGAGATTGGCCTTTTTTCACTCAGCATAATTCCCTTGAGATTCATCTGAGTTGTCAAATTGGTGTTTGATCCTAGTGAGGAACTTTGGCTGCATTTGTGTAAATGGCAGGGACATTTGATTCATGAAACTTCTTTCGTTAAGCAAATTCCGTTACCTGAAGTTGTAAATTATTTCACCAGTGTGATGATCTGAATGTTTGGGTCCCTCTAAAATTTATGTATTAGAATCTAATCTCCAATGTGTCTATATTAAGAGGTATAGGTTTTGGAAGCAATTAGGTCATGAGGGTAGAGCCCTTGTGAAGGGGATTAGTGCCCTTATAAAAGAGGCTGGAGGGAGCCTGTGTGCCCCTTCTGCCATGTGAAGGCACTATCTGTGAGGAATGTGTACCCAGCAGACATCAGATCTGCTGCTGCCTTGATCTTGGACTTTGCAGCCTCCAAAACTGTGAGCTATAAATTTCTGTTGTTTATAAATTACCCAATCTAAGGTATTTTACTATAGCAGCCTGAATGGACTAAGACAGCCAGTATTTGACTACATTATATGCTAGGTCACTATAAACTGCAGAGAAAAGACAAGAATATATGAATCTGAAACCGTATTCTGTAGTGTAATGAATTCAAGCCTTTACTATGACTTACTAAACCTTCATATCCTGATTTTCTAATTTTAAAATATATTATTGCTTTTAGCCAAACGACTCTTTTCTATAAATGATACATAATGAACCAACATTACTGTTAGAGTAACTGCCTAGGTCAGAAATAAAACAAAAACAGAGGAGGACAAAATAATTTTAATTTTAATACCCTTATGAGTTCTAAAAAATACTATGGCAACTGTCTAGATTTTACCATTAAGTTCTTAGCTTTCCTGTCAAATGGGAATATCCTTGATCCCATAAACTAGTGACATGACTTCATGAGCCAACATTTATAAAATTGTAATCTTCTCAGTGAAGAAAGAGGAGGAAAACTTTGTTGCATTACCTCTTTGGGGTTAATATCCTACTATTTAGTCTACTTGTCAGAGTTAGGATTTGTTCCCAAGTTCCCAATTTTGAGGGTTTTTAAACTAGCAAATGGAATATGAAGTGATAAGGATCAGAGCTAAAACTCTGTGACCATTTTAGGCAAAATGACATGAAAATAAAATGTACATTTGCACTAGAAAATAAGCCATAGCCTGTGATTTATTAAGAGGCCAATTTCCACATATTTGAGATGTGAGAGGACATGTTTTTTCTCTTATAATCAGGGACATAAAGAAAGGAAATGTTCTAATGAGCCACTCACTCCTTTCCTGTAAAATATTTCCTGCAAGGTTTGGAATTTTTTTCAGTGATTTCAGAGACTTTGAGGCTCAGAACACACATTACAGTTATTTTCCATTCAATTTAACAAATATTTAATGAGCCGATAGGAAACAGGCACCACAGAAGAAACAGAAAGGTTCTCAAAGATGAGGAATGCACAGTGACAGGCCTCGGGTTACATGCAGTAGTAAAAGGGAGGAACCAGGAACACACATACCCTTAATAAAAGGCAGAGCTCACAGAAGGAATAGGATTTCAACAGTCAGAGGTAGGAATGTACTCAGGAAGACAGGAACCAGGGGATAAAATCATAAAGTTGGGAGAGTGTGGGCCCAACTAAATAGGAGCACAGCATGTGGTCTAGGACTTAGGAGAGATGGATGAGACAGGAAAAGCAGGCCGGCCAACTGTAATTATTCATGAGGACCAGGGATTGCGTACTTAATCCAACAGGTGGGAAAGAACCACTGGGCACTTTTGTGAAAAGAAATAACCAATTCTGGGTTTGGGGAATGCTAATCTGAAAGGATCCTCTAAAATGGATTAGAACGAGGCAAACCAGGGGATGAGGAAGCTCGTAGGAGGGAACTGAGAAAGACCACAAGGGCCAAAATGAGTGGCGGCTCTGGGACTGATAAGGAAGAAGCAGATGAAAGTGAGATTCAGATTTCACATGTGAAATCTGTCGATTTTGGCAACTGACTGGATGAAGGCAAGGTAGTCAAGAACTTGGGTGCCAGGGGAAGGTGCTGCAGGAACGGAAACAGCATAGGTCTAAAGTAGGACCTGGTGTACAGAGAAAGATGAAGACCTGGGGACATATTGGAAATTAAAGAAAGAAGTCAGGAATAAAGATAAGTTTGCTACTCATGACATAACAGGGAGGTCTTACCTTCAGGGGGTTTACAGTCATGGTGGGAAACAGGCATGCACAAAGGAGCATTCCAAGAGAAATATGAGAAATGTGGTAATGCAACCACATCTGTAAAAGTGGGAGTTTTGTAAAGATTAGCCAGAGAGCACATGCAAAATGCTACACAGGTCCCTGTGGGAACATTGAAATGAAAGCAATGAATTTTCAACTGGGGCAACTCAGGAAGGACTCACAAAGTGGTATTAGCGTTTAAGTTGGGACTTAAGGGTTGAGGCTTGGCTGAGGTAATTTTTTTAAAGTCTCAGTGGCTTCATACAGCAAAAGTTTAATTCTTGCCCAGTTGAAGTGCCTGTCAGAGGGAGTCCATGCAGCGACTCAGAAATCTGGTCCCTCCATCCTGTCATCACCACCTTCTTGACCTTTACCTTCCAAGGTCACTGCAGCAGGGGGAGAGAGGGATGAAGGCAGCATGCCGGCTCTTAGCTGCCTCAGCCGGGGAGAGACCATGTCACTCCGCTGCTCCCCACTGCGCAGGAGGAGTTGCACAGGCCAGCCCTCCTGCATGTAGGGGAGGCCATGGGAGATTTGGTGAGTGCTCATTGTCTCTGCCATGATGATGAAAGCAGGAAAGGGCATCTGTCCCAGCAGGTCCCAGAGAGGTGGGAGAGGGTGCCATCACTCATATGAGTAGGCAGGGTTAGCCTCAGCAGCAGGAGGGACCACTGGCCCTTAGAAATGAAAGAGAGAAGCAGAAAGGAAAGAGCTGAAACCCAAAGGAATACCCTCAAAGGAAGGTGCAGAGGAAAAGCGAATGCAAGGCACACACCTGCCTTCCTGAGACAGTACTCCCAGCCGCCTCTGGAGGCCAGGCCACAGGGATGCCCCAAGGAGCACATCTCCCAGTAACCAGATGATCAAGGGCCCACATGGGTATGGGGAAAGCCCTAGAGGATTAGTGCCCTGTGACCTCGGGTAACTCTGGCCTCCCTCAGCCTCAGTTTCCTCTTCTGTGAGAATGACAGTAGTGATGTCCCCTTTGCCAACCTCAAAGGGTCAGTGTGAGGCCCTCCAAAGAGTGCATGAAACAGCACTTGGAACTCGTCAGGCCACATTTTCCCTCACTGGAGTTAGATCTGTCTGCTGTGAGCTCCTGAGGCACCTCAGGATTATCCTGGCATGCGACTGTTTGCATGTCTCTTCTCCACTAGTTTTGAACCTTCACAGGCAAGCTCACTGCGTAATAAGAACTTTAAATGATAATAATCATATTATGGCTAATAATGTCTACTTTTGGAGCTTCTACTCCATGCCAGGCACTATGCCAAGTGCTTTAGATTATATTATTTCCATTTCTTATAACAACCCTGCAAGTTAGCATATTTTTTTGTTCTCTTTAATATACAAATAAACTCTGAGGGGTTAAGTAACTTGTCGTGAGCCATAAGTTAGTGACAGGGTTGCAAACATTATGAAAGGAGCCATGGGAGGGTTGGTTCACAGATATCCACATAAAGTGATGCTGTAGCCTAGGCCGGTGGTTCTCAAAAAGTGGTCCCAGGACCAACAGTCTCAGCATCACCTGGGAGCTTGTGGGAAATGCAGACTCTGAATAAGAGACTCTAGACCAGTGGTTCTCCATCTTTAGTGAGCATCAGAATCACTGTGAAGCCTTGTTTAAACAGAGATTTCTGGACCCCTCCCACAGAGCCTCTGACTCAGCAGGTCTGGGAGGAGACCTGCTAATTTGTGTTTCAGATTAGTTCCCGGGTGGTGTTGAGGCTGCTGTTCCCAGAACCACACTCTGAGAACCACTTGCTTAGGGATTCTTAATACTTTTGTGTCACAGACATCTTGAGAATTTGGTGACACTTGTGGATCACCTTTCAGAATAATGTTTTATGACTCATAAAATAAAATATAAAAGGTTACAAATAAAATAAATTTGTCCAACCATTTTTCAAGTTGTCATACAGTAATATGAATTCTTTCTTTAATATATTAAATAACAAGATCTAGCACAGTAGTTCTAATAACTCCCATAAATTGAAGTAGTGGTAAGCAGAGGTCTGCACAACAACCATAAAGTAATATGAAAATACCTGTGATTCCTATTGGTTACAACATCACAGGTGCTGTTCACACCACAGTGATTTGTTGCCTACATTTATAATGGAATGCCATGCTAAATCCAGTTAGAGGTTGATGAAAATAGAGATGCCAGTTATTCCACTCTGTGGTAGGAGCCTCTAAGATGACGCCGAATGGTCCACACCTCCTGGCATTCACACCCCTCCCCTTGAGAATGGGCTGGACTTACTGACTCACTTTTCATTTGTTTGTTTAATTTTTAATTTTTAATTATTATAGGTATGTAATAGTTGTATATCTTTATAGGGTACATGTGATGTCTTGATACAGGTATACAATGTGAATTAATCAAATCAGGGTAATTGAGGTATCCATCACCTCAGGCATTTAACATTTCTTTGTGTTAGGAACATTCCAATCCACTCTTTTAGTTATTTTAAACTATACGCCAGCTTATTGTTGATTATAGCCACTTTGTTATGCTGACTCTGTTCTAATAAACAGAATATGGCAGAAGTGATCACGTTACTTTGGAGATTAGGTTATAAAAAGACTGTGGCATCCATCTTGGTCATGCTTTCTGTATTAGTCTGCTAGGACTGCAATAACAAAGTACCATAGACTGAGTGGCTTAAACAACAGAAAGTTATTTTCTCACAGTTCTAGAGTCTGGAAATCTAAGTTCAGAGTGCCAGTATTGATCGTGTTTTGTCAAGGGCTCTCTTTCTGGTTTGTAGACAGCTGCCTTCTCACCATGCATTCACATGGCCTTTCCTAGGTGCACTTGGGTCGGGGGGGGGGGGGAGAGAGAAATCTGTCTCTCCTACTCTTCTTATAAGATCACAATCCTATCTCATTAGGATCCCACCCCTATGATCTCATTTAACTTTAAGTACCTCCTAAAAGCCCTGTCTCCAAATACAGTCTCATGGGAAATTAGGGTTTCAACATATGAATTTTAGGGGGACACAATTCAGTCCATAACATTCTTTCTAGTTCTCTCGGATCACTTGCCCCTGGGGGGACCACAGCTGTGGTATTGTGACGCAGCCCTGTAAGAGCCCATGGGGCCAGGGATCAAAGCCTGCCAACAACCTCACAAATGAGCCTGAAAATGGACCCACACCCCCACCTCCATTCACGCCTTCAGATGAGACCACAGCCCTGCCAGACAGCTTGACTGCAACCTCATGAGAAACCTTGAGCCAGAGACAGCCAGCTAAGCAATGCCTGGATTCCTGACCCAGAGAAACCATGGAATAATAAATTTTTGTTGTTTTATGCTGTTAAGTTCTGGGCAATTTGGCATAGATCAATAGATCACTAATATGCTAGTGCAAGTTCATGGGCATCCTGAATTCTATCCATGTATCCTTAAGAATCCCTGATCATTGCCATTATTCTTCCACAGGCTGTGCTCTCTGAGGAGCAAGGGCCCTCATGCAGATCAGTGGCAATCAAAACAGGGCCCACCTTTGGGGAGGAGCGGCTCAGCCATGTGGGGAGCACAGGTGCATTGACATGGGCAGGAGAGGAGTAATGACATGAGCCGTTGGTGGCTCCTTGCTACTGCTCTCATGGATTCACAGACTCTCCCTGGGGCACCAGGCCTGCTTCCTGTGGAAATGTAGTCCTAGGAGATCTTAGAGATCTTAGAGTCTTAGGAGATCACTGGAAAGGCCCTAAGACAAAATCCAGTTAAAACCCTAAAGAGAAAACTGAGACCTAAGGACAAAGAGACTTTCCCAAGATGACTTCCTTAGTGGCAGAGCTGGATCTAAAAGGAGGGTGTCATCACCTCAGTTGAATGCTTTTTTCTGTATTCCCATAATTTCTGCTAGAAAATGTTTCAAAAGGGATTGATTCAATTCTGATTTCAGCCTGTTTTCTCCTAAGTATCATATATTCTATGTTTTTCCTAATGCCTTAGAAATTGGTACCTCCAAGCTGCATAGGTCAATGATTTAATGTTTATTTCTCCCTTTCCCAAAGCTCTGTCATTCTCTGAAGTGTTAAATCTTTGAAGGCAGCTGTGGGACTATTAAAATGTCAGTAAAAATTATACAATTCTCCCCAAAGACTGAGAGACATGAGTCATTCTCTGGAGGACGTTGTGGACGAAGCCCTTTATCTGTTGGAGATATCAAAAAATATAATCTTCTCTTTGAAGCCTTTCTCCAGAGAGCTCAAAAAACTTACACATGTAATCTTGCTAGGGAAAGAACAGATCTTGATACTCTCACCTACAGATGGAGAAACTGAGGTTCAAAAAGGTTAAGTGGCTTTTCCTAAGGCATCAGTTAAAAGGATAGTGATCTGAGCAGAGGGCTCTGGGGCCCCTGCTGAATTCTTTGCCCTCACCAGTGCTAGGGCACCTTCTGCAGTGATGCAGCCACATGGCAGGACCATGACACCTACCGTTTCTGTGTCACGTTGGCCTGTCACTTTGGGAACTGACATCATACGTGGCTTTGGGATGAGGCCTGATTAAATATCCCAGTTCCAACCCTGACTAGCTGTCTGACTTTAAAGGAGTTCCCCAGCCCCTCTGAACCTCCATTTCCTCTCTGGAGTCTGGTTATCAGCCTTGGCTGTGTCAGAATCCTCTGGGGAGCTTGTAAAAATAAACAGGCTAAACAGGCAAGGGTTCCACCTCCCAAATCTGATTCAGAGAGTCTGGGATGGGGCTGGACCTTTTTTTTTTTTCCTCTAGTTAACTATGATGCCTTTCTCCATTTAGGAGTCTTTTCATTTGACACATATAAGTTGTTATTATTACCCTTCTTAAAATCCAATTTCTTCTAAACAGGGGTCAAAACACTAGTTGTTAAAGGAAATAGCTAATTCCTTCCAGAAAGGGGTATCTTAGGGAAGTATTTTAGCACAGTCACCCATTGGCAAGGAATCCTGCCTTCTAGCAGTGGGTCACAGTGGTTCTTTCCCATAAGTGCTTTCGTTCACATGCCACTTCATTTTGTAGATGTCACAGGTTGATAACAGGCCTCTGAGCAGCTAAGGTGGATCAGCCCTGGTCCAACATGCAGTGCAGAGGGTGGATTTAAGGGAGTGCTAGTGTGGCTGGGAGAATTTCCACCCACCCTGGGCATTTTGTGCAGAAAATCCAAGGACCCCAAGCTTTGACTTCCTGCCTTTCCAGGGCATGTTGAGGCTCAGTGGAATGTGCTTATCAGCCTCGCTGCGGGATATATCCTCTCACTTCACCTTGTGAAGCTTCCTTGACAGGCATGATTATGTTGTCCATCACCTGCCGGTGAGCTCTTTCAATAGCTTCCCACATATTACAAAGCGCTTCCCACCCACACACCCTCTCTAACTCACTCCTTCCAATCTTTCTTCTTCTCACTCTGCTAATTTATCCATTAACTTAGGCCCCCAGTTTCTAGTTTCCTCTAGCTATCATTGGCCATAAAAGTTCTGGTAACTTGCAGTTGGCTCTGAAAATAGACAGTTTCAGCTCCTACCACTCTATACCTAGGATTCAGCAATACTGAACCCTTTACCCTTCTCTGAGTGTACCTTGCAGTTTCAGCATTGTTCACTCACACGTGTTCCCATCACCTGAAATACCCTTTCTTCCTGACATTTTTCCGCCTTGGTGCTACTGGCACTCCTGTCTTTACTTCATGACTCAATTCAGTTGTTTTTTTCTCTGGGACACTCCCTTGACCACCCTCTCCACAAATCAACTGTAAACATGTCTGTCTTCTGAGAAATGTGAGCCATGTGAGGCTGAAGGTGCTGGGGGCCATCCTTCTTTGTATCCCCATGCCTGCCATGCAGCGGGAGTCCTTTAAGTATTTATTGGATGGATGAATGAATCGATTCAATGGTCACACTTAGCAGCCCACACAGGAAACCTTTGAGTTTGATTGTTGGGTAGCAGTCCAGAGCAGAAGTTCTATGCACCCATAAAGATGGAGTTTTGAGTATTTAGTTGATGAATTAATTTATTTACACTTACCCTTCCCAGGCCTAGCATAGTGCCAAGCCATAGATAGTTGAAAGAGTTTATACCCAGGTGTCAAAGAAGGTAGTATCACCCAGCAGTGGGGTAGCTTTATGGGTGTGCAGCCTGTGCAGTTGAACAGAGAGCCCTTTGCTTGGAAGGGCCTTCTGCTTGGTTTAATGCTCTGCTGTGGCTGTGTTGAGCTTCTTAGTATTCTTTTAAACAAGGGGCCCTGCATTTTTATTTTGCATGGGAACCCACAATCTTGTTATCAGTCCTACCTGGCAGAGCTACTGCCAGTTCAGTGGGCAAGTCCTTGGGAGATTTTTGGTGCAATCATCGGGGTCTCTTGGAGTCTGTGACTGGTGCTGCTTCTTGTCTTTTTTGACTTTTCAAAATGCCAAGGGGCTTCTGACCGAAAGAGTTGGTATTCTGCCCATGGGAAGGTGCCAGCTTTGGTCATCACCCAATGAAGAACTTTTAAAAGGCACTTAAAGCAGAAGTAATTAGGGATTCTATTTAAAATTAATTGCCAACTTAAAAAGTAATTGCTAATTCCATGGGCCTCCTCATGGTAACTTTCTGTTTTATTTCATATCATCCAAAGGCATATTTCAAAAAGGAAAAAAGAGCAGTTAGTTTGAGCTGTTTCACTATAATGGGATTTTATTTGCCCTCCTCAAAGGATGAGAGAATTTTAGGCTAGCCATTTTCTTTGACTACTTAATTTAAGTGTAAAAAGTAGTTTTAAAAAAAGTTCCTTGAAATAACTTTGTAATGAGACCTTTAACAGAAGTGATTTTCTAAGTAAAGTCAGTGTCTTTCTGAGGACAAAGTAAAATGAGGAATGGAAATACCCAGAAAAAGAAGCCTATACAGTATGTATCTTGTCCTACAATTATTAGTATTTCAAATGGTATGCATGTTGAGAATTAAAACTGTCCTGGAAAATCACCTGAAAATTTGATTACTCTCAAAAATTGATATTAAAGAATTATTTTCCATGTACGTGATTTTTATAATAGCTCTTTTACTTATTACAAACATACTCTGTGTCCATTGTGTGAAACCTAGAAGGATAAGCAAAAAGGAAAAGCAAGTCACTTTTAGCCATGGTTACCATTTTGATAGAAGTACCTTTTGCCTTTCTTTTTTTTTTTTTTTTTTACAAAAATGGGCTCATAAACTGGATATTATTTTTAATCTGTTTTTTTCAATGCCTTGAAAACATATTTCCATGTCATTATATATTTTTACATTTTTATGTGATATTGTATATCACATAAATGTAATTTCAATATACATCATATGAATGTACCAGAATTTTTTCAACCAGTCCTAATTGTTGGAAAATTGGGTAGATACCAGTTTTTTCCACAAATGCAAACATCTATGTAGCAATAGCTTTTATAGATCTAAGAATGTTTCATATACATTTTTAAATGTTAAATATTCCTGATTTCTCCATGTTGCCCCCCTTTGAGGTTCTTTCATTCTTTTAACACATGCATGTGCAATGGGCATATATGTGCAGTATGTGCATCACCTGCATACATTGCATTAGCATGATCTTGTACTTACTTTGGTCCTCAGGTTGTTTCTTCTGCAGTTCAGCATTCATTTCTTTCTATGTATTCAGTACTGAGGTACAAAGATGAATAAGACACAGTGCCTTTACTTAAGAGGTGCATAAATCTAGTGGGAGAGAGGAAGACATGCATATAACTAATGATAATGCAAAAATAGAGGCCAAAATAATATCAAGGGAGCTCAGAGGAGGAAGTAATTGGGGAAATTAGGAGAGCTGTTCCAGAGGAGATCCTGCAAAGGATATATAGGATTTTGACAAGAGAAGGAGGGAAGAGAACATTCTGAGTAGAAGGAACAGCACAAGCGTGGGCCTGGAAGGGTGGATTGGGACAATATTGCAAAGGACTAGAATGCCATTCTAATAAGTTTTTGCTTACATTTATAAGAAGTTGGAGTCAGTGACTATCCTGAGTAGATGGGGTAGGTCTGGATCCAGAGTATTAGGAACATAACTCTGGTTAAGTTTGGCCAAGAGAGGATAGACTCTGCAGCAATTTCCAATTAGGAGTCTCTCGCAGCAGTCTAGGCAAGAGAGGATGGGAGCCTCACCTGCCTGTGATACTTGGCCACAAGACATTCAAGAGATATCGCAGAGGTAGAAAAAAAGAACCCAGCATTCCAATTCATGTGAGAGAAGGAAGTTGGGGGAAGACATGCAGGAAACTATAAACTACTATGTCTAGTTTAAGGAATTCCTCATCAGGTTGCTAAGCTCTAGAGATACGGATGATATCTTTGGGGCTTCCCTTCCCTTCAACTTAGAGTAGTCAAACACAGGTGGCACTGGGAAAAATCTTTATTAAATGGAAGTGTCATAGCCAGTGTCTCCTGTGAGAAAGACAGAAACCTTCAACTTCTCAAATGAAACAACAGGGCCCACTGTCTTTTAAGGATAAGGCCTTAGCAAAGGAAGACAATGACATATTCAAGAACCAAAGCTTTGCTTATCATTTATCTTCAAAGGATAATCCTTATAGCTTTTAGTAAGAACATGACTTAATCACCAAGCCTAGGTCATAAAGACTGTGAAATCTAAACATACTTGTAGAATTTCAAGCGCTGATGAATAGGCATTAATAAAGCCAGGAGAAAGTATTGGTTCAAAAACAAGTTATTATTAATAGATTGCCAGCAGCATGGGATCAGGGAACAAACTGAATTGCAGTAGGACAGGAAGAAACTTAAAGGATGATTGAAATGTTCTGTATCTTGATGAGGGCAGTGGTTCCATGAAGGCCCATCAGAATTTATAAGCTGGACATTTAAAACGTGTTCATGTTATTATATGTAAATTATGACACCTCAGTGAAATTGAGATAAAAATAAGTGATTAGAACCAAAATTAAAAGTGTTACTAGAGTTTGATTGTTGAAATTGCTTCAAATTATTTCTTCCTCAGATACCTACTCCATATAAATATGAATCTGAAAAGCCACTTTACAGAAAGTTAGTACAACCCACACTTTTTGTGTGCCACCTGCCGGCCAGATCCTTTGCAGTGACAGAGGACATAGTGGTGAATGTCAGAGACAAGTTCTGCAAAGAAGGAGTCAGAGCAGCTGCCAACATAAGATGCCAGAACAACCATAACATATCTCTTGCTGGTTCCTTAAGCTTAGGGTGCCTGATCTTAGGAGGAAGAGAGAAAATATTTTTTAAAGACTAGGACAAAAAAATTTCAATGTATTTTCTGTGTTGGTGACTTTTGCCATTTTGCTTCAGTGCTGATTCTAACACTTTTAACAATCTCAGATATAGAGCTGTTATTCTGACACTGGGTTAGATTAAATCCTTGAAGATGATCCTATCCCCAGGGGTTATTTCTCACTGAAGTGTGAGCGTCAGTATAACCATAAGCTATATGTGTGAATCCTAAGCATTTAACCAAAGGCATGAATCTGCTGTGTTAAGTTTTCTTCCCATCCAGAAGATTCAAGTAGCTCCTCATGATCCAGCTTTTTAAAATTTTTTGTGGAGATGAGGGTCTCACTATGTTGCCCAGGCTGGTCTTGAACTCCTGGCCTCAAGCGATCATCCCACCTCAGCCTCCTGAGTAGCTGGGACCACAGTGGTGAGCCACTGTGCCCTGCTTAATTCAGCTTAATGTGAATTTTTCCTTTGTTGATGTTGGCTCACTTAAGCCCAGGTCCAACAACTTAATGAGTAGGTATAGGGGGAAGGTCTGTTGGAAATAGAAATGAACCCAACTTCATTTGTTTAAGTGCTGGAAGATAATCTTAGACCTCACCTGACCTGAGTTCTGCCATTCTAAAAAGAAAGACCTAGTAAATGTAAGTGACATACCCAAGTACACTTGTGTACTTTGGGCGGACCATAGGCTAGAGGCAAGGTCTCCTGTCTTCCAGGACTATATACTACAATGCCTTCATTTTAAAGCATTTAAAACTTTGGCTTTTAGGTACAGTTCCATATTCAAAAAGTCCATCTTTCCATTTGGCCAAATTGAGAAGAATCTAGGCTCCATTTAGAAACCTTCCAAGGGAGAGAATATAGATGCCTTTGGCAACGCAATCAGGATCTCACAGCCTTCCCTACTATGAATTTTTATTTCATAAATAAAAATTTCCTTCCTCCAGCCCCACTCCACAAAATGCCACTACCTGTTACTCCCTTTGAGCAAATAGGGATTTTAGTCTTTCTCTTTTTCCTTGATTTTAATCCTCTAAAGGTCTGCCTGCTCCGTTTGCCACAGATAACATGCAGAAACTTCACTTACAATGAAAGTCATACCTCTCCTGGTAGCCTGGCATTTCAGCATTTAAAGAAGCTAAGTAGCTCCATCCTCATTAAATTAGGCTCAAATTGGAGAAGAGAATTACACACTTAAAAACACAGATGCAAAATGATGGATTAATGTTAAACCTTAATGTAACATATCTTGACATGCAGTAGGAGCGTTACACCAATTAGCAAGCAAGTCTTCTACTTGGGTTCATCTTTTCTGCTGCGTATGTAGAAGGGATGGCAGTTTGAAGGATGGCATTTATCAAACCCCTTTGGAGAGAAAGTTTCCACGTTAGTGACGTGACGTGCATTCATTTAACAAAGAGGCAGCACCCCATCACCTGGGAACACTGCAAAAACCCAGGTGCTACCCCAAAAGTACTTCCTCCAAATTGGCATTTATGCTTCTGACTTTATTTCTAAAAATTATTGAAATCTGTTGCAATTGTGTCTAAAATGGAGTTTAAAATACATCATTCTCTTTTCTTGAGAGCCAGCAAATCATAAGTGATGCCAGTTAGCAGGTTTTTTTGGCTTGGATTCCCCACCCCCACCCCTTTTCTGGTCTTGCTTTCATATTAGTCTGATTGGTAACAGAAAGGAGAGGGGAACAATAAATCTCCCAGTTCCTCCTGGTGTGAATGCCCAAGATACTGTCAGAAGCAAAATGTATGGGGACATGGGGGGAGTGTGGGTCAGCAACTTGGTGGGGGAAGGGATGGTTTTCTGCTAGGGTAAAGCAGAAAAACCCTGTTACCAAGTTTAAATTAACAGAATCTTCCCGGAGGGGAGCCGTGGTCTTTGTGTGCCTGATTAATGTCAGCCCTGTAAACGCAGCACTTCAACCACGGGGCTAGCCCGCTGAGCAGGATGCTCAGAGAACACAGCGTCTCCTGCTTAGGCGATCATAGCCCAGCCGAGTGCCTCTGAACAGGGCTGAAGAGAAAGCTGCAGCCCTGGAACACAGGTGATATAATTAGATTTCAGCTATCTGAATTTGAGGTTTATAAACTGTTTTGAAGTGCTAAGATCCTCTCATGAAAACAGTTAAATCAATCTTCAGAACCAAAAGTCAATCCAACCCAACCATTATTCAGTAATTTGTTGGTTGTTGATGGACACTTCCTGGTTGATATGTTTTAGCTTTAGTACATGTTAACATAAAATGTCCTTTCAGTAACTGCATTTCTTGAAATCATAGAGCTAGAGAACACCCTCAGACTAGAGGGTGTTCCGGTGAAGGAAACAGCAGAAGCTGTTAAAAGCACCTTCTCGTCTGGCCTTGCTGCTGCAGAGAGTGGCAGTGTGTAAATCCAACTCCTACCTCTCCTAACTCAGCTGGTCAGAGCTCCATGGCTTTCAGAACAGTGAGTTAGAAATTACCTTCCTCCCTAACTGATCTTTGGGCCTGATGAGGAAAAATGTCCAGGCACAGATCTGAAATCCCTTAAGGGGATTGAGCAAGGAGCCTAGAGAAAACAGGACTTAGCTTGTTGTCCCGAATGCTTACCTAAAAATGCGGGTGGCACCGGGCAAGTCCATCAGCCTTTGGTTAATGCATCAGTGAAATGGGTTTTGTAGTTGCCAGCACATGCTCCCATAAAAGACACGACATACATTTCCTGCCTACTCTTCTTGTTGGCAAGAGCAGTGTACCATATGCTGAGGGTGGAAGTTAAATCCATAGGGAATGTGTGTGATTTGAAAACTTATGTGGTATATTTATGTCAATCGCTGATGTGTTTCTGTAAATGTATTTTTGTGACTTTGAGAGGCATCCGGAGACCACTGAATCAGTCAAGGCAGCTTCTGGGGTGTACGACCTATTCTGACACCGAGACAGGGCTATTTGTTTTCCAGGTGCAAGCTTGATCACCTCTGCAACCCTTTGTGTATTCAACCCAGGAATTTATGTTGAAGAATTTAATCTTGCAGCCACTCCAAAAATAGCTGAAAGCATCCCTGAAACCTCTGCTCTGGAGCCTTGTTTCAAGGGGCAGCAAGAGAAGAGGAAGCCTTCTTGTTTCTAATCCCAGTACCAATAAAATCAGAGGATGATGTTTATACATCACAGGGTGGTTGTTTTGAAAGAGAAATAAAAGTAAATAATGAAACTCTGGAAAAAATGGACTCTCTGGAATGGAATCAAGAACAAGCTCTCAGTGCTGACCTTTTGGTTAAAGCCACATAATGCAATTTATGTCATCCCCTCCGGATATATGATTTTATTGGTTTGCTGGGAATTTAGGCTTAAGGGAAATTGTATATTGGGTAAGTAAAATGTTTAGCTTTTAATTGCCAAATGAAGTGTTATAATAGAAGGAAAAAAAACAAGGGTAGCACTCCCCTCTAAGAGCTTATATTCTAGGTTTCCATGATTCTCAAAGGACATTTTCAGATGGTTTTTGTAACTAAAGACCCATGACTAATAATTGTCTTGTTTAAGAGCATTTAGGATTAGAATGATGCTTTTTCATCCTACAAAGTTGTTACATTTTCCTTCTTATAAATCTTAACAACTAAAGTGAATTCGAGGTTTATAAACTGTTTTGAAGTGCTAAGATCCTCTCATGAAAACAGTTAAATCAATCTGCAGAACCAAAAGTCAATCCAACCCAACCATTATTCAGTAATTTGTTGGTTGTTGATGGACATTTCCTGGTTGATATGTTTTAGCTTTAGTACATGTTAACATAAAATGTCCTTTCAGTAACTGCATTTCTTGAAATCATAGAGCTAGAGAACACCCTCAGACTAGATCCTTTGCCTTCCTTGAAAGGGTCTTGGAATTATTTTTTTCCTCTATAGTTCCTTATGACCTGATCCATTCTCCTAGCTTTGCGTGCCATATGTGCATTGACGATGCTCAAGTGTATAGCTCCAGCTTGGCCCTCTCCTCTGAATTCCAGCCTCCTCTATCTAACTTCCTGCTTGACATCTCCATTTGGTCATCAAACACACATCTCAGACTCAGTCTGTCCAGACTGGGGCTTCTGGTCTTTCATTGAAAACCTGATCCTTCTGCAGCCCTCCCTGTCTCAGCTAATGGTGACCCTCTCTTTCCAGTTGCTCAGGCCAAAACCTAAGAGTCATGTTGGAAGCCTCTCTTTCCCTCACAATCCATATCTTGCCAGTTCCACAATCAGAAAACATTCCTTTCTCACCGCTTCCAAGTTCAGAATACATCCAGGACCCCCTCACTTCCCACCAGTGTTCTCAGAATAGATCTGGAACCTGACCCCTTCTCACCACTTCCCACACTGGCTCCCTTGTGCGTGCCACCATTGTCATTCCTGTATTCCTGCAGGAGGCTGTGGGCTGGTCTCCCTGCTTCCTCCCTGGCTGCCCTTCAGTCTGTTCACAACCAGCAGCAGGAGGGATGCTGTCAAAATCTAAGCCACATCCCATGACTGCCCTCTCAAAGCCCTCCAGGGACTTCCACCTCACCACCACAACCCCGCTAGAATGTAAAAATTTCCTCAAGAAATGTCGGACTCTTGACCATTGCTAAAACCTCTGGCACCTAGAATAGTGCCTGGGAGATTTTAAATAAATATTTGTTGAAGTAATTAATTAATTAAGTGATTAATGTCTACTTCTGTTTCTGTGGCATATCTATACCCACGCATCTATTAGCATCTGAGAGTTTTCCTTAAAGATTGTATATTAAGAATATCCAACTATTGCTGATATTTGTTGCCAATATTTTCCCAGTTTCTTTACCTTTTAATTTAGTTTTTTGTTTTTGTTTTTTTTACAAACTGAAGTTTACATTTTTGTAGGACCACAGTTGTCTGTTTCTGTAATGACTAATTTTCTTTGCATGGCCCTTCAAAAGTCAGCAAAGCCATAACATTCCCTTGCAAATCGTCTGGCCGTGTTCCTGTCCGCTCATGTTCTTGTGTCGCTCCCACAGGCATCAACAGGAAGGTTGTGTACTCCCTGGCAGACTCGGCCGATGGGGTCTTCTCCATTGACAGCTCATCAGGCATCGTTATCCTGGAGCAGCCGCTGGACCGAGAGCAGCAGTCTTCCTACAACATCAGCGTGCAGGCCACCGACCAGAGTCCTGGACAGTCCCTGTCCTCTCTCGCCATCGTCACCATCACCGTCCTGGACATTAATGACAATCCCCCTGTGTTTGAGAGGAGGGACTACCTGGTGACAGTGCCTGAAGACACTTCTCCTGGCACCCAAGTCCTTGCTGTTTTTGCCACCAGCAAAGATATCGGCACAAATGCTGAGATTACGTATCTCATCCGGTCCGGGAATGAACAGGGGAAATTTCGGATCAACCCAAAGACAGGTGGGTAAATAGCAGCCTAATTAGAATTTGGGGCCTCGCTGTATCCTGCTTCTCTGCCGAACACTCTCACCGCCCTTCTTGGTGGGCGGTTTTTCTTTCCTCCTACCTCCTTCACAGTGGGAACAAATCTGGTAGCAGGGCTCGCACGCAGACCCCAGAGTTCCCTCCCTCAGCACTCTGCTTCTAAGGATGGCCCCTGCTAAAGTTAAGCTCCTAGCTGTGGGCTTACTTGGCAAATACCTGACCCCCAGGTTGCCTCCAGGATTTCTAGGTGGGAGGGCTCGGGGGCAGCAATGTGGTTCCTGGATGGGGAGAGGAAACAGTATTTGTACTGCAAGTGCAGAGTCTGTTTGTTTCTCTCTTTTCTGTTTGCTTTTTTACCTAAATCATATGTGCATGTGTTGGGAAATACTCCAGGAGATGAGCCTCCACTTGCCACTGTCCACACTCAGACTACCACTCTGGTCACCTGCCAGGGCAGACATCAGTGAGTGGTTTGCGTGGTGATATGCAGCCTCCTCAACCCAGTGCCCCAAGTAGACTCTATCAGTGCTTTAGAACCAGTGCTGTGCTTGAAATGTGCTTGCTGCTCCTGGTCAGAACACTCGTTTCTCACCACACCCTTTTCAAGATCTGGAGGAATGTGTAGCATCACCTGGGGAAAAGGTGCCTAGAAGGAAACAAAAGAAAGAAAAATAGGACCCTCAGGCTTTCTTTTTATCAGTGAGTTAATAAATATTAGAGGGGCTTTGGGTAAAGAAAGATGGTAATTCAGAAAACAAGCTTGTATATCCCTTGAAGAGTAAACATACTCACTCTTGTACTTTCATAGAGTGTTTGGATTTCTATTTCAAAGCTCTTTAGTGTATATTCTCATTTGTTTACCAATTCCCCTGTGAATAGTCAAGGCAGTTCTCATTCTGCAAATAAGAAAGGTGAGTCTCTCACCCCTTCCAGCCTTTGGACATATTTTCCTAATCACTCAAGGAGCGTGCATGTGCTGAACAAGGTGGCAAAGGAGGTCCATTCTCCTTTGGATAGTCCAGCAGATACAAACAAGAAACTATCATAATTAGCAATGTTTATTTAACATGGAAAATATTCCAGATTCTTATTAAATTATTAGGTATTTCTCACATTTTCCATATGAGAAAAACAGAGCTTCAAAGATGTTAAATACTTTCCCCAATGTCCACTGTTAGTAAGTGGGTTATATAAGATCTGAACTCAGATCTTCCTGCTCTAATCTTGATATAATATAACACTGCTGTACTGTGGGGCTACAAAAATGCAAGAGATACAATCCTGGCCCTTAAGTGTAAGAAGGTGGAAATATTGATGGAGGAATTGCGTTAGCAGCTCCTCCCAGCAGTAACTCTGTTTATTAAGGTCATAACTTCAAATTAAAATGTATGGGGATTTCCCTCATTTAAATATGCCTTAGCTTGTCTAGTTATGGTCATGGTATATGTATACCATGGGGAAATGGTTAAGTACTATTTAAATTTGGCGGTGGCTAACAAGACTGGGATGCAAAATAAAGCACTAGGAGTGGTAAGCACTAAGAAAACTTACTAATGGGGGGAAAGAGGCTCTTGTTATAGATATGACTTTTGTGTTTCCCCTTAAGTAGAAGGAGCCTATTGGCAGTCTTAGCAGCTAGAGAAGGTGCCTTTCCAGAAATGTGAAGAGATGTGACCTTCTCATCAGTCCTAATGATTGTTTACCAGGTGGAAGCAAAGTAAACGCCCTTGAGAAGTGCTCTGCAGGCAATTCAATGACCACGTACAGAATGCAGGAGTGGGTCGCCTCACTAGAAAGGCTAGAACTGGGGAGAGAGCACTAATAGAGCCCCTCCTAGAGGTGGCACCCAGCTAGCTGCTTTCACTTGTTCTACTTGCTTAATTTAAACAACTCTGAGACATGGGCATTATCATCTCTGCTCTGTAGTTGTGGGCACTAAACTCATACTTAATAGTTGGCCACTGAGCTGCCTGATTCCTAGGTAGTTCCTTTTCGATTATGTCACTGTACCTTGAGATTTCTGAGATCTTTGCCCTCTTTGTGCCATAATAGTCTTAGATAAGCACATTATAACTTGGCAAGGCACCTTTGCAGTTAATTCAATTCAGTGAAGTCTGCAAGTATTTATTTGCTGACAAGGATGGGGTCACACAATCACATCCACACATCTCAGCTCATTCTTGGTCTTCCTGGATCTACCTGAGGAGTTGGGAGATACTTATCAGGGTTGCCTTTTCCTGTCCCTACTCCCTAGTTGCACGAGAGTGAACGATGCCAGAGATTTTCAGGCTGCTTAAGAGATGTTTAGGAACTGTTACAGAAACATGCAAAGACTTTTTCATTTCTTCAGTGTTGTGTTTGATGGATAGCTGTGCTTTCACTGACAGCATTAATCAGATTTCTGGAATGCTTTCAGGAAGGCATTAAATAAACAAATTCCTGAATATCTAAAATTCTTGGCTGGAGATGATGTTGTAAATATTATCACGATTACACTGTAGAACTGCTGACCAGTGTTTTTTCCGAATCAAATCTAAAGCTCCCCCTTTTTCTTCAAAGGGGGTATTTCTGTCTCTGAGGTCCTGGACTATGAATTATGCAAAAGGTTTTACCTGGTGGTGGAAGCCAAAGACGGGGGCACCCCAGCTCTCAGTGCCGTGGCCACCGTGAGCATCACCCTCACGGACGTGAATGACAACCCTCCCAAGTTCAGCCAAGACGTCTACAGCGCTGTCATCAGTGAAGATGCCTTGGTGGGGGACTCTGTCATTTTGGTAGGTGCCCGGGGGGCGGAGTGGGGGTCTAGATGTTCAGGACTAATCATCCTCAATAGAGTGAAGAAGTGAGCAAAATCGATCTTGGATTTTCTTCACATTTCCCCTTTCTGTGTCCATTTGTCCCCAAGAATGCTCGTCAGGCACTGGTTTTTGAAGGGCTCCTTCCGTGGTTTGTATATTAGAAAGGGTCTGAAAGATTAATTTATATCAAGGTGTAAGTGACTAATAATCATTTATCTCCCAGAAGTGTATATTTTTTGAGAAAACAAAAGAGACCATGCAATGAATCTTTAATGATGGCTCCTACTAGTTTGTAAACTTAGATGACAGGTTATTAGGTGGGTAGGAGGAATATGGTAGTGTTTTTTTATTGAAATCTATCGCACAGCTTGGTGAATATAGTTAATAATAATGTATTGTACATTTCAAAATCACTAAGAGGGTAAATTTCAAATGTTCTCACCACAAAAAATGATAGGTGTTTGAGGTGATGGATATGTTAATTAGTTTGATTTAATTATTCCACATTGTATTCATAAATCATAACATCACTTTGTGCCCCACAAATATATGCAACTGTAATTTGTCAATTTACAATTAAAAAATTATTAGGTTGCTAAGGACTAAAATCCCTCTCCCCCCGCCCCACAATATACACACCCAGACACACAAAGTAGGGCAGCTGTACATGGGAGCAAGTTTAAGATTGATTGGTCACTCTTAGAGAAGCCCTTTCCAGAAGGAATTTTTTCTAATAACAGTAGGAACAAGCTGTGAGTTCTGAGAACTCAGATTTTCTTAGACCACAGATTGCATTGTGGAAATGAGTCCCAGCCGCACTCTTCTTACCCATTCCTAGGCTGGACAGGTCCCTTCCATCCATGTCATGGCATCTCAGGCTGTGAGTGGACGCAGCCCTCTGCTGGATGACAATGCAATCTTTATACATCAGAGGTGGACTTCCCAGGCCCTCTCTCCTTCTGGCATTGTACAAGACCATTTCCATACATAAAAGTCCCAACATTACCAACACGGCACAGCAGACAGTGGGCAGTGTGCTTGCTGTGTGGGAAGGGGAACTTTCTCGGGCCTCCTTAACTTGGAAATGTATAGGTGTAGAGAATGCTTTACTCAGTGACAATTTTGTTTGCAAAATTGGGAAGGAATCAGGAAGGCATCCCTATCAGTTAGCTCTGGGTTCTATCCTTGCTTTCTCAAGCCCTAAGGAAAATCAGGCCTACCAAGCATCAGGCTATAGACAGGTAAAAATTAACATAGAAATATAATGGGGCTCTAGTCTTGGTGCTGGCTTCCTTCAGCGCTCTCATCATCTCTTGTGCTGCAGGTGTGATCACTGGCATTGGGGAGCAGAGCTCCTGAGAAAAATGTCAGAGCTGTTCCCATTTAAACAGACCTGGGACCCTAAGAATCAACCTCTTCTCTCTCTCTTGTGTCGTGTCTTTGCTTTGCTTTGCTTGTTTTTCCGTGAAGCTAATAGCAGAAGATGTAGACAGCCAGCCCAATGGACAGATTCATTTTTCCATTGTGAATGGAGATCGGGACAATGAATTTACTGTCGATCCTGTCTTGGGACTTGTGAAGGTTAAGAAGAAATTGGACCGGGAACGGGTAAGCTAGTTTAAGCCAGCTCCCTTCCCGTCCACAGCCTCCACTTCCCTGGAATCAGGGGCTCAGGCTCCACGAGTATAAATAGGATGATTCTCCATACTAAATAGTGATTAAATAGGGATGGGCTAAAATGCAGTATGAAGTATTTGGGTTAGACCTTTGAAAGAATTTTCTGCCAATAATAGATGCTTGTAATTTCTTACTTATGAAAGTTTTAAAGAAAAGGCAAATATGTGTCTTTCTGGATGGTTTGAAGTTCAATCCTTCCTAGAGGAAGGGGGCAGGAAAGTATCTTCAGTGTTGATATCCTGTGATCCTGTTTTTATGAGCAACTTTAGCCCTAGGTGAGCAGATACAAAAGGATCACCTGAAGGCATTTAGGTCAGAAAGAATGATCCAGAAAATTCCTCTGTCCAAAGTTAAACTAAGTTTCTAAACATTGTCTTTCTTGACCAAAAATATATGTCTTCAAAGAGAAATTAAATATAGAAAAAGATGCCATAGTAGTAATGCTAAAAAGCAGATAGACTCCACTGGTTGATACATCTTCACAATCCCAGAGATATTAACACTGATAAATAAGACAGATCAGTGGTGACAACTGTTGCTCTGAACAAAGGCCCAGAGCTGAGATACTAATCGGAGGGGACATTTAGCAATATTTGGAGACATTTTTGCTTGTCACAACTGGACTGGGGATGGTAATGGCTCCTACTTGATAGAGACTAGGAGTGCTGCTAAATATGCCACAACACACAGGTCAGCCCCCAACAACAAAGAATCATCCAGCTCCAAATGCCAGTGGGGCCAAGATTGAGAAACCCTGGTCTAGAGAATCAAAGTGAAGATGGTTGATCTTTAACAAAGCACAGCCTGAACCTGCAGTTCCTTGGAGTGTGCACAGAAGGAAGGACACACTTTCCTTTCACCTCTTTGTGCCTTGGCAGGTGTCTGGATACTCCCTGCTTGTCCAGGCAGTAGACAGTGGCATTCCTGCAATGTCATCCACTGCAACCGTCAACATTGATATTTCTGATGTGAACGACAACAGCCCAGTGTTCACACCTGCTAACTATACTGCTGTGATTCAGGTAAGCAAATCTTGCCTGCCAGGCACTTGTCCTTATGCATTCAGCTTCCTTCCTCTGCTGTGGTTTACTCATTGCAGTTTATTGTTACTATTACTTAATGTCAACTCATCCCTTCATAGGGCAGGTATGAGAAGAGCCTGATTCTTCTACCACAACTGACTAATAAACGTGGATAAGAGCTATCAAGGATAAGGGTCTTTCAAGTACCGGGTGCTTTATGTATACACCCCTGTCCCCACAATAACCCTGTGAAGTGGGAGGCGGACTGGCCCCTCACTTTATAGTTGAAGGAGCTAAGGATCTATGAGGTTAAATAGTTCACCCAAGATCATGCAGCTGGTAAGTGGCAGAGTCAGGATTTGAACTTGCATCTACCTTCTGCAAAAAATACTCTCGCTCCACAATGACAGGCTGCCTTTAAGCAACTTTGAGCTATTCTGGCAGGGGAGGGAGATTAATATACACCATCTCATCAGTCAAAGGGACATCAAGCATCAGGATAGAGCTGCTATTCATTAAAATTAATCTTCCACAAGCAATTTGTTTAGCACTTTAAATCCACCTGCTGTTTAAAATCAGAATGCAGGATAGAGTAACCAACTGCTGGTATTCTGCTATCAGAGAGAATGACTATTCTTCCCACCTATTTTTTATTCAGAAGATATTTCATGGGCACAATACTAGGTCCTGAGCTTCCTCCACTTCCCAGAATTTCTAGAAGAAGCTGGAAACCCAACTTTAGGAGGATCGGGAAATCCCCCCCCACAGAAGTACTGTCCGTGTGGAGGACTTAGAGGAGGCAGAGATTGATGTACATGTCTTGGAGGGCCACAGGTATTCTAGAGAATCAGCTCTTGCCTGATCCAGTTTGGCCTCACATCCACCCCCAGGGAGTCCCAGGGCTCTGCGGGTAGAAGGTAAGATGTGGTGGGCCAGGTCCGGAGGGTCTCTCTTGGCATGACATTGAAGACTTTGGGTCTGGCCACCCACAGCTGGCCTCCCCCTGCCCCAGTGCCACTGAGCTGTCCAGTAATCAGACAGGAAGCAGTCTTCAGGCTGGCAGCTACCCGCTTGTCCCCTCCCCTTTGTCAGTGAAATCTGATTTCTTCCTTCCCTGGTAGTGTTTGGGTTTTCCCCTCCTCTCTGAGGCTTTTCCCAGCAGCTGAGCATTCGTGCATCCTGACCCCTCGCCTGCTTCTACGAAGCTTTGCCCAGGTCCGGGCGTTTCTCCATTTCTGTTTCTCCGGGCTGCGCCTCTCCCTGACTGCTGTCTGCAAGGGCGCCCTCTGCCCCTTACTGCCTCTGTTTGCTAGCCCCAGAACAGAATGGGCTGTGCCCACTCAACATTCAGTTTTATGACACGCATCGATCAGCTTGACAGACTGTTTTCAAATGCACACCAGGAAGTCAGCCGTGAAAGAACCGAGAGGCTCGACCCGTGAGCCCTGGCCGGGTCCCCTGTGCGTGGCGCCGGGCCTGCCTGTGTTGCGTTACACCCTTCTTTCTCAGACAGTGACCCCGAGGGCCACATTCTCTCTCTCTCCCTCTCTTCTACGGAGGAAATAGCCTTTATATGGAGTGAGCAAACAAATCAATAAATCTTCTGTTTTGTGTGGTGCTGAGTATGTTGTCCGTGTGAAACATTAGTAAATCTGCGCTGGGCTGAGGCGGTCCCACGACTGATTCCGGAGGGAGACGGTGTCTAGTTTTTGATGACCAAAAGGGCACTTGAGAGAAGGAGCAAAATAAGAGGTCTTTGCAGTCCTTTCTACTTTCTCCTTCAAAAAATGTGCCTCCCTTTTCCCAACACAGAATCACTTCCTCATCCTAACACACAGTTTTCAGAAGACTAATTCAGCACACAAAACTTGAGTGGACCTGCCTTCCAAACTGCAATGTATTGTCTCCGTCTCGGAGACCCGAACTCATCTAATCCTTGTGTCTGTGTCATCAGGACGTCTGAACTAATAAAACTGCCTCAGGCCCAAGCCGTGGTAACACTGAAGTCTGAACAGAGTGGGGAAGGGACACCAATGCCTGAGCTACAGAGGATTTAATATGGCATTTTCAAAGTGAGGATAACCTTTGACCCAAGAAGGAGCTTTGTCTTCTCATTTTGGGGAAAAGGCAGAGAAGTTCTGCAAAATAATGTTTACATAATAGCATCAGGGCTTCCAAAAATCCTGACAAAGTTAAGGATTCTCTTTCTCTTCATTCTCAAGTTGAGAAGTATTTTACCCCCTTTCTCTTTCCTAAAGAAACATGGCAAAACTATGAGCTGGGGAGTGGGATATAAAACACCACTTTCCACCTGGCATATTGACTGGGAAGTTGCCACGATGCCTCCCCAGAAAGTCCAATGTTGTGACTTTGTCTGAGTGTTGGGCCTTAGCATAATTGTGTTGCAACAAGTGTGAGGAAGCTATTTAGGTAAACTCAGGGCATTGCCAGCTGACCCAGGACAAGGTGTACCCAGCACCATCCTTAGAACTTATAAACCCATTCAGCTCAAAGTCCTTGTGTTCTCACCTGCAGAGGATTGTCTCATGGGGCAGTTGTGGGGAGGCAGCCAAGAATGGGAAACACGACACTTAGATGCCAGCATGTTTTCAGAAGACAAGATAATATCACAGGGAATCCCTTCTGCTGAAAGCCCTGTTTTCTAGCACAGCACTCTCAGCCGGTAATGATGGGTTTTTTGTTTTGTTTTGTTTTTAATGTGAAGAGAGGTGTAATTTTATCTTCCTTTTTACTATACTCTTTAATACAGGAAAATAAGCCAGTGGGCACCAGCATCTTGCAGCTGGTGGTGACAGACAGAGACTCCTTTCACAATGGGCCTCCCTTTTCATTCTCTATTTTGTCGGGAAATGAAGAGGAGGAGTTTGTGCTGGACCCTCATGGGATCCTTCGGTCGGCCGTGGTCTTCCGGCACACGGAGTCTCCGGAATACGTGCTGTGTGTCCAGGTATGACATCGCTCTCTGTCCACATTGGGCTGTCTTCCTCTCTCATGCTTGTTTCTGTCCCCTTTGGTTCGTTTTTCTTTGTTGAGTAAGTCAACATAATTCATTACCACGCAGGAATGTTCCCCTTTTAATCTCAAATTCAATTTCACACCAATAAAAGTGGCCTCTGTGTGTGAAATTGAATAGGAAGGAAAGGAAGCAGCATTGTTCAGGAAGGATGTTCCTGTAGGGTGTGCCCAGCAGACAGTCACTGGGCTTAACTCTGCATTCTAAAAATTCCTGTGGCTCTAATTGACTCTCCAAAGACAACTCATTGATCAATGCTTGCTGTTTTATAATGAGTGTTATCTGCCACATTACCCCATTTGGGGAAACTACCAATCTCTGTCTTCATGACATTTAGCCATATCATGCCTCTGCTTGGTAGACCTTCCCTGATGAGGCAGGAGGGGACCAAGGACTCAGCTGGCAATGGCCTCCTGGTGTTTCAGTTCCTCAAGGTCATCAGCCTGTGTGAAATGAAAGGTGACACCAAGGCAGGTATGCCAAGGGTATGGAAAAGAGCAGGAAATGAGAAAGCCCCCAAAATTCCTGCATATAAAGTTTGTAAATACCAAGATTTGGATCCCATCAGTGAAACTGAGTGACTTTTTCTACCCACAGTTAGTTGCCCACAGAGGGCAACCTAGACTGATTATTAATGGTGGCAATAATAACAATAGTAATTCTTTATATTGGTATAGCATTGACTCTTGTATACATTATCTCATTGGCTAAATTAGAGCTTACTCTACCCCGTGAAACCTCCCAAATTAATGACTGCCAGCTTTCAGCATGTCAATGAACTCTTCAGTTGCCATCTGCTCCTCCTACAATATTATGTAAATAATTTTTTATTATTGTTTTTGTAGAGACAAGGTCTCTCTATGTTGCCCAGGCTGGTCTTGAACTCCTGGCCTTACGCAATCCTCCCACATTGGCCTCCCAAAGTGCTGGGATTACAGGCTACCATGCCCGGCCATAAATAACTTTATATTGCAGTGTAGGTACTCAAGGCAAGGAGAGATTTTCAGTGCCTTCTCACATAAGCTAGTCCAGGTCTTTGCATACCCTCTCTGCTGTTAGGGAGCAGATTTCACACCTTAGGTTTTGGAATCTCCGTGGAGGGCTCTTTCCCCCTCGTCCCTTATATTAAACTGCCACCAAGTCCTGTGTGCTCTTCCTTCACAAAGTCCCTGTGTACATCACTTACATTCCCTGTGCCACTGCCTGGCTGTGTTCTGTACCACCCCATCATCACACTACTGCTACAGGAGCCTCCCGGGTGATTCCTCTGGCTTCAGCCTTATTCTCCTCTGATCTATTCCTACACCCCTCCCAAATTAATCATTCCCCTTTGATTCCATCATTCTCCTAAACCAGGGATCAGCAAACTGGCCAAACCTGCCCTCAGCCTGTTTTTAGAATTAAAGTTTCGTTGGAACACAGGCTCACTCATTCATGTACACATGCTCCACGACTGCTCCTGTGCTGTAACGACCACCTGTAGTATTGTGATAGAGGCGGTAGAACCTGCAAAGCCTAAGGCATTTATTGTCTAGCCCTTTTCAGAAAATGTTTGCTGATGTCTGACCTAAAATAAAACTATGTATGGCCTCCCAGTGTTTGAAAACATAGGCCCTGCAGGCTGGAATTTGGCCCTAGACTTTCAGATTTGTAATTTCAGGGCCTTTCAGCAGACACCACTCTCCAGTCCTTCTCTGGCCACAGGCCCATTCCTCTGTCCTCTGACACCTGGTGGCTTCATGCCTTTCTGTCATCCTTCTGGTCTCTGCCATTGGAGCAGGCCACCTCTGGCCTGTAAAGTCCAAACGCATCACTGTCCTTTGAGGCCCTCCACAGTTTGACTTCAAGTTGAATCTAATTTGTTAAAGTTATCTCCTTCTACATGAACTTGCCATTGCGGTGTCTCTGGTTCACGGCCTCCGTCAAATAAATCATGTGATGATGGTAATGATAAAAATAACAAATTCACATGAACCATCATGTACTAAGCATTTCTGTGAGTTAGGCCTGTGTTAAGCACTTTGCAATCACTCACTTTTTTAATCCCCACAATACAAAAACCTGTGAAAAAACCTGTGAAAAACTACTACTTTACTATTTTACTCACATTAAAGGTATGAAAATTGAAGCTTAGAGAAGTTAAGTAACTTACTCAAAGCCAAACATGTTGTGGGTGGCAGAGACAAACGCAGGGCTGTGTGATGCCCAGGCTCTTACACTGCCTTCCACAGACAAGGACACATCTCCCCAGGTCCCACCTGGCCTGCAAGGTCCACTGCAGCCCCACATCCTCAGATGTCTTCCCTGTGGACCCCGTCCATGGGAGTCCCTCACCTCTGACTCCTTCCACGTTACACGTGGCAGGTGTTCAGTAAAGATCTGTTGCCAGAATGGTTGTTCCGTCAATTCTTATGTGAAGAAAGAAGAGAAACAAGGTTTATTTCAGGCTACTTATTTCTCCCTTCAGCGTGTCATTTCTAAACTTTGCTATGGTTAATTCCCACTTAAATGTTGTCTCTTAAATGTGCAGAAAGGTGCTATCTGGTCCAGTTAAAAGGAAAGAATCCAACGGAGAACAAAGATTTCTCCTCCAATAGCAAAGGCCACTTTACAAGGTTTCCCCTGCGGTTTCTGCCAAAATTAAAGCAAGGCCAGACTGACTGTCGTGGGCATGTTGGGGCTTGTAGCCCTCTGTCCTCCTTCCCTGTTCACCCCCACTGGCTTTATTGTGTTGACACATTTTATTGTCCATAGCAGAGTATACATATGGGATGGAAGGTGATAAATCACTCCTCTTCCTTAAATGCACATCCTCAGCATTTTTCAAAATAGTGGCAAGGGATGGAGGAGGAAGCAAATGTGGTTAAAGGTAGAGATATCTCCTATCAGAGGGTTTTTAAAAAATTATTATGATTGTTTTCTTAGAGCCTTGCCTTTCCCCCTCTTGGTTGTTTTAGGCAAAGGACTCAGGCAAACCCCAACAAGTTTCTCAGTCCTACATCCGTGTTCGTGTCATCGAGGAAAGTATCCACAAGCCCACGGTCATTCCTCTGGAAATTTTCATTGTCACCATGGAGGATGACTTTCCTGGTGGGGTCATTGGGAAGATCCATGCCACAGATCAAGACATGTATGATGTACTCACGTTTGCCCTGAAATCAGAGCAGAAAAGCTTGTTTAAAGTGAACAGTCACGATGGGAAAATCATTGCCCTGGGAGGCCTGGACAGTGGCAAGTATGTCCTGAATGTGTCTGTGAGTGACGGCCGCTTCCAGGTGCCCATTGATGTGGTCGTGCATGTGGAGCAGCTGGTACACGAGATGCTGCAGAACACAGTCACCATCCGCTTTGAGAACGTGTCTCCCGAGGACTTCGTGGGGCTGCACATGCATGGGTTCCGGCGCACCCTGCGGAACGCAGTCCTCACCCAGAAGCAGGACAGCCTGCGCATCATCAGCATCCAGCCCGTGGCAGGCACCAACCAGCTGGACATGTTGTTTGCCGTGGAGATGCACAGCAGTGAGTTCTACAAGCCGGCCTACCTGATCCAGAAGCTGTCCGGCGCCAGGAGGCACCTGGAGAACGTCATGCGCATCTCGGCCATCCTGGAGAAGAACTGCTCGGGGCTGGACTGTCAGGAGCAGCATTGCGAGCAAGGCTTGTCACTGGATTCCCATGCACTCATGACCTACAGCACGGCTCGCATCAGCTTTGTGTGTCCGCGTTTCTACAGGAACGTTCGCTGCACCTGTAATGGTGAGTGTGGTTTCCAGAATTCCCGCCCACCTCCCAAGATGTTAGGAAGAGACTGGGTTGCCATTCCTGGCACGCATGCATGCATTCACTCACTCATTCAACTCAATGTTAAGTGACCATCTACTGTGTGCCCAACACCCATGATAGGTGCTGGGGCTACAGGGGTAAACTCCCATGGAGCTGTGGCTTAGTGAGCAGCACAGATAGACTGACAGGCAAGCCCATGTGATGAGTATTATCAGGAGAAGTACAAAGTCCTGTGGGAAGACCCGGTCCAGAGAGAAGGTTCCTACAGGGGTTATCCTCTAGCTTGAGATAAAGGGCAAGTAGAAATTAGGGGAGGGGAGGGAGAGTGTTCTAGGCAAGAGGCAGCCTGTATGAGGAAGGCTTAAGGGTGAGAGAGGAACCTACACAGAGGAGATTGAAAGAGCTTTGCTCTCACTGGCAGGAGTGGGGCAGGAATGACAAATGAGACTTGCGAGCAGGCCCAGTGATCACACAAGGGCCATTAGCCAGGATGAAGAATTTAGAAATTATCTCAAGGCAGTGGGAGCGGTTGGCTGATGCGAAGTGAAGAAATGCCAGGATCAGATCTGTCTTTCACAAAGGGCGTGCTGGCTACAGAGGGGAATAGATTAGAGGGGCCAGGCCAGAGGCAGGGGGACAAGTTAGGAAGCTGTTGCAGAGGGTCAGGGCAGTGAGAAACAGGGGCAGATGTCAGGGAGCACAGTCAAGGGATAGATTCAGCCCTCAGAGCAGCAGGGACAGAATGGCTCTTGTTACTTGATGTAACTGGAGTCATTGAACCTTGACCTTTACTGGTCAAAGGCCATAGCTGCACATGCCCACAGTGGTCGGTGAGAAGCATTGCTCTCTCCCTCTTTTCCTCTCTCTGACATGTGGAGCCATAAATTCACTGCCTTCTTCTAAGAAAATTGCACCCAGAGTTTTTCTAGCCAATTTGAACTTGGTCCAAAGGGACCATGCCCAGAAGGAAGGCCATTTGTAAAACATCCCTTTAGGTAATTGGGGACAGGCAGGGCCCTTGGCCCCTTCCGTTGCGGAAAGTGCTTGGTCGCAGTTTGGAGAATGAGCTCATCAGAGGTAGGCCCTAGGGGTCACAGTTCCCAAGAGACATTTTGACAGCCTCCAAGCGGCCCAGAAGAGTGCCAGCTGCTTGCTCTGTGGAACCCGGTGAATTCCGTTTGTGTTCTTATCAGGTAGATGCACTGATGTCCACACCTGTTGAATATGTAAATTAGCTGAAAAGTAACTCAAAGCATGCATGGTAGGTGAAATGCATTTCTGGCAGATGTTACCAACATGCAGAATTTATGAATGCCAGCTGCCTGGGTCTTACCTAGATTTCCTTTGTAGACAACTGATTTATATACCAAAGCTCTGCCCGGGCCTTCGTGCAGTGTTTCACAGAAGGGTTCAAAAGGGTTTCAGGACAGGACAGGACAGACCCTGCAGGAGAAACTATACCAGCTAATTAATCCTTGTACTCTGAGAACTCATTTCTTTCCGTAAAAATCTGTGGAGGCAGCATGTCCTAGGCACTGAAGGTTTGAAGTGAAAAGATAGTCTCTGCCTGCAGGAGCTGACAACACCTACTTGCTGTAATATTGCTATAATAAACGCTAGGGCACAGACCAAAGGAAAGCTTTCTGAGTTATTTGTACACAGAGTCCACCGATGTGCTGGATCTTTGGGGATGAGTATGAGTGCATCAGGAAGAGATGGGGGGCTGGGGAGAAGGCTTTGCAGGATTCTTTAAAGGAGGAATTTAGAGCGGTGATTTTTGTTGCGGGTAAAGGGGCTTGCTCTCTATTTTGCGTAAGACACTAATGTTCTACATGCAGTAAATTGCAAGGTAAAGTCCCTGCTCAGGACACCTGTTCTCCAGACTCCATAAACCTTTCTACTCCCGGTAAACCTAGAATGCCAGAATTTTTTGTGAGTCAGCTTCCAGACATCCCAAAAGGAGGCCTTCTAGGTTTGAAAAGCCAGCATTTTCTTGATAAGAGCTTTGTGCATAGTCAGGCCCAGCTCTCAGCCTCTTCTCACCTTTAGGTCACTCTTAGAATTAAGCTATAAAATAAAATTCTAGATTTTAGTGGTAAAAGGAGCTCAAATGGTCATCTGGCCCAGTCCTGTCTTCAATGGGTAATATCTGTGTGATAATCTCCATTTTATGGATGTGTAGCTGTGTGCCTTGCCCAGGGCCATACAGCTAGTGAGAGTGACATACTGATTCAATAAGGGGTCCTCTTGGGCCCCTATTATCTGTATCTTAAGAGCAAGTACTCTTCCATTTTTTAATGTGAAGCATAACACCAGTGCTATTACACTATCAGAATAGTCAAATACAGTCATGTGTGGCATAATGACGTTTCACTCAAGGAGGGACCATGTATACAACAGTTGTCCCATAAGATTATAACGGAGCTGAAAAATTTCTATTGCCTTTTGATGTCATAGCCATTATAATGTCCTAGCCCAACGCATTACCTTGTCTGTTTAGATATGTTTAGAGGCACAAATACTTATCATTGTGTTACAATTGCCTACAGTATTCAATATAGTAACATGCTATACAGGTTTGTAACGTAGGAGCAATAGGCTATACCATATAGCCTAGGTGTGTAGTAGGCTATTCTATCTAGGTTTGTGTAAGCACACTCTATGATGTTTGCACAACGATGAAATTGCCTAAATGACACATTTCTCAGAATGTATCCCTGTTGTTAAGCGATGCATGACTGTAACCCCATTTTCCTAGCACACTGACTGCCAGCCTCACAAGATGACCCCAGTAAGGCAGAGGTTCTCTTAGACTCCTATGTGCTTGGGGCTTACTAGAAATGCCCATTGCTTAGCCCCACACTCACATATGGACGGTCGGTTTAGGGTCGAGCCTGGGAGAGTACATATGTAGCCTGGGTGACTCTAATGTTGGTGGCCGAGAAATCTCACAGCAAGATAAAGAGGAAAAAATTTCCTCCAGGTTCAGGGGGCAAGCTCTTAGTTATATAGCAATAGCTCTCTCGCTTCTTCTAAAGTTTTTTTTTAAATAAAAATACAGTGAAGAATTGTTAAGGTAAGCATTGGGAATTTTTAGGCATTTTCTCATTTATTATTAATAGAAAGGAGAAATGATTGAATTCAATAAATGCCCTTCTCCCAAACACACAACACACATATACAACTAGTATTGCCTGCTCACCTGTTTATTCTGGGAGGTCGGCAGATTCACTAAATGGACTTTCCCACCACTTGGTGGAATAATTAGCATGATAAATAGAGGTAGCTGTCCATTCTGGGCTGTGTAGTAATGTTTATACAATTTTTGCCTCAATATTCTATCCTCCTCCCACCTTCCAGTTCATCTTTTTCTCATACAGATTTTTTTGGGTCCAATTATCATCATTAGCATCTTGAACCAAAACACTGAGTTGCTTTAACGAAACGAAAGCAGACTTGAATTTTAGTGCCAAATAAGCTCATTAAATTCCAGCCACCACCAAGCATCACATTTGAATAGGACTTCAAGAGATACAAAGTTCGGATATTGTGCAGTGGCTCCCGGTGAACTTCAGATGTTCAATGAACATTGTCATTTCAGTAAGACAGCCTGACACCAACTTAAACGAATGGGGAATGACAGGTGTCCTCAAGCCTGTGTAGGGGAGGCAAGAGGAAAGGGTATCAGGGCAGTCCTTGGGGCTGTGCTGATTGTCCATTTTTTTTTAATTTCATTGATTTTCCAAAAGTCTTATATAGAAACATATCAAAAAGGAGACACGTGTCCAGGAGAATGGACTCCCAGTGAGACCATTGGAGTTTAAGACCAGCATGTTTATGGGTGGGGTGGAGGAAGTGAAAGCCTAAGCTGTCAAGTCTTTATTCAGATCTGGAACACAGAGTGGAACCCAGTGCTCCAAATGAAATGGGTGGATTATCTGCCATGGTGAGGCCCTGTGCTAGACAGAGGTGAGTCGGACAGCAGGCCTGCCCTCAGTCAGTGGGGACGGCACTGTCGTAGGGTTGCCCAGGGTGTGGAGAGGAGCGCTGAAGCACTGGAGGTGGTGCTGCCTCAGCAAGTTCTGAAAGAATGCCTGGAAGTAGGTAGGTGACCAGGATGGAGGGTTCCGGGCCGAGGGACCCGAGAGCCACGCCATGGAGATGAGAACCGGTGTGCAATTCAGTGCATAGATCAAGGCAGGGACAGACATAACAGCTAACAGTTATCAAGCCATGACCAGTCACCGTGCTGTTTTTCACACACACATGATTGCATTTAACTCTTACTATAACACTAAAGAGTAGGTATCTAACTTTCTTCAAAAATTAAGGGAACCAAAACTTGGAAAAATCAATTGACTTGCTCAAGGTCACAGCTAGTAAATGGCAGAGCCAGGATTCATACCTGACCATCTTACTCAAAGCGTCTCTTAACCACTGCACCCTACCACCTCTGCACAGATCTGGAAGGAACATGGAAGTCACCCAATCCAGCCTACACCCACTATACTTACTGTATTCCTGACATAGTAATTCAGCCAAAGTTTGAGCACCAGTGCTGGGAACTCACCAGCCAGCCCTGAGATGATCTTCTGCCTTTATAGGGCACCAAAACCCATCAAACTGTAACATCGTCCAGCTGTATCCTTCAGAGACACACAGAGGCTGAGCTGTCTAACCCTGCCTCTACAGGCTGCCCTCCAGATAGCTCAGAATAGTTGTTGTGACCCCTTGAATCCTCTTTTCTTAGCCAAACACCAGAAATTCCTTTGCTCCTTGGCTGTGAACAAATATATGCCATAAAGAGTTACAGGTGGTGTAGTTGGGTCATTAGAGGAGGCATAAAGGAGGGAATTATCAGTTCTACTTGGAGGAGTTTAAGGAAGGCATTGGAACCAGCAAAGCTTGTCCTAATGGGTCTTTGCCAGGGAGGGAATGCATTTTAAGCAGAGAAAGTGGTACAGAGAAAGGCCCAGAGATTTGGGGTACCCTTTTCTTTGCTCATTTGCTCAGCAGCTAATTGAATACCATTCTATGCCAGGCCCTGGGCAGGTTGTTGGAGACACAGTAGAAGGAGGCTGATGTGGCCCCCATCCCCACAGAGCATGAAACAGTATCATGCATGGGGCAAATCATAAGGAGCTCAGTTGGGCCAGATGGTAAGGAATAAGGACAGTCCTTGGGAGGAATATGGTAGGACAGGTAATCAGAGCCTGCTAATAGGTTACAATACCGATGCATTCCTAATAAGCATAATAAAATAAAATGATGGCTTCTGTGAAGCAGTAAAATGCTTAAAACAGGGACTTGTGTTTTTAAACAGCAAGGAATATCTGGAATTGGGTTTGCACCTTGGCTGAGGTTTGTTAATACTAATTATCCGAGAAGAGAGCTAACCCCAGTGGTTTTGAATACCCCTCAGTGTTGTCTCTGAATCTTAAACAGGTTGCCCCTACAAACTGGGAAGTTTCTATTTCTTATTCGTAAGAGATATGTCTGCAGATCCCTCATCTCCAGCATGCACGAGTCCCAAAGTGCCAGGAGCAGTTTGAAGGTCCCCATTCTGGTGGTCATATCAGCTTCTCAGTGTGTGGATATTCCCTTATATATTCCACCCACACACAACTGCCCCCAGAGAGGTGGTCTTAAATGAAACTGCACTCAGCCTTTAGTGAAATCATAGAGAAAATATGGCTGAATCAAGTAAACACCATTGTGGGTGATTCTCTGCGTCTAGGAGAACAAGGAACAACTTCAAAGCTGAGACCTCAGTTTTTTAAAACTTCTTGCAGGCCATGAATTAAGAGGGGAGCTTATTGACTTATGTGGTATTTGCCAGGACATGGCATCTTGGCAAGGCATGTGGATTCAGGACATGGGATATTTACCGTTAGTTATTGGATTCTTCAGTGTAATGAGGCGGCAACATAAATCAAGGAGTGGAATCAGCTCAAAGTGGCGGCATAATAATCACAGCTAGATACTGATGTATTGGCTAATGGCACAGGCTTAATCCAGAGGGCTGTGGGAACGCTGCGGAGATGAGGAGAGGAGAGTCATAAATATGTAGTGAGACTCTTTAAAATCTCAAAAGGATCACTCTTCTCCCTGCATGTCCCAAAGTGCTGAAGCTTCTGCTCAGGTCAATCATCTGTTGTCAACTCTGTAGAAAGTGACCAATTTCCACCTGAGCAAACAATCAGAAGGCGGAAAGCCTTCTTTCAGGAAATGGCCACATTGTGCGCTCATCTCTCCTGGTGGAGAGGCTATGTGGCAAGAACACCTGTGCCGGAGGCAGAAAAGATAGTGAAGAGGCTGACACAGCTGCATGTGCCCTGTGACAGCAAGGAATAAAAACCTCCAGGCCCTATTTTGTGCCTCCAATGCACACAGTATTTCCTGTCATCTACCAACTTAAAAATCATGAATTTGACCCAAAAGGGACAGCAAGTAAAAGATTACAGCTGAGTTCAGGTCTCTGCCATGTTGCTGAGTCAAGTTAGTGTCTCCAGTTTTGAGAGCTTGTACTGATTTGTTTTTACTACAGTTTTTCTTCTTTACAAGTTGCTTTCACATATACTAGCCCATTTAATTTTCACAACGCTATGAAGAATCATTATACTGGTTTTTCAGAAAAGGAAATTGAGACCCAGTAAAACCAAGCAACTTGTTCAAGAGCACACAGTGAGTAAATCAAATAACAAGCCAGTACCAAAATCTGGGCCTGCCTCTTGTCAATGCAGTACCCTTTTCCACTACACTGCCCTGCCTTCCCCAGAGGACCTGGGAGTGGGGAACAGAGCTTATACTCTGACTGCTTTATGTTGTGATGAGAGCTAAAAATGCCTGGTCCTGCCCTGACATGCAGTAAATGGCCTTAGTTGGTTTGATGAAGTGGTACCCTTCTCCCTTCATGCTCACTCTGGCACCAAATTGATGAATGTCTGAGATGCAGAGCATGTAGGTCTATGAGCCTCCACCCCCCAAGCTGTCACTGCACACAGCACAAGTTAATTAAACCTGGATTATTTCACGATAGTTAATAAGATAAACTTCCTCCCAGAAGCCAATGGGGGTTGATACTGTTGTCTCTTCATTGGTACTCAGGAGCTGATGTGGCACTTTCTGCCACCAGAGAGAGGGTCTTTAAGGCTCTTAACAGTAATAGGTATATACACTTCCCTGAAAAGGGGATGATGGAATCGTGATTTCTAAAAACAAGTTAACCCCGCCTTATCCACTTAAAGCAGACTAGATTTTATGTTGCTAGATAACTTAGGGCTTTGTCTGGAAAGAGGGTTGTTATCCCCAGGAAAGTGTCCCCAGGACCCAGACCTGGGCACATCTAAGGCCAAGGGGCACATGACATTGTTCAAGGTTGGCATACGAAGGTCTGACAGTATATATTTCAGAAAGGACCTAATTTCTTATGATAGTTTATAGAGAGGAAATAACTGAAATATTGGTTACGTGGAGTAGTCTTGAGTAACCTGTTTTTTAATAACTAGAAGCCTCTGCTAGGCATAGACTGAGGTTTATGCATGTGATCACATCTGTCCCCAGCTAAGGCAGGTATTACATTTACACTGACCCGCAGACTCTAATCTGCCTTCATACTTCCTTGAGCCACAAGAGAGTAGGCCCGTGAGCAAAGCAAACTGACAGCAGCAGCTGGAGGCCAAATGTTTATGGCTGAACACATCTCACACTAGGACTCAGGGAGGAGGACTATAGGATTTTTAAAGCATCAAAAGACACATCCCTTGCCAAAAACTGTCCCCTTAACCTTAAAGAACCTACTAAAAAGAAAAAGAAAAAGAACCTATCAAAGTCAATGCTGTTAGAATGAATATAAATATACATTATTATATATCTAATATTAATTTTAGAATGCACTTATAAGATTTATATTAGTGTATTTTTAATATATCCTTGAGCTGTAGTTTTCATAGCAGGGTTTGGATCTAACAATTCATTAATTAGTGACTATAATTTAATTATATGGGCTGCTGTGAGTTATGACACAAGGAAATAAAAAGAAAAAGAGCTGTGAGTTTGAGCTCTACCTACTGGTCTAAGTGGCTTTGTGCTTTGACCCAAAGTAGGAAAAATGGACGAGAAAATGCGAAGCTCTGCGCTAATTACCAGGGCAGGATGATGGTAAAAGAAAAGGCCAAGACATGTGACTAAAAGGTAGAAGTACCCAAATGCTAGAAATATTCTGAAATAAGGTATTTGGCTTTTATTATATTCATTTATAGCTATTTTTTAAAATGTTACCATAATTCCTTCAAGAATAAATACTTTTGCTATCATGAGTCTGAAATTAGCCCTCCTTTTCCCCTTTGAAATAGTGGCTTGTAAACTAGATTTTTGATAATGCAAGGTTTCTTAGCAATGCAGCCATTACATTAGGGCAGCATGGACTACAAATGTAATATCTATAGTTGTATCTCAGAAATGTAGAAATTTCTAGAGAGGGTATCCTTAGGCTGGCTAAAATAGAAGGGAAAATGCATGCCCATGGAATGGAAAGTAACAGATTTCTTTTGTTTATTTATTTTTTTAATGATTCTTATTTCAAAATATTAAGGAGATATAAGTGTTTTTGTTATATGGATGAATTATATAATGCTGAAATCAGGGATTTTAGTGTGTCCATCACCAGAATAGTGTACATTGTACCAGACAGGTAAGTCTTACCCCTGTCAGAATGGCTATTACTAAAAAATCAAAAAATAATAGACAGTGGTGTGGATGCAGTGAAAAAAGAACTCTGTTGGTGTTGGTGGAACTGTAAATTAGTACAACCTCTATGGAAAATAGTACGGAGATTCCTCAGAGAACTAAAAGTAGAGCTACCATTTGATCCAGCAATCCCACTACAGGGTATCTACCCAAAGGAAAAGAAGTCATTATATATCAAAAAGATTTCTTAAATAAAATACTGTTTCCGTGTCTACTTAGAAGGTAATGCCCAGGCAATTTAGACGTTATTAATACATCTATTTGATGGAATACATTTTATGATTCATTTATGCACATTGCCACCTCCATGTGGCTGAGGTTAGCATTGGGCTCAGTTTACTTTTTTTCCCCCTAAGATGGGGGTCTCGAACTCCTAGGTTCAAGTGATCTGCACCCAGTGCAGTTTGCATTTTTGAGCATATACTAACTACTAGTCAACATTTAGGAGCAACCTAGAAACGTGCAGGCCATCAGAGACAAAGCCACACATGGAGACAGCAGAGAGTCACCTGGTAGGGTGGTGAACTTACTATAAATAAACATTAAGGCATGCATGAGGTTAAGCTACTAACTATGGTTGGCTCGTTCCTTTGTTACTCAAAGGATCTCATCCTTCAAGCCTGAGTTAAAATCTTCCCTTCCTTTACGATATTCTTCCAGGAGACAGAATTGTTCCTCCTCTGTTACCTCCATTGTGCTCACATATCGCTGTCAAAGCAGTTACCATATTATATTATAACCATGGGTTTGCCTGTTATTTCCTGGGGGGGAGGAAGAGGAGGCATCATTTTCTTTCATAATTCTATGCCCGGGCCTAGCATCTCATTGACCCTAGAAAAATTGTTTGTTCAATTAATGCACCAAAAATTATTTAAAAACTGGTTATCAAAAGCCTCTTGAAATAGGTCACGAGATGGTCAAACTGCTGTTTTAAGTTCCATGGACATTGATAAATGCGTGGCAGGAATAAAGATTTTAGGGGAGGAAAATAGGAAGATGTTGTTTCAGGGCAGTTAGGTCTTATAGAAGCATTTGTAGAGATCCTTCCAAATTTTCAGTTAAAAATACCTTCATCTTCTAAGACTTTGTAAGCTGGATCAGTGCCAAGAGTCTTTTATGATGGAGCTGTAAACCAGTAGAAAATAGGATTTATGAATTCTGAGTTTGCTGGTGCTGCCGACATTGCTCCTCTCAAGGATTAGCATTCTTAAAATGTTTATATGTAGCTAGGATTAAATTTCTACATTCTCCTGGACAAAGAAATTACTGTGTCATGGGACAATATGCTTAATGATGAGGAAAGAGTTAGGATGAAAAGGAGCGTGATGAAGGGCCAGATCCAGCCAAGGACTGCGGCTGCTGATGTCCGGCATGTTCTCAGTTCATGGAGGAGGGGTGCTCCTTTAGGCCACGGCTAACCCATTTAGGAAATCACTGTTTCAGTTGTGGGTGATTTTTAATTTGTGTCTCCTTCTCTCTAATCCTTTTACCACTTAAACTCTTACCGGGTTGAAAGTAGCCTAATTACATGTGAAATATCCAGGACCCTTGAAAAGTGCACTTCCTTCAGTGGACTCATATTTGCCAGCACCACAGCTCTGAAATAACTCACTTGGGTCCTGAATTCTACCTTAATCTGTTCATCTGCTTTCCAGGACTTCCCTTCTGAGGGATTAACCTTTCATCTTATTGTGCTGTGAACATCAAATAGGTGGAAAGGAAGCCTTCCTTTGCCAAGGATAATTCTACTATTTTTGATAGGTGGTAGGGCACATTTACAGCAAATCAATAAAATAGCATGTAGCAGAAGGGATTAGGAAACAATGTGAGTTGTGCTTTCAGAGTTTAGAATTAGTCATATTTTTCGTTAGAAACATCTTTCTTCCCCCCCTCTGAAATCAATAGCTAAAATCTTCTAAAGTCTGCCCCCAAGTTTTTCAGGACAGGAGGTAGGTATAGAAGAAATCTAAACTCAGGTGATACATTCAGATAGTCAGCAGTATGCAGGAACCCCACTCCAATAAATATTACCAGGGCCCTTGTGTTGTGATCTTTCTTCAGCTGGAGTTGGTCCAAGGGTAATCTTAACACATTTTAGCCTAAAAGGAGGCACCCTATTTACTCTTCAGTCTGGCAGTGAGCTTTTGGCAGATGTCGGGACATTTGACAGGCAGCCACACCAGGTAAAGCCCATTCAGGTGCTCCTACTTCTGGGTGGCCTCTTTGTTACTCAGCCCAGAGCCTGTGTAGCCCAGCTCTTGAACCATTCCTGTGCTCCCTAGAGTGTAGGGCGAATCCCTCTGTGTACTGATCGTGTATGTTCCCCTTTTGTCACAGGAGGACTTTGCCCAGATTCCAACGATCCTTGTGTGGAGAAGCCATGTCCAGGGGACATGCAGTGTGTCGGTTATGAAGCCAGCAGAAGACCGTTCCTCTGCCAGTGTCCACCAGGGAAGCTCGGAGAGTGCTCAGGTGCAGAGGGGGCGGAATGTCGAGGGTCTAATTTCATATTCCTGAAACACTTGTCCTTGAGAAAATTACACTGTCCAAGTCCTTCCAGAAGACATTTCTGTATGCATGCAACATTTTCCTTCAGAATGGACCACAGCTAACATCCACCCTTACATTTCCTTGGGATTTATCACAGCTTCAGCCTGTGCTAAGGAAACATGTAAAGACTGTGGACTTATATGGTGAGACTACAACATGTGTTTTCAATCATGTCACATGGCTGTTGAGAGTGTGAAATTATGGAAAATTGAAGGCTGTTGGTTGGGCAGAGGAGTCAGAGTATCTGTGGCGTGGCCTTTGATGTTCAGAGGGCTGCACAAATCTAGAGCCACAAAACCAAGATCCACAGAAGGTAGAGCCAAGCCAATCCTGTTGGCCTTCCATAGAGTAAACTCAGCCTGGAGCACCAAGTAAGCTGACTCTCCACTGGAAATGTATAACTAACTTCACGTTCTAGAAAGGAGAGGTGCTCACCTCTGTGTCTTAAAGGAAGAAAATCAGTATTTAGGTTATTTTAATTCAAATGATCTGCTGTTTCTGATCTTCATTCAATTTCAATACTTCATTTGATTCACATATTCCTTACCTACTATTTCTTTCTTCTAAAAAGAGTATTGTTCATTTTTGGTATCAATAGAATCCTCTTTTTGTTATAGGGTATATTTAAAATACAGGCACAGTGATTCCACAATTTTGGAATCCAAGAGATAGTTATTGAGTGATGATAATAATAATATAGTGGGAACAAAAAAATAACTATGCCTGGTATGTGCAAGGCACTTTGCTAAGCACTGGGCTCTAGAAACTCAGTCTTTGCAAAGAGAAGTACTATTCTTAAAAATGGAAGCCAAAGCTCTTTCATAGTTGACTTTAAGAAGGAGCTGCCATGAAGCAAAGGGACCATCCAGATGCTTGCCTAAGTCATCTAAGGTTTAGACTTAGAATATAATTATGCTGCCCCTACCCCTACACACACACCATGCATACAGTAGGTGGGCGTGGAGGATGATCATAAAGCCAGGTCTCCTAACTTCTGTTGTCACTCTTTGCTGATTTCCCTTCTCCTTTCTGTATAGAAAACTTCTGATTATCATGATTATTGTCCATTTGGTATATTTCCATACTTTCTACCTTTTACCCCAGTGAGGCAGCTTTTCAACCATTACAACATAAAGTTGAAGGCAATAACAAAAGAGAGTGAACTATATTTGGCCATCGTGGGTTGGACTAAAGATTCTGGGAAGGGGAGCCTTGAAATTAATGGTCAGAAAGTGGAATTATGACTGTACATGAATTTCCTTTATATCAGTTACCCTTTTTTAACATTAATACAAATGACTTAAGTTGGTGATTTGGCATTAGGATACTTAGGGAATATGGATATCATTTGAAAATGGTTTTATTGTCTTTCCTTTGTTTCATGGGATTGAAAGTCCTTGGATGCCTGAGTTATTGGGGGTCCGGGAGGCATGAAGGGATATCATTTAATAATGCTAATTTTAGAAATTAGAACTTAGTGACACTTTGAAAATCCAGGTTATGGAATTTACCAAGTTGTCCTTGACATGAGACGACTAAGATTTTTTGGTAGCTGACGGGTTAATAATTTTTTCACTTTGAAATTAGCGTGTGACACGAAATGGAGAACCAGGTTTTGATCAAAAATGGTTTCTCCTCAAAGCCTTCATTAACTTCCCATGGTCTTTAATCGACTTGTTTGGTGGTTGTTGGGTGATTTCATGTGTCCCTGATCGTTTGTGGATGTTAAAAGTATGTATGTCTTCTCGTAATGGTCTTTTCAGGGCACACTTCTCTCAGCTTTGCTGGAAACAGTTACATCAAATACCGGCTTTCTGAAAATAGCAAAGAAGAGGACTTTAAGCTAGCTCTGCGTCTTCGAACCCTGCAAAGCAATGGGATTATAATGTACACCAGAGCAAATCCCTGCATAATTCTGAAGGTAATTAAAATGGGTTATCTTTTCCTACAGTCAGTTCTCATGTTAGTGTTTTGGCTCTTGGACTGGGGACTGCTGAAATCATTTTGTCTTTTAAGTTCAGAAGACCAGAAGCAGACTTCAGGGCAAAGGGGAGCAGCAGCAAAACTGGGAAGTAAGCCAACATCCCATTTCCTTTTGAACATTCAGCTTCAAAATTGGCTCTTGGTACGTGGGGCATCTCCCTCAGAGCGGGTTCAAGGGCTAGCCTCTTTTGCACTGCAATCACTCAACAGTTCATTAGATGTATCTCCTAATCAGTTCCACACAGGGGTGGTCCTTTAGAAGGACTGGCTGTATCCCCTTCCACCGCATGGATCTATCCCCACTGACTTTGGAAGGCAACTTCTGTTCTTGCTCAGGGAGGAAGTTAGAGATCTGGTGTATAGAAGATTTGATATGTCCTATCATGACCCAAGTAGCCTGATTTTTAAATCATTTCCCAGCCTCGGAAGCCCTCCTAAGGCATCCAGATTTCCTTAAGAGCAAGTCTGACATTTGTATTCAGCTCAGGGCTTCTGGTGCCTTCATGAAAACAACAACAACAATAATAGTAACAGCTTTATGTGCACCATTTATTTTTATTATAAAGTTAATATAATAAGTTTGTTATATATTATCATCCCCATTTGATCAAGAAGAGGATAGTGGTTCAGAAAGGTTAAGTTATTTACCCAAGATTGCACAGCTAATAAGTGGCAAGGCCTGGACTGGACCCACACTCCAGTCTCTCTCACTCCACGCTCCTAATCTCCATGCTATCCCTAGCTCTCCGTCTTGTCACTACAACTCATTTTATCAAAAATCACATTCTAGATATCTGTAGACCAGATTCAGCCTTCTAGTATGGGAAGGGGAAGGGAGGAGAAGGAGGAAAACATGTTTCATCTAATGCTATTCTCACCAGGTTGCTATCCCAGCCCACTGTAAGTGCTCCCCAGAAACATCTGGAGTCTGTCCAGTAGAAAATGCCCATCTAAGTGGAAATGGCTAGAAATCTTTTTCTTCCCAAGGTTCAGGTTTAAAGCGGACCATGGTGGGCCTTTCTAGCTTTGGTACTTTGATTGTTTGATGTGTCAGATCCAAGTTGATTAGGTGACTCAGGCTCTAATCCTGAAGGCAGATGAGAAAGGAGAGAAATACAGAGAACCTTAAATGCCAGTGGCTTCTCTTAACTATAACATAGGCTCTTACTTGACCACTTCTAGTATTGCCAGATGTTACTTGGTGGCCATAGTTGAGTGAACAGGGAGTTGAATTTTAAACGTTGGCTTTTAAAGTTTTGTGGGGAATCTCCCACTATCCTTATTCATGCAACTCAGAGAATGATTACAATTCTGCAAAGGAAAGAAATATTTTTAAAAAGAAAAAAAGAGAAGAAATCTGGATGCACAGTTTTAGAGAACAATGCATTCAAATTAGATATTCATGGTGAAAGAAGGAATATTCAAAAACCTAAGTCTTGCCTTTATTCCCTCCTGACCCCTGAAGCAGCCTGCCTTGGTCAGTGGATCATTTTCTAAATAGCCCTGAGAGGTGGGGTTTTATAATTGCTAGGAAAGTGCTCTGCCCATTCAGAGCTACCAACTTCTAGGGCTGTGCTTGGGTCTCACTGACCTTTCTTGCTCCTCCTTCATGCTCTAACAGGGCTGGTAGTTGCAGAACATCCTTATGAGGCAAATACTTTCTATTAGCAAGTCTCTTATAGAGCATTAAATTTGAGAGAGAACAAAAATATTGGACCTGAAATGGCTTGATCCTAAATTGGAGTTTGTCAGTTGACATTTCACTGGCAAATGTCTAAAACGTGCAGATCCCTGGAGATGGGAAAGAAGAAGAATTAAACCTTTTAGGCAGCTCCAGCTCCTAAGGTATATTGTATTTCTTGAAACAAGCGTGTTCTCAAAGTTGTGTAAATTAAATCTCTGTAAATGGAATTCTAACAAACCAGAGATGGTTGCCCTTAATCCCTTTGTGATGTGAATGATCACCCCCAATCTGTCTGTATTATAAGTTTGCTTTTCATATGTTGGGTTTGCCCAAAGCAGGACACAGCCGTACTGAACTATTGCAGTTTTTCTCCCACAGTCGCCAGGAATATCCACTTAGGGGATTTGAATCTGTTTGCTTAACATTTTCAGCCTTATGCAAGATTTAATTTCCTTGGCTTTAGGTACATTATGTGCCTTGTACTTTGGTTCAACAACTAAGGTGAAATGCTTTGTTTAAATTGCACCTCTTGGTTGTTTATGTTTTTCCGGTCAGAGCACATTCTCTTAAAAAAGTACTTAAGATAATCAGTAGGGTGAAGAGTGCCCCTTGAAAACAGTTAAAGAATTGCATGGAGAAGTGAAAATACTCACGGACCAGGAGTACCACTGTCTCCCAGCAACAATAAAAGGCTCTCATTCTTCTATCTACCACTGATGCCCTGTCTTCTTCCAAAAGAGATTCAAGGCTTACTATAAACATCCAAATGCAACAAAATCAAAGCACCATTAAGCTGAAAATAAAAGGTTAAGAGCCTACCAATGAAGTGGGGAAGGGTAAAATACCATGATTGAAAAATCTAGACCAAGGAGAACTATTTCAGTTCAGCACAAACCATAACTCTGAGTTTCCTTGCGGCCAAAGCAACAATGACAACAGTGGGTTAGGTTCCATGACTCTCCTCACACCTATAAAAGAAACAAGTCAAATCACCAGAAGAAATGTAAGGAGAAATCACCAGGAGAGCAGACCTTTTCTCTGTGTCAATCTCTTGGCTCCAAAATTATGGCAAAGGCACAAGGAGAACTTGGTTGTTTATCTAGAACTATCACGTTTTATCTTTTGGGGAAGTTATAAATGATACATTGCTTCATTCTTATGATTCTGACGTGGCTAGCTTGAGACCCCAGGACTAAAAGGAAGATAGGGAAAGCTCATTTGGTTTGTGAAACAGCCCAGTTGGGATGGCCACATCTTTCCAACATAGATTAAAAGAGTAATAAGGAAGCGCCCCACAAGATTCAGGAGTTTTAAGGATCTATATGAGTGTCACTGAGAAGTGAGTTAATCTATAATAATTCTATTTTATATCTATAATAAAATACCTGGGAGTTTACAACGCACTTTCATATACATATATTTTTGATTCTCACTCCTGTTGTATGTGGGTATGAGTGTCTACTTTCTGCCTGTGAGAAAACTGAGGCTCAGAGAGATTCGGTGACTTGCTCAAAGTGATAGTTAGTCAATGGTGGGTCTAGACATGTGACAGAGGCAAGCAGGTTGGTAGTATTACAGGAGTTTATCAAAAGAAGAGATTCAGAGGATGGGATGATCATTTTTCCATTCATTTATTCATTTATTCATTCAAAACATATTTTTGAGCACTCATACTGTGTGCCAGATAACCATTCGTGGCAGCCTTGAAAATGTTTTTAAAACATCCCCTTTTCAAAGAATATTTAATAATCCTCTTACAAGTTCCCTGATTATGGTGAATTTGCTAGAGCCACACACCAAGGATCTGAAGCAGTAATTGTACCATAATTTGCACCTTTTAGTCAAAATCCTACTTTCCTATAAAAGTAGGACTTCTTAGAGCTCTGATTTCTTTTCTCCCAAGCTTCAGGCTACTGAAGATTCAGGGTAAAGCACATCACTGATTTCAAACAATCCTGAGGATCTAAATACTTTACAACATTGGGGCAAAACTCTCTGAATTATGCATTTCATTGAACAAATTACCTAGCTGCACCCCACCCCCAGCAAATCATTTCAATGTCATTGCTATAGGCTTTTCTCAGAGTTTCATGCAGACCTCAATTTCTACTAAAATAGCTTGCCCTCTGATCTGAGAAAGCTTTATGCTCTCAAAAGACAGAGCCTTTAAAATGAGGTGAGCCCTATTCTGAAGACAGAAAAACTAAATATGATCAGAGTATACTTTTCCAGTATGAGAGAACTTAGACGTGAAAAGAACAAAGTGTTCTTTTCTCTCCCTGGCATAACATACATGTGAAATAGGAAAAGATTATTGACTCTTTGCAAGGTAACTTTTGGCATCACCATTCTTATTTATATTCATCATATAAATAAGACTGATAATTTCAACCTTCTAGAATTTTGAACATCCAAATGACTTTTGTTTGTGAAAGAGTTAGAATTGTGTAGGCATCCAGCTGCCTTCATTTAGCAATGTTGTTGCTGTTATTTTTTAATAGAAAATAAAAAAGAAAACTTAACCATGTTCAGTGTTAGTATGAGATAATTTTATGTTCCTTAGTTACAGAACTTAGATGTGTGTGAATACACCGGAGTCACATCATTTCTTCCTGGTGAATATGTAACTTGGTGATTATTCAAAGAGGTAGGGGTTAGGGGTAAGGGAGAGGAAGGAACCAAGTAATATGTTAATTGAACATCTCTTTATAAAAACTTGATGAATTGCACCCTCACCACCAGATCTTCCGTGATAGACTGGGGACAGCATTTTGTAGCCACAGAGCAAAACAGCAGATGGACTGTACCAGAAGAAGGTAGTCCCCAGAGTCACATTTGATCATTTTATTATTTACATTAAAATACAAATATGGATATTATCCAGGAGTTGTCACTGAGCAAGTATTCTGGTAGGATTTACAATATCCATTCAGTTCATTCTGTTGAACCAAAAAAAAAATGACAAGGGCAGTAGCATAGGATGACACATGAAAGCCCTCTGTAAAGAACACAAATATTTGTCTCCAGTCTTTCTACATTCATACATGTACAATTACAGAGCAGTGTATATATGTACTAATTGTGTATGATGTGGCTAACCATTCTGCAGTGGACACAGTAGCCTTGTAAAGTAAGCCACAGCAGTTCTCTGCTCTCCAAACCCAAACCCAGAGAGGCCAAGCCATTCTCCCCAGGTGACCTGGGTGGTACGTTTCAAAGCCTGAATTCAGTTCAGTATTCCTAAATTCCCAGGGCTCTGCCTGGTTCACAAAGCCCCCTGCCTTCCATATACTCACATTTATGTGGCATGACCTATGAATTTGATGTGCAGGATGAAAGAATCCATGGAATCTACACAAGCAGAAATGAGGGTCACTAAGAATCAGTTGTGTGTGGAGCATACTGAAGCATAGAGAAACACTCCCTTTGTGAGAATGAGTGGTGCTATGGTAATCCCTAACAGATCTGTCATGACTAAACCACGTTTCAGAAAGACCATTTCAGTCTACATCTATGAATTCATTTGATCTTTACACCTCTTAGCTATCTGTGTTGTCCTGTCCTTTGCTTTCCTTTCCTTTTTCTTCTCTCAACAAGTGTCTGTTCTCTGCATGGAACTACAAGTGCCAACACCCCTTGCATGACTCAGACACTGGCCTCCACAAGGTCCTCTTGCTGGGTAACAGACATAGGCCAGAAAAGAAGCTTTTATTTCACAATTTCTGGCTGTGCATTCTTTCATGGCCAAATGTAAACTTGTTGGCTAGACACGGGTCCAGGCTTCATTCCCCTTGGATGCTAAAGCCACCTTCTATTTCTGAGAAATGTACACAGGGACGTATGACAGAGGATTCAAAGGCCTGTGTCCTCAGCAACAGTGAACCTGGGTCTCCATGGAGGACCAGTCCCTGCTCAGCAGCTCTCTGCTAGCCAGTATCCTCCACTGGCACACACTTTCTTTCCTGTATCATATCCTCTGGGCTTGGCCTCCTGGGGGGAGTTAGATGCCCTAACTACACTAGTGTGATCAGAAAAGCAGGCTGGTCTCCATTACAGCACCCCAGACCAGAGGCTGGTAGCATCCACAAGGTGTGAGAAGTTAACAAGATCCTTCTAGATGGGCCAGGTGTCATTAAATATACATATATCCTAAGCAAATGGCCAAGCCCTGAGCACTTTGTGAGATAACTTTTACCTAAATGAGGAACAGCCTCCTAAAGGACTGTTTTAAGAATATGCTAGTGTTTAACATAGAGTGGTTTTTAAATCTTAAATATACATGAAGTGAAGAACTAGGCAATCTCTCATTTCTACCTGGCCTCTTTTTCTTCCCTATAGCATACTCACATAAACTTATTCAGGGAGTATATATGTAATTGTGTGACTATCTGATTTATGGCCATCTCCCCTACTAGACTGTAAGCCACATGACGGCAGAGATAACTCATTTTGCTCAGTGGTCTCCACAGCACCTAGCACACTGCCTATCATGTAGAAGATGTGCAGTGAATACTAATGAATTTCAGAAACCACTCCTGTGTTGATAATGATTAAGAGGGTGGAAAGAATAAACTGAATCCGAAACAAAGTATTGCTGTGAATTTTTAAAGGGTGAAGACTCAAAGAGTAGGTACATTCTTAAGTATAACTATGGGTGTCTGAAGCTATGCTCATATTACTCATTATAAGATTTGTGAAATATCAGGCATGCATTTGTATGGCAGATAATGGGGAGGAGAAGTGGTTAAAAAAATCAAACCACTGCAGGTTTATGACTGGATCAAAAACAATGTCCACCTTATAGCCTTCCTGTGAAGCCCCCGGATTGGTGAGGAACAGGGTGTGCGGGAACATACTGCCAGATGCATATTAAAAGATGTTTGGCTCTTCCTTCCCGGCTCAGATCGTGGATGGCAAGCTGTGGTTCCAGCTGGACTGTGGCAGCGGCCCCGGAATCTTGGGCATCTCGGGCCGCGCTGTCAACGACGGGAGCTGGCACTCGGTCTTCCTGGAGCTCAATCGCAATTTCACGAGCCTGTCCCTGGATGATAGCTATGTGGAGCGGCGCAGGGCGCCCCTCTACTTCCAGACGCTGAGCACCGAGAGTACCATCTACTTCGGCGCCCTGGTGCAGGCAGATAACATCCGCAGCCTGACCGACACGCGGGTCACGCAGGTGCTCAGCGGCTTCCAGGGCTGCCTGGACTCGGTGGTGCTGAACAACAACGAGCTGCCACTGCAGAACAAGCGCAGCAGCTTCGCCGAGGTGGTGGGCCTGACCGAGCTGAAGCTGGGCTGCGTGCTCTACCCCGACGCTTGCGAGCGCAGCCCCTGCCAGCACGGGGGCAGCTGCGCCGGCCGGCCCTCTGGAGGTGAGTGCGCCTGCGCAGTGGGCATACTGCCCGGGGGTGGGAGGAATGAATCTACTTGGGGGGTCCCGAGCTCCCCACCCAAGGGCTCTCCTAGAGTGGGGTATTCACCCAAGACACTCGCCGAGCTTCTCAATCCGCTTTAGGGAAATCTCAGAACTTGACAACTACCAGAGTGTCAAGTTCAGCCAGTTTGCAGCATCCCTCAAGTTTAGCCAGTTTGCAGCATCCCACAGGCCCAGTGCAGTGGCGCAGGAGCCCAGACATACCATCAACTTTGACCCCTCCCCTGTCCACCTCAAACCTTTCCAAGCCTCAGCAGCTTGGACAAATAGGGCCCCATTTTAAGTATGTGCCCTCATGAGCCACCTGCGTGTCACTGCAGAATGATGGTAGCAGTCTAAGTTAGGAGGTCAGCACACATGGAATTGCTGACCAGACGTAGACGTATAACTTTTCTAGAAGCTAAAAAGGGTAAACCCACCACTCCAGGAATAGAAATATAGTGGAGATCTTTGGAGCATGCTTTTAGAATGTGTATATTAAAAATAAGTCGAGTGACAGCTCTGCAAAGGAGTAGAAAGTAAGGAGAGAGAAATTTACATGAAATCTCAGGACAGATAAACAGTCAATGAATGCACGATGCTTTACCCTAATATTTTTTCCCACAAAAGTACATTGTGAATAAGAAAAAAAGAATAGGAGTAGACAAAAAAAAAGTATAGAGAGTCTCTTTTGTTTGAGGGAAAAGCCAAGATTATTTAAGTCCTAGGAGTCTAAAGATAAAAGAATCTCTGACTTTACCCAGATGCAGTGCCTGTGTTAATGTAAACTAGGTCAGGCATTTTCCCGGTTGAAGGCTCACCACCTCCCAACAGCCCAACCACTGATTCCACTTCAGCCCCTTTGTAGAAGTCGCTCAGCAGTAGTGTGATTAGCAAATTTAAACCTTCCTCACAAATCACTTAGAGATTCTGCTGTGCACATTACCATCTAATGTTAGTGAAGCCCAACTTCAAATTTAGAGTCCATTTTATTATTAGAATGTTATAAACTGTCCATGAAATGATGCACTGTCGAAATACAGACACCAAAGTTGTTTAGACTTGCATATGTTACTGCCACAATGAGGGCCAAGTACCCTGGGGGGAAATTTCTGCCGTCTCGATTTAAGAAATCTATTTGCTGTTTTTACTGTCTCAGCAGTATATGTAAATAAAGGGTTGTTATGGTGCCATAATTCCCAAATGATGGGCAGTAACTATACTTCAGTGGTTCTATAAACCAGCCCATTATGACAAGTCATGGCCAGTTTTTCACCAGGCAAAACAATTCTGCTAGTGTGAGCCATCTACAATATATAAAAGGAGCATATAATTAAATTGGGTTGAAATAGAACACCACTCCATGTCAAATGCTGGGTACATAGCCACAAATTGTAACATACTTTTAACGATGGCAGGACGTTGTTTTTGCTGGCAGTGCTGTGGGCTTCCACAGTGGGTTATCTTTAAAATAATAATAATAATCACTGTATGAAGGAAAAAGACTGGAATCTTGCTCTTCAGTGTGCATTTTAAGTTTAAAAAAATTGCCATGAAATCCTTTGGCTAAGTATTCGGTCAGGTATGTTAATTAAATGACTATGACCCACATGGGAAACAGCAATTTTCTCTCTTTTTAAATTTCTTTTGATTTAACCAAATTTCAATACTAAGGACCCACCTGTATACTTTTCACATGGTCTAAAGAACTTGTCTGGCCCTCCCTAGGGGCCCAACCTTGCATATAGAGCATACTCTCCTATCTAGGTACTTCTTTGTCTCCCTGTCCCCCACTTTCTTCTACGATTGGACTTTGGATGGGGATTCCACAACAGGTATTCCTTCTTCCAAGGTGTATTAGTACAAGTCTCTCCTTTGTACCTGGGAACTTATAGTTTCCTAAAATGAAGATGGTATCTTTCCTCACCTCTGTCTATGTAACTCCCTTCTCTCAAGCCTACTACTTCTGTTCAGTTGAGGGGGCCCAGCCGGAGTAGTGCCTCCCCAAGGCTACTCCCAAGCCTAGCCTAGTGGTTCTTATTTCAGTAGACCCTCAGACATGGTCCTAAAGGGTCTCATGCATAGCAATACTGAGCCTAGGACCAGCAAACTCCTCACCACTCACCAAGAAATCCAGGAAGACAGCTTCTCTTGCTTTCCTGGGGAACCAGAGGCACAGGACTCCTCTTCCTATGTGTGAGGAGGTACCTACCTGCTTCTTGGCTATGGGGATGAAGCTTTTCTAAGAAAAGCAGAAAAAGAATCCATTTTCTTGCCCCCATTATCTGTTTATATTGGAAGAATTTTTGCTAGATCCCTCTATCCTATCTGCAAATTCCCTAAATTGGTGCCAAATCAGGGAGAGAAAAAAAGCAAGAAAAGAAAGAACCAACAATTTGGCCTTTACTTTATGAAGCTATGTAGCTAATTATAATGTTACTTAAAATAAAAGAAAAATCCTCTAATCTGTGAGCAATAGTTTAAAAAGAACAGTAAGACTGAGTCTTTAACTGAAAGAATATTCATGCCTTCAAGAATTCCCTATGGCTGCCAGAGAAGTCTAATCACAGGAAGAGACAGTCTTGGGCCCCTAGATCAAAGGCTAGGATGCATGAAGTAAGTATTCAAAGAGAATATTTGGGCTAGAGAAAGTAGAGAGAGGAACTTGAGATATGACTCCTTGTACATGAGCGTGCTGATAACAAAAGTTAAATTGTTTGAACACCTTTGTTTGGACCCTGTGCTATGTGTCGCCGTAAAATTCCAGGACACATATTTTAGTGTAATCATCCCCTTGACCACTGAAGAACGCTGGAGTATTTGTCATTGTATCTCCTGGTGACTGACTACACTCTCAAACTGTGGCTATGTAGCACATTGTTCCAGAACATTCAGAATTGTTAAAGTAGGTAACCCACAGCAAGAAGCATTTTTTTTCAGGGATACAGGATTCTGCTCCAACCTCCCCCAAACCCAATCAAACCTTTGGCATGAAGGGCAGGGAAGCCGCGTCTGCTAGCTTGGAATGACATGGTCAGTGGGTTTGATCGGTGTTGTAACTGTGGCTCTCCCAAGAGCAAGCTATAGGAACCCCAGGGGAGTCAGAGCCCAGAATGCTGACTTATAATAAGGATATAAATATGACTCTATAAATCAACCACAGAGGGAAGGCTCTCTCTTGGTAAAGCCTTAAAATTATATGTATTTCATAGACATGAACTGGAAATAGCAAACACTGTGGAGAAGCAATAGCCAGGTCCCACTGTGACCCCTGCATTTCCAGACCCAATGGGCAGGGATCACCCAGTGAACACCCACAGTCTGAATAAGGAGTGCTCAATCCTCCACGCCTTGTGTTGCTTAGCTCCAGCCCATTACCAGAAAACATATTTGAGGCTAAGTTATAATCTGGTGAAGCAATGCAGCAAGCCAGGCAACCACCATGCAAGAAATAGTCATTCACAGACAGTTTTGCATAAGACCAGAAGCCTAACTCCCGAAATGGCAACTTGGGAAATTTTTAATGGTAAGAGCTACTGTTTGTTAGACTCTTACTATGTGCTTGGTATTTTGATAAGTGCTTACTTTGCAAGTGCTTATGCACTGGGACATTTAATTCTCACCACAATACTCTGGGATCAGTACTATTCTTCCCTCTCACCTGCCCACTCCCATTTTACAGATAAAGAAATGGGCCAGAGAGCCTAAGTAACTAGCCTAGTATCACACAGCTAGTAAAGTGGTGAAGCCAGGATTTCATCCAGGTTTGTGGGGGACCCCCCTCCCCAACTCAGCCTATGCTCTTAACCCTTGCTACTCAAATTGTGTTCCAGTGGCCAACAGCATCAGCATCACTGTGAGTGTTAGAAAGGCAGCAACTCAGGTCCTACCCAAAACCACTAAATCAGAATCTATTTTAACAAGATCCCTAGGTGATATACTGATTTTTCTCCATGTCTCTGAACTGCCCTGAAACCTGGGGAAACTTCAAGTTCTTTTTTTCTCGTATTGTTTACAGCGGTTCTCAAACTTTGAGATACATCAGCATCACCTGAGGACCCTGTTAAAATGAGATCTTGTTCTAGAAGAGTTTCTTGATTGTTAATGAAAAAGAAGAATCTGTTTACTTGCCTCCATCATTTGCTATTCATATCAGAGGAACTTTCTGCTTGGTCACTGAGTCATATATACGAATTCCTGAACTTACTGCCAAGAAAATTTAATAGTAGAAAGTTCGAGGGGGGAAAAAACCCCAAACATACAGAATCAGAATCTACATGGATGGTATTCAGGCATCTGTTTTTAACAAGGTGGATCTATGCACATCCAAATTTGAGAACCACTGACATTTGGGAATCCCAATAATTCTGTATTTGCAGGAATGCAAGTCAGTGAATTCCAGGAAAGGTGAAAAGATAGAGGACATTCAGAAATTGGAAGTCAGATACACAGCCTGCATTATTTAAAATTTAGTATAAAGATGGAGCTTTGTTCCCCAGTCAGGAGTCTTGGGTTACCCTGAGCTCCCCTTCAAAGATAAGAATAACAGTGTCTACCCACTCCCGCTACACAATTGTGAGTCTTCTGCCTATCAAATTGCTTGAAACAACAAGTTCTTGGATGCTGCAAATAGTTGGGCATAGGAGTGTTTTCAGCAACAAATTTCTCAGAGCTATTTTGGGTCATGTTTTCCTGAGTATTTTATGTCCCTAACTTATAAGGATCTAGATAAATTCAGTCCATCAGAATTTAACTGCCTGCTTTGTGCTTAGCTCTGTGTTGAATTCTGGGTCCCATTACTGTCTCTGTGACCAATGGATGCCACATACGTGGCCTCCCTCCCCTCACAGCTGGTTTCAGGGAATTGAACAGGGTTCCCGTATGTGCTCCACCCCTTGGCCCGTTGAGCGCAGGGGCACAGAGAAAGGAGAAGCTAAGCTCACAATGCATATACCAAGGATATGATTTAGCTGAGCTTTGTAGTTTATGGGGAAAAAAAAATTTTTTTCTGGGTGACTTTATTCTAAATACTGAATTAATCTTTTTTTTTTGTACCTTGGAAAAACCTCACAGTAACAGCATTAATAATTATAGGCACGAATAGAAAGACTCAAAACCATAAAGTAGGTTATATGCAGACACAAAGGAACATGCATACTAGAAGGTGAGAATTTACTGTGTGCCTAATGTTGTTAACACATTAAAGATTTCCTGATCCTCAAAGAAAATACTGGAGGCTTGGCCCAATATACAATATATGAAATGTGAGCCAGCTTTCCTAGGGAAAAGGTCTCACCTTCACAGGTTTTTATTTTACAGGGCCTAAAGGCATTGAATGTACCCTGCTTGGTGAGAGAGAAAAGTCAGAGTGACTAAAAGTTGAAATGGCAAAGTAATGGAAGGGACCAGGATCTGCAGCTGAGCTCATCCTCGCTTGTGACTAGCATCTCACCTGTTAATGCATCCGCCAGTTTCCTCACACTAATTGAGATTCACCTGAATGTTTCCCAATCTTCAGCCTAAAAGTCGGACCCATGACTTTCACTTGTTTGGTCTATGAGCTATACAGAGATGAAGCTGATTTCAGAGTCTATAGTAATTACAGTCATTACGACAATAAAGCTCCTAATGTTTGTGTGCTACATTGTGGTTTATGAATCTAGAAACCTTATTATTCCCTATGAAGTGGGTATCAGTGAGTCTCACTTATTAAATAAAAACAAGGAGGTTTCTGGAGGTCAGGCAGTGATCACACCCAGCTGGTGGGTAACAGCCGGGACTTAAACTTGTACCCAGGGCCTCACCACCACACCGTAGCTGCCTTCCTAAATCATCTAAGTTCTTGGGGTTTCTGAATGAAATCCATAATTCAGTAAGCATAGTGGTTGAGGCTGACTTCAGATCCCACGTGCTAGTTGCACATTTGTCATTATTTCCACCTTTGTGTGCAGCAGACAGATGTTTCTTTATCAAAGGCAGCCAAACCCCATCAGAATGCTGTTCACCTACACTGGCAAGCAGGGCAGAGAGTTGAGGCCATTACCTGGATGAATCAGATCAGAAAACGACTACTAAGCCAAAGGAGTAAGACAAGAATTATCTTGCTTATTTGCCTACACAGCCCAAATTCATGCTATAATTGCTTATACCGTTTCTATTTTTGCATTTAATAGGTTTTGCAGTGTTCTTCTTTGAGCAGGGAAAGGAGGAGGCATTTTATGTTTGTCTGGGTACAGATTTCAAAACCATCTGCATCTGCTATCACTAGAAGGATTGTAAACAGGAACACAGCTTTGAGGCAAGGCTTAAAAATACACTTCTCATTTTTCCAGAATTTGAGGGGAAAGAAACTTTTTTTTACATGTATCCCAACACCAGTAGAACTATTTCCTTTTTAAAATCTGAGAACTGGTATAAAGTGCATGTGCAACTCACTGGCTGTGTAATGTGGGAAAACCATCTTATTTAAGCTTCAGTTTCCTCATTTGTAAAATAAGTATAATAGCAGTACTTAATGGCATTCGGTTGTTGTAAGAATTAAATGAGATATAATGCATAGAAAATTCTCAGAAATTTTCCTACCATATAATAAGCTGTTGTTCTTGTTAATTGATTTCCTTATTTGACATTCTCCCCCCAACAAGGAAAAAAAATCTACTCTTTTTAATAACACTTTGAGCTTAGCCACTGAATTTTATCTTTCTTCCACAATTACAAAAGTGTTCAATATTATTTGTGATCAAATAACACCTGGATATCTCTTGGAATTTTGTTCCCTTTATGTGTGTTTTATAGCAACATGTTGGTAATGCTTGCAAAGAGCAGAAACTTTATTATGCTATTATCTTTATTATTCAATAATTATTTGGCTCCCAGAGGGTTGTCCAATATTGTCCATCTCACTATATTTCATCTGCTTCCTGGAGAGCTATAGGAAGTAACTATAAGCTCCTCTTTCTTATTCCTAGCAAGTAATGAGCTCAGGTCAGTGACAAGTTCTCTCTTTTTTTTTTTAAAGACAGGGTGACAGGGTGTTGCTCCATTGCGCAGGCTGCAGTGTAGTGGCACAATCATAGCTGACTGTAACCTTGAACTCCTGGGCTCAAGTATCCTCCCACCTCAGCCTCCTGAGTAGCTGGGACACGCCAATACACCCGGCTAATTTTTTGTAGAGGCAGGGTCTCACTATGTTGCCCAGGCTGGTCTCAAACTCCTGGCCTCAAGCAATCCTCCTTCCTGCCTTGGCCTCCCCAAATTGCTGGGATTACAGATGTGAGCCACAGCACTCAGCCTTAGTGGCAAGTTCTAATGCCAATACAGTCTTCTTGAAAGATTTGAGAATCAGAAAGCCTGGATTCAAGTTCAGACTCAATCACTTACTAGCTGTATGTTCTTGAACAAGCTGCTTAACCTCTGCTCAACCTCTCCAGTACCCCATGGAGTTGGGATGTTAATAGAGCCTCTTCTTTTTCCTTCATAGGATTATTGTGATTCTTCATAGAATGAAAGTGATTTTTAAAAACACTGAAGCATTAGATCACTTAGTATCATTATGGCAGACTTATTGATCTTATAAAAATTATTAATAATAGGGCCCATGACAGGATAATGAGATCATAAATAATACTTTGTGAAAACAGGTTAATTTTGATAAACAAGCCTTTCATAGAGGCTGAACAATAGATATCACCCTTCTTTCATTAAAAAAAAAAACCTAATCTGACCACTTTTGTTTAAATCCAATTGCTTTTCTCTCTCGTTGTGTTAACACAGAAACTCCTTCAACTTTAAAGTTCTAAAAGGAAGATTTCTTCCAAAGGGCCTCAGCCTTCTTTGCCCCATGGGTTTGAGATCATAAGAGCAGATTCTAGACAGTTTGCTTCTCTTTTTGATAAACAGAGAAATCCAGATAGTGGAATGAAGCATGGCTGTTAAAAATATAGCTCAGGGCCAGGCCTGGTGGCTCACGCCTATAATCCCAGCACTTTGGGAGGCTGAGGCAGGAGGATCACTTGAGGCCAGGAGTTTGAGACCAGCCTGGGTGACAGAGTGAGACCTTGTCTCTATTAAAAAATTTTTTTCTAATTAGCTTGGCATGGTGGCACCTGCCTCTAGTCCCAGCTACTCAGGAGGCTGAGGTGGGAGGATTGCTTGAGCCCAGGAGTTAGAGGCTGCTGTGAGCTATGGTCAGGCCACTGCAGTCCAGACTGAGTAACGGAGAGAGACCCTGTTTCTGAGAAAAAAGAAAGAAAAGAAAGAAAAGAAACACAGTTCAGAATAATACTGAACAGTTCAGGACTCCGGAGCAAGCCAGACTGCCTGGATTCAAATCCATACCAGCTTTGTGACCATAAAAAAGTAATCAACATCTCTGTACCTCAGTTTCCTCATCTATAAAATGCTTGTACATAGTGTTTTTCTGTCTTTGTATCCCCAGTGCCTGCCATAGTCCTGCCCAGGGGTGTGCTGGTAAGCCAGCTCTCTAAAAATAAAAGAGGTTTGTAGTGTTTGCTGATTTCTGTGGTATAAAGTCTCCCACCATGGCTGATGTCAGACTACCATCAGTTTAATAACTGGCCTGCCAAATTTCTGAATATTTAACAATCACATCTCACAACCCTGGCTGAGCTGGCTGTGACTTAGCACTCAGTCAGTGTGGACAGGCTACTCGGTCACCAGGCGGCTTCATCAAGTAATACTAGACACTGCACAAAAGAAAATGAAAATGATTCATGCTTCAACCTGAGAAAGCTAAAAAAAAGAAAAGAAAAGAAAAGAAAATGAAAATGACAAAATTCAGAAGGAAATGAGTACAAGACAGTGCACTAGAGGTAGTGGCTCATTTGAAATTCTGATTTTCCAGGCACAGAAACGTCAAATTGCTTCCCTGCCGTCAGATCAAAAATCAGTCCCATGACCCAAGTTAGAATCCAGTTTTGATGATCATGATTCAAATGTCCCTGATTTCTGGACAGCCCTTCCTTGACCTTCCGGCCCTCATCTGCTTCTGATGCAGTTTAATTTAAGGAATTGTCAGAGGCTCGCCAAATTGTCAGAGCTGGAGAGGGCGAAGTTTTACCTGAGTTTACCCACCTTGCCTTAGACTTCCCACCCCCTTCCTGACCTCCCTCCTCATCACTGATGGGCTTTTAGAGTCCTGTACTGTGGTTGTCCCATGCTTCCCCTTAGGCCAAAAAAGAATCTAATTCATCCTCACAAGTTATTCTTTCTCTAAATGACACACCATTCTGGCCAAGGACTAGCCAGGTGGCACAAAGAAGCATTTTTCCCAATCCTAGCCGCTTTCAGCAATTCCATTACAGTGAGCAACTTCCCAGATTGGAAAAAATAACCCTCAGTTGGAAAAAATTAAAAGTCAGTATGTCTTGAAGCAAGCATACCTCAGACTACCACTGCCTCCTGCCACAGACCTCAGGCCGGCCTTCTCTGGGCACAGCTGGCAGCAAGAATGGCCTTTCCTTAGAGTTCCATGGCCTCTCATTGTCACTGCATTCAAAAGCAGTTTTTTCCCTACCTGTGTGTGTCTCTCTCTGAGACTTAGCCTCTGACCCTCTGTGTTTCTTGGTCCCCAGAAGGCTGGGGCCACATAGTTCCATCCTCTTGGAAATGTACAGATTTCTCTCTTGCCTCCTGCACCTGCCTCTTGAAGATGAGACTTTCTCTCTCTGAACCTACAAACACACACACACACACACACATTCATAATGTCCTCTACGTGGGAGTTCTCTATAATGTGGATTCAGTAAAACATCCATGAAAAAATATGCTATTTCAATCTATACATTTTAAACTATTTTATATCCATAGAGATCAAGCTATAAAATTCCAACATCAGTCACTGACCCGTTGGGAAGCAGAGATTAGCCCAAGAGCCCTTCAAGTAAGAGTGAGGATGGTTCTTTGCAGTACTTACAAAATATCTTATAAATGAGGAAGGCCTCACTGGCCACTTCAAGGTAATGGAGCCGCTTACTGTCACAACCCCACTATCATAGAAGTAAAAGTATTTTTATTAAGTCATATGCCCATAGCATGGGAGAGGAGGCAACAGCAGCACAAATTTGGAGGTGGAAGGCAGAGGGACAGGTGGTAAGAAAGACAAAAGAGAAGCTCTGAGAGACCTGAATTCTAACTGGTAGAAGGGAAATCTGGGGACTAAATCCCCAAAGACTCAGAAATTGGAGGCATCAGTCACTTTTGAAGGGGAGGTGGTGGGAAGGAAGGGCTTAAAATAAGAATTGTTCAGAAGTCTGTTTAAAAGGCAATCAGAACCCAACCTGAATTCCCACCTTCCCTCTGCATAGCCAGGCAACTGCTCTCCCCACACCCTGGTCTCAGGACTCGAGTGTGCCTGGCGCTCTGCTGCTCGGGGTGATCAAAGTATATTTGATGTGCTCATTGGATGCTGAGACCCACATCCACCCCTCCTCCACCACCACCCAACCCTCCAGTGTTAGAACCAGGCTTCTACCCACCCTCTGAGCAGGTGATAAGAAGTGTCACTACTTGGGAACTTGACCATCCCAGAGGTACTGACTCAGTTTCATAGTTGATGAGCACCACTTGTGCTCAGAGCGTCCTATCAGATTTCTAGTTTTCTAGTGTCCCACTCTCAATATGAGCTGGTAAGCAAGGATTACTGACAAGTAAGGAAATCCTCTAACTTGGAAGATAATGTATTAGGGTTCTCCAGAGAAACAGAACCAATAGGAGATATACTTAGATGCTCCTCAACTTATGATGGGGTTACATCCCAATAAACCCATTGTAAGTTGAAAATACCCAAGTCAAAAATGCATTTAATACACTTAACCTACTGAACATCATAGCTTAGCCTAGCCTACCTTAAATGTGCTCAGAACACTTATATTAGCCTACTTTTTGGCAAAATCAACTAACACAAGCCAATTTTATAATACAGGTTAAGTATCCCCTATCTGGAATGCTTGGGACCAGAAGTGTTTTGGATTTCAATTTTTTTTTTTTTTTTTTGAGATTTTGGAATATACTTACTAGTCGAGCACCTCAAATCCAAAAATCTAAAATCTGAAGTGCTCCAATGAGCATTTCCTTTGAATATCATATCAGCACCCAAAAAGTTTTGGATTTGGAAGCATTTCAGGTTTTAGATTTTCAGATTTGGGATGCTCAACCTGTAAAGTGTTGAATATTTCATATCATTTATTGAATACTATATTGAAAGTGAAAAACAGAATGGTTGTGTGAGTGCTTAAAGTACAGTTTCTACTGAATGCATATTGCTTTTATATCATCATTAAGCCAAAAAATCCTAAGTCGAACCATCATAAGTCGGGGACCATCTGTATAATATGTGTGTGTGCGTGTGTGCGTGCATGCGCACACACATGTATATATTAATATATATATGGAGATGGAGAGAGATTTTAAAGAATTGGTTCATGTGATAATGGGGGCTGGCAAGTGTGAAATTTATAGGGCAGGCTGGCAGGTTGAAAGTTCATGTAAGAGTTGATTTTGTAGTCCTGAATTCAAAATCTGCAGAGAAGGCCAGCAGGCTGGAAACTCAAGCAAGATTTCTTCTATGTTGCAGTTTTGAGGTGGGATTCCTTCTTCTTAAGGCCTTGAACTGAACAGATAAGGCCCACCCACATTATGGAGAATAATATGCTTTATTTAAAGTTAACTGATGAGAAATTTTAATTACATCCACAAATACCTTCACAAACACATCTCTACTAGTGTTTGACCAAATAACTGGGCATCAATAGCCTAGTCAAGTTGACACATAAAATTAAGTATCACAGAGACCAAAATAAAGAAACAGAAAAGCAACTTGAAAGAAACCATGCAAGGAGAAAACTTCATAAAAGTATCATTACTATCCTCAGAGAGATAAGATATTGTAACCACAACACAGGAGCAGGATGCTGTGTTTTAAAAAAAAAAAAAAAGTTAGTAAACAAAAAAAACTTCTTGAAAATGACAACATAAATGAAAATCTCAATAAAAATTTCAGAAGATGAGACACTCACTCAGAAAGTAAAGCAAACCACCACAGAGATGTAATATAAGAAAGAAAAATAAAGTTAGAGGAAGGTCCAGGAGATCTGAGATCCAAACAATAAAAGTTCGTCCCATAGAAACAGAACAGAGAAAACAAAGGAAAAAAATAACCAATGAAATAATAAATTTTCCCAAAGTTAAAGAACAAGAATTTCCAGATTGCAAAGGCCCATTGAGTACCCAGTATTGGTTGAAAATAAACTCACACTAAAGTACATCCTTGTAAAATCTCAGAAAATAGGGGGGCAAAAACAAGATCCTCCAAGATGTTAGAGAGAAAAAAAAACCAGGTCGTGTACAAGCTGCAGGAGCCAAAATGACTTTGGATTTCTCAAAAGTAACATGGAGGGGATTGTTTAGAATTCTTTACACAACCTAACTGTCAAAGAGCTGTCAGGGTGGAATAAAGACATGTTCAACTATGCAAGGTCTCACAAATCCACCTCCTGTAAACAAACCCTTTCTTGGGAAGCTACTGCAGAATGTGTTCTAACGAAATGAGAGGGCAACCCAAGAAAAAGGAAGCTAGAGATCCAACACAGGGCAGCAGAAAGCAGGGCGAGAGGACAGCTAGCCAGGTGGAGCCAATCAGAAGGCCACGGGAGCGGCTTCTTCAGGGGATGAAAATACAGGGCACCAGATGCAACTAAACATGGAGAGACCTAGTTGGTGAAAAGTCTGGAGCTGAATGAACAATATACATTTAGAAATAAGCAAGCCAAAACACAGGGCATTTTTTCACTCCAAGGAAAACAAAAAGTTGTACATGAAAACAGAAATATAATCATAGTTCACTACACGGCTTGGCTGCAAATAGCGTTTTATAGTCATAACGATGCAAACACTGATTACTGATTTAACCAAAGTTACCCTATTACATATTGGGAGGTAGGGGCATCAGAAGAGTGTTCCCATGTTCCTGTGGGGCTGAAGATTTGAAATAAAAGACATAGTGGAAAGGCAATAGAAAATGCCTAAAACTAAAATAATCACAAATAGCAAAATACCACGGAAGGAAATATTGAAATACTAAAAGGGGTACCCAGGTTACTTCTGAGGAATTGTAAGTGGGAGGGGGGTTGCTATTGTACAAAATAAAACTTGTAGAACTATCTGTCTCTTTACTATGTACACATATAACTTTAAGTAAAAATCAAATCTTAGGGATTTTTTAAAAGTAGGGTAAAAAGAATACCCTATTTATTCATCCTTTCCATCTCTGAGAGGTAGATAATGCTGTTTCCTCTTAGAATCTTACCTCATCTGGTATTTAATATACTCTGTAGTGGGGTTCTTACTACCTATTTCTGCACAATGGGTTCATGAGTAGAGAAGGAAAAAAGATGAAAAAATCAGGATCCAAATAGAAGAGCTGGGTGAAAGCTGTAATTCTTTCATTACCCTGTGTATATACCAATCTGAGGTTCATTTGATTGACGAATGTCCTCATATTACCCGCTCTCCCTCGACTTCCTCTCTGGGTGGGGGTTTCAGTTCTTGGCTAAGGAGAAAGGGCACAGGAGGTAGGAGAGGGGCTCTGGAAAGGAGGTAGCTTGGTACCAGTGGTAAACTACTCCTATCTGGAAACATCCGTCCTTTTACAGTAGTAGCCTGGTGGAGAAGGCATCTCCCCTCCCATCTTGGTCTCTGTTTTTGGAATCTGTCCCTTGGGTATCTCTTACAATTCTTACTAGCATTCATGTATGTGGTTAATTAAGTGAATTTTTGTGGTCTAGCAGGGAATCCAAACTGTAACTTGGCATTTTTGTGTCAAGATGTTTTCCAAATAACCTATTTGCTTTTCATCTTTGGAATTTGGGCCCTGCCTAAAATATGGTTCAACAAGGAATTAGGACATGTTAGGGCTGAATCCAAGCACTCTGAGCTTTACCAGTGGCACGTGGCTCATGAGGTCCTCTGTTTCCCCAGGCTACCAGTGTACCTGTCTCTCACAGTTCACTGGGAGGAACTGTGAATCCGAGATCACAGCCTGCTTCCCAAACCCCTGCAGGAACGGAGGATCCTGCGACCCAATAGGGAACAGTTTCATCTGCAATTGTAAAGCCGGGCTCACAGGAGTCACGTAAGTGAGATTGTGTAATAGTCTTTCTGTACACTGCTACTTGTTGCTAAGAAAACAAACCAGTAAACAACTAACTGGGATAAAATGTTTACCACTGAAAGGACAAGCAAAGGGTTAATCCTTTACTATACATATAAAGAGTGCTGACAAGTGACTAAAATGTTAATAGGGATTATCTCTGGGTAGTGGGATTATGGGTAATTTATATTTTTTACTTTAGGCTTCTCTGTATCTTCAAAACTTTATATAATTACTATATATTCTGTAACTAGGAAGACAAGTCTTTTCAAGAAAGTCATCTATGCCACCAAATATTACATATCCAGTATAATTCTGAGGCAGACACACTACCCATTTCCCCAGAATCCATTAACTGGACTGGACTGCCTAGCGTTTTATGATCATTCTGAGAAACTAAAACTTACCATTCCTTTGCAAACCTTTTTTCCCCCAAGAAATGATCGAAATTAAACTGTTTGCTGAATAGAAAGAGAATGTTTTAAATTCTTAGTAAAATGGCACTTTCAACCATCCTTGATCGTTTTAGAAGTATATACATATAATCTCAAGCAAGTGATATTCTAATTACAGATCAGTCTTATGTATTCATTAAAGCAAATCTCCCGAGGACTTTACCAGGAAATACTTAACAGACTTTGAATCGTTGGATGTAATTTAAAGTAATAAAGTAGCATTTATTTTTAAATACTCTGTGATTCTGACTAATTTCTGGCTGACCTGGCCCCAATCTGTTCAAATTAGGGACGTTTGACTACATTTTAAAAGGTGGATTACCAAAAATATAGGTGACTGGGCCTTTTAAATGAACATATCAGAACAATTGCTGAAATAGAGAAAAGTGAAGAAGAAAAGGTCTGTGTTCTCAACGAAAGAATAAGACTTAAATGCTTGGCCTTACAATTATACTCAGAGTGATCCACGGATTGCTTTAAAGGGAATAAAATTGATTCAATTATTTTTCATGAGAATGCTTTAGTCATTTTTTCCTGATAATCTACATGAGTGTTAGCCTTTAACATAAGCACAGAATCTGGAAGATATGTAGCCCTCCACTCACCCACCTACCTGCTACAGCCCCCATCTTCCCAGAGGGATGAAAAATTACTGTAACCATTAGAGGAAACTGTCAGAACCAAAGACTTTTTTCCTCTGGGGAAACCCTATAACGGGTATATAGGTTCACAGCTCTTTGCCTGCAATTCTACAATCCCAAAAGTTATGAGAACTAAAAGCGTTTGGAGTATGTTAGTGGCAAACTAATTTGGTGGCAAAACCTGTTCAAAACTGCTGAGGGTCTTTCCAGTCTTTATTTCTCTCATTTAGTGTGAATATCCATATGCTTCACTGCAGAAACACTAGTATATTTGATTATGGGATCTTATGGCCAGCACCAGTTCCTGTTTGGGGGAGAAGAGAGTATTTTATATAAGTGCGAGATATGTATTGTATGTCCTATCTAAAACTGCACAATTTTAAATTCTGAAATGCATTTGGCCCCAAGGATTTGGAGACCAGCACCTCTTCAGTAGCATCTGCTGTTGGTTCTCTTTCTACTTGTCGTCTTTCTCACTACGGTCTCTTCCCTCCCCCAGCCGGGGTAGGGGAAGACCTTGGAGAGAATGGGTCAGGAGGGACACTTTAACACAAGATGATGGCTGAGGCCACGGTGGGCACAGAAATGCCTAAATTAAGCCTCCCCGCACCCCCAACACACACACCATTTTTGTTCCGCTTCACCCGTACCATTTAGTGCTTCATTTTCTTTTAAAGATGTCCATTTTTTCTCGAGCTCCAGGACACAAGCCAGTGTCCGCAGGTCCTGATGATGGGGAGGGGCTTCTGTGTGTTTTGTCGCCGAAGGTGCGAGGAGGACATCAACGAGTGCGAGCGGGAGGAGTGTGAGAACGGCGGCGCCTGCGTCAACGTGTTCGGCTCCTTCCTCTGCAACTGCACGCCGGGCTTCGTGGGCCAGTACTGCGGGCTGCGCCCCGTGGTGGTGCCCAACATCCAGGCCGGCCACGCCTACGTGGGCAAGGAGGAGCTCATCGGCATCGCCGTGGTGCTCTTCGTCATCTTCATCCTGGTGGTCCTCTTCATCGTCTTCCGCAAGAAGGTCTTCCGCAAGAACTACTCGCGCAACAACATCACGCTGGTGCAGGACCCGGCCACGGCCGCGCTGCTCAACAAGAGCAACGGCATCCCGTTCCGGAGCCTGCGCGGCGGCGGGGACGGCCGCAACGTCTACCAGGAGGTGGGCCCGCCGCAGGTGCCCGTGCGCCCCATGGCCTACACGCCCTGCTTCCAGAGCGACTCCAGGAGCAACCTGGATAAGATCGTGGACGGGCTGGGGGGCGAGCACCAGGAGATGACCACGTTTCACCCCGAGTCGCCCCGCATCCTGACTGCCAGGCGGGGCGTGGTCGTGTGCAGCGTGGCCCCCAACCTCCCCGCCGTGTCACCCTGCCGCTCCGACTGCGACTCCATCCGGAAGAATGGCTGGGACGCAGAGACTGAGAGTGAGTAGGCAGTAGTGATGCGCCACGAGTTGTTCCACTTGTGCGTACTGGGAACCTGCAGCGCCGAGACTAAGGCGAGGGAGAGAACACGCCTGTGCAGCCTGTGCAGAGCGTTCGCTGCGATGCCCTGCAAATTGCTCTGGTTCTTACGGCCATTTACTGATGGGGAAAATGAGGCTCGGAGAGGGTAACATCACATGCCCACGGTCATGCAGCTTGTAAGAGGCAGTCAGTACTCAAATTCGTGTCTCCCAGACTCGAAAACCCTGCTCTTCTCACAATAGTGGGCCATTGGCCATAATGCAAGAGACTGGCCAGGACCAAAAAGGGAAAAAAGCAGAGAGCCAATTAGGTAGCCTCTATGAGCATCTAGGTGAGAGATAGTGATTGTTTACTTTGCGCCTAGCTTCAATCAGGATGAGACTATGGCAAGCTCTGTTGTAACCTATGACTTCATCAGGCCAAATGGCTTTATTCCAGAAGCAGTGGTGTCCTGGATAGCCTAGGAAGGCTGTGGTTACAGTTATGTGGTAATGTTGGGGTTGGGGGCGGGGTGTGGTTTTAAATGGAGCGAGAGAGGATGTGCAGCCAAGGAGACAAAGGTTGTCTTCATGGAGGAAGGGGGCATCCCTACTAGTATCTTTAAGCATGGGTTAAGATTTCAGTAGGATACTGTTGGAGAGGAAGCAGCTTGATTGGTGTGGAGGATGCATAAAGGGTCACCTAAGGGGTGTCTGGCTCTTTTGTTCAGGAGAGAGGTCAAGGCTAGAGGTGAAAGTTTGGACATCATCTGCATGCAGGATGATTGACTTTGTAGAAGGGTGAGCTCACTGAGGGAGCAAGAGCAGAGAGGACCGGTCAAACCAGACCTCCAAAGGAACCCTGGAGATGCCTACATGTGGGCAGTGGGCAGAAGGGGAGGAACCAGGCAGGGAGACAAACACTCGCCAGCAGAGAGAGAGGAGGGAAAGTGGAGAGAGGGCAGCTGTGCAGAAGCCAGGAGAGAGTGTCAGTAAGGTCAGCAGTGTCGAGTACTGTAAAACTGTCAAGGAAGACACAAGCTAAAAAAAAAAAGTACTGAGCCTGATGCCCAGAAGATTCTTAGGATCTCAAGAGTTTCTCAGTAGAGCCATCAAGGCAGAAGCCGGAATGCAAGGGTTAAGGATGAAGAGATTTGGTGAGAAAACAAAGGCAGCGGGTAAATGTAAAGCCGCCACTGCTGTATGTTGCAACATCTTAAATCCTCACAGCTGTCCCCTGTGGGCACCGTTACCAGCCCATCTATGAAAAAAGTGCCTTGAATGTGTGAAACGACTCACCTAAGGGCACATAACTAGCAAAGGGAGGAGTCAGGATTAGAACCTGGTGCATCAGGCTCCAAAGCCTGTGCTCTTACCAGCACTGCCCTCGGGAGCTTTGGCAGGAAGGAGGGGAGAGGGTATTAGAGGGAGAGGATTTCTTGATGATAGGAGAGGGCCAAGGACGAGTTCTTTCTATTCTAGTGCCACCCCAACATGCTGTCTGCTGATTCTGTCTTTCTATAGACACATATTTTAAGTAGTTGCCCTTGGATTGCAACCATAAATATGTTCCCTCCCAAATTGTTACAGTTAGTCTTTACTACAGTCTTGCCACTCCACCAGCTAATAGGCTCTTTTTTATTTAGCAATGAGAAAAAGGGGTTTCAAATAAATGGAAGAGTGGAGAAAGTTTTATGCACAGCACTGCATTCACCAGGGTGGCTCATTTGTCATTTCCTTCCTGTGTTCAGGGCTAAGCTTGTGTGTACCTTGTGGTTCTCTGAGGTACATCTTCACATATTCTGCTATGTGGGTGTTGGGAGGTGAATTTCTCCCTGGCATCTCTCTCCATTTATATCAGTTGTTTATTCAATTCATTGTTTTGCTGTGGCTTCAGCACCTGATAGACACAGAGCCACCATACCTGCTCCTAATACCACCCTTTGTGGAAGAAACAATGATTTCTGTGGCCACAAAGAGGAACAAATGTTCCCTGAATCACAAGTCTGCATCTCGTTGTACCATCAAGTTACATGATGATTTGCAGCTTTGCCTGGTGGTCATTTCCCCCCCCACCACCACCACTTCGTGATATGACAGCTTTATTTCCAGAATCCACCTCAGGCCAAAATTCACATTTCCCCCCAAAGTATTGTTGGGTTTTATTGAATACATTTACTTCTTTGTTAAGCAAGGCAGAGTTAGCTGGCGAGACAATCTCTGGGCAACTAATTCATTTTGTTACTTGACAACCTCAAGATATGGGCTGTTTTTATTGCTTCCTTTAGTCCATCAAGTAAGAAAGTAGCCCTGGAGAGGGGCGGAGGGAGAGAGGGGGGATGTGTGTGTGTGTGTGTTGTTCTGCCTGTCTTTATACAGCAAACACAGAGGATGCATGTGGATAAGGGCACATCCACACCATTGACTGCCCTCCCACCTGACACCACAGACCGTTGTCATTCCCAAAAATGATACAACGCTGCCCTCTAGAAGGCAAAGCTGAAAATGCCACTCTCTCCCCAGAGGTGGAAGTTAGGATAAATGTAATGGCATTCTTGCTATAAAATATTTATGCCACAATTTTAAAAGTAATCTCATTTAACCTGGTGTTGACACCTCATCAGTTCATGTAAATGATGTACATTAACTCTGAATGGCAAAGAGCAATGCGGCCACTTCATCCTTGGTTCACTCGTCACTTAGTCGCTTCACTTTGAGCAGGGAACCGCTACTTTTGGCTGTCAGCTATTTGGAAGCTCATTTACTACGGGGTTAAAGGTTTCGAATCCATAATGTAAATCATTTGATTGACAGATCTTTGCCCCCAGTGACACAATCAATTTTCTATTATGGAGCTAAATTATTTTCTCTAAGCAAATGAAAGAGCCCCAAGAAGTGAACTAGGTGGGAGGGGGTGGGCAGGACTAGAAATAGGCACAAGGTAACCGGTGTCATTTCTGCTTTCTCTGTGGCTGACCATGAAGACAAAGGGGTTGAGGACCCGGGAGAAGTGACCTGCTTTGCAGGAAGTAATAAAGGCAGCAACTCTGAAGTTCAGTCCCTCAGCTCCTTCCAGTCGGATTCTGGTGACGACAATGGTAAGAAGTCATCAGATTTGTTCCAAGCAGGTGGGTTCTGCCTCCTGTGCTGGAAGACAGTGGTTGGGGGGAAGGTGATGGGACCAGCTTTGTTTGTCAACCTGTTCATGGGCTTTTGAGCATGTTCAACGGCTTTGGGGTTGACCCATTGTTAGGTGTCCTTACTGAAGGTGCCCCCATTGAGCTGTGAGCAGGCCCAGGGATCTGCGTCAAGGGTTGAGGCAGTTCCCCTGGAGCTCCAGAAGTGCGTTCTCTTTGATTTGGTTCACAATGCAACCACCTCATCCCAACTGATACTCTTCAAGCAAAGTAATTTCTTTCTTTTTTTATTTTACTGATGATCTCTTCCCTCTTCACTGGATCTCTTCCCTCCCCATTATTAGAAATTAGTTCAGAGACTAGAGCCTTTCTGTAGAACCAGTGGCATCTTCATTCACTTGAATCCCCCTTATAATCATTTCAGGTCATGGGCTTTTGGAGAATTTATTAAAATCTATGAAACAGCTCCTTAGAAAAATGCACATACACCCAAAATGTTGCACACAATTCGTCGTGGTTCCCAGACTTCGTTGACACTCCAAAGCTGCCACCTCTGCCTCTTGTGAACTTACGCTTATGGCGAGGGTGCAAATGCCAGACCAGGTTTTCTTAGCCAAGGAACCAACTTTGGTGGATGGGTCGTTCGGCCTAGGGCAGGTCAGGGAAGCAGGAACAGTCATAAAACAGTAAGTGTTTACCACATGGTGGTAAACCAAGAACAATTTCAAATAGTCATCCACAGAGATAGGCAGCCTCACCTTAGTCTATAGCTTAGATCATTTTCCCATTTATCAGCAACTGGCAAAAATTGGATACTTAATAATTTATGTAATCATTCGACCCATGAACTCTTGCTGAATTTCTCCTGGGTGCTGAGTCCTGTGCAGGACATTTTGTACCCAGAAGTATAAAATGAAAATGGCATAGTCCTTGCCTCCAAGGTAAAATACAGGAGGAAGTGAGGTCCAAGACCACAGAAGCAATGATGGAAGTGAAATATTCTACTTTCACCACCACCCCCCCCACCGCCCCAAATCCTGGCACTCCTGAGAATTGCAGAAGCTTCGTTGTATCTGTCTGCTGGGATAACAAACCATAGAACAGTGGATTTTTTCTGACCATTCTTAGAAGGCCAGGGGCATAACCCCAGATCTGTTTCCCTTGGTGTGTCCTCCTTTCCTCATCCCAAACCAGAAGAAAATCTGTGCCTAGTTTGTATTTTATATAGAAGCACCAAAGAACATACAGCGTCCAGACTCCAGGCAGCAGCTCCGGCAATGGTGCCTGGTTCACTGTTCTCACAGGCTCTTGCTGGGTGTGCCCTTAATGTCACACACTTGCGCTTTCATGCTTAACATTCTGCATTAGGTCCTGACTAAGGCCAGTGGTCTTGTTAGGAACTTTCATCAAACTCAGTTTAAGCCTGATCACCTCTCCAAAAGCTGCTGGTATTGGGTGCTAAGGCAACCCATAGAGACCACAGAGATGTCCTTCCCTATTCTAACTATTTGAAAGGTCAAATGCTGACTTCTGTCTACACCTCACCAGCAGGAGCTGGGCCTTGGATTGTCCTGGGCATCATGTGACTACGAAGCCATCAGTCCTGCAAAGGTTATCCTCTATTACTGGCATTTGGTTCGGAGCAGCATGACTGACCAACAAATAATTATCCCCAGGAATAGTGAGGTCTTCCTCTGAGAGCCTTTGGGAGTTGCTAATGAGAAATTAGCATGAGCTGATGAGCCACTGCCTTCCTAGATTGATTTAACTGGGCCATGAGGTGTGAATTTATGACCCAGCGATTCCCAGGAGCCTTTCTCTCAGAAGGGCGGGGCCTGGATTTCCTGCCGTTTCTCTCCTGTTCCAAGAATCCCTGGGAATCCCTAGATAAAAGTGTCCACTGGTGTGCTCCCTAAGGGACAGATTGTGGGGAGGCTTCAGGTGTTTGCATGCTGTACCTTCATTGTTGTTGTTGTTGTTGTTAAAAGAAGTTAATGTGTGTTTAAAATACACAACTAACCTGAAGCTGTCCTTCCCCTCCCTTCTGTCTTCTTTGCCTGACCACAAGCATCCATAGTGACTGTCATTCAGCTTGTCAACAATGTAGTTGACACTATAGAGAATGAAGGTATTTACTTTTTTTCTTCCATAGCATTTCTTTGTGTAAAGAGTTATCCTTTTAGAAACTTTGCTTCCTTGTTACTTTGGACGAGGGTGATTTTAATGATTTCACCACAGAGGGGCAGTAAACAGGTGGTTTCAAATGACATGTAGAGTGTTTTCTCTAGGGATTGGTTTTACAATTTTGAAAAAAGAAATCTTGCTCATAATTTTTTAAATATATGGGGTATTCTTTTTATACAATCCCTCCCAAGAGAAGAGTACTCAATTAGTTGGAATCCATATTAATACTAAATTCATTCTTACATTCAACATGTGTTTATTGAGTACCTGCTATGAGCTGGATATATTAAGAAATTGTTCAGAGCTACAATATTATGGATATTTATTTCAATTGGGTAACTTTTATTAGGGCCTTAATAAAATTACAGCCTGGCATAGATGGGGTTTATCTTTTTATTTCCTTAATAACAATAGGGAGAAATGAAAAAAGCTAAACTTAGTCATAGCCCAAAGGCCTTTAGAAGCATGTTTTTTTTAAAAGTTGTCTAAAATGTTCTTTTATCCCTCTTTATATGGCTTGGATTGTCAGTTTTACTTTTCACTTTGTATTTAAGCAGTGTCCGTCATGGACCAAGGACAGAACTACAATCGAGGTGACTGTGCCACAACCCTAGCATAACTTTATTTATGCCTTTTGAACTTCTGAGTTCATTCTTACCCCATCCCTGTCCCTCCATCTTGATTTGAATTTTGCATGTTCCAGGTGTCTTATGTGCTCAGTATTGGATGTGAAAGCTCCACCGGCATTCCTCTCCTAGCCTCATCCCCTGTGCTTGTAATTCACCCATTTGCCTGCACACCTCCCTGCCCCCTGTGGTCCACAGTACAGCTGATGTACCTCTCTGCAAGCATGCTGCCAGCCCGGCTCTGCAAATGGCACAGTGGAAAGGAAGAGGGGGTGGGGATGGGCTCAGGAGTCCTAGAACTGTCCCTCAGTGTGCCCTTGCTGGCCATCTCCTGGCATGGCTGAATGTGAAGCTCTGCAGCATCTGGGCACCATCCATCAGAGTTGCCATCACCTTGTTCTCCCTGGGCCAGAGCATGGCTGGCCCCAATAGACCCTTGTAAGAAGCATGCAGATGACCCTGGCTTCTTAGGGTCTCTTGGATGCTAAGAACTGCATGTCAGGTCCCGTCTCTGCTCCTTTCCCAGCCCTGCCCCAGTCCAGTCTGGAGGAAATTAATTGTCATGGCTTCTTTCTTGCAGCCTATCACTGGGATACCTCTGACTGGATGCCAGGGGCACGCCTGTCAGACATAGAGGAGGTGCCCAACTACGAGAACCAGGATGGAGGGTCTGCACACCAGGGCAGCACACGGGAGTTGGAGAGTGATTACTACCTGGGTGGCTATGACATCGACAGTGAATACCCACCCCCTCATGAAGAGGAGTTCTTGAGTCAGGACCAGCTGCCTCCTCCTCTGCCAGAGGACTTCCCAGACCAATACGAGGCCCTGCCACCCTCCCAGCCTGTCTCACTGGCCAGTACACTGAGCCCAGACTGCAGGAGAAGGCCCCAGTTCCATCCTAGCCAGTACCTCCCTCCTCACCCATTCCCCAATGAAACGGATTTGGTGGGCCCCCCTGCTGGCTGTGAATTTAGTACTTTTGCTGTGAGCATGAACCAGGGCACAGAGTCCACAGGCCCAGCAGACAGTGTGTCTCTGTCCTTGCACAATTCCAGAGGCACCTCATCCTCGGATGTGTCGGCCAACTGTGGCTTTGACGATTCTGAAGTAGCCATGAGTGACTACGAGAGCGTGGGCGAGCTCAGCCTCGCCAGCCTTCACGTTCCCTTTATGGAGACTCAGCACCAGACCCAGGTGTAGAGGCCACATCTCGGGCACTTTGCCCTGTTTGTTACGGAAAAGTGGAAGGAGATTGGCTGGGCTCACGTCTCTCAATGGAAAGTAGTTGGTGAAACTAGAAGGAAGTATGGTATTTTCCACCAGGAACTTCTTCGCAAGTCATACTGTCACAAGCAAGCTTGATTCCAGTTGGGTGAAAATGAAAGGCTCAGAAATTGTTTCTGAGAGATGACTGGTAATTCTTGATGTAGGTGCCTGTGTTCCTGGCTAAGAGTGCATGGAGGGAAAAATTATTTCGCCCACGGAGTTATGCAGTAGAGCTTGTATGGCTTTGTGCAGTATTGTGCCCTGGAAAGTGTTATAGCATCAGTCCTTGCAGTATTAAAAACTGGCAACAATCAAAGAAGCGTTGTTGCATGTAATTTTGAGCCAATGAATTGAAAATAGTAAATGAAAATAGTAGTAATGATTGTTGGAAAAGTTAGTCTCTTAGGCGAAAGAAAAAAGAAGCAAATATTATTAAACAAACAAAATGGGCTAAAGCCTTTAAAACCAACTCTATTTTTTTTAATAAGCTGCCCAATTTTCAGCTATAAAATTAGGTTTGAGTAACATGTTTAGTATGCTCAGTTATTTTTGTTCATTTGTTTGCATTAAGCATCCAATATAATATAGTTGGGTTTTATGATCTTTGAGAAAGGTATCAATGAAGAAGCTACTTGGGTTCCATTTTGTGGGTTAGGGAGGAGGTCAATGTTGTTCGAACATTAGAAAGAATGTGATTATCTGGTTTTGTGTTTTCTGGTAAATATTCCTGTCCATAACGATAATTCTGACATTGCTGCAGAAATTGGCCTTTGTTCATATATTATTCTCTAGTATGAGAGATGTTTAGAAGTTTAAGCAGAATTCACAAATTCAGGGGGGAAAGGAAAAAATGATACTTTCAAAGTTTCCAGCCTGGATAATCACAATTCTTGCTAATGCAGATAAAAGGTGTGTGTTATTCTAAATTGGTAGCATTATCATTATAAATACAATTACATTTAAAAAAGAAGAAGAAAGTAGATTAGTTATTGTGTATAAATGACAATAGTGTGTGTTTCTGGCCCTATGTACAAATAAGTGCTTGCACTCAGTAAGGCTGCTCTTGAGGAAAGCTAACGTGAAGGTTTTAGGAAACAGACCATGTTGAAAATCCTGCCAATGAGCGTGGCATACCTTCCAATTTCTCTGATCTCTGTGATGTTAGAGAAACATCAAATGCCATATTTTACTCTGGTTCAGTTAACTTTATCTTGGTACTGCCATTTTTATTAACTTAAAGCAAAACTGTCCTTTTTAAAAACAGTATTTTGTTATCATTTTCTAGAACTAACCTCTATTTGAAAAATACGTAATAATTACTCTTTGGCCATGACTTTCCAAAATTAACAGGAGAATTATTCCACTGGAAATTTAATAACCCAGTCCTCAAAACTTCAAGTTGACAAGTTGAGTGACTTTCCTCTTTTGCTTCAATCAGATTATGGCCACCTGTGCAGTGGTCATGGTAAATAAATGCATATTTGCACTATCTGCTTAATGAGCAAATCTGTGTCCACAGTTTCTGATGGCATATGGCATTAGTGTGTGAATCATACTGTCCTGAGTCTGCGTATCATCCACTCAGATATACTTTTAGTTGTTTCAGTTGTGTTTAATCTACTTACTTCTTTGTAGGAGCCAGTGTTTCTGACCATTTGTTGTAAAAAAAAAAAAAAAAAAAAAATCCCTTTTCATTCCCAAACTTCCTGAGTAAGTGGATACGCTTCACAGGTTTTTCAACCTTCCTCCTCCTGTCACTTGGTTAGACCTACTCACGGAGGCATTATCCACACTGTGGTCTTTAAATAAATTAATTTCACTAAGGCTGCTTTCAAGAATAAAGTCTTTGGTATTTTTCTTATGTAAGAAGCACATTTGCAAGAATCACGGAAAAAATGACAAACTAATGGCCTAGAATAGAATCACTGCTACACTTTTAATAATGCAATGACATAAAAACCATCAAAGTAAAACCAACAATTCATTTCTTGCCCCCAGGAAATATTAGAATTAGATTAATGCCGATGAGTCACTACTGCTTACGCAGCATCTCTTCAAGGGAAAGTGCCTGACTGACACGCTAATGAAGGAATAAATAGATCCTAATGCAGTTATGAAGTCACTGAAGAAAACTGTACCCACCCTTGGCCCTGTCCTGTATAAAATACCTCTTTCTTCAGGTTATCTTCCCCCGATTTTCTGCAGAATAGCTCTGCAGCTAAATATATACCAGACAAGCATGTGTTATGTTTTGTTTCATTATCTTTAAACACATGATATCGCTTTACTTTTTGGAAAATTAGATTACCCTGTAGATTATGAAATGGTTTGCAGTCAGGCCAGGATGGAACTATGTGGGGGTGACCACTGATTCGAAGAGCTGGAAGGGTCTGATTTGCTAGTGCAGCCTCCCTATTTTATGAAAGAGAAGACATGCCCAGAGAGGGTAAAGGACAAGCAGCTCACACAGGACACTAAGTAGCTGAACAAGGACTACAGCCACACATCAGTCCAACGTGCTTTTTACCTGACATTGTTCACCACTCAACTGCCTGGAGCTTGGGGGCCACCTGCTTCTGATGCACCCTCTACGCTCCCACCATTCCTTCTTTGGAATATGCTAGAAAGGAAAACTGGTGGAGAATATTTCTCTGGAAGCCTCATGATCTTATGTTTCCTTGCAGGCCCTCTAGGAAGGGTACAGTTTCAGAATTCACATATTTGTTTGGACACTCATCAAAATACTGCTTTTGCCAAATGAATGATTCTAAAATGAGGATGAAATGATAATTACAGAGTTGAACTCAGACCCGTCATCAATTGTAATGAAACTTTGATTGTACTGTTACCTACTGGGTGCATTTTTGTTTTTGATTTTGTTTTTGTTTTTCTTCCCACCAACACTGGCTGCTATTTCTTCCTAGCTCCTCCACCATGATGAACCACGTGGAAAATATTTACACCCAATTCATTTTTTTCTCTTTTTTCCTAACATGTATGTTCCACCTCCTGGAAAGCCATTTTCCATAACCCGTTGTAGGCACTTTATACTAGAATGGCACACATTCTGATTAGGTTGAGAGTAGCTGGACTGTTGGTTTTTGTCATACAGTCAGCAAGCGCTTTGGGGCAACAAAAGATGAGTAAAGTGCTTTGTTTATTCCCTTCCCTCTGTGAATATTTTGCTGCTGAGTCCTATTCCACGCCAGCTTCCCATGTGCCCTTGTCCTGGCCATTCATGAAACGCCACGTTTAGACTTAGTGATTGTGAGCAGGTCAAGTCCATACATTTGAGGTTCATCCTATCAGAGCATCAGTGTGAAGGCCTGGAAAGGGAACTACTAATAATTTCTGAGATTTACCAGGAACTGCCCTCGGAAATCACTAGCACAACCTGGTTAAAAAAGCAAGTAGAATCGATGTACCATTGGCCTTCTCCTGCTTCCTTCCCTCCTCCACCCTAATCGCTGCCCCCACTGATGCTGTGTCTGCATCATCACAGTCAGGGGAATTGAGAAAAGAGATCATCAAAATAAAGTATTTAAGACCCAGAAAACAGTTTTGTGTGAAGTAATTCAGGAAGATCTAGTGTTCATCTTGCACGGATCATCCAGATAATTATCTGGCCTCTTCACTCCGCTGTCCTCTCTGTGCACAGACTTTGCTAAAGTGGTTAGGCTTTTATGTTTTATGTTTTTAGTTTCAAACCCTGGGAAATGGAGATTTGAAGAGGCATTTATTCAGTATCATCATTTTGTGTGGTCTGTAAGAAGGTAGTTATGTGTTTTTGCTGGTTTGTGTCCCGCAACGTTCAACTGCACATTATTCTGATGAAAATCCACAATGTCTTTGAGCTTCTGGTAGTTATAATGGTGGGGTTTAAAGTCACCATTTGTGGGTTTGGCATCAGTTAATATTTAGCCAGCTGGCTAAGAGATAGGAAAAGAATAAGATATTTCTTTCCTTATGTAATAATGAAAAGCAATAATTACAAGTATGTAATAATACACAAAGGCCATAATTAGTCTCTTCCAGTGTTTAGGATGCACTTGAGAATCGTATAGTCGTTTGGAGTGTGTTTGGACCCATTAGTATGTATTGTAGTACCCTTCCAGCAAACAAATACCTGAATTGCTACTATTTAACAATCTTATGAGCCCATACTACTGCATTTTGGGAGTGGCAAATGTGTTTGGAAATGGAAGCAGTTCTTTTTAAGCACTGTATCAGAGAGATTGTCTTGTACATTTGCCTGTTGCAAACAGGCTGGTTTGTAAAAGATGTATGTTTTGGTGTTTAAAATGTTTATAAAATTGTATATAAATGGTTTCAATTTTCCAGGATTTTGTAGATAACTATATTTTATGCCTATCAGGATGCTTTAATTTGGGGGGTCGAATATAACACTAAGTCATCCATGCTGTTGGTCTGCAAACTTTTGAGGTAACTACACAGAAAGAATTTTAGATTTGAAAATGATGTTTTTTAATCATTTCAAAATGTATTGTAACCTTTTCTTTTGTTCTACTGTTTTAACTTTCTCTGTTTTCAAGAAAATGTTTTCATTGACTTTTTTTAAAAAATGAATGTGCTTTGCCCAGTTAATAAGTATTTGATTTTTATGCCATTTCAGGGTCAGAATGAGGTATATCATTTCTTCATACATATGCACACTCACCTAAACTTGCACACACATCACACACGAAACCTTATGCAAAGGGGAAAGCTAACACTTAAAGTGAATTGTGTCCCTTATAGAAATGGATTGTTTCTGCATATATTGCTATTGGCAGTATTCAGTCTTGTGTTCTTTTTCTAAAAAATTAAAGAAAAGCAAAACAAAAAACAAAAGACAGCCAAAAAAACAAACAGCAAACAAAAAAACTCAACAGTGTACAGGTTTGTAACTGCCAAAATTTGATGGTTAAAACAAGTTTTCAAGTAAAAAGAAAAAATGAAACTAGCAATTGTGTTGATTCTTTTTAAGTGTTTCCTTTTATTTGTCTCTGGTTAATTGCTCACTTGGCACTTAGGAGGGCATATTCTGCAGGACATGGTGGGAAGACAAGCCAGGCTTTTTAAAATCTCTAGTCTAGTTCTCAAAGAGAAGGGTCTCTGCTCTGAAGGGAATGTTTTTGTGTGGCTTTTTTTTTCCTTCCCTCCAGAAAGACTTCCATGTGTTCTGGTGCACATGTGTTCAAATCTTATGTAACTTCTCACTGGGCACACACGCCACAGGATTTCCCTGATGAGAATGAAAGGACAGCTGGAACCTCGAACAAATGAGGATCAGCCAGGGCCACCTCCGCAGAAACCTCTTCTAAGCGCGTCCCCACCTCTAGTAGGCAGCAGCTCCGGTACTCCTGTCCCTCGAAAGTTTGGGACAAAATTGGCACTTGAGTTTTCCTCCAAAAAGCCCCAGAATTTTTTTCTATATGGAATGAAAGACACTTAAAATATACACAGGAGAAGTTGGGGGTGGGGAGTAGGGCTCAAACTGATCATTTAAAGAGGAAGTGACATCATAAGAAGTTAGCCTGGGACCAGGAAGAACTCCAGGAGGAGAGGGACGCCTTTTGCCTTGCCCCTGTAGTCTGAGCAGTGGCAAGGAGAGGCCCTTCCTCGGGCCCCAAGGGCCCCCGCTAGAATGATGGCCCTGCCTGTGCCAGCAGCAAACTCCAGCTGCTCCGCCCTGGCCGGGATCCTGGAGCCACAGAGCCACTCTCTGGGGAATGGCTCCTTGGTAGGCATTCTTCTCCTTACTTGACGTCCTCACTGATTTCAGGAGCTCACCTTTGGCTGTACTCCCTGCACAGCAACCCTCTGGTTACTTGTCTGTCCCCACAGTTGTATGCAGGTAAATGTTTAACAAACACCTGAAGGGGGGTGGGAGGCCCCAATTTGTTGTCTTTGCCAATTTCTGGGGTATAAATTCTCCTATCATGGCTGATTTTAAGTACCAAGGTAATGGGAACTGGCTCACAAAATCCCTGAGAGTCTTAACAGTCGGCTGTCACAAGCCAGTGTGAGCCAACGCCAGCTCACACTGGCTCCCCCACTACACTAGAAGCTGCTTGAGGGTGGAATAGCATCATCATTATGTTTGTATCCCAGATTCCCAGTGCCTATCTGACCCTCATTAAACGTTTTTGACTGAATAATTAATCAATGATATCCCCAGCTGAATCCCCTTGTCCTAAATCCTTCCTCATTTTGGTAAATTTAGCAACTTCACTGAAAAGGATTTAAAGAGAGGCCAGTGTTGAAAATGCTGGAAGTCTCCTGCCTTGCAACCCCTCAACGCACTGATGTGTTCGTGAATGGAGCATCAAGAAAATATCGATGTCTATGTCTTTCATGTGGCCACCCTTAGCAGAAAGAAAATTAGTTTAAATCACCATCCATACCTCAAAAATGGTAGAACAAACCAGAGATGTCAATTAAGAAATAGTGTTGATCTCTTAGGGGAAGAGGAAAAGAAAAAGACATTTTATGTCTATCTTCATTCTGTGCTGGTTCATTAGGATGAAAGGACTAGCTCCTAGTTTAGAAATAGTTGTCTGAGGAAAGGTCACTTTTTTTCTGTCCCTGGGTTGGGGTCCCCAAGACCACTCCCAGGTTTGATGGTTCACTAGGAAGATTGACAGGACTCCTCAGCACATAGTCATGCTCATAGCTAAGATTTATTACAACAAAAGGATACAAAGCAAAATCAGCAAAAATTAAAGGTACATGGAGCCAAGTCAAGGGGAAACCAGACACTAGCTTCCAAGGGTCCTCTCCTGTAAGTCACACAGGATGTGCTTAATTCCACTACCCCCTTCCCCCCACCGAAAACAAGTTATGACAATATGTATGAAATGTTGCCAGCCAGGAAAGCACATTGGAGACAGCACACAGAGTTTTACTGGGAGCTGGTCATGTCGGCAGCCTCTGTCTGGGATGTACCAAAATTCCAGACTCCCAGAAGGAAATCAGGTGTTCTGCATAAACAATATCGTTTGCATGGTTTAGACTTAGTGAGCCACTCTTGTCATTCTGGAAATGGTGAGAACCTCTCCTGAAGTCCAAGTTCCCAGAACCAGCCAAGGACCAGTCTTGTAAGCAGGCCTTCCAAAGGACAGCAGTTGGGCTTGCTGTGTTAACTCCTTCATGTCCAGTCCCTCTGAAATTTCTACCAAACTGACACTCTCCTGTTTGCCAAAATTCCTGGCAATTAACAAGGTCCATTTTTTCACAATGTCCACTGTGAGTAGGTCAAAGCCCTCTGTATGGCCCATGCGGGGCCTTCTTTACCTGTCCTCCGTGGAAGAAAGGATCTGGCCAACACAATGCTGCCAAAAGCATCCTGGGTGAATGCAAGCTGGACAGGAGAATGATTCTGTCCAAACAGTGAGTAGAGCAAAAATTATCTTCATCTCTGGTGACTAGTTTTGGATAACTGCTAGTTTTGATGCACAACTGGATTGTTTCCCAACCTAGATGTGCAGCTTGAAGCAGTTTGGCCCATTTCTCAAAATTCTTCCATTTTTATCTCTATTCTTTTGCTTTTTAAATTCTGATTAATTTTCAGTCAATTATGCCTACTCTATACTGTTTTTAATAAAGAGGATTTGGAACAATTTGAATATCTAACAATAAGTGATAACTTGTACTGGCACAAAAATTAAAACAGCCTAACAAGCCAAGCAGGAAGAAGTGGCTTGAAAATGGAAAATTTTTAAGCTGGGTGTTGTAATGTGCCTGTAGTCCCAACTACCTGGGAGACTGAGGTGGGAGGATCCCATGAGTTCAAGTCCAGCCTGGGCAACATAGTGAGACCTCAAATGTAAATTTTTAAAATAAATAAAATGTTTAAAATATATAAATTTTAAAAATGGAAAAATTTTAAACTTAAAAAAAGTGGTTTTAATTTTTTTGTACTGTTATTTGAGAAATCAGCAGTCTTCAACCTTCTACCAGAACCCAACCATGCTGACACCCTGATCTCAAACTTCCAGCCTCTAGAACTTTAAGAAATAAATTTCTGCTGTTTATAAGCCACTCAGTCTATGGCACTTTGTTATAGCAGCCTGAAGTGATTAAAACAATGTATAAACACACATATAATATTTTATATATTGTCCTGAAACTTGCTGTTTTCACTTAACAATATGTCTCGGACATCTTCATAGGTCAATACCATATTCTATTTAATGGTTGTATTTTTTTTTACCACATCATGGTCATTCTATAATTTATTAAATCACACTCTTATCGATGAACTATTTTATGTTTTAGTATTAAAGACAATGCTCCTATGAACATCCTTGTGCATATATGCACAAGTGTTAGGATTTCTGAAGGATAAATTTCTAGAAGCAAAATTTTTAGGTCAAAGGGTATGTCCATGTTTCAGTCTGAGAGTTTCTCCTCATTTTTTCCTCTTTTATTTTGTTTTTATTTTTTAATTTTTCCCCCATTTTAATTGCCTTCAAATGGTTTCCCCCAGATAATAATCCCACCAATAGTTACACTTACTATGTAACAACCTATATAACTCACTCTCTCCACCAAGTTCATGGAGCTAGCCCCATATTCCAAAAGCCATACTCTGCTCTAGATTCCCAGGAGGTCCTGGGTTGGGGATTGCCATGGCTCCTTGCTGCCACCAAGAGAACTGGCTCTCTAAGCCTCCACTTCTATGAACATTGTCACCTATGCTACTCCTCTCTGTCTGCCCAGGGACAGGCACACAGAGGAGAATCAGATGACTGGCTGGCAGAACCCATTCTTGGAAGCACCAAATGCCTTGATCTCAGGCCATACATATGGATAGGAAGGTCCAGGAAAGATGGATGTTACCAAGAAAAGCATAAGCAGTTTCTACAGAGACTGAACGCTGAGCTACTCATAACATCAGGCCGTATCTGAATGATCATTCTACCATAATCTTTAACCTTGACATTGTCTCTGTGATATGGAAAAACACAAGGAATGCTTAAAGCATGAATTTCCCTGAGTTTCATCAGGAATAATTGCAATACTCAGGCTGTGGAGTTAGGTTCTACCATTTTGTTCCCCATGTTCCTCAAACTATGGGCTATGGGCCAGCTTATCGGCCTTACCAGGGAGCTTGCTAGAAATACAGAATCCCAGACCCACTGAATCAGAATTTGCACGTCAACAAGGTCTCCAGGTGATTCTTATGTACTTAAACATCTGGGAAGCACTGCTTTAGATTTCCAACCTAGACTTGATACTCAACAGCTGTGTGAACTTGAGTGCATTACTTAATCACCCTGTACCTCAGTTGCTGCTTCTACAAGGTAGGTTGATTACAAAAAGACATTAATGCAAAGAGCTTAGTACAATGTCTGGCAAATAGTAAGCATGCAAATTGTAGCTACATGTTATTTTTCCTAATTTTCATCCAGGCACCACTATGTAGAATGGGCTTTAATCATTTCCAGGGGTCCTATCTAGTCTGGTTGCTGGAGAAATAGTTCATTTTATAATGATTTTAAAAGTCAATAAAAAAGAAAAATCCTTTGAGTTAAGCTCAGGTGGTCTCTGGAGTCATGTTTTCTGAGAAAATTCTTTGGAGCATTACCCGGCATCTTCTTTAACTAAATGTGTTCTGCAGAGAGAGGAGTGCCAGGGCTTTGACCGCGTGTCTGTGCTGAGGCTCATCATCTCTCTCACGCAGTCATTTTCTAGTGAAGCCAAGGCTCTGATCAACTTCGGGAGCTGCTTCTTGAGGCAGACACTTTAAGGCTGTATCATGTCTGTGACCCAGAAAGAAATAGCATTTAACTAGGTCACAAAGGAATTCAGTGACAGGTGAGAGGATCTTGGAGTGTGGGAAGGCTAACAGCTGGGATGCTTGTTCTAAATAGTAGGAAATTGACTTTGAGAGAAATGAGATTAAAATGACCAAGGGGACAGCAACTTCAGGGACAAAACTAAAACACAGTAATAAGATTTACAGTGCAAATGGTCCACGTAGCACAGAAAGAGGCTGAGGATGGGCTCTGAGCACAAAGGGACTTTTTCGTGTCTCCAAATATAATTAATTAAGAATTCAGGATACAAGGTAATTAGAGAAACCGTAACCTGGAGTCATGCATACTGCTGAATCATTCTGGTCATTTTTAACAATGAGAAAATTTAATTTTCTGGTCATATGACATAGAATTTAAGTTTGGATAATGTGAAGAGCAATGTTCATATAGTGCAGTCAGCAAATTAGATTATTTCTTTTGATTTTGATTTTCTAGCTAAAATCTGGATGGAATGATTAAATCTAAATCAGGGAAATGATTGTAGGAATTGAAAAATACTTGAGATGAAAATGTACATACTGTAATTGAATTTCATGGCTTCCTTAAAACCCAGCTAACAGTGTTGCTCCCTATGTAATTATTATACATGCATGTGTGTGTGTGTGTGTGTGTGTGTGTAAATCTATTTCATTATGTGATGTTATGTACTGGGGCAAGGGGGAATGACTAAATTATTACTATATATAATGGAAGTGATGTTGAGTTACTAATGAATTACACCTGCTTCCCTTCACAGGTAGAGGCTGTACATTTTTTTAGTCTCCAATTAGTACTCATAGAGTTAAAAATTAAGAACTAAATTGACTTTTTGATGAACCTAGCTTGCACAGATGTGCTACAATCTACTATCCTTACTGAATTACTCATTTTCACATTATTTCAGGAGTTGCTTATGTAAATATTTCCAAATATTTCTGTGATGCTTTTTAATAATTCACCAGTTGTCCAGTGTGCATTTTCAAGACTGTTAGAATGATTTTCCGATATTTGTTGCCTCATTTTGTGTCTGTAAAATCCCTACTTTAATTCTACTGTCAAGATTTCTGAGGGCCCTACCTGAAAGTATAGCTTTGGTTTCAGAGAAACCTGGGGGTGACTACTGTTGTGGGTTGTCTTGTGTCCCACAAAAAGACATGTGGAAGTCCTAGCCCTCAGTGTCTGTGGATGTGACCTTATTTGGAAGGAAGCTCTTTACAAATGTAATCAAGTTAAAAATGAGGTCATATTAGACTAGGGTGGCCCCTAATCCAAAATGACTGTTGTCCTTATAAGAAGAGAAAAAGAGACATAAACACACAGGTGAGGAGAGTGCCATGTAAAGACAGAGGCAGAGAGTGACGTGATGTGTCTCCAAGCCGGGGAATACCAAGGATCCCACACCCTACCCAGGAGAGAGGCACAGAACAGATTCTCCCTCCGAACCTCTGGAAGGAACCAACCCTGCTGACACATGGATTTTGAATTCTGGCCTCCAGAAGCATAAGAGAATAAATTTATGTTGTTTTAAAGCCACCTAGTTTGTAGTATTTTGTTATGGTAGTTTTAGAAAATTAATACACCTTCTGGCCAGGTTTGAAAGCTTGCAAAAGTTTTTTAACTTCCCTGAGATTCTAATTTCTTTCTTTCTTTTCTTTTCTTTTCTTTTTTTTGGTGGATTTCTCTTCTGAATACCAAGTTTTACAAACCTTACCTACCTTACAGAATCAGGGTGGTGGTTAAATGAGATGATGGTTATAGGTGCTTAGCACTGTGCCCGGCACATGCTAAAATTCTAGTTTCTCCTCCGTTCAAGAAAGCTGGCAGGCCGAGAGTGGTGGCTCACACCTGTAATCCTAGCACTCTGGGAGGCCGAAGCAGGATGATAGCTCGAGCTCAGGAGTTCGAGACCACCCTGAGCAAGAGCGAGACCCTATCTCTACTAAAAACAGAAAAATGATCTGGGCATTGTGGCACGCGCTTGTAGTCCCAGCTACTCAGGAGGCTGAGTCAGGAGGATCACTTGAGCCCAGGATTTTGAAGTTGCAGTGAGCTGTGATGATGCCACTGCACTCTACCCGGGATGACAGAGTGAGACTCTGTTTTGAAAAAAAAGAAAAAAAGGCTGGAGACAGAAACACAAGGCCCATAGAGCTAGCCAGCCCTGTCCTCCTCAGGCAAAAGGACTTCATCTGTGCTTCCCTTTTAATTGACAAGCAGCAAGAGCAATACTAAAGAAGCTGTTGTTGGGGGTGGTGGGGGAGAACTCTTCTTACTTCCACCACCCTAACAATTCCTATTTTTATTTTCTGTTATTATTTTACAATGTTTTGTACATTTGCATCATTTTCATAGTTGTAATCACAGTACAAAATATTGTATTTTGTATTCTGTATATTTTAAACATTTTTCTTCTACAAAGTCATCATAACTAAGTTTGAATGATTTACCTTCTTTCTATTTGAGGGCTATAGACGAATTCATGGAAGATGGAGCTTCCAAGCTGGTAGAGCTGAGGGGAGGGGGAGATGAGAACATTTAATCTTCTAAAGCTGGCATCAAGGGGGTCCCTTTCCCTGGGACATTCCTGGATTGTGGGCCTGTCCACTGGGGGAGATTGTGTTCAAGAATAAGAGCCCTTGGGAAGGTGGATACTGCCAAGAGGCCATGAGAGACCTTGAGGTCAGGGCTTAGCACCCAGCTTGTCACAAGGAATAGGCACTTCCCAAATCTTCATACCTTGTTTTCCAGAGGCAACCTCCTCAATTTTCTGCAAGGCCTTATTGAGGCTGCTTTTGTAGCTCTCAGGTTTCATGTTTATTTGGAGTGGCTGAAGGAGACTGTGGACCTCTAAGACACCTCCCAAATAACCCCTTGGTGTGCCCACTGATCACATGTTTAGCCTCAAGGACCACCCGGAAGAACCACTCCTCCCCTGGGAGTGTCACTAGGCCACTAAACCACAATCTCCAAGGAACTTGGAGTCAGGGTTCACCAAGGAGCAGAACCAATAGTATGTGGAGAGGAGAGAGAGAGGGGAGAGAGAGAGGGAGTGGGGGACATAGAGAGGGAAGAAGAGAGAGAGAAAGAAAGACTGCCAGCAGAATTCCTTCTTGCTCGGGGGAGGTCAGTCTTTGTTCTACTAAGGTCTTCATTTCACTGGATGTGACCCATCCATATTATGAAGTGTAATTTGCTTTACTCAAAGCCCCCAATTTAAATGTTAATCTCATCTAAAAACATCTTCAAAAAATAATGTTTGACCAAATATCTGGCCAAGTTGACACATAAAGTTTATCGTCACACTCCTCAAGGGCAGGAAGCCATGCACTCTTGGTAGCCTGGGGCTGGGGAGATGATTCATGTTCTTCATGTGCAGTTGACCCTTGAACAACACGGGGTAGGGACACCAACCACCTGCATGGTAGAAGATCCACATATAACTTTTGACTCCCTAAAAACTTAACTACTAATAGCCTACTGTTGACCAGAAGCCTTACTGATGGCATAAACAGTTGATTAACACATATTAATATTTTGTATGTTATATGTATTATATATATTAATGTATACTGTATTCTTAGAATAAAGTAAGCTATAGAAAAGAAAATGTTATTAAGAAAATTATGAGGAAGGAAAATATATTAACTATCCATTAAGAGAAAGTGGATCATCATAAAGGTCTTCATGACCTCATTGTCTTTACATTGAATAGGCCGAGGCGGAGGAGGTTGGTCTTGCTGTCTCCGGCATGGCAGAGGCAGAAGGAGAGGCAGGAGAAATAGCAGAGGCAGGTACAGCTCATGTAACTTTTATTGAAAAAATATCCACGTATAAGTGGACCCATGCAGTTCAAACCTATGTTGTCCAAGGGTCAAGTATATTTTTGTTTTCACTATAAAAGTGATATATACAAATTTTAAATCAGAAGACAAGTAAAGAAGAAAACTAAAGTCTTTTCTATCCCCGACTTAGTCCCCAGAAGCACCCCAGATAATATTTCCTCGAATATCCTTCCAGCGTTTATTCTATGTATGAAATTTGTTTTACAAATCTGGGATCCGACTGTACACAGTGTTCTAAAACTCGCCTTTTTTCCTTATTCGGAGTCTCTGGCCATCATTCCATGATCAGCACCTTCTTTTAGCAGCTGCATAATGTCCCACTGTATGGATGCACCTTAATTTATTTCATAGTCCCCTTATTGAAGTACATTTTACATTGTTTTCAGTTTGGAACTATCACAAACGATACTGCAATGAATATCATTGAATATATCTTAGCCATCCTGCTCAAGTATATCATACAATGAAGATGTAATAGTGAAATTGTTAGATCCAAGGACATACACATTTGAAATGTTGCTAGATATTGTCAAATTCATAGACGCCAAGAAATGTTTGTTGCATTGATTTTAAAAGACACAGAGTTCTTTTGTTTTTCCTTCATTTTTTTTTTTTTGCTCAAGTGTTTGCTGACTGGATAAAAAAGACAGAGTTCTAAAGCCAAGACAGCAGAGGAGGAAGGGAGGGAGAAATGGAAGGGGATGGAAAGAATAGAGATTAAGAAAGAAGTGAACATTCTTTATTTTTTTTCCCCAGAGACAGGGTCTCTCCCTGTCACCCAGGCTGGAGCACAGTGATGAGGCCATAGCTCAGTGAGGAACACCTGGGCTTAAGCGATCCTCCTGCCTCAGCTAAGTAGCTGGGACTACAGGTGCACGCTATCGCGCCGGGCTAAAGTGGAAATATTTGGATTGCAGTTTACATCTTGCCCTACTGGTGCTGTCAACAGTACATCGTACCTCTGAGGTCTCTGAGGGTTGCGCAAAATGACTCCCCTGAGGTAAGCTCCATGAAGGTAGGGCTCTGTTTAGTCATTAACATAACCCAAGCTCTTAGAATAGAACCTGATAGAAAGAAATTGCTGGGTAAATATTTGTTAAATAAACGAATGCAAACGAATGCAGGACTCATGGAGGTTAAGTTAAATAAGATATGAAAAGTATCTTGCACATCATGCACTCAGTGCATGTAGCTTCACTTAGGATAGCAGATACTAAATTGCACTGTCAGTATTAGCACAGTGAATAAATGTCAATTTGCTGCCTTCAAAGCAAGTGGCTTCTCACTGCCTCATATGGGGCAACATTGGCTGACAGACAGCGTCTACAGGTGGGATTCAGGCTCTAGGGCTGGGCTGAAATTCACACAAGGACAGGGTCAAAAACAGCAGCACAGTTTGGAGTAATTAAGGCCAAGGGTCCTGCAAGATTTAAGCCTGGCCTGGGGCTACATTTTTCACTGAGCTCCTGGTTGCTTGCTGTGTGGGGTGTAGTGGGAGGAAAGATAAATGTTTTCTCCTGCAGAATTTCCTCGTACAATATACAGACCAGTTTTCTTCGTGGCATTGAAAGAAGGTGGCACGAACACTGTGTAGGTTCTGCCACACACCCTGTAGCTGTGGCAATTATACCATTTTGGATAATTGTCTTGTAATTGCTGCTGTGATTTAAAATCTAATGTTATCCTCCAATTGTTCTGATGTCTTTTCATGAATAATGCAGTCATCCTGTGAGCCCTCTGCCAGTTTCTCACTTAGATGGGCCCTGTGTTTGAGTTATGCACCATTGTCCTACGCACCATTGTCTCCCAAAACTAATGCATGTGGCAGAGACAATACAGTAAATAATTAGGACTTGGCTAGTTATGGGAAATGGGAACGTGTTGAGTAAGGTGTGACGTTTTTCTCTGGAAATATTTCCAACCCCCTGTTGGCCTATAGGTAAGCAGGAGGGGGAGGGGCAGGTTTTTCTTTGAGAATCTTAGTCTACAGCTATCTGTGTGCTGGACAGACTCGTCCTGTCTGATGGGGTGGGATTTCTCTTTTCAGAACAGAAGGAAAACAGATTTTCCCATAGGGTGACTTTTCTCAGTTGTATTGTGTTGTTATCACCAAATGCAAACAGCTCTGTAAACATGAGCTGGTAGGTCTCCCTACAAGGCCAAAATACCAATTGTTTATATGAACGGGAAATGGCAGCTTGGATTTCTGTTTCCAGTATCTGGGACTTGGTTTACTATGATGAAAAGAAATAAATTGTATTCAGATGAATGATGATAGAGTCATTTTAGAATTTCAATTTAGCTTCTACACAGTGAAGGGACCATCTCAGGCTGGTAGAGTCTTGCTCACTTATTTCTATGCCAGTGACACAGATGCCATCATTACTGGGCCCTCTCAGGCCTCGTGAAAGTGAGTGGCGCTACCCCGACCTCCTGGCAGCCAGTGGAGCTATCAGATCACGTCTAGCCACGGCGTTCTTTTCGCATGAGGGCCCAAGTTAAGTTTCTGAGAAAGCTTAAAGGCTGCACTTGTCATTTGAAGGAGAGTCCCCTGTCTGAGCACTCCATGGCTCCTTTCTGCCCTCAGCACCAAGTCTAGACTCCCTAGCTTGGCATCAGGGGCCTTCAAGGACCTGCCCATCTTTTCATATTGCCAACCAGCAGGCCAGTCACACTGCCCTTCCTGCTGAGTCCCCTATGGGCCTTTGTACATGCTTTCTTAGAGGTCGATTTCTCTACCTCTAGAATCAGTTTTCTCTGATTGCTGAAGATTCATTATTGCCCCTCATGTTCTTCCATAGCCTCCTGAAGTTAGCCATGTCTTGCCATTTCTCACATCACTTTATAATTTTCAGTCTACTTGCCAGAGGCAGCATGACCTCTCAGAGAAGAGTGGACCCATGGACTTCCCATGGGGTATCCCCATGTGACATACGGTCTGCAGGATAGTTTTGTTCTACCCTGTAGGGGTGGTTGTTTACCATCTGAAGCAGGGGTCCCCAACCTATGGTGAGTTGTATAATTATTTCATTATATATTACAATGTAATAATAACAGAAATAAAATACACAATAAATGTAATGTGCTTGAATCATCCTGAAACCATCCCCCTTCACCCCAGTCCATGGAAAAATTATTTTCCATGAAAATGGTCCCTAGTGCCAAAATGGTTGGGGACTGTTGATCTGGAGCACCATAATTGGGAATACACACTCTAAAGGTGGTTTATTTGGCATTTAGAAGAATAATCAGAAGCCCCCACTTCAGGGGCTATTACCACAAGCCTCAGACAAGCTCAACCTTATTTATCTCCAGTCAGCACCAGAGGGTTTGTTGTTTGTCATAATGGATATTATAAAAGACTTTTTATTGGTGAAACGAGTGGAGTTTAAGGCATGTGGGTCGACTGGAACTATCGTACAGGCATTTCCCTGGATGAACAGGTGAGCCCAGCAGCCTCAACCGGTTGAACTGGCAGTTAAGGCCTAAGGACTCCATCCTGCTAAGCCACTCCCAGAGGGTTGTCCCCCACCAGAAGGCTAGCTGAAGCCTACCACCAGGACACTGTCACACCTGCACACAACATGCTCATTACAGACTGAAAGCACAGGTTGCTGGGACTTCAAACTAAACAACAGACACGCAACTATTTTGTGCCTGCTGTTATTATAGAAGTATGTATGGGAGAATTCAGAGTGAGACCTGCTTCACTGCACTGTAGGGGTGGGGGCGGGAGGACCTAATAAGTCAAGACCTCTAATACCTGCTGAAAGACAACCTCATAACTGTGACTAACCAAGATGGCTTATATCCATCTTATGTTAAGGACTAAATAAGGGGGCCCTGGGCAATAGGCACTGGCCCCGTGGCTGAAGAAGGAGAAGACTACAAAGTCCTGTTTCTCAGATAAAAGGCCAGAGCTCACATGTCCTAGTCTACACTGCTAAAGCCACTGTTTGGTACAAAACTTTGGCCAATTCTGGCAGCTCTATGTACAGTGCTGCACAGAAATGTTCTTAAAGTTTCTAAGGAGATGAGATCCCCCACTTACTGGCAACATTTGCTGTTACATTCGTTCCAGCAGGTGTTTCGAGCTCCCACCCTGATGAGAAAGAAATGACTGAGTAAAGAATGACACTTGGAGGATTAACCCTGACATTTTTAGTTTTCTTTTCAAATTGTATTTTCTAAGACATCCTTAACAAGCACCAAAACCATGACTATTCTTGAGAATTAAAAGTAAATCCAGTCATTCACTTATTTCTGCAAATATATAGTGGCATTCATTCACTGTTCAACAAATGTTTATTGAGTGTACATTAGAGACCCCGAAACTGCTAGGTTAGATGTTTAGTTTCTCAATTATTTTAAGCAAAGCTAAGGTTGTGGTTTATAAGTTTAAATAAAGTTTTCTGGACAAAAATGACTGTTTTGCACAGGCTCCAGGAAAAAGGTGGGGAATATAACAGGTGAGCATTCTGCATGCCACATCCTATTCCTGCCACGGCTCTTGGACCCGCCTGGCTCCCCTATCCAGGCTGGGTGGCCTTGATGACATTGACAGGCTTGAGGTGTGACAAAAGTTGGTCCAGGTCCTGTCAGGCACTGATTTATGCTGACAACAGTTGGAATTTTGACAAGCTTCCCAGCACTGGAGACAGGTGAGCCTCTTGATGCCTGGCTTGGTGACAGCTCTGATATGTCATCCTGCTATTATTTCTAGGTTTGTGCTGGGTCTGAGGTATCCCAGGAGATTTACCCTTGAGAGGGAGCCAACATGACAGGCAGGAGCAGGTAATGTTATTGATCAGCAAGAAAAATAGGCCACTGTTCTCCTAGTCTAAGACTTAGACATCAGAATCTCAGGAATGGGCAAGAAGTGATAGTATACCCCACCTGACCCAGAAAGGATTCCAAAGTCCTCCCAGGAATTGATTTATTTTAATAGTCAGCATTCTCAATGTCTGAAGCTTAATGGCTTTTCCAACAGAAAACCAACTCTGCAATTGATTAATTGCCCCTTCCAAGTGGAACAGGATCTATATGCATGTTCTAGCACCTAGCAGGAGCTTAGGAACAAGGGATACTACTTCCATGTAGAATTGCTCCCCTGATTACGTCAGCCTGGACCTCCCCTAGGCTCCAGACCATTTCTGAATTCCCCAGGATCTCTAATAATAGGCAATCCATCCCCACCTCTCATCATAGAGGCTCCATCCTTCTGATTGCTCAGGACAAAAACCTGGGGTATCACCCTTGACTTCTCTTCCACATACTCCACAACCAACCTTTAGAAATTTCTGTAAGCTCTGCCTACAAAATATATTCAGATCTCACCATGTAACTCCATGACTACCACTCTGATCCAAGTCACCACTGTGCTTGGATTATTGCAGTAGCCTCCACTTGTCTCCATGCTTTGCCTCCTTCATTGTCTACTCCCTACCTCTATGATTTTCTTTGCTCCTTTTCATGTACTACCACCTGATATTTGCCTTTTTTCTCCACCCACTAGATGGGTCTATGGGGTCAGAACAGCATCTGGCACATGGTAAGTGCCAATATTTGATGGATGAATGAAGAACACACTGCAGGCAGACCCTGGAGTCCTGACTCCCAGGATATGCTGAATGAGCACATAATTTAGCTTATTAAGCTTCATGAGGCCTTATCCTGTTGCACCCACTAATTGAAAATAACAAAGGCTACCTACGGAACTTAACCTATTCATTCCTGACCCCCTAGGCATATTAACCTAACAGACTTAACCATGTTGGACACCAGCTTCTGAGCCCAAGTTTCCAAATGAGCTATTTAGAGTCTCCACCCTCTAATTAGTGGAGTGGGTGTGTCTGGTGTCAGCTAATAGAGATTACTCTATTAGCTGAGTGATCTTTTGGCACTTAATGTTCTATCAAGGTTCTGGGTGGCGCCAGGAACCATACAGCACTGTTGGACTAATCTATTGGCACTGAGATCCTGCCCCTATGCCATTATGAGTACGCTTTTCACATCTCAAAACAACCCAACCACTTGACAGGGAGGACAGGCCAGAGAGGGAGGGAAATGGGAGAGGGTGGGATGGAATCCTGGGTATGAAAATGAGGGAGAGGACCCTGAATTATGTTTACAATCCAGGGAAGCCTATGGGCTTTCATTATTCTACCTAGAATTCCCTACCTACTTCATGCTTTCCTCCTTGAGGACCAGGACATCTAGTCAAGTTTTAATTTTATTCAGGAAATACAGAGAGTGTTAAGTTATTAATATTCAGGGGAGAACTGAGGACACTGCAGAGGGTGGGCCTTCATTTCTTGCTGGCCTTTACTGCTGATCTGGTGACCTTCCCGGCAGCAGAGAACTTCTTGTCCACAGCCTTGATGACTCAAACAGCCACAGTTTGTCTCACGTCCCGCACTGCAAAACGGCCCGCAAGCGGGGATGAACAATGAGATTTCTGAAAGTGGCACAGAAAGAAATCTTGTTAGGTTGTGCCCCGCCCTCAGTGACAGAGTGGAGACTATGCTTTCTGCATGACTTGGTAGCAATTCTGGCATACCTAGGGGTGGGTGCTCAGAGAATGTCTCCGCACACATGGACTTGCCAGGGACCATCTGCACGGTGGCTGCATCACTTCAGATCCTTGGTTGGGGCTGTCCCCCAGCTCCATGCCAGAGTGCAGGTCAGTCTTTTCCCTCAGTTCAGCAGACTTGCAGGAGACATGGGCTGTGTGGCAGTCCAGCACTGGGGAGTAGCCGGCGCAGATCTGCCCCGGGTTGTTCAGGACGATCACCTGGAGGAGAAGCAGGATGAAGTTAGAGACTGATGGTGGCAAGCCATGGGATCTGGGGCAAAATGCTCATGAACTAGGGCCTCAGTGTCAACCAGGACTAATTCTGGTGCACTCCCACCACCAGCGCACCCTGGCTCCCTAGGCCCACCTGTGCTGGGTCTCCTCCAATTCACTCGCCTGGGACTGCTCGCAGGAACAGCTGCTTGGACCAAGCCGAGGCTGGCTGTGGCTGTGTGGAGCCCGCTCTGAGGCAGAGGGTGTCCTCTGAGCGTTTGGCAGAGGGCAGTCCCAAACTCAGGGTGGTGAGAAGTAGTAGTCTGGATTTGTGGGGTTCCCAGTTACAGTGAGGCCCCCTTGAGCACTGTCCACTTTTTATTCTTAAATCATCATTTTCCATCTTTGCCATTAAAAAACCAAGAAATTCTAGAATGTCAGAGAAGTGCGGTTTCCTTAGGCATCATCTAATTCTTCCCTTATTCTCTTTACCGGAGAATCCCGACAGGGGTGGGGAACCTGCGCGCTTGGGCCACATGTGGCCTTCTAAATCCTTCAGTGCGGCCTTTTGACTGAATCCAAGTTTTACAGAACAAATCCTTTTATTGAAAAGGGTGCAGCAGAGAAAGATGAAGCTTTTCTTGCCTCCTCTGGTGCTTAAAAAAGAACAATCTTGAAATCAAAAGACCGCAGATTCCCCACCCCTGAAAGAAGGTAAAATGATTGTCTACAGGTTCAGCAATTTTGTGTTCTCACGATCAGTACCTTTTCCTCATCCAGTCACCTTCTAGGAAAAAAAAAAAAAAAAGGCAGAACTGTGGGGCCCCTCCATTCGTTTTATTAAGATTTATGAGCAACCACTGCTTAGCTCTGCCCTGGGAGCTGGGGGCGGGAATATGAGTGCCACAGCCCCTGTCTTTGAGGGGCTCGCACTCTAGTAGAGGTAGCAGACGACTCCAAAGGAACATTTTCCATGTAGTGAATGAGTACGGAGGGCTGTGAATGGAGCGCACTGGGGAGATTCCCAGGTGTGTGGGGAGGCGAGGACAGCTTCAGAGAGGAGAAGCTGTGCCTGGCCTTCAGGATGGATGAGCATCTTGAGGTCCCACAGGGGAGGGCGCTGCTTGCCAGGCAGAGGAGTCAGCAGTACAGTCGTGCACTCTGTTTGCCTGGAGGGCAGGGAATGGGTGGCAGAAGGTGGTGGCTAAAGAGATGAGGAGGGAGGGGAAGATAATTATGCAATAACTCCTCGGGTTTAATTTTTCCAAACTGTAAATTTAATAGTGTGATCCCCCTGCTTAAATTTCTTGTTTACTCTTTGTTGCCCTTGTGGGGGAATTGTACTCTGTTTGCTCACTGGTGAGAAGTTCAGAGGCAACTGAGACTGGAGGCAGGAAGCCCCTTACAAGGCTGTGCAGGAGTCTTGGAAGGAGGTGATGGGGCCTGAACCAGGCAGTGCAGTTGAGTGCATTGGGCATATTTAGAAAGGGACATCAGGAGAGGGAAAGGAAGCCACAGGTGCTAACACTAGCGCACTGCCATCAGGATGCATTGGACTGCTGCTTTGTCAAGCTCTTCTCCCTCCTCCCCAAATGAGGCTTAAGCCCTTCCCTGAGGTTCCCAGAGGACTCCACTGTTCAAGTCTAGGTCCCTTCCTCACTCTGCAGCCCATCCCCATGGTAGGAATGAGCAGGTCACTCCCCTCCTCCCTCGGTCTGAAGTTCCCCAGTTTTACCATGAGATTGTACAGTAGTCTCCCCTTAGCCGAGGTTTTGCTTTCCATTATTTCAGTTACAGTACAATAGGATATTTTGAGAGAGACACACAGAGACCATATTAATATAACTTTTATTATAGTATATTGTTAAAATTGTTCTATTTTCTTATTGTTGTTAATCTCTTACTGTGCCTAATTTATAAATTAAACTTTATCATAGGTCCATCTGTATAGGAAAACATAGTGTATAGTGTATAGGGTTTGGTAACTCTACCACCTGAGGTTTCAGGCATCCACTGGGGATCTTGGAACATAACCCCCATGGATAAGCGGGATTACGGAAATACCACTCAGAGTTTCAGCCTCTTTGAAACAGCACAAAGGCAAATTAAATATAGTATATAAGATGATTTTACTTTGAATTCAGATAGACCTGGTTCTAAATCCTGCTCCTTCTACTTACTAGCTGTGTGAACCTAGTATCTCTGTGATTCCTTATCTGTAAAATAAGAATAAAACGAACCTCCTGCTTAGCATGAGAATTAAGTAAGATCACGCATGCACAGGGCCTGGCACATGGTAATGATCAATAACTGGCATCTACTATTGTAGATACTACTGTCTTCCTCTCCTTTTCTTGAATTGCTGGACTCCACTCACTAGGAAGTAAAGTGCTCACACAAAAACATGATTTTCCTAATTTATTACAGAATAAATTAATGAAGAAACAGGATGGTACGACTCAGTCTATAGGTTTCCAGTCTTCTTCTGAGCCAGACTGTCTCCTCATTAAGAATTATTATTATATTTCTTCCATTTGAGCCATTTACATAGTACCTCTGTGGTCTTGGCTGACTCAGAACTGAAGGAATAATCAGAGTTAAGAGGTTTTCTGACATTGAAATAAGCTAAAGGGTAAGAGTTCCTAATAGAATGACTTTCCCTGTCTAGTGCAATTGGTTGTTGCTAGGGAAATATCCCTGTTATTTACAAATTTGAAGGGCCCTGGAAATTCTTTATCATTTGATTAGAAATAGTATTTATAATTCATAAACTCAAAGTCATCAGAGTTTCTGGAATGGGATGGTTAAGAATTAGAAATGAATCTACAGTGACTGTAATGCAGGCTTCAGACAGTTAGGATGAAATAAAATCATTTAGAATAACAAGCACAATGCAATGAGAAGTCATTGAGATAACTGAAATTATATGGTCAAGATGTGCTTGTTGCACAACCGTGTAAATACAAGGAGAGGTGACTTTCTAGTGAAAACCAAGCAGGGAAGGTTAATTCCTAAAGGACTAGACTGTAGGAACTAAACACTTCTATTAATTAATTTATCTATCTAGATAACTACCAACCAAGCTATGAGTTGTAATTAGTGAGCAGTGATGTAGCTATTGGATTCCTCACCTTATCCAAGTTTCTAGACTCAGAGAACCCATGGCAGACATAGACTGAGTCTACACAATAGCACCAGTATATTTTAGAAATAATGAATAAAACAAAACAAACTGGAGTTAGTGATGGAGGATTTTAAAGATAAAGGTTCCACATTTAATACTAAGAAGAGCTACAGCCCATTGTTAGGACAAGCACAGCAGTTTGATTTTGTTGAGCCATACAAATAGATCTAATTTGAGCAAAGCTGATGGACTTACTGGCATTGTAGATATGTCTTCTGTGTCCCTGGTAGGTATAAAATCATTTCATTTGGGAGAAGTTTAGATTATGGGTGTTTCCTGGGAGGGGTTAAATTGAGGTGGATATATGTGGTAGACCTTTTCTCCGATTCCTCTACTAACCAAGCTTCTCCTGTCCTAATTTAGAAAATAAAATATTTCCAGCTAAAGAGTTATTTGACTTAGTTCATCTCAATCTCAACTGTAGGAATGAGCAGGAAGAGAACCAACTCTCCCAGAGTTTGGTTGCCTGAATAAAGAGATACTCAGTTTGCAGACCTACTCAGGAAATTAAATGCAAAGTAGGAAGGAGTTATTTCTTTGCAACAAATATTCATGGAGCATCTTTCACATGGCAGTCTTGGACCATAAAACAGACCATGATATCTGCTCTCCCAGAGTAAACAGCCTTGCGGGAAAACCAGGACAACCTCACCCACACCACATCTCAGAAGCTAGAGACATAGCACTGGAGGAGACAGAGGACTTAATATTTTAGTGACTCTAAATTAGTGATGTTCTGCTCAAATAACCCTTGCTTGGGGAATGGAGACAAAGGGAAAAGGTCCTTTCCTTTGTGTGCCAAAGCTTGACAACTTTCGTGAGCCAGGGCAGTGTGGGAGGTTCTGGTTAAGCCCTGTTAAAATGGAAAGCTTTTCTATTCTTTTTTTAGTGAACCTATGCAGTTCAAGGAAAGCTTTTCTTCTGAGTGATCATTTATTCAACAAATATTTCCTGAGCACTTTCTGTGTGTTGCTGAATCCCCACCCAATGCTGTAGACAGGCATTTTTATCTGTCCTCCATTGTACTAATGGCACAGAGAAGTCAAATGTAGGCAGCAGAGCTGGAATTTTAATCAAGATGTGTTCCTTTCCTTAGGGATGAACGTATGAGTTAAAAAAGAAGAAGAAGAAAAAGAAGAAGAAGAAAAAAAAAAGACATGTCCCTTTCTAAACCTTTTCTAAAGACAACATTCCTACCCCAGCCAAGACATGCTTTCTTTTTAGAAGTCCCCTAGGCATCATTCTGGTAAAGAGTCTTCATCTTACATGTGGAAATTGAGACTCAGGCAAGTCAGATTCAGTCTGATTTGAGTCCATAAACATTTATGTGCCAAGAACTATGCAAGAAGGAGTCCCACCAGGCCAGTTAGGGCAATATACTCACACTCACACACAGTAGGCTATTAACACACTGACTGCCACACCAGAAAAAAAATTTTTTCCATGGGGCCACGGTATTTTATTGAGAAAACAGAACAACAACTTCAAAAACAAAACAATCCTTTCTAATTTAATGAAAAATTTGTTATTTTTTATTGTTTTCTATGCATGAGCTATATGCAACTTGAAAAATAGTTCTCACGGCTCCCAAGGTGAAGAGACGTGTGAGTTACATATGCTTCATGAGGCCCCGGGCTCAAAACTAGCGTGAGTTAAATACAACTCACATGACAGTTAACGTGTTGATATTATAACACAGAGATCTGCACACAGCCGTGGAGCACAGGCTCTCAACAAATCCTGGGGATTGATTTGACCACGAGCGCCCTCTACCGAGCATCCATCCAACAAAGGAAGCCCCTGATAATATTTACATAATCACTTTTCTCCTCTAGTGCTCTGGAGGCAACCTTTTCTGCCCGGACTGGAGAGCTAATTTTAAGTCTCCTAATCTCTACTCACTTTGGATCAGAGGTCAGATAGGAGTATAAATCTAAAAATAAGAAGATCCTGAACTTCAGCCCAGAGCCACAGCAGAGTGGAGGATAGAGGCTGAGGGTGTGAAGGCCACCCCTCCCCCAGTCCCGGTGTTCGCTCAAAGTGTCTCAGGGAAGGACAGGGTGACGGAGGGGCTCCTCTCCTCTAGTCGTTCAAAGGGAGAAAGAATAAAGCAGGATGAGGCAGTGGAGGTGAAATGAGGGATGCTAAAAACACAGTTAAAGTAGAACGTACCACGGCTTTTTTGTGGAAAGTCTGAGAAGTCAGTAAAGGATGTAGTCAGAGAACTTCCCATTCATTCATTCATTCATTCATGTGACAATGGGAAAAGTACACGCAGATGTTCCTCCACTTACGATGGGGCTACATTCCCAGTAAGCCCATCGTAAGTTGAAAATATCTTAAGTGGAAATCTGAGTTCAGGTTCTGTCTCATTTATCTCTGTGTGCCTTTCGGAAGGCCACTGATACCATGACTCACAAGCTCTTCGCCTGTAGGACAGGACGGATAGATAACCACTCCTGCCCTGCCCCTTGACCAGTCTGGGAGAATCAGATATTGGGTTAGAAGCAAAACCATAGGCTCCATGAGGAATCCACACAGCAACTACATTCAAGGTGAGTAGAGCTTGGGAGCCCTAAACTTAACTCTGCAGTGCTGGTGAAAATAGTTTATACCTCCAGAGCACTGGAGGAGAAAAGTGATTATGTAACTATTACCAGGGGCTTCCTTTGTTGCATTGATGCTCAAGGTTCATGACTGACATTCATTGCTGTTTACGAGGTGCCATTCACAGTGATTTGCAAAGAGTATCCTTCCATTAGTGAAGGATAGAATGAATGCTCAGATGTCTATGAAGTGTCCATTTAGTTAGTATTTAAGGCGCCTTAAACATCTGAACTCACATCTTTAGCCCGTGAACACATACATGCTTTGTGAATATCTTGGTTTGCTTTGGAAATAATTTCATTTAGTATACTGGGAGATAGTAAGACAGAAAAAAATTAGATGATAAAACAAGGGTCTCCTTCTGAGATGTTCCTAAGGCAAGTGCACATTCCCTCTTAACTCCCCAGATACACATCTGTCCTAATTCAGATGTTAATGATCCACAGTTGACTACATCCATCAGGTGAGCAACTAAAATAATATCCTGAGAAATGTCAGATTCTACTGCATTGTGTTTATAATTTAACTGTTATTTACCATTTATGGTAAATACACACATACTCACAAATTATTTTACAATCATTTTTATGGCTGCTCTGTGAGAGATAATTAAAGCAAAACCACTTTAAATGAAGCTACTCAAAGGGACAAAGTTGTCGTGCCAATAATGTGCCATATAAATGCAAATTATCAGGATTCATATTATGGTGAAAACTGCTTATATCATTTTTCATGGGACCAACATGTAAATATTGTAATAGTTCTCTGATTTATAGAGCACTTTTCTTCCTCAAAGATAAGCATGCCTAGCTATGCATTATTTAACAGATCTCCCCAACTCTGAGGGATGAGTAAATCCATTCACTCACTAATTCTTTCACTCAGATCCTTCAACAAAAGGATCAAAACAGATCAAAACAGCTCCTCAACATGTGACAACTGAATGAATGAATGAGGAGTCATTTTGGCAAAGCCCATAACATCAGTAGCCCTCGTGCAGAGAGTGAGGGTTGTATGGGAGGGGCGTGGTGATGAAGTAGAAAAGGTCACAACATTTGGGGAAGCACTGAGGAATTCGAAAGACTTGGCCAAAATAGAAGGAACGAGAACTGGAGCAGCGAGGGCTGAGGTTAGGCAGGTGAGTTGAGGCTGTTATCAGCATATGGAAGAAACCTAGTTTTCTAACCCTCAGAAAATGAAACTGAAAAAGAAGAAAGGACAGGAAATTTCACTTGTAATTGGTGGGGTTAATGTTCTGGAAAAATAACCCCAACGGAGCTATAATCTGTACATTTTAAGTGCCTGAGAAGCCAATAAAAATGTAATCTCAGGAGAGTGGTGTCTTCATTAGCATGGGTAAAGCAGCAGCTTCGTCAGTGGTGTGAGCAGAGTAATCCATGCTTTTGATTCTACAGGAACCCTGGTTTGTAGAAAAGACTCATCTTAGAGTTCACCACATGCGTTTGGTTGGGGAGCCCTTTCCTAGAGGCGCATCATTAACCACTCGTGGGAGTAACGTACTGAGGAATAGTCTGGAAAAGACTGGCTTACAGAATAGAAAAATAGGACAGAAGAGCAGCCCCTTGACCCTCTACCAGCACTTAGGACAATCAGATAATGGTCACATTTCTTGTAAAGAAACAAATCACACTCCTATTTATCTTTGGCACTTAAGGTTTGTGTCCCCAAACCTTCTTGAATCCCCAGATTTCTGAATACTACCTATAGCATATCATCTCTTATCTAAAATGTTCTATGAACATAACTGGGGTGTTCAAAAGATCCCTTTCACTGTTATTAATTCTGTAAACATGGGAATAAAGTATTTTTATTAAAGTTATTGCTGTCATTTTTTCACATCATTAGAACACAAAATAGTGCCCTGTCAGTGACCATTGGATCTGTGTGGCTGTGCCTGGGCAAATCTGTGTGTCACACGGCCATTGTGGGCCCGAACTGGAAACAAAAGGCTCACACCGATGACCAATTTTGATAATGGATAAACAAAGCAGTAGCCTGACTTTGTAAAATTGCAAAGATCATCACTATAGTTGCCACCCCTAAGGTTTGGTTACTTATCAAATAACAACAACAATCATGTGTTAACTTTCCAAATGCCTGACACAGTTTGGGGTACTTTTCATGTGTTGCTTTATTTTGTCCTCACTATAGCCTCATGAGGTGGGCACTGTTATAATGCCTATTTCACAACTGAGGCTACTGAGATACAGAAATCTTGTTGGAATATTGCTTTTGTGATACAGTGCAAACGCATTTCATTATTCCCAGGCCTTCGTAGTAGAAGTGCCATTTCTATTAGGCCTATGAGAGTATATTGGATATTTTCAAGTGTAATAAATAGGCTGAGACCCTAAGCAAAGAGCTTTAAAAGACCCTTTGAACTTGAAATGAGGGTCACCAGGTCAAGTTTCAAAACCTTCTCAATAGTCCTCTCCCCTCCAATACCTTTATCAACTGGTGCCACAGAATGGATAAAATGATTTCAGCTTTCAAGTTCAAGGTCTTAACAAGAGATGGGGAAGATGCCATAGTGATGGTCGGAGAAATAGAGATTTTTTAATGACCATGCAAAGATACAGAAACATAGGAATAACATTAAAAAGGATGGCAAGGGGATCCAGCAAGTACTTCAGAATGATGGCAGGAAAATGACAAAATGCACCCACAACTTCAAGATTTTGGGGCCTAATTATTAGAAGTTAGGAGGGGGCTCTGGAGTCAGATTGCCTGGGTCAAAACTTCACTCTACTATTTTCGAGCTAAATGACTGGACCAGTTGGTTGGCCTTCATGAGCCTCGATTTGCACCAAAAATTGAAATAATAAAATAATAAAATTCTCTACCCCCTTACATTTGCTTTGATGCTTTAATGTCAGAATACATAGAAGATGCCTAATATATGTTACACTCAATAAACGGTAGTTTTATTATGCTTCCCATCTCAACAAATCTATTTATACAGATTTGGACCAAAAAGTAGTCTTTATTAACTTTCTTCTGCTAAATACGTCTTGAAAGAGGGAGAAACCAATCTTGGTGATTGAGAAATCAATTCTATTTTAAAATCATTTTATAAATAAGACACGAAAAATCCATTAGAACAGTGTTGAGCACGTAGTAAGTACTCCCATAAATGGTATGTGTTATAATATGAATTATTACTTATAATTGCACAATGGATAAGAAAGGATAGAAGTAAATTAGACCCCTCTCTCCTACCCCATTTCTAAACCAAACTGCACATCGAAAGAATGCCAGAATGTTCATAACTCCCATTCTGTGGAAGCAGGGATAGCTCACACGGGACCTGCTGCTGGGAAGACAGCCTGTGTGGTGAAGACCAGCCCACCCCCCCCACCCCCCCGCCAGGGACTCCAGAAATAGGAAGGCCACAGATCCTTTGGTGGGACACAGTGAGGGGAAGGTGGTGGGTCGGAATCTCAGGAAAAAGAGCAGCAGGTGAAAAACGGAGATTCCCTGTGACTGTGGGAGACACAGGCGTGAGGCCATATATTTAGCAGATACCAGTATCTATAAATGTGAAATTAAAGAGACCACTGGGCAGTCTCAATAATACCTGTAATAAAACCAATATCTACTATTAGGTTAGTGCAGGAGTTGGCAAGCTATAGCCTGAGGGCCAAAATCTGGCCCTGCATCCAGCTTTCCTGCAGCCCACATGCAAAGAATGGTTTTTACATTATGAAATGGTTAGAAAAAAATCAAAGGAAGAATGATATTTTATGCTATGTGAAAATCAGATGATATTCAAATTTCAGTGTCCATAAATAAAGTTTTATTGGAATACAGCCACACACTCATTTATATATGTGGGCTTTGGGGCTTTGGGGCTACACCAGCAGGGTTGAGTAGTTATGACAAGCCCACAAAGCCTGAAATATTAACATATTAACTATCTGGACCTTTACTGGTTTAGAGCACTGTGCTTTTAAGTGTTTTCCTGTTCATTCATTCATTCATTCATTCAACAAACATTCTGTGCAGGCACTAAGGAGTCTGAGATCCAGGGAGGCAGGGAAGCGAAATGAAACTGAGCTTGCAGCACCCAGAGTGCTTTAATAGAGAAGGATGCACAGCAAGGGCCGTGCTGTGAAGGAACGGCTGGCTGAGGGGCAGGATTGGGAGGGTTCAGAAAAGGTTTCAGGAAAGAGGTAACAGCCCAGCTGGTTCTCAAACATGACAACCACACAATGAGCAGTAGCCAGACAATCCACTGTCCCTATTTTGCAGATGACAATGCAGAAACTCAAGAGAGGCAATGGCTTGCTTAAAGTGAATTGGTAAAGCAGGGTCAGGGCAAGGTCAGAACTTACTTCCGGGATTCCCGCTCCACACCCGTGTGTCCTCCAGAAGCAAGCTGTGTGACAACCGGGGAAGAACCATCAGTGCCACAGGGTGGGAGGCCAGCAGAGGGGAAAGGCAAGGAGACTTTTTCAAGGCGTAGATCAGATTCAGTCAAGGAGACAGCCACCAGGAGGGGAAACAAAGTCCTTGCTGGTGCAGGATGCATGGGCCTTCTGAGTGACCACTGGAGAACACAAGCAGTTGCTTTGCAGACTGAGAACTTTGTGTTCTTTGTGTTTTAGGAGAACTTATGCCAAAGCCTGGATTTTGTTACCTTCTTTGGAATCCTTGGGAATATCCCAAGTTCAGAGTCTGGTTTATTTCCATCACTCTAGTTCAGGACACATTCACAGAAGCCTGGAAGGGGAGAGGGTTGTCCTTTTAAATTTAGCTATTTTCCAACCATTTTTTGTTTGCTTTGTTTGTTTTGTTTTAGCAAAGGTGTTAAATGCCTATCACGTGTTAGGAACTTTTACATTATGTCATTTCTTTTTAGAAAAAATTTTTTGAGGTAAAATATACATACATAATTTACCAGTTTTTTTTTAATTAATTTTTTTCAGCCTACCATCAGATCTTTACCATTTGTAAGCATACAGTTCAGTGGTAATAAATACATTTATATTCTTTTTATCATTATATCATTTCAATAAATCACGGTTGCTAGTAAATGGCAATTGTGCTGCACATAAATGTTTTATTTTATTTTATTCTCATGACAACCCTGTGAAATACGGGTTTGTAAATTCGGAAGTGGAAGATCAGGATGAGTGGAAAAGGAAAAAGGATGTTAGTTGAGCGCCAGTCACAAAATTTAAAAGGCATTTCCCATTTTTTTGCTATTATGAATAATGCTGCAAAAAATAACACTGAAATAAAAAAACCTTTTTATTATGCAAAAATATTTATCCAAATTTTAAATTAACATTGACACTGCCTGAAACTCCAGTGGCTTCTGAATGTCCCTGGGGATGGGCATATATCAGTCTGATACTGAACTGGCCTTGGGAGTGGCCCTGTTTCCACCTCATACAGGGGCAACCTGAGCACCTCATGAAAATACATAGCTGGGGACGTGAATATTCTGGGGGCTCCATAACCTCGAGTCCACGTCCAGTCCTTCCTCCCTTTCTCCTCCTCCATCCACGTTCTCTCAGTCTCTAACCCTGACCTGGCTTAGACCACCTCTGGGCATCCTTCTTGGAGCTGCTGCTGGTGCTCCCATGGCCTGAGAGCAGGAAGGGGGTGCTCTACCTTCACTTTGGGATTTGGGCCCTCCTAGTTTACCAACGGTCATCCGCTTGGGTGCAACTAGAACATTTGCATGGTGTAAATATTCTTACTATTAATAATTAAAGTTTACGGGATGGGCTCATGGGCTCATGCCTGTAGTCCCAGGCTGAGGCAGGAGGATCCCTGGAGCCCAGGAGTTTGAGGTTGCAGGGAGCTATGATTGTGCCACTGCCCTCTGCACTCCAGCCTGGATGACAGGGAGACGCTGTCTCAAAAAATAAAAAAGTTATCTTCAATCATCCATGACAATAGGAAGACGTTATGTTAAGAAGCCAGGAACAAAAAGTTACAAACTGCACGTTCTCACTCATGTGAAAGCTAATAAAAAGCTGATCTCACAGAAGTAAAAAGGACAGAGAATACTAGAGGCTGGGAAGGTAAGAGGAAGAGACAGATAGGGAGAGATTTGTTAAAAGATACAAAATTACAGCTAGATAGGAGGAATAAGTTCTAGAGTTCTATACCACTGTAGGATGACTATAGTTAATAATAATACATTATACAGTTTCAAATAGCTAGAAGGAGGACATTGAATATTCCCAACACAAAGAAATGATAAATGTTTGAGATGATGGATATGCTAATTACCCTGATCGATCACTATACAATATATATCAAAACATCACTATGTACCCCATGAATATATATGATTATCATTTGTCAATTTAAAAAAATAAAAATAAAAATAACTGACCAAAAAGAAAATAAAATTGGAAAAAAAAGGGAGATTCTAGAAACATTAAAAAAAACCCCAAAACTGGAGATACCATGATGAGAGGACAGACATGGTATGGAGCTTATAAGATGGACAAACGTTTAACAACGTTTTATATAAATAATGAATTCCAACTTTGCTAATGCCATGAAAAAGAAATTCCAGGTGGTGTGAGCATGTGGGGAGAGAGCCCTGACCTCATCTGGGGACTGTGGATGTTTTCCCGGGAAAGCTGCATAAGGGAGACCTGGAGGATACAGAAGGTAAAGGGGGCATGAGAGAACCTTCTAGGCAGAAGGAGCAACATGTGCAAAGGCTACGAGCTGGGAAGGGGCCAAAGAAAGTTAATGCTTCCAGAGTGAATAGAAAGACTGAGAGAGTATGGGATAAGAGTGGAGATGTAGGAGGGGGTGAGATGGTTCAGGACGTGATGGGGATTTTGTTTTGCACGGACTTCGGTATTTATCTAGGAGCAATGGGAAGCCATTTAAAGATTTTAACCAGGGGTGCGATCTGGTGAGATCTGCATCTTTCAAAGTTCTCCGCCTGCAGCTTAGGGAAGGGATGGGGTGAAAGGGCATGGGAGCGGGCATCATGCGTCCAGCTGGGAAGCTAATGCAAACACAACAGTGGCTCAGAGAGGATGTGGAGAGCACTGGATGACTCCAAGTGTGGAGCTACATGAATGTGGAGGTGAAGCAAGGGGGAGATATCAAAGATAAGTTTCCAAATGTCTGCTTAGCACTGGGTGGGTGGTGGGGCATGTTTTGCAGGGACGGGACGGGTCAGGTTGTGTTTGAGATGACAGTGAGAAACCAAATGGAAACAGTTACCTCAGAGAAGATGCCTAGGTTGGACTTGCTATTGAGTAGAAGGCAATTGTCATCACAGGAGGACATGAGGTCACCTAAACCATGTCTCACTATAGGGCTCTCACCTCAGGGAGAAGGGGCCAGGGTTGGCTGAGCCCTGGGGAGTTCTACAGTGTTCCGTTGGGCTCCATGACTTCCATTGCCCTGGTCCAAACCATCCTCCCTGTTCCCCGCGTGGCAATCAGAGTGATCGTTTTAGAACATGTGTCAGATCCTGTCTCTCCTCAGCTTAAAACCCTCCAGCAGCCGTCACCTCACTCCCAGTGAAAGCCAAAATCCTCATGGTGGACCACAAGGCCCCGCACAATTCAGCACCTACTCCCACCCCCATTACCTCTCTGACCTTATGGTCAGAGCATAATGCTTTTCCCTGTGATGTTGCATAGCTTGCTTCCTTAGCTTCATGTCACCTTCTGGGGAGGCGACTCTGACCACCCTATTTAACCCCACTCCCACCTTCCCTCTAAATTGTGAGCTTCATGGAGGCAGAGTTTTTATGTTTCTGTTCTTCATTGCTGTTTGCCAGCACCTAGAAAAGTGACTAGCACATACTTGATCTGCAATAAAAATTTGTTGGATGAAAAAAAAAAACGAATGAAAAAATTAAAAAGTCAGTGTGAGACAAAGTAGCAAACATAAAAAGCCATGTTTGGTCATTTCTGCTTAAACCCCTGACTCTGTGACAGCATGCAGCTCTCTGGAAGATGCTTTGAAGACAAAACAGGACAGAACACACGCCTCCCTGCCCCACATCTCTTGCCTGAGTCACTATATTCCTTGAAAGATAAATGATCCCAGTCCTTGCCTTTTCTTACACAGAAGATAACGTCTGATGGGGTTACTGATGATGCTTCCACAATTTATAACCAGATGTACTTCAGTCACCTATGGCCAGATGTACTCTTACACCCAAACCTTGATGCAATTCTGCTTTAATATAACTTTTGAGCAAGTTTGATGTGATTTTGAGCGTACCGAACCCCCACTATCTGAATAGAAGCAGTGGGCTGCAATACTGTGCCGGAGCAGTCTGACAGAACCACTCCCGGGCTGTAGGTCTTGGTCTATGGTCCTCAGTAGACTTTTGAATAAAACTAACTTTAATTCTTTAAAAGCTTGATTTTTTTTCCTTTAGTCAGCTCAGGTAGGATGATAGTAAGTTGAGAAAGGAAGATGAGATGTATCAGCCATTTAAGAAAAATGATGCCCAGTAAAAGGTATTTCAAAGATTAGCAAGTGATCAGCTTCCACTGAAAATGAAGTAAAATGAAAACTGAAATGTTTGTGAGCCTTTAGCATTCCAATATCAGCCAGCTACCAGCTAGTAACCACATAAAGACAGAGATCGTTGTTGATTTGTTTACAGTGTATTCCCAGTGCCTGGCACAGTGTCTGTAGCACAGTAGATGCTGAAATATATATCTTGAACTTATGAATTGTCAAAAGACAAAATCACAACAAATTAAGTTATAGATCTAATTGACTTTTATTCATGATTCATGAATTAGGGCAGGCTCCATTCTGTAAAATAAAATGAGAGCTCCCTCCAAGTAAAGGCAGGACAGTGGGTTTTAAAAGATGGAAACCAGGAACCAGAACAATAGAAAAATAACTGATTGGTTAACATCAGGTTACTTTTTTGTAAGGGTTAAAGCAGAGGGGAACTTCCTTATTATGCTGACATAGGTAGACTGGAATCTTCTAAATTCAGGAAAAACTGATCTGTTTTGGGATCTACTTGCTTCCTTAAAGTTTCAGTTTGATTATTTGGCATTTAGCATGAGTGATTCCATTTTGGTTTGGTCTGGACTGTTGGGACCTGGTGCGGGAGCTCAGTCCAAAACAATCACCTCCCATAATTTTTGTTTAACAATAAAGTGACGTAGAGGTCATTCATTGGTGACCTTGGCAGTGGCGGCATTGACTGTGTAATGGAGGCAGGAGGCCAACGGAGGGACTGGTGGGGGTGAGAGGTGACAAAATGGAGTGCTTTGAGTCTGGACAACCCTGGAGAAAACTGGCTGTGAAGAGGAAGAGAGGAGTAAGGAAGTAGCTGGAGGGAGGTGTGAGATTGAGGAAGATTTTCATTAGGTTTTCAAGTTGGGAGAGACAGAACCTTGTGCAAACGCTAAATAGAAGGAACCAGGAGAGAGGGAGATGGGAGATGTAGGAGATTTAGGAGAGCAAGGAAAATCAATATAGTGTAAGTTCCTTAAGGAGGCAGGATGGGACCCAGACATTGCATTGGAAGAGAACCCCTCTTCTGTAGGATCAGGTAAGACTGAGGGGGTCAGGGCAATGGTAGGTGAGTTTGTGGAAGCAATGGACATTTTCTCTGATGGCTTCTATTTTCTCTGTGTAGCAGGAGGGAGCTCATGAGCTGGGAGAAAGCAAGGAAGGAGGGAGGTTTGCAGCTTTGCAAGGAGAAGGGAAGGTTTGAAATTTTGGACACAGAATGGCAGAAGGTGACTAGGAGTGTTAACAGGTAGGTGTGATATTGTTATACAGAAAGAACTACACATTTTGTATTTCATCCTCCCCTCCCCTAAAACCCTTGCAATCTCCAAAGGGATAAATGTCTATTTGTATGCTAATGAGTGATTTATGGCTGGGGGCTCCTGTAGCCTCAGGGTGGGGGCTGATTGCCAGGGGAACCACGCCTGTTATTAAAAGATTGGAACTTTTAGCCCTATGCGGTGGCTAAGTGGCTCATGCCTATAATCCTAGCATTCTGGGAGGCTGAGGCAGGAGGATCACTTGCGCTCAGGAGTTCGAGACCAGCCTGAACAAGACTGAGGCCTCCCCCCCAACCAAAAATAGAAAAAATTGTCTGGGCGTGGTGGTGCACCCCTGTAGTCCCAGCTACTCGGGAGGCTGAGGCAGGAGGATCGCTTGAGTTTGAGGAGTTTGAGGTTGCAGTGAGCTATGATCATGCCATTGCACACTAACCTGAGCAACAGAGCAAGACTCTGTCTCCAAAAAAAAAAAAAAGGGTTGGAACTTTCAGTCCCCCACATCCAGAAAGGGGAATAGGACTGAAGGTTGAGTTAATCACCAATGCCAATGATTTAATCAATCGTGCCTATGTAATGAAGCCTCCATAAAAGCCTAAAAGGAAGGGGTCCAGAAAACTTCCAGGTTGCTGAACATATGGAGGTATCTGGAGTGTGGTACACCCAGAGAAAGCATGGAAGAGCTGTGTCTCTTTCCACACACTTTGCTTTATGTACCGCTTCATCTGGCAGTTCATATATATCCTTTGTAATATCCTCTGTAGTAAACTGGTAAACATAAGTAAGTGTTTCCCTGAGTTCTGTGAGCCATTCTGGCAAATGGTTAAACCCAAGAAGGAGGTAGTGGGAACCTTCCATTTATAGCCAGTTGGCCAAAAGTACAGGTCACAACCTGGGGCTTGCAATTGGCATCTGAAGTGGGGGGCAGTCTTGAGGGACTGAGTCTTAACCTGTGGGGTTTCTGCTCACTCAGTGCTACTTAGTCTCAGAATTAAATTGTAAGACACCCGTTGGTGTCCACAGAGGACTGGAGAATTGCTTGATGTGGAAAACCACACATCTGGTGTCAAAAGAAAAGTAATAGAGTACAGAAAAGTAGTTTGTTTTTTTCCTATTCAGTGGAGGCACATGCTTGGTGGGGCTAAAATGAGGAAGTCTTTGGTTATGAAATAGAATAGATCCAAATAAATATAGGAGTGTAGATCAGGGGTTCTAAGTTCCTTGGACTGCAATTTCCTTATCTATTTGGAGAAAATGACTGGGCAACAAAGTGGCAAACGTCTGCTTCTGGACAGCCACGTAGTTGGCCCTTGCCATAAAGAAGCCGTGTTCGCTCTCTCTGCTGGTCAGCATAACTTCACAAACTCCTGACTCAGTGACTGAGGGCAGCCCTCCAGAATGCTTTGAAGATGATAAGCAGTATAGAGCACAGGTTCCCAGGCCTCTTGCCTGAATCACTGAATTTTTAGAAATGATAAGTTCAACGATCTTGTCCTTGCCTTTTCCTGTACATAAGATAACGTCTGACAGAATTGATGATTATGCCTCTGTAATTTATAACCCGATGGACTCTCGCACCCAAACCTTGATGAGATTTTACCCTAGTGTAACTTCTGAGCACATCTGATGTAGCTTCCAAGCACGTGCAGAACCTCCATCACCTGATATACAAGCTGTGGGCTGAAATGCTGCTTTGGAGCAGGCTAACAGAAACTGTCTGAGAGGCTCCCCTGGGTTGCAGTCCTCAGAAACTCTCTGAATAGAACTAACTTTAATTCTTTAAAAGCCTTATTTTTTTCTTTAGTTGACACAATCTATGATCTCTTACAGTTTTTACATTTTATAATTCTATTGAGCTCATGTATCAGAACAATGGTGCCTCCCTTTAGCATCTTAAGGTAACTGGGAGAGTTGCTTAGTCCCGGATAGAAATTCCATCAGAGTCTTGAGGCGCAGAGCTTTTGTCTATTCTCCAACCTCTCCAGGAAGTAATAATGCATTATTTCATGAAACTGGAAGTAATTAGCCTAAGAATCTTTGCTGTTTATATTTGGGAACACTATGTGGGCATTGACCTCCATGGGCCTGCCTGAGGGGTTCAAGATTTCCAGTGGAAAATGAATTACTATAGGGTATGCTGCCCCCACTCCTGTGTGGGGCACAGTGAAAAGACCACTGGATCTGGAACCAGATAATCTGGGTTCAAGTCCCTTATATACATATTATGTATACATACAATAACCCGCAACTTCATTAGCATGCCTCTCTCACGTATGAGGCTGTGGAAGCTCACAAGGGAGCTTCAGAGAGCCACTCTGTGGCAGAGCTGGTCATAAGCTGACGTTTACTGGCTTCCAGAGCCTGCTCCCTTCCCACCACATCAAGGTGCCCCATCGAAGTAAGGTAAGATGTGGAAAATGCTTGGTAACTTGTAAAACACCATACTGACAATGGTATTACCATTGTCAGTGGTTCTGGCTCTCTCCAGAGCTCAGAGCTCTGCGTTGCTTTTACAGACAAGAAAACTGAGTTTCACAGCAGTAAGTTAATATGCTGGCATCACGAAGACAGGAAACAGGAGAATTGGGATTGGAACCAGGTCTGCTTGTCCCTGTGGTGGTTACCATGGTCTCTATGCCCCTCAAACAGAGGACTCTTAGGCCCAGGGGCAATGGGTAAGGTATTCTGCATAAAGATGGTGCATTCTCCTGCAGAGTTGATTTTATTGAGAGATTTGGATAAAAATATCATTTTTATGTTAAACACAGTGATATACTAGTGCATCAGAAGACAGCATTCACATGAATTTTTGAGACTTCAAAACAATTTTGCTTTTGCTACTGCAGCATAGGATTATCTCCCCAGGTTCCCAGGGATATAATTAGTCCTCTTGGTCAGTAAAGGTACTTGGTGTGGGGTTTTAAGAAGCTCCTCCCATATTGTACAGCCTCTCACTGTGACCTGTGCCTCTGCCCCCCTCACTCATGGAGAATGATTCCAGATGAATCCTGCCCAAATTCAGGGGGGTGGAGCAGACAACCTTATAAGGAGCCTGTGAGTCCCTCAGAGTACTTTGCTTTTAAAGCCAAAAGTCATAATTACTTCTATTTACCTAGTTCATTCACCAGTTGATGTTCTGAAATACTGCTTTGTTTTAAAACAAATTAATATATTAAAATATATTCGCCCTCTACGTCTCTAACTTTCCCCAAATGCATCAAGACAAATAACTTTGAATCCATACTTGTGAGTGTCTCCATATTTATCTAGAGTTGGGAAATTGGGTTCTAGTCCAGAGTCTGTTGTGTCTTTTTCTGTGACCTCAGGCCAGGCACACAACTTCCATGGGCTTCAGTTATCCACTTACAGGGGAAAGGAGTTGGGTAATCACTAAGATTTCTTTCCTTCTGGCAGGGTCTGGGGCCCAGGGTTTGAGTAAAGACAAGAATGTAATGTTCAGTAGCTAATAATGTAAGCTCCCTGAGAGCAGGGTCTTTTTTCTTCATTGCTTAAAACAGTGCAAGGCATATAGTAGGTACTAAATTAATATTTGTTAAATGAGTGAATAACTCCCCTCAACCTCTTGCCTTGCAGAATGAGAATACATGAGGGACAGAACGTTCAGACAGCTGACCTGGAAAGAATGGGCATCTGGTTTACCTTTGTCCCACCACCTCAGTACTAGCCCAGAGCCTGGCATAGGTGGCTGCTCATGGACTGAACTTCTGAACAGCATTGAGGGTGGTGGGCTGGCAGTAGTGGGGGTGGTTTTGGTGTATTATGGTCATTAGCAGTCTTCAAGTTCCAAAAGGCCAAGGGCAAGGTGCAGGTACAACAGGGCACTTATATCTTCTGGCTGCTTTGGAGATGCCAATTGCTACTTGCCTTAGATGTGAATAAAACTGCTCAGGACAAGGGGTGAGAGGTGGAGGTGTTTTATTGTTTGTGTGATTGCTTTAGCCCCCTGTAGACATTGTTTTGCATTTGTCCTGTAAGCAGAGGCTCCAGAGAGCTGGGGAGAGATGCTTCCTTCCCTTCTCCTCCGTCCGACATCACTGGACATATTTTCCCTTCTTTACCACTGGGGGTCACAAGTGCCCACAACAATGTTCCATTTCCTTTTTTAAATGCCAACAGACGGGAAGTCTCTTTTTTGTGAATGAGATCTGTGCCTCACTGGAGCAAGGGCATTTTGCCCCTTGGTTGATGAATACCCAAGAAGGGCTAAGGGTGGGGGACGGTGTGGAGGGTTGAAACAGGGGAACAAGAGCTTGGAGCCTGTTTCCAAAGACAAAAGAGTGGGTCTCTTCTCAGGTAAGCTGTCGCCTCCCCGCTGGTGACCATGTGTGTGGGGCTTAAGTGCATGGTAAAATGAGTGTGGGTCAGTGCAATGGATTCCTGATGTCAACCATACTCCCTTCACCTACGGATTAAACAGCCTCTCTAGGTGATGTCAATGGGCACCCAGGTTCGAGAACCACAGGCTTAGGATGAGGCCAGGCTTTAAATGTGAATCTGTTTAAAGAAAAACATAGAATAGGAAAAGGTTTAAGAATCCATGTATATGACTAAAATGGTGAGTGGCTGAAGCTTGGGAAACGGTTATTTTATTGGCTCTTTAGTGTTCACAGGCTTTGTATTCCCAATGCCTGGTGTAACTCCTGGACCAGGGTGGACTCCCAGTAAGTGCTGGAAGGAAGTAGGGAATGAGGAAGGAAGGGGAAAAGCAAAAAAGGACAGAAAGGAAGGTGTGTGTGGTGAGAAGGTAAATGTGGCAGGTGGCCCCAGTGACTCCCACCTCTGGTGTTCATGCTTCTGTGTGACCCCTTCCCCTGGGGGTGTGGGCCGGACCTGGGGACTCCACCTAATAAATTGAATAGTCCCAGAAGAGGTACAAAAAAGCTGTGCGGTTCTCACTCTCACCCTTTTGCTTTATGGGAAGCCAGGTGACAAGTTGTAAGCTGCTCTGTGGAGAGGCCTAGTGGCAAAGCACTGATGTCTTTGAGCAGCTGCTAGAGAAGACCTCAAGCCTGCCAACAGCCAGGTGAGTGAGCTTGGAAGCGGGTCTGCCCCCTCCCCCCGCGTGCCTTGGGATGGCTGCAGCCCCAGCCAACACCCTGATTGCAGCCTTGTGAGAAACCCTGAGCCAGAGACACCCAGATAACCACGCTGGGATATCTGATTCACAGAAACTGTGAGATAATAAACTTTTGTTGTTTTCAGATGCTAATTTTATAGGACTTTGTTAGGCAGCAACAGGTAACCAATACAGAGTTTGGTACCTGGATGTGGGATGTGGTGGTAACAAATACCTAGGAGTGTAGGCAGTGGACGGAGCCGGGAAGGATTTTGAGGACAGGGTTATAGAAAGCCTAAATTGTCTTGAACAGACTTTTCATAGAAATCTGGGCTTTGAAGTCACTGCTCTTAATTATTATAACTTCTATGTGTCTTAGAAAATGCAGATACTCTGTACATAGGCAAGAATCTCTGTTCAAATATTTGTGCTCCTCTTTAGCAACTCAAGAGAAATTATTGCTTTTTATGTTTTTAAGCATGAGTGTACTATCACTGTAATTATCCAGCAGATATTAAAGCTCCTTCTATGTGCCAGGCACTATGCTAGGCATTGGCAAGAAAAAGGTAAATAAAATAATTTTTGCCCTTGAGAACATAGTCTAGTTAAGTTTTTTGTTTGTTTATTTCTTTTTATTTTTGTTTTAAAACTGGGCCCCAAGTTGAAAAGTTTTTGCATGTGAGGGCTACACGTATTCATTTTTTTGACAGCAGTGATCATTCCTGAGGCTCTACACCATTTGGGATGTTGTCTCATTTGAGTCAAGTGTACACACAGAAGCTCTTTTCTTAGGAATCATTTACTCCTTTTTGGTGCCACAATGTAATGTCAGCATGACCAGTCCTAACCAATATGTTGAAGGCATCATATTGGGACAGAGTCACTAAAGAATCTCAGATGTGTTTCTGTGAACTACATTTGACTCAAGGGCATGTTTCCTAAAATGTGCAGGCTCTGGAGGAAAGAGAACTGGGCTGAGCAGATAGAAATTTAATTCTTGTCTATGCCTTTGACCAAGTGATTTGGGCTAATCGCTTGGATTTTCTGTGCTTCAGGAGGATCAATAAAAATGAAGAAATACACCAACAGGGTTCTTCTGAATGTTACATACGATAATACAGGTGAAAGAGGTGAAGGCCAGGTGCAGTGGCTCACGCCTGTAATTCCCAGCACTTTGGGAGGTTGAGGTGGGAGGATCGTTTGAAGCCAGGAGTTCAAAACTAGCCTGAGCAAGAGCGTGACCCCTGTCTCTACAAAAAATAGATTAGCCAGGCTACTTGGGATGCTGAGGCAGGAGGATCATTGGAGCCCAGGAGTTTGAGGTTGCAGTGAGCCATGATGACACCACTGCACTCTAGCAAAAGAGTGAGACCTTGTCTGAAAAAGAAAAAGATAATATAGCTGAAAATTCCTGAAAACAATTTTGTTTCTCACATGTATGGTGATAATTTTGCAATATGTATGGAGAACAAATTATAATTTTCCTTCTTTTTTCCTGGCAACAGTTTCCTGTGTTCTGACAACCTTTCCACAGGTATTTCAGAGAAAAACACCCACAGCTGATAGAATGTTCCAGATTAAGCAGTAAGCTCATAACATGTATAAGAGTAAAATGGAATGCCTCCTGTGCTCCTGTGCATCTCTCCCCTGCGGATCCTGCAGGGCACAGCATCCTCACTTTATTCCAGGCCATCCCTCCTTGCCCTCTTCCAACCTTTCCACTGTCCTCCTTCTCCCTCTCTTCCCCTGAAGAAGAGGGAAACTAAAATTCATTTGGCCAAATAAAACTGGTAACATTTAGAGATAGCAAGGAAATAGACACAAAGACATTTTCGTACTCCGTTGTTGGAACTACAAATTGGTATAGTCTTTTAAGAGCACTATTTATATGTCAAAATTTTAAATGTTCATACCCTTTGACCCTCCACAAAGTCCACTTTCAGGAATTATTTGTACAAATATTACTAGCATACATGTGTGTTTATATAAAGACAAATGATCAATACAACGCTGTTTAAAATATTATAAAATAAGAAAGAATATAAATGCCATGGAGTGTTTATTATGCTGTGCTAATACCATACAGCCATTCAAAAGAACTCAATAGAGCTATATATATGGGGATGGAACCATCTCTAAGACAGTCTAAACCAGAAAACAAGTTTACTCATTCATTTTACCCATTGAACAAATAAATCAATATTTATTGTCTTATTATATGTTAAGCACTGGTATAGGTGCAGGAGATACAGCAGTGAACAATTCAGGCACAAATTTCTGCACTTATTCTAGAATGTCCTGCATTTTAGTTGAAGATTAATGTTTATAGTATGAATCATTTAGGTTAATAAGAACCATACATGTGACCCCTATGCATGAGTTCCCTATTCTCACAGGCTTACATTCTGGAGGGGCATCGTGGATCTTTGCCTGCTGCTAAAATGAGATGTTACAGCCCAATCCAAGGATAAGCTTGAGTTGGCATGACCCGAAATGTGTGTCAGAGCCTTTGCACGTCTAAGACAGGTATGTGGAAATGTGGGAATTTTTTTCTTTTTTCTTTTTGGTCTTTCTTTCCTTTTCCTTTTTCTTTTTTTTAAAAGTTGGTTTCCCTCATGCTACCTTGCCTAAGATTTCTTTCTTTCTTACTTTTTATTATGGAAAATTTCAAACATATACAGAAGTAGAAAGACTGGTATTAATGAGCCCTCATGCATGCATTACCCAACTTGAGTACTTACCAACTTACAGCCAGTTCCTCGGCACTCCTACCCGTTTCCATCCCCCATGCTCTGCCTTGACTTATTCTGAAGTAAATTTCAGACATCATTTCATTTCATTTCATCCACAAGTATTAAATATTTTTATATGTATCTCTAAAAGATCTGGACTTTTCAGATACATGACCACCATACCATTGTCTCAACTAGAAATTAACAATAATTCTGTAATCGTTTTGTTGACTAAACCTAACTACTCTGAGGTTGCTGATAATAGTCTTTAGAGTAAAGAGTGTATGAATACAACTACAGCTTTTAGGAATCCTCTCACCAAAGGAGAGGGTCAACCTAGAACAATGTATTTGCAAATCTGTGTCCTGTTTGTACCTTTTTACAAGGAGGAAGCAAACAAAAAACAGGTAAAGAAGTAAGTGAAGGAGACAATTGCAGGTGATACTAACTGCCAGGAGGAAAAGGAAGCAGGGTGGTGTGACGGTGCTGGGGGTGATGGAGGTAACTCCTCTGAAGGTACCGTCCTCTCTTAGGAAGGAGGCAGCTGCTGGCAGAGCTGGGAAGTGGGTCATTTCAGAGAGAGGAGGCAGCAAGGGCAAAGACCCCACTTCAGGGACGCCAGCGGGCTGGAAAGAAGGGGCCGCTGGCAGGAGAGGAGGCCAGATCATGCAGCCATGGGACGGAGCCTGTGGTTTTTATTCCAAGTGTGAAGGGAAACCATTGGAGGATCCTGAGCAGAGGAGTTAGCTGATTTATACTTTTAAAAAACAGCCCTGGCTGCTGTGTGGAAAATGGGTTGGAGCAGGCGAGGCCGGAGCAGGGAGACTAATCAGAGGCTCTTGCAGTTGTCCTGTACCCTACAGGACAGAAGCAGCAAAATGGAAAGAAGTGGCAGAAAATGGGAGTTCTTAGAAGGAAATGAAAGAGAACCAGCAGGTTGGCGATGGGAGTGGTAAATTCATTTATTTTTATTTTTATTTTTTTTTATTTGAGAATATTATGGGGGTACAACACTTTGGCTATATATATTGCCCATGCACTGCCCGTGTCAGAGCTACAATCGTGGTCATCCCCCAAACTGTGCTCCCCGCATCCATTCAGTGAGAGTTTTTCCCATCCCCTCCACCTTTACAGCAGTAAGGATGAGGTACTGGTGAACCGGCTCGAGGTGTGGTGTGAGGACATCTGACAGCGTCCACAAAAATAGCTGGGTTGGAGCTGCACTGTGGGCTGCATTCGGGGCCTGGCCTCCAGTGGGCCCCCATTTCTGGTGAGCCCACACCCCCAGCGCGTGCTGGGCAATAATGACAGTGGTGCTTATCCACACCCACTCCCTTCATGGAGGGGAGAGCCCTGCTCTCAAAGGAAAATCTACCACAGCTGCTGTCTTGAGGACATTAAATCCTCTTTATGAGTGTTCAGTTTGGGGAAAATCAATCCTCTCTGTGAGTCTTCCAGACTTCGAATAAAATGGGCAGGACTTGAAGTGGGAAAAACTGGAGGCAGGTTTGGTTCTGGCCTCTTCCTCCCTAAGTCCGGCTGCCCTCAGAGTCTCCCTGCTGCCTGGGAGGCAGGCAAGGAAGGTGAGCTGAGAGAGGGGAGGGAGGGAAGGAAAGTGACTCAGAGGGTTTTCACTCAACAGAAAACTATTCTCATTCATTCGAAGAGCCTTTTTAAGCACTTACCTCCTGTTTGGCACTGTGTCAGGTGCTAATGGGGCTGGAAAAAGAAAAGAAGGTACAGTGCAATTCATCCTCAAACTGTTTTGGTCTAATGAGGGAGCAAATATATATTTATTAGAAGCCAGTAGGACACAAAGGGGTACAAGATAAAGGCGAAGTAGACTATAGAGGGAGGTAGGTGTAAATAAGAAATGAGGTTTCTCCAACCCTGACGTCACCCCTTCATCAAAGCCTCAGAATTCTCTGTCTTTCCCCAGGAAGCAGTTTTCTTGGGAAAGGAACTATATAGTTTTAACTACAGTATTTTCTACAGCAAAAAATCTGGACAGATGGTGCGACAATGAATTTTTTCTCTCTAATTCTTAAAATTATTTATTTGAAAAGACTTACAAAGGCATAGGAATTGGATCACATTTGATTACCCAATTAACAAATTGTCTCTATTGAAAAAGGTACAAGGAGGTATACTGAAAAATCTGGAACAGATGTTCTAGAATAACAATTGCTGGTCTGTTAATGCCTCTCCTGGCCCCACCACCCCCTGGCCTGACTACCAAAATTTGACCCCTTCTCTTTGAGAAAGAGGGCCCAAACTCAGTGGTTTAATAGGTTATAAATCAATCTCTGGATTATAGAACTGTAGGCTGTTCATTTCTAACACAGACTTGGTTCATTTCTAACACAGACAACCCAGTAATTGGGAGTCCTCTGCCATGGTTTATTGATAGAGTGCCGCTAAGATATTTTAAAAATATTTCCCCTGCTTTCATAGTCAGTGATGTTTCAGAAGATTTGGGACTAACCAGCCCCAAAGGGCACTCTAATGTTTATCCAGGGACTGAGAAAGGGCTGCTTCTCCCGGCCCAGCCCCGCCGGGAGCAGGGGAGGGGGGGGTCTTGGTAGGTGGGGGGGTTGCTGCCAGGTGCAGTAGAGCAGAGCAGACATTAGACAGGGAGGATTCCTGAAGTTTATGCCATTCATTCCAATCCACCAGTAACTGCGGGATACCTGCCGTGCATCCAGAACCAGCACCAGCACCATGAGAAGCTTAAAAGAAGCCCTCAGTAAAATGGGCTCACACATGCAGATGCGTACAGGGACCTGGCAGGTAAGACCAGAGGATGAGGGGGTAAGGACAAGGAGTATGGAGCACCTTAGGTCTTTTATTTACCTATGTTTGAAATATTTAACTTTTCTGTTTGTTATGAGGAAACAATATAAGCATGGTGATCAATGGGGAAATGACAATATCTCTGGCAAGTAATGGGTACTTAATACATGTTCAACCTCTCCCTGTTTTTCCCATTATGATAATATTTTTGTGGTAGAAAAAACAAATCGCAGCCAGTGTCTGGGGAAGAAGCCTGGTTTGCTAATGGTGTCTTTGCAGGAGTCCTAGAGATAGATTAAACCCCACCCCTGAGAGGGGGGGTGGTCATACAGCCCACCCAGCTAAGGCTCTGGCACTATCAGGCAGAGCACCCTCTGCCCCCAGAGGTGGAGTCCACATGGGCACCCAGACTACACCGTTCTTGCCCAGCCCTTGCTTGCGTAATAGCTTGTCCTTTGATTCATCTTCCTATGGCTGGGTCCCCTCACCCCTAGGTTTTAAAAACAGGCATTAAGATTCCAAAATATATATTCTTCTGTAGAAATCAGAACCATCCCAATCTTGATGTAGACCTTTCGTTTGAATTTTTCTGCTTATGATTTTTGGCTTATAATTTATCTTTACAAGAAAAGTAGGCTGTTCTGGTAAACTGTAAACTACTTTTTAAAAATTTCCAACAAGCCAAAACCTAAAAAAAAATTGAATTATATATTATATATGTAAATACATTTGTATGTTTAAAAATATATATATATATTTTAATTTAAATATATATATATTTAAATAATCCATTCCAGGCAGCAAATGATAACAGAGAAACACTGACCCAGGCTTACTCAGGGTTCAGTGTCTTCCAAGGGAAGGATCAGGCCCTTCTGCTTGAACATTAGATTACATTCAAATGTGAAATAACCAGGACAGCGACTCTCATTCTGTTTCCCCTAAAGGGAAAGAAAAAGTCAGAAAAGGCAAAGACCATGCAACCAGCAGTAGAGGGAATTTGCCTGCTCTGATCCTGCCCAGCCTGGCTTGGCCCCTGGGCACCGACTGGTTTCTGCCACGGGCATGTGCTGGGAAGACTGCCCAGAAAGGAGGGGGAGAGGTTGTAGTTTTGTTCTGTTTTCACTCTTTTATCGTAGAGTATCCCTCTTTCCACACTATTTTTCACTTTGGGAAGATTAGGGCAGCTTCACAGTGCTAAGCAGTGGTCTATGTTTTTAGCGATCTGTAAAAACCATCTTTTTCAAAGCTGACGGAAGGAACACCTGGAGTCGCATCCCATTTTCTCTCAGGGTTCAGCCTGCTAAACGTCCTTGACTTTCCCTGTCCTTCTCTTGAGGTGAGAAGGGTCCAGAGATTTTAATATTCCCCACTGCAAGACCAAAACAGCACCAGGTTCTGGAATCATACAGCCTAGGTTCCAATCCGAGCTCTGACACAACTAGCTGGGCAACCTTGGGCAGGTTTCTTAACCTCTCTAAATATCTGTGTTTTCACAGTACACAGTAATAGTTTCCATCTCTTAGAGATGTGAGGATTAAACAAAAGAATCCATATGTCCCCTAGGTCTAATGCAGAGTAAACACTCAGTATTAGCTGAGGCTGCTATAATTATTGCTTATAGTATTATTAAAAGGTCAAGTGGATGTTTCAGCCGTGTTGCAAACTGATTACCAAAAGATAATTTTGCTTATACTCTTTGTGTATTTCATGCCAAGGGAGTAAAAGCCCTCACACACTTAATTAAAAGAAATGGATTCCATTAGGCAGCTGGACACTCAGCCACCAACTTTGGCAAGTCACTTCTCTCTGAGAGTCTGTTTCCTTCTTTTACAGCTGGACCAATCATTCCTGCCTCTCAGCCTGCCTGCCTCCCAACCTCACCTGTTGAGAGGTGACATGAGATGGCCTGGTTGAAAATGACTTGAAAAAGGTTTCAAGTACTATCTGGAGTGAAAGGTATTATTGTCAGAATGGGGGAAGCTGAGCTTCTATGGGAAGATATTGATTTGAATTTGAACTTGGGGGTAGGTGTAAGAAAAACCAGTCCTGCTCATTTTCGTAATCCTAGGACACTCTGTAGGCATTCAGAATGTTGATTTATTTTGTTAAGAAACCATCTAGGAATCTTGAACCTATTTCCTTTGTCTCCTTCCCTCCACTTCTCCAAGGTTTGATTTTCCTCCTATAAAATTTAATTTCACTGTTGGCAGCAACTATTGGTTTCACCTATTGTGAAAATAATCCTTTTAGTTTACATTAGGGTATGGGAGTGTCTGTGATGCTTGAGTTTACATTCTCAGTGTTGTGCATTCTATAGGTTTGGACAAATGTTTAATGACATGTATTCACCATTATAATATCATACAGCATAGTTTCACTGCCCTAAAAACTGTCTGTGCTCCACCTAGGCATCTCTTCCTCCCCTCAAACTCCCGGCAGCCACTGATCTTTCTTTTACTGTCTCCATACTTTTGCCTTTCCCAGAATGTCATATAGTTGGAATCAAACAGTATGTAGCCCTTTCAAATTGGCTTCTTTCACTTAGTAATATGCATTTAATATTCTTCCATGTCTTTTCATGGCTTGATAGCTCATTTTTTTTAGTGTTGAATAATATTCCATTTTCTGATGTGCCACAGTTTATTTTTCCATTCACCTACTGAAGGACATCTTGGTTTGCTTCCGTGTTTGGCATTAGGAATAAAGCTGCTACAAACATCTGCATGCAGGTTTTTGTATGGATATAAGTTTTCAACTCATTTGGATAAATACTAAGAAGCATGATTACTGGATTATATGGTAAGAATATGTGTAGTTTTGTAAGAAACCACCAAATTGTCTTCCAGAGTGGCCATACCATTCCCCTGACCTTTTAAGATACATCCTGGCCAGCTGCGCCAGGGTGCAGCATTGAGTTCTTAGGCAGAGGAGTACCCTAATTCCTGCTGCTCAAGGGTCTTGACGCTATTGTGGATATAAGCAAGGTGGACAATCACATCCCAGGGCAGTGCAGGGCAAATTCCTATGTTTCATGCTCAGTTAACCACATGTGTGTTATTCTAGTGTGTGTCTGGACTGAGGCAACGTCTGCTGTATTTAGCTTGCCTATTGCTATGAGGGCCAGTGACAGCCAGAGAAGTACGCCTGTGTGTTTGCACACATAACACAGGGAAAGCATGGCTGTCCCTTATTCCTGAAAAAGCCCCTTGACCCGCACACTGTCTAGCTGTATCTGTTCTCTTTCCTGTTGCTCTCCTGCAGACCGCTGGTCATTCCTCCTCGTTCATTAGGGATTTGCTTCCTAGCTCAGAGTTTCCTTTTCCCCACCCCCTGACCTTCCCGTCTCCAACAACCTTCTCCTCACCTTCCTCCAGCGACGTCCTCCCGTGATCACCCTCAGAAGCCTCCCAGCAACAGAATCTGCGCCCCTCAGAAATCTGTTTCAAACAACTCACTCTTTCAGTACCACTGCTTATGTTTTCTAATTCACTCACCACAAACCTTTGGATCAAGGGACCTTCAACCCCTTGCTTTTCCCTCTTTCGTACAGCCCCCAGCCCCTCTGTGTTCTCATCACCCTCATCACTTCAACCCCCGGGGCCATCTCCTTGTCAGGCCCTTGTGCCTTCTTCTGTTATTTGCTCCTACCTGGCACACCTCAGTCCTGACTGAAGTTCACTCTGCCTTCCCCATGCCTGACCTGAGCAGCTCCAGTGGCTGGTTAACAACCCCCTGGCCAGGCCGACTGGCTTCATTTAAAGGGTGATCTTAAGCCACACAGGGACGTTTGCTCTCCTGACACACTTGCTATGCGTTCCTAGTTCACGTTCCCACTTTCTGAAATGACATTTCATACCTTTTCCTCTCCTCAAACCTCCCACACTGTCTTCCCCTGAATGCCGGCTAACAAGGTGCCCTCAAACTCCCTGGGAATATAAAAGCCAGACGGGGGCTCCCTCGTCTCCTCGCATCAGTCAAGAAGCACTTCTGAATTTGCACTTGGCTTCTGCTTCCTTTCTACCGTAGGGGAGAAAGCATCTCTCTCCTAAAATAGTAATAATATTCCTTCCTTGGGTTCCGGAAGAGCTCACCTCTCCAGGAATTTGTTCTTTTCATTATCCACTTTTCAGCCCCTTTCTCCCCGTTGCACCGTCCCTTCTTTTTATTTTTCTTTAGGTAAGAGGGAGAATAATTTATGTAAAAATAACATACATAAAAATAACATCCCCAAAATTATATAGTGCTTGTTTCTCTATCCCCACCCTCATAGGCAACCACTTTTCTGATCTCTAGCACCATAATTTTTCCTGATTTTGAACTTCATATGATTGGAATCATGTAGTATATACTCTTTGGTATCTGGCTTCTTTTGTTCAGTATAATATTTTTGAGATTAATCCATGCTGTTGTATATATCAGTTGTTTTTATTGCTAAGTAGTACTCCATTGCATGGACATACCACCATGTGTTTATCCATTCTTCTGTTGCCGGAGATTTGGGTTGTTTCCAGATTTGGGCTACTATAAATAAGGCTGCTCTGGACATTTTTGCACAAATCTTTTTGTGGAGATATACTTTCATTTTAATTTAGAATTTCTGGTCATAGGATAGGTGTATGTTTAACTTTATAAGGAACTAACAAACAGTTCTCCAAAGTGGCTGTACCATTTTGCATTCTCATAAAAGCACTGCATGAGAGTTCCAGTTGCTTCATGTCCTCCACAAATTTATGATTATCAGTCATTTTGATTTTCACCATTCTAGTGGATGTGAAAAGAGCTTAGGACAGTACTTGGCATAAAATTAGCCCCCTAAAGAGGTTAGCTATTATTATTATCATCAGAATAAGCACTCAAACACTTTAAATAAAGGGCACCTGAGTTGCTTCTTTCCTGTAATTACTCCTCACTCTTGTTCTTGCCCTAACCTTTCCAAAAAACACACTATATTAACCTCTGGTATTGATCATAGATCTATTTAAGTATTATGTTTAAATACATGTTCATAAATCTATCAAAGTATTGGCTTTATAAAGGGGACCCAGCAGAGACATCACCAATACCTCCCACAATACAAGGCAAGTGCACAATAAACAGCTGCAGGTTGGCCTTTTTCTGCAGCTACCTAGGGTTTAACACCCTACTACTTTGTCCTGGGATCTGTCCTCACACCCCAGGAGTTACATTTTCTTTGGAGCTGCTCAGCCCAATGGGGGCCTCAAACCTTGCCTTTCTGGCAACCTATGGGCAGGCCCCCAATCATCAGCCCTTTCTCCAGAGCGCAAACTTGGGTGTCCCCACCTGGGCACAGCTTCTTTGGGGGAAGCTGCAGAAGAAACAGGGGTCTCGGGCGTGGCTGTGGCTCACTGACAGAGGCCAGACAGGCTCAGAGGCCTGAGGAGAGTCAGACACGTGCCGGGCTCCAGGTGGCAGCGCCAGCGGCGCCGGTCCAGCTGTGCCTGAGCGCACCGCTGAGAGACGCACTCCTTTGTGCCGAGACTGCACCTCAAGCCTTTCTCTCATTCCTGTATTTTTTTCCACTCCCTGCCCACGCTTAATTATTCTCCCTCCCTACTGGCCTCCTCCCTGGCCCGCGCGGGCTTGGCGGGGAAGCGGGCGGCGGGAGCGCGGGGCTCAGCTCTGCGTGCCCCGTGGCTGTCCCGGGCGGCGCGGTGGCCAGTGCGCGGCGCGGGAGCGTCGGCGATGCCAGGGAACGGCTCCTTTGCCAACTGCTGCGAGGCCGGCGGGCGGGCAGTGCGCCCGGGCTGGTCGGGGGCCGGCGGCGCGCGGACCCCCGGGACCCCCCGACCTCCCTGGGCGGCTCCCGCGCTCTCCGCCGTGCTCGTCGTCACCACCGCCGTGGACGTCGTGGGCAACCTCCTGGTCATCCTCTCCGTGCTCAGGAACCGCAAGCTCCGGAACGCAGGTGAGCGCCACGCCAGGTGCTGGGGTCGGCCCTCGCCTGCCCTCTGCTCTTGGCCCTGACCCCGCAATCTGCGGCCTTTCTCCTCCTCAGTGCCGGGCGCCCCTTTCCCTTCACTCTAATCTGGTCCCTAAATTTGGTTCTGCGCTCAAAAGTTAGTGTGAGTTCTGCTTCCCGGACACGCCGCGGCCCGGACTCGCCCAGGCTGCACTTGGCACAGCGGGAATCGGGCAAGGTTTTTCTTGCACACTTTTTGGCAGGGCGCCGTCGCTGTGGGAACCCACGAGGCTGGACGCCTTCGCGCTCCCACGGCGCGACCCACGGCGCTCCAATTTGTGCCGTTCCAGGTGGTGCCCACATTTGGCTACAGAAATCTCACGACCTTTGACATCGTCCTCACTCCCCTGCCGAGCACTGTGGCTTCCCGTAGTAGGTACTTAGAAAATACTTGCTAAAAGAATGAGTGAATTAATGGAAGCATTGTGGTGGGCTTTGTGTCAGAAACTTACCTCCAGGTCATCTGAAGACTCCATTCCAACTGAGAGAGTATAAACGCAGAAATCGCAGGCTCTGCTTGGACTGAACTAAATTGCTTTGAGTTATCCTAATCTTTTGGGAAGACAGGGGATTTGTGAGATCAACTTTGAAACTTGAAACAAAGATTTGGGTAAATCGTGTAGAAATTCTGAAAATATTTTTCCCCTTTCCGTCCACTGTCATTTCAATATCCCCACACTCAGGTCTGCAAGGGAACAGCATCAGAGGGAAGGACTATCTGAACTCTGGCCCTGACAGGTCACTGGGGTGTGCTGACCATTTCAGCTTGGGAAGGAGCTCAGTGACCTGTTTGTTAATTTTTTGCAGTTTCCAACATGGGCCTTGGAGGGGTTGGGGGGAAACTCAAGTATTAGAGTGAATTAAAATAGAAAGATAGTGACAGGAAACAAATTGTATAGCTTAAAAATGCTTTTTAAAGGAGCCAGACCATTCATAAAGGTCATTTTTAGTTATGTATATTTTGTGCGGTCCTGTGACTCAAGGATTTTTATCTAAAAAACAAACAAAAAATCAAACTGAGTTTCTTGCGATCATATGGGACACATAACACGATTAAGAAGAAGTAAGGTTTCTAACTCAGTCATTTCAGTAGTGGTGGCTAATATTATCTGGAATATATTTTTCAAGATATTATTGTGTTATTTGAAGAAAAGTTTATATGTTAGGCAAGAGCCGTTTATGATTAGAAAACTGTATGTAATATTTTTGATCATCTTGTCCCTTTGCAGCAGCCATAAACATTCATTTCCTGCACAGGGAGGCAGATGGGAGATAGCTCCTGGCTCTCTCCTCTGTGGGAGGGATGGGCCTTCCATTTTCTGACACTGGCCCCTTTTCTCCCTGACTTATCGGGTATGGAGAGAAGGTCTGGCAGACTGTGGCTCCCTGCTCAGTAACTTGGGTTGCCTACCATGAGAAAGGTGGTTGAGGGAAGTGTGTGCTGCTTCCTTTTGCCTGAGGGAGGAAAGCATCCTGTCCCCTCCTCTGTCCTATGAGGGCTGGCCTCTTCACTCCTGGCAGGGCCCACAGAAACCTTACTGACTTGAGAATGTGGCCAGGGAGGGGAATGAGCATGTTAAATTGCTGGCACATCCTCTGTTCTATCTTTCCTACCTCCTGATGTGTCTGCTACATCCCAGCATGAGAAAAAAAATTTTAACACTGTCTAAATGACATCAATTCCTGCCACATTGGTAGCTGCCACAGTCTTGCAATTTAACCAGTTTGTATATGACTGTTGGCTTTATTGGTGATAGTCACGAAAAATCGTAGTATGGACTTAAACTAAATGACCTTGGCAGAGTGAGATTTCTAAGGGTGCCTAAAAACCTACAGCACTTTGAATTGTTAGTACCCATTCCACTCTTAATCAGCTCTTCTCCTACCAGAAAGTTTGGACTTACTTTAAGAAACACTTAACTCAGACCTTTCTGTACTTAAGTCTGGCTCCTCAATCCATCAGTGTTAAGAAATTAGGACTGTGACAACGAGCATACATATATATCCAATAACCGAGATACATAACCCGTACTTAGATCACAGGAAGTTTCTCAGGAGACACCAGTATTGTCCCAGTTCCTCTGTGGGGCAGACCCTTGCTATTCCTAACAGCGAGGTTCCTGATGGCAGGGTAAGTGGTTAGATTAGTTGTCCTTTTCTTCACAGCTACCCTGTCTGCAGCTTCTGCTGCTGCATGTGGTGGGTTGACTCTTTCAGGGATGGCACTAGAGGGAGGCAGACGGGGAGGCATGGAGGGAGGGCGGGAGGTAGGTTCAGGGCACTGACCCAGCTTAGAAGGTGAGGCCGGGTGTCTTTCACTCTTTGCTACATTCTCAGAGCCTTGCACAACACACAGCGCTGCGTTGGCACTTCACACTGGTCACAGTGTGCTCCCTGGGGACTTGCCATACTTTAGACTCTCCTGAGAGCAGTGGCCGACTTTTCCTTGTGCCCACCACTGCTGCCCTGACCCTTGATCTAGGCCCCACTAATATTTATCCCCTCTGGTTTTGAGCTTTTCCTCTCCTTCTTCTGGAACCTTCTTCCATCAGGTTTCTTCTCTCTCTTCTGTTTTTTCAACCTCTGTCTCTTTCCCCTCAGCCTACGTGCGCGCACACACACACACACACACACGCCATACACAAAATCTCCTGTTTTAACAGAACAAAAAAGAATCTTTCCTTGATTTGATGCTCCCCCCAACTTCATTGCTACCTCTCTCCTTCCCTTCTCAGCCAGTTTCATTTGGCAGTTTATGTCCATTGACTCCACCTCATTGCTCCCCACCCTCCTCAGCCCCCGGGGTCTGGCCTCTTTGGCAGTGCCCCCTTGTGCTGCGCATGATGCTGAGGGCTGCCCCCTCCTTGGGACCTTGCCTTCCTCGGCTTTCCTGATGTTAGTGTTCAGATCTCCTTCCTCTAGTCACCTCCCGGATACGTGAGCCCTGGGAGTCCTTCTGGTTCCTCCTACACCACCCCCCAATTCCACAAGTCCCAGTGCCTGCCTTACAGTATTCCTCATTCCCCCTTTCCTGCCCTCCCTTCGTGCTGCCCCAGTGTACATCCTCATCATATCTTGAGCAGACTCTTTCTGTTGTGTCCAGAGAGCTTCCCCTGCTCCCTCACTGCTATCACTGCCAAGAGTCTCCTCCACCTTCAGTCCCCCATCTCCAGAACAGTGTCTGACCCCAGGATACAGCACCCACACCACTCATAGCCTTGTCTCCCTGGTGCCAAAGTGAGCTGCTACCACTTCCCGCACAGCCGTGCTCTCTGATGCTCTCTCAGCCCCTCCCCCCAGGCAGTATCTGCTCCTCCTTCAGCCCCCTTCCCCAGCCCCCCTGCAGGGTCGTCAGAGTTTACTAATACCTGATGGTGTAGCATAGCCAGTGTCTCCCTCCTCAGCTTGCACAACACCCTGTGCCCTCCCCTGCACAGCACATCTCACTGTACTGTAGTTACTTGTCCTCCCTGCTGGCCTGTGAACCTGGTGAGAGCAGAGACTTCTATTCCACTTCTGTCCACAGAGCCAGGCACACATAGGAACCGAATACACCTCTGTTGAAACAAATTGAAAATGGACAAGACACTAGGAAAGCAGTGGGAGAGAAAGAATTAATTTTGCTTCCTGAGCTGGAGTAGACCTCAGTTCCAGTATGCAGCACTTCTTACGTAATCAGTACAGTTTTCATGAAACTGAGTGCTTTGGAGCGCTAACAGCCCAAAGTACACCTCACTTTTGTCCTCAAAAGCCAATGACTGGCACCTTCTGCACGAAGGCCTGCCTGTTCTCTGATTGTTCCTGTGTGGCTAGAGTTGCTCAACAGGTTCCAGCCGTGCCATGTGTGTGTCCCAGTGACTGCCCCCTTTCTGATCTGGCCCCGAGGTTGCCACCTTTAAGCTGCCTGTAAAATGTGGCCTCCTGCCATTACCTGGACCATCTGGGCAGCCCCCCATCCAAGAGAGCTGAGAGAACCATGTCCTTACTGTGACATCCAGGTCATCTCCATTAGCAGAGAGGAGCATCAGTTATTCCTGGCTCCATAAGCACTGCTACCCTAATTTTCCAAGTAACAGTCAGGAGCTATGGTCTGACAATGGATTTTTGTGTCACAACTGGGTTAAAGAGGTGTTGGGAGGTGTTGGGAGGTGTTGGTGAGTACACACATTGCCATTTCTATGGTGTTTTGATTTGTTTTGCAGAAAGACATGAAATATTTGGTATTGGGTTGCCCAGGAACACAGGGGAGGTTTGTCTCCTGGATACACAGGTGTTTGTCCAGGGTCCACTCCATCCATACCGGCAAAGCTACCTCCTCCAGGCCCCCAGCGGTGCTTAGAGGCTGCTCCATCTCTTATCCGGAACCAGTACCTGCTTGGGGAGTTCCTGATGGGAATATTCTGCCTGTGGGTGTGTTTTGCACCCCCAGTTAGATTAGAGAAGAGCCTGCACTGTGGCCCCTTTTTCCTGCTTATTCTCTTCCCGCTTGTTGACTAAGGCAGTGAATGATGCATGAATAAGCAGGAATGGCCCTGGACAAAGGCTCTTGGAAGGTGTGGAGGGAAATATTTAATAGACCCACAGTCCCTGCCCTCCAGCAGTTGCAGGGTGAGGTGGAGCCCACTCCATCCAGGCTTCGTCTTCCCACCGACTACTTGGTATTGGGTGTCTTTTGGCCTGCTGTGCGTGCAGGGTTTGGGGTGCTTGCTATCAGCAAAGACCAAACTGGGCAACCCTCGACTCCTTCCCTAATGTTTCCTGAGCTTCCCAACTTCACGCTTCAGCTGCAAATACCTTACTATCTCTTCACCGAACAAAAATGAACACTTTTAAAATCCTGTAATTATGTCTATAGCTGAATAATCAGGAAAGCTCATAATCCTATTTAATTCCTCCCATGTAAGTCTCAATAGCCCAGGGGTATAAAGACTTTCATGTTTGGCTGTCTTTATTTCCAGAAAGCTGGATTCCGTTATTTGGGTGTGATATCCTGCAACACTCAGAGGATGCTGAATGCTGAGATTAGGTCTTAGAATTTAAAATACTTATTGCTAGAGGAGTAAAAGTTAGGAAGTTGGGAAGTAAAGCCCCAGTTTTTAGAGCGTCTAGAAGCAGTGCCCCACCTTCTTCATTGTCTGCATCTCCCTGTACTTCTCACATCTTATCTCACAGTGATCCTAGTCCAACAGTGTGAGCCTCTTTCTTGTTCTTTCAATGCAAGCAATAATAATATAAAACAATAATACGCGATAGCTAACATTACTAAGTGCTTACTGTGTGCCAGATGCAAGTCTCTCTCATTGAAGAGAGAGACAGAGAGAAATTAAAAAAAAGAAAACCTCCACAATCCCCTGCCAAAGGGATATCCCCTTCCAAGTACCGCTCATCTATCTCTTTCTCTTGAAGACAGAGCCCATTGAGAGAGCACCCACAGGGCGGAACTTTATCCTCCAACACGCAACAGAATGTGCCCTTGCTAATGTCACCGCTCACCTCCTAACTGCCAAGTTCAGTGGGCGCTTTTCTGTCCTCTCTTACTTTTGTGGATGACGGAGAAACTCTGCACTCTTGTCCTTAAACTTGATGTTTCTTTTTCCTGATTTCCTCCTTCTCCTCTTGTTCTTTCTCCATCTTTCTATGTTATGGTGATGAGCAATTCACATAATTTGGGTGTCTGTTTCTTTACCTATAAAATGGAAATCATGAGGCTGGGCACGGTGGCTCACGCCTGTAATCCTAGCATTCTGGGAGGCCGGGGCAGGAGGACGGCTTGAACTCAGGAGTTCGAGACCAGCCTGAGCAAGAGTGAGACCCTGTGTCTACTAAAAATAGAAAAAATTAGCCCGGTGTCATGGCACATGCCTGTAGTCCCAGCTACTCAGGAGGCTGAGGCAGGAGGATCGCTGGAGCCCAGGAGTTTGAGGTTGCAGTGAGCTATGATGACACCACTGCACTCCACCCGGGGCGACAGAACAAGACTGGCTCAAAAAAAAAAAAAAAAAGGAAATCATGATATCAACCTTAAAGGGTTCTTGTGGAAAACAATTGAGTCAATTTATGTAAACGCATATTATCAACTTTAAGGTGCTATGCCAATTGTTGTTTTGTTGGTATTAAGTGTAATTAAAGTAATAAAATGCTGCCCGTAAGTTTCCAAGCGACCTCTTTTGATGGTTATGAAAGAATGTTTTGTTATAGCATCTCAGTTTTTTTTAAACTGATGCTTCTTATGCTCTTAAATATATCCTCTTCTTTTAAGTGGTTGAAATAGTACCTATCGTATTTTCATGTACTGTTAGTTTGCTTAGCCATTCTTTTCTTTTTAATTAAAGCAAAGTTAGATTTCAACTTAAGCCATGTACGAGAACCCAGGCATTTAGGGCTTTCATAAATATGTGACTCTGGAAGAAAACAATCTTTCCCCTCAAGGGATTGGAAATCTAATTAGGAGCTTAAATGAAGTGCATTATTTTAGTATTTGTAAGGAAATCAAATTTTTAATAAATTATCTGTTCAATTATTTCAGATGCCTATCCCCAGAATGTAGCTAATAAAAATATCTCACGTTCATTTGGCCATCACTATTATTTCTTATGACTTTTCCCATACAATATCCCATCTGAGGTGAACAGCCATTCTGGGATGCAGGCAGTCATGTTGCAAGGGCCTGGGTGATTTTGTCTGGCCCCTTGGTGAACTGAGTGGCCCCATCTCCTGCCACTGTCCCTAGCCCCAGGCTGACTTAGGAATTCCCCCCTGTTTCCACCTTGTTCTGGCCTTTTTCACAGCTCTTACCACATTGAACAGCTGCTCTTTCTCTCTCTGTTTCCCCAACAGCACTGTGGGCATCTCAATGGCAGGGACCATGTCTTTCATCCATCACTGTGCTCTGCCCGAGCACAATATATTACACATTTAAACAGATAGGAGGATGGAAGAAGACCTCAAGGCACAGGAAGTTTTACCTTGTTAGAAATTATAGATTATTTGTTGACTTCTCCAACAGAACTCTCATTGCATCTTGTTTTTATTTGTTTAGTTGTCTCTTCTATGAATCCATGAGCTTTGAGCTTTGTAAGGGGAGGCAGCATGTCTATCTGGTCACGGCATTTTCTTAAGTCCCTGGCATAGTCAGAGAGTACCTAATATATACTCAGAATATATGTGTCAAGTAAATGACTCAGTGAATATCTATCTCTGTCTTGCCTTTTAGCTCAATGACCAGGCACAGTTTAAATCCAACCAAATTTTTCTTGTGAGCATGAAGAGGGAGCTTTACCTTCCAGAATTCTCCTATCTGATGGAGACGAGCTAGCTTAGCACTGGCTGGCTCTTTCCTGGATCTCCAGATCCTCATTAAGAAATAGATTTTCCAGAAAGAAGGAGAGAGGAGGAGAGAGGGGGTGGATTTTGATGGTTGTGTGTACAAAGGGATGTGCTTTGTGTATGAATCCTGGAAGGGGATTCCATATTAGTGAACAAAGCCCTGTTGTGGAAGCCTCTCTCCACACATATACACCCTGTCTGCTGGAGGCAGATGGAAATGAGTCATGCCAGGACTTACCATATAAATATTCATTAGAAGCCTGTGCACAGGGTGACGAGCAGGGCTATGTGCATGCTGATAGATTTCTCACCTGTCTGGGGAAGAAATGGAGGGAGGACTGCTTCTCCCTTTGACTATCATCCAGATAGGACATGGCTTCTTATAGATGGGAGACAAAACAAGAATTTTATTCACCGAATTTGGACTCATGCCAAGAAACGCAGGAGACAGTAGGATGTCTGGACAGATGAATCTACAACAGGAGCTGGTTGATTTCAGCCTTTTAGGAACAGCCAGAGTAATCGGGGAGAGTGATTGAATCACTTTCCATGTGGAGTTGAATGTGCTCTTCTCACTATTTACAAGCTGTTTGCCAGCCTCTGGGGCGTTATTAGGGGATGAGCCACATGACAAGGCAGAGCTTGACTGGGCTTTCCCGGGAAAACAGCTGGCCGCGCCGGCACCGGCTCCCAGTGGCTCTTGACTTCCTCTGCTCTGCTTGTGAGTGCCAAGAGCTTGTGTGCTGCTCAGCCAGCAGCCCAGTGGGCCCTGTGGTGACCCATCTTCCTGTGTTGGAAAGAAGTGATTTTCTTCCCAGAAACAACCCCGTGAGTGTCTGGGGGGAGCAGGAGGCAGGGCTCCAAAAGAAAAGAAGGGAACAGGTGAAGGAATAGTCACTAGAAAGAAGTTCAGGAACTCACCCAAATTCATGTGGCCAAAAAGTGACAGAACTGAGATTGTCCCAGATCGCTCTAACCTCCAGCACCACCGCTGAACTTCAAAAAGACACTTAAAATTCCAGGAAAAGACTAGGGCTCCTGAGCCAGCTGAAGTCAAGAAATTTGAGAAAGGAAATCCTTGTGCTCTTGGGCCCAAGTGAGGTCGGATAGGAGCGTCAGAGACTGAAGTCCAGCTGTGGAAACAACCAGCAGGCTGAGAACCACATGGAAAGGCACAAGACCCCCCCACCCCACCCCATCCCAGGCGGGTCCTCGGATGTGCATTTCTTGCCTTGCTGTACCAACAAGAAAGGAAATGAGGGGGGTTTTAACCCATAAAGTGAATGAATCCTGAAAATAGTAGAGGAGGAAGGAATCCGGCAGATCAACCAGAGGCAGGATTCTCCTTTATCATCCACCCGCTGCTGGAGTGCAAGTCCAGTAATAAGCGCAAGTGTGGAGTCTGATTCACCTGTAGGTCTGGTTCAGGTGAACTCCCAGCTGGGTGGCTCTGAGCCTTCCTTTCCTGTATTCCCTGGAATCCAGACCATAGCCTGGCTTCTCTGATTGCTGTGCCTTTGGGACTCTTTCCCTCTTCCTGACCCTCTGGACCCCTGAGGCAGTCACATCAGCCTCTGTGGCACTGGGACGGACACATGGTGGCAGTGGAGTGTCTGTGTCCTTGTCTGTGCAGACTTGGGAGTTCCTCCTGCAAACCCATTCTACCTGCCCTCTGTGTTCAGTTGCCCTAAAGCTAGCAGCTTGTGCTTCACCATGTGGCAAGAGGCCAGAAGATTTGAAAGACCATGCCCAGTGCATATTGTGTTGCTGAGGGCTCCTGCTGGAGGGAGTCTGTTATCTTTTCAGCATACAGCCAGTGTTCAAAAAGTACGGTGCTTGATAAATGAAGCAAATGGCATTAAGGAGGACGCTGCTCATGCTCTGTGCTTTGTGTTGCCCAGACTTTTAGGTGACTTGTGAGTCAGCATTGGTTTTAGAATGCAAACACTTGAGGAACAGAGATGTTTTTCCTTTGGAGTCTTTTGGAGCTCTTGTTTCCTCCGTTAGACTCTGGCTCAGAACACGCCTGAAGCATATTCGTTGATGGCTGGTGGTTTCCTGAGGCTCTCTCTGGCTGGCTGGGCTTGATGATACTGAAGGCTCCATTCAGAGGAGAGAGGCAGTCCAGGAAGCCCGTGAATGTGCAGGCAAAGGGAGGAGGCTGTGAGCTGGGAAGTGCCAGCAGCCCCTGTCCACTCCACAGGGCTGGGACTCTGTACCGCCACTGCAGGTGTCTGTCAATGTGGCCACAAGGCTGGGAGAAGAGGCTCCAACGAGCCACAAAGGGGAATATCAGAAACACATGGTTCCCACTCTTAACACCTTTCTTCTAGTCCAGCTGCAAAATGCAGTTGACATTAAAAAAAAAGACTTGAAAGCACTTAGAAAGTAGCCTGATAAGCAGTGGAGAGAAGATGCAAAAGGAGACTGTCAGAGAGATGTGTGCTAGGGGGTGGGGCCTAAGGGGGAGGGTGGTCATGATGCTGGGTCCACATTCCTGACTTTTAGGCTCTCCTCCGAAATCCTTGCTGGAGCTTAATGGATGCAAAGCCCCTCCTGCCCTGTGCCTATTATGGAAACAGTTCTCGTTTGTGAGCATCCATTGTTTCCCTGAGCTCTTTGCATCGTTATTTAATTCTCACAGCTATGCTACAAGGTGGGGATCATTATCCCCAGCTTACAAATGAGAAAAACAAGGCTCTGACAGCCTAAGTAACTTGCCCCAATCATATAGCGAGTGAGTAGCAGAGATGAAATTTGAGTCCTCAACTCTGTGTCTCTAAAAACCACTTTAATTCCACTCACAATGCCAAAAGTAACTCAGTGAAGGATAGGATTTTTTTTTATTTGTGCAAATTTATGGGGCACATGAGAACTTTTGTTATGTGTGTATAATACATTAGTGATCAAGTCAGGGTATTCGGGGTGTCCATCACCCGAGTATAATACATTTCTGTTAAGTATAGTCATCCTACTCTGCTATCACACCTTGAATTTATTCTTTCTATCTTGCTGTGTATTTCTACCCTTTAACCCACTTCTCTTCATCCTCTCCCCTCCCCCTGCTCACTGTCCCAGTCTCTGTTGTTTACCTTTCCATTCTCTACCTCTACATGTTCAAATTTTTTAGCTCCCACATATAAATGAGAACATGCAATGTTTGTCTTCTTGTGGCTGGCTTATTTCACTTAAGATAATCACCTCCAGTTCTATCCATGTTGCTGCAAATGGCATGACTTCATTCTTTTATATGGCTGAATAGTATTCCATTGTGTATATGTACCACATTTTCTTTATCCTTTCATCTGTTCGCAAACACATAGATTGATTCCTTATCTTTGCTCTTTTGAGCAGTGCTGCAATAAACATGGGAGTGGAGGTATCTCTTTGATACATTGATTTCTTTTCCTTTGAGTAGATACTCCGTAGTGGGATTGCAAGATTGAATGGTCATTCTGTTTTTAGTGTTTGGAGAAATCTCCATATTGTTTTCCATAGTGGCTGTACTTGTTTACATTCCCACCAACAGTATAAAAGAGTTCTCTTTTCTCCACATCCTTGCCAACATCTGTTATTTTTTTGTCTTTTTGATAATAGCCATTCTGACTGGGGTAAGAAATATCTCATGGTAGTTTTGATTTGCATTTCTCTGATTAATAGTGATATTGAGCATTTTTTCATATACCTGTTGGCCATTTTTATGTCTTCTTTTGAGAAATAGCTATTCACGACCTTTGCCCACTTTTTATTTGGTTTTGTTTTGTCTGTTTTGGGATTATTTGTGTGGTTTTTTTTTCCTGTTGAGTTGTTTGAGTTCCTTGTATATTCTGGTTGTTAGTCCCATGATGAATGAATAACTTGCAAATATTTCCTCCCATTCAGTAGGTTGTCTCTTCACTCTGTTGGTTATTTCTTTTGCTCTGCAGAAGGTTTGTAGTTTAATGAAGTCCCGTTTCTCTATTTTTGTTTTTGTTGCCTGTGCTTTTGAGGTCTTAGTCACAAATTCTTTTCCTAGACCAATGTTCCAGGAGAGTTTTCCCTAGGTCTTCATCTACTATTTTTATAGTCTTGGGTCTTACATTTAAGTATTTAATCCATTTCGAGTTAATATTTGTATATGATGAGACATAGGGATCCAGTTTCATTCTTCTTCATATGGCTATCCAATTTTCCCAGCACCATTTATTGAATAGTGTGTTCTTTGCTCAGTGTATGTTTTTGTCTGCTTTGTTGAAGATCAGTTGGTTGTGGGTATGTGGTTTTATTTCTGGGTTCTCTATTTTGTTGTTTGATCTATATGTCTACTTTTATGCCACTACCATGCTGTTTTGGTTACTACAGCCTTGTAATATATTTCAAAGTTAGGTAATGTGATGCTTCCAGCTTTGTTATTTTTGCTCAGGATTGCTTTGGCTATATTTAGACTCTTTTTTTGGTTCCATATGAATTTTAGGATTGGTTTTTATAATTCCGTGAAGAATGACATTGGTATTTTGATAGGGATTGTATTGAATCTGTAGATTTCTTTGGGCATTACAGTTATTTTAACAATATTGTTTCTTCCAATCCATGAGCATGGGATGTTTTTCCATTTTCTTGGTGTCATCTTCAATTTTTTCCTTGTAGTTTTTCTTGTAGAGAGCTTTTGCCTCCTCAGCTAAATTTATTCTTAGATATTTTATTTTATTTTATTTTATTGTAGCTATTGGAAATGGGATTGCCTTCTTGATTTCTTTCTCAGCTAGACTGATATTGATGTATAGAAATGCTGATTATTTTTGTATATTGGTTTTGTAACCTGCAACTTTAGTGAATTCATTTATCAAATCTAGGAGTGTTTTGGTGGATTCTTTAGGTTTTTGTAGATATAAGATCATATCATCAGCAAAGTGGGACAGTTTAAATTCCTCATTTTCAATTTGGATGCCTTTTATTTCTTTCTCTTGCCTGATTGCTTTGGCTAGGATTTCCCATACTATGTTGAATAGGAGCGGTGAAAGTGAGTATCCTAGTCTTGTTCCAGTTCTTAGATGAAATGTTTTCAAGTTTCCCCATTTAATATGATGTTAGCTGTGGGTCTGTCATATGTAGCGTCTATTATTTTGAGGTATCTTCCTTTTGTGCCTAGTTTGTGGAGTGTTTTTGTCATGAAGGGATGTGGAATTTTATCAAATGCTTTAAGTGCTTTTTCTGAATCTATTGAGATGAGCATATGGTTTTTATCTTTCATTCTGTTGATGTTATGTATTACATTTATTGATTTGTATACATTGAACCATCTTTTCATCACTGATATAAATCCCACTAGATTGTGGTGTATTATCTGTTTGATGTGCTGTTAGATTTGATTTGCTAGTATTTTGTTGAGGATTTTTGCATCTATGTTCATCAGGGATATTGGCCTGTAGTTTTCTTTTTTTGTTGTGTCCTTGTCTGGTTTAGGTATCAGGGTGATGCTGGCCTCATAGAATGAGTTAGGGAGAATTCTCTTCTCTTCAATTTTTTTGGAATAGTTTCAGGAAATTTGGTATTAGTTCTTCTGTGTATGTTTGATAGAATTCAGGTGTGAATCCATTTGGTCCTGGGCTTTCCTTTGTTGAGAGACATTTTATTACCTAATTCAATCTTGCTACTTGTTATTGGTCTGTTCAGGTTTTCTGTTCTTTCTGATTCAGTCTTGGTAGCTTGTGTTTCCAGGAATTTATCCATTTCCTCTAGGTTTTCCAATTTGTTAGTGTATAGCTCTTCATAATAGTTTCTGATGATCTTTTGTATTTTCTTTTGTATTTCTATGGCATCAATTGTAATGTCTTTTCTTGGTCTAGCTAGCAGTTTATCACTTGTGTTTACCTTTTCAAAGAACCAACTTTTCATTTCATTGATCCTTTGTATTGTTTTTTTTTAGTCTGTATTTCACTTAGTTCTGCTTTGATCTTTATTATTTTCTTTTCTTCTGCTAATTTGGGGTTTGCTTTGTCCTTGCTTTTCTAGTCCCTTGATATGTATTGTTAGATTGTTAATCTGTAATCTTTCTGCTTTTTTCATGTAGTCATTTATTGCTGTAAACTTCCCTCCTTGCACTGCTTTTACCATATCCCACAGGGATAGGGTGGTATGCTGTGTTTCCATTTTCGTTTCTTTTAAGAAATGTTTTGATTTCTGTCTTAATTTCTTCATTGAATCAATGGTCATTGAGGAACATGTTGTTTAATTTCCATGTGTTTGTATAGTTTTCAGAGCTCCTCTTGGTGTTGATTTCTAGTTTTACTCCATGTGGTCTGAGAAGATACTTGATATGATTTCGATTTTTAAAAAATTTGTTGAAACTTGTTTTGTGGCCTAACATGTGGTCAGATAGGATGTTTTACAGAATAGAAATCACGGGATATCACTCTGACTCTTGCTCTTATTTGCTTCTTCAGGTAATTTGTTCTTGGTGAGTCTGGCATTGGCTGACCTGGTGGTGGCCTTGTACCCTTACCCACTGATCCTTGTGGCCATCTTCTATGATGGCTGGACCCTGGGGGAGGCACACTGCAAGGCCAGTGCCTTTGTGATGGGCCTGAGCGTCATCGGCTCCGTCTTCAACATCACTGCCATCGCCATTAACCGCTATTGCTACATCTGCCACAGCGTGGCCTACCACCAGATCTACCGGCCCTGGCACACCCCCCTCCACATCTGCCTGGTCTGGCTTCTCACTGTGGTGGCCTTGCTGCCCAACTTCTTCCTGGGGTCCCTGGAGTATGACCCACGCATCTACTCCTGCACCTTCATCCAGACGGCCAGTGCACAGTACACGGTGGCTGTGGTAGCCATCCACTTCCTCCTCCCCATCGCCATCGTATCCTTCTGCTACCTGCGCATCTGGGTACTCGTGCTCCAGGCCCGCAGGAAGGCCAAGTCAGAGAGCAAGTTGTGCCTGAGGCCCAGTGCCTTGAGGAGCTTTCTAACCATGTTTGTGGTGTTTGTGATCTTTGCCGTCTGCTGGGCCCCACTTAACTGCATCGGCCTTGCTGTGGCCATCAACCCAGAAGAAATAGCTCCCCAGGTCCCTGAGGGGCTATTTGTCACTAGCTACTCACTGGCTTATTTCAACAGCTGCCTCAATGCCATCATCTATGGGCTTCTGAATAAGAACTTTCGCAGGGAATACAAGAGGATCCTCCTGGTGCTCTGGAACCCACGGCGCTGCTCTCAGGATGCTTCCAAGGACAGCCACACCAAGGGGCCACAGAGCCCAGCTCCACCTGTTGTTAATGCCCAGCACCCTGTCCAGGCGGACACTCTGTAGCCTAGGTCTGAGACACACCAGCTGTGTGACAAACTCATGACATGGTAGGAGTGAATCTGCCATAAGGGTGACATCAGGCAGCCTTCTGGGCCATGCCATTCTGTGGGCATCCACAGCCCACATCTGAGGGAACTTCATGCCAGGACAAGCAGCCCGTCAACACCCTGGGTTCAAGCTGGTCAGGCGATGCCCACAGGCCCTGGACCTGGCAGACACTCTCTCAGTAGTGTGTTGGGGGCTTGGCACACACATGACCAAGGAAGGAGCAGAATGAGAAAGGCCTGTGGCAAAAGAGGCCAACTCCTTCCCACAGGCTGCCCCTCATCCTCCTGCTTTGGCCTCCTCACTGCTTTCTCCCCTTACCCAGGGGGTGGCAGGAGTGGATCTCTTCCCATCAGCAAGGACCGAAGAGCAAGGTCTGCAGGACTGCAAGGTGGGTGATTCTGCAGGGGCCTTGGGGTGGGGCAGTGCCTTTCAGAGGGCAAGCATTCCACTCTCCCCACACTGACTTGCCCTACACACACACACACACACACACACACACATATGCACACACACACGCATCATATCACAGACATGCTATACTATACACACACTGCACACATGCACACATGTACCACACCACAGACACACCACACTATATAAACACCAAACCACACGCTACGCACATGAACACTCACATGCACCACACCACACTACACACACACCAAACCACACGCTGCACACATGCACATTCACACCACACCACAGACATGCCACACTACACACATACCAAATCACATATGGCACACATGTACATACTACACAACAGACATGCCACATGCCACACACAAAGCCATCCAATGCAAACATGCACACTCACATGCACCACACCATAGATATGCCACATCACACACACACCAAACCACACAATGCACTCACACACCAAACCACAGACTGTATGCACACCCCACACAAGCACACTAAAGATAGCACATACACACCACACTATACACACACACCATACCAGAAACATGTTACACACATAGCACCTACACTGTACACACATAGTACAAACACACCATATAAACATACACACATTACACACTCAAAGCTACCATGTCATAGACACACTACACACACACACTCCTCAGGCATCTGGAGCACAAAGTCTGCTTGGCTTCCTTTCCTGGTTCCATCATGTTCAAGTTGTGTGACTTGGGGCAAGTCCCCTAACCTCTTTATTCCTCAGTTTATTCATCTTAAAATGCCCAGAGTCTACCTCCCAGGGTGGTCGTGAGGCTTCACTCGGATAATATATCTGAAGCACTGAGGACAAGGCCTGACACATGGCTAGCACTCAGGAATCATTAGCTTTTGTTATTATTTTAACAACATAAAATGAAAAATACCCTTGAAAGAGAAAAGCAACCATGTACAAAAACAGGAAGGCAAGGGGAGAAACTGGAGTTTGGGGTAAGTGGAAGTGGGGGAGGGGCAGCTCCACCCAATTCTTTTCTGTGGTTATGTATTTGTGGACTTTGTATTTGTAGAAATCTCAGGTCTTCGCTTAGCACCAACAGATTTAGTGTCCTTAACCAAGTCCACAAACATTAACTGAGTGCCCTTTGTGGGCCAGGTCTGGCTTGTTGCCTGCCCTTTGGGAAGGTCATAGTCTGTTGATCACTTAGTATCAGCTAATATCCACTGGGTGTTTTCATAGTACCAGGCACTATGGTGAGGGCTTCGTATGCATCATCTCATTTAACCCTCACAAACTCTTGGAAATAGATATTATTATCTGTTTTCATAGTAAAAAACTGAAACTCAAAGAAGGGAAATGATTGCTGGAGTTCACAGAGCTGTTAAGTCTGTCTGACAGCAGCACCCCACTTCTGTGCCCCTTGTCACCCTTTGGAATGTGTGGCAGGGACAAAGTGCAGGGAGGTAAGTACCCCAAGTACATAAGGTACCTGGTGGCCTGCAGGGAGAGAGGAAAGTGACCTCAGCCAGCTGGCAGCTTTCCTGAACGAAGAGCCCAGGATTTGCTTGGCCTGCTGACCTCTTAGCATTACGCTGGAAACTCCCTTCCCTTGTAATGTGAGGAATCTGGGCTGGGTACCGTGCTTAGTCAGCTAGTCACCCGGGAGCTTTTCAAAAATGCAGATCTTCTGAGCTCCACCAACAAGGTTTCAAAGGTGGAAATCTGGGGCAGGTCCTGGGAATCTGATTCTGACCAAACTGTTAGGAATGTAGGTGTCATAGCTCCGGTCACTGTAGTGTTAGGGTCCAGTTGCCAAGTGTAGAGAGTCCCACGCAGGGAGTCCTCCCAGTGCACACCTCAGTCCCACCCAGGGAGGCCTCCCAGTTCGTGCCTCAGTCCCAGAAAGGCGCAGAAGAGTCCTAAGGCTTCTCCTTGAGCTGCAACCATTTTCCTGGCTCTGGGCAGAGCCTGAGGCTGACCTGGTCAGGCATGTGTTGCTCTCCGTCCTCACTGCCTCCTCCCCGCAGGTGCCAACTGTAGGGATTTTCTCTTTATTCCCCACTTGGAGGGGAAGAGGCATCAATTTCTTGGCAACAGGGTTTCCCCAACTTCTCCCCTTATCCCTGTCTTTCGGTGCCGAGTTGAATGCAGGGCACATGCTTAATAAATATGTATTGAAGGAACAAAAGCTCTGTTCAGTTTCCCAGGCCTATAGCTGTTACCTGGTTGCAAGGGCTCAGCACTGACAGTCCATTAACTGGGACCTTTTTTGTGTCCATAGGTTTTTAGTGAAGAAACAAGAGCCAAGAGAATGAAGAAGAGTGGGAAAACCCGGGACGTGGGGTGATGTACATGCTCAGAGTGAATGGCCTCATGCTGAGGGTGCTGATTGTAAATAAAGGTGATTTTGCTAAAACAGTGTGGGAACTGTATCTGTCTTCCACCTCCTTGACTCTGGACAATCTGATCAAAGGTGCCACCTGGCTACCTTCCTCCCCATCCTTCTGGGACCTTCCTCTGGACCCCTCAGTTCTGAGGTTCTATGAAACCCTCACCTATCAAGGGAACTCAAGTCTGGGTCCAGATTTCTGACTGCGTTGGTGCCTGGGATGAACCAATGCCTGGGCTCACCCATCAGCCGCACTGGATCAGGCCTGAAGCCAATACAGCACACACCCCATTTGTGCTATCCTGCGGGCATCCCTTTACTATCTGCCCATTCCTCTCAGTTCGCTCTATCCACGGCTGAAATGCTGGAGTTGCTTTTTGCTGCATATGAGTGGCTTTCCCTAGAGATGTATGTCAGAATCACTTGGGGAATACTTCAAAAATACAGAATCACAGTCTGCGAGGGTGGGGTTGGGAACCTCTGTGTAGTCTGAAAATGCTCCTCATCTGCACACCTGGCTGAGAGCCCGACTCTGCGAATGCTTCCTGGGCGCTGACTTCATTCCCATGGTGATCACTACTGTCTCCACCTGGAGGTCCCCAACTGCCTGCTGCACAGTTCCACCTAGCACGTGCTAAATATTCACTCCACGCCGGGAACTGTTCTCAGGACTTTATACCAATCAATTACATTTAATCCCACAACAGTCCTGAGAGGGAAGTCCTATTATTTCCTTCCATTTATAAATGAGGAAACTGAGGCACAGGGAGGTTATGTACCTTGCTGAAGTTCACATAACTAGTAAGTGGTGGAGCCAGGCTCTGAAACCAGTTTGACTATGGAGCCTGTACTCCTGACTACTAGCTGTACTGCCTCCCTCAAACTCACAGGTCCACAAATGGGATCACGGGGTCTTACGGTAGCTTCATTTTTAATTTCTGAGGAAGCTCCATGCTGTTTTGCAAGTGGCTGTGGCATTTACATTGCCAGCAAGAGTGTGCGAGTGTTCCAATTTCTCCACATCCTACCCAACACTTATTTTTTTGGTTTTTGGTTTTTTGATGATGGCCTAACAGGTGTGAGATGATACCTTGTTGTGGTTTTGATTTGCACTTCCCTGACAATTAGTGATGATGAGCATCTTTTCATATGTCTGTCACCAATTTGTATGTCTTCTTTGGAGAAATGTCTATTCAAGTCTGCTATCGACTGAGTGTTCATGTCCCCCCACCCCCATTCATATGTTGAATCCTAATCCCCAGTGTGATGGTGTTTGGAAGTGGGGCCTTTGGGAGGTGGTTAGATCATGGGGGCACAGCCGTTATGAACGGGGTTAGTGCTCTTATACAAGAGACCCCAGAGAGCTCACTTCCTCTTTCACCATGTGAGGTTACAGTGAGAAAACTGCTATTTATGAACCAGGAAGTGGGCCCTCACCAGACATCAAATCTATCGGCACCTTGATCTTGAACTTCCCAGCCTCCACACTGTGAGAAATAAATTTCTGTCGTCTTTAAGCTACTTAATCTGAGGTGTTTTTTTATACCAGCCCAAATGGACTAAGACAAGGTCCTTTGTCCATTTTTAAAATTGAGGGTATATATATATTTTTTTGCTATTAAGTTATAGAAATTCCTTATATATTGTGGACATTAGCCCCTCATCAGATATGTGGTTTGCAAAACCCATTCCATAGGTTGCCTTTTCACTCTATCGATTCTTTCCTGTGCTGTGCAGGAATGTTTAAGTTTGTTGTAATCCTAGTTGTCTATTTTTGCTTTTGTTGTCTGTTCTTTTGATGTTATAGCTGAGAAATCATTGTCAAAACCAATATAATGAAGCTGCGCCCTAGTTTTCTTCTAGGAGTTTTATAGTTTCAGGTCTTATGATTAAGTCTTTACCCCATTTTGAGTTGGTTTTGTATATGGCATAAAATAGGGATCCAATTTCATATTTTTGCATGTGGATATCCAGTTTTCCCAACACCATTTTTTTGAAGAGACTATCCTTTCCCCATTGTGTGTTCTTGGCACCCTTGTCAAATTAGGAATAGAAGGAAATGGCCTCAACTTAACAAAGGACACACATGAAAAGCCCACATCTATCATCATCACACTAAATGGTGAAAAATGGAAAGCTTTTCCTCTAAGATCAGGAATGAGACAAGGTGAACACTCTTGCCACTTCCATTCAACTTAGTCCTGGAATTCCTAGACAGAGCAATCAGGCAAGAGAAATAAATTAAAGGCAATTAAGTTGGAAAGGAAGAAGTAAAATTATCTGTTCACAAATGACATGATCTTATTTATGTGTAGAAAAACCCTAGAGACTCCACAAAAAAATTATTAGAATTAATAAACAAATTCAGTAAAGTTGCAGGATTAAAAAAAATCAATATACAAAAATCAATTGAATTCCATACACTAACAATGAAAAATTTAAGAAAATAATCTCATTTATAATAGCATCAAAAGGAATAGGAATAAACTTAACCAGGGAGATGAAAGAGTTGTACACTAAAAGCTACAAAACATTGCTGAAAGAAATTAAGACACAATTAAGTGGAAATGCATTCCACATTCATGGATTAGAAGACAATATTGTTAAAATGTCCGTACTACCCAAAACAATATATAGTTCAGTGTAATCCCTATCTAAATCCCAATGACATATTTTACAGAAATAAGAAAAATAATCCTAAAATTCATATGAAACCCAAAGGATCCTGAATAGTCAAAGCAGTCTTCAAAAAGAACAAAGCTGGAGGCCTCACACTTCCTGATTTCAAAACATAGTACAAAGCGATCAAAACAGTATAGTTCTGGCATAAAGAGAGACATATAGACCAGCCCAGAAATAAGCCGATGCATATACAGTCAACTGATCTTCAACAACAGTGTCATGAATACATAATGGAAATGGAACTTTTAGTGACAGTGGATTGCGTGACAAATTAGAATCCAGACAAGCCTCAGCCACAGAGTGAGTCAGTGCTTACCTGCCAGTCCTTTCCCATGGTGCCTTACTAATGCATGAGGGTAGTACACCAAAGGCTGAGGATAAGGTAAGAGAGCTGAGAAAGGACTCTTGAGGCATGGGCTTCCCTAAGTTCATAGCCTTCCTATGAGCTGCTGAAGGCTGAGGTAAGAGTGATAGAGCACTGGGATAAATCCCTCTAAGACATTCTCTCATGGGGAGCTCTGCAGCTACACTCCAAGGAGTGGGCAGGGCAGCAAGAAAGAGAGGGAATACTGAAGCACAGAAAACTAGAGTGAGTCCACAGGAAAAAGAACTCACCAGCTATCCAAAACTTGGCAGCTGGACTATGAAGCAGATAGATATTTCTCATGGTTGAGAAAGCTGGTGGCTGGGTTATAAACATAAAGCAATCTCCAGAATATCATCAGTGTTCCCCGATTAAAAGAAAGTCTTTTTCCTACCTTCAAAATGTTTGAAGCTGGAGTTAAACAGACCCTAACTAAAGGTGCAACAAAACCTAGACCCAGGTAACTACAGACTAGATTGACTCAGACCACTGCACTAGAAGCCTGACAGGATAATGCATGTGCCCTTTGCTGGGGATAAATGTTTTTTACTTCAGGTTTGACTGTTTTTTTCACAAACTGGCTGGCATACAATTAAAAAAACATAAAATATGCAAAGAGGGAAAGAAATGTGACCCACGGACAAGAGAAGAATGAACAGGAGATGTAGAGATGGTGCAGATGTTGGAATAGAAGATAAATACTTTAAAATAAATAGGAATAATATGTTAGAGGAGATAGTGGTAAAGGGGGATAATGTGTGTGATGGGGAATTTTAGCATAGAAATGAAAACTACATTTAAAAATGGAAATGTTGGGCTAGGCACAGTAATCCTAGCACTTTGGGAGGTGGAGGCAGGATTGCTTGAAGCCAGGAGTTCAAGACCAGCCTGGGAAACATAGTGAGACCCCATTTGTACAAAAAATAGAAAAATTAGCCAGATGTGATGGTGCATGCCTGTAATTCCAGCTACTTGGGAGGCTAGGGCAGAAGTATCATTTGAGCCCAGGATTTTGAGGTTGCAGTGAGCTATGATCATTCCACTGCACTCTAGCACAGGAAACAGAGTGAGACCTTGTCTCAAAAAGAAAAAAAAAGGGAATGTCGAAGTTAAAAATGTAATATTGGATATGAAAAGTTTATTTGAGGGTATCAGAAAATTGGACACAGAAAAGGAAAGGGTATTAAGCAAAGTCGGCAAGGGAAAAGGAGCATGGAGCAAAATCTGGAGGAAAACAGGTACAAACTTCTAACATTCCTTTCTCAGTGGAGTAACACAGGAAACAATTACTCCACCAATGAATTGTGACAGCACATGTGAAGTGTTGTCTACTGGGGAAGCTGGCCTGAGCCTAGGTATTCAGGGTTTTTATCAGGAGGTCAGTCATATAGGCATCATCTGCCTGGCATGTACCAAAGTTCCAGACCTTCAGAAAGAAAGCAGATATTTATCACAAATCACTTATTTGTATAAACAGTTTAGACATGGTGAGCCACTCTAATCAGTTACAGAATGGTGGTGGGAACTCTCCTGAAATCCAAGTCCCTGGACACCAGCCAAGGGCCAACTTTGTAAGCAGGCCTTTTTAAGGATAGCAGTCTCAGGCCTGCTATGTTAACTATTTCTGCACATCCCCTAATTGCAAATTAAGTATATACTTCTCCATGGGTCAAAGGAAAACCACACAGGAAATAAAATATTTTGAACTTAATGATATTGTAAAAATAATGTACCAAAATTTGTGGGATGCAACTAAAGTAAAAGATAGAGTGAAATTTATGATGGTAAATGCCTATATTATTAAAGAAAAAAGATATAAAATCAATTATCTAAGTTTCCATCCCTAGAAAGAGTAAGAAAAAGAGATTGAAAGAGATACAGAGGGAGAAACAAGTTATAATTATCAGGAATGAAAGATGGGGTATCACAAGAGACCCTAAAGACATTAAAACATAAGAGAATATTATGAACAAACTTTATGCTAATGAATTTAACAACTTAGACACAATGGAGAAATTCCATGAAAGCCATAGATTAACAAAACTGACAAAAAGTGAAATAGAAAAAAATCTGAATAGCCCTATATCTATTAATGAAGTTGAATTTGTAATAACAAAGAACATTATTGGCCCACATGGTTTCACCTGTGAATTTTATAAAATATTTAAGAAAGAAATAATACTACCCTTACACACTCTCAGACAATAGAGAAAGCACTTCCCAATACATTTTGTGTAACCAGCATAACACAGCATTATAATGTCATAACAAGAAAAGAAAAATTACAAACCAATATTCCTCATGAACAAAGATGAAAAAATTCATGATAATATATTATGAAATTTATTCCAGAAATATATAAAAAGGACTCTATATCATGGCCAAGGGAGGGATTCCCCAGGAATGTAAGGTTGGTTTTATTTGAAAATCAATATGTCATCTATCATATTAGCAGAACAAAAGAGACACCTTATCTCATTAGATTCTAAATAAATCATTTTATACATTCAGCATCCATTCATAATGAAACTTTTTGAAAACTAGGAAGAGAGGAAATTTCCTCAATTTGATAAAAAGGTATCTTCATAAAACCTACAACTAATATCATACCTAATGGTAAAACTATGAATTTTTTTCCCTTAGGACAGGGAACAAACTTGTCTGCTCTCACTTTCCTCTATTCAATATGGAAGAATTTTAATAAGGCAAGAAAAGGAAATAAAAGGCATACATATTGTGAAGGAAGAAGTAAAATAGTCTTTATTCTCAGGTTACATGATTGTGTATGTAGAACACCCTATGGAACCTTAAAAAGAGAAAAGCTACCAAATCTAGTATGTGAATTTAGTGAGGTCACAGGATACAGAGTAAATTTATAAAAATTTATAGTTTTTCTATACACTGGCAATGATAAATTGAAAATAAAATTTAGCAACAATATAATTTGCAATACTATAAAAATAACCAAATACAGAATTAATCCAATGAAAGATGTATAAAACCACTACACTTAACACTACAAAACACTGTTGAGAGAAATTTTAAAAGACCTAAATCAATGGATAGATATACTATGTTCATGGATTAGAATAATATCATTTAAATATTTATTTTCCTAAATTTTTATTGACAGATTCAATGAAATCCCAATCAATATCTTAGCAAGATTTTTTGAAAAAGTTGACAATCTGATTCTAAAATTTATATAGAAATGCAGAGGATGTGGAATAATCAAAACAATCTTGAAAAAGAACAAAGTTGGAAGGTTAACATAACCTTATTTCAAGATGTATTGTAAACCTACAGTAATAAAAGTAGTGGAGTTTTGGGATATAGATAAGCAAATAAGTCAATGGAGCAGAATAGAGCCAAGAAATAAACCCATATATTTGGTCAACTGATTTTCAACCAAACCACTAAGTCAAGTCAATAGGAAAATAAACACTTTTTAATAAACAGTACTGAGAAAATGGAATATCTTTATGGAAAAAAAATCCAAAACAAAACTAAAAACTTCAATTCCCTCCCACTCCACACACAAAAATAATTCAAGATAGCTCATATCCCTAAATGTAAAAGACAGAATCATAAAGATTCTAGAAGACTACCTAGGAGAATATCTTCATGCCCTTGAGGTAGGCAAAGATTCTTAGCAGAGACATAAAAGAACTGTAGGCTTCATTGTGATACATCACATTTCATCAAAATTAAAAATTTCTGCCCAATTAAAGGATACTATTAAGAAAATAGACAAGCCACTTGTATCCAGAGCATATAAAGAACACCTATATCTCAGCAATAAAAAGACAAACAACTCAATAAAAGATAGGCAAGAGAAAATAATGAATTTTGACCGAAACTTCACTACTTATATAAAAGTTAAGTCAAAATAGATCATAAACTCAAATGTAAAATGTACAACTATAAGACTTTTAGAAAAAAAAATAGGAGAAAATTTTGAGAGTTCTTAGGCTTCACACAAAAAGCACAGATCACAAAAGGAAAAACTGATAAATTTGACCTTATCAAAATTAAAAGACCTTGTTAAGAGGATTACAAGAAGCTATAAACTGGGAGAAAATATTTTAAACCACACATCCAACAAAAGACTAGTAACTACAATATATATAAAGATCTTTCATACGTCATGGATGAACCTTGACGACATTATGTTAAGTGAAATAAGCCAATCACAAAAAGACAAACACTGTATGATTCCACTTATATGAGATATCTAGAGTAGTCAAATTCATAGAACCAGAGAGTAGCATGGTGGTTACCAGGGGCTGAGGGGACGGGAAAATGAGGAGTTGCTGTTTGATGCATATAGAGTGTCAGTTTTGCAAGAAGAAAAAGTTCTAGAGCTTAGTTGCACAATAATGTGAATATACTTAACACTACTGAACTGTACACTTAGAAATGGTTAAGATGGTAAATTTTCTGCATTTTTACCACAATAAAAAACAATTACAAATAAAATAATGAAGAACTTTCAAAACTTATAGCAAAAAGCCAATTAATACCTCCAATTAGAGCAGGTGCAAATCCAATGTGCACCTGTTCTAATTGGAGGTATTAATTAGAGATAAAGAGATAAAGAAACAAAAATTTTACTGAAGAGGATATACAGGTGGCAAATAAACACACAAAAAGATGTTCAACACCATTGGCTATTAGAGATATGGAAATTAAAATTTCAATGATGTATCACCACATACCTATCAGAATAACTGAAATAAAAAATACTTATAACACCAAACGTTGGTGAATATGCAGAGAAAGTGGATCAAACGTACATTGCTGGTGGAAACGTAAAATGGTACAGCTACTATGGAAAACAGTTTGACAGTTTCCTATATAAATAACCATGCAATCACCATATGACCCAGCAATTGTAGTCCTGTGCGTTTTATCTCAAAGAAATGAAAAATCGATGTTGACACAAAAACCTGCACATGAATGAATATGCTATGAATGATTATAGCACCTTTATTCATAATAGTGAAAAACTGGAAACAACCCGCCCAGATGTCCTTCAGTGGGTGAATGGTTAAACAAATTGTGGTATATCCATACCATGCAATACTGCTTGGTAATAAAAGAGGAACAAACTGTTGATACATGCGACTGGAATGAGTCTCCAGGGAATTATGCTTAGGACAAAAGCCAATTCCAAAGTTACATTCTCCATAATTCTATTTATGTAACTATTTTAAAATTGTGGTAAAAATTCATAACATAAAATTTACCATCTTAACCATTTCTAAGTATACATTTCAGTAGCATTAAGTATATTCACATTGCTAGGCATCCAGTCTCCAGAACTTTTTCTTCTTGCAAAACTGACATTTTATACCCATTAAACAATTGCTCGTTTCCTGCCCCATCCTCCCCTACCCCCACACCTGGCAACAACCCTTATATTTTCTATTTCTATGTATTTGCTACTCTGGATACTGCACACAAATGGAATCATATGGTATTTGTTTTGTTGTAACTGGCTTATTTCATATAGCATGATGTCCTCAAGGTTCATCCATGTTGTCACAAATGTCAGAATTTTCTTCTTTTTTAAGGCTGAATAATATTTAATTGTATTTATATACCACATTTGGTTTATCTATTCATCCATTGATAGAAACTTTACATAGCATTTGTGAAACGACAACATTTTATAAACGGAGAACAGATTAGCAGCAGCAGAGTTTATGAGAAGGGCAGAGGGAAGTGGATATAAGAGAGTGACATGAAGGATCCTTATGGTCATGGATCTGTTCTGTATCTTGACTGAGGTGGTGGTACAGGAACCTACACACGTCAGAAAATCACATAGAACTAAATATACACACACGCAAGTGAGTATATATAAAACTGAGGAAATCGGAATAAAATGGGTGGACTGTATCAATGTCAACATCCTGGTTGTGACATTGTGGCATAGTATTGCAAGATGCTACTGTTGGGATAAACTAAGTAAAGGGTTCATGGTATGTCTTTTTTAAATTTCTTACAACTGCATATGAATTTACAATTAACTGAAAATTTTTTAAAAGTTTAACTATGGGCAAAAGACTTGAACAGGAACTTCACAAAAGAAGATATATAAATGGCCTATAAAAACAAGAAAAGATGCTCAATATCATTAATCATCAAGGCCATGTAAATTCAAGCCATAATCATATCACATTTTGTGCCTTGACAGTGGCTAAAATAAAAAAGCCTGATAGCATTTAATGTTGACAAAGAAGTGGGACAACTGGAACTCTCATACACTGTTGGTTAGAGTATAAAATTACACACAGTAGTTCCCCCTTATCCATAGTTTCAGTTACCCACTGTCAACTGTGGTCCAAAAACATTAAATGGAAAATTCCAGAAATAAACAATTCATCTGTGTTAAATTGTGTGCTGTTCTGCATAGTGTGATGCAATCTTGCACCATCCCACCCCATCCTGCCTGGTACATGAATCTCCCCTTTGTCCAGCACATCCACACTGTGTATGCCACCACCCATCTGACAGTCACTGAGCCATCTCCGTTATCAGATCAACTGTTGAGGTATCACAGTGCTTGTGTTCAAGTAACCCTTATTTGACTTAAAAATGGCCCCAAAGCCTAGACAAGGCAGTTGAGGAGGAGGGAGCACTCGGAGCAGGGTCGGGTGTTGGCCTGGAGGGCACTCTGCACCTCAGGGACACTATTGCGCGTGAAACAGCTGCTTTTGGAAGACTATTGCCCAGAAGAAAAGATGTTTGGTTTTCACGAGCCAAAGATGTACCAAAGTATAGAGGGCTGGTGTATTTGCAGAGCTAAGTCCTCCAGTTCTCAATTCACTGACAGTAAACGCTATGAAAAGGACTTCCAGAGCTATTTTGGGTTGCATGAAACTCGTTCAGGAGACATCTGCAATGCCTGTGTCCTGCTTGTGAAAAGATGGAAGAAGTTGCCAGCAGAATAAAAAAAAAAACTGGAATCATGTAGTAGATGCAAGGGCAGGACCCAGTCTGAAGACTACATTGAAACCAAAGAAAGTGGAAACTCTGTCTGGAAACAGGATAAAAAGCAACCAGATCAGTAAATTGCAGAAGGAATTTTAACATCATAATTCTGATGCTCACAGTACGACCTCAAGTGCCTCCCCAACTCAATCTCCCTGTTACGGTAACCAGTCAGATGATGGCTCAGATACAGAGACGGCATCTGGTTCTAACAGAACACCAGTTTTTTCCTTTTTAGATCTCACATACTGGAAAAGACAGAAAATACGTTGTGGGATTATCTATAAAGGCCGTTTTGGGGAAGTCCTCATCGACACACATCCATTCAAGCCTTGCTGCAGCAATAAGAAAGCAGCTGCTGAGAAGCTGGAGGAGCAGGGCCCAGAGCCTCTGCCCATCTCCACTCAGCAGTAGTGACTGAGGTTTTTATGTAGAAGGGGAACAAAAAATGTTTTAAATTTTGAAAATACCACAAAGCAACAAACTGACCCTCCTATTTTTAACTTGGATAGCTGCTATTCTGCCAAAAGACAACTAGAATAGTTTTGAATGGGTTATTTTCCCCCAAGTTCCACAAACTCTGAAGCCAGTGTCTAGCTTACTAAAAAAATAATTGTACATAATATTTAAGATGCTGAGTATTTCATAGGAAGCTGAATGCTACTGTAAAGTGCCCTTTAAGTCTTCTTTTTTTTTTTTAATCCCCCTCTAATAAATGAAACTAAGGGAAATTTCAGGGGACAGAGATGGGATGTGTTGTATGATAAACAGTATGTAGTTTTAGTCTTTCTATTGAGAAGCAATGGTTGGGGCATTTTTTAAGATGGCTGGCTACACTTGTTTTCCCTCACCAAGTGATAATAAACTTGTCACTCAGTACATGGACTTGCCCCTAGAAGTAATTGTTAATAATTTCAAAATATTAAGGTCTTGCCAAGGTTCTGATGATTCAAACCTTTACTACTGATTGTTAAGCAGGACAGGCTGAGCTTTTTGTTACAAATACCCTGAAGGAAAAAGTAATTTCTAAATATACAGAGAACTTGACTGTATATTTTGCATCCTGTGCCACCTCCCTTCATATTAATATTTGATAAAGATTTTAACTTATGTGAAATTTTTAAAGCAGAATGAAGCTCTTCTTGGGGAAATGGCAAGTCTTTAGGATAGGTGAGACCCTGTATTAAGAACACTAAAGCATTACCACATGGTAGACAGCACACTCCATTAAAAATGTTAAACTATCTGAAAAGTAAAATGTTCAAGTCTTCACCATGGCACAAAACCAAGGTTAATGCTTTGGGGGCATCTTTCTTAGAGGGCTTGTGGAGTATGTAAATAATTGACTTCGTTTGTGTTACATGGCTGTTTGATGACTTCATCGAAAATCTGCACAATTCAGTTTTAGCTCTGGATTACTTTAGTTGACCTTTGTGAAGGTTTTATCTGTGTAGAGCATATATTTGACTTGTTTTAACCTATTAGGGTTTTTATTTTCTTCACTCTATATTTAAAGTAAAATTTACTAAAAGAAAAGAGGTGTGTGTTAATGCTAAGTGGGTTAGTTTTGGTTTGGCTTCTTTTAGTCAGGCTTCCTAAACTTGGAGTTCTTCAATTCTAAAATCCTCATTAAAAGCCTCTCACTTGAACCCAAACCAAAGTACTCTTATTGCCTCTTTTCTAAAAGTTCGGGAGAAAAACATCACCAGTTCAGATTTTTCATAATGAGGGAGAAGCATTTGCCTGCCTTATAATGACACGACTCAGTGCTTATTTTTTAAACTGGATTTCAAAAATTGGATAGTATAACAATAAGGAGTGAGCCACTTTTTATGGACACCCTATAGTTTTATAGTTCTTAGTCTAAACATTTTATATTTCCTCCTTTTGGAAAAAACCTACATGCTATAAGCCACCACATGCACAGACTACACAGTTAGTTGGGTCGGCTCTCTCACAGCCCTCGAGGTGACTTACAAGAGTCCAGCCATTATCATCTTCCTGAGTTATGTTGAAATGGGTTTTTTTGTACATTTTGGCTGCAGTATTGGGGTGGAATATACTATAATATGGATCATCTGTACTTCTGTGTTTATTTATTTGTTACTAGACCTCAACCACGGTCTTCTTTTTTCCCTTCCACCTCTCTCCGCCTGTAGGATGTACCGTATGTAGTCACGCACTTTGTGTTGATATATTAGAAATTTACAGATCTGTTTCTTACTTTTTGTACTGTTGGATACTTATAATCAAAACTTTTACTAGGGTGTTGAATAAATTTAGTCTTATTAGAAAATAAAAGGAGCTGTTTTATGGCTTTGTTTAAAAAAAAAAAATGGCCCCAAAGCACAAGAGTAGTGATACTGGCAATTCGGATACACCAAAGAGAAGCCATAAAATGCTTCCTTTAAGTGAAAAGGTAAAAATTCTTGACTTAATAAGGACAGAAATGCAATCGCTAAGATCTATGGTAAGAATAAATCTTCTATCTGTGAAATTGTGAGGAAGGACAAAGAAATTCTTGCAGTGTATATGTAGGGTTCGGTACTATCCTCAGTTTCAGGCATCCACTGGGGTCTTGGAACACCCCTCCCCCCTGTGGATAAAGGGATACTAGTGTAATCATTTTAGAGAAATGTTTGGCAGTTTCTTATAAACATATATTCTTATAACCAGCTGAGTTTTATAACCCAGCTATTTCCCTCCTAGGTATTCATGCAAGATAAATGAAAACATATGTCCATATAAAGACTTGCACACAAGTGTTCATAGCAGCTTTTTTCATAATTACCAAAAACTTAACAACCCAAATGTTCATTAATAGGAGAATGAATGAACAACTTTGTACTCTGTACATTTTTTAATGGTGTTGTACTTTTCTAAATGGTCCCCCTGGGAAGGTATGTGTTCATTCCAACAATAAGATTCCATGGTTCAGAAAAATTTTGGAGCTGATTTTGGAAGCTGTAGCACATTTTCTCGACATGCATTTTTAAAGGTATTAAATTTCTGTGTTTTGATGACATATTTAAATTTTGGAAATAGTCAAAAATTATTCGAAGAGAAATCAGGTAAATCTATTGTTAAAGAAAGGAGTGGTTCTCAAGCCTTGCCACACATTAGGAGCCCTGAGAAACTTGAAAAAATTATGGGTGGCCAGGTATGCTGACTTAATTGGTTTGTGGTGGACCTGTGATCGGTAGTTTGCTAAAGCTTCCCAGATGATTGTAATATGCAGACAAGATGGAAAACCATGGCCAGAAGTTGAGGTTGATTTTCTTGTGTATAGACTGACTAAAGGGGGTTCTCCTCGCATTCTCTGGGACCACAGCCTTGTAAGAACAAGTATATAGTCTCCCAAGGGGACTGTTTTGAAGAAAATACCCATTTGGATGTATGAATTTTAGCACGTTTTCAAACAAATATTTGCCTCTTTGTAGACCCAAGGGAGGGACAATAAATGAAAAGATCTAGTTGACTGGCCTAATACCCTTAGCAAATAAATTCAGATGGTTAAATATATAATTTTCAAAAATGCATTTTTATTTTTCTAGGGTAACCTAAGTAAAACTATTCTTTGTTATTTCACTTTGTGGCAATGAAAAAGATATAAAAGATATGGTTACACAGAATATATATAAGATGTTATAAAGAAAATATATATATACACATAAGATAAAGTTGTAAAGAAGAACTAGTAATACAGTTCTCTGTTTCTTCTCTTTGGAAAATCCCATACTGACAAATTGCAATCAGATCTGAAACACTTTCATAGTGCATCAGTGCAATTTCTTTCATGGTAGTAAGTTATAAGCCTGGAAATTGATGAGCTACTTGAAATGCTCTTGGGCCAGAACAAAATGTGGGCGATTGCTGACCCCGCCACCCCCCAAGCTAGGTCAACAAAGGGCCTGGCAAAATGAAGCAGTCTTCCAACGTCCTATTTGTGGTGGCCAGCATGCATAGTCCAAAACAGGCCAGGTCTGAGAGAGGGAGTTTCAACAGCTGCTGTAGGATTGAGGTGCTGGTTTGCCACACACCAAGTTAGCTGCACACTCTGCTCACCTGTGTGCATTTAGGGATATGATCTATCTTGAATTATTTATTGTGGATTGAGAGCTTGCTGTGGGTCAGGCCCTGTATGAATGCTTCAAACTCATCACTGCCTTTATTGTTCCCATGAGTTAGTTATTATTATCACCATTTTATGGATGGAGAAATAGAAGCTCAAGATAAGTAACTTGCCTAAATTTATACACCTGAGTACACGTGGGAGAATCCAGGGCTATCTCCAAGCCTCAGTTTTCCCATCTATAAAACAGAACAATCACATGTTACCACCACTGCAAAGTTGGTGTAAAGACTTCAAGGCGTCCTTAACTTTGCTGTATTATCCCACGAGAGTATCTCAAGGGGCTGTTTCTTCCTGGGAACCCCCTGATCAGGAGGAAATTGCTCTTTAACAGCCACAGTGGCATAACATTTTTCTAATTGCACATGGAAGTTAAAAAAAAAAACCAGAACCTTCTTAATATTTGACCAAGTTGCAATTACCAAATTGAGTTCTGTACAGCCATCACCCCACAGATTGAGCTTGCACACTGTTGTGATGATGGATGCGTTCTAAGGTAGGCTTTACTATAGCAGGGTAATTAATCTTGATGTGGGCATGAAAATTCCCCAGCTCTCATGTTTCTTTGGCTGTTTATTTTCCTTAGTATGGATTGCAAATCACATAATTTTCTTCTTCATCCTGTGAAGAGAAATTGTAGCCCACAATTCTAGGCTGATATAACCCACTAGGTATGGAAGTAGCTACTGTCAATATGCACCCAGCATCGCTCACGTGAATAAAGCCCCCCGCCTGGGTCAGGAGAAGAAAACAGATGGGACTCATGACTGCCGCAAAGATGCTTGCCAGGCAAAGCTTTCTGATAACAGCTTGGAGTTAAAGGCTGCAGGGAGCCTTATAGTCTTGTAGAACATTTGTTCTTTCTCCTCGGCTGAAATAGCAGATTTAGGTAGGGTGACCAAATATTTCTCGGAATGAAAGAAGACAGTGTTAATTGTGTAAGAACAACAGATGCAAATTAGACTGTCCCAGGTAAACTGAAACATGTATTCTTGGGCTTAGGGAAAATCCACTGAGACAAGGTGCAATGGACTGAATTTTTGTGTCCACCCAAAATTCGTATGTTGAAACTCTAATGCTAATGTAATGGTATTTGGAGGTAGAACTTTTGGGAAGTAAGTAGGTCATGAAGATAGAGCACTCATGAATGGAATCAGTCCCCTTTTAAGAAGAGGCCAGAAGATAAACTAGCTCTCCTTTGGCCATATGAAGGTATAGCAAGAAGACATCATCTGGAAACCAGGAAGTGGGCCCTCACCAGACACTGCATCTGCCAGTGCCTTGATCTTGGACTTCCCAGCCTGTAGAACTGTGAGAAATAAATTTGTCATTTAAGCCACCCAGCTTATGGTATTTTATTATAGCGGCATAAGCTAAGACACAAGGGAAAGCTGCAAGAAAACTTTAAGTTGATAGATCTGGCAGAACCAGAAACAAATATGCTAGCTTATGTTTATATGAAGTCAAATACTTTCAAGAAAAATATAAGGATCCAACCAATTGACTGTTTAAACTGAAATACTTCTCTAAATGCCTCACCACCTCCCACCCTCTTCAAGGCATGCTGTGAAGACTCAATGTAATGTTTGTGGAGCGCTTGGATGTGCCTAACCCAGAGGGAGTACTCATCAATGTTAGCCAAAGGTGGTGTTGGAGGTAGAAGAGGGAAGAATGGTCTAAGCACTACTGTTAGCAATGGCAGTAGTGAGAGCAGTGCTGTCGTGCTGGGGGAGAAGAGGTATGAGTGGATGTCCTCTCCCAGGGACCATAGCTAGTCAATACGAGCAGCCCTGTCACGTGAGGAAGGAGTGGGCTGCTGTGGTGTGGAGGTGGGGGTGCAGTGGGACTTTTTGCAATTTGATTTGTGAATATAGACCCCAAGAACATAATATGGGGATACGGGGATCAAACAGATCTGGAGTTCAGACGGACCTACCACCTACTAGTAGTACGAACTTAGCCTCGTTGTGTCAATTACCTGACCCCGGGCTCTTCAGCTGTGAAAATGGAGGATGATGGGCACCTCGTACGGAGGATTAAATGACTGTGTGTTGCCAAGTGCGTGGCACAAAGTAGTTGTTCAGCAAAGTAGCTGTCCCATCCCCACAGCTTCATATATACCAAGGGGGAAACTGTGATGGGCAAGGCTGAGAGAAAACTTGTGTGCTGTACACTGTTTTTTGAAACCACCGTCTTTTTTTTTTTTAAACTACACTGAGCACACAGCTTAGAAAGCCACTTTTAAAGAAAATAAAGTCTAAAGTACACTAAACCTTAACCATCATACACTGATTTCTACTTTAGTCTTACAGACTTTGGCAGGATGTGCCTTTGTAAATCCCACACTTCCTTCTCACAGGGAGGCCAACCCTGCCTGCAGCGTCCTGCCAGCTCTGCAGCTTCCCTGGGTGTTACGACCTGCATCAGCCCTCAGGGCGAGGTCTGAGGCATGACAGGCGCTTGTGGATACTCAGGATGGTGTGGAGACTGGAAATGGGGGGGAGGGTCAGGAGATAGCACAATCTTACTTATTAGAGTTCAACAACTATGGGGAGTGACATGGCCCAAGTTCTGTGTCAGCAAGGTTTATCTGGGAGCCCCAGGAAGGATGGGTGGAAGGGAGAGAGACCAGAGGGTGGAGAACCATTTAGAAGACTCTAGTTCTAGGAAAAGTAGAGAGGGAACTCTGCCTGGGGTGGTAGCTTTGTGAATAGAAAAAAGGTGCCAAAGCCAGCAACATTGCAATGATAAAATCTACAGATTTCAAATAGGTTGTAGAAAATTATTTATTCATTCTACTACCTAGCACTTCAGTCACTGTGGCTTGCAAGAACCCACCTTTTAGGCTTCATGCCGAATTATCTTCCAACCCATCCTAAGTGCCAACCTGAGAATTGAGAACATCTGCGTCCTTGTGGCTCAAATATTGAAAAAGAGAACCAAGACCACCTGTATCAATAGGACTTCATTATTTGTTCCACAAAAATTTTTGCCCAAGAAGATAATGTTTTATACTAATAGCTAATTTCACTGTTTCAGGAAATCTTCATAAGCCAATTTGTTCAGGTAAAAAGTTTATCTAGGCAAACAGCTCTGCTATTAGGACAATAGACTTTGCTCACCTGGGCAAACAGCTTCTGAGTAGACAAGTTTACTCATCAAGACTTGCTAGTTAGACTATATTGTCACAAGCCTTGTCCAATCCCAGTCAGTTACCCACCGTGACAAACTTGCCTCAAACCATTTGAACCAAGACCCTAAAACCTACAAATATGTTCCCTTGACTTCCCCTTCCAAGATACCCAGTGGTGTGCTCCCTTACTGCAGCAGGCCTAATAAACTTAACTTTGATCAAGAGGCTTTCTGGCTGTCTTCTGCAAAGTTGACAAGCATTAAAACCCAACAACTGAGATCTACAAACAAATGATTCCTCCTGTTTTGCCCACGCACAAAAAGCCTGCTCTGCCTGCTTAGACCTTGCCATTCTCAGACCATGATGACGTAACACCTTCCCTGGGGGAACATTTTCTGTTTCCCTCACTCTGTGAGGCCTCTCCCTTCTCTGAACTCACCATACACACCCTTGGTGTTACTTTCCTTCCTTTGCTTTCTGTTAGAGCTGCTTATATATTTGTTTTATTGTTGCTTCCGGACCATGAGCTCCTGGGGATAGGGATTGCCGTGGTCAACTATATTTCATGTGAAGATCCCAACACTGCACCTTGCCCATCACAGGGGCATAAAATGCTCATTCTAAAAATGCTTTTAGAGATTTTCAAAGCATTTAAAGAGAACAAGTCACAGGGAATGAAAATTTTTATTTTTCCCCTTAATGCAAAATTCTACAAATAAGATCTCTCTGTTATGATTTAGAAATGGATTTGGCTTTTCAAAATGAGCTTCTTTCGGTTCCTTTCAAAATGCTCGATGATACGTTTTGTCTGTTCTGTACTCTTTACAAACACTCTTATATGAAATCCACACCTCAAAGCACGCTAGTTTAGGTACCGCGGGGTTTTTTGTGTTGTTACACCTGTCTTCTCTCTCTCTTCTGTTGTTGTACCTTTAGTTTGTGTTTTGAGATATTTATCTACTCATTTCCCTTCTTGTGAATTCTATAAGAGGCACGAGAGGGCTTAGCAGTGTAGTGGGAATTTAAAACTTGGCAAAGACCATAAAGAGAGGCTTGTGGAAGTTCCATGGAAGGTTATGTTCCCAGTAACTGAGGTGATAAGAATTAATCTAGTACAACATTTTTCTTGATGAAAAGCATTGACATGCTGTGTACTTCTCTCTTCCATTGCTTTCAGGTTTTAAATCTCATTTTATTCTAGTGTTAGTGTGTGTGATTCAAAAAGTCCATTCTCGTCTACATTGCTGCTTCCAATCCGCCACGGCTTGGGAAACAATTCCCCAATGTCAACAGAGGTAGTGTTTCAAGTAACAGCTAACCTTCCAGTCTCCCTTGTCACCAGAGTGGACATGAACTCTATTCTGTCCGATGACATGTAGGTAAAAGTCATTGGATAGGATTTCCAGAGAAGCTTTTGAAAGGGAGACAAGCCAGCTGGTCTGTGCTGCTTCACTTTTTCTAGTTGCTCTTTTCTTGTCTCTTTTCTTTTTGCCTGAAACATGTTTGTGAGGCTAGGATACAAAAACCATCTTGTAGCCATGAGGCAACAAATGCTAAGGACAGTAGAGAGAAAAGACAGAAAGACATTCTTGAGGACATCCTTGAATAGCTGCCCTGCTGGGGACTGCCTACATGTGGCCTTCACATTACCTGAGGAAAATAAACTCTTTATTGAAACCAATGTGGATTTTGTTGTTGTTGTTGTTTTTGGTACAGGGTCTTACTCTGTCACCCAGGCTGGATGGAGTGCAATGGCATGATCATGGCTCACTCCAGCCTCAAATTCCTAGATTCAAGCAATTCTCCTGCCTCAGCCTCTGGAGTAGCTAGGAATACAGGTGTACACCTGGTTAATTTTTTTTAATTTTATATATTATAGAGGGGAGGGTCTCACTGTGTTGGCCAGGCTGTACTTAAACCAATGTTAATTGAATTTTGTTGTTGTAATTAGAGTGACCAACCATCCCAGTTTGCCCAGGACTGAAGGGTTTCTGGGGACTTGGGACTTTCAGTGCTAAAAGTGGGGAAGTCCTGAGCAAACTGGAGCTCTTGGTCACCCTAGTTGTTGATGATAATGATGACATCGCATACAGTTGGATCAAAATACCAACTGGTACATTTCCCATGAGTGGTTGAACTTCAGAGGGCTAATTGTTTCCTGAGACATATTCCTTCAGTTTGAAATTCCAATTTTTTATTTCCTTTCAACCATCAGTTACCACTTTCTCATAAGTTTTATTTTTAACTGAAAAATAACAATTGTACATATTTATAAGATACAGTGTGATGTTTTGGTACATGTATACATTTTGCAATGATGAAATCAGGGTAATTAGCATATTTGTCACCTCAAACATTTATCATTTCTTTCTGGTGAGAACATTCAAAATCCTTTTTTCTAGCTATTTTGAAATAAATAGTACATTATTATTAACTATATTCCCTCTACTCTGCAATAAAACACCAGAACTTATTCCTCCTAAATGTAACTTCCTATCAATCACTTACCCCTCTTGAAGAGTTGAATGTTTAGCTTGAAATGTTGCAGCAACAAAAATCCATTTTATAAGCATTTGTATGAAATCCACAGAAGTAGCAAATATATCACAATTATTATGAACACAGATTAAACTTTAAAAACATTGGAAACTTCCTTGAATGCAAAGGGACTAAACTCTCCAATCAAAAGACATAGAGTGGCTGAATGGATAAAACAATAAGACCAACTATATGTGGTCTATAAGAAACTCACTTCACCTATAAAGACACACATAGAGTGAAAATAAAGGATGGAAAAAGATATTCCATGCAAATGGAAACCAAAAAAGGGCAAAAGTAGCTATACTTCTATCAGATAAAATAGCTATCAAGACAAAAACTGTACAAAAGAGACAAAGAAGGTCATTATATAATGATAAAGAGGTCAATTCAGCAAGAGGATATAACAATTCTAAATATATATATATATATACCCAAAACTGGAACACCCATATAGAAACTCCTAGAATTGCTAAATAAATTTGGCAAAGTCTCAGGGTACAAAATCAATGTACACAAGTCAGTAGCATTCCTATACACCAATAACAGTCCAGCAGAGAGTCAAATCAAAGACTCAATACCATTCACAATAGCTGCAAAGAAAATAAAATACCTAGGAATACACTTAACCAAGGAGGTGAAAGATTTCTACAAAGACAACTATGAAACACTGAGGAAAGAAATCGTAGATGACACAAACAAATGGAAAAACATATCATGCTCATGGATCAGTAGAATCAACATTGTTAAAATGTCCATACTACCCAAAGTGATTTACAGATTCAGTGCAATCCCCATCAAAATACCAACATCATGTTCTATGCTTCATTTGGAGCCAGAAGAGAGCCCAAATAGCCAAAGCAACCTTAAGCAAAAAGAACAAACCTGGAGGCATCACATTACCAGACTCAAACTATACTACAAGACTATAGTCACCAAAAGAGCATGGTATTGGCACAAAAACAGAGACATAGACCAAAGGAACAGAACAGAGAACCCAGATATAAAACCATCCACATTCACCCAACTGATCTTTGACAAAGCAAACAAAAATATACACTGAGGAAAAGAATCCCTATTCAATAAATGGTGCTAGGAAAATTGGATATCCACATGTGCAAGATTGAAACAGGATCCATATCTCTCACCACTCACTAAAATTAACTCAAGATGGATAACAGACTTAAACCTAAGACATGGAACCACAAGAATTCTAGAAGAAAATGTTGGAAAAACTCTTCTATATATCAGCCTCAGCAAAGAATTTATGAATAAGACCCCAGTGGCAATTACAGCAACAACAAAAATAAATGAATGTGACTTGATTAAATTAAAAAACTTCTGCACAGCCAAGGAAACAATCAACAAAGTGAATAGACAACATACAGAATGTAAACATCTGATAAAGGGCTAATAACCAGAATCTATAAAGAACTCAGGCAAATCAGCAAGAAAAAATCAAAACACCCCATTAAAAAGTGGGAAAAGACATGAACAGAAGCTTTTCAAAAGAAGATAGACTAATGGCCAATAAACATATGAAAAAATGCTCAACATCACTAATCATCAGGGAAATGCAAATCAAAACCACAATGAGATATCACCTAACCCCAGTGAGAAAGGCTTTTATCAAAAAGTCCCAAAACAACAGATGCTGGCATGGATATGGAGAGAAAGGAATGCTTATACACTGTTGGTGGGACTGCAAAGTAGTACAACCCCTATGGAAAATAATATGGAGATACCTCAAAGAACTAAAAGTAGACCTACCATTTGACCCAGCAATCCCACTACTGGGTATTTACCCAAAGGAAAAAAAGTCATTTTATTAAAAAAATACTTGCACTCAAATGTTTATTGCCGCACAATTCACAGTCATAAAGATGTGGAATCAACCCAAGTGCCCATCAATTCATGAGTGGATTAATAAAATGTGGTATATGTATACCATGGAGTTCTACTCAGTCATAAAAAAATGAATTAATGCCTTTTGTAACAATCATGATGGAACTGGAGACCATTCTCCTTAGTGAAGTCTCACAAGAATGGAAAAACAAACTCCACATGTACTTACTATTAAATTGGAACAAACCAAACCCCACTTCTGTGCACAGATGGAAGTAAAACTCAATGGAAATCAAGCAGGTGGGAGGGGGGAGAAGGGGATGGGTGAACTTATACCTAAGGGATACAATGTACACTATCTGGGTGATGGACACACTTATAACTTTGTCTTAAGCAGTACAAAAGCAATCCATGTAACCAAACCATTTGTACCCCCATAATATTCTGGAATAAAAAATCTAAAACTAAAAAACAATAAAATGAAAAAATAAAAAGCTTTTGCACAGCGAGGTAAACAATCAACAATGTGAACAGACAACCCATAGAATGGGAGAAAATATTTGCAAACTATCCGTCTGACAAGGGATTAATAACTAGAATATAAAAAGGGCCCCAACAACTCAATAGGAAAAACTAAAATAATCTGATTATAAAATGGGCAAAGGATCTGAATAGACATTTCTCAAAGGAAGACATACAAGTGGCCAACAGGTATATGAAAAAATGCTCAACATCATTAGTTATCAGAGAAATGCAGATCAAAACTACAATGAGATCTTATCTCACCCCAGTTAAAAAGGGTTTTATCAAAAAGACAGGCAAAAACAGATGCTGGCGAGGATGTGGAGAAAGGGAAACCCTCATACACTGTTGGCGGGAATGTAAATTAGTGCAATCACTATGGCGAACAGTATGGCGTTTCTTCAAAAAACTAAAAATAGAACTGCCACATGACCCAGCAATCCTGCTGCTAGGTATATATCTAAAAGAAAGAGAATCAGTATATCAAAAAGATATCTGCACTCCCATGTTTATTGCAGAACTACTCACAATAGCCAAGATTTGGAATCAACCTAAGTGCCCATTAACTGATGAATGGATAAAGAAATTGTGTACATATACACAATGGAATATTGTATAGCCATAAAAAAAAATGAAATCCTGTCATTTGCGACAACATGGTTGGAACTAGAGATCAGTATGTTAAGTGAAATAAGCCAAACACAGAAAGACAAATCTCACATTTTCCACTCATATGTGAAAGCTGAATATTAAAAACAATTGATCTCATGTAGACAGAGTATAGAAGGATAGTTACCAGAGACTCTGAAGTGTAGCAGAGGTGGGGATAGAGTGTGGATAGTTAATGGGTACTCAAATATAGTTAGATAGAATGAACAATATTTGATAGTACAACAAAGTGACTATAATCAACAAGTTAGGGTATATTTTAACTAAAAGAGTAGAATTGGAATGTTCCTAACACAAAGAAATGGTAAATCCCTGAGGTGATGAATACCCCAATTATCCTGATTTGATTAATACACACTGTATGCCTGTATAAAAATATCACATGTATCCTATAAATATATACAATTATTATGTACCCATAATAATTAAAAATTTAAAAACATTGGAAACTTCCTAATTGCTGTCTTTTAGAATTTCCTTTTAGAGCCAATGGGTAGATCTTCACTTTGATGTCCCATAGACATCTCAAAATCTAATGTCCCAAAGGAATCTGTTTATCCTCCACAGATCCCATCTCGTTTAGACCTTATTTAGCCTTTCCTCCGTTGTCTTCTGTGTATCTCCTCTTGGGTTTTGACAACCCATCATCATGTCACTTAAGAAAGTTCATCCTCTACTCCTTACGCCCCTTCTCCCTCACCTCTCCTCTCTTCTCCAGACTCCCCTGTCTGCACAGCCATGAACACCTGTACCTTCTGCCTCCCAGAGGTCTTTCAACTCTGCCCTCCTTCTCTCCATCCCCCCTGCCCTTCCACTTTCCCAGGAAGCCCCTGTGTCTCACCCAGACTCTTCATTGAGCACTCAGCTGGTCTGCCTGCCTCTGGTCTTGTCCCCCCAAATCATCCTCCAGGTATTCCCAAAGTACTTACTTTCTGAAAAATCGTGCTTGAGAATATTTCTTTTTAAAAATTGATTGAGGTGAAATTCACATAACATAAAATAACCATTTTAAAGTGGTGTTTAGTACATTCACAATGTTGTACAACCACCACCTCTATCTGTTTTCAAAACATCGCCATCACTCCAAAATCAAACCCTGTGTTCATCAAACAATTTTTCCCATTCTCCTCTGCCCCAGCCCCTCCCAACCAACAATCTGTGTCCTATTTCTATGGATTTACTTATACCATTTCACGTAAATGGGATAATACAATATGTGACCTTTTGTGTCTGGCTTCTTTCACTTAGCATAATGTTTTTCAGGTGCATCCATGTTGTAGCATGTGTCAGCACTTTGTTTCTTTTTATGGCTGCATAATATTTCATTATATATGTATGTACCACAATTTGTTTATCCATTCATCCGTTAATGGACATTTGCATTGATTCCACCTTTTTGATATTGTGAATAGTGCTGCTATGAACATGTATGTACATGTGTTTGCATATCTGTTTTTCAATTCTTTTTGGTATATACCTATGAGTGGAAATGCTGGTATAGTAATTCTATATTTAACTTTTTGTGGAACCAACAAACCACCAAAGGGCATTCTTTTGACTTCTTTAATGTAGTTCACGCTCAGGTATTTTTATTTCACACCATTTTCTCATCTTGCGCCATCTTCTCTCTTGCCCCCATGCCTGTATTTATTTTGTCTCCTTATATAGAATATCCTTGCCTGCCTTTAAGAGCAAGCATAAACGTCTGCATTTCTGTGACACATTTGCTCGTTCTTTCTTCCTGGGTCTTATACCTCTATTCATTCTCCTTTTATTAGTGTCACATTTTGTGTCTGCTTGCCCATCTCTTTTATAAAACTGTCAATTCCAGGGCAGAGGCCACATTTTATTAATCTCTGTATTCCCACTGCCTACTGTGTATGGTGCATAGTAACTACTCAAGACATGTTGCTGAATAAGCAAATGAAATCATAATAATGTAGTTGGTATGTAGCAGGAGTAATGGGGGGTATAATCATGAAGTCAATTTTATTTTTGTCTTACATGGTCATTTTAAACCACCCAAAGGTCACCACCTTGGGCAGAAGAAGAGACAACATTCTTATCATAGGTTCTTCATCTGGCCCTCGGGGTTGCATACCCTTGCCCCACCACCACAGGGGAGTACAGTTGCTGCTTAGATGCAGCAGCAACTCTCCTTTGCTCTGCCAAAGCTTGCTGCCATCCTTTTCTTTTGTCTTCTAGAGTTCCTAGGTGGGAAGTAGTCCATTGCGAACCTCTAACTGCTTAAACTCTCCAGAGGTTTTCCTAGAAGCCATTAGAAGCCACATTCACCAGGTTGGCACCTCCCAATCTCTTCTTGTTTGGGGGAGCAGGGGATGGAGGGGAGTTCTGGTACTAAAAGCAGTGCTCACTCCAAAATTCTACCTCACTAAATTCTCCTCACTCCACTTTCTAGACCCTTTGTATCCATGTAGTTAAGGGGTTTTCAAGGTCATGCTACAGGTTTTCAAATATTTCTTGTGAAAATCTGCATCTTGAAAATCTACTTCAGAGTTGTGTTGTTATCTGATAAAGATTTATCTTGGCATGCTGATCAAAATTTCCAAATTAATATCTTGTTGAATTCTACATTTAGAGATAAACTGTACTGTGCAAATGTCCTCAGAAAGGGAATATATGAAATTCAGGAAGATGAAAGGAAAGGAGAAGAAAATGAGGGTTTGTTCCCAGCTGTTGTGTCCCAGGCACTGTGCTGGGTGTTTTATGCATGTGGGGGAATCCTGCATGGGCGTGGCTCAGGTTTGGATATGCTGCTGAGGAATAACTGGTACCAGATACTCCAGTAGGATCTAGACTCCTTATTTTCCACCTGTACCCAATTAAAGCATAGGCATTGTCTTAGTTGTTTTCTTTTGCTATAACAGAATGCCTGAGACTGGGTAATTTATAAAGAAAAGAGGTTTGTTTGGCTCACAATTCTAGAGGCTGGGAAGTCCAAGAGGCATGGCACTGTCACCTGTTTGGCTTCTGGTGAGGGCCTCGTGCTGTGTCACAACATGGCAGAGAAGAAGGAGGGGAAGCAGGTATGTGCAAAAAAGGGACCAAACATGTGGAGCAGCCTCACTTTATAACGACTTGCTCTCTTGGTAACTAAGCCAGTCCTGCAAGAGTAAGATACCCATTAATCCATTTATGAGGGCAGAGCCCCTGGGACCCAAACACCTCTTAAATGCCCCACCACCTGTCAATACCATTACATTGGCAATTAAATTTCAACATGTGTTTTGGTAGAGACAAACCATGTTCAAACCATAGCATTCTGACCCTGGCCCCCCAAACTCATGTTCTTCTCCCAATGCAAAATACACACATCCCATCCTAATAGTCCCAAAGTCTTAATTCATTCCAGCACCAACTCAAAAGTCCAAAGTCTTATCTGAGACTCAAGGCTAATTCCTTCCAGCTGCGAGCCTGTAAAATCAAAAACAAGTTATCTACTTCCAAGATACAATGGTGGGACAGGCATAGGGTAAACATTCCCATTTCAATAGGGAGATACAGGCAAAAAGAAAGGAATAACCAGCCCAAAGCATGTCCAAAACCCAGCAGAACAGACATTAACTCTTGTTTAAGCTCCAGAACAATCTTCTACTTTATGTGCCATCTCCTGGATACACTGGGGCAGGGGGTTGGCTCCCAAGGCCTTAGGCAGCCCTGCCAGCATGGCTTTGCTACATGTATCCCACATGGCTCCTCTCCCAGATTGGAGTTCAGTGCCTGTAGCTTTCCCATGTGGACATTGCACACTGCTGGTGGCTCTATCATTCTGGGCTTCTTGGGGCAGCCCCAACCCCACAGCTCCATTAGGCATTGCTCTGGTAAGGACTCTCTGGGGTGGCTCTGCCCCTGTGGCAGGTTTCTGTCTGGGGTTGCAAACTGTTTAATACAGCTTTTGAAATCTAGGTGAAAGCCACCATGATTCTACAGCCCATGTTCTCTGTGTACCTGCAGAGTCAGCACTATGTGGACATTTCCCCAAGGCTTATGGCTTGTACCATCCAGCATGGTGGCACAAGCTGCATCTGGGCCTGCTTATGAGGTTCAAAAGCCTTTCATGATTTTCTCTTTGCTTGTCTCTCCACTGGCATCATGAACCATGGCCTGGTGCCACCAAGGTTTATGGCTTATACCTTTTGGACCAATGGGATGAGCTTGTACCTTTAGGACCAATGGGTTGAGCTGTACCTGGGGCCATTTGAGCTACAGCTGGGGTGGCCAAGGAGCGCTGCACTGGGATTCTGGGGCAGACATGCAGGGAGCAGACACTTGAGGCTAGGCAGGGCTGTGAGTGAGCCCTTTCTGCCCTCAGGCCCTCATAGTCTCAGCCTCTGATGGGAGGAGCAGCCCCAAGGATCTGAAATGTCTTCAAGGCCATTCTTCCATTGTCTTGAGGCTTAGCACATGGCTCCCTTTTAGCCATTCTAATCTCTTTAGCAAATTGCCTCTGGGTCACTTGGTTTCCTTTTCTGAAAATGCTTTTTCATTCTCTACAGTATGGCCAGGCTGCAAATTTTCCAAATCTTTCCACTCTGCTTCCCTTTTCTCTAGCAGCTCACTGTAAGCAGTTACAAGTAACCATGCAGCAGTCTGAAAGCTTTGCTGTTTAGAAATTTCTTCCCCCAGATATGCTATTCCATTGCTCTTAATGTAACTGGTTCTATGAACAAATTTCAATGACCCCTATGCATTTTTTTATAATCCTCTCCCTTAACTAACTTGACCTTTCAGGTTGTTTCCCATAAATGGTGGATTTTCTGCAAGACAAAGGGGCTGAAATTCTGAAGGCCTCTGGGTAGACTTCCTGACATCAAGATTCACCATCCCCCATGACCTGCCCCAAGGTACGTGGCCCCTCCTTTAAAAGCCCATGATAATCAGAGAGACGGATTTGAGGCAGCTTCCCCATTCTCCTGACAAGACATCTGATCCGTCCTATTAAAAATTCCTTTCTTCCTTAGCAATCCTCATTGTCTCAATAATTGCATCTTTGCATAATGAGCAATTGGACCTAGGCTGAAACCCCCTTGTGGTTTTAACAACATTAATTTTGGCCTTTTATGAAGCCCTAGGGTGTGGACACATTCTCTGCTACCAAGTTCTTTGCTACTATATGAGAAAGATGGTCTTTACTCAGTTACCAGTAAGATATTCTGTATTTCCATCTGAGACCTTATCAAAATGGCCTTTACTGTCCATATTTCTATCATATCAGCATTCTGGTCATGAGCACTAAACCAATCTCTAAGAAGTTCCAGACTTTTCCTAGTCTTCTCATCTTCTAAGCTTTCACTAGAATCACCCTTAATGCTCTGTTCACAGCAATAGAAGGTTTTTCTAGCCTGCTCCTCCAAATTCTTCCAGCCTCTACTTATCATCTCCAAAGCTGCTTACACATTTTCAGGTGTATCATCCCCATTTCTTGGTACTTCTGTCTTAGTCTGTTTTGTGTTGCTATAACACAATACCACAGACTGGGTAATTTATAAAGAAAAGAAATCTATTTCTTAAAGTTCTGGAGGCTGGAGAGTCCAGGGTCAAGGGGCTGCATCTGGGGAAGGCCTTCTTGTTGTGTCATAACCTGGTGGAGGGTATCGTACAGCAAAAGGGCAAAAGCATGTCAGCTGGGGTCTCTCTTCTTCTTATAAAGCCACCAGTCCCATGTTGTGCCTCCCCAACTTATCTAATCCTATTTATCCCCCCAAGGCCCCACTTCCAATCAACATATAAATTTGGGGATTAAATTTCCAACACAGGACATTTAAGGACACATTCAAACCACAGCAGGCATAAATAGAAAAGATTGATGGATTGCCAGAATAGTAGTGAGAGAAGCAAGATTGCATTGAAGGGTAACAGAAACCTTGAGAGAAAGATCATCAAATGTAAGCAATATTAGTCAGGCACAGTGGGACAGACTTAGCAACAATGTCTGAGGACTATGGAGGGACACTGAGGCATGGAAAGACAGGAACCAACCCTATATGATCTTGGCCTCATCATGGAAGCAAGCTATGGATGTCTGAAGACTCAAGCACGGTTAAATAAGCACAAACTAACATACCCCAAACTCTTTTACCTTGCTACATCTCGTTGTTTCATCACAGTTCACCCTCTCTACTCCCCCCAACCCTGTCACCATAACAACCACATCCTATAACAAATGGCAGAGCTATTATCAGGAAAAAGAGAATAAATGAACCTGCTCAATGACTCTCCCATTCAATTTAGCCTCATATTTCCTGTCTCATTCTGTCCTCATGAGTTTTCAGTATCTCGAGGTGGATGACACCTGCCTGTGAATCACTGGAAAGTTTCCAGCTTTGTTCTAATGTTAGGACAAATCAGGTATGTTACTTGGACTCTCTCCAAATATAAACTTGGGTGATGCCAAAGGTGAAAATTTATATGTAACCAAAGTGTTTGTACCCCCATAATATTCTGAAACTTAAAAATAAGAAAAGGAAGAAAAAAATGAAAAAAAATTGTTTTTAAGACAAAAGGAAATGTGCATTTTTCTTTTTTAGTCCTTAAGGAAATGCAGAAGGACAGTGGGTTGTATCCTGGGGGACAAAGTAGGAAAGAAGTATTTTCCAAGCACACTGCCTCCAGACCCTTGCTGCTTAAGTGGGAACCCCCCTCTTCCATCTGACTGGAGCCCCTTTTCAAGAGTACTGCCATCCCTGGTCATACTTCCCTTGCCAATTATCCCCGTACCACAGTCAGTCATTGGTCTCAATGTGCACCCAAAGCCATGTTATCGATCTCAAATAGATGAATGTCCCCTCTCCAAATTTCAATCAGGGTGAAGACTAAGTTGGATGAAATTTAAAATGTAGACTGAATTAAGTCTCCTTTATTTTAATGACTCCAAAAATTTTTCTAGGAATTTACTTGTAAGTAACTTTTATTGCCCAACTTTCTGTTTATGTACATATGCTGTTGCTTGGTTTACCCTCTTGCCAATAAAAATCTTTCAGTAGGCTATCAGCATATCTGTGGATTGATTGCATTGATGCAACTTGAAGGGAAAAACAATATAGCTACTTAACCTGTTATATGATGTGTGAACATCTATGTACGTATCTCACAATAGCCTGGATGTTGCAACCACCCCCCAAATGTCTCCATGGTGTTAATCTTACTCTCTTCCAATCTATTTTACATATTCTACCCAATTTTTCCAAAATGTAAAAATGGTAATTTCATCCCCCTGTGAAAATCATTCTTGCTTCTCTTCACATTTGTGAGGTTCAAAAGCCCTTTGTGATTTTCTCTGTGCTTATCTCTCCCCCTGCATCACCAGCTGCTACTTCCACGCCCTGAGGCCTCAGTGCTTCAGGCTGACTCCTGGCCTGACCTACCAGTGCTGGCTCTGTTGGGTCCCCTAGCCTGCCTTTTGTCACCTGGTGAGCTCATATTCATCCTTTAGGGCCCAGCTATGTATCCACTCCCCTTCCCTGAGTTCATCTAGCCCCACTTTGGGTCCCTACTCTATCTTGTGCTTATATTCATCATAGCTTTTAAAGTCAAGACTTGTTTATATTTCTGTGTGACAAGTCTGTAAATTGTTTAGGGGTAAAATATGTGTCTTAATTATTTTTGTCTTTCCTGTGCTTAATACAATACAATACACCCCCAAACAACACAGGTTTGAACTGCACAGGTCCACCTATGCCTGGGCTTTTTTCAACAAAACTGAGGATCAAAAATACAGTATTAGTGGGATGTGAAACCCGAGTATACGGAGGGCTGACTTTTCATGCATGCAGGTTCTGTAGGGCTGCCTGAAGAACTTGAGTATGCATGGATTTTGGTATATGAAGGGGTGCTGGAACCAATCCCCTGTGTATAACAAGGGACAACTGTATACACAACATAGAGTAAGCGTGCAATAAGTGTAAACTGAATGACAAATGAATGAGTGAATGAATGAACAGGTAATTCTTGTGGGTCTTTTGATGGGCTGTAGGAAACAGAATCTGGAGAACAAATTTTTTAAATTGTCCTCAATTTTCAGATTCACATCATCTCTTTTCCTTATGCTTTAGAAGCCAGTGTATATCCAAATGGACCGGTGTTCAAATCCTCTTTTAAAAATGTTCACAGAGCACTAAACTTATATTCATTGTTACGATACTGTCAAAAGACAAAATTACAACAAATATAGTTTAAAGATTTTAAGTGGTTTTTATTTGCAATTCTAGAAGCAGGCAACATCTCATTCTATCACATAGAATGAATGTTCCAGTCAGCTGAGCAAAGAAGTTTGGTTTTGTTACCGAAAGCTCGGCGCTTGTCCTCGAGAACAAGTGGTTTGAGGAGAAGGAAAGAGAAGTTTATTACTTTGCCTGCAAAGGAGGAAAAATGGCAGACTATCGTCTCAAAATCCAAACTCCTGTCCTTAAGCAGAAATACAGAGCTTTCAAAGGGAGGGCCCTCAGTTCTAGGCTATTGTCGTTTAACTACATTTAATGATTCTTATCGTCCCATCTCAGCTGAAGACAAAGCCTGTGACCTCCACCCACCTGGGAGGCCCACCCAGACCTCCCCAGCCGGTGCTGGGCCTGGGGCGGAGCCACAGTTCAGCTTAGTTATGTTAAGTAACACAAAGAACAAAAGACATTTCCCTGCCCCTCTGGACCAGCGTGAGGCAGGGATGCAGGTCTCAGTTCCCAAAAAGAGTGGGGAGAAGTTTTAAAGAGACAGAAAACATCTTTTGCTGTTCCCCCCCCTGCCCCCACACCCCAGTTACATTCCCTCTGTTACAGTTTTATGGACAGAAAAGGGCTGAGGAAAGCAGAAACAGAGAACTAAATGTGGATTGGTCATTTCAAAGTCACTTTCCTTGTAAAGGTTAAAGCCAAGGGGACTTCCCTAGCATGCAGGCTAAAACTGGCTTGCTTGGAGATTTGGCTATTCTCTCTCTCTCCAGTTTTCCCAGAAGTTCGGATAAACAACTTAGTTTGGGCTTAGTGGAATAGAACCTCAGCAGGAGTAAATTCATTTTGGTCTGGTCTGTTGGGCCAAGTGCAGGAGCTCAGTCCAAACCAAAGCCCTCCTATAAATTTTATTTAACAATACAAATATAAATTAAAGTTAATCATGCTCTCTTAACATAGTGTGAGCCATTTAATCCTGGGCTCACATAAAGCACACTGAAGTAATATATATGCAGATCAGTGGAACAGAAACAAATCCAAAGACAGACCCAAATCCATTGGGAAATAAATTGTACTTGGATATCTGTCTTTTTACTTTGGAGAAAGTGAAATAATATCCCTTACTCATACCATAAATAAATATGAATTACAGAACCAAACATAGAAAATGAGACTATGAGAGTACTAGAAGGAAATATAGAACATAATCTTGGAGTGGGGAAGTCCTTTCTAAGAATGGCATGAAATCCAGAGGCCTCAAGGAAAAGATTGACAGATCTGATGCATAAAAATTTAAAACCATTACCTGGCAAAATATGTTATGAATAAAGTTAATAAAAGAAACAACAGACTGGGAGAAAATATTTGCAACACATATAACCAAAAAATAATAATAATATTTAACTTATGGTTTATGAAAAGTTTTTGTAATATGAAAATATTTTTAAAACTCAAATAGACAATGCACAGGGAAAAAATAGAAATGACTATTAAACATTCAAAAGCTACTCAACCAAAAAGTGAAGAAATGCCATTTAATGAGATATTTTTTATTCACTAGATTGGCAAACTTACAAAAGATTGAAGATACTCAATGTTGACAGGGGCAGGAGCGTTGTCACTTAATATTGTAGACATGCAAAGTTTTATAAAATATTTGGAAAATAATTTTTTAGTGTTCATCAAAGTTTTAAATATACATACCTAGCAATTTAACTTGTGAAAATATTTGTACTGTTTGGTATAAGAATGTATAGCCCCTTATTATTTTTAGCGCTCAAAAATTGGATTCAATTTAAGTACATACCAACAGAATCATGGTTAAATAGAAAACAGTACATAAACAGTACAATGGAATACTATGTAGGTGTTCAAAAGCATGGCATAAATTTGTATTCTTACATGGAATTGTGTCTACTATACAGGTTTAAATGAAAACAAAAACAGATTGAAGAAGATCATGTATAGTATGATAACATTTTTTCCCTAAAAATTATATCTCCAAATATGTAATTATGCTGTAATCTGCATATACATAATAAAAAGTCTGGAGGTATATTAGCAAAATTTTACCTTTGGTGAAAGGGTTGGACTGTGGTTGGAGGGGAGAGACCTTCATTTTTTACTTTATATACTTTATTTTTCTTTTTAAAAAAACTTGAGCATATCTTATTTTTATAAATAACAATTAAAGATAAAATTTAAAAAACAAGCATACCACATAAGTAGGATTCTTGTCTATCATGATATCAGTGGACAAGAATGACTTAACCACAGCAAAAAGGGACAGACAGAGCAGGGTCTAGATGAATTCTCTGGGTCCACACATGCTAAAGGGGGGCCAGCGGGGAGACAGATATTGTTGCATTAATGAGACTGAGAAGAAGGATGTCCAGCATCTAGAACCAAGTGTTCAGGGACAATGGTGAGAAGTGACAGGTTAAGACAAGTTGCCAGTATCCCTGCTCCCAGGCATTTTCAGGGTATCCTCACCCCTGGTGGCTTATAAGGAAAGTGGGCTGAAATGCGCTTGGCAGCAGCAGGGATCAAAGGCCCAGCCAAAAGCCTCAAGTGCAGGGGATGGGCCTCAGCGCCCAAGGTGGTGCACAGGGAGATGGCAAGGACAAAGGAGAACCTTCTGAGGGCACACAGCCTGGAGTCAGGGAGGATGATCAGGGCCACAGTTATGGATCCATAAAGACAAGGCAGACGCCAGTTTTACAACAGTGGTAAGATACCCATTCACGCATGACATGATCACTGACAAGTGTGTGGAGTAGGGTCAAGTCTACGTTTGAGGGTCAGGTATTCTCAGCTATGGGGGAAATGGCTGTCAGGAAGGTAACTGAGGAAGTACGACGGACCTTGGCCTCTTGGGTGGCTCTCAAAGGCTGTACAGCTCAGAATATGTTTGGTCTAGAGACTCTAGACTGTGGATTAAAAAAAGAAATCCACAACACATTCTAAAGAAATATTAAAAATAGTATTGCCTCAAAGTGACAGCTTCTAGAATTTCTGATATATATTCCTCAGACTTCTTGTTTTGAGGGTCATTAGGAATTGAGAGACTAGTCATGGTTATACACACCTCCATGTTAGGTCTGAGTTCATCAATCTTGATGGTTCTCTCTCCTGAACTCTCCTGAAGCCAGTATCTACTCGTCGTTGATAGAGTATCAGGCAAAATGAAGTGTTGTCTTAGATTTATGAACTCCTTTATCACTCAGGGTAAGGACTCCAGAATTCAGAATGCTACATTTTCATCTGATGCATGGAACTAGATTAAATGTTGAACTACGTGATAGATGAAGCTGGAATTAATTAGTGTCTTCCTCATATAAATTGCTTATGATAAGAGACATTGAACTCAAGGTAAGTAGATGTGATACATCATCATTCCTCTTCATTTAACCCAGCTGACAGGTGGGCCAGGCAGAAGATGCACTGCATATGCATGAAAAATGGGCAGGGTTGGTGATAAAGTCACATCCATTTCCTTTTCAGAGTAGTCAGGAGGTGCTCTCATGAACCTAAAATTCATATTTAGTGTATAAACTAGCCCCTGCTTTCACTTAAAAACAATATCTCGTTTGTTCTGTTTGATAATAATATAACTATTTTAACAATGCAAATTTGCAAAGGAAATTGGGAAAATTTCAATGACTAAAATATTAAAGCTATAACACTTTTCTAGTTAAGTCTTGAATGGGATGAGTTTCCTTGGAGCCTGGCACACATGATAGGAGAGAAGATTTGGTATTTTTTGGACTTTGCTCACATACATTCAGAAATCAAAACCAGAACATCCCCAGGAAGTATGGAGTCAGATCTGATGATCAACTCCACAATCCTTTCTTGGTCACCATGTCCCTGTTCTATGCAAGGAATAAGGACTCTGCTGCAAAGCAGAGAATGGTCCAGACTTAGAGAGGTTCCAATCTGGCAGGGCACCACCCAAGTATGTCAGAGAGGATGAGTGCTGGGGAGGGACTGGGGGGAGAACTTACTTCAAACTGCAAAAATCTAGTTTGCTAATTTTGGCACCAACCTAAATGCAACCAGAGTATTTTTAAAATTAAAAGGCTGGGTGTCGAGTGCTAAGGACACCAGCTGAATAAGTCAGGAATCCTGCCCTGGAAAATTAATAGGCAGATAGATACCTAAACAAATAATGTGGGAGGTACAATAATAGAGAAAAGATAAAATGCTGTGGGAGCATTTCATATGCTTGTGGAAACTGTGGATGTCCTCACAGAGACGTGGCCTTGGAGCAGGGCCTCAGAGTAGCTAAAAGGTCACCATTCAGAGGGAGAAGGGTGTGTGAGGCAGAGGGAATTGCAAAAGCAAAGGCGTAGAGGCCTGAACTATATGGTCTGATTTTTTTTTTTTTTTTTGGATACAGGGTTTCGCTCTGTCTCCTGGGCTAGAGTACAGTGGCATCATCATAGCTCACTGCAACCCCAAACTCTTGGGCTTATGCCTCAGCCGCCTAAGTAGCTAGGACTGCACGTGTACATCACTACGCCTGGCTAATTTTTAAAAATTTTTTTGTAGAGACAGGGTCTTGCTTTGTTGTTCAGGCTGTGATTTTCCTTTTTAAGGCTAGTCAAGTGAAGCAGGGGGATTGGAGAAGGAGCAAGGAAATCTATAACTGGTTGTGGTCAATTAGTTGTAAACAGCACTGCAGTCAGACCAGCTTATGTGATCTGATTTTTTACCTATCAGATAGTCAATGATTTAAAAATGTATGTGATATAGTGTGGGCAACAGTGTTGGAAACAAACACTTTCCTGTGATGCTGGTTGGAAGGTAGGTTTCTATCAGCCCTTATTAAAGAGAATTTGGCAAGTCTGTCGTGATTACAAATGCACTTATGTTTAATCTAGCAATTTCTCTCTTATGAAGTTGTCCTAGAGAGTCACTCACCCTTGTGCAAATTGTGCTAGGTTAATTATGGCAGCACTTTTGACAGCAAAAGACTGGAAATAATTTCAGCGTATGTCATAAGGGATCAGAAAAATAAACTTCAGTGCAGTCCTACAACATAATACCATGATGCCATAAAAGAATGAGAAGGCTCTTTATGATTGAATGTGGAATTATCTCCAAGACATATCATTAAGGAAAAGCACAAGGTACAGAACAGCAGGTATAGAAGATACTATTTGTGTAAATAAATTGGACAAAATAGAATAAATATAAATATTTGTTAATTGTGATGGCTAATTCTAGGTGCCAACTTGACCAGGTCAAAGCATACCCCAATATCTGGTAAAGCACTATTTCTGGGTGTATCTGTGAGAGATTAGCATGTGAATTAGTAGACTGAGTAAGGAATTTCACTCTCACCAGTGTGGGTGGGCCTCATCCAATCTGTTGAGGGCCTGAATAGAACAAAAAGGAAGAGGAAAGACATACTTGCTCTCTCTTCTGGAGCTGGGATATCCATCTTCTCCTGCCCTCAGATATTAGAACTCCAGGTTCTTGGGCCTTTAAACTCTGCAACTTATTCTAGTGGCCCCCTACTTGCTCAGGCCTTTGGCCTCACACTAAGAGTTATATCATTGGCTGCCCTTGTTTTTAGGCCTTCAGACTCAGACTGAGTTATGCCACCAGCTTGCCTGGTTTTCCATCTTTTTTTTTTTGATGAATAAACTGTAATATATTTTAAATAAATGAACTTAAGCCTACATGTATGTACCAACATGGATAAATCCCAAAAAACTCATGTTGAGGGGAAAAGTCGCACAATTACATTATAGTATGATACCATTTATATCACATTTAAAAACATTATAATAACCTGTATGTTATCTGTCAATCATATAAATGCAGTGATATTCTTAAAACAGTAATAGTAATAATAAATACCAAATTGAGCACAGTGATTTCTATACTAGTCAGGATAGAATAGGCTATGGTGCAGCAGGAAGCACATCCCCAAATCCCAGTGGCTTATATAGTAAAGACATATTCCTCACTCATCTGACGTGAGTCAGGTGGCCCTTGTATCTTGACACATAGGACATATGGCCTCCAAGCTGCATCCTGGTTTTCCATGTTTCAGATAGCATATTGTGGGACTTCTTGGCCTCCATAATTGTGTGAGCCAATTCCCATAATAAATGTGCTCTTTATCTATCTATCTATCATCTATCCTATTAATTCTGTTTCTCTAGTGAAGCCTGACTAATACAGCAAGGTACTCGTAAAATGTCTCTGAAAAGACAAAAGAAACTTATAAATGAATTGCCTCAGAGGAGGGCACCTGGGAGGCAGGGTAGAGGAGTGGACAGAACAATGTTCACTGTATACATTTTGAGTGTAACCATATCACCTGTCAAATATAACAGGATAACTTTCTACGGTGTATGGTTTGTTTGGAAAATAGTCTACCATGACTGCAAGTAAGGGCCTGTATAAATGTGTTGGGCTAGTGGAGTCATGGAAGACGAACCCCCAAAGGTTGGAGGTAAAGGGCTTTTTATCCCAACTTAAGAAGAGAAGCCCCTTTGTGTGGTGGGGTGCTGTTCAGAGCACTGGCTTTGGTGGTGGAGAGATCTAGCCCTGGAATCCCACCTCCGCCACTTCCTGGTTGCCTGTGGCCTCGAGCAAGCTATTAATGCTCTCCAGTTTGTATCTACCTCTCAGGTGAGGTAGCTTGTGACACAGTACCTGGCCCAGTTCCAGGCCCTGTAGGCTCTCAGTTAAATCCCTCTACCTCCCTCCTTCCTTTTCCTTTCTTCTTTCTACTGTGCCCTGGGCTGCTCAGTTCTTGCATTTGTATGTGTGGATCAGAGAAAGAAAATGCCTGAGCAAGTCATTCTCCACTGACCCAGCTCAGCTGGATAACAGGAAGTTCTTGAGGCAGGCTTGACGAGGGGGCTTTTAACTCCATGGTGCCTGGTGCTTTCCCATGTCCTCTTTTCTATAATAAAAAGGCAGTCAAAAAACATGGCCCATTGTTCTAATTATTTTGTTCACCAGGGGACATATTACCACAGTTCCATGCAACTCTGGGGGAGGTCTCGTGAATCAATATAGCACAGAGAAAACGAATTGAAAATGAAATTGAATATGAGCATAATTCTGAACACAGAAGTGCACTCAGAGTAGCTCAGGCAATTCCATTTAACATGCTCTCACCATTAGGAAAATATCATTACTCTGTACTTTGCTCCCTTCCTGGAGTGACAGAGTGGTTGAGCAAGGTTCAAGATGTCACACGAGCAATTTATAATCACAGTAGAGAAAGGGAAACGTTGGTTTAGAAGGCAGCGCGCTTTCTAAGGGACCATGGAGACTGGACATTTGGACTGTCAGGACCCACAGCCCTCATGGTGATGGGGCCCAAAGATGGTAGGGATGGGAGCCCCTGAAACCACCCTGACAGGGGAATGGAGTGGATGAGGTCCCCAGGGACTTGTTTATTTTGTTGAAAGGTAATACTTTGGTTTCTACATTTTTGGAAAATGCCTCTCTACCTCTTCCAGTTTCTTTCCTTTTTTGTTTGTTCTTTCATTTATTCAACACACATTTATTAATTGCCTATTATTTGTCCAACATTGTGTAAGGCAATTAAAGTACAAAGAAAAATAAGACAGTTTCTGTCCTTAAGGAGTTCACTCCATGGTGCGCCACTTTACCTCTTCTCTGTTAAATTTGCATTTTTCAATTCAGAATGCCTATGAATATCGACATCAAACCCACAAACACATGCACACACAGAGAAGGTTATTGCTAAAAGATAGGTAGTGTAAAAACTTAATGAGACACTTTTTACATTTCTGTGGAGAAATCAGTCCAGGCAGTGCCATGTGACTTTATGCCAAAAGAGACAGTCGAGAAAGTCATGGCGAATCAAAGACCTACAGGTGCTCCACTAAGTGGTCAAACTTAGCATGACCAGTAACAGAATGAACTGACGTTATGCACCTCCTGATGTAATACAATGGAAAATATACAACATTATCTGAATCTAGTCCCACAAATCCAGAACAAGCGATACCCTACAAGAGAAGTGACCTGAACTTTTAAAAAATGTCAATGTCATGTGTGGTAGCCACCTTCTAAGATGGCCCCTGGTGATCCCAGCCTCCTGGTATTCATGCCCTCATGTAGTCCCTTCCCATACCAAATGGTGCTGACCTGTGTAAAAATAGGGTATTGCAGAATTGATTGTGGATGGCTTCTGAGGTTAAGTCATAAAAGATATTGTAGTTTTGGCCTGTACCTTCATGGATCAGTCACTCTGGAGGAAGCTAATCACCATGTCATCCTATGGAACATTAGCAGTCCTGTGGAAAATCCAGGTGGTGAGGAACTGAGGCCTCCTGCCAACAGCCAGAACCATCTTGTCAGCTATGTGAGTCAGCCACCTTGGAAGGTATCCCCCAGCCTCAAACAAGCCTTCAGATGACTGCATCCTCAGAGGACCTATGGATTGCAATCTCATGAGAGACCCCAAGTCAGATCTGTACAGCTAAGCCATTCCCAAATTCCTAACCCACAGGAACTGTGAGTTAATAAACTAAGATTTGAAGTAATTAATCATACAGTGGTAGGTATTTACTGAAAGAAAATAAAAGGGAAAAGAATTATTTTAGATTAAAGGAGATTAAAAGAACATGGCAACCAAAGGTACCACATAAACCTTCCTTGGATCCTGGAAGGGGCAATAGCTAACATTATATTTGTGGTATGATTGGGGAAATTTGGATAACATTTTTGAGTCAATGTTAAAATTTTTGGTCCTGATAATGGCACTTTGGCTAAATGGATTAACTTTGTCCTTAGGAAACACAAGCTGGAGCAGTAGTAGGGGTAAAACAACATGTCATGATGTTTTTAGTTGTTAATACTTTCAAATATAAATTTATAAAAAAGAGATAAAGCAGATGTGGTGAAGTGAATCTTGGTGAAGTTTACGTGCTTATTGTTCTAGTCTGTTGATTTTTCTATACATAATGTATAGACTTAAGCCAGTAATTACCTTCCAAGAATTTATCCTAGTGATAAAATTAAAGGTAGGCACAAAGATTTAATGGCACAACTTTTTTTTATCATTTTTATAGTAGTCAAAATGCAACTTTCACATGGATATTTTTGTACTATTCTTTGCATTTTTAGGCCTATATAAATATGCCCTCAAATTTAAAAATTCAGTAGTCAACTACCCAAATATTCAACCAATAAAAGAATTGTTAAGTTATATCAATACTATGGAATAGTAATGATTCCGGCATCAAAATAATATGGAATACAGCAATACTATGGAATAGTAGTGGTTCTAGCATTGAAAATGATGTTGAATATGAATAGTTATTGATATTTTAAATTATCTATTATCAAGTGAATAAAAGGCACATAACAAATCAGCAGGGATAGTATGATCTTATTTTTAGAAAATATATGTGTAGGAAAACATGTGGAAGGACAATTCCACAGGAGACTCCACCAGGGGACTATCTCTGGGTCAAAGAATAATGGATACTTTTTCTTTCTGTTTACTTGTTTGCATTTTAAAATTATTTTCAGTGAATATGCAATGACTTTTTTATAAGTTAAAAAAAAAGTTATTCTTGATTTTAGGAGGTGGGGACACTGTTTTGTTTGGTGACATATATTTGTGTGCAAATCTGCTGGTTACCCCCCCCAATGAAGTTAATCTCTTTATGTAGAAGACATGAATTATAGAGACAAAGTGAATCTTAGTGAGGTTAGAAAGAAAGATCTTTCCCCAACTGTTTCCCAACAACCTGACATACGGGTGAATCCTAACCAACCCTAATGAATAGAATCTCTTCTCTGTACTTAATTTGGACAGTCTAATCCAAAGGTGACCCCTCAGTCCTTCGTGTGCTCTTGCCCCAGACACTGCTGTCTCTGAGCCCTCCTTCGGGGAGTCCCTACCCAGGCTCATCAGTGTCCCCACTCTCACGCTCTCTGTGGCTGCTCCAGGAAGGCTGTGCTGGCGGCTTTCTTTCTGGCTCCCCCTTGCTGGAACCACTGTGATTCCGGGCACTCCTCCTGGTCTTGCCCACTGCCTTTGTCAGGACCACTGGCCGTCACTGCTGCTACTCCCTCTCCCAAAGACGACAGGGCCCTCTCTCCCCTCTTTCCGCCTTTCTCAGAAAGGAAAAAGAAAACCTACCCTGTCCCCAAGGCTCATACTCATACCTGGATCTCACTGGCTGGTTCACAGCTTCTAAGCCCAGGAGCTAAGAAAAGAAGGACTCTGAGTCACATCTTCCAGTCCCCATGCAGAGACACACCTGGGCTGGGCGGGGACAGGGGACACCAAAACCTTCTGGCTCTCAGAAACCAAAGTGTTCCTCACTTTGGCTAACTCACAGCCTACTCTACGGGGGAGCTTGCTTTTCAGTTCTCAGTCATGGCCTAAGGTTCCAGTCATCCAGGGCCCTTGCAGATTCCCTGAGGTCAGCAGCTCTGACCTCCTGTGTGTAGTTCAGGCCTGAGGGCTTGACAGCGTTCAAGTTGCCTTCACATACACTTTCACATTTGATTATCACAAGTCCTGAGAGGTCAGGCATTCCCATTTGAGAGAGAAGTCACTGGGCGCAGCAGGTGAGGGATGGAGGTGGGTCTCATGCTCTGAGGAGGCTGCTGGTGTGGAAGGTGGATGGGCCTTCCAGATAGAACTGGGTGCAAATTCTGACCTTGCCATTTATTAACCACATGCCGTGGCAAGGAATTTAATTTCTCTGAGTTTCACAGTTTTTTTTAATCAGTAAAATGGAGATAAAAATAGCCAATTACTAGGGTTATGATGATGAAGATGAAAGTACTGGAAAATAGGTGCTCAATACATTTCAGTTTTCTTCTCTGAGTCCAGAGTTCTACTGGCCACACTGTACAGTTTCTCTTAACAGAAACACTCCAAGGATTTTATTGAGAATTTTTGCATCTATATTCATAAGGGATATTGGTCTGTAATTTTCTTTTCTTGTTGTGTCCTTTCCTGGCTTTGGTATCAAGGTGATATTGGCTTTGTAGAATGAGTTTGGGAGGATTCCATCCTTCTGGATATTTTCAAATAATTTCTGCAGTATAGGCACCAGTTCTTCTTTGTAGGCTTGGTAGAATTCAGGTGTGAACCCATCTGGTCCAGGACTTTTTTTTGTTGGAAGATTTTTTATTACTGCTTCAATTTCGGTGCTTGATATTGGTCTGTTTAGAAATTCTGTTTCTTTCTGGTTGAGCCTAGGGAGGTAGTATGTTTCTAAGAATTTGTCCATTTCCTCCACATTTTCGTATTTGTGGGCATAGAGATTTTTGTAGTATTCGAAGATGATGTTTTGTATTTCCATGGTATCAGTTGTGACCTCTCCTTTTTCATTTCTAATTGAGCTTATTAGAGTCCTTTCCTTTCTGCTTCTGGTCAACCTGGCAAGACTGCAAATTAGTACAACCTTTATGGAAAGTAATATGGAGATACCTCAAAGAATTAGAAGTAGAATTACCATTTGATCCAGCAATCCCACTACTGGGTATTTACCCAAAGGAAAAAAAGACATCCTATAATAAAGACATCTGCTCGCTAATGTTTATAGCAGCACAATTCACAATTGAAAAGATGTGGAAACAACCCAGGTGCCCATCAATACACGAGTGGATTAATTAAATGCGGTATATGTATACCATGGAGTATTACTCAGCAATAAAAAACAATGGTGAATTAACACATCTGGTATTATCCTGGTTGGAGCTAGAGCCCATTCTTCAAAGCGAAGTGTCACAGGAATGGAAAAACAAGCACCACTGGTACTCACCAGCAAATTGGTACTAACTGATCAACACTTACATCACACATGGCAATAATATTCATCAGGGGGTGGGCAGGCAGGAGGGGGGTGGAGGGGTTGGGAAAAACTCTCACTGAATGGATGCGGGGAGCACAGTTTGGGGGATGTCCACGATTGTAGCTCTGACACAGGCAGTGCATGGGCAATATATATAGCCAAAGTGTTGTACCCCCATGATATTCTGAAATAAAAAAAAAAAAAGAAACACTCCAGCCCCTTCAAGCCCGGGGAATAACACTCTTATTTTTGATGAGGGGAGTAAACACCAGAAAAGTCCATTGCTGTTAGTCACGGTTTGAGTTCCTATGAGGAGCTCCTAGATTACAGCATGAGCCTGTGATGCTGCAACTTGCTCACAGCAGAAGTTGTCTGGAAGCCAGGGACCCAGCTCTTGGAGCATCAGTCAAGCCACCAAGCTGCGGGGTATGGAGAGTAGCAGCCAGGTTGGCTTTGAGGCAGGCGCAGGCTTGTCATCCACCAGGCAACCACTGAAGGCAGGCAGGATCCAACAGATTTTCTATCCCATTCAGGTCCAGGGAATACCATTAGCACCAGCATTAAATCACTGTGTATTTGCGTAGATTATTTCCCAAGGTGAATTCAGGGAGACTGCCAGCTCTGCACTTTGGGGCTGTGCTGGGGTCAAGGGGGTTGGTCTGTGAGGAGGGCTTCGAGTTGTGCTGGCTGTGGATGCGGCAGGTGTCAAGGAGGGCCTTGCAAGCTGACAGACCCACTGAGGTTTGCCTGTCTCACTTCCTGGGTGGTGAGGGCTTGGAGGATGCTGTTGGCTGTGCTTGCCCTGACCCAGGCCTGGGTTCAACTTGTCTATGGTGATAGGGCATGGGCTGGAAAAGCAATGGCCAGACGTAGCTTTCTGAGTTAGATGAAGGTTTCTGGGTCAGAGCCAAGGTGACAGTCTGAGACTAAGACATAAATCAAATGAGAACAGATGAGTCACAAAGCAAGCAGATTGGGGATTCCAGAGAACCAATGTGTGACGATATCCCAGTAGATGGAAGGAAGATGAGCTTGGAGGGACTAAGCCACCATTAAGGGAAGAGCAGGAACTTTTTAAGGGATGTCTGTGGCCACTGGAGTGGTTGGACCATGACCAGTTAAGGGGGCCAAGAAAAAAGCATGATTCATTTTTATGTTCCCATTGTGGTGCCTGACACATGGTAACTACTCACCAAACCCTGTTGAATGAGTGGATTAGTTGAGTGGGGCCAAAAAATAAAGGCCAACTGTCATTAATCTTTCCAGATAAGATTTTTTAAAATTATTTATTTATTTATTTATTTTAATTTCAGAATATTACAGGGGTACAAATGTTGTGATTACATGGGTGGCTTTTGTACAGCTTAAGTCAGAGTATACGTGTGCCCATCACCCAGATAGTATACATTGTACCCATTAGGTGTGATTTCACCCATCCCCTCCTCCCCCTCCCACCTGCTTGATTTCTGTTGAGTTTTACTTCCGTATGTGCTCATGGGTGCTGGTCGGTTAGCTCCAATTTAATAGTGAATATACGTGGTGTTTGTTTTTCCATTCATGCGGTACATCACTTAGGAGAATAGTCTCCAGTTCCATCCAGATTGTTACAAAAGGTATTAATTCATCATTTTTTTATGGCTGACAAACAAAAATTGTACATATTTATGGTGTTAAAACTTGATGTTTTGATAATATGTATACAATGTGGAATAGCTAAATATAGTGAATTAACACAAGCATTACCTCACATACTTATCATATTTTTTTGGTGAAAACACTTAAAATCTACTCTCTTAGCAATTTTCCAGTATACAATGTATTGTTATTAACTATAGTCCTGATAAGATATTAATCCAAAATATCTCTGGTCCTCACCAACAATAAGTTCTGCCTCTGTCTGAATTTGAAGGAGGGCCAGAGGTTTCCTAGGATGTGCTCAAGGGAGTGAAGAAGTGGGTTTAGGGAAAACAGGATGAGAGGTATGCAACTTAGCAAATACTTTCCAGTTTCTGCACTGGGGACTGAAAACTTCTGGGGTAGGATCTATGTGCTCCACCATTGGAACATCACCACACAGAGACTGCTAGGAGAGAAAAACCACCAGCTTGCATTGACAGGGAGTGCAAGGTCACACAATTGACACATGGGGAGTTTGCTTATGACTAAAATCAATCTTCACAGGACCTGCTTTGGCTAAAAGGTTTGGACAAAGTGAACCTGTCAGAGTTCAGTGCAGATAGGTTTGTAGAGAGAGCTTATTCCCTTAGCTTCTCCTCCCTGGACTTTTGCAATTTATTTTGGTTTATTTATTTTTTATTTGTTTTAACCAAATTCAAAATCATAAAATAAAACCATGACAGGTTATTTTATTGATTTGATTCATCTCTTGAGCCTGCCCAATCTTTTCAGATCCTAATTTTGCAGTCGGATATATTCAACATTTATTGAGTATGTACTCCATGCCAAGTGCTTTGTATATTGCCTCTAATTTTCATAACAAGCCTGTAGGTAAATGTCTTAGTCTGTTTTCTGTTGTTATAACAGACTGGCACAGACTGGGTAATTTTTAAAGAACAGAGTCTATTTGGCTTATAGTTCTGGAGGCTAGGAAGTCCAAGGGCATGGTACCAGTATCTGGAGAGGGTCATCCCATGGCAGAAGGCATCACATGGTGAGCAAGCACATAAGACAGAGAAGGAATGGATAAACTTATCTTTTTATCAGGAGCCCCTTCCCTGGATAATGGCATTAATCCGTTCATGAGGGACAGCCATGGTGACCTAATCACCTATTAAAGGCCCCACCTCCCAATGCCATTACATTTTGGCAATTAAGTTTCAACATGAGTTTTGGAGGAGACATCTAAACCATAGTGGTAAGTATTATATTATCATCCCCACTTTATAGGTTATGAAACTAAGGCTCTTCAATTATTTGCCCAAGATGACATGCTAATACATGAGCAAAAGTCAAACTTGAAACCAGCATTTTTTTTATGCCTAAACTCATTCCTTGTTCAGATTATGAAATTAGCAACTGTGATGAGGCTGCTCTCTAGTTCTTCATCCCATTACTGATGAAAATACTGAGCTTGATACCAGGGCTTGGACATAAGCACAAGTCTTGCCACTCAGAAGTCCTCTCTGGGTCACCTTCTTGGCTTAAGGGCAAATAGTCTGAATCTCCTGGGGCTTTGCTATTAGTATAGATTTCTCCATGCTAACTAGAAAGCTATCATGATGATTCATATAGGACCTTGCCAAAACAAAAGGACCTATGCCCCCAGCTTCCTTATCTATGGCCCAATCCAACTGCCTTATTAAGGACAGAAATTAGTTTTGTCCACCAGGATTTGCTACTTAAAGAAACCATGCTGAAACCTATGGCTGTGGTTTTCAGATTTATATCCTTTACCTTTCTTTCTCATCTCCTCCCAACCTTCCTGCTGTCCTTATCTTGTTTTACTAAGGATTTGAAGATTATAGGAAAATCATACAAAATAATAGTAAACCACAAATAGGCACTATTAAGGAGGTACAAGGAGTTTTAAATCAGAATAGGAAGACTGACCAGGAGAAAAAAATAGGATCCAATCATCCAGACTGTAAAGGTTTTCATAGTTGATATAGTTGAGCCTGAAGCTGTTTCATAGCAACTTATAGCAAAATTTGAAACAGTACATTACATAATTCTTATCAAAATTGGGGGAAAAAATTCATGCTGGTCACTCAGCAGGAAAAATTTTTGCCTTCTATTTAGTCCTAAAAAATGTTCATATCCTATTTTATTAAGAGTACTAAAATCAAATCTATATGCTCACAATCAATCCTTCCCAGAATCCTGCTTAGAATTCATCTCATCCTTACCTGTCTGATGCTTGCACAATCTATTATACTTTCTTCCTCTTTGTGAAAGTGGAATTAATTTATCTCTGGTCTCTGGTACTTTCAACAAATTTTATGAGTCCCCAGGGAGGTTCCAGGTGCTACTTAAAATCAAGAAGGAAACTTCATGAAAGAAAAAAAAGTCTTCTTACTGAAAATAATTGATGTGTGGGTTATGCATTCATTCAACAAATTTGAGCACCTACTATTCATGCAATTGAATGATAAGCTCAAACTTTGAATCGGTCTTTGAAAAAAATTAAAAGAAATTATGTTGCCATATTTCATAGAGAAAATAATATTGTTGAAATAAGTATTTTGAGAATTCAGACATTGGATTGTTTGTTTTGTCAGCAAATAAAAAAGAGAAAGCAGGGAATATTCACATTCTCATGGCCACAAGAGTACAGTGAAAAAGAAGCACTGTCACATTAGGCAAGTGTGGCAAGGGTCTTACTAAAATTGAAAACATTGCATGCTCTGCTTCTTTTCCAATTATGAAATATAACAAACAAAATAGTTCCTAAGGTACATATGTACAATTTAGAGAAAAATTGTAAAGCAAATACCCATGTAACTACCACGCTAGCCAAGAAAGAGACTATTGTCAACACCCTAGAAGCCCTCTTTGTGGCCCTTCCCCGGCACAAACCTCTCCACCCCAAAGAGTTAACCACTATCCTGGATTTTGTAATAATTTCTTTTTCATGTTGTGACCAATGTATACAACCTAAATAAAAGCATTTAATTTTGCCTGTTTTTGAACTGTGTATATTCTTTTATATTAGTACTACGAACATTCATGTGCCCTGGTGTATGTGTGCATTTTGTGTTGTTGGAGAATATTCCTAGGAATGGAACAGTCGGGACTTAGGGTATGTGCATCTTCAAATTTACCGAATAATGTCCATTTGTTTTCCAAAGTGGTGGTACCAATTTATACTCCCTACCCCGACCACTATTTGGTAGCGTAAGGTATTTTAATTTTGCCAGTCAGGAGGATATGTAATGTTATCTCCTTAATTTGCATTTTCTTCATGCCTAATAATGTTGAGCACTTTTTCACATGCGTATTGCACTTTGATATCCTCTTTTGCAAAGTACTTGTTGAAGAGCTTTGTCTATTTTTCTATTGGGTTGTAGTCTATCTTTTTTTATTGATTTTGTAGGAATTCACCACAAATTCTGGATTCTAGCACTTTGCTGGTTTTATGTGATATGAACAACTTTTCCCTCCCTGTGGCTTGTCTTTTTATTCTCTTTACCATGGTTTTTGAGGAGCAGAATTTCTGTTAATTTAATGTGGTCCAATTTATCAAAAATTTATCAAATTTTTCCTTTTTTATTAATTTTTTTAACCTTTTGAAAGAATCATCTTCTAGTCTTTATAATCTTGCCTAACACATGGAATTGGCTTTATGTATGATATGAATTAGGGAGAACAACTTCATTTTTATTCATATCAATATCCAGTGTCCTCAGCACCATTTATTGCAAAGACTGATCTTGCTCCACTCATCTGCAGTGCCATTTCCATTATGTTTCAGCGCCCATATATTAATATATTTATTTCAGGGCCCTGTACTTTGTTTCTGGTCTATTTATCTATCCCTTCAATAGACCACATTATCTTAATTATTGTAGCTTTAAAATTAGCTTTATTTTTGGTAGACCGAATTCTCCACTTGTTCTTGACTATTTCAGGCTCTTTGTAATTTCTGTAAATTCTTAGAATCGTTTTGTTGAATCCTATAAGAGTCTTTTGGGGATTTTGATCGGAATTACAAAAATCTCTAGATAAATGTGGGAAAATTTACATATTAACAATATTGAGTCTTTGAACCTGTGATTATAGTCTACTTCTCAATTTATTTAGGTCTGCTTGAATTTCTTTCAGCAACATTTTATTCATTTCTCTGTAAGGTCTTAAAAGTATTTTATTAGATTTATTCAGGATACTTTATATTTTTGAGGTAGAGAATCCCAGAAAATTCTGTTCCCCACTGTCCTTTGCAGCTGGCACAGACACATGACCCAGGCTTTACCAATCTGACTCACCCACAAATTTTAATGTAGACGTGAGCAACTTGAGGAAGATGCCCCACATGGAAAACATTATGTTGGCGAGGGCTATGGCAGAATGATTCAGCTTCGGAGGGCGGCCACAAGTTGATTTCCAGAGCAGAAATGGCATGAGTAGGGCGGTAATGGTTGAATGCATTTCTTTTTCAGGCAGCTGCATGGTTTTAACCATTGTTCCTGGAAGCATCCACGTGAGCTACCCAATATCCAGAGTCAGTTCTGCAGTTTGCAAGCAGTAACACCGATCCTGTTGCAAATGGAATATTTTTAAATGCAATTTTTAAAGCGTTTTCTTTCTAATATGTAAAAATATAACTCACTTTTATATATTGTTTTTATTCAGCAAAACCTCTAAATTCTTTTATCAATTTTATTTAGATTTTTAAAATAAATATACCCTTTATCTTCAAATAATGACAATTCTATTTCTTCCTTTCCAGTCCTTGTATCTTCTCCTGTCATCTCCTTTTCCTCATCTTTCTCTTCCTCCTTTCTCTTCTTTTCTCCCTCCTTCTTTTTCTTTAAATATTAGATAGAATTTGCGCTTGGAAGCACCTGGGCTTAAGTTGTCTTTGTGGGAAATTTTTCTGCTACCTAATTCAATTTGTTAAATGGTTTTCACTCCATTTTTTAAAAGTCTTCCTTAGTTTTGATACATTGCATTTCTTGATTTCATATAAGCTTTCAAATTTACTGCCCTAAAATTAGTCATATCTTCTTACTCTACGTAGCATCTATAATAATGTTCCTTTCTATTTCCTATTATTGGTTATTTGTACCTTCTCTCTGTTTTATTTTCTAAATCTTGCTAGCGATATGTCAGTTTTATTGGTCTTACAAAGAACCTTTCTGTTCTATGTTTATTTTCTGTTTCATTAGAATTTTTATTGCTTCCTTCTTTTAAAATTTATTTGCTCTATGAATGCTTAGCTCTTTAAATTTTCAGTCCTCCTTCTTTTCTAACATATACATTGAAATTTTCCTTTGAGTCCTGCTTTAGCTGTATCTCAAGTTTGATATGTCATATTATGTTAATTTTTAGCATAAAATATTTTATAACTTCTGTTATGAGTTATTCATTGGTTCATGGGTTATATAAAGTATTTATAAGTCCCCAAGATATAAAGATTTCCTAGTTATATTTTTGATATATATTTTTAGCTTTATTGCATTGTGGTCAGGGGATATGCTCTCAATGAGTACAATTCATTAAAATACATTGGGCATACATTATTGCCCTATTTTGTTCAATTTATAAACATTTTCTATGTATGTTTGAAAATAATATGTATTCTGCATCTGTCAGGTAGAGCACTATATACAAGTTAAGATTGTTACTTGTGTTGTTAAAATTTTGTGTATACTTAGAAATCATTTTTCAACTTCTACCAACTACTGAAAGAATTATGTTAAATCTGTTGCCATGATTTTTAGGTTTATTTATCCTTTTATTAACAATTTTAGACTTAAACATTTTGAGGTCATATTATTGGATGAATAAAATTTTAAAGCTGTTATATCTTTTCTGGTAAATTGAATGTATTTTCATTAAAGAGTGACTTTTTTTTAATCATTACTAAAGCTTTTTGCTCTAAAGCTATTTTAACTGGTATTAATATAGCTATATTACCTTTCTTTTGGTTAATATTTGCTTTGGGTATATATTTCCATCTTTTTAATTTTAATCTTTCTCTATCCTCATATAAGCAGAATTATTCCCCTAATTTCTCAGTTTAAAATTTTTTAGCTGGGACATTTAATATTTTTACATTTAATGGGATTACTGATATACTGTGATTACTGGTGGATTTAAATCTACCAGTATATTTTGTGTTTTCTATATGTTCCACTTATTCTATATTTCTTTTCTCTTTTATCTTTCCTCTTCTTTCTTGTCTTCTTTTAATTATTTTATTTATTTTATTTTACTAGAGACAGGGTCTCACTCTGTCTCACTCTGTTGCCCAGGCTGGAGTACAGAGGCACAATCATAGCTCGCTGTAGCCTTGAATTTCTGGGCTCAAGCTATTCTTCTTCTGCCTCAGCCTCACCTGTAGCTGGGACTACAGGTGCCCACCACCACGCCCAGCAATTTTTTTTTTTTTTTTTGTAGAGATGAGTTCTTGCTATGTTGCCCAGGCTGGTCTCAAACTCCTGGCCTGAAGTGATCCTCCTGCCTCGGCTTCTCAAAGTGCTGGGAGTACAGGCTTGAGTCACCATGCCCAGCCTCTTGCCTTCTTTTGGACTGATTTTTTAAAATTCCATTAGTTCAGAAGTTTCTATTCTTTAAGTGGTTACCCTAGAAATTAAAACATGCATATTTAGCAAACCTCTAGAATTAATCAATTCCTTCCAGACCACACAAGGAAATTAGAGCAGTTTATTTCATTTTTGTCTCTGATAATTCATATATTATGTTTCTTCATTCTATTTTTTAATCCCACAGATCAGTAATATTGTTTTGCACAGACTATGTTCATTTCTAATTACTCATATATCCACCATTTCTTAGCTTTTCAACCCATTTTGTACCTCAGACTGTCATCTGCTATTATTACCGATCTATTCAAAGTGCATCCTTTAGAACTTCTTTCTAATCTGGACTGATTTTGGTTCATGCATTCTGTATTGGTTTGCCTGGAAAACGTCTTAAACTTATTCTTATTTTTACACTATATTATGCAAGTTTTAGGATAGGGGTTGGCATTTATTTTTCCCAGCACATTGCAGATATCATCTCCCTGTCCTCTGGATTCCCCTGATGTTCCAGAGCAATCAGCTGTCAGTGACTACTGCTCTTTGAAGGTAAACTGTCTTGTTTTTTTCTAGCTACTTTAAAGATTTAGTCTTTGTGTGCAGAAACTACATGCAGTTTCACTCTGTTGTGTTTGGTGGGATTTCTTTTTGTTGATCTTATTTGGGAATCACAATTCAAAATCTGTGAATTGGTGTTTTTAGTTAGTTTTGGAAAATTCTTAACCTCCCCGCATTCTTCCTTCTAGCTCTCTGATTAGATATAGATTAGAACTTCTCACTCTGTCCTTCATGTCTCTTAACTTCACTTCCATATTTTCTATATTTTTATCTCTATGCTGCAGTCAATATAGCTTTTTCTGGCCTAACTTCCAGTTATATAAATCTTTCTTCAGCTATGTTTAATTGGCTCTTAAATCTTCCTGATAGGTCTTAAAGTTTGGAAAATGCATGTTTCATGTTTACAAGTTCTATTTGATTCTTTTTTAATCTTCTAGATCATTTTTAATAATTTTCTTCTTCTCAGCAGTTACTTTTAAGTTTCTTCATTTCAACAGAGTAAGCCTCTTTAAAAAAAATACTCAACTGATAATTCTTATATCTGGAGTCCTCATGGCTCTTCTCTGTCTGCTGTTGTTTTCTGCTAGCTTTCAATTATAGCATTTTGCTTCCTTGTGTACTTACTAAAATTTATGTAGGCTGATCACTGTCCTTAAAATATTATTTGTGGTATTCTAAATCTAGCATAGAAGAGCCTTCCTCTAGGAAGAATTTGTATTTTCTTCTGTAAGATGTCTAAAAAGGCATTTCCACCAGGTACAGGCTTGTACCACCAGGTGATGTGATGTGAATGTGGACTGTAAATCCTTAGAGGGCTGGATTTTGGTTTCAATTTCACAAGGATGAGGTTTTTTGTTTTGTTTTTTGTTTTTTTTTTAAAAATCCTTCCTGGCTCTACTTCATGCTGAAATAACTTTCCTTTAAGTCCCTTGGGCTAGAAGTGAGTTAACTTCTAATTCACCCTTACTCTCTCTTTTTTTTTTTTTTTTTTTGGAGACAGAATCTCGCTCTGTTGCCTGGGCTAGAATGCAGTGGCATGATCATAGTTCACTGCAACCTCAATCTCCTGGGCTAAAGCGATCCTCCTCCCTCAGCCTCCCAAAGTGTTAGGATTATAGGCATGAGCCACTTGCCCAGCCCATCCTTGTTCTAATGTATAGCCTCTTTAGGATCCGGCTGAGCATGTTAAGGGTCTCCTTCAGTGGTCATCAGACTTTGATCTCCATCTCTAGTGCCAGAAGACCATCAAAAAGGATAATGGTGAATCACACGTTGGTCTTAAAGGCCTGCAAAGGAATAACACAAAACAGTTACCTCTGCTCATATTTTACTGTCCAAAGCAAGTCATGTGGCCACACCAACTTCAAAAGGTTGGGAAATACAAGGCTGAGCATATGGGTGCTCAGACAGAGAGAACTTGAAATGTTGGTAAACACCCCTAATGACTAACACACTTGTCAACTCTTCAATGCTTTAGAGGAGGTGTTTTTAAAAATATATTTCCAGTATTTGAAATTGTTTTTAGAAGAAAAGTTGGCTCAAATAACCCTTTTTCCATAATTATGTCCCCCTTAATGCCTACGGATATACAATGAGTCTTGGTCAAATCTGTCTTGGTTACACGTCTCTTCCTTTCCCATCAACAGTCTCAAGGTATTAAAAAACAAGTTGGTGGCTCTCTAAGATATTCAGCTCTTCAACGACAAAAATATAAACTTTAACCATATTATTTGTTATACCACAAAACTCATTTAACAGTTATTTTAAGAAACTTTATTTGTTCTCTTAGGCTGTTAAATATATTTGTTAAAGGAAATTGATTTTGCTCACAAGCCTTAAATGCACTCACCAAGTCTTGAGTTAATTAACCCATAACTCTCTTTAATTCACAAGCCTAATATTAATTAACCCACTACTTTAAGTATACCAAGTGGTTTCTTTCATTAGCAAGAAATACCATATTCTAGTGAAAATTTTTCTCTCTGCAGTCTGCTTGAAATAAAGAGCAACTCTGGCAGATTTGGGTTCAAACACAATATGAAGATTCTTTGTTCTCCTTGAAGGTCAAGGACTTTTGAATCCATAGAAGATATAGAATAAAAAAGACAGGTAGGGCCCCAGATCTCATGGAGCTGACATTCTAAAGCATGGGTTAGCAAACTATGTGCTGCAGACCAAATCTACTCTCTCTGCCCTTGTCAGCTGCCTGGATGTCCATGCCCAGAGTAACCTTAGAAACCACATGTGAAAATGGCATCTCTCAGCCTGGGCCTTGGAACGACAGAAGGGAGGCAGAGACTCCCCCACCATGAATGGGAAGCAAAATTCTATTGAATTAAGGCATTCACATTTCAGTAATATGGACATACACACAGGGTTATGAATGGTGGATCTGAAGATACACTGGGATAGACGCAAGAGGAGAAGCAGCAGCAAGTGACAGGTTTTGGGGAAAGCATAACAGACATGTATGAGCCACTAGGTCCAATAGACAGCTGGCCGGATCTGCCTGGAGCTCAGGTGAGGGTTCCTGGCCAGAGAGAATAGATCTGAAGTTGTTATTTTTCTAAAGGTAATTACAGCCATTCAGGAATAGGATGGCTCACAAAGCGGCTAAACGTTTCTTTTCTCTCTAGACACAAAGCTGATGTTCAGAGCCTCATTGTGGTGCCCCAGGCACCTGTGAAATCATTATCTATTCTGATGAGTGCTTTTTGTTGCCCTATGAATGTATGAGAAGGCACATATTTCCTTTGGAAATGTGGAGTGATTTCTTCCTTTCATTACCAGGCCCCAAAGTGAAGAGGTGAAAGGATGGCCTCTGACTCTGCTTCCTACTAAGTGAATACTAACGAGAACAACTCCCCTTCAAACAACAGCAGATGCAACCAGCCAGCAACTAGTGCCACTGCAGGACCAATGGAGGGAGTCAGGTTAAGGATTCAGCCAAATTTCTGAAAATGTTCTTCTCCCTGCAGGAATTCTACTATTGGGATGAGTGACAGTGTCAGTCAAACAAAATTTTCTTATCAATACAATTCGGGCTTTTTGTTTGTTTGTTTTGGTATGTGAGTTTGGGGGAAGGGAGAGTGATGTTAGGCATCACTACTGTACACATGCCTCTACCTTAAATTAATCTACATCTCTTTATTTCAGCTGCCGTAGAGGTCTCTATGAAGAACTGTGTCCAATATTGCAAATGAACTCCAAAATACATATGTTGCAAATGCACCTAAGCCAATTTTGTTATTCAATGATTAAGTGCTTTTGGAAATACTAGTAGCCTCTGGTAATTAGAGGATATAGATGCTACAGGCCTCTTCACCTCTAATATTGCTCTCAGATGGTAAGTTTCAATAAAAGCAATTCTCTGACCAAATTTTGCCATAGGTACACTAGTTATTAGTGTACAGGCACAGAACAGTCCTATAGCCTGCTTCTGTAAGCACAGTAAAGTCCTGCTCTCTGTTTTTAAGCACTTCTATAAGTACCTGCCTGGAAACTTCAGTCTGAGACTGGTACCATGATATCCTGAAGCTTTCTAGTCAGATGGGGATGACATGGTCCTCTATTAAGTGGAGAAAAACAGGATCAAAGAGAATTATAGATTTGGGGCGCCCTTCTGAAGGTTTTGGGCTGCAGGGCTTGCTGAATTTTTGCACCTCCCTCATGTAAAATCTTTCTCCCCCACCACATATCTAGAACACCACTCATTCATTAATAAAAATTATTTCTAGCATGCCTTATCTCTGGTATAGATTTGGGTAACAATATTTGAAAGGTTTCCTATCCATGTGTGCAGTGTGAATTCCTGATTCGTTTTCTCCAAATGCCAACTAACCTCTCTTAAAGTATAGATCAGGGTTAGCCTGGACATGGATTTATACCATACTATTTACACTAAAGTATTTAAAAATAAATTACCATATAGAAAATATAATATATTGTATATTTAAAAAGTATAAAAGCCTCACGAAGTCATAATCAAAGTTCCCATCAAAATGGATGATTTTGGCCATTGATGGCAGTACAAAAATGCACCTCCCCTGTCCCATACCACAAATTAAAATTTGCCAAAAAAAAGAGTATGATACCTTAAACAAAATAAAACATTCCATCGGCATACATATCACTTATTTTAGACATGATATCCAAAGGAAAGGACATGAAACTATAGATCCTGGCATGCCATCCTACCAACTTGCTTCTCAACCCCCAAAGACTATTGGTGGGAAGGGTTAAAATAATTCCGCAGAGACTCATTTCTGCTATACTAAGTACAGCACTATTTTTTATCCACTATTTTGGAAGAGGAAAATAATTTGTATTAGTACATTTTGTTGACAGTATGTAGGAGTTCCTTGTCAGTAAATGAGAATAGCACCCTTTAATTTCAAAAAATAATGGATAAAGTTTTGTTGGCACAGCTGTAGGTAGGAAAGTTCTAAAAGTATGTCCTATTTACCACTTAATAAGGAAGTAAACTTATTTTCAGGATAATAAGTTGTGCTAACAGTCATATGGTATAATGTTGATCTCCCTTGTAGTATTTAAGATTTTGAGGTAGGATATCTCTGGACCTACAGTATAACTCAAATATGATTCAAGGCTCCAGAAAGAAACCTGAAGCAAACAGAGCCCTGAGGGACAGGGGTGGTGATCTTATTTTGAGACATTACAATGAGGTTCATTTTGATGGCTTGAAATGGCTCAAACACTTTCTTATTCTTCTCACCAAAGTTGAGGAGCCCTTTCCTAACAATCTAGAACACTCAAGGAGATCTGGACTATTTTTACATATGCTTACTTTATTCCTGCATCTTCTCAATTGTTTCTTCCTTATGTTTTCCATTTTCCTTTCCCACTTGGTGAGCTTTGGCTTTCCATTCCAGGATCTTTTTGCATCTCTGTCCAGCTTTAGCCTAATGATAACCACCCTGGTGGGGCAACGCCCGCATGGATGGCATGCCCTTAGCCTTCTCCTGCTACATCCACTGAATGTAGATGGCATATGTCTTCCTGTAAACCTGGACCACTTTGCCAATCTGCTGAGCTTTATAGTGTCCCGTCACAACCTGAACTTCATCATCCTCTCAGATGGACATGGATTGAACAGTATACTTCTGTCTCAGCTCTTTGGAAAGAGGGGAAGATATAATCTTCCTATGAATATGGGAAGGTGCATTGAAATGCCTTTTAGGGTTCTTGCTTTAGTCAGAAGTTACAAAGGGATCAAATTTGTTAACAGAAAAAAAATGAAACTCTGTAAAATAATTTAAAGAGGTTTATTCTGAGCTGAATGTGTATGACTGGCCCAGAGCACATGGCCTCAAGAGGTCCTGAGAAAATGTGCCCACAGAAATCAGGTTACAGTTTGGTTTTATACATTCACGGAGACAGGAATTACACGTAAGATGGTAAGTCAATATGTGGAAGGCGTACATTGGTTTGGCTCAAAAAGGTGGGACATCTCAAAGGGGATGGTGAATGTGCAGGTTTAAAGATTCTTTGATTTGTAATTGGTTAAAGAAATGAAGCTTTGTCTAAAGGCTTGGGATATTTTAACTTAAGGATGTAAGCCACCAAACATTTACCTGAAACTCAAATGATCTGTTAGGTAAATGGATGGCCTGCAGGTATGCTTTAAGCTTTGTCTTGAATGGAACTTAGGCCCGTTAATGATTTAGTAACCTACTGTTACAAAGGGTGACTCCAAAAGGAAGGGGGCATGATGAGGCATGTCTGACCTCCCTTCTCCTCATGGCTGGCAACTCAGCTTTAAGGTTTTTCTGGAGTCACCTTGGCCAAAAGGGGGCCCATTCAGTCAGATGGGGGGAGCTTAAGATTTTATTTTAGTTCACGAATTTCATTTTGGCCACTGTGGTTTCACTTTAGCATTGGCTGGAAAAGGGAAGAGGTGACTATTTTTATAGTAATTAGTCTGGTTGTGAGAAGGCAAGAGATGTCTCTTAGTTTATGTTTAATGTTTGCCTTAATGAGGCAGGGTAATCTGAGCCCACTCCTTCCTTCTCCACATTAGAGGCTGAATAGATGGCCTACCTGGTAACCCCATCAGGTCACCCCAACTGATCCCTGAACCTCACCTCTCAGAAATCTGAAGCAAACATTTTGGGGGTGAATATGGGGTAGTTCTTATACATTTGAATAATGTATGATGAGAAATTGTAGCAAGTTTATTGTACCCTTTCAACCCATGTATCCAATTACACCACAAAGGGCAAGGTAAAAGAGCGTGTTTTATTTTCAAGAATCAGTAGGGAAATATGTTTAAAATTGGTTGTGCATACTCTACAACAAGCAATCTAAGCTCTTTTCCCCAGAAAATGTGTTTCTGGGAAAAACATATTCCTGTGTTCTTTATAATCGTGATGGCTGATTGCTGTATGAACATGCAAGAAGCTGCAATAAAAATGGGGGAACAGATGCTAATATCACCTCCAACACTGCCCTACATAGGCAAAAATGTGAACATGATTAGTCTATTAATAATTGCAAATTGTGCTATATGCATGTGTTACCAGAAATTTTTAAATTGCACATATGTATTTTTTATATATAGTATGTATGTGGGTGATAATCCTGTTGTAGTTTGGCTGAAGGGGAAAAATAAGGCACTGTGGTGTTGACATTGCAAGGCTATCATCCATCTTGAGGGAAATGCTTAGATGCTTATAATAACAGAACTGAAGAGAAACACAGATTATTAAGAATATGACAGATGAGGGTAAAAGTACAGTGTTTAGGGAGGATGTGTCCAACAGCCCTGAGGGTTTGGTTGAGGCAGAGCTGCTGGCTAATTATTCATTTACATATTTGCTACCATAGAGGCTCCAGTGCCTGGAACAGAGAGGGTGTCACTGAAGCACATGTATCATTCGTCAGCCTGTGATACAGTCTGCTGAGGGGCTGCCCAGCTCCCTGAGATATAGGGATGCTTTGTGCAGTCTCCCCAGACAAGTCATCTGAAACATGAGACTGTGAAAAAGAGGCAGGAGCTTTAGAGGAATCTCAAGTAGCCAAGAGTAATGATGGGAAGGTTTTATAATAAATTTTTTGAAAGAGGAATTAGGGGCATCCAGATGGGGGCAGAAGAGGTCAAACTTTCACTATTCGCAGACGATATGATATTATACATAGAAAACCCCAAAGATTCAACCAAGAGATTACTGGAATTGATAAATGAATTCAGCAAAGTCTCAGGATACAAAATTAGTACACACAAATCCATAGCCTTCATATATGCTAATAACAATCAAGCTGAGAAACAAATTAAAGATGCAATACCTTTCACAATAGCAACAAAGAAAATTAAATATTTAGGAACATATCTAACTAAGGAGGTCAAAGACCTATATAGAGAGAATTATGAAACACTGAGAAAAGAAATAGCAGAGGATGGAAATAGATGGAAAGCCCTACCATGCTCTTGGATAGGCAGAGTCAACATAGTAAAAATGGCTTTGCTACCTAAATTAATTTACAGAATCAATGCAATCCCTATCAAAATACCAACATCATTTTTTGCCGATCTAGAAAAAATAATTCTACGCTTCGTGTGGAACCAGAGAAGACCCCGTCTAGCCAAAGCAATCTTAAGCAAAAAGAACAAATTGGGAGGCATCTATCTACCAGACTTCAAACTATACTACAAGGCTATAGTAACCAAAACTGCATGGTATTGGCACAAGAACAGAGATGTAGACCAATGGAACAGGACTGAGAACCCAAATATAAAACCAACCTCATACAGTCACCTGATCTTTGACAAATTCCAGAAAAACATACACTGGGGAAAAGATTCCCTATTCAACAAATGGTGCTGGGAAAATTGGATGGCCATATGTAGAAGACTGAAACTGGACCCACACCTCTCACCTCTCACAAAAATCAACTCACAGTGGATAACAGATCTAAACCTAAGACATGAAACCATAAGAATTCTCGAAGAAAACGTTGGAAAAACTCTTATGGACATTGGCCTAGGCAAAGAATTTATGAAGAAGACCCCCAAAGCAATCACAGCAGCAACAAAAATAAATACATGGGACCTGATCAAATTGAAAAGCTTCTGCACAGCCAAGGAAACTATCACTAGAGAGAACAGACAACCTACAGAATGGGAGAAAATATTTGCATGCTACACCTCTGATAAAGGGCTGATAACCAGAATCTATCCAGAACTTAGGAAAATCAACAAGAAAAAATCAAACAACCCTATTAAAAAATGGGCAAAGGACATGAACAGAAACTTTTCCAAAGAAGACAGAATAATGGCCAGCAAACATATAAAAAAGTGCTCAACTTCTCTAATCATCAGGGAAATGCAAATCAAAACCACAATGAGATATCACTTAACTCCAGTGAGATTGGCTCATATCAAAAAATCCCCCAACAACAAATGTTGGCGGGGATGTGGACAGATAGGAACACTCATACACTGCTGGTGGGACTGCAAATTAGTACAACCTCTATGGAAAAGAATATGGAGATACCTCAAAGAATTAAAAGTAGAATTACCATTTGACCCAGCAATCCCACTACTGGGTATTTATCCAAAAGAAAAAAAGACATTTTATAATAAAGACATCTGCTCTCTAATGTTCATAGCAGCACAATTCACAATTACAAAGTTGTGGAAACAACCCAGGTGCCCATCAATACACGAGTGGATCAATAAAATGTGGTATATGTATACCATGGAGTATTACTCAGCAATAAGGAACAACAGTGAATTAACACATCTGGTATTATCCTGGTCGGAGCTAGAACCCATTCTTCGAAGCGAAGTGTCGCAGGATTGGAAAAACAAGCACCACTGGTACTCACCATCAAACTGGTACTAACTGATGAGCACTTACATCACACAGGGCAATAACATTCATCAGAGGGCGGGCGGGCGGGAGGGGGGTGGAAGGGATGGGAAAAACTCTCACTGAATGGATGTGGGGAGCACAGTTTGGGGGATGACCACGATTGTGGCTCTGACACGGGCAGAACAGGGGCAATGTGTATGGCCGAAGTGTTGTACCCTCATGATATTCTGAAATTTAAAAAATAAATAAAAATAAATAATAAATAATAATAAATTTTTTAAAAGAAACTGAGAATTTCTATGTGAAATCTTCATAGGGCAGAGTATGACTACACATTTTATTTTGGAAATCCAAACCAAACACTATCTTTTACAGACCCCTAGCATGTGGGAGTGATCACCAGGAGTTTTCAGAGACTTACAGACAGAGCTCGGCCCAGAAGTTCACATCCAGCTCCAGTTGTCAAGAGAGGGTCTAAACAGCCCATTGACCTCACACATGTTCAGGCTATGGAATCCCTTGTTGCAGACTATTATGAGTTTGTTGGTGATAGATTGATGAAGACAACATGAACCAGAGGTCACGTGGAGAGTCAGAATCTGTTCTTCCTACTCAGACAATTCATTATAATAATCAGCATCTTGTGAATTTTAATCACATAGAGGCTCACACATGTTTTTGCTGCAGCTCTTAGGCAGTGTTGCATAAGGTAGGACACTGCTGGTGCAGGCAGGGTTATGTCACAAGGTCAGGGGTCTTCCTTTCAGAAAAAAGATACAGAGGAGAGGTGGGGAATTATTTGAGGTACCTTTGGATGCAGCTGTTAATGTGACCATGGTGAACAGGAACACTCTGTTTCTGGGAGGTCAGCAATGCCCTCAAATTGTTTTTGTACTTTTATACTCTGATCATTATAACAGAATGATGGAAGTTTCTGGGATGACTCATATTGGTGGTGAACACTGTGTAACATGTAGAATAAACACCAGTGTAATTGCAAACATCCAGAATGATGCAGCTGTCAGTCATTGCAGCATGAGAAGTGACCTACACTGCTTCTCCCTGCCCTCAGCTCTTTCAGAATGGCACAGTGGAAAGACAATGACACCAAGCTTAGCTTTCTAGGAGAGACACTGAGTGGTGTGTGCTTTTGAATGTGAGGTTTGTCAAAAAAGAATCAGATCTGATTTTAAAATTGTAGAAGTTTATTGTGCACACAAAAGAACAACTGGGAAACTGAGGACCTTCTGACCAGAAGTGGTTCGTGACTGGCTGTTATACATTAATTTTCTTTGTTAATCTATCTCTAGCTGATTGTTTCAATTTCACTGAATCATGCTGATAGACATAAAGCTTATATTTTGTGTTTCATGTATGATTAGGGCTAGTGTTTCAGGGAAATCAGGATGTCTTTGGTATTGGCTACACGGCTATGGGCGGTTGGCCTTGGGGTGGATCTAAACTGGAGCGTCCATTTTAATGTATTTATTTTTTTAACAATTGCCCCCTTTGGGTCATTCTCTCAGTTGAACTGAGAGTGTGACCAACTATTTATGTTACTCTCTTGGTCACCACATGTTTTCTTTTCTGCAGACATTCATAGGTCACAAACTAGAATCTCCGCAGGTTCTTTCCATGATTCTCGTCCTTGTGGTCTCTGTCGCTCAGTCCTCACAGAGATCACCTGCAGAGTCCGTGGCTCTCACGAGCAGTTATGACTCTTGCGAGGATATAACACACGAGGTATATCATCATTATGATTAATAGGGGGATAATACCAACAGTTTGAAAAATACCCTGGGTATTAATTACATATATTAATTGGAACATGTGGAGGGCTGTTCTGATGGGTAAATATCTTTGTTTTGGGATCACCTAAATACTTTGAATGTACACAAGAAACCAGGCTACATACCTTGTATTAAATTATGCAACACACATGTTCAAATGAAGTTAGAGGGAGAGCTTTAGGACCAATTTTAATAATATTTAAATGTATTTATGACTGTTGATTTTCAAGACTGTTTATTACCCACAATCAAAGTCTTAGGGTGAATATGTCATAGGAGACAGGTACTGGGTGACAGAGTGCTCTGTGCCTGATGCCCTGGGAAGGATGTGGATATCTATAGAGCCTCACTGTCCTTCCTCTGCATTTTCATTCTGTGAAGTTAAACACATTTCCACAGGCCTTGGGTTTTCTAGGGAATACGGGACATGTCCCTCATTTTTAAAAAAATGTTTCAGAATCAGAAATACATGGGTCTCATGATAGCTCTGAAATATTATAGCTCAGTCAGATAAAGCCAGCTGATAGAGGAGAGATTTTACAGTGGTATAAAAAGAATAAGTCGTTTGATCCATAGATAAGGTTGTGGCACTGTGGGTAAGAAGACTATATAGAATCTGAATATGGCTGATATTCTATATTATAAAGACATTACTGAGATGACCTGTATATATCTTTTCAAATATATGTTCAGTAAGAGTGACTTTTGTGAGGCTGAGCCTTAACTGTTACTACATGCATGCTGGCTTTGTTACTCCCTGACAGCACTTCTGCATGGAAGCATCATTCCATCTTAGTCATCCAAGGGCTGAGGTTTCTGGCCAGGAGTGCCAGGAGGACATTTCCATATGCCCTGCCTATGTCATCAATGGAGTATCAACCTAAGTAACAAACAGAGAGAGACTCTCTAAAAGAAAATGATATTTACTCAGGAATAGGGCATTGCAGTGGGAATATGAATGCCATAGTAAAATAACTATGTGCATATTCAGGGAGGTAAAGGAAGACAAAGGTTTTTAAAGGAAAAATTGAGGGGATTACATAATTGTTTTGAGATGATTATTTTTGGCTACAAGGATCAGTAACAAGAGTGGCACCAGTATGAGTTTGGACAGGCAGTTGCTGGGTAGATGTCCTTGCAGAAGTATTTTTTTGTGTAAGGTTGTGACAGCTTTTGTGCAAGGTTGTGGTTTTTGCAGAGCTTTTGTGATAGTTTATGTTATCAGGCACTTATGCAAGAGAACTCTCCCTACATGGCCTTTCTTGGCTCTATTTGTAAGGTTTTTGTTTTTGTTTTTGTTTTTGTTTTAACACAAGTGACTCCATTTTGATTCTGACAACTTTCACAGGAGCCAGAGTGGCCTGTGAATTTAATGACTATCCTCTTCCATGGTTTCTATTTTTTTTACCTGCTTTGCTATAGTTTGGATATTTGACCCTCTAAATATCCTGTTGAATTTGATCCCCAATGTTGGGTGTGGGGCCTAATAAGAGGTGTTTTGGTCATGGGGGTGGATCCTTCATGAATGGCTTGGTGCCATCCTCACAGTAATCAGAGAGTTCTTACTCTGTTAGTTCCTGTGAGAGTTGGTGGGTAAAATGAGCCTGGCACCTCCCACCCCCTCTCTTGCTTCCTCCCTTGTCGTGTGATCTCTGCACATGCTGACTCCCTTTCCCCTTCCACCATGACTGGAACCAGTCTGAGCCCCTCACCAGAAACAAATATTGGTGCCATGCTTCTTGTAAAGCCTGCAGAACCATAAGCCAAATAAACCTCTTTTCTTTGTTAATTCCCTAGCCTCAGGTATTCCTTTATAGCAACACAAATGGGCTAAGACATGCTTTAAAGAGGGGAGCCACAGTGTTGTGACTGGATTGGAACAATCTGTGAGGTGATTTATGCTAGGACTATGGTCAGTTCCATTCTCTCCTGAGCCTCCCTTCAAGACTGGTTTCCTAAGGCAGATGAATTACTCTTGCCTCGGGAACCCAAGGATCCCTCTTTTGGGGGGTTGAATAAATGCTATCTGCTTACACCAGTGGTTCAAAGACTGGTGAGACAGTGCCCAATGCTGAAGGTACAAGTTTATATTACTTTCAGGAATAAGGTAAAGTACACCTACATATTAATTGTGGTAATTTTGCAGATGTTCAAAACCATCATTTTGATCTTGAAAAAGCCAAACTGTATTCACTCTAATGGACTTGTGTTCCTGCCCTGCTCTCAAGGGTTGGTGGAAAGGCAATATTTATGCTCTACTTTACCCAGGCTAAGATCTGTCAATAAACTCCTCTAAGTTTATAAAGCAGGAAAGTGTGCTGTAGGAGTAAATGTAGTGCTGCAAGTGGCTGATAACATTCCTGAGGTTTGTGAAGTTTGGCATTTTAAAGACATTTCCATACAGCCTTTTGGTGATTATGTTCACCAACTCCACCATTAGCAGGAAGCTCTAGTTTCCCAGCTGGGGTGAGATTATCAGACAGTAAACAGAATATATTGAGGGTTATTACTTTAAAGAGCAGCTGCTTTGAACCCCCAGGATATTAATAAGATTGCTGCTGGAGAGGTAAAGGTGAACTATGGCCAAATCTTTCCAATACCACTTCAGAGAAACATCTAGGAGCTTTTACCTTTTTTTTTTCTTTTCTTTTTTTGCATTGTCCTAGATTCTGAAGTCTTCACCTTCTTAATACATACCCTCTTGAAAATTGAGAGGTGATGATGTGGCTTTAGTTTGTTGGAAGGATGCCAAAGACCCCACATGAACTGTAGGGAGCATCTTCGGGGCCTGCTTTACTGCAGCATACATAGAGAGCAGGAGTCTTTAGCATGCCCGGCCCCGAGACTGTCAGCATCACAGAGGACTGGGACTCTTCTCCAGGTAATTACTGTGGGGAACATGCTAGTGAATTGCCACCTCGGCATCACACTGAGAGTTATTTCGGCAGACCCCAAGTACTATAGCTGTAAGACACAATGTTGCTCAAGATAATGGTATCACACTGAACACTGGGAAAGGGCAGCGAAGTCAATTTTGACAAGTTAGAGAATGAGCCCTCAAGCTTTGTCGTGCAGCAGCGGGCCATCATAGTGAAGGATAAAGAAAAAAGTGAGAAGGAAACTCTGCAAGGTGGCCCTACTGTGTGAGTATTATGACTTTAAAGCATCCTCTTCTGGCTGCTGAATCCTTTGGAAGGCAGTGATATACTAACCAAGCCCTTTATTTCTTGGAAAAGCTTTGCGGGTGTGTATGTATGTGTAACAAATCTAGTGGCAAATAGAAATAAGATGTTATCAGAGATTATTTTTTAATTCAATTGTCTGGTGCTGGCAGTCTTTATACAGCCAGCTGTATCTTATCTATGAAGGCCTTCCTGCAATATTTAATAATGCAGGGAGGTGGTTCTATGCACATGTTAGTGTAGATAATTATAAAGATCAAAATAGGCCTTTACCAAGTATGTCATGCAAACAACATCATGATCCTTAACCTTATTCTAAATATATTCTGGCCAGGGCAAGGGAAGCCACACTATCAATATAATCACAAAATACATAATTCTTTTTACCACCTGGCTAAGACAAAATACAAATACCTGCATAGGCTGGATAAATATACTCCATCTGTGCTTATTTCCTTCTGGAAGCCTGCATTGGTGCCACCTAGTTGACCCTGCAGAGACCTCCAGGTAAATTAAATACACCTAAGATTCCTTGATATATTGCTTCCTTAACAAACTCTCATGGAAAGCGGTGTCTTTGCACCCAATTGGCTGGCTCTGAGTGTCTCAAGGAAATGTTCATTCTGGGAAGCTGAAAGGAAGGTAATTTTCCAGCAGCTTGTAGTCACATGCCTTTGTGCCTCGCAAACTCAGCAACGTCTGATGGTGCACGAAGGAATCTGGATCTATTGCAATTACTTATGTGGGCATCCCCAAAACAAAACAAAGCTAGAAATAATCTAATTTCTGTAATCTCAGGGATTACCCTTGACACAATGAAGGGTAAAAGCTATCGACCCAAGCCAGATCTGCAGTTTTTTAATTGATATATTATAGATGTACATATTTTGGGGTACATGTGATATTTGATACATTGATGTAATGTGTAAAGAGCAAGTCAGGGTAATTGGGATATTCATCACCTTAAATATTTATCATTTCTTAATGCTAAGAGCATTCAAATTACTCTCTTCTAGTTATTCTGAAATGTCCAAAGATTAATGTTAACTATAGTCACTCTACTGTAGATCTGAGTGTTAAACAAAGGTGGGCACTGACTAAAAGAGCAGTGAGACAGTAAGATTCTTCAATTCAGCAAGTTCTATTGCCCCTCTGGTTCTGAGACTTCCGACCACTTGTAAGTGGAATATAACAAGAAGTTGTATCTGGCAAATGAATTGTCGTCAGATGAAACAAATGAGGAACATACTTCCCCTACAGAGGAAAATAGGATTATTACTTTGACCCGTCATCTAGGCCTGTGCCATTCAATTCAGTAACCACGAGTTACATGGGGTCACTGAGTGCTTGAAACGTGGCTGGTCCTAAGTAAGATGTGCTGTAAGTGTAAAATACACACCAGATTTCAAAAATATAGTATTTTTTTAAAAGTAAGTAAAATATTCCATTAATGATTTTTTACAATGATTACATATTGAAATGACATTTTTGTATATTTGATTAATGAAAAAATATCATTACACTTAATTTCATCTGTTTCTTTTTACTTTTTAAATGTGGCTACTAGAAAATTTTCAATTACGTGGGTGACTTGCATTTGTGACTCACATTTATATTTTTACTGGACAGCACTGATCAAGAAATTCCCTGCTCTGTCTTCAATAGAGTGGGAAAGATAAAGTCTGCAGCTGTGCTTAACACCAGCCCTCGACTAGTAGTGAAGTCAAACACAGGAAATGCTTAGATTTGTCTTTCTTGAAGGTCAGTGCATATCAGCTGCCCATCCTGCTTGCTGGGAGCACCAAATTTGGTCTGCATCTGCAGAAATCTTAGACAATGTGAACTGATACTATAGAGAAAACCCAGAACTCCTACTGGACAAGATGCACCCACTTAAGTAGTGGCTATGAGGTCAGGGGAGGGCTATAGAGGTGTGTCTTGTGTGCCATTGCTGACCTAGATTGCTGTGCCATGCAACGTGGCATATGCAAGCACCAGCCCAGAGAGGAACAAACCATCGTGGCGTAACCATATTCGCAGGCTTTACCAAGCAGAAAAACGTACGCGATCGAGGCACGGAAGGATGTGCAGCTTCCCAAACAGGCCTGTCTGGTGAATCTGGGAAAGTAAAAGATGCTCCCAGTTGGTAAGAAGGGAAAAGCTTGGCTTATTTTGTAAAAGGAAAGAGAATTTTTATGCATCCTGCTTTTCTTCTTTTAAAAGAACGTGAAATAAATTTCTCATTAGTATGGAGAAAGGTATGAGTTCAGGGAAAAGGTGACAAATTGCATATAAGAAAACACAAACACAAAATAAACAAAATACCATGAGCGAGTTTTTGACTGACGGATATTAATCTTCTTTATTACAATGGTTGATGGAACTCCTGTTGGGAGAGACACGTCTGTAGAGAGCAGAAGATTGGCAGGAACAGTCTATTATTGCTCCAGCACCAGTCGTTTTATTTATAAAATAAATAACCATTCTGTTATTCAGATAGAGGAAGTTAGAATACATTTTTACCATCTGGCTAAAGAAAAAATCCTTGCCAATGTTGATATAAGAAGCAAACATTTAAAAACCACTGTAATATAGCCACATGTTATGGAACATGGAATATTCTTATTCTGAAATGTCGGTGGTACTTTACTTTAAAACCGATTATGAAGTTTTTTTTAGGAAAGTGTCTAAAGAAGTAAAAAAAGATACCAGTTGTTTTACAGAAATGAGCTTGAAGGGGTCAAATTTGCAATAATTGAAATATCAAGAAGAATAATTGATTAATCCTAATAACTAATTAATCCTAACACATTAAGTAAATTAAAGTCCACAAGCCATAGTGATCCTCAAAAAAGGGGGAAGGGATAAGATAAAGCTGATACTGATCGGGTTCGTTCTGCCCATGTGCAGTAAACCAATCACTGTGACGATGGGTTTTGCAAAAGAGAAAAGATTTATTCACTAGGCAGCCCAGCGAGGAGGCGGGAGAACAGCCCTCAAAGCTGCCTCCTTGAAGATAAGGCTCAGGGATATTGATGGGTTAGAGAAATGGGGTGGTCTAAGGCATGGGGAATGGTGGTTGGCAGTGGGAAAAAATGAAGTAATCAGTGATCTGTGCAAGCATAGTTGGGGTTCATGGCACTTCATAGAATGCATATTTAGAAAATGGCAGTGTTTGGATGAACTGAGGGCAGAGTTTTTGGCCCTCTGACATCAAAAGGCCACCTCTTGGGCATTTGCACAGGCCCAGTTGAAGGGTCGGTGGTCTTGACCAGTTAGAACTAGATGGGAGCTACCCCAAGCTCCTGAAAAACAACTGAAGTGACCGTTACCATGGTGACGTGTAAATGTTATCTATAAGGAAGGCAGTGAAGGTTAAGTTACAGAGTTCAGCAGCATGGCCTGCAGCTACACGGAAAAAAAAAAAAAAAGCAAGCAAGCAAGCAAGGCAGGTTAAGTTGGCAGACCTAATCAGATTAGTCACTCAATTTCAGAATGTCAGTTAGTAAGTGTAGAAGGAATAATGGAATTAGAGAGATTATTTTACAACCTCCATTATAAAAATTGATTCAGGCAAGCATCATCAATGGTTGTTAAAATCAGTAAATGAAAGTTGGTTGCATGGTACCAAAGAATTTGTTACCACCCAACCAGGTTCCTTGCCCACTGCCCAAGAGGAAGCCAAATACGCTGAGATAGCAGGGGTTGCTGCAGAGAACAAGTTTAAGGTGCCAAGTGAGGAGATCTGAAGTCCACCTCCCTGAGAATTTGGGAGCTCAGGTTTTTAAAGGTAGCTTGGCAGACAAAGGGCTAGGGAATTGGGTCTGCTGATTGGCTGTGGATGAACCATAGGAACGGGTAGCAGAAATTGTCTTCTTGGCTGAGACAGTTCCTGGGTATAGGGTTGTAGGATCTGTTTAGTCAGTTCCCATGTATGCCCACTGGTGCGGTTGGTGTCAGTTGGTCCCCACAAACAAAAAATCTGGAAGATGTCTCAAACACCAGTCTTAGGTCTTACAATAGTGATGTTATCTACAGAAGTGATTGGGGAAGTCACAAATCTTACACCAGTCAAGGTGACTCTTAAGCAGTGAGCAATCACAGGAAGGCAAGCTAGGAAACAATGGCTGGTTAACTTTTAGCTATGTCTATACTTCCATAGGAATCAAACTTTTACCCCAGTTCTTGTCTCATGGCCTTACATTACTTTAATATAGGTGGTTTCAGTGTTAGCTCACAGAGTTTTCACTAATGTAAAAGTGAAAATATACCTTGGTAATGAAGGAATCTGATGATGATCACTCCCTTAATCAAGTGATAAAACTTAGATCACTAATTGTGGGACACCAGAGCATCCCGTGCCTCCTGATGAAGTGCACAACATTGTCTGTGAGGTACTCTTGCCGGAAGTGTTTATTCTGAATCCAACCAAGCCTAGAAACTACAGCATCCAAACTGGTAGTGTAGACGAGAAAGGTTTTCCTCAACCCTTTTTGGGTGCCTGGTTGGGTCTGAATATAAAGCTGACAAAGACAGATTAAAAAGAGAAGAACATACAAAGTTATTCAATAAGTTTTACATGACATGGGAGCTTTCATAAGGAAACAGGGAAACCTGTGTGTGTTTTATGCTAAGTATGATGAAGAGTGGACTGTTGTGGAGAAACAGGATTGGACAAAAAGAAGTATGCACTAACCATAACAAACCGAGGGGAACCCGGCAAGGCCCATTTGTTCAGAGTCTTTTCTGTCTCTGTGTCTTCAGAGGTAATGACATTCCTTTCTTCTGGGTATATGGAGGACCCCTCTGGAATGAGGATCTTATGACCTATTTTCAGGGAAAAGTCAGCTGGGTCTTAGGGCCTGCTTCATGGGAGAAGGGGTCAGGGGAATTTAGTTTCTGTGCCCTGGAGGAGTGGGAGGTGGCAGGTGGGTGAAGGTCAGAGAGACCTTCTTGCTTCTGTGGTTTTCTTAGTTTCTTTCAGCATAAGATGCTCAGTATGCCAAGGTGCCATATTTTGGGGTAGCATGTTCTGAGCATGTCAGTAGCAACTAGCCACCTGTGGCTACTGAGCAATTAAAATGAGGCTAGTCCAAATTGAAATATGCTGTAAGTGTAAAATAGTGGATTTTGAAGACTTAATATGAGAAAAAAAGAATGTAAAATATCTCACTGATTACATGTTAAAATGATAATATTTTGGATATAGTGGGTCAAATGAAACATATTATTAAAACTAATTTCACCTGTTTCATTTTACTTTTTAAAAGAGTAGATTTAATATTTTAACAGTTTTATCACATTTAAGTATTTCAAGAGTCTTAATAAATTAAATATAGAAGAAACTGGCATTTGTGTCACTGTCTTCAGCAGCACTTACACAGACCTGGATATATACGGTCACCATAATTAAGGGACCACTCAATAAAAGTCCCTTAAGGGTGGCAAGTGTTGCTTTGGCTGACAGGTCAGGCACACGTTTAATTAGGAGATGAGTTATTGACTAGGTCTGCCTAGAAGGATCTGTCACAGGCCCTCCATTAGGATCTCCTAATTTTACAAGGTGGAAAAAATGGATCCTCTTTATGGATAACCATCATTACTAGTTACATACAATTCAAGAAAGGATGATAAGATGCTCCTGGAGGCTGCACTTCATCATAGATGCTTTTATTAATGCACACATATGTCCGTGTTATCTCAAAAAGAGCCACCTCTGACTTGGTTTGCTCTTTGAGCTGTAATGTATTTGAACTATTTGTGGGGTGTGTATATGTGTGTGTATGTGCTTGAAACATTCTGAGAAAAATCTCTGCAGTGATGGTGTGGCCCTTTATGGCATCTTGTTATGCTGACTGGTCACCTTTTTCTTTTGCTGATGCATTGTTTGCCTGAGGTTTTTACTTTTTATAAAATTCTCTCCTGAGTTTCCTCTTACATTCTGTAGAAGTCTCTTTTACCTTTTGATCAGTTTCTTGTTGTTGTTGTTGATCAATTTTTTACTGAACAGTCTTTTAACATTCCTGAAAACATCCACAGTCAAACTTTGTAACTCATGCAAGGCCTAAAAATATCAAAATTTCTTTCAAAAGAGACACAGGCTTTCAAAATAAGCTCTGGAACTTCTTTCCTACTCTTGCCGTAATCATCACTGAAGCTCCAAGAAGTCACATTAATCTCAAACCAACACGAGTCCTTTTTCATTTGCTACAGCTTCCAGTTTCTGTCTTAGAAAAACACTGGTTTCTCTTAAATATTCCTGTCTCTCAGAAAGCAAAAGTGCACCTTCACAGCAAGAATTGGGAAAAAAGAAGATTTATCTATTCAACGATGACCTGGGGTCCTAGCCAGTGCTATAACGCAAGGAAAATCAAGACAAGGTGTAAAGGCCAGAAAGGGAGATGCAGACTGTCATCATTCACAGATTAGATGAGTTTTATAGAAACAATATAAAATAATATGTATAGACAAATTATTAGAACTAAAGGGTGATTTTAGATGGTCATTGAATACAAGGACAGTATATAAAAATTCTTTTTTCTGTATGCTAGCAATAAACAATTGGAAAATGAAGTTTAAAAACATCATTTAGGATTAAAAAAACAAGTAATTAAGAATAAGTCTAACAAAAGATGTGCAATACATCTGTACTGAACATTATCAAACAATATTGAGAGAACTCTCCATTCCTAAATCAGTGGAAAGGTATATTACGTTCATGGGTTGGAAGATTCAACATTGTTAAGATATCTGTTACGTGCAAATTGATTTACAGATTCAATATGATCTCAATCAAAGTCCCAGCAGGTTTTTCATTGGAGATTAAAAAGTTGATTTTAAAATACTTACGGAAATGCAAGGATCTAGAATTGCCAAGAATACTTTGAAAAAAATAAAAGGAATACAGTTAAGAGACTTAACCACAGGTTTCAAAACTCACTAGAAAGCTGTAATAATTAAAAGTTTGTATTGGTGCAAGAATAGACAAATAGACCAATGGAATGGAATAAAGAGCCCAGAAACAGATCTATACTCATAAAGGCATTTTATTTATATAAAACTACTGCAATTCAGGGGGAAAGGATGGTCTTTTAAATAAATGTTGCTAAATCAATTGCATATTCATATATTTTAAAAAATAAAGTTGGTCTATTCTTCATACTGTACACAAAATTAATTTCAGATAGATCATAGTCCTAATTGCTATAGGTAAAAGAATAAAAATGTTAGAAGAAAATATCATCATGACCTTGAGGTAGACAAAGGTTTATTAAATAACACACAAAAAACACTAACCATAAAAGGACAGATTTTTCAATAAAACCTTATTAAAATTAAGAATCCTGCTCCTTAAACAATACCATTAAGAGAGTGAAAAAGCAGCCATTAACTAGGAGAAAATATTTGCAATAATTATATTCAACAAAAGACTTATATATCCAGAATATATAAAGAACTCCTACAAATCAATAAGGAAAAGACAAACAACTCAATATAAAAGAAGATATCCATATGGCCAATAAACATTTTGTAACCAGCTCCATGAACAAAAATGCCTTTTTACAGTTCTTTTATATTTCAAGTTCCCAGACCAGTAAGATCTGCTGACTAGAACTTTGTAATTTTCTGTTTCACTGATCACTTCCCTCTTGAGTTGTTTTTCAGAAACGGTGGTCCTTATCGTAATGAAATAATCACAAGGTCTTACACTATCTGATTGTTCAGAGAAGTCAAGGTAAGTGGCATTCCACCACAAATCTCGTCCAAGGACCTGCTGAGCAACCTACTCTCCACCACCACATGCACACAAGACCAAAAGGATGACCAATATTACCTCCTAGCGCATTCTACTGCTAAAATCTCCACCCTGGGAGGGACTCATCTGCCATTTTTTGATCATGCAGTATATGTGACAGTATGACTTCTCACTGTGCTTGTGTGCCCTGCATTCCACCCCAAACATGTAATGATGCTCACTCACTTCATGCATTATTCATTTTAACCTCTTAGAAAAACCCCTGACCTTGTCAGTCAAGGAAGCAGATTTGAGGCAGCCTTCCCAACTTCCAGTTGATGTCCTTCACAATAAACTTCCTTTCTTCCTTGACAATCCTCTTTGTCTCAGTAATTGGCTTTCTGTGCAGCAAGCAAATGAGCCTAGAAAAAATATGCCTTTGTGGGTTCATTAACAATATGAAAAAAGGTTCAGCCTCATGACTTTTCAGATAAATGCAAATTAAACCACAAGTTGCCATAGTTGCCCAACTACACATCTACCACAATAACTAAAACTAAAAAGACTGAGAATTTCAAGAGAAATGAGTACCTATGTTCATCAAAAGACATACACAAGAATGTTAATAGTAGCTTTATTCTTAATTTCCCCAAACTGGAAACAGTCTAAATGTTCATCGTCAGGAAAGGGAAAATTATATATATATATGTATGGAATACTATATAGTGATGAAAAAAGAAAGCACTACTACACGCAACAACTTGGATGAATCTCACAAACACTGTGTTGAGTGAAATAAACCCAACACAAAAGAGTACACACAATATGATTTCACTTACATAAAGTTCAAGAAGAAGCAAAATTAATCAATGATTATAAAAGTCAGAATAATAGTTACCTCTTTGGGAGGGATTAACTGGGAAAAGGACAACAGAACTTTATAAGGTACTGAAAATGTAATGGGCTCTATGAACAAATTTCAATGACTCCTATATTTTTTTTATAATCCTCCCTTAACTAACTACTTGAACTTTTGACTTGTTTCCCAGAAATGGTGGATTTTTTTTGCAGGACAAATGAGCTGAGATTCTGAAGGTCCCTGGGCAGATTTCGTGATGCAAAGATTCACCATCCCCCACAACCTTTCCAAGACACATGTCCCCTCCTTTAAAAGCCCGTGATCACCATGGAGAGATGGATTTGAGGCAGCTTCTCCTGTTCTTCTGACAAGATGTCTGTCATATGAAAAATTCCTTTTTTCCTTGGCAATCCTCGTAGTCTCAATAATTGGACTTTTGTGCAAAGAGCCACCAGACCTAGGCCAAAACCCCTTGTGGTTTTGACAATTATGGGGGATTGTCAAGATGGCATTATTCGTGGTTCAGTGGCTGGAGGATGGGGAGAGACCAAAAGCTTCCCTTGGCAGCTGCCTGGCCATATTTGCTGGAGGGCAGCTTTGGACCCTCCCGCCAGCTCAGCTGTTACTGGCCTCCAACGCATTGATGACCACCTCCTGATTGCCTCTGAAGAAGGGAACTCTGGATCTTTACATTTGCTTCTGGATGGGTGAGTGCTATTTGAAGGTACCACACAGTGTGGGACGCCCATCTCAATGTGGGGAATTCTGAAGGAATTCCCATTTGTTTGGGGTTAGATAAGCCCCCAACCATTTGTGAGAGTGGGAAGTGACCTAATTGTTTTGATTTGGCACTCCCAGGGTTTATTAGATAAAACTGCAGCTTGTTTGTTCAGAACCTCTTGAATTTCTCTTTGTGTTGAGTGTTTATCTGTATTGGTATGTGGCATTTAAATGTGGAGTCTGTTATACTCTTTGTCTCTATTTTCTTTTTGCCTATTTTAAATTTGCTGTTGCTAGTGTCATAAGTGCAGTCCAAGGTCTGGGATGCTGGAAGACACCTCTGATGGTAGTTTCTCTTGTGGCAGGTTCCAAGGTCTGAAAGGTTAAAAGACACCTCCATCCTAAGGTTTGGGAGATTAGATGACATCTCTGTCCTAAGGTCTAGGAGATTGAAAAACATCTCTGTCCATGGAGGCGGGTGGCCTGCTGTTGAACAGGGAAAGAGGAACAGAAGCATAATGTACACAGATTTATGTGGAACTTCAGAGGATCTCATGGCTAGAGGTCTGAGACAAAAGCTATTGAAACTTTGTTTGTGTGCATGATGCATGTGTTTAGATGTGCTTGTGTATGTACATGTATTATATGGTACCATGTATGGTACCAAAATTGGCTTATAAATAAAAGGAGCTCTCATAAATTAAATAAATAAGCCCAAATGCTTTTCAAGTTCACGAGAATTTAGTAATCTTTGGTAAATAAGCTGGTTTTTAAAAAATTATTGATAAAGGAGCAATAAAAATGCCTTCAAAATTATCAGTGTAATTTTTGTCTAGCAATTATTCTTAGAATCCAAAAAGAATCTCAAAACAATCTTACTCTTTGGAAATATTAAATATTACATGTACTCAAATTTACACTTAAGTAGGAAAATGGTTTGAGACTACTTAGATTGTTTTTTAAAAATAACTTGATTTTATCCTTATGTAAAATATGACTTTATGTCATTATCTGAGATGCTAAGGATTGATGTTAGAGGTTTATGCAGTCTACAGTCAGTGTTGTCATGGCAATAAATTTATTTGGGTATATTGGTATTTTACAAAGATCAAGTTAGTTAACATCTTTAAGGAGGATATGTTCTAAAACTTCTACTGTATTTATAGAACTTAAAGATGTTACATTATTCAGAATAGCATGTCTTACTAGAATACTCATGTTTGTTATTTTGGTAGGTTTTTTTTTAAGTTTAAAAGTGATAATTATACTTATATTTTGTGATTGTTTCTTGGTCTATGTTTTAAAATTCATTTCCTCCTCTTTTCTCCCAATTTTGTTTATGAAAATATGTTTAGATATTAAAAGACTTTGTTGAGGGCACAGTTTATCATGTTGGTTGTATATCTAATATTCACAGGCTATCATAATGTTTAAGTAAACTGCTAAAATAAATTAAGCAAATGTAAACGAGAAAAATGAAATAAAATTGCAAGAGGTTTTCTATAATTTGCTTCCTTTGAAACTCCTCAGATCTATATCTCAGAAGCTTGCTGTGTCTTCCTGCTTTCAGCTTCTCCTCCCCTTGAGAAGGCCTGAGGTGACAACCCTCCCCTTCAACCTTTCCTGGCTCCTGTAACTTTTTTCCCCCTCTGGTTCTAAGTCTGCTCTTAAGGTCTGACACAGAAATGTTTATCTTAAAGGTCTGAAACGCAATGTTTTTCTTAGCTTCTTGATATGTCTGGATTGTTCAACACGGTCAAAAATCTTCCTGTGCTATTACTAAGAGTTGTATATTCCCCTTCTCAAGGTATTAGTTTTCTAGTTTCTTGTTTCCTTTATAATATAATGTTCACTCACGACCCTGGACACAGTCTTCTTATGACTGATAAATTCTGGTACCCTTTTCATGAGGTTTGACTTCCAAGTTGTCTAGATGGGACTCCCATAAGAAAAAACAATTGTACTAAAGGAGGATTTTCTTTATCTTTTGGTAACTGGCCTAAGAAACAAAGATTTTACATTTTTTCAAGATAATTCCTATGCTGTCCTTATTAGGTTTTTGATTACTTAGGAAAACCGAGCTTAAGAAGTTAAGGTTTGTTCTGCATGGCCTTTAAAGTCTTCTGATTATCAGTCTTGGTTAAATGAATTACTATTATTTTACAATAACCTGTAATTCTGTCTTGATCAAATGTTTTTAGCCTTTTGACACCTTTGACAAATGTCCACAAACTCTAGATAATTTGAATGTTTAGCTACCTGTAAGCTTCCGTTTTCCTGTCATTGTCAGAACTAGGCAGGACTTATAACCTTTTTGTTTACAATGTTGTTTGTTCACTCTGATACAAGAGTCTCTAAATCCTTAGCTCAAATGGTTTTAACAAATGCTTATGTTTTGTATAGTAAATTCCTCTAAGTCTGACAGTAGCTTAACGCTTATAGATAAGTTAATTTTGTAACTCTGCTTTGGGTGTTTGGTTTTTTTGCTCTTACGCTGCTTAAAAGTTTTTAAAGTTTGATAAATGCCTATCCACCTCCATTCCCATCTGGCCTAGAACAGTTAATGGCTATGTCTTCTGACTTTAAGTCCCTTGGCCACAGGATCCCACCGAGGGACAAGATGGAACGAGGGCAGGTAGCCACAGCACCCCGGCAAAGATGGGACAAAATAAAAGTTTAGCCATTGATGCTGCCTCTGGAAAGTCTTGGCCAAAAGGGGGAAATGTAAACTAAAATAAAATCCTAGGCACTTCCCCCCTGCTAACTAGACAGACCGCCTCTTGGCCAAGGGGACCCTCTCCCAAAAAAAACCTCTAAAACTGTGTTCCTGGCCATGAGGGGAGGAGAGGTCAGACACACCTCATTATGCTCCCATTCTGCCAGTCAAAAATTTTTTTTAAAACCCTGGAACCCAAGAATACTCGTTTGTTCAAGATCTAAGGGCCATAAACCAAATAGTGGAGAATTTTCTTCCTATGGCATAAAGGACAACAGAACTTTATAAGGTGCTGAAAATGTAATGGGCTCTATAAACAAATTTCGATGACTCCTATATGTTTTTTTAATAATCCTCCCTTAACTAACTACCATTTATTTATTTATTCTCTTCCTCTCACCTCAGGACCTTTGCATGTGCTTTGCTCTTTGTCTGGAATATTCTCAACCCTCCCTCACCCACTTTACTACTCAGCATCTATTTGTTTCCTCAGAGAAAGATCCCTGACTCTTCAGCCCGAGTCAGGCCTCCTCTTAGTCTCTCTCCTAGCACCCTGAACAGTTCTTCATACCTTTTATCATGTCCACATTTTGAGATAAGAGATCACATATTGGAATATGAGAGTCTTTTTCAGGCTGTGGTTGTGCATATAAAAGATTGTGTCCTCTGGGTGAACCATGAAGTATCCAGCAAGATCATATTCTTTTCCTATATGACCTATCTCTTCACCCTCAAATTGTTCCAATTATTATTCAAGGGCTGAGATAAGTTTTTTCAGAGCCCTCGTAGACACCAAAACATTCACCTCTAGTGCCCTTAATACAAGAATCACCATGTGATGGAGCATGTGTTTTGATTTCACCTGAATATGAATTCTTTATAGCTTTGAGCCATTTTACCAAGATTCCACTGGACCTGTGTATCTTCCTGGAGGCTCACCCCAGACTGCTGCCAATAGGACAGCTACTGTGGAGGCACCACTTTGATGGGTGCTATGGTCTGAATGTGTCACCCCAAAATTCATGTGTTGAAATCCTAACACCCAAGGTGATGGTATTAGGAGGTGGGGCTGGGAGGTGATTAGGTCGTGAGGACAGAAGAGGAGACTATCACAGAAGAGAATCCATAGAGCTACCTATTTCCTTCTTATGTGAGGACATAAAAAGAAGGCGCCATCTATGAGAAAGCAGGTCCTCACCAGACACCGAATCTGCTGGTGCCTTGAACTTACACTTCCCAGCCTCCAGACCATGGGAAATAAATTTCTGTTCTATATAAGCCATTCAGCTTATGGGATTTTGTTATAGCAATCTGAAGGGACTCAGACAGCGGGACTAATATTCTGAGGGAGATTTTTCTCTTTGATTTTTTTTTTGTTCTTGTTTTTGTTTTTGTTTTTTTCTGATTTAAGGCCATAAGCCAATAAATGGAGCTGGCAAGTTGACAGAGCCTTGTGTCTGGTCCCCAGCAGGGGCTCCCCTCCACAGGTGGAAGGACAGCTCCATGAGTCCCCCCAAGACAGGACAGCATTTGTCCATCTTTTCAACTTGCCACATGACTTCCTCAATTCCACAACTGTCAACTCCATTCTGCCTCAGCTACCTTCTCTTCAGCCACACCTCCATTTTCTCCTGAAATCTTCCTTCTCCAAAATTTCAAGCTGCACTATGCTCCCAATCGAACACAACTTCTTATCTCCCCATACTCTTCCTCTCTTCCCCACCAAAACCACTCTTGGCTCACAGGTCCAATCAGCCCCCTTTCTCCCCACCTAACAGCTCCCCTCTGCCAGGATTGCCCCCCTTCCCACCCTCTTGGTGCCTGTGAGGTGTGTGGATTAACAGGCTTATCTGCAGAGGTGACTTGTGGGTTGATACTCATTTGCTGATTTAAAAACAAAACAAAACAAAACAACCAAACACCAGTACATTCTTTCTTAAAATGGTCAAACCAGTTTTATGTGCAGAAGATTTCAAATTGTGGTTTCCAGGTAGGTAAGTGCTCTTTCTTGTGAAGGGATAAATAGCCTAGAAAATGAAATGCTGAGATTTGAAGGACTTGATTCAAAGGGCAAACAGGCACCTTGCAAGTTCAGCCACTGTGTGGGGATTACATTCTGTGCAAAGACAAAGGTGGAAAAGTAGTTTATGCCACATAACTGCAGCAAAGGTCACTCTGCTTTCAGCCTTTGAAGTGTCTAGAGAGACTATGGGTTAGTGAGAATAATGGAATATGTATTCTGCTTTGTTCTTATAGGACAAGACTGTGTGAACAAATTACACTAACTTCCTTATTGGTACCCAAAGCCTGCATTTCAGTTATTTTAAAAAGAAAGGAAGTTTGGTTGTGTTAACAAACGAGGGAGGTGTTCTTGCCGCTAGAACCCTGGAGTCTATTATTAAAATGATAAATTCCCAGCCTAATAAAGTGAAATGACACTGTCTGGATCAAGATAAAGTATGTCTTTTCTGAATAATACATAACATGCACTTGTTTACTCTGACTTTGGTATCAAGACTGTTTTTTTCCCCCCAGGTTTAAGTGCTATTTGTCCTCTGGGGAAGCCTTTGCTCTATACTCCTGAAGATACTTTCAACTTGATGCTTTCTTGGATGCAAGAGTTCCCTTGAGAAATCAGCCATTGTACCAAGAACTCCTCAAGACCCTCAACAGCAGGGAGACAGAGAACCTGAGTTCTATCCCTGGCCCTGCCCCAAACCTGGCCTTAAGCTGGTCTCTGCTTGCTTTCTCTGCTGTAGAATGGTAGTGTTAATACTTACTCCACCTCCCTCACACACTGTTGACCAGGGGTGAAAGGGCTTTATTAAATATGAAATGCACTGCAAACATAGATGTTCCTGTATTTCTGTCACACAAGTACGCTTCTGGGAAATGATTTGAATGCCTGGACATGAGGAAATTTGTATGCAACAAACATACTGGTGTTCTCAGCTTCTCTTCTGTTTTTTATAAAGAGTTCCAGTCACTTCTCTGCTGCTGTTTGGCCCAGTTAAAATCCTGCAAGGGTGAGCATGATAACTACTGTAAAACAGACACTGGGGGGACACATGGTTCCTGTCTTCAAGCAGCTTATATTTATAGCTGGGGGTAGAAGACACACACATGTGAAAAGTTTACAAAAGGCAGAATATGGTTATTTCTTTGCCTGGTTTTTAAATGTCGGGGTATCTCAGGGCTCTGTCATCTTTCCTCTTTCATACTTATTCCTTCTGTGTATGATTTCATCCCCTCCTGTGACATCCCCTGCTGATGACAGCCACAGCTATATCGTCAGCCCTTACCCCAACTTTGAGCTCTAGAATCTGTGTAGAAATTGTCTACATGCATCTAGCCCCTCTTCAGATCTCTAATAGGCACCTGAAACCCAACATATCTAAAACTAAGCCCCTACTCTTCAGCCTCACCTCCCCATTTCTGCTCATCCATTAGTCTCCCTCATCCCTAGAAATGGTTCCATTCTCTACCCAGTCACTATCCTCTTGCTTTTTCAGTTTATTCATGGAGCTTATTCCATCTGAAATTGAATTTTTGTTTCTTTATGTACTTTTTGCCTGCATCTCTGAACTAGAATGCCTGGCACCTAGTAGGCGTGCAATAAATGTTTGTTAGAATGAATTGTCAAAAATAGTTACATAAGGGCTGGGCACAGTGGTTCATGCTGGTAATCCTAGCACTTTGGGAGGCCAGGGAAAGAGGATTGCTTGAGGTCAGGAGTTTGAAACCACCCTGGGCAACAGCAAGACCCCGTCTCTACAAAAAATAAAAAAATTAGCTTGGTGTGGTGGTGTGCCCCCATAGTCCCAGTTACTTGGGAGGCTGAGGCAGGAGGATGGCTTGAGCCCAGGAGTTTGAGGTTGCAGTGAGCTGTGATGATGCCACTGCACTCTAGCCCATGCAGCACAGGAAGTGCATATAGATTGAAATTCTCTGGGCTGGGGAAGTAAAGGTAGGCCACATACAGTGGGGGGGGGGCTAAAGCCAGCTTGTGCCAGCTTGCAAGAACTGATTGGCAAATTTTTAGGATAAGCCACCTGTTAAATACAGCCATTATTAAGAATTAAATTAAATAAACTTACAACTGAGTAAACTATATTAAAGACAAAGGTAGTAAGTACTCAAGACTCAACATTTCTTAATTATTTTGTTTTATTTTACTGTAATCTATGCTCTTGAGATTAATTTTATTATATCTGATGACAGAAATGCTTTCTAGTGGTGGCTACTGCTCACGTCTTCCCAATTCTACACCCAGTCATTTCGCATTGATTGGAAATGTCCATAGTGGGTGTATTTACTTTAAGCAAATAAGCAAATGCTGCAAATCAGTTTGCTTGTTTTCTGGAGAGCTGGTTATGAAATATATACCAGCACACTACAGATGTCATGTAAAAGGTAGAGCAAAAACTATTCATAGCTCGCTGTATGCTTTACCAAGTCCATAAAGAACCTACACAACATTCTGAATGTGTGAGCTGAAGATGCTCACCAGGAAGGAAAACTGTTCTTTCAGCTAAAACTTACTTCTCCAGATTTTTGTGAACTGCATGAAGTTAGACTGAGCCTGCATTTAAGCTGTAGATTGAGGGTCTCCCAGCCCTGAATAGAGAAAACTCATGAAAAACCAGAGCCAAAATGTGGAGTAAGGATGATTAGTTTGATGCAAGTTCAACATGATTAACTGTATCCACAGGAAAAAAGTCACCATGACTTTTATTGCAAAAAAAAAACCTGTTAACATAGCCTCTCCACTGACCTGAAAAGGTGAGTGAATGTAATTTTCAGTATATTTACCTAAGGTGTGTTTCTTGCCACTATTGAAGCTGATTAGTAGCAGCTGAAAGTAATTAGAGGGATAATTAAAACAGAGTAATGAGGTAGCTCGGCACTAATGATATAATTCATTCAGTGGTGCTCTTTGTGTCTCATCTGTGATTGGGGGAAGAGCCTGTGTTCTGCTAAATTCAAAGGGATCTTGATGTTTTCATTGTAAAAACACCATAATTATGAATGTAGAAATAGAGTCTTAGAAGAAGAAGAGAAACCTGCCACCTTTCCCCTTTAAAAAAGCAAACAATATCTCCAACAGTGTGAGTGGTATCTGGACCCTAATGGTCAATCTGCCCTTCTTGATATGAAGACAGGTATATATGGAAAGATGACAACTTAAATGGTAAAGGGAGAGTGAAGAGACCTTGATAATGACATGAATGTATTTTCTAAAAGAAAAGAAAACACAGACCTTTAATAAGCATGAGTCACTTTGTCCAGAATGACATGTTCAGCTTCAAAATAATAAGATACTGAGAAACTTTTTTTCATTGTTTTTTCCTGAGCCCATTTGGTAACACTGACATTGCTTCATAGAAAATGACTGTATTGCAAATATTATTTTCCCTGAAGTAAGATGTGAGAGTTGTCAGAATCAAAATGAAGTCACTTATGTTATGAAAACCCTGACAAATAGAACCAGGGAAGGCCATGAAAAGGGGTTTTTTATGCTTGTATGCCTGATAACGAAAAAAGACTCTACAAAACAACAACTTTGCATAAAAGGCCATCACAACCTTACACAAAAATATACTTCTGCAATGACATCTTCCCAGCAGCTGTCTGTTCAAGCTCAGACTAGCATCACCCTTGTTATTGATCTTTGTAGCCAAGGATAATTATTTCAAAACAATTATGCAATCCTCATTTTTTTTCCTTTAAAAACCTTTGTCTAAAGCAGTAAGAACTTTTGGGAGGTGGTAAGATGGCTGACCAGAAACACCAGCTGCCAGAGTGTCTCAGTAAGAAGGAGAAGTTTTGGATGAAAGAGAAAAAAATGGACAAACAGACAAACATAGATCAGATGTGGGTCTGAAGGAAGGGTGACAGAACCTTCGGGAGACTCCACGGGAAGAAGCTGTGGTGCAGAACAGGAAGGAGCACGGTATTGGCAAAGATCAACCCCTGAGAGGCTTGGAGTCCAGTGAGGAGGGTGGATGGAGCAGTTTGTTTCTCCCTCCCTCGCATCTCTGACAGTCGGTGGGTTCTCGAGCTGCTGGACAGACTTTCTGCCCACATGAGCCCAGAGGCTGCTGCTGCAGTGAGCTGGGAGCTTCCTGTGGACAGGGCACCAGGCTCCCAGCCCCCCTGGGGCGCTTCCCACCACACAGACAGCTGGGACGGTGGGCACCATATTGCTTCTGTACCCACCATGCACCTTTGTCCTCCCCAGGGAGCTTCAACACCTCAGGTTTCATCTTGCTTGTTCCCATACAGACATTTCCCAACTCCAGCCCAGACTGCAGGAGCCGCAGGGGTCCAGTGGGTCCTGGGTGAGCTGCGTGGCTCCAGAGCCTGTACATTCTGGGCAGACTGCCTCCTGGGGAGAGGGTTGGAGATGAGCGGAGTGCTAGCTTTCCTCCCTACACACTCTTTTCCTCCCCTTCCCCTCCCCCACCTGTGGCTGCCGAGAGAGACAATTGAGCCACCACACTGAGGCTTCCACAGAGAGTGGGGCTCAGGTTTTCCTCCTGGGGTCCCGCAGTGGACTGAGGGGTTCTCGGTCTGTGAGCTTTCTGCTTGCCAGCCCCTCCCCCCCAGTGCTGCTTGATCAGCAGCTACATCACATTAGGGCGCACCCAGAGGCTGAGGGACATTGATCCAGCTCAGGCACCCTGGGGGTGACTCGGGGCCAGCACGCTTCTCCCTGGCATGGTCAGGGATTGAACTTCTTGGTCTCGGGAGGCAAAGGAGCCCACGTGGACAGACCTAGGGGTAAAGTGCAGTGTGGTTCCTAGCTGCAGTGTGCTCACAGGGCACCCCTTCCCCCACAGGAGGGCCACACTCTCAGCTCAGGTCGGGATCCTGGGCAGGGAACCTCCCAGCCTGGAGCACAGTCACGGGGGAGCTCAGCTGGCTTGAGCTCCTGCCTGCTGGCAGATGTGAGAGAAAACTGTGGAACAGAGGGGGGAGAGGAGCGAGGCCCACTGCAGACTGCCAGATTGTGAATCTCAGACGGCCCCTCCTCCACAAGCAGATGTCCTCATTGGGCGCGGCTACTTTAGCCCCTCCCTGGTGGCTTTGCCCAGAAACTGGGAGCAGACCTCTGACCCCTGCCAAAACAGCTACCTTGACAACCTTTGTAGAGCCTGATGGCAAGCTCACCCACCCCAGCCCCACCCAGCCTCATTTCCCCACACACCTCTCCTCAGGCAGAGAATAAGGACTCCCTGGAAGTTCCAGGGTCCCACCCACCACCTGGGACATTCGAGTGCTTCTCCTGAGGGACTAGAGCTGGTCACAGGACCCAAAAACAACATTGCAGCTTGTTCCTTCCAGCAAGCGCCACCTACTGACAGGGAGGTCAATTTACATGCCCTTTACACATTTGCTGACTCAATTTTACAGGATGTGAGGGGGTCCAAGGAGTGGCCATTTGGGGGAGCACCTACCCCTCCCCACAGAAAAACTGTGCTACTGGGTGAGGGCAGAAAGAACCGAGCCTGGTGCCCTAGCATACAAGTGTTTAGGCCCCTCCCCCGTGAGCAGCCCTCCTGGTCTGGACAGTTTGTCCTGACCTTCCTACCAGCAGCTCCCCCTAGTGGCCAGAAAAGTAACCTCTGAGCCCTCCTGAGGCTTTGCAAAGCCTTCAGTCTCCCACAATCCAGCCAGGGTCTGTCTTGCTCCTCCCCCCACCTCAGGGGGAGTAGAGATCAAGCAAACACCTGGGAACTACAGGGTCCTTCCTAAAGCTTGGAGCATTCATATGCCTCACCTGGGGGACAGAGCTTACCACAGGAACAAAAGACCATCTCGGCAGCTGGCTTTTCCATGCAAACATCAGTCAGTGATGGGGAAACAACCCCATAGCTAAGCATAGCAACTCCCAGCTCAAGCAAACAGGGAGTGGATGATTTGTACTTACAAGTACCCCCCCCACCATCACTGAGATTAAGCTGGGGGACCTAACTCACTACATGCTGTTCAGAAGAGGTGAAGACAGCAGATCAGAGGTAACCCAAGAGGTACATCAAACCTGCTAGAACACCCCATAGGCAACTCAGGATCAGCACTCCTCTCCTTGGCATGCTCAGGGATTGATCTTTGGAGACCTGAAGACAGGCCCATAAGCCAGGCCTAGCACCCCCAGGTCTTGACCAAGAGGCCAGCTGAGAATGAATCAGCAAAAGAACTCTAGAAACATGGAAAATCAGAGTAAAAGGATACCCCCAAAAGAAAACAGCAACTCCTTACCAATGGATATCAACCAAAACAAAAAGATTGAAATGACAGATGAAGAATTTCAAATATGGATTGTGAGGAAGCGCAGTGAAATACAAGAAAAAGTGGAAACCCAACACAAAGAAACTACAAAAACAATGCATAAAATGAATGAAAAATTTACTAAGGAAATCAAATTATTTTAAAAAATCAAACAGAACTGGAAATGAAAAATTCATTCAAGGAAATGTAAAATGCAGTGCAAAGCCTTAAGAATAGGCTAGATCAGGCAGAAGAAAGAATCTCAGAGCTTGAAGACAACACCTATGGTGTTAAACAAGTCAGTCAAAGAGAAAGAACTGAGAAATAAGAGAAATGAACAAAACCTACAAGAAATATGGGATTATGTAAAGAGGCCTAACATAAGAATCATAGGCATTCCTGAGGGCAAAAAAGAAAATATACATGTGTTGGAAAACCTATCTGGGGAATAACTGAGGAAAATTCCCTGGCCTTGCTATAAATCTAGATATCCAGGTACAGGAAGCTCAAAGGATGTCTGAGAGATTCATTGTGAAGAGGCAATCACCATGACACATAATCATCAGACTAGCCAAAGTAAACGTTAAAGAGGCACTCCTACGAGCCATAAAGTGAAAGCAACACATAACTTACAAAGGAAAACCCATCAAGCTAACTGCACACTTCTCAACTGAGACCTTACAAGCCAGAAGGGACTGGGGACCCATTCTCAGTCTTCTCAAACAGAATAATGGCCAGCCTAGAATTTTGTATCCTGCAAAATTAAGTTTCTTATATGAGGGAGAAATAAAGACTTTCTCAGACAAGCAAACACTGAGGGAATTTGTCAAGACCAGACCTGCCCTGCAGGAAGTACTCAGAACTGCATTATACATGGATAAGCACAATAGTCACCTACCACTGTAAAATCACCCAAAGCTGAAGTTCAGAGCCCATGAAACATAATGGCTTACATGATAAAACAAAGCAATAAAGTTCTACTCAACAAGATGAACAGAAATCCACCCCATTTATCAATTCTTTCAATAAATGTGAATGACTTGAACTCCCCACTGAAGACACATAGGCTGGCTGAATGGATAAAAAATACAAGCCAGGTATCTTCTGTCTCCAGGAAACACATCTAATCCACAGGGACTCATTCAGACTCAAGGTGAAGGGATGGAAAACAATATTACATACAAATGGAAATGAAAAGAAAGCTGGTGTAGCCATTCTCATATCAGATAACATAGACTTCAAATCAACAAAAGTAAAGAAAGACAAATGTGGTCATTATGTAATGGTGAAGGAAAGAATTCAACAAGAAGACATCACAATCCTAAATATTTATGCACCTAACACAGGTTCTCCCAGATTCATAAAACAAACCCTACTTGATCTAAACAAAATAATAAATAGCAGCATCATAATAGCTGACAACACCCCACAGACAGAATGGCACAGATCTTCCAAGCAGAAGATAAGCAAAGAAACAAAGGATTTAAACAGAACTCTAGAACAAAAGGGCCTAACAGACATTTATAGAACACTCTCCCCAAAAACCACTGAATATACATTCTTCTCATCAGCTTATGGAACATTCTCTAAGATTGATCATATCAAGTCTCAACAAATTTTAAAAAATAGAAATTATACCATGTATCTTCTCAGACCATGGTGGAATAAAATTAGAAATCAATTCCAACAGAAACACTCAACTCTACACAAACTCATGGAAATTAAACAACCTACTGATGAATGATTATTAGGTCAAGGAGGAAATTAAGATGGAAATCAAAAGATTTTTTGAACTAAATGACTAAATGACAAGTTATTAAAATCTGTGGGATTCAGCAAAAGAAGTCATAAGAGGAAAATTCATAGCCATAAATGCTTACATCCAAAAGACGGAAAGGTCACAAATCAACAATCTAAGGAATCATCTCAAGGAATTGAAAAAGGAAGAGCAAACCAATCTCAAACCCAGCAGAAGAAAGGAAATAACTAAGGTCAGAGCAGAACTAAATGAAATCAATAACAAAAGAGTTATGCAGAAGATTAATGAAACAAAAAGTTGGTTCTTTGAAAAGATAAACAAAATCAACAGGCTTCTCACTAGATTAAGAAAAGAAACAGAAAAGAAAGGACCCTAGTAAGCTCAATCAGAAATGAAAAAGGAGATATTACAACTAATACCACAGAAAATATCATAACAAAATATCATTTCTGAATACTATAAAAATATCTATGCACATAAACTTGAAAATGTTTAGGAAATGGACAAATTCTTGGAAGAAATAGAACTCCTGAACAGAACAACAAGTAATGAAATTGAAGCAGCAATAAAAAATATCCCAACAAAAAAATAAATTCTGGACCAGATGTTTCACACCCAAATTTTACCAGACCTACAAAGAAGAATTGGTACCTATCCTGCAGAAATTATTCCATAATATCAAGAAGGGAGGAATCCTTCCCAACTCATCGTACAAAGCCAATATCACCTTGACACCAAAGCCAGGAAAGGACCCAAGAAAAAAAGAAAACTACACACCAATATCCCTTATGAATATAGATGCAAAAATTCCCAATAAAATCCTAGAAAACCAAATTCAGCTGTACATCAAAAAAAATAATCCACCATGAGCAGGTGGGCTTCATGCTAGAGAAGCAAGGATGGTTCAGCATACACAAATCTATAAATGTGACTCATCACATAAATGGAAGCAAAAATGAAGATCTTATGATCCTCTCAATAGACACAGAAAAAGCATTTGACAAAATTCAGCACCCTTCTATGCATAAGAACTCTTAACAAAACAGGCATAGATAGAACATACCTCAATATTATAAAAGCCATATACGACAAACCCACAGCCAACATCATACCAAATGGGGAAAAATGGAAAACATTCCTACTTAGAATGGAAACCAGACAAGCTTTCCCACTGTCCCCACTTCTGTTCAACATAGTGTTGGAAGTCCTAGCCAGAGCAATCAGGCAAGAGAAGGAAATCAAGGGTATCCAAATGGGGGCAGAAGAGGCCAAAATATTGCTCTTTGCTAACAATATGATCTTATATCTAGAAAACTCCAAAGATTCTGCCAAGAGACTTCTGGAATTGATAAATAAATTCAGCAAAATCTCAGGTTACAAAATCAATGTACACAAATCAGTAGCATCCCTATACACCAGCAACAGTCAAGCTGAGCATCAAATCAAAGACTCAATACCTTTCACAATCGCAACAAAGAAAATAAAATATCTAGGAATATATTTAACCAAGGAGGTGAAAGACCTCTACAGAGAGAACTACAAAACACTGGGGAAGAAAATCACAGACAACACAAATGGAAAAACATATCATGCTCATGGTTGGCAGAATCAACATTGTTAAAATGTCCATACTACTCAAAGTGATTTAGATTCAATGTAATCCCCATATATATACCAAAGTCATTTTTTGCAGATCTAGAAAAAATAATTCTACGTTTCATATGGAACCAGAAAAGACCCCAAATAGCCAAAGCAACCTTAAGTAAAAAGAACAAATCAGGAGGCATCATTTTACCAGACTTCAAGCTATACTACATGGCTATAGTAACCCAAAAAGCATGGTACTGGCACAAGAACAGAGACCTAGATCAATGGATCAGAACAGAGAATCCAGATATAAAACCATCCTTATATTTCCATCTGATCTTTGACAAAGCAGACAACAATATACACTGGGGAAAAGAATCCCTATTCAATAAATGGTTCTGGGAAAATTGGATAGCCACATGAGAAGACTGAAACAGGATCCACACCTCTCACCACTCACAAAAATTAATTCATGATGGATAACAGACTTAAACCTAAGGCATGAAACCATAAGAATTCTAGAAGAAGAGGTCAGAAAAACTCTTATAGATAGCGACCTAGGCAAAGAATTGATGAAGAAGACTCCAAAGGCAATCACAGCAACAACAAAAATAAATAAATGGGACCTGATCAAATTAAAAAGTGTCTGCACAGCCAAGGAAACAATCAATAGAGCAAATAGACAACCTACAGAGTGGGACAAAATATTTTCATGTTATACATCTGATGAAGGACTAATAACCAGAATCTGCAAATAACTCAAGCAAATCAGCAAGAAAACATCAAACAACTCCATTTAAAAGTGGGAAAAGACATGAACAGAAGCTTTTCATAACCAGATAGAGTAATGGCCTATAAACATATGAAAAATGCTCAATGTCTTTAATCATCAGGGAAATGCAAATCAAAACCACAATGAGATATCATTTAACTCTAGTGATGATGCTGGCATGGATGTGGAGAGAAAGGAACACTTATATGCTGTTGGTGGGACTGCAAACTAGTATAACCTCTATGGAAAGTAGTATGGAGATACCTCAAAGAACTAAAAGTAGAACTACCATTTGATCCAGCAATCCCACTACTGGGTGTTTACCCAAAGGAACAAAAGACACTGCACTCGAATGTTTACAGCAGCACAATTCACAATTGCAAAGATGTGGAAACAACCCAAGTGCCCATCAATACATGAGTGGATTAATAAAATGTGGTATATGTATGCCATGGAGTACTATTCAGTCATAAAAAAAATGGTGACCTAATACCTTTTATATTAACCTGGATGGAACTGAAGACCATTCTTCTAAGTGAAGGTATCACAAGAATGGAAAAACAAACACCACATGTACTCACCATTAAATTGGAACTAATCGATCAACACTTATGCGCACATATGGAAATAACATTCCTTGGAAATCAAGCAGGTGGGGGGGGGAGGAGGGGATGGGTAAATTCACACCTAATGGGTACAATGCACACTATCTGGGTGATGGACACACTTATAACTTTGACTCAAACTGTACAAAAGCCATTCATGTAACCAAAACATTTGTACCCCCATAATATTCTGAAAAAAAAAAAAAAAAGCAGTAAGAAAGCAGCAAAGGGTGAAAGAGGAAAGAGAAATGATCCTGGGCCTGGTGGCACCTGTGAAGCCAGGGCATGGATTAACAGGGAGTAAAAAACTTTGTCTTCTTTTACCTCCATGAATAAACACACAGTTTACTACAGCATGCGTATTCCCACTGCAATGCTCTATTCCCAAATAGACATCTCTTCTTTTAGAGAGCCTCTCTGTTACTTGGGTTGACAGAAGTCTAGTAGAGAAAATTATACCATCAATCAAAGTTCAAAACAAGTATTTGCGTATGCACTTATATGGAAGCTTGAAGAACAATTTGATGATGATGATGATTAAAATGTATTATTGAAATTTCCAAGAAAATGTATGAAATATGATCTAAATACAAAAATCTGCCTGTTTTAACACTGATTCAAAACCAGTCAACACATTACAAATAAGAAACTCTTAGTGTAAAAATATCTCATTTGAGTTTAGCAGCATATATTATATTATTGATAGCAGAATAATTAATCTATTACAAGGTGTTGTGAGTCTTGAAGGTTTTAAGAACTTTTTTTACCATCTTTGAAAATCAGGAAACCCCTGGTGGTTAGTTTAACCACCTAGCCCAATTAAGAAGATCTAATGGATTAGAGAGACCTTAATCTGCTCTCTCTGCCCTGTCCCCCTTGGCCTCAGGCAGACCTTGTGCCTAATTAGCTTCCCTGCCTCTTATTCAGCCCCAACCATTCTCCCTATTGCTGCCAGGAAAAACTCTGTCACGCCTCAGTCTGCTCATGTCATAGCCCTTTGGTTGCTCCCATGCCAGCAGGCACACAGGCTCTCCCTGGTTTGGTCCCAACCCTTCTGGATTATCTCCTGATGTCTGCCCTCTACGACCTATGCCCAGCCATATAGCCAAACTACCTGCAATTCTGAAAAGAACTTGGCTCTTTCATGCTCTCCAACCCTGTTGCATATCTGATACTCTGTTCAGAAAAGCCTTCTCCCTTGCTTTACCCCCATGCAAACTCCTACTCATACTACAGGACTTAGCTCAAGTAACATTTCATTAGGATTTTCTTTACTCTCCCCTCTTTCTAGTCTGAATTCTCAAACACTTACTATTCTCTTTGTTTTTCCTGTCTCCACCCCTAGACCCTTAGATACTTGATATCATTCAACATTCAACAAATATTTATTGAGTGCCTACTATGAGACAGGAACTACTATAGGTGCTGAGGATGTATCCATGAACAAAGGAAATCCCTTTCCCTTGTGGAATCTCCACTCTAGCAGGGAAAGGCAGGTTTAAAACAAACAAACAAAAAAACCAAACAAAAAACCAAATTAAGTTAGTGTTTCCTAACATTAGTACAAAAGACCTGGGAATTTTAGATTTTGAAGATATAAAAATCTTAGAAATTTGGCCCTGAATTAACCTAACTAAGCATTTTTCTGATGGCCTTATTTTCAGTTTGAGGAAACTCAAGGCAAGCAGATGGGCATGAACTTGTTCAAGGGAAGTCACAGTGTTTATCAGTAGCAGAGCTGAATTCCCAGCTTCATCTGCCCACTCCTCATTGGGTGTTCTCTCCACTCTTCTAAAACATGATGGCTCTCAGGGAAATTCATTTATGTTACAGCCTTAACTGTCATCAGGGTGTTTTGTATAGCAACCATGTAAGGTTAATTGAATGAGGTCGAGCATGGGATCCCAAGCCCAGGTGATTTGCCAAGCTATCTGCGGTTTAGCCAGAACCACTGGCTTCCTATGGAAGCCATTGCTCTGGATGGTCGCCAAGTTCCTAAAGGAGAAATGATTTTAGAAGGCAGGACTCTGCAAAGGTGGTGGCATTTGCTGTGTGTCCCATCATGATATAAGGTTATTCTGATTCTGCAGTGTTGGCTCTGTGAAAATGTTGATTGACAGGACATAGAAGGCAGGAATATATCCAGCAGAGACATCTTCCTCTCTTCACAATGGCAGGTGGTTGTGTGAGATTTCTAGGAGGAGCCACCTGAATGCAGATTCATGTTTGGCATTCCCTTTCTGAGTTAGTGATTCACACTATGTGGTTTTGGATGTGCAACTTAGTAATAAAGATGACAAGGTCCAGCCTGCAAGCCTTTGCTCATGTCATCCTGCACCTGGAATACCCTCCTACTGCACTCTGTCCAAATCCACTCATCCCTCCACACACTCCTTCTCCACAGTGTGCCCAGACTACTCTAGTCTTCACTGAACTCTCCTCCCTCTGAATTATGGTTTCTTCACAGTTCTTAAGGCACAGTTTTTGTTTTTTATTTAAGCCAAGATTTCTTAACCTCAGCACTGTTGACATTTTGAGCCAGATAATTATTTGTTGTCCTGTGCTTTAACAGTATCCCTGCCCTCTACCCTCTAGATACCAGTAGCACTGCCCTCAAGTCATGACAAAAAGAAAATATCTTCAGGCATCTCCAAATGTTCCCTGGGGGACAAAATTACTCTAGGTTGAAAACCATTGATTTAAACCCTATGCGTTTATTAATAGCAATAGTGGCCATACTGCACAGGGCTTATGTACTAGGTACTTTGCCTCGCACTTTACCTAGACTATCACTCTGGATTCTCAGATGAGGACTATCAGATAAGGAACACTAGCTCCATTTTATGCATGGGAAAACTGAGGCTAGGAGAGGTTAAGTAACACGCCTGAGGTCACAGAGCTAGAAAGTGGCAGAGCTGGGTTATGAAGCAGTCCTTCCAACTCTGGAGCTGGTTCTCACAACCACCATTCTGTATGGTCTGACCTCCCTTCCCAGATTCCTGCCAGTGTCACCCAAAAGCTTGTCCTCTTTTCCCTGCCAGTATAACAGAGGGAATGTCATGGAAAAAAAAAAAACAGCAAAAATATTTTCTGTCTCTTTAAAACTTCCCCCACTCTTTTTGGGAACTGTAGCCTGGCCTGCATCCCTGCCTTGGGCGGGGAGAATATCTTTTGTTCTTTGTGTTACGGGAGATAGCGCAGCCATCCCGGGCCAGTGCCAGCCTCCCAGGTGGGCCCAGGTGGGTGGAGGTCACAGGCTTTGTCTTCAGCAGAGATGGGACAATTAGAATCATTAACAACAGTAGCCTAGAACTGAGGGCCTTCCCTTTAAAAGCTCTGTATTTCTGCTTATGGGCAGGAATTTGGATTTTGAGACCAGGGACTATCGTTTTTCCTCCTTCGCCAGCAAAGTAATAAAATTCTCTTTCCTTCTCCTTAAACCACTTGTTCTCGTTATTCTGATGCAGCCTTGAGGACAAGTGCTGAACTTTTGGTAATACCAGTGGCAGTTCTTTCCAAAAGCAGCAACTTTTCCAACATTCACAGAGGCCGACTTTTTATACCACTCAGACTCCAGCCCCAGTTGGTCAGGGCCCCTCCTCAGAGGACTGGGTCTCAGGTCCTCGGGATCCCTCTGCCAAGCACAGAAATACCAGAACAAGTTGAGCAGCACCCCTCCTCAGAGAGCAGAGTTACAGCTTGGCAGGGGCTCTTCCTTAAGCTTCTAGGTTTTAGTAATTCCATCCTCTTTCCTTTTTCCCCCAGGATGACAGCTGCTTTCTGCATTTGCTACTTCCGTGATAATTTATTGTTCTCTTTTGACTTTTTGGTTACCTATTTAGCAATTCTTAATATGATACCTAGCTTACAGTCCTTTGTGTTAAATTCTCTCTCCTATACAATAACTGGTGTAAAATTCTCTCCCTTATGAAATAACTGGTGTGGTTTCTGCCTCTTGGCTGGACCCTGATGAATATGCTCTCTAACTCTTATGAAGGCTCATTGCTAAACACCCCCAGAGGCAAAGGACAGAGATGAACATATTTATATCTGTAACTGAGGTGATTATTATATCTATTCAGAGCTTTGAAAGTGCCTCCTAGGAACTGTGATGTTTATCAAGAATGTTAACTTACCTGATCTTTTGTTTATGATAAAATCGTGGAGGAAAATAAAATAGATACTATGGTACAGTGATGATAGAGATGATTTATCATCTGATTTTGATTCTACTTTTCACGTGGGGCCTTTGAACATGCAGGCAGTAGGCAAACACAATACACTGGTGAAGGCCAACAGAATTTGTATGAAATGAACTTTTAAAAAAAAGGTACATTTAATACAGCAATAAACTGTTAGAAGGAAATTAAATTGAAATAGGAGAACAGGAGTTCCCTGCGGGAACTTGGGATCAGCACCCCAGGGAGTTTCTTCAAGAAAAGAAATCAACAGGGAACAGAGTCTGGGATAATAAATCCCACTGGTCCATTTTGATTAACAAATGCTTTTTCCTCCAAGTCATAGGTTGTGAACAGTAATGAGTTTTAATCACAGAAAAAGCACACTTCATGCTTATATCCCCAGTGTGGCAATTTTAATATCTTTTCCAGGTACTGCTCTGATGAGTACATTCTGCCTCTGAAATGTCTGAGAGCTTTAGTCACACAGTTCTCTTTGTGATAATCTCCACCTTGATTCAAAAGGCTGACCTTATGTCCAAAGCATCCTAAATTTTTTAAGCCATTTCTAGAATGCTCCCAAGGGTTTCCATAAGCTCCCTGCAGGACTAGAAATCGTGTGCAAAAGAACTTGATGCTTACAAAGAGAGCCAGCTTCCGGAGGCATAACCCCAGTCCCTCTGACTTGAGTCACAGGATCCCTGCAGCCCTGGCAGAGATTGTATTCCCACCAGGGGCCCCTTCCTACATCAATAACTACTCAGGCTCCCACAGAGATTCTGATTCTCTGAAAAATGACAGCTTCTGGGTGAATTAGCCAAGGTTTCCCCATAAGTTCTCTCAATACTCCTGTAATATTTCTTCTTTTCATGTAGATTGTAACATTCACTGGGTTTCAGTGTTTACAACTTCACAATTCTCAGGGATATGTCAGGGGTTCTATATAAGGGCTTTTGGAAGTCCACGCTTACTTGAAATTTCTGCATGAATTATAATAAGATTTATGAAATAGTAGACAAAAATTAGGATCTAGTGGAAAAACTATCGGATTCTTATGCTGATTCTATTACCAGTAAGCTCTGGAAACTTAAATGAGTTACCTAAACCGCATCAATTATCTCAGTTGTAAAAGTGGGCAAAATAATGTCTTAAAAATCCTGGCTTCCTTCTTGGAGAAATGGCTGATTCTAGAACTGGGGCAGGAAATATCAAGCTGAACTTGGAACATCTTCTAGTGGCAGGAAGTGAGAGAGTGCTCAAAAAGAAACACACAAAAACCACATTGATGACAGTATGTCAAAGGGACATAGGAGCCAACTGAAAGAGCTCCCAATGGCCAAAGTTGGAACAATTTGATCAAGAAAATAAAGTAGTGTTGCATTATAACCCAAAATATATTAATAAATACCCATGAATTCATACTTATGTAAATAAATGAGAGAGAAGAGACAAACCTCCCTTGCATAAGAATTCAAATAATGTGTGCACATACTCCTCCCTCAAGGAGGGAGGGCGTAACTCCCCATCACTCCTTACGTGTGGACGGCACATAGTGACTTCCTTCACAAGAGTACAACATGGAAAGGCAGGGAAAAAAGTGTAACTTTGTAGTGGAGAAACCTGACAAACACTACCTTATTCAGCTGATCAAGGCCCATATCAACAGTGAAAAATCATGTTGATAGTATGTACCCTTGATACGATGTGATGAAAATGACACTTTACCTCTGTTATCTTCCTCCCAAGAGCAAATAACCCTAGTCAAACTATGACAAAAACATCATACAAACTCCAATAGAGGAGCAGCCTAAAAACACACTTGACCAGTACTCCCCAAAATTGTCAAGGTCATCAAAAACAAGGAAAGTCTGAGAAACTGTCAGAGCCAAGAGAAATCTAAGGAGACATGGCAAGTAAATGTAACATGGTGTGCTGGGTGGACTCTTGGAACAGAAAAATACATTAAGTAAAACTAAAGAAATATGAATAAACTATGCATTTTAATTAAGAACTTTCCAATTTTATTTCATTAATTGTAACAAATATGTCATATTAAAAAATGTTAGGGGAAATTTGAGTAAGAGGGATATATAGAAACTCTCTGTACTATCTTCTCATTTTTTTCTGTAAACTTAAAACTGCTCTAAAAAATAAAGTCTATTTTGAAAATACAAAGGAGATTCAGAGATCACCCACACACAGAGCCACAAAAATCCCGCCTTTCTGAAATCCAGGGAAGGTGTTATGCTTTATTTCTTTGTCTTTTTTTAAGGTAAAGTCAAGGGCTATGTGATAAACACTGTAAATTGCATACCCAATATCCATTCTTCCTTCCTTTATCAACACTCAATTTTGTTTGGAATGTCAAGGTACCCAGTTAAAAATACTCCCTTCTCTAGGCTTCTTGACCATTAGGAGTGTCCACGTGATCAAATTTTGGCTAATGAGAGTCACGTGACTGTGAGGCTCTTGGAGAGTTAAAAGTCCATGTATCCTTTTGTCCTGAACCCTTTGCCCTCCCTACTTCCTACCTGGAATACAGACACATGCCTAGAGATGAAGGATCCATCTTTCAAAGGAGGAAACAAGCCACACACTAAGGATGGTGGAATGAAAAGCAAGAAAGAGCCTGGATTCCTGTTGCATTATGAAGCCTCCTGACCCAGCCTCTGCTCAGCTCCAGATTCCTTTTCATGTGGGAAAAAAAACCCAAAAAACCCTTTTTTAGGGGCTGGTGGGAGTGAGAGAAGATGGGATAAGGCTATTTGGTTAAGCCGTATTCCTGCTACCTGCAACCAGACTTATCAGCCAAAGTGATACAGGCAGTTCTGATCTTATTAAAACAGTTGGTCGATTCACTTTAGCCAAAACAAAACAAAAAAACCATCAACTAGATGGACAAAACAAATCTATTGTGTGGGCATTGCAGCTATACAGTGCCTTTTTTTCTGTCTTTGCCTGGCTGTGCTCTGCTCTGACCCAATGGCGTGGGAACGGTTGGGAGTCAGGGTCCCGGGGGATTCACTTTGCCTTCCTGGATTTACCAGTGGATGAAAAGGTGCCAGAGAGCACCGTGCAATAGTCAGTGGCTCCATGTCTCTTCCATTCTTCAATGCTTATACAGGCTTGTAGTATGTCTTTCTTTCTATAATGAGACTCCCTTTTTTTCCCTGGGCTTCCAAGAAGTTTAAAACAAAATTTTATGCTGAGTACATTAACTGCGCTATTTCTGAGAATTGGTAACAGTCTTTTTCCTATATCATTTTTTTCTATTCTAATTTTATTATTCTTTTTGAAAGCCCTTTATTATGAGCTACTTTAAAATCCTTTTAAGACATAGATGGAATATAAATACACATTTTCATACATATATAGTTTGGTTAAGATTATATAATAAGTTGAGATGGCTGCAGTCCTTTTTGAAGGGCTGATTCAAAATAATAGGAATTATTCTTATTATTCTGTGGAACTTCTTTTATATGCCATCTGTTCTTTCATGTTTCTAACTCAAGAGACAGCATAGCAAACTTCTCCAAAAATAATGAAATTGAGATGGTTGGATGGCTCCCTACAGAGTTGAGCTCCAAGGTTTTTGTGTGATTTTTCTAGAGAACAAAATGTACACCAACATCAATAAATGGCATTTATTTTCCCAACTCAGGAATGAATCAAACACATTGCTGTGTTTGATGACCAAACTGTCAAATACTGTTTCAAATACCTTTTGGTCCTCTTCTGTGTTTCCTTTTTTTTTTTTTTTTATTTCACTGTTATTTGAGAATAAGACTCTGAAAATTAAGCTTTGAAAATGTCTAAGGGCCTTGACATAGCCAAGCGACTTTAAAAATATATATATAAACAAGTGGAAAGAAACACTTCTCCAAGAAATTAAAATGTACTAGCAGCTAAAATTAAACCATCTCCATTTTCCTTCTGATAGAAAATTAATGTTTTGGTTTTTCAGGAAGTATAATAATTATAAGATTTATTGTTTCTTTGTTGCCAGCCACTGTGCTAAGAACTTTACATACACTATCTTATATATACTATCTTATAACAAGCCCGTGAAACATAAAAGGTAGTAAAATAAGGCTTCCTTTTGAGGAAGGAAAATATGTAATCTAAAACATGAATGTCCCATTTAAGAAGGGAATCAGCTAAGTGCTCCTGAAAGCGTTTGTTCTATACAGATGCTATGCTGTAAGGCCTTACTCAGTGCTGACAAAGTAGCTGAATCAAAAGCTAGAGATCCAGAGCCCATTTTCTGTCCCCAGGCAGGGTTAAATTGGTTTTGCTGTTCTTTCTCTATCAAATTGACACCGGGCTGTGATGGTCTCCTCCTGGTTAAAGCAAACCAGTGAAAACTCTTGTAATGTAAAATTGTTTTATTAAAAAATCTGCCCTTCAGAACAGGGGCAATGTGTATGGCCAAAGTGTTGTACCCCCATGATATTCTGAAATTAAAAAAATAAATTATAAAAAAAAAAAAAAAAAAATCTGCCCTTATCTATGTTTGACTAGATGTCAAGTTTTGTAAACCATGTTTTAATGATTGTAGGAAGTCATTAATAAATTGTATATATTATCAGTCTCTTTAGATGTAACCGAACTTAAAATGAATTTATTGGGCTTTCTTTTCTCTCTCTCTCTCTCTCTGTCTTTGTCTCTCTCTCTCTCTTTCTCTTTCATTTCCTGCCTAAAGCTGAGCTCATTGTTCTTTAACACTACAAGAAACTCAAAGTAATTCTGGTATTTTAGATAACAGTCATTTTGTTAGCTTTCATCTGTACTAGTTCAAAATAAATATGCTAGGACAATCTTTAAAAATCTAAAACAACACAAAACTAGCAGCTTGATTTTCTTGATTGGAGGATTTTAACTTTAATTCTCTTTAAATCAAGAAAACCAAGATCTAGAGAAGAACTTTGCAAAAGTCACACAGCTGGTAGGTGAGAAAATTGCGATTTAAACCCAGGTCTTCCTGACTTGAAAGCCTATGTTTCTATCTAAAAAAGTAAAAATTTATATTATTTTGACCTTATCACCTGTAAAATGGGATATTATCAGTAAATAATAATGCTGAGAGCTAACATTTATTATAAGCTAGGCCTATTTTTAATGATTTAAATATATTAACTCATTTAATTCTCAAAAAAACCGTATGAGATAGGTGCTATTATTATCCCCATTGTGCAGATAAAATAACTAAGGCACAAAGCTGATATTAAATACCTTGCCCAGGGTCACAGGGCAAGGGGTAAGACTGTACATCGTGTGGGTCTAGAGCCTATACTCTGACCATGATGTTATACAACTTACGACAATTAATAACATTCATCTACCAGGAAATACTAACTGAAAAATGTTACAACAGTGACAAAATTATAGTCTCAATGAATTAATCTAAGAAAGAATCGCCAAGGTATCTAAGGAGAAAATTCCTTGAAGATAATTCTATTTTTAAAAAACCTAAGAAATGACTGACTAAAATGAGAAATTGCCCATGTCCATGGATGCTATGTCACAAGGTCATTGTGAAGACTGAATGAGTCAATGCACGCAAATGTATGCATGAATGACTCACTATAACTCTTGAACACAAGAAATGTTCCATAATATTAGTTATCATTATCTTCTGGAAATTGACTTGCCACTGTTTGTCAGTATGACCTGGAACAAGGTCAAATTTTTCTCACAAGCTTCCATTTCCTCACCCATAAGAATGAGATTAATAGCAACTGTCGTGGCACTGCTATGAGCATGAAGTGAGACAACACGTAAAACCAGCCATTGTCCAAGCCTGGTATATGGGAGGAACTCCACTGAGGTTGATTGCCTTCCTTCCTGAGAAAAAGACAGTGCCTTATTTTTCTTTAGAATCTGCTTATCCAGTGGTTCCCAGAGTTGGGGGTCTCAGGCACCAACAACGTTTTTTCTTTGTGTATTAGTTTCCTAGGGCTGCCATAGCAAAATACCACAAACTGGGTGGCTTCAGCAACAGACATCTATTGTCACACCGTTCTGCAGCCTAGAAGTCTGAAATTGAGATGTCATTCAGGTTGGTTCCTCCTAAGACTGTGAGGGAGAATCTGTTGCATGCCTCTGTCCTGATTCCCAATAACCTTGTGGACTTCTCCGCTTGTGGATGGCTTTCTCCCTGGGTCTTCATACAGTCTTCCCTTCCCATGTGTCTGTCTCTGTGTCCAAAATTTCCCCTTTTTATTAGAGCACAGTCATATTGGATTAGGACCAACCCTAATAACCTCATTTTAATTTGATTACCTCTGTAAAGGCCCTCTTTCTAAATAAGGTCACATTCTGAAGTACTAAGGATCAGGACCTCAACATCTTTTTGGGGGTGACACAACTCAACCCGTAACAGTTTGGCTGCTTTTTTTTTTTAGGTTGAGAAGTGATGTATTGTCACCAGTTTTCTGTTTTGTTTTTGCCAAGCCAAATCCTAAAAACAAAATAACTGCTATCTATTTATTCCATCATTTCATTTAAAATGTTTTTAATGCTTTAAAAGAAGGAATTTTATTTCTTTGGAGCAGCAGGAGTTTTCACAATATGTTCTACAAAAGGTGTCTGAGATAAAAGTGGAGGGGGCAGAGCTGCTTGGAGTCCTGGTCCATTTTCCCCATGAAGATCAGATAGTCACTGTTTTTATTCATTTCACGTACGGGGAGTTCTGAGAAAGATTTTATTCAAAAATCAGGATGCTTGTTACTAAAACAACAACAAAACATCTCTTACCACTCCTCTGGTATTTACATAAAGCTCACTAAATTCTTCTTGAGTAATTTGTCTTACATTCCCATATGATGCCATTTGTGTATTAGTAAGCCAAAAGTAAAATTCTCTTTCTACATTTTTGCCAATGCATTTGTAATGTCAGCATACCCTGCTTGGTCCATTCCTTCCATTGTTGCCAATTTCTTCTTCCAGTGAGTCATTTCAGGTACTTCAATTTATCTCTTGAGAGATGTGTTGGAGGGCTGAGTTTGAGTTTATTCTGGGTGTTGTTGAAACTGTTGTGTAATTTCTAGTCCATCTCCAAATCAGAGAGCCAGGGCTTAGTAATCAGATTTTCTATACTGAAGAAAGCTGAATATTTGTGTCCCGTGAAAATTCATATATTGACATTCTAACCCCCAATGTGATGGTATTAGGAGGTAAAGCCTTTATAAGGCAATTAGATCATAAATGTGGAGCCCTCGTGAGTGGGACTAGTGCTCTTATAAGAAGAGACACTAGAGTTCGCTCCCTCTCTCTCTCTCCCCCGCTCTCTGCCAGGTGAGAATAGGAGAAGACGGCCATCTTTATAGCAGGAAGGGGCCTCACCAGACACTGGGTCTGCCGGCACCTTGATCTTGGACTTCCCAGCCTCCAGAACTGAGAGAAATGAATGTTTGTTGTTTAAGCCACGCAGTCTATAGTGACTTTTTATAGCAGCCCTAACTAGTGGGCTTTGAAACTTACCAGCAAAAAGTACTCCCAAATGGCCACCTAGTTTTACTATCATATTAGACTGACAGTTTCATAAACAAACATTGCTTGGATCATTCACCTTCAGAAGTAAGTGACAGTTCCCTTCTCTCCCACTTACTGTTCTTATTTCTGCTGAACCAGTTTTCTTTTATGCTCGATTTGAGTTTTCTTCACCCAGAGAAAGATCAGCTACTTGATGCCATGAAGCAGCTGGCTTAAGACATCTATTTACTGTCCTTTGATACTAGTGATACTGCTTTTTGGTAGAAAAGGTGTATTTTAATAGTTTATGTAGCATTTAATTAAGAAATAAAGTATAATATGATGTGGTTAATGAGATTCATTAACCATGCTCTAGAGAGTCTAGATGGTCTTCTGATATATATTTTCACCTTGCAGTATGCGTCTTTTTAATGAACTCACGCCTCATAAGATATTTGCCAAACTCTTTTATTTTTCCCCAATCTAAGCACCTCATGAAACAGGATTTCATTAAATGAGTGTATTCTTGAATAAAATGTCAACATTTTCTCCATCTAATCTAGTCACAGGATACAGGCATGCTTTGTACTCCAAAAATAACAGATTTCATAGTCCTAGAAATGTTAAGAAGGCTTTGTGCTCTAGTGAACTTTGTGTCTGGACTTGGTCTGAAATTTAGGTCTGAATCTCAGCTTCAAGGCATATTGGTTTGATCAGAGGGAACTCATTTAGACTCTGAGTCCCAGTTATCTTGTACATAAAATGCAGATAATAATACTCATCTTACAGAGCTGTTGTAAACATTAGGTTATACACAAAAGTCAACTAAAAATGGAACTAAATGTAACAGCTAAAATTATAAAACTATTAGGACTATATTAAAATTAAAAACTTTTGTGTTTGTTGCAAACAATACCATCAAGAATAAAAAGACAGCCACAGAATGGGAAAAAATAGTTGCTAATCATAAATCTAATAAGGGACTTGTATCTAGAATATATAAAGAACTCCTGACAAACTCTTGAACTCTTGAACTTGAGAAACGAAAACATACATCCACAAAAAACTTATACATGAATGTTCATAGCAGCATTATTTATAATAGCCAAAAAGCAAAAGCAAGGCAATTTCCATCAACTGATGAACTGAAAAACAAAACAAAATGTGGCATGTCCACATAATGGAATATCATTTAGCCATAAAAAGAGATTAATACATACTATGGCATGGATAAATCTTGCAAACATTATGCTAAGTGAAAGAAGTCCCTCACAAAAGACCACGTATTATAAAATTCGATTTATATGAAATGCAAGGAAATGGAAAATTTATAGAGAGTAAGTAGATTAGAGATTGCCAGGGGCTGGGTGGGGGAGGGAAGAGTGGACAGAAAAGAGGAGTAACAACTTAAGTGTATGGGGTTTCTTTGTGTGAAGATGAAAATGTTCTAAAATTAGATTGTGCTTATGGTTGCACAACCCTGTATATGAGGTCTGTCCGGAAAGTATCCAGCCATTGTTAATATAATTTTTCATATTACATGGCTGGATACTTTCCGGACAGACCTCATATACTAAAACCACTGAATTGTACACTTTAAATAGGTGAACTTTATGGGATGTGAATTATATCTCAATAAAGGGATTAAAAATAATTAAACTAGAGAATATTTTTAAAGACTCTAGCATACTAGAGTCTTTAAATATTTTTAAAGACTCTAGAACATAATAGGCATGTAGCAAATTTTAATTCCTTTTCCCTGGGCTATCATAAACCGTGTTGGCTTTATTGATCTGCTGTGCTTTTTTTTCTATTTCATTAATTTTTGTTCTTGTCATTATTTCCTTTCTTCTACTTTCTTTAGATTTAATTTGTAGTTTTTTCCAACTTTTTTAGATGAATGCTGAGCTCATTAATTTTTAGCTTGTCTTTTCAAATATATTCATTTAAGAGCAAACATTATTCTTTAAGCATTTGCTTTAGCTACATCCCAGGGTTGCAATAGGTACTATTTTTAGTGTGCTTTTCAAAATATTTCCAATTTACCATTTGACATCTTTTTTAAAAATTTAGAAATATATTTATTAATTTCTAAACATGAAAGAATTTTCTAGTTATGGTTTTATTATTGATTTCTAGCTTAATTGCATTGTGGTAAGAAAATATACTGTGTGATTTCCACATTTTGCAGTTTTTTGCAACTTGCTTTATGACTCATTAAGAAGGTTTATCTACAGCTATCATGGTGCCATGTTTTAGATATGTCCCTTAAGTCAAGTTTATCATCTTTCTCAAATCTATTGCCTTAATGATTAGTGTCTGTTCCATCTATTATTGGGAGATGTGTGTTAAATCTCCCATTATAATTGTTAATTTGTTGATTCCTCCTGTAATTCTGTCAATGTTTGCTTTATATATTTTCAAGCCATGTTATTTCATCAATACAAATTTAGAATTGTTATATTATCCTGGTGAGTTGAATCTTCTGTCAATATGAAGTGCCTCTTTCATCTCCAGTAATGATTTCAGCCTTAAAATCCATTTTGTCTGATGTTGGTACAGCCACATCTTTTTCTGTTCTTTTACTTTCAACCTTTTGTATCTATATATTTAAAGTGTGTCACTTGTAAGCAGCATGTGCTTGGCTTCTGTTTTTTCAAATGTCCAAACTTTTTTCCTTTTAAGTGAGCAATTAAGCTATTTGCATTAAATATACTTACTGAGATATTTGGATTTATATGTATTCATTATTTATTTGTATATACATACCTATGCACTTCCTATTTGTCCTGCCTCTTCTATGTTCCCTTTCTTTGTACTTTTTACCTAATCAATACTAAGAATTGGTTATTTTTCTACAATCCCTTAGTTTTCCTGTGTTCATTTGGAAGTAATAGACTCTTTTACTAGACTCTTAGAATCTACAATATGAATTCTTGAATTATGAAAATCAAATATTGTTATTTTTATCCTCTTCCCCAATAAAGCAAGGAGCTTAAAATAACATGACTTTATTTACACTCTCCCAACTTTTGTGCTTCTGCTGAAGTGTATGCTGTTGGATATTTAAATTCTCTCTCTTCCTCTTCCTCTCTCTCTCCTTTTGCTTCCTTCCTTCTTTCTTCCTTCCCACCCATCTGCCTTTCTCTTCACTCTCTAAAATATGGACCTGTGTCACAATATATTATTATTATTGTCTCATACAACTACTTTTCATTTAGATTTACTGATATATTTGCCTTTTTTCATAGTTCATTATCTATTCCAATACTTGTAAGCTTCTTTCAGGGATAATTTTCCTTTTGCCTGAGAAATAATCTTTAATTTTTTCTTTGAAGTCTGTTTGTGATTAATTCTCTCAATTTTGTGTATCTCAAGTGTCTTTTTTTCACTTCCATTCTTGGAGGAAATTTTTGTTAGACATAGAATTCTAGGCTGACAGTTATTCTGTTTCTGCAAAAATTCCCTATTTTGACTTTCCTTGTTTTTGTTGAAGAGTCAACTTTCAGTCTAACAGTTGCTCCTTTAAGGGTGACCTTTTTTTCTCTGTCTACTTTTAAATTTTCTCCTTGTCTTGGATTCCCACCAGTTTTGTTTTTGGTGTGTCTTATTACTTATCATACTTTGGTTTGTGGAACTTTTTTTTTTTTACCTGTGAATTAAAGTCATTCATCTGTTTGGGAAATTCACAGCCATTATCACTTCAAATGTTGCATCTGTGTTTTTTTCCTCACCTATCCTTCTGAAAACCCATTTAAGCATATAATATAACTTCTCACTGTCTCCACTAGTTATCTTACCCTCTCTTTTGTATTTTTCATCCTTTTCTCTCCCTATGTTTTATTCTATGTAATTTCTTCTGACCTATCTTCTAGTTCTTTAATTTTCTATTCAGCTGTGTCTAATCTACTACCAAACACAACTACTGAATTATTAATTTTTCTTATTTTAAAGTTGTAAAATTTAATTTAGTTCTTTTATAATATTTTTCAGTTCTAGAATGTAAATTTAATTATTCTTATATTCTAATTTTCTAATAAAATCTCATTTTTCATCTATTTTCTCAGTTTCTTCATATATATATGTGTGTATATATATATATATAAAAAAATCATGTTTCTTTTTAGATGCTTGTTGGCTAACTAATATTTTGATCACTTGTAGGTCTGTTTCTCTTGTTTTTTAGCCATAGGGTCTCATCTTTGACATGGCTAATTTTTCTTTACTGCCTGGCATTGTATATATAACTGTGTTGGAGCTCCAGGTGATGTAACCTTCCTCTAGAAAGGGTTTAACCCTTCACTGGGCACATAGAGAAATTATTTACCACTTTACTCCAATTAGGAACATCTGCCTTTGGCTTTCCAGACTTTTCAGCTAAGAGCCTTGTGTATTTGCAGGGCCTCTTTCCCAAGAGGTCCCTAAACTCTAACCTTGTCTTATAAGATTGCTGAAAAACTACCCTCTGCTTTTTGAAAGTTTTCCCATTAGGTTTTGTAGCCTTCTACACCATGCATCCCTAGTATTCAGCAAATGTCTTGAAGGAAAAACCAGCTATGTGTTTGAGGTCCCCCACATCTCTGCCAAAACTTCTGCTGGGTTTTTTTGTTCTCTTGCAGCAACTCTCCCAAACTGTGCATCAGACTTTTCCCCAAACCCTCAGCCTCCTTCCCACATTTAGAATTGACACATGCCTCTAAGGTAGAGGTGTCTGAGGAAGTCAGCTCTGCTCTCCAAGATTCTTCCTTCTCTGGATGGAGTCTTAAGCCCACTAATTCTCATTGCCTCAGTAGCTCTCCACTACCTTAAAGAGATGATTTTTGAATTGTATGCATGTTTTCTGGCTGTTCCAGGTGAGACAGCTGATCTGCTGCCAGTTATTTCATCCCACTCAAAAGCAGAAGTCCTTTCAAAATGTTATATCACTTTTTATAGTTTCCAGCTCTTGGCTGAAAATATCAAACTTCTTTTTATCTTCCTATATATAACAAGCATAATATATTTTAAAGTTTGTGCTAGGTAATTCCAGTATCTGGAGCCCCTGCTTGTCTCTACTATCTGTTGTTTCTGCTGATGCTTGTTCTTATCATCTCATGTCCCAAAATGGCTGGTTACACTGATCATGTGCCTTACATAGTATTTGGAAACATTCTTGTGAATAATGTCTTAAAGCCTACAATGATTTTATCTTCCTCCAGAGAAGATTTTTGTTTGTTTTTGCCAGGTGCCAAGTGACCTTAGTCATCAAGATCACCTTAATACAGTTTCATGGATGAAGATATGCTGGGTCATCCAGTTGACTTGGACCTGGTCATCAGTCCTTACGAGGGTTGGTTTACTTCTGATTCACCCTTATACCTGTGGAATTTTCCTAACTGGATTTAGAAATCAAGACTAACTTTTTCCAGTAAAGGAAATGATAACAAGTAAAACTTAAAAGCTATCAGTAGCTGTATTTCCTGCTACGTGGAAAAAGCAATTCTCACCAGAAAATGAGGTTGACATGAAGCCAGAAACAGAGATAAAAATAATAGTTAATATTTATATAGGGCTTCCGCTGTACCTGTCTGATTTAAGCTCTATCTACATCAACTCGTTTATTCTCACCACAACCTTGAGACAAAGAGAGCAAGTCTTGCTGTTGTTTGAGTCCCTGGCTCCAGTTGTTCTAAGACCCAGCCAAACCACTGCCCTTCTTCTAACAGTCAGAGAGACTGAAATGTGAAGTTTCTCTCCTTGCAGCCTGTGTTTGCATAGGTTTTATAAGCTGCCTCGGGAGTGACCTCCTTATTCCAGCTCCAGGTCTTAGGACTGCCAGGCTTTTTTTTGTTTTGTTTTTTGGCTTTTTGTAAATAATGGCATTGCTTGACAATATTCTTCATTTCTATCCATCAAACTAGCTGTTACTGACTGTTACTGACAGAAACAGCTTTTCCCAAGTAGATTGCACACAAAAGACTTTTTTTGAACAAACAGTACAGATTCCTATAACACCCCTGGAAAGGTATTCTATAATTCATAGTTATCACACATAAAACATTATACTAACCGCAAATGAAATTACAAAGAAAAAATTCCCTTACAATTCCATTACCTTAATAGTTCTTGCATTTTCTTTGCAATTCTTATCCATAATTCTTAAGAACATGGTTGCCATCATTCCATAGACACATTATTAAATGCACTTTACAATTAATTAGTATTTCTCAAGGTACTGATTAGAAGCCCCCAGAAAAGAATAATGGGGTAGACATGGAAATTGTACATTATGTAAGAGTAGATCAAAGCAGGGGTAAGGTGAAGCCTCCAATGGAACTAAAAATTACTGAGTGCTATGGTTTGAATGTCCCCTCCAAAACTCATGTTGAAATTTAATTGCCAATGTAACTGTTTGGGGAGGTGGGGCCTTTAAGAGCTGATTAGGTCATGAGGGTTTTGCCTTCATGAATGGCTTAATGCCATTATCACAGGAATGGGTTAGTTATGTCAGGATTGGGTTCCTGATGAAAAGATAAAGTTCAGCCCCTATTTCTCTGTCTCACATATTTGCTTGCCCTTCTGTCATGTTATGATGCAGCACAAAGGCCCTTTCTAGATGCTAGTGCCATGCTCTTGGACTTCCCAGCCTCCAGAACCATGAGCCAAATAAATCAATGTTCTTTATAAATTACCCAGTCTGTGGCATTTTGTGGTAGCAGCAGAAAATGGACCAAGACACTGAGTCTTTACTGACTGTCAGGAACCTCACTTACTTCACCTGATTTGATCTTCAATCTGGCTCCACATAGGGTCAAATTTGCAGCACACTCATATTGCTTTTATTTTTCACCCCATTTTATATTTTATTTTGGAGCAAAGCAGGATGTAATTAATTATCTTACTTAATTATTTCTACTTAATAAGATAATTATTCACATTTAGAAATTAATATAGATTAACATTAAAAAATTACATGAATCACACTTGTTAAAAATGTCAAAGCTGATATTTGAGCCCTGAACTGAAAGACAAAAATGGTGCTGTTTAATCATTATCACTTTCTTGGCCCCTATTGCAGAATCCTTTGGAGCGACTCCACATAGGGTTGCAAGACATAGGAAATAAAAATATAGGCCACCCAGATAAATTTGAGTTTCAGATGAACAAAAAATTAGGTTTTGGTACAAGTATGCCCTAAATATTGCATGACAACCTTGCCCCTATATCCCATTCTAAGGAGATGGGCCTAACTGACCACATTTATGCCCCTACCACCTCCCCTTTGTATCTGTCTCTGTCTCTGTCTCTCTCTAACCTAAAAGAAGTGTACTCAGAGGATCTGCAGCATTGGAGCTGTAAAGTCTTGTCAAGCTGAAGTCAGAGTCAGCACCATGGTGTACCAAGCCACAAGCATGCTGAATTTATAAGATGGTAGAGAAAGCTTTTTGCAGAGAGGAGACTGCAACAGAAGTGCAGAGAGAACCCAAGGTAAAAAAGGCAGCTGCCTGACAACTTCCCAGATGGCTGAAAGCACAGCAGTTCATGCTACACTGAGGTATGGAAGATCTCCCTCTATTGCTAATAACTTGAGAGAGTTCCGATTCCTTGTAACCCAAGTCCTGACTAAACCTCCTCCAGGCATTAATGGGAGTTCATGGCTGGCATCATGGTTGAACTTTCTGGCTGAGTCTGGGAAGGTGGGCCCACTCCCTGGCTTTGTGATGGTGCACACAGTGCACTGTACCTCTGTGGGCACCATTTGGCCAGCTCCATCAGCTCCCTTCCTGCTCGTCCTGCTAGCAACTTCATGTCCAGATGACTCAGCCCTGTAGACCAGATTCTTCAGACAGACAGAAAAGTGGACTAAGGGGCCACACTGGGTCAGGGAAGTTTCTGGAATACCCCTAGAGGTAGCCCCTAAGAAGTCATTTATTGATCCATCTCTACCAGTCCAATCATATCACACACACACATGCCCACATGCCCCCATGTAGCCCAACCATTCTTTCCCCTCCTTTCCATCACATATATTATCATCCCTACCCCCTACCTCCTCTTTGAAACCCAGGTGTCATGATATGTCAAGTCATTCTTGAAGTACAAAGTGGCCCAAAGCAGAGAAGTAAGCACCAGGGATGGAGGCCAGAGCTTCACTAAGGGACGCCTTCCCCAAGGTTGGGGACCTCTTTCCCAAGGTCAGGATATTGCTGGACACTTGGCACAATCACTTTCTGACAGCTGAGATCTCCTTGTGAGCTTCTTTGCTCCAAGGAAGCAGAATCTCAAGTTGTCCTTTTGTCTCTGTCCTGGGAATGCAAATCAGCCAACACAGACAGCATCAAAGGTGGTGCTGACCCTGAGTGAGCACAACACTCTCTTCCTCCTCTCTCTCTCAGCCAAGTTGCCTAAAGCCCAGGAGAAAACTATCCAGGAAAGGGAAAAGCTCACATTCGGCCATGGCACAATTTCAGATCTGACTCCTGAAAATAAAGATTTTGCTCTCTACCTGGAAGCCAGTGGGCCCTCATCACTGAGGGGCTGCACTTAGCTCTAGAAAAGAAATGCTCACAAAATTCATAGCCAATAATATTCTGTTTCTATTCATTGTTTTAATCACGCCCAGATCTATGATCTCACTTAACTTCACAGTTCCCATACGGTGCCCACAGGGTGACTCAGTGGACATCTATGTCTATCCAGCACCCATGATTCATAGTACTGAGATTTCCACTCCTGCCCCTTGCAGACCCTGTACCTGGGAGACTGGCCTCGCCCTAAGTCCCACAGGTAGCCTGGATAAGTAGAGCTGGGCAGCATGTGTAACTGTCTTCACCACACGCAGTCATCTTCTTGAAGCTATTCCCAAGATCTAATCTAGCCCAATCAGGACTCTTGTTGGAATACTGGGGCGGAAGCTATGCCTATTCCCTATAAGCCCTGAATTGGAAGTTAGGCAGCTTCCAATATGCTGGGATCCACTTGTACATTGAGCTAACACTCTGGGCAGAGCAGAAAGAAGTGTAAAGAAAGTGAAACTTGGTAATAACAATGGTTGAGCTGCTGGATCCACCACTCTTCTGCTGTACTTTCCAGGCACACAGACCAACAAATCTCCTTTCTTGTTTATCCCAGTTTTGAATTGCATTTTTTATTATGTGCAACTAAAGACATGTAAAAGATTGTGACTATTCTAGTGAGTAATGTGACAATGGCCATTGCTAGTGTGTGTGCATGGTGCCCTCTAGCATTGTGCAGTGTGCAACCTGCACAACTATACTGGGTGGGCTCTGGTGTAGGGGCAAGTATCTATCTTAAAGCTGCATTTACAAAGCAAACATAATGCTCACATTTAGATTGTTTGTATATTTGGGTGGTTTGAAGGGGAAGACTGATGGAGATTATGCCCCCCATTCATTCATTCATTTATTCAATCATTGATTAGTACAAAAATATTGCTGAATGTCTAATACATGGCAGCCCATGATAGAAATGCAGGAGATTGGTCACAAATTAATATGTAAGGACAAATAATGATGTGTTGTAAGAATAAATCAATGCAAAGAGATAGTGCAGGGAGTGGCAGGAAGTATTTAAATAGAGTAAATTAAATGGGGTCCCTCTGAGAGGTGACATTTGAGATGAGACCTGAATGAAGTAAGGGGGCAAGTAATGGGAAGACAGGGAAGGGAATTCCAGGCAAAAGGAGCAGCCAATGCAAAGACCCTGAGGCAGGAACAACGTTGGCATGTTTGAGAAACAACAAGAAAGTCAGCATAGCTGGAGCAGAACAAATGAGGGGGAGAACATAGGATATGAGATAAGACAAGCAAGCAAGGGCCAATCATGTGGGCCTTCTGGGACCAGAAAGGAGGTTGGATTTAATCCCTAAGTGTGGTGGGCAGCCATTGAAGGCTTTTGAGCAGGTGAACAACATAACCTGATTTAAACTTCAAGACGCATCAACATGGACGCATCTTAAAGCTTAAACATGGATGAACTGAAGACTTGCTAAACAAAGAAGCAAGTCAAAAAAAGAATTAGTGAGTCCAAAATGAACAATGTTAACTGATTTCTTATGTAAGGACACATTTTTATTAAAAAAAAAAAAAAAAAGCAAGAAAATGATTAACACAAAATTCCGGAGGTGGGTTACCTCTCAGGGGAGGCAGGAGACTGCAACTTGTAAGAGCACACAGGCGGCATCTGGAGTATTGGTAAATTCTATTTCTTAAGCATGGCTATGGGGTATTCATTTTATTATTATTTTTTAAATCATATATAGTCTCTTTCCTAGATATAATAGATTTCACAATAAAACTTAAAAAAAAAAAAATAGCTACCATGGGTGCTTGACTATGGGCAGGAGAGAGTGACGCGGGGAGACTCATGATGGGGCTGTTGTTAGAGTCCAGGAGAGGAGAGACAGGGGCACGGGCTGGCGTGTAGCAGTGAGTGAGAAGGGCTCAGATGTGGGTGCATTTTGAGAGTCGAGCCAACAGGAATTGCACTTGTATAAGATATAGGGTATGAGGGGGACAGGAGCCAGAGACGTAGAGAGGCACAGCCTGGGGGCAGGACTTTTTGCGGGGAAGCGGGAACCTGACCCTTCCCCCTGTTGAGAGCGTGAGACCCAAGCTCCTAAGAGGCCTTGGTGAAGATCTTCAGGTGCAGCCTGGAAAACATGTGTACCGGGGGCCAGCAAAGAATCCGGGCTTGTCCAGGCCCCGTTTCCCCAGGAGCTTCTCCGGAGCCCCCGCAGCCTGGGAGCCTGCTCCCCGTGGGAGAGAAGGACTCCAGCTCCATCTGCTTGTGCCAGGGGCGCTGGAGTGGAAACAAAGAAGCAAATGAAGATTTGGGAGTAGGAGCGGGGGGAAAAGAACCTCTTGCTGTTTTTCCAGTAAGTAATTCACTAGATAACTGGGCTTTTAAAGCAGTCTAAACAGAGAGAGTGAAGGAAGAGAGTAAAAACCAAAACAAAACCCAAAAACCAACACAACTAAATGACATGGATGATCCCAGAAGGGGGAAGGGAGGCGACATCAGGAGAGGGGCTGCCTCACGGCCTTGGAAAACTCCCCCAGGGGAGGTGGAAGCCACTCTGGGGGCAGCCTGACTCCTGCTGGTCTGCCCGGCCACTTCTGCTGATCTGCCTCTGCAGTGGGGCCGTGTTTGTCCGCTTTTCACCTCCGCGCGCCCACCCCACGATTACCAACGAGAAAGAGGCGTCCTCAGCACTGCAAACCAGCTCTTTCCCCTGGCCTCGGGGCAGCCGGCAGGATTCGTCACAGGCCAGGATTCTCAGGCTGGATGATGCCAGCGTCCTCATTTAAAGCCAAAACCGACCATGGCTCTTTGTTGAGATCATTGCAAAAAAATGTGTGTGGGCAGGTGAGGATTGCGATTTTGAAGCTCCTTCTCCCCGCCTCCTCTGTTCTCCCCGCCTCCTCTGTTCTCCCCGCTCCTGTTCCTGAGCCACGCTAAAATAATAATAACAACATGAACAACAACAATGATTGATAGCTACTCCTCCCGCCTACCATGTATTGCTCAATGCCTGTGCGCCAGCACACGGCTAAGTGACTTCCTTACATCAACTCATGTTATCCACATAGCAACCTCGTGAGGCGGGTGTCATTATCTGCATTTCACATAGAAGCCCGCTAGCCCTCATTTATCCAACTCTTCCTGTCTGCCAGGCACTGCGCAAAGAACAGATGTCTCGTTACAAGGAAGGCACTACTCTCATCCCCGTATCACAGAGGAGAAAACAGACTCAGAGGAGCAAGGTTATTTGTTTTAGGTCTTCTACTACCTGTCAGGAGCAGGAACAAGATGCCCAGGCAGGATTTCCCCAGAGGGGCTCACAGCCTGGAAAAGCCCAGCCACCTGCAGGACAAAATTAAGGTACTAAGGAAGCCTTCCTGGGGGCATGCTCAGTAACAGCTTTATTGTGGTATCTGTGCCGCTTTGACTCACAGCACTGCTGACACCAAATGCACGGAGTTTTCCACATCAACCAATTCTCCAAATCTCTGGACACCGACTGGGTGTCCTACAGTTCAATTCAATTCTGACACTAATCACCCAGAGACAGCTCAGTCTAAACCGGGAATTCTTTTTTATTTATAACGCCATTCTGCCAAAACTGACCCAAAACTTTAACCAATTTTAACATGTACCCTCTTCACCTGGAAATCTTGTGAAAATAAAGATCTAATTTGGTGGGTCTGAGGTGGGGCCTAAGAGTCTGCATTTCTAACAGCTCCCAGGTGATGCTGATGGTGCTGCGGTACCAGAAGCAGAGCTTGAATAGCAAGGATCTAAAGGCATGCAGAGCTGCCACCTGCTTAAATTAGGGTTAGGAAAGGGAAAAACAAGGGGGAAGAAAACATAGGTTCATCTCAACTTAAAAGTGCCAGCCCAGTACATACGGCAGTAGCCACTCGATATAAATGATAGCTGTTACCATTAATCTTCAAGAACAGAAATTATCTACACCCCCAGGGCTTATTTATTGTCTACATTAACATGACTTTATTATCCATTGTCTTCACCAATATGATTTATTATTCCAGGACACTCTTGCCCAGGAAGATAAAGTTGTAAATAATTTTATTACTCGTTTCAAGGATTTCCTGAAAATTCATTTAAGTGAACATTAGACTACTCATGGTCTATCTCTACTACAACATATAGCCTCAAACAATTGTTTATGCTCTGAGATTCCTTTCAAAACTCCTGCCTCACTGTGTCCAACAATCCTAATATGTCACGAGATTGCCCAATTCTAATCAAGTTCCCTGCAACAAAAGGCCCATCTCAAACCAGACTCCAAAACCTCATAAATATCCTGCCTTTTCCCTCCCTACTGTAAGATGCTACTAAGAATCTGTCCAAAAGCCTTTTCTGCATCTATTGAAAGGATCATATAATCTTTGTTCTTGCTTTTATTTATATGGTGAATTACATTTATAGATTTGCGTACGTTGAACCATCCCTGCATCTCGGGAATAAAGCCCACCTGATCATGATGGATTATTTTTTTGATGTACTTTTGAATTCGGTTTGCAAGGATTTTATTGAGAATTTTTGCATCTATATTCATAAGGGATATTGGTCTGTAGTTTTCTTTTTTTGTTGTGTCCTTTCCTGGCTTTGGTATCAAGGTGATATTGGCTTCGTAGAATGAGTTTGGGAGGATTCCATCCTTCTGGATATTTTCAAATAATTTCTGCAGTATAGGCACCAGTTCTTCTTTGTAGGCTTGGTAGAATTCAGGTGTGAACCCATCAAAATCCAACACCCTTTTATGATAAGAACTCTTAACAATATAGGCATAGATGGCTCATTCCTAGAAACTATTAAAGCCATATATGATAAACCCACAGCCAATATCATACTGAATGGGGAAAAATTGAAGGCATTCCCCCTTAAAACTGGCACCAGACAAGGGTGTCCACTATCTCCACTTCTTTTTAACATAGTGCTGGAAGTCCTGGCCACAGCAATTAGACAAGACAGAGGAATCAGGGGCGTCCAGATAGGGGCAGAAGAGGTCAAACTTTCACTATTCGCAGATGATATGATATTATACATAGAAAACCCCAAAGATTCAACCAAGAGATTACTGGAATTGATAAATGAATTCAGCAAAGTCTCAGGATACAAAATTAATACACACAAATCCATAGCCTTCATATATGCTAATAACAATCAAGCCGAGAAACAAATTAAAGATGCTATACCTTTTGCAATAGCAACAAAGAAAATTAAATATTTAGGAATATATCTAACTAAGGAGATCAAAGACCTATATAGAGAGAATTATGAAACACTGAGAAAGGAAATTGCAGAGGATGTAAATAGATGGAAAACCTTACCATGCTCTTGGATAGGCAGAGTCAACATAGTAAAAATGGCTTTGCTACCTAAATTAATTTACAGAATCAATGCAATCCCTATCAAAATACCAACATCATTTTTTGCCGATCTAGAAAAAATAATTCTACGCTTCGTGTGGAACCAGAGAAGACCCCGTCTAGCCAAAGCAATCTTAAGCAAAAAGAACAAATTGGGAGGCATCTGTCTACCAGACTTCAAACTATACTACAAGGCTATAGTAACCAAAACTGCATGGTATTGGCACAAGAACAGACATGTAGACCAATGGAACAGGACTGAGAACCCAAATATAAAACCAACCTCATACAGTCACCTGATCTTTGACAAATTCCAGAAAAACGTACACTGGGGAAAAGATTCCCTATTCAACAAATGGTGCTGGGAAAATTGGATGGCCATATGTAGAAGACTGAAAGTGGACCCACACCTCTCACCTCTCACAAAAATCAATTCACAATGGATAACAGATCTAAACCTAAGACATGAAACCATAAGAATTCTCGAAGAAAATGTTGGAAAAACTCTTATGGACATTGGCCTAGGCAAAGAATTTATGAAGAAGACCCCCAAAGCAATCACAGCAGCAACAAAATAAATACATGGGACCTGATCAAATTGAAAAGCTTCTGCACAGCCAAGGAAACTATCACTAGAGTGAACAGACAACCTACAGAATGGGAGAAAATATTTGCATGCTACACCTCTGATAAAGGGCTTATAACCAGAATCTATACAGAACTTAGGAAAATCAACAAGAAAAAATCAAACAACCCTATTAAAAATGGGCAAAGGACATGAACAAAAACTTTTCCAAAGAAGACAGAATGATGGCCAGCAAACATATAAAAAAGTGCTCAACTTCTCTAATCATCAGGGAAATGCAAATCAAAACCACAATGAGATATCACTTAACTCCAGTGAGATTGGCTCATATCAAAAAATCCCCAAATAACAAATGTTGGCGGGATGTGGACAGGTAGGAACACTCATACACTGCTGGTGGGACTGCAAATTAGTACAACCTCTATGGAAAAGAATATGGAGATATCTCAAAGAATTAAAAGTAGAATTACCATTTGACCCAGCAATCCCACTACTGGGTATTTATCCAAAAGAAAAAAAGACATTTTATAATAAAGACATCTGCTCTCGAATGTTCATAGCAGCACAATTCACAATTGCAAAGTTGTGGAAACAACCCAGGTGCCCATCAATACACGAGTGGATCAATAAAATGTGGTATATGTATACCATGGAGTATTACTCAGCAATAAGGAACAACAGTGAATTAACACATCTGGTATTATCCTGGTCGGAGCTAGAACCCATTCTTCGAAGCGAAGTGTCACAGGATTGGAAAAACAAGCATCACTGGTACTCACCATCAAACTGGTACTAACTGATGAACACTTACATCACACAGGGCAATAACATTCATCAGGGGGCGGGCGGGCGGGAGGGGGGTGGAAGGGATGGGAAAAACTCTCACTGAATGGATGTGGGGAGCACAGTTTGGGAGACGACCACGATTGTGGCTCTGACACGGGCAGAACAGGGGCAATGTGTATGGCCAAAATGTTGTACCCCCATGATATTCTGAAATTAAAAAAATAAAAAAAAATAAAAAAAAAAAAAAGATGTCAATCAAATGTCACATTTCCTACTTGTAATAAAAAAAAAAAAAAAAAAAAAAAAAGAATCTGTCCATGTAGTGATGCTATGAGCTGAATGTTTGTGTCCCCCTGAAATGCATATGCTAAAGCCTAACCCCCACTGTAGTGATATTTGAAGGTGAGGCCTTTGGGAGATGATTGGGTCAGGAGAGTGGAGTTTTTATGAATGGGATTAGTGCACTTATAACAAGAGATATAAGAGAGATGATACGTCTCTACCGCGTGAAGAAGAGACTGAATCAACTAGCACCTTAGTCTTGGACTCCCCAGCCTCCAGCTGTGAGAAATAAATTCCTATTGTTTAAGTCACTCAGTCTATAATATTTGTTACAGCAGTCTCAACTAAGGTGCTCTCCTTTATGGCAGTAAGAAATAAACTTTATTATTGCTTTACTAACAGATTATTTTGTTGCTATTTTGGTAGATTCAGCATTTTTTAATGGATTTGGTTTTTTAGAGCCATTTTAGGTTCACAGCAAAATTGAGTGGAAAGTACAGAGATTTCTCATATACCCCCTGCATCCCACCACAACCTCCCCCACTAGCAACATCCCCCACCAGAGTGGTACGTTTGTTACACGTCACTGTCACCCAAAGTCCACAGTTTAGATTAGGGCTCAATCTTGGTCTTGTTCATTCTATTGGTTTGAGAAAATGTATAATTTCATGTATCCACCATTGTAGTATCATATAGAGCATTTTAACTGCCCTAAAAATCCTCCGTGCTTTCTGTTCTACCTATTCATCCCTCCCTATCCCACCCAACCCTGGGAACCTCTGATCTTTTTACTGCCTCCACAGTTTTGCCTTTTCTAGAATGTCATATAGTTGGAATCATACAGCATGTAGCCTTTTCAGACTGGCTTCTTTCACTTAGTAATATGCATTTAAGGTTCCTCCATGTCTTTTCATGGCTCAATAGCTCATTTCTTTTTAGCATCGAATAGTATTCCATTGTCTAGATGTACCACAGTTTATTTATCCATTCACCCCCTGAGAGGATATCTTGGTGTGAGATTCAGCATTTTCATGTTTGTAACTGTACCTTCCCACCCAGGAGAGAAACAAATGGAAGCAGGTACCGCCTTGAGGAGTGTTAAGAAGGAGGGAGAGGGGACCTGAGGGAGTTCTCACGTGGTGTTTCTGTTGTCAGTGACAATGGAGGCAAGGCTGCCTGACCAGTTCAGTTCAGTTCTGCTCACAGAAAAAGAAGCCCCTTTCCCAGCAGGCCAGATCCCTGCTCTTCACAGTGGACAGACTTCCCCCACCCAGGCTCCAGAAAATCCATCCCTCACATTAGCCTCAAGAACTCTGGTGTTTGCACTGGCCCCTTGGCCCTCCAAGGTTGGCTGGTGAGGTTGTTGTATGACAGTGGAGCTTTCTTTCATCACTGCTGGGCCCGGGTTTCCAAAAGAAGAAATGGTTCCCCATCAGTTCCCTGCCAAGTAGGTAAGTGGCAGAGCTATGAAGGAAGGGAGATTGTTTCTCAGAATTTTCATCTCTCTGCCTCTTTCTGCTTCTGGCACCATCTTTTCCTACCTGCCCCAAGCTCAGAAATGACCTCTCCATCCTTCCCCAGGTTCTTTCATAAAAACTTCTAATGCCCTTTTCACTTCACCTGGGTATTAGAAAGGAATCAGCTAGGTTATCAGTCACTGATGATCCGTCAATCCTTGCAAGGAAGTTTAAATTTTTGTAGAGGATATTTGATAATCCAGAAAAATCTTGAATTGTTCATTTTTTCAACTTGTTATTTCTTCTTTCTTTTAACCATTCGGTCAACAAACATTTTGAGTACCTACTATATATGCAAGGCATTTTAGGTGCTAGGGATATACACAGGTGCATGATACAATCTTTCCCTCAAAAGAACACATTCTATTAATAGTAAGCAAGGATATAAGAGGAAGTAGTCAGAGGAATTCAGACAGTGGGCATTAATGTGACAAGGTTTGCAATTCTGCTTTGGTACAATTGTGGAAAGATGAGTAAACACCATATTTGTCTGAACTATACAAAGATCTTAATGTGGCTTGTGAACTTGGAGGGCTGGTGTGGTACCAGGCTACAGGTAACAGGTGGTAATAGCTGCTTAGATGTAGATGCCCTGTGGAAACCTGAGTCTAAGAAGTAAGTACTCACCAGCCCTGCGTTGCCCACCTCCCTTTCCTACAAGCTGAGTTCAAAAATTGTGCCTTGGTCTTGGCTTCTGCCATCCTTTCACTCATGGTAGAAGTCTAAGGAAGCTCTGATTACAATTAGATGTAATAATAGCATTTTTTTTTACAGTATTGAACAAAAATTAGTATGGTTCTGGGCACATAGCAAGGACATATAATAAATGCTTACTGAACAATCTACTGTTTGAAAATTAAAATTCACTGGAATTGCATTGCAGAAAAAAGAATAAATTAATCCTAAAGCAAATAAGTCAACCAAATGTCAGCAGTCTAAGGAAATTGCTTCTCAGACTCCTTTGAATGTCTTACTTAGGCCGTTTACATTCAATGAGAACAGCCCATCTTCCCTGCTCATCTTCCTAGATTTCTCTGGCTTGACTCGCTAACACGACAATGCATGATTTTTTGTTGTTTGTTTGTTAAAGGGGGAAAGACTTGATTGGAATAATTTCACATCTTTAAAAAAAAATCTCTATTTTCATTTGTCAGAGTGTATACCCTTTGTGCATAAGCAACAGGTTTATTTATCATGAGTGTCTATTTCACATTCAGTTAATAATTGTTACATTTCCATTTGTGGTCTTAGATAACCAAATTGAGGTAATATTTACAATATCCTCATCGTGATTATGAATATTTATGTTTGCTTTATTCTGTTTAAACCTTTTTTAAAAAAACTAAGCACAAGCCATGAAAGACATGTGATTTTCTTCTGTATAGTTTTAGTGAATATCTTCCTTATTCTGCCTTCCATAACTGTGCTAAAGCAGAATTACAGCTTTTATCAATGTAAAGAAAAATGTAAAACTTTGAAATGGGCAAAAGAGACTACTGGATATCCTTTCAATGAAAGGCTGAAGGCCCCAGGAATTATTTAATTCCATCTAGAGGTGACTTTGACTAGGTTATTTTACAATTCTGTAGAGATAGAAGTTAAATTTCAGCAAACTGACAGCAATGTAAACAAATTCTTGTCTGTAGGAATGTAAATTGGAATGTAAATTAGGTGCATCCAGTTGGAATAAAATTGACTATTACTCCATGGATAGAACAGTTTTTTTGCAAATTCATTCCAACGTTTCTTTACTGCATTAAAATTCACACATATGAGTTAAATAAAACCTATGATACATGTTCATTTTATATCTGAAAGTCATAATTCCTATCATTTTTTGAAAATTATCCTTTGACATCACATTTAATGATAGTCACAAATTTTCAGTTAATTAGTAACTTGTACTGAATTGTTGATTCAGTAATTAGTAATTACTAAGATATGTGGCCTTCTGCCATTTTGGTCAGCACAGCAAGGTAGGCACAAAATACTTAGAACTTAGGAGCAAGAAGATGTTGGCCTAAAATCCACTCCAAGTAAAAACAAGTTCCTTTCACCCAAATTTCCAATTCATTTGATAGTTACTCACATGCTTATTGGCTAAGCCTATTGATAGTGGTTACAACAGAGATGATAATAGCCAAAGTAGGCAGCAATTGTCATGGGGAACTAGAAGGGTATTCCATATTAATAGATCCATTCAGATGAGGCTGGAATTTTGGTGAATGGTTACAGAAGTATAAGACTTTGTAAAAAACTAACCATAGGTAAATTTGGCTATGGAATAGTTATAGCACTTCATGAAGCAAAACCAAGAAAGGCCAACAGCACGCTACATCCCGATGAGCTTACTTGGGCCAGTGCCAAGAGGAGACATTTCCTAGAAGGGCAGAACACACTAAAGGGGTCACCAGACAACAGCCTTCAGTGCAAAAATCTCTCTATAAAATAGCACTTCTCAACATGTGGGCCAGAGTAAGGGAACAGTAAATATTTGTTGAATGAATGAACGGGTGAACAAACCAGTGACCATCCTCAGAAGCCAGAGAGTTATATCATGGGATCTGCAAACCATGGTGCGCAACAAGTGTTGTTTGAAAGGCTGAGGAAATGTTTCACCCACCTACCCATGCCTACTAATTCCCATGGTAATTGTAACAACACAAACAAATTTATCAAAAGCCCCATTAAATTTATGTAGTTTTTTGCTATTTGTATTTTTTCTTGTGGATACAAATAAAAAGTATGGCAACTATAGTGGAGAGGTTTCTGAAATTTTTCAAGCATTTAAAAGGGGATATCTTGCTCAAAAAAATTTGAATTATTATTTCTTCAAATATTATTTCTTCAAAGAGCCCTACTCTTTTCCTTCTCTTCTGGCTCTCTGATTATACAAATGTTAGATCTATTGAGATAGTTCCACAGCTCCCTAAGGTCCATTTCTTTTTAGTCTAATTTCTCTGTTTTTCAGATGGAGTCATTTCTGTTGTCCTGTCTTTAAGTTCACTGATTCTTTCCTCTGTTGTATTTATTTTATTTTATTTATTTATTTTTTAGAGACAGGGTCTTGCTTTATCACCCAGGCTGGAGTCCAGTGGTGCAATCATAGTTCACTGCAGCCTTGAACTCTTGGGCTCAAGCAATCCTCCTGCCTCAGCCTCCTAAGTAGCTGGTTCTATAGGCATGCACAACTGTGCCTGGTTAATTTTTTAAATTTTTTGTACAGATGGGATCTTGCTATGTTGTCCAGTCTATCCTTGAACTCCTAGCCTCAAGCAATCCTCCCACCTCAGCCTCCCAAAGTGCTGGGATTACCGGCATAAGCCACTGCACCCAGCTCTTTCCTCTGTTGTATTTGGTCTGCCCTTGAGTCCATCCAGTGAGTTTTTTATATCAGTTATTATATTTTTCACTTCTAAAATTTCCATTTTGTTCTCCTTATATCTTCTATTTCTTTACTGACACTTTCTGTTTTATCTTTTATTTCAAGCAGGGTCATAATTGCTTTGTTTTATGGTGGTTGTGTTAAAATTCTTGTTAGATAATGCTAATATCTGTCCATCTTAGTGTTGGCATCTGTTGATTATCTTTGTACTTCAAGTTGAGATGGCTTTTGGTATGACGTGATTTTTTTTATTGTATACTAGACAGTTTGGTATTATGTTGTGAGACCCTGGATCCTATTTACTCTTCTTTTTTGCAGACAGTCACCCTGTTTAGCTGTAGTGTATAGGTCTAGATGTGAATAGACGTTCAGCTCCCATTCCAGCCCCTCTGATACTTCCTGTTGAAACTGGAGCACTGATTCACACTGCCTCGTTGCCATTGGTTGAGAGTGGAGGTGCTGCTCCTCACTGAGTCACTCTGATGGGGGAAGGGGAGGAGGAATCAGGAGTGCCAACGAGCACCAATCACTATTTGGGAATCCCTTGAATGTCCATATTTTAGGATCAGCATGTCAATTTCTGCAAAGAAGCAGCTAGAATTTTGGTAGGGATTATGTTGAATCTGTAGATCAATTTGGGGAGTACTGCTATCTTAACAATATTTAATCTTTTGATACATGAACATGAGATGTTCTTAAATTTGTTTAAGTCTTATTTAATTTCTTTCAACAATGTTTTCTAGTTTTCAAAATATAAGTACTTCTTTTGTTAAATTTATTCATAAGTATTTTATTCTTTTTGATGTGATTTTAAATGAGCTGTTTTCTTAATTCCAATTTTTTATTGTGGCAAAATATACATAACATAAAATTTACCATTTTAATCATTTTTAAGCATACAGTTCACATTGCTATGTAACCATCACCATGATCTCCAGAACTTTTCATCATCCTAAACTGAAACTTTGTACTGTCAACAGAAAAGAAGCCAAACTCTGTAAAATAATTTTAAAGGGGTTTATTCTGAGCCAAATTTGAGGACCATGACCCGGAGCCACACCCAGGAAGCCTTGAGCAAGTGGACTTGCTGTGGTTGGGTTACAGTTTGGTTTTATACATTTTAGGGAGACTGGGATTACAGGTAAAGTCATAAATCAATACATGGAAGGCATACATTGGTTTGGCCATCTTGAAGCGGGGGCTTACAGGTTATAAGTGGGTTTAAAGACTCCTTGACTTGTAGATGGTTCTAAAGGCTTGGAATGTTTTAGATAAGAGACAAGGCACCAGACATATTTGGTGTATAAATTGGGGACCTGCAGGTTTGTCTTGCATAGCCTTAGGCCTGTTAATGAGTTACAAAGGATATCTCCAAGAAGGGAGGGGGGCATGGTGAGGCATGTCTGACTTCCTTCTTGTGGCAGACAATTTAGTTTTAGGATATCCTCTTGGCCAGGAGTCCCCCTGAAGGGGTGGGGGGGAAAGGCTTTTATTTAATTTTAGTTCACAGTACTCATTAAACAATAACTGTCCACTCCTTCCTCTCCCCAGCCCTGATAAACACTATTCTACCTTCTGTTTCTATGAATTTGACTACTCTAGGTACCTCATATAGGTGAAATCATACAATATTTGTACTTTTGTGTCTGAATAATTTCATTTAGCACAATGTCTTCAAGGTTCAACCGTGTTGTAGCTCATACGAAATTTCTTTCCTTTTTAAGGCCAAATAATATTCTATTATGTATACATACCACATTTTATTTATCCATTCATCCATCAGGGGACATTTGGGTTGTTTCCACCTTTTGGTTATTGTGAATAATGCTGCAGTTTCTATATTGGATTATTCATTGCAACTGTATAGAAATACAATTGATTTTTGAATATTGATCTTGTATCCTGCAACTATTTATTATTTCCAATAGAATTTAGTAGATTCCTTAGGATTTTCTATATTCTAGGTCATTTTATCTGCAGATAAAGATAGTTTTACATCTTAGTGAGTTAAGGCTGCTATAACAGAATACCATAAACTAGTTGGGCTAAATAACAGACATTTATTTCTCACAGTTTTGGAGGATGGGAGGTCCAAGATCAAGGCATAAGCATGGTCATGTTCTCCGTGAGAAGCCTCTTCCTGGTTTACAGATGGCCCATCTTCTGTTGTATGATGAAGAGAAAGAGATCTGGTTTCTTTATCCCCTGTAATGGCACTAGTTGGCTATAGGTTTCTTGCAGATGTGCTTTATCATATTGAGGAAGTTTCCATATACTCCAAGTTTGTTGAGAGTTTTTATCATGAAAGGGTGTTTATAATTTTGTCAAGTGCTTTTTCTGCATCTGTTGAGATAATCATGTGGGGGGTTTTTATTCTATCGATATGATATATTACATTAATTGATTTTTGGAAGTTTAAACAACCTTGTCTTCCTGGAATAAATACCATAGGTCATGGTATATAATTCTTTTTATATGTGTGGGACTCAGTTTTCTAGTAGTTTTTTGAATATTTTTGTGTCTATATTCATAAGGGATATTAGTCTGTAGTTTTCTCTTCTTGTGATGTCTTTAGTTTTGGTATTAGGTATTTGGCGTCTGTCATCATAGCATAAGTTGGGATATGTTCTCTCCTCTTCTGTTTTTTGGAAGAATTTGTGAAGGATCGGTGTTAATTCTTTAAACTAGCTCAGCTTTTAGAACTGGGGAGCGGGGTGAATGGGCACAGCTTTCCTGTAGATAGACCTGTGATTCATTTCCCTATCTCAGTTCTACCCTCTCCCTCCCAGCTTCCACACCTGCAGGCTTGGGGCACAGCTCCCAGGGTCCTGCTGAAAAGATTGGCTCCCATTGCCACAACAGCTCCTCAATGCTCACTTTCTGTGAGGTGCACTTTTCTCCTGCTCTGTTTCATATATTTACATACTTTCAATGGCTTATTATATTTTAGAATTTTTATTTGCTGTTGACTCTCCAAGTCTCTTTGCCCTAATACATCTATTCCCTTTGATATTTCTACTGCTATTCAAAGGAGTCTCATGAAAGAAGAGAGGCAAATGTGTGCTGAACCCACCATCATGAGATGAAAGTTCAGTGCTTAACATTAACACTTAGTAGACATTTCCTCAATGTTTAGGAAGTTGAATTGAATTAAATCCATTGGATTGGTACTTCAGAAACTGTATTATGTTGTTTATAGAACTGCTTTAAGTTTTTTGTATTTACAAAATTGGAATATCATTTGATTTGTTTTTATATCTCTGAACATGCAACTCAATGAATCATTAAATATTTTTTGAAGTTTTCATTTTAATAACATGTATATACTTTAGAAGGACTTAATGATATATGTGTACAACACGTGTTTATATTATGTGTGTATATGTATACACATATACATATATACACATACACACTCACACACACATATATATCTAAAAAATGTTGCAGCCATATTTAAATTCTCCTTATTAATGCATTAATATTTAAATTCTCCTTATTAAGTGACTTTTTACTCCTCTTTGGAGATCTTAATTAGCAATGTAATGTTGTCAAAATCTAAATTGTCTAAATAATTCTTATATTCAGAGAAATTTGGGATTTTTTTTGGTCTTTCCTTATTATAATGAAAGAAATTTTAGATGTCTTTTTCAAGGATCTGAATTTTGGTTCAGAATTTCCTTAATGACAAAAGCCTTTAAAGATTTTCAGAAGTAATTCAATCAATTCCTCTTGCTCTGGGATGAAATCTTTAAACCTTTCACATCTCAAGATAACGCACTCCATCTCTGGGTAAAACATTTCCATACTTACTACACTCTTGGGAAATTCTTTTTTACATCTGACCTGCTCCAATTTGAACTTGTCTCCTTTCTTTTGTCTCCTGACATTTTTAAGGAGACTAGACCATCCTGGAAGCATTCATATAATCACCCGAAGAAGTTACTACTTCATTGTCTGGCTTTTGAAAAATGCCAAGAGCTATTATCATTAAAGTTAAATAATGCCACAGGATGATAATTAATTTGATCCTTAACTGTTCAGTGTCATCTCTTTGCACAGAGAAGCAATCAAATATAATAAGTAATGTATTGGTTAAGAGCATGGGGTTTAGTGTTGGTCAGACCTGGATTTCCATCCTGGCTTCACCCCTTACTAGCTGTGTCTCCTTAGGCACCTTATTTAACCTCCTTAAGTCTCAGTTTCCTCTTTTATAAATTGGTATAGTAATACTGCCTCCTTCATTTGGTCAGGAGACTTAAACAAGATACTGCCTATAAAGGGCCCCACACACAATAGTTGCCTCATACCTGTTTTTATAGTTTATTATCTGCAGTAGACCCACTCTATTAAAAGAGAGCAATGAGGTAGCATGTAATAGATAATTGTCCTTATCAATGTTCTAAGGGATAATTTGCCATTCTTATTGCTCCGTAAGGTCAAATTTGAAGGTAATAATGGGAGTTTTGTTTATTTGTGTTTTAAAATATTTCCTCAAGTTCAAAAGATGAGGGAGAATATTGAATGTCTTCATAAACTTTAGACGATTTTTATTCTTAATGACTTTTGGTTTTGCTCATTTTCACGGGAGCGTCCTTAAGTCTTGCTGAGCCTTGTGAAAGACCTGCACACAATGATGCTCGGATGGCAACTCTCAGCTACCGCTGGCGAAATAGCTGTCAGAAGTAATTGGAATAATTCTTAGATCATTTTATTCTCTGCTTTGGACCTCGATTAGCACAGACTAATAGAGAGGCAAGGTAGCAGGACACAATTAACAAGCAAGACACAGAAGAGGGATTAGACAACATTTTACTTAGGCTGACAAGGGAGGCAAAATCTCAGAGGGGAGAAGCAGGTGGGAGCTTGAGGACTGTCATCGCCTTCTGCTGGCGCCACTCTGTGCTCCCAAAGAGGAGCTGTTACATTAAGATAATCACCACTATCCAGCCTGGAAATCATAGCCTGAAACTGGAACCCTCCAGAAATAAGGGAGCGTGATTGATGGGAACTAAAATTATCATGCCATCATCTCTCAAGTTTGCTGTTTTTTAAGTTGTGGATGGATAACTAAGCTGAAGCAGCAGTTGACGGTGAGAAATGAGCACAAAGCACTAGGGCTTAATCTGTGATTTGGAGGGATCTGCACCCTATTATAAAAGTTTGGTTGCTTTAATTTTTACCTATTATGTCCAGAGATATTTATTCTAATATTGTATTAAACTATGCTTATTAGTTAAAAACATGAAACTTATAGTAACTATTTACTTACAGTCATATCATAATTAAATATTTAGTGCTATTGCAATTCCAGGAAATTAAGGCTCCTTAAGTAAGTATAGAGACTCAAGACAACAACCTTAATTACTGACTTCGTCTTTTTGCTGAACAATGATAGAGTGCTGTGTTCAGAAGCTGTCAGTACTGCAATAGTATTCTTTGCATCTGTTCCTCAGTCAACTGTTTATTGACACCTTGTAGTGCTCAGAAGGGACTTTTGAATTTATTTCAGGACTGCATTCCTTGTATGATGCTTGCTTAATTCTGATAAAGTTTGAGAAGTGCATGCAAATTTCAGAATCAAAATACATGAGAAACGTCATTTCATATTCCTCTCTATTGCCAATGTTCCTCCTCTCTTTTTTGAGTGTCAAAAGCTGAATATACTGGATTCCTTTCACCTTTTAAGAATTTTTTAATTGACAAATAATTATTATACATATTCATGGGGTACATAGTGGTGTTTCGATACATATAATGTATAGTGATTGGCTCAGGGTAATTAGCGTATCTACCATCTCAAACATTTACCTTTCCTTTGTGTTAGGAATAATTCAGTACGGTCCAATATATTTTTGTTAACTATAATCATCTTACAGTGGTATAGAATACTAGAACTTATTCCTCCTATCTAGCTGTAGTTGTGTATCCTTTAACAAATCTCTCCCTATCCCCCTTCCTCCTACCCTTCCCAGCTTCTAATATCCTCACCCTACATTTTACTTCTATAAGATCAACTCTTTTTAGCTTCCACATATGAATGAGAAAATATGGTATTTCACTTTCTGTTCCTGGCTTATTTCTTTTTAACATATTTTCCAGTTCTATCCATGTTGCCATGAATGACAGGATTTCCTTCCACCTTTTTTATAACAGAAATTAGTCCTCAATTATTGTCTTTTTTTAGGTTCCCATGCTGAGGCTGCTTGGTTCAGATCACAGTGCTAATAATATCAGCATCTCATCTGTTTCAGTTTCTCATATGAGTCAATTTTCTTCAAGAAGGGAATGTGGGAGGGAATGTATGAAAAGAAATTTTGTTCTAAGTGTGCTAATTGTGTACCTGATTCTGGCTCTCTCATGTTGATCACTGAGATGAAAATGAAAACGTGTGGACAGCTCAGTCTGAGCCTGTAGCCACGAACTTCTCAAACCAAAGACACCTCTTCAGATGGCAGAGTGCAAACGTAGTTTCTCAGTGGTCTACAGTATAACCCAAATTGGAATCCTTAAACTCAAAGTTTCTTTGAAGGATTTTGCTTTATTTTAAAAATTCACATGCTTTTTGGGTCGTAATCTAGAGCATAATTGTCCTTTAATATAAAGTAATATTTTCTATTACTATCTCCACCTGAGACTTGCTAGATGTTTACCAATCCCATTTCCTCTTCCTGGGCACAAAGACTGCAGTGCCCAGTTCCTCCTGGAATTGGTATCATAGGGCTATGTGAAGATGTGGGTGGAAGTGAGGTATTTCTCTTCCAGGCCTGGCCCCAAAAGCCCATGCAAGATTACCTATACTTTTTCTTCCTCTTCTATGGTGACCCTAGAGGCTTCCTGTATAGTCCTGGCAGTGACACAGATGCAAAGATTCAGGATCTCTGTTTCCCCATGAGGAGGAGAGGGGCTTGATGTACAGCAAATTGTGAGATGAGCAAAAAATAAGCTTTTATTATGTTAAACCACTAAGATTTTAGGGGTAGCTTGTTACAGCAGCTATATTGTCATGACTAATACACCATTAGAACAATTTTTTTTCTGTCAGCTTTACTCATCATGATGCAGTTTTGTTAAGTTAATCAATTTTGAAAATGAGGCTGAATTAAAGAATGACAAATAGGTTTAGTGTCAAGGCCATTTCTCTGCTCTTTCTTGCTGTTACAATATTTGCAGACCTCAGACTCACAAAAATACGAATACCAAAAATAGTTTTTCTTTTCTTTCTTACTTTTTTTTTCAAATGTCAATGAGTTCTATCAGGGTAATCATTGAGAGAAGATAAACAGAATACTGTGGGAAAAAAATGCAATGTTTTTGGGCTGGTTTGGGTTGAAATTTTGGCAAGTGAATATTCTTGTCAAAAAGAAAATTGTTTGCATCACTTGGCAGATTCAGAGCGTTTCTGACCCACTGCTGTTCTATTACTGTCTCAATATTTTATTGAAAAAAGATGCCTGATGGCAATTTATTTTACACTAATGCCATCATTTCTATCACTTATATGTTAGGTCTCAAAAGATTCATCCTCCCCAGACTCATTGTTTTCATCAAATGCAAATCCTAAGACTTGTAGCACTTCCGCCCATGCACTTGTTCCCAACACATTTTCAATTTTCCATGGTCACAACCAGGAAAAACCATTTGAGGGTGATCTTTCACCACGTACAGGCATTGCATATCCTAGACAATTTCCCCACCCATTTATTCTGCCAACGATCTCTCACCAGTGTCTCTCAAATTTTTGTTATCCCCAAACTACTTAATGGTTTTTCAGTGGACTCTTGGACCATTAACTTTAAGTGAATAGAAAGAGACATGATAAGTATTTAAATTATAAAAACCAAATGCAATACTAATAGTAATAATAATAGTTTCATGTCAGTGGAAGAAGGCTGATCTCATTGTTAACCTTTCACTAAGTTTTTGGTTCAACAATTGAAGCATTAGGTTCTACATGCAGTGTGTTTCTTCCCTGGTTCTTTATTGCTACTAAATTAGAGAATTCAAAATTACAATTATAGGTCATTGGGAATATCAGCAAATGTTTGATGGCTCCATCTGATAATTCTGAGTATTCAGCATAGAAATGGACCCAGAATTAACAGAGAGATTTATCAATGAGTAGTACCTTGAAAACTCTAAGTCCACAATCAAATCAAAATCTGAAAGTTTGGTTCCACTGGGGTTAGTGACAAATACCTAGTCTACTGTGATTGCATCACATTCTGAAGAGCAATTTGCTATGTTCTATTGTAGCATTTTAATGTGGTTTTTCTGCATGAAGAAAACTTCAGTTTTTTCCTCTAATGAGAGAGAAAATAATCAAATATTGAGAATGAGTCAAATTCCTCACAACTGAGACATTTGTACCATGGCTTTTTTGGTTTTGTTTTAATTCTGATACCTTATCCTTACCATTGAAAATTGGTAAAAGTGCATCCCTGAAGTGGTAAGTTCTAGCTTGTCAAGACAATTAAGAATATTGCTGAGATATATCACATTTGAAATGATAGAAATAGTCTTTATTGTCATTATTAGTGTCATGGAGAAATTTTCCCATCCCTTGTTTCTCAGCTCCTAGGATAATGTTTCCTTCTGCCAACAAGTGTTTTTTGTTTTTGTTTTTTCCAGTGGGGAAAAGCAGTATCTTGTATTCACTGCTTATGTCTTGACAGGAAGGCTGAAAAGGTATACACTCAATAGCTCTGAGATGATTGTAGTTGGTGACATCAGCGAGATGGCTAACTAGAAACATCTGGCATTCATACTGCCCCCCACAAGAAAAGACCAAAGCAGTGAATAAACAGCTAAGATTTCACTGGAGTTGTAGGGAGAGCACTGGAGTGCAGCAAGGGAGAGAAGAGGCACCTGGGTGATTAGAAGTCCAGGAGGGAAGTGTGGAGGCACTAGACCTCTTCATCCCCATCTTCCCCACCCAGATTAGATCTGCCTTGAGTCAGGAGAGACCTTCCTTACAGGGAAAAGGTAAAGGTAAGCAGAAGATCCCCACCAGCCCCCATTGCCACTGCTGACCAACTATGTGCATGCACATGTCCAACTTGAAAAGCAGCCTGACAGAACCACTTCTGCCACAGCCATACCACTGTCACCAAAATGTCTAAGCCTTTGAGAAACTCACAAATGCCACAACTGTGGATTACAGCTGAAGAAATGACCTACAGACTATACTACTGCATCCACCTAGAACCAAGACCAATGTACCCCATCAAACCAACACCACAAAACCCATTCATATGAATAAGCCTTTCCTTACAGAACCTTCCTCCACAAAATTGGAAGAAACAACTTTTCCACCAAATGCATAGAGATCAATGTAGGGACACATCAACCATGAAAAAGCCAGGAAACAGGTCACCTCCACAGGAAAACAATAATTTTCTAGTAACAGATCCCAATCATAAAGAAATATATAAAATGCAGAAATAAGAATTCAATATAATAATCTTAAGGAAATCCAGTGAGATACAAGAGAATACAGATAGACAATTCAATGAAATCAGGAAAACAATTCATGATTTGAATGAGAAACTTAACAAAGAGATAGATACCATTAAAAAGAACCAAATAGAAATCTTAGCGCTGAAGAGTTCAAGGAATAAAATAAAATAAAATAAAATAAAAAGCTTCAACAACAGACTAGAACAAATAGAAAAAAGAATTTCTGAACCTTCAGACAGGTCTTTTGAAATAACACAAGCAGACCAAAAAAAAAAAAAAAAAAAGGGAAAAATGCCTACAGGATAAATGAGAAAATTTGTATTATGGGTGTTTCACAAAAAGAGAAGAGAAAAGGTGAGAAAAACATTTAATGAAATAATAGAAGAAAACTTCTCAAGTCTTGGGAGAGAGGTGGAAATCCAGGTGCAGGAATCTCAAAGAACCCCAAACAGATTCAACCCAACAGATCCTCTCTGAGGCACATTATAGTCAAATTGTCAAACAACAAAAACAATGAAAGAATTTTAAAAGGAGCAAGAGTGAAGTGTCAAGTCATATATAAAGGAATTCTCATTAGACTAACAATGGATTTGTCAGCAGGAAGCTTACAGGCCAGGAGAGAATGGAAGGATGTATTAAAAGTACTGGAAAAAATAAAACAAAAACCCTGCCAACCAAGAATATTATACCCAGCAAAGCTATCTGTAAGAGATGAAAGAGAAATAAAATCTTTCACAGCCAAGCAAAAACTAAGGAAATTCATCACCACTAGACCAGCCTTACAAGAAATGCTCAAGGGAGTCTTTCATGTGGAAGCGAAAAGACAATAGCCATCATGAAACACATGCAAAACTATAAAACTCACTGACAGAGCTGATACACAAAGGAGAAAGAGAAAGGGATCAAAACTTATCACTACAGAAAACCACCCAAACACAAAAATAAACAATAACAGAAGAAATAAGGAACAAAGAATATGCAAAACAACCAGAAAGCCATCAATTAAATGATATGAGTAAATCCTTACCTATCTATAATAACTTAAATATAAATGGATTAAATTCCCCATTCACAAGATGTAGACTGGCTGAATAGATAAAAGAACAAGTCCCAACTATATGCTGCCTACAAGAAACTTGCCTCATCTCTAAAGACACACATAGACTGAAAGTGAAGGAATGGAAAAAGATATGCCATGGAGGAGAGAGGGGGCAGAGCAAGATGGCAAAATAGAAACCTCCAGCCATCATCCCTCTGTACAAACACCAAATTCAACAACTATCCATACAAGGAAGCACCTTCAGAAGAACCAAAAATCAGGTAAGCAATCATACTACCTGGTTTTAACATTCTATCAAGGAAAGCGGCACTGAAGAGGGCAGAAAAGACAATCTTGCATTGCCTACACCACCCCTCCCCCATCCCCTGGCAGTGCTGCACCAGAACACCAAGTGGAAAGAGAATCCATGTGCCTGGGGGAGGGAGAGTGAAGTAACTATGGGACTTTGAATTGAAACCCAGGGACCCCTTGGCATAGGGGAACACAGCAAAGGGCAGAATTCTTCCAGAGCCCATGGAGGGAGCATTTAGACCAGCCCAGCCAGAGAGAAATCCTCCACACCAAAACTTGAGTTCTGGCTAGCCCCACCACTGGCTTACAAAAAGTAGCCTAAGGCCTGGGCAAAACTCATAAGGCAGCCAGGCCACAAAGGCTAAAGTCCTTGGGCAATTCCTGCAGCTGTGCTGGCTCAGAGCCAGTAGACTTGGGGTACATATGACCCAGTGAGACATCAGAGGTGGTGGCCAAGTAAGTGCCTGTGTGGCTCTGGGAGTCTTCTTCCACTTGGAGAAAGGGGAAAAAAAAGTTCAGAGGACTTTGTTTTGCAATTTGGGTACCAGTTCAGCCACAGTAAAGTAAAGTACCAAGAAGACTCCTAAAGCCCCCAAACCCAAGCCTTTCAGTTCCTGAAAGGCATTTCTGGACCCACCTTAGGCTAGAAGGAAACATGCTGCCCTAAAGGGAAGGACCCAGTCCTGACAGGATTCACCACTCTCTGACTAAAGAGTCCTTGGGCTTTGAATAAACATCAGAGGTAGCCACACAACAGTCACCATGGGTTTTGGGTGAGACTGGGCTGGCTTCATTTGTGAGCTGGCACTGGTGGCCGTGAGGGAGTGCCCATGTCACTCCTTCCACAAAACAGACACATAGACCAATGGGACAGAATAGAGAACCGAGAAATAAATCTACACATCTATAGTGAACTTATCTTTGACAAAATTGCCAAGAATGTATATTGGGGAAAGGGCAATCTCTTCAATAAATGGTGCTGGGAAAACTGGATATCCATATGAGGAAGAATGAAACTAGATCATTATCTCTCACCATATACAAAAATAAAATCAAAGTGGATTAAAGACTTAAATCTAAAACCTGAAACTATGAAACTACTAAAAGAAAACATTGGGGAAAAGCTTCAGGACATTGGCCTGGGCAAGGATTTCTTGAGTAATACCCCCAAAGCACAGGCAGCCAAAGCAAAATTGGGCAAATGGGATCACATCAAGCTAAAAACCTTCTGCACAGCAAAGGAAACAATCAACGACGTGAAGAGACAACCTATAGAATGGGAGAAAATAGTTGCAAACTACCAATCTGGCAAGGGATTCATAACTAGAATATATAAGGAGCTCTAATAACTCAATAGGAAAAAAATCAAATAATCTGATTAAAAAATTGACAAAGGATCTGAATAGACATTTCTCAAAAAAAAAACCATACAAATGGCCAACAGGTATATGAAAAAATGCTCAACATCATTAGTCATCAGAGAAATGCAAATCAAAACTACAATGAGATATCATCTCACCCCAGTTAAAATGGCTTTTATCCAAAAGACAAGTAGTTACAAATGCTGGTGAGGATGTGGAGAAAGGGGAACCCTCTTACACTGTTGGTGGGCATGTAAATTAGTGCAACCACTATGAAGAACAGTATGGAGGTTCTAGAAAAAACTAAATAGAATACCACTGCTAGGGATATATCCAAAAGAAGAGAATTCAGTTTTTCAAAGAGATATATGCATTCCCATGTTTATTGCAGCACTATTTGCAATAGCCAAAATTTGGAATCAACCTAAGTGTCCATCAACAAATGAATGAATAAGGACATTGTGGTACATATATACTATGGAATATTATATAGACACAAAAAGAATAAAATCCTGCCATTTGCAACAACATGGATGGAACTAGAGAACACTATGTTAACTGAAATAAGCCAAACACATAAACACAAATCTCACATGTTCTCACACATACGTGGGAGCTAAATATTAAAAAAAATTGATCTCATGGAGACAGTAGAACAATGGTTACCAGAAGCTGGGAAAGGGAGTGGGGAAATGGGGATAAAGTGGGGATTGTTAGTGGGTGCAAAAATATAGGTAGGTAGATAGATAGAATGAACAATATTTGATAGAACATCAAAGTAACTATAATCAACAATAAGTTAGGGTATACTTTAAAATAGCTAAAACAGTGGAATTGGAATCCTCCTAATGAAAATAAATGATAAATACCTGAGGTGATGGATACCCCAATTACCTTGATTTGATTAATTCACATTGTATGCCTGTATCAAAACATTACATGTACCCTATAAAAATATACAGTTATTATGTGCCCATAATAATTAAAAATAAAAAGTTAAAAAAAGATATACCATTCAATTGGAAACCAAATACAAGCTATAATTATATTAGACAAAACAGATTTCAAGTTAAAAGCTTCAAAAAGAGACAAAGAAGGACATTTTATAACAATAAAGGGATCAATTCAGCAAGAGAATATAACAATTGTAAATATATATGCATCCAACATTGAACCACCCAGCTATATAAAACAAACATTGTTAGATCTAAAGGGAGAGATAGACCCTGATACAATAATAGTTGAGAAGGTTCAACACCACACTCTCACCATTGGACAGATCTAGACAGAAAATCAACAAAGAGACATCAGATTTAACTGCACCATACACCAAATGGACCTAACAGACATTTACAGAATGTTTTACCCAACAGCTGCAGAATACACATTCTTTTCATCAGCACAAGGAACATTCTCCAGAATTGACCATATGTTAGGACACAGAACTAGTCTCAACAAATTTTAAAAACTCAAAATATTATCAAGTATCTTATCTGACCACAATGGAATAAAACTAAACATCAATAACAAGAGGAACACTTGAAGCTATACAAGTACATGGGAATTAAACAACATGCTCCTGAACAACCAATGCGTGGAAGAAGAAATTAAGAATAAAATTTAGAAATTCCTTGAAACGAATGAAAATAGAAACACAACATACCAAAACCTATGGGACACAGCTAAAGCAGTATTAAAAGGAAGTTTATAGCAATAAATACTTACATCAAAAAACTAGAAAGATTTCAAATAAACAACCTAACAATGCACCTGAAGGAACTAGAAAAGCAAGAACAAACCAACACCAAAATTAGTAGAAGAAAAAAAATAATAAAGATCAGAGCAGAAATAAAATTGAGACTAAGAAAACAATACAAAAGATCAATGAAACAAATAGTTGCTTTTTTAGAAAGATAAACAAAATTGACAAACCATTAGTTAGACTAAGAAAAAAAGAGAGAATACCCAAATAAATAAAATCAGAAACAAAAAAGGAGACATCACAATGGATACCACAGAAATACAAAGGATCATTTGAGATAATTACCAGAACTCAAAATACACTACAAAGCTGTGGTAACCAAAACAGCACAGTACTGACATAAAAACAGACACACAGACCAATGGAACAAAATAAAGAACCCAGAAATTAATCCACATATCTGCAGCCAACTGATTTTTGACAAAGGCACCAAGAACACTCAATGAGGAAAGGATAGTCTCTTCAATAAATGATGCTGGGCAAACTGAATATCCATATACCGAAGAATGAAACTAGACCTCACCTCTCACCCTATATAAAAATAAACTCAAAATGGATCAAAAACCTAAATATAAGACCCAAAATGATAAAAATTACTAGGAAAAAAATAGGGAAAATGCTTTAGGACATTGGTCTGGGAAAAGTTTTTATGAACAAGACCTCAAAAGCACAGGCAACAAGGGTAAAAATAAACAAATAGGACTATATCAAACTAAAAACTTCTGTACAGCAAAGGAAATAATCAACAGAGTGAAAAGACAACCTGTAGAATGGGAGAAATATATGCAAACTATTCATACAACAAGGGATTAATATCCAAAATATACAAGGAACCGAAACATCTCAACTGCAAACAACAACAAAACTCCCACAAGTAGTCCAATTATAAAATGACCTAAAGAGGCATTTCTCAAAAGACATATACAAATATATGAAAAAAATGTTCAATATCCTTAATTTTTAGGGAAATACAAATCAGAAGTACAATGAGGTGTCATTTCACCCCAGTTAGGATGTCATTTTTAAAAAAAACAAAAAATAGCAAATGCTGGTGAGGAGGAAGAGAAAAGGGAACTCTTATACATTGTTGGTGGGAATGCAAAGTAGTACAGCCACTATGGAGAACAGTATGGAGGTCCCTCAAAAAACTACAAATAAATCTCGGTGTGGTGGCTCACACCTGTAATCCCAGTGACTTGGGAGGCTGAGGCGGGAGAACTGCTTGAGCCTAGGAGTTTGAGGCTGCAGTGAGCTATGATTGCACCACTGCATTCCAGCCTGAGTGACAGAGTAAGACTCTGTCTCTCTACGAATGAATGAATGAATGAATGAATAAATAAATAAATAAACAAAACCTATTAATATAACTACCATATGATTCAGAAATCCCACTACTGGGAATTTATCCAAAGGAAAGGGAATCACTATATTGACGAGACATCTGTATCCCCATGTTTATTGCATCACTGTTCACAATAGTCAAGACATAGAGTCAACTTAGGTATCCAACAACAGATGAATAGATAAAGAAAATGTGGTATACATACACCATGGGAAACTATTCAGCCGTAAAAAAGAATGTAATCCTGTCATTAGCTGCAACATGGACAGAACTGGAGGACATTACATTAAGTAAAAGAAGCCAGGAACAAAAAATTAAACACTGCATGTTTTCACTCAGATGCGGAAGCTAAAAAAATTGATCTCATAGAAGTTAAAAGTAGAACAGAGAATATTAGAGGCTGGGAAGGGTAGGGTGAAGGGAGGGATAGGGAGAGATCTGTTAAAAGATACAAAATTATAGCTAGATAGGAGGAATAAATTCTACTGTTCTATACCACTGTAGAATGACTATAGTTAATAATATATGGTATAGTTTCAAATAGCTAGAAGGAGGATATTGAATTGTTCCCAACACAAAGAAATGATAGAAACGATAAATGTTTAAGATGAAGGATATACTTACTACCCTGATCTGATCACTATACATTGTATCAAACTATATATTCCATGAATATGTACAATTATTTTTTAATTAAAAAAATAATAAACATGATGTAGTTATAATTTTCACTATTTCCTTAAACATAAAATTGCCGTGGGGAGGTACTATGGTATACTGCTAATTAATCTCTGAAAAACAAGTGGTGTATCGATTTGTATTTAGAGGCTACTCTCCTAATCTTGTAATACTCTGACCCTCTGTCAAAATAGAATACAATACATCTTCTCCAGTCTATATAACTCCAAAATTACTTTTAATTTTAAAAAATATCTTCTCCTATGGTTTGGGTTTTCTGTATTACAATAATGAAGTCATTAAGCACTGTACATACTATACAGCTGCGTTCCCCAACCCCTGGGCCGCAGACCGACTGAGGCCTGTTAGGGTCCGGGCTGCAGAGCTCCGTTGCTCCCCACCCTGTTCGTGGAAAAATTGTCTTCCATGAAACTTAGGAAGAGAGGGGTGGGGTCCCTGAACAACAGAAGGTGAGTGAGGGCAAGCAGGGAAGCTTCATCTGTATTTACAGCAGCTGCCCATTGCTTGTATCACTGCCTGAGCTCTGCCTCTCCTGGAAAAACTGTCTTCCGTGAAAGTGGTCCCTGGTGCCAAAAAGGTTGGGGATTGCTGCTATATAGCATCAGCTAAAAAGTGAAATATCTGCCAGTATGCCTATTTGATGAGCATTGCCTGTACTGTACACCATTCATAATGTGTGATTTCCAGCAGTGTCTTTTAATACAATATTTTCCAGTCATTAATATTAGGTGGCTAGGTTTCTAGGCATATCATAAGGAGGGTGAACTGGGTATGTTTCTGCCATGAGAAATGTAATCTTGATGCCCCTAGTCTTCTTCCAGTGCAAAATTAATCTATTTTATACTGAAAAGTATGGTTGTAGTAATTTTTTTGAACCAGAGAGCACACTGCTTTATGTGCACATAAAACACTTGAGCAAAGTCTCATGAAAGACAATGTACTGAAGCAAATGGATTTTTAGTTAAATTAATTCCTATTCCCAGATATTTATTGCTATTCTTATTTTTACTTTTCTTTTTGAACTATTTCTACAAAATGGTCATCTTGGCAGGGCCACTTTTCCCAACACTTACAGATTCCCATTCTTGGTTTGTATTGGGTGGGGGTCCATTTATGACATATATTATTATGAACTCAGACAATAGGTAGGTTCTGACAGCCAGAGAATGTCCTCTTTTGTGAGAGGATTCCAAAAAACTGTTGAATGTATGACTCTTTTACAAGCGAGGAACCTTTAGGCATCAAAGTCCAGAACAATATTCTTAGATCTAGATGTTACGTTTTGTTTAGACAGAAAAGGACCATTTGCATTCTAGGTTATATCTAATTTGATAAACAATGGATAGAAAGTATAATTGATTTTTTCCTACAAAATTTAATCTGCTCATGTAAAACATGAAAACAAAGTTTTGTGAGGAAGGGTTTTTAACCTTTTCCTTCTTATAGACTCCACATGCATTATCAGAAGTTTTTGAATGTTTTTAAGGTTTATCTGATTCATGGGATTTTCTATAACACACTCAAACTTGGGTGTCTTTGCTTTACAGTATTGTATCCTGCAGAGCTAGAATACAAAGTAGAAAAGAGGGTCGGCCACATTTGTTCAACAAATAGACACAGGGGCAGAGGAGACAGGAGAAAAAGCATGGTGACCCTTGCACTTGAAGATTTTAAGTACCGGAGCACTAATGGGCGCTTTTCCTGGTTTTCTTTCCATTCATTTCCAATGAATATTCAACAAATGTTTTGAGCACCTACTATGTGCCTGACACTCTTTTAGGCACTGTATTTTCAGTAGTGAACGTAATCGATAAAATTACCTCCCTCATGGAATTTATATTGTCTAGGGGAGGGCAGAGAAAAAAAAAGAAAAAAAAAAATGAAGGAATACGTAATTCACTCTGGGTAGGGTGAGGATGTATGGGAAGGCTTCCTGGTAGAAGAGACACCTAAACTGAATCTTAACAATAACTAAGAGTTGGCCAGGAAAAAAAAATGGGGGAGGAAGTAGAAGGAAATCATTTTACCATGAGGAGGTGGTAGGGTCATACAGATGAAAAACAGAATGTGTGTAGTGTGTTTGTGGTGCTGTAGGCAGTCTGGTGTTGCTGTAACTTGTAGGGTGAGGCAAGGAAGTGAAGCCTGCTTGGTCTCAGGAGCCTGGTCTTTGTGCAACCAAAATTGGGAAGAATAGAAGGGAAGAAAATTCAAGACAGGAAAGTGACACGATCAGATTCCAAGTGCCTATTCTGTGTCCTGTGGAGTACTGTTGGGTGCTGGCGCTACAAAGATAAATAAGACACCACAGATCCATGATCTGAAGTACTTACTTCTGCACTGCCTTTTTTTTTTTTTTGGTCTACTTTCTTGTTCTACTCTTGAACTCCATCAATCTGTATGCAAAATTTTATGAGTGTGTGTATATCTATTAAGAAGAACTGCTCGAAACCTTTTACATTTAAAAAATATGAATTTTACAAAGTGGCCATATTTGATTTTTTCTCTCCTGCAAGAATTCCATAGGGCTTTTTAATACATTCACATCTCTACGTACTTAGTCCTATCCCCATCTCTTTCTTTTTTTTAGTCTTTGTGTTCCTTCTGTTGCTTGCCAGAAGCATGCACTACTAATAAGGCTTTGTAAACTCCCTGTTGCCTTCCCCAAAACATTTCCATTTCGTCCTCTCATAGCCCTGCTTTGACTAGTCATTTAAAAATAGTAAAACCCATTTCTTTATCCTGACACTATGGTCACATTTTCTGCGTATCTTTTTGTCTTTGCCCAGAAGCTTATTTTTACAGAGCTGCAATTAAAATTCATTTTATGTAACTTTTCTTTCCCAAATTATTAGTCCTCAGTATAAGTTTAGTATAATTAATATAATGTTCATTGTATTCTAGGTTAAGATATCATAATTTATAATCTCCTTATTATTGAACATTTAGGTTGTTTCCACTTTTTCACCATTAAAACAATGTTGTCCTAGGATGTACACTCTCAGAGCTAGGTCTTTTATGGTTGCAATAATGCTTCCAATATTTTATTCCAATTTATTAATGCAAACAAATGACATGATAATATCTTGACCTTAAGAAGGTTGGATTGGGATCAATAATGATGTGGCAAATTGCATGTACCTATTTGCATTCACCAATGTAGAATTAGGTCATGGTTTTAGAAGTGGTCATTCAATCTTAAATCAATCATGCTTTAATCTGGGTACTATCCCACTTAAATTAGCAAGGATTTAAGCATAAATCTGATTAAATACTTCTCTCTTAACTTTACAGTGACATAATTCACCTTCCAACATTGACAAGAATTAACCATAAAAACTGATTAAAATTTTATTATTAGAACATTATACTAGTGCCATTTTCAGCTTATGACATTTGTCAATGTCATTTAACCTTATAAAAGACAAATTTATTTAAAAAGGCAATTGCAAGCAAAATAATATTTTATTGAAAATTGAGAAAAGCTACAATACTTTAAGACAGATTTTTTCATTTTCTGTAATAAAGAAAATAAGTTAAAAGAATTGACTCCAGTGCAATGATAGTTTTCAAACTAACAAAACCATTTGGAAAAACATAAAAATCTACATCCTAATTTATTCAAGGAATAAACATGTACTTTCCTATTTGTTATTCAGAAAACTAATGGAATATTTTTTAGAGTGACCTTGTCAATACAACATCTTTCTGGAACCAATTTAAATAGTAAATTAGTATTATTATCTAGTTCACATAGATTACTGATGTGTGTATCTGTGTATGTGCATGCACACGTGCATGTAGGAACTAGTTAATTTTAATATGAAACTTTAAGAATCAGAGTGATTTGACATTTCACTTATCATAGGGCAACAAATAGCATTTCTAGCCATTTCTAAAGTATGTTTTCTTATCTGCTAGTTCAAAACCAACCAGTTTCAGAAAGGTATTTAGCTTAGTAAGTACTAATGGCATAAACAAGATTAACTATAATACTGCCAAAGTATTAACTATTATAGCCAGCAAAATAATGTTAGGAAGTATCCTGCTATGTCTTTTAGATCAAAGTTTCTCAATTTTCTTATAAGGGGAAGCTAGAAAGCCAAAAAGATCAAAATAGACTCATCATTTTACATTATCAATGGTTTATATTTTTGCCAGATTATTTTATTCCTCAACAGATAATATTAATTGAACCATTGGCATTATTTAAATAATTTTATTTATTTCCATTAACTCTATGATATATAGTCTCCCTTTTAAATGAAGAAAGAAGTGAGGTCAAGACCTAATTTGGGTATATTCTATCAGCAAACATGTACTATTCAGATGATATATTGAAATTTGTGGTGAAGAGATATCACAGGTAAGGTATAGCAAGACCTGTGCTTTGCCATGGCTAGAAATGGTACTAATAAAGAACTTTAATATTTCAAATAAAATTTTATAGTACTCCACAGTTAAAGAGTTTTATGTAACTATTACGAAACTACTGAGTAAAATTAGACACTGTTAGGAAATTCACATGCACATTGTCATAAAATGCTTATAAATATGTAAGTGCATCATCTAGGCGAGAGGCAGAAATGGTTTTAATAAAGGAGAATCCAGTGATGATAAAATGAAAACATAACGTGGCATTTGATAATACACTACTAGTTTTCATTTGGTAATACCATCTAAACTGATCTTTAACCAAGAAAAAGCCCTAGTTCTTATTTCTTTAATTATGAAGAAATCTAGCCCTGTGGAAAAAAGAAGTTCCTCTGATAAAAAATAAAAAACGTCTGAGAACCAGGATTTTGACAAGTTGACTCTGATACTGCTGAAATTCTTGGGTATATGGGAACGGTGATAACTGATTTAGAACATAACTCATCAGAGGTAAATAAAGCTTTCCTTTCTTCCCCCTTAGTAGCAGAAAAGGCTTTCAGGCAACTGATTAACTTTCAGAGAAGAGTTCTTCACTGTGGTGGCAAATAATATACTGAAATCATTTCAGCCATAATGTGACGGCACAAAAGAGATCAGATACAAAACTTGATAGGTGCTATCACTCTCATTTCTCCAGGCACCCAAAATAAAAGCAACAGCTGGCATAATCAAAATATCTTCTCCAAAAATCTTTAGAAAATTTTATGATTCATTAAAACTAAATTTTCAGAGAAAAAATATTACCCACTGATTGTTTTACAAATAAAATATAGCATCAAATATCCTTAAATAAAAGTGCATTTAGACTTTCCATCTAAACAGTGTTTCTTGTTAATAATTAAAATTACTTTCTCCCTTTTTAGCCTTGCTTTTCTTCATTTTAACTTTTTCTTGTATTTAAAGTATTGATAATTTAGTGAATTTAGTACTAAATGCTGAATCAGCATTCTTATTACATAAGAAAGCCTGGTTGACAATATGCTCAAGATGTTTGTGCTGCATTTTAAGTTATTTATTGCTATGATCAACTATTCCAAATTTCATTGCATTTTATGAATTCCATAAGAAAAATAAAAATAGGTGAAAGTATAAAAATAAAATCACACATATTTACTAGAAATATTATCTGAAGGCAGCTGACAAAATCCTAATACTGCTTTCTATTAAATAATGATTTTAACTCATTTTATACTGTTATAAATTTTCTTAAATACCTAATTGATTCTTAGATTCAAGATTATATAACATTAGCTTCAGTGAATAATACTTTTCCTATAACTTCTTCTGCATTCTTTTAGTATGACTGCAGGCTCAGTGTAACAGATTTGATAGAAAAGTATCAGAAACATTATTGGTGACACCTAATGCAAATGTTTAAAAAAGTTTTGATTCTTACGAATTTGTATCAAAATAAAGCTTCTGATATATCTTTAGGATTGTACTTGATGAGTTAATGATGCAAGCAAAAAATATTTGAACTAAGTTAACATTTACATATAAAAATAGAGAATAAATATACTATAGTGATCTTGACAATAGCTTGAAATGTAGTATTACAAATTAGAGTAACACTAGCCTGATTTAAAAGATCATGTTTTAAAGTATGAATTTTTTAAAAACAGGAGACAATTCTATTCTTAATGTTTTAAACTTGTTAATTTTCATCTTCCCCATCAACTGAGATTCTTTATTTTCGTTAATATCTGGGCTTGAAGAACACGGAATACAAGGTATTTCTTTAGAAGAAGCCTGGAGTGTCTCAATATTTAGTAGACAGTTTATTATTGTCTCAATTTTTGCTAAGCCTGAATCCTTTTATGGTTCTTTATTCTGCCCATTCAGGTCAATAAAAGGCTGTGATAAGGAAAGCCACAGGCCTGGAAAGAATCCATAAATCCTATATTTTGTGAGATATTTATTTTATGACATTAAGGAAGATGGTGCCTACAAAACCCAGGAAAGGTAAGAAACACTAAAAAGAGCTCAAACCACAAATACTATAGCTGGGCACATTCTACCAGCCAGCAGTTATGCCAGCAAGCAGTCTCTAGTCTGTTTAAAAAGAATATTGCTTCTTTCCCTTGCTGAGGTTTATATGGTTTATACGGCCATTATGTAGGCTTCCCTGAATTTCTGCTCAGGTCACATATACTATTCAAAGATCATACACCCACTTTCAAAGTATTAAAATATAATTAAACAGATAAAACATTAATATCAAACTGAATATAATTTATTCTTTTTCTTGGACGTGATGTGAAAAATAAAAATCCCTGGCCTCGGAGTCAAAAGATCAGGTTCTCTTGATCTCAAGGCTGAGTGGTCTTGACCAAGTTATTTAACCTTTCTGGGCCTCCATTTCCTCCAGTGAAAAATAAGGGAGTTGTATTGGATAACTATTAAAGTCCCATTTCAAATTTTACTGAAATACTAAGTCAGAATCTTGCACAGTGCCTCCTGATTATTATTATGAAGATCAATTACCATTGTAGTATAGTGTAAAAATAATAACGGTTTTTGGAATTTTCTGAAGCTTACGTTATAGTTAATGGGAGTTTTCTGTAGTTCCAGAGGCTAATCATTAGGATTTGGCTAATAAAAACATAATTGAGATATTTTTTACTTTATACATAAAGTCTACTTTGGCATGCACTAGGATGGTCTGGAGAGAGATTTTAGTTACGTATGTCCTTGTTTAATTCTCTTATTGTTGAAATCCTGTTCTGTTCTCAACTGAGTGGCAAAAGAATAGCATGGGGGCAAGAGAGAAATCTTGGTTAAAACATTTCTTATTAAGATAAATAATAATAGAAGTATTTTTATTGTTTAATTTTTTACATTTTAGTTTTGATTTTTTCAATTTTCAATACCTAATTTTCTGAAATTATTGCTAACACTTAAAACCAAGGATTTGTCATAGTTTACCACTACTGGTAAAGAATTATAATTACTGCCAAAATATTAATATTGTGCTAAAATAAAACAGAGTTTGGTACTATTTTTAAGCATATGACAATGCATTTTACTAGTTCTTATTTTAATCATTTTCAGAATTGAGACAAAAGTAGAAGACTCATAATTTTGCTTCTACTATTTCAAACCAGATGTTAAGCATGTTGAATTCAAATTTAGAGGGGGACGTTGTGGAGTGCCAGCTGTAACTTTGGGAGTAGGATAAATAATTTCTTCAACAGTTACATATGTACCTAATAAGAAACCAACAACTCCAATGAATGCTATGGAAATATTTTTCAGGATCATCCATATATTGTAATGTTCCTTAGAAAATGTAAGAATTTCAACCAAAGGTGGCAGAATCAGGGCCAATGTGCTGCTGCTCACAGCTCCAACAAAGGAAATCACGATGTCTAAACGAGGAATAAGAATCGCTCCAGCACCTAGAAAATGAAAATATATATTTTTCTTATTGAAATATTTGGTACTTACATGAATACTAAAAGTAGATATTTTCAATAGTAAAAGTAATTACAAAAGTAATTAATGGAAGTCAGACTACTTAATTATTGCTTGTGGAAAAATCTGCTATACTTTGTTCTGAGCTAAAAAAAGAAAATAAAGAAACCAAAATAGTGAGTGACATTTCCTGGACTTTCACTTGTCAACAGTTTCTTATGTAAATGACTTTTAATTTTTTGCTGTAAACTCTGGGCAGAGAAGTTTGGATAGTTTATTTCCAAAGCATTTGCATTACTTTGCCTGCCATACAGCTCAACAATGCACAAAACATGGTGTAATGTGATACAAATTAATGGGAGAGAAGAGATAGCTATTTCTTACAGTAAAATTCCAATTAATCAAAATAGAAAGAACAATGGAAAGAGAAAATCATTATTAAGCAAACACCACAGAAATCACTGGGCAGGCAGAGTCAACGAATGATGCTAAAATTAGTGGACAAAAACTGGATGAAATCAGGATATTTGCATAGTCTCAAAGTATCTCCCTACAAGATACTTATTAATTATAAAGGGAAAAATAGTACCTTTACAGTGGAGAAATAAGTCAGAGACCACCTTAACCAAGTGAGTAAAGTTAACATCACCAAAAAGACATTAACACCAGGATGTGACACACCAGCAAGTACACACCACCACTCCTATGCGATTTTTGTTGAAAATGCTTAACTTCAATCTAATCATGAGAAACCATCAGAAAAACTCAAACTGAAAGAAATTCTATAAAATTACTGATACTTCAAAAGTGTCAAGGTCAAGAAAGACAAAGGAAGACAAGGCCTCTCAAGACTGGAAGAGAATAGTAGACATGAGAGCTAAATTCAAGCGGGAACTTAGATTATTTCCTGGACCAGAAAAGGATATTAGGTAAGAAAACGGGCAAAATTAGAATAAAGTCTACGGATTAGTTAATAGCATGGTATCCATGCCAATTTACTCATTTTAATAACTGTATTATGGTTATGTAAGCTGTTAACACCAGAGGAATCTGAGTAAAGGGTTTATGGCAAATACTTTCCTTTAGTAACTTCTGTCTAAACTACTTCAAAATTAAAAGTTTCTTTTTTTTTTTTAATAGTACTCCACTATTGTCAACAGAATTTTCTCCCAAACTACTGACAAGTTTTCTGTAAGTTTTGGTCTAGCACTTTCTTGATCTCATATTGATCTTACCAAAATGTATCAACAGAAGGTTTGCAAAAACCAAAACCCATATTCCCTCTTTAAATTGTCCTTAAATGTTTTGTTCAATGATTTATTGAGGGTTTGGAGTTGCCACCAGAAATAACCCCAGAGTTTGCTCATATTTGAGCTGTGGCAACTGTTAGGTATGTGGTCTTTACCCTGAGGGCAGGTTTGCAAAGCCAGAAAAGGGGATGGGAGGGAGGAGGGGAGAGAAAAGGCAGCTGAGCAGGCAGAACAGGGAAGGTTTGCAAGCCTAAAAGGGGGATGTGACTGAAAACAAAGACATCTCAAGGACTAGCCATCTGCTACAGCACAACCTCTTCCCAAACTTCAAGGACTTGCTGTATACTGCAATTATTGTTTAATTCCCCCCCCCCCACTCCCTCCTCCCAACCCTCTATAAAGAACTCACTAGACCCCATTTCGGGGTGGACGCCCTTTTCGGCCTCCACCCACCTGCACCCAGGTGCTCAAATAAACAATTCTTTGTATCTTTGGACTTCATGTGTTTTCCTCTCGGCTCCGACCTAACGTTTTGTGCCGAAACCCGGGAGGGGTAAAACCAGGTGGAACTCCAACGGTATCTGCAGAACTTTGGCTGACCTGAGAGAGAACAGTCTCTTTGGTTGATCAAGCGTCCTCTGGAGCCACTAACCTCCCTCGCGCCTGGCAGCAGCCAGCCAGGGTGGCTGGGAGAAATCCCGAGCCGTGCAAGGGTCTCTCTCCAACCTGTCTCTGATCCTGGAAAGTAGGTCAGACACATAAGTTTGACTGAGGTAACCCTGTCCACCCGGACCCTCCTGGACTGAGCCGAGAGGCAGACGCTGGACCAGGGCTCGGACCTTTCCCCTTGCTGACGCCCACATCCCACATCTCATTCCGGGTGAGTGCACACTCACTGACTGGCTTCTGGAGCTGTGCTGCGGTACGTATGGCTCCTTATTGTCCTTGGCTTTCTTCTCATATTTCTCGCGGCTCTTTATGAATGCCACTATGGCTCAGCCTACGTACCGGGCCGGTCACTCCTCTGCCCACATTGGGGGTCTTAAGTCTTGCCTTCTATCACCTCGCTAGAGGTGCCCTGCTCTTGGAGAGGCAGGAGCTCACAAACTCAGCTCGTTCTCCGGTTTCTCTGACCTCTTCCACTTTCGTTTCCCAGCTCGAAAATTCCACCAGTGGGCCAGAGAACCCTTGGCCTTTGGCCTAAACGGCACCGGTGGACACAGGGACACCTGATCCTACTGGTTGCCCTCATACTCGTGTACCGTTCCCTCGTCTTGGGGATGCCTAAGACTGAGTGGAATCAGCTCTGCGTGACTCTTACCCTCTCCAGGAATATGGGCACCTCCCACTCAGCCCCTCGTAAAGCTTCCCCTTTGGGATGCCTCCTCTGAAATCTGAAGACTTTGGGACTCACCGATGAAGTCTGCCAAAGAGGCTAGTCTCCTATTGCAATACTGCCTGGCCCTTAATATAGGCTTGAAAATGGATCCCAGTGGCCAGAAAATGGGACCTTTGATTTTAACATATTACAAGGTTTGAATAATTTCTGTCACCGCAATGGCAATGGTCCGAGATTACCTATGTCCAAGCCTTTTCCTCCCTTTGCTCTCATCCTTCACTCTGTAAAAACTGTCATCCGGCCCAATTCTTGCTACATTCTAAGTCACCCTCTGCTCCAGAACAACTAGAAACGTCAGACCCTGACCCCTCTGATCTTGGTCTTCCCCCATATCTACCCCCTCAGCCTCAACCCTCTCCCCATCCTCTTCCTAGTCCCCCTACTACCCATTCTCATTCTGTCCAAGCCCCAGGACCTGCTAACTCTACCCCAAGTGGCCTATACCCGCTCAGAGAAGTGGCTGGGCTAGAGGGTATTATGAGAGTCCATGTCCCTTTCTCCCTTTCTGCCCTTTCACAGATAGAAAAATGGCTTGGCTCCTTCTCAACCGATCCTCATGCCTTTATCAAGGAATTTGAATATTTAACCCAGTCTCATGACCTGACTTGGCATGATCTCTACATTATCCTTTCCTCTACTCTGTTCTCCTGAGGAAAAGGAGAGGGTCTGGCTTAATGCCCAGGCACATGGTGATGAGTTCCACAGGAGTACCCCTGCCCAACTGGTAGGAAGGGTTGCCATCCCCAGGACGGACCCATTGTGGGACTATCAAGTAGGGACACAAGAAGGAACAGAGGGAAGGACTAGGAGGGATCATATGATTACTTGCTTAGTTGCAGGTCTACGAAAGGCAGCACACAAGGCAGTTAACTATGAAAAATTAACAGAGATTACACAAGGACCAGATAAAAATACACCCCTTTTCCTGTCCAGGCTTACTGAAGCCTTACAAAAATACACAACTTTGGACCCCGCTACACCTGAGGGGGCTCTACTTCTCAATATACATTTTATCTCCCAATCTGTGTCTGACATCAGACTTAAGCTACAAAAGCTAGAGGACAGTCCTCAAACCCCACAAAAGGACTTGTTACAAATGGCCTTTAAGGTCTTTAACAATTGGGATGAGGAACAAAAACTTCAAAGCCAAAAGAGGGATCAGACTAAATATCAAATGTTGGCTGCAGCCATCAACAAACCCCAGGGACATACCCAAACTGGGGAAAGGGGCAAAAGATACAGTCAGGCCCTTGGCAGAAAACACCACCTTGTTTTAAATGCGGCAAGTCAGGACACCGGGCAAGGCAATGCCCCAATCCACTGCCACCCCCAGGGCCCTGTCCCCATTGCGGGATGATGGGTCATTGGAAGGTCGACTGCAGTCTAGCCCCCGAGGCGGGACTGTATCCCTTCCCCCACGGAGCCGGACAATCCTGACCTCGCACTGCCAAACCTCATAGGCCTGGCCACAGAAGACTGACGACACCTGGGACTGACAGCCCCCGAGCCAATCACATCAGAGCCCTGGGTAACTTTGTTGGTGGCAGGTAAGCCTATTTTCTTCCTTATTGACACAGGAACAACATTCTCAGCCCTGCCAGAGTTCCATGGGTCTACACGGCCCTCCTCAAAGTCCATTATGGGAATTGATGGCCTTATCTCCTATCCTCTAACAAACCCCTCCTCACTTGTCACCTAGGGCCTGCCATCTTTACCCATTTGTTCCTCGTCCTTTCTCAATGTCCAACCCCCTTATTGGGAAGAGACATCCTCTCCAAACTACACATAACAATCTACCTGCCCGTCAACTATGAGCCACAAGCAAATGCTGCCGCCCTTCTTCTTCCCCTCACAGATCCCCTTCTCCTCCTTTACCTTTCCCTGAACCTCAACACTCCAAGTATCAAAGCCGGTGCCAAGAGTCAAACCTGAAAGATGAAAGCAGAGAAGGTCCCCTCTGCCAGTGCTAGGTTCCTCTTCTCAATAATAATAATAATTACAATTATAATAACAATAATAAAAAAAATCCTAGTTCTCTGTAATTACAGAAAAGGAAAGACTTTTTGCCAAGTACCTCTTCCCCTTTCCTATTCCGCCCTACAACCCTCCACTATAAGGACTTCCCTCCACCTGAGGGCTGCGACCACGTTGATACCTTGCACTACGACCTTTTCAATTGACTAAGGATGCCTTCCAAATTCCACTACACAGGACTCCCAAGAATCTTGCTTCAACATTGACTGGACCAGACTCCAACGTTACACAAGTACGCTGTACTCCTCAAGATTTAGGGACAGCCCTCACCTATTGGATAGGCACTAGCGTCTCTGATCTGACTCAGCTAAATCTTCTCCCGTCTGTCCTCTTACAAGTTGATGAATCTCTACTCTGCAGTCCCTTCCCAGCCGGGGGAACATCAACATAAAATATACATCTTCTCAATTCTGGGGAAGAAACCTACAAAGTAAAAAATAACAAAGAAAAGGCTACGGGATCTCAAAAAGGCATCGTCTCCTTACCCAACACATCTGGGATTGGCCCTTCTTCCAGGAAGAGAGAATGGGCAATAGATCAGGAGAATCTATTACTTCACTGCCTCTCCCAAACGCAACAAGAGGGATCTCCTGGTCTTCTTGGTCTAGTGGATACTTGCGTATCCGGGTTCCCAATTTCAGATTCAGCTAACCTTGATCAGTACTTTCTAAACAGTTAGATCCCACCATTAGGGGCTGTTCAGGATTGTCAAGAGCCTTGGCCTGCAGCACTCTGTCCATAAGAAAGTCAGTATATCATTTTGACCAGCACAGTCCAATTTAACCCTCCCCTCCTTGCTGATCCTCCCCACATATCAAGCCTTACAGACCCTGACATCTTCTTGTGTCCAACAATTTCATCTCCTTTTTATAGAATCTCCACATGTATCTCTGGCTAGAAGCCCACCTTTAAACCCAGCCACCCTCCTACCCATCTCACAAACACTTCCCACACATTCATATACAGAAATATTAGATTATAAGGTCCCCTACTTACAGGCTCTCCCAGCCAACACTCCCATAGTCCTTCAATCAAAACCATTTAGGGACATGCCCCAATTCATCCCATCTATACCTGTAACTCTAATACCTGCCAATTCCTCTTCTTTTTGTTTCCAACCTTCTCATGCCTTCCTCCAAACCAGCTTAGGTCCTTATATCTCCACTGGGTCCTTCACTTTTTCTAACAAACTCACATTTCTAAAATACTCTCCAGGGTTTACAGTAACTTGTCAATTCCCAAACAGTACTACAATTCCAGGGATATAGAATGGCTCTCTCATCTTCATAGGCCTTAATGTCAACTACTTGGTCCTCTCAAAATCAACCCCTCCTGTTGACAATGAAATCTAGACTGATAAAGATTATAATCGATCTTTGGTCCTGCTTGGTCAATATCCAGGCTGTAATATTTCCTATCCCAACTTTGTGTCATGGCTCAATCACTCCTCCCTGTCTCTTTCCACAGCCCAAAATAACAAAGGGCTACTATTTTTACCTGCTGGGCTTATGTTTTTAAACAAAATAAAAAACCAGGGAATAGCTAACCAGTGCTTGGATCCTAGAAAAGCTAGAGGGCTATGGACAATAAGTTTTATACTTCCTCCCAAAAATAAAATTTCTGTACTACTCCCCAGAACAATATTATCCACCTACCTTATTTATAACACCTGAAAGAAGAGGGCAGTTGGACTAATAATTCTAGGGGTTACAACCTTCATAAGCCTAATAGACTTGACTGGGGGAGTCATGTATAATGCTCTCACCACAAAAAATATCACAGCCACTATAGCCACTATAGTACAAGACACAGGAGAAAACTTTAAACTCCTATCTACTTCTCTTAATTCATTAACAAACATGGTAATGGATAATAGAATAGCCCTTGATTACCTACTGGCCTCAGAGGGAGGGGCATGTGCAATAGCTAATACCTCTTGCTACTTTTACATAAATACCACAGGACAGATAAAAATGACACAAAGAATCTTAGAAAATACAGAATGGTTGAAAAGATTCTCTAAAAAGGATATAAAAGATTCTATTTGGAACTCTCTACAATCTGTTCTCCCAAAATTAACTTGACTTTTGCCCTTCCTAGGACCTCTAATAATACTACTGCTGGCCCTCCTCTTTGGTCTCTGTATTTTACAACTTCTAACACGTTTTATTCAAAACAGAATACAAGCCATCACCAACAAGTCTATCGGAGAAATCTTCTTGATGAAACAAACTTTCCCCCACTACCAACCAATCGCACTAGGCCCTCCCTAAAATGTCACCCCTTTGTCAGCAGGAAGCAGTCAAAGAACAGACTCGACACCCCCAATCACACCCCTAATCATATGTATACATATATATATATAATATATGTCTATATATATATGTACACCAAAAGTCTGGAATGTTAGGTATGTGGTCTTTACCCTGAGGGAAGGTTTGCAAAGCCAGAAAAGGGGGATGTGACTGAAAACAAAGACATCTCAAGGACTAGCTCTTTGCTACAGCACAACTTCTTCCCAAACTTCAAGGACTTGCTGTATACTGCAAATATTGTTTACTTCCCCCCCCACTCCACTCCCTCCTCCCAACCCTCTATAAAAAACTCACTAGACCCCATTTCTGGGTGGACACCCTTTTTGGTCTCTGCCCACCTGCACCCAGGCGCTCAAATAAACAATTCTTTATATCTTCAGGCTTCATGTGTTTTCCTCTCGGCTCCGACCTAACAACAACAACATCACCACTGCCACCAATGATGACTAAAGCACCACAGCTCCTTCTCTGGGGTCTCCAATTATGCATGTGTTGGCTGTCCTTTACTTCTATAACTATCATTTTCTCTCTAATCCTGTTACTCTCTCTTTATTTCTAAGTTTATTTTTCCTATTGCTTTTCTCATTTCTAGTTTCTTTGTCTTTCACTAAACTTTAGGTGAGAAATATGTTCATATGTATGTGAGAATATATAGTTTAATTTGTCCTCTTTGGAATTCAGTCTTCACTTTGCAGCCTACTGGTTTCTCTACTTCTTAATTTTTAGTTTATAAGGTTTTTTTTTTTTTTGCCTTCCCTTATTCTTTTTGTGGTTCTCAATATTTTCCAGGAAAATGTGGGATCAAGTTGAAACTGAGTTCTCACCATATTTCTCATGGAACCAGAACTTATTACTTACCATATTCTATTCAAATTATCATGAGAACTAAAGCTCTAAAAATTATTTTGAAATTATAAACCTAGCTTCATACCTATAGGACTGAAGTGACATAACCCTTAAATAAAATAACTGACTCTGAAGAAGTTGGAACTCTAAAGTAGAAACACTTTATAAGGTAGATTCTCCATTTAATAAATGCTTGTTACATCCTTTTAACATTGCTCTCTAGGGAACTATAAACACATAACTCACACACAATTAGGACCTTTCAAAATTCACCAAACATAACTATTTTGTGGAGACGTGTCTCAACAACTTAAAGTAGGTAGTAGTATAAAAGTTAGGCCAGACAAACATGACTAGAACCTTGCCATCTGAAGAGACTTTCAACTTGGAATCCATTTTTCCTTATTAATGTTTTTCAATAATTCAAGCTGTCCCTAGTAAATCAAGTGAAATGTTGTTCCTGGAAAACCACGCGGAGGAATACTATAGCATTTTAGACTTTATAGACTAAATTTTCATCTATCAAATACTTTTAAATCATGAAGTATAATTTCAATTAGATAAAGCCATACTTTAAACATTATATAACCAATAGATATTTGCTAGTAAAAATGGCTTGAAATATGTTATTTGGTAATATTAGTAGACAAAGATGACAAGTATATATACTTTAGGCTAATCTAACATATAAAAACTCAAATAGACAAAACAATAAATCAAAGCACAGTTTAAGATAAGGATAGTTTTATTCATTACAAATGTTAAGTACAGGATTATTATAAATAGGTTGCCCTAAGTCATTTACAAACAGCTATTAAGAATAGATCTATTAAGTACTAATTAAGCTTATTCAGCATTTCTCAAAACCATATTATAGAGAAAAAGAATGTATTTTAAGACATAAAGTTCCCTACCTTATATTAAAATAAAAGCCTATTTTAAGTTTATTATTTTCATCTGAAGGGTAAAGCAGATATATCAGAGCACAAAACAAAGCACTTGATATTATAACATGAAAAACAAAAATGTAGAAAATAACCTAGCACATTAATTTTAAATACAAATAGTTAATGGTACTCTCTACATACCCACTGACTCTAAAATAGGATATCAGGATACAGAATGGCACTTTTTTCATCTGCAGAGGCAACTAACTAAAATGAAGGATTTTAGTGTGTTTTCTCTAGTATTCTACAAAATACTAAAGATTTATGGGTTTTGGTACGTATGTAGTCACAGTCAACTAAAAACAGAAAAAATACTCTAAAAGCCAAGGACTTTCAAAATTAAAAACAATAGAAGGATCAATAAGTTGAATAATACTAGAAATAAATAGTATTTAATATATTTTATAGATTTAATTCATACATAGAATTGAAACACTGGACTCCTTGTTCATTATATTTCAAAATTTAACAGCTCATAGTACAGGTTTGCTTTTAAAATAAAAGGTATGTATGTCCATTGTGGTCTTTGGCTATATATCAGGTAAGCTGCTTACAAAGAACGTGCAGGAAGAGTCTGACTCATCTTCTAAAGCATTTGAGTTCTACTAAGAAGATAATTTTGAAATGATGATTCAAACGCTAAATTAATATTCAGATATAACCAACATAATCCAAGCTGTTAAGTCCACTACTTCAAAGTACTCCCTCACCTGTGAGATGCCTATATATAAGGAAATTGCCTACAGGGAACATGCAGGAAAAGTCTGACTCATCTTTTAAAGCTTTTGAGTTCCACTAAGAAGATAGTTTGAAATGATGATTCAAATGCTAAATGAATAATCAGACATAATCAACATAATCCAAGCTGTTAAGTCCACTACTTTAAAGAAAAATACAACAAACTTGGATTCAGTACTTGGGAAGGATTAGCTTTGAATAATTGAAAATTGAATAATTTCCAATGCGAATCCAGCTGAGCCTACACTTTCATTGCTAGTGCTCCACAGCCTGCTCTACAAACATTACAAGGTCCCATCACCTGCCTACACATATCTATCAGTAAGAGCATGCCCCAAAATCTTTTTGAGTGCTTTGGAGAACCGAATAAAAAACAGTCCTGCCATGAATGTCAGTTGGCTTTTACTTTAATTAGGAAGGATTTGTGCCAAAGACTCAAATGAAGTTCAATGTCCGGTGACGTGTCCCAATGAAGGAGAAGGGAATATTGCATGGCTATTGTTCTCTTTGTCCAAAGCATAGTACTGTAACCATAACCCTTATATATGGTTGAGTAGCTTTAACTATTTTTAGCTAAAAGAAAGCAGCAGCAAAGAAAGGCTGCAGTTTTCTGTGATATGAACTCAGCTCTTCAGGAAAAGCCCCTGGCTTCTGGGAACAAACTCATGAATGTGTGGTATGGTCTATGCCTCAGCAGATACATAACTCTAATATAACAATGCCAGCCAATGTGCAGAAATGGATGAAGTTATAAAAAATCCTGACCCCCTTTTAATATTGCCCTATAGCTCCTTTAACTGAATTTCAGTTACTGATTTTAAAAGGGACTATACTTCAGAATAGAACTGTCTTACACCTATTGATAAAAGGACTTTTACTGAAATTAGTCTTTTTATTTAGTCCAGTTATCAAAATGTCAATAAAAACAATGTATACAAAATATTTCAAAATGTTTTAAAATAACTTTTTCCTACTATTTCATTAGTCATTAAGAACATGAGCTTAAGGAGGTTTTCAAGAAGGCTGACCAGAGACATCAGCTGCCAGATCATCTCAGAAAGAAGGAAAAGGTTTAGATGAAAAATAAAAAACAAATAAACAAACAAACAAACATAGAATGGATGTAGTTCTGAGGGAAAAGTTCCAGAACCTACCAGAGATCCCACGGGAAGAGGCTGCAGAGCAGAACAAGAAGGAACAAGACAAGGGCAGAGATCAACCCCCGAGAGGACTGGAGCTCAGCGAAAAGGGTAGGTGCACAGTTTTGTTTCTTCCTCCCTCCTATCTCTGGCAGTCAGCAGGCTCCCAAGCTGCTGGAAAGCCTTTCTACCCTCACCAGCTCAAAAGCTGCTGCCACCAGTGAACTAGGAATTCCTGAGGGCAAAGCACCAGGCTGCCAGCCCCCTTGGGGTCACTTCTCATAACCACAGACCCAACCCAACTGAGATGGCAGGCACCATATTGCTTCTCCACCCACCATGATCCTTTGTCCTCCCTAGGGGCTTCAGCCCCTCAGTTTTCGTCTTGCTTGCTCCTATACAAACATTTCCCAACTCTGGCCCAAGCTGCAGGAGCCACGGGAGCCAGTGGGTCCCAGGGGATCTGAGTGACCCCTGAATGTGGACATTCCTGGTGGGCTGCCTTCTGGAGAGAGGGACAGAGATGACCAGAATGCTAGCTGCCCTCCATTCAGACTTTTTTCTTCTGCTGCCCCTCCCCACCCACTGCTGCTCAGAGAGACAACTGAGCCAGGGCTTTCAAGAGTGGCTGCTTCCCCTCTCTTGTGTGCCTACAACACCAAGGCTTCCACAGAGAGTGGGGCCCAAACCTTTCCTTTTAAAGACCTGCAGTGGACTAAGGGGTGTTCGGACTATGAGTTCCCTGCTTGCTGGCTCTCCCTGGTGCTGCTTGCCCGGCTGCTCCATCAGAGCAGGGCACACCCCAAAGCGGAAGGACATCAAACCAGCTTGAGCACCCCATAGGCAACTTGGGACCAGCATGCTTCTCCCTGGCATGGTCAGGGATTGCTCTTCAGAGAACTAGGGACAAGGCCATAAGGCCACATCCCGTACCCCCAGGACTCAGTCATATTGCTTGGGGGCACGGAGGGGAGATCTGTGAACTAATCTTGGGAGGCGAGAGAGCCTATGTGGGCAGAACTAAAAAGAGAGTGCAGTGTGGGTCCCAGCCACAGCACACTTGTGGAGCACGCCTCCCCCAACAGGCAAGCTGCGCTCTCAGCCCAGGGTGGGATCCTGGACAGGGAAGCTCCCAGCCCACAGTGTCACTGCTGGGGAGCTTAGGTAGTTTGAGCTCCTGCCTTCCCACAGACGCCAGAAGGAGACCACGGAGCAAGGAAGTGCGGAGAAGATGGAAACCCACTCCTGACACCCAGGATGTGAATCTCAGATGGCCCCTCCCTCGACAAGCAGACTTTCTGGCTTGGTGGGGTCACTTCAGCCCCTCCCTGGTGGCTTTCCCCAGCAGCCTGGGAGTGGCCCTTCGACCCCTGCCAAGACAGTTTCCTTACCAGCATTTGTGGAGCCTGAAGGCAGGCTCACCCAACCCAGCCCCAACCAGCCTCACTCCCCCCACCCACCTCTGCTGTGGTGGAAAATAAGGACTCACCTGGAAGTTCCAGGGCCCTGCCTACCACCTGGGGCATTTGAGTGCTTCTCCTGAGGGGCTAGAGCTAGTCACAACTTCTAAAAACAACACTTCAGCTGTACCTTTCTGGCAAGCACCATCTACTGGCAGGCAGGTCAATTTGTGCAGTCCTTTACATTTACTGACTCAATCATACAGGGTGTGGTTGATTCTTACCCACAAGCACCACCTGCTATCTTAGAGATTAAACTGGGCATGCCAATACAATTCACACTATTAAGACCACAGGGCGGGGGAAAGAGAAAGGATCTCAAAGACCTCCATCCTCCCTCATCAACAAGAGACAGGGAATCTGCCCACGCACGTAGCTCACCATCGCTACAGCCTACCAAATAACTAGCAACTGAGAAAACCACCACTCTAAGGATATCTATAACCAAGGCATCCATCCAGAACTTAGACCTCCATCAAAGCACCCACAAGCAAAGTCAAAGGTTCTTAGCCAATATATGCTACAGACTCACCCTTATGAGTGGGGGTTGGGGGGAGAGGAAGCCCATCTAAACAAAAGAAAATCCAAAAACAAGACACAATAGCTGCTCCAGATGAGAAGGAATCAGTGCAAGAACTCTGGAAGTGTGAAAAATCAGAGAGAAAGGACATCCCCAAAGGGGCACACCAGCTCTCTAGCAAGGCATCCCAACCAAAATGAAAATATTAAAATGACAGATAAATAATTCTAAATATGGATTGTAAGGAAGTTCAATGAAATCCAAGAGAAAATAGAAAACCAACTCAGAGAAACTAGAAAAACAATTCAGGAAATGAATGAAAAATTTATTAAAGACATAGACATATTTAAAAAAAAACCATGTTTGGTTTTCTGTCGAAGCGAAGTATCACAAGAATGGGAAAACAAGCACCACTGGTACTCACTATCAAATTGGTACTAACTGATCAATACTTATGTCACACATGGAAATAATATTCATAGGGGTCAGGTAGGTGGAGGGGGTGGTGGGGATGAGAAAACTCTCACCTAATGGGTGCAGGGTGCACAGTTTGGGGGATGTCCATGATTGTAGCTCTGATACTTGGGCAGTGTATAGGCAATATATATAACCAAAGTGTTGTACCCCCATAATATTCTGAAAGAAAAAAAGAAAAAAGAAAAAAAACCAAATAGAACTTCTGGAAATAAAAAATTCATTTAAGGAAATAAAAAACACAGGGGAAAGCTTCAAGATTAGACTAGATCAGGCAGGATAAACAATTTCAGAGCTTGAAGACATGTCTTTTGAGTTAACCAAGTCAGTTAAAAATAAAGAACAAAGAATCAAGAGGAAGGAACAAAGCATAAAAGAAATATGGGATTATGTAAAACAGCCAAATGTAAGAATAAAAGGCATCCCAGAGGGTGAAGAACACCACACACAAGGGCTGGAAAACCTATGTGAGGGAATAATTGAGGAAAGCTTCCCTGGTCTTACTAGAGATTTAGACATCCAGGTATAAGAAGCTCAATGAACACTTGGGAGATTCATTGCGAAGAGGCAATCACCAAGAAATACAGTCATCAGACTGGGCAAAGTCAACAAAAGGGAGGAACTCCTGTGAGTTGTGAGGCAATAACATCAAGAAACTTACAAAGGAAAACCCATCAGACTAACTGCAGACTTCTCAATGGAGACTTAACAAACCAGAAGGGATTGGGGCCCCATCTTCAGTCTTCTTAAACAGAACAACTGCCAGCCTAGAATTCTGTATCCTGCAAAGCTAAATTTCATATATGAAGGAGAAATACAGACTTTTCCAGACAAGTGAACACTGAGGGAATCTTTCAAGACCAGACCTGCCCTGCAGCAAACACTAAAAACTGCATTACACATGGATCAGCATGATAGACACCCAGCAGTATAAAATCACCCAAAACCTAAAGCTCAGAACTCATATAAAACTATAGCACAAGAGGGTAAACAAAGCAATAAGGTACTACCCAACATGATGAACAGAAGAGCATCGCACATATCAATTCTATCAATTAACGTGAACAGTCTGAATGCCCCACCCAAGAGACATAGGCTGGCTGAATGGATGAAAAAATACAACACAAGTATCTGCTGTCTCTAGGAAACACATCTAACCCACAAGGACTCACACAGACTCAAGGTGAAGGGATGGAAAAAAATATTTCACATAAACAGAAACCAAAAGAAAGCAGGTGTAACCATTTTCATATCAGATAAAATTGACTTTAAATCAGCAAAGGTAAAGAAAGACAAAGATGGTCATTATATAATGGTAAAAAGAGCAATTAAAGACATGACAATCCTAAATATTTATGCACCTAACACAGGAATGCCCAGATTCATAAAGCAAATGCTACTAGATCTAAGCAAAGAGATACATGGCAGCATCATAATTGCCGGGGACTTCAACACCCCACTGACAGAGCTGAACAGATCATCCAAGCAGAAAATAAAGAAACACTGGACATAAATGGGACTTTAGAATAAATGGGCCTAACAGACATTTACAGAACATTCTACCCCAAAACTACTGAACATACATTCTTCTCATCAGCACATGGAACATTCTCCAGAATTGATCATATCTTAGCCCATAAAACATGTCTCAACAAAGTCAAAAATATAGAAATCGTATCATGTATCTTCTCAGAGCACAGTGTAATAAAACTAGAAATCAATTCTAAAAAAAACACTGAAATCTAGGGAAATTAAACAACCTGATGCTGAACAATTATTGGGTCAATGATGAAATTAAAATGGAAATCAATAGATTCCTTGAACTGAATGACAAAGGGGACACAAGCTGTCAAACTCTATGGGATTCAGCAAAAGCAGGCCTGGGGGAAAATTCATACCCTTAAATACCTACATTGAAAGGACGGAAAGATCACAAACTAACAATCTAATGACACATCTCAAGGAACTAGAAAAGGAAAAGCAAACCAAACCCAAACCCAGAAGAAAAGAAATAACTAAGGTAAGAGTAGAACTAAACAAAATGGAAAGCAACAACAACAACAACAAAAATACAAAAGATCAACAAAACAAAAACTTGGTTCTTTGAAAAGATGAACAAAATTGATAGACCTCTGGCTAGATTAACCAGGAATAGAAAAGAAAGGACCAAAATAAGCTCAATCAGAAATGAAAAAGGAGATATTACAACTGACACCACAGAAATACAAAATATCATCTGTAAATACTATGAAAATCTCTAACCATATAAACTAGAAAATGTAGAGGAAATGGACAAACTCCTGGAAACACACAACCTCCCAAGACTCAATCAGGAAGAAAGAGAACGCCTGAACAGACCAATAATGAGCAGCGAGATTGACACAGTAATAAAAAAAATCTTCCAACAAAAAAAAGCCCTGGACCAGATGGATTCACAGCTGAATTCTACCAGACCTACAAAGAAGAGCTGGTACCCATACTGCAGAAATTATTCGTAACATCAAGAAGGAAGGAATCCACCACAACTAATTCTATGAAGCCAGTATCACCTTGATATCAAAACCAGGAAAGGATACGACAAAAAAAGAAAACTACAGACCAATACCCTTTCTGAATAAAGATGCCAGATTCCTCAATAAAATACTAGCAAACCAAATTCAACAGCACATCAAAAAAAAATAATTGACCATGACCAAGTGGGCTTCATCCCAGGGATGCAAGGATGGTTCAACATACGTAAATCCATAAATGTGATTCACCACATAAACAGAAGCAAAAACAAAGTCCATATGATCATTTCAATACACGTAGAAAAAGCATTCGACAAAATCCAGCATCCTTTCATGATAAAAACCCTCAAAAAACTAGACATAGAAGGGATATATCTCAAAATTATAAAAGCCATATATGACAAAACCACAGCCAACATCATACTGAATGGGGAAAAGTTGAAAGCATTCCCACTTAGAACTGCAACAAGACAAGGATGCCCAATGTCACCACTTTTATTCAACATACTGCTGGAAGTCCTTACCAGAGCAATAAGGCAAGAGAGAGGAAATCAAGGGTATCCAAATCGGGAAAAAGGAGGTCAAATTATCGCTTTTTGCTTATGATATCTTATATCTAGAAAACCCAAAAGACTCCACCAAGAGACTCCTGGAATTGATAAATAAATTCAGCAAAGTCTCAGGTTACCAAATCAATGTACACAAATCAGTAGAATTCTTTATACACCAATAACAATCAAGCTGAGAGTCATATCAAAGACTCAATACCATTCACAATACCTACAAAGAAAATAAAATACCTAGGAATATAGTCAACCAAAAAGGTGAAAGATCTCTACAAAAAGAACTATGAACACTGAGGAAATAAACTGCAGATGACACAAACAAATGGAAAAACATATTATGCTCATGGATTGGTAGAATCAATATTGTTAAAATATCCATACTACCCAAAGTGATTTCCAAATTCAATGCAATCCCCATCAAAATACCAACAGCATATTTCACAGATCTAGAAAAAATAATTCTACACTTTGTTTGGAACCCAAAAAGAGCATGAATAGCCAAAGCAATCTTAAGCAAAAAGAACAAATCTGGAGGCATCACATTATCAGACTTCAAACTTTACTACAAAACTATAGTAAGCAAAACAGCATGTTATTGGCACAAAAATAGAGACACAGACCAATGGAACAGAACAGAGAACCCAGATATAAAAAGTACAGCCAACTGATCTTTGATGAAGCAGACAACAATATACACTGGGGGGGTGGGGAAGAAGCCTTATTCAGTAAATGGTGCTGGGAAAATTGGATAGCCACATGCAGAAGAATGAAACAGGATCCATATCCCTCACCACTCACTAAAATTAACTCAATATGGACAACAGACTTAAACCTAAGACATGAAACCATAAGAATTCTAGAAGAATATGTAGGAAAAACTGTTCTAGATATTGGCCTAGGCAAAGAATTTATCACTAAGACCCCAAAGGCAATTACAGCAACAACTAAAATAAATCAATGGCACCTGATTAAATTAAAAAGCTTCTGCACAGCTATGGAAATAATCAACAGAGCAAACAGACAACCTACAGAATGGGAGAAAATATTTGCAAACTATACATATGATAAAGGACTAACATCTAGAATCTAGAATCTACTCAAACAAATCAGCAAGAAAAAGACAAAAAAAAGACAGGAACAGAAGCTTTTCACAACAAGATAGACAAATGGCCAACAAACATAAGAGAAAATGCTCAACATCACTACTCATCAGAGAAATGCAAATTAAAACCCCAGTAAGATATCACCTTACTCCAGTTAGAATGTCTTTTATTAAAAAGTCCAAAAACCATAGATGTTGGCATGGATGCAGAGAGAAAGGATTGCTTATATGGTGTTGATGGGACTGCAAATTAGTACAACCTCTATGTAAAACAGTATGGAGATTTCTCAAAGAACTAAAAGTAGACCTACCATTTGATCCAGCAATCCCACTACTGGGTATCTATCCAAAGGAAAAGAAGTTGTTTTGTCAAAAAGACACCTGTACTCAGATGTTTATTGCAGCACAATTCACAATTGCAAAGATGTGGAATCAACCCAAGTGCCCATCAATTCATGAATGGATTAACAAAATGTATATGTATACCATGGAGTACTACTCAGACATAAAAAAGGTTGAATTAATGCCTTTTGCAACAATTTGGATGGAACTGGAGACCATTATCCTAAGTGAAATATCTAAAGAATGGAAAAACAAATGCCACATGTACTAGCTATTAAATTGGAACTAACCAATGAGCACACATGTGCACAGAGGGAAGTAAAACTCAGTGGAAATCAAGCAGGGGAGAAGAGGGAGGAGAGAATGGGCAAAAACCTACCTAATAGGTACAGTGAACACTATCTGGGTGATGGGCACACTCATAGCCCTGACTCAAGCATTACAAAAGTGATCCATGTAACCAAAAACATTTGTACCCCCTTAGTATTTTGAAATTAAAAAATTTAAAAAAGGAGTATGACCTTATTGATTTCATTCCTCAATATGATTTCCCTTATTAGTGATATAATTCATTTAAATAATTACTTCAAAAGTAAGTTTTATCTACTTTTTCTAGCTTTGCATTTCTCTTTTCAAACAAAATGTAATACACTCAATTCTTTAAATCTAGGCACAAGCTCCACTTTAACCTACTCAACGCAATTGACAGAGTTGCCCAAAATTTCTAGCTCTACCATTCTCTAACCTTGAATGGTACAAGATAGTTAGTAATATCTTATACACAATTGCCAAAGCTGCTTGTTCCCTAGAACACTAGTAATCTGGTCCCTGGTATCATTCTAGGCAATCCCAGGTTACTTCAGTGATGCAGTCATCCTTATATTGTGCTTATAATACTAATGGTGACAACAATGATCATAATAACTTCCAGCTACTTTGTTAATGTTATTTTTAAATCCCACAAAAATGCCACAAGGAAATTTTATCTTCATTTCATAGTTAAGGAAAGAGGGGCTCAATGATAGTATGCAACTTGCCTAAAGACACCAGCAAGTAAGTGGTAAACTTGAGCTTGAATCCCCAGGTCTGTGTGACTCAAAAACTCACACTCTTTCCATTACACCAACACAAGCTCCCTCTCTGTAAGCCTCCATTATTAATGCTACCATGCAAGGGCATTTTATGATGTGAAACCTTAATAAGAGATTATATATACTCCTTCAAATAATAAAAAGAAAATAAGCCACTAATATTATTAAAAACCAACACAAATAAATATAAAACCCTCTCCTGTAGGTAGTCATGGAGAATCAAACTGTTAAATATACAAAAGTTAGCAGAAATAAAAAACCTGAGGAAAACTAGAACCAAAATGAAACGTGTTGTCAACAATGTGAAGGGTCCCTTGTGTATCTGATTTTAATCACCACTAATGTCATTTTCAAAACAATTTGATTAGTGAAGTGTGATAGGATCTGGTTTTTGTTTTTCTTAACAGAATTTTAACCCAAAAAGTATCCCAGCTGGGTGAATAAAATTGTTTTTAAAATACTGAAAAATATACTTTAAGTGAAATTCAGCAATAAAAAATTATTATGATATAAATATGTAGTGATACTTACATGTAATACTAACCAAGAATGACCTTATCCCAAATTCACAGATTAGCTTCCATTTAGCATGAAATTTAGATGTAATCGCAGGAATAATAATCTCTGCTGGAACATAGAACTGAATTGAATATGTCACAAAAATGCCAAAGGAATACAGAATTTTCACTGATTGATATAACCTGTTAAAAAAAATTTCAAAATTTAGTCATTCTTAATATGAATCTAAACTTCTTCCCTTTTATTTTTAATGTTAAGATAAATAAGAAATCCAGAACACAAATTTAGGCCAGAACCTTACTAACTAAAAATGCTTGTTTGTAAAAAAGCCAACTAATCTCCACTAACTAAATTTCTAGATGATATATGGACAATTTATTTTGACAAGCCAGAAGGCTTGAACATAGTATGCCAATATTGTTGGAAAGATTTCATTTGGGACTAAGCCAATGTTCTGAAGGTTAGACTCAACCCATGTAGAACTAATGTCTTCTCAACTTTCTCTTAATAAATTGAGCATATTCTATGTCTTTAAAATCTTGAGTCATACCATTATTGATCTTTTTATAGAACAGAAACTCATATTAAACTCTAAATTAGAGTTCTCCTTGGTTGAAAATCTTGGTAGGTTATGTCATTAGTTGCAGAAATGTCATCAATCTTAAGTCTAAAAGGAGGGCATCTAAATGGTTTCAACTTGCAAAGTTCTCTAAATTATACATACTACCTATATTAAAATAGAGTTACTGGGTTAGGTGGTGGTTGTTTTTTTCCAAGTAAACTTATCTCTTTGATGCCCAGTGCTTCAAAACAGTACAGCAATTTTCAGTTTTATAAATATCTTTATATATCTACATTGTAGATAGCCTCCTGTCAAAACTTAGCATGCATGTCTTGATAAAGACTTTGCTAAATTTCTTGTGTCTGGCAGAAGAAGACTTTTTAAATGTTGATAAGGGAGAAAAAAACATAGAATAGTAGGACTCAGAGGAAGGAACATTACAGAGGACCCACTCTCTTGGGTTGCAGATAATGCACTGTATTTTAAAACAACATTTAAATATTTTATAACAATCAAAAGAAAAACCCAATCACACTTGTATTTTTTAAGAAACAAACTAGAAAAGAGACTGCAGATCACATGTGCCACAGTATTAGGAGCAGTGATAAACACACGCCCCCTTTCAGTAGAAATGTCATCAATAGCCACAATCTTCCCCCTTCCCACCTAAAAGAGTACTAAACACAGGGAAGAACATTTTCTTTCTTAGGAAAAAATGCAATCATTTCAAAAGGATATAAAGTATTCCACTTTCAGTAATGGAAAACTTCAACATTATTTAGGCATTAAGCTTATCTCTGATGTCTTAAGACTTAAAGTAGTTAAGGATTATAAACAGTTCTCCAGACTTGCCAAGCAAGAAGAAATTCAGTAAGTCTCCTGCTATAACATAGTTATCATAAAGTAACAGGAAATAAAAAAGCAGAGTAAAAAAAGATTTTAAAATACATAGCATAATCAGGAAAGAAGGAACTTCTTAAGGCTAGCAACAATAAAATATTAATTTTAAAATTAGCTAAGAATGTTATTTCTTAGCTTGAGGCTTAAAAGTTAAACATATGGTCAAGTTACTGAAAATATGTGAAATAACTGAAAGATGCCTGTTTCATATACTCTGATATGTGAGAGTGGAGAATTAAATAAATATTCTTATTAGTTTATTATTAGTTTAAAAGAAGAACATTCCTTTTTTCTAATTATCTTTTCATTTATATGTTTTAAAATATGGTTAATAATATATAAAAATAAAACTACATCATTTTGCATATAAGTACAATTACTTTTTTATTGAGATAAAACTACAGTTACACAGGCTAAGAATTGAATATTAATTAAATTAATATTAATGATCAAAATGGGTATGGATAGATAATTCTTAGAAACTACATCCATTGAACATGACAAATATTAATAACACTTCAAAGAATAAGATGATTCATGCCTGAAAACAAAATCTATTACACTGATAGATACTAATAGCTAAGAAATTTAATCTCTCAGTAAAGGACAGAAATGTATATTTTAATAATTATTTTTCAGTCAATCTTTGGAATCAGATTATGGAGGAAAACAAATTAAAGTTCCAGTGGGAACATTAGTTTTAAAAACACAGGATTTCAAAATTTGCAATGCTTTTATTATTTTCCCCACATTGGCTAACAAATCAATACTTGACCTAAATTTTCAGATATGAATATCTTAAAATTTTTTTAAAAACCAACTTGGGAAATAAGTTGTTGACTGATTCTCTTTCTCTCAAGGTTGAATTCAGAAGCTACCCTTGGAAATAACCCGAAAACTCACTTTCCCTTTTGAACCCTTCATGATACTCAGGTTGAGAATCTTGAGGGTTTAGCTCTATCAAGAAGTCATCTTAATTGAGGCCTAGCTCCAATCCTTACCAAGAGCCTCACCTCACTCTAAGCTAAAAAATAAGACAACTATGATTATCTAGCATTCATAACTAGATTAAATGCCTTGAACCAGTAAACTTTTTAGCATGTTCACTAGAATGTAAGCATTATGAGGAAGAGATTTGCATCTGTTTGCTGCTGTATCTCTAGAGCTTGGAATAGTACTTGGGACATGAAAGATGAACAATAAATACCTGATAGATGAATTAATGACTTTTGTAGATGCCCTTCATTTTGAACTTAATATAATTAATAACAGTCATTCTGATGAGGAAAGGCAAAGGCAGTTTGGGCTGGATCTCTAGTGATCAGCAACTTTAATACTAGGTTATTAAGAAATTGTAAGGGAGAGGACAGAGGGAACCAGGATGTATCAATCTTCCTTTTTCAGTTTCTTTATATTTATTTCTTTATTTCTCATGCCTCTTGGTAAATCCATTTGAGCCTAAATACTTTCATCTTAGGTAACAACCTCCTCAGAGTTCAACCCCTTAACGGCCAGCAGGATCAATTAAGACATAGCTTGATTATCTGCCACTTCTTGTCAACTTTATTTCCCAGAATATTCAGGTTACTAGCCCCTGTGTGCTACAAACATGGGCTCAGACTTGGGTTTTGTTGGTTTTTTTTAAATAAGGTCCCAGTACAACTACCTTAATAAATTATAAAATGCCCACCTCAGCCCTTTCTTGTTCCTATTTTTTAACTGAATTTTTCCTACCCAATGCACATTTCACACAAAATCACACATGAGACAACAGAAGTCACCATGCTGCTGCTCAATGTTTTTAGTATAAAACCTAATACCCTTGATATTTCTTAGTAAAAGTGTCATGTGTACTGATTTAGTGATCAGTATGTGAATTTATTCTAGGCGTTTATTTTCAAACTCTAAGTCACGACCCATTAGTAGGTTATGATATCAGTTTAGTGGGTTGTGAGCAGTCTTTTCTAATGATATAGAGTGAAATAGAAAATATTAGGGGCATTGCATGTAGAAAAACTGATGGTTTTTATTTAACCTTTCATTTATTTCCGTTATTTACATGGGTGTGGGAGGTACGCACACACAGAAACTCACAAACATGCAGATACATAGACACTGGGTTTTTCTATAAAACACATTTCCCTTTCTTACTTTGGCTTACAGTTCAAAAAGTTAAAAAGCTACTAACTAAAACCAAATAAGGAGGCACAGTAACTGTGATGGGAAAATGACAAAGACTTTGTGCTTTTCACTGGTTTTTAAAAACTGCCACAACACAAAAATGAACAAATGAAATTAACAACAAAAAGATGTTTGTTCCTGTGATGTATATATGATCACCCAAGAGGACTCAATAAGACAGAACACAAATAAGTACTACTTACTATGTTAAGTCCTCTGGAGGACTTTATAATAAGTTCATCAGTTGACACCCAGTGATTACCCTAGAGCAGTGGTTCCCAACCTTTTTGGCACCAGGTACCGGTTTCACAGAAGACAATTTTTCCACAGACCGGGGGGTGGAGGGGCTGGCTTCGGGATGATTCAATCACATTACATTTATTGTGTAGTCAAACCTCTCTGCTAACGATAATCTGCAGCTGCTCCCCAGCGCTAGCATCACCGCCTCAGCTCCACCACAGATCATCAGGCATTAGATTCTCATAAGAAGCATGCAACCTAGATCCCTCGCACATAGTTTACAGTGGTGTTTGTGCTCCTATGAGAATCTAACACTACCACTGATCTGACAGGAGGCAGAGCTTATGGAGTGATGCAAGCAATGGGGAGCGGCTGTAAATACAGACGAAGCTTTGCTCACTCCCTCGCCCACTGCTCACCTCCTACTGTGCGGCCTGGTTCCTAAGAGGCCACGGACTGGTACTGGTCTGTGGCCCGGGCTTTGGGGACCACAGCCCTAGAGTCTCTAGACCTTCAACTTACCCTTGCAACAATGACATAAGCTAAAAATCTTCATCCTCTGTTTTGAATTTGATAAATTCAAAATTTGATACATTAAAAATCTTATAAATTAGAGGAGTTGGAAAGAGATGTAATTTAAACACAACCACCTAGAAGATTTTATAATGATGTGGCATTCACTCCCAAGCACAAGCTCAAAAGACAATACTCTACCTAAAGTCTCTGCTGCTAGTCTGCCTAACTCTACATTCCCATTTTTCAGATCAATCTCAAGCAAACATTTCCCAAGGAGATTCTATAAATTAAAGTAATACTTAGTAACATGTTAAAACCTGAAACCATTTGTGTGAAAGAACAGAATCTATATAAAGTAATAAGAAAATTTTTTCAAATCAATCCTGATGGAAAAGAGTATCATTTTATGATTTGTGTTATCAATACCATCAGGACTTTATTTGCATATATTTTTGAAATCCAGTATTCAACAGGTTCATTATTTCTTCTTGGTTATTTTCCTTGCAACTGTACTGACTCTGTGCTTTTAATTTGGAGTACATATTCCCTTCTGGGGTGTGGCAGTGTGCTAGGGGTTCTCAAAACTATAGGCTAAACATGGTGGATCTTTCTGAAGCACAAATTTTACTCAAAGCCTTTTGGGGGGGTGTGGGAATTATTTTTATATAAAAGGTAACATAGATATTATGAACTAGAATGCAAAAAGTACATTTTTTTAATAGAGCATGAACTAAGGCAATGCTTGAGGCAGGCCATTTGGGGTACTGCCCCTAAGATTCCCAAAGGAAAGCTTTTTTTTCTCCTTTGTTCTTTGGGTTACTTTAGTGGAAAACTTGGAAAAACACTGCTAAAACATCATTTGCCTAGGACTAGTAGTAGTGCCTTGGTAATAACAGAAATGCTTTTAAACCTAGAACAATATATAACAAGTATTTTACTAAGTGCCTCCTAATTATTAAGCATTGTGCTAGATTATGAGGAGGCACCATAAACCTAGAAGATGCAGGGTCCGTGTGCTCAAGTGCCAACATTCTAGCTCAGAGTTGTGAATCTGCTTCATTATCATCTTTAAAACATACTCTTTATTGCAAAACCTAAATGCAATACATGAACAGTATTACTCATGACTAGATTTTAAAGATGATGCCTCAAAAAGATTGAGGATAATAATTAACAACCTGGAGCTTCTCTAATCCATACTTGCTTTATCCTAGGGCCTCTTTCTAACTCAATCTTTTCTTACAGAAATAACCCTAAGAATTCTGAGACTTTAAGTCAATTTGGCACCAAAAGCCCTTTATAGCTTTTCATAGCTAGTGGCCATTAGTTCCCTAGGATACTCCTGTGACATACTCAGCCAACAGAGTACACTGCAGACCAAGGCCTCCTGTGTGATGCACAGGAAAGAGGGGAAGGAAAGACTCACATATATTAAGAAAGGAATCTTAGGCATAATCCCATGATTATTCTAGTCCAAATTTCTCATTTTATAGAAGACTATAACTGTAAAAAGATAGGCAACTCTCCTCCTGTACCTCTCAGTCATGACTATTATTTTAACTGCCCCACAACTGCAGAGACCACAAAGAAACAGACCCCAGGCCATATAAGGTCTATCTCCACAACCAAAAGCAATTAACCAAAAGAAGTTCTCTAAAGGGAAATATTTATCTTGACTTGCTTTCCTGTTTTTTCCATATTTTTTTGTTTCTTAGGATACTTGTTCTAGGCTTTCCTCTCATGAAAAGCAGGTGTCTAGCTAGATTTTCTTGAATAGAAGCTATGATCTAACAGTCCTTTTTAAATCAAAAGTCATAACTAGTTCCATTCTCACTGGAGAGCCACAGCAAGTAGGAATAAGGTGAGAAGTGGGAAGGGGCTGTGGAAAAAGGGAAGGATTAATTAGAGCTACTGCAGGGACAGTGTCACCGCCAAGATTAGGTTGTAAATACCAGAAGCATTCCCTCTGACTCTTGCCCATTGTTCCTTCACCATGTTCTTAACTGTCTAGGGATAGGAATCTCTTAACTTGAATGCATACATACTCCCACTTTTGTCTCTTTTCCTATAAGATATTCCTTAAATGCTTTTGTAAATTTTAAGAATATTTCCACCTACATTTTATATTTGACATTAAAAATACCTGTCAAATTTATTTATAAAATTATTATTTTTAAGATTTAGTCTAAATGTTATTCAAAGTGGGGAAAAATACCATTCTATTTTCTAGATATTATACAGTATTTGAAAAGAGGAACTATACTACCATATTTTAGCCTTTTTCTCTTATACTGTTTAAGTTTCTATTCATTAAGCTTCTAGTTTCACATTATAAAAAAGAAAAAAAGCCCATTTGAAGGAAACAAAGTTATATAATCAACTGTAACATGGCTTAATGAAATAAATGCCAGACAAACATATATCTTGTTTGTAGTCATGACTCCATCTTGAAACATATTTATAACATTTGAAACATGTTTCCATCTTGAAAGACATTTATAAAATGTTAGCTAAAGTAAAATTATAATTAAAAATACATATAAACACATAGCATGTCTGTCCCTTGTGCAATCTGGAAACTATCCTAGGTACATTCACTCTGTCATAAATGACTTCCTACATACATTTGTCCTAACATTTTTGACTCCAATAAATGCCCAAAATTCAAATGATTAATAAATGGTAGACAAATTCTCATCAGGAAGCCAGTCAGAAGATATAATTTCTGCTGTTGTTGATCTTCCCTAATGTTGCGAGACATTTAAGGTTTCACAGGCTACTATCGAAGGACCTAAAGGGGTAGTGTAACATTAATTCAACCAGCGATTAGCATTTATTCTTTGCATTTATCAAAACTAAGGCGTTACCTTCCATTTTATAAATAAGGCAGTAAGTATGCATGGTAATCACTGCTACTATCTTTTTAAAATCTCCAAAGATCAACCTCTGAAAGAAGGAAAAATCATATATATTGCTTCATTTAGCAGAATATGGTTCTAATATAGAGAGAACATTAAGATGTGCCATTTTATTTTATTTATAACGTGTCCCAACTGTGTTCTGAAAGTACTTAGAGAACATACAATATAAAGCTCACCAGTGAAATAGTTAGGAACATAATAATGGGATATATTATTTTATCAGGAACCCAGAGTGTTTGGTTTTTTGGCAGTAAGAACAGGTATCGATATTTTTTTTAATTAAAGTGAGTCCATATTAAAAGAATCCATGTTACACTTGATTCAAATTTAGAACAACCTACAAGTTTTAAATCTTTTTTAAAAAATCCCATAAGGATCCTAAATTCACATATGGTCTGCTCTGAGGATTATGAAAAAATTCTACATTACACAAATAAAGAAATCACAGTAAAAATTTTAAACATTTAAACCATAAATCCAAAAATATACCTTTATTATCAAATATTGGTAAATTATATCTACAAAATATATAAACTAGGATTAACAAACTCATATGCACCTACCATATATCTTGGGGAAGATTTAAAGTTATGCTCCCTTTGATTTCATCATGGAAACACATATATCCTAAAGTAGCTAATGTTATATACAAAGTTGTAACAATGCCCATGCCAATATTCAGCACTTGGGGGAAGCGTTTTGATTCTTTCATTTGGTTTTCCAGTGGAAGGACCTAAGAAAAGAAAACAATTCTTTTTTAAAAAGGGAATATAATACAAATAATTCAAAATAACACAGTGTTTCTTATACATACAAACTGGTCTTTTTATAGTCTATATGCAAATCCTTTTCCCTTTAAAATAACACATATAATTGTTGAAGTATATTTCTATGACTATATATTTTTTACACTATATATTTTTTGATTCTTAAAACAAAAAAGTTTAAATTTAGCCCTGTGAGGCAAACCTGTCAGCTTTTTTCTTAAATAACCTTTTTATTTAGGCATAATTTCGGATTTACAGAAAAGTTGCAAAAATAACACAGTGAGCTCCCATATACCCCTGACCCAGTTTCCTCTACTACTATCTTTTTACATTACCATGGTACACTTTTTACAACTAAGAACCAACACTGGTACATTACTATCAACTAAACTCCAAACTTCATATGAATTTCATTAGATTTTCCATTAATGTCCTTTTTCTGTTCCAGGGTTTCATCCAGGATACCACATTGCATCTTGTCACCATGCCTCCTAGTCTCCTCTGGTCTGTGACAGTTTCTCAGTCTTTACATGTTGTTCATTATCTTTACAGTTTTCAGGAGTACTGGTTAGGTATTTTGCATAATGTCCCTCTATGTCTGATGTTTTCCTTGTGACTGGATCGGGACTGTAGGTTTTAGAAAAGGATACCATAGAGGTGAAATGCCATTCTCATCATATATGTTATTAACATGATTTATCACTGGTGAAGTGAATTTTGATCACTTTGTTAAGGTAGCGTCTGCTATAAAGTTACTTTTCTTCCCTCTCATTATACTCTGTTTATTGAAGGTAAGACTCTAAATCCAGCCCATTTTCCAGGGACCAGGGAGGGATTAGCTATACCTTCTGGAGGGAGGAGTATCTACATAAATATTTAGGATTTTCCCCTATGTATGTATTTATTTAATCAATTATTTGTATTAGTATGAACTGGTGTATATTTGTTTTATACACTGAGTTATAATCCAATGCTCTGTTATTTATTTTGTGACTCATATTGTTCCAGCTTTGGCCACTGTGAATTCTATCAGGTTGGCTCTTGTGTCCCTCTGACATGCCTCCATTCTTTTGTTTTTCGAATACTTCCTTACTTTCTGGCACCACAAGATGCTCCAGACTCATCTTGAATTTCCTTGCTTCAGACCTAAAATCACCCATTTCTCCAAAGAACTTTGGTTCTTTTGTTGAAGAATGGTATTTAAAAACCAAGATCTGGGTGGTGGGTGTACTTGTTGCCACTGGAGTATCACTACTTGCAGGCCCTCTGAGGAGACAGAGTTAGGAAATATATGCATGTACACTAACCCATGTATACACACATATCTATAACTATTTCTATATCTATCCACTTGAATCTAGTGTTTGTCAATTTTAGTAAAACAAATAATTTTTCTTTTGTTAAAAAGAAAACCTCCAAAGAAAATAAAAAATGATGACTGAAAAATCAGGTTTTTTAGGCAAATCTTCAGAGGTTTTTGCCATACAATTTGGCCATACAGTGAAGGACACTAAGTAATAATAATAGTAAGTATTTACTGAGTATTTACAATATGCCAGGTATTATTCTAAAAACTTTGCATGCAGCATCTTATGCAGTCCTCACAATAACCCTATGAGATGATAACTCTAATATTTTCCCCACTTTTCATGTAAGTCAATTCCATATGGAAACATTAAATGTTAAGAGTAGAAAAGAGAGCAGAGAACAGTTTGGATGCTCTGGAGATAATCTAGACCTGAAATATGCAGTCGTCAAGAATGGTGCCAGTGCAGCTAGAAAAGGAGAAAGGGAAAGAAATTAACGTTTCCTAGGGCTTCCTCTGTATCACACAGCATTAGAGATGTTTTACACATAATCTCCTTTGTGGAACAGATTTGAGAAATGTAAAAGAAGAATCAATATGCCTTAATTACTGATTGATAATGGGGAACCAAGGACAAGGTAAAAAGAATTACTCCAATGTTTCAAGCTTAAGCAACTGAAAGTAAAACTAAAAGAAAAGAGAAAGTAAAGCTTGTTTTGGATAAGGAAGTATGTGTCAGACTTTGGAGTTGTTGAATTTGAGATGTCAGAGAAACAACACTTAACTGGAAATGTCCAGTAGTTAACTGGAGCTCACTAGTTAAAGACAGAAACAAAACTATGCAGTTATGTTTGCAACAGTGATAACTGGAGCTGTGAAAATTTGTAAGAATTCATGAGAATTCTCTAAGAGAGAATTCAGAAAAAGCAGAAACCCAATTAAATTGGCATAAAATGTTCTTTTAGATCTATTTTGGCTGGGGTTCATATACATAGATGAAGTGGTTCTGCTCCCATATCAAACCATCAGACAATGAAAAATAAGCCATGGAACAAAGTAGAGAGCAATATTCTATTTTCCCCAAATCTATAAATTCTAGGTTTTAAATGAAATGGAAGCATCTTGAATGGAAATATTTAAGATCTTAGAATACTCAGGATGCTTGTGTCTCTTGGTATTAGCTTTATGATAACATTGTTTCTCAAAACAAACATGGTATGAATAAATCTAAAGGAAGAATTTATATTTGACTCTTTTTATATAACAGTAACTGCATAACACAGCAGTCCCCAACCTTTTTGGCACCAGGGACCAGTTTCATGGAAGACAATTTTTCCATGGACCAGAGTGGAGGGCAGATGGTTTCAGGATGATTCAAGCACATTACATTCATTGTGCAGTCAAACCTCTCTGCTAATGATAATCTGTACTTGCAGCCGCTCCCAACGCTAGCATCACCGCCTCAGCTTTACCTCAGATCATCAGGCATTAGATTCTCATAAGAAGCACGCAACCTATCACATGCGCAATTTACAGTAGGGTTTGCACTCCTATGAGAACTTAATGCCACTGCTGATCTGACAGGAGGGGGAGCTTATGTGGTGATGCGAGTAATGGGGAGCAGCTGTAAATACAGATGAAGCTTCACTTGCTCACCCGCTGCTCATCTCCTGCTGTGTGGCCCAGTTCCTAAGAGGCCACAGACCAGTACTGGTCTGCAGCCCGGGGACTGGGGACCACAGGTATAACTATTAGTTATACCACAGGTATAATTATTTCAATTCCCTTCAAATAATCTAGTCTATAAAATAATCTAGTCTAGTCATTTGGGACGTACTTGAGTATGTGGGATATAGATAAAACAAAATTGACCATGAATGAATTATTTTTGAAGCTGAGTGATGCTTACCTAGGAGTTCACTATACTACTCTCTAAATTTTGTATTCATTTCAATTTTCCATAATAAAATATTAAAAATTATCTAGCCTAATTTCCTCATTTTACAGATACAGAAAAAGAGAATTAGATAGCCTAAGTGGTATGTCCAAGATTAAACTCCCAGTTAGTGGAAGAACTAAACTATAATTCAAGTCTATCATACCAAGCTGGAAATCACTGTTCTAAGAATAAACAAAACTGACACAAAAAAGAAAAACATGCATTTTTAAATTTAGTTTGACTATATAAATCTTTGTGTTGACTTAATATTTTAAAAATTAATAATAAAGACTAAATTCTTACCACTCCTATGCCTTCAAAAGCAAATACAGCAGTACCAAAGAAGAGTGGGTATTTCTTCCAACCAGCCACTATTGGAAGGTTGTGGGGATCTGGCATGTTCTGGAGAAAGGAAGAAAAAAAATAACACAGGTTACATCTTTACTTATTCTAAAGAATTTAAAATGGAAGAGCAAAATCATATACTTTTGAGCTTCACAACAGCAAATGTGGGTTATAAAAGTGAATAATTCTTTCAATAAACACGTTAAGCCACCTATGTTAAACATAGCCAAGCTGTTAGGATTTCACTGCCAAAAGCAATTGTTTCCCTCATGGCCACACATTCCATCTGAGCAAAATACTCCTGATTACCTGTTTCCACCTGCAAGTCCCAGGCTGTGCACACTAGGTATGGCTCCTGCCACAACAGGAAATATATAAGCATACTCAAAGTCTGAGCTGAGAGCCATATAGTCAGTTAGCAACCACTGCTGTTGGTGCCCAAAAGAAATTCATTCTCCACTCTATTTTCATTGCTCTTTCAGTTCTTTAAGATACCTGGCTCCTGACTTTTACTTTCTACCTCATAGCTCTGCTGCTCCCTAGAACAGGTCTCCTTCTGATTCCAGTGTTTGCCCTTTGACCGGACAATTGTCATTACCCTTATTATTTGTGTGTGTATATATATATGCCCCAACTCTGGCTTTGATTATTTGGTCCTGACTCATAGCCTTATTCCAACTCTCACTATTTGGACAAACTCAAAAACTATACATCTTGTACAAGATCTCTGGCTCTACAATGGCCACTTCATCCAGACACACAAAGTCTGGTCCCTACTCTCCTCACCACTCTGCGTTGTCTGCCTTACCTGGCTGGGAGTAGAATTCAAGCCAAGTAAAGGATGAACAAAGCAACTGGAGTGTGAAAGCACACGGATAATTTGGGAAATAGAGGGGTCTAGAACATCTGAAGCATAGGTAGAATTGTGTGATATAATTGTGATACATGACTAAAAACATAAGCTAGATTCAGAATGGAAAGGGTATTAAAATGTTTGGATCATTAGATAATACTAAACTATTATTCATGGCAAACAGGATGCTATTTCACTTCTCCATGAATTTGCTAATGCAGTTTCCTGAACCCAGGGAACCTTGTTTTCTGCTCCACTAACTCTTATATGTTCATCTAAGAGGTCATAGAAAGCCTTATGTGATCTTCCTGTGTTCCCTTCCACTCTTGTGTTATGATAGAGACTACAGGTTTTGAAATTCAGAGGGGGGAAAATGAAACACAGACCCATCACAAAAGTTTGTCATGAATTGCTAATGGAGATATTATAACATTACCTTGGAAGCAAGGTCATTGGCCCCTTTGAGAGATGAAAGCTATACAGCTGCTCAGCAGAAAAACACGTATATACATACAGAAACACTAAATCTTGCAAACAATTTTGAGGGATTTTCAGACTCCCTGAATCCCATCAACAGATTCTTTTAAGGAAACTGGGTTAAGAATCCCCAGACTATGGACAATGAAGTCAGTTGCGGTTACTTCATACACTTCAGATAAAGGGACTACAGACAAGTGTAGAGGCAGAGAGAAAATGACAGAATTACATCTATATACCCATCTTTTGTGATTGGTTCAAATTATAAAGGAATAAACAATACACTTAATGAGTTCTTTGTTGTACTGTACCAAGAGCACAATCCTAAATCTCACAGTAATTCTAATTGGGTGGGTATTACCATCTTCTGAAGCACTGTCACAAAGCCCAGAAGCATATTTACCAAGATTCAAAACCAGATCTGACCACAAAGCCTGTGGTTTCAATCTCTATGTCACATACTTTTCTAATTCAACAGAACCCCTCAAAAGGTAATTAACATTTACTGATTGTCTCCTGTGTGCCACGTGAAATAGGGGTCTTTACATATCATTACTTTTACCTCCAAAGCAAACAAAAATTTTGCTTGTATAATAAATGCATGACATTTAGTTAAAAACATGTTCTACTTACCCTAACAACGTATTGGTAAATTATCACAAGACTGACAGCCATGGAAACGTTGGCAAGGAATGAAAGCACAAATAGATTCTTTAGCTCACGAATGAAGACCAAAAGAATTATAAATGGAAGAAAGCAAAGCATATATATCCTTAGGTCAACACTTCTTCTCTCACATGGATTTGATGAATTGGTACTATTCGAAATAAATACTTTACTCTCCAGGAATCCTTCATGAACCTAGACAGGATTACCAGGAGAATAAGGAAGGAGGGAAAAACTTCCATCAACTTATAATTGTAAAAGAGACATAGAAAGAAAAATATGATCTATACACTCTATGATACATTCCTATGATGCACTTTACAATAAACAAAATATTTGCATTTTTTCAAGATACTCTGGCTTACTAGAAACATATATATCAAATATAAGGATAATTAAAGTAGGATAATCTTTCCACGATAACTTCCATCATATTGTGAAAATAAAGTTCATTAAAAATTATGAGAATGGATTTACTACTTTATTTTGAAGATCTGTGAATATCATACTCATGATCCCTGCAAAGACTCAAAGATCTTGTTTCTGAGATCATTAAACTTGGGATCATACTTGTCTAGAGTGCCCATTGGGTATTATACTCCAGCTTATTTTCTTCAGATAAGAAACAAGCTCTAAGCACCTCTTAGAAATGTAAAGTAATCAAAGTAAAATTTAAAAATCATAGCCTAACTTTAAAATTTTCACAAAGCAATTATTTACAAATTATCATTATCAATAGATATTTATTAAGAATCTACTACATTCATGCATGGCCATATGCTAAACAGTAGATAAATTTTTGCTGGAGCAAAAATCCTCTACAAGATAAATCAACTTTACATGAAAACTTATTCAGTCACTTCTATAACCCACTTTTCAGATTTCAAAAGAAATACAATGATTTACAGGCTCCATATATTAAAAACTGTTTCTGATTCAATTAATCACATAATCCAACTTATAAAAATAGATACAAAATTATAAACAACTTTAGAAACCATCTTAAAAACTTACAGCAGAGGCAGATCATACTATAACCTGAATACCAACAAGTTATTTGTCCCCAAACACAGTGTACCCTCCTTCAAACACATTGATATTATCAAAGTCTGTGGATACACACATTCTTAAGTACTTTGAGTACCGTGTATGAATCAGGTATGGAACTACATGGTTTATATATATAACATCTCATTTAATCCTCAAAATTACTTTCTAAAGTGGGTAGTATAATAGCATCACTTTCAGTTTATATCTGAGGAAACTGATACTTAGAGTGGTTTAAAAAAACTATACATAACATCAAGCCAATAAGTGATCGTTCTAGGACTCAAATCCAGGCGTAGGACTCCAGAATCTAACTCGTAACAGCTACACGTTAACCTGATCAAAAAACTGCAACCCATAAATGGGGGCCCTGCCCAAGCTGCCACCTAGCCTCCACTCAGATATCTCTCTCTCTAAATGCAGCAAGTAGTAAGAGGCCAACAGAAGTTTAAAACAAAATTCTGATATGATTAATTCAAGTGTTTCTTTTATTTTAATTTTACATTTATAATCCAAGATAAGCAATGTTTAATGTCACTACAAATGTACACATCATCTCAGACTGCAGGGAATATATCTATTAGATTTTTATGCTATATAGACAATTTAAAACTCATACTGGACTAATAAACTCTCAAGTTACACCATGTACCATTTAAGAAGTGCATAGCTCACAATTATCTTGTAACTGGCCATCAGAACTTTATATTTTATTTTCTACAATTTGAAATAAAAGCAAATTTGGTAATTTACATTACTTGTTTTTTTATGAACATATTTCATTGTTGACTTAATTTTCTAGTAACTAAATTACTTAGAGCCAAGTACTTCTTATCAAAGCAGTACCTCCAATAATTAGATTAGATAATGATCAAAGTTAAGCTCTAACAAGGATGCCTGGCAATAGGAAAGCACTTACATAGCCAATTTTAAAAAGGGCTATTTGATTATTACTAGGTGCATGGGAATTCAAAATTAATTCTATCACAAATCTCTTATAATATTTTAGCATTCTTTGGCAGAAAGATGGTTATAAAAATTCTCAGGATTAAAAAATAAAATAAAATAAAAATGTAGATACATACCTAGAGCAAGATTCAGGTAAACATTTGAGTCCTTTGGTGCCCTCTAGAGACAGAGATTGGCTATCTAATAGGACTTCCTATGATCTCACATGTTTACCAAAATGTAAAACACTGAAATAAATATTATAAAATAAAATTACTAAATTCAGTTGTTTCCATTTTGAGCTCAAATTTATTAAAACCCACTACTTATTTACTTTTCAATGATTCATCAATTGTTAAAATTCCAAAGGCAGCTTACATTCTTTAGTAAATATAAATAGTAAAGCTAAATGCAAAATTAAAGTCATAATACCCTACATTTGTATACTGTTTTATATTTTACAAAGGCTTTCACAAACCTTTTGTCAGCTGAGCCTCACAGTAAGTTTATGAGAAACAACGGGAGATTTTGTTACTATTCCCATCTTTATAAATAAGGAAACTGAGGCTTGACCAGGGATAGAGAGGTTCTGCCCAATGTGTGAGCTAAAACTGTGAAAGCAGAGATTTGAACTCATATCTTCTGACTCTGAAGTCAATGGTATTTGGTATCACTACATTTTTTCCCTCTTAATATAATCCTGTATTCCTCTCCTACTCTCCATGTCCATATACATTATTTTATCTATCTCAAATTGTCTAGAATATCTTAAGAGTAAAAACAGAGAGGAACTATAACCACAATGGACCAGAATCATCAGAAGCACTAGGGTTCTTTTTCCCCTACTGATTGTACAATACATAATGGCTTAATGGGACCATGTGGCAGTTACAGAGCAGGTTTCCACATTTGTGAGGCAACTAAACCTTTAATTCTTTGGGTTAATGAAATACTGTACCTTCAATTTCATGTAGATTAAGGGGGTAACAATTCCACAGTTTTTAACTATAAAAGTAGTAGTAATTGGTAAGGGTTAATCAATCAATGTGTCTACTATTGTATACTGCTATCAAATGTAAAAGAACACCTCTGTAGAGAGAGTGAAAATCTCTGACCTCATGCTGCTTCAGTGGCCACCTCAACTATCTTCTCAAGCCTGACTGCACGTCTTTTTTCTATGTTACTCTTTATGCCTGAAAAGGACTTTCACCTTTCTACTATCTATAGCAGACATTCTCCTTACCGCCCAGAGAGTCACTTTTTCTACCTGGTCTTCTTAGGATATGTGCAAATGAGCTTAACTTTTCCATTCAACTTTGGAAGCAACTGATAATATTTCATAGGAGAAAGTCACCAATCCTAAGCTTATAGACAATTATTTTATCTTCTTTACTCTTTATGTCATACCCACACATACACATACAATCACAACTAAAATCAGACTATGTCCTGTCCAGTGATGAACAATTAACCTATTGGGTGGCAGCTGTGGCAGAGACCTAGGTTCCAACCTAATTCCACATGACTTAGGGCACCTTACTCACGTTTAGTGAGACTGCTTCCTCATTTATAAAATGAGCACAGTACTTACTTTACAGAGTAGTTGTAAAGATTAAATGATACATGTCATAGCTTATAAATTAAAAATTATAAGACATTGTTATCATTATTCTTCAATTTAAATAGAGCTTGTTCGTAACTCTCTTAGGAGATATTAGAAAAGATACAGCACTATCATGTTGCACAATCCTCCTAGAAAGGCATCATTTCCATCATATTCTATGTAAACGACTAGTAAGATGGTATGTCTTATCAGTTCTTAACAATCAACAGCGTCTTAATGGAGTTAGGAATTCTAGGAATATGCAATTTGTGGAATTAAATACTTGTAAAATCAAAAGCACATCATTTATAATAAATAATGCCAATGAAATGACTGATGCTTTATTTTGATAAACAAAAAGGGTATAAACAGGATTCTAATTAACTCTAAGAGCTGTTACTCTTTTCTATCTCCACATCTCTCATCTCTACTTGCTCTCACTAAAGTCTTTCACTCGATTCTACAGTTAAAATATGTTTGAGGAACACCTATATCTAAAGGAACAGCAATGGTTTAGATTATGAATTTTTCTTCCAGAAAAGTTTGTATAAGAACTTGATTGTTTGCAAGTATCTACAAAAAGAAAGGAGAGAAGAAATAGTTTAGAATTAGAATATTTGGAAAAAGAAATAATATGAGGCTGAATGAAAAACTATGTAATTTATGGGGACTCTCAGATGTAGACGGCATCTAAGAGTATCTCCTGGCTAAAACTGTCAGCAGTTACAACACTAATCTGTTGACACCATTCCTTCTAAAGACACAAGGAAAAACAGCTATGGAAGTGATAAACCAAGCTAAAACAATCATCAGCAGAAGAGACTGACAAAGAAAATGGGAGAAATGCGTGGGAGCAAGGATGGGAACAAGGAAAGTGGCAGAGAGACCATCATTAGGAAAAATCAAACGGAAGAGTTAAACCCTTTGAGTCTACAAAATCTTATTGAACACTTGCTCAATAAACCAAGCACAGGACTAGGTCTAAGAAATAAAGAGATAAAAATAATCCATCCCAGTTTAGTGAGTTCAATTCCCTTCCAATCTAATAACCCTATTGGGTACCAATAAGAGGCACTCTTAGATGCTAGTTTACAGAGGTGAACACAACAAATATAGGGTGGTCTCTCCCCTCATAGGGCTTGCAGTCCAGTAGTGAAAATTAACTTGTAAATCAACTTTAATACAGTATGATCAAAGTTATTTTTTAAAGTGTTACAAAAGCCAGGAGAAAAATCAATAAATTCTGGCAAAAGATGAGGAAAAGGAAGGAACAGAAGGGACAGTTGAGGAAGATCTCACAGAATAGGTGACATTTAAGCTAGGTTGGGAACTTTTCCAAATACAAACAAAATTCTTCTAGATGCCGAGACATGGTACACTGGGAAGAACACTGATCTGAAAATCCAGGCTCTGATTACAAACTAGCTGTGACCTTTTAAGAGAACTGTTTTATAAAAGAGGGTTTGACTTGATGACTTCTTCCAATATTAAAAATTTAAGCTAGTGGCTCAAATATAGCACAAAGGGATACTCTAAATCAGGGGTTAGCATACTATGGCCTGCTGACCAAATCTGGCCTACCACCTATTTTTGCAAATAAAATTTTACTAAAATACAGCCATATCTTCATGTTTACATACTGTTGTCTATGGCTGAGTTGAGTAGTTACAACAGGGACCATATGGCCAGCAAAGTGGAAAATACCTATTACCTGGCTCTTTAGAGAAAAAGTTTGCCAATTCTTGGTCTAAATATAAAATGAAGTACACTTTATACTTAGAAAAGAGAATCAAATATATACTTATATATACATATAGTTCTTTATAAAAAATATTCACACCATCATTTTGCATGAAAATACCTACAAGGCAATTCTATATAATACTACATAAAATGCTTATTGCACCATGTACATGTGGGTAATTAATAAATATTTTTTATTAAAATAATGATTTAAGAAGATCAATGGGTAATATAGGAATAATAATACCAGTCATAAAGAAATATGCTTTGGCATTGTTTTCATAGAAGGAGTTTTTATTTCAGTGTTTGTCTAAACAAACTGCCAATCTCTACCAAGGCTGCAAACCACCTCCTCTTAAAGCAAACCTTCATAATATGGAGAGAACTACAGAAAACTGTTCATTTTTGGACACAGTACATTTTTAAACAATGGCAATTTTAAACAATGGCTTATTTTTTACTTCATTTTTTTAGGCTAAAGTCTTATATATCTTTTATAGAAAAAATTAATATAAAGAATATGCTCCCAAAGCATCTATATATATGCATTTGAGATGTAAGTTTCAAGTAGGTAAGACTCAGTAAATTATGTCATATTCTGATCTGAAAGAACAAGCATTATTAATATTATAGCAAAAACAGTAAAATCAATAATAACAGCAGAAATCCAAATTGCAAAAGAAAAAAAAGACTAAAGTAAAATCTACAAAGAAATATCATTTATGAAAGGAACACATTTTCATATTCAACCATGGATTCCACAGAAGAAATATGATGCCATAAGCAGGGCATTAGAAGAAAATTATTTCACTAACTGGAGAAAAATACTCACTTGTTTCACATTTTCAGCTAAGAAGACAATATAAACACTACAGAATCCCAGCTGTGTTACCACCAGAAAAAAGTCAACCACAGTCCTAGAAAAAGATATATCCAAAAATAAGTACCAATCAGAGATGCTGAAATATTAATACATTTATGTCTCATTTTAACTGTTTTAAAATATTTTATAATAGCACATATTCTTTTGCTTCCTTAAATAAGACACATTTAAAATATTTATTTTCTATAAAGACCACACATTTATTATCAGTACGTCACTAGAATTATTATAGAACAAAAGAATTCTCCATTAGGTTAAAAGGCCAAGATTTTTCTATTATTATCTATTTCTGAAATTCAACAGTTTAAGGATATCTGCTTATAAAATTATTTCATAAAAACATTTTATCTTTCAGATTAAGCCCAACTCTTCTACTTCTCAAGATCTTTTCCAATAAACCCAGTGTATTTCCCATCTCTCCCAGATTCATGTCATCTACAAATATGATGAGCATGCTTTCTATTATCCAAATCACTAATAAGAATGTGGAATGGAAGAGGATTGGGAGCATGACCCTAAATCATACCAGGAGAGACCTCTCCAGTGGCTTTTCTCTGTTCTCATTTTTTTAATGAGATACAGTCAGCCTCTGGGTTCTGCATCCACAGATTCAACCAAATGCAGACAGAAAATATTCAGAAAAAAAATTCCACGAAGTTCCAAAAGCAAAACTTGAATTTGCCACACACTGAGTACTACATTGAATCCATGCAAATCAAGTGACATGCAGGCTTTGTATTAGGTATTATAAGTAACCTAGAGAAGATTTAAAGTCTACAGGAGGATGTGCGTAGGTAATATGCCAATAGTATGCCATTTCATATAAGGCACTTGAGCAACCTTGGATTTTGGTATCCATGGGGGGTCAAATTCCCCATGCATACCAAGGGATGACTATACTCTAGAAAATTCCAACTACATAAAATAGCGTACAGGAGTGGGGAAGGAATATCACCAGAGATATCAGTCAAATTAGCATTATTTGGGTATGGCAGTAATCAGTTACAAATCTGCCTACATGATATTAATATACAGCCCAGGCGTCTTCATTTTGGTCTGAGAACAATGAGTGACCATTACAGCATGCACATACTAATCCATTACAGTCGCTTGTCTGACCATGTGTCAAACTGTCAAACAGTGTGGGCTACAAAATCTATAGTCCCTACTTCTCCCATTTGAAATTGGCATCAGTGTGCCTATCTTCATTCTTGCCATAACTCTACCATTCTCTATGGTTCTTCAGGGATCTCATTTGTAAATTATCTTGGTATCCTGAAATGAATTCAAGTCTCTTCTCCTTGATGAACTGCACTTAAGTATTCCCTTAATATGTCTTCATCTGCCTTTGATTTTAGTGTCCCACCAACAATCATTCCAGCCACTTTTTCTTCATAGAACAAGTAGATAAAGCTGCCTCTAGTCTGAAGCAGAAGAAAGAAGATGGAGTTCTGGGTTCTTGGGACAAGTCCCTAGGGCATTAGGTTCTGTTTCCTTCCTTCTCCTACTCAGCATATCAGGAACTCTGAGCAGCTCATAAACAAATATAACCTCCTGAAAATCCCCAGAAAGGCCATATTTAACCATAAACTACTCTACCAACACTGCTCTTTCTCTCCTGTTAATTCCTACCTCACATATCACTTGCAACACAGTTAGCACTTTACTTGCTTATGCTTCCTTATTTTTCTAGTCCTGTGTTTATCTGACTTTGACTAGCCAAAGCCACCAATGATAAAGTTATAGTTAAATAACAAGACAATAAAATAAGGTTATGCTAAAATATATCCATACCTCAGATGTCTTATGAGCATATAGCTAAACTCCATCACTTTATTTGAAACAATGAGACTGTAACATTTGTCTTGCTTTTTTTCCTTTATTTAAAAAATTACTGAACATGATTATGTCACTGGTTGTCCAGGTGCTTTATAAATATAATTTTATTTTATCTACCATAATAATCCTGTGAAGTGGGCATTATTATAAACTCATTTCACAGTGAAAAAACCAAGCCAAAATGATAAATAATTTGACCACAGTCATAAACTGAAAAATGGTAGAGTTGAGATTTGAACTTAAGTCTGCCTAACTCTAAATGGTTTTTTAAGTTTATTCCCCAACTTTATCATACTTTTATTTACTTATCTTGTCATATTAAAATACTTAAAAATTAATATAATTTCAACAATCAGATATTAGTAACACAGCAAGTACTTACCGTCCCCATGCTGCTTGCTTCTGAAGACAATTCCAAGGACTTACTTCCAGAGCAAAACTCACAGTGTCACTATAACCTAAGGTTGACTTTTTATACCTATAATTTAATGATATATGTACAAAGGAAAAAGAAAAATTTTAAGTAGGTTCATAAAGCCATCCCTTGAAAAGAACAACAAATGAATGGGAATCAACAAATGTAGAGCTATGCACTGACAGACGAGCTTTCAAAATTTCAAGATCTGCATACTTTTAAAGTATGCCTTATTAAATTTTAATACCTGTCCTTTTCACCAGAACATTAATTTTTACCTACTGCTAAAGTTTATTTAACTGTAGAATTCATATAACCTAATATTTGTGCTTCCTAGATTTAAATATTTCAAATATGTAAAAACATCATCAACTGTTCATACATTGTTCATATCTAAATTATTCCATTCTGAGAACAGCATTATTTAAAAAAAAAATCTGTACAGGTCTCTACAATACATTTTCACATAAATTATCTCATTTAATCTTCAAAACAGCCCCATGAGGTAGGTATTACTTCTCCATTCTCTCTTTCTCTCTTTTTTAAAGTATGTATTGTTATTTAAAGATCATAAATGATTTACCCAAAGTTTTAAGAGCAAATAACAAAAATAAAAAGAGTCAAGACTAGATACTGGTGTACTAGAATAAGCAATATTTATTTTTTTTAAAAGTTGTTGTATTATCCAATAGAAATATTTCATGATACAAAAATAAAGAAAAAATATTATTTTAATGACTATCTACCAACCCATATATCAGTAAAGAGTACCAAAGGCGTTATACCCCAAACTGAATTACTAATAAATTGAACACCAATATGTCATAACTAAAAGCTATATCACTACCTCCACTACTTCTATACATCCTTCCTTCTATATATCCATTTATACTAAATAAGAGAAACCTTCTATTTCACTAATAAGGCTACCTCTTAAAAATAAACAGATTCTAACCAGATTTAAATCATATGAAATGCTACCCTTTTCATATTTATCTTAGACTTGTCTATATAATAGATTAAAGGAAATACAAAGCACAGTAGAAATATAAGACTATCTGATGCTCTAAGTTAATCGATAGCTTTAAAATAAATGAAATAGGCTTAACAAATCCACATTTACCTCTGACATAGAAAGTGACTGCAACGTACCAATATGTGCATACAGTGAACAGAAATAATTCCTATAAACACAAGGCTGATTGGTCCAAGCTGTGGGGAAAAAAATTTATAAGGTCTAAATATTTAAGTTTAACAAAAATTGAGTAAATTTATAAGCAATGAGTCAACGGATTACTCTTTTGCAGTGAATAAATATTTGTTGGGCAAAATGATTAAACAGTCATTTGCATAGGGGAACTAATAAACTTGAAACAGAAAGAATTTCAAGTAATATTTAAGACAATCATCTATGATTCCATCTTATCAACTTGGCTACTCAAACCTATAACACAGAGTATAGATATGCAACAAAGTAAAACAGAATACATCATATTTAATATCAGATGGCAAGTCTACAACTATCAGTGTCCCACCATTATCATTATATGTAACTATGCATCATTATCTAAATGACTAAAACGCACAATATCAGACTGGGATTGTGGGCAATTTCTTCTACAGACTGCTTATTGAGTACTTACTATGTGTCAGAAACTGATTAGAAAATAATTATTTCAAAAAGTGGCACATAAAAAATTTCAAGTATTTATTTACTAAAATTAAAGTGACGCCTGTATTACCAAGACACAACCAAAATATTGCCAAAGTTTATTTTTATAATCAGAAATTTTTAAGTTACTATAAATTAGGGTGGACAAAACAGTCAAATAAAGAAGAAGATGGTAGTTCAAACTATTTTTTAGAAACTGGGCCATTTAAAAAATTTAAATATAATTTCGTTACTTCATAAATGAATTCTCCTCTATCAAGGCTCTCTGTTATTATAACAATTACAATAATTTTCTCTAATAATACTTTAAATATTAAATCTGTATATTTTATTGAGTCTAAAAAACTATACAATTTCACAATACAAATAATCTGCCCTATAAATATATTTGTTGCTATGAGTAGATTGCTTACATCCCTGAAAATCTAAAAGAATAATAAGATATAACCATATCTGGAAAAATCAAACACTATTTTAGGTTTGGAGGGTTTTTTTGTTAAATATTACAAATAAATAATTAAGTATAATAGAAATGAAAAACTAATTCTCATTTTTTGTTAGATATTATTACCATAGTTCACATAATTTTATCAATATAACAGCTAAATGACCATCTAAATGTCACCTGACCAGGTCATATTTGACTAGGCTAGACGTTAGCTTGTGATAATTTTTGCTATAAATCAGACTGATAACTGTATCTTAACAGGAGATTACAAAGATAAATCTTACCACTATGCCTGCATTTTTTATTGCCAACGGAAGTCCTAAAAGGCCAGTTCCAATATTTCCCTTAAGAAGATGCATAAGAGTTTGTACAAATCTGAAAAGTAAAAGTTGTAAGATTTAAACATTTTAGAACAAAAGCTATTAAAATCACATGATCATGGTTTTAGTATTAGAAGGGAACTGACAATTAATCTTGGCAAGGGACCAAACAACATTTCCATGTCACCACTGGACCATAAGTCATACTTGGTTCAAGTCCTATTCTTGGTACTTAAAAGTGAAATACCAAGAGTTACTGTGGCGATTAAATGACATATTTAAGTGAAAGTGTTTTTGCAAACAGTAAAGTAATAATTAAAGAAAAGGTAATTTTCTCATAAGATACTTTGCTGCTATGATTTTCAGAACAATGTTGAAGATTAGGCTAGTAAGATAGCAATTTTTTGACACTGTTTATGTAATCATGACACTGAACATATTTGATCTATGATTAGCAACCTAAGAAGAAGTTAATTAAAAGGAAAAAAATACAAGTTATAAAACTATATGTATCATCAGGTAAGATAAATAATTAATTTTTAGACATCATGAATTCCCTAATGGATCTGACCTAAGAATAGTTTCCAGGAGGCATTTAAAAAAGACCTCTTGATCAAGAAGAAATAAATTAAAGCTAGAAAAAAAGAGTAAAAAAATTAAACATATGAAGCAAGTGTTTGCCTAAAATGCTTTTCAGTTTATACTCATCTTTTCTAATCAATTAAGTTTCATGTTACTTTGCTTAATTATTAAATTATTCTTAGAATAAGAACTTATTCAAATCAATTAATGATGACAAATGTCAAAAAAAAAGGTTTAAAAAAACATTCCAATGCTTTCCTACTTCCATGACTTTGTTTCATACAATGCACGCAGCATAAAGAAATATTTACTACCTTCCACTATTTAACATCTAATCATTTCAGAAGCCACTTCACTTCCTCTGTGATCACTACACACTGCTCTGTGATTTAAATGCATTTCTTCTTTCCCAAATGGACTATAAATTCCTTGAAGATGGAAAATAGGTCTCCATCTTTGTGCCTTCTGTGGTATCTAGTAAAATGCCTTGCCTACAGAAATAGATTACAAAATACATACTGAATGAAAGGAGACTTAACACTTACGAAACACCCTCTTGATCGTCAAGTTGGTAATGCTTCTGAACAGGCAGAAGCTCTTGCTCATGTTCTTCATCTGACGTCCCATCAAAATTCTGCTCATTTATCAAGGGCCTCATTACATCCATATCTTTAAAAAAGAAAAACGTACTTCACTGTTCTTTGAAAAATTGGAATAAAGCTGGTATAAATGAATTTTAAAATATTAGGAAATACCATTGGTACTCATCTTTACTATTTCCACCCTGAGTAAGTTAGTTCACATTAATACCCTGAGTTTTAGTATATTTGAAAAGAAACAACTAAATTTATTTGCTGGATATTCTGTTTGGATTAAGCAGTGCAAACTGAAAACCTTAAGTACTCAATGCAAAATTTTTTCTGCTTTTCCCAAATCCACATGAGGTTTATGGTAAGTGATCGTGGAATTATGGAATCAGAAATGTGAAGAAATAATCAAATATATTTTCATCTCTGGTTAGCTTCAAATCATGCTGTATAAATAGTAATCATGTTTTTAAATACTTTAACTATAAAGTTGTTCCCATATTTAAAATTTTAATATCAAAATTTGCCCTTCACCACTTTACCCAATCATCAGCATGTATTTCCTAACAACAAGAATATTCTCTTGAATATTCATATTACTGCTATAAAATTCAGGTTAACATTGATGCAATAATTGATTTAATCTATATTCCATATTCCACTTTCATCAATTGTACTAATAAGTCCTCTTAGCAACATTTTCAGTCCAGGATCACATATTGCATTTAATTGAGTTGTTCTACTGGTTTCTTTGCCATTACATGTTCCATGATGCCCTTAACCCTCTTTTTTCCTTCTTTTTTTTTTTTTGCTGTTTTATTTTTTTTTAATTTTTAATTTATATGGCTACATAATAGTTGTATATATTTATGGGGTGCATAAGAAATTTCGATACAATCAAATCAGGGTAACTGGGGTATCCATCACCTCAAGAGTTTATCATTTCTTTAGAACATTCCAATTCTACTCTTCTAGTTTATTTTGAAATATATAATACATTATTGTTAACTATAGTTGCCCTATTGTGCTACCGAACACCAGATCTTATTCCTTCTACCTAATTATAATTTTGTGCCCATTAACCAACCCCTGTCCATCTCCCCCTTCTACTACCCCTCCTACCCTCTGGTGATCATCATTCTACTCTCCATGAGATCATTTTTTTTTAGCTCTCACATATGAATGTGATATTTGTCTTTCTGTGCCTGGCTTATTTCACTCAACATAATGTCCTCCAGTTCCATCCATATTGTTGCAAATGACAAGATTTCATTCTTTTTTATAGCTGAATAATATTCCATTGTATATATGTATCACATTTTCTTTACCCATTCATGCATTGATGGACACTAGGTTGATTCCGTATCTTGGTTATTGTGACTAGTGGTACAATAAACATGGGAGTGCAGATATCTTTTCAATATACCAACTTCCTTTCTTTTAGATATAAACATAACAGTGGGATTGCTAGATCATATGGTAGTTCTATTTTTAGTTTTTGTAAGAATCTCCATGCTGTTCCCCATAGTGGCTATACTAATTTACATTCCCACCAACAGTGTAGGAGGATTCCCCTTTCTCCACATCCTCACCAGCATCTGTTATTGCCTATCTTTTTTGGCAAAAGCCATTTTAACAGGGGTGAGATGACATCTCATCTTACTTAATTTTTTATTCTCTTGTTTTACCTTTTTAAATGGTATTCTCTGACTTCCACCTATTACCTGTTCAACAATCAATAATCTTATTCTATTTCTCCTATCTTTGTCCCTTATTCTCTTATTTTTAGTTGTATTCTATTAGTTGTATTCTTTCCACTTTGGTGCTTTACATATTGGTCTTCCAATTATGTCTTTATCCATTTCTTAGACTTATAGCTACAATGAATATCAATATTTACTACCAGTTCTTGGCCAAAGTTTCCTTAATCATCCCATGGCTGGAAGAAGTTCATCCTCTTGCACAGTGTGCATCAGAATGACCTTTAGGACTTGGCTAAAAACAAAAACTAATGTACTCCACACCAAAGTTTCTGACTCAGTAGGTCAGGGGTGGGCTTAAGAATATGCATTTCTAACAAGTTCCCAGGGGCTACTGATGTTACTGGTCTGGGATCCACACTTCGAGAACCATTGCTCCAGCAGATGCCTCAGGAAGGTCTCATGGGCACAGTATTCCCTGAGTTTTTTGCATGTCTCAAACTATTTTTCTATAGCCTGGATACTTGAACTAGATATAAAATCCTTGGATCATACTTTCTATCCTTGAGTTTCTTAAAAATGCTGCCTTATTTTTACTTTTAAGAAGTCTGATGTCAGAGTAATTTTCCTAGCCATTAAGTAACTTTCTCTTTTTCCTGGAGGTCCTGAAGGTTTTTTCTTTATCTTTAAAGTCTAAGAGCTTTGCTATAATATATCTAGGGGTTGATTGGTCTGAGTCAATTTTCCCAGGGGATACAATTTTCCTGGGACCTTTTGGTATGTTCATTTAGGTTTTCTCTTATTTTTGGAAGCTTTTCTTGGATTATAGCTTTAAACATGTTTGGTTCACATGTTTTTTCTTCTTTAGGGATTCCAGTTACATGCATGTTGGATCTTCTTTGTCTTCCATTTCAACCATTTTCTTTCTGACCCTTTTAATGTCTTTCTTTACGTCATTTTCATTCTTCTTGTCTTTTTTCAATGGCATTAAATTTTCATTTCAATACATTCTCCCTTGGACACCTTGTAATTTATCCTTTATTTGTGATTTTTCCTATTTCTAAGTACTTCATGCACAGAAATCCTAGTTCAATAGCATTCTCTTCTGTCACTATAGTGAAATTCAGTTCATTTCATGGATGATATTGAGTTGGCAGGGTGAGGAGTAACTTGCATGTCTTATAATTCTATTTCATTTCTGCATTTGATTTTTCTACCATTACTTCCTTCTTTCCCTTCATTGCCAGGTATCTGAGGGGCATCATAGTCACTGCTCTATTTATCTCCCTCCTCCAGTAGCAATGTTTTGTCAAGGCTGCACCCTCCAGTCCTGCTCACATCCAGATTCACTCAGTGTTGTGAATTACTAATTTCCAGACCTGACCTCTGTTTAGACTTTTAACACGTTAATTTAGCCTTTCTCTTTCTGACAGAGATTTTCACTGTGCTTCATCCAGTTTCCTGCTCGCCCCTCCTCTTTTCTAAAGAGATTCTAAAATTCCACTTCCCCACATTCCAGGTTGTAGCAGCAACAAGAACTCTGTTCGAAATTTGCTGTTTCTTTCTCTATACTTACAGATAATTTAAACTCTGTGGTATGCGTGCTCTCCTGGCAATGCTAAAAGAGTAATTTCATGAATGGTTTACTTGTGCTTGTAGTGTAATATACAAATTTTTGGGAAGAATGTATTGAGAGATTAGGATTTAGGCAGCCACTATTAGCTCAGTGCCAATTGGAATTCAGCATATCAGTTTTTCATAAGAGTAAAGTGATGCTTTAAGATATTGAAAGATTCTTGAAAATATTCTATAAAATCATTTAAATATTCTTCCTCTAATAAAATATTTGTAGAGTAAAAGTCACTGAATTATCAAAAGTTCCAAATTCCTGGATTCCAAATTAATGAGGATTTTCTATAATCCAAATTCCCCAACTTTTGTTTTGGGGTAGTTTTTCTAACTTAATCTTTAGGACATTTTTCACAGATTATTTTGTAGGATTTCCTTGTTTCTTGTTCTCCAGTAGCAAAGGTGGCACAGGCTAGATCTGTGCACAGTGAAAATTAAGTGTTTTCCCAGCATTAGGCCTACTGGGATATCTACTATTTCACATTTACTCTAGAGATTTATTAACATAAATTATGTTAACCTTTTGTTTGAACAGACCCTATAACCTTTTCTGTTATACTCTATACAAAATAGATACTTTATCTTATAAAACCATCACATTAGTTTGCTAGGGCTGTCATAACAAAATACTACAAAACGGGTGGCTTAAAAAACAGAAATTTATTGCCTCAAAGTTCTAGAGGCTAGAAGTCTGAAAAGTTGTTGGGGGAGTTGACTCCGTCTGAGGGCTGGGAAGTAAGGCTCTATTCTAGATCTTCCTCCTTGGCTTATAGATGGCCATCTTCAAGTTCACATGACATTCTCCCTGTAATTGTATCTGTATCCAAATTTCCCCTTTTTATAAGGATACCAGTCATACTATATTAGAGATCCATCCTACATGGCCTCATCTTGACTAATTACATCTACAATGACCCTATTTTCAAATAAGGTAACATCCTGAGGTATTGGGGGTTAGATCATTGACATATGAATCGGGGGAGTACTATTTAACCCATAACAATCATTATTAGTTGAAGCAGTCTCAGTTTCAAACAGAAATATGTTAATATTTTCATTCCTAAATGTACTCCATTGTCCTTGCTGACTCTTGAGTACATTTGCTTTTATTCATTCAGTTTATCCAAACTGTCAGTTATTTGAACTCTCTAATTTCTTTCTGCCAGGGGCTGTGCAGTATGTTCTGTGCTGTACTAAGTACACGACCTGTTCTCAATAAAGATACCTATCTCTACCAGTATTTCAAAAACTGAACAATCTGTAATTTGAAGCATACTGCCAAGAGAGCCAAGCAGCAATGGAAAGTCAGGAAAAAGGTAAGCTTTCTCATAACTTTAAAAAATTATGAACTCTAAATAAGTTTACTTTCAATGGCATTATTGGAGTGTTTATTTTTGATAACTTTTTAGATAAACCTGAAAATCTGGAAGTGTTAAAATGATCTATAAATACTAGTTCTGTAATTTATAAAATCAAGTTTTTAAAGTAATATTACAATATGTTCAATCAGATCCCTAAGTAAAAGTTAGCTGGGCTTTCAATTACTCTTAACAATCTTAAATTGTTTAGCAATTGTCTTATTTATTTTTGTTCAACGGTGTAATCCCCTATGGTTACACTCTTCTGTAGTTCTTAAATTCATTATTTCTCAATGTTAGGAAACATTAAACATGACTTAACATGAAAAATAGCTTTTCATATACATATGTCTTTGCTTTAAATCCATTTGTGTCATCCCTCACATTTAAAAGCTTAATAAAAATTTAATTATTCTTGGGTACAAAAAATGCAGTTAGGTAGTAGGAATAAGCTCTAGTGTTCAGTAGCACAATAGGGTGACTATGGTTAATAATAACTTATTGTATGTAACTTAACATAACTAGAGGAGTATATCTGGAATGTTCCCAACACAAAGAAATGATAAATATTTGAGGTGGTGGTGATTACCCTGATTTGATCATTATACATTTCATGCTTGTATCAAAATATCCCATGTACCCCATAAATATGTATAACTATTATGTACCCATAAAAATTTTTTTAAAAATATAACTATTCCAAGAAGCTCCTCTAACTAACCCTCTCACAATGAGATTAAAAAGTTAATTTTTAAAAGTTGAAATAATTTGAAAGAAAAATACTTCTTAACAGTGTTAAGAATTTAAGAAGTACATATTTATATATTGTTTCTGACTCTACCATTAAAGTAGAACTATGCAATGATACTAATTATTAGCTAAATTCTAATGGTGTACTTAAATATATTTTTTAAAACTGCACTTGAAAAAAATCTCTCAGACTTTCCCCTCAGTTTAAGCCTACATTATTGAGCTAACATTACATACTGAGAAATATGTATTTGTTAATCTAAGTAAACAAAGAATAGGTGAAGCAATCGGGTTTTAGGACTAAACATACTAGCTTGAATGATACAAAATAGTTACTGAATCTAAAGAATAAACTAAAAGACACCTAATTACAAATATCTGGGAAATACTTAATACCCAAGAAGTTGTATCTTTAAATGGTAACAACCCATTTAAGCCCAGATCTCTGAGCATTAGATTTATTAATAGAGTCAACTAGTCACTTATTAGAAGCTGCAGGTAATACTAAACATAAAATGCTAAACTGTATTTTTGTTCCCAATTTATGTATACAGTATAGAAAAATGCACTAATATTGTTTTCTTATATTTAACTCTTTAATTTTTTAGAAGAGGTATTAGCATTAGAATTGGTTGTAAGACCTAGTGGGGCATTCCAGGCTTAAATTCACCATTTGCTTGAGACACTTCAGGTTGGTTTAATGTGACTGAAACAGAAGGTGCATGTTTATGGCAAAGACTACGCTGCAAAGCTCAAAAAGTTTTCAAATCAATTTTGTCAAGAATCTCAATCTCCTTCCTAGGAAAGGTTTTTGGTTCATGTTCAAGAAAGATAGTACCCATCACCACCACATCTTTCCCTCGATGATTACACAATGTCACATCAGGTGAAAAGCAGTGAGGTATGGGGTAAAGAATCAGTGTCCCATACTCTCTCTGGGAACCTCCTGTGGAATTCCCAGAAAGATATGTATATGAAAGTGGTTAATAGGAGTTGTTTCTCCTGGCTCAGTAGATTTCCCATGGCTTACCTTTGATTTGCTAGTGAAAAGGATGGCAAGGACTAAGATGGCTTATACGCATATTAGCATTGCAGGCAGAACACACCACAGGAGCTGATGCAAAGAGGCACAAGCCTTCTCACAAATTTTATTGGTTTTTGGCCAATATTAATAGACTGTCTTCATCTTCTCACCAATATCTACTGACAATAGCCCCTCAGCACAAAAGGTCTGTACCTCATGATTGAATGTATTCAACAAAAGAGGTTGCAATTGTTTTCTATTCAATTTCACAAATATTAATTGGGCCCCCATATGTGTTAAACACTATTAGATGCTGGGAACAATTACTAAAACTAAAAAAAAAATTCCTCTCCTCATGGACCTCAAATTCTACTGGGGGAAAGAGACAACAAATAAGATAATAAGTAAAACAGAAATAAGCTAGACAGTGTTAAATGCTAAGGAGAAAAACAGGAATTGGGAGAGAGAACCTGTAATTTTAGATAGGACAGTCAAAGTAGGCGTCACTGAGAAAGTGGCATTTTAAAGAAGACCTGAAGTAGGAATGTGGATGGATATATGGGGGGAGAGTAATCCAGGCAGCAGGAACAATAAGGGCAAAGGCTCTCAGGATGTAGACAGCCTGGTGTGCTTAAGGAACAGGAAGGAGGCAGGAATAGTTAGAAAGGAGTGAACAAAAGGGAGAGCAGGAGCAAATGAGATCAGGGTTGACAGAAGACAGATTGAATACAGCCTTGTAGACCATTCTAAGTGACATGAAAAGCCACTAGAGCAGTGTTTTCCAGTAGAAATATAACGTGAGCCACAAATATAATTTAAAATTTTCTAGTAACCACACTTCAAAAACAAAAGGGGGAAAAGAAACAGGTGAAATTAATTTTAATAATATATTTTATTTAACCTGATATAAAATATTATTTCAACATGTCATCAACATAAAAGAATTGAGACATTTTATACTCTATTTTTCATACTAAGTCTTTGAAATACAGCATATATTTTATATTTATGGCATATTTCAATTCAGACAAACCACATTTCAAGTGCTTGCTAACTATATATAACTAATGGCTATCATACTGGACAGCACGACACTAGAGAGTTTTGAGCACAGGAGTGACATCATCTGATTTACATTTTAACCAGATTCCTCTGAGCCTTTTTTTTCATGTGTACAATGAGACTAATAACTTCTGCCTCATAGGGGTTTTGTGGTGTCATCATCACAAATGATAACATACATTGTTATTATGTATATTTTATATGTATTACATATATAATATAAAGAATAAGATAACATATATGAAACACAGAGCTCAGACCTTGGCACATAATAAGTATTCAATAAATACTAGTTTTCTTCCCCTTCCTACATAATGATATATTAGAAACAAATTATAGGATTTTAAAATGCCAATCTTTGATAAGAAATTAGAACTAATTTAATAATAATAATAATTCTGAGCATTTATAAGCTACAAACTGTACTATAAAACTGAGTATGCAAAGATGGGCAAAACATGTTATGCTAGCCAAAAGGAAACAGAGACTAGTGGAGGAGAAAAATACTTAAAAACCCAACATGATAGAAGTTTTAAAAGAGTTAAAAACATATGAAATAAAATCTGAACACTCACCCCTAAGTAATTAAAAATTACATGATCCAATTTACATTACACGTAATGTCTCTTATTTCCAATGTTTTGCTGTAATTTTTGGCCAAGTACTGAATTAGGCAGGTCTGAAAAATGCTGTGATTACTGTAAGAATTAATAATGCCTTATAAAATAAATCACTATTAAGTAATAGATATCAGGCAACTTAGACATAATTATTTCTATTTACAAGTGGAAAAATTATAGATAAATAAAAAACACTAGCTTGATTCAATATTACACAATATTCATTATATACCATACATCATACATATACACTAATGGTACATACAAATGGAACATTCTTAAATTAGACAGTGCTTGTATGCTCTCTTATAGTGCCTGGACAATTGTTCAACCTCAGTTTCCTAACCTAAAAGTAACCTAAATTTCAAGTTGTAGACAGAATTTTTTAAAAATCACATTAATTTAGCAATACCATATGTATTAAAGTCTTGCAAATGTTTACTATTTTCACCTAGCAGTTCTACTTCTGGCAAGCTAGTATATGGAGAAAAGGACTTTCACACAAGGATGTTAACTGAAACATTATAAATGTTGAAACTCTGGAAGCAACCTAAATGTGCAGCAATCAGGAAATTACTAAATTAACTGCAGCACAACTACTGTATAAAACATTGCACTAACATTAAATTATGATTGTGAAGCCTGAGTAAAACAGGGAAAAGTATATCATATGCTGAGTGGGAAAAAGCTAGATATTCGCAGTTTGATTGCAATAATGTTTTTTAAAAATTAAATAGAAATATACGAAAGTAAATATACAATTTAATAAGGATACAGGTGGACAACAGGATTGTGACTGCCCTTTTCTTTCTCTGGAAAATGTAAAAAATGAGAAGAAAGTAATAAACTGGTATTACTTTTATAATAGCAAAATAAAGGAAATCACTTACATTTTGGCAATGGAAAAACTAAAAGCAAGTAGAAATAGTTTCTTTTTTTAAAATAACATAATTTTGCCCCCTGATTCTATAAACTACTATCTAGATATAAAATGGGAACAATAACTGTTCTGTTCATTTCTGAGGTAGAGAAAATACACACAGCAAGAAACCTTCAAGAGGTCCCATGGCCTATGAAATAAAGTGCAGACCTTAAGCCACTCATGTACCTTAAGAGAACCTGTATCTTAACATCTCTACCAGTGCTTTTCACATAGATACTCATTTTTTTAAATTCTTTTTTTAAATTAAATAATACGTGGTCATTGTGGAAAATCAGAAAATACCTAAGCAACATTTTTAAAATTAAAAATCACTTGATCACTCAGAAATCACCCTGTTAAGATTTTAGAGTACACACACACACACACACACACACACACACTATCTCTCTCTCTCTCTCTATCCCCCCCATATGCTCTCATTCAGTCTCATGGCTTTAAACGTTATCTATATGCTGATGACTTTCAAATTTTTATCTCTAGACCAGACCTCTCACTAATTCTAGACCTAAATCCAATTGCCTACTCCACATCTACACTGTGATGTCTAATAGACATCTCAAACTTAACACGCCCCAAATTCAACTGATCTGCACCACCAAACCTGCTCTTTCTGTGACTTTTTCCATCTGTACTAGTTATCAATTGCTCTGTAACAACTTATAGCTGTTGTTAGGAGGCCTCAGTTTCATGCAACATGGACCTTTCCCTAGGGCTACTTGAGTCTCCTCACAACATGGCAGCTGGCTTCCCTCCAAGGGAGTGATCCAAAGAGAGAAAGCAAAGAGAAAGGCATAATGCTTTTTATGACCTACTGCTAAAGTCATACATCATCACTTCTACCATAATCTATTCATTGGGAGTAAGTTACTAAATCCAGGCCACACTCAAAGGTAAGGAAATTAAGTTTCTTCTCTTGAAGAAAGAAACATCAAAGAATTTGTAGGCATATTATAAAACCACCATAACATCCCAGTTGGTAGTACTAATAATTTAATTCTTCTAGATACTCAGGTCCCTAGAGTCATCCTTGTCTCCTCTGTTTCACTCTCAAGCCTCATCCAATCTGTCAGGAAATCATGCTGGTTCTACTTTCAAAATAGACCTAGAGACTAACCTTTTCTATCTACTTCCATTTCTGTTACCATATTGCTCCGAAGGACACGTCTCTCTCCTGAATTACCGAAATACCCTTCTGCTTCTGCTTTTGCCCCCTTACAGTCTATTCTTCACACAACAGCCAGTGTAATCCTATTAAAACTTCAGTCAGATCATGCCACTCCTCTGTTCAAACCCTGCATTAGTTCCCCATTCTCTCAGAGTAAAAGTCACAGTCTTCACCTGACATACACAACCCTACATAATCTGGCCTCATTACTGCCTCCATCACTCTGCTGAGCCACCTTAGCCTTCTTGCTATTTACATCTTTACTTTAGCTGTTCTTTCTGCCTGGAATAATCTTTCCTCAGATATCCACTTGGCTAATTCCCTCATCTCTTCCAAGTCTTTGCTCAAACCACACCTTTTCAATAAGGTCCATCCTGACCACTTTATAAAATACTATAAACTGCCCAGCCCTCACTCTCATTCCTGATTTTCCTTACCCTGCTCTTGTTTGCCATAGCACTTTTCACCTAACATATTATATAATTAACTGGTTATTGTCTTTACTGTTTATTCTCTGCCTCCCCTCACTAAATACAAGTTCCATGAGAGCAGGAATCTTGATCTGTTTTGTTCATGATGTATCTCCAGTACCTAGGAGAAACTCAATGAATATGTGTTGAATTAATGAATTTTAAAAAACAAATAATTTGAAACCTTTTTTTAGTGAATAAGAATGTGTATGGTAAACATCTTTCTATATCACTTTTAACAGCTAGGTAGTATATAACTGTATACTACCTAGCTATATACTACCATACTATTAATATATACCACTATACTATATGGCTATACCACAATTTACCTAACCAATTTCCTTTAATTGTACATTTAGATAGTCACCAGATTTTCTCTATCATAAATACTGTAATGAAAATCTCTTGATATAAATATTTGTTACATTACTTATTTCCTTGGGAAATATTCTAGAAGTAGAATTGCTGGGTCAAAGGATATGTACATTTTTATACATAAATATATTATCCTGCTCCTACCAGCAATGCATGAGAATACCCATTTCCCCACATCTTCACTAAGACAGGTTATTAATGAATTTAAAACAGTCAGATAAATCTGGGTTCATATTTGGATTCTGCCACTAATAAGCTTAAAATTGCTATATCTATAAAATGGGGATAATAATAGCATCCATCTCACCGAATTGTTAGGATTAAAGGAGACACTGCATATGTAAAGCATTTACCACAGTGCTTGCACACAGTAAACACACGATAAAATATTAAGGTTATTGTTTCTACCATTACTACAACTTGAAAGAAGTCAATTGCAAAATGCCCTGCACATTATTACAAGAACACCAACCAATTAGTTACTTATAATAAAGTATTTCTTTAAAGCTCACCCTCTTTCTTGAAAATTACATTTAATCATCCAGCCCTGAATTTAAAATATTCCTAAGTATAGTGTATATAACGGGGAGGACAATCATTCTACCACCCTGATCCTTACTTCTGTTTTCTTCTGGACAGCGGGAAACTATAAACAAACATTCCCTGTTGCTAAGACCAGACCAGACCAGCGGAAAGCAGGAAAACAAACTTTGCCAAGCGAGCTAGCTACAGGTATCTCCTGTTCATTCTCATCAGCCCCTCCTGTTCGTCACTCCTGGGGCAGCAAGAGGGTAAAATGAGGATTCATATGGAGACTGCAAACGGGGCTGACGCGTTTGAAAAGCAGAACAGTGACAACTTCCTTAAAGCATCATTGGAAAAAAACGGTGAGAGTCGCAGCGCAGGCTCTGGCTTGCCTTTGACGTGTACAGCGCCCCTCCCCCGACAACACACACACACACACACACGCACACACACGCCCTGACGCCCTTTGCAGGCCCTGGCTTTTCCTCTGGCCAAGCTGTCTGGTCAGACAACCGGTTTCCACGCGGGTGCTGACCCCGGCGTCAGTCAGCAACCAAGCCTCAGCTCATCCCAAACGTCCCGGGGCGGTTTGCTTTGCTGGGTTTCAAATTCAAACCCGTACCAGACCCACAACCCCAAGAGCTTTCTCACACAAACACACACACACACACACGGATCGCCCACCCCGGCCCCCCGTCTTTCCCTGTCCAGCTACAAGCGGCTGGAGCCCGGATGCCGGCCGGCGGCAGGGCGAGGCAGGGGCCGGGCGGCCCAGGCGCCCCACATCCGGCCGCGGCCGTGGCCCAGGCGCACCCCGCCGCCGCGCAGACCCGCGCCCACGCCGGCCCCGCGTCCCCGCCGCACGCAGCACCGACCTAGCTCCTCGCGCCCCGCCGCCTCGGCCGCCGCCGGCGCCGCCGCCGCTTCCATCTCTCGGGGGTCTCCAGGACGCCGCCGCCCTGGTGCTCGCTCTCCCGCCGCTGCGTGGCCCGCGTCAGGCCGAGGCCTCCCCTGCCCGGCGGGACCCGCGCCCGGTGCCCGCCTCCCGGCCTCGGCGCTCCCCACCGCGACGAGGAGCATGCGCAGTGGGCGGCCCGGAGCTGCGGGCCCTGCCGGGGGCTGAGGACCCGGGGCTCTAGCGGCGCCGGGCTGGGGCTTGAAGAAAGACTGGGTGACCCGGGAGGAAAGACGTTTGGGAGATAACTGGGGTTAGGGCCTTAGAGCCGGCAGAGACCCAGGTACATATCTCCTTGGCGGTCTTTAAAGTTGACCGAGAACTTAAATTTGGGGCGTCCGTCTACTTGCAAGGTTTTAGCATTCTGTAAGTCACCTTGGACAGGGCGAAGTAGGACGGGTTTTGTCCCCTATCCATGTTGGGGCTTCTGACTCTTCTGACTCATCTCCCTGTTCCCCTATTTAGAGATACAGGGTACACTCAAGTAGAATTTAATTTAGTCACATACAGTTTCTCTTTGATAATTCAATGTCCTTCAAAATATTTGACATTAACCGCGGTGCTGAAAGGAAATTAAGGTTAAGAGCAATTATACTGAAGTAGTGTCAAATACTCTTAAGCATTATGCTTACATTATCTTTAATTCTGACAACCTGTGAGATAATTCTAATGTTTGTATCCATTTCAAAGATAAAGGAACTAAGCCATACAGAGGTAAGTAACTTGTCCGAGGACAGTTAAGCTAGTAAATGGCAGAGATGGAATTCTATCCAGCCAAAGCTGGAGCTCTCAACCAATGTGCAAAGCTGGCCTCTCAGGTGGGTACCAATAAATATTTGATGAATCAACGGATGAAGCAAGCTTTTGGTTTGAAAGGAAAATATTTATTTTAATTTTGGAATTGCTTTCATTTTCTTCATTTCATAGTTCTTTAAAGTCAGGACACCAGACAACATTTTTTATTTTTGTCTGTTTCACTTCAGTGGGGTCGTTTTAGGAGAGTTGGGGTTTTTGGGGGGAGGGCGTTCTGATTTACAGAGCCACTGATGTAAGTAACTACATGGTGATGGTGTTAACTACTTAAAATTGAGATTAAAACGGTACACTGTTATGTAATATCTATATCTTTCCCCGTTTCCTTTGTAGGTTTTCACTAGATAACTATTGATAGTGATGGTTTGCCAAAAGCTTTTTTTCCTTTAAATCAACCTCAATCACTCAAACACATACACATGCAAATCCCAAATGGAAGTTTTATTTGAAGTGTACCTGATAAATAGCAAAGATGTAGGGGAGATTAAAAAAAAAACAAAGTGAGAGAGAAGAGATCTGTCCTGGAACATAACTAGAACAATGGTCCCTAACCTGTGTTGGCATGGGTCACCTAGTTAGAGATCAGCAGGTGAGAAGATAGGCATCAGACAGAAGTCATAGCACTTAAGTAATTGTCCATAAGCCACTCAATGTAATGAGAACACTTGGAACAGAGTCTTGACAGAGGAACATTATCCTTTGAGTGTTAAAAGGGATCAAAAGTCATTGTCCCCTAATCTCAGCTTCAGGGAAAGCAGATCTGGCCATATGGAAGGGGAAAAAAAGCCAGACTTGTAGTATAGGCCAGGGCTTTTTTGGAGCAGCTTGGACTGAGTCAGGCAGCCAGGCTCAGTGTCTTTACAGAGTGATATGGAGATGAACCAAGTGATAGGGATGATCATAAGATTCAAGAGAATTATGTTTTTCATGCATCACTACTTGAGAACATGTTTACTATAACTTCTGCTCCAGATCTTAGAAATTAGAAGGAGGCAGAAGGTAAAGCTATATCAGAATAGAGACATTATAAATAATCTGACAATTTGAATCCTGACAATTTCTTTCTTCCTTTTCCTGATTTTAACTTCCTGGATCATATCTTAATTAATTCTTTCTTTGCAACTGCAGCACTTTGTTCATCTCTCTGCTATAAGATTTTTCCCCTTGTATTATTCTTATTCCCCTGTCTGGGCTTATGCTATACTGTGAGCCCCCACAGGAGAGAGAGCATGTATCTTATCTGTCTTTGTCTCAACAGGGCCTATCCTAAAACCCTGCACATACTAGTCATTCAATAAATAGTTGTTGAAAGTTATTGAGCACAGCCTCATAGATACATGAAAGGAAACATTTAGAAGTCTTAATTTATTCAGAGACATTTATGGAGTGCCTTCCCTGTGTTAGGCACTGTGCTGGGTGCAGGGACTATAATGGCAGACAATGTTGATAGGATCCCAACTGTCATAGAGTGCATAGTCTAGTGCAGGAGCATGTGATAGAAAAGAATGAAAATTACTAAATATCTAATTACAATTGCTGGTGAGGAAAATCACAGGGTGCTACCAGGGAACCTACTTTAGATTGGCTAGGCAGGACAGTCTTCTCTGAGGACATGTAAGCTGAAATGTTAAGGTGAGAAGGAGTGGAGTTGGCCAGGTGTGCTTAGGGAGAAGAGCATCTCCAGCAATGAGAACAGCCTTTCCCAATTTATAGATGGAGAAGTGGTTCTGTTTTAGACACCTGTAGAACATTTAGGTAGAGGTGTTTCTTATACAGTAGTTGGATCTCTAAAGTTTCCTCATATGCAAAATAATATTACCCACCTTCAGGTCGTTGTGACGATTTAATAAGATAAAGTATATAAAGCATAGCACATTTCCTAATTCATAGAAAGCATCAAATAAACTAAGCATATTAGCTAGGGAATTTTGTTACTGCAATAGAGAGGCCAACTCAAAATGGCTTAAGCCAAAAATGGAATTTAATGAGCATATTGAGATCCCCAGGACAGAGATGAGATGGGGCTCAGGACAACTGATCCTGATGCTGCTGAGACTCTATCTCCTTCTCCACTGATTGCTTTTCTCTGTGCATCTGCTTGTACATCTGTGTGGGGTTTTGCTGCAGAATTCTTCTGCTTCTTAGGTTCACCTGGTAGGAACATGTTCCCTAAAAGCTCTCAATTTCTATATCTTATGCTTTAGGTGTCCAGAAATGTACTGGTCTCTTTTTTCTCAGTTCTAATTGTAAAATTTCTCAGGGAAGAACTGGGATTGAATTACCTTGGATCAAATTCCCAACCCTGGACTAATCAAGTGAGTAGTGGACAAAGTCATGTATTGGAATAGTTCCTGATGGGACCATGTAGATGACAGTGTGGAGAAGGGAAAGTTCTTAAAAGGAGAAGCTGAGCAGACCAAATCCTAGGTGTTCACTCTACTTTGATTTCCCTCTGTGTAAAATATTACTCATTTTTATGCTAAGACTGTTTTACCCACTTATGTTTTCAGTGGAAATAGAAACAAGCTTCTCGCCATCTTCTAATTAACATCTGTCTTAATGACTTCTCCATTCTGTTAATAAAGCTAGGAAACATGCTGACCAGCATTGGCTCTCATAAGAGATTCTTTGCTGGGGTAATTGTTACTGACAGCCTTATTTTATTACCAATAATTTTGTTTTATTTAACTCTTTACGACTGATTTAGCAGATTGAAAAAAACCTGAAAACTAAGTGTCTGGAGGAAAAAAATGATGCAAATAGCAGAAGTTAAACCTTTAAAAAAAGCCTCTATAATATTCTCAAATATATTTTTTAAAAAGATCACTGCATCTGTAAAAAAAGAATAGACTGCCATAAAAAAAAGAAACAATCGGGGAACAGAAAGTAGAACAAAAAGACCAAAAAAAGGAAAATAGAATAATAAGAAAATTAAAGGATCCATCTAGAAGTTCCAATATCCTCATTCAGAAAGAGAAAAGAGAAAAGGGAAAAAAAATCAAAGTAATAATACAACACAATTTCTCAAAACTGAAGGGCATTTGCTTCCAGATTTGAAGAATCCACTGAATGCCCAATATAACAAATGAAAATATACTTAAGCCAAGATATTTCATCATAAAAATTTTATAGCATTGAAAATAATAGGAAGATCCTAAAAGCTTCCTCAGATGAGAAAGATAAAAATAATGGGACTGACTACACAGTAGTAACATCAAAAGCTAGAGGACAATGGAATATTGCATTCCAACTTCTAAAGGAAAACACACCCAACTTAGAATTCTATACCTAACCAAACTATCAATCAAATGAAAGAGTAAAATAAACACATTTTAATACATATAAGAGATGAGTGTGTACTTCCCATGTACCCTTTCTTAGAAAGCACTGGAGGAATGCTCCACCAAAATTAAGAACTAATCGTAGAAAGAAAGACATACGGGATTCCAGAAACTAAGAATTCAACATAAGAGAGAGGAAATTCCACGAGGATGCCAAAAAGAAGTTCCAGTATCACAGTCGTACAGCAGGCCTAGAGATCAACCAGTCCAAATTGGGGCAGGAAGACAGAAGGCACCAGGAAGGGATATCTCCAGGAACAAAAGAGATGGTAAAACTGATTTATAATCTGAAAAATGTGTAAAATTGAACAAAGAGACAGTTTTTAGAGTCTGGGGAGAATGAGAAGACTTAGCCACAGATGTGAAGAAATCCAAGCAGATGGGGGGAAAAAAAGGCAAGTAATTCCAGTTAACAAGATAGTGATAAAAGAAATATAAGTATAGTACACCATTTGCCTTGGCAGTGAATAATATGTGCAGTCATAATAATGAAATATAACATATGAATATAATGGAGAAAGTATTACAACTCTCTTTAAAGATGGGGGTGGGGAGAAATATTCTGTATGAAGGCTGATGTAAAAGAGCTAAATTCTCACTTTTCATAGTTATGAGAAAATAGTATCTAAAACTGAAAAATTAGTAGTGCTATAAGCATGTTATTTAGAAATATGGAGGTAAATGCCAAATGGAACTTACCAAAAGAGTTCAAAGTGGTTGCCTCTTGAGAATGGGAATTGTGGAGAGATACAGATCAAGAACTTGTTTTTTATTGTAGGTCTTATTTGATTCTTTACACTTGTTCGTGATAAAAATAAACACTAAATTTACAAAAAGAAAAAATCACAATCTCTGCCAATTACTAATTTTTATTAAGGCAAATGTCAAAAAAAGTCATCTATGACACGAAGTTTATTATTTTTAAGGTAGTTGTTTTCAAATTCTTGGTTTTTAATTGCCAATCATCCCTGTGATTAAGGACATAGCAGTTTCAGATTCTAAATTTTTAGTGACTGAGCAAGACTGTAAAGAAAGTGTGTATTTTCAGAAAAGTCCTTTGAAATGTCATAGTCAAAATGAGAGGGAACCTTTTGTTTAAAGAATATTGACCCACAATAAATAGGTTTAAAACAATACTAACTTACCCAACTACCACTATATCCTGCTTTAAAATTATTTATATAAAATTGTGTTACCAATCATAAATTATAACTCTTTTTTCATTTGGATTGGGAAAAGGTAAATTTTCCACATGATGTGGAATTTTTTAAAGGTATTGAATTTAAACACTAGCTGTTTCACTAACTGACCTAAGGAGGGTTCCCTAGAAAAATGTGAGACTCTAAAGAAAAAGGAAGTCCAAGTTGAAAAACTGGTTAACAACAGAATTTACATTTACCCCCAGATCTACCACACTTAGTGTCTTTTCATACAATTTTGGAATGATACTGTTAAGCTTATAATTGTAACATGTACAGTTAAGCATATAAGACAATGTTATTGGAAAAATCTTCTTGATGATAAGCAGGCTAAAACATTTCTGAAGTGTTCAGAAAGTTTACATTTATAAAGCTTTGAACATTTCTGAGAAGTTCTTGAATTATCCACTGCCTACTCCCCAAAGCTGGGGCTAGAATTTAAAACCTAGTCTGTGTATTCTTTTCTTTATTTTAATAATTATAACTACAGTTGACCCTTGAACAACGTAGGTTTGAACTGCATGGGTCCATGTATATGCAGATTTTTTTCAATAAATATATTGGAAAATTTTTTGGAGATTTGCAACAATTTGAAAAAACTTGCAGACAAACTGTGTAACCTAGAAATACTGAAAAAATTAAGAAAAAGTTAGGTATGTCATCAATACAAAAATATATGTAGATACTACTCTATTTTTATCATTTACTACCATAAAATACATACAAATTTAACGTTTTTAATAATAAAAAGTTAAATGTTATCAAAGCTTACACACACAAATACTTATAGACCATACATGCCACCATTTACAATCAAGAGAAATGTAAACAAGCTTAAAGGTACAGTATTAAGTCATAACTGCATAAAATTAACTGTAGTACGTACTGTACTACTCTAATAATTTTGTAGCCATTTTCTGTTGCTATTGCAATGAGCTCAAGTGTGGTGAGTATCCATTTAAAAATGCTGTGTTATGCTAATCATCTCCATGTGAGCAGTTTGTTTCTCCAGTAAATTGTGTATCAAATTGCATATCACAATGAACAGTGATCTCACAGTTCTTAGGTATTTTTCACTGTGTTTAGTGCAATGCCATAAACCTTGATTAACACCCTGGGACCCATACAACATGCCACTAGTGATGCTGAAAGTGCTCTCAAGAAGCAGAGAAAAGTCATGACATTATCAGAAAAAGTTGAATTGCTTGATATGTACCATAGATTGAGGTCTGCAGCTATAGTTGCCTGCCATTTCAGACAGATGATTCATCTTGTAAACAGACAACATACATGATATCAATAAATATAGTACAGTACTATAAATGTCTTTTCTCTAGGTTACTTCATTATAAGCATACAGTATATAATATGTATGACTAAAAAATATATGCTAATTAATGGATTATGTTATTGGCAAGGTTTCCGGTCAACAACAGGCTATTAGTAGTTAAGTTTGGGGGCAGTCACAAGTTATAGGTGAATTTTCGACTGTGGTGGTCAATGCCCCAACTCCTGTGTTGTTTAAGGGTCAACTGTGCTATCTGTGCCAGATGACATACTAAGGACCTTATAACCTTCTCCAGTTATCTTTCATTTTTCCCTCCAGTTTCACTTTCTTTTCTGTCTTGCTCTGTGCCCTGGAAGGCTATCCTGCATAGAGTGCTTCAGTGGGCTCCCTTGAGCTCTGGCTTCCAATTAGAATTGACCACTGGAGTTAGTGAAAGGAGATCATAGGACAGAGGTGAAATGAGTTAGGAATTCGTTTCCCTAGTGCCCTCCTTACTGAGTCACCACAGATTGGATGCATCCCTCTCTGAAGACCACAGTTTCTGCCAGGAAACCCTCTGCTTCCTGTTGCCTGTCCAGGCCTAGAGATAGACATGCTCCTCCTCCCTGTTCCCTGCTGTGGGATACTATATTATCCCTTGTTAGTATTGCTAAGAACCTGCTGTCTTAGTCAGTTTGGACTGCTGTAACAAAGTACTGTAGACAGGAGCTTATGAACAAGAGAAATTTATTTCTTACAGTTCTGCAGGCTGGAAGTCTGAGATCAGGGTGCCAGCATGGTAAGGTTCTGGTGGGCCCTCTTCCAGGTTATAGACTTCCAACTTCTCATTGTAACCTCACATGGTAGAAAGAGAGTGAGGGTGCCTCTCTGGGTCCCTCTTATAAGGGCACTAATCCCATCTGTAAGGGCTCTACCTTCATGACCTAATTGCTCCCCAAAGGCCCCACTGCCTAATACTATCATATTAGGGGTTATGATTTCAACATGTGAATTTGGGGAGAGAGGAGGGACACAAACATTCAGGTCATTGCATCTGCCCATACCATTGTAAATAGTTCCTTTACTCAACTCCCTTTAATTAGTAGTTTGTGTGAGTGTGTGTCATCTGTGTCCTAGCAAAGAAAGACACCTATAAATGCACACACATAATCTCATTGATTTCTCTAAAAAGATACTTCAAGTATTATCTACATTTTACAAATGGATAAACTGACATTAAGAGAAATTAAGCAATTTGCTCAAAATCCAGTAGTAGAGTTGAGATTCCAGCCCAGGTCTAAATGGCAGTTGTCCTATCATACGGTCTCTGGAAACATTTATTCTGGCATTGGAAATTCACATCCCCATCCCAGAAAGTTCTTGAAATTTGGAATCCTATGGGCCTTCATTGCCACCTCAATAACTTTGTCAAGAATACTGATTATGCAGGCCAATAATTGTCAGGTGAGAGTACAGTCAGTAGTTACTGAAGTAGCTGTTGTCTTGATTTTAGCCAAACATGCAGGCCTCTGATGAAAAAAATAAAGCATTCTGTATAGAGTAGTATATGAGTGTCAAGTGAGGGCCCCCTCTTATATGCCATGCACTGTGCCTAGCCATCTATCATCTCCAGCCTCTTCCCCTTTCTTCAGGGATGTTAACTTGGAAACAGAATTTTCTGAAATCCCCTCCTCTCCTCTCATTTACCCTTCCCCCTAGCCAGCCCCAGGAGGGCACTACTGAGGATATGCTGTCACTGGGCTGGGCCATCAGATTGTAAATCATCCTGGAAAAATTGTCCATGGAGGCTTCATTTCTCTGCCATTTAGCAGTGGGACAGGGAGGGGGTTAAAAATGGAATAAAATAATGACAGCAAGATTTAGTTCAATTCAGTTCCCTTAATTAGATTCTTGCTCTATCCCTTTTTTATGTTAGTTATATCTGAAAGGTAAGAAAAGTGGGAGTCCTCACATCACAATGGTCTCGTTAATTTTGTTAAAAGTAGTAATAGTAATAAATGTAACAAGAAAATCTAATTTCCATTGAGCTAGGGCCAATGCTAAGTGTTTTTCAGCATTACCTCATTTACCCTATATAACAATGCTATGACATAGTTGTTGTATTACCCCATTTTTTAGTTGGAAAAAACTGAGGCTCATGTTTATCACCATGATATCAGCAAGATGGTGGAATAGGACTTTCCAGCGCTCATCCTTTCTCAGAAACATCAATTTGAATAACTATCCACTCACAAAATACCTTCACAAGAACTAATAAATCCAGATGGAAGGTTACAGCACCTGGGTGGAGCAAAGAAATAAGAAATGACACATTGAAGAGGGTGGGAAGGACAGTTTTACATTACCTGCATTTTTTCTTCTCCAAGCTTGAGGAGCACAGCATAGAGAGAGATACCTCCTGTGTCAAGGAAATAGAGTGAGGTGAGCACCCACCTTCACCACAGATATGAGCAGTAGGCCCCTCTAGTGAACCCTGACACCAGGCCAGCCCCCACAGCCTCAGGCTTCTTAGCCAGTAACAGGCTGGCCCCTGAAAACTCAGACTCAAGGCCCACCCCAGTGACAGGGCAGACTCTGTGGATCAAGGCTTCAAGCTCCTTCTCCCCATGAACCCAGCCTCAGGACTACCCACCCACTGACCCAGGTACCAGGCCAGCCCACCTGAGGACTCCAGCAGCAAGCTCACTCATGGACCCCACCAGACAGTTTTCCCAGAACCTCTGGACAGCCTGAGTGTGGAAGGGCTTCCCCTGCCAAAGTTAATCTGTAAAGATAGGAAGAGATAGCTACTTCTTCAAATGTATGAACACAAACACAAGTCCACGAGGATCATGAATAATCAGGGAATCATGACACCACCAAAGGAACAAAGTAGCACCAGTAACCAACCCTAAAGAAATAGAGATCTATAAAATGTCTGAAAAATACTTTGAAATAATCATCTTAATGAGGCTCAGTGAGCTACATGTGAATATAGGTAGACAACTAAACAATATCAGGAAAATGATATGTGAACAAAATTAAAAGTTTAACAAAGAGATAGAAACCATAAAAAAGAAACAAATTCTGGAACTGAAGAACACAATGATTGAACTGAAATATTCAATAGAGAGCTTCAACAGCAGATCCAATCAAGCAGAAAAAGAATCAATAAGCTCAAAGACAAGTCATTTAAAATTACCTAGTCAGAGGAACAAAAAGAAAAAAGAATGAAAAAGAGTAAAGAAAGCTTATAGGACTCAGACGACACCATCTAGTGAATTAATATACGTATTATGGGTGTTCCAGAAGGAACAGAGTATGAGAAAGAGACAGAAAGCTTATTTAAAGAAATTATGACAGAAAACTTAATTCTGGGAAGGGAAATGAACATCCAGATCCACGATGCCCAGAGAAATCCAAAAAGGTTGACCATAAAGAGATCTTCACTAAGACACGTTATAATCAAATTGTCAAAAGTCACAGACAGAATTTTGTAAGTAGCAAGAGAAAAAATAACTTATCACATAAAAAGGAACCCCCATAAGACTACCAGTGAATTTCTCAGCAGAAACCTTGTAGGCCAGGAGAAAGGGGGATGATATATTCAGAGTGCTGAAAGAAAAAAACCCTGCCAGCCAAGAATACTATATACCTGGCAAGGCTTTCCTTCACTAAAGGAGAGAGGACTTTACAAGACAAACAAAAGCTATGAGAGTTCATCACCACTAGACTTGCCTTACATGAAAGTTCTTCAAGCTGAAATGAAAGGACACTGTAGTGAATTATTATAATTTTATATTTCCTCAACATCTATTTTAAATATGTTAAAATTTCTCACTCCAGAAGCAAGACTTAGTTACCCTTGACACAGTTTCTAGTTCTCTGCCTTCTTCCAGTTCCTCAGTGTGGTTGATCCAGATATCTACCATATACAATTGCCTCCTGGTGACCATCTTCCTATGGTAAAGATAAATACAACCTACTTGACTGACCCCACTGACCCCCCACACCTCACATGGACTGCCCAGATATGCCACAGTGACTACCTCTCAGTCACAGTGTGACTCCATGTAACTCATGTCTGCTTGCTTTAAACCCACCAGTTAGAACTCTTAATGGGAAACCTGCTTGGGTAATGCCCTGGATCCCAGTAAAGGCTTTGGCCCAGAGGTCTTTCTCTCTCTCTTGCTCCCCACCTGCTGCTTGAGCATGAGTGTCCTGAACAGCCCCCTCCATCCCTCTGACCCTGCAAAGCATGTTGCCCTCTTCTCTCTGGGATCTGTAAGTAATGTACTGCTTTTGTCATTTCATGTGTTTTGTTGAGTTCCCTCCTCTGTGTCTCACCTGATCTACACACACAAACCTAACTTTTTTCCTGGTCAGAGCTTTCCTAGATGGTGGCTATCTTGGTAGAAATAAACTGGACACAGGTCAGACAAGAGCCACAAGGGTGTCTGCTAGTATAAATAAGTTTCCTGTGGGAGGGACAACTGGTCACAGGTAGGACACATAAGCATTAGGCCATCTGCCAGGATAAAGAGGTATCCTATGAAAGGCGCACTGTAAACATCCACTACCAAATCCCCTGGACTCTATCAGGGGAGGGCTAGAGTCTATAGCCACTCTTATGAGAGACATCAAGACCAAATTAGAAAGAAAAAGCACAATAGAGGCTAATTAGTAATATGAAAACACATGGAAGTATAAAACTCACTGTTAAAAGTAAGTATATAGTCAAATTCAAACTACTCCGATACTGTAAGGGTGGTATGTAAATCATTTATAACTCTAGTATAAAGGTTAAAAGACAAAATTATTAAAATAACTATAGCTACAATAATTTGTTAATAGATACACAATATAAAATGTTTGTGACATCAAAAACAAAATGTGGTTAGAAGTATAGAGTTTTTGTATACAATTGAAATTAAGTTGTTATCGGCTTAAAATAGACTGTTATTACTATGTTTTATGCAAGCTTCATAGTAATCACAAAACAAAAACTTATAGTAGATACACAAAAGACAAAGAGGAATAAAAGCATACCACTGTAGAAAATCATCAAATCACAAAGAAAGACAGTAAGGAAAGAAGAAAGGGACAAAGGATCTACAAAACAGCCAAAAAACAAATAACAAAATGGCAATAGTGAGCCCTTACCTATCAATAATTACCTTGAATATAAATGGATTAAATTCTCCAATCTAAAGACACAGAGTGGCTGAATGGATAAAAAGCAAGACCCAACTATATGCTGCTCATAAGAGATTCACTTCATCTTTAATGACACAGACAGAAAGTGAAGTGATAGAAAAATATATTCCATGCAGAAGGAAACCAAAAGAAAAGAAAGATAACTATACTGGTATCAGACAAAATAGACTTTAAGTCAAAAACTGTAAAAAGAAACAAAGAAGGTCATTATATAATGACAAAGTGGTCAATTCATCAAGAGGATATAACAATTATAAATACATATGCACCCAATAGTGGAGCACCTAAATATGTATAGCACACAATAGATCCAAAGGAAGAAATAGATAGCAATACAATAATAGCACGGGACTTCAATACCTTACTTTCAGATAACCAGACATAAAATCAATAAGGAAACATTGAACTTGAACTACGACTTAGACCACATGGACTTAACAGACATATACCAAACAGTCCTTCCAACACCAGCAGAATAGACATTCTTTCTAAGCACAAATGGGACATTCTCCAGGATAGATCATTTGTTAGGCCACGAATTAAGTTTTAAAAAACTCAAGAATTTGAAATTATATCAAGCATCTTTTCTGACCACAATTGTAAGAAACTAGAAATTGATAACAGGAAGAAAATTGGAAAAGTCATAAACATGTGAAAATTAAACAACATGCTCCTGAACAATCAATGGGTCAAAGTAAAAATCAAAAAGGAAGCTAAAAAATATCTTGAGACAAACAAAAATGAAAACACAGCATGCCAAAACTTATGAGATGCAGCAAAAGCAGTTCTAAGAAAGAACTTTATAACGATAAATGCCTACATTAAGAATAAAGGAAAATCTTAAATGAACAACCTGACTTTACACCTCAAGGAACTAAAAAAATAACAAACTAAGCCTAAATTCAGTAGAGGAAAGGAAATAACAAAGATCAGAGAAATAAATTATGTAGAGACTGTAAAAACAATAGAAAAGATCAATGAAACTAAAAAATTAAAAATTAAAATTAAAAATAGATTTACCATATGATCCAGCAATCTCACTGCTGGGTTTATATCCAAAGGAAATGAAATCAATATGTCAAAAAAAAAATCTTCACTCTGTGTTCATTGCAACATTATTCATAATAGCCAAAGGAAACAATGTAAGTTTCCACTGATGGATGAATGAATGAAGAATATATATGTGTGTGTATATATATATACACACACACATATACACACACACATATACACACACACACACACACACACACACTATGGAATATTATTTAGCCTTTAAAAAGAAGGAAATTCTGTCATTTGTGACAACATGGATGAACGTAAAGGACATTATGCTAAGTAAGATACATCAGGCACAGAAAGACAAATACAGCATAATCTCACTTATACTGGAATCTAAAAAAGTTGAACTCATAGATGCAGAGAGTAGAATAGTGGTTTCCAGGAGCTGAGGGGTAGAGGAAATGGGGACATGTTGGTTAAAGAGTAGAAAGTTTCAGTTATGCAGGATGAATATGTTATGGAGATCTGATATACAGCATGGTGACTATGGTTAATAATACTGGATTTTTTATACTTGAAATTTGCTAAGAGAGTAGATCTTAAATGTTCCTTCACACACTCAAAAAAAAAAGATAATGCAAAGTGATGGATGTGTTCATTAGCTTGATTCACAACATATGTGTATATCAAAACATCACATTGTACACTGTAAATATTACAATTTTTATTTGTCAATTATAACTCAATAGAACTGGAAAAGGAAAGAAAGAAAAAACTGAGGCTTAAACAGACTAAGCAACTTGCCCAAAGTTCCACAGATGGAAACCAAGTCCGAATGCCACTCTAGGACACTTGCTCTTAGCCACTCTGCCTCATGGCTGCTTGAGGCCCTGTGCCCTGAGCCCGCAGGGCGTGAGAGCCATTCCCAGTTCTGATCGTTGGTCAGTGGTGTGATTTAATCATTGCGGTATTTTATTATACATTCCTCTCTATCCATTCTCACATAGCTAATGAAAGATTAGGAAGATCAGCCTGAAATCAGGTAACTGAGCTTCACTGTTGGGGTTTAATTCTGACATAAATATCACTACTAACATATTAAACATTGTCCTCTGAAAATATTACTCTTTGAAGGTCAATAGAAAAAATGACTTATGGCAAGTGCTGGAAAGCACACTCTTATTTTCCCACATGTTATTTATTCCTTTTGGCATTTAACATAAATGATAAAAAGCTTTACAGCTTGTATTTTAATACATCCCAAGTTTACTTCCAAAGGCTCAAAAGAAGAAGACTGCTTTTCAAAATTTGCCTCTTTCCATTCTAAGCATTATGTATTGGTTAAACATTAACCTACAAGGAAATTATTTTATTTGTGTTCTCTTCAAATAAAACTATTATCATGCCAAGTACAAAAGTCTGGGTTTTCTCTGGACACTAAGAACTCATGATCCTCACATGCAAATTTAACCTGCTAAGTTCTCTCTGTTTCAGGATTTTAACATCAAGGTCTGGTTTGGGATTTAATTTGACAGGCTGTACCTGTCAGCTTTTGTGTAGCCTACTTTCATCACAGTTCAAAGGGAGTGTGTGAAAGAATTACTTACGGTAAGTAGGTCACCTGAGACACACATTATGCAGGAGGAATCCTGGAACTGCTGCTACCTGGAACACTTTTCATGGTGACTTGAGGAGTTTGTTTACAACTTAATAACCTTGTTGAGAACACCAACTACATTGGTAAGGAATAGTACCATACTTCATTAGGGAAATCTGCCTAAGTGATGCAGATCCCTGGTGGACCTGAGTAGAGGAAAAAAACACCAACATACAACCTGCTTTTTGGTAATAAAAAGAAGTTGCATGGAAGTTAGAAAGCTTCCTCAATGGAAAAAGGAAAAGTCCCAACTAGAGGGTTGTGTTCCAGCCCATGCCCTCAGAAATTTTTAAGACAAGCAGTGCTTAGAAAAAAGTACCATTTGAAAAGAAAATGCCACCAACCTGTTTACTTTAAAGCCAGGCTGGTCGCCAATCACAATATGCTCCATTTATAGGATATTGTTCCTGTCTATTTTGTTTTTTAGTCTTAACAACACATGATTGTTCATTGTCTGATTTTACCCTCATGAAAACTTTTCACTTTCACCCTATTTTCTCAATAGACTGATTCCATTTTATAGTAAATTAGATCCATGATTGATTACTTAAAGATAAGCCATTGTATTAAGTCAAAGAAGTGAGAAATTGACCAAGAAACAGTTCATTTTGTATAATATAAATGTTTCCTAATTCACCCTCTAGTCAGGTCTTTGGACTTCCATTACTTATGCCAAGAGATTATTTACCATCTAACAAGTTTGACCTTGTCTTCATTGGTGATCTTTCAAATGTGGCTCTTTAAGGAAACCAAAATACCTAGAATCACAAAATTACAGTTTCACGTACTCTAAAACAACATCAGTGGCTTATTCAGATTGAGAATTATTTAACATTTGCTATTCTAGGCTTCATGCTACATGCTTTCTTATATATTATCTCATTTAATCTTCACAATCGCCCTATGAGAATAGATATTATTATCAATATTTTTAAAATGAACAAACCGACATTCAGAGAAGTGAATTCCAGAGCCTAATGGTCAATAAGAACCAGGATCTCAAGCCAGGATCCCAACTCTGACCTGATGGATTTTAGAGCTTCTACCCATACCATTTCCATTGCATACCTTAGGCTTCACATATCACCCTTTTGAGTTAAAATATTAACTCCATCTCCCCATTCCTCCAAGAAGTGTGATGTGAATTCCAAATTAGGATGGGTTTTAAAATTTTTTTTTAATAATATGATCACAAATAAGGGGAAAGTCCAGGAAAGTTTTGCTAAAGTAAATATTAGGAGCTCTTCCATTCAGAATAAAATCAGGATGGTGCAACACACAAAATAAGATTTTCAAAATCAATAAGTATTCATTGAAAATTGAGTAAGGTGGATGGAGGAGGAACAATAATATATGACTTAAATTCCCAATCAATTTGGGAAGACAAAACAGTCCACACAAAAGAACAACTACCAATGCAAGGCTATATATCCCAAGGGCCTAGTGGACTAAATAACTTCTCAATGCTACAGGGATTCAGAATGAGTAGAGATCCCTTTGAGCTAGGCTGGTGAAGATTTTCAGCATGGCTGTATAAACTTAAGTCTCAAATTCTTAGAGAAGTCGTAGAGAATGTTGTATTAGTTCAAAGGAAGGAGAAAGCAGTGGCATTTGGAGGACAATGAGAATACTAAGCAGAGGAATTCACCTCTTGGTGAGCCTTGAAGGTAAGACAGGACTTATGAGAGGACCTGGGATAACCACTTGGCTGGACAGTCCAGAAAACACTGGATGCAGTCAATTTGACTCCCGAGCTCAGATATCAGCTTCAGTGTTCAGACAGAATGCATACCCACCCCCATCACATTGTGGTATCTATAGGAGAGGCCTAACTTTGCTCAGAAGATCCAATGTATGAATTTACTCTTTTGATTGAGAAGCCCACTCTTACATGAGGCTGCAGTGCAGGGATTTATTGAATCCGTTCCTGAGCTTTGTTCAGTTACTTCAGGATAAATCCTGCACATCCAGAGTATCTTTGTACTTGCTCTCAGGACTCACACTGTCTCTATTGACCCTTTCTCTGGGGTTGAAAGAAGCAACTATCAATATATCCATTCCCTATATAGGGGTGATCTATGCTGTGATAGCTAAGGTCCCAGTTTGCCTGGGATAGTCCCAATTTACTCTGTTGTTCCAAGTGTCCCCATTTGAACAGTAAGTTACATGTCCACCTTCTTGTAGCCCTAACTGCCGTCCAACATGGAAGCATGTGCTCTGAGAGCTACTTTTTTCCCTTATCCCAGCAAAGCAGACCTACACTTCTGGTGCTGTGCACAGAGATATAATGCCGTGGGCCCAAATCCTCACCTATTCCAGGAGCATGAATTTGGAAAAGGCCCCAATTTTTTTGAAACTCCTCCTCCTTCTAAAACCATTTAAACAGCCACCTGGTTGATAAGAAGAGAGAACAGCAAATTATCCAGATATTTTGACTCTTAACAATACTTTTCAAAGAACATCACTAACACATGAGTCGCAGATTCTGTCTTGCATGACTCCTCTGGTCCTGAACACTCAGTGGAAAATTTCAGTGCCTGGTGTTGCCACCTAGTGAACTATTTCCTCTTTGCAATGCTAAGAAACAATTTGAGAGGCGAGCTAAGTATCAGACATAAATGTTACATTAAGCAAACCATGGGAGCAAAGAATACAAGATAGGTCAGAAGCAGCCCCCTGCTACACAGCTGTTCCAAGGGCAAGTAGACCACAGTGTCCTGGCAGACAGTAAGTACTGGACAAATGTTAATGTCTCCTTCGCTCCAACTCTAATTGCAAATTCTTTTGCCACCTAAATGCACTTTTAATTTAAAGGACTCAGAGTCAGGTTTCTTCCCTGCTCAGCTCAGTGACAAAACATGCTGGGCAAGCAGGCTGGAAATGCCCTTGAACATCTGGTTCTGGCTGGGGTGACAGTTCACATAGATCATTTAGAACTCAATTTACAGAGTAAAAATGTGTTGAGCATCTACAGTGTTTTGAATATGATGTAGTCCCTGACCAAGATAGAGTTTGCCAACAAGGTTGCACTTCAACTGGAGAGGTAAAACAGGTGCAAAAAGCAAAACAGAATCTGACGAGTACACCTAAAAGAGATGGAACAAAGTGCAGTGGAAACACAGAAGAAGGAAAGACTAGTTCTGATTTAGGGGGTGGTAAGGACTTCATGGAGGTAGAATGTATCATCATCATACTAACCACATTAGCTAGTATTTATGGAGGGCTTATTATGACTAAAGAACTATTCTAGATACTTAAAGTGCACTCTTGTCTAAATTAGTCTCATTGAAGCTTGACTTTGAAGAAAAGGTATAATTGAGAGGAATAGAAATGGAAAAGAAAGGGTATTCCAGGTGGCAAGAACAGACTAATGAAAGGCATGATGTCAGGAGGCATTCAGGGAACAGTAACTATTGTAATCATTTTGGCCAGACTTTGGGATATGTAAGGAATAAAGGGAGACTAGGCTTGAAGCAGAAGTTGGTGCCTTCAATATCACAGTGAGAAACCTGAGATTTGTTTAATAGTCATTGAGGTTCAACTAAAGCAATTACTCTTAAGCACAGGTCTGCATCAGAATCCCTCGGGGGAGCTTTCTTAAAGTACACATGCTCATGCTTCACTCCTGGAAACTAATTTAGGAAGTCTTATTTGCAGCCCAAGAATATGTACTTTTTCAAAACTCCTGGGCAATTCTGATGAACATCCCAGTGGAGAATCACTGAATTAAAGGGACTGTCATGATTAGATCTGACTCTTAGAAAGACTTAAGCAGTAGTGTGGAGGATGATTAGTAAACCCTGCAACAGCATGTGAAATGTGAGGAAGCTTGACGAGAGGTGACTGTGGGCATGTTCTGTTGAGGTGACGTGTGACAGGGTCAGAACTGGCAGGGCCTATACATTGACCAGACGGGAGGAGGAAATAAGAGACAACTCTGATTTTTAAGCCCACGCGGGGATGATGGTACTGTTCCTGATCGAGATAGGAAAGACAGAAAAAGAATCATATTTGAAGGGAAAAGTCATGAGTCTTGTTTTAAACGTACTGAATTTGAAATGGCCATATGTGACCTTAGGTGTAGATGGACCAGAAATGTATGTCTAGATGAATGTTTGTGTAGAACTTGGGTGTCTTGACGCTTGACTATGTATATTTAGAATCTTCTGAATTGAGGTGGTGGGGTGTCTGGCTCATTCAAAATTTTGTCTGGTTGAGTTGAACAAATGAGAATGTGAAAAAGATTCCCATGAATAAAAGTTTAGGACGCTTCCCATTCAGGGATGGGGGAAAGAAGAGGAGTGACTGTGGAGCCCAGGAAAACATTGCGGGACAAGGAGCCACAAGGGTGCGAAGGCAGCAAAGACACAGAGAAAAAGATCTCCAGCAGGGAAGGGTATTCTTCAGTGTCCAATGTTTCTGAGTTGTTAAAAAGGGTAAGAGAATGAATTAGCTAAGTATTTTGGTTGTAAAGGATAGAAGCTGACTCTTGCTAACTGAAACAGAAAAAAGGGAATTTAAGGCTAGTGCCTGAGGTGGGATTCGGGGGCAGTTCACAGACAGTCAATGGAAGAGATGCACAATCCAGGCTCAGGAAGGGTAGGAACCAAGGCAGCTCTGGGGGCCATCTGGAAATCCACAGTTCCTTTACCTGGGCGGTGCAGCCATTAATACAACTCTGCTCCAGCAAATTCTGTGCCTCTCCAATCCAAGCTCCAAATGCCAGAAGAGAGAAGTATGATTGGCCCAGCTCAAGTGTGTGTCTCTCCCCGGAACAATCAGCTATGGCCAAGGGAGTGACATCAGCAAAGCCAGGCAATCACCCCCTCTGGGTTCTAGCACCAAACCGCACTGAGAAGAGGTCACTGAACCTTAGCACTACTCCAAGAAGCAAGATCCAGTGGGTTGTGGAACTTGTGGGGGCCAGATTGCAAGGCATTGATAAGTGGGAGATGGCAGTGACACATGACAATGCTCTGTTCAGTCCTGTGACTATGAAAGGAAGGGGAGGAATAGAGTGATGGCCTGAGAGTAGCCATCTCGAGGGCAGGCTTTTTGGGGGAGGGTAGGCTTAACTACATTCGTAGACTGAGGCTAGATCCAGTGGAGTAAGAAATTAAGATACAAGACATAAAGGAGGCAATTAATGGCACAGAGACCAAGGTGATGGCTAAGTTATTTCAGTCAACAGCATATCGAATAGAAGGGATCTCAAGAGACTTTGTGAATTGCCTGTATATTCTATACAAAATAAGATAAATGTCAAAAAAGGGGGGAGATAGGATAGTTGCTGTCTATATTATAAAGGTGTCAGCGAAGTGAGTACAAAGAACCTGAGGTGCTTGCACAGGGAGAAACAGTGAAATCAAAAGGCTATGAATTAAAGCAGAGATAAACAAAAACTCCTTAAAGAGGAAAACCTGGCCTGTGGACTTGCAAAACTTGTCTGTAACAGAAATGAACATAGTAATTTGGCTAAGCAAAGAATGCGTACATAAAAAAGTGATTTTGTGAGTTAGGTAAACATAGAATAAAACAGAAGAAGTCGCTGAGACAAATGTTAGAAACATCCATCTCAGCATTGTCCAAGAGAGGCAGTGACCTGGCCAGTATTTCAAGTCCTGTGGCTGAGAAACTTTCTTATCCTGATTCCATTAAACAGTCACCTTTCTTAGTGCCTGTGCTCTGCATTCAGAACAACCTTCCTCCTGATTATGGTTAAGCTTCTCTCTTAAGACTGTGTGTTTGTCAAGCAGACCTCTGCATTCTGGTCTCTATGCAGTAATTTCTTCTGGATGAATAAATTAACTGGATTCTGATTTTGACTGGACTTTTCATGGCATTTGGTATGGATCATGAGGACTCCAGTATTCTGATAGTAATTTCACATTGAAAATTAATAAACTGATGCCATGGTTGGGGCAGACACTTCTAATTACCTATCTGTGTTTAGTGACATACTGTCACCACTGACCCATGCATGGCCCTCTTTTATTTTATTTATTCATTTTATTATAGCATTGACAAATAAAAGTAAAAACAATAAAAATTTAAAACCACAAACAAAAGATACACTGGTTTGTATATCACTCTTGTGAGTTTGATTAATGTACAGAACTAACCCCTAGCGATACGTTTTCTCTCCATGGGTGAATAAAATTAGGGTTCCTGGCGGATGTGGGTAAATTCAGGTCATGATACCACCTTGGGAGGCCTATGAGAGATCATTGATGGTCTCCTCCTGGCAGATGTGCTGTTGACATTATTTGTTCTCTACAATAGTCACAGTAGAAGCAAACTCTGATCTTTCTGTACTGCCAGCTTGGATCAAAGAAAACTGTTGGTGGAACAAACACAACTTCTGCAACTTTTATTCCCAATGAAGAAATATGGTTCTTGACTTTTATCTACCTGCTTCTATGCCAGGGGAAATTAGTTGATTAATTTGCAGAGATGCAAAAATCAAAAATAGCTAACATAAAGTAAGCTTTAACTGTATGCCATGTACAGAGCTGTGCATCTATATGCATTATCTCATTGAATCCCATAACAGCTTGTCCGGCAGCCAGTAAGCTCCAGGTGCCTCAGCCATGTCTATAGCCTGTGTCCTAAATCTCTTGAGTTTACCCAGTGATGACCTCTGTTTCCCACTCTGCTCCTGATCTCAGCTCCTCACCCCTTGCCTCACTCTCTGTCCAGAGAGGTGCCATAACCCAGGAACCCTACATCTGACCCTGATCCTCCTGTGTCCTCCTCAGCTATGGGTACTCCCCCCTGTCAGAGCAGTCTGGGCAATGACTCCACTGGGTGCAGGCCAGGACATTGGGGTTTAGCAACTGTGCAGGCTGCAGCCCATGAAGCCAACATCCCCTCCAGGCTTGCCCCAAAGCCTGTAGAGGGGAATCAGTCACCTCACTCTTGCACCTCTTCCTGTTACTGTCACACTTAATGTGGGCTGAGTCCCTCCACACTCCTGGGGATCAGGAGCCCCAGATCTGTACTATCTGAAGTGTGTCAAATACCCCAGCTTCTGTTTTCTGCTTCCTTCCCCATTGGTGGAGCCAGTTTCTTATTGCTCTCTCACCACCCAAAGAGTGAATCTGTTAAAATCATCCCACTAGACTTTTTCTTGATTTGCTAGAAAGTTCCTCAGAAAGAGATATTTAGTTTCCTTCTAAATGTGGCTTACCATTACAGTATTATTATTATTATTAAGATGATGGTGGTGATGTCTGTTCGATCAGCAGATCTTTAATGATTTTCTTTGAATGCTATTTCTGTCTTCTGGAGAAGCCTGCCTGATCACATGAAAACTGGTAAGGAACCAAATATCACCATGATCTAGGTGACCAACTTATCCTGATCTGCCTAGGACTTTCCTGGTTTTAGCACTGTAAATCCCTCATCCTGGGAAACTCCTCAATCCTGGACAAACTGGAATAGTTGGTCACCCTACCACCTCTAAAGAAATGAACACAGTGAACTTAATTTAAGATAACTTTAAAATTATCACTTTTATTGACTCAAAAATCTTTTCTAAGGAGATTTTCCACTCTCTGATCCTATTAAAGGTGTATATTATATATATACTTTTAATAATAATAGCTGTATTAACACATTTATTGAGAGATGACTATATTCTAGGCAATAAGTTAATGCAGCAACTCTGTGAAATCAGTATTATTATTATAATTTTCAGGTAAAGAAAGTGAAATTTAGAATAGTTATAAAGGTCCCACCGCTAGACTTAAACTATGGTATGTTTGATCCCAAAGCCTGTGCGTTTAATGATTTATGGATTTAATATTTTATGGTAGGTAAAAAGAGAAAGAGCTGCTAAGGTTGGATGTCTGAATAAAGCAAAGGTCCAGGTCCATTGCCATTTATCTGGACAAAACAAAGATTAAGATACTGATAATTTAGTCTATAAATTATAACCAAGATAATTATTTTGGTAAACTTAGGAGGATACTCCCTTCACACATATTAAATGTCTTAAATCAACAGCACACATCATTTTAACAGTAGAATACTAGAAGCACTCTACTAAAGTCAGCAAGAAGACAAGCCTGCTATTACTGTTATTATTCAATAACATCCTAGAAGTTTTAGACTCTAAAATAAAATCTTTCAGAGGATTAAATTTAAAAATATTGGAAAGGTGTCAACATAATTATTAGCTGCAAATCATGATTGTTTATCCAGAAAAAACTATGAAAATCAGATGAAAAACAGCTAGAATTAATAAGAGACTTTACCTATATATCCAGAAGAATATGCTTCCAAAATTATTAATTTCTGGAAATTTCTAGTTGAATATTATGGGAGAATTTTGTTTTCTTTTTTTTCTCACTTTGCAGATGACAGGCTAGAGATTAGAGAGGTGCCAAAAGAATTGTTGTGAAAAGTTACTCTTCTCAGTGGTAAATCACATTTGAGCTACAGAATGTAGGTCTCACTCGAAGAAAAGGAGCATAAGGATTCAGGGCAGCCAATCTTAGAAGGAGGCTGGGGATTTCTAGTGTCTGGACTGAAGATGGAACTGGCCCTTTTGTGTTCAAGGGCCCCAGAAACAGGAGACTGCCAGATCCAAAGAGGCCCCAGGGAGAGAAAGTGGTTGCAGCTTTGAGTCTGAAAGATGGTAGACGCCTGAGCCCACCTGGCTCAGAGGTCCGTAGTTGTTCCAACACCCTGGGGAAGCTGCACTGGGGAAGATGAAGCACAGAGCAACTATCTTTAGAGAGATTGTATACTTTATTGACAAACTTATGAGAGTTTTTGAGACTGGAAGAGGACCATTTTAATAATTATGCCAGGTGTAAAATGAGGCTGTCTGGGGTCACCCAGCACACGTGCTCACTCTTGTGAATGCATATCAGGCCAGTGCCAGGAGCTGGGTTGTAGCTTGCCTGGACTGGCTGCCACTCTGCAATGGTCACTCCTTCTTGTGATTCAGCAGCATATTGTGGGATAAGATTGCTGGTGACACTAGGAGTTTCAACTTCTCTCTTGTGGAAACATCATTGGCTGATTCTTGGGTTGCTTTGAGACTTGGAAACTGAGGCTTGGACTCCATATTGCAGGGAAAACTGCATCATATATGTATATATTTTAATACAGAGGTATACTCATCTATGTTTTTAAACTGAGAACATATGTCATTTCTATAATAATGTACACTGCATTTCCCCAGGCTGTTCCAGCCTATGGGTACGAATAAGGCCATTTTGTTCTTAATTCCCAAATTTTCCTGGCTCATTTCCTCACTATGCCATGACCTCCTAGCCCCTGAAAATCAGCAGGAAGTGTCACATGTGCTTAACTCATCCAACTATCTGAGTTACTCCTAGCTGCTTCCCTGCCAAGCACAGGGGAGCCCTCAGGGTGAGCAGCATTGGAAACCAGTAACTGTGGTCACCAGTGGTTTCCTGTGGGGAACAGGTATAGGAGGGAAAACTTACTTTTTAGCTGTATGCTTTGTTTCTTGTACCTTTTGCAATTTGGTCTTAAGTATTTATAGCATTTTTTCAGAGATAGAAATAATTAAAAAGAAAAAAGCTACATGTGTAGCTGCATAGGAGCCAACTAGATTGGCTCCTGGTTTCTATGTTATATTTTGGAAAAAAGCAGGCCTGCTTGTGCATCAGTGTGTTCCAGAATAGCTCTTTCCTTTTCCTTCTCAGTCCTTGCTCTTCTCTGAATGAAGGCAAGCATTCAGGAGCTGGGAGACAGAGTCAAATACCAGCCACTCCCTGTGATTCCCACTTCCTTGTGATGATTAAGGGTTTGTACCATGATGAGCCAAACTCATTCTGTCTGGCATTTCAGCCTTAATCCCTAAAAAAAGACTCCAATGAGTCACCCAAGAAACTCAACAGACAGTCCCAAGATGAATGAGCCACCAACAGGGACCCAACCAAGGGTTAACATGAGTCTAAGGGGAAGACTGTATTTAAAAAGAAGATAAAAGCTCTGAGAAATACCAATTATAACTGAAAATTGTTTATAAAACTCTTTAAAGGACTCTTTTTTTTTTTAATTTATTTTTTAAATTTCAGAATATCATGGGGGTACAACACTTTGGCCATACACATTGCCCCTGTTCTGCCCGTGTCAGAGCCACAATCGTGGTCATCTCCCAAACTGTGCTCCCCACATCCATTCAGTGAGAGTTTTTCCCATCCCTTCCACCCCCCTCCCGCCCGCCCGCCCTCAGATGAATGTTATTGCCCTGTGTGATGTAAGTGTTCATCAGTTAGTACCAGTTTGATGGTGAGTACCAGTGGTGCTTGTTTTTCCAATCCTGCAACACTTCGCTTCGCAGAATGGGTTCTAGCTCCAACCAGGATAATACCAGATGTGTTAATTCACTGTTGTTCCTTATTGCTGAGTAATACTCCATGGTATACATATACCACATTTTATTGATCCACTCGTGTATTGATGGGCACCTGGGTTGTTTCCACAACTTTGCAATTGTGAATTGTGCTGCTATGAACATTCGAGAGCAGATGTCTTAATTATAAAATGTCTTTTCTTATTTTGGATAAATACCCAGTAGTGGGATTGCTGGGTCAAATGGTAATTCTACTTTTAATTCTTTGAGGTATCTCCATATTCTTTTCCATAGAGGTTGTACTAATTTGCAGTCCCACCAGCAGTGTATGAGTGTTCCTATCTGTCCACATCCCCACCAACATTTGTTATTTGGGGATTTTTTGATATGAGCCAATCTCACTGGAGTTAAATGATACCTCATTGTGGTTTTGATTTGCATTTCCCTGATGATTAGAGAAGTTGAGCACTTTTTTATATGTTTGCTGGCCATTATTCTGTCTTCTTTGGAAAAGTTTCTGTTCATGTCCTTTGCCCATTTTTAATAGGGTTTTGATTTTTCTTGTTGATTTTCCTAAGTTCTGTATAGATTCTGGTTATCAGCCCTTTATCAGAGGTGTAGCATGCAAATATTGTCTCCCATTCTGTAGGTTGTCTGTTCACTCTAGTGATAGTTTCCTTGGCTGTGCAGAAGCTTTTCAATTTGATCAGGTCCCATGTATTTATTTTTGTTGCTGCTGTGATTGCTTTGGGGGTCTTCTTCATAAATTCTTTGCCTAGGCCAATGTCCATAAGAGTTTTTCCAACATTTTCTTCCAGAATTCTTATGGTTTCATGTCTTAGGTTTAGATCTGTTATCCATTGTGAGTTGATTTTTGTGAGAGGTGAGAGGTGTGGGTCCAGTTTCAGTCTTCTACATATGGCCATCCAGTTTTCCCAGCACCATTTGTTGAATAGGGAATCTTTTCCCCAGTGTACGTTTTTCTGGAATTTGTCAAAGATCAGGTGACTGTATGAGGTTGGTTTTATATTTGGGTTCTCAGTCCTGTTCCATTGGTCTATGTGTCTGTTCTTGTGCCAATACCATGCAGTTTTGGTTACTATAGCCTTGTAGTATAGTTTGAAGTCTGGTAGACAGATGCCTCCCAATTTGTTCTTTTTGCTTAAGATTGCTTTGGCTAGACGGGGTCTTCTCTGGTTCCACTCGAAGCATAGAATTATTTTTTCTAGATCGGCAAAAAATGATGTTGGTATTTTGATAGGGATTGCATTGATTCTGTAAATTAATTTAGGTAGCAAAGCCATTTTTACTATGTTGACTCTGCCTATCCAAGAGCATGGTAGGGCTTTCCATCTATTTACACCCTCTGCAATTTCTTTTCTCAGTGTTTCATAATTCTCTCTATATAGGTCTTTGACCTCCTTAGTTAGATATGTTCCTAAATATTTAATTTTCTTTGTTGCTATTGCAAAAGGTATAGCATCTTTAATTTGTTTCTCGGCTTGATTGTTATTAGCATATATGAAGGCTATGGATTTGTGTGTACTAATTTTGTATCCTGAGACTTTGCTGAATTCATTTATCAATTCCAGTAATCTCTTGGTTGAATCTTTGGGGTTTTCTATGTATAATATCATATCGTCTGCGAATAGTGAAAGTTTGACCTCTTCTGCCCCTATCTGGATGCCCCTCATTCATCTGTCTTGTCTAATTGCTGTGGCCAGGACTTCCAGCACTATGTTGAAAAGAAGTGGAGATACTGGGCACCCTTGTCTGGTGCCAGTTTTAAGGGGGAATGCCTTCAATTTTTCCCCATTCAGTATGATATTGGCTGTGGGTTTATCGTATATGGCTTTAATAGTTTCTAGGAATGAGCCATCTATGCCTATATTGTTAAGAGTTCTTATCATAAAAGGGTGCTGGATTTTGTCAAAAGCCTTTTCTGCATCTATTGAAAGGATCATATAATCTTTGTTCTTGCTTTTATTTATATGGTGAATTACATTTATAGATTTGCATATGTTGAACCATCCCTGCATCTCAGGAATAAAACCCACCTGATCGTGATGGATTATTTTTTTGATGTACTTTTGAATTCGGTTTGCAAGGATTTTATTGAGAATTTTTGCATCTATATTCATAAGAGATATTGGTCTGTAGTTTTCTTTTTTTGTTGTGTCCTTTCCTGGCTTTGGTATCAAGGTGATATTGGCTTCGTAGAATGAGTTTGGGAGGATTCCATACTTCTGGATATTTTCAAATAATTTCTGCAGTATAGGCACCAGTTCTTCTTTGTAGGCTTGGTAGAATTCAGGTGTGAACCCATCTGGTCTGGGACTTTTTTTTGTGGGTAGATTTTTAATTACTGCTTCAATTTCAGTGCTTGATATTGGTCTGTTTAGAAATTCTGTTTCTTTCTGGTTGAGCCTAGGGAGGTAGTGTGTTTCTAAGAATTTGTCCATTTCCTCCACGTTTTCGTGTTTGTGGGCATAGAGATTTTTGTAGTATTCGAAGATGACGTTTTGTATTTCCATGGTATCAGTTGTGACTTCTCCTTTTTCATTTCTAATTGAGCTTATTAGAGTCCTTTCCTTTCTGCTTCTGGTCAGCCTGGCAAGTGGCCTGTCTATTTTGTTTATCTTTTCAAAGAACCAACTTTTCGTTTCATTGATCTTCTGTATTGTTCTTTTGTTCTCGATTTCATTTAATTCTGCTCTGATTTTGGTTATTTCTTTTCTTCTGCTGGCTTTAGGATTGCTTTGCTCTTCCTTTTCAATTTCCTTAAGATGATTCATTAGTTTACTGATTTGTGACTTTTCTGTCTTTTGGATGTGGGAATTTAGGAAAATACGTTTTCCTCTCAGGACTGCTTTTGCTGTATCCCACAGATTTTGATAACTTGTGTCCCCATTATCCTTTAGTTCGAAGAATCTTTTGATTTCAATTTGAATCTCCTCCTTGACCCATAATCTTTCAGCAATAGATTGTTTAGTTTCCAAGTTTTTGGAGGAAGATGTGAGTTTCTGTTGGAATTGATTTCTAATTTTATTCCGCTGTGGTCTGAAAAGATACATGGTATGATTTCTATTTTTTTGAATTTGTTTAGATCTGTTTTGTGGCCTAGGATGTGGTCAATTTTAGAGAAAGTTCCATGAGCTGATGAGAAGAATGTATATTCAGTGTTATTTGGGTGGAGTGTTCTGTAGATATCTGTTAGGCCCAAATGTTCTAGAGTCCTGTTTAGGTCTTTTGTTTCTCTATTCCTTTTTTGTTTGGAGGATCTGTCCAGTTCCGTCAGTGGGGTGTTGAAGTCCCCTGCTATTATGGCATTGCTGCTTATTATGTTGTCTACATCTAGCAGTATTTGCTTTATGTACCTGGGTGCTCCTGTGTTGGGTGCATAAATGTTTAGGATTGTTAAATCCTCTTGTGAGATTTTTCCCTTCACCACTATATAGTGTCCATTTTTGTCCTTCTTCACTTTTATTGCTTTAAAGTTTATGTCATCTGAAATGAGGATGGCTACTCCGGATTTCTTTTGGTTTCCATTAGCCTGGAAAATTGTATTCCATCCTTTCACCTTGAGTCTGAATGCGTCTTTGTGTGTAAAGTGTGTTTCCTGAAGACAACAGATACTTGGCTTGTATTTTTTAATCCATTCAGCCAGCCTATGTCTCTTCAATGGGCAGATCAAGCCATTTACATTTATTGAGAGAATTGATATTTGGGGTAAATTTCTGATTATTCTGTTGGGTGGTATCTTTTGTTTTACCTCTTGTGTCATTGTGGAATCTGGTTTCTGGGGTTTTAGTTTTTGCGTAGTTTTACATACGTGGGTGTCTGTTGCTCTGTTTAGTGTATAATGCAGGTCTAAGCATTTCTTGCAAGGCCGGTCTGGATTTTGCAAATTCTATCAGTGATTGCTTATCTGGAAATGTCTTATTTCTCCCTTATATAAGAAGCTTAGTTTGGCAGGATAGAGAATTCTGGGTTGACCTTTGTTTTGTTTTAGGAGACTGATGATGTCTCCCCATTCCCTTCTGGCTTGTAACGTTTCAGCTGAGAAATCTGCAGTTAATCTGATGGGTTTCCCTTTGTAGGTTACCTCCTTTTTTTGTCTTACAGCTCTGAGGAGTGCCTCTTTTGTGTTTACTTTGGTCAGTTTAATAATTATGTGGCGTGGTGAATGCCTTTTCACGTTGACTCTCCCAGGAGTCCTGTGTGCTTCTTGTACTTGGATATCGAGATTTCTGGCTAAGCCATGGAAATTTTCCTCTATTATTCCTTCAAATAAATTTTCCAGCCCATGCGAATTTTCTTCCTCTCCCTCAGGGATACCTATGATCCTTATGTTTGGCCTCTTTACATAATCCCACATTTCTTGTATGCTTTTTTTCCTGCCTCTTGTTTTTGTGTTCTTTCTCTTCGGCTGATTTATTTAGTGCATAGGAGCTGTCTTCTAGCTCTGAAATTCTTTCCTCTGCATGGTCCAGCCTATTCTTAAGGCTTTCCACTGTGTTTTGTAGATCCTTGAATGCTTCTTTCATTTCTAGGATTTCTATTTGATTTTTCCGTAATATTTCTATTTCTTTGGAGAATTTTTTGTTCATTTCTTGCATTTTTTGTGGTTTCTTTGTGCTGGGATTCAATTTTCTCTTGAATTTCATTGAGCTTTCTTATAATCCATAAACAAAATTCCTCTTCTGTCATTCTACCCATTTCATTTGGGTTGGTATCCATTGCTGAGGAACTGATAATTTCTTTTGGGGGTGACTTTTCACTCTGATTTTTCATATTCCCTGAGTTCTTTTGCTGGTTTTTTGTCATCTGGCCTCTTGGTCGAGAGCTGGGGGTGTTAGAGCTAGTTTATGGCCCTGTCACCAGGCCCACAATTATTGTTCCTTGGCAAAGCCAGGGAGAGAAGTAGTGGCCTGTATTGCCTTAGGTGTATTTTAGCAAGTTTGGTGGATCTTGAGTTAACTCTGACCTGTGGTCTTCTCCTCTTCCCAGTGGAGTGTGGTGAGAATGACCTCCCAGCTTGAGCTCTGAACTAATGAATTGTACTTGAGGATATGAGTCCTCCGCTCCCTATTAGCTAGGTATTCTGTTATGTCCCTGGCAGACTCTGATTCCCCAGTTGGGGTATGCGAAAGCCCCGTGCTTTGGGAGGGGTCTTGTAGCTCCTAGGGGTTACTTTGACCCTGCTCCTCCTGAGGTGCAGGTAGAAACACAATTTCTTTTGGCTGCAGTGTGAGAGCTGAGTTAGGAAAATTCTACACAGCTCAGAGGTTGCTCATCTAGCCATGTGTGCCTGCCCTTCTGATGTGTGTCTCCGTGTGATACTGGTTGATAGGGGGATCTCCAATTGTGCACCCCTTTTCCACCACTAGACCCCAAGGCGAGGCGGGTGGCCGTCTCTATCCCCAGCAGTCTCCACCGGGGGGATGTTCCCATGGGGAGGGGGGAGTAGTGGCCGCTGGAAGCACTCTTGGATGGCGCAAAATTCCCTATTGAAGTGGGCAGGATTATGGGGAGCTGCTCTGGTTCAGCCTGTGGCTCTTGAGGTATTTGGTTGTCATGGGAACCAGCAATTATACCAAATGAGTCACTATAGCCAGCAACCTTCAAAATGAGCGATCTCTGGGGTACAGGAGGGCTGGGACCTGAAGGGCGGGCACTAGGACCAGCATGGAGCGGACTTGTCGGAGGCCAGAGCCAAGGTAGCGGAACCAGATGGACGAGCTGCAAACTGTTTCCAATACCCAAAGGTCCCGCTGCTACAGTTCCGGGATCTCGTCCCACCTGGAACCCACGGATGCAGCTGACCCTGGCCACCACAGGCAAAGCCTGTCTCGCCCCAGCAGACGAGCCCCGGGCTAGGCCGGGGCGGAGCTAGATACGCGGCTCACAGCTCCGCACGGGCGGCTGTAAAGATGGCGGCCGCCGCCAGCCTGGCGCACAGCCGGGCTCCGATCGCGCCGGGAGCACAGTTTTTCTCCGCCGGCCGCAGCGGCAGTTGCTAGCAGCCTCTAAGGGCGTGTCCCGCTCTCCGTTAAACTCCTGGGCCCAGTCCCACTGACTTCTAGTGCCACAGTGCCGGCCTGCGGGTTCCCGCGCACTGTCCCGGGAAGCTGAATCTCCGCTCAGTCCCTGCCCAGTTCCTCCCCAGCCCTCGGCAGTCTCTGTATATTGCAGCTGCGAGTTGTGTTTGGCTCTGGCTACTTCCTCCTCTCCACAGGGCTCGCCGTCCCGAGCAACCGCTCTGTCCCAACTCTGGGCTTGTCCCTGACTGCGTGTATGGGGAGGCGCGTAACCGCTTGGGGGGCAGGTCGCGCTGCGCCAACCTGGCGAGCGCGTCCTTCCTGCGCTCTGGGCTCTATTGTGCTCCGTGCGCCCTCCGATCTTTGTGAAAATTTTGTACCTGTTTTCTTGGGCTGGGCGTTCGGCGTTGTTTCTCTGTAATTCACAATGCTGTTTTCGGAGTGAGCGGTCCGTGCTCGCAGGCAGCCGCTGGCGTTCTTCACCTCCTTCCCTGGGAGCGGTGCAGTGGGAGGACCCTATCACACCGCCATTTTGATTGTTCCCTGTAAAGGACTCTTAACTAAACCATTTATATGCTTAACCAAAATCCTCCTCTCCTAGGCAGGATAGTTTAGCTGTGAGCATGTGTCTATGTAGTTAGTGTTATGGTTACAGAAGTGGGCCTGGGGAAGACTTAGTTCTTTATTAAAGGAGAGGTGGCATGTGGTCCCTGTGAAACCTCTAAGAAGTAGGGTGGTGTCAGGAGCCCTCCACATTTATACCATTGCCTGGCAAGTAGCAAATGTTTAATAAATGTTAGCTCTTTTTATTATTGTTGTAGTTGTTTCTATAAATTCTAGTGATTTAGAATGTCAAAAACTAAAATTGGCTTTTAAAAACTGGAGTTTAGTTATCTCAGGAAAGTAACAACAACATCTCAAGGCTATGTCATAGTTTTAACAATAATTACTCTCTCCAGAATAGCAGGATACACTATTTTCAGAAGACTCTCAAACAATATTGTTCAAGAGGAATGATGATTAAGATAATACTATGGGCTTTGCTGTCACCTAGTGGAAAATTAGATTATTATAAACAGTTCTCAATGACAAACTCATTGTGGGCTATCAAACGAAATAGTTATGTTTTAGTAATTGCCAACTGACTTCCATTAGCTTGCATTTTACAGTTAATTACAATACCAAACCTCTGGTGACAAAGTCCATGTTTGTGTGGATGCACATTTTTTTTTTAACAATCCAAAATGGCAATTCCCATGTGAGCTGCCTCATTAGAAACCAGCAGCTGCAGAGAATATTCTTGGCAACTGCCAGGTATCCTGGTCACTGGAACATTGCCAGATCCTAAGAGCAGGTGTGTGGCACATGCTAAGCCTTCAACAAATAACTGCTAGATAAATCTTTGCCACAGGCCGGGTGCAGTGACTCACACCTGTAATCCTAGCACTCTCGGATGCCGAGGTGGGAGGATTGAGCTCAGGAGTTCGAGACCAGCCTGAGCAAGAGTGAGACCCCATCTCTACTAAAAATAGAAAAATTAGCCAGGTGTGGTGGCACACACCTGTAGTCTCAGCTACTCGGGAGGCTGAGGCAAGAGGATCACTTGAGCCCAGAAGTTTTAGGTTGCAGTGAGCTATGATGATGCCACTGCCCTCTATCCAGGGCAACAGAGCAAGACTCTATCTCCAAAAAAAAAAAAAAAAAAAACTTTGCCACAGTAATTACTAACAGAAAACAATAACAAACCCACCACACACAGCAAAACAAAACAAAAAGCTACTTCATCACATTTCCCTTTTTAAAGTGTTTTCATACATTATCTTACTTTACTCTCAGAAAAACCCATGAGATAGAGTTCATTTTCCCATTTTAAAGATGAGGGAGTTGCTGCTCAGAAAGGATAACACAGTTAGAAAGTCAAGCAGAAAGAAAGAAAGAAATCAAAGCTGTCTTCTGACTCCAAATTCTAAGCTTTACCAGAATCAACACCCTGTTTACCAGGATCTTGTGATTGGCTTATCAGGAGAGATATTAGGAAAGAAAGTAACAGTCTGGTTTGTTTTTGAGAGAGGTCAAGACAAAAGCGAGGCCCTGGGGCTCGTGGGCCACTGGGTGGGAAGATGTACTCTTTCCCTATTCGGAACTAGTCCCAGCACTGTGCCCCGATCCCTGCCCTCTGCTTCCTCTGGGCTCTTCCAATGTGAGTTTCCCCCTTTTCCGATTCTCTAACCTCCCCCTCCCCATGGGCAAATCCCCTCCAGATCTAAAGACCAAAATTAAAAATCTACCCTTATCTATATTGCTCTCCTACCCTTCAGAATAAGGTTTTCAGAAAAGTAGATTTTTATCACATTTCACCGTCCGCAATTACTCTTTAATGTACCACTGTATGGTTTTGCCACCAGTCTCACTGGAAGGTGCTCAGGTTACCCCAGCCATCTATTTGCCAAATCCAGGGGACTTTTCAGGTGTCTGCTTTACTCTTCGGGGCATTTCTCACTGTTGACCATGGTCTCTATTTTGAAATTTATCCTTCCACAGCTCCTAGTACGTGGCTGCCTTTGGTTCTCCCACCATTCACTTAGTCTCCTTTATAAGTGCCACTTCTATTCTCCAAGCTCCCCGCAGGAGAACTCTCAAGGGAGGAGCACCCCCGACACCCAATTCTATGTCTATGGCCTAGAAACCTCATCTGAGCTCCTGTCTCATTGGACCTCCCTGAGACACCTCAAACACACTGCATCAGGTTGTAGTCATCACCTTCATCCGAACCTGCTTCTCCACCAGCTACGCAAGCCGGGAAACCAAATGTTATCAACAGAAAAATGTAATAGTGAAAAAATTAGTGGAAGACCCCTGGGTTTAAAGGGAGGATAACTTTTTTATGACATCTACTTGGGGAGAGAGCTTCACCTAAAGATTTTCAAATTTATTTTATCTTTTTGTTTTGTAAAAGTTTCAAACTTATAAAAAAGTTGTAAAATTAGTACAATGAACTCTCATATATCCTTCACTGAGATTCACCAATTGCTAATACTTTGCCACATTTGCTTTATCTTTTTCCTTCTATAACTACACTATTGCTGTTGTCGCTAAATCATTTAAGAGCAAGTTGCAGACATTCATTCCTGAATACTGTAGCATTTATCTTTTAAGAAGAAGGACATTCTCTTACAGGGAGCAATGATCATTCAGAAAATTTAATGATGACATAATACTATTATGGAATAGGCAGTCCTTATCCAAATTTTACCAGATGTCCCAATGATGTCCTTTATAGCAATTTTATTTTGCATCAATAGCGAATTTTTTGTGTGTGAATAGAGAATCATGCCTTGCATTTAGCTGTCATCGTTCCTTAATGTCCTTTAATCTGGAATGGTTCCCCAGCCTTTCTTTGTCTCTTCTGACATTAATGTTTTTGAAAAATGCAGGCCAGTTGCCTTGTGGCTTGTGCCTTAATTTGGGCTTGACTGCTAATTTTTTCATAATTAAATTCAGGTTATACATTTTTGGCAGAAACATTAGATAAGTGATGTTATGTCCTTCTTAACCTATTTTACCAGGAATCATAAGATAATAGTTTGTCCCATTGTTGGTGTCACTTAGCCACAGTGTTGTCTGCTGTAAAAGTACTTGTTTTCCTCTTGTAGTTAATAAGTAATCTGTGGGGAGAAATTTTCAGGCTGTGTGAATATACTCACCCTCAACAAAATTTCACCCAATGGTTTTAACGTTCCTTGATGATTCTTATCTAAACCAAATATTACTATGATAAGGTTGCAAAATGGTGATTTTCTAACTCTATTATTCATTCTGCATTTACTAGTTGATGTTCTGTTATAAAGAAAAGCTTTCCCATCATTCTTATTATTTGTTTGTTTTTTCTTTTTTTAATATCATTAAGGACTCATGGATTCTTATTGGGTTTTTCCCCCAAAGGGATATAATCCATTCCTGTCATGATTCTTTATTCTTTTTGCTTGTTTGTTTTTTACTCAATGATTTGGCTGATAGAAGTCCCTTCAAGCTTCTTCCTCTTTTTAACAGGACCCATATTTTTATTTTTTTAAAGCACTTCCTTATTTTCTGGCCCCAAAAAATGTTCTAGTCTTATCTTGTACTTATCTTGTATTTTAGAATCAGCTATTTTTAAAGGGGAACGATATTTGGACACCAAGATCTAGGTGCTAGGTGTGCTCACTGTTTCTGGGGTAGCATTTCATCTAGCTAAGAAAGATATATGCATGTACCTGGATATTATTTTTAATTTTTAAAAATTGTGATCTTATATTGATCCCTCTAATTCTAAGCCAATATCACAAGTTCTTCCTTATTTCTCCCGATTCCATAAGTTATATCTCCCTTCTCCCACAGCAGGAAACCTGGCTCCCAGAAGCATCACTGTAATTACTCGTTTGCTCAATCCTAAAATGCATACAGAATAGTCTCAGAATCACCACACCCACATCACTACCAAAACAACACTTAGTTGTCTATACTTCTTTTTGCCTTTAGAGCGAATGCAAAATTTGCATTCATTCTTTTTTCCCCTTCTGTGTAGTTCCGTCATCCATTTGATATGCTGTTAGTTTAATTTGTCTCTGTTTTTATTCAATTCTAGGCTCCTCTCCTCAGGCTTGTTGATTTAATTTAATGTTTTAAATATGCAAAACACTAGTATGCTTCCAACAGCCAAAACAATGTACAAAACAACGTACACTCAGAGGAGTGCCACGCTTGCTTCTGTTCTTTCTACCCCACTCTAGGTAAGCAACTCTATTAGTTTCTGGTTTATCTTTCCTAAGTTTCGTTTTTGCAAAAAATGAAAAAAAAGGATACACATGTGTATATTCTTATTTCCTCTTCTTTCCTACAGAATAGTCAGCGTACTAAACATGTTCTTCTCTGCCTATGGAGTTTGATCAAGGAAGGCTCTGTAAAAAATATAATTTGAAGCTTCTACCTATTTCTAGGGGTGGGGGGAAGCCAAGAAAAACAACTTAATGGTACTTTTTGAAAATGGAAAAGGTGGCGTAGGCCAGTGGTTCTCAAAGGATGATCCTCGGACCAGCTTTATAGCAGCTGTGGGAACATGATAGAAATGCAGATTCTCTGGGCCCACCCCAGACCTGCTGAATCAGAAACTCTGGGTCCCAGCAACGTGTCATTTAACAAGAGCTCCAGATGATTCTGGTGTGTGCTAAAGTTGGAGAACCACTGCTCTAGGCTAGTCTAGGGAGGAGGAAGTTGAGAGAATAACATCTACCTTTCACTGAGTGCTTACTTTGTATAGGACAGATGTAAGTATCTTATATATGTGTATTCTTCACATAGTCCTCACAATACCCCAGCCAGTAGGGGCTATGACCATTTCAAGTTTACAGACAGGGAAACTGGTACAGAGAGGCTGAGCAACTTCTTAAAATCACACAGCTAGTAAGCAGTGAAGACCAGATTTGAACCTTGGCAGACTGGTTTTAAAACCCATGGGTGTAGCCATTACTCTATACTACTTCTACCTTAGCATCTGATAAAAAAAGGAGCTAAATTTCTCTCCATAATAGCATTACAGACTAGCTGCCTGGGGGACAGTACATGAGCATCACTGAACTGGGAGAGTTGAGGGAAATGTTTGGTTAGAAGGAAGTGAAGCAAGTCCCAGGAAATGGTGGTAGGCCAGGGCTCCGTGGAAAAGTTGGGAATGTCACCAGTGAGGCAGTCGCTGTGGTGGGGACAGCTGAAGGCCATTGTTTCCCATCTTACATTTTGCTGCAGCCCCTCCTCCCCACCCCCTAACCTTCAGGAAGGGTTTATTACACACAGTGATGCGTTACGGGGATTGGAGGCTTGAAGGTGGAGGGGTGGGGTCTGGGATACCTGTGGACAGCAGTGTGGAGAAAGCTCAGCAGCTGCAGGGCACCAGGTGGTGGGCAGGGAGACAGGATTCACTGGGAATAGGAACTTAGCATCCAAGTTCTCCTGAAGAGAATTTAGCAAAGCCACGAGACTCGCCAATGGAGCAACAAGGCAGATATCATCCAGAGGCAGTAAAAGAAATGCTTGCCCATTTCCCAGCCCTGAGCACTGGTGGAAGAAGGCAAAGGCAGAGAGCAGGAGGAAAACGGCACGTGAGGGTCTCTATATTCCTCATCTGGAAGTGAACTGGGGACGACTCATTAAGTCTCTTAAGAGATTTATTGCCCTTTCTCATGTAGGTCTCCGGGGCAGCTCCCACAAACCTAATTGTGTGGTGTGGTGTGGTGTGGTCCAGCTTTTGAATGGATGCTCAGTGGAAAGTCAGTGGATCTACCACTGGGTCAGCTGTGGCAGGGTGAGGTGACCCTCACAGTAGAGGTAAGGAGTAGCTTGTCAAGGCGACAGGCTGGAGAGCAAATGTGGCAGAGACCTGGGTTTTGCAGCCAGCAGATGCGGAGGGGAGGCCAAGCTGGCTAGGGGTTAATCCCAGGATCTGACAGAGGCAAGAGAGAGAACAGGCTCTGAATGACACTAGCACAGACTTCGCCAGCACCCAGGAGAACAAGAGGCATCTCTCTGGAGGCCGGACGAGGGAGAGGACACACAGCCTGAGAACCTCAACTCTTCCCCCCTGCCTCATGTCCTGGAAATGACACCTCCTCCCTACAACCAGCCATAAACCTGGATGCTAATTTTGGAACCAAAATGGTGGCGGGGGTGGGGGGTGGGGGGTGCGGGTGTCCTTCTGAAAGGCCAGACATTTTGCTGGCGATTCTGAGCATTGCCTGATTGAGAATATTTAAAATATTGGATTGAGTGGAGTTTAATGGTATATGGGACATTTAGTTAATTTTCCCACTAGCAGTTGAGAGTTTGTAAAGATAAGAGGATCATGACAATATTAAACATGTTCTCTTTTTCCTGTATACTTAATGAGAGTTTAATTTTGCCCCTCCACCCCACACACATATTTATTCATGTGACGAGTTGTTTAGTTCCTGCCTTCCTCACTAAACATAGGGACTGTCATTTTATTCCCTGCTCTAGCCCCGGTGCAGGAGAACAGGGACTTGTTTACCTTAATCCCTGGGGTGTCTTCAGCACCCACAGTTCCTGGCATATGATATGCACTCGATAAATATTTTTTGATGTTGAATTTTGCTCATGACTGCTTTTAGATGAATTAATCAATAAAGGAAAAGAGACAATCAGGTGCAAGGGACACTCGTCAGTGGTTTCCCTGGCTATGGATTAACAAGCAGAGACAATGAGGATTCCACAGCATAAAGGTACATTTCTATGGAATCATTATATAATACAACATTTTCAGACATATAGGGCTTGAGAATAACACTTTGCATGTGTACAGTGCTTTAGAGTTTGCAAAGGGCATTCAGTGTATTATATCATTTGATTCTTTCAACAGCCCTATAAGACAGGTCAGGCATATTAATATTTATTTTGTAGATCAGCTAACTGGGGTCCAGAGAGATTAATTGACTAACCCAAGGTCTAATGCATAGGAATCAGCAAAGCCAACATTAGAATCCAGTGTTTCTTGCTCCCAGTTCGTCGGGCCACACGGTAATGGCCAGACAGATGTTTGGGGTACTGGCCAGGAAACCAGTGAGGAAGGTGCCCTGAGTGCTCATGTGTCATTCCCTTCCAGGGTGCTGATCAGAATTGACCAGTGTTTAAAGCCCCCTGGAGGGGAGAGAAGTAGTGCTGCCAATGAGGAGAACGTTTTAGCTAAAGCATTCTATCTCCTGTGATGAGGTGAGTATGTCAGCTTCACTTCACGCTCATTCAAGGTGGTCAACGTGGGGCAGCTGTTCCAGGGCAATAGGAGGGGTGGAGTTGGCTGGATTCCTCCTCTCCGACCTACACACAAGGAAAGGAACGTGACTCGATTTCTCTGTGTCCCCAAAATTGTGCCATGAAAGCATGGTTCAGTTTTCTCAGCCAGCCTGCATTTTTAAGAGAAGGCCTCATGCCCTTGCTTTGCAGTAGGGCTGGGAGCTGCCCGAGTAAGGGGGACTGTAGGGAATGGAGGAGGGATCTTTCCCTTTTTCACTGAGGAGGCTGCCTAACTAGTTCTGTCACCAGCCTGAAGCTGAGAACCTAGGCAGGCGTCAGTGTCCTGTCTAATCCTGGCACTACCCAGACAGCCCTCACAGGGGCAGTGTAGCCTTAATTAGTGGATGCGTATCAACCAGCAGCATGGAGATGTGCAAAGTAGTGGCACTGCCTAACTAGGGTGCAGCATCGTGCCTGGGCCCTTTGCAGATGACCTTTAGCATTTCTGCATTAGAGTTCAATCAGGACTCCTGCCTTTCATTCATTCATTCCATTTTTGTGTCCCTTAACAGCCGTGCATTGAAAGCTTACCACGCGTAGGAGCTCTACAAGAGGTGCTGGGCATACAAAGATTTTTTTTAAATAATAATTTATGTCATGCTCCAAGACTTCTGGGAGCTCGATGCTGAGTGAGAGACAGATTTGAAAATAATAAATACCATGTAACCGTGATAAGTGCTTAGCATAGTAGTGATGGGCATAAAGTGTTGTGTGATATAAGACAGAATTCTTCAGGTCTCAGCTTAAAAGTGGCTTCCGGGAGGATGCCGTCTCTGGCCCTTAGACCAGGTTATGTACCCCTGTTCTGTGGTGTCTCAGATCCCTGTACTTCTGTTGTAATACTTAGCACACTGTATTGTTATTCCTTGTTTAATTGCCTATCTTTCCTGATAGATGTTAACAAGCTACTCAAAGATAGCGGCCATTTCTGTATTGTTCCTCACTACATCCCTGACACCTATTAGAAAGGCTGGCTCACAGTAGGTGCTCCGTAAACGCTTGCTGAATAAAGATTAATGGAGGTACAGGTGTTCCATGACACCTCAAGTGCACGAAATATCATATCCTTATTTTTCTAAATCAAATCAAATATCAAATTACCAAGATTAGTAACAAGTCCAGTATTAGTTTTTAAATTTCCTTCCATCTACTATGGATCATACCAAAATCCCAGAGTATATGCAGTTGAGGAAAACAGAAGTGAAAGGCCTCTGGCCCTTACCAGGCAGCAGAGGTTGAGCTGTGATCTTTTGCTACCCGTCAGCCTTGTTCCTCTGGGTGAGTTATAGCATAGCGACACCTCTCACAGGAGTCCTTCTACCCCTGCCAGCAGCAACCCCCCATCTAAGGCCTGCCCTCTCCAGCACTGTTTGCAAGTGGTGCACAGGTGCAAAGTGAAGCCCAGAACGCACTGGACACCCCATCCTTCCCTGTTCCTGGGAAGTCACCTCCAGGCTGGGGCCACTCCCCACTTTCCCACCCAGCACCAGCCTCTTCCCCTTCCCCCTTGGATAACCATTGGAAGCACCTTGGTTGCTCGCCTTGCTGTTGCCCTAGGAGGGGGAGATAAAGATAATTTCCAAATTAATACTGAGGCATTCACAGCTTCAAAAAGACAAGACAGCAATGAATTCTCAATAACTCTCCTGTTACTAAATGAATGAATGTGTATTTTCGTGGAAGAACCTTTTTAAGGACATTCCATATTTCTGTCTTGAGGTAACTGAACTTCTGTAAGTCAAAACAAGGAGTGCTATGCAAATGTAGAGCATTGATGCTATCAACCAGTGATTTATGTCTTCTACAGCCAGAGGAGAGGTGACGTGATAAATGATCTCTCTGGGGTCCTTTTCAACTCTCCCGTGACAGTTTTGTTTTCTTTTTCTTTTCTTTTCTTCCTCTTTTTTTTTTGCTAAAACTGTCCCTCAGCCATCCATTATTCTGGAATGCTTTGTACTCCCTTAAAAAAAAAAATCCATCCTTTAGTGTTGTCTTCTTTTCCTTTCTTTCTTACTGGTCTCTAATTCCAACCTAAGACTCTGAAGTATTCAAGGCAAAACCACTTGTGAGGGGAATAGACTTTATGGGTCCCTTTTGATTCTAAAATTCCATGATTTATCAAAATTTCTACATGTGGATGACAGCAAATCCTTGATTTCTCCTCTTCTCATTGAATCATTCATCTGGATAATATTTATTTAGTACCTATTCTGTGTAAGACACTGTTCTAAGCATTTCTCATGGTTATAATTGCCTACAAAAATACTTACTTAACATTCTGCTAATACCTGAAATTTAGCAGACTGAGTTTTAGCTCACAGTCCTCTCCGCCCCCACAACCCCCCACGGACAAGTTTTTATTCGGTGCCCCACTCACCTGCTGCTACATGCTTTCCCTGCTTTATCTTGGTGTGCTTGGATACCTTAACACCTCCGCTTCTGTGTCAAGGTTCTCACCTGTTACACTGTTGATGGTGTTTATGCTGTTTGTTAGAGGAGAACAGTCAGAAACTCCGAGATAAAACAGTGGGAAACAGAGCACTGAGATAAAAGTAACGGAATGAAAACCCAGTGAGACGCAAAATAAAATAAAAATGTTGATCTCATGAAATGTGACCTGTTCTTTCTCTTGCCAAAGAACTAACAGTCTTGAACTGGCTAAGGACAGAGCTAAATCTGGGGCAATCATTCAGGCTTAATTCACACTTTGTTATTGTGTGTATAGAGGGGCAGCTTCATTTTAAATAGAGGTGGGCCACCAATGTGCAATTTGTACTCTGTTTCTCTCATGATACCATTCAAGCGATTCCTTGCTTCTGTTTTTCTGGAAACTGCCCCGCTCCCCCTTTTGTTGAATGTATGACTCACGATTCATATAGTTTAGTATGAGTGGTCACTTTGTAGACTGTGACCCTGTTCTCGAGTCATAGCTTTTAAGGACAGGGAAGCTATCTGGCCTGGGAACTTTAGAACTAGGTCTGGGAAGCAGAGAACGGTTTCTCCTGCTTTCTTATAAAACGCAGGAGCAGCGGGCAGTTCTTGGGACTGTGAGAGTAAAAATGACACAGAGGTAGTAGTAACGTTGCTGAGCCCCCGCCGTGGGTCAGGCACAGCTGAGAGAGCTGAAGTATCACATTTTGACTTCTCACGTGCGTTTCGTAGACAGGGCCTGAGGCACGGAGAGCTTCAGTAACCTGCCCAAGGAGAAGCGGCAGTTAGTGGATTTGGGACCATCAACCCAAGGATTCTGGCTCCAGCCAGGGTCTGTGTGCATAAGCACCGCGCTCCATAACCTCTTGCGCTCGGAAACCAGCTTTCTGGAGCTTGAGGTCACCAGCTCCTGGCCTCCTTTTTCATCTGATTACAGCCTCACTTTAATTGGAACTTTCTTCCTCCAATCTTGGTTTTTCCCATTTGGAGTACGATTTTGTTCCCCCTCGCTCACGGAAACACTACCTCCAATTACTCTGGGGAAAAACCCCATGACTTTCAGGTTGAGGACAGCTCCCCTGTGGAAGTGGGACCCAAACAAAGCCTTGGTAATGTGGCAAATGGAGAAATTTTATTAAGAAAAACTTTTTCAGTGAAAAAGGTGCGTAAATCATAAGTGCATATTTTAATGGATTCTCACAAAATGAGCATAGCTGTGAAACCAGGTCAAGATATAGAATGTTACCAGCACCCCAGAAGACCCCCTCCTGCCCTCTGCCAAACACTATGCCTCCCTCCTACCCCAAAGCGAACCCACTTCAAAAGTCTACATTAGCTTTGCCTAGTTTTGGACGTCATGTGAATGGAATCGTGCTTTATGCATTCTTTTGTATCTGGCTTCTTTTGCTCATTATTAGCTTGTGAGATTCACCCATGTGGTTTGGTGTAGCTGTGTTTTGTCCACTTTCATGGATGTGTAGCATTCCTTTGTGTGAGTATGCCACAATATATCGATCAGTTCTACTGTTGATGGGCATTTGGGTTGTTTCCAGTTGGAGGCTACTATGAATAGTGCTGCTATAAACGTTATTGTATTCAGTCAGGAATTGGTGTAGAATATGAGCTTAATATATTGAGTGAAACATGAGTAGTACATTCGTTAAGAAAGATTTATTATACCAAACCCATAGCTAATTATTTGCAGTACATATATTTATGCTTAAGTATTAGTAAGAACTCTATAATTCATTTTGAGGGATAAAATGAATAATTATGCCAATGATTGATATTAATTATAATAGGCAGATTCCCAACTCAACAAGCAGAAAACTTTTGAATCTGCTTCTATCAAACTGGCTGTGTGATCTTTTAAAGGCAGATGACTTTGAATAGCTGACTTGTTTTCTTTTCCTTTTGTGGTTTTTAATTAATTAATTATTCCTGATTAGCACTACATCTTCAACATCCCCTGATAGAAACCACTTCCACTGATAAGTAAAAATCAAAACTTTCTCCTGCAAACCTAATGTTTAGTGATAGAATCTTGAGTCATCAAAGAAAAGACAAGGCCCTAGACACTCGAATAGTAAACCCCCCCACACACACACAGACACACACAACCATGTTCTTTTTGCTTTTATTTTTTAAAATTTTCTTTCTTTCATTTTTTTTGGGGGGAAGGTATATTAATGAGAATAAATGGCTATTAGGAAGATATTGAAAATATTACAACTTAGTAACCTATGAAATTTCTTAATATCTTTTTGACAAGACGATCTCCGCCAGATTTTGTATTTTTAAAAAATTATCTCAGTATTCTAGGTGTTACAGGTCAGAAGGAATATGTTCTTATAACAAAGATACTTCATTTTACAGTGAGAGGCCATTGTCTTTCTGCTGGGATTATCACACTGATAGAATGTTAACCTGGCTAACAATAAATCATATTACATGAGAATACTCCTACCACTTTAAATTTATGATTTAAAACATCATTTTATTGTTAAACATAAGCTACATTCATACAAGTACATATATGTACATTGTTACATGTATTCATGAAGTGAACATCCTATAGTCACTCGCAGAATAAGAAATTGAACATTACCAGCATTCCAGAGCTTCCCCCCAAACGTGTCTTGCCCTGATCACAAACTTTCCTTTTTTCCAAAGGTAACTATTATCCTATCTTTAATGATAATGATACCATTACTTTTTAAATAGTTTAATCATTTATATATGCATCCCTACACTAGATAGTTTAATTTTGCCCACTTTTGAACTCTATTTCAATGGAATATATTATATACATTCTTTTGTGTCTTTGCTTTGTTACTCAGTATTTTTTGTTTGATTTGTCTGTGCTGTTATATATAGATATAGTTTGTTATATTTATTTTATTTTATTTTATTTGAAGTAAAATATTCAATTTTGTATCTATATTACAATTTATTCAATTTTACTGTAGATGGACATCTAAGTAGTTTTCAGTTTGGACTAACAGAAGCATTCAGCTAACTTACATTTCATGTAATTACAAATATGTTTGGTTTTAAATTTATCATCTTATTTTGTGCTTCTGTGTGTCCCACCTATCCTGTTTATTATTCTCACTTTTTCATTTTTTATTATTATTATTTTTTGCATTTGTATTTTTCCTGTAACTTCAACCTCTGTAGTACTTTTTGGATTATTTTTTATTATTCTGTTTTTTTCTTCTACTAGCTTAGCAGTTCTTTAAATATTACAACATTTACACTTAAGTTATCAAACTCCAAAATTAATCAATATTTTGCTCCCTTCATAGACAATATTAGAACCTTAGAACATTTTAACCCAATTTTCTCACCCACCCAACTTACATGTCATTGTTGTCATGTATTTATGTATTTAATTCTTTCTTTACTTTTAATCTAATAGTATACTATTATTGTTTTAGCTATACTCACTTATCACTGTCTTTGCTCTTAATTTATTCTTGCTTCTCAGACCTTCTATCTGGTATTGCTTCTCTTCTGCCTGAAGTATACTGTTTAGAATTTCCTTTAGGGAGAGTCTGGTTGTGTTAAACCCTGACAGGTTTTCTTTTTATAAAAATATTTATTTTCCCCTCATTTTAGAAACAAAGTTAAGTGGGTATAGTATCTAGACTGGCAGTTATTTTCAATACACTGAAAATATTCTGTCTTCCATTTTTGTGGTGAGAAGTCAGGTTTTGGTCCAACTGTTGCTCTTTTAAAGGTAATATTTTACCTATGTCTGTTTTTAAGATTTTTTTCTGTCTTTGGTACTCTGCATCTTCGCTAGGATTTGCCAATGATGAATTTATTTTTATTTATAATTCCTGAGATTGTTTATGCATCTTGAAACTGTGTATTATTTTCTTCAGTTTTTAAAAATTCTTAGCTATTATCTCTTCAAATATTGCTCATGGCCCCACTTTCTTGTTCTTTTTTCTGGAATTCCAATTAAATGTAAATTAGACTTTCCCACTTTACTCTTCATGTCTCCCAGCCTCTCTCACGTTTTCCATCTTTTTGTCTTTGTGTGCTTCATTCTTATTAATGTCTTCAAGTGTATCTTCCAGTTTACTAATTTTATCTTCAGCTGTTTTCAATCTGCTGTTAAATCCATACAAGGAGTTTCTAATATCAGTTACCAGATTTTTTTTTTTAATTTCTAGAAGTTCTATTAGTTCTTGTTCAAATATGTTAGGTCACTTTTCATAGTTTCTGTTCCCTGGAGATATGTTTTAAGTTACCCTTTTATTTCTTTAAAAATTGTCAATATAATTTTATTATCTCTATTTGATAATTTCAATATCTGAAATCATTGTTGTCTGTTTCCTTTTTGTGGGTCTAATTCATGGGACCTTGTTTCCTTGTATGTTTGATTATTTTTGACCCTATGCTGGTCATTGTTCTTGAAAAATTATTTCTGGGGATTCTTTGAGACCTAGGATGAAGCTGTTTTCCTCCAGAAAGGATATGAAATTGCCCCTTCCTAATGGCTAGGGGTTTACCAGCTTAGGACTACTTTATTTTTTTATTGACAAATCATAATTATATACATTTATGGGGTACAATGTGATGTTTTGATATATGTATGTGATGTGGCATAAATAAATCAAGCTGATAAACATATCCCTTGCCTAGGTTACCTAAAATTTTTTATGGTGAAACATTTGAAATTTACTCTTTTAGTTATTTTGAAATACATTATTATTGACTGTAGTCACCCTGGTGACTCAAAATCTCAAAAGCTATTCCTCCTGTATCTGAAACTTTGTACCCTTTGATCAGCAACTCACTGTTCTTTTGCTCTTTACTCACCCCCAGCCTCTGATAACCATCATTCTACTCTCTACTTCTATGAGTTCAACTTTATTAGATTCCACATATAAGTAAGATCATGGGGTATTTGTCTTTCTGTGCCTGGCTTATTTCATTTAGTATAATGTCCTCCAGATTCATCCATGTTGTCATAAATAATAGGATTTCTCCCTCTTTTAAGACTGAATATTCTTCCATTGTGTATATATACCACATTTTCTTTACCCATTGATGGACACTTAGGTTGTTTCCATGTCTTGGCTACTGTGAATAATGCTGCATTGAACATGGAAATACAGACATCCCTTTGATATATTGATTTCAGTTCCTTTGGATATATAACTAGAAGTGGATTACTGGGTCATGTGGTAGTTCTATTTTTAGTTTTCTTGAGAACCTCCATACCATTTTCCATAATGGCTATATTCTTTTGCATTCCCACCAACAATGTATATAAGAGTTTCCTTTTCTCTGCATCCTCTCCAATGCTTGTTGTCTTTCATCTTTTTGATAAAAGCCATTCTAATAGATGTGAGGTGATATCTCATTGTGGTTTTAATTTGCATTTCCCTGATAATTAGCGATGCTGAGCATTTTTCATGTGCCTATTGACCATTTGTATGTCTTCTTTTAAGAAATGTCTGTTCAGTCCTTTGCCCATTTTTAAATTGGGCTATTTGTTTTCTTGCTATTGAGTTATTTGAGTTCCCTATATATTATATTTTGGATATTGACTGTTTATCAGATATATGGCTTACAAATATTTTCTCCCATTCTGCAGGTTGTCTCTTCACTTTACTAAATGTTTCCTTTGCTGTGCAGAGCTTTTTAGTTTGATGTCATCCCATTGGTCCATTTTTGCTTTTGTTGACTGTGCTTTTGAGAGTCTGGGACTACTTTAAACTAAATTCATGTCATGGGGTATTTTGTACCACCTAGGTGAAATAAATCTGGCTACAAAACTTTGTGAAGGGTGATTACCCTGGGCCTGATCTCTCCTTCCTCCCCCACCACCACATATTCACATTCTGATCAGTGCCAAGGCAACCTTCTCTGCATCCTCTAAGGAGAGTGATGAGGATGGATTTGCTCTGGTTCACAATTATTCTGAAGGTATACTTTGGCATTCCAACTTAATGTTGGGGCAGTCTCCCTTTAGATCCCACACTTTGGACATGCTCTGGGACTCCACGACACATTAAAAGCATAAGTCAAGTTTTTCTGGACTGCTAAATATCCTTAAGAAAAATGTAGCTTTCATGCTCTGCCAATCTCTCTGGGTTCCTGTTTTCTCATAGATTTGGTCTGGTAATTCGTTACAACCTTGTCAACTCTTTAATTAATTTAAATAAAATTTAACAAGCATATCCAGCATTTTTAGTTGTTTTCAGTAGTAAGGTTAGTATAAATAACCTATCACTGAAAGAGATTTCTAACATCACCACAAATTTCTTGCATCCTCATGTAAGCCCCTTTGTAAAATGTCTTTGTCAATTTTCCCATCAGGAAGTGGAATCTATTTTTCCAACCCTTCAATCTAAGCTTGGTATGTGACTTGTTTTGGCCAATGGAACATAACTAAAAGAAATGGAAGTAGAGACTTGAAAAGGAATTTTGCATTGGGCCTTGCCCTCTCTTGGCACTCTTGGGAACTCTGTGATTATTACCATGTAAATGCGCCTAAGCTAACCTGCTGAATATTGAGTTACTTCCATCTCCCCTGCCAACAGACAGCCATCATCAGATGTATGAGTGATCCCATCTGTATAAGTGAGCCCAACCAACACCATGTGAAGAACGGACAAGCCATCCCACCTGAACCCAGCCCAACCTGCTGACCCATAGAATTGGGAGCAAATGAATGACTAATGTTTTAAGTTGCTTAGTTTTAAGATGACTCGTTAGGGTCATAAAAGCTAATTAATATACCTTCTGGTGTCTGAAAGGGAAATTCCTAATTTTAATTTTAAAAAATGTTCAATAAGTACCGGATGTTTACCATAGAAAAATTAAATATATCAAAAGAAGAAAATTTTAAGAACGCCTAAAATTATGCTACCCAGAAATAACCACAATTGATGTTTTGATATATCTGTCTGAGTTTGTGTATGCACTCTACAGTGGCCTATGGCCCATCTATTCTCTATGATCCTCCTCACTTAGAAGCTCAGTCTCTGAGGCAATGTATGATATTTCATTCAACCACTTACCTCATGTGTTTTACCTGTCGGATTGTATATTCATCTTACTTTGCATCTCTGGGTCTAAATGTTTGCTTAATTAGTAATTAGAATTATAGCCAGCTACCTGACACCACCAATCCCTCATTCTTCAGGCTGTATCTCGCCCTTTGGGTCCTCTTCCCTTTTGGTTTTCTCCCCTTGAAAGCTAAAAGTCAGAGTCCCTTTATCCAGATCTTAATGGCATGAACATTTTGGCTGTTGGGAAGCCCACATACTGTGGCTTACCCTGAAACCTCACCTTCTAGTGACAGCCCTGTTGCCTTTTTATGAATTCTTGGGGATTTATATTATCCTTCACACAAGCCAAGGAAGCTACATGGGTCTAGTGGGCACCTTCCCAAAATAAAGGAACCTGAGAGGGTAATTTTTTTGACTTTGTTATTTACTTCATGTGATCTTTATTGAGACCATTATACGCTCCAGGTAATTCTGTTAAAAGAAATCTGACTCTGACTCCCTGCTTGTTCCTTAAGCACTGATGAATCAGAAGAGTGAGATTCAGCTTTTAAATGTTGCTATTTTAGAATTGAGAAGATATTTCTTAAGCCTCCATCTGGGCATATTGTTGGGCAAGGCAATGCAATCACTGTAAAACAGTCCCCTGACCTCTGGCTTTGAAATTGCGTATAGGATGCCAGAGAATAAAGAACTCTTTTTCCTCTGCATTCTTATGTTCAATCTGAATCACACTATTATAGTCTATTATAAGTACATGATTTGGTTGATCTATTACTTTCTTATTCTTTCAAGGTGTTTCATCTGTGCATGTTTTAGCTTCCTCGTGTGGCTAGTGGCTGCTTAGTAGAGAGCACAGTTCCAGACCATTGATTTTGCTCAGGTGTCTGTGAAAGACTGAAAGTGAGGGGAACTTGAGGGATGGTCACTGGTGGAGACTATTGCAGTAGTCTAGGTTTGAAGGGTCATAAAGACTTAGGCCAGGCTTAGAGCAGTGGGCATAAAAAGAAAGGCAAACATTCATTACCTGATTGAAGGACAATCATTTAGAAAAATGCTTGAAAGCTGGGAGTCAAGAGGAATTTATTCAAGCATTGAAAGAGTTTCAGCCAAAGTTTAATCTCTAGAATCATAGTTTCTTAAAATAAGAAAAGTTTTGGAAATACCGACTTTAGGAAACATATTGTTATACTGTGAGTCTAACATGCTAAAGAGATTTTAGCATGTTAATGTGCTTTGTCAGCCTGCAAGAGTGGGATAAATTAGGCCACATTCTCCCAAGTTTGTTTGACTATGGAATTCTTTTGGGGGGAACATCTCTTAGTATTAGTGTTCTCATACTAAATGGAGCACATTTTGAGAAAAAAGAAAACAGTTAAGATGGTAAGGACTTGCTAATGAGGTGCTAGCCTAGACTCAGAGGCTAAGAGAATTTTCAGATGGTATTTAAATGTTTCCAGAGAAGGTACTTTTGATGTTATGGTAGATGCTGTGAGACAACACCCAGATGTCTCCTTCAAGATCAAGGAACTCACCAACTTTGAGTAGTGTTGCCTGCTAACAGCTTGCAGGCCTTTTCCAGAGATTGCACTCAGTTGAAGGTAGATGCTTTGCTCAAATTTATGGCTCCTCCTCAGAAGCAGCCCACATCTAGTCAATATGTGAGTACAAAGGCCCATATGTACCTTGCTTTGATTCAGATCGTCTCTGAAGGGCCATCCCCATTCAGACCCAACTTTCAGTCAAGGAACCCATTGGATGAAGGAGAGGTCAAGTCCCCATTAGGAAGGAACCTGCAACACTATGGCAAGTGTATGAGAGTAATCATTCCCCCAGTCCTTCATCAAAGGGATCTACAGTCATTTAGTCAGGCTACTTTATACTGAAAGGACAATACCCAGACATTCCAAGGATTGTTGGACACTCGGTCTAAGTTGGCATTGATACCCACATGATCAACTGAAGCCTCTGCTGCAACAATAACATCATGGCCCCTTTATTAGTTCGGGGTCATATAGGGCAAGTATAAATGGAGTCGTGATATAGGTCCCGGTTCCTGGTATGTTCACTAGCTCCATGAACCCACTCAGTGGGCATTTCCCCAGACCCAGAATATGTCATTGGAACGGACACCCTTGGTAACTGGCTCAACCTCCACATTAGCTCTTTTGCCTGTGGGGTAACAGCTATTGCAATGGGGAAAACCAAATGGCAGCCTCTGAAACTTCCTTTCTCCCTACCTAAAATTGTAAAATCAAAACAGTATCACCAGATGAGGAGACTAGCAGAGATAAGTGCTACCCTTAAAGACCTGCAGGGCAAGGGATGGTGGCCCCTATCCTATTTTCTTCGTTTAATTCACTAGTCTGGTCCCCATATAAACAGAGTCCACAAAGTGGACTATTACAAGCCCAACCAAGTGGCAGCCCCAGTTTCAGCTGCTGTGTTATTTGTGTATCTTTGCTAGAGCAGACTCACAGTTTTGAGTATGTGGTGTGAGGATATTCCTTGGGTGAATGCTCTCTTTTCCATCATTATCATGAAGGAGGAGCAGTTGAAATTCAAGTTGGGTAGATAACAGTATACAGTCTCTGACTTACGACTTTTCAACTTTACCACGGTGTGAAAGCAATATGCATTCAGTAGAAACCGTACTTTCAGTACCACGTACAACCATTCTGTTTTTCAATTTCAGTACAGTATTCAATAAATTACATGAGATATTCAACATTTTATTATAAAATAAGCTTTGTGCTAGATGATTTTGCCCAACTATAGGCTGATATAAGTGTTCTGAGCACATTTGAGGTCGGCTAGGCTAAGCTATAATGTTCAGTAGTACTAAATGGATTTTTGATTTATGATATGTTCAACTTACAATATTTTAAATGGGTTTATCAGGGATAGGTTTATCAGGATGTAACCTCATCATAAGTCAAGGAGCATCTGTATATTTACAGTCTTGCCCCAGGGCTACGTTTAGTCTACCATCCTCTGTCATAATATAGTCTGAATGGACCAAGACTGTGTGGACATTCCCAGTAAATCATATTAGTTTACCATATTTATGATGTCATTTTATTTGAGCCAGATGTACAAGTAGTGGTACCTCAGAAGAGTTGAAAGTCTTGGAAAGATACATGTTTACCAGAGAGTGGAGATAAACTCTTCAAAGATTCAAAGGATTCACATTAGTAAAGTTTTTAGGAGTTGAGTAGTCTGGGCCATGCTGGGACATCCCCTACAAAGTAAATGACAAATTATTACAACTTATACCTCCCACCATTAAGAAAGAAGCACAACACCTGGAACACCTCTACAGACTCTCAAGGCAACACCTTCCACAATGGGAAATATTATTCTAACCTATTTACTAATTGACATGGAAGGCTACCAGCTTTAAGTGGGGACCAAAGTAGAAAAAGGTATTGCAGCAGTTCAGGCTGTGGAACAAGCAGTCCTACAACTTAAGCCATACACGGCAGACCTTGTGGTATTGATGTACCCTTGGTGGATAGAGATAGAGAGGCAATGTGAAGTTTAGGACAAGCCCCAGAAGAAACTACAAAATAGAAAACTAGGGTTCTGGAGCGTTTCATGCCATCTACAGCAGAGGACTACACACTCTTTGAAAAAGAGCTATGATAGAGGCTGACCATAGGATGTAAGTGATGATGTGACCAGAACTGCTCGTCATGAGCTGGATTCTGTCAGACTCACCAAGTCATGAGGTCTGACAACCCCAAAAGCAATTCTTCAAAAGATGAATGTAGTATGTCTGGGACCAGCTTAGCATGGCCAAAGGGCACCAATAAGCTGAATGATCAGGTCATTCGGACTCCCCTGTTATCCACCACTATTGCACTGGTGCCTCTCCCTTAGCCCACACTAAGGGGGTTCTGTTATGACCTGCTGATGAAAAAGGAAATAGGATGAACTAGGTTCATTGATGAGCCAACTCAATATGTGGGTGAAGCTGAAATTGAACTGTTACTACACTATAGCCTCAATCAAGAATGGCTGTTAAAAAAAACAGCAGTGAAAGAAGATCCTCCCAAAAGGCAAAGTTCACAAAGTGTAGCTGGTCATGTGCTTTGTGTATAAAGGGAAACGTCCTGAGATATATATATATAGGATATATATGTATATATATATATATAGGATATATATATATAGGATGAGGGATGTCCAGAAAGTATCCAGCCATTGTTAATATAAGGAGAATGGTTACATGGCTGGATACTTTCTGGACAGCCCTCTTATATGTGTGTATATACAGTCATGCATCACTTAGCAATGGGAATACGTTCTGTGAAACATGTGGTTAGGCAATTTCATCATTGTGCAAATATCATGGAGTGTACTTACACAAACCTAGGTGGTATAGCCTTCCACACACATAGGCTATATGGTATAGCCTATTGTTCCTACGCTATAAACCTGTACAGCATGTTACTGTACTGAATACTGTAGGGAATTGGTAAGTATTTGTGTATCCAAACATAGAAAAGGTTCAGTAAAAATCCGATATAAGAAATAAAAAATGATACACCTGTATAGGGTACTTACTATGAATGCAGCTTGCAGAGCTTGAAATTGCTCTGGGTGAGTCAATGACTGAGTGGTGAATGAATGTGAAGGCCTAGGACATTACTATACACTACTGTAGATTTTATAAGCACTGTACACTTAGGATGCACTAAATTTATTTTAAAAAAATTTTCTTTCTTCAGTAATAAATTAACCTTAGCTTACTGTAACCATTTTACTTTATAAACCTTTAAATTTTTTTTAATCTTTTTAATCTTTTGACTCTTTTGTAATAACACCTGGCTTAAAACACAAACATATTATACAGCTGTATAATAATATTTGTATTCTTATTGTATAAGCTTTTTCTATTTAAAATTTTTTTTTACTTCTTAAACATTTTGTTTAAAACTAAGACACAAACACACACAGTATCCTAAGCCTACACAGGGTCAGTGATATTGATATATCATTGTCTTCCACCTCTATATCCTGTCCCACTGGAAGGTCTTCAGGGGCAATGACATGTGCGGAGCTGTCATCTCCTATGATAACAATGCCTTCTTCTGGAATACCTCCTGAAGGACCTGCCTGAGCCTGTTTTACAGTTAACTTTTTTAAAAAAATAAGTACAATGAGTACTCTCTAAAATAATGATAAAAATTATAGTATCGTAAATACAGAAACCGGTAACATAGTCATTTATTATCATTATCAAGTATTATGTACTGTACATAATTGTATGTAAGTTTGTTTACACCAGCAGCACCCCAAACACATGAGCAATGCATTGCACTATCATGTTACGACAGCTCTGACATCATTAGGCAATAGGAATTTTTCAGCTCCATTATAATCTCATGGGACCACCATTGTAAACACAGTCAGTCATTGACTGAAATGTTATTATATGGAGAATGACTACACACACACACACACAAACTCGTGGGCCAGCGCATAAATCTTGACCTGTTGGTCAGGGGCTTGGAAGGAAAAAGATTGGAAGGTCATGGCCCAGGAGAACTGGGAAAGAGGCATGTATATGGACTTCGGGGAGTGGATGCAAAGTGTGAAAATGTTTGCATGACATGTTAATTTACACTAGAGAACATCCATCATGGAATAGGCACTAAACTATCAAGTAGACAGCATGATTCGGCCAGCCCAGTACTGGCACACTGGGTGCATGATGAGAGGAGCCATGTTTTCAAGGACAGGGGCTGTGCATGGGCCCTACAATATGGGCTCCCACTCTCCAAAGCTGATATAGCTATTGTTGCTGTGAAGTGTCTAACCTGCCAGCAACAGGGAACAGGACCGAGCGCCCAATATGGTACCATTCTTGGAGGAGACCAACCAGCCATTTCATGGCAAAATGATTCCTTGGACCACTTTGACCCTGGAATTTCATTTTGACTAGAATTGATGTGTGTTCTGCATATGGATTTTCCTTTCCTGTCTGTCTGGCTTCAGCAAATACTATTATCTGAGGGCATGGAGTAACTAATCTATTGACATGGAATCCCACATAACATTGACCAGAGGACCCACTTTACAGCAAAGGGGTCCATATCATGGCATCCATTTGGTCCTATGTCATATTGCACCACCTAGAAGATGTTGGCCTGATGCAGGAATGGAACAGCTCTTCAAAGGCACAGTTAAGGCACCAGATTAGAGATGATGCTTTATGCATATAAGGTTTCATCCTTTAGGGCCCAGTATATACCCTAAACTTTGTATCTGTATGGCAGATAAAAGTTTTTGTATCTCAGAGTTCATCTTATTTGAGATAAACAATATACATCTTAGCAATATCAAATTGCTATACACCCATCGTGCTTCTTTATAGTGAAACAATATTGTGCTCAATAAGTATTAAAATTCTACAAATGTAGAAAGGTGTCTGACAGTGTGATAATTAAATAAAGTTTAACTCGCTATTAAAGTCACATCTACTCAGATGTTCCTAATACATAATCATTAATGAAGAAGGCTTACTACAGTCCCAAAGTGACAGGAAACGTATGTGATGGGGGTACTTACTCAGATAGGTCACTCATCCAGCAAAAAGGGCTCAGCTGGGTACCTGTTCATCTTCAGAGAATGGCTTAGTCTTGAGGCATGGGTCCTGCCTGATTATGCAGTGGCGCTCTCAACCAAAAGATGCCTAAATTGGATGTAGTCTCTGAAAATGGCATTTCCTGGGGAAGAGCCTTCTGTTTTCTACATGTTGAGCATGTGGCAAAATGACAATTAAGGGCATGAGAAATTATAATAACATAATTATAATAAAGCCACTACTTACCGCTAAGATCATTCTTTCTATCATTGTTTTCTGTTGTGAGTATAATGATTCATATTACAGTAGAAGACATTTCATTAGCTGCCCCAACACGGCTCGAAAAGGGGCCAGCATACATACCATGGGCATTGAGGACCACACAGGAGTGTTGGGTAGAAGGGAAAGAATTGCCAGAGCTAATTGGATGTACGTTGGACACCCAACTAGAGGATGCTGTAGCAGATATTCTCGAGACAGTTTGAACTCAGATCCATAGAGACTGAACATCAGTGGTAGATCTGATGCTGAGTTGAGACTGGGACTATGGGGTCATGTGCAAGAGATAAACAGGTTACAGAAGTTTATGGAGAGAAAGAGCCAGAATGAAGCAAACAGAAAGAAAGAAGCACACACATGAAAAGGCCATCAGTCTCAGTTTCCATTCTGCTAGGAGAATATAATCTATTCTAGCCAATGCCTCAAAACCATGCATAAACACACATCAAACAACCTTCACAAGGCATCTGCTTAGGTTCTGACCAATCACCACATTGAATAGATAATTATTTCCAGGACCCCATTATGACTGTCATGGGACATAGGCACTTTTGCCTTCATAGGTCCCTTCTTCCATAAAAAAAAAATTATAAATTATATTTTACAACTGCATTCATATAAAACAAATATAATCCAGGCTAGATTCATTATTATTATAGTCTGTTTTTCTTCTGATTTTAAGACAAATTAAAATTAAGCCATTTTCATGGGCCCTGAAAGTGTCATGGGCCATATGCACGTAGGAACACCATATTGTGTACCTAAATGGATAAGTCAACTTGGGGAATTTCTAATATCTCTGAGGATTAGGCATAGGGGACTTTTGGAGGGCACAGGTTATCATTTCAGCCCTCACCATTTCTTTTAAGAGCTCTTCAATTTTTACAAGGTGGGCTTTATATTCTTCATGTACATCGTTTAAAAATGCTTGACTTGTTTGTCAGCTGATATTTCCTGTTCCAAGTGCATCTGTAATTTGGCTGTCGGTTTTTAAGTGGTCGTCATTCTCATCCTAGAAATTGATGCATTTTACTTTCCTGTTTCCCTTAAGGAAGTACGTGACTTTGAACTGATTCACCTTAAGGACATGATTAGCTTTCCAAAATGGGACTGTCTCCTCAGAGCATCAGCTGAGGGGAAGCATTCAGAGAAGAGATAGAGAATTCATCAGAAGAAATTGCAAAGGACCCAGTGCAAAACTCACAGGGAAAATGAAATATATGTGACCAATTTATTCCAGATATGATAGATTTAGATAAAGTGACTTGGCCCCTTTTCCTGTCATGCCAGCTTCCTTGTGAATCCCATTCCACAGCCTGAAATGAAACAACCAAAAACCATTTAGCACAATTCATGGGATGGATAAATATTATAGTAAATATTAATGTGACTATTTCTCGTTAATCCCATGTATGAATAAAATAATTATAGTTTTTATTTGTTTGATAATACTTTTAAATGTTGATTTTAAGTTACATTCAGTAGTTTAACTTCCCTTTCTTAGTCCTTGACAGATCAAGTAGATCTGTCAAGCAGAGGGTCACAAAATACTGAGCGTCGCAGGTCCCTTTGAGAACATGAAAAAAGTATGACCCTTCTCCCTATAAAAAGGCTCTCGCAGATCTCCTGAAGTTCATCCACGGGTAACTCATTTGAAAAATCTTAATACAGAGAAGATAAACAATTTAATTAATGAGGTAGTGCAATAAATATAAACAGTATGTAGAATTCTGTGCCTAAGAAAATTAGAATACTACACTTTTCCTTTTCGTGTTCTCATGGGAATACTTACAAAAACCAATTATGTAGCAAGCCACAAAGAAAATCTTAATAAATTTCAAAAGGAGAATAAACATAAAATTTACCATCAATCTACTCTGTTCATCATACAATAGAGGTAGAAATTATTAACAGAAGTATGAGCAAAAAAAAATCCAACTTCCTGAAAATGTTAAAATTGTTTCCTAAGTAATTTAGATCAAAGGGAAAAATCGAGCTGTAATTACAGACTGCTTAGAAAATAGCAACAATAACACTACATATGAGACATTCGAGATACGGAAAAAGTTATATTCAGAGGTAAATTTGCCTATTTGAATTCTTTCATTGTTAAATAATAATGAATGGAAATAGGTGAATTAGACACTCAACCTAAGAAATTAGAAAAAGAGAACAAAAAACCAAACAAGGGAAACATAAGAATAGAATTAATAAAGTTTTTTAAAAGACATTAATAAATTATAAAATAAAAAGTAATAGAATTCATATTTAAATTTACATAATTTATGTATATTCAATGAACATTAGAGAAACGCTTTCACTGTTATCATCCTACTTGTGTTTCTGAATATTTGTCTTTTTCTTGTTTCTGTTAGTACTGAATGGAATTATGGTTTAGATTTTGAGGATAATAAAAATACTAATTAATATTTTTAAGCACTTTAGTGATCAACAAAGCAATGTTAAATACATTATCTCATTAAACACTTGCAACAAGTCTGGGGGTAGATGTCGGCATTATCAATCATTCCCATTTTAAAAGCAAAGAAATTGAGACTGAGAGAAGGTACCAGACCTGCTGTACAGAATCTTCAAGTTCCAGTTAATTATCTAGCCTTGGAGAATGAGGAAGGGTAAAACAAAAGTCAGTCTGTGCCTGGGAATTTTTCTATTTCTGACACTATTTTGTACATTACCCCTGTGCAGAGGGATAGAATTGCATGCTATCCTGTTTAGAATTCAGACAGTAAGTATGTTTGGGCTTAAAAACTTATTAAGAACCAGGTAACTCAAGTCAACCAGGGAAATAATATGCATCATTAACCTTGTCTTCCTGCATAGGTAAAAACTGTGAGCCTCTGAATTAGAACTTTGTTCTTCTGGTTGGGCATGAGGAGAAATAAGCCAATGAGAACTATGTTCTTCTGATGTCCCAGTGGTGCAAGAAGGGGACCAGTGAGAGATTACCCTGACTCTGGCAGACGATACTTGGGAGGTGTGGGGGCAGGAGAGCCCCATGGAAGCCCAGTAGTCGTGCCTCACCCATCCATTCATCCATTTTGCTCAGGGGATGCCCTGAGACGCAGCCTTGCCTGCTTGTGCAGCTCTCGTGGATGGGAAAGGTGGGCTTCCACTAGTCCTGGAGAAATCATCACATCCATTTCCATTAATCTCAAAAACAAAAATGCTTACCCATGAGGATAGTGTGTAGAGACAGAGGTGGAAACACGTGCCATTTGGCAATGGGTCCCATTTCTATTTATTCCTTTTGTCCATATCACCCAAATAACAAAACATTGCCCTTTCCTTTTTTTTTTTTTTAAGTGCCTTCTCTACAGAGTGCTTACTTTGGTGACAGCATATGGGTGGGTTAGGCAAAATTTTGACAGGCTGTCTGAAAATGACTTGCACTAGACCAGAAGATGTTCTGTCCACCTGCCACAGATCATACTGTTAACAAAAAGATGTGATTCTGAACCTGACATTTCCTCCACTCTTCTCCTATTCTTGAATAATTCTACCTCCAATTCAAAGCCAATCTTACCGTGGTTCTCTCGAGTCCCAGGTTCCTGCTATTGTCCTCAAATTGCTCATCACTGGTACTACATAAAGGATGCTCAAAAGGCTTCCTGTTCCCAAAATGTCTCCTCCATTCACTTCCTAAAATGCCACAGCTAGAGTCACTTAGATGAGGCAAATGGAATATAATTTTTGACTCTTGAAACAACAGAAAATTTTATAATGGAAGAGACAGGTATGATAAAATATAGAAATAGATAACTATATGACAGAAACAACAAAATTAGGATAAAAGAAAACAGAGAAAGAACATGAAAACACATTTAATAAATATGGTAGACACAAAGAATAAGATCTGCTCTTAGTCTGATGAAATAGTTAATATAGTAATCAAATTATCATGGTTTCAGAAGGTAACCTGCCCATATGTACTAAGATCCATCACATATTCATCATAACAACCAACATTGATTTAAATCCTACACTATCACAGCACAGAGAAGTCAAGGAACCTGCCCCAAATTGCACAGCCAGGAAGCAGGGGCCGCTGAGATTTAATCCCTGGTGCTCTGGCTCCAGAGCCCATTCTCAGCATCTATACTCTGTCCCTTTGATACCCTTTGACCTAATAATGCTATTCCTAGGGATTTATTCCAAGAAACAAATTCAAACCTAAAAATAAAAAGTCAAGTGCACAAAAATATTTGCACCAGCATATCTGAAACAAAAAAAAAACTAGTCATAAACTAGATGCAAAAAGGACCTAGAAGGGTTCATAATAACTGCCACCATTGATTGAGCACATATCCTTACATACCCAGCACTGTTCCTTATATACATCATACTCACAGCAGAGTAATCTTTTCTACACTATCAATGAAGAAATGGAGGCTTAGGAAGGTTAAGTCACCGGCTGAGGTTCATAAAGCAAGTGAGTGACAGCAAGAATTGAAATTCAGGCTGGTTAATTCCAAATACCCTGTTTTCAGCCTTTACTTGTCTTGTCTATAAGAGCACTGAAGAGTGCCCACATCTTTTCCAACCTGACCCTGGCCTTAACTAACTAAAAATACCTCAAGCAGAAAATCTAGACAGATGGGGCTTTGGGCAAAGCAGAACTGGAGTCAGGCCGTGCAGGTCCCTTCCACTCCCTGGAGGCAGAGTCATGGGCATTTGCCTGTGTCCCAGCAGGGCCTCCCTACACCACTTCTGAAACTATGTACTGGGGATTTGCTCTGTCAGCAGGTGTGGAGAAGGGCAATGCCTGCAGTGAAAATCCCAGAGTGTGGGGTCTGGGGGTAGGGAGGACGGGGCTGAATCCTTTAATCAAGAGGAAAAAAGGAGAGGAGGGGAGAGGAGGGGAGAGGAGGGGAGAGAAGAGGATGGGAGAGGAGAAGAGAGGAGAGCATCTACCTTTCTGAGCCTAAAGGAGAGCCCTGTCTTCCCAGTCTCCATACCATTCTGACTGTATGGGGAGAACTGGATGAAGGGTTGCCAGACCTGGCAATTAAAAACACAGGAGCCTCAGCTAAATATGAATTTCAGATAAACAATGAATAATTTTTAGTATAAGTATGTCCCATGCAACATTTTATCTTGCAATCCTAACTGGACAGTGTGTTTCTATTTTGTAAAAATGGGACTTCCACTTTCAGATTATTTGCTCACATAATGCCCTGAAGTATTTAGCTTTTCAGCCTGAATTCCTCCCTCAAGGGGCAGGGGTGATGTCTTATTCTTTACCTTGCCTCTGTGCCTAGCAAAGGGCCTGACACACAATAAGCATTCACTAAATTCATCTCAATGTATGTTGAAGTTAATGAATGATAGAGGAATTTACAATGTACAATTATAAAGTAGAATATTTATAAATAGATAATGTGTTATTTCAACATCTCTCTGAAAATTGACATCCTCTGGGAAGACTTCCCAGATGTCCATCTGTATTAGTCAGGGTTCTTCAGAGAAACAGAACCAATAGGAGATTTTATATATATATGTAGAGGGAGAAGGAGGGGGGAGGGGAGGGGAGAGAGAGGAAGAGGGGGAGAGAGAGAATCTATTATAAGAAATTGGCTGACATGATTATGGTGGTTGGCAAGTCCCAAGATCTGCAATCTAGAGACACAGAAGAGCCCATGATAGAGTTCCAGTTTCGAGTTCGAAGGCCTGAGACCTAAGAGAGCCAATGGTGTAGTTCCAGCCCAAAGGCCAGCAGGCTTGAGACCCAGAAACAGCTGATCCTTCATTTTGAGTCTGAAGGCAGGAAAAAAACAATGTCTCAGCTCAAAGTCATTCAAGCAGGAGGAATTCTCTCTTATTCTGTGGCAGGTCAGCCTTTTTGTTCTTTTCAGCCTTTTTATCTTTTTGTCATATCTTTTCAGGCCTTCAGCTGATTGGATGGAACCCACCCATTAGGGAGGGAAATTTGCTTTGCTCAGTCAAATGTTAATATCATTCAAAAACACCATCACAGACACACCTGAATAATGTTTGACCACATATCTGGGCACCCCATGGCCCAGTCAAGTTGACACATAAAATTAACCATCACCCCATCCTCAAGCAGAATTAATCATTTCCTGTGGGCTCATGTAACAGGACCCATATTTAACACACTGACTGCCACATTAGAAAAAAAATTTTTTCCTTAGGGCCATGGTGTTTTACTACAAAAACAGAATAAAACTTCAAAAACAAAATGATGATCCTTTCTAATTTAACTAAAAATTTGTTATTTTTTATTGTTTTCTGTGAGTGAGTTATATGCAACTTGAAAAATAGTTCTTGCAGCTCCCAAGGTGAAGAGATGTGTGAGTTACATATGCTTCACGAGGCCCCAGGCTCACAACTAGACTGAGTTAAATACAACTCATATGGCAGTTAATGTGTTAAGGATAGGTATGAGGCACTGGTCTAAGTACTTTAAAGTTACTCTAAGTGTTGGCTATTTTTATTTTTCTACTATAAGACTCTACTAGTATTTTTAACCCTTTATGCATGCCCCTGTGATGGCTACACCTTATTATAAGCTCCTTCAGAAGAGAAACTTAGTTTCTAGCATGAAATAAAACCTCAACTAAGAATTATTTTTTAAACAATTTTTATTTGTCCTCTTTTCTGAGTATTGCTTTTGTAGATAAGATGCATTTTGTTCAGGTCTCCTCAGTCGTGAAGGTGGCAGTGTGTTCTCCTGAACACGAAAGACAGACATGCTGCCCTGAGGACATACCATATCTCTGAATGGCAGAGGACAATTATGACCTGGTGTCTGCAGCCTGCACAAGCTGCTTCCAGATCCTGCCACTGGAATGGAAGATCATCATCCTTATTTTATAGATGCCACCTCTGAAATGAAACACTCCACCCCAACTTAAGGGCACCTGCAAAGATACACTCATTCATGGGAGACTCTTTGTGGGGTAATTCAGATCTTTGCTTCCCTCTCTCTCAAAATCTCCTCCACTGGCCCATGGTGGGGCTTGAATTCTAATCAGTAACCACACATCAGAGTAATGTCTGTAGGTGTTGTCCATGACTCACCTAAGTCTGAAAGTTTGAGGTGATTGTTAAAATTGCAGATTCATAGGCTCAAACCCAAAAATGTCATATCAGAATCTCTGGGGGAGAAAATCTTCATTTTACAAGATCCCGAGTAATTCTTATATCCACTAAGATCTGAGATCCATAGCTTTAGAATTTTTTAAAGGCTGTCATATGTTATCCCTTTTAATCCTCACATCAGTGCTTCTATTAGCCTTACTATTACTAGCCTCAATTTACAGATTAATAAATAGAGACATTGTATTAATTTCACAAAGGATGTCCTTGTGAAATATACTATATATAGTATATAGACGTCCTTCCTAATTATCACAAACTAAGTGGCTTAAAACAATACAATTTGTTCTGTTAGAATTCTGGAGGCCAGATGTCTAAAATCAATCATACAGGGCTAAAATCAACTTATAGGTAGGGCTACTTCCTTCCAGAGGATCCAAGGGAGAATCTATTCCTTGCTTCTTCCAACTTCTCGAAACTTCTAGTGACTTGTGGCTGCATCACTCCAGTTGCTGCTTCCTTCTTTACATTGCCTCTGTCTCATAAGGATTCTTGTGATTACACTAGGCACAAACATACAATCCTGGATGATCTCCAAATCTCAAGATCCTGATGCAATCATATCTGCAAAGTCCCTTTTGCCATATAAGGCAACATTTACAGGTTCTAGGAATAAGGATGTAAGCATCTTTGGGGGCATCTATTCAGCCTACCACAGGCACTAACTGACTTGATGAGATCCATAGCCGGTGAATGGCAGAGCAAGAATGAAAACTAAAGACTTTTGTTTTCAAATTGAAATTAACACATTAAACCATATTGTCCATTGACACATTATTGAGGGTTGATTGGTTTCTCAAATTAGCTTCTGTCAGCTAATTCAATCAGGAACTTGAATTGATTGGATGCATGACAGGACAATTCATAGCATAGAGAAAGGCTATGCCCAGGTGGAATGGTACAGTGAGAACCCTGGGTTTCCATGAGGCACCTTCAGGTGGGCTTCCATGAGGCACCTGGCACATCTGGAAGGATGAAGGGAATGGAGAACCACTGAAAACTTTGGCTAACCTGGGGCAGGACTCAGATGCAATGCTGCCAGCCTGTGAAACTTTTGCATTTATTAGAGATGAGCCCTCTTCAGACTTTTAAGTTGGAGCACTTAGAGATACCCAGGGCTACACAGGAGGGCTTATATTCTTGCTACTCAAACTGTAGACCCAGATCTGTAGCACCAGCAGCACCTTGTTAGAATGCAGAACCTCAGGCCCCACCCTGACCAACCAAATCAGAACCCCCATTTTAACAAACTCCCCAGGTGATTTGTATGCACATTAAATTTTGAGCAGTGTTGTCCTTATCATAGCCTACTGCCTCCATGTACCTGGGGGAGTAGAGCTGTTTATACTTTTCAGGCGCAGGGCATCATTCTTAAAGGGATGCTGTAAACTCGGAACAGGTTGACTGAGGTAAAGCACGGAGGAAAGCTCTGACGCAAAATGACCTGAAGGTTATCTGCTACAGAATTGTGATAGATACTGGGTTCATTAAAAGAAACAATTCCAAGCCAGAGAGGACAAGAGTCAAGGACATCCTTTGAAGATAACTTCCATTCAATTTAAGAAATCTGGAAAACATCCAAGTATGATCTTAGGGCTGTAGTCAAGCAATGCTACAAGCCACTGCCGGGTCAGAATAAGCTGAAAAGAAAGGTAAATGTCACTTGAATAAAATATAAGAATGTATGTCATCCAAAGGTTAGTATATTAATAGAGAAGATTTAAAATATGAGAAATCCTTATGATGCTTTATTTAATTATTTTTTGAAAAATCAGTTACTAAAGCTAAGGCGGGAAAATCTGTATATGAACTGTGTTCTGATTTGGTTAAGCCAGACTTGGATACGTTTATTCATTCAATAGATAGACATTTGAATCCTCCTATATGCCAAGTACAGTGGCTATAAAGATAAACAAGACATTGTACTTGCTCTCAAGAAATTCACAGAAGAAACACATTTTTTTAAAAAAAGTTGCAACACAACTTTTAATAATAAGGTAATAAGGCACAATCTAAGACAGAGGAAAAGAGGAAGAAGCAACCTCTTCCTGTTGCTGAGTAGAGTCAATTGAAAATTTAGAAAACACAAAAAGCAGGGAGAAGAAAATTAAAAGCATACATAGTCCCACCACAGGCTTTCAGAGTTAAAATTTTGCCATATGCCCTTTGAGACTTTTTCCCATGTACAGATATCTGTCTTGTGATCTTGTGTTTATTTCTGATGTATAAATTGAACCAACTGGAATTACTCATTTTGTAGATTAAAAATGATTAATGGCAACTTCAGATGGTTCAACCTAACCCTTCCAAAAATGTTTACTATATTTCATATAGTAAAATATATAAAACAGGTCATTTTTTAAAAATGAGAACAAAAGTACTTAAAAACAGCAGCTACATAAATGGTACCAGGCATCTGAGATTCATTACTTACTGCCTTTGCACTTTACACTGTGGCTATGAGTTTGCTGGCAGCTAAGAAAATGCAGAAAATCTATTCAGGTATTAAAATCCTCCTTATAATGAAAGGAAGCATATGTTGTTTACCTGGAGAGACGAATTTTTCCTCCCAGTGAAACAAAAGGGATTTATTATTTTAAATGATGCTCCTTAAATGACTCTCCATTAGTGCAAAATCTATAATAGTAAATCTTTACTCAATGATGACCTAATTTAATGCTGGGAGAGGATTTCAAGAAGCTAAAGGTTTGGAAAACTAACAAGTCTTTCAGACTCACTCTCAGATCCTGCTTCAAGTAAGCTTTTACTAGGTGTCCCTTCACAGTCAAATTATCTCCTAAATTCTCTCGAAGTGCTGATAATCTTTGTCATTAATTAAAGAGCACTCCATGTGTTGTTGGTGCTAGGGTTGTTGTAAGAGCTAACTTTCTGCTATGGCAACTGACTTAGGAATCTGATCTTCGCCCAAGCAAAAAATCACTTCTGTGTTAGGTTTGCTCGGGGTGCCAGCGCCAAAGATGTGCTCAAGTGACTTGTTTGGGGAAATGTCACACCATCAGGTCTGATGAGAGCTGGAATGTTGACTGTCTTTCAGGGACTTTTAGTGCATCCCAGCGTTTCTGTGACCTCGTCTTAGCCCTGGTCACACTGTGGTTATCTCACCCTTCCTGTTTCCTGTTAACATTCATTCTCCTGAGCTTTTTCTCTCTCTCTTTATTTCTAATATTTCTAATATTTCTGCCTCTGTGATGGTGTGGTCTGGTGATGAGACACATGTGTTTAAAGTTGGATGATTATTGCCCACTTTTTGAATCCTGTCATGATATCTCTGTGACTATATGTGTGTTACTATTAAAATGCATTTAATAATACTTTAACCAACCTCCTAGGACTGTTGTGAAGGTCAAATAAAACAATCAAGTGGAGGTCTTAGCATAGTGTTTGACCAACAGCAAGTGCTCATTAAATATTTAGCTATTATTACTATGTCCAGTGCTGCTAATTACTTTTGGCCCCAATTTCTGCTTCAACCAATTTCACCCAGGTAATAGGGTCACATGACACAAATCGTGGTAACTTTGGAGGCAAAAAACCATCTTTTCTCCTACAGGGAGGATGAACATGGCATGTGCTTGGTGTTTTATACATTGTTCAGCAAGATTCCATTTCTGTGTGAAGGTAGGCTATAGACAGGCTTGCAGATAGCAACAATTCTATAAAGAGAGATACGAGTTTGCTCAGGCACTAGAACAAGCATTGAACAAGAGACAAGTATATAGCATCACGAGGCCTGGGAGATATAGTTTGGGCTTTATATCATTAAAGACATTATTACAAACTGTCTTCTTTGACAATAAAAGGAAAGAACCAGCCAAATAACATCCTGAGGGACTTCCCAGGATTTATCTACTGTTGTTTCCTAATCATTTCTGAGACATGAATATTGATACCACAGCTGGATTGAGAACTTGAGAACAGAAAAACATATGTTTTTACTTATTTTTATTTTCCCGGATTCTTAGGCTAATGATGGATTCTCAGATAGTACTTGCAACTTGTCTTATTGAAGGTAATTAAATATTTGCTCAGTAGCAAATGGAAATACCTACATTTTTCTGGCAAGTTTCAAGGTATAACTGGAAGAGAAATTCTCCTGGAGCCCCTTGAAAATGCAGTGCTCTCATGGCCCTGTACACCTCTCTCCATCACGCTTATCACAATGGCTTAGCAGGTCTCTACGACTGCTTAGAGAGGGCCAGGTCACCTCCGTATTTGGTGCCTTCTGCATTAAAAAAATTTTTAAAAATCAAAAGAAGATTACAAAACACAAGGCAACGCAGTATAACTTTGCTATGTATAAGATAATTAAAAGATTTATACAAATATGAATGAAGGAAAATAACAAAAATAATTTAATAGTCAATTCACACTATGTCTATAGTCTAAATTTTTCTCAAAACTGTAAAACGAATAAGTAAAAATATGATAAGATAAATATATTAATTCATACTGTACTACAGATGGTATGATCTGGCTATGAGATAACACACACGTAAGTTGTACAGTCATTGACAACTTCTTTGAATCTTGTCAGGAGGTCTCTGCAACTACATGTATACGATTATTTGTAAATAATGTCTTGAGGTCCAGACCAAATGGCTCTCCTCCTCCAGTTCCTCACTACCCGTGTATAATAATTTCATCAGCTGTTCTGTGAGTAATGTCTACTTATAATTGCTCAGAATTTGAAGATCCCTTAGAAGTTTTCTTGCCCAGCCTCATTTTCCTACTCAATTTTCTTCTCTACTCCCCTCTCTCCCCACTCTGCCAACATCTCCTTTTAGCATTCAATGAAAGTAAGAGTCAACATTTTTGATAATCAGCAAAGTGATCTAAACTCCCTAAACTTACTAAATTTATAATATGACCCCTCCTAGCATTTGAAAACTACACAATGCAGAGGGATTATAGTTTGTCTTTCATGCTCCTATTACAAATCTTAATCCATTGTACCTTCTATGCCAGACACCTTAGAGTCCTCTTCCTTCTACTCTTTCTCTTTACTCCTTCTACATTATCAATCAAACATCAAACCCTGTCTATTCTTTCTTTAAAATATCAATTTTTATCTTTTGGGTAATAGATCCCTATAGAATAAAAATTATTGTGTGATAGGCACTTTGCATTATTGCTGTTGTTGTTTTGTTATCTCCAGAAGGTTAAGTAACTTTCTAAGGCCTCAAAGCTAGTGAGTGACAGTGTTTGAGCCTGGATTTTCTAACTCCAAAGTTAATGATTATATTAGGGTTCTCCAGAGAAACAGAACCAATAGGATATGTATAGATACACAGAAAGAGATTTATTATGAGGGATTGGCTTATGTGATTATAGAGGCTGAGAAGGCCCACAGTTGGCCATCTGCAAGTTGGAGGCTCAGGAAAACCAGTGGTGTGGTTTCAGTACCAACCTGAAGGCCCAAGAACCAGAAGAGCCAGTGGTGTAAGTCCTAATTTCAGTCCAATGGCCAAAGAGCTGATGGGCCAATGGTCTAAGAGTCAAAGGGCTAAGAACCAGGATCACCGATGTCCAAGAGCAAGAGAAGATGGTTTTCTCAAGCAGAAAGTGAATCCTCCTTCCTCTGCCTTTTGTTCTATACAGGTCCTCAATGGATTGGGTGATGTCCACCCACACTGGTGAGGGTAGCTCTTCTTTACTCAGCCTACCGATTCAAATGCTAATCTATGCCAAAACACACCCCCACAGACACACCCAGAAATGTTTTACCAGCTATCTGGGCATCCCTTAGCCCAGTCAAGTTGACACATAAAATTAGCTATCATGATGCTCTTAAAACACTATGATATAGTGTCCCAATGGAGAGGTTAGTGAAACCTGTATAACTTCCTGTCTATAGAAAAATACACAGATAAACTGTACAGGAAGTCTAAATCTGAGGTTTTAAAAATTCTGAAGTTTATCTTCACACCCCCTAAAGGGATCCATGGATCACAGACTAAGAAATTTTACTTTAAAGTATTTCTTGGTTTCACCTTTTTTCTCTATTTCCATGGCCATCACCCGTGCCCAGGTCTCCCATAACATCTTTCTTCAGCTCATATCTCTCCTGTTAAATCTATCCTGCTGCCAGCCTAATCATCCTAAACACTGCATTCATCACACTATGCTTCTGTTGAAAATATCCACAGCAGCAGTGTGGATGAGTCTGCACATTTTTATCATTTACTTAATTTATAATTTTTAAAATGCTGTTTTATCTACTATACTGCAAAATCCATGGAAGGCAGGAATAATGCCTTTTTTGTTTCCTGTTATATGACAATTCCTAAGCACACAATAAATATTTGTTGCTTGAATGGGTTTGGGGGCACTCTCCTATGTGAGTAATGGGAATATAAATTATAGGGAAATTTGCCAACACATTTATATACACAGAAAAACTGCTGGAGAAACACAAATATGTTAAGAGTAGATATCTCTGTGGGATTATGGAAGATTTTATTTTCTGAATCATTAAAGAAAAAGAGTGCTCCAATGTTTTCCATTAACCTACTTAAACATATCTTTTTCTTCCTCTCTTCCTGCCTTCCTCCCTCCCTCCAGTTTGTCTTTTTAAGAGGTATTTAAGAGTCTGGACCCATTTTACTAGATCTTCCCCTGATCTCTAAGTAGAAAGTTCTTCTCCAATTAATTTATCCATACACCCAAAGGAGGTAGGGGAAGGCTCTGGGAGAGGACCATGTTTGAACTAGACCTTGAAGAGGGATTTGGCCAGGCAGAAAAGTGGAGGAAAAATATTCCAGGGAGAGTGAGCAGCCCATGAATAATTTCATGAGGCCTATTCTGGAAACAGCATGGATCTATGTACCTGGATCTCAGGAGTCCCCACGCAGGAATGACGGTTCAAACCGGAACATCTCAAGTCCTGCTGTCTCCAATAAGTCTTCCCGGATGCCCTCGTTATCCTGGGGCCTGTCCTTTCTTGTAGTACCATTGCCGGATTATTTAGCATTTGATTCAATACATCTTTCACTATTCTCTTACATTTCCCCATTTGGTCTGCATCCTTCTTAAGAGCAAACACTGTGCCTCATGTTTGTTTCTCTACCATCCCCTTCAGTGACTGACTAATGCATTCTTTGGTGCATAATAAGTGCTTAAAACTAATTGCTGACTGATTGACAGGTGACCCTTTAGCCTCCGTGTTTTCAGATACAAGACTGAATAGCCACACAAAAATATGGTTAATCATAAAGGTGACCAGCCACAGCATTTTGATATACCACTGAGATAAGGACTGGTGTGCAATCACCCCAAACTGTCTTTTGAATCCTCTCTCAAAGTAAAAAGGGCAGATAGACCACTGGTGCAGAACCAGAGTTTCTATAAATAAGTCCTGCTGCGGCCCCATCAGACCTTTCGATGCCAACTTAAGAGCTCACAGTGTTTACTAAACTCCTGAGATCACTAAAGTCTGAAGTAATCTCTCATGCCTCATTAATCTCCAATGTTTGAAGTAATTGCTAATGTGTAATAAATCTCCAGTCTCTGAAGGTTTAAGCCACACAGATGTGTTGTTTCAGATGAATAATGACAGACGTGAGTTTGCGGTTCAGTCATGCAACCCACTCTCAGAGAATGCCTACCTGTTCAAAGCACTGAACTAGGCTCCTTCCCTGTGACCCACACTTCTATGTCCTGACTGCTCTGTGTCATAATGAAAAGTGGGCAACATATACAATGGAAATGCTATGAATGCAAATTAAAGGATTATTTTAGTGTTCAGATAGATTAGGGGAACTTTTCCCATTGGTTTAAAGTAAAGACTTTCTTAATCTGTGATCCATGGATCCCTTTAGGGGGTGTGAGATTCATTCATTCATTCATTCAATAAATGTTTTAGAGAACCTATATTGTGGCAGACACTGTACTAGAAGCCAGAGATACGATGATGAACAACAGAAGCATGGTTTCTGCCTGCATGGTGCATACTATGCACATAGAAGGCAGAGTCATCTAGAGCTTTGCATTTTACCATTATTTATTGAACACTCATTTTATGCCAGGCATTAATACAGTCAAGATAAGTTGAGTGAATTATATGTGTTCATTACTTTAAGGTATGTCTTTTATTTGGATAATAGTGACAAGTGTTAGGACATAGGATTTGGAGTTTAAAAACTTGAGTTCTACTCTGCCTTGCGTTAGGTATGTAACCAGAGAAAATCATTTCCTTTTTGTGTGTTTCTTTCCATATCTATAAAATGGGAGAGTGGGAAATGCCTACTTCCTGGGGTTTTGTGGGGAGCACATAAGACAACTCTCTGTGCCTCCATGCATGCTTTTCTTACTCCCTGAATTGTGGTTCCCATCTCCCCATCCCTTCTGCCTGATAAACTCCTACTTATCTTTGAAACCCCAGCTTAAATAAGTATCACTTCATCTAAGAAGTCTTCTCCTTCTATCCCTGATGGTGCCGAGCACTCTCTCCTCCCAGCTATCATTGTGCCTTTACAGGCTTTTATGTTGTGATTACCACATGCTATCGTCCTGGGGAAGGACAAAGCCTATGTTCTATTCACATGTTTGGTACCTAGCACAGTGCCTAGCCCATAATCAGTGCTTAAAAATCTTTTCTGAGTAAATGAATAAAAAATAAAAAATAAACTCCAAAGTATTAAAACAAAAGTAAGATATTACCATTATGCTTCTTGTCTTAACTCAGGCTACTATAACAAAACAGGTGGCTTATAAACAACAGAAATTTATTTCTCACAGTTCTGAAAGCTGGAAGTCCAAGATCAGGATAGCAGCATGGTCACATTCTGGTGAGTGTCCTCTTCCTGGTTGCAGACTGCCAAAGTCTGTTGTATCCTCTCTTGGTGGAAAAACAGCAAGCTTGCTCTCTTGCCTCTTACTATAAGGGCACTAATCCCATTCATGAGGGTTCCACTCTCATGACCTAATTACCTCCCAATGGGCCCACTTTAGGATTAGAGTTTCAACATATCACTTTTGGGGGAACACAAACATTCAGTCCATTTCACTTCCCATGCAAGTGGGACTCAATTCACCATTACAAAATATAAAATTTATTTTGGCCAAATTCTGATAGGTAGCTATAGTGGTCATTATGTTGCTCACTAACATCAGTTCTCCTCTCCTTCTGGGCATATAGGAGACTTGCACTTCCCTGCCCCCTTAAAGCAGAAGTGAACATGTGACTTGCTTTAGTCAATGAAATATATGGCATGGGTAACTTCCACGTGGAAGCATTTTATTGTCAGTGCCTGACTCTCCAGCTTGCTCTTCCCCACCATGGTGATCATGGGAGTGCATGCAGATACAGAGCTGCCATGAGATTAAAGCTGCCCAGAATGGTAGCCTCATACCATACAACGTGCTGCTGCTCTCAGGGACACCCAGGCCCACTGGGGGCTTGGCATGACTGAGAAATAAACATGTATTCTATTAATCCTCTGAGATTTTGCCATTTTTTATCACCACAGCACAATCTAACTTATCCTGACTGATAAACTCACCAACTCAACTTCCAGGAAAAAAAAATATGGCAGTTTTCTGGGAATATAAATATGGTAATGATCAAAAACAAAAGCATGAAGAAAAAAACTTATCTTTGAAGTATACATCTGAGAGTTGAAGCATAATACAGAGAATCTAGTTTACTTTATAGAAGCATTAAACCTCTCTTAACTTCAGTTTCCTTCCCAAAATCTAGAGAAATTTCTCTTGTAGTCAGTGCTGAAGTAGGGACCAAATCCCCTACTTACATCACAAAGAGATTTTATGAAACAAAAATGTCTCACTCTGTCGCCCTGGGTAGAGTGCAGTGGCATCATCGTAGCTCAGTGCAACCTCAAACTCCTGGGCTCAAGTGATCCTCCTGCCTCAGCCTTCCAAGTAGCAGGGACTACAGGTGCGCGCCACAGCGCCCGGCTAATTTTTCTATTTTTAGTAGAGACAGGGTCTCACTCTTGCTCAGACTAGCCTCCTGAACTCAAGTGATCCTCCTGCCTTGGCCTCCCAGAGTGCTAGGATGACAGGTGTGAGCCACGGTGCCCGGCCTGAAACAAAAATGTTTTTTTGAAACAAGGCGTTGGGCATAACTCATTTTAAAGAAATGTGCTTAGGATCTTCCACAGATGTGATCACTGCTAACACACTTTGTTCATTGCACTGCTTCCCTAACTGTGAACAAGAACAAGGAAAGTCTCAAGATTGTGCACATCAACAAGTACAAGACAGGGAAGCATTCTTTTACGGATTTAGTGATGTTTTCACTTTTTTGTTTTATTGTGAAATACACACACAAAAAGTACATGAAACATATATTTACAGTTTAACAAAATAATTATAAAGTGAAACTGATTTAGTCATACTCAGGTCAAGAAATAGAACATTGTCAAGAATGTTCTAGAACCCCTCCCCCCCACTTCTTTCCTTGGAAGTAACCATTGGCCTGGCTTTGGGGATAATCATTTTCTTAATTTTCCTCATAGTTTTACCACTGTGCCTATGTTTAAAAGTTGTTATATCGTATTTACCATGGCATAATTCGTGTACAATAAAACATACCCATTTAAAATTAGTTTACTGAGTTTTACAAATGTGCATGACTGTGTTACCCCCACCTCAATCAAGATACAGAATTTCAGTCACTCCAAAAATTTCCTTGTGTACCTTTACAGTAACTCCCCCAAGTCCTAGCCCCAGGCTAACACTATTCTCCTTTCTATCACTGTAGCTTAGTTTGGCCTGCCGTAGACGTCACGTAAATGGAACCATACCGTACATACATTCTTGTGCCTGGCTCCTTCACTTGGCATAATCTGTGTGTGATCTTGAACTGTACACAAACAGAATTGTAATGTGTGACTCTTTTGTGTCTTGCTTTTTTGTTCAACATTATGCTTGTAAAATTCATCCATAAATTTGCCTGCACCTATAATTCATTTAGTTTTATTGCTATTTATAAACCATTATATAAATACAGTATAATTTATCTATTCTGTTATTAATAGACAGTAGGGTTGTTGTATAGTTCCACAACTGTCATGAATTGATTTTGTAAGTTGATTTTATATCCAGCCAGCTTACTAATGCTTCTTATTAATAACAATTCATCTGTAGATTCTTTTGTATTTTCAGTGCATATGTTTATATTATCCACGAATAGTGACAGTTTTCGTTCCTTACAATCCCTACTATCTTTTATTTCTTTTTCTTGTTTGTTTAAATGCTCACTCAAGGCCCTCTAATACAAAGTTAGGTAGAAGCATTGACAGTGGCATATTTGTCTTGTACCTGACCTCAAAGGAAAAGTTTTATCATATGTTATTATTGGGTGTGATGTTTACTGAAGGTTTTATGGTTATTCTTTATTCTTTACAAGAGTTCTCCTTTAATCTAAGAAGTGTTAGGAGAAAAAAAATCACCAATGATGTAAGTTTGCTGAGAGTTTCAGCACAATCAGAGAATTAATTTTATCATATGCTTTTTCTGCATGTATTGAGATGATCAGGAAAATTTCTCCTTTAAGCTCTTAACAAGGTGAACTACCTTAATTGATATTCTATTATTAAACCAATCTTCCATTCCTGGTATAAACCAACTTGGTAATAATATCTTATCCAATTATTTAGCTTATTTTTTGTTTACATCCAACTTCATCAGTGAAATTGACCTGTCATTTTCATTTCTCCATAGTCTCCTTGTCATGTTTTAGTCTCAAGGTCTTGTTAATCTCATAAAAGTTAAGAGAGTGTATTTTCTTTTACTATTTTAACCTTGTGTAAGATCAGACTTATTTTTTCCTTAAATGTTTGGTAGAACTTACCAGTGAAATTATCTGGGCCAATAATTTCCTTTGTGGAAAACTTTTGATCACGCATCCAAATTTAGGTTTTGACTTCTATTTCTTTTTTGAGTAAGTTTGGTAACATTTTTTCCTAGGGGTTGTTCTCTCTTTTCTAAATATTTTAATTTATTGGTACAAAGTTTTTCATAAAAATCCCTATATTAACATTTAATATCGGCAGCATTCTACAGTGTTCCATATATTTGATTAGGTCATGTGATGGTCCCTTTTGTGTGTCAGCTTGACTGGGCAAAGGGATACCCAGATGGTAAAACATAATTTCTGGGTGTGTCTGTGAGGGTGTTTCTGGAAGCAATTTGCATTTCAATCGGTAGACTGAGTAAAGAAGATCAGCCTTTACTAATGTAGGCAGGCATCATCCAATCCTTGTGTAAGAAGCAAGGATTACCCAGAATCCATTCGGGGAATGAATGAGTATAGCAAAATGGCTATACCCAGGTTCCCAGGGCCACAAGTCAGTCAGTGGCACCATCCACAGGCAGTGTTAGGGATATTGCAGTGCAACCTGTGGCATCTACTGCTCAGTGCACTGGCAGTGGCAGTGGTGTCTTCGTCATATCAAAGATTCAGGGCCACATTCTTGATAGCTTGGCCCTAAGCCTCCAGCCCCCTTGGTGATTCTGTGAGTCGCATACAACTCTCATCATAAATTTTTTCCCACTTGAGTCAACTAGAATTAGTTTCTGTTGCTTGCAGCTAAGATCTCTAACTGTAAGAGTTGTTGTTTGATTGTTTGTTTTAATGCTCTTTTTGTTTTACCAGTGAGCATTTCCTTTTAGTGGTCTTTCTTGACAACCTGAAAGATGTCAACATTAACACATTAACTGCCATGTGAGTTGTATTTAACTCATGCTAGTTTTGAGCCTGGGGCCTGCAGTTGGTTTGTGAAAATCTTACTTGTTGATATTCTTATTGTTACAATTAATATTGACAATTTAATTACATATAACTCATGCACAGAAAACAATAAAAAATAAGAAATTGTTCATTAAACTAGAAAGGATCATTTTGTTTTCGAAGTTTATATTCTATTTTCATAATAAAACACCGTGGCCCCAAGGAAGAATTTTTTTTTCTAGTGTGGCAGTCAATGTGTTAAGCAGTTCCCCAATATTTGAAAAAAAGTTATTGGTTTATGAAATTAAAAAAATATTTAGGAACCATCATTGTATACTATAATGCTCAGTTGTGTGCATTCAAAGCTCTATCTAATGAATAACTAAACTGACCTAAATAGAATTGATTTTCTCTTGGACCAGCATAGTGACTAAACATAATTCTGGATAACCATGTAGTTAGTCTGTATTATTTAGTTGTTAACATGGCCAAAGTAACCAAACAGATTCTTGCAACGAGTCTGTATTCTTAGCCAAGGAAATGGATTGTGTCTATACAAGCGCTTTCTCAGCAGTTGTGAAATGCTTGATCTAGCTAATATAGATCAGCTCCTCTTTTTAAGAGATTAAAACAGCATGTAATTAATTAACCAATTAATGTATTGATTCATTATATTTAGATACTGAATATATCTATAGGTTTTCAACAAGGGAGATGCCCAGCATGCCCAAAAAACACAAAACTTATGATCTATTTGGGAAGACAACAACAATTATAAACTATTCTTCCCATCTCCCCTGCAACCACCTTTGTGGCCAACCACCGTGACCTCTTGTCTGAACTTTTGTCATTACTCCCTAGCTAGTTTCTTTTCTTCCACTCCTGCTCTTCTGTAATCCATTTTCCACTGAGGAACTAGGGCATTCTTTTAAATCATTAATTGGGTGATGTTACTGCTCTGCTATAAACCCTTCAAAAATTTCCCAGTATTCTCAGCTTTAAATCTAAAGTTCTTAACACAGCCTGGAAAGCCTCTCATGATCTGCCTATATGTCTAACCTCATCTCGTTCCTGCCACTTACCCTCTGCCACCATGCCCCAACACACTGTCCTTTCCATTCCTAAAATGCATTGATCTTTCCCAACTCAAGGTCTTTAAACATGATTCCTTCTGCCTAGAATGTTTTTCCTCCCACAGCTCCCCACTTATGTTTTCTGTTTTAAATGTTACCTCCTCGGGGAAACCTTCTCTGACCTCCCAAGTTAAGATAGACTCCCGTTTTACTCTCTCAAAGCATCTGGCAGTTTTCCTTCATAGCTGTTATTGCAATCTGAATTATATATTTACATATTTGCTTACTTGTTCAATGTCTGTCTCCTCCACACAAGTCTGTAAGCTTCAAGAAGACAGGGACCACCCAACACTCAGCAAAGCACCTTGGCTTTGTTTGCTCATTAACTCAAAATGAGTTAATGAGCAAACAAAGCCAAGGCTTACATAATTCCAGATAAAAAATGGTGCTCTGGGAGGCTGTGCTATGAAATCACAGAAAAGAAGGTGCTCAGGGGAGCCTCGTAGAAAGCCTGAGGAAAGGCTTCTGGAGGTGGCAGCACCTCGGCTGGACCCCAAAGGATGGGTAAGATGTAAACGGGCTCTGATGAGACCTGCAGAGAGAAGCTTCATTGTTCAAGGAAAGGACGGGACTGGGGGAAAGGTGGGCACTTAGCAGGAGACAGTGAGGGGGTAACAGCTGGATATTAGTGAATAGTCAGCTTCCAAGTATACAGTGAAGCTATGAAGTGGACAATTTCTTATTAATCATATCTCTTCAGTAAACATATTCATGCAGTGGAACTACCCAGGACATAGATTGCCAGGTGCGTGGTGTAGGCACTGTGGCAGATACCACAGGCTGGCTGCTCAGTTCCACACCAACCCCTTGCAAGGATGTGCTTGCTGCATACTTGTGCCTAGAAAGCTAAGACTACATCCCCAGTCTCCCTTTAGCTCGAGTTCTACACCCAATCTAGATTCTTTCAGGCAGATAGCCCCGTGCCAGATTTGGGAGGAAGTGAACATCATGCAAGAGGCCACACTGCTACTGCTACTTTTTGCAAGCACAGCAGTCAAGTCATTTGTTTTTCTGATGCAGCTATAGCAGCAGTCTCAGGGTCTAGTCATTAGCTTCCTGTTTGTTGAAAGGCATGCTACAGAGAATCCCTTTTGCCCATGCAGATCATGGCCAAAGTAAGGTGGTTCCAGGATGAAAACTCCTGGACAGTCCATGATTTTGGGGTCTCTTTTAACTAATAAAGAGTGTAAAACTCACTTTAGATTGCAAACACAGTGTCAATTCAATCATTTAAAATGCTCAGCCCTAGATAATAATTAAAACTCCAAAGATGACTAACCTTAAAATCTTCTCCCCTCCCACAAGTAAACTAGGGCCTGCTATAGGCGGGCTACTTGCAAGGGTTAAAAGGGGTCTGGTCCTTCTTTCCCTCTCTGTTCTTCCTTCTCCAGCTTGCTTTCCAGTTTTTGACCCCTCTGGCACTGGAGATCAGGGAGGTTGGAAAGGAAAGGGGACAGGAGAGTCCCCATTTGACCAGTACTATTATAAGATGGCTTCACACTTTCTGGATCTGGCAGATGTTTAAAGTTGACTCACTTTGGGGGTTCTTTAGAGACCTTGATATCACAATGGTTTTTCACCTACAGTTTCTCTGATCTGGGCAAATGCTGCTATTCCTGCACCTCCTTCCTCTACAAACTCTAGGGAATGGGTGACCCTTCTCAACTTCATTTCTGTTGAGGTTCATTGTTCTTCTGATTTTCCTAATGGAAAGACTCTAAGATAATTACCATGCTGACTCTCAAGCGCACACATATAGCTCACATTTGGGCCACAGGAAACATTCACACATTCCTTGTCCCCAAAACTTTGTGAGTGCAGATCCATCATAGTGTAGCACTAGCTCTCCTTCACTCTGCTGTCAACTCAGCAAATCAGCCAGCCCACCTCCAGCCACTAGATTTCCAGGGTGGGAATCAAGCCACATCCACACTGACTCTCCAACTGCAGGGAAACAGCAGGCTATCCAAGCGATTCTGATGCAGCTCCCCCTTACTCAGCTTGTGCTGACATTTGACTCCCCTCTCCTTGAGACTCACAGCATACCAGCACCTCTTTCTTTAAAAATGTTTCATACCAAATCCTGTCACCATCTGTACTCTCTCTACCATTTTATGTCCTTGATATGACTGATTAATCTAATCAGTTCTCTGCCATCTCTGCCACCCACTTTGAAATTTCTGCCCAGTAATATGTCCTATAACTCACTGATCATATCATTGTCTCAGTTGACACATGGATTTTAGCACGTGTCAACTAATTTTTTGCACTAATGTTCATCTCTCCACCTCTAACTTCTGCCTTCCTAAGAGGACACTGCTCTTTTTGGATATCCATTCCATCTCTAGGATCCTGATTAGTGAAACCCAATCTTAGTATTTTGTCCCTCTTACTCATGATCAAATCAGGAATCAAGGCTTCAGCCAATCAAGAAAGATAGTCTCCGGATCTGTAATTGGCTTAGATTGAGCATATGTCCTAAATAAGCCCAGTTAGCCAAAGGGCAAGAGGCTTCCTCTCTATTTCACCTGTTTGGTATAAGAAAGGAAGTATGTCATCCTAGTTGCTGCCGGGAGCCTTCTTGAGGTCTTGAGGAAAAACATCCTGAAAATAATACCAACCTGTGGAGCAGGCAAAGCTGAGTCCTAGAGCCTTTATGATGTGGCTGGGATAGTTCTACCTTTAGACTTCTTGTTGTAGGAGAAAATAAATGCCCTTATTATTTTAGCCAATTTGAGTCAAAGTTTCTGTTATTAGCAACCAAAAGCTAGTGATCTTCTATAGATTGCCTGTGTCAGGTCATGAGCTCTGAACCATCACTGTGGAAATGAAAATGTGGTGATGGAAAATATGTGGTGATGGAACACATTAATTGTCGTAACATAGGTCAGTTGTTTCTTTCCTGGAACTGAGGGTAGAAGTGACTTTCCAGAAACCAAAAGACTGCATATTTTAGGGAAGGGAAAGAGGTAAAGGAATTCCAGGGGGGGCAAACATTCCCCTGAGACTATGGGCAAAAGGTTTTAAAAATAACTTCTGAAACCATTCTCTTTTGTGGGAAGCAGTTAGGTTGCAGTTTTAATATTCCAACTGCCTGGGTATTGATTAACAGCACCTGGGCAATTAATGTTGTTCTGAGATAATTGTTTCACATACATTGCAGAGGTCTGCTATGCTTGATTATTTCCTTCCCAGAGAAATTTTTAACCTAAATTTTATTAATTTATGAGGCTAGTGTGTATTTTGGGGGGAAAAACCTGCCAATATATTTTATAGGAAGATATCCAATCAACACACAGCCTTCTGAACTTCACTTTTAATTAAATAAATGTCTTTATGGGAAGTTGGTGTTTCCCACCAACAAGGCTCTTTAGTTAACCATTTTCTTTTTTTATTGTATTAGAGTATTTAATTCTATCAGTTTGGTAAATTGCCTATGTACTTTGTGTATTTCTGGGAAGCTCAGGATCTGTTTGTGGATGTTTTGGATGTTTTGATGTGTTTGATGTGACAAAATATGATCACAGGAGAATCAATGCCACTTTGCTTCTAGCTACCTATGCTTCTAGTGTCAATGATAAAAATAGACAGGAATGAGACATAGGATGGCATCACCTGTGTTATGGTCAGAGAAACGATCAATAACCTCTGAATGTCTCTTGAATCTTCCCCCTCCACCACTTTAGTTCAGACTTTCATTATCTTACTGGATTACTTCAAAGCCATTGAAGTGATGCCTTTTTAATCTCCTGTCTTTCTTCTCTTCAGCCCAGGATTCATGCTGTTTCCAGATAAATCTTAGAAACGCACAGTTCCCATTGCATCACTGCCTCACTCAAGAGCCTTCAGGGACCTCCACTGCCTGCCAAAATCAATGGCATTTGGGGCCCTGGTGTGCAAGAGCCATGCCATGTGACCCAAACACACTTTTCAAACTTTCCCCCCACCCTTTTCCTGCTTGTATGCTATGATTCAATCAACTGGACTGTTTGCTGTTGCCCAAATCCCCTCACACTCCCTCTCCTCTGAGTCACGGCTGTGATCTTTCTCCTCTGAGGACTGTCCTCCCAGTTTAGCCACTCCACCTCCAGTCTGTGCCTCCTGCCTTTGCACTCAGCCGTCAGAGCCCATCTCAAGGTACATAATTCATTCCACACACATTTATCAAGCACTCATTATACACTAGGATAAGAAGACCAGTAAGGCCTGTCTCTGCCTTCAAGGGGAACATCATCTAATAGGGCAGTTTCCCAAACTTAACTAATCACCAAATGGAAGTGGCACCATTCACTATTACCCCTGGTGATTGACTCACTATTAAAGAAAAAATTTCCATAATCACTTGTTAAAGATCATAAGAAAGACTTTATTCAAGAGGGACTACTGCAGTGGGGTGGAGGGGTTGCTATAGGAGAGAGAGATCAGGCTCAACTATGAATAGAACAAGGACAAGCTGAGATTTATAGCCAAGGAGCAGGGTGGGGGTCAGTGGATGGAAAATTACTAAGAGGAAGCATCAAGGCTATAGAGATTTTGGCTGGACAGATTCAACAGGATTCTTGCTGACCAGAATGGTAAGATATTGGCAGTTGGTCTGAGGAAGTTGATCAGATATTGAGGGTGATCAGATACCAAGTGGATTTTCACTAAATTGACTCAGTGGGATTCTTGCTAAAACTGCACTAAGTGGGCCAAGGACATAGCCCAAGGTCAAGGCCTACCCCAAAAAAGAGGAATCAAAAGACTCTGACTCAAGTTTGGTCAAAGGAGAGAATCTTTGTCACCAGTAGCAAAATATCTACTTCCTGCCCCTGAAATCTTCTGCTTCACTGGTCTAGAGGTTGTATTAAGTAGTCCAAAGGGAGAGATGCTTTCACCAGGAGACACAACAATAATTCCAATGAATGGAAAGTTAAGGCTGCCACCTGGCCACTTTGGGCTCCTCATGCCTCTGAATCAACAGGCAAAGAACGGAGTTACTGAAGTGGCTGAGGTGATTGATCTGAGCCGAAATTGGACTGCTACTACACAAAGGGAGTAAGGAAGAGTATGTGTGGAATCCAGGATATCCCTTAGTGTGTATTCCCATGCCCTGTGATTAAAGTCAATGGAAAACCAGAACATCCCAATTCAGATAGGACTACTAATGGCCAGAAAGTTTGGGAATGAAGGTTTGGGTCACCCCACCAGGTAAAGAACCACAACCAGCTGAGATGCTTGCTGAGGGCTAATATGGAATGGGTAGTAGAAGAAGGTAGTTATAAATACCAGCTAGAACCATGTGACCAGTTTCAAAAATGAGGGCTGTAATTGCTATGGAGATATGGAGATATATAGATATATATATATATAATCACCTAAGGAGCTTGCTAACACAGATGCCAATACTTCAGACCCACCAAAACGGAATCTTCAGAGAAAGCTTGGGAATCAGCATTTTAACAAACACCTCATGTATTTCCTAAGATTAGGTGAGTTTCTAGTATGCTATAATTGATAGCATATGTGTGTAGTTGGTAAGGAAATGATTACAATACAGTGGATTAAGTGCTATGAAAGACAAATATACAGTAAAGGGATGTAGTAGAGGTTCACGGGAGAAATGCTGAAGTTGCTCCCCTGTCAAAGAGGGAAGGAAGGGCATCCCAGACAGAGGGAAGAATGTGTGCACAAAGATAATTTTAAAAAATAAAAAGAGCCAGCATATATCAAACAGCTCAGGCACCAGGCTCTGCGCTAAGAACTTTCAATACATTATTTGACTTGATTCTCACAATAACCCCAGAGAGGAGTCCCAATTGTCATTACCCCCATTTTCCAGGCTGGAAATTGAATGTAGTAATGAAGAGCATAAGATTAGGAGTCAGACGAACTTGCACATCAAATCTTACCTTTACCACTGAGCAGCTGTGCAACCACATCTGTGGGCAGTTTATGCTGTTATTGCTAGATTTTCCTTTATCATTCTTAACCTTTGCCTCACTCATATGGAACCTCTTCACTTTCCCTCTCGACTTTTCCATTTACCTAACACTATTTACCACTTAATCCAATGATATCAGTTTGTTTTCATCTTAGCTGAAAGTATCAGAGATCTAAAATAATAAAAGAGAAGTTTATATCTTCTAAGCAGTCCAGGTCAGGTGTGGCAATTCTGCTCCAAAAAGTCCTCAAGGAACCCATCTTTCTATGTTTTTCTTCTGTGCATGGCTTGCATTACAAGGTCATTTTATATTCCAACTTGGCTGCTTCAGTTCCAACCATCTTGTCTGCGTTCCAACCAGAAAAAAGGAGGAAAAGACAAAAGAACAAGGAGAAAGGACAAAGGGTGGATGCCAGCAGTCTTTTAAAGATTCACAGAAGCCATAGCTAATGTACTTCTGCTTATCTCCCCACCGGACAGAACCAGTCACAGGACCACTGTACCACCAAGGCAACTGGGAAGTGTAGTCTTTATTCTAGGCAGCCATGTTTATTCTGAGAGTCCTTAAAGCAAGGGTTCTATTCCTGTGGGATAGGGTAGGTGAGAATGATAGTTTGTAAAAGGTTCAAGGGATTTGAGGGCTGATCAAGGAAAAAGACATGACCACAAGAGGCAGTAACACACAAGATTTACTGGATAGCTCTTGGACAGGGATGCATGAAAGAAACCTGTCACAGCATGAGACTGTCCAGAGGCTACAGTGCAAGGAAACTCCTGGATCGCTCAGCAGCACAGTAGGAAATCCTTGAAGGACCAGAGCAGCTTGTGGTCTTATAACCACAGGCACTATCTTATCAATGGCCAGCAGATATGGGCTGAGGTTTCCAGAAGTCTGCAAAGCAGGAAGACTCTAAATGGCTATCAATTTTCTTGTTTGGGCTATTTTTAAAATAATTGGATGTGTAAAAATTTGAGTTTGGCTTGGAAAACTTTAGAACTAGCAGGCCCCAACCTGCAGTGAAGAAATAAACAACCTGGGGGTGACTACACAGAGACCATCTTTGGCTCATTTATGTAACATATTGGGAGATAACTAGCAGTTAGTGCCACAGCAACCATTTACAAATTGAATTAAGTATTAAATATTCACTATTTAAGAGGCACTCCAGCAAATGACAAGACAACCTTCAGAATTATAAACTAGGAAAGGATGAAACCAATCTGATTGGTGATAGCAGTCCTTGGGAATGGGGGGAAGGGAGGTGATTGTTGGCTCAAATAAATATGATATATAAAGTCCACCTAGATGTCCTACTGTGTTTTTATTTAGAGGTGAAATCATCACTGTTGCTCTCCCCCTTCTCTTCCAAAGAAATCCATGGGAACAGTAGCAATCCAGCGTGTCACTCTAATCAGAGTTCAACCCAAGATGCCCAAACTGAGGCATTAATCAGTATAATAGGGATCAGAGGCCCCAGTGCTATGACCACACTTATGATGCCGCCCAATGGCTGCTGTGTGGGTTGTTCCGTGAAAGGACTTCCCTTCAAAATGGAAAAAATGAAAGTAGTTGGAGAAAATGTATTGTTTTTGCCTTGGGGTGGTATACCATTAGAATTGTTTATGTAACCACAACTATTTAAAATGTCTCAACTTATATTATTCCCCCACAGAGTATATCTTCTTTATTTTAATATAGGAAATTTCTACAATTTGGACTAATAATAGAGACTTCCTATAACTTCTATAGTCGAGTTGATAAATACTTCAATTATTTATTGCACATAAATGCAGAAGCAAGGACAGAGATCCTTAACAAAATGAGAGCTTAGCATATTAAGAAATCCACAAGTCCCTTAGTTTCTGGGACATGGACCATAATATAAGATTTTAATTACAACTTAATACTCCTTGGGATGTTTCCTAAGTTAATTTGAAGGGGTGGTTTCCATTGTCTTGACCTTTGATATTTAATTTTTTTGTTCAACAGATATTTATAGAGTACCTGCTATGTGCCAGGCACTGGACCAGATGGGGACATGGCAGGCAACAAGTTCAGAGTGACTGTTGCCTTAGTGGTGACAGGGGGCATGTGGTAGTAATAATACTGCCCAAAATGGTTGCTCCCTAAGTTGAAGATTCTGACAAGGTAAGACAAAATTAAGTCATTTTGTTGTTTTATTTTTTTGTGGTCTGGGCTCCCCTGGGGCTGGAAATTTGTTGCAAATCTGGCTGGAGAGAGAAAGAACTTTCTTTTTTTTTTCTTTAAGGGAATTGATAGCTGTGTAAGTGAATCACTGGTCTGAGGACATGAGCTTAAGCCCCAATTTGCTTCACCAAGGTCCCTGATCAGCCGCAAGGAGGCCAGTTCATGGAATCCCACATTCTGACTTATCAAGATATTCATTTGACCTTGAAAACATTCTTGTTGATGCCATGTGGGTAGAAAACAAATAAAATATTTGAACAAAATGTTTGCGTCAGTGACTCCAAATTGACAAAAACTCTGTAGGTTGTCTGGGATGAGAAAACTCTCTAAGGCTCATTTTACTTAGTGCCTGCAGGGTTTTGTTATTCTCTGCTAAAGGAGGACAAGTACCATGTTAATCAAAGAACTGACATCCTTCAGTTTACTCTTTTTCTCACTACTTGCATATTCCTCTTTCTCCCCGAACTCCTATTCCCACTCCTGCCATTCCCAAAGAAATGTAAATGAAAGGTTTAACAGTTTTTACAGGAATAATTTTGGGGCAAATACTGTTCTTCTCATCAACCACTTTATGGCAAAGTCAAATCGTGTGCCCTGTTATGTTAAATTTTGATCTTTTTAACACAAGAAAAAATCATTTTGATAAAGGTTAATGCCTCCTTAATATTTATACACTTGAGTCATATTGAAAATGCATTTTAAAATTCTGAAATCTTGAATTAATATGACAATGTGCAGAGACTGTGTGACACCATTTGTAATTCATTAGCACATACTTTACAATATATTAGCATCAAATGTGAAATACTCTGTCATGGTCCTGGCAAGTCTGTGAGTTTCATCCTAGTCTATTCTCTAGAACGCTAAGGTTTTGACATGGATGTCCACAGACAATTCCAAATGATTCTTGCAGATCAGGAATCAATTAATTAATCCAGGAGCCTGCTAGGTATAATTCATTACCCTGAGAAACATGCTTACCTAGCAGCCATCCAACATATGTTTGTCTAGTTTTGAGCAGATTTTGAACACCAGACTGCCATAATGTGAATGAATTGTGACAAGATCCTGGTAAATTGGGTACTGCATCTGCTATACTGCACCTGGCACCGTGTCCTCCTCCCATAGTGAGTCTGCAGATGATTAACAGTCCCTACAACTCACATTATTTTGAAATAGTGTGTGGATAACCCCACATGTATCATCAACAGCTCCTGGAACAGGTGGAAATCTAACAGTGTCATAGATTTCATAAGTTTGTTTTTTGCTGATGCTAAAATGTTCTGGAATATTTATTTCAATGACCTGTTCTCCTGGGAATCTGAAAAACAGTCTGTGACTGACAGATACACACTGTCCAAAATAGCAATTTAATGGGTAAACTTAGTTTGTAGTCTATCACCTCAAATATTTAAATCTTAGCTCTTAAAAAATTCTCAAATCTCCAGAAATCCTTTGACATCATAGAACATTCAGAGTTCCCCTGAGCTGGAAAACTTTTGTAGGGAGCATAGCACAGAAGTTTGTGTTTAAAAATATTTATAAGGACATTTCTGGTTTCATTATTAAAGAGAAAGCTGAATCATCTGAATTTTAGAATTGACAGGGCTGCTTCATGTTTATTATTAATCTCTGTGACTGAACTGGCTAGAGCTGTACCACCTTTTTGACCCGGTGTATAGTGTGTGCACTTAAGTATATGTGTGTGTGTGCATATGTACATATGTGTACAGATCTTTAGGGAGCAAAGCAAATACACTAGTGAATGCTCAAGCATAGCCTTGTCTTTGTGATCATTATTGCACAAGTCAACTTGTTCTTGCTTTCTCCCCTGAGCGATGATAAATAGCTCTGCTCTCAGCCTTGACCTGCCATGCTGCTTCATCCCTCCAGTACTATGTCAGGGACTGCTAATTTCTTCCTAACATCCCTTTTATCCCTTCTATAGTATTAAAACATCGAGTTTTACCTAGATGCATTGTTGCCCACCCAAATACTACATTTCCCAGTTTTTCTTGCAGCTAGGTTTGGCCAAATGACTTCATTTAGACAATAAGACATAAATGGGATTGTGTGTGGTACATGCACTGTCCTTTGACTCCTTCCCTCAACATACTGCCTGGAACACCAACCCAATGGCTTGGGCTCCAGCAGCCATCTTGTACAAATATCACTGAGGTCCACACAGTGAGCTGGAAGGAGCTTTGTTCTCTGACACCTGGAGACCTCGCCAGTTCCAGGATGCCTATCTTCAGATTGTTTAATATAAGAGAGAAATAAACCTCTATTTTGTTCAATGTACTGTTATGTATGCAGGCTAATTGAATCCTAACTGATAGAAGTGCCCTGGCCATTTCTTCCACACCTGACCCTGATGCAATCTGTCCCCTGCTCTGAGCCCTGCCATCCACGTTGTCCGTTGTACCCCTGGGAGCAACAACTTTCCTGTCTGTCTGATATCCTCGACTGATCACAGGAGGCCTGCCAAGATCTGATGCCTCACTGCCCAGTTTCCCGTCTGCCACTCCTTCTAACTTTCAAACTCTGTGCTTTAGCAAATATCGCCACTCTTCGCCACACTCCAGACTTGTGTTCATTCCCTCCATCTAGAATGTCCTTCCTGTGCTCATCAACCGGGAAACTTGAGTCTCAGCTCCAATGCTCAACCCTCTTTGAAATCTTCCATGATTCCCAGACACAGCAGACTCATGTGTCCTTTCTTTTATGAACCCCTGCACTGGATACGTGCAATTAACTAACTGTGTTGAAATTTTTGCATGTCTGTCTGTGTTAGACTACAGGTTTTTAGGAAGCAAAAACTCAGCTATTTCTTCTTTGTACATCTTGTAACAAGCACATTATAGTCACTAAATGTATGAAAAACTAAATGAATGAAAAATGAAGAAAACTGAATAAATGAATGAAAAACTGAATGAATGAATAATTCTGCTAGAGATCAATTCCATTAAGAAGTGACCCCCACACCCTTTAAATAGCCTGACTTCGACCCCCTAGTTGCATAGGTGGCAAAGGGCCTCAATGATTTTTTTTAAAAACCAAGCTAGAGCCTTATAGTATACTGTTATAAGCCTTATGTTTTATCTTCTTCTTCTTGAATCTTTTTAGGGTAAGAACGTGGCATAAAAGTATAAGTAAGTAAACTTTATACTTAATCTATTTTAATAATGGCTACTGTATATGTAGCATCTTACAGTGGCAACTTGGCACTGCCAAACACTGTGCTAGGTGCTTTATGTGCTTGATTTTATTTAATTTTTGCCATAACCCTATAAGGTAAATACTGTATCAGGACTCTTTCAGTTGTAAGTGATAGGAACCAAAGTCAACCTAGATTAAACAAAAGGAATTTATTGGTACATGTAGCTGAAAGATCTGAGGGTAGTGGTTCAGCTAGACCCAGGGTTCAAACAGTGCTATTAAGGTCCTAACCCTATTCCTAGCTCTAACTCCATCCTTATACCTATCTCTAACTCTATTCCTCTCTCCACCTCAATCTCTATCTCCATTCCTCTTCTTATTTCTACCTGTACCTCTCTCTCTCCAAAAGTCTCCCTTCACATAGCAATCATGGTGGAGATCAAAAGACTTGAACTTCTATTCTACCAGTTCAGCAGCCCAAACAGAAAGGAAGCATCTTCACCATAGTTCTAAGAGAAAAATCCCAGAGAATGTTCTGATTGGCTGCCTTGGATCATCTGCTGATCCCTGAACCAAGACTGATTAGAGGGAAGGGTAATGTGGTTGGCCAGGCCCAGGTCATACCCACCCGTGTGAATAGGACAAGGTGGGTTCAGTCCCTACCTGAACTAACCACATGGAATGGGTGTCCCCACAAGAAAGAGAGATTTTGGAACAGAGAAAAACAATGTCAGGGAGACAAAAAATGGAAAATTTCTACCACAGATATGTTCTTTCCTTAGAGAAGAGGAAACTGAGTTCAGAGAGATTACTTAATTTTCCCAAGGACACACAGGAGGCAAGTAATGGAGTTGGGATTCAAATCTTGAGTTCTGTCTGACTCAAGAGCCTTCATCCCTAATTACTCTGCTGAGACATATTCCCTTATACAGTACTAAAAAATAAATACTAAACCCTCAAATTTTAACTGATGATGAACTTGAAATTAAGAAAAATAATTAATTTGCCCAAATTTGGAAGCTAGGGCTAAGGCTGTATTCTGAATTGCTATCTCATATCCTACCCAACCAAGTTAAGTTCTCCTTGTCAAAAAAGTATACTATTCCTTTTTACATGCTGTCCATAAACAAACAAATAAGTAATACATGTGAATCACTTCGTGCCTTTAGGGATTTCATTGTCTCATTTTTCTTGAAGATTTATTCTTTTCATAGATAGTCTTTACAGCGATGTTCTTAAAATGGTACTCAGCTTCTCAATACCTTTCTCTGATTAGACATAATTATATCAGCCTTAAGCTGCCCAAATGGATTCCTATGTACCCTGTATCTATCTCAGCACTGCTCTTAACACTGGTCATGATTTTTGGTTTTCCTAAGTGAAATGCAGGCTGTCCTATCTACATACTTCCTATATTTTAACACTCATCCATAGGAATCCTAAAACATATAAAACATGCCACGTCAATACTGAAGGATTTGGGTGTAAAAAAGAATCTTAGAGATCATTGAACCCATCCATCTCATTTTACAGATGAGAGAAATGAGATTCAGAGGTTATGTGATTTATCCAATGTCACATCAATGGTTTTGCAGAATTTGGGGCCCTAGGTCTTCTGGTGCTTTTTCTAGCATTGTACCATTACCCCACACTGCTCCATTTCTCATTACCATGTACTGCCTAGGTCTTCCTCTCCAAGACCTGATCTACAATCTCTTCTGAAACTTTGTGGGCTAGAAAATTCATGCTATAAACTTTTGCCCTTGCACACTAGCCATGTGATTAATGTAAAGATGAGGCAGATATAATCAAATTCCAGAGAATATAAAAGTGCCATTGAAAAATGTCAGGAGATTTTAACAGATCCTGTGCTTGATGGGTACAAGTATGCTTCTTGAATCTCGTACAGAAACTCATTTCCATCACAGAACAAATAATCCCGCCACTGTAGTAGTAGAAATGAAAAAAGAAAGAAAGAAAGAAAGAAAACCATTACAGAACAGTAACAATAAGTCCTTGCATATAACTGTTAAACGTTGTCTAGACAATTTTGGCATTCTATTTTTCTATCAGTAGCCATTTCTTTTCTCTTCCTTTTAATAATCCCTTTTCTGAAGCTGTTCAAACCTCATTAAGTTGTCATGTTGTCATGGTAGCCTCATCTCCAAATGCGAATTAACTATATGTTGACCTGAAGGAAAATGATTTTCCTGTGAAGTGTTACGCCAATATTGCCAGCGAAGAGATATGCGCTATTTTGAAAACTGTCAGTAATAAAATTCAGTTAACCACAGTGCTGTAAATCTTCAAAGTATATCTTATGTTAATGTTGAGAAATCCAAAAAAAAACCCTAAATGGCTTTTTTCAACTGTAGCAATTTCACCAGAACACTAGAGTTCTTTAGTAGTGACTAACATCCTTTAATTAAGTTATTTTCCAGAATTAGGTGTACAGGGATGTATGTTCTAGTTCAGCATACCATTGAACATATTCTGGGCTTACTTTCACTTAAGTTCAGAAATACAAGGCCAGGCCTATAAGAAATTATTTCCTCTTAGGCAAAGAATGGCAAATAGTTTTCATCCGAAGACCCAATTCTGATATGACTAAAAACAGATACTGGGAAGGATTGTGAGTCTGTCTCCAGGATCTGGGGAAAAAGAGAGCTCTTATCAATTAGTCATGTCGCCCACGGACAAAAAAAAGGAGAGGCAGCACCCATACGGCACATTTATACTCTCCAAAAGATAGTTCTCATTGTCTCTTTGTTTTCTTTATTTTTGTTTCAATTTTAATTTTTATAAAACTTACATATGTACATGGTTAGACAGTCAAATAATTTTCAAAGGTTTATGATGAAAACCAAGAGTTACTTGATCTACCTCTCCTCAGCCCCGATTTTCACTCCCAGAGGTAACAATTTTGAAGTTCTTCTTTTTTTTTTAATTTCAGAATATTATGGGGGTACAACACTTTGGTTATATGTATTGCCCATGCACTGCCCATGTCAGAGCTACAATCGTGGCCATCCCCCAAACTGTGCGCCCCGCATCCATTAGGTGAGAGTTTTCCCCTCCCCTCCACCCCCCTCCTGCCTGCCCACCCCCTGATGAATATTATTGCCAGTGTGACACAAGTATTGATCAGTTAGTACCAATTTGATGGTGAGTACCAGTGATGTTTGTTTTTCCATTCCTGTGTTACTTCGCTTCAAAGAATGGGCTCTAGCTCCAACCAGGATAATACCAGATGTGTTAATTCACCGTTGTTTTTTATTGCTGAGTAATACTCCGTGGTATACATATACCACATTTTATTAATCCACTCGTGTATTGATGGGCACCTGAGTTGTTTCCACATCTTTGCAATTGTGAATTGTGCTGCTATAAACATTCGTGAGCAGATGTCTTTATCATAGAATGTCTTTTTTTCCTTTGGGTAAATACCCAGTAGTGGGATTGCTGGATCAAATAGTAGTTCTACTTTTAGTTCTTTGAGGTATCTCCATATTACTTTCCATAGAGGTTGTACTAATTTTCAGTCCCACCAGCAGTGTACAAATGTTCCTATCTGTCTACATCCCTGCCAACATATGTTGTTTTGGGACTTTTTGATACAAGCTGATCTCACTGGAGTTAAGTGATATTTCATTGCGGTTTTGATTTGCATTTCCCTGATGATTAGAGAGGTTGAGCAATTTTTTATATGTTTGCTGGCCATTATTCTGTCTTCTTTTCAAAAATTTCTGTTCATGTCCTTTGCCCATTTTTTAATGGGGTTGTTTGATTTTTTTCTTGTTGATTTTCCTAAGTTCTGTATAGATTCTGGTTATCAGCCCTTTATCAAATGTGTAGCATGCAAATATTTTCTCCCATTCTGTAGGTTGTCTGTTCACTTTAGTGATAGTTTCCTTGGCTGTGCAGAAGATTTTTAATTTGATCAGGTCCCATTTATTTACTTTTGTTGTTGCTGTGATTGCTTTGGGGGTCTTCTTCATAAATTCTTTGCCTAGGCCAATGTCTATAAGAGTTTTTCCAACGTTTTCTTCTGGAAATCTTATGGTTTCACATCTTAGGTTTAAGTCTATTATCCATCGTGAGTTGATTTTTGTGAGAGGTGAGAGGTGTGGATCTAGTCTCAGTCTTCTACATGTGGCTACCCAATTTTCCCAGTACCATTTATTGAATAGGGATTCTTCATTTTGAAGTCCTTTAGCTATTCTTTTGGTATTTGCCACTGTTGTACTCAGGGTTATTAGTTGCAAACAACAGAACTGACTCTGATTTATTGGGTAGTTTACATTGACGCTAAGTTTCCAGGAACAACAGTTAAAACAGTGTGGCAGAACTGCCCTAATAAAGACACAAATTCTACCACTACTTCCCCCACTAATTCCAATTCTGTTCTAGAACTCAACCTTGTGGCCGCCTTCCAAACCTGAATGATTCTGCCACAGCCCTCATTAGCAAAATGTTTTCCATAGGGGGCCACCTTTCTCAAGTTGTTCACTTCAAAGTCAAAATCTCATGTGGGTGAGTCCGGTGGTGGAGTCCAGAGAATATGTCTGTGCTAGCTGCAAAGGACACTGAAGAACAGAATTCTCCTGATTTATTTTGGGAAGACAGGACTTATATGGCAGTAAATTCCCCATATATAATAGGATGTTGTCCAAAAGGTGCTGGACAGCATAAAAAGAAATGACAAATGTCTACCACATCCTCCATGTTTTTAATAAACAAGTTTATTCTACTATTTTTTATTTTGTATTTTAGATGTTATCTAAGTACTCCTCGCTGTTGAAGATACATTATTTTTCCCCAGTAGTTATTTTATTTTATTTGTTTATTTTTATTTCAAAATATTAAGGGAATACAAGTGTTTTGGTTACATAGATGAATTGTATAATATAATGCTGTAGTCAGGGCTTTTATTCTGCCTGCCACCAGAATAGTGTACATTGTACCTGACAGGCAAGTTTTTATCCCTCACTTCCCTCTCACCCTCCCCTCTTCTTAGTTTCCAATGTCCTTTATACCACTTTATGACCATGTGTAGCCATCATTTAGCTCCCACTTATTAGTGAAAACATGTGGTGTTTGGTTTTCCATTTCTTGAGATACTTCACTTAGGATAATGTTATCAATTCCATCCAAGTTGCTGTAAAAGATGTTATTTTATTCCTTTTTATAGCTGATTAGTACTCCAGGTATATATATACACCACATTTTCTTTATCTGATCATCAGTTAATGGGCACTTAGGTTGATTCCATATCTTTTCAATTGTGAATTGTGCTGTGATAAATATTCAGGTGCAGGTGTCTTTTTGATATAATGACTTCTTTTCCTTTGGGTAGATACCCAGCAATGGAACTGCTGGATAGAATGGTAGGTCTACTTTTAGTTCTTTGAGGAATCTCCATACTGTTTTCCAGTAGGTTGTACTAATTTACAGTCCCACTAATAGTGTATAAGCGTTCCTTTCTCACCGTATCCACACCAACACCTTTTGTTTTTTGATTTTTTAATAACAGCCATTCTGACAGGGGTAAGGTGATTTCATATTGTGGTTTTAACTTGCATTTCCCTGATTATTAATGATGTTGAGCATTTTATCATATGTTTGTTGGCCATTTGTCTATCTTTTGAAAAAACTCTGTTCATGTCTTTTACTCACTTTTTAATGGGGTTATTTGGTTTTTTCTTGTTGATTTGTCTGCATTCTTTGTAGATTCTGGATATTAGTCCTTTCTCGGATGTATAGTTAGTGAATATTTTCTCCCATTCTGTAGGTTGTCTATTTACTCTATTGATTAATCCCCCTTGCAGTGCAGAAACTTTTTAATTTAATTAAGTCCCATTTATTTATTTTTATTGTTGCTATATTTGCCTTTGGGGGCTTAGTCATTAATTCTTTGCCTAGGCCAATGTCTAGAAGAGTTTCTCCTATGTTTTATTCTAGAATCTTCATGTTTCAGGTCTCACATTTAAGTCTTTCATCTATCTTGAGTTAATTTTTGTATATGGTAAGAGATAGGGACCTTGTTTCATTCTTCTGCATATGGCTATCCAATTTTCCCAGCACCATTTATTAAATGGGGCCTCCTTTCCCCAGTATATGTTTTTGTCTACTTTGTCAAAAATCAGTTGGTCATAGCTATATGGTTTTATTTCTGGGTTCTCTATTCTGTTCTATTGGTCTATGTGTCTACCTTTATACCAGTACCATGTTGCTCTGGTTACTCTAGCCTTGTAGTATAATTTGAAATCAGGTAATGTGATGCCTCCAGATTCATTCTTTTTGCTTAAGGTTGCTTTGGCTATTTGGGCTCTTTTTTGGTTCCATATAAAATTTAGGATTTTTTTTCTAGATCTGTGAAAAATGACATTGGTATTTTGGAGGGATTTGTGTTGAATCTGTAAGTCACTTTGGGTAGTGTGGACATTTTAATGATGTTGAGTCTTCCAATCCATGAGCATGGGACATTTTTCCATTTGTTTGTGTCATCCATGATTTCTTTCATCAATGTTTCATAGTTCTCCTTGAAGAGATCTTTCACCTCCTTGGTTAAGTATATTCCTAGGTATTTTATTTTCTTTGTGGCTATTTTAAGTGGTATTGGGTTCTTGATTTGAATCTCAGCTTGACTGTTACTAGTATATGGAAATGCTATTGATTTGTGTACATTGATTTTGTACCCTGAGACATTCCTGAATTTATTTATCAATTCTAGGAGTCTGTAGGGTTTTCTAGATACAAGATTATAATGTCAGCAAACAGGGATAGCTTCATATCCTCTTTCCTAATCTTTCCTTTATTTCTTTCTCCCTGATTGCCCTGGCTTGGACTTCCAGTACTATGTTGAATAGAAGCAGTGACAGTGGGCACCTTTGTCTTCTTCTCATTCTTAGGGGGAATGCTTTCAGTTTTTCACCATTCAGTATGATGTTGTCTGTGGGTTTGTCCTATATGGCTTTTATTGTTTTGACATATGTTTCTTCTGTGCCTAGTTTGTTGAGGGTTTTTAATATGAAGGGGTGCTGAATTTTATTGAATGCTTTTTCTGCATCTTTGGGATGATCATATGGTCTTTGTTTTTACTTCTGTTTATGTGGTGAATCACATTTATTGATTTGCATATGTTGAACTATCTTGCATCTCTGAGATGAAACCCACTTGATCATGATAAATTATCTTGTTGATGTGCTGTTGAATTCATTTTGCTAGTATTTTGTTTTTGCATCTATGTTCATAAAGGATATTGGTCTGTCATTTTCTGTTTTGTTGTGTCCTTTCTTGGCTTTGGTATCAAGGCAATACTGGCTTTGTAGAATGAGTTAGAGAGGATTCCCTCCTTCTCGATGTGGTGAAAGAGATTCAGTAGAAGAGACACCAGTCCTTCTTGTAGGTCTGGTAGAATACAGCCGTGAATCTGTCTGGTCCAGAGATTTTTTTATTGGAAGTTTTTTTTTTATTAATTACTGTTTCAATCTCACTACTCATTATTGGTCTGTTCAGGATTTCTATTTCTTCTTGATTCAGGCTTGGGAGGTTTGTGTGTTTCCAAAAATTTATCCATTTCCTCTAGGTTTTCTAGTTTGTGTGCATAGAGGTCTTCATAGTAGTCACAGATGATATTTTTTATTTCTGTGGTATCAGTTGTAATGTCTCCTTTTTCATTTTTAATTGAGCTTATTTGAGTCCTTTCTCTTCTATTCCTGATTAATCTAGCTAGTGGTCTATGGATTTTGTTTATCTTTTCAGAGAACCAATTTTTTGTTGTAGGATTTTCTCCTTCATTTTGACTTTGGCCAGACTGATGACTATGTCCTGGGTGATGTCCTATTTGCTATGACTCTTCCAGGTGTTTGATGACCATCTTGTATCTGGATTTCTAAATCATTGGTGATACCAGGGAATTTTTCCTCAATTATTTCCTCAAATAGATTTTCCATGCTTTTTGCTTTTTCTTCTTCCTCAGAGATACCTATGATTTTTATATTAGCTCATTTTTACATAGTCCCATGTTTCTCTGAGTGATTATTCATTCTGCTTTGTTCTTTTTTTCTATGTTTTTCACTGACTTGGTTAGTACAAAAGCCTTGTCTTCAAGCTCTGAAATTCTTTCTTCTGCATGGTCTAGTCTGTTGTTAAAGCTTTCTGCTGTATTTTGAAATTCCCTAAATGACTCTTTCATTTCCTTAAGTTCTGTTACATCTTTTCTTATGTTATCTATCTCTTTAGATAATTTTTCATCCATGTCTTGAATTATTATTTTGGTTTCTTTGTGTTGGTTTTCAACTTTCTCATCAATCCCATTCATCTTATTTGCCATCCATATTCTGAATTCCATATCTGACATTTTGACAATTTCCTGTAGGTTGGGGTCCATTGCTGGAGACCTATTGTGATCCTTTGGAGGTGTCAAAACAGTTTGTTTTTTCATGTTTCCAGAGTTGTTATGCTGGTTTCTTCTCATCTGAAACCTCTCCTCTCAGCTCATGACAGATAAGTTTGTGGTGCACCTGTTCTCCTCGTCCAGGAACCCTCCTACTTAGTGGGGAAAAAAAGGAAAGGTCCCTGAATGGTGCGCTTGTGTCCTACCCCAGAAGAATGACCTGGCAGGAGAGTGGCAGATGCACTTAGAGCCTGTAATGCAGCTGTTCTCCGGCATCATTCCATTCCTGTATGGTTGTCACAATCTAAGCTGGTGGTGGGAGATATTTGTGAAGAGTGGTGGGTTGGTCCCCAGGCCACTGTTGGAAGTTCAGGTGGGGGGCTGGGCATGTCCCTCTCCACAAAGGTGGATATCATGGGAGTTTGCTCCACCTGGGCCTCCCTGCAGTGGTGGAAGTGGTGGCTGGGTGAGGCTATTTAGACAGTGGCTGCAGGTGCCAGGGATGTAGGCAGTTGCTCCACCCAGGTCCAGGTGCAGTGGTGGCATGTGGCAAAAGGTGGCTGAGGTGAGCAGGGTAGTGGCAGCTGGCAGGGCTGTGGAAGTGCATGGTATGCAGTGGGCAAGGCCAGGGCCTTTGGTCATATGGCTTCCTTTTCTTGATGTGCTTCAAAGATGGCACCTTGTTTCAGTGTCCTCACATGGCAGAAGGGATGAACACTGTGCCCTCACATGGCAGAAGGACAGAAGAGCTGAAGACACATTCTAACTCCCCTGAACACCCACATAGACTTTTCTCTCACCCACTCATATATATAGTTATACCATATTTTTAATAGATCAGTATTTGTGTTTACATTATTCTATGTAAAAATTATTTTATCTGAGACAAGTACTTTGTTATTATATTCTTTTCTTGTATAATGTTATATTTTCTCTGGAATTAATAATGATCTCATTTTTTAAAATTTGATAGTTTTCTATGTACCTATCATTAATGCATTATAAATTTTATTCCAGAATTGTAATCTCAACTCAAAACAGTTAAACATATTGAAGAGTCTGTCAATTTCATATTTATTATTTCCTCCTGGAGCTTCTGTCTTCGTCTTCAATCTGGGCCAGTTGCATTCAAGGATGCTGCACGGCTGGTGCCTTGGGAATCTTCCTTTACTATCACGCAGGGAATTCCCTTTGACTCTCTTGAGTGAGATCCCTGTTCCTTGGATTCACATCTTGCCCTTTCTTAGTTTACTCTCTTTATTGATGAGTACATACTCCTTTAGCTTTCTGAGAAAGGACGAATGGAAGGTAAATTTGTTGAGATCTTGCTTGTCTGAAATCATTCTTATTGGACCTCACACTTTATGAGTTGTTTGGGTACAGATTAGAGGTTGGAAACAATCTTCTCTAAGAACTTTGAGGGCATTGCTCCATTGTTTTGCTGTCTGACTTTGCTGTAGAAGTCTGATGACATTCTGATTATCAATGTTTTGTATGTGACTTTTAATCTGGATGCCTTTAAGATCTGCTTTTTCCCTGTGCTCTGAAATTTCAGTATTATGTAATTCATACTTCTGCATGAGTCTACTTTAATATGGGAGGCTGAGCACTTAGTGGAGTTCATTCAATTTGGAAATATATCTTTTCATTCTGGAAATTTTAAAATATCATTTGCTTGACAATTTCCCCCCTCCATTTTCTCTTGCCTTTTTCTGATATATCTAGTATTTGAATGTTAGACACTTAATCTTCTCTCTCTTATTTTATATCTCATTGTTGTTGTTGTTGTTCTACATTTTTAAGAGATTTCCTCAATTCTTGCAATAAAAAATTTAAATGTTTATTTCTTGTATCACATTTTAAAATGTCTAAGAACTCTATTTTGTTTTCCAAATATTCTCTTTTTATAACTAATTTTGTGTGCCATGGATGTAATGGTTTTTCTTATTTTTCTGATGATAATTATTGCTTTTTAAAAATTCTACTTCCTATTTTGTTTCATTAGTATTACCTTTTTCTTTGTTTTGGCCTTTCTAATGTTAGAAGTTTCCCCTAAGCAACACATGGTAGTAATCCCAGCACTTTGCAAGGCCAAGGTGGGAAGATCAATTGAGGTCAGGAGTTCAGGACCATCCTGGATAACACAGCCGGAACTCCGCTCTACAAAAAATTTAAAAAGTTAGCCTGGCATAGTGGTGTGCACCTATAGCCCCAGATACTCAGGAAGCTGAGGCAGGAGGATCGCTTGAACCCAGGAGCTGGAAATTGTAGTAGGCTGTGATGGTGCCACTGCACTCCAGTCTGGGCAACAGAAAGAGACCATGTTACCAAAAAAAAAAAAAGTTTCCCCCACATCTCTTGTCATTCTTATTTTGGCTCATATTAAGAAAGGAGCCATACAATTATGAGAGAGAGAGTAGGTCTTATTAAAAACTGGGCTTCACTGAAGAATAATTAAGTAGAACACAGCCATTTCATTGGGGGGACTCCCAACTGTCATTGTTTTGTATTGTTTTGTTTGCTTTTCTCCTGGGCTGATCGCTTTCCCCAGAAAGGAATCCTCCAATCTCCTGCCTTTAAATGGCTATCAGCATTCTAAAGCTGAGCCATGGAAGAGGTTGTTTAGAGTAGAGACTTTCATTAGTTTCCTCATTTGGGGGTATGGTATTCTTATCTTCCTCTCTGCCTAATGCCCTAAGTCCGGAGTCCTCTGTTTTGACACCTCCAGAGAGTAAACTTTTAATTTCCTGCCAGGGCAGGAGGAGGGATTTGCCCAACTGAGGAGTGGTGCTAGAGGCAGAATCTGGCAAATAAACTACATCCTATGTAGACTTAATCAATCTTCTTGTTTTCTTCTCTCCCTGTGCCCCCTACATTCTAAAATATCTGGTGGATTCAATTCCTAAAACTTTTTGGAAATCCCTGACATGAGTTGACATGCTTCTGAGCTTTCATCCTTGTGGCCTTCGATTTTAGCTTCCTCTGATCTGCAGAGCCAATTACTGCTCATGCATCTGCCTTCCAGCTATCAAAGTCACACTGTTGTCTTCTTTCCTGTTTTTCTGGAGGGGTGTGTGTGTGTATGTAAGCCTTACTGACAATGTAGTGGAGTTTCAGGAGGGAAGAGTAGGTAAAGCATGTTTCAATCTGCCATGTTTCCATTTTAACCAGAAGTCCTTTGTTTTATATTCTATCTTAAAATCTTGTCAACATTTACCCTGTAGTACAACAAATAGAATTGAAGTTATGCTTTTCACAATTTACATGGGTGATTTTATCCACTTTTAGAAAGTCAGATCTTCAGTAGTAACAAATTGATTTTCCTCTTGGACATTTGATCATGTTGAGACTTGAGGTGGGTCATGCCCTCATCTCCATTCTCTTCCAATCTCAATTCAACTTTTATAGCTAAATGTTAAATCTCTCCCTGTTGAGCACAATTGTTAATCATGCAAGCTACATATGTTTATTTTAGAAAGTTTGGAAAACATAGAAAAATATAAGCAGAAAGTAAAAAATCATGCATAAATTCTACTACTTTTTCAATGTACTATGTAAAACTTGCCCCTCTTTTCTTCAGTTTCACCAGGCTCATTTCCAACCACCTACCACATCTCTGTAAGCACAATCAACATTTTGTTCTGCAGCCTTCAAGAAATATTTATGCTTTTACCTACATATGCGAGGTTAGATTTCTGTCTCACAAAATATAGAATCATGCTGTACCTATAGTTATAAAACCTGCTTTGTGTTTTCACATGATGATACATCAACATTGTTCTGATATTTTCAAATTTTTTGACACATCTTGTTCTTACTAATAAATGTTGAAATGGTTTTAAAATACATTCATAAAACAAAATAAATCCAGTAATTCTTGATACTCCATCCTCCAAAAAGTAGGGCCTAATTCCCCTGTCCTGAGTGTGGGCTGAACTTAGTGACTTGCTTCTAACGAATAGAATATGGCAGAAGTGACAATGTGTGACTTCTGAGATTAGATCATAAAAGGCATTGCAGCTTACCCCTTACTGTCTTTCTCAGATCACTTGCTCTGGGAGAAGCCAACTTCCATGTCATGAGAACACTAAGCCACCCTAAGGAAAGGCCCACATAGCAAGGAACTGAGGCCTTCTGCTAATAGCCAGTGAGGAACTGTGGCCCTCTGCCAGTGTATATGTGAATGAGTCATCTTAAAAGTGGGTCCTCTGGCCCCAGTCAAGCCTTTGGATGCCTGCAGCTCTGACTGACACCTTGGCTGTAATCTCATTAGATACCTTGAGCCAAAATCACCCATTTAAGCTGCTCCCTGATTGTTGACCCACAGAAACTCTGATATTATAAATGGTTTTTACAAGCTGCTATGGTTTGGAGTAATCTGTTAAACAGCAAGAGATAACTGATACAGATTTTAGGACCTGAAAATGAGGTGCTTTCATAATAAATACCTAAAGATTTGGAAGTGGCTTTGGAACCAGATAGTGAACAAAAGCTGTAAGGGCTTTGAGAAAGACTGTTAGAAAAAGCCTAATGAATCTGTTAGTAGATGCCTGATGGCTATAGGGAGGTTGAAGGTAAAGACTTAAAGGAAAGTGAGGAAAAGCTTATTGGAAATTGGAGATAAGGAGATTCTTGTTATGTAGTGGCAGAAAGTTAGCAATACTATCCCCTGTGGTAATGTGGAAAGTAGAAAATATACCTAATGAACTGCATGATCTAACTAAGGAGATATCCAGGCAAGGTGCTAAAGGTTTCCCCTGGTTTCTTCTTGGTACTTAGTATGAAATGTGAGAGGAAATAAATAAACTAAAAGAAGAATTGTTAAATGTGAGACACCAGAACTTAATGGTTTTGAAAATTCCCAGCCTCTCCAGATGGCAAAGAACCCTAAAATTAATAAATGGCTTCCCAGCAAAGATCAACTCCAAGGCACTAACAGGATTACAGGGTCTGAAGATGAAGCTGAGAGTGTGGCTGTAAAGTACTTTGTTTACCACCTCAGAAGGATGTGAGATGGTGCCTCAGAGAGCCATTCAGTCAAACAACAGGGCTTTAGAGAAGCTTAAGGATATGGTTCTTCCACAGTCCAAAAGAAGCCCAGGGTAAATACAAACTTACCTTGAAGAGATTTATGAGTGTGGCTTTTGTCTAATGAAGTGAACTCCAATAATATTCATAGGAGACCCACAAATTTTTAAAAAATAATTATATTGACAGAAATACCATCGGCTCTGAAGGGGACAGAGATAGCACACAATAAAAGAGGCATTTGGAACCCCAAAATTTTACTGAGAAAACTGCACAGCTCCAAAACAAAGCTACCTTTCAAGGAAAAAGAAGGATGAATCAGAGGATGGAACCAAAAACCTAGCAGGTGGAGCCAAGAGCCTTGGAGAATCATTCCTAGGCAGTTCTAATATGTGCCTGGGTGGATTTCAGAATTGCTATGGACCAGCGGTTGCTTTGGGCCTCCCATTTTTCCTCTTTTTGAGCAGGTATATCTGGATTAGTTATCTTATGCCTGTTCCACAAATGTATGTTAGATGACTATGTGAGGCGATACCTTGTCTCTTTAACTCATAGGGCTTGAAATAAAAGGAACTGTACTCAAGGAGGTGCACTTAAGGAACAACCCTAGAGAAGCCTCATTCACATTTGGATCTGATTAAGATGACAGGTTTCAAAACCAGCCTGACAGCCTTACATAACTAACATAGGTGTATACTATTCTGTTGTTCTCCCCTCTTTCTTTTATGTGATTATAAACAACACTGGTTATATAACATCTTTATATGAATATATGAATATCTTTATGTTTTCATGGTATTACTTCTGTAAGATAAATTCTTAAAATGAGAATTGCTGGCTATGCATATTTGAAGTTTAGATAATTATTGTCAAATTATCAAAATAATTACAATAATCTATACACTTCCAAACAGTAGATAAGTGTCCCTATATCTTTGCCAATTTTAAATGTTATTAGTCTTTCTAATTTTTCTCAATCCTATGAGAGAAAGTATTTCATAATTTTATTAATTTATAGTCTTTATGGGTGAGGGTGAGCATCTTTTTGAATGTCTGTGGCTTGAAAAAAGCACTTTGCTTATTTCAGATGAAATTCTCTTTGCGTGCTCCTGTCCCTTGATCTTTCCTCTTCCACAATGCCTGGCATACAGTTCATATTGCATAAATATGCATTTTTTGAATGAGTGAATGAGTGAATAAATGAAATTCAAACATGCAGAAAATCTTCATTTAACCCCACAGCATTGAATTTTAAATGGAAAAAAAACCTTTAGCAATCAATTAATTTAATTATATTTTCCCTTCCCCTTTATCACTATTCAATTACTTATCATTCAAGTGCTCTCGGACTAAGCTCTTTATCTTTACAACTTGTTCAGGCTAACTTGTTTTTAAAACTTTTTCTCTCTGAATATTTTTAAAATAGCAGAATAGTTATATGACAAATAATAATACTAGTAACAACAATAATGATGCTAATTGCAACTATTTGGGGGCACCTACTACATGATAAGGGCATTATATATGTAACTGACCTAATTTAATCTTTATTGCAGCCCTATAAGTATTGTTAGTCCCCATTATAGAAATGAGGGAACTAATATTCAATAAGGTCAAATAAATTAACCATAGTCATTTGGCTATTAAATGGAGAGTTGGGATTCAAACTCTTGTCTGTCTGAATTTAAAGTCCTTATTCTTTCTACAATGCTCAGCTGAGTTTATCACAAATAAATCATTTGTAGGGTTTTTTCTCATATTTTATGTTCAAAGAAAAAGGAGAGTCCAGTAAAAGAAAAAAATCAACAATTTTAAATGATGAACATTGACATCATACCTTTTTCCTGCCTGAGAGGGTAGCTGCCTACTGCTATTGATTCTTTTTTCAATAACTACTAAAATGAAAAAAAAAAAAGATTAAGTAAGAATGAACATTTTCCTTTCCTTCATGGTTTAAAACCTTAATTTAGCTATCAATGGGCAAGTGATATACCTAGTTAAAATGAGAAAATACAACTGAAATGTATGAAAAGAGAAAAAAAGGAAATGTGGTTTCTTGTCACTAATATCAGTCTCTACCAGCTGAGGATTTATGTCAAGCTGAGAAAATTCTCCCAGTAGGTTCAGAAATAGGACTGCATAATGAATTTTAACACAACAGCATGATAATGAAACTGATGCCTTCTTTACAAAGCAATTTACAAACTTTTAGAGATAATTTGGGTTTCTGAATGTGGAGGTCACCACAGGCTGAAGGCAGCTATACTTTTCAGGTGACATTCTGAAATGCTCCATCAGAATGATGTAAATTTATTTTTCAGGGAAGATAACTCCCCTAAATTACCAAAAGTTGTTTTCTAACAAGCCTTGTACAGAATTGCAGCGCTGTGGAATGAAACCATGTAGGGGGTAAACGGCTCTGTATGTGAGGGCACTATGAACTGGATTTCATGTGTAAGCATTTTTCTGCTTTCTTTTCTGAGGCATGTTTAAGAGTTTTCATAATTTGAGTCCAGGAAAAGGAAAAGAAGAAAGTGTTGTTGTTGTTGTTGTTTTCTATTGAATGTGGCAAACTCACATTCCCTCAATGCTGAATTCAGATGAGTCCTAGAATAATGTTTTATGATAGGCATAACAGTACACATTCAACAGCAGCAGCAACGATGCTAACATGCTTTATACCAGGAACAAAAAGAGGCATAATGGCAGCAACATGATGAGTAGTCTTGCAGCACAAACCTAAGTAATGAGTGTACTGGGAGTCATTTTTCTTCAACCTGCATGTTTTCCACATGATCATTGAAGGGCGACACTAAAATGGATAAAACATTGGTATCTCTCTAAAACAGGTGCTGCAGTCTCTCATGGTAATGACAGAATGTTTATTCATTAATATTTGTTTGAAGTACTTGTTCATGTATCTCTAGCTCAGTATTATTCAGCCAACTGCATATTAACCATTGTTTACAGGGTACCCAGAAAACATGACACTCAGGGATGAACAGAAACTAATTCTCAATTCATGGAAGTTATTTCAATAAAATTAAATAATAACAACAAAAATAACAATTGAATTTCCTAACAAAAAATTCTGCGTTCCAAATGTACTTTAAAGACGTAGTCTCCTATTTTATAAATGGTTATATTTGTCTTTAATTTTTCCCTAACATCACTATTTATAACAGATGGAATCTGATCTTGAATCATTATTTATGTAACTTGTTCATAATTTTTACTCTTTCTCTTTCCACAAATAAAGAGCTGAGGAGACATAAAAGACATTTATATATAGCAAAATATAAAAACATTTTAAAATAATGTAGAAAACACTTCCACTTCTGGTAGCATGTCTGATTAGATACCTGAACAACACTCCTAATTAAAACAAATAAAACATTATGTAAAATACAATTAAATGGCTGAGTTGGAATGAAAGAATAGAATCCATAGATTTCAAAACCTAAGTGAAAGCAGGAACCCTAACAAAAGAATGAATTCTAAAAGTAGCTTTTTCCCTGAGTGTTTCTACTTACATTGTCATGGCTACATGCAGAAGGACAATAGGATATAAATGGCAAGACCAGCCTATGTGAGGATTCCAATAGAACACTTCCACATAAAACTGGGATCCCAAAAGACTACCTTCACTGCAAAAGTAAATGAGGCACAAATAGTGAACCTTAATGGATGCAAATTTTAAAAATGATTTAGGGAGTTGGAAGATCCCAGAAGAGAATGCAGAATGTAACAATCTAACTGTATTACAAATGTGTGAAACAACCTCACTGAAAGAGTATTGATCTAAGTAATTTTGTAAATAAGTAATTTTTGTAAATAAGTGACCTAAGTAATTTTGTAAGTAAGTTTTGAAGACTGGAATCAGCATTCTTCAAAACTTACAAGATCATCAAAAACAAGGAAATTTTTGGAAATTGTCACAGCCAAGAGGTGCCTAAGGAGACATGATGACTAAATGTAGTGTGGTGTCCTGGATAGGATCCTGCAATGTAAAGGATATTAGGTTAAAAATTAAGAAAATCTGAATAAAGTATGAACTTTAGTACTGGTTTATTAATTGTAACAAATAGGCCATACTAATATCAGATGTTAATAATAGGGGCTACTGAATGTGGGGTATATGGGAACCCTCTGTACTATGCTCATAATTTTTCTGTAAATCTAAAACTGTTCTAAAGTTTAAAAGTTTATTTTTTTAAAAGGCACAAAAATGGAACACCTTGAGAAAACATGCTTAAGCACGTATAAGAAAACATGCTTATTTTGACTGTGGCACTGGGTAAAGAAAAACAAATAAAAAGAAGGAAAAAATTTTTTTGAAATTTTTATCATAAGCTGACCCTAACACTTATTTTTTATTCACATATTACCTGTGGCCTGAAAAACCTCCTGTAAAAAATTTAATGTAAAGTGGTTTGGAGTGGGTCATACCCCCAGGCAACTCTCAAAAGCAAATGCAAATCCTCTCTAAAAGAATTCAACCTCAATCCTGGCCTCAAAGATATCCCAGAAATAAAGTTCCCCCCAAAAAGTATCCCATAGTCAAAAACCATAAAACACATAAGAAAGTGTGTAAATGAGTAATAGATCATGACACCTGTCATGTGTCACTACTAAGCACTTGAATATGGCCAGTATGCACTGATTGAGCTGTAAATATAAACTATACATCAGATTTTGAAGACCTAGTATTAAAAACATATAAAATATCTCAATAATTTTTATATTGACTACATGTTGAAATGATAATATTTTAGATATATCGGGTTAAATAAATATATTATTAAAATTAACTTCATCTGTTTCCTTTTACTTTTTGAATATGACTACTAGAATATTTAAAATTACATAAGTGTTTTGCATAATATTTCTATTGAACAGCACTGCTGTAGGGTGATCTTTTCTAAACACTGAATCTCTTCTTGCTCAATGATTATTTTCTCAAATAGAATATGTATTGAAGCATCTCCAGAAAATCCCTTAAACTTGCTTCCATTTATAGAAGTAGCATGGCATAATAAGAAAAAGACCTAGGTTATAATGTCTATTTGTGCCATTAACTAGCAATGAGACTAGTCAAATAATTATAACTCTTTGGGTCTGAGTTTCTTTACATAAAATGAAGGGGTTAGACTATATCCCCTCTATAGTTTCTTCTAATTCTATGATTATTTGATTATTAATGTGTTAAAATTTTTTTCTAAAGTACTTTCCATGTATAGGATATATTTAGTTTTTATGTCAATGTATATATAATTTTTGAACTTGCTTTTGAAAATAATGTAAAAATAGCTTCCCTTTTGTCCAACATCTTAGTGAGGCTGCAGTGGTCGCTACCGCTTTCCGAGCTTCGCAATGTTGTCCAAGGATGACAAGAAGAGGGAAGATGGCGGAAAGTCGGCCAAGAAAGACAAAGACCCAGTGAACAAATCCGGGGGCAAGGCTAAAAAGAGGAAGTGCTCCAAAGGCAAAGTTTGGGACAAGCTCAATAAACTAGTCTTGTTTGACAAAGCTATATATGAGAAATTCTGTAAGGAAGTTCCCAACTAGAAGCTTATAACCCCAGCTGTGGTCTCTGAGAGACTGAAGATTCAAGGTACCCAGGCCAAGGCAGCCCTTCAGGAGCTCCTTAGTAAAGGATTTATCAAACTGGTTTCAAAGCACAGAGCTCAAGTAATTTACACCAGAAATACCAAGGGTGGAGATGTCCAGCTACTCCATACATAAACAGGTCCAACCAACCCTACATTTGTAAAAATAAAACTTTATTAAATCAAAAAAATAAGAAAATATAAAAGTAATTATTTCCTTTGTTGATACAAAGACAGACATCAGGTTATTTCATACAGCCATGCATATGTTAAAGTTTCACGTTCATTTACTACATCACTGTTATAAATATTGCCATTAAACAGTTTTGTTATGAAGGTTTTTCAATTTTTAATTCACTCTATTGCTATGATTATTATTTATTCTCTATAAATGGTCCCTTAGTTTTTCTTCCATAGATCATCCTTGTTCTTCAGGAACATTTATGCCTCCTATATTCTCTTTTGATCATTTCTGGTTATATTTTGTCTTCTCCTGACTTTGCTATGTCCTCCAATTCTCTTTTAGGACTAACTTCTCTTGCCACCTCTCACTAGCCCTGTTTAGGAAGCTTGCCATCCTGGTCATATTCTTCCCCTCCTTTAGTCTTGGGCCTTCCTAACCTCATCCCTTTCAAATCAAGTTCACCTGAAAAGATTTAATAACAGGTACATTTCAGGGTGAATCTAAGTCTTTGTAGTTACTTCTTACTGGGGGAGTGGGGTTGAGGGGATAGGCCTTTGCATTTTAAGTCTTAACTATCATCCTACAATGAAAGCCTTTATTCCTATTAAATTGAATGAAGTGTTTCTATTTTATATTTAAATCTTCCTAAAAGCCATTACCATATGCATCTTCTCACGTTTTGCAAGCCCTCCCCACACCCATTCTTTTTTGCGAAAATGTGAAACCTACAATTACCTATGCAAGATCCTGACTGCTAAAGAAACCTACTCAACCTTTATTTCTGGACAGAGTTTGAAGAGCACTGGATTTGGAACAAGATGAGTTAGGTTTATATATTAGTTGCACTTGAACTAGATAGACCATCTTGGACAAATCCTTCATTCTCTCTAAGCCTGGGTGTCCTAATCTGCCAAAAGGAGCTATTAATAACACCTGTTACACTTGCCACTTAGGGTATTTTTGATCCTCTAAGGAAATAATGAAAGTAGTTACCAATGCTACACAGCCTGAGTGATCTTAGACATTCTGAGACTTCATTAAATTTCGTTGCTAGTTCCATTTTCCTTTCCTTGGGTCAGGAAAAATATTGACCCATTCAATTCAGACAAAAATAAAGAATATGACCAAGGTTTTCAGAATAATGAAGTTTCAAGTTAACATAAAATGATTACTCCCTAATTCAATCATAATATGAGAGCTATGAAATACTTATTAGAACTAATAACCTGGGTTAGAGTACATAATTCATCTATTAAATTCAATTTGTCAAAAAACAGCAAATGGTTTTATGAAATTCAGATGGAAGCTGGACAGAAGGATGTGGGTTGGTGTTAAATTGATAGCCATATTAAAGTAACAAATTAATGTTAAAGTTATGAAAGTGGAGTGCAAATAAAAGATTTTAACAATTAGAAATTCTGTATACTATATGTTTTTTTTATATATATATATTATTTCTTGTCATTTCCTCTATGAAATCAGGAGGGTGGGACAAATTCTGTGATCAATTATTCTTGGAACTTGGTGGAAAATGGAAAGAATCTGGAATCAGTCACCTTGAGTTTCGTTCCAGTTCCCCCACTTGGAAGCTATTTCCTTCTCCCTTAAAGGAGGCAAAACTGTTTGCTCCGCCCAGCTGGCAAAGTTTTCAAGGACCCCATGTGCTATGCAGGAAAGACAGGTACAAATGCGGCTGTTGTCACTACCCCAGTAACTGCGGACTTAGCGACGCAGTTAAAAGAAATCCAGCTCTTCCCAGCTGAAGACACTTTGGTGACGAGAGAGAAGAGCAGTTCTCTTTACCCCAAGTCTTTCTTTTTTATACCATTGCAAATTTGGTTAAGAGGAAAGAAGGCCGGGCGATGGAGGGAACTTGGAAGCGGAACTCCCCAGCCGTTTATACCGTTCCTTCATTATCTCCTTCATTCATTCATTCAACAAATAGTTCTCGGGCGCAGATGGGTGCCGGGCACCGGGCTGGGCAGTGGGACCACAGAGAGAAAAGGGCCCAGAATGTGGCCACCCCCGTCTAGTGAGTCGACACTAGACGCAAAGCTGCGGGACAGCGAGGTTTGGGGCGGCCGAGGAGCCCTCCCCAGGCCGCGCCCATCCCCCTCCCGGCCGGGGCGAGTTCGGGCCGCGTCCCCATGGCAACCAGCGGCGGCGCGGCGGGCGGGGAGGGACAGGCACCAACGGCCTCGGCGGGCGCGCGGCGGCGGGTGGCGGGGCCCCTCGGGGCGGGCCCGGCCGGGCAGGCGGTGACCCCGGCGGTCCTGCTCCCCGGCCTTCGGACCTCTCGGGCCAGCGCGGAGAGCGCAGGTAACCGGCCCCGGGCCTCCCCGGCTCCGCCCCGCCCCCGCCCCTGCCCCTCGCCCCTCGGCAGGGCTGGCCCGGCCTGGCGTGGGCTCCCGAACCGGGCGCGGGGCCCGCAGGGCGGCCGCTGTGCGGGGTCCGGGCGTGGGCGCGCGGCGGGTGGGCAGCGCCCGGGACGGCAGGGCGGCCCTTGCAGCATCCAGAGCAGGGATTCTCCCTACGTTGGAAGGTCTAGGTTCTAGTTGTGTGGTCTTGGGCAAGTCACTTAACTTGTCTGTGCCTCAGTTTCCCTGACATTAAAGTGAGGGATTAAGAACCTACAAAATTTTTTATCCACTTGTTCGTTCCGGTTAAGCTTGTCTTCCCCATACCTGCCCAGCCCCTCGCACTCAATTTCAGAGTTACTCTTAAATTCCTTTGATTTGGAAGTGATGTGAGCCCGAGCCTTCCTCCTCCTCTCCTACCACGTTGAATGCTGTTTAATTGACTTTTATTCAGTGATTCGGAGGAGCTGAAGTCCTTTTCAATACTTTGTCCGTTTATCCTCATAGATTATTTTTTAACTAAAATTTCGTTGCTGGGAAAAACATTTTTTTACTTCAGGCAAGTACTAACATCCCTATTTTGTCCAGAAGTGAACCAGTGCCCAGAGAGCCATTGAAGACTTTTAAGATTTCTATTTTAAGGCAATTCTTAGTATTTTTGTCTCAGATCTCATGGTATATTCATTCTAACAAAACACAGAAAGGGCCGAAGAAAGAAGGTACTCAAATAAAGGCAAACCTTTAGGAGACCGACCAGAATAGAAATTTTGAGAACGTTTAGCTAGAACTCTTCTTGAATAGGAATTCTATTTTACTAATCCTTGTGTACTGAGCACTTTGCAAAGTACCTAGTACCAAGCTGTTGTTCAGTAAGTAGTAAATGGATGTTCATTTCAGTCAGTACCACTTATTTCAACTCATCGTTAAGCCAATATCATAAATGCATGGGGACACTTAAAAAAACAAGCCCAAGTTTCTACATTTTGCAGAACCAAGGGATACTGTACTCAGAAAAACTCATACTAAATGGTTTTTTCCAATAGCAAAATTTTCATGTTTTATAGGTTAATAAATGTAAGCTTTTTAGGAATCGAGATCATTTTTTCCCTAACAGATTAAAAATCAAGAAATATAAACCAGATGTAGCAGTTTGTTGACATGGAGAACCAAGCCCATAATGCAATGGGGTAAGTGCTAAGAAATTTCTATTTAATAAGTGGGTACTTAACTATGCCAAAAACTCCCTGATGAAACATGAATTTTGAAATTTGCAGTTAATAGAAGTATGTTCCAATTATTTTTGCTGAGGAGGGTGGGGAGAAATTTCAAGTGACTGTCACTAAGAATGTGAGTCTTTTCAATTTTGACTCTGTGAATCTGCACTTAAAAGTCACTATTTTCCATCTTTTAGTGACTTTGTCCAGTGTCAGGGTGATGGGTGCCCAGGCAGGCCTCATGTGCTCTTATGTTACCACAGGACAGCAACTCTTGGACAGGTTGCCCCTTTTTTGCTGCATCAAGTAACCCAAGTTTCCCTCTACTCTTGCCCCTTAAGGCAGAACTCAACACTTAAACACAGCTTCAAAATAGATCCAGCTCCACAAAACAGCAACAAGAACTGGATATTTTACCAAAAGTTTCAAAGAGATGAGGAATAGAATTTGTGTAGCATTTGCCATAGTAGAAAATTAATCAAATTACAAATATCTGTTCCCACCCCTTCCCTGCTACTAGCACCACAAATGTTTCTCTTCCTATTGTTTTGCCAGACAACTGGCCACTGGTTGACCCCCGAGATTTGGTGTTGGGGGTTGAAGGGGTGGTGCTATATTGACTAATCTTGATTGTGAATGATTTTGGCACTAGTCACACCACTCCAGGTGTTTCATTTTCAGTGATTCTGCTCAGACCCTGACTTTGATGTCAGGCTGAAAGAAAGCTGTACAAGTCTGGATAATAATAACTATCACTGTTTTAGCTCCTACTGCATACTCCTCCTTATAACAGCCCCGCTAGCTATCATTCTCATTTTACAACTAAGAAAACCGGGTATATTGGAGTACAGTCTAAGCTCTTGTAATAAAGAGACTCCAAAATACAGAGGCTTAAATAAGACTGAGGTTTATTTCTATTTCATACACTAGTCCAGAGATAAGCAGACCAGGATTGGTATGGCAGCTCAACCATCCTCACTAAATGATTTCCATCTCTGGGCCCAAAGTGATTGTTTCAGCTCCCATTGTAATGACTGTGTTCTGCCATCATGACTGTGCTGCTGCCAGAGGGAAGGGGAAGGGCAAGAGGAGAGAGTAAGACCTTTCCTTTTAGAGGTATAAAATGGAAGTGGCAGGTCTCACTTCTCTTCATTTTCCATTGGCCAGAACTTAGTCCCAGAGTTACAGCTAGCAGCAAGCAAGGCTGAGTAATGTGGTGTCTAACTGGGCAGCCATACAGCCAGCTGAAGCTTACAAGTTCTATAATAAAGGAAGAAGAATGGATATTGGTGGATAATTAGCAGCCTCTGCCACATTGAGGCTCAGAAAGGTTGAAAGAGAGACAAAGAAAGCAGGAACTTGCCCCAGAATATACACCTGGTTAGTGGAGGAAGTAGAATTTGAATTCAGGTGTGTCTGGCTCAGATCCCTGTATTCCTCCCTACATTGGAAGTGGATGACAATGAGGTGCAGGCAGCGGCCTGAGTAGCATCCAGTAGTAGAGCCAGGTTAGGATTCTAGATTGAGCACGTGTTGGATTCCTGGTATGACAGTGGCACTAAGGGCTAACACGCAGATTCAAGGTCTTGAACCCGAGGTTGGATGCCAGATATCACTTCATTCCTGCAAATCCGAGGCCATGGAGAACGCTATTTCTCCTTATTCATTCTTTTGAAAAAAAGTCTTGAGTACTGAATATATGCCAGACACAGTTCTAAGCCCTATGGTTCATACAAAGATCATTAAGAAATAAACCTTTTCTTAGAGAACTTAGAATTTACTTAGGAACTCTAGAGTTTGCTTGAGTACAATGTAATTACAAACCAGAAGTTAATGAGAATTACTAGAGATTTCCCTGAGGAAGTACTCCACTCATCACAGCAGACGTGGGGTGAGACATTGTCTACCATGGTCTCCAAAGCATGGATAGCTCAGGTTGGCTTTGCCTCTGACTGTCTCAAATGCCATTGAGAAATATGTAAAAATCTAGACCATGAGTGTGATAGAATCTCATGATCAGGGACTTGTTATACAGCTTATCAAACCAGGCCCCCTAAATACACAGAAATGTTTTATATAGCAGCCTTCCTTTAACAAATTATTTATTTGGAGTCTGTTATGAGCCACTCATTGGTCTAGGGACCAGGAAGATAGCAGTGAACAAAATAGACAACAACTGTTTCTCAAAGAGCTTATACCTTTAGTGGAAGAGACAGATAATAAACATATGTATCTCATGGTGATATGAAGAAAAATAAAGCAGGCTAAGGATGAGAGGAATACAATGTGAATGGGGTGGTCAAACAAAGATGCTGTGGCAGCATTTAAGCAGAGATTATGTCTGGGTGGAGAGAGTTATAGAGAGAGTAGAAACAGAAAGTGCAAAGGCCTGAAGTGTGAGTTTTTACACAAAATATTTATAGTGTGAGTGAATCATTATTCTCTGACATCATAGTTATAATAAGGTTTGATTTTAATTTATCCATGATTTCTCCCAATTATAGGTGTTTGTATTTGTGCCCTAATAATCAATCTAAACTCCTTCTAATCCCAAGTCATCTTTATATGTTTGTCCTTTTTATTTTTAGAGTGTATTTCTAGAACATAATTATAATATATATTATATATTACATATTATATATTTTATGTTATACATATTATATAATTATAGAAAGAATAAGTGATCTTATTTTTATTGGCCTTTTTAAGAGAACTATCTATATTTTGCTTTGTTTTTGTTTTCTTATTCTACTGTTTTTGTTTTCTAATTTTTGTTACTAATTTGCCTTCTTATGATTTATCTTATTCCGATTGTTGAGCTGAAAAATGTACTTCAGTAATTTTCGTGATTTCTGGATTTCATGATTTCTTTAAATAATAAAACATTTAAGGCTAAAGTTCCTCCTGAGCACAGCTTTGCTGCTTGCCATAGGGTTAGTGTTCCCACTGTCATTTTCTAAATAGTCTGTTATTTCAAATTTGATATCCTCTTTGACTGAAGAGATATTTAGGAAGTATAATTTCTAGGGGCATTACATTATTTTTTTATTATTACTTTCTAATATTTCTACTACCATGGTCATAGAACATGGCTTATATGATTTTGACTCTGTCAATTTCATTAAGATTACTCTTGTGGTCTATTGCATGAACTTTTATAAATATCCTTTGGGTATTTGAAAACAAATGTATATTCTCTTTTGGTTGAGTAAAAAGGTTAACAAGTTATACATACATAACCAAACATTTTAATTGTTATTATTATGTTTACATTGTTTTTCAGATACACTATTACCTTTTTTGCCTATTTGATCTGTCAAATTCTAAGAAAGATCTTCATTATGATTGTGGTTTGTCCAATCCTTCTTGTATTTCTAACAGTTTTTGTTTTACGTATTTCAGTGTTCCATTGCCCAGTATGTCAAGGTTCATGGAGTGTTATATCTTCTCAGTATATTATATGATTTAACATTATAAAATATATCACAATTATAAGCTAATATTTTCTGTTTGAATTTGTTGCCTGATATTAATATTACCATCCCTGCTTTCTTTTAAATGTACTTTAGTCAATAATATCTTTGTTCATCCCCTTGTTTTCAGCCTTTTTTATATCATATTTAGTGTGTCTCTTGTAAATAGCACATGGTTAGATCAACACATACCTCAACTGGAGAATCTTTGTCATTAAAAAGAGGATTTTAGGGTAATTAATACACTATTGTTTGATCGTTTTGCTTTCCCAACATTTGCAAGGCTAATCTAGTTTTTTTAAATCTTCTCTTTCTCTTGGAGGTTGTACATCCAATTTTATAAGTTGTTGATTTATATTTAAAATTTTTTTTTAATTTGTATTTATCTTTTGGCAACGTGAATTTTAACTAACTTTGACTACTCGCAACCCTAGTAAGGCTTGACGTTTAGCAGTGCCTTTGCTTCCCTGTTTTCTTATCCCACCTCCAAGCTTCTATTGAAATAATCTGCATTTCTAATTCCTGATTGCTATTAATTTTATTTTATTCCTCTTTTACTTTAAGAATCCTTTTTAACAACTGTAGTTTTCGTTGCATTGCTCATTACTGTTATCTGTATACAAAATCTTCCCTGTTCCTGGTTTTTTTAAAAATGGATTCATTTTTAATTTGATTAAAATACTTCCTTAATCTTTTTTATAAAAATGAACATGAGTGGTATACTTCTTAATTTCTTATATATCCAAAATGGCCTATTTTTACTCTCATACAGGAACTCTGTAAAATTACTCCCATTGTCTGAAAGCATTGAGTGTTGCAGATGGAAAGTCCGACTGCAGGCTCACTCTCTCTCTCAGGTTCTTTTTTTTTTTAATGTTTGGAGGCTTACGAGATCTTCTCTCTATTCTTGGAATATACAAATTTGCCAGGATAACTTTCTAGGTATTAACCCTTTTCCGATAATCCTGCACAACATTTGGTATGCACTTTTATGCTAAAGATTCAAATCTCTTTAGCCTGGTAATATTTTCTTCTGTTTCTTTGGTTAATAATTCTCCACTATCTTGTTTCATTCTCATCTCCTGGAATTCCCATGTCTTTTTCTTTTCTCTCATAATTTCCATCCTTGTCTTTTTTTTGCTCTATGTTCTAGAGAAATTTCTTGTGTTTCCTCATTTTTAGTTCAGCAATGATTACATTCTGTTATTTACTGCCTCTTGGTTTGGCAACCAAGTTTTTATTTCCAAGAACAACTTTTTTTTATTGTTACTTTTATATAGTAAATCACTTTTGTTTTATTAATGCAACATACCCTTGACTATTATTAAAAATATGAATTAGAAATATTTGAAATTATCTCTTGCTTCTTATGTCAACTCTTTTCAGTTATCAACTCCAACTTGTTTCTTGTCTTAACTCCAATCAGTTATTCTGTGGGTGTGACCCTGTTGTAACTCTCCACATCCTTCAATTTGTGCCTCTCCTCAAACCCTGACAACTGCTCCACAGCTCAGCCTTTCTCTCAGCCTCTGCTACTCTAAAAGTGAAATCAATTAGCTTTTTCAGAGAAATCTGTCCACCAACTACAGGGCAGCTTCAACTCCCTAAGGGCTAAGCATGGCCCTCAGCCAATGTGCTATGCAGTTTAATATATTTAAGATTATTAAAGCTTATGTTTAATAAACTTACCTCTGAAGGTCATTTGTAAATAGGAATTCCACAAATGCATTAAGCAATGCTAAGGTCAATGAAAAACATTCATAGAGTCCCCAAATATGTGAATTCTGAAGTGTTGTTTTTAAAAATGTCATTTTCCCTGCATAAGTAGATGCACATATGATGGATTACTTCTTTGAAATATCTTTTCTAACTGAAAAGAACATTTATCCAGGTCTTTCTTTACTTAGTTACGCATGTATGTAATTTAAAAAGTCATTTGCTTCTTCGTCACTGTTACCAAAAAACAGCAATTTCCTGTTCCCTCCCCAGTTTTCCACTCCCAGAGGCAACCACTTTCAATTCTGATTTTTTTATTATTTATCTCCATATCTTTAAATGACATGCTTGTATTGTCACTTCTTGATTTTTCAGTTTTAAGCATTATTCTATTGACTTCCACAATGGATATTTTTCATGCCTACCACTAAGTCGTTTCCACCACATACACACACACTCACACTTCCCAGTCTTCCATCCTCCCAATACACCATAATTTTGGTTGGATCGATATTCTGTTTGCCTTATTATGACTTCATAAGTACTACTCACCTGTGAGCCATATTGTCTACTGTGATTTCTTTTCCTTTTTGACACATTTTTTTTTTCCTGGAGTTAATAACTCTGGTATCTTAATTATAAATTCTTTGGGGTTTTCTTCTAAAAATGTTTTTCTGTTTGTATTTGACTTATCTTGTCTATTGCATGAGCGGCTTTCCTCAAATGTCTGAGATCCTGACATATGAGGACTGCTTGCTCCTATTTGAAAGTGGTAGAGTGGAAGCTGGTGGGAAGCTCATGTGCACATGGGTAGGGCATATAGACAGCAGTCTTCACTGTATGGTCACCAGGCTAGGCAGTTTCCTTGAAGAACCCCATGTCACTCTCTTGCAGTCTTTTGTCTCAGGCTAATCAGATTGCAGAGACTCTTCTTCCTCCTGCCTGGATGGTATAAATTGGGCTGCCAGCATTCTGGTAGCTGAGGAGGAAGGAGCTGGGGATTTAGACTTGCACTGTTGACCTTAGCTCCCCACTTTCCAATATGGTGGCTCTGCCTGTGTTCCCCCAGTCCAGAGCTTTCTCCCCTGCCAACTTCCATTATTTTTGTCCTTGTAGGTTTAAATTTCTGGGTTAAAAATATCCCATTGCTTTATTTTAGTAGGATTTGTGAAGGGAGTAAAATGTGTATGTTCATCCATCTTCAACCAAAAGTCTCTTTTTTTCTACTGAATATTTAACTGTACCTTTTGTTCTATAACTTATACCTTAGTCATTGATCTCATTCATAGAATCTTGTCAAATTTCCTAAAAATGTAGGTACTGCTATGTGATCCACCAAATTTTTCTTATCTGCCATGAAAGTCATATAGTCAAAGAACCAAGGCAGATGGATATTAAAGCGTTAACTTCTCACATCTGAATTCAGAAAAGTCCTTTAAAACTGTACACTTCTATGTGTGCATCCTTATTCACCCTTAAAATGTCCTTTCCCTCTTAGATATATTAATTCAGAATCACAACTTTACTTACTAGTTTCTTGATGAGTTAAATACAGTTTTAATTACAGTTTGTAAAAAAATTCTAATTTTTCTGATATAAGTCAATATAGTGGTACTTTAATACACTGTAGTAATGTATCCTTTTTGCACATTGAAAATTCTTTTCAATTTGATTGATTATCTTGCCTTCTGCATAACTCGGACTATACCCTCTTATTTTCCCTCTATCATACTTTACCCCCCACCCCAATACACACACACACACACACACACTTCTCTTCAGCGTAATCAGATTGGACAAGTTCTTCTCGTTTCTTATTTCTCTGAAGGAGAAATCAAGTGATGTAAACATGGGGCTAAAATCCTGCTATGTCAAACTTGAAAGTAGATTCTGAAATGTTAGCAGTGCTGAGTGGTCATAGTAATTCAATGTGTGATTTTGAACGGATGGAAGAATACCAGGAAGGAGGAAGAGAGGGAGGAAGGAAATAAAGGAAGGGAAGATTCCTTTGAGAGACTAATTAGATTGCTACTGCGTTTAGAGAATGATTAAAAAGTACCACTGTGTAGGATAAATTGGCATGCACTTTTTACACGACAATGTTTATAAAAGGTTAGTTACAAGTTACATTGAAAAAGAAAGGTCTGATATGTGTGAACCTAGATATGCCTATGAAGTACCAGGCTTACCTAATCTGGCCTGGTGTTCTGCGGTGCTCAGTTGTCTAGCACCTTGGAACCACCTGAAACATTTGTAAACCTTTAATCAGAGCATTGGTGAAACAGAGAAGTGCCAAAAACATGAATATTACAGATATGTGAGGAATCCATTGATCCTCTCCCTAGAAAAAAGAAGCAGTCTCATTGGACAGCAGTTAGTATAGAAGCTATATTCTCCTTGAACTAAACTCAAGAAGCAGAAAGAAAAGGAGAAATAGAGACAAAAATAGAAAAGCAGACAAGAGAAGCAGTAGCACAAGTACCAGTGGTGATAGGAACATGAAGAAGTTAATCCTGTAGCATTGTAGGCTAGTGGATTCCAGGGGCCCCAGCTGTGTTCAGCAATGTCTGTCTTCTCCCCTTTTGCACGGCAGGGACTAGTACAGTGCCTGCACAGGTTAGGTATGCAGCCAACACTTTGAATGTGTGAATGAACTGAAAGAATGACAGCCTATTAAAGGGAATAGAGTGTCAAACAACAGGGAGATAAATGTAAATGCTGATTTCAAAGGACCAGAGAAGAGTGGGGTCAAGAGTTCAGAACTGGGTAAAAATGGGGTTGTATGAGAACAGGGTGTGAAAAAATGAAGAGAATCCAGGACCCTTTTCATAGATACATTTGGGGTATCAAGGGCTTGCCTTTTTAATTGCAGAATGTATGGGGCATGGTTATATAGGAATGGCTTCAGGGCCAGAGACAAGACAGACCAGAGTTTGCTTTCATGGAGTCTCTGAGGGTAACATACTAAGGCACTGTTTTCACCTTTTAATGTTATTTACTTTAGGTTGTGTCTTGAAATCAGAAGGTATATTTGGCTATTATTCCCTTTTTCCTCTAAAAGCACTTATTAAGTTGTCGTTGCTTCTTATAAAGTGTTATAGTATGAGGGAAATATGTTTTGCTTATTGCCATACTAAAGCACAAACACACATGGCATGACTGTTTATGGGGAAATCCACTAGCCAAGCCATAGTACAATGCAGTAACCATGACCTGTACAAATGCTAGAGTGCACAAGATGGGCGGCATAGAGCTAGTGTAGTATAGAATCAATGCAACAAAGTGACTTTCAAGTTTTCTCTAGAAAAGAGAAAGGGAAAAATGCAAATACCTTATGCTAATCTCATAATTCTCAAGTTGTATGCTATTAATACTTAAAATGACTCAAGAATAGGAAAAAATTGATGGATCACTAAAACAGCTTACTCATAGAGGGCAGGTGACCAGATTATCCATAGAATCTGTATCCATTTATATGAGAAACTGGGTTTATATGAGATATGAGGCATAGCTGGTGCAATGGCCCAGGGACCCAGGAATATCCAGATCTTGCCGCAAATCAGCGATAACCCCAAGGGAGACTTACGACAGCAAAGGGAAACAAGACAGTTTGAGTGGTGATGGTAACGAGGCCACCACTTGAAGAAACAGTAAGCAGATTATGGGAATAGAGAGTTACAGAATAAATCTGATTAGGTAACATCTGAAGAAAGACCTAAGGAAAGTGAGAGATCTAGACATATGGATATCTTGGGCAACGGTATTCCAGACAGAGGAAACACAAAAGCACAGGTTCTGAGGCAGCAACGTGCTTGGTGTTTTTAGGCAGCAGAAGAGAGGTCAGTGTGGTTAGAGAGGAGGAAGCAAGGAGGAAAGTGGTAGGAGATGATCTCGGACAGGCAAATAGGGCCAAATCCCGTAGCGCCTTGCCGATCTTAATAAAGACTTTGGATTTCACTGTGTAACAGGGGGAGTCACTGGAGGACTTTGAGCAAAAGAGTGAAATTTTCTGACTTACTGTTTTAAAAGACTTACTCTAGCTGCTATGGGAAGAAGAGACCCAGGAGAGCAAGCTTGGAAGAGACAGACAAGCTGAGCTGTGGCAGTAATCCAAGTAGGAGATGGCACTGGTTTGGATCAGGTTGGCAGAGATAGACATAGTGACAAATGGTCTGTTTTGATGAAAGGCTAACAGATCATGGATTTAAATGGAGTGTGTGAGAAGATGAGAGCGAAGGAAGTCCAAAACTTCTGGCCTAACCTGGAAGGGTAGGCGTGGCATTAACAAGAAAGACTAGTGAAAATGCAAGCTTGGTTTGAGATGCCTGTTGTATGTCCACGTGAACATGTCTGATAATTAGCTATATATACAAGTCTAAATGTATCTTTCTGCTTCATCACCCTTAGTGTGTGGCTTTATTGTTTGTGGTCACCTTATGGTTGCAAGGTGGCTGAACCATCTCCAGCGTCACATCTGCCTTCCAGGAAGGGAGCAGAGGAAGGGCAATGGGTGAAAACGAAAGAGCGTATGCAGCACTCTAATTTTGGGTTCCTGTAGAAGCCACCTCTGAGACAAGGATTTGGATACAAATAGTTTATTTGAGATATGACGATACGGTGTATTAGTTTCCTATAGCTAATATAACAAATCATTACAAATTTGGTGCCTTAAAACAACTGAAATTTATTCACTCACAGTTCTAGAGGTCAGAAACCTGAAATCCAAAATCAGCATCACCGGGCCAAAATCAAGTTGTCGGCAGGGCTGTACTCCCTCCTCAGGCTCTAGGGGAGAACTTTTTTCCTTGCCTCTTCCAGCTTCTGGTAACCGCCAGCATCCCTTGGCTTGTGGCTGTATCACTCCAGTCTTCAAATATCCCTCTGCTCTACCTTCATATTCCCTTCTCCTCTGTGTGTCAAATCTCTCTCTGCCTCTCTCTTAGGGCCCACCTAGATAGTCTAGGATAATCTCCCCATCTCAAGATCCTTAATTTATGCAAAGACCTTTTTTCCAAATGAAGTAACATTTACAGGTTACAGAATTAGGACATGATTTTCTTTGGGGACCATTTTTCAGCCTACCACTGGGGAATGGGGAAGTGAAACAAGGAAGGGCAGTTTTATCAAACCAGCTACCACTGTGGATGACTGGAGCTAACTCGTTATGGGGAAACTCTGGAACCCAGTATAAATCACATCTCCCAGCCTTCTCCCAGCCAAGGAAAAAGTATTTATACACTAATCACTGACAATCATTGGTTGAAGGTTGCTCCTGGGAGGGCCTCAGTTCCCTGTCACTTCTGACCTGTCACATAGGCAGCAAAGAGGACTCCAGTGGCAAGAGAAAGCCACCAGCAAAGGAATGTAGGTCCTGTCCACAGGAAATCAGGCTGTGTTCCCTGACATGGTCAGCGTCAGGGATGTGTAGGGTACCGACAGCATCTGCTGCAGCTTTTAAATTGCCTTATAGCACCTTCCCCTTACATATCACAGGACGGCTTTTGTTACGTGGCCATGCCTAGCTACAAGGCAGGCTGGGAAATGTAGTTGTTCCTTCTCTAGTTGGACACATTTCCACTCTGATTATCATCAGAGTTCTGTTAGAATGGGAGAAAGGAAGGATGGCTATTGGGTAGGCGACTAGCAGACAAGCAAATAAGAATGACTCAGACCAGGGTTTTATCACTGGATATGGTAAGAAGTGGTCAGAATTTAGGATATATATTGGAAGTAGTGCCAATAGGACTTACTGTTGTTGTGGGGTTTGAGGGAAATACAAGTCTAGGATCATGAAGGATTTTTATCTGGAGCAACTGGTATCATTGGTGCCAATTAAAGAGATGGCATGGACTGGAGTTGGGGCAGGCTTGTGATGCAGGAACTCAAGTGCTCTGTTTTGAACACGTGAAGTTTGAGACACTTCTAACCATCCTATGGAAATACAGTGTTGAACAGGTGGCTGACATAGAAGTCTGGAGCTGAGAAGCTTAGGCTGCAGATACGGAATTAGAATTAACCAGAACAAGCTGACATCAGAAGGTTCGTTGGAAATTTCTGACATTCAGGAAGCAGTATATTTCTTAAAAAGTTGTCTGGTATTGGAAAAACAGATTTTATCAATGCATGCCTAATTCTCCCCTGTTGGGATGTAGTGAAACAGCCGACTCCAGGTTTAAATGGAAAACAGATAGAACGACTACCCTCGCATGTGCTAACCCTACGATTGCTCATCACATAGGCCTTCTGACAAGAGGGAATTTTAATTGTCCTAGAGACCAACTTGCAGGACCAAGTAATGGGTGTGTAGATAAACATTTGTTTATTATTAATTGTATCATATGTTTGTATGTATTAATATGCAGTAAGACTTCAGATACACAAGTTTATGAAGAGAGTGAAGTTATTTGTATTTCTAGATAATTGTAAAGATCACCCTGAAGACAGAGGTTAGTGCTACTAATATTTCACTGTTGCTGTCTTCTGTCCTCCTTCTGTCTGTGGACCAAGAGGTTACTCAGAATGTGAAAAGTTATGATGGAAAAAGTTGATCTATAACGGAGGTATTTTAAGAGATCTTCTGCTGTTTTTAGAGCATTGAAAATGAGATTTTACATTTGTGTGTGCCTTCAATTCTGATAAAACATTGATAGGGACTTGGAGGCTATGGCATTGCATTTTATTTCCATAAATGTCTTCCTTTTGTGATTATGATGAAGGCTTTTGAACAAGGCCTTTCTAAGTACATTTAAGCACCCTTTTTTGGAATGGTGAGGTTTATACCTCATCCACTTCCCAGCATTAAGCTTGTTGCAAATGAGAGAAAAGAATGAACTAAACATGAGCCACCATTTCAATTATGCAGTAAAAATAGGCATCTTAAAGCTGCTAAGTCAGCAAACGCTAATAACGACAGTAAATAACATTTTTTGGATAACAAGAAAAGTGAGGAAAAGCTATTTTTATCTATGATTCAGTAATTAATTTTGAACAAGGGTATCCATGAAACTAAGCATCATAAAATAATAAATCCTTCATTTTACTGTTTTAGGAGAGACAGTTGACAAAAGAGCAGATGACATCACAGACGTGTCTGTGAAAGTGGGTTCCAGGACTTCTCCTGGAGGCTCTCCCCGGTTCTTCTTGTTTATATCTCTGGTGTGATATAGTATTTGACATGCAGAATAGGGTCTGTAAGCCACCATGGAAAATTTAAATTATATTTAGAATAGCCTATTAATTAAGGTAAGTAAGTATTTAACATTTTCCAGTGAGTTTCATTAAAAGATTTTGAACAAGACCTAATGATTGCTCATTAGCATTTTGGAAACTCATTTTCTTAAACTATTCCATGTTTCATGAAATAGTCCCCTCTCCTCTTTCCTCTGTGCTGTTCTCTCTCCCTTCTTCCCTCCCTCCCTCCCTTCCTCCATCGTGACTTCCATATTTGTCTTTTAAACCCTCTCTTCTCTCTCCCAAGCTCCAGACTCATCTATTCAGATATCTCACATGTCCCAAACTGAATTCACTCCTTTTTTTTCTTCCACAAACCTGTCTCTCCACTTCTATTTTCCAGATTGGTGATGGGTAGGCTCACCCTATATCCCAGTTTGTCCAGAACAATCACTGTTTATATCCAGTGCCCTGACATAATTATCATTAGTGCCCCTTTCACTTTCAAAATTGTCCTGGTTTAGATAACAAGTGATATGGTCATCAGAGCAATCTGTATGATGAAGGTCTGTCTTTTTAAGAACTAGCACGTAAGCCCATATGTTAAAGAACCTTCGATTGAATGAAAGCCCACAGCCCACTACGTTGCTCTGGGCCACCTCCATATATGTCCATGTATCTTACTCCAGCTCTTTTTACTCTGAATGTGACTCTCTCCTCCATTCCCGTGCCTCTTCCCAATATACTTGCCACTACTACCACCATTTATATCATCAGTTTTCTATTTTGCTCCCTCTTCATTTCCAAATTGGATATCCTGATATTTATACTCTAGGCTCCCAGATGGCTACTCTAGGCTCCATCTGGGACCCTAGAGTCACCCAGTATGTCACCCTGCAGGTCTGTGTGCCTCCTCCCTTCTGGCTTAATAAATCGAAGGATTAATGCAGAATGATTTGGCCTGACCCTAGCATCCTTCCTTTGTGAATTGTTCCCAAGGATAAACCCAATCGTAAGGACCAGAGTTTGCATGTCTTAAGTAGTATTTCAGACACAACCAGCCAGTCTCCAAAGCTAGAAGACATAGAAGATTTTTTTTTCTCTTTTAGCTCCTCAATCAACTTTTCTAAAATTGGGTTAATACCTACTTTATGGGGATGTTGTGAGGATCCATGAGAGGAAGTACAGGAAAGTACTTAGCATAGTGTTAGCATCTGACTAAAGGAAGTAACAAAAATATAAAGAATGTTATTGCCCAGCTATGTGAAGGAAGCTAAACCAAGGCTTTTAATTCTATTTTAAAGTTCACTAGGTTTAGGAGTAAATATTGATGATAGTGAGACAGCTGAACTGCTAGTAATTATCTGAAAAACTGAGGAGCAGAAGATTATACTAGAAGACTGAACAGTTGAATTTCAAAAGGGAATGTTAAGTTTGACAAAAAGCTGAGTTTGATGTAAAACTGAGTTTGACTAAATCTTAGGTAGGACTCTGGAAGAGATTATCGGTGGTTTGTGGGCACCCAGGGGAGGAAGCAGTAACTGTCAGGACCCAGTGGAGTGCCCCTAGCCCCTGCAAAACAGACCAGCCTTGCTCAGCTCACAGGGCTAATAAGCTGGGGCATCAGGGAAACATAATAGATAGAATTCTATTGGGGCTTTGACATGATATTTTACAGGAAAAAAATTGCAAGGTTAATTAAATGGATTAGTATTTTATTATAATTTTTAAAAGATCGGTGGATCACTGTCACTCTGAAGGGCTTGGTAGGGGATGCCATAGGGGTCTGTCTTTTGTTCTGTCTTTTATGGCATTTTATTAATGACTTGTACAAAATATATATATATACATTTCATATTGTGTATATATATTTCATATATATTTGTACATATTATATATGTATAACATATATTTTATAAGTATATATTTCATATATATATATAAAAAACAGATAATACTTATCACATTTGCAGCTGACACAGAGCTGGAAGATATAGTGAATATATTCTCTGATGGAAATAGGATCCCAAATACAAGCTCAGATGTTACCTCATTTAGGAAGAGTTCTGTGGTAGCCCACCCTCTCCAAGCCTGTATTCAGCACCCCTCCTTTCTGAGGAGCCTACATGTATTCATCAGTCTTTTATTCTGCCTGCCTGCCTGCCTTGCAAGTCTCTCTCTATGCACAGGCAATTGATCTTACGTCTCCATTTTCCCAGCACCTCACACAGTGCTTAATGAATGTTTGCTGAAAGTACAGTGATGATGACCCACATTGAAAGGCTGAAGCTACCAAGCTGAAATTTCATGAGGATTAATATAAAGCCCTACCCTTGTAACCCCTCCCCCCCAAAAAAACCTAAACATGCACAAGACAGTGAATAGGTGGCTTACTCATAGCATGCATGAAAAAGAAATAAGGTTTTTAGACAAGAATAAACTCACCTTGAAATGGTGTATCACTGCTTTACTCTTCCCTCTCCCAAATTCAGCTAATGAGATCTTCCTCTGGTTGAATAAAAGTATGTGGCACCTGAAACAAAGCATGTGAGAGGCTCTCTCTGAGATGATTAGAACATACCTGTGGTATTATGTTGAAGTTCTGAATCGTACATTTCAAGGATGAAATCTGTAAATAAGAACTGGTTCAAAGGAGAGCCACCAGGATCGTGAAGGGTCTGAAAATCTTATAGTTATTCATTTTAGCATTCATTCAACACATGTGTATTAGACATCTAGTATTCTTCAGGCAGTGTACTGGGTACTGAGTATAGAGTAGTGGAGAAAAACCATCTTTAGAAGCAATAGAAGGAAATAACATTTGTGAAAATAAACAAAGACCACTCAAATGAGAACAACTGAAGGCTATTTATTCACAGCTTGCTATACCAAGGGAATTACACACCATCACTTGCTTTTGGCACAGACTCAAAGGCAGGCAAAGGAGTGGGAAACCTTTATAATGAAAAAAGGAGAAGATTTCAGGTCTGCTGTGATTTGAGCCTTTTGGCATGGGGAAACTGAGGCAGGATAACTAGAAGTGGGGCATCTCTGTGATTGGTTTGGGGAACATATTTGGCTTTCTCCAGTTGATCCTGAGTTGGAAGTGGGGACAAAAATTAGGGAAGCTGGCAGTCAATTCTGACCATTCTGGGACTATTGCTGCAGACTTCATGCTTTGGCTTTCAGGACTGGTTGTTGCAGAAGTTGTAGGTCAGTGTCTACTATCGTATGGTCTGGCCATTGTCTGTATATTCAGTCTCTAATATTGAACATTGACAAGAGAAAACTTGAGGTACACTGAAAACTGTATTTGGCATACTGATGACTGTGTTCAAGTACTTTAACGTCTACTATGTTGAAAAGGCATTTGTTCTGAATAGGCTCAATGGATCAAATTAGGACCAGTGGGTGGAAAAGTTCTTCAATTATAAAAAAAGAACTTTCTAAAACTCATTGCTATCTAGACACAGTCTCAGACAGTGGTTACCTGTTAAAGGAAGAATTCAGATCTAGGCTGGATGATCTCTTTGCAGGGATATTGCAAAACCGTTCACAAACTTTGGCATGCATCAGAATCATTTGATATCTTTGTTATTGATGCAGAATCTTGAGCTCTGTCCTAGACATGATGAATCTGATCAGTGGCATATGATAGATGATTCTTTTAAGAAATACTTGTGGAAGGAATGCAAACAGTAGATGAGTAATATGACTAGATAATTTGTAAGAGTCCTAGTATTCTGAGAGTCTAATATTCTAACTTTTGCATAGCATAGTCATAACTGGGAAATAAACCATTCATTCATTTAAAAATATTGATTGACTAGATTATGTTATGCCCACACTCTACTTTAGGCATATATATATATATATAAAATTTTGGTTTTTTCGAGACACGGTCTTGCTCATTCACCCAGGCTGGAGTGAAGTGGCATGATGACAGCTCACCACAGCCTGGAACTCCAGGGCTCAAGCGATCCTCCTGCCTCAGCCTCCTGAGTAGCTAGGACTTCAGGCATGCAGCACTGCACCTGGCTAACTTTTATTATTATTATTCTTTGTAGAGACAGGGTACTGCTATGCTGCCCAGGCTAGTCTCCTGGCCTCAAGCTGTCCTCCCACCTTGGCCTCCCAAAGTGCTGGAATTAAAGGCATAAGCCTTTATTTTAATTTCATTAGCATGGTACATTCCTACATGCCAAGGAGACAGCAATGAAAAGAACTCTCTATTCATTCTTCAAATATTTATTCAGCATCTACTATGTGCTGGGACACTATGCTAGGCTCTGGTGAGATGGTGATGAACAAGACTGATAAAGTTCTTTTTTTTTCTAAAGCTTACACTGATGTAGTCCTTTTTTCACAGAGCAGAAAAAATAGACAAAATATATTTACAGCAAAGGATGATATGTGTTATTATGAAAAAGAGAAAATGGTGTGAAAACACCAGGCCATAGTTCTGTTGTCTCTCCCTACATCATAACTCCAATTAAAATTCAATCAAGTTATTTATAGAGGAATTAGTATACTTCTTTCATCAGATTTGGTTTAGGTTTTAAGTAAAAATTGAGAGCCTTTGGACCTTAGTCCAGGAATGCTAGGAGACTTCAGAATAGCACTTTGTACCTAAAACCTCTCTGATGTCAAAACTGGTGAATGACCAGAGGCTGGGAAGGGTAGTGGGGAGGAGAGGGTAAAGTGACGGTGGTTAATAAGTATAAAAATACAGTTAGTTAGAATGAATGAAATCTGGTATTTGGTAATACAGTAGGGTGACTATAGTTAACAATAATTTATTATATATTTTTAAGTAACTAAAAGAGTGGGATTGGAATGTTCCTAACACAAAGAAATGATAAATGCTTGAAGTGATGGATACCTCAGTTACCCTGATTTGACCATACAAATAGTATGCTGTATCAAATCATCACATGTACCCCATATATTATACAACTATTATGTACCCATAATAGTAAAAATTTTTTTAAAAGAGAATTTTAAAAGTACTAGGGAATGTACTCTTGCAGAAACCAAAGTGACATCCCTTGTTCAGGTTGACTCTGGGTGTTTTAGAAAGTGTTTCTGGAAATTCTGAATTCTTTGGGTTTTAATACATGTTTCTGACCCTATTTCAATGGAGCAAATTTGTGCTATATTTTTCAAACACATTCTTATTCAAAGCACCATGTCTTTTGCTGTGTGGCATACAGGAAGGCACATAAAATGGGAAGCAGATGCCCAGGATCTAGTTCTGACTCTCCCATTAATTAGCTGTGTGACCTTGGGCCTCTCTGGGCCTCAGTTTTTTCAAAATGCTAAATGAGCCTTAATTAGCCCTAAAATTATGATTTGATGAAACTGAATGGAGGAAATGTTATCATTTTGCACCTGCTTCTATCTCTTGTCCTCCTTCCAGTTACACAAATATATTAGGAGCCTCAACACTAGTATTGAAATGGATGCTGAAATAATTTGCTTAGTTGTATGTTATTTAGGCTGAAGTCTGAGGCTTTAATATCTACCTGCTTACCCAGTCTGAATGACTGGACTCATGACAGCTCCCTGGGGAATGATTCAGCTTCTTTGAAAGAGAATCTTGTACTGGAAGTGCCTAGCAATCTGTGTTCTTACCAACTGTCAGTCTCTGTAATCCTAGCTGTTACTAAGGGTCTTGTTTCAAACTCAGTAGACCCTCCTAGACCCAAGGTAGTATCACCTGTGTAACTAATAGTATCCCCACCGTCTAAAGACTTACACTACTCTGCCCAAACCTGCTTGATCAAATTCTTTCCAAACAGATACCAGCCAGATCATGCCAAGTTCCTCTCCTGGAGGAGCAGCACTGTAGCCCAGCTGGTACTCTTAAATCTGCTCCTACCTAGCCCAGGCTTACTCCTCTATCCCTGAACTACTGGTATGATTGATGTCTCAGTTTTCCTCTGTCAAACCTTCTCTATACAATAGACATAGGTATATGTATATCTACATGTAAGAGCATTGATCCTTAAGCTAAGTCTTACCACTTTTCAAAATTAGCATATTCCCTAGAATTAGCTCACTCTAAAAAAATGTTATTTAAAAAAATTAAATATATATACACTGTTAGCTCTGAAATTAGCTTTTTTAATTTTAAAAATTAACCTCTAGGTTTTGAACTTCTTCCTATTTAAATAATTGAACAACTTGAGGAAATAATGATCAAGTTATGCAGAGCAGTATAATAATTTTTCTTGCCCTCACATTTCACTCTTTTAAAATATATTTTATTTTCCTACAATCACTAGAACTTCTCCTTGTGAGGCTGAGCTTCAGGAATTAATGGAACAAATTGACATCATGGTAAGCAACAAAAAATTGGATTGGGAAAGAAAGATGCGGGCTTTGGAGACACGATTAGATCTTCGGGATCAAGAGTTGGCAAATGCACAAACTTGTTTGGATCAGAAAGGTCAAGAGGTACTGAATACATGTGTTAATAAATTGTCAATTCATGTCAATTCATCAGACTCTTATCAATAGTATTTATTTTATGAGAATATGTTTTTTATTATACACACTTTTTATCAGGCATCAGCAACAGCATTATTGCTTGAAATTCTGTCAGCTAATGGTATGCTAAAGTTATTCTATCAAATAAGTGACAATCTATGGATAAGCCTAAATCTGTAGATATTTGTCGATGAGGACAGACATATTATGTCAATGCAATTTATGAAAGTAAACAAACATTTCATATATATGCAAGATAAATATTGTTTGCAAGCAAAGATGTAAATGCTCTTGCTGCTATAGAAACAAAAAAGTTGTCATCAAAACTGTGTCTTTGGACAAAACAGAGTTCAGGAGCATTTTCTTCTTTTCATCTGCTAGAAAAATGTTCCCTGAAAGAAGTAACATGTCAAGAATTGATTGTAGGACAAAGGAGAAAAGAGTTTGGCAAAGGGGTGTGTGTGTGTGTGTGTGTGTGTATACCTGGGGCACCCACTTAAGAGGAGTATCTTCAGTCCCTGCTAGGCTGCTCACTGCCAAGCTGGTGATTGCAGAGGAATGTATAAGTGCTCTCAGGCCTATGAAGAAGTTCAGGAGAACCATATGCTTTATCTAATGTGGACTTTGTGCCTATGAAGTTTTCCCTTGGGAAAAAAGAAATGTTTAAGAGAAATGCTTATTAATCATACACTAAAACATTAGTAGTTAACTTGTTCATCAGCCATTTTTCAACCTTTATTGGCTTCTCAGTGAACTTAGTTTTTGGCATAGTTAATTATGTTATAGTTAACTTAGTTATTGGCATCTAGTTTCCCTTCATAGTAGAGGCAGGTCATCAGACCTGGCATATGCAATGGTCTATTCTCTCCCTTCTATACCTGTAATGACACATATGTGTAAACAGGTGCCTTGTCTGCTTTTTAAGCAGACAAATTCTATAAGTCAAATCTTTAAAAACTGCTGTTAGACATTTTTCTTTTTCTTTTTAAAATGTTAGTTCTTATAAAAATGTAACAATTATTCCATAATACCATTAAAGCAGAGATCCTCTTGAAGGTAATGGAGTGGGAAAAAAAAAGCTGAATTATGTTGGTAGAGGTTCTGCTTGAGTAACGATAACATAGCCTCCCAAAAAGATACTGCAAAGTAAATTCTAAACCTTAATTTAAAATGTGATGGTGATAAGGATCTTTTGTTAAACATCCATACTGTCCTAATGTGGACCTTGTTGAATAGTGCTAGCAATGTTTGGTTTTTGTGAATTTAATTTTTAATAGCTATTTTAGGAACTTCAGTACAAATATTTGTTCTTGGTTTGGTACAGCAGTTTTATTTGAATTGTGCTTCTCTTTTGTACATTTTCTGATTTTGTCAGGCAAAATTTAGAAAAAGCAAAATTAAATTTTATTCTTTATGCAGGTGGGGTTGCTTCGACAGAAGTTGGACAGTCTGGAGAAATGCAATTTAGCAATGACTCAGAATTATGAAGGACAACTACAAACCCTAAAAGCTCAAGTAAGAAAACTTATTACAATTTAATATCACACATTTTGATATGTTTTGACCTATAAAATTGTGTTAATTTTATTAAAACTAATTGTTTTTAATATAAGCGAAAGTCCTTATATTTCAATCTCATGTTTGGACCTTTCATTATTTCATATGTGTTGATTTTTGTCTCTTTTACTAGATTGTCAGCTCTGTATACCATCTGTACCCCTTTAACTGTTTAGCACAGTCTAGATGCATAGCTTTCTATTGCTCAAGGGACTTTTTAATTAATTAGATGATAACAATTAGCTATGTGAGCAACAACAAAAAAACAAAAGTATTAGTACTACCTAATACAGATGTCCTTTTTTCTATGGAAATTTAAAATATAGATACCTGGGTGGGGCACAGTGGCTCATGCCTGTAATCCTAGCATTCTGGGAGGCCAAGGTGGCAGGATCACTTGAGGTCAGGAGTTTGAGACCACCTGAGCAAAAGTGAGACCCTGTCTCTACAAAAAAATACAAAAAAATAGAAAAATTAGCCAGCTACTCAGGAAGCTGAGGCAGGAGGATCGCTTGAGCCCAGGAGTTTGAGGTTGCAGTGAGCTTCACGAGGATGCCACTGCACTCTAGCTGGGGTAACAGAGCAAGACTCTGTCTCAAAAATAAAATAAGATAAGATAAGATAAGATAAAATAAAACTTTGATATTATGAAACAAATAATTGAAAGAATAAAACTGGTCTTTATTGCTTTGTTACTGATAGGGCTGTTTCTGTACATGTAATGAGAGGGATACTGATTTCTTTCTTACTTATCCCTGTATCTTCATACTGAGCTGGCAAGGAAAAAGTCTTCTCTCTCTTGCCACAGATAGCATGTAGGGTAGTAGTCATCTGAGCATCTCATATCTAGCAGATACTATATCCTTGTTTAACTTAGTAAATGAATCAATGGGAAATATGATTTGATTATGAAATATGGTTGGTTTACAACCAACATTCTTTAGAATGCAAAGATTTCATATATGATAATCTAGTTAAAGGAGTCCAAAGTAGTTAATGATCTCTTTAAGTACCTTTCTAGGGAAAGAATTCAGCTATTAAGATTGGAATATAAAACATTTGATGCCACTTAACAGGTGTAATCTTATAAGACTAGCTCTTAGTCTACCTAGACATTTTGCCTGCAATTCACATAACTGCCACTAAACGGTAGCTTGGGTTATGAAATGATATATATGTTTTTTCCTAGCTGAGACTCCAGGCATTTAGCACTTAATCAACCCTACATTTTCTATAAAGATAAAGCTGTAAAACAAAAACACAAATATTAAATCATTATAATTGTTCACTGTAAACAAAGAGATCATAATCTGGAATAATTTGAAAAAATACAGAAATCTAGATACAAGTTAAGTACTATCTCTAAATTGTATTTAACTAGTTCAGTCACTATTTAACTAATCTTTCATTTCTGTTTGGGTTTTTTTTTTCTACTTCTCTTGTTAAAAAGTTTTGGCCTTGGCTGGGTGAGGTGGCTTGCACCTGTAATCTCAGCTACTTGGAAGGCTGAGCCCAGGAGTTTGAAACCAGCCTGGGCAACATAGCAAGACCTAATCTCTTAAAAAAAAAAGAAAAGTTTTGGGCTTTGTTTACAGGTGCTGGACAGTCATTTACTGTATGAATCCTTGCCATTTGATGCTTTGCAGCTCTATTTTATTATTTGGCTACTGGCTAGTTTTCAATGCTGAGCAAAAAATAGTTTCTGATAGTTTCACAAAACTTTGTTCTATGAAACACTAACACTAAGAGTTTAGGAAATGCTATTTAAGGTAAATTAATGTTGGCCAAGCTAAGACTCTTTCTCCCCTCCTGGAGATTCACAGTGCACATTAGCGTATTACAGGCTGTGACAGGTCCTGCGTTAAACAAACCCATTTAACTTTAACCTTTTCAACCCATCATTTTCTAAAGATGTTTGACCTTTTTATTTTTTAAACTAAAGCCTACTAATACCCCTGTAAACAGGGGTTCATGGAATACACTTTGGAAATATTACATTGTTATTGAGAGAACGGCCACCTGTTTCCACTACAGTTTTCTGCTTCTCTGTTTTTCTCTGGTTAAAAGACAAGAAGGAAGAGAGTCAGGGAGGAAGAGTGGAAAAGAAGGAAGGAGGGAAGGAGGGACAAAGAGAGAAAAATAAAAGTACTATGTACCTTAGTTTGTTTGCATAAAAGTTAGTAATATGTCATTTTTCTAACCAGAAATGGTATCTTGTGGCAAAAATGCTTTTGTTGCTGATTGCTTACTCTACTGCTTCCTTCTTTGAAATTACTGGTTTATTTATAATTTCATTTTCCTAAAACATCTTAAGGATACACTTTACCACAACTCTGCCTTGAATAACTCAACTCTGTCAGAGCTTCCATGTAGAAACTGCTTCCTTTTTAAAAAGGGGGTATTTTCTTTCCTTCTAACCACTATAAAACTATAATATATATATGAAGCTTCTGCTTCTGGAGTATCTTCCCACTAAATACAGTTAAAAACCCTGGACATTATTTATAAAACAACATATGAAGACTCTGAGAAATGAAGAGAAGAGACAGATTGGTCTGGGTCCTTGGCATCCAAAGAATGACACAGTGGTGAGCTCCCTGGGATTTCTTTTTGCTTCATATATCCCAGACTCGGTAACAGTGAAACCAGCAACCAGACATGCCAGTGGGTGCAAACAAACAAAAAGAGGCCCAAGGATAGCCTGCTCTCTCCAGCCAAAAGAACAGGAAGCAGACAACCTAACAAGATAAAAAACACTTTTAGATAATAACCTTTCTTTTTTTTTAAGAAAGAAAAAAAAACCTTAATTTTTTTGCTTAAATTTTCTGTAAAAAATGCCCTTCTAGATTTTTATAATCGTTTCTTGACACCAAAAATCTGAAGGCTTTTGTTATATGCAGCTAAGAGCTATTTATTTATTTATTTATTTTTATTTCAGAATATTATGGTGGTACAAACACTTTGGTTACATATATTGCCTACACACTGCCCAAGTCAGAGCTACAATCGTGAATATCCCCCAAACAGCGTGCCCCACACCCATTAGGTGTGAATTTTCCCATCCCCTCCACTCCCTCCCACCTGCCTGACCCCTGATGAATATTATTTCCATGTCTGCACATAAGTATTGATCAGTTAGTACCAATTTGATGGTGAGTAATAACCTTTCTACCCCAGCCAAATACCACAGGAAAAAACCTACAGCAATAGATTTTCCTTCTCTTGAGTTTTCTAAAATTTTTGATAGCAAAAAATTATAACAATGTCTAATATGGTTCTCAATATATGCACAGGAAATACTTAAGATAATTGTTAGGGGCAGGGTAAAGTAATGTTTCTACACTAGAACTGGCAAAATGTCAAACACCAGTAGACTGTGATAAATTGTGTAAATGATGTATAATACCTAGGGCAACCACTAAAAAAGCTATACAAAGAGATACACTAAAAAATACTATAGATAAATTAAAATGAATCCTAAAAAAAAAGTTTATTTAACCCACAGGGAGACAAGAAAGTGAAAACAGAAACCAAAAACTAGAGAACAAACAGGAAACAAAAAAAAGTCTAGCTTAAGCCCTGACATATCAATAATTACATTAAATGGAAAGGGTCTAAACACACCAACGAAAAGACAGAGACTGACAAAGTAAATAAAAAGTATGACAAACTCACTTCAAATATAACTATATAGGCAAGTTGAAAGTAAAAAGATGGAAAAAATATATATACCATGCAAATATTAATCAAAAGAAAGCAGAAGTGGTGCTAAGATAATTCAATGGAGAAAGATTAGTCTCTTCAACAAATGGTGTGGGAATAACTGGATATCCACATGCCAAAGAATTAAGTTGGACCCCTACCTTAAACCATAAACAAAAATTAACTCAAAATGGATCAAAGATCTAAATGTAAAAGCTAAAAGTATAAAACTCTTAGAAGAAAACATAGGAGTAAATCTTTGTGACCTTGAATTAGGCAGTGGTTTCTTATATATGACACTAAAAGCACAAGGAACAAAAAATTAGATAAATTTGACTGCATCAAAATTAAAAAACTTTTATGCTTCAAAGGACACCGTCAGGTAAGTGAAAGTACAGCCCACAGAAGGGTAGAAAATATTTGCACATTCCTTATTTGATAAGGGACTAGTATCTAGAATATATAAATAACTTACTAATCAATGGACATTTCTCCAAAGAAGATAAACAAATGGCGAATAAATGCATGGGAAAATGTTTAACATCATTAGTCATTAGGAAATGCAAATCAAAACCACAATGAGATACACCTTCACACCCACTAGGTTGGCCATAATCAAAATAATAGAAAATAACAAGTGTTGGTGAGGACGTGGAGTACTGGGACCCTGTGCATTGTGAGTGGGAATGGAAAATGGTGCAGCCATTTTGGAAAACAGTTTGGCTGTTCCTCAAAAAGTTAAACTTAGAGTTACCATATGACTAGCAATTCCACTCCTAGGTATATACCCAAGAGAAATGAAAACAAATATCCACACAAAAACTTTTATATAAGTGTTAACAGCAGTATTCTTCATATTATCCAAAAGTGGAAAAAACCCAAATATCCATCAGTCGATGAATGGATAAACAAAATGTGGTATATTCATGCAATGGAATATTGTTCAAGTGAATTTTAGAGTAGGTGAATTATATCTCAATAAACAAATTATATGACAAAAAAAGCAGAAGTGGCTACTTTGATATCACAAAAAGTAGACACAGTTGTTCATAGCTTTATTTGTAATCACCAAAAACTAGAAACACTCCAAATGTCTCAATATGTGAATGGTTAAATAAACTATGGTACATCCATACCATGGAATACTACTCAGAACTAAAATAGAATCAAATATTGATTCACACATGGATCTCAAAGGCATTAAGCTGAGTGAAAAAATCAATCTCATACTGTATGATTCCATTTTATAATATTCTCAAAATGACAAAATTATAGAGATGGAAAACAAATTAGTCGTTGTCAGAAGTTAGGGGTGGGGGATGAGGGGACTGTGTGCTAAAGATCTCCACAAGGGAGATCTTTGTGGTGATGGAATAGCTCTGTATCTTGATTGTGGTTGTGCTCACACAAATCTGCACATGTGACCGAATGGCATAGAACTATACGCATGTATTGATCCAATTTCATTGTCCTGGGTTTGATATACTCAATAAGATGTAAATACTGGGGGAAATTGAGTGAGGAGGACCTGGGACCTCTCTGGAATAACTTTACAACTTCCTGTGAACTTACAATTATTTCAAAGTAAAAAGTGTAAACCAAAAAAGTTTAAAAATAGATATATATGAGTATAGAAACTTCCTTACAGATGCTGATACACTAAGCTGCTTTTAATCTATTATTTAAAGGCAAAACATGAAACAGAAAAAAATAATACAAAGTTACAAAAAGAATTATCAGTAAGAAAAAACTAAATCAATTTTGATATTTAAATTTATTTAAACTTATATCCACATGAATAAGTGGTTTGTGGTGTTTGTTTCTTTGATCAAGTAGGTATTCTGTTTTCTTAAATGAAGTAGAAACTGGCTATTTCATAGATTGAGTTACTAAAATTAAAATTGTCAACACAAGATGGCACTAAATAAAAGTAAGAAAAAAACTTGTTTTTTTAAAATTGTGTGTTTCACTACATATGGTTAAAACAAAACTGAACAAACCATTTATCAAGTGAATCATTGTTTAACTCTGCAGTTAATGAAGTCTCAAATTTACATGAAAGCTGAATTGTATTCAGCTTCAATAATTTAGCTTTAATAACTGGTTCTATCTTCACTAATTGGAACATTTAAGCTTTGCTGCACTTTCTAATCATGACTTCAATTTTCAAAGAGGTACACAAGAAAAGAAATATAGTTAAATCAAGTTAGAAATAACTGTTAATAGTAAAATGTTAGCATTTTCTATTTTTTACAGTTTTCCAAACTAACAAATAGCTTTGAAAAACTGAGAATACACCAGATGAAACAAAACAAAGTTCGACGAAAAGAATTACCACACCTCAAAGAAGAAATACCCTTTGAACCGAGCAATTTGAATCAGAAATTAGAGGTGAGATAAATGTTCTTAGTTTCTTCATGTGTATTAAAGATTGATTTCTATTGTTGTTGTGGGCTATTTGTCTCTAGTGTACATAATGGCATGTACAGCTGTGATAATAAACACTGTTACAAATCAACTTCTCATTGAATATATTTTCTTGGTGCACCTTCCCCTCAGGCACCTAGTGACTTAAAGCATCATTTTGATTTATACATCTTTTCAATATATCAGCATTTTGGGAGAGCCAAAAAAAAAAGAAACAAAAAAGTTAAAAGAAACTGCAGCTGTTGAGTGAGATTAAAGGACACCCCTGGGGTCAGTTAAAGTGAATATCTAATAAATCTTTTAATGGCCATTTAGCTATTAGGTACTTAACTGCCAATGAAGCCTCATAGCAGTTTTCAGAACAGGGCTTAAAGTTTCAGGGTTTTTTCTTTAAAGGCATAGTGCCAATCTAATTAAGTGGTCCCTTATCACCCAGAACTTCTAAAATCTCGGTCTCTAAAAAGGTTCACCATGTCATGAATGCACTTATCCTTATCCTGTTAGCTTTCCAATCTTGGAGAAAAACAAGCCAGCTATTTTTCTTCCCTATGCTCTTTAGCATTCAACCCATAAGTCATGTGACAGCAGAAAGAGTCTACTATAAATTCCTATTATCTAACCTTAGCTGGGTTCCCAGTACTGCTCAGTTATTTTTTAACTGACCCAAAGTTGACTTTTATGTTATCCCACTTAATTTCTTTCATTCTTCTCAAACCCTAAACCCCAGAGTCCCTCACCCTCAGCCAATGATTTCAGTTCCTTCTACTCATTGATAGGTTATGGTCCTGCGCCTCCCAGTCACCCAGGACAGACACCTCTTTGGAATCTTTCATCTGTTCCTTTCTGTCACTTCTCCTGCAGCCCAGATCTGCCCTTTCACCTTGTCCAACGCCTCTCATCTCCTTCCTCCTATCTAGTTGTCATTTCCCTGTTTCACACTTTGTCATCTTACTCTTCAATTAGCAGTCCTTCTGCTTTAAAATATCTTTAAGAGCAGAAAAAAATAAAATCTGAAATCACAGCCCTAAAACTAGCTTGTTGCAAGAACTTTGTAGGAAGTCCTGGGTTGTATCTTTAAAAGTCCTACAAATTTTACATGCTACTGAATAACATACAGTTTTTTAAATACAAACTTACTATCACTAAGTTGGCCCTCCAGGAAAATGCACTGTGTAGTACTGCTCTAGCAGTGAACCAGACTGGCTTCAGAAATATCCTGGTCTCATAGAAGATGACCAAAGATGTGCACTGTAATATACATATGCGTTCACTGAAAATGCAGAGATCAAGTCACTGATTATCCATTTGACTGGCTTTTCACAGGAGAACCACATTCATATAAATTGTTCAAACCCAAAATATTGTACCCCCGTAATATTCTGAAATAAAAAATAAAAATAAAAATAAAAAAATAAAAATAAATTGTTCAAACAAACAAAAAAAAGCCTTAAGTTGATATTAAGTACTTTGTGTCTGCACATTTTACATTTAAAGAACTAAATATTTGCATAAAATACATCTCATGAAATTATAGTGGAAAGAAGTAGCAAAATATGTTTTGATATGTTTGTACTTATGTAAAAATTTTTAAGCAAACTACATAGATATAGTTTAACTTGTATAATTATGAAAACATTTCATGTACCTATTTTTACTTTTAGCCATCTGAAAAATTAATGTGTAAGAGACAGACTTGTCCAGTTTTAGTCTACATGTAAACACGTTTTTCATTTGGAGCAAACATTTATACACTGGTATAGTAATGGAGTGGAGAGCAGCATGTGGTAGTGGAAGAACATGGTAGTTTATAGCTCAAAACAGGCCTTGATAATTCACTTACTTTCCCTGTGACCTTTAGGCAAGTTGTTAGCCTCACAGAGATTCCATTTTTTAATCAGTAAATGGGGTTAAAAACACCTTATAGGTGACATTGTGATTATGGAAAAAAATATATATGTATATATTTAGATGCACACTGAAACATTTAGGGATGAAAATGCATGAGGTCTGAAAGTTGCCTTAAAATACTCCAACAAAAAAGAGTGGAGAAATAGGAGAAGTAAAGATGGACTAAGTCGATGGTAGTTGAACTGGGTGAAGGATATATGGGGGTTTGTTTTATTCTCTACTTTTATGTAAGTATGAAAATCTTCATAATAAAAAGTTAAACCATCTTACAGGTGGAGGTCCTTGACATAATAGTAATCACTAGGGACCATCTCCCAATATTTAGCAGAGGGCTTTAAAAAAATCTAATAATGTAGCTATCACTAGAAGCTCTTATTTTAATGACTCTAACCACTCTCAACCTTTAAGACACAGAAAAGGTTTTCCAGCCATGGAGGTCCTACTATGGAGATCTAGGCAAGCCTACAGACTCTCTGAAACCTAGGCTGAAATCTCCAATCTCTATAAAAACCCTAATGAAGCTCTCCAGGTCTCTGCATGATTCCATACTACTGCATATATAGTACTGACTTGCTAATCTTGAAACCGATACATCTGTAAAGACCAAGGAAGCCAGGACTGTTATAAGCACCTGCTGATATGTGACACACATTTCTAGCTGTTTTTTGCCTCATTTCTACCTGTTGTAGCATTTGTAAAGAGTTGAGGTTAATGCTTCTGCCTCTAAAGCATGCTGGGGAATGTTTATTTTCAAGATTATTTGAGGTTATTGGGTAGGTGACGTTAAATATTTGTGTTATCTAAAAGATATGAACTACTTAAGTCGACCTTGCCCACATTTTCACTTTTAACTCCAAAGATTCCTTTCTAAATTAAAAGTAAATGGAAATTTTTTTATCTATATTGCATTGATTTGAAAATGTTACCTATTTTCTACTACAGCCTGGTTTTGTAAATGTGTTGCTATTACTGAAGACCATGTTTTCATACACCTGATTTTTGTATTGTTGAATGTCAGAATCAAAGTCAATAACTTTAAATGGACATCTCCATGTATCCTAGTAAATACAGTCTATTTATCATGAGGCACTGTCATATAATGGAAGTTTTTCCATATCTCTCCAACCTTAATACCATCATTCAGTTTCAGGTCACCTTTAATTGCTATAAAAGCTTCCTTATTTATGGCCTTCCTTCACTAATTTTTTTAGGACTTACAAATTTATAAAATGAAAATTTCCTCAAATGTTCTTTAAAATTATTTCTGTATAGAAAATATGAAATGCTATGTTCTTCTCATTTTAAGCAAAGTATATCTTTCATTCTCTAAATTAGCATTTTTTCAGCAACAACCATCCCTTCCATTTCAACAATTTCAAACATCAATACATGTTCTTGACATATATGGTCCAATTGAAAATATCGACAGTACCTTACATGGTTTTATGTTAGTATTTTTCTTATATATTTAAATTTTGTTATGTAATTTATTGTAAATATATTTTTGTATTTTTCCAATTATACTTTTTTAATTAATGTTTCCAAAACTTTTCTCGTAACATCATGAATAGGTTCAAATTTCTGTTAGATGTGATTATTAGTGCCATTACTATTACGATTGATGATGAAAACATGTTCTTAGCAATCAATGTTGTCTATATGCATTATAGATTTTTCCAACCATTTGGTTCTTATAAGCTTAAGAATGTTTAAACCGATTGTTATTATAAATGTTTGTTGTTTAAATGGAAGAAATTTAATGTATTGCATTTTGGTCTGGCATCATTGAAATAAGTGAATAACTGGTCTTCCCTTAAGTTCTTAAGCCTGGACATTACAAAAAATAAATGGCCAGCCCTAGGCCTGAAGTCTAAAGCTGTGACTTGGAATAAAGTTATGAACAGATGCCTAGGCAATTAATACGTGAAGAAAACTTGGTCAATATTCTTTATAACATATCATCCTATGTTCCTTCTTAAGAGACGCAAATGAAGTCACTGTAGTCGGCTGCTTTAAAGCATACCCATCATTTCTCTGTAATGGGATGGCCTACAAGGACAAAGTTACTGTCTTATTCGGTGCTGTAAAGGAAGTACAGTGGCCAGATGGTCAGATTGTGTGAGGCCCTTCTACTGGTAAGGCGTTGCACGTGATCTCCATGGCAGGGAGAAAGAAAGAGAAGCAAGGTCTCTTATATCTCTTCTTATAAGGGCACTAATCCCATTCATGAGGGCTCCACCCTCATGACCTAATCACCTCTCAAAGAAACCCGACCTTCTAATGCCATCACATTGGGGATTAGGCTTCAACATATACATCTGGGGGGTGGCACAAACATTCAGTCCATAACAGTCACTAAATAAGTCCAAGCCCCACCCTTTAAAAAACAAGACAATAAGTTTAGCAACTGAGTGTAGAGAATGAAAGAAGGGGTCAGGAAATAGAAAGGAAGTAATGGTTGATGCAAAAACATTGTTGGAAACTCCCTTATTAGTAGTAATCAACATTTGTTCTTAGAGAGAGTTTTTACATTTTTAAATGACTAAGTTACAAATTCCATATTTCCTAGCAAAAATGAGAAGATAGTTAATCCAACAGGAGTGATTTGATACTTTTTTTTGTTTTACTAATAGGTAAAGAATGGGCTTACTTTTTTTTCTCAGAATGAAGATGTACAAATGAAAGAAGCACTATTCATTGTGCTTTAAAATGAATAATACTCTTTAATTTATGTTTGTCCCCCCACTTTTTAAAAGGAATTTAGAGCAAAGTCAAGAGAATGGGACAAGCAAGAAATACTATATCAGACTCATCTGGTTTCTTTAGATGCTCAACAAAAATTATTATCTGAGAAGTATAATCAATTTCAGGTGAGTTATCCAATACTATCCTCTAAATTAGAAGAAAGTAGAGGTTAAACATCTGTATCATTGCCATTAAGTATACAATCTATTTACAGATAGAAATGCCAACTAAGGTAAAATAACCAGAGTAGGTCCAACAGTGAGTACAGTCACAAGTGCAAGAAAAATCTGTAATGGTGAGTTTAGTCTACGTGTCTCAAAGAATGGTGCTATTAAAAATTCCCTTGTTGTTATATCATTAAATAACATGTATTTCCATGCCTACAGGCAAGGCACTTAGAGAGTCTAAGATTGCGTGCTTCGCTTTACATTTCTCTGACTACTTGTAAGACTGAGTATCTTTTCATATATTTCTTAGCCTTTTTCATTTCCTCTTATGTGAATTGCCTATTCATAAACTTTGCTCATTTTTCTTTTGTGTTGTTTGTCTTTTTCTTATTGATGTGTAGAAGTTTTTGTACATTAGGAATTATTAACCCTGTTATATGCATTGGCAACTTTTCCCCTACAATCCAATTGTTTATGTTTTATTTTGTTTATTTTCTTTATTTTTGGTCATAGTGACATTTTTCAACTATTGTGTAATTGAATTCATAGTTCCCATCTTTTTACACCTTCTAGGTTTTTTCTTGCTGAATAAGACTTCCCTATTCCTAACCCCCTTCCCTGCTCTACACCTTCACTCTGAGATTTTACAAATATATTTTCTCTTCATGCCATCTGAAATTGACATTTTAGAACAAACACAAGACTGAATTACGAAGGGCCAAACTTCATTATCTAGTAAAGTATTTAAAGGTGTTTTTACTAATTCATTTCTATTATTCTTGAACTTTATGTAAGCTTAAATATAATAGTCCTTATTTAGTTTACACAGTTTTCATATTTTTCAGAAACAGGCACAAAGTTACCAAACTCAAGTAAATGGCAAAAAACAGTGCGTAGAAGACAGCAGCTCTGAAATTCCTCGTTTGATATGTGAACCAGATCCCAGTTGTGAAACCAATGAAAGAGATGAGTTCATTATTGAAAAATTAAAATCAGCTGTGAGTGAAATAGCATTAAGCAGGAATAAGTTACAAGATGAAAATCAGAAGCTCTTACAAGAACTGAAAATGTACCAAAGACAATGCCAGGTAAAGATTTAATTTTTATTTTCCAGCTAATATTGTCCATTATTTATATAAATGGTGACTCAACAGGTATCGGGATTAGAAAGCTAGTTTTCTATTACGTGTGTAAATTCAGTTCTTATATCCTCACTTGATGAGTAAATTCAGTAATCCCACAGGTAATTTACCCCACTAGAGTGCACTTTGGTTCTGCAGTGGCATAATAATAATGTATTACCCGTGCAGTATAACAGCAATCACTTACAGACCTCTGTGTCTAAAAATTATGGCCCTTTAGCCACACACCCTCTTCCCCACTATCTTCTCTGACTCTGTGCCTCTTTGACTAGTAAGAATCCTGGGTTAGAGATACAGGAAAATCATGAAGGATATAACAATCTTGTAACCTCAGTGAGAGGTATGGGGGAGATTTATCACTGGTAACCTTATTATACTCATTTACCAAAAAGTAGCCTAGAATTTATCTTTAGGTAACTTTCAGCTTGGCAAATATGACTGATGGTTTTTTCAAGCATTAATTTTTTTCTTAACTCAACAATTGTTTTTGTCTTTCTACTTCTTGCAATCGTTAGAAAGGTTATTATATAGGATTCATCAAAATTGGTCAATACTGATTTCTTTACTAAATATATATTTCTTATTCATGAATATCCAGTTACTTGAGACATTCTATGGTTTTATCTCCCATTCTAAATTTCATCTCTCACCTTCAAACATTCAGCATCTTTCTACCATTTTCTCCATGACAGTTGACCTATCTCTTCACCCTACTCTATTCCCTCCTCATCCTAAAATACATATTTTGAGGCCACTATCTGGGCAGACTTCCACTTCCCCAAGATATTCCATCCCAGGATCTTCTGCCACTTAAACTCCCAGGGTCATTTCTTAGCACTGGGCCACTCCTCATTCCCCTACCCTGCCACATTATATATGAGAATAGTCCTTTAACTTCTTTCTCTGCCAGCATTTGCTCTTCTCCTGTGTTCCTCTTTCCCCATGTTTGGGAGGGGACAGAAAACAAGGCTCCCAGCTTCTCCAATTCAGTGGCATTTCTAAGAGATGTACATCTCCCCCGTTGCAAACTCCAGCTTTGTTTGAGAAGGGAGGTCTTGTTCTAATACAAATTAGAATACAGATATAAACACACAAAGCAAGCTAAACTGCAAATACTAAACACTGAGGAAGCCAGAAATTGTCTAGAAATAGAAAATGTGTTGATAGTGTTTTCTTTGGTTTTATTGTATTATAAATGAGGTTAAACCTTTTTCTTCGGCTCTAGAGGGGGTCCAGGGGCTTCTGATGTTTAGCTTGCTGGTCAGCCTACCCTGTGCTGTTTGAGCTGTGTTTGCATGACTGCTGGTAATGCACTGAATAAGGTTCTTACCCTTTCAGAAGCTGCTGCCCATTCACCTCCCTGAGTATAGGACAACCGGGTCATGCCTTCTGTTTAAAGACAACTTAAACTTACATTTTGCAGCTGTCTTTGTACTGCTGGAATCTGTACCAGGATCACATTCAATAAATAAGAAAATTATTTTTCTGGGTACTTCCTAAACATTCTCCCCTGGGCTTTCGGTTATCCTGTACAGAGTGAATAGTTCTCTGCTTTGTTCCTTCTTTAAGTCTTTTTGGCTCTGGTCCCTGCAAATCTATTCTCTACTCAGGCCTATTTTTCTCTGCTCTGTTTAGTTTGCCTGAAACATATTTCATTAGTAGGTCCAGTTACAAGTTTGGTTCCACCCTTCAGTGAGGTTCAGCTTCTTCACTAACATCAATTCCTTTTATTCTTCCCCCAAATAATTCTGTTTGAACCTCTTTATAGTGTCCAAAATCATCCCTTTTTATAGGCTGAGGTTCAGCTTTTGTCTTTGGCTCACTTATAGAATAGAAAGGGCTACTCTTACACCTGTATTCTAGGGGGAAAAAGAACCTATGTTCCCTGCTGCTGTACTTGGCAGCATGACTGACTTTCTCTGTAATGCTTTCCTTGACAAACTACACCTTTCTCCTCCTCAGAACTTTGTTGTTTATACTTTCCCAGGACATAGGATGGAGAATCTTGTTAAAAGAAAAAATGTTGCAAATATAGGAAGAGTGTACATTGAAGAACATTAATAAATTAACATTCCCAGTTAGGATCACCATCTCTACCCTCCCTCCAAATAAATGCCTTAAGCCTGTTCTTTTCATACTTATTGCAATGACACATCACTATCAGCAAGAAGAGGGAGAGAGTGCATGCAGCCTGGGAGTCTGAAGGTGTAGCAGGAAGTGAGAGGACTTGAACCAGCTCCTGGCCAAGGTCACCCTATCATTTACTGGTATCATTTAATTGACTTAACCTCCTGACCCAAGTCAACAGGATTTGACTTACCACCCTCCTGACTCTCAACCAGGGAGATTTCTACAGACTTCCAGGGGCTCATAGGTACTCCTGAGAAAGCTCTGTGGGTTGCCTGAGCTAAGGAAAGTCCATGTTATCTACTTTGATTTTTCCTTATGTATGCATATATTGATGTACCTAATAATTCATTAAAGTTCTTAATAGTATAATAACAATATAACAATAACAATAATAAATAGTATAACAAAATTAAAACCAGCTATTCATAGAAGTCAATGTAATTGTGAAATATTTGTACTGATATTTATTCTGAAGGTTGCAAAACAACAGTACTAATTGCCTAATTGTTATGACTTTCCTTTAAATCAGTGGCTCTCTACTGGGGTGATTTTGCCCCCTGGTGACATTTGGCAATTCCTGGATACATTTTTGGTTATCACAACAAGGGGAAGGAGTGCTACCAGCATCTAGTGGGTGGAGGCTAGAGATGCTGTTAAACGTCCTGCAATGCACAAGACAACCCCTACAGCAAAGAATTACACAGCCCAAAATGTCAATAGTGCTAAGGTTGAGAAACCCTTCTTTAAATTTTGAAATGTTATTTTTATCATATTCTTTACCAGTAGTTCTCTAACTTTACTTTGTGATATTTTCCGTAGTTAATGATAAATTTTAATGTGACTGATATTTATACTGATTTCAATGAGGAAGTTTACCAAAATTATATTTTTACAAATTTTTGTTCATTTAAAAAACAATTTAGCTATCCTTGGATCTAGGAACATTATTAAATTTAAACTAAGAATCTCCATTTTATATTTTACAAAAGAATTGCTTGTATCAAAAAACAAACCAAATTATTCTGGAGCATGTTTTATACACAAAAAAATCTGTTAGTCTTAATAAAAAGATTTTTGAAAAGTAATTTCATTCAAAAAAATTTTTCTGGCAAAAAATATTTTTCTATTTCAAAATACTTAAGGGGGTACAAATGTTTTGTTACATGGATACTTTTTATAATGCTTATGTTGGGGCTTTTTGTGTGCCCATCACTCGAATAGTGTTCATTGTACTCAATGGGTAAATTTTTGCTCTTCCCCCCCACCCCACCCCCGTTCAAAATATTTAAGATGTCTAAAAGATAAGATTTCTACTCTCAGGAATACACTAAATATTTTCATCCATTTAGGAAAAAGTGCTGAAAATAATCCTTTTATTTAGCCTTTTTCCTGTTTTATTTCTGAATGTCACTCGTTTCATTTTTTTCTTGAGGATAAATACTAAATGAGGAGATATCAATTATTTCTATTTGGTAGTTGATTTGAAGGTTTAAAAATCACTGCTCCTCTCAGACCATTAGGCAGATTTCTAACTAAACAGATGGACCTTAGACACATTTTACAAAATTTATATTTTACTAAGTGGAAAGAATTAGAAGTAAATAATACTGTAACCACTATATGTATTTAGAAAGAAGTTTCTCTCTTCTCTTTTGGCAAAACTGTCATGACAGAGTGTTTCACATCTTGCACATGAATGCAAAGGCAACCATTTCAATCTGAAACACTGTCATTTATTGTATATAAAATTCTCTTTAGTTTACTGCATACTTTAATTCTAGATGCATCTCAATTTTCACATGAATCACATCTTCTCACTTGTCTTTCTACAACCTTGAAATGTGTCAGTATACATGTTAATTCCATTGCATATATTTATTTACTGTGCTACACTACACTCATATTTTTTAAATGTGAAATATTTCCCCTTGGAGGATAATGGCAAAAATACATTGTTCTGCATTTTTCTAACATCTATGCTGGAAAATTTAACCTTTTTTGTTTGCTTGTTAATGTGTCATTAAAGCACTAGAGAAACACTGTCCAACAGAAATATAATGCAAGCCACAAATATAATTTAAGTTTTTCTGTTAGCCATATTTAAAGAAGTAAAGAGAAATGAGTGAAATTAATCTATAACAGTAATATATTTTATTCAACCCAATATATATCCAAAATAGTATCATTCTAACATTCAATCAATATATAAAAAATTATTGAGATATTTTATTTTTTTTATATTAGGTCTTTAAATTTGGTGTGTATTTTATGCTTACATACATATCGCAATTTAGATTCTAAGTATTCATCTGAAATACTTGATCCATATTTAGATTTCATAAAATTTTACTATTAAAAAAGTAGATTTACATACTTAAGTTGTTCCAATCAAACTCGAAAGTGTTCCAACAACTGAATCAAGTACCAAAGAATCATTTTCCTGAATATTTGCACCCAGATTGACAAATAATTGATTTAACTTTTATGCAAAAGCATACTAATTTCAAAACTAAATCTCAGTTAAATAAATTCACTAATTCTTATGTCAATTCAGTATTATTAACCTTGAATTCAAAGTCAAAAAACAACTCTAAATGTATTGATATCAACAAAGCCTTCGAACTTTTCTTGTACTTTTGCAGCCAGTTTACATAATGCTGTCAATTGTAACTAAAATCTTTTGCATATGCCTTCATGTATCAAGTCATTATTATTTATTTGTATTGTGGAAAGTTTCAACTTTAACATATATTCTCATACCTTTGTAGCTAGGTCACAAATAAGCTTTTTTCCCCTCTATGATGTCTCCAACTATCACTCTTACAGATACTGTTTTCTAATAGCAGTAGACAAATAGATTCTATTATTATTACATTTTACAGAGTTTCATTATGTCCTGTGCTTTCTATACAATTGTTCTTTTAGGCTTTATGAATTTTTGGATAAGAATTAATTAATAAGAAAACATATGTCCACATAAAAGCTTATACATTAATTTCATAGCAGCACAATTCATAATAGCCAAAAAGAAACAACCCAAATGTCCATCAACTGATGAACAGATAAACAAGATCTGTTATATCCATATAATAGAATATTATTCAGCCATAAACAGAAATGAACTACTGATACATGCTACAGCATGGATGAACCTTGAAAGCATTATGCTAAGTGAAAGAAACCAGTCACAAAAGGCCACATATTGTGTGATTCCATTTGTATGAAACATCCAGAATAGGCAATTCCATAGAGACAGAACATAGATTAGTGGTTACCAGGGGCTCGAGGGAGGGGAAAATGGGGAATGACTGCTAATGGGTATGGGGTTTCTTTTGGGGATGATGAAAAATATTCTGGAATTAAGTAACGGTGATGGTTGTACAACTTTGTGGCTAAACTAAAAACTACTGAACTCTACACTTTAAATGGGTGAATTTATGATATGTGGATTATATTTCACTAAATGTTATTGAATATGTCTACATATTAAGAACTCTTGAACAGATGATTTTTTTGAAAATATCTATAGTGTTTTCTACAACCCCTATTAGCATAGGAATCTCCTGCTCTCAGAACCCCCCATCCTATCTTGACCAATATGCTACAGGTCTGTTTAACTTATTTTGAGTGAAACAAATTATTTTTGCAACTTGAATGTTCTAATTGGACTAGGAGTCAAAAGATCTGGATTTTTCTGTTCCAAAATCTGGCACTTATGAGTTGTGTAACTTTGAGTCAAGTCTGGCCCTCAATTTCCTTATCTATAAAAATGGCAATGAATTTGATGACTGGGTCAGGCACTCCTAATAAATACTAGTTTCCCTATATGATTGAGTGGAAGGGACCTGATAATATTGAAGGACTCGTCCATTCCTCTCTCCTAGAGAACAGCCAAGTACTACTGCAGGAAATCGCTCAACAGGCCAGGGTCATGAAGCTCAAATGGGTACTCAGCACTGCCCAGCAATCTTACTGTGTTCCTACAATCAGCTAACTCTCCCATTCCCATTGTAAGCCATTTCAAATCTGTCCACTCTCAAAAATCACTCCCATACCCTCCACCTCTCCTTATATTGTCAGCACGTAATGTTGCCTTTTATTTCACAAAGAAAATGGAAGCCAACACATAGCCGGTCTCTTAATCTCCCCATATCTAAATGCATAAACTTGTCTACCTTCCATCTTCCTTACTTCCTGTTATAAGAGAGGAGGGATTTTCTTTTGCTTTAGGCAATTCTTCCACTTGTGCTTTGGGGCTCATCCCACCCACCTTCTTAGGAACCTGATACCATTACTATTACTCCTTCTCTCTCCTAACTGGATCCTTCACAACATCTAAACTTGCTTAAGCCTCTCCTATTAACAAAATAAACACTGGACCCAAAGAATTGCTGGTGTTTCTAGTTACTGACTGAAGTATAGCTACCACTGGGCGTGAGTGGACTCATGGTTTATAATTCATTTTGTTGGCCAGCTTTGCCATTAGGTTATTCTTGATTATTATCTTTTTAAAATTGGGAAGTATTTGCATTAATTCACATTTTATGTATTGCACTTTATTCATACTTTCATGTTTAATTCTTTCAAATTTACATTCAATGTGATCATATTTGTGTGATAATTTGATTAGTCTTTGTCATTAGATTGTAAGCTCACTGAGGACAGGTTCTGTGTTTGTATCCTGAGAGCACATAATAAGAGCTGAGTAAATATTTGTTGAGTAAATGAATGAAAGACTGGAATTCTGTAAGACAGAGCAAGCAAAGGATTAAATATCAATTTGTTTAAAATTAGGCTCATTTATAGATGTTAAATATTTTAAAATGTATTATATATTATGATATCCAAAAATGAGCATTGAAATTTTTTATGTTTTTATTCAGGCCATGGAAGCAGGACTCTCAGAGGTAAAAAGTGAGTTACAGTCACGTGATGATCTCTTGAGAATTATAGAAATGGAACGATTGCAGTTACACAGAGAATTATTAAAAATAGGAGAGTGCCAAGATGCTCAAGAAAATAAAAAGAGGTATAATCTTTATTTTTGATAGTCTTAGAGAAACTGTTCAAAACACGATGTTTAAATATTTTTATGAATTTATATTTGAAACTAGAATAAAAAGTCTATCTTGTATTAACATACTGTTAATTTATGGATATATTAAATATTAGAAATAAAATTCATGGTAATTTTATCTTTAAAATTAGCATCTTCACTTACCTAGAAAATTATGTCATGTTCTGATTTATGGATACTTCTGTCACACAGAGTTGGAAATTTTCTTAGAAGTTTTATCCTTCAGGATATCATAAAAACAATAGTATAGAGCTGATAATTTGGTTATATGTATGCAGATAAATAAGATTTATTCCATATTTTTCCAATGCTTTTGTTTTGATTGCCTATAAACCTAATGTTTACTTGTTCACTTGTACATATTGTATTTATTTTGGACTCTACACTCACCACCTTTTCAGTTCCATCGAGGTTCTTGTTAAAACAGATTTTTTTCCTCTGTTATAATGAGACAGACATTGTGTTACTCCATAACCTCAAAGGAAATGGGATTGCTGAGGATTAATAAATGTTTACGCTTGTGAATAGACAGTTTGACTACTTTAATAGTTCATTGATGCTCTTACTCTCATTAGAACGCAAATCTTTCTCGAAATCAGAAAGCTAATGCCAGACCAATGAAAGGATTTTAAAAATTGAATAGTCAAATGGTGAAGGATATTTTATTAAAAGATGATTACATTGTTTTAAAGGCAATAATTATTTCTTCAAAGTTATGGGACCTGCTAGTATTTCTTTGAGGTCTACACTTAACAACAAATAGCTAATTAAGATCCCTAAAAATGATCTATTGCGTGTCTCACCAAGGATGACAGAATGCATATAAGCCAGTCAGCATTATTGAGTGCTCTGTATACAAGCTATATGTCATCATCAGTGATCATTAATAAATCTATTGGATATTTATTATGTGTAAAGTTCAGTTTCAGTGTGGTGAGTTGGTGAGAAATGTCTTCATGCAAAGAAAAGAATGTATACACCTAAAAACATAAGAAATTTCATAAAAAACACACCATTCAACCCATGTCTAGCTCTGGTTTTGTGAAGAGCATTATAGGCACTTTTTATGGTGCTCTTACAAGGCCAATGCTGAATTCCAAACATTGCCAACTTTCCTTCAATACATTATTTGATATAAAATCTTGCACTTATTCACATATTAAGCCAATACAAACTCTTTTATTCTGCCTGTTTGCCATCCTCTATTTAACCGGTATTTATTTTGGTGTCCAAAGCACATACATCTTTCTCATTTGGAGGGTATCCCTCAGTTCTAGTATTCTGAGATTTGATGAAAATGTATGTATTTAACTTTTCACAGCTACTATTGTAGACTTCTCAGCCTTTATCTTTCCCACTAAAAGTTTCAAATCTTTTTAGTTTGTTCTCATATGAGTGCTGTTTTATCTGCATTATTGTTGGGGTTTCTTTTATTTGGACTGTGTCTTCTTTACAGTTGTATTAAGGTGAAGCATCCCAGACTACTGAATAGACACACAGTAGTTTTATAGAAATAGTATAGTAAAGTTTTTATTCGTTTTCAGAAACTTTCTCAATAATGCCAAGATTTTGTTAGCTTTTTCTTTGTTTCTTTTTTAACTGTAGAAGCACCTTGGGGCGATATGTTCTGAGAAGTATTAAAGATAACATCAAAGCTGGGTACAGTGGCATGCATCTCTAGTCCCAGCTACTCAGGAGGCTGAGGTGGAAGGAGCCCTTAAGGCCAGGAGTTTGAGGCCAACCTGGGCAACATAGTGAGACCTTAGCTCTAAAAATAAATATATAAGTAATTCCAACACTCTTTTTCTCCATGACAAATAATAGTTTCTTTCTGTATTTATGTTAGCATTTTCTATTAACATGATTATTGTTTTCTTCTTTGCACTTGTCCACCTTGGAGTTTGACATTTGTTCCAGTCACTCACTGAACTTTGCAAGGTCACCATGAGGTTTTTAGCATTCACTTCAGCATTCTACTCCCAGAAATTGCTTAGGAAGAATTGAAAAATAGGGAATTTTATTTTTCACTTCTTCCAGATCATAGGAAGTAAGAAAAATTTAAGACTGATCCTGAAATGTTTTAGGAAAGTATTGGATAAAGTGGAGAATGTTCACAAAAGGAGATTGAAACAAATCATGTGTATAGTATATTCTAACTATATGGGAAATGTATATTTATTTATACACATATATGTATGGGAAAAAAAGACAATTGTTACACACAAAAATGCTGAAGATGGTTTTTCCTGGATGATAACATTATAGCAGTATATTATATTCTGATATATTTTGTTGTCTACAGTTAACGTACATATTTGATAAACAGAAAAAAGCAATCTAGCCTAGACATATGTACCTCAGGGATATCACTATCAATTTATACCTTTTGAAAGATCTTTTATTTTCAATCATTGTATTAGTTATTTCTCCATCATTCCTCAAATTTTGGTTTGTTGTTTTATTTGTGTGGTTTAAATTTTTGATGTGTGGAATCTGTTCAAAAGTTTTTTGGAAATCTAAAATTGTACTCACTCACAAGTGGGCATATTCCTCAAAATGCCATACTCCACCAGAATAGTCAAGCCTGATTTCCAATAGAAAGCATGCTGCTTTCCCCATCTGGTTGTCTTTATTTTTGTGTTTTGATGATTTTTATTTTACCAATTTGCCTCATATGAAAGTGAACATTATCTGCTTATACTTCTCCAAACTTCCTGTGGGAATTGTACTTTTTATACCAGTTTCTGCTTTTCCCCTTTAGTATTAATATGTGGTTGCAATTCCATTTTATAAATTGAGCAGCCAAAGAATAGATGTATTTGAGCTTACTCTGGTTAGACTGTCAGATTTAATCATTTTTTATCTCTTTTATGGAGTAGTTGTTCCCCTCGGACTTCTCATGACATAGTTCCTTTCCACAATGCATTAGCAAGTTGGATGTGTTTCCTTTTTTTAAAAGTGTTCCCAAGCTACTTTAATGTAGGAAGAAGTCTTTTCTTTTTATCCAAAAATCTTATCTACATATGCAATCTCAGTACTCTGTCAATTTTTAATGTATAATTGAAATTCCATATTAATTGCTTCTTTTTTTCTTTAAAACCATTTGCACTCATTTAAAGATGTAAATACTTAAGGGATCTGAATGTATTAGAACTTGCAATTTCTGTAACTAGAAATGTTTCCAACAATCATCTATCTCTGATCTATCTCTGTAACCTAAAATGGTCTAAATTAACAGTATAATCATAACAATTTATCAAGTTAAGCTTAATTTTTACTCATTTTATTTTTAATGTGTAGACTTGAATCATCTTATTCACCTTCTATTAAAGAACCAGAAAGGAAAAGGAAAGAGCGGTTTTCAGTGGTCCAAGATCAACCAAATCATGAAAAAGAATTGAATAAGGTATGGAAAATAACAAGCTCCATTCTTCCAAGTAGATGTGAAGTCTTTACATGCAAAGGGCTAAAAAAATCTTCCTTCTCATTCTGTTCTTTTCCCTTTTATATTTTTTCCTAAGATGATAATTTACCAAGCTGCTAATTCTGTGTGCAACTATAAAAAACACAAACTTTAGGTTATCACTCTACCACTGGGAGACTGCTCATGGAACGTGGAGGGCCAGTGGCTCCATGAGAGGTGGCTTATATCAAGCAGGTGGAGAGCACAGACTCTGGTGCTCAACCACATGCGTAAACTTGGGGAAGCTACCTATACAAATTGCTCGGGATTCTCATTTCTTGGATGGGGATAATTAGTACTTACCTCATAAGGTTGTGATGAGGATTAAATAAGCTAATAATAGCTGCTACTTAAATAGCACTTTCCATGTGCCAGGAACTGTTCTAAGGACTTAACAAATCCTACTTCATTTATTCCTCACAACCATCTTATAAAGTAGGTCTTAATATTATCCCCTTTTTATGTTTGAGGAAACTAAGGCACAGAGAAGTGACTTCCCCCAACGTTACACAGCTACTAAGGGCAGAGGCCAGATCTGAATTTAGGCAATCTGGCTCCAGAGTCCATATCTTACCCTAAGTTAAAATCCATGCAACAATCATATAAAGTGCTTAGAACAGAGCCTAGCTCAGAGGAAGCACTGGGTAAATATTGGCTATTATTGTTATTGGCTACATGTACATTTTTCATTGAGCACCTAAAATGTGCTAGGTACTCTTCCAGGAACTAGAAATACAAGGATGAGTAAGACCTGGGCACTGTCCTTAAAAAGCTTGTGGTTCTCTACTCTCTTATGAAGAGTATATTCTCTTCTTCCTGTAGTAAAATCCACTAGTGGCTTTCTTTCCATGAGTTTATCATAACTTCTATGTTCCTCTCTGGTCTTTAGGTTTGAGGATCAAACAAATCTAGAAATTTCAAATATTCTATCTGAATATTCAAATAGACTACTCAAATCTAGAAAATATAAATAATTGTTAAAAGTTAAACAATCCTGGGCATGGCTTTGAATTATCAACTAGTGCCCTGTATAGTGCTTGACACACAATAAATGAAAATAGTTAGAGAATAAATTAATTACTATTAAGGCTAAATTCACCCATAAATATATAGGGTCATAAATCCAATTGCTGTTTGTATAAATTCAATAAACATTTATTGAGCATCTAGTAGGAACATAGCTATTTTGCTGATTTCTGTAGGAAATACAATGATATGAAGGACAGATACTGTGCCAAAGAGTTGACTGTTAGAGAACTAATAGAGGTTTAGTATAGAAAAGGTATTGTGAATTAATGATCATTTTCCTTATATTTGGAACACTTTAATACTACATGATCCCATGAAACTGAATTTACTTATTTCAAAAATATAACTTTAAAAAACTGTTTTTTTACTGGTGAAAAAAACAGTGAATACATTATGATAGAGATTGATTAAAGCCACCTAAAGTATAGTTACTCCATTCTTAACCACATAGATTTAGACAGAGTAATAAAATTTAGAGTAACACAAAGAATCTACTGATTTTGCACAGTTGTGATGTGGCGAAGGAGAATATGAAGCACAAATCTCTTTATAGGCTCTTGGAGACCACTAGATAGTGCAATGCTGTGCAGAAAAGGTAACGAATTATATAGTTATATATGGCTAAATTATATACAGCTAAATAGCTGTAGCTTAACAGGAAGTGTTTGTGGAGACCATTTTCATTCTCTTCTAATAAAACTAACAAGAGCCATGTATTATGAATCTTGCAAGTGTTTTCTTTTCTTTTTATCCAGTATAGAACTATTTTTATTCATTTATTTTGTGATAAAATTTGCATTTTTAACAAAGCCAAAAGTCATTTGGAACTCAGGTAAATTAACCTCATTAAGAAAGAAGTTTTGCAGTACAGTATGTTGTTTTAATATCTAAATATTGTGAAAATAATAAAAAGAATTTACTCTTTTTTCATAAATAGTATATTAACTTTTTACATTTTAAAATTTCCATTTTAAGAGGAACATGTTAAACTACACTACTGGGATGCAATCAGCAAAATCCAGATTAGGACAAACTCTAGAACAACCTGTTGTTTCATCGAATAAATTTTAAGGGTAAAACTTGGAGACAGAAGAGATTAAAGGAGACTTGTAATATTGTCCTCAGGGTTAGGATACTTGTACTCCAGTCTCTAGGATCCTCTTTATTCTCTTCCCTGTAAGTCTTTTTTTTTTTCCAACTCTTAAATGATGGGGTTAGACCATGTAATTTCTAAGGTCATGAAACTCTAAAAATGCTAATAGTGAGGGTAGAATCAGATGAGGGGTTGGTGACATAAAGCCTGATGATGGATCACATTTGCCACTGGACATGTGTACTTTCCATGTTAGCTCATCCCACTCTAGGTGTCATCCCCTAAAACTCAGCTTTTCCCAGTGTGTGAGCCATCTTCTAGGGCCATAAGAGGTTGTAAAAAACAATGAGTAAGGTCACAGGTCCTGGAATCAGACTGCCTTTCACCAGGAATGTGACTGTGAAAAGTTATGCACCTGAATTTTCTAATCTGCTAAATAGAGTAATCTGCAAAATAGAGAGATTATGGGGATTAAATGAGGTGATGCTTGTAAAGTACTTAGAACACAGACACACACAAAAAGAAAGGCTTTAAAAAGATATATCAGCCAGTCTCAATGGGTGAATCTTATCTAGATCCTAATTCAATTAAATAAACTTAAAGAACATCCATTATATTTTTTAGACAATTTAAAATTTGAATACTGCCTGGATATTTGATGATATTGAGGAATTGTTAATTTTTAAAGACATCATAATGGTATTCTGGCTATGATTTAAAAAAAAAAGAATGCAAGAGAGCCCTATTCTTTTAGAGATATATACTGAAATGTTTAAAGGTGAAATGAAAAAAGTCGATTTTAAAAGTAAGTAACCTGGGGTAAATGCATAAAAATTTCTTTCATGAGTAGCCTCTACTTAACCCTCCAGCTAAGTCCTAGCTATTCCCAACTCCTTTTAGTTCACCAAGTCTGCATTGCTCTCTCTCACTCCCATGACTTCATTGTGTTCTTTGCCTGGGAGCCCTTTTCCATTCCTGTCTTCTGACTGGCTTCCATTCACCTGTCAATATTGGGTCTTACGACCCCTTCTCTGGGGTCCTGACATCACCAGACTGTGTTAGACACCCTCCAGTGCATATTGCAGACATCAGTTGCTACACTGTGCTGGAATTGTCTGTTTATATTTCTGTTTCCCCCAATGGATTATGATTTTTTTCAAGATGGATGATTGTGTACTTTACCTCTGAATATCAAGAATTAGAAACAGTGAGTGGTTTCTAGAAAGAAGCTAAGAGGCTGAACCGAGACAGCGTAGTAAGAATGGAGAACAGAGGCAAGACTTAAAAGATATGGAAATAGAATGGATAGAATTTGCTGTCTGACTGGATTTGGAAAAACGAGGATGGAGAGGAGCCCAGATGACCCAGGGGTTTCTAACATGGAATGAATGCTTAGCCAAGATTCAGATGTAAGAGACTCCACAGGCTTAAGGGAGGAGATGATATGTTTTCATGAACACATTGTTTGAAATTTATAGTAACATGATTCTGGAAAACACAGTGTTTGGTCACAAACAATACAGCCTAAATTCAGTTCAAAAAAAAACTAAATTCAAAGCCAAGAGTCCTAAGTTCTAGTCCCAGCTCTACCAGTTATTAGCTTTATGACTTTGAGCAAAGTCATTTAACCTCTTTAAGCCAATTTTTCTCCATAAAAAGTGCTGGATTATACTTTCTCCATCTTCCTCTCAAAGTAGTTATCAAGGTAGTATCAGTGGAAAGTAATGATTTGCATACAATAGCAAATAGAAATGAGAAATGAATTTTTGGAATTGGAAGGGAAAATTAATGAATCATTATTATAAGTATCTGTTTTTAATTAAGTATTGATCAGAAAAGGGGCCTGCCAAAGCTTTAGGATAGCAGGACTGAACATGGCCAATAAAAGCTTTAAGGTGCTCTATAAATAAAAAGACTCATTAATATTTCTGGTCTCTATCTGCTACAGATAAAAAGCCAACTCCAACAGGAGGAAGAGTACCATAGCTCTGAGCAGGAAAGAATGAGGAATGAAGTCTCTAACCTAACCGAAGAGCTTCATCAGAAGGAGATCACTATAGCAACTGTCATGAAGAAAGCTGCCCTTCTGGAAAGACAGTTAAAAATGGAATTAGAAATAAAAGAAAAAATGTTAGCAAAACAACAGGTATGCAAACTGGCAGAACAGCGCCTGCCCAGGGCACACTCTTGCTCGGTGCTGATAGGAGCCTTCATTGTTGTCTAATATAAGCATTGCAGTTCTTGGTATTATTTCTGAGACTAGCAACACAGAAATGTTTTATGGCATCACATAAAACCTTTCTGACATAACACAAAGTGTCATCAAAAAAGAAGTAGGGAAATAAGTGACAGTGCAAGATAATTTCATTAAATCCCATCTTAACATTTTCTCGTAACCCATATTCTGATCACCTCCCACAGTAAGCTGTATTCAAAGATTTATTCCTGAGTTTGTTTTCTATAGTTCCCTTCCATTAACATTTTGACCTTTTAAAAAAAGTCTTTATTCCAGTTCTTCTTCGATACCTCCCACCCTCCATTTTATGCATTTCTTTTAGTGTTTTTAAAAATAGATGTTGAAACATGAAAATCAGTTCATATTTACTGTACATTCACTCAATGCACAGCATAGTAAATGGGGGAAAAACAGCAGTTGTAACATTGTATTGTTAAAATACTGCAAGTAACTTCTTCCTTCCTTCTTTCCCCCCTTCCCGCTTTCCTTCCCTCCTTCCTATTCATTGTTTAAATTCCCTCAGTCCCTTACTAATGATCAAATCGGTGGCCTACTATTCAGATCACAGGATTTATCTGCCCTTTTACCCCAAATCTAGAGGTTTTGAGAGCACTATTCAATAACTTTCTAGACATATGAGGGTCACTTCACAAATAACACAACTATTTAAATCCTGTGTATTACAAAAACAAAAGATTCAGCCTTTGCCCATCATAAGCCTTAAACTGTGAAGGATTTGTACAATACATAGAACAAACAGCACAGATGGGATAATCTGTACCTGTATAGAGAAGGATATTTTATAGGTGTTAACAGTGATCTGGATAGTTGGATTATGAATGATTTTTACTTTCACCTTTATATATTTATATATTTTCTAGGTTTTGTCAATGAGCATATAGTATGTAATTTACAAAAATAAATCATAAGGCAAGTGGTTTATATAGAAACTAACCTTAGATAAATAAAAGGGCAGATACTATATCCAAGTACTGTTCAAGTAGAAGAAAAAAATAAATTAGGAAACAAAGTGAAGTAGTCACAAAAAAAAGATAGAAACTTAGCAGAAATATCAGAAAGAACAAAATTAAACATGAAAGTCATATATTGCATATTATAAAAATCAGATGTTGAAGAAATTTAATGGATGTTGTTATCAAGCATATTTTTAAAATTGTGATTCTTCTGGTGATAATTTGCATACAATAGAAAATAGAAATGAGAAATAGAATTTTGGAACTGGAAGGAAAAAAGTAAATGAATCATTATTGGAAGTATCTACTTTTAATTTAGCATTGATCAGAAAAGGAGGGTAAATCGGGGCCTGCCAAAGATAGGAGAACTGAATATGAATACCTGACTAATAATAATGATCATACCTAAGAAGTGTTTCCTTTCACTAGACTTAGAAAATAATTGTATTTGGCCAGGTGCAGTGGCTCACGCCTGTAATCCTAGCAGTCTGGGAGGCCAAGGCAGTAAGATCACTTGAGGTCAGGAGTTCAAAACCAGCCTGAGCAACAGCGAGATCCCATCTCTACAAAAAATAGAAAAATTAGCCAAGCATGGTGGTGCGTGCCTGTAGTCCCAGCTACTTGGGAGGCTGAGGCAGGAGGATCACTTGAGCCCAGGAGTTGGAGGTTGCAGTGAGCTATGATGATGCCACTGCACTCTAGCTGGGGTGACAGAGACTATTTGTCTCAAAAAAAAAAAAAAAAAAGAAAAGAAAAAGAAAATATTTGTATTCACAAAATAAAATTAATTTTAATAGAATTATGAGCTTTTATTATAAATTTTACATTTACTTTTTGCATATTAATCTTTCAGGTCTCAGATATGAGATATAAAGCTGTCAAAACTGAAAACACACATCTAAAAGGAATGATGGGAGATTTAGACCCTGGACGATACATGGTAAATGCCAATATCATCCAATAAATTGAACAGAGATTACTTAGTTGATCACAGTTTACATAGACATCATTTACTGAGCACTGCTACATGTCAGACATGCAGCAGCTGGAGTCGCAAATTATCTTGCATCTCAGTTGAATTTACTTTTATCCTCAGGTTGGAACATTTGAATTTCTAGTTTTCTCCCTTGTTCTTTCTTGGATTGGGCTCAGTTCTGATCATTTCCCCAAACATGGCAAACATACTATTTCCTTGCTTTTTGCTCTTGCTGTTGCCTCTGAAGTCCTTCATTCTACATGGCCCAGTTCAAGTGTCAACCTTCCCCTCAATGAAGCCACCCCTGAAACCCCAGTCAGAATGAATTCTTCCATCCACACATGGTTTGTGTTTTGGTCTGAATTGTTTTGTAGCTTGTCACTTTCCCAGTGGATGGCAAGCGGGGACCATGTCTTATTAATGTTTGTTTCTCCAGCACCTCACAACATCAGGTATGGAGTAAGTGTTCAATGAGCATTGGTTGAGTAACACATTAACTGCCATGTGAGTTGTATTTAACTCACACTAGTTTTGAGCCTGAGGCCTCATGAAGCAATGTAACTCACACGTCTCTTTACCTTGGGAGCCACGTGGTTCACAGGCAATTCGCTGCCATGCTATAGCATAAATGTTACATGATGGGTGGCCTCCTGGGCAAAACCCTGCAGTTGGGTCGTGAAAATCTTGTTGGTGTTCTTATTGTTACAATTAATATTGACAATTTAATTGCATATAACTCACACAGAGAAAACAATAAAAAATAACAAATTAAATTAGAAAGGATCATTTTGTTTTTGAAGTTTTTACTCTATTTTCATAATAAAACACCGTGGTCCCAAGGAAAAAAAATTTTTTTCTAGTGTGGCAGTCAGTGTGTTGAAAAGAGGGATAAATAAATGAATGACTGAGGATATGAACTTCTGGTTGTAACCAGTGGCTCTGCAAGTTTACACAAGGCAACTTAAATAGGCTCTCCACCTTAGTGAAGTTAATGTGCTTCTCATTTCGATTGTTTGATGTACACAGTTGAGGGTTGATTTTTATATTAGAATTTTTATTTATTGAATGAATGAAATATCCTTGTTACTTGTTTATCATTTACTTGCTCTGAGAGGAAATTCTAAAATAATTTTCCACCATTTGAGGAATAGAGAGGATAAGAGATGAGTATGGTAGTGCTTAACCAGGCCTCAGTTCTTCAGCTATAAAAATGAAGGAGTTGAATTAGGTATTCTCCACAGTCCCTTCTTAAGCTATGATACCACATTTCTGTGATATTATGTACTTGTTATCATAGTCCATATTTTAGCATCAAAAGAGTAAATGCATTCTGGAAGTATTCTCTCTTCTTCTTTGGGCATGGTTACGGATCCCGTGACTGGAGTATAGATGGATGAAAAGTAAGGTGTAAATGATTTCTCTTCTGTTACATAAAAAAAATCTGTGTCACCTAAGACATTTTATCTTGAAATGCTGGACACACAAAAAGTTAATTCAGATCCTGTCCCCATGAGTGTCTTCTTTTTGCTCACAAAATGGTATTTGTGCTTTTTTTTTAAAATTTCAACCTGAATGTTTTTAGGTGTATATTCTGAGTCATCAGAACCCCCACTGAGCCTATTTCATTCTGGCTCCTGTAGGCTTTTGGCTTTGTTCATTGATTTGTTTTGGGGTTTTTTTTTTTGAGAATAGAACACACACCTGTATAAAGAAGAAGCTAATTATCCACACCCCTAGCCCCAATCCCAGTTTGGACTCCAGAGATATCCAGAGCTCACAAACTAGGGTTTATTGTAGCATTTTATAACTTTTTCCTTGCTGTGCACACACAGGGAGTGGATGGGTTGAGTGTTCTTTTACAGAAATAAATGTATGATATATACATTATTCCCAAACTTCCTTTTGACTGTATATCATGGATATTTCTACAAGTCAGTAGATAAACACTTTTTAATTTTCTTAATTTCTTAGAAAAAGTAGATACTAATGTAAAATATACATAATTTTTAATAAATTGAATCATAACTTACATACTGGTATTTTTAGTGTAGTCTTTGTTGCTCTCTTCCCCCCACTTCCTGTAATTCTCTACACACATCATACCCCATCCACAAGATAATACATGTTAACTACTCGGGATGTATCATTTTGTACTTTTTCATGTATATATGTAGTCATATAGTACCTACTTTGGGATTTTATCATTTTTTAAAAATTGGATCATATTATACATACTTCTCTGTGTCTTGTTTTTGTTCATGGAACAATATCCCTTGGAATCTTTCCAAGTCATCTGGTTTCATTTTATTTCATTCTTTATAATGGCTTAATAATATTCCATGGTATGTATCAAAATGTATTAAACTATTTTTCATAATTATTTCAACCATAATTTATTCAACTTTGTTTCCAGATTTTTGCCCAAATGAACAATACTGTAAGAAAAAATCCTTATACATATATCTTAGAATAGCTTTCTAGCAGTGGAAGTGCTGATTCAAAGGATATGTGTTTTAATTTTAATAGCTACTGTCAAATCATATTTACATCATCTCTGTATGAGAGTACCTTTTTTCTTTCATTCTTACCAGCAATAGGTATTACCGATTTTTAAAATTTTTGTCAGTCTCATGGTTATAATTTCTCATTAGAACTTTAATTTGCATTTCATTGACTATAGTTGAGCATAATTTTGTATATTTATTAGCAACATATACTAATATGAATTAGGTATGTCCTTTCCTCATTTTTCTGTTGAGTTATTTGTCTTTTTCTTGTCAATTTATATCAACGCTTTTTAAATTTTGTGGTTTGTAACTTTTTAATGACATATATTTGCCATTAAAAAAGTTTTAAAGTTTTATTTTTCAAACATGTATATCCCTTTGTTTATAGCTTCTGAGTTTCCTTCCTTGAAGGGTTCTCCCAACTTCTGGACATATATATAGCCTCGTAGATTTTTTTCAAAGATTTTAATATTTTTCATCCATTTGAATAGTAATTTTCCATATGATATAAAATAGGAACCCAATTTAAATTTTTATATGGACATTAAGCTGAATTTATCCATTTGCTCCTGATAACTTCCTGTTGGATTCTATTTGGAATTAAATAAGTTTATATATTAACTTTGAGTGATTTTGCACTTTTATTATAGTAAATTTTTCTGTCCAAGAATATGGCATGGCTTTCCATTTCTTCATATTTTATATTTTTCAATAAGATCTTATGAGTTTCTTGGTATAGGTTCTATGCCTTTCTTTGAAAATTTATTCCCAGGTATTTTATCATTTTTGTCACTGTCATGAATGGAATTATTTTCCTTTTTCCGTATACAGGAACTTGTTAATATAGAAAAAAATCCAATTTATCTTATTAATTCTAGTAGTTTTTTTACTAGAGGTTTCTTAGGGTTTTTTGAGATACACAATCATATCAACAAAAATAGTTTTATCTCTTCTTTTCCACTGTTCATATCAGTTGTTTTGTCATATATCATTTGCTAAAACCTCCAAGAAAATATTAAATTATAATAGTGATTCGCTGGCAAATTTGCTAGTTCCAGATTTTAAATGATATGGTTTTAGAGCTTTGCTGTTTAATATAGTATTTGTTCTTGATTTATGGGCTTTATTATATCTTTCTATTCCTAATTTACTTAGAGTTGTTATTAAGAATTCCTGCTGATTTTTATTAGATGCCTTTTCAATATATATGACATCATGTAAGTTTTATCTTTTAATTTGTTGATGTGTAATAGACTATGGTTAACAGTTTCCTGCTATTGATCCACCTTTGAATTCTTGGAATAAACTTCTTTAGTCATTGCATTAGTTTGATAGGGGTGCCTTAACAAAGCACCAAAAACTGGGTGGCTTGAAACAAGAGAAATTGATTGTCTTACAGTTCTGAAGGCTTGACGTCCAAAATCAAGGTGTCGGCAGGGCTATGCTCCCTCTGAAGCCTGTGGGGGAAGACTCTTCCTTGCCTCTCCTGGCTTCTGATGGTTTGCCAGCAATCCTTGGCATTCGGTGGCTTACAGATACAACAATACACTCTTTTGTCTTCATACAGCATTCTCCCTGTATCTCTGTCTTCACGCGGGCATTTTCACATGTGTTTCTCACATTATCTTCTCTCCATGCCTGCCTGTTTCTGTGTCCAAATTTCCCCTTTTTTATAGGATACCAGTTATATTGGATTAGGGCCCACACTGGTGACCTCATTTTAACTCAATTACCTGATAGGACGGCCTGACTAATAACCTGTTTAACAGAGAAAAATAAACTCTAACCAAAAAAAGAGGAGTAAATTTACAGCACATAATTGTCCCTTTAAAGGAAAAGATCACAGCACAACAGTGTCCTTGTTTGATTAACCACCTACAAAGTTTGTTTTTATAGCCTTGAAAAGCCCTGAACAGACAACAGGGGTGTGAGCTCTCCACTCCAGCTCTCGCCAGACCCCATTTCAAGGACTCTGATAAGCCAGCCTCACAAAGAAGAGAAAAACAAAAAAAAGGAGAAACAGACACAGTGGCGTCACAGCTGCCTTTCTGCCATCAGCTGACAGTAATCACTCTTTCTTTCCCTTCTACTCCCCATAAAAACCCTAAACCCCTTACCCTCTCTGCCAACATTTCTCCTTTCTTTCTCTTGTGCCACGCCCTGCCCCCTTTGGGAAGTAAAATAAACTTTCTTTCTTTAAAACTATTCTAATCTTTGTGTCAAGAATTCTTTCTCATCCCTTGCTATGAGTCCCCACCCTAACATTTGATGGCCTGTACAAGGAGTCACTTGCCTACCTCTGTACGGGGAGGTCACTTCTCTACCTCCATACCAAGAACTCACTTTTTGGCCTCTGGCTCGAGACTGCTTCCTCCTCTGCTGTACAGCTCCCAGGACAGCCGTCTTGGTGCCCTCATTCAAAATTTGGTAAGTCTCTAGGGCTTTGGAAATGGTCATATACTCTAAAAGCTTCAGCAGCTTCATGGTTATGGAGGACCTGGCACTGTGTCTGCCACTCTCAGAGAGGTGCCTTGGAGGGATGCCTCCTAACCACCTCCTCCTGGACTTCGCCAGATCCAGGGACACCTGGCTTTGGAGAAGCTCCTCTAAGTTTCAGTCTGGACTGGGACTCGGGGACACCCACTTTCTGGCCAGCACCCTAAGTTTCATTTTGGGCCTGACTCAGAACTCGGGAATGCCCTATGTCTGATCAGAACCCGGAGGTTGTCTAGTGGGGGACGCCCCACTCAGACTGTCAGTGTTTTGATGTATGACCATTCCTAAAGTCCTTCCCCTTTTTCTTTCTACTAGTTGCCATGGGCAATGTTCAGTCACCCCCCTCAAAGACTCCCCATTAGGATGTCTCCTGAAGAATTTGAAAACTTTGGGACTTATCTGACCTCTGTCCCAAACGTTTAGTCTTCTACTGCAGTACAGCCTGGCCGCAACATAAATTAAATGACCAGGAGATTTGGCCCGAGAATGGATCTCTTAATCATAACACCATTCTACAACTAGACCTTTTATTGTTGCTGGCTCGGCAAGGGGTCTAAAGTTCTCTACGTTCAGGCTTTCTTTAAACTTGCTAGACTTCCTGATCTTTACTCTGCTTGTGGCATGTAACTTCTCACCCCTGCGTCTCTCCCGCTCTTCACTTTCCAGATGCTGTTTCTCATCCAGCTCCGCCTGTTCCCCCTCCTCCTCCTTCTCCATCTCCGCCACCCTCACCCACCCCGCTCGCTCTGGCTGGCCATGCCCAAACCCTCCCCACCTGTGCACCAGCTCCCTCTCCAGCAGCTTGCTGGGTCAGAAGACATTATAAATTATTCAGAGCCAAGATGAAAATCCAGCCCTTTTTTTTCATGACTGTCGGAAGCCATTCACCTATGTAATAACTTAGATCCTGACACCAGGGAGGGACAAACTATCTTAGCAATGCACTTCGTCTCCCAGTCAGTCCCTGATATTTGGCATAAACTCCAAAAACTTTAAAAGGGGCCTCAAACTCCACAAGTGGAGCTTTTAAACCTGGCCGTCAAGATCTTTAATAACTGGATGAGGAGAGGAGAGAGGAAAAGAGGGAGCAGGACTGACAGTGGGCCCCAAGAGTAGAAAGACATTTTCCAAACAGTGGCTACCGCTATAGAAGAGCTTCTCGGAGACAGAGTTACCCTGGAGACCCAGACAAAAAGGCACCCAGACCACGCTCTTCTCCAGGAACTAAGCCCTGCTTCCTCTACAACCAACTCTGGGTCACTGGAGTAAGAAATGCCCCAGGAAGCAGACGCCACTGGGACCGTGCCCTCTGTGCAAAAGGGAGGGGCACTGGAAGTGGAGTGCTCTCTCTGTGAGATGGGGACCCCACTCGCCTTCCGGAGCTGGTGGGCCCCTGAGCCAGCATCCTCCACGTCCACAGACCGTCTGGGACTGCCTCAGTCTGACTGATGAACCCAGCTTCAAAACCAGCTTCACTTCACATCGGGATGGCAGAGCCTTAGGTAACTCCCTGTTGCAGGTAAACAGGTCAATTTTCTTATTAACACCAGAGGCACTTACTCTGCTCTTCCTGAATTTTTGCGACTGCTACTCCCCTCCCCTATCTCCGTTGTTGGAGTGGAAGGTAAAATACAAAACCCCCTGTGTGCTCCATGGCTCCTCTACTCTCTGGGAGACCAGATCTTTGCTCATTCCTTCTAGTACTACTCAGTTGCCCTACCCCTTACTGGGAAAAGATCCTATGGTTAGGTTAGACACACAACTCTATTTAACACCACAGGCTTCCTTTCTCAGACTCTTGGAAAAAGACTAAACTGGGACTTTAAATACAAACTTTTTCCTTCCCTTGATATGAACAAATGTTCATACAATATTTAGGCTTAAAGTCCTAACTCTGTGCTTTCAAAATATAAACTTTCTACCTTGTTTCACCTAAAATATCTACTTCTGTCTATATGTCTGTATGTTTGTGTGTCTATATATATGTCATGTGTAAGTGATGCTTTACTACTAAAATATGTAAAAGAGCTCTAATTAATTGGTTTAAAGAAAAAGTAAGCACTTAAATCAAATACTTTATCAAGAACTTAAGAGAGAACTCAAATATCTTTTAGTTCATGTGACTTTGGTAACCTTTGATAATTAAAACTAGTTTTAAAATTGTTATTAAAGTTTAGATGTTTTAAGATCACAATTGATACATCAATGAAAGAAGCTACATCCAAAATGACCACAAAAAAACAGGATAGACTATTGTCACAACTAGTCATACAATGAGAGTGCACCTTTACCATCTGGCACGTCCACTCAAAAGACAGAGCTAATTACCCTTATTAGGGCCTTACAACTAGGTTAAGATCAAAGACTTAACATTTGCACAGACTCTAAGTATATCTACCATATCCTACACTCTCACACAGCTATTTGGAAAGAGCGGGGACTTCTCAATGTTCAAGGTACTTCTGTCAAACATGCTAACCTACGACTCACTCAACTCTTCAACAACAGCTTACAAAGCTTTCTTTGGAACTGTGCCAAAGTTGGCTAAACCTCCTTCCCTATGCTCTTTTCAGACTCTGCATCTCCCCTGGGGCACCTGTGTTTCCTTGCCCCTTTGAACGTATGTGTGGGTACGTGTGGGTACGTATGGGTGTGTGTGGGTATGTGTGGGTATGTATGTATGGGTATGTGTGGGAATGTGTGGGTATGTGTGGGTATGTATGGGTATGTGTGGGTATGTATGTATGGGTATGTATGCGTATGTGTGGGTATGTGTGGGTATGTGTGGGTATGTATGGGTATGTGTGGGTATGTATGTATGGGTATGTGTGGGTATGTATGTGTGGATATGTATGTATGGGTATGTGTGGGTATGTATGTATGGGTATGTGTGGGTATGTATGTATGGGTATGTGTGTGTATGTGTGGGTATGTATGGGTATGTATGGGCGTTCCGTTCTCCTCTCGTCTTTCACCAATCTCCCCACCCACTCGGCATGCACTTGCCAGCAGTAGAGCTCACCCGACAACTTCTTAGGAAATATGCAGATACTCACCTTCCTCAACCTCTTAATTTAAAGGGACTGCAACATTTATAGCCTGGAGACCAGGTTTTACTTAAGGATCTCCCAGGACAAACTGGGCCCCTTCAACCTTCGTGGAAAGGTCGTTTTCAAATAATTGTTACTATTCCCACTCAACTAAGCTTCTGGGAGTTCTGTCTGGGACTCATCTCTCCCGACTCCAACTTAATGTTCCTCCAGAAAAACCTACTTCCACCTACTGCAAACTCCCTAGAAACCCACCAGCCTACACCTGCCAGCTCATCACTGATACCAGGCTCCAATTCACTCAACAGAAGCCTCAAAACCATGAGCTTTGATAATATGCTGTGGTATATATGTCTTCTTGTTGCCCTTGGCCTCCTCCTATACTTCTCTATCATTCTACAAATGTCACCACAACCCAGTTTACATACCAGGTCAGTCCATCTTTTGCCCATGCTGGAAACCCTAATAATAACCTTACTTTCCATATCCCGACCGTCGGTGTTCTATAACATCCCTATTTGCCTGCAGTCAAAGCAGCCCTCCAACTTCTCAAAATTGTGAACTCTTCTCGCCATGTGTGGCCATGGTTTTCTTGGCTAACACCTCTTCTAAGACCTCTAATGGCTCTGCTTTTAACAATAATTTTCAGACCCTGCATTCTCTGCTATTTTATAATATTCATCAAAACCAAATTCAAGCCCTAGCTGTTTCCCTCTAACAAAACCCTTATCCTGCCTCTACTCTAGCTTTTAAAACCATCCAATTTCAGCTGCTCCCCCTTAATGACTTTCAACTGGGCTCTCAGGTAGGGACAACTCTACGACCCTAAGTCAACAGGAAATGGTTACAGAAAAACAGACCTCTACCAAATACCCCAGTCTCAAGCCCATTAATAAGAATATTAATTCTAACCAAAGCCAGGGTGGATGATAGGACAGCCTGACTAATAAATTACCTAACAGAGAAAAATAAACTATTTAATAAAAAAAAAGAGGAATAAGCTCACAGCACATAATTGTCCCTTTAAAGGAAAAGATCACGGCACAACAGTGTCTTTGTTTGATTAACCACCTACAAAGTTTGTTTTCATAGCCTTGAAAAGCCCTGAACAGACAACAGGGGTGTGAGCTCTCCACTCTAGCTCTTGCCAGACCCCATTTCAAGGACTCTGATAAGCCGGCATCACAGAGAAGAGAAAAACAAAAAAAAAGGAGAAACAGACACAGCAGCTTCACAGCTGCCTTTCTGCCATCAGCTGACAGTAATCACTCTTTCTTTCCCTTTTACTCCCCATAAAAACCCTAAACCCCTTACCCTCTCTGCCAACATTTCTCCTTTCTTTCCTCTTGTGCCGCGCCCTGCCCCCTTTGGGAAGTAAAATAAACTTTCTTTCTTTAAAACTATTCTAACCTTTATGTTGAGAATTCTTTCTCAACCTGCGCTATGAGTCCCCACCCTAACATTACCTTTATAAAGACCCTATTTCCAGATAAGGTCACATTCTGAGGTACTGGGGTTTAGGACTTCAACATATCTTTTCTGGGGGGATCAATTCAACCCATAATAGTCATAACTGGATTCTATGTGATAATATTTTATTTAGAAATTAGATCCATGTGTATAAATGAGATTTGTATATACTTCTCTCTTTTTCTACTTGTTTTAAAGTTATGCAGGCTTTAAAACATAAATTGGGAGCTTTCTGTCTTTATGAGTGGTCTAGAATAGTTTAAATAATATTGGAATTATCCGTTTTTTAAAGGTTAGAAAGAACTTAGCTGTGAAACCATCTGGACCTGGCATATCTTCAATTACCTTTTCATTCTCTTTTAGGGTATTTGGTATACTCAAATTTCACTACTTCTTCTTAGGTTATTTTGGTAATTTGTATTTTTCAAGTAAATCTTTACCCATTTCAACTTGTTTTCTTGTACAAAAGGTAGTGATATTCTATAATTCTTTTCATCTCTTCTATATTCTGTGTTCATATTTCCTTGGAATTTAGCGCACTGTCTTTTTTGTTGTAACTCTGATTCAGAAGGGGTTTATTTTATTATTATTTAAAATATTAGCTTTTGGATTTATTATTCTTTTTATCCATTTTTCCTAATTTTATTATTTTTAGCTTTTATCAATTAATTTCCTCTTCCTGGTTTGTTTTATTTTGTTGCATTTTTTCTATTTTCTTAAATTGAAGAAAACTTTCTCATATCTATTATGTGCTAAAATCCTATAATTAGGGGGGAAAATCCCATAAATAGTTAATTCCTTCTGAAATAATTAAAATGGATAAATAAACATAGAATCAAATAATTGGTACTGAAATTTTACCTCAGGCAATAAGAAACAAAATATATACATCATTATTTTTAAGTTTTCTAAAATATGTGATATTTGGATAATATTAAAATAATAATTTCTCCTTTCTAGACAAAGAAATTACTGATCTTAAGGTTGGTCATTTCTAAGTAAATATAGCTTTGAGAATTTTTCTGCTTGACTAACTGTGAAGCTCCCTGCTCATTCTTATGTAGAGAAAGACAGTTTACCCCAGGCCAGTAGTAGGAGTAGGGCTCTGCACTCAGTCATCACCTGGTGTCTTGGGGCTATGCAGCTCCCATTTTCCTCTAGAGAGTGTACTGATGGGACTAACTACCTGGTTTCTCAATTTTCCTGGGTCTCAGTGAGATATGCAGAATAGAACAGAACTAGCAAGAGGCTCCTGGCTCTGAAAGAAATGTTTCCCTTGGTTTTGTGCAGAAACTTGACTGCATGGAAAAAAGTGAGGGGTTTTTATTCTGCTCCTGGGTAGCTGACAAAGAATCAAGTTTATCATGGTAGTTTTTTAAAATTCCATATTTGCTTAGTCCTTCAATTGTATTTATTAATTTTTCTTTGATTTAAGAAAGTATTAATAAAATCAGATTTAATCAAAACTCAGAATTTGTGGTAATTTTTAAGAAGACTGTCTTTTACTGTCCATGAAGTTTTCTAAATAAAATAGTAGCATAAACAATTAGAATCCTCACAATGATTAAAACATCCATTTACATACTGAAAATTAACATACTAACTATAAAACATGATTAATGGAAGTCTTTCTGTAGAAATATTTTGTCAGCCTAATTATTATTGTTGGATATACATAAGTAAAAATAAAAACTATACATGCAAAATGTTATTATTCAGATATTTCAATAATTCAACTGGCCCCATCCTAGTCTATTGAAATAAATAAGCACCAGGAGGTTTTGCCATTTCAAGAATTAAAAAATGGATTAAAACTATGGAACTCTAAAATTTTGAAAAAATGAAGAGCTGAGTAACAGGCCTATAAACAGACCCATCAGAAAAACAGAAGTAGATTTAATTAATGTGTATTTCCACATGATTACCAGCTAGTGGGGGATATATTCCTGAAATCACTAGAAAAGTATTTAAGAAAAACATGAAACAAGAGAGCCCCAAAAAAGTTTGTTGTCAAGAAAATGGACTATGTCCTTAAATATAAAACATGTAAATACATTATCTGTGTAATTCTTTCAGGTCATGCTCACAACACTTATTTAATTATAGTACATTTGTCAAATTGTAGGATTTTAAAATGATTGCTATCATTCTTAATTACTTTAAACCAACACTAGACCAAAAATAGTCACAGATGAAATCTAATTTTATAGCAAAAGCTTAAATAAAACTTTAACTGAGCAGCATACCATAAAGAATTATATATTTTGTCTGGTAGATGTTTTATTAGGAGTCAAATTTTGAATCTTATCTACAACTTTTTTCAACCAGATCTGCCCATATGAATTTTTTCCTTATGAAGGGCAAAATTTTATGACTCTGCCTCCTTTATATTTATTGCAAATCTACTCTAATTTTAGAATAAGCATTTCTTCCTCTTTTAAAGCAAAAGACTATGGATTGCTCTTTTATCTGCATTTGTGTCTCTCAAAAAAATAAATGTTGAATAATCCTAAAGGCAAGGGCGTAACAAGCAGAGAAATACCTTCATGGCCTTCTTTTTCAAATAGCACCTTGGTCAATAGACTTAGAAACATATAACCCTTACTGTATTGTTTTGTGGAAAAGTTTGTGCTCCTGGAGCATTTTCTTCCATTCAAAAGTGAGACCATGTTACGTATTTACTAAACTTCTACAATGCATTAGGCAGTAAACAGAAAATGTAGTAAGCAGACTTGGCCTCTAATGCAAAACATAAAATAAGTAAACAATTTTAATAACTAATATGTATATATTTCCACACTCATTTATCAGTATTGATACTAATATGATAGTATATTAATAATTTTCAATGTGCAATTAGTCAAAAATTTTAGAATATTTAGGATGATTTTATTGGGTGCCAGCCCATATGAATGGCACTTAAAGCCTTAAATTTAGCAACTTCAAAAAGAAAATCCTAAGCTATAATCATTTATAGTCTTACAGATTTTGAATCATAGATATTTGGGGCTTCAAAAATGATATTTTACTCAAGTTATGCTTTTTGTGCAAAAATATTACCTTTCTGAAAACAGAGAACTGTTTTTTAATCAGCAGCTGCACAACTCATGGATATTCAACTTAGAGAACTAGAAAAAACTGTGCAGAGTCATTTAAAGCATTTTCGTGAGTGTTTCTTGTGAGACTATATCCTATTTTTTAAAACTTTGTGAAAAGAAAAGTTTAGACACTCCCTAGGAAACTTCTTATAGTAGGGTATTTAATTAAAACAGCTTCAGAAATCTTTATTCTTAAATATCGCATTTTGTGATTTAAACATGTTTCATATTCTATTGTGAGGACACACTAAAATTGAGTGGCTTCTATGAAATAGTAAAACATTATAATGAAGCTATATGGCTCAAGACTGTGTGGTACTGGCACCATTTCAACTGTAAGATCAGTAGGACAGGAGAGTCCAGAATCAGACCCGACTCTATGTGGATTTAGTATATAATTTGTTGCATCATCCAAGAGTGGGGAATGGGTGTTTTAGTCAATATGTGATTGGAACAATTACAATAATTGATTATTAATTTTTAGTCTCCTCTCTCATTTTATACAAAGCTAATCATAAATAAACTAAAGAATTAAATGTAAAATAATGAAATTATAAAACAAATATAAAATACAAGTGAATGTTTATTAGCTTTAGGATGAAAAGGAAACTGAAATATAAAAGCAAGGAAGAAGTCACAAAGGAAAAAGACTGATAGATTTAACTAAATAAAAATGAAAAACAAAACGTTGTGGATAAAATACACCGCGCACTAAAATTAAAACTTAAAAATCACATGGAAAACTTATTTTCAACTAATTTAAGAAACAATTTAGGATTATTATACCTAACGTAAAAAAAAATCCCTCAAATTAGTAAGAAAAACACAAACACCCTAATGCAAAAAACAAGCTAAGGACACAAATAGACAATTGACAAAAGATGGAGTAAAAGTTGCTAGGAAACATGTGAAAATATATTCAACTTCACTAATAATCAAATAAATAAAATTACGATTTTTATCTATTAGAGTAGCAAATTTAACAAAATGGTAATATTAAATGGTTGTGAGTGTGATAAGATGGGCCCTTTAATATATTAGTGGTAGGACTTTATAAGATTGGGAATTTATGTGATTTATGGGGAAAAAACAGGCACTTTTTATCAAAGTCCTCAAAAACAACTCTTCACAGTTTTTTCTAGTTCTCTAATTTGAATATCCATGAGTTGTGTAGCTGCTGGTTAAACAACAGTTCTCTGTTTTCAGAAAGATAATATCTTTGCACAAAAAGCATAACTTGAGTAAAATATTATTTTTGAAGCTCCAAATACCTATGATTCAAAATCTGTAAGACTATAAATGATTATAGCTTAGGATTTTCTTTTTGAAGTTGCTAAATTTAAGGCTTTAAGTGCCATTCATATGGGCTGGCACCCAATAAATTCATACAATTTAACCCAGTGGTCCCAGTCCTTGGAATCTATCTAAAGAAATATAGACCAAGATTTGCATATAAGGAAATCAACAGTGTTATTTATCATTTTGAAAACAAACTAAATATTCAATAATAGAGGAATGGTTAAATGAATTTGTTTGTACCTCTACCAATGCAGTCATTAAAAATTTTATTTTTGAAGAATATATAATGTTAAAGGGAAAAGACAGTCCCCAAAACTTCATTCATTTTATACATTACAATTTTGTAATTATAGTTATAATTTTGTAAGTATGAATATGTTATATTTTATATTGATTATATTTCCTATTGATATTTATACAGGCATGCACTGCATAATGATGTTTCAGTCAATAATGGACCACATATACAACTGTGGTCCCAAAAGATAATACCATATTTTTACTGTACCTTTTCTATGTTTAGATACACAAATACTTACCATTGTGTTATAATTGCCTACAGTATTCAGTATAGTAATATGTTCTACAGGTTTGTAGTGTAGGAGAAATAGGCTGTCTATTCCACGTAGCCTCGGTGTGTAGTAGGCTATACCATCTAGGTTTGTGTAGGTACACTCTATGATCACACAATGATGAACTTGCCCAAGGACACAGTTCTCAGAATGTATCCCCATCACTATGTGATGCAGGACTGTATATTGATTATAATTTTATAAGTATCCATGCATTATAATTATATTGATATTTTATGTTGATTATATTTTCTATTGATAGAAGGATATAAATATAAATGTTAATAGCAGTGGTATTAACTGATTTAGTGATAACACTGAATATTGGTAGTATGGAGTATTTATTTTGTTCTTAATAACATATTTTCTATAATGACATATATAATATTTTACATGTCCATATATTATTACATGCCCATGTATTATTTTATTCAGAAAAAATATTTTTAAAATTAAAATGTATGTTATTTCTAGTTCCATTATTAATCAACACTAGAAGGTATACCTATACACACAAAAAAACTTTAAATCTAGCTAATTTGTTCTAGATACAGAGAGCAATAATACATAGAGTAAACCTTTTCTGTACTGGAGCATGGGCAGTATTATATGCATTGCTTTTATTGCAAATGTGTTCAGTGGCAGCCGTCCTTGAGTATGAGCTTGTTGTGAGGAGGTGAGGGAGTTAGGAGGAGTATTTAGGAGGTGAGCAATAGGAGAGCCACATCACTTGGCTCAAATGAAAGGGCCTTTCCAACACATGTGTCCAAACACACAGAAAATATGCATTACTTACAAGGGACAGTTTATTCAATGATAGTTTATTTTATTCTCTAGAGTATGGACTTCACTAACAGGGAACATTCCAGGCATACATCTATTAACAAACTGGAATATGAGAATGAAAGGCTCCGAAATGATCTTGCAAAACTTCATGTCAATGGTAAATCAGCATGGACTAATCAAAATACCTATGAAGAAACAGGAAGCTACACCTACCAAAGCCAAATGAAAATGGAAAAAAATGAAGATAGGTATGTGGATCCATTATATAAGGACATCAGTCTAAAAACATCTAATTGAAATTTACTTTTAAAGAATTCAAATTATAAATTTATACACTTTCTCTTCAGTTGTTTAAAATTTATTTTATAATGATAATGCAGTAGGCTAAATACGTTGTTTTATAAGAAATTCTGTGTTGTTAATGGCTTTCAAAATATCATAGTGAAATGGGCAGAGTGTTATAGTGGATTTTTGTTTGTTAGTCACTTCAGACCATTCTTGGAAGCTGATATGGTATCCAAAATATACAGATTAGTAATCTTAATTTATTTTTGATGTCATGGGAACAGAAAAAAACTAGCCTTTAATATGTCAGGTATATTGTTCAAACAAAATAGAAATATAGGAAGATGTCACTTCTTACTTACCTTCAATAACAGATGCACTTTCTATTCTACTGACATTCTAGCAGTGGCAACAAACTGTTGGTCATTTTATAGGGAAGGAATCTATAGATGTATAGGAGGTTTTGTCCCCGTAAAAAGAAATATATGGAAAATCAATATCTCCTGTTCACATTATTCCAATGCTCTTTAAAATTTAAATATTAATATATCAACCATAAAAATAGGCTAACATTCATTTTTAAAAAAGATTTATGGAGTCAAAACTGTCTCTGAAGGTCTTTCACTATTTTCCCAAACTTGGCAAATGCTTAACAAAATAAACAAGTTTCTTTTCTATAGGTTTTCTCAGGGCCATTAACATGTTAATTTACATTGTGAGTTTCCAAGAAGGGGTATGGTATGCAGCATTCCCCAAACTTATGTGACATCAGATTTATTAACATTCGATAGTATGAGAAAAGATGAATTAGTAGGTCCAAACCCAACTTCATTACATTTGCTCAGAAGCTCATAATACTTAAAATGAAAAACCTTACATATTGTTTTTATATAAAATAATTAATACTTACAAACTTGGAAAATTTGCTTAACCTTTGTCACCCTCAATTTCCCATCTGACAAACAGGGGTGGTAATTGTAGGATTTTATTGAGGATTATAGGAGAAAATCCATGTAAAACATATAATTCCATAAATGTTAGCCATTATTACTAACAAAATTGCTAGTATTTATAATAATATTAATATTTTTCCAACAACTTACAGTGCCCAAAAAGTATATTTTGGTGAATAGATAGACAAATGGTTGAATCTGACATTTTCTCAAAGATAGTTCCGTTGGAGAGGGGTGATGCCAGACTCATCTTTGTAACTAAGCATGCCCAGTTCTACAGGTAGATAAATCCGTAAGTCCATGGGAAGTATTTAAAAATATGTCTGTTCAACATTCTTGTGTGTGTAGTACAGCTCTCTCCTATTTTCACCACCTCAGCCCTGTATATATTAGAAAGATGTATTCTAGTCCCATGCAAGAAACAGCAACCATCAAAAGTGCTAAATTAGCATCCCCTCTTTAGGTGGCTAAGTAAGCTGGCTGTGGGGTGGTGGTGGCAGCAGTAGCAGAATAAAAGCAGCATGGGGAGGATGGAAGAGGTCATTGGGCCACAGCCATGGACCAGTTCTTTGGTGAATGTGCCCATGAGAAAATCTGTCCAAGGGGGTCTAATCTTAATTTGGGTATAAGAATATATTTTCTAATATAGAATAAATAAACACTTTACAAAGTGCTTCCCTACTATATGGATTCAGTTCTCCAGAGGTCAAATCGTGACTCCCTTGTGCTGTATATCATTCCCTCACTGTAAAAGAAAAGCAGGCCCCTAAAGATACTATAAAGGGTCTTCCTGCTTCTGTTAGTCAGTCACTGATCTTTACTGAGCACCCATTGGGTACAGAACACTGTGTCCTAGTCTTGCTTGTTGGGAATAACCTTTAAAGCCTTAGAAGAAAGTACCAGGTTTTTGTTATTTAGACAAAAAGACAGTTACTCTGCCTTTTATTATTTTTAAAAATTATTTTTATTGTTTGGATTGCCCCCTTTTTTCTCTTTGTTAGGCAGTGCAGAATGTGTTAAAAGTGTCTAACAAAAACAAGACAGTAGGGGACACAGAAAGCAACATAAGAGGTAAAATGCTCAGCAGGAGATTATCTTAATAAGCAGTTTGGACTGCTATTCCTGCTGCAAAGCCGTGGGTCCTGCAAGTTTCATTTGCTGAAAGTTTCATTAAATTTGTTTTAATGCCTTGTCTGATTTCAGTGTTCTCCAGTGACCTGGTTTTTAAAAGAAACAGCATTTCAAATGTTCTGAATAAATTATTACCATGTACAACCCACTATGGGGAAGAGTTGTTGAGATGCAAGGACACTGTGAACTCACCATTGGAGAACTGTAAAGCAGAGATCTCTCTATTAATTTTAGCAAGTGAAAAATGAAATCTTTCTTTCCCACACAGCACAGCTCAGTGAAGTCAAATAGTAAAAGCTATATATGTATATATTTACTAGGCATAAATTAATTTTAAAAATATGAGTCATCTTTACATATCAATGGTTAATGCAATAGGTTCTTATTTAACTATTTTAGGAAGGAAAAAGCTTTTAGGTAAAAGTATATGAAGACAATGTTCCACAAAATTTGAAAGTCCACAGTCTAATTTTAAGACAATTCTTGCTTTTAACTGAGGAAGATTTGTGTAATACATCATTAACATAATCTTTTATTCACTCTGAAGCAACTGAATGTTATTGTTTTTCACTCCTGTTCAAAGTGATAAGTTTTTAATGCTTACTTAGTTAAAATGTGAAGCATTTTAGCATTTTACAAAGCATTTGCTTTCCAATAAGATAGTTACTCAGCACTTTAAAAAAATTATGAGTGTGATATAATTGAATTTGGTAAGGATGTTTTGAATATTGTTTTTAAAAGTTAGAGTTTTGAAGTTTCAGGATAATTCACAAGCTAATTTGGAATAGCAGTATCTAGAGCTATTAATATGTAACTTATTTTAATGACAAATCAATTTTGTAATAAATGGAGTTTTATCTCTATATAAGACACATACTTAAAAGTTAATTTATGGCTTTAAAAGTTGTATCATGTGCTAGAAAGATTTTAGCTATCACAAATATTAATCATTAAAACGGCTGCAAGTCTAGCTAATAAATTAAGAGTTTCTAATACTAAAAAACCAGGAAGTCAGCAGGTTTGTCATAACCACTCACATGGTTATGAGCCAAAAGGGAGTAGAGATAGGAGGAGTGTTGGAAGGTGAGGCTAGGAGAAGGTGAATTACCATAATTTGTGAAGGGATCTTATTCCATGCTAAGGTCATTATCCTATGGCCCAGGGGAATTTTAATGGAGGGACAGGATTGGATGTACATGTCAGACAATGCTGAAAACTGTGGAAAATTGACTCAAGTCTCAAGTGGATAGAGTTTTACTCCCCAACAAAGCAACCAGGTACTGCTCTCCTGCAAAATTAGGCAGCAGCCTTGGAATAGGGCCTGTGGAAAAGCTAATTGAACAGATCGACTTGTAAGAGGATATTAAAAGCCTTCTGGAATAATTTTTAAGATAGCTTTTAAATTGATATACATAGCATTTTATGCAAGGTGGTTTTATGAAGTATTTGAATAGCTATATTCTGGAAGAAGAACTTGTCAGATATAAAGATAATTTAAAACAAAAGTACTTTACTTCATAACATAGTCATTCCTTTCAATCTCTACATTTTATTGATCTTACAATAAAAAGAATGTTCCTATATAAATTTTAGTAATTAATATCATAAAACTGTATCTATACATCCAAAGCAAAATGGATAATTAAGATAATTATTTAGATAATTTAGGACAGATAATACTTTGCCTGAAATCTCTGTATAACTGAGATTACAGAGAGACATATATTTCTTGAATCACTTCTATAATTATCTTAATTTTTTCCACTGTGCTTTGAAGTATAGATAGTAGCCTCACTCAAATTAAAAGGTTCAGCTAAAGATTATATGCAGATGTACTATGCAATTGTTATAATTCTATTTGAATTGCAAGATGTTTCATCTTATTGTACACATCATAAACTATGTTATTTCTATTTAATTTGCTGTTCTGTTTCCATGGTAATTATGGTTTGGGAGATTGGTTAAAAAAAGGACATATTTCAAGATAAGTAAAAATGGAAAACATGTTGTGTTTGTTTTTATGTACTGATTTACAGATGCCTCACTTAACTTTTATTGCTATTTGTATGTATAGTTTGAAAATGTTTGCATAATAAGAAACAAGTCTATATAAATTAAATAGTCTTTGGATAAGAACAGTGAAAAATAATGTGAATTTTTTTAACTGTGTCAAAATATGAAGGCTTTGAAAATGGTCAATCAATATCGGGGAATTTGAATTATTAGTAAAAATAAATAATTTTAAATTGAAGAGATTTTTGTTTTGATGGTCTTTGATGATTTGATTACAGCTAAACCCCATTTTCATGAAAGATATTTATTCCCAAACAGCCTATACTATTAGGACCTTTTTTGTAAAATTTTAGGATAAATTGGTTTGTTTCTTTGTTTTATTATTCATTTGTTTAGTTAGCAAACCAAAATTTAAAATCTCACTGTTATATTTTTCAGTCTCATCTTCTACCCTGTATTTTAGCACAAACAAATTTCATACTATGACTTTCATCCAAATTGTGGGATTTGAAGTCAAGAAAACCTGGATTTGAGTCCAAAATCCAAAATTATCACTTCTTTGCAATTTATTCTGATTTTAAAAGTAAATGATTAGATAAATAATTTAACTTTTAAGTCTTAGTCTCATCTGTGGATACTTTCCACCTTGTTAGGGTTATTTTGAAGATCAAATGAGTTTACAAATAATAATAATACATAATATTTACTAAGTGTTTACTATGTGCCAGGCATTGTGTTCTAAGTGTTTTACGTACTACTCATTCAACTCTCATAATAACCCTTTTTTATAAGTGAGAAAATTAAAGTCACAGAACGGTAAAGTCATCTGCTCAAGGTACACAATGAGTAAGTGGAGGAGCTTAGCAGATACTATAAATTGAAAACATGTTATAAATTATTATACCATATAGAAATTAGAATTGCTATTTTACAAAGACTTGTTTCAGCATCAAAAAAAAGAAGTATAATTCTGTTAAGAAAGCTGGTAACGTTAAGTGTAGTGGGGAATAGAAAAAGAGTATCTATTTAGAACTGTCAAGGGCAGCAGTGTTACTGTTTTGAGATTTTTCTCAAACTGGCTCCATGTTATTTAATTAAATGGCAAAGAGACGCAAAAGTAAAACACAGAAAAGGAAGCAATATAGGCAATAAGGATAGCAAAATATTTTTAACCATTAATAAGTTTTCTGCTTCATTTTTAATCATTCTGTCTTTTAAGTAGAAATTAGTCATCAGGAAAGTCGTTTTCAAAGAAATACCCAGATAACAAGCCCAAACATTTTGTTGTGTTTCTCCCCTATTTAGACATCTGAGAAATTAACATCCTTAGCTACACAACATGTGTCCTTGGTGGCAACTACAACAACCTTTTTTTCTCTTTTAGACTTAGCCAAGATTGTGAGCGAAATAGAAGTGCAACGTCTTCACTGCCATCTTTGACATTTCAGACCAAAGAAATGATAAGTCCTTTGGTTAGTGATGATGAAGTATTCCCACTGGTGAGTTGCTGGTTGTTAGATTTTTTTTTTTTTTTTTTTTTTTTTTTTTGCCTTTAAGGAGTGATTGCTCTTACACTGATGCCAATATACTGATATACGTGGTGGTTTGTTTGTTTTTTTGTCACTCCTTGAATAGCACTCCAAGATGGGTTTGTGAGGCATCTAGCCATACTTGTGCAGAGAAGGGAAAGACATCCATAATATTCCATGAAGTATTCCAGTCAATGGTTATTAACCTCTACTACAGGACAGAATTCTTGGTGATGTTTTTTTTAAAACACAAGTGCTTGTGACTCACCCCTAGATATTCCATGGGCCCTCTCAAGGATTGTATATTTTAAACAGCTGCAAGTGAACTTTTGTACCTGTTTAAAAACATTTTTTTATTGACTCTGACATACATACAAACACACGTACAAATCACAAATGAACAGCTTGATGTATTATCACAAAGGGAAGGCATCAATGTAACTACCACCCAGGTAATAAACAGGACATTACCAACACTCCAGATACCCATTCGTGTCCCCTTCCAGTCCTTACTTCTGCTTGCTCCTAAAGTAACCACTGTCCTGACTTTTAGCGTTATCAGTTAGTTTTACCCATTTGTAAAGTTTGTATATATGGTATAATACTATATGTGTTCTTTTGTGTCTGGCCTCTTTTGCTCAACATTGTTTCTGAGATTCTTTACCATCCATATTGTTTTATACAGCTGTAGTTCATTGATTTTTGTTTCTCTACAGTAATCTATTTTATTATAAATACCACACATAATGATACTAAAATTCACTTATTCATTCTACTGTTGATGGACATTTGATTCATTTCCATTCTTGGGCTATTACAAATAATGCTGCTAAAAACATTCTTGTATGTGTCTTTTAGTACACATGTATACACATTTCCACTGGCTGTATATCTAAAGTGGAATACCTAGGTTGTAGGATATGGATATGGTCAGCTTTATGAGGCACTGCCAAACTGTTTTCCTAACTGTTTGAGCTGATAAATACCCCAAGTAGTGTATAAGAAGTCTCTTTGCTGTATATTCTCTTTAACACTTGGTATTATAGGTCTTTTTAATTTTAGCCATTACAGCCAATTACGTAGTAATATCCTATTGCAGTTTTAATTCATGTTTCTCTGGTGACTAACACAGTTGAGTACCTTTTTGTATATTTATTGGCCATTTTGATATCCTCCTTTGTATAGTATCTGTTTAGTTTCCTTGACTAATTTTCTGTTGGATTGTCTTTATTATTACTGATTTATAGGAATTCTTTATATTCTGGATATAAGCCCTTTTTTGGTTATATGTTGGTCTCACCTTGTATTAAGAGAGACTGGAAGTAAGATTTAAGCTATTGTGGTAGAAGGTGAAGGCTTAAAACCATTAACTTTTGCAGTTTTAGAGATCTCTATAGCCCTGAAATGCTATTTTGTGTTCATCTCAATGTAAAATGCCAACATTTGATATTTAATTTATTAAGCAGAATAAAATTTCATACCAATAAAGTAAACTAAATAAACTTTCTTGTAGCTGCAAATATTTTCTCCCATTCTTACTTGCCTCTTCACTTAATGGTATTTTTGATGAACAAAAGTTCCTAATTTTAATAGATTCAAATTTATTAATCTTTTCTTTTATGGTTAGTATTTTTGCTGTCCTATTTAAAACTTTTTCCTGTCCCAGGGTTATAAAAATATTATCCTGTGTTATATTCTAGATGCTTTGGTTCTTTACTTTTCATATTTAGATCTATAGTCAAACTGGAATTAATATTTGCTCACAATGTAAAGTAAGATTCTCCATCCCTTTTTCCTATGGAAATGTGCAGTTAACCCAGGACTGGAACAAATGGTACTAAATTCACAGATACTATATTCACAATCATGATGACAGTTTGATTTCCTACTTTCAAATCTTTATACCTATACTTCTTTTTCTTTTCCTTGCCTATTGTACTGACTATGACCTACAGAAAATGTTGAGTAGAATTGATAAACTTCCTTTTCCCATTCTTAACTACAAAAAGAAAGCTTTCAATATTTCACCATTGCATATGATATTTCCTGTAGATATTTTATAGGTTCCTTTTAAATGATTAAGGAAATTCCCTTTTATTCTAGATTGCTAGAAATTTTTTCATAAATAGATATTGGGTTTTATCAAGTGCTTTTTCTACCTCTATTAAAATGACCATATAATTTTTCTCCTTTGCCCTGTTAATGGTGATGTTTTATCTTGATTTTTGATTGTCAACCCAACTTTGCATTCTTGGAATAAACCTCAGTCGATCACTGGATTTGGTCTGCTAATATTTGGTCTAGAATTTTTGCTTTCTGTTCATGAGAGAAATTAGCCAGTAATTTTCCTTTTCTCTCTTTGTCAGGTTTTGGTATCAGATTATGCTAATCACATAAAGCAGGTGGGAAGGGTTCTTAATTTCAGTTGTAATAGTTTTCAGTTCTTGAATTTTCATTGGGTTCTTTTTTATAGTTTCCAGTTCTCTGCTGAAATTTTCTGCTTTGTGATTTAATTTATTAAGGGAAATAATCAGTTTTTTAAAGATAGGTAGATTTTTCACCTCACAAAGTAAATAGTTGTATTCTTAGCAATCACCTTCACTTGTATTCAAAGTATACTATGTAATTCTTCAGTGCCTCTCCATGATACACTAATATTGGATACAAGTTACAAACACACACAACAGGAAATATTTAAACTGGATGGGGTATCCCATGAATACTTTCCTGCTTTTCTGAAATCTATCACCTTGTGTTGGTAGAGAATGAAAGTAAGATTTAAGCTATTATGGTAAAAGGAGAAGGCTTAAACCATTAACTTTTGAAGTTTTAGACACCTCTAAAGCCCTGAAATGCTCTTTTGTGTTCATGTCAACATAAAATGCTAACATTCTTTGAGCAGAGTAAAACCTCATACAAGGTTATAGCAGCATATTTTACTGGCATTTATATCCATCGCTTTCCTCAGCAAGGCATGTTACTACTTTTATCATCTAATGAAAAAAGACAAGGGAATTTCAGTCAAGCATTATTTTCATATTACTAGTATTTGCAGAATAGGTGTAGAACTATTTAAGTTTAGACCTTGGTTTGGTAGTTTGTTTTGTTTATAAGGGGAAAAAAGATTTTTTAAAAAACTTCATACCAATAAATAAAATAAACTTCCTCCTTTAAGTTATGAGAATCTCTAAGGGGACTTGGCAAATTCTTCACCAACAAAACTTTCATCTTTTAAGGATTCAAAGTAAGTACATATTCCAGTCAAGCAACAGAAAAACAAATGATGAGCTGCTAAATACTCCATGGTTCTAATATCAAATGATTTTAGGATTTTAGGATCATTAATTTGTGTCTGTTCAAGTATCACCTCATCAGAGATACCTAAGCAGCCAACCTACAATAGCACCTCCCTCTTCACTCCCTGTGCCCTTGTCCTGCCTTTTCTTTCATAGCACCTCACGATGAGACATCTCATTTGTTTGCTTGTTTGTTTGCCTCTCTCCTCCTGAAAGCAGAGACTTTTTCTGTTTGTTTATTGTGGTGACCCAACACCTAAAATAGTGCCTGGCATTCATAGGCACATAAAAGATACACAAAAATATCTGTTGATTTAACTTAATGAACACTGGGCTTCCTTCCACCTCTAAAATTCTACATTACTCCTTTGAGGAATTCCTAACCTCCAGAGTAACCAGGAAAGAAAATTCTTGACTGTTCTAAGATTGGGCATGGGGAACTTAATCTGTGACGGAGGACTTAAAAGTTCTCTGGGAGACACATCCCAGTCCGCTGTTCGGGGTCAAGTGGTTCCCATCCCGTGCTGCATTTTGACTTCCACATCGATACCATTCCTACCAAGACCACTACTTACCTTGTAGTTGCTAATTAAATGCACATTTTTAAGTATTCATCTTCCTTAATCCTTTTTTTCTTGAAACTCTTATGTTCTCTGGCTTCCAAGACACTATACTCCACTGATTCTCCTGCTGCCTTTCTGGTTTCTCTTTCCTAGTCTGCTTCCAGAGTTCTCCCTCCTATACCTGTTCCTTAAATATTAGTGTTATTCATTTATTCATAAAATAAACATGTATTAAGCACCCATCATATGGCAGCTCCTGTTCTAAACACATCCATGGATGATATAGGAAAGTCTACAGTATGATAAAAAAAAAGAGAAAACTTCATCAAAGGATGAAAGGATAAACAAATTGTGATATATACATACAGTGGAGTATTATTGAGCCATAAAAAGGAGCCATGCCAAAAAAAGCCAAAAAATGCTACAATGTGGATGAACCTCAAAAACATGCAAAGTGAAAGAAGCCAGACACAAAAGGTCATATGTTGTATGATTCCATTTATATGAAATAGCCAGAATAGGTAAATCCACAGAAAGAGAACGCAGGTTGGTGGTTCCAGGGGCAGCAGGGAAGGGGAAGTGGAGAGCAATGGCTTACTGGGTATAGAGCTGTCCTTTGGGATGATGAAAATATTTTGGAACTAGATAGAGGTGGTGGTTGTGCAACACTGTGAATGTACTAAATGCCACTTAACTGTTCGTTTTAAAATGGTTTATTTTATTTTATGTGAATTTTACCTCAAAAAACAAAAAAGAGGAGAAAAATTAGTGACTGGAAATAAACTGAACAAATCAGAAAATATCAAACAGTGATAAATGTGGTGATAAAAAGGAAAACAGGCAATGTCATGGGGGGGGATTATAGGTTGAGCAGCCAGGAAAACTGTCATTGAGGGGGACATTTAAGGGGAGGCCTAAACAATGAAGAAAGACCCAGACTTGCAAAGATCTGAAGGAGGAGAGTCTCAGGTGAGGGAACGTTAAGACAGGAACGAGTTTGGCAGGCTTGAGAACCAGAAAAAGGAGGGGGGGGCACTGTGGAGTTCAGCAGGGAAGAGGGAGAACGGAGTGAAGAGGGACATAGAAGCAGACAGGGGAAGTCCAGACACCTGGGGTCCTGAGACCAGGGGAAGGAGTTTAGATTTTATTTTAAAGCAATGAGAAGCCATCGCAAAATTTCAAGTGGGGGAGTACTGATCTGTTTACTCTGTTTAAAATTATTTTATTCTGTTTAGTAATAAACAGATCTGTTTAAAATTTTTTAAAAGATCCTTTTAACTGCTAAAGAAAGAATAAGTTATAGAGGGGCAAGGGGGGAAGCAGGGAGGGCTATTATAAGGCTATTTCAGGGGTCCAGGCGAGAGATGATGATGCTGGCTTGCTGCAGTGCAGGCAGAGTGACACATTGGATCCAGGAAATATTCTGGAGAACAGACTTGACAATGAATCGGATATGGGGAGTGAGTGGAAAAGAGGGAGCAAAGATGCCTCCTGGATTTCAGCCTGAGCATTGGGTAGAGACAGGGTTAGAGGAGAAATCATGATTTCTAGATTGGACATTTAAGTTTAAAATGTTTATTAGACATCCAAATGTAGATATTAAATATGCAGTAGGATACGTGAATCTGGTATTCAAGGAAGAGGTCAGAGCTGGAAATATAAATATGGGAATAATCAGCATATGGCTGGTACTTAAGTCTATAGAACTGGATGAAAATACTTAAAGAGTATAAAGGAGAAATTATCCTAAGTCAAAGCCTTGAGTCACAACATTTAGTGGCCCAGTGGGAATCTCTAAGGAGAGGAGGAGAGTTTGGGAACCTGCAGCCTTGGGGCCACGTGTGGCCTTCTGGATCCTTGAGTGCTGCCTTTTGACTGAATCCAACTTTTACAGAATAAATCCTTTTAATGAAAGGATTTGTTCTGTGAAGTTTGGATTTGGTCGAGGGGCCTCACTTGGGGATCTGGAGGGCCACATGTGGCCTTGCGGCCGTAGGTTCCCCACCCCTGGGTGGAGCTCAAGGAGGGACCGTGCTTCATTTGCAGAAGCAAAGTCATTGAGAAGGTATAGATTGTTAGGATGCAGGCATGACCCAGGCTATGGGTCAGTTTAGTTAGGGATGGTTTTTACCTGGTAAGTAGGATAGAGACAGGACACAGGGAGGGCCAAGTTGCTGAATGGTTATGATGAGGGATGTGGAATATAAGCAATTAGAAAGGAAAGGAGGAAATGAGGAAGAAGATGGATAGTGACAAGGAGGGAGTCTAAATGAGTCAAAGAAATGCTGGAATAGGAGTACTAGGCTAAATAAGCTGGAAGGATAATGGGTAGGTTGCTTTAAATCTCATTTAGTGAATAATGCAGTTATCATTCCTGACAGAGTCAAGGACATGGCCATGGGAGTAGGTGTCTGAAATGCAGTATTTCCCAGGGCTCCATTTTTTAACTTCTTTTTCTTCCTATTTTATTTACATATCTTGGATAATTTCAGTCTCTCATGGCTTTAATTGTCATCTGTAACTTCCAAATCTATATCTCTGATCCAGACCTCTTTTCTGAGACCTGGACTGATATATCCCTCTGTCTACCTGACAGTCTGTTTGAGTCCCAAGTCACCTTAAACTCAGCATTATTCAAACCTGAATGCATTTTCTTCATTCATGTACCAACTCAAAATTTTTATTGAAAACACTCTGGCCCAGAGTATGTGCCAGAACCTGGAGAATCAGAAATAAATAAGACCTTACCCTGAATGGCTTCTTTTACCTTTTTTTCTTTCTCAGTGAATGGCATCAGTGTCACTAATCACTCAGGCCAGGATCTAGGAAGCCACCTGTCTGAGGTCAGGTCTCCTAGAACCTGAGATGAGATTCTTATGAAAGTGATTGATGGAGGGCGTATTCTCAGGACAAGGAGCGTGAAGGAGGCAGGGGAGGAGAGGGGAGGAAAGCTAAGCAAGGGCGTGGTCTTAGCTAGAGACTAGTGGAGCCTGTCTCCCAGGGAGTGTGGAGCATGAATTGCACCACAGCATTGGCACCCCCTAGAGGCAAGAAATCTGGTGTTTTGGGTGCCTGTGTCAGTTAGTCATTGCCTCAGAGAGGGGAGGGAATGGGCAGAGGGGGAACTGCAGCCTCCCAGATGAGACAGGAGGCTCCAGTGCAGCCCAGGGTGGTTCTCCAGAGGAGTCAGCTGTGAGCTGCTAGTAGCCAAGACCCACAGCCACAGGAGGAGAGTGTGCCAACCTGGTGGAGGGGTCCAGGTAGGGCACCAGCATCATCCACTGTAGCCCATCTCTTGCACCACTCAAGTCTACCTTCTTCCACCTTGTTCATTCCATTTAGGCATAGCTTCTTCAAGATTCTGGCGGGTCATAATTTCTGGGACATTTTATAGGCAGAAGATCAGCGTGACAAACTACAGCTCCTGATGCTGTGGTAGGTCCCAAGGCCTTACCTGATACATATCATCTCCTCACCCATTCTAGATTCCTCTCCCTTCAGCTAGCTCTTCTGTTGGTCCAGGTGGCTGGTCTTGCGGGGTGAGCCCATGATTACCATGCCCTTATTAGGATGTGGTTTCTGTACTTGCCAATTAAAACTGGGCATGAGAGCACCAAATGATACCTCACTGGATCACCTGAGTACCAAACATATTCCTCACTGCCTCTGTTATGTAGTAGCATTCTGACCTCTTCACGATGATCAGGGTCAGTTACCTCTGCCAGTAGAGGGACTCCATTCTGTGCAACTGATCTGTTGGCATGAGGAGCCCAAAGGGACCATGTGGCAGCCAAAGCTCTAAGTTTAGTGGGACTAAACTTAGTCTTCCCTTGGTGGAAGCGTTCCCCTTCTAAGACCCAGGACCTGTAGACCAACAGAGCCTAAAGGTACAGAGAAAGAAAGCATAAATTCTCCAAGTGGGTCAATAGAAGTGATAGAGAGTGAAGCCATTCCTACCTCCTCCCTTTTGTTCCCAGATCCATGTATTCTACCTGTTGGAAACACAGCACCATATAATAGCCATTGGTTTAAAGTCTATACCACATCCTGAAGAATGGCACCCCATCCTCACAGGATATAATCTCCAAGCTGGTGCCTCAGCCATGCCTTCAAGAGGCCCTCCCAAAGCTCTGTCATGCTGGCATCCTCTGGGTAGTGCTGTATGTGGTTGAGACCAATGGATACCATGGTCATGCCCCCACTGCCATATTTCTCTATTGTAAAGTAGCTTCCTTTCCCATTAAGCAGGATCCATGTCAGCAGATGAGTCACTCTGTGAGCTCTCAGATAGTGATGCTGGCCAAGGCCCTGCAGGAAGGCAAGGCAAACCCACAGAAGGCATATCAATTCTGTTAAGGATAAAGCATTGCCTTTTCCAAGGTGTAAGGGACCTGATGTAATCAAATTACCACCAAGTGACTGGTTGGTCTCCTTGAGGGACGGTGCCATATCAGGAGCTCAGCTTTTGTTTCTGTTGCAAGCAGGTCAGACATTCAACAGCAATGGTAGCTAGATTATCTTTGGTGAAAGAGGAGACCATGCATGATTTCCACTGGGGTAGGCAAGGACAGAGGCTGGATCAAGTCATCCTGTCCACTTGCTAGATGCTCTGTCTCAACCAGGACTCAACAACATGACAGGAACTGTTTTGCAAATAGTATACGGGTTTGGAGTTGCCTATTTTCAAATGAGAATCATTGGCTTTGCAAATTAGTGGAGCATGTTTTAGGCAGGTTCCGTGGTGATTATGCTGTCCCTGTATTTGCAGTTGGACACTATAATATTCACTTCTAGGGCTTTTTAATGTAATGGTGCTGTGATGTCTTACTTAGCTCCTTGAGGATTTCATTAGTGCTGACCGCATTACACTGGTGGAGGGAGTTCAGCTCAAGATGTATTCTTTCCTTAAGAGCTGCAGTGTTTGACGCTGTCGACATGTCAGAGATGAAGCGTGCCTGCAAATATGAAGATTTTAAAAGGTTCTATATTCCTCATCTCACTTTTCTTTCTCTCTTTAGTCTCCACCAGATATATCCTTCCCAGCTTCTTTGGCTGCGCAGCATTTCCTTCTGGAAGAAGAGAAGCGAGCAAAAGAACTTGAAAAACTTCTAAATACACATATTGATGAACTGCAAAGACATACAGAATTTACTCTTAATAAACACACCAAGATAAAACAAAATAGACACATATGACCTTTTAAACTTTTTTATTTGCTTCCCTACCCCAAGAAAAAAAGCTCTGGCAAAATATTTACAAAGCTGATTAATGAAACTGAGAAATTCTGTTCTGTTTTCTTGAGTAAATAATTTCTGTAAGGCAGCTAGAAAATAGTAAGTATTTTGTTCGATAAAGCTGTTTGCAATTCTGCATTAACATACTAAATTGTTCTGCTGTGGAGTTACTATAAAATAAACATGACTACTCCAAAAGAGATTTTTTTTCCAGTCTAAGGAATATTTTAGAATTAAATATGCATTTTTTCCCACTTAATCATGTATACTAAAAAGCCATTTCTTCTACAACAACACAAAATAAGGGAAAGGGAAGTGCTATATTCTAAATACAGAGGAATCAAGTGCAGCTCAGTTGTACTAAGTTTGAAAACTCAAGGTTTTAAATGAAAAATATTTAAATATTTTGAACTATGTAAATATCCTAAAATTTCTTTTAGAAAAAAAGATATATCTTTACTGTTTTTACATTCACCTTCACAATGTCTGTCTGTTTTAACACAATGAAGGTACACAGAATGTGCAATTTACACATTTAAAATATACGTGCCAAAGATTAATGCTTTCCTGTTAATACAAATTTTTTCATGGATATGAACAAGATAAAGAAAATATAAAGTGTTACTGTTGCTATACTCTCCTTTGTAATCACCTCTGTTTTTAATACAATAAAGGAATGCAAAATTCAACGGACTTCAAACATAAATGCCAAATCTGTATAGAGCAGTAATAGCATGGTAGTGAACAATAAAATTGAAGTTGCAAGTATACAACAATGATAATCTAATGTTCTATTCTTTCTTTAAAAATTTATATATATAAATAGAAACAAGAGAGGGAAGATATAAAAAACTCAAGGTAAGTTCTACAGCTTTTATAGCTTTCTATTTGTCTTTAAAGAAACAATCTCAACATACTGAAAGATAAGTCAAAATGTCTTTAGATAACAAGTGTCATTTTCACGTGAAAAATGCAGAGCACTGTTCACTTTAGATGACATGACCATGTGTATTTGTGTAGCTCTTGATGTTTGCAAAAAAGGATTCTTTCTTAGTTCAGGCTGCTATAACAAAAATATCATAGACTGGGTGACTTAAACAATAAACATTTACTTCTCACAGATTTGGAGAATGGGAAGTCCACAAGGTGACAGGTGATCTGGCATCTGGTGATGGCCCACTTCCTGGCTTGTTGACAGCCACCTTCTCACTGTATGCTAACATGGCAGAAAGTCGTCTCTATTGTGTCTCTAGTTATAAGGGCACTAATTCCATTAAAGAGGGTTCCGCCTTCATGACCGGATCACCTCCTAAAGGCTCCATCTCCTAATACCATCACATTGAGGGTTAGGATTTCAACACAGTCATGCGTTGCTTAACAACAGGGATACATTCGGAGAAATACATCCTTAGGCGATTTTGTCGTTGTGCAAACACCATAGAGTGTATTTACACAAACGTAGATGGTATGGCCTACTATACACCTAGGCTGTATAGTATAGCCTATTGCTTCTAGGCTATAGACCTGTACAGCATGTACTGAATACTGCAGGCAGTTGTAACACAGTGGTAAGAATATGTGTATCTAAACATATCAAAACATAGAAAAGATACAGTAAAAATACAGTATTATAATCTTATGGGACCACCACCATATATGCAGTCCATCATTGACTGAAACATTGTTATGTGGCACATGACTGTACATGAATTTTGGGGACACAAACATTCAGTCCATAACACCTTCACATAGCATTATTTTAAGCTCAAAACAAGCTTGTGAAGTCAGCCAGGCTAGTATCCTTGTCCCTGGGAAGCAGAGCTGTTAAAAAAACCTGGCCTTCTGATTTCTGGCTCCAGCTCTTATGATTTCCCCAGTATTGCTTCTTGTGGACAAGTAGATGGTGAACAAAGCTATATCCACAGAAGCCATCTTTGATGACAAAACAGCAGAGAGGCACAAAGCCTTTAGTGTACCCACAAAGCCCCCCATGGGGAAAATAATAAAAGTTATGCTATTATGCTACTTTTACATTATCTAGTAATTTTTAGCCTAGACACAAAGAAAATAAAATAGTTTTCAGTGATGTCTTTAGAAGACGGAAAGAAAAAGTATGTTTAGGAAAAGAGCATTACATAAACAAATCCTAAAGCCCTTATATCCCTAATGCAAATGCAAACAATGAAAAAGTTTAAATACACCTATCTTTATAATCCCCTAAGTCTAAATACCATTTCATTCGCTTCAGGGTAAAGACACAATTGGAAATTATTTGCTGAAATAAAGATCTAGTCTGCAATGTTCTCAGAACTTAGCAGAGTCAAGAGAGCATGAACTTGGAGTATGTCCAGGACTAACGGTGAATTTGCCCCTATGGATTATTGTTTCAAGTCCATAAGCAAACTTCTTTTAAATCACTAGTTCAGCATTCCACTTGATACCAGCTTTCTTCACACAGTGGTTTTCAATATTTTTTGCTTAACAGCAGGACTCAGTGTTCAAAAGGAATCGTATGCTGAAGTCCAACATAAATACAGTGTAATCAAGAGAAAAAGCAAGTAGCTCTGGTCTCTACTCCCCTGTCCCACCCTCTTGCCCTCCCAGGCCAAAGGGATTCCATGAAGCAGTAGCCCCAGATGTTGTGGGAGGGCTTGAAGGAGAGGCATATTTGCTCTGTTAGTACCTTAACACAGAACACATTTGCCTACAGAAACCATATTATGGATGATGGTTTTAACCTCCTCCATACTAAGAGAGCCAATTTAGCAAGGTTTCAAACAGGGAAGACTTCAGCAGGGCCAAGCATAGAGCTTGGACATATGACAGAGTTGCAGTAAGGCTGGAAATATGAAGATTTTAAAAGGCTCTGTATTTCTCAGAGCTACCTAGCTGGCCCTGGGGCCAGACTAGAAATATTTAGTCTTAAATGTTCTCAGTACATTAGGACAGGTTAGGTCTGTTGGAAACAAGCTTCTCCATGCCTTGGCCCTGTGACCTTAACAAATCTTCCAGTTCCTTATCTGTAGAACAGGCATAATAATACTACCTATGTAAGAGGGCTGTTGTGAGGATTACAGGAGATAATGTACATAAAGCGGTTATCACAGACCCTGGAACACAGTAAGGACTCAGTCCACGCCAGCCATTAGCACTTGTCATCGTCGCCCTCTGAGATGTTAGGTCTGAGCTCAGAAGATGAAATAGATCCTCAAAGAATAACACTATCATTTTTGAGGACCATGTGACAGCCACTGTACATAAGGTAAACTCATTTAATCATTCACAGTTTAATTAAGAAATAATTTACATACCATATAATTCACCCATTTCAAAGATATAATTCAATGTTTTCACTAAGCCATAATCCAATTTTAGAACATTTGCATCATCCCAAAAAGATCCCTAATTCCTACTTGCAGTCAATCACTCCTTGTTCCCATGCCCAACTCCCGACAGCTCCAAACTACTCTCTGTCTCTATAGATTTATCTGGACATTGCATATAAATGGGTTCATATGTGGGGTTTTTTTGCACCTGGCTTCTTTCACTTTAGCATAATGTTTTTGCAGCTCATATTGTAACATGTATTGGTACTTTGTTCTTTTTGTATTGCTCAGTAGTATTCCATTGTATGAATAAACTACGTTTTATTTATCCATTTCACCAGTTGATGGACATTTGAGTTGTTTCCAGTGTAGGGCTATTATGAATAGAGTGGTTATGAACATACAAGTCTCTGTGTGGATATATGTTTTCATTTCTATTGAGTGGTTTCCTAGGAGTAGAATTTCTGAGTCACGTGGTATATTTATGGTTAACTTTGAAAAGAAACTGCCAAACTGTTTTCCAAAGTGGCTGTGCCATTTTACATTCCCATCAGCATGTATAAAGGTTCTGCTTTCTCCACATCCTCTTACACACTTGTTACTGTCTATCTTAGCCATTTCAGTGTGTGTAAAGTGGTACTTCATTCTGGTTTTAATTTGTATTTCTCTAATGACTAAAGATGTTGAGCATCTTTTTGTATGCTTATTGACCACTCACATATATTCTTTGGTGAAATGTCTATTCAAATCTTTTGCCCATTTCATAATTGGGTTATTTCTCTTCTTATTGAGTTATAAGAATTCTTATATATTTTGGATATAAGTCCTTTATCGGAGATATGATTTGCATACCTTTTCTCTCAGTCTGTGGCTTATCTTTTCGTTTTCTTAATGATGTCTTTTGAAGCACATATGTTTTTAATTTTGATGAAGTACAGTTCATCAATTTTTTCTTTTATGAATCATACTTTTGTCATCATATCTAAGAAATATTTGCCCAACCGAAGGTCACAAAGATTTCCCCTATATTTTCTTCTAAAAGTTTTATAGTTTCATTAAATGTATAGTTTTATATTAGCTATATGATCCATTCTGAGTTAACATTTTTGTGTGGTGAAAGGGTCTAGATTCATCCTTTACATGTGGATATCCAATTGTCCCAGCACCATTTGTTGAAAAGACGATTTTTTTTCCCCATTGAATTGTCTTGATACCTTTGTTGAAAATCAATTGACCATAAATATAAGGGTTTTATTTCTGGATTCTTAAGTCTGTTCCATTGATCTATATGTTATTCTTTATGCCAGTACCACACAGTCTTAATTATTGTAGCTTTGTAAGTAAGTTTTGATATTGAGAAATATAAATACTCCACCTTTCGAGAAGATTTTGGCTAATTTGGATCCTTTGCATTTCCATGTAAGTTTTAGGATCAGCTTATCAGCTTGTCAATTTTTTTTTTTATTTCAGAATATTATGGGGGTACAACACTTTGGCTATATATATTGCCCATGCACTGCCCATATCAGAGCTACAATCATGGTCATCCCCCAAACTGTGCTCCCCGCATCCATTCAGTGAGAGTTTTTCCCATCCCCTCCACCCCCCTCCCGCCTGCCCGCCCGCTGATGAATATTATTGCCCTGTGTGATGTAGGTGTTGATCAGTTAGTACCAATTTGATGGTGAGTACCAGTGGTGCTTGTTTTTCCATTCCTGTGACACTTCGCTTTGAAGAATGGGTTCTAGCTCCAACCAGGATAATACCAGATGTGTTAATTCACTATTGTTCCTTATTGCTGAGTAATACTCCATGGTATACATATACCACATTTTATTAATCCACTCGTGTATTGATGGGCACCTGGGTTGTTTCCACATCTTTGCAATTGTGAATTGTGCTGCTATAAACATTCGTGAGCAGATGTCTTTATTACAAAATATCTTTTTTTCCTTTGGGTAAATACCCAGTAGTGGGATTGCTGGGTCAAATGGTAATTCTACTTTTCATTCTTTGAGGTATCTCCATATTACTTTCCATAGAGGTTATACTAATTTGCAGTCCCACCAGCAGTGTATAAGTGTTCCTATCTGTCCACATCCCCGCCAACATTTGTTGTTTGGGGATTTTTTAATATGAGCCAATCTCACTGGAGTTAAGTGATATCTCATTGTGGTTTTGATTTGCATTTCCCTGATGATTAGAGAAGTTGAGCAATTTTTTATATGTTTGCTGGCCATTTTTCTGTCTTCTTTGGAAAAGTTTCTGTTCCTGTCCTTTGCCCATTTTTTAATAGGGTTGTTTGATTTTTTCTTGTTGATTTTCCTAAGTTCTGTATAGATTCTGGTTATCAGCCCTTTATCAGAGGTGTAGCATGCAAATATTTTCTCCCATTCTGTAGGTTGTCTGTTCACTCAGCTTGTCAATTTTTGAAAAAAAAAAAAGTCTGCTGGGATTTTGATAAAAATTAAGATGGGAATCCTCTCCCAATTGATCTATGTTGAATCTCAATTTCGGCAGAGTTGCCATCTAAAAATATTGATAATATTGAGTCTTCCAATTTGTGAACATGAAGTTTTATATTTATTCCGTTTATTTAGATCTTTAATTTGTCTTGGAAATGCTTTATAGTTTTCAACATGTAAAAATTATGTGTCTTTTGTTAAATTTATTCCTAAATATTTTATTCTATTTTATGCTATTACAAGTGGAATTGTTTTCTTAATTTCATTATTGGATTGTTCACAGCTAGTATATAAAAATGCAATAGATTTTCATATATTGGTCTTGTATGCTGTGACATTGTTGAGCTCATTTATTCTAGTAGGGGGTGCGTGTGTGTGTGTGTGTTCCTTAGAGTTTTCTACATACAGGATCATGTTGTCTTTAAATAAAGACAGCTTTTTTACTTCTTGTCCATTCTGAGTGCATTTTATTTCCTTTTCTTACCTGATTGCACTAGCTGGAAACTCAGTACAATGTTAAATAGAAGTGGTGTGAGCAGACATGTTTGCCTTGTTCCTGATATCAAGAGAAAAGCTTTCAGTCTTTCACCATTAAGTATGATGTTAACTATAGGTTTTTTATAGATACTTTTTATCAGGTTGTGGAAGTTCCAATATAGTCCTATATTGTTGAGAGTTTTTATGATTGGGTGTTATATTTTGTTAAATGCTGCTTTTTCTGTGTCTGCTGAGATGATCGGGTGTTTTTGTTCCTTATTAATAAAGTATACTATATTAACTTTAAAAATGGTAAACCAATCATGTATTCCTGCGATAAATACTTGATCATGATGCAAAATTCTTCTTATCTATTGCTGGATTTGGTCTCCTTATATTTTGTTGAGAATTGTGTCTATATTCATAGGGGATATTGGTTTGTAGTTTTCTTGTGATGTCTTTGTCTGTCTTTGGTACTAGGGTAATTCTGGCCTCATAGAATGTATTGGGAAGTTTTCCCTACTCCTCTATTTTCCAGAAGAGTTTGTAAAGGACCAGCATTATTTCTTTAAATGCCAGTGAAATTTACCAGTGAAGCTATCTGGTCTCAGCTTTTCTTTGTGGGAAAATTTTAATTATTATTTAATGTCTTTCCTTGTTATAGGTCTATTCAGATTTTCTATTTCTTCTTAAGTCAGTTTTGGTGATTTGTGTCACTTAAACTCAATTTAATCTTTATAATAACCTATGAAAGTAAGAATTAGGCCCATTTTATCTTGAGACTTAAGAGACTGAGTGATAACATTCCAAGGTTAAATATCCGGAAAATGGCCATTCTGTGGAGCTTCAAAGTCCATGCTGCTCCCACCAAGCCATACTGCCTCTAAGCAGACAAAGAGCTTTTTAAAGGAAACGGTAACCCCCATACACACACCCCATCAGGGTCACCACTAAAAACAAACTTCTTCTATGGGTTCCCTAGTCCAAGTTTTTTTCTTAATGACTTGTGCATCCCTAGAGTCCAAAATGCTGGCAGCAAGGATTCTAACAAGGCCAAGCCCACTTCTGCCCTCAGACCAAAGTCTACCTCACTTGAAAGCCCCACTGAGAGTTGCTGCCTTAGGAACCCCAGCATGATGCTCACAGGTAAGTCCTCCCGGGAAAGCACCCAATGATAGAGGCTGCACATAACAATTTAAATTGACACATTTCCTCCCTTCATTGCCAAGGAGCAGAAAAACAAAAGTGCCAAAGGACCTAAGTGGTTGGAATGAACCACACTTGTTTTGATACTGACAGTTGACAATGATAATCAAGACCTCTGCTAGATAAGAAGAACTCAGATGCATGACTTCCTGAATGTTGTTCACTCACACTGAAGTGAATGGCTGCTCCCCTAACAGGAAGGACCCACCAAAGATAAAACTTACTCGACTTTGTGTGCTTCACATAAAATAAAGAAATAAAGTTTTCACTTACATCTGTCAATATGTCTTTTATCAGGTATGGTGACCTGCAGTCTCAGTCTGTTCAGGCTGCTTTAACAAAATACCTTAGACTGAGTAATTTATAAACAGAAATTTGTTGCTCACAGTTCTAGAGGCTGGGAAGTCCAAGGTCAAGATACGAACAGATTTGGTGTCTGGTGAAGGCCCTTTCCTCATAGATGACACTGTGTCTAGCTGTTCTCACGTGGAAGGGGCAACAGCTCCCTCAGGCCTCTTTTATAAGGGCACTAGCCCACCCTCATGACCTAATCACTTCCTAAAGGCCCCGCCTCTTAATCCTATTGTGCTGGAGATTACATTTCAACATATAAATTTGGAGGGAACACAAATACTCAGACTGTGTCACCTGCCTAAAAGATTATTATATAACATGGGGCCAAAAGGCCTATACTTAGTAGATTTTATGTTGTACTTGAGGTGTGCACAACAGATTCCTCTTCATTACACATTTTATGCATTAAAATGATAATATAGAAAAGAACTCAGCTATCATTCTTCCAATTTGGTATGATTTCTTTTGGTCTTTTTGTTTGTTTATGAAAACAAGAACATTGCCTCTTGGAAATTCTTTTTTTCATCAGCTTGAGGAAAATCTTCCAAAAGTCAGTGCAGATTGAGCTCAAACCTTTTCTAATCCTAAACATATTTCCTGGCTGAAGTAAATTATTTATGAATCATTACCAAGTGATTTTGATGGATAAAATTATAAGTAATCAAACTAAAACAGTCTTTGGCTTCAAATATAATGGTTGGTATATATATATTTAGTTTATAATCAAAGTTTTTATATTAATAAGAGTTGCACCCAAGAATTTTGAGAGAATAAATACATATAAATAAATGTGTGTATTCATTTATATATAATGTATATATACACATATACATAAATATACATATATACATACACACACACAAAACTCTGAAAATATTCATCACTAAAACATGAATCAAGAACAGTCTGAGAGCTTGAAAAACATATATAGTTCAGTCATTATTTTTAATATCAAAAATGTGAGTACTTAAGGAAAGATAGGATTTAATGGCTAAACATAATAGCTTCATTTTGGAGAAAATGCATTTATTTTACTGAAGAGAGTGTGCTAGATGTATAAGGCACTCAAAATTTGGGGGAGAACAAAACTTGACATATATAAAGATTTAAAAATTCTTGGATGAGAGTGAGATCAAGCCAGAAGCTGGTATTTGAGTTGGACTATAAAGGATGAATTTTAAAAAAGGATGAATGAAGGAGAAAAAAAGTGAACAGAGGCTCATGTGTGCTTGTTACCTGACTCATCATTCATTCCACAGACTTTATTGAGGACCTACCAAGGTCAGGCAGTGGCCCAGATGCTAGATGGCAGTCCACAATCCCAAATAAACGTGGATAGTGTTTTTCAATTTTATGTTCACTGGTTAGTTTGCCAGTCAACATAGTTGTTTTCTACTTAGACATTCACAAATAAATTTTAGATAAATTTTAAAGACTATCTGGAGCTGTCAGGCTTTACAGAGTTTTTAGCAGCACTTTCATGTTGGGTGGAGGCAGAGGAGATGGGGAGGAGGTGGCAGGGTAAAACTACTAGTTTGCCATTTCTTTCACTCAGTTCAGCAGTCAAGTCAAAAAGCATTTATTGACTATTATAATATTATAGTTCAAGCCAGGCTGCGCTAGGTTTTGGAGGTATGAAGTTGAGTAAGAAACCATTCCTGCTCTCAGTAAGCTCCCAAATGAGTGTCAGACACCTAAAGAGATCATTTAAAAACAACATGCAATATTAGAAGCATGTGCCCGGCATTAGAGAAGCTCAAAGGAAGATACCTAACCCAACCTGGGGTGTGTGTGTATTGGGAGAGGGTGGAAAACAGGAGTCATCCAAAAAAGGCTCCCCAAAGAAGTGATGTCTAGCTGAGTTTCAGAGGATCAATAGGAGTTAGCATCAAGCAGAAGGACAGGAGAAGCTGACTTCACAGGCATGTGACCTGTGCAGTCACACAGGGCCCCATCCTCAGAATGGCCTGTGCTTGGTTTAATGCTCTGCTGTTGCCATCTTGAACTTCTCAATAATTTTCGAAGCCAAGGCCCTGCATTTCAAATTATGTACCTGCTCCTGAGGACAGGGTGAGGATGGGAAGCAGGTAGCCTTCCAGGTGAATGAAGCCATGTACAGGCCGTGGGACAAACATATGCAAAACTGTGGCGTGCAACTCATGATAGGAGTGCCTTTGTTTTATGTTTCTCTGCTCCATCTTAGGCCGCATTTTCTCAAGTTGTATTTATCTCCCTACACTTATTCTTCTTGCTAAGTACAATGAAAACTCTGGACTTACATATAAAATAAACACAAGATGTAGGGTAGAGAGAGAAGACAGCAGTCTGACTAGAGCCCACAGGACCAAAAAACAACACAGTGGTGAGTTTCCTGGATTTTCTTTTTGCATCATCATTATGGGTTGAATTGTGTCCCCTCCAAAATTCATATGTTGAAGTCTTAACCCCCAGTGTCTCAGAAGGTGACCTTAAGTGGAAATAGGGTCATTGCAGGTGTAATTAGTTTCTAAGATTGGAGTACAGTGGACCCCTAGTCCAATCTGACTAGTATTCTTATAAAAGGGAGAAATTTAGACACAGATGCACACAGGGAGAATACCAGGCGAAGATGAAGGCAGAGATCAGGGTGATGCTTCCACAAGGCAAAGAACACCAAAGATTGCCAGCAAACCACCAGAAGCTAGGAGAAAGGCCTGAAACAGATTCTTCCTGACAGCACTCAAAAGGAACCAACCTGCCAACATCTTGATTTCAAACTTCTAGCCTCCAGAACTACGAGACAATAAATTTTTGTTGTTTAAGCCACCTAACTTGTAGTACTTCGTTACAGCAGCCCTAGGAAGTTAATGCACTCATATATCTCAGATTTGGAGGTAAAAAAGCTGGCAACAGGTACAAACAAAAAAGGCCAAGTGCAGTGGCTCATGCCTGTAATCCTAGCACTTTGAGAGGCAGAGGCGGGAGGATCATTTGAGGCCAGGAGTTTGAGACCAACCAGAGCAACATAGTGAGACCCTGTCTTTACCAAAAAAAAAAAAAAAAAAGCCCCCAGCAAAAGCCTCCTCTCTCTTGGAAAGGACTAGGAAAGGAGCAGCCTAGCAAGACAGAAAACTTTTAGACAAGAATCACTCAAAATCAGCCAAAACCACAGAAAAAGGTGTTGGCCCTACCCATCCCAACACCAGCAAAAGTTCAGGGAGAACCCAGACTCTTGCCCTCTCCTCAAACACTCACCAAAGCGGTATCAGAGAAGGCTGAGTAGGGTGACAGGACTTTCATCCATGCCAGCAGATGATGGGGCATCTCCGTCAGCAGCATCAGCAGAGACAATGTGGGGAACCCCCATGGGGGAGGAAGAGGCAACCCTGCCCCTCTCCACTAGAGTGGGGTCAGAGCAGGCCTAGGGGAGAGTCAGGATATTCACCTCAGTTTAATGGTAAAAGGGACCCTTCTCATCCCCAGCTAAAGCATACATTAGAAAAGATGAGTCTATGGCCATACCACCCAGAACACGCCCAATCCCATCTAATCTTGGAAGCTAAGCAGGGTCAGGCCTGGTTAGTACTTGGATGGGAGAAAAGAGGAAAAGGCTCAGATCAATCATCGGAGCTACCATCTCAAGAATCTAGGGGGAAAAAAGACAAAAATCAACCTAAAGCAAGCAGAAGGAAGAAGATAATAAAGAGCCGAAATCAATAAAATTTAAAGCAGAAAAACAATAGAGAAAAATCAATGAAACAAAGAGCTGGCTCTTTGGAAAAAAATCAATAAAATTGACAAATCTCTAACAAGACTGACAAAGAAAAAAAAGAAGACACAAATTACCAATATCAGGAATGAAACGGGATCTCACTGCAGACCGTGTAAAAAGCAAAAGGATAAGGGAATGCTATGAACACAAACATTTGTTTGACCACTTAGTTGAAATAGACCAAGCTCTTGAAAAACACAAATTATTACAACTCACCCAATATAAAATAGATAATTTAAATTATTAAATAAATAATTAAAATTATTGAGGAAATTGAATTCACAATTTTTAAATTTCAAAAAAAGAAATATCCAGGTCTAAATGGTTTCACTAGAAAATTCTAACAAAAGTTTAAAGAAGAATGAGCATATGATAACCAGAATCTATACAGAACTTAGGAAAATAAACAAGAAAAAATCAAACAACCCTATTAAAAAATGGGCAAAGGACATGAACAGAAACTTTTCAAAAGAAGACAGAATAATGGCCAGCAAACATATAAAAATTTGCTCAACTTCTCTAATCATCAGGGAAATGCAAATCAAAACCACAATAAGGTATCACTTAACTCCAGTGAGATTGGCTTATATCAAAAAATCCCCAAACAACAAATGTTGGCAGGGATGTGGACAGATAGGAACACTCATACACTGCTGGTGGGACTGCAAATTAGTACAACCTCTATGGAAAGTAATGTGGAGATACCTCAAAGAATTAAAAGTAGAACTACCATTTGATCCAGCAATCCCACTACTGGGTATTTACCTAAAGGAAAAAAAGACATTCTATAATAAACACATCTGCACACGAATGTTTATAGCAGCACAATTCACAATTGCAAAGATGTGGAAACAACCCAGGTGCCCATCAATACACGAGTGGATTAATAAAATGTGGTATATGTATACCATGGAGTATTACTCAGCAATAAAAAACAACGGTGAATTAACACATCTGGTATTATACTGGTTGGAGCTAGAGCCCATTCTTCGAAGCAAAGTGTCCCAAGAATGGAAAAACAAGTACCACTGGTACTCACCATCAAATTGGTACTAACTGATCAACACTTACGGGGGCAGGCAGGCAGGAGGGGGGTGGAGGCGATGGGAAAACTCTCACTGAATGGGTGCAGGGAGCACAGTTTGGGGGATGACCACGATTGTAGCTCTGACACAGGCAGTGCATGGGCAATATATATAGCCAAAGTGTTCTACCCCCATAATATTCTGAAATTTAAAAAAAAAAAAAGAATGAGCATAAATTCTACATAATCTCTTCTAAAAAATAGGAGAGAACACTTCCCAATTCATTTGAAAATAATATTTACCATGATACCAAAATGAGACAAAGACAGTACTAAAAAAGAGAAAACTATAGACCAAAATTCCCCAAGAATAAGATGCGAAAATCCTTAACAAAATATTAGCAAATAGAATTCAATCATACATAAAAAATTATATACTATGAGTAAGTGGGATTTATTCCAGAGATGCAAGGCTGGTTCAATCAATGTAATACACCTAAAGACATGAGAAGACTAAAGACGAAAAATCACATGATTGTATGAATTAATGCAGAAAAAGCATTTGACAAAACTGAACACTCTTTCATGATAAAAACTCTCAGAAAAATAGGAACAGAAGGGAACTTGCTAAAGAATATTTACCAAAAAACCTATGGATATCATTTTATTTAATGGTGAAAAACAATGCTTTCCCCCTACGATCAGGAACAAGTGAAGAGTGTCCATTTTTACCCTTCTTATTCAATGTAGCGCTGGAAGTTCTGGCCAGTGTGATAAGTGAAGACAAAGAAAGTAAAGGTACCTAGATGAGAAGGGAAGACATAAAACTTTCCCTTTCGGCTGGTGACATGATGACCTACTAGAAAGTCCCAAGGGATCTGTTTTAAAAACTCCTAGAAGTAAGTTCGGCAAGCTCACAGAATATGAGATAAACATACAAAAATCAATTGTATTTGTAATATACCAGCAATGAACATGTGGACACTGAAATTAAAAATACAATACCTTGTACAATCACTAAATAAATAAATACCTAGGTGTAAATCTAACAGAACACGTGTCGAAAATTGTTAAATGCTGATGAAAGAAATCAAAGAAGATTTTTAAAAATGAGAGACATACCATGGATTGGAAGACTCAACATAGTAAAGATCTCAGTCCTCCCAAAATTGATATACACGTTTAATGCAATTCCTATCAAAATCCCAGCAAGACTTTTTTTTTTTAATTTCAGAGTATTACGGGGGTACAGACGTTTAGGTTACATAAATTGCCTTTGCTCTGCCTGAGTCAGAGCTATAAGTGTGCCCATCCCCCAGATAGTGCACACCGCACCCCTTAGGTGTGAATTTACCCATCCCTTCCTCCCCCCTTAATCCCAGCGAGACCTTTTGGTAGACACAGTAAAGATTATTCTAAACTGTATATAGAAAAGTAAAGGAACTAGCATAGCTAAAACAATTTTGAAAAAGATGAATAAAAAGAGAGGATTCAGTCTACCCAATTTTGGGACTTAATATATAGGAACAGTAATCAAGACTGTGCTATTGGTGAAGAACTCAGAAATAGACTCACACAAATATGCCTAACTTATTTTTCACAAAAGTACAAAAAATATTCAATGGCGGAATAATAGTCTTTCAGGAAATTGTGCTGGAGCAATTGGACATCTGAATGCAAAAATATGAACCTTGACTTAAGACTCACACTTTACACAAAAATTACCATTTTTTGGTAATTAGCAAATTATAAAACTAATTTACAAAATTGGATCATGGACTTAAACTTTTAGGACAAAAACATCGGATAAAAGCTGTGGGATCTGCTCTACAAGGAGAACTACAAAACACTGCTGAAAGACAACATAAACAAATGGAAAAATGTCCCATGCTCATGGATCGGAAGAATTAACATAGTTAAAATGTCCATACTGCCCAAAGTGACTTACAGATTCAATGCAATTCCCATCAAAATACCAACATCATTTTTCACAGAACTAGAAAAAACAATCCTAAATTTCATATGGAATCAAAAAGGTCTGAATAGCCAAAGCAATCCTAAGCAAAAAGAACAAATCTGGAGGCATCACATTACCTGACTTCAAATTAATCTACAAGGCTATAGTAACCAAAACAACATGGTGCTGGTATAAATTAAAGGTAGACACATAGACCAACGGAACAGAATAGAGAACCCAGAAATAAAACCACATAGCTATGACCAACTGGTTTTTGACACAGGAGATAAAAACATACACTGAGAAAAGGACACCCTATTCAACAAATGGTACTGGGAAAACTGGATAGCCACATGCACAAGAACGAAACTGGATGCCTATCTCTCACCACATACAAAAATTAACTCAAGACAGATTAAAGACTTAAATATAAGACCTGACACCATAAAAATTCTAGAAGAAAACATAGGAAAAATTCTTCTGGATATCGGCCTGGGCAAAGAATTTATGACTAAGCCCCCAAAGGCAAATACAGCAACAACAAAAATAAATGGTTCTTAATTAAATGAAAAAGTTTCAGCAAAGGAAATAATGAACAGAGTGAATAGACAACCTACAGAGTGGGAGAAAATATTTGCTAACTACACATCTGACAAAGGACTAGTATCCAGAATCTACAAAGAACTCAAACAAATCAGTAAGAAAAAAACCAAATAACCCTATAAAAAAGTGGGCAAAAGATATGAACAGAATTTTTTCAAAAGAAGATAGGCAAATGGCCAAGAAACATATGAGAAAATGCTCAATATCACTGAGCACCAGGGAAATACAAATTAAAACCATAATGAGATACCACCCTGCCCCTGTCAGAATGACCATTATTAAAAAGTCAAAAAACAATAGATGTTGGCATAGATGCAGTGAAAAGGGAACGCTTATACACTGTTGGTGGGAACGTAAATTAGTATGACCTCTACGAAAAACAGCATGGAAATTTCTTAAAGAACTCAAACTAGACCTACCATTTGATCCAGCAATTCCCTTTTGGGTATCTACCCAATGGAAAAGAAGTCATTTTATCAAAAAGACACTTGCACCCAAATGTTTATTGCAGCACAATTCACAAGTGCAAAGATACGGGATCAACATAAGTGCCCTTCGATTCATGAGTGGATAAAGAAAATGTGGTATATATGTATATACCATGGAGTACTACTCAGCCATAAAAAGGAATGAATCAATGTCTTTTGCAGCAACTTGGATGGAACTAGAGACCATTATCCTAAGTGAAGTATCTCAGGAATGGAGAAACAAGTATCACATGTTCTCACTTATTAGTGGGAGCTAAACAGTAGGTATATATGCTCATAAAGTGGTGTCATAGACATTGCAAACTAAGAAGGGGGGAGGGTGGAAGCAGGGTGAGGGATAAAAATTTACTATCAGGTACAATATATACTGTTCTGGCGACAGGTACACTAAAAGCCCTGACTTCAGCATTATACAATTCATCCATGTAACAGAAAACACTTGTACCCCCTAAATCTATTGAAATATAAAATAAATAAATTTTGAAAATTTTTTAAAAAGGTGTAGAACCTAGACCAAATTGGAAGCACAATTCATGAAAGGAAAAATTAATAAATTGAAAGTCATAAAAATGAAAACTTTTGCTCTGATGATAACCCTGTTAAGAGGATGAAAAGAAAAGCTACTGGGAGAAAATATTTGCAAACCACATATCTGATGAAGGACTAACATCTAGAATGTAGAAAGACCTCTCAAAACCTAACAGCAAAAAAAAAAATGATCCAATTAGAACATGAATAAAAAATATGAAGACACATTTCACTGAAGAGAATAGAATAGACAGGTGACAAATAAGCACATGAAAAGATGTTCAACATTATTAGCCATTAGGGTAAATTAAAACCACAATAAGGTATCACTACACGTTTATCAGAGTAGCTAAAAATAAAAAACAGTGACAACACCAAATGCTGGCAAAACACAGAGAAACTGGATCACATTGACGGTGGAACGTAAAGTGGTGCCACTATTCTGGAAAGCCACAATGACCATATGACCCAGCATTTGTACTCCTCAGCATTTATCCCAGAAAACTAAAGCCCTGTGTTCAAAACAAACAAACAAACAAACAAAAAACCCCACAAAATAACGCCTATATGTGAATGCTCATAGAAGTCATATTCATTAATAGCCCAAAACTAGAAACCACACAGATATCGTTCAGTGGGTGAATGGTTACAAAAAATGTGGTACATCCATACCATGGAATACTACTCAGCAATAGAAAAAACAAAAAACTACTGATTCATGCAAAACCTGGAGGACTCTCCAGAAAATTATGCTGAGCAGAAAAAGGTCAATCCCAAAAGATTAAATTCTGTACTCATCCACTGATATGACGTTCTTGAAATGACAGAATTATAGAAAGAGAGACCTGATTAGTGATTGCCAGGAGCTACAGAGGGGTGTGGGCAGGTGTGGCTGTTGAAGGGGACCTTGAGAGGTCCTGTGGGGATCTGTTCTGTGTCTAGTTGTACTAAGTACTGTAATATGGGTTTGAAGAAGCGAATATTGAGGGGAATGAGGTAAGGATACGTAGGATCTCTGCGTATTATTCCCTACAACTGCATGTGAATCTTCAGTTATCTCAAAATAAAAAGTGTAATTTTTAAAAATAATCATTCTGAACTCTCCATCTGTTCAAAAGTAGGTGGCAAGCTGGATTTGGACCACAGGCTATAGTAGTTTAGAGAGTTTAGTGCAAACACCAAGAAACACTGTATGTTCCTTCAATGGTGTTTATTTTAGATGCTAAAACTACAGAGATCTAAATACAGAGGTCTTAAAATATGTTTTCAGTCACTGGTTCTTGTAAGTACTGTGGTGGTTTTCTAGTGTCCATTCCCAGTCCTAATTTGAAGGGGGTAAGAGCAGCGGGTATGTAACCTCCTCTGGATTCAGAATCTTTAAAATCCTCTTTCTCTTGTTGCTTTAATAGCAGCACCATGAGTTCATCTTCTCTGGTTATATGCTTCTATATTCCTACATCCTGGATTTTCACTATATCATGGAAGCTGGTGTTTGTTTTATTCAAATCTGCTGTGGGCCATGTAAATGCAATTGTTCTTTGAACAGTTCTGTTTGGATTGTATATATTGGTTTTAACTTTCTCAGCCCTTCTATTCACAATCTGTTTTGTTCACTGTGCAGCAGAAAAACAAATGTTAAAACCATATTTAAAACATCTAGGGGCTGGGTGTGGTGGCTCACGCCTGTAATCCCAGCGCTTTGGGAGGCCAAGGTGGGAGAATCGCTTGAGGCCAGGAGTTTGAAACCAGCCTGGGCAACATAGCAAGATTCCATTTCTACAAAAAAAATAGAAAATTAGCTGGGCATGGTGGCATGCACCTGTAGTCCCAGCTACTCGGGAGGCTGAAGAGGGAGGATCACTTGAGCCCAGGAGTTCAAGGCTGCATTGAACGATGATCGTGCCACTGCACTGCCTGGGCAGCAAAACAAAACCCTGTCACTAAAAAAAAAGGTTTTTTAATCTATATTTACATTCATAAATCAGGAATTTTACTTTGATCAGGAAATTTATTTTGCCCCAACACAGCAATCATTATTCATCATTCAGCATGATCTCTGTTTCCTTTGCTATTTAATGTTTCTTTATTTTGGCTTCTGTGTTTTAAAAAATGTAATAATGTAATGTGATTCTTAGCCGTCTGCTTGCATCAAAGGATGAAGCACTAAAAAGCTCTGTGCCAATGGGTGGGTTTGGTGGAATTTACCGAGGGCCTTTAGGCTAATCCAAATAGATCATCTCTTAGGGTAGCCCTTAATGTTACTGCCTTTAGGTTTCTTTCTTTTGTGTGTATTAAATTTCCCAGAGAAGATGCATCTACTTTTCTGTCTGAAGGGTTTAATCCTCCTTGCCGCATTCTGGGGCCAGGTAGGGAGACAAGGCTGGGGATCTCAGCATTTGGTGTGTGTATCACTTACGCCCCATATTTTTGGTACAAGACCTCCTCCTTCAATTCTCCCTGGTGCCCTCAGCCAAGAGACTCTCTTTCACCTTCTCCTGAATCTCCTGCGTCCTGCCAGGCCTGGGGAAAGAATGTGGGGTTCTAATGACTTCTTAGACTGAGCTCCCACCAATCTCCTTTTTCTAGCTCTACCTTCACCGTCACTTCCAGAAGAACCTGATTATACCAATTCCTGAGCTTTAGGAGAATGTGCAGTGAAACTTGGGTTGATAATTAGGTTCTCCAGCTTATAATTCAGTGTCCTCAGCTCTGCTAAGTCTATACCACTCCTCCACGTGCCTTCCATCTTCCAAAATGTTGTTGTTCTTATCTCTGCTCCCTTTCTCTTCAACCTAGGGATTGATGTCTTTTTTCCCTTCACTTTACTGTTGTTTTATCATTAGGAAGGAGCATATATCATGCTCACCATCATTGTTGAGTTGATGTATTCAACTCACCATCATTAACCAGAAGTCTTTATTTAGTCTTTATCTCAAATAATCATAGTCTGAGCCAATACATCAGGAATTAATGTGGTTGTAAGGGTTTAACATGACATCTGGGCTTGTCATCATTCTTATCCAGCTAAAAGCTGGGATATGGGCTCCTCCCCCAGTTCATGCACATGGACTCAAATTATCATTCTGATTGTAGCTGAGGTTAGTTCTTACCATTACTTCAGGTAACGATAAACACTGTAAGGCAGGTGGTCAAATCCCAAGCCTAACTTGAAGGAGGAAGTACAGTGAATAAGATATCCTTCTTTGGGTAAGGAGCCTTCTTCAAAATCAATTTTCTCCTATCGTTTTGTTCTGTTTTACTTTTTTAACACTAGCATTTGGGGCCCACCTTCTCCAGTTATAGGCTCTCTTAATGCTGGATACTTCATCAGAAACCATCTGGGTGCTACAGGAAGAGTTGGGGGTTGAACCAAGTAACCTCGATGGACCTTTTCAACTCTAAGGTTCTAAAATTCGAATAGATTTTTTTGGGATAGTCTGAAAATCTAACCACGAAATATAGACCTTTATTACTACGTGAAAATGTGCTCTGGGCTCCATGCAGCGAATCTACACATCAGCAAGAGACTAAATGCCAGCCTCAGGAAGATATTCCCTCGCTGGGGGGGTCGATGGGGGAAGCAGCACAGACATGAAGGGAAGTCAGGACGTGACAGCATAAAGCAGTGCATTTCCTCACAGGCCACTGTGTTCCCTGGCTGTTTGCATGAGGGGAATGGGAACTCTTTGTATTATCTTTTCTGCTTGACACTTTGCAAAATTGACAAATTATCTAGGCATGCATTTATCTATAAAGGAAAGGACTTAGAGCCTGTTACTTACTTTTTTAAAGCTTTGCCAATTTGATAGGTAGAATGGTATATTCTATTGTTATTTCAACAGAAATACCTTTGTTTACAGACTTGTGCTTTTTTTTTTTTCATGAGCTTACTGGTCATTTGCATTTTTCTTTTGTGAATTATCTGTTCTTTCACTTATTCAAAAACATTTATTGGTCACCGCTTTTAGTTCCTGGGGAAACAGAGTTAACAAGACAGACAAGTTCCCTTCCCATCTCATGGAGCTCATGATTCAGAGGAAGTAAACAAACATTAAATAAATAATTTTTGTAAATGTTTTTGAAACTTGAGAAAATACATAGCCTCTGTTTTTAGGAACAGAGTTTGATACGTGTGAGTCAGATGTATTTTATTGAGCCTTCTAAACCCTTCTCTTTCATTTACTTTCTCTGTCATAGGCTGCAAATGGTAAACTAAAGTCTGCATTTACTAATACTTTTCTGTCTATCACTCCTGTATTTCCTGTAATTTCTGTTAAGAAAAATTTGATCTCGTACATATTCATAATTGTCAGATCTTCATTATGAATTATATACTCTATTATCATAAAGTGCCCTTTATCTCCTTTCTGCTTTTTGCTTCCATTCAACTTTCATAGTTAAGGTTGTGACCCCTGCTTCCTTTTTGTTTTCCTGACAATTTCATTTTTATGTTTATAGATCTAAATATTTAAAGCTATGAATTTTCCTCTGAGCTCTCCCTTAGTGGTTTTTTTTTCTAGATGCATCACTAATATACTTTTGCCCATCCTTTTAATTTCAACTGTTTTGAATCACTTTAAGGTGTATTTCTTTTTTTTTTTTTTTTTTTTAAGCGATAAGGTCTCACTCTGTTGCCCAGGCTGGAACGTAGTGGCATCATCACTGCAACCTCACTGCAAACTCAAAGTGATCCTCCCACCTCAGCCTCAAGTAGCTGGGACTACTGGCACGCGACCACACCTGGCTAATTTTTCTATTTTTTGTAGAGACAGGGTCTTGCTATGTTGCTCAGGCTGGTTTCGAACTCCTGACCTCAAGCAATCCTCCTGCCTCAGCCTTCCAAAGCGCTAGGATTACAGTTGTGAGCCACCATGCCTGGCCTGTATCTTAAATAAGACGTATACTGGATTATCCTTTACAATCCAATTTAAGTCTTTTTCTTTAAATAAGTATATCCAGGTCATTTACACTTACAGATATGACAGCTATGTTTGGTCTTGTTTCTGTCATCATATCTTACATTATACTATTTCCATCAATGGTTCAAAATACCTTTCAATATATAGCTTGTGTTTCCTTTGCTCATGTGTGTGTTTTGCTCATTTTAAGTTTTTGTCTTAGTTGTTCCTAAGGGTTACCTTTTTTATTTTTTAAGTTGACAAATAAAAATTGTATATAATTATCATGTATATGTTGTTTTGAAATCATGTGTACGTTGTGGAATGGCTAAATAGAGCTAATTAACATATGCATTACCTCACATAATTGTCATTTTTTTGTGGCGAGAACACTTAAAATCTTACTGTTAGCATTATTAATTGTAGTCATCATGTTGTAGAGTAGATCTCTTGAACTTATTCCTCCTACGTAACCGAGATTTTGTGCCCTTGACTGACATCGCCCCACCCGCTCCCTCCAGCCCCTGGTAACCACCATTCTACTCTCTACTTCCATGAGTTCGACCTTTTTATAAGTGACATCATGCAGTATTTATCTTTCTGTGCCTGGCCTATTTCACTTAACATAATGTCCTCCAGGTTCATCCATGTTGTCACAAATGACAAGATTTCCAACTTTTTTATGGCTGAATAGTATTCCATTGTGTATATATGCTACACTTATCAGTTGATGGACACTTAGGTTGATTCCATATCATGGATTGTGAATAGTGCTACAATGAACATCGGGGTGCAGCTATCCCTTTGACATACTAATTTCATTTTCTTTGGATATATACCCATTACTGGGATTGCTACTATCATATAGTTCTATTTTTAATTTCTTGAGGAACTTCCACACTATTTTCCATAATGGTTGTACTAATTTACATTCCCACCAACAGTATGCAAGTGTTCCATCTTCTCCACATCCTCTCCAACACTTACCTGTCTTTTTGATAACAGCCATTCTAACAGGTGTGAGGTGGTAGCTTATTGTGGTTTTAATTTGCATTTCTTTGATGATTAGTGATGTGGAGCATTTTTACATATACCCGTTGGCCATTTGTATGTCTTCTTTTGAGAAATGTCTATTCAGATCCTTTGCCCATTTTCTTATTGGGTTGTTTTCTTACTTCTGGCTTGAGTTCCATATATAGTTTAGATATTAACCCCTTATCAGATGTAGGGTTTGCAGATTTTTTTTTCCCATTCTGTAGGTTCTCTCTTTACTCGTTTCCTTTGCTGTGCAGAAGCTTTTTAGTTTGATGTAATCCCATTTGTCTATTGCTTTTGTTGCCTGTGTTTTGGGATTCATATCCAAAAAATCATGGCCCAGACCAATGTCATGCAGTCACCCCCTGTTTTCTTCCAGCACCTTTATTAATCAATCCTGTTTCTTTAGCTTCTACTCACTGACACTATATAGAAGCAATGACAAAAGAACAGTAGGCTTTTACTTCCTCAGACCTCTCCTCCACCCAATTAGGTGGTTATATTATTTCTATTTATTCTTTCAGTACTTACCCTTACACTTCAAAATATATTATCAGCTTTAAATAATTTTAAATCCTAACAAAAAAAGAGCAAGAAGTCAGAATACATATGCCGCCTCTTACCTTCTCTCACTTCCAACTTGTAATAGCATTTCTGAAACCACAATTTCCACAGCTGACTTTATCTTCATCCTATAGCAAATTCTTTTGCTGTAGTTTCTCCATTTATCTCTTGTTTGGACTCTATCCTCTTATAGTTTCTTCATAAAATGCTCATGAGAAATATAGTCCCTAATTTTTCCACGTTTAGAAATGTTTATGTATTGCCTTCATACATGTTAGTTTAATATATTCCCTTGCTAGAATGTATACTACACAAAGACAGGAATATTTTGTTTTGCTCATTGTGTATCTCTAATGCCAAGAACAGTACCTAGCACATAGTTGTTGCACTATAAATATTTGTTAAATGAGCAATATACATACAAAAGAGCTCTTGGGTCAGGCTTTTTCCTCCTGAGAATTTTGTAGGCATTGCTCTTTGAGAGCTAAATGCAAGAAGAGAAGTTTGAGACCTATCTGATTTCCACACCCACCACAATTTATTTTTTATTTTCAGCAACTTGACTCTGAGATGCCTAGGTTTGGTTTTGTTTACCCTACTTAGAGCTTGCTGAACTTCTTGAATCTGTGAGTTTATATTTTTCATTACATTTGAAAATTAAGCCAATTTTTATTAATGTTCCATGTGCACTCAAAAAATGTATATTCTCCATTGAGTGAAAGGATCTATATCTATCAGATCAAGCTTACTAACTTTATTATTCAGGTCTTCTGGATCTTTGTTCCTTTCGGCTGATGTATCAACTTTTAAAAGGGATATCTTAAAAATTACAACTAAAATTGTGATGTATTTCTTCCCACAGTTCTGTGATAGTCATTTGCTTTGTATATTCTGAAGCTATGTTGCTTCAAAGATGATCATAGTCTTTTTTATTACATCAGTAGTATATGTCATCCTTTGCCCCTCGTGGTGTGTTCACTTATATTTGTTTTGCTGATGTTAAAAGTGCTGCCATGGCCTTTGCTCATATTTGCCAGACATATCTTTTCCATCTTTTTTATTTTCAATCATTTGCAAACTTTTGCTGTAAATATGTCCTTGTAGATATTGTTACATCGTTTAAAATCCAATCTGGGAGGACTGTGTGAGGTGGGGAATTTCAATGTCTCTGGAGAATCTGGATGGATGAAATGGATAGGCAGATCTTCACCCGAGCCAGGATACAAGTGGAGGCAGAGGTATTCAAGGTGGGGGAGTTTGCAAAAGGAGTTCATAATGGGCTTTCTTAATTTACTCCAACCCAAACTTGTTGGTGCCTTGGGAGTTAGGTCTGATCCCAAATGGCTTAATGTGCTTTCTGAAAGAGCTGAGGTAATCAGCATGTGACCGGTTGTGCCTTGTTTCAATTGGAAAAGGAATATTAAAAAGTTGGAGGAAATTTCCTCCTATGAAAAACAAGCTATCTTGCCTCAGGATTGTTGGATTAAATTAAAATGGCATATTTGTAATGCCAGGTCTAGTACCTGGGACATATTCGTAGTTACTGTATAAATAATAATAGCTCAGTATTTTATATGTATTAACTTGCTTATTTCTCATACAACCCTATGAGATAGGCACTATTAGTATTAAATTTTACAAACGAAGGAGCGGAAGCAGGCCAGGAAACTTGTCCATGTCAACTAGTGGAAAGTTTCCATCTGGGGAGAGTTAAAGGCAATCTTTATGAAACAAGGGGGAGTGAAGGACAAGGGAAGAAGAGACCCTTAAGCGTGATATTACTGAGCATCCAGATGCTCTCTTGGCTGTACATCCCTTAAGTTATTACTCAAAAGCTCAAGGGGCTAAAATCTTTTTGAAAAGACTGGCTCCTTTCCAAAGAACTGGCAGGCAGGGAGATAATACATATAACCCAACTGAAATACACTAAAGTCAGAGACATTTGCCTTATAATGAGAAAATACTCAGCATAGAAGGGGACTGCCTACTGAACTACACAAAGACCCATAAGAAAAAATTAGGGCCGGACAGAGTGGGTGAGATAAACCATGTGCACAATTGCTCTGCCTGATATCTGAAGCACAGGGGAATGGGGAACATGGACCCAGAGAATGTGCAAACCCTCCTCCAACTCTAGTACAGATACTCTGGAAGGATTTAGAGGAAGCTACTCATATATTTCCTTCCAAAAATTCTGCATCTCCTAATGTTTAAGCAATAGTCTGTGGCAAATACTGTACAGAACACATAATTTTACATAGTTCCTAAAAAAAGAAATTGCATTCAAAGTAAGGCAGACATCTTCTGAAGACATGCCATGTGGGATATCTTCCAGGCATCTATAGGGAATGGATATACGTATGAAGGTAGACCTCCAAAAAGAAATCTGAGAGCCATAATTTCAAAAGCTTTCCTTATTTTTCTTGCTCTAACAAGTAAACAATGACATGAGGTCCTTTTGGGGAAGCGGAAAGGACAATCATCTCTTTAATCTTCCTGATCACCCAAGGCGTGTCTTAACCCCATCCAGTTTGCAGATGAGGCTGGCTGCAGCTTCCTTCCTATTACCTCATGAAGGATACAGGAAGGGAGGATTGGGTGGGTGCATGCCGCTGCTGTGAACTGACCAAGAGGGAACGATTGCTGGTGGCCTCAGAACCAATCAAACTGAACTTCGCCTTTACAGGTTCAGACTCACTACCAGACGGCAGCAACCCCTGCATTTGTAGAGCACTGAGTAGATCACAAGGAGATGTACAGGCTCCCTGTAGCTCCTGTCCTCCGACCTCTTGCCCCCAGAGGTTGTGGTTTTCTGAATGCTAAGTAAATCTACTCAATTCACATAGGTACTTTGTTAACTCTACACTTACAGGATCTCTGGGATACAAGAGCTCTTATAAGAATCTATGGTCTGACACACCTGTATGAGGGCCCTGGCCAGTGTCACGCTCTGAGTGGCAGACTGGGTCTGGATTCTTCACTCCCAGTCTCATACCCTCAACATCTGCAATGATGGATCACCAAGATTTTGGTTGGCCAGGAAATGGACAAACACACAAACACATTTTGGTGTTATGATTTTTAAAATACATCAAATAACATCTTTTAAACCAATGACAATGGTTTCTATTCCTGTTTCCCACCCGATTCCACTTTTGGAATATGCTCTTCAAGAAACATTAAGCTCGGTAATGAGGATTCTGAAAGCCAATAGTCCCAGATTCTACTGCAGCAACCCCAGCATGACTTTCTGTGGAACTCCTAATCATTCAGTTTTGCCTTGACACCACTGAACGACTGGAAATAATTTGGAAGCCGGTGTTTCAAATCATTACCAAGTACACCCACGTGAGAGTACTATTTACCCTGAGAACTGTTAAAATTCCACCCAGCAAGTCCACAGTAAATTGGCATCTCGTCCCTGCCAGGAGGTGGCTCACATCAAAAGTTGTGTTAACTTTCAAAAGTCCATTTTCAGCTGCCTTCACCAAGCCTGCCTAGTAGTTGCCTTCTGAAAATCTACTTCAAATTCACTAGGCCTCCTGGAGGACAACAGAGGAAAACAGTGGGGAAAGTAAGAGCCATGAGCAACCTGAAGGCTCGATTACACAGCATGTGGTGGTGTGTCATTCTGGCAAGGAAAGCCTTAGGGAGCCGGCCCCCATTTACATTCTGTGAGGTTCTGAACACACTGACCAGGATGGAATGGCCATTTATGGAGCCTCTACAATGTACTAGGCATGATGTTATGCCCTTTCCATAGTTCAATCTATCCTCCAAACATCCCCTGGATGGTAATATTAACCTTCACAGATGTGGGGCAGCTCAGGTTATGGGGCCTGACTGAAGTGGCAGAGTTAAGATTCATGTGTGTCTGTGTTTTCCAAAGCTCATGATGTTTTCACACTACACACAAAATCTCTAACACCAAAATGTTTCAAGTAAGGAGCCCACAGAAGAGATATTTCTCTCTGATGGCTACTGGGGTGAGGCTCCTCTTCCTCTGAGCAACAGACCAGAGGCTGCATAGAGTGTTTGTTAGATGCCAGCAGGGCAGGCTGAATTCACAGCGTTTGCCTAAAGATGGCATCTAAGGCTGTTTACCATGACTGCTACCAGGTGAGGACTGTTCAAACACACCTGGGTAGTCTAGGTTTCTTTAGACCAGGAGAGTAGAGAGGACGACATTATTTATGGAAAGGCAACAGATTTTAATGAAGGGCACAGAATCTGGAGCCAGACTGCTTGGGTTTATTTATTTAAAGAGATGGGACCCTGCTCTGTCGCCTTGACTGGAGTGCAGTGGGGCGATAGCTCATTGCAGCCTCAAACTCCTGGGCTCAGGTGATTCTCCCACCTCAGCTTCCCCAAGTGTTGGGATTACAGGCATGAGCCACGGCGCCTGGCCAGACTGGCTGGGTTTAAATCCCATCTCCTGTTCTGCTTCAGAACATCCAATGCGTGTGTGCACACGAGGGTGTCTGGGTGTGAGGTGGTGCGGATGGAGCAGCAGGAGAGGCCACATGGTGGGCTAGCTCGGGATGGTCAACAGGTACCTGAGGCCTGCTGTATATTCTATTTTTGTGTATATTTAAAATTCCCCATAAAAAAAGCTTAAAATAAACCTGGGTTCCTCTGCTTACTAGTTGTGTAACATGGATAAGTCTCCTGGCCTGCCTCTGCTCCCCCATTTGTAAAATTGAGTACTAATAGTGCCTACCTCATAGGGCTGCATGAGAAATAAATGGGTTAATACATGTAAAATACTGAGCTACTATTGTTACTTATACAGTAACTATGAATGTGTCCCAGGCACTAGACTTGGCAGTACAAATATACTATTTCAACCTAATCCTCCCAACAATCCTGAGGCAAGATAACCTCTGTTTTTCCAAGGGGTTCCAGTAGCAAAATCTGCATAAAAACCAGCTTTGCTCTAAAAGTCTGTTTTCTTTCTAGAGGGCTCACCTCCCTAAAAGTGACTTCATCAATTACTGACAGACAGGGAGACTGAGACCAGATGGGATAATCCACAACTGCGAGTGGTAGTAGCTGGGAACTAAATGCAGGTCAAGTAATTACAAAACATGCAGACTGGGCTCTTCCTACAAGAGTGGACAGGCTGTCCTTGCCCAATCTTCACAGCTTCCGCCCTGGGAGGAGGGGACTTGCCAGCAGTCCCTGTGAAAAGTAGGGATAGCCACAGACACTGCCCTCCTCTTCCCAGCCCCCAAATGAGTCCCCAGGGCAGCAGCCTTCTGACTTTCCCAAACCAACAAGCACTGAAGCTCATAACAGAACCAAATAAGGGGGAGGAAAATAGAAACCTAAGAGGAAATCCATTTGGTAAGTATTCTGGCAACTCTCTTTCCAGGGCCACCTACACATGAGTGAGCACAAGGAGGCACTGGTCTCTCCCTGAGACCAGCTCCCGCAGAGCAGGCCAGAGTGCTGTCAGAGTCCTTCCTCTCAACAGCTGCTTCATCTTCCTGAGAGACTCACTCCTAGAGGCCCCAAATCTCCACTAACAGCCTGTGCCATCAGCGAGCGAGTCATGCAGCCACCAAGATTAGAAGAGCTCTCCTCTCCCCACAGATCTCCGTAATCAGCAACGACAGCGGACCAGACACCCTCAGAACAGTTACCGTGAATCTGACTTCCAAAAAGAGGCTGCTCCATCAGGAACTAGAACTGCATGTACAATGCTGTTAGAATAAAATGAGGAACCCTTCCAGCCAATTTGTATGGAAAACTCAGCTGGCATGCCAACAATTTGCATCCTTTCAGCTAAGAACAAACCAAGCCTGCCCTTTACCTCCAGGACCACTGTGGTGGTTGTTTGCACATTAGTACGTTAATAAAGAAGAAAAGACTAGTATAAAAAGCATTCTGGTCATATTCCAATTAGAACTCTTATATTTGCTAAAACAAGCCAATTAACACACCCTTTCTGTCCCTCTCAATACTTCCTCAATCTTAAAATGGTCCAGTCAAAAAGCACATTTTTACTGGCAGTGCTAAACAGGGTTGGGGGAGAGCCACAGGAGAGGGAGAGGCCCACGGGAGCAAACAAGATAAACATCCAGTTTAAGGCTATTATCTCCTTTATTCAAAAAATAAATATTTCACTTTGAATCAACATATTTCAAATCACATTAAGCATAGAGAAGAAATACAGTCCCTTTGGAGAGTGTGAACACGTGTAGGAAAGAGCCATGTTCCAACAATGGGATGAGGTGAGTACTGATTCCAGCTGCTGCATGACCCAGACACTCCGCCTCTCACCAGGTGGGCTATTTATTGATCTTAGGAGAGAAAAAGAAACACACACACTGCTTTGAAGTCTGAAAGGCACATGAAGTGGACCATAAGGTGTATGGCACATTCACTGATAAAACGCTCCCTATTCCCTCTCAAGAAAGTGGAGAAATTTTAATCAAGTCAAAGACCAGAGAAGACAGGGTGCTCCTGCTCAGAGCTCAGCATCATGAACATCTCTGAATATGAAAGCCATTTTTTGTTTGCTCCCCCTCCCGCACCTCCTCTCCCTGCCGATGGAGTCTGCGCCGGCCGTGGCGCTCACTCGGTGATGGTGGGGCGCGTGGCCACGTACACAAACACCACGATCAGGAGCACAACCACGGCCAGCGTGGGCAGCACCACCGTGGTGATCTGCTGCCGGGCCTCCTGCATGGCTTGCTTCCGCTCCTTCTTGTCCTTGGACGTCTCCTTCTTGGGCTTCCCTTTGAGCTGCCGCATCTTTCTTAGAGAATTCTAGCAGTGAGTGTCCACACGGCTTCGAGAAAGGGCCACACTCCTCTTGTCAAGGCGTGGAACCTCCTGTAGGGAGAAAAACTACGATCAAGAACGAATGGAGTGAAAGAAAGAAGAAATGATAAAGTTAAAGGCAAATAAAGAACTAGGCAAAGTATCTGCAACTTAAATGACAAGGGACTGAGAACAGAGGTCACACCGGGCTCTGAGTTCCCTCAGGATCAGCCCCTCTAAACGGCAGGCACTGGGAACACCGGCACATGTACACGGTACAGTGCAGCCAGGCGGCAGGTGCTGGGAGAGGGGACCATAAAAATACCCTGTTCTGTGTGTGCCACGAGGTGAAAGGATTGGGAAGCACCAACTAGACCGCCTGCACTCAGAGAGGGAGGTCCTTTCTCCCTTCCAAGGTGCTACCTACTTGCTTCCCTGCTCTAAGTTCATCATCTCCCCAGCCAATCTCCAGGCTGGAACCACAGGCAGCCTGCAGACACCAGGCATGTGGCTCCCTTCCTGCCCAAGCCCAGGGGAACCAACTTCTCTGTTGGTTCCTTGCCCCTTCACCCAAACCTTCCCAAGCACCTACTTCGTGCTGCGCCCTGCTTGCGGAGCTGAGGACAGAGATGAAGGACTTGGTTGTGTTCTCACAGGGTCACAGTCTAGGGTGCACGATGGGTGTGGGCAGAATGGAAATCTAGGTCAGACTGACAGTGACCAGAGCCGACGGAGCCCAGGGTTCTGCCCACTCAGCCTGGGATCTCTCATGGTGAACTCTGGGGCTCATGGAGATGCTCAAGAGGCAAAGGAGAATGGTCAGGGGCCAGGGACTGAAGAAAAACCCTTGGATAACTATAGACCAACATCTCTATAAAAGTCTGCTTCTTAGTTTTAAGCAACAGAAATAGACTTTGGCTGATTTAAATTGAGTTTACTTAAAGTTCTTTGACATCTCACTGATTGCTCCAGAAAAGCCAGAGAACCAGGCTCAGAAAATGGGCAGGAGAAGGGATGCTGTGCTGCCATTACCAGAGCCCAACCTACGCTCCTGGTGCAAGGATGTCACAGCCTGCGTCACTGCCTGCTGGCACTAAAGCAAGAGGTGCCAAGCCACCATGACCACCCCCGGAAACTAGATGTGGCTGCTGTCACCGTCTCCAGGATGAACTCTCCACTGCCCCAGCTTCCTGCATCACTAGCTCCATGTGCATGTGACTAGCCAAGCCTGGGCCCCATATGTCCACAGTCTCCCCACTTCTATAGTAGGGGGAGTATTTTCTAAATGCAGTGGAGTGGGGGTTGGGTATCAGGCAGGAATATAACCAAGACAAATGTCCATTATAATATCCTGGGAGACAAGCACAGTTAGGGACTATTGGTATACTAATGTTCCTCTAACAAAGGGACTTTTATGCCAGATACAGTATACCCAGTTTTGCCCTTGGGCAGTGGGTGGCCTGTCATCATGATGGGGATGATGACATTTACACCTGAGTGACCGTGTTAGGTGGCAGAATGTGGATTCCCAGTTGGGAAAGATCTTGTTGCTATCGTTCTGTTTTTTATAAGGGATCCTATTCTCTTACCACCCCTCTCATCCCATATAGACCCCAAAACCTTTTTTGTATCATTCACAGTCAGGCAGAGTTGCTTAAGGCATGAGATGACTAATAGTGTTGTGCTAGGATGACATAATGCCAGCCAAAAGCAAATACTCAGGGCAGCCCCATTTGGGCAAATGTACAATTTCCATCAGGAAATTAGGAATAAGGGGTAAAAAAATACCCACTATTACTTTATTAAGGCCTGACAGTTGTAGGAACCCCCGCCTTTACCAATTCTCCTTTTCAAATCTTCCAAAGGACTTTCAGAAAAACCTGGATTCAAACCCAGGACATACCACTTACTGGCTAAATGGCTTTAGGCAAGTTACTTAACTTCACTAGGCCTCCATGTCATCATCTGAACAATGAGAACAATTTCTGTTTTAAAGGATGACTGTAATGATCTGAAAAGAAAATGTTCGGGTAACGTGGTGGTGCCCACACTCCCAGGGCTACGGTGAAGACGGAACAAGGCTGTGTAACTCGGGGTTGGCACAGAGCAGACACTGAATTCAGCCTAGCTAATACAGCTGCACTCGCCCCAACAGCCCTGATAGATGGATGGGTTTTAGTATCCCCATTGTAGGTAGGAGGAAAACAAACAGCAGAGAGGAAAAATGTCTTGCCGGTGGTCACCCAGTCTGCATATAGTACCGAATGGCTCCTAACAGAGCAATGGACAGCATCCCTTGTCCAAAGCTGCAAACCACAGTCCATTCTCTCCCTCCCACGGCCTCATAAAATTGTTTAGGAAGAAACAAGCCATTAGCAGCACTCTGATTGGTGGCCATTACCCCGTGGAGCTAATGACCTGCCAGACCCTGCCGCTCTCTCTCCCGGGGCTCTCGTTCCAGCTGCTCTGGCTGTGCGGCCTGACTTCATCCCACGCCTTGAGCTGCTGTCTGCATCCTCCCACACATGTGCAGCTGACATACAAAGGCACCAGCCTCCACAATGACCAGCTCTTGACATTTGAAAGATGCACTCAGAAGTTCCTGGAGGCTTGGGGAAAAATCTCAAGTTGCTAGAGACAGTGCCGGTCTGGTCAGGATTTAAAGGACAAACGTGCTGATCTGCACCCCGGGTTCTTCACCAGGCTGTGGTGGGCAGCCCCCGTGCTCCCGTGCGCCTGTGGGGCTGGGCAGTGAGAGAAAGCATTTCTGAGATGACAGCTGAGGAGGGGGGACCCTCTGGTGAGGACAAAGGCTGGGAAGAGCAGGCAGAGGCAGAGTAGACTGAGCCGGGCAGGGCCAGGCTTCCTGAGGAGAGGAACAGGAGGAGAGGACAGGAGGTGACCGGGGGCAGCACAGGCCAAGTCCTCCAGGGCATTGCAGGGCCTCTGTGAAGGGCTTTATTCCAAGAGCAGCACAAGGCGCTGAGGGGCTTGGCACAGGGAGGCACAGGTATTGAAGAGCTCCCTCCAGCTGGTCATGGGGGAGAAAAGGGAATCTTTGGAGCAGCCCAGGGGGCTGGTGGCCCAGAGGTGGGGCCGGTCAGTGGTGACGCGGGAGGATGGAGTTATGTTCTGAGGGTACAACCAGCAGGCCCTAGGGACACTGGGTGTGGCAAGTGAGGGGAGGGGAGGCAAGGACGAGCCCACGGTCCGGAGCCTGAGCCACTGCATGGGTGGAGATCCTGCCTCATGAGGAGAGAGGGAAGGGGCGTGGCGTGTGGGGGGAGAGCAGATTTGGGAAAGAACATGAAGCGCTCTGTTCACACCTACCTGCGTGTGAAGATGCCTATTAGACGTTGCCATGGAAGTATCAAGGAGGCGGCTGGATGAATGAACCAGGAGCGTGGTCTGGGCCGAAGATCTATATTTGGAAGTCACTGGCTACTGGACTAGGTGAGATCTCCATGGGCAAGGTAGACAGAGAAAGGGCCCAGGACTGAGCCCGAGGCACCCTGACAGCCACAGGCCAGGGAGGGGAGGTGCAAGCAAAGGGGACAAGTGAAGAAGACAAAGAGAACCATGAGAGTCAAGAAGGTCACTGCTGAGAAGACAATTAAGACGAAGATAAAGCAGCAGCTACTGGATTTGGTGAGTGGAGACCACCTCGGGTAACTTCGGGGGAGCGAGAGGTGAGGGTCAGACAGGACCACTAAAGTGTGGCTGCAAACTGCTTGTTGCTTATCTGCGGAGGGAGGGGATCGTGCCAGAATGTAAATGAACACACTGCTTCCTTCATCGGGGAAGTTTTGCCACGGAACATGCTCAGTGCACAGCTGATTTACTTTCTGGTGCAAGCTCCTTCCTCTTTTGGCAACTTGTGATAAATGGTTTGCATGCCAGCACTCCACATAGCCGGTTTGAAGCTTTGTGGAAAAGCATGTGTGGCGGAATCTTTCTTTAAATAATAAGAGAAACCAGAGCATGCTTGAGGGGTCTAGCGGAATGAGAGAAAACCTGATGCTGAGAAAAGACCAGGTATCTGTAGGAACGAGATGAGAATCCAAATGGACAGACTTGCCTTTGAGAGGCAAAGGCACACCTTCAAATTCAACGAGAGGGAAGACGGGGACGGGAGGGGTGGCTCTATACTGTGGTGGTGGGAACAAGTTTCACAATGAAACAGGAGAGGGCCTCAGCGTAAAGCCTGGGGAGTTGGGTGGCAGACTTGAGGAAAGAGAAGCCACGAAGTAATCATCTTGGAAGACGCGAAAGCAACCCTGGCAGAGAAACACCTGTCCTTATGTCCTCCCTGTCCGTGCCCTGCCTCCCTCTGAGCGGGTGAGGATGGTGTCACCATGCACTCTGACCTCACTACTGCACCAGGTGGCCTCCTGGGCCAGGGCAGGCTTGCAGACTCTGCCAGGACCTCTGAAATGTGGACTTGCCTCAAAAAGAAGCTGGGCCAATTGGCCTCTATTTCAAGAATCTGAGAAACACGAAGGGACCCTGAAGTTGGACAATCATGCAGATGCAGACAGTGGGAAGCCAGCTGGGAGATGAGAGGCTGAGGGAGGAGACTCTGCTCTTATCTTTCTAGTCCAGGCCCCACAAGGCCCAGCTCTACAAAGGCTCCTGTCCTGACGTGTTTCTGTCACGATGAACACCTCTCTTAACTCGAGCTGGCTCCAGTGGATCTCTGTACCTTACACTGAGAAGAGCCCTGACTAAAATGATTATTCTGATTTTATAGTAAGGAATCTCAAGGACTTGCCACTGTCACAAAAGTAGGGGGTGGCAGGGTCAAAGGTCAAACCCACATCTACCTGACTCTAGAAACCTGAGCAGTCCCATCTTCCCAGCCAGCCCCACACATCTTCCTACCCTTTACCCTCTCTGCGTGCCCCCTTCATTGTTCACCAGCCCCTGGCAAAGGAGAAATAAAAAATGAAGCTCACACGGCTCAGTCTGGCTTCTTCCCAGCAAGCAGCTTGGGCAGGATGGAAGCTGATGCCACTGGCTGGGTTCCAGCTTTACGACTGCCACTGCCACTGCCTCTAGCTCCCCTCATCAGGGAGATGGAAACTTCACAAATGCCTGAGTTCCACCGGTTCTAACTGCCCCCCACCCCCACCAGTGTGAGCCCATGGCAACAGGTTAGCACTGGAACATTCCACCTGGTCCCCAGTGCACCTTGGTAGGAGAGCAGGAGGCAGAGAGATAGGAACGGGGGACACATTCTGTAGCACAGAATTTTTTAAGTTTATGAATTTTCTCTGATTATAACTTTCCAGTCTTTTCCCTATCATATGTGCATACAGATATCCATGTATACACACATGCTGATTAAGTTCTTTATACGTAATTGTATAATCTCCAATTTAGAGATTATAATGTATGTAGGGTGTTGGATCCTATTAGGGAAACAGCCAGGAGGAGCAGTAGGAACACAGATTTGAAACCAGGTTTGAGGCTCAGCTCTGCCATGTCTGGTTATACGACCATGGGCAAGGTACCAAATCTCTCATGTCCCAACTCTCCTCCTCTGTAAAACAGGTAAGAAAACCTGCTTTGTAGATTCATTGAAAAATAAGAAATAATGTATTACCTGAAGTACCTAGTGCATGAACAGGCCATCCCAGATGCTCAATAAATGGCACACTGCAACCTGCTACGCAAGGAGTTTGTCAGTGGAGATGTGCATGAGGCTGGGAAACACCAAAGAATTCTACCCTTTTTTGGAGGGGGCAACATCTAACCCATGGGTGATGGAATTAATCCGCCAGTTTTTTCTATTTCCCCTGAGTTACCAATCGGCTGTTGGGCAGGTTTGTTCAAAGGTTTGATGGGAGAAGCCTGGCTCAGGCTACCGAGGGAAGGCTCAGGATTACGAAGATCATCCCCAGCTCCCTCTTCCCAGATCTGCTGACCCCACGCTGCCCAGTGCGGCAGCCACTAGCCACGTGCAGCTGCTGAGCGCTTGGAATGTGGCTGTGGTCCACATGAGTTGTGCTGTGGTATAACACACATGAGATTTTGAAGACCTAGTACCAAAAGAAAGAATGTAAAATATCTCATTAAAGGTTTTTATATTGATTATATGTCATAATGGTAAAATTTTGAATATTTTGGGTTAGATAAAATACATTAAGATTTCACCTGTTTTCTTTTTACTGTTTTAACATGGCTACTAGAAAAGTTTTAAATTCCATGAGTGTATTACATTTTTACTGGACAGTGCTGTGCTAGCCCCATGCAATAAGGAGCACATCCTGCCCTCCTATAAGCTTTCCACATCACAGGCTCAACCCACAATGCTGAGAACCCCCTGAGCCTTCACAACCCAGCCCTGATTGTGCTTCGCAGCCTCTTCCCAACTCCACGTGACCCGCTGCTACCAACACGCTACACCTCCCTGCACGCTCACACCTCTGTGCTTTTGCTGATAGAGGACCTCTGCTGGCATGCTCTCTCTCCTCACGTCATCCACCTGCCGGGGTCCCTCTCATCCTTGGTCAACTCTCATGCATGGTCTTCACCAGCATCTCAGGCAGAAGCAATGGCTGCCCCCTCAGTGCCATCTCAAGATGCAGTTTATGCCTTTACTGCAGCACTGACTTGGCCACTGCCTCACTGGCTGCGCCTCTGACACCCCCGCTTCTCTAGGACTGCAAATGTGTCTTGCTGGTAATAATATCCCCCTGGGCTGGCATGATGCCTTTCACATAACAGGTGTTCAATAAACATCTGCTGGACTAAATATCAAAGTTGGAATATTTTAAGACAAGCAGTTCATCTTAAGCAACTACCCATAGAGTTAGAATAGAAAATTCTGTAATAATAAACTAGCTAGCTACCATTTATAAATACTTATTTCATTCTCACCACAGTCGTACTAGATTGGTATTTTTACCCCCACCTTACATGATGAAACTGAGAATCAGGGAAGTATGCTGATTTGCCCAAGATCAAAGACTACTGGGAACCAACAGTCTCAGTTCCAGTGAAAACCCATAATAAACAGTCACTAAATATTTGATGAATGAACAACTGAATGAGGATTTGAGCCCAGAGCTGATCCAAAGCCCACCCACCCTCTCTGTGTGACCCCACAGTGCCTCCCAACCACCCCACAACTAGGAATAGCGGCTGCCGCTTCCTGGATGCTCACTTCCTGTCAGGCTTCTGCACTAAAGCCCTCTACAGACACACAGGCCTCACGGTGGCCTTCGTCCCCATCTTGCAGACAAGGGAACTGAGGCTCAGAGCAGGCCTCAGGTGGTCAACGGCAAGGCAACAGTGCAGCTGGGATTCCAACCCAGCGCTGCCTGGCGCAGAAGGGTGCTCCTCCCACTCCACACAGCTGCTTCCAGGGCCTGGGCCATCCCCTACAAAGTGCGGGGACCAATGGGACACAGATCAAGAGTCCGTGCCTGGTTCCCACCCCTCAGCTCCGGAGGCTGAGGACACTGGGGGGTGTGAGAGGGAACACAGGCCCTCTGGGCTTGTCTCACGGGCAACAGATAAAGTCTGTTCTTCGCAGTGAAGCCAGCCTGACTCTCTACCCTTCTCTGTACTGCCCGGGGCCAAAAGCACTTGGGGAGCCAAGGATGCCACAGACTGCTGGGGGGTGCCCGCCAGGAACAGCTTGCCCCGACCTGAGTCCATGCTAAGGCGCCGTGTACTGTGCCAACTACCTCCCACCACAAACCCCGTGCGAGCACAGTAACCAGGCTCAGGCAGCTGACTGCTGGCCTATTCTCAACCCGCTGTCCTGTCCTAAAGCGCCAAAGCTCTCCTGTCTTCAGAAAAGACAGTTTAAGGTGCTACCTAAGAAAAGGCCTGCCTTTTTCTCCTCAGGAACGCAAATGAATAAACAACATATGAGAAGGGTGTATGTGGGGAGAGCTCTACCATCTCTTCTTGTAGCTGCGTTGTTACAACGTGAAGCATTAGAAAGACCAAACTGCTTTATGCTATGGGCCTGGGGAAGCTGCCCTGGGTTCAGGGAGACATAAATTTCACACTTGAGAACAGCAGCTCTGTGGTTCATCAAGTGTGCTCGCTTCATTTTATGTCCCCGGTATTTAGTCATAATGGGCCTGCGATCACTTCACTCCAGTCTGCCGCAGAGTGGGGGCAGGGGATGGGCAGGCTGCCAGGAGAATCCTGCGAGATGGGACCCCGACACCCGCCGAGCACCTGCTGATGACATAAGCATCTTCCTGAGAACATATACATGAACAAACAATGACAGCCACACAGGTGCCGGATCCATTGCCCCTGCTGCTGACAGGGGTCAGGGAAGCTCTAGACCTGAAGGCCAGTGAGGGTGTGTGGGGGGAATACGAGCTACAGACTGACAGAAGCAGGCAGACACACACACACACCCCCCTCTCCAAGGGCAGAAGGAAGAAGAAAATATGTAATTTGGCAGCAACAGCATCAACTGCTCCTAAATAAAAATCCAGGAACACAAAAGAACCTTTGGGTGGGCAGCTGAATAACACAGGCATGAAAAGCTAGGACTCTCAATAAATTAGATAAGTAACACTTCTTTGGCACACTGGGGTTTACAAAGTGCTTTCCTGTGCACTGTTCATTTCATCCTCCCAGTAACTCTGCATGTTATGTATTATTGTCCTTTCTTTACGTGAAAAAGCAGCACACAGAGCAATTAAGCGCATGTCAGGGTTTCAGTCCCATCCTGGCAATTCTGGGGTCTGTGACCCTGGGCAAGAACTTAACCTCTTAGACCTTCAATTATGCTTTTGTCAAACGGATAAAAATACCTATCATTCAAATACTTTTTAAGCACGTTCTTATGCCAGGGAATAATGTTGAGGATGCAGCTGTGAACAACACATTCAAAAATGTTGCCTTCAGGTAATGAAGTCTTCATTCACAAGGCATGAGGGGAGACAGGCAACTAACAGATGAACAGAGTGCGTGTCAGAAGATGCTATGTACTGTGGAAAGAATACAGGCTGGAGGCACAGAGGCTGCAAATTTAGAGTGACTGATGGGGAAGGCGTCAAGAGAAAGTGACACTGGAGCAGACTTGGAGGAAGTGAGGAAGGGACTGTGCCGATTCCTGGGAAGCTCTTCCGGACAGGGCAGGGCGCGTGCGAAGGCCCTGGGTGGGTATCCCTGGCGCATCTGAGAAGACGGCGGCGGCCAGCAAGGCTGGAGAGAGCACGAGGGGTCAGAGTGGCAGCAGCAGAGGGCAGGAGGGGGCCACCGAGAATGCCGCTTACATTTTAAAAGAACTCTGTGTGGACAACTGACCACAGGGGGCAAGAGCTGAGGCAAAAAAATCAGCAAAGATGCTCATGAATTATTCAGGAGAGACCTGGTGGCTGGTCCAGGGCAGAGGCAGATGCGGTGACAAGTGGTCAGATACTGAGTGCACCTTGATGGCAGAGCCACACAATTTACTGACAGATTGGAAATGGAGTGTGGAAAAGGAAAATGGATGAAAGGGTCTTTGGCCTGAGCGACTGGAGGAACGGGTGGCCACTTAGGGAGGCAGGAAGATGAGAGGCGGTGACTGGGGAGTGGGGAGAGGGGTTTGAGATCCTACCAGACATCCCCAGCGGAGACACAGAGCAGGCTGCTGGAGGCAGGCGTCTATAGTGCAGGGAGAAGCGGGCTGGAGACAGGACCATGGGGCCACAGATTGATAGAAGCAGGCAGAGACACACACACGCACACACACACACGTCTGGCCTTTCTAATGCTTCACGTTACAATGACACAGCTACAAGAAGAGATGGTAGAGCTCTCCCCACATACACCCTCCTCATATGTTGTTTGTTCATTTGTGTTCCTGAGGAGAAAAGCGCAGAGAAGGGGCCTGAGGACCGAGCCCAGGTGCAATCCCATGTCTAGGTGTTGGGGAGTTGGAGAAGCAGCAGTAGAGACTGGAGTTGGGAAGGAAACCAGGAAGGGTGTGGAGTCTTGGAAGCCAAGTGAAGAAAGAGTTCTGAAGGAAGAAGGAGCTGACCATTTGGTCTGGCCACGTGCAGGTCATCCGTGACTTTCAGAGCAGTTTCGGTGGAGGAGGGCAGGGGCAGGGGCAAGATCTGAGGAGGTCCCAGAGGGGATGGGAGTAGGGAGATGGGAGGCAGCGAGCAGGCAGCTCTTCCAGACTTTGCAGTAACCGAGAGTGCAGAGAAGACTCCGAGGCAGCGTGCCTGGGCTGAAATCCAGTCTGCCCTTTATCAGCCTGTGACCTCAGACAGGTTACTTGGTCCTTCTGTGCCTCAGATTTCTCACCTCAAAAATGGGGCTAATAATCATACCCAGTGAACTGATACATAAGAATAGTGCCTGGTACATCTTAAGTAGAATGTAATCATTAACTATCATCACCATCATCATTACAGGGAATAATGACAAAATGATTATGTATGAAAAAATAACTATGGGAAGAAAAGCATCAGCTCAGGAGGCAGGAACAGGGGAGATGCCAGAAGTCTGAAGAAAGAAAAGACATGAAAGAGCCATCCAGGAGGGGACAAATGGGTGAGAGGACAGCAGTGCAACAGCTGGCAGCACGGGCCACCTGCAGTTAGAGCCACATATCTGAAGCAAGGCCAGTCAGGGTGGCACCAGCCGCACAGGTGCAGACACAAAAGCAGCAGGAGTTAGATTTAAACAGGGCTGGGGTTTCCTCAGGCCACTACGACAAAGTGATAGAAAGACAATGTGAGGATTACATGAGATTACAAAAGAAAACTGCTTGGCATAGGACCTGGCATCTGAAATCTGACTATTGTGCAAAGGGCTTAAGTGGCCTGTCCAAGGAATCTCCCCTCTCTCCAGACCTGCCCCCACCCCACGTCCCCGACACAGTGAGTTCAGGACCAGAAAACACTGCTGGATTCTCAAGTCTGCTCTTTCCACCAAGCCATGTCCCTCCCTTTTCAGTTTGAGTTATTGTCACATTTCTCAGGCCAAGTTGTGAGACTATTTCTAGACTCTGAGCTGTCTGGAGACGGAAGCAGCCCACATGTGCACAGGCTGGTCTTCGTACACTCCTTCCAAGAACCCGCAACACAAAGGAGGCTCTTCAAGCCTTGAGGAAACACTGCCTTTCAAGGACCTGCCCTAAGATTGCACAAAGCTCTCCAAAGCTCTCCAGATGCTCACAGCCAACTCCGCTCCCTGCAGATGGAGTGAGGAAAGAAGGAAGCAGAGCTTCTGAACGGAGCTTGTTTAGTCCTGGACAGCCCAGGCACTGCCCTTCTTCACTGAGGAATTCGGGTTAAAATAGTAGTAAATCAGCAACCTCACATGTAGCAACTTTGTTTTTAACTAGCTGACCTGAAGCAAAATCAACTAGGGAAAAGACAAAGGCAACAACTAAATAAAGAAGGTGTAACTTGAAATTCATGTAAGAGGGTCCAAAATAATGGCTTTTTAAATGGTTATGTTGCACAGAAAGAAATATAGCAGCAGCACACACAAACTAAAATCAAAGTTTTACAAATATGTATCCTTATACACTCTGGTATTTTGTTTTGTCTTATTTCATTACAAAAAAAAATGCTGGTTGTGATCCACAAAAGAGATTTCACAATCGATGCATTGTGATCTGCAGCTAAAAACCACTGGACTAAGGAGACCTACCAGCAAGGGCTGCCTCTCACAGACACTGAATACATTTAATGGTTAAATCATGGGTCCAGGTGAGGGTGTGGAAACACCAGCTCCAGAGCTCTGCCTATCAAATGGGCATATGCTGCATGTTGAAGAAGTGCTAGGTTTTAGCTTTTAGGTTTGGCTCTAAAAGACAGAACCTGAACCAATAGGTGGAGGTTACAGGGAGCCAGACTGGCTGGCCTTTGGGGCAGGGAGCTCTCCATCCCCAGGAGAAACCAGGCAAAGTCTGGAAGACAAATGGGATGTTGCAGAAGGGATTCAGGAATCAGATTAAAGAGATGGACCCAAGAGTTACTGAAGTCTTTTCCAGTCTGGCAGTCTTCTCTACCTTGATAAATAGGCTGTTAGGAGAATGAAATGGAACTAATGTGTGTGAAAACACTCAGAAAAGTTACAAGCTCTTGTAAGTACTGTCAGTCCTTAAATGGCAATTCTTTATCCAAACCTGTAGGTTTCCTCAACTTCATTTGCTATTCAATTAGGTACTTTAAGACAGCAGGTACTAAAAGTAAGCGCCACTAATTTATCACTTCCTTCATGACAGTTCAACTCTATGACAGCTCAAGACTAAGACAGGGTTGGGGGAGAATTCCTGAAAGCATGCAAGCTAGCAAATTGTGAGCATTGAGTTTTTTAACACATTAACTGCTGTGTGAGTTGTATTTAGCTCACGCCAGTTTTCAGCCTGGGGCCTTGTGAAGCAAAACCCCGCAGTTGGTTTGTGAAAATCTTACTTGTTGATGTTCTTATTGTTATAATTAATATTGACAATTTAATTCTAAAAACGTGGACTGCATTGCATATAACTCATGCACAGAAAACAATAAAAAATAACAAATTTTTCATTAAATTAGAAGGGATCATTTTGTTTTCGAAGTTTTTATTCTATTTTCATAATAAAACACCGTGGCCCCAAGGAAAAAAAATTTTTTTCTAGTGTGGCAGTCAATGTGTTAAAAGGCAGGGCTTCTCTAACTTTTCCATCTGAAATATGCAGAGGCAAGTGAATGCCCATCCCTGGAGGCCAGGTCTGGGGCACAGCCAGCACAAGAATAAAATTTCCTTTGTTTCCTCTGTTATCTTAAAATGTCAAGTGATCATGTGTAACATTTGCCTTTCTGTGGCTCTCACTGATCCCTGACAATATCCCCATGCTGCCAGCTCTGCTACATCACGGGCCCCCATCTTAGAGGAGAGAAAAAAGTCTTTTGTTATTTGTGTAACTTTATGGTACAAGTGCAATTTTGTTATAGGCATAGGTTACATAATGGTGAAGTCAGGGCTTTAAGGGTGTCCCACCACCTGAATAGTGGGCACTGTACCCATTAAGTAATTTCTCATCATCCACTCCCTTCTGACCCCCAACCTCTGAGTCTTCACTGTCCATCATTCCACACTCTATGTCCATGTGTATACATTATTTAGCTCCCACTTCTAAGTGAAAACATGTGGTATTTGTCTTTCTGTGTCTGAGTTGTTTCACTTGAGATGATGGCCTCCAGTTCTATCAATGTTGCTGCCATGGACATGATTTCATTCTTTTTCACGGCTGAATAGTGTTCCATAAACAGTATAGAGATTTCTCAAAGAACTAAAAGTAGAACTACCATTCAGGAAATGAGTTTTGAGGTTATGTAACTTGCCCAGGACCACAAAGCAAGTAAGTAGGGGAACAGCGTCCAGCCCAGGAAGTCTGGTTCCACAGCCTGCTCTTTGCTAAGCCACGTTGAATTCTCCTCCAACGAATATCCATATTTGTTTTAATATTTTTAAATGTTACTCCCCCCAAGTCTTTGGGTAAGACATGACCCTTGAGGAAGATGCATCACAATTGTCCTGTGGCCTGGCCCCCACGCTGGCACGCTAGGGAACTGGAGAAACTCAACTTTGCCAGAACTCGCCAGCCTGTCTGCACATTTCAGTGGCCAGGCATGCACTAACAGCCCCTTCTTTCTCAGACACATACAGCCTTCACGTTCTTCTAGGCACAAATTTCATTAACAACCAAAATATCACAAGCACCAGTTGTTTACAGCATCTTTAAAATGAAAAATTCATCTTTAAGCTGAATCACGGTAAGTTAATTACAGAGCCTGGCTCATGGCAGACATAGAGAGAAAGAGTGAGGGACTGACTGAATTTACCAAACAGCCACAGCAACAGCAATAGCACACACCAAAGGGTGTGTCTGGGCCTTCCTCCAATAAAGAAACTGGGGGCTAGCCCCGCCCGGAGTGCGCATTGGAGAGAGGCGGGTAAGCTTTATCATCCATTCATTTATTCAACAAACACTTGCTGAGCACCCAAGAGTTGAAGACTAACTATGCACAGATTCATTCACTCACTCGCCAATTCATTCAGACACTTCCTACGCACCTACCACAGGCCACACACTGATTAACTGTTGTGAACACACAGATTGATTAACTAAGTGGTCCGTCGGATCATTCACTGACTCACCAAATACAAGGCAACCTGGACGTGCTAGGTACTGTCCCGGTGGCGGGGAAAGAATAATGAAAACAAAGTTCCTAGTCGCATAGCACTCACATTATAACTGAGGGAGATCGACAATAAAATGTGTAGCACATCAAGGAGTGAAGCGCTATGAAGACAACAAAACAGCGTAAGCTGACAGGTAGAGTCCGTGCTATAACAGCGTGACAAGGGACAGCCCCTCTGATTAGAGAGCAGAGGCCTGCAGGAAAGGTAGGAGCAAGCCCTGAGGAGAACCCAGGAAAGAGGGTGCCAGGGAGGGACCAAGGAGGGCCAAGGCCAGGAGGCGGGACAGGCCTGCCAGGATTCGAGGAGCAGCAGGTGGCCAGGGCAACGGGAGAGGGGCTGCTGTGTGGCAGGGGAAGGAAGAGCAGGCAGCTGAGACGATCAGTCCAGAGGGACTCTGCAAACCCACCCTGAATGTCTGAAGCCTATCATCTGCACTTCGCCACGGGCCTTTGATTCCTGACAAAATTCAAATACTCTGCAAAAGCCAGGCAGGAAGCCGAGCTGCTATCAAATATTTACACAGTGGTGTGTCAGTGTTCTCTGGAGTCTCCTAAGAGTCCATTTTGGGTAGGGGAAGGAGAATGACCCCATTAGACAATGAACTTAAGCTGCTGAAGTTGTGTTTGTCACTAACGAAGTGACAAAAATTTTATCTTTAATTTAAATGCCCTCTTTCTTGCTGAACCTTACACTGATTTATCAAACTAAACAGTCAATGAGGGTGGTTTAGGCAAAGGGCTCAGAACAAGGCTTTTGAGCACTGAAAACAAAGTGCACTGATCTTGCCACGGCCAATGTGCAGGCTCCAGGGTTCTCCAGGTCAGTAGTGGTTACACCAGGTCTGGCCTTGGTCCACTCAGACCACCGCGGGGCCACTGTCAACCAAGGCAAAGCCAGCCGCCCAAGTAAGGGAGGGCTCTCCAGGTCAGCTTCAACTCACCTTCCCCTCACAATCCCTCTCTGCTCCTGGTTAGCCACTTACTAGGGGCTGATTATTCTCCTTCTGTACTGACTCTAGAACCCAACCCTCAAATAAAGGCTGCACAGACACCACACACGCCCGTGCCTGCATGTCCTCTCTGACACTGCCAAGTCCTCACCCACTCTCACCCACAGGCCTTCCTGCCTCCAGCTTTCTGGGTCCTCAACCTCCAGAGAGAAGGATTTCACAGAAACCAAGGTCTGATCTGAACCCTCTAACTAAAAGGCCTTCATGGTTCCCCACTGTCAACAAAACATGGTGCAAACGTGACCTGGCCTTCAGCCCCTCTGTGTACTGAGCCCAATCCTATCCCCTCACATCACGCTATGCATGGCAGCTCTGTCTTTCTGCACGTAGTGGGGGAACAAGCCGCACGTATGCCTGCCTCCAAGTCTCCTCATCTTGGTCTGCTTTATGGACTTGCTGAATGATACAAGCCTGTTCCTCTCATCAGTGTTACCCAACCCACAAGTTTGGGGGTTTCCTGGATCTGCCCTTCTCTGTCATTCCCTATGTCAGACTGTTCTTCCTTATCCTAAACATCTCTCAAACATACCCCCCTTCTCTGTCCCCCAGCCCTCGTCTTCATGAGGATTTCTCCGACAGCCTCCTAAACTGTGTTTCCCTGCCTTCACCTTACACTTTCTCAAGCCCTAAGTAATGCAAACATTTCTAAAGCCTCCTAAAATCACTGCCCATGGAGGCAGAGCAAAGGATGCCACACTTGCACAGCCCACACATTTTCCCCTTACCAGCAAAAAATAATGTGGTAATAATAACAGTGAAGAATCACATAGAAGCAAATGTGGGAGAAAGATACATCTTCTTTAGCACAAGGGTATGGATGGCACATCTAAACCTCATACCTGTTTTAAAGTCTAGTTATCAGAACTCTTAAGCCAAAAAACATTCCTGGCATAAATACACATCTCTCCATAGTGCACAGTGAACAACCAACCAAATCATGTTAACTTAATTATGAGAAAGCCAAGGTAACAGTAATTGATAATTATACACCTAGATTCCCAGCAACTAAAAATTGCCACAAATTCAAGACCTCACTGATGTTGCACTGTTAGAGTGCAGTTCCAAGACTGGCAGGAACTCCAGCTGCCTGAGCGTGACCACTGCTGAGCGCAGTGGCAACGCAGCCAGCCTCTACACAAAATAGAGTCATCCAGAAACCTCAGCAGGGCACTAACTTAACACCAATCACATTTCACTAACTTAACAACATCTTTTTAATTATCGGTAGCTAGCCTATAGTCATACCTGAAATTTGGAAGTCTGTGGAATTTTCAGTCTCACACCTATAAGAACTAATAAAAGGACTTGCATATCTGAATCAGATCACTGTCTTTCAGAAGTCTTAGGTGTGCAGACCATGCCTATAGAATCCCAAATCTGATCCAGTAACTCCCTAGTGTAAAATTCTACCATGGTGTTCCACTGCCTTTAGAATAAAATCCAACCCCCTTGGCTTGACCTGGTCCCCAAGGAAGGCCTTGCATGATCTGGCTCCTGGCCACCTTTCAGCACTCATCCCACCCCCCATTGTCCCCCATGCCCTTCACTGCAGGGCCACAGCGACCCTCCTTGTGGTTCTCTGGCATGCCATGCTCCTGCTGACCTCTGAGCCTTCATCTAGGAGTTGTCCAAAACACCCTTGTGCTTTTCTCCCAACCATTCCTTTGGCTTGGCAAAGAAACGCCAAGGACTCGGGGTTTCTTTCAAGACCCATCTCAAGGGTCACACGACTTTCCACTCCCCGAGGTGAGTGAGGCCTGTCTCTGTGCTCCCATGACACTGGGTAATAAACTCCACCACCGCACTCACTGCACTGTACTAAGATCACAGTGTCGTCTGGTATTCCTATGACAATCTCTGCTATAACTCATCAGGCGATCCACCAAACTGGTACCTTAAAACATTTCAAATTCAAGATCACAGAAAAAATGTCTTTATGTGAGGCTGCAGTGCACCAAAAATCCAGTGGAATTTCAGTATTCCCATTAATTACCTTGACAGGAAGGCCAGAGGGCAAAGGGAGTGTCATGACTGAGATGAAATTCAGGTGTGTGCCTTCCTGTCCCCGCCCCCCCAACACACACACACATACACATACACACATACACACACACACAGAGGAGTAAAGCTCACGGCTAAGATAAGGAAAACAAATAGGCTTCAGGATAGGAGTGCGTGTTTAAAAAAGAAAGCTCTACACTAATACATAGCTTTGTTTTTTTTTCCCCTGTAGAATATCAGTCTTTTCTTATACCAGACTACAGCCAAGTTCCATTCATGATTTCCTGAGCTAAAATGTTATTGCACATTTTTAGATCAAAATATGTGGGAGGGAGGGCTACTTGGAGAGTAGCAGGGGGTACTGCAATTTTAGTTGATTACTTACTGGCTATTAACTTATTAAGGTTCCAAATGAGATAGCAGTCCACCTGTGTTCTAGGAGTTGCTATTCCGGGGTTTGGAGGAACAAATCACTCCCCGTTTCATTTTCCAGGATACAATATCCATTCTAAGTACACCTTTGAGAACCTGACAGTTGTTTTACTGCATTTGGAAAATCGAAGTAATTGCAATCTTCCAAGAAAGTCACAAGGGAAGGGGAAAATTGTATCACATGCTGCAACAATGTGACACCAAGAATGCAGTGGACTCTCTGGCTAGATATGGGGCCCAGACCGTGCAGTCCCCTGTATGGGCCATGCTGGGCCTACGGGCTTCATCCAAGAACAGGATGAGGTCACTGACAGGTTTCAAGCAAGGGAGTGAACTGATACGACAAGAATTTGTAAAGACCACTCTGGGTCCAAAGTGATGCTGGAATGGAGGAAGGGGAAGCAGGGAAGCCAGTTAAAAAGCCCTGGCAGTACCCTAGGCCAAGGACAGTGCTGACTTGGACTTAGGGGATGGACATGGGAGAGCAGTGGATGAATTCAAGATCTACTCTAAGATAAACGTTGTTAGGACTTGGTGATTTGGAGGAAGAGAAAGGCGAATATTAACAGACGACTCCTCCGTTTCTGGCTTGAAAAAGTGACTTAACAGCTACGTACCTTAATGAGATAGGGGAAGGGAGGAGGTCTGGAAAGGGGTTATGGTTGAAGGAAGCCAAGAGTTAAAATTTGGACACATTAAGCTTGATGCGCCCATGAGATACCAAGTTTGCTAACTGCTATAAAGGGTATAAAGAGTGGGACAGAGCACAGAGGAGTCATGAGGCCAGCCTCTTTGGTGACCCCTGCCCATCCTCCCCTCATGGTGCTCAGAGGTCCTGCCATTGTGCCAGCTCAAGGTGAAGCACAACCACGTGAGGAACTCACGGGACCAAAAGCAGCCAGGACACATGGAAGTTGCTTCTATGAGGATCCTCACTAACGCAGATCCAGCTTTGGGGCTAAGAAAACCACCACCTTAACAGAAAAATGATGTTTGCATCATACCACAACTGGAGTAAAGTGTGTAGCCTGATATTTTCTTCAATTACAAGCATCTTAATAGGTTTGCTGATTTCTTGATACTGATGTTTTCAAGGACTCCCTGTAAAAAGGTGTTGGTACCTAGTCTTGGGCTCTGACACTTACACCACAGGGAGTACCATCCCGTTTGGCGGATTCTAGGTTAGTCTCCCATAGGAAAAGGTTAATCTAAGGTAGTATCAGATGCAGAGGAATGTCTCGCAACAAAAGACCAGAGAGGATGGCCTATTTTAAGAAAACAATGATTCACTGAAATCACATCCTGTCCTTAATATGCCTCCTTCTAGACTAGAACCTGGTTTCTTCTTATGATGGGTCTATTTTCCAATTTCCTCACCAAAAGAAAAATCAAAATGTCACTTGACAATCTACTTTCTAATTAAAAGTTGAACCATTTTTTAAAAATCACATTTAACTTAAACAATTCCACATAGCAGTAAAGCACCGTGCTGTGCTGCCTGGATTGATAGAACAATTTACAATCACTTAAAAGAGGGAGGGAGGGAAAGAACATCATTAGATACAGCTAGATTAAGTTGACCAAACTCCCGTGTCTTCCAGCTTACTCAGAGTAAGACAATGCAGCATTAATGTAAACTAATTAAATTTCCTGTATTTAAATAAGCCATAACAACAACAAAATTTTCAAGACTGATAGGAAGGTCTCAGGAGGAAGGTATCCGCTTTTTCAAGAAAGCTGCCTGGCCGTGGGCACAGGGTCAGGCTGCATTTCTCAGCAGGCGGCCAAGACTCTCCTCCCCAAAAAGAACACTGAGGGTGGGCAAGAGACAGAGTCCCCAGGTTTTAGGGTGCCAGCAGTTTGCCATGGCTTCCAAAGGGAAGGACCAAGATGGTACAGGGAGAGAAAAACCGAACTCCATTCACATTGGCTCATGACCTTAAGCAAGACATTGAACTTCTGAGCTTATTTGCTGACTTTGGACATGAGAAGTTACCTCTTACCCCTGCCTGCTTCTCAGGATTGGAGGGAGAAGAAAACAAATATAGTAGAACACTGCTGGTTACTGTTAGGTAGGAAGCGCTGAGACAAGTCTTTCAGGAGGATGGCAACCAACAAAACTGATAAAATTAATAAGAAACATCTTTGCTTTTGTGCAGTAAACAATTTGAGAAAGGGAGCTGACTTGTTCATTTCAAGCAAAAAGGTCCGAGGCAGTGAGGGGGGTTAAGAGACAACCGTCCACTGGTTGAAACAGCCTGGAGAATCATACGGAGGAGGGGGTCTGCCGTGCAGCAGACAGGAGGAGCCACAACCACAGTGAGACCAAACCCCACCTCGGGCAACCCCTATTCAACACCAGCCACAGGGAGGCGGAAGCAGGCTAGGAGCTGTGCTCCCATGGCCAGTGGCTTACTGTTCTGCCTGTCACCTCCCTTCCCTATTCTGGATTACTTCTTTTCACATGGGCCCAAATCGCCCATGAAAAAGAAGAAGCAGATACAAAAAGCTTTGCTGTTAGCTTGACTTCACCAGTAGCCAAAAAGCAAAGGACAACTAGGGAAGATTAGAAGACAAATGCTCAAAGAACAGAATCAATTTAAGAGTGATTTCTAGCACAGGCCCTACCAGGGAGGAATGGGGAGGTACAAAGCAGACCCACAAAGGAGCTGACCTCTAGGAGGGAATGTCAGCCAACAAGCCTACTGTGTCCCAGGCACAATTCGGATATGCCCTGAGGAGCTTACTGGGAAAAACATGCAAAGAGGCAACTATCATGAAGCGTGGGAGCAGCATGGTGGTGGGCAGGGTCCAGGAGGACCCTGAACGCTAAGAGAGAAGAACGTTGAGCAGTCGAGGAGGGCCAATGTAACGAATGTCATAAGAAGGAGAAGGTTAGGGGGTCACAGCAGAGAAGTCACTGCCAGCCAGGAGGCAACCTGAAGAGGCTTCACTTCCAGGGAGACAGCATCTGATAAAGGTCTTGAGGGATGAATGGGAACTTGGCCAGGCAGAAGAGAGGTAAAATATTACAAACCTCGGCATATTTGAGGAATGACAGAGCAGTAATCTCTCCCCAAACATGAGTTTCCCTTATAAGAGAATTTTTTTACCTTTTCTTCAACTTCAAGAACTGTGTTTCAGTAATTTCAGCAAACTGATTCCCAGTACAGGTGACTTGAGTTACTCCTGTTGAGAAATGAGAAGAAAACGTATAATAGGCGCTTGGAGGGGGAGGGGTTATCCCTCCACAGACCCCTTTTTTGGGATACCCCCCAACCCATGCTGAGAGGGCAGTCACACGCCTCACCCAAAACTGACTGGCTCAGGGACAGACACTTGTCACTGTCAGCTGCTCTGCTCCAGAGAGAGCAAGCGAGTGAGCTAGAGAGACAGATACACAGACACAGAAACACACACACACACACACACACACACACAAGACGAGCAGGACCATGCAGCTCTTGAGTCAGAGGGGCCTTCCCACGCTCATTCCCAGCAGGGCGTCAAGCTTTGCTCCCTGCATTCCTGAGATTCCCACAACCACCTCTGCTCACCTAAGGTGGCTTGAGAGCATTTCTGTTCCTGCAGCCAAAAATCACTGATTTAGAGATGAGAGACTCAGGGTTGGGACTAGAAAAAGACACAAAAGTGGAGGGTGAAGGAACAGAGGCTTCGAAACTAAAGCCTTGGGAAAAATAAGATGAGAGAAAGTGACCTGGGCCTCTGAAGTACTGTCCCACAGGAAGAGGGAGGTGTGAGAGCAGGGAGTAGCGCAGACAAGCAGTTCATAAACGCTCAGTGGAATCCGAAGCCAAGATTAAGGCCCAGACACTGGGCAGAAGGGGCTCTTAATATGGGCATTATCCATAACAAAGCAAATGGGTAAGAATTTCATTGAAAACATAAAGGTGGGAGGCTCTGAAAAGTGTCTATAGCTGGGTAATAGTACAATGCCTATCATTACTAACATGAGTACAATTAACTCAAAGATAAATCTTGGTTTACTGTGCTGTCTTTTCTTTCTTTTTTTGGTCTTAAATAACAAACATTTCTTGCGAAGCTCAGCTGGGTGTTTTTTCTTCTGGTCTTGCCTGGTTTACATATGTGGCTACAGTCATCTGGTGGCTCAACTAGATGGTCTCAGATGACTTTGCTCATGTGTAAATGATTAGTACTGATTGCTCATGCTGCCTTTTTATTCTACTTTAATGAATATAAACATTTTTTTCCTGAGAGCTTCAAAGATTTATGCCTAACCTCTATCCTTGCCACATTTTTCCATTAGTTGAGTTGGTTGATCAAGAATTCACCTACCGTGGGGATTCAAGAACCTAGCCTCTTCTAGCCCCTCCTACCAGGGAGCAATGATTTTGGTGAAGTTCACAGACTTAAAAGGGAGGGAGGGTGGGGAGACAGAACTGGAAAGGAGAAAGGAGTCGGTTCTTCATGGGCCATGAATGCCAAGTTAAGGAGTCTGGACTTTATTTAAGCAGTGTAAGAGTCAAGGTGACTTTAGTCTAGTCCATATTCTCTAAGAGATAATTATCATTCAGAAAATATACAGCTAAAACTGGTCTCCAGAAAGAAAATATGACCCAAACCACAAAGACTAAAAAGTCAGCTGGAAATTAAGTTGACAGCAAGCCATAACCTCTATCTTTGACAGGGTCCCTTGCTTGCTGCTATTGGCTCATTAGCTACAGCGAAGGTCTACAAGTTTCCCCTGGTTTCTGGGCTTCTGAGCAGCTCAGCACTCCAGGGGCTCACTGGAGCATCAGCCTTCAATGAACAGGGTACAAAGAGTGACTGGGACAGCAGCTGGCCTACAGAACAGATGAAGGGCAGCCCTCCTGTCTGCTCACCCGACTCCTGGCCTGTCTATCCATTCCAGGCAGCAGAGCCGTCTGTTGCTCTAATCCCAGCCCTACCACTTCCTCTCTGTAGGCCCCAGTTTCCTCATCCATAAACCATGGGAGGGAGACTAGACCAGTGGTACTCAAAGGGTGGTGTGCAAACCAGTGCATTCCTCCAACTCTGCTGCCGGTTCATAACCAGGTAAGTACAGAAATTAAAAGTACTTAGAAGCTTTTATAGCAGTACGATAGATACTGCTATACAGTCACGCATGTGATCAGTGGAACTACTTTGAACAGGGCACAGACTGGTTTATGAGTTTCCTGAGGCTGCTGTAACAACTTACCACAAACTGGAAGGCTTAAAACAATAGAAATTTATTCTCTCACAGTTCTGGAGTCAGAAGTCTGAAAAGAAGGGACAGGCAATGCCATGCTCCCTCTGGAAGCTCAGGGGAGAATCCATTCCTCGCCCCTTCCAGTTTCTGGTGGCTGTTGGCATTCCTTGGCTTGTGGCCACATCATTCCAATGTCTGCCTTCTCCTCTGTGTGTCAAATCTCCCTCTGCTTTTCTCTTGTAAGAACATTTGTAATGGCACTCAGGGCCTACCAAATAATCCAGGATGATCTCCTCAACTCAAGATCCTTACTTATTCACATCTGCAAAAACCCCTTTTTTCAATTAAGGCAACATTTACAGGTTCTAGGGATTAGGACATAAGTATGTCTTTGGGGCCACCATTTAGCCCACTACAACGGGTTTGGGTCTTGCTGAATTCATGTGTGACCAGCTACACATGGTGTACACTGTACATTCCTATCAGTTACCCACTGAGGAAAAAACCACCACCACCTTGTGTTTCCAAAAGACTGAACAGCAGTGGACCAGATGACCTCTGATGTAGTAGGTCCCTTTGGGCAGACACACCCTAGACTCCTGCTCTTCCTCTATAGCCCAGAGGCCTGAGCTGGACAGGACCAGACTGCAATGGGCACCCACCAGGAAAGGAAAGCAGGTTAGCAGGTGGCAGGGGTACAAAGTGCAGCTGCAGAGTGTTCCCTCAGCCGTTCCCAGAGCTGGTCTCCCAGCTCATCTGGCAGGCAGTGCAGGAGCTACCCCCTCCCCACTCCATCCTCCTGTCCCTTACGTGGCTTTAGTGGTAACGTGATTAAACTGATCCATTTTCTGTTCAAGTGTCTCCTTCATCCCATCAAACGCTCAGAGTTTTAAATGTTCAAGTTTGAGAACAGAAGCAAAACTATTATTGAAATCCTTGTATATCTAGCATTGCCCTGCTATTGACATATCCTCTCCCCCAACACTCCTCCCTCTTAACCTTGAAAACACTCAGGAATTTTCCAGGCTTCATAACAGAATGGAGAAGGTACTTGGAGACTTGTCAAAGCAAGGATTTCATTTTGCATTAGAGGTTTTCTTGCCTTGCCAGAATACTCCTTACTAAAGAAACCACAATGTTGCTGTTACATTTCAACCTTAAAGGCCAGACTCTGTCAAAATACCTGAGAATGTTTAGAAAGATAATACTCAATAACAGGTATGGCCATGGTAAAACAGGCACATTTATCATTCAACCAGTGGTAGGAGTATAATAGGCACAGTCTTTCTGGGAAGCAGTTTAGCAAATTCTTATTAAGTGGCTTAAAATTATACACACGCTTTGATGTTGTAATTCCATTTTCAGAACTCTACACTAGGGAATGAATCTGAAGTAGAACAAAACTTAATGCTCAATGATATCCACGGCAGTGTTATATATGAGATAAAAAATTGGAAAGAAACAGCCAACAAAAGGAAACAATTAGATAAATTATGGTAAATTCATAAAGAAAATCCTATGCAGCCATTAAAAAGACATTTGACAAAGAATTGTTAATAAAAGTAACAACTACCATAATAACAGCTAATCCTTACATAGGCCAGGCACTATCCTCAGCTTTTTAGGTATTTTATGTAGATTAATCCTTTTAATCCTCATACCAACTCAAGGAGGTAGGTACTGTCATTCCCATTTTACAGATCAGAAAGTGGAGGCACCAAGAGTTAAGACACTTGCTCAAAGTCATCGTGCTAGTAAAAGATGGCACTGGAATTTGGGCCACACAGTCTGGCTCCAGAGTCCAGCTCTTAAACCCTGTGGGATGTTGAATAACGGCCCCAAAGATGTCAGGTCCTACCCCTGAAATCTGGAAATGTCACCTTATATGGAAAAAGGGTCTTTGCAGATGTGACTAAGAATCTTGAGATGAAGAGATATTCTTGATTATCTGGGTGGGGCCTAAATGCAAGTGTCCTTATAAGAGAGGTGGACTGCACACATACACGAGTAATGTGAAAACCAAGACAGATAGTGGAGGGATGGAACTTCATGCCAAGGAATGCCAGCAGCCACCTAGGCACAGAAGCTGGGAGGGCAAGGAATAGAACGGATTCTCTCCTGGAGCCTCCAAACAGAGCACAATCCTGCCTATCCCTTGATTTCAAACTTCTGGCCTCCAGAACTATAAGAAAATAAATCTCTGTTGTTTCAAGCCACTCAGTTTGTGGAAATTTATTACAGCATCCACAGGAAACTAATACAAGTCCCTATTCTGTGCAGCTCTCAACACAAGAAAAAGTATTCATATGTTACATGGAAAAAGTAGAAATCAAAATTTGTACACAATGATCTTAAGTGTATGAAAATATATGCAAAATACAACAAAATGTTTGTAGTGATTATCTCTGAATAGAATTATGAGTAATTTTTAGCATTGTGCCTTTTGCTATTTTTCCAAATTTCTACAATTAGTACGAATTATTTTTACAAAGAAAAGAAAGCTTTTTTTTAAAATTAGCAATTCACGATATTTCTGCAACTCTAACTCAATCAAAAAAGATTAGAAATCAAGAGGTCCAAAACTCCCTGAGAACTTCCCTAATTCAATTTCAGAGCCAACACTGGAAAACTAAGCAACCAAGATGCATGCCATTCTCTCTGCTTAACCCTTGGTCTCCAGAAAGCCTGTTAGTTTTTAGACTCTGGCAGGAACATGACATGGTTGAAGAAGTTTCAGGCTTTGATGTGAGAGGATAACCTGAGAAGGTAAATGTTTTCCTGCCTATCTACCCACACAAGGGGGTAATGGGAGATTTTTATGCATTCCCAGAGCTCATCCAGCCCAAAGCCTGTGGCCAAACACCAAGAACCAAAAGCATCAGTTAATAAATATGTAAATGTTTGATTTCTCTATAGGTGACCTCACAGAATGAAACATCAAATTAAACACCAGCCAAATCTTCTTTAAAAAGTCCTGACTCCAAGGCTACTCTGTCACAAAACCCTCCTGCTGTCATCTGTCCAGGCAGTCACAAGACCACAGGCCAATTTTACTGTATCAACATCAGGCCCTTTGATTAAATATATTCATATAAATAGTGTATTAACATTTTCTCCAACATGTGGGCAAGTACTGGATCAAAACAGAAAATAGGATGGGTTTTTCTGTTTTACATGGAGAAGAAGGGAAGAGTCATTGGTTCCCTCCAAAATAGGGCCAGTTCAGAGCAGGGGTGCAGGAAATGCATGTCAAATTATTTTATTCAGTCACCCTGTGTCCAGTGCAGTAAGTTACAGGGTTTGTCCTATAGTCCTAGGCCTTTCTAAACACATTTATGCATTCTTCATTCAGCCAATCAACACATGCAAACACCTACTATGTACCAGGCCGTAAGAGAAGGTTGTCTCATATTTTAAAAAACCATCCATTCAACATGTTACACTCTTGGATGATTCAGTTGGGCAAATGGTCAACATCTTTACTCATCTTCATCAGTCGTTTGGGTCACAGCGGTGCCAGCAGTGACAGAGTGCTGACAGAAAGACCTAAACAGGCCTGGCAGAACTTTGAAAATCGGCAACACAAAAAACAAATGATTTAGCACTGTGCACCTTCCTGCATATATTCACATGTCACTTGCAATTTCAGTGATTACTTGACAAATGCTATATCTCTCACTTAATCATCCACTCCATATAAAGAGTATATTAATATTTCCCCAACTCTGTTTTTTGTTTCACTTGCCACTGTATTCTCACACCTAGCAGTGTCTAACTTTAAGAGGTATTCATTAAATATATGAGGTATAAATTAATGCAACTATGAACACAGGTCATTAATTTTCTCATCTGTAAAAATGAAGAAGCCAGGCTACATGATTATTTCCCAAGGAAAATTCCAAGGAACCTAATCCTATGAGTTATGGCAAGAAAAGAAGGTTCACAAGTTATTCAGCTTGGGAAATATTACATCCTGTGGCCTCCCATCGCCTTTAAAGGTTCACAATGCACATTATACAATAAGGGATCTTGGAAGTCCTTCGATTAAAAACCTGTTTGAGCATTCCCAAGTCTAGTTAACCATAGATACTCTTTCATCAACACTTACTGATACCACAGAGAACCAATGTTCTAAGGAAACCCTAGGAATGCTAACCCAAACTCTTCATTTGTTCAAAAAACACTTATGAGATGATGATGATGATGATGAAGATAGCTGACATTTAATGTGTGATTACCTTCGCCAGACACGGTACTTGGTGCTCCTGCCACCAAGATAAATATGAACCTGGTTCACAGTCTACAGTCAACTAGAAGACACCACTGCACACACTATTATGACTAGTATTAGCTGGATACACACACCCCTATACATGTACACATGTGTGTTCATATGCACATATATGTGTCTATATGTGTGTATATGCACACATGCACAGGGACGGAGGGGAGGTGGTGGTGAGGATGAGTGTTCCAGGCCGAAAGGGCATGAGCCAAGATACAGAAGCAAGAGAGTCTAGTGCACGACGATGAATGATGAGCAGTCTGGTCTTACCCAGTGGTTTTCAAAGTGTGGCCCAAGACCCTTTCTGAGGGTCCTACAAGGTCAAAACCATCTTCAACTGTGTTGACCTTTGCACTGATGGCACAAAAGCAATAGCAGGTAAAACTGCAGGTGCCTTTAACATCAAGGCAATGGCATCTTACTGTATTGTAGTCATTGTATTCTCCACTGCCACACACATACAGTTCTTTTTAAAGTCAATTTCACCTAAGAATGTCCTTGATGAAGCAGTAAAACTTATTAACTTTATTAAATATCAACTCTTGAGTAAACATCTCTTTCATACCCCATGTGACAAAATGGTAAGCACTCATAACGCTTCTGCTGCAGGCCAAAGTATGATGGTTGTCAGGAAGAAAAAGCACTTGTGTGACTAAGCTGCTGTTTTTCATAGAACATCACTTTTACTTGAAAAAAATGACTGACAGAAAAACCACAGTTATTCAGATTTGGGTATTTATAAACATTTTGTCAAAAATGAATACACTGAGCCTATTACTTCAAGGAAAACTGGCAGTGTTTGTTGCTACAGATAAAATTTGAGCTTTCAAGCAAAACTTAAAATTTTATAAAACTTGTATCCACCATTGTGAGCTTTAAAGCATCCCAATACTTAAAGACTTTTCAGATGAGAATGTTAGTGACATTAACAAATGTGGTATTTTTATATTTTTCTAAGTGGTGACATTAATATATTTTGGTATTTTCCAATTGACTAATGCATGATATTACAAATGATGCACAAAAGATCCTCTCAAAGTGCATGATAGGCCAATAGACTTCAACGTAACAGAGTATGAGAAGTTCACTGACGTAGTTTCAGATGCCACGTTGCAACAAACCTTTAAGAAATTACTGCTGGTTAAGTTCTGATATAGTTTCAAAATCTATCTGCAATTAATTGAAAAGGCTATTAAAATATTCCTGCCTTTTCCAACTATATATATCTGTGCAAGGCTGGGTTTTTTCCATATAGTTCAACCAACACAGCATATTGCAACAGAATGAATGCAAAAGCATTCATGAGACTCCAGCTGTCTTCCATTAGGGCAGACATTAAAGAGATCTGGAAAAAAGTAAAACAATATCACTCTTCTCACTAAATGTTTGTGTTTTGGAAATATTTTTCAGTTAAAATGTCACTTATTTTATCATGTAATGGGTTTACTGTTATATTTAAACAAGTTCAATAAATATTTTTAAATCTTTTCAATTTCAATTTCTAATATAGTAAATATTGCTAGATACAATCTACATAAACAAAAGCTCTTTGGGGAATCTCACTAATATTTAAAACTTATATAAAGGGATCCTGAAACCACAAGTTTGAGAACCATTGGTCTAGTGCAGCGGGGCCAGGAAGCTGAGGTGAGGAGGCAGGAGGGAGAGGGCACCAGTGGTCTCAACACCGTGAGCGGCGTTCAGAACTGATCACACAAAAGCCAACGAAGGGTGCCGAGCACCAAATAGTGTGGACAGGTTTGCCTTTTAGAAAGAGCAAGGACTCCATAAAAGTGCCCTCTGCTCTGTGAACTTATGATTCTGAAAACAATGGTACGATGGGAAGTCAAACTGCAGGGCATTGAAGGTCCATTATTACAACCTAAAAAATGAATTACACATTTCTGTAAAAGAGAAGGAACAGAAAAATATTAAAATTTAATGACGGCAGAAAGAAGAAAAGCAGGGTTTTGCCAAATAGACTTGCAACTAAATGGGATTCTGCAAATTGAGGGAAATCATCAGTAACAAAGTGCAAGGCTTTAAACTTCTAAAGATGCCAAAATCAAGATGCATTTCAGGCAAGTCTGGAAAATAAAAATAAAGGAGTCAGCAAAGAGCAATAAACTGCAGCAGTAAAGACAGAAAACGGATGCAGCCCAGAGAAGAAAAACAGAAGCATTTGGAAATAAAAAGAAGTAGCGAGGAAAGGAAATCAGCTACTATTACCAGAGCGCGGACCCTACCCAACTGGCATGCAGTCCACCAGTGAGGATGGAAACACCTCCAGAGCCAAGGAGACCCCTGCAGAGCCTGGACAAGCAGACCTCCTGAGCAATGATCTCACCTAGGAAAGTTGGGTGACACCCATCAAGAACAGCAACCATATAAAATAGACAAAAGATAACTATTAAAACTTGCTCTCAAGGAGCTTAGGAACAGCCATTATTTCCTAAGTCAAAGGGTAGTTGTACCCAAAAAAAAAACAAAACAAAAAACAAAAACAGAAAGACATCCTATGGAGAACTCCAAATGGAAGACCTTGGTAAGTTTCTCAAACTCACTGGCCCTCAGCTTCCTCTTCTGTGAAATGGGGAGTCCACCACCTACATGACAAGGTTGGTGGGAGTGGAGGGAACGCACCATGGACACTGTGAGCACAGTTCTGCACAGGGCAGATGCTCAATAAATGAAGGCTGCAATTATTATCACATAGTGACCACTTCAGGGCCCAAGCTGAATCTAGAGATGTCACTGCACTAACCCAGGCCTGAAAGTTCTCCAAGGTCAAATATCAAGGTTTTAACAATCACCAGTGTGTGAAGGTAGAGAAGGAATTTGAATGGCTTTGGCCTGGGGATATACTCAGCTCAGCTGATGCGAGAACTGCCCTTGACCAACCAAGCCCAGCAGCACGCATGGCAAAGGCAGCTGTCAAGCATGAGGACACCCAAGTAAGAAGAGATTAAAAAAAAAACAAAAACCCCAAAAAGCCAACACTGCTCTCCCAGGTACCCTTCACACACTATTTATCCCCCATTGTCACAATCAGCCCAGATATAGCGTGTACGCTGTCACCACCTTCTCTGGCTCTCGGGTCCAGGAATGCTTCACCAGACCACACTGCCCACCCACGAGGCCTGACAGTCTGCCCAGCAAACAGCTCCTCATCTGGCTACAGCAGGGCACTGAGCATCCACCAGATTAAAAGACAAAAAAACAAAAACAGGAAAACCCACTCAGATTTTAACCCACCCATAGAAATAAACATGTCCAATTAAAGAAATGCTTTCTAGCATTCTAATGAGACGAGAAGAGAGTAAGGACTATTTTACTGGGGATAGTCAATTCAGCCAAAAATGAGACTCTCCACTTTCTCCACCTCCCACAGCTAATGGAACAAGCACTGACTGATGTGCCAGACGCTGCCCTGGAGCTGAGGATGTGAGCCAGCCTACGCACCCCTGCCCCCGGACAGACATAAAGTGAACAAGGAACTACAGCAGGTCCTACGATAATGTCCTTTCAATCAACGTCATTTCATTGTAATGTTGATGAGGAAAAAAAAATTGGATTCCCAGCCCAGGCCACTGTCTGTGGAGTTTGCACGTTCTCCCCGTGTCTGTGTGGGTTTTCCCCAGGTACTCCGGTTTCCTCTGGCATCCCAAAGATGTGCACATTAGGTGAACCAGCATGTCTAAACTGTCCCTGTCTGAGTGTGGGTGTATGTGAGCGTCCTATGATAAAACGGTGTCCAGCAGGGAGAAGTGCTGATCACCCGCGACCCTGAACTGGAAGAAGCAGGGTGGAAAATGGAGAATGAATACAAATTATTGTCAAATAAAAATTCATTAAGTGTAAGATAATCATACAAATGCACGACAACAAACAATATGGTACAAAAAGCACTCAGCAAGCCTGCTGTGTTTGTGATTGACTGTTTTTGAACCACGTGACAGTGGGAGGTGCTCCTTACAAGTTTCACTTTGTGAACATTTATTCCTTAACTTAACCCACCACCACGATCACCACCATCACTCACTGATCCACCAAAAACTGGGTAAATGATGATCTTACCTGGTCTTATTAATTTTTCTTAAATGTATGTATAGCTCCCACTTATTTCAACGTTTAATATCAAAAATGTTTCAGATCCTTATTTTTAGAAGTTTGGTGATGTTATTGTGCCAGAAATATGCCATAGGAACTTAACTCATATTTATATCAATTAATTCGCCTTTGGTAAAATTGGTTTTGTTATACATCATTTTGCCTGAAGTCAGTTTCCAAAAACCTATCAATGACATTAAATGAGGACTTACTGTACAGTCATGTGCCACATAATGACATTTCTGTCAATGGAGGTCTGCATATACACAGTAGTCCCATAAGATTATAATGGAGCTGAAAAATTCCTGTTGCCTAGTGACATCCTAGCCATCATAAAATCATAGCACAATGCACTACTCATGTGTTTGTGGTGATGCTTGTATAAACAAACCTACAGCACTTCCAGGCATATAAAAGTGTATAGTAATGTCCTAGGCCTTCACATTCACTCACCACTCAGTGACTGATCTACAGCAACTCCCAGTCCTTCAAGCTCCATTCATAGTAAGTGCCCTCTACAGGTGTATCATTTTTTATCTTTTATACCATATTTTTACTGTGCCTTTTCTATGCTTAGATATGTTTAGATACACAAATACAGTGTTACAACTGCCTGCAGTACTCAGTATAGTAACATGCTGTACAGGTTTGCAGCCTAGGAGCAATAGGCTATATAACCTAGGTGTGTAGTAGGCTATACCATCTAGGTTCGTGTAAGTACACTCTGATTTTTGCACAATGGTGAAATTACCTAACGACATTTTTCAGAAAGTATCCCTGTCTTTAAGCAACATATGACTGTGTATCTTTATGGATATACTTAAGTGCTATGAACTTGCAGTACAGGGTTATGTGGGGGCAGGTCATGAAAGAGCCTACCTAGGACTGAGAAGTCACAGGAGCACATGCAAAGGCCCCAAGGTCTTTCAAAGCCTGGCACACTTAGAAGCTGAAAGGCCAGTGGAGCAGGAGTATAGTCAACATGTGAAGAGCAGGGAGTCTCCTGAGAGGCAGGGAGAAACCAGATGATGCAGAGCCTTGTGACCACACAAATCTTACACTCTCCTAAGAGCTGGGGACCCCTCGATAGGGAAGAATCTCCAATTTGCATTTTATAAGGTTATTGTGGCTATAGTGTGGAAGTCTGGAAAGGATAAGAATGGATACACAGAGGTCTGTGAAACAGAAACTTCCAAACATTTTTTTTTAAAACCACAACGCAGAGAGTAAGACACTTTACTTTGCAACCCAGTACACATACACACATGTGCATGCATGCACATTGGTACACACAGTCTATAAGAGGCAGGCACCAGCATGGGCTAGAGCCCTAGCATTCTCTTTGACCCTGGGCCAGCTTCTCAACTTCTCTGAGCCTCAGTTTCCTCATCTGTAAAACAAGGATAATAACAATGGTACCTACTGTATATGTTGTTGTGGGGAATAAATAAGTCAATATACATAAAAGCCTTAGCAGTGTTAGCCTTTTTCTGTAAAACTATTATTATATACAAATGCACAAAATAAAACTCAACCTTACTACATGCAATGTAATTTAATGTTTTTCATTCTACTACTTTTTCTTTTTTTTTTTTCTAATGCTAGAAAAGACCCCCTAAATTTCAGAATTCAGTAACATGGGTCATGACCCACAGTTGGAGAAGATGGCTTAGACTTGGGCAATGGCAATGGAGGAGAGAAGCGGAGGGCCTGGAGGTATCAAAGATGTTCTCAAGCCTCTGGGTTGATGATGGTGCCATTTTTGAGATGGGGAACCCAGGAGGAGGAGCAGGTTTTAGTCTGCAGAAGACGACGACGACTAGACTTCTCAGTCTAAACTTTCTCTTTCAGTCTAGACTTTCTGCCTGGAGGAGGATTTGGGTGGAGGTGACAAAAGGAACCTTCAAACACTTTCCCAAGCAGGGCACTATACAGAGAGATTTCACATCAGAACCATCGTTATTAATAAAGGATGCATTTGCCCAGACTATGCTCAGTGAGGTGGACAGCCTTCATGAACCCAGCATGGCAGCAAGTGGCTGATGGAGGACTCAGGGATTTGGGGCTCCTGCCAAATGTCTTTCCCTATCCGACCAATATAAAGCACTGATCACATTTAATTAGAGTCCCTTTGCCCATCTGTTTCGTCTACTAACCAAGCTGCTTCAGGGCAGGGACCACCCTGCTTTATCAATCTTTCTGTTCCCCAGGCCTCCCTAGCACACCACCCTCCGTGCTGCCTGTAGTAGATGCTCAACAAAGTGCTCAACAAACACCCATGGCACAACGTGATAAAACTCCTGAGAAGGCTATTTACAGCGTAGAAAATCAAAATTAGGTGGAGCAAATGAGAGGAAAGGAGGCAGAATCTGTTAGGAGACTTCCCATCATTTAAGGATGTGGGCCAACAAAAGGCAAATGGTTCACGGCAAAAATGAGTCTGCAAAGAAAATGTTAAACTCTGGAATGTGCAATAGGCCTAGAACATCATTATAATGATCAGAAACACTAAGCAGGACTGGGAAGAATTCAGGAAGACAGGAACAATAACAGGAAAAATGAGGCTATACACACATACGTGCACACCCACACAAGTACCAGTAAAATTTGGTCTCTTCCAAAGATCACCCTAAATGGTTAATTCTGGATATCACTTCCCTTGCTACATTTTCCCATCAGCTGTATGCCTTCTCCAGGAAGCCTGCACATTTCCAGTCCTCTGCCATCCTCCACAGCCCAGCTGCCTTGTATGTCACCTCTTTTTTCTATATGTTCATGACTTATTTCCGCCTACAGACAGGAATGGTGTTACATACCTTCTTACCCACTCCACTCTCACCCCTTGCACACAGAAGACACCCAACAGTAGTTGATTGATTTTTATATTGATGTTGGCATTAAATACCAAATTCAAATTCATATTTTCTAGCCACACACCCTTTAGTTGCAAATGGTTACTGAAGTTACCATTTTTAATAGTAACAGCTACATTTGTTCAGCACCTACCATAAACCAGACATAGCTAAGGACTTTAAACACATCATCTCCTGTAATCCCCAATCTGCAGGGTTAGGATTATTATTCCCATTTTACAGATGACACGATTGAAGCTCAAAGCGGCAACACAGTTTAGTAAGTGGTAATACTGGCATTCAAACCCAAGGCACTTAAGTCCAAAGCCAAATAAATATGCAATTACTCTAAAATTTGAGCACCATTATCCCTGGCACAGAGACATGAAGAACAGCCCATCTCACTTGGAAGGCCGTACTCTCTGCTCCCCAGGAAATAATTAAGACTCAACTCAGAGAAAGCTTTTTTTAGGCTTGGAAAGGCCATAATTTATCAAGAGCCATTCATTCATTTTCTACAAACACATAGATCAGGTCAAGCAACTTTGTGATTTTAAAAAAAGGAACATGCTAATGGCACAGAACATGCTAATGACATCATTTGGTTCTGAAAGAATGTTTAATTTATGGTAAGAAAAGCAAAGATGTTCAGAACAATCGAATCATTAGTGTCAGGTAATTAATAGAATATAATAATCACGAAATTTTTAATGGCCTCCTTACCTCCTATGTTACAGTCCTCCCAAGCTTTCATGTACATTATTTCACTGGATCATCTCAGTAACTGTGAAGTGATTACTGGTACCCCGTTGTACATCAGGAAAACACGAGAGTCAGAGAAGTTCAGGGAGATGGGCTTGATGCCTCTGCGCCTCTCCCCAGCCCTAACCTGGGTGTTAGGATGGCAGGAACAAGGATAGCAGCCAGCAGCTCTCTCCAGAGACACCTATCCATCAAACCCTCTCCCCTCCACAGTCTGACCCCCTTTTAACGCTTGATCTGGCTGAGGGGTCCAAAAGCAGTAAAACTGGTCCTACGCTTTTCCTTTGTAATTTCTACACGGGAGGCTGCTTCACATTCACTTTGGTATACAACATCCAGGTACTAATGTCTGTAGAAACAGAGGGGGGGAAAGGCCCCATTTTAACATCCTATTTATTACATGGCTGCAATTACTGCCTTGGATTCTCTTGAGACATCCAGGTCCTCATAATAAATTCTTCCTTTTACCTAAAAAACAAACCAAAACCTCAGGGAGAGCCTGACTGGCCCAGTCAGGTCAAGGAGGACTAAGAACCAAGAACCAAGCCTGGCAGGTCCCAAGAGTGGATGGGGGAAAGGTAGTACCCCAGAAGAAGGGGGGGTGCCAGTCCCTAAAGAAGGAAGGGGAATCAGGCAGATTAAATAAGTGGAAATCCTACACACACAACCGCTAAGCCCTGCTTTTCAGATCCCAAGTACAATGATCTTTCTTCTTTCTACACCACAGCTGACATTATTTGGGCACTAAATTGTGAAGCACCGACAGTAAAGAACCACTGGTACATAATAAGGTACTAATTGTGCAGTAAAGACGTTTGGTGCAAACAAAATTAGAAAGGAGAGAGACCAACATACCCATTGACATCCAAGCAATATCCTAAAATTAGAGAGCTCTGCTCCACAATTGTGCGCTAAGAAGTAAAACTATTTCTTTACCAGTGAAAGTCAGACTCGCCTTCCCTGCCTCACCGCCCGCCCTCCTCCCCGACAGTTAAGGATGGAAGCCTATCCTTAGGTCCAGGTTTTCTGAGTCCTCTTCTCAGCTGCAGGGTTCATCTGGGCCCAGGTGATGATAAAGTCCTTTCTTCCAAGAAAGCAAGCAGGAAATCAGAAACACAAAATAAGCCTACGAAGGTGAACACAGTAGCTCAGTTTCCTGCAAATACTAGAGGGCTGACAAAGAGGGAGGTGCACCTCAGTGTGTGTTGACCACTCATTCACAAAGCCAGTTCCAGAATGAGACCTCCCAAGCACAGTACAAAGCAGGGAGCCCAGGAAGGAAGTGGCACACCCCATGCCTGCTGTGTTAAGACTGCCACAATTCGACTGGTTTTGTTCTTCTCCAATTTAACCAAACTCTTAATTGAGCTCTCACTGTCCGCCAGGCACTATTCTAAGTGCTTTTCAAATATCGTTTGTTGTAGTTGGTAGAAGTCAGCTCTCACTAGCTTCACTGGCTGCACATGGTTATGGCAACTTCTAAAAGGAATCTAGAGAACAGGCATTTTAAAAATTCTTTTCTCCAAGGTCTGACCTAAACCTAGATGGCTGAAATCAACCCCAATTTCTCTAGTCTCCCTGAGTCCACTTCATTCTCTCCTTTCACAGGCCAGAGATGAAGGTTAATATTTATTAAGCATTTACAATGTGCCAAGCACTTTATATCCTTTATCTCACCTGATTCTCATAGCAACCCTAGAAGGTAAGGCTTTTAAGCCCTCTTTACAAAGAGGAAACAGGTTAAGAGAGGGGAGGCAACCTGCCAGGCCAACTTGCCCACTGGCCGAGTGACCAGTCAGATCCCAGCCCAGCCAGCTGCCTCCACACTCCCGTCACGTACCCGCACTGGAGTACCTCACTTAAGAACAACTCTTGTATGGTCTCCCTGGAAAAGCCTCCTTTGGCAAAAACACATGGCTGCCCCTTCAATTTTTTTTTTTTTTTTGGGGTGAAAGCCACAGAGCAGCAGTTCAGTTTCCTGCAAATACTAGAGGGGCACTTAGCCATTTTAAAGTATATAATTCAGTGGCATTTAGACATTCACAATGTTGTGCAACGCCACCTATATCTAGTTCCAAAACATTTTCATCACCCCGAAAGAAAATCAGTACCCACTAAGCAGTCAGCCCCCACACTCTCTTCCCCCCAGCCCCTGACAACCACCCATTTGCTTTCTGTGTCCATGGATTTACCTATTCTGGAGAGTTCATATAAATGGAATCATACAATATGTAGCCTTTTGCGTTTGGCTTCTCTCACCTGTAGCATGTTTTTCAGGTTTATTCTGGTTGTAGCATATATCTGTGCTTAATTCCTTTTAATGGCTGATTAATATTTCATTGTATGGACACACCACATTTTGTTCCATTGATGTATACTTGGATTGCTTCTACTTTTTGGCTACCTTTACTATGAACATTCCTGTAAAAAGATTTGAGTCCCTGTTTTCAATTCTTTTGAGTATACACCTAGGATGGAATTGCTGGGTCTTATGGTAATTCTGTGTTTAACTCTTTAAGGAACCATAGCCCCTTTAAAAATTTTTTTTAATTTGAAATTCTACAAAGAAAAGCCAAAAGGAAACTGAAAGCAAAATGCAAAACCACAGTGAAATCAAAGTAGTTTAAAAACCTATTTTTCTAGTCTCACCCCATTTTTGAATAAGTTCAAATCTGTGCAGAAAGAACCCAAAGAGTACACTTCTACCTTTTTAAAAGGCCAAGAACACCACAAAAAGAAAATCCAGATACACAATTTCACCAAACAATTAGCAAGGGCTGCTGTATCTCCAGGATATTTTTAACAACAAATCACACCCCTACCAGGGCTCCACTAGGGAACCATGTGGCTGGCTATGACACTTTTCAACCAAAGAAAAGTCAAGAGGACAAACACAGGCCATGAACAAGGGTGGCTTTCTCTGATCAGGGAAGAGTGGATTCCCTGTCCTGGTTTCTCATTTTTAGTAAGACCATTTTTCTCTTTGGAAAGATATAAGTCCGTAGTGTCAAAAAATGCCAGCACTCTTTAAAAAACCATTTTGTGTTCCACCCTTTAAAAGAATATTTCTAATCAGCTCTAAACCATCAGCACTACTTTAAGAATGACTCGCTAGAAATTTAGTCTGGGACCAAAGCAAAGCTATGTAAGCACGAGAACACAGGTGCCCTCATCCTGCATCTGACATTTCAGCAGTTTTTATGAGGTTTACAGTCACCAATGATCTTAACCAGGGGGACAGTGGCAAGATGAGAATGCAGAGGGACTGTACCAAAAGAGGATGCATCGGCACCTTTAAATTAAGTGAAGAAGAAAATAGTTTCTCTGAAGAACATAGTAAATTAGCTGCAATGACAAGACTGACTCTTCTGATAGAAGCAAGACACTGACATGACAGGGACGGCTGGCAAATCAGGTAACAGGCAGGTGAGTTGGCAACACTCACTGGGCAGGTGTTCAATTAGGCAGGAAGTGGGTTGAAAACAACTCAATTAATTCATTGTGCATGCCTGTCCAGGAGAACAAGAAGATAAACCTGAAACATCAGTGGCAGGCCAGAGAATAAATCCATAGCTCCACCTTTTGCAAAAAGTGGGGGCTAACAGAGATGGACATGCAAAATATAAAATTACATTGAGATTAGCTCTGGTAAGCTCTTTAAAGTTCAAACTAACGCCGAAGGCCAGGAAGGAAAAAAAGCAAGAAACGTAGCTTATTATGGATCAAAAAATCCCTTCCTTCCTCGTGAATGGTTCTTCCTGATCAGCCTCAGATACAGGCAGCCCTCAGTGCTTGGGCTGGGGAGCGTGACAGGGACAAACACAGACAAGATTCAAAAACCAATGGCAAAGTGATGGGATCGCCCTTATGTGTAATATCCCCTATGTACAAGACTCTGCCAAGCCGAGACCTAACTCCAATGCAACAGGATTACAATCTGAATACGTTAGAAAAATATATAAAAGCATGAAGAATCATTTGGCAAGCCAGGAAAAGGGAGATACACTAAGAATATAAAATGAACGAAAGAAAAACAAAGGTTACCAGGCCAACATCTGGCAGAGTAGTTACAGGTCCTCACTGGGAAGGGGGACCTCACAATCCTGGAAGCCAGCAACCCATCACTCAGGCCTGATAAGAAACACAATACACAGCACATAGGGCACAATGTTCCAACTAGAGGCATCTGAAGCATCTGGGCAACTCCCCTGTTTCAGAGAAAAGAATACTGAGGTTCAGAGGGGTTCAGCAACATAGCCAGGGCAACTCTTAGCAACAGCAAAGCCAGGTCTATAATCCTGATCTCCCGGCAGGCCTTCCACTAGTAATATTGATGATGATGGTAATAGCTCCAATTTGCTGAAGAGCTTAGGAGCAGACATTGCACCGAGGGCTTTACATGTTACCCTGTTTAATCCTCTAAACAACGTATAAGGTGTCAGTACTCTTATTAGCCCATTTTACAGATGGGGTGCAGAGAGGTTAAGGTACTTGCCCAAAGTCACACAGCTTGTTGGAAGCACAGGCAGGGAACCGGGGTCTAGCTAAAAGTTCGTGTTCTTAACCATTATACTTGACTGTCCCTAAACTATGTTGCTTCCAAAGGAAAAAATCATATTTTCAACTAAAGTATAAACCACAAACCTTCTATCAGATAATTTTTAGTGTCTACCACCTTTCCTTACTAAGAAACAAAAATAATCAGCATTTAGGGATATAAAGAAAAAAGGCTCAAGACTCTCCAGCCTGGAAAACAGAACAGACCCAGACTTGAAAATTAGGGGTTAATGCTAAAACCAAGTCCCTTTCGGATTTTGTCCAGTGTCTTGCACCTTCAAGTCTGCCCCGTATTTATTTTTACGCAGTTAATTCTAAGTGCACAGTGGCACTGCTAGGCCCAGTGGATGATTTTAGCAATCAGTATTTACCAGATCTTGGCGCTTCCACTAAAACCATCCCCGTGCTCTACACAAAACCACCAGTTTAAGGATATACATTGCTATATTCAAGAAACTGTTGATTTTTGATGAAATACAAAGCACCTGGCTTTCCTAAGAAATTTCATTTACAGTCTCAGATTCCACTATGATAGCCCCATTTCATTGTCTATGGAAGATGCCGTTTTCTCTAAATTACAAAACCAGGACATCTCCTTACATGCACACATCTGTTCCATGGCAACATTCACTTCCTTTCGCTGCCAGAACCAAACCACAGAGTAGAAGTACAAATTCAGCTCAACATCAACAACCATCACGGAATTAGAGCTATAGAAGGGGCCTCCTGCAGTGCTGGCTCAAGCTGGTGCCCTGGGACCCAACATGAGTCATTTAATCTCTTTTAATATTAATCATAAAACCAAGAACAGTGGATAATGCTTATCAGATGCCAGGCACTGTGCTAAAAGCACTCAACTCGAGTTATCTCACCTAATCCTCACAATACCTCTGAGGTAGGCGCCCTTATCATACTCAGCTTAAAGATGAGAAAGTGAGGCTTAAAGAAGTTATCCAAAGTCACACAACTAAGACACTGCACACACACAATTCAAATCCAGCTTTCTGGGACTTTTGAGCCCAAGCTCCCAACTATCACACACTTGGTGTCTTTCTGCTTTCCTTACTCATAAAGCAAGGGCAAGACAACCCCTCTTATTTCCTTGTAGAGACAGTAATTCTGCAAATTGTCTATTCCTCCAGTCTGAAGGGTGAACTATAACAAGTTCTCCCAGATAGACCAACCAATTAGCTAAGTACTCAGCACTGGACTAAGGATGAAAGGAACATAAAGAGAAAACAGATCCCGCCACCAAGGACTTCACAGTCTAGCTAGCCAATACTGATCTAAATTACAATCTCTCTCTAGGACATCGTGAACACTGACCCACAATCAGAAATGTATTTCCATCATGACCTGGGGGACAGACACACACACACACACAGCCTTCCCATGTGTGATACACTGTTATTTTTAATTCTATTCTATTTAAAGAAAAAAGTATCAACCCACTAAACTGATTCTGTGATTATGGATTGTGAATAACAGTTCGAAAAGCCCCCTACTCTAAAATGCCCCATTTTAACGCAAATTTAAAAAACAAAACAAAAAAAAGTCAGGAAGTTCTTCCTTAGATCTAATTTAAGTTCCTGGGCTGTCTGGTTAATTAAATTTGTATCACTGGATATGTCCTCAGGGCAGATGTGCCAGTGCATCAGATCTGTTAAGGGCCTGGCATGTGGAATCCAGCGCACCTGAGTTCAAATGCTGACTCTCCTGCGTGACAGCTCCAGAGCTCTGCCTGTAACAGGAGATACCACCCAACCCTTCAGCCTGTTACAAGGTGCCTGCCTGGTACCTGGTTCCGTGTTTCTCAACAGAGGGGCTGTGGGCATGCAGTAAGGGAGACAAGTCTGGTTGTGCAGCACCAGCTTACACAACGGAGGACATCCAGCATCCCCGGCCCCACGCAGCTCCCAGCGCCCCATGGGTGGTTGAGAGGCAATTCTGCATAACAAATGGCGGCAGCTGACACACCTGCCCCTCAGCCCTCTCCCACCATGTTATGTGACTGCAAATCCTTCCACTCTTATGTAGGTGTCAGCTGTGTTCTACATAAAAGTATAATACATAAGATGCCCAAGATGTAACAGGGCACAGGCCAAGTCCCTGCTGTTGCAGAGACTGCCGTCAAGCTGGGCAGGTGGACAGGTAAACAGGTAACTGTAACTGACTGCATCAGGTGTTATAACAGAAGTCTGGGAGACCAAGGAGAGAGCACACCATGCTGGGAAGTCCAGTCCTTAATGCCATTTGCAATTCTTTCAGTATGAAAAATTACAGCTTGCAAATTTTTAGTTTATAATGCATTAAGACTTGAAAACCAACACCACCACACCAAGACAACCCCTAAAGAAAAGAATCCTTGTCTGCACCCACAATATTAGGACTATCACAACTCCAGGTCTATCTCCCCTAGGAAACTAAGTTCCTTGAGGCCCGAAGTAAAGAGAATTGCTCAAGATCACACAACAAATTTACACAAAATTGGAATCCCCAAAGATCAAAAATCACAGGTCACTTTCCTGGTTCTTCTAGAACTTCCCTTATGCTTATCTAGACTCAAATTTCTAAGAACTAAGGAGGAAAGGAGGGAGAGAGGGAGGGAAAAAGGTCTCTCATTAGGTCAAAAATTTAAGACGGGATCCACTAGATGGTTAAGTAGGTCTTTTAAGAGGTGAGGCCAGAAGACCTCAAATTTAGACTTTAAAGTCTTCTCAAAGGTATGTACATATTAAATTGAGTAACTACTGTTAAAATGTCCTCCAAAGTGGTGTATCAATTTACATCCCAGCAGGGAATGGGGGTATATAACCACTCTTACTACTCGCTATTAATAAAAAACAACAATCATTTATGGTTTTGCCAAATGGATGGCAAAATGTTATTTTAGCTTGTATTTCCTTGATAGAATGAGGGTGAACATTATTGCATTTGTTCTTTAGCCTTTCAAGTTTATTTTTCCATAAGTTGCTTATTTATATCCTTTGCCTAGTTTTTAAATTGAGTTGTCTACATACACACACATATGAAAAAAGATAAATATGTATATAGTAGTTCCCCTTTATCCACACGGGATACTTCCAAGATCCCCAGTGGGTGCCTGAATCTGTGGACACCAAACTCTATATACACTGTTTTTTTCTATACATACATAACTATAATAAAGTTTAATTTATAAGTTAGGCACAGTAAGAGATTAACAACTAATACAATTATAACAATATACTGTAATAAAAGTTAGGTGAATGTGAAAAAAAATAAAGTCTTCTCAAGATAATCATATAATCAGTGAAGGTGTATGTGTGAAAAGTACTGACATGTCCAACATGCACATTTAAAATACCCCCGCCGTTTTTAAAATCCTGTTTAGGCACGTCTTCGTTTTTAAAAATACTAGACATTTCTGAGAGGCTGTGTGGTTAATATGGACTTCCTTAGAGCTCTGGTTCCCAGCAGACAAAGCAAATACCAGCAACCCCACCCCAGAAAAAAAAAGAACAGGAAAATCTTGGAAAGATTCTAGCTGAAATAAGAGTTCTTTATGCTTCATCCTCGCCCTCTTGTTTTGGGGCAGGAGGTTTGCAGGGGAGGTCACTTACTAATGCCTATAAGCGGGGAGTTTCTCAGGCCTCAGCTTCTATAGCTGAGACCTGTGATTTCTCCAAGTCATGCTGGTTGAAAAATAAAGACAAATAGTTAACAACCCATTAATTGAGCCCTGGGTGATCTCATATACACTGTCTCATTTATATCTTATTCACGGCCTTTCAGATATTATTATCATCCCCAATTTATAGGACACAGACTCACAGAGGTTAAGTCACCAGCCCAAGCTCACAAAGCCAGGAAATGGCTGGGAGAGAAGCTAGAATGGACCCAGGCACTCCTGACTGAGAACCCCAGGGCACCAGTAAGCCCCAGACAGCGTTGGAAGAGGGCTTTCTTTCACTCCCAGAACACCTCCTCAGCCGTTTTTTACGAAACTCTCAGGGGAAGCTATGGTGCAGCTAAGCGTGTCGGATCTGCAAGTTCCCTCAAGAATCCCTGTGTGTAAAATGGGGATGACGACGGCTCTGGGAGCACTGGATGAGACAATATCTGGGCAAACCGCTGAAAATTCTGACATGCCACAAATAAAAACAACCTTGGCCAGCTGCATTACTGCCAGGACTATCTAAGTAGCTTAGGGGAGAAAACTGCAGAGAAAAAGCACACACAGCTACAAACTTGTGTTTACGCCTCAAAAACGTAGGGAAAGCATGAAATACTGAAGATGGAAGAATATGCGGGTCAACAGCTAATGCACACAGAAGAGGTGGTTAACCCAACACCGTCACCACCTACACTACCACCTGGATTGCACCACCTCACTGCACTCACCCAAGGTCTTGGGCAAGGACACCTGAAGAAAAATGGTGAAATGGGGAAAAAAATCCAATTGAGAGTAAAAACTCTGAGAATCCTACAGTCCAGTCACACCAGAGTGACAGCCTAGAACATAACTCCAGTTCCGCACCAAAGCTCCTCTGGGCTGAGGGGGGCCGCCCCAACACCCGTAGCCAGCCTCTACCCAGAGGAAGGCCACCCCTTGTCTCAGAACAGGCCAAGGAGCCACTGCTGCACTCCCCATTCCCAGCTGGGACGCCTTCTATTCCCTAAGACAAGTGTGCTGTGGCACAAAAGGCCAGACCCTGGTCAGAAGGACTTGGGTTTGAATCTCCGGCCCTGCTATTTACATACCGAGCCTGTAGGCAGATAACTGCATCACTCTCCATTTTTTCCTCTGTAAAATGAAGAAAATAATACCCACTTTCTGAGGTTGTCGTAAGGATTAAATGAGATAACCTACTTAAAAGGCACGGCACATAGTAAATCAGAAACCGGAAGCTATGACTAACTTAAAGCAGAGGCCAGCTAACACTGGGTAAAAATTAAATCTGATTCCTTGCAAGAAAAAGGTTTCATGAAGTTAGTGAAGATCAACAATTTGCAGAAAATTCAAGAAAGCAGATGGAAAAACTGCATTCCCCCTGCTTTCTAGAGTGTTTTGAAGCCTCTCTACTGCGGGCGCTCCTGCAGGAACAGAGAGCCGGAGTGTCTAATTACATCCAGACTCTTCACACTTTATAAATACACCACACGACCGACCAGAGAGTGCTTGCTGCCAGCCTCCTGGGCGAACAAGTCCAACAGGATTTGATCCGGAAATTAAATGTCCATGCAGCCCAGCCATACTCAGTTCAAAATAGATATCTGTGACCTACTTAGTCTTCGAGTACCATCCTCAAAGCCAAAAAACAAGCGGATGGTGAGACAGGGCCGCTGACTTTAGCCGAGCCCTACACGGACCCCAGCTTTCCTATCAGATGAAATGTGCACTGCAACAGCGATGACTCAAAATTAAATCGGGGTAGCTGGACAGGAAACCCCAGCTTGGAAACAGCCAATTCAAACAGTTGTTAAAAAGCAGAAAGAGAAGTTATGTCAATAATTCATCCCCTCTGACTATCCCCAACAACGCATTTTCATCCATTCGGACTGAGAGTCATACTTCTCAAGGTACTGACTTTTCAAGTTACCCCTCAAAATTGTTTCTTGAGTATATGTATCTTCCCCATGAAACAAGGGTTTTTCAAGAGCTAAGACCCTGTCTTTTTTATCTTGATCCACACGGTGTTTGCGCAGAATGGGTCCAACAAGAAGCAAGCACCACAAGGTGACCACCACCCACTCACCCCCCCCCACACCCACCTGAGTGACAGACCTCTAGGTCCCAGCCCACTCGCATGCTTGGCCGTAAGACTAGAGAACAGGAACAGACAAACTGATACCTGCTATAAAGACAAGGAAGACAGACAAGAAGGAAAGTCACTGTATACTGTCAAGCACCGCAGAGCTATAAAACAATCTCCTAAATTACAATTTATTTCACTAGGGCAATGTGAGTTCTGGGGGGAATGAACCCAAGGAACTTGGCAGGGACAAATTCCAACAAACTCCCAGGGCATTCAGTACTGGGTAGTACAATACCAGGTAGACAGGTGAACACTATACTTCACCAGCTAAGCGGTGGTGCAGGAAGCAAGCTAATGTGGCAAAAACCAAAACAAAACAAAATAAAGCAAACCTGCTATGCCTTACAGCCCAATCCAACTTCCTCCAATCTCTGGAGCAGCCCTAGACATGCTTCCCCGGCACCATTATACACTCAATATTCCCATCACAGAAACTTCCTTGAGGGCCTTTTAGTTCCTCAGTGCTTTCCTCCATATCATGACATTTAATTATCACCACCATTCTGGGAAGCAGGTAGAAGAGGCATTTTTATCACTCACTTAGAAATGAGGAAACTGATGCCAAAGCATATCTACCACATGGTAAAATCAGAACTAAAGTACAGACCTTCTAACTGCAAGTTCAATGCTCCTTCTCCAAAATCACCCAGACCTGACAAAGCCACATAACTGAGCTCTAGGTCACTGCTCTTTCTGCTACACCACACCGCAGAACACCTTCTAGAGACAGAATTCCAACACACAACCCTCCCCAGCACAGCAGCCCACACACTTCAACCTTCTTAACAAAGACAACAGCAACACAAAAATCATCAACCACGCAGCACCTATGTCAGCCACTCGCCCCCTAAGGGGAGGGACACTAGCGAAATGGCTTTCTACAGTCAAGCAGGGGGCAGAGGCAGGACAGGTAATCGTGGACTCCAACTGCCCAAACCACAGGTCCCAGGAACCTGAGGCCCTTCTGAGAGTCAGTCCTGGGTTTAATTTAAATCCTGTCTCTGGAGCTCACCAGCTTTGTAACCTTAGGCAAAGAGCTTTGTTTTTCTAAGTCTCAGCTTCCTCACATAAAATAAGGAACTCAAAACAGGATCCCACAGTGAATGTCCTTAAGGTCACAGAACTGTACACTTAAAAATGTTAAAAAGGCAAATTTTGTGTTATGCATATTCTACCACAATAACAAAAATTAATTTAACATTTGTACCCTTTTTTTTAATAAAAGGATCTTACAGGTTCACAGTGAGGATTAAATAAGATATTGTAATGGCAAGTTCTTATTGTCTGGCACATATTAAATCCTAATAAATGGCTGTTTATTAATCATAATTTTAATAGTTTTTATTATAAAGACAATACATGCTCAACGTAGAAAATGCCAAAAAAGATAAAAATCTCCTATAATACCAAAATTAGAGATAACCACTGAAATAAAATTCTTTATAGTATTTTTCCTATGCATAGATATTTCTTCACAAATTTACAGTGTATACAATTTTGTAGTCATGATCCATTCTCTTCTGCCTTACTTGTAATTGCAAAAACAATTCTCACAGTAACATCCAGAAAGAAAGGGCCTTTGTTCAAGGCAAGGATAAAAAGTTGTGTGAAACTTGAGAAAGGAACAAGGAGATCAGGTCGAGCAACTGCAGACACCTGCCTCCAGAGCCAGAATGGAGATTTGGCCAAGTTCCCCACCACCTGCTCCTCTCCCCATCAAAGCTGACCCAGAAAGTAAGAACTCCAGGGGTCTGGCATGACAGGAAGGAGGCCATCAGGGAGTGTTGGAACTGGAGCACATGAGTTTGGGGGGAATCTCTGTACGTGTCAGACTGGCTGAGATGCAGAGTCTATGTTCCCTTTGCCTAGAACAGCCTTGCCCTCCAGGAGAGCCCACTGTGACCAGGGAGACAGCCACAAGGGCCTGACCAGAGGGACACAAAGAAGGGAGACAGCCATTCCCATCATTTCACCAACCCCCAGGTTAAAGATGGGACCACTGAGGCCCAGGGAGGCAACTGACTTACCCAAGGCAGCAGTCATGAGACCGGAACGTAATGCTCTAGACCCAATCTGGGGACCAGAAGACTGAGCTGTCAGGGCTCTGAACTAAATCACAGCATGCTGCCTGCTCAAAGCCCAGCAAAGATATCGGGGCCCACATCCAATACAGCCACTCCATCAGCAAGTATTTATTTACTAATTGGTTGGGGCACATCAGCACAGAGACAAAAGCCACCCCCGGACACAAGATGAGGAGGTTGTTTTATGGGAACACGTGGAGCCTTGTCTGGCTCCCACTCTTGGGTAAGGCCTCTCTGCTCTAACTACAACGTGGAAACAAAGCCAGAGTCCATAGATTCTGAGGAATCTACCTGAGTCAAAACTTCCTGTATCACTCTGGCAGAGAAAGGCTGTGCAATTTAAAAGGCAGCTCCTCTAAGGAAGCTCTTTTGATGTGCTAGGGGAAGCACCCCAAAAATAACTGCAGAAGAAATTACATTCTCACGAAACATACTTGTAACTCTCACTTCCTAGCTAGGAATAGTCTTCCCGACTTTCATTTTGAATGGGTGTGTTTTGTTTGGGCGGGAGGAGAGGAAAGAGTGAGTGGCGCCCCAAAGGCAACTGCTGAAATACTACAGAAGAGCAGCTGCTCCTGGCGCTGGGGAATTCTATTTCCATCTCTGCTTATACAAATTATCTTCTAAAGTGATGCTCCCCAGAGGGGTCACAGAGACAGACAGCAGCCTCCCAGAGAACCTCCCCAAATGGGTTGCTTCTGGCACTGCCTTAGTAAGTGGAGGCAGGGAAGAGGGCCTGCAATCAGGCCCACCCACTGCCCACTTCTCTGGAGCCCTCATCAAACAAGTGCCAGGCCCTTTACTTTTGAGGCCCAAAGAGGAAATTAATGTCAATCAGATAAGGAGATTTCCCTTCAGCTCCAAGGCCAAGGAATCTGAAATTATGATTCCCCTGTAATCATGCAAACGGAACCAGCACAGGCCTCAGACAATCAGGCCAGGCCCGCTGAGGGTAAGCCTCCTCCTGGAGTTCCTTCTTTTATAACTACCAATACTCAGATTGCAGGCTGAAGTGTTTTTATAACAAATAAGAACAATGCGTGAAGACTTTGCAGGCCAGTTACAAAGTGGGCAGACGACAGGGCCCTGTGTACCAAGGCCACACAGCAGCTCTCCAACACTCTCCACAGGCCCTCTTGGACTTTCGTCCCTGCCCTGTGTTTTCAAGGCCAAATGTGGCCTGCTGACCAGGGCAGCTGACTCGACTCTTTTCACAGCATAGTGACTTTATACACACAAGGATGCTGGAAGCTGAACACACAGCTTGCACACTGACCTCAGCACTTTCTAAATGTGCCCAGGGCAATGACCACCTGAAGTGCGGGCACAGTGTTCATCAGGCAGGCCCGGGGCTGGAGGGGAATGAGCCCACCAGTCCACACAGGTGTGCGGCTCTGTAGCCACGCATGCGGAGCCTGGCAGTCCCAGCCACCCCCAGCCTCATCTGTCTACCCTCTCTTTATGTTTGTGGTTTACGTGTGGGGAGGTGGGCAGGCGAAAAGGCATCCTGAAGGAGAAAGAACATAAGGGAAATGGTGCTGGATCAAGAGTCAACAGAGCACTAACATTTTTTTTAAAACCTGCCTAAGACACAGTTGCTGCAAAATATCTAGACACACACACAACGCAGCCATGGCCATGTGAACTTAGAAAAGTCCTCCCCGAGCTGGTGCACACTACCTGCCTTCCTTCCTGCTCACAGCCACAATAGTGGCTGCCATCTCACTAGAGCAAAGGCCACAGTCCAGACGGGCAAGGACCTCCTTGATCCTTGATCCCCTCCCATACCCCCAACCTCTCAGACCACATATCTCACAACGTCCCTGCCCCCAGCACACCCTGGACTTGAACTACACCATCCCTAGACCTCAGGGCCTCCGTGGCTGCTGTCCCCTCTGCCTGGGGGACTCTTCCTCCACACATCAGCTCCTCCCCAGTATAAGCCTTCCTCCTTCCCCTCCTCCAGACCGAAGTGCACACATGTCCTTCTCCGCCAGGCCCTCCTCAGCCACCTTCTGACACCTCCTCTCCCCTCTGCTGCAGGACTCCCCCTGCTGTTCCGCAACCACCATCTCACACACTGCCTGGGTAGAACAGCATCCCAAAAAACTCATGTCCACCTGGAACCTCAGAATGTGACTTCTTGGAAAATAGAGTTTTTGCAGATAATGATTTGTTGAGTGTGATGGTTAATTTCATGTGTCAAGTTGACTAGGCCACGGGTGCCCAGACATTTGGCCAAACATTACTCTGTGTAGTGAGGGTGTTTCTGGATGACATTAATATTTGAACTGGTAGACTGAGTAAAGTGGGCTGCCCTCCCTAATGTGGGTGGCCTTCATCCAATCAAATGAAGACCTGAACAGAACAAACAGTATGAGTAAGAAGGAATTCCTCCTGCCTCTACTTGAGCTAGGACATGGGTCTTTTCCTGCTTTGGGACTTTAACTGAAAAATCAGCTCTTCTTGGGTCTCAAGCGTGCCGGCTCTCGGACTGGAACACATACCATCAGCTTTCCTGGTTCTCAGGCCTTCAGACTTGAATTGGAACTTACACCCTTGGGTCTCCAGCTTGTTGACGGGAGATGTTGGGACTTCTTAGCCTCCACAATCACGTAAGCCAACACCTTATAATAAATCTCTTAAAATATATACATATATGCACCCCTATTGGTTCTGTTTCTCTGAACAACTCTAATACAATGAGGTCATACTGTTGCACAACAATGTACATACAGATAACACTAACGTATTGTACACTTAAAAATGCTTAAGATGGTAAATTTTATGTCATTTGCCACAACTAAAAAAAAAAGATGAGGTCATACTAGAATAGGGTGAGCCCTCATCCAAAGGAGAGACAGACTGTGATGGTCAATTTTAGGTGTCAACTTGACTGGATTAAGAGATACCCAGATAGCCTGTAAAGCATTATGTCTGGGAAGGTGTTTCCAGAAGAGACTGGCATTTGAACCAGTGGACTAAGTAGGGAAGATCCACCCTCACCCAATGTGGGTAGGCACCATCTGATCAGCTGGGGGCCCAGATGGAACAAAAAGGCAAAGGAAAGGCAAATTCTCATTCTTTCTTCTAGAGCTGGGACTCCCTTCTCCGGCCCTTGGAAAACTCCAGCCTTTGGATTCCAGCACGTGCACCAGCACATCCCTCTCACCCCAGGTTCTCAGGCCTTCAGCCTTGGACTGGGAGTGACATCACCAACTTCCCCGGCTCTGAGGCTTTCGGACTTGGACTGAGCCACGCTACCAGCTATCCCTGGGTCTCCAGCTTACAGACCGTCTACCATGGGATTCTGCAGCCTCCATATCCCGTGAGCCAATTCCCCTAATAAATCCCCTCTCATATATCTATCTACATATGTCCTATTGGTCTGTCTCTCTGGAGAACCCTAACACACAGGCCTGGGGAAATGCCATGTGACAGCAGAGGCAGAGACTGAAGCTATGCTGCCATAAGTCAAGAACACCAAGGATGGCGGGCAACCACCAAAAGCCAGGAGAGAAGCATGGAACAGATTCTCCTCAGAGCCTCCAGAACTGTGGGAGAGTCCATTTCTGTTGTTTAAGCCACCTACTTTCTAGCACTCTGTTACAGCAGCCCTAGGAAACTAATAAACATACTATGTATTGTAATCATTTATTGTCTGTCACTCTCACTAGAAAATAAGTCTCATGAGAACAGGATTTTGGCTCTTCTTGTTCAATGCAAAATCCCCAACACCTACAATAGTGTCTGGGACCCAGCAGGCACTCAACAATATTTGCCAAATGAATGCTGAGTCAATGAAGACAGGCTGAGAAGGGAGGCAGTGGGGCTACACTCACCCCACACAGGGCAAACTGAGAGCTAATATTCTAACTTCACTCAGAGACAGAACAGCCAGGACAAGAACTGAATTGGGACCTTGTTCGTTCACTTGATAAATAATATTGAGCGCCTCGCTAGTCCCCAGGAGGGCTGCTCCATGCAGTACAAACTAACCACAATGTGGCATGGTGGGAAAGAAAGGGCAGGATCCCTTCTCAGCCCTCCCCTCAATGAGGGCCATGACCTTGAACAAGGTACCCCACCCCCTGGGTCTCAGTGTCCTTATCTAATGAGTGAAGGGTGGATTAGAAGCCCAGTCTACTTGCTCTCTAAGAGATAAGCAAGGCTCATTTTAATTTGTGCTGCTGCAGAGAAGCCTTCTTAGACCTCTGGAGCCAGGGTGAAGTCTCCATTCTGCTGACTTACGTTTAGAGCAGCACTCTTGGCACCTATCACCCTCTACCCGGAAATCGCTCTCATACTACACACCACTATTATCCCATATGTATAATTTTCACACACATTATCAGGACTCATGCCATGGGCCTCTGTATCTGCAACTCTATGGGCCATGCAGTCTGCCCAGGCCCGGTCTGTGTCGTCACTGGGTGGCTCTCATCCCAGGCCCCCAGACAAGTTCACCCACCAAGCTTGACTCCCAAGAGCAAGGTTTCCTTTTCCCCATCTGGACCCCAGCACCGTGGGTTGCTCTGCAGGTCTTGGGTATGGCCTTATCCACATTCAACCTGCAGGCCTCAGACTTCTGGTTTGCGTAAACCATCAGCCAACAAATTAGTGGCTTCAAATGAACTTGCCATCATATAGGAGCATGCATGTACACACACAGTGGTACGGTTACAGGTGGCCAGGGGAACGAAACCAGCAGAGACATCGACCTGGGACTGGCACTGTCAGCAGCGTAAGAACAACTTCAGCAACCTCACCTCACAGGGGCTCAGGAGCCTAACACATGTAGTTCTCTTCCTGCGTCTGGCTAAGAGGAGTGCATGGCAGGGTGGAGAAGAGGGGAAAGAATCTCAACCCCCCGGGGCACAGAGACGGGGCCCACTTCTGCTCTGTCCGGGCCAGCTGTGTGGAGTGGGGCAGGCACTTCACCTTTCAGGGCCTCACTAGCCACCGCAAAACAAACGGAAGAAGTTGTACTAGCAACCCCCCAACCCTCGGTCTATCTAAAAAACGTGCAAAGGCCTTTGTGTGTGGGGCTCTGGTGTACACAGTGGAGGCGGTTCACAGCAGGAGCAGTGTGGGAAGAGAACACACAGACTCTCCTGCCCCAACCTCCCACCTTCACCCCTTCTTCACCCCCACAGCCCCAGCCTCAACTGCCCATGGCAGCCACTAATCTCCTGACCGCCTCTCTTTAATGTTACCAGATTATGTCCATTTTTACAGTTAGCAAATGTAATATGTAGTCGTGCAAAATAGGAATAGTTACTTCAAACTACTGAGTACTTATTAGGTAATATGCTGAGAGCTTTATAAACATTCTTTTAATCTTCCTAACAACCCCGTGAGGTAGGTGCTAATTATTACTCCTGGTTTACAAGGAGGAAGCTGAGGCCCAGGGAGATAAAATAACTGCTCAGGTTATTATTCAGCCATAAGGAGCTGAATGGGAGCTGGGTGTCAGCACCACCCAAGGCTGAGCCCTCCACCACACCTTCTCGCTGGCCCCTTGGAGCAACAGGTAAAGGATGCTTTACCTGGTCCAGTAAGCCAGGGCTTCCCAAACCCCACCGTGTCCACTGGGCAGCCCAGCCACGAAGGCCTCCAGATGCCTCCCCTACCAGGCCGCTGGTCAAGCCCCTCAAACACCTTCTAAGAAAACACAGCTTCTCCTTCTCCCCAAAGCACCCTGCCGAGAAACAAAACATCAAAATACTCCCCAGGAAGCCAGGAGAGAGAGAACAATCACCACACAGCTGGAAGAAAAGACCTGCTGCGCTAGGAAGCTCGTTCCACCACACTCCCAGAAGCTTTTCCAGAGGCAATAGCGCCTGATTTTCCAGTGCACAATCTTTAAGCATTCTCCCAGTTCAGCTCCCCAGTCTCAAACCCCTGCCTCAGCAGTGCAGAACAGACTGGTCTCCATTGATACTTGCTACCCTTGGTTCCTCAGGGGAGAGGTTTGGAGAAATACTCAGGCAGGTAACACCAAAAGTAAAGTGTTCTATTACGGTGCCTAGCATCTGGGAGAAACAGAGAGAATGTGAAACCAGGAGCACTTGCTTCAAAGTGCCATGCTCCCACCCCAGGTGGCATGAAATACCCGGGGCAGAGCCATAGTCCTCAGGCCTCGGACCCACCTGCTCTGAATGTCCTCAGATTTCACCACTAAGATCCAGAGGCTAAATGATGAGCCTCACAACCTCACGGCTGCTCAGTGCAATGCCTACTAAACACAGCCCATTTCCTCACCCAGCAGAACGGCAGCCCCAGACACTACCGGTAGTTTAAACTGGTGCAGCCCTGAGAGCATAGTATGGGTACTGCTGTAATGTTTTAAATGAATTTAACATTTGACATGCCAATTCCACTTCTACAGAAACATGTGCATACTAATATGTATGCATGAAGATACACCAGCAAAACTGAGTGAGTTTATTATGTCCAATGATAGTGAACCAATCCATAAATTATAATATACTTATGTCAGAAAATATTTTGTAGACAAAAGACAAATTAAAAGAACAGAGAAGAGCTGCAAGCATGACAAGATCTCCAAGATATATTATGTGAAAAAACAAATAGTGAAACAATACATATGATGCAATCTGATTTATAGTTACAAAAGAAAGAAAACCGTATGTATTTGTGTCTATACAGGCTGACAGTTTCAGGATATGCACCCAGCTGCTAAAACTGGTTCCCTCCGAGGACCTGGCAGGAGTGGCATCTGGGAGGGGCACTGGGTGAAGGGGACTTGACATGTCTGTTATGTCCTTCTGCACTATCTGAACGGGAGGGCGGGGTGCAGGAGAATACACTCACATGTTACCTATATAATTTAACAAAAAAGCAACTGAACTGGTTAAAAACCACCACCACTACCACCACAACAGGGTTCTCATGCTGACATAAAATTGCTGCACTCATCTGAACAGGTTTCTGTGCTGCACTCTCAGGTCTTCCCAAGCCTTACAAAGTTCAAGGCAATTCCTAAGCCACTGATGACAGACTGGATCAGGATCACCAGGGAAGAAGGGAAATGTGGGATTTGAGGAAAACTTCAGTGAAAGCTCTGTGGGAGCTGCACACCTGTCCTACCTTGACCCTGCCTTAGTTCTGGGGCCTTCCTCCCTCTCACCCCCACAAGATGAGAAAAAAGCCAAAACCGGGATTAAGAGAAAATTCCCTTTCCCACAGCAGAGAAGAGGCCTCCACTGTCACCAATAGACCTGCTCCCAGGCAAGGCCAAAGAGACAGCCTAGCCAAACTCCACCCTCCCGACAAAAGCACTGCATGCCAGGCTCCTGGGATTGCAGGGACAGCCAAGACTGGCAGCCCTAAAGCCCACTCAGTCGAGTCCCTCCACTTCGGCATACAGCCCAGGAATCTTTTCACACTCACTACTGAAATCCAAACTGAACCAGTATACAAATCAGATGGTTCTGCCAACAAAACAGCAACAACACAGAAAAAAGAGTGATAAATCAATGGTATTCTGGCCACATATATACTTATTCTTTCTGCTTACCTAAGCAGTGGCACTGCTGCAGCTTTAAACATTCAATAAATATGTTTTTGCTTCCCAGTAATAATTAAAACAAACATACACAACCCCAAACACACACAACTAACACAAAGAAAAACAAAGGGGCTTTGCTTAGGACATAATGTTTAAGAGGTAGGCATGACAGCTAATATCTGCAGGTGAAAATTCTCTGCTCCCATTAAAACACATACCCTGTCTGGCAAGGGCTCTTACCACACAAAACAAAGTCACAGAACACTTTTAACAGTCCACAGTTAGGGGGCTACCAAGAGGTCCCCTCTTTGGCGGAAAGGAGTAAACATCAAGCAGGAGAGTGAGCTGAGTCGTCTACAGAGACTCACCACAGAGACGGCTGTGACTGAAGATGCTGCGAAGCAGTCAGCTCAACAAAGGTAAACCTGCTGCCTCCTCGCCCCAAAATCACAGCCCAAATAAAGCCAGAACCTGATCAACTGACCTCCAGCCTGACCAGAGGAAAAACAAACTATCTGAAGGGCAGGGATATTACATAATCTGGAAAAACAGAAGCTCAAAAGCAGGTTTATTACCATGTCTGGCACTGACTAGGGGACCGAGCACAAGACTAGGATATCCCTGACGTCCTAAAACAGGATGCGCAGACACCAGCCAACTGTCTCCCTGAGCTGACTCTGGCTCACCTGAGTATGGCTTGGCTGCCCAGAGACACTGCGCCCTTCAGGGGAGGGTGGCCTCGACTCCCCGCAGGGCTGGCTGTTATGTTCATTGCCACTCCTGGTTCCCAATCAGCCCCTGCACATTTGGGGACCACAAGTCAACCCCGCCTGGGGCAGATCAACTCTTAGGGATCAGCTGGACCTGAGGACCAAACCCCGTGGGTCCCCTGGCCACTAGGAAAGAGTGAAGTACAGACTACACCCCAGAGAAGCTTCTTCCCTCCGGTGGTTTTCACTGGAAGTTTCAATGCTCAAACCCACATTTCCCAAAATGGGTCTGAGGAATCTGGCTTCCATCCTCTGAGATGCTCCTAGAAAGGTAGGAATGGTAAGGTTGGGGTGGGCGCAGAGAGCGGAAGGCTCTTTCAGGTTGTACTCAGACACCTTCCTCTAGCTCAGCTAAGAGACCAAAGGAGGTACTTCTGGTTTCTGCAGAGACAGTTTTTGGTCTACACAGTTACCATCCCCAACCGCCAGCCCTGGGGGGTCAGAAATGATAGCAGGAATGGGAAGGAATGAGGAGAGGGAAGGGAACAGTCAGATTTGATTCCTCTCTCTCTCAACTCCAATATCCAAAGGGACTGAGCTCTGTGGATTCTGACAAGTTCCGTTTTCGCCACCGCCACCGCCACTGCCACTGTCTTAAAGTCTTAAGTTCAGGCCCTCATCATCTCTCGAGCCAATTACTTCAATGGATTCGTTTCCCCTAATTTCTACTTGCTCGACTTCACAACTCCGCACAGCCCACCGAGCTACCTCTCTAGAATACGGACCTGGCCCTCTCCTTTAATGAAGCCCCAGCCGACTGAGTCCCAGCCCTTGGCAGAGTGTGCAAGGCCCTGGCCTGCCTTTCCCGCTGGAAGCATAGGCTCTGGAGTCCCACAGATCCCAGCTGACTCTCACATGAACCGCTCACTGGCCGCGTGAACGCAGGTGTGCTTCTGTACCCGTTCCACATCCGTGCATTGGGACTAGCACGATCAACCTCCCGGAGCTGCCGCGAGGATTAAACCCAAGTCGTAAAGCGCCCAGCTCTCCAACAGTGTTCACGACTCCACCATCCCCAACCTGGTTCCAGGATCCACTCTCTTCCCCACCTTGCTACGTCTCCTTCATTCATTCTTCACAATGAACGAACGAGAAAGGAGGGCACATGCAAGAGCTAAAATCTGAGGGTCATAAATAAATATAAACATTAGGCTACCAAAATGTGAAAGATACCAAAACTAACTCATTATCAAAATAATGTGAGAGGAGAGAATGGAAAGAGAAGGAAAACATTATTTTGGGGAGGAAATGTTTTTAATATATAAATCTCTATGATGTTTTGGACCTCATTTGTTCCAAAGATTTAGGACGATGACATTTCAAAAGCTGACAAAGAGGACACTTCTATTTTTTTAAAACTATTTCCTAATTAATATCTTTGGAGAACTAAGAAGTACTTTCATAGACTGACTGAATCTTAATAAAATTCTCAGAGAAATTCTGGCATCGGTCACAACAAACACCCTCTTGGAATTTAATTTCCTTTCTGCATACAACTTACTATGGAAACTCATTTATGATGCTGCCACCACCACCAGTCAAAATCTGCCTGGAGTACAAAAACTTCAAAGTTTCAAAAGAGAGCCGGATAGGACTAGATGGAAATTGGCCCCATATTTAGACAAATCTGACACCTAACAGAAATTTCCCCCATGCCAAACTTTCCAGCTCTGACGGTCACCCAGATTCAGCTTCCCCCTCTCCTCCCCCGCCCCCCGCTTTTCCCCCCACCTTACGCTACAGTTCTTCCAGGGCCTCCCTCCAGATTCAACCCCCCAAATTCAGTACCTTTTCCCTGCCCAACAAAATGAATTAAAAAGGTCAGAAGGCCACAAAATGGGCAAAGGGAAACTAGGCACATCCATTTTCAACCTTCTGTCAAAGACCTGTCCTTTCCGGCTTCTGGTTTTTTCAATTCCCTCCTCTTAGACAAGACAATCAAAGACCCTGGAATATTCACTGTGTGTTCAGGGTTGAGGTGGAAAGGCAGAAGCTAGAAGGTTTATAAGTACAAACACGTACTGTAAAAGCTCCCCCCAGGACAATTCCTACTGAAAGACTTAATCAATCCCATTATCCCAGTCACCTGTGGGCAAGGGCAAGAAGGTCGTGGATGCCAACCTTTAATGAGCACCCACTGCAATTAATGGGTATATCTCATTTAATATAAGGCAGATAATATTACCCAGATTTTACATATGTGGAAACCAGGCTCAGGCAGGTCAGGCGATGGGCTCTGTACTTACACTCAGACCCACCAGACTCCCAGGACTCTTGAACTTATCACTTCCCCATGCTGCTTCTAATGTCTGTAAGCGCTTACGTTAAAATGTCATGAGTTGGAGAGCACTTTACGTGTTGCTTTTCACATACATTATCTCATTTAATTATCACAACCCTGTAGGATAGCTAGGAATTTCTTTCCCACTGTGGCTATCTGGATTCAAAGATCATCAGTAACTTGTGCAAGACAGCTGTAACACTTACAGAGTTGTGGCCTCTCTTGGCTTTGTTTTCTTACCTGTAAAATGATGCTCATTCCTACCTCACAGTGCATGGTAAATGGCAGGGGCTCAAATGGTAACTATTAGTAGCATGATAATTTTTATTAACAGCCCTCAGTTAAAGTAAAATTGGCACACATACAAACACTAGATATTTTAAAGACTCAGCCTTATTAGTCAAGCCTTTACTTGTTGGTAAAATAGCACAACCTCAAACTCAGAGATAACAACTGCAGCTTCCAAAAAACTGACAAAAAAGGGTTACTGAAAATGATGTGGTCAAAACCAACATGGATTCTGAAAGCAACTAACAGATGAGAACAGAACAGGAGCATTGTTATGATAAAACACAAAACACTCCTCTTCTTCTAACATGAATGTGCTGCTTGATCTCTGCCATGTCACTGCAATTCTGTGATGGCCCTCACCATCCAAAACATCAAGGCCAGCTTATAACCTGGAAGTTCTAGTGAGAAATTGCCCAGGGGGTCTAGGGAATAGGGGTGGAGTGGAGAGCTATTTCTAATGTGCTGTATCTCATGCACTACTTGCCTGTTTATTTACTACACTCACTTGAAAAGAAATCTGGGAAGTCTGCAAATGCCAGATGCAGTAGGAATCAGCTCACCACTTCTCAAACCAGAATGGAAAAGATGGCGTAAGTGTGGTTGTACAAGGATCCCAGCATCAGTCAGACAGAAGAAAACCTGTAACACTATGGCAATGAGAGATCCTGAGGATGTTCTTCAGGTAAGCTCCAGGAAGACCAATACAACCAAGCATCCACTCCAGGCTTGAAAGTTAAAAAATAGGAACAAATTTGGGTCCACAGGTAAGATATATGTAATGTTTTCTAAGCACAGCTAGCAACTTTATAGTCAAGAGAGCTGGACAGCTAAGTACTTTAATTGCCTGCATGAGAACAGTATTCATACTGTAAATCTAGTACCAATTATTGTTAGTTTGTTGTTTTGCTTTTTGCAATCTTTCTTGCTTCTCATCTGTTTTCTTTTAAATTTATCCTAATTTCTTTATAAGAACAGGCTGAGGTTTATTTTGTGTGGCTGATCTAGTCTCACAAGGAAAAAAGCTTCAGTCTCCCTCAAAAATCTCCTCCTGTCTCCATCAGATTTCTAGCTCTCTTTATACGCCATGTCACAGATAAGAAAACTAGCCCAGAGGGCAAGAGACTCATCCAAGGTCACACTTCTTGCCCACATATCTTAGGACTAGAACAAGGGCTCAAGAAGCCCAGTATGGATCTAAGGCTGCTTCACTGCTGTAAATGACCTGGCACACTGGTGTCTTGAATACAAAGTTTATTAGGGGGGCAGGGGAGAAAGCCATCATGAGTCATCTCCATTGTGAAGGGGCACCACACAAGTTGTTCTAATAAAGTACCCAGCATTTCTAGAACCTCTTGTTTCTGAAATAACCAACCAAAGGAGAAAATAAAAGGCCATGTCTTCTACCCACAAAGCTGTGAGCAGATATGCTGCTGGGCTTTGGGGACCTGCTAGCCCAACCCAGGAGGAATCTCTTTCTTAAAGAGTAAGGGACCCGGGAAGCAGGCAGTACTGGAGAAAGAACGGGGTGGATGGGAGAGATCAGAGTTGTTTTTTCCAGACAGCTCAAGGAGATAGTCATGATTTCATGCAGCCCACTCCCGCTCACCTAGGAACACCCCCAAACATCTCATCCACTCAGCAGTCCCTCTTCAACTTCCCCAGGACAAAACCACTGCAGTCAGACAGGTGAACCGGGCAGATTGGGAGGGGCGGTACTTGACCCTGGCGACAGAGGAAGCAAAGCTCAGCTCCCTCCTCCGCCCTCTTACAGGAACTCCCGTCGGGTCTTCAGACGCCATAGGCGTCCCCAACTCTAAGCCTGACCCCTCGTCTCAGGGTCTGCCCGGACAGAGGCGGGGAGGAGGAAAACCCAGTCGTCACCGCTCTACCCCGCCGCCACCTTGCCTCCGGTCCCCCGACCCCTAGGCTCGCCCCGCTCTGGGGCCTCCCTCCATCCCTCGTCGCCCGCAGGGACACCCGCCGGACGTACGCCCACTCCCCGAGACCCTGAGCGCACCCCTTCCTCCCCGCCCGCAGAGGATCCACGTCCCCAAATACAGCCCTCCCGGCCGCCCCGGCCCGGGGCCCTTGCACCGCGTCCCCGGACCCCGAGTCCGCCCCGCACCCGCACTTCCCGCCCGGCCCACGCGTGCTCGCGCTCCGCCCCAACTTTTCCCGGCCCCGGCCCCGCAGTGGCAGGGACGCAGCGGCCGGAGCCGCGACGGGCGGGCGGGCGAGCTCGCGTCCCCTCGGCCCCCGCCCGCCCCGCCGGCGCGAGTTGCGCTCGGGACCCGCCGGGCGCCGGGGCCTCGGTCGGCAGAACGACGCGGAGGCGGAGCCGGCGTGGCGGGAACCGCGCTGTCCGGGCGCCGCACCCCCGCCCCGCGCCCGCGCCCGCCAGCTCGCCACTCCCCGACCACCTGCCCGCGGGCGCCGGCGCCGCTCACCTCCTCCCGCGCCGCCGCCGCCACCACTGCCGGGAATACGTGGCAGTGGCCGCCGCCGCCGCTCGCGCTCCCCGCCTCGCCTCTCCTTTCGGCGCCCGCGCGGGCGGCTCCGGCGCACCGGACCGCAGCGCCAGGCGCCCTCTGCCGCCGGGAAGCCGAATCCTCCCGCCCTAACCCTAACTCGCCGGCCGCCCCCCCCGGGCCCGGCCCCCGCCGCCGTCCCCTCCCCCTCCCCCCGGCCAGCCCCGCCCCGACCCGCCCCCAACGCTCGCCTCCTAGCGGGTTCCGCAGGACCGGGAGGCTGCCCCGCGTGTCGGCCCGCCTGCTGCTGCCTCCGGGGAGCCTGCCCTGACCACTCCTGCCGGCTCCCGCGCAGCCGGCGCGTAAGTCACTCCCCTGTTGATACATTTCCTGCTGCTTTGAATGCCTCGCCCCCGAGATCGTAAAATTGGGGAGAGGGGTGGTTACGGGGCAAGCACGTGTCTGTCGTGTTCACCGTTCTCTCTCCTCGGGCTCGGTTAGCGCCCTACCTGGAATTCTGAATTGCGCAATAAATACTTGCGGAGATAGCGAAGGAGTGAATGAATGAGTAGAGATTTTCTTACATCATAGGTGTAGGGAAATAATAATAAAATAAAGAAGAATGAATAGAGATTTTTACCGCTGTCTACTCAAGTAGGCTTTTAAACCTCAAGCGGACAGAGATCCTGACCTGGATTTGTTTTTTGTCAATTACACGTGCACACACATGCGCAGCTTAGCATAAGTAAATGGATTCACAATTACCCCCCTCAGACCAGTACCAAAGCTGCCCGAGGCCCACAGCCAAATATTAGTCATGGCTTTTAGTTAAATACACTTAGGTTTTAGATCTACCACTTAAAAGCTGGGCAATCTTGGGAAAGCTAATCTCCCTGGGCCACAGTTAACTCATCTATAAATTAAGAATAATAAAACCTACTTCTTAAGAGTTGTTGGAGGATTAATTGAGATCGTGCACTGTAAAGGGCTTTACACAGCCCCCTGATGTGTATGGTAGTATGTAAATGATAGTTATTGTTAGTATTATTACTGATCTAGGAGGTGATAAAAAATATGTAAATGTAAAATAATGGCTACCTTTTTGCCTGAGAACAATCTTAAAACCCTTGTATGAGTGGTATGTCTCTTGCCCAGCAAGGCCACTCCTGTCCCTCCTCCCCTCCACCCACACAATTTAACAGGTCTTGGGTTTTTTAAGAGCTGTAGAACCCATTCTCCTGCAGGTTTTCCACCTGGATTTCTGTGGCCAATCTCCTAATTAACAGGTGTTTGTTTTATTGATGTCAAGGGCAGTGAACCATCTGAAAGAACCTGCAGTGTACTGCCTCTTCCAGTTTTCTCCCTGACCCTCTCTCAAGCATCTTGAGGCTCTCTTTTCACTTTTACAAGAAATCTCCTTTCTGCTCCACACAAAAGCAGCAGTGCAGTGAAGTGGCATCAGTGGCATCATGGCATTCCAGCCCATCTGCTATGGGCTCCCTGCACCTCAGTCCCCTCAACTGTAAACTGTGGAGAATAACACCTTGTAACATTGAGAGAGAATTCACGATCCAGTCTGTGAGGGAAATCCCTGAAACCCATAGGTGTTTAATAAAAGGTAACTATTGATTAGTTTATTTAGCAAGTATTTAGTGTTCTAGGTGCTAAAAGGATGAGGGAAACACACATGTGTAAGGTAAGTTTCCTGCCCTCAAAGGAGTTTGAGCTCTAGCTCACAAGTGTACTCCATACTAGGGCAGAGGGGTTGAGAGGACAAGGGATGCTGCTAAATGTGAAAGTAGCGAGCCTCAAGGTCCAAGTTGGGGCAGTGGTATTACAGTGTGGATTGCTTTAATTCATTATCATTGTAAATGCCATTTTTCTCTAAATATTATGTACATAACTTCCCAAGGCCACTGCTAAAAATTAATGAATAATTTTATGAGGCAAGCAGAGCCGTTTATGTAGGATTCAGTCCCTTAATAAGGTGACTCCAAATGCTTCCTAATACTAGTAATAACATATATATTGTCTTTGTGAAAATGCCATAAATTGTAGGTTAGAGTTGCATATCTTGCAATGCAAGTCTAAGAGGGAGAGTTCACATATTATTACACTAATGCCTTCTAATGAATCACACCTGCAGACGTGTCCTTGTGTAGCCCCCTCCCACATTGACCCTGGACTTGGCCATGTGACTTGCTTTAGCCACTGGGACATAAGCTAATGTGACGCAAGCAGAGGCTTTTGATGAGCAGTTGTGCCTTGCTACTTGCTGTCTTGGAATGCTGCCCTGAGACTGCTGTGAAGAAACCTGGTCCAACTTCCTTGCAGATGAAAGAGAGAAAGGCTTGACATGCCAACGATGCAACCCACCAGCTGAATTCAGCCACATGAGTGAGCCCTAGGCAAAGCCAGTGTAAAATAACCCAACCAACCCAAGAATTGTGAAAAACAGAATGGTGGTGGTTTTAAGTCACTGAGCATCGGGGTGGTGTGTTATACAGGAAGAGATAACTGACACATACCACTCATAGGCTTTTCTGCAACTACAAGATCTTGGTGAAATTCACCCAAGAATCGGTATCCTCACTATTGTTTTCTGTCATGGAGCATTCAGTGGAAGTCGCTATGTCTAAGCTTAGCGGAGCGTCACATTTTATGTAAATACCCTCTTTCAAAGTCTTCACTGAATTGGTTACTGAGCCTAGTACTGTTTAAAATCCTTTTGCAGTCAATATAACAACGGGCAGGCAAAATCAGCTTGTAAACTACCAAAATCTTTAAACATTATGACTCCGTAGAATACCAACAACAGGTATAGAGGTTAGATGTGTTTCTCTCTCCTATTTTATTGTAAGCTCCTTAATGACAATTAGTTTTATTGACAAGGTTTTATCATAGATCACAGAACATCAGAAAAGGAAGGGTTAGAGATCATCTAATCTACCACCTCATTTTACAGATGAGAAAACTGGGGCGAAGAGAGGTTATCAGAGCCTTACAAATTCCCACGGTCCTAGAGCTATCTCAGAGCAAAACTGAAATGACCCATTTAAAGTTCTTTATGCTGTTTGTTGAACTCCTCTGTTTTTCCTTTGTGACATTTGTTGCTATTTAACATATTCTTCCCATGCTCAAAATATGTCTACAACTTTCCTTTGCATTTAGGATAAAATCAAAACTTTTAATATGGTCCCATGGCCCTCCAAGGTCTGGTGCAGCTTGCATCTCCAGAGGCATTGGTTCTGCTCTGCCCCTCACTCAACACATTCTGCCCTACTGGCTTTCTTTCTGTTCCCCAAACCAGCAAGCTCTTCTCCACTTCAAGCCCTTTGCACATGCTATTCCCTCTATTGACATTCTCTCCCCCAAACTCTTCATTTTGCTAAATCCTGTTTATCAGAACCCATTAGAGTTCTGTGGTTGCAAGCAATGGAAAGAAATTCAGGGAATAATGTAAACAAAAAAATTTGGTGGACAGGTAGGTAGCTCATAGTCTCTTCAGCCAAGTTTCAGAAAGGTCAAGAACCAGGACGGCTCGGGAATCTAAGAAGAACAAACTAACATGCACCCGGTCAAGGCTGAGCCACTGGAACAATGCCCGCCAGTTTTTCTGTCCTTGCACCACTCCACTGAAGATTCCAGACCCTAGAAGAAAGTCAGCTTGGTCACATGCCCACCCTCAGCCAGAGGAGAACAGGACATCTTGAATGGAAGCCCCCAAAGAGAATCATCATCAGGGTGTTGCTACCAGCAGGGAAAGTTGATCAGGAATGACAAAAACAATGAATGTCCACTGTGTAATCTCTCAGGCCTTGGCTTAAACATCATCTTCTCAGGGAAGCTTTTCTTAATCACTCCATTTGTTGCACTCTGTTATGGCGCTCAGTTTTTCACTGTTCTCATCACGTCTTATAGTTACATATTCATGTTTGTGTTTGTTTCTCTCATATTCTCCCTCCATGAGAGAAGGTGCTATGCACGCTTGCCCACCACTATATCCTCACCGCCTAGCATAGTGCCTTGTGTACAACAGGCTCTGGGTGAACACTTATTAAATGAATAAATAAATGAGTGAACAAACACATAATGAATAATGTAGTCTTCGTGATTCTTCTGAATTGATCTGTGTGACATTAAGTTTGTCGGAATGGTGAGAAAAGACAAAGAGAATATGGTGAGTATAGGTTGTTGAAGTATAGGACTTGTGCTGGGTCCCTGTGTGAGGCTGTGGAGAGAACAAAGACTCACACAGGATAAATGAGGAAATGCTACCTTGTGTGTCAGAGATGAGCCATGCTGTGCTGTGCTTTGCTGTTCTTGAAGGATAAATTAATAAGCAATGAAGTAAGAGGGAGGAAGCCTAGAATGGTGAAGTTTGCATGTCTCAGAATGTTTGCAGAAGTAAGAACCCTCAAAACTGAAATTGGGTTTGTGGCCTGGCTACAGCTGCCAGGAGCTGAGGTCAGTGATGTACGTTCATAAAACTGCTCCCTCGGCCCCTGTTCATGCCCGGCTGTGCATTCTCTACAGCAGAGGTCCCAGACTCACCTGCTGATGGCTGCAAGCCCGCAGAGAGGATTTCACAACTCGGCAAAATGAGAGTAATAAGAGCAATGTAAAGCTAAATGTATGCAATTTTTGTATCAATGATTATGAAATTTGGGATAGCTGGGGTGTTGGGTTTTTTTTGTTTTAGTCATTTTTTGGCAAAATAAAAAGTTGACAACCTCAGTCCCCACCCCCCACCCCAAATGTTTTTGGTCATGAAATCTGAAAGCCTCAGAAATTCCCACTTTACAATCTCAGAGACCTGGGCAATCCCTGCAAAGGCTTTAGTTGTTGTTGTTGTTGCTGCTTTGATCATGTAAACCCTGCCTATTTCCTTTCCTGCCTCACACCTACTTGGCAGTCACACGAGCTCCACTGGTTAGAAGAGGCTTCCCTGGGAGGCATCTGTGGCTGAGAGTCAGGAGGGGACTGGGCCTTGGCTCTGTCCTGCCAAGAAGGAAGACCTGGACTTGAGGTCTGGTCAGTGACCATTGAGTGTGTTGTGTGTGTGTGGCAGTGGTGTAGGGTGTGAACATATGTGTGTGTAAACACACACACGTGTGTGTACTTATGACAGGGAGAGTCCTTCTTAGGTCATGGTCACCAACACTGTTCTACCATGGGGAAACTACTTCATCCTATAAGGAGATATTGTTCTTAATTCTTGTTTTACAAAGAAGGAAACTGAGACTCGGAACATTTAAATGATTCACCTCAAGCCTGACTGAATACAAAGCTCAAATAGTTAACCTCTTTGGGCCTGGTGCCGTGGCTCACGCCTGTAATCCTAGCACTCTGGGAGGCCAAGTTGGGAGGATTACTTGAGCTCAGGAGTTCGAGACCAGCCTGAGCAAGAGCAAGACCTCGTCTCTACTAAAAATAGAAAGATTAGCCAGGCATCGTGGTACACGCCTGTAGTCCCAGCTACTCTGGAGCCTGAGGCAGAAGGATCCCTTGAGCCCAGGAGTTTGAGGTTGCTGTGAGCTAGGCTGACACCATGCCACTCTAGCATGGGCAACAGAGTGAGTCTCTGTCTCAAAAAAAAAAAAAAAATTAACCTCTTTGGTAATGCTTTCGGTGCTAAATTGGTGTTAGTTGAAGCTAAATCTGATATGAATTCCCAGAAGCCAACATTATGGAAAGATTCTTCTAGAACTAGGAAAAGGGTGAAATTTACCTTCCCTAAGCTGTGAGAGGAAACTATCCAGCTTCTTGTATTTGAGAAGTAATATAGCTTTACATTTCCTGTACATTTACATTTCCCCCAGAAGCTGACCTACCCATTTCATACACTTAGCTGGAATTTGAATTCCTCAGAGAAAACTGCTGCATATATATCAAAAGTATTATAATAAAAACGTCTTTTTCTCACTGGTAGTAATATCATATATATTTTTTAAACAAATACTTAGAACAAAATTATACCTACTCAATTCTACAGTAAAGGTAAGCTTGCTCATTTTCATACAGGTATAGAATCTCATAAAAGGAAAAGTTTTAAGATCTCTGCTTTCATTTGTACAAAGGCACTGGAGCACTAATGAAAAGTTCAACCAAGATCTTCATGCTCACTGCCTCTGGTTTTCTGAAATTTAAGTCTTCAGCTAAAGGATGGCAAAGAATCCCCACCCCATTGCTGCTGCCAGCAACCAAAGCATGCTCTCAAGCCGAGAACACCAGCGGACTCTTTAAACTTAATTTCTTCACAACTTTCTCCCTGCTGGCAAATGTCAAGTTTCTATTTCAGGAGAAATAAGAGCGTCATTAACTTGCCTGTCTTCATGCTCGTCTAACTCCTTTCAGGATTTCAGGTTTTTTGCTTGGGAAAATAAGACCACACTAAAACCACAACTCCCCAGAGTCCCATTAAAAGTGGAACTGTCAGCATGCTTAGAACGGATCAGGGGAGCTCCACTTTTATTCCATAGGTTGTAAATAGTCCACTGCAGTTTTTAAATTCCAAACAGAAAAATAACGCTTCTTAATTCATCCACCTTCAGACCCATAACCTGCAAGATCTTCATCAGTGACTCATATACCAGCTGTCCCTTTTGGTCTGGCAAATTTTTAACATCAAAAGGTGTTCCTGTCATCTATGTCCTTGTCCCCAACAGAGCTTCATTATGGTCAGAAAACAACGATAAGGTTTCTAGTCTGTACTTAACTCTTGAATCATTCCACATATATTTACTGAGTACCTAGTACAAACAGACAGTGTATTGAGTTTTGTGAATACAGAGGCATCAAAGCATAAAAGACAAAGTCCTTTCCCTCCCTAGAGAAGCTCATAGTACAGTAGAGAGAAAAATAAACATATAATTACAAATTATGTTAAGTGTGCTGTAGAAAAAAAAGGTTCTGTGAGAAAGTTTAATAAAGGGAACTAGTTTTATATTGAAAGGTCAGGGAAGACCTTTCCAAAAATGATCTGAAAGCCAGACCAAAGAGATGAATGGGTATTGGCCCAGTAAGGAGACTACTGGCACATGGTCCTCCTCACTCAAGGCTTCTGTATGTCTTAGACAATGACCAGGACAAGAAGTGCAACTTCTCAGGGCATCATTGCTTTCAGAGAGGAGTCCAGGGGCCCTATCTCCCCACAGGTACAGATGCAAGGCAGGGACTCCCCAGCTTCTTCCACAGGAGCTTCCTTCTCCACCCAACCTACACTCTGCTCTCTGAACCCTTGAATCCTCTCAGCTGTAGCACTTAGGTTAGCACTCTAGGTGAGTGTCACTTAGGTTAGCACTCCAGGTGAGTATTTTACTGGTTCCTGTGCATATGCAGTCTATACCCCTACATGTAAGCTCCTGGAGAGCAGATGGCTCTATTTTCTCCTTTTATAATGTTTGTGGTGCCTAGAAGAGAACTCATAGCCTCTGTTCAATGAACACCTGTTTAATGGGATTGAATTTTATCTCAACATTTAGTAGTGTGCCAAACATCTGATATGAAATAAGAGCCAAATTAGACAAAGTAAATATGCTTTAGAAATGCAGAGACTAAAAGAAAATGGCATGAGGAGCATTGATTTAGAGGCACTTCCTGAAACTTCAAGGAATCCAGCTTGTATGGCTTTGATTGACTTTGATAAGGCTGCAATTCCTTGGTTCTGAGACCCCTCAACTGTAAGATGCAACACTGACTTAACAATGCTCATTTTTGAATGGTGGGAAAGGGCTGCTTTCAATATACATATATATTAAGAGTCATATCCTGACTTTGGAAACAAAATGTTTCCCAAAAATGTGTCATATAATAAGAAAAAAAAATCAATACTCATCACCACTTTTCACAAGACTTAAACGTTGTTTTATCTTTTGCCTGCCTCATACCCACACCAATTTTTTTTTTGTAATAGCACCTCAGATTCCTTTTGGGAAATTACTCTTCCTTGTTACATACAGTCTGCTGGGATATTCCATCAAGGTGCCCAGCTTTCCTCTAGTGAAGGGATGGACGGGCACTTGACCGAAGCTGGGCCACTCAGACATGAACAATGATCAAAGTGTCAAAACCCTGGCCACAGATGGAGCTTACTCATTCTAGACATGGGATGCAGATAAGACTGTCCAGAGCTTCTGCTACAAAGAGCCTCTAAAACTACATGGTTCCAGAGTCAGTTTCTATTATTTAAAGCTAAAGAATTCTAAATGGGACAGTGCCCTTGACTGTTGATACATCTGAAACTGGAGTTCTTAACCTGGGGTCCATGGACTTGGACATGGTCCATGGATGGGTGTCAGGGGGGTCAACAGTCATGATATAATTTTTATATCAGTAGATAAGTGCATTTCTCTTGTAAAGTGGTTTACAGACAGCTTTTATCAGATTCTCAAAGGGCCATGGCTGAAAATGGTTTAGAAACCATCGATTCCAGAGCAAGGATTCTTAACAAGGGTCTGTGGATGAACATGGATGGGGAAAAATTATCTTTGTTTTCACTAATTTCCATTCATGTTCCCTTAATTATAAATGTAGGCAACAAACCACAGTATTATTAGCAATTCCTGTGACTTTGTCCCCAATAGAAATCAGATATTTTCATATCACATTCTAGTGTTGCAGATATCTCAAAATCTCAAAATCTCAAAATATAATTTACACCTTTCACTACTTTAAAATTACAGTGTTATTAGGCCCAAGCTAGATCTTGTTATTCAACGTGTTAATAAAGAAGTATATATATTACTTGATCATCAAATATTTTAATTTTTTTTCTTTAGACAGAGTCTCATTTTGGAGTGCAGTGGCATGATCATAGCTCACTGCAGCCTCGAACTCCTGGGCTCAAGCAATCCTCCTGCCCCAACCTCTTAAAGTGCTGGGATTACAGGCATGAGCCACCATGTGCAGCCTACTCTAATATACTAAAGCTGCATCTCAACATAATTGGTTTCCTTGTAATCTGCATGCTTTATTTTATTCAAAACTTATTCTAAGAAGAGGTTTAAGAGCTTCATCAGATTGCCAAGGGGCCCATAATAAAAGTCAATAGCCCCTTTAGGAAAATATTAGTAGGACTAAGTCTCTTAGCCTTACATGTATTGGTTTTACAAAGCTGGGTTCTATCTGGTGGTTTCTGTCCTTTCAACAATCTAACATCTTAGCTCCCAGCATTGCAACCTCTGAATTCTTCCAAAGCAGCAGGCATTGCCGAAGGTCCAGAGAAACACACAAATTTATGTGAAGCGTAGGACAAAAACAAAAAGAAAAAAGAGAGAGAGAGACAGCATAGATCATGGAGTCAGAAAGCATACTAGTGGTTGCCAGGGGCTGGGGGGAGGAGGAAATGGGGACTGACTGCTTAATGGGGGGATTGACAGCTTAATGAGTACCAAGTTTCCTTTCGGAGTGATGAAAATGTTTTGGAACTATATAAAGGTGATGATGACACAGCATTGTGAATGTACTAAATGCCAATGAATTGTATTTTGTAAAAGAGCTAATTTTATGTCCTGTGAGATCTATCTCAATAAAACATAAAATCAAATAAGAACTAAATAAATAAGAGGAAACTTCATTACAAATTCACCTGGGAATTATTCAAGGTCCCACTTAGGGGAATAAAGAAAAAATATCCCAAAGTTTAATAGTATTTTTGTTGTTTCCTTCTTTCCCCCTCAACCCACCCTCCCCTCAGGTTGCTCGTGTACAGTGCAATTTTAGATTACTTATGAAATTGCTAATGTGTACTTTTAGCCTGCACATTAAATTCTGGTTCGCACTTATGCATATTAAAACATACCACTAAATACTCATCTGACAAGCTATATTTTAAACCTCAAACTAGGTTTTATTGTGTCTGAATGCATTTTTAATATGCCCACTAAATTTTAGCCAGACCGAAGGATGGCCGGCAGTGATGATTCCTAAAGGGCGTGTAGAGTCTCTCACTTTACATCCCACGGAGTCTGCTCCTGCTTGGGGGTCTAGGGATTGGCAGTCCCTCCTGCCTGCTGACTCTGGGGAGCTTTCACGAAAAGATTTCAAACATGACTTCATTGCCTCAAGCTGGGTCCGAGAGCTCACTGAAAGGCTTCCCATTCTGGTAGCTCGCCCTGCACCCAGGACCTCGCCAGCCTCCATCAGAGCAGGCTTGGTTTGACCTTCCACAAGCCCCTCTCACCTCCTTCTCCATCGTTCCCTCTCTGCCAGGGTTTTGAAGTTCCCTTTCCTGCTCGCAAACCCTGGCGGCTCCCCAGGGCCTGCAGGGTACTGTCCAAGTCCCTCAGCCCAGAATGGAAGAACCAACATTTTATGAAGTCCTAGACAACTGAAAGCTTTCACGTCAAGTATCCCGTTTAGCTTTATGCACAGCACTACACGGCCGATTATGGTCATTTGGGGGATGAGGAAACTTGGCTCAGGCTTATGTACAGTCACGCAGCTAGTCAAGCTCTCCTCCCCTTTCCCTGCCTCCTGCCTTTCCAGCCTTTTCTCTACCACCCTGCCCTCTGCATCAGCCAGGCAGGCCCCTGCTCACTGTCCCCTGGCTGTGTCACACCTTGTCACCTAGAAAGCCCTCCATGTTCCCAGTCCTACCCATTCCTCACGGTTTGGCTCAAGCTTCCCCTTCTCCAAAAAGCTTTCTCGGCCCCCAGTTCTCTCTCCCACCTCTGAATTCCCGTTTATTATCCCGCTACTCACTGAACACCTGCAGGTATCGCCTGGGGTGGAGCATAAACAATCAAACAATAAACTCCCTGAGGGCAGGAGCTGCGGCTTATTCCTCTTTGTATTTGCTGCAGTAGCCAGTAGGATTGAGAGATGAAACTGCTTGATTTTCTTAATCAACAAGGGATTGATGTTTTTTAGGCCAAAGCCTTGAACCTTTTTCCCAGCCTCTGTACTTCTCCTCCCCGCTGTCCCCCGGGAAGTCTGGCAGGGCTTCCTCCCTGTCGTCCTGTCCAGCCTGCCCCAAGCAGGGGAGCCCGGCCTCACGCAGGGCTTCTTCCCTGCCGCACCACCTCGCCCAGATGCAGCCTGCTTCCTTTGCAGCTAGAAGATGAAACGGCTCTTTTTTTTCTTTTACATGTCTAATGACATCATTCTTTTCAGACAGGGACTTTGGGAGATGTCGTGGCAAATGAAGTATGGCACTTATTTAGAAAATGAGCAGGTTGTGCCCTGTCTCCAGGTGTCTGGCAGCTACTGAGGGGGTAGCATGTGGCTTGTGTTGGCAGGAAGAAGGGGTTCAGTGGCACTAAGCACCCGCAGGAAAGGACAGGGTCCTTGGGATGGGGCCCATGGCTGGAAGGCACAGCTGCCTGCATCGTGCGATTTGAGAAAGGCTGTGAGACTCCAAGGATCCCCAACCATGTCCCTTTCAGCTTACAGTGCTTTTTTTCTTCTTTTTTTCTGTGTTCAAAATTCCTATTGTTTTAGTTCTTCTCTATTTTAGACTGTGTGGTTAGCTAATATTTTGCAACAAAAATTTATATTTTCTTCCCTTTTTTTTCTACCCCTTCTCCTTCTCCCACAGCTACCAAAACTGTCTTATTTTTTCAGGGAAGGTATGTGGCAGGGAAGAAAACAGGGATTAGTCAGTAAGATCTCTAGCCTTTATTTTCTAAAGTCCTATGATGTCCTTTGAAGACCTAAGAGTGTTTATGAAGGAGGTTAAAGAAAGAGGGGGTTCTCTGAATAGGTTGAGTGTTTGGAGCAAGGCATTGGCAAGAATGGAGGATCCTCCCAAGACCAGACAGAGATTCCCCAGGCCAGGGCGGAAGAGAAGGAGGCTGTAAGACTCCAGAGAGGAATGGTTGTGAGCTCACACACTCAAATGCCTTCAAAGGGTCAGGAAGGTATTGTAAACGAATAAATGAGTAAGGCTAGTGGGGAGGTAAGAGGGAGGGACAGGGGCTGTGTCTACCTGAGGTTGCATGCCCTAAGTACGTTAATGTTATTTTTAAAATTTAAAGACTAAGCTGATGAAATAAACACATCCCAAGGCTTAATTCCACCCATTGGCAATCTGAATCTAGCTAGTTGTGATGGTCATGTAAAAGATTTTTGTGCCTCCAAGCATGAAATAAAAGCTACAGAGAGGCACTAGTTCCAAAAGGGCCCTGTAAACAATGGAAAACTGTGAACCAATGACCTAGTGAAAAAAGAGGCATCTCCCCACATCAGATGCCTGGGGAACGTGAAAGACCCTGGAACTGTAATCCAATCCCTGGGCTTTGAGGAGGCAGAGGAAGTCCAAGAATGGCTTAGGTTAGGTAGTCCTTACCCAGTCTCCAGCCTGATGGGATGGGAGAAATTAAGTTGGTTTATCAAAAATGTAAAAGGTACAGTATTCATGTATAAAGTTTCAATTACTATAACTACAAACATTTGGATTAATTCAATTCTCTGTACATTTACTGTGTACCTCCTATATAGCGCTATTATGTTTATATGTGTCTCTTACGTAGATACTGGATTAAGTTGTGCTGAAATGTATCTGTCCCATTTGAGTCTTGGAATAAAATAAGGCCATATCCCTGTATTCAGTGATGGAATCCCATATGAAGGAATGGACACTTCCAGTGTTTGTGGTCCTGGGAAACAGTGGATCATGGAAGAGGAAGTAAGGAATTAGAAGACAGGAATCAGACTGGGCTAAGGAAAGAATGTCTTCCTTTTTCTGGGTGTGGCTCTCTTGAGCTCAGGCTCCTAGGAATTTAGCAAGGATTAAATGTCCTCCATGGTGTAGTGGGGGGTGGGGGAGATGAAAATGACTCTTGCCATTTGGAGTTGGACAGAAAGGCAGATCTGGAGGGGCTTCCCAAGGAGGGGCAAGTGCAGGTGATGAGAATAACCATTTCTGTAGACCAATAGTCTTATAAGTCATTCTCTTCTATTGGCCCAAAGCTTTATCTAAGCACAGTTGTTCTGGAAGACATTAAGGGAAGAGAATTGGCCCATCCTTAGGATAGAGACCTAAAGAATTTTGATACCACCTAAGGTCATCACAGTGGTAGAAGCAGCAATTAAAGACATTCCCAAGGAAAAGGTGACCCTAGAAAAAGAAGTGTTAAGGGCATTGTAGGGATCTTTTCTCAACTGCCCACCTTGAGGGATCCCAGAGTGTTACTTTGTTAAACCAGCTGGTAGGTTCCTCAGTCACATACTGCTAAATTCTGGGAGATAAGTAAGACAGAGTCTCTGCCCTCCAGAAAAAGCGGGCACTATTTGTATGGTGGGAGAGCTTGAGTATGATATATCATCAAAGAAATTTAGAGTGTTTCCAAAGAACAAGAATCACTTCCCACAGCTGGTGGGAAGAATCGGGGAAGGTTTTGAGAAGAGTTTTAACAGTTTAAAGAGTAGAACATTAGTGACAAAGGTGTAGCTCAGAGGGTGTTCCAAGTGGAGGGAACAAAGACATAGACACCCTTTGCTCAGGAAAGAGTGAGCTATACCATTTGGCTGTATAAAAGAGACATGAAAAGAACTAAGCCTTTAGAAATACCTGGAATTACAACCTGGAAGGCCTCAATTGCAAGGAAAGAAGTTTGGTCTTAATCAGAAGATGAAAGGGCGCTGTATAGTTGAGGTTTCTTAGTTACAAACAACTATTCCAGATAGTTTAAATAGAAAGTAAATTGATGAAAAGATGTTGCAGACTTGCACTTGTAAGATGAATAAGTTCTGGAGACCTAATGTACAGCATGGTGACTATAGTTATTAATAATAATGTACTGTATACCTGCAATTTGCTAAGAGAGTACAACTCAAGTATTCTCACTACAAAAAAGGTAACTATGTGAGGTGATGGATATGTTAATTAGCTTGATTGTGGTAATCATGGTACAGTGTATACATATATCAAAACATCATGTTGTATACCTTGAAGGTATACTATTTTTGTCAATTATACCTCAATAAAGATGAAAAAATTGTGTAATTTGGGTAAAAATATAGAGATATTGGGTAATTTACAGGAACTCCAGGAGGGCAAAACTTGGAGACTGAGCAGCTAAACCACCCTCTGTGCCAATTCCATGAAGGCCTACAGTTACCACCACTGGACACGAAACACTAGAACCTCATCTCCATCTCCAGAAAATGGCTCCCATTCAGTATGGCTTCCTGGTAGGGCTTTCCTCTGAACCCAAGTCTACCACAGAGGAGTCTCCTGGCAAAGCAAGGGTCATGTGCCTGTGCTCCAGCTGCAAGAGAGGCTGGGAAGATGAGTTTCTGGCATTTGCCTTGGGAAGACAGGACCCCTAATGTGCAAGTTTCCCTAAAGAAGGTGCTAAGCGGCCATACAGCACAGGAAAGGTCACTACAGTTACCAGGAAAATTCTTCAAGAAGGAGAGTAAACACAATCTAAGCACGTGTTAGGAAGATTCATTAAGGGTGGGGTAGGTAGTGCCCATGTGTTTTCTGGGAAGATGGACCCAACTGGGGAAAGGCAAGGAAGGCCAGAATGAGTAGCCTTTATTCACTTTCTGCAGAGGACTGACTGTCACTCTGGGACACGTTGACAGGTACAGGCAGTCAGAAGAGCAAGACAGATAAGTCGGGAGCAGTGTAGGAGAGTAAGCAAGTGTCCACAGGGGGAAAGACTGAGGGTGAGTAGGGAAGAGGACACTGGCAGCATTTGACACATGTCAGCCTGACCAGATCCCCAATTTGGGGCAAGCCCATGCCGGGCCTGGCACCAGGCCATAGAAATCCAGCCCCTACAAGGCCAGGCCAAAGATGAGAGTTTAGACAAGTGACTGGTATCAGGTGAAGCCACAAGAGAGATTAAGGCACAGCCAGCCAAGAGCCACACACAGGCGGGCGGTGGGAATGAGTAACATCCACCACAGGCTCTCATGGTAGCACAGAGCTCCAAGCCGGCCTTTGTGGGATGGGAAGAGAGAAGCAGAGGGAGGCTGCTATTGAAAGCCAGCAACCCTACTGCACAGGGACTGAGGGACTGAGCAGTTTCTTCCCAGAGAAATCCAGTTATGGGGTAGGAACTGAGAATCAGAAACAAGGCAGAAGCACATCCTGTTGTATGAGAAAAATCAAGGTCTTCAAAGATAGCTGCACCAGGTTTTCATCTGTTTTTTATTTTTTATAAAATATAGGTAACATAAAACTTGCCATTTTATCCAATTTAAAATATATAATTCAGTGACATTAAGTGCATTCACAGTGCTGTGCAACCATCACCACTATCTAGGTCCAGAACATTTTCATCACCCCAAATTGGAACCCCATACCATTAAGCGGTCACACTCCTTCCCCACCAGTCCCTGGCAACCACTCATCTGCTTACTGTTTCTATGGATTTGCCTCCTCTGGATATTTCATATAAACAGAATCATGCAATGTGTGACCTTTTGTGTCTGGCGTCTTTCACTTAGCATAATGTTTTTGAAGTTCATCCATGTTGTAGCATATGATGGTTAATTTTATGTCAATTTGACTAGGCCACAGAGTGCCCAGATATTTGGTTATTGTTGGTATGTCTGTGAGGGTGTTTCTGGATGAGATTAACGTGTGAATTGGTAGACTGAAGAAAGCAGATTGCTCAGTGTGAGTGGGCTTCATATAATCCTTTGACAGCCTGAATAGAACAAAAGAGCTGAATAAGGGAGAATTTGTTCTCTCTCTGCATGAATGTTTTCCAGCTGAGACATTGGTCTCCTCCTGCCTTTGGACTTGGACTCAGACTAGAATTTATACCCACTCTCCTGGTTCTCAGGCTTTTGGATTAAAACTGGAACTATATCATCAGCTTTCCTGGGTCTCCAGCTTGCCAACTGCAGATCTTGGGACTTCTCAGCCTCCCTAATAGCACAAGCCAATTCCTTATGGTACCAGTGTCTCTGTGTCTCTGTCTTTCTCTCTCTCTATATATATCTATATATGCATATACATATACATATACACACACATATACACATACACATATATATCCTATTGGTTCTGTTTTTCTGGAGAATCCTGACTAATACATAGTTTGTTTTAGCACTTTATTCCCCTTTAATGGCTGAATAATATTCCCTTGTCTGAATATATCACATTTTTTTATCCACACATCAGTTGATAGATATTTGGGTTGTTTCTATCATGCACCAGAGTTTTGAATCCTGGTTCTCTCACTTACAATATAGGGTAGCTTGGTCAAATCATTTACTCTCTCTCGGCATTATTATGAGGATTAAAGGCCTTAAAGCATGTAAGAGCCTGACACAGAGAGGGCAATCAACAATCAATGAGTTGGTTCCCTTAGCTGGAATTGGGACCCAGATCAGAGTGGGCCCAGCAGCATTACTAACTTGCAATGGATCAGGGCTCCTTAAATTCCCCCTCAAATCAGAACTGGCCCAGAGCCAGGGCAGGGTGGACACCTGCAGGGAGAGGATAAGAGGTCTTAGTTCTGAGGGAAGAAATTGAACCTTCCTTACCCTCCTGCCTCTCCTCAGTGCACTTGCTTGGGGAATTGGGGGTGCTAAATCAGGGCCCCAAAACATGGCTGTGCCTCTGTTTCACAACATCTTAGGCCAATAAATATTGTGAGAAAATATCTCACATTTAAACTATTAGAAATATCACACATTTTACAAATATTTAAAAGATAGGCATACACTGCTATCATGCCCTATCTTAAAAATAAGTACTCTTCAGGTTTATTTACAACTTTTGTTCAGATAATTTCATAGCATGCACTCACATTATATAAAACTTGTGAAAAAATAACACCTATCATTCCCTAAATCACAGTAATTTCAGAAGTTTACACTTGCATTCATTTTTCTTTTAATGTTCTGTAACTGTAAACATCCCTCTCCTAGGTGTCATAAAAGGCTATATAAAAAGTGAGTTTAACTGCACAGTCTTCCTTGCTGAAGGCTCACAGGCAGATTTGCTTACTCCACAGTCAGGGGTGACCCATTCAATAGCTGACCCAGGAACACTGGCCTGGGGGTCACCAAGCCCTAGGTGCATGCTCCAGTGGGGCCAGGAACATGTTCCTCAGTTTCCTCATCTGTGCAATCCATTCATTCAGTAGCCTGAGTAGCACAGTGGCTCAGGCACTGTGCCAGGCTCTGGGGTTACAGAGATGAATGAGACTTGCACCCCTACCCTCAGAAACCCACAGTCTAGCAAGAAAATAGCTAAAGAAGCACAAGAATAGCTAAAAATAGCTAAAGAAGCATTAAGCTAATGCACTTAATGTTTATTATGTGCCTAGGATGGTTCTTCAAATTTTTCATGTATTAGCTTATTAGATCCTTCCAACAACCCTATTAGATAAACAGTATTTGCTATGGTCTGAATGTTTGTGTTGCCCCAAATTCATATGTTGAAATCCTAACCTAAAAGCTTATGGTTTTAGGAGGCAGGGCCTTTGGGTGGTAATTAGGTCATGAGGGCTCATGAATGGGATTAGTGTCCTTATGGAAGAGGCCCTAGAGGACTCTCACCCCTTTGGCCTTTGAGAAGGCAAAAGTGAGAAGATGCCATCGATGAGGAGGCGGCTCCTCACCAGACTTCAAATCTGCTGGCACCTTGATCTTGGACTTCCCAGCCTCCAGAACTGTGGGAAATAAATTTCTGTTGTTTATAAACCACCCAGACTATAATATTTTGTTATAGCAGCTGGATCACTATTACTATAAATACTATTATCTTCATTTTGCATATGAGGAAACTAAAGCACAGAGCATTTCAGTGACTTAACCCAAAACAAACCTAGTCAAAAACAAACCTAGTCCACACCATTAATCACCACATGATTGTGCCTTGATATGTATTTATACAATAGACTTCAATGCAAATAACACAGGAGCATAGAGCAGAGCAATTAATTTTATCTGAACAAAGTTAAGGAAGGTATCAGATGTGACTCTGTATCTCGGCCAAAAAAAATGAGTAGGATTTCACCCAGCAGGGATAGGGGAGAGAAACAGAGAGCTGAGGTACCAGCAAGAGCAAACAACTGGAGTGTGGCAGAGCCAGGGACCTGGAAGAGGCCCCAGTGGAAAGAGCAAGAACATAGAGGTGAAAATGAAGAACAAGGGCACAAGTTTGCTCTGAATCTCCTTTTCATTCTTCATCCTGCGACATATCTAAAAACCGTACCTGCAATCCTTCATTTAAGGACATGCAATGCTTGTCTATGTGTTAGCAATCATGCTGGGGTTTAAGGAGGCATATACCTACCTCTCTATCCTACCACCTAAAACAATTTTCTCTTAACCAGTTCTTATAATGTTTTGTGTATTTCAATGTGCATATCTTAAATACCTGCTGTTACTGAACAAACACGTTGAACATTATCTCAGTGCACAGCATCCTCTTCATTCTTACAGCACCACCAGAGTGGAGGGAGAGGCTCGTGTCTTGCCTGCAGCATCTGCTTTCTCCAATCCATGTCCCTTCTTCTGTGTGGCATTCATCTAATCATCCTGATTTCCTAAGCCCTGCCCCACAGCCATGGCTTCCAGCACAAGATATGTCCTCCTTAGCATGGTATTCGCCACCTTTCTCCATCGTTTGCAGTCTAACCTTCAGCCTCATCTTCTGCAGCTCCTCACCCCTCCATCTTTATCCTATCTATCTCAAACTCCAGCCCACACCAAGCCACTCCCCATCTGGAAAGGACTCGCCTGCCACCTGAATTGGCCTTCCTGAGAGCCCAGACAGCTCTTCACACTTTCCTCCCACCGCTCTCTGCTGTAACTGTGTGCTAGCGCTCACCTTGTCATCCAGCTTAACTAAAATACTTAGGTGTGTTTCCCCAAGGTTCACCTGGGCCTGCTTTTCTTATGATCACTCAGCCAACAAATGCACATACGTCTAGTGACCATATGAAAACCAGGCCTGCTAAATTATTAAATATTGACATGAGTAGGTGGTCACTTCTTACAAGAAATGCATGGGGTTTTTTAGCACTTATTAATTTTTTATTTATTGTATGTTTTGTGGAGACAGGGTCTCACTATGTTTCCCAGGCTGATCTTGAACTCCTGGGCTCGAGCCATCCTTCTGCCTCAACCTCCCAAAGTGCTGGGATTACAGGTGTGAGCCACCATGCCCCACCCAGCATTTATTACTTAATATTCTTAAGATACACTTATCAACTAATTCACCAAATACATATTGAGCCTCTGTTCCTTGCCTACACTAGGCACAGGTGATAGACTAATGAGCAAGACAGTGGTGAGGAAGGCGCTGACACAGAGCTTACAAAACATTCTAGGTGGAGAAATAGACAAACATGAGAAAAGACCTAAACATGACCGTGAAAGGCTCCAATAAGTTCTCATAAGCAAGAACTCATCAGCAGGAAGGGATGTCATAATCAGAAGAAACTGCTTAGATCAAGTAGTTAAGGGCAGCCTCTCAAAGAGGTGACGTTTGAGCTGACACTTGGTGGATACACATAAGCCATCTGTGAGAAGAGCTGGAACAAGGGTATCCAAGGCAAGGCCAAGGGTATAGCAAGTGCAAAGGCCCAGGGGTGGGAAAGGGCTCTGTGAGTATTTGGAACAGAAAGGAGCAAAGTGTGGCTGCTGTGTAAATTAGAGAGGAGAGATAGGACTATCATAAAGATCAAACAAGAGAAAACATGTAAAGTACTTAGTGGATGCTCAGTAAATGCTCTCTCTATTCATCATCATCATCACAACACCATTACCATCATCGTATCAGTTTGAAGAGATAGGGGATAGATCACATAGGTCACTGCAGTACATGAAAAGAAACTTGAGTTTTAATCTGAAAACAATTGCAAATCATCTGGGCTTTTAGCTGGTAAGTGACATAACCTGATTTGTTGTTTTAAAAGATCCCTTGGCTGTTCCATGGAGGGGGATTAGGGCAGGGTACAGAGGAAGCAGATGAGCTAGGAGGCCTTTATGATAATCTGGGCAGGAACTTAAGAGCGCAAAATGTTTAAACACCTATCTCTTATTTTGATCTTGCTACAGTTCATAAAAATGAAGTTCTATGTGTTTTTGAGTCTGCTACACACATTTGACAGAAGATGTTTGTATCTTCTGATGCCCATGTTTAGTCGTGAACGAATCTATGTTGCTCTCTCAACAATCCCGCTGGGGTGTTTCGCAACACCAGTGAATAATACTCTAATTTTCTGAGTAGCAACTGAGTGTCCTACAGTTCAATTACATTCTGACACTACTCAGAGTTAGTGTCAGATCCCACAAGTTAGGGGCTCAGTCCCACAATACTGCCCCCACTTCAGACACCAGTCCCAAGTCCCAGAGCACCCGTACTTCTGACTGACTGGCTATAACTCGGGAGTTCGCACGACCCCCTCCTCAGGTTTGATAATTCACTAGAATGGCTCACAGAACCCAGGAAGTCACCTCACTTACTACTGTCAGTTTATTACGAAGGATACGACTCAGGAACAGCCAAATGGGAGAGATGCATAGAGGCAAAAAAAAAAAAAAAAAAAAAAAAGAAGGTGGCACGTGCAGTTTCCATGCCCTCCCAGCCCCTCGATGCGTTCACCAACCTGCAAGCCCTCCAGATCCCATCATTTAGCAGTTTTTATGGAGGTTTCATGCTATAGGCATGATCAATTATTGACTTGATCTCCAGCCCCTCTCCCCTCCCCAGAGGTTAAGGGTTGGGGCTGAAATTTCCAGGCTTCTCATCAAGGTTTGGTCTTTTCGGTGACCAGCCCCCATCCAGGAGCCCACCAAGAATTACATCATTAGAACAAGAGATGATCACTCAAGAAACTCCAAGGGATTTAGGATCTCTGTGTCAGGAACCAAGAACAAAGACCAAATATATATTTCTTAGTATGCCACACCCACCATTGGACAAATTTAAGTATTTTTTTTCTGAGAAGAACTCACTTGTTAATCGCATTTAGAATCAAATATATGAATAAATAAAATATGTTAATAGTCTATAAATAAAAAAACTGCTAAGATCTGCTAGAATAGCACATGTCGTGCCAGATAGGCATTTTTATTTTGTAATAACTCATTGGCTTCCCTAGGTATTACCTTCATAGGATTATTAGCTCCCAAAGAGCAGGCCCTATGATTTTTTGTCCTTGTATTGGTAAATGTTTGGCATAGTCCCTGGCACATGGTAAGGGATAAGTGTTTCCCAAATGCTTGAATGAATACTATGGAAATACCTTAGTAAGATATAGTCCTTTCCCTCAAAGAGCTAGGAATCCATTTGGGAAGAAAACAGAGACATGAACCCTTAAATAATAATTCTTTTCACAATCCTCATGAGAGAGTCACCAATATGTGGTTAAAGTCCTTAGACTTTGGAGTTAGCCTGGGCTCTGAGCACACTCACTGTGTACCCTTTGGTGAGTTACTTCACCTCTCTACATGTTCATGTCCTTTTCTGCAAAGGGTGGTTGTGAGAGATAGACAATGTACATATAGAGCTTAGGGCAGTGCCTGGAACAAAGAAAAGACTATCAATCTGAACCCTAAAAAGGATATAATTTTTGTCCTGAGTAACACTGGAGTCAAAGCCAAAATGCTTTTGTTTGGGTTAATAAGAAACAAGATCAATAATGAGATGATGGAAAGCCTGTGTGATTTGGCATCCTGTGAAGCTTGAAGGCTTAACCTCAACCCAGCAGAGAGGTCTCTGGTCTTCAAAAGAGCAACTAGTGTTGGCAGCCCCTGCCATGACACCGGGACCTTGGCTGAGTACTCCTCAGGGCCCTGCTGTGGAGTGTTGGCTTGGAAATAATCCATGGATTGGCTGTGGCTGGACAATCTTCAAGAAGCCAGTTACTCTGCTTTTGGCTGGAGGGATGTTTCAGTGGCCACTACTGCCAATTTCAGCTGGGCACTGGCCACGTGTTGGCAGCGAAGCTCTGGGAAAATGTGACCTCTTATTTCACTATATTCTGCGCAGGCTCATCTCCAGAGCTGGGTTTTGGCCTCCATTAGGGAGCTGGTGCAGAGCAATGAGGTGGTGGCTGTTTCATGGGGCAAGTGACTCATTAGCTGGGGCTCTACCCAGGTGATTTAGCGTCAAGCAGGCTACCCCTGCCCACCTGGCCTCTCACCCTGCTCTAGCTGGAATGTGGTGCCCTCCCAGCACTTTCCCCTTGCTGTCTTGGCAATACCATGGGTTTAAAATGCTGAAAACAAGACTCAGAGTCAAACCATAACTCTTCCCCATCACCCCCATCCCTCAGCCTTTCCAAACCATTTAAAGGATATGTCAGAAAACTGAACCAGAGAAGCCCAACAGAAAGTAAAGGTGACACATCAAATTCTTCAACTGCACTCAAATGTTGTGTGACACATTTCTAGAGCATGACATCTTTACATAAAACTGAATATGATTATGGGACTATCTGTTCATTTCTAATGCTGCCCCAAATCTGATTCAATGATACAATCTGTTGCTCTTCCTCTCAATTGTCTGTTTCTTTTTCTATTTATATAATATATTCATTTAAATTAGAATTTGTCATATATTTTATCTTTATTATAGGTAGGCAGAATATCATGGTGATTAAATTTCATTTGATGGAGTCTCATTGCCTGGATTAGAATCCCAGACACAACACTTACTAGCAGGTAACCTGGAGCAAGTTACATAACCTCTCTGTGCCTCAGTTGCCTTCTCTGTAAAAATGGGATAATGGGGTTCTCATGAAGCACAAATGAGATCATACATGTGAAATACTTAAAGGAGCACCTGAAATGCAGGACACCCTCAGTGAATGTTTGCCAGCAATATTCTTATTCCCAAAGCCTCCGATCAGTTACTCGTATCATTACTTCTTTCCATTCTTTAGCTCTACTGATTACAAATATAACAGGCATTTAGTTCATCCATTTATTAAACTTTTTAAATAAAAAGTTAAGTATTTTAATTTATGATAATTGGTCAGAGTTCTCCAGAGAAACAGAACCAATAGGATATACATAGATATATGTAAGAGGAGATTTATTATAGAAATTGACTCACATGATTATGGAGGCTAAGTCCCACAGTCTGCCATCTACAAGCTGGACAACCAGGAGAGCCAGTAGAGTTCTTCAGTCTGAGTCCAAAGGCCTAAGAACTGAGGGGCCGATGGTGTAAGTTCCAGTCCAAAGGCCCAAGAACAAGAAGTGCCAATGTACAGAGCTGGAGAATATGGATGTCCCAGTTTAAGCAGAGAGAGCAAATTTGCTCTTCCTATACCTTTTTTTTCTATTCATGCCTTCAACAGAGCAGATGATGCCCACCTGCACTGGTGAACTCAATCTTCTTTACTTAGTCTACTAATGCAAATGCTAATCTCTTCCAGAAATACCCTCACAGACACACCCCAAAATAATGTTTTACTAGCTATCTGGGCTTCCCTTAGCCCAGTCAAGTTGACACAAAATTAACCATCACAATCATGATAAAAATAATATTAAATAGTAGCAGTTAATATTTGTTTAGTGTTTTCCATGTGCCAGGCTCTATACTGAACTATTTATACACATTATCTCATTTAACCTTCATAATTAATGGATTCCAAAGGCTAGACATAGACTAGCGCTGGTGTAGGACTAAAGTTTTCACCAGCCTAAAATAACGGCATTGGAAAGTTTTTTTTAAAGACATGTCCACTTAAAAGAATTTATCCTTCCCACTTTTGGGGGTTAAATACTCTTTCTTTCATGGTGATAGTCGGTGACGATTTCTTTTTTGGAACATTCTTACTTAGAAAAATAAAAGGTTGCCAACCCTATATTAGTCACCAGACTTTGGTTTAGGCCCATTAAATGCAAAAGTCCAAAATCTGTTCCTCACCACAACTCTCAGGTGTAGCTGTTATTATTTCTGTTATATAGACAAGAAGCCAAGGTTCAGAGAAGTTACGTGACTTGCCCAGGGTCACATAGCCAGGAAAAGGCAGACCCCAGGGTCTTAGCTCTTAAGTTTTTGATAATAATATTTACTGAATACCTATTACATACAGGACACATATCTCATTGCATTCCCTCAGCTGCCCTGTAAGGAGGTGTGAATCCCCATTTCATAGAATAGTGGGATTTGGGAAGGTTGAGTATTTACCAAGGTTCTACAGTATGAAAACATGAGAGCAAAATTGGAGCATAGAGCTCTCTGATTCCAACTCCTGTTCTCTGTGCCAGACACCCTGACAAAAGGTAGGCCTATCACAGATAGCTAAAAAATGTGCTCTGGCCTCAAGGGGCTCACAATCTCAGCAGGGTGATACTCCAACAGTTTGTCATCATGCCCCAATAAGCACTATACTGAGGTGTGTCTGAGGCACTTTGAGAACACTAAGAAGGGAGGAGTTAATTCTGAAGCTTTTGCAAACATTTCTGACAACACTATAATATCTTGCTATAAAAGAATCCCATATGAAACTTTGGGTTTCATATGGCTGCTTTTTTTGAAGACTTGGCAGAAAAATCTTTTCCATCAATAACATATTTTTTATATTATGTGATGCTCTGATTAGTTCACTTGGTGAGGATTTTCTGGGATCTTGCAGGCTAACACATTTTATTTTTAAAGTAAAAAAAGATTTTTAATAACAAAAAAAACCCCCACTAAATCCTGCAGCTTCTATTTTATCCTAAAGTGACAAAACATTTCTCCTTGTGTCTTCAATTGTGCCAGTCTGGAACTTCGGCAAAAGACTAAAAATATCTTGATTTAGCTTGATTTTTCAGCCGATCCCACCTCACTCTGCATTCAGATTTTTATCTAATAGCACACAAATAATAAAATAGGAGGAAATACAAATGCAATAGGAAATGAAATCTACATCAGAGCCAAAAAAAAAAAGAAAGAAAGAAAAGAATAAGAAGAGGCAAAGAATATACGATAAACCCACAGCCAATATCATACTGAATGGGGAAAAATTGAAGGCATTCCCCCTTAACACTGGCACCAGACAAGGGTGCCCACTATCTCCACTTCTTTTCAACATAGTGCTGGAAGTCCTGGCCACAGCAATTAGACAAGACAGAGGAATCAGGGGCATCCAGATAGGGGCAGAAGAGGTCAAACTTTCACTATTTGCAGACGATATGATATTATACATAGAAAACCCCAAAGATTCAACCAAGAGATTACTGGAATTGATAAATGAATTCAGCAAAGTCTCAGGATACAAAATTAATACACACAAATCCATAGCCTTCATATATGCTAATAACAATCAAGCCGAGAAACAAATTAAAGATGCTATACCTTTCGCAATAGCAACAAAGAAAATTAAATATTTAGGAATATATCTAACTAAGGAGGTCAAAGACCTATATAGAGAGAATTATGAAACACTGAGAAAGGAAATTGCAGAGGATGTAAATAGATGGAAAGCCCTACCATGCTCTTGGATAGGCAGAGTCAACATAGTAAAAATGGCTTTGCTACCTAAATTAATTTACAGAATCAATGCAATCCCTATCAAAATACCAACATCATTTTTTGCCGATCTAGAAAAAATAATTCTACACTTTGTGTGGAACCAGAGAAGACCCCGTCTAGCCAAAGCAATCTTAAGCAAAAAGAACAAATTGGGAGGCATCTGTCTACCAGATTTCAAACTATACTACAAGGCTATAGTAACCAAAACTGCATGGTATTGGCACAAGAACAGACACGTAGACCAACGGAACAGGACTGAGAACCCAAATATAAAACCAACCTCATACAGTCACCTGATCTTTGACAAATTCCAGAAAAACGTACACTGGGGAAAAGAATCCCTATTCAACAAATGGTGCTGGGAAAATTGGATGGCCATATGTAGAAGACTGAAAGTGGACCCACACCTCTCACCTCTCACAAAAATCAATTCACAATGGATAACAGATCTAAACCTAAGACATGAAACCATAAGAATTCTCGAAGAAAACGTTGGAAAAACTCTTATGGACATTGGCCTAGGCAAAGAATTTATGAAGAAGACCCCCAAAGCAATCACAGTAGCAACAAAAATAAATACATGGGACCTGATCAAGTTGAAAAGCTTCTGCACAGCCAAGGAAACTATCACTAGAGTGAACAGACAACCTACAGAATGGGAGAAAATATTTGCATGCTATACCTCTGATAAAGGGCTGATAACCAGAATCTATACAGAACTTAGGAAAATCAACAAGAAAAAATCAAACAACCCTATTAAAAAATGGGCAAAGGACATGAACAGAAACTTTTCCAAAGAAGACAGAAAAATGGCCAGCAAACATATGAAAAATTGCTCGACTTCTCTAATCATCAGGGAAATGCAAATCAAAACCACAATGAGATATCACTTAACTCCAGTGAGATTGGCTCATATTAAAAAAATCCCCAAACAACAAATGTTGGTGGGGATGTGGACAGATTGGAACACTCATACACTGCTGGTGGGACTGCAAATTAGTACAACCTCTATGGAAAGTAATATGGAGATACCTCAAAGAATTAAAAGTAGAATTACCATTTGACCCAGCAATCCCACTACTGGGTATTTATCCAAAAGAAAAAAAGACATTTTATAATAAAGACATCTGCTCTCGAATGTTCATAGCAGCACAATTCACAATTGCAAAGTTGTGGAAACAACCCAGGTGCCCATCAATACACGAGTGGATCAATAAAATGTGGTATATGTATACCATGGAGTATTACTCAGCAATAAGGAACAACAGTGAATTAACACATCTGGTATTATCCTGGTTGGAGCTAGAACCCATTCTTCGAAGCGAAGTGTCACAGGATTGGAAAAACAAGCACCACTGGTACTCACCATCAAACTGGTACTAACTGATGAACACTTACATCACACAGGGCAATAACATTCATCAGAGGGCGGGCGGGCGGGAGGGGGGTGGAAGGGATGGGAAAAACTCTCACTGAATGGATGTGGGGAGCACAGTTTGGGAGACAACCACGACTGTGGCTCTGACACGGGCAGAACAGGGGCAATGTGTATGGCCAAAGTGTTGTACCCCCATGATATTCTGAAATTAAAAAAATAAATTAAAAAAAAAAAAGATACAAAATTATAAACTACATGATCCTAGATTTGTTATATAAATTAGGATGGTCATATGTATATAGTTCTGTATCCTGTTTGTTTCATTTAATATTAAAAGCCTGCATCTCCCCCATGTCATTAAATATTCATCTATTTGAAAAAAAAAAAAAAAAAGAAGAGGCAAAGAAAAAGAAAAAAGGCTGAATTTCACTTTAATCCCCCAAACAGGTAAACAAATATCAGGTGAAATGTCTTCAGGCCAAATTCTTCCCTTCCAAATTGCACAGTGGAGGCTGAGGCAGACAGCGGAACACAGGGCCCTGTCGCTGACGTCAGTGCACGTTGGAGACTAGGCTGTCACAGCTGCAGTCAGTCAGGCAGCCCTTGCCGCAAAATTGTGCCCTTGGACTCTGCCTTTGGGGGTTAATGTATCACCCTGTTTTCAAAAGTGTGGGCAGCCAGCTGGCTTTCGACATAGGGTATTGGGAATTGCCAAGTCCTAACCTATGGGGAGAGATATGTTTCCTGGCCTAACAGGGCACGCGCCTCTGCAATTTATAGTGCCCTTGAATATTGTTCACTCAAAGTAAATGATTCTTGGACCCAAGACTTAGAACCTAGGCTTACATCGTCTTATAGATCAATTTTTTTTCTCAATCCATTTCCTAGGGGTCCATTCACTCTTTTAAAAATATTTATTGAGGACGTGCTGTGAGTGAGGTCCAGATACATGGAAAAGCAACCCCAGACATGCACGGCACAAGCCAGCATAAAACTCAGAGTCGAGCTGAGAGTCAGACGTTAATGAATCAAATCAATGACACTAGTGAACGTGTAATACAGAATAGGGATAAATAGACTCAGGAGGGAAATAAGATTCTTTAAGAGCAAGTAATAAAGGAACCTGACCTGGACGAAGGAGGTTGAGGAAGAGATTTCCAGGCACAGGCTGGGCTGCAGGAGGGACTAAAGGCAGTGGCGTGGCTGGGGAGCAAAGGCAGCATGGTGAGAAGGGGCTGAGAGCCAGGTAGGGCCTTGAAGGGCTAAGTAAGGATTTGATCCTTGTCCTAAGAAAGATAGGAGCCTTTGGAGGTGCCTAAGCAGGGGATGATGTGATCAGATTTGCCTTTTGGAAAGATGGCCAGAGAGCAGTGTAGGGAATAGAAGGGGTGGAGGAGGCTGTCATATAAAATGTAGAAAGGCCAATTAGAAGACTATAGAAGACTATTGTGACTGACTATGCCAAATGCTGGTGAGGAGGTGGAGCAACAGAAACTCTCACCCACTGCTGGTGGGAATGCAAAACGGTACAGCCACTTTAGAAGATAGTTTGGCATTTCCTTACAAAACTCAACAAACTCTTACTGCGTGATCCAGCAATTGTGCTCCTTGGTATCTACCCAAAGGAGTTGAATAGGTATGTCCACACAAAAACTGGTCCACAGATATTTATAGCAGATTTGTTCATAATTGCCAAATTTTGGAAGTAATCAAGATGTCCTTCAGTAGGTGGATGGATAAACTGTCACACACCCAGACAATGGAATATTATTCAGTGCTAAAAAGAAATGAGCTATCAAGCCATGAAAAGACATGGAGGAATCTTAAATACACATTACTAAGCCAAAGAAGCCAATCTGGAAAGGCTACATACTGGATGACTCTAACTATATGACATTCTTTAAAAAGGCAAAACTATGGAGACTGTAAAAAGATCAGTGGTTGCCTGGGGTTGGGGTGAGGGGGAAGGGATGAATAGACAGAACATGAAAGATTTTTAGGGCAGTAAAAATACCCACTATGACACTATAATGGTGGATACATATAGTCCAAACCATAGAATGTACAATACCATGAGTGAATCCTAATGTAAATTTGGACTTTGGGTGATTACAATGAGTCAACTGTAGGTTCATCAGTTGTAACAAAGGTACCATGATGGAGACACTGATAATGGGGGAAGATGTGCATGTGTGGGGACTGGGGGTATATGGGAAATCTCTGTACCTCCTCTCAGCTTTGCTGTGAACCTAAAACTGTTCTAAGATAATTAAGCCTTTAAAAATAATATCTTGGGAAAAAAGGGAAGAAGACTATTGTGATGGCCCAGCCGAGACGTGAAAATATCTTGGCCTGGGAATGGTGATGATGAAGTTGGTGAGAAGAGATATTTAAGGAAAATGTGACAGGGCTGAAGATGGATTGGATACAAGCATGAGGAGGTATTAAGGATGGTGCCTAGGTGCCTAGCTTTTGGAACTGGGTAGATGCTGATGTCAATTACTAAGATGGGAGACCTAGAAGAGGACCAGATGGTGAGGGGAAAGGTCATGATTCAACCTCAGCCACAGGAAGTTTGCAGATACCCAAGTGGCAATGACTGAGCATGACACTCACAGAGACCAGAGGTGGAGACACAAGCTCGGGGGTCATCAGTTAGTCGTAGCCATGTGAGATTGGAATGAAATCCTCAAAGCCAGGGGAGTATATAGCATTAAAAGAGAAAGGAGCTTTGATGTGTCTTTAGAAATTCTACCATATGGCTTGGTAGAAGAAGATGGTCATTAAAAAGAGCCTGAGTATTTGGGTGATAGGTACATTAAAAGCCCAGACTTCACCACTATACCATATGTACATGTAACAGAATTCAGTTTGTACCCCCTAAATCTATTACAATTTTTTTTAAAGAAAAAAAAAGCCTGAGGTAGATTTGCCACAAAATAATTCTCTACCTTGTATGAGCCCCATCCAAGGCCTTTTATTCACAATTTCAAATTCCTTTTAAGACATACCTCAAAATTGAAAACACTTCAAGCTCCACAAAATCTGGTTGTGCCCTGGCATTCTTAGAGGCAGGAGGAAATTTAGGGAAACATGCAACACACAAAACCCACAGAAGAGAGTTTTCATGTAGGAGGGACTGTTCCAAAATGTTAAAGGCTGCTGAGTTGTAAAGTAAGATGATGTCTAGAATGTAGATCTGACAGGACTTAAAAGCTATCAGGTAGGTAGAAGGGAAGGACATGAGGGAAAGTTGAGGATCCCTCCCAGGTTTCCAGCTTGTAGCACAGGGTAGGTGGTGGTGCTGAGGTAGGAATTCAGGAAGAGGAGCAGGATTGGTCCAATCCTCTTTTGGAGCCACACAGAGCTCCCTTCCAATCACAGAAATCAACCACCACGATCCCACCAACCTCCTTTCCTGAAGTGAACCATCACCTTTTCCTTCAACTGTTCTCATTACTTTCCTCTGAACAAGCTCCACATTCAGAAACTGAAGGCTGTTTTCCAGGTGTAGTCAAGCAGCCCGGAGGAGCTCACTCTGCAGCCCAATATCTTCATTCTAGAGATGCCATCTTGGTGGCTCTCCATGGGTACTTCCTTTCACAGCCTTGCTAACTTGGTCAACTAACCCACCCCACTTTCTAGTCATGTTCTGCTTCTAAGCCATATCTCCCCCAACTTATATTTGTGCCATTGGATTTTTTTTAGCCCAAATGCCATGCTTTAGCTTTGTCCATGTTAAATTTCAAATTTGTAGATTTAGTCTATCTCCATAGTTTATTAAAGATGTTTTCCAGCCCTGATTCTTAGTGTATTATCTCTTCAGAGATATGTATACCGTATTGTGGCATGGTCTCCTGTACAGTGGCCAAAAGAAGGAATGTCATGTATTCAGACAGGCAGATAATAAGAATCATCACTGCATTATATAACATGTTCTCTGCTTACAGAGTCGGGCTTCATCTAATTGAACATTCATGCATGTATACATGCTTTAACTTACTCATTAAATTAGAGTTACATGCATTGACTTGGATAAATCTAAAAATAAAATGTTAAGGCAAAACAAAAACCAAATTGCAGAGTATCTGCAGCATTATATTATTTGTATAAAGTTTTAAAATATATGAAACAATACTATTAGTGGTTTATGAATTCATACATACATGGTATTAAAATATGCAAATAAATGATAAACACCAAATTTAGGAGAGTGATTACCTTTAAAAGGGAAGAACTGGAATGGCATTTGGAAGGGACCCAGGAGGCTTCAACTATATGTACAAGTGTTACGTTTACTTTTATAAAAACATCTGAAGCCAATAAGGCAAAAATGCTAAGATTTGACAAGAATGAGTACCTGGGAGTTTATTTTATTATTCCCCATAAAGTACTTTTCTAGGTGCTTAAGATATTTCAAAAAATTTTTTAATTTCACAGTCTAGTAGGAGAATAGTAAGTGATACAAGAGAGGCATTGATAAAAGATTTTGGAAGTATAGGAGAAAAAAATTAATTCTAACAGGAGAATTTATGTTGCTAACTTCACCATCGGTAGAAATATGGCCAGTGCATGTGTCTGGTTCTTTTAATTCAATAAACTATTAAGCCCCAGCATGTTAGCTGTTAGAGGTACAGGTGTGACTATGACAGAGTCTATAGCATCAAATCATACACAGTCTAGAAAGGGAAACAGACTTTGTAGACACAATGAAGTAATAACCAACCAATGCTATGTTAGGGTTAAGTAAAAGGTTCTGAGGCTCCTATGTCTGCCTGGGTAATTGGTAAAATCTTCACAGAGGAGGAAATATCTAAGCTAGAACTTAAGAAATAAATGGGAAGAAAGAGAGAGAAAGGCAAAACAGGTGGCAGGGACAGCATATAAAAGGTGTGGAGTTGTGAAAGATCAAAGTGACTAAAGATGAGCCTTGGCCAGGCAGGGCACGGTGGCGCACGCCTGTTAATCCTAGCACTCTGGGGGGACCAGGCGGGAGGATTGCTTGAGCTCAGGAGTTTGAGACCTGCCTGAGCAAGAGCGAGACCCCATCTCTACTAAAAATAGAAAAATTAGCCAAATGTAGTGGTGTGCATCCTGTAGTCCCAGCTACTGGGGAGGCTGAGGCAGGAGGATTGCTCCAGCCCAGGAGTTTTGAGGTTGCAGTGAGCTATGATGACGCCACTGCACTCTAGCCAAGGCGACAGAGCGAGACTCTGTCTAAAAAAAAAAAAAAAAAAAAAAATGAGCCTTGAGAGGGAACAGTTTATGAAGTGGCTCTGCATGGTGCACTGAATGTCTGCCTCTTCCAAATATATATTTGTTGAACAAAGGAAGGAATTTGTATCTCAACCTATGGAAGAATTTCATCAAGGGAGTGACAGGGTATGATTAAGAGTGGTAAGAAGGAAGATGTTGGCTGGAGTTGAGTGGGGGAGCGGAGCAAGGCAGGAGGCTCTCACAGTGGTGCAGTAGAGAGATCTGAAGACCTGCACTAAGACTGGGCAGTAGAGCATGACAGCAGGGACTCATTGGAGAGAAATGTTTGAAGTCAAGTCAGGAGAACTTAATAATTGATTAGTTTAGGGGTTGACAGAAAGGAGGAAGTTGAACACATTTTAAAATCCCAGTGGCCAGCTAAATCATCTTTATAAAGATATAATTTACATAAAACAAAAATGCATCTATTTAAAGTATACAGTTTGATAAGTTTTGGCAAATATATATACCCAAGTAAACACAACCAAGATATAGAATATTTCTGTCATCCAAAAATTCTCTCAAGACCTCTATAGTCAGTAAACAACTCCCCCACCCCACCAACCCAGATAACCACTGATATGCTTTCTATCACTATAAATTAGTGTTTTTATTTTGTAGAATTTCACATAAATAAAAGTGTATAGTATGAACTCTTTTTTGCTTTCTTTAACTCAGCATAATATTTTTGAAATTCATCCATTTTTGGTGTCTATATCAGTAGTTTGTGCCTTTAAATTGCTGAGTAGTGTTCCACTATGTGGAAATACCATGTTTGATTTATTCATTCACCTGTTGATGGATGTTTGAGTTGGTTTCAACTTTGTGCTATGATGAATAAGGCTGTTATGAACATATATTTACAAGTCTTTGCAGACATTAGCTTTTATTTCTCATGAGAAAAGTAGCGAGTAGAATTGCTGGAGCACATGGTAAGTGTGGACTTAACCATACAAGCAACTGCCAATCATTTCTCCAAAGTGGCTGTACCATTCTGTATTCCCATCAGCAATATATACAAATTCCAGCTGCTCCATATCCTTGCCAACACGAGCATTAGTCAGTCTTTTTCATTTTAGACATTCTTGTGGGTATATAATGGTGTCTCATTGTGGATTTAATTTTTATTTATATGATGACTAATGATGTTGAGCATCTATTCATGTGTTTGTCCACTTGTATATATTCTTTTTAAAAATGTCTATTCAGTCTTTTAGTTTCAAGAGTTCTTTACATATCTTGGGAGGCTGGGAAGGTAGAGAAGGCATTAACTGAAAAAAGGAGCAGTGGAGAAAGAGCAGTTTTAAAAGACGGAACAATAAATTCACTATTGAACCCCTTATGTTTGAATCACATACAAGACATTTTGGTGGAGGTGCAGGAAGAAAGCTGCAAACGTGTTGCAGAGCCCACGAGAGGGTGATCCACAAATAGGTTGCGTTTCAAGACACGTAACACTGTCAAATGTCACAAAAAGCTCAAGTAAAATAAAGACGGAAAAAAATGGGCTTCAGTGGTGGTTTTTAAACTGTGGGCAACAACCTTTTGGAAATCAATTTAGTGGAGCTTGACCAGTATTTTTTAAAAGATGAAATAGAATGGAAAAGTGTATCACAGGTACTAAGGTTAAGTATACTTTTGTGAAACTTTTTCTCCGTTATATATGTGCATTATGTACTGGGTCACAGTGTGAAATATATCTTTTACTTTGGATTATGGTAAAGGAAAATCTTTGAAGAAGAAAGGAGGCCACAGATGTCCCCCCCAGTGTTATCCTGGAATAAGAAAGTAGCTAAGAATATGGATTCAGATCTGCCTCCAAGCTCCATCTTCTTCTTCTTTGTTAGATGTATGACCTTGAATAAGTTACAGGAACCCTCCGATTCTCACTCTCACTTTCCTTAAATATAAATTGGAAATAATGATAATATTTACCTCACAGGGCTATTGACAAAGCTGCTTTTGTACACACTGCAGCCCAGGGCCTCTCTCAGGACAGACACAACCTGAGTGAGGGGCTCCGCTGAGCCAATCGAGTCTGGGTTGGATTTCAGCCCTGGGCCCTCTGCTGGGTTGCCTGGTGTAAGAGCAAACTGCACGAGCTTCTGCCCTATGAGGATTAAATGGGATTATGCTTGTAAAGCACTCTGCATGATGCCTAGAATAGTGCAAGCTCACCATAACCATTGGCTATCATCATTACTGATTATTACTCTTGTTAGGGAAGAAATTGGATCCCAATAGATTAAGGAAACAGAGACAATGCATAGGTGCTACCCTTAAAACAACCTGAATTTGGTGGAAACAACCCAAATGTCCATTAACTGATAAGCAAAATGTGGTATATCCATGTAATGGAATATCATTCAGTCATAAAAAGAATGAAGAACTGATAATGTGCTACAAAGAAGATGAACCTATGTAAATGAAAGAAGCCAGTCACAAAATGTCACATACTGAATACAAAATATTCAGAATAGGCAAATCTATAGAGACAACAAGCAGACTAGTGATTGCTAGGGGCTGGGGGAGGGAGGAGGGAGAGGCATGACTGCTTAATGGGTATGGGTTTCCTTTTGGGTTGATGGAAATGTTCTGGAACAAGATAGTGGTGATGGTTATACAACATTGTGAATGTAATAAATGCCACACTAAATTGTACACTTTGAAGTGGTTTAAATGGTACATTTTATGTGTATTTTATCACAATTTTTTAAAAGCCACATTTTTAAGAATGCTTCACCACAGCCCTGTCACCATCTTCCCAAACTATCTCAAAAAAAAAAAAAAAAAGAAAGTTTGCTTGGGAGTACAGTGAGAAAGAGCAGCTCAAGAGGGTGGTAGCACTGGGGAAGCTTTTCCTGAGAAAGGACAGAGGAGCACGTCTGGAGGAGGAAGGCAGTAAGGAGAAGGGAAAGTGACTGAGGAAGAGGGAACGATGTCTCCTTCACAGAAAACTGCTGTCAGTCTCCCTGCCGGCGCTCACTTCTATGCAGCTCTGAAGGCTTCTTAAGGACCTGTGTTACTTGCTGGAATGTTCCAGGGCCCACCCATGACAGTCTCTGTGTTAGAAGGACGCTGAGGGAGTGGAGTGGGACAGGTGTATCCCTCCTCCCCTCATTAGAAGCAGAGTGTATATTGTTGCTGTTCCTAAGGCAGAGAGGAATAATTGGACAGATAATTAATAATAATAACCCCTCATGACTGCCTCTCTGGCAGGTGCTTAGCTATAGCCCCAGGAGCTTGGTAGCTAAATAATTCTTTATTATAAACTGATTTCTCAGTGAATGGTATTATTGGTATTAACAATTAGAGTCAATTTACTATTACATACACTATTGAGTGGAGCAACAATGTGTATAATCTGGAGCACAAGATGATTTTTTTTCAAATGCTTTGCATTGTGTTACAGGTATTTGACTCCCCTTCAATATATTTACTTTCTTGATTACGTCTGACTTGGGATAATTTGAAAGTCACTTTGCATTCCCAGAGGTGGCCATGCAAGCATCCTTCTCCTGGCTCCTTTCCTCCCTCAAACATGCTCAGCTCTCCCCATTCTAATAAATTTTGGCCCTAGACTAAAACCAGTTTTTTAAAATTCCATAAATAAAATCATTGAGAGTAGGATAGATTAGAATGATCATGGCAGTAATTAATGAGTGTTAGTCTAATCTGCCTTAAAACATTTTGGCAATATTTACTAGTTGATAATATTTAAATCTCCTTGTTAGTTATTCACCTAATAAACAAATTTGGAGGGCCATGTAGCAGGTGCAGAAGATACAGAAATAAATAAGATGTGATCATTGCTCTCAAGAAACCACCAATATAGTAGAGGAAACAGACACAGAAACAAATATTTGCTCTCAAATTTAATAAATGTAAGGAAAAAGCAATCAACTCAGCCTGGGATCAAGGCCTTCATTGAAAATATACTAGATAGAGCTAACTAAAAATATTGCCTTCTGTAGCTTTAAGATATTTTATTCACTTATGTAGATCCAACCCAATCAGAGATTATAATTCTTCTATCTTTAGTGCACCTCAGTCTCTCTCTGTTTAAACAATTATTGATATTTTTATTTTTTTCATTTATTGTTAATACTTTTATTGCATTATTATTGTTGCTTTTATTGACACATGCCCACATCTTCCCATCAACCTGAAGGAATTGCATAAGTTGAAAAGTTTAACTGCTTATGCTGTGCTAGCAAATGTCTCAGGCCCAAAGTTCATAAATGGGAGTTTTTGACCATCTGCAAGAACACTGATGATCACACCCAGACTTCAGCTGTGGGCTAAAGTAGATAGATCATCGGCAGGATTTTAGACATCATGGTATATAACATCTGTTCTTTGCTCTCTCTGTCCTCAACCTATCTTTTTGCAGTATAGGCGAGGCACTCTAGGTCCAGGACGCTGTTATGGCATTGGTGATTAAGACACTGGTAGGATGATAAGTGAGCACAATCTTCATCTCTTCCAGGCCTCTAGGTAGATGTGACTGTGGCCCAGTATTCCACATGTCTTATTCCCTCTGGCTGCAGAGAAGTCTCTTAAACACTGTCCCAGGGGAAGAGTAAAGAAGGAGAAGGTAATTGAATTCTAGGGTTGGAATGGACCTTGGAGGTCATCTCAATTCATATCCCTTGTTCATTCATTTACTTATGCATCAATATTTAATGAGTGCCTTCTGTATGCCAGGCACTGTTCATGGTGCTAGGAACAAAATATACTGTATAGGTTGGCTGATCTATGGAATTTATAGTGCAACAGGGGAGAAAGACAGGTAACAAGTCAACAGATGAGGCGATAACGTCTGAAATCAATATGGGAATTGGGCGGGTAGAGGGATGGGGTGGGGTTGAGGGTGAGTGAGAGGTGGCAAGCAGTTTAGATGGCCAGAAGGTTAAGGCCACATGTCACCAGATTATGTTAGGAGATATGACTGGATGAGTGGAAAGACTATAAAAATAGGAGTTTAGCTATCCCATAAGAGCTCTATAAGAAGACTCAAAAAGAAGGCTGAATCTGCAGAGAGGTTTGATCTAGCTGTCACCAGGCATAGAATTATAGAGTGTATCTAGCTGTTAGGGGCTGAATTGTGTCTCCCAAAATTCACAGGCTGAAGCCCTAACCCTCAGTACCTCAGCATTTAGAGATACTGCCTTTAAAGAAGTAGTGAAGTTAAAATGAGGCCATGACGGTGGGCCTTAATCCAATCTGATTGGTGTCCTTATAAGAACAGGAGATTAGGACACACAAAAAGACACCAAAAGTAGCTGTGCACAGTCAATTGACCATGTGAGGACACAGTGAGAGGATGGCCATCTGTAAACCAAGGAGAGAGGCCTCAGATGAAGCTAAACTTGCTGACACCTTGATTGTGAACTTCCAGCATCCAGAACTGCAAGAAAATAAATTTCTATTGTCTAAGCCACTCAGCCTATTATGGTATTGTCTTATGGCAGCCCTAGCAAACTGATATACTAGCCCAGGATCACTTATATCAGATACTTACTAATTTACAGAAACTCGTGTCCTGTGCCCCATCCAGACTAACTAAAGCAAAATTTATGTGGGGAAAGAGGTAGAAATCTGGATTTTATATAAGCACCCCCTCCAAAATAAAATGTAGATTCTCATCTACATTGAAGCTTAAGAACTACTAGCATTAAGACCAACTTATTCATTTTAGAGATGAAAAAACTGGGGTCCAAAGAAGGAAAATGACATGTGCAGCAGGGCCTGCAAGCCAGTCTCCTAACACAGAGTGTGCTGCTCTTTCCTCTGCCCCATCAGGGGCCTGCATATGTGCTACTGAGAGGCAGATCTGGACCCAGAGCAGAGAGAGCCCAGCAGTGCTGATTAGGCAATTGGCAGTCGTAGCTCCAGTCATCTGTCTCGCTGGCACTGAGATTGGGGGTGTGTGGGTGTGGTGGGTAATGGAGACCTATGAAAAGTGGGCAAGGAGCTCCTGATCTCTTAACAATGCCCGGGCCATGCCCTTTGCTAATACAGCTCAGTCACATGGACTCAATAATTCTATAATGAAGTTGTATTATAGCCTCTAAACTCTTCTTGCTTTAGGGGAAACCTATTTCTTCTTATTTTCTCTGCCTGGCAAAGAAAACTAATTGACCATTATTGTTTATAATAACCTTTATGTAATAAAGGTATTGACTAATAAAAATACAATTTTTTGAATTTTTGAGCAAACAACCACTTTCTTTAGCCTTTTAGCAAAGCCCATTTCTTGACCCTTTTGTCAATTTGATTGTTTTTATAGTTTGCCAAATGCTTTCCACATTATGGGACCCCAAACTAGCCATAGTAAAAATTTAATACATGATTTTTGAATAATTACATGAATAAATGAAGGAATGGTTCCCCTTTTGTTCTCTCCTTCCTTCTGGGCTATGAGTTTCTGTGGCTTAAAAAAAAATCCATAAGAATGAAAAGAATTCATAAATTTACTCAAAGAAAATCAGTCATGCAAAATGTTAGCTTATGAGAGATGAAGATACATTGTGTCAATCTTAACACAATTACCAGCTTATACTGACCTGGTCTCTCACAGCCTTATCTGGTTCTTTAGATACTGTGTTCATTTTCTATCTTCTGATATTTTATCTTAATTTTGTTTTTATCACCTTTTATTACAAAATAATTTTTTCTTTTAAATAATGAAAAGTTGTCATGGAAAACCTCAGTTCTACTATTTACTTAGCTATATCAGGGGCTCACAGATAGAAAGTAAGGGATCTTTGGGGACATAAACAGATCCCAGGTACATTAAAGTAGCTATGTAAATAAACAAAGGTCTCAATGAGATTAGGCTGGACTTACATTTAATAACTTACCAAAACATAACTGGATCCTGTTACTCTCCTGCTCAAATATGTGTGTATGTGTGCATATATGTGTATATACACACACATACATGTTTAGCTTTGCATGGATCTTGGCACAGATAAATATTAAACACATGGTAGTAATTAATTATGAGGCAGAGGGGAAGAAGAGACCATTTTCCATGCAGCCAGAACATGCTTTCAAGGATAATGAAAGAATTTGTTAATGGACACGTCTGTAAGGGGGAAAATGCTTGATTAGGGGGCATTTTCATGGGCCCTGAGCTATATAGGACTTGAGGGGTACATCCATCTAAATGCCTGGCCCTTCAGATCAGAATAGCTGGTAGCTAATATAGCCCAACAATCCATCAAGTATCAGTTCCATCCAGCTGCCTGGCTGGGTCTGTTATTAGTATTGCCAGTCACAGAAGCCTGGTCAAAGAATCTCAGAGTTGGAAGGGGCTCTAGAAACCACTGAAACCAGTATTCCACCCAGATACAGTAACAGTACCACCTCATAAGACTGTCATTAATTAAACGGATTAATATTCACCAAGCATTTGGAACAGTGTCTGACACACAACAAGGCCTTTGTGAGCATCAGTTAAATACCCTTTTTTGAGTGCTGACCAGTCAAGGTGCTGTACAGACGTCATATCATTTAACCTGCTCACCTGCCCTTACTCCATTTCATACAGAAGGAAACTCAGCAAGCTTAAGTGGCTTGTCCAATGCACAGCGTTAGTAAGCAGTGTTGCTGGGATTCAAACGCAGTTTGATCTCAAGCCCACATTGCTCTTACTGTTAACTATGACATTCCGTGCCCTTGACAAGAAGTTCTCCTTGGGCCCGAACAGTTCCACAGACAGAGAATGCACCCTTCTAAGAGTAGCCCATTCTACATGTAAAAACAAGCACAACTGTTTTCAAAAAAGAAAAAAAGCCGCCTTCATATTGAGCTGAAATTCGCCTGCAGTGATTTCTTCTCCTTGGACTACACAGCATAAGTTTCTTGCTCTTCCACTCCACAGGCCTAAACAATACTTGAGAACAGATAACATGAGAGATAACAAACCTGCAGCCTGGAAATCACTCATCAAACCAGTTTTCTGTGTGTAGATGACTAATCTGCAGGTTGGGTCAAAATTGGAAGAGAAGGGTATGACTGCCAGGCCACTGTGCACTTTAGTTTTTGCTCTCTAGATTCTTGGGGACCATTCTGTAGATGGGTCGACCTGTGAGTGGGGACTGGCAATTGCTGCTGTGGTGCAAGGAGGTGGGGGTGGGGGGGATGGGACCCCTGAGAAGATGGTTCCTGCCAGGTTTCATTTTGCCAGAGCCAGGAGCTCTAATTAAAGTAAACCCTCAGGCTGCACCAAGGGACTGCCAGCACTGTGATGTTTGTGTCCAGTGGGGGTCAACAGAGAGAACTGCTGACTGAGAGGGAGCCAGCAGCCAAGAAGCAAGCATTAGCCAACACTCAAAGAAAAGACAGAAAACGAAGCTGTGCAGCTGCCCATAGGACAGTGATTACCCAAGCTCTGGAGACTGACAGATTGAATCCCAGACTCAGCTCTGGCACTCAAATAACCATATGACCCTGGGCAAGTTACTTACTGTCTCAACCTTCTCCCTACCTTTTCTTCCTCTATAAAAGGAAGACAATTATTACTATACTGGTAATATAGTATCTATGCTATAGAGTTGTTTTTAATGATTTCCCAAAAAGAACATGTGTCATGTATTTAGAAAAGTGCTTGGCATTCCAGAAGTGTTAAATAAATAATAGCTGTTACTGTTTGAAAGTTTCCCATATAGATAATCTTCACAGAAACATTCGAAGCAGATGTTACTAACCTCATTTTATAACTGAAGAGGCTGAGGTTTAGAAAATTAACTCACTTGCCGAAGGTTACCAAGTTATAGACTGAGGAGTGAAGATTCAATGTCTCTGAGGTCCTCTTTTCACCCACCCCAGTAACCAACAAGAAAGCTCACAGCCCAGGGAAATCAGCCCCACCAGGTCTGGGCGCTGGGTCTGAAGAAGACAGGGGAGATGACCAGGAGACAGCATGACACTGGGGTGGAGCCAGGGCATTCAATGAATAGAAGACAAGAAAAGCATGATTAAAAGAAGGCATCAAGTTTACTGACCTGGTTGAAACTATCACAAAAGGCTTACGTGCAGAGTATGTTGTGCAGATGACCAGTAACTTATTCCAGGAAGAAAGCCTTCCAAAGCTTCCACCTTCCTAACTCCTTCATCCAGGTGGGGAAGTGGTCCACATCAATTCAGTCTCCATGCTCAAAATAACCCCACCCCCGCCCCCACCTGCTGTGCCTGCTGTCCAAGAGACCTTTAATAAAGTAAAGAGCCTTTTATTCTGCAATCTGAGAAACTTTTAAAGCAGATCTGCTTAAAAAGCAGATATCCTGGGAAAAGCAACACATTGACTTTAAAACTATATATTTTTGGACTATGAGTATATCTACCTCGTTTATTGGTAAAACACCAGCCCTTAGCCTTGCACATAAAAGAGTGTGTGTGTAGGTATGTATATGTGTATGTGTGTGTGTGTGTATATAAAACAAATAAATAAATAAATGATGCCAAAATATTGTCTGAGAACAGGTTTTCTAGTGTCTGACAGATAGTGCTCAATAAATGTGGAAATGAAATGTTGTTACAGGAAGGGCACTTCATGAAAGGAAAGAAGATCAAATTAGCCAATTTCATAATTTATGAACCAGTTTTGTTATAATCACTCTTTGCTGTTTGTATAGGACTTGGTATCTCTGGTTTGCAATTGTGTAGGAAGAGAAAAGAGAGTGATCAGACAGAAGTAGTATACTTGATTAATGTTATTTAAAAGTAATGAAAACGTGTGTGTGTGTGTGTGTGCGTATCTCCCAAGATTTTTGGAACTATTTAATAAAGGACAATTTTAATGGATTGCATAGATCAAATAGGCCTGGCATACTGCAAGGCTCAATATATGTCTGATAAATTATCTGAACAGTACTGAATATATATGTATATGTGGAACAGAACTTTAAAAGAGTTTTCAAGCAAAGGTAAACTGCTTGAAGGTAGAGACCAATTCAGGCTGGTCTCTACACCTTTGTGTTGGTGCATTATTTTGGTGGAGTTGAAGAATTTACTTCAGCCTGAGCTGAGAAGAAGATTGCAAGTACTTGCATTGCTCTGTTTTGGGGCCTCATCCCTTGTTTTAATCTGTTTTCTTCCTTTTCTTTCTTGTTTCCTTCTGTTCCTTTTTCCTTTTGTTCTTTTGAATCTATAACGTTACCTCAATGATTTTTCTGTTTATATGCACGAGATGTGTTTTAATGACAAGGAGCATTCAGTCACACATAAACTTCTCTCAAAGGAAATGCCTTGGGTTATGGTTCATTTCTCATGGACACTCCAAAGTTCTTCATTTCCCTTTCAGCAGAGAAGAATTTCCCCAGGACGCTTTCTGATCCTGAGAGTTGCTAGACTTGTATAAGTGATTTAAGACCAACTTGGAAATCAGGCATCTGAAACTACAATGTTTCCTTAATGTCTTAACATAGTAACACCTCAGCTACATCAAATGTTGTAGGATGGGTAACAATAATGAGGAAGTAATTGATTAAGGGAAGTAATGAATGAATAAATTTTAAAAAAAAATAAATATGATTTTCTGCCTTGCACAAATTAAATATTTTCCAATAAAATTAAATGTTGAAAACTCTTATCCTCAAAACTTTTAAGATTTTAATTTGTTTCCCACATAAGTAAAGTCCATTGAACATAATTTAATACTTGCTTGATTATTCAGAGTCATATATTTGTGTTATAACATGACAGCTTGGAGATTACTGAGAATTTGATTCTATCATCAAAGACTCGGATTGGTAGGCATTGATTTGGATGTCTTGCTAGACCTGATATTGATTCAGCTCATATTGCATTATTGCATTACAGTCCACTGCAAGACAAGGCTATTCTAATCCAGTGTAAATAACCATGAACATTAACTTCAGTTAAATTATAAGAAAAGTTAATCATTTGATTAGGGCTATTTAAGCAAAGTGTTATGATTAAATTCTTGATTTGGGCCAAGTTTTCTTGTCGTTTTGTTTTGGACTGCAGTTTTTTTTTTTTGTTTTTTAGGAGTGGGCATTTGTTTTTATTTTTGGCTTTTACTAGTACCCTTGTTTTGTAGTTAGTGATCCATAATCAAGCAAGGCTAGTTCCCGATTACTGTGTTTCCAAGGAGAAATTGGCATTTCCAAAATTGTTTGAGTAGAAGATTAAATTACAAGAATCTGGACTGAGGATCAGATCTGTTAATAAAATCCCTATCAATTCTGGAACATGCAATCTACATAAAAATCAATTCTGTCCTAAGACCATGCTTTTATCTCCATTCTCAGAAGTTATTTGACATTTGGGCCTATAACTTGTGTTTTATTTTTCTCCTTCCTTGGTTAAAAATAAAATGGCTTAAAACACACATAAATTCTCCTTAATTGAGGTCCCACTAAATTTGAATTCATGAAACAGGATCATGAAGTTTATTTCTGAAAGGTTACTAAGGTGAACAAAGTTGTAAGAAGAATATTGAAGGCTGAAAACTTAAAATTGTGTAAGACAGCACTTTACAAGTATCAACTTATGGCATACATAGTCACTATGCTAATAACAAGTCCTTATCAGCTCTAGTCGCAAAACTGGCCCTCCAAGAACACCCACCTTGCTAAATTTATACCTGGTTGGAGTTACTGTTTGTATTTAGAAGTATTAAAATTGCATTTCTTTGAAAACATTCCATAATTCAGACATTTCTTCTCCCCAGTTATTCTCAATAAGCAAGGTTTGGCAGAGCAGCCTAGAGAAAGGAATTGAACCAAAGCAATGCTGCCTATGCACTTTATTCATTTTCCCCTTTCATCTTATAAAAGAAGAGGGATTCTAATCTTTTGATTTGCCTAATGTATTTTGACAGCATGTACTCCTAGCTGCTCTTACAAAGATGCTGAGTCCCAGGACAATCCTCCACTGGAGACGTTATTCCTTTCCCCCTGTGACTTTTAAGCATGGCATCCTCCACAGATAATTATTCTTATATAGATAAGGCAGGCTGTATTTTAAGAATTTCTTAGTTCAATCAGCATAATGGGTATACTACAGGGGAGATGCATTTTAAAGTGTTATTACCAGGTGAGTATTTCCCAAATCCCTAAGTCATAAGGCTAGAGACAGCAATTTAGAAAGAGTATAGCAAAAAGTGCATTTCATAAAATGGATTGTGCTTCATGAATTTCAATGTGGCAGGATATTCACTCTGCTGTCCTGCCATTACCAAACAAGATGCTTGTTATAAAAAAGAAATATGCATGACTGTTGAGGATGGTGCCTTATTAATGACTGTGTTTGGCACTCTGTAAAATACTTCACTGGAATGTTGTCACCTGCACTGAAAGATATATACATACTTTCTTACCTAAATTATCTTGCTGAAGACATTCGGAATATGCTAACTCCACAAAACCCCAAATAAAAAGCCAGTTTAACAAGCTCCCATGTCTTTAAATCTAATGTGGGAATAAAATACCATAACCCTGATATCTATGGATGATCCTTTTCCAGTGAGTTGTAAGGTATTTTTCTTTATTTAATTGCTCCAGTGCACTTAGTTCTAATAAGCAAAAGCTGTGTAAAAAGTCAAGTGACTTATATTTTTAATCTGGAACATATGATTGGCTTATGAGGCATTGTTAGAAGTAAAAATGCATGATACTTATCAGGGTGAAGATAGTGGGCAGGACTTTTAAAGAAGGGGCCAGGATTTCCTCCGTATGTATGAAAAGAATAGATGTGCCTCCTCTCTGAGACTAAGCATTCCTTCCCCTGACCTCTTCCCCTGAATTCCACTTTTTCCAGGCTCTTTCAGGATTTAGCTCTTTTTAATATATCATTAGTCTCTCCTTTTTGCACTGGCTCCTCCCTCTCAGCCTAGAATTCTGCTCACATCTGCCTGAGCTTGAAAACCTTTCACTCATGCTTTCACAATAGTGTAAGGTCTATTCCTAAAATAAATCCCTGTCCCATAGTATTCACCGTGGGTCTGCTTCCCTCCTTGAGCCCTCTCTGATACCCCTGCCCTACCACTGCCTTTATCTTCAACACTCAAACCACTGCATTCACGGCCTAACTGTTCATTCTCCCATCAATGCATCCCAACCATTGCTGCCAGATTCATCTTGATCATGATTTTCGAAGGACGAAGAGTATCTACCCATCATCACCTACAAAATAAAATCGGAAGCATGGCCAGGATCCTAACTTTTCAGATTTATCTCCCACATTCTCCATAAGTGAATGTTTCTCTTCTGCCAAATTGATCGACTCACTGTTGCCTGATACTCCTTGTTCTTATCCACTCTACCTATTCCTTGACTCCACTTACCATCTTTCTCCTTCCCTGATTTACTTCTAATTTGTTTATTCAAAACCAATACACCCTAGAGGAGCCAGTTCAAACCCCACTTCCTCTGCAAAGACTCTTCTGTCCCAGTGAGAAATGATTGCTGTCTTCACTGAGCACCGAGCACAGAGTAATTAGGGCCTTCTCTTGATACATGTCTTCTATCACATGTGTCAGAGTGCTGATTCTGAAAACACTTTCTCCACTGGACACAAGGTGAAACTGTAATACAGAATTTCATTTAGTAGACCTTAGTCACCAGTAAAAAGGAAAAAAGCACTGTATAACATTGAAATATATTTTAAAACCAAATCAAAGGTATTATTTATATGAAGTTTTATAACTACCTATCTTGTAAAGTGAATCGGACATGTCCTCCCCTTGCTCAGTGCTGAGGGTTCAGCTAACACTGCCAGTGAGGTCAGCAGGACCAGGGCCACAGGTCAGGCCAGTGTGGTTCGGCTGGTGGAGCTAGGATGAGCAGACATCCTGCATGGCTAGGAGATTGCCTACATGCAGAGGGAGGGAGGAAATAATACGTTGATGATGATGGGAGAGGGGAAGACTAGAACACGCCCATGGTGATTGGTTGGAATTGGAAGTATCAGTGTGAATGCACATATTGACAAATATAGCAATAGATGTGTGGATTTGTGTGCATGTGAGTGTGTGTATGTTGCAGATTGGGTTCTCTGGAAGCAAATGCTGAGATGAAGTTTGGAGTGTAAGATAATAAGTGTACTTATTAGGGATCAAAACTTGTGGAGGAAACAGATTGGGCTGAAGAGGCACTTAAACTGCAATACAAGTGCAGGAAAGCCTTGGCCACCTCCACCCTGGAGCATGTATAGCCTGTTGGACCTGCTCCTCATGGGGCCAAAATGACCAGCTTTATACCCATTCCCTGATCAACCATTAGGTGTAAGCTGGCTGCCCCACGGAAGGGTGACATTGGGCAAGGCCGTTTTCTGCAACAAGTCCTCCCTTAAAGGAGGATCTGAGAGGTGCATGTTCACGTCCACCACGATGTGTGTGTGTGTGTGCACACGTGTGTGTGTACATATATTTTCTAGCTTTGGGAAGGCCTAAAAGCAATGAAACCCCAGTATAATAAGCACATCTAGTTTCCAGGTCTTGGTTGCTAAATATCATTCTCCACAAAGGATCTCCCCATAAAATGCCTGTTAATTACTTATGAAATAAGGTATAAAATACTTATCATTCATCTTTACAGTGGAGAAAACTGATTAGACAGCATCTTACCAAGTAGTAAAAGTTAATACCTCTAGTAATGGGACCAGTCAGCATCCTGTGCTTCCTGAGATGGTGCCCAGAAAAGCACAGTGTCACTTCTGTGGGATCCCTGCCACAAGGGCAAACGCTGAATCTAAATGTGAGGAAATATCAAACAAACCCAAGTTGAAGGACATTCAACAAAGTAACTGTCCTATACTCTTAAAAAAAAAAAATCAGTCATAAAACACAAGGAAAGACAGAGGAACAGTCCGTGGTACTAGCTCAGCCCTGCTCTAGAACCCCGACTGTGTCCATCTCTTCCCAACTCTGCAGTTCAGTGACACAAAGTTGGTAACTCGAAATCAGTCAGAATGGGAATATACACACCAAAAGTAAATTACTAAGCATTTTATAGGACGATACTTTGAGACTATTTAAATACCCAATTCTTAAACTTTTACCTACTTGTTTTAGTGTCCATTGATGATTCCTGCCTGATCAATTATTTCTATTATGGTTGCCAAGTAGTGGTTTTTTAAAAATTTCACTAACCCTTGTACAAATATTAGTTGTCATCCTACTGTAGGGTAGATTTCTCTTCTCTTCAATTTGTCATTTATATTAATATGAACTCCTGGGTTCCCATTTTATCCAGTGGCAACCACTACAAAGGAGAGCCTCTGGCCCCCAGCATGGGCAGTTTAGCAGCACATCACTGGAAGAGGTCCCAACTGAAGGAGACTAAGGAGATATGACCTCTAAATGCAACACATGATCCTGGACTTATAAAGGACATTATTGGGGCTATCAGAGAAATTTGAATGGGCTCTGAGGATTAGATGGCAGTATTATATCAGTGCTACTTTCCTGATTTTGATGACTGTGCTGTGCTTATGTAGGAGAGTGTCCTTGTTTTTAGGACATACATACTTAAGCATTAAGGAGTAATGAGGCATCATCATATCTGCAACTTATTCTCAAAGGTTTAAAAAAACCCCTATATGTATAAATGCATATGGAAAGAGAGAGAACGAAAGGCAAATGTGGTAAAATGTTAATATCACATTAGGGAAATAGGGATTAGGGAATGGGGTAAAGGTTATATGAGAGTTCCTTTTACTAGTCTTGCCACTTTTCTATAAATTTGAAATTTTTTCCAAAAAATGGAATTTTTTTTTTTTTTAATATGAAGAGGGGAGTGAGGGAGGTTCAGTTTCCTTTTTTTTTTTTTGAGACAGTCTCACTGTGTTGCCCTGGCTAGAGTGCAGTGACATCGTCTCAGCTCACTGCAGCCTCAGACTCCTGGGCTGGGACTAAAGGCCCCCACCACCACACCCGGCTAATTTTTCTATTTTTAGTAGAGACGGGGGTCTCACTCTTGCTCAGGCTGGTCTCGAACTCCTGAGCTCAAGCAATACCTCCCGCCTCAGCCTCCCAGAGTATTAGGATTACAGGCGTGAGCCACCGTGCCCAGCCAAGGAATTATGTTTTAATCAAATGCTTTTAAGTTAGTCTAAGGCTCCCTTCCTTTTATGCTGGGAGCTCAGCTCCTTTCACATTCAGCAAAGTTAGAGAAATACCAAAGGGGGAAACAGTGAATTTAGTAAGTATTCATTTATTAATACAGTACTACGTAACTAAATGCCATCTCTGCTGGGTTGTTGTCGCCTTCCTCTTGGATCTTTAGAAATTCTTTTCTGTTTTGTTTTAATGAGGTAATACAGGCATTAAGATATTGGTAGTGTAATGTTTTGAACTCTCATTATTAGACGTTAAATATTATTTCTTAAAATGTTAAAATTCATTAGTTTTAAAAATTAAGCATCGAACCTCTAATAAATTCTTAAACAATTCAATTTATCTATTTTTATTTATTTATTTTTAATTATTATGGTACATAATAGTTGTATATATTTATAGGGTACATGTGATGTTTTGATACAGGCATACAATGTAAATTAATCAAATCACAGTAATAGGGATATCCATCACCTCAGGCATTTATCATTTCTTTGTGTTAGTAATGTTACAATTCTACTCTTTTAGTTATTTTAAAGTATACCCTGGCCGGGCACAGTGGCTCACACCTGTAATCCTAGCACTTTGGGAGGCTGAGGCAGGAGGATCGCTTGAGGTCAGGAGTTCAAGACAAGCCTGAGCAAGAGCAAGACCCCTCCTTTACAAAAAAAAAGAAAAATTAGCTGGCCGTGATGGCACACACCTGTAGTCCCAGCTACTCAGGAAGCTGAGGCAGTAGGATCGCTTGAGCCCAAAGGTTGGAGGTTGCAGCGAGCTATAATCATGCCATTGCACTCTCGTCCAGGTGACAGAGACAGAGAGCCTGTCTCAAAAAAAGAAAGAAAGAAAGAAAGTATACCCTAACTTACTGTTGATGGTAGTCACTTTGTTGTGCTGTTAAATATTGTTCATTCTATCTATGTAACTATATTTTTGCACCATTAACCATCCCCACTCTATGTCCCCCTCCCCACTACACTTACCAGCCTCTGGTAACCATCATTCTACTGTCTCCATGAAATCAATTGTTTTTATATTTAGTTCCCATATATGAATGAGAACATGCAAGATCTGTCTTTCTGTGCTTGGCTTATTTCACTTAGCATACTGTTCTCCAGTTCCATCCATGTTGGTGCAAATGGCAGGATTTCATTCTTTTTGTGGTTATAGAATATTCCATTGTATATATGTACCACAATTCCTTTATCCATTCATCCATTGATGGACACTTAGAATGATTCCAAATCTTGGCTATTGTGAATAGTGCTGCAATAAACATGGGAGTACAGATATCTTTTCGATATACTGAACTCCCCTCCTTCAGATATATAAGGTCTGTCCAGAAAGTATCCAGCCATTGTTAATATTATAAGAACAGTTACATGGCTGGATACTTTACAGATAGTCCTTGTGTGCCCCACAGTGGGATTGCTGGGTCATATGGTAGTTCTATTTTCAGTTTTTTGAGGAACCTCCATACTGTTCTCCATAGTGGTTGCACTAATATACATTCCCATCAACAGTGTACAAGGGCTCCCCTTTCTCCACATCCTCACCAGCATCTGTTACTGCCTATCTTTTTGACAAAAGCCATTTTAACTGGGGTGAGATGATATCTCATTGTAGTTTTGATTTGCATTTCTCTGGTGACTAATGATGTTGAGCATTTTTTCATATACCTGTTGGCCATTTGTATGTTTTCTTTTGAGAAATGTCTATCAGATCCTTTGCCCATTTTTTAATCAGTTTATTTGGTTTTTTTCCTATTGAGTTGTTGGAGCTCCTTATATATTCTAGTTATTAATCCCTGGTCAGATGGGTAGTTTGCAAATACTTTCTCCCATTCTGTGGGTTGTCTCTTCCCTTTGTTGATTGTTTCCTTTGCTGTGCAGAAGCTTTTTAGCTTGATGTGACTTCATTTGTCCAGTGTTGCTTTGGTTGCCTGTGCTTTGGGGTATTACTCAAGAAGCCCTTGCCCAAACCAATGTCCTGAGGCATTTTCCCAGTGTTTTCTTTTAGTAGATTCACACTTGCAGGTCTTAGGTTTAAGTCTTTAATCCATTTTGATTTGATTTTTGTATATGGCAAGAGATAAGCATCTAGTTTCATTCTCCTGCATATGGATATCTGGTTTTCCCAGCACCATTTATTGAAAAGACTGTCCTTTCCCCACTGTATGTTCTTGGCACCTTTGTCGAAGATGAGTTCGCTATAAATGTGTGGATTTATTTCTCGGTTCTCTATTCTGTTCCATTGGTCTATGTGTCTGTTTTTATGACAGTACATGCTTTAAACAATTCACTTTATTTTTTTTTATTTCATAAACAATTCAATTTGAAAATAATGAACAAATATCAAAAGGAGAGAAGAAGTTTGTTTCAAAATTACTTCTTCCTTCCTTCCTTCCTTCCTTCCCTCTTTCTGGTGGTAAATAAGCACTATGTGTATGTTTAATCTTCTCAAGCAGATTCAGTGCTGATTGAGGCTTACAATTCTTTTGTCCCCTACAACAACTACCTGCAGTACTAGCCTTTTACATGGGTGATTGGGTTGCTGAATGGGAAAACAGAGTTTACTGCTAATGCTTAAAGAGACAGTGAGACCCTTGGGAACAGTAATCTGAATTTTCACTGTAGTCGATCTGAGAGTCAGGATGGAACCAAGTCCTGACAAAGAGCCGGGGATGATCCGATGGGAATAAAGTTCTTCCCCACCTCTCCCATTGTCGCAAAACAATTTGTAATAGAAGGTAGGAATGTGAAGGGCTGGCTGTGAACTCATTTAGCAACATTTTTCTCTTGGGCTGTTCAGATCTGTTGAATGCTCTCAATCTGACATTTAAGAGGGCCCTACTGTGTTTCTCTTTAGGGAAGATTAATAATGCCAATCAGGAGTTTCTATGCCTGTTTACTTGTAGTCAGGTAAGTTCCATCTCTTCCTTAAGTTCTAAAAGAAGCAAAAAAGAAAGTACTGAGATAGTTACATGAATAATTAGCAGGATCTGCTGCACTGTAAGTGCATTTGTGATAGAAACACCAGCCAGCTAAGAGGGCCTCGGAGGAGCTTCTGGGCTTGAAAACATGCCCTCTGATTCTGGCAGCTTTTTCCCAGCTTGTGGGCCTACATAAGGACAACCAAGTAGACTTGAGCTTAACCACTGAGGGTGGTGTTTCCAGCAAAACAAATAAAACTCACACTAACAAATTGTGTGTGAACTATTTTAAACTCATAAATATATACATGAAATCAGCTTAATTTTTTTCAATCTTTGAAACAAGGTTTTCTCTGCATTTTTGTAACTCCCTAGTGACACTGCAAATAAGGTGCTTTTGCAAATGGGTCTTCACTTATGTAAGTGTCCCTTAGGGAGTAGGAGGAAGCATTTGGGGCTGGCTGCCTGTCACCCATCATTTCCCTCTCTCAGGCCCTACCTCCTCCCCCACCAGAAGAATATGTTCAAATCAGCCAACAATTAAAATTTTTGATTGAGGTATAACTTGTAGACAGTAAAACAATTAAAATTTATAACTTATTTTGATTATATTAAATAAAAACAATAGCAGAAGGGATAAATCCAGGCATATTCGAATTTATCCTCCAAAATATCGTTTTGTAGTCTCAAAACTTCCCCTTTTCCCTAACAATCTACACACATTAACTAGTAATTTCTTGCAAATTCAGTGTGCATTAAATTATTGCTTTATGTAAACAAAAAAACAGAAATTTTGGAGTATAACCCTTTCAGTGTACCCTAGGGATTTAATTTTAAATGTTTAATCAGGTGTTTGACACATATTCTGAACAAGCATAACTTTTTAAAAATTCTTGTATTAAAATTGTTCTTCTCTGTCACCTTTTTGTAGCTGGTAAATGTTTAGTAACCATTTAAAGTGCCTTTTAATTACATACTGCCAATCAAAATCTTGGCATGGTGGGCTATGTTTTAGTTCCAGGGAAGACACCAGTCTTTAATCACCGTTGCATTGTTTCTAATTTCACTTTCAAAGTATATTCTCATCTGGAGTGACAAGATGTTTTAAAAAAAAAAATTCTTACATTTCACATTTTGCACATACAATCTGCACAGGACACAATGGTAATCAGACTATATTGTTTCAATCCTAAACCTAACAGTAGTGGGAGATGGGGCTCCTAATGGAAAGAATTAATCGAGGGCTTTTCTGATATTCATGGAAGGGGAGATAATCTCGCTGCAGAATGACATCCTTTTGAGAAAGCCCAGCTTCTGGCTGTGAAACCCATTCTCATGCGATTTCTTTCTAACAAGCCAGAAAGCTGCTTTAATCTTTAAACATGAAGCATCGAGCTTACAGTATCAAAGGTAGGCAAGTTCTCCTACTGAGGTTCAAAAGCAGATAATAATAAGAACCCAGTTGCTAATGTCAGGCCTGAAATCACTTTTCACTTGATTGAGCCATTTTGTCCTCAGAATCACTTTGTTCCATTCGGCCGAATTTCCTCCAGCCCCTAATTGTGAGCAGCACACCGATGTTTCCCCAGCAGCTTCTTGTCAGAAGTTGGAGCCCCTGTGCAACAGATTTAACATCCAAATTCCACATGGCCTGGGCATAGCCGGGGAGTTCTTCTCAACAGTGCTCCAGGGTTACTTGTCTTGGCAGCTGTCACTTCCCCGCCCGACTCGGGGAGGAAGCCTACTCCAACCAGGCAGGCAACCAGGACGCCAGACTTTCCTTTTTGCCTGGAAGGACTAGCAAGATGCTGGGTTTCGTGAAGATTTTCATAATTCAGCTGTACAATTTGAGGAACCATCCTGTCAAAAGTGTCCTGCCAAAGCATAATAAGTGAAATAGAGAAAGTAACTCTCACAGTGAAGTTCCATCAGATAAAGGCAGAGCCGAGATAAAGGAAATCCAAGTAAATAGACGCCTCCACAGGTCACTGGCATTTAATGGTTTATACTCCAACAACTCCAGATTTCAGGGAATGTGTAGTCTGTAGTTGGGGTGTAACCCAAGTTTTGGTAAGTCCCCAAACTCCTACCATCAGTCTCAGGCTCACCTTTATTTCTTTAGCCACTAAAGAACCCAATCAGTCTCTTTTGGAACCCAGTCCTGAACCAGTTGTGGGTTTTTTTGTTTGATTGTTATTTTATTTTATTTTATTTTTTGTAGAGATGTGGTCTCACTATGTTGTCCAGGCTGGTCTTGAACTCCTGGCCTAAAGCAATCCTTCCGCCTCAGCATCCCAAAGTCTGGGATTACAGGCATGAGTCACCGCACCCCACCCACAGTTGTATTCTTTAGCCTTCCTAACCTGAGGCAGATCCTGGCATGACAAAGGATCTTCTTCTCTGTCCCCTTATATCACTTCACTGTTTGTACGAGTTTCCTATGGCTGCTACACCAAATTACCAAATATCAGTGGCTAAAAACAACAGAACTTATTCTCTCGTAGTTCTGGAGGCTAGAAGTCCAAAATCAAGGTTTTGGCAGGGCCGTGTTCACCCAGAGGCTCTAGGGGAGAACCCACTCCTTGCCTTTCCGGCTCTGGTGCCTGCTGGCATTCCTTGACTGGTGGCTGCGTCACTTTAATCTCTGCCTCTGTTGCCACCTCACTTTCTTCTTTTTTGTCTATATCAGATCTCCCTCTGCATCCCTCTTGTAAGGATACAGGTGATTGCATTTAGTGCCCACCTGGATAACAATCCAGGATAATCTCCCCATCTCAAAATCCTTAATTTAATCCCATCTGCAAAGTACTGTTGTGCCATGTAAGGTAACATGCATTAGGCTCCAAGAAGTAGGACATGGACATCTTTGGGCAGGGGGGCCTGATTCAGCCTATCACACTGTTACTGATTGCTAAAATATGACCTTTCCATGGCCTGAAGGTAGGGGCTAAGAGAAGAGAGCTGAGTAGTACATCCCAGTTTGGCTTCATAGGGCATCCGAGGCTCCTGGGTCTTCCTTTATTTAAACTACCAAATAATGCAAAATACTCAGTTTCCAATCACGTTGAAAGCCTCCAGATAATCAAGTAAATTATAGAAGGTTTTTCAAACTGCCTTAAAACTCCCTTTTTGAGAATCCACAACGAGCTATTTAAATTTGACCTGTGTTTGACTCAAATAAACATACCACGTAAACTAAAAAATTCACAGGCAACGTCTACATCTAAAGGTGCTAGGGAAACTGCATCACATTATTTTACCATCTTTTTGGTCACCCATTGCTATGAGCAAATAGTTAATCGTGTAGGGCTTCAACAACCTATAGATCAAAAGTGGGTAGCATTTGGAAGAAAAAAAAAAGAAGTTGGTGGCATTTGAATATTTAGATTTGGCCCATAAGTCTTACTAGCATGACTTAACCTAAAATCCATTCTGACCTAAATCACCTGGCTTGCTGGCCTGTGCCAACCAAATATACTGGATAATTATGCAGTATTGGACTTTGCTTTGGTTAGGCATACACATTTAGCTTATCTCATCAAGAGCAGCAATACAGAAACGCAACTTGGAAATGTAGAAAAACCAGACCTCAGCTCCAGCACTAGATTTAATGGGCAATGCATAAGTAATAAGAAAAGCAGTATGTGAAAAATAAAAGCAAGGGACCAAGAAACCTTGCCAGTAAGCTGGTGAGACATTGAATGCTTTCCTTATAAACTTCAAAGCCTTCTTGCTCAGCTTGTGACCTAGCCCCATCCTGAGCTGCTTAGCAGTAAAATCTACTCTGTATTAACTCTGAATACATTCATATTGCAAAATGTCCAGTAATAATGATGTCCCTGAGCTGCTAATTGATTGTGAAATGCTTTAAGAGCTTTATGACAGAAGGAAGGTACAATTAGTTATTATTAGATCATGCAACTTGTTAACTTTAAGGGCAAACAAAACCTCAATGGCAAGTATTTCTTCAGATTTTCTGTGAGAAAGTAGACTTGTCAAGCCACTGTTCTCTGCCATTAGCAATGTCACCTCCTTGCCAGAATGGAATTTGCATATATTGTCACAATATGAAGTTTTCTTATAAGTATAGTTGGGAGCAGAGATACAAGTGTGATAATTTAGAGGGGATGCTTCATCTAAAATATAATTTGACCATCAAATCTAATAATCAGAACTCAAATGTAAATGCTTTTTATGTGTCTTAAATATCATAGAGTTAAAAGCAGAGAGGGAAGTCATAATTTGACACTACTAGAAGCCCATCAAAGGAACTCCACATCTGTAATAGAAAAAAAAACTCAAAGCTATAAGGTTACTTTAAAAAGAAATATTTAAATGGTACTTACAAAATAATCTTTCTATATGAATTAATACTGATACTGTCCCATTTTCTGTTCCCTAAAACATCTCCTCAATGAGAAGTTTGATTATCTTCCTTTGAGAATAACCAGCCCATAGCTATAGGAGCCATGGATTGGAAAATCCCCTCAAGAAACAAACCTAGAAATCAATGTTTTTGGTCTGTTTTAGTTATTCCATTGGTTAGATAGAAAGACAGAAAATTTGCTGAAAGAGGTTCTGTATATTCCATCTATTAGAAAATTATCTAGATTCTTTCCCAGTGACAGATAACCAACCCTGCCATTCTAAGCTAGGGGATGTATTGGCTTAGGTAGTCAGGGAAAGAGTAAGGATGGAGCTGGTCTTAGAGATACCTATATCCAGGGACTCAAACACTCTGGGGACTCTGTACAACTTGTCTCTGCTCCTTTCTGCATTCCAACTTCATTCACTTTATTAAAAGTGGAATTTCTCCACATGGCAAGGGACATGGCACAGGCTGCTCTGGACTTATAGCCTCCTAGTGGAATGATCCAGATGTAGTTGAAACATTCCAGGGAAGGTCTGTGGGTGGCTTGTATGAGCCACATGACTATACATGGACCAATCCTTGAGGACAAGGGAATGGTATATTATAACTGGCCTAGCCTGAGTGATGTGCCTGCAATACCCCCGCGATTAGTAGGGCAAGGTCTGTTTATAAATAAATAAATAAGTAGAGGGGATATCTTAGTCCTTTTGGGCTGCTATAACAAAATACTTCAGACTGGGTAATTTATAAACAACAGAAATTTATTGCTCACAGTTCTGGAGGCTGGAAAGTCTAAGATCAAGGCACCAGCAGGCTGGGTGCCTGGTGAGGGCTCACTCTCTGATTCAAAAATGTACTTTCTTGCTACCACACACATAGTGGAAGGGGCAGAAGGCTCTCTCAAGCCTCTCTTATAAGAGCACTAATTGCATTCATGAGAATAGAACCCGCATAACTTAATCAAATCCTAAAGGTCCCACCTCTTACTACCACCGCGATGGGGAGTAGGTTTCAACATGAATTTTGGAGGGACATGGAGATTCAGACCACAGCAAGGGGTCACAGCCATAGCCTCAGCCACTATTAAAAGATATTTAATGTCATTTCTCATATTTAAAAATTTTCCTAGAAGGCATTCTGTACATATCCTCCAGCCCTTGCTTTTTTTTGCTCACCATGACTTTGAGATTTATCCATGTTACTACATATAATTCTACTTTATTCATTTTAACTGCTAAATATTATTACATTATATGAATAAACAAGTTTATTTTTCCACTCCCTTACTGAGGAACAATTAGGCTGTTCTAATTTTTTTTTTTAAATATGATAACAAGTGCTTCAGTGAATAACCTTTGCCTATGTATGACAGTCTCTGTAGATCTACCCATAACCCATACCATACAACTTCTGGGTTGTAGGATGTATGCATCTTCAACTTCACAGAAGTTTTAAGTTTTAATGTCATTTGAATTAATCAGTTTTTTCAACATGGTCTGAGCTTTGGTGTCTTATTTAAGAAATCCTTCTCTGCACTTAAGGTCCTAGAAATAATCTCATATTCTCTTCACCTGTTTATATTTAGCCCTTTAATCCCCTTGGAATTTGTTTTTGTGTACGGTGCGAAGTAGGAATCTAATTTTGTGCTTTTTCATATGAATGGCTGGTTGTCCAGAACCATTCTTTGAAGAATCTATTCCTTCTCCACTGATTCATAATCCACCCTGCTGGTACAACCATTCCTCCATATGGCTGAGGCTAATCCTGAGCTCTTTGTACCCTTCTAAATCCTCCAAATTTCTCTTTACTCTTCTGGGCTAAGTGCCTTCTTAAGAAAAAATTTTAATTGGGTGAGGCAAGGCTGACAACTTAAAGGAGTGACATATTTGATGGAAGAATTGAATTAAAAACTCTGTATTACTTTTTGTCATGGAGCAGAAAGCAGGCTTGGAAAGAGTCTGAACATAAGAGACCTTCAGATAGAGAAAGGAAGCAGGGAATCTGACTGGTGTGGCCCAGGCCAGTGAAGCACCAAGGTAAGACACTCTGGAGAGCTGGGTGCTTGGGGGAAGTGGAGGCAGCAAGCCCCGTTCAGCATCTTTCACAGCTTGCTGCAAGGACTTCCTGCCCTACTGTGTCTCTAAGCCTCAGTTTCCTGATGTGTAAGATGGATATAACAATACCATCCATCTGAAACTGCTCTTTATAAAATTAATAAAGGGCCACAAGGTGGGAACTGTGGTAGGGGCCTGAACTCTGCAGAGGTATAGGCATAGTTAAAATATATATACATAACCAGCCATTATCCCCTAGTTTGCTTTCCTATAATTGCTACTCAGGAGTTACATAACTAATTGTCATAAAGATTCTTAACTTTCTTAATTACTCCCATAGATAACATCACCCTTGTGAAACCTAAGGCTAGTTTTTGAGATATCTTCCAGGCCCTGCATTCCAGGGGATTGGCTGACCCAACCAGACCAGTGGCCCAAATCAAGGAACTGACTCAACTGGTCTTGCGACCCCCATCCAGGAACTGAGTCAGCACAAGAAGACAATTTGTATACCCCTATGGTTCCACACCAAACCCAACTAATCAGCAGACCAAATTGCCTAGCCCTTTGCCCACCAAACTATCTTTAAAAACCCTTTCTCCCAAATTCTCAGGGAGACAGATTTGAGAACTTCCTCCCCTCTGCTCACATGGCGCCTGTGATATTAAACTTTCTCTGCTGTAACTCCTGCTGCCTCAGTGTATTGGCTTCCTCTTGAGCAGCGGGCAATGAACCTGGTAATGCTGTAGCACTCCCTGTGTTGTTTTCTAGATGATAGAGATAATGCACCTAACCACCATGCCTAACACACATTAAAGAGGGACTTAATGAATAGTAGCTATACTTGTTATCATTATCAATTATCATCAGTTTATCCAGGGTTCATTCAGCAATACTGGCAATTCTCAATTTCCTGGAATAAGTTTTAAAGCATCAGTTCTGATGCATTTTACCATTGTAGTCAATGTCTCCAAAAATGGCTGCCAGTGATTCCTCCCCAACCTCACTGTAAACGCTGTTTCTGCCACCAAGAGGTGGAGTTGATTTCCTTTTCCCTCATCTGTGCTGGCCTTATCACATGTATTGACCAACAAAATGTGCTAAAAGTGACACTACGCCCATTCTAGGCCTATCCCTTCCGAGTTTATGAAGGCTGGCACTCTGATGTTGCCTCTTAGAACCCAGCAGCCATACAGTAAGGAAGTCCCGGCGCTCCTATGGAGGTGGCGAGGCCCTGAGGGATGAGAGCCATGTGGAAAGACAGACTGCATGGAGGAGAACAGCAGCTCAGTGGAAAGTCAGCACCAGGTCCCAGACAGGTGAGACTCTAGCCCAGTCCATCTGCCAGTTGAATGTAGCTGCATAAGTGAGCCCAGATGTCACCACATGGAGCCAACCCACAGAATTGAAGAATATCATAAAGTATTGTTTTAAGACTAAGTTTTGTAATGCTTTGTTACCCAGGAATAGATAGCAGAAACAACCATAGATACAACAGCTTAAATATGGTGGTTATATTTCTCCTAAGACTAGCCGGAAAGCCTGTTTAATTCATAAACGTTATACATTTGCAATAAGAAATAACAGAAAATTCTACATACTGATCCAGAATGCCTAGAAAATCCACGAGGGGCTTGTGTATTGACACGCAGATGAAGACAAGAATTCCTCATCAGAATCAGACAAACTAGAAAAGCACTGACAGTCTCTCTGAATTCCAATTCTTTGCCCTGGGGCAATCTGTTTTTTAAAAAGAAAAGAAGAGAGAAAGAATCATTTTAAAAAAAAACAAACCTTCAGTTCCAATCACTTTTCAAACTTAGACAGAATGACTTTCACAGCTTCAGTCAAGTTTGTCAAAAAGTAATTTTCTACCTAATTTACTTTCACAGGACACAGACCTTCTCAGAGGCCAGAAGAAAAATTCCTTTCTGACAAGGGTGAGAATGGATCTATTTCCTCCAAGGTTTCCTTCTGGCTACTTTGCATGTGTCAGGGGCACCAAGGACAGGTTTTGCTTAACCCAGCAGGTGGCATCAGCAAAAGTGTGGAGAATCCTTCAGTGGCAGGACCAGGAACTTGCTTGCAATTCCCTGTGGTGGCTACTCTGTTAGCCCCAGAATCATGGTCCATTGGAAAGAGAAATCCTGGTTCTTGGGGGCTGTTACGCAGCTAAGAGTATGAGAAAACCCACTGTGGCTTCTTGTTTACACAGGGGTCAAATGGAGGTGGAACAAACTGAAAACAATTTTAACTCCAAGTGTTACTGAGTAATTTATGACAATGTGGACAGATAAAAATCTTCCCAGAAAAGGAAAGTGGACAGGTAAATTTCTGTGGCTTTCTGAGTGATCTGTAGTTTTTTGCTTATCTTCTCTGTCATTTTTTCCTAAGTTGTTCTTTTGCCTCATTATTTCTGTATAAAAATGAGAAGACTTTGTATTAGTGAACGGCCCTGAAGGATGACACCATTTCCCAGCACCGATACCTCCGTGCCTGGTGTCCCTACCCCCACCAGCACACCCCAACCTTTTCCTTTGTGCCCCGCTCCAGTTGCAGGACTGCCATGAAACATTAGTGATTTTTAATTACAGAGTCTAATTACAGTGATAGAAATGGTTATGCGGAGAATAATTTGATGCATGCACCAGCACACTCAAACCTTTTCATTGTGCTTTTATTTGCATTCCTGGACTCACCTGTACATGCCGTGTACTGTGGGGGAAAGTTGAGAAGGTGGCTGAATCCCTTTGCAAACTCTGCAATTAAGATGCACAAAATATGGGTGGCTTTGAGATGGTGGAGAATGTATGATCTTTGCCAGACCCTAACCTCACACTGACCGTAGGGAGGCCTACTAAGTCCAGGGCTCAGTCTTGCCACAAAAAGGAAACTAGGGGACAGAATACCATGGCTGAGAGGGCGGGGATGGGCCTCCTGAACTGCATCCGTACAGCACCTATTATGAACTGGACTAGACACTTTTTTTATATATATACATTTTCTCTGTTAATTCTCACATGAGCCCTATGTGTTAGGTATCCTGTCCCCATGTTATGGATAGTTACTTCTCCTCCACCTCAAACACTCTCCTCCTTAACCAGCCCTACTCCCTCCACCTGGTTACCTCCTACTTACCTTTAGGACTCACTGAGCCATTACCCACCTCCTATGAGAATGTTTCTCTTGCCTCCCCTCCCCTGGGCCTCTGAACTCCCACAGCAGCCTGTGTTTAACTCTATGACAGCTGGTATGATGTGCTGTGTGGTAACTATTTGTTGACTTTTCTGTCAGCCTCCACTAGACTCCTGGAGGGAGGAATTTCATCTTAATCATCTTTATGTCTCTCAAACTTAGCACAGTGCCTGGCATGTCATCTGTGCTGAGTTAATATTTACGGCACGAACTGAGTAACCTGCCCACAGGTATACAGTTAGTAAGGGGGGAAGCTTCTGTATCAGTTTAGGTCTGTTGGTCTCTAAAGCCTTATCACGATAGCTTCTATTCAAGACTTTTTATTAAGTAGACATAGTATGCAGAATATTGTTTCAGCAAAAAAGGGAGAGAGAGGAAAACTCATTATCTAAGTTTAAATTGATGTTAGGGGTTATGGGAAACCTTCTGGCACTCTTGGAGAAAGGGCATTCAGTGATATGTTGTTGGTGAACACGAGGGTTAGTGCTGCAGCACTGTGTGGAATGAATCCCTTGTTTGTAGACACTAGAGCAATTCTTCCTGCTTCCCAATCCTGTGGCCCCCATAGTGCCTCCTGCTGCCTGTCTTCAGAGTACAAATACTTCAGAACCCCTGGAAGAATAGTCAGCCCAAGAATTTAATCTTGTTCCCCAAAGTAAAAACCTAAACAAACAACTTTAATTTTCAAGCTTTGGCAAGGTATTCAGAGTATTCAAGTGGTAACCTTTAGTGGTAGGTGGTCATAATGGATCCTGGGACTTTTCACCAAGAAGGCACAGGAAAAGGAACTTACAGAGATTGACAAAACTCTGCATAACAATATAACATTCAACATCCAACACCGGTAAGAGCATTTTAGTGGATCATGTTGCAATTAGAAATATGTTTCATTTCATCAATATGGATTTAGACTGTATTGCGTTGTTAGTGTGTGTGTCCAAGTGATGTAATAGTTATACATACGATCACCCAGAAGGATGAGGAAGCCTATGTGCACCTTGTCCCAGCTGAGAGATCCTGAAGGGGACAGTTAAAGTCCATCCTAAACTATTCTGTCAATTCCAGACTAGAGTGTACACAGAGATGTTGCAGGTTTGTTTCCAGACTACCACAATAAAGTGAATATCACAATAAAGCAAGTCACACAAATTTTTTGGTTTCCCAATGCATATAAAAGTTATATTACTGTGGTCTGTTATGTGTTCAATAGCATTGTGTCTATAAAAACAATGTATATAACTTCATTTAAAAATACTTTATTGCTAAAAAGTGCTAAGAAGCCTTCAGTGAGTCGTATCTTTTTGCAGGTGAAGGGTCTTGCCTAATTATGGATGTCTGCTGACTGATCAGGGTAGTGGTTGCTGAAGGCTGGGGTGGCTATGGCAATTTCTGAAAATTAGACAACAATGAAGTTTGCTACATCAATTGACTCTTCCTTTCATGAAAGATTTCTCTGTAGCATGCAATGTCATTTGATAGCATTTTGCCCACAGTAGAACTTCTTTCAAAATTGGAGTCAATCCTCTCAAAGCCTGCCGCTGCTTTATCAACTAAGTTTATGTAATATGCTAAATCCTTTGTTGACATTTCAACAACGTTCACAGCAACTTCACCAGTAGATTCCATCTCAAGAAACCACTTTCTTTGCTCATCCATAAGACTCAACTCATCCATTCAAGTTTTATCATGAAATTACAGCAATTCAGTCACATCTTCAGGCTCCACTTCTAATTCTATGATAGATAGTTCTTTTGCTATTTCTACCACATCTGCAGTTACTTCCTCCACTGAAGCCTTTACCCCTCAAAGTCATCCATGAGGGTTGGAATCAGCCCTGGGTTCCAGGACTCCTCAGCATACAATATTGAAGTCGAGCTTGAGTTAATCCCCTCCTTTGAGTCTAAACTTTCTATGATGATGGAAATAGCCCTATATTTGCACTGTCCAATATAGTAGTGTGATAGTGTGAAATATATATTTGGTCTTCAACCCCTTTTTCTAAAATCCTTAGAATCTCCAAAGTGATGTATTTTTCTATGCTAATGATTGACTGATGGCTGGCAGCCCCCAAGTAGCTTCAGAAGTGGGGTTGGTCACTGGAAAGGCCATGGCATGATTAGAGAGCTGGGACTTTCAGCTCACTCCCCAATCTCTGGGGAGGGGAGAGGGGCTGAAGGTGAAGTTGGTCACCAATGGCCAATGGTTTAATCAATCATGCCTATGAAATGAAACCTCCATAAAAATACAAAAGAACAGGGTTCACAGAGCTTCTGGATAGCTGAACACATGACGGTTCTTGGAGGGTGGCATGCCCAGGGAGGGCATGGAAGCTCCAGGCCCCTTCCCGCATACCTCACCCTATGCATCTCTTCATCTGTATCCTTAGTAATATCCTTTGAAATAAACAAGTAAACATGTTTCCCTGAGTTCTATAAGCCACTCTGACAAATTAACTGAACCCAAACAGGGGGTCCTGGAAACCCCAACTTGAAGCCAGTCAGTCAGGAGTTCTGGTGGCCTGGACTTGTAATTGGTGGGAAGAACGGGCACCTTGTGGGACTGAATCCTCAATCTGTGGTTTCTGAGGCTATCTCCAGGTAGATAGTGTCAGAATTGAATTGAATTGGAGTACACCCAGCCAGCGTCCACTGCAGAATGAACTGCTTGCTTGGTGTGTGGGGGAAACACCCCCCACATATTTGGTTACAGAAGTCTTCTGTGTTGATTGTTTGGTTGCTTTTTTTTTTGGTATGAGAGCAGAGGAAAACACTTTGAGTTTGAGTGTGTTTCCTCTCAGAAGTAGCCACTAGCCACATGCGGATACTGAGCACTTAAAATGTGGCTAATGTGACTGAGGAACTAAATTTTTCAACCTAATTTAATGTGTATTGCTTTAAATTTAAATTTAAATAACCACACGTGGCTAGTGGTTACCATATTAGATAGCACAGGATTCTAGACTGTCAAGTCAGGCGAACTTGAATTCAAATCCCAAATCTGTGTGACCTCACTTCTGTGAGCCCCAGTACCCTAGAATGGACATAACAAGATCTGCTCCACAGACATAATGGATATAAAGTGTCCAGGAGAAGGCCTGGCACCTAGTAGGTGCTTTTTACTTGTCAGTGTTGTAATCTCTTGGTTAATGACTCTATTCCCTGCAGGACTGTAAACTTCATGAGGACAGGAACTCTATCTTACTCACATATGCAATGTGTGAGTAAGATAGCAATTAGCACAATATACATAGTAAGCACTAAATAAGTATGTCTCGAGAGGAATTAAATAGAGGATGGCAAGGAGGGCTAAAGCAAAGCCAGCAGGGAATAATTGGTAGCCTCTGTCTGCCTCATCCCTCAAAATGCATTTTTCATGAATTGAACTTGGGGGTAATGCCATCTGCCTGTACCGGAAGACATTACGAAAAGCAGTACCATAAAACTCACATTAGTGCTGTCATGAGGATGCAGTTGAAGATGTTGCTCACTATGTCAAACAGTGTAATTTTATGAGGATATTCAGAAGAACTTTCTGTCTTGATTTAGTAGTTATATTCTGTTTTATCTCAATTATATAAAGATAAAGTTTTCATATTCACATTAGCTACCACAGTATGTCCAGAAAGTCTGGAACATAGGATAAACTTACTTTTAAACAGTATATTAGTTACTTTTTCAGACAATATGCGAACTAACATGGATCTATGTCCAAAATATATGCAGTATAAAATGTCAGATTGTCAATCTGAAAAAAAGTATTATATAATAAACATACTATCCTATGTTGTGAAACTTTTCTTTTACTACTCTGTTGTGCATTTATTGTACTTTTTCTCAGGATAACAATTGGACCTACTGTTTAAAATCTAGAGGTACTTCATTTGCAAAGATGTCTGGAGATTGAGTACATTATTTGAAAATGTAACTAACAAACTGTATACTAATAAGAGCTGGGCAGGGTGGCTCGTGCCTGTAATCCCAGCACTTTCGGAGGCTGAGGTGGGAGGATTGCTTGAGGCCAGGAGTTCAAAACCAGCCTGGGCAACATAGTGAGAGCCCATCTCTACAAAAAATTTAAAAAATTAGCCAGGTGTGGTGGCATGTACCTGTAGTCCCAGCTACTCAGGAGGCTGAGGTGGGAGGAGTGGTTGGGTCCAGGAGCTTGAGACCGCAGCGAGTTATGATCTTGCTGCTGCAATCCAGCCTCAGTGACAGAGCGAGAATTTGCCAGAAAGAAAGAAAGAAAGAAAGTTGAATGTAAATTAACTACTCAGTAGTTGTCCAGACACCCAATTCAGATAGTTCTGGCTCTGAAACAGATTTTGGAGGGCCCAAATTAGTCATTCATCTAAGTAGGTTTTAATTCTGCAATTTAAATCAGCAACAACCTCCACCCTGAATCATGTATAACGGTGACAACCCCTTATAAAAATCCTTAAGGAGTCTAACTCTTGAGTTCAGTTGTGGAACTCAGCCAAGAGGCTTTTTAACTCAAGCACAGACATGGTGGTGCAGCATAATTGTGTTGAGTCAAGATCAAATCTGACAACAGGGAAGTCATCTATTAAGGAAAATCATTCAAAGATCACAGCACATTTGCTTGTTAAAAGCGATCATAAACTGCAGTGCAAATATTGATATTTATTAACATTTTTATTATTGTCATTTTAAATAGGTGGCTTAGCAAATTATTTATTTATCTGTTCTGTGGGCCCCCCAACTTGACTGTAATGAGTTGACCTTATAAAATTAGTGAAATCAGACCCTGCTGTAAAAGCTGGGTCTAAACAGCCCCATGAGGGCTTCTCAGCAAAAACAACAATCAACATATACTGTATTATTGGAAGGGGACAGTGTCACTCAGAATGGGAGAAGGAATGAAGTCGCCTTTGGAAAGAATATAAAATTAGGTAGTTTCAGAGCAATAGGAGAGGAAAACACATTTACATTCTCAGTGTCTCAGTCACCAATATGGAGGACTCTGTCCCCTGCATTCCCTTATTCTTTCTAGTTGAGCTTTTCCTCTTCTCGGCCCTGCAGGACTTTTCTGCACACTCTTTGAATAGAATAAAACATCCTTTCCATTCCTCTGCCCACTACTCTGGGCATGTATGCTCCTCTCTCCGTGTCTCTCCTAATCACACTGCATTTGCCTATTTTAGCATTGTCTTGCTTCACTGTGTTCTGGGCCACAAGAGCAGAAAGCCAGTGTCTCTGGTGGGAGAGCAGATGGGGAGGGCCAATCTCAGCTGCTGTCCAAACCCTGCCTGCACATCCTGCGTGTTCCTGTATCCGTGTTCCCGGGCTGGATGCTCCCCAGAGCTCAGCATACCGTACTTGTGAGCAGCTGACAGGGTCATGATCGGACCAGCTATGACAGCCATGGAAGTTCTCAAAGAGTATAAAAAGGAACATGTAAAGCTGGTATTTAATGCAGGCTTAAGGGAGAATGGGAATTCTGAAAAGGCATTTTGTAGACTAGAACATTTAGAATACACTTACATATATAAGAAACTAGTTATAGTAGTTTTGTCTGGGGAAAGAAACTAGGAGAGTGGGACAGGGTGGAAGGATGACTTCCTGTTCACTCTACTTAAATCCTTTTCCATGTTTTGGATTTCGTATTATGTGTATATTTTTATAAAATTAGGTTTTCATGGACCTTGGGGGTCATCTAGTTGAAGCTGAGATGTAAGGCATAATTTTCAAAAAATAGAATCCGTGACAACTGTTCATCTGCCTCTCTGCTAGACCTCCCAAAAGTCCTTTCAAATGGAGGCAGCCCAACTGCCCAACCCCAGGTTTGCCCACAGAATTGGTGCAAGAGTGGGCAGCAGGTGGGACTAGTGTTCTTCATGCTGCTTCCAATTCATTGGTCATAAACTGTCTTATAAACACTACTCCTTCACTGCTCTTGCCCTCCAAGTATTCCATGCTTAATGATATCTACACTTATTGGGTTTTTAATAAATATGTAGCACTGCTAAATGCTCTAAATACATAATCAATTTATTCGCATTTACAGATGTGAAAGCTGAAACTAAGAGAAGTGAGTGCATGGCTGCTGTGTGCTAACACTAGGATTCAAATCTGGGTGTGTCTAAAGCCTACACTCTTAATTCCATCACAATACTCCCTTTTCTTCCACTCTGTTTCTCACTTCTATTACTTCCTGTCACCCCACATTCATTGAAGAGTTTTCCATGTGACATGATATTTCTATCCTCTCCGTACCTTATTCACTATCATCCTAGGGTGAGGGAAGGGACCCAGGAAGTGCAGGTAGGGAAGGTGGAGGAAGCAGAATTGAATCATCAGGGAAAAAATAACCATCAGGAATATCCAAGTACTACCTCCTTTTCACATTCTATCATGTCTTCCTCCCCCCAGCGCGCACACACACACACACACACACAGAGTCATAAACACCAACACATATGCTAAAGCCCTGACAACTGTAGATTTCATTGTTCAGAATGTTGCTTCTTTTATTTCTAGGCCCCTGTGCTTTGGCTTTTTATTTCATCTTTTATTAGGAATATCACTAAAAGACTCACTGGAAAGGAGAACAGAAAGAACTACCTGGTGAGTGCCTGTGTAGTAGACAGAAAAGAATACTCTCTTACATGGGGAGGCTGTAGAGGGTTGGGATGGGTATAGTCCAGAGTGGAACAGCGTGTGGAATTGGGAAACAAAGGCTGGCTAGCAACAGGCTGAAACAGGAGGAGGAAGGGAACCGGGAGCAGGGAAGCTCAGGAGGACAGAAGGAGGAAAGACACATGTCTTAGTCTGCTTGGGCTGCAATGAAAAATTGCCATCGACTGGGTGGCTTAAACAACAAACACTCATTCCTCACAGTTCTGGAGGCTGGGAAGGTCAAGATCAAGGCACCAGCAGATTTGGTGTCTGCTGAGGGCCTGCTTCCTGGTTTCCAGATGGCTGCCTCCTAGCTGAGTGCTCCCTTGGCACTCAGAGAGCAGAGGGATAGAGAGAGAAAGTGAAAGCAAGCTCTCTCTAGAGTCTCTTCTTATAAGGGCATTAATGTCATTCATGGAGGCTCCACCCTCGTGATCTTATCTAACCCTAATTACCTCCCAAAGGCCCCACCTCCTACTACTATCACATTGGAGGTTAGAATTTCAACATATAAATTTGGGGGTCCAAGGGGGGACAAAAACATTCAGTCCATAGCAGGATCTTTTTTTCTCCAAAATTTACAAAGCAATCCTAGAAATAAGAACGTTAACTATCTCTCTCCCCTTGCCTTCTGGCTAATCAATGGCCTGAACATAAATAACTGAATTATTGCCCTCCTCTTAGCCATCCCAATAAGCCATCCTACAGTGAAAAAATAAACTACAAGCAGAGCCTGTACTGGAAACAAACAAATAGCTCATCTTTGGTTTTCTAACTTGAAAGTGGTTGCCATAGCCTTACTAAAGGATATCCGCGTGTGCACATGCACACACACACACACACACACACACACACACAGAACCTAAGTAAGAAAACTATCTAGGTAGGTATCTTTGTATCTCTTAAGTTTCCTATAGCCTGTGTCTCAGGCAGAAAAGATGTTTCAAGTTCTGACAAGGGCCTGGCTTGAAAGAGAAACTTTGAAGGATTTAAATAGCTTTCTGAATAAGGCAAAACTCAGACTGCCAAGGAGATCACAGTATGCTTATTTTCCCTCACCGTCTTTTTATTTCTCTTTTTTCCTCCGTTGCGGCACCGCTGATCATCTCCTTTGTCCACTCCTCCTTCTTCACAAAAACTATTAAAGGGAGCGGCCAATAACGTTGTTTTAACTATAATCACAGTGTTTGCGGAATTAGAAAAAATAATGGCCACACCTCATTAGAAGACTGTCAGCCTGGGGAAAAATCTAACTAAGAGACACGGGAGCAGAATATCCGGAGCTCCCAGAGCAGCTCGTAATCAGGGAGACGCACCTTCAGGGGATGGTTTCACTTAATCAGCCGGGTTGATGCTGACAGATATTCAAGTACTTTTACTGAGGTTAGCACCATAAGCAGCAGTTCTCAATAAATATTACCTCATTAAGATATTTTCTCCGAACATATAAGCAAGGTCTTTAACCTTATGCCACTAGTTTGCAAGCCACTGTGAACCCCTCTGCCAGACACACAGTGGCAAAAAGAACCTAAATACTTTCTGGGGATGTTCTTTCTATAGGTTTGAACATCTGTGTGGAAACCTCGGCAGGGATGGTAAAGAACCCTGGATTAGGAGTCAGGCAAAGCAAACAACACCCACCGCGTGCCAAACCTATGCTAGCAAGCTTGCAGTCTCTTCCCTGGCAACATTAAAGTCTGCTGGTAAGATAACACGTAAAGAAAAAACAGTGTACCAGGATAAATGCAACAATAAGGTTAAGAAAATGTATGGAAGAATTTACTCTGCTTTGATGAGTAGAGACAGCTTTCTAACCACCTGTATCCTCCACATCCTTCTGCCCTAACCAGCTACATTCTCTTCTCACCTCTTAGTTCCCATCTATGGCCATGAAGCCACTCAAATGCTGACATCACTCCTGCTGAGACAGCTTCGTAAGGAAGATGCTTTGCCTCTGAAAACCCCTAGTCTGCCCCTGGCCCTGGCAGCTAGTAGCCCTTGGGCCCTTTGTGGTTCCCCGGGCTTCTCACTCTTACCTATTTCCTGCCAGAATACCCACTCCCTCCTTAGCCAGACTTCCGGGATGCCTGCCTTCTCTCTGTCCACTGGTATCCCACTCTCATAGGTCTTTGGCTCACCCCCACCTAGTGATCTGGCTAATGCCCAGACCCCAAACATTCCCTACGTGACCCTTCCTCCCCTTGGCCTGATGAAGTCCTGATCTATTCTCACCCCAGTTAAGTGAGTTACATTATAATAATGGAATAATGGAACAATGGTGGAATTTCCTCTTGCTATGACTTGTTATCCTTGCCTAGGTGAAATTGTCCAACCAGTTCCTGTAAGGTTTGGAATCCAAAAAGAGGTCTCCATGGCTTTAAGAGACCAACCACGAGGTCAACCTATCATAGTGAGCCTCTTCCTCTTCCTAGTTATAAAATGAATTAACCCCACAGAGGAAGTCAGCAAGTATCATCATTATCTTCAAGAGCTCCAAAGAGTACCGCAGCTTAACCTTCTAAATGTTTGGGAGGTACTGACAAAATAGATTTATTAAGGTCTGGCTCCTGTGTGGCTTGAGTCTGCGTGAGGAAGGAGCAATGGAGACAGCCATGCCAGCTGCCTTCTCTCTCTTTCTCCAATCTGTAGACCAGATATAAAAATGCAGCTTCTATGTTGGGGGGGAGGTGGTACTGAGGAAACGTTGTGGGTCTTCCCACTGCATTAGAAGCCTCTAGGATAGAGGCAACAGCTTACTTGTCTTCAGACGCCTGCGCTTGGGTCAGTACCTGGCACAGAGTGACGGCTTGATTAATGTTTAGTGAACAAATGAATAGGATTTTGTTTTACTCCATTTTGAATCTTCCGATTAAGTATTCCTTCAATTAATACTTCCTGAATTGAATCCAGTTCTCATTAACAGAGGTTAGGGGGCCCGTTCTGAAATGTTGGCTTAGGAGACCCCAAATTTTTAATTAAAGCAATGATTCTCCTTCTGTTTAGGTAGCATAATCTTCAGACAAAAAAAAATTAATCTAAGTCCAACATAATCTGGATGGTTATGATTCCTTTCTTAAGGTTGGGGTCATTGAGCTGTGACCCTCAGATATTAGTCTGGCATTTAGAAGTCAGAGTCTTGGGTTCAACTAAGGTTGAGAGCAACCAACTGAATGGAATTGACTAAGAATTTTTCATTTGGACAAATTTCAAACATTGATGTAAAAATTATTTTGTGTTTTCTTCCAACACAGCAGGAATACCAATGGAAAAGAAGATACAAGCCTCTCTCTCTCTCTCTCTCAGGAGTAATTCCAAAGTACTTAATTGGAATCTCGAATAACAATGATGACTTGGATATGGCTTTTGGAAGCAGTGACAGTGCCTAAGAATCACTTTACCTGAGACTGAAATGCATCTACTTCTACATGTCTGCTACCTCAGAGAGCATTGCACGTGCACATGGAACCTACTAAAGATTAGTGGAGCCAGGACCCAATCCAATAGGAAATCTGTTATATTTCCTTCAAAATACTAATGCGTTCTCCCAGAGATCATGCCAGGATCCAGGAGTCAATAAGGCATTTTCTAAACCTCTTAATGATGTCCCAGTTGTACAGCCATTCTCCATACTCTTTGGTCTAAGTTATAACATTTGCTTGCCAAGACTTGGCTGCTTCCTAATGCAGACTGACTCTGGGTAAAACTGTAAAGGTGTCCACATTTGTCCTTGCGTCCCAACTCAATTCTCTGCATCTTCCCTTACCTCCTCTGTGCCACCTTCCTTGGCCCAGCCACCCCTTAGATACCCCAGGCCCACAGGCGAAAATTCTTCTCCCTTTCTCTGCTCACAAGAAAGACTTGACGTGTAAATTCAAGTGACTAGATTTCCTATTCTAAAAGTGTTTTTGGGGAATGAAAGTCCTTGTTTTAATTTGGGGTGGAGGGGTGGGGAGAGATGTGTGTAGGTTGATATGCGTACATGTATGTATATGTTTATATGCTTTAGGAAGCCCTTGTCTGGTACCCTTCAAGTTCAACAAATGTATTCCAAGCACTTTGCAAAGATAAAATGGTGTGGGGCAGCGACTCTCAATCTTGACTATATGTTAGGTTCACCTAGAGAGCTTTTGAAACATACCAATGTCTGGGCCTTACTCCAGCCCAGGTAACCAGACTCTCAGCCAGGGTGTAGAACCACTGGCACAGTGAAACACATTTGGGCTTTGGCATTGGCAAATGTAGGTTCAAATCCCAACTCTGATACTTACAAATGGCACAACTTTGAATGAATTACTTAGCTTTGGTATGTTCTTGTGTCTTTGTCTATATCATGAGGTAGTAATACCAATCTCACTGCAGTGCAGAGTAGTTAAATGATCAGTAGGGTGCCTGATCCATAGCAGAGGCTCAATAATTTTGGTTCCTTTTCCGCAGTTGCCAGACATTTGAGCTAGGCACAAGAAATCACAGATGCAAAGAACCAAGTACCACAAAAATGTCTGGCCCTACATAAGCAGATATATTCCTTTTGAAGAAAAAAAACATTTCCTCTGCCAGTCCCAAAAACTTCATCCAGAGTAGTGATTTCTCACCTCGGGATATACATTAGAATCACTATCAGAATTTAAAAAATAAAATATAAAAAAGAAAAAAATGCAGATGGATAATGGCTCCACCCCCAAAGATTCTCATTTATTTGACCTAGGATAGGACCTGGGCATCAGTATTTTTTTAAGCTTATAACATGAGTCCAGAATTGAAAAGATACTTTTCTAGAACAAAGACACATATATTATTGTGGAAACAACAATAACTAAGTGGTCAATTGTATAACTCTTAGCAGTAGATTAAAAAAATAAATAAAAAATAAGTGGTCAAAAGATTGATTTTCCTTCCAGCTCTACCACTTACAGTATGACCTTAGACTCATCACATAAATTCTCCAAAATCAAAAATGGAGATAATATTATTTGGCTTAGAGGATAGTCATAAGGATCAAATAAGATAAAATAAGTGAAAGTGCTTTTTAAACCATAAAACTTTGCACAATTTTAGCTCTTATCATTCTGAAAATGACAATGTCTTGGGTTAGCTGCTCGATTAGTATACAGTCCTTCTGAGATTGTTCAATACCTGGGTGTGGGATGGAGGGTTTGTGCATGTGAATACATAAAGACACGATGTTCACTGCAACAAGACTTTGTCCACTTTCTCCAAATGGGAAAAGAGAAGGTTTTTCTCTAGGTCAAGAATCCATCAAACTGGGCCAGGTGTGGTGGCTCACATAGGTAATCCTAGCACTTTGGGAGGCCAAGGTGGGAGAATGCTTGAGGCCAGGAGTTTGACACTAGCTGAGCAACATGGCGAGACTGCGTCTCTACAAAAAATAGAAAAATTAGCTGGGTGTGGTGGCACACGCCTGTAGTCCCAGCTACTTGGGAGGCTGGGGCAGAAAGATCACTTGAGCCCAGGAGTTTGAGGTTTCAGTGAACCATGGTGATGCCACTGCACTCTAGCCTGGGCAACAGAATGAGATTCTGTTTCAAAAAAAAAAAAAAAAAAAAAGAATCCATCAAACTTCAAGGCAAATTGAAATAGCAAATTTCTCACCATCCCAAACAACAATTTATCTGGTAAGCAAATAGTTATTGGGACTTGTTATTTTTGCAGTACAGTTTCTATTTCCCAAATTTGGCTTCCTCCTGCTCCTACTGATACTTCCCTACTGACAGGTCTTTGAGGTAGATTAAAATAGTGCATTATTCTAATCACACAGGTCCTGGGTATCAGGTTTAATTTAGCTGCCTGTGCAGTAGGATGCTGGGATATTTTCAAACCTTTAGCCCCTGGCACTGTAAATCAGTCTGAATGTCAGCCAAGAAAAGTATTGAGATGTGAGTTAGGCTTGTGTCTACAGATACCACTCATTACTTCTGTAATAAGTAAAAAAAATAATAAATGTTGCATTTAAACCCTACTTTGTGGCAGGTCTTAAATATCAAGAAAGATGAATTGGGAATGTTTTCTAAATGCTGCTGTGATTCCCTCCTCCCCTCGGTGTTCAGACACTCATTGCAGGTTGTAGCCACATGCCATTCCAAGATTTCTTTTAGATAGTGGTTCTCAACCATGGTTGCACCATTTAGGAGTTTGGGAAAAATCAGAATGTCAGGCCCCATTGCAGACTTGCCAATTCAGAATCTGCATTTTAACCTGCATTTCCCACAGGTGATTCCTATGCACATTAAAGTTTGAGAAGCCCTGTCTGACAAAATCATCTCATTAAAGCCTCCCAAGCCAATATGGCAGTTAATATCCCCCATCTCACAGATGAGGCAACTGAGACTCAGACAGGAGCAATTACATGATTAGGTCAGCACCATACCACTAGTTACTGACAAGCCAAGACTAGTCCCAGATCTGCTGGTTCCAAGAGGAGAGCACTTTCCACCTGACAACAACGGCCCTGATGTAGGGTTGTTTGGGTTTTTTAAAACTATCGTTGAGGACACAGTGTCTATAATTCATTTTGCATCTTCTGCACAAAGCAGCTTCTTGGGGATTATTTTAACAGATTAACTGCAAACAGAAGTAAAAGAGAAAAGTTTTGAGAGACACACTATCCAGAAAATGAAGATGACAAAAAGTAAGATTTCTACTTATAAGGACCTTTACAAGAAAGCAGGAGAACGGCTTCAATCTATGGATTTCTGGTAACCCTGGAAACCTGCACCTCTGTAGCACAGGGATAAAAACCCTCAAAGGACTGGGATGAAGATTAGTAACATAATTAGATAGAAGGCAAATGGAACCCCTTGAGAAATAAATCAATACCCACACAGATGCAGAATACCAAAATAGGAACCCTCCCCCACCAGGTGATGCCCTGCAGCAAGACACTGTGGCTGTGTCCTGTGTGGAGCCAAGCATCCAGAACATTGACTGATGACACTGTCCCTGCCATCTTGCACTTTTGCCCTGCCTGATCCAAACTCCAAGCACTAGCAGTCCAGGCTGTGCCAGTGGCTGAAAGAGCAGCACTACACAAAGGAAAAGCATTGGAATGGGTGTGGGTGGATTAATTAGCTGTGTGACCTTAGATAACTCAATCTCTCTGAACCTCAGTTTCCACATCACAAAATGGGGGACAATAAACCTGTCCTGTCTCCATCATGGACTTTCTGAGTATTAACTAGGTTAATTCATGTGAAAGTGCTTGAGAAATCATGAAGGCTGATGATAAATTATAACTAGTGTTACAATTACTAGTTTTTTCCTGGCCATGCAGGCATTGATACCTGAGACCCAGATTCACACTATCTTGCTGAAAACGTAACCCAGTACTATGCAGAAGCCATCAGCTGCTGGTCTGCTTGAATTGTGTGTCAAGCTGGGTGCTCACAAATACAGGTTGTTCCGAAAAGACTAGGGATAAACCAGGGAAGGCCCCCTAGCAAAATATCTCCCCCACTGGCAAGCTACCAGTGACTGGTTATCAGTCATTTATACTTTAGTCTGAATTAGTCTGTCCACAGATTCCTTAGGTACTCCTCTTAAGTAAGGGAATTAAATGGTAATTTCAATATTGGAGAAAAGAAAGAAAATTCTGGAAACTGAAACCCTGCCTTGAGAGGCAAATCTTGCATCCCTGTTGCAGCAGGATGCAAGAGAGCACAGGAGGTAAGATTCCCAAACTAGTGAGATAAACACTAAATAAAAGAGTGGTAGAGAGTGCAGAACCAAACTCATTTATACTTTTTCCTCAAGGTCTAAAAGGGGAAGAATTGAATCCTGTGTTCCTTTGCCTGATCCAAGTCCCTGTTTGCACTGATTTCTTCATCTTTTCCTCTTTGTAGCAGAGTTTGGCTTAATATCGCTCCGGGTAATGGAAAAACAAAGCTAATTTAACATTCTTGACTATTGCTCCTCCTAAGTCATCATTTATTCCAGACAAGTAGCTATCTGCAATGCTCTCCTAATTGTAGCATCTTTTTATCAAAAGTCCTTTAAATGGGATTGGAAGGCTTTTGTCCAATGTAAGTTACCTATTTGAAGAAAAAAGCATTCAAGGTCCTAAAAATGATCCTCTAAGGCCATAGTCCTGGGAGATGTTCTAGAACCCTTCACTGGTGTAACATGTTGCCTCAGTTTCCCCAGGGTGATCAGTGTCTGGAGAACTAAAGACAAAACAATGAGGGGATAGCATTGAACTAACCAAACAAAATGGATAGCTCACACTACTCAGATGGACCCTAATGAATCCTATTCCCCAGCCTGCACATTAATGAACCTTTAATGCAGCCAGCTCATTCATGTCCCAACTAGCACTGATCAGCGGACACAAACCACCCACAGTGTCCATGCGGTCTTTGATCCCACCCCTGCTGTGAATCCCCATGCTCCTCCAGTTCTTGCAGATTCTAGCCTCACTGGTCTTGCCTTTCATTTCTGGCCCTACTCTCATGCATTGCACTTGACCCCTGAATTTAGATCCCAAATGTGATCCTCAGAACTCTTGACTCATTGTAGTAGATTGGATGTATTCATCACCAATTATTCTGATTCTCCTCCCTGTGAGAGGATTATAAAAGCCTGCCCTATTGAACTCCGGAGTAGCTATGCCTCACTTGGCCAATGAAAAGTGGGCAGAAATGCCACTAAGAACCAGAGCATGGTTTGCCATCTCTGTTTTCCCTCTCTCTCAATGACAGGAAATGTTTTAGGAAAAACCTGGCCCATCAGCCTGGGTCCAGCATAGAGATGTGGAACAGAGTTGCCACTGGCTCACTCATGTTGGATGTGGCAGTGAGAAATAAACCTTTGTTATTATAACATTGAGATTTGGGAGTCTTGTTTGTTACTGTAACATAACCAATTCACACATCCTTGGATTCCTACCACCTACAGCAACTTCAGACAGACAGGCCACTGCTAGATCTGACTCCAGCCCCAACACACTGTGATCTTCAGAGAGGGAGGACAGACCCAACAGCCAGGAAAAAGCGATGTATTCTGTGACAATTTCAGCACCTGGGTAGTGGTGTGTAATGTTAAGTCCCTTGGTCACATCTGTCTTTCTGGGTTAAGGCCTTTAACAAAATCTCATCCCAGAATCCAGCATCCTACTCGATATCAGGGGCCCCTTTGGGTAAACTCAGCATTACTTTATGGCAAGGCTGCGGTGGACCCTCATTACCTGGATCACCTGGATCACAAGGAAATCACCCACCTGGCCTTACCTGGACCGTCTTCTTGTTTAGTAAATTGCTGAACTCTATCCAATACTACAAAACTGAATGTCTGAAAACCCAGCAGTAATCATTAGAGGTGTTACTTTCCGTGTCAAATTTTCTTCACACACGGATTTTCATTTCTTCTCTTTATCACCTTCTCGACCATGGAAATAAGGTGGCAGGTTGGAAAGAACGCTGCTCTGGAGCCTGACACCCATAGGCCCTGATTACGCCAATTCCCCCAGTGTAATCTTGGGAACGTTTTTACCCCCTTGGGCCTTCACCTGCTCCTAGGCAAGTCTGGATAACTTCAGACATTGTCAGTTGCTGTGAGGTGTGTCTGACCCAGAGGAAGTAGAAGTTCCAAAACTGTGGCTACTCACTGTGACATCTTCCAAGCCCCAGATTTCCTCCTTATTGATAACAGATAAATTCCAGGGAGATGTCTTTTGGGGAGGCATCCCCTTCATCAAACTCATGTGTTAAAGTTGTGTATGTGTGTGTTCTCCCTTCTACCCCACCACTCCCGGAGACCGTGGTCCCTTGAGGGTGAAGATTGTGACATGCTCCTGTTTGCCACGTAAGTAGTTACCAAACGGAGTGTACTAAAGTGTATGTTGTTAAAGAAAATGAATGAATGGACTTGAAACGGTGAGTCTTGCAAAACGACTTACCACTACTTACTCTTTCCACTTCCTTCACCTTCGTTCTCTCTGTTCGTGTATCAGTCCCATGCTCAGATGTGGCAATCATGACATGAACGGAATGTGAGTGTGTGTGTGCGTGTGCGGAGCACCCTGAGGTCTTCAGAAGAGGAGTTATGTCAAACAAAATATGTTTTAAAAAATGTATTTTGTTGGGATAAAATAGGGAAGGAGAGATCCTGCCCCTCTGTGGCTAGTTATTTTTCATTATTCTTTAACTCTGTCATGCCCTAAGGGCAGCAGAAATGAACAGACCGACTCTGCTGTGCTGGCTGATTTTTATTGTGTTCAGAGTGTACACAATTTATTAGCAGGAGTTACAGCCACCCAGTGATTTAAATTATACATGAAATCATAGTAAAAATTTAAAAAGACAACCAACATCCCTGCCTGTGTTCGATTTTGTAGAGTGTGAACTATAACAAGCTTTTGGGTTTGTTCTTGAATAGATCTTTCCTTTACCTCGTCTCCTCCACACTTTTTCCCAAAGTTTGGGATTGAATCCAGAGTTTTCTAGGGGATCTCAATCCAGAACTTGGTGAAAAGTCTTTCTGACTATCAGCCAAGCCCTCATTTTGAAGTGCTTTGGAAATACGAGGTAGTTCTCTCCCCAAAAGCACTTTCAGTAAGTGTAATAAAGTGCAGTGCTTTGTAAATTGTGTTCTGTGGCCACCTCCCTCAAAGTCCCTGGGATGGATGAGTTAAAATGCTGATTTCTGGGCTCTGCCCTAGATGGGTTGGATCAGAATTTCAGGGAGGAAGCTCAGGAATCAATATTTTTAATAAGCTCCCTAGGTTATTCTTCCACACGCTAAATTGTGAGAATCACTAGTATATTTGTTAAGAACATGGGTTCTAGAGTCAGGTGGAACCAAGTTTGAATTCTTACTAGCTATGTGACCTTAGGCAAGTTACTTAACTTCCCTAGACCTTAACACTCACACATCTGAAAAACTACCGTAGTTTGTTGGAAAAATGCAATGAAGTGAGATTATGTGTGTAAATCAGTGCTTCTCAAGCTGTGTGTGCATAGAAAGCACCTGGGGGTCTTGTTAAAGTGCAAATTCTGATCCAGTGGATGTGAGTTGGGACCTAAGATTCTGACTTGGTGTAGCAAACTCCCTAGTAAAGCCAATGCTGCTGGTCCTCTGCCCACACTTTGAGTAATTAGCAGGCACACAGTAAGTTCTTAATAATTGTTAGCTCTTCCACTAATCAGCTGGGTGAAGATGGAAAGAGAGAATGTGTGGTGATTTTTTTTTAACCCTTATCATCCATTAGAATCACATGTGGTGCTTTGAGAAATGCAGAAGCCAAGCCCAGCACGACAGTGTACACCTGTGATCCCAGCTGCTTGGGAGGCTAAGGTGGGAGGAACACTTGAGCCCAGGATTTCAAGCCCAGGAGTTGGAGGCTCGCCTGGGCAATACAGTGAGACCCCGTCTGTAAATTTAAATCAAAAATTTTTTAAATGCAGATGCCTAGACTCCTATCTCAGAAGATTCTGATTTGGCATCTTTATGGTGGAGCCCAGGAATCCATGTTTTTAAAGTGCTACAAGTGAAACAAGATGGAGAACCAATGGATCTAAAGTAATAAGTATTTTGGGTAAAAATTATTTTGTAGTCACTAAGAGGGCGTCCAAATGTTCCCCCAGTACAAAACTCTTGTTTACCATGATGCAAATCTAAAGTGCCTGAGTAATGGCCATTGAAAGGGGTGACCTTGCTGAAATAATAGAAAAACATCTAATCCTGCAATTTGCTAATAACAGCTAAAGATCAATCCTGTGTACTCCCTCTGCTCTCTTGCCTGACAGGCACCCTGCCAGGTTCCGCTTTCACATCTAAAAGGAGCCCAACAGACAAAAAGGAAATGTAAATCTTTCTCTTTACTGCTTTTAGAATTCAGTTTATAGTCTCAAGGTGTTCTGAGAAGCTACAGGGTGGACAGCAGGGGGGCAAACTCCAGGCCTCAGTTTCCTACCCCAAACCATATCTCAGGGGCCAAATCACAGCCCCTGCGTATATAAGCCTGACTACATTTCAGAGATAGCCAAGGCTCCAGGAGCAGAGAAAACAAGAAAGACCGACAACCTGACTTCTCAAAGCTGCCTCCTGAATTACTCCACAGCTGTGCTTCCATTATCATCTTGCCACCAAGAAGAAAGGAAAGGAGCAGATGCAGCAGTTTCTCACAGTAATCACTATTTTTTTTTCTTTCTCTTTGTCCCCATAAAATCAGCAAGCCACTTGGCCTCGGGCTGCACCCCCTTCTCTTTGTTTGGGATTTTACGCCACCGTCACTCTCTTATTCTCTCTCTTCTTCTAAAAGGATAAAATACACTTTTTTACTTTTATGTATCCTAATCTCTGCGTGAGAAACTTTTCTCCACCCGCACCGTGAGCACCTACCAGGCTTTCCACCCTAACAGCCATCAAAAGAGGAGAGAGAAAATTTTGGCCTTAGACCCTCTACTGTTCTGGAGCCTCTAGCAAGTCTAGGCCCAGTCTCCATTGCCCTGCTATCCTTTACTGTACAAAGGAAGAAGAGGTTATGGCTGGCAAACACCATGGGGGATCCAACTCCATCACTTACTGGCTGTGGGATCGTGGGCATGGTACTTTAACTTCCTGTTCCTCAGATGCCTCATCTATAACATGGGGATAATATCTTTCTCTGAGGACTCTACTGGTGAAAAAATGATTTAAAAAAATAAAGGAGGAGAGGGAAAAAATGGCAGTCTGATAGAGTCCTCCCACCGTACCGCTCCCAGGGAAGGAGGTGAAAGACGTCAGCAGCTACCTACGAGCACGGACCGCTCACTCCGAAAACAGCATTGCGAATTACAGAGAAACAACGCCGAACGCCCAGCCCAAGAAAACAGGTACAAAATTTTCACGAAGATCGGAGGGCGCACGGAGCACAATAGAGCCCAGAGCGCAGGAAGGACGGCTCGCCAGGTCCGCGCAGCGCCACCTGCCCCCCAAGCGGTTACGCGCCTCCCCATACACGCAGTCAGGGACAAGCCCAGAGTTGGGGCAGAGCAGTGGCGCGAGACAGCGTACCCTGTGGAGAGGAGGCAATTGGGAGAGCCAAACACAACTTGCAGCTGCAATATACAGAGACTGCTGAGGGCTGGGGAGGAATCGGGCAGGGACTGAGTGGAGATACAGCTTCCCGGGACAGTGCGCGGGAACCCGCAGGCGGGCACTGCGCCACTAGAAGTCAGCGGGACTGGGCTCAGGAGTTTAACCGAGAGCGGGACATGCCATTAGAGGTTGCTAACAACTGCCGACAGAGAAAAACTGCGCTCCTGGCGCGATCGGAGCCCGGCTGTGCACCAGGCTGGCGGCGGCCGCCATCTTTACAGCTGCCCGCGCAGAGCCGTGAGCCGCGTCTCTAGCTCCGCCCCGCCCCGGCCCCGGGCTCTTCCACTGGGGCGAGACAAGCTTTGCCTTTGGTGGCCAGGGACAGCTGCATCCGTGGGTTCCAGGTGGGACGAGATCCCGGAACTCTAGTGGCGGGACCGTTGGGTATTGGAAACAGTTTGCAGCTCATCCATCTGGTTCCGTTACCCCGGCTCTGGCCTCCGACAAGTCCGCTCCGTGCTGGTCCTAGTGCCCGCCCTTCAGGCCCCAGCCCTCCTGTACCCCAAAGATCGCTCATTTTGAAGGTTGCTGGCTATAGTGACTCATTTGGTATAACTGCTGGTTCCCATGACAACCAAATACCTCAAGAGCCACAGGCTGAACCAGAGCAGCTCCCCATAACCTTCCCACTTCATTAGGGAATTTCGCGCCATCCAAGAGTGCTTCCAGTGGCCACTACTCCCCCCTCCCCATGGGAACATCCCCCCGGTGGAGACTGCTGGGGATAGAGACAGCCACCCGCCTCACCTTGGGATCTAGTGGTGGAAAAGGGGTGCACAATTGGAGATCCCCCTATCAACCAGTATCACGCGGAGACGCACATCAGAAGGGCAGACACATGTGGCTAGATAAGCAACCTCTGAGCTGTGTAGAATTTTCCCAATTCAGCTCTCACACTGCAGCCAAAAGAAATTGTGTTTCTACCTGCACCTCAGGACGAGCAGGGTCAAAGTAACCCCTAGGAGCTACAAGGCCCCTCCCAAAGCACAGGGCTTTCGCATACCCCAACTGGGGGATCAGAGTCTGTCACGGACATAACAGAATACCTAGCTAATAGGGAGCTGTGGACTCATATCCTCAAGTACTATTCACTAGCTTAGAGCCCAAGCTGGGAGGTCATCCTCACCACACTCCACCAGGAAGAGGAGAAGACAACAGGCCAGAGATAACTCAAGATCCACCAAACTTGCTAAAATACACCTAAGGCAATATAGGCCACTACTTCTCTCCCTGGCTTTGCCAAGGAACGAAATCATGGGCCTGGGGACAGGGCCATAAACTAGCCTAACACCCCCAGCTCTCGACCAAGAGGCCAGATGAGAAAAAAACAGCGAAAGAACTCAGGGAACATGAAAAATCAGGGTGAAAAGTCACCTCCAAAAGAAACCATCAGTTCCTCAGCAATGGATACCAACTCAAATGAAATGGGTAGAATGACAGAAGAGGAATTTCGTTTATGGATTATAAGAAAGCTCAATGAAATTCAAGAGAAAATTGAATCCCAGCACAAAGAAACCACAAGAAAAATGCAAGAAATGAATGAAAAATTCTCCAAAGAAATAGAAATATTATGGAAAAATCAAATAGAAATCCTAGAAATGAAAGAAGCATTCAAGGATCTACAAAACACAGTGGAAACCTTAAGAATAGGTGGCCATGCAGAGGAAAGAATTTCAGAGCTAGAAGACAACTCCTATGCGCTAAATAAAACAGTCGAAGAGAAAGAACACAAAAACAAGAGGCATGAAAAAAGCATACAAGAAATGTGGGATTATGTAAAGAGGCCAAACATAAGGATCATAGGCATCCCTGAGGGAGAGGAAGAAAATTCGCATGGACTGGAAAATCTATTTGAAGGAATAATAGAGGAAAATTTCCATGGCTTAGCCAGAAATCTCAATATCCAAGTACAAGAAGCACACAGGACTCCTGGGAGAGTCAACGTGAAAAGGCATTCACCACGCCACATAATTATTAGACTGACCAAAGTAAACACAAAAGAGGCACTCCTCAGAGCTGTAAGACGAAAACAGCAGATAACCTATAAAGGGAAACCGATCAGATTAACTGCAGATTTCTCAGCTGAAACCTTACAAGCCAGAAGGGAATGGGGAGACATCATCAGTCTCCTAAAACAAAACAAAAGCCAACCCAGAATTTTGTATCCTGCCAAACTAAGCTTCTTATACGAGGGAGAAATAAAGACATTTCCAGATAAGCAATCACTGATAGAATTTGCGAAATCCAGACCAGGCTTGCAAGAAGTGCTTAGACCTGCATTATACACTAACCAGCACAACAGACACCCACCTATGTAAAACTATGCAAAAGCTAAAACCCCAGAAACCAGATTCCACAATGATGCAAGAGGTAAAACAAAAGACACCACCGAATAGAATAATCAGAAATTTACCCCAAATATCAATTCTCTCAATAAATGTAAATGGCTTGATCTGCCCATTGAAGAGACATAGGCTGGCTGAATGGATTAAAAAATACAAGCCAAGTATCTGTTGTCTTCAGGAAACACACCTTACACACAAAGATGCATTCAGACTCAAGGTGAAAGAATGGAAGACAATTTTCCAGGCCAATGGAAACCAAAAGAAATATGGAGTAGCCATCCTTATTTCAGATGATATAAACTTTAAAGCAACAAAAGTAAAGAAGGACAAAAATGGACACTATATAGTGGTGAAGGGAAAAATCTTACAAGAGGATTTAACAATCCTAAACATTTATGCACCCAACACAGGAGCGCCCAGGTACATAAAGCAAATACTGCTAGATCTAGACAACATAATAAACAGCACTGCCATAATAGCAGGGGACTTCAACACCCCACTGATGGAACTGGACAGATCCTCCAAACAAAAATTAAATAATGAAACAAAAGACCTAAACAGGACTCTAGAACATTTGGGCCTAACAGATATCTACAGAACACTCCACCGAAATAACAGTGAATATACATTCTTCTCATCAGCTCATGGAACTTTCTCTAAAATTGACCACATCCTAGGCCACAAAACAGATCTAAACAAATTCAAAAAAATAGAAATCATACCATGTATCTTTTCAGACCACAGCGGAATAAAATTAGAAATCAATTCCAACAGAAACTCACATCTTCCTCCAAAAACTTGGAAACTAAACAATCTGTTGCTGAAGGACTATTGGGTCAAGGAGGAGATTCAAATGGAAATCAAAAGATTCTTCAAACTAAACGATAATGGGGACACAATTATCAAAATCTGTGGGATACAGCAAAAGCAGTCCTGAGAGGAAAACTTATTGCCTTAAATGCCCACATCCAAAAGACAGAAAGGTCACAAATCAGTAAGCTAATGAATCATCTTAAGGAAATGGAAAAGGAAGAGCAAAGCAATCCTAAAGCCAGCGGAAGAAAAGAAATAACCAAGATCAGAGCAGAATTAAATGAAATCGAGAACAAAGAACAATACAGAAGATTAATAAAATGAAAAGTTGGTTCTTTGAAAAGATAAACAAAATAGACAGGCCACTCGCCAGGTTGACCAGAAGCAGAAAGGAAAGGACTCTAATAAGCTCAATTAGAAATGAGAAAGGAGAAATCACAACTAATACCATGGAAATACAAAACATCATCTTCGAATACTACAAAAACCTGTATACCCACAAACACGAAAATGTGGAGGAAATAGACAAACTCTTAGAAACACACTACCTCCCTAGGCTCAACCAGCAAGAAACAGAATTTCTAAACAGACCAATATCAAGCACCAAAATCGAAGCAGTAATAAAAAATCTTCCCACAAAAAAAAAGTCCTGGACCAGATGGATTCACACCTGAATTCCACCAAGCCCACAAAGAAGAACTGGTGCCTATACTGCAGAAATTATTTGAAAATATCCAGAAGGATGGAATCCTCCCAAACTCATTCTACGAAGCCAATATCACCTTGATACCAAAGCCAGGAAAGGACACAACAAAAAAAGAAAACTACAGACCAATATCCCTTATGAATATAGATGCAAAAATTCTCAATAAAATCCTTGCAAACCGAATTCAAATGTACATCAAAAAAATAATTCATCACGATCAGGTGGGCTTCATTCCCGAGATGCAGGGATGGTTCAACATACGCAAGTCTATAAATGTAATTCATCATATAAATAAAAGCAAGAACAAAGATTATATGATCCTTTCAATAGATGCAGAAAAGGCTTTTGACAAAATCCAGCATCCTTTTATGATAAGAACTCTTAACAATATAGGCATAGATGGCTCATACCTCAAAACTATTAAAGTCACATACGATAAACCCACAGCCAATATCATACTGAATGGGGAAAAATTGAAAGCATTCCCCCTTAAAACTGGCACCAGACAAGGGTGCCCACTATCTCCACTTCTTCTCAACATAGTGCTGGAAGTCCTGGCCAGAGCAATCAGACAAGACAGAGGAATCAGGGGCGTCCAGATAGGGGTAGAAGAGGTCAAACTTTCACTATTCACAGATGATATGATATTATACATAGAAAACCCCAAAGATTCAACCAAGAGATTACTGGAATTGATAAATGAATTCAGCAAAGTCTCAGGATACAAAATTTATACACACAAATCCATAGCCTTCATATATGCTAATAACAATAAAACCGAGAAACAAATTAAAGATGCTATACCTTTCACAATAGCACCAAAGAAAATTAAATATTTAGGAACATATCTAACTAAGGAGGTCAAAGACCTATATAGAGAGAATTACAAAACACTGAGAAAAGAAATTGCAGAGGATGTAAATAGATGGAAAGCCCTACCATGCTCTTGGGTAGGCAGAGTCAACATAGTAAAAATGGCTTTGCTACCTAAAGTGATTTACAGAATCAATGCAGTCCCTATCAAAATACCAACATCATTTTTTGCCGATCTAGAAAAAATAATTCTACGCTTCGTGTGGAACCAGAGAAGACCCCGTCTAGCCAAAGCAATCTTAAGCAAAAAGAACAAATTGGGAGGCATCTATCTACCAGACTTCAAACTATACTACAAAGCTATAGTAACCAAAACTGCATGGTATTGGCACAAGAACAGAGACGTAGACCAATGGAACAGGACTGAGAACCCAAATATAAAACCAACCTCATACAGTCACCTGATCTTTGACAAATTCCAAAAAAACATACACTGGGGAAAAGATTCCCTATTCAACAAATGGTGCTGGGAAAACTGGATGGCTATATGTAGAAGACTGAAACTGGACCCACACCTCTCACCTCTCACAAAAATCAACTCACAATGGATAATAGTTCTAAACCTAAGACATGAAACCATAAGAATTCTCACAGAAAACATTGGAAAAACTCTTATGGACATTGGCCTAGGCAAAGAATTTATGAAGAAGACCCCCAAAGCAATCACAGCAGCAACCAAAATAAATACATGGGACCTGATCAAATTAAAAAGCTGCTGCACAGCCAAGGAAACTATCACTAGAGTGAACAACCTACAGAATGGGAGAAAATATTTGCATGCTACACCTCTGATAAAGGGCTGATAACCAGAATCTATACAGAACTTAGGAAAATGAACAAGAAAAAAATCAAACAACCCTATTAAAAAATGGGCAAAGGACAGGAACAGAAACTTTTCCAAAGAAGACAGAAAAATGGCCAGCAAACATATAAAAAATTGCTCAACTTCTCTAATCATCAGGGAAATGCAAATCAAAACCACAATGAGATATCACTTAACGCCAGTGAGATTGGCTCATATCAAAAAATCCCCAAACAACAAATGTTGGTGGGGATGTGGACAGATAGGAACACTCATACACTGCTGGTGGGACTGCAAATTAGTACAACCTCTATGGAAAGTAATATGGAGATACCTCAAAGAATTAAAAGTAGAATTACCATTTGACCCAGCAATCCCACTACTGGGTATTTACCCAAAGGAAAAAAAGACATTTTATAATAAAGACATCTGCTCACGAATGTTTATAGCAGCACAATTCACAATTGCAAAGATGTGGAAACAACTCAGGTGCCCATCAATACACGAGTGGATTAATAAAATGTGGTATATGTATACCACGGAGTATTACTCAGCAATAAGGAACGATAGTGAATTAACACATCTGGTATTATCCTGGTTGGAGCTAGAACCCATTCTTCGAAGCAAAGTGTCACAGGCATGGAAAAACAAGCACCACTGGTACTCACCATCAAATTGGTACTAACTGATCAACACTTACATCACACAGGACAATAATATTCATCAGGAGGCGGGCAGGCGGGAGGGGGGTGGAGGGGATGGGAAAAACTCTCACTGAATGGATGCGGGGAGCACAGTTTGGGGGATGACCATGATTGTAGCTCTGACACGGGCAGTGCATGGGCAATATATATAGCCAAAATGTTGTACCCCCATAATATTCTGAAATAAAAAAAAATAATAATAAAGGAAAAAAGTGTGATCCATGGACCACCAGTATCAGTATCATCCGAGAGCTTGCTTGAAATGGAGTATCTCAGATCTACTGAATAAAAACTGCATTTTAACAAGACACCCTCCCCACAGTGATTCCTATGCAAAGTTTGCAAAACACTGGTTTATGTTATGTAAAAAAATATGAGGAAGGGTTATAAGATGAAATAGTCCTTGTTCTTTAGGGTCTCACAGTCTCATTGGAAAGGAGAAAGCCTTGTACATGAACAATTAGTGATGGGTACAAAGCCAACAAAATCAAGTGCTAAATACCGTCCATTCTTTTCCAGAAAATAGAACTATTTAAAAACAATAGCAGCAGCAACATTATTTGACACCCTTTCTAGTTCTGATTATAATAATCAGTGCTCTCCAAATGTTTTCATTGTTAGGTAGTTAGCGAGGGATTCCGGGTCTCCGAAGGACGAAAGTGGGTACCGCTGCCATTCGCCTGTCCTGCCAATGGGCTTTCAGAGAGGCTCACAGGAGATCCACATGCAAGACTCAGGTCAGGTAACTCCCAACCGTCCAATCAGAGTGGTTCCATGGCGACGTTTGAACCGTGGGGAGGTTCCTATCTGGACACCATAAAACAAAGACCCAGAGCATAACCAAGCCCTTTTTGCCCTCTTTTGCCACGGCAATGGATCCGGTTGTCATCTGTGGCGTATGTATCTCACTCTGTAAACCCATATCTTGCTCTTGCTCTATAATCCTATCTTTCTCTCCTTAGTAAACCTCCTTTTCGTGCTTGCCTTACTTTGGTGCATCTGGTTGTTCTTCGGCCACGAGCGTGCCAAGAACCAACATTTCAGACCCCGAAACCCGACATCATGATCAAGAAACAAAGAATGATAGTGTTTGTACATCAAAGTGGAATTAAAGGATGGGGTTGTTCAGACCAGAGTCAATTGTTTTGGGTACAGCTTCTGAAACTTCCTGGCAAATCACCTGGGCATCTTGTGAAAATGCAGATTCTGAGATAAGGGCTGAGATTCTGCATTTCTAACCAGTTCCAGAAGATGCCCAGGCTGCTAGTCCACAAGGAGTACTTTGAGGAGTAAAGGTAGGGGATTCAGGCCACCCAGACCCTGTACCAGCAGCCTTAAGGGCTAGGGAGGAATAAATGTCTCAGTATACCTTAACCCATCTGTGGCACAATGGATGGAAAGCGCTACCCTAACTCATCCCATTGATTTTGGAACCTTGTTTCTGCACCTGAGGACATCTTTAGTGCCTGATGCACATGGGGGTGAGGGTGGATGGAAAAACACTTGCCTTACCTGTGCATATGTATAGCACCACTTAGTGGTGATATCTGTCAGCCAATACTGCTGAGAGGGGAAGGGAAATAGCTGTTGGATATATGGTTCTGCAAACTGAGAAACCTGTCAACATAAACCTTTCTGTTTCTCCGGAACTGTGTAGTTGTGTTCATTTACATATCTCTCCTTGGAGCAGGACAATATGTAGTGCACAGCTTCCAAGAGCTACACGATGTTCTTTCTCTGGCACCTGCTTTCTACATAGATGTTTAACAACCGTGTCAGCTCACTCTTCCATGAATTCCCCTGGTAATTGGATTCACGGCATTTGCCTTGGTATAGCATTCCTACTCCCCAGGTCCATGGGACTATATGGTCTGATGGTCAGGTAGTGCTATATTATCTTCTTCTACCTGGACACATGATATAAGACTTTATCAAGACCTTTATCTACAAGAAAAGAATATGCTTAATTAACATTACCAAGAAAGCCCGAGAAGGCTCAAAATTCAAATATTCATTCACATAACTATATTCTTATTGGAGAAATCAAAAACCCCAAGGGAAAAATGAATAAATTTGGACAAAAATTTTAATTACTTTTTGGCAGAAGCACTGAAAATAAGATTAAAAGACAAATGGCAGCCAGACACCATGGCTCACATCTGTAATCCTAGCACTCTGGGAGGCCGAGGCGGGAGGATTACTTGCACTTAGGAGTTTGAGACAAGCCTGAGCAAGAATGAGACCCCATCTCTACAAAAATAGAAAAAATTAGCCAGGAGTGGTGGTATGCACCTGTAGTCCCAGCTACTCAGGAGGCTGAGGCAGGAGGATCGCTTGAGCCCAGAGGTTTGAGATTGTAGTGAACTACAATGACGCCAGTGCACTCTAGCCAGAGTGACAGAGCAAGACTCTGCCTCAAAAAAAAAAAAAAAAAGACAAATGGCAAACTGAAGAAAAATGGCAATTTAAACAAGATTTAATACACCAAAGAACAAGTCAATAAGAGAAATAATCAAATATTAATAGAAAAGTGGACAAAGAACATAATCTAGGAATTAGATTCTCACTAAAAATGCACATACAAATGTCAATAAATATATACATGAAAACATGCAAATAATCCCAAAATGTAAATTTTTAAAAAATTTGCCTATCAGATTACAAAGATGAAGGTTACTGACAAAAACACTTTTGTTGAGGGTTGAGCCAATGGCACTGTCATATACTCTGTTGATGGGAATATAAATTAGTCAAATGTGTCAAATATATCTTTAATATTCATACCCTTGGAGTCAGTAACCCCACTCCTAGAAATCTATCCTAAGGAGATAATTGCATTAGAAGATGAATATTCATTCATTCATTCAACAGATATTTATTGAGCCCTTATTTGTGCAAGGCATTAGAGTAGGAGTTAGGGATACAGCCAAGAACAAAATAAACAAGATTCTCTGCCTTCAAGAATCATTCTATACACTGTTGGTGGAAATGTAAATTAGTACAACCTCTATGGAAAACAGTATGGAGATTTCTCAGAGAACTAAAAATAGAAGTACCATTCAATCCAGCAATCACACTACTGGATACTTCCTCAAAGGAAAAGAAATCACTACATATAAAAGACATCTGAACTCATATGTTCATTGCAGCACTATTCACAATAGCAAAGTCATAGAATCAACCTAAGTGTCCATCAGTGGATCACTGGATAAAGAAAATGTGGTATGTATATATAGATATATACATCTATATATATAAACATATATATCTATATAGAACCTATTATATATAGATAGATCTATAGATATAGATAGATCTATACACACACACACACATACACACATGATGGAATACTACTCAGCCATACAAAAGAATGAAATTATGTCTTTTGTGACAACATGGCTAGAACTGGAAGCCATTATCTTAAGTGAAATAACTCAGAAACAGAAAGTCAAATATCAGGTGTTCTCACTTGTAAGAGGGAGCTAATCAATGTGTACACATGGCCATAAAGATTGGAATAAGAGACATTGGAGATTCCAAAAGGTGGGAGGCTGGGAGCAGGGTGAGGGATGAGAAATTACCTATTGGATACAATATACACTATTCAGATGATGGTTACGCTAAAAGCCCAGACTTACCCATTACATAATATATCTGTTGGGGCTCAGAAAACAGTACCCCAAAATGAAGGCCTCAGAAGCAGCCATAGGAGCACAAGTCTTTCTCTGACCTTCTCCTGTCCTGCTGTCTCTCTGCCCCATTCTCCCCTGAGGCTAGCCATAAAACTAGAATCCCTCTTCCCCAAGGCGGGTAATAAAAGCCAGAACCCCTACTTCCTCCCCCAAAGCCAGCCTTAAAACCTAAAACTATTCTGTGTAAAACAGGCCATAAAGTAATCATCTGACCTAACTTGTTTGACTATAGGCCCTAAGACCCCCATTCCAGAGCGGGCCCTGTCCCACACCCAATAGGAAGGAATGCATGCTCAGAGAGGTCAAGAAGAATCTAGACAGACAGGCCTTGCTGGGTTTCCCCACTCAGTCTATTAGCATTAGATCATACCCTTTTGTCCAATCATATTTCTACATGGCTGTCCATACCTTGTTAAACCTAAACATAAAAATGGACAATTTCCCTTGTATCTTTGGGCTTTCATTCTGAAGGCTCCCATGTTTACATGTTAAATCAATTTGTATGCCTTTTCTCCTATTAATCAATCTGCCTCATGTCAGTGATTTTTAAGTGAACCTTTAGGGGGCCAAGGGCCTTGGTCCCTACATATCTATGTAACACAACTGCACTTGTACCTCCTAAATCTATTTTTAAAAAGAAAAGTGTTAAGTCTGAGCCTTGAGGAAGACACGCAAGCCTGGGGGCATGGTAAAATGCTGTTTATTTTGAGCACCTGGGTGCAGGTGGGTGGAGGCCGGAAAAGAGCATCCACCCAGAGGAGGGGAAGGGTGGTGAGTTTTATAGAAAGTTTGGGGAGAGGGAGTTCGTCAGCTTCTGCCAGCTCCATCCCAACCTTTGTAATTTAGAGTTATCTTTACAACCTCTAGAGACTCCACGGGAGCCTGCAGCCTGTGAGAGTCCTTATCTGACTTATCCACTGCATGCATTCCAGGGCAGACCCTACAGAAAGCATTCATTATAGTCAGGGGAGACAAATGACAAAGTGGGGAGGGTTGGGGTGTTGGGGGTGGTGGTGGTGAAAATGGTAAGAAAAATAAAACAGGGTTAGGGCAATAGAAGGTACAATGGGCTGCTCCTACAGGGTGATCAGGAAAGGCCTCTCTGATAAGGACACATTTGGGCAGAGACTTGAAGGCAGTAGGGAAACAAGGCATACAGATGCCTGTGAAAAGGCAATTCCAGGCTGAGGGAACAGCGCATGCAAAGGTGGGAGTGTGCTGGTGCCTAAGGACCAGCGAGGAGGCCAGTGAGACTGGAGCAGAGTGAGGGAGGGATGAGGTGGTGGAAGCAGGGGTGGGGATGGAGGAGGTGGGGGCGGTGATCTGAGATCACTGTTGATGAGACCGGAGGAATTGGAGAGCTTGAGCAGAGCAGGGATGGGCTATGACTTGAATCTGTAAAGACTCTCTGGCTGCTTGTGGAGAACAGATTGGAAATGGCCCAAAGCGTAAGCGGGAAGACCCCTTGGAAGGCGCTGACAATAATCTACAGGAGATATGATACGATGGGGGAGGTGGTTGAAGGTGGATGAATCCTAGATACGTTTTGAAGATAGAGCCATCAGGATTTCTTGACGGAGCAGATGTGAATTGTAAGAGAAATAAAGGAGTCAAAGATGGATCTGAGATTTGTGGCTGAAAAGTATGATATTTATTGAGATGGGGAAGCCCATGGGAAGAGAATTTGGGTGAAGTGAGTTCAGAGAAATCAAGGGCTTTCAACTTGTCAAGTTTGGGATCTGTCTTAGACATCTAAGTAGAGATGTCAGGCGAGCAGTGGGTTATGAATCTGGAGTTCAGGGAAAGGTCTGGGCTAGAGATACACATTGGGGAGTATATGGATGGTATTTAGTGCTGAGACTGGACAAGATCACCTAAGGAATGAATGTAGATAGGACGGAGAGGAGGTCTGAGAATGAAACCCTGGGATATTCTGAAATTTGGAGGTCAGGAACATGAGGGACTGAAGAGCAGTAGCCAATAAAATAGGAGAACCTCTAAGAGAGTGGTATCCTGGAAGGCAGGTGAAGAATTCCAACAAGTAAAGGAACGATCAGCGTGTCAAGTGCTGCTTGCAAGTGGAAGAAGGTGAAGACGGAGGACAGACCAAGGACTGGACAACACAGAGGTCATGGTGACCTTCACAAGAACTGTGTGTAGAGGAACGTGGATGCAAACCTGATGGAGTGGGTTTGAGAGAAGCAGAGGAGAGGAAGCGAGGCTGGCATGTATAAACAACTCTTCCAAGCATTCTAGGTGTCTAAGGAAACACAGAAAACAGGCTGTCGTTGGAGGCGGAGTGACATCATGGAAGTTCTTTTTTTAAAGATGGGACCTATCATCTCATATCTGTTTTCTAAAGAAATGGTATGGCAGAGAGGGAAAAACGACAAAGCAAAAATATGGGAGAACTGTTTGATTAAGGGAGATGGGATGGAATCCAATTAACAAAAGAGGGGATACCTTGGAAAGAAGCAGACATGAAGAATTTATTACACAATTGTTTATAGTGGTAAAGAACTGGAAATTAATGAAAAGTTTATCAATAGGTACTAGATAAGTTATTTAAGGGGTCTAACTACAATAGAATAGAGCACAGTCATTAATCATTGTGTTCACTAATAGAAAACAATCATTTAAATCATGATTTTAATGATTAAAATTGATGGTGAAGATTCTATATCTATCTACATGGTAACATATACACAATAAAAAGCAAAACAAAACAAAAAATAGTAAAGTCAGATCCTGACTAAAATTGGTTAAAAGTGCTTTATCTACATGAGATTTGAGGGTAGTTTTGCTTTCTTCTTTATGATATTCTGTATTGATTAATTTTTACAATAAACACATGTAATTTGCTTAAAACTATTTTCTTCACTTACAGCCACTGCCATGAGACAGAAAGCGCCCCTCTCCGAAGCCCTTGCAGAGGCTTTGAATGGTGATTTCTCATTTAATTTCAGGCCCTTTCAAGACTTGCCCCTTATCGCATCGATCGATCCTCTCCCACAAACATCTATTCAAATCTCAGTTCTGCAACTTATCAGCTGCTTGCTTTTGAGCAATATTTTTAACCTTTATAAGCCTGTTCCTTCACCTGTAAAATAATGATTTAGAAAATTTGCCTCAGAAAGCTGTCGTGAGGATAAGAAGATAACGTAGGTAAAATGCCTAGCACAGTGCCTGGCATGTAAGGTTCTGAATGCCAGGCTGTTATGTGGTCGTGCGGGTTGCTTCCCCAGCGCGGGCCTACTACGCTTTTCACACTTAAAGAAGAGATAACGGGGACACTGCTCTTATCCATAGCAATGGTTCTGCCTTTGCTTTTTCCTATTTCTGGTGACCCTGGTGTCTCTTCTCTTGTCTAACGCAGGGCAATTTTTTCTTTTCCTGTCCTCACAAATTTTTTTTAAAGATGGGAGCTATCATCTCATATCTGTTTTCTAAAGAAATGGTATTTGTGAGGACAGGAAAAGAAAAAATTCCCGAGGCGTCTCAATTGCCGGCAAACATTCTAAAGTTTGGCTGATCCGCCCTCTAGTGGCAGACATTATAATTTCCACCCCTTTTTTTCCAACTGGAAGTGTGAGAAAATGCCCATAAAAGATGTCATCCGAGGTATTCACCTCATCTCCTCCTACTGGTCCTGTCACCATCATGTAAAGTTAGGATAGTGCCTAAAACCGGCCTATTGCTCACTTCCTTGTGTCAAAGTTTGAAGGTCCTTCTTACAATGCAAACACATTGTAAGTGTGTTTGTGGAGGGTGGTCTAACTGAATCCCTCAGCTTGCATTAGCTGAGCCTGAGGGATGGGATGGAGAGTAGAAGGGGACCAGGAAAGGCCATGGAAAGTTAGCCATGAAGGTGAGCCAGAAAGCAGGAGCATGTCAATCCCAAGGGTGAGGAGCAGAAGGCACAAGTGTCAAAAACGTTTTGTCTGCTCCCTCAAAAATCATAATTGTCTGTCTAGGAGTGATACCTCAGAATGGAGGTGGATGTCATAAAACTGTAACATAGGTCTTGAGGGAAAGGAATGCAAAACTTCCTAGCCCAAAGGTGACTCTCTTTAACATGTCAGTATGCACTCATGCTGGCAAAAAGAGCCTTAGATTTTGAGTCAAAAGACAGGGATAGAGTGCCACTCTTGCCTTGACAAGGTGTGTAACATCGAGCAAGCCATTTTAGCCTTTCTGAGCATGAGTTTTCTCATGTGTAGAATGGGCATGCTGGTGATAATTCTGCTCTCAGTAAAATGCTTGGGAAATCATAGACCATGTCATGGTTTTGTTGTTTTAAGTCTCCCTGAGAATGGTGTGTTGTGACTAGTGCTGAAGGTGTACTGAAAAGGGATACCCCTCCTCTGACCTGGGCCTGGTGGCTTGATGACATCAAAGTAGGTTATGAAGTCTTTGGCCCTTTAGTAAAGCTGAGGAGGGAATGCGCAGGATGAATAGATCCCTACTAGAGGACTGGGGGGGGGGTCCGAAAGTGCAATCCAATAGTGAAGTCTTTGGAGCAAAGATGGGAGGGGAGAGAAAGTAAAAGGCTGGGAGAGGAGCACAGAAGCTTGAAACCTGGGAAGTGTTATTGGAGATAAGAGATTCGACTCACAGAAATAGGATAAGGGCTCTATCTAAACGAGAAAGGCCAACATGAGCCCAGCTGTGGAACCCACACAGACGGTCTGAGAAAGATGGAACATGCTGCAGGGGGTTCTGAGAGCTCCAGAAAAAGTGGTTCTGTCATGGATGGTGCATGACTGAAATAGTGATGAGACCACTCTCAACAGATTTGACTTGAAAATTGGGTCATCAAGTGCCATTCACTTAGGAACAAGTCAAGTAAAAAGTGCTCCCCAAGCACATTCTTACAGCCAAAGTGTTATCACGTCAGACATACAGGGGGGAAAAGCTCCCTTCTAGCCAATGAATTAAAGCCCAGAGTTATTTTTTAAGCTGGATCATATTATAATAATCAGAACAAAGATCATGAAAACAGTCAATTATTTGTGGGTCCCCACATTCTTTCATTTGTTCACCATATATTTATTGAGGACTGCCTGTGATTCAAACACGGTGCTCTACCTGGCCCTGTAGAGATGCAAGATACATTAGACATGGTGGTTTCTTTCAAGGTAGAAGGTGCCATTAATGTTGAGCAGAGAAAATTCAGGATACAGAGATCACAGCTGGCTGGAGGATAAACACAGACAGCACAAAGCGCTGTTCTCATAAGGATTCAGTAAATAGTGGGTAATTGGGGTGGAGTGGAATACAAGCGAGTGAGCAGAAAGGAGTGGGAAGAGCATGAACTTTAGTGCCAAAGATGTCTGGGTGAAAACCGCAGCTCTGTCACTCAAACCATGTAACACCAGGCAACTTAAGGGCTCGATAAAATGGTGGGTACTAGAATTCTTAAGACTATATTAGCCTCGAAAGGTTTTGGACTTGTGGAAATGAAGGAAAGGGCATTTTTATCTCACTACTTATCAGTACATACTCGGCTTGAGTCTCTCAGGAATCATCCTTCCCACCCAGAAGCTCACATAAAAAGCAAGCAGCGCAGCAGGCATGCTAGGAAGATGAGAGCAGCACTTGCAGTCATACAACATTAATTCCACCCTAATAAGGAGCAAGAAATCCCACATACTTTGCCCATCCAAAAACACTATGATTTTATACTGCAAAGTTCTGAGTTGGAAATACGTGAACAAATGGAGTTGTTTCATGTACTTCACAATCCTTGTACTAGCTTCAGGAGGAAGTGTTATGGGTTGAATCATGTCCCTTGAAAATTCATATGTTGGCATCTCAACTCCCAGGACCTTAGAATGCGACAATGTTTGGAAATAGGGTCATTGCAGATATAATTAGTTAAGATGAGTAGGGTGGGCTCCAAATGTAATATCACTGGTGTCATAAAAAGGGGAAATTTGGACACACATGCACACGGGAAGAATACCATGTGAAGCTAGAGACTGGGGTCTCTACCAGTCAAGGAAGTACCAGAAGCTAGGAGGCTTAAAACAGACCCTCCCCTAGCACCTTCAGAGGGAACATGACCCTGCCAACAGACACCTACCTTGATCTCAGACTTCTAGCCTCCAGAATTATGTGATAATAAATTTCTGTTGTTTAAGCCACTCAGTTTGTGGGCCTTTGTTATGGCATAGCAAACTGACACAGGAAGTCTTTAAGGTTTTTGAGAAAGGGAAGAGAATGTTTGGGGTAGAAATAAGAGTCAAATACTCCTCATGATGAGGGGAAAGGCCAAAAGGCTCATAGTAAAAATGCAGGGAGGCAGCTGAAGAGAACCACACAGAGATGAGTGTCTGAGGCCAGAGCAGAAGTGTGGATGATACTGAGAGGAAGTCATAGAGACAAGATTTCCTAAAAAGAATGACTCTGGTCAACAACCAGCCATACTGATTCTGGGAGATAAGATCTGGACATAGGAGACTGGTACTAAGGGGTCTGCCATAATTCAACCAGAAAACTAAGACTGTGGTTAGGAAATAGCATCAATTGATCCAGGGATTCCAAAATGTATAGTATAGCATTGAGTGTATTTACTTCACATCGGGTTTCGTGTAGAGCAGTGCTTCTCAAACTTTAATGTATGTATAAACTGCTGCAGATACAATTAAAATACAGGTTTGGATTCAGCAGGTCTGGGGTGGGGCCTGAGGGTCTGCATTTCTAACAAGCTCCCAGGAGATGCCAAGGCTGCTGGTCCTTGGGCCACACTTTGGGTAGCAAGGCTGTAGCTTACTGTTATGTTCATGGGTACATGGAAATAATTTTGGATGAAGAGAATGCTATGCAAACAGTGCTGACTCTTGTTCTTGTTCTATAAAAGCTGGATCAGTTAAAGCAGGTCAAATGGCAGTAACAAAGACATGGTAACGTCGAAGTTATATGCTCCAAGTCTGGACTGGTGGCCAAATCAGAGTAGGATCTTTTATAGTTATCGACATGCTTCTGTGCAAGATATTTACAATTTTTCTATTTTGTCTTTACAATTTAAGTTATCAAAATGTAATCTTTACAACTGTTCTATATGATAAGATGGGTATTAACATTTCTGGCACACGGAGTACCCAATAAATGTTGGGTATTTTTATCCCCATTTTATTGATAGAGACTGACCTTCAGAGAGGTCAACTGTTGGTCCAGTGGATGTTCAAAGCCACATATTTGGACTCCAACTGCAAAACTCTTCCCTACCCTACCCAACACCCCCCTCAATGGCTATGTGACTTTCTGGGTCATAAATGATCTCCCTTCTTTTTTTCTTTTTATCTAGACTTCCCTGTATTTTTAAGCATGTAACCCAAACCATATACACTTATGGTTTAATAAATATTAGTAATTTTGATAAATATATTAACAATATGCTGAGAAAGATTTAAAAGATGGAATAAGACCAATGAATTTCTCTATTCTCTCCTCTCTTTTCTTACTCTATTTAAGTAAATGGCTCAACTCCTTGGTTCAACTCCTGCCCCACACTTTCAAAAAATATTGATGGCTTTTAAAAGTCTTTCTCAACCCATCTTCCCTGCCTGGGCCTCTTAATCTCACTCCTGGTAGCAGCTCGAAATTATCCTATTGAGATACTGTCACTTGTTTAGCTCTTGTGGTGTTTATGCCAGGGAAAGAGAGGGCAATTGGCAGATGGCCAGATGGAAGGTCTTCGATTACTTCTGTTCCGGCAGAGATGCCCTTTCTTGTGAATTTTATATTTAAGAATTGAGGGTTCCTTCCCACTTAAATGTCAGTTTCTCATACCGGATGTGGATAAAGATTAAAGTGAACTCAGAACAGTGAAATCTTTACCATCAGAGAATCATCCTAAACTGTTCCAATCCCAAATGGCTTTGGTTGCATTTTGAATAGAGGCAGTATTACATAGAAATGACACTAAAGTCATTACTGTCTAGGGCAACTCTTCCTCTCCATCACTGGTTATTGATGTTTACTCCCAATGGGTTAACAACACTAGAAGCTAAACATACATACCTCTCCCTAGACCTATAATGTACAAAAGGACCTAATTAAAAATCAAACCAAAAACACCAATAAATACATTTAAAAGTTTGGGAGTTTTTTCTTTCTGTAGCCTAAAACAAATGTATTAAAGTAAAAGCCAGGAAAGATAACATTTATTGCAGACTTTGTGCCAGGCATTGTCTTAGGAGCTTTAGACCTCACAACAATCTTTTGAGTACTTTTATAACATCTCTTTTAGAGATGAGGAAACTGACTTTTAGGTAGGTTCAGTAACTAGCTCCAAGTCACAGAGTTGGTACGTCAGAAATTTTAATCCAGGCAGTTGGACTCTAGGTCTAAGCTCTTAACCATTATTCTATACTATCTCCCAAGAAGTCCAGATGTTTGTCTATGAGAATTTAAATGTAAATCTACAGCTTCATTTACTTTGCAAAAAAACCCAGAAACTCCCATTCTAAGCAGCTTAAGTAAAAGGAAGGATTTAATGGCTGCCATTCCCAGGCCTTTAGAATGGATAGGCATGTTGCTGACCTCAGGGGTGGCTGGATCCAGAGATCGAACACTGCCAGGATTCTCTCTCTGTGCTCCTTGTCATCTGTCAGACTCTTTCTTTCAGACCAGCTTGTGGGGAACCACATGGTGGAGAACTTCCCTGAGAAAGCTCCAGGTTCACATCCTAACATAAGCCCAGAGAGAAAAATACTTGTCTCTGCTGGCTCCAGTAAGAAAAATTCCTACGAAAGACTCTGATTGGCCCAATTTAGGTCATGTACCCATCCTTAGTCAGTCACAATGGCAAGGGAGATAAAGAATTGTGATATGTCTAGTCTGGGTCACATGCCTAGCACTGTGGCCTGGAGCACTGCGTCTGTAGCAGAGGAGGACAGAAAGGTGTTAGACAGAAAAAAAAAAAAATAGCTGCTGAACTACCTAACATGTGTATTCTCCTTTAGAGTGTACAAAGTGCTCTGTCATGATTTGTGCCTTTTGAGTCTCACAACCATGCTGCAAAGAGGGCAGGTCAAGTATTACTAAGTGGTGGATTAAGACGGCCACACATTCTTTGTTACTGTCTCCATTGAGAGATGGAGTTCACTTCCCCTTCACTTGAATTGGGCTGGCCCTATGGTACCTAACCAATAAAATGTGGCAGAACCTACTACAACTCCTTCTTGGCCTGACCTTTCAATGGACTTGAGGCTTCCATTTTCTTTCTTTGGGAATGCTCACTCTTACGACGCTCCCTCTCAAAACCCAGCCACCACACAGTGAGATGTCCAATCCATGTGGAGAGGTCACATGTAGGCGCTCCCGTCAATAGCTCCAGCTGAGCTCTCAGCTGACAGCCAACATCAACTGCCAGCGGCAATGAGTGAGCCATTTTGGACATTCCAGGATGGTTTGCTTGGCAGAAGCTAAGACTTACTTGTTCAAGGTCCCATAGCTAGGAAGTATCTGAGTTGTGATGCTAAGCCAGGCACTTTGACTCTATGCCCACTAGGCTTTCTTTGATTCCTCACTGCCTATTAAAAGTGCAACAAGCCTCAGTTCAAAATCTCCAACTGTAGAATTTCTGCCCAGCATGCAGATTGGGGAAGTAGAGCATATAATTTGTTCATTTGTTCAGCTGGTCAACAAACACGTAAAAAGCTCTATATGCCAAGCAACTGAACAAAGTACACTTCTGGTTCTCAAGAAACTTAGAATCTAATCAGTAGAGAACTCCATAAATAGCTCATTTCAATCAGAACTCACAAATGCCATGATGGGTAATGTTCAGGGTGATTTTGGAACCCATGACCAGGCAGTAAACCTAACCCAAGGCATGAAATAATAGGCACATCTTTTGTTGGGTGTAGAAGGGTATCTCTGAGTCTGTATTGAGGCTGCTGAAGAATATGTTTAAAATGAATACAATTATTCTTCAAGGTAAGTGTGACAGGAAATGGGGATGAAGGCAGAGAAAAAGGACCCTAGTATTTGGGATGGGGACATAAATTCTGGTCCTGGTTCCATCCTTCACTTACATGTGCTCTTGGCCAAGTCGCTGAACCTCTCTGTAACTTAGCTTCTTAGTCATAAATCTGAGGTGGGGTCACACTACTTCTTCTTCATATGCTTGATGGTTCCTTCCTCCAGCTTTTGATGTTTCTCAGAGTTTGGTCCTTAGCTCATTGCTCTTTTCACTGCAAATTCTCCCTAAGTAATCTCATCCACTCTTCTAGCTTTTGTAATTACTCACACAACAATGAAATCCCCTTATGCTTAGCCCAGTTCTCTCTGTGGGCTATCTACCAACGTATTCATCTGTTTATAGCACATCACTGGATGTTCCACAGGCACATGAAGTTCATCATATGCAGAGCTGAGCTCATCACCTTGCCCACTTAACTCCCATTTCTGATTTCTCCCTTGAGAATCAAGAATCAACGTTGCTACCCTAGCTAGTGGCGTGTGAGATTAACTTCGCTCTCCCTTTTCCCTCAACCCCACATGCAACTGTTTGTCAAGTACTGCTAATTTTGTGTCCTAAATATTAATATTTCTGGAATTCATCCCTTTGCCTCATAAATGGCTCAAATTCAAAATATTCAAAGCTTAACTCATTACTTCCCCTTCCAAAACTTGCTTCTCTTCCACGTGTTCTATGAGGATGCTATCACTATCCACTTAGTTGCCAAATCTGGAACTTGGGCATCGTCTTTGATTTCTCCCTCTCTTTTGCCTCCTATAACCAGGTAACCTCGAATTCCCGATGTTTGGCTTCCTATTCAGTCTACCCACTTCTCCCCAGTTTCATTGCTATTATCTTTCACTTCCTGCAGTAGTATCCTGATCAGTTTCCCTGCCTCTGTCTTCATTCTTCACTCCCTCTGACCTCTTCCACAGTGCAGCCAGATGTGATCATGTCAACAACTTCCCATTTCCACCCAACATTTTCTAATCCTCTCATTTCTTCTGTTTTTAACCCCCTAGACTGCAAAATCTAGTATAGACGTCATAATCCAGTTACCCTTGTCTTCCCTGCACCTAGCACAATGTACTTGGCACACAACAGGTGCTCAATAAATATTAACCTGTGCTCACACTCTCTAATCTTAAGTATTTTACAGCAGATAAATCCCTGACATGTTCTAGGTGTGTCAGACCTCCGGAGGCACAGGGTAACACGACATGACTCACTGATGTATGAGCTGGAGTCCTTAAATGAAAGCTGTCAGACACTAACTGCACATAATAGTATCAATGAATTGTGTAGTCAGTACATTAAAGGATGCATATCCCAAGACATCTTCATGATGGGGCCTTAAAACTAAAGTCATCCTCATGGCTCTAGGCAAATATCGTCCCCTTTCTGGACTTCTGTCTCCTGATCTGTGAGAGGAGCACATGGAGAGAGAAAGTAAAACCTCCAGGCCTTGGCAGGTTGAGAAATAATGGGCTTCTACGTAGGGCCGGCGCGTGCTTGTGCGCGTGCGCGGGGATCCGGGCGCGCGCGGGGATCTGGGCGCGCGCGGGGATCCGGGCGCGCGCGGGGATCCGGGCGCCCGCAGGGGCTTTAACGCGGAGCGGCCTTCCCGGCGGCCCCCGGGGGAGGCGGGATCCGGCCGATTCCCGCCGTTTGGCCCCGCCATTGGCGGGCGGTTTGAATGACGGAAGTGACGGCGGCTCGCCAATGGCTGCCCCGCAAGCGCACAAACGGCTGTTGGGCAGCTGATCGGCAGGGCGTGGGGAGGTCGGCTTGTTCTGAGCTGCGACTCTCGACTCCGGGTTCGGGGTTCTCAGGTGAGTGGCGGAGTGCAAGACCCCCTGAGGCCCGGGAGCTGGGAGTGTGCTCCGAAGGAAGGGGGTCCCAGGAAGGCGCCGCGTCGCGAACGCAGCACCGCCCGCGGTTCTCAGGCGCCCGCAGGCCGCGGGCCCTGGCTGCATCGGGCTGCGGCTGTAAAGAGCCCTCAGGTAAGAGGCGCGTCCGGCCCAGACAGCCGCTTCGTGCGAGAGGCTGCTCCGGGGCCTTTTGCGCGAGTGGCTTTGCGCGCCCTCCCGGGGTTGGGTCACGCGGTCTTCCCCTGCAGCCTCTCTCGTCCCTGAGCTTCGAAGCGGGGGGATGGGGGTAGGAGGGGCGGCCGCGAGGGCTTCTGCTGCTGCTGCAAACGCTTCCCCCAGGTCACCTGCGGACATGGCCTGACACCTGGTAGCTGTTTAAGAGTACTGCCTAGAATCGTTTCATGCAAAGAGCGCGGTCACTTTTGGTGTGTGCCGCTTTTAAGTCCTCAGCTATTAAAACCTGTCAAAAACTCAGCTTTTAAAATAATGGCAAACGATTGAGTCTTTAATACTTAGAATGTATTTGTCAATTTCACACTGATTAAGTCACACAATCAAAGCAAGCCTGTTGGGGGAGATATTATTACTTCCTTTATACAGTTTAAGAAAACGAGACTGAAGTGACTTGGCCAGTGTCTTCCTGCTAACAAGTGGCAGTGTTGGGTCTTGAACCTAAATCTTCTAAATTTAGTATTTTGTGATTACCATGTACCAGGTGCCTGGATAAAATCCTCAAGACAAATTCTTGCAAGTTAAGTAGTATCGTCCCCATTGTTGGATAGTAATAAAACACAGAACTTAAAAATCCATATTTATAGGAATAAGTAATAAATAAATAAATAGAGCAGCAGAGGAAGCCTCCTTAGATTAGGACTCCAGTTGATAATAAGTGTAGATGGAATAATGGAAATAGAAAATACTGTTTGATATCACCACAGTAGTTTCAAACAACAATCATCATTGGATATTAAACTTAGTGGGCAAAATTATGGTGAAAAACATATTTCTATAGCCTCAACTATCTCTTCACCAGATACTTGAAAAAATAGTAACTGCAGTGGAGAAACCTGGTAGACATCACCTTAACCAAGTGATTAAAATTTACATCACCAGTAGTAAGAAATACACCATAATTTACCTCTTGATATTATGCACTGAAAAGGATACATCATTACTTCTGTGGGGTTTTTTGCCAAAAATGCATAACCTCAGTCTAATCACAAGAAAAAATTAGAGAAATCTAAATTGAGGGACATTCAACAAAATAACTAGCCAGTATATTAAAAAAAAAAAATTGGCAGGGTCTTGAAAAGAAAGATAGACTGAGGAACTGTCCCAGATTAGAGGAAACATGACAACCTTGGCAGTCATGAGAATGTGACTCACACCTTCATCTCCTGCACTTTGAAATCCCCATTTGCATAGTGGCCATACTTCTCATGGGCTGCTCCTAGCCAATTATTGAGTGGTAGGGATACTAAAGCCGGCCTATTCCTGAGAAACTGCCCACAGGTCTTTCTGAACCTTTCTTAGACTAGATGGCTCTCTAAGAGACAATCTACCCATTCTTATGTACCTCCTTTATTCAATGTCAGACTTGCATTGAAGCCTGAAGTCCTCCTAGCTTTTACCAGCTCCTCTCATTCCTTCACAGAGGCATTTCCCCTGATAAAAATCTTTGCCAGTTTAATCCCCTTTTTAGCATCTGCTTATTGGAGGACCCAGAGTTACACAACAGCAAATACAATGTGTTGTGCTTGGATTGAGTCCTGGTACAGAAAGTAGACATTAGTGGGATAATTGACAAAATTTGAATAAGGTCTGTACATTAGTTAAAAGTGTTAGGGCTGGGTCAGTGGCTCACACCTGTAATCCTAGCACTTATGGAGGCCAAGGCTGGAGGATTGCTTGAGGCCAGGAGTTCAAGACTAGCATAAGGAAGAATGAAACCCCATCTCTATTAAAAAAAAAAAAATAGCAAAATTAGGGCATGGTGGCACGCACCTGTAGTCCCAGCTACTTGGGAGGCTATGGCAGGAGGCTGAGGCAGGAGGATCGATCGCTTGAGCCCAGGAGTTTGAGGTTGCAGTGAGCTAGCCTGGGCAACAGAACCTGTCTCAAAAAAAAAATAAAAGTATTGTGCCAAGGGTAATTTTTTGGTTTTAATCATTGTACTATGGTTATATAAGATAGTGACGTCTGGAGAAGCTGGGTAAAAGATATATGAGAATTCTAAGTCTGAAATTATTTACAAATAAATTTAAAATTTTTAAAAATTATACACAGTTATTCTATCATCTGGTGTGAGATGATGGATGGATACCCAAAATAATCTGAAAAAATTACAGTTTTCCCTTTTATGTTGAGGTATAACTTTGAATAAAATACACAAATGTAAGTGTGCCATTTGAGGAATTTTTACATAACTATACACCTGTGTAACTGCCGTACAGATCAAAATATAAAATATCCCCAGCACCCCAACAATCTCCTTGTGCCCCTCCTAGTTAATAACCTCCAGAAAGGTAACCCCTATTTTCACCTCTCTCATCATGGATTAGTCTTACTTGTTTTTGAACTTCATATAAATGGAATACTCCTTTGTGTCTGGCTGTTTTTTTTTCATTCGGTGGTATGTCTCTGACATTCATCAGGAATTTGTTTTGGTAGTTTTTTTAATGAGTGAATTTTCAGACCTTCAGACAAATTAATAAAGATACATTGTGAAGACTAAATTTAATCTTGCTCATTTTTCTTCTTTGGTCAGTTCTTCCCTGTTTTTTGGTCCTCGCTTGTAAAAAAACAACAGCTTAAATAAAGTGTTTCACATGTTTTAGCATGTCAGAAAGTTAGGAGCCATTTAGAGTAAGGAAACTAGATTCTTCCCTTGGCTCTGCCACTAGATATTGTCACTTAGGGCAGTTCCTTTAACCCAAGAGGCCTTTGTTTCTAAATGTATATAATGAGAAGAATAATCAGCACTTTCTCTATGTGAGTATCAAATGAGTAGGATGCATTAAAAGATTTTTAAGCTTCTCTGGGAGGCCGAGGCGGGTGGATTGCTTGAACTCAGGGGTTCAAGCGAGACCTCAACTCAAGGGGAAAAAAACCACCAAACAGCCGGGTGTCGTGGCGTGCACCTGTAGTCCCAGTTACTCGGGAGGCTGAGGCAAGGGGATTGCTGGAGCCCAGGAGTTGGAGGTTGTGGTGAGCTGCAGTGATGCCACTGCACTCTACCCAGGGCGACGAAGCGAGGAACTCTAGTCTCCACAAAAAAAGAAGAAAAAAAAAAAAAGATTTTTAAAGGCAGGCAGTTGTTCCTTTTTGATGTTAGAGTCCTATGGAAGATTTTGGTAATGACTATGTATACCTATGTAGCACTTTACATGAATTAACTCACTGAATGAGTCACTCATTCAGTCAACACACTTAACTGAAGTACCTACTTATATGCAAGACACTATTTTTAGGCTATGGACATAAAACAATGAATAAGACCATATCTCCCCTCCTTGAGCTTATGTTCTGATGGAGAAGTCACTGAAAAAGTATTAGTCCCTATCAGGTAACCCCTCAGTCTGCTAGCCCCTATTATTTTTACATCTGATTGAAAACAGTGTCCATCCATAGTATGTGAAATACTGCCTGGTAGTTAGTTATTACATTTATTTGAATACTAAAATTTTTTAAAACCTGTAGCCACCATTCTTCAGTTGTTAGGAACCTAGCTAGAAGGGACAAACTGTAATTGAAAAACTAGAGGAGGTAATGCTAAGACAACATAAAATTAGTCCCCATATGTACAGGTAATATGCATGATAGGTGGCCAGGTCAGGAGTAGGTGAGTAAGTAGAACAGGAATCACTAGAGGACAGCTTCATGGAGGGCATGGGGCTTAAGCTAGCTTCAGAAAGATGTAAGTATCCAGTAACCCAGTTTGCCTACCTGGTCATTGAGAAGACCTAAGAAATGTTGACATGTCTCAGGTAAAATAATGGTTGTGTACTGATGTTGAGTGTCTAATTTTTAGAAATTGTGACAATGGGAACAAGTTGATATCAGAATTGCCTGAGGAGGGTTTTCAAATGAAACTATACATTCTTATATTCTTTCCATTTTCCCCCATCACACTACCTCAGATAGGAGCATGTTAAAATCTGGGGAGGAGAGTGAGAACACCCAGCCATAAACAGTAGCAATAGAAGAATAGATCTTAGAATCTAAACATTTGACAAATCCAAACAGAATTATTCTTCTACAAGGGATTTTTAATGGTCATTCATTTAAAAATTGCATCATTTTAATTATTGAAGAATTGTTTACTGTATAGAACATGAGATTGATGTGATTTCATGAGATGCAATGGCACTTAGTGATCAAGTTACATAAAACACACAGTTGAATCTAGGGACCAGGAGCCCTTGAAATTAGAGGAGTCTTGCTGGTTATGAACAAGTTATCAAAATTTTAAAGTGTTAAATTGTAGTTGTGAAAACATTTATCTTGTGCTAACACATCTTTTTAAGTCTGTGCTATTTTACATTTAAGCTAAGTAAACTCTGGAAATGCCAATCAGGAATAAGTCAGATTATTATTTCCCTAGATACTCTAGGGAAACAGTAACCTGCTATAGATGGGGAAAATCTTTTCTGAGTAATTCTGAAAATTCCCCCTTCCCATCTGAGTACCACGGATACAAGAGCTGAATTTGAGTTCAAGACCAGCCTGGGCGATAGAGCGAGACAAAATTTTATTTCTACAAAATATAAAAAATAAATAAAAATTTAAAACAGTGCTGAATTTATAATTGTGTTTGTAAATAAGTTGGACTTTGTTTACCCAAATTATTTCCTTTGCATGTATATAGCCCTTTAAATGTCAAAAGTATAATATTAACATGAATTTTAAAAATTAATCTTTGCCCTGTTTTAATGGTATATGTCTTCATAGACATTTTTCTTTTTTAAAAATTCAGAACATTTATATGTAAAGTACACAGAAATGAAAAGAAAAGTAGTGAATGCTGGCAAGCTGAGACTGAGTCCTAATGAGGAGGCCTTCATTCTGAAGGAAGATTATGACAGACGACGAAAACTAAGATTGCTGCAGGTATGATTTATTGGGAATAAAGTTTTAAATTTTTTGCCTTCCCCAAAGTATTTTTTTTACATTAGAGTGTTCTAAATGTTGCACTTAAAACCTTTTCTGGCTGTACAAGAGCCCTGGTTCTTGCATATTAACTGGTTTTAGAACATCTGAAAAATAGGCTGAGATGGTAAATAGATTGGAGAAGAGTTGGAGGATAGGTATTATCTGACTCAATAAATATTGGAAAATAGTTCTTAAAATATCATTTTTTTAAATGATCTGTAATTGATGATGATTAGAACAGGAAGCTTAGAATGACTTTGAAGAAGACTTATGGGAAAGAGTATTACCTGCTGAAACAAATTTATTAGGAAGTTGTAGATTATCCTTTTCTAGAAGTCTAGAAGTAAGATAGTTAAGTCTTTGTGACACATGTTTTAGGTACTATTCTGTCTAGAATCAGTGATGATGTACCACAGAAATGGCGTTCTCATCTGGCTCTGTCTGTATTTCCCTGGGCTATAGATTTTGTTGAATTGTATTTTCTCATTTTAGCGTTTTCTAGGTTATTAGAATGATAATGGCAGTCCCATTAGTGCTTTGGAGGGAAAAAGATAGAAGCTAATCAGTTAAGGGACTTTAGAAGTAGTCTTGAGATTTTTGTTTTTTCTACATCACTTGGATTTTCTGCTTTACGTAGTCCTTATATAAGATGAATATTCAAGAGAATTGGTAGACCTAAAGAGAATTCATTTGAGTTCCTATTTCCAAATAGCTTTTCAAAAAAGTTTAAGCCATTCTTAGCTTTTTGGGCTGTGAGGAAAAAAAAAAGCCTTTCATACAATCTGTTAAATACACATTCTTCAGGTTCGAGAACAAGAAAGAGGTATCGCCTTACAGATAAGAGAAGATATAAAACAGAGGAGAAATCAGCAATTTACTCGTTTGGCAGAGGAGCTAAGGGCAGAATGGGAAGAATCACAAACTCAAAAAATACAGAACTTGGAAAAACTTTATTTGGCAAGTTTAAGAAATATGGGAGAAGGACATCAACAGGCCAAAGAAAATGTGAGTGAGAGCTTATTTGACTACCCGATTGTGGCAGTAATATTAGTTAAAAGTACATTATAGTTGTTGAATGCTTGCATGATAAAAATGTTTTCATGTATAGAATTTGGGGCAGCCTGAGGTTTTTTTTTAATCAATTTAATATACGTTGAGAACAATAGTAGGTTCATTTCCTAGTAAGAGTTATGTCAAGTAAAATTCATGTCAAAATCTATCGTCCTATGATGTTTAAATTAGCATTATTCTCTTCTGGTCCTTATCTGTGTAAATAAAATAATAACCTTCTGAATCAGAAGCTGTTCATCTCAAGCATTTTAGATTCTGTGGGATGAATTCAGATTTTCCATTTCAGTATCATTCCTCATACCTCTAAATATGTATGGTTGAATGTATATACTTGGATTTCATTCACAAATAGCAAAAATTCTTTGATGACTTTCAGGAAGGCAAAATAGAACTTAGTATTTAAGACTGCTCCCTGCCCTTATTTTGATTTGTTTATTGTGATTTATGGTTGGAAAATGCTAGTCTGCAGTCCCAGAGTCAGTCATACACAATAAACAAGCTGGTTCAAAAAGAAGGCAAATCTTTTGACAACAACTAGTGAGGTATAAAAATATCTTTAAAGAATGTGGCAATCTATATCTTGGTCTTTGGTTTTAGTCTGTGATTTTAATAATATCCTTAGGTTCTGACCTCAGAATTTTATAGCTTAATGTGTCCACCGTTAACTTTGCACTTTAATACAGTGTTTCCCGAACCTCTGTCATTTGAATACCACCTTCACAATTTTTGCCTTAACTAGGGAACCACCTGTATTACTTTATATTTGGCATTTCAACTTAAATGGACTCTTTTATTACTTAATTTGACCGTGTCCTAAGTAGTTTGATATTCTATTTATATTGTTGTAATAATGCATTAAATGATTACAGTAACTTTTTTCTTTTTAAAGGGTCAGGGTCTTGCTGTGTCACCTAGGCTCAAGTGCAGTGGCACAGTGATAGCTCACTGTAACCTCAAATTCTTAGCTCAAGTGATCTTCAGCCTCCTGAGTAGCTAGGACTATAGGTGCATGCCACCCTGCCTGGCTAATTTTTAAATTTTTTTGTAGAGGCAGTGCCTTGCTATGTTGCCTAGGATGGTCTCAGACTCCTGGCCTCAAGCTATCCTCCCGCTGTAGGCATGAACCACCGTGCCTGGCCTACATTAACTTTAAATTAAAATGTTTGTGTTTGTCCCCATTAGTAGTATCATTACTGTGCTTTGGGAAACACCGCTATAGTATGCAGGAAGAGGATGACAAAATTGAAAGGTCACTTCTGATATCAAATGAGATGTATTTCTATTAATAGTTTAACATGACATTTTAAGTAATATATGTTTTTAGGAACCTGATTTGGATGCACTGGCATGGCGGGCAGCAGAAAGGAAAAAAAAAGCAGATGTGAGGCATAAAGAGGCCCTGAAAGTACAGAAACATCAAAAAGAAATATTAATGAAACAAAAAACCTGGTAAAGTAATAATAATTTGTATCATAGTCTCAACTGAAACTGACATGGCTGGAAGTAGAGGGTACATAGGATAATATATAAGCAAATATTAAATAAAAGGCACATAGTATATCCATTCCATTTGTTAAACTTGGTTTAAAAATAATGTAGTGGGGGAGTAATATTGCTTAGGTGAACATAGTAACTAATGAGCTTTCTCTTCTAGTTGTGGTTTGAACATTCTGAGTTTAGCAGCAATTACTAAGTTTTTGGAGAAACATATGGCTAGTTCATAATGCATGTCAACCAACGTCTGTCTTTGATGTAAAAAAGAAATAAAAATCAGAGTGATTAAGAACATGAAAAGAAGTTGTAGCCTGTGGAAGTCATTAGTATTTTTTGCATGTTGTAAAAATTAAGGGCCCCCTTACTACTCAGCAGTGGTCATTTTATACAATGGCCCATTTTTATCAACATTTCTAGTATTTTTACTCTTAACTATTCTAAACTAAAGGACACTAGATATTTGTTGGGTTAGTCCCCACTGTAGAGCTTCATGTCTTTAGATATGCCTCTTTCAGTTGGTAAACATTTTCTTTCATGCCCGCTATATATAGACCATTTCCCTTTATTAAATAGCATGCCAAGCCTGTGGGATCAAACTGGAGGATTTCTTGAGATCCTATGACTTTATATTTTTAACCATGAGAGTTGTACTGTAATATTACTACTGAGAGGTTAATTGATGCCATCTCTTGTTCTTTAAGGCATATAAAAGCTCGAAAGGAAGCACTGCTTGTGGAAAAAGAGAGATCTGCCAAAATTACAAGTCTCCCCCCTCCTCCTCCAACTCTTTTTGAGGTAAATTACTTTGAGTGTTAAGAGGAACTAGGTTGTGATAATTCTTCTTTTTTATTAGAATTCAGTGGCAGTCAAAATAACTGTCTTTTGTTTAAACTTAATTTTTAGTTGTACAGAAACACTTGATTATATCTAGAGTATTAAAATAATCCTCATTTCCCCTGTAAATACTTTAGTGTGTGTCTCTGATGGATAAGGACTTTTTTCTTAGTATAAAACTAATATTGTTACCAATAGCTAATACCCAGTATATGTTCAGCCTTCCCCAGTGGTGTCAAAAAAACTTGTGTTGTTTGAAAAACTATAATGGTTTTGGTTTTTAAAAAAACTATTAATAGTTCTGCTTTTTCTTTTTTTAATGCCTTTTGTTTATTGGGTTAAAAAAAACTAGATTATTTGTCCTGTAGATTTTTCCACATTCTGGATTTGGCTCATTTTAAATAGCCACCATTTTACAGATAAAGAAATTAAGGTTCAGGTAAGTTAATGAATTTGTACAAGATTATAAAGTAATGAGAGGAATCTATTTCTTTATGGGAGTAAAATGTGTGCTTTTGTGATTTGGAGCTCACTTTTTAAAAAATTTATTAAGTAAAGCAGAAATTAATATTTGAAAGTATTGGTTCTCTTGTTCACATTACCTTGTTGTGGTTATTGAAATGGCTATTTGGATGATTATCAAAATTTCGTAGTTATTTTTATCTGAAAATTTGAGTAGAAGTAAAAAGAAACCCACAAATATAGGGATGTGTAATTCAATTTTACATACAAGTACGTTTTATGTATGTATGATCAGCGTCAGCACTAGACATTCGTCTCGTAGGCCTTTCATTCTGTCGGCCTTCTTGCTTTTATGTTTAGCCATCTGCTGTGTAACATTTGATCCCAGATTCAGATGGAAGAATCATATTTCAGTCACTCCCTCAGTACAGTGTCAGATGATAAAGGGCAGGCAATACTTTATCCATGATGCCTGTTGATTGCCTTTGTCATAATTCCTAATGTTTATAAAAAGCCAAGGTCAAAAATTTACAAAAAGCAAATAAAACTGTGCTTTGGTAGGTATGAATTATATGTAATTGTATGGTTATACTTTTTTCCTCCAACTTCTTATATGAAAATTTTCAAAATACGGAGAGGTTAAAAGAAGAGTGTGAGTACCTGTTTGTATTGTGTATAGGTGGCACATAGATATATGTGTATGTGCACATTTAATGTGAGTTGCAGAAATGACATTTCACCCTACATACTAAAGCATGCTTCTGCTGAGAATAAGGACATTCTCTTACTCAATGGTAGTACCATTATCACACTAAGAAAATTAACATTAATTCTTTAATACCACTTACTATTCAGTCCATGATCAAAATTCTTCAGTTGTCCCTAAAATTGTCTCATAGTTTTTTTTCTTTTTTTAAAACCAGGATCTAGTGCAGGTTCACATTGCCTCTGCTTGTTTTGTCTCTTTGGTCTCTCTTAATCTAGAACATTATCTCCTACAACTCAAGCTTTTTTCAGACCTTTTGAACAGACTAGACCAGTTTCTTATGTTCTGCCTTTGTCTCATTGTTTCCACATGGTGCCCTTGCACTGCATTTTCATTAAACTGGAATTTAGGTTTAAAAGCTCAATTATATTTAGGCAAGAATACTGTATAGATGATGCTGTACAGTTTTTTGCGTCAACCAGGAGGCACATAATGGGAGGTTGCTCCACTATTAATTATGCGAAGTTTGATCATGTGGTTATGGTGGTAACTACAAGGGATCGCCCTTGTAGTGGTGATCTCTTGTAGTTATCAAAAAAGTGATAAAATGGTCACTTTTTAAATACCAAGTACTCTTAAGAAGACAGAATATATTCTTCATTTTTTCCCTCTACTAATTTTCGGAGTAAAGGGTTGGTATAACAATCAATGCCAATGATGGTAAATGTTTATAAATGTTAATGTTTATAAATGTGTTTTACCCTGCTCTTTTGTGAATATCACTGTGGACTTGTGGATTTTTATTTATTCAGTATTACATAGTCAATTGTAGTCATTATTCTTTTTATTCTTGCTGACGTTTGTATGTCTGAAATTAGGTCAGTCGGAGACTCTTCGAATTGGCTCTATATCCCCATTCCTCCATGAGCACTTCCTTGCTCTCTGGCCCAGCAGATGACCTAGGCTCACTATGTACTTACCCTGTCCCACTTCTGGAATCTACAAAGAGCCCTGGTTCTTTTTCCTGGAGAAATGATACTTACAAACTAAGATATGGGTGATTATATTCTTATTTGACTAAAAACCATTGTTTTAGAAAGAGATCCACTACCCAAGCCAATAAAGGTGTTTGGGATAGAGCAATGTCTCTGAATGTTTTGAGCTGGTTGTGAATATGGCATGGAAGGGAGGAAAAGGATTTTGGTTTGGGAAAGACAGGTATTGGTGGACCAGGGAAGCCTATCAGATAAGGACATTGTGTCACATACACAGCATATAGGTGCATCTGTATCACTGTTTCTCCAAGCAGATAAAAATATGAATGCTGAAAAGCCTGGGGAAATGAATCTAGATTATTTAGTCTTCTCAAACCAAGAAGATCTTTTCTTAATTAATCCAAGAAAATAATATTATTTTTTGTGAACTAAAATCTTCTTATGAGAGAACTGTTCACTTGGTAAAGAGTGGATACTTATTGTGTACTTATGAGATTTTAGTTGTACTGGGTTTTTTATTCATATTTCGTTTAATCACCACATTAGTCCTGTAAGGTAGATATTATTCCCATTTCACAAATGAGGAAAATTGAAGGTCAAGGGTTAATTAACGTTACCAAAGTCATTTAATAGGTAAGTGAGAGAACCAGAGTTTATATCAAGGTTGGTCTAATTCTATAAAGGTCATGATCTTTTTACTGTGACACTAAGCTTCCCATGAATATACCTTTCAGAGTTCAGTCTAACTGTTCAAGTTAACTATTTAAACACTAAAGTCTATAAATGTAAAACATAATATTTTAATAAGACTGTTAAAGAATAAAGTTGGCATTGAAAACCCTGAGATGCTATAAAGACTTGTATATCAAGCATCTTCTATAGTATATTATACATTTTTAAAACATAATACTTTATCTTTTCTGCACTGCCTTCAGAGATAGTTTGCCAGATGCAGGAGAAAATCAGCTTTGTTTTATTTATAGTCATGGAACTTCTTCCCTTGACTATACTTTTTTTTTTTTTAAGAGGTGGGGGTCTCGCTATGTTGCCCAGGTTGGAGTGCAGTAGCTATTTACTATCATAATCATAGTGTACTGCAGCCTTGAACTCCTGGGCTCAAGCATCCTCCTGCCTCAGCTTCCTGGGTAGTTGGGCCTATCAGGCACATGCTGGCCTTTTTTTTTTTCTTCTTTTCCTTTGCTGTGTGAGCCAGTCTCAAGTACCACAGAGTGCTGGTTTTGCCCTGTACCTGGGTAGATAAGACTAGAAATAGTTACTGTGGAGCAAAACTAAGTCTGGAAGATAGAAAGAACACAGGAAGTAAACCGAGTGATTTTAAATTATTACCGAATCATCCTAACTCTGCCAGCCTAAGGACTGATTTGACTAAGCACTTAAGTGCAGTTCACTAGAAATCATGTTATAATTGATAAGGATTGGTAGTAATTTAAATCTCAAACCGATCCCAATTTTGGAAGGATTCCAAATTCAATCTATATATAATTGCCTTTATTCTGGAAGTACTGGTACTTTAAAGTTGAATGTAAATTGAATCACATTTTTATATCAAACTACATAATTTTAGAGATTTGGTTTCTTCAGTTCTTAACTTCCTTGTCAAGAAGCCTATATTTTATTTTTTTAAGGCATTGATTTAAAAGCTACTAAAGATTCTTTTGGAGAGTGAAATATTCTTATCTAATGTGTATTACCATCTCTGAATTTTTGTTTTGTGACTTCATTCTTCCTGAACTTTAATTATAATATTAACTAGTTAATGTTTTCATTAGTGGAAAAAAATCCTTTGTAGTTTTATCCTTTACCTAGATTATAAGACCCTGCATAACGTCTCCCTGTTGTAACCATCTGGGTGTATTTCCAGGTACTTGCCATCAAGTATCTTCTGACTTGTCTAGATATTTCTCAACTTTGGCTGTACATTTGTCACCTGAGGAGCTTTTCAAAAATACTCATGCTGGGCTCTATTCCCAAACGTTCTGATTGTATTTGGTTTGGTGTGGGGCCGAGACATCAGCAGTTAAAAACTACTCAGATAATTCTTCTCTTGTGAGACCGTTTGTTTTTACTTGGTTTTCCTTAATTCCCTCCCCTTGCCGTACTTTTATGTTGTTTCCTCTTTTCTTTTCACTCCAGTCCTTCTCATTATTCCACACTCATATGTGGTACAAGTAGATCTTTCATTAATTCTCAACCTATTATTTAAACTTTTCTCCCTTCCAAGCTTGTGTTGCATTTATGTCAGTGTTGCCACTTTATAATATTACAAGTGTTTTATCATACATCAGTTGATTCCCACAATAATTGTCACTTGATCATATGATATAGGGATAGCTATATACCTACTTTTCATGAGGAAGCTGAGGGACTGAGAAGTTAAGGGACTTTGCTAAGGTTTCACAGCTAGGATATAGTACAGAAGAGACTCAGCAGAAGTGTTAGCATTTCCTTGTGCATTGTCTTTTCATCATGTTATACATAAAATGCACAGTCTATTATTTAATTTATGTGTAATTATTAGAACCTCTAGTTGTTAGAACTATTACTTTGAGCTCCTTGAAGGCAGGGGCCATTATTTTATTTTACTTTTCAGTAACATTCACAATGCCTAGAATGTTTAAGACATAGTACACACTTAAAATTCTTAGTTTAATTGATTTAATTAAACATCAGTGTGTAGCGGGTTATGACGGACTGAATGCATTTGTGACAAAATATAGGAAAGGGATGGAGGGAAAGTAGTTTACTTTCATTTTTCTGAGAGTTGTTTTGTTCTGGAATAAGTGTAATTTAAATATTGGTGAGTGTTTTAGGACCAAAACTCAAAATACATCATTAAACATTGAGAAAAGAAATAAGACTAGTGTGAACTATGGTAGAATTTTTGTGATTAGATATGAAATAGGACATAATAGTGCATGTTGTTTTCCTATAAATATAGTCAAGTGCTTTTAATTTGATTTGACATGTCCTGTAAGCACTTTTATATTCAGGAGATTTAAAAATGAAATGTCTCTTTAAATAACTTAGAAATTAAGATGATTAAAAGACATTGATTATGTTAAAGACACCTAGAAGATGTTTTGAAGTACTAGTGAATCTGGTATGGTACTTTATTAAAATTTAAAACCATTTAACTCTGGAAAAAAATTTGCATTGGATTTAGTTTTAAATGAACATTAATGCTTTTATCCTGTTTTTTTATGTTCCATTTTCCAGAACATTGAAGTAAAGAGAATTTCTGCAGTGAAAACCAATAGTTCTACCTACCATCATCTTTATACTTTTGTGAATAGAGAGATGGACACAAAGCAGGTGATTGACTTATTGTTTATCATGCCCTCACTTTATTATTTCTGTGTTCATTGAATTGAATGACATCTTGGTTCTATGTATGATGTTCCCAAATTTCAAAATATGAACAAGTCTAACCATCCTATGGTAATAAAAGCCTTTTCAACAGGCTTTGAATTTTCATATGAGGTATAGAAAATAGTTGGCTAATAAATGGTTATATTTTAAAATAGCAGATTTTTAATCTTTTTTATCATAATAATATATGCTTTTTGGGAAAAATTTGGAACTATACACATAAGTGTAAACTACAGGAAAAAGGCCAATGATTCCATCACCAAAGGGTAATTTTAATATTTTAATGAGTTCATTATAGCCTTTGTTTATATATAAACATATACATACACTTTTCAAAATATGATTTTTAATAGCCACTTAATATTTCATTATAGAATTTATTTAACTGTTGGTTCGTTTTTTGCTTTTGTAAGTAACATTAATACTCTTGTACATTTTTATCCATATCTCTGATTGTATGTAGATTCCTAGAAGAGAAATTACTGGTTCCAAACTCTATAACATTTGATACAGATCATTAAATTGCCTTTTAAAAAGCATCAGCAACATATGAAAATGGCCATTTTACCATACCCTTGTCTGCACAGAATATTATGGTTTAAAAATTATTGCCAGTCTTAAGAGTAACAAATAATATATCCTTATTATAATTGCTATTTCTTTATGACAGTGGTTTTCAATTTTTTTCATGTTGGATATATTTGGCTACTAGGAAAATAAACTTTCTCAATATAGCATTCATATGGAGTTTAGAATGCAACAAATATACATTTTGGTTGACTGATTAATAGCCAGTTTTAAATCAGTATTCAGGCGAGGTGCGGTGGCTCATGCCTGTAATCCTAGCACTCTGGGAAGCTGAGGAAGGAGGAGTTTGAGAACAGCCTGAGCAAGAGTGAGACCTCGTCTCTGCTGAAAATAGGAAAAATTAGCCTGGCGTGGTGGTGCGTGCCTGTAGTCCCAACTACTTGGGAGGCTGAGGCAGGAGGATTGCTTGAGCCCAGGAGTTTGAGGTTGCTGTGAGCTAGGCTGACGCCATAGCACTCTAGCCCGGGCAACAGAGCGAGACTAGGTATCAAAAAAAAACCAAAAAAAAAACCAAATCAATATTCAGTTAAGACCTAAAATGAATATCATTATCGTAGAATGAACTTGTAAGATGCAAGAATAAATCTGAGATTTATTTAAAATCATAAAATATTATAATTTCAATATTATTATAATACAGGAATAACTGCAGTCTGTTGCTAACTTGCTTTTGTGGTTACTATACTGCATTTTAGCAATATTAAATAGATGTTACCTTTTAACTAGGATTGGTGAAGAAATTTTTTTGCCTACCTCCATCAGCATAGGGTACTGCTGATGGTGTTAAATTAAGTCATTAAGCTTTCTTTTTTGGTAGTTAACTAGACCTACCTCCTCTTCAATTTCTGGACTTGAAGATTGGATCAGTAGTTATAATGCAGTTTTATGAAGGCAGTCCCACAAACTAAAGTTTTGTGTACTGATTGAAGAAGATGCTTTCTGAATATTTTCAGAAACAGATTTATGATTGTATACATTTTTATTCTAATCTTATTTTTTATTTGCTGCTTCACTCCATCATTTAGGAGAAAACTGTCCTTTAAACCTTGGATTTAAAATGTGACAAGCAATGTGTTTGGCTTTCACGATAAAATTATCTCTGAATTCTCATTTGTACTCAGCTTATATCATATGCACAATAATTTAGTGTCTTTCCTGGAGTGGAATGATAGGATCCTTACAGCAGATATCTTGTAAAAATTATTTGCAATATTGATATATATGTTTGGGTATTTTTCTTCAGCAGCTTTCTGCAAATAAACTACTTCCATTTGTTCAGTTAGCCTTTTTAACACGTAAGAGTTGCTATTGTGTTTTTTTTTAACATCCTGATAAAGTAATTCCAAAGTCTCTTGTATGTTATAAATTTCATCTTTGGCTAAAGTACAATGATGAAAGTGGCCTGCTATAGTCCTACTTAGAGCCAGTCATTCTCTGCATGTTTTGCTACATTCACTTTTTGTACACACAACTAAACAAAACATCATATGCTTGAAAGTCCTACATTACTGTGGCCTTCATCATGTCTGTTCTTTTGTAAATTACATAGCAATTTTTTAAAATGGATTTTTCATCCTAAAAATATTTCTTAAATCAGATCTACTTTATTGTTTTTTGTGAGACCCAGAAATTTCTGCAGAGAAGTGAAGCTGAAACAGTTAAATTCGTCATCAATTTACCATGCTCTATGGTACTTAAAAAGACTTTTGTCCAAATATGAGATGCACAAAATACAGAAATGTATTTATTAATATCATTTACCATTTTGTGCACTCTTGATTCTATCTCATGAAAAATTTTTTCAAAAACACGTTTTCTAAAAAAATTTCTTGACTGGGTGGGATTCATAGTTTTTGCAAATTTCATGTATCTTTTATCTTCAAGTACGGAAAATGGAATCTAACAATTATTTCACCAGCTTTTTGCTTAAATTTTTAATTGCATTGACACAAATCTATAGAAGATTGTCTTCCTAAAACATTTATGTAAAATCTTGTTTTGAAGTTTGGTCGGTAAGAATAAAACTTACTTGCAGTCCCTAATTTTTCTCTAACCCTTTATTTTCTTCATATCCTTTATATACTTTATTATATCTGGACTGATATTTATCATGCACATTATATGCTATTTTGAAGTTTTTCCTTGCCTTAAAATTTTGGTGAGCCATAATTGACATTCTACTTGTAATTTATCCTCAAGAAATGTGAAGAATTCCTAAACAACTTTTTTCTTGAAAACCTCATGGCCTAAATGGATTGAAATATTGTTCTTAAAGGTTATTTTGTTTAATGTTGTACATGTTGGTAAGCCAAATAATTCTACAGAGATTGTAATTTTCATTTGATCAAACTTATTTTTGTTTTGTGTGGTGTTTAGATTTGCCTAAATATTTATTGGCTCAAAAAGGATATAATACTTTTAATAAACTTGTTTGGCTGGTGTATTCTTTCTTAATATATTAACAGTCAGTCTCTTTACCTATTAATCTCACTATTTGAGAATCTTTAATAATTTTACATGGTCATCATAATTATTGTTTCATCTGACAGAATTTCAACATATGGTGACATAAAAAGTTTTTTCACTCCTGATTACATTTAGAATATTTACCTGCATTTGAAAGTGAATTAATAAGAGTAAATCCAGGTTGTGTGCCCCTTCCCCTTTTTTGGTGTGTTACTATTGTTATGTTAATGAGATATGATAGCTGACTATACAATGGCATAATCATTGGTTATGCATGAGATCTAGGAAGCCAGAAATTATATTAAAGCAACTATTTTGGCCTTCCTGAGGCTGAAGACAAGCAGCAGATGTTGGCTAAAAACCAAAGATGGATCTTAGTTTCCCTAAATTATTTACATGACCTTAGATATTTATAGTTTCTTAACTACTAGTTTTGTGGCTGTTTACCTTTAAACAGTGTTGTTTTAATGGAATTTCTTTCCTTTAAAAGGATGGAGGAATGTATTTGGATGAGTATAGCCTAATCTGGTTTGAAATGAACAAGTTGTAAAATTTTATACAATTTGATCCTTTCCATAGATACATGCTGTTGATAATTAACTCATCTTACCATTTAATTTTATATAAGTAGAAAACATGATTTTAAAGTTTTATTTTTTAGTTATTGCTTATTTCACACTTATTAAAAAAATTATCTAAAATGTTATTGATTGACTGCTAGCCAGATGCTCATTTGGCTGCTGAAGAAGAAGCGAAGCGATTGGAAGAACTGCAAAAACAGGCAGCACAAGAGAGAATGGAACAGTTTGAAAAGGCTCATGTACGGGGTTTCCAAGCAATGAAAAAGATCCATTTGGCCCAGGTAAGAAGTGAATTCTACCTGTGACCATTACTGATGGACTTACTGATAGCATTGCAGAACTGATTAGTGAATGAGCTGAAAGACAGGTGGGAAGGGTGTAAATATAGTCTCTGATTCATATGATTTTAAATTTCCCAACTTCTTTGCCGTCCTGTTACAAGTTCAAGTTTCATTAAGCTATTGTCATAGTGTATTGCTGTTCTTAAAATTTTACTAATTAATTTATTAAAAGTTTAATATTTTAATCAATCCAAAAAAAGCCTGAGAAGAAATTAATCACTTTTCTAACTTAATTTTTTGAATTGCATTTGTGCTGTAAAAATTTGAGGATTTCAATTCATTAAGTATTTATTGAGCAAAGCACTGTTTGGCTTTGCCAGAATATTGATTCGAAGGTAAAGTCATGATCCTGCTATCAGGAGCTTTTAAAAAGTGACTGTCATAGACCTGCAAAATACATGTAATGAAAACTGGCTTTATTGTTTTAGCTTTACTTCTGTCATGTTTATCGTTCATTTAGTGCTTAACTCTTAAAACATGGCATAAAAATGATTGATCTTTTTTGACTGATAATGCCTTTGGATGTTTTAAAAACTCATTGGGAATTAAATACTTACCTCATGAAAGTTTATTTATATAGTTTGAACTAAATCATGGGCTTCTCCCCTAAATTCTTAGCTTTTATAAACTGGGAGTGAATTATGACTGGAATAGCTGGATGTCTGAATTATTATCAGTGATTCTCCTCATCTAAAGCTTGAACCTATAGAAAAACACACGCGAAAAGCAGCCATAAATTGAACAGTTTCTTCCATACAAGCCGTAGTGATTAGTGGTTAAGAAAGTGGGCTCTACTTTCTTCTTGGACTTACCTCTCTTCTTCACTAATAAGCTGTTTGATCTCAGGCAGATTGCTTAACTTCTCTGAGCTCTGTTTCATCATCTGTTTTGTAACGATTAAATGAGTTTAGAAAAGAAATGTGCCTGGAATTTCATAAGCTCACATTAAATGTTAGTGGTAGTGGTCATTGTTATTATAAATAACCTAAGTAGAATAATATGCCAACTTTTCAGTCAGCCAGAATAGTATACTTATTCAGATAACTTTGAAGTTAATTTAATGAGATGATTAGAACCTTAATATAAATGAAATAAATTCATTTATAATACTTTTTCGGGGCATGGCTGAAAAAAAAATTATCACCAAATGATGAAATATTTAAAACTTTACAAAAGAATAAGTAATATGTGTATGTTATCATTTGACACACACTTTCTTATGCAGGCTCTCTCCACTTTTTTGTAGACCTGATGTTCCTTACGTAAGAACAGTTGTTAAAAAACCATGCAGTTTTACTGCTAATAGAAGATTTCCTTTTTCCTGTTTGAACCTTTCTGCTGCAGGCTGTATTGTGGCCTGGGACCTTCTTTCCTGCTAGTGTCTGTTGTAATTAGTGTTTGGCCTCTACTTGCTTCTCCAATTTTATCTTTTTTCCTTAATCACCCTTGCCTTCCACACCCTAGCTATAATGAACACTGTACTATTGCCTAAATACCCCATACCTTCATCTGCATACCTTTGTGCTGCAGTTGTTTTTTCTTACATGTACTCATTCTCTTTCACCCACTTTTGTCTGACTAAATCTTTATCCCAAGGAACGCACAGTCTTCCTTTATTTCCCTCGTAGGGTCTACCACCAAAATTCAGTTAGATAACTAAAACACTGTGCTTAAACTTTCATATAAGCCACACTTTAAAGGGATACATTCAGATCCCCTTTTAATCATGGGGATTCATAAGAGTATGAAGTAGCAAGAAATATCCTCTGTTAAGCCACAGTCACTCTGGGGCTTGGGGCTTATCTGAGACAGGTATATGGAGAACTGGAACAAAGTACATTGTAGGATCTGTGGCAACTTATATAGAAAATAACTTCATGACTTTCCTCAGAAAGGAAAACTGTAACTGGCAGATAATTTTTGAAGTTTTATGGCCTAAGCAGAACCACCCTTTCATAGTACTTACTAACATAATACTACTTGTTTTTTTGTCTCACTACTAGAGTCAAGATTGTGTCCCTGGCACTTAACATGGTATCTGGCATTCAGCAAATATTTGTTGAATGAATAAATTAATTAATGTCTTTTTGTGGCAGAACAAATGGTAGAAGAGGAGGGGCAAGCTTAGGCTCTGTTTCTCATGATTTCTACCACTTTCCCCTACTATTAATGTTACTATCCAAAATCTGTGACTCAGCTATCATTAATTCTCTTTATTCTTAAAGAATCAAGAGAAAGTAATGAAAGAACTCGAACAGCTACAACAAGAGGACCTGGCACGTAGGAGACAGACTGTAGCACAAATGCCACCACAACTAGTTGAACTTCCATACAGACGCAGTGAAATGAAAGAAGACTGGCAGAGAGAGTTGGAATTTGCCTTTGAAGATATGTACAATGCAGACAGGAGTAAGATATTTTCAGTAGACTTTCAATAATGCTTTTAAACGTTTTGGTGGGAAAATATATTCGTAATGATAAAGCAGTTTTTGAAATGAGTTCTCAGTTTGAAGAGGCCCTCATATTTTAGATTTAGAAACTGTCATGGCCTTTAAAATTTTGTGATCAAATTCTTTTTAATCATTTTGGAGTGGAAACATGTCTCTGTGTTTCTTTATTAAGAGGTGAAAGGAAACCTGATTTTGCACCTTGAACCAGAGCCTTTGCCCACTGTGACTGATCAGATCCAAGATGAAGAACTGAACCTTTCAATGGAACAAGAAAATTTAGATGAAGCTGAAAACCTTCCAGTGAAAGAAGCTGAAATAATATGTTCTAGTGAAACAGACGGTAAAAACCCCTTCTGAGATGAATATCATACTATTCATATTAATATTATTATCATATTAATTAATTATATTAATTAATATTAATATAATTAATAATATTAATTATATTCATATTAATATTATTAATATCATACAGAAAAAAAATGCTAATCTTTAGCCAATAATTAGGAAAGTCTGGTCTAATTTAAGTGCAAACAATGACCAACACTAATGGGAGTGGTGGCAAGAGAAAACAACATTCTCATATTTCTGTCATTAAAGATCTTTTTAATATAATAGGAGGAAAGTTATTTTATTCATATGTACATATATTCTGAAGATTTTTAGGTTGTTTAAGTTAGATGCTCAACTCTGAATTCATTCAAAAGGTCAGCATAGACTTTGATCAAATCACTAGAGATCCTGCTGTGTTCAATTATTGCTGGCACTTCGTGTATAATGATGAATAGCACAAACTTTGATCTCTTAAACTTCATCTCTATCTCCAGCAGTCTGAACTTTTTCACTTGGCTGTCCCACAAGTACTTAAAACTAAGTGTCTAACAATAAATTTATCATCTTGTCTTGCCTGCTGAAATCCTCTCTTCCTATCTTCCTTATCTTAGTGAATGGTATCACCCTCTGTGGTTAACTAAGCCAGACCAACATGATTTATCTTTAATACTTCCCTTCCTTTTACCTGTACATCTCCTAAAAGACCAAGTCCTCTTCATAAAATGACCTCTTTTTTCCCCCATATCTATTGGTACTGGTTTTGTTTAAAACCACTTAGACTTTCTTATCATCTTCATCCTATGCTGTGGATGTAGCCCTTTGGGGTTCCAACTTTATGTAGGTCACCTATTAGACTCCTCAGGTGGGGGCTCTGGGCTTTATCCTTATCTCCTAGGCCCACACTGCTGTCCAAACAGAAGTGTGAGGTTGCTGTGTTTTGACTCTGGCATAAACTTGGCAGAAGATGATTTCAGGACTCACTTGCCTTCTTTCTAGGGTTCTCACTTAAATTTCATTTCTGAACTCTGCAGAATCTTGTATTTTTATACCATATCAGCAATGTCTTTAAAAAGATATTTTCACTATTTCATCCAGCTTTTTCTATTATTTTCATTGGGAGTATCGTTCAGATCTCTAGTCTGTCAGAATTGGAAGCTAAAGGGACAGTTACTCTTAGCACCTGCGGATCCCATTTGGGATTATTGGCTCAGTGTTGCCAGGTCTTTTGATTTTTTCAAAAAACTAGGAATCCCATTGTTTTTTAAACTCTTATTTTTAAATATTGTCAACTAATTTATTTATTCAAAATGAGTGGGTGGGGCTAGGTTGGACGGCCCATGCTTGTAATCCTAGCACTTTGGGAGGCCTAGGTGGTAGGATCGCTTGAGGTTGGGAGTTTGAGGCCAGCCTAAGACAGAGCGAGACCCCATCTCTACAAAAAATAGAAAAATTAGCCAGGCACCGTTGTACATGCTTGTAGTCCCAGCTACTTGGGAGGCTGAGGCAGGAGGATCGCTTGAGCCCAAGAGTGTGAGGTTGCAGTGAGCTATGATGATGCCACTGCACTCTATTCCGGGCAACAGAGTGAGACCCTGTCTCCAAAAAAAAAAAAAAAAAAGAGTGGGTGGACTAATGGTGAGTGAAAGAAGCCAGGCAGAAAAGAATACCTAAGGATATGATTGCATGACTATGTGAAGTTTAAAAAAAAAATACAGGCAAAACTAATCTGTTACTTTGAGGTTAGAATGGTGGCTATCTTTAGGGGTATATTGACTGGAGGGGGGCATGAAGGACCCTTCTAGGTGCTAGAAATGTTCTACATAATGATCTAGATGGTGTTACATAGATGTGTGTAAAATTCATTGAGCTGTACGCTTAGGTTTTGTGTGTCTTATTGTTTGTAAGTTATAACTCAATTAGTATGTTTTTGTCTTTTTTTTATTAATTTAGGTTAGATAAAACAACAGTCTGCCAATTTTCAACTTGTTAAAGATATGCTTAAATTTTATTCCTTGATTAAGCCAGAGAACTATGTACTTGCATCGTGTTTGTCCTCTTAGAGAACTGTTAGGATTGTACTAAGTTTTGGCGTTGTGCCATCAGCCCATATGGGAAAATGTTCGAAGAAATACCTTGTAGGTTGTTTTTCTTTCTTTCTTTCTTTCTTTCTTTTTTAAACTGAAGAAATCTCTTTATGAAGATAAGTGGGAGAAATTTTTCCTAGATGACACCAGGAATAATTTGGGAGCAAATGGTTTGCTTTTATGGTTATATTAACAACTAGTAATGTTTTCTTCTGTAGTTTACTAAGAACTACACAGCCGTAGTTGGGACCATTCTCTAGCATAGAGTAAAGAATCTCACAGCACATGTTTTGAATACTAATCTTACCCACAAATTAATTAGAAGGCACATATTCTGTCATCATTTAATAAGCAGAATAAATATCTTCCTGGTAAGTTTTTAAGCTTGAAACTTATGTTATATGCATATTTTGGGGAAATAGTTGAATTTTGGCACCTTTGCTATTTAAATTTAAGTTGAAAAAATTATTCCTGGTTATAAAGTAGTGATTGAAGTCAAATAACATTGTTGTATGTACTATTAAATCGTAAATATTGAGGAATATAAAATTGTGGTTTTAACTAGAGGTTATAGTGGTAACTGAGTATGAACTTACAATAATTTGCCTGATATATAATAGGTGCTGAATAAGTTTTTCTTTTTTTCTTTTAGTTCCCTTGGCAAGGAAGACCCAACAGATCCCTTCAAAAGTTCTTTTCAAAAAACTATTAAATAAGATCCGAAGCCAAAAATCTCTCTGGACAATTAAATCCATGTCTGAGGATGAAAATGAAATGGTTACGGCTACTAGCGAAATTGAGAGTAAAGCACCAACAGTTGAGTCAGGAACAATTGCCAGCAAAGAGAGAACATTATCCGCTGTACAGGAACAAGGTGGTTCTAAGTCTCATTTTATATACATCCTTTTTAAGTTGTCCAAAATATGCTCATTCCTGAAAAATCAAAGAATAGAGGTCAAAAGGAAGAAAACAACCCTACTACTTAAAGGCAACAAACAAATGTTAAAAACCTTAGTAAATCTCCTTCTAGACCACTTTCAATATAGTATTACTCATATATATATGAATAATTTGTATATATATTCCAGTGTAGTCAACGAATCAAAATTAACCAGTTCCTTATTATTGAAACATTTAGGCTGTTTCTAATTTTTCTTGGTATTTCTTGTGCTGCAGTGGGCATCCTTTTAGTGAAGTCTTGGGGTAATTATATGATAGTTCTGTCCCCCACTCACCCTGTAAAACTTCCTTGAGGCACCTACTTATGTTCTAGATAAGTACCCCTTATCTAGGGACACCATGGTGAATGAGAAAAGGCCTCAGTTTGGTTCCCTTCTTTCATATCCTACATCCAAACCCTTAGCAAATCCAGTTGGTCCTACCCTCAAAACATATCCAAAGTCCAACCATTTCTTACCGCCTATATCTTTAGTTTAAGCCCATTTGTTTCCTAGCGTGGATTCTTGTAGTAACCTACTATCGTCAGCTTTTGCACCTCTCTGCTATAGTCTGTTCACAGAGTGGTCCTCTTAAAACACAAGTCAGCTTATGTAATTTCTCTGGGTGAAACCTGCCTGATAACTATGAATTTTACTCAGTAAAAACCAAAGTGCATATAGTGGCCTCAAAGTCTTGTATGATCTGCACACACACACCTTACCACCATTAGTCCCACCCTCACTATCTCTCTGACTTCATTTTCTACCACGCTTTCCTCCCCAACCATTGCACTGTAGATGCCAGCTTCCTTGCTGTTCCTCAACAGGCAAACATATGAGTCATGGTCTTTGCAATTGGTTATCTTTTTGGCTAAAATTGTCTTTTCTTGGATATTTCCATGGCTTGGCTCCCTCACTTCCTTCATATATTTGCTCAACTGTCACTTTCTCAGTAAGGCATTTTCTGACTACTCTGTATTAAATGGCAAGCTGCTACTTGCTCCCTGACCCCACTGCCACCTCCACACCCTTTATTCCCTATTCCTTTTACCCTGCTTTTTCTCCATATCTCATATCAACATCTGACGGGCAATAAATTTACTTTCTTGCTTATTTTGCTTATTGTCTTAGCGCCTGCCCCTCTCTACCCCATGCATGAGGGTAGGAGCTTTAATTTGTACATTGCTATACCCAGAGCCTAGACTAGTGCCTTGTACAAAAAAGGTGCTCAGTTAACATTTGTTGAATTAACTGAAAAGCTTAAAGCAAGAGAGGTAAGTTTGGAAGTCAGATACACATGATATTTAAAGCCATGGGCATGGAAGGAAGAACTCTTTCAGGGGAAAGAATTCAGTGAAAAGAGGGCTTATAAGACCATGTGAGGGATTCCAGCAGATAGCTAGAGAAGGGGCAAAGGCAGTAAAAGGAATGGCCAGAGAAGTAGAATATGGTGTCGGAATCCAAAACAGGGAGACTCTTTCATAATCAGTCTGTAACCAAGTTCTTTTGAAAAAGGCCCTGTATGAGTTAAGCTTTCTCCATTCCCATTTTGCTTCATTCTCCCCCTTGCCTGACTATACCCCAAGCGCATTGATCATCTTTATAGTTCCTTGAATGAACCAGCATTTGTTTTTTGTTTTTGTTTTTTTATCAGGGCCTTTCATACCTGCTGATCTGTCTGGAAAGGTCTCCTATACATCCTCACATTCTTTCCCTGGTGGACTCTTCCTTACCTTTTAGGTATCTGCTTAATTGTCATTTCCTCAGAAAAATCTCATCTGACCCACTAATCTGTTACTATCTTTATTATACTCTATTGTATAACCCTTCATTTTTCTTACACAATATCACAATTTCTAATTTTGTAATTTTTTCTGGGATAATTATACGATGGTTCTGTCCTCCACTCACCCTGTAAAACCTTGTAGCCTTTTCTCATTCACCATGGTGTCCCTAGATAAGGTGCACTTATCTAGCACATAAGTAGCTGCCAGATAAGTAAGTGAGTAAGTGAATGGATGCTCCATGCAGAGTGTCTGGCTACCCTGATATGATCAGAGTAAATTGCTTTAACTTTGTTCTCTGCTCTGGTTTCACAAATAATAAAAATTCTAGTATCTAAATATATCAGAGATATATTGGCATTTCTTTATCTTCTCTTTTTTAACCTTGGTACCTTGCTTATTCCTTTTATGCTTTTCGATTGTGTTTGAAACTCTGTTGGCATATCTTTTTATTTTTTTTTTTATTTTTCTCCACCCTCATAAGAATTTTTTGGGGGAGGGCATATCTTTTTAATCGGTTCTTCACTTTTTCTTTTTTCACAATTTCAGTCTTCCTTCTGTCTTGGGTTTAATGACTAATATATCTGGTCATCAGAAAGACGACTGGATCTTAACTGAGACATTTAGATGGACCAAAATTGAATTGTTAATCTGAATGCCAGAGTTTTGTTATTTTGCTCCGATTTCAGCTTGACAACGATAATATCTTCATAATAACAATGGTATTGTCTGTTACAGTTGTTGAAAGTGATACACTGACAATTGAGTCTGGACCACTTACTAGTGAAGATAAACCACTTTCATGTGGTACAAACTCTGGAAAGGAGCAAGGTATTTTTTTTCATCACATCCTCAAATTAAATGTGCTTGACTCTTTACATCTTTTTTCCTAATAAAATTACATGAAATAAATGAAGAAAGGGCATTATAGTGGTGTCAAAATTCTCAACTATTGAAACTAATTTTTGTTTTGGGGATTCTCTTAGAAATAAATGAGACTGCACCCATCACAGCTATAGCTCAGAGTTCAGTTCTACTTCATCCTCAAGAAGCAGCAGCCAGAATTAGAATGTCAGCAAGGCAGAAACAGGTAATTTGAAATTTTATTTTTAAAACTTTCTTTCTTCCCCCAGGTACTATAATTTTGTTTGACCAATGAAATTTGTCTTTATGTCTGGTACTTCTGATACCATGTTTTCTACTTTGTCTTATACAAACATCCAGCTGATAAAATCCATTTTGTCTTTGCTCGTACTACTTATTTGACCCTTGCTGCATCTGTTTCGTATTTTATACCTTTGTATATATCTTCTCTGTAAAATTTATAAGTTTTTTAAAATCGGAGGCTATCTACTTAAAAATTCAATTTATCCTATGTAGCTTTTGATACAATCCCTTGTGCATAGTAAATGCACAATAAATATTTATTGAATTAATGGGTCCTTGTCATAATATTAGACACTCAGATGAACTTTGTAATCCCAAAAGTTTTTTTAACCCAAATTACCTTGAAAGAAGCTAATTATTACTAAGCCAATCAGTTTATAGTCATAGTTAGTTTTTTCAAAAATACAGCTGGAAAATGAGAATCATGTGAGCTAGTAGTTCTTCTCAGATAAATGTTTTCTAATCAATAGTCTGAAACAGTATTATTCAATAGGACTTTGTGTCCCATATCTATGTCCAATACAGTAACTGCTAGCCACATGGGCTGTTGAATACTTGAAATGTGGTTAGTATAACTAAGAAGTGAATTTAAATTTTATTTAATTTGAATTAATTTAAGTTTAAATAGTCACATGCAGCTAGTGATTATTGATAGTGCAGTTCTAGAGGTGCTACAGAACAGTTAACAATCTAAATTCAGTGGCTTCTGTAAGTGAGAGAGATTAAGGAAGATGAAGACAGGAACTCAACTGAAGCCGCTGTTGCCTGATTAGGAATAAATACGTAAAGAATCGGATCGAGATATTTCTTATTTTGGAAAAAAGATCAATTCTTCATTATCTCTGGAAGTGCTCTTCTTTATAAAACTTCACATGCATTCCTTTTTCTGCTTATTCAGTGAATATTCATCTGTGTATCCGGGACTGTACAGTAGTCCCCCCAATCCACAGGGGCTACATTCCAAGACCCCCACTGGATGCCTGAAACTGCATATAGTACCAAACTATATATATATATATGGTATGCACGAATTTCTTTTTCCTTCTTTACAATTTCATGGATAGGAGATTCATTAACCATAGATCTTAGCAAGCTCAGCATACCTTTTCTTTTCTTTCCTTATTAAGTCAAGAACTTTTACCTTTTCACTGAAAGGAATCACTTTACAACTTCTCTTTGGCCTATCTGAATTACCAGCATCACTTCTTGCACTTTGGGGCTATTACGAAGTAAAATAAGAGTTACTTGAACACAAGCACTGTGATACTATGACAGTCAGTCTCATAACCTAGACGTCTACTAAGTGACTAACGGGCAGGTAGAGTCTTCAGTGTGGATATGCTAAACAAAGGGATGATTCATGTCCCAGGTGGGACAAAGCAGGATGGCACAAGATTTCATCACGCTATTTAGAACAGTTTGCAATTTAAAACTTACAAATTGTTTATTTCTGGAATTTTCCTTTTAATATTTTTGAGCCGCTGTTGACCGCGAGTAACTGAAACCACTAAAAGCTAAACTGTGGATGAAGGGGGAGTTAAGGTACTAAACTTGGCAAGCTCGTCTTTATCCTCATGAATCTTACAGTTACACAAATGTTCATGTTATTTGGAATGTGTGTGTACTTGAATAATATTAGAGTTTATGTGTCATCCCTCTGCCATTTTCTTCTGTTTCATACCTGACAGAAAAGACACAGAATGTTGTTCATTGTACTATTATTTGGCTTCTACATAACTACACCTTTTGGTGGATATGCCTAAGAAATCAAAGTATTTTGGGAAGCCTTGATATTTAATTTCTTTAGTCATTATTCATACTGGGAACAATGTAAAATTAAAGGTGCAAACATAGAATTTGGCTGCACATCATTTGCTGCTTCTCTGGAGGTGGTTCTTCGGTGGTGATCAGGGTTGTCCTGTGCTCCGAGAACACCGAAATAGTTACTGTGTTTATTCTTTCTTTTCCTCTGCCTCTTTTTACTTCTCTCCTTTTTTCTCTTTCCCCCTTTTTTCCATCTTTCCCGCCCAGCCTCCCTCTGTCAGTGGCAATAATAGAGATAAAGCATCACCACTTACCTCTTGGATAATTGGTACTCTTGGTTATGAGACCTATTTCTCTTTAATGCACATTAACTTTTGTATGACTTTGTTAATAGATCAATAGTATTTTTGTTACCTAGATAATGGAAATAGAAGAGCAGAAGCAAAAGCAGTTGGAATTACTTGAACAAATTGAACAACAGAAATTAAGATTAGAAACTGACTGCTTCAGGGCTCAGCTGGAAGAAGAAAAAAGGAAAAAAACTCAACAGACTGGGGTAGGATGCAGGAAACCTCGTTCCTACATAAATCACTGGGGGGCAAGAAGAGTAATCAGAGCTTTTAGAAAAGTAAAATGCCTTTCAAATTCTTATCTGGTCATTTTTTTTCTTTTAATAATGTATGTATATATAAATAAGTTTGTACCAGCACGATGGCTTTCATCTTTTATTTTCCATAGGGTACCCTGGTTTGCATATAATGCATATGTTGAGCGTTCGGACTTGGCATTAAAGGAGAATGGTAGATTACTTCATTTCTTACTGACAGAAGTGCCATTCTTTTTGTAAAAATAAAGCTATGTGGAAGTTTACAATTGTAGAACTTTAGTTTATATAAAATACTTTAGTGCTTGTTTCTGAATTTGCCTTTTAATTAATAGCTTTGTCTATTATTAGGTTGGCGTTGCTCCAGCATCATGCACTGTAATTTGTGATGAAGATAGTCATAGGCAGATGATTCGTAACTATCAACATCAGCTTTTACAACAAAACAGGTATTAGCTAGGGTATAATTTATATGTGATAGTGTGTGGCTACATTTTTAGGATTTATTATTTGATTTATATGAGGATCTGATTGGGATTCTCTTAGAACTATGCTCTTCTCAAAGGGAAGTGTGTTGTTTCTTTTCCACTATGATTACAGCCAACCCTAGATTGCTGCTGTTAATTTAATGTATAGACACTTGAGTATGTGGGGCATTTTTTTTTCATTAAAAAATAATAATATGTGTTTGTTTTTGGTAGGTTACACAGGCAATCTATTGAAACAGCCAGGAAACGATTACTTGAATATCAAACTATGTTAAGAGAAAGGTACCCATCCATGTCAGCTCCATCATTGATATCTGATTCTCCTCCATCAGTACCACCACAGAAATCTGAAAGACTCACTGCTGTATTAGAGCATTGTGATCAAGGTCAGAGACCCAAGTTGAGTCCTAACAAATATCAACCCATACAACCGATACAGATCTCCAAATTAGAACAAGATCATTTTCAAGTACCAAGACAAAATCACTTTCTACAAAGACAGGTAGAAACAACAGAAACATTTAGCACTTTAGATGTTATACCTAAGCAATCTTTAGAATCACAAGAACATCTAGGGCAATTTTCACAGACTGAAACACAACAGAGAGACTATAAATTGGTCCCTAAAGATTCTCATACACTTTCAAGGGCTTTGTCAGATGACAGGCCGCTAATATTACAGGATGCTACAAAAATGTCTGAAACATTTAGGGCAACAACTCTTCAAACTTTAGATTCCCAGCAAATATTCTCAGAGAATAGTGAAAGTATATCCTCTAAGCTAACTGAACCATCTTCATTCCTACCACTGGTACCTCAGCGTTCTTTTAGTTCTCTGCCTGTTAAAATTGAATCTGGAAAAATCCAGGAACCCTTTTCAACTACAAGCAAAAGTGAAGTTTCCATAAGCCATTCTGTAATCAGCCAAATGCATGATAGGCCTTTGCCATCCTCAGAGAATATCACAGCCCTGCAAGGTCATTTGAAGGCTCTGCAAGAACAGTTAGACCTACAGAAGGAAGTTCTTCAGGCAAGACAGGAAGCTCAGGAACAATTGCTTTTGTGCAAACAGAAGGAATTGGAACAGCAAATTGGCCTCTCTGTATTCCTTCCATCGGTAGCTCCAGATTCATCTGCTTCTGCCAAAGCTGAACTGGGGAGAATCCAGGAATCTTCTCCAACCAAGAACGATACTGCAGTTTCATCAGACTATCCTGTAGTCCCACAACTTCAGGATAGGCTTTTGAGTTTTTCACAGCCTATATTATCGCAGCAAAATAATTTAAAATTTCTCCAAGAGCAGTTGAATATTCAGAGGGATAGCCTTCAGGCGAGGCGGGAAGCCCAGGAAGTATTATGTGTACATAAACAGAGTGAATTGAATGGAAGAGAATGTTCTGAACAGGCTGAGCCCTCTTCTCTCCCATTTCAGGTTGTTCAGCATGCATTTACTTCATTACCTTCTGCTGATACAAAACATGGAAAAATCCAGGAGCAGTATCCATCTAAGAATGAGAAAGGACTTCTGTCAAGCCAATCTGAAACCTCAAAATCTCAGGATGGGTCTTCAGGTTTCCTACAGCAGTTCCTACCTCTACATGACAGTTTGAAGTTGCTCCAAGAACAGCTAACTACACAGAGGGATACTCTTCAGGCTAGGCATGGAGCTCAGGTGGAATTACTTTTACATAGACACAGGGATTTGGGGGACAGTAAGGTTGGGCAGATGAGTTCTTTCTCACCAGTGGTTGTTCAACATTCATTTGCTTCACAAGCTTCTGCTAAAGCTGAGCCTAGGAGAATTCAGACACATTACTTTTTGGAGAAGGAGAATATAATTCCCTCTAGTCATTTGATAACCCCAGCACTTCAGGATAAATCTTTTATTTTCCCACACTATAACCTGCCACAGCAAGGAAATTTGACAACATTCCAAGAACAGTCACACATACAGAGGGTGATACTTGGTGCTAAAGAAGAAACTCAAGAATTTGTACACAAACAAAGTGAATCGGAAAAAAGACTTTCTTCTGAACCGAGTGGAACTTCTTCATCCCTATCCCAGGCAGCTGAATCTGAGAGATTCCAGGAATGTATGTCAATCAAGAATGACAGTACAGTTCCCTTAAGCCATTCTAAGATCCCAAAATTTCAGGAAAGACTTTTGAGATTTTCACAACATACACTACCTCTACAAGGTAATTTGGAGGAACACGAAGAATGGCTAGACCCTGAGAAAGAAGCTTTTCATTTCAGCCAGAAAGCCCAAGAAAATACATCTTCTGAACAAACTGTCTCATCTTCATTCATACCCCAGTTAGTGCAGCTTTCATTTACTTCATTACATTCAGCTGAGTCTGGTACAACCCAGGAACCCCTCTCAACAGAGAATGATAGTAAAATTTCTTCAAGACATTTTCAGATCCCACAATTGCAGGATAGGCTTTTGAGGATATCACAACTAATCCAACCTCAACAAGATAATTTGAAGGCACTTCAAGAAGAGTTAGCTACACAGAGGGAAGCCATCAGTCAATCTAGACAGGAAACTCAGGAAGAATTACTTTTACAGAAACAGAGTGAGTGGAAGGGAAGCGTATCTCCTGAGCAGGTTAGCACCTCTGTCTTACCCCTGGTGGTGCAGCATTCACTTGCTTCCTTACCTCTTACTGAATCTGAAAACATGCAAGAACCTTGTCCAACTAACAGTGATAATACAGTCTCCTCAAGTCATTCTGAGATACCAAGATTGCCTGATAGGCTATTGGGTTTATCACGTCCTGCTTTACCTCAACAAGATAATATGATTGCACCTGAAGAACACTTGCATGCACAGACAAATTCCCTTCCTTCTACTGAGAAAACCCAGAAAGAATTGGTTTTGCCAAAACCATGTAAATTTGAGGAAAAGGTCTCTTCTGAGCATTTTATGCAACCTTGCCATGGTGATTTGCAGGCACTTCAACAACAGTTAGATATACAAAGGAAAGCCATTCGATCTAGACAAGAAGTCCAAGAAGAATTGCTTTTGGAAAGGTTAAGTAAATTGGAGAAACGGGTATCATCTGAGCAGATTAGCTCCTCTGAATTCTTATCCCAGGTAGCAGTGCCTATTGCTGATTCTGAAAGAACCCAAAAGTCTTTCCCAACCAAAGGTAACAGTACGGTTCCCTCAAGTCATCCTGAGATCCCAAGATCACAGGATAGGCTTTTGAGTTTATCACATCCTGTTCTGCTTCAGCAAGATAATTTGACAGGACAATTGGACTTACAAAGGGAAATGGTATATTATGAGAAACCCCAGGAAGAACTGCTTTTAAACACGCAAAGTAAGTTGAACAAAAGTGAATCTGCCCAGCATGCTGTCCCCTCTTTGTCTCTATCCAAGGAAATAGAGCATTCATTTATTCCACTACCATTTGCTGAAGCTAAATCTAAAAGCATTTGTGAATTGTATTCATCCCAGAATGAACATGCAGCTCCCTCAGCTGATTCTATCATCCCGAGATTTCAAGATAGACTTTTGAGTTTTTCACAGCCTATCTTAGCTCAGCAAGATAACTTGGGACTTCAGAAGCAGTTGGATCTACAAAGAGAAGTTCTGCATTATAGCCAGAAAGCCCAAGAAGAATTGCTTGTTCAGAGACAAACAGTATTGCAGCAGCAGATACAGAAACATCAAGAGACTTTGAAAGATCTCTTTAAAAAAGACAGTCAGGTATGTTTTAAACTTGAATATCTAAGAATTAAGCAATGGAGATTTAAACCCAACTCAGTTTTAACCCTAGGCTTACAAGTGTTTAGTTATTGATAATAAGTATTTTGACCTTAGGTGTGCTTTAGTTTTCTGCCCTAAACAATGTAGAAATTAAAACAAAAATTGATCTGCCTCACATGGTGATTATGATGTTAGTTATATGAAGCCCAACTAATTTCAAATGTAAACACCACAAAAGAATGTAGATTCTCATTTGGAGTTTTGTAGTAATGGGTTTTAAGCTTACCATAAGATTAAAATTGTAAAAATAACTGGTTAGCATAGTTTTTCTTATGCAATAGCAGACCTTGTTCTCTTTATGGATAGCACTTTGTTGACATTTATATATAAATCAAAATCAGTGCCCACTTTTTCCTTAAGTGACATTATTATCATCTGTTGCAAAATTGGCATAATTTTAGGCTGATGGACAGCTGGATCTGCTGCTTGTTTCTGAATTGTTTAGAAGACTCTGGCACAGTCACTCAGACATTCATAGTTTCTCTACATGAGAGACAAGAGTGTGTTCTCCTACATTCGAGTGTTTTTTATTTTAAAAGGCCACTTCCTAAATTTATCATTTAATAAGAATTCTTTTCTTATATAATATAGAATATTATTCTATTATTATCATTTAAATAGAATTCTACAAATTCTTTGATGTTCAGGAGAAGCTTGAGTTGAGTTCAGGAAGAATTGAGTTCTAGGGATTTACTGGTTATTTGAAGGAAAAGTAATGGCGAAAGAAAAACAGAGGCAGGTACTCAAGTATAATCTCTTTTGGAAAGGTGCAGTGGAGGCTGAGTTTTTAGGACCAGGGCTGTGCATGTTTGTACTTTTCAATGGGAGTATCATCCTTTCAATATTGGAAGCATATCTCATTTTTTAACTGTGGATAAAATTATAAAGTATGGTGATGGAACTTTTTATTTGGATGAGGTTCTAATTTAAGAAGGGAGAGATAAATCTGGTGAGTTCTTCACATGATCCCTCAACTTGTGTCATCCCCACCTTCATCTCTCCACTTTTTCAGACAATGAAGCCCACGGTTGAAAGTGATTTAAAAACCCAGAAGATGGGACAGCTCAAAGAGTGGCTTCCTCATATCCAAGACCTATCAAGAGATGATCAGGAAAACATTAGTCATGCAGTTAGGAGCAACCCTGATGATAATCAGCTGGTTACCGAAGATATTAGTGCTAAGCAAAGTGGTAAAATAATTGTATTTTATTGTAATTATTCTGCTAATTATTCTTTGCTTTCATTCCCTGCAGCTCTCTGGTTGATGAAAAGTTTATAGTATGTTAATAGATTTTTATTGTGCCTAACTTTGTCATTGACTTGATAGGTGAGCATCTAGACAAAGAACTGGATAGAAGATCCTCAAAGCCACCTGTAGCAAAAGTTAAATGTGGTTTGGACTTAAACCAACATGAACTTAGTGCTATACAAGAAGTAGACTCACCAACAAGTGGCAGAACCTCTGTACTAGGTAAACAGATAGTTTAATAAAATAAAATTTTTTTAGTAGTTTGCAAGTTTTCTACATTTTTTCAGGATGCTAAATTTTTTTTGTTAAAGAAACTTAGGCTATGACTACTTGTGAAAGGGAAAAAATAGTTTACATAAACAGTAGTTAAAATTTGAACTTAAAGAAAATGTGGCATTAGATAACTATGTATTAATGGTTTCTTTGTCTTGTATATGGGGAAAACCAGTTTATTATAGACAAAAATTCTTTGCTATCCCATCTTCTGGAGTTGCGCCCTCTACTTCCTTTCATGTCTGCCTTCTAAACCTGTTTCCTTAGGATGTAACTTGATTTTTTTTCTTTTCTCTCTTTTCCTTTGCTACTTTTCTACTTTAGTACCTTCACTGCTCTTGTATCTTTTATAGTAGCGATCCTCAACCTTTTTGGCACCAGGGACTGGTTTCATGGAAGACAACTTTTCCATGGAAAATGGGGTGGGGGAATGGTTCAGGATGATTCAAGTACGTTACATTTATTGTGTACTTTATTATTATTACATTGTAATATATAATAAAATAATTATACAACTCACCATAATGCAGAATCTAATGCCACTGCTGATCTGACAGGAGGTGGAGCTTAGGTGGTGATGCGAGTGATGGGGAGCCACTATAAATACAGATGAAGCTTCACTGGCTTGCCCACTGCTCACCTCCTGCTGTGCAGCCCAGTTCCTAACAGGCCACAGACGGGTACTGGTCTGCGGCCTGGGGATTGGAGACCGCAGTTTTATAGGGTTATTATGCTTAAATCCTGGCTTTAAGGACAATTAGAATAGGTATGTTTCTTCACTGTACTTCTCTATACATCCAGTTATCTAAAAAAAATTCCTCCTTGTAATCCTTAGCAAATAGTCTTGTTTGAATTTCATGATTAATTTCAGATTTCAAACTCAACGAATTAATTTTCTTGATCAAATTTATCAAAGTAAATCCTTTACGGGGGAAAACTGACTTTGCCAATAAAAAGATAAATAGAATTTGTAATGTTAATATTAGCTATCTTGGTCTTCAGCCATAAAATTTTATACCTGTGTTTCTGACCAAAAGAATTAAGGAAGGTAGAGATTCAGAGTACCCTTAAGAATCAGTCCCCTTTCTGCCTTATTATGTTTGTGGAACTTACAGAGTAATAATTTTATTTATTACTAGGCTTTGGAAGCTTTTCTCCTATTTTGCACTATTTGACAAACCACAACTGTTCAGGAATTGATTAGTGTTTTCCCAAATTTAAAATGAACATTGGGAAGTTCTCATCATTGATTCCTGTAATTTAATGAATTGTGTTTGAGATTGTAAAAATGTTATCTTGTCTAAAAGGAAAAAGCATATATTCCCTTATTTCACCTTCTTATTTCAGCCTCCTTTTTTCAGTGAATGGCACCCAGATGTGAAGCCTTGACCCTTCCCTTATCTATACCTCCCTAACACCCAGTAAATCACCAAATCTTCTTAGTTCTGCTTTGTGAACTCTTGAATCTTTCCACTTCTTTCCATTCCCACTACCACTCATTTAATTCAGGCTATCATTTTTTTCTTGGATAGCTACTACAACTTACAGTGTCTCCCTATTTCCAGTCTTGCTTTTACTCCAGTCCATTTTCTCATGGTATATTCAGAGCAATCTCCCTGTTTTCCCCTGGTTAAAACTCTTCAGTGCTTTCTTCTGATTCTAGGAATAAGTCTAAATAAGTTGATGTCCCTAGCATCACCTACTGGGCCCTTTGTGATCTTGCTCTTCCTTCCTCCAGGACTTGGCTTAAGTGCCACTTGTCTCGTAAACTTATTCAGATGTCCCTCTCACGTGGTCTTGGGAGCTCCTATCATAGCCTTTATACATACTTCTTTGGGTAATATTTTTCATCAAGATACTACATGCAAATAGTTTAAAGGCCTGGCACAGTGGCTCACGGCTGTAATCCTGGCACTCTGGGAGGCTGAGGTGGGAGAATTGCTTTAGGCCAGGAGTTCAACACCAACCTGACCAAGAGTGAGACCCCATCTCTACAAAAAAAAGAAAAATTAGTCAGGCGTGGTGGCATACACCTGTAGTCCCAGCTACTCAGGAGGCAGAGGCAGGAGGATCACTCCAGCCTAGGAGTTTGAGGTTGCAGTGAACTAAGGTGATGCCACTACACTCTAGTCTGGGCGACAGAGTGAGACCCTGTCTCAAAAAAAAAAAAAAAATTTAAAAAGGCAAATAATGCTGAAACGTTATAACATGAAAGAGCAGTTCTTGCCCATACTCACCCCTTAATCTCACTTACCAGAGGCAGTCACTTTTCAAGTCTTTTATGTGTTTCCTCTTGTATTTACCTCCATAGTTGCAATGGATTTAAGCAAAAATTAAGCTAAATCATCATGATGGTGATATATAGATATATTTTTCACTGCTGAGACAATTAGTATATACTCTGATTATGTTTCCTTTTCATAAACCTTTTTTTCCCCATAGTAAATTGTCTCCTTTATTTCATTTGCTTAAAATTTCTGTGACATATCTGGCTGTCTTTCCACACTCTCTACTACAATTATTAAATACCTCTCAATATAATTTTCCATGTAGTTCACACTGTTTCCTCTTTGTGGAACACACATTTTAGCTGGAAGTTGGGTGGCCCATACTATGCATTCTTAACCAAGGGTGTTACTTCCCTCAAGAGGGCAAAAATTGGTTCTTAGGGAAGTGAAAAAAAGTCTTACTTTTTCTATATACAAGGCACAAATATATGCAAACATATACAGTATATTTGTAGTTATTAAAATTTCATGGGGGGGAAGGGCAATTTGAAAAGGAAACGTCTACAAAGGCTCCTTAGGGAAGTGATGATAAAAATAAGGTTGAGAAACACCAATCTATATGGATCTTCCAGTTTTCCTTTCTTCTCTTCCCTATAGTTCATTTCGTTTTCTTTTGATTTCATTCTCTGGGCAAATTTTAACTTTGTCTTCCAACTTTTCTTTTGAACTTTTATTTTGATTATCAAATTGTAATTTTTAAAAGGTGGTTCTTTTTCGCTGATTTTTTTCCTTTTTCATAGCATCCTGCTATTGTTTCATGGATGCAGAATATTATCTACTTTAAATATTGATAGTTTTTGTTTGAGTTCCTACATTTTCTGTTTGTGTTTTGTTTCATTTTTTGTTGTGTCTGTCTTATATTTTAGAAGCTTTCCTCTAATATCTTGCATATTTGAGCAGGATATAAAAAGCCAATTGTAGGTTCTGTGGGTGGGAGCCATATATACCGTTGAAGTTAATTGGAAAAGGTGTGGCTTTGCATTGAGGACCCTTACCTTAGCATCGGTAGTTCTTTTCCTTGAGGCAGTTTTATAGTTTAGTTTCTTCAAAGGAAGATCCTCTAAGCTTGATATAAGCCTGCTATTGGTATTATGGAGCTAGACCTAGGGGATCTGAGTTGAGGGTGCAGACTTTGTTTTAATATCCCATGATTTTCTTATGGCATTCTATCACCCCCTTTCACCTGTGCCTGATCCCCCTGAATTCAGAATATATCAGATTCAATTTCTCCAGAGAATAAACCTTTAGTCTCCTCTGGGGGTCATGTTGAAGTACAGGGATCTCAGGAAACTAGAGGAATCCAACTGTTCCAAGCACATAGTTTTAAACAGTCTCCCTTTTTTCAGTTCCCTGGCACACATCTTCCTTTTGTAATACCTGCTACCTTTAACTCCCAAGTGTTTCTGGGGTTCTACACAATAACTTAGCTTGCTGCTTTTGGGTATCTTACACTCCTTTGTTTGATTACTTGTTTTTATTTTTGTATCAAAATATAACATTCAGAGAGGTGCACAAATTATGTTTGTTTCAGTGGTTTATCATTGTAATAACCACACCCATGTAACCACCTCCCAAGTCAAGAACTAGAACATTAGAGAATCCCATAAACCCTTCCCTTGCACCCTGTTAATTACTGTTCCCTCTCTTGTAAGCCCCATCTTGATTTTTTACACCACAAATTAGTTGTGGCTATTTTCGTACTTTATGTATATATATTATGAATGCATACTATACCTTATATTAAATAATACTATTAATGGTTAGTAAATTCTCCAGGCATTTTTCTTTGATTAGTCAATACTGAAGCATCTGGTATGGGGAGGTAAGGGTGTCATTAAAAACTTAGTAAAACTGAATTAAGATTTTAGATTTCTGCCTACAACCTACATTGCCATTTTAGTTCTACCTAGCTCTAGAAACTCAAGTGGAAATTTAATGAGTCTTTATTTCCTTCCCAGGTAAACTAGATTTTTATCAAGACCGAGACCCCATGAGAGTTTCAATAAGCCGAGAACAAAGTTTCCTTGGGAGCCCACTGGCCTGTGATCCATTTGGTTGTCTTCAACCAGATGCCCAGGAGAACGTCTGTGGTGATGACTATAATGAACCAGGTAAGAGATAAATTGAAAGTGGAATTATTGTGCACAAGGATATGTAGACAAAAGATAGTTATTGTAGTGTTATTTGTAATAGTGAAAAATGGTAAATAACCTCAGTGACTGCTGGTAATGGAATCATTATGATACACCCATACTATGTTGTTCTGTGCAATTGTTAAAAGAAATAAGGGGGGGAAAATTTGTGTTCATGCATAGAAAAATATCTGGTATCTGGAATGATAATCACCAAAGTGTTGGTACAGGTGTACCTTTGTTGGAGACTGGGTTTCACTTTCTATATTATATGTTGACATATTATAGTTTTGGGGTTTTTTTAAACATATAAAAAGTTTAATCTGAGGGAAGTGAAGTTTATTTAGAAAATAATTTTGCTTTTAAATTGTTTCATTAAATAAATACTAGTAGGAAGTATACGAGGGCATGAGTTTTATACACTTGGCAGCATCTATAAATTTTGTGTTTAAGCCTATTTGTAGCAATCTGCATTTAATTAACACATTAACTGCCATGAAAGTTGCATTTAACTTACTCTAGTTTTGACTCCGGGGCCGTGTGAAGCATATATAAAATCTTACTTGTTGATGTTCTTATTGTTACAATTAATATTGACAATTTAATTCTAAAAACGTGGATTAAATGAATAGAAGTCAATAAGTTTTGTTTTTCTATTTATGTTTACCTTTAAATTACACTTGAAGTTTTTATTCTTTTTTCGTAATAAAACACTGTGGCCCCAAGGAAGAGTTTCTCATTTTTTTTGTGTGGGAATCAATGTATTAAATACTGTTAAATATTATCTTAAAAAAATTTTTTTTTCTTTTTTCTTTTTTGTAAAGACGAGGTCTCACTATGTTGCCCAGACTGGTCTTGAACTCCTGGCTTCAAGTGATCCTCCCATCTTGGCCTCCCAAAGTGCTAGGATTACAGGCATGCGCCACCGTGCCTGGCCTCTTCTAAAAATTCTGTCTGTGGGCATTCTAAATGACCTGCTTTATGTTTATTTTTAAATATTTGGAAGATAAAGAGAATTAGAAGGAACAATCTTTAAATCACTTAATCCTACCACCCAAAGACAGCCGATGTTAATTTTCTTGCTTTAGAATTTATGCATATATATAACAAGATGTTTTGTGTGTAATTTCACATATTGACCCTACAAAGCATAGTTCTAGTACTATTTTATTAGTTGTAAGGCTTCTTTTAAGATACTACCTTTTCTAACCAGATTTCATTTTAGCTGTCACATATACTTAGATAGTTGATATATTAGTTGTATCTGTAGTTTAATAGAATGAGAGATGAGAGAGACCTATTCTCTTGAGGGTTTATATTTTTAAAATTCACTTGTCTGGGAGCGAAGGCAGATGGATCGCTTGAGGCCAGGAGATCAAGATCAGCCTGAGCAACATAGCGAGACCCCATCTCTGCAAAAAATAGAAAAATTAGCTGGGCGTGTTGGTATGTACCTATAGTCCCAGCTCCTCTGGAAGCTGAGGCAGGATCACTTGAGCCCAGGAGTTTGAGGTTGTAGTGAGCCAGGATGACAGCACTGCACTCTAGCCCAGCCAACAGAGTGAGACCCTGTCTCCAAAAAACAAAAATATTGACTTTAACATCTCCTTTTTATTCTATCCTCTGGCCAATAGGAACACACCTATAGTTGGACAAAGCTTGAGAGTTCTGACCTGTTGCAGTGAAGGAGAATGCACACCATGAGCAACCATGAGGCGGCTCAGTATGGTGTATTACAAAGGACTTGTTATAGGATTTAGGCTTGTATTAGGTGATTTGGAGGAGGGTTTAAGGAAACAGGGCTTTGCTTATTAGTATTGGATATTGTCAGAAAGCAGGGGTAATTCTATTACTAGGTACCTAAAAAATTCTTAGAGGTGGGAAGAATGGAGTCAGATTAAAGCTGTAACTAGTAAAGCAGCAGCAGTTATTCATACTACCCAGGAGGAGAGGGTGCTTTGTCATTTTTGTAGTTTGATGATATTCATGGTTTATCTCTGTTTAGGCATTATGAGGTGTCTGATTTTTGTCTCCATCCCTCATGCTCACAGAGTGGCCTTTCCTGATATTAGCGTTCCATGAAATTGTTGCTGTTTAACAGGAGAACACAAAGGCCTGGCTGATAATGCCAGGTCAGCTCCTGGATATCAGGGGCTGCTTTTCTGTTTCTCATAATCATCCCCAGATTCAGACTGTTTAACTCTGACCTTGTTCCTTTCTCTCACTTTTATTTTTCACTTCTGACCACTACCCAAATGCTACCTTGTTTATTCATATCTCCTTTGGCGGGGAGTCTTCTAGGTATATTATAGATAACAGCAGATAAATTTTTTTTTTTTTTTTATTTTTTTATTTTTTTATTTTTTTAATTTCAGAATATCATGGGGGTACAACATTTTGGCCATACACATTGCCCCTGTTCTGCCCGTGTCAGAGCCACAATCGTGGTCGTCTCCCAAACTGTGCTCCCCACATCCATTCAGTGAGAGTTTTTCCCATCCCTTCCACCCCCCTCCCGCCCGCCTGCCCTCTGATGAATGTTATTGCCCTGTGTGATGTAAGTGTTCATCAGTTAGTACCAGTTTGATGGTGAGTACCAGTGATGCTTGTTTTTCCATTCCTGTGACACTTCGCTTCGAAGAATGGGTTCTAGCTCCGACCAGGATAATACCAGATGTGTTAATTCACTATTGTTCCTTATTGCTGAGTAATACTCCATGGTATACATATACCACATTTTATTGATCCACTCGTGTATTGATGGGCACCTGGGTTGTTTCCACAACTTTGCAATTGTGAATTGTGCTGCTATGAACATTCGAGAGCAGATGTCTTTATTATAAAATGTCTTTTTTTCTTTTGGATAAATACCCAGTAGTGGGATTGCTGGGTCAAATGGTAATTCTACTTTTAATTCTTTGAGATATCTCCATATTCTTTTCCATAGAGGTTGTACTAATTTGCAGTCCCACCAGCAGTGTATGAGTGTTCCTACCTGTCCACATCCCCGCCAACATTTGTTATTTGGGGATTTTTTGATATGAGCCAATCTCACTGGAGTTAAGTGATATCTCATTGTGGTTTTGATTTGCATTTCCCTGATGATTAGAGAAGTTGAGCACTTTTTTATATGTTTGCTGGCCATCATTCTGTCTTCTTTGGAAAAGTTTTTGTTCATGTCCTTTGCCCATTTTTTAATAGGGTTGTTTGATTTTTTCTTGTTGATTTTCCTAAGTTCTGTATAGATTCTGGTTATAAGCCCTTTATCAGAGGTGTAGCATGCAAATATTTTCTCCCATTCTGTAGGTTGTCTGTTCACTCTAGTGATAGTTTCCTTGGCTGTGCAGAAGCTTTTCAATTTGATCAGGTCCCATATATTTATTTTTGTTGCTGCTGTGATTGCTTTGGGGGTCTTCTTCATAAATTCTTTGCCTAGGCCAATGTCCATAAGAGTTTTTCCAACATTTTCTTCGAGAATTCTTATGGTTTCATGTCTTAGGTTTAGATCTGTTATCCATTGTGAATTGATTTTGTGAGAGGTGAGAGGTGTGGGTCCACTTTCAGTCTTCTACATATGGCCATCCAATTTTCCCAGCACCATTTGTTGAATAGGGAATCTTTTCCCCAGTGTACGTTTTTCTGGAATTTGTCAAAGATCAGGTGACTGTATGAGGTTGGTTTTATATTTGGGTTCTCAGTCCTGTTCCATTGGTCTACATGTCCGTTCTTGTGCCAATACCATGCAGTTTTGGTTACTATAGCCTTGTAGTATAGTTTGAAGTCTGGTAGACAGATGCCTCCCAATTTGTTCTTTTTGCTTAAGATTGCTTTGGCTAGACGGGGTCTTCTCTGGTTCCACACGAAGCGTAGAATTATTTTTTCTAGATCGGCAAAAAATGATGTTGGTATTTTGATAGGGATTGCATTGATTCTGTAAATTAATTTAGGTAGCAAAGCCATTTTTACTATGTTGACTCTGCCTATCCAAGAGCATGGTAAGGTTTTCCATCTATTTACATCCTCTGCAATTTCCTTTCCCAGTGTTTCATAATTCTCTCTATATAGGTCTTTGATCTCCTTAGTTAGATATATTCCTAAATATTTAATTTTCTTTGTTGCTATTGCAAAAGGTATAGCATCTTTAATTTGTTTCTCGGCTTGATTGTTATTAGCATATATGAAGGCTATGGATTTGTGTGTATTAATTTTGTATCCTGAGACTTTGCTGAATTCATTTATCAATTCCAGTAATCTCTTGGTTGAATCTTTGGGGTTTTCTATGTATAATATCATATCGTCTGCGAATAGTGAAAGTTTGACCTCTTCTGCCCCTATCTGGACGCCCCTGATTCCTCTGTCTTGTCTAATTGAACAGCAGATAAATTGAAAAGCCTTAGGGATTAACTTCTCATTTCCCAACTAGCTTTTAAATCAACTGCTTCACTTGACTAGCCTGAAACAAAAAAAAAAGAAAAACATAACTCACTATAAAATTTTGCCATGTCTTATTTTCTTTATTTAAAATTTAGTATGTGTATAAGCAATCAAGTAAGTTTAATAGTTAAATCTGTTATTTCGTAATAATATATTTTTAAATGAACTAGAAGAAAGTGAAGAAAATAGTTTGAAGACAAATAATAGTATTCTATGGTATGTATAAAATATTTTAAAAATTTTTTAAATAAAAAGCAGTATTTGCCATTAGCTTTGTTTTTATATCATTAATCATGATATAAATATTATTTTATGAGTAAATATCTAACACACACAGATAGATATGTACGTGTGTGTGTTTATGTTTGTTTACTGGGTTGCCATTTTTTAAATATTTCTTTTACAAACATTTAAGAAACATACTTTCAATGTGCATATCTTTTAGTAATATCATGGTGATAATGAGGCAGAATTTTGTTTATATTCAGTGGAGCAGTTTTAATTTTATTCTGTTCAGAGCCACAGACTATCATATGCCTTGGCCAGCTTTCTCACAAACATTGGCTATTTGGAATAAGAAAAAAAAACCAACTCAAAATGCCTGAGTTATTCATATGAGACAGAAGTATAATTTTTATATGTCTTAATGTGTCAAATATAATTTGGAATGATAATTCATAATAAAAGCAGTATGTGCTCATTGTGAATTTAGAAAGCACTAAACAGAATAAGTAAAAATTACTCCTTTTGTGCTCACTTCAGCAGCACATGTACTAAAATTGGAACAATACAGAGAAGATGAGCATGGCCTCTGCCCAAGGATGACACACAAATTCATGAAGTGTTCCACATTTAAAAAATAAAATTACTCCTTGTGCTACCATTCATAAGCAACCACTGGTTACACTTTGGTATTTTTCTTTATTGTCTCTTTTATATCCATTTTTTCTCATCTTTGGGACTATACTGTATTTATAATTGGATATTCTTCTCCACTTAATGGTAAGAGAGTAAAGCATTTTATTTTTAAAATAACAATAGCCACAAATTTCCAGAAAAAAGTATATTGTGCTGACTGGTAAATATTTTTAACAAATAATAAAGTGAATTTTTTTCTTTGGTCTACAATAAAGCAACTCTAAGCAGCAAAATATGAAAATAAATTGTAGGAAAGCAGGGGATGGTGCCTTTTGGTGCTAAGAATTTGATGTGTCCTAATCCAAACCTTTTTTTCCCCACTTTGAATTTCAAAATCCATTTTTCAGTCAAGGTCAAAAAGTCTGTGGTTGAGAATCATGCAGTATTAAGTTATGCTGTTGAAGAAGAAGAGCATGTATATCTGGGTCCAACTATAAAGCCAGATAATGAGGTTAGTAATAATGTTTACTAAATTTTTAGAGCTATTTGGCTCCGTATTCTCATTGTTTAGTTTACAGAAGTTGTGAAATATTAAAGTCTGTGTTCTCTGAGATCTGCTCTTACTTACTGAAGTGGATCAATGATGAAAATAGCCAAATCTGAGCATCAGAAGACATTCCAGTCTACCTGATACATGATCTCTACAGTTGTGAGAAGCAAAACTATAAAACAATGTAAACAATAAGGGCTTATGTCGGGGGGCGGGGTGTGTGTGTGTGTGTGTGTTCATAATGATGACAGTGGATAACTGAATGCTTGCTGATGAATGAATGAGATGGGGGGGTGTATGTTTGTGTATTTATGAGTATGTACACATGTGTATGAAAGGATAATCATTTCTGAGCAATGATGATAAGATTTTTACTACTGACCTTTGTAACTATGAAGGTTTCTACACTTGACCTGAGCTCAGAATTGACAACTTGCTGAGGTTGATGGTTTGGGGTTCTTCTAGATATTACCTCCTACGTTATGGTCTAATTCTCCCCTTAATTTCTAGGCTAAAGCACAAGAGATTTCTCATGAGCCATTATCTTCAGTAACTGTTTCTACTGGGAGCTTTTTAAGTTACGAAAACACAGATTTGAGCCTTACAGATTCAGGTAATAATGTCAAAATGTTTGTAAATAAATTGAAAGACCAGCACCAGTTGTGTTGCAATACAGGGGAAGGAAGAAGCATTGCTTTTTGACAATACATTGTGGGGGGAACTGTTTCTCTAAGTCTCTAAAGTATTCATGCTTGGAAGAATATTGGACAATATGGTATTCTAAACGCGACTGGAAGCAAGAGGGATGCTCTCTGGATCCCCAACAACACTTTTGAGAAGAATTTGCTAATGTTACATTTTCCCATTCAGTGGAAATGTAAGCAAATTTCTTGGTTGCGCTGTTCCCTTAGCAACATATATTGCCATGCCTCTCTACCAAATTATGTCTCCAAGGAAGTAAGTAACCATTAAAAGAAATATTATGTTGATGTCAATTAAATATTTTCATTAAACTCAATTTTCAGGGTCACTTGCAGAGCACATGGATGATAGAGAACAAGAATCTACCACCGATAAAGAAGAGGAAACAAATATTTTAAGTTCTATAGTTCCTTCAACACAAGTTATTTATCAGCGGCAGAACTCTTCAGACAATCATAAATCTCTTTTGCCTGCAGCAAGAGAATTTACATCTGGTCACACACACTGTCAGGAGATCGTAGACAAGTACACAAATGAAGCAAATTTGATACCTGCAAAAACAGACTTGCGGGGTAAAATTATTTTAAAGGAATGCTTTTGTATAAATTGTTTTTAACTTTTCACTTTTCATCCTTTTTAGTGTTAAGTAGTGATTGTTTGAGCTTCATGTTTTTATGGCCTGCTTCAGCACAGTTATACCGTAGAAAATATTGAGGACAATTAGAGAGAGCATCTGGGATCAATTAGACTGACTGAAGAACATGTAGAGGAGATTAATTAGCAAATCATTCTTTACCATTGCAAAGTTTGCTATTACAGCTGAGGCAGCATTGCCAGTATTGAGAGCAAGAGCTGAGAAATCAGACCTTGATTCAAGGCATAGTTTGACCATTTCCTAGCTGTAAAACCATGGGCAAGTTACTCTTTCATCTTCCATAAAAGAGGGATGTTGGAGATTAATTGAGATAGTGCATATAAAGTACAATGCCTGGTCGACAGTTAACATTGAATACAGTGGGCTTTTCTTTTTTCTTTTTTAAGCTTACAACAAAGCAATGATCATACATGGCCTGTTGCTCCTAATAGCCTCATCAGGCTTTGGAGGTGGCAGAAATGGAAATTTATATTTGTCAGAAGTTTTGGTCACTGAGAGGGTCCATATTTTTTTTGGACCTTTGAAAATAATCATGATAGGACTTAATTTGAAAGCATCAGCCAATCATGGAAAAAAATGGCAATAATTTCATTGCACTGGCATTATGTAAAAATAAGCTTTTATGAACGTGTTGTTAGTACTCCTCTTCTAGGCTTTATTTTAAATTTTAAAAGTTTATCTTTTTTCCCTCAAAATCCAACAGTTGACCTTGACTTTCCAGAATTGGAACATATTTTTCCGAACTTGCATCGTCAGCTATTTAAACCCTTAGAACCACATCCAGATTTTGATTTATCATCATCATCCTCTGGGATTTCTCAAGACAACAGAGACTTTTACCAGGTATATTAAAGTAGATGTCCCATTGCAGTGAATATCCAAGAACAGTTCTAAGTCTTCTTTTAGAACAATGGTGCTTAACCTTATTAGAATCGTGTGGAAAGCTTTTAAAAATCCCATTGCCCAAACTACACCCCAGACCTATTAAACCAGAATCTCTGGCAGTGGTCAGATATTGCGAATTTTTTTTAAAGCTCCCCCAAATGATTCTAAGGTGGAACCAAAATTGGAAACAGCTGCATTTGAATTTTCTTTGTCCTGTGAGCCTTATCTCCAACTAGTGGGTACAATCCCATAAAGGACTTGAGAACTTTAACTGTGTAACATACTTAACCAGGTAAATATGATTCTGTGATTCCATAAAAATTAAACAGTCTCTTCTTATACAGTAAAGGAGCTGAGGTTCAAACCTGGATCTTTTTGTTTCCACAGCCTGACATCCTAGGCTACTCTACATAGTTCCTGCTTATCAGAAAATTATCTCATCACGTTCTAAGCTCTACCTGGTTAATTTACTATTTGTTTTCTTTTCTTTTCTTTTACTCAGGGTCTCGTTCTATTGCCAGGGCTAGAGTACAGTGCCATCATCATAACTCACTGCAGTCTCAAACTCCTGGGCTCAAGTGATCCTCCTGTCTCAGCCTCCCGAGTAGTTGGGACTACAGGCGCACACCACCACATCTGGCTAATTTTTTTTATAAAAGATGGGGTCTCACTATGTTGCTTAGGCTGGTCTTGAACTCCTGGCCTCAAACAATCCTCCTGCCTCAGCCTCCCAAAGTGCTAGGATTACTGGCGAGAGCCACCATGCCTGGCCCACAATTTGTTTTCTAAATAATGTTTTTTTTTAAAGTTTCTTTCATATTGACTGAAAATAAAGAATTGGATTTGAATAAGCAAATTATTTCTGTGATAGTAAAGTGATAATTAAGGAAGGATAACATCAAGGGAACATCATGATTATTGATTCAGTTGGTAATAATACGTAATCAGTATTTCAGCCTTTTCCTGTTGTTTTCTGTCAGAGGTTAGATTCTTCATCTGAAAACCACCATGGTACCACATCATCCAAAAATACAGTTTCTTTCACAGCGTTGAGGAGGACCAGCCTGCATTCTTTTCTTAACACAAGCCTGAATCAGCAGCCTGACACTAACTTGGCTCATGCTGCATCTCAGAGTTTTGCTACAGAAAGTATTATTGAGGGTATGTATGACTAACTTAGAATAAGTTAAATAAAATCGAATACTCTTTTTATGGTTCTTTACAGCAATTTCCTGGAAATTATGTCTGGCATCTCTTGGTTTGTCCTTACCCCTGTCCCTGGTGTTACAGGTTTTGTTTCTTTAATTATATATTTATTTAAATAACAGAAGTAATATATGCATTTTTTTTTACAGTACTGAACTTCATAAAATCAAAAGTGTTGCCTCTTATTCCACAACTTCCCTACCTGAACCCTTACAGTTAACAGTTTAAATATCCTTCTAGAACTTTTTGTACAAATTATGTATATGCACATGTCTATATGCATATACATACACATATGAGATGTACATGCATGTCTTATCCTATTAAAATCAATATTTGGGCAGTGCATGGGCAATATATATAGCCAAAGTGTTGTAACCCCATAATATTCTGAAATAAAAAAAGAAAAAAAATAAAATAAAATCAATATTTGGTTCTCTTATGGGGAAAAAACATCCTGATAATGTCCTACAGCCATATTGTCTTTATTAAATAATATTAGAAAGGAGAATATACATGGTGTTAGCTGTAGAGCTGTTTGAAAATTACTGTGACCATCCTTATCTTTGTATTCATGTTTGTATACATCAGCTTTCACTCCTAAAATTGTTGGTAGTAACCTGACTTTATTTGCAATTTACTTATAAACTATTAGAGACTGTGCCTGTGTCCCAGTTTTACAACATACAGTAATGATTAACTGATTCTTAAACTTCTTAATGCAGGATCTGAACAATCTTTCCAACAGCTTCTGCCAGAATTTTCTTCACAGGAGGGGAGCCAGCATGCTGATCTACCAAGTATTTTTAGCATTGAAGCAAGAGATTCTTTCCAAGCCATGGAAAATCAGAACTATTCCTCTGAAGAACATAGTGATATGTTACAAAATAAGAAAAGTGTTCATTTCCAGCTCTCTGTAGGGAATGTGCTAAATTCAGTCTGCAGTTCATCTGATGAGGCTAATGTATTTGATCAGCTAAATGTACAACATAGCACTCCATGTGGTTCTTCCTCTAGTGAGTGCTCAATAAAACAGCAACTAGTAGGCAGAAAAGAAACACTGGGCTTTGAAGAACTGTCAGAAAGAGGGGTTGTTACAATGTTACAAAGCCAAGGACCCAATGAAGATAAAAATGAAACCTGTGGAGTTTTAGACATAAATCCACATGTAGACGAAATTGACTCTCAATTATGTGTAAGAACAGTGGAGATGGGAACTTCAATTCAGACACCACATTCATTAACTATTCAAAATGAGAAATATTTTGAAAGTTCAGCTGAAACTGAAACTCCAAAAATCATAAAAAACCTATCTCAACTAGGACAATCAGAGCGCTCTGTATATTCTGGATCATTTTCATTACAGAACTCTATTCCAATCTGGGTAAGTAAAATCTGTGTTGTATAAATAGCATTTAAATTCCTTGTCAGGAAAAACTTTTGAAACACAAGAGAAGCAAAACTACTTGTAATATTCCTGAGATAATCAATGAGAAAACTCCAAATTTTGAAAGCTGTTCCTCAGAGAGTTTTATAAAAGATCTTTTTCATCCTAATTCAGATATCCTTTCTCTATCTTTCCCAATAAATGATGGTTCTTCCTGTTAAGTGTTAAGCCTCACTCCACTGCACTAAATCCATTATTGGAATAAGTATTAGAACATTGTTCCTCATACTTAGCAAGTTATAATCTGCTTGGTTTCAACACCAGTCAAATGGACATAGGTTTTACCTTTTAATATTATGTATAGCTTATCCTTCCACATATATATAACAGATTGAAAATAAGGGCTACATCTACGCCACAGATGTGTTTTGTTTGGCTGCTTGTGTTTTATCTGCTTTTAAATTCTTGTTCAGTGTTTAAAACTAAAGGTACTTCCCTTTGAAAGATTTATAATGTGGCAGCAGTGGCCCCTATTTGGCTACAACCCTAGATAGGATATGCACTCCAGTTCTGCACAGCCCCAGTCAACCTGCACTCATATTATCTGCCTACCCCTATGGTTGTAATCTTTGCAGTAGATATTTTCAGTTATACTATTACACCCCAAAGTTCTCTCCAGTATTTCTACAAGTGAACGCTGGAGTAGGCTCAAACAGAATGTGATCTGTTGGCTTTTTTCCTCTATAATTGTCACATTTGTACGAAATGCATATGATGCATAAAGTGAACTTTTTTTTTTTGCATTTTAAAAGTTGTACGGCTGCATTTTTGACATGATTTCCCTTTTAACTGCACTGAAAAGGAGACAGAATCTGGCCATGGTATAATGGAAGAACCAGAACTAACTTTAGTAAGCACCAGTGATACCAGTATTGCTGAAACGGATTTTGCAAACTTAACACTAGAAGAAAAGAGACAGAATGAAGCAGAAAGCTGTTTCCAGGTACATTTCTTAGTTCTTATTCATACATTGATTTATTGATACAGCAATCTGTAACTGAAAATTGGACACTGAGTTTTTTTCCCACTTTTCTTTCCACATGGCATCTTTTCTTAATGCAAATGCAGTAAGTGTAATGTACTCACAGGAGGAACTGACAGTTGACAGGAAAAGCCCTCAAAACCTCCTAAAAGCAGTTTTGTGCCATTATAGTCCTAAAGATAAATATTTATGGTGTTATGGATATCATTAAGTCTTGAGTTAGAATTCATGCCTACCAATTATAAGAGGTGTTCTAGAAGTTGGGTAAGGAAATCTATATCTGAGGTGAATATAGAGTACAGGCTGTCTTGGAAATTTATTTTGAAACTTTCTGTCCTAAAGAAAAAAATGACATGCACATTCCTTCTATTTTATTCCAGTACAAGCAAACCAGCTGGTTCACACCTATCTGGTAATTTCAATTTTTAAGTCACTGGAGGAAATTAGGCTATGGATTTAACTCTTAAATTAGTCAAGACTCTAAAACTTGATACCCCTACCAGCTGTTTGGTGCAAGTCAATTTACTATTGTGTCAACTGTGCATTTTTCTCTTTTAATCACCACCACCCAGTTTTGCAGAGAAATCCCAAACATCCTTTTTCCAGAGCTCATGCCTACCTTCTGTTCTATGGCAGTACTATTTTTTTTTTCCTATCAATCATGCAGCTCGTGTTCTGATGCCAAGTTAAAAGGTAATTTATACCTAAGAATATTCCAGGATGTTGAATAATGACTTTAGACAAGTAATGAAAATACAGAAGTGGTATGGAAGACAGGTAGAGACAAAAACAAGAATTTTAAGAGAAAGGATGGGAAAGTACAGTGGGCCGACGAGAGTAAGAACCAAGTTGAGTTGGACACAATCAATCACCCAAGGGAACATGAATTTGAGAGCAGGTACCCACCCAACACCATAATCACCCACAATGAGCATGTTTAGATCTTTTTGTCCAAGGAAGGCAACCTGAGATTACAGCCCTCAAATATAAGAGCACGCAAGTGTTATCTGCAAATGGATATTGTGTTAATTGGGAAAACATCTTGTGGTTACATTTGGGGACAACAGGAATGGCAATTAATGTGTTAATAAAAAAAATTCTTAAAGATTCTTGGTAAGTTGGCTCCTTCCCCAAGACTTGGGGGTTCCTCTAAAAACAAAAATTGGAACAAAATTCATGTATGACTTTCTTACCATTAGGTGAGTGAATTTCTGCCTCTTGTATCAGAAACAGAAGGCTCAGATTGTCCAGCTGTGTCAGAGCTTTCAATGGAGAAGCCAATAGTATCTACAGGTATGCCTGAGTATTCTGAAATGGGTTGAGTCCAGTGGCCAATGGGAGCTGCCTGTTAACTTTAAGCCCCCACAACTCTAAAAGTATAGTAGAAGAAAGAAACTTTGCGTATTTGTAGCCTAAAAAGCTAAATGAGGTGAAAATGTTTAGCGTATCTCCAAGTATTTTTCTTTTCCCCACAGAAACTCTTCCAAAGTTTATACCTATACCAGGGAGTTTACAAGAAGCATTTGTAAAGAGAAAAAAATCATTTATGGAAAGATCCTACCAGAGGCAGAAAGAAATAAGGAATAAAATTTGTGTCTCTGAAAATTCTCAAATCAATATAGTTCAGGAGAAACCAACTATAGGTATGTTGAATTTTAACAAATTAATCTTCAACAACTACCTCTCTGAATAGTTAAGGCTCTGTGGACCTTTCTGAGTAACTTCATTTACTCACAGAAAACATTTGTACAATTTTTCAACTTTTTTCAGACATACTTTAAAAATCTGGCCTTTCATTTATCAAATTAGTTGTTCTTGTTTCAGGTTCATCTGTGAGTCGCCTAAAGGGTGTGAATAAAATTAGAGCCTCTCTTCCTGAAGATAGAAAGATCACACAAGCCCTCATGCAACAAAGGGCTCTAAGGTAGGGTTGATTGATTTTTAGTGAGCCACTTTTCTGCAGTATTTGTCTTTAATTCCATATAAATTCCTTACAGATTGTATAATCAACTTGCTGAAGTGAAACAACAAAATGAAGAGAAAACAAAGCAAGAAGCTTATGCCCAAAACAGAGCAAGGGCAAGAGAATTTCATAAGGTGAGCAGGATTGGGGGTGGGGGGTGCAGCTCCAATTTTTCAAGCTGAAGGTACACAACTGAAACTGCTACATTTTCTTATTCCATCCCACAGAAAACAATAGAGAAACTTCGGGCCAAAAATACATGCTGACTTTCTACAAACAGTGTAAAAAGAGTTGTTTTTTTAAATTATGGCACTCGGCAAAATTATTTATATTGTTTAAGTCAATAAATTTTTATTCAAGGAATTTCACATGTGATTCCCTCCACTGTTCTTCAAAGGCTGGAGTCTTTGAAGATTTACCTTCAAGATAGCCCTGAAGAAGAGAAACTTCAGTTAAATCTGAGACATTTACTTTCTCACATCAACAATCATGGATTATGTCATAATGCAGAGTGGCTAAGTCTTGTACCTCTCCTCAGGAAAACATAGCACTATTTAGTGTTATAGCATCCTACAGAGAACTTCAATATTTGGTCACAGCGTTAAGAGCTCTTGGTTTCAAAACTCCATAAGCCCTCTTTGAAATGACCAGTACAGTGTCTTTTCTAATGTGTACGTACCTTTTAAATAGAACAGATCCTCAGTCCATAGTTGTCCTGTCAGCCCTACATGACAATAATATAAAAGTTTACATTTCCAGAGTTGATCATATAATGAAACAAACCACCTCGTTATTATTAGCTATCCAGAAGGGCTACAATAATGAGCTAGACAAAGCACATCTATAAGGCGCAAGGGATCTGGGCGTGCACCGTGGTCAGTGAGAATGCATCTGGTGTAAAATCTCACTGGTTGCCTATTTCACAGATACTATATAATCACATGCTGCTTGCCTTGTATTTCTACCTGGACAGTGCTCATCTAGGCAATGGACGTAAAACAATAGTCTAATAAAGGGTTAAAATAAAGTGTTCCCAATAGGCTGATTGCTAACAAAGTAGCAGATTGAAAACCTAGTGGGAAGTTTTTTTATGGTCATGTCCACAGCAAATGAGAAACTGCATTCTAAGAGCCTTGGTAATGACCATTTATACCCTTGGGCAAATAATTGTTTTTATCTTACCAGAAGTTACTTACCACAATTCTTTTTCTTTTATCTCCACTTGAATATGGACATACTAAAGAAAACTTAAATTCCCCACCTAGGGAAAAATGTCTTGAGTTTGCATAGGTTCCAAAGTATCCTAAAACACAGTACCCACCTGTTATATATAAAATATATTTTAAAATTAAGGCTGAACGATCCTACTTCCATTCATACGTTAATCTGCTCTATGATCACAAACACCTCAGAGAGCTATTTTCAAACATGCACATTTCAGGTAACTTTTACCTTAAAGCCTGTATAACGTTCTCATCTGGACTGATGTTCAGAAAGGCTATTTTCATTCAGCCCACTCAGAGCAGTTGAACATTTTGCCCATCATCATAACATCATATATCCTTGATAACCAGTGTGAACGCCTACCAACATAGTAAAATCTAGTCGTGATAAATCAACTACTAGACTTGGTTGCAGTAGGATTATTAGATAAATATGTGTAATAACTAATGTTGAAATAAGTTTTGTAAAAAACTGTTCAACAATATACCCTGCATAGCCTTTGAGATAACTTACCAACAATCTTTGGGATCTAATTTCTTCAAGCAGGTTACTTGAGGGTCCTAAAAGTTGAATTGTAGAAAGTACATTGGTATTTTTTGACACATGATCTAATACAGTCATGCACCACATAACGTTGCAGTCAACAATGGACTGCATATAGAACAGTTTCCATAAGATTATAATGAAGCTGAAAACTTCCTGTTGCCTAGTGACCTAACACATTGTGGTGATGCAAGCACAGGCAAACCTGTACTGCCAGTCATATAAAAATATAGCACATACAATTATGTGCAATACTTGACACTTTCATCTATATTATACTTCTTAGAATATGCTTCCCCCAACTTATAAAAACATTAACTGTAAAACAGCCTCAGACCGGTCCTTCACAAGGTATTCCATAGGACATTATCATAGGAGATTGACAGCCCCATGTGTGTTACTGCCCCTGAAGACCTTCCAGTGAGACAAGACGTGGAGGTGGAAGACAGTGATATTGATGATCCTGACCTCGTATAGGCCTGTGTAAAAGGATCCCTGCCATTAAGTGATGCATAACTATATATTATTCTTTATTCATCTCTAATATTGGAAAGTCAACATTTTTCTTATACATATTTCCACTCATAAGCTGTGCAAAGTGTTACAGGTCTCATTGTCACCACGGCAATACATATACTGTGATGGAAGCATAACCTGTGTCAATTTAGCCACATTAACAATTTTTGGACACTATAATCAACAGTGCCCATTCTCATCTAGAATGAGGCTTTGTAAAAGTTCCTTTCAAGATTATACACACCATGAAACTGGCAATACTAACAACAGGGAGAAGCAAGCAGCTAGAAAGGAATAAATAAAAAAACTTACATTTTTAGAATCGATGGATCTGCCTGGTTCTCAATTTGACACCCTAGAAAAAGAAGCATTAGTTACTATTGAAGACTACATCAACCTAAGCAATGAGAAAACTATAGAAATACTGTATCAATAGAAATACCAGGTTTAACATGCACAAAGCCAAGAAAACCAACGATGCCAGATACTTGAATTTCTATGGCACTGACCTTTGAACATCCCAGCAGGAGTAAACTGCTGAATGCAGATACCATGCAGTGCAATTATGACTTAAGTGTCCCAAGTTTGCAATGCTGCTGACAAATACTAAATTCAAATTCTAAATACAATAAATTAATTCAATACTAAATACAAATTCTAAAATTCAAGTTCCTGATAATAGTTACAATAATTTGACCTTTATTCCTAATTATCATTCTAATCAGCAAACTATTAACTGCATTTTAAACTATAATCCTAGTCATTATCTTTGCCTAATCTCTATATATAACTTACATATGGAAGTATCAAGTCAAATCTCTGTAAGACTGCACTAAAAATGTCAACATCACTGTTGCTCAGATTGCCAATTTATTACGCAAAATCCCTTTAAAGCAATTCAATATCCCTATTGAATCAACATATTCAGGTATACATATTAGGATGAACCATTCAGTCTTGTCATTTTTCATTCTATACAAAAATACATACATGGTGGCAAATAATTTTGCCAAGATCTTTTATACCAAAAATAAAAAAAACTTCTGGTTAAAATACTGGGATGCTATACTCACTTTACACATTTCTCATAACTTTTGAGTCCTTGGCAAATTAATATAAATTAAATATTTCACTTACCTCTTGGAAAAATGAATGTGATCAAATCATATTAGTTCCTACAGAGAAAGTACCAAGATTTAGAAAGGCTGCCTTAAGTATTTCCAGTTGCTATAAAAACTAAAACACAAATCTAAGTTTAATATCCAGAATTATATGTATTATAAATCCAGCTCTGTCAGAATTAAGTTTTAGTTCATGTCTGTATCATTCAGCAGTTGAACAGTTAAATTCATCATCTGAACTGTAATTGTATTCTCAAAAGATTATATTGTCACCAATTAAAACTCACCTAAAACCATCACACTCAATAGTACAGATCAGTGGGATATGCCAAAACCTAAAGTAAAAACAAATTATTAGGTCTTTCATACTTTTAGCGACTGTCTTGTAGTTCCTTCCCACAGATCTAACAAATAGTCCTGTGAGTAAAGCAAAACCACAAAGTTACTCTATGAGGCGTTTCCAACGATGTGTGGCTACAGAAAAAGCCCCACCGGGATAGACCTCAACCATTGTGTATAATTTTTTAAATATATAAACAACACTAAGACTCCATAGGAAAGCGATTATTAGCAAGAACTATCATGTGCTCCAGAATGTTGAAAAGTGCAAAAATAGTGAAGAATGAAAAATTTCCTACCATTTTAATCACAAGGTTAAGGATTTTCACCAAGCTGCTTAGGAGCCAGAGTAGACTAATGAAAATATGGAGAGGACCATCAAGTAGGTACTTCAGATGAACCAAAGAAAAAGAAGTATAAATTGTAGTCTGATTCTTATGAACTTAAATACTGCAATATAGGATGTTGTTTTCCCTATTAAATTCACAGGTTTCAGCAAATATGTTAACTGAATTCTTTCCTCAGAGTTGAAGAACTACATAAGAATATTATCTCCTTGGTTATATGACATCAAGTATAAAACAGGAGAATAATCTGGCTGCAAATTATGACCGGCATTGTTAAGGATAAAGCAAATTTTAATTAAACTTTGTCATTCAAATTTATAAAAACTTATGACTTGTGTAGTCGTTTCATTATTCTACTTAATCTTCTTGCATTATATTATTAAATCTTCTGCCTCATTTTAGATTATGCATCAATTCAACATGTTGTATGCCTCAAATGGGAAATCCAAGGTCCTGATTATTGCTATAGGCTAACAAATTTGGGACTGTCTAATTTTGCAAGGAAACTGAAGGTGCTACCACAGCACTATACAATATATGAATCTAAGATTACTTTTTAGACATAAATATAATTAGAATTTTATTTTTTGTAGAGACGGGGTCTCGCTATGTTTCCCAGGCTCGTCTCCAACTCCTGGGCCTCAAGCAATCCTCCTGCCTGGCCCATAATTGGAATTTAAAGCCACAAATGTCTCAATAAAATGTAACCTGTAAGAGGTTTATATCTGACAATTTACTACTTAATACATATAAACAAATGTGATCCAAAAACTCACTTTAAGACATACCTTCAACTCCAGACATCATGTTCTCAAGATAAAGGCCTTTAAAAAAATAAAGAAGCCATTTTGATATGTCAACATGAAATTAGAATACTAAATTAATTCAGCTGAGATTTCTCTCATGTCCTATGCTTTTTTTTTTTAATTTAGAGACAGGGTCTTGCTCTGTCACCCAGGCTAGAGTAGAGTGGCTTAATCATAGCTCACTGTAACCTTGAAGTCCTGGACTCAAAGCAATTCTCTCTCAAAGCCTCAATCTCCTGAGTAGCTAGGACAAGCACACCTCACTTTTTTGTGTGTGTGGAGACAGAGTGTATGGCTATGTTGCCCAGGTTGGTCTCTAACTCCTGGCCTCGAGATTCTCCCACCTAGGCCTCTCAAGAGTGCTAGGATTTCAGGCATGAGCCACCATGCCCGGCCAACCCCTATCACTCTAAATTCTCATAATATTCCTACTTTTATGTATCAAAACTCATACTAAACAATGAGTTCTGGGTTGCAAAAGAGGATTTACTTTTTGCACCTGTCTGTCAGTCTTTGTCCACAAGTTAGACAAAAACAAACACAAGTGCTGTGACCAGAGTAGTCTAGTCTACAGTGGTGATCAAATAAAATGGTAGTTGAAAACAGTACTAAAAGTATTCTAGGTATTTGGAAAGGGAAAATTAAGTTCTTACTACAACACTAAACATCTGACCGGTCACATGTGGCTGAATAAAGTTGGCTATAACGTTTCAGGTACCCTAAAAAAGGTGGTTGGTTATAATTTTATCTAAGATTTTATTTTCACAATGAAAATCTCTGCACTTCATTGTTTGAGTGCTCATATGACATCTGTAAACTCAAAAAACAAGAATTGGCAAAAACATCAGGATCTTCTGTTTATTATTCAGAAAGTGATAATTTCTCAGGTTTTTCTATGTTTTTTTCCTGGTGTTTACAATGTTTTTTCCTAATAATTACTTCTCATTCTTTAGGAGTTTCTTTCACAAACTTCTTCACAGGTATTTTTTGTTCCTTAGAGTATTCTTGGTTAAAGAATTTCTTCGCCACCAGGCCAGTGTATATATTCACATTTATCTGTAGTTATTTCTTTCTATAAAAAGTCACTTCTCTGTATCATTTACCTTCTTTGATAGGTATGTTCCTGTCTCCGTGGTGTCCTCTGTCCAATACTTTTGGCCTTTGTAGCTCTCTTCTTAGACAAAGCAGCTTCTTCAGTACTATTCTCTTGTTCTACATATACATTAATCTTCCTTGGGAAATCAGAACTTATTATGAAAGAACTATCTGCCTGCATTAAAAAAAAAAAATCACTATTAAGCAATAACTCAAGTGGTTTAGCAATTACAGTCAGCTGAGTGCTAGCTCTTCAAATAACCTAGAGACTACATTTAAATATTAAAAATCCAAATTAACATCTGCATATTTTCTCATTTGATATCCTAACTACCAATATCACATATTAAAATGTTATTAAAGTAGTGAAAAGCCCATGTTCTCATTATCAAGTATCCAAAAAGTTAGTATTTTTATTCTTGCATCTCCTGCATTAAACTTATTGAGCTTTTCAAAAATTAAACGGAGTGTAAGACAAAAACTACGGAATTCCTCCTGTAGTCACTCCTGGCTTCCCACAATGAAATAGGAAAAAAATAAGTCACTTACTCCCAATTTGATATCACATTCATCACATTCAGTATGTGTTGCATCCTCATCCTCTGCTCTGTAACATTAAGATATGTCACTTAGATAACAAAAACCTTCTATGACCTAATTATTTATACATTCTGCTGTGACATACAACTGAATCAATACAAGGTCAAGGCAAACACCAAATACAGGATCCTGGATATCTTGTTTGTCAAGCTTAGCCAATGATAATCATCCCAACTGTCCTTTTCTGTATTCACAAAAGTATTAAATGATGACAAAATATGGAGCAATTAACATTAAAATTTAGTTTAAAAATCTACGACCAAAGTAATTTCATGTCATTCAACTTACGCTGATTCTTCAATAGGAGAAATGGATCCGTCATCGTCCAAATATTTATATCTACGACTATCAAAATCTTCTTTTTCTAAATCTTCACCAACATCCATTTGTTTCAATGATTCTTTAAGGTGGTGTTCATACTTCAGTTTTTCAATGTAGTTGAAAAATCCTCTCGCAACAGCTTGCTATATATTAAAAACACAGTATTTTATGTCATTGCCTTGCAAAATTAAGATTTTTTCATGACTCAGCAGATGCCTATGTTCAAAAATGGCCACAAACCCCCTACTAAAGAATGAATTAGCTATCTTGATTTTACTATGCTGCATTTGTGGACAATTCCTGATTGTAGAAGAAGTTCATATAGCAGTTATCAAACTTACCAAGGGTGCTACCATGAAGCACAAATCTTGTCATGTTTTGGAATTACTAAAGGCATTTTAAATGTAAAGATAACAATTTCTAATGTTTATTATAATCACTGTAAACTTAACAGATCAACAAATACTAATCCTCTTAAACTACAGGTTCTGGCAAGGGACCATAAATTAACTATACATTCATTCAAGATCAAAATCTCAAATATTTGATGAGCCTACTGCTAAGTATTTGGGTATTTATCAGGTAATTCTGTCAGAAACAGCTAGGCTTTAAGAAAATATCTACTGAACATGAATGGCATGTGTGGGTTTAACTTAGGTTAGTGCAAAAAACAATTGAGTCATATGAGCTCCAGGGTTATGTTTAAAGAGCAGAAATAGGATGAAATCAAGGGATTTTACATAAATAGCCCTGGAGCACTATTCTTTAAATTCAAAGGTATATTCACTGAAGAGATTCACCAATGAAGATTCCACCCAGAAACCCCCAAGTGAAACGTGACGTGAAGGATGGGATAGACTTTAGGTAGAAGTCCGTAAAGTATATATTTTTTTAATCACAAATTGGGAAGAACTGGACCAAGTCAACAATTCTCAAAGTGGCCAAAAAACCCTAAGACATTTTAGCTATGAGTATCTATATATATAATATACTGACTCACCTCAAAAGTTAAAATTTTCCTCCAAGGTAATGGTTTTCTGTCATTCTCTGATTCCAAAAACGGGAACCCAGGTCCTTTGTCTTTAAATAGTTTCCTATCTATTTGTGAATTTCTAGTGTTTTTGCTTCCTTTTGGTCTTCCCCTTTGTCTTCCTGTTGGTTTGTATTTCTTCTTTTTACGTTTATGTTTCCTATTCTTGAATCTATCAAAAATAGCTTTTAAAGTCACTGGTTCTAGAGATGAGTCACTTGATGAATCTCTTGCTTGAACACTTTCAGGCAAATGAACAAATTTTCTGATGGGGTTTCTTTGCCTCCGTTTAGGTGAGTAAGGAACACACTGCGTTTTAAATAAGCTGCTACCAGAAGAGTTATCACTAGAAAAATGGGAAAAATTAATTTCTTCTTTTTCTCTTATTGAACTTATTACTAGAAATAACCAATCCAAATGTACATTTCCTCTAGGACTAATGTAACAAAACATACTCAGAATAAACATTAAAAAAAAAAAATGGGCTCAGTAGCAGCCAGCCATTGAGGCCACCCAATCTAAAATGACCCATAATCTCATAGCACTTATTAAAAAATAAAATTTTACTTTCAAGATAAAATGTAATCTCCACAAAAGCTGTTTGTTTCCAGACCGGGTGAGTGTGGAAAAAAAAAGCTGTTTCCCTGCTAAAAAGCCTCCACTAAATAAAACAAATACAGCCCACTAGACATAAATAGGACAATTAAGTCTGGAAGATAGATACCAAACTGACCCAAATAATACTGTTTCCCTAAGCTAAGAATGTGCTCCACTATAATATATTCAGACTTTGAATTAGAAGTATTTGCAACAATACTATTATTTCAATCTATATAATTAGATAAGCCTGGAAGATCAGTGTAATCTGGTCTTCCTTCTTTCCCAAATCCTGAAAATTACTTTACTACCACCCATTAGATGTAATTTATATTTTCCTGTAAATCCAAAAAAAAATACAGTAAATACTATTGAATCTACTCAGTTCTCCAGTAAAAATCCACTCACCTTTGATGTTCAGTTTCCACAGCTGAATCCAATCTCATATAATCAAGAGAATCCATTCCTGAGTTATCCATCACTTGCTCTTTGCTTTAATCAGTTTTCTGAAATTATGGAAATTTGGTAAATGTGATATAGCCTCCCTGAACAAATAAATGCTGATACATACAACTATTATTTACTAGAAAGTTCAACAGAGACTATGCCACCATTAATGGGGAATTAGGCAAAATCATTTACCAGGCTTTTAAGCTTTTCTAGAACAGTCCATTTAAGATCAATTTCTTTAAGAAAAAAAAACTCTACAAACTGCATTCACAGGTTCTTTCAGTTTTTACACTCTAGAACTATTCAATGCAACAAGATTCCAGAAAAGTACTCATTTCCAACAAAAGTGATCTTTTAAGTAAAAAATGGTTTTATCATTAGCCACATACTAATGTACAATTATCAATACAATATTAACATACAATGGCCAAAAAGTCATTTTCCAAAATCAAAGGGAACTTCCAAGAAAAACTTTTATATAGAAAACTACAAGGCAAAGCGTGCCCTTTGTAGACCAGGAAAAGCATCTCCATTTAAGAGACAATTTAATAACTCACGGTTGGGAGTTATCACCTCCTTCCCATTTATTCCCAATTCATCTAAGTAAGTTCAGTAACTGTCTTCCTTGTCACATCTTTGCCATTAAAGGTGCAAATTCAGAGTTCTGAATTCTAACCTTTTCGATTACAACCTAAAACAAACTACAATAACTCTTTTTGTCTTCATCTCCATTAAAGTATATAGCAATTAAGTCAGTAAGAACAAAAATTAAAGATAACTACTTATTTCACTATTGTATCTCCCTTGGTTATTCTTTTCTTTTTGAATTGTTTTATTTAGCCATACTTGTGAATGATGAGTCATGACAAATCCTAAGACAAACTACCAAAATATTTCAAACATAGGAAGACAATAAGATCACTAAGATCTCAAATTTGTGAAATGCCCAATGGACCCATATTGTACGTCCAATTTTGAATCAAAAGCATAGTTTATTGTATCTCAAACAAGAAACAGTATAATTAATCAAAGTATGCGCCTAAACTATCAACACAGTTTTGCCATCTTGACGGTAGCTTGTTTATGCCAGCATCGAAGAAGCCTGGAGAGCGAGTGGCAATGAAATCGCAAAAGGCGTTTTCCACAGCTTGTTGACAATTGAGTATTTTTCCTTGCAAGAAGTGGTCCAAAGCCTGGAAGAAGTGGTAGTCAGTTGGTGCAAGGTCTGGAGAATATGGTGGATGACAGAGAGTTTCCAAGTCCAGCTGTTGTAGCTTGAGAAGCGTTGTTTGCGTGACATGTGGTCGAGAGTTGTCTTGCAAGAGGATTGGCCTGTCTCTGTCAACCAATCTCGGCTGCTTAATGGCAAGCATCCTCATCATTTCGTCCAGTTGGTTGCAGTAGACATCCGCTGTGAGTGACTGACCAGGTTTCATGAAGCTGTAGTGGATAACACCAGCACTGGACCACCAAACAGACACCATTAGCTTTTTTTGATGAATGTTTGGTTTTGGACTGTGTTTCCGCACTTCCTCTTTATCCAACCATTGTGCAGAACGCTTGCGATTGTCAAAAAGAAGCCATTTTTCATCACATGTGACAATACGGTGTAGAAATGGTTTACCTTTATGTCGTGAAAGCAAAGAAAGGCAAGCTTCCAGACGGCTTCTTTTCTGATGCTCATTTAATTCATGTGGAACCCATCTATCCAGCTTCTTTACCTTGCCAATTTGTCTCAAATGGTCCAGTATTGTTGGAATAGCAACATCAAACCTTGCTGCTAAATCACACGTAGGCTGATATGGATTCGCTTCTACTATAGCTTTCAGCTCATCATTATCCACCTTGGTCTCAGGTCGCCCACGTGGCTCATTTTCAAGATTAAAATCACCAGAGCGGAACTTCTCAAACCACAGACATACTGTGTATTCATTAGCGACATCCTTCCCAAACACTTCATTGATATTTTGAGCTGTCTGTGCTGCACTGGTTCCGCAACGGAACTCATATTCGAAAATAACACGAATTTTTGACTTATCCATGGATTCACAAAAATTGCTCTAAAAAATTTGAAAGATAATCACAAGCGAAAACGTGCGTTTGAGAGACTGAGGATGTACCTTCACAATAAAGATAAAACAAGAAGTGTCAAAGTGAAATGTCAGAGATATCAACTGTCAAACTTAGTACTTAAGGAAATCGGACATTTCATACTTAATCTAATACTTTCCTGGGATGTTTTATTACTTTTCTTAAATGAAAAAGTCTAAGAACAAAGTTCCTAAATATCAACTGCTTAAAAACAAAATTCAACAATTTGACCCAATGGCATTAATGGTATACCGTCGTTAGATTTTTTTTTTTTTTAAATAGAGGATCACCTCTATTAAAACAAAGCTAGCTCAAAAATGACTTTTTCGGAACCAGTTTGTAAGGAATTCCTCCTTACTTGTCGCTTTCTATTCTGAGATTCCGCGATTTTTAGAGGCCACGTGGCCAGACAGAGGCACTTTACGGGAGCTAACATAGACTACGTGGGTGACCTTGGGCAAGTCTCTCTGGGAAACACCTAACCTCACGCAAGGAAAAAGCAGCCAACAATGGTTACCTCACTTACGAAGACTGAATCAGAAAACATTTAACTTGTCCAGAATACACTTTAACATCTACGTCTCAGACACAAAGAACCACGCCCACATCATAATCGCGTCTATACGGGCCTCAGTTCCACGATGCCCAGAGGAGCCCACAACCACGAGCTCTCCCCCATCACGGCCGACTTCCGAAGCCCGATCCTCAGAGCAACGCGGGAGAAACCTGCACCAGTAACCCCTGCCCTGCCCCGCCCGCCAGGCACAGGCGGCCATGTTCTCTCCGCTACCTACCCAGAACGGCAGACTGCTCGCACCAAGAGCCGCCTCAGCGCGGGCCTCAGCTGCGCACTTACTGCCCACAACACAGGCCTCGGCCCAGGACCCCCGACTGCCTTGGTGTGTGAGTCCCTGGGGGTGTGCACCCATCACCCTCCCGACCGCAAGCCCCCAACACTCCAAAAACCTCCTACCTCCTCCAACTGCGCAGAGGAAAAGGACAGGCCGCTCTCGGGACCCAGCTAAGAGTAGAGCTGAAATCTCGCGTTACAACCTAGCTCCCGGGAAAAGGCGAGCGGTGGGAGGAGACGGGACGCTGGGGCGCCATTTTGACCGCCGCGCGGGGAGGCGTGGTTAAAGTGGGCGGGGCCTCGGCCTGATCGCCTAAAAGGGTAGGAGTTGCCTGAGGCACAGGTCGGGTTTTGGGTGTGGGCTTCCAGGACCCGCTGGGTGAGTGGAGTAGCCAGGAGCGTGTTGGCAAACAGCAAAAAGAAATTGTGAGGTCCAGCGAGCGGAATGGGTGTGAACTGCCAGGAAGCAGCCTGTCAGCCTGGTTTGTTTCCGGTGGTCTCGCATTTGCTGACCTTTCGTCTGGCTTTCTAAAGCCTGGTCCCGGGTGTGTGTGGGGGGGGTGTTTGGTCATAGTCTGCCTACTTTTGCCTTCAAGAATCTCTTCTGTGTTAAAATATTGGCGAATGCTCATACTTTGACCGTGACTCCAAATTCGTAACCTTTGTACTGTAGGCCGGTGTCATTACATAGCACACCCAGTTGTCTTCCCCACCTTTGGACTTGTTTTGGTAGCTCAGCCTTTCGCTCTGAGCTAAGGACCTGCCTCCCAGGAGTTGATTAACAAATCACAAGAGAAACCAGCCGGAGGTTTTTTCTTCCAGAGTTTGTGTAAATTAGTTTAGTTTTGATGGGGTTTTTCCCCAAAATAATTTTAAAAAGGAATGAACTTGTTTGATTTTTTTCTGCTTTCAGAACTCTTTTATCATATGATAAACCAGTAAATTTGTCTAGTTTGAATTTATAGTTAACGTCATTTTCATTTTTTCAGAGTTTATATGAGACCCTTTCTAACTCCTTTCTTCTATCACTTTAACTCCAAACTCTTCACACCTCCAATACACACATAAACACGTACATGCACATACTGCCACTCTGCCTTATATGCTGTTGGCCTGCCTGGAGTTCACATTTCTAAACCAGTTATTCAAGCTGCAGCCTCTCAGGGTTGGACTTTGTTTCTATTTTGAAGGGGGCATAAAACAAACAAGCACAAACAACTCACCTTCTTTTTGAGATAGTAAAGGGTATAAAATTAAGATTATGTTTGAATTTTAACTTGGGTCCTTATTCCTACTGCAAGCAAAAATATCTAAAGTGCTTTTTTTATCCTCATTATAAATGAATTAGTAGTCCTTGTGCAGATTTTGAATGTTCATAAATAAGTTAGTACCTGCTGGTTGCCTTATAAAGAATGTGATAAAATGTTAACATTTGGGAAAGCTGGGTGAAGAGTATACAGGAATTATTTGTATGTAATATCTGTCAATCCGAAATTATTTCAAAATAAAAAGTTAAAATGCCTCATTCCTGAACAATTATAGCGTATTCAACTCAAAACTATATTTAAGATAATTGGGCTGGGCACAGTGGCTCACACCTGTAATCCTAGTAGCCGGGTCTGGTGGTGCTCGCCTGTAGTCCCAGCTAATCAGGAGGCTGAGGCAGGAGGATTGCTTGAGCCCAGGAGTTTGAGGTTGCTGTGAGTTAGGCTGACGCCACAGCACTCTAGCTCAGGCAACAAAGCAAGACTCTGTCTCAAAAAAAAAAGATAATTGAAGTATGATTATATAGGATTTTGGCCCCATTACCAACAGTTATTTATGTTTTATTTGGGAGATCAGATTATATATATTGAATAATTAAAGAACAATAAAAACTGGCATTTGATAAAGTACTACAGTAAATGTCAAATCCTAAATGTATGCAATAGCATGTTTGTAGAGGATATGTTGGAAAGTATCATCAAAACTAGAAACCCAGTTTCTAAGAAACCTGTGACTCCTTGGAAAATTTTTTAGAAAAATGTTTTTGGAAGAATATTTCAAATAATGCTGACAGAGCACCTTTCACTTGCCAAATAAACGTGTTAAATCCAGAGACAATTCAGATTAATGAGATGTTCTACTAACAATTTCAATAACTCCAACAATGCTCTTTGAAACGGCCCTAAGAGTTTTGTCTGTATTCCTTGTTGTGATTGGCCTGGAGTGGGATTCCCCACCTGCCTCATGTTACTTTTGTTTCCTCTGCCTTCACTTTATTTATCTCCCTCTGCTTACACACTTCATCAACTGAACACTTGAGGTAAGATACTAAACTCTGTGTATGTATACCTACTTATTGTAAAGTATACTTAGCATGTATTTTTTAAATATCAAATTATAATTGGCTAGATTATCAGAATAATGGAACATTAAAGCTATTTACCAAGAAAGCATTTTTTTTTAATGAAAATAAAAGTTTGAAAAGAAAAAAAAAAAAAAGAAAAAAACAAAGACAAGGAGAAAAAAGAAAGAAAAGTTTGAATTTCAAAAGCTAATCATTCCATAGAAGTTTCCATTCCTATTAGTAAGTTAAATTTTCTATTGTAAAAGTAATAGTCTAAGAAACTTGTTTAATTTTTAGCCAAAATGTCAAATATAGAGTAGAAAACACAAATTATTATAGAAATACTTGAGAGTCCTATGCATACTGTTATCTACAACAACTTAAACATTTATTCATAAACCTTACTAAGTACCTTTTGCTTTAAGACCTATATTCCTTATACCAACCATTAGAAAATTCCATGTTGAATCCAGATATATGACTAAAGAAAATGAATTGTATGTGCCTGTAACCTCAGCCATTGGGGAGGCTGAGGCGGGAGGATCCCCTGAGCTCAGGAGTTTGTGACCAGCCTGGGCAGAATAGAGAGATCACATATCAAAGGAAAAAAAAAACCTAAATGCCCTTTTGCCCTCTTTATATGACTGAACTCTTAATGTTCACTTCCAGAGCAGCAGCTGTTCATGCTTGGTACACTGTGAACTCTTGTGATAACTGACCAAGAATAGCCTTATTTGTACAACCTCCTAAAGAAGAAAAAAATGGCTTTTGCTGAGTTTTCTTTCCATGTGCCAAGTCTAGAGGAGCTTGCTGGAGGTAAAGTTAATATTAACTGTTGATTTTTAAATATTATTCTAAGAAAAAATTTTTTAAGATTCTAAGATATATTTATGTCTATTTATCTTTTAATATATCTTATAAAATAATACTTTTGATACAGAATTCATTTTCCATTTCAGTATGTTCTGTACTGTTTTTACTGACAAAGTCTAAAATTCTGTCCCTCCAAAAAAACTAAACTCACCATTTGTAGATTCTTGATGATACCAATTTTACAGAATGAAAATGACTACTACAGTAATCTGATATTTAAGTATGTGTAATGCCCAAAGAGTTGCACAATTTTGCTTTAACTTTTCATCAGTTACAATAGTCTTTAAATACATAACCTACTATTGTATATTAATCATGTTCCCAATGTACCACTTTTTCTCCCTCTCTCCCTATGACAGACTGCCAGTGAACTTGGCTAGATTTCTGTGTATATTTTTTTGTGTTTTACCTGTTCAAACAAGAATTTAAGGGACCTTCCCAAGATAAATTAAAAGGAGGGAAGATAGATTTTAAAAAGGAAAACAAAAATAGGGACATGAAATGAAGCCAGGAGGCCGAGACAGGAGGATCGCTTGAGGCCAGAAGTTTGAGACCAGCCCGGGCCACATAGCGAGACCCTGTCTCTACAAAAAATTTTTTTCAAAATTAGCCCGGTGTGGTGGCACACGCCTGTAGTCCCAGTTACTCAGGAGGCTGAGGAGGGAGGATAACTTGAGCCCAGAAGATTGAGGCTGTAGTGAGCTACGATTGTGCCACTGCACTCCAGCCTGGGCAACAGAGCAAGATCCTATCTCTAAAAAAGTAATAAAAAAATTATTGCCAGGAATAGTACTTATCCAAAACTGTCAGAATGCTGACCTTTATTTGATACCCTTCAGGTTCTATTCTGGTGGTAACAATAGACCTTTCCCTTATTTTTCAAAGTGTGTTTTCCTAGTAGTTCCTCTGTCCTGATACGATTAAAGTCAAGAAATGTACTCATTTTTTGCTTTGTTGTGGCTTTCGTCTTATAACCTTCTTATTTTTGTCCTAATTGAATGGTGGCTAGTAAGTAGTCTGTATTGCTAGTATTCTTTGGCCTGTATTTCTTTTCTATCAGTCTTTCTGTCTTCCCTGATATGATAGGACAGCTAGAAATATTCTCTTTGAGTGCCTTTCTAGAACCTATTTTCACTTGTGTGTTTATGTTTCTGTTTTTCTTCTATATGTACGGGATATATTCAGTACAAAATAGAAATGTAATGTAAGTTTTTGGCTTAAAATTTATTTTCTACTTTTACAGAAAAGCTTATAGCAAGAACTTAGTCCCTTTGTAATTGGTAAAAAAAATAGCTTTTGCTATATTTCCACACACTGAATCTTAATTTATATATTCATAAGTTTACAGTCATTAGTCTAGGCAGGGGGATTTTTTAGTCCATTTGGTTTTTGTTCTTATATAGATAAAATATCTGGTATAGAATATCTATATGGCTAGATTTAGGATGACTTCATGTTCTTAGTCTGATTCTAAAAGACTGAACTAATGGCTGACACTATTATCAGAAATTTTGTAAGAACTTTTGATGCTTAAAAGTACCTTACTCTTAGATTTATAACTTTGAGTCTGTGGCACCCTGAATGCAAATCAGATCTTGTCTAATTTATAATTGAGACACCTATGCTTTTTTACATTTTTATTGAGGTATAACATATTTATAGTAAAGTACACTAATCTTAAATGTACAACTTAAATGTTAGCATATGGTTACACCCATGTAACTACCATCCAGATCAAAATATAAAATATTTCCAACATCCCAGAAGGCTCCTTTGTACACCTTCCCAGTCAATGTCTCTACCCCAAGAGGTAACCACTGTTCTGACTTCTGTCACCTTACATCAGTTGCCTGTTTTTGAAATACATAAAATGAAGTCATAGAGTATGTACTCTTCTGTATGTGGCTTCTTTTCCTCAACAGTTTCTGTTATCCTCATTGAAGTTGTTGTATGTGATTGCTTACTTTTTAAACAGTTTAAATGTTTACATTTCACTATGTTTTTGGCATCTCCTCCCCAAAAGGAAGGTGGTCCTCACCTGAGTGGCCTATTTATCTTCCATGTTTAGTAATCACTGTAGATGAGGTGTATGTCTTAGCCTACATTGTATCTTATTATGTCTAATATCTAATTATATTCCTTAGACCATTGCCCCCCCACCTCTTTTTTATCACACAAGTTTAGGTTGGGAGTATGACATGCAGAAAAGTTGAGGGACGATCTGATATGTAGTAGCCAAATTTTTACCTCATGTTAAATTACCTTTTTCCTTGTCTTTATTAGTTATACAGAAGGGACTAAAAGAGAACTTTGCTGATGTCCAGGTCTCTGTAGTTGATTGCCCTGACTTGACTAAGGAACCATTTACCTTTCCTGTAAAAGGTAAGCAGTTTTTGCAATTAGCTTTTGTTTTTCCGTTGTAATATTTTTCTGAAACCAAAATTATTTTTAAGGATCATCTTAAATTATCTACAAATGAAGGCTACTGTCACAACTTTTAGGCTAAATTGTGCTTAATTTCTGTGCTCACTGTTTTTTGATATTGGTCAATTTCATTTTATACCCTGTGGAAAAAGATTGTGTTTTATGTACTTTTGTAATCTTCACAGGTTATATAATAGACCTTCAATAGTCTAGAATCAGTCTGGGCACGGCGGCTCACACTTGTAATCCCAGCACTTTGGGAGGCTGAAGCAGGAGGATTGTTTGAGGTCAGGAGTTTGAGAGCAGCTTGGGCAGCATAGAGATTCCATCTCTACAAAAAAATTTAAAAATTAGCCAGGTGTGGCAGCACGCACCTATAGTCCCAGCTACTTGGGAAGAAGATGAGGCAGGAGGATCACTTAAGCTCAGGCATTGGAGGTTGCAGTGAGCTATGGTGACACCATCGCACTCTAACCATACAACAGAGAGAGCCCTGTCTCAAAAAATAAAAAAAATAAAAAATAAACAACAGGCTAGAATCTTTCATATCACATAAGTTTTGTTTTTAAGTGCTCAAGTGACTCATGGAAACTTACTGTAATTTTTATGTTTTTATTTATTTATTCAAGACAAGAAGGGATCTTAAAAGCCTTGTATTTGAATCATTGATTAAACACTTAGAACCCTTAACAAATTTGCCTGGTCTCAAACTCCTGGCCTCAAGTGATCTTCCCATCTTGGCCTCCCAAAACGCTGGGATTACAGACATGAGCCACGGCCTTTTTAATAGCCATGCTTCCTTCAAATATGAGAGTGATATATTCTCCCTGCTAATTAGTTAATTAAATTAAATGAAAGTCAGAAAACATAGAAGACTACAAGGAAGAAGAAGAAATGGTTAATCTTAATTCTGTCATCCAAAGGGTTATGCTTTGAAAAAGAGTTTGGTCAATAATTTGTGAGTTTTTAAATTGCAGTACTGGAAGCCAGATACATATATATGTATATATATGATCTTTCATAAACATAGTTAGGTACTTTCTATATGAACTAGTCTTACTAAGGTCACCCATGACTTTGGTATGTTTATTAGTATTATTTCATCTCTCTACATATTTCATACTATTTGGCCATTGCTGCCTGACATTCTCCCCTTGGTTCTGTCTCTCTCCATGGTTCACCTCTTTTTCCTTGATGCCTTTCCTACCTCTTTATTCCTCAGTTTTCCTGGTTCCTTTCCTTTTCTGACAGGCTCTTAAATATTGATGTTTTCCAGAATTCTTTCCTCAGCCTCCTCTTATTTTGTATAATTTCTCTGGGTTTTTCCATCTACTCTTGTGATGTTAATTACTACCTGGATACAACAACTTTGAAATCTGTACATCTCACCAAGCTCTCTTTTTCTTAGCTGAAGATGAGTATTTCCAGCTGCCTATAGGCCATCTCCACATGTATATATTAATAGATATGCTAAGGACAACTTGAGGTCAACATGTCTAAAATTTAACTCATTACTTCACCATAATTGCCTATTCTCCTTTCTTTCTTTTTTAAATTTCCTCTTTGCCATCTCTGTAGTCACCATTACTTATCTTTTCCCTGCACTGCTAAAAGAGTCCCCTAATAGTTTCTCTAAACTTCAGTGTCACTATCACTTATGAGAAAGTCTTATCCATGAGTAATTTCTGCTGATTCCATGGAAAATATTTCCAAAATCCCCAATTACTAAGGGAAGTTATTAGAGTTTTGTACATCTACCCTCTGCATAGCCAAAAAAATAGAGCAATTATATCTACTTTACTATGTATAATAATATGTTAGCATGAAACTAACAAGACCACTTTTTCTCAAACAAAAGGTAAAGTGCCTTTTCCCAAATTATGTCTAGCTGTACCTGTGATGTTAATTAAAAATGTAAGTAGAGGCCAGGTACAGTGGCTCACACCTGTAACCCCTAGCACTTTGGGAGGCCAAGGCAGGAGGGTTGCTTGAGGTCAGGAGTTCAAGACCAGCCTGAGCAATAGCAAGACACCGTCTCTACAGAAACATAGAAAAATAGCCAGGCATAGTGGTGCGCACCTGTAGCCCCACCTACTTGGGAAGCTAAGGCAGGAGAATCACTTGAGCCCAGGAGTTTGAGGTTACAGTGAGCTATGATGATGCCACTGCACTCTAGTTTGGGTGACACAGTGAGACCCTGTCTCAAAAAAAAAAAAACATATATATATTAAAAAAAATAGAAAATTCTTAGCATTTAAAGTTATCTCTAATTACTTGTCATTTTTATAAACAGCCTTGATAATAAGCAACTTTGACAAGAGGATTTCCCAATGTGGATCTAAGAACTTATATTCTACCAGAGCAAAATATTTTAAATTAAAAAACAATTTTAGCCAAAAAAAAAAAAATCCACACCAAAACAGATTTTTTAAGGTATAAGGCATTACAGACTAATTCTAGAAACCTCACCCAATGCAAACTTTGGCCCTAATTCTAACCCTTGCCCTATCATCAACTTCATTATGCCTTTATGCCTCCAACTATATCAAGTCATGCTTGGTTATGATATTAGAAACACAGGTAGTTAAAATAGGACAGGGGTACTAGCTACTTAAGTCTTCCAACCCCTGCTATTGGTAAAACTCTTTATGAGAATAGAGAAATTAATAAATAATTTAACTCGAATTAGTGTCTTCTGGCATTTTATACTTAAATTAGATGTTTTCCTATTTTTAAGATGGCTTGTATTTTTTTAGGCATCTGTGGGAAAACTAGAATTGCAGAAGTAGGAGGTGTGCCTTACTTATTGCCTCTTGTAAACCAAAAAAAAGTAAGTGTGCTTTTACTCTTCATATTCACATGAAGATTGTAGAAGTTGGATTGATTCCTTTGTTTATTATTAGAAGACCCATTGATCAATGTGGCAAGGAAGTGCTAATGGACTCAGTATTATTAATAGAAAGTAAACCAGGAAGTTTGCATAAGTTATAATTTAAATAATATTTTTTCCTCATTTATAGGTTTATGATCTGAATAAAATTGCAAAAGAAGTCAAGTTGCCTGGAGCTTTTATTCTTGGAGCAGGGGCAGGTCCATTTCAGACTCTTGGGTTCAATTCTGAGGTCAGCATATATATATTTTTTTTCTTTTCTACCCCCCAAAGCGTATGTAGTATAATTATTTTATTTTATGGATTTGACATTTGGTTTGTCTTTTTCCTTTTACTGCCAAAAAACCTACTTTCTGAGTGAATTGTAAATGGTTGATAATCATATCACTCTACAGATAAGATCCTGTCTGATACAGATTTGGTCTATAGCACATGCTCTAACTGGTCCAACTGTAATAGAGTACTGACCTCTAGGTTCAGATTTTCTTAGGGTATAGGTTCAGCCTTAGATAAATCCAAGGTCCTGGGTATTCTGCTGAAGGCATTGAATTATAAAAGGTTTTTATCTTTATACATCATAGGATTCCTAACTTCTCTATATATCTTTGCTTTTGGTATGAAGGCAGCTTTGGATCAGAAGATGAATGGTATGGTTAATGATCTGGTTAACACCCTCTACCAGACCAAATACTAGGAAGCTATCAGAGTAGATGGTTATTTATAAAAGTTAATAGCTATTAATAGTATATACTATTAATATATACTATTACTGTATAAAAATACCACTGTTTCTTCATATCTCATGAATAAGAGTGAATGACCTCTTCAGTCTGCCCATTCCCTTGCAGCCTCTTCAGATGTGACCTTTAGTCAACAGTCACATGAGTTCTTTGCAGATTGGCCTTTCCTAGGAACATTAGAAAAAAAAAAAGTTCTTTGCAGAAACATATATATAATTTGCTTAGTGTTCAAGGTAGAAAAAATGTTTAAACTTTAAAATTAGATATTTTAAAGCAAATGTTACAATGCTACAAATACACTAAGAAATACAGTAAACATTTTATAAAATGGTTTTCCAGGTTTGTGTATATAAAATTAATATTGCATATTTCATGTTTTCATATTAGGACTTGAAATGAAATGTCTTAAAGGGATGAAATATTTTGTAACATTATTCAAGATATTCTCTTTGCATAAAGATACTAAGATTGACTAATTACCTTATTGTCTTTTTAGTTTATGCCAGTTATTCAAACAGAAAGTGAACACAAACCTCCTGTGAATGGAAGTTACTTTGCCCGTGTTAACCCTGCAGATGGAGGATGCCTACTAGAGAAATACAGTGAGAAATATCATGATTTTGGGTGTGCATTACTGGCTAATCTTTTTGCCAGTGAGGGCCAACCTGGCAAGGTGATTTTGTCCATAAAAATACAATATTCTCTAAATGTTCTGATAGCTAAAAATTTGAACTTTTGTTACCCCAAATATAATTTTCCTTCAGAGCTACATAAGTCAAAGTTCTTTAAATAACTCAGTTATGGCCTGGTGCAGTGGGCTTATCCTTGTAATCCTAGTAACTTGGGAGGCTGAGGTGGGAGGATCACTTGAGGCCAGTAATTCAAGACAAGCCTGGGCAATCTAGCGAGACACCATCTCTAAAAAAAAAAAAAAATAACATAAAATAAAATGAAAAAAGCCAGGCATGGTGGCAAACGCCTGTGGTCCCAGCTACTCAGGAGGTTAAGGCGGGAGGATTGTTCAAGCTCAAGAGTTCCAGACTGCAGTGAGTTATGATCATGCCACTGCCCTCCAGCCTGGACCACCGAATGAGACACTGTCTCTAAAAAAAGAAAAATCCAATTGTGAAAGATTCAGAGAGTACTACAGGCAGAGCGAAAGTCTTTAAAACTGAGGTTAAGACTTAGTAAGCGATACCTTTTCCTGAGTAACTAAAAGGTAACAGAATATTACTTTGGGGAATGAATTAGCCACTTATATCAGCGGTCCCCGACCTTTTTGGCACCAGGGACCAGCTCCATGGAAGACAATTTTTTCCACAGACCAGGGTGGGCAGATGGTTTCAGTATGATTCAAGGGCATTACATTTATTGTGCAGTCAAACCTCTCTGCAAATGATAATCTGAATTTGCAGCTGCTCCCCAGTGCTAGCATCACCACCTCAGCTCCATCTGAGATCATCAGGCATTAGATTCTCATAAGGAGCATGCAACCTAGATCCCTCATGTGCGTGTGTTGTTTACAGTAGGGTTGGTGGTCCTATGAGAATCCAGCGCTGCCACTGATCTGACAGGAGGTGGAGCTTATGTGGTGATGCAAGTGATGGGGAGCAGCTGTAAATACAGATGAAGCTTTACTAGCTGGCCCACCACTCCCCTCCTGCTGTGCAGCCAGTTCCTAAGAGTACTGGTACCAGTCCATGGCCTGGGGGTTGGGGACCGAAGACTTATATGAACCATGCAGCTAAAATAAATAATCCTTTACTTATAGGTAGTAAATAAGTAATTTGCTCATTTCTGACTGATTACACGTTGTACATAGAAATGGTGGTAGCAAAAACATATAGCAAGGCCAGGTGTGGTGGCTCACACCTGTAATCCTAGCACTCTGGGAGGCTGAGGCCACAGGATTGCTTGAGCCCAGGAGTTTGAGGTTGCAGTGAGCTATGATGATGCCACTACACTCTAGCCCAGGGAACAGGGTAAGACTCTGTCTGACACACACACACACACAAAAAGGTATAGCAAGAAGAAGGTAAGGAAAATTGATGCTTTACTTCATATTTACTTCCTGTTAGTACGCAAAAAGATGATTTAAATGTTAGCATTTGTGAGGACTGTCCGATTTTGTCAGCTACTTTGAGATATGAGGTTGAGAAGTCAAAATACCTAATAAAGTGGGTATAACATAGTCTAGATAGAATTTTAAGGGAAATGAGAAAATGTAATCATTTTCCTCTAACCCCCGTTTATCAGAGGTTAATCCCTTTAAGCCAGGGAATTCTCAACCTTTTACCACCTTGACACATATGTTAAGAGAGTCTCTAAAGTTCAGTGTAGGACTTATTTATAACTCTCCTTCTCAGTTCAAGAAAGTATGAATAACACTTGTTATTAGGGTAAATTATATATAACTGATACATACGTGTGTATGCATATATGTAATATATGTATATATAATTAATCAAGACTCACAGAGGATTGAGACATCTCAACTCAGATCTGGGAGCTCTAAGCAAAGAAGAGAATATTTGCTTGATGGCATTAAATTCTATAATGTTTCACTTTGGTAGTTATTTACATAAAATTTTGCAGCTTAGCCAATGGTATACATATTTATATCCTCTGTAGGTCGTTGAGGTGAAAGCCAAAAGAAGAACTGGACAACTGAACTTTGTGACTTGTATGAGACAGACTCTGGAAAAACATTATGGAGATAAGCCTGTAGGGATGGGGGGTACTTTCATAATTCAGAAAGGAAAAGTGAAGTCTCACATCATGGTAAGGGCCTATGTGTGCGCGCATGTAGGGTCTGTGTGTATGCACGTGCTGAAGATCTTAGGATTTTTAAATATATGTTGGGAATTCTACCTTTAAAGATGCCATAACAAATCCTTTCACTATGATTGTATTACTTGAAAATTTAAATGACAAACAATACTGTAAATCATATTGTGAGATAATGTCTAGCTAGAGTTCTTTTTTCATGTTAATATATTAGAACTTTCTTTTCAATGTGTTTGTTTTTAAGATCAAGATAAATTCAAGTATAAGCCTTAAAAACTGCTTACTATTTTCATTGCCAAAATCCCAAACTCAATACATAGTAGACTTTGCTACTAAGATGGTTGTGCTTTTGAAGAAAGAAAAACTCACTATAAAGATTATAATCTTAGGGGCTAAATATATGTTTATAAGACATTAAGGATGGAATACTATATTAAGCTAGACCCAGGGCATTCTGGACTCTTTGTATTTTATAATTTTTGGTACATAAATGAATGAAAAATGAATGAGGTATAAAAATGATTTTAACTTAATTTCCTTTTTGTTTTATCAGTAAAGCCATGAGAAATTGTATTGTTTTAATGTTTTTCATCTTGATAATTTCAAATGGCAAGTTGATCCTGCATATAAAGAGGCAGCATTTGTGAACCTACTTAATTGCTTTTCCAAATTACTAACAAGAGAATTATAGATGAATCTATTTGTAAATACAAATGATTATAGGATTGAATCATAATGTTGCAGAATTCTAGATCAAGAAGCTTGTATTTTATTTTGTTCTTAATCAAAATAAACCAGCTGTCTCCAAAAGTGCATAGAAACACTCCTATCTTCCTAATTCCTGGGTATATATATTTCATTTAGGTGAAGTGTAAACTTGTCACCCTTAAAATTAATTCTTCAGCTATTTATAATTTCATCAGGTGCATTAGTAACTTTTATGAGGAGCAAACAAGTGAACATTACCACAAATAATGCTTTATAAATTTATATTTGCAAATGCATTTGAATTCAAGAAAGAATAAAAACCAAGGAAAGATGAAACAAAGCCTTTCTTCTACCCACTTTATTTTTAATTGTGGTAAAATATACATAATCCGAAATTTACCATTTTAACCATTTTTAAGTGTACAACTCAGTGGCATTATTTACACGCATGTTGCTGTGAAACCATCACCACCATACATCTCCACAACTTTTCTCCTCTCATACAACTGAAACTCTGTACTCATTAAACAGTACCCCTCATTCCCTGCTTCTCTCTGACAACCACCATTCTACTTTCTATCTCTGTGAATTTGACTACTCTAGATACCTCATATAAGTGGAATGATACAGTATTTGTTCTTTTGTGACTGGCTTATTTGCCATAGCATAATGTTGTCAAGGTTCATCCAGGTTTCAGCATGTATCAGAATTTCCTACCTGTTTAAGGCAGAATAATATTCCATTGTATGTATACACCACATTTTGTTTATCCATTCATCCATCAGTGAACATTTGGGTTGCTTCCACCTTTTGGCTCTTGTGAATAATGCTGCTATGAACATGGGTGTACAAATATTTCTTCAAGACCCTGCAGTTCTTCTGGGTATATACCCAGAAGTAGAATTGCTAGATCATATGATAATTTTGTTTAATTTTTTCAGGAATTGCCATACCATTTTCCACAGTGGCTGCACCATTTTACATTCCCATTAGCAATGCATTTCTCCACATCCTAGTCAACACTTACTATGTTTGGGGTTTTTTTGGTGTATTATTTGTTTTTTGATAATAGACATACTACTGGTATGAAATGGTATCTCGTTGTGGTTTCAATTTGCATTTCCATAATTATTAGTGATGCTGAGCATCTTTTCACATTCTTATTGGCCATTTATATGTCCTCTTTGGAGAAATGTCTATTCAAATTCTTTGCTCATTTTTAAATTAAGGTGTTTGTTTTGTTGTTGAGTAGCAGGAGGTCTTTATGTTCTGGATATTAACCCCTTATCAGATATATGATTTGCAAATATTTTCTCCCATTCCATCAGTTGCCTGGTCACTTTGCTGATACACATTTGTCATTTGGTGCACAAAACTTTTAATTTTGATGTAGTCCAATTTATCTATTTTTGTTGTTGACTGCGCTTTTCAAGAAATCATGGCCAAATCCAATGTCATTAATCTTTTACCCTAGATATTCTTCTAAAAGTATTAGCTCTACATTTAAGTCTTTGATCCACTCAGTTAATTTTTGTACATCGTGTAAGGTGCAGGGTCCCGCTTCATCTTTTGCATGCAAATATCCAGTTTTCCCCACACCATTTGTTGAAAAGACTGTCCTTTCCCCAATTGAATGGTGTTGACACCCTTGCTGAAAATCATTTGACCATATATGCAAGGGTTTATTTCTGGGCTCTCTATTCTATTCCACTGATGTGTGTCTTTACGCTAGTATTGCACTGTTTTGATTACTCCAGCTTTGTAGTAAGTTTTGAAGTCAAGAAGTGTGAGACATATAACGTTCTTCTTTTTTCAAAATTGTTTTGGCTATTTAAGGCCCCCAAATAGTCAGTAGAATATATAAGAAGGCTTTAAATTTTTAACTTAATGAAATTATATATTTTTTTAAAATTTTATTTCTCAATAGTAGTATGTTTACCTGTTTAATAATCTTTTTTAAAACTATTTTTTATTATAGCCTGCAGAATTTTCTTCCTGCCCCTTGAACTCAGATGAAGAGGTGAATAAATGGTTGCGTTTTTATGAGATGAAGGCTCCTTTGATTTGTCTACCAGTTTTTGTCTCCAGAGACCCAGTAAGTCTGTGTCTGTCTTTTATATTACACTATACTACAATGATAATGCTTGATTTTTAGGATTTTTTTTTAGAACTAGGTACTTTTTGTATTGTATTTAATAGTTATTTAAGAACTAGGATAATCTCTAGAATTATTTTGAAAGGTAAGGGAGCAGGTGGCTCACCACCCTATGAGTTAGGCAGAGCAGATTTTAACTTTGGGAAAGTGAAGGCACATGCACTTTAAGTAATACCCAAAATCATTTTACTGAATAGTAGATGTAGCTAGGCATGGTGGTGCACCCTTGTAGTCTTCGCTATTTGAAAGGCTGAGGCAGAGGGATCACTTGAGCCCAGGAGTTTGAGATCAGCCTGGGCAAGCAACAAAGCAATATCCCAGTCTCAAAAAAAAAGAAATTAGTAGAATCACAACTATTAAATAAAATTCAGGTCCTCTATTATCTTATTTGGTGTTCATTATATTCTAATACTATACACTAGAAAAAAATATCATAGACCAATTCAAAGAAACTATCTACTAAAGTACTGATCATATCTTTTGATCCGGTGATTACATGTCTAGGATTTTGTTCTTAAATATATGCATAATTATGTAAAATGATTAGTTAAAAAGTTATTCATGACAGCATTGTTATAGTAGCAGAAGAATTAGAAATAATGTAAATGTCAATTGGGAAGAGTTATGTACATACAATGGAAAATACCATGTAGGTGTAAAAGAAAGAGGAAGCTCTTTCATGATCTGATATACAAACATCTCCAAATACGTTGTTAAGTTAAAAAAAGAAAAATAAAAAAGCTCTGGTCAGGCACAGTGGCTCATGCCTATAATACCAGCACTTTGGAAGGCTGAGGCAGGAGGATCACTTGAGGCCAGGAGTTCGAGACCAGCCTGGGCAACATAGGGAGACCCTGTCTCTACAAAAAATTTTTTAAAAATTAGCAGAGCATGGTATTGTGTACCTGTAGTCCCAGCTTCAGGAGGATTACTTGAGGCCAGGAGTTCAAGGTTACAGTGAGGTATGATCACACCACTGCACTCCAGTCTTTGCAACAGAGCAAGACCCTGTCCTTACTTAAAAAAAAAAAAAAGTTCCATTCAGAAAAGTATATGCAGAGTGCTATAATTTGAGGGGAAAAAAAAAGTAAATATTTCTGGAAGTATGTATTATACAAGAATGCGCTGCTTAAATTGGTTGCCTGCTAGGAAATGAGTTGAGTGGCAGGGGCAAGAGAGGGGAGAGAAGATACACTTCACTGAATAACTGAATATATCCTTTTGCACCCTTTGAATTTGGAACATGTGAATGTGCTAGCTATTTTAAAATTAAAAACTATTGTAACATAAATTAAACAGTTCTCCCTCCCTCTTAAAACAAATTCTAATCAAAATAATATGAGTACTAACAGATTGCTTGTCTGTTGTCCTAGGGTTTTGATTTGCGACTGGAGCACACTCATTTTTTTAGTCATCATGGAGAAGGTGGACACTACCATTATGACACTACCCCAGATATAGTAGAATATCTTGGATACTTCTTACCTGCAGAGTTTCTCTATCGTATTGATCAACCAAAAGAAACCCATACAGTTGGACGAGATTAAATCAGCTGATACTCATTTAGAGAAAGAAATAATTAAGGTTAAGTGATTAATTCATTAATCAATACTAATATAAAATCTAATAGAAATGATCTTACTACTTAAACCCCACTTTTTTTTGGCTTTCGAAATGAAGGGAATATATTAACATTGTATTCTATATTATTTCATAGCTCTGTCTGAAAGAGATTATTGGGAACAAAGATACCTAATTGAGATGTTCTTTAATTTTTTTTAACATACATTTATTGAACCAACTTCATTGTTTTTTATTCTATAATATCGGCAAAATCAGTATTATGTTTATATCTTAAATATAAACATCAGGAATCATGTAATTATTCCTACTATCTAATAATAACAACTTACATTTGTATGACATTATTAAATTTTTCAAATTAGTCTCACAACTTCTAAGTAGATATTTCTGAGTATTAGAAAAATCAAGTATTTAGAAATGTCCAGTGAGCTATGATCACACCACCACACTCCAGCCTGGGCAACAAAGGGACACTCCATCTCTTAAAAAAAAGAAAGAAATGTTGATAGTTGTTGAATCTTTGTATTGGATTTTAAATATCCATTCTAGAAATCAGAGTATACTTTTTTCACAGAACAAGGTGGCAAAGGGAGCCTTTCACCCTTTTGGTGAAGTTAAACCATACTCAGAAGTTTGCAGTTTGCCTTTCACAGACATTAGCAACTAGTGGTTAGCCATGATTCCTCCCTTGTTTGGATTGCCAATTGGAAGCAGTTTGTACCTTGTTGGTTATTTGCAAGAAGAAAAGGGAAAAGAAACAGCATCAAAATACAACATTGAAGTGAGCATACTTTATGAGTGAAGCTACTGCTAAACATGACCACTGTCCTTTGTGAAATGTAAAATTACACTCTTACTGATTGTAATGGTTGAAATTTTCCTCAATGTTCTTCTGTAATCATTAGCCAGAAATCAATTCTCTAGTCTTACTAATGCCAATCTTGCTAATGTGCAGGATTTATTAGCTCTTTAGTACTAAGCACATAATCTTCATGTAATATTTTTTGATGGTCTATTTTGGATGTTACCTATGTCTTGCGAGTATAAATTTCTAAATATTTTAAAATAAGCACTATTTTGAAGCAAAATAAAATGAATAAAAATGTTCATGATATGATATGTTTCTTTTTAATATCTTACCTCCAGACAAAAATAATATTCTTCCATTTAACAAATATGTATTGAATACCTATCCTGCCCTCTGGGATGCAAACTCCATGAGGGTGAGGGCAAGGGCTGTGATCAGCAATGTAGCACTAGTGCCTTTAACAGTACCTGGCCAGAGGAGGCACTCGGATGATTATGCCAGGCATTTCAGTAGATACTGGGGATCTATCTAGTAGGGGAAGACAAACAATAAATAAAGACATATGTCAGGTGGTATTTAGTGCTATGAAGAGAAATAAAGCAAGGATGGACTGTAAAGGAGGATGCTGTTTTCTTGTGGCCATCCCACACTGAGACATGATGCACTCCCTGCCCCCAATTTGGTTCAGATGTCAAGACTGATGAAGTTACACCCCAAGAGGGTAGGAAAGGATCTGTTACTCATACATGAAGCTTTCAGAGGAGAGCAGGGCAGCCCCTAAGGTCCAAAAATGGCTTAAGAGAACAAGGAAAGGAGATTGGCTTGCAGTTTTTATGGTGGTTAGGGTGAAGGGCCAGGGTGATGATCCCTGCATGCAGTTTGAATTTCCCAAGGTGTCAAAGAAGACAGCACCTAGGCTTTCTTAGTTTGTCAAAATAGGGAGCAGAAGGGGAAGAGGGTCGGGTAAGGCTTAAAAGCTGTCAGCAAACATCGTAAATGGAATCAGACTTTTTATTAAGATTTCAGGTCTGATTTCAGATGTGGGAATCTCCTGAAGTCCTAGACCTCTTCCCCTGACTACAGATACGAACACTGCCTTTATTCTTCCATTAGTGTTCTCCAAAGTGGGGTGCACGCACAGCAAGTGCACAGGACATTCCAAGGAGTGAGGGAATATTAGAACATCTATTTACATATTTTATTTCATCCTTTTTAATTTATATTTTTGTGTACATTTCTTCAGCTCAAATTATTTTTGCTGATAGACACAATTCAAAAAACTTGGAGATCAGATACATTCACACTATCTAATAGAGATAGGAAAAAAATCAAAATGCTTTTCCTGTTCTCACACATTAAATATAGCACAGAATGCTTCTGTGACCAGATGTATGAGTTTTTTCCCCCACACACCAAGCAATTCTCCAGCAGACACCAGCTGGGTGTCCTATAATTTAATTCAACTCCCACGCTATTTACCTGGCTATAGCATCAGATCCCACAGGCTAATGGTTCAGCACCCATCCCCCAAGACTGCAGCCAACTTCAGATGCTAATCACAAGCCCCAGTTTGTGACCTGTGCTTCTGACCGACCTGCTAATAAATTGGAGTTTCCACGCCCACCTCTTCAAGTTTGATTACTTTGTTAGAGCAGATCACAGAATTCAGGGAAACACTTTACTTACATTTCCCAGTTTATTAATAAAAGATATAATAAAGGATACAGAAGAACAGCCAGATGGAAGAAATGCATAGAGAGAGGCATGTGGGAAGGCGTGTGAAGCTTCCCACACCCTCTCTGGGTACGCCACCCTCTAGGCACCACTACACGTTCAAACCCTTTTTGTCTGGGTTTTTATTGAGGCTTCCTTATTGTAGCCGTGACTGATTAAATCATTGGCCACTGGTGATCAGTTCAACCTTCAGCCCCTCTCCACTCCCTGGAAAGTTCCAACTTTTTAATCACATGGTTGGTTCCCCTGGCAAGCAGCCCCCAACCCGAAGCCATCCAGGAGCCCCCAGCCATCAGTCATTTCAGTAGCATAGCAAAAGACACTTGCCACTTTGGAGATTCCCAGGGTTTATAGGAGCTGTGTGCCAGGAAACAGGGACTAAGACTTGATCACAATATCACACCATCTTTCCAAACCTAAAGTAAGAACACAATCTAATGGGGCAACTTATGTGACTAAAGTAATGACATATTAAAAACTGAATTTTCCACAGAAAATCTGGTATATTCATTGGCCAAATCTATTGTTACTGTTCCTAGAACTCCTACCTTTGGCCTCATTTCTCTGATACATTCTGTTTTTCTGAAGCATATTAACTACAGGAAAGAATAACTTCTTTAAATTTAGACTAATACTTGATATTATTTGCATTAGCAACTTAGTATTTGCCACCACAGTAGATACCTAAAAGCAGACTCCCATTTGCTTTTTTTTTAAAACCCCAGCTTCCTTTTAGGTTATTTGTGAAGCCTCTGTGTGGCCTATTATTTCATTCAATAGCAATTTACTGGTACATACTATACCAGGCACTGTGGTACATACTGTGCTGGTACTAGTATGTACTAACATGTATTGTACTGGTACATACTGTGCCAGGTACTAGGAAGACAGATGAATAAGACATGGTCCCTGCCCCAGAGGAGCTTGGTCTAGTGGGGACACTAAAATGTGTAGGGGTGGAGACCAAGCTTCCCTTCCACTCTCTGAAGGTTCATTGAAAATGAACTGACAAAAGGCAAGCTAATAGGAAAAAAGTATACAAACTTTATTTAATGTGCATAAAGATGAGGAATCAAAGGAGAATGATTACCTAATAATTCAATGAGATCCAGATGCTTATATACCCTTCTTCATAGGTGATGAGGAGAGGGGGGTGTAGGAGTAAATGATTTTTAGGGGAAATGAATGAGCCGAAAGAACAATGGCCTGGGACAAAAAGTTTCTCTGAACTCTGGGGAAGGTGGTGGGAAGATGAGGGGCAGCACTTCACTGTGAGCAAAGATCGTTTTATTATGCAGATAAAGTCACCCAGGTAATGTCTTGGAGCAGTCCTCAGAATAGATGAAAAGCCTATCTGGGCATGGTGAAGGGAGGGGAATTGCATTTCTTTTGGAAAGAAGCTTCCTTAGTCAGATAAGGAAATTCCAGAATACCTCCCTGTGCTTCAGGAAAGAAAGAATATCAGAGAGACAGCGAGGCAGGGAAGGTCCGAGGGAGAACTTTGTCCTGAGGCTTATTTCTGAGGCCTTTTAATCTCCTTTAATTCAAAGCACTCACCACGCCGAAGTGCCATATTTGGGGTATCTTCTGAACCCCAATTCGTATGAGCAAATAATTAAAATAAAATAGGATAAATCCTATTAATATTGCCCTGTAAGGTACTATACACTGTTAAATTAGGTTTAGCCTAAATCTGCCTCCCTTACATATTTTAAGTTTGGCCTAAAGGTTTCTTCATACCTAGTGAAATGTAGTGGATGTGTAAACAGACTGTAACCTACTCCCACAACAAGTAGCTGAGTCTCAGCCAATCACAGCAGCCATACTTCAACCATACTTCACAGGCAGCCAACTGTTCAGACTGTGTTCAAATGAAGACAAATCCCGAGCTGTAACCAGTCGGGGTGTTTCTGTACTCACTTCCATTTGCTGTATGTCCCTTTCCTTTTTCTGTCCATAAATCCTCTCCAACCACGCGGCAGCACTGGAGTCACTACGAACTTACTCTGGTTGGGAGGTGGTGGCTGCTTGATCCTCAAATCGTTCTTTGCTCAATTAAACTCTGTTTAATTTGTCTAAAGTTTTTCTTTTAACAACACAATGGAGGAAACTGAATATCATAAACACAAAAATAAATTTATTAACGCATGAACTTCTGGTGCTGGCCAAGATGGAATAAGCCTGTAGCAGCCTATTTATCCCACAATTAAAAAATATAAAACTTTAAGTGAAAAACAAAAAGCAACTCCCAGAACACTCTTGAAAATTAAACAATAGCAGGCAGGTTGAAGAGGGAAGTCAAACCTCGAAGAATGAACAATATGATAATGAGTTTCCTGGTCTTTCTTTTCTCTTTTCTCTTCCAGATTTGACGGAAAGCTGCATTGAAGAACCATGCATGGAAAGCAAAACCTCCCGAGACAGTCCCTCTTTATGGCCAGAGAACCAGAAAAAGGAACCCCTGTAGCCACAAAGTGAAGGAGTCCCCATTTTTGTCTTTTGTCTTCTCTTTTTTCTCTTTTGGCCTTGCCCAAAGGCTAGCCCCATTGCAGCCAAAACTGCCCTGCTGCATTAGTGGCATCAGGTAAGCGGTCACCTAAAACACCCAGAGAACAACTTTCCTTTTGGTCCAGGGGAATCAGGAAATGGGCCTCTCGTGATCCCCTTTTCTCTCTTTCTGTTTCTGCTCTATCTGGAGGGTGGCCCCAGTAGTGCAGAACTGCACAGTGTTGGGGGAGGGGAGAGGTGTCTAAAACTCTGAAGAGAAACCCGGTATTTCTGGACAGAGGAAACAGGAAAAGGAATATTATTCGTAGGTATTCCCTTGTTAACCTTTTAATGTCTGTAAGAATTTTGAATGTGTATCCCCAATTATCTTACACTCTGTTCTGTTCTTTTTGTGCATCGGTTTGGATTTTTCCATTGACCAGTCTTTGAGTTCACTAATCCTGTTCTCTCCTGTGTCAAATCTCTTATTAAACCTATCCAATGGATTCTTAATTTTAGCTCTTTTTCAGTCTAGAATTACATTTAATTCTCTTTCATAGACTGAAATTTTCTGTTGGAACTCTCCATCTTTTCATCCATTTTGTTCATTTTCCTCTATTTTTTTAACATGTTAATCAGCTATTTTAAAGTCCTTGCCTCCCATCCCTAATGAATATGTTCCTATTATTTGTTTTGGCTTTGGATTATCAGTCACTTTTTCCTGCCTCTTTGCATATCTATTATTAATATTTATTATATGCTGGAAATTGTGTGTTCTAGATATCTTTCACCTAGGAGGGTTTCTACCTTTCTTTTGTTAAGCAAATGAATTGAGAGACTGATTCCACTATGTAATCAGAGATGGAGCTAGGTTGGGGTTGGACTGCATTTAAAACAAGACTCAGTCCACCTCTGCTCTGCACCTGTCACTCCATGATTCCCTCCGGGGGTTGTGATTGAGAGCCTGGCAGATCCCCGTCTCCTCAGCCCTGAAAGACTGTGGAGGGTTCAGTTCTGCCCTTTGGAAGATTTGTGCTTAGGCCCATGAAGCTTCAAAATCTGACAAATATCTTATCGGGAACACTCCTCTCTAAGCAGTTCTTAGTCTCGTATGTATCAGGGTCTGCAGAAGATTTCACTGTTTTTATACTTAGATCTTTAGTTCATTTGGAATTTATTTTTCTTTATGGTGTGAGATAAGGGAATATAATTGAATTACTCTCCATATGTGATGGGTTGCTGGCCCTGCTTCTCTCTTTATATACAACTCTGCCATGTAACTGCAGTTTCTGCAACTAAAAAGTTGACCCTTGACTTTTGGGCTTGGCTATGTGACTTGTGGATGGTAGAGATTTAATGCAGGCAAGGCTTGCCTCTTGTACCTTTGCCATCCATCACTGTAAAAGAAAAGAAAATTTCAGGACCCTCTAAATTTATTATGCCAAGGGGGAGGTTAAGCCCTGGAGACTGAGTCACGGGAGCATGTTTGCAGTTCTGCTTTCTTAGATTATAATTTAACTCACTTCCTCATTGTTTCTGTTCTGTAAATGACTAGCAGAGACCAGAGACCAGACATCCCCACTTCCAATCACTGATCTTTGTTATTGTCCTATATATGACTCAGACCAAATGGCTCCCAAGACCCCATGACAGTTGCATCTTCAGTGTGCAATATTAAATATACCTTTCCTGAAAGAAAAAGACCATCTCGACTAATCGGGTCGATAGTTTTAACTATGTAATAAGCCTTAGATATATAGAAAAATGTTGAAATTCTGTTAAACTTCCCTAAGCTTTGTCTATATAACTGATCCGAAATTTCTATGCTTTGTAACACTGACTTCAATTCTTTGGAAGCTGTACTTCCCGGTCAGCCTGGCCTCAAACTTTACCACTTGAATAAACTCTCTTTAAACTACATTTCTTGATTATTTTAGGTTGACATTTTGGCAAACATGAAGGTACTCGAAGTGAGCCCTCAAGTATCCTCCGCTTCACTGACAACCAAGACCTGGGTACCAGCACAAAAGGCTTTTCATTCACCCAGCCTCACTGGAGCTGGTAGGGGTCTCTTGAGACTGCTCTTGGGCTTCAAATCTCCCTAGTTTTGGCATGAGATTCAGACTTTATTCAAGTGACCCGATTTCAAGCTTGATGGAGCTAGAATTGAAGCTCTGCTTTTAAGGAGTTTTGTTTTTGTTCTCTACAGATTCTGCTATCCGAGAATTTGTGATTTTCATTGTTCTCTGAGGTTAAGAGTTGTTTGTTGAACTACTCTCAGAATTTGTACAGCCTTTTCTCTCATTTGAATTTTGATCAGGGAAGGAAATAGTTTCTCTCTCTGAAGAGAGGAAATGAATATTTCATAGCTTAAGCAAAATTTGTAATTTTTATTTAAAACCTGACTAAACTCTGAAGCTTGGTTCATTTGGCATATCTAAAGTCCCTTTTTGAGTGATCAAAACCAATGAAAAGCTGTCTATGAGGATGAATATAACTCCCCAAAATAAGGGACACCGTTCCCCTGGCCAAAAGTCACCTTAGTCAACGGAGTTCTTTCGGGAGCATTTGAGCTCATTGCTTGTGATATAAAACAGTCCCATAGGGAATCCTCAAAGAAGAACATACAGGGAATCTTGCTTAACCCAGTGAGCACATATAAAGGGTTGATCTCCTAGTGCCTAAGCATTCAGAATTCCTGGGTTCCACCAAGACATGTAAGAGGGGAGAAGTGGCCCATTCGTGACACCTCGAGGAGTAATCTCCATTAAGCATCACGCCAGATCCAAAATATCTTTCCCTTTCAGTTTTTGGTGACTTAAAAAAAAGAGAACCCAAACTATGACCAATCGTTCATTTAAGGCCGAGTTTTCCTTCTTGAGGAGAGATCCACCTTTAGAAACTCCAGCTGGATTCATGTACAATACTTATGGAGCTACCTCCTGTCAATATCTAGAAAAATGGTCTAACTTAACCAGTAAAGACCCTCAAATTACAATGGCAAAAATGGGGTACCTTTGAAATACCTAAATTAATTTATTTATGTGCACAATTAGAAAAAGCCAGCTCTAAAGTTAAACAAAATAATTGGGAGAGTTACTTGGAGTGGTACTTAGGAGTGTCCAAAAGAGGCTCTGACAAAGTTCTTTCCCATCAGGAAGAAAACAAAAGGCTCTCTAAAACCATTTCTGAATTAAAGAAAACTGTTGAACCTGCTCCTTCTCCTCCTCCTGTTTCCCCATCTCTTTATCCTCCCTTATCTGAACTGCCTTGCCCAGACTTGCCTTCTTTTCCTCCTCTTCCCACTCATACTGTTTTGAGTTCATTTTGTGAACAGCCAGTATCTGGTAGAGAAGAATCTGCCTTAGCGTATTGACTGTGGTTAAAAGTAGAACTTAAAGGCACAATTAAGGAATTGCCTGGTCCCTACTAGGATCCCATTAGTTTTGCTAGGTAATTTGAACTAAATATTCGAACTTATGACTCTGGTTTTCTGATTTGTATCAACTAGTCCACATATCAGTACCAGAAAATAAAGCTAAAGATTGGATAGCTAAGGCAAACTGCAGGAACCCCTTGAAAGACTTTCATAAATTTTCAGATCGAAAACATGCTCATAAGGTTACCAAGGCTATGCTCTACCATTACTTTAGTCTTCCAAAGAGTGGTCAGTTGGAATGAAATACAATAATGTCAACAAAATCCAGATGAATCAGTAATGACATATTTTGAGAGATTTTTAAAAAACATTTAAACAATGTTCAGGATTATCTGAAGAGAGTTACACTAATCATCAAAATGATAGTCTCCTCAATTCTGATTTCTTAAACAGGTTAGGTGTAAGAATTGACACAGATAGTAAAAAAACAATGCCCTTGGGCTACTTCTCAGACTCATAATTTGGTTAATCTTGTTGATCAGTTATCTATTGTATTTTAACTAAAGAAGACACAGAGAGAGAAGCCAAACAAAAGAATAAGGCTGACCAGCAAGGTGGCTTACACCTATAATCCAGTACTTTTGGAGGCCAAGGTGGGAGGATCATTTAAGGCCAAGAATTTGAGACCAGCCTGGCCAACATAGGGAGACCCTGTCTCTACAAAAAAATTTAAAAATTAGCCAGCGATGGTGGCCTGCACCTGCAGTCCTAGCTACCTGGGAAGCTGAGGCAGGAGATCACTTGCGCCTAGGAGTTCAAGGCTGCAGTGAGCTATGACTGTGCCACTGCACTCCAGCCTGGGTGACACAGTGAGACCCTGTCTCTTAAAAAAAAAATAATAATAATAAGGCCAGTCTGGACCTCAAAATACCCCAATAACCACAGAGCAGACCTAACCCTCTATTTTGCAATTACCGCAAAAAACTTGGTCAGTTTTTTTCTTGAAACAGGTCTCCTTCTGTCACCCAGATGTTGAAATTCTGTTAAATTTCCCTAAGCTTTATCTATACAAGTGATCCCAAACTTCTACACTTTAGAATACTGACTTCCATTCTTTGGAATCTGTGCTTCCTGGTCAGCTCTTCCTCAAACTTTGCACTTCATTAAACTCTCTTTAAACTACATTCTGACCCTTTGAAACCTATTTTTGGTTGACATCACCATGAGAAGAATAAATTCTGACCAGCCTGCTGCTACAAGGAGCATGAGGTGCAAACTCATCTAAATGATCTATAGATCTTTTAATATAATTGGAAGTAGAACCAACCAGCTGAGCCCAGCCTAGATTAGCTGACCCTCAGCCTACCCATAGGTATGTGAGCCAGCCCTGCTGAGATGATTGACATCCCAGCGAAACTGCAGAAGTGTGAGCAGTTAAAAGAGAAATGCATGTAAAACATTCATTTTTACTGTCTTTACTGTGGAAGTATTATTAATGAAATACTTTCTTGGGGACTCAGAGACTGAAGTTATACCACTGCTTCTTAATCTTTTAAATATTGTTTATAGGCCAGGCATGGTGGCATGCACCTGTAGTCCCAGCTACTAGGGAGGCTAAGGCAGGAGGATCACTTGAGCCCAGGAGCTCAAGGCTATACTGCTCCATGATTGTGCCTGCAAATAACCACTGTATTCAGCCTGTGCAACACACCGAGACACCATCTTTAATAAAAATGATAAAAATAAATATCATTTAAGTCACTCAGGCATGAAACAAATATTTATTAAGCAAATATTACATGCCAGCGTCTATTATGCTTGCTTTAGATATTCGCTGTCAGAGTTTACAACAGGAAACCAGACAATAAACTAATTAAGTGGTATAATTTTAAGTGGTGATAATCACTATTGTTTTCCTCAAACTACGCCCTTAATTTATAACTCTTAAGACACGTTGCTTCTACTCTAGGTGTAAGCCCCCAGACATCAGCACTCTCAGCAGGACTCTCATTGCTAAGATCCAGGAACCCATTCATTTCCTTTTCTTGCCAATTCTCGGCCTTCTTCAGCTTTCTTTCCACCACCACTTACTTACTTACTTATTTATTTTTGAGACGGAGTCGGTCTGTCTCAAAAGTGCAGTGCATCATCATAGCTCACTGCAACCTCAAACTCCTGGGCTCAAGCGATCCTCTTGCCTCAGCCTCCTGAGTAGCTGGACTACAGCCGCGCACCACCACGCCCAGCTAATTTTTCAATTTTTAGTAGAGAGGGATCTTGCTCTTCCTCAGGCTGGTCTCGAACTCCTGAGCTCAAGCGATCCTCCCGCCTCGGCCTCCCAGAATGCTAGGATTACAGGCTGTGAGCCACCACGCCACGGACCTCCGCCACTTTTAAACCAGTAATACTTAAAATGCAGGGAACATTCCTTCAGAGTAGAGGAGGGAAAAAATAAAAAAATTAAAATTAAAACTAAAAACTGCAGGCAACAACCTCCCCAGCATCACGGCTCCTAGGTCCCACCTTCCCTCCAGCTGCCGGCTAAGCCGCCTACAGGCCCGGAAGTATTTCCCTACCCTGCAATGGGATTCGTCGGAAGAGCTCTCCGAAAGGATGGCGCTCCCGCGCCTGCGCAGTTTTGATCCGCGGAGCGGGGGGGGGGGGTCCTCGCAGTGCATTCTGGGAAGGTGGCTGGGCCCTAGGCTTTGTTTCCCGTCCGAGAATTGCGTTGGGTTTCCTGAAGGTCTGGAGAGGCACCACGGTTCCGGGGTTCTGGGTTACCGGCTTCCAGCGGAGACGCCTCCGCTTCCAACCTTGGTTTTTGGCTCACGCGGGGATCCTCCAGCGGCTCGTGGACGCCGCCAGCATGTCTGGGGTGCGCGCTGTGCGGATCAGCATCGAATCGGCCTGCGAGAAGCAGGTCCAGGAGGTAGGCCTGGATGGCACTGAGACTTACCTGCAGCCATTGTCCATGTCGCAGAATCTGGCTCGTCTGGCCCAGCGGATCGACTTCAGCCAGGGTTCGGGCTCCGAGGAGGAGGAGGCGGCGGGGGCCGAGGGCGACGCGCAGGACTGGGCGGGCGCCGGGTCCAGCGCAGACCAGGACGACGAGGAAGGTAAGGCCCGTGTCTGTTTCTCGAGTCCGCCGATCTGGCGTGCCAGTTGCCGCCCCCGTAACGTCCCTGTGTCCCTCCCGCCCTGGGTGAGATACTGTACGTGGGAGCAGTATGAGCTGCGCGGAATAGTATTATGCTCATCGTCATCTTTTTCTTACAGCCGGACAAGTTAGGGCGCTACTTGACTCTTAATACTGGTTGTCCTTCTGCGGGTCTTCTTGAGTGGGAGCGTTTGGGACGCTCACACTCGTGAAATGTTTCCATAAATGCTTTTTTTATAGAGCGCATTTAATGTGGCACGCTTAGTGGTTAAGAGCCCTGTATCGGGGCTCTCACTTATTAGCTGTGTGTCTTTGGGCGAGTTACTTTGCTTCCTTGTTCAGTGTGTATGATGATAGCAGCACCTACTGAAAAGAGGTCTGTGTTGACTGGAGTATGAGGCGAAGTCTAAGAGGTAGGCAGCGGCCAGATCTTGTAGAGCATAGTAGGCCAGGGGATAAGCATTTGGCTTTTATGAAGATAACGGAAAACTTCTGGAGGATGAATAGAGACAGATGACTTTGCTAAAGATTTCTCTGGATGCTTTGTAGTAAATGATTTATTGGGGGGGAAGCAAAACTGCAAGGGAGGAGGCTAGTTAGGAGAGAATTGAAGGAACAATATGAGTGTGTTTTGGATTCTCATTATTGTCAGGGATTTGAGAGAAAAAAAGTCAATTCTTGATTTAGTTATGCAACAGACCCGTTGTTAATGGGAATTTAAAGATGGCATTTCAAGCCAGTGGTGTTAAGACAATTAGGAGTCCATTTGGGGGGGAAATGGTAAATACTACTTCAAATCTCATGCAAAAATTACTTCCACAAGGATTGAAGTGCTAAATGAAGAAAATAAAACAAAATATTGGAAGAAATAATAAAAGAATAATTGTATAACTTTGGAAGTAGGAGAGACTTTCTTCAGATAGGAAACAGATGCTATAAAGGAAAAGATAGATATATTATTATAATTATATAAAATTTAAAAATAATAATGTGAAAAGATGCTGTAAACAAAGTAAAAAAAAAAAAAATGACAGACTGGGGAAAGTATCAGCTACACGTATGACACACAATTGGTTGAGATTCCTGATTAGAAAAATAGGCCAAAGATATAAGCAGTTAGCTCAGAGGGGAGACTTCAGATGCCAATAAACATAGATTCAATCTCACTGGTAGGGAGAGGCAAATTAAAACATCATTAAGATACTATTTTCATGCATAAAATTGGCAGAAATTTTAAAGATGGTTAATATTCAGTGTTGGGAATGTGAATTGGTAGTCTTAATGTTTATCTCCTTTAATCCACCAATATCGCGGCTAGGAATTTAACCTACAGAAGAAGTTGTATATCTAGACAGGTATGTGTTCAAGGTGTTTACCACTACTAGCATTTTTGGAAGCAATCTACATGTCCATTACATAGGAATGGTTAAAAGTATTGTACATCCATGTTTCAAAATACATACAGTGTTAAAAAAAATGAGATAGATGTATAAGTCCTGATGTGGAAGTGTCTTGTGGATATATTAGTGGGGATAAAAGCAAGTAACAGAAAAATGGGAAACTGTATATACATATATGTACATAGAAAAACTTTTGAAAGGTAGGCCCCAACTGTTAATAGTGTTTACCTTTGGAGGGGAGAAAATCAGGGGTGGGAAACGAAGGAACACTTTCACTTTTTACTCTATTATTCTTTATTGTTTGAACTCTATATAGTGAGCATGTATTTAATAAAAATAATTTTTAAAAAAGGATTTAAAGGAAGATATGCTAATAGTGGCCAATATCAGTGCTGGCATTATAGGTCATTTTTTATTTTGTACTTCTCTGTATTTTGGAAATTCTCTACAATTACTTCTAAATTCAAGTTCTAAAAGCAGGAAGAAAAAGGTTATTAAAAAGGTTTGCATAAATGTAAAAAGATATTTGAGGACCTACCTATAATTTTGTAATGATTTAACCTATGGAAATGACGTATCTTACATATCATATTTGTTTTCCCATTGTAGGAATGCCAACTTAAATGTTAACAAAGATTCAAGAAAGGATGGAGGGAATGGGATAAAAGAGGGAGCAATTTGAAATAAAATTCATTATTTCTCCTTTTCTCCTTTTAGTACTTTTAAACCTGTAAACGAGCTTTCTGTCTTCTATCCAGTGTAATTTGTGTATTTCTTTTTTTCTTTATCTTTTAGGGTTGGTAAAATTTCAACCTTCCCTTTGGCCTTGGGACTCGGTGAGGAACAATTTGAGAAGTGCCCTGACAGAGATGTGCGTTCTCTATGATGTTCTTAGTATTGTTAGGGATAAAAAATTTATGACTCTTGATCCCGTCTCTCAGGATGCACTTCCTCCAAAACAGGTATTTGTGGACTTTAATTGAATGATAATATTTAATTAAGTCCCAGGACCATTTTTTGGCTGTGTGCCTGTTGTTCCCTTTTCCTCTCTTGAAAAATTAAGTCCAGATGAAGATTTAAAGACTAACTGGTCTAAAACAAAGCCATCTCCTTTATCTATTATTTTATTATATACCTGTGACCTTTGGAAGAGTTAAGTTTCATTAATAATGTAATACTTTAAAGGTTACTAGATCTTAAATTCTCATAGCCTGGGTCCTTTATCTGTAAGATTCTACACAAAAATGTGATGATAAAATGGCTTAGGAGTCAGGTAGACCTGGGTCCAGATCCTGCCTCTGCCCTCACTAACCATGTGACCTTAAGCAAGTTATTTTCTCTCAGTTTCTTCCTCTAATTCCCCCTTCCTTTTTTTCAGAGACTGGTTAGAAAAGTTAGGCCAAATTATGGAGGATATTGAAAGCTGGTAGAATTGTTGATATTTGGTCAAGTATATTTTCACATGTTGAACATTTGAAGATGAATAAGGGGCAGCAGAAGGATGAATTAGTGAAAGAAGAGTCTGAAATCAGGGAGGCTACTTAGATGGTCCCTAAGGAGAACCAGCACCATGACTGCGACCGGGTTAGTCATAGAGAGGAACTAACCATTGTTAGAACCCACGTGCAAGTAAAATAGAATTACATAGTAATAGTTTTGGAATCTAGAAACATTGTGCTAGAAGACTTAATAGAGTTAATTAAATCTGCTTCCTTCCTTTAACAGAGAGAAAACTAAGGTCCAGAGAGATTTGTGACACATTAGGTTGCAGTCAAGCCGGAGTTAGAGAGGCAAGACTAGAACGCCAGCACCTCACTCCTAGCCCACTGCCTTTCCCCCCATTCTGTGCTTTTTCCAGAAAGGAGTCTCCAGGAATTTTCTTAAGATCTCTAGGAACTTCTTTGAATTAGGTTCCCTAATGTGATCAAAAGATTATTGTGATATTTTTATGAAACTTTTTATGTGATTTTGACTCTCATATAGCCAGAAAACTTTCCCTTATTAAACTTGGCTTTTTGGAAGTGTATCTGGTTAAAAAAATACATAAATTGGTGGTGATTGTGGATATTTATATATGAATGTATGATACATAGATTTTGATTTCTGATCAGTTTTCAAAAATCATCATTCACAGAAGCACATTTTATACTAATGCTGCATAATTTCAGTCTTAACTCCAAAAGCACTATAATAGCTTATGGTGGTAATATAAGATGATTTTATAGTTATACTCATTGGTGTCATCCATTTATTCATCAAATCAAATATTATGTGCCAGGCATTGTTCTAGTGTCTTTGGATATAGTGGTTTCTGCCATCACATAGGGTATATTCAAGCAGGGATTATAGACTTTAATCAGAAGTATAACAAGTACCACAAAAGGGTACGCATACATGTGGGTGGGGGCGGCAACGTATAAGGAGATAACTGGCAATCCATATGGGACCCTAGCCTGCACTGGATAGAGTTGATGCAGTGTTAAGTAGTGATGACTAGAGTCCATTGTGGTGTTTTTAGTTTGACATAAGTCTTTATGTGAGTTGACCAAAGAAAGAGGTTAAAGGTTATTATTTTTTAAAAAGCGTTATGTATACTTTCCCCTCCTTCTCGTTGCTTTTCTTTAATTTCTATGTATTCTGTTGAATAGATATTTTATTATTCAGAAAATGTATAATTTTAACATTATTTAAAAATAATACAGAACTGCAGTTTTGGATTGTTTTTGGTAGAATCCTCAGACGTTGCAGTTGATATCTAAAAAGAAGTCACTTGCTGGAGCAGCACAAATCCTATTGAAGGGGGCAGAAAGACTGACTAAGTCAGTTACTGAAAACCAAGAAAACAAGCTACAAAGAGACTTCAATTCTGAGCTTTTGCGATTAAGGCAACACTGGAAACTTAGAAAAGTTGGCGATAAAATTCTCGGAGATCTGAGCTACAGAAGTGCAGGTATAGATAATTGTTAAAAACTGTGCTTTTTGTGTCTTTGTAAGTATATGGGGTTGATTGCAATGTAACACATCCTTCTTTCATATATTTTCTTAGGTACGTTACATTTTGAAATTTTAATTTTCTTTACAAATAAGCCAAAACCACTCTTACCATAGCCTAGTAATAAATAGCCTAGCTTCAGTTTTAAAACTTTTTAGGTACATTTAATAGAAAGTTCAAAGATGGGGTTTGTGTGCTAACACCCGAAACCATAATTAACATTTTACTTAGAAATTAGGTAGGACTAGACTCTTCAATCAAAGCCTTACCCGTAACCCTTAAAAACTGGACACGAAAGGAGAAAAGAAAGATTTCTATTCTTCCTTATTCTTTTTTCCCATTTAGTCTGCTAAGCTGTTTTCACATCCTGGGTGAAGAGAAAGGATGGTGGAAACACTTTGCTTTCTTTTTTCCCATTCAACCAAGGCTATAACACTAATTTAGGAAATTACTTTTTTGAAGTATACTAAAATTTGATGATGTTGAATTCATATCTTTTGGTGTAAATTCTTTGTTGTTGAGCTATAACAGCTGGTTTTACAAGGTAATAATGGCAATGTTTTGTGAGCTACTGAGATAATCAGAGGGGCTATGTGGGAAAAGTTTATAAGGCTCACATAGCTCAGTGAAATAAAAGCTTTGAATGCCAAGGCATGAGGCAAGGGGTCCTGACTGTGACAGTTGAGATAACAATAGTAGAGTGATATCTTGAGTTCATTTGCGAGAGCAAGCCATCATTATCCTAAAATTAAATCCTAGAGGACTAAGTGCTTCAGCATTGATGTGAATTGGGGAATTTTGAATTCTGAAGATAAAATCCCATTGCAAAGATGAATTCAAGATGATAAGGCCATTTTTACATTTTAATATGTGGTCTGTAGAAGCAGTGCTTTTTAGTTTTAGACATTGTAACAAGTTCTTTCCCACAAATGATTATGTGCAAGTACTTTACCACATTTCTGTCTTTGAGACAGGCACTCATGATTATGAAAGGATTTGATTACATTGTTTTTAATTGCAAGAGAACATCTTCCCTTGTTATAAAACAGCAGTTACATTTAACCACCTACTCCTCAGATAATTCAACAGCCCAAAACCACTTACCCAAGCTTCTGACTGCATAAAAATGAAGGAACTGGTTGAAAAAAGGGTGTCGTTTGCACAATTATCCTTTTGTCTTTCTGTTGCTAGATTCAGAACACTTTAGCTGCAACCTTACTACAGAGGCTGAACTCCAGAAGTATTTTATCCCTAAGGTTTAAGTTTGAGGAATTATTTTCTAAAAGTACAGCCATTTTTATTAAAACTCCATTGGAATAAAACAATTTGGATGGCCTGTGGAGTTCATGTTATAATGATATTATTAGACTAAAGAATATTTGTTTGTTTGTTTTTTTAAGGTAATAACTTTTTTCCCCTATTTCCTTTCTTTTCTTTGCTTACCATTTCTCACCCCTTCCGCCAAACACATACATTTTTAGTGGGAACTTAATTTATGATTCAGTGATGACGTGAATGTAAAGTATTATATACTTAATAATATATGTTAAATTAATGTGTTAAGTGTTTCTTATTTCCCTGTTTTTAATACCCCATTAGGATCTCTCTTTCCCCATCATGGTACATTTGAAGTAATAAAGAATACAGATATTGATCTGGATAAAAAGATACCTGAAGATTACTGTCCCCTTGATGTCCAAATTCCTAGTGATTTGGAGGGGTCTGCATATATCAAGGTATTTGTTAAAGTATTTTTCAGGTAATTTCTTATTACTAGCCCTGAAGCTAATTTACTAACTTTTTAAAAATGTTTTTATTTTCACATAGGTTTCAATTCAGAAACAGGCTCCAGACATTGGTGATCTTGGTACAGTTAACCTCTTCAAACGACCTTTGCCCAAATCCAAACCAGGTGTAGTTATGTTCCATCCTCTAACATCTGGTCTTATCTGAGCTTACATTTGTAAATAAACTAAAGATAAATATAGGGAGGAAAAAATAGGTGTTTTGGAGTAAGAACCATTAGAAATATACTTTTTAAATTTGTTAATAAACCATTAGTGAATAGCTATGTAATTTTTTTTTTTTTTTTTTTTTTGAGACAGGGTCTTGCTCTTGCCAGGGATAGGGTGCAGAGGGTGCAGTGGTGTCATCATAGCTCACTGCAACCTCATACTCCTGGGCTCAAGTGATCCTCCTGCCTCAGCCTTCTGAGTAGCTGGGACTACAGGTGCACAACACCACAGCTGGCTAATTTTTCTAATTTTTGTAGAGAAAAGGTCTTGCTATGTTGTTCAGGCTGGTCTCAAACTCCTGGCCTCAAGTGATGCTCCCATTTTGGCCTCCCAAAGTGCTGGGATTATAGATGCAACCACCTCACCTGGCCCAATTTTTTTTTTTAAGATTGGACTTATTTACTAGTTTTCTCTGTGTAAAAGAAGTGAGATTTTTATATTTTGGAAAGAATATGGTGTAATATAGTGTTTTCTGGACTTCTGTTGAATGTATTCAGATCACCATTTAAGCTAGTTAATGCATGATGTGGTTAGATAATTTATATATACGTATATCCCTTGTCTTTCAGGTTCCCCACATTGGCAGACAAAATTAGAAGCGGCACAAAATGTTCTCTTGTGTAAAGAAATTTTTGCACAGCTTTCTCGGGAAGCTGTTCAAATTAAATCGCAGATCCCTCACATTGTGGTGAAAAACCAGATTATCTCTCAGCCCTTTCCAAGTAAGAGCAGCCAGCCCTTTTGAGATTTACAAACAGGACTTTGTGGTTTGGGGAACTGGACAAAGGGGGTAGTATCTATTTGGGTGTGTTGGAAGAATGGTAAGAGCAAAGAGGTAGTGTGCTCTCCATAATGGCAGGCAGTAAAGCATGTAACACAAACTGCCCTGCTAATTCTATTCTGTGTCCTGATTAGTGTGACTCCCAGATTTTTAAAACAGTATATGTTAAAAATTTGCACTAGCATGGCTACTGTTTAGCAACCGTTGCTTTGAAGTGAGATCTTTCAGGGATTCTGCTTTATTCCTTAAATGAGATGTCAATTTAAAAATGTTTACTCAAAATATTTCTAAATTTGTAGAAATTGGATTTTAATTATATTATTCAAAAGCAGTTAGACGTACTCTCGAGGTCAGTTTATAGTTAGCTGTACACTTGCTTTTTACATAAATTCTAAGGACTGTCTTCTTAGATCTTATCAAGGAAATAGGCTTTAGTAGTGAAAGATTCCATCCTGGCTCACATGGGAGCAGGGAAGAATGTGTGTCTTTTACTCTTTCTGTAAGACCAAATACCAACTCTGTTATTTTAAAGGCAGGAAGAAACAATATATAGATTTTGTTCACCAGTCTTTATTCATAGCTCAAGGTCAACAACCATATTATAGGTCAACAGAATTTGAATTGTTAAAATGCATGGTAGTTTATTATATTCATGAAGTCATTTTGGTATAAAATATTAATCATGAGGCCTGATCTTCAATTTAGAATGTATCTTTTGAGAATGGGCTGTGATTGTACTTTATGAGGATAGTTTGTACCTTTCCATATTTTAGGTTATTTGCATCTGTCCTGCTTCTTTTTATAAATAGGCTTGCAGTTATCTATTTCTTTGTGCCATTCCTCAAATGATAAGAAATCACAAAAATCTGCTACTGAGAAGCAAAGTCCGGAAGACCACCTTTATGTCCTAGAACACAATTTGCATCTACTGATTAGAGAGGTAATGAAATAAATGTTTTTCTTTGTATTGTGGTGAGCAATGAATATGGGCAATGAATATGCACAAACTTCTTCCCTTTTCTGAGTCTTGATTATTCACATAGCAGCAACATTCACTATCTGATATGAAAGATCCTTGCTGTGTGCTGGGGGAATACCGAGATACCCTGTTCCCATGCATACCTTCTAGTGGTGGAAGTACACAAGTTTTATAGTAGAAGTATACTAAAGGGTACAGAGGGAAGGGTGATTCTGATGTGGGTGAGGGAGGGTATAAGGGAAAATGTGAAAATGTCTTGCCAGAGTCTGTGAACTGAATAGTTACTTCAGGACATATTCTACTTATAGGTTGTTTACAACTGTGTTTCCAGAGTGCTGTTTCATAGTTTAGGCTAATTTCAAAAGAATCTCCTGAGAAACTTCATAGAAGTATATATTACAGCCTCCCCTGCCCCACCCTGAAATCTGGTTCAGTTGATTGTGATGGTGCAAGAGTCAGTGTTTTTAAAAAGCTCCTCAGGGGGTTTTGATAGGCAGCCAGGTTTGGGAACCTCTAATCTAGGGTGTAGTAGAATAACAGTTTACTGATTGCATATGTTCTGTTGATGAGACTCAATGAAGAATATTGTTTTATATTTTAAAACTTTTAAAATAAGAATTACAGCGGAGATCCTTTTGTAGTTCATTAAGCATGATGATTGGGTTTTCACAATCACTTGTGAGATGTGCCTCCCTCAAACCTTGTTACTTCTGTACATTACCCATTTGATGTGAAAAAAGAACAAATTACAGCTTGAGAGGGACCCTTTTCTTTACAAATGTGCATTATGCATGACCTAGTAGATGCTAGCATTTATCTCTGTGCCAGGATTGTTTTTGTATGTGATTCAAATCCATTGCTTTCAGTGTTGCCAAGATGTGAGCTGTGTTTTGAGTAAATATTGTGTACTGTTTACTCTGTGGGTATTGGTCATTTAAAATGGCTGTTTTTATTAGTTTCATAAACAGACCTTGAGTTCCATCATGATGCCTCATCCAGCAAGTGCACCTTTTGGCCACAAGAGAATGAGACTTTCGGGTCCTCAAGCTTTTGATAAAAATGAAATTAATTCATTACAGTCCAGTGAAGGGCTTCTGGAAAAAATAATTAAACAAGCAAAGCATATTTTTCTGAGGAGTAGGTAAGTATGAACAAAATTACTGTTTTTTCTTTGAAATTGCAGTTAATTTTCCTTTATTATTTCATGTACTTTTTTGGATTCCTTAACTTTTTTTTCCTGGGAGAAGAAGGTGCCCGAAATGTAGGAGTTTATGGTCATAGACTAGGTCCTGTCAAGTATGGGGAAGTCTTAGATCCATGGCAGATCTAACAATATATTTCTAACATTGGAAGTTTTCTGTATTTTTTGTTTGTTGCACACATTAGGGTTTGGAAGGCACTTTCCCATGTGTTGACTTACGTAATCCTTGTTCTTTGGAGTAGATAATATTAATCACATTTTTACTGATGGGAAGATTGAGGTTTAGAGAAGTTTATACAACTTGCTCAAAGTTACCCAGCTAAAAAGTAGTAAAACCAGGATTTATGACCGGGTCTGTGTAACTACAGAGCTCATTTTCTTTCTTTTATACACATTGTTTACGAAAGAACTTGGCATTATGGACATAAATATATCTTTTTCAATGCTAAAGGGTGTTCTTCTGTTTTATTATTGGAACTTGATGAAGAGGTCTGTTTTTACTTCATTTATAATTGTGCCTTGATAGTATGTCAGAATTTCAGGCGTGGGCACATTGTCATTCAATAAATGATATTTTGTTTTTGATTTCCAGTTTTTTCTTGTTAATACAGTCATGGTTTTATTAGCACATTAGTTTGTAGTCTTAGCATGGATATTTAGGTCCTTTAGCTTTTAGTAAAAGGAATTAGGAAGACATGTTAGAGAAAACAGCATGGTACAGTGAAAGGAATAGGGAATTTAGGGTGAAGGATATGTTTAAGCCAGGGCTGAACCACTTGCTAAGTAACTTTGGGCAAGGCACTTAGTATCTATGGCCCTTCATTTGCTTCTCTGTCATTTGTGCGTATAGGAGTCTGGTCTTATTAAATAATGTATGCAGAAGTTCCTTACAAATGAAATATTATATGGTGGGTTACTGTTACTTTCCATTTATACATTTCAATTATAAAAGCTGTTAATTTGAGTATATTGCTAATCTTGCAAATTTCTGATTGACCATAAAGTTAATAGTCCCTGAAATAAATGAGGGGTGTGGAAATAGCTATCTTTAGAACCATTATCAATTTCAGAGTAGTAAGTATAGCCTTGGAAACAGCAAGGCTTTAAAAAAAAGTTACTTTTCCCCCCTAGTTATTGAAATAATGTTCGGTATACAAAAGGTTTAATGAAGAAAAAAGGACCCATCTGTATAATACCATACATAGTGAGATCTACTATTATTAACACGCTAAATGTATTTTTATGTATGTGTGTCAGGGTGGGTGTCTTTTTTTTTTTTAAACAAATCTGACATTATAAAATTTTATATCCTCCTGAGTTCATATCTCAGAGAGGACACCATAAAAAAATGAAAACAAAATTTTATATCCTGCCCTCACTTCATGTATTGCAAATGTTTACATCTTTTGTTAAGTGCTATTCAAAGATATTATTAATAGCTGTGTAATATCCTGTTATGTGAATATTTAGTGAATTCTTTTCCCAATTCTCAGTTGCTAGATACTTTTATTTCTAATTTGTTGATACATGTAATACTGAGTGGAACATTGTCACATACATATCTATCTGTTGTAGGAATTAGGAAGCACTGTCAGGGAAACAAATCATGGAAAAAGAAGAGAAAGTTGCTGGGCACTATGGCTCACACCTGTAATCTCAGCACTTTGGGAGGCCGAGGTGGGAGGATCACTTGAGCCCAGGAGTTTGAGACCAGCCTGGGCAACATAACAAGACCCCAGCCTCTACAAAAAATAAGAAAAATTAGCCAGGCGCAGTGGCACGTGTCTATAGTTCTAACTACTCAAGAGGCTGAGGCTGGAGGATCACTTGAGCTTCAAGCTGAGGATTACTTGAGTTCAAGGCTGCAGTGAGTGACAGGGCAAGACCCTGTCTCTTAAAAATAAAAATTAAAAAAAAAAAAAGGAAAGAAAAAATTAAGAATGGATTGTAAGAAACCACTACTGGAGCAGCAGTGTAAAAGAACAAATCCCAAGTCTGTTTATTTAAAAGCCCCTTGTCCCCACTGTCTGTTCTCATTTCTTCCCATTTTCTCCAGACTTTTCCTTTGAGATAAAGTGCTAGATGCAGATAATTAGAAACTGAGGGCCTGCAATGGTTTGGCTCATTTACGTGATTTATGCTTTGGTTCTAAGCAGTGGCTGTTGGGTTAGTGTATCTAAGGTATAAAGGAGAGATTACTGGCTTTGGAATTAGATTCCCAGGTTTTTGGCTCTGGAGTTAGACTGCAGAGGTTTTGTAGCCTGGCTTGTAGCTGTGTGACCCTGGACAAGTTACTTAACATTACTAAACTTCTTTTTCCTCTTCTGAAAAATGGAGATAATAGTGGTGCCTACCTAACACAGAGTTCTTAAAGTAAATAATTCAGGAAAGCACTTATTACAGTACTTGGTACATAATGAGCACTTAGTGATTCTTATTTCTCATTTGTATTTATCATAATTTTCTTTTTTGGAGTATAAGGTTTTGATTGTGCAAAAAGTCTCTAGCTTCTCTTGAATGTGATTATAATTCCATCACAGTAATGGATCTAGGTGTGGGTGTGTCCCAAGTTTTTTGTTACAAATAATCAAGTATTGACATTTATGAATGATTTATAGGTTAGTACCCTAGAAATATCCTTCTCACTTGTGTCCTTATCAACTTTCCTGAGTGGGGAAAAAAACCAATGGAGTTAAAAGGGAATAAACCCATCATGATGATAATCAAGAGTATGTGATGAGAGTAAACTGTAACGTGAAGCTGAGAGCCAGCACATCAGTGCAACATGAAAGAACTTCTCAGAAGCACCTCTACCTTTCTTTAAAATCTTTGCTTTTCAAACAGTGGTATTTTATTAATAAAAAAGTAGTTATCCAGTTTTCAAATTTTCATAAAATTGATGAGTGATTTATAATCCTGTCATTTTATATGATGACTTTTTAAAAATTTTAACTTCTTTTCCTTAAAAGAACTGCTGCAACCATTGACAGCTTAGCAAGTCGAATTGAGGATCCTCAGATACAAGCTCATTGGTCCAATATCAATGATGTTTATGAATCTAGTGTGAAAGTTTTAATCACATCACAAGGCTATGAACAAATATGCAAGTAAGTGTCAAAAATAAAAGTTATGCACTTTATATGTTGCTTTTTATATACTGATGTTTGCTTAGTGATTATATTAAGCTTTTGGTTTTTATTTGCTAGGATGGCATAACATTCCTGTAAATTATATCAACTGTAAAGTGTTTGTAGGAATGAGAGGTAAGAATGTCTAAAATAGTCTCTAGTAGGTAAATGTTGCTTATTTGAGCTATGGTAAAAAATGAACCCCAGCATTGAGCAGAAACCTGCCTCACCTCCTCAGACTCCAGGTCTGCTCCATTTCTTGCCTAGTGGCTGTGGCAAGTTTAGTATATTTGAAGTGAGTAGGGCAATTTATATTAGAGCCTATACTCTCTGTGTTTGCCAAAAACAGCCTAAGATTTTAACTCTCCCCTGACCTAGTGTTGATTCTGGGTCTAATCCAGTTCATGATTATGCCCTTAAAACTGAGTTAATAGCTGCGTGTCTGTGAAGGGTGCAAAATGATTTTTGTCCCCAGCATTCATAGAGATGTGGTCTCGTTGATTACATTCACAAATCATAAGTTAATACAATTGGCTAGTAGCCATTAAAGGGCATTTTGGGCCACCATTTGAGCCTCTTTGAAATTTACCAACTGGTAAGATACAGCTGAGTCCCCTTTCTCAAGTCAGTCTGAGACAGCTGCTAGCAAACATTTGTCAGGGTCTGTGAGTACTTTTTATTTTGTGTTAGTTGCTTTATTTCAGACAGACCCAACTAGCCACAGTAAGCAAAACACAAAATCACCACCCTTAGGAGTAGGGACAGAAAATACATTTATAATGCTATTTTTCAATGTGCAGGTTTTAATTTACTTTTTTTAAAAATGAAAAATGGTAAGTATGAGATCAAATATAGAATATTAAAGAGTTCATGATGGGAAAGAAATTAGTCATGAAACTTCCAGGGAAAGATGGTGGAATGAAGCTGGATCATAGAGTTTTATTCCCCTATACCTAAAGAAAATAATTGGGGTGATTGGGGAGGGGGTGGGGGGAGTAGATGTTGAATAGAGATGAAGTAAGTCTGGCATGAGTTTTTAACTGTTAAGACTGGGTGATGGGGTTATAGGTTTTAATTATACTATGATCTACTTCTGTTTGTGTTTAAAATTTTCCACAATAAAAAGAGAGCGCAATGGAAAGGAAAAGAAAAATTATCAGCATTGAATTGTTTACATCTAGAACTAAGACCAAAACAACTGGGATTATGGTTACAGGACCCAGTGTAAATGTTCTAAACTTGCACGAAGAAAGTTTAGTGGTGATACAGCCTTGACAGCATCAGAAGGGGAGGGAAGCGGAAGGGAGTAGTAGGATGCCCTTTTCCTCATCTTACATAGCTGGCGCCAACTTACGCTATTTAAAGGCAAAAATAATTCTCAGAGGTCCTTAGGACAAATCATTTAAAACAGTTTCTTACACATCTTTCTAGGAAAGTCTATGCACTTAAAAACATGTATGTCCTAACTTTACCCCACCTCTTTTACACAGTTTTGTGTGCTCTTTTGAAACACTGATGTATAATTCACGTAACAAAATTCACCATTTCAAAGTATATACAATTCATTGGTTTTTTAGTATATTCCCTGTGTTGTATAACCATCATCATTACCTAATTCCAGAACATTTCCATTACCTCAAAAAGAAACTCTGTACTATACGAATTAGCAGTTGTTTGTAATTTGTGTGCTTTTTTTCAGTAGGATTTTTTTTTTTTTTTTTTTTGGAGACAGTCTTGCTCTGTCACCCTGGGTAGAGTGCAGTGGCATCATCGTAGTCCACTGCAACCTCAAACTCCTGGGCTGAAGTGATCTTCTTGCCTCAGCCTCCCGAATATCTGGGACTATAGGCACGTGCCATGATGCCCGGCTAATTTTTCTATTTTTAGTGGAGATGGGGTCTTGCTCTTGCTCAGGCTGGTCTCGAACTCCTGAGCTCAAGCGATCCTCCCGCCTCCGCCTCCCAGAGTGCTAGGATTACAGGTGTGAGCTACCGTGCCTGGCCAGTAATATATTTTTTTTTTAATAGTTCAATTTATACAGGTAAGTTTAATGATCAGAACAAAATGGGATCAATTACGAAAAATTGTATACAGGAAATGCTTTACAGAGTAGATCCTTTTTATGTTTGCTGTTTTAATAGGGTTAAAATATGTGATTATCCTGCAGTCTTCTGAGTTAAAATTATTCAGGTGGTCATAAAGTCCAGAAATCCAGACAAATACACATAATTAATTTATTACTCAGTAGTATTATATTGGTGAATAAGCGTTTCTTGTCAACACATATAGATCTACCTCATTCTTTTTTATAGCCTTTTGTGTTCCATTTTATGTACCAAGACTTTTAATCAATCTTCTGTTGATGAACATTTTTGTTGGGTGCCAACAAAATAATTTGTACATGTGCAAGTATATTTATAGGATAAAGTCCTACAAGTGTAATTGCTGGGTCAAAAAATTAGGACATTTAAATTTTTAATATTACCAAATTCTTCTTCAAAATCGTTGCCACAAGTATGCTTCCACCAATAGTGAGCGATAAGAATTCCTGTTCCTTCACACCTTTGTTTTTTAAAAAAAGAATTAAAAAATTTTGGTTAGATTTGTATCTTTTGCTTTAACCTTCTGAGTTTTGTGTTTTTCTTTGAAAAAACAATGTAAACTTTAATTTGTCAAAATTACAATTTTAGCTGGGTGTAGTGGTGACACTTGTAGTCCCAGCTACTCAGCAGGCTGAGGTGGGAGGATCACTTGAGTCCAGGAGTTTGAGGCTGCAGTGAGCTATGATCTTGCCTTGAATAGCCAGTGCATTCCAGCTGGGAAATGTAGCAAGACCCCGACTCTATTTTTTAAAAAAATTACAATTTTATGTACACAATTGGCAGAACACTTTATTCCCAAATATTTTATATAAAACAAAGTTACAAGAGGTATCATCATGTGTGGAAAGAAGAAAGACATAATGCTGTTTTTTCTGCATTTGTTCATCTAGATTATTTGACTTTGGAGATTTTAAGTTTCTTAAACATGTTACATGCTAAAATTCTACAAGTTGTCTTGGAAGACTGCAGTGATCTACATGTTATTTATTGGCCATTTTATGAGTTTATTTGACCTAAGGCGAGAGTGTACATATTCTATATTATGTATTAATAGAGCGTACATATTCTGACTTGTTTGCTGATTATTCCATGAGAAGATAAAGAGTTAAAAGTTTTTCCTTTTCTCTATGAGAATTTGACCTTTGGTTAACTCTGGCTCTAGCCCTTGGAAATCTGATAAGGAAAGATGTCATCTCTATTACTAAGCAACATTGCTTATCTCAAATTGGTAAATTGCATATGGACTGGGAACAATTTTAAATAACTGATGGGAATGCCTTTGGACTTCCCTGGATGGAGTGACTTTTTAAATGGGGCATGTCTTGTGGGGACCCTGGAAACCATGCCTATGGAATTGTTACAAGAGCTTATGGCTCCTGTGGGGAATGAGGTTTCTGAGTTACAGCCGGTCCCACATATACCCAGCATGGATCTCATCTTGTTGTGACAAAGGTATACTGCTGCTATATAGACAGCTGTGTGGCCCCTGCTGGCAAGCTGAGGTTCTTCTGTATCCTTCTGAGTAGACTGGTGCTCAATGTGGTCTGTGGTAGTCTTGGGGTGAGTTTTATTATTTAGTTGAACCTAAGAAGATCCCTCTTCTTCCCCACGGATATTGGTGTAGGTTATTAAAACTGTCTGTTTTCTTTTTCTTCGATGTTAAGGTTTAATGTTGCATTATATAAGATAATTTTGAACATTTCTGATTTTTAGTATATGTATCTATAAAGGTCCATTCAGCTGCAATTGAATATTGGAGTTGAGCAGATCCGAGTTGTACACAGAGATGGAAGAGTAATTACACTGTCTCATCAGGAACAGGAGCTACAAGATTTTCTTCTGTCTCAGGTAATAGTTGCAGACTACAAGTCTAAAACCTCTTCCTCTCATAACTGCTTAAAGAACAAATTGGTTAAGAAGTAATTAAAATGTAGTAAATTATATAAGAAGAAAACCATGTTCTTCTGCCATTTTATTCAATTTCTAATGCGCATTTTGCAACCTCTTAGTTAATTGAAAGTGTTGATAAACTATTTTAGATTTGTTTTCACTTACTTTGTGTTTAAGATGAAGAACCAGTTCTGAGACTAGCAAGTTTTTTGTATGTTTGTTCATGTTTGCCAAGGTTTACAACATCTCCAGGACCAAGAGAGTGGAGGAGTATTAACCCAAGAAAACTAGAGAAAGGGAGCACAGATATAAAACTATAATGACCATAATCCAAAACAAGTGGAATATTTTAATATTAAGCCATAAGAAAGAGTTCCTTATATTAAGAGGCAGTATAGAAAGTAATGGGTTCTAGTCCCGGCTTTACCACAAACTTGCCTTGTGACACTGGACAAATTTCTAGACCTTTCTTTTCTTACCTAACAGTATTTTTCCTGTCTTCTTCATGGAGTTGTGATGATCCAGTGAAATACTGAATTATGGGAGGAAGTGCTATGAAATGCTAATGTAAGATATTGTTTTTTACATAAAATTAAGAAAAAAATACTAACAATTTCCATCCTAGAAGCAATAATCTATCTTATACACTGGTTTGCTTCTTTGGTGCCAAGTAAATAAAATGCATTTGTGAGGTACAGCAGCTCTTGGCTGATTACATCCAAAATGGCTTTTGTCACTTTAAGCACACATACAAAAATATATTAGAACGCTCTTGGGTAGCTCCAGAATCGATGGGAAATCTGGAGAACAAGGTTTGCACACGGATAGGGATCATCAGAGGAAGCTAGATGATGAGAACCACAGCCAGGGGAATGGCACTGTTGTTGTCCTGGCACCAGTGCCTTCACCACTGGTGGCAGAACGAATTCTAAATTGTCCCTGTGTATCAGTCAGGGTCTTAACGAGCAGCAGGTGGCACATTCAGGAGGATAATTGCAGGAGGCCTATTTACTAAAGATCTGCTTACAAAGTTATGGGTGTAGGAGAGCCACCAGGGATAGTGTGGTAATCTGCTGCTAGTAGTAACCAGGCCACAGGGGCTTAGTAGTCACCAGTCCTCAGCCAAGGTCAAGGGGAGAGACAGGTTATAGGAACCCTAAAGGGGAAAGTCATGTGGAACTTGCCACCTTGAGAAGACCAGTGGCCTTTTGTCAAGAGATAAAGCCAGTGTAGACAACCTCACAGGGAGGGTTCCAGGGGAATGAATACCCTGACCTCACTCCCTTGTCATCCTGCTGGCTCCCATTGGATGACTCCTTTTACTTGAACCCAACCTGAAGCCAGAAGATATAGAAAATGTTAACGTAACCATATAGGCCAGCCTCCCAGAGCAGAGAGTAGGGTGGAGAGTGGATTTAAAACGGCAAATGGAAGATATTCAGCATGCCTGCTACTTCTAGTGTTGCTCACATTCAGTGATCCAGCCAAGTCTCTAGTTGGCCAAGTTTAGGTCATGTGTCTGTGCTCAGAGTGTCAGGCAACTTTAGCTTCTGCAGTGGAAGATGGGGTCCTGCTCCCTCCCCCTAATAGTCACACTAAGGAGGATTTCTCAGACATGAGGTAGGACTGCTGTGCTAGTCAGTGAGAACCCCAACAAAGTTACTTTATGATCATGATGTCAAGTCACTGCAAATATCTGTGCTGATTGTCAGGCAAGTTTCCTTTTTCATTCACAGATGTCACAGCATCAGGTGCATGCAGTTCAGCAGCTAGCCAAGGTTATGGGCTGGCAGGTACTAAGCTTCAGTAATCACGTGGGACTTGGGCCCATAGAGAGCATCGGCAATGCCTCTGCCATCACAGTGGCCTCCCCAAGTGGTGACTATGCTATTTCAGGTACTTTCTGCTGCTTTGAATGAGAAGGGACCATTGGGACTTTAGCTTTAATATTTAGCTTTAATAATTAAATATAGTTAAGAGTAATTTATCTCTGCAATAAATGAGTTAATGTTCTGTTTATACTGAGCATTTATCTGATCATAGCCATTATTCAGAGCAAGAGGTCATTACTTCTTTTTCCAGTAGTTATAAAAAATGTTTAGCTTGGCAGCACATTTTCCTAGGAGATAGTCTGAAAAGTGTCATCAGCACTGTTACTCCTGCAGTCTCAAATCTTTAATGGATAAAAGCTTTTTAAAAATATAATGCTATAAACATGGGAAGAATAAGATCTGATCCTAAGAATGGTAAAGGGATAGAACAGAGAGGAGAGAGAGGTATTTTATTAAGCACCTACTATGAGTGGGCACTTTAATAGGTACTGGCACATACATTATCTAGCTTAAACTTACATTTGGAGTGCTTATGGATTAAGTGTGATCATCTTTTCTAATGTCTGCTGTAAATACTTGAAAAATACACTCATGTGTCATTTAACGACAGGGATGTGTCCTGAGAAATGTGTCGGGTGATTTCAATGTTGTGCGAATATTGTAGAGTGTACTTACACAAACATAGGTGGTATAGCCTACTACACACCTAGGCTATATGGTATAGCCTATTCTTCCTAGGCTATAAACCTGTACAACATGTTACTGTACTGAATACTGTAGGCAGTTGTAACACAATGGTAAGTGTGTGTGTATCTAAACATAGAAAAAGTACAGTAAAAATAAGGTATTATAATCTTATGGGACCACCATTGTATATGTGGTCCATTGTTGACTGAAACGTCATTATGTGGCACATGACTGTATTTGAAAAAGTGGGTAGTAAGAAATATTTCCCCACAGGATCACAGCTTGTGAATCTGCAAGCTTGGTCATTGCTGGGTCTTTATTGCTAGGGATTTCTCAAAATACCCTTTTCTTCTTTCCTGAATAATAGTTAAAACCTCATTGAAATCTAAAGTTGGGTTTTTTGGGTTTTTTTTGAGACAGGGTCCTATTTTGTTGCCCAGGCGGGACCCAAACTTCTGGGCTCAAATGATCCTTCCACCTCAGCCTTCTGAGTAGCTGGGATTACAGGTGCAGCTGCCAGTGCACCCAGAGAAAACCACCTTTCCTTCATCCCTCCCAGTCCTGATTTGAATGTTTGAATTTCATTACATATTAGGCATATATTAACCAACTTGTTGAATGATTGAATTACCAAGTGAATGTATTTTTTAAAAAAACAAGGTGATGTCCTGAAAATATATAGGACATTTGACTTTCCTAAGCCAAAATTCATCTTGCTTAATTTTTATAGTATAAACAGTAATCATGAATATTTATACCAGCTTGGTATATATAAATTAATACTTTTTTTAAAGCATAATGAAGCTGTAAAGCATTTTTTAGCAAGAACATTTAAGTTGGCAGACAAAGTTTTTGAGTTCATGGTAGAATGACGTTGTGGGATTTATCCTTGTTATTTTCTAGTTTGGAAAACGAGCGTATTGATATTTTGGTTTTTCTCCACAGTTCGTAATGGGCCTGAAAGTGGCAGCAAGATTATGGTTCAGTTTCCCCGTAACCAGTGTAAAGATCTTCCAAAAAGTGATGTTTTACAAGATAGCAAATGGAGTCATCTTCGTGGACCATTCAAAGAAGTTCAGTGGAATAAAATGGAAGGTCGAAACTTTGTTTATAAAATGGAGCTGCTTATGTCTGCACTTAGCCCTTGTCTACTATGATTTTTTTCCAGAACAGTTTCTAGATTTTTTCCAGAAACTTTGACTTGAAATGTTTACAGATAAACTATAAGCACAAGGAGGTGATAATTTTCAAAGGCATATTGTTTTTAAAAAATAATTAGCAAATGTTTACTTGGCATTTTGAAACCTTTCACTTTATAAGTGACAAGTGCTTTGAAATGCAGAAGTTTATGTAGAGTTTTAGGGTATACAGTATGGGGAGATATAAAACAATACCTTTTTTTATTCAGTTAAATAAATGTTACTAACTTAAGGGTTTGAATGTGCTTTTTAAAATATTCTTTCCTTGATGTTGGCTTCAAATAAAGTGTGCTCCTGTGTTAGTAAATGAAGTGCTTCTTCCTGCAGTTGACTTCTTTATGCCTGGGTCTGACCTAAATAGATAGTTTAAGAACTTCCTCAGAAAGGACAGCTGAAGGCATAGAAGAAGGCAGATTGGGGGGGGTTCCCCCCCCGAAACCCTGCAGTTTATTTATTTTATTTTATTTTATTTTATTTTTATATTTTTAGTAGAGATGGGGTCTCACTCTTGCTCAGGCTGGTCTTGAACTCCCAACCTCAAACGATCCCACCTCAGCCTCCAGATTGTGTCTTTAGGGCTTCCTCTCATCCTTTTCGTCTGTTCTCGCACTTGAGTGACCTTGCTCCCCTAGAGACACATAATGCATGCTCATAGCCAGCCTTCCCCTGGGGTTCTCCAGCTTCCACCCAGTGGCCCTGGATTGCTTCCTCCAATTAAAGTCTTTTCCATTAGCTCTTCTGCACTTTCAAAGAGGAAAAAACTAATGGATTACCTTTTCCAAGGAACATGTGTCTCTTTGTGGAAATAGCACCCCAATCCTAAAGTGTGCCTGAGGAATTCCCATTAGTAAGAGATAGATTTAGGCCTATGGGTCTTTTAGTACCACAGGAGATAATGTCATATAGGTAGGGTCTCCTTATTAGTAAGCCTTTCAATTTTTAAAACAGATATTCTGCATTAAATAATTTATAAGATGACTATGTGCAGTAATAAAAGAAATCCTTTGTATTTTTCCACCTTTTTTTCTTTGAAAGGAAAATGAAGCTTGTAGGCCATAACAACTTTGTGTTCTTGTTTGCTTTTTTTTCTCCTTCTGATCAAGGTAATAACATCTTTCTGTCCATGAAAATGGAAATTAGTATGAACCTAAAGTTACTTAAAAATTTTTAGTGCTTTAAAAATTATAGTGGCCCACAAAATTTGCCCTGGCTAATAGGCTAATCTGTACAATCACATTCACATGAGGAGTCTTTTATGTGATTTTGAAGGCTCAGACTAGTAGAGTGAGTCTCAAGTTTTCTCACTCAAGGATAGTTTTAGTTTTTTTAAGTTTCCATCCATTGCAAATTGATACTTTGGTAAACTGATTAAAAATGAACTCCTAGAAAAATGAAATAAAAATAAAAACCTCCTTTTATTTGATTATAATAGACTTAAAATTGCTGTCAAATATAAAGGTTTCTGAATGTTTTACTTTCTGTTTCCATGCTTGGCTTGTCATGTACCAGTTCATGGGCCAGGACCACACTTGGAGTAGAAGGGATGAGGGTACATGCATAGATATTACCGCCTGTTCTTTGGAACCCATCTGAGTAGGATAACTGAAGATGCACGATCATCGTATGTCTCACTTTCCCCGTTCAGTTAAGTCACTGTTCAGTGGATAGCCATTATCCACTTAAAGAATAGTAGAAACTAAAGCAAACCTGGTTTAGGCTTTGTTGCTGTACCAGCAGCTCTTGTGCCTATGTCTGTTTACATTTTGCAGTTTAATGTTTCAATCTGAGTTACCTGGAGTTGGAAAGATGTGCTATGGAACTTGGGATGCAGGTCGGTGAAAACCAATTACTCCCTCAACAAGTATTAAGAGGTTGGCAAAAGAGCTGTATTTGAATATTGGCTCTATTAGCTTGCTGTGAACTTCACGGTTACCCTCTGAACCTGTTTCCTTATATATTTAATGAGAATAAGGATGCCTCCTCTACTAACCTCAAAGGTGGTTCAAAGGTTTCAGTAAGGTTTGTGATGGATGTTAAATTCTGAAGTGCTATATACGCAAATATAAAGCATTAAGCAAGTATAATTCTGAGTTGAGCCAATTAGAAGTTGGAAAAAATGGTTAACCAGCCATTGTTAAAAATGCTTAATACCAGCTTTATCATTAGGACAAAGCATTGCAGAATATCTTGTATTCATATTTACAGATGTTTTGTATATGGTGAAGACAATGATTGCTTTTGTGGGTATGAAGATTTTGGTTTTTTTTTTCCAGTTAATTTTTAAAGCCATGCTCTCTGCCTTTGTCTTTAATTTGTTCAGTTTTACTTGCCTACTCCTGTTCTTTGGCGATGCCTTATGTACTTGGAGCTAAAGTGAGGTCTCTTTGGATCTCACTTTAGGATGGTAACTATTTTCTAAGCCTTATTGACATAAAGGCAGTTCACAACTGAGAAACCCTATCTCTTTGACATAGCACCACTATACAGGTACTGCATGGAAGTCAGTGACCATAGCTTTGACTTTGCTTTTAAGTTTACTGTTTCCTAATTGCAAGTTCACGTCCAGAAATTTATCCTGTAGAAATATTTCATAAAGCACAGATTGACAAAAGATCATGGTGTAAGGATTATTGAGGAGGTCTGTAAAAGTGAAAAAAAAATTTTTATTTTTTTGAGACAGAGTCTTGATCTGTCGCCTTGGCTATAGTACAGTGGCATCATTGTAGCTCAAGCGATCCTCCTGCCTCAGCTTCCCAAGTAGCTGGGACTGCAGGCATGCACCACCACACCGGGCTAATTTTTCTATTTTTAGGAGAGATGGGGTCTCGCTCTTGCTCAGGGTGGTCTCGAACTCCTGAGCTCAAGCAATCCTCCCACCTCAGCCTCCCAGAGTGCTAGGATTATAGGTGTGAGCCACCGTGCCCAGCCAAAAGTAAAAAATTGAGACCAATCTAAATGTCTTTCTGTAAGATGATGGCTACATAGATTATACTAGAGGAGCCACAGGTGCAGGTGCTCATTTTTACTTCTCTAAAAATGAGCTCAAATGGTCTAGGAGTTCTGCTCCCGATATTCTGGCTCCCCTTGCTTAGGAACCAGAAAAATTTCCATGTTAAACTGTCTTCATTTTCTTATTTACTGATCATGAGTGAGCTTCTTGCTGTGTAGAAACATTTGTTGTAGTAGAACAGACTATATTTGACTTGAAACTTGACAGATGAGGCAGAAGTTTGAAATACAAAGGTAAAATACAATCTGAAAAACTTCCTGATAATTTAGTGAGTAGGCCAAGGAGAGGCCAGTGGCAGAATGGCCTCAACCAAATCTATTCACGGCTTCTCCTTTAACTTTGTTAACAAGTGCTCCCCATCTGAGCCCCTTGCTACCCAAAGAGACAGTAAATGGAGTAGTCTGATCTGTGTTTAGTATTTGAAAAAGCTTAATTGAAGTCATACATTTACCCTCTAAAGCATCATTAGATTTCTTTGCTAGAACACTATCAAATCAAAGTGATACCCCTGATTGTCTCATGTTGATCAGGAATTCTAATTGGCACTTATGAACTGTTGATGAATGAAAACATGAAACTGAATTATTTAATAAGTTCACTTTGTTTAATAGGAAAAAAATCCTTTCAAAACATGAAGTACCCAAGGGAAAAATATTTTTAAGGATGGGACTGCCTGAACAATCACTGGTCTGTTACATCAAAGGAATTTAACCTACCTGTGTGTTCACTTTATAAGACCAGATCTAAAGCTAAAATTTTAGATTTATTTTACATTAGCAATATCTTTTCTCCCACCCCCAGTACTCAGTCTTCAATAAACTTTACATAAAATCCACCAATATTATAAAACATTGACTCTGAATCCCTTGAAAGAGTAAGAGATGCACAGGAGATAGAGTTGAGTGTATTAGTTAACAAGAGGAAGTCATCTTAGTTGAGGGAAGTAGTCTGATGTAATAGAAAGTTTGCCCAAGATTTTTATTTTTGTATATATCATTTGAAACAAAAAGTAGTTTTTTTCAGTGAACAATTATAATGTATCCATGCTATGGATTGCATTGTGCAGGCAAGAAGATGAAGTTTAGGAACTAATGCCCAAGACATTAAGGAAAAACAGGCAAGTTGTAGGGTAATGTGTATAATAGAATCCCGTTTAACTAAAAAGAAAATATGTTAAATATGTATATTGTGGTATATATACTGACAGATATGTTCATGTATGCATAAGCAAGTCTAGAAGGATACACACCAATTTATCTTGTTCCCTTTGGAAAGCAGGGTTAAAGAAGGAGAACTTTTACTTTATATATAGACTTCAGTACCATTTGAATTTTAAAGGATTTATCACCTTTGTAATTAAGCCAAACCCAAAACACCCACTTAACTTTTAAAAAGCAGTGGAAGATGTACTAACAGTGACCACAGGGCTTTGCTCTGCTTTCAATAAACTATGGATGTGTCTGATGCCTCTCTGGAAACTGGGCAGAAGAAACCTATGCTGGATGTGTAAAAGCTGATGCCGGCACCAGGGTGTTCACTCTCCCCAGTATCTCCTCTGGTGTTGTCAAGGAGACTGCATCAGAGTCACATCCCTGTGATCTCACCCTATCGTATTTGGCTCCTTGGTCATGGCTACATCTCCAGCCTTCTATTCTGCTACCTCTTCTCTACCCACTGTTACAGCCCCCCCCCAATTGTATCCCCCGTCAGGCCTTATCTCTGCACTCCTGCCCTGGGCAAGATGGCCTGATAACCTTCTGATTTCCCACTGCCATTGCTCCTCGCCTTTGTGAGTATGGCTTCAAATCAGAGTAAGCGTGAGGCGCTTTCAGGTTTCTGTCATCTTATGTAGGCTTCAGAGGACATGAGGTCTCTGTTTCAGCTCTCTAAATACCCAGAGCACCATGAAATGAGAAAGTACGATGTATACCTTTTTAGGTTCTTAGATCATAATCTCTGAATACTCAGTATAAAATCCTGTTTCCTTTTGTCACTCCCTTGAAACATGTTCCTGGCTGGTGGCTGGAGTAGTGTTTCCCAGCCTGTCAGAATAGCCACTCCAGGTTGAGACCCCTTCACGAGAAATAAAGCTCTCCTTTTTTAAAAAAATATAAACCTCGTGGTTTTTAAAAATTAACATATCCTTGTTTCAGCCCTTTCTAGAAACAGAAAGGACTATTAAATTACAATTGATATTCTGGAAGCACAAATTTCAAATTGGTCATCTGGCTACAATACAGGGGAAAGTGGTGGCACTGATAAGGTGGTGTTTTTCTGAATTGCTAAAGAATGTTTACAGTTAGAACCCATGTGATTAGCTTCATTGTCATTTGAAATATGTGCCAGACCCATGACTGTGGTTGAGGGTGTTATTTTTGCTCCCTCAAAACTGGAAACATCACCTAGAGCCTCTGAGCTCTTGGCAGGAGGAGGCTCACACACAAAGGACCAGGGCTTTATTTTCAGGTTTTATTTCATTCATTCTTTGCTTTAATTTTTTTTCACAGTTTGAAACATAATTTATCCCTTAACATTTACACTGGCAAGTCAATGATTTATTTTCTCGTTTGAAAAATAGACAAAAACCTCAGGTTCTGGCATCAAAAACTTTCCACAGGAATGTTCAGGATGGGGGGAGTTTTAAAAGTGTAAAGTAAACCCTTTTTTCAAAGAAATGGAAAGCTGAGGGAATAACCTTTCGGGAGATTTTTGGAGGGGCAATTCAATTTACATGTGAGTTTGCTGTGGAGGCCTCTCACTGGGTAGTCTCTTCCGTCTCCCCTTTTATTATGAAGATCACCAGCCCTGACTCTGATAAGCTGAAAAGCAGGAGTGTGGAAGAGGACGCACTTGCTCCAGCCGGTTTCTCCTGGTGGGCTTTCTGTGTGAAAGAGGAGAAAAAAGTCATCAGATTATCCTTGATCCCCTTTTTTTCTCAGGAATTCCTCACCCTGTTTCTTCATGGCACCTGTCTGGGCACATGGGGCCTGGTTCCCTTCGGGGGGTGGGGCACAAGTATATGTGTTTACAGGTGTGTATAGGAGGTGGCCTGAGGGTGACTATCTTCCATGTGTCAGGTTCAAGAGCTGCAAATCAGTTGTGTAGCCCAGTTTCTCTCTTGCCTTTTGAAACAAGTGGTGCCTTCGGAGCTGTTCTCTGGATCACTGATACTTCCTGCCTAAATACCCCAAAAGATCCCTTCCTGTAGCTTTGGATTCACTGCTGATGGAAAGTCCTCTAACTTCTCCAGGCAACTCCTTACCTGTCACATAGGAAGTAGAAAAGATACGGACATTGGGGACCAGATGGGAGGGAGAAGAGAAAGGAATGTTCTAGCACTTCTTCACCTTTCCATGGGTGAATTTTGCAGCTGAGGACTGGGAACACATCACAATCAGGATGGTACCTTGGGTCTGTAGCTATGATTATTGGAGAGAGAAAAGAGAATGGAAAATAAGTTCATGCCTGCTTTTAGAGCTTGCCAAATGGAAGTTGGGAGGGAGAAACTTTCAGGTAAACATGGTGACCAACAACCTGAGAGAATAAGGGCCAAGGACAGTTGTGGTCCAGTCCCCAGTCTCATCTGGAGCCCCAATATCCCAGGGCATTTTATCAATTTCCAGTACTCAGATAGTATAGTGCTTTCCAGTGTAGCTTTCCAGAGCCTTGAAGAATTCTTAGGGATGCTTAAGTTGCTGAGAGAGCTCTATGCATACTGTGGGCTTTTCTTGATCCCCTGACCGTGAGGTAGGTAAAGGCCAAGTGTTCCTCAGCCCAGGCAGGAGACAGTGAGAGCCTGACTTGAGACATGAAGTGCTAGCGATTGAGGGGGACAGATCCAAAGCCTGAGATGATTGATTTTCCAGTTTTCTTAGAGGTGGCATCATCCAGTTTGTCAGGGGGCCAGAGGCTGCCCAGAGCAGAGACGAGCTATTGTTCTCCTCACACTGGCCTAAGTTTGGGCCATGGGAGGGAAAATCCAATTAATGTTGGAATGAAGGAGGAAGATAATTTTCTCCCTATTCCTTGTATCCAAAGCAGGTCCCTCAGGAATGCATTGAGCTCCTCTCCCTAAAGTGCCAAGCCATGGGGCCTCACCTCTGAGCAACTCACTACAGCGCAAAATAGCATCCCCCCCCAGTCTCCTTCTGCCTCTGCTTCTGAGGCAGCAGATTGTCTAAAAGCCTCAGGTTTTCCCACAATAGCTCCCACAGCAGTGCTTGTGGGATATGAGATGGGGCTGGCAGGCAGAGCAGTTTGCAGAGCAGACAGGGGCACAAAGCACAGTGAGCATGTTCCAATTCTGACTGCACATCAGTCTAGAGATGCCCTGGCCTCTGACACAGGGACTCCTCCCACAGGCCATCCCCCTGGCCACAGTGAGTGTCGTGAGCAAGCAGCCAGTACCTGCACTGTGCCATTGGTTATGGGTCAGCACAGCCCTGAAGCTGCAGCCAAGCAAAGCTCCTGTTTAAAGACTCAGTCACTCTTCTCCTTGAACTTAATGTGACTTCTACAACCAACTTTGTCCCGTCCGTAGTTTTCAATTCCATGCAGTCGATTTTGTTCATGTCGGCTGTCCCATCGAGAGTGGGCTGCTGTGGCAAGACCACAGGAGGCTAACACACGATGGCTGTAATAGCTGCACTTGCTCCTTTTGTTGAAGAATGGTTTCCTCTTGAGGTAGGAATGCAGTTGGGCCCAGCCTTGGCTAACACTCAACATCTTGCAGCTCAATCTCCTCAGCTGTGCTTTCTGCAAAGCAAAGGACAAGTCAATGAGTTGAAAACCAGCCACACGGTGCTTTTCTTTGTGGGAACAAGATAACGCGTGCCACCCCCAGCCTCAAAACCATGCATGGAGAGCCCAGGGAGTTACCTTTGAGTTTGTGTCTTCTCTTCCTCTGGAATTTATATGCACACTTATTACAAACCCACATGAGGCTGATTAATACTGCAGCCACTGCGGTGAGAAAAGCAAGAAAGACGGCGACAAGGTGCAGGTCTTCATAGAGGATCTCTACAGGGTGGGGGTGAGGAGAAGGGGAAGACGGAGACAACGTCTCTTTCAATATCGTGCAGACAGCCTCCCACACACAGGCAGTTCACAGAGGTGCCTGCCCCGGGGCTGTCTTACCAGAGACGTGCAGCACGATGGTGCCAAACTGGCTGCTCCCCAGGCGCTCAGTCACGGTGATGACGTAGTAGCCGGAATCCCTCACACCCACGCTGAAGAGCTGGATGGAGCCGTTGTCGAAGGTGCAGACTCTGTCCTTGTGGCTTTCGGAGATGTTGGCCTGAGTCCCTGGCTTCCACTCCACGATTTTCTGCACACCCCAGTTGGATGTATACGTCCATTCGATGGTGGGCACTCCGTGACAGGAGTATTCAACTGAAAGCAGGATATCTTGTTCCACGGTGGCATTGATGGTGGACTGGGGAATGTACAGTGACACGCCCTGACCTGTAGGATGATGTGCTACATGTTGGGCACATTCACATGAATTTATAGTGAAGTGAACTTATACAATTCATTAATTTGTTTCACAAATACTTATTGAGTGCCTGTTACATGTCAGGCACTCCTCTAGGTTCTAATGCTGAAGCTACAGTGGTGAACAAGACACAGGGCTCCCTGGAGCTTACCTTCTATAAGGGAGACATACAGGGGATAAATAAGTAAACAAGATAATTTTAGAGAATGAGAAATGCTTAAAAGATAATAGAACAGGGTAATAGTGACTGGCGGGGGTGGAGCTGGTCGTACACAACATTAGATAGGAGGGCTAGGGAAGACCTCACAGAGGAAGTGACATTTGAATTGAGAGCCAAAGCAGGAGGAGGAGGAGGAGGAGGGGGAGGTGGGAGTGGGGAGGAGGGAAAAGAGGAGGCATCGCTGTGAAGACACAGGAGAATAGCATTTCAGGCAAAGGGAACAACACCTGCAAAACCTACGTGGTGAGACTGAGCAAGGGGGTATTTGAGGGACGGAAAGGTGGCCAGTGTGCTACAATGCAATGAGCAATGCAGAGGGTTTAACAGATGAGGCTGGAAAGCTGGCTGGGAGCCAAGTCATGATGTCAGGTAGTCAAGGGGGATGAGAAGCCATAGGAGGGCTCAGGCAGGTGGGTGATGTTACCCATTAAGCTGAAAACATCTGCTATGGCGAACGTACTGGGGGTAAGGGGGTGCTATGGTTCGAATGTGTCCCCCAAAGTTCATGTGTTGGAAACGTAATCCCCAATGCAACAATGCTGAGAGGTGGGACCTTTAAGAGGTGATTAGGATAATGCCATTATTGCAGGAGTGGGTTCTTGATAAAACGATGCATTCAGCCCCCTTCCCTCTCTTGGGCTCATGCCCTCTTGCCCTTCTGCCTTCTGCCATGGGATGACACAGCAAGTAGACCCTCACCAGATAAGGCCCCTTGATCTTGGACTTCCCAGCTCCAGCACCTGAGCCAAACAGATCTCTGTTCATTATAAATCACCCAGTCTTAGGTATTCTGTCACAGTAACACAAAATGGAGGGCAAGAGTGGAAGCAGGGCCAGGCGTGGTGGTTCATGCCTGTAATCCCAGCAGTTTGGGAGGCCAAGGCAGGAGGATTGCTTGAGGCCAGGAGTTTGAGACCAGCCTGAGCAACACAGCGACACCCCATCTCTGCCAAAAATAGAAAAATCAGCCAGGTGTGTTGGCACGCACTGTAATCCCAGCTACTTGGAAGGCTGAGGCAGGAGGATCACTTGAGCCCAGGAGTTTGAGCTTGCAGTGAGCTATGAAGACACCACTGCACTCTAGCTCTCAGGCAACAGAGCGAGACCCTGTCTCAAAGGGAAAAAAAAAGAGTCGAAGCAGGAGGAGCAGTCAGGTGGCTGCTGCAGGAGGTAGTTAAGAGACTGCCTTGGAGATTAGTGAAAAGCAGTCTGATTTGGGATATGCATTTGGGAGTAGGGAGGACAGAACATGCTGATCAACTGGATGTGGGGGTAGGTGAGGCAAAGAGGCATCAGAGATTTCTGCTGAGCATGTGGATGAATAGTAGTGCCATCGGCTGAGATTGTATCTATATGTTCTTATCCATGTCTTGAGTAGGTCCCATGTGCCAAGCCCGGTGGTACCTGCTTTACATTCATCATCTCAGGAAAGCCAAGCACGACGGCTGCCATTCTATCAAAGATTTACATGTAAGAAACCTCAGGCTCAACAGGACTAAATAGCTCGTCCAAGTTCATTCTGCAGGACTGAGATTCACACAAGGGCTGCTGACTCTGAAGCTCACATATTTAACCTCTACGCTCAAATCAAAGGTCAGTGGTTTGGCAGTGGAGGGCACAGGATGTAACAGATGCCTCCCACACAGAGAGGAGTGGTCAGGGCTGACCGGAGGCTGGAGAGAGAACAGGGCAGGATTTGAGCATGAAGCCCATCCCTTAGTTTCCACCTCCACTTCCTGTCTAGCCCCTTCACTCTTTGGGTGCTCAGTTGCCCTGGGTCCCCTGCTGGGTGGCTCCAGGTAGCCACACCTGTCACTTTTCCAGGCCTTTCTCATTGTCCTCTTCCATCCCATCTGTGTCTGTCTGTTAAGGACTGGCTAGGTGACTGGAGATAATCCAGTAAATTTCATGCTGAAAAAATTGGGGCCGGGCGTGGTGGCTTGAATTGTAATCCTAGCACTCTGGGAGGCCGAGGCGGGAGGATCGCTTGAGCTCAGGAGTTGGAGACCAGCCTGAGCAAGAGCAAGAGCAAGACCCCGTCCCTACAACAAATAGAAAAAATTTGATGGGCATGGTGGCCCATCCCTGTAGTCCCAGCTAATGGGGAGGCTGAGGCAAGAGGATTGCTTGAGCCCAGGAGCTTGAAGTTGCAGTGAGCTATGATGACGCCCCTGCACTCTACCCAGGGCAACAGAGCAAGACTCTGTCTAAAAAAAAAAAAAAAAAAAAGGAAAAGAAAGTTATAGCTGCTAAGTAACAAATTTTTTTCCCCCTTTTTTTTCCCCCAAACTTTGTATTTTTAAAAATGTTAAAGAAAAGTTGAAAGTCATGTATAGTTAACATCTATATACCCTCTCCTCGATTCACCAATTGTTAACAGTTTGCCACATTTACTTTCTCTCTCTCTCTCTATATATATATAAATAAAATTTAACTAAAAAATTTTAAAAAATTTTGCTGAACCATTTGAAAGTTGCAGCCATCTTGACACTTCACCTAAGAACAAGCCATTCTCCTACATAACCACAACATTATAATATACCCAAGAAATTTAACATCGGTGTAATAATATTTTCTAATATATAGTATACATTCAAATTTCTCTCATGGTCCACAAAATGACTTTTCTGACTGCTTTTCTGTTTTAATGCAGGATCCAATCAAAGATTACTCACTGAATTTGGTTATCGTGTCTTATTAACCTCCTCAATTTAGTAAAATTTTCCCACCTTTTTTTGTGTGGCTTTCATAACACTAACATTTCATAAAGTCCAGCTCAGTTGTCTTACAGAATGTCCCACAGTCTGATCTGTTTAGAATGAAGGTAAAAATACTGCAAAGGTGATGCTTTCATATTGCATCTCTCCAGGAGGCAAATAATGTTGGTTTGCCTCATTGTTGGGAAAGCTAAGTTTCATCATTTGGGTGGTATCTGACAAGTCTCTCTTTAGCAACAGTACCTTTTCCCTTGTCATTGGTATGCCATCTGTAAGGTGATACTTAGAGACCATGTGACCACCCTGTCACCCAGCAACTGTGCATACATAGATCTTAGCATCCACCGATGAGCCTCACCTATGCTAGTTATTTCATAGGTGACTGCAAAATAACAAATTTTATCATTCATCCTAAATTTACTGGCTGGCATTCTTGTGTAAAGAAGAGCTCTTTCTCTGTGCACCTCCCCACTCTTTTTTTCTTAACGTCTCTACAGACTCATGGATTCTTTTTTTAAGATGTCAAACTGCACTATCATCATAATTTTTCCTGCTGGGTTGTCCTATGTTTGGCCAGTGGGAGCCTCTTCAGGCCATTTGTGAGTTCTCTAAACAGTCTTCACTGGTTTTTAAGCATTTCCTTGAATTGATTGCATTTTAACAAGAGCCCTCATGTTTTAAGGCCAAAGATTGAGAAACCTGGGATTGGGGAAGATTGGAGAGATCACTTTGAACAGGTGGCCTTTTTGCATTCTGTGCTCATATCGCACGCGGTGGCCGCTAGTTCCACTCATGGGCCACCTTTGGGGATAGAAGCCCAGGACAAAGAGTCGTGGTCGGGTATTATGCACACATGGCAGCTTGATTAAAAAAACAAAATCACAGACTCTCCAAGGTGGAAAGCACCTTACTGACCAACTTCCCACCCAGTGTGGGAATTCAAAGAGCTCACCATCCAACCTCTGCTTGACTGCTTCCCTACAGTGCTAGAGAGCTCTCTACTCACAGGGCAACCTTTCCCCATTTGGGGAGGCTCTATTTAGAAAGCTCCCTTTTATTTCAGCCTGAAATCTGCCCCCTTTGTAGCAATGTGGACTACAGAAGTTCTCTCCCAGTATGTGGGAGCCCTTCAGATACCCAAGGACTGTTCTCATGACTCCCTGGATCACCCCTTCTCATTCAAGCCCTCAATGTGTGACATAGTTATTCTTTAACACAGAACAAAGTGCAGAGTTTGAAGTTACTGGAATAAAGAAGAAAACGGAAGTCAAAGTCCAGGTCAGCCCTTGGAGGGCAGGAATCATGTTTTTTCTTCATCCCTGTGTCCCCTGAACCCAGCAAAATGCCTGGCACATAGTGGTTGGTCAATAAATGTTTGTTAAGTAAATGAATAAGTGAATGACCAAATATTTATAGCAACAGGAAGCATGAGCCATTTCCTGATAGGAAAGTTGCTGTTTCGGTGGTTTGAAAAATTAGGTACATCTAAAAGCTCACATACATATAGGGAAGAGAACTATAATTAATTAGGGCTTATGTGCCAGTTACTATATTATGTACTTCACCGTCATTAGCTCTTTTACTTTTTACATGACAGTAACATGCCCACATAGCTAGTAAATAAAGGTAGGATTTCAGTGTAGCCTGTCTGATTCCAAACCCTATATCTCTACTTTGTGACTATCTATCTATCTACTTATCATTTATTTACCTATGTTTCCTGATTTCTCTGACCTCGAATATGAGCAGTTGGAGTAGTGATTACTGTAAGATTTAGAGAACTACACTTAGAGCTAGGGACAAACCTGTATCATAACCTCTGTGCATGTCATGTACATTGTGTTAATTGTGTTGGTCAAGGTTACTGATAGATTAGTCTCCTGGTAGACTACCAGCCCTTTTCCTAGCCTTAGGGAACTTCATTCTGAGCCTTGTATATTTTAGATATTAACCCCTTCTTAGATTTGCACATATTTTCTCAAATTCTGTAGATTGCCTTTCATTTTGTTGATTGTTTCCTTTGCTGTGTAGCAGCTTTCTAGTTTGATGTTGTCCCACTTATTTATTTTTGGTTTTGTTGCTTGTGCTTTTAGTGTCATGTCCAAAAAGTCATTGCCAAGACCAAGACCAAGACCAAGAAGCTTTTTCCCTAAGATTTCTTCTAGGAGTTTTATGGGTTCAGGTCTTACATTTAAGAATTTAATCCAGTTAGAATTAACTTTTGTGAGTGGTGTAAGATAAGGGTCCAATTTCATTCTTTTGCATGTGGATATTTAGTTTTCCCATAACCATTCATGAAGAGACTATCTTTTGCCTAGTGTGTATTCTTGGCACCCTTGTCAAATATTAGTTGACTATATATGCTTGGGTTTGTTTCTAGGCTCTCTATTCTGTTCCATTGGTCCATGTGTCTGATTTTATACCAGTGTCATAGTGTTTTGATTACTATAGATTTGTGATTTTACTTTGAAATCAGGAAGCATGACACCTTCAGCTTTGTTCTTTTTTCTTCAGATTACTTTGGCTATTCAAGGTCTTTTGTGGTTCCATACAAATTTTAGAATTGCTTTCAATTTCTGTGAAGAACACATTGAAATTTTGATAGGGATTGCACTGAATCTATAGACTACTTTGGATAATATGGACATTTTAACAATATTAATTCTTCCCATCTATGAACATGGGATATCTTTCTATTTATCTGTATCTTCTTCAATTTCTTTCATCAATGTCTTATAGTTTTCATATACAGATCTCTCACCTTCTTAGTTAAATTTATTCCTAATTATTTGATTGTTTTTGATGCTTTATAAATGGAATTGTTTTCTTAATTTCTTTTTCAGATAGTTCATTGTTAAGGTACAAAAACACAACTAATTTTTTTAACTTTTAAAAAAATTTCAATAGATTTAGGAGGTATAAGTGTTTTTTTGATACATGGATGAATTGCATAATGGTGAAGTCAGGGCTTTTAGTGTACCCATCATCTGAATAGTATACATTGTACCTGATAGGTAATTTTTGATCCCTCATCCCCCTCCTACCCTCGCCCCTTCTGAGTCTCCAAAGTCCATTATACCTAGGTTTAACTAGGTTTTAGGAACATACTGTGTATGACCAGGTATACCCATGGCTTAGCTCTCACTTATAAGTGAGTACATGTGGTAATTGTTTTTCCATTCCTGAGATATTTCACTTAGGATAATGGCTCCCAGTTCCATCCAATTTGCTACAAAAGACATTATTTCATTCTTTATCATGGTTGAGTAGTATTCCATGGTATGTATACACCACATTTTCTTTATCTACTCATCAGGTGATGGGCACTTAAGTTGATTCCATATCTTTGCAATTGTGAAGTTGTGCTGGGATAAACATATGAGTGCGTATGTCTTTTTGATATAATGACTTCTTTTCCTTTGAGTAGATACCCAGTAGTGGGATTGCTGGATTGAATGGTAGGTCTACTTTATAACTGATTTTTGTATGTTGATTTTGTATCCTGCAACTTTACTGAATTTATTAGTTTTAACAGTTTTTGGTAGAGTTGTTAGGGTTTTCTATATATAAGACCATGTTATCTGTGAACAGAGACAATTTTACTTCTTCCTTTCTGATTTGGATGTCTCATTTCTTTTTCTTGCCTAATTGCTGTAAAACTTCCAGTACCATGATGAATAGAAGTGGTGAGAGTGGGCACCCTTCTCTTGTTCCTGATCTTAGAGGAAAAGCTTTCAGGTGTTTACCACTGAGCGTGATGATGTTAGATGTGGGCTTGTCATACATAGCTTTTATTATGTTGTGATACATTCCTTCTATACCTAATTTGTTGCATGCTTTCTTTTTTTATAAAAATTTTTTAGTACAACTGTCTTATTTATTTATGTTTTTTGTTGAGACAGAGTCCTTGCTCTGTTGCCCTGGGTAGAGTGCAGTGGTGTCATTGCAACCCACTGCAACCTCCAACTTCTGGGTTCAAGCGATCCTCTTGCCTCAGCCTCCCAAGTAGCTGGGACTACAGGCACGCACCACAATGCCTGGCTGATTTTTTGTTCCAATTTTTGGCAGAGGTGAGGTCTCACTCTTGCTCAGGCTGGTTTCAAACTCTTGAGTTCAAGCAATCCACCTGCCTCGGCCTCCCAGAGTGCTGGGATAACAGGCATGAGCCATCGTACCAGGCCTGTTGCGTGCTTTTATCCTGAAAGGATGTTGAATTTTGTCAAATGCTTTTTCTTCATCTATTGATATGATTACATGATTTTTCCCTTCATTCTGTTAATGTGGCATACCACATGTATTAATTTGCATATGCTGAACTATCCTTGCATCCTAGGGATAAAACCCACTTGATTATGGTATACGAGCCTTTTAATGTGCTGCTGAATTCAATTTGCTAGTATTTTGTTGAGGATTTTTGCATCTATGTTCATTAAGGATATTGGCCTGTAACTTTCTTTTCTTGTAGTGTTCTCATCCGGCTTTGGTAGCAGGGTAATGCTGGCCTTGTAAAATGAGTTTGGAAGTGTTCTCTCCTCTTCAATTTCTAGGAAGAATTTGAGTAGGATTGGCATTAATTCTTTAAATGTTTGGTAGAATTCACCAGTGAAGCCATTTGGTCATAGGCTTTTCTTTGTTGGAAGGTTTTTGATTACTGATTAAATCTCCTTTCTCATTATTGGTTTGTTAAGATTTTCTATTTCTTCATGATTTAATCTTGGCAGGCTGTATGATTCTAGGAATTTATTCATTTCTTCTAGGTTATCCAACTTGTTGGCATATAATTGTTCACAGTAGTGATAAGGTTTGGATGTTTGGCCCCTCCAAAGCTCATGTTGCAATTTGATCCCCAGTGTTGGAGGTGGGGTCTGGGGGGAGGTGTTTTGGTCGTGGGGGCAGATGCCTCGCGAATGGCTGAGTGTCCTCCCCACAGGGATGAGTGAGTTCTCACTGTATTAGTTCATGTGAGAGCTGGTTGTTTAAAGAAGCCTGGCACCACCTCCTCTCTCTCTTGCTCCATCTCTCTCCATGTGACACGCCTGCTCCCCCTTCACCTTCTGCTTTGATTAAAAGCTCCCTCAAGCCCTCACCAGAAGCAGATTCTGGCGCCATGCTTCTTGTACAGTCTGCAGAACCGTGAGGCAAATAAACCACTTTTCTTTATAAATTACCCAGCCTCAGGTATTTCCTTTATAGCAACGCAAAATGGACTAACACAAGTAGTTTCTTATACTTTTTTGTATTTCTGTAGTACCCATTGTAATGTCTCCTCTTTCATTTGTAATTTTGAGTCTTTTCTCTCTCTCTCTCTTTTTTTAATCTACTAAGGGTTTGCCAATTTTCAAAAAACCAACTCAGTTTCACTAATTTTTTTCTATTGTTTTTCTAGCCTCTACTTCATTTATTTCTGATCTAATCTTTATTCTTGCCTTTCTTCTGCTAACTTTGGGCTTAGTTTGTTGTTCTTTTTCTAGTTCCTCGAAGAGTAAAATTATGTTGCTTATTTGACATCTTTCCTTTTTCCTTATGTAGGTATTTATAGCTATAAACTTTCCTCTTAGAACTGCTTTTGCCGAACCCCATAAATTTTGGTATGTTGTGTTTCCACTTTTGTTTGTTTCAAGATTATTTTTTAATTACCCTTTTGATTTCTTCTTTGACCCATTGGTTATTCAGGAATGTGTTAATTTCCACATATTTGAGAATTTACCAATTTTCCTCCTGTTATTGATTTCTAGTTTCATATAATTGTGGTCAGAAAAGATACTTGATATGATTTAAATCTTCTTGAATTTGTTAAGACTTGAGAAAAACCTCCTCTTCATCAGACACACTAACCAGGCATTTAACTAGGTTTTAGGAACAAAGAGTTTCTCCTCCTGTCAACCTACCACATATAATTAGGAATAAATGGTTTATAGCAAAAATGGAAAATTAACAGTTCCAAGGGTTTTAAGGCAAACTGCTTGACAGCTGTTTAAAGAGTTGAATGAATAAGTAACCACCTCTGCACCTCACACTAAAATCATTACAGAATAAGTCCAAATTAACTTAGTGGCTAGGCCAATATTCAAACCTGGCTCAAATGTTCTACTCAAGGAGGTTGGTTCAGTACACCAGATTTCACTTATAAAATAGATGCCAGGAAGCCATTAACAAGAATGAGCTTTGTATTGGCAAGGAAAGATGTCTGTGATGTTACTCAGTTAAAAAATAAATTTGTAAAACAGCATAATATGATCTCATTTACATTTGTGTAAATATGTGCTAGTATGTACATATTATATACGGAAAAATGGAGTAGTATATGCTAAACTGTTAACAGGGATTACCCACCCCTCAGAGATTGGATGGCAAGAGAATTTTATTTTCCAAGTTATACATTTATATAATTTTGAATTTTTCAGTTATTTATTGAGTAGATAATAAAAAATCTATTCTAAAAATCTTTTTAAATGCTCCTGATTAGACCAGCAATCTGGCCAGCAAAGTTTAAAGAGAAGTTTAAAGTTTAAAAGCTTGCCTTTGCATTTTCATTTGAATTCTATGTGAACACAGAGAGGAACTAAATTTCTAACCATCTCCCAGATAGATGGGGATAGATAAAGACATCCTCCCTTAAAGAACAAGTCACAGAACTGAAGACATTAGCAGGACAGAAGTCAGTGGAACCTGAACCAAAGGGCTTCCTGAAAGCCTAATTTCCTGGAGCTGGTGAGACCCTCTGGGAACTCATCAGAAAGCTGCTGAGAGAAAATACTCAAAGTACTAGGCGGGTAAAACTATTTACTGAGCGATGGGCTGGAATATAATACTCAGAATGTTTACTTATTCCTTTTCTTACAAATAAATTACATAAGTTGTGCTTTTTAGTTTTAAAAAATTGATTATTTAAGAAGGGGATATATTTCCTGAAATCACAACAAAGGTCCATACTGTTCTCGAGTTTAAGGAGTCACAGAGATTACATCTTAATTAGGATAACTCATTTTCATCTAATTTAACTGGAAAACCACTTATCTAGCAAAGGTGATCATCAGATGTAGCTGAGAAGTAGGAAATAAGCAACATTGTCATTGTCATCCTTATCACGCCTTTAAGCAGCTAGCATATAAGTCACAAAGCCTAGGGTTTAGGAGTATTTTTTTTTTCTTTTGAGACAGGGTCTCACTCTGTCGCCTAGGCTGGGGTGCAGTGGCACAATCATAGCTCACTGCAGCCTTGAACTCCTGGGCTCAAGCAATCCACCCTTCTCGGCCTCCCAAAGTGCTGGGATTACAGGTGTGAGCCACCACAACTGGCCAGGTTCAGGAGTCTTAATTCAGAAAACTATTGAAGTGGGGTAGTGGAGTGATGAACCACATTACAAAAGAATTATTTCAAGTGGTAGTGAGGTGTAGGGGAGTCACCTGATGTGGTACCTCCTTGCTGGCAGATCTGGAGAAAGTCCTTAACTTAGGAGAGCCTCAGCTCTCCCAGGAATGAGGAGAGATGACACATCTAAGGCCCAGCAACAGGCCAGGCCCTGAGCAAGGACACAGCACTCCATGCTTGTCCAGGAGCTGCAGGCCCCACCACTCTCCCTTCTCTGATCAGATCTGTGTCACTGGCCTCACGGTGACTGACCAACTATCCCAGTTTGCCCAAGACTGAGGGATTTCCCAGGATGCTAAAAGCAGGACAGTCATGGGCAAACCAGGGTTGGTCACCCTATCTAAGACTCAACAAAGAAATGTCGAAGAGCAGAGAGAAAACTCCAAGATAAACAGCAGGGGAGGTGCAGAGGCTCTGGTAAGCTGAGGGAGAAGCAAAGCCAGTTTTCTCTTAACCCCTGGCTACCTAACACATCCCCCAGGGGTCAGTATCCCATGGGCCCCCATTTTAGTTGGGACCTCCTGCTAGTCCCTGAGCCCAGCACCTGGCACCACACTTGCCACGGCTTCCTCAACACCGGCACTGGCTCCTCGGGTGTGGCCTGGTGAAGATATAATTATCTCCATTTTACAGAGGAGCAAATAGAGGTTCCCTGAGGTTAGGTGATTTGCCCAATGTCACAGTAGGTGGCTGAGCAGAGATTCAAATCCTGGGTACTTTTCACTGTCCTGATAATGAGCCAGGAAGCAGTGCAGGAGTTGGGGAAGGGAGAAGACACTCATTTAGGCTGGGTCATAAAGAACAAGATTTTAAAAGGGTGGGAAAGGAAGCACAATCCCAGCTGAGAGAACAGGGGCTGACCCAGGGAGGCAGGAGGGATCTGCCAGATCCTCATGTTTGGGACCTGGTGAGTAAGACGGGCAGGGTGGCCGCTGCACAAGGAATCTGTCTCAGAGAGGGGGGCAGAGGCAGAACAGGCTGGAGATTACCCCAAGGAGTTTTTTCTCAGGTGGTGAGGACCCAGGAGGGTGTTCAAATAGAGCCATGATGTGATATGAACTGGGCTTGGACAGTCTGGCAGAATTCACGATCTTGTCCTTTACACACATCACGTGGGCTGCCCTGGGCCCACCACAGGTGCTTGCCCTTCTGGACAACCCAAAGCTAGAGCCAAACAGCCAGGGACCGTCTGAGGCGCCGGGTGCAGCGGTGCCACACATCATCTGGCCGCCCTGGGCCTGTGGGAGAAGGGGAGCAGGAAGTGTGCACGCAGCGGGTCTGCCTTAGACCGTGAGCTCTTTGTACGGAGAGGTCGCGTCCTGTTCATCTCGGAACCCCCAGCGCCCGGCACTGGGCCTGGCACTTTGCAGGTGCTCAAAGTATACTGGTAAGAATGGACGAACGACAACTGTTGCCAACTGGGAGAGATCAGGAAGGGAGTACTGGTGTGGAGCTGAGGGACACTGGACCTGGCGGAGGGAGGTGCTGGCAGGGCCTCTTTCCCAGTCCCAAGGGTACTGAGAGTTAAACAGTTAGGGGGGAGAAATGGCACAGTTTTAAGCCACAACTAAAATACCTATATTCCTGCCCAACTCATGCCATTCTTGAACCAGGCCAGCCAGGAATTTGGGCAACACTGCTTTGTGTGGGAGGCCAGCACAGTGCCCCCAAATAATGGCTTTCCTGTTTAGCTGTGAAGAATAGTGTTGATGCCTGACATCAATGTCATGACTGACAAAATGATGTGCAGCTGTTTATGGGCGCCCAGCCCGCTTGCTAGCTCAGGTGGTGACCCCTCAGTGCCTGGCTGCTCAGAAACCAACGCTCAGCTCATCCCGGAGGAGGCTCCCCTGTGGTCTTGCTGCTCAATGGCCTTGGGAAGTCAGCCAGACCCAAACAACATGACACATGCAGGTTTAGGTGGAGGCTGCCAGGCTGCTCCCCTTCATCAGGTTTCAGAACTTGTACCCAAATCAGAAAAATCACTCCAAAATAGCAATAGTCACCATTTCTATTGGCAACGCCTGTTAGGTACAAGATATTATACACAACTGTCACAAACCGAGGCTGGGAAAGTTGAATGACTTGGCCATTGTCAGACTGGCAAAGATGAAGAAGTGTGATAACATTATGTTATCAGGAGCATGTGGAAATTACACTCAAACACTGATTGTAAATGGGTGTAACCTGCTTAGAGGGCAGTATGACTAAATCTATAAAAATATTGAGATAGCACATACCTTTTGACCCAGAAATTCCACTTTAAAGAATTTATCCTATAGGTAATATAGGCACACAGATGCAAAGATGTAGGTGTCAGTGTTGTCATGAAGCATACTATAGTCAATTGTTGTAGCAAAAGTTTGGAGATATGCCTATGTGTTCACTGGTAAGGGACCAGTTAAATAAATTATCAATCAATATTATTGCTTTGGAATACTGCAAAGACATTCAAAACAATGAGGTAGATCTATATGTGTTGATATTAGATGATCTCAAAAATAATGAAAAAAGCACAGGGCAGAACAGTGTGTAGAGAATGCTTCCACTTGAATAAAGTAATTATATGTGTATACACACATTCACATGTACACAGATGAACATACAATTATCCGTATAAATGCATAGAACATCTCTGGAAGGTTACTCTAAAAATCAGGAGCTATGTTTGTCTTTGGGGGAGGAGACTGGTTATCTGGACTGGAGGGAAGCTTTAAATTTCACTCTATACCCTTCTGAACAGCTGGAATATTTTAGCAAGTTTGTGAATTACTTAAAAAATAAAAAAACTGTGACCCTAAAAATAAAAAAAAAAGCATGCAAAACTGGGTCTGAGTCACAGATTTTTCACATTTGAAAATGTTAGTTATTCACATTTACACAGTTGACAAGGTACTTCACAAGCATTATCTCAACCTGTGCGGGCAGACAGGAGACTTGGACCAAGGGACTATGCTTTTCCCTTCCTAGGCACTTGCTCATTTGATCACTACTTTACAGATGAGGAAACTGAGGCTCAGAGACATTATATAAGAGCCCAAGTTTTTGCTAAGTAAAAAAATCACAGCTGAGACTGCAACCCAAGTCTCTTTTCGCTGCCCCACAGCTGCCTCTAATAAGATAAGGCACGTTAGTATAGAGGTGGAGTTTTATACTCCTTTTATGTTTCCCAAAATAGCACATCACTCAGTGTTGGTGAAGATTTGAAAGGAGGAAGAGTCTAGCTACTGTATTGCTCTCTACTACAGTAGCTGCTAGCCACATGCGGCTATTGAGCACTTGGAATTGGTTAGTCTGGGCTGGGTGCATTGCCTTATGCATGTAATCCCAGTGCTTGGGGAGGCTGAGGTGGGAGAATCCCTTGAGTCCAGATGTTCGAGGCCGCAGTGAGCTATGATTGTGCCACTGCACTCCAGCCTGGGTGACAGAGCAAGACTCTGTCTCTAAAACCAAACACAAAAAATTATATTTATTATTTTAACAGTACAAGATGATGGGGGAAAAAGATTAAAAAAAACTAGCTAGACTAAATTGACATGTGCTCTAAGTGTAAAATGCACACTAGATTTTGAAAACTTAGCACTTAGTATGTGATACAGAATGTAAAACATCTAAGTAATAATTTTTTTACATTGATTACATGTTGAAATGATGTTTTAGATATATTGGATTAAACAAAATATATTTTTAAAGTTAATTTCACCTGTTTCTTTTTACATTTTTAATGTGGCCACTAGAACATGTAAACATACATACGTGGCTCACATGTGTGCTTTGCATTGTATTTCTGTTGAACAATGTTGGTTTAGACTATCACTTCTCCAACCTCTTGCCAAAAAAAAAAAAATCCTGTTCCCTTGAGGCTGTCCCACTCTCTCTCCCTCTCAACAATGTGAGCCTTCTGTCCCTGTCTTTCCTCTTCATTCTTTAAGCAAGCGGACACCTTTTACTGCAAGTTATAGCATCATCCTGAGCACCTCCTGCATCCCTAGGGACAGTCCATCCGCAACCTCACGTACAGGCGCGTCCTCCTTCTACTCTACCTCAGCCTCCAGGAAAGCAGCATGTTCCGACCACAGCCTTCTCTCCTTCCTGCTTAGTGCTCAACCCCTCCTCTTGGCCCCATCGGTCCTTCCACTGTGACTCCCTCTACTCCTTCCAATCCAGCCTCCTCACTGCCCTCCCTACCCAACCTCACTTCCATGGCCTGTCATGCCCTAAGCACTCCTGCCAGTTCCCTAAACTCCAGCGCCTGTCTGCTCATCATATATACCTGGCAAGCCCCTAGCCCTGGGACAACTGTCAAGTGCAGATGTAAAGCAGATGTACTCTCTCTCTGCCCGTATCTGAGTAGCCAACCCTGCAGGAGGATGTCCCACCGCAGACATTCTTCAGAACAAAGCACATTGTTTCCAGATCACCAAATTCAAGAGGGCCTCCATGCTGCCAGACAATCTTACTATGTTTTTTACATAAATTCACTCTTTCTTCTTCCACAGTTACTATGACAATCTCCCTCCAATCTCTTTGGACCTTTAAATTCCTTTGCATTCTCAGCAGATGACCTCCTCGTCCTGGGACACGGCTGACCACCCTCCCCTGCTTGAGTTGTTTGTGACTCTGGGCCATCAGAGTCCCCAGGTGCTCTTCCTGTCTCTCTGGCTGCTCCTTCTCAATCTCTTTCGAAGGCTCATCCTCTTTGCTATCGTCTGAATGTCCCCTCTGAAACTCATGTTGAAACTTAATCCCCAATGTAACAGTATTAAGAGGTGTAGCCCTTAAGAGGTGATTGGATCACGAGGGCTCTGCCCTCAGGAATGAGTGAATCCATCCATGGATTAATGGATTAGTGAGTTCACAGATTAATGGCTTATCACCAGAGTGGGTCTGTTATAAAAGCCAGTTTTCTTCTCAGTGAGCCTCTTTACCATATGATGTCCTGTGTGGACACGACTCAGGACTCTACAGAGAGCAAACACCAGCAAAAAGGCCTTCCAGATGTGGCCTTTCAACCTTGGATTTCCCAGCCTCCAGAACTGTAAGAAATAAATTTCTTTTCTTTATAAATTACCCAGTCTGTGGTATTCAGTTATAGGAACAGAAAACGTACTAAGATAACCTTTGATCTGCCATTGAACGATGGAGTTCCTTGAGGCTTGGTGCTAGGCCCTCTCCTTTATTCTGTATTCTCTCCCTAGGCAATCCCATCCATGCAAACAGCTCTTAGTCCAATTACTTCCAAATTCATATCACCAACCTGCACTGCACCTCTGAGTGTCAAACTCATTAATCCAGCTGAGTGCTTTACATCTGCACTTGACAGTTGACAGGCACTTCAGAATCAACATCTTCGAAGATAAATTAAATGCATGCACAATTGTGTCTATAAGCCTTGACTACCAGGGAAGATACAGAGGAAACTGGGAACACTAGTTCGCTCCAGGGTGTAAGGGAAAGAACTAGGTGGCAGGAGGACAAGAGTGGGAGGGAGACTTTTAAGTAGACACATTTAATTTTGGACTGTGTGCAAATACTACCTATTCAAACGTAAGCAAAATTCAAAATAATTAAATCAATTTAAAACACTAAATGTATAATTTCCCCTCCAAATTTGTTCTTCTGTTGTCTCTAACCTCAGTGAAAGGCTCTCACAGCCAGTCAGCTCAATAAGACACCATCCTGACACTTCCTCCTTCCTCACCCCCCACATCCCATCTGTCCATTTGACCTACAAAATGTAAATTGAATCTGACATGGGTGCTTTCCTTCTTCTACCATCACCCTAGTTCAAGCCACCACCTCATGTATGGTGACAATGGTCTCCTAATTTGCCTCACTGTGCCCCTCTAACCTATTGTCTACACAGTATCCTGAGTGAAAGTTTCTTTTTTTATTATTTATTTTTATTTTATTATTTTTTCTTTTTTTAGGTTGTAAGTGGAAGGGATAGATAATTTCAAAACTTAACTGTATCTTGTCACCCTCCTGCTTAAAACCCTTGTTTAGCTCCCCATTGCTCTAGGAATAAAGTCAAAACTCCTTCAAAGGCTTGACTGGCCAGGCGCGGTCTGGCCCTGTCTACCACTCAGGCCTCAGCATCCTCCGCACGCCCTGATACTCTGGGCTTCCAGCACACTGCCCTTTCTTCAGCCTCTTGGATTCATCATGTTCTCCCCCACCACAGGGACTCTGCACATGCTGCTCCCTCTGCCCGTGTTAACCTTTATTCATTCTTCAGACCACAACCAATACCTCTTCTGGGAAGCCTATCCCAACCCCAGGCTAGGTCAGGTATCCCCTTACATGTTTTTATAGCACCCACCCTCCCATCATAGTAACTATCATAGTTTGTCAGCATACACTTGTGTGAGTATTTAACACCTGTTCCCCCCTTTAGATTATAAATTCCATGAAGGCAGGAGCTTCCTATTTGGCTCCCTGTTGCAGCCCCAGAACCCTGCAGAGTGCCTGGCACATGGATGGGAATTGCTGAGCAGTGACTTATCCTTATAGGATTACACATGTGATCTGGAGGTGTGGGGTGCAGAATCCAGGACTATGCCAAGCTGAGCACAGCATCGGGGTTAGGACCCCACAGCCAGCTCTGGTGTGATCCTTGTGACCCAATTTGCCTCCTTTTCCCATCTGAAATATATATGGGATCCTCCCGTCTAAACTGCCCTGTATGACACACAGGCATGTGTGTGCACCCATGCTCGATATACACACTCATGCACACAGAGCCCACTTTCTAAATTTCTGGTAGATGGGGGCCATATGTGGAAAGAATCCCAAGGAATTGTACCAGGGAAGCAAGGGCTTCAGAAGAGGTAAGTCAGGAAGATGTAGGTTCAAACACCAATCTGCCCTTTGTTAATATCATGACTTTGGCCAAGTTAGCTCAAAATCACTGTGCCTGTATTCCTCATCTGTAAAACAAGGATGGCTACAGCCACCTCACAGATCGGATACATTAAAAGGAATAAAAGTGAACGCTATATGCCAAATACTTAGCACAGTGCGGCTATATGTCAGCCACGCCTAGAAGAATCCCAGGACTAATCAGAAGACAATTCGTGGTGTGCCTCAGACTGCGGCAAACACACCCGTCAAAAATGTAATTTCTAAAACAAAGAAAACAGGCAAACTGCTTCCCCGACCCTTAAGTGGAAACTTAGCAGACTGCACATGCCAACGGCACACAACTCATTCAGGGCCACCAGGATGGAGGGATCTGCAGCGGGAGCAGAGGTGGGGGAGGAGGGCAGGACGCGGCTGGGGACGCCCTCCCCTCCCTGCCCCGCCCGGGAGCACCCGCCTGCAGCCCAGAGACTTAGGCTGTGCCTGCTGCACTCGCTAGAGCTGGGCGAGTCTGCGCAAACCCCTTCGCCTCCATTTCCTCATTTGTAATTAGGGATCATGGTGGCTTGGCTGTCAATGACTCAATTTTAAAAAACCAAGACAAGCAAAACCATATGGGTAAGAAAGTTTGACAGCCAGGAACAATTCCAGGGGGCACAGGGCTCCTTTCTCTGATTTCTTTCCCAGAGGAAGCCCTGACTCTAGGCCTTGAGAATTCAACCCAGTCTCCTAGCAGTCAACAAGCATTTGGGGAGGGGTGGGGTCACGGGCCAACACTTCAGGGACACCGGCTCCGGGTCACAGCTCCCAGGCAGGCCATAACTAGATTTCAGGGTCCTGCCGGGAGGGCCAACTCTCCTCTCCGCTTCAGGCGATTGGCCCAAGCCTGACCACCAGATCTGAACTGGGCCAATCAGATTCTCTCTCCAGAGTCTAGCCTTGGGAGGGGGCCTCCTTGGTCCCTGTGGTCCTGAGAGAGCGGTGATGTTACCCCAAGGCGCAGTACGCAGTAAGTGTGGCGGAGAAAGCCAGTCCAGGTGTGAGGGGCTGCGAGGCTGCGGGAGAGGTGGGCTCTCGTGGCCCACGGACTGCTGGGGAGAGGGGCTGCCCCGGGTCCAGATGGCTTCCAGGATCCTGGTTCCAGGCCAGGGGAGAGACCTGGCTGCCCTGTCCTTGGCAGATACCTCTGCTTCCCTCTAAACACACTTTCCCTTGGGCATCCCCTGTTCAAGTTACTTAGCCTCTCTGAATCTGTTTCTTAATCTGTCAAGTGGGAATACCAAAGCCTATTTTGCATGGTTGTGAAGACTCAGTGTATGACGTGCTGTCAGCACTCTTTGAGGTGGATCCAAAAACAAAACAAAACAAAAATCATAGTCCACCTGTGCTAGCTTGAGGACGCGGTGCAATAGAGTGATCAGGGGCCTGGTAATGCATGGGCGGGAGCTGCAGGCTACAGGTGAGGATGGAATCTAGGTAGGGCTTGGTCCCACCCAGGCCTGCTCTTTACCCAAGGCTCCCACCCTTTTTGCCTGCCTGTTATGGTTTGAATTGTGTCTCCCCAAAAAGATATGTTGGCATCCTAACCAGTACTCAGAATGCGACCTTATTTGGAGATAGGGTCACTGCAGAGGTAATCAAGTTAAAATGAGGTTGTTAGGGTGGGCCCTAATCCAATATGACTGGTGTCCTTCTAAAAAGGAGAAATTTGGGCACAGAGACAGACATGCACACAGAATGCCATGTGAAGATGAAGGCAGAGAGATCAGGGAATGCCTCTTTAAGCTAAGGAATGCCAAAGATTGCCAGCAAACCACCAGGAGCCAGGGGAGCAGCCTGGAATAGTCTTCCTCACAGTCCTCAGAAGGAATCAGTCCTGCTGACACTTTGATCTCAGACTTCTAGCCTTCAGAACTGAGGCAATAAATTTCTGCAGTTGTGGTAATTTGTTAAGGCAGGCCTAGTAAACAAATACATTGCCCTTCTGTGGCTTTTGTTTCCAGCCCTCAGGTATCTAGTTTTCCAATTGGAAAGAACTAAATCGGCCAATCCAGTTATTTTCAAACCTTAATTGAACATTAGACCATCTGGAGAAGTTTTTACAAACACTACCCTGGACGAATGAAACTCCCCATGTGACTCCCATGTGCAGCCAAGATTGATAACTACTGAGCTAATCCACACTAAGGTGTTAGCAGCAGAAGGCCATTTGTTAAAGGGGCACTTTAACAAAGCCTAAAGCCAAGGGAATGTGTGTGAAAGAGTGTTTGAGGCACTAGTGACAGCCCTTTCAGGGAGACATTTGGAGGAAGTGGACTATTTCTGGTGTCCCTCAAATTTTACTGTACCTGGATGGTCCTATTTCTAGTGATACTTTGGGGGCTTAGGAGGAAGAACAGTCAGGCTGAGTGATTCCATTTGCTGTCTCCACCCTCTCCAATACCACCACTCGGTGGTTCTTAGCATTTAGTTGCCATTAGAATTGAACCAGGGATTGGAGCAGTAGATCTGAGACTGGGAACTGGAATGCTGGGTAGAGGAGGCTGGTAGTAGGCATAGAACTGGAACGAGCATTTGTAAACCCGTGATTCTTTTCTGGAAGTGTGGCAAGAGATTGGGTGACCTGAAATTCCTCTCTGTGGAATTCCTTCCGGAATCTTTCTACTACACCTTTTCTAGGCACAAAGGAGAGCCATCCTTGCTGGAAAGCTGGACTCTTTTCTGAAAGGCCAGGGCCTATGGAAAAGTCACTGCCATGATTCTAATCAGATGCCAAGGAAGCTAGGCATGCCGGTGGAGACTACCTCTCCCTGCACAACACTGGGGGGTGGGGAACTGGCAGGGTTTACCCTCTGCAAAGCTGGGCTGCAAGACTCAGGGCCAGGCCTGGGCCAGTGGCTAGCCTGGGGAATTGGACGGTGGGGTCAGTAAATGTGTGTTGAAAAGGATGACAAGGGAAGAAATGAGGTGGTGTGATCTCCCGACAGTTCTTTTGGGGGACTTTATGGGACGCCTGAAAGCACTTGGAAGGTTATAGAGTGATCAAAAGATAATTCAGGTACACACATGAGTTAGAGTACCACAGATTAGAGTAAACACTTCTCCAAAGAAACTAATGGGCCAATTCCTCTCCATCCTTTAGGTTTTTGTTTAAACATCACTTCTTCCAGGAAGCCTTCCCCAATTCCTCAGCACCAGGTTAAGGGCCCCAGTTCTGTGTTCCCATTGTTGTCTGTGTTCCTCTCTAGCAACACACTTATCCCACCCTGTTGTAATTCCTCCTGATGAATGGAAGAGGAATTACCCTCCTACATCAACTGCCAGCTATGTGAACACAGGGGCTGGTCCATCTTGTTCTCCACTGAATCCCCAGGGTCTAGCACAGGCCTGCCTCATTGTGCTTAGGCCTGACTCACCAGCACAACAGTAGGTGACATTAAGGATGACGCCTTCAAGCAGGGGCTGGCAAATTGACCATCTACCTGACATAAAGGAGCAAGTTCTGGTTCAAGAATCCCTGAAATCCTATCCTAAAGTATGTAGAAGGCCTGGCTGATGGGGAGAGAAAAGAGGGGTCCTGGTGTTTTGCTTCTAGGCATTGGCTTCCAAAAGGAATGTGATCTGGCCCCACAGTGAGCCTGGGGCAGGGATCTTATATTAGTACAGAAGGACAGTTAGAGGAGCTTCATGTTAGGTTCCCTTGCCAGTGCCTGGTGCAGAGGGACCCAAGTGTCCCTCCTCTTCTGACACTAGTGAAGGGTCTATCAGAGGAATTATTCCACCACCTTTCCCCCCCAAGACCTTCCCAAGCTCCATTCCTTTAACTGTCAGACAACTCATTAGACTGAATACGAGGAAACTGACAGGAGCTAAAAAATCTGGTTTAACGAAAGAATGGTCACCCCTTCTACTGGCCCACAACGAGAGAAGGGGCCAGTGCTCACATACCCTGCTACTAAGAACTTTCTCCCTCCCTGTTCACCAGAGGACCTCCTACTTGGCCACCAAGGCTTCCTCTTTAAGCAGCTCCTCCCACTGCAAACCAAGCTAACTGCTTTTCTCAGTGCCCCAGGGCATCTAACATCAAATCACTTCCCCTCTGGGCTATTCAATCCCCCAGTGCAGGGACCTGCTGCACACCCCAGCTCCTGGCATGCTGTCCCAAGCACTGCAGGTGTTTAGGAACTGTTTCTTGAGCAGAATCAAACTTCACAGCAAAGCAGCCTTGTCTCCTGCCGTAACCCTGGTGGAAAAGTATTTATAGGTTTGTCAGGATAAAACCACAAATAAGACATAGGCAAGACTCTACAACACAATGGGGGATGTTCTGAGAACAGGAGGTGGGAGACATGTCCGACAAGCTGTTTTCCATAGGACCTGGAAATGGTCTAGTCCAGTAGCTCTCTGCCTGGCCACACACTGGAATCACCACACACTGGAATCACCGAAGAGCTTTTGTTAAAAGCAAAACAAAACAATGCCAGGGTCCTGCCCTCAGAGATACTGATTTAATTGGTCTCGAGGAGGGCCTTGGCATCTGTCATTCTTACAAGCTCCCTAGGTGGTTCTAATGTGCAGCCTTGGTTGAGAACTACTAAGCTCACCCACTCTCTGCCCTGTGCACTCAGAGAAAGGTGACCTCACATACGGGGCTTGCGTGCAGCACCGGGACAGCAACTGGTGCTTCAGGCCCCTCCCCTCTGCAGCAGGGCTCCTCTCTGGGGTCAGCATGGCACAGACTAAGCTGCCCCCCAGAGCACACCTCAGCAGGGGGAAAGGCGGGTGTGCTTCCTTGACCAGTTGGACACATGGACAAGGAGCATGTCCTGTGCTCCCTTTACTGCCCAGTGTGTCATTTCCTCTTTGCCCACAGGGCTGACTGGTGCTTTCCCAGCCCAGCATATCAGTTACAGGAACGAGTCATTTTCCAACTTTGAATTTGCCAATCCCCCCTCCCTCCCACTCCCATTCCTGCTGGATAAGTAAGTACTTTCCTACTCCAAGCCTGTTCTCCAGGGAAAACCCAGATACAGGGAGAGCAGCATGTTGAGTGCACAAGCTGTGGGCTCCAGTGTCAGTGGGTCTCTGAGGGGGGCACTGGCTAAGTTCCAGTGGGTGCATGCTAGGGCAGCACCCACTCCCTCTTCTCTTGCTGGGCCCCCAGAGGAACAGTGCGCCTATTTTGTGAGCACCTGCTGTGTGCCTGCAGATCTCTTCTCCAGCCTGTCCTGCTGTATACACTTACTCAGTCTTTCAAGACTCAACCTCACCTTCTCTAGGAAGCTTTTTCTGACTCCCCAGGCAGGATGCCCCCGGTGACTGGCAGGAACAACACACATCCTCTCTGGAAAGACTCAACTTCAGCCCAGGCCAACAGAGATTGCAGCAAAGCTACTGATTTGTAACATGCATCCTGACTTTAGATATATTAAAATGTTTTAAAAGGGGAAAAAAAGGAGTCTTACATCAGATGAAGAATACAGCTGTCCTTAGGACCTGGGGATAATGGAGAACAGAGGGTCCCCTGGCCCCAGCCCCCCTCCCAGACCAACAGGGAGTATACTCAGAAGGCCCTTTGACATCAGGAATGAAGAAATTTCTGGTTGACTCCTCCCCTCCCTCAACTGCTTCAGTTTAGTCCTCTGGGTATTTTTTGAGTACTAACCCTGTCGGGAGGTGTGTGCAGGGGATACCTATCCCTCCTCTGTACAATGTACATATCACTAGCACTCCACACATCACTCTGTATTAGGGGTCTGTCTCTCCTGGAGTGAGGGCTAAAAGCTGAAAGCCTAAATGTCCATCAGGGGGTGTGGCTAAGTAAAAAGTAGCATATTTATATGATAACATATGTACAGCAGTTGAAAGGAATGCATTGCCTTATCAACATACATAGAGCTTAAAAAAGTGGTGTAAAAACTAAGTTAATGAATAACAAGTACAGCATGATCGCATTTTTTAAAAAGTACACTGAACACCCACCTTTTTCCAGTGGGTCCATTTGTATGTATGCAAAACTATTTTCTATGAATCTGAAAAGCCAGTGCAGGATAAGTTCACACCTCATTTGTCTCTGTTTCATCAGGGGCCAAAACTGTGAACCAATGTATCCCCAGTATGCACTGTGGCCTGCTTCCCGCAGGGAGAGGGTGCAGTCAATGTGTGAGTGAATGATCACATCATATGCTGTGGCAAGTGGCTGGCCTCTACAGATGCTGTTTAAGAATGGTGACTGGAAACCTTGTGCTCGGGGTTGGAAAAACAACAGAAAACGCCACTGCAATGACAAACACACCCACACACCTGCAGAGACTAACAACCAGCTATTTCTTGATCCACAGCCGCCAGAGGAACATGCCCCAGTCTTACTGGGTTTCTGAGATTTGCAACCTCCAGCGCTGGGTTCTAGCCAGGGAGGGGTAAAGGTCGAGTGTTAGGTTGTTCAGTTTGAGTTCTGGCTTCACTATTGAGTGGCCAGGCGCCCTGTACAAGTAACATAACTTTTTTGTGTCTCAGTTTTCTCACTTGTGAAACAGGAATAAGAGTAGCACTTATTTCCCAGGGTTGCCCTGAGGATTAAACGATACGAGTCTTGCGAAGTCTGATGGATGTGAACGCTGAAGTGCTTAATAAGCGCTAGCTCTTACTACAGGTCCTCTCACCGCCAGTGGCCCTACTCCAGTCACTGTCTAAACCTCAGTTGGCTGATACGTAAGATGGGAATGATGATGGTAACGATCAAATGAGAAAGTAAAACTGCGTTATAATCTGCTATTTGTGTCGATGGGAGTTTGTGGGATTGTGCCTCACATTCAGACTCACCAGGCTGGGGATTCTAGGACCCGGCCACCCAAGGAATTCAGGCCCCAACGCCCAACCCATATCCCCAGAACCCTTTTCCTCAGGCGCACGCTGCTGCGGGTTCGTCGGCGGCGCGGGAGGCACGCTGCACGCGCAGATGACCCCGGAGGCCCACGCGGGCGCGGAGGGGCGCTCACAACAGGGGGCGGGGTCCGTGCGCCCTTGGGGGCTGCAGTCTGGTTATTCCAGGAAAAAGAATGCAAAAATGTTGCAGAGGCGGCGGCCACCAGGCTAAGAGCCGGTTATCTCCCGGCCGGCTTCCGCCTCCAATAGCCGCCGGCCGGCTCGCCCGGGGCGCCGGGGCGCTCCGCTCTGCCCCGCTCCTCCGGCCGCGCCCAGCCCGCGAGGAAGCCCCAGCCCCAGCTCGCCCGCGCCCCCGCCCCGCTCCGCCCCGCGCTTACTCTGCAGACAGCGGGCTGCAGCCAGGCAGAGGGCGAAGAGTCCCAGGGAGATGCCTCGGGTCTTCCTCCTGCAGCCCGGCAGAGGCCTCATGAGCACGCTCCGGCCGGCACGGGCTCCTCCGGCGGCGCGGCGCGGCCGGGCTGTGTGCTCGCCGCACCGCCGCCCTCCTCCTCCTCCTCCTCCTCCTCCTCCTCCTCCTCTCCTCCTCCTCCTCCTCCTCCTCCTCCAGCTCCTTCTCCTCCTCCTCCAGCTCCTCCTCCTCCCCCTCCTCCTTCAGCTCCTCCTCCTCCTCCTCCGGCTGCTGCAGGTTCTCGAGGGCTAATGCAGATGAGCTGGTTGTACTCTGGTTGAACCAGTTCCCAAGGAGAGAGAAAGAGCGGCGGGGGGGGGGGGGGGAAGGGAGAGAGAGAAAGGAATATGGGAAGGATGGGAATGCGCACACTCAGAGGTAAAAATGGCAAATAATGAGGCGTCTCCTTCCGTTCACACCCAGTTTACTGGTGTTGATTCAAGATTCAGCTGGATGCTGGGTGGGAGGAAGAAGGGAAAGTACCAGCTGTTGCCTGAGGACCTAGAGCGACCACCAGATGGCTTCACAGGCAAAGGGAAGGCTTTTAGGAAAGTGAAATGACAGCCGGGGGTGAGGAGGGGACAAAGAGACTCAGGCTGCTCTGAGGAAGCCATTGGACACTGATGATACCCATCCACCATCCACCATCCATCCACCCATCCCTCCAGGAGGTGTTCACTGAGCCTGCTTGTTTGTCAGGGCCTGGCACATGGCAGTCGCTCAGAGGACGTGGGTGGAATGGAGCTGGGCACTGTGCTAAGTGCTGGGGATACAAGACAGATGTGGGCGCCTCATTAGAAATTCTAGAGAGGGAAGGGGGCTGGGAAAACGAGCAACTGCTGTCCAGTGCATGTGTTGCCATGATGAGGGAGGCTCAGGATGCTCTGGGGGCTCAAACAAGAGTAACTAACCCCCAGAGGGGTGAGGGTGGAGGGAGATCAGTGTTGGTCCAAGGTAGTTGTGAAATTCTATTTTGCTTTGTCAAAACTATAGTCTTTAACCTCCCTTGCAGCTAGGGGGTAGCAGTGTGACACGGTGCAAGCCAGTGATATTTAAGGGGAAGTCTTCTTGTATTTCTGGACAAGTGTTTGCTTTCCTGATAAAAGGGACAGATAAGGCTGGGATGTCCCTCCCCCTTTCTCCCTTCCTTGAAAACATTCATTCTGTTTAGATCCATGGCACCTAGCTTGCATCCATGAAGTTACATGGATGAGGACAGAAGCCATCATACTAAGTAAGGACGGTAGAGCAGAAAGATAGAAAGACCTAGAATACCATGGTAATCCAGCATACTTTCCTCTCTTCTTCTGGTTCCTAGGGGGCACTCCTTGCCAGTTCCATGTGTTCTTGGCGAGGCTGATGATAGTGGTACCCTGCTGACTGCCCTAGGGTGGGCTTGTCACCCATGCTGACCAGCCAATGTGTTTGGTTCCAGGATGGGTAATTAGGACCATCAGAGTCTTACCTGGAAATGATATGTGGTCACTGCTGGCATTGATAAAAACAGGGGATATGAACCTGGTACTGGCAGGCCATTTTGCCTGTCAGGTGGAGAGGGCCCTGGATTAATAGTGAAGCCAAGATGAGACAAACGGACCTGGGAACTGAGGAAAGAGAGGCCTAATAACACTGTTTCAGTCCTGGAATTCGGCACCTTTGGGTTTGCTCGTTATCAGCAAATAAATGCCCTCTTTTGCCTCAGCAAATTTAAGTTGGATTTTTATAATATAAAAATTGAGAATGTCCTAACTAAAACGAGTGGTGTTCTTGACCTTTTTGTTTGTCTTTATTCCATTTTAAGGGCTTCAGGAATCATTTGCATTTGTTTGTTTATTCATCAAACATTTATAATCTGTCCCTGTACTAGGCAATGTGCTAGGCACAGTTGCAAAGACGAATAACTTACGACCTCTAATCCCAAGAAACTCATCAACTAGTGAAGACAGAATCATCCACATTGAGAAAGGCCTCCAGATGCGGGGGCTCTTCCTGCTGGGGCCATGGTGTGAGGAAACTGGCTGTTTGCTCACTGCCACATGCCTGGCACCTGGCACATGGTAGATGCCTAATAACTCTTTGTTAAGTGGATATGTAGATGATAAAAACTGAAGTCTGAGAAATATAAGTTATAAAGAAGGAAGACTCTCGTGAGATAAAGAGCTGGTAAAGGTTGGAGTGACTCAGTGATGCTGTGAGTTCATCTCCTGCCTGTCACCTCCTAGCTCTCTGGCCATGGAGAAGTAACATCAACTCTCTGGATCTCTGAGGGGGTTGGACCGTACCAGAAATTGTCAGCCCTGGCTGCACATTAGGAAAAAAAACACCACGGTCTGGGCCCCACTCCAGTTCAATTGAATCAGATTTCCTGGGAGTGGAGCTGAGGCATCAGTGTTTTTAGAAAGCTCCCTGAGTGGTTCAAATGTGCAGCCGGAGTGGAAAACAACTGCTCTAGATTGGAGGCTTCTTGAGGTCATATGTGATATCTTTTAGGTCCAGGTCGATCAGATCTTTTCTTTAGTGTAGGATTTCATATAGGAGAGGGGGGAGATAGTATGAGTCCATTTAAGACATGATTGTGCTTACCATTTCATTCATTCATTTATTCAGTCAACAAATATATATTTTAAAATTTTTATTTATTTTTTTTAGAGACAGGGTCTCACTCTGTCACCCAGGCTGCAGTGCAGTGGTGTCATCATAGCTCACTATAACCTCAAACTCCTGGGCTCAACAATCTTCTTGCCTCAGCCTCCTGAGTAGCTGGGACTACCAGGCGCCTGCCACCACACCCGGCTAATTTTTCTATTTTTTGTAGAGATGAGGTCTTGCTATGTTGCCCAAGCTGGTCTGGTCTCAAACTCCTGGCCTCAAGCGATCCTCCTGCCGCGGCCTCCCAAAGTGCTGGGATTACAGCTGTGAGCCACGGTGCTCAGCCCTCATTCAACAAATATTATTTAAGTGCCTGCGAGATCTCAGGCATGGCATTTGTGGAGGCAGAGGGGGAAGGATGGGGAGGAGAAGCTAGAACGGGACTCAGGTTTGAAGGGTCTGTACGTGGACTCCTGAGGATGCTTGTTTTGCTAAAAGAATGTAACTCAAGACACACTTAGTCCGAAATGTTGCCTCCTCCTTTGCAATCTTTGGCATACACTATAGCTCTCAGGTATTTGGTGACTCTTCTTTCCAGTCAACCACTCCAGAAAAAACAACACCCACCAACGTTTATTTTCTCAAAATCTTAGGAGCCATTTTTCACTTCCATGGGAAATAAACGATGTGTGTTTATAGTGACCTAGCTTTATGACAGCAACACAACCCATGCATTTCTTTTTCTTTCTTTTTTTTTTTGATTTTTTAAAAGCCAGACAAATTTAGTAGTGGGGGGTTGTATACCAACTTTAGTGACACTAATGTTAATAAGTTCTGATAACCCACTACCGTTGGACCAGCCCCCCCATGCATTTCTTATTCTCGAGGACAGTGCTGATTTGAAATATGCTATTCTGTTCCTGTAAGTACATTTGAATTTGTGAGAACATATATTCTGGTATTCTGCAAAATTGATCACTGTATTCAGATGGCCTGTAAGTTCTTGCTTCTTTCATCTGTCTTGAAAATATGCTTGTTGTTTATTATGGGATATGTGTTATGGTGACAGGCAGGTGGCTGAACTGGGAGGGGATTGTGTTGAATGCTACAATATGGAAGACATGCCTACAGTATGGGAACTTACACAAACCTTTGTAAAAGTTGGTTCCTTTGAACTGGGCTTTTATGATGCCATATACTGCCCTAAGACTCTCTAAGGTGAACTAGTTTTTATTCCCCATGTCGCTCTGGGACCACAGAGAGGCCAAGCCTGCTACGGGGAAGATCCATAATGGGGACTCTCTTCCTTCTTTGAACTCTGATGGTCCAAACTACCTATACCCCATGCAGCCTGTGTTTAGCTTCTATAACTAGAAATTGTGGTGATTGATGTATGCAAGCCTTAGTTCACCTATTAGGCTTATTCCTTTTGTATCCTGTCCATATAATGGAGAGGTTGGGGGAGCAAATTGGTTAGGAACTCTGGCTTTGGAGTTAGACAGACCCAGGAAAAACCCACTCTTCCACTTGCTAGCTATGTGGCCTTAGGCAAGTTGTGAATATTTCTTTAGCAGCAGATTCCTTATCTCTAAAGTGGGATTCTGATATTAGCACTTATTAGTACTGTTGTGAGGGTTAGATAAGACACAGGTGTGAATTGGGAAACCCTCGATCCATGTCAGTTATTATCACAGTGTCCAGCTCATGCACCGTTGGATAAATTCCTCTAGCGTTATTCATGCTTTTTAGTCTTAGCCTCTAAGACTACATGGTTCTGAGGGCAGAGACCATTTCTTCCAAAACTTTTATGGACTGTCTCTTCTTGCTGGTTATATAGAAGGTACTCAATAAATACATAGTGGGGGCAGTGTGGTGGAATGCAAAAGTCTAACCTGAATTCTGGTCTTAGTTGTTCCATTATGGAAATGACTTACTGTCTCTGGGTCTCAGTTTCTTCATTGGTAAAAATGAGAAGTTAGGAATTGGGTACGTGGTCTGGGGCCAAATGACATGCACTTGATCTGAGAATAAACGTAAAAATTAGAAAAACAAACAGTTTTCCTGAATTAGGTGGCATTGTAAGCTAGTTAGGCATCAGGACCTGGCATTACCATTAGGTACCTGGATGGGCTGGAAATCCCATGTACAAGATGGGAATTGAGCTGTTCAAATCTAATGTCAAGACCGGGAGTGGTGGTGCAGGCCTGTAGTCTCGGCTACTCGGGAGGCTGAGGCAGGAGGATTGCTTGAGCCCAGAAGTTTGAAGTTGTAGTGAGCTATGATGATGCCACTGCACTCTAGCTGGGGTGACAGAGTGAGACTCTGTCTCAAACAAACAAACAAAAAAGTCTAATTTCAATAAAAGTCAACCAAAAAGTTAAGAAGTACTTCCCAAGAAAAGTAGGGTGATGAAAGCTTATGAGTCATGTTCAAAAATCACGATTCACCATTGTACTCAATAAAAATTAAAGTGGCCCATATGCCATACAGAAACTTCTGATCCTGTGGACCACAAATGAAGACATGAGTGTAAGAGCAGTCTGTTCCAGCAGGGAAGAGTATTTTAACACTGGCATTGTCTAGAATTGCCAGCACATGGTCATAATAACAACTTTTAGGTGGGTCTATTCTTGATTTTATAACAAATCCTCTTTAGACGCTGCACCTCCTCATTGCCTGCATCAGGGACCAGATACTCCCTGCCCTTGGTTCTCCACAGACTGAAAATATTTGGGTGTCCTTGGGCTTGATCTGTTTTGTTTCTTACAGCTGGAACATCCTCCTCATTATTTAGTTCTCAGCACAAAGCAGTCCTGTCCCACCACCTTTGCAGTCATTTTCCTGTGTTTTAAAATCAACTTTACTGAGGTTTCATTTATAAGAAGTGAACTGCACCCATTTAAAGTGTACAATTTGATGAGTTTTGTTATATATATTGTCAACCTGAAATAATCAAAAGGGTCAGAATCTAGTTTTAAAGAGTTTTCAAGCAAAAACCTGGGAATGGCCATTCCGGGATGCACAAACTCCAGAGAAATGGGGTCAGTGCTCCGAAGTTAAAAGCTAAGTTCTTGCTTACGTAGGCAGAAAACAAAAGAAATTTTGAAAGATTACAACATTTTCTAAGTAAGGCTGGTTTACAAGTTAATTGTTTTCTTTATAGCTGGTTTTCATTTCCTTTCCAATTTAAAAGAGTGTATTTTAACATTCCATTTTAAGGCAATATGATAGCCATGAAGTCTTGGTGTGACAATGATAAGAGGGAGGTTCATCTCTAATGAAAATCAACAGTGGAGAGGAAAAGGGTCTTCCCTGGAGCCCTTTGGCCATTTACAACATTTTACATGCAGGTAAGAGAAAAGGCTTAATCTGTAATCAGAGAGACAAAAGGTTACAGCTCCCTAGCTTCCAGCTGCCTGCCATGTGACTCAGGCCCAGTAATTCACATTCCTTTAAGGCTCAAAATATTAAAACTATAGTCTGAAGTCTGACAATGTGATGCCTCCAGATTTGTTCCTTTTGCTTAAAATTGCTTTGGCTATTTGGGCTCTTTTCTGGTTCCACATGAAGTGTAGAATTATTTTTTTCTAGATCTGTGAAATATGACATGGAGATACCTCAAAGAACTAAAAGTAAAACTACCATTTGATCCAGCAATCCCACTATTGGGTATTTACCCAAAGGAAAAGAAGTCATATTATCAAAAAGACATTTGCACCCAAATGTTTACTGCAGCACAACTCACAATTGCAAAGATGTGGAATCAACCGAAGTGCCTGTCAATTCATGAGTGGATGAACATAATGTAGTATATGTATACCATGGAATACTACTCAGCCATGAAGAAGGATAACTTAATGCCTTTTGCAACAATTTGGATGGAACTGAAGACCATTCTCCTAAGTGAAGTATCTAAAGAATGGAAAAACAAACACCACATGTACTCACTATTAAGCTACATGTACTCGCATTGGAACTAACCAATGATCACACTAGTGCATAGACGGAAATAAAACTCAACAGAAATCAAGCAGGGCAGGAGGGGAGGAGGGGATGGGCAAAAACCTACCTAATGGGTACAATGAACACTATCCAGGTGACAGGCACACTTATAACCATCCCTCAAGCATTATAAAAGTGATACATGTAACCAAAATTATTTGTACCCCCGTAATACTTTGAAATAAAAAAAATAATTTAGGTCAGCCTGTTTTATTGTCTTTATTGCATCATTACTATCTGAACTTATCTGTTCATCTATTTGTTTATCTCTGACTTCCCTCTTCTCCCCAGCTAAATAAACAGGACCTTCTCCTCTTGTTCTTCACTTTATCTGCAGTGCTTGGCACATGATAGGAGCTCATGCATGAAATAATGCCAGGAATCTCAACTTTGGGCTGTACTTGGAACATTCCTGAATTCAAATACCAGCCATGGCACTATTAGCTTTGTGACTGAGCAAATTGTTTCACCTCTCTGAACTTCAGTTACTTAATCTGTAAATTGAGTATTATCATACTGTCTCACTGGGTTGTTGTGAAGGGGAATGTAGGTTCCTGACACTGGAAAGCCAGTGCTGTCATAAGTGCCTTACCTCTAATAACTCATTTAGTCCTTGAATCAGTTAATAAACTCCATGAGGGAAGAACTATTATTTTCATTCTATCCATTTTACAGATTAGAAAACTGAGGCACTGAGTTAGTAAGTGGCAGAGCTTTGCTTAAACCCAGGCTGTTTGGCTTATAAAACTGTTCTTCCCATCACTCTGTTATTCTGTTTCTCTATGCTATTAAATGAGATTGTATATGATGTACCTAGCACAGTACCCAACACATACTAGCTTCACAATAAATACTAGTTTCCTTCTTTCTTAGGTACAAAATCACAGAGCGAGATGCCAAACATGCCACCATTCACCTACAATTTTAGGACCGTATGTGCAAAGTTGCAACAGATAAAATTCAATGGAATTTTGTAGATTGTGATATATTGTATTCTTTTCATCATCTTGACATTTCAGTTTCTTGGGTTTGAGACATGACTATAAGTATTGAGAAGTATGATATGCTTGTCAAGTAAATCACTTTGACTATGTATTTTTCTAATAAGTTGGTTGTGAACCCTTGTTCATACTCATGTCCCAGAAACAGACTCTGAGCCTTTTTGAAGGAGTTTTGGGATCTGGCCTGAGGGTGTCCAAGTTAACATTGTAAGCAACTCACACACAACCACAGGCACCAATAAATGTCAAACGCATCAGTGTGGGGTAGGTGCTAACCCTCAGGGATGGGTCAGCTATTTTCTGATGTGAACCATAAAACATTCTGCTAAAGAAAACTATTTAAGAATATACTTGGAGCTACAGGTTGTGAACTCTGTTTATAGCCTGTTATCTGGAAGCCAATTGGGAAAAGGACCCCAGATCCAGGAAGGGGCTGGGATGAGGGAAAAATGGGCTGACATTGCTCCCAGTAGCATGGCTCTTCCTCAATGGGGCACTAGCACGATGGAAGCAGGTGCAGGACAGGTGACTAACACAGGCCCTGCTCCTCATCTTGGGGAACTTATACAAGCCACATCCAATCTCTCTGAGTCCTCGTGGGGGAAATACAAAGGGGTTACTCCTTTGGTCCTTCGGCAGCTTCCAGTCTCACTGGGGAGGCACAGCACCTAAGGAGGCCAGAGCCTGGTTATAGGATAATGCATGAGGGAGTCCCAGGCACAGAGCATGGCAGCCCCCAGGGCAGAGGGAGGGGACAGGGGGTTGCAGGGGCACCAAAGATATTTTCTTGGAGTAGGTAAATCTTGATTTTGATGGATCTGTCCATGTCATGTCCAAATAGTACATGACTATTTGGCCTGTGCGACTGGCCCATACGCTTGAATTAATGCTCTACTATTGCCATCTTGAAATTCTCACTAATTTTTGACCAAGGGGCTCCTCATTTTCATTTTGTACTGGGCACCACACTTTATGTCCTGACCATTCCTAACAGGTTACTTCCAGCATTTGTTACCTTTCCTCTCAGAATTTATTATTTTTCTTCCCGAACAAGCTTGTCCTTTTCTATTCCTCATCTCAGCTAAAAATGCTGACTTCCTGCCTGTTCTCTGGACTTAAAACTCATAGCAGCTGTCCCTGGCGCCTCACCCTGACCCTCCATGCCTAAATGATTCAAGTTGAGGCTTATTCCTTTACCTTCCTTGCCTCTTTCTGCCTCTCTCCATTTCCAGAGCGGCGCCCCCGTTCAGGTCTCCCTAATCTCTTGTCTTGTCTCCAGCCCCTTTGCTCCTTGGTGTGCTCTGGGACCAGCAGCATCAGCCTATTCTGGGAGCTTGTCAGAAATGCAAAACCATGTCCCCCCTACCCCCCATCCTGCATCTGCATTTTGACAAAATCCTTAGGTAATTCCTGTTCACTTAAAGTTTGAGAAGTCCAGTCAGTGGCTCTGGACTTTGGCTAGTATGTTAGAACCTCCAGGGGAGATTTTAAAAACACCAGTAATTGGGTCCCATCCTTAGAGATTCTGATTTAATTAGTTAGCGTCAGTGTTTCATTTTAAAGCTTCTCCTTTCCACTTATTTTAGTTATCTATTGCTGTGTAACAAATTACCCCCATGCTTAGTGGCATCAAACAACACAGGTTTATGATCTCGCAGTTTCTGTGGCTCAGGAATCCAGACACAGCGTAGTGGGTCCTTTGCTTCAGGGTTTCTCACAAAGTTGTCAACAAGGTGTTGGCTCAGGGTCTTTCACAAGGCTGCGGTCAAGATTCAACCGGAGCCGGATCTGCTTCCAGGCTCACCCAGTGGTTGTTGGCAGGATGCAGGTCCCCATAGGCTGTTGGGCTGAGGCCTCAGTTTCTTGTTGGCTGTTAGCTGAGAGTTCTTTGCCCTATGAGCCTCTCCAGCCTTGACACTTGCCTCATCAAAGTTAGCAAGAGAGAGTCTGCTAGTGAGATGGAAATCACAATCTTTTATAACGTATTCATGGAAATGATAGATATGACTTTTGCCATATTCTGTTCATTAAAAGCGGGCCCCTCGGCCCAGCCCACAACTCAGTGGAGGGGCTTACACAAGGTCTTGACTGCCAGGAGGCAGGGATCCCTCCTCTTAGGCCATCTTGAAAGTCTACCTCTCCCACCACTCAGGTGATTCTAATGTATACCAGGGCTGAGAACCATTGCTCCAGAACAGGGATGTAAAGAAGCCTGTTCCTTACCTTAGCTCAGATTAGATAGTAATGGAAGCTTGGAGTGATGAATGGGTTGGTGAGGCCATATCTGGGCTCTGTGGGAACGGTGTGGCAATTGAATAGTTACTTCTGCCAAGGTCAAGGGATGTGGCACTTGTGGGCTATGCTATCCCTGTTCCACATCTGTACTCTGCCAACCCAAATATAGACTTTTGGAGCAGTCTAATAACACTCTCCAATCTCCTCCAGTCCTCTGATAATAATTTTTTCTAACTTGCTTACAACATCAATTGTTCTAAGCCCAGTTTTATGTCCTTCCTCAAATAATACTACAAATAATAGCTAATATCTTTTGAGGGCTTACTAAATGTCAGGCATTGTTCTAAGTGCTTTACATTTATTATTCCATGTAACCTCACAAAAATCCTGGGAGGCGAGTTACTATTAATATCTCCATTTCCATAAGCCAGACACAGGAAGATAAATACTACATGTTCTCACTCATATGTGGATGCTAAAAAGTTGATCTCATAGAAGTAGAGAGCAGAATAATTGTTATGAGAGGTGGGGAAGGGTTGGGGGCAGGGGAGAGAAAGCCAAAGGTTGGTTAATGGATACAAAAGTACAGCTGAATAGAAGGATAAGTTCTAGTGTTCTACAGCACTGTAGGGTGACTATAATCAACAACAATTCATTGTACATTTTCAAATAGCTAGAAGAGCCGATTTTGAATATTCCCAGCACAAAGAAATGATAAATGTTTGAAGAGATGGATATGCCAGTTACCCTGATTTGATCATTACACATTGTATACATGTATCAGAATATCACACTGTACCCCATAAATATGTACAATTATTATGTGACAATTATAAACAATAATAAAAGCAATAAATAATCTCCATTTCCAATGAGGAAATCGAAGCCGTGAAAGGTTGAAAAACTTGCCTGGATTACACAACTAGTAAGTAGTAGAACTGAGATTCCAACCTAGCTGGTCTGGCTACAGAGCCCATGCTCCTAAATCGCTAACTTAACGAAAAAAATCTTCAATTTCTATTTGTGCTTGTTATATTACCATTTACAATGGTGAAAAATTAGAAACAACAGAACCATCCAACATAGGGAAATAATTAGGTAAATTGTGATACAGCTTTATCATGGCTTGCAATACTCATTGAAAGGGATGCTTTTCAAAGGATTTTAAAGACAGGGAAATACAAAAATGATGTTAGAATTAGGCAAAGATGAGAGAAATAGGAAGAGAGACAGTGAAGGAGAGGTGGGCGCAGGATGAAGGAGGAGAAGGACAGTGGGAAAGCAGGAAAGGGGGGAAGCAATAAAGAAAGAGTAGAAGAGGTGGGGGGGGCACTAAAAAGACGGTGACGTGGGGACGGGCAGGGGTGGGAGGATGGAGATGGGAGATGAAGAAAGAAAGGAGACAAAAGAGAGGAGAGAAACAAAATCCTTCCCATCCTGTGTATTCATTAGGCAGCCTTGGCAGGGCCCAGGACTGGAGCGAAACGCACTTGTCAGCAGGATCTGTCTATGCTCCTGGTGGGCTGACACCAAGGAAGCAGAGGCGGGTTGTGCTGAGAGCATCCCTCATTGATATCAGAGGCTCTGGCCAGCCCTATTGGCCCCTGGGCCTTGTGGGCTGCAAAGGGGCTGGAGAGCTGATGTGTGGGTGGGGCAGACCCCACACCAGGCTGTGCTCATAGAGATGGCACCTCCTGGGCCAACCTGTAGTCTGATGCCTGGCCCTGGCCTGCAGGCTGCTGAGTGATCTGGAGGAAGTGGAATAGTTCATCTGGGCGATGCAAACGTGGTCAGTCCAGTTCCCCCTTCCTGGTCTGACGAGGGTGACAAGCAGCCCCCATAGGTATAGTTAATGATCAGGGAAAAGTAGCTTATGGCATCTGTGTTATTTAAGGAGTGGTCAGTCCCTTGTGTTCATTCAGTGAGTAACAGACCCTTGCCTGGGGCCCACATGTCCTCAAAAAGCTCACAATCTAGTCAGTAGGAGGTGACAATCAAGTAATTACTAATAAGATTGAAATATGTCCTTAAAGAGATACATACTGCAACTTCTTTGAAATGTCAGGGATTCAATAAAGATTTATTGAATAAGTGGGTGAATGAATGAGTAAATGCTCAACTCGTGTGTCTAATAGCACAGAGGAAAAAGGGTTATTTATGAACTTAGTCTTTGCACAGGATTGGACTCGTGGTACATGTCCTACACAATTTTATTAAGTGAATGGCTGGTTACATTTCACTGCAGAGAAAAATGCAAATACTTCCCAGGGAAGTAGCACTCCAGGCTGCTGTTACATACTGGTACTTTAGTATGAACTTAGTCATGTTGTCCATTTTTGCTGATATTTACAAATCACATTAGCGCACTTAAATCTCCCATCCTTTCTGTGAAGTGGGCAGGGCTAGAATCGCCGTCTGCATTTACAGATGAAGAACTTCAGGGCCAGGCAGGCTGGGTGTCGCACCCAGTGGAAGTCCTAAAGCCACGTCTGGAACGCGGGGCTCCTGACAGCGAATCCAGTCCTCATTCCCCTGTGCCGCATGGCCAGCCTCGTGCTCAGTAAGGGCCAGTGGAGGGCTCTGAGGCAGGTGAGCGTCTTGCGGGGCGGACCAACGGTGGTGGAGGTGGGAAGTGTGTCCCGGCACTAATGCAGCAGCACTGTATAAATTATGTCACCTGACGATCACAACCACCTCATGAGACGGGAATTGTTATCCCCATTTTAGAGTCAAGGAAATATAGGCTCAAAAAAATTGAGTAACTTGCCCAAGGTTAAAGATAGAATTCCAGCCAGATCTCTCGGACTTCAAAGCTCAAAGCTCACACCCTTTCCGTTGCATCATGGTTCTTTGGAGTAATTTTGGAGAGAGATGAACAAGGCGATAGCATGGAAGTTTCTGAGACTCTTCCAGCAAGTCATGATTGCTCTGGGGCGTTCCTTGGGTTCATTCTGCGTGGTGGGGAGGGAGTGGGAAGGGTGCAGATTGTGCATCTTCAGGCCTCAGGGTCACTTTGGCTTCTTCCCTGTCGGGTAAACGCACTGGATTTTCTCTGGCTTTTTTTTCCAGAGATAGGAGGAGTGAAAGGTCCTCATTAGTTGAGGTAGCCAGGCTCCCAGGAGAATTCAGGGACAAAGCAACCAGTCAAGTTTAGGTGGAGCAGGGAAGGGGAAAGGTTCTGAGAGGAAAGAAAAATCTTTGCTCCTGATTCTCTGAGGCAGATTTCTACCTCATGCCTGCAGCTGGCTTGGGTCGTTTCGGTGTCCACAGGGATGGCCCAGCCTCAGCGCAGCCTTCTCCCCTTCACTCTGTTTTAGCTCCTACTCCCGGGGTCCACCCTCTGATCTTACTGTTACCAAGAACAGTTCTACCCCTGACGTTTTCAACGGCTTTCTTATAGTTTCCTTCCCACTGCCATTTTAATACTTAGGGAAGCCTCCAGGGCTTGGCATCCAGGCCCTGACCTCTCTGTAACCCTTCCTTCTATTTGTCAGCTTGTATTATTAGTCAGGGCTTTTCCAGTGGCAAGTGATAGGAACCCATTTTAAACTTGCCTAAAGGAAAAAAGAGATTTGTTGCCTTTTTAAAAACTGGAAAGTACAGGGGAACAGCATCCAGGGTTGAAGGATGTTGTCAGACACAGGCTCAGGTACAATTGTTCAGGTTGTGCAATGCACAAGGGCACCACATCTAAGGAAGGACTGTTTTCATTGTATAATATGTGAAATATATGCCATTCACCTACCCATCTACATGGGCTCTGTGGGCAGATGAAGAGGTTTACCTGAGTCCTGGAGCAATGATGGAGAATCCCTCCTTAATAAACCCACATTAGCACACGAGGCCCCAGACACGCTCAGGAGAATATGTACACACACACACATACACACACGAGTGCTCTGTCCCAATCACTCCCTAGACCTCCTAGAGACTGCTTCTCTCTCCTACAGCTCTCAGAGGCATGATGCCAAACCCCCTTCCCCCAACTCCAGCACTCCTAAGAGGGCAGGATAGCCATGCCCAACATGGTGAAGGACACGACCACCTCTGTTCCTGCTCTCAGGGCCTATGATTTATGCTTATTAAGTTGTATAATGATATATTGACAAAAAGGTTTTTTTTAACTTTACGAAAGGGTGCCTTATCCTGATTCACACAAAGGTTCTATATAGGCTAGGATGGCTCTTCATCTCTTAGCTCTGCTTCTATCATTTTCCACTACTGCAGAGGGGCTCCTTCGTGTGGTAGGGAGGGTGGTTGGGGTGAACCCCAGACTTTCATCCCTCTAGTATCTGTGACTCCACAGGCAAAAGGTAGGATTCCAAGCTAGTTCCAGCTGCAGTGCTAGGAAGAGTGGTGATTGGCCTGCCTTGGGTCACATGAGCATTTTTAGGTCTATCATGTTGATCAGGGGATGGCTACTCTGATTGGCCAGGCCTGGATCACATGATTACTCTTTGATCAGGAGAGTGGGAGTCTCTTACCAAAAGAAGGGGAAAATGTGTTGGGGAGTAAAAGTCAGTAACTGCCATATCCTTCTTATCATCATTCCACAAATACTCACTGAGCACGCACTATGTGCCAGGCATTGTGCTATGCACTCTTCCTGCCCAACATGCACCCTGTGGTGTGTCATCACAATTATTCACTCTCAGGTCTGACATGGCAAATTCCACTCTGTATCCATCTCACAAACACATCTTTTCTGCTCCTATACCTGATCTGTTGCTAGAGAAACGACACAACAGAGACAGGTTGGTGTCTCTGCAAGTTCATGGGTATCTCAGTTGGATCCTCAGGGCAGCCAGATAATGTTTCTACTTGTCCCTGAATAACTTCTTCTCTGATTCATTCATTTATTCACTCATGCAATTACATTGGATTTGCACATTGAAAAGATCACTCTGGAACTTGATAGTTTGGAGGTAGGCAGACAGAAGTCAGTGATACCTGTTCTGATTTGGAATAATATAAATGGGTCCCACTCTAATTTAAAGCCTTTTTGAGCTTCTTGTAGTCTGCAGAATAAAATCAAACTGGCTTATTAGTTTGGCGTACAGAGCCTGCCCCCTCCCTCACTTCCGGCCTTAGCTTCCTGCCCTTCCTATCTTTCTACCTTCTGACCTATGAATTCTCAGCTAGTTTCCCCAACTTCCCCATGCTGTCCATGCTTCTGGGCCTTTCTTACACTTTTTTCCTGGCTGCATGTTTATCTCACTTTCTTCAGCTAGTAAATTCTTGCTCATTCTTAAAGACTCAGCTCAAGTGTCACTTCCTTCAGGTAGCCTGGCCTCTTTGCAGGATGCGATGCCCCTCCATTGTGTTTCTGTGGCACCCCGGGTATGGCTCCATCCCTGCACTTACTCTACCTTATTCATATTATCTGTCTAACCCCCATCAGTCGGTCGGTTCCAAGAAGGCAAGGTCTGTGCCTTGTTCATCTGGGTATCTCTGGGTCTGGCACATGGAAGGGGATTGAAGTGATCTGAGGTGACCTACATGATCCACCTTTTCTAACCACCTCTCTCTGGAAGAGACAATTCCCCACTGTCTCTCTTTCATGTCCGTAAGAACTTCAGCCGTCACGCCAGAAGGCAAAGCACATTTCAGTCCCCTGGTGCTGCACTATGTTTTGCGTGGGCCACAGAACAGACGTCCTACAGAAGTATTGGGCAAGCCAGTTGTTGACTTCTAGGTCCACACTCTTCATTGCAGCTCCCAGTGTACAATCTGCAGAGTAGACACCTCCTGGCATTCAGATTCATGCCTCCCCTCCATTGTCATTGACCTGCCCCGCATTTGAGGGACTTTTCTATTAGGATGAATGATTTCCTGAGATGCTACTTGGTTCCTGATGTAAAATTGACCCCTGGTTAAAGGTGCTCAAACATGCTCAGAGAAGTCTGAATCCTGAGGTGGACGTGCTTGGCTTTTCCAATCAAGGGATTCACTTTCACAGGATTTGGTTGGAGCATCATTTTTAAAATTCAGAGAAGGACTGTTTTCCTTGGGGGTTCTTGGTTGATGAGTACTATACTTCACCAAGTGGTCCCAGGAGGGTTCTGACCCGATGGAATGTTCTGACAGCAGGCCTGGGCCATTGGGTTGTGAGAGAAGAGAGTGACAGAGAAGGCATCTCTCTGTAGATCTTTGAGCTGCAGATGGCTGGTGGTTTCCTGTGCTCAGACAGAAAGGAGGCCATTACTCACACAAGAGTTTGCATTATTTAGCATCACATATCCCTGATATAGCTCTAGGAAAAAAGTCTAGGGAAAAAGAAATGAATTTCCAAGAAGAGTTCAACGCTTTCATTAGGAGGATAAAATAGGGCAGCATGCTAGGGCTTGGCCTTAACCCTGGGCTGCCCCAGACTCTAGAAGAGGGAAGACAGGGAGTAGCAACAGAGTATGGTATGGCAGGGAGGAAAGAACAGGGCATCAGGAGTCAGGAGTCAGGAGACCTGGGATCCAGACCCAGCCTTGATACTAATTATTCAGGAAGCCCAAGACAGGTTATTTAAACTGAGTCTTGCCTCAGTTTCCTCATCGTACCATGGGAACACTAATACATGGTCCATGTATCCTATCTGAGCCACTTGCCCAAGCTGACTTAATCCCTGTTTAGTCCAGAGCAAGTCAGTTGATACTGGGCACTCATGTCCAATGTGATGGTGAATTTTATGTGTCAATTTGGCTAGGCTATGGTGCCTAGTTGTTTGGTCAAACACCAGTCTAGATGTTGCTGCAAAAGTATTTGTGGATGTGATTAACACTTATAATCAGTTGACTTTAAGTAAAGCAGATTACCCTCCATAATGTGGGTGGGCCTCATCCAATCACTTGAAGGGCTTTAGAGCAAGAACCGAGTTTCTGAAAGAAGAAACAATTCTGCCTCAAGACTGTAACATAGAAACCTTGCTCGAGTTTCCCTGCCTGCAGGTGTCAGACTCAAGACTGCAGCATCAAATCTTACTTGATTTCCAATGGGCTGGCCTGCCCTACAGATTTCAGCCTCGCCAATCCCCACACACACACATATATGTATGTATGTATATTTTATTGGTTCTGTTTCTCTGGAGAACTCTGACTATACACTGACCAACCTAGGTCCTGTTCATCTTTACCTGTTACTAATCTGTGAACTTGAATGCATCTCTTAACCTCCTTGATTCTTAATTTCTTGATCTGTAAAATAAAGACTTTGACAATATCTATTTAGAAAAAAATCTCCTCTTCCCTAGCCTTTGTACACAGTTCCCCTGCCTGCTTTCCTGTGCCTGTGAGGGAGTGTCTGAGGGGTGAGCCATCGGAGAGGATACAGACTGATTGTCCCCTCCCACCGCTCACACCTACCTGTCCTGCCCTGTTCTTCCTCTGCCAGCGGCCCATCCAGCCCCTCCAGTGTCTGTGCCTGGTAGAAGCTGTGGCAGCAGCTCTGTAGGCCCAGCCCCTACCGGGACCAGAAGTATCAGGAAGCCTTCTTTCCACTGCCCACTGCTGCTTCTAGCTAGGCTTCCTCTTGTACTTTCAATAGCCCCTCTGCCTTTGAAGTCCACACATTTAGACATTCCAGCCTCCCGCCATCCTTAGGAGCATCATCCTCTCTTGTTCAGACCCTCACCCATGTAATTTGAGCATTATGTCGTCTGGCCCACAGTTTTCTCTTCAACTCTTTCCTGTACCATTGTCTTGTAAGCTTCAGTTGACGACACATCCAAACATAATACACACAGAAAAATGCATAAAACATAAACACACAATTTAAAAAATAATAAACACAAATGTACAAGTTTATAATTATGAAGCAAATATCTACATTACCCCTGTCCAAGTCAAAAAATAGAATATTGCCAGCACCCTAGAGGTCCCCTTCAGCTCACAATCCACTCCCTCACCCAGAAGTATTCATGATTATGACTTGCATGGTAATGATTTTTTTGCTTTTGTTTGTGGTTTTAAAGTGTATTTATGCATTTCTAAGCCCTATAGTTTCACTGTGCCTGTTTTATATCGATGGAATCATATTTTTGTGATTTTTGTTTATTTTTTTTGTATGTGATTTTTATGTATTTGTATATATTTGTGTCAATATTATGTTTGTAAGATTCTTCCATAGGGTTCTAAGTAGCTATATTTCACTCATTTTCAGTGCTGTATAGATAGTCTTTCTTTATATCAGGGGTTGGTGAACTATGGCCTGTGGGCTGAATCTGGTCAGTGGTCTGTTTTTGTATGGCCTGTGAACTAAGAATGAACTTTACATTTATAAAGTTGTAAAAACAAAACAAAACAAACCCCCCAAGAATATTAGACAGAGACTATACATGACCTGAAAACCTATAATATTTACTTTCTGGTTCTTCATAGGAAAAGTTTTCCAACCCTAGCTCTATATGATTATACCATGATTTACCTATCCATTACATTCAGGATGGGCATTTGAGTGGTCTTTGGATTTTTGGCTACTGAGAAATGTTGCTGTGAACATTCTTGTACATATTTTCTGGCACACATGCACCTGTGTTTCTCTAGTGTATGTACCTAGGAATGAAAATTCTAGATCATTTAATATATATGTATATTTAAATTTAGTAGATAACCAACCTCAAACAGTTTCCCAAAGTAGTTGTACCAGTCATACTCCAAACAGCAGTGTATGAGAGTTTTAGTTGCTCTACATCCCCACCAACACTTAATTATATCAGCTTTAAAAATTTTTGCTTATTATATGGTGTTATACCATTGTGGTTCTAATTTAGTATTTCCTTGTAACTAATGAAGTTTATTGGACATTTATATTTCTTTTGTCTTCTTTAATTGTAAAGTGCTGGTTCAATTCCAGTATTTCCCCTATTTTTCTATTGGTATGTTTTTCTAACTGATTTGAAGAATTTCTTTATATGTTTTGGATATGACTCTTTCATCAGTTATATGTGTTGTGACTATGTGAAGATGTGGCTTGACTTTGCACTTTTTTTTTTTTTTTTTGAGACAGGGTCTTGCTTTGTCACCCAGGCTGGAGTACAGTGGTTTGATCTTAGCTCACTGGGCAACTTTGAACTCCTGAGCTCGAGTTGCTGAGACTACAGGTGTGTCCCACTGCGCCTGGCTAATTTTTAATTTTTTTTGTAGAGATGGGGTCATACTATGTTGCCCAGGCTGGTCTTGAACTCCTGGGCTCAAGCTATCCTCCCACCTTGGCCTCCCAAAGTACTGGGATTACAGGAGTGAGCTACTGTGCCCGGGCTTCAATCTTTTATTAATAATAGTATTTTTGATGAACATAACTTCTTAATTTTAGTGTAGTCAAAATTTATCATTGTTTTCTTGAACAGCTAGTTCACTTTATAATTGTTTAAGAATCCTTTCTACTCTAAGGTTATGGAGATATTCCTGCATTTTATCTTCTGAAAGCTTTTTGGTTTTTCCTTTTTCATCAGAGACTTGAATACACTTGGAATTGATTTCTGCTTAATCCATATGGATGGCTAATTGTCCTAGTAACACTTATTAAAAAACTGTCCTTTCCCCATTGCCCTGCAGTGCTGTCTCTATCATGTATCAAGTGTTCACATAATGCAAAGTTCTCTTTCTGGACGCTATTGTGTCTATTTGTTGATCTATGTACCAATCCATATTGTTTTAAGTATTGTAGCTTTATAACAAGTCTTGATGTTTGGCAGTACCAGTCCTCCATTTTTCTTCTTCTTCCTCCTCCTCCTCCTCCTCCTCCTCTTCCCCTTTCCTTTCTTTTCCTTCCCTTCTCCTTCCCCTCCCCTTTTTCCCTCTTCTTCTTGTGTATCTTGGCTATTCTTTGCCCTTTGAATATTCACATGGTTTTGGGAATCAACTTGTCAAATACCAGTAAAAAATTGTTATGATTTTGACTGGAATTGCATTGACTCTGTAGCTGATTTGGGAGGATGGACATCTTTATAATATTAAGTCTTCCAATCCATGAACATGGCATATGTCTTAATTTAATTAAGTTACCTTTAATGTCTCTCAATAAGTTGTATAATTTTCCCCATTAAGATTTTTCACTCTTGTTGTATTTATTCCTTGGTACTTCATATTTTTTTCGATGTTGCTATAAAAGGTAGAGTCTGTTCACCACAGCTACAGAAAGTTTTTCTGTGTAGTTTTGATTATTTGTGAAATGCAAAAGCCTTTTTGATAAGATCTCTGCATTTATCTCACTTTTCCCTCATCTACTTGGGTCAGTGATGGCTCACTGGTAACAGAGGGATGTGTTTTTCCTTTAGGGAGGGTGCCCTTCTGTGGACTAATAACAACAATAAGCAAAACTTGACTGGCACTTTAAAAAGTGTTTCCAATATTATTATACGATTTAATCTTTATAACTATCTTGAAGAGTAGGCATTTTTATTTCTATCTTACTAGTGAGGAAACAGAGTCACAGAGAGATTAAAAAACTTGCTCATTCCATCAATGGATGAGGAAAATGTGGTATATACACACAATTGAATACTATTCAGCCTTAAAAAAGAAGGAAATTCTGTCACTTGCAACAACATGGATGGACCTGGAGGACATTATGTTAAGTGAACTAAGACAAGCACAGAAAAACAAATACTGTATGATCTTACTTATAGGTGGAATCTAAAACAATTGAACTCATAGAAGCAGAGAGTAGAATGGTGATTACCAGCGACTTGGTGGGCGGGGTGGGGGGGAGAAAATGGAGAGATTTTGGTCAAAGTGTATAAAATTTTAGTTAGACAAGAGGAATAAATTTTTGGAAACATATTGCACAGCATGATGACTATAGTTAATAATAATGTATTCTATATTTCAAAATTAAGAGAGTAAATTTCAAATGCTGTCACCACAAAAAATGATGAGTATTTGAGGTAATGGATATGTTAATTAGCTTGATTTAATCACTCCACACTGTATATATCAAAACATCACTTTGTACCCCATAAATATATACAATTATAATTTGTGAATTTAAAATAAAAAAAGACTTGCTCAAGTTGCTTGAGGTTTTATTTAGCTCAAGTTCAGAACTGTTGGTTTCAATTTTTCCTCTTTCGTTTGCACCACAGTTGCCTCTCCAGTTGATACCTTTTTTTAAATTTTTATTTTATTTCAGAATATTATGGGGGTACAACACTTTGGCTATATATATTGCCCATGCACTGCCCGTGTCAGAGCTACAATCGTGGTCATCCCCCAAACTGTGCTCCCCGCATCCTTTCAGTGAGAGTTTTTCCCATCCCCTCCACCCCCCCAGTTGATACCTTTGAAGATGGGGTTTCTATAGCTTTGTGTAGTGTTTCGTAGTGTCTAATCAGATTAAAATTTGTGAAGGTAGAGAAGATGAGAGTAGGCCTAGAAGAAAGTTTACATGGACTGGATTTTTCTATTTCCTATTTAACAGTGGATACTATACTCTCTTCTCTTGTATGAGAAACCATAATTCAGTCAACAGATCTCAGTTCCCATTAAATTTGCTTTTTTAAAAACCCTGATATCAAGAATCAGTCCAACAAATTTGCTTTCGGTACAGGCTTTCAATTCAGAAATTAGTGTCAGTCCTAATGAACAATTACATTTTTTCTTATTATACTGAAAGAAACTTGAGGGCATATATTCATAGTCATTGTGCCAGTCTCAATGTTTTGGGCAATAAATATTTGCCAAATGAATTCATTGTTCTTCTACCTTTACAATCTAGAACGTACCACATCCTCTAGTAGCTAAATATTTAATACCTGGAAGACCCACCAGGTGGTGCTCCAAGACTGCCTAATGAAGGTCATACGTGCTGAAAATGAATTCAGTGCACAGGTCTAGGGAACTGAATTCTGTGATTTTTGGTTTAAAAAAAGAACAAGAAGAAGGGGGAGGTAGGAGAGAAAAACCTCTGGTCTTGGCGTTCTTTTCCTTCACAGTTGGCCATAGTATGGGACCTTCTATGGTTTTACTTAGGCATTTATGATTTCCTCATATGTGATGCATTTTCTAGCTCCTCCAGCAAAAGGGCTCTTCTATTTTTCCTTGTACTCAATACAAGGTCCAGCACATAGTAGGAGCTTGATAAATTTCATTAATAGTTATTCTGAGATGGCTAACTCCGTCTGGAAGTCTGACCCCCATAAACTGTTCCCTTAATTAGGCTTCCTCCTCCTCTATTTCCTGTCTTGGTTGATGGCATCTGCCTGCCCTGGAATCAGGGTTAAACCTCAGAGCCACCCTGCTGCCCAGCAACCCCTCCATGAGTCCCTGCTTGGCATCCAGTCCCACTGCCTGCAGTGACTGTCTCAACTCAACTCTTCTCTTCTCGGTATTCCCTTCTCCTTCCTCCCTTTTCAGGGTTTGACTCTCCACCCCCCAATGCACAGATGTAGTGAGAGGCATGACAACCCAAAACCAGTGACTGAGGCAAAAATCTCAATCAATGGAGGGTTTATTAAGCCAAAGTTAAGGATGTGCCTGGGAAAAACACAAACCACAGACAAATCTGTGGCTGTTTTTCTGAAGGGGAATTTGGGAGCTTCGGTCTTTAAAGGGGAAAGGGAATACAGAAAGGAAAAAAAAAAAGCAGCGGTGAGGTGGGTAGTTAGATAAAATGGTTACATTCTCATGAGACCCAGGAAAATCTACATTTTATATAAGAGAAGGAGAATGTTAGGAGAGAAAAAGGGAGTGAAGGAAGCATTAATTATGTAGATGTCCCTCAGTAGGTGGAAAAATGTTTGATCCTGTCTTGTCTCTGTTCTGCACCTGGGAAGATAAACTTGTAATTCATTATTAGTGTGGAATCCAACAGACTTTACTTTTAGGACCTAGACGTAGCCTGCGGACCTAAAGTTACAATCTGCATGTCCTTGCTTATGGGAGGCCAGCAAGGAATTCCTTAGTGAATGATCTGTGGGGCCAAGTCCCTCACAGGTGCCTGAGGCTTTTACTTTCCCTTTTGCTTAAGGAGTTGGGGGGGTGGTACTGAGATTTTAATTTTCTTTTACAGGCATCTTGTGGAGCCTCCCTCTCCTCAGCTTCCTAACTCTGCACCTTTGGACTGCCCCATACTCCCACCTGTCCTCTTCTGCTCCCCTCCAGTGACGTTGGAAGAGCTATCTTTTATTTTCATCAATGTGACCCTATCCCCCCATAGTCTTTCATTTCTTTGTTCATTTGCTCACCCACTCTTCAAATATTTCCTGATTAGTGCTATGTATGTGGTGGGTTCTGGGAATACAAGTTCTACTGACAAGGTCTACTAGGAAAGACAGCTGTTAATTTAGTAACCAAGCCACCAGACGAAGTGGGGTCAACGTTCTCATGCTACGCTCAGGTGTGCTACAATAGTATGGCTTTTTAGTTCCCATAACCGGTATACCTTCCCCACAAGCCAGGTGAGGGTATCTCAGGCTCAGCATAAGGAATCACACTAAACCCACCTGGGGAGGAAATGCTGACAGAGCCACCTGCACCTGCTGGGGAAGAGCCCTGCTTGACCCCAAAAGAAGGGTTTTGCTGGGCACAGGGCAGGGAAGGCCCACCAACAGGCTGGCAGCTCTGATTCCTCATGTCCTTGTGGCTCTGTGTCAGAGCCCCCTGTGGACCGTGGTGGGAGCAGAGAAGAGACCCGGGTGGGTGTAGAGTTTGGACGTGTGGTCCCCACAGCTGGAAATGGAGAAGGATTCTAGGAGCAAGTGGAAGCGGGATCTGGTGTGTTCTGGGCCTGGCCCATGCCCAGGGTTATGAAATCCCAGGTGCCACAACATGAGGGTGGGAGTTGAGATGCAAGCTGAGAGGCTCAAGGCTGAGGGGATTTGAGATGTGAGGAGTTTCTGAACAGACGCTGGGCAGCAAGGCCTGGTGAAGGGCTTGAGCTGGGAGAACAGGAATCCACTTCACAGCTCCCCAGGCACCTGCCACTCATATCCGAAATTCTATCCTGAGCTACTTTTTCTCCTGACTCAAGATTTCCACCTATATTCAAAGGGAAATAGTGTCTGGGGGAGGGACTGGCAGCTGCTCTCTCCTTTCTGTCTTTCCCATCAGATCCAGACAGCATTTGCTGGGCACCTTTGATGTGCCAGCGGCTACGCCTACTTTCACGTACTCTACTTCATTTCATCCCCACAACCACACAGTGTAGGTGGCATCATCATCTCTTTTTCAGAGATGAGGAAATCCTGGTTCCAAGAGATTGCCCCATCACATGGCTGGGAAGGGGTGTCCAGCCTCGGGCTGTGGGTCCAGTGTCCTTTCTCCTGCATCATACTGACTTCATGGCAAGAATGTGTCAAGATGTCATATATGGAAAGAAAGCCCTAGAACGGGGGCCACAATGAGGTAAAAATACCCCACTGAGAGCCAGGTAATAACGCCTGACACACAGTGGCAGAGTGTGGCCCTGCAGCCTCTTTCCCTGAGCACCTCTGAGCACGAGCGGCCGTCAGGAAGGCGGAGAGAGGAGTTTAGAGCTGGGCATGAACCCCCAGCCCCCTCAACAAAAGGCTGCGTGGAGGTGGAGAACAGACGGCATCCAAACCAAACTGCTGACCCCACTCTTTCACCCCCTGCCTGCCGGCTTGTCCCCTCCGTGAATCAAAAAGCTCTTTCCACCCTGGAACTTCTATTATGCTTGTAGCTCTCAGGCTTATGAATTGCACAGAACTGTAAGGTTTTATTAAAAAAGTTAACATAAGGTCGACAATGTTTTATTTTACTGAGAAAGGACAAACAACAGCAACAGCAATAAATCTTAACTAAAATCCACTATTTTCAGCATTGCATAAGAGATTTTTTTTAACACTCCCTCCCAGTCCCTCCCCTTCCTTAAAAGATTTTTAATACCAATAGGTGGGAAGGAATAATAACAAGACAGTCTCATATGTTGAGCACGTTTAAGCTGAATGGACATTGTCTTTATTTTTCTCACCTTGTTGGGGATTGGTGGAGACTCTTGTAGACTGTGTTTGGGAGTCTCTGCATTAGATGATTACCCCATAGAAAGATTGCTGAGCCCCATCCTTAACTGCTCAACCAACCCATTCATTTGATTGATAGATAATGTGGATAGGAGAGATACGTAAGCTAAAAAGGATCTTTACAAATGGTGTGCAGTTAAATAAAGGCAAGCCCTTCCTTTGAGTAACACCTTGGGTCTTAAAGTATCTAAAACACTTATGGAAAGTAGTCCAGACAAGTATGTTTCATCACATTTTCCAGATAATGAATAGCAGGAACAGCATGTGTCAGTAATTGTTGTCTCTGATCTTGATGGACTGGGTGTCTTCCAGGAGCTGGGGCTCTTCTTCAGGAAGCTAAAACACATACCTAGTCTGGGAGTCAGAGAATCTAAAGGGAATCCCAGGCAAGGTAAAGCAGTTGCAGACCCAACTGTTATCTCTTGCTGATAAGTTAATCCAGCAGACATGAGACAACACGTGTGTGCTACAAAATGGCTGCTAAATCGCTTCTGCCCTCCACATCTTGCACAAGAATTTCTCTTGTGGCCCACCTTAACTGAAAACATACAGGAACAGCCTGATGCATTACAAAGCTACCATACCAACTTTTTATTTTGAAGAATTTCAAGCTGAACAGCCACTATGGAAAACAGTATGACAATTTCTCAAAAAATTAAAAATAGAACCACCAAATGATCCAACAATTCCACTTCTGGGCATATACCAAAAGAAATGAAAGCAAGGTCTTGAAGATATATTTGTATATCCATGTTCATAGAAGTATTATTTACAACAGTTAAAAGGTGGAAGCAACCCAAGTGTCCATCAGTGAATGAATGGACAAATAAAATGTGGCATGTATATGCAATGGAATATTATTCAGTCATAAAAAGGAAGGAAATTTGACATATGCTACAACATGCATAAATCTTGGGGACATTTTGCTAAGTGAAATAAGCTAGTCACAGAAAGACAAATACTATATGATTCCACTTATATGAGGTACCTAAAGTAGTCAAATTCATAGAGGCAGAAAGTAGAATGGTGGTTGCCAAGGGCTAGGGAAAGGAAGTAATGAAGAATTCTTGTTTAGTGGGTACAGATTTTCAGTTTTGCAAGATGAAAAGAGTTTTGGAGATTGGTTGCACAACAGTGTGAATGTACTTAATGTTATTGAACTGTACACTTAAAAATGGCTAAGATAATCATAATTTTATGTTTGTGTAATTTACAACAATTAAAAAAAGAATTTCAAACTAAAGATAATTTGAAAAAATAAGGCACTTAACATTTATATGCCCTTCACCTACATTCATCAATTATTTTGCTTTATCTACCCCCAAATATTGATACACGTTGCTAAAACATTGGAAAGTAAGTTATAGACATCATGGTACTTTCCTCCTAAATACTTCAGCCTGTAACTTCTAAGATACTCTCCTACATAACCTACATCACATTCAAGAAATTTAAATCCCATGTACCCCCAGAATATGTACAACTACAACATATCAATAAAAAAATACCAAAAAAGAAAGAAATTTAATACTGGTGTATGTATTATGACAGTAATATTATTTAATATGTAATCCATGTTCAGAATTTCCCAGTTGTTCCAATAATTATATTTTTTTTTTGGTGGATCAATCAATTTTAGTCAGCTAAAACTGAATACTTTCTATATGCAAGGCACTGTTTAAGTCAGTGGTCCCCAACCTTTTTGGCACCAGGGACCAGTTTCATGGAAGACAATTTTTCCACGACGGGGGTTGGGGTAGGGTGGAGCGGGGAGGTGGGGCTCAGGCTCAGGGGTTGGGGACCACAGGTTTAAGTGATTTATTCAATAAATATTTATTGAGCACCTAATGTGTACTAGGCACTGTTCCGCTTTAGTGAACAAGACTGGTAAATCACTGGCTACATGTATCCTAAGGGACAATGCCCAAATAATGAGAATATTCTGCATTCATGCTTCAATAGGCCACTTTCTTTTTTTAAAGCCTGAACTAAGAGTGATCAATTCCATTGGTGCTTAGAGGTAGCATCAGAAAAGCATCTTTGGTTCTTTCCCAGAGCTGTATCCTTCAGACAGGGAAGCACAAAAGAATAGGGCAGCCTCAGCCCTGACCTGGAGGGCAGGAACTGCTTGCTCTGCCACTGGTTTATGTGTGGCCCCAAATAATTTGCTCCTACTCCCCAGTAGTCATTTATTCACCTGTAAAATGGGTATAATAATTTTTACCTACCTCAGAGGTATGTTGGGAGGTATAATTAATGGTGGTTAAAGTACTTTGAGAGGCACAGATGAAAGGCCTCATTTAAGTACACATCATTATTGTGATTAAGAGTATTTTTCTTCTTCGAACACACCGGGAGACAGCCCTTTTGACTTAGGTCATTAATTGCGTCTCAGCTCCTCGATCAGACAAGAGACTTAGAGCCTCCAGACTGGCCACACAAGAGACTTGTAAAGCCTCGGAGATCTATAGCCATCCTAAAAGTGATTTTATCTCTGTCTTACCCACCCTTTTTTGACATCTTCCCAAAATGACTTGAAAAGTGGCAGTTTTTATATATTATAAATTATCTGTTTAATCCAAAGCATTTTACCAGGTATGAAGGGAGGGGAGAAAACTGCTCATCATTATTAATTAACATGCTCTGATTATCCCCAACACTGGCTCTTGCTTTTCTCAGACCATAGAGAAAACCCAGACGTCTGCGTGCCAGTGTGGGGCTGATTTCCCAAGGTGGAACCACAGTGACTCCTCAGGGGGCAGTGCTAAGACCCGGTGGGTCCTGGGGTTCCTGGGAGGTGGGACCCCTGCTCCTGAGAAGGGACCTGCTCCCTGGCTCCAACCCCACCCCCTCCAGTGCCATCTCACAGAGCGCAGTGTTTAGTGCAGGCTGTGATTGCCACTGAAGATCCACCTGACCCCCAGTGGGGCCTGTCAGGGAGACAGCAAGGGCAGCCCCCCGAACGCTCATTCCCACCTGCTTCTTATTGGCTCCATGGCCTTGGGCAGGCTACACAGCCACTCTTTGCTCCCTGAGGGACAGCACATGTCCCTTCTAAAGTGGTAAGGGGGTTGAAAGAGAGGGCGCTGCAACTCCATGGTGCCTGGCATGTAACAGGTGCTCCATACATCTTCCCCCTCCTTCCCATCAGAGGGACTGAAGAAAGTTGAACCTACCTTTGTAAAGCAGTTAAGCAAATGTGCCCAGGATGTCTGACTATAAGACAGGTTTCCGGGGAGGCTGAGTCCTGCTGTGGCTGCATCTGTGCAAGGACATGACTATGCATGGTGAAGTGGGGCAGGTCCTACTTCCCCAGCCTGGCAGCTCACTGGGGAGGAACATCCCAGTACTCAGGTTGGGAGGACGTGGGGCAGGTCCCGAGGTGTCCCTTAGTCCCTCTGATTCCACAATCTTCCAACCAACTACTGCAGCGTTCATGACACTAATAGAAATGGAAGGCATAAAGGAGCTCAAGAAGGGTGAGAATCAGCACGGTGTTTTGAAATTGTTTAAAATTAGTTTTTGAGGATTTAAAAATGCTTTCTATCATTTAACAAACTTGCTTAAGTATGTGGAGTTTATTTATGTGCATATATTCAGAAAGGGACTCCATATCTGTATCTGTGAAGACATATCATGGTGGCATTAGCTATATTTGTATCCCAATCCATTACTGGGAAGGGATCTCTTTGTTCCTCTTTTTCTGGATCAGAAGAACTCACCCCGGAGTATGGGGTTCAGTTCTGGCTACCACACCTTGACAGGGATGTAGACAAAATGGAAGTGAGCTTGGGCTTGATGCTCAACTGGTAAAAGCAATCACAGAGCCAAGACCTCAGCAGAAGGAAGACTGAGGGAAGACATGATCACTGTCTTTGAATATTTGAAGATGAAGTGAAAGACATTACCCAGGGGTCAAACTGTGAGGCTACAGAGAGACACATCTTGGCTTATTAGAGGGAAGACATTTTTAACTGTCTGGGCTGCCCAATGGGGAATAGAAAGTCTTGGGGACAGATTCTGATCAGCTAATATCTTGATGAACCACTAACAGGGACCATGATCAGGGGATCTAGGCACTGGGAAAGTGTGTTGACTTAGATTGTAAGATCTCTCTCAGCTCTCTAAAATATAGGATTTATGATTCTGGCATTTGTCTAAATTAATGAGCCATATATAGAACATATGCCAGCTTTCTACTAACCAGAATATTTCCTTACTGGAACAGTCTTTGGCACTGCTTGTAATATAAGGTATACTATACTTTTTTAAGTTCTGAGGACATTATCTTCTGCTTTATACCAAGTACTGCTAAATATGTGAACTTAGGCTTTAGTACTCAGCTACTCTGCCAGGCCCCACACAGCAGGGAAGTGTGGCCATGGTGCAAACCCTTTTTAGCAACCCCACACTCCCCACAACCACCTTGGTCAGTGTAGGTGGGAGCTGTTGAAATAGTTTGACCAAATTACTTGGTTTAGTGATGCTGGCAACACACCTCTGAGGGAGCTCACAGGCCTTTGGGGAAATGCTCTGGAAGCAGGTATACCCAGCAAGCCACAAGCCACAGGAGGCTCAAGGTTAGATGTTGCTACTGGAGGCCCGTCTTGGTCCACTGTAGGCTCTAATCTGCCTTCAGGACTAAGGTGCAGGCAGCTCAGGAGTTAAGAGAATGGTGGTTAGGAATGTGACTCTGGGGCAAGATTCCTTGGCAAATGACTTCACTTCTTTGCATTTCAGTTTCCTGATCTGTGAAATGGAGATGGTAATATTATCACTTGGCTTATGGGATCTTTGAGAGGATTAAAGGAGTTGATAGGGGATGTTCCAATGTCTTAGCACCATATTGCCATATTGCCTTCAGAACGATAAATGCTCAAATTTAGAAAAAACATCATTTTAAATGAAATCAATTGAGTGTAATTAAAGCCTTTTAGAAGACTGCCTAATCTACAGTTAGGTGTGATTCACGCTTTGGAAAACTCTGGTGTGCTGAAAGCCAATTCTGAAATCTCACAAAGGAAGGGTATTCACTAGGCGGTTTCAAGGTATGTGAGAAAGGAGAAAAGAAAACTAGGTTCCCAGGAGTTTTCCTCCTGTAGCACCTGTTAGACTTGTTCTTCTCTTAAGCCAGTGGTCCTCAAACTTGAGCATGTATCGGCGTCTCCTGGAGGGCTTATTAAAGCCAGATTGCTGGGCCCCACCCCAGAGTGTCTGATTCAGTAGGGCTGGGGTGGGGCTCCTGAATTTGCTTTTCTAACAAATTTTCAGGTGATGTGACTGCTGCTGGTCTGGGGACTACACTTTGAGAGCCACTGTTTTAGGGGAATGAGTGGAGGAAGCTGGTCTGGTCTTCTGTTCACTCTGTCTTCCCTGAGAGGGAGAAGATCAGGAGGCCAGGGCAGAGCAGGCTCTTCTCCACACAGGCTGTGGTAGGTGATGTACAGCAAGAAACTCTCAAAGGCATGAAGCATCCGTGTTGGTGGCTGAGGTGGGAGCAAGCAACCCAGAGGCCCAGCAGGGAAAATGCTCACCATCTAAGGCAAGTTCTGGCAACACATCTGGGAAACACTTGTGATAGTTGATTTTATAAGTCAACTTGGTTAGGCCATGGTACCCAGATCTTTGGTCAAACATTATTCTAGATGTTTCTGTGAAGGTTTTTTTTTTTTTTTGATGAGATTAACATTGAAATCAATAGACTTTGAGTAAAGCAGAGTACCCTGTGTAATGTGGGGGGGCCTCACCCAATCAGTTGACGGCCTTAAGAGAAAAGGACTGATCTCCCCAGAAGAGGGAATTCTGTCAGCAGGCTGCGTTTGGACTTGAACTGCAGCTCTTTCCTGGGTCTCCAGCCTGCTGGCCTATCTCATCAGATTGTGGACTTGCCATGCCTCCACAATCACCTGAGCTAATTCCTTAAAATAAATCTCTCTGTCCTTATGTATACATTCTGTTGGTTCTGCTTCTCTGGAAAACCCTGACTAATGCAACACTCATTGGGATGTGGCCATTGGTGTGTTAGGAATACAGATGCAAATTCTTATTATTGGAAAAAATTTGAAAGCATATTTTATCAACACAGACGCTTAAAATGTTCATTCCCTCCCTGGGCTGAGGGTAGGTGGTGGGTATGTAATTTATCATGGTGTCACTAGAACTGATCTCACTCAGCATGAGTCAAAGAAGGGAAGCTGGTGCTACAAGGGCCATAACCCTGGTGACAAAGGGGCAGGCACCAGTTTGGTGTTTTTTCCTCTAATAAATGATGCACCTATTTATTTTCTATTTTGGGATACTTACTCAGCACTTTCAGCTTCAAAGGGCCCTGCAAGAAGTAATTAAAATATTCTTACAACAGTGCGAGGAGGTGATGGGTGTTATTACCATTTTATGTCTGGTAAGACTGAGGTAGTAAGGTTGTGACACATTTGAAGATGTGGATGGTGATCAAACTTGGGACTCCCTGACTCCGAGGTCTGTCTCCTATCAGGACTTGCTTCTTTTTGAAGAAATTCACAGTTGGGGGATCAAAGTTATTCTTAATAACAAAAATAGCTACCATGCATTGGTAGCGACTGTGCGCCAAGTGCTGTATAAAATACTGTGCATACATTACCTTATTCAGTCCTTCCAGCAGCCCCATGTAGCCGATGGGATTATCATCCATACTTCACAGACAAGAAACTAAGACTCATGGAATGTACAGCATTTGTTCAAGGTAGCGCAGCTAGGAGGTGAGCGTGCTTGGACTTAGGTCTCATTTGCTCCAAATCCCATACCTGCCTGACCACACCCTAATGTCCTATGTGAATCCTGAGGATCCACTGGAGAACAAGAGATTTGAGGTTAGTAATTTTGAGCATTAGAGATTTTGAGCACCCTTGGATTGTAAACAGCACAAGGGCTGGGACTGGGGCCAGCCTGCTCACTGTTGCAGCCCAGTGCTTAGCATAGAGCCTGATGCCCAGCAGGCACTCAGGAAATACTTGTTGAGTAAATGAATGAATAGTAGACAGCTTGGGGAACTTTCTGGAGAAATGCATTGAAAATAAATAAGGCAGTTTCTTTTTTTTTGTGGAAACAGAGTCTCACTGTGTTACCCTGGCTACAGTGTAGTGGCGTCATCATAGCTCACTGCAACCTTCAACTCCTGGGCTCAAACCATTCTCCTGCCTCAGACTCCCGAGTAATTGGGACTACAGGCACAGGCCACCACGCCTGGCTAATCAGTTTTCTATTTTTAGTAGAGATGTGGTCTCGCTCTTGCTCAGGCTGGTCTCGAACTCCTGAGCTCAAGCAATCCTCCCGCCTCGGCCTCCCAGAGGGCTAGGATTACAGCTGTGAGCCACTGCGCCTGGCCTAAGGCAGCTTCTTCTAGCTCTGTAAGAAGCTGCAAATATCATTTTGGTGCTCCAAGAGCGAGAGAAGCCCCATGGAGTTCTACTGTGGGCAAAGGAGTCGACTAGCTCTAGGAACATTTTCACACAGCCTGTTGCAATCCTCCTCTGGCCCGTCTGAAAGTTTTAACCCAAACGATGTCTTCCTAAACTGAATACCAGCTTCAAAAGGACAAAAAGGGCATTTATTGGGGTGTGGATAAAGGAGAATTGGCCAGCTTCTGTTTGCCCATCTGGTCCTTGGGTATAAGGCTCTGACAGGCCTTTTCGTGCTTCCCTTTGGACCGGATGTGGTTTATGGCAGACTCAGTGTTAATGGATTTCCCTGGACAGTATTTTGGTTGGATGGGTTACCATATTTTATCTCCCAAGAAAACTGGAGAAATAGTATTGAGATTCAATTTGTCACGCCAACAGGATGAGATAGTGTCCACTAAAATAGCACAGTCTGTGATGAGGACTTAAACTCTTTTTATAGTGTTTCCCCCCAATTTCTGTTCATCAGAGCAGGACCAGCTCTGCCCGCATCCCCTTCCTCTGCTTGTTACATTGGAATCCAGAGGTTTATCTCTCATTGCCTGATTACTTCCTAAGACCCAGGTGGTGCTGCAGAGGAGGTCTACCTGTTATTGGCTCAACAACGTTATCTCACTAGGTAGGGCTGATTGAATACAATTATTTCTAATTAATGATGTATTTTAATTAATGATATAGTTTAAATTAATGAATATTTTTTATTGTGGTTAAATATCCATAACATAAAATTTACCATTTTAATCATTTTAACTATACAATTTTGTGGAATTAATTACATTCACATTGTTGTGCAACCATTACCACCATCTATCTCCAGAAATTTTTCATCATCCAAAACTGAAACTCTGTACCCATGAAATAATAACTCCCTATCACCTCCTTCTCCCAGTCCCTGGTAACCACTATTTTACTTTATGTCTCTATGAGTTTGTCTTTTAGTTAATTTTCTCTCTTTTATCTTTTAGTTTTGAATGGAGAGTAGGAGGTACCAGGTTTGGGTGAATGGTTATCAAGATCATTCATGCTCCAGGGAGATGAGATTTTTTTTCTCCTGTTATCTGGGAGGGAAGAGTGGGTCTAGGTGGCAGGGGAGGGAAGGGAGAAAATAAGATGTTCTGAGCAGCCTCTCTGAGCTGGGCCTTGGGCATACAATCCCCCTACAAAGGGGCTGGTGTCATCTCCATCTTATAGAGGAAGAACTGAGACTCAGAATTGCGGTGTGACTTGCCCGCCCAAAGTAATAAGTAATGAGCTGAGATTTGAACTCGGGTCTGATTCCTAGTCTAGTGCTTTTCCCTTTCTTTTTTTCCCCCAAAAACAGCTTAATTACATAGCAGAAAATTCATCCTTTAAAGAATACAGTTTAGTGGTTTTTAGTATATTCATAATGTTTGCAACTGTTACCACTAATTTTAGAATATTTTCATCACCATGAAAAGAAACCCCATACCTATTAGCAGTCAATCCCCATTCCCCCCTGCCCTACCCCCAGTCTCTGGCAACCACTAACCTATTTTCTATCTCTTTGGATTTTCCTATTCCAGACATTCCATATAAGTGGAGTCATGCAATATGTGGTCTCTTGTGACTGGATTCTTTTACTTAGCATATTTTCAAGGTTCATCCTGTTATAGCATGTATCAGTACTTTACTCCTTTTTAACTGCTGAATAATATTTTGTTGTATGTATATATCACATTGAAAAATTTATTCAATTGATGAACATTTAAGTTGTTTATACTTTCTGGCTATTAAGACTTTTATTAGGCCATGGTTGCTGCAAAATAGAAAAGAATAATGCTGCTATAAACATTTGTGTCTAAGTTTCTGTGTAGATATATGTTTTTATTTTCCTGGGGTATATACCTATCAATGGAATTGCTATGTTTAATATTTTTAGAAACTGCCAAACTGTTTTCTCAAGTTTCCCACCAGCAGCCTATGAGAGTCCCAATTTCTCCAAATTCTTGCTAACATTTGTTATTGTCTGTCATTCTGATTTTAGCCATTCTGGAGGATGTAAAGTGGTATCTCATTGTGGTTTTGATTTGCATTTCCCCAATGGCTAATGATGTTGAGCATCTTCTAAAGTGCTTATTGGCCATTTGTATATCTATTTTGGAGAAATGTCTATTCAAATCCTTTGTACATTTTATTTTGTCTTTTTATTGTTGTGTTGTAAAAGTTAAAGAATTCTGCATTTGGTTTCTGGATACAAATTTCTTATCAGATATATGACTTGCAAATATTTTCTCCCATTCTATGGGTTGTCTTTTCACTTTCTTGACAATGTCCTTTGAAGCACAAAAGTTTTAAATTTTGATGATGTCCAATTTATTTATTTTTTCTTTTGTTGCTTGTGCTTTTGGTGCCATATCTATGAAACTATTGCCTAACCCCACATTAAAAAATTTGTTTCTAATTTGTTTCTATGTTTTCTAAAACTTTCTAGTTTTAGCTCTTTCATTTGGGTCTATAGTTCATTTTGGATTAATTTTTGTATACTGTGTGAGGTAGGTTCCCAGCATCATTCATTCACATGGAGTTATCTAGTTGGTCCAGCACCATTTATTGAAAAGAATATTCTTTCCTCAATGAATTGTCTTGGCACCCTTGTCAGAAATCAATTGACTATATAGTAGATGCCAGAGCTTGTTTCTGGATTGTCTATCCTATTCCATTGATCTGTATGTCCATCCTTATGGCAGTACAATAATGTCTTGATTATTATAATTTTGTAGTAAGTTTTGAAATTGGAAAGTGTGAGTCCTCTAACTTTGCTCTTCTTTTTCAAGATTGTTTTAACTATTCTGGGTTCCTTGCATTTCCATATTAATTTTAGGACCAACTTGCCAATTTCTGCAAAAACACAGCTGGGATTTTGATAGGGATTGTGTTGGCTCTGTAAATCAATTTGAGTAGTATTGCCATCTTAACAATATCAAGTCTTCTAATCCATGAATATGAGATGTCTTTCCATTTATTTATGCCTTTAATTTTTTTAAAACTAATGTTTTAAAGTTTTCAGTGTATGAGTCTTTTACTTCTTTTGTTAAATTTATTCCTAAGTATTTTATTCTTTTTAATACTATTGTAAATGAAATTGCTTTCTTTTATTTTTGATTGTTCCTTGCTGGTATATAGAAATACAATTTTTTTTTGCTTATTGATCTTGTATCCTGCATCCTTGCTGAATTCACTTATTAGTTCTAAGAGTTTATTAATAGATTCCTAAGAATTTTCTATCTATAAGACCATGTCATCTGCTAACAAAGATAGTTTTACTTCTTCCTTTGTAATCTGGAAGACTTTATTTGTTTTTCTTGCCTAATTGCCTTGGCTAGAACCTCAAGTATGATGTTAAGTAGAAGTGGTGAGAGTGGCTGTCTTTGTCCTGTTCCTGACCTTTGAGGAAAAGCATTCAGTCCTTCACCATTAAATATGATGCTAACTGTGGGTTTTTTATAGATGTCCTTTACCAGGTTGAAGAAGTTCCCTTCTATTCCTAGTTTGTTAAATATTTTTTATAGTGGAAGGGTATCGGATTTTGTCAAATGATTTTTCTCTCCATATTGAGATGATTGTTTGTTTTTTTCTTTTATTCTATTGATATGGTAGATTACAGCAATTGATTTTTGGATTTTAAAGCGACCCTACATTCCTGGGATAAGTGCCACTGGTATGGTACATACTTCTTTATATATGTTTCTAGATTTGACCAATGCTCTTTCACCTGCTGCAGCTACATCTCATAGGCCCTTTCTCTTCCCTAAAGCAAATCTCCTGTGGTGGTGCTAGATCATATCTCTGATCTTAAACACTGCTGAATGGTACATGCTAACCAAAATGCTAAACACCATTCAACTGGACTCCTTGGGGGATCCTCAGAAGCTTGATGAGATCAGACACAAAGGTGGCTTAGGTGAAGTGCTGAGATGCTGGCCCTTTGTGGAAGAGGCATGCTGCTGAATTGTGTCTGAGTTTTGTGAGCTGGAGTATCAGACCTCCTATGACTCCCTTATTTTCAAATGTTTTGTAGTCTGGCATCAGATTACATGCCGTAATTTTTGACCTAGAAAACATGTCCTCTATTTTGTTGTCATTATAGCTAGGCCATCTAGATCTCAAGCCCAAGCCATGGCAACTTTGTGTAATGTGGACCACTGTCTATAGCTATGACTTGGGGAAGGGTCTAGCTCAAAGCAAAGCAGATGTTCCCCCACTTCAGACTCTCAATTTTCCTACTCAGTCCTGCTATTTTGTTTTGTTTGCTTTTTAAACACTACAAATAATTCAAAAGAAAAGACGCTGAAACCCGAGGGATGAAAATTTACTCCAGCCAGTCCCTACTGGCATATTAATGACTTCAATTATAGCACACAGCCCAAAAATATACCTGCAGTAAAGGAAAAAGAAATCAGTAAATCATCTTGAGGCAGACTAATAGATATAATTACAGGAGAAATGTAGCTTTAGGTTTGGAATTAAGTCAACTGAGTCCTCTGAATTTATGGCTTCCTGTGGTAAGCATCATCATTATGTATTAGTCTTACTTGCTAGATAAAGGAAGGAGGATAAAACTTCTCTGTGGAATTATGGGCTTTGGAGCTGTCATCCCAGCCCTGATATCTCTTCTCTCCTCTTGAAGTATGAAGAGGCTGGTGTTAGGTGGTAGGTTTTATCCACCTTCCTGATGAGCTTTGAAGATAGCTTCACATCTGGGCATAAAGTGGTGTTTTGAATATACCTCTCCCAACAGTCTGAGCTGATCCTACCCCAGTTCTGGAAGAACACCTCCAAACTGATGTCTAGAACCTGCCATGCCCGTGGGTAAACAGGGGCTCTCCCCAAGGCTTCCCCAGGGGTAGTGTGATGTGGGAAGGGGCTGGGCAAAACTGGAGTTTCAAGAGCCCAGCCTCTTACAAGGCGTTACTCTTGGGAGATTTACTTTAAGCCTGAACCTCTGTTTCCTTCTCTGTAAAACTGAACTTACTCCCACCCCACCCAGGTTGTTATGGTGATTATATGAATGTCTTCAAGGCATTTAGCAAGCAGCTGGGCACACAGGAGATACTCAATACGTGTTGATTTGCTTCCTTTTCTTTCTTCAGTTGAGGCAAGAACATGCTCTGCGGCTATCTAGAAAAGAGTTAACAGTGTGTGGTGGCTATGGGGTTGTAGCCATGAAACCAAGTAAGGGCATGTGAGAGGTTAAGAGCATGGACTCTGGCACTAGAAAGCCTGAGTTTCAGTCCTGGCTCTGCCACTTACTAGCTATGTGGCTGAATGCAGGTCATTAAACCTCTCTGAGCCTCAGTTTTCTCATTTTAATGAAAGGAATGGTATTAGTATTTCAGAGTGAGGCATGTCTTCGCTTGCTGTCCCTTTAATACTTATATACAAGGGTTCCAGCTTCCTGCCTGTGATGACAGCATCTTCCAATCTTTTGCCTTCCCTACCTCTGTGCTGCTCAGGGTGATCTGTGTGTACTCTTCTTCCAAGGACGACTGCCTGGGCCATAGCCAGGTTGAGATGGTGACCACGAGCCCCCTTGGCTGTGGGCCAGTTACCCAGACTGTACACTGTGATGGTTACCAGCATGGGGTCTGGGAGCCACACCTCTGTTGAGTCTGGGCTCTATCACTTAAAGCTGGTGACCTTGGTGAATGACATTATCTCTGAATCTTCATTTCCTCATCTGTAAAAAGGGACTAATGGGTGGGCGCGGTGGCTCACGCCTGTAATCCTAACACTCTGGGAGGCCAAGGCCAGAGAATCGCTTAAGCTCAGGAGTTTCAGACCAACCTGAACAGGAGCAAGACCCTGTCTCTACTATAAATAGAAAAATTAGCCGGGTGTTGCGGTGCGTGCATGTAGTTCCAGCTACTCGGGAGGCTGAGGCAAGAGTATCTCTTGAGTCCAGGAGTTTGAGGTTGCCGTGAGCTACAGTGATGCTACTGCACTCTACCCAGGGTGATAGAGACTCTATCCCCCAAAAAATAAATAAGTCAGAAAAAAAAAAAAGACTAATACCTCTAATACCTGCTTCATGGGCTTGTGGTGAGATTTAATATTGACAAATGCTTCTCGAGCATTTAATCTATGCTGGGCATTATGTTAAGTGCTTCATTGGAGTTTCCTCATTGGATTCTCACAACAACTCTATGGGATCAATATTATTATTATCATTTACATTATACAGATGAGGGAACTGAGGCTCCAAGGTCACATTGTTATTATGTGACAAAGATGGATCCACACCCATGTCTTTCTGACTCTAGAGGTAACCTCTCAGCCCAGTAATGAGATGACATGTGTCAGCACTGAGAGCAAAGCAGGCACTTACGATAAGCTATTAACTGTGATAAATACAATAAGTGGCGTAGAGTGGGACTGATACTTCTTCAGCTTTGGGGGATGACCAAATGCCCTGAGGGTGGAAGCCACAGCCCTGCCCTAATCCCTTCCACTCTCTCTTGCTGAACCTGCTGTCCTAGCGATCATCCTATAATACTTGGAAAGTTACCAAGGGAGAGGGCCACCCTGCAGCCACATAGCTGCTTCCTCATAAAAAACACACCTGGCTACCTCCCTGGGGGCTGAATAAAAGAAGTAAATGAGTAAAGCAAAATGGTTACTTAATCAGACCCTACTGGAGATAGGTGACTGTGTGAGATTGCACTGGAAGACATAGAAGTAGAGACCAGTTGATGGCCAATGTTGGGTTTTCCACTCACTGACTATAGAATGGGGTTGGGTCTAATGAGTTTGCAAAGGATCTTTGAAATTTCTGAGATGAAAAGCTATGCCCTGTTTCTCAAGGAGCTTTGCTAGTTCTCATGGAGACAGAGGGCAATTAAATAATTTGTGCACATGAGAAATGCACTTCACCCCTTTGTATCCTCATCACCTAACTCAGGGTCCCCTGTGTATAATGGAGCTCTATAAATATCTGTTTTCGTTCATGAAGATGGAGGTCTGATCTGGGTTTTCTTATTAGTTCTGATGTTCTTCATTTAGATTATTGGATATGCAGTTGTGAGGCGCCATTCATGTTCATGTGGGAAGTGGTGAGAGGCTGGAGGTGGTGAAAGGGGGAGGAAGGGAGCATTTTTCTTTCCCTCTTTTGCATGCCAATCAGAGTATATAGTGGTCAACACACAGGAGTTCCTAGCACTAAGGGTGTGTGTGTGTGTGTGTGTTGGTGAGAGTGTAATGAAAACCAAATGCAGAGCAACAACCAAATTCTCAACTCTAAAGAGATCAGAATTTATTGCTGCAGGGAAAGTTCTTCTGAAGGGCCCATGAAGCTGAATGAGGCATTTGGGCCAGAGTTGTATTCTCAAGAAATCAGGTCTGGGAATGGGTACTGCACCTCTGAGGCAATGCCTAGAGGCTTCTATGTACCTCTTAGAAGTCATGGCACCTGCTCGCCCAAGGTAGGCCTCAGGTTAGATTAAATATAATTTTTTTCTACTGTTTCCACTGGCTAAGAAATGTCATTGTTGATAGAAAGAACCCTGTGTATTCCAGGTCATCGTTTCTGGCAGTTGTCAGATTTTCTTGGTAAAAGAGTCATGGGTGTTAGTGAGGTTCTCCATTGTCCTTAGTTTGCCTTTTGGATTGCCAGGCTGCACCAGCATTTCCTCCTTGCAAGATTTCAGATAAGACGCTGTCTGTGTTCAGTCAAGTGAGGTGGCTGAGCCAGTTGGGTGTAATGTTGTGGGGCTACAGGTGATCTGTCTGCCAGCTTGGGGAGAGTATGGAATAGTTTTTAATTTTCCCCAGAAGGCCTATACCACCAGCCAATCTGATAAGCTAATTCATACAAAGGACAGCCTGGTATGGTGGGCTGAGGCCTGGATTTTGAGAAGGAAGGTGGGGGTTAAGTATTGTCTCAGTTACATACAAAGCTGTGTGTAAACTGCCAACCTCCCTGAGCCTTGCTTTTTTCACTTAGTGACATAGGTATATTGATATCTCCATATTTCTACACAAGCTGCTTTGGGGACCAATGGGGAAATGAATGTGAATAGGAAGGGTTTGTACAGAGGAAGGGATTTACAAATAATGTTGGGAGAGGGCTAGAGGTCTAACCAATATGACAGGTAGCGTCTCCATTTTAATTAAGTTTTCTGGACACCATGCTCTTTCCTTTATTGTCCTACTCAGAGGAAATTCTATTTCAGGTCATCCTCAAATCACATAGCTGAGAATCCATGTCCTAAAATAACAGGTGGCACATAATAGGCACTCAAATGTTGATTGACTGGATGACAGAATGATTGGGTATATGATGGAATGTGATAAGTAGATACCTGCTGGGTATTGTGGGGAATATTATTTAGTGGCCTCAAAAGCATACCCATAGGTGTAGAACTTGGATACCACAAAGAATAAACAAAAGAAGCTCTAGGTTGCTCAATAGAGAATTTTTAAAAATACTGCATTATGTATTACAGATTACAAACTCAGTATTGTCTCTAGTAATTGCCAAATAACTTAGTGTACCAATTATTAAACTATTGCTTCCCAGCTTTAAATCAGCCTTTCTATACTTAGCTCTGGGGCTGAGATGCTGCAAATCACCTTTCTCCTTTAACAGCTGCTGCCCGGTAGACTCTGCCAGTAGGGGGTACCAGAGGAAGGCTGGAGAAGGAGAATGGGACATGGCCCTTCCTGTTGGCTTCCTGTGCCTCAGATACCCCACTAATGCTTCTTCACCTTGGCAGGGCCAGTTTGGTCCAGTAGCAGCAGGCGAATCCAATTAGCAGTTTCTCCAACATCTTCAGAATCAACCATATGGCAACACCCCTCTCTGCCTAACCTGGGCTATCAACACCACCAGTGCCTCTTCCTTAGAGGTGCCTCTCCTCAGAGGGGTCCTAGCCCCACCAGACCTCTCCTCCAAGATTCTAGGTTTTAATAATTCCAACCTCTTCCTTGTGTTTCCCCAGTCCTAATGGTGGGAGCTGCTATCTCTGTGGTACCTTAGAATTCTCTTTTTGCCTTTCCAGTTCTTCCAAACCTAGCTAACCATTCTTTCTATTAAATTCTCTCTGTTAAAATAACTGGTGTGGGGACTTCCGGTTTCCAATCTGGCATGTAAGGACCTTAGAAGTTGCCACTCCATCCTAACAAGTAAAAAGCTGAACTAACTGAAAAACCAACAACTATTCTTAGATTTGTAAAAGAAGTGAGGTCACTAGGAAAACTCTGTGCCAAAATTGGTGAGAAAGGCAAATACAGAGAATTAAAATTTACAGGAGCAGAAACCCACTCACAGAAAGCTCCACGGAACCACTGCCAAGATAGGAAAACCTGAACTGTAATTGATAAATTGCTGGAGGCTTAGTGTGGACAAGTCTGATAGATAAAAACTCCAGCAGACCCAGTTATCTGGGGGCCCCCACACTTTTGTGAGTTTTACCTCGTGGAGCTCTACCAGTTTCTCACAGTGAATATGGAAGAAAAATCCCCTTGTGCTTCCATCAGAAGGAGGAGAAAAGGAACCATTTTGAAATACACGAGAGCATTCTGTTCTTCTTAACAAGGTCTGCTTTCAGAAGAAACCATTTAATCCATGCCTAAACTGCTGGGTTTTTTTCAAAGCCTAAATGACCTGGGGGGAGAGAAATACTCAACTCCAGCCCTTTCTGAACTCCCGCATGAAGAAGAGAAATACTCAACTCCAGTCCACTGTAGCCACCCTGTCCCACATAAGGGGGAGAGAGGAACTGAGAAGCACATGTGAAATCGCAGACCAGAGGCACAGGCTCACTGAAAGACTGAGACCTGATCACAGGACTACAGGATGCTTCCCCTCCCCCTATGCCATACTACCACATTACTAAAGGCCTATTTACTGCAGTTCCTTCCACTCAGAACATCATGTCTGGCTATCAAGAAAAAATGATGAGGCATACTGAAAGGCAAAAAACATGGTTTGAAGAGACAGAACAAGCATCAAAACTGGACTCAGATGTGGCAGGGATGTTAGAATTATCAGATCAGGATTTAAAAAACTATGATTTGTATGCTAAAAAATCTAATGGATAAAGTAGACAGCATGTCAAAACAGATGGGCAATGTAAGCTGAGAGATGGAAATTCTAAGACAGAACCCAGAAGAAATGCTCGAGATGAAAAACCCTGTAACAGAAACCATGCCTTTGATGGACTTATTAGCATACTGGACACAGCTGACGAAAGAATCTCTGAGCTTGAGAATATCTCAATGGAAACTTCCAAAACTGAAAAGAGAAAAAAGACTGAAAAAAAAAGTAGAACAGAGTATTCAAGAACTGTGGGACAACTACAAAAGGTATGTATGACATACATGTAATGAGAATACCAGAAAAAGAAGAAAGAAAGGAACAGAAGAAATATTTGAAACAATAATGACTGAGAATTTCCCCCAAATTAATGTCAGACACCAAACTCCAGCTCAGAGAACATGAAGCAAAATAAATAAATAAATAAATGCCAAAAAAACTACACCTCTAGCATATCATATTCAAACTACAGAAAATGCAAGATAGAAAAAAAATCCTGAAAGAAGCCAGAGGAAAAAAATCTTACCTATAGGAGAACAAAGGTAAGAATTACATCTGACTTCTCCTCAGAAGCCATGCAAGCAAGACGAGAGTAGAGTGAAATATTTAAAGTGTTGAGAGAAAAAACCCACCAACCTAGTATTGTGTGTGTATTCTGTGAAATTATTCCTTAAAAGTGAAAGAGAAATAAAGACTTTTCAGACAAAAAAAAAAAGAAGGAATTTGCTGCCAGTAGAACTGCCTTGTAAGAAATGTTACAAAAAGGTCTTTAGAGTGAAGAAAAATTATATAGGTTAAAAACTTAGATCTACATAGAGAAAGAAAGAGCATCAGAGGAGAAATAAATAAAGGTAAAAACTTTTATTTTCCATATTCTTAATGGCTCTAATAACTGTTTATTCAAAATAATGATAGCAACAATGTATTCAATTATAAATGCTTTTCTCTCTATATATACACATATATTCACATATATAATATCTATATTCTTATGTAGGCTTATGTATAAATGAAATGAATAACAGCAATGATAGCAGGGATAGGAGGGAGGAAATAAAATTATTTGGTTATATAAGGTACTCACATTCCCCATGAAGCAGTATAGTGCTATTTGAAAGTAGACTTGAAAGCCAGGCATAGTGGCTCACACCTGTAATCCTAGCACTTTGGGGGACCAATGTGGGAGGATTGCTTGAGGCCTGGAGTTTGAGACCAGCCTGAACAAAGTAGCAAGACTGTGTCTCTACAAACAAACAAACAAAAAATTAGCCAGGCATGGTGGCATGTGCCTGTAGTTTCAGCTACTTGGGAGGCTGAGGCAGGAGGATTGCTTGAGCCCAGGAATTTGAGATTGCGGTGAACTATGAGGATGCCACTGCACTGTAGCCTGGGCAACAGAGTAAGACACTGTCTCAAAAAAAAGAAAGTGGACTTGGATGAGTTGCAAATGTATATTGCAAATTCTAGGGTCACCACTAAAAAAGAATTAAAAAAGAAATATAATTGATATGTTAAGAAAGGACAGAAAATGAAATTGTACAATGCTCAATTAAAACCACAGCAGGCAGAAAAAGAGTGGAAGATAAAATAGGAATGAAGAACAAGGGCAATAAATGGAAAACAGTAACAAATATGGTAGATATTAATCCAACTATATCAATAATCACTTTGACTGTTAACCATCTAAATGCACCAATTAGAGACAGAGATTTTCAGAGTGGATCAAAAACAAGACCCAAGTATATGATGTCTACAAAAGAGCCACTTTGAATATAAAGAAACATATAAATTAAAAGTAAATGACATAAAATAAATATATTAATAGCATGAAAGAAATATAGATGAAAGATCATGCTAACATGAATCAAAAGAGAGTAGGAGTAGGTATATTAATTTCAGATAGATCAGACTTCAGAGCAGGAAAGTTATCAGGGATAGGGAGGAGCATTATATAATTATAAAGGAGTCAATTCTCCAAGAGAAATTAACAATCCTTAATATATGTGCACCTAACAACAGAATGTCAACATACATGAGGCAAAACTGATAGAATAGCAAGGAGAAACAGATGAATCCACTATAATAGTTGGACACTTCAACATTCCTGTATTAGAAATGGACAGATTCAGCAGGCAGAAAATCATAAGTACATTATTGAACTCAACAACACCATCAATCAACTGGGTATAATTGACACCTGCAGACTACTTCATCTAACAACAGCAGAATATACATTCTTCTCAAGATCATATGGAACATTCAACAAGATAGATCACATTCTGGGCTATAGAATACACCTTAAATTTAAAAGGATAGAAATTATAAAATGTCTGGTCTCAGAACACAATGTGATTAAACTAGAAACCAATAACAGAAAGGTAGCTGGAAATCCCAAAGTACTTGGAGATTAAATGACACACTTCTCAAGAACACATGGGTCAAAGAAAAACATCTCAAGAGAAATTTTAATATATTTTGAACTAAATGAAGATGAAAACAAGACATCAAAATTTGTGAAATGCAGAAAAAGCCATTCTTAGAGGTAAATTTATTGCATTGAATACATATATTAGAAAAGAAGAAAGAGCTAACATCAATCATCTAAGCTTCCACCTTGGGAAACTAGAAAAAAAAAAGAGCAAATTAAATTCAAACTAAGTAGAAGAAAAGAAATAATAATAATTAGAGCAGAAACAATGAAATTGAAAACAGGAAAGCAATAAAGAAAATCATCAAAACCAAAAGCTGGTTCTTTGAAAAGATCAATAAAATTGATAAGCCTCTGTCAGGACAAGAGAAGGAGAGAGAGAGAGAGAGAGAACACACACTAATTACTAATATCAGAAATGAAAGAGAGGACATCACTACAGATCCCATGGACATTAAAAGGATAATCAAGGAATCCTATGAACAGCTTTATGTTCACAAATTTGAAAACCTAGATGAAATAAACAAATTCCTTGAAAGACACGATCTGCCAAAAGTCACAGAAGAAGAAATAGACAATCTGAATTGGCCTATATCTGTTAAAAATTGAATCAATAATTAATAACCTTTCAAACAGAAAGCACCAGACCCAGATGAGTTCGCTGGGGAATTCTACTAAATATTTAAGGAACAAATTATGCCAATTCTCTACCATCTCTTTCAGAAGACAGAAGCAGAGGGAACAACCCTAACTCATTGTATGAGGCCAACATTTCTATAATACTGAAACCAAAGACATTATAAGAAAGGAAAACTATAGACCAATATCTCTCATAAACATAGATGCAAAAATTCTTAACAATATATTAGCAAATTGAATCCAGAAATATAAGAAGAATTATACACCACTACAAAGTAGGATTAATCCCAGGTATGCAAGGCTGATTCAACATTTGAAAGTCAGTTACTGTAATTCATCACATCAACAGGCTAAAGAAGAAATGTTACGTGGTTATATCAATAGATGCAGAAAAAGAATTTGACAAAATCCAACACTTATTCATGATAAAAAAAACTCTTAGTAAACTAGGATTTGAAGGAACTTCCTCAACTTGATAAAGAATAACTTTTTTAAAAAGCCCATTATATTTAATGGTGACATTATATTAGAAACTTTCCCACTAAGATCAGGATCAGGCAAGGATGTCCTCTCTCACCACTACTTTTCAATATCATATTAGAAGTCTTAGCTAATGCAGTAAGGCAAGAAAAGTAAATAAAAGTTATACTGATTGAGAAGGAAGAAATAAAACTGTCTTTGTTTGCAGATGACATGATCAATTGTGTAGAAAATCCTAAAGAATTGACAAAAAACCAAAAAACAAAAACTCCTGGAACTAGTAAATGATTATAGCAAGGCTGCAGAATGTATAGTTAAAAACAAAGTTCAATTGCTTTCCTGAATATAGCAAGGCTGCAGGATACATGGTTAATATACAAAAGTCAATTGCTTTCCTATACACTGGTAATAAAAAAGCAAAATTTGAAATAAAAACACAATACCATTGAAATTAACACATGGAAAAATGAAATAGGTATGTATCTAACAAAATATATACAAAATCGGTATGAGGAAAACTACAAAACTGTGATGAAAGATATCAAAGAAGAACCAAATAAATGGAGAGATATTCCATGTTCATGGATAGGAAGACTCAATATTGTCAAGATGTCAGTTCTTCCCAACTTGCTCTAAAGATTCAATGCAAACCTAATCAAAATTTAAGATTTTTTGGATAGTGACAAACTGATTCTTCAGTTTATATGGAGAAGCAAGACCCAGAATAGCCAGTTCAATAGTAAAGAAGAACAAAGTCAGAGAACCAGCACCCAACTTCAAGACTTACAATAATTACAGTAATTAAGACAGTATGCTTTTGGCAAAAAGAGTACACAAATAGATCAATGGAACAGAATTGACAGCCCACAAATAGACCCACATAAAAAAGTCAACTGGTCTTTGATGAAGGAGTAAAGGCAACACAATGGAGAAAAAATAGTCCTCTTGACAAATAGTGCTGGAACAACCGGACATCCACATGCAAAAAAGTAAATGTAGACAAAGACCTTACTCCTTTTATGGAAATTAACTCAAAATGGATCACAGACCTAGAGATAAAATGCAAACCCATAAAACTCCTAGAAAATAGCATAGGAGAAAATCTAGATGACATTGGGTATGGTAATGACTTTTAGATACACCACCAAGTCATGATCCTTGAGAGAATTGATAAGCTAGACTTCATTAAAATTAAAAACTTCTGCTCTGTGAAAGATGACAATGTCAAAAGAATGAGAAAAACTGTGGACTAGGAGAAAATATTTGCAAAAGATATATCTGATAAAGGACTGTTACCCAAAATATACAAAGAACTCTTAAAGCTCAGCAATAAGGAAGCAAATAATCCAATTAAAAAACAGGCCAAAGACTGTAAGAGATACCTCATCAAAGAAAATATATGGATGGCAATCAGCATATGAAAAGATGTTCCACATCACAAGTCATCAGGGAAATGCAAATTAAAACAACAATGAGATACCACTATACACCTATTAGACTGGCCAAAATCCAGAACACTGACAACGCCAAATGCAAGTGAGTATGTGGAGCAACAGCAGCTCTCGTTCATTGCTGGTGGGAATGCAAAGTGGTGCGGCCACTTTGGAAGACAGTTTGGCAGTTTCTTACAAAACTAAACATACTCTCACCATACAGTCCAGCAATCATACTCCTTTGAGTGTGAAACCCAAAGAAGTTGAAAACTTAGGTCCACACAAACCTGCACATGGATGTTTATAGCAGCTCTATTCATAATTGCCAGAACTTGGGAAAAACCAAGGTATCCTTCAGTAGGTGAATGGATAAATAAACTGTGATACATCTAGACAGTGGAATATTATTTAATGCTAAAAAGGAATATGCTACCAAGGTGTGAAAAGACAGGGAGGAAACATAAATGCATATCACTAAGTGAAAGGAGCCAATTTGAAAAGTCTACATACTGTGTGATTCAAACTGTACGACATTCTGGAAAAGGCAAACTAAGGAGATGGCAAAAAGATCAGTGGTTGCAAGGGATTATCAGGGGGAGGGAGGGATGAATAGGAGCACAGCATATTTTTAGGGCAATGAAACTATTCTTTATGGTCCTGTAGTAGATACATGTCTTTATACATTTGTCTAAACCCATGGAATGCACAACACCAAGAGTGAAACCCTAATGTAAACTGTAGGGTTTGGGTGATAATGATGTGTCAATGGAGGTTCATCAGTTATAATGAATATAGCACTCTGGTTGGGGAAGTTGATATGGAGGAGCCTATGCATGTGTGGGGACAGAGGGTATACAGGAAATCTTTGTATCTTCTGCTCAATTTTGCAGTGAATGTAAAACCACTCTAAAAAATAATGTTTATTAAAGAAAAAAACTGGTGTGGTAGCTGATGTGGTGTGTGAATGCACTCTGACTGCACTCTAAGACTCTGAGTCTTAGAAAATCCCAAGAGCTCTAATAATAAGTTGTTCCCTCTTCAGGGGTTGGTGAGTTCTCTCTGGGTAACCACATTTCTGGAAGGAACGTACAGGTTGCATGGCACAGTTAGATGTTTGACAAGGCAAAACTTGTTCCAGAATATTTGGAGAGGTCTCTTCATAGAAGGCAGATCTTTCAGTGGAGGATGGAATTACAAATATTTTTCTAATCTTCAGAATTGTTTCTCCAGGATTTTTAAAATAAAAAGCTGGAAGAGACTTTAAGGATCACTTAGTTCAATCTCGTCATTTTACAGGGGAAGAAACCAAATTCCAAGAGGTTGATACTTGCTTGAGTTCAGTTAATTAAAGGCATTGACTGATTGGACTCTTGACTCATGACTCTTGATCTGTTCCTGTGCATTTGTCACCACAGCACACTGTGCTTTAGTTACAAATGCACCTTGGCTCTGCATGGGCTGATTTCAAATCAGATGGGTCTCGGCCACAATCTTATCTTCAGGTGGCATGGGCCATGAGGAGATGGGTTACTTTCTGGGGTCACTAAGCATAGGATATGGCTCTTCAGGGCTGCACTGTGACATGTACCTTGTATCTTTCCTGGAAACCTCACATCTTAGATGCCACTGAGAAATGATACTATGACTATATGGAGGACATTTAAGCTTGCTTTGCTGGCTTCTTGCCTTCTAAATGTTCAAGTTATCCAAGCCTCAGGACTTGAACATTTTCTTTTGTTAGCGGCAGTCCCTCTCCAGGTGAGCTCATCTAGTCCTGACTTTAGGTTCTTTCTATAGCCCAGATTTGTATCTTCAAGCCTGACCTTTACCTTACTTTCCAGACACGTATAACCAGCTGCCTGTGTATCATCTCTCTCCGTGGATGCAATAGGAAACGCAGACGTCACGTGCCTGGAGCCTGACTTTTCATCATTCCCTCAACGGTGGGGGGAAGGCCTGCTTCTCCCCCAGTGCTCGTCATCTCTGTAAACGGCGCCACAATTCCTCCAGCTGCTCATGTCCAAAAGTCTCGGAAGCCTTCTTGACCCTTCTCTTTCCTTCGCTTCTCACATTTCGTGCATCTGCAAATCCCATGTGTTCTACCTTCAATGCATATCCAGAATCTAGCAGCTCCTCACTTCCCCCGTGGCTCTCCTACCTTTACCTGGATTACTTTAGTAGTCTCCTGACTGGCCTCGTGTTTCCGCTCTTGCCATCCCTCATTCTATTCTCTACATAACAGCTTCACGGGACTTTTAAAACTGTTAAGTCAGAGAACTAGAAACAAACACGGTGAGCCCTATGAGTCCCCTAGATTGCTGCCTGGCAGTACTTTCTGGGTTGACTATAGTGCAGGGAGGGAGAATCCAAGCAGTCTTGCTGAGCTGACGGGAGACTAGAGTTTGGGGAGGCTGAAGCGGCTAAAATTTGCAAGGGAGAGTAATGAAGGAAGAGGAGAAGTGAGCTGCACAGAGCAAGAAATTGCACAGAGGTCCCCTGGAGTCTGTTGCTGAATACCAACCTATGCACGCATAGGGTAAAACTCCAAGAGGCCAGGCGAAGAATGACTTGAGTCCTAGGAATTGAAACATTTCCAGAGCTAACTCAGGGCTAGAAGATGCTTGTGTTCTGATCAGCCAAGGTGCAAGAACTATTGAATTCTTGGGGCATTCAGTAGAGACCTCAAAAGGGTAATGCCTTAGTCACAGGGCTCTACTAGCCCTAAAGTAAAGGCTACTTTAGACCCTCACTAACAAAACTTAAAGCCAAGGCTCAAAAGGATCAAGCTGAACTTCAAGTAACTTGCCCTACCTGCCAGAAAAAAAGAAGAATGTTTTATAGAACAAAATTCAACACTCAAGAATCTAGCTTCCACATAAAAGCTACCAGATGTGCCAAGAAATAGGAAAGTGTGACCCACAGCTGTGCAAGGGCTTTGCATTTGCTATTCCCTCAGCCCAGGCCTCTCTTTCCCTCAGACGTCTGCGTAATACCTCAGTTCATCTAAGTGTCTGTTCAAACATTACCTCCTTAGAGAAGCCTTCCCTGGTACATAAAATTGTCACCATCTGTCTATCTTAATTCCCTTATCCTGTTATTTTTTTCTTATTCATAGCATTTGGTCATTAGATTATATGTCTCTTTGATATGTCTTTGTCTTGACGTGTCTTGTATTTAGTATGTACTCAAAAAACACATATTGAATGATTGAATGCCTGAATGTGATAAAATATTTGAGTTTTCTTTGGGTAAAGCTAAACATTTAGGTTACCTGAATTTCCAGTAAATGCCACCAGAATTATACATGTATGTGTGTATGTGTATAGTGACCTGGCTTTACCTAGTTATCTCATTAAATTTATACAAACTTATGAAGTTATTGTTATCTTCATTTATAGATACTATTTATTGATTCAAGAGACATTTAATTGAACTCCTACTATATGATATATATAAAGGTAGATATAAATATGCACAGTGTGGCAAGCCAAGGTCAGGCCTGCTGCCTTGAATCCTTGCCTTTGTGTAAGTAAATGGCTTGCATAACTGTGGTGCTGCAAGACATTATGAATCCAACATCCAGATTTTAGGACCAGTAACAGGATCTTATGTGACTCTTAGCCAGGTCCTAAAATTGTATGGAAGGCAGCAAGCCCTCACTTCTGGGCTTTCTTGACCTAGCAAGTTCCTTCCTCCCTATAGTCTGCTGAGACCCCTGAATGCTGAGCATTCTCTGTGGAAATCAGCGAGATGTACCCTTGATTTTGTGTGTATGTGTTTTTTAAAACAGAACTTATCTTCTTCTCACACCCAGACTTCCACTCTTTCTGGGTTACCTGCAGTAGCGGCATGTCCAGCGACTCCCTCCTTAGCTCACCGCCCAGCTGGCCACCACACCCCCCAGTTCTGCCTCCGTAAAATCTCTCAGTCTCGCCGCTTCTCTCCACCCTGTTGCCCCTGCCCTAGTTTGGGCTGGTGTGTTCTCTATCCTGGGCAACCTCTTGCTCATCTAGCTCACCCCTGCCTCTTGTCATTCTCCTACAATCCGTTCTTGATTGCCCAGCCAGTATGAGCAAAACTGATCACTTCACTCTTCTTACAACTATTCCCTTCTCAGAATAGAGTCTACGTCCTTAGCGTCACACAGCATAGGATGGCATGGTGTTGTGTGCATTCTCTGTATTGTTAACTGGCTGAAGGGATGGAAAACCAGAGTAAAGGCACCTTGTTGAGTCTGAGTTGTCATGCTCTGTAGTCCTTGAACCTGACCTCACTCCTGTGGCTAAACTAAACTGTCTGTAGGGGAAGAAAGCCAGGCACACAATGACAGCCCAATGTACTAAGTGCCATCATAAAGTCAACACTGAATGTTCTGTAGGAAATAAAGAAAAAAGATGCCTGACTATGCTTGGAGTGGCAGGGAGAGATTGGAAGAAATGGTGCCCAAACTGAAACTTAAGGAATGAGTGAGAATTTAGCAGGTAGTCAAGATGAGAAAGAGCATTCTGGGCTGAGCAGACAGCATGGTGCAAGTGCAGAGGTGTCAGGTGACACGGGGTTTTATATGCCATGCATGTAAATCTACATAAATTCGAAGGGCAGAGAGGAACTACAGGAGGGTTTTAGAATCTGATTTGTGTGCTGCAAGATCATTTTGGTATCAATGTGTGGGATGGATTTAGTGGGGATCTGGAGGCAGGAAACCAGTCAGGAGACCACTGCAGCAGTCCAGGCAAGAGGTAGGGGGCAGAAACGATACCACTAGCCAGCACTGATTTTGAGCTTACCACGTGCCAGGCACATGGTAGTTTCTCATTTTATTTCATTTTATCCTAACATTCCTATGAGGTGGGGAAACTAAGGCAGTTTGCCCAAGGTCACACAGTAAATGGTGAAGCTGAGATAGAAATCCAGGTGGTAGCAGAGCTCATGCTCCACATAGCAGAGAGGATGGATTTTAGAGTCTTTTAGGATATTAAATAATTAAGGGATAAGATCCCATTTCCCTCCCAGAACAGTCCAGCTCAGTTTAGTTTGGCTTGTGGGAGGGTCACCAGAGGCCAAGCCAACTTCCCCTGGGCACAATGACATGAGTCAGGCCATCAGGGCTGTGGCGGGGCTGGTTTGCATTTCCTCCGAGCTTTGCTTGCTTCGCTTCTGCCTTGTCACATGACGCGGCTGGATTTGAATTATGAGAGTGACTGTGGCAGGCTGGTGCCAGCTTGATGCACGACAAACTCTCCAGATTGGAAGGAATTTTCCTTATGGGTGAAGCTCAGGGCACATATTGCTCATCGGCAGGTCCTGAAAATTCCAGCCGTCAGAGATTTGTCAGCAGCCTTTGTAAAGCAAAGCAGATGTCGCTGTTCCCTGTGAAGGGCTATACAAGGAAATAAATTCCCATTACTTACCTGCCCACCAACTGCTCACCAACAAGGTAGGTTTTGAAGGCCAAAGAGACAAAGAGAGTTCAAGTTCGTATTTCCCAGATCATTTCTACCTAATAGAAATGTGACCTAATTTTAAGCTTTAAACTCAGACACGTTCATTGCCTATTGGGGTGACTATTTTATCAAACACCTTTCATCAGAAGAGACCTGTTTCTACTCCTTTGGCAGTTGGATGAAGCAGGTGACCTTGCTCCCTGAGAATTCCTGTAAGCATCTGAGAAAACTCCACCAGCTCTGGTGTCCATATGACCAGCTTGCAGGTCTCTTTGATGTGATAGCCTTCACAGCACCTACCTTCTAGAACCTACTGGATTCTCTCCGTCTTGTAGATAAGTTCACTGCGTCCCCAACTAAATAAACAAAAATTAAATAAGTAGTTAAAATTTGAAACTTACAAAAAGTTTCATTGATAGCATTTTCATCACATTTAAACTTCTAGATCTCAAAGAACTCATTTCTTCATTTCCTTTAGGTCTCTGATCAAAGTCACCTTATTTGAGAGGTCTTCCTGACCTCTGAACATAAACACCAACATTCCTTGGCCCTGCCCACACCAATATTCTCTAACCCAGTTGCCCTGACTGATTTTCCCCATGACACTTACCAGCACCTGATAAATATGTTGTTTGTCATCCATTTCTCCTTATAAAATCAAAACTCCATGGGGGCAGGGGCTTGGTTTTGTCCACCACTCTATGCCCAGTATCTAGAACAGTTCTTGGCACATAGTAGATACTCAACAAATATTTATGGAATGATTGAATCAATAAACTCCTAGCCTACTTCTAACCTACAACAGTCTAATGTATATTTGAAGTTCATACTCATCCTCAAGCTGCATATTCAAAATCTTCCCCTTTTATTCATCCCTTTTCCTCATATCTTGCTGACTGCAACACATTTTCAGTTATAGCACTGCTCATATGTGGCAGAATTTTCTTTGATTTTGAGAACCATTCCTATTGTCAAATGCCTCAGACATTAGAATGTAGAATATTTGTCCTTTTCTTACTACTTTCAACCTCCTTTTTTTTATCTCTACATTGAGTGATTATCAACTGATTGATTGATTGTAGAGATGGGGGTCTCACTATGTTGCCCACACTTGTCTTGAACTCCTGGCCTCAAGCGATTCTCCTGCCTTGGCCTTCCAAAGTGCTGGGATTACAGGTGTGAGATACTGTGCCCAGCCTATCTCTACTTTTGTTTACATTGTAAGGATGCTCTTCTTAATAGTCTTAGTAAGTCCTTAAAACTTTCCGAGCATAGCAAATGTGCCCCAACAATATGGCAGAGGACAAAATGATGGCTCAGATCCCATGTGGTTCTAGGGCACTTTGGCACTAGAGTTCGGCTCTGCTTTGTGTGTGAGCTCATACATCACAAGGTCACACGTAGAAAACCTGGATGACCTCTCTTTCCCACTTGCCCAGCTCAAGCCCCTCTCGTCTGGAGCCCTCCCCTTCCTGCTCTAGCCACAGCACAGTGCTCTTGAGTGTCTTTCTCTGTCCTGGTCTTCTCTCTTCAGCTAGGTGATGAGCAGTGAGATTCCATGGAAGGAACCTTTGACTTGGAGTCAAAAGTTCAGTGTTGAACCTCTTATCTGCTTCATCTTGGGCAGCATCTCTGTGCCTCAGTTTCCTCCTCAGTAAAATGGTGATAACCATTTGTACTTGGAAGATGTGACAAGACTGTTTCGGGATCAGATATGATCACGTAGGAAAAGAGCTTTGGAAATGATTCAGCCCATGCAAAGATCCCAGACGTTATCATTATAGGATTCTTGTGCGTTACACTGCCTCTAGAACAGCGTGGCCCCTACTAAGAACTTCATATAAATCCCAGCTGAGGGTGGTGGTGAGCAACAGAGTGCATTTTAACTACAGTTGCAAAATGAAACCATGTTCAGAACTGGCTTTGCTCCCTTTTGGGAAATTCTGCCTTTCGGACAGGGTGATCAAAGAGAGGAAGAGAAAAAGAAGGAAGGACTTTTTAAAGAGCTGTGCATTTGGTTTGTATAAACTACTTTGGATAATCACATTTCCTGATTCCCTTTGCAGGTTTGGAACATTCACTTATTCATTCTTTTGTTTACTCATTCACTAAACATTTATTCAGAGCCTAGTATGCCCTGAGTCCTGTGGATACAGAGAATGAGGCACATGCTTGCATCACAGCCAGGTTGAGGGAGCTGGCATGTGACCAACAAAATGGGTACTGTGATTAAGATATGTTCAGGGAACAGAAGGGGCACTTAGCTCAAACCAGAGGGCTACCAATTTTTCTCAGGGCATTGTTTGCATGGAGGTAAGAGGGTACATCAGGCATGTGACTGCATGTGGTAGGGCAAGAAAACATCTAGGACAAAGGAATCCACTAGACTACATGGTTGTATTCCTGTACCTATGTTCTCAGTCACTTTAGGGCTGAACTGCTGGCTTCTCAGGGGTCAGGTGGCATGATGCATGTTTCCATGATGTAAAGTAATTTCTTCAGACTCACTCTCAGCATACTGCCTTGGAAGAAGAGGCCAAATAGTGTCCCTTGCATAAAGAGTCCTGTGTTTCTCCACCAGGTTTTACTTACTTTAGCCATCTGTGGGTAAGGCCACTGCTTAGGCAGTGATACTCAGACACAGGAAGAGCTAGTTGAGTCTCTCTCCAATTTTGGATGATTTTAGATTGCTGCTTGGGTAGGTTGGGAAGCTCAAAGCTTTCGTCAAGGAAATCCAGTTCTCTCTTTTTCTTTTCTTTTTTAATCAACTTTTTATTTTAGAATTACAGAAAAGTTGCAAAGGTAGCACAGAGAATTCCCATATATCCCTCACTTGGTTTCTTCTATTGTGAACATCTTACATTACCATGGTACATTTGTCACAACTAAGAAATCAGTGTTGGAACATTTCTATTAACTAAACTCCACATTTTAATCAAAATCCACTAATTTTCCCATTAAATTTCTTTTCTATTCCAGGATTGCATCCACAATACCACATTACATTTAATTGTTATATAGTCATGATATGTGATTGTCATGTCCTTAGGTTCCTTTTGGCTATGACAGTTTCTTAGATTTTCCTTGTTTTTGATGACCTGGGCAGTTTTGAGGAGAGCTGGTCAGATATCTTGTAGAATGTCTCTCAGTTTGGGTTTGTCTGATGTTTTCCTCATAGTTAGACTGGGGTTATGGGTTTTTGGGAGGAAGACCACTGAAGTGAAGCACCCTTCTCATCACATCATAACAGGGGTACATGCTACTAACATGACTTATAGCTGATAATGTTAATCACCTGGCCTAGGTGATGTTTTTGAATTTTCACCACTGTAAAATGACTTTCCCCTCCTTTACATACTCTAATTCTTTAGAATTAAGTCATTAAACACAACCTATATTCAAAAGAGGCAGAGGGACTAAACTCCCTTTCCTAGAGAGGGAGAATCTTCATAAATTATTTGGAATTCTTCTGTGAGGAAGATTTTCCCTCCCCAATTAATTTATTTGTATAATCATTTATTTATATCAGTCTGGACTCATGGATATTTATTTTATACTTGGGTTATAATACAGTTTACATTATTTATTTTGTTGCTTAAATTCTTTCTGCTTTGACCACTGGGAGCTCTTTTGGGTTGGCTTCTGGGTCCTTTTGGCATGCCCTCACCTGTTTGTCTTTTGAGCTCTTCCTTACTGTCTGGCACGACAAGACACTCCAGGCTCATCTTATATTTTCCATCCCCATCTACTAAGATCTATTTTTCATTCCCATAACACTTCCAACACCAACTATATGGTTTTTTTTTTTCCCCACATCAGACAATTTTCCAACACCAGCTGGGTGTCCTACAATTCAATTCAATTCTGACACTATCTACTTGGAATTAGAGTCAAGCCTTGCAGGTTAAGAGCTCAGTCCCACAAGACTGCCTCGACTTCAGACACCAGTCACACGTGCAGGCCTCCCATACTTCTGACTGAACAGGTATAAACTGGCTATAGAAGAGATGCACATGGCAAGGCATGGGGTGGGAATGAGGAGCTTCCCTGACCTCTCCAGGCTGCCACCCTCCCAGCACCTCCGTGTGTTCACCAACCCAGGATCTTTCTGAATCCAGCTGTCTAGGGTTTTTGTGCAGGTTGTATTTTGTAAGCATGATTGATTAAATCATTGGCCACTGATGATTAACTCAATCTTCAGCCCCTCTCCCATTCCTGGAGGTCAGGGGATGGGGCTGAAAAATTCAATTATCTAATCATATGATTGGTTCTTCTGGCAACCAGCCCCCATCCTGAAGCTATGTAGGGGCCCATCAAAAGTCACCTCATCAGCATAAACTCGGGTATGGTTAAAAGGGGTTTCTGATGAATAGTGAAGGATGCTCCTCTCACCCCTATCACTCAGGAAATTCCAAGGGTTTTAGGAGCTCTGTGCCAGGAACCTGGGATGAAGACCAAATATATATTTCTTATGTCAATGGAAAAACCAAACTCTTTAAAATATTTTAAAAAGTTTTCTCCTGAGCCAATATGAGTGAACATGACCTGGGGAAGCACAAACCCAAGGCGTCTTGAGAAAGGGCTCCTGAGACAGTAAGGTTGTCAGTCTGTTTTATACATTTTAGGGGAGCAGAAGTTACAGGCAAAGTTGTAAATCAAAACATGGAGGTTATACATTGGTTTGGACCAAAAAGGCAGGATATCTTGAAGTGAGAGCTTACAGGTCATAGGTAGATTCAGTGATTCTTTAATTTGTAATTGGTTAAAAGAGCAGGTAGAAGGGGGAGGAGGGGATGGGTAAATTCACACCTAACGGTGTGTGCTGTCTGGGGGATGGTCACACTTGTAGCTCTGACTCGGGCGGTGCAAAAGCAATTTATGTAACCAAAGCGTTTGTACCCCAATAATATTCTGGAAAAAAAAAAAGAGCAAGGCCTTGTCTAAAAACTTAGAATCAACAGAAAGGAATGTTTAAGTTTAACTTTAACATACTGTTAGCTAAGATAAGGAGTCTTAAATTAAACTAAGTTTGACTTGAAGATGTCTTCATACATGAGTCCTTACATAATGACCTGCAGCCTTAGTATGTAAACTACCTGAAAGCCTAACATAGGAGTATACTTCTGTAACAAATAGGTGAGTCTCGGACAATCATAGCAACTGGGCTTCAGTCAATCACTGGCGGCCAACTGTTCAAACCATGTTCAAATGAGGCAAATGCCAAGCTGTAACCAATCGAGCTATCTCTGTACCTCACTTCCATTTTCTGTACTTTATTTCCATTTTCTGTACATAAATGCTGTCTGATCACGTGGCAGACTGGAGTTCTTTGAACCTGTCCTGGTTCCTATAGCTGTCCAATTCTAGAATCATGAATACAAGCCAATTAGATCTTTGAACTAAATTTGTTGTAATTTTGTCTCTTAACAAAAGTAAGGAATTTAAAAAGATGAGATATGCTTGAAAACCCAGAGACTGAAGTGGAAATTACCACCTCCTCCATCTCTGCCTCACATCTAGGTGGTTGCGCACTGGGACTTTCCCCCCTGCTTAAAGCCTTTCTTCCATAACTGAGAGCCCCTCCATCCTTCCTTTCTCCACGCACTTTTACTTTGCACATCATAGGAACTCAAGAAAGTAGCTGAATAGTAGACCTAAGTCAACCTTGAAAGTCAACTGTACCTACTTATTTTCAGAGATCTCTTTTCTAGTTGGCAATAAACCTTTTTTAGTGGATTAATCATGAATCATGTTATGGTTGGCCCCATGTTTAAAATGTTGGTGGTGCACTTCCCCCCCTCCAAAGCCCTTTATGGGGTACATTAACAGAGCCCTGCCAGCTTTACAAGCTGGGCCTGCCTGAGGGTGTCTCCATGCCCCCTCCACCTACTTTATTGGCCGCAGAATGTTTGTGCTTTGGTGTTTTTAACAGTGAGTTCCTTTTGCTCACCAAAGGAAGAACCACAAGAGGGACTTTTGCCAGAGGCAGAAAACCTTTATCTTCCCTTGCTTCAAATCCATCACTTTATAGAGAGTGTTTTAATGAGGAAAAGCTTATAAAACTTTATGTTTTGGATTTTTTTTTCCCTCCCAGGGAAGCAGTCTTTGGGCTACATAGAGCCATTCTACTTGGTGGACTGACTGTCCTAAAGACTTCCCTTCCCTAAGCCCAGTTTTCTCACCAGACATAACAGCCTTACAGTGTTGTTAAGGCGGAGGGGGCAATCTCAGGTGCCGGCAGAGTGCCAGGCTCACTGCAGGGTACTCAGTCCGTCTTCTGGGTGGTCCTGTGTCTGGATTTGTGCCAGTGGGAGAGCTGAAGGGCAGCAAAAGCAGCAGCCAGGTTGGCAGGGCTGGCGGGCACTCGTGGCTTCAGCAGGGGCACCCTGTTTTCTTGAGCAGGTTGTTTCTGTACAAGGTAGTGAGTGTCCAGGGCCTGAGTTGGGGGTGGGGGGAAGGCTGAGATCCAGCCTGAACTCTGCTTGCCTATGCCCTGGTGTGGCTGCTGTAACAATCTACCACCAGTGGGGTGGCTTGAAACAACAGAAATTTATTCTCTCACAGTTTGGAGGCCAGAAGTCTGAAATCAAGGTGTCAGCTGGGTTCTGGAGGCTCAGAGGGACCATCCGTTCCTAGTTTCTGTTGGTTGCCAGCAATCCTTGGCATTCCTTGGTTGTGGCAGCATAACTTCAATCTCTGCCTCTGTTTTCACATGCCTTCCTCTCCGTGTATGTGTGTTCCTTCTCCTCTTCTTATAAGGATGCCAGTCATATTAGATTTGGGGCCACTCTAATCCACTGTGACCTCATTTCAATTATTTATATCTTACAAAGACCTTATTTCCAAATAAGGTCACATTCTGAGGTTCTGGTTGAACAGAATTTTTAGAGGACACTATTCAACCCAGTACAGGCTGCACCAACCTGGAGGAGAGGCACTTTTTAAAAAATCTGCCAGGGGCTCTGTCTGCTTGCTGAGCTGTGTCCTCTGCCTTTTTTCTAATTTGAACAAAGGTGCCATTTGGGCTAGCAGGAGCCCTGGATATTTGCTATGGAAGCAGTCAGCTATGCAAGACTCATTAGTTTACAAGCTTCCTGAAGTAGGGACCCTGTCTAATACCTTTTTGGAAACTGCCATAGCTTCTACTCATAGATTGAGTTCTCAAAAATATTTGTTCCAATGACAGTAAAGAATTATGATGAAAAAACTGGAAAGGGCTTCTGATTCCAGCTATTGTAGAAAAGTTTTTTTTTTTTCCCTAAACATAGATGAGTAGTCCCTCACCTGTTTCATCCCATGATTCTGTTTCTCTGGTGGTTTGGAAAATTCTGTTGGATTCTTATAAGTTAAGTATTACAGGTTCTACTTCATCACTGTGAGTCATGCAATATTTCTCAAAGCGTGCTCCATAGAACATTAGCCCTATAAAAATTGTTCCAGGAGAAAATGGTTTTGTGGTTAAATAAGACTGAGGAATTGTGCATTTGCTGTTCTCTTCCTGGAGATTAGCAATGCACGCTGTAAATGTGCTTTGTAAAAGTTCTGACAAGTCCTGCGGTAGAAAAACCCATTAAACTTTGTTTCAATCCAGTGTATCCCAAATTAACTTGACTATAGAGCCTCCTTCTTTTTTTTTTGGGTAAATGAATAACATCTATTACAATCCATAGAACTGGTGTTTACACAACAAACTTTGAGAACCACTGGAGAGTGGTCAAGAATATAAATATTGGACCCAGAATCAAGCTCAAGTTCAAAATTCAGATTCATTGACTTTGGACAAGTAATTGAGCCTCCCTGAGCCTGTGTTACCTCGCCTATAAGATGGTATTATAATGGTACTTGCTTTATAGAATTAATTGAAATAATATAGCTAAAGTGCTTAGCACAGGGCCTGGGATACAGTAACAACTCAGGAAATGTGACTGTCTATCATGCGCGTTATTATTATTTTCATTATCATACAGCCCAGTGGCTTCTCATATTGTTCTTAAAAATCATTTGGAGAAGTAACAATCTCAGTTCTAATGAAGAAGATAAAGTTTTCAAAGCTGTTAACATTTATAAAAATCAACTCTGCTAAGAAAGCTTTCTTTTCCTTAGCTTCTAAGAATTCTAGGAATTGACATGTACCAAATCCAGTTCTTCTGAGCCATGGGGAGCTCTTTTGCATCTGTCAATAAGTTATGATTTCTTCAGGCTGGTCATAAGCTAGTTATGTTCACCTGAAAGAAAATAAAGGTCAAGGAGGCAAATGAAGTTCTACATCTCAAAAGGCATTTTGCAGTTACTGCCTTACTTCTGGGAGTGTGGAGCTGGGGCAGTGGAGAAACATTGTGGGATAGGTCACAAGGGGAAATGTCTTGGAAAGTGCTGGGTTCCAGAAGGACTGACCTGGCCTTTTTGGGTGCAGAGTCCACTGAAAACTTGACTAAGGCAGAGCACAGCTTCCACAGCACCAATCCCCAGGAGGATGGAGAACAAGACCATGTTCCAGAGGACAATACGCTCAAGCTCTTTGCAGGTAGCCCAAGTAGGCTGGTTGAATTCGTAGTTGTTCCTACCAGGATGAGAGAGAAAATTTGCCTGGCTAGTTTTCTGTCTCTGTATCATAGACAGTAAAGGGAGGGAAGAGAGAAGAATCAAAGATGACTCACAGGTTTTAGATACCACCTAATGTGTGGGGATGATCTGGGGGGAACAGCCAAGGTTTAGGGCATATTCATATTGAAATGCTGTGAGACACTCAAGAGGAAACTTCAGGGAGGCAATTTGTTATTTGGGTCAGAAGTGTAGAAGAAATATTTGGGCTGAAGATTGACAATTTGGGCATATTTATAAATAATAATTATTATACATAAATGGAGGGATGGTTCTACAAGCCATGGGGCTGAATGAGATCTGCCAGGGGGAGAACACGAGAAGAGAAGCAGGGTCTTTCTCAATCAACTCGCGCTGTTTTTTTCCCCATACTCCTTTAGGAAGCTACATGTGCATCACAGGGTCCAGCCACTTCTGAATATTTGTGCAAGCCCAAATTTGGTAGTTAAGTCCCTCCAGTTAGATTGTGAGCTTCTTGCAAAAGGCAAAGTTGTCTCATCCATCTATTGTACTCCCTCTCTTCCTCAGCACCTAGCCACACTGAGCATGCCCTCAGCACCTACTCAACGGAGTTTAATAATTGGGGCTGATGAAGGCAAGGTATTGGGTCAAATACCTTGGGTGGACTGCTTAATTCATGGCCCACACAGGGCTCCCTGCCTAGGCCAATCCTCTCTCAGAGATTGTTGATTTGGGAGCAAGTGGGGAGAGAGAAACAAGACACTGGGTGTGAATGGAAGTACCAGGCCCCCTTACTGGACAGTCAGTACCGACAGCACATTCTCTTTGTGGTCATCAGCTGTATCCTGTTTAAATGTGAGACATTGACCCAAGCCTGTGAATGCTACTCACTCCAGGGTGAGTTACTGAAAGAGTAGGTATAGTTTCCACTGCCCGTGTCACAGAAGAGGCCGCTGAGCATACCCAGTGAAGAAATGACCACACAGTACATGGGCCCCATAGTCCCCTGTGTGGCTGAAAGCATACAGAACAGCTTCCAAAATGGAAAAGAGCCAGAAATTCAGTACAGCAATGGTGAGCAAGGTGATGGGAACTCCGCTTTTTAAAGGTGCATCTGCTGGTTTTCCTGGTCAATTGAAGAGGGTCCAAATCTTCTCTTGTAGATGGCAGACCAGGTAAGTGTCTTTGTTTTGTTTCCAAAGTATACAAAAAATGGAGTGCTAGAACTGTGAAGTTCTCTGTCCATTCATCTGCCCCAGTTGTAATCTATAGAATGAAATCATCTGCTACAAAATTGTGAGCAGGAAATGAGACTTATCCACCATTGACCCCTAGTGCCTATGCACTGCCCAGCACATAGGAGTAAGTGTGCTGCTAGTCCCCTCATGTGCACGCAGGGCAGACATCAGTAACGGATCCCAGCATGCTTCTCCAACAAGCCTGGACACAGTCTCACAGTCTCCTCAACATAGAGGGACCGATCAGTCAGTGATGACACTCTGAATGAAGGCAGAGGGTGTTCAGTAAATGTTTGTTGTATGATTGGGTGAGTAAATGAATAATTGTTTTCCTAAAGCCTGAGTCAGTGACCAAAACAGGGCCTGTACTGTGTACAAACTCCATAAATATTTGTTGACTGGATGGGTGAGTATGATGGTGAGGCCACAGGAAGGTTGGTGACACTTCCAGCGTATTAGTGCATTGCTGAATTAGGGCAAAGCTGAGGGATGTGTTTGCTTCAAAGCATGAGCTTTTATTCCTGACATATCCATGTTGTGCCTTCCTCACCACAAGGAGGGACGGGGAGCTGAATGGAATGACTCAGGGAGTGCTCAGGTGACATGGGGTCTAAAGTCTCTGAGGAGGCTCTGACTGGAGGCTGCAAGTGTTGGTGGAGGAAATCTTTGGAGCAGGAAGGTCTCTGGCTATTTGAGTTTTGTCAGTTCTTAAAAGGAGGAAAGAGGTGTATGAACAAAACTGTAAGAGCAGTGGACAGTTTACTGTGGTCAGAGACATTGGCAAGCAGCTCTGTGTGGGGGGAAAAGCACAATCCTGGGAGCCAGGAGACCTGGACCGAGTCTCAGCCCTGCCAGCCACACCTTCACTGAGCATGTCCCAAGTCCTGAGAGCCAACTGTGTGTCAGGCACCGTGGAGGACCAGGGGTCCAGAGATGACAAGATGTGGGCTTTGCCCCCAGGAAAGGAGCTTTGTAATTTACCTAAGGTTAGATAAATACAGTTGACCCTTGAACAACATGGGTTGAACTGTGTGGGTCCGCTTAAATGTGGATTTTCTTCTGCCTCTGCCAGCCCTGAGACGGCAAGACTGACCCCTCTTCTTACCCCTCCCCCTGAGCCTCCTCAATGTGAAGACGATGAAGATGAAGACCTTTATGATGATCTACTTCCACTTAATGAAGAGTAAATGTATTTTCTCTTTCTTATGATTTTCCTAATAACATTTTCTTTCCTCTAGCTTACTTTATTGTAAGAATACAGCACATAATACCTATAACATACAAAATATGTGTTAATTGACTTCAGGTTATCGTTAAGGCCTCCAGTCAACAATAGGCTGTTAGTGCTTAAGTTTTGGGGGAGTCATAAGTTATACACTGCAGATTTGAAAACTCTGCAGTGGAGGGGAGGTTGGTGCCCCAAAGTCCGTGCTGGTCAAAGGTCAACTGTAATCCTAAATGTGCTTTCCAGCTCTAAAATGACAGCTATGGGAACTTGGGCAGCCACTCAGCCTCTCTGGGTTTTTCCTTTCTTGTTTGTCAAATGGTAGGTGTGCGTTTGTAAAGTTTGTGGTGACGTTCCACAGGTTTCTTGTAGCAGCGCCAGGTAGGAGAAGGAGCGCTAGCATGATAGGGCCACGGGCCAGGAACAAGGAATCAATACATGGTGGATGAGTTTGTAGAACGGAGCCTTTTATTCTTCACGGGCCACTGGGCAGAGCACCTGGGAAAGTGTTTTGAGAGTTTAATCTCTAACGTCCCTTTTGCTCGAATACTGGTGCTATGATGTGTTACCCCATTGCCTACTGGGGAAATAAGAAAGCCAAGGGACAGGAAGATTCTAGACCTTTCCACAGACAGGCAGAAACACAAACAAACAATAACACCTCAGCAGGCTGGTCGCCCGGTGCCGACAGGCTTTGTGGCCACTGCGATGTTTCTCTTCAAAGCCTCTTTCCTGGTATCTCATGAACTGCCATCTCTGTTGGCGGGAGCCCTGCATAATACCCCTGTGCTTTAAAGGGAAGGTATTAGAAGTACCAGGAAGTGGTCGGTAGTCCATCCTTCCAAAGAGAGAAAGCCCACAGCCTAGGAAATACGAGGGCTGTCCGGAAAGTATCCAGCCATGTAGTACGAAAAATAGTATCAACAATGGCTGGATACTTTCTGGACCGCCCTTGTAAACCCTTTTGGGGTGGGTCTGGGGGGTTAACGATTGTGTAGACCACATAGTTCCTACCCCACATCTATGAACACAGTAGGCCCCCCATCTCCTCTCAATAGCATTAGAGCTGGCACCAGAACCTGTGGCAAAGAAAATGCTCTTGTAATGAGGGAATGTTAGCTTTTTGGAACAAAGTTTTGATTGTGTCTCTTCCTGTTTAAAAATGTTTCATGTAGGATATCCATCGCTTTAAATATTTGTCTTTGCTTTATGCTAGAACCATTCGAATTCTTCTCTTTTAGCTATTTGAAATATAGAATGGATTATTGTAAACTATTGTCCCAAGTACACTGATTTGATCTTTACAAATTATATGAATTTATTAAATTATCACAGGTACCCCAAAGCTATGTACTTCCATTATGCATCAATTAAAAAGTGGTAAAAAAATGTCTAACTATTCCTCGTTTATCCCCCTGAATAGAATAAAACTCAGGCCCTGGACCTGGTTCACAGTCGTCATGTGCTGGTCTCACCCTGCCATCAGAGCTTCACTTCTACTCCCTCATTGGGACCTCCTGACATACCAGCTAGTGGGCTCCCAGGATGGGTGCAGAGCTTTCCTGCCTCTGGACTTTGCATATGCCCTTTATCCTTTGCCATCAGGCAAACTCCTATTCACCCTCAAAGGGCCAGTTCAAATGATATCTCCTGAAGTAGTCTGAAAAATTGCACCCCACTCCAAAGATATAGTTATTTCCTAATCCCTGGGACCTGTGAATATTACCTTATATGGCAAGAGACAAGATTAAGTTGAAGATTTTGAGAGGAGTTGCTTGTCTCGGATTATCCGGATGGGCCCTACATTCAATCACATTTATCTTTGTAAGAGACAGGCAGAGGGAGCTGTGAGGAACAGACATACAGAGAATGCCATGCAAAGATGGCACAGAGACTGGAGTGATGTGGCCGCGAGCCAAGGAATGCCAGTAGCCACCAGAGGCTGGAAAAGACAAAGAATGAACTTTCCCCTAGAGCCTCCAGAGAGAGAATGGCCCTGCTGACACCTTGATTCTGGACTCCTGGCCTCCAGAATTGTGAGAATAAATTTATGTTGTTTTAAGCCACCAAGATGTGGTAATTTGTTACAGCAGCAATAGGAAACTAATACATCTCTTCTTTGTAGGGTCAGTGACCCCCGCCAAGCAAAACAAATTGTTCCTTCCTTCACACCAGTCTCTCCTACTGCACTGAGTACATGGCATTCTCCTTTGCCCTGCTGGCCACAGTGCCAGACACAGAATCAATACCCAATGACGAGGTGATAGAAGTTGTGTTGACATTTCCACAGGTTTCTTCTATCAGTGTGAGGTAGGAAAAAGACCACTGGCATGACAGGGCCAAAGGCCAAGAACAAGAAATAACTAACTACACAATGGATGAACTTAACTGTATGAAAAAAATCACCTCACCCTGTGAGATGGTTGGTAAATGTGTTTGCTGATCTGCGAAATTCCCAGTTCTTGCTATAGTGAGTGGGACTATCCGGGGGAATGTATGATCGTGTGTGATTGATGCTGAAGATGGCTGTTGCCTACTCAGATGTGTTCTTCCCCCAATAGACATTAGGCCAAACAAACTCAGACTGACTCTCAGCTGGTTGGAGCAGCCCTCCCAAGCACTCCGTGTTCCATTTTGCCGAGCTGTGAGTAGGAAGCAGGACCTCTGCTAGCACGAGCTTCATGCATGCCGTCTTTCCCTGTGTCCTGTCGTATGTGTGCGTGCATGAGTCAGATGGTGGAGAAATGGAGAGATCACAGGCTTTGGAGTCAGAAGGGTGTTTGAGGCCCCCTTCTGCACTGTACCAGCTGTGAGGCCACAGTCAAATGACTTAATCTGCCTGGGCCTCATTTCCACACCCATACAATGGAGATAATGACACTTACCTCACAAAGTTGTTGTGGGAAGCACACGAAATGATATGTGTGCAAAGATTTAATGTACTCTAATACTTTGTGCGAATGCCTGCTACAATTATTATTAAAGGAAAGCAATCGTGAATTCTGGTTTTCCCCGCACAGATCCATAAACAGTGTTAAGCATGGAGCTGATGCTAAATAAATGGTTTTGCTTGTTACTGTCGTCAGAGTGTTCCTTGTGGGTTTTGAGGTTTTGTTCTGGCCTTCCTTGTATCGGGAAGGGAAGCTCAATCTACTGTCCTTTTTTCCTCCATTCCGAGTCGAGCCTCGGGGGAGATGAGAGCCACACGTGCCCCCTGCTCCTCGCCTCCATTCATTCCTCAGCCCTTGCAGACTCAGGTCCCTGCCTCTCCCCCAGGACCGCTCCAGCTCGGATCCCCTGGGTAGCTTGCTGCGCACTGGATGCCTTTCAGGTCCCGGCTTATGTCCCCTCTGTTGCAGTTGATGTTGCAATTCCTCACTGCTTCTTGAAATTTCCTCCTTCCTCAGCTTTCCTAATTTCCCTCTTTTCTGCTTTGCCTTTGCCTTTCTAGTTTTTTCTCAGTCTTCTTCACAGGTTTCTCTTTCTCTGCATGCCGCTCAAGTTTTGGTGCTCCCTGGGGTTTTGACCCGGGTTCTTTTCTTTTTTTTTTTTTTGTTTTTTTTTTGGTCTCGCTTCTGTAGACCTGGGTTCTTTCCTCCCCTCACTCGATTCGCTAGCCCTGGGCACACTCGCCACCACGAGGCTCCCACACCACCTCTCTGCAGTGGCCTGCAGCCCCAGCCCACCCATCCTCTGATCCCTCAGTGTGGCTATGAATAGAGCAAAGCACAGCCTCTGCCCTCCCTCCAAGTTCACCCCTGAGGTTCCTGCCTCAGAGAATCCCCCAAGTGCCCAGGCTGGAGTGCCGGAGCCGACCTGAGGACTGCGCCCCTCCTCCAACCCCACCAGCCTTCGGGTCCTGCCAGCGCGACCTGTAATATTGCCCGAGTGCACCCTCCCGCTCCAACTTCACAGCCACTGCCCTATTTGCTTTAGTTGAGCACGTATGGAGGCACAGAGCGGACTCTAAAGACTGAATGACGAAGAGGGAGGGAGGAAAGGAAGAAGAGAGGAAGGGAAGAAGGAAAAGAGGAAGCAGAGAAGGAGAGGCTGGCTTGGCTTGTTGGTTTTTACGTTATCCACCTTCACGGCCCGGTTCGGTCCTGGTTGCTTGATTCCCGCGTCGCCGTCTAGGAGAGCCGGGGCAGGTCTTGCTGCAAAGCTGGAGTGAGAGCCGGACAAGCCAGCTGGTGCTAAGGGATGCCGAGGAGACAGGGTGTCTGGGCCGTGACTGCGCCGGGCTGCCCTCTGCGTCCCTCTAGACCACAGAAGGTTTTTCTCTGCGTCACTCTCTTTCAGTGAACATTCTGGGATTCTGCTATTAGAAAACCTAAATGTCCTCCAGCTGTTTGACTGCTTTCAATAGTTACTGTATTGGTTCATTTATGTACTGAAAGAAGTTGGGTGGTGACGTTCCTACGTATTCTCCAGATAGGACAGTGAGGCTTGAGGGGGGTGAATAATTTGCTTGGCGATGGAGCTGAGAAATGCAAACTTGGCCTTCAGAAATAAGCAGGGTGGACCAGAGGCAGGAGACAGGTGCTTGGCTGCGTCCCCAGAGGAGGTGGTGGAGCTGGTAACATGGGCCAGGAAAGAGGCCCAGCGCTTGTTTCCTAGCTGCGGCCATGTGCCAGGCACGTTACAAATGTTATCTCCTTCAGCACCTCCGCCTCCCTGTGAGTTGTGTGACTCTTTTTACCGAAGCTCAGGGAGGTTGCGCAGCAGGCCAGAGGCAGACTTACGATTTGAGCAGGGTCTGTTAGACTGCTGGGTCCATGCTGCATCTTAGGAAGGGCTCTGAGCTGAGACCCAGATAGCCTTTGCCAAGGTACTGCTGATTTCTGTGCTCACTTGCACAGGAAGCCCCAGCCTCTGCCACGTAGGGGAGGAGCAGGTGGTTGCTGGGTGCAACTTATGACATCATTGTGTCTACTAGTATGTGTGGAGATGAAACCAGAAGGGAGGTGGTCGCCTTGTTTTCAGTGAGAATTCCTCGTGCCCCATCCATTCAGTCATTCATCCATTTGCTGAGTACTCAGTGCCCAGCATTGGGATCTCACACAAATGCCTACCTCAGGGGACAGCAAACCACAGCCTGTGGACCAACTCCAGCAGGTCACCTGTTTTTAGAAATAAAATTTTATTGGAACACAGCCATGCCCATCTGTTTACATATTGTCTATGCCTGCTTTTGCCCTATGGTGGCAGAGATGAGTAGTTGAAACAAGAGACCACATGGCCCACAAAGCTGGATATATTTACTATCTTGCTTTTTACAGAAAACTTTTGCCAACCCCATAATTTTACCTAGGAAAGCCTTGATGAAAGCTACATAATTTGTTTTTCAAGAGGGTCATCTTGATGAACCTGACAAATACCCTGTTGTTGTGCTTTTGATAAAGTATATCGTTCATGCAATTAACAACCATTTATTAAGCTCTAGTTTAAGCCAGGCACTTTGCTAGGTAGGCACTTAGAGGGCAAAGGTGAATGATACCTGGGCCCTGTTCTTATGGAACTCACAGCTAATGGGGGAGGCAGATACATAAACAGATGCTTGCAGCACAGTGTGCCACATGCCAATGTGGAGAGTGTTTATGTATAGCGTATTGTGGGGTACAGAGGAGGAGCAGCTGGCCATGCTCTGGGGGCACAGGGAGATGGTTGCTCTGTGACTTGAAGAGTGCTTAGGGGCACCCTTCCCCTGGGGGAAGTAAAGTAGGTAAACCTCATTCTTACCAAGAGTCCAGCTCCAGTAAAACCATGGAAAAACCAGACCAAGTCTTGATCTTGGTGGGCTCCAGCACCTGCCTATTGGGAAAGTATAGCAGGAGGTTGGCGATGATGGCTGTGGTGGCCAAGGCCAGGAGCAGCAAGCCCGTGCACCTGCAGTCCTTGTCAGAGCACAGGTAAATCCCCCCTGGAAGGGAGAGAGGAAACAGCTGATACGAAGAAGCCTCGCCCCAGCCATCGGAGAATCAGGAGAAAGTCCTCCGGCCTCACAGCCCCAGTGTGCCAAGCCCAGCTCTGCCACTGGTAGGTAGGGCGACCTGTTAAGCCACTTGCCTCTCTGAGCCTCAGTTTCCTCTGTAACGCAGAGAAAATATTGACCTCAAAGACAGTGGTGTGTGGACTAAAGAAGTATAATAGATGTGAAAACATCAGGCTCTCCTTAAAAGATTGGGGGAACAGAGGTAATGTTTAGGGACTCACTCTTATCCTGTTCTGATTCTTTCATCTACTTCCAGAGCAATTCACATAGTGATCATGCACTTGGCCTTGCACCACACAAACTTGCGCCCAAACCCCGTCTCCTTCACTTAGCAGCTGTGTGACCTCAGCAAGCTATTTAACTTCCTTTACCTCAATTTCCTCATCTGTAAAATGGGGCTGATGGTAGCACTCACCTTATGGGATTGCTGAGAGGACGAGAATAAGATAATGTATTCAAAAGGCTCTCCATGCGTGGTAGCTAGAGAAATAAGAACCAAGGGGCTCTGAACCATCTCGGCCTCTCGTTTTCTTTTGTGGAAAATTTCCTTTCTCATTTTCTTTATCGATTGAGTTTACTGAGCCTGGAGATTTCAGAGAAGCCAGATTGGAGGTGCATGGAGAGAAGCGAAGATTTTACATCCTGCCTTCTTCTCTGCACTTGCTCTGTGATTAAGTCAGTACTTTGCTGGAGGTAACTCCAGGAAGTTATTGCTGGGTGGAAGGCCGGAGGCTCGAGAAGCATGAGTTGCTGGGGACCCCCGAAGGGCCGGATGTGCCTTCTGAAGCAGAAGTTCCTGTCGTCACAGGTCAGTTCCCTCGCGCTCAGTTGAGCAGGTCCACAGCGGTTCCAAGCGGCTATTCCTTCAGCGCAGGCGGGATGTGCCTTGGGCACACAGGCCTTACAAAAGGAACACCTGGTTCTTTCGAGCCAAGGGATTTCTTATGGGACAAAACAGAAAAATGTCAGAGCTTTATGTGCCCAGAGTTTAATCATCTATGAACAATGGCTAAAGCGGATGCTGAATGCTGGGGTCCTCCTATGTCTATTTATATGAAGGGGTACAGAAACGCTGAGCTAAGGGTGTCCGCCTCTGCTTTGTTTGGTAAGCGACGTTGCAAACAGCTGACATCATTCCCCACGTGATCACTACCAGCAGTGATAATGGAAATTCAACACTTAAAGGGAAATAACACTTTAGAGTACAACAATGTATTTTACATTGATCCAGGCACATATGGGTATATTCATTAAACCCAGAGCAACACTGAGGTGATAGCTCGATTCCAGGCTCCCAGGAAACAGGACTTGCAGAAGTTAAATACGTTCCAGGGTCTCCCCAGACTAGGGCAGACTGATACTCAAATGTAGGTCTGTCATCCTCCTGTACCTCTTCAGGTGTACATGATTAGGAACTGGCACGCATAGGAATCCGGAAGACCTGTGCAAACCTCTAGCTGTAGAGACGCTCTTTACCATTTCAGTGTCACTGGAAGCAACTGCAAACCAACAGCTCCTTGACACCAGGATGTTAAAGTTATTGCTGCAAAGAATACAGTTGTTCTCACTTCCCATGAAAATTGCAGATCTTCGTAGGAGGAAAGGGAGGGTGGGTGGACAGCAGGGCCCTATTTGGAAAGGGGGACCCAGGAGCACCCAAGGCTGGAACTTAATAAGACTATGGGAAGGCAATTATTCTCTTGGGTCATGGCTGAGAATTTTAGAGCTGCAAAGGTACCTGGAAAATCCAATCCCTTCATTTCCTAGGAAACATAGCCCCAAAGAGTTGAAATTATTTGTTCCAGGTTACATGGCTAGATAGTTGGAATAACAGCAAAAATAGTAACAGTCATGTTCATAAGCATTGTCTTATCTGATACCTCAATAGTCCAGTGACACAGACATCATTATTATTCCTATTTTATGCATTTGCTGCTGAATATTCTGAGGCGCAGAGAGGCTAAAGAACTCACCTGAGGTCACACAGCTTGTAATGGGGCAGCTTGTTTTGGGAATCTATCCAGTGCCCATACCTTTTGGCCCACATGCTCAACAGGTGGGATAATCACAAGCCCCTGAGTTCTTTAATCACAGACTTCCTTTCACATAATCTGGCCCATGCTCCTCATAAAATTATATTCGTACTCAGACAATTATACCCTAAGTTTGGGGTTGGACTGCATGGTTGCTGCACTGGGGTTTTTGGAGTGGCTGTGCAACGCCAGGCTGTAGGAACTTGTTTTCAACACCAATCTTGCCCCTCCCTAATTAGAAACACACAGACACACCCATCAACCCAGTACCTGGTCAGTGGGGCACCAGGGGCACAGGCATACTGTGCAGCCTCCTCTGGGCAAAGTGACCCAGGCAGACAGCCCAGGAGTGGTGGAGGGGACCCTGCAGGCCAGGTTGAAGTCCTGGAGAATGCTCCAGCTTAGTCTCGGGGGCTTCTGGGTGGGCTCTGGGTTTTTCTACCTTTCAGAAGGTAAGAGGTGAACACTTGGTAGATGTTCAACAGCAGTAAGTCTCAAGCACCTACCTTACAGGTCTGTTTAGGCATCTAACCGCAGCAGTTTACTCTTCCCTGGGTGCCCTTGTGAGGAAGTCTCTTGTCTCTTTAGAGGCTGAGACCTGAGGCCTTTCTGGGCTCCTCTGAGGCTCTCAGTGCAAAGTTATACCTGGAGGAGGCATGGGGCTTCCCTCCTGTCTGCTCCCCTGGTCTGGGCAAAGTGGCTCAAATTCCCTCAGTAAGAGTGAGCATTGCCTCCTCTTCCAAGGTCCCCCGGGGAGGGCTCCAGCCACCCAGCTGCAAAGGGTTTGCAGAAAGGTTCCCTGGCGGATGTGTTTCCATGGAGCTCGCAGGGAGTGCTGTGAGTGAGGTGTCTGCTCTGGGTGTTGGCGGCACCAGCCCTGTGCCATGCCTGTGTGAATGGCCACGTTGTTGACTGGGGAGATTGGAGCCTCACCTCGTCATCTGTCAACTTGTCATCTCCCAGCTCCCCTGCCCAAGTCCCTGGGACCGCTCAAGGCACCTCACAACGCTGCATGCAGTGGGGCTCCCGGCTGTGCTTTGGTTTTCCAGCTGGACTTGGCCTCTCAGCTAGCCAAGGGAGGGAAAGAGATTGTCCAGAGGCCCCTCTCTCCCTTCTCACCTATTCCTCTGGCCCCTGAAGCTGTGATATTAATGCAAGGGGTGCTCCCCCGGGAATCTGCTTATCCAGTTGCCCAGTGGGATGAACCCCAAATGGTTCTGCTCCCTCTTCTGTCTTGGTGGCCGTGAGAGAATGCCTTCTTTGCCTTTGACCTTACTGTAGTCTCTTCCTGCCCAAGAGAATACCTTTTCCTTTAATAATCTACCAAGTTTAATTTTTCTCCTCAGTGATGACCAGTATGTTGCCAAAACCTTTGAGAAAATGGAACCGTGTGATCCTATCATCAGCTACCTGGCTCCAGAGGCTGAACTGTAACACGATTTTTAGCGTACATTGGTACTGAAGTGCTTTCCTAAGCAAAAGGTCCATGGTGTCAATCACTTCTTTACTTTTTCCACGGTGACACCTGTTGGCCAACACGGCCCACTTGGGTGAGCATCAGTGAGTGGCTACTCTCTTTCCTTCTTCATTCCCTTCCTTAAGATTCCCTTATTTCTTGACCATCCCTCCCCACCCTCTTCCCAAACTCTTCCCCAGCTTCTCAACGGTTCCACCTAGTTTGTCATCAACGCAGCCTGGGACCAGTGGGAGCGACAGGGAGTGGGCCACGATGGTGAGGAGGAGGAGGAAGAGGCGACCTTTGAAGTCTTTTGGTCTCTGTAGTTGAGATCGCTAATATAGGGCACACCTGTGAGGTGTATCTGGGCACGATTTTGCCAACAGAATCTTAGACTCTTTTCTCAATCCTACCAAAGACCCTTCCCCTGCCAGTGTCATTTGTTGAGCTGTGATTATTTGCTGAATAAGTAATTGACACACCTTAAATGTGGAGGCACTCTGCTAGGTGTTTTATCTGTGTTTTATCTGTGTTATTGAGGGTAAGTTCTCTGACTTCTCCTGGTTGCCATCTCTTTGTCTATAAAGTAGAAATAACAACACTGTTTACCCAATAATGAACAAAATTTTTTTAATGGGATATCGGTTATTTGCTCCCCCAAACCCTTGATGGATCTAAATGGGTCCTTGGTTGGAAGGCATGAGCCCCTGAGCTGTTCTGTGCTCCTCACCTGTGGGTTCCAGCCCTCTCTTCCTGCAGCCTCTCTTTCCCTGGAAGTGATTTTGAGTGAGGCTACAGAACCAGCTGTAAGTGCGAGTCCTTTTTTTCCCCATTGTGGAACATTACAGTGTGAACCCAGCAGATGATTAAAATCACTGCATACACATCTGGTTGCTGGCCCTTTGAATGACCCTATAACTAAGACCCTATGATTTGTTCTGCAGTGCCTGATCAAACAATACAAGTAATCTCTTTGTATTGTTTGATGGCGCTCCTCAAGAGTACGCAGTTCCTAAGGATCAAAAATAATGCAAACCTCCTCCAAAGAGCAGCATTAACATCATTCCCCAACGAGTGTGCTTTCAGGAGCAGACAAGGAGATACAAGAAATCTCACTTATCGTTTGTAAAAACACGGACAGAGGTAAAAAAGACAAAAGATCCAAGCAGACCACTAAATCTTCCATATGCATTTTATACATAGACCCATATACATACAATAACATATTTTTGAATCAAGTTTTCTGATTTATAAAGAGATTTCAAGTACATTTAATACAGCAATCCAGTGACTAAGTTATTCTTTTACAGAGGGGAAACCTGAAATTCAGAGAGAATAAACAGTTTGCCTTGGGTCTTACAATTAATAGATGGAAGATGTGAAACGTTAACCCAGGTGTGTATATGTTTGTTTCACCCACACCCGAGTATTGTGGACATAATCACATGTTCATATGTACTCATTCATAAATACATATGTTGGCCTATGAAACACCTGGAAGGACTTTATGGACATAACAAAGACTTAGCTGATATAATGATTCGCACAAACACAAATACATGCATAGCTGTAGCTGAGTTCTATATAGAGTTCTCCTGCATTTCCGGTTCCATCTCAGTCCTGAAATGGCATAAATGCACAGCCAGAGAGTGCTTTCCCTGGGGTCCTGTCTGAGTTTTTCTTTTCCACGCAGCTCATGTTTTATGCTGCCGAAGAGAACAGTCTTTGGACACTAGCGGCCTTCGTCTGTCACTTGCTAGCTGTTTGTCTTTGGGTGAGTTACTTAACTTCTCTGTGCCTCAGTGTCCTTATCTCTAAAATGGGGATCATAATAATAGCAGGATTCCTCATAACTCATAGGATTGTGGTGAGGATTAAAGGTTTCTGGTACAAGCGAATTATGTTTATCAGTAAAAAGGTACTAGTCACAAAACATCATGTGACAAGGCCTCAGGTGGGTGAAATGCTGCTCACTCACACTAGGCTAGATAGCGCTGCTACTGAGTCCCTGCTCGTGCTCCCTGAGGAAGTGCTTACCATTGCCTTTGCCCGGGGCACTGCCAAGGCTGCGGGCTTCTCTCCAGTGTGCCCTGTAGCATGCATAGCTCTTTGGTCTGTGTGATTGGCATCACGGTCGCCTTCACTGCTGCCTTGTGGCAGGAGAAGGAACTTCCTGGTCAAGGTCCAAACTGAAAATAGGTGCTACACTGTGTAGAGCCACGAATACTAGGACAGCTCCTGGGAAATATGTTAAATACCCACTTTCTCCTTATTTGAGACAACTTAGGGTATATTCCTATTGATCCTGTATAGAATCAGTTTCGAGTGATAGAATTTAGGTTAAGAACATAGACTCTGGAACTGGATTGGCTGATTTGTCATCTCAATTCTGCCACTTAGTTGCCAAGTGATCAGGGCCAGTTATGTAGCCACTCCAGGCCTCAGTTTTCTCATCTGTAAAGTGGGGAGAATAATAATATCTACTTCACAGGGTTTTCATGAGGATTAAATAAATTTATATATGTAAAGTACTTAAAACCATGCCTGGAACAGAGTAAACACTATGCACTATTATTATTAAACACACAAAGCAAACTCTCAGGGTTGTGGTTTATGATTCTAGTATTCAGTGAGCACCCCATAATGGAGCACTGGGAAGGTATCATTGATATAAAATGGTATGTTCATCGCTTGAACTTTATAATTTGCTCTAGCAATTAGAATTTGCCTGTGGCAGAAACTGCTATATGATCACCAAAACCAATTTCCTCTTCCTCCTGGACACAGAGCTAGACTACCTTTCCCAGCTCTCTTGCAGATAGGTGTGGCCATGTGGCTAAATTCTGGCTGGTAGAATATAGGCTGATGTGATGTGTGCTACTTCCAGGCCTGGCCCTTAGCAATTTCTCATGTGTGATTCCCCATCCTCTTTTTTCTCCTGTGTGCCATCTGGATGCAGAAGTCCTAGCAGACGCTGGAGCCCCAAGAAGTTTTCAGCTCTATCCTTCACCCCAACCTTCCAAATTAGATTGCTGTAGTTCCTGAGCCTTTCCAGATTGTGCCACTGGACTCCACAGAATTCCCACTGGTGTCCTGCAGGCCTTTAGAGTTCAGCTTTCTCCCTTCTGACTAAGTTAGGCACCACACTTTCATTTGCTTTACATCTTCCCAAAATACATTGACATCTTCCTACTCTGGGATCTCATCTTCCCTTCTTTTGTCCTTTTAAATCAATTTACTGTGTTTTTTGGAGGGAGTTTCCAGGAGGGAGCAGAGATAAACGTGTACAGTTCCTCAAGTTTATACAACAGTCCTGTTGGATCATTTTCAGAATCAACACTGAAGATGCAGTCTTTAAAATAACTTCAGGACTAATGATTTGGCTTTTATTGGTTACCATTTTGGGTTTTTTTTTTTTTTACACACACACACACACACACACACTCCCATTTTGGGTTTTTAAGCACATACTACATATGTATAATTCATCACCTTTAATAAACTGGATAATTAATTAAGTAGAAAATTAAAAATATATACAATGCCTTAAAAAGAAAAAGGATACATGCAAATCAAAACTACAATGAGATATCATCTCACCCCAGTTAAAATGGCTTTTATGAAAAAGGCAATGATGAATGCTGGTGAGGATGTGGAGAAAGGGGCTCTCATGCCCTGTTGGTGGGAATGTAAATTAGTGCAACCACTATGGAGAAGAATATGGAAGTTTCTTAAAAAACTAAATATAGAACAACCATATGACCCAGCAATCCCACTGCCGGGTATATGTCCAAAAGAAAGGAAATCAGTATATCAGAAATGTATCTGCACTCCCATATTTATTGCAGCACTATTCACAATAGCCAAGATTTGGAATCAACCTAAGTGTCCATCAGTGGATGAACAGATAAAGAAATTGTGGTACATATACACAATGGAATATTATACAGCCATAAAAAGAATGAAATCCTGCCATTTGCAATGACATGGATGGAACTGGAGAACATTATGTTAAGTGAAATAAGCCAAGCACAGAAAGACAAATCTCACATGTTCTTACTCATATGTGGGAGCTAAATATTAAAACAATTGATATCATGGAGATAGAGAGTAAAATGATAGTTACAGAGGCTGGGAAGGGTAGCGGGGAGGGGGGACAAAGTGGGGATGGTTAATGGGTGCAAAAATATAGGTAGATAGATGGAATCAACGATATTTGATAGCGCAACAAAATGACGGTACTCAACAATAAGTTAGGGTATACTTTAAAATAATTAAAAGAGTGGGATTGGAATGTTCCTAACACTGAGAAATGATAAATGCCTGAGGTGATGGACACCCCATTACCCTGATTTGATTAATGCACATTGTATGCCTGTATCAAAACATCACATGTACCCTGTAAATATATACAGCAATTAGGTACCCATAATCATTAAAAATAAAAAATATTTTTAAAAAGAAAAAGAGTAGATGGAACTCCCCTCTCCAGTTTAGCTCCATGCGGGGGGCACTAGCTTGTCTACTTTCATCACCGACTAGGGGATGCTGGTGCGCTCCCTCACACCTCTACTATCCCAGACTCTGTGTGATCTGTCTGGGTTGATTTACAATTTCATTGCACTTCTGGATCAAGTATGAAAGTCTTATCATCTCATCACCTAATAAGTTACTAAAACAACTTTCATGTATGTTTTAAAATTTTATTTTGGCTCTTTTCCAAAGATTAGTTGAGAGGAATTTGGATTGAACTTTACCTTTTTAGGTTCTAGTATTCTCTAATAAGAGAAGATCACGCCTCTGATAGACCATGTCCTATTTATGGCTACTCTATGCCCCACGAGGGGACAGATCAGACCAGATCTCTGGGTGAACTTGAGGAACTCCTTTGTCACCAAATATGACCATTAGAGGGAGCCTAGACCTTGTGAGAACATAGGACCCTGGGGAGGTAAGGAGGGCTATATGGAAAGAGCAGCAAGGCACAGATTCCCTTATTCAGTTTTCAATTTTATTTACTAAGAAAATATTATGCCTGGGAAACTACATTTCTATTTCTTGAGGGCTCATGGACAAACCCATTAACTCTACAAGAGTTCTTATGAAACAATTAGTTAAATTTACTACCGACAACCCAAAATAAGTGACTGAGGTAAAGATCTCAATCAATGAAAGTTTATTAAGCCAAAGTTTGAGGATGTGCCCGGGAAAAGCACAGACCACAGACACATCTGTGACTTGTGCTCTGGGATTTGGGAATTCAGTATTTAAGCGGAGAGGGCATACAGGAATTAAAAGGGGAAGCGGGGTGGGCAGTGAGGCAAATGGTTGCTTTCATGTGAGACTTTAGTTAGTGCCGAGGAAATCTACATTTTACATAAGATAAGGTGAATGTTTGAAGAGAAAAAGGGACTAAAGGAAGAATCAATTATGCAGATGTCGCTAGGAAGGTGGAAGAATGATTGATCTCGTCTCGTCTCTGTTCTGCACCTGGGAGGAGAAACTTGCAATCAACGTTATTAAAGTGGAATCGAACAGACTTTAGTTTTAGGAGCTAGACTTAGCCTGCAGACCCAAAAAGTTACAATTTGTGTGTCCTTGTTTATGAGAGGCCAGCAAAGAATTTCCTTATGAATAATCTGTGGGAGCAGTCCTTGTAGATGCCTGAGGCCTTTCACCTTTCCATGGGGATCTGGCTGATGCATAATGCTAGTAACAGCGATTCATTTGCAAGGGGGTGTTGCATGACTCAGCCTCCAGGCTTGACCTTCCCTTTTGCGTAAGGAATTGGGTGCGGGGGGGAGTCCTGAGATTTTTATTTTCCTTTACACTACCATTAGTAAGTATATAAGTATTTAGGATAATTTTGATAATATTAGTTACAACTAATAAAATATTTAGTGATAATGACTTATTTACTATTAACAATAACTTATTTATTATTTGATTTGTAATAATATCAATCATCTATTTCTAGGAGAGCAGAGGGCATGTATAACAGCCTATGTCTGGGGGCACCAGAAGAATTAGGATATACCTGTGGTGGAGATAAGAGGTGACCCTGAGGAGTCCAGCCAACCCTGCCCCCACCACCCTCCTTTGGGCTCAGGTGTCAGGCCTGCAGAAGGGTGATGGCTGGGCTCCTGCACTCAGCAGGAGTTCTGCACAGACTGGGGACCTGCTTATTTTTACTTAGCCAGCCTTGTCTTATGTGATGAGGAGAGTACCTGAGTTTGGACCTCTACACTTGAGTGACTGGGCAAGGGATGGGCAGAATGGGGCAGTAGAGGGAAGGCATTGATAAGTTGGGGACATCAGGGCTTTTAACCACTGAGTTATGCTCTGTTGGGTGCCACCTGTGGTTCTGGTTCTGGGAAAAGAGGGACTAGGGGCCCATTTCTTTGTCGTGTGGAGTAGGTGGCTATAGCTGATGACATGCGTTAATCCGTGTGATTTCCTTTCATCCAGCCCAGAGTGCTGGTCGTAAGCAGGTCTGGGAGTATTCCTGCTTGGCTATCAAGCTGAGTTGCTGTCTTGACCGTCTGACTCCTGGTATGGGCACTGAAACCGAGGGGGATGGGGATGCAGCATACCCCTTCCTTGGCGAAACCCATTGCCACTTGGACTTTTGCTCCTCTGGGGTCACCTGGGTGACCTTACAGCTCCACTGCCTGGCTTGGCTGGAATTCTATCTGGAGTCCATCTGTTGACTTGCAGGTAAGCCCTTGACCAGACATTGGTGTCCCTTGTCATATCTGAGATGTAATTTTGTGGTGATAGACGCAGTTTGTGAGCAATGAAGTCCATGTAAATGAAAATATTCTTAATAAGGAATTCTTTTTTATTTAAAAAAAACAAATACCAAAAAAATGGAAAGACTATCTGGCAGGAGATTTTTCAGGCAATAGGCACTCTCTTGATGCCACTGTTAAAAGTCGGGAAGGCAAGAGAAAGACAGAAAGTAGAAAGAAAATATGGAGATTTGGAAATGGAGGAGGGGTACTTTTCTTAAACTCAATCAGGCAAAAATAGTATTAGCGGAGGGAAGAATCCTGGCCTAGGAGAAGAAAACTGAGTGACTTCAGGAAAGGATTTTCAAATTGAGCCCAAGCCCTTCTTCCTTGAAGTGTCTTTCTTCCACTGCCCATGTCTGTGGCCACCTCCCTCTTTCCAGAGCTCTCCCTCCACCTCACAGGCATGGCATCCATTCTTTAGTTAGGGCATGGTTTATAGATGTCACCTCCTTGGGGAGGTGTTCTGCTGCACCATTGCTCCCAGATGGGCTGGCCTGTGGGCCTGTGAGAGCAGGGACTGGGTACTAAATCTTCAGCCTCTAACACTGCACCCAGCCCATTGTGGGTGCTCTATAATGAGACACAGGTAGAAAAAGTGCCTGTTCAAGCCACTGCTCGCCTTCTTTCCCCCTAAAGTCTTATTATACTTACTGTTCTGTTTCCACCTTCCATGCAGCACTGGTTTTCATATTGTTCAGTTGTGTTCATATTGTTAGAAGTAACCCGCGGTGCCGTTAAGAAAATAGTCAGACACTGCAAATTGTCTCAGCAAGGCAAAATTTTTACTTCTGATCAGAAGGGTGCATAGTGGCAGCAAGAGCAGCCAGCTAGCACGTGTTACAGGGAAGTTCTTCACCTTTTTACCCCTAACGCAGACCTATGGCTGTGTCTCATCTCATTGGCTGGGATTTTGACCTCACAATCTTGTTCTTACCTGATTGGCTAAAGTGTGTTGCTAGGACAGAAAGGAAGGGGGTTAGGGGGTTCCTAGTGTAGTAATTGTTTATAGTCGGTGGGCAAGTCAGGCACAGAGTGTTACATGAAAGTCAGGCACAGAGTGTTACTTCCTGATACTTTGGTAGAAAAGATTAAGTCAAGGTTATCTCCTCCTACAATATTGAACACATTGTTCATATTGTGTGTATTTCTTATGAATCCAAGTAAATTGTAAGCTACTGATAAATGGGCACCAATTTTATTCTCCTTCCTTGAACTCTCCCCGGCATAGAGCATAGAACTGAACACCTAATAGGAGGCTTTATAAACACTTTCCCATCTATTTAGTGAATGAATAAGACTCTACCCACAATTAAGGAGGCCTTTCTCTCTCACTTGTCCCATCATTCTCTGCGACTTATCCCCTCTCCCCACAGCTCCACCCGTGACCCTGGATCACTCAGCTAAAAAAGGGAAAAGATGAAGCCCGTAATTAAGCCCACTCACAAGTGTCTTCAGAATCTGTTTCAGGACTTTAAAAAACCAGGTTAAATCTCCCAGAATCCCTTACAAGGGTCCTGAGGCTCAGCAGTTATCCCCTTAATTCTGAGAGATAGAACCAACCTAACAGGTTGGTTATGAGAGCTCTTTGCCTCAGTTTTCCCATATGCATAATGGGGTTAATAGCCCCTGCCTCCTACCTTCCCCACAGGAACATGGTGACACAATGTTGTAATATTCACTGAAGTCTTCAGATGAAAGGTACCATATAAATACCACATATTATTAAAGGCTCTAGACCCACGGAAGATCATGGAAACTTCATTGCTTGTGGCATTCACAGCAAGATGGATAAAAATTACAGGGGTTGTGCCTAAGGACTTTGTGGTGCTGGGACCTGGGAGTTGCCTGTGAGAATTAGAATCTGTTCGTGTAAAAAGGGTCTAAACGAAATTTGGCAGTGATCCCAGAGACAATGTAAAAATCCTTTAAAATTAAAAAACTAAATTTATAAAAGAACTTACTAAGTCAAAACTTAATAAGTCAAAATAGTATAGAATCTGTGATGAAAACCCATAGTTTCTTGCCTCATCCTATCCTAATTCCTGTCTTTTTCCCTGGGGTAGTCACTTTTAATCTTTTTACTGTTTACTTTGGTATTCATTCCCAGATCTCTGAATAAAATGTTTCCACTTCTGTTTTTTGATTGATCAACTTTAGATATTAGTTATTGAATTTCTGCCATCGATCCACTAAGATTTTACCATCCTACATCCCTCGTCCCTCAATCTTTTAACTTAGTTACATCACTCCTTCCTTTTCTCATTACTTTCCTTTGAAACTTTAAGTCATAAAGTTACCATTTTATTTCTTGTTCAATAATAAGCAATATTTTTTCCTACCCTCCTTGCAAGATGGGAACATTTGCATCTCTATCCTTCCTTTTAGCTTTCCTTCCTGCCTTCCACTTCCCAATTCCATCATTTGAACTTTTATTAATACATTGTCAGGATTGATAATATTTACATTCTGTTCTGAAATCATAACTGTCTTCTGTGTTTTGTCTGTGGGGTTAGTCTAAGAGCTGAAGATCATTTTAACTGCATAGAGCAGAGCCTGATTTTGTACTATGATTATATTTTCTCTCGTATAGAGCTTTGGGTTTTTCCTATGGTCTCAAATTCCTTTTTATTCTGGAATTGCTTACTTTTATTACATCCTTCATTTATTTTCAAATTCTATTAAATACCCTCCATTCATTTCCCCCAGATTCCTCCCTCCCAGGACCCTCTATCCTCTGCCCAATTGCTCTCCAGATGCCGCACAGTTATCATTCAGGGACTTCCTCACTGCTTCCATTTTTTAGAGGCCACATCATCTTCTTTGTTCTTCATTTACTCCTTTGATTTCTTGGGCATATCCTCAATAACTTTCCCCAAAAAGATGCTTATTAAAAATAAATTTTGAGTTTTGAATGCCTGGAAATGTTTTTATTCTGTCCTCAACTTAAGTGGTAATTTGTCTAAGTAGAGAATTTGTGATTGAAAATACCTTTTTTCTAGAATTTTGAAGGCATTATTCCACTGTCTTCTAGCTTCCAGTGTTGCAGATGAGAAGTCTGGTAGAAGTCTGATTCTTATTCCTTTGTGGGTAAACTGTTTTTTTTCTTGTTAAATCTTTTAGGGTTTTTTCTTTTTCCTTATTATTTTGGAATTTCACAATGGTGTATCTCGGCAAGGGTCTATTTCATTGTGCTACAGACTTGGTGGGCCCTTTCATATCTTTTATCTCTGGTAAATTCTTTCATACAATTCTTAGATTATTTTCTTCCCCTTGTTTTTCTGAATTCTCCTTTTAAATCTTACGGGTGGTAATGGGCTGAATTGTGTTCCTCAGAAGTCATTTGTTGAAGCCCTAACTTCAAGTACCTCAAAATGTGACTATATTTGGAGATAGGGCCTTTAAAGAGGTGATTAGGTTAAAATCAGGCCCTTAGGGTGGGGCCTAATCCAATCTAATTGGTATCCTTATAAGAAGAGGAAATTTGGACACACAAAGAGAGACACCAGGGGCACACACACAGAAAACAGACCCATGAGGACATAGTGAGAAAGTGGCCACCTGCAAGCCAAGGAGAGAGGCCTCAGGAGAAACACCTTCCAATACCTTCATCTTGGACTTCCAGCCTCAAGAACTGTGAGAAAATAAATTTCTATTGCTTAAGCCACCCACTCTGTAGCATTTTGTTATGGCAGCCCTGGCAAACTAATATACTGGTCAAGTTCAAGTGACAAATAAGCAAACTCAAATTGGCTCCTTTTTGTGTGAAAGATTTATTTCGCCTACAGAACTAAAAAGTCAAGGCTGATAGGGCTGCTTTTGACCACTGCTGAATTCAGGGGGCCAAGCAACATCACTAGGATATGGTTTCTTTCCATCTCTTAGCTCTGTGCTCTACTCTTTTGTCTTTATTCATAGGCTCTGGGGTGAGATCACATGCTCCAAGGGTTAAGTCTGATGGAAAACAGTCCCTACTTCTTTTTCTGTAGCTCCAGGAAACATCTCCTTGTTTTTCATTGGCCCCACTTGAGTCACATGTTCTGAGCCAATTACTGCCACAAGAGAATGTGGTGCTCTGAGTATTTGGTCCTGTGTCACACACTCCCCTTTTGAGCTGGGGGTGTGGTGTCAACACCAACCAAACTGCATGGAGTGAGAATGGGAGAGGAATAATTTTATCACCACAGGGAATGAATACTGGGGAGCTAAATAACAGCAAAGCTTTATACATGCTAGGTTAAATTTTGAATTTTGCTTTTAAATGTATCTGGTAATAGGAGCAGAGTCATATTCAATTAACATAAATCTAGGGATTTAATAGGACAAGAATGGTGACAGGCATCAAGGGTTTAATCTAATTAGTATTTAGTGAGCATCTACTATGTATCTTGGAGGTAAGTGGAGATGAGGGCAAAGCACAACTTTTTTTTTTTTAATCTTTAGTGAGTGTTTATGTGGCCAGTAATTGCTGGAGAGTTTCCATTTGTGAACCAGTGGGTCGTCACATAGCATTTGCCCGTGACCTCTGTCTTTGTGGTGGGATGGAAGTTAAGGCTTATCTTATAATCAACACTCTGAGCTTCTATGAGAGACATCTGGGGAAAAAAATATATTTCAGAGAGTTTATCATCATGAATCATCATATAATTAAAATTTTGCTTCATTCCAACACCCTTTGCAGTTAGTGGACATGCCCATGTGCCTTTCTTTGGTCGATGGCCTTCAAGCTGATGTTAGGGTAGAGAAAGTGGGACACCTTCTTGTTAGGAAATCTCACAAGACTTAATGAGATTTGATCACCCTTTGTAACTATAACCTTGGTTCCAGGGTCTATTACTGACTCAGTGGATGGCCTTTGGTCTGCAATTCTGCAGCTATTTGCCTCAGTTTCCCAATTTGAAAACAAGCCCCAACCAGACCCAACGTCTCTAAGATGTTGTGATATATAATTAGAGTTTTACTTTTCTTCTTCTCCTAAATTTGTTACTTCACACAAGCTGTTCTCACTGCCAACTGATCTCAATTAGAAGGGCAGTGGTAATAAAAATAAAAAACTAACAGCAACAACATCACCAGTAATAGCTTACATCTACTGAGTGCTTTCTATACATCAGGAACTCTGCTAAGAGTTTTGGAGACAGTCTCACTCTGTTGCCTTGGGTAGAGTACAGTGGTGTCATTGTAGCTCACTGCAACCTCAAACTCCTGGGCTCAAGCGATACTCCTGCCTCAACCTTCTGAGTAGCTGGGACTACAGGTGCACTCCACGATGGCTGGATAATTTTTCCATTTTTAATAGAGATGGGGTCTCACTCTTGCTCAGGCTGGTCTCAAACTCCTGAGCTCAAGTGATCCTCCCGCCCTGGCCTCCCAGAGTGCTAGGATTATAGGTGTGAGCCACTGTGGCCAGCCTGCTAAGTGATCATCTTTAATACTCACAGAAACACTGTGGTAAGTGGTCTCACTACATTATTCCCATTTAATATATGAGGAAACTGAGGCATAGAGAGGCTAATCTGGGTTTGTCTCACTCTGGAGCTATTGTTCTTAACTATCGTGCACCACTACCTTCCTGAACAGCATGGAAGGCTTATGGACCAACACCCTGTTCTTAGCCCAGGCTGCCCAGCTTCAGTGGCCAGAGAATTAGAACTACTTGGTGGATTTAGAAAGCAGCTTAGTGGTCATGGAGCCTAACATTCAGTTCACAGGTGAGAAGAGTGAGGTAAGGAGGTTGAGTGACTTGCTCAAGTTCATACATAACAGGATCTGTCAACAATGATTTCAAAATACCTTTTCTACTCAATATCAGAGCTCACACATTAATTGTAAATTAACAAAATGTTCTGCTCCTATAATATGGGTTTTCAGTGATAAGTAGAAATGTTGCAAGCACTTCTTTTTGGTATGGGTACTTTCCATTTCAAGAACCGAAGTACGCTCTTCATATCAGGATGTTTCATCCAACTCTGAAGCAAAATTTTGCTAGTGTGTACATGGGCTCACCATTGCTCTTCCACAGTGCACACTGCTGATGTCATCTGATGCAGAAATTTTGCCAATGACTATTCTGCTTTCTCTTTAAGTATCATCTTGCTTTTTCTGAACTTTGGAGTTGGTTTTATAAGCTCTTGGAAATATCTGATTTATTTATTTATTTATGCCACTAGGAGCACAAATTTGAGCCATGCCTCTGTAGGTTTTTTCTCTTCTCCAATGATTTCATTAATCAATTTCTTTAAAAATAAGGTTACTGGGCTTTGTTCAAACATGGAATAAGAGCATGAAATGCCTTTGTATTTGGGAAGTTTCATAGTAGACAGTGCACTGAGTACTAGAGATGAGTGGATTGTCCAATCACAAAATCAAGTTTGCAGATAGTAATGGTGGTATTTCACATAAATAATTTTCTTTTTTGAAATTCATGGAAAATCCTCACATTCAGAGATTTGATTATCCCAGTACAGACCCACAGTCTATATTTATACTAGCATCCTTTTCACTATTTATATTTATGATTTTATTTTGAAATGTATTATTTCTGTTACTATTTTAATCATGACTTTTATACTTCAATAAATCATATTTGAGGTCTTGATCCAATTTTGAAATTGGGGATATGATATAATACCATAGTTAAATGTTAATTTAACAAATATAAACAGTACCATGCAAATGATATAAAATACTTTAGCTGAGATAAATCACTTTTTATTAATTGAATGCTGGTCAGAACAGGCCAACTCAGTCCTTGTAAAGCATAAGGAACTTTGAAAAATGTAACTACTATTGGAAATATGAGATTTCTGTGATGAAAATAATCAACACTTCGTTTCCAAAACTGCAAAATAATATAAGTCAATTTTAAAAATCCATTGTTTTCCCCCTGAAATGACAAAACCATCTGTAGCCAACTCGATAGAACACCTGTTGATCAACACCTGTGGTTGGTGAGACCTACTTGGAGAAACAGTGCTCTAAGGGTTTGTTCTGAGGTCTGATTTTCTTCTGGGAATTCAACCATAAAAGTTAGACTCACATACCCCAAACATCCTTGTGATCTTTCTCAATGCCATTTAAATTTATCTCAGAGAGAAGTCTTGTCCCTGGGCTTAAATCTGTGTCCAATACAGAGGTCCAGGTGGGAGGCTCACGTAAAAACTGGAATAGCCCCTTTCACAGCAATATTGCCTTTGGTACCAGGAAAAGGAGTAAACATGAGCTTTGTATGAGACTGCCGGTTGGTGGTGGGTTGGTGTTCTTGGTACATTGTGGTATTTATTGTTGCTGCTGCATGTGGGACCTCTCTTCTGCCCTGCCACACAGTACCCCTGCTGTGTTGCTGGGCAGCTATTCCTCCTGAGTCCCAGGGGTCCCCTAGTCCTGTCAATGCAGGGGGAGGAAAGAAGGATCCCTGAAAAGTCTTGAAGAAAAGGTTTTGTGCCATTGGGTGGGGCTTACCCCCTCATATTCATAGTCTTAATGTGTACAGTGGCCATCAGTGGAAGCAAACGACTCTTGTATTGTTATGTACATAGAACATTTCTGAGTGTCGTAAATACATTGTCCTGTGTATAAATAAAACAAGCCTGTTTTTGATCTTTCATTGTCCAATCAATCAATCAATCAATGTACAGTGTAATGCTGAAGGAGAACAAGGACATTTTTGTCACATCTGCCTGGCTTTGGCTCCTTAAGGATTCTGCAGGACGTGGGTCTGCTTTTGCCCATTAAAGATTTCAGTTTGCAGGTGGCTCTGATGCCTGGAGGCAGAAGGCAGCGTCCAGCCAAGGAGCTCATTGGTGAGCTCTGGAGGTATCAATGGGGCACCTTTACCAGAGCAGGGGTGAGGGCAGAAGATGGATAAAATAGAACATGTATGTAGTAGCTGGATAGGGCTTGTTCATGAGCATCTGTCTATGAGACATAACCTGAGGACCCCCAGAGATATTTGGTGAGGGCTTTGTGGGAAGATGAACAGAATCCTGTAAAACTCATAAAATCTTGCCTAATATGATACATTAAAAAAGTGGCATCTCATAGTTGTTAAAATTTGCATTTTTTGATGACTGGACACTGTGGCTTTTTTTTTTTCTCTTTCCAAATTGCTTCCTAATCATGGTTTACATTTTGTGTGACTTTTTAAGTAAAATAGCACATGTCTTCAGGTATTTTCTTATCTTACTTTTTTGCCTCTATGCTTCTTATATTCTTATTTAAAACTTACACTCACACACACGCGAGCTCACGCACACACACACACACTCCAAAATATAATGAGCATTTAGTAAGTTTTCAACCCTGCTGAACAGTCTCACATGTGACATCTTAGCAATGGTTTGCTGTCTTCATTCCTCACCACAAAGTCACACTGTATACTTACTTTAAGATCCATTCCATGATCCTACTTCCTCCATCAGGTATTAGTGATGAGAGCTATGGATTGAGAGCTTATTGTACTAAGTGCTTTACATCCCCTCACGGTACGTGATATTCCCCCCATTTTACAGATGAGGAAACTCATATGTAGACTAGTTATAAATTGTTTTGTTGTTGTAACCAATTCTCCATTTTTGTACTTTTAGATACTTTTCTAGGTTTTTCAAGTTGGTAGGTGAAGGAGTTAGGATTTTAAAAAATAACTAACATTTATTGTGTATTTACTCTGTGCCAGAGGCTGTACTAAACACTTTACAAGATTTATTTCATGTAATTCTTACAACCCAATGAGGTAGGTACCATTATTTCTGTTTTACAGATAAGGAGACCCATGTTCAGAAACTTTAAATAAGTTACCTAAGATGACACTAGCAAGTGGTGGATTTGGAATTCAAACTCAGATCTCTCTAACGCCAAAGTCTGTGCCTTCTAACTCTAACCTGAAATGACATTTTCTTTACTTTGAATTCCTATGTCATTTGCATGCCCTACTACCTGTTTTTGCCCTGTGTGTATTTTTTTTTTTTCATTTTCTCATCTAGATTATAAACTCTTTAAAGCTAAAGTATGCATCTGTTTTGTTCTGTCCGCTGCAAAGTGCCTAACAAAGTGCTGGGCCCACAACTATCTCTTGATAAATGTTTAGGGGATGAATGAATAGATGGGTGGATGGCTGGGCAAAATTGTGGCTGGAGCACTTTTTGTCAGTAGATCTGGCAATGGTTGGTAGACATCAGAGGAATCCCTCAGAACTCATTGCTGCTGCAGAAAATTTTGGTCATTCTCAGTAGATGGAGCCAGAATCTGAGAGCCATTGAGGTGTTTCCTGGTCCAGAATATGTCTATCTTGGTAAATGGTTCATGTGCACTTGAAAAGAATATGTACTCTGCTATTGTTAGGTGTAGGGTTTTGTAACTGTCAGTTAATTGAAGTGGTTGTTAGGTTGTTCAGATCTTCTATTAATATATTCTTACCAATTCTTATCTTCTTGTTTTATGGTTACGGAGGGAAGGATGATTATGATTATGGATTTGTCCATTTCTCCCTTTAGTTTTATCAGTTTTTGCTTTCTGTATTTTGAAGCTCTTCTATTAGGTGCATATACATTTATGCAATTTGTGATTGATGATTTATGATTTATGTCTTCCTGATGAATTGACTCTTGTATCATTAAGAAATAGCCCTGTTCATTTCCTGTAATACTTTTTTACCTTGTAGTCTATTTTGTCTGATATTTATACAGCCATACCAGCTTTCTTATATTAATTGGTTGCATGCTGTGTTTTCCCATCCTTTCCTTTTCAACCTACTTACGCCTTTATATTTAAAGTGAGTTTCTTGTGGAATTCATATAGTTGGGTCTTTTTAAAAGTCTTGTCTAACAATCTCTGTCTTTTAATTGGAGTATTCAGCTCATTTACATTTAATATAATTATTGATAGTTTATAATTCTATCAGCTTACTATTTGTTTTCTATTTGTCCCTTCTGTTTATTGTTCTTCTCTTGCTCATTTCTTTTCTTTTTTTGGGTTACTGAAGTATTTTTTAGTATTCCATTTCATTTTATTTATTTGTTTCTTAGCTATATCTGATTTAATTACTTCATTTCATTTTTTTGTGGCTGCTCTAGGGACAGAAATATGTATTCTTAATTCATCAAAGGCTAAGGCAATATTGTACCACTTCACATTTTCTGCTTTGCTTTTTATGCTATAATTTTCACATTCCAACCTTTTCACTTCATATCTGATACTTTCTACTCACAAACGTAATAATTTTTTTACAACTGTATAATTCTATTTACCTACTCCTCCTATCCTTTGTTCTATTGTTGTCATGACTTTTAATTCTATGTACATTACAAACCCCTTCTAACAATGTTACTATTTTCACTTGAAATAGTGAGGTGTCTTTAAAAAGTTACATGGAAAAAACATAATATTTTATATTTACTTACAATTTCTGGTGTTCTTTTCTTTCTGTAGAATCAGGTTTCCACCTGGTATTATTTCCCTCAATCTAAGGAACATCCTCTAGCATTCTGTGTAGTATGGGTATGGTAGTGACAAATTCTCTCAGCTAACTTTTATCTAAAAATGTCTTTATTTCATCCTCATTTTTGAAGGCTATTTTCACTGGATATAAATTCTGAATTGACAATTTTTCCTTTCATCATTTTAAATATGTTGTTTCGTTGTCATCTTGTCTCCATTGTTTCTGATGAGAAGCTATTGGTCATTCTTATCAGGTTTCAATGATGTTCAAGGTTTTCGTCTTATTTTTGGCTTTCAGCAGTTTTCTTTATATTTATCCTGCTTACAGTTTGATGAGCTTCATAGATATATAAGTTAATATTTTTCATCAAATTTTGGAATATTGTCACAATTTCTTCAAATATTTTCCCCCCATTTATCTGTCTTCTTCTTGGATATTATTACACGTGTTAGAACACTTAATATTATTCTATGAGTCCCTGAAGACCTGTACATTTTTCTTCAATTTTTTCTCTATGTTTTTCATATTATATAATTTCTTCATATATGTGTGTGTGGTGTGTATGATCTTCACATTCACTGATTCTTCTATTGTCTCTAATCTGCTGTTGAGCCCATACAGTGAATTTTTAATTTCAGTTATTAATATTATACTTTCAAGTTCTAGAATTTTCATTTTTACAAATAGTTTCTATTTCTCTGTTGAGATTTCCTGTCTGTTACTCATTAGGATCAAATTGCTTATTAATTTAAAAAATATATTTATAATAGTTACTTTGAAGAAATTGTCTGCTAGTACAATTTGTCTGAGTCATCTTAAGGTTTATTTCTATTGTATGTTTTTCTTTCCTTGACTATAGGCCACATTTGTCTGTTTCTTGGCATGTCTGGTAATTTTGACTGCATAGTGGACATCATCGATAATGCATTGGAGACATTTTGGAATTCTGTTATATACCTCTAAAGAGTGTTGATATTTACTTTAGTAGGTAGTTTAATTATTGGTCACTTAGAACTGTGTAAGCTTAATTTTATACTTTGTTAAAGGGATCAGAAAAAGACCAAGATGCTTCCCAAGACCCTCTATTTTGATAAGACTCAAATTCCAAACTCTCTCCCCCTTGAATTTTACAAGAACACATTTTTTTAAAAAAAATTATTGACAAAGTATAATTATGATGACTTGGAGACTTAGCAGGCATTTTCTAAAAAATGAACTCAATGAACCTGCCACTTCAAGGCAAACAACAGCATTTTCTTTTCTTTTGCCAATGATAAAATTAAGCTTTGGGGTGAAAATTAGAATTTTGGAAAACTGGTATTCATCATGAGCTTGACAGCTTCCTAATAATTAAAGGCTTTTCTGGTGACATTGGTCATGGTATTAGCAAACACGTATTTTTGAAATTGTACTATGAAATATGTGAACATTTGGAATATCGTTGTAACTCAGTGAATTAGTATTTTCTAAATGATTAATGAATAATGTTACAAAATCACGCATGGGCAAAAGATCCATTTTAAGTGCAAGATACATCAATAAAAGTGAATGAAAGTTCAGTAATACAGTCTCAGATTCCACATTGAAATTAACCTTTAAGAAACTACCACTTTCAAAGAATATCCAAAATTATTTGAAAAGAGAATAGAATGGTGGTTGCTAGGAGCTGGGGAAAGGAGGCAATGGGGAGTTATTGTTCAACATGAGAAATAAAAATAAAATCCTAAGCCCCCCAACTGACTGAATGGACCCCCCTTGGCCAAAGGGACTCCAGAGAAACCTTAAAACTGAAATCCCCGTCATGACAGGATGGGAGGTCAGACACCCTCATTATAAGCCTCCCTTGTTAACCACTGTTAACGGCTTTCTTCCCTATGGGTTAGACAGAACCAGCCTTTTGAAAAGACTTGCTCCACTGCTGATTTCAATTGACCGCCTACTGCTGTTCCTCCCTTTTTGCATTTGCACTACAACTGACCAGCATGCCTTCCTGATAAGAGGCCACCAACCATAAAGTGGTTCTGGCCAGTCTACGGAGGTTGCACAACGAGGGTTTTCGTGTCCTCTGCTTCACCTTTTAAGGTTAGAAGGCCAAAGACTCCACCTTGGAGTGCTAACACTGCCACCGTTTTCTGAGCATGGATCCCATGAAGTAGCATGAAGCTCAGTTGCACTTGTGTATGTTTCTCCTCTCATAAATATTCATAACTCCTCCTATAGCTTATTAAATATATATATTTGGCCACATGCTCAGTGTAAATTCCTGTTCCCTGTACCAGTACCTTTCCCTTGAAGTATGCTTCCAGCTTCTGGCCAGAGGCTATTGCTTCCTAAGCTGTTAGAATGGACACCCTGCAGGCTGCAACCTTTTATGAGAAATAAAGCTTTCCTTTCCAAATTTATGAACCTCATCATTCTTCAGTTGACAAATGGATATAAAGTTTCAGTTGTGTGAGATGAGCAAGTTCTAGAGATCTGTTGTATGACATTGTGCCTATAGTTAGCAATACAGTGTTGTGCACTTAAGGATTTGTTGAGAGGGTAGGTTTCATGTCAACTGAAAAAAAGAAAAAGGAAAGGAACACAGTTATCTGAAAAGACTATTAAAATACTCCATGCCAATTTTTATTTATTTTTCCAATCAAAGGATGTATCACAATAAACTGTTTTCACTTACAACACTTCTGACACCGAATGTGTGGATTTTTCCACAACAGCAACCAGTTCTCCAGATACCAACTGGGTGTTCTACAAGTCAATTCAACTCTGACACTAACTAGGGCTTAGTTCCACAAGACTTATCCTCACTTCAGATGCCAGTCACAAGTATTGGGTGCCCAGATTTGCTAGAATGGTTCACAGAACTCAAGAAAGCACTTTATTATTGTCACCAGTTTATAATAAAGGATACAACCCAGGAACAGCCAATGGAAGAGATGCATAGGGCAAGGTATGGGGACAGATGTACACAGAGCCTCCATGCCCTATTTGGCACACCACTCTAGATGTTTGGCACACCTACACCTAGATGTATTCACCACCCAGAAGCTCTCCAAAACCCTTCATTTAGGTGTCTTTATGAAGGTTTCCTCATGTAGGAATGATTGATTCAATCATTGGCCATTGGTGATTGGCTTAATCTCCAGCCCCTCTCCCCTTCCAACTCTCTAATTATGTGTTGGTCTTTCTGGTGACCAGCCCCCATCCTGATGCTGTCCAGGGGCCCCCAGTTGCCAGTCATCTCGTTAGCATACAAAAGACACTCTTATCACTCTGGAGATTCCAAGGATTTTAGGAGCCATGTGCCAGGAACTGGGGACAAAGACCAAATATATATTTCCTATTGTATCACACACAAATTGAATGTAGAAGCAGATATGAGAATTCACATACCATATATGAAGGCAGACCTTAAATTTATAAAAATACAAAATACTAATCTTTTCACTAATATTTTTTGGAAATCGTAGTTATTTTCCTTAAACATATGCTATTTATGTTGGCATATATGGATTTATTTATTTTTGAGTGAATTAATAAATATCTTTAATTGTCTCAGTTATAATTTTTAATATTGATAGATTAAAACCACACAAACAAAAGCTCTTCTAGGTCATCCATACTTTTTTAAGAGTATAAAGGGATCCTGAGACCAAAATGTTGGAGGACTTCTGCTTTCAGGGACAGTTCTTGCACCTAGGGGTTTTTCAGCTGGATGCTGGAGGTGTTAGCAAGATCTTCTCAAAGTGTCCAATGATAATGATATCGCCAGGACAATGAGTACTCCTAACTGCTTGACCTCCCCTCTCTCTGCTCCATCCTCACACTGGTCACACTGCTCTGGGTAAGCCTTGTGTAGTCTTGCTCTGCTCATGCCCAGCACGGGGCAGTTTTTAAAATGAAGTTTTTGTCCTTCAAGGGATGAAAACCCTTTGAGTAGAATTCAGAGTGGCACGACTTTCATCCAACTTCTGTACTCTAGGGTTTGTTTTGTAGTGGGTCTTCAGGGTGAGTACCAGGAGGTGTCCTGGGATGCCAGGAAAACTTTCTTGAGCAAGCTGCCTGATGTCAGGAAATAACCCACTAAAGTAATGGTTGAGGTTCTGTGTCTTTGTTCATGAGGACTCCTTGCCCTTAGTGTCCTTTATTTCCCTTAGCATTGTTCTTATCAAACTGAATTGTGATAAGGGCTAGTTCTTATTTTTTTTCTTTATTCTCCACTAAACTGTGAGCACCAGGGAAAGAGCGGTCACATCGGTCTCCCTCTGTGCTCTATCCTCTGTCCCTAGCACAGAACCTGGTACATTGTTGGGACTCAATACCCCTTTTGTGAATAAATGAATAAAGGACTGTGTGTGTGTATTAGAGATTGGGAGCAGTGCTTTGGACTGCAATTTATAAGGAACTTTTCTTCTAAGTCATATTAGCTCAATGTTTCCATTAAAAAGCAAATTACAAAAAATCCCCAATAGTGAACACTAATAATTTTGAGGGAATGCTAATGCTGTTAAGCAAAAGGTTGCTTTTGACATGGAGAAATGCTAAGTAATCTTTTAGATAGATAAATAGAATGCCCTACCTGTACAAATGGCTGCTCTAAAACCAAGGGGCCCTTATTGTAAAATGCTTTGGATAAACAAAGCCTTTGATGAAGGTGTGTCTCTTCCACAAAAAACACGAAAGATGATATGCCAGATGTGGTCTCACACCACATGAAAAACATGTATAGGAGGAAGTATCCACACATGAAAACCCTATTCTCAGTCTACACATCTCTTTCATTAGGGTTTATTGTGGTATCGACAGTTCATTCATAAGCATTTATTAAGCACTGCAGAGGTGTTGTTGAGGATATAAAACATTGAGCAGGCATGGCATTTGTTCTGCAGGAGCTTGCTGGAGAGCTGGGGACACAAGTCCTGGGCACAGGGTGGCTCAAACAAGAACTGTGGAACTCTGGCACTATGGCATAACAGTTGGATATGTCGACAAAAGCAACATTCTATGGCAAAATTGAAGGCCCAAGTAATTTGGCATCTGGGGAAAGGGAGACAGGGCTGATATTATTATGGGAAATATTTCCAGAAGAGCTGGATTTTGATACATACCCTGAAGGAGGTAGAAGCTGCAGAGAGAAGAGAAATGATAAGATTTGAGGAAAGGGGTGTTGGGGGAAGGAATAAAAGTATAAAACACTAAAATGGAATTGATAGAACATTTGTTTGGCTAGCACATAGGCATCATGGCAGGAAATAGATAGGAGACTGCAGATCTATGGTCCTTGGGGAGGTATGGGCTGCAGGGAGTCAAGACATGGTTGGAGAGTCTTGACTACAAATTGAGGCGTTTAGATTGGATATGACAGGTACCTGGGAGGCACTAAGTGGAAAACTGCCATGTGAAAAAAAGAGTTTGAGAAGGGACTTTCTGGCACAGAAGGACAAAGGAGCAAAGCTTGGGATCACTGGAAGTTGGAGACCAACTTGGAAGTTGTAACCATTTTAGAGCAGTGCTGTCCAAAAGAAATGTAATGCAAGCCACTTATGTATTATTTTCTTGTGGTAAAAGTTGAAATACTAAAAAAGAAAAAAATGAAAGTAGTTTAAATAATATATTTACTATTATACCCAAATTTTGTCCTGATATTTTAAAAATATGACAGTTAAACATGTACTCAATATATAAATTATTAATAAAATATTTAAGTTTTTTCATATTGAATATTTGAATCCCAGTGTGCATTTACTCCTATGGCACATCTCAATTTGGATGTTAAATTTTCACTGGAAATACTTGATCTGTGTTTAGATTTTATAATATTTACAGTTTAAAACATAGATTTACATATTTAGGTTGTTCTAAACATACTGCAACATTTCCCAATAACTGAATTGTATCAGTTATTAAATTTAAATTAATTAAAATTAAAGAAAAAATGTAGCTCCTCCATCATACTAGCCATATTATAAGTGCTCATTTAGCCACATATGGCCAGAGGCTGCCATATTGGATGATTCAGGTTTAGAAGCTTGCCCTGGGGTCTTAGCTGGGAGTAGGGGCTTAAGTGGAGGAAGTTTCCAACCAGAATTGTGCTTATCTTGATGCACTAAAGAGCAGAGAGGATACATTGATTTCTTTGTTCAGAGAGACAAAATAATAACAGTCCGAAATGTTAGAGTCCTAAATTCCCTGAAGGCAGGGACAGAGAGTTCTGCTCACTTTGTTTTAATCCTTACCCAGCACAGAGCCTGATACATGGTTAGTGCTTGTTAGATACTAACTGACCTAAGGAAACCATTTCAACTTAACTCTCAAATTCTTTTCAGCCTTCTCAGAACACATAGTTTGTTCATATTTATCTGAATTTTTTTTTTTTTTTTAAGTGGTGGGGTTTCACTCTGTCACCCAGGCTGGAGTGCAATGATGCAATCACAGCTTACTGCAGCCTCGAACTCCTGGGCTCAAGCGATCTTCCTGCTTTGGCCTCCCAAAGTGCTGAGATTACGGGCCTGGGCTACTGCGCCTGGCCTTGTCCGAATTTACAAGTGCACGTTTACTTCCTAGTCTTATCAGCATCTGATTGCAGAGAGAGGACATGAAAGCATATCTGATTTCAGAGTTTCTGCCTGCCTCTCGGGGGCCCTGAATTAGAGAACGTTGTGCAGGGATTTGGAAAAGCAGGCAGAGCAGAGCTTGAGCTGGGTGTTCTCTCCTTTTTTCCTCTTCCAGGCCTTCTTTTCTTCCTACCTTGCCTCTTCCTCCCGTGTATTATGATTAATCTCTGCAATGAATGCAGAAAATTGTCCCACAGCCTTCTAAAAATCTGAGAGCTTCTGATCTCATCCTATTATTTCTGCAGAGAGCCTTGCCTCTGCTCTGAGAGAGGGCAATGGTAAGATCACCACCCTGCAGAAGGTCCCTCTGACTCTTAGTGACTAAAAGAGTGGGTGGGTGGCCCTGACATTTCTGCCAGGCCATTGCAATCACTGTCTGGCCCAATTAAATGATGGTCCTACCTGTGACTTGCTATTGACCCTCACTAACTGGTTTCCAAAGCAGTCTTCATGTGTGATATATATATATATTTACACTATTTTTAGGATTTTTTTTAAGCACAGGTTTGGATTTACAGAATAATTGAACAGGTAGCACACAGAGTTCCATATACCCACCTCCCCGACCCCCTCACTCCCAGCACAGTTTCCCCTATTAATATTTTGCATTAGTGTGGTACAGTTGTTAAAACTAATCCACTGATATTAATGCATGATTAATTGTTAGGTAAAGTCCATAGTTTACATTAGGGTTCACTCTGTGTGTTGTACAGTTCTATGGGTTTTGAAAAATGCATAATGATGTGTAGTCACCATTACACTCTCATACAGAACAGTTTGACTGCCCCGAACCCCTTGGTGCTTCACTTATTCAAGAAATTAAAAGGATGGTAACATTTTGTGACATGTGAAGGTTATGTGAAATTCAAATTGCTGTGTCTATCAATAAAGTTTTCTTGGGCCTCAGTCACACCCATTTATTTGTTTACACATTGTCTGTGACTGCTTTCACTCTACAACAGAACTGAGTAGTTGCAACAGGGACCACCTGGCCTCCAAAACTGAAAATATTTACTATTTGGCCATTGACAGAAAAAGTTTGCTGACCCTCAGTCTAGACTGTAAGTTCTGGAAAGTTCCAGTTGCCATCTCTCAGCACTTATGGAGGGGATTTGAACATAGCAGGTTTCTACTCTAACCTGATTGATTGAAGATACTGTGTCCTCTGTGAAATGTTAGCAATTATTGCCATAGCCAACTTCCTCCTGGGGTCCTAGATCCCTTCTACCATTTTGCTGATGGGTCTTTATCACTTGTGATTTGATTTTTAAAAAGTGAATCTCTGACCAGAGGGGTACAGTTCATATGTTCATAAATCATAAAACTGTGGATCAAAGAATTCATTCATTTGTTCATACATTGTTCCTCCCTCCCTCCAACAAACATTAATTTAGCATTGGTTTTTTTTTTTTTACTGTTACTTATGATTTATTTTATTTAATTGAAAATGTTTTCATTTCAGTTAGTAATTTCTGTAAAGTAGCATTCCTTAAATAAGTTCCCAAAAATAATATTGGAGTTTTGAACATCACATTTAATTCAGCTAAAAAAAATTATTCTAAAACTGTCATGATAAAAAAGGTTAAAAAATTTCTCTGCTTATTCTAGTCCTAAATTTCTTTTCCAAAATTTTAATAGAAAGGAAATTTTAAGACACAAATAGTTATCAGGCAGATATGTATGTTGTAATTTAGCATCCTTAACCAAACAATAAACACCTTTAGAAAAAGTGAAATTGATTTATCATTTACTCTGTGCTATATTCTTCTCCCTATACATCTTTAATAGCAGTCACAAATTCTATCTTGATGACTAATCTTTTCTAACCTAAATAGTGCTGACTCAGCATTTCACTTCTACTTTACTTCTAGCATCCAATTTAGATGTCTCAACACTAAAGTTAATAATTTGTTTTATCAAAAATTTGTTTCAAGAACAAAATTTCCATAAATTATTCTCTAACAAGACAAAGCAGAACCTTTAATTGTAGAACACAAATGGAAAATAATATACAAGAAAGTTTATCTCTTCAACTTGAAAGCTAATACCTGGGTGTTAGAAAAATAAGTCTAAGATAAATAAATTTTACTATAAGTATTTTTTCTACACAGTGTCAAGATTTCTATTTTAAATGATATGTTACTTATTATATTGTCATCTGAAAAAAGGAGTTCCTAAGAAGCCTTTAGTAAAGTTTCACGCTGAGTATATACTTTGTTCCTGTATGTTTTAGTTTGAACTGATCCAGAATTACTCATTTGGTAAACATAAAGTCTGTAAGAAGAAAGACAAAAATACTAAATCACAATCTTTATCAAGTAATTGAAAGTTTTCAACAATATCTGTAAATGTATTCTTATAAACCTGTACTCCTGATAGTACTAACCTGTAGTATGATCACAACAAGCATACAAATTTTCCTGTTTTCTGGGACATTTTCAATGCACTGAAAGTTAGCTACATTTAAAATCATTATGAAACAAAAAACATGTCAAATAGCATCATATTCTAAACGGCAATTGAGCATTTTATTTATAGTTTCTGTAGCAAAAACTAAACCTAAAAAAATGTGTATCCAATGTGATACATTTTCACTGTTTAAAGAGTATCCTGAATATGGAATTTTAAAAAGTAATTAAACTAGGCAGAAGCAGTGAATCTATGAAAAAATTAAAAATCATTACTGCTAGAACTGATATTATTAAGTGCACACTCAAAGGACTCAAGTCTTGGATGGAGGAAAAGAAAGTAAGCCTTTCATATATTCTGATTTATCCAGGGTGAAAACTAGTTATATTGTAAAGGGATAAAGAGTTATACAATCCTCAGAAAAAATGGAAGGGATTTGTAAGAAAGATAAAATTCAGACTTCGTAAAAATTGTAAAATAGTAGGGGAAACTCTTGAAGCTAAATACTCTATCATTCAAGAACCATCTCTTTCAGAATGTTTCTGGTGACCTCTTCAAGATAAATTTTTAAAAATACAATAAAAGATAATAGTATCACTTGTTCATGGGTGAAAACACAAGCCCAACACTGCATATAATGCAGATCATAAAGTTTCATTATTCAGTTTACTTAAGGTTGTAAAAAAATTAGACTTTTTGCCTGTTTTCATATTTATGCTATCATCCAATTTCTGAGGATTACAGAATCCCTTGTCAATTGGCTCCTGGGTGGTGAGGTCAGTAGGATGCATTGGCAGAAGGGGGCAGAAGCCAAGATATTTTTGCCTCTCCAGATTTGCCTTGGGTGGCACTTCTGGCAGTGGCTGTCTCCTTTGAGTCTCAGCTTCTGCAAGATTGCCTCTCGTGTTGTGGTCCCACTCTGACTGGCAGCTCCCACTGTAGTTCTAGCTCCAGCCAGACTGTTCCATTAGGAGTTCTGAGAATGCCATCTTCTCCTGTTGTCCATCAGGGCCCACAGATGGAGCAGTATCCTGCTGTTGCTAATCATAGGATTGCCTCACCATCTCATGTTTGGCCTCCAAGCTCTTTCATCTTTTGTATAACCAATTCCTTGTATTAAGTTCCCTCTGTTGAAAGATTTACAGTTGTTTCTGTTCCCTAATTGGATTGACTTGACTGATAATACAATTAAGTACTCAAGTTTCAAGAGCTTAGTACAATACAGATTTACTTTTTGTGTGCTTAAAGTCCAATCAGGTGTTCATTGGGCAGCCTTCTCCATGATTCAGGGCCCAGGATCCTTCTCCTTGTGACGCTGCCTTTCTCTATGGTCTTGGAGCCCTGTCTTGATTGCTCTGATAGCAGAGGGGAGAGTGTAAGGATCACACTTGGGAGGGCTTTGTGGGCCAATCCTGGAAGTGGTGCATAATGCTTCTGTTCACATTCCGTTGGCCAGAACTTTGAGGGAGGCCGACCAATGTAATCTCGCTGGCGGTCCAGGAGGAGGTGGCAGGTCAGGTGTCAGGGGCAGCTTGTCAGTCTTCACTATGTTGGGATCCTGAGAAGACTACCTGAATCTCTGTCAGGTCAGTCTGTGTGTGCAGAGATTGCTCTCCACTCCTCACCTCTCCCATTTGCTCTTTTCGTCTTGCCTTCGTTCGTATACTTGAAAGATACTTACTGAAATCTTGTACAAGGTGATGCCTACTCTCTGGGAGTAGGAATAAGTGCGTATGAATTTGTCCTGAACCCACCAGTCAGACCAAAACATGCCTCCTGAGGTCTGAGAAATTGGTACTTGAAACTAGCATGGGCAAAGTGGTGATACCTAAGACATCCCTTCATATACTCCACTAATGAGGGTAAGAAATGCTCCCCTGCGCATTGGTGTGGTGCACGCTTTGCCATTCAGAGTGGATTCCCTCAATCAGCAGCATCAGCAACATCCAGGAGCTTGCCAAAAATGCAGAATTTCAGGCTCCAGCCCAGCTTTACTGAATCAGAACCTGCCATTTAACAAGATCCCCAGGTGATTTGTGCGCACATTAAAGTTTGGGAAGCACTAGTGTAATTCATAAAGTTAAGACTTTGCTCAGCTGGTATCACAGGCTTTCTACATGGGGCTTTTCAATGTAGGACACGCTAATGTGCTTCTCTGCTCAGGGAAATCTTGTCTGAGCTCATGGAGTGGGTTCATCCTACTTTACCTCTTCCACAAGCTAAGAAATTGGACAGATGGAACATATTCTTGGTATTTTTAACAAAGACAAAAGAGAAGGATGAGAGAGAAAAAGAGAAAGAAAGAGGGAAGGAAGGAAGAAAGGAAGGAAGGAAGGAAGCCAGCCAAGTTCATCTAGCCAGAGTGGGCTCTGGGCCAGAAATTCCCAGACTGCCCAGAGATGGAACTCACTGAGTAGCCACTCAGCTCTGAGATCACCCCTTCCCATAAATCTGGTGTGGGCCTTGGCCCTCACACATAAGTAACTTAAAACTGTCTATCTCTTGTTGTAGATTTGAGCTGTGGGCAATGGGCCGATTCTTAGCCATCCATGAAACAGTCTGTTTCTGATTTTAATTTCTTCCTGCCTCTTCTGCCTGCATGCAAATTCCTATTTTTCTTTAAACTCAGCTCAAATGCCAATTCTCCTGTGATTGCCTGAGTTCAAAGCTCACCCCAGGCCTTCAATACCCTTCTAGACTGACACTCTGGGGCATGAAGCTCTGATAACTCTTCCACTGCCGGCCTTCTCTTCTTTTCATAATCCAGGCTGGCCTCTTACCCTCTCCCCCCTTCTCAGGGAGGAAGGTGCCAACCAGATTATCAGATTAAGGCATCACTCTTAGGTGCTATGGGGAGAGTATAAGAGGGGGGTTCAGATAACAACAAAGGTGTTTTACCAGAGGCCTTCTGGAGTCCTTAATGAAGTCCAGTAAGTACTTGAAGGAAGGCTTGAGAAGCAACGGGAAGAGAAGCAAATAATTCCTTTCTTGCGCTCCTGGGCAGCCACATTCTCTGCCTGAGTGCCACGCTTTGTAATGTGCAAAATCAATTTGGCAAAGACGGGATTCTTTCCAAGCCTAGCCTCCCCCAGACAACACAGGGCAATAGTACATTTATCCTATGGCTGTGTGCATGAAGGGTGAGGAAGTTCTCTCAAAACTCGCTCTCAACTCAGGGGAAGAGGGAAGGAAGAGGCAGCTGTGTGTATGTGGTGTGCATCAGATGTGTGTTCCACATCTTATGGACTCAGGCAGAAGGACCAATGAGCTTATATATTTTGAGAAAGATTCTTTGGTATTTCTAATTCATTTACCTGTTGATGACTGCCCTAAAGTATAATCAAATCGGTTTCTCTCGTTCATTCATTCATTCATACAGCAAATGTATCATGCTGCGCTGCACATGCAGAGATGAATAAAACAGTCCCTATCCTGTAGGTGCTTACAGTCCTGCTTGCTTCAACCTTACCCATTTATGAATTTGCCCAAGTCTTGCCTGTCCTGCTTCTACCCAACTCCTACCCAGGGAGGACTTGGCAGCACGCACCCGCCCCCTTTTAAATTAATAGACTTTATTTTTTTTTAGCAGTTTTAGGTTAACAGAAAAATTGAGCAGGAAGTATAGAGATCCCATATGCTCCTTCACTCTCTACCCAGTTCCTCCTGCTATTAACATCTTGCGTTAGTGTGGTACATTTGTTATAAGTGATGAGTCAATATTGATGCATTGTTATTAACTAAAGTCCACAGTTTACATTAGGGTTCATTCTTTGTTCTGCACATTCTATGGGTTTGTCAAATGTATAAGGTAGGCACCATTACAGGAGCACACAGAATGTTTTGCTGCCCTAAATATCTGTTGGAGCCCCTTTGTTCTCTGGCTCTGCCTCCATGCCTCCCATGCACACTCAACAATAAAATAAGGTTATACTCAGTTGGATTGAAATCAAAGTCCAGCATATATGTAGGTTACCTTGCCCCACCCCAGGATCTTGGCTGATTTATCACCCAGACACCACTAAATCTTCACCGAACTCAACAAGAAATCCACCCTGTCTACCCAGTGGAAAGATCCAATAGGAGATGAGAAACTGTGTCCAGGTTCAGAAAGTTACAAAGAATCTAGCCCACTAATAAGACAATTTAATTCCCTGCTGAGTTGCCTCAGGGAATTTCCCAAGAAATGCCAGGATTTTAGAAATGGTTTTTCTTTAATCTTTGTGACTCATTCTTCCTGAACGAGCCCAAGTCCTTTAATGGAGCATTTTGCGATGATAGTTTTAGTGGTGCTACGACGGGGCCAGTTTGGTGAGCACCAGTTTGGTGAGCACCAAAGCCAAGCCGAGACCTCAACCTGTCTTAGAAGCTGCGTGTTTACCAGGCCCCACTCACTGCTGCACGTTGGACACTGGGAAACCTGTGGACCCTAACCATGTATTTTACTTATTTTTATCTTTAAAATTATTGCTCCAGGAAGGCAGCAGCAGGGTGGACAGCAGTCATTTCAGTTTGCAAGATTGTATCTGAATTTGCTGGCAACAGGTTCTTCTGGGGGTAGGAGGGTGAAGCCCCTCCTTAGACAGGCACTGGTCTTTGGAAGGTAATGATAAAGTGAGATTCCCTGTGGTCTGCAGGGCCACTCCTGGTGGCAGTCAAGGAGGCCAGCACTGTCCTTGGTTCTCTTCCAAGAGCTCTTGTGGTGATGCTCCTTCCCCATTCCAGATCCCAGTGATCTGGAATCCCATTTGATCCCTTCCGGGTTCCTCTGCTATGCACCCCCCCCCCCCCGGCAGTAGGTACTGCCCCTGTCATGGAACTTGTCATACCGATTGCAACTGTCCCCTTACATGTCTGCTGGATGATAAGCTCCTTAATTACTCACTGATGTCTTTTCAGCCCTTACAACAATGCTGGGCAAAGAATACAGGTTAGTTGAATAAATAAATGGGCTGAATGGTCATGGTAGCTCTTTACCTCCATCATTTGCACCTCTGTGTTGTAAAACAGAAGTCTCAACACTATTCTCCCTTCTTCCCTCTTCAGCGTGTGCTCATTCGAGTTGGTCTCCAAGTCCTATCAATTTTAATCCTAAAACATGTCTGAAAACCTCTTCATTTTTTTGTTTCTACCTAGGTTGAGACTCTGATGATCTTTTGTCAGGGTTGCCGGATAAAATACAGGATACCCAGTTACACTTTAATTTCAGAAAAACAGCAAATAATTTTTTAGTATAAGTATGAACCAAATATTGAATGGGACATACTTATGCTAAAAATGATTTGTTGTTTACTGGATTTCAAATGTAATTGAATGGTCCTGTATTAAAAAAAATTGTTGTGATAAAATATACATAACATAAAATTTGCTTTTTAAACCATTTTTAAGTGTACACTTCAGTGGCATTAAGTACATTCACAACGTTGTCCAACCATCAGCACTATCCATTTCCAGAACTCTTTCCATCAACCCAAACAGAAATTCTGTACCCGTTAAAAAATAACTTCTCACTCTCCTCTGTCTGCATCCTCTACTAACACTTGTTATGTTTTCTGTCTTTATGAATTTGCCTCTTCCAGGTACCTTGTATAAGTGGAGTGATACAATATTTGTCCTTTTGTGTCTGGCTGATTTCACTTAGCATAATGTTTTCAAGGTTCGTTCATTAAAGGTTGAATAATAAGTATCCCATTATAAATGTATACATCACACTTTGTTTATCCATTTATCTTGTTCATGGACATTTGAGTAGTTTCCACATTTTGGCTGTTGTGAGTGATGCTGCTTTGAGCATTGGTATTCAAAGTATTTGGTTGAGTTCCTGCTTTCAATCCTTTTGGGTATATTCCTAGAAGTAGAATTACCAGATCACATGGTAATTCTACGTTTAACTTTTTGAGGAACTGCCAAACTTTTCCATAGCAGCTGCCCGTTTTATCTTCCCACCAGCGATGCACACGGGTCCTAATTTCTCCATATCCTCACCAACACTTGTTATAATATTTTCCTTTTTTATTTTTTAATAATAGCCATCCTAATGGGTGCGAAGTAGTATCTCATTTGCATTTTCCCAATGATCAGTAATGTTGAACTTATTTTCATGTGATTATTGGACATTTATATACTTCTTTAGAGAAATGTCTATTCAAGTCTTTTGCTCATTTTTAAATTGGGTTTTTTGTTGTTGTTTAGTTATAGGAGTTCTTTATATATTTGGGAACTGATCCCTTATTTGATATATGATTTGCAAATATTTTCTCCCATTGTATGGGTTGTCTTTTCAGGGGTTCTGTATTTTTATTTGCTAAATCTGGAAACTCTGTGTGTGAGTCCCTCTATACCTGTGGTTCTCAATCAGGGGTGATTTTGTCCCATAGGGACATTTGGGGAGGGGTGCTACTGGCATCTAGTTGATAGAGGCCAGAAATGCTGCTAAACATCTCGCAATGCATGAGACCGGCCCCCTGCCACCCAACAAAACACTATGCGGTCCAAAATGTTAGTGGTGCTGAGGCTGATAAATTTTGCAGATTGCTGCTTTTCAGCTTGTCACCTTCCAGGATACTTGCAAGTGGCAGCTCCTGTGATGACACTGGCCTTGGAGCTTCTCTCAGGGTCCTCTGAGACTCAGTTCTGCTGCTATTAGTAGAGAAGGGGAGACTGTAGCAATGGCAGGAACTGGATCACAATGAGGAGTATTTAGAAAAATGCTTGTTCCATGGAGATGTGATAGCTGTGAATTTACTTCCTCAACTCTTAGGGACCACATCACACCCTACTTTTACTATGAAGCATCCCAGACAAAAGAAGTATTTATTGAGCATCTAGACTATGTACTAGGTACTGTCCTAGGCTCTTTGACAACATAATCTAATTTAATCCTCATAATGATATTAGGAAGTAGGTTCCCTTTTATACATGAAGAAATTAAGGTTTAGAAAGGTTGTACCTTTCTTAAGTGCTTCCTAGGTTGGATTGTATTTTTTGGTCACCTGTATATCCCCTACGCCTAGCTCATAGATTGAAGAAGAGTAGAAAAATAACACATATTTGTCAAATAGGTGAAAACACAGCAGCAAAGTGAAGGAGCTAGGGCTTGCCTTCCCAGTTCAATTGCAGGATCTCTGAGATCTGGGATAATTTGCTGTCATTTCTTTATAGTACTTTGAGTGCCTAGCGTACTGCTAAGACTATAATGGGTGTTCCATAAATACTTGGTTCTTTGAACTGAAGTGAATCAAGTATCATTTTTGGAGCAAATACGACTCCATGGAACCTGAATGTTTGTCTTGTGTGGGGCTTCCGTGGATTCACAGAATCTCACAGCTAGATGAGACCTGGGAAGTTATCTAGTTCAACATTCAGCCCAATGGCAGGATACCCTCTCTAGAAGTGGTTCTCAAAATATGGTCCCTGGGAACTTGAATTCCCAGGTTAGAATGCAGATTATCTGGCCTCACCCTAGACCTACTGAATCAGGAGCTCTGGGATGGAGCTCAGCAATCTGTGTTTAACAAATTTCTAGGTGTTTGTGATGCAGTGAAAGTTTGAGAACTACTGCTGTGCAGCAATCCTGATGGTATATCTGCTTTTTCTTGTGAATGCCAGGGATGGGATTTCACCATATTACCAGATTGTCCACTCCATTTTCAGGAAATTTTAATTGTTGGAATGTTTCTACTCATTTTTGAGCCCAAATATGCAGCAGTCCCTAATCATTGGCCTGCTTCTATATTCTGGAGTTAGATAGAATGATGATTAATATACTAGAATTCTTTATGTATAGATGAAGATAGGCATTACTTAGGAAATACAAATCTGGTATTAGAGAGATGGGGGGTGGGTGGGCAGCAATAGCTTAGGTTGCAGCCAATCATGGATGATTTGGAAATTGGTCCCTGAGGACTGCCTGGGACCAGACCACAGACAGGTAAATTGCTGGCCTTATAACCTTTCCTTCTCATCCTCTTCCACTTGACTCAGGTCAAGTTCAAGCAGCCCAGAGAAGCTTATCTTGATGCTCTTTGTCTCTTGTTTTTATAGAATCTTATCTTCTTAATGCTGAAAAAAATCTTAGGGCCCATCTAGTTCATTTTATAAATATAAAGCAGATGCTCAGGTTACCAAACTAGCACTCAATCTGGGGATATCTGGTCCAAATCTGTTTTATTTATGACTATGAAGGCCATCACTTATTAACAAGATTATTTGTAACAGCTTTATTAAGATATAATTCACATACTATACAGTTCACTAATTTAAAGTGTACTATTCAGTGTTTCTTGGCATATTATACTATTAACTTTTAAAAATTTTTGGTAAATATATATAACAAAATTTGCCATTTTAACCATTTTTAAGTGTACAGTTTAGTGACATTAATTACATTTACAATGTTATGCAGCCATCATCACTTTTTTTCATCATACTAAACAGAAATTCTATAACCATTAAGCAATAACTCCCCATTTCCTTTCCCTTAAGCCCTGGTAACCTCTAATGTAATTTCCGTGTCTGTGAATTTGCCTATTCTAGATATATCATATAAGTGGAATCATATAAGATTTGTCCTTTTGTGTCTGGCTTATTCACTTGGCATAATTTTTTTTTTGGTCTTTTTTTTTTCTTTTATTTATTTATTTTTTTAATTTCAGAATATCATGGGGGTACAACACTTTGGCCATACGCATTGCCCCTGTTCTGCCCGTGTCAGAGCCACAATCGTGGTCATCCCCCAAACTGTGCTCCCCACATCCATTCAGTGAGAGTTTTTCCCATCCCTTCCACCCCCCTCCCGCCCGCCTGCCCTCAGATGAATGTTATTGCCCTGTGTGATATAAGTGTTCATCAGTTAGTACCAGTTTGATGGTGAGTACCAGTGGTGCTTATTTTTCCAATCCTGTGACACTTCGCTTCGAAGAATGGGTTCTAGCTCCAACCAGGATAATACCAGGATAATACCAGATGTGTTAATTCACTATTGTTCCTTATTGCTGAGTAATACTCCATGGTATACATATACCACATTTTATTGATCCACTCGTGTATTGATGGGCACCTGGGTTGTTTCCACATCTTTGCAATTGTGAATTGTGCTGCTATGAACATTTGTGAGCAGATGTCTTTATTATAAAATGTCTTTTTTTCCTTTGGATAAATACCCAGTAGTGGGATTGCTGGGTCAAATGGTAATTCTACTTTTAATTCTTTGAGGTATCTCCATATTCTTTTCCATAGAGGTTGTACTAATTTGCAGTCCCACCAGCAGTGTATGAGTGTTCCTATCTGTCCACATCCCCGCCAACATTTATTGTTTGGGGATTTTTTGATATGAGCCAATCTCACTGTAGTTAAGTGATATCTCATTGTGGTTTTGATTTGCATTTCCCTGATGATTAGAGACATTGAGCACTTTTTTATATGTTTGCTGGCCATTATTCTGTCTTCTTTTGAAAAGTTTCTGTTCATGTCCTTTGCCCATTTTTTAATAGGGTTGTTTGATTTTTTCTTGTTGATTTTCCTAAGTTCTGTATGGATTCTGGTTATCAGCCCTTTATCAGAGGTGTAGCATGCAAATATTTTCTCCCATTCTGTAGGTTGTCTGTTCACTCTAGTGATAGTTTCCTTGGCTGTGCAGAAGCTTTTCAATTTGATCAGGTCCCATGTATTTGTTTTTGTTGCTGCTGTGATTGCTTTGGGGGTCTTCTTCATAAATTCTTTGCCTAGGCCAATGTCCATAAGAGTTTTTCCAACGTTTTCTTCAAGAATTCTTACTTGGCATAATATTTTAAGGGTTTATCCATGTTGCAACATGTATCAAAACTTAATTTTTAGTGGCTGAATAATATTCCACTGTGTGTAGATACCACATTTTGTTTTTTCATTCATCTGTTTATGGACACTTGGATTGTTTATACCCTTTGGCTACTATGAATAATGCTGCAATGAACATTGGCATACAAGTATCTGAATTCCTGCTTTCAATTTCTTTGGTTATATGCCTAGGAGTGGAAATTAACAAGATTTTATTCAAATATTTTCATTTTAAATCAGGAAACATTTCAGACATACAGAAAAATAGAGAAAATGACAAGCATTATTAATCCCTTATCAAGATAAAATAGAAAGAGGAGGTCAAACTATCCCTGTTTGCTGACAATATGATCTTGTATCTAGAAAACCATAAAGACTCCACCAAAAGACTCCTGGAATTGATAAATAAATTCAGCAAAGTATCAGGTTACAAAATCAATGTATACAAATCAGTAGTATTTCTATATACTAATAACAGTCAAGCAGAGAGTCAAATCAAGGACCCAATACCATTCAGAATAGCGACAAAGAAAACAAAATATCTAGGAATATACTTAAACAAGAAGGTGAAAGATCACTATAAGGAGAACTACAAAACACTGATGAAAGAAATCCCAGATGACATAAACAAATGGAAAAATATCCCCTGCTCATGGATTGGTAGAATCAACATCATTAAAATGTCCATACTGCCCAAAGTGATTTACAGATTCAATGCAATCCCCACCAAAATACCAGCATCACATTTCACAGGTCTAGAAAAAGATAATCCTAAGCTTCATTTGGAACCCAAAAAGAGCATGAATAGCCAAAGCAATCTTAAGCAAAAAGAACAAATCTGGAGGCATCACCTTACCAGACTTCAAACTATACTACAAGGCTATATTAACCAAAACAGCATGGTACTGGTATAAAAGTAGAGACACAGACCAATGGAACAGAATAGAGAACCCAGAAATAAAACCATCTACTTATAACCAACTTATATTTGACAAAGCAGACAACAACATACACTAGGGAAAGGAAGCTCCTTTCAATAAATGGTGCTGGGAAAATTGAATAGCCACATGTAGAAGACTGAAACAGGACCCCATCTCTCACCATGTACAAATATTAATTCAAGATGGATTAAAGACTTAAATGTAAGGCACGAAACCATAAAAATTTTAGAGAAAAACATAGGAAAGACTCTTCTAGACATCGGCATAGGCAAAGAATTTATGACTAAGACCCTAAAGGCAAATATAGCAACAGCAAAAATAAATAAATGTGTCTTAATTCAATTAAAAACTTCTGTACATCAAAGGAAATAATCAACAGAGTGAATAGACAACCAACAGAATGGGAGAAAATATTCACAAACTATACATCCAACAAAGGACTAATATCCAGAATCTACAAAGAACTCAAACAAATCAGCAAGCAAAAAACAAACAACCCCACCAAAAAGTGGGCAAAAGACATGAACAGAAGTTTTTTGAAAGAAGATAGACAAAAAAGATATGAAAAAATGCTCAATATCAGGGAAATGCAAATTAAAACTGCCAAGAGATACCACCTTACCCCATCAGAATGACCATTATTAAAAAGTTGAAAAACAACAGATGCTGGCATGGATGCAGGGAGAAAAGAACACTTATACACTGTTGGAGGGACTGCAAATTCGTACAACCTCTGTGGAAAACAGTATGGAGACTCCTTAAGAAATAAATGTAGACCTACCATTTGATCCAGCAATCCCACTGCTGGGTATCTACCCAAAGGAAATGAAGTCATTTTATCAAAAAGACTCCTGCACTCAAATGTTTATCACAGCACAATTCACAATAGCAAAGATGTGGAATCAAACTAAGTGTCCTTCAATTCATGAGTGGATAAACAAAATGTGTGTGTGTATATATGTATACATATATACACACACACACACACACACCCATGGAATACTACTCAGCCACAAAAAGGAATGAAATAATGTCATTTGCAGCAATGAGGAGGGAACTGGAGACGATTATCCCAAGTGAAGTATCTTAGGAATGGAAAACCAAACACCATATGTTCTCACTAATATGTGGGAACTAATAGGTGGGTACTCAAGGGCACATAGTAACATAAAGGACATGAGAAACCAAGAAGGGGGGAAGGTGAGAAGGGGTATGTGGGATAAAAACTTACTTATTAAGTACAGTGAACACTATTCTGATGACGGGCACACCAAAAGCCCTGACTTAAGCATTATATAAGGTATCCATGTAACAAAAACACTTGTTCCCCCTAAATTAATATTTTGTAATAAAAAATTTAAAAAAGATAAAATAGATATTAATAGTTTGCCATACAGTTGTTCCCCCTTATTTGCAGAGGATACGTTCCAAGACCTCAATGCCTGAAACTGTAGATAGTATCTACATATACTGTGATTTTTCCTACAAGTACATACCTAAAATTAAGCTTAATTTATAAATTAGATACAGGAAGAGATTATCAACAATAACTGACTTCCCTATTCACTCAACTCCATTTCCCAAGATTCTCCTGTCAGCTCCCTCTTTCTTTTATATCCTTGTGGTCTTCCTTTCCCCTATTTCCCTTCCAAAATACATTCTCCATTCCATTCCCTCCGCAGCTATTGGAAAAGCATAAAATAGGTGTTGTCTAGAAACAAGTGATCTTCTGCCAATAAGATATTTCATAATAGGAGTCTGATATTATTTAATCTGACAAAAAATAAATCTCTTCCCAGCAGAATTTTAATGATATTATAATTTTATTTATTGCCATGGGTTTTATTTTCACAAACACCAAATTTATAGAAATTCACCAACAAATAACTTTCATTGTAGGAAATAACTTTCATTGTATGGTAATTTGAATATCTCAAAATACGTGCCTGGTTACCACAAGAAAACTCTAAGATGGATAAATCTGGAGGACTTTATACTAAATGAAATAAGCCAGTCATAGAAGGAGAAATAATGCATGACCTTGCTTATATGAGCTATCAAAACAGTCAAACTCGTAGAAACAGAGAGTAGAATGGTGGTTGCTAGGGGCTAGGGGAAAAGGGAAATAGAAAGTGCTGTTCAATGGGTATAAAGTTTCAAATATACAAGATTATTGAAGAAGTTCTAGAGATCTGCTGTACAATATGTGCCTATAGTTAACCACACTGTATTAGGCACTTAAAAATTTGTTAAGAGAGTAGATCTCATGTTAAGTGTTCTTATTACAGTTAACAAAATAAAGACCAAGGGGAATCGAAAACGAATATATCCATCCCTCTTTCTCTGAGTAGACCTTGGCTAGATGGGAGGCATGCAGGTGGAACTGCAGGCAATAACATCCAAATTGTATCAGGGGGAAAAAAAAAGAAAAAAGAAAACTCCCGTTGTCACTCCCACCCCATTCTGTGGATGGGACAATGAGGAAAAGAGACTCCTGTGTTGGTCCAATGTTTTAAGCAGAGGCCAAAGGGCCGTATGCGAGAGATGCTGGAGCAGGTTTGCTGCATTGGGTGGAACATTTGATCAAAAGATCCTGTCGGTCCAGATCCCTGCAGTTGGTTTCCATGAAGACACATTAATGAAAGCACTACTTACACAGGCATGGGCAGCATAGGAAACAAAACAGAGCTGTTGGGGCAAAGCAAGAGGCAGTTACCTTTGTTACAGCCAAAGGGACAGAGGAGAGAAAAGAATTACTGGAGCCCAGCGAGAGCTGGGACGGGGCAGGAAGGTCACCTGGAGACAGCCGTAAGTCATGGAGGAACACTGCTACTGGCAGAGACAAGGCGCCGAAGGAGGGAGTGATGAGGATCCACCTGTCTTTCCTGCCACTAGCCAGGCCCAGTAGGAAGGCGGCCGGCAAGGGAGCCTGGGAGCAGGAGCGCAGAGGCATCAACCTTTGGGGCTCAGAGCAGGGTAGGGAGAGTGGAGAATGGATTTGGGGGGCAAGCCGAGAATGACCAGCCCCACCCTCTAAGAGTCTCTCTAACTCTTAAGTTTTAAGGACTCTACATTTCAAAACAAAGAATTTATCCTTAGTTTTCAAGCTTAGAATGAGGCCAGGCATATTTTGCTAACCATATTGGAGTTTGATAAAAGTTATGACCATAGGGCTAAGTGGATTTAGAGTCATTTTGTGATTTAGCCTCATTCCTATCTGTAAGCTTATGATAAAGTCATAATTCAAGTCTCAGAAAGAACAGAGGCTCTAGAACCACAAATATCAACCACATATGTCATTTTAAGGTTTCTAGTAGTCACATTAAATAAATAAAAAGAAACAGGTAAAGTTAATTTTATTAGTATTTTTTCTTTAACATAATATAGCTAAAATATTATTTCAATATATAATCAATGTCAGATTATCAAGATATTTTATATTCCCTTTTTCATACTGGGCCTTTAAATTTTACACTTACAGCCCATCTCAGTTCAGACTGGCCACATTTCCAGTGCTCCAGAGCCACATGTGGCCAGTGGCTACCGTATTGGACAGAGCAGCTCTCCATCCTGCCTTTTCTAGATTCCGCAGAGGAGCTATGGGCAAGATTCTATGAAATTAGAGCTCAGACCTCAGACATTTCCCAGCCACTTTTTTGGCTTGCTTTAATAAACTTTTTATTGAAGTATAACACACAGGCAGAGAAGAGCACAAATCATGGGTGTGCAACTTGGATTTTCACACATGTACCTGTGTAATGAGCTCTAAGATGAAGAAACAGAAAATTCCTCACAGCCCAGAAGGGTCCCTCATGCTCACTACTGGTCACTTCCCTCCTCCTCCCACCAGGGTAACCACCACCCTGTCTCCTCACACCATAGATTCGTTTTGCCTGTTTTTGAGCCGTATGTAGTGAGAACTTACATTCCGTTTTGTTTCTGACTTTTCTGTGCTGAATGTTATGCTTGTTGCTGTGTATGTTCTATTGCCGTGCCGCATTTCATTATATGACTACCTCTGTCTTTATATCCACTGTGTATAGTTCAAGAGCATTTGGGTTGTTTCTGGTATGCTGTGAATATTCTTACATGTGACTTTTGGGGACAGAGGTGTGCGTTTCCGTTGGGTGTATCTTGATTGCTTTCCTCATGCAAGAAATGGAGCTTCGCCACTGTCTGTTCTTTTCTCTTTTCTCTCAGGGTTTAAAACTGCAGAGTTAGTCTTCATTAAAGTGACGGCAGCAACACGCATCACTGTTTTTGTAGAAAGTGATTATTTCTTTCATGTCTTGTATCTTTTCTTTCTGTTTTATAAGTGATCAACTTTTTTGAAATTTACTGATTTTTATTTAAAAGGAACTGCTGACAAAGATTAATGGTAATAATCTGAATAAGTAGAAAAAATATAGTCAACAATACTGGAACACTACAAAAATAATTCCAGGACATAGGTTTATTCAACAGAACAAAGCCTCTTAGGTGCTGTCACTGATGCGAAAATTGACTGCTTCTTACTTTTTTAAATACACAATGGTATGATTAACAATATTCAATCAGTTCTCTTCTTTCCTGAATATATAAAAAATAAAATACCAATTAAAAATTAACATATCTTTTCTTTAAATGTTTCTTACAGATGCAATTTCAATATTTTCATTCAATAGTGGTGTGATTTAAGAGATTTTTTCATTCACACATTAAGCAACAATCCGCAAAAAGGGAACTCATAGTCTGTAGACTTATAATGCAAATAAAGAGTTCAGAAATGTAGCAACTGGCCAGGGCTTGTTGCTCACACCTGTAATCCTGGCACTCTGGGAGGCTGAGGCAGGAGGACTGCTTGAGCTCAGGAGTTTGAGACCAGCCTGAGCAAGAGTGAGACCCTGTCTCTACTAAAAATAGAAAAAATTAGCCAGGTGTTGTGGTGCTCACATGTAGTCCCAGGTACTTGGGAGGCTGAGGCAGGAGGATCGCTTGAGCCCAGGATTTGGAGGTTGCAGTGATCTTTGATGACGCCACTGCACTCTACATGGGGCGACAGAGTGAGACTCTGTCTCAAAAAAAAAAAAAAAAGAAAGAAAGAAATGCAGCAACTGACATTTCTAAAATACAAAACAGATAAAATTCTTAGAAGGTACACGCAAAAGGCTCTACTAAGCAGATGGACACAAAACTAGAACATTTGATAATTTTACTGGCGATGTCAATGGAACTCCAGATGTTTCCAAATGAACTTGAACTCTCATCTTAGGCTTTGTATTTTGCTTTTCCAGTTTCGCTAATGACACAAACATGGTTCAAACTCCTGAAGTATTCATTATACTCAAGGGTATATCTAAAACCAACTTGTCTGGAATTTCAAATCCAACCAAGTCTGGCTTATATCCAATACTTTGAGCAAGCTGGTGACCTTGACCATTTTTGGATTATACTGCATGAGCAAGGAACCCAAGGCTTGCATCGTTTTGCCGATGTCACTTATATCCTCAACAGTCAAGACATTCTTTCCAGTGAAAGTTGGGAGAGTATTGCCACCACTTACCCAAGGCCCCTGTTGACTGGTTATTGCAGTGGCTCTTCAGTCTGATAAAACCTACCGTCATTGGAATGGATCTGTCATTATTTCTAGTCAGTGCTTTGAGGTAATCCAGCAGGTCAACAAAAAATTTACAGCCCCCCTGTAGCACACAGAGGGCTACAATGTAAGGGGCTCCTGTCTCCTTCACACATCTTGAGCAAGACATTTTGTCCCGTCCGTAATTAGTCCATGAGTGAATAAACACCTTTTCCAATTTTTGGCATAATGATTAGGTATAAAAAATAAATCTAGATCATAACCTGGTTCATCATCACTAATCATGATGCTGAGGCTGGGGGTCACCATAATGGCCTTTTATTTCTTATTTTTGTATAATATCTACTGGCAGTTTTTATTCTTTTGTTTGTTTGTTTTTGGGTTTTTTTTGTTTTTTAATCTTTTTTGTTTTTTATTTTATTTATTTTTTTGTTTTTTTAGATTTTTTTGTTCTTTATTGGCAGTTTTTATAAGACTTCATTAAGTAGGATTGGTAATAATGGGTTAGTTCAATTTGGAATATTATAATGTAAATTTTAAAAATGCTTTCTTCATTAAGTAAAATAAAGACTTCTCTACGTAAGTATTGTTTACTTGGCTTGAAACATTTTAGCACCATTGCCTCAGGTTATGAAGTAAATCTTGGCTTCTCAGGCATCATTCAAAATGAATATAGATGGATAGAGCTTAACAGCTCTAGATGATTCCAGTGACCTGACTCTAACTACAATTTAGAGAGGAGAGCATTTTTACAACTTAGATCCTGATCTGATAATGAGTTCTTCTGTCTATCTGAACCCACGACATGGCCACAAGAGCCAGGAGGCTCTTTTAAAGTGTGGCTTGAGGTCCTTGTATGTATGGCTTTGGCCCTGGGTGCTTGGCATGCATATACCCATATTCCTAGCATTCTATTTTCTCCAAAAAAAGTTTTTTGAAAGTGGAGATTATGCCATTGGTAAGAGTAATTTCAACAGATTTCAGCCCATATTTAATGAACTCCTGCTGTGTGCCAGTCACTGCAATGGAGTGGGGGTGCAGAGATCATCAAGATCTCTCCACTGCCCGCATAGAACCCAAAGTTATCATTGCCCCTACAGGTGGGTAGAGACCAAAAAAAAAAAAATTTGCTGAAGAAAATGCTTCTCCCAGTAAGCAATGGTTCCAGGTTATCTCATGTGATCCTTTCAACAACCTGATGAGGTACAGTATTATTCCCATTTTACAACTGAAGAAACCCTGAGACACCCTTGATGCCAGGGGTTGTGTGTTAGTCCGTTTGCACTGCACTGCTACAAAGAAAATACCAGAGGCTGGGTAATTTATAAAGAAAAGAGGTTTATTCAGCTCACGATTCTGCAGGCTGTACAAGAAGCATGGCACCAGCATCTGCTTCTGGTGAGGGCCTCAGGGAGCTTCCAATTAAGGTGGAAGGTGAAGGGGGAGCAGGAGTGTCACATGGAGAGAGCATGAGCAAGAGCGGGGGAGGTGGTGCCAGGCTCTTTTAACAACCAGATCTGGTGTGAACTAATAAAGCAAGAACTTACTCATTATTGCAGGGAGGGCATCAAGCCATTCATGAGGGATCCATCCCCGTGACCCAAACACCTCCCACCAGCCCCCACCTCCAACACCTGGGATCAAATTTCAACATGAGATTTGGAGAGGCCAAACATCCAAACTGTATCAGGTTACAAGGTCAAATAACTCCAGGTATAGGGCAAGTAACAAAACTGACATAAGTAGGCCAGGTGTAAGATCACAGGAATTGGTGGGGATTGTAGAAAGCTGGAGCAAATATGCTTTACCTGAAGACACTCAAAGTCAAACCAACCAAAACAAATACAGCCTTGTAGGACAAACAAAACAAGACTGTAGGCCAGATGGGGCAGCCAGTTTCTGATGTTTGCTCTACTTTCTATCATCACAGCCATCCAAATTCTGAGGATGGGAACTTAAGGTTCCCTGACTCCTCCAGCTCTCATAGTTCTTACTTCTCCACCCTTGAAGAAAGAAATGGGGACAAAAACATCAAAATCATTTTAGATCAAGAGCTGGGCATGGTGGCTCACACTTGTAATCCCAGGGACTCAGGAGGCCAAAGCAGGAGGATTGCCTTGAGGCCAGGAGTTCAATACCATCCTGGGCAACATAGCAAAACCCCATCTCTAAAAAAAAAAAATGAAAAAAAAAATCAGCCAAGCATGCTGTTGTGCACCTGTAGTCCCAGCTTACTTGGGAGGCTGAGGCAGGAGGATTGCTTGAGACCAGGAGTTTGAGACTGCAGTGAGCTATGATTGTGCCACTGCACTCCACCTTGGGTGACAGAGCGAGACCCCCATCTCTAAAACAAAACAAGACAAAATAAAACCACTTTAGATCAGCAATAATGCCCTTCTCACTGCAATAGACTGTAAAGTATTTTATACAAGAACAGTGATCAAAATCATATAGCTTAGAATTTGAAAGATTCACTGATGCACTAGAACAGAAATTATGGAAATTCAAAATTGTATAAGAATTGAATAAGAAATAGTATTGCAATAGGGAAAAGAACCACTCTTCAATCAGTATTTTGGGGAAATTGGATATCAGTGGAGAAGAGAATGAACTCAGAACTGTACACTAGAAAAGATTCTTGATGAGTCAAAGAATGAACTATTTAAAAACAATCTGTCAAAACAGAGCTTGAAGTAAACAAATCAGCATAATGAAATACTGTCAAAGATTGTCAAATGACAGCTTGAATGTCAGGGTCACTGTGTTGGGTGACTCCAGGGGCACCATTCATGTACAGAAATCTGTGAGAGCTGTAAAATATATATTAAATCTGTGAGAGCTATAAAATACATATTAAAAAGAAAAGAAATAGATGGGGAAATTTTATATTTAAAGAAGTGTAAAGACTTGATAGAAACATACAATTTTTTCACTTTAAATGTAGTAAAAAATGAACAGATATTTTGTTGCTGATGGAAAAAACATAGTATCTCATCATATGATAAAATGTCCGTCCTTGCTAGTAATTAAAAACAGGTAAATAAAAACAGCTCATGTGGATGCCTCCAACAGCCCTGTCTCCTTTCTTCCTGTCATTATCCTGCTGTCGTTCAGGCATTCATCCGCCCTCGTGTGGCCATGTTGCCTTTGGAAGCGGGGACCATCTCAGTCTCCCAGGGACAAAAGGAAAGAACCAGTCTTCTTAAGGAAGTCACTAAGCTGTTGCACACTGTTCTTCAAAATTTACAATCTCCTTCTAAAGCAATAGAATTTATGTCTTGACATAGAGCCACCAGCTAAAGACAACATTTTCCAGGCTTTCTTTAAGTTAGGTCTGTGACGGTGAGACCCAAGGCAGCCATCTCAGAACACAAGAGGGTGGCAGAGGAAAATAGTCAAGTAATCTGGGTTTTGGATAACATACCAGCCCTGGGCTACCTACCCAAATGTTTTTATGAGAAAGAAATAAATTTTTACATGGTTTAAAAAAATAAATAAATAACAACTCAGAGGTACCACTATATCTCCATTAAAATAACAGAACCAGTGATAAAATCCAATGATGACAAGTCTGGGAAGAAATGTGTTGGCAAGAAATCGTGTATCAACCCAGTCCCTTTGGAGGTCATTGCAGTGGCTCTCCGGGGCTAGAAAGGTATTTATATGTTTTGACCAGACAATTCCTGCTGCTATGAGAAAACATTTCTTTTTTAATGCCAAAGATGTTTATAATAAAATTAATTAAAAAATACAAAGAAAAATGAATAATCATGTATATAGCTGTTAAAAATAATATAAATGACAAAAATATAAAGGAAAATGAATAAAATGAATATAAAAGAAAATATATAAATGAAAATATAAATGAATATAAAAGAAAAATAAATAATGAAAATATATAGCTGTTAAAAATTTACAAAAGTATGGTAACCTAATTCAGGTTTCTGGAAAAAAATTTACAGAAGTGAAGTGAATGATTACAATGTGAAATAGTGTTCCTTACTGACTACTGTGGTATAAATCTGTGTGTGTACGTTGATAGATGATAGAATTTTAAGTGATATAAAGCAGTAGTTCAGTTTGTAGAGCTCTTGCTGGTGACCAGGAGGTCTGCTCTTCTTGGATCAGAGAAAAAAAGACATTGTCATATATGCATAGATAAGTACACAGGTATTTTCAATGTGGTAAGAGCTACCAAAATAAATATAATAGCTAGAACGTAGGGAGTGATTAATATGTGACAAGCATTATTCTTAACACTTTATGTATATCTCTAGTAATTATCCTGATAAACCTGTGAGGTTGAAACGGTTATTATTCCATTTTACAGATGAGGAAACTAAGATATGTGAGGTCAGGTCCTGTGCCCAAGGTCACACGACTATGATGGAGATAAGCCTAAAATTCCCAGGAGCTCCAAGGGGGAGAAGGTAACTCAAGCTGGGAAGGACTGGAGGTGTTTCCAGAGACGGTGACACCTGCTCTGAGTCAGGCAGGCCAGGAAGTAGATGGGGCAAGTGCATTGCCAGCAGAGGAATCAGAAGAGTAAAGGCAAAGGGTTGAGAAACAGCATGATGATGCGTGTCCAAGGACCACCAGCAGATTATATTGCTGGAACATAAAGTTTCATGGGGAGAGTGGCAGATTTCAGATGCAGGCAGGGGTCAAATCAGTAAGGATGTACATGTCGTGCTGAAAACCCTGGACTTAGTTTTGTCAAGTTTGGCTTTAATGGTGGAAGGGAGAACTAGCATTTAGTGTTCACTACCGTGGGATAAGTCCTGTTTTAGCTGCTTGACATGGGTTATTTCAATAGATTTTCTTCTTTCTATAAAGTTTCCTTTGTTGATAAGAAATAGGGATCACAGGCTATTTCAATCAGGCAAAGATTCTATGTACAACCTATCCTATTTCATACTGACACTATGAAGAAGACGCTACCAGAATTAATGTTATAAAGAAGTACTGTTTTTAACGAGAAAGTGATGAGAATAATATCCATGCATTATTTATACTAGGAAAAGCTTTGTAAGTATTGTGTTTTTCACTTTAAAGTGACAGAGCTAATGAACCAGATACCGATTTATTAGAATCACAAATTATCTCAATCCTGTCCTATAATTCCATTTTAAGGAAAAATAAGCCAGTGAAGACATGGGGGGCACATAAGATAATGACTGTCACAACCAGGGCCAGCCCCAACATCACCCCTTGACACCCACAGGGCTGGAGTCGCTCGTCCCAGTCTTTGGTGGTAGAACAACTCAAGCCCAGCAGATCCTTGAAGCACCATCAAGGAGTCGCAGGGCCTGCTGCACCACGAGGCCTCACTTTCTGTTTCTTTCTAAAGAGCAGAAATGGAGCCCACTTTATTTTTTCTTTTTAGTTATACAACTTATACATGACTATATGTTTGTTGGAAAAATTCAAACAATATAATTTACCTTTGCTAGGTTTGTTAGACCAGCAGTTCTCAACCTTTTGAACTCTGAGCTTCTTTATACTCCTAAAAATTATTAAAGACCCCAAAGACCTTTAGTTTATGTGGGTTATATCTATTGTTATTTACCATGTAAGAAATTAAAATTGAGAAGTTTAAAAAATACTTATTCGTTCATTTTAAAAGAATAATAAATGTTAGCATAAACCCATTAAAAATTAACATAACATATATTTTAAAATAAAAATATGTTTTCCAAAAAAACATTTAGTGAGAAGAAGATTATACAGTTATGCAAACTTGTTCAATGACAGGCTTAATATTCTCACATCTGCTTCTGCCTTCAATCCCTTGTGATATCACATGCCAGGTACCTCTGGAAAACTTCACTGCACATTCATGAAAGAACAAGAATGACAAAAGCAAATAGTAGGTTGGTATCATTATGAAAATAGTTTTGACCTCACAGATCCCCTGAAGGGATCTTGGGGAGTCCAGTGTTGCCCAAGTGACACTTTGAGAATCACTGGACTGGTTCCCCTAAGGGAATGTCATGATCAGAGTAATTAGATTTAGGTGAGGTGCTGGGCAGTCTCAAGTGAGACAGCCAAGTCTGGTCATCTGGCTTCTCAGCAAATGCAGCTCTGCCTGGGAGCAGCTTTGTGGTGTTAAGCAAGTCATGCAGCTCTCTGGGCTTCAGTTTCATCACCTGGGAAATGAAGCAGTCAGGCTAGAACATCTCCAAGCACTCTTCCTGCTCTAAGCTTTCTTCCTGTTCTAAAATTGTATGTGCTTTTGAGCGGGCCTATAGTAGGTGCTCAGTACATACTTTTGAATGAATATACTATAAATGAATGAAGAAGGACCACATGATGTTGTTAAAAGGACTTTGGCATTGAGTGGAAAACTGAACTAGATTCAGGGGTCACAAACTCACACACCTTCAGGCCAGGTGTCCTGAACAGGTGGAGTAGACTGATGTGAGACAGTACGGGGTGGTGGGTCTGTGCTGATCTGGAGGGATCGTAGCCTTCTTACAGGAAATCAAATTAGCATGATTCATTAGATTCTATTTTAGACCAAGAAAACAGGCCGGAATTGGCCTGTGGGCTATGAGTGGGGACTTCTGAACTAGATGGCCCTTGGGTTCCCTCTGACTTAAAGCAGTCTTACTGCTGCCTCTTCCTGGAAGACCAGGTTCCTCATGTTCTCTCTGTTCCTCCTCCCAATCTAAACCCATTCATGGGAAAGGATCTAATAAACTCACTCATTGAGGGAAACTGCAGCAGTGAGACCGATATCATGAGATATTTGCATTTTTACAGGGTTAGTCTTAAGCTAAAATAAGGAAGCTCTGATTGTGGAATTAAGGCATTAGTGATTAGGCCAGACCAGGGAGCCTTGGCTGTGCTTCAAAATCCATGCCACATGTGTGTATGTGCCCAAACGTGGGAGCTGAGGCCCTGCCTTTAAAGCTCTTTCTATAGAATGGCCACATGCTTTGATTGTCAGAAGCATTTCTCTTGGGAATCCATGTCCTAGGGAGGTCTCAGCTAAATCTGCTCCCACCTGGAGCCAGGGCCTTCCTTTATAACAGGATTTCACTTCCTCCAGCCACCCCCACCCAGAAATTTGCTACAGTTAATCAGCATCTTTGACGACATATAACAGGGTTTCCTGATGAACTCTGCTCCTCAGGTGGGATTTTTAAGAAGTACTGGTGAACAACCTGGTTCCTTCTCAGAAAACAGGTTGGGGAGTCTGTAAACGCTTTCCTGAGTGCCCTGCTCAGCCCCTCTGCATTCCACAGGCCTCAGTCACTGGAGATGTACTAAGGACAGCCCTACTGGGCCATTTCTAGAAGGACCACAGAAGGGTAGGAGAAGAGAGAGGGGCTTTTCCATTTCCTAAGAAGGGGGGATCTTAGAGAGTCTGGATTGACCTTCAACAAATGGTTGAATGAACGACTTCACAAGACTTTTCCTTTGGTGGAGTGTTTGCCCATGTGCATTTTACATTCTGTGCCTTTAAAATTCTTAGGTCCTGGCTGGCGTGGTGACTCATGCCTGTAATCCTAGCACTCTGGGAGGCCAAGGCAGGAGGATTGCTTGAGGTTAGGAGTTCAAGACCAGCCTGAGCAAGAGTGAGACCCTGTCTCTACTAAAAATTAAAAAAAATCAGCTGGGTGCGGTGGCACCCACCTGTAGTCCTGTAGTCCTGTAGCTACTCGGGAGGCTGAGGCAGGAGGATCGCATGAGCTTAGGAGTTTGAGGTTGCGGTGAGTTAGGATGACGCCATTGCACTCTAGCTGGGGCGACAGAGCAAGACTATGCCTCAAAAAAAAAAAAAAAAAAATTCTTAGGTCCTGGTTATGTTTGAGGAAACCTCTTGTATAATGGTAATGTTTCCTTCCTTGAAGTGGTCTCCTGACCTGGCATTGGGTTTCGGGTTAGCCTAGTTCCACTAATACTACTGGGTATTGTGGTCTGGAGGGGAGGCTTTGGGGTCAGACAGACCTGGTTTGAATCCTGGACCTGCCCTTTTCTAGCTGTGTGGCCTTGGGCAAGTTGTTAACCTCTCGGGACCTTACTCTCTCCATCTACAAAATAAGGACAATAACATCTATCTCATAGGGTATCGTGGTCACATAGAGTAAAAGAGATAATACATGTAAAACAATAGTACACTGCCTGACATATTGTAAATGCTGTGCTTGTTAATATTATTTCCTCAGGGCCTACTGAGTGCCTGGCTCTGTGCTAACCACTGAGCATACAGGCAGGAACAAGGTTCCTTTTAAATCTCCTGATCCAGATAAGAAACGGCTTAAGCGCCATCGCTGGGTGAGGCAGGGCTAGTCCTCAGCCCTCAGAGCCTGGGGCGGAGTGGAGGAGAGCAGTATGGAGGCAGGGGTGAGGCTGAACCCCAGCCAGGCAAGTCAATAGTCCAAAAAGGCTGGGCAGGCGTGAGACCATGGTAAGAGTGGGAGTCCAGACCGTGGGGGCCCAGCGGATGGGGAGTGGGAGCTGTAGCAGCCCCTGAGCTGCAGATTCTTTTAACAAAACCTTGAGACTTTGGGTGTCATGGGAGGGTGATGTGGGGGTCTGGTCAGACACTGTTCCCAAGGGGTTTACAGTCTTGTAAGGGAGCCTAACACATAAGGAAACAATAATATAAACAGGGATAGGTGTGTGTGCAGAGTCCGGAGGAAGCACGGAGGAGGGAGTGAGGAACTGGCAGGGCTGGAGGAGGGTGTGGTAGGTGTGCCAGGAACCCAGGAAGGCTTCTGGGAGGAAATGCCCAGGAGGATTCAGGAAGATGAGAAGGAATTTAGTGGCAGTGGAGGGTGGGGTGGGTGGAGGGTCGGGACACGAAATGGAGGAATGGAACAGAGTGGTAAGTTTGGGTGTTTTTAAGGTTCTGAATGATCAGGGTTTTATCTGGATTGTCAGGGTGCCTGGGCTGGCCTGGAGGGCTTCTTGGGCTCCTTCCCCGATGGACAGGTCCTTGAACAGCCCTGGCCCTTACTTCTTTACAGAGAGTGGGTACCACACAGTATGAAGCAGGCACCTGGGGTCTCTGGTGCCTTTGTTCTCCCCAGTCTGGGTGGGCTCTCTCTGCAGGAATGCTGGCTTTGGTGTCGCACAGAAGTCCCCCGCTTACCAGCTAGTGGGCATTGAGAACATTACCTAACCTTTCCAAACCTAGGCTTCGTCATCTGTAAAACAGGATTAAAACTTGTGCACACCTGGTAGGGCTGTTGTAATAAGTAAATGAGAGACTGCATATTAAGGGCCTAGCACAGAAACTGCTACACAACACACAGTTGATACATATCTGTAAGCATCTAGTATTCATTTGTTCATTCATTCATTCATACATGCACTGGTTCACCATTTCCCCGGTGCCTATGATATGTCAGACCCTGGGGATAATGAGAGCCTGTGCTGAGTGTGTGTGGGAGGGCAGACAGATGAACCGGAGATTACCGGGCTGTGTGAGAGGCTATGGCAGAGGCGTGCCCAGCCCTGATGAAAGCACAGAGGATGAGCACACTGGTTGCTGCGGTGATGATGATGACTAGAGTACAGACGAAGCATTGAGAAGAGCCCCCCCAAACCCTGTCCCCAGGAGCCAGATCAGGACCAGCCCTAATTCTGAAGGCCATAGGGAGCCACTGAAAAGTACCAGGCAGTGGGGAGACCTGGTCCTGTCTGCATTCAGGAAGGTTGGTCTGGCGCGAGCAAGAGTGGTTGGGAAGCTGCAGGGCTCCAGGTGAGACATAGCGAGGTGCCATCAGGAGACTAGGATCCCAGTGAGATTTGAGAGCTATGACCTACTGCAGCAGGGCAGTGAGAGGGCTGGGCTGAAGGAAGTTTGCAGTCAGAGTTTGAGATAGTAGGAGTTTTTTAAAAAAATATTTAATGTATCTCTTAAAAAGTGCAAAGTCTAAAGAACAGGACAGTTAATTTTTTTACTCACATTTTACTTATTTTTTAAAATGATGCCTCAACTAAGGCCAGATAGAATACTATTTATCTGAATTGGCTTCTCCCACTGAAAGTTTTATTTGAGTAGTCCGTACAGGCATACCTCATTTTATTGTGTTTTGCTTTATCGCACCTGTCAGATATTGAAGGTTGTGGCAACCCTGTTTCAAGCAAGTCTATTGGTGCCATTTTTCCAACAGCATGTGTTCACTTCATGTCTCTGTTACATTTTGGTAATTTTTACAGTATTTCAAATTTTTTCATTATTATTGTATCCATTATGATAATCTATGATCAGTGATCTTTAATGTTACTATCATAATTGTTTTAGGGCTCCACAAACTATGCCCATTTAAGATGGCAAACTTAATCAATAAATGTTGGGTATGTTCTGAATGTTCCACCAACTGGTCATTCTCTCATCTCTCTCCCTTTCCTTGGACCTCCTTATTCCCTGAGACACAACAATATTGAAATTAGGCCAATTAATGACCCTACAATGGCCTCTAAGTGTTCTAGTGAAAGGAAGAGTTGCACGTCTCTCGCTTTAAATCAAAAGCTAGAGATGATTAAACTTAGTGAGGAAGGCATGTTGAAAGCCAAGATAGTTTGAAAGCTGGGCCTCTTGCACCAGTAAGCCAAGTTGTGAACACAAAGGAAAAGTTCTTGAAGGACATGAAAATTGCTACTCCAGTGAACACATGAATGGTAAGAAAGTGAAACAGCTTTATTGCTGATATGGAAAAAGTTTTAGTGGTCTGGATAGAAGATCAAACCAGCCACAACATTCTCTTAAGCCAAAGACTAATTCAGAGCAAGGCCCTGACTCTCTTCAATTCTATAAAGGCTTAAAGAGGTGAGGAAGCTGCAGAAGAAAAGTTTGAAGCTAGTAGACGTTGGTTCATGAGGTTTAAAGAAAGAAGCTGTTTTTCTAACATAAAAGTGCATGGTGAAGCAGCAAGAGCTGATGTAGAAGCTATGGTAAGTTATCCAGAAGATCTGGCTAAGGTCATGGATGAAGGTGACTACACTAAACAGATTTTCAACACAGACAGAACAGGCTTATATTGGAAGAAGATGCCATCAGGGACTTTCATAGGAGAAGTCAATGCCTGGCTTCAAAGCTTCAAAGGACAGGCAGTCTCTCTTGTTAGGGGCTAATGCAGCTGGTGACTCTAAGTTGAAGCCAATGCTCATTTACCATTCTGAAAATCCCATGGCCCTTAAGAATTACACTAAATCTACTTTGCCTGTGCCCTATAAATGTAAAAACAAAGCCTGAATGACAGTACATCTGTTTGCAGAATGGTTTATTGAATATTTTAAGCCCACTGTTGAGAACTGCTCCTCAGAAAAAAAAGATTCCTTTCAAAAAATTACTGCTCATTGACAATGTACTTGGCCACCCAAGAGCTCTGATGGAGATGTACAAGGAGATTAATGTTGTTTTCATATCTGCTAACACAATATCCACTCTACAGCCCACTGATCAAGGAGTAATTTCAAATTCCAAGTCTTATTATTGAAGAGATACATTTTGTATGGCTATAGCTGCCATAGTGATTCCTCCAATGGATCTGGGCAAAATAAATTGAAAACCTTCTGGAAAGGATTTGCCATTCTAGATGCCATTAAGAACATTTGTGATTCACGAGAGGAGGTCAAGATACCGACATTCACAGGAGTTTGGAAGAAGTTGATTCCAATCTTCCTGGATGAATTTGAGGGGTTCAAGACTTCAGTGGATGAAGTAATTTCAGATATGGTGGAAGTAGCAAGAGAGCTATAATTAGTCATGGAGCCTAAGATGTGACTGAATTGCTGCAATCTCATGCTAAAACTTGAATGGATGAGAAGTTGCTTCTTACACATAAGCAAAGATGGAAATAAATTCAGCAAAGTTTCAGGTTACAAAATCAATGTACACAAATCCGTAGCATTTCTATATACTAATAACAGTCAAGCAGAGAGTCAAATCAGGACTCAATACCATTTACAATAGCTACAAAGAAAATGAAATACCTAGGAATATACTTAACCAAGGAGGTGACAGACCTCTACAAGAACTACAAAATACTAATGAGAGGAATCATAGATGACATAAACAAATGGAAAAACACCCCATACTCATGGATTGGTAGAATTAACATTGTTTAAATGTCCATAGTTTCCAAAGTGATTTACAGATGCAACACAATCCCCATCAAAATACCAAAATAATATTTCACAGATCTAGAAAAAATAATTCTAAGCTTCATCGGGAACCAAAAAAGAGCCCAAATAGCCAAAGCAACCGTAAGCAAAGAGAACAAATGTAGAGGTATCACATTACCCGACTTCAAATTATACTACAAGGCTATAGTAACAAAGAAAGTGGTTTATAAAGATAGAATCTACTCCTTGTGAGGATGCTGTGAACATTGTTGAAATGACAACAAAGGATTAAGCATATTACGTAAACTTGGTTGATAAAGCAGTGGCAGGGGTCGAGAAGATTGACCCCAACTTTGAAAGAAGTTCTGCTGTGCGTAATATGCTATCAAACAGCATCGCGTGCTATAGAGAAACCTTTTGTGAAAGGAAAAGTCAGTCAAAGCAGCAGACTTTATTGTTGTCTTATTTTAAGAAATTGTTGCAGCCACCCCAGCCTTCAGCAACCACCACCCTGATCTGTCAGCAGACATCAGCATCAAGGCAAGACCTTCCCCCAGCAAAAAGATCATGACTTTCTGAAGGCTCAGATGATTGTTAGCATCTTTTAGCAATAAAGTATTTACAAATTAAGGTATGTACATTGTCTTTTTATACATAATGCTATTTCACACTTACTAGACTACAGTTTAGTATAAACATTACTTTTATATGTACTGGGAAACCAAAAAAACTATGTGACTTGCTTTATTGCGATATTTGCTTTATTGCAGTGGTCTAGAACAAAACCCACAATAACTCTGAGGTATGCCTGTGCTGTATTTCAGAGAAATATGATTTGATCTAGGATTATATTTCTTTTCTATTGATGCATGATATCAAATTTACCATATCTCAAACCTGGTGAGTGTTTTGAGGAATAGAGTGAATATCTTGGACTGGCCATCTCATGTGCTTGATAAATGGTGGGTTTCTCTGCTTTATTTATGTCTGAATAATATTCAATGGAGTGTAAAATATTTATTAAAATTATTACTTTCAGGTTTCCTAATCAACTTTTAGACATTGTCAAACACATCTTGTATGTATCTGTGTGTTTTTGGACATGAGCATTATAGGAGCACTGCATTGTCTTATACCAGTTTCTTTTCTTTTCTTTAGCTCTTGTGGAATTCAGATGCTGTTTGAGTAGGAAAAACTTAAGGGAGCTTTCCAGGAACCCTAACACCTAACAGTGGTTTTTGGTAACTCTTTCCCTCTTTTGTTCCTTAGTAACCAAGTTCTCTGCTACAAATTGATTGAGTGCATTTACTTTATCTGCTATAGCAACTCTGGTTTTCTTGACCACGTCTCTTCTCCTGCAGATCTAGTTTTTAAGTCAGAATTTAGGCAATGCCTTCTCCAGGGTTTTCATTATATGCATTCAGTATCTTGGGTAGGAAAATTAACTCTTTTGAATTTTTGGTCCATATCACTTACACTTCTAGTTTCTCCTATGTAAAAGAATTTGGAGGGGAATATGTCCTAACGAAGTTTTTGATAGGCCCCAAATAGCCTCTTTCTCTGGGATATAAACAAAAAGCTGTTTGGTCTGAGACATTCCCAAGTTCCCCAAACTCCTAACTCCCTAATTCTTTTGAGGCCATGCTCAGGTCTCCCTGGTATGTCCTACTCTACACTGTCTGTTAAAGTGCCAAACTCATACAAAGCTCCCAAACCCACATCAAAGAGAAGACTGAGTTACAGGGAAAAGTACTATGGCAATTATTCTACTAGTGTTCTTGGCATAAAACAAATCAATAAATCAAAGATGTTAAGAGCCTGGCTATGAAGCAGAATGCTCAGTGTGTAATTTGTCAGTTAAGATGGATGTTAATTCAAAACTTTTGCTATGGGACATTTATAGAGGTTCTACAATTTAGAGAAAAAGAATTCTCTTACTTGACACTGGTGGAAAGCATGGTGGACTGGACTTTGGGAAAGAGTAGTGGAAAGAAAGCTCAAGAATGTCTGTGGATATGCAAGTCCATAGATACACAGACCAATGCAGTCTCTCTTGGAGGGTGTGAATGGGGAGGAAGGACTTTAACATTTATTGAGGACCTAGCCTGTGCTGGGGGCTGTGGTAGGCACTCTGCAGATATCATCTTTTCAAATCTTCTTAAGAATCCCTCAATCCTTGTTTTACATCCGAGGCTCAGAGAGGTTAAGTGATTCCTCAATGCCACTAAATAAGTAACTGGTGAGACTCAGATTCAACCTCAAAGCCCAGGAGGCTGTTTCCTTCATTCCATGGCTGCTGCCTCAAGAGAAACTCTGCATAGGGATCAGACTGACGCTCTTCCAAGGTTGAACAAGGTCTCTTTCAATACCAAGAATGTAGGACACAGATTAGAACACACAGAAGAACAGCACTCCCTTTTCAGCCCAAAGACCTGCTACTGAATTTGTCTTCATGTGCCTGAAGGGTTCTCCTCCCTTGTCATTTTTATTCATCCTGAGAAAGGCAGCTCCCTGTTTGGAGGTGATACCTCTAAAATGTTGGCTGAACTGAGCAGCCAAGCTTGTCGATTTTGCTGGTGGGATTTGAGAGAATTTGGGGGAGATCGTACGTGAGCCAATGGAGAATGAGTGGGTATTTACAATGTTGTTACGAACTGTATGATGTGAGTTGATTGTTTCATGTAGCCTCATAAAACAAGTTGGAGGGTGATTATATCACTCCCTCTGCCCTCCCGACAGAGCTGAGGCCTTCTGTGCTTAAAGTATTTCCTGATGCTCTATTCCGGCCAGCCCACTTTTCAGATTTTAATATGTTCCTGTAATAGGTGTGGAGAAAAAAGGAAGCAGGAGGGGTGGGGGAAAGCCATCAGCCCAAGTTGTCACACCACCATCCTGGCAAAGATGAGTGACTAATGCCAGAGCACAGCACCGAAACTCACAGAAACAGGCCTGTTTGGCTCGGACAGTAAATAAATAAGCCATTTACACATTTCTTGGATGGCTGGCACAGGTTTGGTTGTCATAGCAACTCCCCCATCGAGCTTGCTTTGCTTACAGGAGTCCTCAGCCTCTGTCCTAGCCCCAAGCTCCCTGAGGAGGAGGAGCTGAGTGAGGGGGAGGGACCAAGCAGGATTGTCTCCCGCGCGGGCTGCCTGCCCAAAGTTACATCCACAAATGCCTCGGAAGCAGCAGGCTGGCTGCATCCTCCTCCTCACATTCCTGGGTCTGGCTGGGCTGGTTGGCACAGTTACCAGAACATACCACATTGGGATTGTGGAAGAATACTGGAACTATGTACCCCAAGGGAAGAATGTTATTACTGGGAAAAGTTTCGCAGAAGACAAGTGAGTGAACTTGGGGTCCCCGCAGACTCCAAGGTTTGGCCTCTTTTTGACTGTGCATGGGGAAGGTTGTATTCCTCGGGTGGTTATAACAGGGGCGAGTTGATCTGAGTCTAGACCAACAGGAGGAGTTTTGTTTTTGCTTGAAGAGCCCTAGTATGGGTGGGTCTGTGATTTGGAAGAGATATTCTTAGCTCCATTTATTCATTGTGCCACCTATTAAAAGCCTTGTGTGTGAAGAGACATATACACAACCAGGTGTCTTGAACAGTGGCTTATTCTATCAAAGGACAGTTTTCACCAGGCACCACTAGTAACTTCTAGGGGGTTGTTTGTTTTAAAAAAAACAAAGCAATGCTTGAGATGAAAATTTAAGAATTTTCAAGAACTCTTCACTGTTAAAACATAGTGTTTTCTAAATTTTTATTTTTGGAATGAAATATCGTAATTGGAGATACATATGGTAAGTTATGTTTTATAATGTTTGAAAGAGGGGGAAGTCACAGTAGATTTGGCTGGTATTTCAAGGTTTCCCAGAGTCTACTTGGAAATGGCTCTTTCACTGTTGAGAGGTTTTGTTCCAGCCCTGACTCATTGTTCTGAGGGCAATATCCTATCCCACAGCTCATGGCATACTGGGTGAGATGGTGCTGGAGTATTCTATGGCCCTGATTTTTAATTTTTGTAGAAAATACACCCTATCTCCCAGGGCCCAGTGTCTTAAATATCTTATTTGTTCCGTGGATCTCCCTCTGAAGTCACTCCTGACTCCACAAGCTGTCATGCTTATTTTCAACTTTGTGGTTCTTAGAACATCTTTTGAGATGTTTTGGCAGCCTCTGGTGGATATTTGAATTCTTGCTTCTTTTCTGATAGGCAGAGCCCACTGCATTCAAAGATCACACTCCATTTCCTAATAATGATGAAGTTAGTTGCTAAAATTCAGGAACAACACAAGGTCTGCCAACAAGTCTTTAAGAGCCAGGTCCTCCTGCCCTGGAGGAAAGACCAAAGATCTAGTAGACACACAGCTTCTAGGTTTTCTGACAACACAAAGGTGGCATAGACATGTTTTGTTTACTAAAGAAATATGATGCGCGTGCCAGGCAGGCTGCCAAGGAGGACTTTTCCTTAAGCTTAGTATCAGGAAATTTAATATCTATAGGGCTATTTCCAAAGAAAACTCTTGATTGCCTTCAGCCCCACATCTGCTGATCATTGGTGTTAGGAGTCTTTACTGTGATGAATAGCTGTGGGATGGAAAGAGTACCCTAACTACTAGTAGGCTTTTCTACAAATAGAGCTCTGCAGGCCTCAGAGAGGGCTCAGTAGAAAATGGTTAATGTGAGCAGCTGTTGAACATAAGAATGTTGAAAATATGTACATTGAGTGTAGTGAATATATTCTTTAATCTGGATGTGTTATTGGACTGCCTTTCCATATGATTGTATAAAAAGCACAGAAATCTTTTCTCCTAAAATGCCATGTCAGTATATGGGCATTTATTCTGACCTAGGAATTCCACTAGAGACTTTCAACTCATTACTTCTTGCAGGTGTAATTATTCCCATTTTACAAACCAGGAACCAAGGCTCCAAGGTTAAATACTTGTCAAAGTTTACAGAGTAAATGACAGTACCAAACTCACATGGCTTTGGTTCCAGAGCCCATATTTCTTTTCACCATGCAATCTGTTTCTTGATAAAGGTGATCTTTTCCCACTGAATGAGAGCCAGCTTTGAGGGAAGCCAGGGATCTCAGTAATAAGAACTTTCTAGAAAGTCCCAACTTTTACCAAAGGTATGTTAGTATCACTTGTCACTCTTCCAAGAAAGATGTTGAAAATGATCACTGGTGGTTACCTGGGTTCATTCAAAACCCCCGAGTAGCTTGAATACTCAAATACCTGTTTTCACAAAGCTGGGTATGGGAAGAAGTTGGGGGCTCTCTGTTGGTCATTTCAACCAGAAGATGGTGCTTTGAAGAAAGTACAGTAAAATATATGAAAATTGTTACGGTGAAAAAGAAAATAGGCATAATGAAAAGGGTCCATTTGGCATTGGATTTGAGTGAGGTGGTTTCACAAATGCCATGGTTCCATATGAGAGCACCCCTGCCCGCAGGAGCAGCTGGCCTGCTAAGATAAAGCTTCTCCCCACGACCCTGGCTTATTCTGATTTGTTTCCTTCCTAAGCACTCGTGGAGGTTGGGGTCTTTATCATCCTCTTGGACACAGCATTTTCTTCTCTCTGCATTGTTCTCTAGTTGTTTGATGTTACACCAGTCACCTCTACAGCTAGAGTAAAAGCACCATGTTGATGGAGAAGAAGGTCTGGCGTGTATTAAATAATTCCCCTTCCCTATGCTAAGCTTTGTCAGTGACAATATCTCATGGAGGATTGAACACAAAGCCAGGCATTTGGAATCATTAAAGTAAAAACTAATCACTCTATCAATTTAGTTGTTCTTGTTAATCTTTGAGTATGGGGAATGGGCAAAAATTAAGAGAACAAGAGGGTGGGTGCTAAAGTTTCAGTTGTGTAAAAACGTTTGGAAACCAAAATTCGGCTGTGCTAAGGGCCTAATAAATCCTGATGTACAAAAATGAGATAGAAAATATATTGAAATCATTTCATCAACACTCTATAGCAGTCAGATGGTGCAATTTAACTTTCCAACTTGGTACCTTTGCTTGATTATAGGGTTCAGAAATATAATTTAGACTGTATCACTAATATTTCCTAGAAAGTATAGGATTTAAGAGTTAGATTCTATTTAGAAATATTTTCTCCAGATAAATATACTCCTCTTCCTCCTCACTGGGCTTAATGGGGACACTGAGTTCCTTTGATTTGCCTGGGGATGGTGTCAGCATTTTGATCTATTCATTCCAGTCCTACTCAGGCTTATAAAGTGCTTAATTAAGGTGTGACTGTGCTTCGGTGGTAAAGCTTGGTCTTTAATGGACCCAGAGTAGGGTTACTTTATTTAAAGCCACAGTTCTTACCATAGACCTCATTAGGCAACCAACATGCATGCAGGCTTTTTCTTCCCAGTGAAATGCAGAGTTTTTCATGGATGCCGACTCATGGGCAGAACTGTCCTTAGACGTGAGAGGCTGACCACTGCTCAAACTCCAAGTGTGTAGGGTCTGTTAGAGGGAGTTTACCTAGCCACATCACCACATCAGCCCAGCTGACGGCAAGGAGTTTTGAGTCCTCATAGGAGCAGGCCCTAGAGGGGGCATGAGGGAGAGACTCATATGTCTATCTGAAAGAAAGTCCAACTGAGCAGAAGCAGGTGGATGGAAGAGAGATACTTTTGTGAGTCTTTGAAATAAAGGAAAGAATATCATCTCGTTAGTGCTTGGCCTTAGACAAATGGTGACTTTCAAGTCTCGACTTTTATCTTATTGGCATCAAAAATCTTGTATTAGGACTGATACCATGTGACTCTCTTGGAGCTGCTGTTATACCCTGTATCAGTAAGTGATTGCTTTTAGCGGCCAGTAGAGACTGGAATATAGTGATTTAAACAAATTAAGATGTTGTGGCTTGTAGAAGAATCCAGAGGTGGGCAGTCCAAGGCTGGTGGGATAGATGGTATGATAGAGTCTCACAGGCTTTCTGTATTTCTGACCCACCATCCTTACCACATGGTTTTTCTCCTTCCTCACAGATGTTCATGGTCACAAGGTGGCTGCTGGAACTCCAGCCATCATTTCTGTGTTCCAGGAAGGAAGAGAGGAAGGGAAAAGGTAGAAGGGGCACAACTCCTGATGCATAAATCCTTTAAAAGGTTGTCATAGAAACAGTACCCAACCAATTCTACTCACATCTCATTAGATACTTATGGCCACAAAGGGGACTTGAAAATCCAGCATTTAGCTATGTGCTTTTCTGCCTGAATAAAGACAGAATTTGCCTTTATTACTAAGAAAGAATAGGAACATAAATATTGCAAGGCAGCTGCTAGTCCCTGTCCCCCTGCCCTGCCTCAGTTCTCCCTGTTTCCATCATTTATAAGCACCCTCTTAGTCCTCCTATTCCTTTTCCCACCTTCATGTGGTGGGCCCCAAGGCCCGATTAGTGGGATCTGAGTGATCTCATGGATAATAGCTAAGTGTCACTGAGTACTTACTCTGCTCCAGGCATTGTTCTAAAAACTTTACATGCCATGCAGAGGGGTGACCAATCATCTGTCCCTGATAGGGAGACCAGGAGGCATAGGGAGTGTTTCTCCAGCCAGGTGTAGCCTGGCAGTGGTCTCATGGAGACGATAAAGCAGCCTAGCTTACTGGTGAAATGTGGGGCTCTGGCATCACCCAACAAGTTTAGAATTCTTGCTCCACTTACTGAGCAAGTAACTGAATCTCTCTTTGCCTCAGTTTTCTTATCGGTAAAATGGGGATAAGGATAGTACTTGCTTTGGGGTGTGTCAGTTTCCTGTGGCTGCTGTAACAAATAACCACAAACTAGGTCGCTTAAAACAACGGTAATTTATTCTCTTCCAGTTTTGGAGGCCAGAAGCCTGAAATGAAGGTGTTGGCAGAGGCACACTCCCTCTGGAGGCTCTAAGGGAGAAGCTATTCCTTGCCTCTTCCAGCTTCTGGTGGCTGCCAGCATTCCTTGGCTTGTGGCTGCATCACTCCAACCTCTTCCTCCACTTTCATATTGCCTTCTCCTCTGTGTGTGTCTCTAACCTGTCTTTGCTTCTTTCTTTTAAGGACACTTTTGATTGCATTTAGGGCTCACATGATAATCTAGGATTACCTCCTCATCTCAAGATCCTTAACTTAATCACACCTGCAAAGACTCATTTTCCAAGTAAGTTTCTGTGGATCAGGACTGCAGAGTTATCTTTGGGAGCCATTACCAGCCCACCAGAGCAGATATGGGAAGGCTTAAATGACATGGGATCTATAAATTCTCAGATACAGTGCCTGGCACTTGGTTAGTTCTTAATAAATGCTAGCCCTCATGATAGTTCTATCTCCAGGGATTCTCTGGAGAGCAAGAGTTCTGTGGGAAAGACCTCAGATGGTCACATTTTGCCCTTTTCTAATAGAGGTTTGCCAGAAATCATCATAACTACCACTGATTGAGCACCACCTTCCCAGGTGCTGTGTGTGGGGCTCCCCACTTCTCCTTTAATCCTCAGGATGGTTCTATTAGGTTATTAAGTGTGAAATGTCCAATTTCCTTAAGTACTAAGTTTGACAGTTGATATCTCTGACATTTCATTTTGACACTTCTAGTTTTACGTTTATTGTGAAGGTACATCCTCAGTCTTTCAAACGCACGTTTTGGCTTGTGATTATCTTTCAAATTTTTTTTAGAGCAATTTTTGTGAAACCATGGATAAGTCAAAAATTTGTGTTGTTTTCTAATATGAGTTCCATTGTGGAACCAATGCAGCACAGACAGCTCAAAATATCAATGAAGTGTTTGGGAAGGATGTGGCTAATGAGCGCACAGTACATCGATGGTTTGAGAAGTTCCATTCTGGTGATTTTAATCTTGAGAATGAGCCACGTGGGCAACCTGAGACCAAGGTGGATGATGATGATGAGCTAAAAGCTGTAGCGGAAGTGAATCCATCTCAACCTATGCGTGATTGAGCAGCAAGGTTTGGCGTTACTATTCCAACAATATTGGACCATTTGAAACAAATAGGCAAGGTAAAGAAGCCAGATAGATGGGTTCCACGTGAATTAAACGAGTGTCAGAAGAGAAATCATCTCAGAGCTTGCCTTTCTTTGCTGTCATGACATAAAGGTGAATCATTTCTACACCATATTGTTATGTGTGATGAAAAATGGATTCTTTTTGACAATCTCAAGTGTTTGGCACAATGGTTGGATAAAGATGAAGTGCCAAAACACAGTCGAAAACCGAATGTTCATCAAAAAAAGCTAAATGTGTCTGTTTGGTGGTCCAAGGCAGGTATTATCCACTACAGCTTCATGAAACCTGGTCAATAGATCACAGCGGATGTCTACTGCAACCAATTGGACGAAATGATGAGGATGCTTGTGATTAAGCAACCGAGATTGGTCAATGGAGACAAGTCAATCCTCTTGCAAGACAACACTCAACTACATGTTGCACAAACAACGCTGCTCAAACTACAACAGCTGGTCTTGGAAACTCTCTGTCATCCACCATATTCACCAGACCTTGCACCAACTGACTACCACTTCTTCCAGGCTTTGGACCACTTCTTGCAAAGAAAAATATCCAATTCTCAACAAGCTGTGGAAAAGCCTTTCGTGATTTCATTGCCACTTGCTCTCCAGGCTTCTTTGCTGCTGGCATAAACAAGCTACTGTTAAGATGGCAAAACTGTGTCGATAGTTTAGGTGCATACTTTGATTAGTTGTACTGCTTCTTGTTTGAGATATAATAAACTACACTTTTGATTTGAAATTGGACGTTTCATATTTAATGACCTAATATGATCACCAGTTTACAGCTGAGGAAATGGGTTCAGAGAGGTTAAGTCACTTCCCCCAAATCTTACAACCACCAAGTGGCAGAGTCGATATTCAAGCTCATTCTCCTTCCCCTTCATGGCAAAGATCTGTTTTGAACACGCCTTGTTGTGCTCCAAGGGGCTTCTGTGGAAATGAAGAGCAAGAAGGAAGGACCCAAGACTTAGGTAGTGCTGGAGGAAGCAGGGTGAAAGAACGTGCATAGGAGCACATCACCTGGATGGCATTAAAAATGACTAATCGAATTAGGAGGGCATGGCTGCACCGAATTGCAGTGTGTAATCTCTGTCTCCACCTTCTTTTGGCCAAGTGGCACTTGTCCCAGTCTGGTCCTGTTTTCTCCTCAGTGAAGAATGTCCCTTCTCAAGCTCAGACAACGTTGCTTGTCCTTATTATGACTCTAATGATTTCACACATTTGCTCTGACCACACTCTCTGCTGGTGTTACTTTGCAGCTTGTCTTCATCCTGAATTACCTTGCCCTCCCCCAAGACAGGCAGGCTCTGTGCAGTGAAGTTGGCACTTAATATATACACTGTGTTGCTATTTATTCTCCAATGCATACGTTTTGTCTTCCCGAATCTCTTAAGTGCAGGAAACTGAGATCTTGGCCCCAGTTTCTAGTTTCATGTCTCATGTCTAGTAGACACCCAGCAATTGGTCCATGGTGAGTGATGGGGAAAACATCCCTCTAAAAGGTACCGGGGATGTGGAATTGCCGGCGAGGTGCATGCCCCTGCGAGCTACGAACTCTACACTCCGCAGAATCTAACCTAGAAGTCCACCTCTGCACTGTTTAGGTGATTCCCACAGGCAGGTTTGTTCTGACAATGGTTAATCTCGCCTGCTTTGGGAAGGTGTCTCTCTTCACAGCGTTGCCCCAGGCCTTGGCAATGTGATGTCCTAAATCCCCGTCTTGTCTTTAAGGCAGTTGCTAATGTGACACTTCCCACCCTCACTGGATTCCTTCACAGCAGGAAATAGACACCTCCTTTGGCTTGAGTGAAAATGTTAGAATGTAGGTTGGGAATGTTCCTGAGGGACAGTGGTTGCTCAGTGCCTCACAATGGGGCTGTCCTGTGGCTACACTATAAACAGTTGACAGCTCCCCAACTCCAGCATTCTAATGAATATGCTCCATCTAAATTAGAGGATGCTTCTTGCAGATGGTTCCCTTGAAGTGACTGCCTTGCTTTGCTTCTGGGGCAAGACTTGCATCTTCTAGGACTCACAGGAGCTGGAGTTTCTGCTCTACTGTTACAAATGTGTGATGTGCTCTTAGGGGTGGTTTGCTACACAGACACTATAAAAACTTGCTTTCTCTCTCTCTTACTTTTACCCTCCCTTCCTTTTTCACTTTCAACAGGTTTTTAACAGACAGTCACTATGGTTTTTATTTTGTGCTAAGTACTATAAAAATATGACTTGCAAACTTGGATGCACATCAGAATTCTATTAGTCAGAATAGGTCAGGTTACACTGGAGTAACAACCAGCCCCCAAATCTCAGGGGCTTCACATCACAAAAGGTCATTTCTAACCCACTCAAGTTCACTTAGAGCCACATGACTACAGGGCGACTGTCTGCTCTGGGCAACTTGGCAGTGCTGGATGCTTTGGTCTTGAGTCTTCACTACCTTAACAGGAGGCTTCCCCTGCAGCAGAGGAGGAGAGGGTCTTGCAATAACAGTTACATGCCCTGGCCCAGAAGTGACACATGCCATTTCCATTCACAGCCCATTTGCCAGAACCCCATGGCCCACCTAACTATGAAAGCAGAATCTTTGTGCTCCCCTTCTTCTGGGAGGGAAGGAGACTCAGAATGAGCAAGCCCTAGAAAGCTCTACTGAAACAATCATTTTGTGAGCTTAGGAAAAATATAGATGTCGTGGCCTTGCCACTAGAAAGTCCAATTCAACTGCCCTGAAATGGGGCCTGGAAACCTAAAAATTTGGCAAATGTTCCAAATGATTCTGATGCAGGTGGTACTTGGGTGGACATTTGGGAACTACTGCTTTAGAAAATCTAATCCCCTCCTGGGGTGACTATTGACCCGGTTAGGTGACAAGATGGATACATGTCCAGGAATGTGGAAAAGAAGTTAATGTATAACTCAGTGCCAAAAAATGCAACAAATATAATAAGTGCCGGAGGGAGTGAGCAAACACTTCCCCTCCTCTGATGCTCCATCTTGCCTCTTGTTTGGGTGGCTTTGCCAGACAACTCATGGTAAGACCTGGTCTCCTGGAGGTGATCGAGAAAGATCTTGGGCAGGGGTGGGGTCAGGCCCTTTAGCAGATTAAAAGCAGCAGTGTGTATGTGAGATGTGTGTTCAGCATGCATTTGCATGTGTGTATGCTTATTGTGTGTGTGCTTGTGTGTGTCTGAATGTGTGCTGGGAGAACAGGGCAGAGAAGTATAGAGAAAGAAATGTCTGTCCTTCCCTGCAGAGCCTGTTGGAATGACAAGGCCCTATAAATAACCTTATTATAGCTTTTTACTCATCAAGCTGAGCCAAGAGAGCTCCCCAGGGATTTAGAATATAATCTTTGCTCAGCTACTACCTTACTGGGCAACTCAGCATCTGCCATGATGCCAGGCAACTCTGCCTGTTCTGGAGCTAATTAGCCAGCTTGTGGATGACTCAGTTCTTCCTCTGTGTTTTCCTCCTCCTCTTGAACAGCCTGTTCAGTCAGGAGTCATATTCAACGGCTAGTTAACAGAAGCCTGAAAAACAGTGGTTTAAATATATTGGAGATTTACTATTATTACAGCTTACACAAAAGAGATCCAGAGGTCAGAAATTGGGGTCCCAGGTTCCTTTTCGCTTTCACTTGACCATCCCTAGGATACAGCCCTTTTCCTCGCTGTCTCAAGATGGCAGCTGGAGCTCCAGTCATCGTGTCTTCGCTTCAGGCATGAATAAGGGGAAGAGCAGAGGACAAAAAGGGTCTCTGCCAGCTCCATCTGGAGAAGCACCATCAAATGACTTCTGCTTCCATCTCATTGGCTAGAACTATGTCACATGACTCTCCCAGGCATCTAGTGAGACTGAGAAATGTAAGAGCCTTTATTATAAAGCTCCAGGGTCAGGCATCCAGACTTTTTATCCCATTCTCTTGCACAGGGACATTCAGACCTCTGCCTCGGAGAGCAGAAGAGGGCCAACTCTTGCTCCTGGGTAGACACACGCAGCCTCAGTGGATGCACAGAGGTAGAGGACCCGGAGTACACAGAGGGGACCAAGACCTCAATCCCAATGCCTGAGGGAGGAGACTTGGCAAACCAGAGGCTGAGCAGGGATTCTCTTCCCTCCAACCCAGTGAGCAGGCCCTGTGCTCTCCGCTCAGGAGGCCAATCCTTTTGCAGAGAAGGACGCACCCGACAAAATGCTTTGTGGTGGCAGCTTTGTTTTTGGAGGTAGAAGGCACACAAGAGAACTTTGGCCCTTTGGTGGCCAAACAGCCTGGACCTTCTTTTCTAAATAAAACATGGGCTTGTTTTTACTGTGAGACTGAATACACGGGCATGGAGTGAACACCCGCACGGTATGAAAAAGGATGAATGAAATTAACTTCTCATCCCTCCTCACCCGCATCTGTCGCCTCAGTCCTGTGGCCCGGAGGCTACACTCTATGGCTTACCTGGCCATTTTCCAGATGTTTCCTCTGTGTGTATGTACATGTACATTGTTTTAAAAAAACCCAAATGGGATCATACTTTACATGTGGTTCTGCAGTTTGCTTTTTCCATTTGTGTATTGGTGCTCATGCGGTATCAGCACCTGGAGAACTACCTTTTTCTTTTTAAGGCTATGTGGCATGATTGTGCAACTATTTATTTACCGAATCCCCAGTTGAAGAACATTCCAGTCTTTCCAGGTTTTTGCTATCTAAATCATTCTCCAAACATTTTAACAGGACTCCTGTCTTGGTCCTGTTGTCCTTATTGGAAGCTGGACATGGTAGCTAGTTGGGGTGGGGTGGGAGGTTGCTGCCTCTAGAAGGTCTGGCCCTCTGGTTCCTGGCTCTTCTCTGGTCAGGCTCATCTCTGGCTCCTTCTTGAGGGGCCTGAACCCAGGACTTCCTCCTCGTCCCAGGGACTCCACATCCCACAACCGACACTGACTCCACGTGAAGTGTAGGGTGGGGTTGACGCACAAAGGTGCCCTAAGCAGGTTAATAATCTGGTGCTCTGGGCAGATGAATAATATGGAGCTCCTTCAATTGGAGGAGAGGCTCAGTGCTGAGGAGAGGAAAAGGTGGCCTGGTGGTGGCAGTTCTCACTGATCCTTTGGCTGCAAGCAAAAAGGAGCCCACCCTACAGTTCAATGGACCAATCCTCCATGGAATAGATTTTTGTGACCACCTGTTATTACTTGAGCATAACCCTTGGGGTCTCCCCCACCTTCTTCCCAGACCTCATCTTGAACAGCTAATCAAAGCCTTTTGTCCAAACACATACAATACTCACCCCAGACAAGTTCTGGACTTTGCAATTTTCTCCACCTTCAATGTCATTTCCAGTGAATTTCATTCCCCCTGTAATGCTTCCTGCTCTCCAGTGATGTTCCAGTGCCCTTTAGAGCTGTGACCCAGCTGCTTCACTCCTTGTTCTGGCTCAGCTGAGGACCCCCGGGGGTTCTCCTGCCTGTAAGGCCGAGGTCAGCTTCATTAATAGGAGCTTTGTTGCTGGTGGGTTTGGCCTGGCTTATTGTCATATTAGGTGGTCTGGGGCAGGCCAGGTACCTCAGCTGGCTAGAGAGAGAGAGAGAGAGAAATAATTACTTTTTAGCTTGACTTTATTTTTTAAATTATTTTTTAATTAACCATTTGGAGTCCCATAGCTTGACTTTAAAACCTTGCTATACTCTTTTTAAATTCTTTTCTTTTTAGTTTTGCTGTGCTGTAAGCTTCAGTTTATAGATTAGAAAAAGGCAAGGTGGCCATAAACCCTGTTTGTCAGCAGGTCCCTGGGAGGAAGAAGTCAGTCTTTGGAAGGCAGGCCCGGCAAACTAAAGCTCATAAGGTCACGTGTTGGATTTCTGAGAGACATTCACTAGATATTTTCTGATTGTCACAAACTGTACTCTGGGCCCAGACATCACTGGATAAATGCCTTATGAATTTTGGTTACAAGGGGGACCTAGTAAGTGAACATTGGTGGACTATTCCCTATCCATTGCTACTAGGAGAAAACAACTCAGTGTATATTCAGCCAGTAGTGGGATATGATGAGTAGGAAGGGCCATACCCAAAGACCCTGGAGAACTGTGTTGCCTGGCCATCTGTGTAGAGCAAGAAGAGCAGCTATGTGCCAAGTATGCTCCAACCCCACATGCGCAGCAGACAACTTGTGTGATCACCGCATTCTTCTTCTCTGATTGAACTCAACCTTGACTCCTTTTCTAAGCAGTCAGTCAGATTTGGTGCACAAGATAAAACTTATTTGCCATCCTGGGCCTAGAGAATATTCAAAGTCAAGTATGGCAACATATGCTTTTTGGCAAATAAAGTTTGCAAAACTATCCCAGCTTTAACTTGCCAATATGGGGGCAAATTCAGATTTATTTGTCTGTTTGTTTGTTTTTAAATTACAAAGCCATTAAACACCAACTTTTCCAGACAATTTGCTAGGCCTTTGGAATAAAAGAGATATATGAAGGATTTTTGTCTTCAATGAGCTCACAAACCAGAGATGTACACATCTTACTGTAACACATTTTGGCAAGTGCTGTTACTAGCATATGAACAGAGCACTGTGTGTGTGGAGAGGGAGTTTGAACCGACCTTGAAGGGTGCTTGACAGGTGGAGAATGAGGAAGACCTCCAAGGCCCAGGAAAAAGAGCATGTGGAAGTCTTGGAATGCGGAAAGGACATGGTGTGTTCCAAGAAGAGTGAGCGTCAGAACTGGGAGAAGCATGAGGACCTGGGAGTTGGGCAAAGAGGGAGGAAATAAGGCTGAAAAGGAGAGCTGGGGCCAGCTGCTCCAACGAGGACTTTTCCTGCTTTGACTTGAGCCTTTAGCTTCTTCTCCCTAGCTTGACTCAGGTGCCTTCTTCTCTACTTGCCTAAGTGGTTCTTCCACCTTCTAGGATGGTTCCCATCTTCTGCTCCACAGCAGGGTAGATTTTGGGCTACTTGACACGTTGATCTCCAGTTCTATCATCCTGAAAATCTGCAGGGTGGGCAAAGCCACCATTCATAATTAAGACTGATAGGGAGCTTTGGAGCAGGAGCTTCTCAAGGGTATGTGCCTGCATCACTGGTATACTAACATGTGATCCTCTCTCTAAGGAAATGAAGATGAAGCCCTGAAAATATCTCTGTATCTTTTTGGTCTGTAGTGCTTTTCCCAACCTTAATGAAGCTAACAAAAATTCATTAGTTAATACAGAGGTTATCAGACCTGGTGTGGCTCCATCAACAAAGAAATGTCTCTGCTTGGATAGGATCCAGAATGAGGGAAGAAAAATGGGAAGAAGACATTGAAGTGAAACTTCCCAAGTTAGCCAAAGAAAGACCCAGACCAGACCAGGCAAGCAGATGCCACATCTGGGTCCTTGGGAGTGGGAGGCTCAGCTGAATCAGATACCAAGGACTAAAACCCCCCAAATCAGGCATGAAGTTAAACAGAGCCTGGGGCAGCCATACAGGCATATGAATCAGTGTTCAGAGGTGGAAGGTTCGGAAGGGGCTTGACCCAGTGAGCAGAGGCAGAAGGGAAAGTCATATGGGCAGCTGCGATGAAGAGGAGTCAGATATGGGATCCTACCAAAATTGTCTTCCTGAAACACAGATCGGACCAGATTTCTCTGCTCAAAAATCTTTAGTGGTTCTTAATTGCAAATATAATTACATCTAAGTACCTTAACACAGCACTCAAATTTCTCCACAATTTCACTCCTATCAAGTTTTCTGGCCCAAAACAGCTGCTTGTGATTTTCTGTAACCCCCCTTGACTCCTTGCTCACACTGTTCCTTTCACTTAGAGTACCCATCGTCTCTCCCTCTCTCCTAGATTCCCAGAGCACTCTGCTCTGCTCTTAACAATTCTTAGCAATCTCTTTTGTGCAGGTATCAATGTCTTTGTCCCTTCTTGATCGTAAACATACTTATTCAGGGACTGTATCTTGTTCATTTTTGTATTCAAAACAACACCTCACCCAGCACCTTGCATGCTATAAATCCTCAATCTGTACTTGTTTTTAGTCAGCAGAATGGTTTTCAAGGTCACCCAGGACTGAAATAGAGGTGAGACATGTGGGATCTTCTGGGATAGAGCTTAAAGGGGTCATGTGTGCTGCTGGGGGCAACTACACCCTACTACAAGTAGGCCCTACCTACCACAGGCAGGGCCTTCCCATTGGTCCCCATCCAGAGTGGTCATGTAAGTCTTTAAGGGCTTATTCCGTTAGGGCAACACAGTCAAACATGGGCATAAACTTTATATATTTTGGTCCAGGAAATATGTCTACCTCAGGAGGAGCACTGTCAGGAGACAGCTCTGGGTAGAATGTGAACCAGTTAAAGGCTGAACCCCAAGGGTCTGTGGGTTTAGAGCTCCCCCTGCTGCTGTCTGAGGCTGGGGCCGGGGACAGGACAGGAATGCCTAGATCAGATCCTGACGTGGAGAGGGGGTCATTGTGCCCTATACTGGGAGGGGTGAGGCAGGGCATGAGTTGGTGCAGGGCACTTTGGAAGAATCCGAGAGACTTGAGTCATCTCACAGCCCTTCAGGCTTCCATGCCATAGTGCAGATCTTCTAGAATCTTCTAATCCGACTGATCTAGCAGTTCTAGAATTACCCTGACAGTCATCGTGGACCTGGAATGAACAGAATTGCATGAAATGCTTACTGTGGCCCAGAGGGGGCTGCCTGATTATTCCCTTAAAGACAATGAGTCACATCCTTTGAGAAAGGCTGAGATGGGTTTCTGTTGGGAAAAATGACAAAGAGGAAAAAGAAAAACAAACAGAAAAAGGTTGGGGCACAGAAAAGTAGAAAAGAGAAGCGCTGGATGATGCCTGATAGGAGCTTAACACATTTCTAGAATGGATTAGGTGGATGATTGAACTCTTGGCACTCAATAAAAGAGAACAGAAAGTACAATAAATGGGAAAGGGAAAAATGAAAAGAAAGAGTCATATGATGACGAAAACAAGTAGGAGCTGATTAGAGGGAAGAAGTCAGTAGCAAAATTTAAGAGATTGGAGGAGCAAACAACCCTCAGGCAGACCTTCTCCTTGGGTTTGCTGTGTGGTTGCCAGAAGCTCTAGACTCACATCCCAGTTCCAAGTGCACAAGACAGAGATCCTTCACGGGGCCCTAGATTCCCTCGGTTCGAGCCAACCGACCATTCTGTGGCTGTCCCTGAACGAGTGACCGTGGTCCAGGGTGGACTGGTTGGGGGACAGGTGACACCGATCGGCCGGGTCTGGGTCGTAAGTCCTGCCTGACAATAGTGTATGAGGGGAACCTGCTGCTCAGAGGTGAGGCTGAGTCACTTGCTCCATCAGTGGAGCTGGGTGCAGCCCCATCCGACGCACTGGCGTGAGAGCAGGAGAGATGAGCTCTTAGACCAAAGAGTGGAGCCTGGGTGCTCAGTTGCCAAAACTCCAAAGTGTTTATTCCATCAGCTCTTTGCCTGGGTAACACCTCTCTGTTCTTTGGGAGCATATTTAGACAACACTTCCTCTAGAAAACCTCCCCTGACCTGTCTTCCACTCCAGATTAGATGCCCCAGGACATCATCTGTGTTCTCATAACTCTCTCTTCCAGAATGGGAGCTCCTTCAAGGCAGGGACTTTGTCTTTTTTCTCTGTATCCCTAGCACTGAGTACAGGGCTTGGCATAATAATTAATGTTTGTTGAATGACTGAGAGAGAAGGTGCATACATATGCTTGCAGGAGTGTGTCCAGAGTGGGATGAGGCCTCTCACCCCCAGAGAAGACACAGCTATGTTGGGATGGCTGCACCCAGGGGTAGTGGAGCTTTTGCTCAAGCAGAAGCCAGGAGCTAGAGTCGGAGCCACGTCTAGTCACATAGACTGAGAGTCGTGGAGGGGTCTTCACATCCTTAGGGGAAAGAAGATGGTCTGGCCACTCTCAAGTGAGTCATCAGTGCTGCTAGTGTCTCAGGCTCCCAGGCCCCAGGGACTGAATCTGCTCTTCACCCTGGGGCCCAAAGAGGTGTCATCAAGTCACGTCGAGTCTTAGAATTCTGTTTTTTCCACACTTACCTTTCTATTGCACCACCCCTTCTGGTCTCCTAACAGTCTCTCTGTCCGCCTCTTTGCTTCCCCCTTTTTGCTTGACTCCTCTAAACCTTGCACACCACCGCCATAAGAAAGGTCCTTAAACACTGATTATCATGTCACCCGCTCAATGTGTCCTCAGTGCTTCCAAGATAAATTCTAAATTCTTCAACCTGAAATTAAAGCTCATCGTGGATCTGTCCCCAGAGTTCACATGCATCCTTGTTTCTCACTCCCTACCTGCTCAGACCGGTGCCAGCCCATAACCTGCTCTCCGCTGTTCTGCCTGCGCTGCTTCCTCCTCGTGCCTCACGCTCTGTCCTGCTTAGTGTCCTCACTTTCCCCTTTTGTTATCTAATCCCACTTTGCCTTCATTCTTGCATTTGTCAGGAGGTGTTTTCTGATCTCTTCTACCCACAGCAATCTTTGCCTTCTCTGAACTGCTATATTCCTAGAAAAGTTGATCCTATATCTGTTGTATTAATCATGCAATTGATGCTTAATCATGTAATGCCTTGTACAGGTACTTAATATCCCCATCTTCAGATTACAGTCTCTTTTGCATCCCTCCTAGCCAAGTGTTGGGAATGCAGTAAGTGCACAACAAGTGTTTGTTAAATGAAAAAGTGCAGGGGAGCATGTCCAGTGAAGAGGGGCGAGTGGGTAGCCTGACTTTAGAGTTCTTTGGTTTTGTTTTAGTTTGGGTGTGAATGGTACTTGTGCCTTTTGGCTTGTCACTAAACTCCCTGAGTGTCATTTCCTCATTGGTAAATTGAGGATAATCTTACCAGCCTTACAGGGGTTATAGGTTATGGTGAACACCAAATGAGAAATCATACATGCAAGCACTTCATGAACTCCTAAAGGTGAGTTATTAGGGTTTCTCTTTTAATTCCAATTATAAAATATTTTCCTTTTTACTTTCAGACTTGCAACCTTATTTCTCGAAAGAGGGCCCAACAGGATAGGCGGCATTTACAAAAAGGCTATTTACAGACACTTCACAGATGAGACCTATTCCACGGAGATCCCCAAACCTTCCTGGCTTGGATTCCTGGGCCCCATCATGAGGGCTGAAGTGGGCGATGTGATCGTCATTCACTTAAAGAACTTTGGATCTCGGCCTTACTCTTTGCACCCACATGGCGTTTTCTACAACAAAGATGCAGAAGGTAAACATCAATCCTATATTATTGGGATCTTGTCTCTATTTCGTAAGCAAGGTAACTGGCAGTTATGGTTGAAGGGATTCTGGGAGCACAGTGGTCACACAGGCTCCTGTGTCCTCTTCGTCCTGTCTCCTCTCTCCATCTCCATCTATCTGTTCCCTCCCTCTTCCTTTCCTTCCTTTTTCTTTCCCTTATTTCCTTCCTCTCTTCTTTACGTTGACACAGAACTGGGTGTGGTGCTCCTTGGCATGTGCTCCACTGCGCCCCAGAAGCACCCTAGCTTTCTTCCTTGTCACTCAGTCGTGCCTGGACAGCACACCGGATACAAAGCAGCACGCTTCTGTCACCAGTAGCAGCCTTGGCTGTGGGTAGCGTCGTCTCAGTAGATGTTGATCTCCACCGCCCAGCTTCAGGCTCTGTCTTTGGTGCTTCCTTTGTGAAGCCGCCCTGTCTTCTAGTGTGTACTTCAGGACTTTCAATAGGGCAGGTTCTGTATTCCTCCCTAATTAAAAAAAATTTAAGCAACATTCTTAGACTTTTGAGACAGAAGTATTTCTCCAACGTCAGAAGTATTTTCCGCACCCTTCGTTGCCTCGTGGCTCATGACCAGGTGGAATGGGTCGAGTGGTGCTGCACCTGCCAGGCAAATGCTTCTGGGAAGTGTGTCGGGCACAGTACCGTTAACTCTCATGCAACCCACCTTACCATCAGGGAGGAGCTTCTGGGCGTTAATGAATGTTCTGAGGCGGTTGCCGCAGCCAGGTGTGTGTAAGCAGCCAGAGGAAAGAACGCCGATGATGAACACGAGATCGGGAACGCCACTTGTCCTTGGCCCTTTCCTCCAACTGGAGTGCGGCAAAGATTTGGTAGTTCTTAGTCGTTGAGGATGAGCACATAAAATCGTGCCAGGTAAACTTTAAGGAGAAGTTTTGTAAATGTAAGTGGTAATCGTGAATGCATTTTCTTTAATATGGTTTCACAAAAGTATTTTTTATGCTGCAGGTAGAAAGTAAAAGATGTGTCAAGACAGCTGTGCCTGTCTTTTTAAATATGGAGAAAATAGGGGTGTCTTAATTTAAGTCCTTAATTTTTGTCTTCATTGCTCCATTCGTTTCTGGAGAGCATACCTTAATAGAGCTGATGGTGTCCTGAAAAATCATCTAAGCCAGTGATTGTGAAGCTTTACAGGGCTACAGATCCTTCCTTTAAAAATTGTGGTAAAATGTATAAACAAAATTTACCATTTTAACCATTTTGAAGTATCCAATTCAGTGTCATCACTTACATTCACACTGTTGTACAACCATCACCACTATCCATTTCCAGAACTTTTTCATCATCTTAAACAGAAACTCTGTATCCTTTAAATAATACCTCCCCCTTGCTCCCTCCCCCTTGCCCCTGGTAACCTCTGTTCTACTTTCTGTCTCTGTGAATTTGCCTATTCTGGCACCTATTATAAGTAGAATCATACAGTATTTGCCCCTTTGTGTCTGGCTTACTTTACTTAGCATAATGTTTTCAGAGTTCATCATATTGTGGCATGTATCAGAATTTCATTTCTTTTTAAGGGTGAATGATTCAATTGCATGTACATACCACATTTTGCTTATCTGTTCATCTGCTGATGGATGCTTGGGTTGTTTCTACCTGTTGGCTATTGTGAATAATGCTGCTGTGAACATTGATGTATCACAGATCTTTCCGAGTATCTGTGAAACCCACGAGCCCTCACATTAGAAAAATATGTACATGCACAAAATTTTGAACTGAATTTTAAGGGATTATCAGAGTTCCTGAAACCACTCATAGGTCCCTAAATGAAGAACACTTTAAATGCTGCTCACCCAGAAAACCTCCCCTATATCCTGTCTTCAGTAGGACTCTCCCATTTCAGGCGTCTGTTGGTTTATGTCATGGCACTTATCAAAACTGGTAGAGCAAAAGGGACGTGCTCTGTTTGCTTCCCTGTGTGTGTCTGTCTCTACATTAGACTGTAGGTTTCCCTGGAGCAGAGACCAACCTGGGTCTTGCTGGGCACTGCTTCCCAGTGCCTGGTCCAGTGCTTGGCATGTGGCAAGTGCCCTCTAAACACTGGTAAGTGCCTCTCAGATCTAGCCCAGCATCATGATATAAGTAAGAAATCAAGACCCAGGCTGGGTGCAGTGGCTCACGCCCGTAATCCCAGCACTTTGGGAAGCTGAGGTGGGAGGATTGCTTGAGGCTAGAAGTTCAAGACCAGCCTGGGCAATAACGTGAGACCATGTCTCTACAAAAAATAAGAAAAATTAGCCGGGTATGGTGGTGCGCATCTATAGTCCCAGCCAGTCGGGAACCTGGGTGGGAGGATTGCTTGAGCCTGGGAGTTCAAGGCTGCAGTAAGCTACGATCGTGCCACTGAACTCCAGTCTGGGTGACAAGAGTGAGATCCTGTCTTGGGAAAAAAAAACAAAAGGAAAAAAAAGGAAAAAAGAAATCAAAACCCAGCCCAGAGAGGAAATGTGAATGTGCCTGGACAAAGCTCTTACAGCTGGTTGGGAACTGAGTTGTGACAGACTCAGTCTGTCACCCCTTCTGTCTCCCATTCTAAAGTGCTCTCCGCTGTTCAACACCGAGCCTCTGCCTGTGGAGGCAGTTCAGCAGCGCTGCCCATCCTGTGTGCAAATCTCAGCAAACCTCTAGGGGGTCATGTTAAAGTTCAGAGTAACAACCAGGTTCTTACTTTATGTGCTTTAGGGGCTTTTGATTTACTTCTACTCACCACCAATATATATTTTAAAAAGGTCTGTACTCATTCATAAACCTGCCATTTGAGCTCCCACTAGGTGCCAGAGACTGGGCATGAAGGATGAGTGAATCATAGGCCACAGTTGACCAATCAATGGCCAACAATGACCATAAACGTAAGGGTTTATTTCAGGGCTTTTGATTCTGCTCCATTGATCTATATGCTTATTCTTGCACCAACGCCACACTGTCTTGATTACTGTGAATTTATAGTAAGTTTTGAAGTTGATTAGCATAAATCCTCCAACTTTGTTCTTCTTTTCAAGACTTTTTGGCTATTTAAGTCCTTTGTGTGTGTGTGTGTGTGTATATACACACACACACACATATATATATATGATAAGCTTGTTAATTTTTACCAAAAAAATCAACTGGGATTTTGATAGAAATTGCTTTGAGTTTATGGATTAATAGTGAGAAACTTGCCATCTGCATTTTAAAAATGAATTGCCATCTTGACAATATTGAGTCTCCCAATCCATGAACATGGAATTTAGATCTTTAATTTCTCTCAACAATGTTTAAGTTTTTAGTGTACAAGATTTTCATTTCTTCTGTTAAATTTATTCCAAATTATTTTATTTTTATATTTTGATGATATGAATGGAATAGTTTCCTTAATTTCATTTTTGGATTGTTTGGTGCTAGTGTATAGAAATACAATTTTTTTGTGTGTAATGAAGTTATATCCTACTGCCTTGCTAAGCTTGTTTATTAGTAGCTGTTTAGTGGATTCCTTGGAATTTTCTATATACAGGCTCATATCATTGTGAATAAAGAGAGGTTTACTTCTTCCTTGCCAATCTGTACACCTTTAATTTTTTTTCTTTTGCCTTATTACACTGGCTATATCCTTCAGGACAATATTTAATAATAGTGGTGACAGCAGATGTTCTTATCTTGTTCTCAGTCTTAGAAAGAAGCATTTCGTTTTCCTCCATTAAGCATGATGTTGGTTGTGAATTTTTCCTAGATATCCTATATCAGGTTAAGAAAGTTTCTTTCTATTCCTAGTTTGTTGAGAATTTTTAACTTAATAAGTACTGGATTTTGTGAAATGCTTTATATATTGAGACAATCATGGTTTTTGTCTTTGGTTCTATTAATATATGGTATTGATATGTAGTTACGTTAGCTGATTTTTGGATGTTATGCCAACCTTGCAATCATGGGATAGATCCCATTTAGTCATGGTGTGCAATCCTTTTTATATGTTGCTTGATGCAGTTTGCTAATATTTTGTAAGAATTTCTGTGTCTACATTCATGAGAAATGTTGATCTGTAGTTTTCTTGTGATGTCTTTTTCTGACTTTGGTTTCAAGGTAATACTTGCCTCATAGAATAAAGTAGGAAGTTTCCTCTCCTTCTCTATTTTCTGAAAGATTTTGTAAAAAATTGACATCATCTTTTCTCTTAATATTTGATAACATTTACATATAAAACCATCCGAGCCTAGAATTTTGTTTCAGAAAAGATTTTTAATTACTAATTCAATTTTTTATTATGGGTCTATTCCAATTTTTATTTCTTCTTGAGTCAGTTTTGGTAATTTGTGTCTTTCTAGAAATTTGTCAGTTTCATCTAAGTTGTTTAATCCTTTGGCACAAAATTGTTTATAATATTCCCTTATGAATCCTTTCAATTTCTGAATGGTCAGTTATGGCCCTTCTTTCATTCCTGATTTTGATAATTTGTGTTCTCTCTCTTAGTCAGTCTACACAAAATTTTCTTAATTTTGTTGATCTTTTGAAAGTACAAACTTTTGGTTTCATCTATTTTGTATTGCTTTTTCTGTTTTCTCTTTCATTGATTTCTGTTCCAATTTTTATTATTTCCTTCTTTCTGCCCATATTGGGTTTGGTTTCCTCTTCTTTTTCTAGTTTCTTAAGGTGAAAGCTTATGTTATTGATTTAAGACTTTTCTTACTTCTGACGTAAGTGCTTAAAGATATAAATTTCCTTTTTAACTACTGCTTTACCTACATCCCATAAGTTTTTCTATGTTTCCTCTTCATTTTAACTCAGTTTAAAGTATTTTACAATTTCCTTTGTGATTTCTTCTTTGGCCCATGGGTTAGTTAGAAGTGTATTGTTTAATTCCAAATATTTGGAGGATTTCATAGCTTTCTTTCTGTAGATATCTAGTTTAATTTCATTGTGATGAAGAATGTACTTTATATGATATCAATCCTTTTCAATTTATCGAGACTTATTTCATGCCTAGCTTATGGTCTGTCCTGGAAAATGTTCCATGTGCTCTTGTAATGAAGGTGTATTCTGCAGTCATTGGATGGAATGTTCTAGAAATGTCATTTGGGTGAAGTTGGTTGATGGTGTTGTTCAAGTCTTCTGTATCCTTGTTGATTTTCTGTTTAGTTGTTCTATTAGTTATTGAGAGTGGGGTATTGAAATCTCCAACAATTATTGTCTGTTTGTCCTTTTAATTATGTCAGTTTTTGCTTCATGTATGTTGAGGATTTTTTGTTAGGTATGAATACATTTAATATTATTATATTTTCATAATACATGGACTCTTTAATCATTATAAAATATCTATCTTTGTCTCTAATAATATTTCTTATCTTAAAATCTATTCTGTCTGTTATTAATATAGCCTCTTATTTTTTGTATCTGAAATATTTTACATTCAACCTATTTGTGTCTTTGAATCTGAGACACACGTATAGACAGCATATAATTGGGTCTTGCTTTTTTCTCCAGTTTGATAATCTTTGCATTTTGATTGGAGTGTTTAGCCCATTAACATTTAATGTAATTATTGATTGACTTGATTTATATTTGTCATTTTACTAATTATTTTCTATATGTCTTCTGTCTCTTTTGTTCCTCTGATATTCCTTTACTGGCTTTTTTTGCATTAAACAAAATTTTCTTATTTTTTCTTTTATTTATTTATTTATTTTTTAGAGATAGGATCTCACTCTATTGCCCAGGCTGGAGAGCAGTGGCATGATCATAGCTCACTGTAACTTCAAACTCCTGGGCTCAAGTGATCCTCTTGCCTCAGTGTCCTGAGTAGCTAGGCCTACAGGTGCACACCACGACTCCTGGCTAATTTTAAAATTGTTTTGTAGAGACAGGGTCTTGCTATGTTGCCCAGGCTGGTCTCCAACTCCTGGCCTCAAGCAATCCTCCTGCCTTGGCTTCCAAAAGTGCTAGGATTAAGGCGTGAGCCACTGTGCCCAGCCATGTTAAACAAAATTGTTTTTACAATAATATTTTAATTTGTCTGTTGATTTTTTTAGCCTGTATAATTTTGAGTTATTTTCTTATTGGTTTGTCTAGGGATTATAATATGCATCTTAACTTATCCGAATATACTTCACATTTTATCAACTAAATTTGGGTAAAATATAGAAGCTTGGCTCCAATAAAGCTCTATTTTCTTCCTCTCCTTTGTGCTATTATTGATATATACATATATATCCTCTCTATATATAAACCCAGCAATACAGTGATATACTTAGTGCTTTATGTTATCTTATGACTTTTAAAGAAGTTTGTAAAAGCAAAAATATGCTTATAAAATCTTTTGTATTAACTCACATATTTCCCGTTTCTGGTGCTTTTCCTTTCTTCCTGTGGATGTAAGTTACTCTTTGGTGTCATTTTCTTTTATTATGAAGAACTTCCTTTAGTATTCCTTGTAAGGTAGGTCTGTGAGAAACAAACTCACTCAGTCTTTGTCTAGAATGTTTTTATTTTGCCTTTATTTTTGAGGGATAGCTTTGCTGGATATAGCATTCTTGGCTGACATTTCTCCCCCAGCACTTTGAGTATGTCATCTCGCCATCTTCTGGTTTCCAGTGTTCAGATGAGAAGTCAACCATTAATCATGGGTGATGAGTCATTTTTTCTTTCTGATTTCAATATTATCTCTGTCTTCCTCTTTCCACAGTTTGACAATGATGTGTCTATTTGTAGATCTCTTTGTAGTTATCAAATTGTGTCTCATTAGGCTTCTTTGATGTGTAGATTAATGTTTTTCATCAAATTTGGAAAATTTGGCAGGCGCAGTGGTTCACACCTGTAATCCCAGCACTTTGGGAGACCAAGGTGGGAGGATTGCTTGAGGCCAGGAGTTTGAGACCAGCCTGGGAAACCATAGCAAGACCCTGCCTCCAAAAAAAGTAAAAATAAATTAGCTGAGCATTGTGGCATGTGCCTATAGTCTCAGCTACTTGGGAGGCTGAGGCAAAGGATGGCTTGAGCCCAGGACTTTGAGGTTACAGTGAGCTGTAATAGCATCACTGCACTCCAGCCTGGGTGACAGAGTGAGACTCTGCCTCTTAAAAAAAAATTTTTGGCTATTATTTCTTCAAATATTTTTTTTCCATCCTTGCTTTTGCTCTCCTCTCTTTCTGTGGACAACTATTACACATATGCTAGTACATACGTTGTCCCACAGTTCTCTTAGGTTCTTTACATTTTCTTCAATCTTTCCCCCACCACTCTTTTTCAGACAGGATAAGTTTAATTGAATGTATCTTCAAGTTCACTGACACTTTCTTGTGGCACCTTGAGTCTGCTGTTGTGATCCACTAGTTTTATTTCATTTATTGTACTTTTCAATGCCAAAACTCTAATTTAATTCTTTTTTATAATTCCTATTTCCTCATTGAGATTCTCTATTTGTTGAATCATTTTTCCTACTTTTCTTTAATTCTTTAAACATAGTTCGTTGTAGTTGTTTGAATGTATTTATAATAGCTGCTTTGAACTCTTTATCTGTTAAATTCAACATCTGAGGACGCTTAGCGATAGTTTCTATTGACTGCTTTTTTTCCTGAACATGGGTCACACTTTCTTGTTTCTTTGTGCATCTCATAATTTTGTTGTTGTTGTTGAAAACTGGACATTTTTGAGAATATATTGTAGCAACTCTGGATTCTCATTTCCCCCTCACCCCCAGGTTATTTGTTGTTGTTTGTTTGCTTCCTTCTTTGTTGAGTAACCTCCCTGGGCTGAATCTGTAGAACTTGTCTTCCCTGTAGTGTGTGGCCACTGAGGTTTCTGCTTTTTTTTTTTTTTGGCCATTCTTATTTTTACTTTTAAGTCTGGCTTCTAGGGGGTCACTCCTGTGTCTGCTTAGCTCAGTGGTCAGTAAATGATTGGACAGAGGTTGTGCCTACGCATCTTGAGCCAGTAAATCTTTTGTTTTCTGCCAGTGAATTGTGGGTGGTTAGGGAACACATTCAAAGTTTAAGCTATTTTTATCTGCCTTTCTTTTTACTTTTTGCTGTGCCCTTTTTCTCTCCTTTTTGCATGGACACAGCCTTAGAGTCAGCCAGGAGTATGTGAATAACTTGAGTCCTCTTCAATCTCTGCTGTACCTACACACAGCCTCACCCAGGAACATGCTTGCTCCAGCCATCACTGCAACTTCGGGCTAGTAGAGCCAAACTATTTCTCCTCCCTCCTCTCTAGCCACCAAAAGCATCATTTCTATGATAACATTACAGTGTGTAGGCAATGCCCATCACTTCAAATCAAGTGACCCCCCTTCAACCACAGTAGCAAAACTGCTGGACCTCATTTCGGAACATTTTTGCCAAATCATCCCTCCAATAAAGTTGACAGTGGAGGAAAGGTGGGACAGGAGCAGCCCCAGGCAAGAGTGTCACAGACTCCCACTCTTCTCAGCTGAGGTTCAAGCAGTTTTTCAAGCATAAACATTGCTGGATGCCTTTATTCAATTTCTAGAGTACTGAAATGGTTTGTTGTTGCTTTTTTAAAATCAATTTTGTTCAATTGTAACTGCTTTTGGAGAAGAGGATTTGCTGACCTCTTCTTCCTTTAATCTGTTTTTACCTTGGCTATAACTGCAAGCTTAATAGTCTTGGAATCTCTGCTCAATTCAACTTAGTGTTTGGTGTGAGCCAGACACATTTCTGGATAATAGGTCTGCAAAGATGAGGAAATATACAGTTTCTGCCTCTAAGATACTCATCTAGGGGAAGTGTAGAGAATGAACTTAGACAAAGTGGGTGGGACTAACATTCACTGAGCAGCTACTGTATACCAATGCCTGTGCTAGGACTCATATATACATTCTTTCATTTAACGATAGAATGAACTAGTGCTTTCTTGATCTAGATATGAAATATGCTTAAGTATTAGGACTACTTTAAAAATAAGTTTTATTTTTTTAAATATAGAAAAGTATAAAGAAGGGGAGAATGACACACAATCTGATTCCCAACATACTCATTAAAATTAGTTCAAAATAAAAAACTAAAGAAAAAGTAGTATATGAATATAGTTAGAAATTCTTAAGAGTACAAAGAGGTATAAAAAGAAAAGTAATGGGCCCTTTCACTTGTCTTTTACCCCAAAGGCAATCACCTTTAACAATTTCTTATAACTTTTTCTCAGAATTTTTTCTGTGCATAGATTAGCATGTTTGTATGTATATATTCTTATTCATTTATACAAATGGGTTATGCTATCATGCCTTCTGTTTTTCATTTTTTACTGTGTCTTAGATATTTTCTTATTAGTAGTACATATAAAGAGACTTTCTTTTAATAGTTGTGCAGTATTCCATCATATGAATATATTAGTTCGGTATTGATAATTATTTAGGTTGCTTCCAGTTCATATAATTTGAAAAACATTTACAACTATGTTTCTAGAACAAATTATTACAAGTAAAATTGCTGGTTACATTCATATACTTTTTTTTGGATAGGAATTGGTGAGGTATCTTTTGAAAAATTGCATATTTTACTCATCTACCATTTGGTTACCAACCAGCTTCAACAACTCCCAATAATAATAATGAAAAATAAAGTCCATTAAGTAAATTGTGAATATAAGAATCTCTAGAACAATTGGTATTTGTATTAATTTGTATCATATAAATAATCAACACAAAATGAGTGACCTCAATCAAAGCTTCATGACAAGTCCACTACTTCCCCATTCTCCCTAACTCCTGACTCTCACCCTTTCCATAGATATATTCAGAAGCTTCTAAGCTGTGCATTTTATTCACAGGGCTTGGGACAAAGACAGTGTAAAGTAATCCCACTTATTCATTACTTTGTTCACATATATGTATTGAGAACCAGGCACCAGGCACTACACCAGGTACTGGGGTAGATCCTACAGATACCATTATGAGCAAAAAGAAGCCTGGAGCTTGCTTTAATAGAAGTTACAGTCTAACATGAGAGACAGACATTAATCAAACAATTATATATACTATATATATGTTTGTGTGTGTATATGTACACAAACACATACATATAATTAAAAACTTAGGCAAATGCCATGAATAAATAAATAATAAAATCGTTTACTGAATGGTTTTATGTACCAGGCACTGTGATAAGTGCTTTGTAGATATTATATCATATAAGCCTCAATGACTCTAAGAGGTAGGTGTTACAATTATCATCACCTAGCAGATAAGAAGCTAAGACTCATAGAAGAGAAAGAAATTGCTCAAGTCACATAGCTAACAAGTGATGGAAATAGGATTTGGTACTAGGCAGTCTAACTTCAGTGACTGTGATCTTAACCCCTGGCTCTACTGCCCTTCTCCCTTGTGAATGCATTTTAGAGAACTGATCCAGTCCAGGGAGTTTAGGATTGTTTTAACCGGACCATGCTGGACCTTGTAATCTGTTAAACACACTTGACCTTCATCCCGACACTGATGGGAAGCCATGGAATGATTTTAACCAGGGAACAATATAATCAGATTCGAGATTTGAAAAGATCACTCTTGTGATAGCTTGGAAAATGGATTAGGAAGGCAGGGAGGAGGTTACTGCAGAAATCCAGGTGAGAGATGATGGTAGTTTGGACTAGGATTGTAATGATGGAGATGGACATAAATGGATGGATTTGAGAAGAAGCAGGGACAGGACCTTGTGTGCTTTGGAAATGGGGAGAGAGGAAGAGGATGAATATAAGAATGCTTTCTTTGTTTCTGGCTTGTGGCATTGAATACTGGCGGTGCCTTTCACTGGGAGAAGAGGCAGTGGCTGAGGACCAGGCTTGAGGGAGGAGAGCTAATGTTCCCTGGGGAAGGTTGCATTTGAGATCTCCTTGAGATTTACAAGTGGATATGTCTAGCAGACAGTTGGATCTCAGTGTAAAGCTTAGAGGTGAGGTCCAGGCTGGAGATAAATGTGGGAGTCGCTGGCATGTGACTGATTGGTGGCACTGTGGGGTGAGTGCTGTCAGCCTGGGAGAGAGCCCTGGGTGTGGAAGGAAGGCGCCAGCATTGCACTGTGAGGATTTTGAACAAGCAATGGCGGATAGAAGAGAATGAACTGGAAAAGTGGGCTGAAATAGAGTGGCCAAAGAGGACAGTGTGATGTCACAGGAGGCAAGGGAAGAGAATTGTTTAAGGAGGGAGCAAGCTGACAATAATATCAAATGCTGCTGAGAGGTCAGATAACACAAGGAATTTTTAAAATGTTGTTTAGATTTAATAGATGGAGGATAGCCCTCTGGGTTTTTCCTGTGTTCTATTCCATGATCAAGTTAGAAAGCAGCTAAGAAATTAATTTAACTTTGACTAAAAATGATATGTCAAAATGCTATTCAGTGTTATGATCTCACCTTGTATTGAGAGACAACATAAGATATTATTTTAAAAAGAATATTTTTGCATCTTTTGGACACCATTCTTAAAAGCATTGAAGACATAATTCATTATATTACTCAGTAATTTATACATAATAATTTTCTTGAAAATACTGTCTTAGGATTTAGAACTAGCAAAAAGTTCCTCTCTCTTAGGGAACTAGTAATTTCCTTTTATTGGACAAATAAACAAAATAACCTAATTATATTGACCTAATATATATTAAATCTATATCTAACAATATAACATAAATATATCTAACAATATAACATAAATATAAACAGGAAATTCAGAGCTACATTTAATATGAGAGAGATAGAATTGAATTTATTTCCTGCTTTCTCTATACAGACTTTATCTTTTGAGTGTTATGTAGCATATGGGCTTAATTTGCGAATGATTCATATTCTTGTCAGGAAAAAACTAATTAAAAGTTAGCATGCAAAAGAAAGTTAAGTTAATAAATAAGTAAAAAATAGTTTGTATAATATATTCCCAAAAATTTTGATGGGAAGTCAGACATAAACAGATTCAAATCTGGCTCAGCCACATCTAGCAGTGTTACCTTAATTTAATTGAAAAAGCGGATATTAATACCTATCATAAGTCATTGCTTTGAAGAGCAAATGTGATAATACATGCAAAGTACCCACTCTTCCTGGCACATAATAGGGGCTTAACTATTGTTATTTTTTCCTGGCATCCTTCTCCAAACATCAAACTATGTTTTCATGGTAGAATTTGTTAAAAAGGTAAGATTAGATTTTTTAGTTATATCTTTCCTTTGGCTTGCCTTGGCTACACTGGCTCTTGCTATCATATATGAATTTGCATTCCTAATGCCTAGCACGTTTACTAGCGTGTAGTCTATAGCCAATTCATGTTGTATGAATGCATGAATGAATGAATGAATGAATGGTGAAGGGGCTTGGGGTGTGTCCACGTCCCTCACCCTCTCTGTCCCTCAGCCTCCAGCCTTTTTTCAGTACCAGCCCAACTCCTCACAGTCCTTCAAGGTACCTCACATCCCACCTCTGTTATGAAGCTTCCAACAGTTATAATGTGCACAGGTTGGTCTCCTGCCTTGTACCCAGCTGGTTTTTACACTATTTTTAGCAGTGGACTTTCCTTAATTGAAAAATCTTGTGCAATCTTAGTTTATGAAACAGGGAGTAAGGGGCTGCTCTCCTCACTTGCCCCTGCCCACTCTCTGGTAGACCTTCCACCTTGCATGGTGCAGGTCCCCTCTGGGGTAGCCCATATATTTTGACCCAAAATTACATTCAACACATCACCCTGTTTTATTCTCCAGTTGTCCCAGGTGTTCATAATACATATTCTGGTCTGCCCAATAGAACTATAAGATCCCTGGAGGTAGGAGAATGTCTTACACTTCCTTCCTATCTCTCATGAGACCTACAGAGGGCTGAATCTGTAATATGTGCCCAAGAAGTGTTCATTATTTCTTCTTCTGCTTTTCCTTCCCTTCTTGAGTTGATGTCAACAGAGGTGAATTAAATCTTCCTGGCTGGTACAGTAGGCCCATCAGAAAGAGTCCTTATTGTGCACATTTATTAACTTCCTGGTTCTATGCAAAGCACTCTGTATACATTGCTTCATTTAGTTCTCATATCCCTGTGGGGTAGATAGCAACATTCTAGTTTTACTGATAAAAAACAGAGGCATTGAGAATTTAAGTCACTTGCCTCAAGTCCCATAGCAAATAAATTTTAATTCAGTAATGTTTGATTCCAAAGCTCTGGCCCTGTCCACTACGGCAAGTGATCTCTATCTTATCTTTTCTTGGAAGGAGCCCTATATCCAGATGGAACATCTGGAAAAAACAAAAATGATGACATGGTTCCTCCTGGCAAAAACTACACCTACGTCTGGCCAGTGAGAGAAGAATATGCTCCTGCTCCAGCAGATGCCAACTGCCTGACCTGGGTGTACCATTCGCACATTGACGCCCCTAAGGACATCTGCTCTGGGCTGATTGGCCCCCTGCTGGTGTGTAGGGAAGGTAAGGAGGCCTCCTGCTCTCCAAGAGCCTGTTCCCAGGTAACTGGGGTGTTGAAGTGTGGCTAAGATTCAGGTCTTGTTTTGCCTACCTCCCTTGTTCCACACGGAATGTGCCTCTTCTTCCAAACTTTGTTTAAGATTAGGGAAATTCTTCTAACATGGAAGGTCAATCTGACATCATAGCAGAGAGCAGTAATTCAGATTCTGTCTAAGAATCATCACACATTTGGAAACTTATATATATATTTTTGAATAGTGATATTCCATAATACCACACCACATGAAAGTGAAAAATTTAGTCACATGACCACAGATGCCTTTTGCTTCCTTATTTCACCCAAATAATCAGTTTGCTATTTCATTCCCTATTAATTGATTTATTGTGTTTGTGCTTTGTCAATAAAGTCAACTTCCTTTAGGGTTAGTCAGGTTTCTAAGTCTGCAATTGTGAAGATTTCTGTTTTATGACTTTTCTCTTCTGTGGTTCTATCATTTCCATTAAAGCCTTTTGCTGCTTTTATACCGTGGGTTATCCGTGTATATATAGGTCTTCAACAAACTTCAAACTCACCCAACACTATTGGCAGGAAGCTAAGCTCATCTTGATTTAGTCCACCTTGAACAGTTTTCTCTTTTGAACTTTCTCTCTACTCTGATAGGTGTCCTAAACAGACATTCAGGTGCAAGGACTGATGTGGATCAAGAGTTCATTATAATGTTTACTCTTGTGGATGAGAATCAAAGCTGGTACCTTGATGAAAATATCAAACATTTCTGCACAGACCCTAATTCCGTTGACAAAGAAGATGCTGTTTTCCGCAGGAGTAACAAAATGCATGGTGAGTGTATCTCCCGTGTTCTCAAACACATACCACTGCCTTTTGTACTATAAGGTTCTACCAAGGATGCAAAATACACAGAAATGTTGAACCTAGTTTGGCAAGATTTATAACTTAATGATGGGAATGGTTAGAAAGTAATATAAGACATGATACATGTCAGAACCTGAAAGCATCTGAGAGGGAACAAGACAATAGATACAAGCTAAATTGGGCAAAGCCATGTCCATGCAATATGGACAAAGCCATGGTACAGAAGATGGAGGGATGAATGTTGTACTTAATCAGGGAAGAGTTGGTGCCCAAGGCGAGCCCAGATGATCAGTGGGTTTAGATAGACTAAAAGGAGAAAGGAGGATGAAATTATCATCCTGTAAGAATTCTGTATTTTGCAACCTCTTGCTTTATCCAGTAACCACTTTCTGAGTGGCTGCTAAATTTTAAGAACTATGCTCTGCATGGGGTGATTTCATTATGTTTCCCAGGCATTCTTTAAATCAACAAAATGTACTGGGCATCCACTATACATCAGACCCTGTATTCGTCCAAAATAGTGAACTTCATATGGAGATAACTCAAAGAACTAAAAGTAGAACTACCATTTCATCCAGCAATCCCGCTATTGGGTTTTTACCCAAAGGAAAAAAAGACATTTTATAATAAAGACATCTGCACTCGAATGTTTATAGCAGCACAATTCACAATTGCAAAGATGTGGAAACAACCCAGGTGCCCATCAATACACGAGTGGATTAATAAAATGTGGTATATGTATACCATAGAGTATTACTCAGCAATAAAAAACAATGGAGAATTAACACATCTGGTATTATCCTGGATGGAGCTAGAGCCCATTCTTCGAAGCAAAGTATCACAATAGAAAAACAGGCACCACTGGTACTCACCATCAAATTGGTACTAACTGATCAATACATATGTGCACACATGGAAATAATATACAACAGGGGTCGGACAGGTGGGAGGGGGTGGGAAAACTCACACCTAATGGGTGCGGGGCGCACAGTTTGGGGGATGTCCACGATTGTAGCTCTGACATGGGCAGTGCATGTGCAGTATATATAACCAAAGTGTTGTATCCCCATAATATTCTGAAATTAAAAAATAAAAAAAAACCCAAAAACAACAACAACAAAAACACCAAAATAGTGAACTTTTCTAGTTACCCTGTCAGTTGAGACAGACCACTCACCCATGCCTGTTTTGCAGCACAGTGGCTTAATGCAGCATTTTAGGATGTGAGGATTAAGTGGTCTCTTTCCACTCTTTTTCTGGAGAGTTCTAGTGGAACATAAAGGAAATTGTCAATGTAAACATCCCACTTCATTCATGGACAGATCTCCTCTGTCTCTTGCTTGTCTGTGTCTCAGAATCATCCCAACCGAGGCAGCCTCAATGTAGTCATAAAATCGTAAGAGAAAGGAAAGGAGTTGAAGATCATCTGACCTCCCCATTTTACAGATGACAAAACTCAGATCAAGAGACCATCAATGACTTGCCTAAGGTCAAAATAATAATTAGTGCCAGAGAGAACCTGAGAGAAGTCCTTTCGTAAATAAATACTAATTTGGCTCTGTTGGATTCTAAAGCACATTGAGGCGTGACTGTCAGTAGACTATTTTCATGGCGTCACAGCCCGTCTCTTTTCCTTCTAGTGTTGTTTCAACAACCTTGTGTGTAGTGATGCTCAGAAAACATTTTAGGAGGGAAGGAAGTGAGGGAGGGGAGAAGGGAGAGGAGAAGGGAGGGAGGCAGAGAAAACAAAGAAGGCTGGATCAATGAAGACCTAAACTCAAATCATTGTTGTGACCAGTTTTATTCCTGTTCTTTACAAAATGGGAGTAATGATTTCAAATATTTCTGAAAACTACTAAAAGTGATGATTTAAGACTTACTTGCCCACATAATTCCTCTTACTCTGGACTTATTCTTTTGAAGTGAAAATGTCCAACAAAAAGGAATGAATTACATAAGCAAATATAGACTACATTTAAAATAAAAAACAGCTTCTACACAGAAGTAGATGTTTGCAAACAATCAATCCTTCTTCAAGACTGGCAAAGGAGACCTAATCAAGTATAGAAAAAAAATTTAATTAAAATAAGAACTAGTCTATAGAAGATAATCAATACATGAAAGATGTATTGATCAATTTATTTAACTTTACTAAAATGATTTAGAACTAATTGTGCTGCCTAAGTCACCATTATCTTAGTAACAATTGCTTTTTAACTCAGTTTGAATTTAAGAAGGGATGTTGTGACATTTTAAAGCCCCGAATCAACTTCTTCTCTGCACTTGGTCAAGTCCCATCTACCATTTATATGGTTTTAAAGTATTCGGTTCCAGACTTATGGCGTAAGCTCACTCAATAAGGTTCTGCCCCAGCAACATCTAGTAAAAACTGGTTTTCTCCCTGCTTTTTAAAGTAACAAAATATAAACATGTCTCATAAGTCCCTTCTAATCAGTTCCTTTTCTTTTCATCTTGCTACATGCTTTTGTCACTTAAGTAGATACTACATGCCAGCTTTTCTGCTAGGTCTCTACAGCAGACAGGGTTTCTAGTTCCAAGGGACACAGTCTGGTGGAGATGGTAGACAGGCCTATGAAGGATTAGGACAGGAGGGGACTGAGCACCCTGGAAGTGTGAGCAGCACCATTTTCTCCTGACCTCATTAATGTGTTCACATAGCAGCTACGAGGCTATCTGCAGTGTGTGCTGATCTTCACTTTTACTGAGTGCTTTTCTCTGGAAAAAGACCAACACGAAGCTTTTCATTCCTTTCTGGGACAATTTTTTTTAAAGGTCCAGGCTTAGCCTGCATGAAAACATGACAACCAACGGTCTGCGCTGATTTTGCAGCCTTGCTAGAGTACACATTACCGGCGTTCCTGGTCCCACTTGCCTCCGCAGGGGAGTCGCTTCCACCGGTGTGTTTCTGTTTTCAGCCCTCAACGGATACCTCTTTGGAAACTTCCCAGAGCCTGATATGTGTGTTGGTGAATCCGTGTCCTGGCACCTCTTTGGGATGGGGAACGAGATAGACATCCACTCCATCTATTTTTACGGTAATACCTTCATCAGCAGAGGGCATCGGACGGATGTTGTCAACCTGTTCCCGGCCACCTTCCTCACAACAGAAATGATAGTCAAGAATCCTGGGAAGTGGATGATAACTTGCCAGGTCAGCGACCACCTACAAGGTAAGATGGACAAAGAAAGACCAGAGTGGAGATGCTTAGAATTATACGATTAAACCACTCGGTCACAGGTGCTCATCCAGTGCCTGCTGTTAGGTAGATTCTTGTATGTATTATATTTAATTAAATAACAAATGTATAGGAAAATGCAATGTTCATTTATTTGACAGCCTATCAACAGATATTTATTAATCACCTTCGCATGAACAAGGTGGGAGGTCATTTAAAAAATGATGAGACCCTCAAGAAATCTACTATCTGGTAATTAGACATAGTTAGACATTTACAAAATGGATAAAATTTGAGGCAGAATGAGATAAATCCTTGTTAGGGGCTATAGTCACTACTCTGGAGCAATCAGAGAGGCTTCCTGAGGAGCTGGCTCCTAACCTGAGCCTGGAAATATGGGTAGGAACTGAATAGAGGAAGAAGGGAAGAAAGGCTTTCCACGTAGAGAAAGCAACACGAACTGGGAAAAACACATATTCTCTCTGAGCAACTGTAAATACGATAATAAATATTTAGCATTGGAAAGAGCTTTCTAGAGAATAAGGACCAATCCCCCATCCGGTTCTTGAATTTCCTTTGGAACATCTCTTGTAAGTAATTGTAGCAGCTCATCTCATCTCTGGACTGCTCTATTGGAATGTTTTTCCTTATATTGAGACAAAATCCACTGACCTATAGCTTTCTCCATGGCCTAGGACGGGGGCATGATAAACATTTGTTGGGTTAAATGCCTGTTGAAGGACTTGGTCCTGGTTCCTTGGGACCCCATAGAATATGTCCTTTCTTAGCTGCACCATAAGGTCCAGAGCAGTGATGAGAGAGAAGCCTGGGGAGGCAGCTTAGGCCCGACGGGAGGGACTTTGGGCGCAGGAGGTGCAGCTGTGTCTGGGAAGGTGATTGTGATCCTCAGATCCTTAGGCTTACTGGTGACATAATCAGTACAGTGATTTAGGAAGATGAATATAACGTATGTGTGCAGAAAGGATTTGATGGGGAAATTCTGGCCACTGGGTGCTAGTTAAGAAGCACTGGCAACATTAGAGTCATGACATATAAAGGGTCTGGCCTAAGATGGTGAAAACAAGAACAGAAAAAAAAAGTGACAATGAGATAGACAGAAGAAATGATGTCTGATTAAATTTGGATACTGACTAACTACACACTGTCACTAACAGGAGCAGAGGTCCCACTGTTCAGGGCTGCTTTGATAACACATTCTTGTTCCCATCCACTTTAAGCAGCTAATCTTAACATTAGTCAGCTGGATTATCCCAATTAAATTCAACTTAAGAATTGATTAGTTAATATGTACTAGATAATCTTCTGGGAAGACAAAGATGAATAAGACAAGGTTCTTGTTCTCAAAGGGTCTTATGCTTTTAAATCTGGGAAGAAACTGTAGGTTTTTGTTTTTGTTTTTGTTTTTTGAGACAGAGTCTCAATCAGCTAGAGTGCAGTGGCATCATCATAGCTCACTACAACCTCCAACTCCTGGGCTCAAGCGATCCTCCCGCCTCGGCCTCCCAGAGTGCTAGGATTACAGGCTTGAGCCACTGCATCCAGCTGAAACTGTAGATTTAAAATTAAGACATTAGCTGCCATTTGAGACTAGCAAGATTGCTAAGTTGGTCAGTAGTTATGGACATAAACTGGTGAATACAGTCACAGAAATACAGTAATTTCTAAATTGCCCATACCCTCAGAAAAATTTATTGTAAAAAATTAGAAAACACATAGAATTTAATTTTAAAAATCACTAGTCCCACATAGAGATAACACCACCACATTTTTATGAATAGCTTCCAATTTTCTACATCTTAATATATAAATACATGACATTTATAAAATGAAATTAGTCTACTAATGCTGTTCTGTAACTTACTTTTCTCACTTATTAGTATATCAGAAATATGTTTTCATGTCAGTGAATATAGAGTTACTTCATTATTGTTAATGCTCCCAGTGTCCAGTATGAGGAGATCACAATTTACTTAACCAACACTCTATTGCTGAACATTTCTATTTTCCTCCATTATTTTTTTCCTATTATAACCAGTACTGACGATCATCAATTTACAGATATAGTTGCACTTTTGTCTAAACATTTCCTTGGGAAAACTCCTAGATTTGGAATTCCTGGGTCAAAGAGTTTGATTTTTGTTTTTAAAGCTATGGACGTATATTGCCAAATTCTCTTTTAGAAACTGTTGTTCTTCTACCTGCAGTGTGTGAGCATGCCCCTTCCCCCATTCCTCTACCAACATTGAGGATTATTAATTTTCCTAATCTTTTCCAATGCTATAAATGAACAACAGTGTTGTTTGAGTACTATTAAGGTTGAACTTTTTTTTTCATTTGTCCATTGGCCAATATTATTTCTTTTGTGAATAACCTATTTCTGTCCCCTGCCCATTTTCTACTGGAGATTTGCTTTTTTTCTGTCCTAATTTGTAAAAGTCATTTACATATTAATCTTTGTCATATTTGCTACAAATATCCCTCACCCCACCATTTATCCTTTGTTGTTAACTTTGTTTATGGTCTAATTTTCTGTACAAAAGTTTTAAATATTCATGAAGTCAAATTTATCAGTCCTTTTCTGTATGATTTATTTTGTGAGCATTTATACATTGGCTGTGGTTTTCCTCTGTTCTGCAGCTGGTATGCTGGGGCAATACAATGTTGGTAACTGCAAAAGTGACATTTTTCACCCCAAGATGAAGGGTCAACAAAGGCACTACTTTATAGCAGCAGAAAAAGTTCTTTGGGATTATGGTCCTCAAGGCTATGACAAATTCAGCGGTTTTCCCCTAAATGCCTCTGGCAGGTAAGCACTCTTTGCAGGTGTTTCTAAGCCTCTCTTTAGAGAGGCATGTGTTAGGCTTTCCCTGTGATTGCATGTGTGTTCCAGGCACTGCTCTGATGAGCACATACTCATAGATGGCATAATGTCACTGCTTAAAGAGTTCTTAATACTGTATACGTACTGCTGAGAACTGGCAGAGTATTTATTCTTTTGTGACTTGCTGGCTAAATCAAACCACTAGATCCATTCATTCATTCATCAAACATTTCTTGAGTACCTACTATGTGCAAACTACAGTGCTAAATGCCATGAGAAGCACTAAGCTGATAGAAAATAGAAAAAAGCCTTTGCATATGTGGAGCAGACAGTCTTGAAGAGGGAATAAGACACAAGACTCTATTTCAATGGAGATGAGCTGACCAAAGATGGTTACTCTTTTTTGTTCAAGGGAAGCTTTAGATAAGTCATGACTCCCCTATGTCCTACAAATGTTCTTTTCCTCCCTGTTCAGTAAAATGCCATTTTTCTTTCAAAGCCTAAGTCTAATGTCTGGGCTCCCATAGCATATAGTATTTTTTGAATTGAATCTAGCAATTCATTAAATGGATATGGACTCCTGTGATTTGTTATACAATCATATGCAATGACATCTGTAAAAGCATTAAAAAAATATACAGTATGACATCAAGAATGATTGATTTACCCTATAATTCTTTTCTTATATTTGAGGGAATGTTTTAAAAATTCCCTTTGTGATCAATGATAACACATCATATGTTTCTTTAATTGTACATTTCACTTGTTTGTTCATTTATTCATTCATTCATACATTCATACATTCATTCATTCTTTCACCAAACTGATGTACTTGAACCTTGCTTAAAGGATTTGTGTGAACCATATATGGAAAAGTCTTTGATATAAACATTCTCTACTGACCAGTATTTCTCCATGAACAGAATAATGAGAATTAACATTTAAAATTATGTCTTAGAGGCCTTCTAGAATTCTGAAGTACCTTCTGAGATATGAAAGATTAAACTATGTCCAATTGATATTTCATGTGATATATGAAAGCACAATGTACAAGGTGAGATGAGGGATGCAAAGATATCTAAGACAATGTTCCCATCTTCAGGTGGAGAAAGTAGCTGGATGCACAGAAGAAGAAAAATAACTTTGCAAGTTACAAATATGAGCAAGATGAGTCCTCCAGTGAGTTCTCTGGGCATTCAGAGAGAGCTGACATAGCCAGGGAACACTTCCCAGAGGAAGTGAGACTTAAGCAGGATTTTGAAGAGCGATGGAATTTATACAAGTGACTAGTGAAGAGAGAAATTTTAGATGCAGGAATTAATGCAAAGCACCTACTGTATAGGGGAGAATGAATAGGTCAGAATGACTGGAGTAGAGGATTTGCATGGAGGAATGGGCATTTGCATAGATAAATAGGGAGGGAATGGGGCAAAGTAAACTGGATACCAACTGCGGAGGTCCTTTAATTCTTTTGAATTTGATTTGATTGGCAATTGGAAGCGATTGAAGATTCTGGAACAGGTAAATGACAAAGAAAATTACCATTTTAGAGATTAATGTTGTAGCAGTGCGTGTGTTAAGAAAAATTGCATAAGCCAGTGTGAGACAGAAGATGCAGAGTGTGCAGTTAGGAGGGTCATGTAATAGTCCAAACCCAAGTGATTAGGGCATGAACTGGCGTTGTGTCAGTGGAAAGAAAGGAAGAGAGGCACAAAGGGCATAGAAAAGGAAGGGTGCAAAAAAATTGACAAAGTAAGGGTGAAGGAGATAAGGAGATGTAGCAGAGAAAGGAGGCAAGACAGCCTGCGTGACTGCGGAGTAGCAGTGGCATTGGCGGGAATCACACAGCACAGACACAGTATTAGCCAGAATTTATATGGTCCTATTTACAACTTGGAAATTTGGTATTTCGTGTATTTAGTTTATATGATAACGCTCCACTGATTAAACTATTTGATTAACTAGACACTCCATTCCTTAATCATGCCAGACATCAAACAGCTTACTAGATACAGAGACTATTCATATTGACGTCAGCAAGTTAGAGAGGGATGCCTATTCTGCAAAGAAACCGGTTAGCTCTTTGTTACTCTGTAGGACACCGTTTGGGGACTCCAATATTGGTAAGTAAGTTCAGCTGCACCTTCTTCCGTTGCTGGACCTCTGGGGAAGAAAGTGCAATGGCTAAGAGAGAAATGAGCTTAAGCATCACCCAGCTTCTGAAGACTGTTGGGGCTGGTTGACTATTTCTGGGAACTTTCTTGAAGCCTGTGCTATCTTTTCTGGGGAGAGGAGTGGGTGAGCAGGCTAATGACAATAAAATGAAGCTCCATAAGTCAGGCATTTGGTAGATGGGCTGAAATGTGTTCTCAGGCAGGTTCCTTTGTCTTTTCACAGTGATTCTGAGCCCTACTTCACACAAGGGGACAACAGAATAGGAGGAAAATACTGGAAGGTTCGGTACACTGAGTTTGTTGATGCAACTTTTACCCAAAGAAAGACACTCTCTGCTGCAGAAGTCCATCTTGGAATTCTTGGTACAGTAAAACCATTCCTTATGCTTTGCCACCCGGGATGTGTTAGCTGGGCATATACATCTATGCAGAATGACTCTTCTCCTGCTCCAACTCATTTCTTTCTGTCTCTTTTCATTCTCCTCTATCCTCCTGTTGATATTTTGCAGGCCCAGTCATCAAGGCGGAGGTGGGGGATACCCTGCTAGTGACCTTTGCCAACAAAGCTGATAAGGTCTACAGCATTTTGCCCCATGGCGTGATCTATGACAAAGTATCTGATGCAGCCCCAAACATAGATGGTAAGTATCAGCCTGGGCTTACGGAGGAAACAGGATGAGTGAACAAATGTCTTAGAACTAGACAGACCTGGTTCAAATCCTGGTCTTTTCTGTTACCAGCCTTGAGAGCTTGGGCAATTATTTAAACTTTCTGAACCATATTCTTTTCACCAGTCAAATGAAGATAATAACATCTCACAGGGCTTTGGAAAGGGATGGAGAGAATTTAGGACAGGGTCTGGCCCACAGCAGGTTCTTAGGAAACATTAATTTCTTTTCTTTTCCCTCAGTAATGTAGTAAATCTCAAAGTCAGCAACTTTCACAATCACTTCCTCTTCTCTAAGATGGAGAGGTTTTCTGCTGTAGGTTGCATGGGAGTCTGTGGGTGAAGGCAAAGGGGAAACTTTGATTTCCGATGTTTCATTGACATCAAAATCTTACATATGGTTTCTGTATCTATCAACAAATATTTATTTAAAACCAGCATTATGTGCTTCCCATCATATGTGGCCTCTCCCCATCACAGAGGACGCAGCGCAGGCTTGCTGCGTGGAAGGAAGGCAGCTGTTGCTCGGTGGCTGCAGGAACTATCCTTCCATCCATGATACTGCTCCTGGGAAACTCCTGGTTCCTTAGTACCTGTCCCTCTTACCATAACAGACATCATGGCCCCCTGGGATACTTCACACTTGCATGTAAGGCCATGCCCTGTCAAGAACAGGCTCTGTGGTGATGGTGAGGGCACAGAGGAGGAAGGAACGGCGGGATAATTCCCTCTCCCCACACCCATCCTCACCCTCTCCTGCTGCAGCCACAGTTCCTATACCTGTACTCTCTTCCTTGGTCAAAATACTCAGAGTGACTCTGTGTGTGTGTGTGTGTGTGTATGTGTGTGTGTGTGTGCACGTGCCTGCATGCAGAAAGAACACTAGGGACAGACAAAATGTTTATATTTTCTCTTTTTTAACTAAGCAAACATTTTGGGCACCTTTTTGCAAAGCACTGGACAAGATGCACACGGAATCTCTGACCTTGTCTAGTAGGAGAGATTCAGTGTGTTTTTTGGCGATACAACGTGAGAATTAAGTGAACAGTCTTTGGAATCAGACAAAACTGAGTTTGAATCCCAGATTTTCCTTTTATCAACTTTATAACCTTGGGTGTTCACTAATCTCTTCTATCTTGTAGTTATTTGAGTTATTTCCTAGTTCAGTCTTCTAGATTTCAAACTGTTTAAAGATAGATCTCTTGCTTAACCTTTTTTGGTATCTTCTGCAGGGCGAAGTAAAATATATTCTACATAGAAGGCACTCCAGTGATATTTTATGGATTTTCATTGAATTGTCGAATGAAAACTCAACACTATCATTCTTTTAATATTTGCTAAGCCTGGTATTTGAGTAAAAAATTGTATGCAATCTATGAACAAGATAATCCTTTGACTTAAGTACCTATCTCATAAAACAGCAGACTGTGGCAGTGGCCTTCTCTGGTAGGAGATATAAGAGGAAGCAACTGTCCTTGTGCAAAATTCATCATCATCAGAGAGATGGAAGACCCAGTGTGACAAGTTTAATGTTCTTGGCTGTTTCTTTGAGTAATTGTTTCATTTATATCCTCAGGATTTCTGAAACCGGGGGCACACGTTAAACCAGGTGAAACCTTCACATACAGGTGGACGGTGCCTGAAAGTGTAAGCCCTACAGCTGATGACCCTCCCTGTCTGACCTATCTTTACTTCTCAGCAGTTGACCCAATCAAGGACACAAACTCTGGCCTTGTAGGGCCTTTGCTAGTCTGTAAAAAGGGCGTTCTCAACGCTGATGGGACACAGGTAGGCCATCAAATGTCACCAGTTCTTCTCAGGAATGTATGTGGGAGAAAGCCATAATATAGCCAGAGATTAGTGATAGAGAGTCACTTACAAACAGTGATTTCTCCTGCTTCCTCTTGACACTGACTTCTACATAATGGGAATTTAATTTTATTTTTGGGGGATAAAAATTTAAGATCTGAATTTCCAATTACATATGCCCATCCAGGAACCTAGGATTTCTGCTTGTTGTGGTTGGAGTTTGGTGGGCTTTTGCTTTGATTCTGGTATCATCAGAAATGCTAATTGGAATGCTAATTGGAATTATTCTACTTGAATAGGGTTTCTCAAACTTGGCCACCATCAGAATCACCTGGGGACCTTTTAAACATATTTATTCGTGTGCTCCAGACCCATTCAGTCAGAATCTCCAGGTGATTCCAATGTGTATCCAAGACTGAGAACCACTGTGACTCATTTTTGTAAACTGGAGGTTAATCACTACTATGCCTGAAGGAATGAGAACACATGTAGATAACTTCTTGCAAGTCCCAACTTCCAGGCTTGAATGGTTGCACTGATTCACTAATCAAAAGCATAGCATTTCAAGCTATGTCCTCATGGTATTAAACCCATTGATGAAGAGGAAGATCCAGTCACTTAACCATTTATTTCACCAATTAGAAATTGCAAGGCAATTTATTTAAATGGTATATTTTATAATTTTTGGTATTATATGGGCCCACTTCTGGGTTCAAAAGAATTTCCAGGTTTAGAGGACACAAAATATCTTGGTCCATTTCCAATTTTCATTTCTCTACATGAAGGACCAATCCTGGAAATGTCTATTACATGTGTTATAAGTCTGAATATTTACACTGTACCTCAACAATCCTATCAGGCAAAGCAGAATGATTATCTATATTTTAAAGCTGAAGATACTGAGGCTGAGAGACATTGAGTGAAATCCCAAGAAATATACCTAGTAAGTAGTAAAATTCAGCAGTAAAACTTAGGACTTTGAGCATCCAACTTTGTCCTTTTTCCAATATACTATCTTGCTTCCTACCAGCTAAATAACTAAGCCAAGGAGATTAAGTGCCAGATAACGTTTAAAAGGTGGTTCTGATTTTGTTCCTGTTGCATCCATTCAGTGGTAACATTGAGGCTTGTTAGAAACACCTTATAGTCTGTGAGAATTTTTGCCTGAGCCAAATACTATTCATGGTCAGTCTACTTACACAAAATTCATGAAAAAAAAATAGTAACCTGAAACACCCCATACCTGGAATTTGGCTAAGAGAGAAGTTTATTTGGCCAGATGGAAAGTTATTTTCAATACGAGAAGTATTTATGAAACACCTACTATGTGCCAGGCCTTCTACAGGCAAAAACCTGGTCAAGCCTCTTCTAGGCAGGTGGAGAGATGAACATGAAAAGAGGTGTTTGCATCTCTTTCTAGTAAACTGTTGTGAATTCTCAGTGGTGAGTGGATGTCATAATATATGGTCAGGTGATATAAGGCCGTTTCCTAACACTCATGGCCCTCCGCAATAACTGATCAACCAAATTCCTAACTTTTTAGCCTAGTCCCTGTGTGCCCCTGCCTCTGGTTCCTCTGATATCTCTCAACATGCTCCCTGCCCACTTGTGCTCCATCCACATTATCCTTTCTGTTCCTTGCATGAGTCAGCTTGCCTCTGGCTTAGGGCCTCTGTACTAGGCTCTCTCTGCCTAGAATGTCTTCCCCTGAACTTTGCATAACTAGCTCTTCTTGTCACCTCCTCAGAGCCTTCCCTGATCACTGGGCTAAAGTCACTCTCTATTATATCATCCAATTTTACTGTCACTTACCGCCATAGGATATTTTCCTTGTTTATTTATTTGCTTAGGTATATAGTATGTTTCCTCCTATAAGAATGTAAGTACCATGGAACAGGGACTTTGCTTGTCTTATCTTCATTGCCTAGAACAATGCCTGGTACACTGTTGACATTCAACAAATATTTATGGTTGAATAAACAAAATACAGGGTAAGCATTCTTCCCCAAAGTTAAGAAATTTAGTTAACAGAAAATGCTATCACACACATCTTAGACATTAAATGTGTGGCTTGCCAATAGACACCAAAAATTCCAGTATAACTTCATTTGCAAAACTCATTTCCCTTTTCCACATTTCAACACTCAGAGTTGTGTGGTGGTTTATGGTTCAGCCCTCCCAGCTTCCCTGCTGCTGGGGGAGCCAAGAATGTACTAACTTAAATGCTTGTCACAAAATAGTTTTGTGCTACAGACACCAGCCAGCACACAGATGCTCCACAGAGGCTCCCCTCAGCATTCCACACAGGTGTAGTAGTCAGGGTCCTCCAGGGAAACAGAACCTGTATACACACACACACATATATATATATAGAAAGAGAGAGGGAGAGAGAGAGATTCATTATGAAGAATTTGCTCATGAGATTATGGAAGCTGAGCCCCAAGATCTACAGAGTGAATCAGCAAGCAGGAGACCCAGGAGTGCCACTGGTGTAGTTCCAGTCTGAAAGCTGGCATGCTTGAGAACCAAGAAGAGCCGATGCTTCAGCTCAAGTATAAAGGCAGAAAGAAGCTGATGCCCCCAGTTTGAAGGCAGTGAGGCAGGAGGAATTCCCTCTTACCTGGGGTAGAGTCAGACTTTTTGTTGTATTCTGGCCTTCAACCCACATTAGGAAGCGCAATCAGTATTACTCAGTCTACTGATTCAAGTGTTAATCTCATCCCAAAACAACCTTACAGAAGCACCCAGAATAATGTGTGAACAAATATCTGGGCACTCTCTGGGCCAATTAAGTTACAAATAAAATTAAGCATCACACAGTGTTCTGTCACCTTCCTTCTAACGTTTTCGTGGGCTAATTTTCAACCCTCATAAACCCAGTTACACGCCAAATACCTCTCAAGTGATGAGGTTTTTCAACTCAACTCCTTTCAATTGTTCATTCTTGTACTATAGATAATTGTAGTCACAGCTAATAATAACAGCATTGAGTATTTGGGACTTGTCCGGTGTTGTGTTGAGTACTTTACCTATATTATCTCATTTAATTGTCAAAAGAAAACATGAGATGGGGACTACTATTATCCTTACTTTGCAAATGAGGGAATTAGGGCTTAGTGAGGATGATTCACTCACTCCTGGTTTCACGGATGGTGAGCAGAAAAATGGCATTAGAACCTAGGTCTGCCTGCTCACACAGCCCATGATCTTTTAAAAAATATATTTTTGGCCCTCTGTTTTCCCCCAATTTTTTATATTTTATTCTGAAAAAATTTCAAGTTTATATTGTTTCCTTCCACGGCCCATGATCTTAAACCACTGCCTTGTAAAATGTCATGTGATAAAAGCAGTAAGTATATATAAGGTATAGTAGGAGCATAAAGCAAGGAGTACCGTTGATGAGGAGTTAGGAAAGCATCACCAAGGTGGCAGCTAAGTGGACCCGTGAGGTTGCGTTAGGAGTTTGCAAAAGAAAATGGTGGCAGACTGTCAAAGTTAAGGGAATCCATGCGTGAAGGACAGAGGGATGTAGAACACAGCCAGTGCAGGGAGCGACAAGGAGCTTGGCCTTGCTTCAGTCAAAGTGCCAAGAGGGAAAGGTCAAGAGATGAGGCTGAACAGGGAGTCAGGGGCCAGATCACAGTGAGTTGAGATTGTTTTGTCCAATTTAAGGAGAGAATGTGACCAGATGGCATTGCTGAGGATCCCTCTGGAGCAGGCAGTAGGATGGCAGTAGCTTGGATGGGGAGCATGTTAGAGACAGGAAGACACTGAGGGACAGAAAATACAGTCACCTCTCTGGGTCAGCTTTAAAGAAAAGCAGACCACAGCAACTGGGGATGCTGTGTGGTCAGATAGGCTCAAATAGACTGACTAGGAATGCACACAGTGGGAAGTAATCCATAGTCCTCAATGTCAACTCAAGTTAACATTGGAGCTGGGGATACAGAGAAGAACCCTAAATGTCCCTACCCTCATGAAGCCTACACTGCAGTGGGAAAAAACAGTTAAAATATAATTTCAGGTGGAGATAAGTGCTATGAAGCAGAGTAAAGTAGGGTAAAGTGAGTGAGTGTGTGGGCTGAGGAGGTGACATTTGTGCAGAGAACCGAATCAAGTAAGGGAGCACGCCAGGCAAGAGCCGGGAGGGGAGCCCTCTAGGCAGTGGGGCAGCACATGGAAAGGCCCTGAGGCAGGAATGAGGTTGGTGTGTTCATGGAAGGGCAAAAGGCCAGGGTGGCTGGAGCAAGCCAGGAGGTGAGTACAAGGAGATGAAGCTGGCGAGAGAGAGAGGCTGGATCGGGGCGTGGAGGTCAGTGAGGACCACCCTGACAACAGGAGCACCACAGAGTGGAAAGACTTCTGAGCAGGGACTGATTTCCCTGGAGGAAATCACATGGGTGGGGGGAAGGATATAATGAGAAATATGAATTTTCTGGGTGTGGAATAAATCCATCAGAGTAATGTTCCGAATCCTGATTTACAAAATGACCTGGTGAGTCCATGGCTGATGTTAGCCTTAACCCACTTTGTGTGAACTTTAAAAGCGAAGCAGTGCTATGAACTCCTCCAAGCTGCACTTTTTATGTATTGATTTCTTTCTCCTCCATAGAAAGGAATAGACAAGGAGTTTTACCTACTGTTCACAGTCTTTGATGAGAATCTGAGCAGGTATCTTGATGAAAACATTCGGAAGTTTACCTGGCGTCCCTTTGGTGTTGACAAAGAAGATAAAGAGTTTGTGAAATCCAACAGAATGCATGGTATGACAAATGACTTTCACTCCTGTAAATGAAAGGCTTAATTGCATTTGAAGTGAAAACGTTTGGAATGTTTTAATTATCTTAATTTTGGTTTCTTGAGTATTGTTCTTGGTCACAGTAAGTTATTTCATGCCTTCATCTTCACACTTTATGAAGAAACCTCACTATATCCCAGAGATGTTGTGAAACTTAATACTTTCAAAACATTTTATCAGCCTTAGATGAAGCAACACAAAATTTAATCTAGCAAAGATCACAGTTCATCATAAATGTAGAAATTTACTGACAAAAATGCCATCTGTTTGGTTCACAATAACATCATTAAGTCTGAAAACCAAAGTGATAACAAGAGATCATCATTATATAGCAAAGGACCTCTAATTAAGGTAGTATAAGTGACTGCTGAAAGTGTTAATTTGTAAAACACTAGCTGCTCCTATCCCAGATCTTCATTTGGGAGGAATTGCTTAATTCTCCCTCCCTGTCTCTCTTTATATCAAATGTTACGATAGCAAACCACCTGCTAATTGGTTGTGGCTAACACAGGATGCTCATTAGTCTTGGGCATATTACGTAAGGTGGTGGAGTAATGAGCGAGAATTCAAACTCAATGCCTGCAAGAGTGTATAGTCAACAAAAGTGCCTAAATCAAGTATTATTAAGATAACAGGTGCTAATCTGCTTGTTTTAAGACCCAGCATAACATCTCTTTATTGCCTTTAAAAACATTATGAAAGACTAACAAAATAGCTCCCAGCCTCCTTCCCTGCCATGGAAGTCCAAAAAAGTCCAAGGTTACAAGAGATGCACAATAACCAGGTCATAGAATCCCATGGTCCCAGATGCACATTTCCAACAGAGTCCCCTCTTGTACCAATGGAAAGCATGGAGTAGTCCATTTTCAGTATCCTCTTCTGTAAAAAGAAAAGTTTTGTTATAACTAAATATGAAATTTGTTTATGAACTTCTTAGTACACAATAAAAAAGGGCAACTAAGCTAGAAATAAGGAAACATAGCAGTTCCTTAGTGGAGAAGCTAAATTGTAAAAGAAATTTATCACTGGAGAGGCCTTTATATAGAAAATATTAAATAACCGATTGGACTATGTTAAATCTAGCCCCAACTTGGTTGGCAAAGAGAAACTCATTTTCATATCTTAGAAAGGTGGAATATATTACTTTTAAAGCAAAATTCAAGGAAAATAATGTATCTTAATTAAATTTCATATTAATTATAAATTAAGTTCTAGCTTCAGTCTCGCTTTCATGGAATGGGAGGAAGAAAGCAACAAAGCCAAAGAGAAAGGTCCTCACATGCTACAAAAATGCTTTGTGTTGTATCTACTACATAGTCTGTATTCAAAAGGTGTTTGCTGAATGAATGAATGATCCAGAAAGAGAGGCTTTAAACAAGAGTTCCAAGGCAAGAGAAGATTATCAGCCAGCCCAGGACTAACTTTGTCAGCACCCTGATTTACATTCATACCTTTTAAACATTCAATGGACAAGATTTAGACCATTTATTTGCCAAAGCATGATCAAAGATTTTTTTTTCTAGAAAATGTGGTGTTCTCAGAAGCCTCAGGCCTACCTGAAATTTCCAACACTAATCCCAGATTTGAGTACAATTACCAAGCACCACTGGTTCTGCAGACACAGAAATAAAAAGTAATTTTGTTTGATAATGGGATTATGACAGCATTTGTTCCTTCCTTCTATGGGCAGTAGCAGAGTGTGCGAGAAGGGTAGAAGAGTTATCTCTCTAAGGGACATCAAGCATGAGACATAATTATGCACACTCACCTGTCAGACATTGTTATTCAGTCATGGTCTTCCTCCTTACGGGGTGGGAATGTAGTTTCTACATGCTCCTCAAGGCACTGCTTCAGATAGCCACTTATCAATGCATTGAGGCTGATGTAAAAGGTAAAAACAATTTGCCACTCTGGAAGCACAGAAGGTCTTCATATCTAAGTAATTATTACTAAAATCCCTGCAGTTATTTTATTGGGGTAAGGAAGTAGAAGTTATCATAAAGCAAATTTATTTACTCAAAGACTAACCTTTTATAAACTTAGTGCCCCTGCTCTCCCAAAAATATCCCTTTCTGCTGACCAGACATGCAAGTACAGTGTCAATTGACTGAAAGTCTTTCAAATGATTCAGAATCCATGAAATCAGTAAAAAGATGTCTGATAACTTCTAGAATCAAATGCAAAGACACTGGCAAATGAGGGTCTGACAGAATTAAATAAATTTATAACTGAGGAAGAGACATTTAACATGGGAGATGATAGGACAAAAACCTCAAAAGAAAGTGATTTTTATATCAAGAGTTTTAGAGAAGAATATAGGGAATTGGTGAAGTCAATAAAATTTTTATAAGAATGATACTCTTTGTAATCTTCAAAAATAAAATGTAAAATGAAAGATATCCTAACATGCCATGAAACAATTTTGTCAGAAAAATTACGTCAGAAAAAAATCTGATTTATTCCTTATTGATTCTTAGAATTAGTATCTTTGCATATGTGTTGTTAAATATAACATTTTAATAATTTTAGTGTATTTTCATTATTCCTTGTTAACTTTGGTCTCCATTTTAAGTTGATTTACTATGTGGCTTTTCCCCAGTACTATTTGTTCTCTGACAACAAGGATCTTCTATCAATAGTTTGCATACTTGAACACCCCCCACCCCCCGCTAATTTTTTCACTAAGATGGTGTGTTTTCAGTATATCTATGTAATTATAGTGGGCTCTGACTATCTTTTTCTTTCCATTTAGCTGTTAATGGTTACATGTATGGCAACCAGCCAGGCCTAAACATGTGCAAAAAGGATAGAGTTTCCTGGCATATGATTGGATTGGGCACTGACACCGACATGCATGGAATTTCTTTTCAAGGGAACACCATCCACCTCCGAGGGACTCACCGAGACTCCCTGACCCTGTTCCCCCACATGGCCACAACAGCATTCATGCAGCCAGACCGTGCAGGTAAACTTGGTGGGTCAGTCTGTATCTTGAGGTCCCATCCTTTCAGAGTCCTCCCCCAGAAGAAATTGGTAGACTTGGGTTACTTCAAGGGGTGTAGAAACAGATATAGTCTTGATTAGAATCAGAGATTCCATAGTGTGTTAGTCCGAACACATAATGTAAAGGAGAGAGGAGAAGAATCTAAAATAACATCCACAAAGCAGAAGTAGGAGGCCTTTAAATGACTTTGCTGCACACTCTTGATTCATAATCCATTAAAAACTCAACCCTGACAAAGAGGATATGTTTTGCTCTCATTGAGCATGAACATCATTCCAGTTGCTGCTCTGAAGCATCTACCAGGCATGGGCAGCCCAGGGGATGCTTCTAGATTACGGATGCAGCCAACCATAACTGCAGCTGGGTCTCCCTTCTCTAGGGACTAATAGTGGCCTCTTGATGCATTATTTGGGGACTTCTCCATTTTAATTCTGTTGGGCACTCTTGGTTTCCCCACAGGGCAAGCTGCACTGGGTTTGCAGTCCATGGAAATCCCCATAAAATGCCAGTACCTGGAACTTCTTCTCTTAGAGATTCTAAGCTAATTAGATAATTGGGACATTTCTATAAAAGATATAGAGCAAGATACGATAGCATGTGCTAATTGGTGCATGAAAAGTGAGGATAGCAAGTGCTATGGGCATTGAACACGTTTTTCCAGCCCATCTTTTTCATCAGTTTTAAGAAACCAATACGCTACCGAGGATGTGTACTTGCTGTTTATTAAGTGAATGCTCTACTTTGCTTCACACTGAAACTGCAGTTTCGATGCCTCTGTGTCATCAATTAAGAACTTGAGGCTTGGGCTTCAAAACCTTTGCCCAAGGACTGCCTGACACTAGGAACTCCATAATCTTTGCCTTATAACTTGTAAGTGTCTCCTAGTGTTCTACCTCTCTACATTAATATAGTTGATCAATTATGCATCACCCAAACCAAGGGATGCCTTGGACACAATGATTTGTTTTTAAAATACATTCTTCAAGGAAAAAGAGGACAGGGAATGGGGAAATAGCCAAATCATTTTAATCCATAGAAACAGGCACTCAAAGCTAAAGCTGGCCCGAATAATTTTAGAGATTTGGCTGCTCACTCCAGTGTCTTGATCATTACTCATGTGCTCTACAGGCTTCTAAAGGGCTTCATAACATTTTTTCTGGTTTATGTTTGGTGATGAGCATAAATTTGTGACTGCTTAAAAGCGTGATCATTGAACTAATACCTGTCCCTTACCTATTCTTACTCACTCAGAAGTGGGTAGAATAGACTGTAGGCTGCAACTCAAACATTTCCTCTTTGTTCTTAAAGAAGATAATTCCTTGGCTACTGAAGGGCCATGATCAACACATAAATAATGGGCTGCCTGGAAAAAGCCAAATGCAGAGGGCGGTCTTTCCAAATCTGTTTTCAGAGGGTCTTCTCTGTGGTTTCACAAACACCTTTCCTCCTTAGTACCTGGGGGGCTTGGGAACCCATTAAATCAACAGTTTTTGCTCATCTAGAAGGAACAACTTGAAATATTTAGACAACAGAGTTACACGTGTAGCAAGATAGAAGCTATCTCTGTGCATTGCAGATGGTTAATGAGCGGCACACTAATCACTCACCTCTAGAGGAAGGGAAGATTTATTGATCCAATAATTTCATTGAGAGTCAATATCTTCAATAATTTTATTTGTTTCATACAATTTTATGGTGAGTTCAATTAGGATATATCTACCTGATGCCAACGCATCTAGAAAATTCAGTTCAAAAAATTACATAATTTTCAGTCAGACAGTATTGCTGGCATTATGTAGAAAAATCTCATTGATTTTTTCTTTCTTTTTCCTTTCATCTGGCATAATATAGACCTACCATTGGAAAAGAGAGACTCCTTTGCTCAAGGGCTTAATGAAATAATACCTTTGGCTTTAATAATAATAATACTTTATATATTTATTGCACTTTATAATTTATGAAATCCTTTAGGGCAAAATACATGACTTCAGAAATGTGGCCTAATTAGAATTTTGATTAGGATAATCATCTTACAGGTTATTAGTTCTTTTTAAACTGGGCTGGGCTAAGATAGTCACACCTATTGGTGATTTTCTAGAAAAGACTGTTTTCTAATAGATGTGTATTATAGGGAAGACCCAGAGAAGTCATTTCTTGGTAGCAACATTTTAAGTTTTATTTTTCTATTACAACTGAATTTTACATGGTTACTTACCACCCCCCCCCGAAGTAAATATATTCAAAGTAATTTATTCCCCTTGGAGTCTGATTTTAAATTACTATCAAACTGATATTTTAAAAATCCACCTTATTGGTTATTTATTTTGGAATAAAATATGTAGGTTTGCTAAAAACATATCAATAACAACAAAAACATAGAGCACCGCACACAATGCCAAGCCATTTCTTTTTCAGGTATTTTCAGGGTGTTTTGTGCCACCTTGTACCACCTCTTGAGAGGCATGGGTCAGCTATATGAGGTCAACGGCTGTGGCAACAAGGACCCTTCTGAGCAGCCATACGGGATGATAAGAACGTTTTACATCGCCGCTGAAGAGGTAGAATGGGATTATGCCCCTAACAAAAACTGGGAGTTCGAAAAGCTGCCCTTGGACGCAAGAGGGGAAAGGTACCGCAGGCGACACCGCCAAGTCTCTTCTGTGGGATTGCGCACGCTCCGTAGGCGTTTAGCCAGTGCGGAAACCTAAAAATGCCCTGGTTTTGTCCGGCAGACAGTGACTTTTCCTTCTGTGCACAGATTTGGGAAGCCGGCGGGCTCCACCCCTGGAGGGCTCCGCGCACCTCCGGGCGGCTGGTGCAGCGCGGCTGTGGGATGCACGGACGCGCAGACTGAGCGCAGAGTGCAAGGCTTGGGGAAAGAGACCGGGCCCTCCGTGACAGTGGGCCTGGGAAGACAACAGGGGCCAGAGGAGGCAGAGACGGAGTGTAGGTCCGGGGTGAGAGGATGGGCTGCTGTGGGTTGAGGACCTGGGGAAGGGGAATTGAGGCTGAGCCGTTGGCAGAGCGCTGATCCAGGTGGGGACAACCGAGGAGGGGTCGGAGGCCATCGCCAGCGGAGAGATCCCGGATTGGAATAGGAAGAACAGGTCTGTCCGCTAGGCCCTGTACCCAGAAAGTCCGCAAGATTGACCCTCCCTTGAAAGTGCTGTGGCCAGTGCTGCATGCCAAAGATGCAGAGCAGGCTGGTGAGCGTTGGTCCTCTACTGCCCTAAGCCGGCGAGTCCAGTGACCAAGCTCCCCAGGGTGCGCTGGGGTACAGTTAAACAAGGGGGGAGTCGGGTGCAGACTGCAGACCTCCGCCCCCAAGGTCAATACCCTGGACTTGGTAACAACCCGCTGCTTGGGTCTTACTGTCCTGATATGCAGATGAGGAAACTTGGGTGCAAAAGGTGATGTCGTCTGACTAGTCATTGGCAGAGTTGGAACCGAACATAGATCTTTTGAAGGACAAAGCCGTGTTCTCTCCAGCACACAACGTTGCCCTTCAAGCCCCAGTTCCTCTTTGTTTTTCTTTGCCACCACTAATAACCCTTCCCACCACGATCCCCTCCCCACACCTCGTACGAATCCTCCAGGGCTGTGACATACACAAACAACTCTCCATATTTGTTTCTTACTTGTCCTTTGTTTTGGGGGCGGGGGAGGACCAAGCTCCTGGAAAAGAGAGTATAACAGTGCCACCTTCTGGATAAATGAAAAAACAAACAAAAACCCCAATGACTGCTCACTGTGGGAAGATTTGCCTCAAGGACAGGAGGATTTCAAGTCCCTTCATTTATTCACTAACCTAATTGTTAAACCAGAGCCCTCTCTTCTGCAAAACTACTGCTGCCAGCTAAAGACTGATGCAGGTGCAGTGGAAAATGAAATGAATTCTAATTTGGCCTTTTCTAAAATGATTATTTCTTTAAAAGGCTGCCATAACCAAAGAAATAATTCTATAATAATTTTGTCATGTGTACAATCTTAGCCCATGAGTGTATTAAAAATATAACCTTTGTTATTTTCTTACAACTCATTTTAACTCCTGCTTTAAGCCTCCATCTCTCTGGGCTGGCAGGAAGGTCCGGCTTCAGTCTTCTGGAATTCTCTCCCAAGTGACATAGAGAGATAGAAGATGCTGGCAGGGAAGAGGGGTAGAATGCCATAATTACACCCTTCCTGTGTCACTCTGGTTATTGCCCATAAATAGATAAAAGCTAGGTGAGATAAGGACATGTTCACAGTTCACCAGATGCTATAGATAAAAACTCAATGCAGAATTGACATGATAAGTGCTCCCAGGGCACATCTGTGGCACCTCTGTAAATGGGAGCCCAGGGACAAATGCCCCTTCTGGACCCACCCCAGTTTCTATCCCTCTGTCCTTTGCCTGCAGGCCATGGTGGGGCACATCTGGTTTTTGAACCACCTCTTGGTAGAGGTTACCCCTGAGACATTTATTGTCCTGGTCAGCAAAGACACTCTGCCCCACTTTGGGACCTGGAAGTCTTTCTTTGGGCCTTCCTAAAACATGCTGGGAAGGCCTCAGGGTCCTAGAAAGGCAACAAATAGGACCACCAGCACAACGCCAGGGGGGGTTTGTGCAGTGGGCAGGAATTTGAAAACAGAACTTTAAGTTGTAATAGAAAAATAAAGTTGTATTGCTAGTACTCCTGAGCTTGTGGACTGATACGTGTGTAATTTAACCATCCACAATAACCACCATCTATTGAGCACCCACGATGCACCAGGCATTTTGCTAGGGTTTTTGCAAACTTTATCTGACATAATCCTCACAACATACGTGACCCATTTGATCAGCTTTTGCTCAGCGTCTCATGCACCATCCTCACAAGATGATGATAAAGCAAGTGCTTACCTAGTGCATAATATGTGCCTGACATAGGGCTTTACAGATATTAACTCATAGAATCCTCACACCAATCCCATGAGGCAGGTGCATTTTGCAGTGCAGGAAAGCTGGAACACAGCACAGCGTGGCACCAGGGTCTATGCTGGTCACCACCACACATGTTTCTAGGGATCCTGGAAAATGAAAGTAGAAAAAAAGTTCTCTTCCCTTGGAAAGCATACAGTCTAGGGTGGATGGTATATGTGCATTTATTAAATACCTACTATGTGCTAGGCATTGTGCAAAGTGCTGGTGAAACAGTATGGAGAAGGATAGACAAGGTCCTTTCCCACAGAGAATTCCTGGTCCATGGGAAAACTTTAGAACAAGCAAATGGAGTGAGGCAGTCACTACTAGCGGGGAAGGGCAGAGTGCAGCGGCAGCTTATGGCAGAAGCACACAGCCCTGTCTTGGGGAAAGGTGGGCAGTGGGTCGATGGTCAGGGAAAGCTTCCGGGAGGAAGTAGTCTTTGAGCTGGGACATGAAGACTAGGCCAGTTGAAGAGGTAGGAAGCATGTTCTTGGCAGAGGGAACAACTGTATAAAGGCTCAGAGGTGAGGGAGAGCACATCCCGTTCAAGAGAGTGAATGTTCACAATGACCAGAGTGTAGAGTGGGGGTGGGGCAGTGATGGGAAAGGAGGCTTGGGGAGGTGGCAAAGGCAGATAGCAAAGGGGCTTGGGAGCCAAGTTGAGGAGTTTGGCAGTGGGAAGTCGTAAAAAGGCTTTCTACAAGAATCAACCTGGTCAAATTTATAGCTTGGGATCCCTCTGTCTGCAGTGCGGAGAATAGAAGGAAGGGAGGCGTTTGGGTGGCAGGGAGAATGGTTAAGACCAATTCCAGCTCACACAGGTCAGTGAAGCAGATAGCTAGATCAGAACACAGGCAGTTAATGGAGGGAAATGGAAGGAGGTGAGTCCCACTGTGTTCTGGAGATAAAATTGATAGATTGTTTTAATCTGTCTTTTGTGATGATCTACCTTTGTGATAGATTAAATGTGCCATATATGTACAATCCATGCTCATTATCTGTGGATTCTGCCTTTGCAAGTTTGCCTACTTGCTAAAATTTATTTGTAACCCTTAAATCAATTCTTGTGACTCTTTTGTGGTCATTAACAGATATGCGTAGGGTAGCAAAAAATTTAAGTTGCCTGATGCACGTGTTTCCAGCTAAGGGCAAGCAAAGAGTCTCTCTGCTCTCTTGTTTCAGATCTCATACTGCAAACAAGTGTCTTTTTTCGGGGTGTGTTTAGTGCCACGGTTTTTGCATTTGTGTGCTTTGTGTTAGTGCTTTCACTGTTTAAAGTGGCTCCCAAGCATAGTGCTGAAGCAGTGCCCTAAGTGCAAGAAGGCTGTGACGTGCCTTACAGAGGACATACGTGTTAGTGAGGCTTCGTTCAGGCATGAGTTACAGTGCTGTTGGCTGCTGAGTTCAATGTTAATAAATCAGCAACATATATTAAATAAGGTGTCTTTTGACAGGAACACACATAAAACAAGGTTATATATTGATCTGTTGATGAAAATATTGTGACCAGAGGCTTGCAGGAACCTAACCCTATATTTTCCCTAGGAACAATGGTTCAGTATCATTAATTCAGTATTCATGGTCACTTTCTAGAACATAACTACCATGAATGACAGGAATCAACTGTATTTACCTATACTTGAATATGGGTATATGCACAATAACAACTGCAGGACTGCTTGCCATCTTTCAAAGTGGAAAAGCCTAACAATGTATGGAATGATACATAGGAAATATGGAGGAACTCAGGGTAGGTGTGTGTGGGGGCTTGTGCACAGGTGCATGTGTGTGAGGTTAGTTGGTCCTAAGAAGAGAAGTGCAACCTCATGGGGTCCTTGGGAGTCTCTCTAAGGTTGGTCCCACTCAGCACCCAGCAGGGGTTTCCAAGGGTGAGCTATGGGCCAGTGCTGGACTGCCAATAGCAGAACCCGAGCAGCTTTAAAGTGCAGATTCTTGGTCCCACTCTTATAGTCTTCTCTGGAGTTCCCTTGAATCACTCAGGAGCACCCAAGGTTTTTCAGTCTTCTGACAACTTTAATTTCTCATGCTTCTGACTTGCAGACATGGAGATATATTTATGAACCACACTGCAAATTGGATTGGCTCTCAGTACAGGAAGGTGGTTTACAGAGAGTACACCAACGGAGAATTTGTGGAGATCAAAGCCCGGCCGCCGAGAGAGGAGCACTTAGAACTCTTGGGTATGGTTCAGATCTCAGCTGTGCGCTGTCAGCCCCTATAGTGCATGCACACATGCACACAGACACACACAGGCACACACATGTTCTGTTAGATTTGTGCTTGAGAAGGGATGGAAGGAATAGAGTAGCCTGACTGCATTTGTCCAAGTGCAGTATCGTCCTGCTCTGCCATTAGCAGGGCGTGTACCATGTGCTCAGTTCATACAAAGAATAGTCTCGACAAGGCTACCAGATAACACACAAACAGGAGTCCATATCATCAGGACAGCCTAACCGGTGTCTGATATTCTAAAGCTTCTTTCCAATGCCTCTGCTGAGACAGGCAATTTTAATGTGAAACAATTTGATGTCTCAGAACCACAGGCAGAGTGCTTGCATAACTTCTTCAAGGTCCTGGATTATTCATGCACAGTGCCATCACAACACACTATAAAAATAATTATGACAAAAGAGGAGTCCCTGTGTGAGATGGGACTGAGGGTGAAAAGTCTGGTTTCAGTTTGAGAGGCCCTGACTCATGGCTTCCTCAGAGCCCAAGCTGCGGATCTGGCAATCAGATAAGTACTTCCTGCTTTGCTTCCCCACTTTTGTTCACCTGGGAGTCACCAGACAAGACCCCATCTTGGAAGACCTTAAGGCAGAGGGCTAATCTAGAGGACTCTTTGAAATCCTGTTCTGCTTTTGAACACACAAGGTAACATATAAACAGTATGGCCTTACACAGTGCTTTCCAATATTAGAATAAGGCCCCACGACTCCTAGCTTCATAAATTATTGAATGCTTCATCCACCCTTCCCATACCTCCATGGTCTATTAATATTCGCATGTGAGCTTGTTCGTCATACCAAATGAATAAGTCAGTCCTGATGGAAACATTCATTCACTTGAGCTGTGTATGTTGATAGAGCTCTGAAGACAAGGTGCTTGTCCTGATGAGGGGGTTGGGTTGTGCCCCGAAGAGCCCTGATTTGATTCTACTCGGTAAAATGACACAAATGAGTGACTTCCTCAGAACCAAGCCCAGCAGCACTTCAGCCAGAGGGGTGTGAGGCCCATCCATCATTTTCTGCAGCTTAGAGGCCTGGGCTTCTCAAATTGCTCAAAAGGCACATGGCAGGCAGACCTCCATTCATTACTGTTCCCCAATAGTGACCTATTGCATTGTAAATTGGTAGGCATTTGCTCTTACCTACCCACACAGTAAGGCATGTGCAATTTGAGTGGTAGTGAGCATACGAATTAAAATTGTAATATATGCATATGCCTGCACCTACTTGTGACTATACCCAAATTTACTGCTTAGAATTTAATGCATAGAATTTTCTTTTCTAGCTTTGTCATAAAAAAGTGCTTTTCAGAACTTCCTGATTCATACTAAATATTTTCTTCTGAAGATAATAACAGCCCAACAAATTTTTAGATTTATTTATGCTCTTAGCAGTCTTTCTCAGAAAAGCAATTAAAACCATGGCTTGAATCAGTGAAGAATGGATGGGTGTGGCCAGGCCACCGCCCGTGGGAGTATCTCCCTATGAATGTAGAATGCACCAAATACCCAAGAGAGAACCACAGGGATCAGGTCTGAGGTGCTTCTGAAATGGGAGTCTACTCACCATGAAGTGATGCCTCATAAAGACCACTGTGAGTACGATGCTCTGACAGTGTGGGGCGTGCACGTTCTGAGCACTGCCAGTTGAGCGGTACCTGGCATGGGTGGGGGCAGCCACAGTCGTGCTGCCACAGGCTCTCTCAGGCGGGGCGTGGGCTTGTCTCCATTGGCCCATGGCCTGGCTACCGCCAACAGAAACATGCACATCTGAGGAGCTGAAGAACATAGCTCCTCAGGTATGCTAATATTGAGAAACAGCATTGGACACACATTAGAGAAATCACTGTATTGATTATAAATCAATAATAAATGTTTTTATTGTACTGTAATCTTCAAATCCCTTTTATATACATTATTTTATTGGATCCTCATTTTTTTTATATTTGTTTATCAGAAAATGAGCAATTTCAGACTTACCAAAGGTTACGCATAGGGGGATTACAACAGAAAGTCACCATGTCATGTGCATATGGCTTTTCCTGGAGATTATGTCTCAGTAGTAGTAAAAAGTTAAGCATTTATTGAGTACATATTGCGTTTTGATGTACTGAAATAAGCACTTTACATGCATTATGGTATTTAATCCTTACCATAACCCTATGTGAAAGGTGTTATTCAACCCTTATTACAGATAATGAAATTGAGACTCAGACAGGTTACATGACTTACCCAAGGTCCCTCTAATAAGTGAAGGAGGCAGAATTCAAACACAGATTATTCCCATTGCCAAAGACTACGTGGTATTTAATACTATACAGTATTGCCTTCTAAAGAAAGCACACTGATGAAGAAGCCGACCTTTATTTTATTTTGTGAAATACCAGCAACATGTAAATTATATCAATGTTGAAAAGAGCAACGATAATGCACACAGGCCTGTGTTTTGCCTTTAGGCCCAATGATTCATGCTGAGGTGGGTGACTCAGTCCTGATTATATTTAAGAACAAAGCCAGGCGGCCCTATTCCATCTCAGCCCAGGGTGTGGAGGAGATGGATACTGGAAAGCAATTCCATGTGCCTGTGACCAAGCCAGGTAAGTTACTCCAGAGGCCCGCTCCATTCTGATGAGGACACCAGATTCAACTCTCTTCTGATCTCTGAGGGGTCTTGAAGAGCTCCTCTTAATGTCACTGTGTTTCAGCCATCATCTAGCTCTCATATGAGATCATCATTCATCCAATGACCATGTGTTTATGGAATTTCTAGGGCTCCATTAGGGACCTCAAAGGGTAGGAAGAAATAATAATGGTTAACACGTATTGAGTGTTAACCCTGTGCCAGCTATTATGCTTTATATTTAAGAAATAAAAGAAACCAAAAAACTCATTTATCCCTACAACAACTCAGTGAGGTAGACACAAACATATTTCATCAAATTTGACATGATTGATTATAATATCCAGCATTATTTTATCTGTTGCTAAAAAAAGAAAATCATGCTGCCAGTTAAATCTTATGCTCCAGATTGAACAATGCATTCTGACTTCAGAATGTGAAAATGTGAAGAGTTTGCATGCTATAACTGATGAAATGTAATACTGTTGTGTCCATTTAACAAATGGCTAAAGCACAGAGGGATAAAGAACTTGACCAGGTCATATGTTCATAATGGTAGAACCCCACCTTGTCTGACTACAGAACCTGAGTTCTTAACCACATAGTTCTCTTAAGATGATTAAAATGAGTTTTTTTGGGGAAAAAAGACAAAATTAATGATTTCAGTAGTAACGTAGATTATACATGAAAGTTCTAAGTGGTGAAAAATTTCAGGAATGTCACTGGGAGTGTTTATAAAAGTTTTAGAGAAGGAAAACCCATGAAGATTACTTAACTAGGAACAACTAGAGAAAGGAATAATTAGGGAAAGCTTTATAAAGGAGGTAGAACTCTAGTTGGAGGTGTGTTTGTATTTTAAATTAATAAATTTTGTTTTTTAGAGCAGTTTTATGTTCACAGCACAATTGAGCAAAGTGTATAGAGATTTCTCACACATGCACAGCCTTCCCCTTATCATCATCCCCCACTAGAGGGGTAAATTTGTTAAAACTGACAAACCTACATTGTTAAGTTTTCTTGGATAATTGACCACTTTATTATTATGTAATGCCCCTCTTTATCCTTGATAACTTTCCTGCTCTGAAATCTGCTCTGTCTGAAATTAATCTATAGTCATGCATTGCATAACAATGTTTCAGTCAACCATGGACTGCATGTATAACAGTGGTCCCAAAAAATTATAATACCTTATTTCTACTGTACTTTTTCTATGTTTAGATACCTTTAGGTACACAAATACTTACCGCTGTGTTACAATTGCCTACAATATTTGGTACAGTAACATGCTGTACAGGTTTATAGCCTAGGAGCAATAGGCTATGCCATATAGCTTAGGCATGTAATAGGCTATACCATATAGGTTTGTGTAAGTGCACTCTATGATGTTTACACAACCAAATCACCTAATGATGCATTTCTCAGAATATATCCCCATTGTTAAGCAACTCATGAATGTAGTTACTCCTGCTTTTCTTTTGATTAGTGTTAGCATGATATATTTTTCTTCATGCCTTTATTTTTTTAATCTACATGTGTCTTTATATTTAAAATAGGTTTCTTGTAGATAACATATAGTTGGGTCTTATTTTTTTAATCCACTCTGACAATCTGTTTAATTGGTATATTTAGATCATGAAGGTTAAAGGTGGTTATTGATATAGTTGGATTAATATCTAACATATTTACTATTTTATATTTGTTGCCCTTGTTCTTTATTTCTATTTTTGTCTTCCACACTTTTCCTGCCTTTTGTGGTTTTAATTGGGCATTTCGTATGATTCTGTTTGCTCTTTTCTTAGCATATCAATTACACTTCTTTTCTTTTTTAACTTTTTAAATTAGTTTCCCTAAAGTTTGAAATATACATATAAAATTCTTTCCATTTCTTTTCATTTATTACAGGAGAAATAAAAACTTACAGATGGAATGTCCCTAAAAGATCTGGTCCAGGGCCCTCTGATCCCAATTGTATTCCGTGGGTTTACTATTCCACAGTAAACTTTGAGAAGGTAAGGTAGAGAGAGCGAGCAAAAGACTTAAAGTAACGTGGCTGTCAGTTGGCTGTTCAGGTCATCATAGCTCGGGGTGGTATATATGAAGGGGTGTAATGATTTAGAGCAGGGGTCTCATGCAGTGCTCTACTGGCCAAATCCAGCTACACTCATTCATTTACATTGTCTATGGTTGAATTCAGTAGTTGCAACAGAGACAGTGTGGCCCACAAAGTCAAAAATATTTACCATCTGGTGCTTTATTAAAAAAAAAACAAACCAGTTTGCAGACCCTTGATTTAAAGTATGGTGGATAAAAACAAACAAAATCCCAATGTTTTAATTATCCAATTTTGAACTTTCAGGGTAGATTAAAGCAAAAGATGATATGTAAATAGATAATAATAAAATAAAAGTACCTTAGAATATAATTTAGTCATGGTTTTGGATATGTGAAATCTGTTCATTTTAAAGGCATTACCAGGACTACAAGGTATCAGGAAAAGAAAGCATACTCCAAACATAGTAACTGAAATTACAAAACTATTTGAGTGATAAATAGTCTTACTCAGAAATAGAAGGCAAAGATTCAATAACGAATTTGAGTCAGGTATGGGTATATAAAAAACTGTAGTCATTAATTATATGTCATAAACCAAAGTCCAAACTAACTTATAGTTAGTTAACTAACTAACCAAAGTCCAAACTTATATTTTTATCAGTCATATCTGATAAAAATATAAGCATTGCTCATTATAGAAAAATGTGAGGGGTTATCTTCCCCTTCCTCTTAGACATTAGAAAGCTTATATTTGTGTCCATGGGTTGTACAGGGCAGTATTAGAGTACAGGAGATAGACATACAAGGCCCTCGAAAAAATAAACTTACATATTAGAATTATGGGAAACCCATATTTATTTGTTTATTGTTTTATGCATCCCAATAAATACTTATTGAGCACTTGTGATGTGCAAATGACCCTACAACTGCTGTGAGGGACGCAAATATTCTTGTCTTGAAGAAACTTATAACTTTGTAGGGAAAATAATACATGTCCACACTTATAGCTATAATATAACTCTGAATCTGGTGAATCCTATAGGAATGGTGTGCTGACCAAGGCACTATAGGAAGCTTTGGAAAGTCTAGGAATAAAGAGCATTATGAGCAAAGCTGAATATAGGGAAGTGGAGGGTGTGTTTGAGACATGTTGAAAGTCCCATTTGGCTGTCATATAAGGTCCCAAAGGAAAGCAGGGGGGAACCTAAACCAGAAAAGTTCACTGGGGGAGCATGTGGAAGGGCTCACAGACCTGTCAAGGGTTTGTGCTTTATGCTGTAGGCCATGGAAAATCCCTTAAGACATGGGAGTGGAGATTAATCTAGTGGTGGTCAGGAGGACAGACTGGAGGTGGGGTGAGCCAGAGCCCAGAGAAGAACCAATTTCTAGTCTAGGGTGAAGCATTAAGATTGTACACTAGAATGGTGACAGGTGCAATGGAATATCAATGAATTATGTAATGGCTTTTCTAATTCAGTTTACTTTTCTTTTAGGATATGTATAGTGGTTTGATGGGTCCTCTGATTGTATGTCGAGAAGGAATATTGAATGAAAAGGGAAGAAGAAGTGATGTTGATTATGAATTTGCTCTCTTGTTTTTGGTATTTAATGAGAATGAATCCTGGTATCTGGATGACAATATTAAGAAGTATCTCAATAAAGATCCACGAGATTTTAAGCCCTCTGATGATTTTGAGGAGAGCAACAGAATGCATGGTAAATCAGGGGTTTAAAAAGAAGACCATTGTTGATATAAGCTCATAGAAATTCCTGTAACTGTAGGAGGCCCCCAGCAACCTTCTCTGGGCCTTGCCCCCTTCCCAGGGGCACCTGGAGTGAAGCTTTCCTTCAGAGTAAACCAGCCTAGCTATTTGTTATCTGGCTGCAAAGTCATTGAGGCTTTGAACCAACTTTTAGGGGCATATACCTCTAGATGCTGGGATCTCTAAACTGTAAGACTGTGATATAATTCTTTAAACATAAGTCATCACTTATTGCTGTATTTCTATAAGAATACACCATAACTTCTGTTTGATCAAATTTAAGGGCCTGGTTTAAATTGTCTCTGGGCCGTGAAACACCATCACCAAATTTCTGTTTTAATGTGTCTATGTTATTTAATTCTATGTAATTTAAGGTAGATTTGTTTGTTTTGGCGGGAGTAACGTATTCAGACGGACACATCCACACTCTGTCACCAAGACCTACATTTGACCAAAAGTGCACAAAAGGCTAGGCCTTACCGAAGGTCACAAAGCTGGCTGTTAATACAGATTAGAATATAGTAGCCTGATTCTCAATTCAGTTACTGTTTCCCCTACCAACTTTGCTTCCCTCTACCAAAAGTCTTTTAGTATGATCTCTGTTCTTAATGAATGCAGCTTATTTGGTTGTGCCATGATGCACAGCACAAAAAGTCAGTAGGAAGCAGAGGAGTGGGGGTCACCCTCATGTAAACTCAGTTTGCATTGGTCATTGTTGGGTCATGGGCTCAGCCCCGGTGAAGCTCTCCTTTTTTGGAAATTCAGCCATAACTAATTGACTAGGCTGAACTAACTTTCAGGATTAAACTAGTTCCCAGAAAGTAACATATTAAGAAAATATCTTCTAATTCTTCAATTTTGATTTGTATACACTCGATTGTTTTGTGCCTTTAGTCCGCTCATCTGCAGAATGCTATAAATCTGGCTACCTCACCAGTGAGCCTGTAACTCACTTCATAAAGAGAATATGCTGAATAAATAAACAAACACTGCCACTAAGATGTGGCTTTAAAAAATAAACTGCTATTTCTCTTTTCTGGCTCTCTTTGTATAAGGATTTCTGGTAATCTGAGTTTTGGGTCTAGAATGGTGGGGACGTTGGTAAGTGTGAGATTGTTACATGTTTACCAGGCAGATGAAAATATCAGTGACCTAGAGATCTTCTTGAACCATTTTTAAAACCAGATTAAGTGTCTTTTCACTAATCAAAGGCTATTTTCTTTTCAACTTCTTAGCTATTAATGGAAAGATTTTTGGGAATCTCCATGGCCTCGTAATGAGTGAAGATACAATGACAAACTGGTATTTGTTAGGGCTAGGAAGTGAAGTGGACATCCATACCATCCATTACCATGCTGAGAGCTTTCTTTTCAAAGTAAGTGTACGGAAAATGCTTTGGGGAAGAATTTTTGAACTAACTAACAGTAACCCCAAGAGGGTTACTTGGCAATAATGCTTGTGAGGGGTGGTGTTTCATATTAGAGAATGGAACGGAATAATGTGATTATATCCTTCCCCTGGTAGATATTTCTTAATATATATGTGTATATTATTGTGCTTTTAGAAAATTCTCCAAGCCTCATCTGAGTTTTTTCAACAGTCATATGGCCAGAATTCTGACCACCCTGGATTATGCTGTTAATATTGTATGTAAAAGTACCCATAGTATTTGTCCCCTTTCGTAATCCTTCCATCTTTTTAGTACCCTTTCCTTCCTCTCCCCTCCTACTTTTTTTTTTTCCTGTGTGATTAGCTAACAGAATAGCTCTACCCAGTAAAGGAGATATTTTGAGCTCTGGCTTGAGCCTGCAAACTTTATCTTCACTTTTGTCCTGGTAAGCTGGGCTGGACCACATGTGACCTTCTGCTCTCTAGCATCAAGCTGTAGCATATGGGTAGTGCTGGCTGTACAGCAGAATCACCTGGGGAACTGTGTAAAAAAATAGATTGCCAGGCCCCACCCTAGACCTGTGGAATTAGAATCTCCAGGGTTAAGGTCCAAATAGTCTGTCATCTGAAGTTTCAGTGTCATCTACAAGGAAACAAAATAGAAAAGAATAATCATATCTAATCTGTGGGGGAAACTAGAATTGATCCTTTTCTAGTGAAACAGGAATAAACAGTAGCTTTAATAAAACATCTAATATCCTTTCCTGTCTGTATATTTCAACATTATTTAGGTCACCAAGTATTATATTAGCCTATGATAAGTAGAGTTTTCACATATTAAATGGCTGTGCTGCTTTTCAGGATTTGGCTTTTTCAACACACATTTCAAAAATTATATTAAAAGTTTATAAATTTAATAAAATATACAAATTATAAAAAGTTGTATTTGTATAAACTTTAAAAATTAAGATATAATTTACGCTGCATAAAATCCACCCTATTTAGTGTACAATTCTGTCTTGATAAGCGCATACAGTGGTGTAACCAACACCATTCAAAATATAGAACACTTCTATCACCCCCTAAAATTTCCCTATTGCACCCTCTAGTGTCAACTGCTTGCCCATGCTTAACACCTGGCAACCACTGATCTGTTTTCTGTCTCTATAGCTTTGCCTTTTCCGAAATGTCATGTGGAAATCATACTTTGTAGCATCTTGAATCTGGCTTGTTTCATTTAGTATAGATATTTGAATTATATCCATCTCGTGTGTATCAGTGGTTCATTCCATTTGATTGTTGAGTAGAATTCCATTGTATGGATATGATGCAGTTTGTTCACTCACTATCTTGTTGAGGAACATTTTCCAGGGTTAATGATTACAAATAAAGCATTTGTGCACATGTTTTTGTGTGAACATAAGTTTTCATTTCCCTTGAGACAATACTTAGGAGTAGGATTGCTAAGCCATGTGGTAAGTGTATGTTTAATTTTATAAGAAACTGTTTTCCAAAGAGACAATACCATTCTGCGTTCCCAACAGACATATGAGAGCTCCGTATGTTCCATATCCACATACAGACTTGGTATTTTTAGTTTTTATTTCATTTTAGTTTTTCTTAGCCATTCTGTTAAGTGTGTACTGGTATCTCATTGTTTTATTATTTGCATTTTCCTAATGGGTAATGATATTGAGCATCTTTTCATGTGTTTGTTTACCATCTGCCATCTGTAAATCTTTGGTAAAGCATCCAAATTTTATTCCCATTTTTAAAAATTGGGTTGTTTGTTTTCTTACTATAGAGTTTGAGGGCTTTATATATTCTGGATACAAATCCTTTATCAGCTATGTGATTTGAAAATATTTGCTCCCAGTTTGTCACTTATCTTTTCATTCTCTTTACATTATCTTTCAAACAACAGAAGTTCTTAATTTTTGATGAAGTCCAATTTTTCATTTTTTTCTTTTATGGATCTTGCTTTTGGTGTCATATATAAGAAATTTTTGCCTAACAGGTCTCAAAAATTTTCTTCTTTGTTTTCTTTTAGAAGTTTTATACTTTTAGGTTTTATAATTAGGGTTCTGATCCATTTTAAGTTAATTTTCATATGTGGTTTGAAGTATGGATTGAGATTCATTTTTGTTTTTTTGGCATATGGATGTTCCAATGTTCCATTACCACTCATTGAAAAGACTATCTTTTCTCCCACTGAATTGCCCTTGCACTTTTGTCAAAATAATATTGATCACATATTTGTGGGTCTATGTCTGGATGTCTGGGCTCTCTATTCTGTTACATTGATCTATATGTCTGTCCTTTCTTCTTCTTCTTTTTTTTTTTTTTTTTTTTGAGACTGTCTTGCTCTGTTTTCCAGGCTAGAGTGCAGTGGCATCATCATAGCTCACTGCGACCTCAAACTCCTGGGCTCAAGCAATCCTCCTGCCTTAGCCTCCCGAGTAGCTAGGACTACAGGTGTGAGCCACCACACCTGGCTAATTTTTAAAAATTTTTTTATAGAGATGGGGTCTCACTATGTTGCTCAGGCTGGTCTTGAACTCCTGGGCTCAAGTGATCCCCCCACCTTGGCCTCCCAAAGTGCTGGAATAACAGGCATGAGCCACCGTGCCTGGCCCTGTCTGTCCTTTCTTGAATGCCACAATGTCTTGATGACTTTAGTGTTACAGTAAGTCTCGAAATCAGGTGGTGATTGTTTTAGCTATTCTAGATCTTTGCCTTCTTAGAAAGAGCTTGTTGATTTTGATTAAAGAATCCTGGGGGCTTTTGCTTGAAATTGCATTGAATCTGTACAATAGTTTGGGAGAATTGATACCTTAACAATATTGAAGATTCCAATCCATGAACATGGTGTATCTATCTATTTACTTAGATCTTTGATTTCTTTCATCAGCGTTCTGTAGTTTTTAGCATATAGATCTTGTATATATCAATTTATACCTAAGTATATTATGGGCTTTGGTGATAGTGTAAATGGGAATGTTTTTATTTCAATTTCTAACTGTTTATTACCAATATATATAAATATAATTGATCTTTGCATATTGACCTTGTATCCTACCACTTTAGTTCCAACAGCATTTCTGTAGATTTTAGGGGAATTCTTTACAAAGACAATTATGTTGTCTGTTAGTAGAGATGTTCTCATTTCTTTATTTTCAGTTTATATGCCTTTTCTTTCTTTTCTTGTCTTATTGCACTGGCTAGGACCTTTGGTACAATTTTGAATATGAGTAGTGAAAGTGGACATCCTCACCTTATTCTTAATTTTAGGGGGAAAGCATTTAGTCATTCACCATTGGATATAAAGTTAGCTGCTGCTCTTTTGCAGATCCCATTACCAGGTTGAGAAAGTTTCCTTCCATTCTTAGTTTGCTGATAGTTTTGATCATGAACAGATGTTAAATTTTATCAAATGGTTTTTCCACATCTATTGAGATGATCATATGATTTTTCTTCTTTAGTCTATTGATGATTTTCTTTAGTCCATTGCTGAATTACATTTATTTATTTTGGAGTTTTAAACAACCTTTGCATTCCCAGGATAAACTTTACTTGCTTATCATGCATTATCCTTTTTATGTCTTTCTGGATTTGATATTTGGTAGTATTTCATTATGGATTTTTGTATCTATGTTCATGAGGAATATTGGCTGTAGCTTTCTTTTCTTATAATGTATTTGTTTGGTCAGGGTCATTCTGGCCTCATAAAATGAGTTGGAAATATTCTCTTCTATTTTCTGGAACAGTCTGTTTAGAATTGGTATTATTTCTTCTTTAAATATTTGGTAGAATTTGCCAATGAAGCCGTCAGGACCTGGAGTTTAATTTGTTGGAAGATCTTAATACAATTTCAGTTTCTTTAATAGATATAGTGCTATTCAGGTTATCTATGTCTTCTAAAGTGATCTTTATCAGTTTGTGTCTTTTAAGGAATTTGTCCATACCATCTAAATTATAGAATTTATGGACAAAGAGCTGTTTGTCTAATATTCCTTTATTATCCTTTTTAATGTCTGTAAGATCTTAGTGATGTCCTCCCTTTTATTCCTGGTATTTGTAATTTGTGTCTTTTTTCTTTTTTCGGTTAGTCTGTCTAGAGATTTGTATTAATTATCTATTGCTGCCTGACAAAATTACTCTAATACTTGGTGGCCTAAAACAACAAACACTTAATATCTCACATTTCCTCTGGGTCAGGAATCTGGGAGTAGTTTAGCTAGGTGGTTCTGATTCAGTATCTCTCATGAGGCAGCAGTCAAGATGTCACCTGGGGCTGTAGTCATTTAGGGTGTGACTGGAGCTGGAGGATCCACTTTCAAGCTCTCTCCTACAGTTGTTGACTGGAGGCTTCAGTTCCTCACCATGTGGGTAAGGCATGACAGCTGGTTTCCCCCAGAGGGAGTGATTCAAGAGAAGAGAGTGGGAGAGGGTCTAGGACAGAAGCCATGGTCTTTTATAACCTAATCTTGGAAGTGGAATGCCATCACTTCTGCCATATGCTACTGGTCACACAGACCAAGCCTCATACGATGTAGGAGGGGACTACAAAGGCTATGAGTACCAGGAGGTGCAGACTATCAGGGCCGTCATGGAAGCTGACTACTACGGGGTTTATCAATTTTATCAGTTCATTCAAAGGACCAGCTTCAGGGTTCTTTGATGTATCTCCGTTGTGTATCTATTCTTAATTTTATTGATTTCTGCTCTTTATTATTTCCTGCCCTCTGCTTAGTGTGAGGTTTTTTTTCTCTTCTTTTTCTTCTTGCAAAGAAGCAAAGAAAGCTGCAAACAGGTTTTGTTTTGTTTTTTTTTTCACAGATGGATAAATCTTACCGAGAAGATGTGTATGATCTCTTTCCCATGACATTCCAAACCATCGAACTGTTTGCAGATCACCCAGGGACATGGCTGCTACACTGTCATGTGTCTGACCACATCCATGCTGGCATGGAGACAACCTACACAGTCCTCCGTAACATAGGTACTTTTGTCTGTCAGTGATGCCAAATGATGGCACCAAGCTTCCTGTAGACCCTGACAACAGGAGGCATGACTAAAATCCAAGATACAGCCCCCAAGGAGCTCAGAGTCAAGTAAAAGAGACAGATATGTAAATATGTAACTATAATAGAGTATGATGTGTGTCATAGCAGTGTACAGAGGACAGGGTTTAGTAGCACCAATAGGAGGGAATGGTTAACAGTTTGGGGATATGAGCCAGGGTTTTACAGAAGACACGATGCTCCACATGGCTTTTAATGGGTGAACAGAAGCGGGAAAGGCAGATGGGGTAGGAAAGCATGTGCGTTGGTATGAAGTAGCAGAGTGAGAATCCAAGAAGACCAGCAGATACTGGCAGGATAAAGTCCTCGCTGGTGAAATGGAACGACTCACGTTATGGAAAGAACCTCCTTCTGTCGTTTTAATAAAACAGTCAACTTGTCCTCTTTGTGCAGACAACAGGATTCCATACTCCACTGTGTCCCCTTCAGGAGGGGCATCCCACCCGGCCACAGTGCCCCCCCATGGTAAGGATAACCTCACCCTGCATGTGAATGGGTCAACATTTCACTCTTTAAGAAAGGCAGGGGCCTGACACCTCACTTTTTTTTTCGCAGAACAACCGGGCAAAGAGACACTCTATTTCTTTGGCAAGAGTCTGGGTCCCAGAGGAGCCAAGGCCACCTTGGTCATCCTTTTCATCATTGGACTCCTCCTCCTGATGGCCACTGTGATTCTCTCCCTCAGACTCCGCTCTGCGAGGAAGCAGATGGTTTACCAGGAAGTCCAGTCCTGTGCACTCCCCACGGATGCTCTGTGAACCATCTGCTCTCCCTCAGCAGGGAGGGGTGAGGCCCCACGGCCGGCCGGCTGGATGGCGGCCAACAGGGAAACTGGACCAAGGCATCGTTCACCAAGGAAGGTTGACACTGTATCCTGGATCAGGCTTCTGATCCTCTGGAACATCATCCAACGCAATTTGCTTTTGTTTACTTATTTTTAAATGGGCTGTGAATAATCCTCAGGTATAAAATACAGAAAAAGGAACATGGGCCTAACTGAGAAGTGCCAACTCTTAGTCTGTTCTCGGGATGAATTCGATTAAGCGGGAGACTCTCTGAAAGATATCTGTATATTCCATCTTTCATATTAATAGTTATTAAACAGTGCTTCTTTAGCTAACTGTCAAAGTTTCTAGATGAACAACTTCTAGAAAGAGTTACAGTGCCTCAGACATCTAACTGGGAGGGCACTGATTTTTCAACACCATTCCATAAGATGCTTCCTGTAGTTCTTCCGGGGAAAATGTCTTTCTGAGGAGTTCATAGAAATGTCTAAGTCAGTACCTTCTGATAGAATTGGACCAAATGGATTTTTGGGGGGCTTTAACCAGCTTTCCTGGCCTTTCCCCCTTTAATATAAATAGTCTGTGCACTGATTGTTATAAAAGGCAAAGTTATAAGCTTTTTTAAAAATTGCTGTTTTTATGCAAACCTGCAGAAATATTTCAATGTTTACAACTCACTTCATATTATATGTTTTTACAATATGTTTCCATGGCAATGCTTATATTTTCAAAAATCAACTAGAGAATTTGTATTTATATTTCAGACTGTGGGAGAGTTAGGATCTGTGAAAGAGCAGGCTAGGTTCTCCCACTGTGAGTCAGAGACTCCCTGAGAATTTAGTGTAAGCTCTCACTAAGAGAGGGAAACTTTGCAGGAGGCAGGTCTGGGCTTGAATCTTTTTTTTTTTTTTTTTTTTTGAGACAGGGTCTCTCTCTGTTGCCCAGGCTAGAGTGCAGTGGCATCATCATAGCTCACTGCAACCTCAAACTCTTGGGCTCAAGCGATCCTCCTGCCTCAGCCTCAGCAGTGGCTGGGACTACAGGTTCATGCCACCACGCCCGGCTAAGTTTTCTATTTTTTGTAGAGTCGGGGTCTCACTCAGGCTGGTCTTGATCTCCTGACCTCAAGGGATCCTCCTGCGTCGGCCTCCCAGAGTGCTAGGATTACAGGAGTGAGCCACCTCGCCTGCCTGGGCTTGAATCTTGAGTCTGATTTTTCGTTCAGTTCGGGGGAATCTTTCCAAATCTCCATCTTCTATGAAATAATAACTGTCTTATCATGTGAGAAACACCAAGAGGAATTCATCAATGCAGCTGACTGGTTGGGAATAGAAAGGATCTCCCAAAAATCCTAGATTCCATACCTCTTGAAGACATAGCCCTTTATGGGAGGAGAAAAAAAGAAAAAGGAAAGGGTAGAAAAAGAGTCTTGGTGGCAGTTTTTTAAACTATTAAATCAGCTTTGAAAATAAGTATTACAGTTTCCAAAGCTCAAATGCAAAAATAAAATACTGAACAACTAAATTCAACCCATTACAAGGCAATCTACACTCTCTTAGATTAGGGGTACATGCTTAGACATTGGGGTGAAATTGATAAAAGCAACATTGTTTATTACTAGACTGAGAAGTTGGCCATGGCAGGATGTGTGCCCTGGGATACCAATGCCAACGTTAGATGAGTGATGTTAGTACATCTACCTTAGCAATGGATCATGTGAATGTCCAGGCGAATGACTAGGACCTAATAAATACTCTGGTGGTAGAGGGACCTTTCGTACTTTCTCATCTTCATCTTGGTGAGGGGAATCGGGTAATTTGATAGAAGCTATAGACTTACATAAAAGAGGATGCAAATGCTAATAGTTCTGTTCATAGTCTGCTTGAATGTCATATCAAACAGGATACTCAAAAGATTTTGAATTTCAGCCTGTTAACCACTGACAGTGTGATTTTGTAATACGTGCTCTATAGTTTTCGTACATGTGTAGGCTACATAATGTCATAATAATCATGGTAAATGCCTTATTTATTACTCACCTTTAGTAACACAACAAATCGTTTAGTTGTAAGTTTTTTTCCTTTTCAATTTATTTTTTTAATGAAAACCAAACCACAAAGTAGTTTGATTGTACCGTTTCTCTTTTTAATAAAGTTTAATATAAGATGGCTATGTGCATGGTTTTTTTTCACTCAAAATTATCTATCACCAAACGGGGGTGGGGTTTTAAAGAATTATCTTTTAAATATTTAGCCACTATGACTATGCCAGTTATACCTGTTAGAGGAAATGAAACAAAATAATATACTTCCACAAATAATATGACTCCTCAAACATTGTTTCCTCAAATGTACCAAACACCTTAATAATTCTCAGCCTCACTCTCTTGAGAAAATCAACCTTACCTACACTTACACCTTTCCCTTCTGTTACGGTGGAAGAAATGTCCCTGCGCCTAGCAGGGCAGTTTCTCCACTTGACTCTGGATCTCGTTCCTTCTTGCTTTCTCAAGGAATTCATTTCCTTAGTTACTAGTTTTCCCCGCTGCACCATTCTGTGATACCATTGGCAATGTCCATCATTAAAAACAGGAAGTAAAGATTCATCGTCCTTAACTCTATAACCCCCTCCAACCCAGTTTCTCTCTTCCCTTGATAGCAGAACATAAATAGTTATCCACACTTGTTGCCTGTACCACCTCACACATGCATCCCTCAGCCCATTCCATTGGCTTCCAATCCAGTGTGCCCAGCTCCCACACCCCAGTCAGTTGCGGTCAAGATTACCAACCATGATGGCATTTTCAGCAGCTTCTTCTCCATCTTTATTTTATTCAACCTCTCAGCCACAATTGACAGCTCCTTCCTTCTGGACACCTCTAGTCCCTTGGTTCTGCAAGGTGACTCCCAGCCAGTCTTCCTTCTTCCTCCGTTGCTATTCCTTTCCAATTTGCTGGCTCCTTCTCCCCTGTCTGACCTAAATGTTAGCATCCCTCAGAACCTAATACTGGGCCCTTTTCTCCCTTTTTACCCTTTTTGGTAGGGTGAATAACATCTCCAAAGATTTCATGTCCTAATCCCTGAACCTGTGAATGTTACCTTACATGGCAAAAGCAACTTTGCAGGCATGATTAAGTTAAGGATCTTAAGATAGGGAGTTTATCCTGGGTTATCCATATTGGCTCTGAACGTGTCCGTAGGAAAGAGAAGCAGTGGGAGACGTGACTGCAGAAGAAGCAGGCAACGTGACAGCTGAAGCAAGATGCTGTGCTACTGGCTTTGGAGATGGAGGAAAGGGCCATGAGCCAAGAAATGCAAAGAATGCAGCTCTAGAAGCTGGGAAAGGCAAAGGAATGCATTCTCCTCTAGAGCCTCCAAAGGGAATTTGGCCTCACTGGTATTGAAATTGATTTTGGACTTCAGAGTTCCAGAAGTGTAAGAGAATAAATATATGCTACCAAGTTTGTGGTAATTTGTTACTGTCTTCTCCATAGTTTATTTCATCCATCCTCATGGATCCGAAAACCATCTTTATGCTAATAAATTCAATATGTGTTTCTCCAACCCTGACCTTGGGCTGCAGACTCACACAAACCCTGTTCAGGCAGGGTCACTGCAGCAATCCCCTGCCCAGCCTCTCTGCCATCCCTCCTGCCCCTCCTGACCTCTGTTCACACACTGTTGCAGTGTTCTTGCAAATCTCATCACATCACTTTTCTGGTTAATACCCTTTTCCTGTCTTTCAATTTCACTTTGAATAACAGCCAAACTCTGTAGCTTGGTCTTTAAGGTCTAGCCTGACATGGCCCATGCCTACCTCTCCAACTTCTTGAACTCTACTCTGCTCCAGCCTTTACCAGTTGCTATGCCTCGCTAGTTCTTTCTTGCCTCAGGGCCTTTGCACATGCTGCTTTCTATGCCTGGAATGCTTTCCCTTTCCAGCATCTCCATCCTCTTTCCTAGCTTTCCCAGTTCAGATGTGAGCTCCCTGGACTGCCCTTTCTAACATGGATCCCTACCCTACCCCTGGTATTTCCTGTCTCTTCTGTTTTCATTTGTAGCACTTACCACATGACATAATCATTTTATATGACTCTTAGCTTGAGTTTTGTTTGCCGCTGTGACTGGAATGTAGGCTCTGTGGAAACATGGACCCCGACCTGTTTTGCTCACTTGTTGCATCCCCAGCACAGACCATAGTGCAGATACATAACGGTTCAGAAAATATTTCTTGAATGAATGAATGAATGAATGAGTAAATAGAACAGGCAGTCTAGTGAGTTCGACTATTTTGACTCTGGCTATTTTGGTTGAAAAAGATGTCATATTCAAATGTCAAGGATCTCAAGCAAGCAAAACAAAATTCTAGGAGACTGGTTGGTTGTGAGGTTCACAACCCACCTTGGCTTCCTTCTAACAAATGACACTAGGGCAAGAGGTGAGATCAGGATGGACTTGGGAGGAGGGTTTGTTATTTAACCCCTAAATGCACTTTATAAAAAAGCAATGTCAGCAAAAACATAGAAAGTCTGGGAAACTCTCACAGCCAAGAGGAGCTAAGAAGACATGATGACAAAACATAATATGGTATCCTAGACAGGATCCTGGAACAGAAGGATATTAGGGGGAAAATTAAGAAAATCTGAATAAACTATAGACTTTAATTAACATATTGATATTGGCTTATTTATTGTAACAAATGTAGCATACTAATGTAGGATGCTAATAACAGAGGAACCTGGGTACTGGAGTAGGGAGGTACATGGGAACTCTCTGTACCATCTGTTCATTTTTTTTGTAAATCTAAAACTAAAATTAAGATTAAAATTAAAGACTATTTTTTAAAAAAGCAATGTTGTCTACACTCTCATCTGACATGTTAAACTCTCAAGGTTGGTAATGACAGCTGTCAAATGCTAAGTGCCCCTGATGTGGCTAGCATTGTTATATATATTACCACATTTAATCCCCAGAACAACCTAATGAGTTGGAAGTATTATCCCTATTTGGAGAATGAGGAAATCGAGGCTTAGGGATTTCCACTGACATATCCTTGGTCATATAGCAAGTAAGCGGCAAAGCCAACTGCTGACTCCAGGGTCATGTCTTCTCATTGCCTCCCGAAGAACGTCGGCGCAGGTCAGATTGCTTCATTTGATTTTTGCAGTGGGGAAAACGGCTCCCTCAACTACCACACCCCTCCATGCCACTCATCTCTGTCCTCAAGGCCGCAGCACCAGTTTGAAGCCTCGTTACTTCTCACGTGCAAAATTTTGAGAGCCTCTTCTTACCTGGCCTCTCCTCCATTCTGCATCCTAATCCATTCTACACATGGCTGGCAGATTAACCATTTTAAAGCATAACACCGTTTATATTCCTCCCCTCCAAAAACTCCCTAATACCTACTGAAAAAAAGCCCAGACTACCTCCTCTGGCCCCAACCTTTTCATCTCTAACTTCTTCCCTTTCACCTGCCCTACACTGGAGTCAGGTGGCTCTACTTCCTATTTCCCAACAAGTTCCATGTCTTGCTTCTATTTTAAATTCAGCAAAAGTGGAATGACTTCATATTGAATGTACAAAATTTCCAGGATCGAGGGCAATTTACACAACTGCTGACATTCAATCCAGATCCTCAGAAGACTTGATGTGTAATGAAAAAACAGACATGCAACCCACCATCACATCACGTAAGGCAGAATGAGCGAAACACTAGACCAGAGGAGGACCGTGCTCAGGAGGGAGGGATTCATTACAACTGAGGGATCCTGGAAGTCTTTCCAAAGAGGGGCTGTTTGAGCCTGTCGGTTGAGTAGATTTTGAATGGGAGAGAAGGGGAATGGCACCTATGATTTCCTCAATTTCCTCTCCCCTAGAAAGCTCCTGTCCCAGCTCTGCCTGCCCCAAACTGATCCATCCTCTCAGGCTCCACTCTTTCTCAGTACCTCCCTTGGTACACCCCACCTTTCCCAATAATCACTCACGCTTTCTAAGTTATATTGTGGTTAATTGTGCACGTGCCTTTTTTCTCTTACTGAGCTGTGAGATCTTTGAGGAAATGGAATGCACCCACTTCATCTTTGCCTCCCCATCCATTGAGCCCAGAACTGGCCCCTCACCAGCCTCTATATCTGCCTTGAATGTATGGATAAATGAGTGTAACTTGGGCCACTTTAAAAAAAATTCAAGGTGAAACATTTTCAGATTCCTTCAGATATTTATTTAATAATATGAATTAAAACACCAACTGTGCTATGCATTTGTGCTAACTGTTGGAAACAAAAGTGATATACGTGGGCATGGACCTACCCTCATGAGGCTGACCATATAAATAAGGTGACAAACATTAAATAAATGAACAGTTAAACATCTGCTGAATTATAATTGCGACTATTGTTGAGAAGGAAAAATAGAGAGTAACAATAACATGTGACATGTACCTAGATTCATGTCCTAGGCACTTCCCATGTGTTAACTCATTTGATCCTTAGCACAATCCTAAGAGGTACAACCATTTTACAGATGAGAGAACTGAGACACAGGAGGTCAAGTAACTTCCCCAAGACCCACAGCTAATAACCGGTGGTGCCAGTATTACCTAGTCTAGTTCAGTCTACCTAGGGAAGGCTCTCCTGGGGAGGTGACATGGAGCTGAGGCCAGGAGGCTGAATAAGGGCTGGCCAGGCAAAGAGGCCACTTGAAGAACTGAAAGGGAAGTAGTGAAGCTGGTGGTGAGGTAGCCAGTGGCCATGCCGTGAAATTTGTATTTTATCCTTAAGACCATGTATGCTTTACATAGGGGAGTAAGATGATCCAATTGGAGCCTTTAAAAGCTCACTCTGGCAACTGTGGGGGAGAATGGCCTGGGAGATACATTTCTGTATGTGGTTAGGAGACAGGATGGTAGGATGAAATGGGGTATTGGCAATACAGGTAGAAAGCTGTCAGATTTGCTACATTTAGGACAGAGAGGCAAGAGAATTGGGAAATTGGTCTAGCAGTTCGTTATGGAGGTAGAAGTGTTAAGGATTGTGCTCCAGGTTTCTGACTGGGCACATGGGTAGATGGAGGTGCTTTTGGAAAGATGGGGAAGACGGGAGTTCAGATTTAAGGGGAGGATGGAAGATTGAAGTCCTGTGAGCTATCCAAGTGGAGAGTTGTGTAGACTGTTGCATGTGTGTTGAGCAGACAGGCTGGGGTGGAGAAGCCCATGTGGGAGTTGAAGCTTGCACCCATGCACCTACAGGGAAGGCAGCCAAGCCCAGCCCCAAGGAGTTCTCATGTTTAAAGGTCCTGCCTGCTTCAAATGTTGCTGGTGATAACCTACAGGTCACATTTGGCAGACTTCCAAATTAACCCACCTGGGAAAGGTCTTATGATTCATGGCTTACATCCTGTCCCTGAGTAAAAAATCTTGAGTCCCTCAAATTTTATTGTGAGTTCCTCAAATTGTTGGCATACTGATTAATACACAAACTACTGACATTGAAAAGGACACTGATTTGTTTCTGAATCGTGAAGTTTGATTGTCTCCCGTGCAAAACATCTTAGCCTGTATGTTGCCATGTGTAGCCAATGATTGCAAACTCTGTATTGCATCCTCCAATGAAAAAGGAAAAGTCCGTTATTAGGAGTCCCCCTCCCTTCTCCTAAGCTTTCTTATAAAAGCATTCCAACTTGTAACAGACTTTGGAACATGCCTTTGTTGGTGTGTCTTCTCAGACGGATCCTCGCAGTTGCCTTGCAATAAACCTTTATCAAATGATTTCTGCCTCAGCAGCCTTAATTTCCATGGACACTGGTCAGAGCATTTCCCCTTGTCTTTCTCATCATCCATTTCCTGGGGCAGCTCCCAAGCAGCTCTCTCCAGCCCCAACACCCACCTACCTGCAGGAACAGGAGAGAGTTTACGTTTCAACCGGAAGGTAGTGTAGGATGGTTAAAGACAGTTCGGCGTTGGGGGCAGGGGTAGGACGGAGAGGCCAGTGGAACTGGACCTTGGGAAAACTTATGTCAGAAGGTGGGTCGCATTTGGATAAGCAGAAATGAGACCTTTGTTAAGATTTTGAGAAGGCAGAGAATGTTATATGTTCCTGGAAGGGGAGACACAGTGACTGTCTTAGCCAAGGCGGGGGGGAAGATTAATGAGGGTTGGTGGGATGTGAGAGTGAATATGGATCTGGACCAAGGCTCTTATTGGGATGGCAGGGGAAAGCGCTAATTGAAGTCTGAGACCTAGTCACACTAAGCGATCGCCACAGTTCCCGCGCTCCTTCGCACGAGGAGCTCCTGGAAAAGTCCAACGCTCCCCCTGCAACACACTCTCGGTCTACACTGCTCGATTGGCCTTTTATGGCACCCATTGTTCTTTGAAGCTTTTGTAGCTCCTTCCAACCCCATTTCACCGTGTAGAAATGTTGGGGGTGGGGCGCAAAAGGGGGCCATTCCCCTCTGCAGGAGTCGCTTGCCGAAAGGATTTCAAACATCCCAGGTGCCAGGAAGTGAGGAGAATGAGGACGGGAGGGACGCGCGAACTCTCAGAGGTGCCGCTCGGAAGTAGGATCCTTTTGCTGGGGCGGGCCCGAGGGGCGCGGGATGCAGCCGCGCCCATCCCGCTCCGCGTCACCGCGTCTTCCGGAAACTCCACGCCCCCGGGTACTCGGTTTCCCCGGATGGTTCCGGAAGAGCCCGGCGGGGCGGGCTGAGAGCGCACGGGCCGATCCCGAGGCAGCTTCGGCCGCTAGGGCGGCGCGGTGAGGCCGGGCGAGGGAAGCGCATTGTTCCGCGGTTGGTTCTGGCTCCCGTGGGCGCGCCGGAAAGGTGCGGCGCCCGGTGTCGCGCGCGCCCCGGGGACCCGCACTGGCTGAGCGCGCGGGGGCGGGACCGCAGCGTCCGGAGCGCGGGTCCCAGCCCAGCGGGCGGCCGAGGCCGTGAGCGCGAGAGCTCGCGCGCCGGGTGAGGCCCCGAGCCCCGCCTAGCCAGGCGCTGAGCGCGGGCAGCTGCGGCTCCGGTGGGGTCGCTGGGAGCCCGAGGCACCGAGACACAAAGGCAGGCGAGATGCGGGGGCAGCTGGGGCGCGGGCAAAGGGAAAGCGAAAGCCGCGCTCCCCGCCGGTGACGGGCTGAAGGCGCCGCACTGCCCTCCCGACGCCCGCAGGACCCGGGCCTGTCCTCGTGAGCCTGCCTGGCCGAGCCCGGCGCGCCGCAGCCATGGCCATCGCCCACCTGGCCACGGAGTACGTCTTCTCCGACTTCTTGCTGAAGGAGCCCGCCGAGCCCAAGTTCAAGGGGCTGAGGCTGGAGCTGGCCGTGGACAAGATGGTCACCTGCATCGCCGTGGGGCTGCCCTTGCTGCTCATCTCGCTGGCCTTCGCGCAGGAGATCTCAATTGGTGAGGCCCGGGGCCGCAGCGTTATCAAGGGCTGCCCGGGGCTGGTGAGGTGGGCTTTTCCTGCGCCCGGGCCTGAATCCGGGCACGCCCCTGGTAGTGCTCGCAGCTGCGATGGGCGTGAGTGTTGGGAAGAAAGGTGGCCCCACTTTTGTGGTCCCTGGCGTTCTTGGCCCGCGTGTGTTATTTGTACCCCTGTCGACTCCCTTCGCACCCCTGCTCTTCAGTTCTTGTTCCCTGGGCCCCACTGATCGGACTGTGGCTTCGAGTTCATATCCCACCCTTAGGACTGGAGCCCTTGCTATCAGATTTGCCAAGAACAACTGTGTCCCCTCTTTTCACTCCGTCCCTCACATATTTGTGCAGTCACTTAAAATTTTGTACCAGAGAAGTTCCCGAGTGGCTAAATGGAGGATGTGAAGACAAGGGCTCAGTGAAAAGTGTGTTCTCCTTTCCTGTCTTAACATTTAATTGGTATTTACTGAGACTTTGGCTCTGCAGGGTTGTGAATGATCTAATACCTGCCAAGGTATTAGATCCTCCACTCTAACGGGCGCCTTATTATGAATGTGAGATGAGCAGATCCCCTTCATGTAAATTTTCATTTGATCTTAAAACAGTTCTGTGAGAGTCGAAAGTCTGGTGGTTTGGGCAGGATCACGTGGCTAAGTGGCTGGTCTTCTCATCAGCTGTTCAGACTTTCAGCACAGGAGAGAGGGCATGAATTCACAGGAAGGTAGTGTAGGCGGTGAAAGACAGTTCTGGGGCAGGCAGGGGTGGGGGGAGAGGAAGACGAGGCCAGTGGAACTGGACCTTGGGAAAACTTCATGTCAGACGGTGGATGGGATTTGGATAAGCAGAAGTGAAACCTTTGTTGAGATGTTGAGAAGGCAGAGAATGTTACATGTTCCTGGAAGGGGAAACAGTGACTGTCCTAGCCAAGGGGGAGGATTAGTCAGGGTTTCTGAGATGTGAGAGTGAATTTGGGCCTAGGTCAGGTTGGAACAGAAGAGCACAGACTGATGGTTTCAGAACTGTGAAGTTATTGTTTGAGCAGACTGGTAACAACAGCATTTTCCAACAACTGGAAAACAACAGCGGTAATACTAGCCTGCTGGTGGCAGGAAGGGTCTGTGAAGGATGGGAGAGGATGGAGCCTGGGAAGTGGTGGGGCATCAGGGGAGGTCTTGTGCGTGGGTGGTGTGAAGGGTGGAAGGGAAGAAGGGGTGATTTCTGAGAGATCAAGGAGTAATAGGCAGCACTTGGGTACCTAGTTTTTAATAGGCCGTGAAGGGCAGAGACTGATCAAACTTGTTGCTAAGGTTGTGTGTCTGGGTGGGTGGGGAATGGTGGTGGTGGTGTTGATGGGAATAGTGAAGTTGAGGGAAGAGTTGGTTAGAAAAGGGTGACGAATTTGATTTTGTAATCTGCAGCATTATGTTCAATTTGGCAGGAAGTTGCCAAATTCACTGTGGGAAATAAGTTTTCGGTTTCCGAGTCTTTGGGCAGGCATAGTCATTGGGGGTTTCCCTTTTGCCTTTCAGGTAACAGTGAATTGAGGCTTCCAGCTGAAAGGGAAACCACCAAATAGCATGGGTCCTAGAGATAATCTCTCCCTTCAGTCAGTTTCTCCTTGAGTACCAGCTGTGTTCTGAACCCAGTGCTAGGCACCAAGGACCCAGGAATAAATGAGGCATGGTCCCTGTCCTAGGGGAGCAGGCCTTGGGTACCTGGTGGGGACAGAGAGCCAGGAGGGAAGAGCTGGTCATCCTGTGTGACCAAGCTCCATCTCTAGGCCGTGTACTAGAGAGCTCCTAAGGCACATGCACCTGTAGTGCATTTGGTACATCCAAATTGGTGGGCTGTCTGAGAGGCATTTGGGGGGGGGTTGCTCATGCTGTGTGCATAGCACTACTGTGCCTTGGGGGAGGATGTGAAAGGATTTTGAGGGGTCCTCTCCCTGCCCTGCAGCAGTTTACTACCCAGCTAGGCATTAGAATGGACCTGTTAACAGGTAACGTCTTTCAGCTGTGTATGATTCGGGGACTAGACAGGTATTGAGCTCTGAGCTCCAGACTAGTGAAGGTTGGCAGGCACTTGGATGAAGAGCTGTCGAGCAGACTCCCATGTCTTTTAAAGTGCTTCAGGAGTTCCAAGGGGAGGACAAGCATGTGGATGAAGCCAACAGGACCGTGGAAGACCTATCAGATTGAGTACACATTTAGCTAAAACCAGCAGAAGGGCTTTAGAGGGTAGGGGAGAGGTACACAGATTAATACATGGAATTGGTACAGTAGGATCGTGTCACGCAGCATTTAATTTTGTTCAGTTTAGGTGTATGCTCTCAGCCAAAACCAAAACAAACCAAAAAAGAACAACGACAAAGAGAGAATGGAGTAATTTAAATGGAGCTGGCACATTGCCCACCACATTGGTCAGCCTCTCTCTCTTGATAATTACTCCCTCCCTCTCTGGTGCCTGGAATACTCTTTCATTGTTGTACTTTACACAATGCATTATAACCTGTCCATGTGGCTGCCTCTCCTACAAGATACTTAATCTTCTATCGATCTCTGGAAGCTCGTGTCTTGCATGGCACATTGAAGCCAGTCGGTAAACATTTGTTGAGTGAATGGAAGGTGATAGCTTTTGGCATAATCAGACATTTGTTGAGCCTGGTGTACTTGGTGTGGGGTGTCAGACATATGTAAGACATGGACTCTGCAAGACTTAGACTGCAAGATTTAGCAGAGAAATTGAACACATAGCCCTGCTAATGCAGGACTCGTGGAATCTGGGCATGTCAGGTATGTACTAAACCCTGGTGCGGTGGGAAGGCAGAAGGAGGGGTTTCTTCTGACTCAGGAACAGAAAAGAGTTTGAGTTGAGCTCTGAGGCAGGGTTCCAAGTGTATGGAGCTGTATAGGCTGAATCAGAGAAGTGTGAGACAACGTGTGGCCACAGGAGCCTTAGGGCACAGTCGCATAGACAGGTGGGAGTTGAAGTCAGTATACAGCAGTTCCAAAAGGAAGACAGCACAGCAAATCTCATTGTTTTCCCGTTTGTGTTGGGGTGTGTATGTATAAAACTAGAAATGAGAAAATCAATTTTAATGATTACACCTATCAGTTTTTTTCTTTTCCACTTGTACTGATAAAGTATTATATAAAAATTCATCAATTGTGATATATAATACTCTTAAGCATAAAATTTTATTTTCCAGTTATATTCTGAAAACTAAATTTTCTATCAACTGGTATTCTGTAAATTAGGATTCAAATTGTAACTGGCGATTTTTGCCTTAAAGAAACATTTTTGCTTTAAAGAAAATCCAATAAATAAAAAAATATGCATGGATCAATTTTTAGATTTAAGAGAGGGTTCTCTGTTTGCAGGTTAGAGAGAATGTCCTCATGTGATAAAACATTTGGCTTCACATTAAAGGCTTTGCCTTAGTCTTTGGCCTATTTTTTCACGAGTTTGGTCCACTGGGCTCCTCTCAGAAAAGAGAGACAGAGCTGGCCCAGACCACACAGACTCATGGACATGGCAGCGAGCTGGCCTTTATCAAGCCCTCCTGGGTGTCAGCATGGTGGCTGCAGGTGAAATGTCCACTTCTGGGGGATTCTGGCTCCTTCCCTCCTGCAGCACCTCACATAGGCCCAGCGTGGTGGGGGCTGGTGTGGGGCTGCCTGGGCTGGTGGGGATTGTGGTGGGGACAGAGAGCAGAGGGGACTGTGCCTTGCTCGTTCACCAGATGTTGCTCTGCCTGCCCACGGCTGTGGGTCATCGTGAAAGTGATGTGGTCCAGAGGGGCAGAATGGGGCTGGTGCCATGGTCAAGGTGGAGGGCAACTTTGGTATCCTTTGCAGCACTTTGGGTCCACAGCTGCTTATTGGTCCTGACATGTCCTGTGACAGAATTACAAGCAGAAACACTCTTGAAGGAGTCGCAAGGAGACTCTTTTAACTTCTGACTTGTGGCTGGGAGCATTTTGAAGGCTTTTGGACAGTGTGCCAAGGATTGAATATAAGAACTGAAGTGTGCAACTGTTCTGGTTGGGCCTGATACTTCTACTCAGCCTTTCCAAAATACTGCAGGCCTGGCTCCCCAAGAGGGTAAGATTCAGTTGGGTAGGGGGAAAATTACATATAACTGGCACACAGCAGAAGACAGTTTAAATTTAATTGTGGCTTTGAGCTAGAAGGACCTTGTGCTGTGGGAGCCAGAGAAGGGAGAACCAGTGCTGGCTGTGTTTTACCAGCCCTCACTTCTTCCTTTTGCCTTGCACCACATCTTGCACGCAGAAAGTGCTCGGTAGAAATATAGAGACAAATCTCTAAATTTAACGTTTTATTTGGGAAGCAAGAATTACAATTCGGGGCATACACACAGACTGGTCTTTGGTATGTCCGAAGAACAAAGAGAAGGTTAGGAGTTTTATTAGAGAAATATTACATATTGTTTTGAAAGAAAGCTCACTGGCACTAGAGAAGCTTTTGGGGGGTGTCAGGCTGTGGTTGGTGAATGATGGTAGTGGGTAAAACTAGTTTTAGAGTCATAGCAGGTCATTTCAGCAGCTACTAGTTAAAATTGATCATACGGTTATAGTAGGCCATCAGGAGCCAGGCTTGTGGAAAAATTTAATTCTTGGAGGACGTGCTATGTGACCTGAATGTTTCTTCCCCCAGCCCCTCAACTCTGATTTAGTTGGGTATGATAAGAATGGCCTCATTTGTCCCAGTCACTGGAAGTGCTCTCCCTGAGTGTCATTTGATGATACAAGTGCCATCCTGGGTCAGGCCAGTCTTGGCTTCCTCCTGGACATTTGCCTCTGATAATAGCAGTGAAGGGTACACATCATTGTGGGTGGGAGGTGTGTCATCCCACTTGAATTATAGCTCAGGTTATATTGCAAGTACCTCAGATTCCCTTTCGTGGTATTTTTGTGGTGAGGAGGAATCTGTGTTCAAAGTGCTGAAGGGCTGTATTGTGGCAGAAGGATCAGTATCATTCTGTTTGGCTTGGACACCACATGGTGTCCCATGTAGCAACCACTGGGAGATAGAGTCCTGTGCCACAGAAGGCCCCTCATCTCTAACACATCTGTTCCCAAATGCTGCTAGAGGTACAGCACATTTTACTGGGAGGAAGGGAGAGAGGTAGGTTTAGGAAATAGCTGGGTGACAGCTTGGTATAGAATACAAGCGTGATTGCACAAAATGACCTTCAAGCTCTGAAATTCTAGGAGCATTCATCTAAACTGTTGAAGAAATGAATTCCTTAAGTGTGCTACTGTTACGGACTGAATGTTTGTGTCTCCCTTCCCAATTCATATGTTGAAGCTCTAATCTCCAATGTGATGATATGTGGAGATGGAGCTTTTGGGAGGTAATTAGGTTTAGATGAAGTCATGAGGGCGCGGACTTCATGATGGGGTTAGTGCCCTTATCGGAAAAGGAAAAGAAAGAGAGATCTCCACAAGGAAAGGCCTGTGAGCACACAGGGAGGTGGCCATCTGCAAACCAGGAATAGAGCCCTCACCATACACCCATCTGCTGGCGCCTTGATCTGGGACTTCCAGACTCCAGAATTGTGAGAAAATAAATGTTTGTTGTTTAAGCCACCCAGTCTGTGGTATTTTCTTATAGCATCCCAAGTAGACGAAGACAAAGCTTCCAACAGACCAGACTCTGAGTGGGACTCATGTTCTTGGGGTCTTTTGACAGGGTCTGCTGTGCCCTGGGCTCAGGGCTGTGTATGGTCTGATGCCTTAGGGGCTGCTTTGATTCACAGGTGCCCTAACTTGGCACGTAGCTCCTGGGAGAGGAGAGCCCCCATCTCCTGCCAGGATGTTTCTTGCCCTGAGCCAGGTAGGCTGGACCAGATGGGCAGCAATGGGCAGTCATTGGACCCCTGGGGAAAGGGGGTGTGGGCTGCCAGGGACCCTGCCTCCTTCCCAGTAGACAGCCACAGTTCTGGGCAAAGAGGGACTTGGTCGTTCTGAGTTAGCTCTGCTCTTTTGCTGTCATTACAGGGCAGGCATTGGGCCACCTCCAGTGAGCCGAAGGACAGATATAACTGCAGGTTCTTCCAATACCATTTGTTTGCAGTTCCCCTTTCACTTCCTGCAACTGAGTCAGCGTCTGGCTGGCTTCAGTCATCTTCTCTGTTATGGCTGAATTTAGGTAAAACTTTCGGCATATCTTCAGGCTGCTTTTCAGCAGGTACCAGCTGGCAGAGCAAATTGATTCTTCTCAGGGGTGTCTATAAGAGTGGGCCAATATTTAGAGTCTCATGTCATAGGTCCCAGAACAGCACATTCTCAACTCACACTTAGAACCAAAGAGCCAAGAGAGGCTCCTAGCCCTTCCAGAAGGATGCATGCTGTCCAGAGGCAATTGTTCCATACTTGTTTTACTTGGTTAATGTTTTTGTTGTTTTTCTTGTACAAGTAGTACCTAAATACATTCTCATGGTGAAGGAGGTTTATGCTAGAGGTAACCACTGTGGACACTTTGTACAGCCTTATTGTCCCCTTTCTCTGTGTTAATATAACATGTGTACACTTTATTTTTTTAAAAACAAATTGAGTCATACCATAGTGGTTTGCTTTTCCCCACTTAGTATATTTGGAGAGCTTTCCATGTCAGTATATAGGTGTCACCTCACTGTTTTATAATAGGCAGAACAGTGTTCCATAGTGTAGAATATTCTTAGCATAATTCACCTAAACAGTCCCCTAGTGATAGGTGTTTACATTCTTTCAAAATTTCTACTCTCACATAAAGCTTGTTTGTATATAAATCTTTGTAAATATTTCTCTCCTGCCAACATTGAAAGAAAAGTAGACAAGAACAGTATCAGTTTCTAGAAAGATGAAATAGTTTTCCAGGATAGTTTTGGATTCCTGAGTTCCTATTTCAAATAAGTAAGAAAAAACACCACCTTGTACACTGTCCAGCTCTAACTCCCTCTAAATGTGACTCTATAAGAAGTTTGGAAGAGGCGTTTTGCTGTGCTCCCGGTTTTAAGAAAGAAATGGCCTCTTTCAGGGGTAAAAATCACAACTTTAAGTTGGACTTACTGTGTTTTCATAACCCGCTCTAAGTTTCCTTCCTAATATTTACCATAAGTTGCAGTTAGGTAATTACTTGTATAAGTATTAATATTTGTTGAATACTGTCTCCCCACCAGACTGTAAGTTCATTGAGGGCAGGGACCATCTGTCCTTAACACTTGACACATAGTAGGCATTCAATAAAGTGTGTATAAATGAACAGAATGAACAGGGATGTCAGGAGGGTTTTAGTGTTTTTGGATCCTCATTGTTACTATATTGTCTCCAAAATGGGATTTTTTTGCAGTCTTGAAAGAGTGTTAACTCTCCATAAAAAAAATTTGGAAACTCTGTATAGTTTCATTGGGGCTGAATAAAAACAGTAATAGAGCAAGAAATAATGAAGAGACAGATAAGAAAACATTTAGTAATGATGACAGCAATTAAAAAAATACTAGAACACACCCAAATTGCATTTGTTCCCTTTCAATGCATGGTGTACCCTGACTTTAAGAGACCCAGTGAATTAGAGGATCCATATTAATAATTATTTACTGACCCCTATCTTTGTCCCCACCCCCTAAAAAAAAATGAAGAAAAGAAAATGAGGCTACTGCTGTGGGGAAAAAACCAAAAACCTATTTTTTCAAAATAGGTGAAACTCCCAAACCCTAGCAAAAACTGAAAATAAATCTTTGGACCTTTGCAAAATCTAGGTTTGGATTAGCAACATCCTTTTTAAAAACCATGCAAACACTGCCCTTCTGCAGCCGATGCTTCCTTGGATTGCTTTCTTATCAAACCCCTAACTGAGGCAGTGAGAGTTTGGCCCAAAGTGGAGAAGGGGAGGCAGTTTTGGAGCATTGTGCCCTGGCTGAGCTGGGCAACTCTGGGCGAGGTAGGCCCAGCTGCGCCATGGGTTTCTGAGGACAGCAGGGAGACATTAGTTGCCTGGGGAGAAGGGGGCCCGAAAGAGAATCTGTGATCTGTGTGCTACCAGGGCACACTTGGTTCTGGGGGGGTTGGAAGGTGTGTGTGTTGGGGGGGCATGATAGGGAGAGGATTCTTCTCTTATTTTTTATTCATTCTCTTAAAGCCTGTACTCCTTTTTCTTTATAAATATTTATATATGCATATATTTATCTGATTATAGAGATAAGGCTTACTGTAGGAAATATGGAAAATATAGAAGAGAAAATAGCAGCAAATCTACCACCAGGGTAACCACTACTCTATCTTGGTGTATTTTCCCCCAAGCATTTTTATATATATGTAGCCGGTAACTTGTACTCTATTTTTTAAAAACCAGACACTAAATCAGGGGCATGTTACTGAGAACCTAAAATAAGTGACTGAGGCAAAGATCTCAATCAATGGAGGTTTATTAAACCAAAGTTGAGGACACCTAGGAAAAACACAAACCCACAGAAAAATCTTTAGCTGTTTTTTTGAAGGAGAATTTGGAAGTTTCAGTATGTAACGGGAGTAGGGCATTAGGAAAGGAAAAAAAAGGCAGGGAGTGGGTGGGTAGTGAGACAAAATGGTTACATTCTTGGGAGACCCAGGAAAATCTATATTTTCCGAAAGGTAAGGCAAATGTGAGAAGACAAAAAGGGAGTGAAGGAAGCATTAATTATGTAGATGTCCCTGGGTGGGTGGACGAATGTTTGATCCTGTCTTGTCTCTGTTCTGCACCTGGGAAGATAAACTGGTAATTCATTATTAGTGTGGAATCGAACAGACTTCAGTTTTAGGAGCTGGACTTAGCCTGCAGACCTAAAGTTACAGTTTGCATGTCCTTGCTTAGAGGAGGCCAGCAAGGATTTTCCCTGATGAATGATAGGTGCCTGCGGTCTTTACTTTTCCTTTTGCATAAGGGTGGGGGAGTGCTCTTGAGATTTTTATTTTCTTTTACATTACCACCTTCTTAAATCTTTGTAAACTTGATTTTTGTTGGCTATAAGGTGGAGTGTTGTACAAGTGTATCAAAATTTAACCATTGCACAGTTTTTTGCTAGTAGCATTGTGAAGAACACTCCTAAACATAAACCTCTTGTCTCTAAAGATCTCAGTATGTCAACAGATTGTTTAAGTCTAATTACAATATCAAAATATACGTGAACATTTTCAGGACTGATGATTCATGTGGTTAGGTTGCCCTCCGGAAAGATTCTCAGTGGACACTTACACCTGCAGCTAAGAAAGTGCCCTTCCCCATGCTGGCAGCAGTTAGTTCATTATTTTTGACAGTTTAATGGAGGAATAAAGGTATGCCATTGTTTTAAATCACATTTATTCAGTTACAACATTGAATGTCTTTTCATTGTATCTTTTCCATTTATATAACTCTGCGAATTATCTGTTCTTTAGCTTATCTTTCCAAGGGGATGTTGATTTCTCAATGGGTTTTATTAACTATTTGTATGGATAACATAGTTTCAAATATTTTTTAGCTATCCTTTATTATAAGTATTTCCTTTTCCAGTTGTCAGTTACCTTCAAATATTGTTTATGGTAAGTTTTGATGAGAAGTTATTTTAAATCTTCAGAACTGTCCATCTTTTAATTTTTTATCTCTTCAGTTCCATTTTTGATTAGATTGACATAGCCCATCCTTAGAGCAATTAAATATCCATCGATTTTTTTCTCATTATCTTGAATAATTTTATTTAAACATTTACCTATTCAATCTGTTTTGTTCTTTTGATGGTGTAAGTCAATACTCTAGCTGATAATTCCGCCTTTGTCATTTATTAGGGAACCTGTTCCTTATCCAGGCCAGCTCTTTAGTGAGCCTATTTTAGGGCTGTTTGTATTGTTCTGCTGGTCTATTAATTCTCATAAAAATACCAGACCATTCTCTTATTGCTCTCATACTGGCTTGGTTTCAGATGTGAGGAGATACCTGGGTAAATTAAGTAAAGTCATAAAATAGTAGAACCATGAGCAGGGAAACTGAAGCTTAGCAATATGAGTGACTGACTTGCCTAGGACCAATTGTTCCATCTCTTTAGGAGATTAATTCCTCGCAGTATATTAAATATTTAAGAGGTTATAGAATTACAGGAAGAACATCATTATCAGCAAGACCCTTACTAGAAACTTGTCAGGTTAGCTCAACTATTAGACATTTTTCTTTTTGATAGTTACGAGGAACACTATTTTGATATATAATAAGAAATATGTATTTGGTCTTTGGTTACCCAGCACTCAGCTCCTAAAACCCTTGGAATCTAAAAAGTGACAGGTGTCTTTGTGTATGCTGAGGTGGCTGGGGGCTCCTGGTTATGGGGACTAGTTCCCAGGGAAATCAACCTTGTGATTGGAGGGTTGGAACTTTCAGCTCCAACCCCTGACCTCAGGGGAGGGGTAGAGTGGCTGAAGGTTGAGTTGGATCACCAGTGGTCAATGATTTAATTAGTCATACCTCCATAAAACCCCAGAAAAACAGAGTTCAGGGAGCTTCTAGGTTATATCCACGTGCTGGGAGGGTGGTGCATCCCAACTCCATGGGGACAGAAACTCCTTCACTCAGGACCCTTCTGAACTTTGCTCTATGTATCTCTTCACCTGTGTGTTCATTTGTATCCTTTAAAATATTCTTTGTGATAAATTGACAATAGTAAGTAAAAGGTTTGCCTGAGTTTGTGAGTCACTCTAGCAAATGATTGAACACAAGGAAAGGGTTTTGGGAACCCTCAATTTATAGCTAGTTGGTTAGAAGTTCTATCACTGCTGTCCTTGTGATTGCAGGAAGCTATAATAAATATGGATGGGATAAATCAAGTAAAAGTGCTTTGAGAAAAATTACAACTTCCAGATCAGTTCAGAAAGAGGCGAATATTCCAGCATGAAGGATAAATAGGCTCTGCATGGACTTGGTGCTTCAGCTAAGGAGACAAGCTTGTTCATGGGTACAGGTGTGTCAGTGGAGGGAATTTTTCATATTAATTTTAATTTGCCGAATGTCTATATGTCTGTGTGTGTGTGTGTGTGTGTGTTAAGGTTCAGACAGTAAGAGGAAAAATTAAAGCCCTGCCCTTTTTCTTGACACGCCCCAATCTAAGTTTCTTCCCAAGGTAACTTTTACTGTTCAGTGTGTTACCCTTTTACACTGCTCATTTTTGTAATTTGCTCGTTTATCTTTAATATGTCCTGGAGATGTTTTCATGTCAGTGCTTATAGATCTGCCTCATTCGTTCTAAATGTGTCATAATTTTCTGTAGTGTGACTACACCTCGGTTCATTTAACCATCTGTTTATGGACTTGTATGTTCATTCCACTTTTTCCTACTCCAAACAGTGGATCAGTGAACATCCTTGTATGTGCTGCTTTGTGCAGAATGTATGTCTCTAGAGCAGTGGTTCTCAACTTCTTGGTCTCAGGATCCCTTTACACTCTTAAAATTTATTGAGGATTCCAAGGAGCTTTTGTTTGTGGGTTTTATCTATTGGTATTTATATTAGAAATAAAACTAACAAATTTTAAAAATATATCAATTTACAATAAACCCATTACGTGTTCACATATATATTTATGAAAAATAACTTCAGAAACAAAAACTTAGTAATAAGAGTGGCATTGTTTTCCATTTTTGCAAATCTCCTTTATGTCTGTCTTAACAGAAGACCAGTGGATTCTCTTATTTGCTTTTCATTCCTTGTGTTGTGCTAGCCCATGTCAGTAGACTCTGGAAGCTCCACTGTATACACTCATGAGAGAATGAGAACAAAAAGGCAAATAACATAGTACTGTGAAAATAGGTTTAACACTGTGGACCTCCCGAAAGGGTCTCGGGTTCGAGGGTTTCCAGACCACACTTTGAGAACGATTGCTCTGGGGTTAAACTTAATAGTGGAGCTTGAAGCCAGCGGGTCAAAAGGTGTGCACGTTTTAAATTTAAAAGGCACTTCCAGTAGTCTTCCAGGGTGTCAGTTTACACGCCCATCACCAACGTGGGGAACACTCCTTGCCTCACTTCTTAACCAACACTTAATATTTTCAGAGTTTTTAATTTGCCATTCTTAATGGTTGACAGGGCATCTCGTTGTTTTAGTTTAAAGTTCCCTATTTACACTGGGATTTGACAAGACACACATTGCTGGGCTGTCACTGTGGCACCGGGTGGCATCTGGCAACTGCTCCTTCTCTCCTGGCTGCTTTCGGTTATCCTTTGGCCTGGGGTGTTTGATCCTAGAGAGACTGACAGCTTGTTATCCTTGACTTATGAAATCCACCCTCCCCAAAAGAAATTCGTTGTAACTATCTCTTTTTATCTATTTTTTTTTAAGCCAAAGGGCTTTTTAGAAAGCTGGTTGTTTCACTTCTGAGCCCTCTGTTTCCTGTTTAAATTTAGTTAACTAGTAAAACTAGCAAATATCGTTTATTAGGAAATGGGAAATTGTCTCCTAAAAAAGCTTTCTTTTAAATGTTAACACCTGCTCCACATTCGATGATCTAGTGTAAGGGTTCTTAAAGTTTTCAAAAAGCACAGCCACTTCCATGGGGGCAGTTATTTTTCAGAGAAAGAGAACCTTACTCAGCTGTACCCTCTTGGTGAGGTTGACCTCACCTCCCTGACAGCACCAGGTAGTTCATTTGCAGAACAGTTAATGATACCTGTTAAATGAGATAATACAGGAAAAGAGGCCTGATACTTTGTTGATATTGAGTAAATGTTGGTTGACACTGAACTAGTGTAAATTAAGCCTCTACAACCAGAAGGTACTTTGTAAAATTGTGAGCCTCCAGCAAAGCTGAGACAGAGGTCATATGCCTCTCTCCAGCTCTCAGATTCAGGTGTCTGCGCTGGGAGGGTCTGGGTGATGGAAAGGGTGACTTGCCTCTCTGCTTCCCACCTTGTTCTTAAAGCAGGGAGAGTCCAGGGGCCGATGGTCTTGACATTCTTCTTAAAAAGGCTTCATTCCTTTTCTATAAACACTCTAAGCCTTGATGTTCTCAGTTTGTTTTCTTTATTGCACACATTGAAGTCATTAATGGACCAGAAGAACGATTCCCTTCTGAGAACTGAAGGAATACTCTCACAGTGCTTATTGCTTAACAGTGAGGAACAGCTGCAAGGAGCATGCATGACCGGAAGGGATCGCATGCATCTCGCCTTGGGGTCAGTTTCAGCCCTGCAGCGTGAGGGCATTGGAGAGGAATTCATTACCAGATGCACTCCAGTGCCCTTCTGATTTGAGCACTATAGCTCACGCCTGCCTTACCACAATTATTCTTTTCCAGCTCTTATCTCCATTCATTCATGTTCTCGTTCATTGGACATGTGTTCATTGAACACTCTGCTGCGCAGTAGGGATCTATCTGAAGAAGGCAGGCGTGGTCCTAGAAGCTTGCAGTCTTGCGGGGGAGATAGCTTCCCTAATCATTTCAGAACTCTGGTTGTGATCAGTGCTTTGGAACAAGTGCCATGGTGAGGGAGCCTCACCCAGTCGGGGGTCTTGAGGGTGGCTTGCTGAGGAAGCAGCACTTCAGCTGAGTTGTCCATCAGTGTGCATGAAGCCTCTTGGGAGAGAATGGACATGTTTTCTTGGAGAAACTGAAAGAGGATCAGTGTTCCTGGAACCTGTTGGACAGGGGGAAGAGTGAGTGGTATAAAGAGATTGGAGAGATGGGCAGGCGTGTGATCATTGAGGGCCTTGTGGAATTTGGACTTTAGAGTGTATCCAGTGAGCAGTCGAGGGCTTCAAACTGTGAGTGACATGTTCAGATACACATTTTAAGGTCTCACCCCACAGACTTCGTGGAGGATGGATTGGACAGGGCCAGAAGCAGATGTGGAGAGATGAGTTAGGGGCTATTGCAGTAAGTTCAGGCTTATTAATTGTGCTTTGAGGACCAGCACTGTCGTATATCTGGGAATCCACTATGGTAGTTTGTATGGGGCAAATGTTTCATTAAAATTTGATATCAAGAGCCGTGCTGGAAGCTCCACAGGCATGCCTGGTGCCTTCCTGTTGTCCGGGGATGCTGGAGCTGATTTATGAGTCTGCTCTGGGTCTGAGTCTGGCAGCTTTTGAAGCCAGGCCAGCACAGTGGACAGTGAGCAGTAGGGCTGTGCCTGTGAGTTGTGGGCCAGGTCCGGTGTGGATGCTTGGTCCTGGATGGGCCCCAGCAGTCGGCTCTCCATAGCTGGCAGAGCAGGAAGTCCTGTCTGCTGAGGGCCTGACTAGGGCCCTGGTGAGCAGCTGAAGGCGTGGGCATCCCAAGGGGAAATACTGCCTTTGTGCCTTTGCACTCAGGCAGTCGCTCCCTGTGCCCTTCCCTGCCGTCCTTGGGACCAGCATTAACTAGCAGCCGCTGTATACTCCTCCCCCCACTCAGTGAAGAACCCTGTGTGCTAGGTCCTTTAAGCATGTTATTTTTCCCAGCAACAATCCTTAAAAATAGTTAGATTTTTCCATTTTTGAGAGACTCAGTGGAATAGGTAAGGTGTGAGTTGGGAGCCAGGCCTCCTGGGTTCCATTCCCGGCACGGCACACGTTCACTGAGACCTTGGACAAATTGTGGAATTTCTCTGTGTCCAGCTTCCTCATTAGTAAATGGAGTAAAAGTAGAATCTGTCTCACAGGGTGGTGAGAAATAAATTAGTACACGTGAAGCACTAGAACAGTGTCTGGAACATAGGAAGCACTCAGTGCAGGTTGGCCAGCAAACCTACCCTTAATCCTGTTATGACCCTTTGACAGATGAGGAACTGGGGCTGATAAGGGTCAGGGAACGTGCAGGGTGCAGGGAGCGGGGCTGGAGTGCAGTGCTCCTTCCAAAGCCTGGGTTCTCAGCAGCACTGAGATGTGCGCCCTGCCCCTTTCCTATTGTGCAAATGAGGGACAGAGGACAGTGTGGAGCTCTCTGGCAGCCATGCTCAGAGGCTGCTGGTTGGTGCTTCGTCTCCCCCATCCCCACCCTGCTGAGCCCTCCTGGCCATTACTCAGACTCAGGTCTAGACTTCCCAGCATGTTGTCCTAGGATGTCCTTTGTCTGATCCCCAGCTGGACTCTTCTCCAGGTGCAGTGATCTGCTCCCTGTCGTAAACGGGCTGTGCTCCAGTGTTTCCCCAGCTCTGGTTCCTTCCTCCTCCCTTTAGCCATCTGCTGTGGTTCAGCCATTACCCTTATGCAGTATTTTTCAACTGTTATCATTAGTGGTTTATATCCTTGGACGCCTCTGCTGGACTGTAAGCCCTTGGAGGGCAGGGACCATGCCTTCTTTATCTTTGAATCCCCTGCGTTACACACAGCACTGTGTGCATAGTAGCTGCCCAATGAATGCTTTTTGGGTTAAGCTTAGCACTGTTGAGCTCTGAGTGCCTTAGGGAGAACATCTGTGCAATGTTGCTCCATGTAGAAATGGGAAGAATGGAGCCCTGGCTCTGACGAAAAGCTCGGGGATGTCCCTTTTCTTTTTTGAGGGTCCTTGAGAAAAGAGCATTTGTCACTTTAGCATTTGCATCTGTCATGTGAAACCCATGATGGTCTATTGAGAATGTCCTTGTATTTGCAGAGGTCACATGACCAGTTGTCTGCCTAATAGTAACAGTCATTGTAAGTTCTTTTCATTTTGCCAGAGTCACTAATCTTTGGTTCAGTACAGAATTTAAATGCTCAAGGCCTTGTGCTACACAGAAGGGTTTCTTTGTTGCAGGAACTACAAAACCCTAGCTTCTAAAAGGCATCTTTGAGGGACAGATGATGAAAAAGGACTTAACAAAGTTGGGTCTAGTTTGAAGCTGTGGCCCCTTTAAATCTACTCATCTGTAGAATGGGTGTAATGATAGCTAGTTCACAGGTTTCTCTTATTGGAATGAGAGCATCTAATTCCTGTCTTAAATCTAAGATAAGAGTTACCCCAGGCCTGCTTTCATGGTGGGTTTGTTCTGGAATAAGAGCACTGAAGGACATAATACAGGATGTGACAAAGGAACCCTACGTCCTTGTATTGCCATTGCTTACGAAGGTGCCTGACACACAGATAAAAATCCTAGCTACCATTTACTGAGTTCCTATGTGAGCTGGTGCTGTGGGAGCCATTTTATTTAATCCTTATAGGAATTCTATGAGGTTTTACAAATGAGAAAAATTAGGTTCAGAGAGGTTAATCAACTTGCTAGGAAGTAAAAGAGAAAACCCAATGTCCATTGAATATAATGGGATCTTTTTTTAAGCAACATTCAGGAATAACGGTTGTAGAACCTCTATTTATAGAAGACTTACCTATTTTTTCCCCTTTAGGCTGAGGTCCCTCCCCCATATCTAACTGGACTTTCATATAGTTTCATGCAAATTAAACTTTTATGTCAGCAAAAACCAGCTAAAGGGTAATTCTGTTGTAACCCCTCTTTTGCTTAAAGGTGTCTGTTAGAGCTGCCCTGGCCTTAAATGGTCTGTTCCTTTAACCTTTCTTAGTCCAACCCTTCTTTGTTCCTCCTTTTTTTGCGGCATCCGTTTCTCACGTTCACCTTGGGATCCTGCCAGGGTTCCCCCACAAGCCTCTCGTGATGCAAAAACCAAGACCAAGCACATTTCCTCTAGTGGACATGTGACCAGTCTGGGGTGACTGCAAGGATTTATTTCCTGGCTCTCACACTTCATATTCCTGTTGCAACATCTCTGAGATTGTCATTTATTGATCTTGCCCTTCCCTTCCATGGGCCCAGCCTCTCTCCCCACCAGGTCAACTCCATGCCACCAGTCCCCCCACCCTGCCAGCAGTGTTTCTGACTCCACACACAGTAGCATTAGGTCTCTAGGTAAGGTCCTCATACTCCAGCCATTGACTGCAGGTGGCTGCTCTTGTTGGCTCTGTGGTTTTTGATGACACTTTCTGTGAACTTGGGCCTAGAGCTCAGGACCAGGTTGCGGCGGAGATTGATGCTGGCTCTGTCCTGCTGCTTCTTGTGTTATTGGCCGGCCTTGCAGTCCACAGTGCCTGTCCTCCTCCACTCCCTGTAGTCCCATGGCCTGTTTGCACATTCTCTCCTCCCTGGACCCTCATTCCTGGAGTGTGACGGTGTTGGGGAAAGAATATGGCCACACACTTGCGGTTGAATTGCAACTTGACCAAGTAGTAGCTGTCTCACTTTACTTAACCTCTCTGAGCCTCTGTTTCCTCATCTGTAGAATGGGTATAATGATAGCTGGTTCACAGGTTTCTTTTGTTGGAATGAGAGCATCTAATTCCTGTCTCATGGTAGTATTTAGTAAATACCCTCTCTTCTTCAGTGGGTGATTCTGTGTTGGGAAGGAGCTCATATGTGATCAGTACTTAGGAAGATGATATCAGCATAGTGTGGGAGTCACATTGGTTCATGTATGATTTTTTTCCCCAGCAAATGAATGATTTGTGCCACCAAGTGAGAACATCTGGATGAAGCAGCTGAAGAGGACTATGGGTGTACATGATGCACATCCACCCCTTGCTCTTCCCCATGGCTCTGCTTGGTCATGTGCCCACCTCAGAAGTGCTGTCATGAAGTTCTTTCTGGGCTTCATGTATTCTGCCCTTATGTGTGTAACTCAGCAGCCTCAACCTTTCCTTCTGCACCCCTTCGTTACACAGGTGTGTGTTTATTAGGATTGTGGCTGTTTCTGTTAGTGCTTTTGATAAAACCTGCGTATGTTTCTAAGTGATCTGCCCCAAACCTGTATGTTCTGTAAGCCCTGTTATTTTAGTGATTTTGCAGAACACTGTTTTTCGAACATATAAATAGTAGTATAGTAGAGATATTTGGTTTTCTTTTCTACCTTCCATCTTTTTTTTTTTTTTTTTGGTACAAATTTATGGGGTACAAGTGCAATTTTGTTACATATATAGGTTGCATAGTGGTCAAGTGAGGGCTTTTAGGGAATCACTCAAATGACAAACAAGAGCTGTCTGGGAAGTATCCAGCCATGTAATATGTTATCATTATGTTAACCATGGCTGGATACTTTCTGGACACCCCTCATACGTTGTACCCATTAACTAATTTCTCATCATCCACCCTCCTTCCATCCCCCCGCCCTTCCGAGTCTCCACTGCCTATCATTCCACTCTCTACGTCCATGTGTACATATTTTTTAGCCCACTTGAGTGAGAACCTGCGATATTTAACTTTCTGTGCCTGGCTTATTTCACTTTAAATAATGGCCTCTACTTCCATCCATGTTGCTGCAAAAGACATGATTTCATTCCATCTGGTTTTTTGCATTCATCTTCATCTCATGGAACCAAAACCATTGGCCTGGACCAGGCTAGGACCTAGAAGTGACAGAAGACATTTCAGGCAGACTCGTGCTATGACTGTCTTCACATCATCTCTCACCTGAACTATTGCAGGAGAGATCTGACTGGTCTTTGCTTCTGTTCTTGACCCCAAATAGTCAATTATTGACATAGCATTCAGAGTAAGCCTTTTAAAATGAAAATCAGATTTCTTTGCTTTAAAAAGTCTGAAATTATTTGGTGCAAAATTCAGGACTGAGCAAATGAGTAACTATATCGATACTGTTGGGAGCCAGGGTTTTCAACTGTGAAAGAAGAAGAAACAAACATGGGATGGGGATAGGTGAAGAAGAACCCAGTGGTATTGAACTAGAATTAAAAGTTTCAGTGTAAATTCACAATTAAAAAAAAAAACACCTATTTCCTAGTTTCATCTGCTAGAAGGGCCTAGTGACAAACCAGGAACAATGAGCACATCTAGCACTCAAATCTTGGTTTTCAAATTCCTTTACCCACTTAAAGGAACCCAAAGCTCTTTGCAGAAATGGCCAATTGTAGGGTTAGGGCAGAGAAAGTACAAGATAAGCCTGGAACATCTTGTACCAGGATGTACAGGAGTGCTCAGAAACTGAGGGGAACGTGTCAAAAAGATACAGGAGCTAGTTTGACAGGGACCACTTGAGCATCAAAATGAATAACGGTGATGGATTTTATAAAATAAAGGATTTTGTGAGTCCATGTTGATACTAAAACAAAGGGAAAGCGCCTCTTAATAGTCAAATGCCATCTAATATGTGTAGAGGGAAGAATAAAGTTAGAAAACAAATCTTCATTTTGCAACCATGGTTGAAGTATTTGATTCACTATGTGAAAGTTTGTTATGGGACACCTCTCCATAGTCTCCAAGGGTCTCCCTGCAGACTTATTTCATAGGGAAAAGGCACTTTTATGGAGAGAGGCTTGGCAGACAGCACCTTCACTTATGTGACCACTGTAGGCAACTTCACCAGTCATGGGGGAAACTGTCATCTGGAGCCACCTGGGGTGGTGTCCTAAGGAGGACCTACAACCAACCCTTCCTTGGGATTCCTGTCAGCAGTGCAGAAGCTGGATTGGAGAATGGAGAAACAATCAGACACAAATCGAGGGACACTGCACAGAATGAGCTGTGCTTGCCTTGCATGTTAGGGCCATGAGTGACAAAGAAAGGCTTTGGAACTGCTCCGGGATAAGTGACTAAAGAGATATGACACCTAAATGCAGGGTGGAGAGCAAGATTGAATCCTGATTGGAGAAAAAGAGTTGCTGTAAAGGATAGTTTAGGAAATCTGAATATAGGTGACAGCTTCTACTAGGTATTTTTTGAAAATTTTGTCATTGCACTGGGTTGTTTATGAGAATGTCCTTGCCCTTAGAACTGCAGTCCCCAACCTGCGGGCCGTGGACCGGTACCGGTCTGTGCCCTGTTAGAAACCGGGCTGCACAGCAGGAGGTGAGTGATGGAGCTTCATCTGTATTTACAGCCACTCCCCATCACTCACATCACCACCTGAGCTCTGCCTCCTGTCAGATCAGTGGCAGCATTAGATTCGCACAGGAGCAGGAACCCTACCGTAAACTGCGCACATGAGGGATCTAGGTTGCGCTTGAATCACCCCAAAATCATCCATCCCACTCCCCCCATCCATAGAAAAATTGTCTTCCATGAGACCAGTCCCTGGTGCCAAAAAGGTTGGGGACCGTTGCCTTAGAAGATACACACTTCAGAGAATAAAGGGTCATGATCTCCACAACTAACTCACAAGTGCTTCAGAAAAAAATGAATGTATATATTATCTGTGCATATGTATGTGTATATATAGAGAGAAGGTAAGTGGTTGAATCTAAGTGCTGGCTATGTGGGATTTCATTGTAATATTCTTGTAATCTTTTGGTAGGTCTGAAAAAATTTTCAAAATCATTTAATTAAAAAAAAAGAGGTAGATACAACAAAATATCAATCTCTAAACTTTTAGGTATGTGTTATATTTTCTGTGTGTTTGAATTAATCTTAGATGACAAAAATTTTAAAAAATTTAGATACATTTAGTACTTATTTTTCATCTTAACATACCATTGAGTTCTTCAGATGCCTTTTTTCCCTGGTACCTAGGTCACGGAAATTTTTTTCGTTGGACAGTTGTCAGGTTTTACATTGGAATTGTACGAGTTCTTCTTTTGTGTGGTTTAGACCTTTCAGGTGTGCCAAAGGACTGGAGTTGCCACCCCAGGAAACCCCTCAAACTGCTACTTAGTTCTCTAGGCCGTTTGTTCTTCTGGGTGTAATCCTGGCTGTGTGGTTCCTTGTGGCTGTCTTCTCAGCCCAGCTGCCTTTTCACTTCTGCTCTTGCACTTAGCAGGCTGTATTGTTTAGAGCATTGTTCTTGACTGAATTAAATGAGCCTCATAGGTTCCCTTCTAAGGCTTGCCAGCTTGGTGGTTTGTTCTCTTTGGCTGCGGGGCTGCGTGGTCACACATCCTGGACCATGAGGTTGGTACATACAGGCTATTTATTTTTCCCTCCATCATTGAGAGCAGTGCTGTGTCTGATCTCTTAGGGGGAACCCTTCATTCTAAAATGCCCAGCAGTTGTTTGTTGCTTCGTGCAACAGGGATGGATACTGGAGTATCTGGGACTTCTTGGAACTCATTTAGAAGGTGACATTTGATTATGTCCATCTCAGCAAAGGAGCAGGTGCCAGCCTTGATGTGTTCTCTTTAAAAGCCAGGCTTAGCTGTGGGAAAAAAAAGACCTGGTGAAACAACTTGGTTTAAAGGAAAAAAATATATATTTCAATTCCATTTTTCAATTTGGGCTTCAGAGAGTACTAATATTTTCTTGCTGGTTTAAAGCACTTGTTTGCCTTGGAGTCAGTTCCCACAAAGGAAAAGTGAAGGCAGTATGGACAATTTGAGACTTCCAGAATATATTTATTTGCTTTTGCTTGGGTTGAAGTCTGCTGGGAAGATAAAAGGAGAGAAATTTGGTTCTATTTTAGACAGAGAAATTATTCTGAAATTCTTGCAATTTTACTATATGTTATGATGGTTAGGAACCATGAGTGCTTGGCAAGAAAAAATCCTTTGGGGAAAACGTCATTTGGTCTTATTATGTTGGGTCAAAATACTTTAAACAGATTCAGACCTGTTTGATCCTTCTGAGTGCTTGTTGCTGTTCTGTGTTTATTTTCAGAGCTGACCACTATCCCTCTCTTCTTCTCTGTACCACATATTCAGGGACCTGTTTGTATGATTATTCTCATTGAACTTGAGAGTGTATAGTAGTTTTCAAATTTTTTGGCAACCTTAAAATACAGTCAGAACTTTCAAGTTCAGTGCTTTGTAAGTTATATTGTGATCTACCCGGATCCCATATGTGTGAGAAGGGTATGTGTGTATAATTTACATGAACGTGAATTGGAACTGATTTTTTTCCTGAATGGAAACATTTTGCAAACTTTTAAAATGTTATGTAGATGCTAATGATTGTCATTGATATAATCCTTATCACACTGCTTTCCCTTTGTTCTTCCCAGAGCAGCAACCCGAGGATTTACTGTTCCTCTCAAAGAAACTCTCCTGTCTCATTCCCGCTCATCCTACCCTCTCTGACCCAATGTTTTGCAATAAACCTGTGCCTTTTGCCTTTTTCTTGTGTTTGGAGGGTAAAGATGGAGACCCAAGTTGAAATCCCAGCTCTACAGCCCACTAGCCACAAGATCTCAATGCCTCCCTTTCCTCAACTTTATGGCGGGGGTAAAAATGCACAGCAGGTACTAGTTCCCTCCTGCCTTCGGCCACCCTCTTCAGTCTCTTCAATGTGCCAGTGACTTTAGCTTACAATCTCCTCCATTGGGAAATTCCTCCGAAGCCCTCCTAGCTAGTTGACTAGATTTTTTGGTTCATGTGTTTGTTCAACTGGTGGTTTTCATGAGTTTCATTAACTCCTTGGGAGGCCTGATTCCTGTGCTGCCCACAGCACTGAAACGTGGAAGCAAGGCAGAAAGCTCGTTCCCGTGCAGCGTCCTGGGAGGGAGGGTGGATAAGCTCAGACTTCACAGCTCTTTAGGTGCAGGCCCTCCTACCAACCCGGTGTTAGTAATGTGTAAGAATGAAAGAAAGCCTATTAAAAGAGAGAAGAACAAAAAAAGAGAGAGAGAGAGAGAGAGGAGGACAGTAGCAAAAGTAAGCCAAAGGCCCTCCTGCTGCAGTGGGACAAGAATGGAAGCCGTTGCCCTGCTGGTGTTGGTGTCATTGAGAAACCTCTGGCTGGTAAGCCTGCTCGCCCCAGCCTGCGCCCTGTTTCTCTTCAGGCTGTATTGATCTCTGGTCAGCCACAGGTACAGATCTAGGCTGCACTAAGGCCACTTGGGCTGCTGCTCAGGGAGAAGGTGTGACCTTCACCCTTGGCTTCAGACCAAGGCACCGGGGCTTATTTAGCAGATATTGTGGCCACTTCCACGGGGCCCTGTGAGCACACGTTTCCTCATGATCTTTGGTCATATTTGGCCAGACACGTAAATGTAAGGCCCACAGCTGCCTCTGTATTCTCAACCAGCTGGAAGTAGTGTTCTTTGTTGCTGCTGGCATAAATCTGACGCTCATTTCTTGCTTTCTGTACAGTTGTAAAAGGCAGTGTGTATTTCACTAAAGCCGTTCCCTAGAAATTACTGTGCGCTCGTTAAGCTGACACACAGTGGTGCAGAGCGTGGACTCTGGCTGGGGGGTCTACGGGGCTCTGTTTTCTCAACTGTCACATTGTGTAGTGATATCTTGTGCGGATGCTTGAACATTAATTGAGATGGTATTTATAATAGTACTTTAAAACTTTCAAAGCACTTTCAAAGACAGATGTTATTTATTTGGTACAGAGTGGTGCATAAAGTTCAGAGAGACAGATGTGTGCTGCCCACAAAGACTTGAGATGGCACGAGAGGAGATAAGACGTATGGGTGTTCACACCACGCGGTTAAAGGTTATTTTCTGCACATCTCTGATGGCTTTAAAGTGCCATGGGAGGTCCATGGGAAGGAGGCTTTGTGGAGAGGGTGACACCCGAGCTAGGCTTGGAAAGGTGAGGCATTGAGGTAGAGGTGTGGAGGGGCTCTGGCTTGCAGGTGCTGGAGGGAGGGCCCTCAGGCAGAGGACAAGCGTCAGGAAAGATGCAGGTCTGAGAGTGCGTCAGGCCCGTCGGAGCCGCAGCGGTTACTGGGTTGCGTTGGAGCATCCATGTGGATTTGTACCCTGGGCAGGGGGGCCAATGAGAAATTCGAGCAAGGGAGCGTCAGGATCAGAACTGAGTTCAGGATGAATAATCTGGCGATGGTTTAAACTGATGGAGAAGGGAGAGCCTGGAAGCCGTGCTGACTGGGAGACTACTAGGAGAAGGCAGAAAGACCTGATCTCTTTACCTCCCAATATTACTTTGAAGAGTAAATGAGACAGGGTGCGGAAGTGCGTTTGGAGAAATGAGTGCAGACAGCCCAGGTCCCAAGCTTCCCCGCCCCACGGCAGCAGCCGGCCACCCTGACCCGGGTGCCTTTGAATCAGGCTTGGCTGTCACAGCCTGGAGGAGGCATGTGGCTCACGGCAGCCCGCTGTGCCAGGGCCCCTCACCATCCACCTTCACCCCTCTCTTCACTCCTGCTCTTCACTCCCTGCCAGGCTCTTGACTTCCTTGACTTTGTTTCCCATTTCTGACCTGGGAATACCCAGTACCTGGGGCTTGATCTATTTCCTTTCCCAGATTTGTCCTTGACCCTTTTCAGGCAGCTCGCCCCTTCCCGGGCATGGAGGAACCACCTGCTCAGCCCATTCTGGGGGGCCATTCTGACAAGCCCTGGTCCCCAGGACCTCCGCGTGTGGGTGGCCTCGCAGAGTGACTGGCCCAGAGAGGAATGCCGAAAGAGACTGGGCGCTGGCTACAGATGTAAATTATGCTGCCACCATTTACTGGCTTGGGTAGGGGGTTGCTGAAGGAACTACTATGAACTTTGGTTCCTCCAGGGTAAAAGGAAGATAAGATCTCTCTCTCTCTCTCCGTTTGGTTGTGAGGCTTAAATAAGGTAATGATTTAAAGGGCTGGTTGGTGTCCGGTGAATATTAATTGCCCACTGCCTTTTCTTCTGACCTTCCATTCCAGGTGAAGAGCATTTCCTTATGAGCTCCAGTGTCCTGAATGTCTCTCCCTCTCCACCCCCCTTCATTTTCCTTCTTCCTCTACCACTGCTTGGGGAGGTCCTTGAGGTCCCGAGATAGAACTTGAAGCACTCTTTCTTATAGAAAGAGTGTCATGAAATCATAACAATGTTGTTCATTTCCTTGAATATTTGAACAGATGTTCCCAAGGAAGCAACGCACCAACAGCCTTACCAGAAGCCATCAGTTTATAACCCTGGGACTGCCTGTCCCCCGTGTGTCTGCTGTAGCACTCACAGGCCTCCGTGTGGATGGCACAGGAGGTGTCTAGTAGTCACACTGATGCAGGAGCAGTGTGAGCTTAGCCCTGAGTCCCGAGCTGTTCTGACTACTCTATTTTTTTTTAATAAAATCTATGAACTCAAGTTTAATGGGATAAGATAGTCAGAAGGGACCTTGAAATATGTTACCCAAACCCAACTCATATTTAAGCGATTCCTGGATGGCAAGAACTGCCCTGTTACTGAGTACCTTCTGATGTTTGTGACTTTTCACCATGATCCCCTTCCAGGGCTTTTGCTGAAAAGTCCATTTTTGATGTCTGTGATTATAATGGCACCTGCTGAGGAAGATGGGGTGCTCAGGGTCTTGCCACACATCCACACCTGCCACCACGAGAATCTGCTCTCCTGACAACATCCCCATCATTTCCCTGTCCTGCGCAAGTGTAAAGGCCACCCCCTCCCCATGGGAAGCTGACCCTTTGAGGCCTTTTATGTGCCAGGAACCAGGGAAGTCCAGCGCAGCATCTTCCCACTGTCCCTATCCCCTCTCTACAGGGTGGGAAGGGAGAATGGGGGGCATGCCCCATTCTTTAGAGTGATGTCAGAATCTGCTCATTACTTCTAGAAAAATGAAACACTGACTGAGCAATTAACTACTCGGAATCAGGCACTATAGTAAGTGCTATAGCAACTGTCTTTTTCCTTTTTTAATTTTTTAGTCACCACAACAAATCTGTAATGTGGATACACTGTTAATATCATTCCCATTTTGGAGATCCCAGGCTTTGGAAGGTCAAGTACATGACTTCCCCACCATGAGTCACCCAGCTATGAGTGGCAGAGTCAGGTTTAAATACGACTCATGTCAGAGCCCGGGCACTTGGCCCTCTCCCACGCTGTGTAGGATGTGGAAGAGAGTGTGCCTGCTGTGGGGCCTCAGCAGCTGGGCCCATGCCTGTGACACACACACCCCTGCGTGTGCCTGATGGGGACAGGGGAGCAGGACTGGCCCCTCTGCCTGCTGGTGAGCGGGGAGGACACGGCTTCTGCTCTGAGCCCACAGTCCTGTTGGCCAGTTTCCTGCCGTGGCCCGTGTGAGTCAGGAGCACGGAGAATCTTCTGAGCAGTAAGCTTTACAGACAGAATGGTAGCATCCGCAGGGTGATACAGTGTTCAGTTTGCAGAGGACAAAACCAAGTCCCAGAGTCCTTCCCGGAAGAGTGAGTTGACGGCAGAGCCCGAGAGGGACCCAGGTCTCCCCATCCCCCGTCCAGCGCCATCTCCCGCTGGGAGGTTTGTGGTCTTAGCATTCACCTTCCCAATGTAAACTGCTTGGGCTGCAGTTTGGGCTCTTTTCTTCCTTTTTCTTAGAGGAGGTGGAAAACTGCTCATTTCCCGTCCGGTGCTCTGTTACCACGTGTTCCTTCAGCCTGCTCTTCCTCAGGCTAAAATTTCTTTGTCTTTTCGTTCTAAACAGACTCCTTTCCTGGTCCAGTTTTCTGCATTGAGACTCCTCGTCACTACCCGCCCCTCACGTAAACCCCCCTTTCTCTCAGTCCTTACCCCAAGCCAAGCCAGCGCTATCCGTGTCCACCTTAGACATTTTGGGGTCTGGTTCTTTTCCCACTCGCTTTTTCTTTTTATGGTGGTTTCACTTCTTTCAAGAGATTTTTCCCCACTGAGCCCAAGCCACTGTCATGACCAGTGTTGGTCAAAAACTCTCCAGTACTCAGTTTTAATATGAACTCGGGTGTGAGTTTTTAGTCCTGTCCTCACTAATGTCCCCGTGTCCTGTCCTGATGCTCCTGACTTGACATTATAAAAGAAGGGGGGGTGGGGTATCCAGGCAACTGCGTTTCACTCATTTGGAACAATCTGTTTTGCTTCTCAGGTACACAAATAAGCTGTTTCTCCCCAAGTTCTTTCTCCTGGCGTCAGGCTGCGTTCGTGGATTCTTACTGCTGGGCAGCTGTTCAGCAGAAGTACTCCCTGCAAAGCGATTCTGGAAACCTTCCACTGTGGCTGCATAAGGTAATGAGAGACATTTTCAAATCTAACTTGTTTACTTTATATTATAGATACGGAAGCTAAGGCCCAGACTGGAGGCTGTGCCAGTCTATGTCTACACAGATATGTATAGCTGACCAGGGCTGTATCTCAGATTGTAAAACCATAGCACTTTTAAAGTCAGAAAGAACCTCAGCGGTTACTTGATAGAGTACCTTTGTTTAGCAGATGGAGGAACAGAAATGCTCTTTGGATTTTAGCTCTATACCAGCAGGCACCTCTTGTGTCTTAGTCACCTTTATGCCATTAATGCCCAGCAGGGTGTCTGGCCCATAGTAGGCTCTCAGTACATTTTGAATGTCTGTATGAACATAGGTAGATAGTGACAGAGCTAGGACTCACACATAGCTCCTCGGCTGGTGGCTTTTCCACCACACACAGATTGTCTTGGAGAAAGTAAGGACCGACATAGAGTTCATTCAGTTGCTTCTAGCCCATGTGTTATTGGAGCATTGAGAAGCCTAGTCATGACTTCTGGGGGTGTTGGCTACAGCACAGTTTTTGGAATAGATTCTTTTGCTTTCTGATGGATGCAGATACTGCAAGGAAGGGGAGTTACCACACAAGGGACGGACACCACTATCCAGGTTCTGCGACCCATAGAGAAGAGGTACAGGTCAGGCGCTCCATGGTCAGGGAAGTGGTGTTGCGGGGGGATGCAGGGGATGTATGGAGGCTGGGCAGTGAGGAACTTAGGCTGGAGTTGGCAAGTTTATGGAGAAGAATATTCTCTGAGTCATGAAGTGACCGCATTAGGTCTTCTCTGTGCTTATGAAAGTAGGACTTTGTTTCAGCCTGTCATTAATTTCGGTTTCAAATTGTTTTGTCCATTGTGAAAACAAGTAGAATGTTTGTGTGTCTTCTGGTATTCTCATCTGCTGAAGAAAGCGTGGAATCTTAACTTCTGAAAAGCCAAAGGCTGAAGCTTGTTTGGCTCTCCCGTGCTTTGACCCGCTGCTGGACACACAGCAGCATCCTTCTTTTTAAAAGGAACATTTTAAGCTTACTGTGGCTCAGGCCTGTTTTCCTTCACATTTGTTTATTGCATGCCATGTAGTGATGCCCTACAGTGACTCCTGTCTTCATTTAGGTTGGGCTTGTCTCTTGGATTTTCAGCCTTAGCGTTAGGTGAGTCCTCATCAGCTTTGTGTGGTTTAGTAGCCAGGGCAACAAATAAAAGGATCTGCAGTAGGAATGGGCACAATTCCATAATTTGAACAGCTTTGTAAATCTGAATTCATACTGTTGTAGTTTAAGTCCATTTGTTAGAATACTGTGATGAAAATACAAAGTTGTAATGAGTCACCAGGCTGGGCATTGATGCATCCACAGAAGAAGAATATCCAATCCAGGGTTGTCTAAAGTACGAGTTGGCAGGGATGTTGGCGAATGTGAAACTTTTAGAACAAGAAGAAACTCAAATATTTTTGTCCAGATGCATTTTACACGTAAGGATATGGGAGCCTTAAGAGATGAAGCCCAGGAGTCACAGGACTAGCTGCCAACCATGCAGACCAGAACTCTTGGGTCTCTAGACTCCCAGCTTATTGCCCTTCTGGTCAAGAAGAAGTGTGGGTAGCCAAGCCTTAGGTTACCCGGTGTTAATGAGAGGTTAAGAAGTTCTTTCTGGCAATGGAAGACTAGCTGGTTTGGACAGAAGTGTGGCTGAGCGTCTGAGCAGAGTTCTTGCCAGATTCACAGGGCTGGAGACAGATTGAAGTCAGGACCTGCCAGGCTGGAAGGACCCCCAGACTTTTTGGTTGGGACCCTGAAAGGCCATCCCTTGGGAGTAAGGGGTGATTAAAATTAAACCAGCTCTCATAGGGACTAGAGTCTTGGTTTGAGTCAGTGCAGTGCTGATGGAATGAAGGAGATCTAGGATTGCCAATGTCTCTAGTCTACCTGCCTGTCAGAAGCAAAAAAATCCTGTCTGGAGGAAGGTACCATCATCCAGAGCCTCAAGTTCTTGCTCTGATTTTTCACATATGAATACTCATCACTCACTCAGAAATAACTAGGTGTACAAGAAGACCAGGAGAAAAGTCACAAACAGAAACAGATCCATAGGAGATCCAGATAGTAGATTGATCAGACATGTATTAATATTTTAAGTAATTAACAATACGTTCAAGGAATTACGATAATATGGAGAATTTTATGGAGAACTGGAAACAACGTGAAAGAATAAAATGGAAAATTTCTAGCCAGAAACAGTAAATAGCAGAGTTGATTTAACTGACGTTGATTGAGGGCCTACCATATGCTAGAATGTACACTTGGCATCAGAGAGCCACAGATGACGTGGTCCCTTCCTCAAGTTGCTCACTGTTTAGTGGGAAAACAAAGGTGGAGGAGGACACAGAGAGGGAGTAACCAGCAAGCTCAACGGCAGGAGGAGAGTATGGTTTAGAAACCAAGGGAAGAGTGTTTTCAGACAGCAGGGAACTCTGTTAAGTGCTGCTGCAGAGAAGCCGGTGCAGTCAGGGTGAAACAAAACTCAATGGGCTTGGCGAAAGCATTAGTGACCCGCAGGAGTGATTTTAGTGGAGAAGTAGGACCCAGATGGCCGTGGTTGAAGAGTGAGTGGGAGGCGAGGAAAGGAAGATGACGGCAATAGACAGTTTCTTCACAATTTTTTTTTTTTCCCTTTTCAGAAAATCTTTCTTCCTGGTAACCAGAAGAGAGAGTAACAAGCTAGGTGGCAGCTGGAAGGAAGGTTTGGGGTTCAAGAAGATTTTGTAACATGAGAGGGTTTTGAGCATATTCCAATGCTGTTGGAAGTAAGAGGGCGGAGAAGAGGCTAAAGATGCAGGGCCCAACAGGTACAGAAGCACTGCCTGGTGGGGTGGTAGCACTTGCCGAGAGAAGCTTGTCCAGTTGGGGAGCATGGGTCCTTGATTGACTAGGAAGGGCGGGGCAGGCTGGCTTAAAGAGGATTCTGCAAACTAAACAGATATGTATAGGACAGTGGGAGCCATTGCAGGTCCCTGAGCAGGGTAGACTTGGTGGTTCCAAGAGTTAAGCCTCAATGATGGTGTGCAGGAGGGAACAGAGTCACTTGGTAGGCACAGATTGAGGGTTCTGGTCAGGGAACAGGAAGGAAGAGAAGCAGTTATTTCTGAAAAGGCAAAGAACAAAACAGAAAGCAACTTGATGGCTTATTTCTGATTAGAAGATTACACAAAAGGATGGTCCGAGGTGATATTAAGTGTCTAGACCAGGGGTCAGCAAACTTTTCTGCAGAGGGCCAGATAGTACATTTTTTCATCGTTTCAGGTCACACAGTCACTGTCACAGCCACTCAGTTCTGAAGAGATAGACACGATTGGTTGTGGCCAGATTTGGCTCAGGGCCTGGAGTTTGCCAACCCCTGGTCTAGGGTGGTAGCAGTGGAGATGGTGGGAAGCGGGAAGGTTCAGGACGTCTCCAAGATGTGGATTCAGCAAGATGTGTTGATTGGACTTGGGAGGATGCAGGAAAGATCAGAGCCGAGGATGTGACTGAGCTCTTAGGCTCTGGGTGGTGAGGCCATTTGCTACTTTTGAAGAAGGCTGGTGAAGAAGCAGGTTTTGGAGGAAAGCCAAATAGTCCTTCTTGAACATGTTGAGTCAGAATGCTCAATGGGCTAGAGGATGTGTCAAGTAGGCAGTGAGATACTGTGTCCAGAGATTGCAGGGTGGGTTGGAGCTGTAAATGTGGTGAGCTGTCAGAACATAGTTGGTATTTAGAGCTGAGGGACTGGGTGGGGGTTCTTAGGGAGTGAGTATAGACAGGGGCAAGGTCTGAGGGCTGCTCCAACATGGAGACTGGGCGGGGTAGGAGGAGTGGGCTGGGGAGATGGAGCCAAGCTGGTGAGGAAAATGACGTGTGCTGTACGACTGGAAGGCAGGGTGTCCTATAAAGAAGGCCTGTGTCAGCATAATAACCTGTGTCAAATGCCATTCAGAGGGTGAGTTAGGTGAGCACTGAGACTTAGGTTAACTCTACATTTGGGTGGGGTGTCATGGGTTGAACGTGTCCCCCGAAAGATGTGTTGAAGTCTTAAGCGCCTGTACCCTAGAATGTGACCTTATTTGGAAATAGGCTTGTTGCTGATGTAATTAGTTAAGATGAGGTCATACTGGAGTAGGATGGGCCCCAAATCCAAAATGACTGGTGTCCTCATAAGAAGAGGGAGATTTGGACACAGACAAGCATGGAGGGAAGACAATGTGAAGACACGTGGGAAGAAAACAGCCATGTGACCACAGAGGCCTAAATTGAAGTGATGCTGCCCCAAGCTAAGGAATGTCCGAGGCTGCAAGAGGCAGTGAGGGCTCCTCCCCTAGAGACTGCAGAGGGAGCGTGGCCCTACTAACACCTTGATTTTGGACTTCTAGCCTGCAGAACTGTGAGACTGTGAAAGAAAAAATTTACGTTGTTTTAAGCCATCCAGTTTGTGGGCTTTGGTTGTGGTAGCCCTAGGAAACTAATACAGGCGGTTAGAGAGAAATCAAGATTCGGCCTACTTGGAGAAATGAGACCTGTGCCCGATGTGAACATTAGTGTGGCTTTCTTAGCCAGGCTGGATTCCGTAATCACAGCCCCTTTATTTCCACGTTGACCTTTTCAAGTTTTTCTTTTTGTAAAACATATATAACATCAAATTTACCTTTTTAACCGTTTTTAGGTGTACAGTTCAGTGGCATTAAGTACATTCATTGTTGTGCAACCATCACCACCATCCATCTCCTGAACTTTTTCATCATCCCAAACTGAAACTCTGTACCCATTAAACAGTAGCTCCCCATTTCCCCCTCCCCCCAGACCCTGGCAGCCACCATTCTAATTTCTGTCTCTGTGAATTTGCCTATTCTGGATACCTCATAAGTGGAATCATACAGTAGTTGTCCTTTTGTGTGTGGCTTATTTCACTTAGCGTAGTGTTTTCAAGGTCCATCCATGTTGTAGCATATATAACAATTTCCTTCCTTTTTAAGGCTGAATAGCATTCCACTGTCGGTATGTATCGCATTTTGTTTATTGTTTTATCAAAGGACGCTTGGGTTGCTTGTGCCTCTTGGCTATTGTGAGTACTGTGTTGTGAACATCTGTTCAATTCCTTGCTTTCATTTCTTTTGGGTGTGTACCCAGAGTGGAATTGCTGGATTCTTTTCTAGGTTAGAAAGGCTTTCCTGTTGGTTTCCTTCTGGTTTCTCCACGTTTGGCAGACTCCTCTGCTTCAGGCTCTTCATCCCTCAGGGGCAGCTGTGCGGACCAGAGCAGTTGCAGCGGTCCCCAGCCTTTTTGGCACCAGGGACTGGTTTCATGGAAGACAGTTTTTCCACAGACTGGGGTGGTGGGGGTATGGTGTGGAGCTCGGGCGGTGATGTGCGGCCTGTTTCCAAGCAGGCCATGGTCCCCGGGGTTTGGGGACTGCAGAGTTCAGGCCTTGTTCAGGGTCCCAACAGCCAGGTGGTGGGGAGCCCGCAGCCTCCTTCAGATCTCAGATATGTTTCACATGTGAAAAAGCACAGGTTAACTTGTGTGGCTTCGGAAGTCCAGATTGTAACCCGTGAAAGTTACCAGTTGGTAAACTTTAGCTCAGCACATGGAGGGTCTTCTCTAGCAGAAGAGCTGTCCAGCAGGGGGGTCCACTGTTGACCCAGGAGGTCCTTAGTTCAGCATGCTCATGGGCATGTGTTTTCTTCCTGTGTCCATATTTCTAACCCTGGCTCCTGTTTCTTTATGTAAAACTCAGCTCCGTAGCTGTGCTTGACACTAGCTACGTCATCCCCAGCTCCTCCTCATTGCTGCATCCTCCCAGTCACCCCTCTTCCATTCAGGGCTTTGGTAGTGGCTCATATTTCTGTACCACACCGCGGTGATTGCTGTGTCCTCCTGGATGGCACATCTGGTACCTCATCCTCTGCCTTATCTCCAAGGATGTCCACCTCCTTCCCACTTCCGTCGTGCATTCCTGTGGCCACCTCATTCTGAACTTGTCACCTGGAACTAGATCAGGGTATTCCATTCCCTTCCACCTCCTGCCCTCGGAGGCCCTCTCCCACCACTGTCCTATGAAGTGGGAGCTTGATGTGAGAACGTCCCAGCTCCCTGCTGGCAGGCCTACTGGAATGCCCCTGGCAGCCTTTCCCTCCCTTCGCACTGTGTTCTGGGTTTGCCCCGCGCAACCCTTAGCAGGAGCACATCTCATCCCCCGTTTTTCTCCTGTGCGTTTTCAGCCCTTCCCTGTCTTCGCGCTCTCTTCCCCATTAACTTTTTAGCATGCTTGTCTCCTCATCTTAGGGGAAGAAACTGGAAACCACCCTGTCCTTTTACCTGGCTGCCATCCTCTCCCCCTCTGCAGCACCGCCCTCCCTCTGCACTGCTCTGCGCAGGCCAGCAGCGACCTGCCTGCTGCCCAGGTTAGTTCTCACTCTCCAGGCTTACCTTTCTTGGCTTCTCTCTGCCATCCCGTTCTGCCTGCCGCGCCCTCTCTCTGCAGGTGTTCTCTTGACTCTGCACAGAGTCTCATTTGCAGATGCTTTTTCTTTTGTCCATCCCTTAGAAACTGGGGTTCCTCGAGGGCTCTGTCTGAGGCCTCCTTTTTCTGCCATGCTGTACCCCCTCCCTGGATCTACTCCCGTGTCTCAACTTCTGCGCAGATGCCGTTAATGCCCAGGCTTCTCCCTGAGCTCCAGACCCCCCACCCAGCTGCCCTGGGCCTGAGCACTTGGGGCCTGGCTTGTGCCTCCAGTGCAGCCTGCTCAAAGCTGAGCACGTTCCCTGCCCACCCCCACTGACCACTATCCCCGCTGATGGCACCACCGTCTGCCCTTTTGCTTCAGCCGGAAATCAGAGTGCCATTTTGACTTTTCCTCCCTCATCCCCACGTCTTGTCAGTCACCAAGTCCTGTCAGTTCTGCTTTCCTGAATGGCCCGTAAGCCCTTCTGCTTCCTCTGTGCCCCTCTGGGCAGTCAGCTGGCAGTCTCTACCTCTGGACTCCTGCGGTGTCTCTGGGTGGTCTGGCTGCTCCATTCCTGCTCCCCTTTTACCCATTTCTGCATAATCACAGGGTGGTCTTTTTTTGCTAATCTGATTCTGTCGTTTCCTAATATTCTCCGATGTCCCTATGAAATGTTTGTATTTATTTTTTTAAGAAAACACTATTTTGGCTAACAAGACAGCCTCCCTCCGGCGCCTGTGACCCACCCCAGCCTCAGCTATAGGCCCAGCCCCACCACCCCTGTGCCCCAGGGACCCTGACCACACGCCTCCCTCTGCTTGGAGATCCTTCCCCTGCCCCCCTCCCTCTGGCTGACCCTGATGCATCCTTCCTGTCTTAGCAGATGTGCCATTTCCACCTAGGAGCTTCCTCTGAACCTGCAGGCTGAGGGTTGTTGCCAAGTCAAATCACTTCAAGGGCCAGGCAGGTCAATGTGAAGCCTTTAGGAATAAGACCATAGGGGCACTGTGTGGACAGTAGACTGTGTGTCCTGCCTGAAGACAGATCCTAAAAATGGGGTGCTAGCCAAGCAAAACATCTTCTGCACCCCACCCTGATCTGCCGTATTGCCTGGGCTATGCATTCTCAGAGCAACTTGCACTTTTCCTGGAATCACCTTTGGATATAGTAATTACTTGCCTTAATTCTACTTAATTAATTCTTTATTTCTAAGACTATAAGTTCCATGCAGGCAGAGACCATGCCCATGATCCCCTGAGACAATGCATAGCCCATAGTGGGTGCTCAAAGCATGTATGTGGGAGGGAGGAGAGTAATGAGGTGGCTTGTGTGTCCTTCTGCTTAGAAGGCTTGGTTCTCCAGGAGCATCCTGACTAAGGATGGGGGAGTAGAGGCACAGGGTTTATCTAAGCACTTCTGAATTCAATTCTGATGCCAGAGTTAAAACCAGGAGATCCCAGCTCCCTGAAAGAAATTATTCAGTGTGATGTTCAAGTGTCATTGTAGAGCATTCATGCCACTGGTGTTATTGATGGTGTCATTGCTTCCCACCAACTTCTTTCATTTCTTGTCTCTCTTCCTCCCCCTTTCTCTCCCACTCAGTTCACCACTGGTGGTCTCCAGCCTCTGTGGAAGTGTGAGGTCTTTGCTGGAGATGCGGGTACACTCGCGGGGATCGGCAGGTGGCGCTCTAGGACTGCTTGAGAACTGGCCTTTTTTTCTTTTTTGGGTGTTCTCTGCTCAAGTTCACAATGTAGGCAACTGTTACAAAAAATTTATCTCTGAAACAGAAAAGTCGGGCTTTGACTGGAAAAAAAACAATAAGAACAAAAAAAAATTAACAGTGGGCAAATCCTTCTTTATTTCTCTCCCATAGATTGACAGAAACTTAGCTGGAGGGGACCTCTGAGGCTGACAGAGCAGAGGCTTCCAAACCTTAACAGTACTCAAGGGATGTTGTGAAAATGCAAGGTCCTGAGCCCCATCTAGACATTAGGTTGGAACCTCTTGGGTTAAGGCCAGGAATATGGTTTTTATCAACTTCCCAGGAGATTCTGATGGTTTGGGGTCCTTTGTGGGCACCACCCATCTAGACCAGTGTTTCTCAAATTCTCTGTGCATGCAGATCACCTGGCGATCTTGTTGAAATGTAGAGTCTGATTCAGTAGGTCTGATGGAGACCTGCACTTCTGCGTTTTGAACAGACTCCCAGGGGATGATTGAAGTTGCTGGTCTGTGGACCACACCACTCTTTGAGAAGCAAGAATCCAGAGCTGGCCTTGGCAAACTATGACACACCTGCTTGGGCCTAATACTGCCCATCACCTGTTTTTATAAATAAAGTTTTATTGGAACACAGCTACACGTATTTGTTCACACATTAATTGTGGCTGCTTTTGCACTATAAGGGCAGAGTTGAATGTTTGCAACAGAGACCGTATGGCTCCCAAAGCCTATAATATTTCCTCTCAGGCTGTTCACAGGAAAATGTGTGCCAACCCCTGATCTAAAATACTAGAGCGCACCCAGATGGTCATAAACTCCACCAAAAGGGAGCTCCCTGCTTCACAGGACAGTTCATTCCGTCTGCTACAGATCTGTAGGGAGGCTCTTCCTTGTAACATGGTTCTAATTCTCTTGGTGGGCATCTTTTCCTCCTTCTGTGCACAGATGCTTTGCTCACCATCTTCTCTTCTCCAGGTCTCTCCCCATGTTGGGTCCCCTTCCCCAAGAATGTCACCCAGTATGAAGCACAGTAGCTTGGGTGTCTTCCCTTGGTACAGCATAGAAGGCATACCATCTTTATTTTCTGCCCTCTGTAAGCTGCTCAGGGAGTGTATTAGCTTTTTGGGGGAGCCCTTCACTCTTTTGAGTCCCCCTGTCTAGGACTGTCTGTAAGTGGGTTATTATCTGAACAGCATATAGCCAGAACAGACATCCTTCATGCTGCTTTTTATTCCACTTCCACAACACAGTATGTTCTTGGTTTACCTACTTCCTGCTTTCTGACCATTTCATCCCATCTCTTCCAACATTCTCTTTTTGCCCAACTCTTAAATGTTACAGGGCCACAGGCCCAACCCTGATTTTCTCCTGTCTTCTCCTTCTACCCATTCTCCTTGGATGATCTCAGCTGTGCTCTTGGCTTCAACCACATATGTGCTGACAAAACCTGAATCATAGGGCCAGCTAGGGTCTCTTCCTTTATTTTCAGTGATCTCTACTACATGCCACGATGTTCATGACTATAGGCATCCCGTGTTCAGAATTTCACTCTTCCCTGCTCTGAATCTGGTCCTCCTTGTTCATTTATTTCAGCTGGTGGTACCACCAGCCACGCCCTCACGTAGTCTGGAAACCCAGTATGATCCTAGTTTCTTCCCTTTTCCATCCCTCACTTGCGAGTGGGCACTGAAGCATGTGTGTCTCTCTCTCTCTCTCGCTTGCAGATGCGTCTTCCCTTCTCTCGCTGCTGCTGCCTCTGTTGAGTGCTTATCACTTCCTGCCTCTCTGCTGCAGTGACCTCCTGCCCTGGCCCTCTCCTTTCCAGTCTGTTTCATTCTCTGCTTCTGTAGTGATTTTCTAGAATAAATTTGATCACGCCCTACACCAGTGGTTTCCCACTATGTAAAGTGTAGGAGTTTGGGGCTTTTGTAATAAGGTCCCTGCCCTGTGTACGAGTTGCCTTGAGGTGCCGTAACAAATCATCGCAACAGAAATTTATTCTCTCATAGTTCTGGAGGTGTTGGCAGGTTCCTTCCTGGAGGCTCAGGGAGAATCTGTTATGTGCCTATCCCCTAGTTTCTGGTGGTTGCTGGCAATCTTTGATGTTCCTTGGTGGATGCGGAACTCCAATCTCTGCCTCTGTCATCACATGGCTTCTCCCCTGTGTCTCTGTGTCTTCACATGGCCTTCTTCTAAGGACACAAGTCTTTGGAACACAAGCCACTCTAATGTAGTATGACCTCATCTTGTGCTCACTTCGGCAGCACATGTAATATGACCTCATCTTAACTAATTACATCTGCAGAGACCCTATTTCCAAACAGTTATTACATTCTGAGGTTCCAGGTAGACATGAATTTTGGAGGGACACTATTCAATCCACACACCCTTCCAGCCTCAGCTCTTTCTGCTTCCTTACTTGCCAACTTGCTCATTCACTTTGCTGCGCTGGAGGGGCAAGGATTCACCATATGGACAAGGAGAAAAGGATGCCAGGCAGAGGAGAGAGAATACCCGAAGGGCCACAGAGGATGTGAAATTTGAGCTGAGTATTAACATAAGGCTTTATTTTATTTTATTGCTTCACTGCACTTTTAAGACATAGATCAGATGTTACCTCTTTTGTGAAGCTTCTGTGACTTCCCCAGGGAGTTTTCTGTTTCCTCAGTACTTACTACTTATGTATTTTGTGGCCATCACTTTTCTGTTTTCATTGTTTAATTGCTGGCTTATCTCCCTGGCCTATGTGATCTTGGGGCAGTACCCTGCACCTAGTCTGTGGGGCCATGCAGGAGAGGTTTTCCCATCTGCATTAATCCCATGAGACGAGGCCACATGCATTTCAGGGGAGGAGTTGTTCAATCCTGATTGGGTGGTTCTTTGCCTTAGATGAGGTGGAGGGGATCTGACATGGAGGGAAGTGGTAGGAGGTCACACCTTCTAGCTTCCTTCCATCTAATGACAACCCCTTCCAGAAACAGCACACATTTTTAAGGCAGATAAACTGAAAATTGTGGTTAGAACAACTGCTTGGTTCCACATTGCTTTGAGGAGCTTCACTGTCGTTAGAAGAGCTCAATACTAACTTGGACATCATGCAGAATAGTGCAGTCATGGCTTTAAGAGATGCTGAGCATGTCAGACTAAAAATACAGTAGACGGAGCTTTTGGGCAAAGCTGTTCCATCCACAGATGCATTCTCAAAGCACTGTAGCTCTTCCACGTTGCTTATTTGGTCAAAAGGACTTTAAAGGCTATAATTTAATGTTCTTTTGGATTCCTTTTTCAGTTGAATTGATTTTACTACCTTGTTACAGACTCACTGAAAGTCACCTTTTTATTTTTGATGGGGGAAAAAAGGGGGCTTAACTGTAGAGAAAATCAAGAGATGAGACATTCAACTACATTCCTACAGAGGCGCCCAAGGTGCAAGGACATTTTAGGAAAAAAGCAAGCACCCGATATGTAATAACTTGAAACATTTGTTTTTCTAATTACAATGAGCTGTGCTGAACCATTCATTGGCACTAATTATTGCACTGCTTGGGCATGTTAGAAAAAATTGCAACAGGCTGTAAACAGTCACTTTTTAATTCAGGGGAACAGTTTGAGGTAAAATGCCATTATTCAAGTTGCTTTGAAACAAAAGTGATTTATAAAAATATTTCACAAGCCCAAGTTAGAAATTGTTTTCTCCCCATGGTTCCCAGAGAAAATGCCTGGCTCTTTCGGTCACGGAAGCAACACAAACTCTGTGGCATGCAGTTAACGTTTTTATACTAATGGGCACCCTTCAGAGTGAGCAAGGATTGAGCAAGCAAACATTGCTTCTTCCTACAGCCAGCTATGAATTAGGCAGCTAAAATTCAGCTAATCACATAGCCTGCTGTGTGTGTTATTGTGTAACAGCCTTTTGCAAATTGGGTTAATAATTTTGAGAAACCCCGTGTCATGCCAGAGCCCCAAAGTAAAGCCACTGTCTTGGTGTGAGGGCTTTGCGAAGTTTCAGGGCCATTTGTGCTGCTCTCTCTTTCCTCTGGGGCAGAGATTAGTAATGTGGGTTCATGATAGCATCGGTCTACAAACTGGGATAGGGAAATACACGGCAGCTCTATTTTTTATTCACATCTAACTAAAATTTAACATTAAAAAAGATTATATATAGGCAATAATCCATAGTGGTATAAACCGTACCTATGAGTTTGTCACTCACAGAAATCACAGATATTTTGGAATCTTGTTTACTGTTCACTACTTCAAAGTTACAATAGCTATTAAACCATCTGTTAGAGGCTATTTAATGTGTTAACAAGGAAGTACTTGTAAATTGGTTTTTTAATATTTGACTATATCAATAAGAACCATTTCCTTTGTGCAGCTATATGCATTATTTATGCTTTTTAAAAATGTTATTTTTCATGAAAAACAAGGAAAGACTAAGGAACTTTCACAAAACCAAGGAGACTAGGGAGACAGGGCAGCTAAATGCAGTGGGTATGCTGGATTGGATCTTGGAACAGAAAGAGGACAATAATGGAAAAACTTTTGAAATCCAAATAAAAGTCTGGAGTTTATAGTAATGTGCTAATGTTGGTTTCTTAGTCTTCATAAGTATATGGGAATATTCTGTATTGTCTCTGCAACTTTTCTGTACATTGGAAATTATAGTGAGGGCCATGGTGTGGGGTCTGTGTGGGGTCTGCTGCCCGCTCCCAGAGATGTTTGGAGTGAGGGGTTTTTTGTTAACTTGAGGCCACTGTGGCCTCTTTCAGTTATGACTCTGAGGAACTGTGGAGATAGACCAATCCAAAGGTAAGAAGAAGTTTTCCAGAGAAGTAAAGTAAGGAGCGTATTAGCATGGCTCTGGGGTCCGAGAGGTCAGGGGCATATCCTGCCTCTCACCAGCTGTGTGATCTGGGGCCAGAAACTGCTCTGGGCCTCCTCCTCTCCTTCCTCTTTGTGAAAAAGTCGTTGTGAGGACTAAAGGTAACATGCCCACCTAGCTAGCTCTTTTTGTTGGTTTACCTGGAGTGCTTTAGTGCCTCTTACATGCCAGGCCCCATGCTAAGCATTTTTGGTAAATTATCTCCTTTAATCTTTATGACACTTACATTACATGACCATTTCATAGATAGGGAAACTGAGGGTCAGAGGCTCAGTAACCTTACTGCCCAAAGGCCGCAAAGCTAAATGCAGATCTGCGCTGACTGCAGTACATGGTCTTCCTAAGTCTTCCCTTAAGGCTAAGCCTTCCCTAGGCGCACCCAATAGAGCTGTTTAGGTTACCAGGTTGCATCCAGGTCCGGATGCTCTTCTCACAATTCTGTTGCCCATTGTGGTTGGCTTCTCTGGACCTCACATCATCCAACTGTAAAATGAGGGTATTGAACTGACCTCAAGATCTGTTCCAGGACTAAAGGTTCATTCCACGTTCTGTGAATTTAACTGCTTATTTCAGCTGTTTTATTGGGATGATTACTAGATCACTGAAGCCAAAGTTTTTCTAATTTGTTTTGGGTAAAGTTATTTATTTTTTGGTGTTTTCCCAGATTCCAGAAAGGAAAAACGAGATCTCTAAGCCTTAGTTCCTCTTAAAACCACAAAAATTAAACAACAACAACAAAAACCCAGCAAAAGCCATTGTGATATTTCCCCTTTTTTTAATTGGTATTTTGTTCAGGGATTACTCGAAAGGACACAGGAGTAATTTTATTTCTTCTTTTCCTCCTGTGATTAGAAAGGAGATGCCATGTATCACCATGTAGTTGCCAGTTACTTCAAATTAATGTCTATTGAAGAAAAAAAAAGGTAGTTACCAGTGTGAAGTATTACCTGGAGAGGTGAATTTAGCTGTAAGAAGTCAATGTTAGGTAATGAGCCCAATTTGCACAAGTGCTGTGGGCATGCACATTTGTCTCAAAATGAGAAAAAATGAGAGCAGCACTTGGCGCCGTTAGGTTGCTGCAGTGGGGTGTGGGGTCTGTTACTCCGTGATTTCTCTCTTTTCAGTTTTTCCCCTACATCCTGCTGCTGTTCGCGATCCTCCTGTACCTGCCCCCTCTGTTCTGGCGTTTCGCAGCTGCTCCTCATCTTTGCTCAGACTTGAAGTTTATCATGGAAGAACTTGACAAAGTTTACAACCGCGCAATTAAGGCTGCAAAGAGTGCACAGGACCTCGACTTGAGAGACGGAGCCTGCCCAATTCCGGGTGTTACTGTAAACACAGGGCAAAGGTAACTTAGCCCCAGCAGGTAGCTCATCAGGTTTTGTAGTACGAGTTCTTTACCCTTCTCCTGCCAGTCAGGGCCTAGAGTTGCCGTCACTAGTAGGTTGGGATTGGGGAGGGTGTCATCCACCTAGTGACAGCCATGGGAGCCAGGGATGCTCGCTCTCCCCAGATCTCACCCCCACCCATCTGTCCTAGCACCTGTCCTCTGTCCATACTCCTTCCTTTGTTCAGTGATACGTCACTGTCTCTTGAAACATAGTTCTCATAGGGGTAGCAGGTTAAGGTACTGTGTGAAGCTTGCTTGCTTTGTTCTGCTTACTCCTTCGTGGAGAAGCAAGGAGGATTTCGAGACAACGGAGCTTAGAGAAAGGATGTAAGAGAAATGGGGAAGGAGGTAGTAGTGCCTTGCCTTTTCACCTTCTTCCTCTGGTTCTTGGTATTGACAATAGGAATAGTATGACTAGCTCTCAGTTTTTGAATGCTTAATATATCCCAGACACTGTGTTGAGTGCTTTAAGGACATTATCTCATTTAACCCCCAGAACAACATTATTAACTAAGAGCATGTATTTACCTCCCCCTTCCTTTTTTTCCAGATAAAAACACTGTCCCATAGCTGTAGTGGGAGAGTGGGACCTGAACTGTGTTGGGTCCCCGGCACCCACTGAGCTGTCCCCCACTCCTTGCCTGTAGGAGGCATATGTGTTACAGCTGGGCTAAAAAAGTTCTTAACTTTATTCTGCATACTTTAGTGGAAAACTGTAGTTTAACAAAAAAGCAATTCCTATTCAGGAGCTAATTAATTCATTTAACAAACATTTAGTATTTACTAAGTGCCAAGTGTCATTCTAAGAATTTCCAAATATTAACTCATTTAATTAACTAGGCGTTCTTTAAAATATTAAGGGGAAAAGTATTTTATTATTACTTTTCATCCTCCTTTTTTTCTAACCTAATTTTATTCTCTAATGCTCTAATGAAGTTATAGGTAGAGAACTGTGGGTGTTTGAGATTTTTAGTGTGACATTGTTGCATGTGTTTATGCCTGTAATATTTGATGGTCTTGGTGAGTATCTAAATTATTTGTGTTTCCTTTTCTCTTTAGTTTCTGGGAGATACCTGAAAGCCATTTCAAGTACCCGATTGTGGAGCAGTACTTGAAGACAAAGAAAAACTCTAATAACTTAATCGTCAAGTACATTAGCTGCCGGCTGCTGACACTCATCATTATCCTGTTGGCATGTGTCTACCTGGGCTACTACTTCAGCCTCTCCTCGCTCTCAGATGAATTTGTCTGCAGCATCAAATCAGGGATCCTGAGAAACGACAGTACCGTCCCCGATCGGTTTCAGTGCAAACTCATTGCGGTCGGCATCTTCCAGCTGCTCAGCTTCATTAACCTCGTGGTTTATGTCCTGCTGGTTCCTGTGGTTGTCTACACGCTGTTTGTTCCATTCAGGCAGAAGACAGATGTTCTCAAAGTATATGAAATCCTGCCTACTTTTGATGTTCTGCATTTCAGGTCTGAAGGGTACAACGACTTGAGCCTCTACAATCTTTTCTTGGAGGAGAATATAAGTGAGCTCAAGTCATACAAGTGTCTTAAGGTACTGGAAAATATTAAAAGCAGTGGTCAGGGGATCGACCCACTGCTACTCCTGACTAACCTTGGCATGATCAAGATGGATATTGTTGATGGCAAAACTCCCCTGTCTGCAGAGACGATGGGAGAGGAGCAGGGGAGCCAGATGACAGAGCTCAAAGGTAGGATTAGCTCTGCAGGGCAGAGGCTGCGGGAGCCCACACAGCACCTTTGCAGCAGCCTTTTAGAAATACTGACAGTCTTTACCCTGCCCATCGCTTAAACTATTCTCCAAGCATGGTCTTGGGTGGAACCCCTCAGTATGGGGAGAAACAGGGAACGAATTGGTCCTGCCCCAAATTTCCAAAGAAGGAAGAGTTCTCTCTTCCTTCCCTTGCTGTCTCTGTCTCATACTCTGCTTCTTACGCCAGCACTCCTCTTTGTTGTCTGTCTTGCTTGTTTTTGTCTTGTCTTACTGGCTTTGCAGCCAGTGCCTCTGTGCCTCTGTGCCTCTGATCCCCTTGCCTGTTGTTCTCTGACTTTCTCTTTCAAAAGAGACTGGAAGTTTGTTGATGTGATTGTTTCCTTGACCTAACTTTGCTGTGCTTTGAAGTTAGGCCAAGAAGCAAAATGTGACAAAGCAAAGAATATGAAATAGACTTTTAGCAGAAGAGAAGTTGGTTAGCACTAGTAGTTCCCGCCACACTTTTGTCATAAATATTTGTTTTCAATTTTGGCAGATCTGAACATACCAAGTGAAACTAAAGCAAATAACGGAGAGAAGAATGCGCGACAGAGACTTGTGGATTCTTCTTGCTGATGATTTTTGTCCTTGAACTTCAAATCTGTGACTTCTGTAACATGGGATTTGTTTTAGCTAAAGCACCCCTGTTGGGTTCACAGCTGGTTTCCAGTAAATGGTTCTCGGTAGAGATACTAAGCATGTCTTGTTGAGTCCCTGATGAAAATGTTATGGAAGAACGGTTTATGAACTTCCCAGAAGAAGTGACTCGGAGATAGGTAACCCGTAGCAAGTATACGTGTGTAAGTCCTCATCACATGAAAAGTGAAGAGACTAGGATAAGTAGTCAAGAGAAGTAGCCCTTTGAGAGCCTCGGAGAAACGTCTTTGTGGACCCATGGTGCAATGAGACCCAGGCCTGCTAGAGAGCAAGCACTTTGGGAGATTTGTTTTGTTTTATAAAATAATAATAAATACATCAGGATATGATTTAGCATGAATCTCTTATGTGCCCTGATGACTACTGGATGAGAAAAGCATTCACCGGCTAACTAATGACCCACAGGTCGACCTGTTCTTGGCAGTGTCCTAAATTGGTGCCTTGTCTTTGGACACTTAAGCTCTCTTTACACTTACCTGTCATCTTGGCTAATGGAAGTGCCATAACCAGTATTTGTTGCACTCTGCCCTGAAGGGCAGCAGGCCCACGCACTGGTCTGACTGAAAACTTAGTTAAGGAGATGGAATCTAAAGGATGTTCACAGTGGCTTCAATTCAGGAAAGAATGCTTCAAAAAGAGCCAAGCGGAGAAATCTGAATTTGCAGACGTTAATTTAGTCACTTTCAAAGAGGTTGTCTGCAGGGTGTTCCCATGTTATCAAAGGCATTTGAAGCAGGATTTTACTTAAACACATTAATGGAACACAGGAATATTAACACAGGAATATTTAAAGTAAAGGATGCTTTGCCTAATATGATAGAGCACATAAGTGACATTGGTGTGCTCCATATGGTGTGCTTGGAGCCAGAACAACTGAGAAGTTTATTTTGTTTATATTTAAGCACAGCTTTAAAAAATTCATTTTAATTTATATGTAGTGTCAGAATTCAGGCCATTTGTAAAGAATATTCTAGTATTGATGGAGAATTACAGAATAAAGGTTACAAATGGATGGATAAGACAATGCAAACATCATTTCATAAACATTTAAGGCTGACTCAGAATATATAAAAAACTGTTCCCAATTCTGACCATGTAAATCGCTCTGTGTTCACCTTTTATACAAAAAAAAAATCTTCAACATCTGCGGATACTCCCATTTTTATTCTTAGAAAGTTAACACATCGCTTAAGTGAGTAATCCTCAGGAACCACAAAGTTTACTTTTGGGTCTTAGGGACAGTTGTTTACCTAATCAAATTCCTGTTTTGTGAAAGATGGAAATTATATAAGCTGCTGTCTGCCTTTCAGAATTTTGAGAAAAGCAGATTGTATTTGTGCTTCTGTGGCAGTTTCTGAAAGTTAGTGATAAATATCAAGGTTGCAATCAGTGTTTTAAATTGTTCTCTATTACATGATATTTATTACTTTTGAATTATAGTATGACTTAGAAATGCTAGTAACCTAAATAATTGATTTTGCTACATTTTTACATCACTGTACTGAGATACTCCATCACAATTTTCTACACTGGTTTCTTTTGAAAATTTGAAAAGATTTATGAAATATATTTTTCTAGAATATGATTTTTTTTTCCAAAAACCTTCATCTTCCCTGTAGATTACCCCTAATTTGTATTTTGAAGTGGTAGAAATGGATATTTTAGTTTAGGATGCCAGGAACTCTCCAAGCCCCACCACATGTAATCCTTTTACCAAGAGATTCTGTAATTGGGTCCCTGGAGCTCTCTATGCTCCAGGAAGGGCTGCGATGTCCCAGGCACCAGTAACAGGCTAGGTGTGCAGATAGGAATAGGCAGGTGCCATCTTTGAGGACTTGAGAGTCTAGTTAAAGCAGAGACAAAGGCACGTACCTAAGAGGAGACGGTGTAGCTACAGTAAAGACTCTGCCAGAGAGCTACTAGCAAATGCTGTATGTTCTTGGGAGACAAAGTAGTTTTTTCTCTCTCCCATAGTTTCTGTAACAGATGGTTTTGAGTCTACTTATAATTTTTCCCAGAGGCAGATGACCCTCTTAAGGTTCTGTAGCCATATATCCTCTAGGTTGAAGTTTGGGCAAAACGATACCAGTGATTTGAACAGTAAGGGCTCCAGTTGCCTTTTGAATCTTACCTTGCAGGGGACAGGGAGAACAAGCCTGGGGAGTGGGGGGACACACAGAGTTGCTGGTGAATAACAGCCGTGGCTCCAAAGGGCTAGTACGGACGTCTGGTGATACTTTTATACTTGGAAAAAAGTATTATTAGGAAAGTTAACTCATCCATCTACTGTGAGTTGCTGGCTTGGAGGACTACTTTTGAGGAGTCAGTTTCCCGAGGGCAAGGAGGAATGCTTTTATAAAGTACTCATTGCTTTATAAAACAGGACGGAAAGATCCTAAATGACCACTCCGGGGTTACTGACTTTGTTTCCAGCTCACGTCTCCCTAGTAAACCACTATGAGGCTGCTGAACCAGACTTGTAGCAACAGTGTTGCAGCTAGAAATGACACATCATTCTGAAAGCAGTGTTCCAGCACACCTTCAATTTTGCCAAGGAACAGGCAAAGACCTCCAATATAGAGGTTACTAAACTATCAGGGGTTACAAACCCCCTTGCAAATATTTTTAAAGCTATGGACCCTCAGATATACACACATTTTAAATGCACATGCAGAGGTCATGATAGTCTGTGCATCAAAGGTTGATGTGGTCTAGAACAGCAAGCTAGTAAGGCACATGGCAGAGAACAGGGCTCCCTTTGCCGTTGAGATACAACTTCTTCCAGCAATAAGACTAAGCTGTATGTTTGCTTAGGTAAGTCATGTTTGCATACTTTTGAGAGTAACTGCCTTCATTTTCTAGAGTGAGACTGAACAGGGTCAGTCAAAGACTGAGTGGCAGCAGCAGGCCTGGAATGACCAGGCAGCCTATGTGGACTGCTCTTTTCTCCCTTGGCCACAAGGCATGACCTTGCAGATCCAAGTAATTGTCTCTGCTCAGCATCTCTGGAATATGGGGAGGATGGGTATAACGCTTATAAAATGCTTTGTCCTGCCTTACAGTTGTGCTGTGAAAAAGCTAGAAACTTCCATTTGCATGGTGGGTCTGGTTTTCATGAATATGTTTCGTTGGTCGAAGCTGCCTGTCCACACTGCACATCACCTCCTGTCCACTGTGGCCTTTGTGCCTGTGAGAATTAGGTCAGCTGTAAGAGGCAGATTTTAGACACCTTTTAAAATGTGTTCATGTTTGGTTTATTTTGCTTATTGTCAGTCTGGGTTCCATCAAAGATCTGTGAGGGTGGGAGTTTTTATCTGCTGTTGTAGCTCCAGTTCCTAAAACAGTGAGTGGTGTAGACTGGGCATTCTGTAAATATTTGTCAAGTGAATCAACAACTGTTAGTATAAATCCTACTTTGTTGGCAACTGTGATTTGATTTTAAAGGGCAAATGGTCCCCTGCAGGAGAAGGGGATGGGAGGCTTATTTAACCTCTTGGTAGAGAGAGGAATATTTCTGCAAATAAATAGGTTTCCACATTAAGCAGTGACTGTCCTTAGCTTTTTATTGTGGGGCAAGTCGTGACCACCTTCCAAGTTCAATACGAGTTCGATGTTGACTTGCAGTCGTCATTAGGGAAATTGAAGTTTTAAAGGTCCTGGTCTCAGCAGTTCCCCAGAATAAACCTCTTGAAAGGGGATGTTGATTGAAATGTGCAATTACCAGTAATTGAGGTTTTATCTGAGGGCATCAAGATGAAATGGCTCCTTCTGAGCAATCATTGGCATTTTGGCCCTATTTTTCACAAGTAAAGTAAGACCTTTAAAAAGACTGACAAAGATGATACTGTGTCATATGTGGAATATAATAGATGTTAATTCATGATTGGTTTTCCTGCCTGCTTTAAATGAAATGTATTGTGTTTCTGTGTTCTCCTTTTAGCTGTAAAAATACTTTGTCACCAAAGCATGTGGTGGTTTAATCAGTAATTGTTCAAGTTTCTGAAAGTTAACGAAAGTTTTTCATGCCTTGAGTGCTTTTTTCCCTGCCTACCAGAGGAGAAAAATCCTTGTAGAATTCTACAGTGTTACAAATGTTCCTTGCAAAAACTGAAGCCATCAGCTCCTCTTTAACAAGTTGGCTTTTTAAAAGCACCATAATTACAATTTAATGGTATTCTGTAAAGTGGTGCTGTAGGCATAATTTAAATTCTTTTTAATGACTAATTTTCTACAAAACTTTTAAAGAAAAATGTGTATTCTTTTTGCTGTGTCATTGTAAGAATGCTGCCAACCGATGAAGAATGACTTTAAAAATTAAGACCATCTTGGTTTCATTTCCACAAAGATCCAAAGATGAGAACAAATCATAGTGTTAGAAATGGTCCTTAAAAAGATCCAAGAATCTTGAAAGCCCTGCATTTTGGTGGTCATCACTATTGTATTTTATATTTCCACGAAAGTAAGTCACTTAGCCAAGGTATGCAGTCTGACCATGCTGACTTTCATTTAATAGAGGGGCGAAGGGCTAAAGATCAAGGCTACTGTCTGTAGATAAAGGTGAAACAATGTTTTAGTTCTGCACTGTTGTGTCCACCTAAATAAAACTTTGAGTAATGAAAAACGTCTTAGTATTTCTTGCCTTCCCTTTAGGGAGAGTCATTTCATGGAAGATGTAACAGGAGATGAGTCGCAAAATGTCTTGAGGCTCACTTCTCTCTGCTGGAGACATAAAATTCAGTAGACTCCGTTGCTACTTGCTAAAATCCAGCTGGCAGTAACTAAAGGAAGAAAGTCCTTGATTAAGGGCCCACAGATTCTGGAATTTCTAAAGCAGAAATCACATGCTTTCTGATTGAGGATTGTTTGCCTGGGCTTGGGAAAGAAGAAATAGGGACCATATGCTGTAAACATGGGTTGGCCTGCCCAGCTCTCTCAAGAGGAGGCTTCCTTTGTACAATGGTCAATTAGTGCAGTTTACTAACGTGGGTAATCAGAGCCATGCAAAATCTTAGTACGGTGCCTGGTATATAGTACTCCATAAGTGCTAGCTTCCATTATCATCACTACCTCTTGCTCACCAGCTATTCCCCATGATGGCAGGCACACCCACAGGAACCTTGGATGTTGCTCCATAACAAATTACTGCAAATTTAGCAGCTTAAAATAATACACATTTATCATCTCACAGTTTTCTGGGTCAGGAGTCTGGACAAGCTTAGGTCGGTCCTCTGCTCAGAGTCTCTCAATGCTGCAGCCAAGATGTGGACAGGTTGCATTCTCATCTGGAAGCTCGACTGGGGAAGGAGCTGCTTCCAAGCTGCCTCAGGTTGTTGGCAGAATTTGATTTTTTTTAAAGTCTTTTTTTCTTGTTTTAGAGACAGGGTCTGGCTGTGTCACCCAGGCTGGAGTGCAGCAGTGTGATCATAGCTCACTCTCACTGCAGCCTCAAACTCCTGGGCTGAAATGATTCTCCTGCCTCAGCCTTCTAAGTAGCTAGGACTACAGGCACACTCCATCATGCCTGGCTAATTTTTTTTAAAACTTTTTTTGTAAAAAGAGACAGGGGTTCCACTGTGTTGCCCAGCCTGGCCTCAAACTCCTGGGCTCAAGCTGTCCTCCCTCCTCGGCCTCCCAAAGTGCTGGGATTATAGGCATGAGCCACCACACCTGGCCTAGAATTCATTTTTATTAACTGAAAAACAACTGATTTGGGACCTTAATCACATCTGCAAAATCCCTCCACCTGTACCATATTCTTTTGGCTGGAATGAGGTCACAGGTCCTGCCCACACTGCATGGAAGGGGATCATGGGGGCACCTTAGGCTCTGTCTGCCACGGAAGTTATCCTAAGTCCCAGCCTGTCTGTCTGGGAGACCTGCAGCTCTACTGCCTCGACATTCTGAGGCCTCTCTCTGTGTCCAGTGCTGTCATTCAGGCCCTTGTCTCTTTCCTGAATCCCTCTGATAGACTCACTGTGTCTAACCCATCTTCCACATTCACATTCCTATCCGTGGACTTTTTAGGAATGCAGAAGTGATCAAGGCAACCCTGCCTACCACCCCACCACCACCACTTTTAAATCCCTCAGGACACCCCATGGATTTCAGGATAAAGAACAAACTTGTGGTTTAGACCTTACTGCCCTCCCCACCCTGCCCAGGATCATTGCACACCACTGCTCTCTGATGCAGCCACCTGCACTGTTCCTTAAAGGCCTCTCTGCTTCTCAGATGCTCTTCTCTGTCCCCACCACCCTCTGCCTTCTATTCAGAAGTCAGCTCCAGCATCCCCTGCAGGAGGTTCCCGTGAGTTGCCTGCCCTGATTTAGATGTCCCTCTTGTGCTCGGCATTGCCCACTGCCTCAGTGCTTAGCACTCTGCCGGATCACAATGGACCTGTCTCTCCACCCCCAGGCTAGGAGGCCCTTGAGGCAGGGCGGTGCCGTTCTCTCCCTATACTCCCAGCACCTGACACATAGCCCAGTGCCCGTACACTGAGGGATTATTCATATCCTTGTACCACCATGAATACCTTCTGAGAATGCCCAGTGTGGATGAGAGCATCAGATTAGAAGTGAACTCTCCCCCAGGCCGATAATCCGTCTCCATCACCACCATTTCCATTTTGCCCAATTCAAGGTGGCCAAGTACAACTCCATTTCCTTCTCCCGTTTTAGTGGTTGAGAGCTTAACTGGGGGGCCTTTCTGAAACACTTCTAAGGAACTTCCCTCCTTGGTGTTTTTTCCTATCTCCACCCATGCTAATTTCCATCTGAGTGGTCTCATTTCCTTTTCTAAGGGTTCTAACATATACCATCTAATTTGAACCCCACAGTTCAAACTCCTGGGCTCAAGCAGTCCTCCCTCCTCGGCCTCCCAAAGTGCTGGGATTATAGGCATGAGCCACCACACCTGGCCTAGAATTCATTTTTATTAACTGAAAAACAACTGATTTGGGACCTTAATCACATCTGCAAAATTCCTCCACCTGTACCATATTCTTTTGGCTGGAATGAGGTCACAGGTCCTGCCCACACTGCATGGAAGGGGATCATGGGGGCACCTTAGGCTCTGTCTGCCACGGAAGTTATCCTAAGTCCCAGCCTGTCTGTCTGTGTATGTGATTGTATGAGATACTGATGTGATTGTATGAGATACTGATGCCATTGTAGTAAGAAGAGTGACACCTTTTTTGTTCACAATTTGTGTCCACTCAGGAAAGAGGCTTATTCTATGACCTTTTCCCTCACCCCAGACGCAGGGGTGAGGGCAGGGGAGGAGGGGGAGAAGCTGAGCTGAATCTGCAACCTGTGCCCTTCCTGATAAAACTGAATTACAGTAATAAACTGCAGTATTGAGGGAATTTGCTGATTCAAATCCTACCTCTTCCCCCCTCAAACAGTGTCAGTGTTCTGGGTTCCCCTCCTTGAAAGGGGAGTAACAGAAGAAACAAATGCTCCTCTGTGATACACTAGAGACCGGGCAGAGGGAGAAGCAAGTCAAGCCCGTGAATGAAGGAAAATCAAAACACATCTTCCGAGAGCCTATTCCAATGTTTCAATGTGCCTTTTTCTCAGACACAGGGAATTGAAAAAAGAAACTAAAGAGCTATAAAAAATCACTTCCAAATCCCCAGAAATGAAACTTGCATTACCTCAGGAAGCAAAGAGTCCAAAAATAGAACCAAAGTTTTCATGGAAACTTCAGGAATGTAAAAGGAAATGTTCTGAGGGTAATTTCATAGGTAACGAGACCCATAAAGATTTTAACATTTGTCTCATTTGTTCGTGTTGAATATCAACACTGTCTGTTACACAGGAAGCATTGTTAAGTACAAAGGCCCTTTGAGGCTCCTTACGGTCTTTCTAATAAAAGACTTTCTTTTCAATAAAATTTCAATAAAATTTTTTTATTCTAAATTTTTGAAATTCAATGTGTATTTTTTACTTACAGCACATCTCATTTCAGACTAGCCTCATTTAAAGTACTAATAGCCACATGTAGCTAGTGGCTACCATATTGGACAGAGTAGGTCAAAACAAACTTTTACATAAGTCTGCTCCCACCTAATAACATGCTGTTTACTGCCCGTGTGTCTTTGCCAATCCAATGTCTTTCTTTGGGCCTGGTATTCTCTTCCCTTGAGGTCTGTCTCCTTTCTGAAAGATTATGTGTCCCTCCAAACAGAATTGATTAACTGGGTGCATATTCTGCTGTCTTGAAACTCAACAGGTTTGTGAGGACTTACTGTAACAGAAGTAAGGGTCTGAAAAAGGGCAAAAGTATTATGAGTTGTCTCTTTAAAACTCCTCACCCTTTTTGAGGAATTAAAACCTGTGTTCCTGCTGGAGGCCAGTAATCAAAGGGGCAGAAAAATGTTCTTTGTTCTTTGTTTCCTAGTATCTTAGACCACAGTAGATGGCTCAACAGAATTATCTGGGGAAAGGTCATGAGATCATCTTCACTGGAGATAAGGTTGACCAAAAGCACCAGCTATAGTTAAACAATAGCCTGAAGCCACACCCAACTGCTGAAAACTCCCTTTAAAAGCCTTGTATTTCTGCTTAAAGGGCGGACGATGGTTCTTTAAGACGAGAGTCTGCCATCTTCCTCATTTGCCAACAAATTAATAAACTTCTCTTTCCTTTTCCTCAAACTACTTGTCTTCATTCTTCTTCATTCAGCCTTGGGAACAAGTACCACACTTTCAGTAACAGTGCCACCTGCTCACAGTGAGATGCACATCAAATACCTCCCTCCTTTGAAGCAGATTTCATCTGGAGTAAGAGCTGGCAAAAGCTGGTGGCTGCTTTCACAGTCCCCACACTGTCTTGTCTTGTCATTATTGTTGCTTGTTTTGTTTTTTGGGTTTTTTTTGCTACTTGTCCTTGTTCTCAAACAGGTTGTAAGCGCTGTTAAATTTAGGTATTTTATCTTAGTGCCTTCTTAGTAGACTTTGTTAAAGAAAAATTATTCAGTGACACTCGTTAAAGCATGGCAAGGCAAATTTTATTCAGAACCATCACAATAGGTACAAGGACCACTGCAATGGGACTTTGCAGTGGGAGAGATTGGGCTCAACTCTGCGTACAGCATGGGTAAGTGGGAATTAATAGCCAAGAAGTGGGGGTGGGTGGGGGTCAGTGGATGGAAAATGACTAAGAGGAATCATCAGGGGTAAGGGGAATTCTGGCTAAACCAACCTAACAGGATTCTTGCTGAAGACAGGCCAGGGTGATCAGACATCACCTGGGGAGTAGTGAAGGATGAGGAACCTGATTAGATACCAGTGTTGATCAGATATCCATGATGAGCGGGTTCTTGCTAAAACTGGAGTTCTACAAGGAAGTCCACAGAGGGGCCTGGGAGAAGGTTCAGGAGCCTGACAAGAGTTTGGTCAAGGAAAGAATCTTTGCCAAGCTCCCCACCCCAACCTAAGGCTAGTAACATGCTAAGCACATAGCAAGTTGGAGGGAGATGGGAGGGAACTGAGAGAAAGTCAATGTGTAGGTGATAAAGTGTTTTTCACTCTTCTGAGAGCAAACTGCAGGTGCTTAGAGTCATTCTTTATCCTTCAGCCAGAGCCCTGATGGAGGTGGGGAGAGCAGTGTAATAAGAGCACATGGTAGAGTCCCTCCAAAAGCATTTTCCCACCAAATGAGCTGTTACACCACAGACTCCCACCACCCAGGGTGGAGAAAAATTCATACGCCATGTGCTCCCAGCCCCGGAATCTCTCCACTGTACTGTGCCTTCTTCCGGGCCTGCAGAAGGCACAGTGATTAATCCCCCAGTTGGCCCCAGGACAGTCTTAGTGTAGCACATCAGCTGGGAAACTGGGCTCCCGACCAAGCCACTGAGTCATGCCTGAGCACCGATCAATCAAGTTGGGGCAGAGAGCCAAGGATTGTTGGTTTTTCCGTAGATAGGAAGCTCTTATGAGGAAAAAGCCACCGTGTCTTCAAACTCTGATCACTTGCAGAATGAATGAATGAATGAATCTCATTTTTCAAACACCTGCTATGTCTGGTGGTGGGCATATACAGGCAAACAAACCAGCAAGCCCTTGGCTTCATGGAGTTTCCTGGGAATGATGGTGGCATGGCAGGAGAAGGCGAAGGAAGACTAAAGCTTTGTTTCCATCTATAATTTCAACTCTCTGAGCCATTTGCCCAGTGAGGGGCTGAGACTAAACAACCTCTGAAGTCTAATGGTCTGTGCCTCTGGGATCTACGTCATGTTCTATCTAAAGTGTCCCACAGTAGATCCCTGGAACCCAGATGGAAGGAAGGAAATTAGTACTTGTTGAGCGCTTATATGCCAGGCATTTAAAAATACATATTAACTTACTAAATCTTCACAATCCAGTGAGGATATTCCCTTAGTTTGGGGGTGAGGGACATTAAGGGAATGGGCTCGCAAGACAAGCTGCCTGAGTTCTGGCCCGAGGTTGCCCAGAGACTGCTGTGTGACCTTGGTTCCCTCACCTATGACAGAAGAGTCGCGGTTTTGATGAGCATTAAAGTCGATTTTAAAAAGGCACTAAGCATAGGAAACTCTCAATACCTCAGTCCTTTTTTTTTTTTTAAAGTCTAACAGCATTTTCTTTGTTCACAAAGTAAGCCATGTTTGAAAACTAGAAAATCCCAAACTTTTGGAACATAACAGAAAGATAGTTTGGCATATTGAAAAAGCTCCATTTGGGTTTTGATATCAGAAAGTCTGGTTTGCAGGCTTAGCTCTAATACATGGGGTAACCTGTGAGTCACGTAAAATGTTTTTCTATGTACCGATGTCTACCTTTCAGGCTTGTTGCGAGGATTTAATGAGACAATGCTCCAGGCACTCAATAAGAGTGCAACAAATAATATTAATAGCTATTTGTCTTACCTCAAGTAGAAACCCATTCACAATAGCTAAGTGAAAGGGAAGTCATTTTGAGTGTCTTCATAGAACCCAATGGTGAAATTCAGCTGGAAAAGTATCCTGGAAAGGCTGCTGCTAAGGTAGGAAAACCCCCACCTTTTCCAAGAGCAGCGAGACACCCTGTCCTTAACTCCCTGGGTTTTGTCGCTGGGCCCTGCGTGAGAGGCAGCAGAGACTGGGTAGAGCTGTGAAGGTGACTTGAGTATTTTCAAAACTATTCAGGAATATCCTTGACTCAGAGAGCCCCCAACATGAGCCAGATGGACCCTGTGGGCGTGAAGCTCCCAAGCATTTGCAGCGGAGGCTGGAGAAGCCACCTGGGGAACCCCAGCCCCCAGGCCAATTGCGCAGCCTGCGTGGGTGACGCACTCCTGCCTGCTTCCCTGCTGTGGTTCCGGGCCAGGGGCGCCAGCTCATCCTTCCCAGCCTGGCAGGGCGACAGGTGGTGAATCCCCAAAATGGGCACAGATCCCTCAGTTTCTACTCCCCCTTTCTCTTTTGTCATTTATTAGTTTTATTTTTAATTTTAAAGATGATGCAAGCTATTCATGATTACATAATCATTGCAAAAAAAGTCAGATCATTTAGAAATACAGCCATGCGTCATTTAATGACAGGGATACATTCTGAGAAATGTGGTATTAGAGGATTTTGTCACTGTGCGAACATCACAGAGTGCAATTACACAAACCTAGAAGAGATGGCCTACTACACACCTAGGCTGTGTGGTGTAGATAGCCTGTTGCTCCCAGGCTGCAAACCTCTACTGCATGTTACTGCACTGAATACTGTAGGCAATTGTAACACAATGGTAGGTATTTGTGTATCTAAACATAGAAAAGGTACAGTAAAAATACAGTATTATAATCTTATGGGACCACTGTGGTATATGTGGTCCCCCATTGACTGAAACGCCTTATGGGGCACATGACTGTATATGGAGTAGAGGTCCTCTGTTCACCACTGCCTCTCCCAAGCCCTGTCCCGCTGCCCAGTGGAGTCACACTTGTCACTTGAGTGTCTATCTCTTTACTCATCCTGGGCTCCAACACCCCACACTAAGCTGCATCTTTCCTAGACACCTGCCTTGCTTGCCCACTTAATAATTTTAGGACTGAATTATTCCAGAAGGGAAAGAGCATCATAATTTCTTCACACATGTATTTAAGCATATTTTTCTATCAACATATAATGTTTCAACCAAGTGTTGCTGGTTTGAGAAGAATTCTTTTGCAAGTGGTTTTAAAGAGGGTTAAGAGGCTCTGCAGGTTAGCAGACCACTCCTAGTTGTAGTTTCGCTGCATGACTTGAGGAAATTCCTCAATCTCCTCACAACTCAATATTCAACTGAAAAATGGGACTAATATCTACTTCGGAAGACAGTTGTGAGGATTAAACCAGGGAACAGATGTAAACAGATACAGTGCCTGACATGGGTGAGGCCTAATGTTAGTTCTAGTTATTTTTTAGAATCTGTTGTGTTTGCCTTACAATTTGACTCTCAGGTGGTAATTTTATACTGCATTTTCAGTTTCCTAGTGGTCACCTTGCAATAGGAATCCATCCAGTTTACAGTCTCCAAAAGGAGCCTGGTGAATTTAGTCTTCCGGTGATCTAGAATCCATGTCCATAGGAGTCAGTTCTGGTGGGCTGGGCTCAGCAGCAGGGGTATACATGTTTTCCCACTTAAACTAGTAATATGAACTCAGAGGGGAGAATTTGGGGCATACACACAAAAAATAAAGTTAAAGTCATCTGTAATGTGTATGGTTTGACTAGGCCATTTGACAAGAGTTATGGCTGTTGGGGGTTTGTTGGGACTTTATTATGTGTCAGACACTGTGCCAAATACTTTACAGGCATCGACTCATTTGACACCCATAACAACCATATGAGATAGATACTGTCAATTCCAATTATACAAATGTGTAAAGTGAAGCTTATACAGATTATTCACCCCAAATCAAGCAGCTTTTAAGGGAAGTAGAATTTAGATTCCAAAGCTTGCTCTTAACCACTGTGCCAGGCTGATCCTCTTTGAAAGATGACGACTGAGGTTCTTGCAGAGGAATCAGCTTGGTGTCAGTCTTCCCCTCTGGCACTGTGGCAGACACTGGAGATGAATCAGATCTGCCCTTGAGGGCTCACAGCCTAGAAGTTAAGGGACAGAGTGAGAAGGAACTCCAACACAATTTGTTAAGTGCTATCAAGGGGTATGTATAAAACACCACTGAAATATTGCTTAGGAACACAGAGAGAGGAAACCTCACAAAAGAGATTATGTTTGAGTTGAGCCTAGAAACATGGCTTCTAATCTGCCAGATTAGGAAGCCAGAACAGTGGTAGCATTTTAGGCAGGAGATCTGCAAGAGCACAGGCAAGTAGGTGTGAAAGACAGGAGTGTGAGGCCTGTGGTTAGCGGCCTCTTGGCAAAGAAGAGTGAGGGACGAGGCAAGGCTGAGCTGGGCTCTATCTCTTCTCAGCTCACCCCACCCCAGGGTCACTTCCATCTTCCTGCAGCCCCCAGAACAAGCCAGCAGTCAGGCCATTGATTCATCAGAAGGGACATGCAAAACTTGGCATGGTGGCTTACACCTGTAACCCCAGCACTTTGGGAGGCTGAGGCTGGAGGATCACTTGATGCCAGGAGTTCAAGACCAGCCTGGGCACATAGTGAGACCCCATCTCTACAGAAAAAATAGAAAAATTAGCAGGGTGTGATCCCAGCTGCTTGGGAGGCTGAGGCAGGAGGACTGCTTGAGCCCAGGAGTTTGAGGCTATAATGAGGCTATAATGAGCTGTGATTGTGCCACAGCACTACAGCCTGGGTGACAGAGCAAGACTCTGTCTCCAAAAAAACAGAAGGCAGATTTTGGGGCCTTTCTTCAGACCCACTGAGTCAAGACCTCTGGAGCAGGGCCTGGGTTTGTGCATGGATTACACCTTCCTGGTGACTCTGAAGCACACTAACATTTGAGAATCCCTGCCCTGTGCTACACTGCCTTTCCCTGCACTGAACTGGGGGACCCAGGGAGAGCTGGCTGGTGGAAGGGGAAGCAGTTCCAGCAGGGGGATCAGAATCTGTCCTCATCTGTCAATTAGGAAGCCCGTGGAGCTTTCGGGAACTGCAAGAGCAATGAGGATCCCCAAGGAAACCTCCATTTCAGGCCCTGGTGCCCTACATACATTTCTAACTTTCTTCACCAGTTCCAAGAAAAGACAAATCTCTAGTGCTCTGTGCGGGCACTTGCATTCACAGAAGCAACGAGGCAGCACCAGCTCTGGCCCACTGGACAGTCTTGGCTGCCCGCCTGATCCAAGGGCTGAGCATCCCTGATGGTCCCGTGCACCACACTCCTACTCCGAGTGCAGCCCGCTCTGAGCCAGGCTAAGTACTGTCAATGTGGTTGGCTATCTTTGGTTGGAAGGGAGCCAAAGAGGTCAGAAATACCCTTTATTGTGGAGGGGGGCATTTTACTGGCTGTCTAAGTCAGTTCAGGCTGCTAAAACAAAAATATTGTAGACTGGGTAGCTTAAACAAAAGAAATTTATTCTTTACTGTCTGAAGGCTGGGAAGTCCAAGATCAACGTACTGGCTGATTGGGTCTTAGTGAGAGCCCACTTCCTGGTTTGCAGAGGGATGCTTGTTGCTATATCGTCACATGATAAAAGAGAGCTCGCTCTCTGGCTTCTTTTAAAAACACTAATCCCATTCATGAGGGCTCCACCCTCAGGACCTAATAACCTCCCAGAGGCTCTGCCTCCAAATACCATCACCTTGGGTATTAGGGCTTCAACACATAAACTTTGGGGGGACACAAACATTCAGTCCTTAGCGCTGGTGTCATCTCATTTTGTCCTCCAACAGCAGGAGAGAGTTGATTATCCCCATTTTACAGATGAGAAAGATGAGGGCTGAGACAGGGAATGGGGAGTAGAGTCGGGGTTGGGGGAAGGGGGCTGGATGAACGGAGTTATCCTGCAGTTTATTCTGAAGTGAGGAGGAGGCGAGTTGGTCACTACATGGATAAATAGTGGGGCCCGCCTCCTGCAGGGTGGGACTCAGAAGCACTAGCAGAGGGTCTGGGGCACAGAAGGGACCACATAAATGATACTACTGTAATTACTGTCTGATCAGCCACTCATCGGACGTTTCCCAAGCACATCTTCTGTGCTGAGCACTGCTCACATGTTCTTTTGAATTCTCATGGACATGGCACTCGCTTGGCCTGTGGTGGCTGATGATCTGGGGAGGGCTTAGACCACGGCTTCTAGAGCCACTCTGGCAACACACCTTTGGGGTCTGCGAACCTGAGTGCAAGTCCTACTCTGCCACTTACTACCTGTAGGGCCTCAGGTGGCCACCTGGCCTCCCAAGGGAAGGTGGTGTTCTTGCCATTTTAAAATTGAGGGGATGAGACTTGAAAGGTGAGAGCACCGACTTGCCTGACAAGAATTCCTGCTCCTATCCGCTGTGCACGCTAGTGTTTCTCAGGGGTGGTCCCACAGGCTTCAGAATCTTCTGGGGTGTTCATTCTTCACAAGCTTAAGTGATTCCTGTGTGCAGTGAAGCTGGAGAATTAGCTCTCCTGCCACCACAGTTCCAGTCTTTAAACAGGCATATGCACAGCAGCAGGCAGCAGAAGCAGCCGCCACGCTGGGAGTACAGTTGGCAAAGGCTCTGTCCCTTAAAGCTAATAGGGAGAGAGCTACCTCCATGGCTGGCATGACATCTCTGACTAAAGCAAGTGACAGAGCCACCAAAAACTGCTACAGTCCTGTGAGAGCAACAGAAGACCAGGTCCCAGCCTTTCCTGCTGAGAATTTTACCCACTGCCTAGTGAGAAGGAACTGGAGATGGCCTCAAAGCTGCACAGTAGTCATCCTTGCATATTTCAATTTTTACAGTTTATATTTGTTCCGAGTGTATTAAATTCACCATTCCTCAGAGTGTGCTCAATTCTCGTCAATCTTTGTTCTGCTTATAAAATCCCCAATGAAAAGGCAGAGAGACATCTGTTTAAGAGATTTTTAATAAATACTTGTCAAGAGTGGGGGAGGGGTGGCCTACTGCCTCATAATTTTTAGCAGACCTACCTCCCAGCCACCCCCCTAATCAGACACACCCACCTCCCAGCCATTCCAGATTTATTATGTAATTTAAGTAAAAGTTGATGCACTTTCTAAATAAATGCAGTTTAACAACAAAACCTTTAGCCCATGCCCAACCAACTCTGTGGCTTCCCCTAAGCTCTCTTCTATCGACATTCAGAAGCTGCCAGGGTTTCTGTAAAAATACTCAAACGCAATGGATCAACTAGCAGTTGCAGGGGGTTTAGAGGGGTGAGTGGCAGCAGGGAAAGATGTCTACCTGTCTTTCTGAATCACAGCTGACTTCCGGCCCTGTCTCCTCCCTCTGTGCGGCGCCACTGCCTCCCCTCCGCCTTCCATGCCCCTCAGATGTAACACTGGGCTCGGTTTACAGGTGACGCTCAACAACTGTGTGTTGATTAACTGAGCGATTCTGTCAATTCTGTTGCTATGGGAACCACCAGCCGCTAGTGCACCTGTGAGAACTCCTTCCTAACGCTATGCTTGACAAGATGCTGACCTTCTGGGCTTGCTTCTCCATGTGACACCTCCATCTGGGCTAGCAGGAGCAACTGAAGGCAGAAGCTCCAAGAGAAAGGTGGGAATGGTGGTAACCTGGATGAAGAAAAGCAATGGCGGGGGAGGGGCGCGGTGAATGCCCCAAGATGTGGCAAATTCCATCAGAAACAGCCTACGCAGTGATTATAGGTACTGGGACTTTAGGTTCAAGCTAGACCTGGCTTCAAATCTCAGTTCCTCCACTTATTAGGCTTAAGCTTAGTTAAGCCCTTCAGCCTCCATTTCCTCATTTGTAAAACTGGGATAATAATACCTGTGCCTTTAGGTTGCTTGGAGAAATGAATGAAATGATGCAAATAAAGTAGAAAGCAGAGTGCTTTTCTTCTAGGCAGAAAAGGAGAAGGAATTACAAGAATAGAAGAGGAACGTATCCCATATGGGGTGCGAGATGGGGTTGTGACATTTTGAGAAGTAAGGCAGTTAGAGCAATACATATTTGTTGATAAGTGAGTGAATAGATGCGTAAATACATAACTTCACAGGGTCAAATTAAAAGCTGGTGAAGGACTTAGAATGGGCAAACCCAAGGCCTTTAAATGCAATCTACTCAATAGTTTTCAGATCATGAGAATTAATAGCCCCACTGAGTCTCTCCTCTTCCATACTGCAAATGGAGACTGTGCTCATAACAGGATGGCTGGAGTAGAACTCATAACAGGACGTTTTGAGAGGGGCTCTCATGTTTCTGTGATTTGAGAGGAAGATGATTGCTCTAGGAAAACTCCTAGGTGAGAAGATGCTCGTGTCATCTTGTTTGGATGCTTAGTTGTGACCACCCTGGGAGAGCTTGGGTCCTTCTGATTGTCTTATACATGCCTCATCCTGATTCTCAACTTTCTCTCGACGACTTTCAAATTAATGGCATTCCTGGATCGAGGCTGGCACCAGAGCACACACTGGGTTCCCTTCACCATCAGTCTCTACCTGCCCTGCTCCTGCCATGATGAAGACAGGAACCTGGCCTGGGGCAACACAGTGATTCTGAGGACCAAAGAAATTTCAAATGTCTTTGCTGGTGAAACACCTTCCAGTTCTTTTTCCTTGCAGATAATTCCCAACTTCTGGCAAGATTTTTTTTGGATGTTATGTTCATTTATGGCTGCATACATCTTAAAAATGTAGAGATGGCTTATGACACTCACTTCCCCTGCCTCTGCTTCAGAACTGCCTGAATTTTATTTTCATCACACCATCCTTTTGATGGGTCACATTTGGGTCACAAAAAGTGATATCTATGGGCAGTTTGAGCTTCAGAGCCCTATAAAACTCTGGATGAAGCACAGCAGATATTTGCATTAGATTTTAGTGTTCCACTGTTTGAATGGGCTCTGTTACCTGTGCTCATGGGGTGCCTGCATTCCGTGTCTCTTTCTGAAGCCAGGCAGTTCATCCAAATGAAGGCTGCTGGAATCTTCAGTGAGCTTCGAGGAAAACACTCTGTCTCCTCAGTAGTTTCAACTGTATGCAAGGACAAAACTGTACATGGAGCTATCCACAAAATAAATCAATTTTTGGCCATTGATTTGGGCATGCTCAAATCCAAAGATGGTTCCTTTCCCCTCCCCCAGCTTTATTGAGGTATAATTGACAAATAAAAATTATATATATTTATTGTGTAAAACATGATGTTTTGAAATATGTGTGCATTGTGGAATGTCTAAATTGAGCTAATTTATGTATGCCTTACCTCACATACTTGTCATTTTTTTGTGGTAAGAACACTTAAAATCTACTCTTAGTGATTTTCAAGAATATAATACATTGCTATTAATTATAGTCACGATGTTGTACAATAGAGCTCTTGAACTTGTTCTTCCTTTCTAACTGAAATTTTGTAACCTTTGACCAATATCTCCCCAACCCCCACTGCTCCCAACCCCTGGTCACCACCATTCTACTCTTTGTTTCTATGAATTTGACTTTTTTAGATTCCACATATAAGTGAGATCATGTGGTATTTGTCTTTCTGTGCCTAGCTTATTTCACGTAACATAATGTCTTCCAGGCTCATCCATGTTGTAACAAATGACAGGACTTCCTTCTTTTTTAATGTTCAATAACATTACATTGGGTAAATATACATTTTCTTTTTTTATTCATCCATTGATGGACAATAGATTCCATATTCGTTGATTCCATATCTTGGCTATTGTGAATAACGCTGCGATGAACACCAGAGTGCAGATATCTCTTCGACATATTGATTTCATTTCCTTTGGATGTATACCCAGTAGTGGGATTGAAGGATCATATGGTCATTCTATTTTTTATTTTTTGAGAGACTTTCATATTGGCTGTGTTAATTTACATTCCCACCAGCAGTGTGCAGAAGTTCCCTTTTCTCCACATCCTTGCTGACACTTGTTGTCTTCTGTCTTTTTGACAATAGCTATTCTAACAGTCGTGAGATGATAATCTCATTATGTTTTAATTTGCATTTCCCTGATGATTTTTGATGTTTACCACTTTTTCATATACCTGTGGGCCATTTGTGTGTCTTCTTTTGAGAAATGTCTGTTGTCAGGCTGTTTGCCCATTTTTAAAATTGGGTTATTTGTTTTCTTGTTATTTTTTTTTTTTTTCTGCCCTTAAACTGCTTAGTTTAATTGGGGGAGAAATACAAGTTTGTATGCACCATGACTGGGGAAAAGTTACTGAAGTACTTGGGTAGAGACCCAACCCAGACTTCAATGATCAAGGAAAGTATTCTAGGAGTATTATCTAATATCTGCTTCCAGTCGCTTCCTCTCTGAATCATCCTACACACTACTACAAGATTAAGCTTTTAAAAACTGCTATACGTACCACGGTATACTGTTAAAAAATCTTTGATGTTTTTTAATACTGCTAGGATAAAGTCCCAAATGTTTTCTTGTTATTGAATTGTTTGAGTTCCTTATATATTTTGGATATTAACCCCTTATCAGATGTATTGTTTGCAAATATTTTCTTCCATTCAGTATGTTTTTCTTCACTCTATTGATTGTTTTCTTTGCTGTGTAGAAGCTCTTTAGTTTGATGTACTCTTATTTATTTCCACTTTTGTGCCTGTGCTTTTGGAGTTATATCCAAAAAATCATTGCCCAGACCAATATCATGAAGCTTTCCTCTATGTTTTCACCTAGTAGTTCTACAGTCTCAGGTCTTGTGTTTAAGTCTTTAGTCCATTTTGAGCAGATTTTCTATGTGGTGAAAGATGAGCATCTAATTTCATTCTTCTGAATATGGATATCCAGTTTTACCAACACAATTTATTGAAGAGACTGTCCTTTCCCTGTTGTGTTCCTGGAACTTTTGTCAAAAATTAGTTGACCATAAATGTGTGGGTTTATTTCTGGGCTCTCAGTTCTGTTCCATCAGTCTATGTGTCTGTTTTCATGCCAGTACCATGCTGTTTTGATTACTGTAATTTTGTAGTATATTTTGAGTCAGGTAGTTTGATGCCTCCAGCTTTGTTCTTCTCGCTTTGGCTATTTGGGTTTCATTTGTATTTCCATATGCATTTTAGGACTGTGTTTTATATTTCTGTGAAAAATGCTATTGGAATTTTCATAGGCATTACATTGAATCTATAGATTTAATATGATCTTACTTTGGTTAGTAAAGTAAGATTTATTAATTTTGATAATATTAATTCTTTCAATCCATGACCATGAGTATCTTTCTATTTATTTGTGTCACCTTCAATTTCTTTCATCAATGTGTTAAAGTTTTCAGTGTACAGGACTTTCACCTCCTCAGTTAAATTTATCCCTAAGATTTTTATTCTTTTTGATGCTATTGTAAATGGAATTTCTTTTTTCAGATAGTTTGTTGTTAGTATATAGAAATACATCTAATTTTTGTATGTTGATTTTGTAACCTGCAACTTTACTGAATATGTTTATTAGTTCTAACAGTTTTTTGGTAGAGTCTTTAGGGTTTCTGTATATGAGATCTGGTCATCTGCAAACAGAGACAATTTTACTTCTTCCTTTCTTATTTGAATGCCTTTTATCTCTTTTGCTCTGGCTAGGACTTCTAGTACTATGTTAAATAGAATTAATAAAAGTGAACATGCTTGATTTGTCCCTGATCTTGGAGGAAAAGCTTCTAGCTTTTCACCATTGAGTATAATGTTAGCTGTGGGGTTGTCATCTATGACCTTTATTGTGTTGAGGTACATTTCTTCTATATCTAATTTGTTAAGAGTTTTTACCATAAAAGGACATTGAATTTTGTCAAATGCTTTTTCTGCATCTATTGAGATGATCATATGGTTTTAATCCTTCATTCTATTAATGGGAGGTATCACATTTATTGATTTGCATATGTTAAACCATTCTTGCATCCCTGGGATAAATTCCAGTTGATCATGAGGTGCGGTGTTTTTAATGTGCTGTTGAATTTGTTCTGCTGGCATTTTGTTGAGGATTTTTACATCTATGTTCACCAGGGATATTGGCATATAATTTTGTTTTCTTATAGTGTCCTTGTCTGGTTTTGATAACAGGGTAATGTTGACCTTGTAAAATGAGTTTGGAAGTATCCTCTCCTCTTCAATTATTTGGAAGAGTTTGAGAAAGATTGGTGTTAGTTCTTCTTTAAGTGTTCAGCAGTGAAGCCATCAGGTTCTGGGCTTTTCTTTGATGGGAGATTTCTTTTATTACTGGTTCAATCTCCTCAGTCATTACTGATCTGTTCAGATTTTCTCTTTCTTCATGATTCAGTCATGGTACATCGTATGTGCCTAGGAATTTATCCATTTCTTCTAGGTTATCTAATTTGCTGGCATATGGTTATTCATAGTAGTCTCTTGTGATCCTTTGTATTTCTGTGGTATCAATTTTAATGTCTCCTCTTTCATTTCTGATTTTATTTGAGTCTTCACCCTTTTTTTCTTTGTCTAGATAAAAGTTTATCAATTTTGTTTATCATTTCCAAAAACTGTTAGTTTTGTTGATCTTTTCTGTTGTTTTTCTAGTCTCTATTTCATTTATTTCTCCTCTGATTCTTGTTATTTCCTTTCTTCTATTAACTTTGGGCTAAGTTTGTTATTTTTCTAGTTTCTTGAGCTGTAAAGTTAAGTTGTTTATTTGAGATCTTTCTTTTTACTTCATATAGGTATTTCACTACTGTAAACTTCTGCCATAGAACTGATTTTGCTGTGTCCTATACAAATTATTGTAGCTATAGTTATTTTAAATTTTTCATCTTTTAACCTTTATACTAGAGTCATAAATGATTTATACAGCACCACTACAATATTAGGCTATTCTGAATTTGACTTACCTTTACCAGTGAGTTTCAGACATTCAAATGTTTTCATGTTATTAATTAGCATCCCTTTATTTCAACTTGAAGAATTCCCATTAGCATTTCTTGTGAGGTGGGACTAGTGGTGATGGACTTCACCAGCTTTTGCTTGGCTGGGAAATCTTTTATTTTTCCTTCATTTCTGAAGGGCAGATTTGCTGGGTAAAGTATTCTTGGTTGGCAGTTTTTTTCTTTCACACTTTGAATGAATCATCCCAATCTCTCCTAGCCTGCAAAGTTTCTGCTGAGAAGTCCACTGATAGCCTTATGGGGATTACTTTGTAAGAAGCCTCTTTTCTCTTGCTGCTATCAAAATTCTCTCTTTGTCTTTGATTTTTGACAATTCAGTTATAACGTATCTCTCTGAAGTCTTCGGGTTGAACCTATTTTGGATCTTTAGAGTTTCATTTACCTGAATGTCCATATATCTCCCTAGATTTGGGAAGTTTTTAGACATTATTTCTTTAAATAAGCTTTCTGTACCCTCTTCTCTCTCTTCTGCTGAGACTTCCATAATGTGAATGTTAGCTCTCTCTTGGTGATGTCCCACAAATCTTATAGGCTTTCTTCATACCTTTTCACTTTTTTTCCTTTTTTCTCCTCTGAATGGATACTTTCAAATGACCTGTCTTTGATTTCACAGTTTCTTTCTTCTGCTTGATCAAATCAGCTGTTGATGCTCTCTATTGCACTTTTCATTTTATTCCTTGTATTCTTCAGCTCTGGAATTTTGTTTGGTTCTTTCTTCATGATTTCTATCTCTTTACTGAAATTCTAGTTTTGTTCATGTGTTGTTTTCCTGATATTATTGAGTTGTTTGTCTGCATTCTCTTGTAGCTTTCTGAACTTCCTTGAAACAATTATTTTGAATTCTTGGTCAGGCAATTTATAGATCTCCATTTCTTTGGGCCATTTATTGAAATATTGTGTTCTTTGGTAGTGTCATGTTTCCTTGATTTTCTGTGTTTCTTGAAGTCTTACATTGCTGTCTGCACACTTGAAGAAATATCCACTTCTTCAGTCTTTACTGACTGGCTTTCAGAAAGAAATGCCTATACCAGTCAACTTGGCTAGGGATTCTGAGGCTCTCTCAAAACTTTTCTATGGCTTTCTGTGCTCCACACCTCATCTTCCCTCTTGGGAGAGAATTCTTGAGATTGTATTCCTCTTTTGATCCCACAAAGCCAGACTGGGTACTGAAAGCCTCTCATTTGTTTTCCCTAGGGCAGCGCCCTGAAATGCCCAAGTTTGTACGCTTTCTTTCAATCCCACAGAGTCAAGTCAGCTGTCTGCATGAGATGCACTTAACCACCCATGGGGGCATGCTTGAGGAGGAACTGGCCTGGGGGTGGGAAGATGAGGTGCATAAAGCATTTGGAATGTCTGTGGATCAGTTGGGGGGTCCACAGGTGAAGTGTCCCAAGCAGCTTGTGGAAAGGCTTCCTGATGGAGTCCGTGGAGCAGTTATTAGGGGACATAGTCTCTCTTTCTTGTTTCCAGACTCTCCCAACCTGTCAGCTGTGGTCACCTCAGTAATCTGAGTGAGGTGAGAAAGAAGTAGGCCTGTTGGGCAGCACCCTGCAAGGCTGGGGGAGATGAATGCTCACTTATCATGTTCTTACTTTCCCCCATGGGAGAAGTTATGGGCCAAAGGGGGCATATGTTTTTTGGTTCCAACAGTGTGCTAAAACTTCTCTACTGGACTCCCAGACTCTCACAAAGGAATTCTTGTCCATAAGTCATTGTCAAAATTGGTGTTTCTACAGAAGGATGACAATAGAAATCTATTCTGTCATCTTTCTGACATTCCAAGGTTGGTTACTTAAGAATGTCATGCTTTGTGTAAAATATTGATAATGAAAATAATAATAAATAATTTTTATTGAGCATCTTCTGGCCTGATAACTTTGTATATGTTATCTGATTTAACTATGATGTTGGTACAATAACATTTGTCATATGTTGTGGATTTTTGTAGGCTAGCCTCTGTGTATTATGTAAATTATTCAATAGATCTTCTCAACAAATCTATGTTATTATCCCCATTTTACAGATGGGGAAACTCAGCACACACCTATTAAGTGGCTAAATTAGAATTTGAACCCAAATCTGTCTAGGCCAAAGCTCATACTCTATGCACTAGGCCTCAGAGGGAAGAAGGTCATGGTGTGTCCTGCTTAACCAAGCCCTAACTTTCTCCCCCACCCCAACACACTTAGGAACAGCTGGTTCATTTACGTGCACTTTGGCTCTGTGACAATCAGGGCTCCTATTAGCTGATGTACACACAGGGAGAACAATGTCAGACTCCCAGGAGTGTTTCATTAGAGATGCTGTGTGTTCTGCTAATAGACGAGTCTCTAGGCTTAATCAATGTTATCAGTTTGGCCCTTGCTTTTTAATTTCCACAGAAACCTTCTATGCTGTATCACAGAAGGGGATCTGGAAAGCCACACTGACAAGCTCAGGCTGAGATCTGGCTCTCATTGCCTGTCTTTCTTGGGTCAGGCCAGACCTCCGTGTTTCCCAAACATCCTAGGCCACCTAGCAGAGTGCTAGGCAAAGAGCTGCTTTCCTGGCCCAGCAAGTCCTCACTTTCTTTGTCTGAAAAACAAGAGGATCAGACTTGAGAAGTGGTTTTCCAACTTGAAGTTTTTCTTTCATTTAAAAAAATTTAGACTCAGTAAGCATTGTGGTATAATTCTACAATATCCATAATCTGTATGGTGGGCTATGTATTTTTATTTATGTCTATATTTTCTTTTATGGGCTATGATAAATGAGTATTATATGGAGAAAAAGCCAGAGGCCTAAATTGGAAGGTTTGGTGATATTCCCTGCTGAGTACAATCAATAGCCTGTTCCCAGAGTCCAGACATGGGATCCTAGTACATCCTTTAAACCTGCAGTCCCCAACCCCCAGGCTGCGGACCAGTATAGGTCTGTGGCCTGTTAGGAACCAGGCCGCACAGCAGGAGGTGAGCGGTGGGCAAGTGAGTGAGTGAAGTTTCATCTGTATTTACAGCCGCTCCCCATTGCCGGCATAACTGTCTGAGCTCCGCCTCCTGTTAGATCAGTGGCAGCATTAGATTCTCATAGGAGCGCAAACCCTACTGTAAACTGCGCGTGTGAGGGATCTGGGTTGCACACTCATTATGTGAATCTAATGCCTGATGATCTAAGGTGGAGCTGAGACAGTGATGCTAGCACAGGGGAGGGGCTGCAAATACAGATTATCATTAGCAGAGAGGTTTCACTGCACAATAAATGTAATGAGCTTGAATCGTCCTAAAACCATCCCCCCTCCCCCACCTGTGGAAAAATTGTCTTCCATGAAACCGGTCCCCGGTGACAAAAAGGCTGGGGACTGGTGTTTTAAACCAATATTAGAAAGATGCTGCTCCCTCAACTACCTCCCCTGCCCCAACCTTCCTCCCTCATGCCCCAATAGCTATCACCTTTCTTGACTCTCTGTATAATATCTTCAATCCCTCGTCTACCTTGGGTTCCTGGTCTTAAGCCTAAACCTTAACATTTTTCTGGTGTCTCTTTAGGAGAAGAAGGGAGAGGACTGCCTATAGAATAATCTTTTAAAAATTTAATTCGGGCTATGTGACTCATCCTTTTAAGTAGCTCCTCATTACATTAGGATAAAAACAGACTTCTTTTCTTGACATATTAGGAAAACTGGGTCCTCCTTACCTCTCCAGCATCCCCTATTGCCCTTTGCACTTTCTTTGTATTCTATTTTTCTTATTCTGAAAATAGAGAATGAGAAAATGTGAACAGTTGAACCAGTGGTTCTCAAAGTATAGTCTATGGACCAGCGGCAGCAGGAACAACATCACCTAGGAGCTTGTTAGGAGTGCAAACCTTTGGTCTCTATCCCACATCTACTGAATTAGGAACTCTGAGGGTGAGGCCAACTATCTTCCCCAACTATTTTAACCATCCAGGTGATCCTGAAGTTTGAGAATAACCGATTTAAACCATTGCATAGGATGGAAGGCACCAACTTTTGGTAATAAATTAAACATATATATAAAACGTCTTTTTAGCCCAGTCTAAGCTGATAAGGTTTGGAAGATCTTAGTTTCCTTGAGAGGTCTCCCAGCAGGTTACTGCTGCCTTTATCCTGCCTTCTCTCTTTTTGGAAGCTCCCAGAAGAGGGAAGTCCTTCAGATGAGAGAATATTGGCCCTGTTGTCCACGTTCTCAACCCTCCCATTCTCCTGTGTCCTTGGGGACATCAATGACTATGTGACCTCTTTGTCTACTCCCTAGGTGTTCCTACATCTGTGGGAAATGAAAATCACTTTCTTCCCACAAAAAGATGTTCTTCATGGCAAGAGTGAAGTCTTTAAAAAATCTGTTTTGAGATACTGCATTATCATTTCACGATAAATTAACTGAGGGGAATAAAGAGGAAAGAGGCACCTTAAGTTTAGACATAAATCAACTGGAAAGCTTGATAAACACCCAACTGTGTCTCTGCAGGGCCCACCACATCCTGGAAGGAGATTTCAAAGGTCGGTTAAGGTTAGCCCACACATAGCCTTGCTTGTCTAACTTTCTTCTGCATGCGATTTCAGAAGCAACACCAGGCCATGCCCAGGACTCTGAGGTGAGTCTCACTGACAGTGACCACTGGAGAGTCAACCAAAATGGCAATCCAGGAAGTGATGCCAGTCTTACCTTCCCTGTGGTAACAGAGCCTGTTCCCAAAGAAATGACAGCAGCACGGAAACCACAGGGGTTGTTTATCTCTCTCTTTTTTTCTTTTTAAACATTATCAAAATAACAGCAATTTTTAAATGTCAGAAGAGAAATGAAGCCATACATAATTTCAAAAGCCTAACCTAATGGCTACTGCAGATTTTTGCATGAGTTTTTCAGGCTGGCCCATTTGTGCTCTGTGCATGCATTGTGTTTTGTAGTTTGTCTTTTCTCTTAACCTATCATTCATACATTTTCCCCAGGTTGTTCCAAAAAAAAAAAAAAAACCCAAAAAACAAAAAACCTTCAATCCAACCAGAAGGCTGTCCTAGAATTATGGAATATCAGAGCTATAAAGGATTTTGGAGATCATCTTCTAAAGAAATTCTTAATTTACTCTTCAGAGATGGACTTCAGGCAGTTGTGTCACCCCTGAAATTATTATATTTGCAAAATTCTACAATGAGCACGTGCATGTCTCTAGAGGTAGTGATATCTCTGTATTTTATTAGAGCCTCAAAGCAGGTCACAACCCCAAAACATTATCTATTCTTTCTACACAGGGTCACTGTGTGCAGTCATTCAAGCTGTGCTTTATTCAACTTGTTGGAGGAGGAGGGATAACATATAGACTATAACATCTTCTAGAGTTGTGCAGTGCACAACCTGCACAACAATGCATGGTGGGTCTGCATTCTAATCTGTACTAATTTTATGGTTGGCACCATATAGCTGAGAAGTGATTTGCTCTCCTTCCATAACTCTCTGAATAGATTTCTTTCATCACACGTACAAGATATTGAAATGATTTGAGGGATATGTCTGTCTAATTCTAGGATTTGTAGTAAGAAATCCACTGTTGTACACACTAATGACATGTGTTCGAATATCTGCTTGATTACTAACAAAACCGATATTTTGTTCTACTTCTGCTTGACTCCTTTCTGTTTTTCAGTTGGTTTCAAACTCATATAGAAAAGAGGGATGTTATTTATTGTCTCTTAAAGCTTAAACATGTACAAGAAGAGTGAATCAACAATTCATGATAAAAGAAGACCAAAAAAAAAAAAATGGCTGTACAAGGCAGTAAGGACTAAGGACCAAATGAAAAATGAATCCCTTCTCTAATCCTAACTGCTAGAAATATTTCCCCTGAGGGTATTTTTGTACTTTGTTGTTTCTGTATTTAGAAACCTCATCTCCCTCTTCTATTAAATTTTACAAGGGCTTCTGATAATTTTAACAATTAACAGCTAATGATTATAGTGCTCAAAACATTTGCAATTATATTAGCTTATTTGAGTCTCAACATGAAGAATAGGTGTCATCTCCATTTTACACAAAGAGAAGAAATGACTCAGGGAGACAGAGTGACTTGTCCCTGTGAGTGGTAGAGCTGGGACTCACACAGGGCGTATCTGACTTGAATTTATCACACCAAGGCCCTACCCCACTGTGGTAGACAATACAAATGGGCACCAATATCTGCTGCTTCTCCACTTCCAGTACACAAGATTGTGCTTCCCTGCCCCCTTTGAAGTTGAGTATGGCTGTGTGACCAGATATGGCCAATAAAATGAGAACAAAAGGGATGTGTGCTACTTTTGGACCAAAGCACTTAAATCTTGGTGGTCAACTCACTAGTTCTCCCTCTTTCCTTGCTACAGCTTCCAACACATGGGAACACTTTTCATGGAGGTGCTGTCAGACCAAAATGGCCTGGAATGATGAGCCAACACATGGAGGACATTTTTTCTGGGAAGCTATCTGGCCCTGCAACAGACTTTGCTTGAGCAAGAACTTAACTTGCTGTGGTCAGCCAAGAAGATTTTGGGATTGTTTGTTACCACTGCATAACCTAGCCTATCCTGATGAATGCTGGCAGACTCCATACATGACTGGTCCTCTAACTCTTAGGGCTCAGACTAGGGCTCATACAGGCATATTTTGCCACGTCTAACTGATCTTTCCTCTCCCAATTCAGCAACCTCCTTGGCTCTTCGTCCCTTGAGCCTTTAGTTACCACATTTTAAACTACTAATCTGCAGGAGACACAGTCCTGAGGAGAAGAGTTGGGGAGGGGCAGATTCCTGCATGGATGGGGGCAGAGAAAACCTCAGGTGTGATGAATGTGACTGGCACAGTGGGCATTCTGGGCTGGGTTACATATGAGTTTGCCATGATTGGTTGTAGTGGCCTAAGAGATGAAGTTAAAATCATCATACAAGACCAGCAAAAAGGGAAAAGATCAAAACAGCAGAGGTCAGAGCCAAGGAAGAAAGGAGATGGGCTCAACCTGGCTGGGAGCTGATTCAGCACCACAGACAGATCCCATGGGCTCTCCTCTAATGATTATTTTTCCTGGGCAGCTCAATCTTCTCAGGTTGGCCTTGCCCTTGAAGTGTCCCTGTAGGTCTTCAAATGCCCAGTGCCTCCTAAGTGAGGCCTCGTAGTGCCCTAGGCCAGGGACCATATCTTTATTCATCCAGTATAGTGCTTCCCAACTTCTTTTTCTTCATAATATGTTATGCATGGGTCTATTTATCTGGTACCCTGGGATAGATGCTTGATGCTGCTTCTGGCTGGAGATGACAACCCTGTGAGCTCCAGCTATCTTAGGCTCTGCCTTATGGGCTTAAGGAATCAATATCCCATACATTTTTGACCTACTGATGAGAAGCTCTGATCCAGTGATCTCTTCCTAATCCACCACCTCGTCAGACCATTGGTCTTCTTGGGTGACTTGGAGGCCAAGATGGGTATGGGTCTTCCATAACTTGATTCTGGCTCCTTTGGATGCTCTTCCCAAATCTTCTTATGCTGATAGCCAGGCCAAGGGGCCAAAAGACTAGGGCAAAGCACCTGGGGCTGCCCACTGTCTCCTACACTCTTTCCTTTTACAAATATTGAACACTGACCATGTGCTAAGCCTAGAATAGCCTCTGGGAATGCAATGGGAAGCAAGACAATGTGGTCTTTGCCCTCACAGAGCTGACAGTCCATCACGGAAGCCTGACAATTAACCAGCAATTACAAGAAAGTCTGATTAGTGTTATGACAGGAGATATACAGGGATGCTGTGGAATTACCTAGCTGGGGAAACTAATTTATTTGGCTAGTGGGGGGAGAGATGGGAGGATGAGTTCAGGGAAGACTTTTGATAGCTTTAATCCCCTTTTGAATGTTCCCCTAATATATACCTAACTATGTTTAACTGTGGGGAGTTAAGGGCTGGCATGTAGTATAAATTTTCCATGATTTGAAATTCTGCATACATTTCCCATGCACCGTGTTGGATGTTTATCCTTGCATTACCTCCCATGGCCCTCACCGTGACCCTGTGAGGCAGGGTTTTGTGTTGTTTCATTTTCCTTGCAGGCTCAGAGAGGTCCCACAACTAGTGCATCATGGACTCAAGTGCTGGGTTCTTTCCCACACAGAGGCCCACTCGTCCTTCGTCCTGCTCCTGGGAGCACACCCCTCCAAATTCTGAGGTTCCATCGCCCTTGAGTCTTCTATGTAGCAGCAGTATCTGAGCCAGCTTAGATTTAGTCAAGATGTTTGGTTGCTTCAAAGAAGTGTTCACTGCACATTTTAGCAGCAGGACTGCCTTCACTGACCCCCTTTGTCAGAGGGTAGCAAATGTCACTCCACCACATCAGAGAGGACCTCCTTTCTGCCAGGTAAAAACAGAAAGAAACAGAACAGTGATCCTCTGATTTCAGACCACTCCAGCTAAGGCCCAGATAATGCCTGAGGCAGAGGGAAATGCCCACAGACATGCCCCTGATCTGTCCTGTTGTGAAGTTTTGCTCTTCCTAATCATGAACACTGCAAAATGGTGTGATTGCACTTCAGAGCTTGATGAGCCTGGCCGAGTTGCCAGAGTTGCCTGTCTTCCTCTATATTTAAAAAACTGAGATATCTGTTTACGTCTTTTACTATGGATTAGTGTGAGGCAGTGATTCTCAAGACAAAGTCAGAGACTACCAGGCCCAGGAGGAGCACCCATAGGTGGGCCTCAGCTGGTTTTATTGCTTATGCTGTAATATAGAAAGGTCTGTGCTTTCCTTGTAGGCAGATCTTTTTCTTCTCACCTCAAGTAAATTCTACTTCCCACTTTTGTTCCCTTTGCTTCCTCTATCAGTGATGCCTTTCTGCTTGCTGACTACTTGGCCACCATCAGCACATTTCCCAAATCTCAGCTTCCCTTCCATCATGAGGCCTTTCCTGACCATACTTCTCTGCCAGGTATACTTGACCTTCCACTTTGTGCCTCTGCAGTGCATCACACACATCTATTATAGCATCTGTCATACACCATGTCACAGCTCTAGTGCCCCATGGGCAGACTCAGCAAACACTTGTTAAAGAAGTTCATGCATTTGGTGCTATGAAAAGAGCCCTACCCTGGGGGCCAGAAGGCCTGGGCTTTGGTCCCAGCTTTGTCATTGACAAATACATGAGCTTGGCTAAGCCATTCCACAGCTCTGAGCCTCATTTTCCTCTCTAAAATATGGAAGTTGAAGTTGATAAAGCCTAAGGTAACTTCCTGCTCCAAATTTATGTTTAGAAGGCAAAGTGAGGCCAACTTTGTGATGGTCTTCTGATGTGTCAACTCGGCTAGTTTACAGTCCCAGTTGTGCAATCAAACTCCAATCTAGGTGTTGCTGTGAAGTTATTTTATAGATCTGATTAAAAGCAATTATCAGTTGATTATCCTAGATAATCTTGGTGCCTGATTCTGTTGAAAATCCTTAAGAGCAGAGCTGAGGCTTCCCTGAAGAAGGAATTGTGCCTGTGGACAGCAGCATCAGCCTGTGCCCAAGAGCTCCCCCCACCCCTCCTGACAGCCTGCCCTGCAGATTTGCAGCTTGCTTGGCCAGTCTGCATAATTGCATAAGCCAATTCCTTGCAATAAATCTCTTAATATATATCTCCCACAGATTCTGTTCCTTTGGTTGAACTCTGACTGACATAAGCTTTATACTCTTGGATACCTCAGTTAAAACCCCAGCTCTGCAACCTGCTAGCTGTGCTACCTAAGGAAAGATATTGAATGTCTGTGAACCTCTGCTTTCTTACCTATGAAATTAGGATAATAATAACTACTTCCAAATTAATAATAAAAACTATTGTTATTAATATTTTATTTATTTGTTTTAGAGCACCTTTTTTTTGGTATTTGCTATGGAACAGCTTCTGTGCTAAGCACTTTACATGTGTTACCTCATTTACTCTTCCTTAAACCCCGAAATGACATAATGCATGGAAATAATGATAAACACAGTCAAGCCTGGCACATTAGAGGTGCTTACTATGAGCTAACTCTGACTTCTCCCTTCCTTTGTCTCTATAATATTCCTAAGTGATAAGCTATCTTACGGCAAATTTATTCTACACAGTGGTTTAGACTGTGTAGGTGGCTTAAAGGAACCAGGATATGGGATTAGAAGATAATTAATTTGGTCCACCCACTCTTATCTCTAAACATCAAAATTGCCTTGGAATTTTATATTACCTTCTGTATGAGGATTTATGAAGATAGTCCATTTGAAGCAGAAAGGGACAGGAGCTACTCCACACTTGACGGAAAAAAAGTGAGGCAGCCAGAAATGTTATGAAGGCAAATTAGAAAATATAAGTCTTCTAAATGAACCATAATTCATTACATACTATGTAAGTCATATTTTAAAATATTACAGATGAAATATTAACTGAATGCCCAGAGCTGGGTTGGGAATTGTGATGGAATATATTAATAGATGGAGATGTCCCTGCTTGCTAGTAAGCGGTATACTGACTTCTAGAAACTCAGCACCATTTAAATACAGCCAACCTGACCTGTTTGTCCTTTAGCAGATACAGGCTTGCCCATCACCTCAAGTCTTTGTACTCAAACATAGAGGATGAGGTGGAAAAAAAGCAAGTAGTAAATGGGGCACTGGTGAGGGGGAGGAGACGGTGACTGCATACATGACTTGGGAAGATGAAGCCGGGGAGGAAGGGTGGATCGGTAAGATAATGCACAGGAATAAGTAAGTGAGCACAGGAGGAGATTAGGCAGGTGACCCCAGGATGCAAGTTCCATACTTGGGTCCCAAATCCCATGTTGGCCTGGCTCTTTCCCCAGGCTCACAATTTCTCACAGGTGGCCTCACCAATGCCTGCACTCCTGTAGCTTCTGTTGTGCTCTATTTTCCTAACCCAGTCCTGACTGTGGTAGGAATATATTTTTTAATTGTTTATTATCAAAATTTTAAACATATACAGAAGTAGAGAGAATGGAATAATGAGCCCCCGTGTACCCATTCCCAGCTTCAATAATTTTCATCTCATGGTCAGTCTTGCTTCATTTATACCCCATATACCTCTCTCACCCTATGGATTACTTTGAAGAATATTTCAGACATAAAATTTCACCCATAAATATTTCAGTATGTTTCTCTAAAAGATAAGCCTAAAAATAACTATAATGCATTTATTATACCTAAAAGTTAATTATAATTTCCTAATAATAAATATTCTGTCCATGAATAACCTCTTTATTAGATAGATTGATAGATAGCTTATTTGAATCAGGTTCAATTAAGATCCATTCACTGTTGTTTTTTTTTTATTTCTTATGTCTCTTTTGATCTAGTAATACCTTCTTCATCATTTTTTTTCCCCTTGAAATTATTGGTTGAAGAAAACAAGTTGCTATTCCTATAGGGTTTCCTGCAGTCTTGATTTTGCTGATTGCATGTGTGTTTATGATATCATTTAACATGTTTCTCTGTTCCCTATATTTTCTGCAAATAGGTATGTAAGTCTAGAGACTTAATCAGATTCACATTTCTGTGTGTGTGTGTGTGTGTGTGTATGTGTGTATGTACAAGACTATTTCATAGGTGGTGTTGAGTAATTCCTTCAGGACACACTTAAGTTCTGGCCATCTCTCTTTCTGCAATGTCAGCAATTGTTGCTAATCATGACTTAGATCTATTCATTTATTAGGGGTTACAAATGGTGATGCTCTAATTCTATCATTCCTTCTCGGTTTTGATATAGTGAAACTTCCCCTCATTAACTATTTCTTATCCAAAGGAAAGAAAGGAAAAATGCTTGATTGTTTCCTTTTATTTGCCAGTTTTCAAATCAGTTGGGTTTAGAGCATCCTCCAAAGAAGATTAATGACTAATTCTATATTATTATATAATAAATCATGGATTTAAACATACTTAATATGTTTCAATTAATTTTAGTTATTGCTATTTATTAATCATTGTTGCTCAATCTGTTCCATCTTTGGCCAGTGGGAAGTCTCCTCAATTTAATTCCTGAGTCTTTTTGAAAAGGTCCTAGTGGTTTTTGACAGATTCCTTGCTTTCTGGTATGGCAAGGAATTTGCCCCTGTATTAATTTTCTAGGACTGCCATAACAAAGCACCACAAACTGAGTGGCTTAAAACAACAGAAATTTATTCTGTTACAGTTATGGAGGCTAAAGTCAAAAATCAAGGTACCAGCAGGGCCCTGCTTCCTGTGAAAGCCCTAGGGAAGAATCCTACTTTGCCTCTTCCTAACTTCTGGTGGTTCCTGGCAATCCTTGACATTCCTTGGCTTGTGGCTGCAACATTCCAGTCTCTGCCTCTGTCCTCATATGGCTTTCTTTCCTCTGTCTCTCCTCTCTCTCGCTCTCTGCTTTCTCTTCTTCTAAGGATATCAGTCGTTGAATTAGAACCCACCCTAAGCTAGTATGACCTCATCTTAGTTTAACTAATTGCATCTGCAGAGACCCTATTTCCAAATAAGGCTAAATTCTGAGGATCCTGGTGGACATGAATTCTGGTGGGGAGTGGGCACATAGAAGCACACATTGTAAAGTTCTACAGCTAAGCTTTGTAGTGCCAAAGCGAAGGTAGAAAAAGAATCAGCAAGGAGATTCAGATTGTCTTCGAAAGGAAAGAAAACCAGAAGTTGAGGAGAAGAAAGCTTGGTCTGGCCTTGAAGTCTGAGAAGCATTTCTCTCAATGGGTGACCACCAAAGAGACATCATGCACAGGGAGCAGGCCACATTTTCAGCAGTAGGTCCGGCACCTTCTTGTCACCTCTCTCACTGCAAGGCCTGTCACAGCCAAGATCTTGCTCTTCTTTATGACAGCTCTGGGTGGTGGGCAGAGCAACAGTTATTCCTCTCTTTGTGCAGATGAGGAAGCAGAGGAGAAAGAAGAGAATAAGCTGCCTATAAGCACGTTTAGCTTGTGAGGAGAGGGGAAGGAGGAGAAAGATAAGGAAGAAAAACATTGAGGGAAGAGGCTCTGCTGGGCAGGGAAATTGAGAATGAATCTCGCAGGGCAGAGCTGAAAGAGCATGGCAGCTGGTGTCAGAAAAGCTTTCTGCTACTTACAAAATCTATGACTTTGGATATGTTCCATAATCTCTTTGTGCTTCAGTTTCTTTAGCTGAAAAGCAGGAATGATAAAATCAATCTTATACATTCCTGCTTGTGTTTATTCATGTATTTATTGAGCATCTTCTAGGTGCCAGGCACTGTTGTAGGTGCTGGGGATGTAGCAGTGGGAAAACCAGACAAAAATATCTGCCTTATGGAGCTTCCATTCTTGCTCAGGGAGTTGTGACGTACAAGTAAAATAATCGTTGTGAACACTTGGCACATAATAAGTACTCTTTTTTTTTTCTTCCATACTGAATTTTATTTAAAACGACACAGTGGGGCCATTTATTATTTATGCAGAAGGAATTCTTTCACCAGCATCCCCTTGCTGCACCCTACTCTTGGTCATTTTTCTGTACAAGCCACTTAACCTCATGTTCTCCTTTTTTTTTTTTATTTATTTTTTTAATTTCAGAATATCATGGGGGTACAACACTTTGGCCATACACATTGCCCCTGTTCTTCCCGTGTCAGAGCCACAATCATGGTCATCTCCCAAACTGTGCTCCCCGCATCCATTCAGTGAGAGTTTTTCCCATCCCTTCCACCCCCCTCCCGCCCTCCCGCCCTCAGATGAATGTTATTGCCCTGTGTGATGTAAGTGTTCATCAGTTAGTACCAGTTTGATGGTGAGTACCGGTGGTGCTTGTTTTTCCAATCCTGTGACACTTCGCTTCGAAGAATGGGTTCTAGCTCCAACCAGGATAGTACCAGATGTGTTAATTCACTGTTGTTCCTTATTGCTGAGTAATACTCCATGGTATACATATACCACATTTTGTTGATCCACTCGTGTATTGATGGGCACCTTGGTTGTTTCCACAACTTTGCAATTGTGAATTGTGCTGCTATGAACATTCGAGAGCAGATGTCTTTATTATAAAATGTCTTTTTTTCTTTTGGATAAATACCCAGTAGTGGGATTGCTGGGTCAAATGGTAATTCTACTTTTAATTCTTTGAGGTATCTCCATATTCTTTTCCATAGAGGTTGTACTAATTTGCAGTCCCACCAGCAGTGTATGAGTGTTCCTACCTGTCCACATCCCCGCCAACATTTGTTATTTGGGGATTTTTTGATATGAGCCAATCTCACTGGAGTTAAGTGATATCTCATTGTGGTTTTGATTTGCATTTCCCTGATGATTAGAGAAGTTTTATATGCTTGCTGGCCATTATTCTGTCTTCTTTGGAAAAGTTTCTGTTCATGTCCTTTGCCCATTTTTTAATAGGGTTGTTTGATTTTTTCTTGTTGATTTTCCTAAGTTCTGTATAGATTCTGGTTATCAGCCCTTTATCAGAGGTGTAGCATGCAAATATTTTCTCCCATTCTGTAGGTTGTCTGTTCACTCTAGTGATAGTTTCCTTGGCTGTGCAGAAGCTTTTCAATTTGATCAGGTCCCATGTATTTATTTTTGTTGCTGCTGTGATTGCTTTGGGGGTCTTCTTCATAAATTCTTTGCCTAGGCCAATGTCCATAAGAGTTTTTCCAACGTTTTCTTCAAGAATTCTTATGGTTTCATGTCTTAGGTTTAGATCTGTTATCCATTGTGAATTGATTTTTGTGAGAGGTGAGAGGTGTGGGTCCACTTTCAGTCTTCTACATATGGCCATCCAGTTTTCCCAGCACCATTTGTTGAATAGGGAATCTTTTCCCCAGTGTACGTTTTTCTGGAATTTGTCAAAGATCAGGTGAGTGTATGAGGTTGGTTTTATATTTGGGTTCTCAGTCCTGTTCCATTGGTCTACGTGTCTGTTCTTGTGCCAATACCATGCAGTTTTGGTTACTATAGCCTTGTAGTATAGTTTGAAGTCTGGTAGACAGATGCCTCCCAATTTGTTCTTTTTGCTTAAGATTGCTTTGGCTAGACGGGGTCTTCTCTGGTTCCACACGAAGCGTAGAATTATTTTTTCTAGATCGGCAAAAAATGATGTTGGTATTTTGATAGGGATTGCATTGATTCTGTAAATTAATTTAGGTAGCAAAGCCATTTTTACTATGTTGACTCTGCCTATCCAAGAGCATGGTAGGGCTTTCCATCTATTTACATCCTCTGCAATTTCTTTTCTCAGTGTTTCATAATTCTCTCTATATAGGTCTTTGACCTCCTTAGTATAATAAGTACTCTTAAAAAGTTAGATTCTCTTCACGTGTCCTGATCCCGAGTCACAGATTCAAAGATTGTCAGAGTGCTGCACTTGCAGGGATTGAAGTGAGTGAGGACTCCCCAAAGAAAGAAACATCACCCAAAGATGCCATCACGCTCTCAGAGAACAAGGCAAGGAAACAGCCACTTGGGATAAACCCCAATGCTTGTTCTCTGAGAGGAGATTTAATCTTTGGGAATATTTTTGTTTTACTGTCCCAGTGTGGTTTCTGAGAAGGAGGGGTCTAGGAGGTTTCCCTAGTAAGATACTATCACATTTTTCTCTCTCAAAAATGTATTGGCCTCCTATAAAGTGACAGCAGATATCATCTGTTGTCCCGCCTCAAGTTTCCCCCTCCAAAAGCCACCGAATGTCCCAGGTCCCTGCCTAAGGAGCGGGTGTTGGGAATTGGAGGATGGATTTTGCATTAAGTCCCCGTGGTGCAGAGAGTTGAGTGAACACCAGGGCTGAGGTGGGCATCTTGTTTGCATGGGCTTGATGTCTAGAAGGACCTTCCAGAAGCTTTGAGCAGGGGCTCCAGGATTCTCCTGAGACATCCTGGCCACAAAGCATCCTTTACAAAAGGCACCTTGGTTTCAAAGAGGAGAGTAAGACCAGTGAATACATAGAGATAGGCAAGGGCCATCCTCACTACCTGCCGATGACAGCTTTTGGAATATGAAGGACTGTGGGCTTCTCTCCAAGGCAGTCCTGCGGGAAGCATTTATGCCCACTTGGACCTGTGGCATATTTGCACTGTTTTGGTGTTGGTCTCCCAAAGATTGAGCCCTTTGGAAGGAGGCTGGGATAAAATAATAAACCTTAACTTCTTGCTTCTAGTTGGAAATTCACACTTTGGGTACAGCACAGACCAAGGGAAGGTCCCACTGAGAGTTTTTGCTTCCCTGGAAGATTGAGTGATGACAGAAAGTTGCTTCCACATGCAGGAAAGGTGATAAACTTGTAGTCTCCATACTCACAAACTCGAAACCCACAGTAAAGAGAAATGATGATATAGCAGAAGGCACTTTGGTTGACACTGAGAGTAGCCTTTGACTTTTAGGTCAGGTAAAACTCCTAAAATGGCAGAGTTACAGCAAATAACTGCTTTTGTCCCTGTTTGAGAATGTTATTATATTCTGTTTAATTGCAGCATAAAATTTATGTTTAAAATTTTAAAAAGTGGAGCCAAAGTCCTAGTTTTAAAACTACTGGGAACCTAAGAATTTACAGAAGATACTGTTACTGTGGGAATTTTAAGCAGTCTTATGGGAGAGGAAGTTTCTAGTATGTTCCCCCAGCCCACTTCTGGGAAAACCAGTAATTCGAAAAAAAAACAATTACCAGGATGCACACTGCTGATATACAAGAATATGTTGTGCTTTCGATCTTCTTCCCCCCACAGTCTTACCTCCCTGCTTCTGCCTTGAGGAAAAGAGCAAACAAAGAGGTTGGCAGGGCAACCAAGGCCTTTTTTCTTGAGAACATTTAAGCAGGCAACTCAAAGACTTTCTTTCCTACTAGAGTAAGAAGCAAAATCACAGGATAGTAGAAAACAGGCTGGAGACAGAGCTCTAAATGTGCCCCCACATATTTTTAAAAATTTATTATTCTAATACACGAGTGGATCAATAAAATGTGGTATATGTATACCATGGAGTATTACTCAGCAATAAGGAACAACAGTGAATTAACACATCTGGTATTATCCTGGTCGGAGCTAGAACCCATTCTTCGAAGCGAAGTGTCACAGGATTGGAAAAACAAGCACCACTGGTACTCACCATCAAACTGGTACTAACTGATGAACACTTACATCACACAGGGCAAGAACATTCATCTGAGGGCGGGAGGGCGGGAGGGGGGTGGAAGGGATGGGAAAAACTCTCACTGAATGGATGTGGGGAGCACAGTTTGGGGGATGACCACGATTGTGCCTCTGACACGGGCAGAACAGGGGCAATGTGTATGGCCAAAGTGTTGTATCCCCATGATATTCTGAAATTAAAAAAATAAATTAAAAAAAATTTATTATTCTCATCCTAATAAAAAGGCTCAGGGTGAGTTATAAGAACATGTTCTGGTTGGCTTCGAAGAATAAGCAGTGATTGCACTTAATTAATGAGTAGTGTACAAGATGATATCATGTCATTTATATTTAATTCTTGCTATAGTAATTGTTCATGGTAGGTACTTATTTACTCAACACATATTTATTTTATTATGTATCTACTGAGTGTCATATGCTAGCTACTGAGACAACAGCGGTGAACACACATGGTCCATGCCCTCACAGGGCTTACAGTCTAATGATAAAGAAAACCTTGATAAAATCATCTCATAAAAAAATGTAAAGTTGCAACTGAGACAAACGCTGTGAAGGTAGGTATGTGGTGTTTGAAAGCCTATAACAGGCAGATTGTACCTACCTGGAGGTCCCTAGGGAAGTGATGTTTTTGTAGAGAGCTAATAAATGCGTGGAGAGTAACAGGGCTTAGAGGAAGGCAAACGGTTCCAGCAGAGGGAACCGTGTCCTGGATCAAGTCCTGGGCAGGAGATAGAGGGGACCAACCTAGAGAAACAGACTATTGTAACTAGAGAACAGAGCAAAGAGGTCTACATTTAGGGTTGTTATAAGAATGAAATGTCAATATACATAAAGCTATTAATGCCTGTGTACCTTGTGTTAGCTGCTACCATCACATTCCACCTGGTGTTGCAATTATTAGAGATCCTGCTTTGTCTCTTACCATATTATCAATTGCTTGAGGTTAGGGATTCTGTCCTGTTCACCTTTGGATTGCTAGGATCTTGAATATAATAATAGCTAAATAAATATTTTTGGAATTAGTTTTTTTTAGAACTTACTATATGCAAGGCCCTATGCTAGGCACAGTGTGGCCTTAAGGCCTTTTGGATTTTTGTAGTTTGATGATCCTGATTTTTGAAAATATTTCTTATCAAAACGTAATGTACACAGCTGTCAGATCGAAAAACAGCATTATCTTCATCCAGGGAACCTCTTCTCCTATATTGCAGTCACTATCCACCTCCCAGGTGATCGCTCTCCTGATTTTAATTTGACTGTTTTTGTAGTTCATGTAAATAGAATCAAACAATATGTATTCCTTTCTGGCTAAGTTCTTTCATGCAACATTATAGTTGTGAGATCCATCCAAATTGTTGTGCGTAGTCATGGTTTGTTCATTTTCATTGCTGTAGTCTACACTATAATGTACTTGTTTATTCTACTTTTGATGGGCATTTGGGTAGTGCCCAGTTTGGGACTATTATAAATAGTATTGCTTTCAACATCCAAGACCACGCCATTTAGTAAGTGGATGTATGCACCTCTGTTGGCTGTACACCTGGGAGTGAAATGCTGGATCACAGTGTATATACATGTTCTGCCTTAGTAGATATTTTCCAAAGAGGTTGCACCAATTTTTACAGCTACCAGCAGTCCATGAAAGTTGTATTTCCTTCACATGCTCACCAACACTTGTATGTCTCATCTTTTGTTTAAAACACACATTTGATCAGCTTCCCACCAGTTTGGAATGCAGGGGACTGTGGTACATCTTCACGGCAGTGAAGTCACAGCTGTGTCATTATTAGAGATTAGAGATCTTTTAGTCAATAAGCAATTATTAAGAGCCTGTTCTGGGGTGAGGAACCTGCAGCCTTAAGGCCACATGTCGCCTTCTAGATCCTTAAGTGTAGCCTTTTGACTGAATCTAAATTTTACAGAACAAATCCTTTGGATTTAGATTCAGTCAAAAGGCCACATTTAAGGATCTAGAAGGCCACATGTGGCCTTAAGGCTGCAGTCTCCCCACCCCTGGTCACTCTATTCTAGTGGATGGGGTTTCCATGTGAAAAAGAGTGTGGTCCCAGCTCATGACCCTTCAAGGCTCAAGTCAAGAAAAGAATGATAAGTTGGGTTCTCAGATATACAAACAAGGTACCACAAGAACACAAAGAATGGGGTTTTCTGACCGCCCGGGGGCCACAGAGAAGGTTTGCAGAGGAGAGCGCATTTGAGTTCTGAGGTAAGAGTTTACCACAGGTTTGTGGAGGAGGCTCCTGAGCTCTCACATGGAGGAAATGTGCCAAGGCACAGAAGTGTAAAAGGGCGCAACACGTAAGCCCTGTGTTTAAGATAACCAGGGGACCCATCCTCCCTCCTGAACCAGAAATTCCTTCTACAACACCTCCGCTATAGCTGCTCAGTCTCTTCTTGGAAACCTCCATGATAACCAACTTGCCACCCCTGAACAGACCCTCATTTTCATGGAGAATAATTAATAAAACTAATAATAATAATAACCACTCCTATCTATTGAACAGTCATTATATGCTAGACATGGCATGAAGCATTTTTTTTTGGATTATTGGATTTACTCCTCCCAAGAGTCCTACAATGTAGGTACCATTGTTATCCCCGCTTGATAGCTGAGTAAACTGAGTGAGGTAAAGAAACGTGTCCAAATCACATTGTAGAAATTTGTAGAGCCAGGAATTGAACCCAGATATTTCTGATTTTTGAAATCATGTTCTCATTTCCTTATTTTGAGCCAAAGCTGCTTTTTTTCTTTTTCCTATTTATCATAGTCTATAATCTTTTTTCCCCAGTCACTGTTAAAAAATAATTTTCAAAAAAATTATAAAACCATATCTCTCATACAGATATAAAAATGAGCATGTATGAAGGATTTTATTCTATTCATGTTATAACTGGTTCAAATGAGAATCTAAAAGATAGATGCATTTATAGGTCAGGAATATTTAAATTATTAGGCAAATATAGGAAAACTGGCTTTCCTACAGGGAGGACAGGACAGAATTTGCATATCTATAAGAATTATTTTGCATAGCTCTTAATTACCTACAACTCACAGAATGGTAAAATAGCTCAAAGATGATGACAGACTAGAATCAGATAACGTGGAAGGGATGTCTTCTAGACAATAAATAGCTTCCACTGATGCATGATTTTTTTCTACACTACTCTTCACACATTTGAAGATGGTTGTTATGTTCCTTTGTGCCTTCTCTACTCAGCATACACAGTCCCGGTTCTCTCTGATGATTCTCATATGACATATTGTCAAGTCTCCTCTCCATCCTCAGTTCTCATTATCTTAGTCTGTTTGGGCTGCTACAAAAATACTATAAACTGAGTGGCTTATAAACAACAGAAATTTATTTCTCACAGTTCTGGAGGCTGGGAAGTCCAAAATTAAGGTGCTGGCAGACTCAGAGTCTGTTGAGGAACCACTTCCTAGTTCATAGATTGCACCTTTTCTCTGTGTCTTCACATGGTGGAAGGTCCTAGCTAGCTCTCTGGGGACTCTTTTATAAGAGCACTAATTCCATTCATGAAGCCTTCCTCACTTCCCAAAAGCCCCACTCCCTATACCATACCACTGGGATTTAGGTTTCAACATATGAATTTGGGGAGGAGGCACAAACATTCAGACCATGGCACTCATTTTTGGTGCCCTCTAATATTTCAATGTCTCTATTAAAGTGTGGCATCTTGAATGGAACAAAATAGTCAAAGACTATCTAACCAGCTAGAAGTAAATTGGAGCATGATCATTAAAATTCTGAATACTCATTTATATTGGTGCATCTTTATTTCAGTTAGGTTTATGTTTTGGTTTGCTGCTTTATCATGTCCAGCCCATTTCCCTTTCCTCCTGGGCACACAGCTAGACCACATTTCCCATGTCTTTTGCAATCAGGTGTGGCCATATGACTGAGCCCTGGACAGTGAAATATGGCCAGAAATAATGTGTGTCATTTCTGGGCAGAAGCAGGTGGGTGTACATTTCTCATCATCTCTGTTCCTATCTACCAGTTCAATGGGAAAAACTGTGACCATCTTGAAGAGGGCAGAGCTACAGTTAGAAAAAGCCTGGGTTTCTGAATCTTGAGGTGGAAGGCTGCGGGGCCGTGCCACCCACACTGGGTGGGGTCGTAGGGAGATGTAAATCTGTATTGTGTTAAGTCACCGAGACTACAGGGTTCAGCATCCAGCAGCTAGTGTCACCTTAACTAAAACAGATAGGATAACAGTGGCCTTCCTTGTCTTGAACTTCTCTTCCACCCACTTTCCCTGAGGTGCTAGCAAAAGATCTATAATTTCATCTGTAACCTCTTGCAGCACAATGAGAAATATTCTGTCAGGGGAGGGCTTGAACTCACTTAGATGAATCCTGAACTTCTGAACTTTCTTATGATCTTTTTTCTCCTGAGTCTCTATACCTTCTGGCTAATATGACCCTGCTTTTCCCAATCTGACAACTATTCATTCTTAAAATAAGAGACTAAACTGAAATAGGATTTGTGAAGTTCTGCATTCTTTCTGCACTGGCACTGCAACATCTGAGAATCTGAGAATTGTTTCCTTTGACAACAAAACAGAAAGCATGTGTCCTTCCTCCTGCTGAGTGGCAGAACAAACTGCCCATCCCACACACTGTCCAGAACAGCAGGTCCTCACAATCTTCTCAGAAAAGCCAGGCAGAGTGAAGAGTGGAGGAAGTTGTGTTTTCCATACAGTAAGGTAAGCATTGGCCTAGCATGAGGTCCACAGACCATGCTGACATGGCTGATAGAGTCCTTGTATCACATCATTAGTACTCTGAATGACTCAGGTACTCTTGTTATCTGGTAGGTCATGTTGACTTAAAATTTTCATGATAACTGACCTTACAAAATGCACTGATCAAAACATTCATTTACTTACTACCCCCAAAGCACAGGCAACCAAAGCAAAGTTAGACAAATGGGATCACATCAAGATAAAAAGCTGCACAGCAAAGAAAACAATCAATGCAGTGAAGAGACAACCCACAGAATGGGAGAAAATATTTGCAAACTACCCATCTGACCAGGGTTTAATAACTAGAGTATATAAGGAAGCTCCAACATCTCAATAGGAAAAAATCAAATAATCCAATTTAAAATGGGCAAAGGATCTGAATAGACATTTCTCCAAAGAAGACATACAAGTGGCCAACAGGTATGTGAAAAAATACTCAACATCATCAGTCATCATAGAAATGCAAATCAAAACTACAATGAGATATCATCTCACCCCAGTTAAAAGGGCTTTTATCAAACAGACACGCAACAACAAATGCTGGTGAGGATGTGGAGAAAGAGGAACTCTCGCACACTGTTGGTGGGAATGTAAATTAGTGCAACCACTATGGAGAACAGTATGGAGGTTCCTCAAAAAACTAAAAATAGAACTACCATATGACCCAGCAATCCCACTGCGGGGTATATATCCAAAGCAGGGGAAATCAGTATATTGATAAGATACCTGCACTCCCATGTTTATTGTAGCACTATTCACAATAGGCAAGATTTGTGGTCAACGTAAGTGACGTAAGTGGTCAACAGACGAATGGATAAAGAAATTGTGGTACATAAACACAACAGAATATTATATAGCCACAAAAAGAATGAAATCCTGCCACTTGCAACAACATGGATGGAACTGGAGAACATTATGTTAAATGAAACAAGCCAAGCACAGGAAGACAAATCTCATATGTTCTCACTAATATGTGGGAACTATTAATAAATATTTAAAACAATTGCTTTCATGGGGACGGGGGGTAGAATGACAGTTACCAGAGGCTGGGAAGGGTGGCAAGGGTAGGAGGGAATAAAGTGGGGATGGTTAATGGGTGCAAAAATATAGTTAGATAGTTAGAATGAACAATATTTGATAGCCCAAAAAAGTGAATATGATCAACAATAAGTTAGGGTAGACTTTAAAATAACTAAAAGAGTGGAATTGGAATGTTCCTAACACAAAGAAATGATAAATCACTGAGGTGATGGACACCCCATTACCATGATTTCATTAATTCACATTGTATGCCTGTATCAAAACAGGCATACAATGTACCCTATAAAGATATACAACACTATCATGTACCCATAATAATTAAAAATTTAAAAAAATTTTAAAAAACAAAAAAATTCATTTCCTAAGCAGAGATTGCAATTAGTAGCCAATCAGTGAAGCTGATCCCTCATCACTTCTAGATGAAAACTTTGGGAGTTCTGAGTCTCTTGGTCACTTTGGTCACTTCCCAAGGTCTAGAAGAACACTGCTCTGGAAGTCACAATGCCTGGGTTTCAGCTGATCCAATAATAGCTCCCATTTACGGGGCATTTGCTGTGTTCCAGGTCCTTCTGAACACTGTATGCATCATCTCAAACATCTCCTTTGGAATAGGATACAAATTTGCATGTCTGTAAATTTGACAGATATTTCTATTTTATAGACAATTTTACACGTATCCCCATTTTACAGATGAGACATTGTGTGTCTGTCTACTATATGCTCAATAGTATGCTAGTCCCTCCTAGAAATAGATTAGGACCCTGACTTTGATGAATTCAAAATCTCCTTAAGGAAGTGAGACTTTTCTGAAGGAATTCGGGAACTGTGCACAATAGCATACAAAGTTAGATGGAGACAGAAGGTCCTGGCTGGAGTGAGTGGGTGAGAGTCGCACCTAGCCTGAGAGGCAGGCTAGGACTTTAGGGTAAAATCAGCTCAGTTACCAGGTGTCTGGATGGACAGACACCAGGAGCTAAGCAGGGGTACATACAGTACTGAGTTGTTCATGGGGAGGCATAATCAAAACCAGTCTGGGAGACAGGAGATGGGGTATTCAGATGAAGCCCAGGACAGCCTGTTTTTAATCTACCAGGCAACTGGCCCAGGGCTGTCCTTAGAACAGTGACTCTTAACCTTGAGTAGACATAAAAGATACTGAGGAAAGCTTTTAAAAAATACTGACACCTGGGCCTCCTCCCCTAAGATTCTGATTTGTAGGCCTAATTTAATGGGGTTGGGTCTGGATATTGGGATTCTTCAGAACTGCCTGGATGATTCCAATATCAAGTCAAGACTGAGAACTTCTGCCTTAAAGGCACTACCACATACCTATCTATGATCCCTGATCCCCTTTAATGGGCTTCTCCACTCACTAATTGTCCTTGGTTCTGTTGTAACTCTTACAGGTGCTTTCCTGAGAAGGAAATTATCAAAGAACCCTGCAGTTTGGAAGGGCAGGCTTCCTAGAGGAGGTGGGACTCCAGTGAGGCCTTGAAGGACTGACATTTCTCTCAGGACAGGAGGGCTGGATAGCAGCAGAGCCAAGGAGTTGGGATGCCCACAGGCTCTCTTCTGGGTGAGATCCTGCTTCCCTCTAAGGGAGGAGAGCTGATAAAACATTTCACAACTTGACTGGGCTTTGTCTTGCAATCTAGGGCTCCTTCAGGGTCTTACTTTCTTGCCAAAGTCAGAATTTACATTTGCAGATTTAAGTAACATTTATGGAGCTCTTTATGTGCTCCAGGCACTGTTCCAGGTGCTGTATTGTGTTATCCCACATAACGTACAAGGCTCTTTTAAAATCCCTTACTTTCCCTCTTAGGTCCTTGGAGACTCCATATAAACATCTTAATCTGCTGAATTATGGAAGAGGGATTAGATTTATTCTTTGGAGCTTCAAGGGATAGCTACTAATAATAATTATTATTATTGTTATCACTTACTGAGCACTTACTGTATCCCAGACACTGGGCTGAACACTTTGGATTTATGCCATTCCAATTAATTCTCATAACCTTAGGCATGTATCATTCCTTTTATAGATAAACAAACAGAGGTTTAGAGGCTTTAAATGTCTAGTCCAAGGTTTAAATGTGAGCTAGTGCGTGTGGATTTTGAGAAAGATTTCTCCAGACAAAGATTAGGATAGAAAAAAGAAGTTTATTTACTTTTCCCCAGGCAGAAAAGGGCAACACGGTGTAAGAGAGGGAGATAGTGTTGGCAGAGAGAATCAGGCACTCAGGCTTTTTATTTAGTGGGTGAAGAAGGTTTATGGCTGTAGCCAAATTAACAGGATACTGTGAACTGTCGCTCCTTCTCTTAGTGGCAGGCTGTTAGCAGATATGATTTCGGGCAGGATCTGAGGCCTGAAGTTTGTCCCCCCTGCTGCCCATCCAGGAACTTCTTAGGAACTCCTCGAGGCTATAAAAGCAGGTTCTAAAAGGCAGCCTTAGTCAATAGGTCTAGCAATCATAAAAGAAAAAAAATGTACATTTCCTTTCTGCCTACTGGGCTCCTTTTAGATATTGTGAAAACAGAGCTCCTAAGGGTGGCCATGAGAGAGAAAGAGAGAGAGAGAGCAGAGAGAGCTTGTTTTTCTGTTATTTTTCTAGAAAGACTGACCATCCTTTCAAAGGTCTTACCAGGACCAGTGCCCAGATCTGTTTGAGTCCAGTCTGCCCATTCTGATTCCCTAGGACTATAGTTCTAAGCTTTGGGGGCATATCAGAAACTTTATGGCACTTTTTTTAAAAATAAACTTTTTATTTAGAATAATTTTAGATTTTGAGAAAAGTTGCAAAGACCATGAAGAGAATTCCCATACACACCGCAGCCAGTTTCCCCCATTGTTAACATCGTGTATTTCCATGGTACACTTGTCAAGACTAAGAAACCAACATTAACACATTACTATGAACTAAAGTCCAGACTTTATACAGATTTCACCAGTTTTTCCATTAATGTCCTTTTTCTGTTCCTGTATCCAATCCAGGATATGAGATCACATTTAGTTGCCATGTCTCCCTAGTCCCCTCTGGTCTGTGACAGGTCTTTCCTTGTCATCACCTTAACAGTCTTTAGGAGCAATGGTCAGGTATCCTGTAGAATGTTCTCCAGTCTGGGTTTGTCTGATGTTGTTCTCATGATTAGACTGGGGTTTTGAAAAGAAGACCACAGAGGTGACATGCCTTCTCACTATGTCATCATGATAGATCCAGGCATCACTGATGATGTTAATTAACCTCCATCACTTGGGTAAGGTAGTGTTTGCCAGGTTTCTATTTTTCCCTTTTCCTACTCTATTCTTTGGGAGTAAATCATCAAGCCTAGTGGCCCTTTTTTAAAATACACATTCTCCTCCTTATTCACCAAGGTATACTAAGATTATGGAATGGGCAGCCATGGAGAAATCCGGGCAAACACATGGCAGAGATGTAGTGGGTCCATGCATTGGACCACATGATCAATAACGTTTCTTCCAGCCCAGAGGGACTGAGATGCTATCTTTCCATCCCTGTTAGTCATTGTCACCTTTCAGGAATCTGGGAATGGGAGAGGAACGGGGCAGTAGGCAGGGCAGAGAACTAACATTTATTCCCTTGCAACAAAATTATATGGAATGTTCACCATGTGTCAGGCACTGGGAGTACAACAGACATTAATTAGATCAATAATGGGAATGTGAACAACTAATTACAAAATGTATTCTCTAGTTATAATCAGATAAGTACTATAAACAGCAGTCCCCAACCTTTTTGGCACCAGGGACCGGTTTCATGGAAGACAATTTTTCCATGGACTGGGGTGGGGAGGGGGATGGTTTGGGATGATTCAAGCACATTACATTTATTGTGCACTTTATTTCTATTATTATTACATTGTCACTTGCCATTCACTGATAGGGTTTTGATATAAGTCCGCAAGCAATTTATTTATTATGGTCTCTGTGCAGTCAAACCTCTCTGCTAATGCTAATCTGTATTTGCAGCCACTCCCCAGTGCTAGCATCACTGTCTCAGCTCCACCTCAGATCATCAGGCATTAGATTTTCATAAGAAGCACGCAACCCAGCGAGCAGGGGAGTGGGAGAGCTTTAGAGTGGAAAAAAAGGAAGACTTCAGGTGTGGTCTGATCGAGGAGGCTGGTGGCAGGAGGAAGCTATGGGCAGGCGAAGTGGAAGTGGACATCCCATGTGTTTAGTTAGGAAGTATATTTGCCTTTCTTCAGTTGGCCCTAAGTGGGAAATGAGGGCAAAATTAGGGAAGCTGTAGGTTGTTTGGAGCCAATTCCTACAGAGTTTGTGGTTTGTTTTCCTAGACTTGTTGCTGCAGGTTACGGGTCAGGGTTCTATTTCAGTATATGGTCTGGGTGCTGGTCATTTTTATATTCAGCTCTTCAGCTGCTTTCAAAGATGTAAGGACAGAGATCCTAGGTGACTCCGTCCTACTTATAAATCGGTGGTGTGGAGGCACCACGAGAAGGAACAAAGGCTTCATGCATAGGTAAAACCAACTTTGACAACTATCAAACATGCTACAGAGAACCCAACAGGACAGAGAGAACATGGCCAAGGCTGAGGGGAAAACCTCCAGGGCCTGGAATCAAAAGCTGGCCATTTGTGAGACACCTGAAGGATGAATTTTTAGGGCCTGCTAGAAATCTGCCTTCCTTGTTTAGAAGGGACACCCTGGGTGGGTTGGGGTCTGGAGAGAGGAGGAAGGGGGCTCCCCTGAGCCTGAGAATCCCACCAGAACTAGTAGCCCTATTGCTAACTTGGATTTCCCACGGCCCACAGCTCAAACAGGCCTTCTGATCATGAAGGATAAGTCCCCGGGGATGACTTGAGAAAGGGAGGCAGGAGCCAGGCCCCCAGACTACTTGTTTTCAGGGAAGTCAGAGAGATGGAGACCTGGGGGAGAGCAGAGTGCCCTGCAGGGATCCCGAAGGTGGTGGCAGTCCCACAGAGGAAACACCAAGCGTGCCTTTTCAAGACTCCAAGCCAGGGGTAGTATGGTGGGGAGAAGGGCCCTGGGTTCCACTCCTCATTCTGCTATGTAAATATAAATACCCCAGAATCTTGAGAAGTTCTGACAGAAGATACAGGAGGACATTCTGCTTCCAGGGTGCTGTCCCGGGGCAGCAGTGAGGAACCTCTATGTTGCTAGGCTCTTCCATCTAAATCTCTGTTTCTCAGTCTGCCAGCACTTCACTCAGGCCTTTGGGGTTGTTTTGTTTTGTTTTTTCTTTTCTTTTTTTCCAGAATATGCTTGCGATTTCAATTATATTTTCAATCTCTTTCATTGGTCCTCCGAGAGAGATTTGGCTCATAAACTCGCCACTTAAAACATAGAGATGTTACTGTTTTCTCAAGCCGTAGATTGCTTTAGAAGCCTAATTTTTTCATGAAGCAGTTTCTTTTCTATTCTTTTTTGCACAGATCGTCCACTGCCAGTAACATTTGTGTTATGATTTAAAATCCAAAAATGATTGATTTTGTATGTGTGTGTTTGCTCTTTTCTTTGTTTGATTTCTGGAACTACACTTCAAAGTCTGTGTCTGTTATCACTTCTCCTTCTTGAACTCAGCCTCTGAGTTGGGATGGGGCCCCGCTGCGTGGGCAGATGGAGGCCCCGGGCAACCAGTCCCTTCCGTCTCACCACCTTCAGGCTTATCTCCCTCCCTCCACCTTCCTTCCCTTCTTTCCTAAATAACTTTCTTCCTTTCCTTTCTCCCTCCACCCCTCCCTACTTTATTCCCTTTTCCCTTCTTTCCATCCTTCCCTCCTTTTCCTTATAAATATTTCTTGAGGATCTAAGAGCACCATGGTAGGCATGGGGTACAGACACATGAGAAGGAAAGCTTCTCATGTGAGCTTGCTGAAGTTAGTCAAGGTGCTACACAAACCAAGCTTGTCATTCCCCAAACCCTCCCTCCTCAGCCTCTAGGACTGCCTGCCAACTCCTCCCTGCCTGGCAGGTATTGGTGCTTTAGGGTACACAGACTCAGCCCTGGGAGGACTGGGTGTGATCAAGTGTAGCATCCCAGCAGCTGCTAGAGCCAGCTTGACCATCCAAACCTATTGAAACAAGGGTAAAGTCCTGCCCTGTTCTTCAAGATTCCATCAACTAACAAGGGAACCTTGAGAGTTAGTCATTTTCATCAGTCACCAGCATCTATGCAAATACATATTTTTTCCTCCAAACCAGCAAATATAATGTTTGCACAACTGCAGAGCAGCGGCCTGCAAATCAAATGTATATGTTACATGCAACCTACTAGCAAGGTGATGGATTTCTCCTCCCTTGCACCAGGGAGATAAAGAGCTGGAATTATGGGTTTTTAATCAAATTGGCAAGTGGGAAGTAAACAGAATGTAGCAACATTGCCTGTTAATCTCCTTGAAGTTTCCACAGGGATGGGCCCTGCCAGAAGCCTTCATTTCTATGGAAACCACAAAAGGCAGTTTGGACAAAAGGAAAGGAAACCAGGGCAAGGAAGGCCTAGGCAAGACTGAATTCCAACATTTGTCAGCTGGAAGGCTTGGAAGTCTTCAAGGCTTGGGAGGCAAAGGCCTGCATTACCCAACACTGGCAAAGGCATCTCTCAGCCTAGGGGCAGGTGGGTAGTCTGGATGTCCCAACTTCTTTAGGACTGAGGGCTGCTATGGAAACCCAATGAGACTTGTTTGGGTTGGGCACGGCAAAAGCACAGGCAGGAGAAAAGAAGAAAGGGAGGGAAGAATATACTCACCCAGGAGGTATTAATAGTTCCTGACACCCCATAATTGGGATGGCACCCACCCTCTGCAGTCCCAAGGGTGCCCTGCACTTGTGTCCCTTGTAACACAGATTGCCCTATTGTAATAGCCTACTTACTTGTCTCCACCACTAGATTCTTCATTCCAAATAATGATGTATAGAATATTTTATTGTATTAATAGAATCTAGCTCAGGGCTCAGCCCCTAATAACAACTATAGTCGTGCATCACTTAATGACAGGGACACGTTCTGAGAAATGCATCATTATGCAATTTTGTCATTGTGTGAACATCATACAGTGTACTTCCACAAACCTAGATGGCATAGCCTGCTACACACCTAGGTTATGTGGTATAGCCTATTGCTCCTAGGCTATAAACCCGTACTGAATGTTACTGGACTGAATACTATAGGCAATTGCAATACAATGACAAGTATTTGTGTATCTAAACATCTAAATAGAAAAGGTACAGTAAAAATATGATATAAAAGACAAAAAAACGGCACACCTATATAGGGTACTTACCATGAATGGAGCTTGCAGGACTGAAAATTGCTCTGGGTGAGTTGGTGAGTGAGTGGTGAGTGAATGTGAAGGCCTAGGACACCACTGTACACTACTGTAGACTTTATACACACTGTACACTCAGACTATACTGAATTTGTAAAAAGTACTTTTCTTTTTTCAATAATAAATTAACCTTACCTTACTATAACTGTTTTATGTTATAAACTTTTTTTAACTTTTTGACTCTTTTGTAATAACGTTTAGCTTAAAACACAAACACATTTTACAACTGTAAAAAAAATTTTCCTTTTTTATATCCTTATTCTATAAGCTTTTTTCTATTAAAACTTTTTTTTTAACTTTTTAAACTTTTTTGTTTAAAAACTAAGACACTAATACACACATTAGCCTAGGCTTACACAGGGTCAGGATCTAGTCCTACACATCTTGTCCCACTGGAAGGTCTCCAGAGACAATAACACACATGGAGCTGTCACCTCCTATGATAACAATGCCTTCTTCTGGAATACCTCCTGAAGGACCTCCCTGAGGTTTTTTTACAGTTAATTTTTTTTATATAAGTAGGAATACACTCCAATGACAAAAAGCATAGTAAATACATAAGTCAATAACAGTGGTTTATTATCAAGTATTAAGTACTGTACATAATTATATGTGCTAGATTTTTATATGACTGGCAGGGCAGTAGGTTTGTTTACACCAGCATCACCACAAACACATGAGTAATGCATTTTGCTGTGACATTGTAATGGCTGCAGCATCACTAGGCAATAGGAATTCTTCAGCTCTATTATAATCTTATGGGACCACTGTTGTATATGCAGTCCATTGTGACTGTAGACACACACACACACACACACACACACATACATGAACCCCAGAGTCCATTCCCTACTACCTTCTCCCCTGAAGGGTATAATTGACCAGAAACAGTATGTCCTACTTCCCTGTCTCCTTGTCTCCCTATCTCCCCAAGGGCCCCCTAAAACTCCTGCATTAAAAATGAAATCAGATTTGCTGAACAATTTCATAAGAAAGACAGATTAGTAAAGCCATGGTTTTAATATCCTCTGCCACATAGGACCTTGTCTTAATTAATTCAAAACAACTCCAGTCCCTATCAGTATCTTGTATTTTTAAAAACTGATAAAAAGTGTGCCTCAGGAGCCATAGGCTAAAGTGATAAAAGCATTTCCAAATAAGATTCAAGTTATTAATGCCTGATGGAAATGTTCCCTGATGCCTGAGCAGCCTCATACCACTTCTCTCCGTAGTTTCCCCAACCAGGAGAAAATATCCACCAGGACACGTGTTAAAGAATCCAGAAAAGCAATACAAACATTCCATGCATTCATGCCTAACAATCAGCTTCTTCCCCAGCATTCCTTGACATGAAGATTCCTGAATGAGGCTCATCCATAATTTATAAGTCATAAACCCAAACTACATAAGCTCAGATTAATTTGTTGGTGAACAGCCTCTGTACTTTTCTGGAAGAAAAAAAGTGGCTTACATTCAAATCAGCAAGCATGCATTGTGAGCCCACGACAAGCCGTGAATGGTGCCAGGATTGGTGGCAGAAAAATGACAGATGTTGTCCCATGTGCTTTCCATGTGCTTATGGTTTAGTCAAAGAGATAGATATACAAACAAATAACAGTGAAACATACATATGTTAATAAATAGTAAGGAACAAAACAAAGAAATAATTCTGCTCTGGAAGTGCACATCAACAGGGGGAGATTGGGAAATCTTCGTAGGGTTAGAGTCCCCTGCATTGAGACCTCAAGAATGAGGACCAGTCCCCTGCAATCATCAAATTTAAAATTTTTACCAGTTGGAGGGGTGGAAGTATCACATGGTTGTTTTAAGTTTTATTTCTCTGATTATTAACTAGTGAAGGTCAACATCTTTTCATATGTTTATATGGCCATTTGGGTTTCCTTTGTGAATTGCCCAACTTTTTATTCTATTGAATTTTAAAAAATTATTATTGATTTGTCAGTAAATATGTTGAAAAAAAATCTAAGTAAGTTTTTGAATTCTCTTTTGTTTATAGTACTCTTTGCCACAGAGATGTTTCAACTGTAATGTAGTCAGTTTTAGCAGCACTTTCTTTTATAGTGGATACCTCCTGTGTCTTATCAAAACTCCACCTATACTCTACTATGATAAAGATATTCTCTTATATTTTCTTTTCTTACTATTTCTGAAATTCTATTTTTATTAAAGTTAGCAAAACACTATATGCCAAGATATATGATGAAAAATGTTGTTAATCCTGCTAATATTCACTGTCCCTTGCATATACTTCTAAACCATTAGCTTCTCATTGTATCCTACTCCCTTAGCTAAATCAAAATCTGGTTGAATCCAAAAATTTGCCCCCATGGTGCCTTCACATGCAGAGTTGACCAATGACGAAGAAAAACACAATAATTGATAACTGGTGACTTGTCAAATATCACTGAATCCACTCGTGTTCCTCTAAAAGACCATTTCTCCTCTCTGTTTGAACATCTAACACTGCCTCCCTTTCCCTCACTTTAAAAAAATGTGGTAAAAAACACATAACATTAAATATACCATCTTAACCATTTTTAAGTGCACAGCTCAGTAGTGTTAAGTATATTCTTATTGTTGGGCAATGACTCTGTAGAAGTTTCTTACCTTGCAACACTAAAACACTGTACCCACTGAACTCTAATTCTCCCTCTCTCCAGCCCATGGTAACCACCTTGCTACATTCTGGTTCTATGATTTTGACTAATTTATTTAAATTTTTTTATATTTGACATATAATAATTATACATGTTTATGGGATATGTGATGTTTCAATATATGTGTATATTGTGTAATGATCAGATCCTTTGTTTGTGGTAATAACTTTCAAGATCCTCTTTTCTAGCTATCTTAGAAAATACAATACATTGTTATTAGCTATAGTTACCCTACTATGTAATAGAACACCAAAACTTATTCTTCCTATTTAACAGTAACTTTGTACCTGTTTACCAACCTTTCCCCATCTTCCCCATCCCACGCCCCACCCCAGCCTCTGATAAGCACTATTCTACTCCCTACTTCTATGAGATCAACTTTCCTAGATTCCATGTATAAATGAAATCGTGTGGTATTTGTCTTTCCATGCTTGGCTTATTTCACTTAACATTATGTCCTCCAGGTTTATCAATTTTGCCACAAATGATAGGATTTCCTTCCCTTTTATAGCTGAACAGTATTGCATGGTGTATATATACCACATTTTCTTTATCTATTCATCTATTAATGGACACTTAGGTTGATTCCATCTCTTGGATATTGTGTATAGTACTGCAATAAACATGGGAGTGCAGATATCTTTGACATATTGATTTCAATCCCTTTGAATATATACCCAGTAGTGAAACTGCTGGGGCATATGGTAGTTCTATTTTTAATATTTTGAGTAATCTCTATACTGTTTTCCATAATGGCTATACTAATCTACATCCCCACCAACAGTGTATAAGAGCATCCTATGCATCCTTGCCAGCATTTGTTATTTTTTGTCTTTTTGATGATAGCCATTCTAACTGGGGTGAGGTGATTGTGTTTTTAATTTGCACTTCCCTGATGATTAGTGATGTTGAACATTTTTTCATATACCTGTTGGCCATTTCTATGTCTTTTTTTAAGAAATGTCTATTCAGGTGTTTTGACTTTTTTTTTTTAGAGGCAGGGTCTTGCTATGTTGTCCAGGATGATCTCAAACTCCTGGCCTCAAGCAATCCTCCTGCCTCAGCCTCCCGAGTTGCTGGGATTACAAGTGTGAGCCCCTGTGCCCAGCTCTTTTGCTCATTTAAAAATCAGATTATTTGGTTTTTTGCTGTTGAGTTGTTTGAGTTCCTTATATATTCTGGATACTAACCCTTTATCAGATATATGGTTTGCAAATGTTTTCTCCCATTCTGCAGGTTTTCTCTTCACTCTGTTGATTGATTCCTTTGCTGTGCAGAAGATTTTTAGTTTGTTATAATCCCATTTGTCTATTTTTGCTTTGGGTGCCTGTGCTTTTGAGGTCCTGTCCAAAACGTTCCTTGCACAGACCAATGTCATGAAGTATTTCCCCTGTGTTTTCTTCTAGAAGTTTTCTAGTTTTGTGTCTTACATTTAAGTTTTTAATCTGAGTTGATTTTTGTATGAGGTGAGAGATAACAGTCTAGTTTCATTTTTCTGCATGTGGATATCCTGTTTTCCCAGCCTCATTTATTGAAAAGACTATGTTTTCCCCAGTATGTGTTCTTGGCACCTTTATTGAAAACCAGTTGGCTATAAATGCATGGAATTATTCTGAGTTCTCTATTTTGTTCCATTGGTCAATATGTCTGTTTTTATGCCCATATGCTGTTTTGGTTACTATAGTTTTGTAGCATAATTTGAAATCATGTAGGGGAATGCCTCTAGCTATGCTCTTTTTGCTCAAGATATTTTGGCTATTCGGGGTCTTTTGTGGTTTCATACAAATTTTAGGGTGGTTTTTTCTATTTGTATTATGAATTTCATTGGTATTTTGATAGGGACTGTGTTGAATCTGTAGATTGTTTTAGGTAGCATGGACATTTTAACTATATTAATTCTTTCAATCTATGAACATGGTACATTGTTCCATTTGTTTGTGTCCTCTTCAATTTCTTTCATCAGTCTTTTGTAGTTTTCATTGTACATATCTTTCACTTCCTTGGTAAAATTTATTCCTAGGTATTTTATTTCTTTTGTAGCTATTGTAAATGGGATTACTTTCTTGATTTCTTTTTTTAGCTAGTTTGTTATTGGCTTATAGAAACACTACCAATTTTTGTATGTTGATTTTCTATCCTGCAAATTTACTGAATTCATTTATTAGTTCCAATAGTTTTTGGTGGAGTCTTGGGATTTTTAAATATATATGATCATTTCATCTGCAAACAGGAACAATTTGACTTCCTCTTTTGCAATTTAGATGTCCTATATTTTCTTTCTCTTGCCTGATTGCTCTTGCTAGGACTTCCAGTACTATGCTGAATAAAAGTGGTGAAAGTGGGCATCCTTATCTTTTTCCAGATCTTACAGAAAAAGTTTTCAACTTTTCCCCAATTAGTATGATGTTAGCTGTGGGTTTGTCATATATGGCCTTCATTGGCTTGAGGTATGTTCCTTCTATACCTAATTTGTTGAGAGTTTTTATCATGAAAGGATGTTGAATTTTATTGAATGCTTTCTCTGCATTTATTGAAATAATCATATGGTTTTTGCCTTTGATTCTACTAATATGATGTATCATGTTTATTGATTTGCATATATTGAACCATCCTTGCATCCTTGGAATAAATCCCACTTGATAATGGTGAATGATCTTTTTAATGTATTGTTGGATTTGGTTTGCTAGTATTTTGTTGAGGATTTTTGCATCTGCATTCATTAGACATATTGGCCTGTAGTTTTCTTTTTTGTTGTGTTCCTGTGTGGTTTTGGCATCAGGATAATACTGGCCTCGTAGAATGAGTTTGAAAGTATTTCTTTCTCTTCAATTTTTTGGAAGAGTTTGAGAAGGATTAGTATTAGTTATTCTTTAAATGTTCAGTAGAATTCAGCAGGGAAGACATCAGATCCTGGTTTTTCTTTGATGGAAAAGTCTTTATTACTGCTTTAATCTCATTACTCATTACTGGCCTATTCAGGTTTTCTCTTTCTTCATGATTCAATCTTGGTAGGTTGTATTTATCCAAGAATTTATCTATTTCTCTATATTTTCCAATGTGTTGGTGTATGGTTGTTCATAATAGTCTCTTATGATCCTTTGTATTTCTGTGGCGTCAGTTGTAATGTTTCCTTTTTCATCTCTGATTTTATTTGTCTTCTCTCTTTTTTCTTAGTCTAGCTAAAGGTTTGTGGATTTTATTTTTGCAAGCCAACTCTTCATTCCATTGATCTTTTATATTGTTTTTGAAAATCTCTATTTCATTTATTTGTGCTCTGATCTTTGTTATTTCTTTACTTTTTCTAATTTTGACTTTAGTTTGTTCTTGATTTTTAGTCCCTAGAGGTGTGACATTAGGCTATTTATTTGAGATCTTTATGCTTTTTTGATGTAGGCATTTATTGTATAAACTTCCTTCTTAGAACTGCTTTTGCTGTATCTCATAAGTTTTGGTATGTGGTGTTTTCATTTTTGTTTGTCTCAATGAATTATTAAGTTTTATTTTTAATTTCTTCATTGACCCATTTGTTGTTCAGGGGCATATTGCTTAACTTCCATGAATTTTTACATTTTCCAACATTACTTCTGTTATTGATTTCTAGCTTTATTCCATTGTGGTCAGAAAAGATACTTGATATGATTTCAATTTTTAAAAATTTGTTAATACTTATTTTGTGACCCAAGATATGGTCTACCCTGGAGAATGTTCCATGTATTGGAACTTTAATAGAAATGTGTATTTTGAAGTTGTTTGGTGGAATATTCTGTAAATGTCTGTTAGGTTCATTTGGTCTAGACTGCAGTTTAACTCAAATGTTTCTTTGTTGATTTTCTGTCTGGATTATATGTTTATTGCTGAAAGTAAGGTGTTGAAGTCTCCTACTATTATTATATTACAGTCAATTGCTCCCTTTCAGTCTATTAATATTTGCTTTATATACTTGGGTGCCCCAATGTTGGGTGCATGTATGTTTATAATTGTTATATCTTCTTGCTGTATTGATCCTTTCATCATTATATAATGTCCTTCTTTATCTATTTTTTTTAACCATCCTTGACTTAAAGTCTATTTTATATGATATAAGTATAGCTACTCCTACTCTTTTAAGTTTCCATTTGCATGGAATATCTTTTTCTATCTCTTTATTTTCAGTCTATAAGTGTCTTTATAGGTAAAATGAGATTCTTGTAGACAGCATATAGTTGGGTCTTTTTTTAATCCACTCAGCCACTGTATGCATTTTAATTGGAGAATTTAATCCATTTACTTTCAAGGTTATTATTGATAGGTAAAGGTTTATTACTGCTGTTTTGTTACTTATTACTTGGGTTCTGGTTGTTTTGTAGATCCTTTCTTCATTTTTTCCTCTCTTATTGCCTTCCTTTTTGGTTAAGTGATTTTCACTAGTAGTATGTTTTTATTTCATGCTACTTATGTTTAGTGTATCTATTACAGGTTTTTGCTTTGTGATTACCATGAGGCTTATAAAAAAATTTTATAGTAGGTTATTTTAAACTGGTAACAACTAAACTTTGATCAAAAAGAAAAGTAATGGAAACAAATTCTACACTTTAACACCATTCCCCCCCAACATTCACATTTTAACTTTTTGATGTTTCAATTTACATTTTATATTGCCTATTTCTTAACCAATTGTACTTATCATTTAATAGTTTTGTCTTTTAGTCTACATACTTAAGATATGTGATTTACACATCACAATCATAATATTAGAGTACTCTAAATTTGTATTCTTACTTTTACCAGTGAGTTTTATACCTTCAAATGTCTTATTGTTACATATTAGCATCCTTTTCTTTCATATTGAAGAACTCCTTTTAAGCATTTCTTGTAAGACAGTTCTGTTGTTTATGAATTCCCTCAGCTTTCATTTGTCTGGAAAGTCTTTAGTTCTCCTTCATGTCTGAAGGGTAGCTATTCTGGATACACTATTCTTGGTTGACATATTTTTTCCTTCAGCACTTTGAATATATCATCCCACTGTCTCCTGGCCTGAAGGGTTTCTGCTGAGAAATCTTCTGAAAGACATACCAGGGCTTCATTGAATGTGATGCTTCTTTCTTTTCTCTTGTTGCTTTGAGTATTCTTTCTTTAATTCTTTTTTTTTGAGACAGGGTCTCACTCTGTCACCCAGGAGTGCAGTGGCCTCATCACAGCTTACTGCAACCTCAAACTCCTGGGCTCAAGCAATCCTCCTGCCTCACCCTCCCAAGTACCTGGGACTACAGACACAGGCCACCATGCCTGGCTAATTTTTCTATTTTGTAGATATGGGGTCTTGCTCTTGCTAAGGGTGGTCCTGAACTCCTGGCTTCAACCCATCTGTCTGCCCCAGCCTCCCAGAGTGCTAGCGTTACAGGCATGAGCCACTGTACCTGGCCTGTCTTTGGTTTTTGATAATTTGATTATGATGTGCTTTGGGGAATTCCTCTCTGGAGTGAATTTGATTGGTGAACTCTGAGTTTCCTGTACCTGGATGGTGTTTTCTTTCTCTAGATTTAGGAAATTTTCAGCTATTATTTTCTTAAGTGTGCTTCCTAGTCCCTTGTTTCCTTTGAGAACTTCTATTAAGTGACAGTTTATTCACTTGATGGTATCCCATAATTCTCACAGGTCTTCTTCACTCTTTTCTATTCTTTTTTCTTTTTTTCTCCTCTGATTTGGTCATTTCATATGTTCTGCATTCAAGCTCACTGATTCTTTCCTCTGATCAAGTCTGCTTTTGAAGCTCTGTAATAAGTTTTTCAGTTCAGTTATTGTATTCTTTATTTCTAGGATTTTTTCCTTTTTTAATTCTTTCTATTTCTTTGTCAAATTCTTCATTTTGTTCCTGGATTGTTTTCCAAATTTCTTTTAGTTTTCTGTGTGTGTTTTCTTGAGATTTTCTAAACTTCTTTGAGGATTATTCTGAATTATTTGTCTGACATTTCATAGATCTTCAATTCTTCTGTGTCCATTAATGGAGCTATGTTGGTTTCTTTTGGTGTTCTCATATTTCCCTGTGTTTTCACAATCCTTGCATCTTTACATTGATGCCTGTGCATTTGAGGAGACAGCCACTAATTCTTCCAGATTTTGCAGGTGTTTTTTGGTGGTGTTAGACCTTTACTACTTAATATTGGGATTTAATTGCTGGCCTGCTGTTGATTCTCATTCTGGGAAGAACTTATAGTGAGCACTGGAATCAAAACATTGCTCTGGAACTAACTCATTGACCTGCCATTGTTTCCTGGTATGGGGAAGACTTATAGTGAGCACCAGAACTTAACCACTGCACTGGAACTATATTGTTGTCCTGCCATTGTTTCCTGATCTGGGAGAGACTTCAGCAAGCACCAGAACTTAATCATTGAACTTTAGTTATTTCCAGGTCAGAGGAAGGCTCCATGTTAGCACCTGGGCTTTGTGGAAAATCTGGCCAGGGATCCAGGCCTTCCTGTAGATTGTGCCTCCTGCAGCACTACAGCACCAGGCATCTCCTGAGCATGGCATCCCCACTAATTGGAGTGCAGAGCAGCCACCAAAATTTGCACACTTGTCACAGAGATTAGTGCCTCTGATTTCTGTCCCCAATTCATCCCAGGTGGTTCAGCCCTCCTGTTACTCCCACTGGTTTTGTGTGACATGACTGGAGTAGGCTTCTCCAGAGTATTCCCAGACTGGTGGGGAGATCAAATGTCCAATTCCAATGTCCTTCTTTCACCTCAGAAACCTTGGGTCTAGAGAATTCTTTGTGAGTGGTGTTATGCTGGCTTGGGGGAGAGGGTGACATAGTCTAAAATTACTGTTCCTCTTACTGGTTGTGACTTTTCTCAATTCTGTGGGTCCAGGGGTTTTCTCTACTTTCTCCCTGAGTTCTGGTAAACCCAGGGTGGCATTGTTGTCTTTGGATAGTTTCTAAATGTACTTTGGTTACGGGGGAGTAATGCCAGGAAATCTTCTCTTCTGTCATCTTGTTGATGTCACCCTCTCTTGTCTGATTTTGACTTCTTTATATTTTTATATGACTGAAATCATACAGTATTTGTGCTTTTGAGATGGGCTTATTTCACTTAGCATGTCCTTCAGGTTTATACATGTTGTAGCATGTGACAGGATTTCCTTATTTTTTCAGGCTGCATAATATTCCATTGTGTATGTATATACCACATTTTCTTTAACCATTCATCTGTCAGTGGACATTTGGGTGGCTTCCACTTCTTGGCTATTGTGAACAATGCTGTGATAAACATGGGTGTGCAAATATCTCTTTGAGATCCTGCTTTGAATTCTTCTGGATATATACCCAAAAGTGGGATTGCTGGATCATATGGTAATTCTGTTTTCAATTTTTGAAAAGCCCCCATACTGTTTTCCATAATGGCTGCACCATTTTACATTCCCACCAATAGTGCACAAAGGTTCCAATTTCTCCACATTTTTGTCAACACTTGCTATTTTTCTATTCTTTTGATAGTGACCATCTTGATGGGTGTGAAGTGGTATCTCATTGTGGTTTTCATTTGCATTTTCCTAATGATTATTGATGTTGGACATCTTTTCATGTGCTTATTGGTCATTTTATATCTTCTTTGGTGAAATGTCTGTTCAAGTCCTTTGCCATATTTTAATTGATTTATTATTTGGTTGTTCTTGTTGTTATTGAGTTACAGATGTTTCTTTTATGTTCTGGATATTAACACCTTATCTGATTTATGTTTTGCAGTTATTTTCTCCTATTCTGCAGGTTGCCTTTTCACTTTGTTATTGTTTCCTTTGATGCTTAGAAGTTTTTAAGTTCGTCATAGTCCCTTTTGTCTATTTTTTATTTTGTTGCCTGTGTGTCTGGGGTCATATCCAATAAATCATTGCAAAATTCAATGTCCTGCAGCTTTTTTCCTGTTTTCTTCTAGGAGTTTAATAGTTTTGGGTATTATATTTAGGTATTTAATCCATTTTGAGTTAATTTTTGTATATAGTGTAAGGATCCAACTTCATTCTTTTGCATACGGATATCCAGTTTTCCTAACACCATTTGTTGAAGAGAAGAGATTGTTATTTCCCCATTGTGTAGTTTTGGCACCCTTGTCAAAAATCATTTGGTCATATATGCAGGGGTTTATTTCTTGACTGTCTATTGGGTTCCATTGGTCTATATATCTATATTTATGCCAGTACCACACTGTCTTAATTACTGTTGGCTTTGTAGTATGTTTTAAAGTCAGGAAGTGTGAGGCCTCCAACTTTGTTCTTCTTTTTCAAGATTATTTTGGCAATTCAGTGTTCCTTGAGATTCCATATGACTATTAGGATGGTTTTTCCAATTTCTGCAAAAAATGCCATTGGGATTTTGACAGAGATTGTGTTGAATCTGTAGATCACCTTGGGTAGTATGGACATTTTAACAATATTAAGTTTTCCAATTCATGAACATAGGATGTTTTGCTATTTATTTATGTCTTCTTTCATTTTCTTCAGCAATGTTTTGTGGTTTTCAGTGTACAAGTGTTTCTTCACCCCCTTGGGTAAGTGTATTTTTAATTAATACATATTTTGTCCTTTTTGATCTATAGTAAATAGGATTGTTTTCTTGATTTCCTTTTCAGATTAGTCATTGTTCATGTATGTAGGTGCAACTGATAGTTTTCAGTGTTGATTTTGTATCTTGCAACTTTGCTGAATTTATTAGTTCTATTGGGGTGTGTGTATGTCTATGTGATTGTATGTGGACTCTCTAGGGTTTTCTACATATAAGATCATGTCATTTGCAAACAGATAATTTTACATCTTTTCCAATTTTGTATGCCTTTTCTTTTTCTTGTCTAATTGCTCCGCTAGAACACCCCGTACTTTGTTGAGCAATAGTGGCAAAAGCAGACATTTTTGCCTTGTTTCCAATTTAAGAGGAAAAGCTTTCAGTCTTTCCTGTTGAGTATGATGTTAGTTGTGGGCTTTCCATATATGGCTTTTATTATGTTGAGATAGTTTCTATTTCTAGTCTGTCCAGTGTTTTTTATCATGAAAAGATGTTGAATTTTGTTGAATGCTTTTTCTGTATCAATTGAGATGATCCTGTGATTTTTGTCTTTCATTTTGTTAATGTGGTGTATTACATTGATTGATTTTTGTATGTTGAACCATCTTTGTACTTCAGTTATAAATCCACTTGGTCATGATGTATGATCTTTTAATGAGCTTTTAAAATCAGTTTGCTAGTGTTTTACTTAGGATTTTTGCATCAATATTCATCAGACATATTGGGCTGTGATTTTCTTATGTCTTTGCTTTTGGCTCTTACATGTTCTTTTAAAAGCTTCAGTGTTTTGATTTTCACATTTAGGTCTTTCATCTATCTAGTATTTATTTTGTGGGCATGATATAGGGATTAATATTATCTTTAGCTGTATGTTTTATTTATTGAATAATCCATCCTTTTCCCACCTATTTGTTGTATCATCTCTGTCATATGCCAAGGTCACGCCAAAGTGTGGGTCTGTTTCTGGGCTCTCTATTTTCTTCCACTAATTTATTTGTTTATCTCTGTACCGTTGTTATTTTTAGACTGTTTACATTATTATAACCATCAGGCTGATAAAAATCTAAAAATTAAAAAAGTCTAAATGTAGCAAGTGTGGTAGAGCATTAAACTCTTATACGGAACTAGTAGAAATACAAATTAGTACAATCACTTAGACAAACGATTTGACATTAACATGTAGGAGATTATTCCTTTTTATAGCTGAGAAGTATTCTATTGTATGAATATACCACAGTTTGTTCATGGATTTGCCTGTGGATGTATATTTGGTTTATTTCCAGGTTTTTGCTATTATGAATAAAGCTTCTCTGAAAATTTGTGTAGTGCATTCTTTTTGTAGGCATAATTTTTTGTGGGTAATTAGAGTAGAATCACTCAGTCATATAGTAAGTGTACATTTAACTTTATAAGAAACTTCCAAACTGTTTTCCAAAGTGATTGTATTATTTTAAATTCCAACTAGTAATTATAAGACTTCCAGTTTCTCCACATTCTTGACAATACTTGGCATTGTTAATATTTTTAATTTTAGTTTAGAGTGAAGTGATGTTTCATTTTGGTTTTAGTTTGTGTTTCTTTGATAACAAGTGTTGAGTATATTTTCATGTGCTATTGGACATTCATATATCTTTTTAAATGAAGTATCTGTTCAAATATTTTACCCACATTTTACTGTTATCTCCTTATTTTTGAGTTGTAAGAATTATTTAATTAGGATACAAGTTCATTGTCAGAGATATATGTATTGTGAATATTTTTTCTCAGTCTGTAGGCTTACTTTTTAATATTCTTAATGGTATCTTTTAAGGAGCAGAAATTTTAATTCTGATTTATCAATTTTTTCTTTTATGATTTGCCTATTTAAGAAATTTTTGCCAACCACAAGGTTACAAAGATTTTCTCCTGTATTTTCTTTTGGAAGTTTTATAACATGAGCTTTTACTTTTAGGTCTATGATTCCTTTCAAGGTAATTTTTGTGTATGTTGTGAGATAAGGTTCAGAGTTCATTTTTTTTTGATATGTATATCCAGTTGTTTCAGCACCATTTGTTGAAAAGGCTATCCTTTTCCCATTAAATTACAGTATGCTATAGATACATCTTTAACTTATCTCTGTCTGTCTTCAAGTGATATTATTGTGATATTATTATGGTATAAGAAACTTACAAGACAATTCTTCCATTTTCCTCCTCCCAGCCCTTCTGCTATTATTTTGAGCCGTTTTACTTCATCATATGTTACGGACTGCCCAATTCATTGGCTATTTTTGCTTATACAGTTAATTGTCTTTTAACAGTGTTTTAAAAATACCTTTGTAGGTTTTCTGGAAGGAAGTTCAGAAAGTAACTCTCCAATGGCTTCTAGTTTCCTCAAAGCAGAAGTAGAAGTGCTTTGGAGGAAGGTGATGGGGCCACTGGTGGGGTTAATAGTTTAATCAGAATAGAACTGTCTGGGCCATGTGCGGTGGCTCACACCTGTTGTCTTGGCACTTGGGGAGGCTGAGGCTGAGGCAGGAGGATCACTTGAGGCCAGGAGTTTCAGACCAGCCTGGGAAACATAGCAAGATGCTATCTCTACAAAAAATTTTTAAAAATAGCCAGGCCTGGTCCCAGCTAGGGAGGCTAAGGTAAGAGGATCCCTTGAGCCCAGGAATTCGAGGTTACGGTAAGCTGTAATTGCACCACAGCACCCCAGCCTCGGTGACAGAGTGAGACCTTGTCTCTAAAAAAATAAATAAAGAATAAAACTATCTACTACAGTGATTGAAGCTACCTAAGATTGTTGGGCCACAATGAGGGGGTCCAGTTAATGTAAAAATCCATGATATTTTTGTGGTAATTATCAGCCTAACTAAATATACAGTTCTGTGTCTCTATTTATAACCTATATCTTTAGCACAGTGCTCTAGGCCAGTGCTATCCAATATAAATATAATGTGAGCCAAAGAGTTGAACCACATATGTAATTTTAAATTTTCTAGTAGTCACATGAAAAAATTTGAAAGGATGAAATTAATTTTAAGATGTTTTATTTAATGGGGTGTATCCAAATTATATAAACATATGATCAATATAAAATTATCAATATTTTACATCCTTTTTCATACTAAATCTTTGAAATCAAGTGTGTATTTTACACTTACAGAACATCTCAATTCAGACAAATCACATTTCAAAATCTCAGTAGCCACATATAGATAGTGGCTACAGTTTTGGAAACACATCTCTGGGCAATGATTTCTTTTTCCATTCAACAGCAATGTGGCTCAGAGAGCATTTTCTTAGTTTCATGCTGAAGAGATGAGGTCGAGGCCAGAATTTGAAGTCAAGCTCCATCATGTGTATTTCTTTTCATTGAGGCCACACTCTGCAATATAATTAGATTAGACTGATATGATGAGACATAATAAATGCATCAAGTTTCCAGGTGAACTGAAAGAATTATAGAAACTAAAGGGTGGAATGTTAGTTAAATACAGCAAAAGGTGAGTCACACGCATAGAATGGAAGGTTGCTGAAAGATCTCGTATTAATAAATGGAGGCAGGTTAAGCCCTTTTATTCCTGGAGATTCTTTTTTGTTTTGTTTCTTTGCTTCTTTTAAAGATTCTTCATAATTTCCCTGGGCCCTAAAGGATGTGAACATTAACTGGCACATATAATTCCACTTTCTAGACAATACATATTTTTAGACCTAATGTTTTAAAAGGGAACATCAGGATGCTGAACCACGACCTATAAATAACGAACTATATTTTCAGATATAAAACAAAATGATCACAGCCATTGAGAGGCCTCATCTTCTTGAGTCTCTGAATGTCTTCTGTTTCTGTTTCTAGGAGAAACTTCAAAAGGAAAAAAATAGCCTCAAGGATTCAGGTAAGCATGTATCTATGGAGATAAAGAGGTTTATACACGTATCAGTCAAGGTACATATTTGTTATAGGTATCTATTGCTACATAATGAACTCCAACACTTGCTGGTTTAAAATAGCACCATTCTAATTATCTGCTCACAATTCTGGAATTTGGGCAGAGCTTGATGGGATGAGCTCATCCCTGCTCTCCATGGCATCGGCTGGCATGGCTGAATGGGGGCTGGAGGGTCAAATTCTAAGATGGCCATACTCACATGGCTGGCAGTTCCCACCCCACTGTCTGGTGACTGGGAGCTCAGCTGCGGCTGTTGGCCAAGGGCCTCAGTTCTCCAATGTGCAGCTTTTTCACATGGCTAGGTTGGGCTTTGCACAGCATGTTCAGAATTCTTGAATACAGCTGGCTTCCCTCACAGCCCATGCACCAAAGTAAAGCTTCTGACCCTTCTTAAGGTTTCTTAGTCCTAGACTTGCACAGTATCATTGTCGCAGCATTTTATTGCATAAAGCAGGTCACAGGGCCAGGCCATATGCAAAGGGGGGGACTACACAAGAGTATGAATATTGGGAAGTGTGGTTCACTGGGGGCCATCAACATAACCACCTTCCACACTAGTGAATTGTTGCCCTGGCCCATTTTTCTTCTCAATATTCTCACCCTTAAACTTCTTTTACCCTCTTAGAGTTGATAATTCTCTATACTGATGACAACCAAATTAGCACTTCAGCCTGTGGTTCCGGGCCAATACCCAAATTCCTGTATCAAAGAATTTCTCAGATATCTCTACCTGAATATCCCGCTGATACCTCCAACTCAACATTTGCAAACTGAGCTTCTGAATTCTGAACAGAAAATGTGTCTGGACCCAACCATCTGAATCACAACCATAGTGATTTCAGAAAAAGGAACTGCCTCCACTGGCCAGGTTTTCAGAACTCTCCTTATTGTTCCTGCCATCTTGGGTGGCGACAGCTGTCAAGCATGGTTCATTCTAGGATTACCATAAAGCCTTTCCCCTGCGGAGGTCAAATGCAAGGAATCACAAACAATTAATTGCTTTCTCTCTGTAGTATAGAAGAAATACATGTCTGTTTTCTTCCACTCTGAGCTTCCTTGGAGTTGGTGTAGTGCAGTGTGGGCTTTGGAAACAGACTGATCTAGGCTGGAATCCCAATCTATCATTTTCTAGCTGTGCAGCCTGAAAAAGTTTCTTAATCTCTCTGAGCTTCAATTTTTTTAAACATTGACAACTCAAGAATATTGACAACTATCTCACTGGATTGTTGTGAGAATTAAACAAGATGCATAAAGTGCCCAATTCAGCATCTGGTACACCGTGCAGAAACTTACTCATTTTTGTTTCCAGTGCCTAGACACAGGGTTGAATGAATGTATCCTTGCCCTCATTTCCCAGTAGAAAACGCTGACAGTGCAGGGTCCAGCTGTTTCACATCACCCTTAGGCAGGCCCACCATGTCTTGCCACGAGTTGTGCATGCTTGAGTATGGTTTTTAGGCAGATTCTCTCTTCTTTCTGTTTACATGATAAGCATGTTGCAAGCAAGCAGCAGTCTCTGGCTCCTATGGCATCTTCTCTCAGTTGCCATGCTCTCTGACTCTGTGCAGGGGATGCAGCTGGATGGCCAGTGCCCGCTAAGTCAGCATTAAGGTTGGATCTCAATCCAAGTTCAGCCTAGCTCCCCAGCATTGCTTTATAACTTCCTCACCAAGCCAGCAGAGCCTGTACCTCAAAATCTCAATCCTAATTGCTGTCTGTCTGACCTCATCCCATGTGGCCACCACCTATCTCCTTCTGCTGCTGGAGAAGCTTCCAAATGTGATAGCAAGTAAGTGTGTAGGGCCATCCCAGCCTCTTACTGGAGATCAGCATCCCAGATTCAGACAGGCGTGGATCCAGGCATAGCAAAGGCTGTGGGAAGCCTGCTTTTTCCTCTACTCTTGTGTTATTCTATTTTTTTAAAGAGTTTGCAGGGGTTTAAAAACATACTGTAGATTAACAACACCGATAGGCTAAATATAACACAGTGGTTGAGAAGACAGGCTTTAACTAGATTTAAATTTAGCCCTACAATTTACCAGTTGTGTGACTCAAATCTTAAATCTATTTTTACATCTAAAAATGAGAATGATAGTATTCTAGATCACAGGGTTTGCATTATTTGGTTGTGAGTAAAGCAACCTGACTTAAGTGGCTTAAACAAAAAGAAGTATAGTTTCTCTCACTTCTCGAGAGCTCTGAAGTGGTGGCTAATTATGTTGGTTCAGTGCTTCAATGCTATCTCCCAGTTTTCATGGCTTTTCCCTCTTCCTTATTGTGTCATGACTGCAAGATGGCTGCTACAGCTCCAGATACCACATTTATATTCAAAGCAACCATATCTTATCAAAAAACAGGATTCTCTGTAGTCTCTGTGTTGGACTTCCTGTTAGATCCTGTTAGCCAGAACCAGAGCATGAGGTGACTCTCATAGCAAGGAGCTAAGAAATTGGGGAATAGGGTTGTTATTGTTGGCTTAGACCAACCAGAATTTATATCGTGGGCTGGGAACACTGCAGCTCAGAAAAAACCCAGGGTTTTGTTACCAAGTAAGAGGTAGGTTATGGCTAAAGTGTAGGTAACCACTGAGGGTTTGGTTTGACACAGGGCTATAGTAAGTATAAATTTAATAATATTTGTAAAGTTCTTAGCACAGTGCTGAACTTCTAAATAATGTTTAATAAACTATAGCCATTATTATCAATAAAACTTATAGATTGCCAAATTCATTGTCCATGCCCTACAGGTAAGTATTTTTAAATATAGTACTTACAAAATTATAAAATCAATAGAACTCAGCTCTACTGATTTCTCAAATAGTACACTCCACCCTCAGTAGCTCAGAATCTGCTTTCTTTTTTGCTTCCATGGCACAAGTATTCCTTAAGTACCAACTCTGTGCCAGGTACAAATACAGATATAAGTGACAAGCCTTCTCCCTGACCCTATGGGAACTCTAGGCCTTACAAATTTAATTTCTATGCCATTTATGCTCATGTTTCCCCTGCTGGAGCCCCAGGCCCAAGCTCCTGTCAATGCATGGAGCTGCCTCTTTTTCCACAAAATCAGAAACCAGGAAGATTGATTGAGCATAGCACAATAAACTGTGGTCAAGCTTACAACTTCATTTTGGGGTTTTGAGATCACTTGAATGTAAAAATTATTGCAAATGAAGTAGACATCAGAAAAGCTACTAGGGGACTCTTCCCAAAGCCCACACATCTTGGGGCACTAAACCAAGAGTTCCCTGGATTCTGCCATCTCATCATTACTGCCATCAGATATTTACTGAGTGCAGGCTATGTGCGAGCTGACCCTCCTGTGTTGAACCCAAGAACACTTTACATTTGTAGGGCTATTTCAAAGCCTGTCCTCATTTTCAACAGCATTAAAGTTCTCAAGGCAGGCATCATTATGCTCAATTTATTAATAAAAGTGCTAGGACCCATAAAGGGGTCTGTTCATAGCTCCAGGCAATTTGTACACATTCTCTCATTTAATCCTCACACACTCACAGGTAGGTAAAATTACTGCCATTTACAGATGAGAAGTCTGTGGCCCAGAGAGGGTGATTTACCTAAGGTCACACAGAGAGTCAATGGCAAAGCCACAGCTAGAACCTAAGCCTCCAATTTCCAATCCCAAATACTTCCTCCTAGGTCATGTGGTTCCTTACTACATGCATTCTTTGGAATAAGGTACCTATGATAAATCTTTTTATGCAGTCTGAGTAAAAATTTTACAGAGAAAAATATTACTTAAGCTATAATTGTCTATGGATTTCAATTGCCTGTATTTTCTATAATTGCATTTACAGAAATTACAAAATTGCATATCTGCCATATCTGTGCAATAATTGTATTTTTTTCCTTTCCTTTCTCCCTGCCAACTCACACTCCTACCCTCACCATCACCATCATTTTGTGCTCCTTTTTGCCACAAGAGAGAAGGCTATTAGAGGTAGTGTTAAAACAAGCTTAACAAAATTATTGCAAAGAATCACTGGAGCAATGTCAGCATTAGTCCCAAGGGCTGGCCACCTCATCTCAACTTGCTCCCCAGGGAGAGATTCTGCAAATATAATATCAAGAACACATTAGGAAGAATATTGTGAAGAAAGAGGTAATGAATCAGGATAGAAACAGAAAATAGGCTGAACAATGGCCAAGAGTCAAAATCCTAAATCAGATAAATATTAGGGAAAAGTGAAACAAAACACATCCCAAAATGGACACGAAAGAGACCTGTTTCCTTTCACCTTGCCTTTGATGTAGAGATTGCAAAACAGGAGTGTGACCTCCCTTGGAGCTCACAAAGCCCTCTGCTTGGGAGGCCCTAGAGGGCTAGAGGAGCCAGTAGAGTGTGGAGGGAGGGATGAAAAATAATTTACTAAAAATTTACTAAAGTTCCAGCCACTTAATAAGCATTAATTTATAGAATCTTTAAATAATCCTTCAAGGCTAGTATAATTAACCAAACGTTACAGATGCAGAAACTGAGGCTCTTACAGTCCTAACAATTTGCTCAATACTGTAAGTGGTGGAAGGGGATTCAAATCTGGTTTGAGCCTAAGACAGGTCTCTGAATGGCTGCAATTTATAGACTCGTTCGTGCAATTGATGTTTGGATCTAAGGATAGGACTTTACATCAATCCCTCCTATTTCGTGGGAGTCAGTATGTCAAGGTAATTTTGATTGGGCTTGTCAGTCATGTAGGTAACTCTACATAATAGATTTGCACCATTTACAAATTTTATAAATAACAATAAGTGTCATTAAACTAACACAACAGTGAAACACTTGACAGTTGGCACAGCACTTTGATACACAGTTGTTGGCATCTCCTTTTTTTCACACCTTATGCTAAGTTGTCACCTCCTCCTTGGTGGCTGAAAGAAATTTAAAAAGTACTTGAGTACAGCAATAGGTAGTTATAATTGCTACAATCCAAATTCACTGTGTTCTATGTGCGACTGAATTGTTATGACCTACCTTGATCTGACCAAATTGCAAGCGTGGCCTCTTTCCACAGCTAGTGCATTAGGAAAACTGAAAGGAAACCCCTGTGCCAGGTCATTCCTGATGGATTTCTGAAATTATATCTTGCACACCATCTCATCCCATTAGAAAATTCTGCATCACGTCAACATCATGTTAGAAAAACAGGGCTTACCTTAGCTAAGTCAATACACAACAGAAATATCCAGCAGGTATGCTAATACTCTACAGCCTCACATGGAAGTTCTTTCCCTGTTGACACCTGAGTCTAAGAGTTCTTGCAAGAAAAATCAGTATTGCTACCCCTGAATGTCCTAGTCTCCCTGTGACTGTGAGTGTCCTTCAGTCTTTCTGGAAAGCAGAGCCACACAGCACCATCTTTGTTTCTTCCCAGGATAGTGCTTATCTCTACCTCAGGCAGGTAGGCTCCTGCTGTACCTTTCTGGAGAGCCAGCGATGGAGCAGACCTGTGAACCAAGAGGACTTTGGGAAGAATCAAAAAGAAGCCAGAAAGCACAGCCACAGCCAAGAACCCTATTTTTTGGTGTGTGTGGGAGGAAGATGGGAAACAGTATATAGTGACCAATAGGATTCTTAGTTTGGAAGAGACTGAGGCAAATTAGACCTGTGTATTTGGGTGAAGTATGATAAACTGAGCATCAAAGACTGTGCAAAGGGACGTGGTTGCTTAGCTTATTCCACTACCAGTGATCTGCCTGTTTGTTCATTCACATATTCACCCACTCATCTACACACTCATTCCTCCGTCCGTTCTCCCCCTTCACTGATTCTGTGATCGTGATTGCATACCTACCGTATCCTAGACAGAAGGCAGGGAAAGAACCAAGGATGGGAGTACACTCTTCCTGCTTCATGGTGAGAGTTCAGTGAAACGATGAAGGGTTCATCTTCTAGGTGTTTCTTTTCCCTTTTCTCTCTCCTACATAGACCCTGGCAAATATTTTACTTCTTATAATTTGCCCGAGCTTTACTCATCCACTATCCAGAGCTTTGAAAACACTATTCATAGTACCATTTAAAAAATAATGATAATGAAAATAGGTAACACTTACTTTTATACATTAAGCAATGTTCTAACCATTTTAAATTATTTTATGTATACATCATAAGAGTATGATAAGGCAGGCACTATTAATATGCTCATTTTTCAGATGAGAAAGCCAAGGCATAGAGAAGTAAAGCAACTTGTCCGGCGTCGCATGGATAATATGAGAGAGAGCTGGGATTTCAACTGGAAACTGTTGAAAACCTGTTTGGTATTAATGCCCTTCTTCTCTACTTAGGAGCTTAGAAGTATTACCGGAGAATCTGATTCTACAGGCGAAATGCAGTACACATCCTAAAAGATGCATTTCTAAGTGACTTCTTTACTAATCAAAGCATGTGAGAACAAACTGGATGTGTGCGTACTAGACATGCTTTTTAAATGATTTTACTCTGAATTACATCACGCTTTGAAGATCAGCATAGGAGGTGAAGGAAGAACAAATATCCACTGGGAACACCCTCTGAGGGCCAGGAGTTCACCGGATGCTGCATATGCATCTTCTGTCATGGTCCTGGAGGCTTATGAGTCAGTTATCACTATGTATATTTTCAGGGAAAGCAAATGAAGCCCAGTGAGAGTAAGAAAAATGTTAAAATCACACCACTAATAAGCGATGGGTTCAAGATTCAACCAGTGCACCTAACACACAGTCTTGAATAAATATTTATTGAGCAATAAATAAGTGAATAAATAAAATGAAGAAATCAAGAAAGCAGGTGGATAGACTTGTCTAAACCCAAAGTTCATGCTTTATCCTCTGTACTGGTGGTTTTAAAATTGTGTGCCACAAAGTTTCACATGAGGAGGGATAGCATGGAGTGGTTGCCTGGTAAAGTGAAGCCCCAGGTTTTCTATCCCTGCTCCAACCTGAGCATCTCTGCTTCTATTTGTGTTAAGCATTGGGCTTTTGCATGAGATTTCATTTGAAGAAGAGGACCTTCTTCTAGAAAGTGTTTTATAACTCCTGCCCTGTACCATGTTGCCTCCTAAGAATGCATAAAATCTATGAAGTTGCTAAGTTTAATAAAGACATATATTAACACAAAGTTGGAATTTATACTAGTGTCTGAATCCCAGTAACAGACCCCATATCCTGGTAATCTAAAGACAGCTGTTTATAATACCTGGCATGCTGTCCAGGCAGTTGACGTAGACAAACCTTCCCTCCAGGGCATTATGGCTGGCCGCCCAGACTACAACCTCAAACTGTCTAGGTTCAGCCCTGACTTTGCCATTACCTGGTGGTGAGATCTTCAGTAAGTGGTTTGATCTCTCTGTGCTTTATTTTCCTCATCTGTAAAATGTGATGTCTCCCTAATAGGGTAGAGAAACTTTGTGTTCAATTCATATGGATGGATTCACTGTAACCAAGTGTACTTAGTTTCCTTAATCCCACTCAACAAATGTGGTTGCCCTGGAGTCATCAGGGTGACACAGTAAGAGGCATATCAGTCTTGCTTGCTATATGTTAGGAGAATTTGCAGCTTACCCTGACAGCTCCTGTTTTGCGGCAGTGGGTGATGGGGTACTAGTGTGTCGCTGTCCAAGGTCCTGAATTATTAATGGTCCCACAGTGGCTTTTAAATACATAGTAAGAAATATCTATTTGTAAAGGTAACACTATCTGCTGTAACAGGTAACCCCCCCAAAATCTGAATACTTAACATGTTACAAGATTTTTTTCTCATTCTCATACAGGATAATTGGTGTTGGGGGTGGGGAGGGGAGGTGGTAAGGGTTTGTTCCACATAGCCATTCAGGGATTCATGTTGATGAAGACTGCCATCTTCAACATAGTTTTCATGGTAGTTCTAGGCTCAGTATTTAGCCTCCAGGTGGTACACAGGAAGAGAGAGAGTGGAGGACTATGTGGCAGGTTTTTGTGGACTAGACCTAGAAGGGGCATTTATCACTTCCACTGACATGCTGTTAACTAAAAGTCAGGCACATGACCAAACCTAAGAATAAAAGAGGCTGTAGGATGTTACTTATTTGTGTGCTCACTGGTAAGTGACTAGCTAGTTTTTGTCACAAAATACTTTTTATGTTGTTACCCAATTCTCTGTCTCTCTCTCTGTCACACACACACATACCACACACACACTCTCAACACAAATATAACTAAAATATAACTTTCATTAAGTAATCCTTTGTGCGTGATACATTCTGATAGTTTCTATTCTGTTTTATTGTTTTAAAATGCTGTCTTAACCCATTAAACTGATATGAGTTTTGACCTATAGTTTGAAAAATAATACTCCAAGGCATAACTGTTTCTCCTAACCTTAGACACTGAGATATTGCCAATGAGGGGGGAAAAACTCTTCTTTTAAACCCATTTTCAAATAATTGCCATTTTCAAGAAATAAGCCATAATCAGCCATGGTTGAAATATTAAAATAAGTGTGTTAAGAAATTTACTGGCCAGGTGTGGTGGCTCATGCCTGTAATCCTAGCACTTTGGGAGGCCAAGGCAGGAGGATCACTTGAGGCCTGTAGTTTGAGACCAGCCTGAGCAATATAAAAGATCCTGTCTCTATAAAAAATAGAAAAATTAGCTGGGTGTGGTGGTGCCCAAGTGTAGTCCCAGCTACTCAGGAAGCTGAGGCAAGAGGATCTCTTGAGCCCAGAAATTCGAGGTTACAGTGAGCTATGATCGTACCACTGCACTCTGGCCTGAGTGACAGAGCAAGACCTTGTCTACAGAAAAAAAAAAAGAGAGAAAGCAAGAAACAAAGAAAAAAAGAAAGAAATTTTGTGTATTAATTAATGCAAAACTAGGAAGACTTGAGTCCAGTATGGACAATCAAGATCTTGCTGGCAAATGAGCAAAATTCTGTAGGGGTTTGAGATGGGCCAAATAAATAGCACTACTTGTTCCCATTTGAGTTTGGAACCACTGAGAAATAGTGAAGAAGAAGTAAGGCAGATGGACATTCAAATACTGGCTTTATTACTGATAAAGTTAATTCTAGAAAATGTGGCTTCCTAGTACTAAACCTCAAACAGGGCTTACCTGTCCAGCCACAGGCAGTGCTAAGCAATTGCCGGCCTCCTGAATGTAGACTGCCCCTGAAAAACTTACAGCATGTAGGAGCAAACCAGAATGCTGGGTAGACCCCAAAAGGAAGAGGGCAGTGCTGATCCCAAGTTCCTAGCCCCTTATCCCATAGTCACCACTTGTATTACTCCTCCTCCCCTGGGGAATTTGAATGAGGGGGTGGGGCCACGTGACTGATGCCTCTCCACGATGAGAAATCAGGGAAGGGGAACTTCTCCCCCATAAACACTGACAGGCAGAGGTGGCATGACTGCAGTGTCATCACTGACTGGAACCTATCAGAGTGCCATTCACTTTTCTCTGCTTTTATTTAGGTCATTAAATATGAAATGTCTGATTTCTAATCAAAAGTTTAGTTTATTATATCTCAAACAAGAAGCAGTACAATTAATCAAAGTATGCACATAAACTATCGACACAGTTTTGCCATCTTAACAGTAGCTTGTTTATGCCAGCAGCGAAGAAGCCTGGAGAGCGAGTGGTGTTGAAATTGTGAAAGGTGTTTTCCACAGCTTGTTGAGAATTGACTATTTTTCCTTGCAAGAAGTGGTCTAAAGCCTGGAAGAAGCGGTATTGAGTTGGTGCAATGTCTGGTGAATACGGTGGATGACAGAGAGTTTCCAAGTCCAGCCTCCGTAGTTTGAGCAGCGTTGTTTGTGCAACGTGTGGTTGAGCGTTGTCTTGCAAGAGGATTAGCCTGTCTCTATTGACCAATCTCAGCTACTTAATCACAAGCATCCTCATCATTTCGTCCAACTGGTTGCAGGAGACATCCACTGTAATCAATTGACCAGGTTTCATGAAGGTGTAGTGGATAATATCAGTGCTGGACCACCAAAAACACGCCGTTAGCTTTTTTTGATGAATATCAAAAAAATTTGGTTTTGGACTGTGTTTTGGCACTTCATCTTTATCCAACCATTGTGCCAAACACTTGCGATTGTCAAATAGAATCCATTTTTCATCACACGTAATGATATGGTGTAGAAATGGTTTGCCTTTATATCGTGACAGCAAAGAAAGGCAAGCTTTGAGACAATTTCTCTTCTGATGCTTATTTAATACATGCAGTACCCATCTATCCAGCTTCTTTACCTTGCCAATTTGTTTCAAATGGTCCAATATTGTTGGCATAGTAACGTCAAACCTTGCTGCCAAATCATGCGTAAGTTGAGAAGGATTCACTTACTACAGCTTTCAGCTCATCATTATCCACCTTGGTCTCAGGTTGCCCCCATGGCTCATTTTCAAGATTAAACTCACCAGAACAGAACTTCTCAAACCATCGACATACTGTGCATTCATTAGCCACGTCCTTCTCAAAGACTTCATTGATATTTTGAGCTGTCTGTGCTGCATTGGTTCCATGACACAACTCGTATTCGAAAATAACACGAATTTTTGACTTATCCATGATTTCACAAAAATTGCTGTGAAAAAAATTGGAAAGATAGTCACAAGCCAAACCATGCGTTTGAAAGAATAAGGACGTCCCTTCACAATTAAAATAAAACAAGAAGTGTCAAAGTGAAATGTCAGAGATATCAGCTGTCAAACTTAGTACTTAAGGAAATCGGACATTTCATACTTAATAACCTAAATATTTTCTAGAAAGATGATACATGTGCAATTTGTATACCATCATAAACAAATGGAACAATGACTCTGTTTCAAAACTTACCTATCTGATTCCATAGGCTGTTGTGGTTCTATGCTATTTCTGAGAATGAGACATATCATTCCTCAAGGAAGATGAGTAGGGTACCTGCCACCCTCACTCCCCTAACCCAGGTGCTACATTTATGCCTTTCTCTCTTAGGGTTCCTCAATATCTACTGGCTTGTGATGTTGTCTCATGACTTCTGCTAACCCAAGCAATCCTTATGTTAGTATTTGGAGGTATGGTGTTCCTTCTTACCCAACTCTGCCTGTCAATGTTCCCAGCACAAGGTTTGTACATAGTAGATTCTGGAACAGTCTTCTCTCAAGATTGTCATAGAACTGAGTTCTTCTAATCATTAAGCTCAAATGTCACATCTCCAGAGAGGCCTTTCTTGACCACCCAAATGGGAGTAGCGTCAACCCAATAAATTACAGCATCAACCCTTTTATTTGTTCATAGCGTGTCTGTCATTTTCTTTTTTATTTATTTGCTTGTTTATTTTCTGGCTCCTTCCACTAGAATATACATGCTATGGGAGTAAGTTCTTTGCCTCTTATTCCCCTCTTTTCCTCCCAGTGCCTAGAAAAAGACCTGGATCATAGATAGAATTTATAAATTTTAAAATGAATGAATAAATGCATGGTGAAATTGAAATCTGTATTTCTCCAACTTCTACCCTCTTCTGGAAAGAGAGGGAATATTAGGTGAGGCCTCATGAGAAGCTGAGTTGGGCAGGGGAAGAGAAGGAGAGGCTTGGTAAATGCTGAATGTTTCTGTCAAAATCTGTTAATTTTGGCAGCCAATCTTGAAGAAGGACACAGCATAGTGAGCCCTGCAGCACTTGACTTTTTCTGTATTAGCTCTTCTTCAGTGATAAAGAGCAAACAACATGTTTGTTATTTAGCAGGTAATTTTTTAGGCCAGAGAGAAACAACTCTACATCATCATATCCCCAAAAGACCTAGCTGGGCAGGGGAATAGGCCCCAAAGTCTGTGGGGCTCTGACAAGTTATCCTTTTCAAACAATTTTGCCTGGCTCAGTATAGGGAGTTCAGTTTACAAAGCTGATGAAAGAGGCTTATGAAAAAGAGTCATGTCCTTGGCTTACCTATATAGCAGGAAAGCCCATTCCCAACAGGCCCGAATTGAAATGGGGGCCTGGGCTACCTTATATGGCATGTGATGCAGAAAGAGCTTCAGTGATTATTTGCCACCCTTCCCACACCTTGCCCCACTGGGGAAGGGTCTGTCTTGCATGTTGGCTCCTGGGACGTTATTATTCAGATTAGGATGATAGATAGTGAGAATAACCAGAGAAACGGGATGGACATAATGTTTTTACCTCTGAATTTCCAGAGAGTTATAGGGAAGGGGGAGATGGAGGATGGAGAAAGAAACAGGAAAGAAAAAAGCCTGCACAGGAAAAGTTTGTGAGTTTGGGGTCTTCGGAATGAGGAAGGAGAGAGTGAGAAAAGCTGCCATACAGGAGGGAAGAAGGGAGGGAGGGATAGAGAGAAAGGAAAAGCCTAAAAATTTTTCTTAAACATTTAGTTTCATCAAGACATTGTGTAAAGGCTTAAACTATTTTGACTTATTTTGGGATTATAGACTTTTGTTTCCTGAGGTGTGACTCCAAGCCAAAGGGAGGCAGTTGAGCTAATAAGATTCTGCAGAGTAAGAAGCATGGTCTGGGATTCGGTCCTGGACAGAGTACGTGATAATATTCTCAATAAATAGTTGTTAAATGAAATCTTCCTCTAGCTAGAAATTATATTTTGAGCACAGATGATCTCCATCTCTTTTTCCTCTGTATCTTAAGCTTTTTTATGCCTTAGCTCTAAAGATAAAATATTTCAGCCAACAGCAGCGTCGCCTATCTGAGACCCAAGTGGCCCTCAAGCTGGGCCACTTATGCTACTACTTGAGGCAATTTCTTATTTCTCTCTCACTAGTGATAGCTTGTACTCCAAATTTCGTAAAAGGAGGAAATCATACTGCTAAGAAGATAAAAAAAAATAAGAAAATCTGTATGTTAAGAATCCTCTGCATGCAAATGGTAGAAATCCAACTTGAAATAGAGTAGGTCAAAAAGACAATGAATTTGAAAGTATTGGGTGTCCCATGAAAGAGTTGGGAAAGTCAAGCTTCCTGCTTATCCTGGGAAACTAAAACCAGGGCAAAAATGCTGTCAGGATTCTTTCTTCCTCTCTCGTATCAGTGGTTTTCTCTGCACATCAGCTCCATTCTCCCTCATTGCAAATTGAATTTCTCTACATGGTAGAAAATGGGAGCATAGTTTGAGCTATGGCAGAGAGACTGTCTCAGTCTATTTGGGCTGCTATAACAGAATACCACAGACTGGGTGACTCTAACAACAGAAATTAATTCCTCACAGTTCTGGAGGCTGAGAAGTCTGAAATCAGGCCAGCATGGTCAGGTTCTGATGCAGGCCCTCTTCCTTGTTTACAGATGGCTGTCTTCTCATGTCCTCACATTGCAGAGAGCAGAGTAGGGAGAGCAAGGGCTCATGTCTCTTCTTGTAAGGGTACTAATCCTATTCATGAGGGCTCCATATTCATGACCTAATTACTTTCTAAAGGCACCACCTCCAAATACTGTCACATTGGGAATTTAGGCTTCAACAAATGAATTGGGGGGAACACAAATATTCAGTCCATAGCAGAGACTAATATATTTGTTCTCATGTCCAAAAATCCAGGGAAGTGTCTCATTGGCCCAGCTTGGGTCAGGTTCATCCCTATAAACCAAATAATTATGGCAAGGTGTGGGTCCTCAAAGAATAGAGTAGCTCCTCCATATGAGGGGAGATGAGGGAGGAGCAGACCCCTGAGAAAGGGAACTACTCAGCCCAAAAGCAGGGGAACATGTGGGCAGGTGACGCAACAGATGTTCATCGCGGGGGTGAGGACAGAAAGAGACTGTGAGTGAAAGGGAAGGAAGGCCTACACCTCGTCCAGGCTCCTGCTTCACAGACGGAGAAACCAAGGCCCATGGAGGTAGATCAAAAGAGATGAGACTTCTGTCTTGTCATCAGGGGACCATGTGTCTTGATGAAACATACCAGAATATTAAAGAATTTCATTCAAACACTCACCAAAAATAGTAGCATTCATTAGGAGGGAGAGGACAAGAGGACCATGAGAGTTGGGAGAAAGTAAACCCTCACCAATTCACCTTCTGGTATCTGAATGGTAAGATGAAGTTAAGTTCCTTCAAAAATGTGGTTCTCTGAATTTTCATGAGCCCAAGAGTCACCCGGGGAGCATGTTAAAAGATGAGAATTCTTGGACTGATTTCTCATCAGAAACCATGGAGGCAAGAAGGCAATGGGATGACATATTAAAAGTGCTGAAGGAAAGAAAATTTCTGGGCCCTAACCCAGGCCTACTGAATCAGAATCTGAGGGGTAGAGCCCAGCAATCTTCATCGTAACAATCTGATGCAGGGGCTCTCTAAACAAACTCTAGAGAAATACTGCTCCACAAAGAGATCTCCCCTTTCCTGAGAGTCAGCTGGCTTTTTCCATTTAATGGCAGAATTTGGTAAACTGATACCTTTATGATGAAGATGCACCAGGCTGGTCTTGAACTCCTGGCCTCAAGCAATCCTCCCACCTTGGCCTCCCAAAATGCTGGGATTACAGGCATGAGCCACAACACCCAACCATGGTTTTATTTCTAATAGTAAAATATTGGAAAGAACTAAATGGTCGATTCTAGCACAATGATTAACTAAATTATGGTATATTTATACATAGCATTAAAAATGACATAGAAAAATATGCACAACCATAACAGGATGAAAACATGGACATGGCCTAAAGTTAAGGGCTTCTTCCAATAGACCCCAAGGTGATTCATGAAATCACAGAATCTAGGTTCAAAAAGAATTTGGAGAAGAGATGCCACCAAATATGGTGGAGTAGGAAAAATGGACCTCAAGATGATTCATGAAATCATAGACTATATGTTCAAAAAAATTTGGAGGATAGATGTTACCAAAAATGGTGGCGTAGGGAGCTCCAAGAATCTGTTCCTCCACTGAAACAAATATAAAGCTAGCAAAAATTGTTAGAATCAACTATTTTGGAATTTGGGGATCTAATTAAAAGCTTACAAGAACCAGGGGAGTGCTTACTAGAGAAAAAGCTACTAAATTTCAGCAAGAAATTGTGTTGGCATCTTTGCTCACCCACCTACCATCCCCCATTCCTTAACTTGGTGGTGGCCATGGGGATGGTGGTTCATGTTTCTGGTGGTGCAGTTGCTGGTGCCAGAGAGGGCAATATAGATCTTGTTATCAATAAATTGTGGTTGGCATTTTAACCATTCTGGCAGTTCTCTGAGGGATTGGCTTAGAAGCTTGCCTTGTTTTGCCCCACTTTGAATTCTCCCAGGGCTGGAAGTCTCCTGGGAAGCATTTGTCAAAAGCAGTTAGGGTATTATACTTCTGGCATCCACCTGGGGAAAGGGGTGGAGAATGGGACAAGCAGCAGACAGCCCAAGAATCCTCAGAAATGAGGAGGCTGAGCATGAAGATACAGGAAGGAATAAGGACTTTGAAGGACTCCTGGGTATACCAGGGAATCCTGAGAGCCATGTGCAGGCTCAGCTCCGACTACATGCTCAGAAAAACCTAGAATTATTCTATGCTTGCATCTCTGGCTGATCTTTGGGCTCCAAATAAGCAGTAGGGTAAGGGTTAAGACAGAATTGTAGGTGGTGTGGCTAAGCATTGAAGTGTTCCAGCTCAGAAATAATATGCAAAGACTGTAAATACCACAAAGTATTTTTTGTTTTATTTTTGGTTCCAGGAATTTAAGGAAATATATCTCAGGTCACTGACTAACTGCTGAGATAATGCAAGGAGACTTCCATGACCGTATGTGACAAGAAATGCAGTCTTTGCAAAAGACTTTGGAAAAGTCACTGAATAAATGGATGGTTACAGCCCCAAACAAAGAACAATAGCAAATCACGGGAAGGGAAGAGAATCTGATTTCCAAATGTGTGAGCATACAAAAAATTGTGAGCATGCAAAGAAACAGAAAAGTATGGCCCATTCACAGGAAGAAAAAAAAGAAAAAGAAAAAAACTGACAGAAACTTTCCCTGGGGAAGCCCAGACATTGGGCTTACCAGATGAAGACTTTAAATCATCTGTTTTAAACATACTCAAATAACTACAAGAAACTATGGAAAAAGAACTAAAGAAAACCAGGAGAATGATGTCTCAAAAAATAGAGAATATCAATAAATGGAAAGTATAATAAGGAACCAAATAGAAATTCTGGAGCTGCAAATTACAACAGCTAAAATGAAAAATTCACTAAAGGGGTTCAACAGCAGCTTTGAGAAGGCAGAAGAAAGAATCAGTAACTTGAAGAAAGATCCATTAAAATTATCTAGTCTGAGTAGTAGAAAGAAAAAATAATGAACAAAAGTGAACAGAGTCTAAGGGAACTGTGGGACACCATCTAGCATACCAAGAAGCATCTTAGAATGAAAGGAGGGAGAGGCAGAAAAATATATTTGAAGGATTCATGGCCAAAAAAAAAAATCTCAAATTTGATGAAAGACGTGAATCTACACATCCAAGTTCAACAAACTCCAAGCAGGATAAAGACAAAGACATCCACACTGAGACATATTGTAATCAAAATGTCAAAAAACAAAGACAATTTTGAAAGTAGCAGGAGAGAAGCATCTAGTCATGTCCAAACAGTCCTCAATAAAATTAAAAGCTGATTTCTGTTCAGAAACTGTGGAGGTCAGAAGGCAATGAGATGACATATATAAAAACCTGTCAACCAAGAATTTTATGTCTGTCGGAAGTAGTCTTTAAAAATTAAAAAGAAATTAAGACATTCCCAGATAAACAAAAGTAGAGAGTTTATCGCTAGTGACCTGTCCTACAAGAAGTACTAAAGGGAGTCTTTCAGGATGAAATGAAAGGACATTAGACAGTAACTCAAAACCATGTGAAGAAATAAAGAACACCAGTAAAGGTAACTACATAGGTAAATATGAAAGTCAGTGTTATTGTATTTTTGGTTTGTAACTGCTCTTTCTTTTCCCATATGATTTAAATATAAGTGCAAAAAACAATAATTATAAATGTACATTAATAGGCACACAATGTATAAAGATGTAATTGGTGACAATAACAACATATATAGGTTCCAGGAATTTAAGGAAATTCCTTAAAGACTTCCTTAAGGAATTCTTTAAGACTTCCTAAGGAATTCCTTAAAAGACTTTCCAAAGTCTTTTGCAAAGACTGCATTTCTTGTCACATATGGTCATGGAAGTCTCCTTGCATTATCTCAGCAGTTAGCCAGTGACCTGAGATATATTTCCTTAAATTCCTGGAACCAAATATGTTTGGTTCCTGATTAAAATAGTATGTATAAATTGTGAATAAGAGCTGTTTAAAAAAAAACAGATTTAAGTACCAAGGAAGAATTCAAGGAGTGGAGCTGTACAGGAGCAGAGTTTTTGTATGCTATTGAAGTTAGTTGGTGTCAATTCAAACTAGATTGTTAGAAATTTAGCATGTTAATTCTAATCCTCAGGGTAGCCACTCAGAAAATAACTAAAAAATATATGGAAAAGGAAATGAGGTGGGAATCAAAATGGCACACAAGAGAAAAATAAGAAAAGAATTTAGAGACCCTCTGGCTCATTCTGCCAACAGATGCAAGAATTGCCTTTCACTAGAATCTGACACATAGCCTATGGGAAAAATGAGGCTCCTATGAACAGAAATTCAGTACAGTAACATGCTACTCAGGTATGTATACATAAGATTTTTACCAAAAATATAATATAAATAAATGTGAAGTATTATCTAAGTAGTAAGCATGACCTAGTAGTTCAATATGGTCTGTACACCTGCCCACAGTTGCTGCTATAAAACTAATGCCTAGTGCTACGTAGCAGGCCAGTGTTTTCCTAAGTCTGATTGGCAGAACACTCATGCCATGATGTTGGTGGGTATAACATACAAAAGGGCTGCTGTGGTCAAAAGTGCAAATGAAATGCTGAGTTAAATGGAATTCAAGAATGTCTTTACTACAGGACTCATCGGAGCATATAACACATTGTGCATGTATACTTTGAGTCCTCAGGAGGTAGTGATAACATGAATATTTCCCAAACTTTTTGGTCATGAAAAGAATCTGTTATTTTGGAGACTAGAACTTCAGGAAACATCCTTTAGGTAATGGGGCAGGAAAAAGTTAAGCAAAAAATAGAGGTATTCTATACCCCAGTTTCTTCATGACCATAGTTAGGGTGATGGCATTTAGGGTTACTGTGTGATAACCTGAGTGACATATCTGAGTGCCTGCCACATAGCAGGTGTTCAATACTTTGTAGATTTTATTATAAGATTTAAGTGCCGGAGGAGGAAGAGGTCTAATGTGGAATTTCAGAAGTTGTGCTGTGGATTGGACTCTGTAACACTCTTCTGGCACCCCTGGAAGAAAACCTATAAATATCTACTTTTAGAGTTGTGCTAAAGTTCATTTGAATGTAACCCTGTGATAGAACTTCAAGGCAAGAGGAAGCCATTCAGATTTATGCTGATTAAAATAGTATGTATAAATTATGACTAAGAGCTGTTTTAAAAAAACAGATTTAAGTACCAAGGAAGAATTCAATAGACTTTTTTTTTCCTGATTAATGTAGACTAGGGGGAACATAGACTTGAAGCCAGATAGACTTGGACTCAAATCCTTTTGCTGTCTATCACCACAGATTATGGACTTTAATAAGATATACAAAATACCTTCACAGCAACACCTAGATGACTGTTTGATTGGATATAGTCTACCCCTTGTCAACTTGGCACCCATACACACCTCCTTAAACCATACTTAATACCCAAATAAAGACAACAAAGTGATACTTCCACCTAACATGACACAACTATCTTGTGTACAACCAGTAACATGCTAATCCTCTTCCCAGGAGAGGAGGGAGATCCTCGGATGATATTAACTTTTTTCCTTTCATATCTTGTAGCTTAAATACAGTCATGTGCCACATAATGATGTTTTGGTCAATGACAGACCACATATACAATGGTGGTCCCATAAGATTATAATACCATATTTTTACTGTACCTTTTCTAGGTTTAGATATGTTTAGATACACAAATACTTACCATTGTGTTGCAATTGCCTACAGTACTCAGTACAGTAACATGCTGTAGGGTTTGTAGCATAGGAACAATAGGTGATACCACATAGCCTAGGTGTGAAGTAGGCTATGCTATTTAGGTTTGTGTAAGTGTACTCTATGATGTTCGCACAACAAAATCACCTAATGACCCATTTCTCAGAACATATCCCCAATGTTAAGTGATGCATGATTGTACTGTGACATAAAGTTAACTATTACTAATATATCTCATGTTCGATGACAAGGAGATAAGACTGAGCAACTTAACCTCTCTGAGGTCATCTTTAAAATGGGTTTATAATACCCATGCAGGGTATTGTTTGCTCATTCATTCATTCAGCAATCATTCATATCAATCAATATAAACTATGTTGTATACACATATAACATTCATGTACAACACAATCTTTGCCCTTGACTAGCAGACAAGCCGTGAGAAAAGTCTGTCGAGAGTTTGGTAGAGGGCCTGAAACAGAATAAATGCTTGAGAAATCTTAGTTGCTTTTCCCTTCTTCCTGGAATGGATAAGGCACAGCTGTGAAACAACCATAGTCATATCCTGGGTCTTTTCACTCTACCCAAAGGGACCATTCATCCTTCAGTAGAAACAGCCCCAGGACACTTCTTCAGATTCAAGGAGACCATCATGCCAAGGAATTTGGAGGCAATAAAGGCTTTCCACATTTCTGTGGATGACGGCAATGCTTTGTCTTTAAGGACAATACAGCAAGATGACTCAATGGTCTTTCTGAAGCCCCAGTATCCATGGCAACCAGACATTCCACAGACTTTGATCATAAACAGAATCATCAATTCAAATATGAGGAGACAGTCACAAGTTAAAATCTAGTTTGGTAAACTGGAGTATTTTAATATTCCCAACTACTGACATTTTCCAGAGACTTAAGTCTTAAATAAACATAAAGCAATTCAAGAGCTTCACATAATCATATATTCCATTGGTCTATGATAGAGGTCACTAAAGAATCACAAAATTCACTGTTCTAGAAATGGCAACTGCCTAATTATTCTAGTACAAGGCAATTTACCCACAGTCTGTTGGAAAATAGATTTTCCCCTCTCTATCTTTTCATTTGTAAGCACAAGGGCATAAGGAGTCAAATATTTGCCACCTTGAAACTCTTTAATTTCCACTCTTTTCTTTCTATAAATCATAAAATACATTGTGGACCTTCCATGCCTTCTGTGAAATTTCTCAGACATTTTCAATATAAGACAAAGACAAAGAGTAAAGGATGTCCGAAAAAATGGCGGTGTGATAGGGTCCTCCCACCATACCGCTCCCAGGAAAGGAGGTGAAGAACGCCAGCGGCTGCCGGCGAACACGGACCACTCACTCCAAAAACAGCATTGCGAATGACAGAGAAACAACGCCGAACGCCCAGCCCAAGAAAACAGGTACAAAATTTTCACAAAGATCGGAGGGCGCACGGAGCACAATAGAGCCCAGAGCGCGGGAGGGACGCACTCGCCAGGTCGGCGCGGCGCGACCTGCCCCCCAAGCGGTTACACGCCTCCCCATACACGCAGTCAGGGACAAGCCCAGAGTTGGGACAGAGCAGTTGCTCGGGCCGGCGAGCCCTGTGGAGAGAAGGAAGGTGCCAGAGCCAGACACAACTCGCAGCTGCAATATACAGAGACTGCCGAGGGCTGGAGAGGAACTGGGCGGGGACCGAGATTCAGCTTCCCGGGACAGTGCGCGGGAACCCGCAGGCCGGCACTGTGCCACTAGAAGTCAGCGGGACTGGGCCCAGGAGTTTATCGGAGAGCGGGACGCGCCCTTAGAGGTTGCTTACAACTACCGGCGGAGAAAAACTGCGCTCCCGGCGCGATCGGAGCCCGGCTGTGCGCCAGGCTGGCGGCGGCCGCCATCTTTACAGCCGCCCGCGCGGAGCCATGAGCCGCGTCTCTAGCTCCGCCCCGCCCCGGCCCAGGGCTCATCCGCTGGGGCGAGACAGGCTTTGCCTGTGGTGGCCAGGGACAGCGGCATCCGTGGGTTCCAGGTGGGACGAGATCCCGGAACTGTAGAGGTGGGACCTTTGAGTATTGGAAACAGTTTGCAGCTCGTCCATCTGGTTCTGCTACCCCGGCTCTGGCCTCCGACAACTCCGCTCCGTGTCGGTCCTAGTGCCCGCCCCTCAGGTCCCAGCCCTCCTGTACCCCAGAGATCGCTCATTTTGAAGGTTGCTGGCCATAGTGACTCATTTGGTATAACTGCTGGTTCCCATGACAACCAAATACCTCAAGAGCCACAGGCTGAACCAGAGCAGCTCCCCATAATCCTGCCCACTTCAATAGGGAATTTCGCGCCACCCAAGAGTGCTTCCAGCTGCCACTACTCCCCCCTCCCCGTGGGAACATCCCCCCGGTGGAGACTGCTGGGGATAGAGACGGCCACCTGCCTCGCCTTGAGGTCTAGTGGTGGAAAAGGGGTACACAATTGGAGATCCCCCTATCAACCAGTTTCACGCGGAGACACACATCAGAAGGGCAGCCACACGTGGCTAGATGAGCAACCTCTGAGCTGTGTAAAATTTTCCCAACTCAGCTCTCACACTGCAGCCAAAGGAAATTGTGTTTCTACCAGAACCACAGGAAGAGCAGGGTCAAAGTAACCCCTAGGAGCTACAAGACCCCTCCCAAATCACAGGGCTTTCGCATACCCCAACTGGGGAATCAGAGTCTGCTACGGACATAACAGAATACCTAGCTAATAGAGAGCGGAGGACTCATATTCTCAAGTACAATCCATTAGCTCAGAGCCCATGCTGGGAGGTCATTCTCACCACACTCCACTGGGAAGAGGAGAAGACCACAGGTCAGAGTTAACTCAAGATCCAACAAACTTGCTAAAATACACCTAAGGCAATACAGGCCACTTCTTCTCTCCCTGGCTTTGCCAAGGAAAAATAATTGTGGGCCTGGTGACAGGGCCATAAACTAGCTCTAACACCCCCAGCTCTCGACCAAGAGACCAGATGAGAAAAAACCAGCGAAAGAACTCAGGGAACATGAAAAATCAGAGTGAAAAGTCACCCCCAAAAGAAATTATCAGTTCCTCAGCAATGGATACCAACCCAAATGAAATGGGTAGAATGACAGAAGAGGAATTTCGTTTATGGATTATAAGAAAGCTCAATGAAATTCAGAGAAAATTGAATCCCAGCACAAAGAAACCACAAGAAAAATGCAAGAAATGATGAAAAATTCTCCAAAGAAATAGAAATATTATGGAAAAATCAAATAGAAATCCTAGAAATGAAAGAAGCATTCAAGGATCTACAAAACACAGTGGAAAGCCTTAAGAATAGGCTGGACCATGCAGAGGAAAGAATTTCAGAGCTAGAAGACAGCTTCTATGCACTAAATAAATCACCTGAAGAGAAAGAACACAAAAACAAGAGACAGGAAAAAAGCATACAAGAAATGTGGGATTATGTAAAGAGGCCAAACATAAGGATAATAGGTATCCCTGAGGGAGAGGAAGAAAATTTGCATGGGCTGGAAAATTTATTTGAAGGAATAATAGAGGAAAATTTCCATGGCTTAGCCAGAAATCTCGACATCCAAGTACAAGAAGCACACAGGACTCCTGGGAGAGTCAACGTGAAAAGGCATTCACCACGCCACATAATTATTAGACTGACCAAAGTAAACACAAAAGAGGCACTCCTCAGAGCCGTAAGACAAAAAAAGGAGGTAACCTACAAAGGGAAACCCATCAGATTAACTGCAGATTTCTCAACTGAAACCTTACAAGCCAGAAGGGAATGGGGAGACATCATCAATCTCCTAAAACAAAACAAAGGTCAACCCAGAATTCTGTATCCTGCCAAACTAAGCTTCTTATATGAGGGAGAAATTAAGACCTTTCCAGATAAGCAATCACTGATAGAATTTGCGAAATCCAGACCGGCCTTGCAAGAAATGCTTAGACCTGCATTATACACTAACCAGCGCAACAGACACCCACCTATGTAAAATTATGCAAAGGCTAAAACCCCAGAAACCAGACTCCACAATGACGCAAGAGGTAAAACAAAGATACCACCCAACAGAATAATCAGAAATTTACCCCAAATATCAATTCTCTCAATAAATGTCAATGGCTTGAACTGCCCATTGAAGAGACATAGGCTGGCTGAATGGATTAAAAAATACAAACCAAGTATCTGTTGTCTTCAGGAAACACACCTCACACACAAAGACGCATTCAGACTCAAGGTGAAAGGATGGAATACAATTTTTCAGGCTAATGGAAACCAAAAGAAATCTGGAGTAGCCATCCTCATTTCAGATGACATCAACTTTAAAGCAATAAAAGTAAAGAAGGACAAAAATGGACACTATATAGTGGTGAAGGGAAAAATTTCACAAGAGGATTTAACAATCCTAAACATTTATGCACCCAACACAGGAGCACCCAGGTACATAAAGCAAATGCTGCTAGATCTAGACAACTTAATAAGCAGGAATGCCATAATTGCAGGGGACTTCAACACCCCACTGACGGAACTGGACAGATCCTCCAAACAAAAAGTAAATAGAGAAATAAAAGACCTAAACAGGACTCTAGAACATTTGGGCCTAACAGATATCTACAGAACACTCCACCCAAATAACACTGAATATACATTCTTCTCATCAGCTCATGGAACTTTCTCTAAAATTGACCACATCCTAGGCCACAAAACAGATCTAAACAAATTCAAAAAAATAGAAATCATACCATGTATCTTTTCAGACCACAGCGGAATAAAATTAGATATCAATTCCAACAGAAACTCACATCTTCCTCCAAAAACTTGGAAACTAAACAATCTATTGATGAAGGAGTATTGGGTCAAAGAGGAGATTCAAAATGAAATCAAAAGATTCTTCGATCTAAACGATAATGGGGACACAAGTTATCAAAATCTGTGGGATACAGCAAAAGCAGTCTTGAGAGGAAAATTTATCGCCCTAAATTCCCACATCCAAAAGACAGAAAAGTCACAAATCAGTAAACTAATGAATCATCTTAAGGAAATGGAAAAGGAAGAGCAAAGCAATCCTAAAACCAGCAGAAGAAAAGAAATAACCAAAATTAGAGCAGAATTAAATGAAATCGAGAACAAAAGAACAATACAGAAGATCAATGAAACGAAAAGCTGGTTCTTGAAAGATAACAAAATAGACAGCATTGCCAGGTTGACCAGAAGCAGAAAGGAAAGGACTCTAATAAGCTCAATTAGAAATGAAAAAGGAGAAGTCACAACTGATACCATGGAAATACAAAACATCATCTTTGAATACTACAAAAAATATCTATGCCCACAAAAACAAAAACGTCGAGGAAATGGACAAATTCTTAGAAACACACTACCTCCCTAGGCTCAACCAGAAGAAACTGAATTTCTAAACAGACCAATATCAAGCACCGAAATTGAAGCAGTAATTAAAAATCTAACCACAAAAAAAGTCCCGGACCAGATGGGTTCACACCTGAATTCTACCAAGCCTACAAAGAAGAACTGGTGCCTATACTGCAGAAATTATTTGAAAATATCCAGAAGGATGGAATCCTCCCAAACTCATTCTACGAAGCCAATATCACCTTGATACCAAAGCCAGGAAAGGACACAACAAAAAAAGAAAACTACAGACCAATATCCCTATGAATATAGATGCAAAAATTCTCAATAAAATCCTTGCAAACCGAATTCAAAAGCACATCAAAAAAATAATCCATCATGATCAGGTGGGCTTATTCCCGAGATGCAGGGATGGTTCAACGTACGCAAATCTATAAATGTAATTCACCATATAAATAAAAGCAAGAACAAAGATTATATGATCCTTTCAATAGATGCAGAAAAGGCTTTTGACAAAATCCAACACCCTTTTATGATAAAAACTCTTAACAATATAGGCATAGATGGCTCATTCCTAGAAACTATTAAGCCATATACGATAAACCCACAGCCAATTCATACTGAATGGGGAAAATTGAAGGCATTCCCCCTTAAAACTGGCACCAGACAAGGGTGTCCACTATCTCCACTTCTTTTCAACATAGTGCTGGAAGTCCTGGCCACAGCAATTAGACAAGACAGAGGAATCAGGGGCGTCCAGATGGGGGCAGAAGAGGTCAAACTTTCACTATTCGCAGACGATATGATATTATACATAGAAAACCCCAAAGATTCAACCAAGAGATTACTGGAATTGATAAATGAATTCAGCAAAGTCTCAGGATACAAAATTAATACACACAAATCCATAGCCTTCATATATGCTAATAACAATCAAGCCGAGAAACAAATTAAAGATGCTATACCTTTTGCAATAGCAACAAAGAAAATTAAATATTTGGAATATATCTAACTAAGGAGATCAAAGACCTATATAGAGAGAATTATGAAACACTGAGAAAGGAAATTGCAGAGGATGTAAATAGATGGAAAACCTTACCATGCTCTTGGATAGGCAGAGTCAACATAGTAAAAATGGCTTTGCTACCTAAATTAATTTACAGAATCAATGCAATCCCTATCAAAATACCAACATCATTTTTTGCCGATCTAGAAAAAATAATTCTACGCTTCGTGTGGAACCAGAGAAGACCCCGTCTAGCCAAAGCAATCTTAAGCAAAAAGAACAAATTGGGAGGCATCTGTCTACCAGACTTCAAACTATACTACAAGGCTATAGTAACCAAAACTGCATGGTATTGGCACAAGAACAGACACGTAGACCAATGGAACAGGACTGAGAACCCAAATATAAAACCAACCTCATACACTCACCTGATCTTTGACAAATTCCAGAAAAACGTACACTGGGGAAAAGATTCCCTATTCAACAAATGGTGCTGGGAAAATTGGATGGCCATATGTAGAAGACTGAAAGTGGACCCACACCTCTCACCTCTCACAAAAATCAATTCACAATGGATAACAGATCTAAACCTAAGACATGAAACCATAAGAATTCTCGAAGAAAATGTTGGAAAAACTCTTATGGACATTGGCCTAGGCAAAGAATTTATGAAGAAGACCCCCAAAGCAATCACAGCAGCAACAAAAATAAATACATGGGACCTGATCAAATTGAAAAGCTTCTGCACAGCCAAGGAAACTATCACTAGAGTGAACAGACAACCTACAGAATGGGAGAAAATATTTGCATGCTACACCTCTGATAAAGGGCTTATAACCAGAATCTATACAGAACTTAGGAAAATCAACAAGAAAAAATCAAACAACCCTATTAAAAAATGGGCAAAGGACATGAACAAAACTTTTCCAAAGAAGACAGAATGATGGCCAGCAAACATATAAAAAAGTGCTCAACTTCTCTAATCATCAGGGAAATGCAAATCAAAACCACAATGAGATATCACTTAACTCCAGTGAGATTGGCTCATATCAAAAAATCCCCAAATAACAAATGTTGGCGGGGATGTGGACAGGTAGGAACACTCATACAGTGCTGGTGGGACTGCAAATTAGTACAACCTCTATGGAAAAGAATATGGAGATACCTCAAAGAATTAAAAGTAGAATTACCATTTGACCCAGCAATCCCACTACTGGGTATTTATCCAAAAGAAAAAAAGACATTTTATAATAAAGACATCTGCTCTCGAATGTTCATAGCAGCACAATTCACAATTGCAAAGTTGTGGAAACAACCCAGGTGCCCATCAATACACGAGTGGATCAATAAAATGTGGTATATGTATACCATGGAGTATTACTCAGCAATAAGGAACAATAGTGAATTAACACATCTGGTATTATCCTGGTCGGAGCTAGAACCCATTCTTCGAAGCGAAGTGTCACAGGATTGGAAAAACAAGCACCACTGGTACTCACCATCAAACTGGTACTAACTGATGAACACTTACATCACACAGGGCAATAACATTCATCCGAGGGCGGGCGGGCGGGAGGGGGGTGGAAGGGATGGGAAAAACTCTCACTGAATGGATGTGGGGAGCACAGTTTGGGAGATGACCACGATTGTGGCTCTGACACGGGCAGAACAGGGGCAATGTGTATGGCCAAAATGTTGTACCCCCATGATATTCTGAAATTAAAAAAATAAAAAAAATAAAAAAAAAAAAAAGACAAAGAGTAAAAGAAATCTAGAAAAATGCATATTTATGTTCTTTAGTCTATGAAATATAAACTGATCCAATTCTATTCTTCAAACTTGAAATTGCATACATGCCTAAGAAAAAAACAATGCCAATCACATTTGCCAAACCTCATGGTTTATAAAGCTGTGGGGAGTCAGAAAGATGGACATAATAAGACCTTCCAGACACAGGTCATCTAGTCATAGGTGAGAGATAAATAAAGGGCAGAAAAACAATTTTTAAAAGAGCTATAAATCCACAAATCTGCATATTACATATATATAACACTTGTAAGTATGACTATAGACAAAAACTCAGGTTTCCCAGAATTTGTCCTGGTATGGTTCTTGGTAAAAATGAATCATAGGAGAAATCTTTTTTACCAAAAAAAAAAAAATCACTTGTTCACTTAACAAATACCTACCAAGTGCCTACCGTGTACCAAGCACTGTGGTTACAGGTGTGAGACTAACACACACAGTCTCTACTGTCCAGGAGTTTACAGCCTAGTTGGGAACACATAAGTCAACAGGAAGCTCTAGAATAGTATGGCAAGTGTCATGACAGAGGTAACTCAAAGACTGTGAGAGCACCAGGAGAAACACCCAACCCAGATTTGGGCCTTGTTGAATGTGAATATCTCTAAATCGAGACCTAGAAATTAAGGAGTCAGTGAAGAGAAGGCACTACATGTTTTGAGGATGGTGTGGCGGTCATGTGTAGAAGGGAACAGTATGTGCAAAGGCCAGGAGCAACAGTGATCACAGAGGGTCAAAAGTATTGAAGATAGCTCAGTTTAGCTGGACATTGGGACACTTTTTCTCATACCAAGACAAATAGGACTACGGTTACAATTCTAAGGCCAACACCAACACTAGCTTACATCCTTGGATGGTGGGCTGGGAGAGATAGAGGGAAGGCATAGTGGTGCTAAGAGTCATGCTTGGGGTGGCCATGCCTGGAGGGACCACTGGGCCATATGTGTCACGACCATGTAAAATTGTCCTAGTCTAAAAGAACATACGTAGGAGTGATTCAAGATCCTCTGAGGGGAGCTGCTGATAAGTTTGCACCTGTTCAAACACTTTCAATTTTAAACATACTAGGCAGGCAGGATGGGACATTCACTAAAAATTGAACTGTGAAGAAAGAACACCCACTGTACATGGAGTCAGAAAAATAGTTCTACCACAGGTTCAGGCCCTGTGGACTATCACACCTGGCACATCTCATTTACATTCACTCATTCATTTATCTGAATATTTAGAGGCCTTTCTGTGTTCCATAATCTGTGGTAGGGGCTGGTAACAGAAGGATAAAATAAAGTCCTCACCCCCAAGGAACTCAGAGTCTAAAAGTGGGGAGAAACAAGCAAATATGAAGAAGATTACACTGCCCTGTAATAAATACAATGCTAAAAAGGAGTACTGGACTCCAGGGGAGTCCACAGAAGTGACTCTAACTTGGGGGAGGGGGAAAGGCAGGCTTCCTTGAGGTGATGGTGCCTGAGAGGAGCCCTAAAGGATGGGCAATGGGTAAAGAAGCAGGAAAAGGCCATTGCTGGCAGACAGAGCTGCAGTGACAAGGCACAGAGCAATGGCTCACTCAGAGGGCAGTGGGTAGTTCAGTGTGGCTAGTGCAGGGTGAGGGTGGGAGTTGGGGAAGAGAGGTTTCTGTTATAAGCAACGGCCAGACCATGAAGAGTCTTGCATGTCACATTAAAGTGTGTGCATGAGGTGGGAGAGAAAGAGGAACCCAGGATGGGCCCAGACCTCTGCATGGGTGACTGGAAGGATGGGGTCCCATTAACCAACACAAAAACACAGATTGAATGGGGAGCTAAGAGTGGCTGTGTGTAAGGTGCCTGTGAGAAATTCAAGTGAAATACTGCTGGATCATGTAGATATTTAACTCTACAGGTCAGGACTAGAAAGAGATTTAAGAGTATGCAGATGGTCACAGAAGCCACACTGGACGTGAGATTGCTCAGAGAGTACAGTACAGAATGAAAAGAAGAGGGCCATGAACAGAGGTCGAGAAAATACTTCATGGAAGCTGGAGGCAATGGACCCTACCAAAGAGACATGCAAGGAACTTAAGAGGTAGGAGGAAAACCAGGATAAGGAGGAGCCCTGAGAATCAAGAAAGAGGTTATTGTAATTTTGAGATATGTTCCTTTTATGCCTAGTTTGTTGAGGGTTTTTATCATGAAAGAGTGCTGGATTTTGTCAAATGCTTTTTCTGCATCTATTGAGATGATCATATGGTCTTTGTTTTTGCTTCTCAAAATTATAAAAGCCATATATGACAAGCCCACACCCAACATCATACTGAATGGGGAAAAGTTGAAAGCATTCCCACCAAGAACCAGAACAAGACAAGGATGCTCACTGTCACCACTTCTATTCAACATAGTGATGGAAGTCCTAGCCAGAGCAATAAGGCAAGAGAAAAAAAATAAAGACTTTCCAAATTAGGAAAGAGGAAGTTAAACTAATGCTTTTGCTGACAATATAATCTTGTATCTAGAAAACCCCAAAGACTCCACTAAGAGTCTCCTGGAATTGATAAATAAATTCAGCAAAGTCTCAGGATATAAAATCAATTTGTGCAAATCAGTAGCATTTCTATATACCAATAACAGTCAAGCTGAGAGTCAAATCAAAGACTCAATACCATTCACAATAGCTACAAAGAAAATAAAATACCTAGGAATATACTTAACCAGGGAGGTGAAAGATCTCTACAAGGAGAGCTATGAAACACTGAGGAAAGAAATTGTGGATAACACAAACAAATGGAGAAACATATCATGCTCATGGATTGGTAGAATCAACATTGTTAAAATGTCCATCCTACCCAAAGTGATTTACAGATTCAATGCAATCTCCATCAAAATACCAATGGCATATACCACAGATCTAGAAAATATAATTCTATGCTTTTTTTGGAACCAGAAAAGAGCCCAAATAGCCAAAGCAATCCTAAGCAAAAAGAACAAATCTGGAGGCCTCACTTATCTGGAGGCATCACATTAACTGACTTCAAATTATACTACAAGTAACCAAAATAGCAAGGTATGCATATGAAGGTAGACACATAGACCAATGGAACAGAATGGAGAACCTAGAAATAAAACCATATAGCTATGACCAACTGATTTTCAACAAAACAGACAAAAACATACACTGGGGAAAGGATGCCCTAATCAATAAATGATGCTGGGAAAATTGGATAGCCACATGCAGAAGAGTGAAACAGGACCCCTATCTATTGCCACTCACAAAAATCAATTCAAGATGGGTAAAAGACTTAAATGTAAGGCATGAAACCATAAGAATTCTAGAAGAAAATGTAGGAAAAACGCTTCTAGACATCGGTCTAGGCAAAGAATTTATGACTAAGACCCCAGTGGCAATTACAGCAGCAACAAAAATAAATAAATGGGACTTGATTAAATTAAAAAGCTTCTGCACAGCTAAGGTAATAATCAACAGAGCAAATAGACGATCTACAGAATGGGAGAAAATATTCACAATCTACACTTCTGTTAAAGGGCTAATAACTAGAATCTACAAAGAACCCAAACAAATCAGCAAGAAAAAAATTAACAACTTCATTAAAAAGTGGGCAAAAGACTTGAGCAGAAGTTCTTCAAAAGAAGATAGACAAATGGCCAATAAACATATGAAAAATGTTCAAGATCACTACTCAGTTCAGGGAAATGAAAATTAAAACCACAATGAGATATCACCTTACTCCTATTAGAATGGCTTTTATTAAAAAGTCCAAAAACAGTAGATGCTGGCGTGGACGCAGAGAGAAAGGAACACTTATACATTGCTGGTGGGACTGCAAATAGTACAACCCCTGTGGAAAACAGTATGGAAATTTCTCAAAGAACTGAAAGTAGATCTACCATTCAATCCAACAATCCCAGCACTGGGTATATACCCAAAGGAAAAGAAGTCATTTCATCAAAAAGACACCTGCACTCAAAGGTTTATTGTGGCAAATTCCACAATTGCAAAGATGTGGAATCAACCCAAGTGCTCATCAATTCATGAGCATATGAATTCATACCATATGTGGTATATGTATACCATGAGTACTACTCAGCTACAAGAAAAGGATGAATTAATGCCTTTTACAGCAATTTGGAAGGAACTAGAGACCATTATCCTAAGTGAAGTATCTCAAGAATGGAAAAACAAACACCAGGTGTACTCTCTAATAAATTGGAACTAACCAATGGGCACACAAGTACACAGAGGAAAGTAAAAGTCATTGGAAATCAAGCAGGGCAGAGGGGGGAGGAAGAGAAGGACAAAAACCCACCTAACGAGTACAAATGAACACTGTCTGGGTGATTGGCACACTTATAGCCCTGACTCAAGCCATGTATCAAAAACATCTGTACCCCCTTAATATTTTGAAATTTAAAAACAAAAAAGAAAGAGGTGAGTTTCAAGAAGGCAGGGAGGATTGATTACCTTGGTCAAAGGCAGCTGAGGGGCCAAGCAGGCTATGCATGGACCTTGCTCATTGGATCAAACAATTTGGAGATTGCTGCTGAATTTGGCAAGGGTGGATTCCATGGAAAGGTGGGTAGAAGCCAGGCAACAGTGATTGGTAATGGAGGGTGACACAGAGGAGCCACAGAGAATAGATACAGGTTTATAGGAAACAGGGCTAGGAAAAGAAAGCCAATTTGGTGTCTGGGGTGGAACTTAGGGTCAAAGGACAGTTCCAGGAAGGGCTGCTGGGTGGGTTGAAAGTGTACTGAGAACAGTTACACATTTAAACTGCACACAAACCTCAGTTACTTCTTATTAACACTCTCTGATAGACCCAGCAGCAGCTTGGTTTGAATGTGACAATATGACATGAGCAACAGGGAAGCTGGGATGAAGATCGAAGGAGACATCAACCTGGGAAGAAAAACAGGCAGGAGAGTAAAGGTGTTTGTTCTTTGTGGTACAGCTTTCTCCCGTCTCTGATTTACAGTTAATCCCTTTCCCATAGAACTTTGGTGTTTTTCTATCTGTTCTCCCCTTACTTGGGCTTCACACTCATTTCCTTTGTTGTGATTAGACCTAAAAAGCGGCTTCTTCAAGTGGTGGTGAGAGGCCCCAGCATTAACAGCCTGAAATCGCACAGGAATCATCAGAAACTGAAGGTGCTCCAGTCCAAAAGTCTGGCGTAGGGGAGAAAATTGGGAGGGAGAGGGAAGGGGGGCCGGGAGGGGAGAGAAGGAGAGAGAATGGAGAAGTCACTTTAAACTGCAGAGAGAGGGACAGGTGAGCACAGGAGAAAGGGGAGAGAGGAAAGGAAGGAAGAGGGAGGGGGAAGGGAGGCGGGGTAGGTCAGGTTACACCAGGGAAGTGTCTGAATTACAACAATGTTTTTAAGAAATGCAATTTTATTCCACCCAGGAATTTCTCATTTACTCAGCAAGCCTTTCTGGAGTATGCACTCTGGGCTAGGCACTGGGCTCGGAAAGACAGACCCTTAATGAGTCCCTGGACTATAGATGAGAGCAAAGACAACAGATGAGGGTGGAGAAGGAAATAGGGACCAGTTTAAAAAGGGTCCCTGTGCCATGTCAAGGATCTGGGACTGATCTTAAGGTCTAGAAGGATTTTAGACATGGGAGTATCATGACTGTCTTTACCTTTTAAAAAGATCATTCTGGAAAAAAAGAGACTGTCAGCAAATATTGAACCGTAGTTAATGACATGCATGTTTGAATTATTTAGGAAAAAGTAATTGTCTGCAATTTACTTTGAAATGCATAAAAAATAAGATTGATGGCTGAATAGCGGCACGGATGGTTGGCGAGATATAACACAAAATATAGTAAGATGGTAATGGTAACATCTAAGTGGTGGGTACATGGAAGTTCATTGTAAAATTCTCTCCACTTTCCTTATGTTTGAAAACTTTCATAATAAGATACTGGGAAATTAGATCATTCTGGCTGCTGCCTGGATACAGCTCTGGAAAGGGGCAAGGGAACCAGTTAGAAGGTTGTGTTGCAGTGAGACAACAGCTGATCATAAGGGGAAAACAGGGATAAAAAAGTTTGGATTCAAGAGATACCTAGAAAGTTAAAGCTTTGGCAACTGGATGGATGTAGAGGGAAGGAAGAGGTAAGGATAAACAACTCTGTTTTACCTGCCCTAGCTAGAAACCAAGTAAGAGTTTAGGCAAGAATAGTCAATAGATTTTGACGTGAGAAGGACTCATAAGACCCACTAAGAACTCCAAATCATTGAATTCCCCCCAGCTGGCCTCCGCATCAGATTCTCACCAGGAGACTTCTGGTGCTAGTTCTTTGCCTTCTTAGTCTGTTAGAACTCAGTGGGCTTCAGCCCTTTGGGTGACCTCATGACAGAGGACAGGGGAGAGTCATCTCTGCCCAGCATCCCTGGGGCCCCAAACCAGTCCTCAGCTTCGTCATCCTAAGAGCCCTTGGAAAGCCACTGTACCTCTTCTCTTGGCAACTTAAGTGTTCTGTTTTGTTGTGGGTTTGGTTTTTTTTAAGAATAAAATTGTTTTGGATCAGCCACTTCAAAAAGTTTCATCCACAACCAGCTTTGATTTATAATCTTCCAGTCAGAAAACAGATTTCTCTGGAAGACTCAGTCACAATAAGGCAAAAATGAGCTTTGCTCAAGGGCCACAAACTGCCTCTCCCAGGAGCAGATGCTGGTCGGCCTGATGGTTCTTTGAAAGGCAGCCTTGCTTGGTAATTCTTCCCTCCCTCCTTCTACTTGCATCTGCGCTGGCTGTAATTTTAGCTCATTTCCTGCAGCTTTGTCCTAGAGATTGTTAGCAACTCACTCCTTGTCCTTCTTCCCTCCATATGAAGGACAGTTAACAGAGGACCTGTTTTCCATTTCGGTAATTACTTTTGTGATTCATTTCTAGATTCTTGGCCCTGTCATGTCCACAAGCCATTTTAAGGTTAACGTTAAACTCCAAATCTCTTACTTCTTCAAGGCTTACAGCTTCCTGAATATTTATGAGGAATTGAACAGGACATGAGAGCCTGCTTCTCACCCCACCAAGTGGGCACCCTTGTGAAGAGACCATGCTATAGAGATGTCATTACCATTTGGTATCAGACCCTAAAGAGGAGACTCCTAGCTTTGCTTAAGGTGGGGACATGGGAGGCTAGGCTGGTAACCATCACTGTTCCTAGATAAAGCCAACACGTGCCTCTCAACACACACATAATCTGATTATGGCATTACTTTTTTTTAACACATTGACTGCCACACTAGAAAAAAAATTTTTTCCTTGGTGCCATGGTGTTTTATTATGAAAATAGAATAAAAACTTCAAAACCAAAATGATCCTTTCTAATTTAATAAAAATTTTGTTATTTTTTATTGTTTTCTGTGCGTGAATTATATTCAACTTGAAAAATAGTTCTCTTGGCTCCCAAGGTGAGGAGACGTGTGAGTTACACATGCTTCACGAGGCCCCAAGCTCAAAATTACCATGAGTTAAATACAACTCACATGGCAGTTAATGTGTTAAAAATCAGACTCCACTTGAGACCCAGGCAGTATCTACTCTTTTAGTCCTGGAGGTCTTCCCTTCACCTGATCCTTAAGCATCAGATAGGGAGTCGTGTGTAATTGAATTCAGATACTACCTCTGTCACACCCAGCTGAGCCTCAGTTTCCCCACAGCTGAAACCAGGAAGGTGTTCACTCTGGGGGTCATTTTGAGATGTCAGACCATGTGCAAATAGCACCAGCCCAGTGCCTGGGTCCTTGTCTGTGCTTAATACTCAGTGGCTGTGATTACCCAGGTGTGGAAAATGTCATTTTCCAACATGATAATAATATATGTTTCATACATCAACTGTGTAGCTGAACAACACAGAGTGTGCTTTATTTTCTTCAGTTAAAAAATGCTTTTAGTGTTTTGTTTTAATTTCCAATGTATCAATAAAATTTCAGTGATTTCAGCTACTACTGTTTTGGAGAGGGAGCTTGTTATAAAAACAGACAAAGAAATAGGCCCCTTATCTAGCATTTGCATCATCTCTGGGACTCTCCCAAGAGTCCTGTCCAAGTTTCCAGTCTCTTCTTAGTTGAGGATATTCTTGTGAATATTATCACTGCTGAGGACACTCGTAGAATATTTCACAGAACAATGGTTCCTGTGTGCTAAAGGAGGCTGTTTTGTGGATTGTGGAGGGACTTTTTTGGTTTTGTTTGCTTTGGCTTTGATCATAGTTTAAATTCTTGGGTCCCCAAGGCCACACTATCTCTGCATCCTGCTGGGCCTACTCTCCAGCAGGAACCTTAGCTCCTGTGGGCTGTGACAGGACACAGATACTCAGACCACCAGGTGACAGAAGGGGAAAATAGAGGTGTGGAACCGGGAGGGCAGGGAGAGAGAGGGCTCAGAGAAGCAAAGAATAGAATTAAAACCATTAAGATTTACTCTGTGCTAGGTACAATGCCAAGTTTTTTTAATTAACTTTCTCTTTAATTTCTTTTTCCCAACAATCCCATTACAACTTCCTTTACAGGTGGGGAAACTGACACTTAGAGAGTTTGAGTAATTTTCTCAAGGTCAGCCAGCTGGTGAGGAGCAGAGCTGAGAGTTGAACCCAGTATCTGATTGAAGAACCCCAGATCTTACCCAACATAGAGTCTCTGTTTCTCTGAGGAAGCAAACTCTCTTGAAACCTGTGGGAGGCCTGCTTTGTTGGGTCAGACTGCTTAACTGGAGCCACCTGGAGTTCTGCTGCTGCACCTGGACATAGTAGAAACTGGATTGGGTAATAAAGGGGCAGGATCATGGAACTCCCCTCAGCCTCATGGCTCTGGGGGTGGGAGGGAGCACCTGGAAGGCTCCTGCTTTTAAAGTGAGTATGAAAAGGATGGTAGAAAGGGCAGCATCTTTCCTCCTTTCACCTAACATACTTGATTCTATAAAAAATACTCTGAGCTTGAAACTGGTGCCGTGGAGAGAGATCAACCTTAGATTTAGACTTGAGGATGGGCTCTAAAGGAGGCAGGGGGGTAGGGTCTTCATCCCTAGGATGTTTGAGACTTGAAACTCAGGCGAGGGTAGAAGTTTCCAGTTTCACCATGGTGGGTCCAGGGCAGGCTCCTGCCAGGCCTGAGGCACTGAGGGAGCCAGGGCTCCTGGATGGTGCAGGCTGAGGAGGCCCTGTTTCCTAAGCGATTGGATACTTGAGGCAGGGGGCTCCTCTGTCTTTTTGGTTTTTTTTGTCTCTTTCCACTCCCTTCCATTACCACTACTATCCAGAACAGAGTTGGAAATACAGTGCTCAACAAATACCAAGAGAAAGGTTGCTCTTGTCCCTGTGATGGGGATGGGCTTTGAATGTGGAAGGCTCCTCCCATCTGACTCATGCCCAGGTATGCCCCTGGCTGAGAGGGGCCAGCAAGGCCACCAGCACTCGGCTGCCCCAGCCTTGAGCTCAGGATGGGTGTGAAACGGGTTGAGGCTGGCAGAAGCAGAACTACTGCCCTAGAGGAAAGGATTCTGGCTAGGGGGAGCTGGAGAGGGGACACACTGCTCTGAGGACCTCTGGGCCTTGCTTGGACCCCTCCTATGGGCTAGGGTTGGGTTTGACACTTGAGGATTGCATCGGCCACATTACCCAGTACCCCCCATGCCCTCGGCCCTGTGGAGAATCAGGGTGAGCATTGGTTCAGTTACTCAGCCAGCATTTGGGGGCTTGATGTGGGCCAAGATCAAAGCTCTGAATTCCCAGCCCACATGTCAGGGAGTTAGAAAGGCTGCCTCCATGGGGAGAAGGGCTGGAAAAAGTTCCCCCAGGGAAGGCTGGAACCGTTCTTCCTCTGATTCTCTCCTTAGGGCTGGTCTCTTCCCCATTTTGGGCTTCATTTTCTGCATCTATACAATGGTTGGGGGTGGGGGTGTCAGACCTCTAAGGATTATTCTGCCTGCCCTGACATTATATTATGCTGCCTCAGATAGAAGGTCCCAGGAGCAGCCAGAGTGTGGCAGTCACTTGAGGGAGGCTTGAAGCCCATCTTCGCTCTTCAGTGCCTGGGATGGTGAAGGGAGTGGGGTGGGGTGTCCTCTCCATTGAGTGAGTGGCATGCGTCTCCTCTCTACAGCAGGCCATGGCATGGTGGTGGCAGCTCCTGCTAGGTTTATGGACAGTCACGTCCACCTGGGCTGGGGACGAGCTGCTCAATGTCTGCATGAATGCCAAACACCACAAGAGAGAGCCCAGCCCAGAAGACAAGCTCTATGTGGAGGTACAGAGGCAAGACCTGGCCTGGGGGTGGAAAGGGGGCTTCTTTGGCAGATCAGGGAAGAGACACAAATGCCAAGATGATTTCTGGACCCTTTCAACCCTGATAGTTTAGTTCCTTGGGTTGGGATTTAAGCAAAGGCAGCTGGAGGGAGACTATGCCTTTTTGACACCATAAGACCCAAGTGATTCAAAGTTCTCATCTCTGAGCTGCTCTGGCCACTTGGGGAGCAGGGTCAGATGGTGATCCCAGAGGCCATTGTTGGTTCAGCATGGATTTAAATAAGCCTTCTTGCCAACGGGCCCTGGGAAAACATGACCTAAGTGACCCCTTCCCAACCCCTCAAGCAATTGCCAGGGATGTGGGAGGAGGAGCAGAGCTGGCATTTAGCCTATGAGTCCTTCCACCCAGTGCAACCCCAGATTCCCCTGGGTCTTGCTGTGGCTCCTCTCTCTGCCTGCTTTTCCCCAAAAGGCCTCTGCTGCCTAAGAGCTGAAGCCCCAGAAGTTATGTTCCTAGAGGACTACAGCAGCCTATGGCAGGGAGGTTGGTGTGCAGGTGCCTCTGCCCTTTGGGTGAATGTTGATATAGATTATCCTCCTGTACAGGGGCTTACTGGCTAAAGGCATCCCACTTGCTCAGGCCTTCTCCTAAGGGACAATTTCATTCTGCCACCCTTTTGCCCTTGACACTCACCAGCCCCTGCCTCTACTCCCTGTGCCTTCTGCTTCTTCCTCCACCTCCAGTGCATCCCCTGGAAGGACAATGCCTGCTGCACGGCCAAGACAAGCTGGGAAGCCCACCTGGATGAGTCCCCGCTCTATAACTTCAGCCTGATTCACTGTGGACTGTTGATGCCGGGCTGCCAGAAGCACTTCATCCAGGCCATCTGCTTCTACGAGTGCTCTCCGAACCTGGGGCCTTGGATCCGACCGGTGACAAGCCTGGGGTGGGAGGCAGGGGTGGGAGGTAGGGCACAGATCTGTACAATGCCCTGTTAGTAAGAGCCGGAATTTCCATCCGATCCCATGCTGGCATCTCCAGGATGCTAGGAGCAACAGGCAGTGCTGTCCCCTCCTGGACAAGAGCAGAGCCGGAGGCCCCTTGGAGAATGCTGGTGGGGAGTGATCTGGTGACAAGTGGGAGGAGGGGCTCTCACCACGGGAGGCTGGGTGTGGTTAGATGGACCTAAGTTTGAATCCCATCTTCTGTACCTACTAGCTGTGCAGCCTGGGACAAACTAACCTCTTAGCCTCATTGTTCTCACTTGTAAAATAACACCTAGAGACTTTATAAGCCATAACGTGCAGATGGTACCCGCACAAGTACCATCGCAGCTACTAGCAGTCTTCAATCCTCTGCTCTGATATTCTGTCTCTTGCTATTTGCACACCAGGCGGCCCGGACAGGGCGGGGAGAGCGAGCCGTGGACGTGCCGCTGTGCTGGGAGGACTGCCAGCAGTGGTGGGAGGACTGCCGCTGGTCGTACACCTGCCAGTCCAACTGGCACGGAGGCTGGGACTGGAGCCGGGGTGCGTGGCGGGGCCAGGGTGGGCAGGCAGGCCCCTCGGAGGCCCCGGGTGGGCGCAGGTGCCGCGTGGGGCGGTGGAGGTGAGCCGTCCACCCCCGGTGCCCGCAGGGAAGAGCCGCTGCCCAGCAAAGGCCCAGTGCCTCCTTTTCCCCCACTACTTCCCCACCCCGGCCGACCTCTGCGAGAAGGTTTGGAGCAACTCCTTCAAGGCGAGCCCCGAGCTCCGGCACAGTGGGCGGTGTCTCCAGAAGTGGTTTCAGCCTGCCCAAGGCAACCCCAACGTGGCCGTGGCCCGCCTCTTTGCCAGCCCCGCCCCGCGCTGGGAACTCTCCTACACCCTCACAGCCCTCTCTCTGCTCCTGTCAGTCCTCTGCTGAGGGCCCGTCTTCTCCCACCCACACTCCTGCACTCCCACCATCTGCGGACCAGGCCGGGCCCAGGCCACCTCCCTCCTCTGGCCCTCCCCTGACAGGAGCAGCACGGCTGGGGCGGGTGGGACGTTGAGGCTGCAGAGGCTGGTGCCCAAGCCCTGCACAGTCCTTCCCAGGCCCCTCCGCTGCTCTGCTCGGCCTTAGCCAGCCTGGGAGGCCACCAGAGACCGAGAGTGCCAAGGTGACGCGCCCCCTCCTGCCTTCAGGGATGGGGGCTGTGATGGGGCCGTCGGCCCTTCCCGTCCATGGCAGAGCTGATGGTGACAGCCCCGGGCCTCCCCTCCTGCGAGGATGCTTCCAATAAAATGGCAGTTGGCCTCTCCTCTGCTTGGCTTGCCATGTCTTTGCTCTGTGGGCGGGTATCCAAAGTGCACAAAGAGAAAGCCAGTTTGCCTGCTGCACTAAAGCCTCAAAATTAGGTTGCTACATACCTAATGCTTATTATCTTCTCAATCTGCCGTACCTCCTCACCACAACTCTCTGATGGGAGTACTTTCAACACGCCCTTTGTTTCAGTAAGTGATACAGCACACAAAAGACCCAACGCCAGGGTGAGGGATGGGGCCACCCAGACCATCAGCTTTATTTTGGGTACCCAAATTGAAGCAGCTTCCTCAGCTGCTTGCAGGGTTCCTTCTTCCTTTTAACCCCCAAATCACAACACACTGGGCTGGAACTTTGGAAACCCAAGTGCTAATCTGGTCCTTTCTACTTTCTATATGACTTTTGGCAACTCCTCTGACCTTATCGTAAGACTGTCTTGGTTTCTCTCTCTGCTAAGAGGAATGAAGTAGTTGGACCTGATGATTTAACTTACAAAAAAGAAAGAAGAGAAAGGAAAGAGGCAGCTAGGAAATAATGTATTTTCTCAGGTAGCGCCACATCCTAAAGCGAGGAGTGTCAGAAGTGAACGGGGGAAGGAGCACTGACCTTGTGCCCCTTCTGTAAGTGGACTGGCAGCCGATCGCCCACTCAGAACCTTCTGGAACCTGGAGCCAGGCAGCTTCCCAGCATTAGATGGTGCTTTCCCCACAGCCTTTTGCCAAAAAGAGGGTTCTAGCACGGCTGTCCTTGATTTGGTCGGCTTTTCTAACAACTGCTTGCTCTTCCCAGGCACTAGCAAGTCCTGCTCATCAATTAAACTCGGCCTCCACTCCTTCTGCATCCACCTCACAGGCTTGTTCACTGAGCAGAGCTTGTCTTGGGCGGTCTATTCTATTATGTTGCCTCAGATCAAACGAGCTAACACACATGTGTGGTCAGGTGGGGCACTGGAGTCAGGAGATGGATGGAGAGTCCTTCCAAGGGCTGTATTCATCATCTGCAGTAGGAGACAGATGACAGCAGCAGTGGGGACAAAGCTATTCATGGGAAGCCTGCAAGAAAGGGGCTGCAGTGGGGCCAAAGCTACTCATGGGAAACCTGCAAGAAAGGGGCTGCAGTGGGGGGCCCAAGAAAGCCTCACAAAGGGGTGAGGCTTGAGCCCTGGTAGAGGAGGGAAGCTCACCGAGAAAAGAAAGGAAAGGCTAGTCAAAAACCAGCTGAGGCCCCAAGGTATGCACTATAAAAAGCAGGACCTTCAATTGCTCTTAAATTATGGCTTCAAAAATACATACAAAATGTATTAAAATGTCTTAAGAAATGAGGACTAAATGCGGTGTCTGTGGGTGTGTACTTGATAATAAAGCTGAGGGTTTTATGACTTTTTAGAAGTGATTTTAGGCATAGAGTAGCCAAAGGAGGGTTAATTAAGGTGGACAAAGCAAGACTAGTTCTGGGAGCCCTGATCACGGTTACATTTATTAATCACTTACCACGTGCCTGGGGACTCTGCTAAGTACGTGACATATGTGTGTTAGCTCAGGTGACCTTCACAAAAGCCCTGGCAGGCACTCTTATTATCCTCATTGTTCAGATCAGGACATAAACGTAAGTCGGTTTGAAACCAGCTAAGTCTGGCCCACAGTACCAGCCCATAAGGCTTACTCTTAACAGCCTGGCCAGTAGTTGAGTGGAACTGACGTGGATTCAGGGGTTGGTGGGAGAGAGGGAGGGCTGGCTCGTGGCAGGTCATGGTCAGGAAAAAGACTGAGCTCTGTCCTTTTATGTGATTGGGAGAAGTGATGTGTTTTAAGCAGTGGAATGGAACTGTCAGATCCGCGGCTAGGTTATTCGTTTTTATCAGAGTGCTCGTGCACGTGGCTAACATACACAGGTCAAAGGATTTCTAATGCAGAGCGACAGAGCCCCAGCCAACCCACCCCTCCACTCCCAGGCCCTTACCCAGGGGCCCCCCCTTCTAACCATTTCTGGATTTAGCTATGAAAAAGTTACAAAAAGTGGCTTATCTCTTCTGCCATACATTCAGAGTTTCTGTTCTCTGTTCTGCTCACAACTTAATCTTCCAATCTTTTTAATTTTGGCAATCCACTTTTAATTTCCAAGAGATTTTTAAAAATTCCATGTTTTTCACAGCCCATTGTTTTGGTTTCATGGATGTAATATCTTCTCAATTCTCACCAAAGATCTAATTAGAATGTTTTTAAGCTTGTTTCGAGTCTCTGAATGACAGGTTTCCTCCAACATCAATCTGTTCTGCTTTCTTGATCTTATCCTGTGTGCTGCTGGTTTTCTCCAAAGCTGGTGACTTTGGCTGTCTGTCTATATTTAAGAATGAAGGGCTGAGTTGATTTTTATAGCTAGCTGGTATGGGTTTCCTCTGTGGTTGTATATGTGGGTCTTCTTTCCCCCCAGTAGCAAAGCTGCTGTGGAGTCTGTGCATGTGGGGAGGGCTTGTTGGCTGGAAGATTTTGCTTCAGAGTGTGGAAATAAATGATAACCACCCAAATGAGAACAAGCAAAGGCTAGTCATTCAGCTTGCAAGGGAGCCAGCCACCATCACTTGCATTTGGCAAAGACTCAAAGGCAGGCAGAAGAGTGGGAAAACTTTAGTGTGGACAAAAGAGAAGGCTTCAGGGGAAGCAGTAGGCAGGCTACCAGGAAGCAGGACACTCTTACATGATGGGTTACGGGCGCATATTTGGCTTTCTTCAGTTGGTCCTAAGTTGGAAGCAGGGATAAAAATTAGGGAAGCTGGCAATTATTAATCAACTCCTAGGTCTTTGGGGCTGATTGTTACAGGGGTTATTGTTTGGCTTCCTGTGCTAGTTGCCAGAGATAGTGTTCTGACTTCTACAAGTCTGACTTACAGATGGTAGGCTAACTTCTGGGTTGGTTACTATAGATAATGGGTTAGAGTTCTATTTTTATATGTGGCCTGGCCATTGTTCATCTGTATACGCAGCCTCATATACCAGAATAAGGATGGTTCTCTCTGGGATGCTAAAACCCATATGTGACAACTTCAGCACTATCCATAATTTTCATTTAATTTCTTAGAGAAGACCCCTCCAAGTTCCCCTACCCCAGGGGTTAAAGTTGAGTTGCCTGAGCTCTAGATTTTGGCACAGGACATGGGGATGGGGGGCACATGTAGACATTTCCTCTCTGCCCCCCACGCCTACCAACTCTGAGCCCAGGGCCTCTCAGAGGTTCTGCCTGGCAGATCAGCCTGTTCATCCACCCTGGCTGCCTCTTCCTCTTTCTCTGGCCTCCCTGTTCCCTTTGATGTGCTCTCATATGATTTCCAACTTCTAAATATTTGTTGAAATCACTTGTTCACTGGTGATTTTCTTCACATGCTCTTGGTAAAGGAACACTTGGAAATAAACAGTCATTTTAGTGGGATCCCAGGTCATTCATTCCACCCTCTGTAACCAGTACCTGCAGATTTTTAAAAAATCCAATTGTGTAAAGAGTACATTAAAAGAGGGCCAAATGGAAGACAAGGAGGCTAAGGGCAATGTGTAGGATGAATTTGCAGGACAGAAATTAAATCAGAAAAGCAGGTGCTAGGAGCCTAATTGGGAGAAACTTTCTAGAAGGCATGAAGCCAGGCTACAGTAGAGGCAATGGACCACAAAGGGGCAGATTCAGGAACTATTAGGAAGATAGATCCTATAGAAGTTTGGACCATATTTTTACATAAAGTGCCACAAAATAGGTATAAGATGAAATGTGGGCAAGAGAGAACTACCACAAAGGAACTGACAGCCTTGGATAACTCAACTCTGATGCTTCCATTTGGAAGAGGCGCTTCCCCTGGCCTGGATTGTACTAGGTCTTGGTGGGAGGAAGATGGTAGAGGACATTCCTTCTCCCGGATGCAACCCAGTCACATCCTCTGTGGGAACACCAAATCCTATTCAAGTCTTTCCTTGCAGAGAACTCTGGGAAGTCCTGGGTGGCAGATGACAAACAAAAACAAAATGGCCCACTGTGCGATGCCACTGGTTTAAGATCCCCTTCAAAGTAACTTTCCTCTGTAAGACCCCTTACTGAGCACAGGAGTTGCTGCAGCCTGACATTCTTACACAGGGACCTTGCTCCCAGACCACCTCTGCTGTCTGAAAAAGGAGTGCTAAGCACCCTCCATTCCTCCCCAGCCCACCCCCACTGACCTCCATAAAAATGACTGCTTCCTTAGGTATTTCCCAATATCCTATTGCTTTTGCTGTTGGAAGACCCAGATTTGGAGATTCTTTTGGTATCCCAGGCTGGCATCTTTCACATCAGATCACTTTCCTCAGCTCCAGCCCTTGAGCTTCCTGCCAACACCAACAGGTGCTCATTTTTCATTTTCCCTCCTTCCCTCTGTTTTCTTCACACCCATCCTCAGATTTACTCTCCTGTGGAATCAGAAACCACCTTTAGTAGTGCTTTGGCCACAGATGAACCAAATGGAAACATCTGGAGGAAGAGAGAGGGCATCCCAGGGAGGAAGGGCTGATGATGGGTTCTGAGATGGTGGCAGGATGTCAGCATGGAGTTGTCCATTAGACAACTGATCTACAGTGCAGGACAGAGGTTAGATCTGGACTAGAGATAAGAATCTTGAACTCACTTTCCTAGAAGTGTTACTTGGAGCTGTGGAAGTAGATGAGTTGTCTAAGAAAAATGTAGAGAGAAAAAGGAAAAGCTTGGGGAGAGTCTCTAACTCACCTTCAGCTAGGAGGTGACAGAGAATGGAGCTAGAAAAGAGACAGGGAAGTGGAAGCCAGGTGGAAAGAGGAAGAAAGAGAGCTGCATCTCCAAGGGGCCATGTCAAATTCAGAGTTGCCATCCACATGTTAATTAATTCATAAATAATCACTGAGTTCTTACTCCTGCTGGACACTGTGCTGGTCCTGGGAATTGAAAGACTGAATATACAAATGAACAATCCAGACTATTTATAAAACAGAACTCAGACCCACAACCTGGAACAACCAGTTCCAGAAGCCAAGCTACTATCCACAGTATGCAGTCCAGGAAGCCAAAGAACAACCCCTATAACAATGGACCCTAAATGATCAGGAATTGATTAATAACTGCCAGCTTCCCTATTTTTGGCACCTGCTTCCAATATAGGACCAACTGGGGAAAACCAAATATGTTCCCTAACCAATCACATGGGATGCCCTGGTTCTAGTTAGGCTGCCTACCACCTCCCTTGCCAACAGCCTCTGATCAGGGCAGACCTGAAGCCTTCCTTTTTTTCCTACTTTAAAGCTTTTCCATATTCCTGCCTGCCTTGAGTCTCCGCCAAATGCAAGTGATAGTGGCTGACTCCCTTGCAAGCTCTAATTAAATAGCCTTTTCTTGTTCTCATTCAGTTGTTCTTCATTTATTTCCACAAGATATAATAATGAATAAAGCAAACATCATTCCTGGAGCTTATATTTTAATGAGGAATACAATAAGAATGTAAGTAGACAATAAAAATTAAAGAACTACAAATAAGATGATCGTTATGAAAGAAACATACGAGGGACCCAGAAAGGGTTGAGGAGGTGCTAATTTAGATGAGATAGATATATTAAAGGAGGAGGTAGCTTGAGGAAACATTTGGAAGATTAGAGAGCATGTTTGCAGGATAAATGGAAAGTGCTAGTGGAGATGAAGTTAAAAGAAGGCAGAAGAGCTGAGGTCATGAGTTCAAGCAGGGATGGGTGACCCAGGGTTGAAAACAAAGATTGGTGGATGCAGGATACTTTTTCCATTGAGACTGGAGAAGAGAGAAAATGTTAAAAAGTGATTTCAGAAATAAAATACTTCAAATATAAACTGTGGACTTGATTAACATTGGGGCTTTGCCACCTGCTGGGAGTTTAGAAGCCCAAACCTCTGGGCAAGTAGGAGCATTCTGGCCACATTGTGCAGCTTGGGCAGCTGCTCCTCATGTCCGGCTTTCCAAATTCACAGCCCAGGCAGCTTATCTATCCTCAGCCATATGGTAACTGTAAACTTTCCAAAGGATCGAAATCCACCCAAGGGTGAGATTCAAAAAACTGAAACAGAATTATTTTCAGGATCAGGACATTTTATGAATAAAATTAAAACTAAATATTTTTATTCATTTTATGAATAAAAATAAAACTAAAATTTGGCACCAGTAATGAAAAAGCAAAAAACAAATTCATTTCTGCCTTTTCTGAGCTCTGCATCTGTCTACAGAGACAGGGACTATAGCTCCAGATCCTAGAACAGCCACTGATTGTAAAGCTGATAGAGTCAGCCCTCTGACTGCATCACACAGGAAGAACTTAGTACTTACCAGGCTGTGATTACTTCAATTCAAAGGAGAGCTTTGAGAGCAAGGATTAATTTTCCCTGGAATAGAATCTGACACCTTAGTACAGAGCCCCAGGAAGCCAGATCACAGACAAGAAAAAAGAGGCAAGCAGAAGGGGCCCATTGCTCACCAAGAGCTAAGCTTAGTTTATCTTCTGTGAACATAAGTCAAATGTGGTTCCCCTGCCCCTCCCAGAGCATCAAAATAGCCACAGGAAGACACAAAATAATACATGCTGCTATGATTTTATTATTAAGTAAGAGGTATAATATCACCAAGTTCTTAACCCATTTCCTAGCCCAGGGAGGCTTAGAGGTGGAGTAGAAATATTTGTCTTGCATGTGACTTAATAATTTTCTAAAAAATAACTGAAAAATTGACGATGTGTAAAAGTAATAAGTATGATGGAAATTTGGGTGACTATTTTCATAATTTTTATGAGAACTTTCTAAAGGCAGTAGCTATAAATAAAAGATTAATGGATTTACTAATATTTTTAAAAAGCAAGAAAAAAGGAAAGGGAAAGGGAATTTTTTTTAAAAAAACACTGTAGACAAAGTTAAAAGACAAATGAAAAATAGGAGAAAATATTTGCAACATATACATACAGATGTTAATAGTTTTAATACAAGAGTGTTTTAAAACATGAGTAAACAATTTGTATATGTAATCATTCAGAATAAAATCTAAACTCCTGCCTAGCTCTTTGACCTCAGCTCCTAAGACTCTTTCTCCTGCTTACCACTCTCTAGCAACCTGGTTCTCAAACGGACTAGGATCTTTCCCACCTTAGAACATTTTCACTTGCTTGTTTCCTATTCCTATGATGCTTTTGCCCCATATAGTTGCATACCTAGCTCTTCCTCATAATTTGGGTTTTAGTTCAAATATCACATCTTCAGAGAAGCATTCTGCAATTACCCAATGTTGAGAAGTCTCCATTCCATCATGTCTCCTTGTCTTATTTATTTATTTTTTTTGGTAGCTTATAACATCATCTGAGATTGTGTGTGTACATATATGCTGTATCTCCCTTCACTCCCATTAGAAGGCAAGTTCCATGAGGGAAGAACCTCATCTCTCTTATTTATTGCTGTATCCCCAGTATGTAGAACATTTTCTGGCACATAACAGGAGCTCAACAAATATTTTTAAGTGATTAAATGAATGAATGAAGAAAAATGAGAAAATATAGTCAATAAACATTAGCAAAGGTTTGGTTCCATGAGTAATCAAAGAAATGCAAATTAAAATAATGAGAACCTTTTTAACCAATTAAATTGGCAATGATTTTTAGAAAATATGATACTGTATACTTCTGGGGGTGTAAATCAGTCAACACTTTATGGCAGGTAAATTGGTAAAATGCATCAAAATTCAAAATTTTCAAAACCTTTTGCCCATAATTCTGCTTTCATGAAAAATCCTACAGAAATGTTATTTCTACTTCAGATTGAAATGACAAATGCATAGATCCAAGAAGCAGAATGAATCTTTAGCACAAGAAACTTGATGACAATACCAAACCATATCACAATCAAATTGCTCAAAATGTGTGATAAAGAAAAAATCTTTAAGCAGAGGGGGAAAAAAAAGATTCGATATATTCAGAGGAACAAAATTAAGGATGACAGCATATTTCTCATGGGAAATAATGCAAGTGAGAAGACAGTGGGACAACATCTTTAACGTACCAGAAGAAGAAAACTGTCAACCTATAATTCTATAACCAGAAAAAATATCTGTCATGGACTGAGTTGTGTTCCTCCAACATTCATATACTGAAGTCCTAACACCCAGTATCTTAGAATGTGACTGAATTTGGAGATAAGGCCTTTAAAGAGGTAATTAAGGTAAAATGAGGTCATATGAGTGGGCCCTAATCCAATATGACTGATGTCCTTATATGAAAAGGAGAATAGGACACAGACATAGACTGAGGGACAACTATGTGAGGATGCAGTGAGAAGATGACCATCTTCAAGCCAAGGAGAGAGGCCTCAGAGGAAACCAAACCTGCCGAACCTCAATCTTGAGATTCTAGCCTCCAGAACTATAAAAATATAATTTCTGTTGTTTAAGCTACCCACTCTGTGGTATTTTGTTATGGCAGCCCTAGTAAACTAATGCAATATCTTTAAAAAACAAAGACAAAATAAAGACTTTCTAGACATACAAAATCTAAAAAAATTCATCACTGTCAGACATGGACAATAAGAAATGTTAAACAAGCAGAAGTAAAATGATAGATTGAAAAATGGATCTACACAAAGGAATGAGAAACATTGGAAAGATGAACTACCTGGGTAGATATACAAGATGTTAAAAAATTATTTAAATCTCTCTGAAAGATTATTGACTGTTTAAACAAAATTATAACAGTGTGGTGTGGGACTTATAACACATGTAAAAGTAAAATGTATTACAACAATAGCACAATGGCTGAGATGGGAGAAATGCAAGTATATTATTGTAATATGTTCATACTATATGTGAATTGGTATAATATGACTTGAGGGCAGATTGTAATAAGTTAGAAATATATAATAAAAACACTGCAACAACAAAAAATAGTTGTAGCTAATTTTAAATGAGATAAAAATGGAATCATAAAAAATAATCCAAAAGTACCTCAAAGAATTAAAAGTAGAATTACCATTTGACCCAGCAATCCCACTACTGGGTATTTATCCAAAAGAAAAAAAGACATTTTATAATAAAGACATCTGCTCTCAAATGTTCATAGCAGCACAATTCACAATTACAAAGTTGTGGAAACAACCCAGGTGCCCATCAATACACGAGTGGATCAATAAAATGTGGTATATGTATACCATGGAGTATTACTCAGCAATAAGGAACAACAGTGAATTAACACATCTGGTATTATCCTGGTTGGAGCTAGAACCCATTCTTCGAAGCGAAGTGTCACAGGATTGGAAAAACAAGCACCACTGGTACTCACCATCAAACTGGTACTAACTGATGAACACTTACATCACACAGGGCAATAACATTCATCAGAGGGCGGGCGGGCGGGAGGGGGGTGGAAGGGATGGGAAAAACTCTCACTGAATGGATGTGGGGAGCACAGTTTGGGAGATGACCACGATTGTGGCTCTGACACGGGCAGAACAGGGGCAATGTGAATGGCCAAAGTGTTGTACCCCCATGATATTCTGAAATTAAAAAAATAAATTAAAAAAAAAAAAAATAATAATCCAAAAGAAGTGACAAAAAGAGGGAAAAGGGGATGAAGTACAGATGGGACAAATAGAAAACACATATAAAGATCTTAAATCTCACCCTATTACTAACCACATTAAATATAAATGGACAAACACTCCAATTAAAAGGAAAATATTGTCAACTTTGAGTTTAAAAAAAAAAGGAAGTGGTACCAACTATATGCTACCTACAAGAAATGTACTTTAAATATAAACACACATAAAGATTAAAAAGTAAAAGAATGGAGAGATATACCATGTTAACACTAACCAAAAGAAAGCTGGATTGGCTATATTAACATCAGATAAAGTAGATTTCAGAACAAAGAGTATTATGAGACAAAGGTCATTTCATAATTAAAAGGGTTAATTCATCATGAGAGCATAACAATCCTAACTGCTTATATACCAAATAACAGAGCTTCAAAATACATGAAGTAAAAAGTGATAGAACTGAAAAGAGAAGTAGAAAATTCATAATTTCAGTCAGAGATGCCCATGCCCATCCCCTATCTCAATAATTGGTACAACATGTGGGTAGAAAATCAGTATATAGGAGACTTGAACAAAATGATCAATGGACTTGACCTAACTGACATTTCTATAATACCCCACTCAAGAATAGAAGAATATGTATTCTTTTCAAGTACACACACAGACTATTTACCAATACAGACCATATTCTGGGCCACAAGCCAAGTCTCAATATATTTATATGGATCCAAGTCATACTAGGTTTATTCTTAGGCCACAACAGAATAAAATTAGAAATCAATAATAAAAAGATCTCTGAAAAATCTCCAAATATTTGGAAACTAAATACTGTACTTTTAAATAATTGATCAAAAAAGAAATAAAAGAAATATTAGACACAATTTTATACTAAATAAAAATAAAAACACAAAATATCAAAAATTCATGAGATGCTGCTAAAGCAGTACTTACAGGGAAATTCATAACACCAAATGTCTATATTAGAAAAGAAAAAAGTATTAAACCAATGAATTCAGCTTCTATGGTTAAAAAAAACTAATTTTTTTAAATAGAGCAAATTAAACACAAAGTAAGTAGAAGGAAGAATAAATACTAAAGATCAGAGTAGAGATCAATGAAATAGAAAACAGAAAAAACAATAGAGAAAATCAATGAGATTAAAAGCTGCCTCTTTAAAAAAAAAAAGCTGATTCTTTCACCACAAAAAATGCAGACTTTTCTTCAACACTAAGCTCCCCTGACACTATTAAAACAGGTACAAATCTTTTTATCTATCTCTATATATGCAGAAACCTACATAGATATATATGTGCATTTACTCATAATTATGCATTGCCTTCATTTCATTTAATAAAATGTATCATTATTGAAGCAATCCTGCTAATATATATGTTTTTAAAAGCTGGTTCTAAAATAAAACCACAAAATTGGCAATTCTCAAACCAGGCTAATCAGGGGGAAAAAAAAAGAAAAGAAAAACACAACCATACAACCACTATTAGGAATGAGAGAGAGAACATCACTCTAGATTCTGCAGATATTTAAATGATAATAAAGGAATATTATAAACAACCTTATGCCAATAAATTTAACAAAGTAGATGAAATGGATGAATTGTTTGAAAGACAAAAACCACCAAAGCTCATTCAAGAAGAAATAGATTATCTGAATTGCCCTATACCTATTAAAGAAACTAAAGTTGTAGTGAAAAGTATTCCTACAAAGAAAACACTAAGTCCAAATGCTTCACTGCTGAATTATAACAAACATTTAAGGAAGAAATAGTATTAATTCTGCACTAACTCTTCTAGAAATGTGAAGAGGAAGAAACACAGACTTCCCAATATATTTATTTTTAATTTAATAACCTTAATCAGCACCCTTTTACTGACACATAAAATGCAACATGAATTGTTACCTAAGGAAGGCAGAGCTCTGAAAGAACACAAGAAAAGTTGAATTTGATGAAATAGAAAGAAGATGGAGGTAGATCCTTAGCAAAGGCCCCTGCTACAAGGAAGGAGAGAAGATCCTTTTAAGGGAGAGCCACTCTCTCAGCTGCTCTCGACAGCTCACTGGCAAGAAACATTTTCTATGTTTCATCGATGTTGTACTACTATTTCCAGAGCACTACTGAAGAAAAGGTCATAACCAATGGCAATTTTTCATTACATATCACATTGTGGATCCTAGATCTCTGGTGTACTACCATTCACTGAGGATCTCCCATGTGCTGAGTTCTGTGCTGGGGATTTCCAGATGTAACATTCCTTCCCATCCTGACACCCCCTTCTGTTTTAGGAAACACCATCAAGTACAATGCATCACTGCCCAAGCCCCAGGTTTCTTTCCCAGGTCAGGAGAGGCCAGGAGCTGAGACAAGGGAGGACAAACAAATGATGACAAGACTCAGGTCAGATTCACTCATTGAGGTAACCCATGTAGCAGGTACCTCCTTTTTTCTCTCCCACAAATTATGTCTCTAATTGCCTACCAGGAAGGGAGAAACAGGCAGAGGGGAGGGCAGGGAATCCATCCGACTATCTTCACAACTGGGCCATGGGTCTAAGGTCCTCCTCATCCTGGGCTCTGCAGTTAAACTGTTTCCTCAGCCTAGTGGATGAGCTCTGGTGATCACTTCCTTCCTGCTTTCCCACTTTCTGTTCATTGCATTCTGATGAGGATTCAAGCCAATTTTTACTGCCAAAAGCCACATGGGGTTGGGAAGGAGTGATGAAAAAAATTGGTTGCCTCGCCCTTGATGTGGCTTTTGGTCTTTCAATAACAGAATAAAGCCTTATTGGCTGAAGCTTCAAAGATAGGCCATTTCCTAACTCTTTTTCTTCTCTTTTCTTCTCATAGTACCCTCTCTTTAAGGCCTCAAATACCTTGCCTGACCCTCCCTTCAGAATAATCAACCCCTATGCCCTTGTTGGGCATGAGAGTGCCATGGCTGTAGGCATATGATGACTGTCAGTGGCTTTATCTGGCCTAGCAGAACTGTCTTACCATCTCCCCATTCTGCTGGGAAGTGTGGGAGTGGGCGGGCAGCACGGGGACATGGAGTGCTGGGAGGAGAGAAGGTGGGGGGAAGGCGGGTTTTCCATTCTGAGCTGCGGTTTTTGTTTTCCAAAGGTATCTGAAATGAAAACTATTTCACTACCATGAGGATTTCTTTTTTCTTCAGACTTTCCTATCCCCAATATGGGCACCCACAAAGTCCAAATTCCCTCCTTTGGCCTATTTCTTAGAAATCAGTAATCCAGGCTACAAATAGAGACCACCCCTTTCTACCCTGGTTATAATCCAGAGCTTTCCCCCATGGTCTGGCAATGACAAGCCCCATAACTTCATGCTGAATCCGTATTTCTCTTTTGAGCACTGGACTGAAGGAGAAAGGAATATTTTAGTTCATTCTACCCTTCACCCCCAAATTTGGATTAATTAAAGGCTCTGGTCAACCAGCAATTAGTCACAAGACACCCTGCAGAGAATGGTAACATGGAGAGCAGGGAAGGGAGAGATGACTGGTTATTAGCCACCTGGACTGCTGCTCCTACTGCTTCTGCAGGAACATCCTGAACAGTGTGACCCCCAAGAGGCTGGGCCTCCTAAGGTGGCCAGCAGGGGGCTGCAGAGCTCACCTGAGTGGAGGAAGAGGGCACTGTGGAAATGAAGAAGACCACCTGATGAGAACAAACAGAGGTGGTTATAACAATGGAGTCAGCCACCACCACTTGCCCTTTGGCAGAGACTCAAAGGCAGGCAGGGGAGTGGGAGAGCCTTATAGTTGGGGGAAGAAAAGGTGGGTGAGACAGCCTCAAGTATGCTCTGATTGGAGTTTGTGGCATGGGGAAGCTGGAGGCAGGATGATTAGAAGTGGAGTAGCTTGTGCAATTGACCTGGGCAGTATATTTGGCTTTCTATGCTTGATCCTAAGTTGGAAGTGGGGCAAAGAATAAGGAAGCTGGCAGTTGTTGGCCAAGTCCTCACCCTTCTGGGACAATTGCTGCAAAGGGTGTGGTTTGGCCTCCTGGCCTGGCTGATGCAGAGGTTCTTTGTAATAGATGGTCTGGCCATCTTCCATTTGCATATTCAGCCCTCTGAGCTTCAACACCATGTTTGGCCCACCCTTCCTGTAGCTATCTAGGGGCCCCCCACCAGAGACAGACTTTGTGTCCTTGGGTCCTAGACCTCCCGTGGATGACTCCCATCATCAACTTTGTGTTAGCTGTTTATTGCTGTGTGTCTTAGTCTGTTTTGTGCTGCTAACAAAATACCTGAGACTGGGTAATTTATAATAAACAGAAACTTATTGCCTCACAGTTTTGGAGGCTGGGAAGTCTGATATCTGGTGCTGGCATCTGGTGAGAGCCTTCCTGCTGTGTCATTCCATGGCAGAAGTTGAGAGGGCAAGAGGATGAGAGAGAGAGTGTGTGTAAAAGGGGGCCAAGCTCCACCTTTTATAACAAACTCACTCCTGCAATAATGGCATTGATCCAAGGAGAGACAGTGGAATAGCCGGTCAGTGGAGCAGTCAGAACACACATAACATTTAGCCCCTGAGTCCACCATCTTATATGGCTGTGATTGTGGCACCCTAAAAAAATTATAATAGTAACATCAAAGATTACTTATCATGGGTCACCATAACAGATGTAATAATAATGAAAAAGTTTGAACTATTGTGAGAATCAACAGAAGGTGACACAGAGACATGAAGTGAGCCCATGCTGTTGGAACAATGGTGCCAATAGTCTTGTTCAACACAGGATTGCCAAAACCTTCAATTTTTAAAAAACACGATATCTGCAAAGCACAAAAAAGTGAAGTGCAATAAAACGAGGTATATGCCTGTAAAAAAGAGATCCAGATTTGGTAAGAAACTTTATTAGAAAGGATTATTGCCAAGGGGGAAGGGGACTATTGCAGTAGGGAGAACATAAGAGCAGTAAGGGTGAAAAGGGCTGTCTTTTATAGAGAGGAGTATACCAGCCTAGAAAGAACACAGTGTGGGGAAGTGGGATGTTTTACCCTGAGGCCAGCGTCTTTTCCTGAAAGGCTCCTAAGGAGGGGCTGTCTGCTGGCTCAAGCTAAAGTCGGCCAAAGTTCAGGGGCCTGGGGGAAGGAGAGAATTTTAATGAAAGTTTGCTTATCAGTGGGGACAAAGCAGTTCAGCTAATCATGTATGAGGCCAGGAATGGGAATTTGGAGGGTCTCTGCTGGCCTTGTCCTTGGTAAATGAAGGGGGCATCCATGAGTCTTATCTAAATCATATGAAGAAGCATAGTTCTTTGTAGCAAGCCATTTCTGGAACACAGAGGGTAAAGAGATTTCTTAAGCCCCCTCCCCCTGTTGCAGGATCACAGTGCTTGGGTCAAATTCAACATTGGCACACCCTCCCTGCTGCCAGCTTGGAACGACTTCCACAAAGGCCATTTGCCCTTGTCCTCTAGTTCTTCACTCTACTTCTACTCCACTTCTTCACTCAATCTGGGCTGCCTCAGGCAAGACAAGGAGGAAAAGGAGAAGAAGGGACAGGTAGAAGAGAAAATGTTTACAGAGTATTTGCATGTGTCAGGAGTTGTGCTAAGTGCTTTATCCATGTGTATTAGTCAGGGTTCCCCAGAGAGACAGAACCACTAGGAGACAGACAGACAGATAGATAACAGATAGACAGATAGATATAGAGATATATGAGAGGCGATTTATTAGGGGAGTTGACTTGTGACTATGGAAGCTGAGAAGATCCACGCCAGGCTGTCTGCAAGCTGGAGACCCTGGAGATAGCAGTAGCATAGTTCAGTTCAAGAAGGAAGCCTCAGAATCAGGGGAGCCAATTGTGTAATTCTCAGTCTGAGACCTAAGGCCTGATAACCGAGGGAGTTGCTGGTGAGAGAGAGAGAGAGAGACAGAACTGCCCTTCCTCTGTTTTTGTTCTATCCAGAACCCCACTGTCTGCATGCTGCCCACCCACATTGAGGGCAGATCTTTCCCACCCACATGCCAGTTTCCTCTGGAACTGCCTTCACAGACTTACCCAGATGTGATGCTTCACCAGTTGTCTAGGTATTCCTTTATCCAGTCAAGTTGACACCTGAAATTAACCATCACACCACGTTATCTTGTGGAGTTGGTCTTTAGCCCACTTCTGCGCCCACTCTTTTGGCTCAGCACCATCTGCTACGGGGGCTAGTGAACTCATGCTGTGCTACACAATCAGGACACACAGAAGAGTCCTTTGGAGTCCTGTGAGTCCTGGGCAGTGCTCACCAAAGCTATTCACGTGTTTCACGTGTTACTATTTTACTCAGTCCATCCAGGCTACTAAAAATACTTTAGAATGGGTAATTTACGTATAATAAAAATTTATTTCTCACAGTTCTGGAGGCTCTGGAGGCTGAGAAGTTCAAGATCAAAGTGCCAGCAGATTCGGTGTCTGGTGATGGCTTGCTCTGTGCTCCACAGGTGGCGCCTCCTGCTGTGTCCTCACATGGTGGGAGGGGCAAGGCAGCTCCCCCCAGCCTCTTCTGTAAGGGCGCTAATCCTGCTCAAGGGCAGAGCCCTCATGACTTGATCATTTCTGAAAAGCCCCCACCTCTTGATACTATTAGGTTCCAACATAAGAATTTGGGGTGGGGGGGAATGGACCAATATTCAGCCCATAGCATTATTATTTATAAATTATTTATAGACTGCAGGCTGAGTGATGCATACAATTTTGCCAGTTCCCGGGTCTTTTATCTGTGAAAACTGAGAGTGGACAGGTGAACATCATGTTGGGTTAATAGAATCTTAAAAGATTTTCTTTTTCTCAGGTGGCCACAAAGAACTCGGGGGAAACAGGCCATGCAAAGTCTCAAGTCTATCTCAGAAAAGGGAATTTTCACAAAAATTATATGGATCAGGTGCTTCTCATTATGATAGTATCTTCTGCAGCATTCTCCCCATACAATACGTCCCCCATCCCACCACTAACACAACTCACATCCCTTAACAAAACCAAGGGGCAAGCAGGAAGACTTGTGATATTTGGCTACTGGGAGAGTTTCTTATCTCCTTTTCACCATTTGCAGAATTCTTTGACATTCAAATAACTTCTTTGCTTCTCCAATCATTCCTGCCTTCCTGGCACCTACCATACTATTATAAATTCAACTTATCCAATACAAGAAATAATTTCCTATCAGGAGGGCCATAAAATACTGCAGGTAAGAGGAAATACAGATTGCAACAAAGGAAGGAAATCACATAAACAACCTTAAGAGCTGTTTGGCCTTGGGGAAAATGTGACTCACTTGCTCTGCCAAATCACTTGTTAGAACACAGAACACAGAGGAGAGAGTAAGCATATTCTAAAATCTAAATAGTGCAAAGCTATTATGTTTGGAAATGGACTTCTGTAAAGACTAACCTTCAGCCTCCACAATTTCAGTAAACACTAACATACGCATTATCTCCCTTCGTCCTCTCCACAGCCCTCGGGAGGTGAGCATTATGTTTCCCATTTGGTGAATGAGATGACCAGGTCTGGGCTTTGCAGGAGCAAAGGCAGGAAGAGAAGGCAAGAGGTGAGGCTCCATCGGCAGGTAGCTTTTTGTAGGCAGCTGGGGCCATGGGAGCGCTTTAATCAGGGGATGACAGGTTCAGCTTTGAGTCACGTCAACATGTGGCATGAAAAGTGAATGAGGGGCAAGGTTGGCACAGGGAGGTGGCTGGGAGACCACTGGGTTATCCAGGGAGGCAAGTCAGGTGCTTCAGGTACGAAATCTAGAGACGCGCTCACTCTCGGGGTTGGGCAAGCGCCTCCTTAAATTGTGCCCCAGCGTCTCACTTGCCTGGCCCTGGTCCCAGTTCCGGCTGAGAATATGAGCTAATGCATCCGTAACGGGTCATTTAGATGTTAGCTGAGGTACTTGCTCTTGTGAAATCCTTCAAGCTGGAGGAGGACTTAGTAAAAATTAGACTCTGTAAAATGCTAATGCACCCAACATACAACAGCACACATAAACGTGCCCATGAGTGTGACAAAAAAGCTCCATCCCTCTCTCCCGTGGTCAGCGAAGTGGGTTGGACTGCTCAGGACGAGGTGCTTGGGAGAGTAATGACAATGGAGAAGAGAGAGGTGCTTTTCCTTCTGATGTGGGAGCAACTTTATCAAAAAAGACATGGAGGCTCCTCAGGGCGGAAGGTAGCTTAGTTTTAAGAGCCAAGATAATCCTGAGGTCCACCCGTGCCCAAGGCAGCCTTAGACTAGAATAGAGTCTAAGCTTCTTGGTATCCATCAGTGTGCTTCAGAGCAATGGCCTTCAAAGGTATTTCCTCGGGTGCCCACTAAACAAATAAATTACAAACCACAACCAAAGCCTCAAGGATGAGCGCAAATGGGATGAAGAATAGGAAGGATAAAGCCTCACGGGCTGGTTGTGAAAGTTAAGCGAGGGGGGTGGGGATCTGTGGCCGCACAATGCCAGACACAGTCTTTGCTCCCTTTGCTCCCTCCACGTTCATTCATTTCATCCTATCTTTCTTATTGATAATAATAACAGCTACTGTTTATTAAACAATTACAAAGTGTAATCGCTTTGTCTGCATTATTTAATCTTTGCAATATCCCCATTTTACAGATAAAGAAAATTGAGGCTCAGAGAAGTTAATTTAGTCGCCCAAGAACACGAAGGTTGTAAATGGCCTAGAGGGATTTAAGTTCCAGTTGTCTGACCCTGGCAGAGCCACGACATTAACCATGTGTATTAATCAAGGCACCCTACTGCCTCTCCTGGCTTCAGAGCCACAGGGGGAGACGAATCCAGCACAGGACCCCTTCACTGGGCTCTACTGCCCAGACAGGCACTCCCAAGGAGAGATTTCTCAGCCTTGCTGAGGACATGATTTCACATCTTAAGCCCTCACGCTGGGACTGCTCTGAGAACTTCTGTCTTCTATCAAAATCTAATTGTTTCTTGCTGTAATTTCAACTCATTGCAGCTTATTTAGTTGAATTGGAAAAACTTAGACTAAAATGAAATTAAAATGTTATGTCAAAATACTTATGTCACCATCCATCATCACAAACAGCTCCACCTTTCTTTGGGCTTGTTGGCAACAGTGATTCATTTCTTACTTTCAAGATCATGCCCCAATTGGTAAAAGCAAAATGTAGTTTTTGGGGCAACAAAATAAAAATTATTCATTGCCAAGGAACTGAGGCTCAAAAATCATTTTTTTAATAGAATTCATGGAAAAAAGACTTAGCTTGCTTTCCTAGCCATTGGTCCCCTCTTCTTTGTACTTTTTCCTATTGCTGTGCTTTTTTTTTCATGCTGAAGTTTGAGGGCAACCTCAGATTTGTCTATTTCTAGCACCATCCGGGTCCAATGCCAAATATTCACCAAACAACTGAACTTTCATTATTGTGCCTTTGAAAGAAGAAAAAACAAATTGTTTGGTCTCACTGACATAAGATAGCAGATCCTTGACATTTTCAAGGGGCTTTCCCAAGACTTTGACAAATCCCTCAGAATGACAGATGTGGAAAATGTTTTACTAGCACCTGATTGCCCTCCAAATTACACTTTCATCAAAAGTCACATGTTTCCTGTCTACAGCCTCACAATCTAATTGTCATTTTTCATTCGTTTTATCTTCCTCTTAGTAAGCAAATTGGGACTGACTGGACACTCATTGAAAGTGCAATGAAGACCTCTTTTAACTTTTTGTATGTATGGATAGATCCTGTCCACATTGGAGACCTGAGTCCTTTCTAACATTCCCCTCTTTAAAGTAACTTGAATTTTGAATCTCTGGCCAACCACAATGACTTCCTCTTACAAAAGCTACTTTAGTCATTTTTGTAGGTAATCAAAATAAGTGGTATAAATGTGATAAAACAGAAATAAAAGTTTAAGCAGATTATTTATAATGATACCTGTTATGACTGAACTGTGTTCCCTCCCCTTAAAATCCATATGTTGAAGCCTTAACCTCCAGTGTGACTATATATGGAGATAGGGCTTTTAGGGAAGTAATTAAGGTTAAATGAAGTCATGAGGGTGAGGCCCTAATCTGGGAAACCAGTGTCCTCATAATAAGAGGAAGAAATACCAGATATCTCCTCTCTCTCTCTCTCTGTGTACACGCAGAAGAAAGGCCACATGAGGACACAACAAGAAGGTAGGTGTCTACAAGCCAGGAAGAGTGCTCTCCCCAGACACCAGCTCTAACGTCACCTTGATCCTGGACTTCCAGCCTCCAGAACTGTGAGATAATAAACTTCCGTTGTCTAAGCCACCCAGCCTGCGGTTTTTTGTTACGGCTTGAGCAGACTAATATAACACCACTAGATGGACTTAAAATGATTATTTAACCAGCAAAAGCAGGAAGTGGTGCCTGGAAGAAGTGAGGAAGTGGGGGATTATAAATGAACTAATTACTCATGGGTTTTTGGTGGTTGTTTTTAATAGACTTTATTTTTTTTAGAGCAGTTTTAGGTTCACAGCAAAATTAAATAGAAGGTACAGATTTGCCATATACCTTCTGTCTCCCACATGTATGGCCTCCCCCATTATCAACATCCCCTACCAGAGTGGCATATTTGTTACAACTGATGAACATTATCATCCCAAGTCCATAGTTCACATTAAAGTTCTCTCTTGGTGTTGTATGTTTTATGGGTTTGGACAGCTGTATAAAGACATGTATCCACCATTATAGTATCATGCACAGTAGTTTCATTGCCTTAAAAATCCTCCGAGCTCCTAGTTATCCCTTGCTCCCCCAACCCCTGGAAACCACTGATCTTTTTACTATCTCCATAGTTTTGTCTTTTTCAGAATGTCGTATAGTTGGAATCATACAGTATGTAGCCTTTTCAGATTGGTTTCCTTCACTTAGTAATATGCATTTAAGTTTCCTCTATGTCTTTTCACGGCTTGATAGCTCATTTCTTTTTAGCACTGAATAATAATACTCCATTGCCTGTATGTACCACAGTTTATCTATCCATTAACCTACTGAATGACATTTTGGTTGCTTCCAAGTTTTGGCAACTATGAATAAAGCTGTTATAAACATCCATGTGCAGGTTTTTGTGTGGACATAAATTTTCAATTCCTTTGGGAAAATATCAAGGAGTGCAATTATTGGATAGTATGGTAAGATTATGTTTAATTTTGTAAGAAACAGCCAAACTATCCTCCAAAGTAACGATACCATTTTGCATTCCCACCAGCAATGAATCAGAGTTCCTGTTGCTCCACATCCTTACCAGCATTTGGTGTTGTCAGTGTCAATTGTGGTCATTCTAATAGATGTAGTGGTATCTCACTATTGTTTTCTGAATGCTTTCATTTATCTATTAAATTGCAAATTCTCTTGGAATTCTCATCATGCCTGAAATGTGCACATCTTTTCTGCTTGACTTTCAGTTTATGGTGACTCTTAAGTAAGCTTTTAACTTCAAGTTGACTAAATGGCATACCACCTCTCATATAGTTAATGTGTAAGAGAAGCTGTATTTTTAAAAATACTTTAAAGAGTCTTTATGCAAAGTGAATTATTGGACTTTTGCTCAAGATGCATGACAAGGCTGATGCAAGATGCTCCATGCCTACTACAAACACATAGAAATGTTATTTAAAACTAAGAAATGGAAAAATCCTGATGTCATAAACAAAAAGTAAACTAATAGCTAAACTGGTTAAGTAGGAGTTGATATTGGAACTGATCATGGTGATATCAGGATTGAATATACATTTTAGATGTTGACGTTATACTGCTTTTGTGACTATGGAGGCCACATTCATTGGTGGGGAAGGGGGAGCGGAACTCCCTGCCTGAAGCCGGAAGCCTGTGAGTGGCTGTGCTGAAGAGTGAACGGTGGAAACAGGACTAGCATACTTACTTGCATGGGTAGTGATATGAAGCTGTCAACGGAAAAGAAACCGAACTCTGTAAAATAATTTTAAAGGGGTTTATTCTGAGCCAAATTTGAGGACCATGACCCAGAGCCACACCCAAGAAGCCTTGAGCAAGTGGACTCGCTGTGGTTGGGCTACAGTTTGTTTTTATACATTTTAGGGAGATAAAGGTTACAGGTAAAGTCATAAATCCATACATGGAAGGCACATTGGTTTGGCCCAGAAAGGCGGGCCATCTCGAAGCGGGGGCTTACAGGCTATAGGTGGGTTTAAAGACTCCTTGACTTGCAATTGGTCAAAAAAAAGGAAGCTTTGTCTAAAGGCCTGGAATGTTTTAGATAAGAGACAAGTCACCAGACATTTGTTGTGTAAATTGGGGACCTGCAGGTTTGTCTTGCATAGCCTTAGCCTGTTAATGAATTACAAAGGATATCTCCAAGAAGGGAGGGGGGCATGGTGAGGCATGTCTGACCTCCTCTTCATGGCAGACAATTTAGTTTTGGGATATCCTCTTGGCCAGGAGGGGATCCATTCAGTCAGCCAGTGGGGGAGAAGGCTTTTATTTAATTTTAGTTCACAGATCTTCCCACTCATCCTGGACCATGGATGGAAGAATAGAGTTACCCACAAGAAAACAGAAAGCAAAGACAGCTCTGTACTTGGATGAAAGGCCAAATTCCCAATGCTCGTGGAATATGGACAGCCTAAGCTGAGAAACAACTTTAAAACTCAGCAGGATGGTAATGGCAGAATAACTTGGTCAGATTCCGTAGTAACAGCTAAAAAATCCAGAAAATATCTTAAAACAACTATATGAAGGTGCTAGAAAGGAACAAAAAGTATGTAGAAATCAGACAGTCCTCAAAATAGAACAATTACAATTGGTGTGATTTGGGAGCTTGAGATTTTTTGTCTGCAGACACTTCCCAATATACATGAGGCTCAGGGGACAAAGTTCAGGGTTTGTGGACTAGCTGGAAAGTTAAGGGAGAAGTTGCAGAACAAAGAAAGAGGTGCAAAAGGGGTGAACCCCCAAGTCTGAATATACACTGAGCCCAAATCCTGGGCAGACCACTAAAATATGCACGTTTTGGGAGAGGAAGAAGCAGGTGGAAGCAGAGGAAACTGAGTAGAGGTTTCAGCTGCTGCCCACCACGGGGATGTAAAGGTTAACTCCCCGCAAGACCAAAAAGAGAAAACAAAACTCTCCAGAGAAACAGAAAATCCAGAGTCCCTCTAACATACCACCACAATGCCAAGTACGCAATCAATCGAAAACCACTAGCCATGGAAAGAAACAGAAAAGTATGACCCCTACCCTAGAGGAAAATCAGGCAATGGAAATCAACCCTGAGATGACCTAGATGTTGCAATTAGCAGGCAAGAAACTTTAAAGTAGTCACTATTATAAATGTCCAAACATTTTACAGGAAAATATATCCAAATGGATGAATAGAGAAAGAATCTCTGTAAAGAAATAGAAATTATAAAATAATAATCAAATGGGGGAAGGATGAGACTTTTGTAATGGTGGCATAAGAAGGTCAGGCAATGCCTCATAAAGATAACAATTATAAAAACTGGATAAAATTATTAAAAACAAATATTTGAAGATACTACAAAAAGTCCAAACAACGGGCAGAAACTTGTGAAGAGTTCACTCTTGAATGACCAATAACGTACCAAATAAGAGATGTGAGTTTATGGCTTTCTGTTCCTACTGGAGCTTCCAAACTTGCCAAGCTCTGCTGATGAACTGTGGCAGCCTTGCCATCTGGGAGGGACACAGATAGGTTTCAGAGCAGTAGAACAGCTGAAAATTAAGAGGGAAATTCTGGGAATTAGAACACTACAGAACGGCTGAGATCAAAAATCTGAGTATAAATTTTGCCCAAATCCTTGGCTTACCGCTAAAATATGCAAATACCAGGGAGCCAGGCTTAATGAGGCAGAAGCTGGGAGCTGAAGAAAACCAAGCAGAGAAGTCTGACCACGATGGCAGCAAAGCCCACTACACTGATTACAGCTAAAAACTCTAGACGAAATTCTAAAAGCAACTACCTGAGGACTCTCAAAAGTAAAAATATTAATAATAATAGTAAAAAAAATACAGATTGTGGAAGTGAGTCAAAACTTGGAGAAGTGATACTCCAAGGGGTAAATTTCCCAGTTTTTTTGTTTTCTTTTTTTCTCCAGGTTTTGCCCTAGTTGCAGGGCTACATGGTACAGCAGTGTAGGTGGCTAAAATTTCTATAGAAACCCCATAATTCTGGCCAGAGGAACCCGACAAGGGGCGTCTGTGAGCTGGAGAGTGTGTGTGGTGATGGTGGCTGGGGGGAGTCCTGATGAGGAGAGAGTCTGGGAAGGAGATTTCCTAATTCTATGTATAAACCGGTGCAGGTCTTGGACTCACCCCTAAGCTTCACACGCATGGGACAGACCCACAGAAGCATAGCAAAATCATTGAGAACTAAATTAACAATTTAAACCAACACCCAAGTCTCAGACTAGCCACTGAGTGGCGCATACATGATAGAAACACAAAACAGCAGATTTGAAAACTGAACTGACATTGAAGCCACTCGTCAAAATGGGTGAGATAGAACTTGTAGTCTGAACCTAAGTGGGTCAATTTCCACTAAAACAAAAAATTAACATTCTTTAGAGGATTATAACAGGCATTGGGTCTAAACAACATAATATTCAAAATGGCTAGGATACAATCCAAAATTATATTGTTGCCGCCCAACCAGGTTCATTACACGCTGCTCAAGAGGAAGCCAATACACTGAGACAGCAGGTGTTACAGCAGAGGAAGGGTTTAATTCCACAGAGCGCTAAGCAGGGAAATGGAAGGAATTCCTCAAATCTGCCTCCCCGAGAATTTGGGAGATAGGGTTTATAAGGATAGTTTGTCAGGCAAAGGATTAGGCAATTGGGTTTGCTAATTGGCTAGGTTCAGGGAAAAATTACAGGGGTGTAGAAATCATCTTCTTGTATTGCTTCAGTTCCTGGGGTCACAATTCCAGTTGAGTCAGTTTGTCGGTATGGGCCGCAGGCCTGGGTGAATCAGCCAATCCACTGGAATGCGGGACCTGGAAGATATCTCAGAAACTACCTTTAGGTTTCGAAAAGGTGATGTTATCTACGGAGAAAGTTAAGAATCTTTGTGACTACCAGCTACAAGACTCCAGAGTAGCAATTATAGAGGAGCAAACAGGGGGACAGTGACTAATTATTATCAAGCAAATGAGGGGACAGTGGAAGATTATTATCATCATTTTTAGCTAGGCCTGTGCCTTTACAGAGTTTTTAGGCCCTCACCCTAGTTCTCACGTGGCACCCCTTTACTGAAAAAGGTGGTTTCAATATGATGTAAAGGAATCAAGAAAATGTGACAAATTTTCAAGGAAAAATGACAATCAACAGATGTCAACCCTGAGAGGACTTGGATATTAAAATTATTAGACTTTAAATAAGCTATTATAACTATGCTCCATGAGATAAAGGTAATATCACTTGCAGTAAATGGAAAGGTAGAAGTTTTCATCAGAGAAACAAAAACTAGGAAAAAAGAAACAACTGAAAATTTTAACACTGAAAAATACATCTGAAATAAAATATTCACTGGATGAATATTCTCATATTCACTGAATATCAGAATGGTTATGACAGAATAAAGACTTAATGAACTTAAAGATAGATTTTTTCAAATAATCCAATTTGAAGAAGAAAAAGAAAAACTTTAATAAAAAAATAAACAGAGACTTGGGGACTTGTAGGACAACATCAAAAGGTCTAACATAAATCTCATTGGTGTCCAAAAGGTAGAGAGAAAAGAGAATGGGACAGAAAAAAAAATTTGAAGGAAAAAAGTAGCTGAAAATTTCCTAAATTCGGTAAAAGACACCAATTTGCAGGTTTAAGTAGCTCAGGGAAGTGCAGGCAGAATATATTCAGAGAAAACCAAGCCTATGTATATCATAATCAAATTTCTGAAAACCAAATACTAAAAAATAAAAAGTCTTAAAGTAGCTAGAGAAAAACAACAATTCAAATGAGTGCAAATTTCTCTTAAAAATCCTGAAGGTCAGAACATAGTAGGATAACGTTTTTGAAGTTCTAAAAGAAAAGAACTATTAACCAAGAATTATGTGCATTCTACTAAAAGGGATTACTGAATTTAGTATGGTTGCAGGATAAGAATTTTGCGCGTGCACACACACATGCACACACAATGACCAAACAGGATTTATCTCAAGAATGCAGGGCTATTTTGACACTTAAAAATTAATTAACATAATTTACAATGTTCTTAGAATAGAGGAGAAAACCTATGTGATCATCTCAATATATGGAAAGAATCATTGGACAAAATTGAGCACCTATTCATAAGTACTCTAAGCACACTAGGAACAGAAGGGAATATTCTCAATATGATAAAAGTCATCTACAGAAAATTTATGGCAAACACTACTTAATGGTAAAAGACTAAATGTTTCCTACCTAACATCAGAAACAAGACAAGCATATCATATACACGTTCACCACTTCTATTTACTATCGCAGAGGAAAATCTAATTAGTGCAACAGGACAAGAAAAAGATAGAAATCATATACATTAGAAGAAGTAAAATCAAAGCCTGGCGAGGTGGCTCACGCCTGTAATCTTAGCACTTTGGGAGGTGAGGTGGGAGGACTGCCTGAGGCCAGGAGTTGGAGACCAGCCTGAGTGAGACTCCATCTCTACAAAAAATAGGAAAAAAAAAAGTAAAACCATTTTTATTTGGAGGTGACGTAATGATATATGTAGAAAATCCTAAGGAATCTTAAAAAAAAAAATCTTCTAAAATGAATTACTGAATTTAGCATGGTTGCAGGAGAAGAGTTCAATATTTTTTAAAAAATATGTTTTCTGTATCTTGGATCTACAAGAAGGAATGAGTGGTGCCAGAAGCGACGACCTAACAAATGCCTTTAGGGGCTGACAGAGGGAAGGAACTTTAATCACATAGAAATTAAAGTGAGAATAAGTGATTCAGCAAAACTTTGGATATAATAAAAGAGGAAAGAGATTCCAGCTTCCCCCAGAAAGAAAATCAAGTCTCTGGCTAATAAAATTGATTTGCACGTGTAAGATCTAAAACAGTATTTCTGAGGGGCAGAGTTAGATAGCTCTTCTTCCTTTGAAGTAACTAGTCTGGGTTAACCACCTGCACTCTGCCAAGGACAGAAGCTTCTGATCCCTAGGATCTGGGAATGTTACTTACAGAAGAGGAAGTTAAAGTCAGACTCTTCTGGTTTCATTTTCACTGAGAGACCAATTCTTTGGCTATCAGATTGACATCAAAGTGAGTGTGAGACAGACCTCAAACTCTTCTTTTCTTGAATTTCTCAGCCACATCAAGGATATAAAAAGGACTCAGATTTGGAGAGGGAGAGAAATTTATGGGAAAAATTTTTTGTGGAGAGCTGTTGCCTATTTATGCCCTGCCCACCGCCCTCCCCTTCAGATGAGCAGTGTGAGTTTCCATCTTCTTCATCTCAAGCCTAATAAAGGAACTACCTTGAGAGTCTGATATGTGTCCCCTTGAGTCTAGGGACACTGTGGACACATGTCTGATTCTGGTCCAGGGGGTCATAGGAGGTAGGGTAAGGACTGACTCATTGCTTTGGTGTTAGCAAAGAGAAGGCTGCATGCTGGAATAGGCTGCATTGCTTTAGTGTGTCTAGGGAGAGAATGCCTGAGTGTTCTGTGTGGACAAGAAGATGTCTATCACATGGACAGAGAGGAGCTGGAGATACTCAGGAGGGAATGGACTCTGGCATGTGATACGCAGTGGAATGGACCGGTGGTAAACCAGAGGCTGAGGGCAGAGTGTTCCAGGGAAGCAAATGCATCCCCTTTGTTTTGAGGATTGTGGTTAAAGGGGTCCAGAGGGAGCCATTGAAAACACCCGCAAAACAAAGTTGGCTTAACTATCTGCCCAGACCAGAGAGGATGAAGTCACCCCACCAAGTAAGAACTCTTATCTGTCCTCCCTCTCTTTGACTCATCCCTGATCAGGGATCCAGACAGGATTTTAAAAATAAGGGATGTGATGAAGTATGTCAGAGCAGAAGCCAATCATACCCCCCTGATCCCGAGCGTGGGAAACTGCCACTACAAGTGTTAGTTGGGGCGGGGGGGCGGAGGGGGAGGCGGTGGAGGGAAGATTTAGCTTTGGATGGAGATTAAAGTGCTGATTCTTGTACCTGACATTTTAATTAATTTCTGAAGTTAAAATTTGAAACTGAATTTTTGATTTAAAGGTCTATTTATTTAAAAGTAAGCAAAAAAAAAAGTGTCATAGAGCTTCCAACATGAAAAGCATGATACATGAAAAAAAATCAATAAATTGGACTTCATTAAAAGTAAAAACCTCTGTTCTGCAAAAGACGCTACCAAGAGAACAAAAAGACAAGTCACAAATTGGAAAAAAATATTTGCAAAATACATATCTGATAAAGGACTTGTATCCAAAATATGCAAAGAACTCTTACAACTCTATAATAAGAAAACAACCCAACTAAAAAGTGGGCAAAAGATCTGAACAGAGGCCTCATCAAAGAAGATATGCAAATGAAAAATAAGCATATGAAAAGATGCTCAATGCCATTTGTCATTAAGAAAATGTAAATTAAAACAATAATGAGATATACTACATACCTATTAGAATGGCTAAATTCAAAATTCTGGTCATACCAATTGACAGGATGTGGAGCAACAAGAACTTTCATTCATTGCTGGTGGCAATGCAAAATGGTACAGCCACTTTGGAAGATAGTTTGGCAGTTTCATATAAAGCCAAACATAGTCTTACCACATGATCCAGAAATTATGCCCCTAGGTATCCATCCAACTGATTTAAAAACTTATGTCCACACAAAACCCAACAAGTGAATGTTTATAGAAGATTTATTAACAAATGACAAAAACTAGAAGCAACCTCTATGTCTTAGAATAAAGGTAAATGGATAAACAAACTGGTACATCCATACAATAGAATACTATTCTATTCAACAAAAAGAAAGAAAAAGGAATGAGCTGTCAACCCATACGATGATGGGTGAATCTCAAATGCATATTGCTAAGTGAAGGAAGCCAGTTTGAAAAGGCTACATACTGTATGATTCAAACTCTATGACATTCTGGAAAAGAAAAAACCATAATGATGGTAAATACATCAGTGGTTGCAAGGGGTTCAGAGTGGAGGAGCACAGTGAGTGTTGAATAGGTGAAGCAAAGGTTTTTTTAGGGCAGTGAAACTATTTTGTGTGACACTGTAATGGTGGATATAGGACACTATGCATTTGTCAAGACCCATGAAATTTTATAGGACAAAGAAAAAACCTTAATGTATACATATTAAAACAATCACTTTAGGATGTCAGGAGATCCCTGGATGGATCCTAGGATATAATGCAGATAGAACGAAAGAATCTAACTGTATTACAGATGTTTAAAACAATCTTACTGAAGAGAATGGGGGATAAAGGTGCTGAATTTGGAAACTATAACTGTCCAAAATAACCTTAGAAATGAAAGGAGTCTGTAAGACCAAAGGCAAAAGGAACCACACATAAGCACAGTACTCTAGTTAATAAAGTTGTTTCCCACAAGAGTATGAATTAACAATTCTGATCTTGCTATACACATATATTAGAATTGAACAATTAAGTCAATGGATGGCAGATGGTAGGAGCCAGGTTTCTCACTGTTGGAGTGGGAGCTCAGAGATAAGCAAGGGGAGGAGGCTACAGTGATCCATCTGGCAATGGATTAAAGTTGAAGACATCAGAATGAGCTCATGTTTAGCTTAATATAGATATAGATGGTTACACATAGAAATATTTCAGATATCTGTATATATGCAAGTTAGTATATACATATATATTTCCTTCCTTTTCCAGCTGAGAGGTCCTAGAACTAATGATACCCCAGTAGCAATGGTCTCACTTAGCACCCAGATGTTGATTTCTAAAATCATTTTCCATCTAAAGGCACCAGTCTCCTTAGGGAAATAGCTGATTCTAGGACAAGGGCAGAAAATATACAAGATGAGCCTGGAGCATCTTGTAGCTCCAGAAAGTAAGGAAGTACTAAAAATACCAAAAAACAATAAACAAAACCCACACTGATGGGACCATGTCAAACAGATACAGGAGCCAACTAAAAAAGATCCTAATGGCCAAACCTGAAACAAAATTAGCAAAATAAATAAGTCATATTGGATTATAACCCAAGTATAAAATAAATATCCATAAGCCCACACTGATATAAATAAATGATTGCATAAATAAATAAATAAATAGGAGAAGAGACAAATGTCCTGTGCAGCAGAATTCCAAATGACTTATGTAGCTACTTCACCTTCAAGGAAGTGAAACATAACTCCATTCCTTAAGTATGGGTCGTGTGCAGTGACTTCTTTCCAAAGAGTGCAGTAGGAAAAGTGGGCCAGGGGCGAGGGTAGTAACTTTACAGCGGAAAACCCGAGAAACAGGACCTCAGCCAGGCAATCAAGTTTAATATCAATACTGATAATTTATGTTTTGATGTGATGTGATGAGAACAGCACTTTACTTCTGTGGTTTTTCACTCCAAAATCCAAAACCCCATCTAGTCATGAGAAAAACGCCATGCAAATCCCAGTCAAGGGACAGTCTTCAAAATACCTGACCAGTACTCCTTAAAACTGTTGAGGTCATCAAAAACAAAGAGAGTCTGACAAGCCATCACAGTCTAGAGCTTCAGGAGACCTGAAGATTAAATGAAATGCGGTCCTGGATGAAATCCTGAAACATAAAAAAGACCTTAAGTACAAATGAAGGAAATTTGAAGAAAGTATGGACTTTAGTTAGTAGTAATGTACCAATATTGGTTTATTAATTGTGACAAATATACCATACCATTATAAGAGGTTTATAATAGGAAAAATTAGGTATGGGGTATATGATGTTGGTCAAAGAGTACAAAATTTCCATTAGATAGACAGGATGAATAAATTCTGGAGTCACAGCATGGTGACTGTAGTTAATAATAATGTAGTTTATACTCAAAAATTGCTAGGAGATCTTAAATGTTCTCCCCACGAATAAAATAATAATTATATGAGGTGATGGCTATGCTGATCAGCTTGGTTTAATCATTTCACAACGTGTGTGTGTGTGTGTATATATATATATATAAACATCACATTATACACTAAAAATATATATAATTTTTGTTTGTCAATTATACCTTAATAAAGCTGGGAAATAAAAAGTAAGATAAAATTAAAAAGCTACCTACAAAGGAAAGATATTCAAACAGCAGACTCCTTATCACTAACAATAGATGCCAGAAACAATAGAATAATATCCTTAAAGTGTTAAGGGAAATAATTGTTGACCTGCTGTTCTCTGCACAGCTAGACTATTATTCCAGAGTTGAGGGAATAACAACGTAATTTTTAGACTTTGGAAGACTGAGAGCTATTACTTCCTGCAAGTATTTGCTCTAACAGATCAGACTGGTTCCTTTGATATTGATTCCAACTGCTTTTTTACACTACAGAGGCTGGAATGCCAACAGAAGAAGGAGGAGGAGGGGGAGGAAGAGGAGGAGAAGACGGAGAAGATGAGGACATACTCCAGGCCCCTTTTCAGTTAGTGATCTGCTTGTGACCCAGGTTCTGGCAAGGGGCACACTCCCAGGCACTTGGAAGGAAGTTAGCTGTGTCAAGTAGAGGCTGTGTGAAGGTTGATGCGCTCTGCTAGTGAGCACTCAGTTGGAGGCATTTGGTTCATTCGTGGCAGCTGTAGCAGAGATTTTACTATCCGAAGTGTTGATTGATGGCCAGTTGCACAATGGGTTTTCTTCTAGCATAGTCCCGTAGGATAACTGGGCATTTCTTTTGGCTTCTGTTCATAAAACATCCAAACCTTGTTCCCTAGTGTTCCTGAAAATCTTGTAATCTCTGATATCCTGTAATAAATTGCATTTAGATGTAAACTAGCTAGAATGGCTTCTGTTTTCTATAATGAAGAACACTGATTAATAAAGAATTTGTTCCAGAAATAGTGGCAGGCTACATACTTTGAAGGAACTGGGAATCTGGAATTATTAATGATGGTCTTATTTCATAGGGTTTGAAGGCAATGAGGATCGGCTTAGCAGTACAGCATGAGGCACAGGGGTTCCAGACCATGCAGTGGCCACGCAGTCGCCATTTTAAGTTCCTATCAACCCTGTGGACTTGTGCAGGTCAAATGATAAAGGGGTTGGCCTGTGTCCTACTCATGGGAGTGGAGGGTATGTGGGGACCACAAATCTATTCTGTGGTTAGTTCCTGAGTTTCTAAGTGTGGAGTAGGAATGGTTAACAACTGGCAGAATCTACATATGAGAACGGTTACAGTAGTGTCAAGTGGAAGCCCCTGAAACTTCTCCTCCCAGTGAAAACAGTAAAGCAAAAGTAGTATCAATCACATCCTTGGACGAATCACAGAGGCTGGTGCCAACATTAAATGCTTGGAAGGTAGGGAGATGGTGATTTCTATTAAAGCCCATTCCACTCACCTTCTTGGCCTCTACCTAAGACACCTGGGTCTCAGGTCACTTACATAGGACTGGGAATCAGAAAAGCATCCAATTTCTCAACAGAAGTGCTAGAAAGTAGAAAACAAAGGAGCAATGTTGGTAGGCAGCATAATGGTCCCCCAGAGATGTTCACATCCCAATCCCTACCCGTGAATATGTTCAGGAAAAGGAGAATTAATTTGCAGATGGATTTAAGGTTGCTAATCAGCTGACTTTAAGATAGCTACAGTAGCCTGGATTACCCAGGTGGAACCAATATAATCACAAAGGGCCTGAAAAGTGGCGGGGAGGGGGGATGGAAGAGAAGAAGAGAGGGGGAGACACGGCTATGGAAGAAGCCTGGAAAGATGCAGTGTGGCTGGCCTGGAAGCTGGAGGAAGGGGCCAAGGGCCATGGAATATGGGTGGCGTCTAGAAGCTGAAAAAGGAATGACATGTATACTACCCAGAGCTAACAGAAGGGAATGCAGCCCTATTGATGCCTTAATTTTAGCTCCAGGACACCTGTGTCAGACTTCTGAGCTACCTACAGAACTATTAAGGTAATAAATTTGTGTTGATTAAGCCACTAAGACTGTGGTGATTCATTATGGCAGCAATATAAAACTAATACAAATGCCTTCAAAATTCTATGAAAAAATGCTTTTCAACCTATTCTAATTATTGCTAATTAAGTATGAGTTTAATGACATCTTCAGACACATGAGGTCTCAAAAGAAGTGAGTTCCTACATGCTTTGTCTTGGGAAACTGCTGGAAGATGTGGTCTTCCAAAATAAGGGAGTAAACAAAGAGGAAGGCAGGGATCTAGGAGACTGGACTAGATCTAACACGGGTGAGAGTAGACCAAAAGTCCCGGGAGAACAGGTGTTATGCGGCTGTAGACAGCAACTAGCCCAGAGCAGCTCAGACGGCTCAGGTGTGGCGGTGGGGAGGGGCACAGGGGGAGGGTTGTGGGTGGCTGCCTGGACACTTCACGTGTGTGACTGTGCCCCAAAGGGATTTTAGCTATTTTCAAAAGTTGGGGAAGAATTAGTGATATAGAAAATTAAGCAAAGAAACAAAGAGGCATGTTTTAATTCCAGAAAAACAAGACTGTTTTGAAAAGGAAATGTAATGTCATATCCTGATTGTCTTGGCAGTGGACTCCACATGCATATTTTAACACAGATATAGATGTAAGTTGATTGGAAGGATGCAGGGAGGAAAAGTGAAGGCCTGGACCTCTAGGCCTCTGTTTCCATTGGTTTACTGTTAGTTTGTTTATAGACCACAGGGGCACAGAATTAGACTAATCATAATCCTTGGTTGAACTCTTAACGTTGGCTCATGTATGACTTGTTTTTAGTTATCTGATTAGTTATTCAAATAGTTATTTTTAATAATGTAATAAGCACCTATGAACCCATTGCCCAAAACAAAAGCTAGAACCCGGACAATTATCTATATCTAAACTTGTCCTCTCCCCCACACCAACCCACACCCCTCCCCAGTCTGAGGTCACCGATATCCTGAATCCTGTGTTCATGATTCCTTTGCCTACCTCATATTCAAGCTGAGCATGTTAAATTCATGACCAGTTTGAAGACAGAGTCCCTGATGCGTTAGAAATAGGAATAGAGAAGGAGCTGTTAAAATCAAGCACTTTGTCCCCATGAGGTAGCAAATAGCTTATTCTCTGGAAGAGAGGTTACAAAACCTCAGAAAGGAGACAGAGCTCCAGGGTTTCCTCACATTAAATACCACTGTTGTTTTTCTTTTTTTCAAAATGCTTCCATCATTACATGTATTTTATTTTTTCCATCCCTAACTACTCCTTGGAATGAAAGAGAATTGGGGTAGGGGGCAGGAGGGGTGCCCAGAGATGCTGAAGCAAGATGCTAAGAGTCAGTTCCATAGCACTAGGAGGCTGGGAGCATCTGCCTAGCATCTTTAGGCTACTCTCTAAGACAGGCAGGTTTTTCATGTGGCTGCTCCAAGACCCCCAGTTTTCTCAGATTCCTCCCCAGCCAGCCCAGAAAGATTCCTGTCACCATAGAGGCCCTGGTGGCATGTCACAGCAAACTTGGGAACAGTGAGGATTTAGCTACATTCTGCCTGTGCTCCGTGAGGACCTGAGGCCCGGGCTGGCTATGGGATGGCTGTTTGCCTTGGCAACCTGCCATGGTCAATCAAGCAGGCATCAGCAACTTGGGAGTCACTTAGAAGCGTTTTTGGAAGATGATTGTCACCAGATTGAGCTCACGAGGCAGCCATGAGATCCTGCCTGTACTAGAACCACTGAGCTGCAAGGGACCTTGGGTTCATCTAGTCAAGCATTTTCCAAGGTATGTAACTCAAGCACTAGTTTTTAGGATAGTTAATAGATTTTGCCCCCCAAAAAGTGTCTCATAATCAAGGAAATTTGGAGAATACTAGATTTTTAAAAATTAAGATTCTGTTCTACATACCACAGAACCTAATCTCCAAGAGGATAGCATTTTTCCAATTTAGCTGTGTGATCTTCAGCATGTGACCTAAGTTTGCTGAGCCTCAGTTTCCTCATCTGCAATATGGAAATAATAATGCCCACCTTGGAGGATGTTGTGATGTGAACGAGTTAATGAGCTTGGAGCATTTAGCACAGTACTACACACAGACAGTGTCAACAAATCTCAGTTCCCTCTCCTATGCCTTCCATTTTTCTTCCAAATTTTCCTCCAGGCTCAGCAAATTACCCCTATTTACAACCTTCTGTGAAATCATTTAAAACTGATTTTCTGGGCTCTGGATGGCACCAGGGTAATTATGTATGCGATGAAGGCTCCCACCCAGCTCACCTGGAAGGATAGTGGGACCCCAGGCCCAGTGGGAGCAGAAATCATGGTCAACAGAGGAAATGCAGAGCCCGCCTCATGCTGCCAAGTTGGAGAATTGCTCTCAAGGGTCGAGTGGCATCTCTGCCTCCTCCTGAATCACCAAGGAACAGATGGAGTCCGGGGTTTAAACATGAAGCACAGATTCATAACCACAAAAGAGGGAACTTGTCAGCCGACTCAATGAAAGAAACACTAGATGAAGAGGCAGAGGTTCCTCGCTGGCTACTTACCTGGGTTTCCTCATCTATAGGACATGGGGGTTGGTGGATGATCTTCTTGCTCCCATTTTAAAGATTACCAACTGTGACATAATTACAAGTCCAAGAGGCACAGTCCACACACCCAAAATAAATTTTATTGAGACTGGAGCAATTCACAATAAAGAACTCTTTACACACATTGGGAGAACTCAAGTTTCATAAATTTCACATTCACAAATACAAATCACTTCTTATTCTGAAGCACACAGGGAACGGGGGGAAGAGGGCAGACTTAATGGGCCATCAGTGGGTGTCTCCCCAGAAAGGGTTTTTCTGGGACTTGGCAGTACCTATGGTCACCGACGAACGACGGTTTCATTTAACGATTTTTTGACGTTACAATGGTGTGAAAGTGATACGCATTTGGTAGAAAATATACTTCAAGAACCCACACAACCATTTGGTTTTTCACTTTCAATACAGTATTCAATAAATTACACGAGATATTCAACACTTTGTTATAAAATAGGCTTGTGTTAGATGATTCTGCCCCACTGTAGGCTAATGTTGGAAGTGTTCTGAGCACGTTTAAGGTAGGCTAGGCTAAACTACAGTGTTTGGTAGGTTAGATGTATTAAGTGCATTTCAACTTACAATATTTTCAACTTACAGGGGGTTTATCGAGATGTAAGTCGAGGAGCATCTGTATTTCTAGACATCCTCAGAGAGGAGTGAAGCTTTCCCCATGAGTCCCAGAGCAGGGCAGGCTTTCTGTATCCCTGCTGCCTGTTCTCATGCTGGTTCATAGAATTTCTTTGGCAGCATTAGCTACTTCTTGACACCACAGAGACAATAAGTACGCAGGCACATGAGCCATTTGACCTGAAAAACCCACTTGGGAATCTCCATGGGCTTAGAAGACTCCCTCCGTCCGATGAAAGTCACTTTTTTTACCCACTATTCAGTAGGTAAGTTTTTAAAATTTTGTATCTTGAAAATTGTCAAACATCTTCCTAAGTGAACCCCCCTGGTTCATTACAGGGAAGTAGATGATGGAACCAAGTTCAGTTTCAATAAACAGCCAAGATATCTTAAGTGAATCTTGGACTCCTTCTCCCCCAAACCTCAGTTTCCTACTCAGCTCCACAGCCATGCTTTGCCTTCAGGATCTATCTCAGGCTAAAAGGAAACCTAAAGCCAGTGTGACAGTAGCAATTGTCTGGGTGACAACACAGTGAGTCACATAGGACCAGATGGAAGGTGATGAAAATAATCCGTCTCTGGAATGAGATTTCTCTAGCAAGCTGGGCCCTGAAGGAATAAGGCTCCTTAAGGATTCCATAGGTTTCTGTAGGCAACACCTGAACTGCTAGGATGATGCTGACAGTGAGTCTTCTTTCAGGAACTGGTGTGAAAAAAACCTCATTATTCAGACAACACAGAGAAATGGCCTGCCTAGACAGCTTGGGAGGATGAGGCGTCTAAGCACAATTATTTCTAGCACGTTGGAAAGCCTGCTTCCTCATCTCCTGTGAAAACAGAACAATGTTTCACCACCTCTTGTGTTTGCATGGTTGCAAGAGAGAAGGAACTATGCCTCCTGGCTGAGTTTTCTCCCCTGGCTCATCATGATGGCTGCAGCCTGAGGAGAAGGCATTTCAGCCACACCCTTGCCACCACTGGCTATGAGATGGGGCCAGGTCTGTCAGCGTGGCAACAGTTTTCACTTTGGCGACAGTCTCTCACCTCTTCTCCAACTCTGCTGGTGGACGCTACTCCTGGGAGAGGGTCTCAGAAGTACTCCACTGTGCCACTGTTTCTGGCTGATCATTACAATCTAAATGGAAAATGAAAATCAGAATGAAAAAAAGTTTGTGCACACACACAAAGGAAAACGTTGCAAATAAATCCACAGCATGTTAACAGGAGTTATGACAAATTGATGAGATAGGGGAGTAATTTTTAAATGTTTTCTTTGTGCTTTTCTGAATTTTTCGAAGAGGCAGTAATAATTTCTCTTTGTTTTGAGGAATCCAAATTGGTTCTTTCTTGTCTGTATAGGGTCAAGCCACTGAAGACCTGTAATTCATCATAGTCCAGTGACTTTAGAAAGCAAGGCATAAAACCTCCATGCCAGCTCTGGCTTGCTAACATTTCACTAGCTAATGAACCTGTTTGGAGCAGAGCTCAGTGCACCTGGGGCAGCAGTACCCAGAGTATGACTCAGGCTTCCTTTAGGGACATTCAGTGGCAGGAAAGGCTGTAAGGCAGCAGCTGCCAGCAGATGGAAGCAGTTGACTGGCTCAGCACCCATCTGAGCCAAAGTTGTCCTCGGTTCTCTTGGTCAGGGATCCAGGGTGCTATGCCTCACAGCATTTCCTAGATGGCAATTTATAAACACATGTCTAGTTGGTAGTTGCCTTTTAGTTTTCACATCACGTGGGGCTAGGAGGCTGGGCAGAGTTTCCTAGGAGCTCAAGAATCCTACAGCTTCCAGCACTGTGAAGATTGTGTGTGAGAGCAGGCTGTTTCCCAGGCTTAGCTGGACACAGACCCCTCCCGCTGCCTGATCCCAGCCTCCTCTAACTCATCGCCACAATGGGCTCCACAGACGACAGGTCTGTCTTCCCCGACTGGAGCTGGGAGGAGGGCAAGAGGTTATTGGCTAGTGGAGCGCTCTGGCCATTGCTCTTCTCTGTCCAAGCCACCCTGAAGGAAGGGACTGGGGAGGGTGGCCTGTCCTCCTGAGGCTTGGGTGGCCTTTGGCACATGCTCAGTAATGTCTTCAGCTCAACCCTGAAGTTCTCGTTCAGCCAGCAGTAGATGAAGGGGTTGTAGCAGGTGCTGCTCATGGCAAACCAGTGGAAGGCGAAATAGAGGGCATTGTTGGTGCGGATGACCTTGCTGGACAGGAGGAGGACATAGCAGTTGAGGGGGAACCAGCAGAGGGCAAAGAGGACCACCACCAGCATCAACATCTTGATGGTCTTCTTCTTTTTGCGCCGCAGAGCAAGGTACTGCTCCGTGGTCACATCACCAATTGTGTTGCACAGCCATAGCTTCTTGGCCACCCGGGCATAGGCCACAGAGATGACGAGGAGAGGCAGGATGTAAAGCAGGATGAAAGTGGCCAAGTCTAGGTACTTCCAGAAGAGGTCAGCTGGCTCGGGGAAGTCGGGCAGGCAGAGGGAGCGCACGGTGTCCTCACTGGGGGCAGGAGGAAGGGAGGGAGAGAGAAGAGAAAGTGATAGGAGACATTAGTATGCAAAGCCTTCATCCCTGGGAGTGCTGGCCACCCCCTCCTCTGGGCTCCTGGTACACCCGTCTAATATAGCACTTTTGACGCTGTAGCCTAATTATCTGATTACATTTCTGGTTCCCCTACTAGACTGGGAATTCTATAAAGGTAAGGAATGCACCTGAATCTCTCTTAATCTTATATTATTCCTAGCCCATAGCAGAGACCAAATAAATATTTGTTGAATAAATGAATGAAACCCTGGTATTCCTAGTCTGAAACTAACTCATCCTTGAGGAAATCTTGGAATTCTCCATTGTACTACCTTACTCATTCCAAAGGGGAACTAAGGAATAAAGAAAAGAAATGATAGGTCTTGAGAATATGAGTGGTAAAGCCTGAACCAACATACCTTCAACCACTCATATAACAAGTATTTATTTTATATGGAATGTACCCTGGTCCTCTTCACCTTCCTTAGGGATATCCATGTGGTTTGTTGCTCTTGTTATATGTGCTGGTGGCGACCACCAATACAAAACTCCCTTTGCTTTTGTTAGCCAAAAAAAAGTCCTCCATGTGTGCAGGCAGATGAGGAGTCTGAATGTTGGGGGTCTGGGTGTTTGATTCATTCCAATATCCTAGAATTTGTGGAGGGAGCCTTTATAAATTAGTTGATATTGGCCTTCAGGGCTTGTTTCTCTTGCTCCTACTTTTGTCACAGGAGTGTGTGTGGAAGTGTGTGTTTTGGGGATAGCGCGTGGCTACTGTAGCAGACACAGGCAGTGCACTGCCTGGATCCTCTCAGATCCCTCTTACCAGTCTAGAGCGCCAGCCCCCAGCTCCTGCCCACTCGGCAAGAAAAGGTTGGCATCTGTGGTCTTCTAGGTGCCTAGGACTACCCTGGGGCCACTGAAGACCCTTCCCACACATTCACCAATAATCATAAGTGGCCAGGAGTTTCTTGTTTTCCCGGGAAGGCCTGGAACCAATGACTGGAAAATGGAGGAATACAAAAGCCCAGCTCTCCTGCCTCCCTTCCTCGGTCTCCCCTACTTCCCTGTCCTGTCTCTTCACTCCCTTACCCATTACCCCTGGGAGCACTGCCTTAATAAGCCACTTGCACGTGTATCTGCCTTTGTCTTAGACGCTGCTTCTAAGGAATCTCATCTAAACAACTATAAAATGACAAAAATCACTCTAACATCATTCACTCATTCGTTTGGTAAATGTGTACCGAGGGCTTGTTATGTGGAGACAGTAAGCTAAGTGTTGAGATCACCGAGGCAGCAGAATCCGAAACAGGGCCAGTTCTTGCCAAACTTACAGCCTAGCGGGAGATCTCCTTTAATGAACTAGTTTTCAGTTGTAAAAACTGAGTGTTTGAAAGAAAGACGCTCTCGTTCAGTGAGAGCATATGATAAAGAAACCTGAAGGGGAGGTGGGGGGAGGTAGAGAAGCCTGCCTCAGACACAGGCATGCACACGCATTTCGTGTGTAGCTTGTGTGAGAGAATTTACACTTTGCTCATGTTAAGCAAGGCCTTGGTGAGTCCCATCTTGGGCCGTGCGAGTGCACGCCCCCTGGTGACAGGAGCCGATAACTACTGCCTCGTCCCTGCAGACCAACTGGAAAGAGAGTAAGGAGGAAGGGAAAGTTGTTGAGAAGAGAGAAAACAGAAAGTGCAGAGCACAGGCGGGCACCAGGGGGCAACGGGATGGGCAAAAAGAACAGCTCAGGGAGGCAGGTACTAGTTACTCTGAGCACCGTGGATTCACTGGAGCTCCGATTTCCCTCTGTCGAGCTCCGGGTCCCTGCCTGGCTCTGGAGAAGGCGAAGCGCAAGCTCTTCTGGGTCCCCAGGCTGCTCTCTGCGAATTCATCTTACCTGTACTTGAAGGTAAATAACTTCTGGCAGATAGCATGGGGGAGTGAAAAGAACGTAGCCATGGTCCAGATGACAGCGACGTAGATGACACCCTTTGTGATTGAGATCCGGGGTTGTAACGGATGCATGATAACCTGGAAGACAGGCACGCTGTAGCGCTAGCTGAAGAAGTTTTGAGGCAATGAGAATTCTGGATGATACAGCTCACGTGTCACATAAGGCAAGTCTTATTTACAAAGCCAAGCACCCCTCACATTCATTATTGAGGCCCTGAGCTGCAGCAGGCAGCTGCTGGGGGCAGGGGTCCAGCCATGCCCCACCCCACAGCCCACCTCCGGGGGTCATCTGGATTCACAGACTCCTGGCAGTTCACGTGTCTCCTGCTGGTCATACCCAGGCAGAACCAGGGTCCAGTGAGAGAACCCGGGAAGCGTCCGGGAGCTCTGCTTGTGCAGCAGCACAGCAAAGCTGCGCAGGAACAAGCCCGTGGTCAGCTTCCACCTCCTGAGGATCTGAGCTTGTCTTCCCATGATTCTAGACCCCTTAGGTTACGAAGGACTCTGAGAGGGCCTAGAAACTCTCATCTCTTATCCTGGGAAGCTGCATTGACACTTATTTGGGAGCTCACAACACTGTTTATGAAAGCTGCTGCTGAAATCACAGTGGGGCCCAGCTTTCATGCACGTGTAATAAAGCCAGTGTCAAAGGCTTCGGGCTGAAACACATCTTGGAATTGCTACTGTATGTCAACCAATTCTCCTAAAATATTCAAATAAAGATTTGGAAGTTTAAAACCATCCTCCTTTTAAGATGAGAAACATTATTTTTTTAAAAAGGCGTTTTGGGATAGGTGCATGCAGGGTCGGGGGAGAGGGCAGAAAGCTGCCACTGCCGCAGGGTGCCATCCTGGGACGTTCTGCCTGTGTCCTCAGGATTTTGTTTTCTCCTGAGTTTTTCAAGGTTCTATGGGAAGAAGTGACAGGGCTTCAGAAGCTGCCCAGAACATCTCCATTCTGGACTTGGCCATGTCTGCCCCTCACACTCCTGTGTTCAGATTGCTGAAGGGAGTCGCAGCCTGGGGCAGAGGCCCTAAACGCCGCTCAAGGACTCCGTGGGCTTTGGGATGGGACCCAATGTTTGGGTATGCATCACAACAACATGGCCAACATGAGCAAAACTTACCTCCTGCCCCCGCCATTCCTCAGACCCACCCTTAGCCCACGGGTCAACTCTCAGTTAGCTGTGTTAACTGGGGTACACATAGGCCAGGTAAAGGTAATCCAAAGCCCCTCTTATTGAATCTGGGGAGAAGGTTAAGAAAAGGCAGGAAATATTTGTATGCAAACTTTTCACACTTTGTACTAAAGCATCTGCAATATAAATAAAGAGTTGATTCTTGCAAAATTATGGCATTTCAGAGATAAAGAGATCTCAAAGTTTGGCTAGTCTAATCCCTCATCAGATGCTTGAATCTCTTCAAAAACATCCCTATCAAGTTGTCATCCAGACTTTGCTTAAATACGGCTGGGGACATGAAACTCATTACCTCCCAGGCAGGTTTGTCCACCTTTGGACATGTCTATGAGAAAATTCTCCCTCATATTGAACTGTATCTTTGAATCTGCATCTTTGAAGCCTCCTATCCCTTGGTTCTTGTTGCGTCTCTTGGTGCTACTCAGATAAGTCTCATCTCTCTTTGTCCTGTGGCTCTTACAATCCTGCCCTCGTAGGTTCCTTTGAGTTTTCTCAGAGCAGGATGGTCAGGATGGTCTAGTGATCAGAGCTTGGGTGTGGAGCCAGACAGATCTCAGCCCTAATCCTAGCTTCACTCATAGGCACGTGATCTTGGGAAAGCCATGTATGCACTTTTATAAGCCTCCATTCCTTGATCCAGCAGAGGTCTAAGCACATGACATGGGTTCGTTGAGTTAGCAGGTACAAGGTGCCTGGCATAGAGCTGTGCTGTTCAGTTCCCTTCACCATATCTGCCCAGGTGCTTCCGATGGGGGCAGAGCAGTGAGCAGGGCCTTCCTGATCCAGGACCATGCCCTACCCCAATGCCTGCTCCTGCCACCTGACATCTTAGCTTGTTTTCCTCCTCAACAGCCTGAGCCAGTGAATATCTATCTCCCACTCAGAAGCCTTGTCTTTGATCTGCAACTATTTCCTACTCTCTTTTCATCTGTGATTTTCCAGGTTTGCTTTTCTCCCCCAAAACAAGCTTATTAATTTCTGAGACAGAAAATGCCAGCAGTGAGTCTTCATTGCAACAACAAACTGGAAATAACTTTCTGCAACAATTGGGACAAAGGGTTTAATATCCCTAATCTATGTGTTCATATTCATCAATAAGAAGACAACACACTCATTGAAAACTGGGCTAAAACACTGTCTTGAGAGCCCCTACAATGGCCTGGAAAGCAAAGTAAAGAGGGAAGGACAGAGTGTAGGGGGTAGGTGCCCTCACCTGGTGGCGGTCCACTGCAATGGCTGTCAGTGTCAGTGCTGAGACGTGCAGGGAGCAGTACTGGGCGAAGCGACTGACGTGGCACATGCCCTTCCCGAACACCCATGTGCTGTTCACAAAGCGGACCTGGAGAAGAGCCCACAGAGGTCAGGAGACAGACAGGGCTTGACTCTGAGACCTACCTGCCAGATGTCTCTGAGGAGCATACCCTTTGGGAGGCTTCTTCCAGCTTCTTCCTACTTTCCATCTACAATGCTGAATTGTGGGTCAAACATGATTTTCTCCAGCAAAATTCATCCTCATTCATTCAATTCAACAAACCTTGATCATGCTTCTGGGCCAGGCCCCATTAGGTACCAGGAGAGCTTGGGAAGGATGTGGGCTGTGGAGCTGGACTTCCCACCTCTAATAGTTTCTCGCTGTGCAGCCTTGGGAAAGATGTGTGACCTCTCTGAACCTGTTTTCTCATTTAAAAAAAAAGGGGGGGGTGGGCTTCAAAATCTCAACCTTATAGGCTTAACGTAAGGATTAAATTTTTTTTAAGTCTATAAAGGTGGAACACAATGTCTGGCAGATTGTTAGAAAGAAATAGTAGCTATTTTTATGTGTAATAATCAAATTCATTCTTGGCCCATACAAGTTCACTCTAGTGGAGGAGACACATCTGAAAAGTCACGACATAGTGTGTGGGCTGTGCTAGCAAATTTTGGCAACACTGGCCTTGCAACTCATCATCTGGGAAGGAGACCCAGGGGCCTGGAGAGGTGCGGCAGGGAGAGATGACAAGCTCCCAGAACAGCATAGGTCTCTGGGAGCAGGTGTAGCCCTCGTCCCACTTCATCCAGGGCTATTTGCTCACTCAGTTAGTACTTGAGCAGCTCCTGTGAGTAATGTCCCATGCCCAAGAGGCACTGATTCTGATTAAGGAGCTTCCAGTCTGGGCAAAGGAGGGCTCAAATAACTTGAATGCAAGACAGAAAGTAGTCAGTGCTCTATAGAGGCCCAGACAAAGGGTGATGGAGCCACCAGGTAGGGATGGGAGTGGGCAGAGGCAGAGAGACAATTGAGATAGAAATAGAGCAAGTCAGCCCAACAGAAACTATAGTGTCGTGATTTACAGCAGAGGGTAGCCACTGATAGCTGTCACCTTGGACAGCTCTGAGCCTCACTTCGTCATCTGTAAAGTGGGGCTAACCTTTTCACATGTTTGCTATGAAAATCAAATAAGATAGGTAACACATGTAAAGTAGGCACAACAGTGACTAATACAGGGCAAGTACACTACAAACTGCCATTATTATGACATGTGGGACATTTGAAGTGAGGAAGGATGTGCACACGTATAGATGAGAATAAGATACGGGCACTGGATCAGAAATCCCAGGATCTGCTTGAGGAATAAGGAGAGTTTTGACTTGGCTGGAGCGTGTGGATGAGAGTCAGGACGAGTCTAGCCAGGTCTTGAAACTGGGACAGCAAACCCCAGGGACTTTACTCTCTTGTGTAGAGAGTACACAGGGAGGAGCCATTGAGGCTTTTGAGCAGTCTGGTAACACTGAAGAGCTAGGGATCTTCAGCTTCTCCTACTTTTCACCCCCACATTCAGTGAATTACCAAATCCAACCAGTTCTGCCTCTCGATGGTTTTCAAATCCGTTGTCTTCTTCAGTCCAAGGCCACAGCCCTTGTGGGGGTCTCCATCATCTCTCACCTGGGCTATTACAGCCTCCTAACAGCTGTCCCTGCTCCCCAGGTTTGTCCCCTTGTAATTCAGCCTTCACACTGCTTACAGCATTTTCCTTAACCAAAATCAGATCATCACCCTCCTGCTTAGAATCATCATGGCTCACAGGACAGAGCCACCCACCACATGAGTGTCCAGGCCTGTTCTCAACCTGGCCCACCTGTCCTTTCTGGCCCACTCTGCTTTTCCATCCCCTGCTTGCTCCTCCACTGGGAGTCTCATCTCTGCTACGTTGCCCCAGCTACCCTGAGCCACTCAAAGCTCCCTCAACACACCGTGAACTTTGATGCCCCCTTGCTTTTGTTCTCCCTGGTCCCTCTGTGTGCACTAAGTGTTCATCTTGACCTGGGAAATTCCTACTCATCCAGGTCCCATCGAAATGTCATATTCTTTGTAAAGTCTCCTTTGCCCTCTCGTGGGACTCTGGCAGATCAGAATGAAAGGCTCCCTCCTCCAGGCTCTACCACATTCTGTGTGTGTCTTTACCATGGAAAATAGTAGGTAATTGTATGCTTTTCTCTCGATGATCAGAGCTGGGCTTCATGCTGACTGTAATGTGTGAAGTGGACAGGAAGGGAGATGGGGAGGAAGGAGTCTGTCACCAACCAGCTGAAGGCAGAACACCTTGCCCAGTTGGAAGACCCTCTTCCCAACCTTTTCCCTCTCCCTACTTGCCAGCACCTTGCAAACTCTAATAGGAGTTTGGATTGGGACAATTCCATGGGTCAGGTTCAAGGCCAAGTTGCTTTGCCTTATCCTGGAGGGGATGAGAGTGTGCTGGGTTCTTAGGACCTTGACATCCCCTCTCTCACAGAAGATCCTCTGGCTCTCAGCTGGCCTCAGGTCTGTGGCCTCCCCACCCCTCCCTGTGTTGGCTGCAGATCCAACCTTGCATCCTGGCTCTGGGAAGCAGCACAAAGGCCATGTTCTGTGGCCTTCCGGTTCCCAACTGGGTGGCCTAGCTCAACCCACCATTGCAGGTTCTCAGGTCAGAAACCAAGGGAAGAGCCAAGGGAAGATGCTGCTGTCTTGTGCTTCGAGACAGCCAGGGAAGAGGGGGAGTATTTGAAAGCCCCCTGGTCTTGGCTAGTGCCTAGGGGATCCTGAGCGGCCATCAGTAGGTTAGACATAGGCTGGAAGGAGAGAAGGAAAAGTCCATGATTTGGAGGAGCAGAAGCTAAACATGGTACAAGAGTACCCTCCACTCCCAGTGGAAAGACCTCTGGATTGGAGTCAGGGAATATAATTCTCATCCTGGCTCTGCCAATTACTAGCCAGGTGGCCTTGGACAAGGGATTGAACCTCTCTGTGCCTTAGTTTCCTCATCTGCAAAATGTAAGCAATGTTCTCATAAGTGAGGACAAGAGAGAGAAGGTGAGAATGCTTTTTAAATACAAGGATGTTCACACAGGTGGTTGGACGTATGGGGTCTCATCCTCTTCTTTTTGCTTGTCTGTTCATTCTGGTTGTGTGTGTGTGAGAATGTGTGTGTGTGTGTGAGAGAGAGAAAGAGATACAGAGATGGAGAGGGCTAAACGGAAACTGCTTTGGAAATAACTCAAACAATAGTTATTCCATAACCTGAAAAATATAACACACTACAGAAACATGCAGTATAACTGCCCTTATGATTGCTCAGTCATGGCCCTCACTCCCAAATCATCCGTGAGAGCCACACTCTCAGGTCACAGATGGAGAGAAATGACCACCAATGCCGAGTAGCCAGGGCTTGGGAAGGAAGCCGGTTGACCACCCATTTGCAAATGCCCCTGGCCTGCCCCAGATCTGGGGCCCAAGCCCACCTCACCCTCATTCATTCCCCAACGCAGACCTCATCCACAGCCTCATTGTCAAACCACAGAAGGGAAATGCACTTTAAATAAGCGGTCTAGGGAAACGCACTCAAGCTTCCATTCACAACTAGCAATTGTTTGGTATTTCAGTTGTAGTACAAAGCAGCACCCCGTGGGTAGGAGGTGGGCATTTAATAGGCTGCACTTCAGAGGGTGGGGAGGTGACCTAATAATCTCTGCTGACATTTCAGGGACTTTGATTTACTGCTCAACTATCAAGCAAGCCCATGCCTGGTGAATACAGGAAGCGGGCATTCATCTACAGCCGGCTGCGGACTCCCAAATCACCGACCCAATGCCATCGGCTGCAGAAGCTGTGGCTTAGAGGTGGGGAGAGAGAAAGAAGGGAGGGCGGATGACAGAAAAACAAAACCACAGAGACACGGACGAGAAGAGAAAGAGAGGAGAGGTGGGGAGACAGAGACAGACGACCAGAGAAGCGCAAAGACAGAAACAGACAGAGGGACAAAGAAGGGATAGAAAGCCTTCGGAGAGAGACAGAGGCTGACAGGAAGACTAAGAGAAACAGGAGAGAGTTGCGGGATAAACCAGAGGCGAGAAAGCAAGAGAGAAGAGAGACTAAGATGGGAGGAGGACAGAGGCAGAGGAGACAGAAATGAGGAGGAGGAAGAGAAACTGCGGCGGAGGGAGAAGGGGGGACCCAGGGAGGGAGACGGAGAGCGACAGAGGGGGACAGAGAGTTGAGCGATGAGAGGGAGACTGAGGCAGAGGGGCGGGAGGCAGCCCGCCGGGCCTTACCAACGTGAAGGGAGTGTTGAGCAGCGTGATCATTATGTCGGCCACCGCCAGGTTGACGATGAAGAGGCTGGTGGCCGAGTGCATTCGCTGGTTCTTGAAGATGACATGACAGACCAGGACGTTGCCGAAGAGCGAGAAGATGATGATGAAGGAGTAAGCCACGATGAGCAGGGCTTTCACCGTGGGGTTCTGGGACTCGGCCCCGTAGCGCCTCCTGCCCACAAAGTTCTGCCAGTCGGAGAAGGTGTAGTTGTTCCAGGAGAAGAAGTGCGAGGCGTTGGGCACGGCCAGGGCCGCCTCCGGGCTCCGCTCGTCCGCCCGGCCCTCGGGGCGCTCGGTGGCTCGCGCCAAGTGCAGGAGGCAGAGCAGCAAGAAGCGAGGGACCATCGTGCAGGAGCCAGCGCTCCGCCGGGAGCGCGCGGTGAGGACGTCCCCGCCGCCGGCCCGGTGCGCGCGGTCGGGCGAGCGGCGCGGGGAGCCCCGGACCCTCCGAGCGCGGCGCGCAGCCCGGCGCCGTCCGCCTCCAGCCCTCGAGCGGCGCGCTCGCTCCGCGTTTGTTCGAGCACTTTTATATCTCTGCTCCCACCGAGCTGCTGGCGAGGGCCTCTGCCTATTGGGCAGCGCGGCGACGGTGACGCGCTCCGGCTCCGGCTCTGACAAACCGCGCTCCCCGCGCAGTGCCTGGCGGCGCGGCGCTGCCCCCACGCCCAGCCCGCTCCCGCTCCAGCTGAACTCCTCCGACTGCGCTCCCAGGCCTCCTGCAACGCGTGGACGCGTTCGCTTCTCTGCCTAGCCTCTCGCAAAGGGAGAAGGCAGGCGGGTGTAAGACGCCCGTGGGGGCGAGTTGGGACTATGTGGGGTCATACTGCCGAGTCTGGGCCTGCCTGGGTCTCCTTGTTCAGTGACAGGAATAAAGTTTATTTGTTTCCATCTGCGCTTTAGCCGTGGCACAGTTTCAGTATTGAGGTGGATCACTGAGTCCTGGCGGTTCCGGGAACAAGGCAAAGGATGAGAGAGACATTAGGGGTTCTCCAAGCCCCCTGGGTATCCAGACTTCCCACGTGCTGACAGGCTTATTAAAGGCTTACTATTTCTTTAACATCGCCCAGGAACGCAATGTGCGGAGCTTTGTTATCCAAGGAAATTCTTCAAAGCGGTTCTGACAGGATCAAAGAAACAAAGGAAATAAGGAGCTTAGCTATGTGCCCACTTCTTGAGACAGTAGGTTTTCTGCCATGAAAGTTTGTGAAGCTGTACCTTTAAGGGATATTACGACCCACGACCCACGCTGGTTTTCCTTCCCCACCTACTTCCCCAGGAAACCTTTGTAGCTTGATCACCTGTTTTCACTCCCACTGTGAAAACTCCCCCAGTCACCCCTCCTCTGCCACTCACCTGCCTGACCCTGCAGTTAAGACCATGGGCTCTGGAATCAGGGTCTAATTCCAGCTTTGTCACTTCCTAGCTGTGAAATCTTGGGAAGGCTATATGTAACTTTTTTGGCCTTGGTTAAAAGCTTTCCTTTTCCTAAATATGGGATTTTCAGAGACCCCTGTAGAGATCTCCTGCCACATTGCTCTCTGGTGCAAGAGATGCAATACTTGGTTGACTACTTGTAACCACTCCCTCACTCCCATTGTAATGGTAAACCCCACGTAGACTCTATTGTGTCATCCTGCCTGGCAAAGCAGTGTCCTTTTGCTAGGACCCAATGACTCAAGCCCAGGTATCTTCTGAGGTGCCGCACCACTTGGCCCAGGGGAAAGCCTGCACCTTTGTCTTACCCAAACCCTACAGGACAGACCCCTCCTACCAAAGTCCTCTTTTTGTCACTGGACCATGATGGGAAGCTCCTGTCACCTCCCAGTTGGAAACTTTTCCAGGAACCTTAGGCATCAGCTTCTGTGCCCCCTTGAACTCCAGAGACACCAGTCAAGCTCTCCCATTGATAAACAATTAGAAAGTGGTTTGATAAGTGTCACCATAGTAAAATACAAAGTGTACTTAATCCAGATTGGAAAGTCAGGGAAGTCTTCTTGAGTAGGTGACACTTCAACTCAGTCCTAAAGGACCAGCAGGAGACACGTCATGGAGGAGGTGGCAGAGGGAGGAAGAAGGAGTAAGTACTCCATAAGGATGGAGTCCTAGTACATTCACAGACACGGAGGTGAGTATGATAATGGTACCTTCAACAACTGCAGGAGTGTGAAGTAGCTTGAGTATGTCACACAAGCAAAGAAGTGGAGAGAGAGGCTGGAGAGGTGGGCAGGGGCCTGAGCAAGAGGGCCTCCTAGATCATGCCAAGGATTTGAACGATTTCCTGCAGGCAGTGAGAATTCATGGAAGGGCTTTGGATAGACTGCCATGATCAAGTTTGCATTTTAGAAAGAACACTCTAGCATCTGAGTGGAGAACAGAGCGGCTGTGGCTTGAGGCAGGAGGTTTGAAGGCTGCTCAAGTGATCCAGGAGTGGAGGTGAGACCTGAGTTAAGGTGCTGGCAGGACAAGGAACAAGGTTGATAGATTGATAGATTGGAAGGAGGAATCAAGGATGATTGCCAAGTTTTCAGCTCCGTTGAAGTCAAACAAAAAGCACAAAACGTTCTCCTTTGACCTCAACCTCTCCTAGAGCTTTCAGCCTTTCTTTCTCCAGTATTTTAACAGCAAGTTCTAAGCAGTACACTCCTGTCTCCAGTTTTTCACTCCACATTCATTCTTCAAGCAACCGTGTCTGGGGAAAGGATGGCGAGATGTGCCTCAGTTCTGCTGATCGACCTGGCAGTTCTCACAGGATTAAGTGGCTGAAATAGGGGATTATGTGACTGACCCTAGAAGGGACAGGGTGCCAGGCAGATGAAATAATAGGTATTTAGCTACAGGAAATAAAACCAAGACCCTGCCTGTAAACATGTAACTCAGGAGCTTGGGGAGACTTGATTTGCCATCAAGATGGCTTGGCACCATCTCAGGGAGACAAGGCTGGATACAATGGTACCTTAGAAAACAGAATCCTAGTCAATCGAATTGTTCCCAGTGTCAGGAAAGAGAGTATGGGCAGAATAGCACTTGTGAGCTTCAGGCACAGAGAAGGAAGCCACAGGTAGGCAGTGTCCTTCCAAGCACTCTCTTCCTAGGCCATCTAACTAATGCCTTTGCTTTGATCCTTGCTCATCACGCCTACCATGTAGGTGTTAGGGCATTCATGCTAGGTGCCTGAAACCTTCTCTCTGAAACAGGTGAGGTGTTTTAGTTTTTAGCTTTTCCCAGAAGCATATCCTGAGGCAAAGATTCCAGTGCAAGGGTTTATTTGGGAAGTGAAGGCAAACACTGATAGGGGAGTGGAGAAACGAGACAAGAAAGGGAAGGCAGCCACTGGAGTGTATTGTCAAGCCAGCTACCACTGTGGGCTACTGGAGCTTCATGCTACTGGGAAGGCCAGTGTGAAGCATACACATCAGCCAGCCAAGCCAATGGGTGACGGAGCCGGGGCATCTATACACCAACTCCTGCCAATCATTGGTTGAAGGCTTCTTCTAGGGGCGTGTTAATTCTCCTGAACTTCAGGCCTGCCAAGTAGGCAGCCAAAGTGGGCTCCAGAGGCAAAACAAGGCCGTCAGGCAAATAAACACTGGTGCCAGCAGTTGGGAGTTGGACTGCTGTGGTCTGAAGGGGTAGGGTCCTGACAAAATCCAAGGAGAGGCCTGAAGTCTAGAGTCACTTCCTCGTCCTCTTTCCCAGGCATTTGGCTCTTTATGTGGCCAGGCCTGAGCCTCCTGGGCCCTCCCAGCAGAGCACCAGGGTAAGCCAACTTACCCTGAACTTCCACAACAACCCAGTCTTTAATGATTTGTTAGAACATCCCCTCACCTTACCCCACACTGAGGCTAAGTTATTGAAAGTTCTTTCCTCCAAAGCTTTATTGGTCCTGTAAATTACCATTGCTTTTACTAAGGAGTTATGAGAAGACAAAAGCAGCTCTTACAGAATGAACCAGCTCTTTCTTTTGTACATTCTGAATAAAACCAAGGACACTGTGTGTAGTCAGTATGTGCCAAATAGTAATTATATTTCAACATCTCTAATAATAGTTAAACATATTAAACATACCAAAGAGCACAGAGTTTAGTGTTTAACTCTCTCAAATGGACTTGAAACAAACAAAAAAATAGTAAACCAATTCAAAAGTACTTTAAATAAAAATGAGACAAAGAATTATAGAAAACAATAATCCCTCCCTATCCACAGGGGATACATTCCAACACCCCCTGTGGATGCTTGAAACTGCGGACAGTACCAAACCCTATATATGCTATGGGTGAATTTTTTTTCTTCTTTATGATCTAATGGAAAGAAAATTCATTCTTACCACAGATCTTAGCAACCTCAGCATGATTTTTTTTCTTTCCTTATTAAGTCAAGATGGTTCACCTTTTCACTTAAGGGAAGACCTTTACAGCTTCTTGTGGGCATATCCAAATTGCCAGCATCACTACTCTTGAGCTTTGAGGCCATTATTAAGTACAATAAGGGTGACTTGAACGTAAGTACTGCAATACTGTGACAGTTGATCTGACAACCTATACGGCTACTAAGTGACTGACTGGCACTTAGTGTCTATAGCATGGATATGCTGGACAAAATGATTCACATCCTAGGCAGACAGAAAAGGATGGTGTGAGATTTCATCACGCTACTCAGTGCATGCACACTTTAAAACTCATGAATTTTCCATTTGATATTTTTGAATTGCAGCTGACTGCAGATAAACTATGGGAAGGGAAACCACAGATTACTGCAATAATATCACACAGAGGCTTTGGACAGAGAGTTTGAAAACCTTACATCAATATTCCTGACACCACAAACAATGCACCTTTAACATCAATATTGTTTCCTGCAAAAGCCCTACTGAGTTAAAAACTCACCACACTCACAATTCCCTTCTGGTACTAATCACGGTGGCAGAAGGGAAGAAAGAATAATTAGCACAGTGCCAGGCACATGATAGTCACTCAAAGTTTGTTTGTCTTAATTGCACGAGTTGGATATTATCAAACTTGAATTACAAATGAACCAAGTAGGCCTGAAATATCAAGTACAGCTGAAGATACATTCAAAGTCTGTGGGCATACTTTGCTTTCCAAGCTCCAGTACACTGGAGCCACAGAGTAAAAAGGTATTTTTAAGATAAGTAAAAAGAAAAACACCCAAACTCCAATTTACAGTTTGTGGCCCCAAATTAAATTGTTTGAACTTATTCTGCACTTTTACCTAGAAAGTTTTATCAGTGGTGGTAGGGTCTTGAACCAACTCATAACAACCCATTTAACCCATAATATAGATAAACGGTAGCATTAGTTGTGCCACAGGATTGCTAGGTGAAGTGCGAGGCTCCAGTACTAGCCTCCGTTATCTGCTCCTCTTGAATTAAATGTCCCCCTGAGTGATCTCAACCACCTCCAGCAGTTTAACCAGCCATCACTCACCAATGACTCCAAGATCTGTATCTCTACTTACCATCTCTGTTGAAAGCTCCAGACCTACATTATATATTCACTGTTGAATTAACATTTTCATCTGGAGTATCCCCACACTCTTACAGTTCAGCCAGCTCCAAACCAACTCATCATACCCGCTCTTCCCTTCCTTACACTTGCACTTCTTCCTGTTCACTTGTCCACCATGGTTAGAATCTTCGGGTCATCCCACACCTCACCAATTTCATGACACTAAGTATTTGAAGATGCTGTTTCTCTGTCTAGAATCATCCTCTCTACCACCCTAGGGCCAGAAAAACGCCTCTTCATTCTTCAAGACCCAGCTCAAATGTTGTCCCCTCTATGAAGACTCTCTGACCCCCCTGACTGCCACAACTCCAGAACAAGCAGAGTCAATGTCCCCAAGTCTACTCTTTTAAAAGTGCTCCCATGACATGTGTTCGTTCCTGGATGTTGTACCTCCCTTGTAGTCTCACTATTTGCTACACATGTCTTTCCCATGAAACTGTCAGCTTTTCCAGGCCAGGAATTATCTAATTCTAATGTGATCACCGACAGTCTAGCATAATACCCAGACAGGGAAAACGGGCAGTATTGTGGTAGAGCTGCTGACTTTGGAATCAGACAACTTGGATGCAAATCTCCGTTTCTCTGAATACTCCTTTATTTGTCTAGTAAGTTCCTGAGTCATATCTCATCATTTAAAATTATATAAACATCCATCTTCTAGACACAATGTGAAACCTACATTCTGTGAAAATATCCATTTTCTGGTTCGGTTGCTGGTTAACCACTTAAAATGAGAATTTCTTCATCAGATCTTGAAGGGGGCAAAGGAAAGAAGATACAGTTTCTCTAATAGGTACAGCCATGAAATTGTTTTAAGAAGATCTTCTGTAATTCTATAAGTTGAGTCACATTTCTTAGTACCAGTTCTAATTCTATGCTCTTAATTGCTATTGGGCTTTTTCCCCTACTTCTTTTATTTCTGCTGTGTGCTTTGTTTCAAATCAGATCCCAGAATGTAAAAAAGGATACTTATTCATGATATTTAAGCCATTTGATTAATACTACATTTTACAGAGGGGAAATGATGATTAAAGTGGGGGTTTTCAAGTAACAACAATACCAAGTAAAAATTTTATTAATGCTATATCTGGAAAACATCACCAGATCTGCAACTAATTTTCACAGTATGTAAGCAATAACTATCATTGATCTTATACTCTTTTAAAAATGCTTTAAGATTTTTTTTAAATTACCAATTTGAGGCTATTAATTTTGAGCACCAGAAAAAGTTGTCTTTTCTCATATTAATTTTATACTGACTTCTATTTCATAAAGTTCATACTATGATAAAGACAAATTCTAGCAATTACAGTTGAACTTTTAGCTTGCTAGCAATGGAACCAAGGGAGGTTTTATGTGCCAGGACTGTGCTAATCACTTTATAAACATTGCATCTAATCACCACAAAACTCTTATAAGGTACATATTTTTATCCACTGAATGAGGAAGCAGATATTCAGAGACTGACTTGCATAAATCACACAGCTATAAGGACTGAAGCCCAAGTCTGACCAACAATCTTATCATTGGCTTCTTGATGAAGATTGTTAAAACCAAGAATCAACGGAAGAAACCTTTTACAATGCATTTCACAAAATCAAAAAAAATGACTGGGTGTTGGTTAGGGTGCATTGAAAGAGGTTCTACCCTGTTGCTGGTGGGAGTATAAATGGATATATCCTTTCTGCAAAGCAATCTGGCAAAACTGTCGTCACCTCAAAACATTTTCATCTCCTTTATCTGAAATTCCTTTGTGTGGACTGTATCCTAGCCTAAGGAGGTAGTCAGAAATGTGGACAAAGATTAATATAACTGACAGGATATTTGATTTTTAAAAAGTCTTTGTTGTATATAATATATACATACAAATTAAATGATACAATGTCTTGACTTTGCTTCAGAATAATCTGGACCAGGTTATTTTAAATGGATTGAAGCTGGGTGATGGATACATATGTTTATTATACCATATCTCCATATAAAAAGTCTAAAAGTACTTATATAAAAAGATTTCACCAAGTATTATTTTAGTGAAAAATGTATTATACTGTGGTGTTCCAAGAGACAAAATATTATGAGACCATTAAAATGGATGTTTTTGAGAAAAATTTAGTAACATAGAAAATGCTCTCAGAATAATACAAGGACACAAACTGGATAAAAGTTCATTTTAACTATGTAAAAAGAGTTGAAGCAAACTAAAATGTCAATAGGATTGTGATTTTTTTCATGTTCTTTTGTAATTTCAATTTTTTCACAAATACCATTTATACTCAGAAAAAAAAAAAGCAGTAGTTGACAGAGGAGAACAGTCAATCTTTACCTATAACAGGTTCCTTATTATTGTCACTGTTAGAGATGGGTCACTGGTCTGACCAGCCAACTGAGCCATCTGACCCGGGTGGCAATTTTGGTTATATGTAAGGTCTTTGGCAGAAAGGAAATCAAATTGTTGGCTTTGTAATTTAGACCGTATAACTCTACTGCAGAGCACAGCCATTTGTGTTTATGTGAGGTGTTTCCATTGTCAAGGAGTAATGGTGAAATTAATAGCTCTGCTTTATTTCTGAGTACTTTGGAATTTTTTTTCTAATGAAATCTATTTATGTCTTCACATATTCATGCATTAAGTATTTAGTAAGAGCCTGCTCTGTGCCAGGTACCACGCTAGGCTTGGTTTTAAAAAGGAAAAGATTAAAGGCAACTGAAGTTGTTGGAAAAGGAAAAAAAAGAAAAACCGGAAAAGAACAGGGGCCCACCCTTAAGGAAACTCAGTCTAATGAGAAAGGCAGTGTCGACAGTTATGGCATTGTGTAATAAAAGGCTGTGTGTGGTAGAGGTGAGCTCAGGATGAATCCAGGCTGGAAGTCCACTGGCTTGCCAGAAGTCACTTGCTGTTAAGAATTATTTAGCAATTAAACTTCTAGGTATAGTATATATGGTGTGGTCCATTTTATCACACAATTTAGATTTTATTACTCTGCCCTTAATTTCAGGCTTTTATAATATCCTTATGTGATTTTTTGGAATAGTCTTAACTAGGGGGTCAATATCTGACTTTCATCTTCAGATCCTACATACTTACTTTATTGTGTACAGTTTTTTCTTCTGACAGATATGATCCCTCTATTTCAAACACCACAACCTTCCTTGGTTCCACTGCCAGCAAGCTAAAATTTCAACTGTAATTGCTAGAATTTGTCTGTATCATAGCATGAACCTTATGAAATAGAAGTCAATGTAAAATTAATATGAAAAAACACAACTTTTCTTTTTCTGGTGCTCAAAATTAATGGACTTAAATGGCAATTAAAAAGATCTTATTAAAAGCATTTTTCAAGAGTGTAAGATCAATGACAGCTATTGCTTACATCCTGTGAAAATGAGCTGCAGATCCAGTGATGTTTTCTAGAAATATCCTTAACAAAATCTTTACTTGGCGGTGGTGTTTAAAAAAAAAGGGGTAACACTTTAATCATCTTCCCCCTTGGAAAGATGCAATATTAATCAAATGGCTTAAATATCATAGTTAATTATCCTCTTTCATGGTCTGAGGATCTGATTTGAAACAAAGCACACAGCAGAAACAAAAGAAAAGTAGAAAAAAATAGCCTAGTAGCAATTAGGAGCATAGAAATCAACTTCCAGCTGGAATGTAAAGTTAAATGTGAAAGGCAAAACATGCAGTTCTGAAAGATAATACGGAAGAATCTTCATGGCCTTAGGGTAGGGAATGGTTTTCTCAAACAGGACACAAAAACATTAAGCCTTAAGCATTGATAAATTGGATTTCATCAAGTCCAATTATGAAATCATAAAAATCTAAAAAAGTTCTGTTCATTAACAGAACTTCTGTTCAATAGGACACCATTTACACAACAAAAACTGTTAGGTCCAGATTTTTAAAAAAGAGATAAATTCAACTACATTAAAAACAAACTGTTGTGTTAAAAAAACATTTTAAGAAAAACCAAAATATAAACAACAAATTGGAAAAAAATTACAATATATTATAGACAAAGGGCTAACTAATATCCCTAACATTAAAAAATTGTTTTTTATATTGAGGGGAGAAAAAAAGGACCAAACATCCTAGAAAAATGAACTAAATACATGAACAAGCAATTCACCAAAAATGGATGTAAAAATGGCCCTTAAACATATTTTTACAAGTTCAATATCATTCATAAGAAGATAAATGTAAACGAAAACTACACTGAGATACCATTTCTTACCCATCAGTTCAGCAAGAATCAAGTTTGATTCTTCTGGTGAGGCTATGGAGGAATAGGCAGTTTCACACATCATTGGTGGGTACACAAAATGGCACAACCTCAATAGAAAAGAATTGGGCAATATTTAACAAAACTACATGTGCATTTACTCTTTTACCCAACAATCACACTTCTAGGAATTTACTCTGAAGGTAAGACTTCCAAAAATCTTACCTTAACACACTGGAACTACCAAAATGCACAAATATAGGAGAATAGTAGAATAAACTCTGGTATTTAAACTCAAGGGAGTACCATGAAGCAATAAAAAAGTAAGGAAGATCTCTATAAAATGATATGAAGTAATTTCCAGGACACAATGTTCGGACAAAACAGGATATATATAGGATAAAACCTTCTATGTAAGACAGAAGGGAAATGAAAAAAAAAATCTGATTTTGGCAAAAAGAATGCAGAAAGGATACACCAAAATGCAACTGGTTACCCAGAACAGGTGGGGCAGAAAGAGGGGAAAGGGATAGGGAAGGGAGTGCTATTGGAAAGCACATTTGAATGGTTTAGACTTTAGGAAGCATGTTAATATGCTACACATTTTAAAAACAAAATTAAATCCTGGGCTTGATCCTGGACTAGAGGGAAAAATCATGCTATGTAGGGAAACTATTGGGGCAATTAACAAAATTGGAAAATGGATTGTAAGTTGTACTGTGGTTATAGAAGAGAATGTCCTTGTTCCTAGGGAATGTACACTGAAGTATTAAAGAATAAAAGAACACCACATTGCAACCTACTCTCAAAAGATTGAAAAATAAATTGTTCCCATTTGATACAAATATATAGGTATATAACATATACATATATTACATATGTAATATATACATCTATGTATATATAAAATTTTTTAAATTACAAAATGTTAAAAATTGGTGATCTGAATAAAGGATTAAAAGTTCTCTACCATTATTCTTGCAACTTTCTATAAAATCAATATTATTTCAAAATTAAATATTTTAAAAACATGATCTAACTTAAAGCACTACTTAAAAACTCAGAAATCAATATTGCGATGGTAAACCACTGAGGGCTTTCGTGTATACCTATGATGGAGTTATTTACTTATTTATTTCATTGTTTATAGTAAAACACTTTTTTTTGGAGACAGGGTCTTGTTCTGTTGCCCTGGCTGGAGTGCAGTGGCATGATCATAGCTCACTGCAACCTCAAAGCTCTGGGCTCAAGCGATCCTTCTGCCTCAGACTCCTGAGTAGCTGGGATAACATAAAGGTGCATGCCACCACACCCGGTTTTAAATTTTTTGTAGTGACTGGGTCTTACCATATTGCTCAGGCTGGTCTCAAACTCCCGGCCTCAAGCAATCCTCCTGTTTCGGCCTCCCAAAGTGCTAGGATTGATTACAGCATTCGCCACTGGGCCCAGCCCCTATGGTAGATTTTAATGAATGTAAAATGGATCCCTTCAATTTCACATACCTTCATTTCCAGACTATCAAAGGACCAACAGAAATGCAGTTGTGCCTCTCAACCTGTTAAGCAATGGCTTTTTGCCTCTAGCAAAATTTGCTCAGTTAGATATACTGCCTAATCAGTTCAAATGTACTAAGAGGTAGACTGGAGTTATATTTTAAGCTCAGAGTATAGAAAATACTGATTTTTACACAAAATCTAACAAACACGAAACACTTGAAATTAAACAGGCAACGTGATCAAGGGTACTTACGCACTAGTTCTGGGTGTTTTGTTTTGTTTTGTTTTTTTGAGACAGAGTCTTGCTCTATTGCTCTGGGAAGAGTGCAGTGGCATCATTGTAGCTCACTGCAACCTCAAACTCCTGGGCTCAAGCGATTCTCTTGCCTCAGCCTCCTGAGTAGCTGGGACTACAGGCATGTGCCACAACACCCGGCTAATTTGTCAATTTTTAAGTGACAAGAGTCTCGTTCTTGCCTAGGTTGGTCTCAAACTCCTGAGCTCAAGCAATCCTCCCGCTGTAGCCTCCCAGAGTGCTAGGATTACAGGTGTGAGCCACCGCACCTGGCCCAGTTCTAGGCATTTGTACATGAACCATCATGACCGTGCAGTGGCTCTCAGAGGCAGAAAAGTGGCACAGGCCAATCAGCCTAATATCCATTGCACTTCTTGCGTTAATCAGTGTAATCACCAGCCAAGAGCCCTTTAAAAATCACTTCACCACTTTCAATGTCAAGGTACCACAGATGAAATATCCTTTTATTTGACCCAAACTGAGCAACAATATTTAAAACACACATTGGAAAGCAGTGTAGTTATCCCTCAAAATAGGCAATGATTGATTAATAGGCTTAGTTGACAAAGCAGATGTGGAAAAATCAGGATGTCAAGGTAAGTACCAAGGAGAACATATACCTTGACATGGGGACCAAAATATATGGCTATACAATTGGGGGTTCTAATTAAAAAAATTTTTCTTAGTAGTCATACCAATAGTAATTGGAGAAACATGTACCTAATTATTGACAGGTTGTATCTGGGGAGAGGTTAACACGTAAGCATATGTACTTTGACACATATTTTAATGCCTGAATTTTGAAGAATAAATATGCATTGCATTTACAATTTTTAAAAAGCTAAAATCAGATCTAGTGATCTGACACGGTAAAGATATACAAACACACATGGCGACAGCAAGCTATGTGAACTGGCTTTACAGAGATCAAACTAAAATTCTAGTGTTTTCAGGCCTCATACACATTAAGTTCAAAATTATCACAAGGAAATGAGATAAGCAAATGATGAAATGTGGACATTTTTCATTCAAGAATATGGAAGCTCACTGGACTCAAAACACCAAATCTTTATTATATAAAATTTTTATAATAATATTAATAGTAGTTAGCTTTAAAAAACCACAAAATGCTATGAATTAAATGTACAACAGACAAACAAAGAACATCAGATTACTTTGGGGGAAGTTGCTTTTAAATATTATACATTTCCAAAGAAAAATTTGACATTGGGAGACTTTTTTTTCACTCAATTTTTCTCTTTATTAAGACATAAAAATTTTTTTTCTTCTTGAACTTTTATATGTTGAAGTTTATATGGTCATCTCCACAGTAACAGGTTAAACCAGATGAAATATATATGTAAAGCAATTTACATGTTAGAAGGCTAATTATGGTCTTACTGCATAGGTTTGTTATTACTGCATAGCTTTAGTATTATTACAGCGTAGGTTGTAAATCTATTTCAAATGCACTAACTCCTTAGTTTTAGACTTGTAGTTGCATCATCCTAACTGCATCTAATGGTAGAAGCACCACCTTGTGGCAAAATTAAGAGCTTCTAAATTACAGAAGTCAAGGCTGGTTAACCAGAGAGGAGAGAACAATTCGGTGGGTTTCCAAGGCACTGCAATATTTTATTTCTTTACCTGTACAGTGGTTCCACAAGTGGTCACTTTATAATTTGTTAAACTTCATGACTTTTCTGTATTTATTGTATTTCACAATTTCAAATGTTTAGGAAAAAAGTCTCATATGTACCTGAATTAAAGGTCACATGTCTCAATGCTTGATTTTTCCAAGCACTAGTTATATTTCCTAGAATTTCCTAGAACTACAATGCATTCTTAACCTTGTAAATGCACTGTTGCATTTTTAGCATAGGAAACAAAACACCAGAAAGAGGTTTATTCTTTGGTAAACAACAGAAGGATTCCCTACAGATGTTTTCCTTAGAATGTTTTCATCCCTGCTCTCTCATAGCCTCCAAGAGCAAATGCAGGTGGCTCTACAATCACCTAAAGACCTCTACACACCTATACCAATTGTGAAAAGAAAAAAATTCTGAAAATTGTGAAAAGAAAAAAAAACCAATAGATTTTGCTGCATCAATACAGAATATCAAGGATATATGGCACATTTAACTATACAATAATATTTAATCAAAAAGGTTTTCCTTTCATGTTTTATTTATCATTTCCAGGGCTTGATACATACTATTCACAAAATGATTTGAATTAGTTGGAGAGATGTTCACACTCTGTGACTGCTGTGGAATCACCTTCCTTAGCCCACCTAACTGCATCACATTTAGTACCTCTTTTCATACCTAGAACAATTTTTTTAAAGGGAGAAAGCCTTATTTCTTTTTCCCAGGAAGCTACCAGGATGCGTCAGTGACCATCTCCTCACTGTTACCCTCACCCAGGCCCATCTAACAGTTAATGAGAAGAGCCCGTAGCTGATGCAGCCTGTAGCTCGGTCTGAGCCAGTGTACCCTGTGCAGAAGCAACACTGCATCATACAGAATCTGCCTCCCCTCGTAGCTTCCATTCCATCATGGACAGCAATACTCACTCCTGATTTAACCTCTGCTTTGTTCAAATACTGGGAATATTAGATTTAAAGTGCAATAAAGGTGGGGCAGTGCTGTATAGAGTTCACAGGACAATGCCTTTCGCTGAGTTAATGCTACCTGCTAAAATAACCCTTATACAAAAATGAGGTACAGAGAATACTTTTTTAAGAAAGCCATTAGAATGTCATATAGCAATTTTTGACTTAGGCCTTCAAAGTGCTATAATACGGAGGTAGCCATGCCAATATCTGTCCTATAAATGACACATTCATATGACTTCTAAGGTCACGAGTATCGTTAACAAGAAAAGCTGTTCTGCAGATCTGATTCCTTTAGAAGTCTTAATAAACTGTATAAGATAAAGGAAGAAATCTTCAGGGTATCTTAGGATGTAAAGAGGCAATTATTATTCAATTAAACCAGGTTCATTACCTTAACATAATAAAACTTTGATTTTCAAGAACTAATTTAAAAAATTTAACCCCTCTAGATAGGTATGCTAAGAAGAGAGAGAACCATTAACAAAAGAGAATAGAACAGAAAATTACTACAACTCAATGTGAACATAATCTTTTGAAATCTTTGCTACAACTAAAATAAAAAAACTCAGTAATTCTAACAGAATGTTCTTTTTCATAAAAACATATCTATTCAAACTAAAAGGTACTTCTAATCATTCAAAGTTTTATAATAAGCATAGGAAAAAACCACATACTTAATAACAAATAGTGAGCTTAGGCACAGTTTCACATAGATTGTTTTACTTTCAAGAAGTCAAGAACCTCTAGGAAAGTATTAAAACTAAGAAGACGTTAAATTTTTAAGCTCTTTCCCTCAATTTTGGTTAAATGTAACCACGTTAAAATACTGACATAGTAATATGATCATGAAGCAGAAATGTATACTGGTAAATTTATTTTAATCCTTATTCAAAAATGATATCTAAATAAAGCTCTTACTATACCAATCAGATTAAAAAATAAGGAGAACCAATGCTATTATATATGTTCTTGAGCTGGGAAATTTCTCCAATAATGGAGGAATGTTCAGGAAATGATATTCAAAAATATAAATTCTTAAACATTAGCTTTTTCTGTTAAGTAAGTCTTTTTCAACTTCTTTAGTTAACAGCAATACTTAAAAAATTTTCAACTGTAAACTCTTAGCTTGCAATGTTTTGATTTTTCCTGTATCTTGAAAATTTCTAAGTGCCATTAAATATATTATCTTCTGTTTCTTCTTAAAGAACTAATGTTCATAAAAGGATCATCGTCGTCATCCTGAAATGACACACAAATGTTATATTAGTGATTGTTCCGTGCTTCACTGAAATAAGACAGAAGTTCTTACGGGCAAAACAGTATCAGTTAAGAGCCACTCTCTCCTTTCACATGGGGGGGACTCCATTTTTCCTTTTCCTTTATAAAGCAAAATATGTAAGTCTGATTAAATTCTTAGCGAGCATTGAAAATAAAAATTTATCCTGCTATGTATGTCTATATACCTACAATATATACCATATACATTTCCTTCAATTATTAACCTTAATAAGGCAAATGAGGTGTGGGTATGCCAGAAAAAAGTCATTTATATTTGGTTTTTGAATGGGTTTTTTCATTTACATTATAGGTATATCTGCTATTCTGGAAATTCACAGCCAAAAAATCATGAAGCCACATGGAGAAGATCTACCTCAGAAATAGCTATAATTCTTAGTTCCCATTACTCATTTAATGCTACAAATAGACCCTCAGACTGATGCAAAAAACAACCTAGCAAAGCAATCGTTCAAACAGTTTTTCTGGAAAAAGAAGTAGATGGAATATTTCAAGAGTTATCATGTTGCTGGGCTATAGATTATATGCACAGTTAAAAATAAACAGAAATATCAAATATTAACTAAGAATTTAATGAAAGAGAATGAAAACAAACCTCATATAAGCCCAAGATATATATTTTGATGAGGATAACATAAAATTGATTCTTATGTATTCTATAAGTAAATATTCAGAAGATAAAGCAAGTTTGTTTGCAAATTTTGATTTATGTTTAAGACATTGATAAACTATTATTTGATGTTAGGCTTTGTTGATGGTATTAGCTAAGTTAACTATCTCTGATGAGAAATGGATGCCTTGAGAAATACAAACTCACTTTCATTTACTGATTCATCTTCTGTTATTATAAAGGGCAGAACTTTAATAAACCAGAGATAAATCCAAGTTGAAGTGAGAATTTGCTAAAGTTCTTCTTTGCAGTCAACATGAACTAGCACACAAATTTTTAACTGTAACATATAACCATATGTATATCTAGATGCTTTGGAATAAACAAACAAGTCAATAACTGCTTGCTTCCCTCTTAGAAGGAATGTGGTGTTAGTAGCAACAGCAGATTGAGCTCTTGCTGCCATTTTTCCTCACAGCCTGAGTTGTGATGAGCCCTCTCAAGCTGTTTAAAACCACAGGTGAGATTTAGGGAAGACAACAGCAGCAGTCGAAGCTCAAAATGAAAGGGGTAAGTCATGTGCTGCAACATGGATAAACCTTGAGAACACTGTGCTATGTCAAATAAGCCAGTCACAAAAAGACATATCCTGTATAATCCCACCTCTGTGAGGTACCTAAAAGAGTCAAATTCATAGGAAGAGAAAGCAGAATGGTGGTTGCCAAGGGCTGGAGAAAGGTGGGAATGAAGACTTGTTTAAGGGGTATGGAATTTCAGTTTTGTAAGATGAAAAAGTTCTGAAGATCCATTTTACAACAACATGGATATACTTAACTACTAAACTGTACAATTAAAAATGGTTAAGATCCACTCCAATTAGAATAGCCAGTATTAAAAAGTCAAAAAACAACAGATGTTGGCACAGATGCAGTGAAAAGGGAACACTTATACACTGCTGGTAGGAATACAAATTAGTACAACCTCTATGGAGATTAGCATAGTGATTTCTCAAAGAACTAAAAGTAGATCTACCATTTGATCCTGCAAACCCACTATGGGTATCTACTCAGAGAAAAAGAAATCATTACGTCAAAAAGACACCTGTACTTGTATGTTTATCACAGCATAATTCACAATCGCAAAGATATGGAATCAACCCAAGTACCCATCAACCGATGAGTGGATTAGGAAAATGTGGTGTGTATATATATATACACACCATGGAGTACTACTCAGCAATAAGAAAGAATGAAATAATGTCTTTTGCAGCAACATGGGTTGAACTGGCGACCATTATCTTAAGTGAAGTAACTCAGGAACAGAAAAATAAATGTCACACATTCTCATTTATAAGTGGGAGCTAAACTGTGCCTACACAAGGGCACATAGAGTAGTATAATGGACATTGGAGACTCACAAAGAGGGAGTGAGGGGATGAGGGATGAAAAACTACCTATGGGATACAATGTACACTACACAGGTGATGGGTCCACCCAGACTCCACCTCTATACGATATATACCTGTAATGGAATTCAACTTGTACCTCCTGAATGTATTAAAATAAAAATTTTTTTACATGGTTAAGATGGTTAAGTTTTATGTTATGTGTTTTTACCACAATTAAAAATCTTTTAAAATAAAAAATAAATGAAGGGGGTGATAGGCCTAAGAGAAACACCTTCAAGCAATTCAATAAAAACTAGCAAAGGCTCTTCAAATGGCAGCCATGGAGGAAAGGGAAAGGCCAGCATCCTTCAGTCATGCAGCTTTAATTCAACTTAATTGAAACAAGTGAAAAAGGCAAGAGGCAAGTTCTGATTAGACCTCTTCCCATTCCTCTTCATTCAAGCTAGAGGAGATCGACAACCATCTTAGAGTTTCTTCCACACATCCCACCAGATGGCATTTCAGTGTTAATACCTCCCTGACATGAAAATCACCACCATGTACCATCTCATATACAATACACGTAAAGCATACAGTGAGTACTTAATAAATATTCCATTACAATACTATTAAAAGCTCTTGGGATATCACCATCATCATTCCTCCAAATATGAATGGCAGAAGGTAAAAAAATATTCTGATCCTACTGTTAACTGGGCAAATTAAATAAGAGTTGAGTGAATACCATATTCTAAAAATCTGCGAGCCTTTTATATCTAAGGTAATTACCTTGACGGGCACTCAACAGATGTTACTTGTTGACTCTTAACATTAATCATAGTTCAAAGGAAGGTTATCACTGAAACTATTTTTTTTAATAATTTTTAGCAACCAGCCAGTACTCCCTATTTAAATTTTACAAAGTTAGAAATTAATTGAAATTTAACAATATTACTTTATTACCTCATCTGATTCAAAATCAACTCCTTTGGCTGTTTGGCTCTGGGACAGGCGTTTGCTGGAGGATGCGCCTGACCACCTGAGGCAAAAAAAAAAAAGAAAGAAAAAAACCAAGACAATGAACTTTAGGCTCTATCAGATTTGCCTTTCTAGCTAAGTTTTTCAATCTAGGCACAACCATGAATAAAAATAACACACAATTCCCTTCAATCTACATTAGAGGCAGTCAAAATTTAATGGGGAGAAAAAGGACCCTGGGGCCAAGGTCTGCTTTACGGTTTTGCCATTTACTTACTATGTGGCTTTGGGCAAGTTATTTAACTTCTCTTTGCCTCAATTTCCTCATCTGTAAAACGAGGATAATAGTCTTTTAAAGATTAAATGTGTTAATATGCTTAAACACTTAGAACAGTGCCTGACACATATTAAGCACTACGAAGATGCTTACCTATAGTGCTTATATTAAAATGTATCTACTACCAACTCCTACCTCTGAAAATTTGTGAGAACATTGAAGTATTTTCTATTCAAATTTCAGTTAACAAGAAAATCATGATTCCTACTCTTTTAAGGCTTAACTTGTAGTAAATTCCTAACTCTTTATTATTATAATAAGAATTTTAAGTCATCTTGGATCACGGGCCAGTAAACTTTGGCCATCAGGCCAAATCTAGCCTGCCACCTGATTTTTATGGCCTGTGAGCTAAGAACAGTTTTCACATTTTGAAATGGTTATTCAAGTACCTACCTACATAATATCACTAATTTTGCCTCTTGGTCTGCAAAGCCTAAAATATTAGGTCATTAAATATGAAAAGTCCGATTTCGAATCAAAAGTTTAGGTTATTATATCTCAAACAAGAAGCAGTACAACTGATCAAAGTATGTGTCTAAACCCTCCACACAGTTTTGCCATCTTAACGGTAGCTTGCTTATGCCAGCAGTGAAGAAGCCTGGAGAGTGCGTGGCAATGAAATCATGAAAGGCGTTTTCCACAGCTTGTTGAGAATTGACTATTTTTCCTCGCAAGAAGTGGTCCAAAGCTTGGAGGAAGTGGTAGTCAGTTGGTGCAAGGTCTGATGAATACGGTGGATGACAGAGAGTTTCCAAGTCCAGCCTCCGTAGTTTGAGCAGCGTTGTTTGTGTGACATGTGGTCTTGCATGAGGACTGGCCTGTCTCTATTGACCAAGCTCGGCTGCTTAATCGCAAGCATCCTCATCATTTCATCCAATTGGTTGCAGGAAACATGAGCTGTAATGGACTGACCAGGTTTCATGAAGCTGTAGTGGATAATACCAGCACTGGACCACCAAACAGACACCATTAGCTTTTTTTTTGATGAATATTCAGTTTTGGACTGTGTTCTGCCCCTTCATCTTTATCCAACCATTGTGCCAAATGGTTGAGATTGTCAAAAAGAATTCATTTTTCATCACACATAACAATACAGTGTAGAAATGTTCGCCTTTATGTTGTAACAGCAAAGAAAGGCAAGCTTTGAGATGATTTTTCTTCTGATGCTCTTTAATTCATGCAGTATCCACCTATCCAGCTTCTTTACCTTGCCCATTTGTTTCAAATGGTCCAATATTGTTGGAATAGTAATGTCAAACCTTGCTGCTAATTCACGTGTAGGTTGAGATATATTTGCTTCCACTATAGCTTTCAGCTCATCATTATCCACCTTGGCCTCAGGTCACCCACGTGGCTCATTTTCGAGATTAAAATCACCACAACAGAACTTCTTAAACCATCGACGTACTGTGCATTCATTAGCCACATCCTTCCCAAACACTTTGTTGATATTTGAGCCGTCTGTGCCACATTGGTTCCACAATGGAACTCTTATTCAAATAACACAAATTTTTGACTTATCCATGGTTTCACAAAAATTGTTCTAAAAAAAAATTTGAAAGATAATCACAAGCCGAAATGTGCATTTGAAAGAATGAGGATGTACCTTCACAATAAAAACAAAAAGCAAAAAACAAAAAACCCAAAAAGTTTCAAAGTGAAATGTCAGAGATATCAACTATCAAACTTATTACTTAAGGGAATTGGACATTCCATACTTAATAACCTAATATTTACTGTCTAGCCCTTTAAGAAAAAGTTTGCTGACCCCTGTCTTAAATAAAAGCAGTGTTTGTGAATTCTTAAGTCTACAATTTTATTAACATGTTTTGGGACGTTATTATAGCAAAAGAAGTATGTCCAAAAAGACATACTAGACAAATACTAGACAAATAAGATGAGAATCAAGGGATCTTGTGTCAGAAGTAAACAGCAAAATTCACAGGTCCTTACACACAAAAGTAAAGGACAGGAGGATTTGTCAGGCAAACCTGAAGAGCAACTAAGGTTCAGAGGCAGAGGATCAGCAAATTTATCACGGTCCACACCTAGGCGGCAGAGCTTAAATACTTTATATCTGTGGTCTCCAACCCCTGGGTCGCGGACCAGTACCATTCTGTGGCCTGTTAGGGACCAGGACCAGGCTGCAGAGCTCCGTTGCTGCTCCCGCCCAATGGAAAAATTGTCTTCCATGAAACTTAGGAACTGGGGGGCCACACAGCAGGAGGTGAGCTAGCCAGTGAAGCTTCATCTGTATTTACAGCTGCTCCCCATCACTCACATCACTGCCTGAGCTCTGCCTCTACCCCCTCCAGCCCCCATCAGTGGAAAAATTGTCTTCCATGAAACCAGTCCCTCGTGCCAAAAAGGATGGGGACTGCTGCTTTAAATTATAAATGAAATACCATACACACCCTGCAATTACTAAAAAATTCTGCAAAAATAGTCTAAATTGTCATTCAGTTGCTGTCATTAGAAACACAAGTCTGCAAGGCTGATTTCAGATTTGTTTCCAAAATGTCAATTTCTAAATAGCCTCTCAAAATGTAAATGATTCTTATTACTTGCACAATAGTTTGAGAGCTTAATTACCATGTCAAGAAGCAACAAAAGAGATGGGTTTGGGAGCAGAATGCCTGGCTTGTGTGACTAACTGGGTGACCTTAGGTAAGTTACTTAGTCCACTGTGCCTCACTTTCTCATCTGTAAAATGGGGGATGATAGAGTTATAATTATATCTATCTCCTGGGGTTTTTGTGAGCACCACACAAGCTAATTAATACATAAAGTGCTCAGAACAGTGCCTGGCACATAGAAAGTGCTAGACAAACATCAGTTATTATTATATTACTACCTCATGTCTAAATAAGAAGTCAACAGACATTTATACTGCTGAAAAGTAAACAACCCAAAGTGATAACAAAATATTTTTGTTTAATATCCTTAAACATATGTCAAACATACTAAAATAGTATTTTTCATTAGTTCCTTGATCCACTCGTGAAAAAAAGCCCAGAAAGCAAGACCAGATTTGTTTGTGCATGCTTTAATTTACAAAGGCAAGGACAACCAAAAAGGACCTGGAAAGGAGCTTTCACTTCCTTCCACAACCTAAGGTATCCCTGATAGTATCCCAATAAATCTCCTTTTCCTAAGCAAATTTGAGATAGGTTTCTAGCAGCTGGAACCAAAGGAGTTCTGTTTAATACACATAAATGAACCTGAGAAATTCAAGTAAATCTACATGAGCTAAAAGAACTCCCTCAACTATCTACCACAAAATATATAAACCTACTTGCATCTGCGCCTATAGTGGTATTTTTTACTCCTCCTATAAAGGCCAGTATGGGCTTATGCAAGTCTATACTCTCCTGGATTTTTCTCATGTCTTTCTTGTTGCTTTTTCTACTTTACCTAAGCTCTAAAGATTGTAACTCCAGGATAGGAACAAAAGCCCTCTTCTCTCTCTGCCTTCTCTTTCAAGGTCATCCCACCCACCCCAATGGCTTTATGTACCATCTTTATGCTGTCCAAAGGTACATCTAGGTATCATTCCAAATCCTTTAGCTGAGCTCCAGACTCTCATATCCCATCACCTATAACCTCCCTTCATGTAAGTTTCACAGGCATCTCCAACTCTTCACATCTGAAGCAGAACTTTTGATTATATGCCTATCGTCCCCTACAAACATCTGTTCCTTTCATCTTTTATGCCCTTCTCAATGTATGGCACAATCTAAATGCTCAAGCAAAAAACCTGAAAATCAATCTTGATTCCTTATTCTCCCTTATTCCAAATAATTCAATCCATCCCCAAGTTTTGTTATGTCTATTTTCAAAATACACCCCCAAACCGTCTATTCTCTCCAATTCCCCTGCCACCAGCCTGTGCAAGCCTCCGTCATCTCTTAGTTGGACTCCCTACAGCACCCTCCTTTCAGGTCAGCCTGTTTGAACTCCCACATCCTTCTGCAACCACAGGGATCCCTTCTAAATGTTAAATCAGACACCACCACTTCTCTCGAAATCCTTCCCTGGCTTCCCAATGCATTTATAACATATAAAAAGTTCAAAATCCTCACCATGCTCACCTGTTCTTGCAGCAAGATTTACCCCTGCCTCTCCTTTCTATTCTCATCTCAAACCACCTCCCTTTCCACGGCACTTTTGTCACTGGCTCCTAAATTACATTAAGCTTGTTTCTTCCTCAAGAGACTTTGCATGTGCTTTTCCCTCTGCTTTTTGTAAAGCCAAGTCTCTCATCTTCTTAAAATTTCAGCTTAAATATAGCCTCCTCAGAGGCTTTCTGTGGCCACCTTTAAAGTGTATGTCTGTGCCCTATGCTATTGCTTGTTCTTGCTGCACCCGGACCATTTCCTTCAATGCATTCTAACACATCTTCTAGGACTATACTTTCAGGGATCATTTCTATAGTTCACTTCTAACACATCTGGTAAGCACCAGCTCAAACACTACCTACTTTCTTTGTAAAACCCTCAATGACCTATTGCAGAAGTACACTGGCACTTCCTTTAGATTTCATTACCCCTGAATAAAATTTATCTTGGTGGATTGGTAGTACCCTGTAATTAGCACACCACTGAAGTATAAATTCCTTCAAGGGGTATTTCTCTCATCTTTCTATCCCCAGCACCTAGCATATGTTTAATGATCTAATAAGTGAACGTGGAACTATACTTACCAACTTTTCCAATATCGACCCTTAATTCACATAAAGCATATATTCTCAAAGGGGTCAATATCATAGCCAGGGAACAAAAATTGGTTCTAGGGGATGGGGTGGGGTGAAAAATTCATAGATATTACAGCGGTTTTTGGCCCTCTCAAGCTCAACCTTACCCAACACAATTTCATTCTTTAGTATTTAATTTCTTTTGTTAGGGAGACATCGAATTAAATCTAAATTATTTATTTATTCTCCTCAGGTAATGAAGAAATGGTTGAGATCATGGGAAAAAAGCTTGAGGAACACTGATGTAAAGCTTTTCCCTTGATCTCCCTCCTTTCACTGCTCCTGCTCACACCATTACTCTCAGCTGGGATCATCACCCTCCCCCCATTAAGCTAAACAATTCCCATTTTTGGAACTTCAAGTACATTTTACTCCCTCAATGAAGCTTTTTATTCTACCATAGCCTACCACTAGCCCACGTTTCCTGCTTCTTTTTCCAACTGCCCATAAGCACTCATATTTATGGGTCTGTATCATAAAACTTCATACATAATTATGTACTGATTTAATCATTCTTTAAAGAATTCAAATGTGTTCATTTTTCTTTTCCACTAAGTTTAAGTTGCCCAAAGGCAGAAACCATATTGAAACATTTGTTACGTCTCCCATCAGACATAATATAATACTCAAACAGAAAATAGTATAAAAAAGGCTTCTTCGTAAGTAGAAATTCTTATTAATTGAGCTTTAGTTAAGCAGTATTCACCCAAAATATTAATACATAAAAGAAAATGATAATAGTGAATCTAGTCAAGCTTAACAGCAACAGGCAAAAACCAAGGAGGAGAGGAAGAGCATGTAAGTACTCTGAAAGCAGTGTGAGTCTATATGATCCTCTTTTTAGTGTTTAGCACAGCACCATGTCTAATTAAGTATATAAAGATATGATAATGACAAAAAGCTGAAATCACATATTAACATAATACAAAATTATTTTCTATTAATTGGAGAGAACAATCTTCCACTAAGAAATCACTGGGTAATAAAGACAAAAGGAAATGAAATATAGGTTATTTAAATTTTCAACGAAGATACTTGCAATAATGCTGCATCAACTCTATAAACTAGCCCTTGGTCTGTTTTCACTCCTCTACATACTTTGCTAGCTCAAAATAAGTCTGTTAAATTTCAGTGGCATAGAAAAATGTACTACTGTAGAATTCTGGATAATTTTAAATTTTTTCAGATTTTTTTTTTTTTGCAAGAAGTCGCTGCACCTACCTTTGATCTGTCTTTGAAGTGGTAGGAAAAATGTCATCTTCTTCCACATCTGATTCATCCACATCAATGAACTAAGGCGGGAGGCGGGACATAAAGCAACAAATAGTTTTTGTGGGAATGGAACACCCAAATAAAAATGAATTAAATGACTGAATCTCAAAGTGGTTTTTTTTAAACACACAAAAAAGCCACAAAAAAGGAGGCAGAAACAAAGTCAGCAGCAACTATTAAAACTGAAGCTCAGCTTGAGCTCCATCCATTGTCTCTCTAAATTCACAAATGTTATTCTTTATTACATGTCTAAGCTCACTTCTCTCCTGGCCATCCTGTAGCGTGGGTACCTAAAGGAACACACAGATTGGCGAATGATTCCCACAGGCTCGTGTATAGTACGTGCCCTGTGACTTTCTTCTTGAGTTCTGATGGGGCGTCTGACCATCAGTGTTCCACCTCCAACTTTAAATGACGATCAGAATGTGTGGGACACACTGCATATCTTTCTGTTACATTTATCCGTACTAAATGCCCTTTGTTAGTGTTAAGACTCAATAAAGGTACTTCTGATTCTTGATTCTATCATTCAAAATACTAACTATTCCTCTACATTTTGTGTTATCTTGACACTTGATACGCACATTTCCTAAGTCTTCATCTAACTGAAGTGCAGATGAGGATAAAGCCAAGGACAAAATACTGAACAAACAGTACCTGAGGCCAAGGATACTGCTAAACATCTCATAATGCACAGGACAGTCCTTCTCAACAAAGAATTATCTGGTCCAAAATATCAATAGTGACACTACTGAGAAACGCTGATAGAGGGGAAATTGTACTGGCTTGGGCGTTAAGACACATGGGTTTTGAAAGTGAGGTAAGGTCAAGACCATACTAGACTCTTTTTGGAATCCAAAGGAAGAGCAGAAGGCCTATGTTAAATCTAGAGCAGAACACAGATCTTTAGACTTCAACCTTTTAGTCTGTCTTGAGTCTAGCATCAGACGTTAAGGCACAAGCCAGTATTATGGGAGTACAAGTAACTAAAGGAACTCAGGTATAAATAAAACCTCTTATATGCACTGAATTCACCTTCAGTATTAGTATTCCATGCATGGGGCCTTTTGGTTCAACACTGTTATCCTTAAAAATATTACTATATATATAACAATTATGGATTTCTAATAATGTGATTTATTATTTTTAATGAGAGAGAGAAAACAAACCAAAACAAAACCAAATCCTAGAAACCCTCAGTAAAGATAACTGGTAAAGTTCTCCCCAGCTTAAATATTCCATAATTTTTCTTCTTTAATTTACTTTGCAAATCAAAGAGTTGACAATTCATAATGTAGGAAACATAAATTACTGAAACAACTATAAAACTTTTTTTCTTACCTCTGAATAATTCTTAGTAGCAAAATTTCGGGAGGGCTGCTGCCTTATAGATTTAAAGGCTAGAATGAAAAAGATGAAACATGCATTATGTTATTCTTAAAATAACTTAGAAAGACTTGCACATTTCTTTAGCTGAAGGTTTTCTAAGTCCTATCTGCAAAACCCATGATGACTAGTTATAAAACCATTTATATTTTTTAAAATCTAAAGGGAGGGGAAATTACATGTTCAAATAACTCAATGCTTAGCTGTCAGTCTCATGACTTCCAGCTTATTCAAATATAGTAATAAGCAGTGCTCATAAATACACCCACACTAAAAACATTTTATAGAAAAATACCTAAAGGATAAACTCTGATCACCTAACCAATTGAACTAAAAATATACTGAAGGTAAGCCTCCTAATCCCTTCCTTCTCTGTAGCCATGATACCCTTCCCTGCGGCTGTATTAGGAGCCACGTGGTTCCAGAGGAGCTTCTTCATTCCCCTCTATCTTGGAGCCATACTGACTACCTAAGAAATACACCAGAGGAGAATTCTAGAAAACAGCGTATCTTTTACTCCATGATAAAAATTCCTTTGAATCCATACTTTTTTTGCTTTATAAACTTGGTTAGATACTTGAATTTTAGTTAATCCTTTACCTTTCTCCTTCTAAAAACCTTGAGATCAAAACCCATAATAAATTTCAAACACCTAATTGAGGTTCATTTTCTCCTTAGCCTTACCAGTTTGCTAGTATCAAAAAAATCTCCTCCCAGCTGACCCACAGACTAAATAACCGGGCAAGGAAAGAAAGAAAGAAAGAGGATTTTAAAAAGCCAAACACTCAAAGAATTCCACAGAGTCCAAAATTCTCCAAGTCAGAAAAATCTCAGGAATCTTTCTACCTAGCCTAAGTTTATTATTTGCTCATGTTTCCTATTCCAGGTTCTATCCTCAATCTTGTGATATCTGAGCAGAGAGATGAGAGGCAGAAGCAGAGTTCTTATCTGCCACACTCAATTACTGCTCTCACAGCCCACTCTACTTAAAAGATGAGACAGGGCAACTGAATAAAAGCCAGTGATCATAATGCCATCAAAGAATATTTCTGCTCAATATTTATTCACTGACTGCTCAAACTCTCAGATTCTTGAAAACAAGACACCTTTCTTTTTATCCCCAGTGGATAGCAAAAGGTGAATAAATATCTGTGAAATAAACTTTATCAGAAAAATAAGCACCATGTTTTGTTAGGAAAGCAATATAGTGTGATGATTAAGAGCTCTGGTTTTGGAGTGGACTTGACTTGACTTACTAGCTTGACTACGGCCAAGTTCCTTGGCTTCTTTTAAATCTTAATTTCGTCACTTTCCTCCAACTGAGGAAAGATATTTCCTCAATATCTCCTTCCTTTCCTCAATATCTTTCCTTTGATATTAAAATAGTGTTAATATCAAAATACTTCATACAGAAAATAGTTGAAAGGGTAAGAGGTAGTTAATATTAAATTACTTTGGCAAGTGCCTAGCAGGTAGAAAGCATTCAAATACATGTAGCTATTAGTAGTAGTAAATGTAGCAGCAACAGTGGTACTAAAGTGGTAAATTAAATGTGAAGGTAGTGGCTTCAGAGGTATCTTTTGTTTTGTCACCATCCTCTGTCGACTAACTTCAGTGGAAAAATATGGGCTGTCAATTCTTATTGTAAGTATAATTTCCACCTTTCCCAATAAAATGTCAGTACAACCATAAACCTCCATACTCCACAGAGCTTGTTATAATAGAATCTGACTTTTATTTATCTCTTCACTCCTCCATTTATAATAGGGATCTAGAACTTATAGTATATTTTGTTTCTTCTGTCCCAAAGTGATGGCAAGTATAATTAGTACCACATGGTTATTTTGTCAGAAGCTTACAAAACACCAAATCTAATCTGACAGAAATGTTTCACAAATTCACATTAAAAAATCAGTTCATATTTCAAAAAAAGGCCCAATATTGGAGGTAATCAGTTAAATTAGCAAAACCATTAGATCAAATCAATTAAAGACACATTTAGACCAATGATGTACATAACATACATCTTCATAAACTTATCGCAAAACACTGCCACTGATACTATTAGCAGTAAGCATCTATTGAATTTTTACTAGGTGCTATGATCAGTACTGCATATACTTAAGCTCATTTAATATAACTACTCTGCGAAGTCAGTACAACATCACCAATTTTATAGCTAAGGAATAAGAACAGTTTACACTTATTGAGGGCTTAATGTACGTAGACACTGTGCCAGGTACTTCACATGCATTTTCTCATTAATCCTCATAATAACCCAATGAGGCAGATACAATCAATCATTACTCACTCTTACAGATGAGAACACTAAAACTTAAAGATGGAAAGCTCAACTAATCTGCTGGCGGACAAACAGGCAGTAAATCAAGGAAACAGGATTCAAACCAAGATCTTTCTGACCTTAGAACCATGCTCTTAACCTTTACGCTATACAATCTCTAAGTAATTTTTATTCAGTCATTCTCAAGTATTTAATGAGCACCGACTATGTGCCAAGCACTGTGGATACAATGATGAATAAGAACGATGCAGACCCTGTTCGCACGGCACTTACAATGCAATGGTGCCGAGCCAGCAAGTGAAGAGCTGGCCGACCAAACCAGGACTGACTCCAGAGCCTCGGTTCCTAACCACAATGCTATGCTGCAAAAAGCTACCACAGTAAGATTTTTGTCTGGAACATAATTCAGGAAATCCGAAGTTTTGTATTAATTTGGCTTACTTAAGACCTGGCCTCTTTTCACAGATGAATATTATTCCTTTTAAAAAATGAGGCCAATTTGCAAAACTTCTAAAGCACCGTAATTGGTCTCTATTCTCACTACACAAATATAAGCTTTATTCCATATTATTAATGGGTAACAGAGCAGCAGTCACTGAAGAGTGTCTTTGAAAGTCTCATTGGTATAGTGGTTCTCAAAGGAGCTGATGTTAGAAAGTAAAAAAAAATGCTCACAAAAACCCCTATGTGACAGAGTCCTAGATGCAAAAGAGGCAGCCACTAATGTGTTTTAAATAAAGAAAATAAGGATAAAACCTCTGTATCTGTTCCCTGTAGGCTTTGTTATCCAAATGCTTCTGCTGACAACCCAAAATGCTACCTCAAATATTTAAAAAACAAAAAAAAACCCCAAACAACGTCTTAATGCCCTTGAAGAGCTGATCTCATAGTAAGGAATTACCAGGCCAAAGCTACGAAAAGCCAGACTCACGGAGGCAAGCAGAGTCCTTTCCCTGAGTTCAACTTTCGATCTGGGAAAATGTTACCCTTAGTTTTTAGAGTCCTGGAGGGGAAGGGTGAGAGATACTATAACCCAAGACTTGCCCCAGGTAGGAATCCTGATGCATTTCCCCTTTACCTTAAGATGGGACCCCAATGGTTAAAGACAGAAGCAGAGGTAAACAGGATTTCATAAGCACGTATCACCTGACTGGTCCAACTAACCCTCAAATTATAAATTTAGTTCAAAGTGGTCTAAGTTTTGTGGTGCCCTACAAGCTTGGAGAAACAAAGATGAATATTCTCTGGAGGAAGACAGCTTCATCTAAGGTCTCAAATTATTCCTACTGATAATTTCCTAGGGATAATAGATAACAAAGCTTGGAAGGAAACAAGTCACCATAAATGAGAACCAACAGAAACAGAGATCAGAGACAACAGAAAGAGGCCAAAGACATTCAGACACTAGGTTATTAGACACAAAATACAAGACAAATGTCCTTACTATGCACACACAAAAAATTAAAGACAGACCAAAAAATATCTGCAGGAAATTTTTAAAAACTATTAAAAGTGACAAAGCATATTTAAAAAGAACCAAACAGAATTTTTAAACCACCCTCCAACAAACAATAAAAATTAAAAATTCAAAGGACCGTTTAAAGAGTAGATGAGTGAATTGGACGACTGATCAGTAGTAATTACTAACAATGTAGCACAGGAAGAGAAAACAACAGAAAATACAAGAGAGGTTATGAGTCATGGGAGGAGAGTAAAAAAGTCTTGTATTTATTTAATTGAAGACCCAGAAGGAAGGAGAAAAAGAATAGCATAGAGGTAATATCTGAAGGGATAATAGTTAAGTATTTTCTAGAAATGACAAAAGATACCAATTCACAGATTCGTGAAGCCCAATAAATCCTAAGGAGGATAACAAAGAATACCATATTTCGATTCATCATAGTGAAACTAAAGAACACCAAAGACAGCAAGCTAAGGGAAAAATAGATTACTTAGGGGGAAAAAAACAATAAGCTTAACTAATATCTGATTTCTTAACAACAACAGAAACCCAAAGACTCACTTTAAGTGACTAATTGTACCCACCAGTGTCAAGGAAAGCTTCATATAAAACAATTAAGCCAGGACCAAAAAAAGGCAATTTGGGCTAAGGTAAAAGTGGGTAATTGACAACACCTATGACTCTGTCAATTGCACACTATCCAACTTTTGGTGGTTTAAGTGTTCATATTTTATTCACTCTCTTTTTCCATTGCTCTGTTTTCTCATTTTTTATAACAGTAACAATAACTAACATTCATTCATCCATTCATTTATTTATTTAAACTCCATGTCCCCCCATTCACAATACAGACCAGGCACAGGGCCAGTGCTGAGGTGCATGTGGGGTAGGTTTATTCTACCTCCTCTTTCTATACAGTGTAAGAACACAGCCTGTGGTAAGCACCAGGAGACCAATAACAGTAACATTTCATAAATGCCTACTATGTACCAGGTTTTTTGCTCATTTAATCTTCAGAATAACCCAACACAGTAGAGATTATTATTCCCAATTCACATGTAAACAAACTAGGAGAGTGAGTGTCTCAAGTCACAAAGCTGCCATGTGTTGAACTTGGAGTTGAACTCAGCCTGGATCATTTTTAATTTACCAGGCTGCCTTCTCTCTCTTTCTTTTTCTCTGCTTTTGTATGAGACCTACCAGGAATGGATAGCATCTTTCTGGATGCCATTTCCTAAATGGCAATAAAGACATGTTTCTGAAGTCAGAAGTTAAGGATCTTAGCTGGCTCTCCCAGAGCACTGAATAATACTTGAGTAAAAAATATACCAATAGAATTTTTGGTAAGGTTCCTTAAGAATCATTTAATCAACCTGATGTCTGTATCCTTTCTCCAATGTCACTGTCATCCAATCAATAAATGTTGAAAACTTTGTTTAATGGAGTGACAACTCAATTCCTTCCAAGGTAGCTGACTCCATCTTTATATTAATTAGATAGGTTATTCTGTATAATGCAAAGACTCCTCTACTAAGAACCAAGAGCTAGGTTACTAATCTTATCTTGCTCTGGAAACGAGTACAGTGGTCAACTACTAGTTCTGGAGTCCAAAGAATGTGAGATCGTTCCAAGCTCTGGTACTGACTAGTTATGAGACCTTGGGTAAGTTACCTATGTTTTCAAAGCCCGAGTTGCCTTTTGTGTAAAACAGGGATAATATAATAAGTACCTACCCCACAGACCTGTTAAAAGGCATGCAATTTCATAAATATTAGCTATTATTGGTACTTTTAGTATTTTTATCAACCCAGGACAAAACTGCTTAGCTCAGTTCCCTCATCTATAAAATGAGGGAACAGAAAGTTGTTCTTTTTTTAGGTCCATTCTCTCAGATGATAAACTTAAGTGAACATGCTTCTAGTTTTTCCCATCCATCCTCATTGGGCCATGAGTTCTTAATCTGGAGAACATGGATGGGCTTCACAGGCATCCGTGAACCCTTTGAAATTGAGTGCAACTGCATGTGAGTGCTTGCTTAGTTAGGGAGAGAAGACATAGCTTTCAGATTCTCAGAGAATCCATAAACCCAAATTGATTTAAAACCACTGTCTTTGGGACTTAAATTAAATCTACTTCACTTTTCACACGACAGAACATAATCTATGTAAAGACCTGAATCTTTCCCAGGTTAGATATCCCAAGTTCCTCCAACCATTTTTATATTATATGCTTTCTCTTCTGAATAATCATATATAGTTGATATCCTTCTTGAAATACAGTTCCAAAGATAAGTACAGTATTCTTGGCATGATATGTCCAATTCAGTACCCAGGAGAACTTCCTTGCTGTAGAGGCTCACTACTGGTATTAATACTGCTTAAGACATCAATAGGTTTGGACAGTTAGGTTGACCTGCACAACTCTTACAGACCTAAGCCTTTCTCACTTGGGTTGCTGTTAAACTCACATACCCCTCACAACTCTATTTGTGCAGCTGTCCTTTTGGACATAAATGAAGTTTATATTTACCCTTGATAAATTTTATCTTGTGAGAATTATTAATAGTTCAACTTCCCAGTGTGTCAAAAATTAATCCTGGCTGAAAAAGTGAGACAATTAACCTCAAATAATAGATAATATAAATGAAATACATATGAATATATTCTAAATGCTAGGTAGAAAAAATATCACCACCTATCTTAACATATATTTTTTGTAATAATATGACTAACAACTTAGGCTGATTTCATAAACTGTAATATTAAAAATAGTTTAATAGATGCCCTTAAGTTGAAGCCAATTTTTAGACCATAGGACATACACAAATTAATTCCAAGATCTTAGCCGTAATTTTTCTCAAATAGGCTCACAGGACTCCTCTCTATGGACAGCAGAGATTGACAGAAGCAGCAAGGGAAAGCAAGGAAACAGTGTATTAAGAGGCAGTTCCCCTCTCTTCTGACCACTATCAGTATAATGACTGTCTCACTTTTCTATGCTGCCATGATCTCTCTGTCAAAGGGAGATAACAATAAAATTTGTCTAAAAGTAAGTAATTACAAAACATAATTTTTAAAGCTTACCCATTTTAATAGGTCTGATGCATGGCAAAGATATTTTAAGGAATAATTTATCCGGTGATCCCAACTGACCTTTTAAGTCTCCCAGTGATGGCAACACAAATAAATGAGGGTTCCTAATGGGGATTACCTCGGTCCTCCTATGTTGGAATTGATAAATAACTTGCTATCTATACTTACCATCTATAATAGACATATTTCTAGATGTTGACACAGTAGCCTTTGAACTCCTGCTACGAGTAGCAGTCTCCTGACCAGTGCCTGTTGTTAGAATAATGAGCAGTCAATATATAATCCTATCAGTAGCTACAGTTTTTTTAACACAATATCAAAATGAAAGCTAAATAAAGTTATATAAAATAGTTTATTTATAAAAACCCAAAGACACATATAAGAAGAAACATTTAGAGTCTGACCAATTGATTTTTGGAGACTATTCTTTCAAACTATACTTGGTTCATATTTGTCCAATTAAAATTTAAGAAAAAATTTTGTAAATGTAAGGATAAAGAAAACCATCATCATCAGAAAATGGGTGTGTCTCTCCCTGGAAATTTTAAACTAAATTATTATTCATTTTACCAGCTTAAAATTCCTGTGGATACATATTTAATGAAAACAATTTTAAAATATCCCTGGAGATGGATTTATATAATGTGTCAGGAAGTCACTGGATGACCATTTTCTGTTTGTTTGAACTATTCAATGACAATAGTGTTACATTAAATACAATGATGAAAATTAATGTTAATGATTAGAAATCAAATTGTCTGGGGGTAGTTTTTTCTTTTAAACAAATCTTATGAAGCCTGCTTTATAAGCATGTGGGTATCTGTACCTTATGATGGCCACAAAAATAATAATTTTGATGGATCTGGAGTTTTCCTCCTGCTACCAATGGCCATCAGTTAGCCATTTTCCTTAACAACTTGTATTTGCCTATTACCTTGACATATGAGTGTAAATATGACATTAAATGTACCCAGAAGGAACTGTGTGAGAACACGGTGAAGCTTTTAAAAAATATGTGTTAAGAACAATTAAAACCCTATGGGCATGTGGCCATTCATGTAAGTAAAAGGTACATGTCAGAACTGCATTAAAGACTGTCTTCATGCATTATAAAAATAAATTTTTAAAAAATTGTGTTTTAGAAATAAAAACTCGTAACTCAATTCTGACAAGCTAAAATTCTGTATTTCCCACTCAACTGGCAAGTCTGAATGTGTGCTAAAGACCGTACTCAGTGCTAACCTCTTCCTCTTTGAGACTCTCCTCTCAATGCTGAATTCTGCCCTCTTCCTCCTCTTCGACCTCTTCCTCGACCTCTTCCTTTGTTGGCTGCTGCCGAGATGCTATCATCAGAGTCATTGGCCACCTGTTCTGCTAAATCTATACTCATAAGGTCATCAGCACTAAAGCAGAAGCGGCGTCCTCTGACTGAGATCTGAGAGCTCTGGCCCTATTCATGGCCTGAGAGGGATAACAAGGAGAAAGTACACATAAGGAGATGATGCAGCATCCTAAAAAGCATTAATGTAGTCATTCAGATAAACATTTAACATTGTCAAACTGTCTATATTATTATTTTTCACTAAACATGCTATAAAAATATAAAGAAGAACTTCCCCACCAATCAAATTTAATGTTTTTTAATGCTTAATATCTGTCAGATCAATTTATAATACTATAATACCTGTAAAATGAGACCTTTTCAAAAGGTTTATCAAGAAAAAATGAAATTTCACAGACTCAAAACTTTCAAAACTGGAAGAAATATTGGCAATCACCCCTAATTTAGTATGTCATTTATAAGAGATTATAATCATTTGAGCTACTTTTTAGAATGGGCTCTTAATAAATAACAAGGAAAAAAACCTATAAAAAATAGCTGTTATCTCTGAGTGGTAAAATTTTAGGGTGCTTTTGTTTTCTTTTTTATTTCTGAATATTACAAGTCTTCTATAATACACTTTTTCTAAAATAATACTTTTTTAATCAGAAAAACATGAACCATCATCTCTTACAAATATATGATAAGAATTAAGTAGAATCTGTCAACTGAAAGCCTAAGAAAGAATAAAAACCTTAGGACCAATATGTCATATATTTTTAATTTGATAAGAAACCATCTAGAAAAGACAAGTTTGAGAATTAACCAAATATTCTAACTCTAAAATGAATACAGATTTTGATTAAAAATAGAATAACAGCAATTCTGCCCCGATTTCCCCTTAAACCAATCAAAATGTAACAAGAACAAAAACAAGAGTACATTTTCAAAAAAATTAGAAAATAGGTCCAATTACAAACACACAACCTATGAAGAAGAAATAATGAGTATAATGAATATTCGACCTGGCTAAGGGAGAAAGCTGAGGAGAGTTTCAGGCATCGTACAGCTCTCCAAAATTGATGTATATATATCCCAACAGGCCATGACAACAGTCTCTCTTGCTTGGAACGGCAAGTTCTAGGTCTAAGAATAGATGACCACAGCATTTTAAAGCTCTGTGATACCATAAAGGAAGGAAAAACAGGGCTAAATGAGCAGATGTGAACAAGCAGGCAGGACAGAAGTAGGAGTGAAGTGGGGGTGGGGCTCAGAGGTAATATAACCTCATGATGATGGTCTTAGCTGAGGTGAAATAACAGCTAACTCACTGCATGAAGGGCTCAACATGGCCTTACAATGCAAAAAGACTATAGGGAATACAAGAAAAAATAAAAAGAAACAACAGTGGAAAGAGATTTCCATTCATCTTTCCTGTCCCAAATGAAGTACAGTCAATGCTCATTATTCATAAATTCCATATTTACAAATTCACCTATTTGCCAAAATTTATCTGTGACCACAAAAAATCAGTACTTGTGACACTTTCGTGGTCATTCACGGACACGTGCAGAGCGGCGAAAATTTTGAGTTGTCTGACACACACTTCCCAGCTAAGGTCAAACAATGACTCATTCTGCCTTCTTGTTTTAACTCTTGTACTTTAGACAAGTGTTCTTTCTATGGTATAGTCATGTGTCACTTAACAAAGGGGATACATTCTGGGAAATGTATTGTTAGGCGATCTTGTCTTTGTATAAACAAGATAGCATGTACTCACACAAACCTAGGTGGTGCAGCCTACTACATACCAAGGCTATATGGTATAGCCTATTGCTCCTAGGCTATAAACCTGTACAGCATGTCACTGTACTGAATACTGTAGGTAACTGCAACACAATGGTATTTGTATATCTAAACATAGAAAAGATACAGCAAAAATATAATATTATAATCTTACAGGACCACTGCACATGACTATATATTTATTGCCACTTTTTTGCATTTTTGTGCTTTTGCTTGGCAACTTGTGTTTAAAATGGTCCTCCAGTGTAGTGCTAGAATGCTGTTTAGTCAAGGCTGTGATGTACCTTATGGAGAAAATGTTAGATAAGCTTCATTCAGGTATGAATTATAGTGCTGTTTGCTGTGAGCTCTATGTTAATGAATCAGCAATACATGTTAAATACAGTGTATTTAAATAGAAACACATAAAAAAGATTATGTATTCATTGGTTGACAAAAATGTAACCAGTGGCTCATAGGAACCGAACCCTATACCTCCCCTAGGAGCAGTGGTTCAGTATTCACTAATTCAGTGCTAGAAGTAATTTTATAGAACATAACTACCACAAATAACAACAAGCAGCTGTGCATTTTTAAAGTAGAATTTTAAAAGGTGACCTAAATTACATAATTAATAAGATAGATCTAACTGACACGTGTTGAATTCTGTACTCTGAAAATAAATAAATACTTCTTTTTAAGACCCTATGAAACTTCTTAACTGATGCATAATAGGGTACAAAGGAAAATCTCAATAAATGCTAGATAGTAAGTAGAATTATCACACTGTCTAATCATCATGCAATAAAATAAGATGCTAATAATAATAAAGCAAAAACTCTACATCCTGAAAATTAACTGGAGCCAAACTATAAAACAAAACTAAAATTGTAGAATATTTAGAAAACAATAACAAAAATATTGCACATCACATCAAATCAGACAGCTAAAGCAGTGCTTGTAAGAAAGCCTATAGCCTGCTAAATAATAATGAATGTAAATAAGTTAATTCTGTATTCAAAAAGTCAGGAAAAATCAAATAAAGCCTATCCAAGGAAAGTTTTAGAAAGACTAAAGATACAACCATATTTTAACAAATTTTAAATAAAAACACATTAGAATTAATAAATGTAAGAACTGGTCCTTTGGGACAAAACAACATTGATAAAAATCACTAGGCGGTTTAACAAAAAGGAAGAAAATACAAATATACATCATTAGAAGTAAGAATGGGGGGTGAGATCCAAGGAAAATTAAGATTTATGACAGAATGCTCAATTCTATATAATTTGGAAAATGAATAACCTAAACTGATCCAAGAAAAAAAAAAAAAAAACCAGATGCTCTCAACAGACCAATTATCAAAGAAAATTTTGAGAAAACTGTTGAAAGAAATATAACCCCCAGAAGGACCACAACCAGAAAGTTTCACTGGCAAATTCTACCAAATTTTCAAAGAACAGATAATCCTACTGCTATTTCAATAGTGCCAGATCATAAAGAAAAAAAGCTATTAATATTTTTACAAAGCCATCATGACATAATACTAACAAAGGATTGCATGCCCAAAAAGAAAATTTTAGTATCTTATTTATGAATATGAAAGCAAACAAAGAGAATCCAGGAACATATGGAAAGACCAGTATATCCATTACAAGAGGGTTTAGAAAGTCATACAAGGATGGGTCAATAATAGGATATGTATTAATATAATTCACTATGTTAATATAAGAAAGGAAGAAAAAACCCAAATACATATCTCCATGCATGCTAAAAAGCATGTAACTCACCAGCCACTCCTGATTTAAACAAATAAGCCTCAGGAATAAGTGGATACTTTCTTTACATGGCAAAAACCCTAAATACGCTATACTATTATATGCATGTGTACACAAAGAGAGAACACACAAGTGTGTTCAATGGAGCACTCTTACAAACCAATTAGAGAAAGACCAAAGCCCTACCCAAAAAAGAAAACTTTGGCAAACAAAATGACCATGTGTTTGATATAACTATAAATAATTTATAAACACAAAAATTACTCAGACTCACTAGTAAAAAAAGAAGTATGAATTAAAAACAATGGTGGGAAATCTTACCCCTTAAATTTATAAAGATCAAAAGATACAGTAACACATCATGAAGGCAAGGATGTGGGGAAATAAGCACTCCCAAATACCACTGGTTGGAATGTAAACTATATGACATCTTTGGCACGATTTGGCAGTATCTAGCACAATTTAAAATGCATATGCTTTATTACGATTATTTCTTGAAATGAATTACCAACCATCATCTCTAAATCTTTTAGTTTTCCCTTTGTCTAAATACTGTATCTTCATTTTTATCATCTCAAACATTGCATTCAAATCATATTTTAACTCTACTTTTTTCCATACAAAAGACTTTGGACTTTATTGCTATCTTTGAAGTATATAACTTCTAAGACTTCACCTCATGAATGTGGGTCTAGAGCCAATATCAAAGATGTTTCCATATATTTTGGGAGAGCTGAAATCATACTATCCTAGTATTACTTTTTTTTTATTGTAGTGAAATATACATAACATGAATTTACTCTTCTAACCATTTTTAAATGTAGTACAGTGGCATTAAGCACATTCACGTTGTTATGCAACCATCACCACCATCCATCTCCAGAACTTTTTCATCATCCCAAACTGAAACACCATATCCACTCAACAGTAAACTTCTCATTTTTCCCTCCCCCAGTCCCTGGTAACCACTATTCTACTTTCTGTCTCTATAAATTTGACTACTCCAGGTATCTCATATAAGTGGACCATACAATATTCATCCTTTTGCATCTGGCTTTTTTCACTTAGCATAATGGTTCCAAGTTTTACCCACATTGTGGCATATATCAGAATTTCACTCCTTTTTAAGACTGAATAACATTCCATTGCATGTATATACCACCCATCTGCTGATAGACATTTGGGTAGTTTCTATCTTTTGGCTATTGTGTGTCATGCCGCTATAAACACTGGTATACAAATATCTGTAAGTCCCTGCTTTCAATTCTTTTGGTTATATACCTAGAAGTGGAATTGCTAGATTACAGGTAATACTATGTTTAATTCTTTGAGGAACCGTCATACTGTTTGCCATGGGAGCTGCCCCATTTTTCATTCCTACCAGCAATGTACAAGGGTTCCAATTTCTCCACATTCTTGCCAAAACTTATTTTCCTTTTTTTTAATTAGCCATCCTAATGGGTGTGAAGTGATATGTCACTGTGGTTTGTATTTCTCTAATGATTAGTGATGTTGAATATGTTTTCACGTGCTTAGATTATTTGTAAATCTTCTTTGGAGAAATGTCTGTTCAAGTCCTTTGTTCCTTTTTTAAATTGGTGGGGTTTTTTTGTTATTCTTGAGTTTTAGAAGTTTTTAAAATATATTCTGGATATTAATCCGTTATCAGATATATGACTTATAAATATTATCTACCATTCTGTGGGTTACCTTTTTACTTGGCTGACAGTGCCTGGTATATTCATACATTTTAAAAGAAGATACTAACCCTGCCTCAAATTCAGATAGAATGTAAGAAATCAGAGGCCAGGTAAATAAGGACTATGGGTCAGACTAAGAATAGTTTTTATATTTTTAAAGGGCTGTTAAAAAAAAAAACCAAACAAACAAGAATATGTGATAGAGACCATATATGGCCTGCAAAGCCTAATATTTACTGTTTAGCCCTTTATTTAAATGTGAATTTATAATTAATAAAAAGAGACTTGAGAATTTTTCCACGTGAACAAGAGACTTTAAAGCATAATGTTCTTTCTCCAAACGGAAGGGCTAATAATTCTGTCTGTTTGTTTAAATAATTTAAGCATGGTACTGAGATTTATATTCTGAGCTAAATGATTTTGCAAAGCTGTGAATTATATTATATTTGACAAAGTTTCAAACTCCATTACCTAAGCTCTAAATAGTATACTGAGAATGAAAAAATTTATAACATCCTATGGCTTGCTGAAAAATTACCTAGGAAGCCCTGATTATCTGCAAAAGTCTTAAAACATAGCTGGGAAGCTAAACTCGTAATTCTTTCCTTGTATAAAATGCTCACTCTTTCTCTTTTAAAAGATTAATGAAAAACTGAAATTAGTGGCTTCAAACACAAAGGACCCATTCAAACATAAATATTTCTGTAATCTGTTATTAATAAATTGAAAGGGTTAATCAAGTTTAAGCGAGATGATCTAAGAACCAGGAATCATTTCTTCCTAGCATTCATTCTTGCCCTTTGCCAAACTCTTTTTTCTATTTTAAGGACACTTTATAAGATGAATACAAATAAAACAAATGTGGGAATGGATTCCTAATCTATAGCTTCTTCCCCTTAGCTTCCAGAAAACAACCTGTAAAAGGTATAACAGTTACGTCTATGCATATTATCTACAGTAATTTTGATGCGCTACATGATAGTTTTAGAAGTTTTTTGTTTTTAGTCATTCACTGACCATGCATTGAATTAATATTATTATAATCTAAAATTCTGATAAGACATAGGATGGTGGAAAAGTCTAGACTTGGAGGCAGAAATAGTCAGGTTCAAATTCCAGCCTCACTGCAATGTGACCTTGAGTTTGGTCTCAGTCTTCTCATTTATAAAGTGAGAACTGAGATAGTATAAGTAAGGTGCCTAGCAAAAAGGACTCAATAAATATTTTCTTTACATATGTCTCTTACCTACTAAACCAAGAAAATCTTGTGGACAAAGACCATACCTTTTTCACACTTGTATTCCTAATATAACAGGTACTATACAAAATGTCTGCTGAATGAAAGCAATCAGATCAAAACCAACAGTAGATAATTTATAAAATAACTTTTAAATACTAGATATCAATCATAAAACACTAAGGACAATTAGAAAATAAGAAAATACATTTCAATCATGAATTCACCAAGTACCAGATAGAGGCCCAAAATTTAAGTAAATGGTTGCTAACTTATAGTTCCTAACCTGAAAGAGACTGAGAAGACAGTGATGATGGTGCTCAAGCCAATTTTAACAGTTTAGAACAGACCATGGAAACTGTCTGTTTATCCATGGTAACGCTGCTAACCAAAATACTAAGTTTCTTTTTTGCCCAGAATAATATCAGCTCAGTAGGGTAAGATTTTATCTTGTATCTATAAGATGCTCTGTTAGCAATTAGATATTATTTTGATTAATAAGGGCTCTTGTCGCATATGCCCCCCACACACACACAATTTAATAAGTTTTAGACAATAGCAAAAGGAAAATTAAAAAAAGCAATGTCAACAGACAGACAATTGGTAGGCTGAACTGAAATCAATCAAAGGTGGCTATCCTCAGCCAACCCCTGCTCACTTCTATCCACCATACCTATGGGCCGACTATTCTAAATAAACCTACTAGTTATTCTAGTTTAACAAACTGACATATGAGCATAGCAATTTACAGCAGAAAAATTACCTCCCGAACTTCGTCATCTTCTTCATCAGTATTTTTTTGTCTGCTTTCTCTGAAACGTCGTACCTAGATCATAACAGAGTTATCACAAACATGTTATTTATTCCAGTTATATAAAAATAGGGCAATGGGCTACAATTGATTAAGCAATGCTTTACATTATAACATAAAACTTGGAAATTTAACTACAATTTGTCTCACAAAAGATTAAAGACATAATATTCTTCCAGTTACTTATGTTAAAATTTCAGAAATGTACTCTAAAAAAAAAATATTAGTCCTAAGCAAAATTATATTACCTGCTGCCAAAATGTTACATGTCACTGGAAACGGTCTGTCAGACTGCAGAGGAAAAAAATTCTAATATCCTACAGGTGTTACACTTTAGTAAAAGAATTAAAAACAAAAATCTCTCTTTGATAAGGCTTGAATATTATTACATTGCTCAAATCACTCTTGCGAATCTGGCTGCAAGACATCCAGGAGGGTTTCTAAAATGGTATCTTAGGTGGGTGGGACCCTGAAAGATCCACTTTTATTAATAACTACTGAATGTTTGCTGACTGTGGTCCTGGTACCGAGAGGGATACTACAAGCTTTCTTTATTAAAGGTTCCTGCTCACAAGGCTCTTATAATACAGCTATGTAGTTAGAGAAAAAGTCCCATTTATTTAATAATCTATTTAGCACATACTTACTGGGCAACTACTATGTGCCAGGCACTATTTTAGGAACTGAGGATATAGCAATTAACAGAATAGTCAAAAATTCTACCTTCATGGAGTTTATAATCTAGTCTATATATGGAAGATGGGGTAGCAAATAAGTTATATTATATTTTAGAAGGCATCAAGGATCAAGTTAATTTACAGCTAGACTAAGAAAGTTTATACCTGGAGAGCCTCTAGGATGGTTTTTTACTGATGGTTCTCAACCTGCACAACCTTGCTATGCGACCAGAGAGCATAACCCTTGGGAATACTGCAAAATCTTGGTGTTTAATTCAGTGATAATCCAGGTGTGCAAATAAGGACATTGGGAGCTCACGCCTGGGTGTCTCTCAGATCCCTAATGCCTGCCTGTACTCTTTTTCTTACTGTACTATATTCTTTGCCTGTAAATAAAAACCTTAAGTGAGTATGCTCAGAGGAGTTTTGTGAGTCCTTTCAAATATCTGAACCTTTGAAATCTTTGCAAAAAGACGAATAAATGCTCAGAGAAAAATAAAATAAATCAGGAAGAGGCATAGGAAGTGCTGAGGAGAGGTTACATCTCAGTAAGATGATCACAAAAGGCCTCATTGAAAAGGTAATATATCAGCAAAGATTTTAAGAGGTAGGGAATAAATCATGCAAATAATTGGGGGAAATCATTCCAATCACAGGAAAGAATATGTGCAAAGGCACTGGGACAAAAGTATGCCTGGTGTGTTTAGGAAATAGCAAGGAGGCTGCTGCAGCTGGAGCAGATATGAAGGTAAAGATAGAAATCCAGACTGAATGAGGCCTCGTAAGCAACTATAAAGACTTTTTTTTTTTGTAGGTAGGAGTGACTAGATTCGAAATATGTGAGGATTCAGTCAGCTGAACTGAGGACAGACTTGGGTGGTTGGGTGTGGAAAAATAATCCAAGTGAGAAATGATGATGCCCTGCACCAATGATAGTGATGAAGGTGGTTAAGAAGCAGTCAGATAGTGTATACATTTTAATGGTAGAGACAAAAGGAATTCTAGAGAGTCAGCATACAGGTGACAGGAAGAAAGGAGTCAAAGATGACTTCAAAGTTTTGGCTTGAGCAACTGAAAGAATGATGCTTCCACTAGAACACTACAGGAGAATAGTTTGAGAGCAGGGAGTCAGGATTAGCAATTCAGGGTGGAACTATTAAAAGTTTGAGATGTCTACTAAGCACCCAAATGGAAATGTCTAGCAGGCTATTGGCTATGGAAGTCCTGAGTTATAGGAGGGGTTTGGGCTAGACTTTTGAAAGTCATCACCAAATAGATGGAGTTTAAACCCAGGAATCTGGATAAGATCATAAAGGGTACGTGTAGATGAAAAAGTGTCCGAGGACTGAGTTCTGGGCACTCCGATTTAAGAGGTTGGAAAAATAAGAGGAATCAACAATAGAGACTGAGAATATGCAGCCAGTGAGGTAGGAAGAAAACCAGAGAGCATACAGTCCTGAAAGTCAATGAAAAAAATGTTTCCAGAAGAGGTCAAGTGATATTTAAGATCGCAAACTGACAGCAGATTTAGCAATGGAGGTCACTGGTGACCTTGACAAGAGCAGCTTCACTGGAATGATGGGGCCAAAAGCCTGAATGGATGGGTTCAAGAGAAAAAGGAGAGAGAAGAATTAGAGCAGAAAATACAGAAATTCTTTGAAGCAATTCCTCCATAAAAGAGGAATAAAGAAACAGTAGTAGTAGCTAAAGGGAAATGGGATCAAGTTTTGTTTGTTTTTAAGCTGAAAGAAATAACAGCATGTTTGTTATGATTCAGTAGAGGAGGGCAATATAGGAATAATACTTTTTAAAAAGATGACACAGTATGCAATAGTTCTCTAGGTGGTAAGCAGCATACCCAAAGTGCTAAGTCACTCACAGAGGAAACATGAGAGTCAGAATAAAAACACCGAGCAGGCACTATGTGTCAGGCAGTATTCTAAGGACTTTACATGGATTAATTCTTTTAATCCTCACAACAACCTTATTATCTCTTATTATCCCCACTTTATAGAGGAAACCGAGGTGCAGAAAAGTTAGATAATTCACTGATGGGTAATAAGGGTTCTGATTTTGAACATAGGTGGTATAGTTCAGGGCCCATGCTCTTAGCCACCACTCTACACACTATATACACACACTGTCTCTTTCTCTTTCTCTTTCTCTTTCTCTCTCTCTCTCTCTCTTTCTCTCTCTCTCTCTCTCTGTGGCCCAGGAATTGTGAGGTCACTCTGGGTGGGGATGGTCAAGTTTTACTTTTTTTTCCCCCCAAAATTTTATGGGGTTACGTACATTTTGGTTACATAATTTGCTTTTGTACAGTTTGAGTCCAGGTTCTAAGTATGCCCTTCAGTGTGCACTGTACCCAAGTTTTACCTTTGATAACTTAACCTGAGAAATCCATCCATGCTAAAAATTAGCAAACCCAACACATCCAGAGTCATAGTGGTTTGTGTGAGTGGTTTTTAGAGTATGAATTACCTGCCTAACTCTGAAAGTACTTGGAATTGAATAACACTAAGATAGACATTGATGCAGTAAGGCTTTAAGAGAACCATGTTAACTAAAAGCACTAAAATGAAAGCCAAAGGCAATGAGCTTTTAAAATAATGTTTTGTTTTTCTGCTTAGGGAGAATTTGGAAAATACAGAAAGTGATGATCCCTGGTAATCCAACTACCTGGACATAACTGTTGATAAAATGTTTGGAATATTTTCTTTCATCCTTTACATGTACACACACATATAAAATAAAAACAACTGGATTATATTGTGCATAGTTTTGCATCTTTGGAATTCTTTTCCCACTTAACATTATATTGGAAATATTTTTCCATGTTCTTCTTTAAAAACGTAATTTTTAATGGCTACATAGAATTCTATTTGGTATATGTGCCAACATTTATTGTACCAAAACATTTCCAATTACTCCCCACTATGGATAACACTAAGATAAATAACTCCATATACAAATCTTTCACTATTTTTGTAGGAAAATTTCCGGGGCTGAGTTAAAGGGTAACTCTTCTTAAATCTCTTGATATACATTGCCAAACTGCTTTTCAGTAAAGCTGTTCAAACATAATACTGTAACAACAGCATACCAGATACTATGTTTCTCAAATTGCTGTTCAAATATAATATTAATACTATACTGGCAGTGTATTAGATACTATTTCTCTCAAATCGCTGCCAATTTGACAAATAAAAAATATATTTGAGTTTCTTTGATTATCATAGGCTAAACACTTTTCATATGCTTATTAGCCATTTATATTTCTTTTGTGAACCACCTATTCATGTCCTTTGTTCATTATTCTATTAAAATGTTTAATTTTTTTCGAAATTTGTAAAAGCTCTGCCCACATATACAAATATTTTCCCCATGTCAACACTTTTAATTTTGTTTTCTGACAATTTGATGTGCAAACATTTAAAATTTCTATGTAGTCACATCTAAACAGCTTTTCCTGTGTAATTCTTCCACTGTTTTTATGCTGAGAATAAATTTTCTAGATAAAATTCAAAATTTCAATCAAAACTTACTAAAAAACTGAAATGAGGAGGAATTTTCATCCTATAAGGTTCATCTGAAAGTACTTTCAGGATTTTCAAGAGAAGATACTATCTATGGGGAACAAAACTAACATTTATTCAGTACAATTATATGTAAGATTCTATTCTAGGCACTTACTAGGCATTTTCTAATTTAATCCTCATTTCATGATCTCAATTTTACAGATGACGAAACCCCCCCCGAGAGGTTAAATAGTGATTTATCAGAAAAAAACTCAGACCTACTCTTTAAGAGAGACTGTCTAAATAGACCTAGACACACAAATTAGTTACTCACCTCTTCATCAATTTTATCTTCTAGGGCATCAATATGACGTTTTTTAAGAAATTGCTGTGTTTTTTCCAATTGGTATTTCACTAATTCCTCAATAGCATCTTTCTCTTCCTTGTCCACAAATTCCTGCACTGCTTCACCCATCCCTCTTTCTGTTAGCAGTGAAAGCTGTACATTCTGTAAGACAGATACAAATCACTGGATACAGAAATGGTATCTATTCTATATGAGCAAGGAAAATTACAGAATAATGTTACCAGGGAAAAATACAAAAAAGTTACCTAGCTAGTGAAGGAAAAAAACCAAAAACAGTGAACATTAGTTAAGCCTACTGATAAGTATTAAGGGCCAGAAAAAGCAAAGTCAAAACCAGAAAAGGGAGGGAAGTACAGGCCAGGTGAAAATGTAAAGGCCTGAGTGGCTATGATATAGAGTTCAGAAATGGCAGCTGATGATTAATAGAGATTAGGTTAACCAGTGTGTAAAGCAGAATAATGGCCCCCTAAAGATGTCTACATCTTAATCTCTGGGACCTGTGCATACAGGACCTGTGAAGACATGGCAAAGGGGAATTAAGGCTGCTAATCAGCTGTCTATAAAATAGAGAGATTAGCAGAGACTATCCAGGTGGGCCTGGTGTTATCACAGGGTCCTGAAAAGTGGGAAAGAGAGACAGAAGGGAGTCAGAGGGAGATACAACTGTGGGAAAATGGTCAGAGATATAACATTGATAGCTAGCTTTGAAGATAAAAGAACGGAACCAAGAGCCAAGAAATGTAGGCCCCTCTACAAGCTCGAAAAGGGAAGGAAATGGATTTTCCCTTAGAGCCTCCATAAAGGAACACAGCAATGTCAGCTCCTTGATTTTAGTACAGTGACACCTGTATAAGATTTCTGACCTACAGAACTTTAAGATAATACATTTGTGTTGTTTTAAACCACTAAGTTTGTAGAAATTTGTTTCAGCAGCAATGGGAAACTAATACAACCAGAGGATCTTAGAGTGGCATGTACACATAATAGTAAGTTTGAGTGGTTTTGCCACCATGTGGCTGTCTTTATAAAGAAATTCTGAAATTACAACCAAATGTGAGAAAGTTAGATACTGGATTAAGAGAAAAAGATAGTTAGAGAATAACAACATCAACAATAACAGCCATATTAATTACTAACATTAATTAAGCACTAATTTTTCTTGATGTGCAACTACAAATAAATGTAATTAACTGTCATACTACTTACTTCACAGAATCATTTTGAGGATTCATTTAGTTTAAACTATCATTTAAACATATCCTAAATTAAAATCTGTTATTATAAGATAGCCATTATTCAAAATGTGAACTGTAAGAAATTACCTTCTCTGCAGTTTGAAAATACTGTTTTACAAGGTCTTCTACCCTTAGAGTTGTTCCTTCTGAAGGTTTTGTGATAAGCTTCCCAAAGTTGATCTCTTCTTCTAGAAAAAAGCCATCAAAAAATAGTAGCTTTTATTATAATGGTAAAGTGGCCAAACTCATTACAGGTGTTCAGTGCAGAAGATAAGGCCAAACTTTATCAACTGCCAGCTTGCTCCACATGGTAAAATTTGAGGCAAAACAAGCAATTTTTGTTAATGGCCACAGTCTTTTCCCCACAGTCAGTATTCCTTTTCCATATCTCCAAGTGATACATCTCTTGCAGCTACTCTCACCAGGTGGGCTACAAACCTCGGGAGGTCCCTAAGACCCTTTCAGAGAGTACACATGGTCAAAACTACTTTCATAATAATACTAAGATGTTATTTGCCTTTTCACTGTCTGGATATTTGCACTGATGTCCACAAAAGCAATTGTGGGTAAAACTGCTAGTGCCTTGGGATGAGTCAAGGTAGGGGCATAAAACTCTACCAGTAGTCACCACTATGTACTCACAATTCAAAACACAATAAGCCAGCTTCACTTAAGAATGTCCCCAATCTGACAGTTAAAATTATTAATTTAATTAAATCCCAGCCCTTGAGCACATATCTCTTTAACATTCTGTAAGACAAATGGGAAGAATGCTTAAAGCACTTCTACATTCCTAAGCAAGATGATTGTCTCAAAAACAGTGGGCATAGACTGGAAAGAGTGCTGGGCAGGAAGTCAAGAAACATCAGGTACAGTATTGGCTCTGCCAATAACCTTTACCAGGTAAATGAATGTTAAGTGTCTAGCAGGTGTGGGACCTGGTGTTAAAAATACAACAATGAAGCAGGGGACAATGGTGCACACCTGTAGTCCCAGCTACTCAAGAGGCAGAGACAGGAGGATCACTTGAGCCCAGGAGTTCGAGACCAGCCTGGGCAACATAATGAGACCCTGTCTCTAAAAAAAAAAGAAAACCCAAAACACAAACATGAAAAAGATAGGATCCTTGCCCTTAAGAATAAATTATTACAATCCAAGGTGGTAAGTGCTACAGAGAATATGACATGTAGAGAAGAAAGCAATTATTTTTCTCAAAGAAGGCTAAAAATCATGTGCAGGTATCAAAGGCAGCTATCATTTGAATCAAAAGTTGCAGAAAAAAAGAGATTCACTGAGCAAAAAAGGAGGAAAAAAAACATTTCAGGCAGAAAAAAATTGTATACAGAGGCCTAGAAAGGAAAGAGGCACAAAGTTCAATGTTCCTCTTGCCAGGTGGTAGGGAAAAGTTAACAAAAATCTTTCTTGAATTTCAAGGCAGGAGGGTTAATATTAACATTATTTCATAAATATGATTACTACATTTTAATATGCCAGACACTATGTTAAGACCATTTGCACAGCGTATATCATCTAATCCTCACAATAGTGTCGTGAGGCCAAGCACAGTCATTATCCTGATTTTACAGATGAGAAAAAGCAGAAGTTTAGTAATTTGCACAATGTCACACATGTAGTTAAGTGGTAGAGCTGGCCAAAATAGAAAATGCTTTCAATAAAACATATAAAAGTGCCATTGTTTCCATTGAGCAATTTATGTTTAAACAAACAAAAAAATCACTAGAACAAAACTCAGTATGAATGAAACTCAAGTAAGATAAAGTACTAATTGTATATTCTATTTTCTTATGAATGCTACATCCATAACATTTCAAGGAATCGATAAAGATGTGCAATTAAAGTAACCATTATCAAGAAGCAACTAACTAAAATTCATACCATAAAAATACAATTCTCTGATACGGGTTTCCCCCACCCCCAAAACAGTATTATATGAGCTCTACTTAAATATATGAATGATTGTTTCAGGTTGAATTCACAGCGTACCCAATTTCTGATCACAATTTGACAATGAAAATAGAAGCCCATTAAATTTAGCTAATAAAAACTTAGGTGGCTTACTTATAAACAAGGGCCGTCCATGTTTATGAAAATTCTCTGACTCAACAGCACTAAGGAGAAGAGCCTCTATATTTTACATGACCAGTATTTCTTATGAAAATGCACTGTTTCAGTCAGATGACCTTATTTTATAAATGCAAAAAATGGCAATTAGTTTTTATGAAATTTAACTGAAAATTAATTACCTGTATCATCAGAAACATCAAAGTATGGAACACCTTATTTCAAAAGTCCGAAGTCTTCCTAAATCACCATACACTTTAATGTCTAAATATATAATCATGTAAAAATTGAGAGTATATTCTCTGAAAATCAGTAATATGTAGTAGTATTTATTTTGAGCAATAAATCTCTAAAGTCTGTGTCTGTTATTACTCAGCAGGAGTGTTTAAAAAAATAACGTTTGCAGAGAAAGCTTGCCATTTCTTTATTAGTATCAATAGGTTTAAAAATGATTGCTAATTTTTAGATGACAAGAGCTTTAATTATTCCAACTATCAGTTTGTCTAAGATATTTCAATCATATTCAAACATCTTTCATCATTATTTTATATCTCTTTTACTAAAGACTGATTACACAACCGTATAAGAGCATTTTCTAACTTATAAAAGTAACTAACTTACCTGTTTTTTCCTTTTGTTCTCTATGCCTGAAAAAATGGATAATGTCTTTTGGATTAGCCACCCGATCCACAAATTTCTGGCTAAAGCGAAGAACACTGAAAGGTTCAAAACCTCCACTATAGTCCACCTGGAAATACAGAATAACCCATGAAGGCTAAGTTTAACAATTTGCCAATTTTTAAGAAACATACTCATCCTTCAGTATTTCCAGTGTTTATGCTCAATACTTTTAAATTTATAAATTAATTTTCTACATTTTAAAGATCATGATGGTGTTATGCCATTTATCTTATTGAGAAAATAATGCTTGGAAGGTTTATAAGCATAAGCAAAATACTTTGTTTAATGGAATCAAGATATAAGAATAATTTCCAGTATTGGAATGATTACATCTCCTCGTGACAATACTAATAGTCTAGGTACATACCAGGCACACCATCTGAAAAGAAGGTGGAATTCCTAAACAAATGTCTGAACTTTCAAAACAAAACAACAAAAAACATCAAAATAAAATACCAGCCCTAGATACATTAGTTGATTTTAGGGATGTGCCCTCATGCTAGACGAAGACGAATGCTGGGAAAATCCAGGTAGCAAAGCATCAAATCTGTGAGCCTGGAGAATGATTACTTTCAACACATGCTATCCCGCTGGAACTAATAATTTCTTTCAAGGCAGGCTCTTTCTAAAGAAGTCTATAATGGTAAATACACCTTACAAAGAGAAATACTACCTTTCCTTCTAAGAGATATGATCATTTTCCTAAACTAGCTGTTCTCAAAGTATGCTCTGGGAACCAGCATGCCCCACATCACCAGCTTATCCAGAATGCTCCCAGCCCAACTGCCACCCGTGTACACTCTTCACCACACGTAGCGCTATCTGCTACATTTTCTGTTCATTTACCTGATATTTGTTTATTATGTTTCTCCTCACACCTCCACTTCCTGTAAGCTCAACAAATTCAAAACCTCATCTGTTTTAGCATCTCTGTGTCCCCCAGCATCCGTAACAGAAGGTACTCAATAAGATTTGTTCAATGAATTAATAAATTTATGAGGGTCCTTTAGTCAATACAATGTAGTTTTGTAATATTATTAATACTTACATGACAATAGTTGCTCATGTTTCAATAATGAATTCATAATCTACTGCATTTAGGAAAAGGAATGTCAGTTTTCTATTTAGGTCTGGTTAATTCTAATGGTATCAGCCATACATAGATGAGAAAAATGGAATCTTTTGCTCTGATGAGGAAAACTATGTGGTTCCCTTAAAGTAGCTGTCTTTGTATCACCCATAGTCCCAGATCATCTCTACAGCTGCCACGTTATAAAAGAGAAACTGCTAAATGCTAAAGCTGTTGGGTCTCCCCAAAACTCTTCAGACATTTTAACAATTATACTCTAGCCTAGCTTTTTATTTATAATTTTCTGCTCCTAAGAGTTATAAAACTCATTCATTAAGTTTATTTATTGGGTGTCCTCAATGTTCTAGGCACTCTGCTAAGGGCTAGGGATACAACCATAAATAAAACCAATCCTGATTGTCAAGAAATACACACGCTGACTGGGAAGACAAACACACAGATAACTGCAAGCAGAACGTGACTGGCACTCACCCAAGCTGGGTAGAGTGGCATCTGGTTGGCAGTGCCCATCTCGTATCAGCCAGGAACAAAGCAACCCCTTGTTTGTCCCAGCTTGGCTTTTGGTCTGTGCCCATGCCTGGTTCATGCCTTGGACACACGGGTTTTAAAAAAAATTTTTTTTTTTAAATGTGGTGCTGTAAGAGGTATGTAGAGAGTAGAATGAGGACATAGAGGACGTGGCATCAACTTTGCGGGGAGGTCAAGAAAGGCTTCCTTGAAGAGGGAGGTTTGGAGGCTTAGAAGGATGCTGAAGGAGGTGCAGAAAAAGGAAGAGGGAAGTGTGTTCCATGCAGCAGGATTAACATGGGCAAAGGTTCCAGTGAAACAAACTCCATTGGGTCCAGGGAACAACAGCTTTTGGTCTGATAAGACCGGAGCTTAGGATGTGCTTGCTTACACCAGATCATATATAGTACCCTGAGTACTATTCTAAAAAGTTTAGACTTTTTCCTGTTAGTGCTAAGGGATCATTAAGTTGTTTTTAGCAGGAAAGACATGCAAGATTGTGTTTTACAAAGATCATTTTGGCATTAGTATGGAGAAAAAGCTAGCGGTGGGGAAACAAGGAAACTGGAGGCAGAGTACTGGTAGGATGCTGCAGCAATAGGCCAGTAAGTGATAATAAGGACTCAACTACAGCAATGACAGTGGGATAGAGAAAAGGGACCAGACCACTTACTGTGCACAATTTAATTCATTTGGATCTCATAAATCTATGATGTACAAACCCAGGGACAAGAGATCCAGTTGCTCAAGGTCATATACCTAATGGTAGAGCCAAAATTAAACCCAAGCAGTCTGGCTCCAGACTGGACTCCTTATCCCCTTTACCTCCACAATCTATATCCCAGAACTTCTCAAATTTTAATGTGCATACAAATTTCTTGGGGATTTTGTTAAAATGCAGTTGAGTCTGATGTGGGGCCTGAGATTCTGCATTTTTAATAATTTCTGAGGTGATGCTAATGCTACTGGTTTAAGGACCACACCTGAGTACCAGGCTTTAGGGGACCCCCACACGTACAGGCCAACAAGAAGGTCTAAGTAAAAATTTGAGAGTCATCACTCTATAGGTGGTTGTTAAAGCCATATGCCTAGACCGAAAAAAGGGCTAACTAAGAGTTAGGAAGGGATACAGAGAACTCAGAGAATGCCAAAGAGCGATTCAGCAAGATGAAAAAAAAAAAATCTATTGAATTCCACAATTGAAAGTCACCTTTTCTGCTTGATATGGTGAGGTCACAACCTTGATTATAGCAAACTGGGGAAGAGAATGTTAGATGAGGGGTATAGGTTATGTATTTTTAGGGGCTTGGAAGAGAATAAGAAAAACAGGGTAGGAGCTAGGAGAAGGGAAAAGCACAGTGGCTAAGAAAAGGTCTGTGGTTATTTCTTTGTTTATATCATGATGGAAAAGATAAGCAGGTTTATAGGCACAGAAAACAATTCAAACAATAATGAAAACAAATAAATTGCATTATGGGTTATGGGGGAAAAAAGGAAAAGACGAAGGAGAAGAAGGTAAGTGAAATCAGGAACTTTGTAGAGAAGGTATGGGGAGTGTAATCTTAATGAGGGTAGGGTCTTGGTGAGGTGACAAGTGAGCAGAACTGAGGGAGGTTAAGAGTAAGTCTGACATGCCTGAGAAACCACAATAAGGCCAAGGTGTCTGGAACGGAATAAGAGGAGGAGATTAGTTAAAGGTGAATTCAGAGATCGCAGCTAATCTACTAAACAGAACAACAAATTATTCAGAAAATGAGAAAAAGAAGAAAATATCAAACCTATCAATTAAACTGTGATTAAGTCAAATCCTTACAACTTTATTGTTTTTGTCTCCAGTGGTGATTGCTCTTTATCACAATAAGCACTCTTCTTACTACTTTCCAAAAAATCCATGTAAACTGTACACTACTATACTTTGAAAACTGATAGTTTAATTTATATAAATAGGACTTACACGCAGTCGTATGAGAGGCTTCTCTGGCTGTCGAGAATTCCCCAGACGTTCCCGTTCCGCATTTTCAAGCATCACTTTAATCTTAAAATAATAATAAATATTAAAATCAAAGTATTAAATTTGATTTAAATCGGCTGAATAGCAGCTTATATTCCTACCATAGGAATTTCTCTGAACTACATAATCAACTTTATTTCCTAGGTCATTTATAACACCTTTTTAAATATACTTTCTTATAATGCTCCCACTAATACCATTCCTTAATGTTTTTCTTCATGGAAGTTCTAAATAAAATAATTTTTCAATCTCTAAAGTGATTCTTTTAAAAGAAAATTTAAAACTTTACTCCTGCTCCAATTTTCTACTCATGTTTCAATAAGGCTTCCTTCATCTTACCAACTTAAAACCAAATAAATCTGGTTTTCTCAGTCACATCATCCATAGAAGACTGACCAGAATATCTAGGAATCTATCTATAAACAAAGGATCTTGGGTTATTCATCTTGGAAGAGTTCAAGTTAAAAGAAAATAAGACCAATGTTTTCAAATATCTTAAGTTATCTCATACTATAAGAGGATAAGATTATAAAATTTTACACTTGAAAGAGATCTAAGAACAAAAACACTTGTTCTTATGAAGAAAACCAAGTTACAAGGAGGCAATACTAGAAGCCTTTTCACAAATGGCTGTGTGTACAGTGATTAGATGTCTTTAGATGGCCAATTTCATAGTTGAACAACTCTAGTTGTCAGAAAGTTCCTGTGCTGGCATTAAAATCTCCCTCCTTATAACTTGGTTCTGACCTCAGGAACAATACAGAGCAAGTGTTTTTGTCCTCAGATCTCTTCCAAGCCTAAGATTTTTAAATCTTAGATTGTCCTTTAAACTTAACAAAGCAGTCTAACAGAACTTTCTGTGATGATGGTTTATATCTGCAGTATTCAATAGAGTTGCCATGAGCCACATGTGGATACAGAGCACTTGAAATGTGGCTAGTACAAGTGAGGAGCTGAATTTTTAATTTAATTTTCATTAATTACATGTAAACAGCCACATGTTCTAATGATCATCTTATTGGACAGCACAGATATCTAATAGGATCTTCTAGGTCAATTCTTTGAATTCAACAAGAATTTACAGAGCTCCTTTTTGCCAGGTACTAGGTCAAACACTTAGGTGTTTAAAATGGACCTCTATTACTTTTGTGTCACCAGCATCTACTTTCCTCTCTGGATTCATGCCACCAAAGTCCAAAGGATTTAGGTGGAGTTGATCCAGTGGATCTCAACTAGAGGTGATTTTGTCCCTTCAGGGGATATCTGGCAAAGTCTGGAAACAGTTTTGATTGTCATGACTCAGAAGAAAGGGTACTACTGGCATCTAGTAGGTAGAAGCCAGGCAGGATGCTGCTAAACATTCTACAATGCATAGGAAGCCTCCCACAACAAAGAATTATCTAGTCCAAAATGTCAATTGAGCCAAGATTGAGACACCTTGGGCTGACTCCAGGGAAGGGCATATGACTCATGCCTGGATGCAATCAATGCAAAATCAGTCAATCATATAGCATCTCTCTGGCTTCAGAGATTGGGTTTAGGGATGCATACATGACCTTGGCCCAGTGAAACTCAATGCTAGGGGTCTGTCTGGATATACTAAGAAAAATAATTCAGCTGTAAAGATAACATAAGTCTGTGGGCCACCATGTGAAAATGTCTTCCTTACAGCGAAGATTAACACAGAAACTGTCAGAGTGGGTGGCAGGGGGCTGGACATAATAGAAAGAGAGAAACTGGCAATCCTAATTTGAGTTTCTGGAATCAGTCATCTTGAAACCAGCATACTCTTAAACTTTTTAGTTATGTGAGTTACACATTGCTTGTAAAGCTGTGTGACTATGAAGACTTACTTTATCTAAGGTTCAGTTCCTTGTATATAAAATGTAGATGGTGGAACTTACCTACTTACAGCATTGTTGAGTGGATTAAATGCTGTCAACAGTGCATACCACATATAATATAATCAGTCAGTAAATACTGATCATAATTATTATCATTCTTACTACTTTACACGAATTTTATGAGAATAAAATATAAATAGAAAAACTGGCATAGAGCAAGGACCGAATAAGTGTCAGCAATTAGTGGTAAGCTGTCAACCTACATATTATTGAATGCATTCACCTGATTTTAACAGTGGCTCCAGAATTTCTATAGAGGTTTAGAGGTGGCAATCTGCATGGAAAGGGAGGTGTGAGAATTATGCTGAAGCTACAGGGTGCATAGCAAACACATTTTTAAGATTTTATGTGAAGCAGCTCTCAGGGTGAAAGGGATGCTTAATAGAGATTATCAGAGAGGCTAAGGCTTTCCCCATGCAGCACAATACTCTCTTGTCCCAACCAAAGCCACTGCCTGCTTTCATAAATAAAATCAATAAATTATCAAATCAGGATTAAAAAGGAGAAAAGGTTATGTACATGTTTTTGAAAAGAAGGAAAGGACCTGGGAGAAGGATTTAATTAAAGTTTTTTTAATATCCACCATTCCTCCATCTCAATGTCTTAAAAAAAGATCTTTGACACAACTAAATTCATTTACTGAACAATAGTGGTTCCTTACAGGCTTCATGAGAATGCAATCAATACAAAGGCCTCCCTCTACTCTATTAAATTATTTAATAGAAGGTAAATAATTCCTCAACTGGTAGGTCTCATTGACTGTATCTAGAAGAATTACCTTCTCTGAACAGAAGTTTTGTATGGCTTGGGTTACTTTAGGATTATCTGGGTTAAAAATGTCCTGATGGTTAGCCAAAACAACATCCTCCATGAAAAACTGTCGCACTGTCTGAAGAGGAATTTTCTGCATATTCATCTTCCTTCCTTTAATACGCAGCAAACCAACATGTCTAAAATGGAGAGAAATGAAAATCTAGTCACAATGTAAGTTTCCTCAGGAAAATGTGTACATCAAAGCTGTCATATTTCTCACTTATTTTCTAAAAATATGTTTTCATAAAATCATACCCTTAAAAATAAATGTTTTTGGCAATTTAATCTTAACATTATCATCAAAAGAAAAAATGGTAAACATTCTCCTTCCCCAGAACAAAATCCACTCATCCATCATTTTTCCTGCATGAATAAACATACGGTTCTCATACAGAAAGACAGACATAACAATAAGTATAAAATGTTATTAAGACTATGAAAGCAGTATATATAGACTATATTATTACGTATAAACGTATTATGCATATGTATATATGTATACACATACATAAAATGATTTAGCAGCAGAATCACAAAAAAACCCAACAAACATACATCCTATTACCATATTCTTTAAACCTATTATTATCATAACAATCAGAACTTGAGTAGATTCAAAGATCTATTTTAATCACTATAAAAATTAAGTTCCATCACTGTTAAATACTCTAATCACATCATTCCCCCAAAGAATTAAAAGAAATGAAATATGCTACAATATTGCATTTGTAACCAGAAAAATCTCAAATTCCCTTAAATCTCAATTTAAGGGAATTTGTTTATAAATTAGTAGTCTAATTTCACAAAGGGACTTTGTGAAATTAGTAGTCATCACCTATAGCATCTAACTTAAATTTAATAAATAAAAATGTTAGTCTTGAATACGCCTACTGAGTAGCAAAATCATTAACGCCAATTGGATGCCCTGTTATTGAAAATGGCTTAAAATCTGGGAAAACAATCAGACTATATAGAATGATCAGTCTTCATAAATAAATCTATCATATAAGTAACAATACTCCCAGTACCTTGAACCTATGGGATGATTAGAAGATTATTATAGCAAGGATTTCTTAAAAAATTGATTTGAAATATATAACAATTACTCACTTCTTTACAGCTTCTCCTGGGGAAAGAGAAGTAACCACTGAACTTCCAGGCTGTGATATATAAAAGAGTTGTTGTTCATTTTTGGTTGGAGCTATTTTACACTCATGTTCATGGCCCCAAATAACAAGATCAATGAAGTCATCCAAAAATTGTTCTGGAATAAAGTTAGTGCTTCCATGTTTACTCCTACACCAAGATTTTGAAAAATAAATAATATAAATTCACAGTGATATAGAAAAATTTCATATTAAGTCAGTCTATATAGGTCTTTTTCTCCATTCACTGAAGATTTATTACATCATTCTATGTGCCAGAAACTGTGCAAGCGATTGGAAATGCAGAGATAACTAATATCTAATTCCTGACCTCAAGAGGTTTACAAACTTGCAGAACACAAACAAGTAGGGACCCTAAAAAAGGAAGCAGTCAATTCTACATTTAAAGGAAGATCATGAAAGGCTTTATGCAGGAAGGACTCCCCGTTTGGTCATGTCAGAAAAGCATTAGCTCTATCAATAGTAGAAACCTATAAATCAGTCTGATTATACTAAAAAAAAAAATACAGAAAACGAAAGTGAGTTAAGTATAAATGTCCAATAATTTTTTTAACATCATCTTATTACTGATTATAAAAATAATGGGAGTAAAAATGTCAATCTTACATATAAGAGTTTTCAATATCAAATATTGTATAAATAAGTCATTTGCAAACTCTGGTTTTACACCTTGACCAGTTATTTAAAGATATGTGAAACCCCAAGTGAAGACAAGAAGGAAAAGTTTTTCCTAACATTAACTTATATCATTGGAGATTTAAGTTAAAGTGTTCATTCAAATACTTCAACCTAGCATTTGCTTAATCCAAACCAATAGTCTTTCATTTGCCCAACAAATATTTACTGTCTACTTTATGCTAGACATGCCAGGTTTCTTCAAGATACTGAAGACACAGCAGTGAACAAAGTCCTTGCTCTAGTTCAGGAAATAAGCAATACATGTTGAGCATCCCTAATGCAAATATCCAAAATCCAAAATGCTCCAAAATCCAAAACTTACTGAGTGCCAACATGACACAAGTGGAAAATTCCACACATAAGTACTTAACACAAACTTTGTTTCATGCATGAAATTATTTAAAATCTCGTATAAAATTACCTTCAGGTTATATGTATAAGGTATATATGAAACATAAACAAATTTTGTATTTAGACTTGGGTCCCACCCCCAAGATACCTCATTATGTATATGCAAATATTCCAAAATCCAAAAAAATCCTAAATCTGAAACATTTCTGGTCCCAAGCATTTCAGATAAGGGATACTCAACCTGTAATACAATATGTACACATGCATTCGTATGCATGTGTGCGTGTGTGTGTAACTTGATAGGCAGTGATAGATAGATGCTTTTAAAGAAAAATAAAGGGAAAACTTACATGAAGGGGCATATATATTATCCTCCAAATCCATAGGGTAGGCAGGAAAGGCCTGTCTGACAAGTAACAACTGAACAGAGAACTGAGATGAAGGATCAGTATGCAAGGGAATAAAGTCCTGGGCAGGAAAAGAGCAGATGGCAAAGGTGCTGAAGTGAGAAAGTGCTCAGTAAGTTCAAGGAACAGCAAGGAGATCAGTGTAGCTAAGCAGAATGAACGCAGGGAAGACAGAAAATTAAACCAGGGAAGCAACATGCTTGTGTATCCAGGAATTTTTTTTCTTACTGTAAAAAACATACATCTAGGGTACGAGATAAGAAAAGCAGGATAACTCTCAAATATAACATGATGCCATTGTGCCTTCATGGAGTGCTGATTCTTTCACAGAGATGATGCTAGTAGGCCGGCTTTAATTTGTGACCTAGAAGCTGATCAAAACATCTTTGTTGAAAGACTTTGCACAACAAAGTCTTCTTCAGATTCTTCCTTCTTTTGCACAGAGGGAAAAACCCATCGATAGAGAGAAACAAGTAGGAAATAAAATAAAATGTAGAAGATTCAAGAATTCTCACCCAATCTGAAAAAATCTTCTGTTTTTTATAACTCTTATGAAAGCGATAAGAAAAGAAGTATCTAAGAATGTGCAGGGTGACAAACGAATCTAACAGCATTACAGAAGAATCACATATAACCACAATGCAGGGAGCAGGGAGAAAAAGAGCTAACTAAGTAACTTTGGAAAATGGTGTTTTGACTAAATATACTAAAGCTAAAGACTAAAATAACTTACATAAACATTGTACCCAAGTTGGCAAATTTGTGTTAGCAATTTTGAAATTATTTTATATGTAAACCAGCATTGAAAAAAATAAGTAAATATATCGTAGATAATACAATCTAGGCTTCTATTAGAGAAAGAAGTCACAAATAAGGAAAGGGAAAAGACATAAATGGACCCTGTAGGGCTGGATTAGAATCAGGATGAACTCATAATTATTTCTTTAACACATACATAGATACAGAAATATAGATGTGTGTGTGTATGTTTGGGTTACTGTACATACATACATATTTCCTTGACTCTGTTGGCTGAGAGGGCTGAGAGAGCCCCGTAGCAATAAGTACACCCAGTACCCATATGCAGGTTTCTAAATACCACACTCCAATAACAGGAATAAGAGCTCCTTGGAGAAGTGGTTGATTCCAGGGCTAGGGCAGGAAAATACAAGAGCCCGGAGCATCTTGTGGTGCCATAAAGCTAAAGACATGCTAAGAAAAGAAAAGAAAGGAAAAGAAAAGAAGAGGAAAAGAGAAGGAAAGGAGAAGAGAAGAGAGAGAAGAGAAGAGAAGAGAAGAGGAAGGAGCTGTTGAAAGGACCCAGGAGCCAATATGAAAGAGCCTGCAATGGTCAAAGCTGAAACAATCAGAGGAACAGTAATGACAAAAAAAACTGACAGTACTGGATTACAACTCAAAGAATAAAATAAAGATCCTTAAATCTATAATAACATAAATAAATAACTGAATAAGTAAATAAATGGGGGAGAAGAAGGGACAAATCTTTTTTTACAGAAGAATTCGAATTAATAAGTACAGAAAGAATGAGGGAAATAAGAAGTCACTATTACACCACCACATTATTAATTGCTGGAAACAAGATCACCAATGGATCTTGGGTGAAAGTTTAAAGTGAAACAGGATATTTACATAGTCTCAAAGTATTTTTCTCAAAATATTTACTAATTATGAAGTGGAAAATGGGAAATTTACAGTGAAGAAACCTGGCATACACCCCCTTAATCAAATGATCAAGGCTAACATCACCAGCAATGAGACAAACCAACATCGTATGTTTCCTTCCCCTTCCCCTGCCCAACGCTGCCATTCTACCTTTCATCCCAGCTTAAATTCTCGGAATTCCTTATGATTTTTCCTTCCAATTTATCTCTACTTTAGCATAGTACAAAGTGTGGTAGAATTGGGAAGCCCAAAGCAAGAGAAGGAACAACTCCCAGTGGTGAGAAGTTACATGGAGACCACACATATAAAAACTCTGGCCTGATCCTTCTTTGAAACTCACACTGTTCATTCGAGAACTCACACGTAAGGCAACACAAGTTAGCCTCCTAAACCCCTTCTTTTACCCAACACTCAGCATAAGTTTGCATTCAATAAATGCACAGATAGTCTGCATCCAACAAATGTGTTCAATAAATACAGCTAGCCCTCTGTATCAACCATTTCTTGCGTTCAACCAATCATGAATCAAAGATATTTTTTAAAAACCCCAAAATACTAATACAATAAAAAAAAATACAAATTTTAAAAACAATATAGTATGACAAATATTTACATAGCATTTACATTGTATTAGGTAGCATAAGTAACCTAGATTTAAAGTATACAGGAGGATGTGTAGAGGTTATATGCAAACACTACTCCATTTTATATAAGGGATTTGAGCATCTGAGGATTTTTAAATCCACAGGGCATCATGGAATGAACCCCCCCTTGGATACAGAGGGATGAGTATAATAAATTATATAATCAAGCCTCAAATCCCTCAGATTCATTCTCTACAACTTCTCAGGTTTGTCCCTCCCATATCAGTGCCATCACTGTTGCAACCTCACGTTTTTTACTGCAGTGATCACATCATAAATCTTGCTTCTTCAAGTGTCTCTTCCTTTCAATCAATCCTATACCCTAACAACAGATTAGACTTCTTAAAACTACTAACAAAAGAAAGCTAATCTAGCTATATATTATATATTTACATATCCTGGAAAAACACGTGCACATATGCACCAGGAGATGTGTACAAGAATGTTTATAACAGCAAGGTTTATAGAAACAAAAAACTGGAAATGAAATGTTCGTGAACTGCACACATCAGTAAAAATGAATTACATTTCTAAGCAACAAAATGGATGAATCTCAGTAATGTAATGTTGAGCATTAAGTTAACTATAAAATATACAGCCTGATAAAATTATGGATACATATGTGATTAAACAATAAAGAAAAGCAATGGAATGATTAATCCATAATTAAGAATAATGGGGAGGCAGGCAGGATCAGGGAAGGGGATGGGATAATGTACTGATAAGATTCTACACTTTTGCTGAAGTTAGGAGTATTGATTATGTGGTTATTATTATGGCTTATCCATACACTATGAATACTCTTTTATAGGTATTAATATACTAAGAAAATTTCCAAAATGAAGTCACACAAAGCAAAGTTTTGCCTGATCCTGCACTAACAACCTTAAAGGTTAAGGGCATTTAACTGAAGTTGATGAGCTTAGAAACAGAGATTTGGGGAATCTCAGTACTTGGCTCAAAAATTTTCAGAGAATACTTTTACCTGTTCTGATGGATCACAAATAAGTTAAACCAAGAGTTCTCATCTTCTTTTGGTCTCAACATTGTTACTTTTTTATTGACAAACATTCGATAGAGCCTTTCATCTGGAATGGAGCCTGAAATGGACATTACATTAAATTAAAATTGTTTTCTTACTTTGGTTTAAAAAAATGAACATATTTTGCTTCTAAATTATGTAATAATTTATGCTTATAAATTATTATACTTTCTCAAAGTATTTCATTTTACTGTTTAGACATATATTTGAATTCTGGAATCATTTATTAATGAATATGTTCCAAGTTCTTGATGACAGCAGTTAGTTATATTTAAAAAATGTTTTCCATTTCAGGCATATATACCTTGAAAATCAGCAAAATGTGGAATAAAAATGTGAGTTGCCTATGCTTAAATTCTTATTAAAACTTCTTGTAATACTGTTTTCACTGTCCCTTTATTATAAATTGTAAGTATACACACTTTTGATGTAACATATACATTATAACATACACAGAAATAGATATTGAAAGGGATGAAATTTAAAAAGTATTTAAAAACACAGTATTCTTATTTATATTGTAAAAACACAAAAATAAAAATAAATAAAAGCATTATGCCTCTTAAAAATTCAATGACTTCCAAATAATTCTTTCCATACTCCATAGGCTCACCTTGGTCTAGTGAAGGAGACCAACAAAAACAAGTTAACAAAAATAATTACAAATTATAAATATTATAAAAGGGGGAAAAGCCAGGATACTAAGATGGAGAATAACAATACAGGGCAGAGGTGGAAGGGACAAAGTTACCACTCTATACACTGATTAGAGATGGTCTTAGAAGAAAAGCCCACAATGTAGAAGCATAGGAACCAGAAGTGGCCCAGCTCCCAAAGAGAATTCCTTGGGTGTGGCCAATGGAATAGAAGGCTGAGTTGAATGCACAACATATAACTGAGACAAAAAAATCAAGGCATTCAAAGCCCACGACATTAGGAAGTTAATCTACTTAGGTGTTCAAGTACTGAGAACACCGACAAAATTAAAGGTAGGTAGGTAGGTGAAAAGTTGGAGGGAAAAGGGAAGACAGTTTAGCCAGATGGCTTAAGCTTCAAGGGAGCAGGGTATTTGCAGGCAGGAAGGGAAGTGGTGGCGGGTAGCAAGGAGAACAGTGATCCCCTCCTTGCCCAGAAACCATGGGTGAGAGAACGGCATGAGACACAGGAACCTCAGGGCCCAGCCAGGCTTTGCTGAAGCTCAGAAAGTGGAGGCAACATTCAGAGAAGAGAATGACAACACTGAGGACTAATGCCAATTATGGAAAGAGTTCTAGAGTTTATAGGTAAGGGTTGGGGTGAGTGTAGGGGTGGAGGGTGGAGACAGAGTCCATTTAACAAAAGAAGAACAGGATGAGGTAAGAGTTTGGGATAAAATGAATGACTGAACATATGTGCTTCTGGTGGTGACTGAAGCATAACGGATCTGCCCTTAGTCTGAATGTAGGAGGGGAAACATTTTTCTGGAGATTTCATCCCTAACATTGCAGTGATTAAAACAACTGTTAATAGCTTTTTTTTAAAAAGTGTATTTCACTTCCTGCTCTATCAATTGCAAAATCAGACATAATACTCGGATCTCATTTTCCATTTCTCTAAAATATAAATAACCATGATGCTTTTCTACTTGCTAGAGATTACGAAAGGTGGACAAAGGCTGTAAGCTAGTGGTTACTGTACTGGACAGTGAAGCTTTAGACCTTTCAAAGACTTTCAAGACATCAAAATGCAGTTTTGCTAATTATTCTATAATTCTAACATTCAGGATTCTATATATGAGTCTAAAAGGGAAAAAAAACCCAAACAATAAATAGATAGTGAAGGAAAAATATTTTTCACCCAAACTGCTATTAAAAACAAGTATTGGTCCTTATTAAATACTAAAAAATTTTTACCAAAACCTTTCATCCATTTTACATTCACCAATAAGGAATAATCAGATTTGCCCCACTTTTTCCAAAGTTATCTCCAAAATTTTATTTCCTAATTGTTTAAACAATCACTTATTGACATAAATAATAAAATAAAACCATCTTACCTAAACCATATAGGGCAATTTTTGTGCTTCCTTTTTGAAGCAAAACTGGACTAATGTCTATCTTCTCCACAGACATTGAACGTCCAAAGTGATTTACAAATCCAGCACAACTTAAAATATCCAGGGCACAGAGTGCATCTGCCTATGCAAAATAATTTCAAAGAATATTAACATGTACATAAAAATAAGTGATCGGTATGCATATTACCTGTTAAAAGCATACTCCATATACTAGTTACAAAAACACAGATGAGGATGATGTCTTCTCAAAACAAAATTACAAAAGTAAAAGTATTTGCTACATTTTTTCTATTTCAAATCACCTACAGCTACTGGAATCACATGCTAAATACAAAGTTAACATCTCATCAAAGCTTATCATGATGTCTTGGCCACTAAAAAATAAACATCAGCCATGAAATAAATGCTTTGTAATATTAAGCAGACCTCTTGAAACCTGGGGAAAGAAGACTATAAATAATTAGCAACTCATAATATTAATGACAGGCAAAACAAAAAGATACTTTGATTTAGGATCTCTTATTTTACTGCCACACCAAACAGGTAATAAGATAATCTAATTTAGATTTAAACATGTTCATGAAATAATCATTTCCTATAAGTGAGATTTTATAAGACAAATATAAAAGCAATAGTAAACTGTAAAGCACTTTACAAATGTTAGGTATTTATTCCTACTCCTGGCTACTTATTGTTAACCTTAAGCACTCACGAAGTAAAAACTTAGCTCATACACCAATTCTTATTCTAGATTTAAAAAAAAATCTAAAAAGCAATATAAAAGCTTATACAAATGATTAAAAAGTCAATTTTACTTTTTGATTCAATTTGACTACAATTTTCTGGGAAAACAGGGAGGAATACTTTCCACAGACAAACTAAACTGGGTATTTCTAAAACATGAACAAACTATAAGAAAACAGTAATTACCCCGGTGGGATCATCATGATTGCCATGAATACTAAACACTGGAATTGAAATGTTAAGATTGCCATCTTGGTAGTTCACCCATGGAAACCTTAAAAAAAAAAAGTTAATTAAAGTTTCTATAAGGGACAAAAGCTGTTTTCCCTAAGATTCTCCTCCAAAATATTAATGCAATCACAGGCAAACTGTATGATCTAAATTGGGAAATGACCACTAGTTCAGAGCTTTAAAAAAAAAAAACCAAACATAGGCAACAATACATTTCAATTAAAGTTTGAAAATATCTTGACGTACTACATTTTAAAGAAAATCCAACAACAATAAAAGGTGCTTGTATTTGTATGAAAGAGTGGTACATCTAATTAATGAAAAGTTAACAGGTCTTCAAAATTATGAAAACCTTTGCGTAAGGTTTTTATTTGTAGTGGGGGGAAAGGAGAAAACCCATGTACTTTAGAATCCAAAAGACCTAGATTAAAACTCTCAGCTCTATCCTTTACTACTACTTGTGCAACTTAAAGTCTCCTGCTGGCTCCTGCCCCCAGCTCCTCTTCTCAGAGGCAAAAAATGTTAGCAATTTCTAGTGCACCTTTCAAAAAGATCTTATATCTATACAAAGTGATTTACAAATCCAGCACAACTTAAAATATCCAGGGCACAGAGTGCATCTGCCTATGCAACATAATTTCAAAGAATATTAACATGTATATAAAAATAAGCGATCTGTATGCATATTACCTGTTAAAAGCATTCTCCATATACTAGTTACAAAAACACAGACAAGGATAATGTCTTCTCAAAACAAAATTACAAAAGTAAAAGTATTTGCTACCTTTTTTCTATTTCAAATCACCTACAGCAACTGGAATCAGTTTGCTGATTGGTGACACAAGTTTATGTGTTTGTGTGTCTTACACATAAAGTATTATACACAAGTAATCATTCACTCAAGCACATAAATATACTTACTTACTAAAACCAAAGTTGACTGACTGATCGCTGATAATTTCAAACTGGACAGGACGATCACCCATACAGTATTTTCTTAATAGCTCAAGGCAGGCATGTAACGTTTTCCTTGAGGGCTTATTTTCATGAAAAAGATCACCACCTAACAATATAAAATCCACCTAATCAACAGAAAATGGTGTTAAAATTAGTATGTTTTACAGGTAAAATTTTTGTAAACTATAGATGAAAGAGGTAGAAAAAAACTCACAAAAGACACTATTATGTAAGATGATTTAAAATTTTACATTTTATTTATCCAAAGGGCCTTCCAATCTGGTGATTAATCTCATTCCAACTTAGGTTACCAAGCCATCTTCAAAAAAGCCATCCTTAAATTCTACACCAAGTCCCTGACTCAGGCCACCCAAGGTAATTATATTTCTTTTTTTATTATTCAAATCAAACATAAACTTAGCTCTTTAATAGAAGGTATATGGCAGAGATACCAAATTCAACTCAAATTATTCACTTAATTCATTCAACAATTATTTATACAGTCCTACAGGTACTGGTAGCTAAGGAGACAAAGTGTTATGCACCTAAACGTAAGTCAGCCTCTGACATAAACTGGAATGGGTATGTAAACAACCAGCAACAGTGATGGCATAACAGTCAATTCCAACTCAGGGGAGCAAGATTCCTTTGATGATAGAGAGTCCGGGGGGAATGTGCTAACATGGGGCATATTAGTTGTACTATGAAGGATAAGTGAGATTTTGAGGAACAGTGTTCTAGGAACAATCTCAGTGAAGGAGGGAAATCACACAGAAAAAAAGTCTAACACACGCTTTCAAGAAGTACACAATCTACCTAAAGAAACTTAAGTTCTTAATTATACAAGGGAACACTGAAGTACAGATCACTGCGGCTATAGTATTAATAGTTAGAGGAACTTCAATAAAAATGTGGGATTTAAGGTAGGACTTCAAGAACAAACATGATTTAGGAAAGAAAATGATCATAATCAAAGGCATGGAATCAACAAAAGAAACAAAAAATATATTGGGGGAATGAGTTGTTGTTGCTTAATAGGTATCACTGTTGCAAGATGAAAAGAGTTCTGGAGATTTGTCACACAGCAATATGAATGTACTTATCACTACTGAACTGCACACTTAAAAATGGTTAAAAAGGTAAATTTTATGTTATGTATATTTTGCCACTATTAAAACATTTTTAAAAAGTATTTTTTAAAACTGGCTTTTAGCGACTCCAGGAAACATTGAGAAAAACTCAACTTGCTTCTGTGGTATTCCTGCCAAAAGTGCAAAACCTGAATCTAATCATGAGGAAATACCTGATATATCCAGTTTGAGAAACATTCCACAAAATAACTGGCCTGGGTACTCTTCAAAACATCAGGGTCATGAAAGACAAAGGAAGATTCAGGAAATGTACCAGATTAAAGGAGAGGAAAGAGACATGACAACTAAATGCAACATGTAATCTGGATTAGAACCTGAACACTACCAACCTGCCCCCAAATTGCTACAACAGACAACACTGAGACAACCGGCAACATCTTAAGATTATATAATAGTACTGAATCAATATGAATCTCCTAGTTTTGATATGTATACTGTGGTTATATATGCAAGTTACTTCCCAATGGTTCAGGAAAAAAACCAATTGTGTGTGTATAAAGAAAGAGAAGATAAAGCAAATGTGATAAAATGTTAGAAAATCTGGATGAAGGGTAAGGAATTCTTTGCACTACTCTTGCAACTTTTCTGTAAGACTGATATTATTTCAAAATTAAAAGTTTTCAAAAAAAGACTCCAAGGAACTAGCAACAAAAATAAGGCTGGTTAGAGGGCATGGACCCACATAACAGAGGACTTAAAAGTCAGGAAGAATTTAGACTTCAATAATAAGAAATACTAAACACAAATTAAGGAAAAGAGTGAAAATAGTATGCATAAGTCTCAGCATGGGGCTATTGGGGGTGGAGCAGTCAAGACAAAGGGGATGAAAGGAAAGGAAACAGAGAAAACAGAAGGGCAGGAAAGGACAAAGTAGAGGAAAGCTTATACTCAGGAAAAAAAATGTTTTAGGGCCTAAGAGTTAAAAAATAAGGAGTATCTGCAGCATTCTCTGGCAGAAAACAGACCTCCTTTAGCCATAAGTTTCTCTGCCCTCAGGGAAGGAAGAATCCATCTTAAAAGAAGATAACACTAGCCATTCCATCCGTTCATTTAAAAAATTTAAAAGAGTACCTATTGCTCTCTAGATCCTTTCTAGGTACTAGGATATAGCATGATTTTTCACTCTGGTGGAGTTTACCTTCTAGTGAAAAAGGCAGATAATAAACAAATAAACAATTCAGTGAATTATTTCAGATGGTGCCATGAAAAAAATAAGGCAGAGTAATGTGACAAAAGAATACCTGGAGGTATCAGGGAAGACCTCTCCAAAAAGGTAAAACTTGAACTGAGAATTGAGAAGTCAACCCTGCTAAGATCAGGGTGATCCAAGCAGAGAGAATCAAACGTGCAAAGGCCCCAGAGAAGAACAAGCTGGTGTGGACGGAGACTGTAAACCAGGCAGAGAGCTGTAGGAAACAGTCTCCTAGTAGTGCCACAGATCAAGCTGAGCCTTGTAGCGTGCATTTTATTCTAGATTCAACGGAAGGCCATTCGGAAGATTTTAAGCAGGAGAGTAACATGATCTGATTTATCATTTTAAAAGTTCACTTTGGCTGCTATGCTAAATAGATGTAGGGGAAAGAACGGAAGTAGAAAGACCAATGGGGAGCTACTACAGTCCAAGCAAAATATGATAAAATTTTGGACTAAGTTTACTGGCATGAAGATAGTGAGTAGTAGAGAGGTTCCATACATATTTGGGAGGAAGAACTAAAGGTCTAGCAGGTAAACGGAAGAGAGCTCTGCAGAAAAGTCAAGGTTGGAGATGTTAATTTGCAAGTCAACAGCATTTATGTTTATTCACCAGCTCTCTCCTGGGCTCTCAGCTGACATTTCAACTGCCTGCTAGAACTGCTTTGAATGTCCTATTGGAATCTCCAACTTTAAATTTGTCTAAAGCAGAATTCATCACCTTCCCACATAAAGAAGTACCTCTTCCTTATTTACTTATTTCTATTATTGGTAGAACCACTCACCCAGACTCAACACACTTCAAAGTCAATGTCACCACTTTTTCCCTCATCCCCACCTCCTACAACCAAAGTACAGAAATCCTCTCTTTGTATTATCTCCTGCATTCACTTTCTTTTCCCTCCCTAATGCCAGCACTTTTAAATATCGTCAAACTGGTCTCCGATTCATGCTATAATACCCTGCTGCCAAAAGACTTTTTATCAAACTGGGTACAAACTCCTCAATCTGGCATTTGAAGTTCTCCTTAATGTTATTCTAAACCTTCATTTCTAGTCTTTCGGCATGCTTGCTAACACATGGCCCGCTGGTAAGCCAAACTGACCTGCTGGTCCCCCAACATACCTCATACTGTCTCACTTCTGTGCCTTCACTCCTGCTTCAAATGGATGTACACTCTCTATGCTCCTCGCCTGTCAAAAGCCTACCCCTCCTCCAAAGCCCATGTTAAATGCCACCTCCATCATTAAGATCAGGGTGCTCGCCTTGCCATCCTCATTCAAATGTGATCTCTTCCACCTCTAAACTCTCAGGAAACGCTGTTTATAATTTTCTTATGCCTCTTACCACATATGACCTTAAACATAACTGGTCTGCATGTATGTTCTTTGAAAGCAGAAACTTATGACAGTCACCTTTACATTTCAAATAGAAACTGCCACAGGATCCTGCACTCAGTAAACAACCCATGGACATTTATAAATTTTAACAGACTATTTACAAAAGTAGCTCCTACTTGAATTAAGGACACAAAGCACACAAAGTCTGCTTTAGGCTTTTAGTACATTGATATTCAAGCAGACAATGTGTTCACCTGAGCCTGTAACACAAATCTCTAACTTCAGAAAGGAAGAGAACCTGTGGACCAAGGGAATATAGTAGAAATTGCACAAATATAAACCAAACTCACTTCATTTTCCTGGGCAAGTCTTAAAATTTCATCAAGTGTTACAAATGTATCATTTCCTCTGACTGCATCTTTCTCCATAAATCCGAGATGAATATCTGTTGCAACTAAGATTTTAAATGTATTTTCATCATCACTGTATTAAAGAAGAAGAAACGTTTCAATATAATTCACTGAAAGGATAGTCAAACAAATTGAGACCTAAACTTATAAAATAAATAATAGCAGTTATGGAGTAAAGTCATTTTGCTAGTCTTAGACTTTGTCTGAAAATTTGAAGTAATCAACAGATAATTAACATCACATAGTTTTCCTAAGCACTAATTCAATATAGAACAAATGTGCATAAATTTTATAAAGGTTCTGTAACTGCTTTAAAAATTTATAACCTTGTTATAACAGTTTTATACACTCATATGTAACACGGGCCTGAAAGTTTGTTTTCCCCTTTTGTTTCACAGCAAAAACCCAAGAGGCTTTGACCCCTATATCTAAACTTGCTATTTATCTGATTTTGTACTTTTCCAGGAAAATCAGAGTTAATTTAAAAAGCTGTCTTCTAAGTTTTTAAGTAGATTTTATACTAATATGCTAGTAACTTACATTCAGGTCCCTGAAGACCTTTCCTTGACATTACTGTCTATAGAAAGTTAGTTTCTCATTAATAAATTTGCCAAGTAACAAAACAAAATTGTTTCAATCTAAATTAAATTTGCTAGTATTCAAAGGTATTTTCATGTGAAGCAGCAATGTAAAAGTTATTAACATTCTCTTAAACTTAATGTAACTTTTAATTCTTTAAAATACTTGTATATCTGAGATCATCTCAACTCCCAAAAGTAAAGAGGCAAGCATTATTATCCTTGAAAAATGAGAAGTCTAAACACAGAGAAATTAACTGATTTATCATTCAACTAGTGGCAGAAATAGGACTAAAACACATGATGAAAAATCAGGCTATTTTCTCTAAACCATGATGACCCTAAAAAAAAATTGTATTTTAAATTTGTAAAAATTCAAATTTTTATATACAAAAGATATTTCCAGAAAATATCTCTCTTCAGAAATGTCAAAAATGATATGCACACAGTTCTGAATGCTATATACAGACAGATAGGTCAGAATACTTTTCAGATCACATGACTACATGCTTCCATAGCAATTTATAATGTGTTTTCACATGAATTCTCTCACTTAAGCCTCAAAATTAATTTGAGAAAGGCGTTATTATTCCTTATACAAATGGAGAAACTGAGGCAAGGCTCAGAGAATTGCTGACTTGCTTGAGGTCACACAGCTAGTATTGACAAAGAACTTCAAACCAGGATGAAAGCCTCCAAGTCTAAACTTTTTTCCACACAACTTTTACAATCCTTTTCTTTATTTCCATTTTACTCAAATTCATTTACAGTTTATTCAATACTAGAGCAATTTACTCCAAAAATCTGCTTAAACAGAACTACATTGACTAAGATTTCATCACAATAATTCAAGTTTATAGCTTCAATAATTTAAGATAAAGTCTAGGAACAAAACTTACATACTATAGCAATATACCAAATTACTGCAAGACTCCAATCTATAGCTGCATGTTATCTTGTAGTTAATAAACACATGGTATGGATTTTTAAACATTCCAAATATCCTTTTTGATGACTAACATTCCTGTTCAGAGGCAGGTTCTTTATTTACTGCTAATTTATTAAACCACTAATTTATTTTAAAAGTTTTCTTTTGTGGTGATCATAGTTGTGGGCTTTAGAAACCCAAAGTAACAAAGGATTCCAGAAGTCACATGCTTACAGTGCATCTGCAGGACTCATTTTTATGGGCAGTCCAGATCCTCTGGGACCAGGTTCCTCTCCAAGAACCCCTGGGTCCTGTGTTCAAATGTCAGAAAATACTCTCGATTCCAAATTCTAGCAAATTCTGAAAACAAAATTACATCATAAAACACAAATTTTTAAAAAGGCTGCATGTGTTTAACCAAAATAATTTAAGCTGCACACAGTACAGACGTCTTACGGAAGCAGTCGGCAATTTTGGAAGTCTCATTTTCATCTAAGAACTCACTATCCTTTTATTGTTTTAATGTTCTAAGAATAGAAAATAACACATCTCCAGTACCATTCTAGTTTCACCATTATGATTAAATTTATCTCCTATTTGCCCTTTCCACACTCTTATGGAAAATTAATAATATATGTTAAATAAATGGGCAAAAAGGGTCACATATAGTTCTGGTTTAGCACACAAACAACTCTTTATGTACAGAAACGTTGCATGCGTGGGTTTCTGGAGCTTGGAGGCAATCCTGTATTTCCTGCTCAAACACAAGATTTTTTTAAAGGACTGGGCATGTTTTTGAAAAGAGAAGGTAGTGTAAATAAACAAAAAGCCAGTGTTTAAAGCTAGTGTAAATAAACAAACTCGTGGTCTACGGGAAAACACCTTTGGTTGGCGCACGACAACTGAAAATGGCCAACAGATTTGGAGAGAAGGGGCTGCCACCGCGAAACAACCCCTCCCACGTCCCGAGTTCCACACTCTGTCGGGATAACAAGCCTCCACACGCCCTCAGCACCAGACTCTGAAGTCAGAACGCGGAGCCCTCTAGGACCCCTCCCCAGCCGGCTCGGCCCATTCTTCCCAGAGAGTCCAATTCACCCTGGCCTTCCGCCCCGGAACCTGCAACAATAAGAGACGGATATGATTCCTAAATTACCCCACACCTGGACTCTTCAAAGCCCCACCACTGGGACCCAAGGCCGTCTTCTATTGGGGAAGAAACGGCGGGATTCGGGAGAAGAAAAGCAAACAGCACGACCCGAGCTTGCCTCTAAGAACCCTCAAGGCCGTAAAGCTGAATTAGGCGGGATCTGTTTCTCTCGCGATACCTTCTGGATGACGTAGGCGCTTCAAGTCCAGCTTGGCTTTCATTGGCTGCCGAATGCCATGATTGGCAAGGAAAGCAACGGCGGGGCCCCGCCCCCGCGCAAGAGCCAATCCTAAGCAGCCGAGGGGACGAACCCGGAAGCGAGTTCCGCGGCGGCGATTTTCCCTACTATAAGGTGGGTAGTTCTTGCCCAGTCCTGGACCTCGCTTCTGGGTAAACTCGCGCCATCTGAGAACTCGGGCTCGTACGGGCGGGGGACCTGTCGACCCAGGCCGAGCCCTGCAGGCCAAGCCGCGTCTTGGGTTCCAGGGGTAAGGCCGAAAGCTTCTCCGCTCTTGGCTGTTGGAAGGCCGCAGGCGGAACTCCCGGGCCTGTGAGTGACCAGCTGGTGCCAGAGGGCCGGAACTGGCAGCCCTCTCCCTTACCCCCACACACCAGACCCTCTGGTTTACCGGCCTTTATTCTCTGCTTCCCGTTATTGTCGCCCCTGTGTCCTCGAGCACATCTGTATTGCTTTGTGCTGAGAGCGGTAAAATGTAGGGCAGTGAAAAATAATGTGGAACTTTTGAATTAGAGTATCTGGCCTTTCAGTTCCATTGAAGAGCCTTTAATCTGGGGCAAGTTGTTTTAATCAATGCGATTTCAGCACCTTCACCTGTAAAATGGGGTTTGTAGCCCCACCTGTCATTGAGGAGTTTATGAGGAACTGACATAGTTAGGATCTCTTTCAAAATGGAATATGCCCTTTAAGTTAGGAAACATACCTTATTATTTCCTGATGGAATATCAGGTAAGAATCTTGATCGATTTTTTTTTTAAACTCTGAATCAGGTAGATACACCTGAGTTTGATTTTTTAATTAAATATGCCAAGAAAATTTTGTATATAATTTCTTGTATCTGAATCTGTAAATTCAGAATTTGTATAAAGGAAGTTTTTATAAAAAGGAAAGGTATGTTGGGGAGGGAAGTAAGATCTGGGCTGTAATGTTACTATATTTGATATAATTACAAGTGAAATTTACATTATTTATTGGCATCCATTAAGCGTTTAATGAATTGATGCGTGACCACTTTTGTGTTGCAAGGTTCAGGAACAAGTTTGAGAATAAAGGAAAAAGTGGAGACTCTAGGAGGACTAATAAAACACAAAGCAATTCTAATGAGGTCTCTCAATAGACTGAAAACCTGGATGGGTTTCGGAAACCCTTTAGTACAATCCTTACATTTTATAATGAAGTAACAGGCTCAGAGAAGTTACTTGTCATGATTGATAGATTTAAACTTAGATTTAGGGCTTCTGCCCCTTGTAATAAGATGTAATGCCACATTAGGATTGTATACTGTTAAACTTATGAAATTAGGTAGAAAGAATCAGTGTCTTAGGGATGTGCTTACTTCTGGAACTTCTCAGAATCCATTCCAGGCAAAATCGAGTGATGGGACTTTAATGCTACAAATATTTCTTACTGCCTGCTGTATACAAGTGGGACATAAATATAAGTTAAATGTGGTCCCTATTCCTAAGTTTATAATCTTTTAAAGGGCTAAAATAAGAACAGAGTTAACGGTGAAATGAGACAAAATGTAGCACCAAAAAAGGTAGAAAGCAGAGAGAGATCTAATTGGGAGGATCAAGAAAGGATGAAAGAGATAACATCTGAGAAGAGCCTTGAAAGACTGATAAGATTTCAACAAATATAGTTGGAAGGCTGAGAAGTGGTATTTTTAAATTATCTATTAGTTACTATCATTTTCTTTAACTGATTAGGGCTTATGTGCTGTGTATCTCTTTAAGCTGATATTGGTTTATTAATTAATATGGCAGCCTAGTAGAATAAATATCACTTCCTGCAGGAAGCCTTCTTTAATTCCTTAGGACTAGATGAATTTTGACTCTCCTATATACTCATGGTATCCGGATATGATCCCATCATAGTACTTACCATGTTGTCTTTGCCAGTCACTTCCACTAGACGATAAGCTTCTTGAGGTGAACACATGGATCTTGTTCATTATTGAATCCCAGTACCCAGAGACTGGCACATACCAGACATTCCATTCATATTTGTTGAATGAAGGACTGAATGACAGCCAAATTCAGTTCAAAACAAGGAGCCAACTAACAACTATAGTTGTCTGTCAATTAATAGGACTGCTTTTTAAAGCAGTGAATTTTCCAAGGCCTGAAATTATTAAAGTAGAAATAGATCATTATTACAGATGTTTTGAGAAAGATATCTGCATTGATGAGAGATTGGGACAGATGTCCTTTTGAAGGATATTCTATCTTTCAGAATCCCTGATTCTTTGAAGTGGTGTTTTAGGAACTAGAAGTTTTGTTTTATGCTCTATATTGTCTGTGTGTCTAGTTTATAAAAATCTTAAATGTACTTGTCTTTATTATATTAGTTAAATTTTAAACACTTCAAGCATTCATCATTCTTAGCATAATACCTAAACCAATAGATTTGAAATAATAGTTATAAAACAGTTATGATAATACAGTTGACTTAGTAGAAGAAAACAAAAAGAAGAGTTAGACCATTAAAGGTAATAGATTACTGAAATCTGTCAGCTCCAATATTTAGTATATTCATGAGAAAACACCAAAGAGTTTAGATGGGGTTTATTTGTGTTTGTTTGCAAGACAGTTATCTATGCTGTTGATAAAGCCTCAATTACTGTTTGCTAATAATTTTTTGTGTTTATGATTTCAGATCTTGATGAATAAAATAAAGCAGACATAATTCATCTCTAGAAATATTATTTATACCCTGGCATTTGAAATGTTTTTTATTTAGCATAATAGTAAAAATGGAAAAAGAAAAAGTAAATGATGATGGAAAACCAGACTCAGAGAATTCCTTGGACTTTTCTGAACACTTTAACCAACTTGAATTGTTGGAGACACATGGACACCTTATTCCCACTGGTACACAGAGTCTCTGGGTAGGCAATTCTGATGAAGATGAGGAACAAGATGAAAGAAATGAAGAATGGTATCAATTGCAAGAAAAAAAAATGGAAAAAGATCCAAGCAAATTGCTTCTTTGGGCTGCTGAAAAAAATCGGGTAAAAAAAAAAAACAGGGAACCATAACAGTAGAAAAAACATTGGGTTGGAGCCAGCAGACCTGCCCCTGAATCTCTGTTTGGTTTGTAACTTTGGGCAAACCCTACCATTGTTGAACCTCTATTTTCTCATGTATAAAAATGTCCATGATAATACCTATCTCTTTTATACAGGATTGTGGGGATCAAATGAGGAAATATTACATGAAAGTACATATTAAGCTACAAAGTGTCATATTAGGTACCATTTGGAGGTTTCAGAGTAATTAACTCTATAAAGATAGCAAGCAATCATCTATATTTTTAAATCATTGGGATCATCCTAGAGAGAAGTATTATGTAGGAAAGGGAAGATGGGAATTAACACTTACTGAATACCAACTATACTAGGTGCCTTACTACATTTAATCCTCACTTATCCCCACAAGAAAGGTAATAATCTTCTCTTTTACAGAGTAAGAAATTGAGATTCAGGGATATTAATTTGCCTTGGATCATCCAAGTAGAATTAACATCAAAAGCCTATTCTTTATGCTTGGCCACTTCCACCTCATTTTACTCAGTTTCCCCATGTCTGTGTTAGTAAACTAATAACTAAAAGGGTCTTGCATTTTAGATAGCTTTTTAACCCAAGAGCACACTGCAGCCCACCAGAGGTCCACAGAACAACCTGAAAATCATGACCTGAAGGCATTTTTCTAAAGTTGTATTTAGAAGGAATTGAGCTCTTGAATGCCTAGATTTTCTTGTTGCTACTTTATTCTTCTGTTAAAAGAAGTTTTATTTTTCAAGGTTTTGTACGCTGTGCACACTATGCATATTGGTCTGATAATCCTACTACAAGAAAAATCAGTTATGTTTTTTTCACAGATGAAATATAAAATACCAAATACAGTTACAACCTATATTCATCTAGGACTATAGCTTTTGTGCAATAAACCTTAATTGGACCAAGAGTAAATGTATGGTTTGATATTTAGAGAATCTCATTCGTAGAAGGAACAGAGTATGGTTAACACTAACTTGTACATCGTACATCAGTTGTCCTCTCCTTCCAAAAAAGAAATCTTAAATTATTTTCATTTTAAAGTCATTTGTTAACAAGTAAGTTTTTATTTAACTTAATTGAATCTAATACCACAAGACAGTTAAATTTTCTTTATTGTTTTGGTTTGAGTTCTTAAAAGATTTCTTTTTTTCTTCTCAGCTTACTACGGTGCGGAGACTACTTTCTGAAAAGGCCACTGATGTGAACACTAGGGATGAAGATGAGTATACCCCTCTTCATCGAGCAGCCTACAGTGGACACTTAGATATTGTCCGTGAACTGATTGCACAAGGAGCAGATGTTCATGCAGTGACTGTGGATGGTTGGACCCCCCTGCACAGCGCTTGTAAGTGGAATAACACCAGAGTGGCTTCTTTCTTACTTCAGCATGACGCGGATATCAATGCCCAAACAAAAGGCCTCTTGACCCCCTTGCATCTTGCTGCTGGGAACAGAGATAGCAAAGATACCCTAGAACTCCTCCTGATGAACCGTTACATCAAACCAGGTCTGAAAAACAACTTGGAAGAAACTGCATTTGATATCGCCAGGAGGACAAGTATCTATCACTACCTCTTTGAAATTGTGGAAGGCTGTACAAATTCTTCACCTCAGTCTTAACGGTTCTAGTAATTTTCTTAAGTTTCTAAGTATCAGTGCCTCTTATGTGAGATGTAAAATATTCCCATAATGCAAAGTTGACATCAAATGTCTTACCAGAAAAACTCAGTGGCACTCATTATAATGCTCTTCCAGGTGAATCACCTGACCTTGATGTCAAAATGTATTTGAAAGTTGTTTGGATATATCTTTAATGATTTCTGTGGAGTTTGTGATTTTTATCAGAAATAATTTTAACCTGCCTATAGTTAGAAACTTGACATGGGTTGTGCAGAAACTAATGATATTTTTGGTGCTGATTCAAGAGAAATGTATTTTTAAATATCCCACATCCTGGATCTTTGTTGAATTTTTAGTATATTGACGTATATTTTTATAAGGTGAGATAACTGAGAATTTAATTTTAAAGTCTTAAATATTCTGGTGCAGTTCAGCTGTCTTCTCTACATTACCATAGTCACTATTACCATAGTCAGTTGTTTTCATTTTAAACCAGAAGAACTAACATATTAGTGACTTGAATCTTAATAAGTTAAAGAGAAAAACACCAAAAAACCTAGATCGTTGTCCTTTAGAACATAGACCATTTTCAGGAAGCAGTTAGGTGTTTCATCCATGAATGTTGTATACTGCCTCCCCTACCACAATTCACACAATCCTATGGACAGTCCTACCTCACCCTGGTCAGCCTACACAATCCTTATTCTAATGGTGAATCAGTATGACCTTTTAGACATGCACACAACTATACCGTGATCCAAGAGATCATAATATATCTGCTATCCAACTGGCTTTACCTGCTTAATCCTGCTGGTTTGGGTACTGCTCATGTAAACTCTTGAGTTCACAGGAAATAGTGATTTTCCAAGATCTTCATTTTATACAAACCATACAAAGGCAAAGTGACAAGGGCAAAGGAATTCTGAGAGTGAGGGGATGATTATTATATTGGGGCTAAAATCACAAAGTGACTCAGGCTTTTTTTTAAAAACAAACAATGTAGATAGTGACAAAAAGCATAAATATAAATATTCAAGAAAAATAAAGTATAAGTTTGGAACAACAAAAACATGAATTATTTTTTTTTAACCTGTTTATCTCTCTCTTGGATCCAGAACATAATTATTTATCCAGCATGCATTTATTTAATATCTACTCTCTCGGTCTCTCCAGCAGCAATTTCCCATTGACCACCTAGTACCCTGTGACTAATCCCAAAGAGTTTTCTCTCAGCTTCTCAACACCAGAACTAACACCCTAGGGGAAGGGAACTAAACCAATTGCCCTTTTCTTCAGTTATATATTTTAAATGTCCACCAAGGCTTATCTCTTTTAAGCTAGCCCATTTGTGACCCAATCAAACTAGGCTAAGTAATAATGTTATTTAATCAAATGCATGTGGTTAGAACAAAATAGATCATCTCAGAAAAGTTACAATATATGAACTGAATCATTGCGACAGACAGGATCTCAAGAGTTAGGAAAGCTCCAGTTATTTTCTAATCTCTGGCTAGGAGATGCCTCGGTTTCACAGTATTAGTATTTCTAACAGGAGTTGCGGTAGAAAGTGAGAGGTTGCTTTCTGTTTAATCTGACTTAAGTTAGTGATGCCAAGGGACAGGTGTGGCTGACTGACAGTGGTAGAATAGGACCCCATCTGTCCAAGTAGTCTGGTGAGCGAGGCTGCCTAGTCTGAAAGTCACAGAGCCCATGGCTTCTTTCTCACTTGAGAATGGGTTGCAGCCATGATTCTAAAGGTAAACTTTCCATTTAAGTATGGGGCTAAAAAAGCCTTTTTATTTCTGATAAGTTACCTGAGCTGTAACTACTCCTTTATTTTCAGGCCTCAACTTGCTAGACAGCAACTCTAGATGATAGAAGAGAAATCCCATCCCTGAGGGCAGAATTTGTATTGTTTGCTTCCTTTATAATTTCCTTAGTATTTATCAGACTGCTCTGTCCACACAAAGCATTCACTAATCATGCTTTTGACGGTATTACCTGTACTTTTCAGGTTAAGCAGGCTAAGTAGCTAAGTTTGCAAACAGAATTTTCTCTAATCTTGGAAAGTTTATACAAAGACTTTTTAAAAATAAAATCTGGGCCAGGCACAGTGGCTCATATCTATAATCCCAGTATTTTGGGAGGCTGAGGCAGGAGGATTGCTTGAGCCCAAGAATTTGAGGTTACAGTGAGCTGTGACTACACCACTACACGCCAACCTAGGCAACAGAGTGAGATGCTGTCACTAAAAAAAAAAATAAAAATCAAGTTTTTCCTAACTAAGGTCTTAATTTTGATTAATGTAAATGCTTGAGGAAGAGGTAACTTTTGTCATTGTTCAAGGAACACATAATTCTTAGGCCCACAGTAGAACTAGTTGGCTTTGCTTTTATGAATCTTAAATATGCTTCTCCAGGGAGCCTTCTGGCCCACAACTTTCCACAGGGATGGGATTTAGAGTCTATTCTGCAATATGAAGACATTCATTTATTTCTGTTCTTTGACATCTATTGTGGTATCCACCACTATTCTAGAAGATCATGATCAAAAGAAGCCCAGAGACTACTCTGAGACACGTCCCATACCAAAGTCCCTGGATCAACTCTCAATTCCTGATCCACACACATACCATCTTCACCCTACCTGTAATGGCTCTAGGAATTTATGCAGCTGCCTGCAAAATAAGATCATCAAATCGTTGGTTGTGCCTTTACCGTAGCTGGTTTATCATAGGATGCTCCAGTCCTTCCGTAGGATTACTAGATGACCATTCAACTTGTGCAATATGAAGTGCTTTCTCTAAAGAGAATTTAAGATCTATGTTTGTTTATTAAATTAAGAAGACAGTAAGCTAATAAGGATTGAGTATAGCCTACTGATGTTTAAAACTCCTGGAAATTTCCCTTTGAAACCTCCAAATTTCACTTCTGGGAACCTCAGTGGAAACAATCTAAATCAGTGCTATCACATAGAATCATAGTGTGAGCTACATATGTAATTTTAAGTTTTTTCTAATAGCCATATTAAGACAAAAATGGATGAAATTAATCTTAAGAATATATATTAGTCCAAACATCCAAAATGTTCATTTCAACATGAGATTTATATTAAAAAATTGAGATATTTTACTTTTTTTTGTAGTAAGTCTTCAAAATACAGTGTATATTTTATAGCACATGTCAGTTCAGACTAGCTACATTTCAAGGTCTCAATAACCACATTTGACTAGTGGCCACTCCATCAAACAGTGTAGCTCCAGATGCATGATCATTCCCTGGAGACATAGAAGGATGGTTATGAGGATCATTAAACTTTAAGGCACACAAATCTGGATTCAAATTTTGAGTGCCACATCAGTGTGACTTTGGGCAAATAACTTCAGTTTTCTCATATGTAAAATGGGGATAATATCTATCTTGTTGCAGTGTTATAAGAATAAATGAGATAATATAAGTAAAGAACCTATTACATGTAGGTACTTAAAAAATAGTATTGAGTGGTTCCTTTCCCACTTTAGGAATCTGGATCCCTGAAGATCCAGATTTTTCCTTTACGTTCCTATAGTACTGTCTCCTAACCTTCCAGTAAAATATGCAGTATAGAGCTTCAAGAATCCAAGCAACTCCACTCCGAGAAAAAATACCTACCCCAATTTCCAAAGGTTCCTGCCATGTATCAAAGGTCTTCCTCCAACAGAAGAAAAACTCAAGAAATAAGTAAATAAAGCAAAAGAATTGCAGCAAATAATTACAAGGACTGGAAGGAGATGAGATTCAGACAGAAAAGGTATTTCCAGAATTAAGCCAGGACCTTGAAACTAAGAATGGCTTATTGCTCATTTTCTGTGCAGCCTCTCAATGTCAGGTTTTTATTAATCCTGAGCAGGAGGAATAAAAACACAAAAACATTCATTTTTAGTTCATCACTTTAATTATCCATTCAAAACTCGGCTACATCTAGTAGTTGTCACTATGAATTTAACGACATGGCCACATCCTCCAGTGGATCTCACGGTAGCAGGACTTGTAGGCCAGAAAATCAGCTTAACAAAAGAAATAGCTTATAAAATCTAAAAGCAAACTGCTACACAATTTGTTTTCTTCCTCCCCTTTCTATTACACTATGTTCAGCATTTCATCTCTACTAGATGTACAGTACTTGACAATTAGGAAAACATCATTAGAGAATTAATGTGAGTTCAGAAAGGGCACTGTCTCCTCTGCAGTCATTGGAGTTCTGTTTTCAGATACAGCTGCCTTAAATAGAGGCAATTTTTAGCAATCAAAAAAAAAGCGGGAGGCCGGAAAGTGAAACTGCCATCATTAAAAAAAAAGGTATCTACTAGGTTTTTCCAAACTCCAATTTAATAACTCATGAAGAGAATGTATACTGATTGCATGGACCAACTCTAGGAGTAAGACATAGCTCTGCTATGAGAATCGTGAAGACCCGATACAACAATCAGATGCTTCAGGGTATGTACCAGAAAAAAAAGCACTAGAATTCAGATTTGCTTTCATGTGCTTTTGCATATTTCCTATTTGAAGATATGCAAACCTCATAAGGAAAATCAAATTCAAGAAAAAGGTATTAGGGTTCTTTTTTCCTTTCTTTTGATTTTAGTCTGTACCTTTGGACAATAGGTGGTTTTGGAGTCCATCTAGAAAGGTAATTTTGTCAGGGTTTCTCAACCTCCACACTATTGACATTAGGAGCCACATAATTGTTGTGGGAGGCATCCTGTGCATTGCAGGATGTTAGCAGCATTCCTAGCCTCCACTTACTACCAGTGGCACTCCCACCCCCCGACCCCCAGTTATGACAACCAAAAATATCTCCAGACATTGTCAAATGTCCCCTGCTGTATGTCATCAAAAATCTAAGGCAGGAGATTTCATAAATCTGGCCAGCCACACAGTTGTTTTTATTAGCATGCAAGTAAATTTTGTGTAAAGCAAGTTTCCCTTACGTTTTGTTAGGTATTCCGAATATTTATTAGTATACGTCCAAAAATTAGATAATCATTGATTCTGCTTTAGATTTTTAGTATTTGATTAATGAAATCACTTAAACACATTCAAAAAAATTGAGCTAAAACATACACTTAGAAAAGGAGAACTCTCCAATACTGTATGTTGTTTTTAAGAAAAATTCACTTCCTACTCCCAGTTTTGGCCTCTGGGAAATTTACCCTTTAGGTCGGATGAGTTTATTTTTAGAGAAATCCCAATTTCTATGAATGTGAGATGATAGTTACATTCTGATTTTTAATAGATTGCACTCTTACAAATGTAATTATTTTATTTCATTGCTGAATAAAATAGCAATTAACACACAGGCTTTGCTTCTAGGAAAAAAAAAGGATAAGAGAAACTAACTTCTATCAGAGCATTTGCAAGTGTAAACAACTGGAGAAATATAAGACAATCTCTTAATGTTATTACATATCTAAAATTCTTTTAGTTTGTTATTTAAATGTAAAAATCATATGGTGTAATTTATTTTGGTAATTACTTTTACTTTAAAAAGTAATTCTAAGATGAAATACATCAAAATCATAATTTACAAAAAAAACTACATGTTTATCAACCTCCCCCATCATCTTTTCTGTAATGCATGAATGAAATAGTCTCATCTGATCTTCTTTATGAAAATTCTTATATATACAAATGTGGTGTACCAAACCACTGTGATAATATTGATAGCTAACAACTGAATGCTTGCTGTGGGTCAACTGTGCTGTAGGTGCTTCACATGCATCATCTGTGAGCCTCATAATAACCCTATGAGGTAGATACCATTGTACCAATGAGGAAATTGGGCTTCCAGAAGTTGAGTAAATTGTCATGCAGTGAGTGCCTGATGGGGGTAAGTTTCAGACTTGTCTTTGTGATTCCACCACCTTTGCTCTTCACCACACACTAGTATCTAATACCTATTTGTAAAGTTGATTAAAGAATATATCATTTGGTGCACACTTAGCGTATTTTCTTTGAACTAAGTTCCCAGAAAATTCATATTCAAAGGTCACAGCTTTTCATATGCGGTGTTAATTTTTTTTTTTTTTTGGAGACAGAGTCTCGCTCTGTTGCCCAGGCTAGAGTGCTGTGGTGTCAGCCTAGCTCACAGCAACCTCAAACTCCTGGGCTCAAGCGATCCTCCTGCCTCAGCCTCCTGAGTGGCTGGGACTACAGGCACATGCCACTATACCCGGCTAATTTTTCTATTTTTTGTAGAGGAGGGGATCTCACTTTTACTCAGGCTGGTCTTGAACTCCTGAGCTCAAGTGATCCTCCCACCTCGGCCTCCCAGAGTGCTAGGATTACAGGCGTGAGCCACCAGGCCTGGCCCACATGTGGTGTTCTTGAATGTTAATTATCTATATATCACCCGTTAGTCTGTCAAACAATCATAACAACAAAAGTTCCATTTTCTTTAATATTATTTTTGCATAGTTTATGGTAGGATTTGAGGACATAAAAATTACTATTAGGAGCAAATTGCATTTGCTGTTAAAGGAACAGTCTATCTTTTTAAATTTGATTATTTATATCTACATTTTAAATATGCATGCCATATATCCACATAGAAAGTATATATTATACATAGGCCATAACTAGATTTGTTAATTTGATTTCTCCCTCGATGAAAAATTTCATACTTTTTTACTTATATGTAAATTTCTTTATTTTTTTATTGGGGGAAGAATGCTTAACATGAGATCTACCCTTTTAAAATTTTAAGTGTATAATAAAATATTTTGTAATCTATTGGCACAATGCTGAACAGCAGATCTCTAGAACTTACTCCGTCATTAAGTGATGCTTGGCAGAACTGAAATTAAAGAAGGATAAGCCAACCATCCTGGTTTTTTTTCATCCTGTTTTTGTTGCTCATTTTTAGTTTTTTGGAATACAAAAAAGAAAAAGAAAATGGAAACCACTGTTCATAGGTAAAACAATACATTTTATACATATTTTTATCAATAATTTATTCCAAAAAGAATTTCTGATGGTATATAATTGGAGGTACACATATAATAATTAGAAATAAAAAATCAAAAGCCATTTAGAAGGAAAAAGAAAGAAATAAACCACCTAAATTGATACAGTAACTACAACTGACAAATTATCTCCAATTTTTTTTGGTATTGAAGAAAAAAGAGAAAAACAATAATTGCGTAATTCTTTATTTCATTAAATAAGCCACATTTTTTATGGTAAAAAGATATTTTTCAGACAAATTTTTTCTAACTAAAATATGCTCAATTTTTGTATAATTTTGTAGAGGTATAGCATACACAAAGTGAAATTCAGAAATCTTGATGAATTCTTCAAAGTGAACACATCCATGTGACTACCGCCCAGATCAAGATATAGAACATAACCGGCACCCAGAAGCCTATTTTGTGTTTCCTCTCAGTGTTCCCTCAGAGGTAACTCCTACTCTAGCTCCTATCACCATCTTTTAGTTTTGCCTGTATAAATGGAATAATTTATTATGTATATTTTTGTGTTTTGCTTCTTTCATTCAAAATTATGTCTGTGAGATTCACTCCTATCTCTGTATGTAGCAGGGGTTTGTTCTTTTTCATTGCTGTATTCTGTTCTATGAACATACAATAATTCATATTTACTTTTTATTGTTGATTTTTGATGGGCCTTTGGATTGTTTCCAGTTTGGGGCTTTTATGAATAGTGCTGCCATAAGCATTCTAGTACATGGTTTTGGTGTACATATTATACAGTTCGGTAAATACCTGGTATTAGGATTGCCGGGCCACAGGATATAGTTATAATCAGCTTTCGTAAGAACTGCCAAAACAGTTCCCCAAAGTGATTGTACTAATTGACACTCTTAGTAGCAAGGAATGACAGTTCCAATTGCTCCCTATCCTCCCAGCCCTGGTTACTTGACAGGTTTGTTGCTTTTTGCTCCTCTTATTTGTATGTTTGTTTAACAGCCATTCTAGTGAATATGTAATAATATTTCATTATAGTTTTAATTTGTATTATCCTGATAACTAATGATGGGAGCAATTTTTATATACTGACTAATTGGCTATTTGGATCTCCTCTTTTGTGAGGTGCTTGTTCATCTTTCTCCATTTTCTCACTGGGCTGTGTGCCCTTTTGTTATTGATCTGTAGGAATTCTTTATATATTCTGGATACTAGTCATTTTTTTTTTCTTTTTGGTATGACATTTATTAATTGGAAAATCTTTTTTGTACAAAGTAAAACAAAAATTAGTATTTAGAGTTTATCAATTTATAAACCCCTATATTTATACACATGCAGTTAAGTTTTGTTAAGACTATTTATGCAACATTATTGATTTTTATTTTTTTTCTAAGTAAAAGTGCTGTTTTTACTATTAAGTACAATTTAAAGACCACATCAAATTTTCATCAGCCTATCCCCAAGTTATTCCAAATAAACATGCAAATCTAGTAAAAGTATTGTGTTTGCTATGCAAATTGCAAATGCAACTTTAAGACAGATTCCTTAACAGGCTCTATCCACCTTTCATTTTTTTTTTTTTATTTCAGAATATTATGGGGGTAAAACACTTTGGCTATATATATTGCCCATGCACTGCCCGTGTCAGGGCTACAATCGTGGTCATCCCCCAAACTGTGCTCCCCGCATCCATTCAGTGAGAGTTTTCCCATCCCCTCCACCCCCTCCCACCTGCCCACCCCCAGATGAATATTATTGCCCTGTGTGATGTATGTGTTGATCAGTTAGTACCAATTTGATGGTGAGTACCAGTGGTGCTTGTTTTTCCATTCCTGTGACACTTCACTTCGAAGAATGGGCTCTAGCTCCAACCAGGATAATACCAGATGTGTTAACTCACCATTGTTTTTTATTGCTGAGTAATACTCCATGGTATACATATACCACATTTTATTAATCCACTAGTGTGTTGATGGGCACCTGGGTTGTTTCCACATCTTTGCAATTGTGAATTGTGCTGCTATAAACATTCGCGTGCAGATGTCTTTATTATAGAATGTCTTTTTTTCCTTTGGGTAAATACCCAGTAGTGGGATTGTTGGGTCAAATGGTAATTCTACTTTTAATTCTTTGAGGGTATCTCCATATTACTTACCACAAAGGTTGTACTAATTTGCAGTCCCACCAGCAGTGTATGAGTGTTCCTATCTGTCTGCATCCCCGCCAACATTTGTTGTTTGGGGATTTTTTTATATGAGCCAGTCTCACTGGAGTTAAGTGATATCTCATTGTGGTTTTGATTTGCATTTCCTTGATGATTAGAGAAGTTGAGCAATTTTTTATATGTTTGCTGGCCATTATTCTGTCTTCTTTTGAAAAGTTTCTGTTCATGTCCTTTGCCCATTTTTTAATAGGGTTGTTTGATTTTTTCTTGTTGATTTTCCTAAGTTCTGTATAGATTCTGGTTACCAGCCCTTTATCATATGTGTGGCATGCAAATATTTTCTCCCATTCTGTAGGGTGTCTGTTTACTGTAGTGATAGTTTCCTTGGCTGTGCAGAAGCTTTTTAATTTGATCAGGTCCCAGGTATTTATTTTTGTTGCTGCTGTGATTGCTTTGGGGGTCGTCTTCATAAATTCTTTGCCTAGGCCAATGTCCATAAGGATACTAGTCATTTTTTTTAATATACATATTGCAAAAATGTTCTTCCAGTCTGTGGCTTGCCTTTTCACACTCTTAATGGTGATTTAAATGAAGAGAATATCTTAATTTTAATGACCTCTAATTTATCTATTGTTTTTCTTTAAAGTTAGTGCTTTTGGTTTCCTGTTTAAGAAATATTTGTCTATTCCAAGCTCATGAAGATTTTTTTTTCACTGTTATTATCTAGGTGCTTTAGTGTTTTACCTTTAGTGCTATAATCCATTTTGAGTCGGATTGTGTTTGATGTGTACTAGGAGTCAAGGTTCATTTTTCCCATATGAATATTCAATTTATCCAATGCCACTTACTAAAAAGACCGCCCCATCACAAACACACACACACTACATTGCAGTGACACCTTTGCCATATATCTGGTGATCATATATGGTTGAGTCTGTTTCTAGACTCTCAATTTTGTTCCATTGATTTGTTTTTGCCTCAGTATCACAGTTTTAATACTGTAGCTTTATAGTAAGTCTTGATTGTGGTAGTATAAATATTTCAATTTTGTTCTTATTCTTCAAAGTTGTTTTTGCCATTCTTGGTCCATTGTATTTACTTTTCAATTTTAGAAGCTTCTTGTCAATTTCTATTTTAAAACAACCCTGCTGAGATTCAGATTGTGATTATATTAAATTTATAGATAGATTTGAGGAGAATAAACGTCATTATGATATCCAGCATTACAATTCTTGAATATAATATAATATTTCTTCATTTATTTATGTATTCATTAATTTTTCTTGATAATGTTTTAGAGTATTCTAGTGGCATTCTTTTCCTTTCTCTTTTAAAAAATTTATTCTTATGTATTTAGCAGCTTTTGATGCTATTATAAGTGGGATTTTTTTACATTTCATTTTCTATTTTTTTGTTGCTGTTATAAAAGAAAAATTTATTTTTCTCTATTGACTATGTGTCCAGTGACCTTGATAAATTTATTAATTCTAATAGCCTATCTGTACATTCATTTGAATTTTCTATGTATACAACCATGTTGACAGCTAATAATAACAGTTTAATTTCTTCCCTTTTTATTTTTTCAATGCAGTAAATTATATAGCTTGATTTCCAAATGTTAATCAACCTTGCATTCCTACAACAATCACAACGTGATCATGATATGTTATTTTTTAACATGATGGGTTACATTTGCTAACATTTTGTTTAATATTTGAATGGATCTTCAAGAGAGAGATTGACCTATATAATTTTCCTTTTTAATAATGTTCTTTCAGATTCTGGTATAAAAATGAGTTGGGAAGTGTTAACATTTTTTTCTAGTTCCTGAAAGAGGTTGGATAGGATTGGTGTTATTTCATTCTTAAATATTTGGGAGAATTCACCAATGAGGCTTTAGATGTTCTTTGTGGAATAGGTTTTAATTTTGAATTTAATATCTTTAATAGTCATATTTGTAGAACTACCTCTATTAGGTTATATTTCTTCTTGTGTCTATTCTGGAAAGTTACGTTTTTTAAGAATTTCTCCATTTCATCTAAATTGTCAAACTTACTAGCATCAAATTATTCAAAATATCTTAATATCTTTCTAATATCTGTAGGATCTTTAGGTATAGCTTTACCATTTCTGATATTGGTAAAGCTAGTTTTAAAGAAATTTATTCTGTGAACTGACACAAATGACATTCAACATAATGAACAGCATCTTTAAAAATAGTCTCACTTAAAATTCAGAACTATTTCTTATTTGACTTTTTTCCTATTGGCTCTTGATAAAAGTTAAGAACATAATGTTAAAATAGCATCATGAGTCAATCAAATGAAATTTAAGTATTTTTGCTTTCAAATTATATAAATCCATGGTAGATAAGGGTATACTGAGTATAAGTCATTTAGAATAATGCTTTGGAAATTATTTCAGCCATTTGGACTTTTGATAGGTGGAAGAGTTCGGCAAAAGCCAAGGTGTGTCAGCAGTAATGCAGCTAGGTGGAAATGGTGATAAATTCATTTCAAATATGTTCAGTAGAAGTTACACACACACACACACACACACATCCTCCAGCAATTCTCTTCAAATCAAATCTTGGGCAGAATGTGAGCTCAGCTATATAAGGTTAGGGAGTTTAGTATGTTTGTTCATTGCTGCATCCTGGCACACTATAGTCATTCAATAACTATGTACTAAATGAACGAGGCATGCCTGATCTGCCTCCAGAAATCCCTTGGGTACTGCGGAGCAGTTTGAAATCTATTGAACTGGATGCTCTCTAGCCTTCTCATTGCTCCAAAGTTTTAAGACCCTGTGATGTTCAACCAGCAGTGAGAAGTGAAGGACTGGAGTCAGGGTAAAGATTGAATGTGTAGATATTTAAAAGGCACAGCCTCAAGGTGATAATTAAAACCTTGGAGTTGAATGAAATAGCGTGAAAGGAGGGGAAAAAAGCAAAGATCCAGGACAGTACTTGAAAGAATGCCTACACTGGTGAATTAGAAATTCTGGAAAGAATGGTGACAGGAATGGGGACATAACCTCTAGAGAGGTGGCTGGGAAGCCAGGAAAATACGTTGTTTTGGAAACCGAGAGGAGATTTTCCAGAAAAATGGGGTACAAAACATTGTCAAATGCTATTAGAGAGGTCAAGAGACATGGGAAAGCACAACTTGATTTGGAGATTCAGAGGTTCTAGGTTACCTGCAAGTGACCAAGTTCAATAAAGTAATGAGAGTGGAAACCAAACTATAAGAAATTAAAAAGTTAAGTTAGGTGTTAGCAACTAAAGCCCCAATGTGAATTATCTTGTCAAGAAAATAGGCCACAAAGGAAAAGAAATAGAATTATATAAACTTGAGATATTTGGCATGGCAAAGGGAAGAATTTTGTATGCTTTTGAAAAGAAATGAAGCAATCAGTAAAGGGATAAGGAAAGAAAAAAATCAACATACAGAAGATGGATAATAGAAATCTGGAGGAGTTTCAAGTGGAAGAGGAAAAAGCACAGAGAAGTGGAACTGTCATCACTCTGCTCTTCAATTTCCTCATAAACAAATGAGAGGATCTGTAAGAATCCTTCTAATTTTAAAAGTTTAGAATTCTATGGGGCAGTTTCTATGAAAAACAACAATCTTTTGGGACAAGAGTGAAATGAGAGCAGCAAAGTGAACTTCTTAAGCACTTTGTAAAAATCTTGAAATAAACAAATTCCAGGAAAAAAAATTGTACCATTTTATTGACTTTTCACTTTGACTTTAAGAAAATGTGAGTAAGCACAGAGACTGGGCAAAAGCCTGTGGTTGTGCAGGATGCTAAGACCTATGAGCCAGACCTGATTCATGTCCCCTCTGAATCTGGTTCCTCCTTTGTAGAGTGGGGCTAATAATAATATTAGTTACCTTGTATTGAAACCCTACCACATGCCAGGCACTATGCTATGTATTAACAGTTTTATTGGGATATCATTCACATACCATAAAATTCACCCTTTTAAAGAGTACATTCAGTTATACTGTGCATTTTACACCTAGTGTCATTTAATACTTACATCAGTTCCATAAAGCAGTTATTATCTCCAAGTGGCAAATGGGGAAACTGAGTCTCTATAAGATAAGGAATTTGTTCTTAACCAATTAGTTAAATATCTTATCCATGATTCAGAAATAGAGAATTTTCTTCTACATTTTCCTGCCCCTCTTTCTAAGATCCCAATGAAGATCCTAGAGGATAGAGTACCTCTTCATTCATTCATTCAATTCATTTCACCCAGACTCATTCTATGTGCTTAGAACTGAGCTAGGGCCCATGGATGCAAGAAGAGGACAGATCAGTGGAAAAACAGCATTGTAATAGTCCTTTATTGGTAATATTTCCCATCTTTATCCTAACCCTCTCTTTTACAACTGTAATCTTTCTAAATCACTTATCTGACCATATCATTCTTTCCCCCAAAGTCCTTTAATGTGTCACAGACGTCTACTTCTACCCAAGATGGAGTAACAGGGATGGATATGCCCTCTAACCTGAAATAGCCAATAAGAAATGTACAAAATATAGGAAACAATGGTTTTCAAGACACTGGACATCCAATCAAAAATTTCCAGGCATGAAGAAAAGCAGAAAAATACCAACCATAATGAGAAAAATTAATCGATTGAAACTGATCCAGAACTGACACACGTTAGAATTAGCACAGAAGGACATTAAAACAGTTATTATAACTATATTCTATATGTTCAAAAATGCACATAGACATATGAAAAATATATTGGATTGGATTAATGGCAGATTAAGATTGCAAAAGAAAACATTAGTGACCTTAAACACATAACAATAGAAACTATACAAAATTAAAGACAGATAAAAGAGTAAAACAATGAAAAGAGCATCAGTGAGCCTTGGGGCAACTTCAAGCAGCCCAACATACAGGTAACTGGAGTCTCTGAAAGGGGGTGAGGGAGACAGGAAAAAATATTTGAAGATGTAATGGCTGAAAATTTTCCTAATTTGTTGAAAACTATAAACCCATAGACCCAAGAAACTCAACAAACTCCAAGCACAAGAAATGAAGAAAACAATACCAAGACACGTCATAATCAAATTGCTCAAAACCAATGATAAAGAGAAATTTTTAAATGTAGCTAGAGAAAGGATATGTTGTATACAAAGAAACAAAGACAAGGCTGACAACAGAATTCTCAACAGAAACTATGCAAATGAGAAGACAGTGGAGCAACAATTTCAAATTACAGAAAGAAAAAAATCATCAACCTAAAACTCCATACCCAGCAAAATTACCTTTCAAAAGCAGAGGGAAAAATAAAGACTTTCTCAGCATACAAAACCTGAAAAAAATTTCACTAGCAATCACTATAAGAAATGTTAAAAGAAGTTCTTCAGGCAGAAGAAAAATGATACCAGATAGAAATATGAATCTACACAAAGAAATAAAGAGTGCCAGAAATGCTATTGGGAAAATATCTAAAAAAATTTTTTATTGCTCAACTCTCTTTAAAAGATAATTAAGAGGAGAGAAATTCTGGGAAAATGGTTTAAGGTAGGATGCAACAGGAATCTTTCTCCCTGACTGGACTACAATTGTACTGACAGAATCTGTCTGATGTAATTATTTTGAAACTCCGTATCTACTGAAGGTTTACAACTCCTAGGGGAAGGCTTAGATTTAAACTGAGGTTAATTTCAGTAAATTTTAGCTCTTAGCACAATAGCAGCTACCCATCTGCTGCCCCTAGTCTTGTGGCAGATAGGTGTGCATTTATTCCTAGAGCAGCTTGCACACAGCTTACAGGAGACAGGGTGGGCAAAAACGAATCTGTCCTCCAAATATCTGGAATCTGTTCTCTGACTACTGAATGCTATTTCTGATCACAGAAATCCAGACAAAGAGGAAGGGAGCCATTGTCATTTTACCTGCCCATGTTGTTGCAAGTCCCTCCACTTTTGGCTGAAGTGACTTCTAGGGGATTTAAAAGGCTGGCACTGGTTGGGTGTGTGGTGGTTCATGTCTGTAATCCCACACTTCAGGAGGCTGAGGTGGTTGTTCGACACCTGCCTGGGCAACATAGTGAGACTTTGTCTCTACAAAAAATAAAAAAAAATAGCCAGGTGTGCTGGCATGCACCTGGAGTCCCAGCTACTTGGGAGGCTGAGGTGGGAGGAAAACTTGAGCCCAGGAGTTCGAGGCTGTGATGAGCTGTGATTGTGCCACTGCACTCCACGCTCAAGCCTGAGTGATAGAGCAAGACCCTGTCTCTAAAAAAAAGAAAAGAAAAAAGGCTGGCACCCTTTCCCCATCTCCTTCATTGTTCCCTTTTTCCCCTTTTGGAAGCCATACATTACAAAGACATTTAAAAACAACTGCACGTATGGGAAAAATTAAAAAATGACCAGGCATGGAAAGGGAAAGTCTCAGGCTCAGAAAAGACCTGGAGAAGAGCTTAAGTTTACACCTCAGGCTATCATTGGCAGAGACAGCCTACAACAAGAAAAACAAAAACAAAAAATAAAAAAACAAAGACAATAACCAAAAACAGCAAAACCTGGGGGAGGGAAGAGAATCTGATTTCCAGAGTTACCACATTATTAGATTCCAATGTCCTGTTTTCAACAACAAAAAAAAATCACAAAGCACACAAAGAAACAGAAAGGTTTGGCTCATTTAAAGGAAAAAAATGAATCCATAGAAACTGTTCCTGAAAAAGACTAGATGGTAGAGCTAGTAGACAAAGATTTTAAAACAACTGTCATAAAGATGCTCAAAGAAATAAAGGAGGATGTGAAGAAAGTCAAGAAAATGATGTATGAACAAGATAGAAATATCAATAAAGAGATAGAAAATCTTAAAAAAAAGAAATTCTGGAAGTGAAAAGTAGAATTACTAAAATGAAATATTCACTAGAAAAATTCAAAAAAAAGATTTGAGCAGGCAGAAGAATCAGTGAACTTGAAGGTAGAACAATGGAAATAATTGAGTCTTTGTGATAGAAAGAAAAATGACTGAAGAAAAGTGAACAGAGTCTAGGGGACCTGTGAGACATCATTACGCAGCCCAACATATACATTGTAGGAGTCCCAGAAGAAGGAAGACAGAAAAAAGCAAGAGAATATTTGAAGAAATAATGGCTAAAAACTTTCCAAATTTGATGAAAGACATAAATATTAATATAAACATCCAAGAAGTTCAACAAATTCCAAGTAAAAGGAACTCAAAGAGACCCACACTAAGACACATAATTAAACTTTCAAAAACCAAAGAGAAAGAGAAACTATTGAAAGCAGCAAAAGAGAAGCAATTTGTCACAACATACAAGGGATATCAATAAGATTATCAACAGAAACTTTGGAGGCCATGAAGGCAGTGGGCCAATATATTAAAAGTACTAAAAAAAAAAAATCCTGTCAACCAAGAATCCCATATGTGGTAAAACTGTCCTTTAAAAGTGAGGGAGAAATTACACCATTTCCAGATAAACAAAAGCTGAGGGAGTTTGTTAGCACTAGACCTGCCCTGCCAGAAATTTTTAAGGGAGTCCTACAGGTGAAATGAAAGGACACTAGACAGTAACTTGAAGCTGTATGAAGAAATAAATATCTCAATAAAGGTAAAATACATGAGTAATTATAAAAGCTAGTATTATTGTAACTGTGGTTTGTAACTCCACATTCTGTTTTCTACAATTTAAGAGATGAATGGATTTAAAAGAATTATTAGTTTATGTTTTGGGGTACTCAATGTATAAGGATACAATAATTTTGTGACATTCATAACTGAAAGAGGGGGATGGAGATGTAAAGGAGCAGAGTTTGTATATGTTATTGATGTTAAGCTGTTATAAATTCCAATTAGAGCATTATAATTTCAGGATGTTAAATATAATCTCCAGGGTAACTACAAAGAAATTAACTATAGGATATATACAAAAGGAAATGAGGGCCAGGCATAGTGGTTCACACCTGTAATCCTGGCACTCTGGGAGGCCAAGGCAGGAGGATCACTTCAGCTCAGCGAGGCTTGTTTGAGGACAGCCTGAGCAAGAGTGGGACCCTGTCTCTACTAAAAATAGAAAAATTAGCCTGGCATCATAGCATGTGCCTGTAGTCCCAGCTCCTCAGAAGGCTGAGGCAGGAGGATCACTGAGCCCAGGAGTTTGGGGTTGCAGTGAGCTACGATGAAATTGCTGTGCTGTACCTGGGTTGACAGCGTAAGACTCTGTCTCAAAAAAAAGAGAAAAAGGACATGAGAAAGAAATTTAAACATTCCATTGCAAAAAATCAACTAAACATAAAAAAAGTAATGTAGGAAATAAGGGACAAAATGGTTATACAGTATAGAGACAACAAATAGCAAAATTACAGAAGTAAGTCCCTCAGTAATTACTTTAACTATAAATGGATTAAACTCTCCAGTCAAAAGACAGAGATTTGCAGAATGGAGGAAAAAACCCCATGATCCAACTATTTCCTGTCCACATAGACTCATTTTAGATTCAAAGGACACAAACAGATTGAAAGTAAAGATATGCAAATAGTAACCAAAAGACAGCAGGGGTAGCTATACAAACATCAGACAAAATAGACCTTAAATCAAAAAAGTTTACAGGAAACACAGAAGGTCATTGTATATTAATAAAAGGTTAAATGCAGCAAGAAGATATAACAACTATAAACATTTATGCACCTAATAACAGATCATCAAAATAAATGAAGCAAAAACTAAAAGAATTGAAGAGAGAAATAATTCTATAATAATAGTTGGACACTTTAAAACCCCCTCCTAATAATGAATAGAACCACCAGACAGAAGATAAGTAAAGAAATAGAGTACTTAAACAATACAATAAACCAAGTAGATCTAACAGATATATACACAACACTCTACCCAATGACAACAGCATATACATTCTTCTCAAGTGAACATGGGACATTTTCCAGGATAGACCATATGTTAGGCCACAAATTAAGTCTCAAAAGATTTAAAAATATAGATATCATACAAAGTATCTTCTCTGACCACAATGGAATGATGTTCGAAATCAATATCAGAAGTAAAACTGGGAAATTCACAAAATTGTGGAAATTAAACAACACACTCTTAACCTTGGCAATGGATCAAAGAAGAAATTACAACAGAACTAGAAAATACTTAAAGGTGAATGAAAATGAAAACACAACATACCAAAATTTATGACCTATAGCAAAAGGAGTTCTAAGAGGAGAGTTTATAACAATAAATGCTTACATTAAAAAAAAAGAAAGATCTCAAATCTACAACCTAACTTTACAACTTAAGGAACTAGAAAAAGAAGAAAAAACTAAACCCAAAGCTAGCAGAAGGAAGGAAATAATAAAGATTAGAGCAGAGATAAATGAAATAGAGAATAGAAAAACAATAGAGAAAATCAGTGAAACCAAAAGTTGGTTCTTTGAAAAGATCAACAAGATTGACAAACTTTAGTTAGATGGACTAAGAAAAGGAGAGAGAAGACTCAAATTACTAAAATCAGAAATGAATGTGAGGACATTACTATGAATTCTACAGAAATAAATAGGATTATAAGAGAGTACTATGAAAAATTATCTGGTGACAAATAGGATAACACAGATGAACAAATTCCAAGAAACACAAAATCTACCAAGACTAAATCATGAAGAAATAGAAAATCTGAATGTACCTATAACTAGTAAGGAGATTGAATAACTAATCAAAAATCTCCCAATAAAGTAAAACCTTGGACATGATAGCTCCAATGTTGAATTCTACCAAACATTTAAAGAAGAACTAATACCAATCCTTCTAAAACTCTTCCAAGAAACTGAAGAGAAGGGAAAATTTCCTAATTAATTCTGTGAGGACAGCATTACCCTGATACCAAAGCCAGAAAAGACAGTACAAGAAAAGAAAACTGCAGACCAATATCATTTATGAACATTAATGCAAAAATCCTCAATAAAATACTAGCAAACTGAATTCAGCAGCATAGTATAAGGATTTTACATCATGACCAAGTGGGATTTATTTCTGAAATGTAAGGATGGTTCAACATATGAAAATCAGTCACATTAACAAAATGAAGGAAAAACCCCCACATGATTATCTCAATTGATGCAGAAAAATCATTTGACAGAATTCAACACCCTTCCATTGTAAAAACAGTTAACAATCTAGGAATAGAAGGAAACTATCTCAACTTAATAAAAGCCATATATGAAAAACTGACACCAAACAATATTACTCATTGGTGAAAGACTGAAAACTTTTCTTCTAAGATCAGGAACACGGCAAGGATGCCTGCTTTCACTACTTCTATTCAACATAGTTTTGGAAGTTCTAGCCAGAGGAACTAGGCAATAAAAAGAAGTAAAGGGCATCCAAATTGGAAAGGAAGAAATAACATTGTCTCTGTTTACAGATGATATGATTTTATGTGTAGAAAACCCTAAAGATTCCACAAAAAAACCTCTTAGAATTAATAAATGGATTCAGCAAAGTAGGAGGATACAAAGCCAACACACAAAAATCATTTGCATTTCTATAGACCAACAATGAACAATCTGAAAAGGAAACTATGAAAATAATTCCATTTACAATAGCATCAAAAGAATAAAATACTCAGGAATTAGCTCAACCAAATAAGTGAAAGACTTGTACAATGAAAATTATAAAACATTGCTGAAAGAAATTAAAGAAGATATCAACAAATGGAAACATATCCCATGTTCATGGATTAGAAAACTTAATATTGTTAAAATGTCAATACTACCCAAAGCAATCTGCAGATTCAATGCAGTCTCTATTAAAATCTCAATAAAATTTTTTTTGCAGAAATAGAAAAGCCCATCCTAAAATTCATATGGAATCTCAAAGGACCTCAAATAGCCAAAACAATCTTATAAAATAAGAACAAAACTGGAGTATTTATACTTCTTGATTTTAAAACTTACCATAAAGGTAGAGTAATCAAAACAGTATGGTATAGCATAAAGACAGACATATAGACCAGTGGAATATAATAGAAAGCCCAGAAATAAATTCTCACATATGTGGTCAAATGACTTTTGAAAATGGTGAAAAGACCATTCAATGGGGGAAAGGGCAGTCTTTTTAAGAAATGGTGCTGAGAAAACTGGATATCCGCATGCAAAACAATGAAGTTGGACCCTACCTAACACCATATACAAAAGTTAACTCAAAATGTATTAAAGACCTAAATGTAAGACCTAAAACAATAAAACTCTTAGAAGAAAATATAAGGCAAAAGCTTCACAACACTGGATTTGGCAATGATTTCTTGGACATGACACCAAAAGCACATACAACCAAAGAAAAAATAGACAAGAAAAAATGGACAAAATCATGAAAATTTAAAAATTTTGTGTATCAAAAGATACTATCAACAGAATAAAAAGTCAACACAGAATGGGATAAAATATCTGCAAATTATGTATCTGATAAAGGGTTAATATCCAGAATATAGAGAACTCCTAAAATTCAACAACAGAAAAACAAACAATCCAATTCAAAAATGGGCAAAGGAATTGAATAGATACTTTTCTAAAGAAGATATACAAATAGCCAATAAGCACATGAAACATCACTAATCATTAGGGAAAGACAAATCAAAACTACAATGAGATACTACCTCACACCCTTTAGGATCGCTACTATTAAAAAAAAAAACAAAACCCAGAAAATAACAAGTGTTGGTGGAAGATGTGGAGAAATTAGAATCCCTGTGTACTGTCTTAGTCCATCTTGTGCTGCTATAACAGAATACCAAAGACTGAATAATTTAAAAAGAACAGAAATTCATTTCTCCCTAGTTCTGGAGACTGGGAAGTCCAAGATCAAGGCATAAGCATCTGATGAAGGCTTTCTTGCTGCATCCTCACATAAGGGAAGGCAGAAAGGGCAAGAGGGAGCAAACCCACTCCTCAAGTCCTTTTTATAACGGCATTAATCCATTCATGAGGCTACAGACCTTATGACCTGAACACCTCCCAAAAGGCCCCACTTCCCAGCACTGTTGCATTGGGGATCAAGTTTTTAATACATGAATTTTGAGGGACACATTTAGATCATAGCATGCACTGTTGGTAGGAATGTAAAACAGTATAACCACTATGGAAAACAGTATGGTGGTTGGTTCCTTAAAAAGTTAGAAATAGAAATATCATATAATCCAGCAATTCCATTTCTGGGTATATACCCAAAAGAATTGAAAGTGGTTCTCCAAGAGATTTTGGAGCCATGTTCATAGCAGCTTTCTTCACAAGAGCTAAAAACATGGAAGCAACACACATGTCCATTAACACATAAATGGATAAGCAAAATATAATATATCCATACAATGGAATATTATTCAGCTTTATAAAGGAAGGGAATTCTGCAATATGCTATAACATGGATAAACCTTCAGGACATTAAGCTAAGTAAAATAAGACAGACACAAAAGGACAAATATTATATGATTCCACTTATATGAGGTACCTAATGTAGTCAAATTCATAGAGACATAAATAGAATAGACGTTCCTAGGGGCTAGGAGAGGGGGAAATTGGGAATTATTGTTTAATGGTACAGAGTTTCTGTTTGGGATGATGAAGAAGTTTTGGAAATTGATAGTAGTGATGGCTGAACCAATATTGTGTATATACTTAATGCCCTTGAATTGCATACTTAAAAATGGTTTAAAAAGTAAATTTTATGTTATGTATACTTTACCACAATAAAAATAAAGCAGTTATACTCCCAGTTCCCTGGTTTCGAGCAGCTAGATGGATGATCCCCAACCTGGCAGAAGACTGAAGGTAATTCTCTGGAGGAAGTCAAACAGAGGCCCTCTGGACTGGAATGTACAGAGCACATTTGAGGTAGTGAAATGGGAATTTCATGAATATTTTTATACTCCACGTTGAGTCCTCAGTTCTCTTATCCCTCCTGCCTTCCCAGAGTACTGGCAGCTAGACTTATACTCTACAGCAGAAGGACTGGAAGAATTGCTCCGTGGGGAATCAGCAGTTCAAGACATACGATCTTAAAATACCAATGCCAGAGGTTCCTCAATTGAATAGCCCAGACAGATCACCCATCGGTGAAACTCCCAGTCAATAAGCCCCAACTCTGTGCACACATTCATATTCTCCAATACTAGACAGGACAAGACAGTCAAAGATCACCTGAAGACTGAAGAAAGTTGCTAATATAGAGTCCAAAACAAGCAAACAGGAAGAAATGATTAAACAAGGAGAAAATAATATTGTAAATGAAATATATTATTAATGTCCTCAGAGAAATAAGATATTGCATCCATGATATAAGACCAAGAGGTCATGCAGAAAGGAATATTCAGAGAGCTCTGAAAAATTAAAAACATGATAGCAGAAGTGAAAAACAGAATGTTTGGAAAATCACGTTGAGGAAATCTCTCAGGAAATAGTGTGAAAATACACAGATGTGAAAAAAGGAAAAATAGGTTAGAAAATTAGAGGACAGACCAAGAAATCCAACATACAAATAGCAGGGGTTCCAGAGAGAACAGAGAAAACAAAGAAATGGCAATAAAATAATTCAAGAAAAATTCTCTCAAATGATGGACATGAGTTTCTGGATTGAAATGATTTACTGAGTGCCCTGCAAAATGTATGAAAAATTGACCCTTATCAAGGTGTTATTATCATGAAATTTCAGAACAATGAGGACAAAGAGGAGATCCTCTACGTTCCTAGAAAGAAAAAAACAGGTCCTATACAAGAGATCAGGAATAAAAAGACAGCAGAATTCTCCATGGCAACAGTGGATGCCAGAAGACAATGGTGCAATGACTTAAAAAATCTGTGGAAAATCATTTTCAATCTATAGCTCTTTACCTAGACAAACCTCCACTTTAGGAGAGATAAAATGAAGACATTTTATTTTATAAAGACCTTTTCAGATCTGTAAAGACTTGGACATTTTACCTCCCACACACCATTTCTCAGGAAGCTACTGAACATATCCTCCACCAAATAAGTGAGTAAACCAAAAAAGAGAAAAAGATGAGATCCACAAAGTAAAGATCCAACGCAAAGAGAGGCAGGATGGTAAAGGGACATCTTTAGGCAAGAGCTGTGCAACCACAGCCACGAGACTAGCCAGTACAGACTGGGGCAGATCAGAAGTCCTTGTGGGAGGGGCTTTTTCCAAAAGATGAAATTGACAGAATTCCTCATGTGTTTGCACATATTATGAGATTTACACAAGGAGGAAGAGTTTGGAAATTAATTAATAGAAAGGACATTAACAACCAAGCAAATTAAAAAACAAGACAATTATTAACTTCAGGCAACTAAAAGGTTGTACACAAAGGGAAAATGACCATAGGATATTACCATATAGCTCAGCCATGACTAACCTTTACACAGTCATAATAATATAAACATTAAATATTGCTGTAGCCAAAATTTCAATTTATCTGTAATGGTAGTATGAGGGAGCAGTAAGTATACATAATGTAGGGAGCATAGAAGAGGGCTAAATCTCATCTTCCATAGTAGGAAATCAACGTGACACCTAAATTGAAAAACAAGAAAAAACATAAAAGTAATAATGTAACTGAAGTGGTTGTAAACACTAAATTATCAGCCAAAAGAACAGTGGTTTACCTATGGGGTGCAGTGGAGGCAGATGGAGTCTCCTGTATTTGGTTACAAGCTTTGTAGAACTATTTAACTCAACGAAATAATATGCATCTAACTTTCATAAAATTAACACCACAACGTATTAATAATTCACTTTTTTAAATGACTGCAAAAACAAAAACAAAACAAAAGCAACCTCATTCTCCAAATAAAACTCTGGATTTTCCTACTTGCTCTTCACATCAAACTTTTCTGAATCTGATTTCCTCATCTGTAAAATTAGTTATTATATGGATTGAAATAAATTGTGACTACAAAAGTGCTTGGAAACTACCACCATTGCTTAACAATAATAATAATTTACAATCCAAAAGTTGGGAATCCTCAACATTTATTCAGTCACATTGTGTGTGTTGTGGGGAGCCGGACTTTACAGGCATAATGCTTGAAACCAGCGACCGCGCCTTGAACTCACCTTCTGTTCCAGGTGGTTATCTATTCTTCCGGGCTGTGGGGCCAGACTTAATTCTGAGTGCCACCTCCTGGGTGTGTGGCCTCAGGCAATTCCCTTAGCTCTCCTGAATCTCAGTTTCCCTTTCTGGGAACGGTAAAGCCTCTACAGTGGAGCAAGAGTGAGAAACAAAGGAGAAATTAACGGAATGTCCTTTGCTTTGTTCCATTACTAATTGCAGTGCTTAACTTCTTGGGCGCGCAGGACACCTGGGGCCTCGGAGCCGCCCGCGGAGGGTGGCTGGGGGCGGGGAGGCTCCGCAGTCACTATGGCAACCCGGGACGCCTCGCGGTCCCCGGCTGCCCGCGGCGGAGCAGAGCAGGCCAGCTGCCCCGAGCCGCGCAGGAGACCCCGCGGCATGTGGCGGGAGGAGGCGGTGGTGGTGACCGCGGCGATGACGCCCGAGGCGGGCCGTGACGGGGAGCAGCCTCGGCAGCCGGCAGGGCTGGGGTGCGGCGCGCGCGGGGAGCCGGGCTGCAGCGGCCCCCAGGAGCCGGGCAAGCAGCGTGAGTTCAGCCTCAGCCACGGACTCTGCGGGGAGCGCGTAGGCGTGGAGAAGGAGCGAAAGGGGAACTGCGGCAAACCCGAGAGGGACAGGCTGAGAGCGTGAGGGCGGGTGGGGAGAGGGTGGAGCTGCTATTTTGGCAGAGGCGGAGGGGATGGCACTGTGGCAGAAAGCACCCGGTCCACTTCCCCAAGCCCTCCTTCACAAAAGGCGATCTGAGCCCAGGGTCGGCGCATCACCTCCAACTTAAGAGGTGGTGGCATTATACTGGAAGGGATTAAACACACACACAGACATTTGTATGTGTGTAATACACAAGTATCCACGTAACTGTTCTCATGTTAACCGTGGCTGGATGCTTTCCGGACAGCCCTCCTATATACACACATTTATATAGGTATATATGTGTGAATGTGTATGTGCACGTATTTGTTTAGGCACGCGTGGAAACATGCAGATCATTTTGTCAATTCCTTCGTGTTACACATCAGAAAATTGAAGTCTAGACTAGAGGAAAGGAAGTGACTTGCCACGGTCACTCGTCCGTGCTGGAGAAACACTTAAAACTTTCCAGCTCCCATCTCTTGGACTCTCAGTCCATAAATTATTACCTGATCCCTTTAGAATCTCACAGTTATGGGCCACATTTTACCACACTGCTGTTTCCTCCCTGCCTTGCCAATCATACAAACAACATTCAAATAAGTAGAGACAGTTCTGGTCCACAGGCACAACTGACATGGCTGTAACTTGCTCATCCGTATTATTTCATGAATGTACAGGTATTTCACAGCCTTTTGTGCCCCACAGGTCTTCAGTAGGTGCTAAGGAATGATGGTGAAAATAATAGGACAAAGAGGAATGGAGCGGTTTCCAGCCCTCCTGCAGCGCCTCCTTGATTGCCTCTCCGGAGAGCAGCCTGGGGTTCCCTTGGCTTCCTCTGTGCTGGCTGGCGGGCCCCAGCAGGGAGAGTGGGGCTGAAGCACCTCAGTACTTGTGCTTCAGTGGACCACACACCCTCCTCCCCGGAGACATCATCAGGGAGTCAGTCTCAGAACCACAGCTTTCTGGTGAAAGGGGCCTCTTCCCTCAGCATCAGCACCAGTATGACTACGATACCTCATTCCTTTTGTTATTATTATCAACAGCATGCAGAGGCCTCACTTAGAGCAACTGAAGTCAGTATATTTAGGTAATGGAGATTCCTTACTCCTACTTAAAATTCTATTGGGGAACTTTCCCATTAAAGATGTTAGTATCTAAAGGTTCTTTAGTCCTGTGGCTCCAGGAGTAAAAGGTAGAATTAATCACTCACTCATCAATTCAACATATATTGAGTGTTTACTACATGCCAGGCATTGGGCAAGTTGCAGAGAAAGGAGTAATGAATTAAGGCAGGTGTCCAAACTTTCATGAGCTCTAGTGGGGGTGTGCAAAGAGTTTCTGCCTCAGCCTCCCTGAGGACCTCCTTTTAGGGCCTCAACCTATGTAAAGACAAGCTGTTCACACCCACACAAAGTACTCATTCAATTTTCAAATGTCTGTAATTATGGGAAAGGTCTCAGTCTCTCTACAGCTTCTACTCTCTAATCACAGACCTGCTCTTAAAAAAACACAGATAAAGTGTGGTTCTTTCCCATATAAACATCCTTGAATAACATAAAGGCACCTATTTGAGCACCAACCAAATCTTTCATAAATTTAATATCACCTTTGAAATCATTTGCAGTGCTCTCCCCATGCTGGCTGGCCTCTTCCAACGTTCTCCAGCTATTTAAATCACTGAACCCTGTATTCTAGGTATGATCTGATTAGCATAGTGTGGTAAAACTGTAACTATGGGTTGTAGGAAACTATAAACTACTTTTAGTAACCCTTGAGGCTTGGGAGAGTCAGGTAAGTATGGCTTTTCATTTTTAACACTTTAGTTCTATGATGTCAGAAAGCTACTTTCTCAACTATGAAATAGTAATAATTATACTTGCCCATAGGTCATTGTGAAACAATAATAATAAAGAGAAATAATAAAATGTGTAAGATGTCTAGGGTATGGTAGCATTCAGTAAATTGTAGCACTTGTTATTAGCTCTCAACAAAAGAAAAACTGAAATAATATTGTTGCAAAAGAAAGTCTGGGATAACACTGTTCTTAGCATTCCTTCTTGGTGATCACTGATCATCGTCAAGCCATCTGTTTACCAATCCACTCAAAATGTTGGTGAAGATCAACATCAAGCTGCTGTGTTATAGTAGAATTTTCTCTCTTCTTTCTTTCTCTTTCACCCTCCTTCCCTCCCTCCCTCCCTTCTTTCCTTTCTATATTTGCCTATAGTAACTCCCTACTACTCTGCCAATTTTCACAATCCCCCAAATCACTTTTAGTGATTTCCTCTGTCAATTTTCTTAGCAGCAGGGCTGAAATTTGTCAGGAGGCGTGAACTTAGAGCAGGTAGTCTCTTCCTCTCTGCTGTCCTGTTATAGGCTTTGCTTCCTTCTTAGCCAAGCTTGTTAAACCCTCTTCTGCTTGAAGATCATGATTTAACAGAAAAAGATTAAATCAAAGTTAGGCTTGAGTAGTGCTGATCCCATCTTTTATTCATGACTCCCAACTTTTGGGAAACAAGAATGAGACACTAAAGTATCTAATTCTACCTTGTCCTTGTCTGAGGGTGTGTTTGGGTCTTTATGATCAGGAATGACCCAGGATCACTGCCACAAGCAGCAGGTATCTTGCCCCATTTGGGCCAGTCTGCATCCCTGTCAAATTGACTCACTTGTGTTCTTTATTGGTTAGTCTGGAAAAGATGAGACACCTGCCATCTTTTTGTTGGTTTAAAATAAAATCTTAAATAACTAAAGTATTTGGTTTATGTTTTTCATGGTTCCTTGAATTGAACTTTTGGGTACTGAGACTAGAACTACTGATTCTCTGACATTCACAAGCTTGCACTGGCAGACATGCACACAGAAGAGTCTTTACTTAGAGCTCTGTCTAATTTAACAGTGCTTAATTTTATCTGAACACACATTTGTTGAGTATCTATTACTATGCCAAACTCTGTTCTAGGACTCTAATGAACTGAAAACAGAACATCCCTGCCCTTATGGTGTTTATGGGCTAGTAAAGAAGACCTTAAACTAATAGCTACACAAATAATTGTATATAAATGAAAGGAAGCTATATGCAAATTGCAACAAATGAAATGAAAGAAAAAAGGAGGGTACCATGAGAAAAATACATTTCTAGATTGTGGAGCCAGGCAGTTTCCCTAAAGAACTGACATTTAAGCCAATACCTAAAATTTGAGTAGAAGTTATACAGGCAAAAACTTAGGAGAAAGGCAGTCCAGGCAGCGAAAATAGCATGTACAAAGATGGGAATGAACAGAAGGGCCACGTGGCTGGAGCTCAGAGAGCAAGAGACAGAGGCTGGCAAGAGAGATTGGGGAGACAGGCAGGGCCAGACAGCACAGAGCTCTTTTGTTTCTCCAGAGTTCTGACCTCTGGGGTGAGCAGAAGAAATGTAACTAAGCTGTTTAGAACAAATCATCCAGTCCTTGACTATAGTAGTAATGTCCTATAGGGCCAGAATTAGAGGCCAGTGGTTCACTACTGCAATTCAGGTTCAATCTTCTAAAATGATGATTTAAAAATGCCAAGGAAAAATAACAGAAAAAAAATGCTGAGGTTGTTTTCTATTCTGTATCTGAATTGCAAGCTCCATGCACATCTGTCTTATTCATTGCTCTACCCTTGGCCCCTAGCCAAATGCCTTGTACAGAGGAGGTCTTTAATAAGAACTTACTGAATAAGCGAGTGAAAGTTTTTTTGAGGCAAATGACAAAACCCCATATATTTCTCCATAATATATAAAAGAGGTACCTGAAACTTCCCGCAAGTTTGGGAATTACATGAAAATGTGAAGTCCCAAAAGAACCAAAAGTTCTAATGGAAGAGATCTTTCCAAGATAGAGCCTGCAGGGCAAATTGTCTGATATTTGTATGGAATAATATGTCTATTTTCTTAAAGAGTTATTTAAGTAGGTATAATGACTAGAAGGTTGGGCAGAATTTATGATAAGTAACCAATTTTGTTAATGCCTTTATAGGGAAGAAATTTTTATATTGTGAGCCACATAAGAGAATTAAGGAAGTACTGGAAGAAGAACTTTATATTAAGAGAGATGAATGCCACATTAATCCACCTGCAGGTAATTTCAGTGACAAATGAAGTAGATTTGTGAAATGAATATAAAATTGCCTATTTGATGACATGGTGATTATTTTATTTATTACAAAATTGTAACTATCAAAAGACAAATGAGTTCTTGGGCAATTCTTGAGCTATTCTATAATTATTTTTGCCTATGTCCAATAAACCCTTATACTTAGAAAAAAATGAGCTATGAGCTAGTTATCACTATATAATTTGCTGTCCCACTTTTTTTGGTGGAGTTATTTCTATTTAAATAAAGTAGAATTTTTCCCAAGTGCCTGAAAAACACAATAACATCTTTGATTTTTATCAATATATTTAATATATATGATCAATAACAATGGTTCCTGAACTTTAGATTGCATCAGAATTACCTGGAAGCTTGTTATTAATAAAAGCATATTGCTAGGCCCTACCCCTTGAGCATCTGGCTCAGTAGGGCTGGGGTGGGGCCCAAGAATTTACATTTCTGCCAAGTTTCCAAGTGATATTGATGCTGCTGGTCCAGGGACCCCACTTTGTGAATCACTGACCCGGCGGAATGTAATTCATTTAAATAGGTCAAATCATCCAGGGATTTTATCCCACAAACTATAGTATATGCATTACATGGCCTAGGCATTGATAACTCTCATTGATGGTTCATGTGAGAATTCCTTCTCAATAATTACTAGGTGCATATTTCATGCTCTTCAAATCATCAAATTTTTATTGCAATGCTCTTGGGTACCAGCAGTTGCTAGAAGAAATAGAACTATAAGACAGGACTCCTGTGCTCAGGGAACTTGACATTTTCTGTGGAGGATGGTTGGACACCTGCAGGTGGGGCCCCAATTCACTAAGGATTCCTAAGAGAGATGCTGCAGGCCCATAGGTGCAGCATTTTAGACTCCATGACTATATGCCCATTTTTTATTCCTAAACCAGCCATAGAAACACCTTTCGGGCCTTCTCATATCACCTATTTTACAAAAGGAGAGACCAGTAAAATGACCAAATTTGCTCATATAATATTTTCAAGGAAAGTTTTAAAGTCTATTTTGAACTCTATGAATGGATGCAGAATGACCTATTAAATTTCTGCTGTGAAACCTAACCTAAATTTACTATTTCCCTGGTGGTTAAAATAGTCTGTACTATGATATTTAAGTTTATCTTCATTGTTTTCAAAGACTATATAGAAGCTAGTTTATGCAATTTTGTATATTTTATTATTCTTATTTGATACATTTATGAGACAGTCTAAGTGAATAGGAAATATCAGTTGGTTTATAAAAATTTATTTCTCTAAGCAATCTTTTCGAATATCCTTCATATAAAATGGAGACTGTCTGGGCTGCATTTTTATAACGTCCACCAGAGGTCGCACAGAGGTACTATCTTAGCCTAGAAAAATCTTTCAAAGTGGAGGCTAGATTCGTAAATTCAGGTTTTAAAGGGCTCTACTTATGGAAAAGAAACCTGCTCTTTAAAAATGTATTTTTTAATAATGGCTAGAAGCCACATACCCTTGGCCAGAACAGGGAACTAGCACCTAGAGAGGGTGCTACACTCTTCTAGCCTCGCCCCAGAGCCCTGAGGCCAGCCATTGGACCTTCTAGCTCAGGGTTTGTGGTGACACACTCCTTTAAATATCTGATGAAAGCTATGGCTTCTCTTCCTGGAAGACACAACTTGTCACATACACCCAGAATTCTGCATACAACTTTTAGGGACTTGTGTGGCTATTCCTAGATGTTGAGGGTAGGTACACTTGACCCGTCATCTCCCCTACGTCTTTACTTGTCTTTGCTGTTTCCACTATTCTAATCTGGCTTTTGTTCCCATGAGTCCAGGGAAACTGTTCTTTTCCAGATTGAAAATAGCCTCCTCTTGAGGGTCAAATCCAATGACTCCTCCATCATACTCAACCTCTGTGTAGCATCTGACGTAATTGTTTACTCCCTCCCTCTGAAAACACTTTCTCAACTTGACCCTGGGTCACAATGCTCCAATCTCCTGGTTTTGCTCCCACCTCTTTGGCTACTCTTTCTCCATCTCCTTTGCTGGCTCTCCCTCTTCCTGTCCTGTATAATTTGGAGAACTCAGTCACAGGCCCTTTTCTGAATCTACACTTGCCCCTTAGGTGATCACATCTAGTCCTATTGTGCTAATGATTCCATAATTTATATCTCTAGCCTCTACTCTTCCTCTCAAATCCCCAAAACTTACTTGATTCTCCACTTGGAGGCCTAATAGGTCTCTCAAACTTAACATGTCCAGAACAGAACTCTTATTCTGCATCCCAGGCTTTTGAAAACCCTCTCTTCAACAGGTCTTCCCCATATCAAGAGATGGTACCACGATTCCCTCAATTGATTAGGCCGGACAACTAGAAGTCAAGTCCTCAAACTCCATATCCAGCCCATCAGCTAATCCTGTTGAATCTACATACAAAATGTATCCTAAATCTCCCCAGCTGCACCCTTGCCAAGCCCCCATCATCTCTTGCAGGCCCAGCAATAGCCTCCCATAACAGCCTCTACTGTTGCCCCCTCCAGTCCATTCTGCACACAGAAACCAGAGGGATCTTTTACAAACATAAATCATTACATGTCACCTCCTTGCTTAAAGCTCTCCAATGGCTTCTTATTATTCTGAGACTACATTTCATTCTCCTTCTATGGTCTGCTCACCTGTCTGAAATCATCCCTATACTTTCCCGTTCCATGTTAACTACACAGACTTTCTTGATATTCTGGAACATGCTAAATCCATTTCCACCCCAGACCTTTACACGTCACCCAGACCTTCAAATGTCTTCCTCCCTCTTCATTCATGTTTCAGTTTATATATCACCTTCTCAGAGAGGCCTTTCCTCTCCACCAGGTTAAAACAGCAACTGCCCCCCAAGTCACCCTCTATCCCTTAGACTACTTTCTTCTTTCTGCTTTTTTTCTATCACTACCTCAAATTATATGCAGATGATCCCTGACTTACGATGGTTTGACTTACAATTTTCAACTTGAGAATGGTGCAAAAGCAATATGCATCAGTAGAAGCCACATTTCAAATTTTGGATTTTGATCTTTTCCCAGGCTAGTAATATGCCTTCCGATACTCTCTTGCAATGCTGGGCAGCAGCAGCAGCTTTGGGTCATCTATGCCAATGTAAGTGTTCTGAGCACATTTAAGGTAGGCTGGGCCAAACTATGATGTTTCATAGATTAGGTATATTAAATGTATTTTCCACTTACAATATTTTCAACTTATGATGGGTTTATCAGGATGTAACCCTATTTTAAGTCGAGGAGCATCTGTATTTATTTATATACATCCTTGTTGACTCTCTGTCCCACTAGAACACAAGCTGCCTGAGGACAGGAACTTTATTTTCCTCACCACAAATCCTCACAAAAGGTGTATGATACAGGTATTAGGATCCTCATTTTAGGATGCACAAACTGAGATTTTGAGAGGTGTTTAACTTGTCCAAGGTTATGCATTAATTTAGTGGCAGAACCAGATTCTGAATTCAGGTCTGACCCCAAATCCCATTGACTTTCTACTCACTATGGTTTCTCTGGTGACACATTATGGCTAAATTCAGTGGATACTGTTCTGCCTTTAGCTGGCTTGAGATTTCTGCAACATTTGACATAGAGGATGGCTCTCTCCTTAACCCTTATTCCTTCCACAAATTCCATGATACTCAACTGAACTGGTTCTCTTCTTACTTCTTTGGATATTCCTTATCATCCTCCTTTAAGAACCCTTTTTACTCATTGCACTCTCCAAATATTGATGTTTACCAGGGTGTTAGCCACGGTCTTCTCTTGTTCCATTAGCTCTCCCTGGGTCATTCCACACTTTCCACTACTGCCTCACTAGGATGCCTCTGAAATCTTTGTCTCCAGGCTAAACTTCTCCTGGATGTCCCATAAGTACTCAGGATGAACATGTCCAAAACAAAACTCATACCTCTCCCCCACCTGTTCCTTCCCCTATTTCACCCATCCCAATGAATGACATGGCCTAAGGTCCAAGTCCAAAACCAGACAGCCATCCTCTGTCTCTGCTCCAGACCACCATGTTCCACATCTAATTAGGCATTGAGGGTGTACCTTAGTTTGGCCCAAGATCCCAAACTGTTGACCTATCTGCCAGGTTCACCTTGCAGACATACTTATTTGCTCTGCACTGTATTCTTTAAGTACCTGAACCAGTTGTCAATATTAAAAAAATCAGAAACTTTTATATAAACACCTAGATTTCTAGATTGTCTTGGGTGAAGAGGTAGGGAGAAGGGTAAAGGATGATGTGACAATACTGAGTCAGCCTTCACAGCTGGCAACAGTGTCTGGGGCTGGGTTGCAGCACCCCCTGCTGACCTGCCGACTCCACTGTTCACCATCGAACATCAAGTTCCCCACTCAGGCGGGAGATATTGCAAGTTACTTATTATGTTTACATGTCCACCGCAGGCTTTCCCTTCTCATGGTAGAAATAGGAAAGAAGTCTTTCTCTGGTATCCATGCCTCCATCAAAGGGGGGAGGGGAGGAGGACAAGGCTGGGAGGGCCAATTGTTTCTTACCCATGGCCTGCTTTACTTATTAACATTAAATATTGCTTGCCTGGCCTCTTCCTACATATATTTGAATTTGTGACTTTAGATAAACACTACGTACTGTTTTGTCGATATGCCCAAGTCTGTCTAAATTCTACGGACCCCAAGGTATATTCATGAACCCAAGCATATTTGTGTAGCTATATATGCATTGGTTGGGTTTGTTTGAATTTTTAAACAATCAACTCTACATACTCTCACAACAAACTAATTGGTAAATGAAGGTGAGATTTGATAAGGGTTCAGACTGGATTTCCCCTCAATCGTAGATAAAGCACTGCAATCAATACTGGGCTATCTAGCAAAGTATGCATGAACTTACGGAAGAGCTTATACCATTTATTAAGAGGGGGATTTGTCCTGAAGGTAAGAAACTTATAGTATGTTTTATTTGTGACTGAACTAATAATGACAATTATGCAAGTACCCAGAAGCTGTGGAGTTTTTTCTGTACTTTTTTCTTTCTTCTTTGGTTGAATGACATTGATAAAAGATCAAAAGATCCAGAAGTTAGATTTTATGGATGTTTAATAGAGTGAGCATTGTATTTCTTTGGGGATATTGTTGTTTGTGTAGCCATAGAGGACTCAGGAGAAAGAGACTGGGGCTTTCAGATGAATGAGCCATCCTGCTTGTTCTTGTGGTCATGTTGTGACAACAGTTAATAAGACGTGTGAAGACACTGAAATGGCCAAGGTGTCTCAAGTTGTTGTCACTGTGCACTGCATAATAGGGAATGCCATCAGTGACAACAGAAAAAAATGGGCTACCAGGCCTCTAAACCTTCCCTTCTCTGGGCTTTTGATTCCCTGTAGTCTCCTGATGCAGAGATTTGTGGGCTCAGTCAGAAGCACTAGATGCTGGGGTGAGGGGTAGGGACATCTCTCTATATAATGATGTTGGTGATGATGGTGACAATAATAGTAATAGTGGCTATCATTTACACAGTGTCTTCTACTCATGACAATTTTTTATAAATTTTCTCTTTTAAGTTTTGCAACAATCCTGTGAGATACATGCTTTTTTTATTCACATTTTGCAGAGCTGGAAGCTAAGGCTCGGGGGATACAGTGATTTGCCCGGTGTCGCACAGCTAGCAAGTGGAATCCCTGATGCTTGGAGGAAGTCTTGTCAAAGGCTGATGTCCTTGCTCTCAGCCATTGGGTTCTTATGTCTCTCTTTAAAACATAAGATTATGTTTTCTGAGAGGTGAAAAGATTTGAAATTGATTTAGTAGCAAATAGTATTCTCTTCAATTAAAAAAAGTGTTGCTAGTCTTTTCCAGGTTCAGCTTTGGTTCAGCCTCCAGGCTCAAGCTTGAGGTAGAACAGGTTTCAGAGGCTTTACACATTCCTATCAGATAAGGACAGAGGGCCTGGATCTACTGGAAAAAGTTCTCATCATCCTGAAAAAAAAAAAGAAATGCAATTTTCTAATCAGTTCTTCTAATCAGATGAAAATGGAATTTGTGGCAACTTATAGAACTTTCTGGATAAGGAATAATTTAGCTAATTTCCATCATTCATTCTCAGTGATTCCCTAAAGATTTTCCTCTCCTTACAACTTCTTGAAAAGAAAAAAGGTAGGCTTGTGAGACATTCATTATGGAACTAGTGCATTTATTTTATTATTTATTTTAAAATGATTTCTACATTTCTAAGAACTTCTACAGAGGACTTTGCAGAAATAAATTAATTTATTAATTTAATGATTTCATATTGCAAGGGCTTTGTATTTTTCTGGCTAAAACCCAGAGGTTATAGTAGTCATGAAAAATTTGATTAATGAAGCTTACTAGTGTTCCTCTTATACAACATTTTCTTTTCCAGTGAATTTCAGAAGTGTACTGCCAAATCCATTAATTTATGTCTATATGTGCCTTAATACATGGAAACTTAATTTTTAATCTGGTTTATTTACCACGTTTAGTACAAATTCAGAAAGTGCAAAATGTTGCTAAGGAAGTGTGAATGTGTTTGTTCTTCATTACTTCATTAAAAAAAATGTTTTGTGCACCTACAATATATGAGGAATTTACTAGACACTAAAGGCATGTCAAGATAATTATAGAGCTTATGAGTCAAAAACACAAATTAAAATCACTCAAATTTTTCTTCCTTTAGTCAAATCTCTGACTGTGTTTACACAAGGAAAGTAAAGATAATGTGACTCTTAACTGGCTTTTCAAGCTCTGATGTTTATTATTTGCAGTCCAGAGGCAGCTGAAATTTTTTTTTTTTTTTTTTTGGCTCAAGGGATCATCCTGTCTCAGCCTCCAGAGTAACTGGGACTACAAGCACACCCAGCTAATTTTTGTACTTTTTGCAGAGACAGGGATCTCACTATGTTGCTCAGGCTGGTCTTGAACTCCTGGCCTCAAGCAATCCTCCTGCTTTGGCCTCCCAAAGTGCTGGGATTACAGGTGTGAGCCACCTTGCCTGGCTCCAGCTGAAATATTTTTAAAGGGTGAGCTTACTTTCCCTGTGAGACCAGGACAGGTCCCGCTGGCTAAAATTTTTGGCATAAAGGCATGGCTTAGTAATTTTTAAATTCAGGATTTTAAAAATACACCTAAAAATATTTCTGAGTAGAAGGGGCTGAGGGCATGAGAAAGAAAGAGAGAAGAATCTCTAGAAGATTCTGAGCCTTGAGAAAAGATTTGAATCTTTTCCTTTAGTTCTCTCCTTGTGCCTGCTGCTCTTTTCCTTGTCAGGTGAGGGATGCCAGCACTGAAGTCTTTCTAGCTCTGCACCCCCTTTGTGTTCCTTTCTCCTCCTGGAATGCACATGCCGAGAGCTGAGGGAGTTGTTTCCTTTAAAAGAAGCAGCTGCCTGAAAGGGCGTCCATGCTTCTTCCTAGATGTCCTTTTCTCCAGTTGAATATATTACCTTCTGTTAATTCTTCACACAAACATCATATCAAGTGAAAGTAGGGCTATTTTTTCCCAGCAACCTATATCCCTGAATATAGGAAATACTTACACATAATTATATTTTGCTTTGAGTTTTTTATGCATTTCTGAGCATCTGCATTTATATTTTAGATATGTTCCCTATTAAGTTCAAAACTTCTAGTTATTGCTGTGATTGCATCTAAAAGAGCACAGTTAAATTGGACTAGTACAATTCTTCTATCTAACTTGATGTGGTTTGTCTGTGTAGTTCTGCTTCCTAATTTTGAACTGCTTTCCGTTTACTGGATCTTCCCACAGTATGGAATAAATCTAAATCTATTTCCTTGGTCTCCTACAGTGTGTAATGCACAGGGGCTATTTAATAAATGTTTATGGGCTCCTAAATTTGAGAGTCTTTTACCCAGAGGCTGGGGAGCAGCCCTTTTCTATCTCTGGACAGAATAGAAGAGGAAACTGGATTGAGTAGTGGGGGAAGATGTAGGTTAGATAGAAGGAACAGCTTAAACTTTGTAAGGTCTTGACAGAAGGAGATTGTGGAGTCTTCCCTGAAGGTCTTTGAAAACGGAAGATATTAATCTTGACAGACAGCTTCAGCTACTCCACTCAGGAGTGGGAAGGCAGAGGCAAATATTGACATTCAGCTTGGTGAGTCAGTTCGATGACTATACCTTTAGAAATGGTATCTGAGTCCATGCTTGGATGGTAAAATCAGTATCCCTGTAAAAATAATAGCTACCATTCATTGAGTACAAAGCACCTTGTATCCATCTCATCTAACTCCTGCAATAATCCTCTGAGGTAGATATTGTTATCCCCATTTCAAAGATGGGGAAACGGAGACATAGTGGATTAAATAACCTACCCAAAGTCATACAACTACTAGGTGGTGGAACTGAAACTGAAACCCAGATCTCCTCTGAACCCAAAGACTGTGCTCTGAGTCATCACTTGGTATGAAATCCTTTAGAGAAGGATCAAATATCAGTGAAGATGACAATGGGCAGTCTTTGATCTGTGGAGGATACATGTCATAAAATTTGCAGCCTCAGAAATTTAAAAAACAAAAACAGAAACAAAAACAAAACAAAAAACAACTTATGGCAACCAACCTGAATTCACCACCCTCTTTGATAGGGTTATAGTTTTCTACACGTAGACATTCACCAAATGTTTGTTAACGGATGCTCAAAACCTAAACAAGTGATCTTAGGATATGGAGGATAGCCCAGTGCAAATAATTACTAAACCTGATTGAATGGTATCAGGATTCAAAACCTATAATTTGCTGTGTATCAATGGGCAGACATCATTTTCCAGATATTTTGCTATGGTGTTTTAAATGTAAGATCCAGTGACTTTGTTGTTGCTTCTTTGAAGGGGAAATTAAACAGCATCTAGTTTGTGGCTTTTAGGAGATTCTTGGATCTATTGGATGAATTAATGTGGTAACTTTTGGTTCTATTGTCTTTGGAAATATTTCTATTTACTATAGGAATTAAATCAGAATCAGATAGTGTTGACTGAATAAATTCTATGTATCAATTGTTATTTATTCCTGATCCTTCTGTGTTTTATTATGTATATTTCTAAACTGACTTTTCATCTATTTATTTAGGGGCAAGTTAAATTATCTGGGAGCACTGTTGACATTTAATTGCATAGAGAATAATTGAATTAATGAAATAGAATAAAAGGTTAAACAAATGATGAAGACCTTGGGTTGTTTGATAAATCAAGCCAAATAAACCTCCACCCAAATAATTGAAAAAATAAACACCAAGTAAATATTTTAAAAACACTTTGTGCTAAAAAGAGAATATGCTAATAATCATAGTCTTGCTTTTGAAAATATTGACAGTGGCCCTGGAAGGGATCTGGAGCATTAAAAGGAATCTCCCTGTGGGAGGCTTGAAGCCAGGACTGCAGAGCAGAAACAGTTTATTGCCGCAAGCCAAGTACTATTCACGGCACGGAGGGCTGAGAAGTAAGACCCTGATACCCTTGACTTCCGCTGAAGCCCCTGAGGGTACTTGCAGTTTACAAACCAGTGGTATATGCTTTGTTTGAAAACCTCAATCACAATTCGACCTTCCCTTGACTTGTTTCTCTCAGGTTACTTTTGGTTTAGCCACTTTATGTCATTATGGAACTCAAATAGTTACAGTTTAGCTAATCAGTTTACCCTGGTGGATACAACAGAAGTTTGTATTCTGAGACACTCAAGACTTTTTCTTTACTTTTTTTGTTTGTTCTGTTTTATTTTGTTTTGTTTTGTTTTGTTTTGTTTTGTTTTGTTTTGTTTTGTTTGAGACAGGGTCTCACTCTGTTGCCGGGGCGGGAGTGCAGTGGTGTCATTATAGCTCACTGCAACTTCACACAGGGTCTCGCTGTTGCCCAGGCTGGTCTCAAACTCCTGGCTTCAAGCGATCCTCCTGCCTGAGCCTCCCAAAGTGCTAGGATTACAGATGTGAACCACTGCACCTGAGCTCTTTTCTTTTTTTTTTTAATTTCAAAATATTAAAGGGGTACAAATGTTTCTGTTACATGGATACCTTGCATAACGCTTAACTTGAGGCCTTCAGTGTACCTATGACCAGACCAGTGTTCACTGTACCCTATAGGCAAGTCCTTACCCTCCATCCCCTCCCACCCTCCCCCCTTCTTGATTTCCAATGACCTTTACACCTCTTGGTGCCTGTGTGTGCCCATCGTTTAGCTCACAATTATTAGAGGGTACACGTGGTGTTTATTTTTTTATTCCTGAGATACTTCACTTAGAATAGTGGTCTCCAGTTCCATCCAAGTTGCTGCAAAAGACATTATTTCATTCCTTTCTATGGCTAAGTAGTACTCCATGGTACATATATACCACATTTTCTTAATCTACTCATGAATTGATGGGCACTTAAGTTGATTCCACATCTTTGCGATGGTGAATTGTGCTTAAATACACATTCAAGTACAGGTGTCTTTTTGATAAAATGATTTATTTTCCTGTGGGTAGATACCCAATAGTGGGATTGCTGGGTCAAATGGTAAGTCTACATCTATTTCTTTGAGGAATCTCCATACTGTTTTCCATAGAGGTTGTACTAATTTGCAGTCCCACCAACAGTGTATAAGCGTTCCTTTCTCTCTGCATCCACACCAGCATCTATTGTTTTTTGACTTTTTAACAATGGCCATTCTGACAGAGGTAAGGTGGTATCTTGTTGTGGTTTTAATTATTTGCATTTCCCTGATGATTAGTGATGTTGAGCATTTTTCATGTTTGTTGGCCGTTTGTCTATCTTTCTTTAAAAAACTTCTGTTTGTGTCTTTTGCCCACTTTTTAATGGAGTTCTTTGTTTTTTTCTTGCTGATTTGTTTGAGTTCTTTGTAGATTCTGGACAGTAGCCCTTTATAGGGCATATAGTTTGTGAATATTTTCTTCCATTCTGTAGGTTGTCTATTTACTCTGTTAATTATTTCCTTTGCTGTGCAGAAGCTTTTTAATTTAATTAAGTCTCATTTTTTATTTTTGTTTTGCTGTATTTCTTTGGGGTCTTAGTCATAAATTCTTTGCCTAGGCTGATGTATAGAAGAGTTTTTCCTATATTTTCTTCTAGAATTTTTGATTTCATGCCTTACATTTAAGTCTTTTATCCATCTTGAATCAATTTTTGTATATGGTGAGAGAAGGGTCCTGTTTCATGTGGCTATCCAGTTTTCCCAGCACCATTTATTGAATAGGGCTTTCTTTCCCCAGTGTATGAAACAGTCAGCCTCTGTGGGGAGGAATCCTGCACTGTCCTTTCTTCCAGATGTATGATCTTTGTCTACCAGTGGGAATGAGGAAAGAGAGATGAGGGAATTAAGGAAGAACAAGGCAACTACTTGGCTTGGCTGCCTTACTTTCATCCTGTTCTAGGAAAGAGGCCACCAGGCTGGGCCCAGTGTACTGTTGTTCCTCAGGAGACATAAACTTTGGAATAAAATATTACTCATTCCTCACTGTCACAGCCAGTGTCTGCCAGGAACTTTTGTAGCAGGATGTGGGGAAGGTGGAGGTCTTGCCATGGAAGGATGGTGTCTGGATAATCTAGGTGCATGCAGCTAGGTATGTGAGTCCTGAAAAGTGATCTGCAATTGGGAGATAACCCTGGATGAAAAAGGAGAAGTGGTAACAACCAAGCTTATGTACTCTTAACTAAGATATAAATCATAATAGAATGCTATTTAGCACTGCTTATTCTAGATTCTTAATATATACAATACTATCTAATATTCTACTTAATCTTTATAATGATCACACAAAACAAGTATAATTCATTTTACAGATAAGAAAACTGAGGCACAAAGAGGTTGGACAATTTACCCAGGGTCACCCAGCTAGTGAGTGGAAGTGCTGAGATTTGAACACGGGCAGCCTGTCTCCAGAGGCACTGCTAGGCACTACTGCATGTCTGAGCCAAACAAGGCCCAGGAGCTAGGGTGTCTATTGAACCTGGAGTGAAATGAGAATTCAGCAAAAGTGGCACACAGGAGGAGGGTCCCCAGGAAGCCAGGGATGCAGCCTCTGGGATATGGATTCAGTGGGGGAAAATACATCCACTGAGAAACTGAGACAGGAGGTTAAAACAACAACAACAACTTGTTACCAAAGGGGATTCGTGTAGCACGCAGGAATCAGTTATGGAGACATGGGTTTAATGATAATAAAGTAGTAATAGCCACCATTTACCATGTGCCAGGCATGGCAGTAAGTGTTTTATATAGTTATGTAATCCACACGATCACATAGTATTATAATCTTCATTTTCCAGGTAAGAAAACTAAGGCATAGAGACATTACATACCTTACCTAAGATCCTAGGTCTAGGAGGTAGTGGAGCCAGAACTACAAACCTGTGTCCATCTGGCTTCCAAGATTATGCCCCTAGTTCCAAGACTATGTTCCAAGTCTTAGTTCCAAGACTATGGCCCGAGACCACTGGGCCATCAGGGCAGAGAACCTAGTCACTGGGAAACAAGTGACAGTTGTAGGATTGTGGTTAAATAGGCACAAATCCCAGGGCTTGGGAATGCAGGGTTTTAGGGAGCTGAGTGTAGCTGGAAGGCAGCTACACTCATAATCCACAAAAATATCAGTGTCCGGGAGTAAGATTGATTCAACCCAAGGCTGGGTCACTTGCCTATTCGGGGCTGTTTATCTCAACTTTCCACTCACTTTGTTAGGTTCCATTTATAGTGGATAGATCCATCATTCCAAGGAAACTCACAAAGCAATTTATTTTAATGACTAATGGCTTTCTAAATGCATATTATATACATATTATAAGACTCATTGAAGAACAAATTACATTTATTTGAAGACATACAGTCCAATAAATTACCCAATTCATCAATTGAAGACATATGATAACAATATATGTTTTATTTTGATCATAATTGCATTACTTTCGCCCATGCAGTTTAGGGCAGACTTGTTCATAGCTCCTGCTCATTGTTACTCACACACACTACCTTCCTAGCAGCCCCAACCGTCTGTCCCCAGCCCATGCCAAGCTCTTACAGTGATCATATTACAATATGTAACTATTATAATATTATTGACATATATCTCATCTTCATCTCTGTAAGTTGCCAGCTGCATTTTTGCCAAATGATATGAACTGCTACTATCTGCTATATAATCACAACTGATCAATCTATATAAGTCAGACTGATAACCAAGAATTAGACATTTCTCATTATCAATGGAAAAAGGAAGATGCTAGGCACAGAAATATCATAGATGAACAAAATCCACAGATAATTTTCAAAAATTATTGGTAGTAATTCATACACCATCAAAAGCTCCATGAAGGCAGGGACCATATCTCTTTCACTCCACTGTGTATCTAGCACTTAGCACAGTGCCTGGCACAGCAGGTATTTGTTACAGAAAGACCAATTGCTATTTGTCACAGAAAGACCAATGGATGAGTGAACCAGCAAGTGTATACTGGATGCCTGCTTTATGTTCAGAATCTTCTTGCTGCTAACCCACATATGTTCCCTCCTCCACAAAAGTATATGGTTTTCCCTACTTGACACAGCTAAATTAAACAGAATGCAAGCAATAGACAGAAAAGTAAAGCAACCTACCGTCTTCAGTATGTGAATCATGAAAAGTTGCATATATTTTAAACACATCTTGGAACTAACACTTTGAAAGAGAGGTTTTCTGTGGATTACAATGAGAATTCCAGGAACTTCTCCCATAAAGTATGCTTCAGTTAGATAATTCAGTCAAACCTCACTGTCATTTTTTTTCCTGCTCACTTGTGCTCTTTTCCTCTTTCTCATGAACAACATGACCATGGTAGTTGTGACCCTTCCAACCTCTAATACACATCATTTAAAGTTTAAATTTAGAATCATGATCATACAATTGTAGTTCTAAAGCATGTGTCAGTTAGAGACTGTGAAGCATCTACTGCTTTCAATTTACTAACAAGTTTTATTATTCAGTGACTTTTATTATTTCCTTCTTATTCTGTGCCATATAACAAACAAACAAAAAAGCTGTCTAGCCCAGTGCTAAGCTTGAATGTGCCTACAAATCACATGGGTATTTTATTAATACTAAAATTCAGATTCTGATACAGCAGGTCTGGGGTGGGGTCTGAGATTCTGCATTTCTACCCAGCTCCCAGATGATACTGATACTGCTTGTCCAGAAACTATGCTCCAATAGGGAGGGTCTGGGAAACAGAGCAGTGGTTTTTCTGGTTATTGGGATCACATGGGTGTGGCTCTCATATTCTGCTCTACCAAATGACGTACTGTTGAGAACATTAAGTCAAATACTTACTTATTTGTTCACATATTTTTTTTTTTACTCTAGGATAAGATGAATACAATTTTCCATTGAGGAAAAAACCTTTCTCCTGATGTCTGAAGAACAGAGAAGAAACTCAAGCTTGTTTCATGATTTAAGATGTATAAAAAAATGTATATTAGTCTGTAAATCCTATTATTGTTATTAATACCTATCTATAAATTAATCCAAAGTAATGGAAGACTATTGGCAAAATGTACTAAGCACCTGAAAACAAAGAAAGAAAATTTTGTATTTTTTAGTTGTCACAGTTGGAATACTTTGGGATTCTAATTCAGCTCATTCTATTAAATACGTGGAGCAATGATGAAACAAAGGCACATTTACTGAGTCTTTACTTTAAGGTAAACCTTATAAACGTTAACCCTTCACTACAGTATAATGTGTTCATCCATTTATTAATAGAAAAACAAATAAATCCAGGTATGGATGGATAATGGTTAATAAATGAATGACATAGATGAAAAGTCTTTGACTCAGAGATGACCATTTTTACGCTAGCCTTGATAGAGCTCATTTCTACTATTCATTCACTAAATAGTAAGGAGCTGCAAATTTATGGTGGAATCTAAAAAAAAGGGGGGAGATTTTAATAATACTGCAGGGTTAAAAAGAGGTTTAAAAGAAGGGAAAAAAAACCCTTCCTTTCCCCCCAATTGTCAAAGTATTTAATAATATATATGCAGTATAGAACAACTGGAAAATAAAAAAATAGTAAGAAAAAAACTCATCTGGAATTCAATTTCCAGAAACAATCATTGATATTACATAATTTCACATTCATTAAAATATCATTTTAAATAATTACATAAGTTTTGTATATATCTGTACTAAATTTATTCATTTATTATTCTGTTTTTTTGATATTTGGGTTTTTCTTATTTTTCATATTATACATAACTGTTGTGATCCACTTACACACCTTTTGCCCCTCCTTACAAAGTTGTTTTTCCTAGTATTCTGGTTACACACCTTTCATTCTTCTTCTGCAGGCTAAGCTCATCTTAAAACTTCCTCCCGTTCACTATTCTCAAGTTAATTACTATGTTTACTGTAACAAATCAAGTCTAGTCAACAGATTTGTTGACGGATGTGTCTCTTCCCTACTTAAAAATATTTACACTGTGAAACAGTCAATAATCTCTTGAGTCAAGATTCAAACCTTTCCAGATTTAATACAAAAATTTCCATTTAGTTAATAACATGCTAGATGAGACCCTCCATGCAAGCCAATTCCAGCCACCACCTTGTTTATGGAACTCTGTCATCACTGGCTACTTCAAAAATAGTGTCACAGGCCAATGGCTAAAACTGAAGGATTACATCTTAAATTAGTCAAGAAATGTAACACCAAAAACTGCCAAGAGTTAGGGTAAAGCAATTACTATTCCTACAAATCTGAAATCTTAAGCTTCTAAAAATTCTTACCACAACCTTTTTTGCATGTGTTAGCATGTGACACAAAAAGTGCAGTAGGGTGGGGAGTATTGACTTTTATCCATCCATTAGAAATGATGTCCTGTTCTTACTTGAGTTCCCAGTGTGACTTTATAAACATGCTCAGGGATTTCCTTTCTAACTTCCTCTACTCCTGGGAGAAGTATGCTCCGCCCCTGTTTATTTTCAGCCTTGCTGCCTGGGCTGGGTGCTCTGAATTAGTCTCTCCCTTTCGGACCAGCCTTTAATACCTACTATGGCTAATCTCATGGCACTGTTTGCTTGCTAAAGTTTGTGTCCTTAATCCACTCTGGGGACCTGGTTCCTTTTGTAGTTCAATTCTGTTCTTCATTGCCCCATTGCATATTTTCCCAACTGGATTCATGTATAGGGATTTTCATGCCAGCATTATTTATAATAGTGAATAGCTGAAACCACCTAAATGCCCAATGTAGGAGATGATTTTAAAAGTTACTATATATCATGATGAAACTGTTTTGTTTTGCTTTTTAATTCAAGAAGCATTTTTTTAAAAAAATAGAATTATAAGGACACTTCTTTAAAATGATATATAGCAATCTTAAACAGCCATTTTCACACTTAATGATGAAATACATTGGAAGCACTCCTATTGAGGTCTGGAATAAAATAAAAAGGCTATTTTTCCCAAATATGTTTGAAGCTTGCTCACTTTCACTCTTCATTTTATAGACCTTCTGGCTCCAGGGTCCTTGATCCTCAGTTGATGCCAGAGATAGTTACTGCAGGTACTGACTGCATAACTTGGTGTCAGAAGGGCTTATACCCCACTTCCTAATTTGGCCAAATAGCCATGGGAAAAGCACCTGTGAGTCACACAGACTAAAAGATTAGACGTAGAAAATAAAAAAACAAAATTATTGGGAAAACTATTTCCTTACTGCTGCATCAGATGGACAATTTTTTTTTGAAAATACAACTTTTTAGTTTTATTTTTAAAGATCTCTATCCCCTGGTTTATCTTATTAAAACATTCTTTTTATAATAACCGAAATATTTATAGAGATAGAAATTATACAATGAAGGGGTTTTTGGTTTTGTTTTAATAAAAATACTATCATACTACACATATTTTATAGCCCATGTTTTTTCATTTAGCCATACATTATGACAATTTTCCTATGTAATACATGTTTGTCTAAATCATGATTTCATAGGTTATGTAATATGTCATGATATAGCTGTACCACAATTTATTTAACTTTGTCCTTATTAATGGGCATTCATTTTGCATCCAATTTTTCTAAACTTGGCACTTTAAGGAATATTTCCACCTCTTCTCATACAACAAATAGGAAACTCCTTAGATTTTCCTCATAGCCTAGATGATTCTCTCCCTCATCCTGATAGAAATCTGCTAGTTTACACTCTGTAAGAAATAAACCAGAAGCACTTTGGATGAAAATAGGGTGATCAAGTTTGTAGTCAACACTATCCATTTTAAGAACACCACTTCCCTTAGTTCCCAGAATGTTTGAGCCAGATTTACACTCCTGTCAACACACACACACACACACACACACACGTGCACAGAGAGAACAGGGGACTGGAGATTAACATGAATGAACTTGAAGGACATTATGCTAAGTGAAATAAGCCAGTCACAGAAAGACAAATACTGCATGAGTCTGGGGGTGTTGCTAGTCAATGAGTATAAAATTTCAGTTACACAAGGTGAGTAAGTTCTAGAGATCTGCTGAACATTGCGTCTATAGATAACAATACTTTATTGTACACTTAAAAATCTATTATGAGGATAGAGCTCATGTCAATTGTGTTCTTACCACAACATTGAAAAAAAAGGGTAAGGGACTAAAATGCTGATTAAAACTCTGTTGTGCATGAACAGGGCTTATGGACTGGTGGTTTTCCCTATACGAGCTATATTTTGCAACCAAAAGAATCCTTACTAACACAGCTGCTTTCAGTTTTATCTGGTGTAATTACATTTCTTGCTTGGAACACGTTTGTGGGCTAGTCTCCTTCTAATTTATAATTCCACATCTCGTCTCTATAACTAAAGGAGAGAGAGTGGAAACTATTGTGTGGATGGAGGGACTCATGTCTCCTCCCCTCCCCCAGTGGAAACTTGCTTCCCTTTAACTCGAAAAAAATTTTTTGACAATCTGACAAACTTTGCCTAACAAACGGTAAATGGAGACGAGAAAGTGGCAAAGATAGGTGTCTAAACGAATTTTCTACTCTGACAATGACACCTGATCAATACAGAAATGACAAAGAACAAAGTGACAAGGCAATCAAGGAAATGTTGCTTCAAAAGACAAGTGGGCAGGGTTTCTGAAGGCCAAACACATTCACAACTTCTGACATCAACCTTTGGACTCTTTTAGTTCTAGAATTGCTCTGAAGCTATAATTCAAATGGGTGGGTTGAGTGTGACAGCTAGCATGTCCCACAAGGGCAAAGATTTTTGTCTGTTTGTTCAATTACACCCATGTCCCTGGCACTTAATTGTCATTCAATAAATGTTACTGAATGGAGTTACAGCTTTTGAAGGTTTGTAAATCCAAATATGATCTGACCCTAATGTAGCTCTGCAAATATCAATATAGAACAATTCTCAGTCCTGTATTGCTTGGAAACACTTTAGAAATAACACTACAAGCCTGATAATGACAAAGGAGTCATGCCATATTATATAAAAGTAAAGAAAACCTAAAGTATTTCATCTTTTAAAGGAACTCAGCAAATCCTGGGGTCATCATATCAAAATCTATTAAAAATCCTCATCGACATTTCTCAAACTGTGAATTGGGAAATGGGCCCAGGAGAGCGTCAAGGTAGCTTTGGAGCTTCAAGGTAGCCAAAGAGGCGAAACAGCCGTTCAGTGGTGGAAATGATGAAAAGTGGGCTCTGCAAATGGGTGGTCAGACTGCATCTACATCTTTCACTGAAGAGTAGCTGGTATCTCACTGCTGCCTTGGATGATCCAGGAAATTAACTGTTTGAACAGTGAGCTCATGCAAGAAAGAGGCTTTCTTTTTATGCAGTGCCCAATGGTGCTGCAAGGACAGAAGTTCCTGCAGTGCAGTTAGACAGCTGGGGCAGTATTTATTCATCTCTCTCTCTTTCTCTCTTTCTCTCCCTCTCTCTCTCTCTCCCTCTCTCCTTCTCCAACCAAAAATTTGTTGAATTGCACTAAACATTACTAAGATTAAATACAGACCAAAGATTCTCTTTGGAGTGGTTAAAAATAATCTTATAGCCAGCAATATTAATGTGATTTCCCCCTCACACATTATGAAAGGTTTCTGTGCTGTGGTTTATTTGGCTATATAAAGCTGGACCTGGAACTATAAAATCTGGCTGTCCTACTTCTTCAAGAATGTTTTTTTTTCCTTGTCACATAAGCAACATGCATTTACCCTTCCATTTTCCGCACTTGTCAAAAATCATCTATTTGTCCCTAATTTTATTCACTTTGATCCAACAAGTATTCCCTTAATGTTGCAAGTGCCCCGGACCCCTTTTAGAGGAAGGATCACAGGAATGAGTGCGAAGGAGCCCAGTTAGACTCACTGTTCTGTGCTGATCACCTGCTGATCTGGCCAAGGCAGAATTACTTGACCTATAGGGAAAACACACCTTCTTTCCATCTCCTTTCCTGAAGCGTGCCCTGGGTCTGTGTGAGAAATGGGGTTAGACGGGGAGGAGGAGGGTAGTCAAGATCCCTTCCTCCATCTGCAGAGAGTTGAGCTGGCTCTCTGAGTGAGGGTCTGGTTGCCTTGAGTCAGGGAGAAGCCACGCAGAAGTACTGATGAGGGGCAGCTACCATAGTAAGCCCAGACCAGATATGTTTGAGTTTCTGAAACTGTACAGGATTTGTGCTACCTCACTTGACTGAAAACTCAAGTAGACTTGGGGTGGTGGGAGGGGATAGTGCTGGTGAACCTGAGTTAGATTTGGGGAGGCCAGTGTGATATTTATCATTTTTACTGGACACTTGGGTACCATAATATTTATCTTAGTCATTATTATATAGTTCAAAGTCTTTTGCATAATCTTTGTAAGTGCAGAAATTGGATTGTTTCATTAGTGTCTCATGAAATGTAAAATTAATAGTGATGTTCATTCATTCATTCATCTGCTAATTTATTTTATAAATATTTATTAAATATTTGTCAGGCATGTGCCAGGCATTGCACTGTGTGATATTAACATGTTTATCTCAATTTCAAAATAATGTTCTTTCTGTAAGCCTTATATTCCATAACTTTTACATGTGACTGAAAATAATCTCTATTTTAGGAAAGGGTAGTTTAACAAGAAGAATGCAGAGATAAGCCCTTGAAATATTTAAAATATTGTGCAAACACAGTTGGCCCTCTGTATCAGTGAGTTCTGTAACAGTGGATTTAACCAACCACAGATAAAAAATATTAGGAAAAAAATGGATGTTTTCATCCATACTGAATGTGTGCAGACTTTCTTATCATTATCCCCTAAACAATACAGTATAACAACCATTTACATAGCATTTATATTGTATTAGGTATTATAAGTAATCTAGGGATGATTTAAAGTATCCTGGAGATTGTACATAGGTTATATGCAAATGCTATGCCATGTTATATAAGAGACTTGAGCATCCGTGGATTTTGGTATCTGTGGGGAGTCCTGGATCCAGATATGGAAGGATGACTGTACTTCTGAATTTAACCAGAAAATTTTACTATATGCATTTTTCTGAACATCCAAAATTCTTGCATTACCTGTTTAGTCAAGTAAATATTGTCCAGGAAGAACTTAAATGCATAAAGAATAAAATGCTAAAGTAAATATAATTTCCCATATTGACTATCTATAACAATTTCTTTTAGGGCCAGTAAATTTTTGTACTTGGATAAAAAGTGCTTATAAATTTGTGTTAGGTTTATTTTTCTATCAAGGATTTAGCAGGGTAATGAACACTAAATTGTGGATTGTTGCTGAACTTACACAATTCTTAATTTTTAACCAACAGTCCTTTCCATACTCATCTATCCAATTATAAATGGTTAAAAATTTGTACCTGACAAAGGAAACAATCTCCACCTATTTGCACATGGATTAGCCATTCCAACCACACCTGTTCACTGACCACTCTCCATTTCCCAGTAAGTACATATATTGAGAGGGACTTTGAACTGCCTTTTTCTCTCAAGGAAAAAAATTTAAAGCATACTTGGCAGATCAACATTCAGTCACAAAAATCTCAGTTCCAACCAAAAGTAACAACCCATTTGAGGATAGCCTGGTTCTCATGCAGCTCACACTGACAGACATTGGTTCTACCTGGAAACCTAGATAGTCAGAATGTATTCCAGGACTTCCACAGGAAATATCAAATCTCTCTCTGGTGAGTGGCACTAGGAGAGGCTTAAAGTGAACTAGGGTCTCTTGTTATCAAATGGCCCATTTCCTTGCGAAAGAATGAAGAATGAGTTAGAATTTTAGGAACCACAATCGGCCTGGTTCTTGCTCCCACAGAATCCTGTCCCACATAAAATTTTGGAACCAAATAGGTCACTTTTGGCACGTTGTGAATTTATTGCTCATTCAGCTTGATAAATTGAGCCTTGAATTATGGAGCTTTCTTCTACACTACTTTAGCAATGCTCAAGGTCCAAAGACCCTTATTTATACCTGACCTTTTTGTCCTCATGCTTGCAACTGAAAGCCAGTTCTTCCTGTGCAATATTTTGTGGAAACTGAGAGGCCTTTAAATGCATAAAGAATCAATCACTTATTATCACCAAATTAAAAAGAATCATAGAATGTTTGAAGTTCTAAAGTGATTTGGAGTTCATTTAGTCCAGCCTCTTAAGTATAGTAATAATTCCTTACATATGGGTAGTAGATATGATTTTCCCTGCTCAGCAGCCCTTCCCTCCTCTTTGGGTAACAAATCCTCATTTTTTTCTTTGAGAAACTACCCTCCCCCCCATTGTTATTCCAGAAGGTTTAGATGGGGCTGATTCTAGCTTCAGAGGAGGGTTTAAAGACAGTCCACATCTCCTGACCACAGTGATTGCTTCAATAATGAGCACTTGGTCCAGGATGGGCCAATGGGAGCAGCCTAATTTGATGGCATTTCTGACACTTGGCACCAGGGTTCTGATTAATACATATATGACAATTTCCACGGAAAGCTTAAAAGGCATCTCAAGGTCACAGCAAACCATTCACATAGCCAAGATCTCTTGACACCTTCCCATTTTTTAATGGAGAACAGAGATATGGACAGATAATTTCAGTAACACATTAAGAGCATTCATTCATTCATTCAATGAGTAGTATTCATTGAGATGATGAACACTACTAGATGCCTGGTTCTGTCCTACGTGCTCAGGATGGAGTAGTGAATGAAACAATCTTGATCCCTGGATGCCCCATGATATTCTGAAAGATGCACATCTGGGAGCACACAGGAGGGCTATGTAATCTCCCCTGTATGTTTGTGGGTATCCAGAAAGACTTCCTGGAGGAAGGGGCTGGCCTCGTAATTACACACACATAAAAGTACATAAGTAAACATATAGCTTGATGAATTTCCTCAACCAAACGCACCCATCAGCTAGCACCCACAATGATAAACGTGGCCAGCATACCAGAAGCCTTCCTCATGCCCCTGTCCATATACTCACCCCCACATACATGATAAAAAATAATTCATTAAAAAATATGAATCTCATTATATTGATCCCTTGCTTTGCTAAAAGCTCCCAAGGATTCTCTATAGCCTTCAGGATAAAACCCCATCTCCTTCCTCAAACTAAACCCTAGTAATTCCTAACCTACTCTTCCTGCCCTCCCTGCCTGGCCTTTGCGGTGCTGCTCCTTCTGTTTGAGCTAACATCACAGCTCTCTTCCTCTCCATTTGAATGGTTCCTAATTATTCCAGGAGCCACCTTCTCAAAGCCTTCCACGATCCCTTCCCTTCCCCCGTCCCCCAACTATCTGTTTCTCTCATATATTTTTGAAGGTAGAAACAGTGTTTTTCATCTGTTTCCGCATTTGTTAAATGAATAAATGAGAACACCTGGCTTTATTATTTTCCCACAACTTCTTTCTTCCCCCTCCCTCGTCCCTACATCGGCTCGTTTTAAAGAAGAACAATCCATTACCCTGTGAATAAATCAATATGTATGAACTTCAATCAGTAGTTTGTGGAGAAGTCTTGAATGGTTTCCATTGATCCAGCCACTCCCTCCTGCCTAGTTTCCTCTCCCCCAACTCCAAGATAAGACTAATGTAGGAGCAGCTTGTGGTCCTGAACCCTACCAAAATAAGTGGACAAAATGAAAGTTTATTTTCATGAGACCTGAGCCATTCTTCATGCAAAAAGTTGGTTTAATTGGAACATCTAGAGGCTTAAAGGGAAAATTTCGAGCGGGGAAAGGAAGTAATCAGGACAGTCAATACTTACCAAATGCCTACCTACCATGTGCTGGACAAAATGTTAGGCTCTGTCTATTGCCAACTTAAAAATCACACACTTCACAAATTTGGAGAGGAGACTATATCTTACACAGGGTTACAGCCTGCAAGGTGGTCATCCTGACAGGCTGGGAAACATAGCCTTTGGCAGAGACTGAAAGGCAGACACTTTGAGGGAGAAGGAGGTGGAACAGGAATTTATGCCAAAGGGGTTGGTCAAGTATATGTATTATAGAGATTATAGGAGGGGCTATGAATACTCATGAAGGGGTTCCTAAGGCATGTGTACTGAATAAACATGCATGTTATATACGGCCCATGTTCACTTTGAGGTGGAGACTTAACATTTAAATGTACCACAATTAGGCCCTATATGTCAAAAGGTGATGCAGGGACACAAAGGCACTCAAGTGTGCAGCCTCTGTAAACCGGCCAGAACCAGTCCATGGTTGGTAGTCTTATCAAAAGAAAGTTACTGAAATTAGTCTCTTGTCCAAAGTTGTAGTTACGGCTTGCAGAACAGGTGGGTCGGTCAGTCAGCCTCTGGCGATCAGCGAGCTGCAATCGTTTTAACATTGCTCACGTCAAGGCCAGTGCGTGTTTAGCTGCTAGAGAAAAACACCTTGTGGCAGTTAGAACATAGCTCATTCTTAAGTGTAGGGGTGCATGACTTAATCCTTGCCTGGCATGGCCTTAGATCCTGTTTTTAATTTGGTATCTTATTGTCACAAAGAGTCCATTCCACCAGTCTTATGATTTCTATTTTAACATTAATGCTGGTCAGTGGTTGTGTCTAAACCACAAAGGGAAGGGGTATAATGCCTCTGACCTCCTGTACCATCAAGGACAGAAACTCAGTTTTTAAGGTTTTTCTGGGGTCCCGTTAGCCAAAACAGGGTCCATTCAGTTGCTTGGGGGGCTTAGGATTTTATTTTTAGTTCTCATCATGATGCCTTATTTAACTGAAGTGGAAGAGGAATGTGCATAAATGTATAGATTTTTGAATTGCATAAAAAGAAAAGCCAATACATTTTTTCCCTTTATTTGGTTGAAACAAGTTATTTGTGCATTTATAGATTTTTCTTTTAATTAAAGATAACAGTGGAAAATCACTGACATTTCTAATTTCAAAAATTTAAAATAAAACATCTAAATTTCTATTTCCAATTTCTATTTTTCAAATCAAAAAAACCCAGAAACATTATAAAAGGCTTTAGCATGTAGGAGGAAATGTCACTAGGTTGATGAGCCTAACCAGAGCACCTAACGCTCTCCATAAAGCTCTCAGGCTGAGACTGTGGCCAGCAGGCAGTGCCACCTGAAACCACTTTTACAGAAGCTCTTACACCCTGTACTTGATGAAAACATTCTTACTAATAAATCCAAATGACACACCGAAGTTTATTTTCTGTAGGTATAACATCAAAAACACCTGGCAGGTTGGCCCCATTCTCAGCAATGTCTATTTCTTCCCTAACATCCTGTAACTTATAGCACACTAGCGTGGGAACTCACCAATGCACAGCTGTGATCTACTAAAAATTCTCTCAAAACTGCCTCCTCTCCTGAGGTCAGCAGCCCCCCCACTCCTCAGCCTATTTAGAACTCTGCTGAAAAAGAAGTTGAATATCGTAAGCGAACACCAAAACCCAAAAATTCAAAATCAAGCTGTAGGTAAAAAAATTCTCAAGTGACTATAGATGTGAATGCTTGGAGAGTTGCCTCATTGGTAAACCTGAAGAGGCTAGTGTGATACTTAGTCTTTATACCGTAATCTTGGGTGCTATAATATTTTATCTTAGTAATCATTTTCTAGCCCAAAGTATTTTGCATAGTCTTCATGAGTGCAGAAATCGTTTCTTAAGTGCTTAGTAAAATTAATAGTGATGTTCATTCATTCATCTCACTAAATAGGCAGTAAATTCCTTGAAGACAAGGGCCTCAGGCACCACCTCTTTATCTTCGGTTTATCAGTTCTAGGCGCCTTAGTACAAGGAATGTTAGCTACCAGGCAGCAGTCAGAAATATTCCGTAGGGAGCAAAGGAAAAAACGCGTTAGGATTGCTCAGAAAACATTTTGTTTTTCTCTATCTTCTGCTGGGGCGGTAGGCAAAGGGAATGTTCTTATGACTACTCACATTGAAAACTTAGTTTCACACAATGCACAACCTCCGTCGGCCACGCCGCAGGGGGCTGATTCCACAACGGGCCGGTCTCGGCGGACCACGAGGTCCTGGCCAGCGAAGTGGTGGCCGCGCCCCTGTCCGCACGTTCCCGCGGCCTCCCGGACTCCCTCCCTCCGGCGGGCGTCGCTGGCGGGTAGCAGGGCCTTGCGGCCGGAAGCGGACTCGGTCCTCGGTCCCGCGGGGCGGCTCTGCCCGGCCTCCGGTCCGCCTTCCGTCCGTGCCTGCGCTTGCTCTCGCGCGGCGGCGGCTTTTGGAGGCTCTCGAGCCCCCTGCATGCGCCCAGGGATGAACTGGGCCTTCACTCTGGAAGGCGAGGGTTCGGGCCACCGTGAGCGACAGCCAGGGCGGGGAGCGCGCGCGGAGATGCCCCGGAGCCCCTGAGACGGGATCCCGAGCAGCGGATGAGGCGCCTGTGGGGCGCCGCCGGGGAGCCCGGGAGCACGGGCGGGAGTGGGGAGCGGGAGGGGGCGCAGCAAGAAACGCCCGGGGCCGCGCAGGGTTGGCCCGGGGCCGCGTGGCAGGGAGGGGCGGGCGGCGCCCGGCTGGGCTGCCTGGCCCGCTCACCTCGCTCTGGCGGCGCGCCCCGCCCGGGACTCAGGAGGAGGGGAGCCGGGCCCGCGGCCTCAGGATTCCGAGACCGCCTCCTCCCGCTCCCGGGCCTGCGGCGAGTGGCAGCGACGGCTGGAGCCGCAGCGGCAGCATGAGAGCCGGTGCCGTTCCTCCACGCCTGCGGACGCGCGGCGAGCGGCGGCGATGGCTCTGCCTGCGCGCGCCATGGGGGCGCCGTGGGGCTCGCTGGCGGGCGGGCGGCGGGGGCGGCGCAGAGGCCGGGGGCTGCCGTGGACCGCCCCGGCGCTGGCGGCTGCCGGCCTCTTGTGCACCGCGCTGGCCGCCTACGCCTGCTGGGGGCAGCTGCCACCAATGCCCTGGGGATCCCCCGCCCCGCCGCGGCCGGTGGGCGTGCTGCTGTGGTGGGAGCCCTTCGGGGGGCGCGGCGCCGCCGCGAGGCAGCCCCCCGACTGCCGGCTGCGCTTCAACATCAGCGGCTGCCGTCTGCTCACCGACCGCGCGGCCTACGGAGAGGCTCAGGCCGTGCTGTTCCACCACCGCGACCTCGTGAAGGGAACCCCCGACTGGCCCCCGCCCTGGGGTGCCCAGGTGCGCGCCGCAAAGGAGCTGGAGCTGCGCGTTTTAGACGACGAGGAGGAGGAAGGGGCGGCCGCGGCAGCAGCCCTGGCGATCTCGGGCTCCAGGCCCCCAGGCCAGCGTTGGGTGTGGATGAACTTTGAGTCACCCTCTCACTCCCCGGGGCTGCGAAACCTGGCAGGTGACCTCTTCAACTGGACGCTCTCTTACCGGGCCGACTCGGATGTGTTTGTGCCTTATGGCTACCTCTACCCCAGGAGCCACCCAGGCGACCAGCCATTAGGCCTGGTCCCACCGCTGGCGCGGAAACGGGGGCTGGTGGCCTGGGTGGTGAGCCACTGGGACGAGCGCCAGGCCCGGGTCCGCTACTACCACCAGCTGAGCCAGCACATAGCCGTGGACGTGTTCGGCCGGGGCGGGCCAGGGCAGCCAGTGCCTGACAGCGGGCTCCTGCACACAGTGGCCCGCTACAAATTCTACCTGGCTTTCGAGAACTCGCAGCACCTGGATTATATCACGGAAAAGCTCTGGCGCAATGCGTTGCTAGCCGGGGCGGTGCCGGTGGTGCTGGGCCCAGACCGTGCCAACTACGAGCGCTTCGTGCCCCGCGGCGCCTTCATCCACGTGGACGACTTCCCTAGTGCCGCCTCCCTGGCGGCCTATCTGCTCTTCCTCGACCGCAATCCCGCGGTCTATCGCCGCTACTTCAGCTGGCGCCGGAGCTACGCCGTGCACATCACCTCCTTCTGGGACGAGCCTTGGTGCCGGGCCTGCCAGGCCTTGCAGACGGCTGGGGACCAGCCCAAGAGCATACGCAACCTGGCCAGCTGGTTTGAACGGTGAAGCTGCCCTTTTGTGGCAGTGATCCAAGTTGTGGGCTTTCTGAACCTCTACTGTGCATCTCCTTGACTACCGAATGATGGGACTGAGTTCTCCAAACACCCATTTTTGCTCTATGGGAAAAAGGTGATTTACCAATTAATATTATTCAGTTTTGCACTACAAGCAGTTGGGTTCCCTCTGCTGTTGATGGCCATCAGTGTTCAGGGGTGAAGAACCGGGCCCTTCCGCACCTTGTACCCAGTGCAGAGATGAAGAGATTGCTTAGCTTCAAGAAGCCATTGAGGTGGTTTCTCTGAATTTCCTCGTCTGCCACAGGCCATATTTGTGGCCTGCACAGCCTCCAAATCTCAAACACACTGCTCCTCAACTCACATTTCTCTGGACTAAGGTGAAGCAAACCCTGGTTTTAGAAAGAGCCTTGTTGCCTGCCAGTAGTTGAAGGACTGTGCCCACAAATGGGTCTTTTTCTTTGTTGTTTGGATTCCTCAAAGCCTTGGCTCCTGAGAAAGGTGAGGAGGGCAGTCCAAAAAGCCATTGACTTCCTTAACAAGTACAATTTGTTTGCCTGCCCTGTGAATGGAAACAAGATGCTGGATTGTCGTTGGAGGAGAGTTAAGATGAATACATGGGTGTACCTCACTTACACAGAAATGTATCCCTGCAAAGCTGCATTTAAATCAAATCCAAATTCAGTGACCTAGGGACGTTCAGTATTTAATGGAACTCTATGGAGAATCCCTTGACAATGTGAATACTCATCTCCTAATTTATTTCTTCTGTCTTTATGTTTTTCTATATCCTAGATTTTTAAAAAAGCATATTAAAATTACAGATGTGAAAATAAAGCAGAAGCAACCTTCTCCCCTCTTGCCAGAAAACCAGCCTGTGTTTACAAACAGAAAAGAAGGAAGCCACAAGGTCACTTCCACAAAATTACTTATTCCGTGTCTTTACTGGACCCAAAATTTAGACAGGAATGTCAGTCCTTCAGGGCTGCTGGCATTACCTGTCTGCAGAACAGTGAAATAGATCATACTGCATTATGGAATCATGTAAAAGGAAAAAAAGTTTCACGGTGTCTGTTAGTAGCAGTTTTTGTTTCTCTCTGTCAGTTTTTAGTTAAATGTTTAGATCTTGGGGAATGAAACTAAATTAGTGCCTACAATTAACTTACTGTCTCTTGTTAAAAGCTAAATCTGCAGTTCTCTCTGGTGCCAGCAGGCTCCCTTCCTGCATAGTAGGGCAGCATATCCTCACATTTCTAGTGCCGGAGACTGTGCTGTGGGATTGATCTTGAAAATATATGCATTGACTTGACAAGATATTGAGTGAGCAACATATTCAACAGGTGTCACTGTGTGCCTACTCTGTGCCAAACACTTGGCTTTGGGCCTGGGGTAAGACAGAAAAATGTATAAGGCAAAGTCCGTAGTCTCTTTAGGGCTTTTACAATCTACCACTGCCAAAAAGTAAATAGTGACCGATGAAACAATTGGCAGAACCTATTTGATTAAAGTGACATTCTTAGTGATACCATAAATCAATGATTAGCCAGTTGATTTAAAGCCTGGAATAATAGTTTTTCTCCCCAATTTATTATAATAAGGATCCACAGTGACTAGTTATTATGGGTAGGGTCCAAGATTAGTTTTATGCAGGGTTCTGCTGTAAACAGTAATTTTGCATTTGATTAGTACAATTAGCTAAGTCATAAAGCAAGTTTTACCTCTGTGTGCATTGTTGCAGATACATTTGAAAAACTCACTTAAATCTAGGTGCTTCAATTTTCTCTATTCCTTAAAAGGAGAAATTTAAATAAAAGCTGTGGATAAAATTTCCTCATTAAAGTGTTACAGTGTGGGCAGAATTAGAATTACAAAGTACTAGCCATCCAATAAAGATAAAAGAAAAGTTCTATTCTTAGAATGATTTTTTAAATGAGATATTGGCCAGTGATCTCATTGGGAATTTGCGTGGGGCAGTGGGAGAGAGTTTAGGTTGTGAAGGTAATCTAGTTTAGATTTGATTCTAGCTGCATGACGTTGGGCAAATTAGTAATAACCCTGAGCCTCTGCTTCCTCATCTGAAAAATGAGGGAGGAAAATACTTCGCAGTTCATTGTGAGCATTTCAGGAAATAAGTGAAGGTGACTAACACATAGCAGGCACCAAATATATATATACATATATATTTTTTCGTTCTTTGCTTGCAGTGATTTTAGGATGTCCTCATATCCATTTATATATCTAAAATTAAATCTCAAGGTATGTTATACAATAAATCTGAAATAAAAAGGGAGGTGCCTCATATTGTGTATTTCAAATGAGTCCTTAAAGCTAAGCCATATTTCAATAATCATCATTACCATTTAGATTAAGCTTGAATTTGCAGACTAGGAAGAAGCAACTATACTTTCTTTGAAAAAAATTTTTTTGTTTTGTTTTGGTAAAACTATATAGTTAAATTAGTACCTATTATTGAGTCCATTTAAAACTAACCATATATTTATTGAATATTTAGCATAAGAAAGTATAATTGCATTTTTATTCATGTGCAAGTTCTTACTTAGTATGGAAAAAAAATTTTTTAAGGCTAATCTCATCAAAGAGCAAGAGAAATGTGGCAATTACTCATTTTATGTTATTTCTCATATTCTAAATTGAGTAGGTTCAAATTTAACATAACTTAATACAAAAATGCATATGAAAATGCATTAAATTAATAATACATTAATAAATTAATACATGAAAAATGCATCGTGTATATTTCAAAATGTATTTCCTGTGGTTGTCATGCTGTCTTTTAAGGCATAAGCTTTTCTTTCAAATTTATTCTAAATTTAATTTAATTTTTAACACTTGATGACTAATTACATGAGTGTACCTGGAATGATATTTGCAGCAGAAGACAGTTTGACTTGCTTTTGGTATTCTCGGGTTCTTTCCACTTTCCAAATCCTTCCCTGGTAGTAATTTAGGGGAGACAGGGTGGCTTCATGGAAAGAGCTTGCAGTTTGGAGTCAGAACTTGGGTATGTGGCTCTGCCGCTTTCTGCCTCTGTGGCCTTGATTAGGCAAGTTGAGTTTTAGCTTCCTCCTTTATAATACATGAATGCCTCTGCAAAACAAGGATTAAATGTGATGATGTATGACAAGGTGCTTTGTACATTGTAAAGTGCTATACAGTTACAGGCTGCTCTAAATTTTCAAGGCTCTAGACCACAAGTTGGCAAACTTTTTCTGTATAGGGCCAGAGAGAGTAAATATTTAAGGCTTTGCAGGCCATATGGTCTATTGCCCCAACTCAGCTCTGCTGTTGGACAGCAAAAGCAAGCACAAACCACACACAAACAAATGGGGTGGCTGGATTTGGCCCACGGGCCATAGTTTGTCAACTCTGTTCTAGACTTCTAGAGATGTAAGGAATTTGGGAAATTACCTGATGGGGGTTTCTTAGAAGGGTTTAAAGAATTGGAATTTAAGAATTCTGGAGGCATATATTCCTGGGTTCCTAGACCAGCTTTGCAACATTTCCTCATTGCTTGATCTTGGGAAAATTATTTATGATTTTTGTGTTTTGACAGTCTCATCTCTAATTGAAGGTAATTATATATAATTTATGGGGGTGTTGAGAGGATTAGACAAGACACTGAAAGTACTCAGTACATCATGGCCTGGCACATAGGAAGCATCTGGACAATGTTAGCTGTGATTATTACCAGTCCATTTTACACAGGAAGGAGCCAAGGTCCAGACCCACTGAAAGACTGGCCTAAGGTTACAGAACTAGCCATGCTCGTGCAAATCACAACACCTTTGAGCCTCTGTCACTTGTACTGTAAAATGAAGGGTTTGGACAAAATCGTCTCTTGGGACCTTCTTGTTGCACTTGCTATCGTTCTACTAACTGGCACCCTAGGGCTTAAAGAGCTAATTCACTTCCCAATGTACCTTCCTTACCATCTGGTACTGATATACAGGAGCAGTAAACTAGCAGAAAACCAGGCACCAGGGAAAGAGAATCTGATTTAGCTTTAAATAAATAAATTTAAAATATATATATATATATACACACACACACACACACACAAATACAGTATACATATATATTTTCTTAAAGCATCACATGCCTCAGATATCAGGGAGAGGAGCCAAGTCCTTACTAATTAGTTTGGTAAATAATTGCATTGAACACATTTCAAGTCATTCTCGGATGTGTCTCAGGGGCTTTTATGCTACACATTCTTTAAACAAACCAAGTATTTATGTACATGTGTTCTGATTTTTTGACAAACTGATTAAAGTAATGAGATGGAAAATGACTCCTTGTTTATAATTTATATCCTTTATGCACTGATATATTCAACCGTAACCCATGACACATGGGATATTTCCTTGCTGGGGGCAGTTTCTGTACGTTCATTAGTTCTAGATCGGGAATTGAAATGTGATGGTTTTGCTGCTTCTGTGTTGCACCAGGTCCAGTTCAGCTTGTCCTTTGGCTCTTTCGTGCCTGGCTTCTTCACTTTCCCCTGGTGATTCATCTCCAAGGGCATAAGTATTATAGTATATACTCCTTTCTCTCAGTCTGGCTTATTTTACCAAGTGCTCTGATGCTCTCTGTGTACCATCTCTAGCTCCTCTTCACTAAATTAAATAATGCCATTTTAAAAAGGTGTAGAATCGACTGGGAACATGATGGTGAGCAGACGGCAGGGGAGGCAAGCATTCTTAACAGCTGATGCTCAAATTATTGAAAGGGGAAAATATGAAGTTGGAATAAACACTAATTTCTCTTCTTTCCTACCTGCCCTCCTCCAACACACACATGCACACACTGACATGCTCATTTAAGTACAGACTTTGAAAAATGACGATGGCCAGCTAAGGATAGGAGCAGGACTGGCAAGAAAAGAGGATTCAATAATGAATGCATGAAAAGAAAAGTGCATTATGAAATGGAGCAGGTGGTGAACATCGATGGGGGCGAAGAGAAACGAGAAAAAGGAAAGACTTGGGCGTAAATGAGTATGACGTGTTTGAAGAGAAAGAAGATCAGACAGCAGAAAGGGGGAGGGGAGGAGACCTAAGAAAGTAGAGGAAAGATAAGGGTTAAAGGACAACAAAAGAGGTAGGATAAATAAGGAACATATGCCCTGAGAATGAGGGAAGAGGTTAAAATTCACCATTCTCTGCCACTTTGCTGAAAAGAAACCTTTGTTCTAGCTTGAAATGCAGCATCTGTTGGCAAATAGGGAGTGAAATCAAGAAGTCTGAACTCACTAACAAGGAAAGTCAGGAACTTAAGGAATAAACTAACATTTCAGCAGAAATATAAAACTGTCCCTTGATCCATTACAAAAGATTCTTGAACCCTTATGAATACTTCTTTTTTCACCTTGCAAAAATCACGTTCATTGCTGTTTTTTTCATTCCTGGTCAGCATATTTCATCTGTATTCAGTATCTACTTCTAAAGAAATCTATTTTGTCATGTAGCAATGATCACTAATTTACTCTTTTAAAGAAAGGATAACAGAGGGAAAAATGTAAAGGACTCAGTAATTTAATATACTTATTAGTTTCCTGTAGAACATTATTATAAAACTATCTCAGTAAATTAAAGATTTTTGGATTTTTATGATGGACCTATTTTGAGATCTTTGAATTAATGTTTTTAAAAATTACTGAATCTCAACCAATATACTAAAAAAATGCCCCATTAGATCATGAGTGCTAAGCATCTTAATCTGAATTATTTTTAAAAGGGGGAGAAATGGGACTATTCAACAACATTTAACAAACGTTTCTTGAGTGGCTTCTGTGTGCAGGCACTGTGCTAGGACTTGGGGATATAAATAGAACTAAGGCAAGGACTCTGCACTCAAAAGTTTATATTCTGTTGGACAAATGCATTCTTGTTGGGGAAACAGACTTGTGGACAAATAATCCCAACACATGATAAATGTATTAGATCATATGTAGAATCCAGAATTTTAAACTCTAAGTAGGAACTTCAGAGTAGTCAGAGGATTACATTTCAGGAATGAACTTCATCACAAACTAAGTCTTCTTAATGTTATTTCTGAAAAATACAAGTGCTGCAGATTCTGGTCTCAACACTTTACCTACCTGTTTTCACTAATGCTACAGTTAAAAATAAATGTCATATAAGTCCAATGTAATCTCATAGGATTTTGCTCTCCTAGCAACTGGAAAGAACTGCCCTTACCCTGTGATTTTCTTAGTCTCATATGTCAAGTAAACATTTTAGAAATCCTGTTCCATTAGCTGAAACTTATTCTGAAATATAATTAAGCACAACCACCTTGGGGATCAAGCAGTAATACCTTTAGATAACTTTAGATACCTTATGGCTTATCAAACCTTCTAAGGGAGATACAGATTTGTGGCTTTTAAATTAGGATTCTTTGCCAGAAGTTTTAGTTCACTAATACGTGTTATTTATTAAGCTCCTGCTATATGCAGGATGCTTTACATACATGTTTTCTGCTTTTTACTCTTCGATTAAAGGCACTGTGGTAGGCGGCCAATGGTATCCATGCCCTCCTGTATTCTCCTCCCCTCAAGTTTGGTTTTGATTTAGTGACTCACTTGTAATTAATAGAATATGGGAGAAGTGGAAGGCTGAAGCTCCTGAGATGAGGTTATAGAAAGACTGGCTTTCTGTCTTGGGGGATCCTTTCTTTCTCTCTAGCTTGCTCACTCTGAAAGAAACCAAGTGATGTGATATGAATTGCCCTGTGGGAGGGAACTGAGGGAGGCCTCTGAGACCCTCAGTCCACCTGCATGCTAAGAACTGAATCCTGCCAACCGTACAAGTGAGCTTGGAAGCGATTCTCCCCAGTTTGAGCCTTCAGGTGAGACCCCAGGCCTGGCTGACATCTTAACTGCAACCTCATGACAGACCTTGAGCCAGAGGCCCCCAGCTGAGCCACACGTGGATTCCTGACTCACAGAAATCTGTGAGATGATAAATGTTTATTGTTTTAGGGTTTGTTTGGGGTTATTTGTTGTGCAGCAACAGATAATGCAGGCATTGCCCCATTTTAGAGATAAGAAAAGTGAGAATCAAACAGATTAATCATGTATATTCATGCAGATAGTAACTGAGCCAGGACTCTAACATGTGTCTGTTTGACCCCAAAGTCTCTGTTCTTTCACTACAGTGCTCTGTCTTTCATTAAGTCTAAGATTTGCAATAACTGTAATGTATGCCACTGTGTCCTGGTTTATGTCAGTTTCACTAATCTTTAGCTGTTTATATGGATAATTTTCTTAATTACTCTGGATTTGGGTTTTCTCATTTGTAAAATATTGGGCGCATCTCTAGCACTGGCTTACCAGGGGGCTTGCTGGGACCTCCGTGTCTGGACATTTGGAACAAAGCAGGAGAGAGGACTGGGAAGAGCTTAGACAAGGTGAGCTGACTTATAGAGGTAATGCCTTTGGGTGGTTGCCAGCAGCTCTTATGGTATCTACAAAAGCCTAAAGACCTTATGGTAAAGGCCAGTATCAAGTTAACAGCAGCTGTGGTCTTCTGGTATAAGTACAAGAGTCTCCAGGTGGACATGGCATGGGGCCAGATGGGTAGCAGCCTTGCTGTGTCAGGTGGTCAGTCCATGTGGTTTGGAACATGATCACAGTCACTGGCCAGGGGTACAGGAAATGGGGTCCAGTCTCTAGGAGAATGAAGTTGGCAAGAGCTAGGGAATATTCTGAGTCTTTTCCTGAGCAGGGCTGGGAAAGAAGAGGCTGGAAAACACAACTGTTCTTCTGGGTGGGTCCCTCTGGTGCCAGGTTCATCACCATTTTACTAGCTTTCTAGTTTTCTGCATTCTCATTGATGAATAGACAGGGAATATTGGTAATATGAAGAAGTAGTACCGGCTCTAGAGTGATACAGAGTTAAGCCCATTGATTCCAGGTTCTGACTTATTGCAGCCATGGTCCTGGATTTCTCTAGATACCCCCAATTTATAATATTTTGTAATGTATGCATATTTATCCATATTTTTCAATTTGGGGTTTGAAAATGTGGCACTGTAACTTTGGAGGCCAGCCTCCCTGTTCATGGATTGGTGATTGAAGGTTTAGGCCATTGGTGGCGGATGCCTCAGTTTAATCCAGACACAACCTTGTTGGCTGTGAGTGAATGGGGAGGGAGGTGTGTGCGTGCGTTGTGGGAAGGGATGAGCAGGGTGATCCCCTTGAGCTGCCCACTGGAGGCTTCTGATCATCTCTTTACCTTTGGAGAACTGGAGGTTTAGGGATTGAAAAAGGGTTTACCATGTTCAGGAGACATTCTCTTAGATTTAATCTAAACAATTCAGAAAACACTTTTACAAAAAAGCTTTGCAAAGGGATTTGGTAACTATCTACAGCATTTTGATCTAAGTGCTATTGATGTAGTGTGGATTTATGGATTGCTTCTTATGTGGGCTTCTCTACAACTGGAACACTAGACTGTGTCTATCTCCTCTTAAATATCAGCTATTTCCTGTTTTGTTACAGTGACATTATGCTGGAATTATGTTCTAATCTAAGGCACCTTTGTTCTAGTATTATGTTTCTGTTATTCATAGGTTTATATCATTTAAACTATAGGCACACAGAAATAACCAGAAGTTATGATAAAATTTTGGCAATAGTCATTCCAATTACCAGACCTCAGAATTATTAGATTGATTTTTCAATACTATTTTAATAATAAAAGCCAGACAATTCGTTGGTTTTCTTTTCATAGCACATTATGTGCATATTTATAGTTATTTATATTACTTGATTTATATATTTACCAACTTATTAAATTTAAAAGATATTTCAAAGAAACCATTGTTATGCCAAAAGCACACATGAAAAGTACCTTTTAATTTTTAGGCTGCTCCCTCATGTGTAGCAATTTAATTTATTAATTGTCTTTCATTCATCTAAGCCTAGCTCTGTCCCCAACTCTGTCTAATTATCCAAGTAAAGTGCTTCCTCCTCCTCCCCCTTTCCCCATTCCTCTACTTCTCCCTTTCCTTCAGTGTGGAATAGGCAGAGTTATAGTTTATATTTCAGTTATTTGAAATTATACTTGAGATTAAATCTGGACCTATAGAACCATGATCAAATTGGAACAGTATGTAAGAAACTTGACTTGTCTGATTTGCCTGGTCTTCTTGATATTGTACAAACAGTGGGACTAGTATTTTCAGAATGGTGCTGCCATCAAGGTGATCTGTGGCCAATCAATGCCCAAATACGTGAGTCCTCTCCAATCAGGCGTGTATTATCTTCTACAACAATTACAATCTAACTTAATGTGTATAAATTTCGTATCTGAAAACAGGGAGTGGTAGTGGGATAACTAGAAATCCAGAATCAGTCAATCAGATTTATTAATGCCCAAGGAACATAGAGACATAAATTTACATTTCCCAGAGTGCTTTTTGTATCCTTGTTTTATAGCATTTATTTATCTGTCCATCCATCATCCATTCATCCACATCTATCCAACAATCCACTTAGCCATTCATTTAGTCAATATATGTTTATGCAAGATAGGTACTATGCTAGACTCTGGGGACACAGAGGTGAAAAACATGGTCCCTGCCCTCCAGGAGATAATAGTCTAGAAGCAGACACAGATAAGTGAGGCAATAATTTTCAAATGGTTTGAGAAGAGTTATGGTAGAGGAAAGTATGGAGTGTTCGGGAGCATGGGTGAGGGGTGAGGGGTGAGGGGTGTCTAATTCAGTTTAGGTGTCAAGGGTGAGTAGAAATTAGAGAAAGTGTCCCTGATCTGGAGGAGATGTTTTGGATGAGTCTTTAAATATGAAGAGGAGTTATCAGTATACTTTAGAGGTGAGTATAAGAGACGTACATTTGGGAGGAACTAGCAAGTGTGAGAGACTATGATATGTTTGAAGACCTGCATGTAATTCTGGACTAGAAAACAAGGGTGGGCTCAGGGTAGGAGTGGGAGGCGGAAAGGGTACAAGATGATCCTGGAGAGGAAAGCAGGGTGTGGAGAGCCTTGTAAACTAGGCTAAGAACTTTGGATTTTTTAAAGAGTGGGAACCATTGAGGGATTCAGTTTAGATTGCCCAGAGTAAATGCCAAAGAGAAGACATAGCTTGTGCAAATGCTTCCTCTCTTTATAGGTTTTTGAGCAGTCCTAGGTGTCTGAAGTCTAATGAAATTTAGTAATTAATTTACTTCAGTGATTCTGGTGGTACAACACTGCCACTGCCACTTTAGGCTCTAAGCAGGAATTGTAGTCAAGTTCATCATTCCTAAAATTTTTCTTATGCATCTCTGGACACAGCTTCTCCCACTACTCCCCAGCCCTGACAACCACTGATCTGTTCTCTATTGTTATGCCTTTTTCATTTTCATATAAATGAAAGCAGACAGTATGTAGCCTTTCAATCTGGCTTCTTTCGCTTAACGTAATGCATTAGAGACTCTTCCATATTATTGTGTTTATCAGTAGTACCTTCCTTTTTACTGTTGAATAGTATTCCATTAATTCTTTTATATCCTGTATACAAGTTCTTTATTAGATATAGCTTCTGCAAATTTTGTATGCATTATGTAGCTTATCTTTTCATTCTCTTAATAGTGTCTTTTGCAGAGCAGAAGTTTTTAATTTTGATAGTCAAATTTATCAATATTTTATTTTATGGATTATACTTTTGGAGTTGTATCTAAAATTTACCTCTGCACTTATGCAGAAAATCATGCGGATTTTCTCCTATGTTTTCTTCTAGATATTTTCATTCTCTTTTTATTCTCATTGACTTTTGAAAAACAGAAATTTTGAATTGTAATGAAGTCTAGTTTATCAAGGTTTTCCTTTTACGGGTCATGCTTTTGGCACTGTAGCTAAGAAATCTTTGCTTACCCCAAGATTGTTAAGAATTTTCTCCTCTGTTTTCTTCTAGGAATTGTATAGTTTTAGATTTTATATTTAGGACTATGATCCTATGATTTTGAGTTAATTTTTTTACATGGTTTGAGGTTCATTTTTTGTATATGGATATACAATTGTTCCAGCATCATGTGTTGAAACGACTACCCTTTCTCCAGTGAATTATCTTTGTACCTTTGTCAGAAATCAATTGGCTATGTATGTGCAAGTCTAGTTCTGGACTCTCTATTCTATTCCATTGATCTATGTGTTTATTCTTTTATCAACACCACACTGTTTTAGTCTCTGTGGCCTTATATGTGATAACTCTCCAACCAAGTAGTATGAGTCTCCCAACTCTGTTCTTATTTGTCAAAATTGCTTGGCTATTCTAGTCCTTTGCCTTTCATATAAATTTTAGCATCAGCTTGTCAGTATCTACAAAAAAGCTTGCTGGAAGTTTTGCTTGGGATTGCATTGAATCTATAGATCAATTTTGGGTGAAAAGACATCTTAATTTTGAATTTTCCAATCCATGAACACAATATATCTTTCCATATATTTACTTTGATTTCTTTCATCACTATTTCACAGTTTTCAGCGTACGATTCTGTATACATTCTGTTAGATTTATACCTATTTCATATTTTTTGGTGCTATTGTAAATGGTAATGGTTTTTAAATTTAAATTTCCAATTGTTTATTACTAGTATATAGAAATACAACTGATTTATGTATATAGACCTTGTGTTCTATGACATTGCTAAACTCACTTTTTAGTTCTAGTAGCTTTTTCCTTTTAGTTTTTTTTTTTTTTTTTGGTTGCAATTTCCTCGTAGGTAATCATGTCATTTGCAAATAAAGTTAAATTTATTTTTTTCCTTTAATGTCTGTATACTGTTTCCTTCCTCACTGCAGGACATCCAGTACAATGTTGAGTAGGAGTGGACATTCTTATCTTGTTCCAGATCTTGGAAAGTATTTGATCTTTTGCCATTAAATATGACGTTAGCTGTGGGTTTTTTATAAATGTTTTTCCTCAGGGCAAAAAAGTTCCCTTCTATTTCTACTTTGCTGAGAGTTTTTATCATGAATGTATGCTCAATTTTGTTAAATGCTTGTTTGCATATATTGAGATGATCATATGTTGAGATGATTAGGACTCTTTAGTCTGTTGATATGATGAATTACCTTGATTGGTTTTCCAGTGTTAACCCAGCCTGCATTCCCAGCATAAAACTCACTTGGAATTGCTATGGTATGAATGTTTGTGTTCCTTCAAAATCTAATCCCCAAGGTGATGGTATTTAGAGGTGGAGCCTTTAGGAGGAGATTAAGTCATGAGGGTGCTGCCCTCATGAATGGAATTAGTGTCCTTATAAAAGAGGCCTGAGGCACTCTGGGAGGCCGAGGTGGGTGGATTGCTTGAGCTCAGGATTTTGAGACCAGCCTAAGCAAGAGTGAGACCCAGTTTCCAAAAATAGGAAAAAAAAAAATCAGCCGGGCATTATGGTCCATGCCTGTAGTCCCAGCTACTAGGGAGGCTGAGGCAAGAGGATCGCTTGAGCCCAGGAGTTGGAGGTTGCAGTGAGCTACAGTGACACCACTGCACTCTACCCAGGGCGACAGAGCAAGGACTCTGTCTCAACAACAACAACAAAAAACAAGGCAACTGGACAATCCTCCTCACAAACCATCCCCCCTCCAAAAAAAAAGTGGCCTGACGGAGCTCGTTCACCTCTTCTGCTATGTGAGGATGCACCCACCATGTATGAGGAGTGGGCCCTCACCAGACACCAAATCTACTGGGGCCTTGGTCTTAGACTTCTTAACCTCCCGAACTGTGAGCAATAAATTCTGTTGTTTATAAATTACCCAGTCTAAGGTGTTTTATAGCAGTCCAAATAGACTAGACAGTAATCATGTGTTATCCTTGTTACACATTGCGAGATTTAATTTACAAATATTTTGTTGAGGATTTTTGCATCTATGTTCATGAGACATATTGGTCTATAGTTTTATATATTTTTTTCTTGTAATGTCTTTGCCTTTTGTAATGCTAGCCTCACACAATGAGTTTGGAGATATTCCCTCCTCTTTTACTTCCATAAGAGTTTGGGCAGAATTATTTATTCCCTAAATGTTTGGTAGGACTTATTATATCAGAGCAGAGTATACTTTTATCTTCCTATATTGTCTACTTTTCCTTTTGCCTTCCTTCCTTCCTTCTTCTTTCCTTCCCTCTTTCTTTCTTTTATTTTATTTTTGCAGGCCTGTTTACTTTTCTTCCTTTTGTTTTTCCACTGGATCATAGGATAAGAAAATTATGTGTCAGTGATTTTTAAATAATATTAACCATCCTTCCTTCAAACTTTGAGCTTAAATTTAAAAACAGAGTTTCATGAGAAATTCAACATACCTAATGGAGAGTTTGGTTAAGTATTAACTTGAACTGTGCCATTTAACCTTATTCTCTCAGATTTTTAATGTGCTAACAATTAAGAGAAAATTATTATTTTATGCAGCGTTTTGTTGTATCAGCCACAGTCATCATCTTCTTTGCTGTTTAAAGACCTAACAGTACTACCCATTTACTTGATGTACTGGAAAGGAAAGGGTTCAGGACACTCTTAACCAGGAGACTAAAATGGCCAATGTGCCAACAACTTTGCCTAGTGCCATCCCAGATGTTAAGGCAGTACGACTCTTTTGGGTCGGCACACTCAGGAAACCTACAGTAGACTACCCTACACAAATAAACAGGCAGGTGCCTTTGCATAAAATAATGTTATTCATTTATTGAGAAGGATTGGTGTGATATAAAGGTGATTAATTCATAGTAGGAAAGACAGCTTTGCTCTCTTATTCTCAGTGTGTAAAGCAAATCAGAGAGATTGACTACAAAGTTCCTCTTTATTTCCACTTGGCCATGTATCTATTTGAGATTTCAGAACACTATAAACAGTTTGCCAGTGGTATTTTCTGAATTTTAAAATGAGTATATATTTATTATGCTTTATATATAATTAAACAGAAAATCCTTAATAATTCAGATGCCATTTAAAAATTTTTTAATAAAAAATTAATTTGCCCCTTTCTTTTCATATTTTCTATATTGTATTTATTCTTTCCATGAGTTTTAACAGATAAACTCCCCCCTTGAAGCCAAAAGAAATGAATGTCTTATTCATTACATCTTCCTTGCTTTATTTGAAAGCAGTTTATTGTGCCAGCATTCCTCTGGCATGACTAATAAAGTTCTAAACTTATTTTTCATTGTTTCATAATAAAATAATCTAAAGTATTATATGGCATTTTTGCAAATTAGACATACTCTACTCAGTTTCTTCTTTAAAGATTTATCATGGTCCTTTACTGTTCAGTAATTCTACAAGCACGTGCATGTACCATAAACCACAATTATTTAGACATCAACTTTGGCAACCCTGTCATTTTGCTTGAAATTCCATTTTCATTTTCTTGAGATTATGGACATAATATCTCACTTTATTTATTAAGTATAACATTCTAGCACCTAGACGCTAGGCAGTGAGCAAGTTGAATTAAGGAAGAAAGATTCAAGTTTATTTCTGTATATCATAATGCATGAGAGTAAATAATTTTGTCTTACTTTAACAAGTATTCTGCTTTCATAATTGCCAAAGTTGTACAGTCATTTGGGAAACATGACTAAGGAGTTGGAATAAAAGTTCTTTGTGGAAAATTTGAAGTGATGACACAATATAAACCAAAGGAAAAAAGCTAAGAGGAGTTTTCTAATGGTCTCCAAGCATCTTTAATCATTCAACAAATATTTTGCCAAGTGCTGGGCACTGTTCTAGTTGCTGGGGATAAAACAGTGAGCACAAAGACAAGGCTCACTCAAGTCCTCATGGTAGAACCATCTGGAGAGAAGAGAGAATGAAAAAGGAACCAAATAAATAATTTCTATAGCCCATGAGGGCTTATTGTTTAGAATGATATCCAGCATCTTTCATCTTTGCTAGGGCCCAAATAAGAGAAAATGGGTTCTGCACCATGGGGTAGGAAAGGTGCACAGGGTTGCCCTAAGTGGGGAAGGGGGAGCTCAGAGAAGGTGAAATCTACTGCACCTGCTATGTGGCTGTCTAAGCTGGGTATGTTCCCACATACATAATCCCGTTTTACATTCACAACATCCCCTGTGAGTTAAGTTTTATGATCTCCATGTTATAGATAACTGAGAGGCTGAGTTACTTGCTTTAGATCACACACTCATTGCTGCAGAGCTGAGGCTGATTCTACATCTCTTGGACTCCACCTTCTGCACGATAGGGAAATGTGTATGGGAGTGAGGAAAGGACCAATGTATCCGTAGGCACCATAGGCACAATGCATAGGACCCACAGTGCTTTTGGGGTCCCTGGAAATGTTTTAATTTCTTTTAAAATCAAAAGAGAAAAAATTTTTAGGTAGAAGAAAACGTTTTAGTATATAATATTAATATATTCATCTTTGTACCATCTAAGTGGTATCGAAACTGCATGGGGTTTGGCCTAGGTCCAGTTGCTCACCATACAAAGATCCAATTATTAAGGCAATGAGGATGCCAAGGAAGAAAGGAATTTTTTATTACCAAAGGGATCTGTCAAGGAAACTGGGAACCGGGTCTCAAGTCTGTCTCCCTGACTAATGGTGATCATGGGCTTTTTAAGGAGGGGCCACTGTGTGTTGCAGTAGGTCGTGGTGTAACTAACAAGGCGCCATGTGCATTGGGGGCAGGTTTTGAGGGATGGTGAGTCATGGCATCAGGAAGTCTGCGTGAAGGCCTTCAGAATCTCTACTCCTTTGTCTTTCAGAAATTCTGTCATTTCTGGGAAACAACTCAGAAAGGTCATTAAACCCTACTGGCCTGAGAATCTAAAATATGAGAGGGACAGGATTAAAAAAAACATACAGGGGTCATTGAAATTTGTTCATAGAGCCTGTTACATAAGTTGTAAGATATAACCAAAATTTTTTTCTTTTAATTGAAGAAGGAACCTTGCAAAGGAAAATGCTTTTGGCCGAGGAGAGTCAAAATGCCACCCTGGGGTTACTGGAGTGGGGCTTCCTGCTAGAAGTGGATAGACTGTCTCAGGGAAACAGAATGCTTGTGTAAGGAAAGTGCAAACATACTGGCTAGGGAACCAGGAGAGGAACTAGGGAATAGAAAAGCTCTCATTTTCCTTTTATTTTATCTTGTACATATATACCTAATCTTAAATCCTTTCTGAAGCATAATGAGTCAAGGGAGCATAATGGGTCAATGGGTCATGATGCATTTTGGACAGATTTCCATCACAGTGGTTAAACAGTTTAACATCTAATATTTAATGGGAATTTTTATTTCTCTGGACATCTCAGTGATGTATTTCTCACAATTTGTTGGAAAAAAAAGAGACTTCATGTTACAGATTAAAGAAGACTAAAAAGGCGTGACAACTAAATGGGATGCATTAACCTGACCTACCCATATTCTGGACTAGAAAAAAAATTTGTTTCATAGGACATTTGAGGACAGTTGGCAAAATTTAACTATTAGACAGTAGTATTTTATCCATATTAAATCTCCCAATTTAGACAATTGTGCTGTGGTTGTGTAAGGGAATGGAAAAATATTCTTGTTCTTAAAAAAATACAGTAAGTCCTCACTTAACATCGTCGATAGGTTCTTGGAAATGGGGACTTTAGGCAAAATGACTTATAATGAAACCAATTTTACTATAGGCTAATTGATATAAACAAGAATTAAGTTCCTATGCCATATTTCTGGTCACGAAAACATCACCAAACTTCTAAATAAAGACCCCCAAACACTTCTAATATTAAACATTGAGACGTGAACTATATATATATTTAAGAAATATTAATAAAAACAAGTATGATAATTATTTACCCAATTATTCCAGTTCAGGGTCAAGGGTGGCCGGAGCCTACCCCAGCAACTCAGGGCCAAGGTGGGAACCCACCCTGCACAGGATGCCATTCCATCTCAGGACACATGCACACAAACACCCACAGTCACTCAGACTGGGACCATTTAGAACATGCCAATGAATTTAACATGCACAGCTTTTGGATGTGGGAGGAAATCAGAGAACCCAGAGAAAACCCATGCAGACATGGGGAGAATGTGCAAACTCTAGTGGCCCAGACCAAGATTCGATTTTTTTTCTCAACGTTATAACGAAATGACGTAATTTGAGGACTTGCTGTTCACACTAAAATATTTAGGGGTCAAAAGGCATGATGTCTACAACTTCTTTGTAAATGGATCAGAAAATATATATATAGATATAAAGAGGAAATAATAAGGTAAATATGGCAAAATGTTAACTGATGAATCTTAGTAAGAGGTTTATGGGCATTCTTTGAACTATTCTTGCAACTTTTCTGTAAATGTGATATATTTCAAACTAAAAAGTTAAAAAAAAAGAGACCATTCAAAATTAATTCAGTGAGTATTGCTGAAATAAGTCCCAGTGAAGATAACACTGATGCACTAATTCTACAGATGTTCAACCATCTAAACCTGTGCTGAGGGAATTGATTTTGCATTAGTAGAAACCACAGATATTGAATAAACAAATTAGCTCGTGTGAACATGTCTGCACTTGTAGGTTATCATTGTTTACAGGGTTTTCCTAATAAAAATCATCAAAAAAATTAAGTTACAGCCACAGGACTGAATAACTGAAAAACTGATTTTTACAGCTGACTTGCAGCATAAGTTTATACAAATCTTTGAATTGTGCTTATTCTCATTGATAAAATTCATTAATAATTCATTGATATTAATGCTTGGGCATTATTCCACAGCAGGCATGAAATATGTTTTCGAGTGAATACTGTATTCTCTTACTGAACTATGCTAGCCTAGGTTTCCTCCAAAATAGAACCTGAGATAAGGGCTTGCATGCAAGTAGTTGAGTTTGGAAAGTGATTGCAAGGAACAGGAGAGAAGCGCTGGGAAGAGTAAAATAGGGAAGGATGAAAGTAAACCCAATGAGGCATTATTAAGCCCAACACCACTGTGGTATCTAGTACTTGATCCCACCAGGGAACTTTTGTGAAGCCATAGAACGCACCACAGAATTCTCTTCCCAAGGGATGGGAGAGGGAGTATTTATCCACAATCTCCCACCCCTTTGGCCAAGGGTTGCCCCATGAGGTGTTAACTCTCTCACACTTTGACGACTTTGCTCTAGTGTCAGAATGGCCGAGTGGATTCCTGTGGCCCATGGCAGCACAGGAGCCCTGGGACAGAAGGGTTCAGTTGAGGTGAGGTGCTATCAGGTTACACTGTGCACAGCTGATTGCCATAGCAATGGCTGGAGTTAAAAGTTGGACCATGGAAAATGTGAAGGGTAGCACAAAACAAGATGCATCTGTGTATCAAGGAGTCAGTACCTGCACATGAAGTGATTTGACACAAGTTCAAAAGTATGACATATTGTGAAAATTGCATTAAATTTGTTTTTTATAAAATTTGTCCATCACATACTCTTATGATAATAATAATTAATTATGCAATTTTTATTGTATGGCAAACACTGCACTAAGCATCATTATTGTTCTTTCATTTAATTCTCAAAACAACCCTGAGTGGTAGCCATATATAAGTGGTTTTCAGCCAGAGGTGATTGCCCTCCAGGGGACATTTGGCCACGTCTAGAAACATTTTTAGCTGTCACAATTAGAGTGGGTGTTACTGGCATCTAGTGAGTACGGGTCAGAGATACTGCTAAACATCCTACAATGCATAGGGCAGTCCCCCACAATAGAGAATTCTCCAGCCCAAAATGTAAACAGTGCTGAGGTTGAGAAATCCTGGCCCGTCTTCATCCCCATTCTATAGTTAAAGAAACTGAGGCTAAATGAGATTAAGTAAATTTCCTTGGGTCAGAAAGCTAGTGAGCAATGGAGTTGGGATGCAAACTCTGGTTTGTCCGACTCTAAAGCCCTTGCATATTACAACCACACTGTATCGCTCCTCCACTACAAGGAAAAGAGAAGTGCATTTAAAAAGTCATATGTGGAGGGCACAATGTGACTAATTATTTGTACGTCAATTATTATAGCAATCATGGCAGAGAGTTGAAAAATGCAGATAATGATTGGAAATCGTTGATATTTCTGATTTTATAACATATCAGTATTTAGAAAATGGAAAGGATTTGACTGAAGTCACTTACATGTATTCTCAGCCTTTCTTGTCACTCTGTCATGCTATCACATGAATGCAGTCACATGGAAAGGAATGTAGTACAGGAGGTGGTAAATTTAGAAAACATGGGATAAAAATTCTTCTTACATTCAGAATAAAAGCACAGATTTTCAAAACTAGATTCGTCATCCAGATTTTGTTTTCCACTTGTCCCTCATTTTTAACAAAGCAGTTTATGATCACCCACAACTTTCAGACTTACTCATTTTCGAAGAAATGTAATATTAATCATTAGGGTGGCTTCGCTGAACCAAGTGCAAGGCTGACCATTTCTGCCCAAGGCTATCATTACCTGTTGCACTTGCCAGCAGTCAGGGTTAATGGCTTCCCAAGGGAACATGATAAAAGGGTATTCTGATGCAGAATAAACAGAAGGCAGAGCATGACATAATACACAGGATTTGGGCTTTTTTCCTCCACTAAGGACTATATCTAAAGTAAGGCAGATCACCTGCTTGGAGGGAGGGGAATTTGGAGAAGAGTGCTTCTACTGTGGGCTTTACAGGTAAACAGACTTGAATTGGAATCCCAGCTCTGCCACAAAAGCTGTACACCTTGAGCGAGACAGTTTTTTTAAGCTTCAATTTCCTCATCTATAAAACTGAAGTGATAATGTCTTCCACAAAGCCTGGCATACTGTAGGTATTCAGTAAACATTAGCAATCATATTTATTTAATTTTAGGGACTCAAGTACAGAAAGTTGAATTAATCATATTCTTTCATTAATTGTATGTGATTTTCATGAATCTGTGTGAGTACTGAACTCTGATCTTTTTCTTTTGCCCAAATTCCTTTCTAAGGGGGCCTAGTGAGTCACACCTACAAATGATAAAATCTCAGTAAACAGGTTTTTATGATGAGGTTTTCTTCCCTACCTGATTCTGGTATAGCATCACATGAAAGAAGACCCTTATATTAACTCAAACATTCCTTTCCACTGATTCCTGGTCTTTGGAGAAAGCCTAACTCTTTCAGCCAATTGTCAGCTAAAAAAAACCCACCTGTAACCTGTAAGTCCCTGCTTCGAGATGGCCCACATTTTCAGGCCAAGCCAATGTAAGCCTCCCATGTATTGATTTATGACTTTACCTGTATTCCCTATCTCCCTAAAATGAATAAAACCAAACTGTAACCCAACCACAGCGAGTCCACTTGCTGAAGGCTTCTTGAGTGTGGCTCTGAGTCATGGTCCTCAAATCTGACTCAGAATAAACCTCTTTAAAATTATTTTACAGAGTTTGGCTTCTTTTCTGTTGACACATGCAAGTTCTATATTGTATTGTATTGTCTTTTGCTTTCTTTTTCTCTGTCCCCGCTCACATTTCTGTTCTCTTCCCTTATATAGGTGTTCAATCTATTGTGTCTGTTGTATATTCTTGGATATACCGGTATATGTTTACTTGAAAAATTAGTTAATATCCATATATGAGCATCTTTAATGTTTTGAAAATTAAACGTGATATTTTGCCATAGCATAGATCTCTTTTTGTTTTTACTTTTCCTTCATTCAACACAATGTATTTAAGATCTATTCATGTTGCTGAATGTATCTCTAGTCATTATTCCTGAATATTAGTTAGCTTAGTATTCCACTCTATATGTCTACCACCTTTTACCTACCCATTGCCCCTTCTGATGGACACAGAGGCTGCCTCCAACTACCTGCCTCCCCAAATAACACTTTGATGAACAGCCTGTAGGTGTGTCCTTATAACGTCAGCACAAGCTTTTCAATAGCTCCAAAGTAGCATTTAATAAGGTTCTATGCACATTTATGATTATAATAATCTTTGAAAACTAGGAATAGAAGGAAGCTTCCTTAAAATGCTAAAGGCTATAAACCAGATATTTAGAGCAAACATCAAACAAAATGGAGACATTTCAGAGATCGACCCTTTAAAATCAGGAAGAAAACAAGAATTCCAACTATCATAGTAACCTTCAATATTGTACTGAAAAACTTGACCAACATGGTAAGAAAAACAAATAAGAAGAATAAGAATAAGAAGGAATGAGACAAAATCATCATTTGCAGATGATATGATTATCTATATACAAATTCAATGAAAAAAGACAAGATATAAGAACCAAGGGGTTCAGCGAGCTTGACAAACAATATCAACTTTACAAAAACCAATATCATGTGTGTATACTAATAATTACCAATTACTAGTAACTACCAACTATGAAATATAATGAAAACAAGATACAGTTCATAATAGTAACAAAAACTATAAAATTTTCAAAAATTAACTTAAACAACACATGAGACTTTTATAAAAAACATTTAAAACTCTATTAAAGGATACAAAGAGAAACTTGAATAAATGGAAAAATCTAACATTGTAAAGATGAAAGTTCTTTCCAAATCGATTTATATGTTCAATACAATGCTATTGAAATTTAAGGAGGATTTTTAAAGAAACTTGACAGACTTATTTTAAAATTTATATAGAAGAATAAAGTTTGTGACTATATACATCAACTGGAAAAAAAATCAAAGAATACAGACTTGTCCCACCAGATTTTATGAATAATACAAGGAAATAATAATAAAAACTGGCAAAGTCTTAGTGTAGAAAACACATGCATAAGGAGCTTAGAAATGGAAGGCACATCCCCAATGTTGGAAGTGGGGGAAAAACAAAAAGAAAAGTAGAAATGGAAGGCACAGACCTGATAAATGTATACATGGGAGTCTGACATTTGCTGGAGGTGGCTCCACAAACCATTAGAGAAAGTATATACTATTTAACAGACGATGCTAAGGAAAAATAGCTCACTATATGGAGATAAAATTGGACCCCCATCTCACACTATATACATACCTACATATGTATTTTGTGTGTGTAAATTCCTGAAGTATAGAAGATATTTAATATGAACAGTAAACTTAGAAAGTTTATAAGAGAAAATGTCATATAATGTCCTTGTCCTTGTAAACTTAGGGCAGGGAAAATTTTCTTTTAAAAAGACCCAAAAAGCCTAAACCATAAAACTAAAAAATTGCTGGACTTGAGGACATCAAATTTTAGGATTTTGGTTAGATAAAGCACTTCATAGTCAAATTAACAAGTGATAGATTGGAAGTGGATATTCACAATATTTAAGGAAAAAAGGTTTCTTCCAAATCACAAAGAAAAAGATAAGAACCTCAATTTTTAAAATGGGCAATGGATGTAAACAGGCAATTCACAGAATGGAAAACTCCAAAACTATAATATACATATACATATATATATATATATATATATGAATGAACGAATGAAGAGGTGCTTACCCACACTAGTAAGCAGAAAATAACAAACTGAAAAAATAAGTTTGATGCCACCCGACATATATAAGATTGACAAAACCTAGAAAGTTGAATAATGCCAAATTTGGGGGGTGGGGGTGGTTGGAAGAAAAGGGTCACGTGCCTGGGCCACGTGCTCCCCCCCGCCCCCCAGCGCGCCCCCCTCCGCCCACGCAAGCCTGGGCGTTGTTTCCAGCCCAGGCACAGACACTGGGAGGCTGGCCGCCCACCGCTTCCCCGTCACAGCCTCGCCGTCACCCCCTCGCCATCTGTAGCCAAAGAAAAAATAGCCTAATTGAGACTTTGCAGCTACTGCAGCCATTCTGGCTCACGGGGAACATGAGCGGACGGGCGCGCGTGAGGGCGCGAGGCATCGCCCGCAGCCCCAGTGCCGCGGAAGTGGGGCGCACCCCGGTCTCGCCATCGGTGTGTAGAATGCTTAGCAGCCGTGGTTTCATTCTCTCCTGCCTCTTTCTCCCGCCTGGACAGTGCCTTCCTCTGCATGTATATCCTCCTCTCTGTTTTAGGAAGTGTAGTGCATTATCTTTTCTCTCAACTTTGAGTCTTTCCAAGGTTTCTCGTATTTTTTCCTTCTAGGGATCTTATCTGAGTAAGATGTTAATGTAGGTAGTAAAGAGGAGTAGGTAGTAGGAGTAGGTAATGTAGGTAGTAGCTAGTAAAGAGGAGTGGAGATTGCAGGCAAGTGTGTCATTCTCTTCTACTTTCCGAGTTTTAATTACTTGATTTAGTTTTAAATTGCCTGGTAAAAAGTGATGTACCTCCATGCCATATATGGCATATAATCGAATGCAATTTGTCTCGCTAATTAGTATATAAAAATAAGCAGTCTCAAACACAGATCTGGTTTAGAGACTACTACTGTTTCGTGAGCAACTACTAGGGGTAGGAATCCTTGCTGTACTCAAGCAACTAGAGAGTTGACCTGCAAATTATCAACTTTGGAGTGAAGTTACAACAACGTATTTTTGGAATTTGGTGCAATCTCTTAGACCAAAAAGTATTCAAATGAGTAGTTTGTGGTCATGCCTTGATTCTCATGAAGGGGTCTTCTCTTGACATTATTCATTTTTTAGCAGTCCAAGATGTAGTAACTTCTTGAATGCAGAGAAGTAGTTATTGTGAAGAGAGAAAGTGTTAATGGTTCTCTCTGCCTATTTTGTGAACTATTTTTGGCCCAGTTGATTCAGGGAGTGTCATCACCTGAGCTGGTGACCCAGGTCCTCTGGGCTCATTTTACTGTCATGTCCATGAGCTATGGAAGCTTGAGGTCCATGTGCATCTGTGCCATGTTCTTTCTGATGAGCTTCCTGAGCACAGGGATCACATCTCTTTACACCTCCAGGGTCTATCTGGCTTACAGTCGGTACTAAAATCAAAGTTTGGTGAGTGGAGAAAACTATAGCTTGTCCTTATTCTTTTTTCCAGACTGGGCACTTTCTTCTCATTGCTCAAGGGTTTTACCTGTTAACATTTTATTTTTCCAGTTCATGGTAATCTAATGACATGGTACTGTTCTTGTGATAACTTTTTGGTGTGTGAATTACCATCTTAAATCTGAACAAAATTTTTTTTTGCCCAATTTAGCCCACATCTGTTGCTCTTAGTGACAATGAAGCATCCCCTAGCAGTGGCTTCGTGGAAACAAGCCAGATTTCACCAAACTGTAAGTGCAACCCAGTCTGCTCCATTTAGTTGCGTTCAGTCTGAAAGGAACAGGAGGGACACCACTGTGCCTTACAGTGGCAGGCTCACTTCTTGAGCATCTCGGTTTCCTTTTTGTAAAGAATCCCCATTTGTCATGTTCCTTTGGGACTCTCTGACACAGAGTCAGTTGCTAAATTTCCTGACAATGCTTGGTAGGAATGGCAATTCACAGACATTAGGAAGCCAGTTTTCTGATTCTTTCTGTTCACGGAAGAATTTTGAAAAAATATTTTAGAAATCTTTATAATATATAAATACCAGTGTCATCGCCTTGCAGGGACGGTAGAAACCTGGCATGCATACTCTCTTCTTCTTTCCTACCTGTGGTAGACATCACCATTTGATGGTAGCTCTCTTCACCGCAAAGCCGGGTTTGGTCTCAGGATACTTGTCAACATGCTGCTCCAAGTAGCCATTATCACACAGTGCGGGTTGGCATGCCCAATGTATTAGTTTGCTGGGCTGCCATATCAAGGTAGCACATACTAAGTAGCTTAAATAAGAGAAATTTATTTTCTCACAATCCTGAAGGCTTAAAATCTGAGATAAAGTGTCCGCAGGGTTGGTTTCTTCTGAGGCCTCTTGGCTTGGCTTTTATAGCCATCTTCTCCCTGTGTTCACATAATCTTTCCTCTGTGCATTTCTGTGTCCTGATTCCTCTTCTTATGACATCAGTCACATTGATTAGGGACCACCCTAATAACCCTCACTTTAACTTAATCACCTCTTTAAACACCCTCTCTCTAAATAAGGTCACATTCTGAGGTACTGGGGGTTAGGACTTCAACATAGGAATTTGGGGAGGGGGGCACAATTTAGCCAATAACCCCGATGAAACCTGTTAGCCATCTCCCATGTTCTGATTATAAGGCTAAGTGATTGATTTCTAATAAATGTGTGAGCACTTAGGTTCTCCCAGACTTTGAGGGTCTGGATCCTTCACCCATCTCATGACTGGCTCTCCTGTTCCTAACTGGGGGTTTTCCAGCCCTACTTAAGTGCCAAAAAGTCAGCATCTCCTGTACTCATTTAAACAAGAAGTACTCATTTGGAAACTGATTTTAATTTCATATTTTCTAGAAGCTAACAGTAAATAATATGCTCCAAGGTGAAACACTGGCTTTCATTCTCGTGGGGAATGATCTAGACTACAAACTGATGGCAATGTTCTGGGCAATTTCTGTTTTTTTCATTGGGAAAGGTGAAAGATTCAGCCTCTTTCTGTGCAGAAGTTAGTGTAGACAGAAGTTAGTCTGTGACTTTTCAGAGTGTTACACAAGAACTAATAGAGGGAGAGCTGCCTTCCATAAACTGGTGTGGAGTGGGGCATAGGGAGATAAGGCTTCCTCCTTAACCAAGAAGAGAAAGTCTACAATATTACGAGTGAGGACTAACTCAAGATCTGCTATTTCTAACAAAACATTTAATGCTTCCTTCACAATTTCCAATCTTTAGGCTGAAAACTTCTGTATAGTCATGAATGTTTTCACAATGTGGGCACGTTTTATTAAAACCCCAAGTTTTAATTGTAGATGCATTTTTGTTATAGTGGTTGTAAACAACATCATCAGAATGCAATATGAGATATTACTGTGTTCTCTTCATGTTTTAGGTAAAGATGGTATATCTTCTGGTAATGTTGGAAGTACCTTCATGGAAAGAGGTGTGACCATCAATCGGAACTTCATGGATTTGGATATCTGTACCAGAGGGAAATTGGCACATGTGAGAGATTGTAAAACAGGTATCCAGTCTTCATGTTAACTACTTTCTTAATGTTACTAAATCTTGCTTAAGGAATTTCAATTTCTAGGTCTAAAATAAACAAGTTCATATATTCACTTAGCAAATATTTATTGAACATCCACTATGTTCAAGGCATTGTTAGACACTTTCCGCTTTTTTGCATTAATCTTCTCTTTTATTAATAGAAATAATTGTATCTTCCCCAGAACTACAGTCACTTTTGGAAAAGATTTTCTCCTTACACCTGGGGTGGGAATTAAAAAGATGCTTCTTCTCTTTCCCAACCTTTAACCTATGTGGGACTTCAGCTGTAGAGAGAAAGACACAATCTATTTGGGGAATTCTTTACCCAGATTCCAGGTTCACGTTTAAAATTGAGTGCACAATTGTAGGTATATTTTTTTTCAGGGAAGTAGGTCTATTGTTTTCATTGGATCCTCAAAAGGCTTCATGATTCCCTCTCAAAAGTTAAGACTCAGTGATGTAGATCAGTGTTTTTCAAACTTTTTAAAAACCAGGCAGCAGAATAAGAAATCAATATATTATTATGCAGCATACACACACTGTACACACACAGTCAAAGCAAAAGTTTTGTGAAACAGTGCTTACCTTTACTACATGCCAGGCACTCTGTTCCATTCTGTTGTATTCTGGTCTTTTCATTAAACATGTGATTCACTTCACTTAGTTTCATAACTGCAGCAATAACGGGGCCCACCTGCAATTTGAAAACACTAATGTAGATGATCTTGAAAGGTCTTTCCAGCCCTGACATTCTAGGTTGACTTCTTTTTGTCCGTTTATATGAGCAGCTAAAATATGTTGCCATTTCCTCAGTATTTGGGAGAACAAAAGAAAACTTTTACTTAAGTAAAATAGCACAATGACATCTTGTTCCTACCAGAGGTATACCCCAGGTGGAAGCTGAGGAAATAGTAAGGCACACATGATACCTCTCCTTCCTCACCACTTCAGGGGCTCATGTTTCCGCTTCCTCCATGAGAAAAGCAAAATAGTGCCTATGTGATATCATTCTTTTCTATAAGATAAAACTGGGTGATTCCCTGTAAGGAGAAGGGAGAAGTACCTCCCTTTTGCCCTCCTAGAGTCTGCCCTGGAGGGAGCTTATGTCATCCTGAGCACTAGCTGAGTATATTCTAACCATCTCTGATTTTGTCCTGTGGACTTTTAAAATGTGAATAAAAATTTCTGTAGGGGGCTGGAGTTCCCGGAAGCACACATGGCCTCCATGTGCCTGCAGAAAATAGAAGTCCAGAGGCCCAGTCTGTTTTCATGCAGGAAAGATGCAATTCCTTCCTCTCTCCGCAGCTCTCTCCCCAATCTCTGAGGGTTCTGGGATGGTACAGTGGTCTAACCACTGATTGAACTTTTTCAGAATTTTTAGAAGTATGATTAACTTTTGATTATCTGGATTTGCCAGAGGCTGGGGGTTGTATTCATGGTAAAACCTGGACAGTCTCTTTTTTTTTTTTTTTTTTGAGAGAAAGTCTCACTCTGTTGCCCCAGCTAGAGTGCAGTGGTGTCATCATAACTCACTGCAACCCCAGACTCCTGGGCTCAAGTGATCCTCTTACCTCTGCCTCCTGAGTAGCTGGGACTGCAGGCACCCGCCACCATGCCCAGCTAATTTTTCTATTTTTTTGTAGAGACAGAGTCTTGCTCTTGCTCAGGCTGGTCTCGAACTTCTGAGCTTAAGTGATGCTCCCGCCTTGGCCTCCCAGAGTGCTAGGATTACAGGCTTGAGCCACTGCGCCTGGCTTGGACAGTTTCTTTATAATGTGAGAGCAGCATAATTTCAGAGCAGCATCTGGAATATTACTCCAACTAGCAGATTTGAATTGCAGAGAATGAGAGTTGGAAGGCAGACTTTGAAAGGAGTCCTGGGTTAGTTGAGTTCCGATGCTTCTCTTCTCCCGAGGACAGGAATGTCAGTGTCTGCTCTTATGTTCTTATGAGGCCTGCTTCACACATGATCCTGGCTTAACTCCCAACAGTGTTATCAGGCTGCAAGTTTTAGAGTGTATCTTATGTCGCTGAGCTAAAATCTTTGCTTTACAGCAACTACTCAACATATGCCAATAAGTTTTTAAAATGATGTGAGTAATATTAACATGGTATGATTTTTTTTTGGTAAAAAATTTGTTTTTTATTTGTCTTCCTCAGGTTCTAGTGGAATACCTGTGAAACTGGTTACAAATCTCTTTAGTTTAGATTTGCCCCAGGACTGGCAGCTATACCAGTACCATGTGACATATATTCCAGATTTAGCATCCAGAAGGCTGAGAATTGCTTTGCTTTATAGTCACAGTGAATTTTCCAACAAAGCAAAAGCATTCGATGGTGCCATCCTTTTTCTCTCACAAAAGCTAGAAGAAAAGGTATAGTATCGTTAATTTTTCACTATGTGCTTGTGAATATATACACATATATATACTTGTGTATTTAAAAGATTAGTTGATTTTCGTGATAGTTGGAACAAGTGTTTGACTCACTGCTTTCCTCTTTCCTATTCCCTTGCCTGAGAGCTAAAAGACTTCCTAATTAAGACTTCACCAGTAATTGCTTTCTAAATTAAGGAGCTGATGGTCTGGTATTTTAAAAATAAGAACCATAAGTGTCCTTGAAATAGGCATCTTTTAAAAACTTTTCCTCAAATAGGCAAGACTTTAAGAAACACCATTTAGCCTATGGCTTCAAAGCTTTAAATTTATTCTGCTTTTTTTGCTCCCACTGTATATCTGTGTATCCAAAGGATTTTGCATCAATCTCTGATTCTAGAACTGTCGTTTCTTTCATGACTTGCTCCATCATATGAAATATAAGTTATTGATATCAATTTTAAAAGTATTTTTTAAATGTGACCATTGGAAATGGCAATTGGATGTTTCATATTCCTTTATCCATTGTCTTTACACTTTCAATATTTTCAATCTTGAAATAAAGATATTGGTATTGATGTTTTTATCATATGTTTTGTTTTAAAACAATATTAAAATTTCTACAAGAAAAAAACCCATTATCTTTAAGAAAAATTAAAACAGAGCATTGGGTTAAAACTTTATGCTTCTATCCCTTGGGAAACTTAGTCCTTTCATTCAACATTTTGAACAGTATGATACCAATAGTATAGATTTAAATTTTTAGACTCTAGGCAAGTCTTTGTGAAATTCCTAAGGAAATGTGTTTCTTAGCACTCTTGGGGCCTTATTCTTTCATGAGACCCTGAGATTTGTAGGGAACTACTTGAGTGATGATTTCATCTGGATATGGAACTTTAAAATCATACCATATGGCTAAATTTAATGGCTTAGAAAATCTGGATCTGTAATTTTAGAAACGTGTTTTTATTCACCGTAAGTCCTTATTGATCCTTCAATATTTTATCCTGTGACCAGATGTGGATAGCATGCTGATACAGCTTCTCATACTGGATGTATGTAAGTGTATTGTTATCGTTAAAGATCATCTTGTTTTGTGGATACATTTGTAGCAATAGTTTAGAAATTTAGATATGTTAAAATTATTGTATACCACCCTTGAATGGTCCATCGTACTTCAATTGTGCCTATCCAGAATGGAGAAATTTCACTATACCGATGGTAGGAGTAAGTTACTACTACTCATTTCTCATCCAAAACGAGCGTGTAATATGTGTCAAACACCTTTTGGGTGCTGGGGATGGAGTCTAATGAGGAGGCAGGTGAGAAAATAGGCTGTAGAAACGTGGTTGGGGCAAAATACATCAATGCTTGTTAATTAACAGACTCCTAATTCCTTACCCTTTTGAAAAAATCTCTGATCACTGATTGATATTTATTGACTGATTTGTGCATTCTTTTATTTCAAAAGCCTATGCTAAGTTCTGTCTGGTCCAAGAAGCTTTTTAGTTGGGGACTCGTTATAGAAACCCACTTACATTGCTAGAACATTGTTCCAGGTTATAAGAACCCGACGATTTCTCTGGACCTTTCAAAACTGTATGAAATCAGATTTTCTGTCTATTCTAACTTCTACCACTTTCTCCTCGCTGTCCCCACGTTTCCTTTCCCTCTTCCCTGTCACCTCGCTGTCACTGTCCTTCTCTCTGCTCTGCTCTTCTACATTATGAATAAACTTTTGAGGCACTGTCCTCTGGAATCCGTGAACTTGGAATGGGCAGGGTAGCCCACTAGTAGGCTTCTGGGCATCCATGAACCCCCTGAAAATGGGTACATTATGTACACTGTTGTGGTATATACATGTGTAAAATTTTCTTGGGAGAATGTCTGTAACTTTTATCAGACTCTCAAAGTAATTCAGGGCTCATCTCCCTCCTACCCCAAAAAAGGTCAAGAACCACTGCTCTGGAATTTTCTTTGAATCAAATCTTTGAACCATGAGTCTGGGTTTGATTCTCCCTTAACAAGTTAGAGAGTAGAGAGTTGTGTTGCTTTTTTAGGATTAACAAGGTACAGAGGGGGAAAAACCCTGCAAACATAATGTAACAATTCGATTATTACTCATATACTAACACCTGCAGTTTTGTTTTTGTTAATGCATATAAATCGTGATGGCTTTATAATGTCTACATTCTGCACACTTGGGGATAATTTATAGTGTGACTATTAAGTACCTCTTTTCCCAGATCACAGAATTGTCAAGTGAAACTCAAAGAGGTGAGACTGTGAAGATGACTATCACTCTGACGAGGGAGCTGCCATCAAGTTCTCCCGTGTGCATCCAGGTCTTCAATATCATCTTCAGAAAGTAAGGCACTTGCAATGTGAATTTGCTATGAGCTAATGATACCTTTCACCGTAGAGCCTGGGTGTTAAAATAGCAACCATTTTGTAAGCAATGTGCCAGCAACAATGTCATCGTTAGGGCAGTTTCTCAACGTACTTTCATGATAATGTGTAACACAATCCATCACCGCCTCTCAGTGGCACTAACGTTATTGTCCAGCATTATCCAAGCTGGGACAGAGACATACTTACCACGTCTCATTGGTAGCAGGGAAGGTGCCTTTTTCCTTTTTCCTTTTCTTCTTTTTTTATGCCTCCTCCCACCCCTTACCCCCACACTTTAAAAAGTTCACTATGTTTGACTTAGCAAGCCGAAGAATTTGTTTTTCTCCTGGCTGATTGATTTGGGATGTAAAAGACCATCACCATCTGCTTTCTGCCGTGGCTCCGCCCTCAGTCCTTTCCCTTCCCCGCAGGTACATGGCTGTAAGTAGGCCTTTCAGTGTTCTCAGACTGGTCCGAAGATCACGTGCTCCAAAGTCATCTTGAGGGTGGAGTGGAACTCCATAAAATGCAGATTCCCTGGCCCCTCACTGAACCTAGTTAGTAAACAGAATTTCACAGGCAGGGCCTGAAAATCCACGTTTAGGATACACTAAAGCTCGAGAACCCCTATTTTGCATGCTGCTAGTGTGGATCATTAGGATGATCTACTCAAAAACTTTACAGGCCAGCCCTTTGCTCAACAGTGGCTTCTGGAGAGGGTGAGGACGGGGAAGTTTGGGGATTTGCTGAGTAGTTGGGGCACGTAAAGGAACTTCTCCCACACAGACGTACTGTTTCCTAATTCTAGTCGGATGCCTTGTTCAAGTGCTGTGTAACAGCTCTTCAGAAGCCAGTCTTGCCTGTGCCCTTCTGACAGGCAACTCTGCTAAGCCGGCTGGCATTCGGAAGATGCTTTTCAGCGCAAAGCTCTTTCACTTGTGTTTTATCTTACTTGATCCTCCCTGGAGCACCCTGAGGCAGATACTGTCAAAATCCCCATTTTACAGGTAAGGAGGATGAGGCTCAGGGACATTTGGTAGCCGAAATTACAGTTAGGACCCCTGTTTTCTGACTCAAAACTTTCCCCCTTGCACTGGGCACCTGCAAGTTAGTGATGTCTCAGATTCTTGAGGTGGCCAAGACCAGTTCCTGCAGAGGCAGTCGTGATTACGTGGCCACACTTGGGAGCCTGCCCAGCTTCGCTAGGAACAGACTCCTCCTCTCAAAATAGGGAAGTGTCCGAAAGAGCCTTCAGACATGGCTTGCCTCACCCCATCCAGGCTCACCAGAATATTACAACCATGGTCATAAGTGGTAATTGACCACATATTTATTATTGCAGTTAAGCTCAGACAGATAAAAATAATTTCAGTTGTATTATTCTCAAATATGAAGAAGTGGTAGGTCTTATGTAGACACTCATATGTATATTTAGTACCTAAACCTTCCAGTGCTATGAGAATGACAGTTCTGTACTTTCTATATATTCTTATGTCCAGCAAGGGTACAAACTTAGAATTACACTGTTGTTGACTGATATTTACCAAAAATTCCAAAAAATATACTTGCAGGATCTTAAAAAAGTTGTCCATGTACCAAATTGGACGGAACTTCTATAATCCCTCAGAGCCAGTGGAAATTCCCCAGCACAAGTAGGTTTACTTATATTTTCTGTTACTCTGAAATTGTTATAATGTGTGCAACATAATTTATGATGCAATATTATGTCATTATGCCTCCTATGAGAGACTCTGTGTTATGAAATGGAATGGATTTTTTTAATTTTCAAGTTTCTTTTTTATAGAATGGTGAATGTGAATGTGAAGCTAGCAGGCTGCTTTCTTACATTAGTGTGCTAGCTCATTATCATAAATCCTAGAAGGAATTCAGTAACTGAATTTTCTGTGTATAACAAGTAATAGTGAAAGCAGAAAAACCTGTATTACGTTATAACACATAGTTGATGCTCCGTTTTCTTGTTGAAAGGAAGTTAGCAAAGGCAGGGTGGTTGACATGAAATCGTCGGGTAAACAGAGGTCAGACAGAGAAGCCAACCAAACTGCCCTAGTGAAGGGTAGAACTATTATGAGCACTTGCAGAATTTCCACCCTAAACTGGGAATTCAATGCCACAGGAAAAGTGGTCAGCCATACCTTGAACTGGTTGTTACTTAGCTCTTAAAACTCTGTGATCAAGCTAAAGACAGAGGAGCAACTGGTAGCCCAAAGACAGATGCATGAAGGGAGAAGTGCGTAAAAGATAGGAAGTGGAGGTGGGGTGTTTGGCCTTCTGCCAGGTGGCGGAAAAATGATGGGTTTTCCATATGTTCATTCAGAGTGCCAGAGTGGTCTCTATAAAGCACTCCTATTATTTGTCCCTGTCACTTATTTCTCCACCTGGATTAGAAATTCTCGTGTCCAGGGTTGTGCTGAGCTGCAGTAGGTGCTCAATGCATGTGCTTGTCCTGAAGGCTGGCTTAGTGTCACAGTGAATTAGGTCCACAAAATATAAACTGGAGTGATTTTTAAAAAATATTTGCCTATTCTTTCATGCCATTACTGTAACTGCTATTCAATACTTTTCAGTCTATGTGGGAAGGAACTGTTGCCCATGCTCCAGTTCCTCTTGTATATCTGTTCATGATAGCACTTCTGTATTTCTTAATCTCATCGTTAAGTCTATTCACTGCCCCCACCTTTGAGTCTGGTGCTTTTCTGAACCTAGATGTTTTCATGCTGGGACAGATCACTCCCTACATGTGTTGTTCCTACAGCTGTCGTTTTCAACCAGGGGCACTTTTGCCCCCCTCTTCCCAACATCTGGTATTGTCTGGAGACATTTTTGGTTGTCACAGCTGGGGGGCTGCTACTGGTATCTAGTGAGTGGAAACCAGGGATGCTGCTAAACATCCTACAATGCCCAGAACAGTCCCTGACAAAGATTTATGTAGTCCAATCCAAAATGTCAGTAGTGCTAAGGTTGAGAAATTCTGCTTTACAGTAACATATTTTATCCTAAATGAACGTTTAAAGACACTCCTGCTGAAAATAAAGTTTTTAGTCAGCAGCTGGAAGAAATCAGACTAAAGAAAAAATTATCTTATAAGATCTAGAGAATTAGAATGAAAAATCACCATTTAAAATCTTTATTGTTTTTCTAACATTTAAAATATTCATTTTTTTGCTTTCTAATTTTATTTTTTTGTTTTTGAAGATTATCCCTTTGGCCTGGGTTTGCCATTTCTGTATCCCAGTTTGAAAGTGGGCTCCTGGTTAGTGCGGATGTGAGTTATAAAGTCCTCCGGGATGAGACTGTTCTGGAATTCATGACTGCTCTCTGCTACAAAACTGGCTCGTCCTGCTTCATCGAGACATGTGAGAAACAGCTGACAGGGCTCATTGTCCTTACAAGGTAAAAGCCTACATCTGAATAAACTTTTCTCCAGAGAATCAATTATTTATTGTGTTATTTGGGAACGGGAATAGGTTGGAGCATTGGCCTGATCACAGATCTGATCCGTTTACTCACCTGTTTAGAAGGCCTGGCTGTTCTCAGTTGCCTGGAGTTCAGACATGCTTGTGTGGCATTGTGGACCATCCACCAGCTGCCGTGGGTCCCAGATCTCTCTTGGGGTACCCTCCCCTCCTCCACCCCACTCTTTAGTCCACCCACCAACAGCCTGCACTCTGCCGCCTCAATTCAGTTCAGTTCAATTCAATTCAGTTGCCTGGATTCCCCACCGCCAGTTCTGCCTTTTAAATTTCAACTTCCACAAAGTTCAGCCCTAATGTCACTGCTTTCCAAAGCCACCACTTGCCCACCAGATGAAATTATTCACTTCCCTCCCGGGGCTGCTCCCATAGCACTTTGCTTATAGCCGCCTCTGTATGGCCATTTTATTTCATTTTATTATTTTACGGGGCGGAACGTTAGGTCCATGTCTCGCCTCCTCTATAAGAATCGGAGGTCTTTTAGTCTGAGATCATTTTTATTTCTTTGCATACCTCTAGGTTTGTCTATATAAAATTTGCCCTCAATGCACGTTGAACTGAATTAAACGCAGGCAGATTAGATGACTTTCTGAGTACTAAGAAGCCCACCATACACTGCTCCTAGTCCAAGAATACTTCCTTGAGGGTACATGTTAGCCTTCTAGTCTGGCTTAGAATTTCCAGTTAAAGTAATTTTTCTGGGTTGTACAGCAGAGAGGTGGGACTGGCTGAACCCCCACTACCTGGGGTGAGAAAGCCACCCTCTTATGCTCCTGTCATGATCGTGATGAATTAGCTTGTCACATTTCAGAGTCACCTTGCAAGGGACCAAGAGCTCTGGGGAAGCCTGCTGTGGAGGTGTCTGTCCTGAAGCTGGGGCAGCCTGTGAAGACATTCCAGGCTACACTGTGCTGGAGTGGGGACAGAGCTTAGAATCATCTTAGCTGACTTGTTTTGTAGTTTTGCCAAGGTCCAGCCCTAGCTGGGATGAAAAGCAGGGTGTGGTTGATCAGCCACCTTTTGGTGCTTTTTCTCAGAAAGACTCCCTGGGGGCTGGGGAGTTCTGAGTGACACCAGAAGATGATGGGAAAGTTTTGAGCAGTGCTTTGGCCTTTGAACATTTACGAACGATTTACCTGAAGTTAGAGGGTCTATCAGTGATAAAAATAACCTGTGGTCTAATGACTTTCCCACAAGGTTTTGTTGGATACCGACTGAGGTCCTCCTATACACTGAAGAATTAAGTCATGCTCTTCTCTGATAAGAGCTGATCATTTAAAAAAAAAAGTGAATATTCTTGTCTCACAGTCTTTTGTAATTTCTGACATTCATATTATACTTTGAAGTAAAAGTGTGGTGAAGTAGCTGCTCATCTTAGATGATTTGGAAAGTTTTTTTTAAAAGAGACTTCTTGCATTTACCAGATACAATAACAAAACCTATCGCATTGATGACATTGACTGGTCCGTGAGGCCCACGCACACCTTTCAGAAGCGGGACGGCACTGAGATCACCTATGTGGATTACTACAAGCAGGTAGGACGTTTTCTTCCTTCATCTTTGCTCCTTTCCTCTTAGCGCTGAGGAGTCTCCCTGTTCTCTTCCACGCCTGACAGGTCCTGGGTGGTCAGGCCGAGTCTGCCTCGGACCTGATTCTTGCACTGGCCCTTCTCCTCCGTCCCCACCACCCCTGTCTCCTGGTGACCCTCGTCCTGTCTCCTGTCTCCTTCCTCCTGTAATCTTAGTCATCTCCCTTAAAAGCATATCTGATCATGTCACTTCCAAGGTTAAAGCATTTCCATGGCTCCTACTGCTTTAGGAGCCACATATAAGCTCCTTAGCAGAGTCGCTATGGCCCTTTATGATGTGTCCACTCCCGGTCTTTCCAGCCTTATCTCTTGCCACTCCCCTCTCCCCTCCCTGGGCTTGGCTGGACTTGCCTTTTGGGGTTCTGTGACTCCGTTTCTCCCCTGTGTATTTTCACATGCGTGCTTCCTCTTCCTGCATACCCCTTCACAGCCAGCCAAACATTGAACTCCTTCCATGCTCAGCTCGCCAGTCAGCTCTCAAGGGAGCCCCATGGCCCTCCTCCCAGGCACCCCTCCCTGCACTTGGCTGCATCAGGTCATCACAGGCACCACGCGAATGGGCCGACCCCCCTCCTGGACCTTGGGCTCTCGGAGGCTCACCTTGGACTCTTTATTTGTGGACACCCAGGGCTAGCACAGTGCTTGCACAGAGGAGGTACTCAAGAAGCATTTGCTGATGGAATCTCCTGCTGCCTCTGAAAGCTCCGTTCACATTTATCACAGTTACCCCTGCCCCCACCTGTCATGCTCAGCGCCTTTCAGAGGCACCTTCTCTTTAGTGTGTTGTCATATTCAGGTCCCAAAATCTCATGGATGTTTTAAAAAACAACAAACAGACAAAAATCAAAAACCCTTCCTTGATTTTTAGAAAGTCACCCACACTAACTCCAAGCACCTTTTTAGTTCTTCTTTCCTGAAACCTCAGTAGTCTGGCACCCGGTTCTGCTGCTATAGAAATAGCTCTGTCAAGGTCAAATTCAGTTACTGTTCTTATCCTAAGGGGCTTTCAGTGGCATTTGGTACCTGTGACCCCTCCCACCTGAAGGAATGGACCTCTTCCTTCCTTGACTCCTGGGACACATCCCCGTGGTTCTCGGCTGGGTTTCAGGTGGTTCTAACTCAGTCTCCTTTGATGTTTTCCTTCTTCCTACCCCCCAAAAGGAACTGTTGGCGATGGTTTCCTCATATAAAACATTTTCTCTGTGTTTTGAGATGGCTCAAATGAATGTTTTTGCATTGCCCTCGTTCCCAAATGATACATTCATCTCCATTTTCACAACCTATTTTCACGAGTATCCTGTGGGCATCTCAAACTCACACAGTTCAAACGAGTGCATTGTCTTTCTGTTTCTCCTTGGGAAGGTTGCAGCTCAGTTAGGAGTCATTTTGCTTTCTTCCTCTTTTTCACTTGTCACCAAGATGAGTTCTATGTCCTTTGTTCTCAAATTCTCTCTGGAACCCACTGCTCGTCCCCAGCCCTGTTCCCACTGCATGACTGCAGGACCTCTCCTGGATCCCCTCCGGGGCAGGTTCTACAGTCACCCTTTATGGTCTCCTTGCCCAGCTCTCTCCTCCCTGTGATCTGTCATCCTCACAGCCACAAGAGAGAAGCGCTGCCCAGAAATGTGGCTAAGAGCGTAAGCTCTGGAATAGGGTGGTCCTGGCTCTAGCTGTGTAGCCTTGGGTAAATCACTAAACCTGCAGGGTCATCTGTAAAGGGAATTTCTCTGTCTACTTTCATGGTGCCGTGTAAGCACTGAACAAGATAATCGTGCGTGCAGAGCATTTCTCAGGTGCCAGCATGTTGTGAGCATTGGGTGAATAGTGGAGACACACAGTTTGATGCCACAGTTTCCGTCTCATCTCCCTCGCCATCCCCCTCGCCCCCCCTCTTGCACTCGCACTGTCCATGCTGTCATCACCCCCGTCCACTCACTAGTCACTACACACTCCTCGGCATTTGCGCACGTTCACTAGACATCCGCATAAACCACACTGGGCCTTTCTCCTTCACCAGTAGGTCAAATCCGAGCTTCAAAGTCACATGTGAAGTCCTGTCTGACTCTGCTTTCTGTCACACACAGAGAAGAGCTAGCTGTTCTCTTCCCTAAGCACCTGTGCCATGGATCACATTGCTTCTAGAACACATCTTCCTTATAGGACAGGGATGGCATTTGGCTAATCTTTGATGCATAGTACCTAGTGAAGCATCTTGTGCACAACACGTGCTCTGTGTTTATTTATTAAACCCACAGCGTGTTAAACATTTGGGTTTCTTTCCCGCATAATTAAATATGTTCTTATTTGAATGGATGTATTTTAGGACCAGTGACATTCTGAAAAAGGAACCAAGGTAAAAATCCCACTCACTTTTTTGTGATGAGTTGTGGTTTGCTGCATATATATTGTCATTAGGGAGAAAAAGAAAGAAAATTGTGTCAACGTCTAGTATGTTCTCCTCTCTGTCCCATGAAAGGAAGACTAAATTATCATGTAGTCAGTTTTCAAAGTGGAAGACATCCTGCTTTTGACCTGTATATTTCTCTGTTTTATCTTATCATGAAACATATTTTTAAATGCTAAGAAAATTGGGGCAAGGGAGAGGGTCAAATTCAGTTATGACAATGACTTAGGGGGTAGGGTTCTTGGCCATGTTCCAGCTAAATAGAATGCCCTCTTCCTGGAGCAAGCCCCAGTTTTGCTTGCGCTGTTACCTGAGACTCTCCATACTCCCACGTTTTCTATAAGGTTTTCTCTTGGCTTCTGCCTTCGTGAAGCCTTCCCTGATTTACTAGCCATTACTGTTTTACTACCACTGCCACCTTGTCCTCTCCACCTGGCCAGCCCAGGGATCCAGTACTGAATTGTGTAACAAGCAGAGTCTGAAGAGATAAATCCTGGGCAAGCTAATTTCCAGTTATGGGACCTTGGGAAAGTTGTTTAATTTCTCACAGTGTTTCTTCATCTATGAAAGGGCATGATAATACAGGGTGTCCCAAAAGTCTCCATACAAAGGAAAAATTTTGTAAAATTTTGTAATGAATATTTTGTAAATAAAGTTACATTTAGCTACAATTTCCCATTTTCCCTGTGTATGGCGACTTTTGGGACACTCTGTAGTATCTGTTTCATAGGTTTGTTGTTAAGATTAAATGAAGAAAAATATAAGTGCTTAGCATATCATTGTTTGTGCTTCTTATCTGCCTGCCTTTGTACTTAATGTATTTATGTGTAAAGGCAGGGACTGTGCCTCTTTTATCCTCATATCCACTGCCCTTCCTGGAATATAGTAAGCACACCATGTGTACTGAATTAATGAAGTCATGTATGAAAGCTGTCTTTTGATAGAAGGCTCCTCCAAGCTTTCTAGCCATAGTGTTAGCTGCACTCACCACTTTAAAATGAGATTTTTGAAATGTTTTTTATTTGAATGACTAAAAGTCCCTCTTTGAATTAGAGAAATGACTCACATCTTACTTCTTTAATTATATTAATAATTATTGATGTCAGCATCACATAGTGCCCAGGCATTTTATAAATGATAATTTCAGTTGTTCTGTCATTAGTGTTGAGTAAATTATACTGGAAATGGGTGTTAATTGTAACCTTTGCCGTTGGAAGGTGAATGAACTTTTGGCAAGGCGAGAATGTTGGAATTTGAGTCTAGGAAGGGCAAAGGGAGCAGGGTACGAACTAACAATTGCTGCGGACTCATTATAAACTGGACACCATGCTAGTGGTTTACATAGTATATCTGTGAGTTCCTGTCATCCTTATGTCATAGATGAGGAAAGGCAAGTAATTTCCCTGGTGTCACAGCCCAAGCAAGTGGAAGAGCTGGGGATCAAATTCACATTTGTCAGACTTCAGAGCTGCTTCCCTGTGACATCCTACTGTTCTGGAAGTTAAGGACAGTCATGCTGTTTAGGGGAGTCTGAGGTTGACTCAATAAAGCCCTTGCCTCCAGCTTGCATATAGACATTTTCAAAATGAATACAGATGTTCAGAACCAGTGAGTTAAGCGTGGGGCAGTCTGCCTCAGTCATCAATAGTGAAAATGCTGGCTTTGAGTCGGCCCCAGTTAGGTCATTGAACTGTGTATAGAACCAGCTGGAGACTATTCTGAATCTGGCTGAAACCCAGAGAGAGCAGGGAAATGATTTTTTTTTAATGGTGTTGCATTATGAAAGAAAATAATTAAAATAATAAAACTGGCTCTCGCATATAAAAGATATGTCCTGGGAAGAAAGTAGAAATGAGTAGAAATGAGTAACCATGGAATTTTTTTTTCTCCACTGAAAAGATTTGCTTATATATTTATTTTAGGATTACCTTGTTGCTTATAAGCAAAGACGCTCATCTTACAGCATTTCCACATTAACTTTTCCCTCATTAATCTTGCATTTTATAGCAATATGATATTACTTTATCTGACCTAAATCAGCCAATGCTTGTTAGTCTGTTGAAGAGCAAGAGAAATAACAACACTGAGGCTCAGCTTGTTCACCTGGTGCCCGAGCTCTGCTTTCTAACAGGTAATGTTTCTGTGTTGTAACTGTCAGGCTCCTGGTCACAGGCTGCAGATGGTAGGCAGCGGGCAGAAGCTCCTTAAGTTAGGTGAAGGCCAGAGCATTAATTTAACCCGTGGAGGATGGGCCTTTTAAGCAATTATTCAATAGTAGAGACAAGTGGGGAGAATAGCGTGCCCTTTGGGATCTGTTATCGCATATATGCCTTTTGTTACTTTGGTGTAAAAGAGGCCCCCTGATATTTTCCTAAAATTGAGCTGCTCTTTGCCATTATTTGAACTTCACTGATATAGGAAGCAATATGACTTTGATTGTCTCCAGTTATATTGTTAGAGTGGTGCCATAATGATCCTTATTTTCTTTCTGCATGAGCTTCCAGAAGGTAATCCTCACCATAGAGTAGAATGTGAATAACTTTTAATAATATTCATTTGACTAACAGGGTGCATCTAGGAAGGGAGGACTTTCTACTTTTTACATTTCTGTACTGCTTGAATCAGTTAGGATGTGTATCTACTTATTTTGCAATTAGAAAAATTAATAAGGATATCATCCTTGAAGGGAGGGTGCTCATTCTTAGTAGTGTTTAGATATTGTAGATGTGCACAGCCAGATATGGCAGCCACTAGCCACATGAGTTTGTTGAACACTTGACATGTGACTAGCTCGACTGAAAGACTGGGAGCAGATGTGCTGTGAGCACAGGGTACAGACCAAAGTTCAAAGGCTTAGTATGAAAAAAACCAAGAAAACTATCTCATCAATACATTTTTTATGTTGATTACATATTGAAATGATAATATGTTAGATATATTGGGTTAATTAATATATACTACTTAAAATAATTTCATCTGTTTCTTTTTGGCTTTTCTTGATGTGGCTACTAGCAAATTTAAAATGCCATCTGTGGTTTTCATTTCTATTGGACAGTCCTGTACAAATGGTGAATCTGATTCAGTTCAAGTGGAAAAGTTTAAACTGTACCTGAGATGAGCCGGGGTTGCTTGTGTTCATTTTTTCACTTTGTTTTCTTTTGCATTTCGTAGGGCTGACTGACCAGGCAGCCTCTGATTTTCAACTGATGAAGGCTGTGGCTGAAGAGACGCGTCTCGGTCCTTTGGGCCGGCAGCAGCGCCTGGCCAGGCTTGTTGACAACATCCAGAGGTACTGGATCACCTTGCTGAGACCGCGTGCACCCTGCCTATGGCTGAGCTTGTAAAATTGGATAATCTATATAACACTTCTTTCCTTGATGGAAAAGTCTCGTTCTTACTGATTCAGAGCAAGGAACTTTTGAATTGTGCTGTCCAGACCCCGGAGCTTTATCTGAGATGCCTCAGGACTAGTGGGTTGAGGGGAAGTGTCGAGGGGCCATACTGATAGGAATACTACCTCCCTTCACCTAGACAGCTCTACTTTCATCTGTTTTGTACATTGAGGTCTGGATAAAATTTTGAATGAAGAAAAAGGGTTATAATCTAAAAAAAAAAAAAAAAACAATAAAAACCTCCAAACAAACAAACAAACAAAACACCAGGCCCCCAGTATTCAGGGTCAAGAATGTTCAGATCTTACTATAGTGGCCTCAGCAGACTGAACGTTAGGAAAACCCCACTATGTATTCTTTAAACTTGAGAAACCTTTGTGCCTTTTGGTTCAGCTCATCTGATTCTCAGACTGTGTTCCTGCCCACATTTATGGCAGTTTGCTATAACCTGTGATGGGAAAATGGAGTTTTCCCCTGGTTCTCCCTTGTGACCTCCTAAAACTGCACTGTCTAGGACTGTAGCCCCACGTGGCTGCCGGGCACTCAAAATGCGTCTGATGACACGTCTTGAAATGATAATTTTTTGGATATATTGGGTTAAATAATACATATTTTAAAAATAACCTCAGTTATTACTTTTTACTTTCTTTAAGACAGCTATTAGAAAATTAAAAATTACATATGTGGCTTGTTTTATATTTCCATTGAACTATATTGTTGTAGAATGGTCATTTTTCTTTAAAAAAATTTTTTTAAAGTAATACTAGTTCATGGAGGAAGTTGGAAATTTCCATAAGCAAAAAGAGAGAGAGAGAGAGAGTGTGCGTGTGTGTGTATATACTCAGTAAATGTTTGTTTGATCAATGAAAGAATCACAATGGAATGAATGGTATGTGTTCTTTCAGATATTTGCAAATGCATATAATCCTGTTCTTTTTAGGAAAATGACATAGTACCATACATCATGTTTTGTAACTTGCATTTTTCGCTTAAAGCTTTTTCTCAAACGTTTCCATATGATAAACATGCATCTCTATTATCATGCTAGTGGTTTCTTAGTTTCCATTTCATGGATACATTTTATGTCATTTATTCTGGATGGCCCCCAGACTCACACTTACTTGAGAAAGAGTTTCCTGGTTCATTTCCCTTACACAGGGCTGTGGATTAGTCTTTCTCATGCCTCTACTTGCTACCTTTCAGTATTGCCACTTACCTCACCCCATTCCCTGACCAGTGATGGCCTCACCCATCTCATCTTGGGCAGACAGTATCTGAAGCACAATAACTAATTGAAAGGATTTAGTGACCAGACCAGACATAACCTTAATAGATGGAAACAATGAGCTGTTGTGGAGAGACAGTGGAGAAGAGGTTTGAGTTTGAATTCCCCTAAAGAATGAGGTGGAACTTTTTTTTTTTTTTGGAGACAGGCTCTTGCTGTCACCCAGGCTGGAGTGCAGTGGTGCAATCATAGCTCACTGCAGCCCCATACTCCTGGGCTCAAGTGATCCTCCCAACTCAGCCTCCCAAGTAGTGGGACTACAGGTGTGTGCCACCATGCCTGGCTAATTTGTAGAGATGGGATCTCACTATGTTGCACAGGCTGATCTCAGGCTGGTCTTGAACTTCTGGCCTCAAGGGAATCCTCCCACCTTGGCCACTCAAAAGTGCTAGGATTACAGGCGTGAGCCACTGCACCCAGCCAGAAACAGAGCTTTAATAGAACAACAAAAAGGTGGATCTCATCAGTGTCCTGTGGGTGCCTGGCTTATTCTGTGCTGAGCACTCTATAGAGGCAGGAGACAAAGTCCACATGGTTACCACTCTCAAGGAGCTTATGGCTCCATGGAGATTATCATATATCATACTTCCATGAGATAAAATATAAACTATGATTAAAGCTTATTAAGTTATCAACTTAAAGTACTGTACAAATAGAAAGTACTATTATTATTGCTAATACTAATATCCTCCTCATAGTCTTCCTGCTACCCTGTGTATCCTGTGAGTCTTCTGCAGTTTAATTCCTTGTGTTCCCTTCCTTTGTCATCCTCCATCCACTCCCAAGCCAACAAATTCGTATATTCCCAGAAGATATCTCCACATCCAGCGGCTCCAAAATATCTCCTTATTAACAAGTTTGTTACCAGAAATGATAATCTCTCACATTTTTTTTTTAGCACATAGCATGTGCCAGACACTGTAGTAAGCACTTTCCGTGTATTGTCATATTTATTCTTTACATCAACCCTATGAAGTAGCTACCTTTATTAGCCCTACATTTTTCCAGTAAAGAAATCAAGGCATTAAAAAGATGTAATAGTTTGCTCAAGGTCACATATTATTAAATGTTAGACCTAAGAGTTAAACCCAGGTCTGTCTGGCTTGAAGGCTCATTTTTCTAACCAATGTTCCCCCACTGGAAGCCTTTTTCCTGCACATCCCAAATGGGTACAATTGTCCCGTAATTCTTTTGAGCAGGGGAAAGAAATGGTGAGTAGAAATAGAAGCCAGGAATCCTAAAGACACAGAAAATCAGCCCTTGAATAATTCAGCAAGTTATAATATATCTCTAAAGATTAAGATTCTTTAGAAAATAAGCACTTTAATGGTTTAAAACAACTCTATCAACAGAAATAAGGATGCTCGCTTCGAGCTAGAGACTTGGGGACTGCATTTTGGAAGCCAGATGTCTCTGACTGGCCGGGTTGTGCCTTCAGAAAAAATATTAATGCAAGACCACGTAGTAAGTGCTGTGATTTTATTTTCATTTATAAATATTTACTTGAATGTGTGTAAGTTTGATCATTTGCCAGAGTGACGAGTGGCTTATAATACTTGTTTGGTTGCTCCATGGCCATGTCCTGCCTTCACTTTGTCCTAAGACTTCAGTTACCCTCTGGTTTCCTTTTCAATCTGAACATAATTGTGTGGACTTAGCGGCACTCAGTGGATGCAATTTATGTTAGTTAGAAAACAGTATTTCAAACCATTGCAATGAAAACATAACCACCTTTTATTGGGTATTGTACTACTCTTATGTGACTTCAAATAAAAAAAAGCCATAGTTACCTGAAAAGGCTGGCAAATGTTAATTCTAATAGGCTATGTTTCCTGAGACCAGAATTGGTTTTTAGTTGCCATGTCAGTAGTGTCTGTTAATCTTTCATAGTAACACTGCTCAATTGGCATAAAAATGAAGAACTTCATATAGAACCTAGCCCCAGACGTAGTACTTGGGGGAGAGGCGTTCTTAAACCTGAAGAGACAAATCATTGCCACTTCTGGGCTTCAGTTGAAGAAATGAACCTATTTTATGCAAAAATTATGCATTATCTTTCTACTTTTCCCATCTGTTTTGCCCATTTTAAAAACCAGTTAAATTTCATTGTATTTTTTAAAGTCCCTCTTCTTACCTTTATTTGGTATTATAAACTGATATGTCTAAACTAATATAACTGAACTATGAATGCGTCATGTTGGCAGAATGGGGGATTTTTTTTCCATCATTTATTTTTAATAATCTATTCAAATTACCCTTTTTGGAGAAGCTGAGGGAAAACTATTTTTCAAAACAAAACTTTGTAAAGTACTAAAATGTAGACCCCATCAGGATCTCGGTTAGGGGTCAGTCAAGAGAAGCTCGATTTCAGATCCCCATGTGAAGAAGGACTTAAAACACTTAAAATGATCCATCTCATCATCTCTGTAAGTAAAATCATATTTACCAGAGCTTTTTATTTTTATTTATTTGCATTTTTTGGTGTGGAAACTGGTGTCCATAGGAGAAAGGGCATTAAAACAGGAGAACCCGCCACCTAGAGGTAGCAGATGGCTAGGGTGACTATATCCTCTACTTGGCCAATTCTGCTTTTCCAAAATTAGGTCCTAGGAACTGAGTAAACTGAGGTCCTAGGAACATAGGCCTCAGGGTGTGACTGGGCACATTGTCCTGGGTCTCCTTCCAGCCCCCATAAGATGACAGCAGGAAGAAGTGATGTGGGCAAGAGGGCTATGGCTCTCCTCATACTGGCTGTAATGGGCAGGAATGAACTTTGGCACCCAATAGAAGCATTTATGGAGGGCACCTGCATCTGTGTTTTAAGACTGTGAATAGCAAACAATATTAAACAGTTCTGTTACGACAAATGTTGGCTATCTTCACACTGTTTTTAAAAATTTAGTTGCTCTCTGAATAAATTTGTTCAATTTGTTTATGATCATTATTTTTCTCAGTGTCAACCTGTGTCTTCTGCTGATTGGTCCAAGGATATTCGAACTTGCAAGATTTTGAGTGCACAGTCTTTGAATACATGGTTGATTTTATGTAGTAACAGAACTGAAAATGTGACCGAGAGCTTTCTGAACTGCTTGAGAAAAGTGGGAAGTGCCATGGGATTTAATGTGGACTACCCCAAAATGTGAGAATACACTGAATTTTTTTTCATATATTAATTTGGTTTAGTTAGAAGGTAGGAAATAATGGCTGATATATCTACAAAAGCTTCTTTATCTCAGTCAAGTTTCCTAATATAAAGTGCCAAGAAAATAGTCATAAGTAAATAGATTTTGTAATGAATAAATTTTTATAAAGTTAAAATATATTTTATATGGTCTTTCTATGACTTTATTTTTACAGTTCTTAGATGGTAGTCTTATTCCCCGAAAATCTTTTCAGTTCTAGTTGGGGTGTAAATCCTTAATAAGTCTATATATTGCCTTCTCAGCTTGTTTCTTCTTTCATATCAGTATTTATAACTGATGAATCATGTCAGTTTTTCATATCAGTTATTTGCTTAATAGCAAACAGGATATTAAAAAATAGAGGTTGCAGGCCCTGACTTATTTGATAGATTTGTGCTTTAAAATTTAACATAGAAATAGATGTAGAATAAGCTTTTCTGATTCTGTTACTGTAGCATAAGATTAGTCTCTTAGTTTTCTGACAAACCAAGGTCATTCATTTATTCTTAGCATATTGATTGAGTACTACTGTGTGCTAGATACTATGCCAGTTGCTGGAGATGAGAAAGAGAAATAAGTTGCTTTCACTTTAGTAAGAGATACATATACAATCACGCTCAAAATTGAATACTGTTTTGCTTTAGAAAAACCATAAAGTTGGTCATGCCTCACTTTATTTAACCTGATATGCTTAGAAAAGAGCAACAGTTACTTCTTTTTCTTTGTTATAGTGGAGGTGCAAGTGTCCTAATTTGCAAGGTGGATAGTTATTCTTTAAACACGTAGTTAATGTTATAATTAATTATAATACATCAGTAGCACAAGTATTGTTGAAAACCATAGCAAGTCTCATTTTACATCATTGTTTAGAGTTCTCCTCTTATCAAATCTGTTAGCAAATCGCCTGGTTTGAGTTTCACCTGCTCTAATTTCTCTTAACCCATAAACTAACAAACCAGGAAAAGATCATGAAAGAAGCCACAGCCTGCACACCCTGGGCTGGCGCCACAGGCTCTTTTTCACTAGAATTCCGTGAACAAGGCTATTGCTGGGTTCTGTCCTTGGCCTGTTTTATTTGAAAAGTTTTATTTTATTCCATCCTTTTTCTTTCTCATGAAGTATCTATTTACCTGTTAGATTTATATGCATAGCTTCTCTCATATAAAACATTTGCGGGATGATTTTAGAAGGAATGGACAGAAAGAGCGGCTAAGTCGGAGTGCAAGATGAGTTGGAAAAGTCAGAACCGTTTAGTTGTTGAGACAGTGCTGCCAGCTGGCTTTTCACTCAGCTCCCTTGGAATCAACAGCCAGGGGTTAGCGGTCCTGCCACCTGCTGGGCAAGTTTTAAAAGGCTACTGGGCATTGGGACAGTTCAATCATATATACATAAAAGAGGCTGATTCTACATAAAGAAACTAGATTTATAAATTCCTGTATGTGGGAATTATTTATGTAGCCTCTAGTCCCTAACATAATGGAAGCACAGAATATATAATTAAAAAGTACTTGCTGACTGATTGATTGATTAAGGCTAAATATTCCAGGCTCCAAACAAGCTGCCACTGAGGAAAAAAATATTTTTGTCTGAATCATGCAGATAAGCTGAATATCCTGATGATTCATTAACCTGATGTTTCCTGAAACATTTATTTTTAAATTCCTGTGGAGATTCAGTATTGGAGAAATCTTAATTCTGGTTTAGCTTGAACACTGTTTCAGACACTTGATGTTGAGAGTTGTGATTTCAAAAGCTCATTTTCAACTCCATTTTGGACAACAGAATTATTAATTGTAGGGGTTCTGTGCAATTGAGAACATTTCATTTTCCACCAAACTATTTTTATGCTATAAAAATGATTATTAAGTGTTTTGGGCATATCTTGTAGTAAGAGAAACAACTTTAGACTCAAAAGGTTTTTATTTTTCTCTAATGACTTTTTTCCTAAAATTACTAGTCTGTTATGAAAATTTATTTGTACTATTTCTAATGCCATATGACTATGTGCTACTAAGAAGGGAATTACATGCCTTCAAAATTAATCTTTTTGTGTAGCATAAAAGTACAAGAAAATCCAGCTGCATTTCTTAGAGCTATACAGCAACATGTTCATCCTGATATTCAGTTGGTAAGTATAGGATACTTTTCGGTTTTTGAAGTATAATTTTATTTTTACTTTATATCTATAGTCTATAAGGGATTTGAACATACTTGCTCAAGATGTGTTTGCAAATTGCCATGCATTTCCCCAAAGCACCCAACAAAGTATTAATATTAGTATTGTAATCAATATTTTATTTCTCTTTTATATTTCTAACATTAATTTTAAAATACAGTACTTATTGTTACCCCTACATCAGCATCTTGGATGTCTGCCTATTTTCCAATTTGTCGGGGGTCATCTCTCAGTTAAGATTTAAGACAAATTGACTCCTACCTCATCCCATAAATGTTGGGATATCCAGTGTTCTCCCCAATATTGCAGACGATTCTTGGAGGATTTAGGTTTTTCTGAGTCGCCTATGGCCCCAAAGTTCCTGCTTTCTCTGAATTCTTGCCACTTTCTGTGTGTTCCATCTTTCACCAGCACCATTTCCGCCTGCACTGCATCGTGTTGTGGGACATCTGCAATTGCCCCATTTCCCAAAGTTCAGTGTGTGCATGTGTGCATAGCTGACTTTGCAGACTGTTGGGACCAGGACATGATTCAATCACATCCCAACATTCCAGACAAGTTAAAATTGACATCCCTGTCCTTGAAAATCTCTCAACCATTTGTATTTCCTGGAAATGTCTACTCCTCCACCAGGCCTCAGCCTCCCCCACTATTGCAGGGCTTTTCCTGTGCCTGCCATCTCCTCTTCTTGCCTCCCCAGCTCTCTCGGCCCAACTTCCAACTTTCTGCTTCATATCTCATGCAAACTAACTAAACTAATTAGCTAAGTGCTATCTCTCTGTCTTTTAGTCAGTTTCTCTTTTAGTTCAAAGGATGTTATATTAAATAAAGAGAATTCTCAACCTAAGAGCATTTATTTTTTACTTAAATAAAAATCAAACTTACAGAAAAGTTTCAAGAATAGTACCAAGAACTCTCACATATCCTTGACCCAGAATCCCTAATTATTGACATTTTGCCATATTTGCTTTATCATTTCCTATCTTTTGTTTTTCTTGAACCATTTGAGAGTTAAGTTACAGACATGATGCCCATTGCCCTTGAATATGTCAGTGCATATTTTCTATAAACAAGGTTCCTCTCCTGCAGAACCATAGGACAACTATCAGAATCAGGAAACAATTTCTTCATTTGTCCCAATAATGTCCTCTATAGGAAAAGGATTAAATGTGTTGTACTTAGTTCTGTCTCTTTAGTCTCTCCCTCAATCTGACACAGTTGCTTAGATTTTCCTTGATTTTGATGACCTTCCAAAGTAAAGACCAGTTATTTTGTATAATGTCCCTCAATTTGGGTTTGTCTGATGCTGCCTCATGGTTAAATTCAGGTTATGCACTTTTGTCAAGAGTATCACAGCAATGATCCTGTGTTCTTACTATGTCCTGCCAGGTGGTACTCGGTTGATTAAGGTGACATCTGCTAGACTTCTCCACTGTAAAGTTACTCTTTTTAATCAATTGTGTGTGTGCATATGTAGATACTTTGAGACTATATAAATATCCTGTTCCTCATCAAATGCTTACCCATGATAATCCTTGCCTGAATCCATTATTACTATGATGGTTGACAAATGATGATTTTCTAATTCCATCCATCTTCTACATTTATGAGGTGGCATAGCAATATGCCCCATTTGTTTGTGTGTTAATTTGTATCAGTGTGGACTTATGGATTCGTATTTCATTTAGTGGGTTATGATCCATTACTCTTACTTGTTTTGATGCTCATCATACTGTCCTTGATTTTGACATGGGAGCCCCGTTCAAGCTGGCTTCTGTGTCTTTTTCATATGTCCCCACCTTTCTTGGAACACTTCCTTACTTTCTGGCAAAATAAGACATCCCAGATCTTGTAGTTTTGCTTCCCAACCCTGGAATCAGATATTTCTCTTGGGAGTTCTGATTCTTTTTGGCAGAAAACAGTATTTAGAAACCGAGATTTGGGCCTTTGGTGTGCTCATTTGCTAGTGGGCTGTTGCTGCCCCCAGGCTTTCTCAATGGGCAGAGCTAGGAAACACGCGCATGTCACGTGGCTCCTGTCACCTTCCCCATGTCTGCTTACTCCTCCAGCCCTGGTGTGTAACCCATCTCACTTGGCTCCCATCTGCTCTCAGCCCTGGCCCCCACTGGGCCACTGCCTTGTTCTGCCATCTTCCTTGCTTGTAGCCAAACTCATAGGATGGAAGGAAGGAAGGCTCCTGAGAAAATATTGTTGATAATACAAAAGTATTTTTCTCCACTTTATACAATTAAGTGTAAATAATTTTAGCCATTGACATTATGACTTTAAATAGTTCTATGAGGAGAAAAATTTGTTTTCTTTTGCTAATCATACCAATGCCTATCTTTTCTACAATTTGGGAGCTTATGAAAATAGAGAATAAAGGATAAGAAGGAGGGGGAGTAGGCCAGGAGAGGCCCTTCAGTGCGGGAAACACCTGATAAGAAGTAAGGGTAATGACACAGGTGGGTGGAATTAAAAATACGAGGGGACCCAAAGCCTATTTTCCCTACCCCTATATTTCTACTCTCAACTTCCAGTTAAAAAAAAAAAAGTTTTTGTTTAGTTTCCCTTATTTTGATTATCTTGTACCTGATGGGAAAAGCACCGCAGTTCAAGGTAATTCTCCCCTTGGCTTATCTCTGGGTGGGGGGGCCCAGTGGGAATGAGAGCTAAAAACCATGGGGCGGGGCCACTGCAGAGCTGGGGGCGGGGGAGGAGCTGTGCAGAGAGAAACACGGATGGAGGAAGGAAAAGGAGGGAGCTGGACAGGTGCGGAGTGGGGCTCTGCAGAGTGAATGGCTGGTGAAAAGGCATTTCAAGTGACATTGATTAATTCATCAGTGGTTTAATGGCCATTTGAGTATTTGCTTCTTGGGCACTTAGGAGCAAAAGATGTTGGCAGAATCTATGTATTCATTTTTTTAAAAAGCTACTTACAAGCCTAAGTAAATTAATTTCTAAAATCTTCTGCTGTTTTTTTGCTTTTAGGTGATGTGCATTCTGCCTTCTAATCAGAAGAACTATTATGATTCCATTAAAAAATATTTGAGCTCAGACTGCCCAGTCCCAAGCCAATGCGTGCTCGCTCGGACCTTGAATAAACAGGGAATGATGATGAGTATTGCCACCAAGATCGCCATGCAGATGACCTGTAAACTCGGAGGCGAGCTGTGGGCCGTGGAGATACCTGTGAGGACCCTGTCACACTTTTCCTTTTAACAATCAATCAATCAATCAATTTTAAAAATTAAAGCAAAGTAGGAGGTATTATCACATGATCCCAGAATTATCTGGTTGGTTTTTTGAGCCTCTACCCGGGGTTCTGGTGTCATGCAAGCCAGGGGACACCCAGAAGGAGGTGCGGCACAGCCCCTCTTCTCAGGGAACTTCAGTTAAGCTGCTAACTTAGAACATTTCATGGAAGAGAACTGAGTTTGCCTCAGGCTTGGAGGGACTTGATTTGTATCCTCGAAGCTGCTATTTTAAACTCTGTGTTTATGGTCTCCAGCTTTGCCAGCTTTCAGCAGTGTGCTGACTCTCAGAGCAGCCTCGCACCCTGGATGGGGCCCCCCAGAGCTTGGGGAACTGGCATAGCCTGTGGTCTAAACCTCCAAACTGTAGTGGGAACTTAGAAAATCCTCTTCTCTTTCCTGAATGTACTGTAGCCACCGTGGGAGGAAGTGAGGAAAATGAGAAATGAGGGAGGGTTGTCCATTCCCTTCTAGGTCCATAACCAGGATGAACGTGGTTACCTCCAGCGGCACCCCCAGCCGCCCGCCCTGCTGGCCCAGAGGTAGAGGTGCACAGCCAAGTGAGGCTTCCTTAGAGGTCAGAAGGATGGGGGTGGAATTCCTCTTTAGATTTCTTAGACCAGAGGTGAGGGAGAAATGGATGGACCAGGTTCCCAGAATCTCTTTAGCCACTGGAGCCCCTTGCCCACCCCCACAAAGGATGATGGCCATTTTGGACTATAGTGAGTCTCTTAAGCAAAGTATGTGCCATATTTTTCCCTCTTTCTTTAAGTCTGTCTGGTTTCTGGTTTAATAATTTGCCTCATTTGGATCTTGATCTCCCTGACACTTAGCTTGATTTAAATAATTTGGTAACTGGAGACAGTTTTAAAAAAAACTTTATACTAAATCATTGGGGAAATTATTCCTCACCCCATTAAATCAAGACAAATTTAATTTTATAGTTAAAGTCCCTGATGGTGGTCGGTATTGATGTCTGTAAAGATGCACTCAGCAAGGAAGTGGTGATTGGATGTGTGGCCAGTGTTAACCCCAGAATCACCAGGTACTGTTAAAACTACCCTAATGTATTCTTCAGGTAGTTAGACAATTAAAAGTGGTTTCACTAAAGAACTTAACAGTAAAAAATTGTTAGTATTATTCATTTCATATTTTAAACACCAAAGTTAATGGTCATAAATTACACTTATATATAAAAATGTGATTGATAATATTGAGGCAACATATAGGCTCATTAAAAAACTTTTTATTCATTCGATAGGGCAAGCTATTGCTCATATTCCAGTCATCTTCCCCAAATGATGAATGTGTAGAAATTCTTGCACATTTATTTGTTTTCTGAATGTCCGCACTGTATTGGTACTTTACATATATTATGTTAAGCAGTTGAGTTTTGGAATCTGGATTTGTATCTTGATCTGACCTGCCACTTACTTATTCTGTGACCAAGTTCTAGTTATTTAACTTTGCTGGGCCTTACTGTAATAATCTGTAAAATGAGGATAATGGTGCCTATTTCATAAGGCATTTATGGGAATTATGTAAGATAAAGTGTTTAGAACATTGCCACCCATAGTAAATGCTCAATACATGCTTGTTGTTGTTATTATTATTAATACTTGCAGATATTTGATGTGGTTGTAGTTCACACAGCTATTAAAAACATAGAAACATAGACAAGATTAGGGGCAATGCCTTAAACATTGGCCCATAGTACTCATTAAATTAGTTCTTAGAAATGTTTCAATATTTGTAACTGACCAATGTGTTTTGAGGCTATAGGGGCTGCTTGCAAAATGTTTTTTTCCTGGCTTAAGCTATTTGATTTACTCCATTAAATTTGTGGTCAGGTATGTATCTGGGATTGTGGGAAATAAGAAATGTGACAGCATGCTTGCATGCTTACAGCTTCACTCCAGCTTGTATGAGATCCCTGTTATGTTTGTAAGTTCATTAACCAAGTTGATAAAGAACTTCCATTTTTTTCCTTTGTACATCTAGAATTTATTTTGAGGTAAAGAATGAGGTAGGGCTCCACCTTAGTTTTTTCCCCCAAGTGGTCACCATTTATGGGAAAATTTATCATCAAATTTTTCAGCTTTAATGAGGTATAATTGACAAATAAAAATTGTATATATTTAAAGTGTACAATGTAACGTTTTGATATATGTATTGTGCAATAATTACCACAATCAAGCTAATCAACATATCCATCACTTCACATAGTTACTATTTTTTTGTATGGTGAGAATACCTAAGATCTACTCTCTTAGTAAATTTCAAGTGTACAATAGTACCTTATTATTAACTATAGGCAACATATTGTACATTAGGTGTCCAGAACTTACTTATAGCTGAATATTTTTATCCTTTGACCAACATCTCCCCATTTTTCCCACCCTTGACCCGTGGTAACCATTCTCTAGTCTATGTTTCTATGAGTTTGACTTTTTTAGATATTACATATAAATGATCATGCAGTATTTGTCTTTCTGTGTCTGGCTTATTTTACTTAATATACTGTCCTCTAGGTTCATCCATGTCATTGCAAATGGCAGGATTTTCTTCTTTTATAAGACTGAATAATATATTATGTGTGTGTGTTTATACACATATATATGTACACACATATATATATATGTGTGGTGTATATATATACACCACAATTCTTTCTGTATTCATCTGTCAGTGGACATTTAGGTTGATTCTACATCTTGACTACTGTGAATGATGCTGTAATGAACATGAAAGCACAGATATCTCTTTGACATATTGATTTTATTTACTTTGGATATATATCTGGAAGTGGGATTGCTGGATCATATAGTAGTTCTATTTTTAATTTTTTGAGGAACCTCCATACTGGTTTCCATAGTGGCTGTACTAATTTACATTCTCACCAACACTGTATAAAAATTCTCTTTTCTCCATATTCTCCCCAACACTTACCTTTTGACTTTTTGATAGTAACCACCCTAAAGATGTGAGGTGGTATCTCATGGTGGTTTTGATTTGTGTTTCCCCGATGATTAGTGATGTTGAACACCTTTTCATGTATCTTTTGGCCATTTCTATGTTTTCTTTGGAGCAATGTCTATTCGGGTCCTTTGCCCAATTTTAATTGGATTATTTGCCCCTTTTTTTGGCTATTGAGTTGTATGAGTTCCTTATGTATTTTGGATATGTCCTCTTATTGGATATATGATTTACAATATTTTCTCCCTTTCTGTAAGTCTATAAGTTGCCTTTTCATTTTGTTGATTGTTTCCTTTGCTATGCAGAAACTTTTTAGTTTGATGTAGTCCACTTGTTTATTTTTGCTTTTGTTGTCTGTGCTTTTGGTGTCATATCCAAAAAATCATTGCCAATCTTAGACAAGGTAGCGCGAAGAAAAGAAATCATTGCCAAGACAGATGTCATGGAGCTTTCCCTCTGTGTTTTCTTCTGGGAGTTTTGTGGTTTCAGATCCTTTGTTTAAGTCTTTAATCCATTTTGAGTTAATTTTTGTGTATGGTATAAGCGTCCAGTTTCTTTCTTTCTCTTTTTTTTTTGCATGTTGGATGTCCGGTTATTACAGCACTATTTATTGAAGAGATTTTCTATATCCTGTTGTGTATTCTTGGTGCTTCTGTCAAAGATTAGTTGACTGTATATGTGTGGATTTGTTTCTGGGCTTTCTATTCTGTTCCATTGATCTATGTGTCTGTTTTTTTTTTTTTAACTAGTAACATGCTGTTTTGATTGCTATAGCTTTGTAATATAATTTGAAATCAGGAAGTGTGACTTTCTTTGTTCTTTTTATTTAAGATTGCTTTAGCTATTTGGGTTTTTTGTGTCATAAAAATTTTAGGATTTTTTTTCTATTTCTGTGAAAAATGCTATTGGAATTTTGATAAGAATTGCATTGAAGTTTTAGATTACTTTGGGTAGTATGGACACTTTAACAATATTAATTCTTCCAATCCATGAACATGGGATATCTTGCCATTTATTTGTGCCATCTTCAATTTCTTTTATCCATGTTTTATAGTTTTTAGTGTACAGATTTTTCACCACATTGGTTAAATTTATTTTTAAATGTTTTATTCTTTTTGATGCCATTGTAAATGAGATTGTTTTCTTAATTTCTTTTCAGATAGTTTGCTGTTAGTGTATATAAATACAATTGATTTTTATATGCTGATTTTGTATCCTGTAACTTTATTGTATTTGTTTATTAATTCTAAGAGTTTTTTTGGTAGAGTCTTTAGGGTTTTCTATATATAAGATTATGTTATCTGTAAACAGAGACAATTTTACTTCTACCTTTTCAATTTGGATACCTTTTATTTCTTTTTCTTGTCTAATTGTTCTGGGTAGAGCTTCCAGTACTCTGTTGAATAGAAGTGGTAAAGTGGACATCCTTGTTTTGTTAATGATCTTAGAAGAAAAACTTTCAGCTTTTCACTGTTGAGCATGATGTTAGCTGTGGGCTTGTCATATATGGCCTTTATTGTGTTGAGGTACATTCTTTCTGTACCTAATTTTGTTGAGAACCTTTGTCATGAAAGGATATTGAATTTTGTCAAATGCTTTTCCTGCATCTATTGAGATGATCGTATGATTTTTTCCTTCATTCTGTCAATGTGATGTATCACATTTATTGATTTACACATGTTGTATCATCCTTGCATCCCAGGTATAAATCCTACTTGATCATGGTGTGTGATCCTTTTAATGTGCTGTTGAATTTTGTTAGCTAGTATTTTGTCAAGGATTTTTAGTTCTGTGTTGATCACAGATATTGCCCTATAATTTCCTATTTGTATAGTATCTTTGTCTGGCTTTGGTTTCAAGTAATGGTGGCCTCATAAGATGAGTTTGGAAGTGTTCCCTCTTCTTCACTTTTTTGGAAGAGTTTGAAAAGAATTCATACTAATTCTTCTTGAAATGTTTGGTAGACTTCATCAGTGAAACTATCAGGTTCTGGGCTTTTCTTCGTTTGGAGATTTTTGATTACTGATTCAATCTCCATGCTCATTACTGGTCTGTTCTGATTTTCTATTTCTTTATGATTCAATCTTGGTAGGTTGAATGTTTCCAGGAATTTAGCCATTTCTTTTAGGTTATCTAATTTGTTGCTGTATAACTGTTCATGGTTGTCCTTATGATTTTTGTATTTTTGTGGTATCCATTGTAAGTCTCCTTTTTTTTCATTTCTGATTTTGTTTGAGTCTTATCTCTCTCTCTTTCTTTTTTAATTACAATTGTCCCTTAGTATCCACAGGGGATTGGTTCCAGGACCCTCTGTAGATACCAAAATCTGAAGATGCTTGAGTTCTTCAGTCAATTCTCCATATCTGTGAGTTCCACATCTGGAGATTCAAGCAACCATGCATCAAAAAAGACTGTTGAAAATACTGTTGTTTGAATCCATGGGTGTGGAACCCATGGATAAGGAGGGTCAGCTGCAGTTAGTCTAGCTAAAGATTTGTCAATTTTATTTATCTTTCCAAAACACCATCTCTTAGTTTTGTTGATTTTTCTATTGTTTTTCTAATCTCTTTTATTTATTTCTTCTCTGATCTTTATTTTTTTCCCTCCTTTTGCTAACTTTGAGCTTAGTTCTTCTTTTTCTAAATTTTTGAAGTATAAATTTAGATTGTTTATTTGAGAGCTTTTTTTTCCTTTGTGTAGGTGTTTATCACTATAAACTTTCATCTTCAAACTGTTTTTGCTACATCGCATAAGTTTTGGTATGTTGTGTTTCCATTTTTGTTTGTCTCAAGGTATTTTTAAATTTCTTTTTGATTTCTTCTTTGATCTATTGGTTATTCATGGGTGTGTTGTTTAATTTCCCCATATTTGCAAATTTTCCAGTTTTCCTTTTATTATTGATTTCTAATTTCATACTATTGTGGTCAGACAAGATGCTTGATATAACTTCAATCATCTTAAATTTGTTAAGACCTGGTATTATTGGAGGATGTTCTGTGTTTGCTTGAGCAAAATATGTATTCTGCTGCTGTTGGATTAAATCTTCTGTACATGTCTTTTATATTCATTTTGTCTGAAGTGTCATTTGAGTCCAGTGTTACCCTATTGATTTTCTGTCAGGATAATCTATCCATTATTGAAAGTAGGGTATTGAGGTCCCCTACTGTTATTGTATTGCTGTCTCTCTCTCCCTTCAGATGTTAATATTTGATTTATATATTTAGGTGCTTTGATGCTGGGTGCATATATACTTAGAATGGATATATCATCTTGATGAATTGACCCCTTTGTCATTGTACAATGACTTTCTTTGTCTTTGTGAGTTTTTTGACAAAAGTCTATTTGTCTAAGCTTAGTTACCCCTGCTCTCTTTTGGTTTCTATTTGCATGGAATGTTTTTTTCATCCCTTTACTTTGTCTGCATCTTTAAAATTGAAGTGAGTCTCTTGTAGGCAGCATATAATTGGGTCTTGGTTTTTATCCATTTAGCCACTCTGTGTCCTCTGATTGGCGAATTTAATCCATTTACATTTAAAATAATTATTGACAGATAACGACTTACTATTGCCATTTTGTTCACTGTCTTCTGGCTCTTTTGTAGGTCCTTTGTCTATTTTTTTCTTGCTGTCTTCCCTTATGATTTGATGATTTTCTATAATGGTGTGCTTGATTCCTTTCTCCTTATCTTTTGGGTATCTACCATAGGTTTTTGCTTTGTCATTACCATGAGGCTTACATGAAATAACTTGTAGTTATAATAGTCTATTTTAGGCTGATAATAATTTAACTTCCATCACATACAAAAACTTCACTTGTACTTCCACCCCCACATTGTATGGTTTTGATGTCACAGTTTACATCTTATATTGTATATCCATTAACAAATTATTGTAGCTATAGTTATTTTAAATGCTTTTGTCTTTTAACCTTATGCTAGAGTTATGAATAATTTAGACACCACCATTATAGTATTAGAGTATTCTGAATTTAATTATATACTTAACTTTACTAGTGACTTTTGCACTTTCATATGTTTTCATGTTACTAATTAGCATCCTTCCATTTCAGCTTAAAGGATTCTTTTTATTTTTTGGAAGGCGGGCCTTGTGGTGATGAACTTCCTCAACTTTTGTTTGTCTGGGAAAGTCTTTATTTTTTTTCATTTCTAAAGGACAGTTTGCCAAGCAAAGTATTCTTTGTTGGCAGTTTTTTTTTTCTTTCAGCACATTAAAAAAATGTATATATATCATTTCAGTCTCCTGGTCTGTAAAGTTTCTGATGAGAAATCTGCTGAGAGCCTGTGGGGGTTCTCTTGTATGTGATAAGCCGCTCTTCTTGCTGCTTTTAATATTCTGTCTTTAATTTTTGACAGTTTGATTGTAATGTGTCTTAGTGAATTCTTCTTTGGGTTGAAACTGTTTGGGAACTTATGAGCTTCATGTACCTGGATGTCCCTATCTTTCCCCAGATTTTAGGAAGTTTTAAGCCATGATTTATTTAAATAAGCCTTCTTCCCCTTTCTTTCTCTTTTTTCCTTTTGAAACTCCCATGTTAGCTCTCTTGATGGTGTCCTGTAAATTCCACAGGCTTTCTTTTCATTACTTTTGATGCTTTTCTCCTATGGCTGGATATTTCTAAATGACCTGTCTTCAAGTTCACAGATTCTTTTACTTGATCAAGTCTGCTGTTGATGCTATTGCATTTATCTAATTTATTTTATTCTTCAGCTCCAGAATTTCTGTTTGGTTCTTTTTTATAATTTCTATTTCTTTATTGAAGTTCTTGTTTTGTTTATGTATTGCTTTTCTAACATCATTGAGTGGTCTATCTGCATTCCTTTATAGCTTGCTGAGCTTCCTTAAAACAACTATTTTGAATTTTTTGTCAGGCAGTTCATATATTTCCATTTCTTTGGGGTTGTTCACTGGAATATTATTGTGTTCCTTTGGTAGTGTCATATTTCCTCGATTTTTTTCATGTTTTTTGAAGTCTTGCATTGCTGTCCTTGCATTTGAAAAATGTCACCTCCTCCAGTCTTTACTGGCTAGCTTTGGGAGAGAAGTACCTTCACCAGTCAGCCCAGATAGGGATTCAGAGTTTCTTTCATACCTTTATTATGGATGTGCCCACTCCGCACTTCTTGTTCCCTCTTGAGGGAAATTCTTAAAATTGCATATATTTTCTCAATCCCACAAAGCCAGGCCAGCTGCTGAGAGGCTTCTATTTTTTTCCCTTAGGGTGGTGCCCTGAAATGCTCATTTGTGTGCCTTCTCCCAATCCTGCAGAGTCGAGCTACCTGTCTTCGTGAGATGCTTGCACTTACTGTCTGCTGGGATGTGTTTAGGCAGCCAGCATGGGCTAGGTTGGTGGTGAGATGCATGGAGCATTTGGGATACCTGTCAGTCAATTGGGGGGATCTATAGGCAAGGCATCCTAAGTCACCTGTGGGTGAGCTTCTTGTTGGTGTTCATGGAGCAGTTAGTATAGGGTCTGCAGCCTCTCTTCCCTGCTCCCAGACTTTCCCAGCCTCTCAGCTATACTGATGACTTTGGTGTTGTGAATGAGGCAAGAAAGAAGTGGGCATCTTGGGCAGCATCCTATATCGCTGGGGGTGCGGGGTGCTCACTTACTATATTCTTACTTTCACCCTGTGAGAAAAATCACAGGCTGAGGGGGTGGTCTCTCTTGGCACTGAGTTGTGCCACCCTGGGGGAGGGGTGACACAGGTAAAGTGAATCTGGTTGTGTGACCCTCTTCAATGCATTTACTCTTGAATATTTTACTCCAGTGTCATGCTAGAACTTCTCCATTGGGCTCCTGGACTCCCACAGAGGTACTCTCATCCATGGGTAGTTGTCAGAATTAATGCTCTGGAGAGGAGATGATGGCAGCATTCCTAATTATGTTACTGTCTTTTTTTTTTTTTTTTAACTTTTTTAGAGACAAGATCTTATTATGTTGCCCAGGCTGGAGTGCAGTGGTTAGTCACAGGCACTGATCATAGCACTTTATAGTCTTGAACTCCTGGACTCAAGCAATCCTCCTGCCTCAGCCTCCCAAATAGCTGAGACTACAGGCGTGCACCTGTCTGTGTTACTATTGTTGCATGTATTTCGAGAACTGTAATAATGTTGGCACATACTTACCACTAAGTCATGATCTTCATTTTCCAAATGCTTTTAATTAAATAATGGCTTTAGCAGGAGAACTTTCTTCTGAAATCTAGATAAGTTAATTATGTTAAGATTTCAAATTTAAAAAGCTCACCTGTAGAAATGGAAGTTTATGCTTGAGAAATCTTTGAATATTTTGAAATAAGATCTGCTAAATTAATATACTCCTTTATAAAATAATATAGTGGCTTCTATTTAGTAGTGTTTACTATTAGTACTTTGCTAAGTATTTTACATCTATTCCTAACTTAATTTTTACCACAACCCTATAAGGTAGTAACTGCCTTACTATCTTATAAATTTCCTTGGTACAGATAAGGAAACTGAGACTTAGGTTTACATAGCAAAGTTACATAGCTGGTAAGTATACTGGCCAGGATTTGAACTCAGATATGTCTGATGCTAACAGTATGCTTTAGTTTCTCATATCAATAAATTGTGATCACATAACATATACAAAATTATGAACATTGATTTTTAATCACAATGTCTATTTTTTAATTTAATATTAATGCCTGTTTATAGTAGAGATTTTGAAGTTAAACTTTACTTTTGTCCTTTGCTTACTTTAGGTGGTTTTCCCGCTGTATCCTTCAGAGAACAGTGACGGATGTTGCAGATTGCTTAAAAGTTTTCATGACTGGTACTAAAAACATAGCAATGTGGGTGGGCTCCAAGGACTGTTGCTTCACACCCAAAGTCCACATGCTTATAGCAGACCAGATAGGTGGAAGCAAAGTCCCCAAGCCTGTCTGTGTCAACTGTCATCCAGTGGAGGATCCCCAAAGCTGAGTGCTGACTTAGGCTAATAGTCTAATGCCATACATCAGACTATGTAGCACTTACATTTGTCTGTGTGTGGTAAACATAAAGCCAGGAGGAAGGAAAATTTGTGGCTGCTGATGTCCCGGGCAAGCAGTGGGAAGGTCAAAAGAAACCTACCCTGGAGGAACTAGGGTTATGACAGAGCAGTGTTAAATCTAGACATAGGAGAGAAGCCATTGGGACTAGCCTAGGGGTGCTAACAGGTAAGGTGGCATAGCAGGAGAAGATGGGTAAGAAAGCAGATGAGGAAGGGCATCCTATTCACAGTGCGAGGCTATGGAAAGACAGATCTAGGGTTTCTGCTTCCTTGCCAGCTCTGGCCCAGGTCTGGCTTTGCTATTCCCTAGCAGTGTGACTTGTGCAAATATCTCCCTCTTTTGATCTACATATTCCCATCTGTAAACTTTGGTGGGTTATAAATACTTTTTTTCCTAAAAAAGTGAATTTGGTGATACAAGATAATGAATTTACATATATGATTATCTTCTATCAAATTAAAAAGAATTTCCTAGACAATAAACTCTTCTAAAATAATTGTGCAATATATACATGAAAAGAATTATTTCATTCTATCATTTTCCCCTCACTTCCAAACCCGGTATATATTTTTTTAGCAGTTGTTATTAAAAGTTTCTGCTGGGTAAAAGTTACAGTCTGGTCTCTCCGCTCTTTAGGGAATTTCTAGTTAGAGTGGGTGGAAATGTTTTCAGAGTTCATATTCTCAGTGAGAACAGGAATCAGTTGGGTGGTCTGTGTGAAGAGCTTTTTTCAGAGGAATGGCCAAGTCATTCCCTTATGTTTTCATGTTTGTTCTCATTAGGGAAGAAAGTGACATAAAATTATCTAGTTTGTAACTATTGAGAGGATTTAAAGACTTGAAGACACTAAATTAGTATTAATTTGATTTTAGGCATTTGTATGTCTATTGCATGAATTAAATTTTAATTTATTGCTTAAATATTAAAATTTTACTAAAGAGATATGCCAAGTTTAAGAATATATTATGCCATAGAAACCATTATGGTTCCTCAAAAAGCAGAAACAAAGGAATGCTCCATAAAGTTATCCATTTTTATATTATTGCAGATATAATCAAAATTAGGTATTACCCTATTTTACAGTGGTTGGAAATAGCAAACCTATTTAAACATTGCAATATACAGGAATGCTATTTTTTGTTGGCATTGGCTAAGTCATTCTTTCCTTACTAATGCCAAATTCTGCAGGAGCACTCAACAAATGGTACAAGTACAATCATGATTTGCCAGCACGGATAATTGTGTACCGTGATGGTGTAGGGGATGGCCAGCTAAAAACACTTATTGAATACGAAGTCCCACAGCTGCTGAACAGTGTGACAGAAGCCAGCTCAAATACCAGGTATTCAACTGTTGTTCTTTCCTCCACACTCCCAATTATAGCACATTCATTTGTAACAATTGTACACGAGGTATGGGAGCGTCACTTTAATTTTTTATGTAGTTAAGTTTTGCTCTATTTCTGTATCATGCCAGTAAAGCTGTATGAATTTCCCTTAAATTGGAGGGTAGTTGGGATGGTCTAACATAAATAGCCTGGGTGGTGTAAGCTTTGGGAGCCCGGGTGGGGGCACCTAGAGAAAGAAAGTTATGCTCCAGAGCATCTACACTGAGATTCAGCAGGAAGCCTGCAGGGCTGCTGGCAAGTGAAGATGCTTCATACATACTAATATGCCATGGAAGAAAACAAGCTGTGGTTTCAAATTTGAGGCCGCAGTCAACACACAGAACCAAAGCCTCTGAGTTGCAGGCACTGATGTGCACTTAAGGTCTATGGAAGGTTCTGAAAGGGGTCTGAGTACCATGAAAGCTGAGCTGCAGATGGAAATTAGATCATCTTAAACACCAAGCACCTTGCTGTGTTGCTACATTTTAAAGTTTGGTCTGTTAGTGCAAAATTTTGTTCAGTGATTATGTGAAGTGGCAAGTGCAAAAAAATATTAAAAATGCTAAGTGGAGGAGGACAATAATCCTAAATTGGCTCCTAAAAATATTTGGAAAGCATCTTATTCCAAGCTGTGCACTGAGCTCCATCTGTAGAGTTATACCTTTATCACCACCATCATCCAAAGCATCGTGGCCACAAGTCACAAAGGAGCTGAGTCTTGACTTTAGTTATTTACTGTTGAGGGGAAAGCCTAATAGATTCATGGCAATATCACTTGCAGCTTCATCCACACTGTTGGAGCCAAAATACCTTGCTCCCCACTGACCTCAGGTGAATGTATTTATTAAGAATCCCAAGTATGCAACTGAGGGATGCAGGAGTAAATTTAGCAGCTGGCAGTGCTAAAAGGAGTTACTGTTCTTGCACTATAACATCAGCTTTTGAAAGTTTCAATATTGAAAACATTCATAAAATTTAAAAAAAATTATAATGCTTAAAATGAAACTTCACAGTGATCTTTACATCCCAGAGGCTCCTTCCAGGATGGCGAATATTTGGATTTGGCCTTGGCTTTACTAAATACTTTAACACTTGGCCATTCAGCATATGGCCAGAATGGATATTTGGTCCATCCTTCCGTCCACCCAGGCTTGAGTTTTGCATGATTCAGAAAGGGTGATTTGAGGAGTAAGAGGAACTTGTGCTTCTCCCTTTGCTACTCAGAAACAAAATTGAGAGGAAGAGTGAAGGTGAAAATAGGGTGACTGTTGCTAATGAAAACAACAAATCTGGTCTCCATGGATAATTCTGGAAAGTCTTTCTGCAGAATTGCTAATTGCAACTCATAGTCCTATTAACCATTCCTTCCCGCCCCCTTTAGATGATATAAACCAGGCAAATGACTTGGGATAGCACACTTTTGCAACAAATGAGGACAATCCCTAATTCTAAAAATTGTGTGTATCTCTACGTACAATTTTTGTGTGTGTAGGCACTGGATGTATGTGTGGAGGGATTGTGAATGATTTTTATTTTCTTTGTTTTGCAGTGTTTTTCTAATGAATTTCTATTTATTTCATTTTTAAAGTTATAAAAAAAAATAGAAAGCTGCATGGATTGGTTTCCGTTCTCTTCTTTTTATTATTTGCCTCTCTGATTCTAAGCTGCAGACTGTCAGTGATCGTGATCAGGAAGAAGTGCATGCCACGATTCTTTACAGAAATGAACCGCACCGTACAGAACCCCCCACTTGGCACTGTCGTGGATTCGGAAGCAACGCGTCCTGAATGGCAAGTGCCATTGGAAAATCAATTTTTAACAAAACATTCATTGTGTGTTGTTTAGGTTTGTCCTTGCTTTGTTTGCCTGCCTTCCCACCTTCATTCCATTTCCCCCTCAGGTATGACTTTTACTTGATCAGCCAGGCGGCCTGTCGGGGAACTGTCAATCCCACCTACTATAATGTTATCTATGATGACAATGGCTTGAAACCTGACCACATGCAGAGACTTACCTTCAAACTGTGCCACCTGTACTACAACTGGCCTGTGAGTGAAAGCTATTTACTTATGTAAATGTGATACTCAGGAGTCCCACCGAGGAATTGTCATAGAATTCACCTTTGTATCCCTGGGTAATAGCGCAATACCTGACTTCCTCAAAGGAGGAATGAATGAATGAATGAATGACTACTGAAGTCCACAGTGGGAGGAACCCAGTTTCTCATAGAAACAAAGTAGCAATGACTATTATAATAGATTAATATTTACAGTTGCTAGAGGACTTTATTATATACATTATAATAAATGGTGCAAGCGTGGGAGGAGATCAGGGTATTGTTACTTACATGTTACAGATGAGGACGTTGAAGGCAACTCACATGTTGTGCTTGGTGGGAAACGGTTAACAGGCATGGGTCTGTCCTGTGTTCCTGTGTTAGGCCAAGAATTGCTCTCAAAGTCTAAGGCCAAGGTTTGTTCGAGCCCCTCGGAGGATGAGGTCATGGAAACAGATTAGCCCTAAGTTGGATACCTCTTAGCTCCCAGCACCACAAAGCCAGAGTGCCCTTCCTCTCCGTCTGCGCCAGTGAGCTTAAGTTCCCAATGAGTGAGGTTGCCCTTTGTTGGTTGAGTTTTGTTATTGTTTACCCAGAAACCCATTCTATTGTCTATGTAACCAGTAGTTGAAAAAACTCAGAAAAAAAATCACTTTGAAGAACAAGTTATCCTCTTAACTGTTAATCAATACTTCTTCCTCCTCAGGGCTTGGTCAGTATCCCAGCACCATGTCTCTATGCACACAAGATGACCTTTCTGGTGGCACAAAGCATTCATAAAGAACCAAGTTTGGAATTAGCCAATTCTCTCTTCTACCTGTGATGACATGAACCATTGGTATCTATAAATGAAGAATCCAAGGAATAGTTGGTATACTTTGTGCAAATCTACCATAAGCTCCATGAGCTCAAGGCTGTGACTTGGGAAAGGAGATTGAGCTTAGTCTCAACTTCTGGGGGAAAAAGGAAAACAACTTAATCTGAAACCGTTCAAAAGAATTGTATGTTATTTTACGTTAAAGAGTTTTATGCTTGAGGTAAATTCTCATTGTGGTATATGGAATTAAAATATTCCATCACCTATAAGAATTACACAGAGTTAAATATCTTCTAAGAAAATAAGTGTTTATACCATGTTGTAGTTGGGTTCTACCAAAAAAAAAAAAAAAAGAAAAAAAAGTGTGTGATACTTTGATGGTAGATAAAGGGAGTCTAATTCCCACCCTAAATTTTGTAGAGGTTTTCTTAAATAATGTTATAGAGCATTTTGTAGAGTCGTTTAAAGAGTTACTAGAAAATAAAGTTCAGAGCATCACATATGTGTTTATTGTTATTTGAATTTCAAGTTGACGTTACATGTGAACTTCATTATTTAAGTATTTTCAGCGAAGACTCTTACCCATTAGACCATATCACCATCAATCTTTGAGTTCTGTTCTGAATCTGAACTTACCACTTGCTCTCTTGATGGGACTTTGTTTCACGTAATAGCAACTACTCTTAGTGCTGGTCTTACTTCCTACTCACGAGAAAACAGAAGCAATCAAAAGAGAACTTTTACAGGCTCCACTACATCTTCCTTCACCTAAAGGCATCTGTGCCCATAGACCCTGCCCACGCCTCCTTCTGTTACTATAAATGCACCACATCTGTGCTCCTACGAGGCTCTGCACTAAATCCCACTCCCTCTGACCTATGAAGGATGCTGCTCTAGCAATTCCCTCTCCTTTCTGCATCATCAGTTTTTCCCTCACTACTGGATCATTCCCACTGGCACGATAAATATGCTGTTGTTTCTCCCATCTTAAAAAAGAAACCATTTTTCCCTCTAGCAACCACCCCATTTCTTTGTCCTTCTTTACAGAAAAATATCTCAAAAGAAGAGTCTGTGCTTGAGGTATCTAATTCTTTACCCCAGTTAGAATTGTACCACAACCACTACATCGAAATTGCCTCAGTCAAGGCCACCAATGACCTCTACTTTGCTAAATCCAATAGTCAGCTCTCAGTCCTCGTCTTACCTGACCCAGTTGATCATTTCCCCCTCTGAGACACTCTTTACTTGGCCTGTGGGATAACACACCCTCCTGGTTTCTCTCCTTCTGCATTGATCACTCCTGCCCAGTCTCCTTTTCTGGCTTCTCCTCGTCTTCTCTCTCTTTTCACATTGGAATGCCCCGGGAATGCAAATATGGCTACATGCAAAAGATATTTTGATGACGGAAAGAGCAGAGCTCTGAATTCTGCTTGCCGGGGAAAGGTGATGTGGGAGGCTGCAGTGAAGGGTGGTGGGGAGAGCAGCAGGTCCTCTCTGGTGACAAGGGGAGCAGGCCACAGGAGGGACGCCAGCGCAGAGGTCACATCACAGTGCACAGAAAATGTTCTTTTCCTATTTGAGAGTTTTGTCCAGGCCTGGTAGAAAGGCAGCCAACATGGGTCCTGTCCAGTAATAGTAAGGATAGCTATTTATGGGGCATGAGGGTAGAGGAGGGTTAATGAGCTCCAGACAAGCACTTCACACTTAATCTCCATAACAACTGTATAAATTTGGCTTTAATGATCCTTTTACAGATGGTAAAACTGAGGATTAAAGATGCCGTGTGATTCACCGTAGTTTATGGGATTAATAAATTGTGGAGCTAGAATTTGTCCTTGTGTTTGTTTGACTTGCAAAACCTGTGAGATGGACCACAAGACTCTGCTGCGTTAATGAAAGAGACTCTAAGATTTAAAATATTTCTCTCAGAGTTCTAATATGAGGGAGTGCCTTATGTGATTTAAAGTTGGCATTCTACAGCAAGTCTTTGGAGGCAAGGCATAGCACCAGTTCAGGGTGGTGGTTTTTGTTTTTGTGTTGATGTTGTTGTTTTCTTCCATCAAAGTACAAGGGTAATGTAGAGCATCACTAACTAACCAAACAGCTTGTATAAGTCTATATGCTGTACTTTGATTAGGCAATACAAAGGTCGGTAGAGCTGCCCACCCTTTTATTTACTAAGTATTGCCCAAGGTAACAAATGACTCCTTACCGTTTTAACCCACCAGGGGGCACTCAAGGACTGTTGTAGGAGCAGAGTCCTTCACCTTGGCCGGGAGCAACAAATAGTGAGAAAAGAGTCAACTTAAGTAAACTCCCAGAGGGCAACACAGGATTTAAAAATCTTCATTTGAGCTCTGGTTCCAACATGTTTAGTTGCTGGATGTGATAACTTCCCTCCTTGGGACTCAGTTACCCAATCTGTAATATGAGAAGGGGTTAGACCAGACCAGTGGTGCTCAGCCTTGGGAATATTAGAACTTCCCACATTAAAAAGCTTTAGAAAAAATACAGATGCCTGGGCCTGCTCCCTAAAATAGTGACTTAACTGGTTTGGGATAAAGCCTGATCATCTGAATATTTTTAAAGTTCTCCAGATGGTTCTGATGTTTAGCCAGGGTTGAGAACTACTGGTCTTGTTATCTAAAATCCATTTCAGCTCTCACAATATTGTGATTGCCACCTATCTATCACCTACATTAAATAGTTTTTCTTATTAAAGCTACCAAGGACAAAGAGGAGAGGGAGCATGTTCCAGGCTTCCGGGAGGTACTGGATTTGAATCCTAGAACTATCACTTAGTAGTTGTGTGATCTTGGGCAAGTTACTTCACCTCTCTGAACCTCAGTATATCTACTTGTAAAAATGCCTAACAATGTCTGCATGGTAGACTTACTATAAAGATTAGGTAAGTCTAAAGTATCTGGCTTCAATAAAGAGTATCTTATTGGTAGACCAGATGAGAGGAAAAGAATCAAATGACACAATTTAGTTAGCAAATATTCATGGCTACATATTATATGTTGGGCATGTGCCAGATTCTGAATTCTGCAATTCTGGTTAAAGGAAAGCTTAATATTTTCTCTAGGTATAAACAGTCATTTGTTCTTTTGTAGAGATGATTTTCTGGTTATGCTTTTATTTTGGGGGGGTGGAAAGGAAACTGGAAGAAAGTATACTTCAGATACACTTCTGTGGCTACCATGGAGGTGCCTCAATCAGATCTTCCTGTAAAAGAACCTTCTGCAAGGAGCGTAGTTGGCTGACAGCTTCTAAGGGCTACACCTTCAAGATGCCTGCAGTGGTGATGTTGAGGCCATGCCCTCCCCAGGCTGTTCCTAGCCCCTGACTGAGTACAGCAGAGGTAAGGGATTTGGGTTGTTGCCCTTCAATGTGGGACTGCTCTATCAGGCGGTCTTTGTTGGGGGAATCCTCTCTGACCTGACCAAGGCTTTCTCAGAGCTGCATTGTAGTTTTGTACCAACCCTCCTTCCTTTCCTCTCTCCTTTCTCAGGTATCAGACTGGCATCGAGGTCTCAAGGCTCTTCCTATTTACCCCTACTTCCTCTCACCTGTATCCTTCATACATGTTTCTCCCAATAAATCTCCAGAATGTCTAATTCTGTCTTGTCTACTTCTTGAGGGACCCAAATTGACACAATTTCCTTCACCATTAAGTCATTCTTTGATTTTTGATAAAAGTAAGTCTATTTTTAGTCTTAAGCTTGCCATTGACCAAAACATAAAATTAAAAAAAAAAAAACTGTTTACCTGGAGATGTCATAACCTTTTAAATATTGGGTTTTGAGTTAGCAATTTGCCATGGGAAAATTTACTTTTAAACTTTTCTAAAACACTTCAAGATCTGAGACACGAAATGTAAACTGTTTTGGAGAGCTGTTGTCAAATGTCTGTGTTTTGTTGCTCAGATTAACCTGTGCTTTGCACTTTCATCTGACCCAGTGCCCGCTGGCCAAGAATAACCCAACTGCCTCTGCCGAGAAGATGAGGAAAGGACTTATTTTGAAGGTAGAGAAGATGAAGAGGACTGAAGAATTTATGACTGAGTCAAGATCCTTGCAATTTATTGAGAATTTTTAAAAAATCATTAATTTTAAAATTATAAAAATAACAGATGTACATTATGGCATATTTGGAAGGTACAGAAAATCTAAAGAGGTAGAAAAAAATCACCAATACAGCTACTACCCAGTATATACTGTTAACACTTTGATATATATTTTTCTTCTAGTCTTCGCACCATATGTATATAGTTTTACATACTTTATTTTTATGATTATGGCATGTGTATTTTTCTATTTTATTAAAAACATTTTAATAAGTTTTAGTGACTGAATATTTTACTGTGCAGCTATAACAAATTATTTTCTCCCCTCTTTATCGTATCTCTAGGCTGTTCCCTAGGCTGTTCCCAATTTTATTTGTGCTATAAAAATATGGCATAAAGTTTTTTTTCCCCACGTATTTGGGATTGGTTCCTTGGGTTAGAGCCTTAAAAGTGAAATTACTGAGTCAAAAAGTTAGAATAATTTTAAGGTGCTTGGTATGTATATTGCTAATTTTTTAAAAATTGCATCTTAGGCTCTCATGGTAGCACCCTAGCAAACTGCATATTCCCATTAAAATAAAAAAACTTTGCCATAGATGCTAGTTTTATGTTTTTATTAGTATTTATTTCATTATTAGTAAAGGAAAATAATTTGATAATGTTTACTAGTCATTTGTATTTTTTGTTTGTATTTTTAAATCAACTTCTGTGAGGGTTTTGTATTTTAAAAATAGTTACCCTTTGTCATCCGTCTGTAGCTATGTCTCCTAATTTACTACGGGCTTTCAAATTTTGTTTATGTTGCTTTTTTAGACACAGACATTTGGAGCTGATATATTCATATTATCACTATTTCCTTCAAAGTTATGAAAGAAGAACTTGAATTTGAAACATAGAAAATCTATCCCCATTTGAGAAATGTTACTTCTTCTTGGTTTTAATTTCCTTTCATTTAACTCTGTAAATCCATCCATATCATATTTTAGTGTAAAGTGAAGATCTAATCTATTTTTTCTAAGTAATTATGAAAAAGAATTGGTGGATTAAAAAAAGAATCCAGTAGAAATCCTAAAAATGAAAAGGTAAATGACAGAAATAAAAATTTCGATAGGTTTATTAAGGAGTAGACTAAAAACATGAACAGAAAATTAGTAAATTGGAAGGCAGACTTTCACTTAGACTGCAGTACAAAAAGATAGACATGCAGTGTAAAAGTAGACACCCATCACACATTTGGTAGACATTCCAGAAAGAGGAAATACAGATGATGAGGTGGAAAGCAGTTTTTAAAAATCTAATGCTTAAAAGTGTTCCAACATTGAAACATACATTCTTAGAATTAAAAAAATCACAAGTAGGATAAATAAGAAAGTTTTATATCTAATACATTGTGTTAAAATTGCAAAACAAATACAAAGGGAAAATCTTAAGACTTCAAAAAAGAAATGCAGACTTGCAGACTTCCTGCAAAGAAGCAATTATACTAACTGTAGGCTTAACATTATCAGAACAGATGACAAAAGATGGGATCATATCTTTAAAGTCCTGAGAGAAAAGAATAATAAAGCTAGAACTTTATGTGAAGCTAAATGATCTTTCAGAAGTGAGTGATAAATTTAAAAACTCAAACATAATAAAGTTTATTGCCCACAGTCCTCAGTGAGAGAACTACTAAAGAATGTACTTCAGCAAGACAGAAAATAAGCCCATTGAATAAAGGAAGGATGAGCTAATAAACCAGTAAAATATGTTGTAAATCTAAATTGTATTGTCTGCCATCATGGACAACAGTGCAAAAACAAAAAAAAAATAATTTGTATTGTCTGTTTAAAAATTTTATTTTCCTGTTAATAAAAGGTTATAAATCAACATGGGCAACACAAGCAAGTAACACAAGCAAGATGAAAGAATTTAGAGGGAAGCTAAAGTGGACTCAAGTATTTATCTTGTTAGAAAGGAGGTTAGAGAGATTAACTTTACATTTGATTAGAGGATAATAAAGTTAAAAATGTTTGTGATTATTTTTTAAAAGGATAAAGATACCATCTGTAACTTTGAATTCAGTGGAAAGAAAAAAGAAGAAAAGAAAGGATTGTTAAAAGAAGAACTTTAGACAAATTAAATTTGACAAAGCTTATTTGAACAGAGAATGAATCTGGCAGCACTCAGAACCAGAAGTGGTTCAGAGAGGTGCCCCCCCCGCCCCCCCTACAGTGTGAGCAGCGAGATTTTATAGGTCAGACATTGAAGTAAAGTGGAGAAATCACCTGATTGGCTACAGCTAGGCTTTTGCCTTATTTGGTCATGATCTGATTTCGATGGCTAGCTGTGATTGGCTGAAATCTGGTTTCTTGTTACAAAAATATACAGTTGACCCTTGAATAACATGGCAATTAGGAGCACCCACGCCCTGCATAGTGGAAAATTCTCATATAACTTTTGACTTCCCCAGAACTTAACTACTGATAGCCTACTGTTGACCTTATTGATAACATAAAACAGTTGATTAACACATATTTTGTACATCATATGTATTATAAATTGTATTCTTACAATAAAGTAAGCTAGAGAAAGAAAATGTCATTAAGGAAATCATAAGGAAAAGAAAAAATATTTACTATTCATTAAGTGGAAGTGGATCATCATAACGTCTTCATCCTCAATGTCTTCATGTTGAGTAGGCTGAAGAAGAGGAGGAGGAAGAGAAGGGGTTGGTTTCCCTGTCTCAGGGGTGGCAGAGGTGGAAGAAAACCCACATATAAATGGATCTGGTGGTTCCAACCTGTGTTGTTCAAAGGTCAATTGTATTCCTAGTTAGGTTGCAGTTTGTTTGTATATTAAACTAGGTTATAGTTTGTTACATAGGAACTCAAATTACGAAGACAGCTTCAGGCTAATGGCCTCCTGCTTATTTAATTTAACAGAATACTATCAATCCATAGAGGACAAGAAAAGAGAAGAGAAACAAAGGAGAAAAATATGATAAATAGAAAATACCAAATAAGATGGTAGATATACACTCAAAAATATTAATCTTAACAAATATTAAAAAATTAATTTCACTTATTAGGGACTCTAAGATTGGATCTAAAAATGTATTTCTATATTGTGTATAAGAGACACATCTAAAGTGAAAAACACAAAAAAATTTGTAAGTAAAAAAAAATAGGAAAAGATACACAGTTGACCCTTGAACAACATGTGTTTGAACAGTGCAAGTCAGCTTATACTCAAGATTTTTTCCAACCAAACACAGATGGAAAATATAGTATTTATGGGATGTGAAACCCACATATATGGAGGGCCAACTTTTTATATCCATGAGTTCTGCAGGGATGACTGCAGGACTTGAGTATGCAGGGATTGCAGTATAGTAGGGAGTCCTGGAACCAATTCCCTCTGTGATACTGAGGAAGGCTATTCTTTGAATTAATAGCCAAAATAAAGCTGGGATAGCAATATTGATATCTGACAAAATAGAATGTAAGGCTAAAAGTAAAGATATTACATTTTTATGAGAGTAGGAAAAGGAAAAAAGCCCAAGAAGACATAGCAATCATGAATAGGTACACATAGATTAACATAGTTTTGAAATACAAAAATAAAACTGAGAGAATTACAAAGAGAAACTTACCAACTTTTTAAATCCACAACTAAACAAGGAGACTTTAACATGTGTCTCTTAAAAACTGATCAAAAAGACAGAATCATTAGAAATTATATAGATTATTTGAAAAAGTAGTTAGTAAACATGATTTAATAGCAGGCACAAAGCAAGGCTTCACAAATTCCAAATAATTGATATCATATAGATACATTGATAGAAAGAGTCCTAAATAGTTTATGGCTTAAAGGAAATCACACTGGCAATTTTTAAAAATCAGAAAAGAGCAATATATAATAAAAAACTTGTAGGATAAAGTTAAATTTGTAGTGTTAAATGTGGCATACTAGAAAACAAGACTGAAAATTATTTAACTAAGCACTTAACTGAAAGAAGCTAAAGAACAATAGAGAAAAACCCAAAGAAAGAATTAGAAAATAAAGATAAAATCATATATTAATGAAAAATAACATGAATTTTAAAAATCCAATAGAAATTATTTAAAAAAGAACAAGATCTGATTACCATATTTGTGTTTAGTTTTTGTTGTGGAAATTTCCAAATGCAGATAAAAGTAGGGAATGGTATCATGAACCCTATTTACCCTGCTTCAATAACTACTATACTATGGACAATCTTATTCCATATATAATCCCAGTCACTGTTCTACTACTTTATTGTTTTAAAGCAAATCCCAGACATCTTATAACTAAAATCTGGGTTTTTGAGGGTAAAAACTAATAAAACAAAGTTTTAGCAAGACTCATGAATTTAAAAAGAGAAGGCACAAATAAAACTATGTTAGGAACAAACAAAAGTTCAGTAAAGGCTTTAAAATCATATGAATACCATAATACCCTATGCCAATAATTTTAAAAATCTGAAACAAAGGTATAATTTTCTAGGAGTATGTAAATTAACAAAATTTACCAAAGAAAAAATAGAAAAACTTATTATAATGCGGTGGTTAATAGCATAGATTTTACAGCCAGAACCCTGATTGCCTGGGTTAGATTTTGACTCTGCTACTTACAGTGAGCTCAAGCAAGCTACCTAATCCCTCTTTGCCTCAGTTTCCTCAGATAAATGGTAATAATTTCACCTATCTCATAAGACTGTTGTGTTGATTAAATGAGTATTAATTGTTGATATGCTTAGATTATAAGGGAGCTTGGCGCTGTATGTTACCTACTGTGAATATGGTAATATAAGAAAATCACAAGAGATTGCATCAGTAGTCAAAAATGTCCTCCCTAAAAAGGAAACAGAGCCAGAAAGATTTACAGCTGCGTCTTACTAAAGAACAGATAATTCCCATCTTATACAAACTGTTCCAGATAATAGACAAAGACAAATATTTTATGAGACAATATAATTTGATTCCAAAACAGTCAAAGACAGTATAAAAAAAGAGAACTACATGCCAACCTCACTTGTAAACATGGATATAAAAAAATCTAAGTAAAATATTAGCAAATCCAGTTTAGCAGTATAGAAGAATATGTTTTAAAAATAAGACCAAGCATGATTTATCCTAGGAATGCAGACAAGGTTTAACTTTAGAAAATCTATCCATGCAATTTATCACATAGCAGATTAAAAAAGACAATCCATATGATCACTGCAATAGGTACAGACCAAGCATTCAGAAAAATTAATACTCATTTGTGATTTAAAAAGACAATGCCTAACAAAGTAAAAATAGAAGGAAACTTGAATATCCTTGGTGTGAAAAAAGGCATTTAACAAAAACCTATATTATATAATAAATTTTATCATATATCACAAAATAAGTGTTTAGAAGCTTTTCCACTGAAGTCAGGAACAAGATAAAGATACCTATTACTACAGCTACTATTGATACTATGCTAGAGGTTCTAGCCGATAAAGCAATGGAGATACAGGGATCAAAAAAGAAGAGACAAAATTATCATTGTTTCTTCATGGTATGGTTGTCTATAAAATCTAAGAGATCCTACAGACCTAATAAAATTTTTCAACAGACAAATCATATAAAACTACTTTAAAAACCAATAGCATTCCTACAAGCCAGTATTTACACAAAAAAATTTAAAAAAAATCTAATTTAGCAACAAGAATAATTTGGAATCTACGAGTAAATAAAACAAAAAATTTATAAATGTTTTTGCTGAGAAAAATTCAAAACTTTATTGAAGAACATATCAGAAGGCCTTAATAAATAGATAAACTGGGCTCATGAATAGAAAGATTCAACATGGTAAAGATGGTAATCCTCCCCCAGATGCATCTATTATTTCAGTGCAATTTCATTATAAAGCCTAACATAGTTTCCCATCAAACTTTACAAACTTGTTTTAAGATTTATGTGGCTGAAAAAGGTCCAAATATATCTGATACAGCTCTGAAAAAGAATAACAAGAAAGGATTGCTTTTCTACCAGGTATCAAAGTGTATTATATAGCTAATTAAGTAAAACAGTGTGGTTTTGTCTGAGTCATAGATAAAAGATCAGATTGAACAGATTAGAAATCCCAGAAACAAGTCACTGCATATCTTGGCACGTCATTTAATGGAACTAGCATTACAGATTAGAGAGGAAAGGATGAGCTATTCAGTAGATGGTGATGGGATGGCTAGGCTTCCTACAGAAAGAAAACCAGATACCTATCTTACATGAAAAACACAAAAAGAGATTTCACGTAGATTAAAGATTTAAACAGGTAAAACATGTAACAAATAGAAAAAAATATAGGGAATATCTTTAAGAAGTAGGGAAAAGACTTCTTAAGCAATATACCAAAATGCATAAATTATCAGGAAAAGACTGGTAACTTTGACTCTGTCAAAATGTAAACTTCTGAATGACAAATGAGACAACAGTAATGCTAAAAGACAAACTGCCAACTAGAACAGTGTATTTGTAGGTTTTTTCCCCTCTGCTCCCCCTCTAGAACAGTACATTTGTTACAGATACAACAAGAAAAGGATTATTACCCAAAATATGTTTTTTAAAAAGCACTTTTAAGCTACTGAGAAAAAAAGATAAAAACACCCGATTGAAAAATGGGCCAAAAAAAGTGAACCAGCAATTCACAGAAAAGGAAACCAAATAACTAATAAATATGTGAGATGATGCTCGAGTTCACCAGGAATAAGGGAAATTCAAAGTACACCTATGAGACTTAGTTTCACTCTTGTAAGTTTGGATAAAATTAAACAGTCTATTAATACCAATCTGTGTTGCTGAGAAACAAACTCTTAAATATTGCAGCTAGGAGCATGAACTGGTTCAACCTAATAGGAAGCCTATCCCCTAGAAACCAGCAGTTTTACCTTTATAATTTAGAGAACCTCTTATACTTGTGTACAAGAAGGGAATGAATAAATTATACTGTAGTTATATAATAGAATACTACATAGCAATCAAAAGAAATAAACTAGCTAGGACTATGTAGATCTGCATAAATTGGTCTCAAAAACAACATTGAGTGAAAAAATCAAGTTCAGAATGATGGGTATATGATGCCATTTATGGGAAAAAATTTAAAATACACATAAATACCATATATTTTCCTAGTTTTATAGGTGTGCATATACACACATATAAAAGGAGAAAGTAGAAATGGAAGATTGCACACTAAATTCAAGACACAGGTTGCATCTATGAGGCAGGGAGGGATATGAGATTATAGCTAAGGATGCTGAATAAAGGGAATTTCATTTCAATTCTATTAGTTAAAAAAATGAATCAAAAATCACAAAAATGATAAAAACTGTCTATTCTTGTTTGAGGATATGTGCATTTTATCATATTATTCTTTGTTCTTTTCTGTAATTTAAAATTTTACCAAATTTAAAATTATAATTCAAACCAAAACAGACAGCTCCAACTCTAATAATGAGAAAATCATCAGAAAAATCTCAATTGAAGGAAATTCTGCAAAATATCTGACCAGACTCTACCAAACTGTCAAGGTCATCAAAAACAAGAAGAGATGAGGAAACTGTCACAAGAGAAGTCTAAGGCGACATGGTAATTAAGTGTAATATGGTGTCCTAGATCTGACCCAGGAACAGAAACAGAGCATTAGGTAATTGAGGAAATCTGAATAAAGAATGGATTATTATTAACAATAATGTATCAATATTGGTACATTTATTGTGACAAATGTACCATACTAATATAATATGTTAATAATGGGGGAAACTGGGCATAGGGTATATGAGGACTCTTTGTACTATCTTTGCAACTTTTCTTTAAATATAAAATTATTCTAAAATAAAAAAGTTTATTTAAAAAATAGAATAGGTACAGTATTATTCCAATTTTGTGTTAGTGTGTGTGTAGGTGTACACAAAGAAAAAGATGAATGGAATATTTATCAAAAATATCAGACAATGATTAGGTCTCAATGTATGGGTTGTTTTCATTTCTGTTTCATTCTTTTATTTGTCAAACTCCTGCTGTCTAATAAATGGCAAATGTGATATACTGATACATTTCAGCTATCAGAAACATTATTAAGACCTTGATATTGTTCCTATCAGCACATGGGAATTATTGGCCCCATCCTCCTAACACCCATTTCCGATACTTGCCAGGAATACTTGCTAAAACTGCAAAACTCTAAGTTCTATACCAGGAGTTTCCAGGGAAGAAGCCTGAGAATTCATTTTTTAACAAGCCTCCGAGCAATTTTTTTTTTTTTGTGGTGGTTGTTTGGATAAGTCTAGAAAACTGATTCAGTTAATTCTCACTCAAACTTTAAAACTCAGTTCAGTGTCAGCTCCGCTGTCAAGCTTTCTCTGCCCATCTTTGGCACGTAGACTCCCTCCTCTGTATCCTCACTGTACTACACACATAGCTCCATTATTGCTCTCCATCAATGTATCATAAATAGTTGTTTACAAGTTTTTCTGTCTAGTTGTTTTGCATACTTTTTGTGATCTCATTGAACAATTGCATCTGGTAGGCTTTCAATATGCATTATTTGGATAAATGCATGGAAGCATAAATAGATGCATGCACTGCTTTTAAATAAATAAGGCCATTCTGAGAATTTCACCAGTATCTATCTCAAAGCCCCTCGGTAATGGTATCCATGGTTGCTCTGTAATGGGTGGGATCAGTCTCTCTAGAGATGTGAAGCATGTGAAGCATCTCTAGAGAGTGAAGCATGGTAATATTTAATTTATTCCAAAATGTATTGCTTTAGGCTTGGATAATGGTTGGAGAAACTGGAAATGTAAATATATTTTTGAATTATCTGGGAAACTATCCAAACCCAAACTCACATTAAGTGACCACTGCTTCCACTGGGCCAGGCTACTCAATGCTTAGAGCTGTGCTATCCAAGATGGAGCCTCTAGTCACATGTGGCCTTTGAAGTTTAAATTTAAAGTAATTAAAACTAAATGAAATAAAAAATTCAGTTCCTTGGTCACATATTTCAGGTGCTCAAAGGCCACATGTGGTAGTGGCCACTGTATTGGAAAGTGAAGACATAGAAAGAGCATTTCCATCATTACAGAAAGTTCTATAGGAGAATGCTGGCACAGATTCTTCCTCTTCATCCTTCAAGATCCAAATCAGATAGCTTCTCATATAAAACCTTCTGTCATCCCTTCAAGTAAAGTTCTGTTTGGTTCACAGTCCAGGCAAGTTCTGAGCACCAAGAATTCAGAGATGAAGAAAATGCGGTTGGTGCCCTGGAAGAGCTTAAAGTGGGGATTCTCAACCAGGGTGATATTGTTGCCTAGGGGACATCTGGGAAACTCTGGAGACATTTTTGGTTGTCATAACTAGTGTGTGTGGGAGTGTGTGTGCACGCGCGCACGCGCCCCTGGCATGTAGAGGCCAGTAGCACACACAGAAGGCAGGGACGCAGGGTAGACTAGGTCAGGGATGCTGCTAAACATTCCACAGTGCACAGGACAGCTCCCCTCCCTGCCATCAAAAAATTGTTTGCCCCAAAGTGTCAATAATGCCAATGCTGAGAAACATAGGCTTAAAGCCTTGAAGAGGAGAGACACAGGAGCGGATCGTGCCAATGTAACGTGGAAAGTGAAGGGAGAGGGAGTGAGCACAGACTGGGGGTGGGGTAATTCCTGAGCTGGGTCTGGAGGGAGCTGCATGGTTAGTTGCTCCTTCTATGATCTCATAACATTCTGCCCATTCCTCTTCACAGCACCTAACACTGTCACGTGTTTTAACCATTGGTTTATACATACTGCTCTCCCGTTACACTGTGAATTCTTCAAGAGCAGGTACTGTGTTTAATGAAGTGTGCCCAGGACTTTGTTCAGTGACTGGACCACATAGTAGAAATGTAAGAAGGTTTGCATGGGTGAACAATGTTAGGTGGACATAATCTCCTTCACCTCTCCCCAAATACAGTGTATCTTGTATCCTCATGTAAATTACTTTGCTGCCTTTAGAAGTATTTTCTAAAACAAGGTGTAGCAATCTGTTGAGTAAAATTTGTCACCAGAGCTTATGTTTTCAGAAAAAGCCCTGTCCTCAGGCAGTTGTTCCTGAGAGAAGATTTGGGGATTTAGTTCACACACCCTAGTGGCTTAAAATGCTGCACATATCTGTCTCCCTGACCCTGACAGCATCAATTCATCATGCAGTACTTCATCAAGTCAGAACAGCCAATGCTGACAACAGTGACAATTTCCCCTCATGATACAATGCATTTGGAGCCAGGGGACAAGGGGACAGTAACTCAGAGAAGAGATGTCAACCCTACTTTAATGTATAATAAAAGTTCCATTTGATTTTTATAGACTTACCTGTTAATCTCCAATATTTTGGGAAAAATTCCTTAAGTGATATGAGCAAATACCACCTTGCCTTTGGTTGGCCTTTCCATTTCCCTTGAGGATATTTGTATATGTTAGGCTCTTGACTCAGATATTTGTAAAACCTTCTCCTGAGCAAAGCAAAAGAGTCTTAGGTTGCAAACCACATTTTGCATAGAGTGAATGTCTAGAATATAGAAAGACTTACAAATCATAAGGGAAAAGAGAAACACTTCAATAAAAACACCTTGTATAGTATAGTTGTACAAAAATATTTTATTTCTTTATATCCTTATTCTATAAGCTTTTTTCTATTTTTAAATTTTTTAATTTTAAAATTAAATTTAAATTTAAAAGTTTTTAAATTTTTTTGTTAAAAATGGAGACACAAACACTCACATTAGTATAGGCCTACACAGGGTCAGGATCATCAATATCACTGTCTTCCACCTCCGCCTCTTGTCCACTGGAAGGTCTTCAGGGGCAATAACACGCATGGAGCTGTCATCTCCTGTGATAATAATGACTTCTTCTGGAACACCTCCTGAAGGACCTGCCCAAGGCTGTTTTATAGTTAACTTTTTTTAAAAAAAATAACTGGAAGGACGACACTAAAATATTGATAAAAAGTATAGTATAATAAATACACAAACCAGTAACAAAGTTATTTATTATCATTATCAAGTATTATGTACTGTGCATAATTGTATGTGTTAGACTTTTATACAACTGGCAGTGCAGTAGGTTTGTTTGCACCAGCATCACCACAAACATGTGACTAATGCGTTGCATAACTTTACAACTGCTATGGCATCACTAGGCGATGGGATGGGAATTCTTCAGCTCCATTAAGATCTTGTGGAGCCACTGTTTCGTATGTGGTCCATTGTTGGCCAAAACGTCATTATGCAGTGCATGACTGTACTAAGTTTATTCCATCCCTTGTGGTACAGCACTATCTCTTGTAGTTTTCCTTGCTTACTCCTTTGCCATATATTTCCTGTCAGGACCCTTCTGAATACAAAGATATTAAGATGTTTGCTATAGGTTTCTCTGTAATTTTTAATTTCTAAAACTACAAAAAAAAGGAAAAAAAGTATTAGACATGTAAGGAGTTGAGAGTGAAGAAGGCAAAAAGTATGAAAACTTTCCCTAAACCTAGGATGTGTGTCTTGAGGAACTAGACATGAGTTAAAAATGAGGGCCGTCATGCTTGTGTTTTATGTGAATCACATCCCAGTAGGAGTCCTGTCCCCCTACCAAGACACAGCCCAGAGCATTCACCCCTACCCTATCATGGTCTTGTAATAGAGATATTGCTACAAACGTGCAATTTACTCTCCCTGTTTGGTTTTGTTCAATGAATGTGACTGAGGGTCTTCACTCTGTCAACCATTCAGCTGGATACTGGAGGTGCAGAGATTTATCAGAGTCCATCCCTGCTGTCTCGGGCTTTGCTGCAGGACCTTGCCTGCAGGACGGGCCATTTCAATATGAAGCAGAATCTGGTAAGATAGAAGTTTGCCCAGGTCTTGGGAACATAGAGTAGATAGAACTCAAGCAAGGTTTCTGTGCAAAATTGAAAACTAGGCTAAGATTTACCAGAGAGAGTAATTGTCATTAGCTCATAGATGGTTGTTGGACACAATGTTATATGATGCTGATACAGGTTCTGTGAGGGATAGTGACAAAGCTTCCACATTCTAGAGCAATGCTGTCCAATAGAATTTACTGTGATGAAGGGAAGGTTCTATATGGTACCTACGCTTACTGAGCACTTGAAATGTATTTACCATAGCAAAGAAACTGGATTTTTAATTTTATTTAATTTGAATTAATTTAAATTTAAATTTAAAATGCTACATGAGGCTAATGGAGACCATATTTGATAGTGCAGTTCTTAGAGGGTTACGATCTACTGGGACAGACAGCAGATTATAATTACAGCAATTAGACAATACGGCAATTATAAGTTATCTTTTTTTTCATTCAATAAACGTATTTTGAGGACCTAATCTGTGCTGGCACAATGATACAGATGACTAGACCCTGGCCCCTGTCATCCAGGGGCCACTATCTGGTGGGACTGTAACATCCCCCCTTTTGAGAATCCTTTTGTAACATGTAGAACACCCAGACATAAATAAGCCTTCAGGAAACCAAAATCTTTAAGTGCGTGGGGCTGGGGAGTATTTACCTAGTTTGACCGGCTCTGAACATCAGAGTCCTGACTGCGGTCATCAGTAGAGACCACCTGGTCCAGGTATTCAGATTTATGCAAATATGTCATCCTTTAGCTATATGAAGGATTTGCTGGTAAGCACCCCACCCTGGGGTGAGGAGCACACCTAGTTTACACAACACTGTATACACTTACATAAAGCAACTGTAAGACACATGAAGGATTCTGATACCAGTTCCTCAGAAGTAAGATTTGGTAAGAGCTCTGAAGCGGCATGTCTGAGGTTAAAGTACTGGTCCTATCTGGATTATCTTTTGTGTGTCTCACTTTTTTCTTATCAGAACATGAGCAGTACAGTCTGTGCTGGAACATTCCCTTCCTCCCTCAGGGCTTTTGATTACCCTGTCCTTCTTTGCTTTCAGGACTTGCTCAAAGCAGCTCTTTCGCAGCCATTTCTAAAAAAGGTTTGTAAGATGCTGCTGGGCTCTGTCTCTAAATTGGGCCCTCTGTGCCTGGATCCTCATTCTCTGCAGCTGCTGAATCCTTTCTGTGGGATCAGCCTTCTTCCAAGTGCTGGGGTGATGGGAACATTGTTGCGAACTCCTTTTGACAGGAAGAGTCACTTCTGGCTGAAAACAAGTCCCTGGTTTATGCAGCACATGGTACTACCTGTGGGACACTATTGAACATGTCCTGTTCTGCTCCCTCCACTGCTAACCAAAGGGACTTGCTGCTAAATTATGTACCAGGTGATGTGGAGTGTGCACATATTGGCCACTGATGACAATGTCTAACACCGTACAGTAGACTCCTCGTGGGACCTGAGCCTCTTTCTCTGGGAACTGACTCCATCCTCCCCTCTCTGCATGGTCACCACAGATGGATTCTCAGCGGCCATGCTTGCAGTATGTGTCCTGTCCACTCTGGTCACAGATGACCACACTAGAAATGAGCTGTTGGTCCAAGATTCCTTCTCTGAGAATTTAGAACTGGGGAGGGAGGGGAGAAAAGAGAGAGAGAGAGACTGAATCTACCTGAGATGATGAGACAAGGTGGCATGGTGGTTGTTGGAATCATGGCTGGAACTGTAAAGCGCAAATTGGAGAGCAGAGAAAAGTTGGCCCACAGAGAGAGACAACGAAGGAGCAAATGCACACAGGGACACCGGTTTCCCTGCGGCATTACACACCCTAATTCCTGCCCTTCCTCAGGCCAAGCTGTGTGACTACCCTTTGTCCACAAGGTTAGTCCTTGTTTCCTTAAAACAAATTCCCCTCATTTTGCTAAGGTAAGTTGGAGCACGTTGATTTCTGTTACACACACATACACACACACAGAGCTGAGCAAATGGAAAGTATGATACATAGAATTTTTGAATGGCCTCTGTGATTTCTATCCCAGGTGTACACACTTTTATGCAATCCCCTCCCCTTCAGTTGTAGGAAGGACTTGTAACTTGCTTCTAACAAATATAGTACAGGTGAAGGGATCTTGCAGTCCCTAATCGGTTGACTTTAAGTTAATCAATAGGGAGATGACCCCGGATGGGCCTCACCCAATCAGGTGAGCCCTTGAAGTCAGTCAAGTAAGTAAGTAAGAAGTAAGTGTAGAGTCAGAGACTCATTCTTTCCTGTTGGCCTTGAAGAGACAAGACACTTGAGTTCCAAGGCTGCAAGAAAATGAATTTTGCCAACGAGCACGTGAGCCTCAGATGAGACCCAGGCCCTGCTGACACTTTGATTGCAGCCTGGGAGACACGGAGCCTGGAGTCCCGATCCAAGAAAACTGTTGTGAGTCTTAAGCTGTTAAGTTTGTGGTGATTTGTTATGCAGCAAATGAACGGCTGTGTTGTCTTATTCCAACCCTCCTTTCCACCTTTCTCCTTTGAACAACAACCAGCACTGTCTTTCAGGTCTGATCTGTCGTGACTCCAATCCGCTTGTCAAGAGGGACCCTAAGAGGCCAGATTAGCTCTATTCCTACGTCTTCCTTCCCATCCTTCAGCTGTGGCCTAAGCTTTTTCCTTCATTGAAATCTCACGAGAATCATTCCTCAGCTAAGTGTCATGGAATCATGGACTCAATGGCTTGTCATAGAGAATACCTTAGCCACTGGCAGCAGTGAGAAGTGGATGAGAGAGGTATTTGGGAACCGCTGGAGCCAAGGACGGAAGCAGGTGTGAAACTGTACCAGCCCCGACACAAAACCCAAGTGCAGGACTTACTGATGTGATTCTCCTTATCTCTTCATGGACTTGGGGCTTTCATGGGGAAATCGGGCAAAGATTCTACCTTGGCACACTGCCCACACCCCTTCACCCAGCTCACTGCCCCGTTGGCTGGAGTCCACCAACTTACAGGCACCAGCAGGCCCTGGCTCTTCAGAACTTCTCTGGAAACCATAAAGGCTAGGAGGTGTGCGATTTGGGTGCTGGAGCTGGTGAGTCCACTAGTAACCAACCCAAATATAAAGGAGTGATAATATATGGCATCTGCATAATGTTCTGCAGATTCCAAGTTGCTTTAAACTATATTTATCATTTGGTTCTCTCAACAGCCCTGGAAGCAAAGCAATTGTCATCATACCTGTATTTTATCCCATCTATTTTATAGATGAGGAAATTGAGGTCCAGAGAAGTTAAATGACCTGCCCAGGGTTACACAGCTCAGTAAGTGGCACAACCAGGGCTGGAAGTCGAGTCCTTCCTCACAGCAAGTCCCAGCTTCTTCATTCCTTCCCCAAAGAATTGCCGAGGGCCTTCCAGGTGTCAGATGCTGCGCTGCCTCCCGGGGATGTGGCAGTGAGCAGGCCAGGCCTGATCCTGAACCATGAAATAGACAACCACAGAAATAGTTACAGTGTGATTATGAAGGAGACACACAAGGCTGTGCAAGAGTTCAGTAGAGGGATCTCTAACCTAGTTTGGGGAGTTGGGAAAGTCTCTTATGAGGCAATCACGTGCATGCAAGCTAAGCTCTGAAAGCCAAAAGCTCTTAGCTAGCAGATTGGCGGCAAGGAGAGCATTCCAGATGCAGGGAATAGCTTGGCACTCTCGTGGAAGAGAAAAATGGGTGAATATGGCTATAAGGTAGGAAAAGGGAGGAGTAGAGCAAGGTGAGGCCAGGGAGGCAGACAGGGGCCAGATCACAAAGTGCCTTAATGTCCTGCTTAAAGATTTCTGCTGTGATTTAAACAGTGATGGGAAGCCATGAAGGTTTTTGGTTCTTTTTAGTTATTACAGGTACATAATAGTTCTATATCTTTATAGGATACATGTGATCCTTGAAGGTTTTTACCCACAGGAGTCACATATTTAGATTTGTATTTTTAAAAGAACGTACTGGCTGCTGTGTAGGGAAGATGCTGGAGGTGTAGGAGGACAAGGGTAGAAACGGGGAGATGAGTCAGGAATGACTGTACCCGTCCAAGCAAAGGACAGTGGTGAGTACAACGGCAACAGGGATGCAGGGGAGCAGCTGGGCCTCGTGGCTAACTGCATATGGCGGCGGCGAGGGACACAGAGGAATCAAAGGCTTCTGTCTTTCCCATGGGTGTTTATTATCTCCCAGACTAGGCTTCCTGTGTTTGCTTTTCTTCTCAGAGAATAAAGACAAAACCAGGCCCTTCTACACAGCAGGTAGAACACAAAGGAAAACCGGCCAGGTCTCAACATAGTCTCAGAAAAGCTCTTCAAATATCCCATTGTTATAGATTCACACAGTGTCAGGAAAGCAGGTGAAATAATTCACCTTGATGGTTAGACTCTTTGAGGAAGACATCCAACTTCTCCCCAGTGAGGAAAAAGAAATAACTTGTTAGACTATACAAAAGGGTCATGTTACATATGTTGTCATGTTACATCAAATGCTCAAACTACCATCTTGGTGTTAAGCCCACTGGTCTTGCCACATTTTCTGAAACTCCAGACTGCTGCTCTGACAATGACAAGAGAATTATTTAGAATTTTTTTTTTTAATTGTCCTTAAATTTTCTCCTCAAAATTCTGGGGGAGGGAGAGTGTGCAAGTAAACAGAGTCAGGGCACAACTGAGTGTGACAGACTGGAAAGAGTTAGGTGGCATTGAGTTTATGTCCATCGAAGGGTGGTGTAGCAGAAAATACCGGAATCCGAGCTGGGTTCAGATCCGGCTTCTCTCATTTATTAATATTAGCTGCATGAAGCTGAGTATACAAACCACCTCTTCTGTATCACAAATGACAATAAAACCTGATTGAAGAACCCCTATTTCACAGGTTATTATGAAAAGTAAGACAATGCATTCAAAGCTCGCTAGTACCTGGCACAGAGTAAACATTCAACAGATTATCAGCAATGATGTTGTCAGTATGCTCATACTCAAAGGAAAAAATGTTTTTTGGGTATTTTTTGACTCTTTAGTGCTGAATGGAAATTCTTCACTCTCATTATAATGGAAAAAGTAATTTCAATTTGAAATTGGAGGATCATAAAACAAGTAACTTGATTTTCAAAAAAAAATCAAGAAATATCGAATACCTACTATATACTAATCATTTTGCAAGGTGATGTAGGGGATTTAAATAGGCATAAGATCCAAACGTACAGACTAGTGGGTGAGACATAAAGCAAAGGCCTAGGAAGGCTCGTTAGGTATAGCCTGGCTGAGTTGCAAGGGAGGTTGGAGAGGGTGAGTATTCTTATAAACGAGAATTGCAGCCTGGCAGGGCTGGTAGCACGGGGACAATAGTTAGCAAGGTCTAAGTGATAAGACCCACTCTTCCCCTGTCCGAATGCAACTCCTAGAAGCCAGTTCAGAAAAAAAAATGGAGGAAGCTTTTTTTTCAGAGCAATTAAGAGTTGTTTTGAAATGGATCAGAAGAAAACATGGCAGCTTCAGAACGTGTGAGATTACTGCTCTGACGTTTACTTTCTTTACTATCTAATCTGGCACTCAGCTCTTATGGCCTGTGCAAAGCAGGAGTCATTTGTTCTATATCTAAAATGAATTACTCGATGAGTTTTCAACAACAACAACAACAACAACAACAAATCTGCTTTAGAAATCGCTGCCAAAGAAACTCAGCCTGAGTAGACCCACCATGAGAGATTTGAGAGCTCCACACATTTTCAATTCAATACAAGTTCATGGGTATTTTCTGAACATCTACTCTGTGCCAGTCTTGTAGGATCCAAAGCTCCTGCTGAAGATCTCATGGGCTAGTTGAAGGAACAGGCATGTGAACAGACAAATTATGAAACAGCATGTAGAGTACAGCAGTAGAGATGTGTTCTAGCATCAGAGGTCACACAGAGGAGGGATGACTGATTAACCATGCCGGGGGGCCAGTAGGGAGGGAAATATTTGAGCTGGGTTTGAAGGGAGAACAGGATTAAACAGAAGGATGAAGGAACATGGAAGGTGAAATAGTGTTCAGGGAATCGTAAGCAACCGGGAACTCTAAACAGGCCTCCCTTCACCCAACTCGCAGGGGGAGAGAACCACAGCCAACCTTTCATGCTTTCTGATTTACAGAGCGCGGGGCACACTCTGGCCCAAATATCTACCCACCATTATTCAGCGAGTCTACTTTTAGCTAGTTTTGATCCTTGTTCAAAAACAGATACATATTTTAGGTCGTTGCTCTTCATTTATACTTGAATGAGGATAAATTCTATGTGCTTTATCAGGAGGTTTTAGATATATAAAGAGCAAGACAGTCTGAGGCCCCAACTATTAAACAGAAAGCTGTTATGTCTAGCTCCTCTCTCTCCTCGAATTCCGTGAGCTGCAAAACCATTGCTCAGGAAGGCCAGCTACTAATCACTCATACCTCTGAAAATTTACAGATCTGCTTATTTCTAATGGTGCTAACTTTGCTATATTATCTGCTGTTAATTATATTTTATTTCTCCAGGATACATTAGTACGAACTTCTGGTAAATATCAAGAAGCATCAGCTAATCTTAATATTAGCCAGAAACTGACCTTTTACTATACTATAACCTCTTTTTTTCCTTTCAGATATAGCATTCTGAGAACAATTACAAAAAAAAAAAAAGACCACGTCTTCTTTCTTCCTTTGTTTTGAATTAAATTGACCTGGGAATGCACAAATTGTGCTTGAGTTCCTCCTGGGGCTCAGCCACAGATCCCCAGAGGAGATTGTGTACCTGTCTTTATTAATTGCTTATGTTATATGTGAGCTCCCAAGCCGTTCTCTCAGCCATGCAAATACACATTTTGTGCCTTACCCGGTATTGTGTGCTGTGGTTCTTGGCAAAATACTTTGTATCTCGACTCTCCTGCCCAGAGGCAAAAAGAACAGAAGGACCTCTAGAAGTCAGTCTGGAGATTCTGTTACTCCATGTAATTGTGGAAGGTTCTGGGAATTGGAAAAGTACATAATCAAGGTAGCATTTCCATAACATATTCAGTGGAAACCAAATAATGAAATTCTTGGGAGAAATGAGCCTTGAGAAGCCCAAAATCTCAGCAAACTTGACCATGTCTGAGAAGTGGCCATTAGCAATGTTGCAAGCTGCAGAGAGGGCCTCAGAGAAGGAGCTACAAGCTGGCTGTAGGTGCCTCTGGAGAAGGCCATGTATTTGGCTAATTATAAAAGAGGCACAATGTAAATGATACTTGGTAAGAAGAATTCATACTTGGTAAGAATGAAAGGAGTTGATCTTCAATAGACGGTCCAGAGAATCTAAAGTTACTTAGTAGGACAAGGACAGTGCATCTTTGTTTTTGGCGGTGGTGTGCTGAGGAAGAGGCAGCAGGAGCAGGCTGGGAGAACCAGCTTTGCCTCTCTCTGGAACCCAAAGAAGGTACCAGAATGTGGAGCAGGCCTCTGAGCAGGCATACTTGACTCCAAAGCTGCTGCTGTTTGCATCACATAGAAAGAAGCTCCTTCTGAGAGGAATTATCTCAAGATAATTATTATTATTTTTTTAAATTTCAGAATATTATGAGGGTACAACACTTTGGCTATATATATTGCCTATGCACAGCCCAAGTAAGAGCTACAATTGTGGACATCCCCCAGACTGTGCGCCCCGCACCCATTAGGTGAGAGTTTTCCCATCCCCTCTACCCCACTCCAGCCTGCTGGCCCCCTGATAAATATTATTGCCACGTGTGACATAAGTATTTATCAGTTAGTACCAATTTGATGGTGAGTGCCAGTGGTGCTTGTTTTTCCATTCTTGTGATACTTCGCTTCGAAGAATGGGCTCTAGCTCCATCCAGGATAATACCAGATGTGTTAAGCCACCATTGTTTTTTATTGCTGAGTAATACTCCATGGTATACATATACCACATTTTATTAATCCACCTGTGTATTGATGGGCACCTGGGTTGTTTCCACATCTTGCAATTATGAATTGTGCTGCTATAAACATTCACGTGCAGATGTCTTTATTATAGAATGTCTTTTTTTCCTTTGGGTAAATACCCAGTAGTGGGATTGCTGGATCAAATGGTAGTTCTACTTTTAGTTCTTTGAGGTATCTCCATATCACTTTCCATAGAGGTTGTACTAATTTGCAGTCCCACCAGAAGTGTATGAGTGTTCCTATCTGTTCACATCCCAGCCAACATTTGTTGTTTTGGGACTTTTTGATATAAGCCAATCTCACTGGAGTTAACTGATCTCTCATTGTGGTTTTGATTTGCATTTCTCTGATGATTAGAAAAGTTGAGCAATTTTTTATATGTTTGCTGGCCATTTATTCTGTCTTCTTTTGAAAAGTTTCTGTTCATGTCCTTTGCCCACTTTTTAATGGGGTTGTTTGATTTTTTCTTGTTGATTTTCCTAAGTTCTGTATAGATTCTGGTTATCAGCCCTTTATCAGATGTGTAGCATGCAAATATTTTGTTCCATTCTGTAGGTTGTCTGTTCACTCTAGTGATAGTTTCCTTGGCTGTGCAGAAGCTTTTTAATTTGATCAGGTCCCATGTATTTATTTTTGTTGCTGCTGTGATTGCTTTGGGGGTCTTCTTCACAAATTCTTTGCCTAGGCCAATGTCCATAAGAGTTTTTCCAATGTTTTCTTCCTGAATTCTTATGGTTTCATGTCTTAGGTTTAAGTCTGTTATCCATTGTGAGTTGATTTTTGTGAGAGGTGAGAGGTGTGGATCTAGTTTCAGTCTTCTACATGTGGCTATCCAGTTTTCCCAACACCATTTATTGAATAGGGATTCTTTCCCCAAGTTTATTTTTGTCTACTTTGTCAAAGATCAGATGACAGTATGAGGATGGTTTTATATCTGGGTTCTCAGTCCTGTTCCATTGGTCTATGTCTCGGTTCTTGTACCAGTACCATGCTGTTTTGGTTACTATAGCCTTGTAGTATAGTTTGAAGTCTGGTAGATTGATGCTTCCCAATTTGTTCTTTTTGCTTAAGATTGCTTTGGCTAGACAGGGTCTTCTCTGGTTCCACATGAACCATAGAATTATTTTTTCTAGATCTGCAAAATATGATGTTGGTATTTTGATAGGGACTGCATTGATTCTGTAAGTCACTTTAGGTAGTATAGACATTTTAACAATGTTGATTCTACCTATCCAAGAGCATGGTAGGGTTTTCCATCTGTTTACATCCTCTGCAATTTCTTTTCTCAGTGTTTCATAATTCTCTCTCTATAGGTCTTTCACCTCCTTAGTTAGATATGTTTCTAAATATTTAATTTTCTTTGGTGCTATTGTGAAAGGTATTGCATCTTTGATTTGTTTCTCGGCTCGACTGTTATTGGTGTATATGAAGGCTACTGATTTGGGTGCATTGATTTTGTATCCTGAAACTTTGCTGAATTCATTTATCAATTCCAGTAGTCTCTTGGTTGAATCTTTGGGGTTTTCTAGATTTAATATTATATTGTTTGTGAAGAGTGAAAGTTTGATCTCTTCTGCCCCCATTTGGACACCCCTGATTCCTCTCTCTTGTCTGATTGCTCTGGCAAGGACTTCCAGCACTATGTTGAATAGAAGTGGAGATAGTGGGCAACCTTGTCTGGTTCCAGTTTTAAGGGGGAATGCTTTCAATTTTTCCCCATCCAGTATGATATTGGCTGTGGTTTTATTGTATATGGCTTTAATAATTTTGAGGTATGAGCCATCTATGCCTATATTGTTAAGAGTTCTTATCATAAAAGAGTGCTGGATTTTGTCAAAAGCCTTTTCTGCATCTATTGAGAGGATCATATAGTCTTTGTTCTTGCTTTTATTTATACAGTGAATTACATTTATAGATTTGTATATGTTGAAGCATCCCTGCATCTCGGGGATGAAGCCCACCTGATCATGATGATTTATTTTTTTCATGTACATTGGAATTCGGTTTGCTAGGATTTTATTGAGAATTTTTGTGTCTATATTCATAAGGGATATTGTCTATAGTTTTCTTTTCTTTTTGTGTCCTTTCCTTGCTTTGGTATCAAGGTGATACTGGCATTGTACAATAAGTTTGGCAGGATTCCATCCTTCTCGATGTTAATCTCAAGATAATTGTACTCTTTGAACCCCAAGGAGAGTTTCTTTGGAGGCCTTAGTTTCCTCCATGGTCTGGGGGAGGCCTTAATTGGAAGATATTTACTTTCCAATCTAGCACTCAGTTCCTGTGGCCTGTGCTCACACAGGAATCCCCAGGGACAGGCAGATTGTGCCCAGAAGGCAGGGAGCTGGTTTGGAGAAGGCATCCATCATGGCATTGACTACTCCAGATGGAGTCATTGACTTTGGAGAAACTGCCACCTTTATTCAGAACTTTAGGGGAAATCAATGGAATACTAATGAAGGTCAAGGAAATTCCTCAGGATAATTTTAGGGGTGTCTAAGAAGAGTGAAAACAACATAATGGAAAGAGAATAGAGTGATGACATTTGAAACTGGGATATTTTTCAAATATATAATAGAAGAATATTTGCACAGTGTCTATGGATATTGAAAAGAAATGGAATATGTGAAACAGAGGGAACTAGAAATGATGTCAGCAGTCTTTGGTCCTACTGTCCTCTCCTGTGTAGACCATCTTACATTCTGCTCTGCAAGTGATAGCCCTAAAATACAAACCCAACCATGCCACTTCCTACAAAAAGCCATTCAGAGGCTCTATGCACTTCCATTCAGGAAAGAACCCAGCCCTTAGCATAAGCCATGGGCTTTCACTGGGGGGATCCCTGCCTCTTTTCCAGCCTCAACTCCTGTTCATCACCCACTCCCCCACCCCCACCCTGACCACTTTACTCTTTACTGTAGTCTTACTAAACTATTTACCTACAAAAGCCATGTCCTTTAAAGATTCTGTGTGTTTGCACATGCTATTCCCTTGGCCTGGAATACTTAAAAAAAAATTTTTTTAAGTCATCAAGACTGGATTCAAGGGTCTTCTGGGAAGATCCAGTCAAGCAGAATTAGTTACTACATCTCCTTTCCCTACCTGCTCCTTCATTCAATCATGATACTCAGTGTGGTTGACCTTTAGTATTTGCAGGTTTAAATTCCATGGGTCTAAATATTCTCAAGCAACTAGAACATTCATGACATATAAACATTTGCTAATTTTGTGAGGCTCCAGTTTGGATTACGTGTGCTGGGAGACAGGTTTCTAGGAGGTAGTCAATAGCTATTGAGGGGTCCTAGTCAACCATATAGCATCTGCCTCTCAGTGTGATTTGTCCTCCATGCTCATGGTCATGTGGGCAGTAATCTCATGGAGAGATGAAGCGCTTGATTTACCCCTACTAACAATATCGCCTAATCAATGCCATACAAATATCTTCTCATTTAACCCTCATAAAATTCCCATGAAGGCTTATTAAAATTCCCATTTTACAGGTAAGGAAATTGAGACTTAAGAGGTGTAATTTTCCCACATTTACACAGCTAGCAAGTAAAATCAGGTATCAAACACAGGTTCTAAGCTAACAGAATGGAACAGAGAACAGAGAATTGATTGCCTTACAGTTCTAAAGGCTGGAAGTCCCAGACCAGGTTGTGGGCAAGGTTGGTTCCTCGGAGGGCTGTGAGGTGAAACCTGCTCCAGGCATCTCTCCTCCCTCCTAGCTTCTTTCTTCTTTTTGTGTTTAATGGACACACAATAATTGTACATATTTATGGGGTACATGCGATGTTTTGATCAAATACACGTATACATTTTGTAGTGAACAGAGAACTCAACTAGCACCAGTGATTTCTGAAGTTGGTAAAAAGGGATAAAGACTACGAAGAAACTTTTTAAATGTGATTACGTGTAGCTTTAAAAAGGTGCTGAATAAATTAAACAGTGGAGAAAAATATGTTAGAGAAGAATTTACAAATTCGAGAATTCTTGTTGGTCTCAAGACAAATTTTCTGGACACAGATCTTTAGGCGTAGCCTAAAGGCTAATAATTTAGCCTGCACATCGCTAAATTCAAAATACAATCCACAGACTTGGGCAGAGTGGATCCCATTTTTTTCTGAAGCATTTTCTTTTCCTGTTTCTGGGCTACCGAGTTTTGTTCTCCCATCTCACTGACAACTCCTTCTCTGTCTCCTTTGCTGGTTGCTCCTCATCTCTCCAGCCTCTGAATGTCAGAGTGCCCAGGGGCCCCTTGGGTCTAGTCTCTGAATCTACACTCTTCCTGGATGACCTCTTACCCACTCCCCAGGCTTACATTTCCCCTACATGCTGTTGACTCCCCTGAACTTCAGACAACAATATCCCACTGTCTGCCAGACATACCCATGTGGATGTCTAGTAGACATCCCAAATGTGACATGTTTCCAAATGTCTCTCTTCTCCTTCAAACCTGCTCATTTTCAGCCTTGCATAGCTTCATTGGTAACAACTCCATCCTTCCAGTTGCTCAGGACAAAAACCTTGGAGTCATCCCTAACTCCTTGCTTTCCCTTATGCCTCACATCCTATCTATCAGGAAACTTCTGTTAGCTCTAACTTCAACATCGACCCGGAATATGACACTTCCTGCCATTGCTACACTGACCCAAGCCAAACTCATGTCTCCTGCATTATACAAGAGGCTCCTTACTGGTTTTCTCTCTTCTACCCTTGCCAAGGACCCACAATTCCCACTGTCTATTCTCAAAACAGCAGACAGAGCGATGCTTTCAACATATGAATAAGATCATGTTACTTCTTTGTTCAAAAAGCCCCAAATTTCTCGAAGTAGAAGCCAAAGTCCTTACATTGGCTTATGAAGCCCTATGTGACCTTCACCCCTCACTTCATTGCCTACTAACACATTGTATATTACTTATTTAGTAGGCTTATCATCTCTCTTCCCCTTCACCAGAGAGCAAGGATTTTGCTCTGTTTTATTTACTACGTATCTCCCACCTAGGAAACACTAGGAGACACTCAGAGACATTGGGTGCTCAAAAAGTATTTGCCTAATATTGTGAAAGGATCTCGTGAAGTCTGGTCCTTACAATGTGTGTGTGATTCTGGGCCTCTATCACGTGTGTGATGAATACCCTCATGGAAGACAGTAAGGTGCAAGTTAATATGGAAAATCGATTAAGAGCAACATAACTGTCACAGGCTCTTGTTTGTAATAATAGGGATAACATCCTTGGTGAAATCCTTTTTTCGAATGTGACTTCTTTCTAAATTAGAGCAAACAAACCAGCGCAATGCCAATTTTACTGTCAAATGTCAATAGCAAATCATTGGTCTGCTGCTTTAAACAATACAAGGAATCTGTGATTACCTGGACACACAAAGGACTGGCATTAGATGGTGGTAATGATGGTTATAGCCTATCCTTCACCAAGACTGTTGATGGAGATTGGGCTAAACTCATCAAGCTCTGAGTAAACATTTCTAAGCTCTTTTTTCTTTTCCTCAAAAGAATACAATTCTTTTTTATAGTGCTTTAGAGTTGACCACAAGCAGAGGCAAGTTTCGTTTTACACAGTAGCTATGTTCCCAAAAAGTTGCAGATCAACATTCCATAAATTCACTAATGTAAAATGCATGAAGAGAGCTTACTCTTAACTGGACTCTCAGAGGGGGTTTTGTAGGTGGAAAGCGCTCCTTATGTGCTGGGCTGTGAGGAGCCCTAGTTCTCCCACCCCCTCTGTAAAATGGGTTCATAGTATCTAACTCATAGGGTTATTGAGAAGATTATCTGAGATAATCAATATATATGAAAGTGATATATAAAGTATAAAGTGATATCTAAATATTGGTCTGTGACTAAGTAGCAAAACATTTTCATAAATCGAAGTGCTCCTCTGTAATGGAAATAATCCTCCCATAATTTTTCCACCTTGTAAGTTTGGATTTTCACATACCAACGGGGCTCATATTTTTGTTATTGTTGTTACATTCTCGTTCTTTAGTCCCCTTTCAGCTATGAAAATTGAAATTGTGCCTAGTCAGTTAGTTCATCATTTTGCTTCATCAGTTTATTCAAAGAACCAGGTATTTCAGGTCAACGACTGCTTTGACTGACGATTTTCTGAATTACCCAGGGCCTTCACCAAATGGTTCATGTTTGTCAGTGTTATGGGTTGAATTGTGTCCTCCAAAAAGATATGTTGAAGTTCTAACCCTCTGTACCTGTGAGTGCGACCTTATTTGGAAATAGGGTCTTTGCAGATACAATCAAGTTAAGATGAAGTCATTAGGGTGGACCCTGATCCAATATGACTGGTGTCCTTATAAGGAGAGGAGAAGAGACACAAACATACACATGCATGGGGGAGGACGATGTGAAGACACATGGGGGAACACCACATGGTGACAGAGGCAGAGATTGGAGTGATGTGTCCACAAGCCAAGGGATGCCAAGTATTTGCAACACCAGAAGCTAGGAGAAAGGCATGGAACAGATTTTGCCCTAGAGCCCTCATAAAGAGCATGGCCCTGCCAACATCTTGATTTTAGACTTCTGGCCTCCAGAAGCAAGACAGAGCACATTTCTGTGTTAAGCCACCAAGTTTGTAAAGCCACCGTACTTTGTTATGGCAGCCCTAGCAAACTAATACACCCGGTTAGTTATCCACGGCCCATTTGAGGCAGGCCTGGTTAATGCGATGGGGACCATGGCTTATTTCTCTAAGTCTGATCAATGAGCTGCCAAGTCCACAGGACTGGTGCAAGACCAATGTAGCCTTGAGATAAGTGGTCTGGGTGAGTGTCTCACTCATCTGTGTTCCTGGATGAGCCGGTCTTCATCTTCTGCTTACATAACAACTGAGGGCAGCAGTTAACTACTCGTATAGAAACAAGAGATTTCTGTCTTACTCCCCTAACTCTTTGGTTGTTTTTTTCACCCACTACTCTCTTTCCACTTTAATTATGAATGGTTTAAAGAAAGCAATTTGCAGGTTTTTTATTTGTTTTATGATGCTAAATTTTTATTGGTGAAAAAAATTAAAGATGATGCTTATCTCAGACTGAAAGACATACTTTCAGAGAAAAAGAAAGCAATTTAGGCAAACTTTAGTCCAGCGGTCCACATCCTGGCTGCACACTATAATCACCTGGGCCTTTTAAAATACCATCATGTGGGTCCTACCCCTGGTGATTCTGATTTAATTGATACAAGGTGAGGCTGGGGCTTTGGTATTTTTTTTAAGTGCTCTAGATGATTCTTTCACGTAGCCAGGATTGAGAACCGGAGAGCAGGTCCAATGCTGTCATTTTACAGAAGAGGGTGTTGAGGCCAAGGGAGGTTAGTAACTTGCCTGGATCAAACAGCCAAGCTCCCTGCCACTGCATGTGCCATCCTGACCCCAGAGCATCCTGCCCCTCCTTCTTCACCTGGACAATTCCCAGGCACTCATCACAGGTTAGCTCAACTGTCCACTCCTCTTGGGGGCCTTTTCTGACCCATCAGCCTCTTGTCTCCCAGGCCAGTTTGCAGCCTCTCCTCTGTCCCCTTAGCTTCCACAATGACTGTCCTTATCACACAGATTGACTTTTCAGGCTTTCTCTCCACTGGACCATAAGTGCCTTTGGGGCAGGAAATAGCCAAGTGGGGAAAAATCAGGAGAACTTCTAAAGCTCAACAAAGGACAGCTCCACATTACTTGCAGTTTCCTAATTCATGCATAATTCATATTGTCAAATTCACCTCTGCCCATTATTAGATTCTCTGGCCCTTTTGCTTGCATTTATTTAATAATGTTTATTAGATTTTTTTTCTGATTTTAAAAGTAATTCACCCTCATGATTGAAAATTTGGAAAACATCCACAATTACACAGATAAAATAAAGTTCCTACAAAATTGCCACCTGTAGCCCTGTTGTTGATGTGATTCCTCAATTGATCAAACTTTTATTGAGTACCTATCATGTGCCACTCGGTGTCAGAACACCTGGGTTCAAGCTGGCTGTCAAATTCTGTGGCTTCACTTTATTTGTAAAATGTGCTCCATATTTGAGATTTTTTTCTCACAACAAGCCCATAAAGTTAGTATTATTCCCTTATGTGCAAAAAGAGATTGTCCAAGATTTTTAGCTTATAAGTGCTGGTATTGGGATTAGCACCTAGGTCAGGCTGATTCAAAAAAGCTCATGCTTTCTCCTCTATTACAGCCGTTAAATTGCCAAGCTGTGAAGGCCTGGTCAGTTCAAGAGGGCAGTGAGAATCTGAGCTCTGCTAGTCACCATAAAAGCACATTGTTAAGAAAGAGTAAGCAGGGTCGTCATGGACAGCTGCACAGGTTGTGCACTGTCAACCTCAGGAGGCATCATTCACATTATAATCCACATGAACAGCTGGTGTGGAGTGCTGTGGTGCCATGGACTCAGGGGTGGGGGTCTGCACTGAGCCCAGGACCATGTCCCTGGGCTGAACTCGGAACACCTGCAGGTTGTGAAGCAACATTGAGGGTTAAATTACCTCAAGTAGGGCACACTGTGCACTGAGCCACCGAATTGAAATGCCACAGGAACACTGGCCTTCCAAAAAGCTCTCTGAAATACCATGAGTAAAACAGAACAAGAGGAAGAGGGCTGGACAGTAAGCTCTGCAGAGCTAGTCAAGGCCATTTGCTCATCTCAAGGAAAAGGGAATTCTCTGAGAGCAAAGCAGGAGGAGTCGTTAGGCTGCAGGCTGGCTGCGGGATGAGGAAAACTTCGCAGGAGGATTGCTCCTTGGGCTGGCCAGCTTGTAGCAGATGGCTTCAAGGTCAAGTCAAGGTCTGCTTGGGAAACATCCAAACTAGTTCCTGGATATCTTGGGGAAGTGGACAAAGCTGACAGGGCTTTTATCCCAGCAGGGGAACGGCGACCACGTCCCCATAGAACCTCATAGCAGGGAACAAAGGGTTCTCTCCATGACCCAGGGAAACCATTAGGAGAAAGAGTTGTGACTCCATATTTGAGATATTTTATCCTACATATTTGTGGGATAAAAAAACAACAAAAGAAACCAGTAGGAGAGGCAGGATGCTGAGTTTTAATAACCAGCATTGTCACCCTAACAAACCCTGGTGTTGCTATGATGTTCGCAAAGCATTTTCATGCACGTTTTCCCATGTGGTCCTGAGCACCACTCTGTGAGGTCATTGTCATCCCATTTTACTGATGAGGAAACGGAGGCTCAGAGGGACCTGCAATATGGCCCAGACCTATCAAGTGCCACAGACAGGGCCTCCACATGCAGCCAGGGCTACTGGTAACACATCTGAGCTCCTTTAGAGGGAAAGCTTCAGAACTCACAGCAGGAAGATGTCCTAGGGACGCCTTGGGAAGAAGCCCTGGAAAAGGACTGGACTCCCAGCAAGCTGGTCCGTCTTTGATCTCACAGGGGGTGGTCTCGTGTTCTCTCAAGATCTGGTCCCTGCCCACTCTTTGGAGTCTTTACCCTCTATCGCCTCTTATTTCTGGCACTCTTGACTCCTGCAAGCTCAGCCATTGTGAACTACTGCTACTCTGTTTGCCTGGAAGATCATCCTTCCAGCCCTTCCCCGTGGCTAGTTCCTACCCAGAAGTTGCCTCTTCCAGGAAGCCCACCCTGATCCCAACAACATGGCTGCCCTGCTCTGCGTTCCCGTGGCTTCCTTTTGCATTCTTCTCTCAAAGCAATGATCAGTTGGCTGTTTGCCTCGCTGTCTCAGTAATCCCGTCAGTACCACTTCCAACAAAGATCCCCAATCAGATCACTCCACTTCTAGTTACCGTCTCTCACCTGAGGACAGGCTCACCTCAGCTTTTGCTCCCCTCTAGCCCATCCTCCACATGGCTGTCAGAAGGGGCTTGTAGGTCTAAATGACAGCATGTCACTCTGCCGCTTAACATCCTGGACTGCAGGCTGGCAAACCACACTGTGTGCTGGGCTGAATCTCGCCTGCCATGTATTTTTATAAATACAGCTTTACTGGAACACATCCATTTGTTTACCCGCCACATCCATTTGTTTATGTATGGTCTATGGCTGCTTTTTGACTACAACAAGAAATTGAGTAGTTTCCACAGAGACTGTGTGACCAGTAAAGCCCACAATACTTACTATTTGGCCCTTTACAGAAAAAGTTGCTGACCTGTGTTTTATTGGCTTTCCGTCTGTTCTGGTTATCCACTGTTATATAACAAGCCACCCCAAACTCTCTCCCTTTTTACTGCTCCCTACCTGTGTTTCTCAGTCTTGATTGGCTCCAATGCTGTACTGAGGATATGGGTGCTTTAGACTGAATGTTTATGTCCCCCTAAAATTCCTATGTTGAAATTCTAACCCCCAATGTGATGGTCTTAGCAGGTGGGGCCTTTGGGAAGTGAGTAGGTCATGAGGGTGGAGCAGTCACTAATGGGATAAGTACCCAAGAGGCCCCAGAGGGCGCTCTTGCCCCGTCGGCCATGTGAGGACACAGCCAGAAGAGGGCTAGCGATGAACCAGGAAGCAGCCCTCACCAGACCCTGAATTGGCCAATGCCTTGATCTTGGACTTCCCAGCATCGAAAACTGTAAGAAACAAATTCTGTTATTTATGAACCACCCACTGTGTGGTATTCTGCTATAGCAACCTGAGTGGACTCAGACAGTGGATCTCACCTAGAGCCTGCCTACAGTGCTGGAGTGGTTCCCAGGGTTTTGATATTATCCTGTGGTTGGGGTCTTCATAGGCTTCAGGTACCTGTGTTGGTCCTGAGACTTTTCCAGGTGTCTGCAGTTGCTCCAGCGTGGTCCAAATGTGAGCTTGGGATGTATGTAGGCTCCTGAATGAGGCCAGAAATGGAACCCTTAAGGCTTATAAAGTGAGAGTTTCAGTGCTTAGCACCGAGTAGCTCTGCTCAACCAACATTTGTCTCATGAATGAATGAATGAATGCTGGGGACAATCTGGCCTTGTCCTGGCCAAAGATTCTCTCTCCTGACCCCTGGGTGAGGTCCCAGGCCTCTGGCTGCTTCAGCTCCTGGCCTGCCCCTCTGCCCCCTCCCTTTCCACCCCTTGCTACATGTACCCTTCCATCCCCGCCTTCTCTCTGTGCTGCCCCTTGGGCTGGGGGACAGTGAACTCTGCTGCTGGAAACCTTGGAAAAGGACACCCATAAACACATGAGCATTCTAGAAAAAGAGAAGAAAATGGGCCAGAAGATCACTCCAGGCTCTTGCTCTAATAGAAGAACAGTTTCTTTCTCCTTCAAAAAATCTACTCACTAAGGCATAAAGCAGAAGGAGCCTGGCAATTCTATTTGCAATAGAATCCTCCTCCCAAATTAGCATATTTCAAATTGGAAGCCCATCCTCCTCCCTGGCCCCGCCCCCTGGCTCTTTCTTCTGTGAGAAACTGCAGTGGAGAAACGTCGATTCCACTGATTAAAAGGAGCCTGTGATGGGCCTGCCACCAGCTTGTTCTGAAGAGACACATCCACTTAAAACCGACAGTTTCACAGACCCCAGTCAGCATTACATCTCCTCAGCACTTTCTCCAACATGTCAGTGTTACCCGCAGCGGTTCTTTCCTTTTTTTCCCCCCAATATGAAATTTAGTTCAGTAAATGCATAATCCACAAAAACAACCCTGGCTGCCTCCTGTCCCTCCTCCACCTCCAGAGTCGTGTGTTTGGAAACACATAACTGATCCACTCGCTTCCCCCAGCAGACTGCGGTGTTCTGGGTGAGAACTCGAGCCAGGAATGCTGGGAGGCTAGTGGCACCTGTGATGAGAAAGGGACTGGAAGTAGATTATGTGATTCGAGAATAAAATCAAGCCAGCTGAGCTGTCTCATTGTGACATTAAACTCTATGCCCTATCCCGCAAATCGACTGTGTGGACTCGGGAGAGCCACTGGCCCTCTTGGGGCCTAAGTTTTTACCCATAAAAGGAGGTGAGCTGGCTGGACGGTACGCCACCCCTTGCTACGCTAATGCCAACATTTCTCTGCTTCCACAGAGCCTTTTGGAGGCAGGTGCTCTCTCTGGGGGGAGGCAGGGTGCAGGTCCCTCCCACGAACCAGCCAAGTGTGAATGTGTATGCACTTGTTTCTGTGGATGCCTTTGTGAGAACATCCAGATCCTAGGGAGATGGAGAGATGCCCCTTAGCCAAACTAGGAGAGGGAATTGTCTTCCTTCCTGAGCATTGTGCTTGCCATAGAGACAGCACTATTTTCTCAAACAGGAAAGTAAATTCCGTTCTGGGAAAAGTGAGAGACAGAGCAGGCTGGCTGGAGCCAGGCCCAGGGAAAGAGGACCTGGAAAATGTTTCCCCACACTCCTCCTGCCTCGGGCAGGCCTATCCTTCATGAGATTTCTGGCATTTGTCAGAGAAAATCTACCCTGCATTTTTCTGTGGGAGAAAATAGGAGAGACAGACTTAGGAACAGCCATCCTGGTTTTGTCTGACGGACCATCTGACTCGCAACTGCAGGCCAGAGAGGAGACGGTGGGGACACAGCCGGGTTGGCTATTGTCATTCGTCCTCTGTGGAGTCACACTTAGCTACAAGGACATAGATCTGAAAAGGACTTTAGGCACTATACAGTCTAACCTCCCCAATCTGCAGATGAGAAAACTGAGGCCCAGATGGGGGAGGTGACTTGTCTTGTTCACATAGCATGTTATTGGCAGAGGCGTGGACCAGGGATTCCTGATTTGCAACTAAGTTACTCTCCATTATCTCATGACTGTCACCCTATCCTAGTTTTCTTCTTACTTGTTTGGGAATTAAAGCAACTCAATTCAACATGTATCTAGGGAGCACCTGTCTTATTCCTTGTTCCAGGCACTGTGCTGGGCCCCAGGGATGGAGAAAGGAATGAGCCACACACTCTGACCTCAAGAAGTTCACTGTGTCCCAGGGAGACATTTACATAGAGGAAGGAGTCCAAGTCAACACGATAAACCCAGGCTGGTCCCTTTACCTGAGCTCTTGGAGCACCTGAACCTTCCTTAGTAACTGCACTGACTACACTGAATTATGAGTGACTTCCACTTGACACAGATCTTGGAACACAAGGTCTGGCTTATTAATTTGTGTGTTCACAATGCCCAAGGCAGTGTCTAATACATGAAGGATGGTGCTTAGTAAATATTTTTTGAATAAATACATAAATGTTTCACTTAAAATAGTCATTGAACATGTTATTTAACATTTTTATGTGTCAGTTTCTTCATCTATGAAATAAGAATAAGTATTTTATTTCCCAACTCTGGTGGACTAACTTGTATTAGAATAACCATGTTGTTGAGAACTATAAAAGTATATATATATCTTTTTAAAAATAAATATATATACCCTTAAAAATAACATAGATACATATTATTTTTGAAAGGTATTGGCAGGAACAAGGCAGTGAGGACTTGAATAATCAGAATCCCAAAGAGAAAGAAAATGTTAGCCTAACATTCAGAGCCAGTTTTCCCCTTAAGGTATTTTCTGACTTGTAAGCAGCAGCCAAGGGACCAAGAAGCTGAGCAACAAATGGTGGTTAAGGGGCTGAGCAGCTTAGCTGGGCTTTCAATACTCATACATGTTTGGGAAGTTAAAAATTGGGATTAAGGGCCTGCCACGGTGGAGAGACACTGGTAAACACACTGAAGGGCAGCACCGCAGGAGACAAGGTAAGCTGGAAACAGGCCAGCCTGTATCACAGAGACTGAGGCACCACTCCGCGTCAGCTCCATCCCAGAAATTGATTCACCTGATCTGCCTCCACCCTCACTGCCTTCAGAAGCAGAGAGAAATCCTCTCTGGAAAAAGGTAACATCATCCAGAGCCTTGAAATATCTCTACCATTTTTCATACACAATTACAGGCATTCAAAATCCCAAATCATCAGACATACCAGGATCAAGAACGAAAGATCAAAACCAAGAGAAAAACGGACAAGAGAAACAACAGGAGAGCCAGCAATTGGAGTTATCAGACGTAGAGGTTAATGTATAAAACAGGTGTAACAATCATACCTACTAAATGAGTTATTCTAATGCTTAGAATAATGCCTGGTGCATAGTAAGCTTAATGTAAGTGCTTGTTGACTATAAAAGAAATATTTTTTAGTCACAAGGGTTCTGTCGGGGCAAAACAGCAATCATTCATTCAGTAGACACTTATCGGGTCAGGTAGGTACTATGCTGGGTTCTATGAATACAAATAAGGTGAAGACCCTGACTTTAAGATGCTCACAGTTGAATGAAGGTAGAAATTTCTCAGCATGGGAGGATCCTATAAGGTTGTTCTAAAGAAAAGGGGGAGAGGAAGGATCAGAGGAGCAGTATGTGGGGCCAAGGGGTGTAAGTAAACAGAATAGAGAGGTAAGTAACACAGCAGGCAGCATGGCCAGGGAGATGCCAAGTGGAGTCTGATGCCTCCTCAAAGCCTCTGGGCATTGGCTGTGGTCATCTTCCATACCTGGGGCAGCTGTGACAGTCAACACCACCCCGTTTTATACGGCAGAAAGCAGAGGCCCAGGGAGGGTGAGGGATTTTCTCTGGGCCAAAGGGAGTTGGCATTGGGGCCAGGACAGCATCACTGTGTTCTTTCTCCTTCTCCATTATGTATCATGTCAGAATATGAGACCCCAGACCAAGGTGAAGGAAAGACACATATAGCAAGAATCTCTCCAGTAGTTTTCTTACCCTCCCTGGCATTGTGAGTCTACATTGCTTTTTCCAAGACTCAGCTTCTAAAAGGCTGGAGACACAGCCTGCTCCCCAGCTGAGGGTTTGCAGATGTGAGGAGCCCTGCCTGAGCACCTCTCCAGGCAGGAACCCCTCCAGCACACAGATGGGCAGCATGGCTGTGGTCCAGGAGGGCAGGTGTTACAGCCAGGGACCATCTGCAGCTCACCCCAGTTTCATAGAATATGCCCACAGTCAGATGCCGTGGGAATTGCAGACCTGAGCCCCTCAAGCCTTCCTCACTAGCTTGCTGCTTGGAGAAATGGTCAGAGCATACCAGAAGATTTATGGTTCCTGAGGCCAGGAGGGTCCCTTCTCTACTAGTCAATGTAATCTTCCCTGTAGCTATTTCCACTTGCTCTTGGCTTCTTCACCTGACAAAAACAACAAAAAATAGCCTTTGCCCAGGGAGGTGTGTTGCAAGAGCAGAGACAGGATAGCTCAGCACAGCATCATGGCCCCACCTGGCCAGGATAAGAGCAACACACCCCAGAGTGGCATTTGTGGAAAGTTAGGTCTATTTGGAGTAGATGCCTGCTGTCTCTGTGAAGGCATAAGGCAATCTCCCTGTGTGGGGCCAATGCCAAGTCCTTTCAGGTGGTGAAATGTCAAGCAGAGAGCTGAGTTGGAGGAAGCTCCCCTGGGATGGCAGGTGGGGGTGACTCCAGAGTGGGTGGATGGAAAGGAAGAGTCATCCTGCCTCCATTTAGGAGGTGACAGTAATATGAGATGGAGGAACATGAGAAATGCCATGGGCAGTCACACATGTGACACACTTATACCAGATCCCTCTCTGACGTTTGTTCCTAGGGACACGCTGGCCATGAAGCCATCTCGTGAGTCAGCGGTGCTTCCTGCATAGCCTCCTTTTCCTTCACAAGCCATTAAACGAGCAAGAGGAGTGAAGGGATGGGACAGTGCTCCCGGCTTCAAATCCCAGCACCGCTGCTTACTAGCGGTGCAACGTGAACCTTAACCTGAGTCTCAATTTCCGTCCTGTAAAGTGAGGATTATGATACCTGCCCTGACAACCTCATAGGATTTTGGGGGGCCAAAAGACTCAAACTTGTGTGAGAGCACATGGTAAACTATAAAGCGGTGATGTAGTCCCAAGGCCAGCTGCCTGTCTGCAAACCATGTTACCAATCCCATAGAGGAATCTGTGCCAGAATGTAAATCTGTGTAAATGGTCAATAAACACACTTTAGTTCAGGGGACAGTTTTTTTATAGTAAGACTTTCTGGTTGAAGGAAGCAGTGCTGGAGGAATTTCTTACCTCATTGTAGATCTGCACTTTGAATAGCACTGCTGTAAACACTATACACATGGACATCTCCTGCCGTAAATTCCCTTGTCTCAGGTCCCTCCTCTCCCCCAAGCCCCCCAACCTAGCCACCTGTGGAACACTTACTCGTTTTTCAAGACACATTTTATTCTTTTTATCTTTTGCTCCAGTTGTTTATTTCTTGAGTCAATGAATAATTATCGCCACTTATACCGTAGAAATACTGTGTCCTCCCTAATGCCGCAGGCTGGAGCAGGATGTGAGCCGGCTCTTCTGACTCCAGGGCGGTGCTCTTTCCCGGAGGCCCAGCCCCGCCGGCAGGACGGCCCCCGGACCGTAATGAGGACACCACTGCTATAGATCAACTCTCCTATTCTGAAGAGTAGAAATTGAGGCAAGGGGACAGTGGCTGATGGTCTGAAAGCTTGAAAATAATGGCAAAGCCTGAATTAAGTTTTCTAGCCTCAAGTGTGATAAATCTGAAAGTCACCCTTGGCATCACCTTCCCCCACACGAGTCATTTCCTATTCAATTTATTACTCAATCCAATGGATTCTGCCTCTTCCGCACCACACATTTCTCTCTCCACTGTCACTGGATGAGGCCCACAGCGCCGCCTAACCTCTCATCCCCCCCAGGGGGCCTGGCCGGCACCCTCCCTGCTGCAGCCAGAGTGCTCTTTCTAAAACGCAAACCCAGTCACGCCCTTGCCCATTTTGTCTGACTACTCGCTTCCCCAGCCTCCTTCTCACCATCAAGCCCTACCCCAGAGGCTTCCCCCAGATGCCTACCCCTTGCCAGCTCCAGCCTTTAAAACCCTCCCACCCTACTCTGGAGCCCCCGGTTCAGTCCTGAGGCCTTGGGACTAGGTCTTTCTCTGACCAGTCCCTTTGGGTGATAGACTGGCTGCCCGCCTGCCTGGCTTTGGTTGTTGTTTCAGACTCGCGCGGGTGCCTCTGACAGCCCCTGTGGGTTGATCCAACAGCAGCCCCATCCCTACCTCGATCCCTACCCAACTCTGGGAGCTGCTCCAGGCCCTGAGCTACCCGTCTGGGCCTGATCATTTTAGCTCCATTTGTCTGGAAGGGCTACCAGAATGAATGAATGAATGAATTTCTGCACTTTCTCTCCGACTTCCTGCTCAGGCACCCAGGGCCCTCATCCTGTGCTGTGGTTCTTAGACATATCCTCCTGCAATCCCTCACGCCACAGCTACCCTCTCTGAAGTACCCACTCTCCAATGTAATCTCATCCTTGCTTTGTCTATCCCCAGATCAAAGTTTCCCGCCCCACCAGGGTGGCTGACACGGAGGAAAGGTGCAGGAATGGGCCCTAGGAGGCATGCGTTTTGGCCCCAGTCCTGTCCTTTAGTTCCTGTGTAGCTCCACTGGGTGAAAGCTTTCTCCTCCCAGAGCTGGTATGCGGCCCAGCAAGATCATAGTTGTGACAGCCCTTTGTGTAAAAGCTCAAGGTCGAGAGCAAAGCTGGAACGGTGGGACACGGATTTCCAGGCAAGGCTTTTCTCTATCCTGATGCCCCAGGCCTGCCGGTCTTCCCGGATTGAAGACCAACCCACTGCTTCACTTCTGCCTTTCCCAATGCCCACACCAAAACCAGGGTTGGCAATGCAGCCCTCCTGACAGGAGCTACCGATAGAGAAAGCCCCAGCTACAAGGCTGCCCTGGGCTCACAATAAGGGACTTCGCCTTGCTTTATCTTACATGATCTTGGCAACATCTTTATAATTCAGGCAGGGCAAGTATTAATACTTCCATTCTACAGCTAAGGAAACCAGGGTCAAAAATGTGGAATACTTGTTCACAATCACCGAATGGGATTCAATGCCCGGTTTCTTGAACATAAGACTGCTGCCCCTGTGGTCCAAGGTGATGTAACTGACCAGGGCCCTCCTGCCTTTCCTCCCTACCTTCTTTCCATTTACTGGAACTCTGGGAGTACAAAGACAGGCTCAGGGGCATGGGACTTAATCCAAGGTGATGAAAGCTGTCTTTGATAGAGACACAGACCCCACAAAGAGCTTTGGGGGCCCAGGGCAAAGAGCTGGGAGATAGGAATGTGCATGTTTCAAAAGGCCATCTAAGCTGTATACAAATAGGCTTTACACATATAAACACAGGGGAGGGGAGCAATCAGCACCTGTAAAGGAGAATGTGCTTCAATTTGCCCACTTTCATTAGATTCTATTCAAACTCCAGCTGACAAGCTCCTGGGGGGAGAAAGACAGGGAGAGGCCCATTTCCAATCCTCTCCCTGGAGGCCAATTTGAAGAGTGCTCTGTCAGGGTGGTATTGAAGAATGACTGACGGTCCTCTTTTAGGCTAACTCGGAGGAAGCTAGACCTGTCTTGGCAGCTATGGGTGAAGATCCTTGGCCCTCTACCCTGCAGAAAAGACTGGGGCAGGCATGTGCAGACAGATTCATGCAGGCCCCAGGCAGCTCTTAGGATGAGCCCTAGGCACCAAAGGGAGGGAAAGGGTCAGAATTTGTCCCTTTCCAGGGAGTCCCCGCAGTACTGCCTCTCAGCACCAGCTCCCTCCCACACACTCAACTCCCTGCAGCCCTCTGAGAACCATCCTACCAGCTGGTCCCCTGGGCTTGGAGCCCTTTAGCCTGCATGAGTCAGTGCACCCTGCCTTTGTCCACACTTGGTTCTGAAGGAATCCAGTGATGTCAGTAGTAGCCCTGGTGTAGCCACTAAGCAGCTTCACTTCATAGCTCTATCCTCAGTTTCCTCTGCTGGAAAATAAGGGGCATAATAAAACCTGCCCTGCCCATCTCACAGGCCTGTTGTGAAGATGAAATGAGATCATCCAAGTGCAAGTGTTTTGGAAATTCTAAACTATGATCATGCTGATGATTATTGTCGTATTAGTATGCTCACTGCCTGGTTTGGGCCAGGAGACACAGGGCACGAATCCAGGTAGAGTCTGGAGACAATTTGCAGGAAATAATCCACAAGGGTCATGGGCTGTGCTGATTACGATGTACTGACTGACATTTTAGGGAGAGAGGGTGAAGGGGACTGCTTTGCTTTCAGAGAGGTATGCAGCATTTCATTTCCACGGTCTCTCTCTGGAAGAAAAAAGATATAATGAAAGCTCCACTGTAGTTTGTTCCCTGCCCACTTCTGACAGCAGCTGAACAAAAAATTAAAATCAGAACTCTCCCACCCTGGATGGTGCTGAGTGCAGTTCATTTTCCCAGGAACGGCACCTGCACTCCCAGGGGCCACCAATTGTTTCTCAACACAAGTTCAGCTGCTCAGCAGAAGCACTACCTGGCTAGGAAGAGTGCATGTTTCTCAGCCTCCCAGAATGGGTCACACAGAGGAGAGGAGGCTAAGAAATGGCCCATGCCCCTGGGGTTCCTTCACAGAGCTGGGCCCACCTTAACCACTGGAGCAGATTCTGTCCATACAGAATCTAAGGCTCCCTGTGTAAGAAGACCTAGAAATATCAATTAATTCCTTAGATTGTGGGGCCATCTGTATGAGCCACACCAATTGGGTGGCTTTGCTTCACCTAAGAAGCTGACACTCTGGAAGGTGGATAGACAAGGTACAAGACCATAATTATTTATCATAAGAAAATTCTTCCAAGTGCCCAAGCTAGCAGCCAGGGGGTCTCCTTCGCCCATCCATCGAGGCCAATGAGCCAGGTCTAACTCCCAAATATCATTCATATCTGTTCTTTTTTCAAGGCCACTTCACCAATTCAAGCTATTACAATGTGACAATTATATTGCAATATTAGCCTCTTTATTCATCAAAGACAAGCATACCTGACAGTTAGAGCTCATCACTTGAGATGTTTCCAGAAGGAACAAAATGATCCTGCCCAGTGGCCCTGGGCAGCACTGCCCTAGGTAAGTGTACTGTTTCAAACAGACTTGAAATTATTGAGCATGGTTTGAGGATCCCTTTAACTTCTGGTACAAGACATCCTTCATGATCCGGTTCCTGTTTCTCTCCAGCTTTCTGCCTTGGTTCTCTCCGTGTGGCAGTTTACATCAAACAGAATTATTTGCCATTTGCTGGACAAGCCATGCTCTCTCTTTGCACATGCTATTCCCTCTGTCTTGATACCTTTCACCTTCTTCACCTGGGAAAGTCCTACTAGCCCTTTGAGCTCAGTTGAGGTGTCCCTTCCTCTGGGAAGCCCACTTTGGCTTCACCTACCCCCACCTCAAGGACAGATTATGTGCCACTCCACTAAACTCCCAGGACATCTTTTAATTCTTTCACAGTACTTGTCACACTCAGCTGCCACCAACTATTTACTTGCCAGTCTCCCCCTGCAGATAAAGAGCCCCTTGAGGACAAAGACTTCATCTTAACACCTCTTTGTGAACCCACACTCAGAGCAGTGCCTAACTTATGGACAGGTGCTACTAGCACATCTCATGAAATGACTGAACTTGGGGAAGAGCACAGTAGCTCTTCTAGAGTTCCTGCAAAGGGCTGCCCTCTTGAGCTGCTGCTGCTTTTTGTAACCAGAGGTTGGTGGGCAACAGTGACCAACAGTGTGTTTACAGCCCAAATTATTTCTCCAAGGCAGACCAACAGGAGATTGGATGGATTCAAACCTGCAGTTCAGTCTTTGTAATGATAGGTCTATTTCTGATTTCTATGCCAATTCTAGGGCATAGCTCTTGAATTGGCAAATGGACGCCTAGGTGTTTTCCAGATTCCCTCCCGCTCAGCATGGTGAGGTTGTTGAAGCTCTGCTCACATTCTCAGCCTCTTATCAAATGCTTTCTGCTTGGGTTATTAGCATGACTCCATGTTACTTATGCATAGACAAATGCTTTGAGAAGAAAAGTATGTCATATTATCACACTCGCTTCTTTGTGTTCCCTTCTCTCTTGAACCCTCTATCCCTTGGTAGCCCTGAACTTCAATTATGCCAAAAGCTCTACTTAGCCACCACTTGCTGCTTGGCAGCTTAATCTCTTATCCTAAACTGATTATAAGCTTGCAAAGTCTTTGAGGGGAAATGCAGCATAGAATGTCAGGTTCACCTCAATGAGTTTCCTTTCCCTGAGACTCCTTGCTTGGCCCCTCAAGTCCTAGCTTCCATGGTGACACTCTATTGCCTTCAATCATTTTTAAGATCCAGCTTTTCTGTTGCTGTTTGTTTGTTTCTCAGTGGGAGGTTTGGCCTGTTGCAAATTAGTTTGATGCAGCAGACACAACAGAAAGTGAAGTCAGTTGTTTCTCCTTTTAAAAAAAATCCACTTAAAAGTTTTCACCTAAAGAGAATTCTGGGTAGGTTTTCAGATGACAAAATTTTATCTGAATCATATAGTAAAGGTTCATTATGAAGCAAATTCTACCATATATACTTGGAGTTAAAGAGAGAGAAAAACTACTATTTAAATATTGTGAGCAATTCTTCTAAACACTCTATTTAATGAAGGTGTGCTCCAGACTGAATGTGACATGGGAGACATGAATCTGTTGTTCACTCAGTCAGCTTCAGTGCAAGATACTTGCCGTATTGAATGTGACTCTAGAATAAGAGAACCATGTTTGCACAATGTTGCCCCTAAAAGCCAGCTGTCTCATCTTGTGTTTTACTTCTGTACAATTTGTAACTGTTGGGCTGGACTCAATGAAAAATAGTATTTCAGTCTCCAACATGATTTATAAAAGGTATATAAAAGATTTTCTAAGCTATTTTGAATTCTATGCAATTTTCACCTTGCACACTAACTCTCAAGGTCAATGTGTCAATGTAACTCTACCCATGGGACACCTATTTTTGTGTTCTATAATAATTATCTTGCAGTCCCTCTGCTGAGGAAAAGAACCTTTATGGGAGAAGGGTCATCATGCCCTTCTAAGAAGTGTGTTAGGTGAGAGCAACCCTCAGGAATAAAAGGAGAGGACACAAATCCACAGGCACTTCCTATTCCCATGTCAATAGGGGCTGAGAATAGTAACTGAAAGACACCTTAAGTTTTGTTAATTCCTCACATTTATCTTTTTGATATCTTCTGCCTATTTTCATTGGGTGATTTAAAATAAAAAAGGCCTCTCTGGACTAAAGGAGAGCCTCGGGGGGTTGGGTAGTGGATGTTCTGAAGAGCATCAGTGGCAGGCTGGGTGTCTGGGGCCGGTGAAGAGGAGGGAAGGGAAGGAAACCTCAGCAACAAGGCTGGGCTTCATTAGGTTGTACCTTAAGATCTGTGTACATATATTAAAATTCTATAAATATGTACTTAAAAATAAAAATTGGCCAAAAGTGGTGGTTCACATTTGTAATCCTAACTTTTTGGGAGGCTGAGATAGTTTGATTGCTTGAGGCCAGGAGTTTGAGACCAGCCTGAGCAAGAGTAAGACCCATTTTCTACAAAAAATAGAAAAATTAGCCAGGCATGGTGGTACACACCTGTAGTCCCAGCTACTGGGGAGGCTGAGACAGGAGGATCGCTTAAGCCCAGGAGTTTGAGGTTGCAGTGAGCTATAATGACACCACCACACTCTAGCTCAGGTGACAGAGCGAGACCCTGTCTCAAAGAAAAGTTGATAAGCTGTTTCAGATGGGAACAAGGCCTTTATGTGTGATATAAGAAGAGAAATTTACTTTTCTCTGAGAAGAAGGTGGGAGAAGAATGAGGAGACGTGAGGCATGGGTAGGGGAGATGGGGCAAAAGTGCCAGCAAGGTGCAGAGGGGCTCAGACAAGGTAGGTGGAAGGACCTGTGGCCCACTCCATGCTGGGGATGCCTGAAGGAGGCTTTAAGAATCATGTTTGGTAGTGTTCCCTTTGAATCTCTTGTATCAGTTTGCTAGGGCTGCTGTTACAAAGTACCACAAACTGGGTAGTTTAAACAATAGAAATTTATTGTCAGGAGGTGACATCAGCAAAATAGCAAACTAAGAGGTCACCTGTTCGTATTCCCCAACAACAACTGCATCCATCCATGGACAACAATCTCTTTGTGTGAGCCTTGGGATTCAGTTACAGCCTACCTCAACCATGGACTGGGATAGCACAGCCAGCTCAAAGACCCATCCAGTAACCCAACAGGAGCCTTCCCAGAGATCTGTAAGAAGCTGCACCCATCAGAGCACCTGATAATGGGCCCACTGCCTATGAACCCTGATGTGGACCCTCATCTCAGTGCTAGCCCCAGAGACCAAGGACCTGGAGACAGTACAGTCCACCAGGAGCCAAGCAGAGCCCATGCCCACTAAAACCCCTGGGAATAGGCCCACCAACTATGATTTCCACTGTGGAACCAACATCAGCCACATGACTCAGACCCAGCCCCACTCAACTGTGATCCCAGAGGCAATCTCATCAGCCCAGAGACATAACAGGAAATACTTTAACTTGCTGAAACCAGTTTGTAAAGACTAAAAGAGAGGTTTGCTCCTTCAAATGCACAAACACCAACACAAAGCTACGTGGATAACAAAGAACCAGGGATACATGACATCACCAAAGGAACCTCATAAAGCTTCAACAACAGACCCCAAAGAAATTGAGATATACAAATTGCTTGAAAATGAATTCAAAATAATAATCTTGAAGCTTAAGGAGATGTAAGAAAACAAAGATAGACAACTAAATAAAATTAGGAAAACAATGCATGAACAAATGAAAGGTTTACTAAAGAAATAGAAACCATAAGAAAAAAATGAAACAGAACAAACAGAAATCCTGGAGCTGAAGAATTTAATGACAGAACTGAAAAATTCCATAGAAAGTTTCATCAATAGACTTGATCATACAGAAGAAAGAATTAGGGAACTCAAAGGCAGGTCATTTGAAATTAGCTAATTAGAGGAACAAAAAAAAACATTGAAAAAGAGTGAAGAAAGCATAAGGGATCTACAGGACACCCTCAAGCATATGAATATAAAATTATGGGATTACCAAAAAGAGAAGAGAGAGACAAAGGGACAGAAAGCTTATTTTAAAACATACTGTTTAAATAAGGAGGAATTTCATCACCATGAGACTGGCCTTACAAGAAATGCTAAAGGGAGTTCTTCAAGTTGAAACAAAAAGACAACAAGTAACAATATCAAAATGTATAAAAGTATAAAACTCACTGGTAAACATACAGTCAAATTCAGAATACTCTAATACTATACAGGTGGTGTGTAAAATCACTCAACTCTAGTATCTAGTAAAAATATCTTGAGACAAATTAAAATGGTGCAAAAGGTACCAAAATGTATGGGATGCAGTAAAAGCAGTTCTAAGAGGGAAGTTTATAGTAATAAACACCTACATCAAAAAGAAGAAAGATCTCAGATAAACAACTTAATGTTACACCTGAAGTAACTAGCAAAAGAAGAACACACTAAACCTAAAATCATTAGAAGGAAGGAAATAATAAAGATCAGAGCAGAAATAAATGAAATAGAGAGTGGAAAGCCAATAGAAAAGATCATTGAAACTAAGAGTTGGTTCTTTGAAAAGATAAACAAAACTGACAATCCCTTACCTAGACTAAGAAAAAAAGAGATGTTCTCATACTCTGGGGTCCCAGTCTAGCCTTTACCAAGATACTGGTCTTGGTTTGGGGGGATTCTGAAACCTCAAACTAATACAACTTTCTTCTCTTCTTTGCTAGTAGGTGTAGTCCTTCCTTAATTTCAACTCATTAAAAAATGCTTTATAGTTTAGGGCAGTGGAAGGAAGGCTGGCATCAAAATATTTTGATCAAAAAAATGACAATGTAAAGGCCCAGTTGTGGCAGACATTTTTTTGAAAGTAACTTGTAAAGCATTTACCATATCCTAAATTGCACGCTTTGCAAACTAGTGCACATATATTCTGCTTTCAGAAGAGCTGAGCAAATTGTACACAAACAAAAAAGGTGGAAGCTTTTTAATAAAGAAACTGCATTTATAAATGATCTGTATTAGAATATAATAAATCTCCAGTTATAGTCAATTATTACACATGATGTACAACAGATATATTCTATTTTAGTTGCTAATAAAGGGCTACACAACTCAAAAAAAAAAGAAAAAAGAGAAAAAAGAGGGAAGACTCAAATAAATAAAATCAGAAATGAAAAAAGAGATATTATAACTGATACCAAGAAATACAAAGTATCATAAGAAACTACTATGAACAACCATACACCAAAAAATTGGATAACCTAGAAGAAATGGATAAATTCCTAGAAACATACAGCCTACCAAGACTAAATCAAGAAGAAATAGAAAGTCAGAATAGAGCAATAATGAGTAAGGAGATTGAATCAATAATAATGATAATAATAATTTTTAAAACTCCCATCAAAGAGAGTCCAGGACTAGATGGCTTCACAGCAGAATTCTACCAAACATTTAAAGAAATAATACCAATCCTTCCAAAAAAATTGAAGAAGGAATGCTTCCAAACTCATTTTACAAGGCCTGTGTTCCCCTGATACCAAAGCCAGACAAGGACGCTACAAGAAAAGAAAATTACAGGCCAATATCCCTGATGAACATACATGCAAAAATACTCAAACTAGCAAACCAAATTCAACTGCACATAAAAAGGCTTATACACCATGATCAAGTGGGATTTATACCTGGGATGCAAAGATGGTTCAACATATGCAAACCAATAAATGTAATACACCATACTAATAGAATGAAGGACAAAAACTATATGATCATTTTAATAAATGCAGAAAGTGCATTTAACAAAATTCAACATCCTTTCATGACAAAAACTCTCAACAAATTTGGTATCGAAGGAATGTACCTCAACACAATAAAGGCCATATATGACAAGCCTACAGCTAACATGATACTGAGTCATGAAGAGTTGAAAGCTTTTCCTCTAGGATTAGGAACAAGACAAGGATGCTCAGTCTTACCACTTCTATTCAACATAGTACTAGAAGTTCTAGCCAGAGCAATTAGACAAGAAAAGAAATAAAAGGTATCCAAATAAAAAGGGAAGAAGTGAAATTGTTTCTGTTTGCTGATTACATGATCGTATATATAGAAAATTCTAAAGACTCCACCAAAAACCTGTTAGAACTGATAAATGAATTCCATAAAGTTGCAGGGTACTAAATTAACACAAAAAATTCAGTAGCAATTCTTCACACTAACAAAAACTATCTGACAGATAAATTAAGAAATTCCATTCACAATAGCATTAAAAATACTTAGGAGTAAATTTAATCAAGGAGATGAAAGATCTGTACACTGAAAACAAAGAAATTGAACAAGAAATTGAAGACAACAAAAATAAATGGAAAGGTATCTTGCATTTATGGATTGAAAGAATTAATATTGTTAAAATCTCCATACTACCCAAAGCAATCTAAAGATACAATGCAAGCCCTATCAAAATTCTGGTGTCATTCTTCCCAGAAATAAAAAAAAATCCTAAAATTCATATGGAATCACAAAAGGACTTGAATAGTCAAAGCAATCTCAAACAAATAGAATAAAGCTGGAGGCATCACACTACCTGACTTCAAAATCTATTACAAATCTGTACTGATCAAAAAAGCATGCTACTGGTATAAAAACAGACACATTGACCAATGGAATAGGACAGAGAGCCTAGGAAAAAAAACATGCATTTATGGTCAATTGGTTTTCAACAAAGGTGCCAAGAATACATTATGGAGAAAGGACAGTTTTTTCAATAAATGGTGTTGGGGAAACTGGATATCCACAAGCAGAATGAAATTGGACCTTTATCTCTGATATATAATAATGATTTGTGATCCTAATGTCTCAAAATGGAGTCACTCGTATTAGGTGGCATTAAGCCCACAGCAAAATTTTTCTTTAATATGATAAGCATATGTGAGCATTGAGGTCATAGTACAATTGTTTTTTTTTCAAAGTGATAAACATATGAGAGTATTGAGGGCATAGTAAAATTGTTTTTCTTCAATGTGATAAACATATGTGTATTTAACTCATAGTAAAGTTGTTTTTCTTCAGAGCAATAAGCAAATGTGTGATAGATTAAGGTGATGAGATAACACCTGCTGTGGCATGGTGCCACCCAAGACCCAATGGCTGAGATAAGAGCAGTAGCACACCTGCAGAGAATCATAAAAATGGCAAGGGACTGGCAATGTCCAAGGCACTTTTGGAATCCCTGCCTGTGAGAATTCTGAAAGCCTCCTGCCAGCTTTGGCAGCTGCAGCCCAAAATGACTGCCTGGAGAGGAGCAGCCCTTTCCCCCTTTGATTGGTGCACCTGACAGGGACTTCCCAAATGCTTGCTTTCATTTGTCTGTCAGTGGGCTAGTCTCCTGAGCCCTCCTGTGGTTTATTACCCTGAATTATTTCCTTTAATAATTGTAATTGAATGTTTGCTTCATTTTGTATGTGTGAATCTTTCACAGTAAACTGTGAATTTGAGAATCACTCATTGCCTATCGGTCATTGTGAGACCTTATATGAAAGGGAGAGTTAGCACATTGGCCCAACAAACCTGGTTAACATAACAAAGTTAACACAACAATCTCACACAATACACAAAAATCAACTAAAAATGTGTTTAAGTCTTAAACATAAGACCTGACACTGTAAAACTACTAGAAGAAAACAGAGGAGATGCTCCACAACACTGATCTCAGCAAAGATTTCTTGGATATGATCCCAAAAGCACAGGCAACAAAAGAAAAAATTCAGAAAAGGGATTGCATCAAACTAAAAAGCTTCTGCACAAAAAAGGAAACAATTAATGGAGTGAAGAGGGACTAATATAAAAAATATATAAGGAACTCAAGCAACTCAAAAGCAACAAAACAAATAACCCAATCGAAAAATGGGCAAAGGACCTAAATAGATAGACTCTCCTGAAAGAAGACATACAAATGGCTAACAGATACATGAGAAAATGTTCATTATCATTAACCACCAGGGAAATGCAAATTAAAACCACAATGAGATATCACCTCACACCTATTACAATGACTACTATAAAAAAGATAAAATATAACAAGTGTTGGTGAGGGTATTTATATATACCACATTGACCAAGGGTGCACTTGGGCGCTTAACATAGCCATTATGGAAAACAGTACGGAAGTTCCTCAGAAAACTAAAAATAGAATTAAGTTATGATCCAACAATGTCTCTTCTGGGTATGTAAATCAGTATGCAAAAGAGATATCTGCACTCCCTCAAAAAATTCATTTGAAAGCACATGTCAGTGTTATATTACAATCCTGCTGCAGGTGAAAAGGCCTCCAGAAGGCCAATTTAAATATTCACTTTTGGTAGGGACATTTTATAGTAAAAGAGAGTGATTAGATCATTATTAAACTAAAATGCAAAATGTTTTTTTATTAAACAATTGCCTAAACACTAAGACAATTGACTGACAGAGCAGGTGGATGGGTGGATGATTAGATTCCCAGAACAAATCTTAATCTCATTAAAGTTAATCAGAAAATTGATCAAGTGGATTATCAAGAATGCTCATTTCTTCCCAGACATAAATTTCTAATTTCTAAAAAGGTTCTATTCCAGACCAGATTTAGAATGTTATTTCTCCTACAGGGGTTCTAAACTATTTGCCCCCAGTGGACATCTGGATTGCTTTATAAGGATCCCATGTCCAAGTGGCACCCATTCTATGGACATGTCTTCACCACCATAGGAGCATCTCCTGCCCAGCCTGTCCTCACATTCCAAGAGATGGAAATTATCCTCCCCTCAAAAAATCCAGACTCCTTCTCCAGGCCCTGTGTGGTCCTGCCTTTCTTTCTTATCTCAGAGATTCCCTGTAGGCCCACTGCCCTCTGTCCACATTGACCTCCTTTCTCTTCAGATCTGTCAAGCTGTTTTCTGTTTCCCCAGTCTTTGCACTTCCTGGTTCCTCTGCCTGGAGTGTTCTTCTGCAGAGTTGGCTCCTTCTTACCATTCAAGGGCTCAGTTCAATGACACCTACTCACCGAAGCTTTCCCCAGCCAAATTACCCTTCCTCATTTTATCCTGTTTACTTCTTTCACAACACTTAGCACCATCCACCTTTATCTTTTTTATTTTTTAATTTCAGACTATTAAGGGGGTACAAATGTCTTAGGTTACACGAATCCTTTTTGTAATGCTTGAGTCCTGGCTATAGGTGTGCCTGGCACCCAATCTAATGGGTAGTATGAACACTATTTGGGTCACCTTTATCGTCTCACTTATTCATGTCCTGTTTTCTTGTCTGCCTTCCCTACCAGATTGGTATATGCATACTGGCAAGAAACTTGTCTGTATTGTTCACTACGGTATCCATGTGTCTGGTACATATAGTAGATTCTCAATAAATTATTGGTGAATGTTGAATTGCTATAAGTTGGTAAATGTCAAATTAATATATGAGGGACTCTGGCTCAGAATATCTGAGTAATTTGTATAAATCACACAACATTTTTTAAATTTCAAAATATTAAGGACATACAAATGTTTTTGGTTACATGGGTCACTTTTGTTATGCTTGAGTCTGGGTTATAAGTGTGCCTATCACCCAGATAGTGTTCATTGTACCCATTAGGTAGGTTTTCACCAATCCTGTCCTTCCCCCTCCCCCCTGCTTGATTTCCACTTAGTTTTACTTCCTTCTGTGCACATGTGTGCTCATCGGTTAGTTCTAGTTTAATAGCAAGTACATGTGGTGTTTGTTTTTCCATTCTTGAGATACTTCACTTAGGAGGATGGCCTCCAGTTCCATCCAAATTGTTGCAAAAAGCCTGAATTTATCCTTCTTCATGGCTGAGTAGTATTCCATTGTTTACATATACCACATTTTGTTCATCCACTCATGAACTGATGGGCACTTGGATTGATTCCACATCTTTGTAATTGTGAATTGTGCTACAGTAAACATTTGAGTGCAGGTGTCTTTTTGATAAAATGACTTCTTTTCATTTGGGTTAATACCCAGTAGTGGGATTTCTGGATCAAATAGTAAGTAGGTCTACTTTTATTTCTTTGAGGAATCTTCATACTGTTTTCCATAGAGTTTGTACTAATTTGCAGTCCCACCAATAGTGTATAAGCATTCCTTTCTCTTGGCATCCATGCAAGCATCTCTTGTTTTTGGACTTTTTAATAAAAGGCATTCTAACTGGGATAAGGTAATATCTCATTGTGGTTTTAATTTGCATTTCCCTGATGATTAGTGACATTGAGCATTTTTTCATATGTTTATTGGCCTTTTGTCTATGCTCTTTTAAAAAGCTTCTGTTCATGTCTTTGGTCCATTTTTTAATGGGGTTGTTTGATTTTTTCTTGCTGATTTGCTTGAGTTCCTTATAGATTCTGGTTATTAGCCCTTTATTAGATGTGTAGCTTGCAAATATTTTCTCCCATTCTGTAGGTTGTCTATTTGCTCTGTTGATTATTTCTTTAGCTGTGCAGAAGCCTTTTAATTTAATCAAGCCCCATTTATTTATTTTTGCCATTGCTGTGATTGCTATTGGGGCATTCTTCATAAATTCTTTGCCTAGGCTGATATCTAAAAGAGTTTTTCCAACATTTTCTTCTAGAATTCTTATGTTTTCATGCCTTACATTTAATTCTTTTATCCATCTTTAACTAATTTTTGTGAGTGGTGAGAGTTATGGACCTGTTTCAATCTTCTACACATGGTTATACAATTTTCCCAGCACCATTTCTTGAATAGGGATTCTTTTCCCCAGTGTAAATTGTTGTCTGCTTTGTCAAAGATCAGTTGAATGTATGTGGATGTATGTGTATGTGGATGAGTTTACATCTGGGTTTTCTGTTCTGTTCCATTGATCTATATCTCTATTTTTGTGCCAATACCATGTTGTTTTGGTTACTATAGCCTTGTAGTATGGTTTGAAGTCTGGTAATATGGTGCCTCCAGATTTCTTCTTTTTACTTAAGATTGATTTGGCTATTTGGGTTCTTTCCTGGTTCCAAACGAAGCATAGAATTATTTTTTCTAGATCTGTGAAATATGACGTTGGTATTTTGATGGGGATTGCATTCAATCTGTAAATCATTTTGGGTAGTATGGACATTTTAACAATGTTGATTCTACAAATCCATGTGCACGATATGCTTTTCCATTTTTTTGTGTCATCTGCAATTTCTTTCCTCAGTGTTTCATAGTTTTCTTTGTAATGATCTTTGATTTGACTCTCAGCTTGACTGTTATTGGTGTATGGGAATGCTACTGATTTGTGTTCATGGATTTTGTAACCTGAGACTTTGCTGAATTTATTTATCAATTCCAGGAGTCTCTTGGTGGAGTCTTTGGGGTTTTCTAGATATAAGATCATATCATCAGCAAAAAGTGATAGTTTGACCTCCTATTTCCCAATTTGGATACCCTTAATTTCTTTCTCTTGCCTGATTACTCTGGCTAGGACTTCCAGGACTATGTTGAATAGAAGTGGTGACAGTGGGCACTCATGTCTTATTCCAGTTCTTAGTGGGAATACTTTCAACTTTTCCCCAGTCACTATGATGTTGACTGTGGGTTTGTCATATATGGCTTTTATGATCTTGGGATATATTCCTTCTGTGTCTAGTTTATTGAGGGTTTTTATCATGAAAGGGTGCTGAATTTTGCCAAATGCCTTTTCTGCATCAATTGAGATGATTGTATGTCCTTTGCTTCTGCTTCTGTTTATGTGGTGAATCACATTTATTTATTTACATATGTTGAACCATCCTTGCATCCCTGGGATGAAGCCCACTTGGTCATGGTGGATTTTTTTTTTTGATGTGCTGTTGAATTTGGTTTGCTAGTATTTTACTGAGGATTTTTTCATCTATATCCACAAAGGATATTGGTCTGTAGTTTTGTGTATGTGTGTGTGTGTCCTTTCCTGGCTTTGATATCAAGGTGATACTGGTTTCATAGCATAAGTTGGGGAGGATTCTTTCCCTCTCAATGTTATGGAATAATTTCTGCAGTATATGTATGAGCTCTTCCATATAGGTCTGGTAAAATTTGGCTGTGAATCCATCTGGTCTGGGGTTTTTTTTTTTTGTTGTTGGAAGATTTTTTGTCGCTGATTCAATCTCGTTGCTCATTATTGGTCTGTTCAGGAGTTCTATTTCTTCCTGTTTGAGTCTTGGAAGGTGGTGTGTTTCCAGGAATTTTTCCATTTCCTCTATATTTTCGAGTTTATGTGTACTTGTGGAGGTGGGTGCCATCTGATCCACAATCTGGCTGTTGAGAGTGGTTTTCACCCTTCTTCCCCCTCTCCTGCTCCATGTCTCCCTCTGGCATCTGCTGGTGAGCAGGAGCTCAAACTAGCTGAGCTCCCCCACAATAGTACTGTTGTCTGGGAGTGTCCCTGTCTAGGATCCTGCCCTGAGCTGACAGCACAACTTTCCTGTGGGGAGAGGGGAGCTCCACAAGCGTGCTGTGCCTCAGACCCATACTGCACTCTTTTCAGTTCTGCCCACAAAGGCTCCCTTGCCTCCTGAGATTAGTTCAGAAACCTCCCCTCCATGCCCCTGAGCAACACAATTGAGTCCTGCGGGTATGGGATCTGGCCTGCAGGACTGTCCCTGGGTCCCCAAAGACCAATCCCTGACTGTGCCAGGGAGAAGCATACTGGTCCTGAGTTGCCTATGGGGTGCTCAAGCAGGTTTGATGTCTCTCCACTTTGGGGTGTGCCCTGCTCTGATGGAGCAGCTGGGCAAGCAGTACCGGAGAGGGCCAGTGAGCAGGGAGCTCACAGTCCAAGCACCCCTTAGTCCTCTGCAGGTCTTTAAGAGGAAAGGTTTGAGCCCCACTCTCTGTGGAAGCCCAACAGAGGGGAAGCAGCAGCTCCTGAAAGCCCTGGCTCAAGCATCTCTCTTGGTAGCCACAGGTGGAGGAGGGGAAGGAGAAGAAAAGAGTCTGAATGGAGGAAAACTATCACTCTGGTCATCTCTGCCCCTTTCTCTGGAAGGCAGTCCACCCAGAATGTCCAGGCTCTGGGGTCACACAGATCCCCTGGGGCCCACCAGCCCCCTGTGGCTCCTGCAGTCTGGGCCGGAGTTGGGAAATGTTTGTATGGGAATGAGCAAGATGAAAACTGAGGGGCTGGAGCCACATGAGAAGGACAAGGACACACAGGGGGTGGAGAAGGAATATGGTGCCTGCCATCTTGGCTCAGGTCTGTGGTGATGGGAAGCAGCCTGGTGCTTTGTCCTCAAGAAACTCCTAGTTCACTGGCAGCAACAGCGTTTGGGCTGGTGAGGGTAGAAATGCTCTCCAGCAGCTTGGGAGCCTGCTGACTGCCAGAGATGTGAGGGAGGGAGAAACAAATGTCTCTACCTACCCTTTTCGCTGGACTCCAAGCCTCTTGGGTATTGACCTCTCCCAATATCTTGCTCCTCCTTGTTCTGCTCTGCAACTTCTTCCTGTGGAATCTCTTGTAGGTTCTGGCACTTTTCCCTCAGAATTACACCCAATCTATGATTGTTTGTTTGTTTGTTTTCTTTTTCATTTAAACTTTTCCATCTTTCTGAGACGTTCTGGCAGCTGGTGTCTCTGGTCAGCCATCTTTGAAATCCCACACAGCTTGAAGTGCTGGAATGGGGAAACTAGTTTGACTCACTCCAAACCCCCTACTCTTCTCACAGTTTCTCTTTGTCTTGTTTATCTTTTCATCCTGAAAGTGCTTAACCCTTCCTTGTTGTTAGGTATCTTCATTCTATGGGCCTGACCACAGAAGAGCTAATTTCTCTTGATGCAGAGGACATAAATCCTTCCTGACACTGTGGGTCCCCTGAATAGCTCTTTGATACCACATTTGCTCTAAGCTGGTTGTCCTTTGTTCCAAAGCTCAAGATGCTCATGGGGCAACCCCAAAGCATCTCTTTGTCCCTACCTTGGAAGACTTTCATTGCACACTTATGCAACAAACAATCATCAAACACCTCCTCCAGGCCAGGTCTGTTCTAGGAGCAGAAGTGCGTCCCTGCTTCTCTCAATGAGGCTTTCTTTCATTGCACTGCGCCACCTTATTTCATTTTCAGTTTTTCCAAACACAAATAAATCAATAACCTTTTCTATCTTTTCTCTTATCAGCCCTTTTCCTACTGGATCTTAGGCCCTGCTCAGACTTGCCTATCTTTGTCCCTGGGGTAGACAAAAAACAATACATCCCAGCTCAGTACAAGCATTAGCATATGAAAAACTCCACTCAACACTGCACCTGAGGCTCAAATCCAAACAGATGTTGAGGCAAATGGTTTGATTTATTAAGTTTTCATATAAGGTACTTGGCATGATATAGACACATGAGCCCTGTGGCAAAATCTCCCCCACTTTGCAGAGAAAACTCTGCAAATCCCAGCCCAAAGACACTGAGGTGGCAGGTTGGACTTGCCTGGCCTTGCCTTGTCTCAGATGTTAGTCCAGGACAAGTCTAAAATTAACCACACTCCTCCCAGTGCTAAAACTGAGCTGGAGCAGTGGCAGCATGGGGGCCAGCTACTTTTAGAAACCATCCCTTTGTAGCTTAGTGCTGAGCAATAGAAACAGGTGATGGAAATTGGGCTCAGAAAGAAGAGCCAGATTAAGTTTAGAAGCTAGAATCAGAATGCCAGATCCAGGGACCAGGACTGCAAATCCAGGCTGACATTGTGGTCATGGTCAGTCAAGGAGAAATCGCTCAGAACCAAGCCAGAACTGCCCATACCTCTTATTCCAAAGCTAAAGGGTGTGTGGGTGTGTGTGTGTGTGTGTGCAGGGAGAGAGGGGAGCAGATGTTTATTAGGTATACACTATGTGCCATTTGCTCTATATATGGTATCTCCCTAAATCTCATTGTTAGGTATGGTTATTTTGCCTTTTTTACTGTTAACTAAATGGAGTGTCAGAGATGTTCAGCAACTCAGGCAATGTCACACAGCCAGTAATGGCAAATCAGGGATTCAAACCTTAGTCTATTTAACATAAGGCCTGGAACTTTCCACTATGCTGTCTCCAGGAGTAGCAGGAAAGGGGATTTCAAATCCACCCATAACCCATGAGAATGGCCCACCAAGTGGCATCATTATTTCTCACGCTGGGTCATATCCTAATCACCTGGGGAACCTTGAAAAAAATACCAGAGTTGGGCATTGGGGTCACCCAGAGGTTCTGAGTAAATTGTTCTGGGGTGGGGGCCTAAGAATAGCTATTTTAAAATCTTCCTGGAGATTCTATTGTGTGGCTCAGGTCAAGAACCATGCCCTGTGCTTTGTTGTTGACCAGCTCCTCTGGGCAAGCTGAAGAATTAGGGTGGCCATAGATGTTTATGTCCAGCTCACCTGAGTTCCATACCAGACAGGGAGGACACCTGGCCAGTGACAGCACATTTACACAGAAGCTTCTCTGGTTGAAGGTGGTCTTTTCAAATTCTGAAGTCAGGTAAAGAATTAAACATCATTCCCACAAAGAGAGGGCAGAGGCTAGGACCCTGGGGACTTAAGAGTCTATAAAGCAGGAACTTTCAAAGAAGAGAGGAGTAGAATCAACACCACCTGACATTATAATGTGTTACTGTGCCGCTTTCTCCAACCTGCTTCTGGAAGACTTTATGGAGGGAAGAGAGTCCCTCAATGTGGCTGGTAGGCTCTATCAAGGTGAGCCTATCTCTGACTGCACTCAGGGGCTTCTGCCCTGAAACACTTAGCTCATAGCTTCTATACACTTTAGCACCTAATTATGTATAGTTGGTGCCTTTGATTTATAATTGCTTCCTTTTTAATTGCTTTAAGCTCTGCCCTTTCTGAACTCTCTTGGAGGACAGGGATTGTGTCATGTAGGAGATAGAAAAGGACAACTGAAACACCTCTGATGTCCTGGATATCATTAATACATCTTAGGTGCTCTGGACTGCATTTTGGTAGCATCTTGGGAACTTTGAAAAAAACTTATGGCTAGGCCTGAATCCCTGAGAATGTGATTTAATTAGTCTGAGTTGCAGCATGAACATCAGGACTTTTCAAACTTCCTCAGGTGATTCTAACATTTATCCAAGGTTGAGAATGAAAATTTGAAGAATAAAAAACACTACATGAAAAAATAACAATGGTATGTCTGGGAGAGAAAAAATGGGTTGGCTTGATTTATTTTTGCTAATTTATATTCTCTATTTATTTACATTGATTATTTAATTTTTAAAAGGAAAACTGAAACAAAAATGAAGCTAGATGAGGTATTCCTAAATTGTCTACTTTTTCTGGGTAGATCACTGATGATAAGTTATACCAGGTTGGGATGGGTCCTGATTAGACATGACTCTCATTCACTCACTATTTATTGCGTGCCTATTGTGCTCCACATGATAGACACTGAGCACATAAGAGTGAATTTCACAAGCATATCCTCTGCTCTTCATATAATGGGAAATATTAACCAATAAACAGCAAATATAGGTACAAACTTCTGAGTATTATACTTTGTTTTGTAAGTAACTATAACAAAAATTGTAACTATCTGGCCTACACTTCCCATACTGTGCCCAAGGCAGACAGTGCTTGTGGATTATGTCATCCTTTTCTGCTGAAGCTCAGTATCATTTTCAATGCTACTAGGAGAAGGGTGAAACACAAGATCATTCATAGCAAATAACTATGAATTATTATGTTGAAGATAAACTAGCTGACTCAAAACATAGCTCAAACCTTCTGAGTTACAGAGGGCATGTCCAAGTAGCTCTTTTGAACTGTGGGGGTGAGGGGAAACTTCCCCTTTCCCCTGAAAGTTTGATGAAAGATCAACTCACAATTAAGGCAGATTAATAAGAGAAAGAAGTTTATTTACCATGAACACAGGGAGAATCACAGAGTGATTACCCAATATCCCAATGAGATCAAGATATTTTTATACCCTCCATTTACAGGGGAGGAGGAGATGAGGAATATAGGTAATTCTGCTTAGGGGCAATAAATGCTTGCTAGGGAGGATGAATGGATGGGGAAAACAGACTGACTTGTAAATGATTCTCTTTGCAAATTAAATTAACCTGAGATACAGGTTTATATTTAAAATGATTTGGGCCAAGTCTGGTTGCATTCTTGGTCTACTTTCTTGCAATATATTGAGATAACAGGGAGAGGAAGGGAAGTCAATTGTTCTTTTTAATGGGTCTGTCTAGTTTATGCGGATAGAGGAAAAGGCCCTTCCAAAGCCTATTGACCTTTAAGGTCCTTTAATTCAAAATAATCTTTATACCAAGGAGTCGAATTTTGGGGTGAAATTTCCTGAGCTCCTTCAGGACCAAAACTTTTATAGATAACAACTATAAACTCTGGACAAAAACCAAGAATGACTAGTTGAAGGCACTGGAAAGAGAACAAAAGCAGGAAGAAACTAGAGGAGACATAAAAATGGGAAGAAGAGTGGTTTCACGGGATAAGTTTCCTGGTTTATAACTTTTAGTCTAAGGACAGAGCTCTGTCTACAATATATACAGTAGAGAAAAAGACTTACACTCTATGAATAAACTCTGCCCAGAGCTCTGACTGACCCCTGAACAACATATGTGAAAAACAGACTTTAAGAAGCCCAGCTAGGGCCTAAAAAACTGAACTGAAATTTCAGTTGCTACAGGAGAATAGCATTTTTCAGTTTGGATTCAGCCACTTTAAAGTCCTGACGAAAGAAAAGTCAATGCTCCTTAGAAGAGCATGATAGAATCCAGGCTTTCTACAACATATCATTCATGATTATCAGGATATACTCCAAAATTATTCAATATACAACAAAACAGGGAAACATGACTCATTTTAAAAAGAAAGGACAATCCACAGAGACCAACTCCAAAATGGCCTAGATGTTGGAATTAGCAGACAGGAATTTTAAAGAAGTCATTATAACTATGCTCAAGTATGTAAAAGAAAATATGTCCACAATGAATGAAAATATGGAAAATCTTAGCAGAGACATAGAAACTGTAAAAAAGAACCAAATGAAAATATAAGAACTGAAAAATATAATATCTAAAATAAAAATTCAATAGAGGTACTTAAGAGCACAAGGGAAATGAAAGAAGAGTCAGTGAACTAGAAATGATCCAAATTAACAGAAATGTTACAAATTAAGAACCAGAGATTTAACAAATGTGCAAAGGCTCAGGGATCTTTGCAATAATATCCATATCATTGGAGTTCCAGAAGGAGAGGAGAGAGAATGACACAGAAAATTATTTAAATAAATAATGGGTAAAATTCACAAATTTGATAAAAGACATATATTTACAGATTCTAAAAGTTCGAGAGCCAGGCATGGTGGTATACCTGTAGTCCCAGCTACTCAAGAGGCTGAGGTGGGAGGATTACTTGAGCCTAGGAGTTTCAGACTAGCCTGGGCAATACAAGACCCCATTTCAAAAAACAAAAACAAAAATAAAAACAAATCCACACATAAAACCTCACAAAACACCAAGAAGGATTAGTATCAAAAAACAAAACCAAACAAAAATAAAAACACCTAGGCATATCACAGTCAAACTGCTGTAAATAAATAATCACAAAAAGAAAATCATGGAAGCAGTCAGAGAAAAACAGACACATTGCAAGAACGGTAGTAATCATTTCAAACACCACCAACACCTTATCAGAAACAATGGAGGCCAGAAGGCAGTAGATCAACATCTTTAAAGGGCTAAAAGAACAAAACCTATCAACCAGAATTTTATATGCAGTGAAAATATCCTTGATGAATAAAGGTGAAATATGCACTTTTAGAAAAGTTTTTCACTAGGAGACCTGCACTACATGGAGTTCAGTATAAAGTAAAATAAAGCCTGAATAGAGACTTCATTATTTAGTAAAGCATGAAATACATTAGATGGTAAATACATGTAACTGTAAAATACTTTTTTCTGTTTAATTTATTTAAAATATTAATATATAATTGTTTTAAAAAATAAGACAGGGACATTGTATTGTGGAGTTTATAACGTATTTAAGGAAACTACATATGACAAGGGTAGCATAAATGATGAGGAGGGTACAGTAATATTCCAAATTTGTTGTGAGGTTTCTATATATTTATGTGAAGAGATATAATATTGTAACTCCCTATAGAGTGTGAAAAGTAAGTGACATATATTTTAATCCTTAAAAGCAACTGATAAAAATGTAATGCAAAGAGGGTATAACTTACAAGTCCATAAATAAATGGAGTTTTAAAATATATTTAATTAATACAAAAGAACACAAAAGGGAGAAACAGAGAGACAAAAGGCAGAGGTAGCAAACAGAAAACAAATAGTAAAATCACAGACCTAAATCTAACCATAATGTTATAATAATCACATTAAATGCTAATGGGTTAAAAATAAAAGGAAAATATCATTAAAATGGATTTCTAGAAAACACACCAAGACTCAACTATATGAGGTCTGCAAGAAATCCACTTTAAATATAAAACCATCAATAGTTTGAAAGTAAATGGATGCAAAAACAATACTATGTGAACAGTAAGCATTAGAAGGCTGGAGAGGCAATATTAATATCAGATAAAGTAGACTTTAAAACAGAGTGTATTACCTAAAATGAAGAGGGACATTTCATAATGATGAAAAGGTCAATACATCAGGAAGAAATAACAATAATAAATATGTATGTATGTGTATGTATCCAATAACAGAAGGTCAATGTAAATGGAGCAAAACTTTACAAAATTAAAAGGAAAAGTGGGCAATACCACAATCACAGATGGAAATTTTAATACCCTCCTCTCAGCAATTGATACAACATTTGAACAAAAATCTAGCAATAACAGAGAAGATCTGAACACTGTTATTATGGGTTAAGTTATATTCCTCCTGAAAATATATATTGAAGTCCTAACCCCCAGTACTTCAGAATGTGATGTTATTTGGAAATAGACTTTTTAGAGAGAGAACACATTTTAAAGTGAGGTCATTAGGGTGGAAGCCTAATTCAATTTTTATAATAAGAGGAAATGTGGACACAGATACAGTATGTGGGAACAAAGATGGTGTGGGAGGGAAGATGATGTGAAGACACACAGGCAGAAAGCCACATGAAAATGGAGGCAGAGAGTGGACTGATGAAGCTGCAAGCCAAGGAATGCCAAAGATTGCCAGCCATGACCAGAAGCTAGGAAGGACAAGGAAGGATTCTACCCAGACTCTCAAAGGGGCATGGCTCTGCTGATACCTGATTTCAGACTTCTAATATCCAGAATCATGAGACAATAAATTTCTGTTGTTTAAGCCACTTAGTTTGTGGCACTTGTTATGACAGCCCTAGAAAACTAATACAACTATCAATCACCTTGGCCTAACTGACATTTATAGAATAACACATCCCACAGCTGCAGCATACATAGTCTTTTCAAGTACACATGATACGTTCATCAAGATAAAACATGTTCTGGGCCATAAACTTAAAATAGTTGGTATCATACAGAGTTTGTCCTCTGATCAAATGGAATTAAATTAGAAATCAATAAGATATGAAGAAAAATCTTAAATTAAACAACATACATATAAATAATCCATGGATTAAAAATAAATGATAAGAAAAATTAGAAAATATTTCGAACTGGAAGATAATAAAATACAACATTTCAAAATTTGTGGGATACAGAAAAAACAGTGCTTGGGGGAAATTTTAGCTTTAAATTAAATGATATATTACAAATGAGAAGATCAGGGTGGAGCAAGATGGCCAAATAAAAACCTCCAGCAATCATCCCTCTGCACAAACACCAAATTCAACAACTATCCACACATAGAAGCACCTTCAGAAGAACCAAAAATCAGGTGAGCTATCACAGCACCTGATTTGAACATTCTATCAAGGAAAGAGGCACTGAGGGGGGCAGAAAAGGCAATCTTGCACTGCCTATGCCACCCCTCCTCCATCCCCTGGCAGTGCCACGCCAGTGTGGAGAGAGAATCTGTGTGCCCGGGGAAGGGAGAGTGAAGTGATTTTGGGATTTACATTGGATCTCAGGGCTGTCCCATCACAGGGAAACACAGCACAGGGAAGAATACTTCTGGTGCCCACGGAGGGTGCATTTAGACCAACCCAGGCAAAGGGAAATTCTCCACTCTGAAACTCAAGTTCCAGCTAGCCCCACCAACCTGCTGACAAAAAGCATCCTGGGGCCTGGAATAAATTCATAAGGCAATCAGTCCACAAAGGTTGTAGTCCTTGGGCAATTCCTGTGGCTGTAATGGCTTGGAGCCAGAGGGCTTGAGACACACATGACCCAGTGAGACACCAGTGGTGGTGACTAAGCCAGTGCCTGTGTCATTCCTTCCCCAACTTCTGGCAGTGCAGCTCAGGGAGAGTCTTCTTCCACTCGAGGAAACGAAAGGGAGGAATTCAGAGGACTTTGTTTTGCAACTTGGATACCAGCTTAGCCATAGGAAAATAAAGTACCAAGCAGACTCCAGAAGCCCCTGATTCCAGGCCTTGGTTCCTGGATGGCTTTTCTGACTCGCCCTGGGCCAGAAAGAAAAATGCTGCCCTGAAGGGAAAGACCCAGTCCTGGCAGGATTCACCACCTGCTGACTAAAGAGCAGCAGTCTTTCAATAAACATCATAGGTAGCCAGGCAGCAGTCACCATGGGCTGTTGATGAGACTGGGATGGCTTCAGCTGTGACCTGGCACAGTCCTAGCTGTGGTGGCCATGAGGGAGTGCCTATACCACTCCTCCCCCAACTCCAGCATCCCACCACAGAGAGTGAGGGAAGAGAGTGAGAGATGTTTTCTGGTAACCCAGGGAATTCTCTCATATCTTACTCAAGTCCACCAAGGCAGTACTACCACAAGTCTGCAAGAGTCACAGAATTACTGGGCTTCAGGCATCCCCAGTGCTGATATAGGTGCAGTGACCAAAGGCTTAGATCACAATGCTCAATTCTCTTTGACTATCTGGAAAGATTTCTCAAGAAGGATGGGTTCAAACAAGCCCAGACTGTGAAGATTAAAATAAATACCTAACTCCTTAATGCCCAGACATCGATGAACATCCACAAGCCTCAGGAACATCCAGGAAAACATGACCTCACAAAACAAATTAAATAAGGTGCCAGTGATCAATCCTGGAGCAATGGAGATATATAATCTTTCAGATAAAGAATTCAAAATAGCTGAGCTAAAGAAGCTCAGTGAACTCCAAGACAACACAGAGAAGGAATTCAGAAGCCTGTGAGAAAAATTTAACGAAGAGATTGAAATAATAAAAAAAAAAAAAAAATCAAGCAGAAATTCTGGAGCTGAAAAATTCAATTGACAAACTGAGAAGTGCACCAGAGTCTCTTAACAGCAGAATTGATCAAGCAGAAGAAAGAATTAGTGAGCTTGAAGACAGGCTATTTGAAAATACACAGTCAGAAGAGAAAAAATAAAAAAGAATGAAGCATACCTACAAGATCAAGAAAATAGCCTCTAAAGGGCAAATTGAAGAGTTATGGGCCTTATAGAGGAGGTAGAGAGAGACAATGGGGTAGAAAATTTATACAAGAAATGATAACAGAGAACTTTCCAAACCTAGAGAAATATAGCAATATTTAGGTACAGGAAGGTCATAGAACACAGCAGATTTAACTCAAACAAGACTACCTCAAGGCATTTAATAATTAAGTTCACAAATGTCATGGATAAAGAAAAGATCCTAAGAGAAGCAAGAAAAAAATTACATATAAAGGAGCTTTAATACATCTGGCAGCAGACTTCTCAGTGAAAATCTTATAGGCCAGGAGAGAGTAGCATGACATATTCAAAATGCTGAAGGAAAAAACCTTAATGCTAGAATATTATATCCTGCAAAAATATCCTTCAAACATGAAGGAGAAATAAAGACTCTCCTAGAAAAATAAGAGCTGAGGGATTTCCTCAACATGAGCCCTGTCTTACAAAAAATGCTAAAAAAAGTTCTTAAATATGAAAGAAAAGGACATTAATGAAAAAGAAGAAATCATCTGAAGGTATAAAACTCACTGGTAACAGTAAGGACACAAATACAGAATACTCTATTGCTATAATTGTGGTGTATAAACCACTTATATTTTGAGTAGGCAGACTAAAAGACAAATGTACCAAAATAAAGACAACTTTTTCAGAGACAGATAGTATAAAAAGATATAAATGGAAACAACAAAAAAGTTATAAAGCAGGGGAGAGGATGGAGTTAAAGTCTAGAATTTCTTTTAGACTTCTCTTTGCTTGGTTGTTTGTAAGCAGAGTTGTCATATTTAAATTAATTGGTTTAAATTAAAATTAATTGGTTATAATATGTTTTTTGCAAACCTCAGGATAACCTCAAATCAAAAAACCTACAACAGATACACAAAAAATAAAAAGGAAGAAGTTAAAACACACCACCAGAGAAAATCATCTTTTGCAAAAGAAAACAGGAAGGAAGGGAGGACCACAAAACAACCAAAAATAAAATAACAATCTATCCATAATAACATTGATAGATTATCTATCAATAATAACATTGAATGTGAATGGACTAAACTCTCCAATCAAAAGACATAGAACGGCTAAATGGATTAAAAAAAAGACCCAATGATATGTTGTCACAAGAAACCCACTTCACCTATTTTCATAGACTGAAAATAAAAGGATGGAAAAAGATATTCCATGAAAATGGAAACCAAAAAAGAGCAGCAGGAGTATCTATACTTCTATCAAATAAAATTGATTTCAAGACAAAAACTGTAAAAACAGACAAAGACGGTATTACATAATGATAAAGGGGCTAATTCAGCAATGGGATATAACAATTTTAAATATTTATGCACCCAACACCAGAGTACCCAGATATATAAAGCAAATATTACCAGAGCTAAAGAGAGAGATAGACTACAATACAACAATTCTTGGAGACCTCAACACCCCCCTTTCAGCATTGGACAGATCATCCATACAGAAAATCAACAAAGAAACATTGGACTTAATCTGCACTATAGACCAAATGGACCTAATAGATATTTACAGAATGTTTCATCCAATAGCTACAGAATACACATTCTTCTCCTCAGCTCATGGATCATTCTCAAGGGTATACCATATGTTAGGCCACAAAACAAGTCTTAAAAAATTCAAAAATAAAATGAAATCATATCAAGTATTTTCTCTGACCACAATGGAATAAAACTAGAAACAATAACAAGAGGAACATTTGAAACTATACAAACACATGGAAATTAAACAATATGCTCCTAAATGACCAGTGGGTCAACAGAGAGATTAAGAAGGAAATTTTAAAACTTCTCAAAACAAACAAAAATGAAAACACAACATATCAAAATCTATGGGATACAGCAAAAGCAGTAATAAGAAGAAAGTGTATAGCAGTGAGTGCCTATATCAAAAAAGTAAAAAAGCTTCAAATAAACAACCTAATGATGCATCTCAAAGAATTAGAAAAACAAGAGCAAACCAAACCCAAAATTAGCAGAAGAAAAGAAATAATAAAGACCAGAGCAGAAATAAATGAAATTGAAACCATAAAAACATATAATCCTTTCAATTGATGCTGAAAAAACATTCAATAAAATTCAACATCCCTTAATGATAAAAACTCTCAAAAAAACTGGGTATAGAAGGAACTTACCTCACATGATAAAAGCCACATATGACAGACCCACAGCTGGTGTCATACTTAATGAGGAGAAACTGAAAGCCTTTCCTGTAAGATCTGGAACAAGACAAGGATGCCCACTTTCACCACTGTTATTCAACATAATACTGGGAGTTCTATCTAGAGCCATCAGACAAGAGAAAGAAATAAAGGGCACCCAGACTGGAAAGGAAGAACTCAAATTATCCTTATTTGCAGATGATATGCTCTTATATGTAGAGAAACCTAAAGTCTCACCCCAAAACTATTAGCACTAATAAATAAATTCAGTAAAGTTGCAGGATACAAAATCAACATACGAAAATCAGTAGCATTTCTATGTGACAACAGTAAACAATCTGAAAAAAAAAAACCAAGAAAGTAATCCCATTTACAGTAGCTACAAATAAAATAAAATACCTAGGAATAAACTTAACCAAAGAAGTGAACGATCTCTATAATGAAAACTGTAAACATTTATGAAAGAAATTGAAAAGGACACCAAAAAAAGAAAGATATTCCATGCCCATGGATTGGAAGAATCAATACTGTTAAAATATCCATGCTACCCAAAGCAATCTAGATTCAATGCAATCCCCATCAAAATACCAATGACATTCTTCACAGAAACAGAAATAATAATCCTAAAATTTATATAGAACCACAAAAGACTCAGAATAGCCAAAGCCATCCTGAGCAAAAAGAACAAAACTGGAGGAATCACATTACCTGACTTCAAACTATATTAATACTACAGAGTTGTAGTAACCAAAACAGCATGATACTGACACATAGAACCAATAAAAACAGACACATAGACCAGTGGAACAGACTTGAGAACCCAGAAATAAATTCACACATCTATAGTGAACTTATCTTCGACAAACTTGCCAAGAACATACAGTGGGAAAGGACAGTCTCTTCAATAGATGGTGCTGGGAAAACTGGATATCCATATGCAGAATGAAACTAGACCTTTATCTCTTGCCCTATACAAAAATCAAATCAAAATGGTTGAAAGATTTAAACCTAAGACCTGAAACTATAAAAATACTAAAAGAAAATATTGGGGAAATGTTTCTGGACATTGGGCTGGGCAAGGACTTCTTGAGTAATACCCCCAAAGTACAGGCAACTGAAGCAAAATTGGACAAATGGGGTCACATCAAAATAAAAACCTCCTGCACAGCGAAGGATACAATCAACAAAATGAAGAGACAATCCACAGAATGGGAGAAAATATTTGCAAACCACCCATCTGACAGGGGATTAATAACTAGAATATATATAAGGAGTTCCAGCAACTCAAAAGGAAAAAAAAAAAATCAAATAATCTGATTAAAAAATGGGGAAAGGATCTGAATAGACTTTTCTCAGAATAAGACATACAAATGGTCAACAGGTATAAGGAAAAATGCTCAACATCATTAGCCATCACAGAAATGCAAATCAAAACTACAATGAGATGTCATCTCACCCCAGTTGAAAGGGCTTTTATCAAAAAGACAGGCAACAACAAATGCTGGAAAGGATGTGGAGAAAGGGGAATCCTCGTACACTGTTGGTGGGAATGTAAATCAGTGCAACCACTGTGGAGAACAGTATGGCTGTTCTTCAAAAGACTAAAAATAGAACTACCATATGACCCAGCAATCCCACTGCTGGGCATATATCCAAAAGAAGGGAATTCAGCATATCAAGAAGATATCTGCACTCCTATGTTTATTGCAGCACTATTCATAATAGCTAAGGTTGACACCAAGGAATCAACCTAAGTGTCCATCAATGGATAAATGGGTAAAGAAATTGTGGTACATATACACAATGGTATATTATACAGCCATAAAAAAGAATGAAATCCTGCCATTTGCAACAACATGGATGGAACTGGAGAACATTACGTTAAGCGAGATAAGCCAAGCACAGAAAGACAAATCTTGCATGTTCTCATTCAAATGTGGGAGCTAAATATTAAAAACAATGATCTCATGGAGACAGAGAGTAGAATGACAGGCTGGGAAGGGTGGCGGTGGGGGGTAGAAAGTGGGGATGGTTAATGGGTGCACAGTTCTAAGGGTGATCTGGCTGTGACACCTGTCACCCCATTGGTTGCCAGAGTTGATTCAGCTGATCTGGCTGGCTAGGTGGGTGTCCCCTTACTCCCTCACTGCTCCATGTGCATCCCCCCTGAAGCTGTGCACATGGTTGAAGAGAATGACCTTCCCCGATAGAGGAAGACCAGAATGTTCTTCAGTCAAAGGTATACAAGTATCTGTGCCCCCCTTGTAGAACCTCCAAAGAAGCTCTCAAGGGCAAAAATATAGTTAGATAGTTAGATAGAAAGAACAATATTTGATAGCACAACAAAGTAACTATAATCAACAATAAGTTAGGGTATACTTTAAAATAACTATTCATAAAAGAATGGAATTGGAATGTTCCTAACACAAAGAAATGGTAAATGGCTGAGATGATGGATATCCCAATTACCCTGATTTGATTAATGCACATTGTATGCCTGTATCAAAATGTCACATGTACCCTGTAAATATATACAACTATTATGTACTCACAATTAAAGATTAAAAATTTTTTTAAAAATGAAGAAAGTCTAAAACCAAAGGCCTAAGGCTTCCTCTTAAGAGTGTAGAAAAAGAAGAGCAACATACACTCAAAGTAAGTAGAAGAAAAAAAACTTAACAAAGCTAAAAGTTGGATCTTTGAAAAGTTAACAAGATTGATAAATCCTCAGGTAGACTGATCAAGACAAAAGGAGACAAAACACAAATTATTAAAATCAGAAATGAGAGAAGGATTTAACATTCAAAAATCAATGTTATTAACACTAAAGATTAAAGGAAGAAAATCATATAGTCATTTCCATAGATGCAGAAAAAGCATTTGATAAATTCAACACCCATTTATGATAAAAAAAAATCTTAGCAAACTTGAAACAGAAGGTATCTTCCTATTTTGATAAAAGACATTTACAAAAGACCTACTAATAACATTTTAAGTTTCAAAATATTAAACACTGTTTCCCTAAAATCAAGAGCATGGCAAGGATACCCATTGTCACCACTTTTATTCAACATTAGACAGGAAGACCTAAGACTAATCATATAAGAAAAAAAAAGAAAACCCCAAAAGGCATTAAGTTGAGAATGGAAGAAGTAAATGTAAAACTATCTCTACATTATATGACATGAGTATTTACATAGAAATCCCTAAGGTACTTACAAAACAATTATTTAAACCATTAGGTGAATATAGCAAAGTCACAGATACCAGCCTAATATACAAATGTCAATTGCTTTTATATGTATTAGCAGCAAATAATTGGACAATTAAATTAAAAATTAATTTTATTTATAATAGTTTCAAAAGCAAAATATCTGGGAATAAATTTAGCAAAAGGCTTGCAAGGCCTATATCTAAAACAACAAAATATGGCTGAGAGAAATTATAAGATGTAAATAAATGAGGAGATAAACCATGTTAATGGATTGAAAGACTGTATTGTCCAGATGGCAATTATTGCCAAATTGATCTAAAGATTCAGTACAATCATAATCATAATTCTACCATTCTTTTGGTCAAAACTGACAAGATGATTCTGATATTTTTTGTAGAAATGCTAAGAACCTAGAATATTCAAAGAAGTCTTGAAAAAAGAAATCGAAATCAAAGGAGGACTTACACTACTTGACTCCAAGACTTACCCTAAAGTTACAGTAATCAGGACACTGCGTGACTGGCATAAAGATCAACAAACAGATTGATGGAAGAAAATAAGGAATGTAGAAGAAGGTCGATACTTATATGTTTATTTTATTCTCAAAAAAGGTGCCAAAGCAGCCTAATAGGGAAGAAAGGTATTTTCAACAAATGGTGTTGGAATAACTACATATTCTTATGTAAACAAATTAACCTTGCTTTAACTCATACCATCCACAAAAATTAATTGGTGATGGACCATAGACCAAAACATAAAAGCTACAACTAAAAAACTTGTAGAAGAAAACACAGAAGAATATCTTTATGACTTGGGGGAAAACAAAAACCAAAAAAGCAAAAAAAATTATAAATTAGACTTAATCAAAATTAAAACTTCTGCTCAGAAACATCATCAAGAAAATTTATAGGCAAACCACAGGGTAGAAGAAACTATTTGCAAAACGTGTCTGAAAAAGTACTGGTACTTAGGATATACTAAGAACTCCTAAAATTTAATAATAAAATAATAAACATTTTTTTATGGTAAAAAATTTGGACACTTTACACATTACAAAAGATAATAAATGTATGGACAATAAGCACATGTAAAAACACTCAATATCTTTAGTCGACAGGGAAATGCACATTAGAACTGCAATGAGATAACATTCCACATCTATCAGTGTGGCTAAAACGAAAGACAGACATCAATCAAAGCTCTTATCCATTCTTGGTAGGAGGGGAAAATGGCACAAGAACATTGGAAAAGATCTTGCAATTTCTTATAAAATTAAATACACAGCTACTCTGAGACCCAACAATTTCACTCCCAGATATTTACCCAAGGGATCTCAAAACAAATGCCCACAAAAGGTCATGTGCAAAAATGTTCATATTAGCTTCATAGTAGCCTCAATCTGGAAGCTCAGATGTTCATCAGTAGGAGACTAGCATATTCATACAGCAGAATACTGTTTAGTAATGAAAATGAACCAACTTCTGATATAAGCAATAATATGGATGGATGAATCCCCAAAACATGTTGAGTAAACAAAAATTTCCACAAAAGAATGAAAATTGTATGATTCCATTTATATGAAATACTAAAATAGCCAAACTAATCTATGGTGAAAACCATCAGACAATTGATTATCTCCATGGATACTGAGGCAGGATTTGCTGTGAAGGGACATGAGAGAACTTTCCAGAGTGATTGTAGTGTTCTGTATCTTGATAGGAGTTTGGATTGCACAGGTATATGCATTTAGAGGACTTCTTGAATGATACACTTAAGATTTGTGCATTGCACTATGTGCAAATTTTAGCTGAAAAGGAATAAAGGAATTGTAAATAAACATTGAACTCTGGTTACTAATATTGAGGTATTTTAGGGGAATGTACAATGTCTGCAACTCACTTTGAAAAGCAATAACAAAAATAATTATTAATATTAATAGATGAGTTGCTGGATGGATAGAGAAATGGGTAGAGAATCAATATATGATAAAGCAAATATGGCAAGATGTTAATTGAAGAAACTAGATGGTAAGTATATAGGTGTACACTGTAAAATTCTTTTAACTTTTCTTTAAGTTTGAAAATTTTAATAGACTGTTGAGAACACAAAGTAATTGAATATAATTGTCAGATTGCCTATTAGATGGAGTCCTGGCCCTGGGAAAAGATATGAGAGTCTAGCTGATATATAGAGAAACAGGAGGCAAAGGAGGCTCCTGGGTCCAGAAATTGGCCTTCTTTGCTCCATTCTAACTTTGACAATAAACTTGGGGGTTGAGACAAAGCAAAGGACCAATTTCCTCTTACATTCCACAAGACCCACTGGCTCATGCTCTCTCTAACTGCTTCGCTGACAAGATGGTGACTTTAAGCATTCTCAGCAGATCTATTCCAGAAACCTAGAATGGAAAGGGGGCTATCTGACACCACTCACTCTCTATCTATTGAGCACCTACTGTATGCTACTGTCTCTGCTAGACTTTAAGGATAGTATGATGAACCAAATAAAAATGACTCCTGCCTTCATTGATCTTACCACTGATGAAACTCTGCCCCTCTTCTACTTCTGTCATTATTTACACCCTGAACAAAAGGCTTGCAAGTTCTTCTTGTAAACCATTTTGACATTTCTTAAATCTCCGAGTTGAAAAACACCTTTCTAATGTTGGATCTGAATACCTCTATTTAACAGAAAGGGATTTTTTTCTTGTTTTAGTCTCTCTGGAGTGAAACTTGACACAAGAAGACCTCAAAGCCTCAAAATAGCTCAGCAAGAAATGGGATGCATGCCTAGTGACCCAGAGTCACCTTACACTCTTCCGAAGTAGAGGAGAAAGGGCAGTAAGCGTCTAAGCTCAACCCTCTGCCCCACTTCCAACAGAGGTCACACCCATTAATGTTCCTTGCCCTGGCAGCCCAGCCAGAAATCTCACACAAAGTTTAGACCAAGAACTTGGCATCAAGAGGAGGTGCTCGGCCCACCAGGTAGCTTGATATGACCTTGAATCCCATGTTACAAATTCAATTGCTCCAGCCTCACCTTTAACATACAAAAAAGAAAATTCCTTACTTAAATGTCTCTTTTCCCAAATCTTTCTGGTAGCATGTAGGCATGTTTTGAGCTGATATATTAATGTTACAAGTGACCCCAAATTGGGTGAGTGGTATTATGTTCAACAAAAAGAAAATAAAAATCAGTTGCCTTCATTACAAAGGCTGCCACACTTTCCTATAATGACTCACCCCCTTTGCTGAACTGAATACTTTTCCATCTGCAAATTCCCGACAGTCACCTATTTGTCACCTTTGTATGCTTACAAGTCTACCAGTTCTGAAAGCTTCTCAGCAAGGTTATCATTTCCAGCTTCTCACTGCCCCTCCTCCTGACTGAAATATCTTCACCTCTTCTTCCTCCCCCCAGATTTTTACCTTTCAGAAGTCTAAATATCTGTTTTCCTTCCTTAGAGTGCTATTTTTCAGAAAGTTGGATTCTTGGGAGATAATGATATGACTCAAGGAAATAAGTGCATAGTTTTTCCCTCCCTGGTGCCAGTTAAGGCAATTGGTGCTTTAGGACTTTCTGAAGCTCTTTGAAAATGACAGGGCTAGTTGGATTCCAGCAATTCACCTTCTGCAGGCTGAGCGTGTCTGGGCAATGGCTGCATGATTTGGATGGAGTCATCACTGACGAGGCAGAGTTGGCGCAGCCAGGGAGCACTCATTGCTCTTTTTAAACTCCACGCACCAGGGATGAAGTCACCTTTCTTCTTTTAAAACCGAACAGATTTGTCCCGTGAGTCCCTGTCACATCTGTTAGAACTTAGTGTTTTTTCCACTGCCAGTCACCAGGACCTTCTCTCAGGTAAGGATGCTCTTATTTAGTGGGTTTCTCTCCAGGGAAACTTGATTTGAGGGGGACTTTGGAAGGCATCTCTGGGTAGAGTAGGAGTTAGATCAAGAGATACTCGATTGGGTGGGGAAGATGGCTGGTTCCATGGCAGGTGGTCCTCCTCTGGTGGGATGGCAGACCCTGGCTGGGCAAACTCAGCTCTGAGCTGCAGTGATGGGCATGGAAATCTAATCTGGGCTTGGTATTAGGTGCCTATTCTAACAGTTATATAACGAGCCTGTTGGTGAAGCAGCTATAAATGGTATCTGATGGGCTAGGGACATTCACACCCCCTTTGTCTTCCTAACTACTGGCTTTGTGTTCAGGTAGACCCTGAGAAGGGTCAAGCCTTATAACAGTTGGTGTGCAGAAAAGCAGCTCTCTAGAGAGCCTTGATTTGCTGTTAGCTGGCTTGAATGTCTCCCTTCTTCCTCAGGAGTGTAGCAGGAGACAAAGGGGCCCAGGATCCCTGTCCCGACATGCAGGTACCTCGTGTAAACAATGACTGTGCTGCGTGCTGCTGCGTGTGGGGCAGAAGTGTACAAACACATCTTACTGCCTGTCCGTATGAGTTCTTCCAAGAAAATGTGCATGAGATTTTTTTGTGTGTGTGCAGGTACACCCTGTGATTCTAGAGGCCACTGAAATCTCCCTGCAACACTTTCTATGAGTTATATGAGTCACTGTCACTGATTGAATCATATAGCTCTTATTAGCTTTGGAAAGCCCAATAAAGACATCTTAGTTATGACAGATTTGCCTACAAGATGATAAATGGCTTTTGGAGAGAGAGTTGAACCACTGTCAAGTGAAAACATCGAGAATTGCAGAGCCCTTTATTTCTTGACACAGAACCCTGCCACATATAGTATTTGGCACAATCATCTATAACCTATGAAGGGAACAAAGAATGTCATTTAGATAAGAGATGTTTATTTTGTTTTAAATTCAATTGCATACTGGCTGCCAGTGCCTGGTTACACATTTGCCTCAAACTATGTCCAGAATTCATCCTTATCTGAAATCTGCTCCCTCTTCTGTGTCCCCTAGCACAGTGAAAAGTACCTGGTCCATAACAAATTTCTGGATTTCACCCATGACCCTTCCCTCTTCCTCACATTTTCTCATATAGTTTGGCAACACATCCAGCAATTTCAAACTTTATATTATTGTTCAGATCCATCCAGTTCTCCCACCTGCATGGACATTATCCTAGTTTAAGTCCTCATCGTCTTCTTCCAGAAATACTGAAACCTTCCATGTAGGTTTCCTCTCTCCAGTCTTACCTTCCCTGCAGCAGCTAGAGCGACGGTTCTAAAATAATTGATCAACACCCACACAATACAATCAATCACCAGTCTGCCGATTCTGTCTTTTTAATATCCCTGCAAATTTTTCACATCTCGCTACTATTTGGTCCAACCCACCAACACTCTTTGCCTACGTTATTGCAAAAGGCTCTGAGCTGGTCTCCCTGCTACCAGGCTCACTCTTCTCCTAGTATAAGATGTTTTAAGCTTCTTGTTTTCTCAAGCTTTTAAAGGACATTTTTACCAGTGCAGAACTTGAAACAGTTACTACCCTATTCGGGGTTCTGAAGCATTAGCATTTTTATGACTCTTGTAGATACTTCACGGACAGAGGCCAGAGTGGGGGAGGATGGAGGATGTAGCCTGTGGTGGGAAGACGCCTGAAGAATGCAGGAAGCTCAGACCTTAGAACCATGTAGGACTTCATTTGAATCCTAGCCCCTCCATTTCCTAGTGTGGCCTTGACCAAATGGCTAAACCTTCTTGAGACTTACTTTCCTCAACTGTGAAATGGAAATAGTACCTACTTCACTTGGTAAATAGAAGAGTTAAATGAGAACATTTATTGAAGGCTCTAAAACACAGCAATTAAGAATTTTTAGTTCTTTTTCTTCTTTCCTTTCCTTTTAAGGCTTATAATCTCTAGCCTTCACATATCTTGTAAGTATTCACTTGTATGTGTGTATAAGTATCTGTATTTGGCACAGGAGGAAAAAGGAGTGGTAAAGAAATACATGAAAACTCTTTAAGGAACTTGCAGTTTACTTAGGGTGATAAAGCCAACCTAAATAGCACAAAAACATCTATCAAACAAGCCATCTGTGACTGTAATGTGTACAGTGCCAATTGAGTACACAACCAGGAAGGGCCTGAGTAAACGGGTCTGTGAACACCTGCAGGCAGAGCGTAAATATATCTGTATCAAGCAGTTTTAGATTTAGGCTCCTTGGAGATTTAAAAATCTTTGCCCTCTCTGATGTTGAAGTAAAACTTCCCAGAGGCTTTATACTTTTACAGTGACTTAAGGACATACAGATTAGTGTTTAAAATGACTTTACTTATTTGTTCACCAATCATTTCTTGAGTGCCTACTCTCTGCTGGGTCCTATACTATATAAATTCTTTGCTACTCTTCCCATGGGAGACTGATGCTAATTCCCCACCTCTTAAATCTGGACTAGCCTTAGGGACTTGTTTGACCAACAGAACAAGAAGAAGGGAACATTTTTTGGATAATCACAGCTAGGTTCTGAGAAGGTTTGCAGCTTCCTCCTGGGTTTCTTGGCCCACTCACTCTGGGGGAAGCCAACCACTGTGTAAAGTCATGTGCTGGTTAATTGGCTATCTAGGGGAACAAAAAACACCCTGATTTGTAGTGTTTTCCAATTTTTGTGATGTAAATAGTCCCACCATGGGATTTCAAGCTACCAGAATCACAGCACTGAACACAGGGTTGGGAAGAGATACACAGGATCAGCTCTCACAAGATGGTATAAGCTGGCCCCAGCCTGTGACTGCCAATTGCTCTAGACCACCAGACCGTGAGAAAGTCCAAGCTAGCCACGTGGAGAAGCTACAAGGATTGAAGCCCAACCAGCCCTCAGATTTTCCACCCATTCAAACTTAGTTTCTAGATATGCAAGGAAAGAAACCTTCAGGTGACTCCATCACCAGCTACTATCTGATGCAACTGTATGAGAGACCCAGAGTGAGAACTGCTCAGCTCGGGCCAGTCAACCCACAGAACCCTGAGAGATAATAACAATTTGTATTATCTAAGTTTGGGGGTGGTTTGTATGCAGCATTAGATGACAATAACAAGGTGGTAGCCTTGCTTACTCAGAAGTCAGCCACATCGAGACCCTGAGGTGGTGTCAGGAGTAATCTATCCAGAGAGTTCTTTGTCCTTGCATTTTCTCTGGCCTTATACTACTAAAGAAGCAAATGTTTAGTCCCCAGAGAGAGACTCAATTATTTTACTAACTAGTTTTACCATTATAACAAAACCAGTGAAAAAAAATCTCTTGAACACACACACACACACACACACTCCTCTCTCATTCTTTGTCTCCGTCACCTCCCTACCTGACTCTCTTCACACAAAGTTCTTCTGAAGAGCGACCTTGCCTGCTTTCTTGGCCCTGCCCCATCCTCCACCTGGAATTTGTTAGGGGTGGCAGGTAGAGCAGAGAAAATACGAAGTCAGGGAACTGCCCAGAGCCCTGAGGCCTGGAGGAAGGCAGCTGAGACCCTGTGAAAAGAGCAGCCAAGAGGGGGATGTATTATAAAACAGGCTTTAGGGAAGGCACACGGACTACTGGTTAAAAGTGTGAATTTTGAAGTCAGATGAGTTGGGTTCCAATCTGGACTCTGACATTTTCTAGTTGGCTGATCTTGGAAAGTATCTGGACATCTCTCTTCAGTTTCCCTATCTTTAAAATCTGGATAATAATGCCATCTCACAAAGTTCTTGTGATGAAATGAGATGACATTTGTAGGGTACTTAGCACAGTGCCTAATACACATGTGTTATATGAATGAACAGCAGCTAACAGCAGCAGTAGTGACAGTGTTGGCATAGTACCGGTGGTACTGTTGTCACAAGTCCCAAAGCCATAGGCTCCCTGGCAAACTCAGAGCTTTGGTTGTTCAGTCACACTACAGAAGCCCAAGATGAGCATTCAATAAATACTTACATCAAACTGAATATCTATGTTGGTTCTTTTCATTATTTTTTTCAATTAAAAAAATTTTTTTTCTTTTTGAACAAACTGACCTTGGGCATATACTCTGAATATCTATTCTACTGCCTAATTTTTTCTCTTATTGCCCCCAAATGCATTACCAGAGGCTTAAAAAGCATAGCTGTGCATCCTGTCCCCTGTCTCTTAAACAGTATGAACTGAGACCATACTTTATTTCCTGTGAGTCCTCCTCTCACCTTCTACTATGTAGCATTGTGTTCCCCACCCACCGGGCTGCGGACCAGTACTGGTCTGCTGCCTGTTAGGGACTGTGCCGCAGAGCACACCACCCCCCCCCACCCCCAGCCCCCATCCGTGGAAAAACTGTCTTCCATGAAACTGGTTCCTGGTGCCAAAAAGGTTGGGGACCACTGAAGTCTGCTGTACTGTCAGCACTGCTGCAGCAAGCAGGTCAGTCTCTTGGTTATACCACGGCCTTGTGTAGGGATCAGGGGATTATCTTCCCGCTAGGACTCTTCAGGGCTCACCCTTTCCCTGCCTTTGGCTAGAGAGAGTAGGCTTTTCTTGTTTGTTTTTTAATTCTATGCCTATTGGTGGTTTTTGGATTGTAGGCCTCTCTGGTGCCCAGTATGACATATACGCGAGATAAAAAAGAAAACCCGGGGAATTCACCATGGTGTCCCAAGTTCTGAGGTTCTCAGCCAGTCAACCTTCTTCTTTCCACATTTCAGAGGCCTTTTATGATTGTCTGTTGAGTTATTTCCAGAGTATTTAGTTATATTTAGAGAAGAGGAGGAAGAAGAAGTGAGTCTATAACATCTTGTCCCATAACAAACTATTAAAACTAAAAAATGAGAATAGCTGGGCAGTTTCTGGGGAGTAAAGCAATTTTGGACAAAAAAATCTAGCCACACTGGATATTAAAGCATAGCACAAAATATAATAATTAAAATACTGGAACAACACTGGAGAGATCAATAGAAAAGAATAAAGAGTTCAGAAATAGACCCAACAAAAATGGCAATTTAATAAATCTACTGGTGTTGGGAGAAATGACTGACATTTGGGAAAGTAAAAATAAAACTGGATTCCTGTATTCAAATAAATTCCAGATACATAGAAACATATTATATATTAAACACAAATAATTTTTAAATTGGTAAATTACTTAATAATCTTGAAGTAGGAAAGACTTTTTAAACCTGGCACCAAACCCAAAAGCAATACAGAAAAAGATTGATACATTTAATTATATAAAATATTAAAAATAGGTCGTGAAAATAGTATAAATGAAACCAAAACACAATGATAAATAGAAAAAGTCATTTGCAACATTTATGTAACAGATAAAAATATATTTTTATCAAATTTAAACAGTACATTAAATAAGAAAAAAGAAATTGAGTAAAAATGGGCAAAGTGTATGAACAGGCTGTTCAGAAGAAGAGAATCACAGATGACCAGTAAACATATGAAAGGAAGACAAACCCACAATTTAAAAAACACAAATTAAAACAGTGAGAAAACTCTCTTTTTCATTATTTTTAAAATTATAAAATTAATAAATATACATTATAAAAAGTATAAAAAATATAAAGTATGTGATGTTAGAACACTTCCTTCAAAGCTCTATACCAAGCTTGAAATCTCACTTCCTTCCCTAGAAGTGTCTCTATTAAAAATTTATTATCTCTTCTGTCCCTTTCTCAATGTGATTAAAAGAGTGTGAGTGTGAATGTGTGTGTGTGTGTCTTTCTTTCACACAAATTGGATCCTATTAATAAATTCTTTTGCACCAGGCTTTTTACAATTTATATATCATCATGATTTTTCATATCATTTCTTATAGAGTCACCTTATTTGTTTTAATGGCTGCGTGGGATTTACAATATAACTATACTTTATTCTGTTTAACCATTTATTGAAGGACATTCAACTGTTTCCTTTTTTTTCATTAGAAAGAATGCTGCATTCCATATATGCCTGTGCTCCCTTGTTTTGTAATTTCTTTCTGTAGGGTAGATACTTAGACATGAAATTGCCAGATCAAAGGACATATGAAATTGTATATTAGAGGATATGCCAAATTGCCATTTTAAGAACTGTTTATCGATATATTTTTCTACCAAAGTATGAGAATATCTGTTTCTTTACATAGTTACCATCTCTTGATATTAATCAATCTTTTAAAAGATTTTGCCAATGCGATGAGTGAAAAAGATGTGAGCGATGTTTTAATCTGCATCCTCCAAGTATTGAGTTGAACATCTTTTCATACATTTGTATAATAGTTCATGTTTATTTGTCTGTTAATTACCAATTCATAGCCTTGTCTAGCTTTCTGTTGATTGTCAGTTTCTTATTGATAAAAAGAAACATTTTATTGTATGAATATTAAGCTTTTTTATACATGTTTAAATATTGCCTTTTATTCTCTCATTTTTATTTTACTTTTCTTTATTCTGTCTTTCTTTTTAGAGAAGTTTTAAATTTGATGTAGTTCAATCTGTCTATCCGATGACTTCCAGGTTTCTTATTTAGTAAAATTTTTCCCACTCCAGAATTATAAAATTATGTCTTCCAACATGCTTAGTATTATTGGTGTAGGTTTTATTCATCTTTAGTTAATTTTTCTATACTGTAAAATAGGAATGTACTTTTTAAAAAATGAATCCAACTATGACAATACTACTTATTGAAAAGTCTATCCTTTCCCCACTGATTTGAAATGCCAATTTTTTATATACTAAATTAATTTTATTATTTTTTAGGCTTTTTATTCTATTCTAACAAATAATTTGTCTATTCCAACAAGATTATACTGTTTTAATTACTTTAGCCTTATAAAGTGGTTTGTTTTGTTTTATTTTATTTTATTTTATTTTATTTTATTTTTTACTCAGAATATTACGGGGTCACAAATGTTTTGGTTCCATAAATTGCTTTTGTGCCATTTCAGTCAAAGTTATAAGCATGTCCATCCCCCAGATAGTGTACATTGTACCCATTAGGTGTGAATTTACCCATCACTTCCTTCCCCCTCCCATCTGCTTGACTTCCAATGAATGTTATTTCCATGTGTGCACATAAATGTTGATTGATTAGTTATAGTTTAATGGTGAGTACATGTGGTGTTTGTTTTTCCATTCTTGTGATACTTCACTTAGAAGAATGGTCTCCAGTTCCATCCAGTTTAATACAAGAGGTATTAGTACATATACCACATTTTATTAATCCGCTCATATATTGATGGGCACTTGGGTTGTTTCCACATCATTGCAATTGTGAATTGTGCTGGTATAAACATTTGAGTGCAGGTGTCTTTTTGATAGAATGTCTCTTTTTCCTTTGGGTAAATACCCAGTAGTGGGATTGCTGGATCAAATGGTAGGTCTACTTTTAGTTCTTTGAGGAATCTCCATACTATTTTCCGTAGAGGTTGCACTAGTTTGCAGTCCCACCAAAGTGTATAAGTGTTCCTTTCTCTCTTCATCCACACCAGCACCTATTATTTTGGGACTTTGTGATAAAAGCCATTCTCACTGGGGTGAGATGATATCTCACTGTGGTTTTGATTTGCATTTCCCTGATGATTAGAGATGTTGAGCATTTTTTCATATGTTTGTTGGCCATTAGTCTATCTTCTTTTGAAAAGTTTCTATTCATGTTTTTTGCCCACTTTTTAATGGGGTTGTTTGATTTTTTTCTTGCTGATTTGCTTGAGTTCTCTATAGATTCTAGTTATCAGCCCTTTATTGGATGTATAGCATGCTAATATTTTCTCCCATTCTGTAGGTTGTCTATTTGCTATAATGATTGTTTCCTTGGCTGTGCAGGAGCTTTTTAATTTGATCAGGTCCCATTTATTTATTTTTGTTGTTGCTGTGATTGCTTTCGGGGTCTTCGTCATAAATTCTTTGCCTAGGCCGATGTCTATAAGAATTTTTCCAACATTTTCTTGTAGAATTCTTATGGTTTCATGCCTTAGGTTTAAGTCTGTTATCCATTGTGAGTTGATTTTTGTGAGAGGTGAGAGGTGAGAGGTGCGGATCCTGTTTCAGTCTTCTGCATGTGGCTATCCAATTTTCTCAGCTCTGTTTATTGAATAGGGATTGTTTACTCCAGTGTATGTTTTTGTCTGCTTTGTCAAAGATCAGATGGCAATATGAGGATGGTTTTATATCTGGGTTTTCTGTTCTGATCCATTGGTCTATGTTTCTGTTCTTGTGCCGGTACCATGCTGTTGTGGCTACTATAGCATTGTAGTATAGCTTAAAGTCTGGTAAATTTATGCCTCTCAATTTGTTCTTTTTGCTTAAGGTTGCTTTGGCTATATGGGGTCTTCTCTGGTTCCATACGAAGCATAGAATTATTTTTTCTAGATCTGTGAAAAATGATGGTATTTTAATGGAGATTGCATTGAATCTGTAAATCACTTGGTAGTATAGATATTTTAACAATGTTGATTCTGCTGATCCATAAGCATCGTATATTTTTCCGTCTGTTTACATCCTCTGGTATTTCCTTCCTCAGCGTTCTCCCTGTAGAGGTCTTTTACCTCCTTAGTTAAATATATTCCTAGGTATTTTATTTTCTTTTTTGCTATTGTGAAAGGCATTGAGTCTTTGATTTGGTTCTCAGCTTGACTGCTGTTGGTGTGTATGAATGCTACTGATTTGTGTACATTGATTTTGTAACCTGAGACTTTGCTGAATTTATTGATCAATTCCAGTAGTCTCTTGGCAGAATCTTTGCAGTTTTCTAGATATAAGATCCTATCATCAGCAAAGAGTGATAGTTTGACCTCTTCTGCCCCCATTTGGATACCTTGTTTTCCTTCTCTTGTCTGACTGCTCTGGCACTATGTTGAATAGAAGTGGGCAACTTCTAATGGGCAACCTTGTATTGTTCCAGTTCTAAGCGGGAATGCTTTCAATTTTTCCCCATTCAGTATGATGTTGGCTGTGGGTATGTCGTGTATGGCTTTTATAATTTTTAGGTAAATCCCACCTATGCCTGTTTTGTTAAGCATTCTTATCATAAAAGGGTGCTGGATTTTGTCAAATATTTTTTCTGCATCTATTGAGAAGATCATATGTTATTTATTTTTACTTCTATTTATGTGGTGAATTACATTTATAGATTTGCATATGTTGAACCATCCCTGTATCTCTGGGATGAAGCCCACATAGTTGTGATGGGTTATTTTTTGATGAGCAGCTGAATTTGGCTTGCTAGGATTTTATTGAGAATTTTTGCATCTATATTCATAAGGGATATTGGTCTGTAGTTTTCTTTTTTTGTTGAGTTCTTTCCTGACTTTGGTATCAAGGTGATGATGGCTTCGTAAAATGTGTTGGGGAGGATTCCTTCCTTTCTGAAAGTATGGAATAATTTCTGCAGGATAGGTACAAGTTCTTCTTTGTGGGTCTGGTAAAATTTGGGTGTGAAGCCATCTGGTCTGGGATTTTTTTTGTTGGAAGATTTTTTTATTGCTGCTTCAATTTTGGTAGTTGATATTGGTCTGTTCAGGAATTCTATTTCTTCCTGATTGAGCCTAGGGAGGCTGTGTGTTTCTAAGAATTTGTCAATTTCCTCCACATTTTCAGGTTTCTGTGTATAGAGATTTTTATAGTATTCAGAGATGATATTTTGTATTTTCATGGTATCAGTTGTAATTTTTCCTTTTTTATTCCTGATTGAGCTTCTTAGAGTCCTTTCTTTTCTGCTTCTGCTTAATCTAGCAAGAGGCCTGTCAATTTTGTTTATCTTTTCAAAGAAGCAACTTTTGTTTCATTAATCTTCTGTATAGTTCTTTTGTTATCAATTTAATTTAGCTCTGCTCTGATATTGGTTATTTCTTTTCTTCTGCTGGGTTTGGGATTGGTTTGCTCATCCTTTTCCAGTTCCATGAGATGATTCTTTAGATTGTTGATTTGTGATCTTTCTGTTTTCTGGATGTAGGCTATTAATTTTCCTCTCAGGACTGTTTTACCTTTATGCCACAGATTTTGATAACTTGTGCCCCTTTATCATTTAGTTCAAAGAATCTTTTGTTTTCCACCTTAATTTGCTCCTTGAGCTGACTACCGCTTAACAGTAGGTGGTTTAGTTTCCATGACTTTGTCTAAAGATGAGTGTTTCTGTTGGAGTTGATTTCTAATTTTATTCTACTGAGGTCTGAGAAGATACATGGTATAATTTCTATTTTTTAAAATTTGTTGAGACATGTTCTGTGGCCTAGGATATGGTCAATCTTAGAGAATGACCCATGAGCTGATGAGAAGAATGTATATTCAGTGGTTTTTGGGTAGAATGTTCTGTAAATATCTGTTAGGACCATTTGTTCTAGAGTTCTGTTTAAGTCCATTATTTCTTTGTTTATTTTCTGTTTGGAAGATCAGTCCTGTTCTATCAGAGGGGTGCTGAAGTCCCTGGCTATTATGGTGCTGCTGTTTGTCAATTTGTTTAGATCAAGTATGATTCGCTTTATGAATCTGGGCACACTTGTGTTGGGTGCATAAATGTTTAGAATTGTTATGTCTTCTTGTTGAACTGTTCCTTTTACCATTATATGATGACCATCTTTGTCTTTCATTACTTTTGTTGATTTGAAGACTAAGTTATCTGTAATGAGAACTGCTACACCAGCTTTCTTTTGGTTTCCATTTGCATGGAATATTGTTTTCCATCCCTTCACCTTAGTCTGAATGAATCCTTGTGGGTTAGATGTGTTTCCTGACGACAGCAGATACTTGGCTTGTGTATATTTATTCATTCAGCCAGCCTATGTCTCTTCAGTGTGCAGTTCAAGCCATTCACATTTATTGAAAGAATTGATAAGTGGTGTGGATTTCTGTTCAACCTGTTGAGTAGAACTTTGTTGTTTTGCTTTATCTCTTGAGCCATTGTGGTATCTAGCCTTTGACTTTTAGCTTTTGGATGATTTTGCACTGGTGAGTGGCTATTGTGCTGATCTGTGAATAATGCAGTTGAGTACTTCCTGCAGGGCAGGTCTTCTCTTGACAAATTCCCTCAGTGTTTGCTTGTCTTAGAAAGACTTTATTTCCCCTTCATAAATGAAAATTAGTTTTGCAGGATACAAAATTCTAGGCTGGGTATTATTCTGTTTGAGAAGACTGAGAATGTGGCTCCAATCCCTTCTGGCTTGTAAGGTCTCAGTTGAGAAGTCTGCAGTTAGTCTGTTGGGTCTTCCTTTGTAAATTACCTGCTGCTTTTGCCTTATGGCTTGTAGGAGCACCTCTTTCATGTTTCTTTTGGCCAGTCTGATGAATATGTGTCATGGTGCTTGCCTCTTTGCAATGACTCTCCCAGGATTCCTTTGAGTTTCTTGTACCTAGATATCTAGATTTTTAGCAAGGCCAAGGAAATTTTCCTCAATTATTGCCTCAAATAAGTTTTCCAACCCTTGTGCATTTTCTTCCTCACCCTTAGGGATGCCTATGATTCTTATGTTAGGCCTCTTGACGTAATCCCACATTTCCTGTAGGCTTTGCTCATTCCTCTTATTTCTCTGCTCTATCTCTTTGACTGACTTGTTTCATTCAAAGGCATTGTCTTTAAGCTCTGAGATTCTTTCTTCGGACTGATCTAACCTATTCTTAAGGCTTTCCACTGTGTTTTGTATTTCCTTGAATCAATTTTTCATTTCCAGAAGTTCTGTTTGATATTTCTTTAATAATTCAATTTCTTTAGTGAATTTTTCATTCATTTCCTGCATTGTTTTTGTGGTTTCTTTGTGTTGGGTTTCTATTTTCTCTTGTATTTCATTGAGCTTTCTTACAATCCATGTTCAAAATTCATCTGTCATTTTAATATTCTTGTTTTAGTTGGTATCCATTTCTAGAGAGCTGGTGTTCCCTTTTGGGGGTGTCTTTTTGTTCTGACTCTTCATACTTCCAGAGTTCTTTCACTGATTCCTTCTCATCTGGAATAGCTGTTGCTTCTTACTTTTGGATTTTTTTTTTGTTTAGATAATGATACACCCCGTTTAATCTCTGAGGCAGTGGGTGGTGCTTGTGGGTAAGAATTGACCACACCCTATATGATTGAGTCAGTAAATGCTGTAAAGGGCATGTAAATTGACATCCCTGTCAGTAGGTGCTGCTTGCCAGAAGGAACATGGTGTATTGTTTTTGGGTTGTGACCAGCTCTAGTTCCTCAGGAGAAGCACTTGCCCCAGGTGGTGGGTGGGGCCCTGGAATTTCCAGGTGAGTCCTTATTCTCCACCACAGCAAAGGTGGGTGGGGTAGTGAGGCTGGGTGGGGCTGGGTTGGGTGAGCCTGTCCTTAAGATCCACAAATGCTGGCAAAGGATCTGCTTCAGCAGGGGTCAAAGGTCTGCTCCCTGCCTCTGGGCAAAGCTGCCAGGGAGGGGCTGAAGTGGCCCCACTCAACCAGAAAGTCTGCGTGTGATGGTGGGGCTGTCTGAGAACCACAGTCTGGCAATCTGGAGCAGGCCTCGCTCCTTTCTGCCCTCCTGTATTCTGTGGTTTCCCCTGGGCATCTGCTGGCAGGCAGGACCTCAAGCCAGCTGAGCTCCCCCATGACTGTGATGTGGGCTGGGAGGTTCCCTGCCCAGGTTCCCAGCCTGAGCTGGGAGTGCAGCCCTCCCGTGGGAGGAAGGGTATCCAATGAGCATACCACAGTTAGGACCCACACTGCACTTTCCCCCCAATCTACCCTTGTGGCAACCCACACTTCCCAAGACTAATTCACAAATATCCCCTCTGTGCCCCTGGGCAATGTGATTGAGACCTGGGGGTACAGGATCAGGCCTGTGGGCCCATCCCTGGGGCCCTGTAGATCAATTCCTGACCATGCCAGGGAGAATCATACTGGTCCTGAGTCACCCATGGGGTGCCCAAGCTGGTTCAATGTCTCTCAGCCTTGGGGGTGTGCTCTGCTCTGATGGGACTGCCAGGCAAACAGCACCAGGGAGGGCCAACAGGCAGGGAGCTCACAGTCTGAGCACCCCTCAGTCTGCTGAAGGACCCCAAAAGGAAAGGTCTGACCCCTGCTCTCTGTGGAAGCCTCCATGTGGCAGCTCAATTGTCTCTCTCTGCAGCCTCGTGTAGAGGAGGGGAAGGGGAGAAAAAAGAGTCTGGGTGGAGGCAAGCCAGCACTCTGGGCATCTCTGACCCTCTCTCTGGGAGGTAGTCAGCCCGGAATGACCAGACTCTGGAGTCATGCAGATCACCTGGGACCCACTGGACCCCTGTGGTTCCTGCAGTCTGGGCCGGAGTTGGGAAATGTCTGTGTGGGGATGAGCAAGATGAAGCCTGAGGTGTTAAGCCTCCTGGGGAGGACAAAGGTGCATGGCGGGTAGAGAAGCAATATGGTGCCTGCTGTCTGGGCTCAGGTCAGTGGAGCAGGCGGCACCCTGGGGGGCTGGGAGCCTGGTGAGCTGTCCGCTAGAAGCTCCCAGCTTACTGGCGGCAGCACTCTCTGGGCTCATGTGGGCAGACGGTCTCTCTAACAGCTCGGGAGCCTACCGACTGTCCGAGGTGTGAGGGAGGGAGAAACTAACCCCTCCATCTACCCTTCTCGCTGGTCTCCAAGCCTCTGTGGGGCTAATCTCTGCTGATGCCTTTCTCCTTCCAGTTCTGCTCCAAAACCTCTTCCTGTGGAGTCTCCTGAAGGTTCTGGCACCCTTCCTTCAGGCCCTCATCCAATCTATGTTTGTCTGTTTGTTTTTTCTTTTTCATCTAAAACTTCTCCTTCTTACTGAGATGCTCTGGCTGGTGGGGTCTCTGGTCTGCCATCTTGCCTTGATTCTGGTTTGTTTTATTATCTGGGAAAGTAAATACTCAAACCCTGACATTGTTTTCTTCATTGAAAATTTCTAGGCTAATAATCTAATATATTAATAAAAGAAAAAGTCAGTCACAGGGAGAAAAATGTATTTGTGTATGCATGTGTGTATATATTTGTATACTTATTTATTTATTTGATTAGGCATAAACAATTTTTGGAGGGCACACAAGAAACTATAATAATTACCTTAAGGGAGAGAGACTGTGGGAAATATTATGAGTGAGACTTTTCATTTTGGATCTTTCCTCACTATTTATATATTCTTTTGAAAATAAATATGCATTTTAATAATTAAAAACAGTGTCTGTTTTTATGTACCAGAAACCCAAGCCTGTGTGAGGGAATAGCCTGTATATCAGTGTTTCTCAACTGGGGCTCCACATTAAAATTACTTGGGGAGTTTGAAGAAATATGGATGCCTGGGGACCTGCCCCAAGAGATTCTGATTTTGTAGTCTGGGGGAGAGCCCAGGACATAAGCATACTTTAGAAGTTCCCCAGGTGGTTCTAATGTGCCGCCCTGGCTGAGAACCACTGCTATAGATGATGTGAGGCTTAAAAGAGTCCCCAGAAGGCCACTATGATGAGGCATTTTCAGAATATAATTACTTGGGGATGTAATCCAAAGTAATCCATCATTTCTCTGTCAGGCTAAGTGTCGGCATGAGACTGAGAGCAAACAAGTCCAAGGGGAGATGTGGAAAAGAACTTTGCTCAATATGTGTAAAAGTATCCATCTCTGTGGGAGGCCTTTGTATCGAAAGGTAGACTCACTCAGGCTCCCTCAACACATAAAGGATTCTTGTAAACTAGTCATGGCCATGAGAGAGATCCAGGAATCTCATGGAAAACCAGGAACAGCAAAACAGCTGCTCCTCAGGAGCCCAGACTGTGGTTGGTACTGGAAGTTTCCAACAGAGCTTCAGGAACAGAGTTATTTTGAGACTCTCCCATAGGAGGCTTTCAAACTTCTTTCATCTGGAGAATCACTTTGTTAAAATGAAATGGCTTTTGGAAGTCTGATCTGGAAAACAGATTGAAGAACTATTCTGACCTACTTACCTCCCCCTCAAAAACCCCTGCCTGAAGAAACCCAAGGAATGGCTGGAAACCCAATATTTGTAGCTCTCTCCCTCTGCTTCCTTTTTTGTTTGTCTTCTCCTGATGCTTCTCCCCATCAGCTGATTCTGCCTCTATATTCCTAACAGAGGATCTGACTGGCCCAGCTAGCCCACAATAGTCTGTCCCTGGTTGAGCAAGATTTTCCACACCAGATGACTACAGTGATGGAGTCAGGCGTCCTGGTCCCCTGGGCCAGAGAGCGGGTCAGGGGCATAAGAAGAAATGACGTGCCTTGGATTGAAGGTGAAGGGCACGGGGGAGATAGTTTCCCTTAGAATGGGAAAGTGGATAGGACATGCGCCATGATTAATCTGTCTGGGCCAACCACTAAGTCAGCCCTCAGTGAACGCTGAATTGGAGGGTGGATTTCAACGAGTGCACAACTGCTTAAATCCAAGTAAAGATGCTAAGGGGAAACCTGTCAAGAATATATAGGGGTCCCTGCACTCTGAACATCTCTAAAAGTCTTTTCTGGCTCTAAGAATCTAGGCTTTTAAAAGGTCTTAACAGCCTAGGAAGTCAGGAGAATTAAATTCATTTTCCCTTGGGTTGGGATCTGTGCCATGTGTAACTATTATGCACTTGAAATGTGGCAAGTCCAAATTGACATGTGGTGTAAGTGAAAATACACACGGGTTTTCAAAGCCTGAGTGTGAAAAAGCCCCTAACATTTGTAATAACAATTTTTTATATTGATTGCATGTTGAAATACTATTTTGACTATAGTAGATGAAATATATTATTAATATTTCACCTATATTACCTTTTTTAAATGTGATGTTATGGATTGAATGTTTATGTTTCCATAAATTCGTATGTTGAAGCTCTAACACTCAAGGCCATGGTATTTGAAGGGGGTGCCTTTGGGAGGTGACTAGGTATAGATGAGGTCTTGAGGGTGGTACCCCAATGATGAGATTAGTGTCCTTATAAGAAGAGGAAGACAGACCAGAGCTCTCTTTCTCCAACAGTGTGGAGGTACAGGGAGAAGGTGGCCATCTGCAACCCAGAAAACAAGTCCTTGCCAGGAAACAGAATTGGCTGACACCTTGATCTAGGATTTCCTGGCCTCCAGAACTGTGAGAAATAAACATGTTATTGAAGCCACCCAGTCTGTGGTATTTTGTTATAGTAGCCTGAACTGACTAGCACACGTGGCTAGTAGAATATTTAAAATTATGTATGTGGCTCACATCATCTTTCTAATGGACAATGCTGGGTTGGATGGTGACTCTGACGTTTCCCCCTGCTCAGGTATGGCTGTAAAGATCTGTGTATGAACAACAGCTCTTTGCTGTGGGGCCCACATCAATATCCTGTCCTTGGTTTATAATCAGAGCTGTGGCAGTTTATCTTATTCTGACTCTGTCTTTTTGCCTCATAGACTTCAGCCCAACTCCTTTTCTCAAATAGTACCACTTAATCCTCTCCTGTGGTTTCCCAATGTCCCACACCCAGTTGGTATTGTTTGTGGCTCTGCCTCGGCAAGTGCTTACAGAGCTTTCCTCTGCCTCTTCACCTCTATTGCCCTTCCCTGACTAGTTTTTTGCCTCCCTTTCTAGAACTGGCACACAGCAACAGATTCACATTTGCACTCTTACCCATTTTTGCACATGTCTTTTTGAGGAGAAGTGTGTTCTAGCCAGCTGCCCTTCCTTTGAGATAAGTGACTGCTTCCTAAAGCTTCTTCACAGTTCACTCTGTTTCCCCATGAAATGAAGTTTGCAGGTGAGACTAAGTCACCTCCAGAAGTGTATCTACTTCAAGTGTTAATGATAATAGTAAAAACACGGCCGGGATTTATATTAGGTACATTTAGACATTTCTCATTTAATCCTTACAACAACCCAACAAGGCATGTGCTATGATCCCCTATTACAGATGGGAAAAATTAGGCTCAATGACTTTATATACCTTGCTCACAGATCACTGCTATTAAATGGTAGATCTGGGATTTAAATCCGGATCTGTTCCCAAAGTCCTTGCTCTTACCTACTACATATATACTGCCTCCCACATACTATGTCACCTCCCAAGTTGGGCAACCAAGTTGGAATTCAATGCTGCATAGCACGTGAGGTCTATAAGCAAATTTGCTGAGATGATGACAATACTATGCATTTGTGTATTGTTTTGATGATTCTCCAGTTGAAATCTGATTTTCACAAAACTCTCTTAAAGATGGAAGAGGGAACTTTATGAGCCCTATCTTACACACTAGAAAAACTGATCTCCAGGGAGATAAAGTGATTTGTCCAGGGTCACTATATTAAGATCCCAAACCAGATGAGAACCCAGTTCTGTTGAAATATTTATTTTCCTTTTTCTGTGCTCATCAGTGTGTCCTTGGGCATTGCACTGCCTGGATGGTAGAAATTCGTGACAAATATTTTGTTGTGATTGCTGATTTAACCTTGCATTATGTGAGTCAATACCTGTAGGTATTGAGTTTCTCAGCTGTAGGCATGTCAGTCTTTTTCATCCAACAAGCATCACCTGCGGCCAAGTCTGGCCATGCACTGAGCTAAAAGTGCATGGAGCTAAAAGGCCAGGAATGGAAGGGTGGATAAGACAGAACTTTGCCCTGAGGAGACCACCTTCTAATGGGAGAGTACTATCATGCCATGGAAAAACATTGTCCTAATGGAATATGAAAAGCTGTGACAAGCATAAAGGGAGAAGGAAATACGTCTGCCTGGGAAGGTTTCCTGGTGAAGGGGACTTCTGAGTTTGGTCTCAATGGATTGAGTTTAGAGATGAAAAGCCTGAGTCACTGAGAGTTCTGCAAAGGATCTCATAATTTTTTAACTTCATTAGGTTTCCTAAAAATATGCTTATTGCCACAGCTCCTTAGAGAATAGCAGCATAAATTATTTTTTGGAATACGTAAAATATTAACATTAGTAAATTCCACAGTAGCTTCACAAATATTCTGCCCAGTTGGATAAGCCAATTTAAAATAATGGTTTTCAAGTTACTCAAACTTTCCAATTCTACAAAGCTGGTAAGAATTCTTGGGAAAAATAAGAAGCCCAGAATAATCTCAACTCTCTAAACATCAGCCATTGCAGACAGAGGTAGCATTTCGTGTCCTTTTATTCAAGTAAAGAGGTATTTTTTTTCTCAGAGGATACTTAGATTGTTTTTCTCTTAGAAACAAGTGTAAAATTCTTGTTGGTGCCACTGAATTTTATGAATTGAACATCAAGAGCTCATATGTATACTCTGATATGTTTGGACTATTTGGAGGTAGAAGGAAAAGAACCTTCCAAATTTAGAAATTAAGACTCATCAAAGCCAAACCCTTGGGGCAGCCCAAGAGGAGACTGCCCTCCATTCTACCTATGATTGGGTGTTTTGGATGGCCAATACCAAGCTAGACCTAGATCCTAGATAATGGAGATCTTACATATTTCTGGCTGAGAAGAAAGAGCCTATCATGCGACCTCTTCCCTTTTATGCCTCAGTGAGTTGTTTGGTTTGTCTTCTGGGTGTGACCAGAAAGATTAACACCCTCTACTTGAAGCCAAGATGGGATGTTTCCTCTGATTCCTGACTCATTAAGGAAGAAGGTCCAGATCTGCAAGGCTTGGAGAGCATCAGAACTGGGATAAAATCTTGACATCCCTGGAAGAGCATCTTTTCCTCAAGCAGCCTTTGAAGGACAGAACAAGGGGCAGGAGGTGCTGGAACAGCTCAGCAGCATCGAGGGTTGTTGGTGAATATCACTATTTTGTTAAGAATCTAAAAATGAATTGCTTGACAGAGGTGTTCACAAGTATAATGGGCTACCTGGGGAGGAAGTAAGTTCATTGTCACTGGTAGTATTTAAGTATAGGCATGTCAGGCATATACTGGGAAGTCACGTATAAGGCAAGGGTTGGACTAAAGACCCTGAGATCCCTTCTAACTTCTAGATTTTATTATTTGCAGATCCTTGGTTTACCCTGTGCACGTCTCTATGTTTGCAGTTAACATATTGTTCTATAATGATATGTTCAGATATGTGTCTCCCCCACAAGTTTGAAAACTCCTTGAAGAAAGGGAGAGACAGTATTTATCTTTTTCTATGCCAAGCATTTAGCACAGTGACTAGTGCATAGGAGACACCAAGTAAATATTTAGCAAATGAATGAGTGAATTCATTTTGTATATCAATCTCTATATATCTATGTATATCTTGATTATAGTGTAAGTTATCAGCAAATAAACTTGCTTACTGTGATGGTGTTCATATTCCCTAGAACCAAGGATTGCTTGAATACCTGAATATTGGAATAGCCACCTGATTCCCCAAACATGGCGCTTCTAGTTAATTAATTCCCTCTCTACAGACAGAGCCATATAATGATAGTTAAGGCAGAATCAATGTGTGACCAGGATTTTTCTTAATTTGTATTTTTACATCAAGTCCCCAGTGCCAGAAATAGCCCGAGAAGTGGCATTTAGAGGTCCAGATGTAACTTGGCTGCATTAGGTGGCAGGTGTTTCTTGTGTATAATCAGGGGTATAGTTGCATCCCAAGCTTGGGAAGGAGGCAGGTGTGTGAGGGGCAGGGACTCCGGTGGCATGCTAGGCAGAAAAGCAAGTATGCAAGCTGAAGTGGGAGCATAGGTGGGGGTATCTCAGTGAGTTAGACTGGATGAGGGTGTCAGAATGGGGCCAGGAAGCAGCAGTAGATAGGGTATGGTTTGGGGGTGGAGAAATTGGCAAAGAAGCAGAGGAGGTGGGTGAGGTTGTAGAAAGAATACTTTTCAAAGGGACATGCTAAGCTGAGATATACTTGTGCCAAACACCATTCATTCATATATTCATTCATTCAACAAATCTATATTGAGTGCTTACCCTGTGACAGCACTGTGCAAATGCTAGGGATACAGATACAAATAAGGTAGGATCTCTGCTGTCAAGTGCATAAACTATGAACTAAACTCTACAGACATATTAACAGACAATTGCAATACAGTGTGATAAATGCTATGGCGAGTTAAGCCCAGGGAGCCAATGGGAGCCTCTGGGGAACACATAACGATGTCTAAGATGAGATCTGGAGGATAAGTTGTATTAATAGTTAGCAAGGTGAGGCAGGCGGGCAGAAAGAACAATCTCGCTGGAACTCTAGGAATGGCTACAAAAGACCAAAGAAGGGAGCTTATTCAGGAATTGCAAATACCTTGTAATAGTTGAGCCTTATATGCTGTGTTAAGTAGTCCAGGCTTTTTCCTGGGAACAATGAATCACCGGAGCATTTTAATCCGAGAGTGACATGATCAGATTTGTGCCTTAAAAATACTACTACAAAGTAAATTGTGGAAAACGGGCTGGAGGAAAGGAAGACCAGAGACATCCTGAAGTTGTTATAGTGTTCCCACCACAGTGAGAGATGATGGTGGCTCCACAAAGGCTGAGGCAATGAAAACGGAAGCAGATGGATGCTTGAGACATTTGAAAGTTTGAATGGGCAAAGCTTGGTGATCAATTAGATGTGAGATGTAATCAGTGGAGGTTTCTGGCTTGGGCAGTTAGGTGGATGGCTCACTCTAGAGGCAGACTGGCACAGAGGAGGATGTGTCAGTTTCAGGAGAGCTCTGGTCTCAGGGAGCCACAGAGCTAAACCCCCTTAAGTCCAAAGGTCCATTCTGCTGGCCTGTCTCACACCACTCTGTCAGGGTAGATAAGTCTCCTTTGGGAGCTTAATGAGATCTAATACCTAGCTAGGGTCCTCACCCACACTGTCCATTATTTATTCATCCATGCAATCAACCAATATGTATTCAATGCCAATTATATATGCATAGTATCCCAGTATTCTATAGACTTTAGTGTCCATCTATGCAGGTGGCTTAGTTCTAAAAAAGAGATTCTCAAAGTCAGAATTATAACTGTAAGTTTTCAACAATCTTTCCTACTCACCCCACCCCAACTTATCATGCATATTATTGTTTGTGCTGTCATGTGCTGATTCAGAGCACAGTATTTCCACACTTCCTGTTCCCATGGTTGCATTACTTTGTTTTTTTCATTAAATTCCCATGGTTGCATTAAATTTTAGTTTCTTCTTCATGGGCTTAGTCTTTGATAGAGTTTTGACTTGGATAGAGGTTAAAGACTTTATAGAAAACCCTGAATAAGTTGTTTTATATGGCCTGAGGCCTGAAAACTATTTTCTAGGTTCCAGAGTTTCATGAGCAACTCTGGGGCTTCCTGGAACTCAAGAGATGGTTTCAGTAACAGATGTGATTTATCAAGGTCTTCCTTGCAATACTTGGGTTGGATGCAATTTCATTTCACGTTTGGTGCTTGGCTTTCTCAATCTGAGGTGTGAAATTCAAGCACTGGAGGAACCACCAGGGATTGAGGTTGAAGTTAATAAAATATTCAACATGAGCCAACATAGTGCAGATTAATAAAATAAAATGAGTGGATGTAAGAGCCTAACCTCACACATCAACAAGATAATCATCTTGCAAATCTGTTTCCTGGGGGCCGGGGTGCCTAGGCCATTGAGCCAAGAGGGTTGGGGAATCTACTTTGAAAATCACTCTTCAATTAATCAGTATATCCTATTTTTGTCAAACAAAGCTCTTAGAATCTCTGACTCGCTTCTCAAGGATACTGCAAAGACTAATGAAGTAATTTTTAATTATCAGTCTGTTGTAAATAAATGTTGCTTTTTAAGGATGTAATATTAGGGTATTTCATAATCAATGAAGATACAAAATGTTTCATATTTAGTTTAGTTGATTAAATGATGATACCAGTGTGATTATGGCCCAGGGTTGGATTTCTACTCCAGATATGTTTTTAGTTTTGCACAGAGAACATGTCTTGTTCAATGGTAGACTACCTCTTGCCCCAATCAGCCACTTCTCATGTTTTGGGGCTGATGTTTCAGTTGACTAATGGATAAATAATGCAGCTTCCTCACTCCACTGACATGGGTGCATAGGGTGTGTTTTGTAGGTAAAAGCATAATGTCATAGGCTGCAAGTCTTAGAAGCCTGAACAGGTCTTTGACATCTAGTTCTGATTCTTTCATTTAAAGTTGGGAAAATTAAGTCCAGAGAAAGTAAGCAGCTTGCCCAAAGTCACCCAGTTAGTGCCAGAGTCTGGGCCCAAATCTGGATTTATTAAGTCTAATGTTCTATAACATTGTGTTACATTTACTCTGGTCTGAGATTCCCTTCTAAAACTTTTGGATTGAACACAAATCCTTAGTGGGCTAATACCCAAGGCATGTACTACAGTCTTTGGTATCTCCTGGTATTTTATTAGAGATATTTGTTTGTTTGTTGCAACTCCTGTGTGTACCACACTTCTCTAGGCAGACAGCCAAAAAGCAACAAGTCAATTTGCCGTGTCTGTAGTGTGGCAGGCAGCGCAAGAACCTGCAGGGCAACTGTGAACAGCATTCTAGAGACCAAATCAAGCCAGCTGGTCTGATTATAGCAAATGATAATCGGTGCCCATCCTAATTAGGCTGACAGGATTTCTGCCATGGTGGATGTGCCACTTGCTGCATTCACAGATGTGGTGAATCAGTCATGTTCAATTATTCAACCCCTCTCATTTGAGGATCTGCTACATGAAGAGTGTTATTAAGATCTTTTTATATAATAATATGAGCAAAAGTTTGGCCATGAGTCGTAACTAGCCCAGATACAGTTTATACATAGAGATTTCCCAGGCTGGGCTTCTCAGAGATGGCCAGTGGAGTGAATGACATTTTTATGAAAGCCTAGAGCCCTCGTGACATATGCCTTTCTGTCATGCTTTTCAAGAGGAAATGGAAAATTGGTCTCTATGGTCCCCTTGGCTCTGGGAATTTCTTTTAAAATAGTATTTATTGCATACTATTTTCCAGATTACAAAAGCAATATATGTTCATTGGTGCAATAGCAGAGAATTACAAAAAAAAAAAAGAAGTAGTCATAGTTCCAATACAATGATAGCTACTTCCAAATTTTTAGTTCAAATTTTTGCAGTTTGTTTTTTAGGCATATAGAAGAGCATATATCTTTTTTTTTTTTTAATGAAATTAAGATCCCACTGTATCCTGCCCTGAAATTCTAGGAGTCTATAACACATGCAGAACTAAATAGTAAATTCCTTGCCCAAAGCCTAGCAAGGAATTTGATAGTTGCTTCATAAACATTTGTTAACTGAATGGAGAGAGAAAGCCGGTTTGTGGGCTGGAGCAACCTCATACCCACTCAGACCATGCCCAAATCCTGACAAGCTTTGCATGCAAAAGAAACATAATGAACTAGAAACTGACCACTTCCTTTAAGAAAGCTTCCCTTTCCCAAGAGAGCATCAGTAGTAATTTATGTCCATTTTTTTGTGCTCATTATATATTTCAGGAGATTTCATTTGATCTGAGAGTTGAACATACAAGGGACTTGCTGGAAGCATGGACCTCAGTGAAAAATGGACTTTGGAGGAAGGAACCTGGTTGTCCCATGCTGGAATTCATCATTTTGCCAACACCAGAGGGGGTATGCCTGCTTTTGATGTTCCTGATATGCATGGTACTCTTCAACTTCTGCACCTCACTATGTCAACCCAGCTGTATACTCAATACGTGCCCAGTGCTGTTTGTCCTTTCAAAAGCAGCCGGGTGGAAAGGAGAGGGCATGGACTTTGAAGTCAACAGACCTGGGTTCAGATCTTGAATTTACAAGTTATAGGCTATATGGCCTTGAGAAAATCTGTTGTTTCCTGGGCTCTAACATGGGAATAAGAATGCCTGCTTTGCAGGGTTGAGATAAGTACCATCAGCTGTCATTTACTGAGCCCTTACCCCGGCCAGTGGGAAGTTGGTCAAATATCCTCAAGCAGCTAACATATGTCAGGCCCTGTGTTCCTGCTTTGCTCATCTCTTCCCCTCTCAACAACCCTGTAAGCATTCAAGCTGACAATAAAGCAACCAGTATAAACAGAGTAGGTCAGCGTGCCTTCCCTTCTTTTTCTTTGTCTGATCACTTGATTAATGTGACTTAGGCTTGAATTATGGGGATGTTGTTACTTTCTTGGAATGGAGCATACAAGTCTAAGAACCATACCCTGATACAGAGTTCTGATCCTCTGTTGGGTGTAAGAGTCCACTCCCTCCCCCATCCCCAAAATCTGATGGAGATCTACTTTGGTGGTAGAAGCTTGCTTTCAGCACACCTATAGCATTTCATTCAATGACCCAAGACACTCCCTAATGTGCCCTATCTGTACAGTGGGGTAACTTATACGGCAACAAACATTTACAGAGCTTCTGCACTGCACCAGGGTACATCTCCCAACCAAGACTACCACACACAATGGGAGAGTCTCCAAAGGGAAGATTGGATGCAGAATGGATGCTCCAAGGGAGGAAATTTGGATGCATTCTACCCTAAAACTGACTTCTGTTTGCTCCTGTGCACTGTCACACTGTTATGCTAGCCACATTTTAGAAGTCCATAAGGCAATATCTCCCCCCAGCCCATGGAATAAAGGTGAACCTCCTTTGCTTAACACACAGCCCTTCCCAATCTGACCTCTGCCTGCCTCTCAAGACTCATCTCTTGCTGCCTGTCACTAATAGCAACCCCCTTCCCTCATGCTGTGTTGACCTCGCTCTGGATCCTTGAACACATCATGCTCTCATACACCTGTGAGCCTTTGCAAAGGCTGTTATTACTATTGGCCTTCTACTTGGCCAGTTCCTACTCAACTTGAAGCTTCAGCTTAAGTCATCTGTTCTAAGATTGCTTCCTGCTTCCACCTCCTACCCACTCCCATCCTGGTCTGAATGACAGGCCCTCCTCAGTGCTGCCATGGCACCTACAGATTCCTGTGCCACGCCACTTATCCCACTGTGTTGTGATTGTCTATACCCTCAACAGCATGAGAGCTTCCTGAGGCAGACATCTTGTTTTAGTCATCTTTGCATCCCTTTCACTGCAGCATGGCAAATACTTGGTGTACAACTGATAGGGGGCTGGCTGGATGGTTGGATGAATGGATGAATGAATTATGGTCATGGACCACATCCTCTGCAAGTCTCTGCCTTCATTGAGAGCCTTTTTTGGCTGTGGCAACCCACCCAGCTGCACAACTGCTTCCGGCACTACCACATCACTTCACCTTGCTTTTAGCACACATATAGCATTTCATTCAATGACCCAAAGCTTGTTTGTCAAAGCTTGAAGGCAGAGGAGAGACAGGAAGTGGGTGTGGCTTGCCCATTGGTGCTTGGGGCTTTTGTAACCTAGGCAATAGAATCATCCATCATAGAATTTTAGAACTGAAAGTAGCCTTGGGGATCACTGCAACAATGGGCTGGCTAGTTCACCATGTCATATATCTACTATCTTTGGGCAAGGCTGGCCAATAGGCAGGGGAACCAGACCTGTGTCTAGATCTGCCTAAAGAGGAGGCACTGCTCTTGGGTGAGTGATGAGCTTCTGATGAGCTTAGATCTGGTGGGCAACAGAAGCTGTGATATCTGGTCCCAGTCCACATAATCAGTCTGCAAGGATGAGATGTCCAAGCCAGAGTGTGGCAATGTTGTAGGATGTGGGCAAAACTCAGCCACAGGAATCATTGGGGCTGCAATTTGAAAATCTTGTGGGGTGGTACTAGGGTGGTTCTCAGAGACCTGGGCTGAGATTCAGAAAAGGTGTAGGTTCTAAGAGGACTGAGTAGGGTGCCCAAATGGGAACTTGGTGAATCTTGAAGTGGGATGAGGAACCTTGCACTTAGAAACAAAGTGTGCTAATCCTGCTGTGCCACAGCTAAGTCAGAAATGGATGAATTACAAAAAAATATTTTAAATCATTTATTAGGTATATATTTTTGCCAGGTATTACACTAAGCCTTTTTTGTATAGCTATAGATTATTTCAATTAGTTCTCCCAACAACTTCATTCTCATTTTATGAATGAAGAAACTGAGCCTTCAGAGGCTGAGGAACTTGTGCAAGGTCATTCAGCTCATCAATGGCTGAGTTGGGATTTGGACCTAGATCTGTCCAACCCTAGCCACCATAGGCTGCCATCCCTCAATTCACTCTTCTATACTCCCTACTCTGCCTTTGTAGTTTAAGGCTATGGTGGTCCTGTCACAAACTTTTATTGCTGGTTATTTTATTGCCACAGTAGAAAAGAGAACTAGCTCTAAGCAAGGCCAGAAAATAAACAGTGTTGTCACAACATGTGAATTATCATCCAAGCCCATGCAGGACTCTTTCCTTAGCCGCCCCAGCTAATGCATTGCCAAGGCCTTGACCCACATGTTCGACATCTTTCCTCAACATCCCGGTTCCCTAGCCCACCTCTCCCCACTACTGGCTAGTACCAGCTGCTCTATCTCTGAGGCCCAATATGGGCTAGTTTGCAGTTCTCCTGAAGTACTGAAGTACCAGGGAAAGTAAGTGGCCAGGCCTGGGGGTTTTGTTTTTGGCTTCATGCAGTCCTCAGAGAATTGCATTGTCTGCCAGGGAGGCTCAGTCATCCTGAGTCAGAGGCCTTGAGGCAGATCCGTACAACATCTGCCCTTGTGTTATCCTCAGAGCACCTCCAGGATGCAATTGGGGTAAAACAGCCTCCAAGAAGTTGGCTGGGAAGAACCTAGGGTGTCTGGCAGTGACAAGGAGTTTCTGAAGGAAAGTCCCTCTGCCACTCCTGCTTCCTACTTTCCTAAAAATACCCCCAAGGACCTGGGTTTTCAAACTTATTATAACGGTCTGGAGCACATTTTCCAAATGAAATAGTATGTAGTCCCTGACATATAAACCAGAAGAGGGACAGTGTTTGGCTGGAGTCCTGATTCTGACTGTCACATTACAAGTTGATTGGACTATTTCTCTGATTTGCCAGGCACCATGTCATATGTGTGGGATTTGGTGCAGGATAAGAGGCCCTTCTCAGCAAATCCATAAAATATTTCTTCTTCCTGTTATAGATGTTCTCACTCAGCTGTTTGGGAAGCCTGCTGTCATACACTCTTCCCAGGGGACTCAACCTGCTTAATCTCCTCATTAGGGATAAGGCAGAAAGCCTGAAACACATAACCTGGCAGTGCGGACCAGGTGCGTCGTAGAAATTCAGTGGTACTGTTCCCATTATGGTTATAAAACAGGAAGGAGCAGATTTCCCTTCTGGTGCCTCTTAGGGTCAGGGAGAGTTTTAACATTGGTCAGGAAGGAAGGAGGCAACTTTTTCTGAGAGCCATCTATGTGCCAAGCATTGCTGTGTATATTTCTTCATTTTATTCAAACCCTCATTGAAATCTTGTGAAGTAGTTACTCTTATTTCCATTTTGCAGGTGAGGAAACTGAGTCTTGGGAAGACATGTTCACTAAGCTGAGTTCATACAGCAAATGGCAGCAAAGCTCACATTCAAGCTCAGGTCTTTACTCTCCAGAGCCGCATTCTGTCCGTTTCTGTCAGTTTCAAAGGGCAACATTCTTCTGCATTTCCACCTTTCTGTGAAGTTTGATCCTTTTTGCCTATTTCTCTTGCATACTGTGTGGTAAAACTACGACTATAGTGGAATCTGTTATCTGTGATCTCCTATTGGCACTTGTTTCAGTAAGTTTCATAAAGGCTATCATCTGTTCCAGCCTTTTCATTTTACAGAGAAGAGCATGGTCTAGGCAGGTTTGGAGACTTATCCAAGATTGGTGGCAAAACTAGGCCCAGAGCCCAGGCCTCTGCCTCTCCTCCTACCACCTACACGATGCCAACTGCTGAGGCAATAGCTTTTTGGGAAAACGACTTTAATATGAAAGAAGAGAGACCCCAGTGCAGCCCAAGAAGACCCTATTTAAAGTTCTGAAAGAAGCAATTCCCTCTCAGGCCTCCATCCAGGATGCTGGGGAAGAAAAATGTAAGATCAGGATGGTCTCCGCATTTCAGCAGAAACTCACATTCATCCTATAGATTTTGTTTTTTAATAGTTTCGTCATAGATTTCAATTGCAGCAAATGTTTTTGCCCTTAATCTTAACACAGGGTATTTTGTTTGATTTCACTCCATAGATCCAACTGAGTATAAGTTGGAAATGTATGATTTTCCTCTGCAGGGACCTTTTCCTGTGAGTATTTTTGGAATCATTCTTCACTCTGATTCATGTCCGTGTATACCTTCTAGTAGCTTCTTGGCTCAGCCAGAGTTTATTTCCTTTGATATGATGTTGAGTGAGGATTCTTTTAAATCTTCACCTCTGTACCATACTAGGTAAAAGGTATTGGGGGGAGGGGGGAGGGCAGGACTGCATGAATCCAGTTTGTTTATACATTTCCAAAAACACCTTGCTTTTGTTGATAGCATCTCCTGCATTAGTATTTGGATTTTTTTTAGAGAACATATTTAGCTTTTTTACCAAAATGAATCCTTGGCTTCTTGTCACAATTACTATCATTTCATCTCTCAGGTTGTATTGTACCTCAGGATAATGATTTTTTTCAGGTGTGACATAGTTAACTATTCTTGCAATGGAGCCCACTTCATTCTTCTAGAAGTTATGAAACAAAGCAGTTATCTGAGGCTTGATTTTCATTTAAGGAAAATAAAGCAATTGTGTTTTCCTTCTCCCTTTTATCAAGGATTATAAGGAAGTGGGGTTGTGCTAAAAGGAAAGAATATTAACCCTGGGAGAGCAAGAAATGCTCTTTGGGCCAATTCAGCCTGGGAGTTAATGTTGCGGCCAATTAATTGCAAATTTCTTTTTGATGAAACCTTACTGGTGGGCATGCGTTTGTCCTTGGTGTCATTGTTGACTTGTCCTAATAGGTACAGATAAGAGAGAGGGACAACAAAGCACAGCCTTGCTGCGCTCAGGCAGCCTTGGCCCCACTCTTTCCTCCTAAATCAATCCTGCCCATGATCCCCAAGGAGGAGGGGGAGGAGGGGCGGGCATTGCTTCTCCACTCTGTTCTGTTGTTAACTAGCTAGCAGAGGGCCTCCAGGAGGCAGAAGGCTACCTGCAGACAGGATGAGCAAAGGGCAAGTCCAGGGAAGAAAGGAAGGCAGAGGGATGACTCAGCCCACTTCTTTCTGTCTTTCATGTTTGCAATTGGTGACCTCCCCAGGGGCTGGGGATGGGAAGGCTGTGCACAGATCCTAGTGGGCTCTGGCTACCATCCTAACTTGTTTTTATGGCATTTGTGTAGCTCTTTCTTGCAAAGAGAATTGCTAGCATACCTTGGCTGGAAAAAACTTCTCCCCTTGTGGCATTTTAGCCCCTTACCCATCTCTTGGAGGAAGAAGCATATCTGTGTGGGACTCCGTCTCTTCCTTCTCTCCAGTTGCCTAAGTGGCTGTCTAACCCCTGGGAGGCCCCAGAATCAGAGCAGCCTATAAGGGCCTCTCCTCCAAGTAGAGCCTGTAGTCAACGCAGGCCCTGCCATCTCTGCCGCAGAGGCTGGCCAGAGGCTATGGCACTCCCGGATTGCTGCCAGTCATGTTCCCGGCCCACAGCTGGAGTCCTTGCTCACTAAGCAGGAGATCAGTGATGGGCACTGTGCTAAGGATGTTTCTTCTAGCTACCCCAAAAACCATTTAGAGTGTGCTATTAGCTCTAGAAATGCAGCTAAGAATTCCTTTGATCCCAGAGTGATGTCCAACCTTGCTATATAGCCATACATCATTTACTGATAAATGAAGGTTCTGACTGAGTTTTCCAGATAACTGAAGCAGAACGCTTTAAAAGTGTACATTTTGTTTAAAATTTTACTATTTTCTAATAGCTGATAAGACATTTTTTCTGTCACTTTTTTATATACTCTCTTGCCCTACTAAACAGAAAATAGTCATACCCCAGCTTATGATTGGGAGTAGAGAAAAATTTCATTTAGAATTTTTTTGCCTTTGATTTGGAATCCATAACAATATATCCAACTTGTTTAAACAATTCATATACACATTTAAATATGCCTTTAAAAATCTCTACTACAACACCCAAGAAGTTGTGGATGGTGTTTCAGTTTGGGGATGGAGATTAGGATAGGACAGGAAAGGACACTTACTTTTCAGTTTATACCCATCTATACTGTTTTTTCCTTTACTTCAAACATATGTTATTTGCTTATATAATAAAAATAAATTTAAAACATTTAGAATAATATAAAGAAAGAAAGAATATTAAAGCTAGGAGTTGGATTCCCCAGATAGCTTCCAAAAGCCCGTTCATTTCATGATGTGTTGGGGCAATAGTAACAGTGGCCATTAGACACCAGCCCCCTGTGTGATCTGTTTCTATGGAAAATCTCACTCTGATCCCCAGTAATATTTCCCCTTTGCTGTATCCTCCCCACATGTCCCACCCTCCAGTAAATAAGCTGCCCTAGAAAAAGGAGCAGGGACTCCCTCTTGCTGTCTGCAGGGGCCATGGCAGCAGGATGGCCACTCTCCACCTGGGTCAGCAAAAAGACCAGTCCGGCATGCTCCTGCCCTTTATGTGGGAGGAAAATGAGCATTTATTAAGTACCCACTGTGTGCCAGACACCATGCCTGGTCTGCCTCGTACCTTGCCTATTTTGTTCTCCTAACAATCCAATGAGATAAGTATTAGTGTCAGGAAACTGAGGATGAGAGAGAGTTAGTAACACCCTGGAGACATTGCCCCCCTAGTAACTGACAAAGCTGAGATGCTAACTTATAGCCTTATGCACTGTCCGTTGTAACTCAGTGATTCCCCCAGCAGAACCATTTCTTTGTAAGAGGCCTATAAGTGTCAAGTGTGGATAGGCACTTTGGACATTGCCCTGAGATTCAATAAGGTCTTGTGTCATGGAACCCCTTATTAGAAGGTGAGTGTCCTGAGGGCACGGGTCACCTCTGTATCTGCAGTGCCCACACGGTACCAGAAACATGGTCAATTCCCAATACATGTTTGATTAACAGGAAACATTATTGTTTGCTCTGCTCTGCTTCCTAAGATAGAAAATTGGAATCATATATTTTAGAAAATTTTCAATGGCAAATGTTTTCTCATTAACCCTCAGTTGATTAAGAAATTCAAATACCTAAAGTGCTGTAAGGAAAGTTCCTGGCTTACAAGTCATCCATTTACATGAACAAATTGAAGGGGCAGGGGAATCCATTGTAAGTCAGACCAGTGTGGCAGTTAGAACAGTTTGGCAGCTCCAGAACCAACTTACCCTGTGGAACACTGGCAATACTCTTCATAGGGGTAAACCTGTTGCCGGCTCCATATAACCAGCTTTCAAGCCAGCTTGTATAACACAAACTAAATGTCAAAGACAATGAACATTCCCCCAATTTAAATATACTCTGCGGTTAATATTTTCTTTCAGTGACTCAAAGTTGTTAAAGGAAAGAAAAGAGCCCATTTGTGTCAGCTGTAAAGGAACATGGCATCCAACAATAACTAACATTTATTTGATTTTTACAATGTGACAGTCTCTTTTCTAGGGGCTCTAAATGCATTAGATTATTGCACTGTCACCACGACCATATGTTAGGTATGATTATTAGCTCCATTTTTACACAAAATGAAGGCTGGCAGAAATTAAGATATTAGCTAATGTTGGAGCTGGTGTTAGAACCCAGGTTTGGCTGATCCCAAAGCCCTCTCCAGAGTGTCTCTCTTGGAACACAAAGGCTATTTCCTTCTTGATATGATGGGAAACTGAAGGAGATATTCTGTAGACTGTCCATCTGAGCCCATCCACTCATAAGATCAGCGGGTCAAAAGCTGCTGTTAGGACCAAGAACTGACCATTGGAATTGGCAATGGCAAGGACATTCTTGACCTTGACAAGAGCTACTTTGGCAGAGTGAGGTAAAACCTGTTTGGACTGCTTGTAAGAGCGAAAGGAAGAATGGGTACTAGCAGTGTAGACAATTCTTTTGATGAAATTTGTCATGAAGGGCAGCTGAGGATTGGCATAATGGCTGGAGAGGTGTGGAGTCAAGGAAGGATTTAAAAAAAAAAACAGGAACATGGTAGTATGTCTGTATACTTATGGGAGTGATGTGGGACAGAGGAAAATATTAATCTAGATGGGAAGTACAAAAAGCCACATGAATGGGATCTGATCCATAGTGCAGGCCATAATGACCTTAGATGGAGTACAGATGGCTCATCCAGAAAGCAGGAGAGTAAATAAGCCAGGCAAATGTAGAGTAATTTTCTGGGCTGCACTAAGGTCCACTTGATTTTAGTGGTCATGAATTGAAAATAAAACCAGACAGCATAATTTTGTGCTTCTGTAATCATGTTTAGCTGGGTGCAGGCAGAGAGAAGATGGAGAATTAGATATTACAGGTAAATAGCATGGAAACAGCATGGGACATGGATTTGAAGGTATACGTAAGAGAGAAATGATAACAATGAACCTGGAAACCAAGGTGCATAAGAAAGGAAGGGAGGTCATAAGGAGAGTGAGAGACAGAGAAAAGGTCAGGATGAGTAAGTTATACATGCTGTTTGGGTCAAGGAGACATTGGATTAAAATAATAGAGGGAATGGGCTGGAAAGGTAGGAGGTGGTGGTTGGAGGGTGGAATGCTTGACATTGGCGTTATGGATGGCATCCCTGTGAGAGCAGGGGCTGGAATGGCTGGAGCAGGTCAAGGAAGGGAGAGGATGTGGAAGAGTTGAGAGACCAGAGTGTGAGAAGAACCCACTGTGTAGATAGAGAAAAACCAAGAATTATCACAGGAATGATATTTGGGGGAAGTGACAGCGAATCAGATGCCATTATCTTCAAGGAATGAGTTGGAATAAACCAAAGGTCTGTAGGCGGCTGAGATAAGTAGAGGTGGCAAGTGATATGGCCTGCTATTTTCAAGGAAAGTCAGGTTTGGGTCAGAGCAAGAAACTGAAAGAAATATTCAGAGAAAACTGAGGATACAGGGGATTTTGCTAGTGATGAACCATGAGTTCCAGAGGACAAATGGGAAGATTCTAGAAGACGGGAGGGGATGGAGTGATGTGTGCATACATTCACCCAAGCATATTCAATCCTTGGATTTGGGAGCTCAGATTATCAGGAGCAGGAAAAAAGAAGAGGATGGAGAGATAGGCTAAGCAGCTCGAGAATGGCTGCGGTGGTGGGAAAGGACAGCCCCATCCCTGCTTCCCTGGGCTCTGCTGGCTAAAGTGGCTTCTTTCTGTCCTCCAGGGTGATTTGTAAACCAAAAGCTGACAGTAGAAAAGCCAGAGATGGCTGAGTGTTTACAGGATGAGAGCACATTGGCACAGATCTGGGGCCTTAGGCTGCTGCAGCTGGTGCTCTGATCCCTTTGAGACAATAGAAGGTCCCCCAGGAGGCTGTCCAGACTGCTGACCCTCCAACAGTCAGTCCTCCAAGGACGAAAAAGGGACAACCATTTCTATGCTTGCTCCTTCCTTCTTCTGACCCCTCCCTGGGTCATCAGCTCTGGGGCTTTCTCTCTGGAGCACATCCCAAAAGCCCAGGGCCCTCCCAGGCAGAGCAGTCACAGTCAGTCCTGGGGGGAAAATACATAACGCATCTGCCCAGGTTATTAAGGCCACTGACCCAGAGAGGGAGATTCCCACAATGTGACATTAATTACTTTAGGACTTACAATTCTCAGAACATAACTACTGTTTCTACATTCTGTATTTGAAAGCAGTCGATCTTTACAGAGTAGAAGGAGCACTACTTTTCTCCCCTCCCTTCCCTTCCCCTCCCAACCCCTCATACACCCCTATCTCAATGCTGTGCAGTCATCCATGAATTACTTAACTTCCAAGCCTCAGTTTCCCTTTCTGTGAAATGGAGATCATATTACCTTGACTACTTGAACCAGGTGGTCTCTTAAGAAGAGGAAAACAGTGTTTGGACTGGAGTTAGGATTCAGGTTCAAAAAGGAGAGCATTGAGGGGCATTTGAAGCTCCTCCTCCCTTGCTGTAATTCAAGCTCTGAAAATCTCCTCACAAGAAGCCACAGAACAAATGATTTCCCAACCATCAGAGGAGGGCAGACGCAATACAAAAGAACAGGGAATCGTTTTAGAATTGGTTATGCTCTGATTTTTAATAAATGGGCGAAGGGGCTGGGGAAGCGGGAGGACACCTTCCCACCCGGAGTTGGAGGCTGCGCGCGCGCCGCTGCGGAGCGTGACGGCCACGGTCACCTAGCAACGGGCGGGGATGCGCGCGGGGCGCCAGGGCGGGTGGGCGCGGGGTGCTCGCCGCCGCTGCCGCGCGCCCTCGGGCCTCCGGGACCGCGGGAAAACTTTGCGGCTTCTCGGCGCTGGGGCGTCGGCGCAAGGCCGGGCGGACAGAGCGGTGAGCCCGGCGCGATGCTGTCGCCGCCCGGCGCGCCCCGCCCGGGGAGCCGCGGGGTCGCACCCGGGGAAAGTTGGCGCGCACCTGACCGAGCCTGGAAGACGCTCGGTCTCTGGGCCGAATTGCCCCCCAAGTTTCTTTGGCAGTTTCTTACCCCCAGTGGATCAGATCTTCTGAATCTCATGTGGCCCCCGGTTCATGGATTCTGATCTCTGGGAGAGAGAAACCCGCGCTTTTCTAAGGGACCTGCGCTTTAATTGATGCTTCGTGGATTCGTCCTGAATGGTTGCGATTTCTATTTTTGTCTTCTCCTTTTCTTCTTCTCCCAGATAGTGAGTTTGTGGAAGCCTCTCCCGCATCCTACAGCCCAGAGGAGTTAGGTAAGTCTGCCCCTTTTGCCTTTTTTTTTTTTTTTTTTCCGGTCGGAATTCAGCCTGAGAACTGCGCCAAGATGAAATCAACCAGAGGGGTAGAGAGAAAGGGCCAGCGGACACGTCCCGGGCGGCTTGCCTGCTCCCTTCGCGGCGGGAACCGGCGCGTGTGCTTTGGGGGTGGTGGGGAAAGTGTCCAACGTGGCGTGTGTGTGTGTGTCCAGGTCCATGATGCTGCTCCGAGGAGCGTGGCACAGCAAACTTCCAGACCTGGGGCTTCTGTAAGCAACCTGAACTCAGGTTGCCTGGAAGGACACAGCGGTGGCTGGTTCTATCTTGCCAAGTGCCTTGCCGGAGAAGGACGTCGTCTGGGCAGTCCTTAAGCTGAATTTAATGAAGTCAAGGGCCAAAACCCCCGGTGTAATCATTGAACCACAGGACCTGGGAGCCGCTTCCCTTCTTGGTTTCTATTCCTCATTTAGCCTGTAGGTGTCTCGGAGTAGGACCTTCCATCCTCATGCCTGTCGCTGTAGGTGGAGATCCGAGGTGGGTGAACGCAGACACTCTTGTCAGAGACAGACTTCCTCCTGCGAAGAGAAGGACGTTCGAACGATCGGGACGCCTGTACGTCGTCCTGCTACCCATTCTCACTTGGTGGCTTAGTGGTTGGGTTATTTTCTTCCTTCCTTTTTCTTTTCCCCTTGCTCTCAGTGTTAGTTTAGCTGCTAGCAATCTGAGCTGTCAAGTCTGCCCTCCTCGCTGTTCATTTATCACCAGCAGGAAAATCTTGCCTTCCTGCCGTGAAAGGATTTTTCTCAGGATGTAGGTTGACAGTAAAAGAGAAGGGAAATTGTCCACAAACAGCAGTTTAAAAGTGTTTGTCTGCAATAACATTCAGCCTTGGGCATCTTGTTTCTGGTCAACCTCTTGTCCTGGGATGTATGTCCTCATCAAGTGCCACAGGACCTGAAGTAAAATTCTACCTCCACGATGACTTTCATTCATTTCTAGGAGCCAAGTGCCCAGAGTAGATCAAGGTTGGCATTCTGAGGCAGGGCAGAGCACCTTGTTTTATTCAGAGGATGTATTTCTGACAAGTTGTGAGGCAATCAAATCTCTGTAAACGGAATCAGAGATTAAATGCATGAGCAAAACTAGCTTTTAAAGGGACACTGTGGTGAATCCTTTTATGAAATGAAAATGACATCCAAACCATAGCCTTGCATGAAGTGATTTATTAAGAGGGCCGGTAGTTGGTGATCTGCTCCATGCGTGTATAATTGTGTATTAATGACATCAGCATCGCCACTCCACAGTGTGACAGAAGCTATTTGGTCCTCTTAAATTACGGATAAGCGTAAGCAATGGCAGGGTGATCACTGCTTGCTCTGAGAAACCCGGCTGTATACTAAATCGTTTGCGTTCACAAAATGATTTATGTACCAGAAAGGCCCAGGTGTTCGGCCCTCTTTTATCTCCATATTCCCTCTGGGATTTACAGACTGGACTGCCCAGCTGAGGCACTGATAAATAGGGGGATACTTTCAAATTAGCAGCAGAGAATAAGAAAGCAATCTTTTTTCTCTTCGGCCCCCCTATGGGAAAAGCCCACTTTCCACGGGGAGATTAGAGTGTGTGTCTTAGTCTGTTTGGACTGGGCTGCTACAACAAAAACACAATAGACTGGGTAATTTATAAACAAAAAGCTGAAGGCTGAGAAGTCCAGTATCAAGACACCAGCAGATTCAGTGTCTGGTGAGGTCCTGCTTCCTGTTTCATAAATGGCAGCCCTCTCACTTTGTCTTCCTATGGCAGAAGGGACAGGGCAGCTCTCTAGGGTCTCTTTTATAAGGGCACTAATTAGATTATGATTATGACCTAATCACCTCCCAAAGACCCCACCTCCAAATACCATCACATTGGGGAATAGGTTTCAACATATGAATTTTGGGGGAGAGATAAATATTCAGTCTATAGCAGTATAATAGGAATGGGGGAGCTCTCTCCTGGGCTCTGGGCATGCAGGGTGATAGAGAAAATAAAACAGAAGCCTGAGAGTCTGAGACCAGGGTCTAGCCCTTGCTCTGCTCCAGCTTCTTTAGTAGACATGTTAACTAGCCTCAGTTTTCTTATCTGCAAAAAGCTGGGGTTGCGCCAGGTGACCCCTAAGGTGTCTTCTAGTTCCAGCCTCACCTCCTAAAATGCTGTGAGGGGCCATAAGTCAAAGAAGGCCCATAGACTTTGGGTATTCATTGTTTATATGCATGTGCCATGCTCTTTGGGTACATGGTATTGCCAAAGGGTTTTTCTCTCCCTGACAGAGCAGCTCTTTGGATCAGACTGCATTGTGTCCATGCTTTTCAGGTCAAAGAGGGAACTGTCATTTCACCCTTGGAAAGAGTAGTGTTGGTTTTTGGTGCTTTTTTTAGACACACAGCAGGAAAAATGCCTCTTACAGCAGTAGATGGGCTTGTCAAACAGCCATTCTTTCTGGAGCACAGATGAGCACAGGTTCATATAAGAAGAGGTAGAGGGAAGTTAAAGGAAAACTGTTTCTCTAATTACAACACTTCTGACATCCAATGTGTGGGTTTTCCACACCAAGAAATTCTCCAATTCTTTGCAGATGCTAACTGGGTGTCTTACGATTTAAATTCTCACACTACCCAGAGTTAATGAAGACCTCAAAGCTTAAGGGCTTGTCCCACAAGACTACTCATCACTTCAGACACCAGTTGCCAGTAGTGGGTCCCGATGTTACTCATACTTCTGTCTGACTTGACTACAAATCGAGGTTTTTCCACAACCCTCTTCTTGCTTTCTATAATTGCTGTAATGGTTCATAGAACTCAGGGAAACACTTTACTTATGTTTACCAGCTTATTGTAAAGGATATTATGAAGAATACGAATGAATAGCCAGATGAACATGTATATAGGGTGAAGTCTGGAAGGGTCCCAAGCATAGGAGCTTCTGCCCTTGTGGAGCTGGGGTGCACAACCCTCCTGGCATGTGGATGGGTTCACAAACCCAGAGACTCTCATACTCCCTCTTTTAGGATTTTTATGGATGTTCCACTATGTAGGCATGATTGATTGACTCATTGGCCATTGGCGATTAACTCAATCCCCAGTCCCTTTCCCCTCTCCAGAGGTCAGGTGGGGGCACAGTAGAAAGCGTAGAGGTGGGGGCTGAAGTTCCAACCGTCTAATAAAGCGGTTGGTTCCTCTAGCAACCAACCCTCATCCAGAAGCTATCTAAGGACTTTCAGGCACCAGTCATCTCATTAACATAAATTCAGGTATGGTTGAAAGGGACTTGTTTTGAATAAAGAAAGATGCTCCTGTCATCTCTATCACCTGGGAAACGCCAAGGGTTTTAGGAGCTATGTGCCAGAAACCAGGGATGAAGACCAAATATATATTCTTTATTATATCACAGCATCACAGAAGTCCTAAAAACTTGGTTTGAATTCTATCACTGCATTTACTTGTGACCTTGGGCAGGTGATTAAACTGCTCCAAGCCTCAGTTATTTCATCAACCCAATTGGGACCTTGCAAGGATATAGTAAATGGTGTATGTAAAATCCTAACACCAGGTATTGAACAGGCTTGGAATTCAGGAAGTGCTTCTATTTTATTGTTATTATTCATTTGAAAAACATTGATTCCCCATGCTTAAAGGATGGAGTAGATTTTATCAATTGTCCTACCTAGTAACCAAAACTATTTTTATTTCTGGAAACTTCTCTACAACTTTTCTAGTCTCCAAAAACAGATAGTCAGGGATAGTAATCAGGTCAATTGAATTATTTAGTTATTTGTCCCTGGAACAGCATGTGGAATGGTTTTCCATCTGATGTTTTTGGTGATAGTCCCACTGTTTTCTTGCCTTATGATTGGCAGTCTATTCCACCTCTAAATTTTCATATCAGTTTCCAAATAAATTATAACTGGCTCCTTGGGCAATTTATTCTCAGTGTTGCAGCAAGGTCATATAATGGAATTAAGTCATCAAAAAAGGGATTTTTGAAAAGGCAGTAGAAAGGGGTGTATCTCTGGATGAATACTGTATTGAAGGTGGCCACGAAGGAAACTCAAGAAGTATGCCTTCTCTCCTGGGGTGGTGGTGCCATTTTCTGAGGAGGCAAAGCCCATACCTTTCCATAGCCTTTCTGTAGTTCTATGCACAGGTAGAAGTTATGGCCATCTAAGGGAGTTAGAAAGAGGGCATGGAGAGCTGTATGAACCCAGATGTGGCCATGCCTGCCCCTGTGTAATAACCTGTACTGACTCTCCTCTACCTGGAGGATAGGTAATTGGTTTGACATAGGAGGACCTCTGTGACCTGCATCACCTCCACCCACTGTGACCTTCTAGTTATATTATATATTTAAATTCAGCTCTGTTCCCTCTGCCTGCATGCCCTTCTTCCTCCCTCTCCCTTTCTCCCTGGCCAGCTCTTATCTATCCTTCAACTTGAGGCCCATGTGTCCTGTCCTCCTAGAGGTTTTCAACCTTGGCTGCACATTAGAACCAGGAGGAGCTATTAAAAGTCCTGAGACCAGGTCCCAATGCTGAACAATTACATCGGAATCCCTGGGATGTGGGGGATCACAGCATCAGTGTTGGTTTTTTTAAAATGACATCTCAAGTGATTTTAGCGTGCAGCCAAGGTTGCGAACCCCTGCACTGGATTGTGGCCATCACATTCTTCTTCGTAAGTCTAGTAGCCAGCACAGTGCCCATTACACATAAGTCTTCCACAAATGCTTGTTGAATGAGTGAGTGAGGGAGTCACCCCTGATACCTTTATTTTTTGGCAGTTATAAATCTCGAAGATTAGCCTCTCTGCTTGTTGTAACAGTGCCTTGGGGACTGGATCCTTTGACCCGTGACCCTATATCCATCTACTTTTTCCAGTCCTTGGGCTTATCCTGTTTATTTTCTATCTCTGTTAAGGATTGAAGTTTTAAAACTTCAATTTTTAGACTTTAGTTTTTTAGTATAAGAGTGATATGTGCTTATGTTAGAAAATCTGGACGTTAGAAAGAATGGGGGAAAACCCACTCTCACCATCCAAAAGTAAACTGGTTCCTTGTTTCTTTAACTTTTCCTATTTGCTTGACGCTTTGGAATGCCTCCATGAACTCTTTCTGCTCAGACCCTGTGAACTGCCCTCTGGGGGCCGGAAGAGGAGTGTCTCATGGGAACAGCATTCTTGGAAGCCACCAGGGCCAACTCCCCCTGAGGGGCAATATATTAATACGATGAGAAAGGGTTTTCTTGTGCTATTCTTGCCTTCTTTGTTCAGGCAGGATGTATGGGTCTTATTAGAACAAATGATAACCATCGTGCCACTTCTTTAAAATGACAAATGTTTGTTAGTCCCCCCTCCTAAAGTGTGGGATGACATTGCAGCTCTGGATAATAATGTTTATGCCTTAGTCGGGATAGGCTAAATCCGAATGTCAGCAGCTTAACACAGTGAAGGCTTGTGTTTCTTGCTTGTGTTATAGTCTAGTGTTGTGTTGTCAGAGGGCTCTGCTTCATATGGTCATTGACAACCCAAGCTTCTTCCATCCCCTGGCTTTACCATCTTCTAGGGTCTCAGATTCTTCCACTGGATGCTTTGCATCCATTTGGCAGACAAATGAATCAGGTGAGCAAGGAAGAAGGTATGTTCACCCTTGATTGTCTCAGCCTAGAGGCAAAATACTCATTTTCCGTCATATTTCAAAGGTGAGAACTAGTCCCATAGCCTCACCCAGATGAAAGGGGGCTGGGAAATATAGTCTGTTTATGTGCTGGGAAGAAGAGGAGAATATGTACATTGATGATCACTAGCAGTCTCTACCGGTCATATTTCTCTTATTGCCAAAACCACCATAACTGAGCCTCATTTTGACCATGTAGGTGCTTGGTCTTCACATTACTTAGGATACAGGTTGGGCTGTTATACCAAAGGCCAAAATGATAGTTACTTAAACAACATATAAGTTAAGTTCTTTCACATAGAGCACAAGTAGTCTGGTGCTGATCTGGTGACTTCATGGTGCTCTGTCTCCTCAAATATGGTTTCCGTGCAATGGTCTAAGGTTTCAGCGTCCACAGTCACATCCACATTCCAGTCCATAGGAAAGACAGAAATAAAGTGGAGGGCACAACCTGAAACCTGCACATATTTAATAGTGTCACTTCCATTCCCTTGGCCTCAATTTTAGTCAGATGGCTACACGTAGTTCCAAGAAGGCTGGGAAATTTGAGTGGGAGTAGGATGGAGTCTGTTACCAGAAGAATGGTTGGGTAGGGTGCAGGGAGAAAGAGGTGCTGGATGACTAGTAAACTGTTTAGCAAGTTATAGAATGCATGTCTTAGTGGTTAAGAGCATGGACTGGAGTCATACTGTGTGAGTTTGAATTTTAGCTCTATCTCTTACTTGCTTGATGACTATGGGCAAGTTACTTAATCTGTAACTCATGTGCCAACTATTTTCTGATACTTTTCCAGACCAACATACCACCCTTTATGACTCTGCTCTGTGTCCTGAAAAGCTTACCTTTTGGAATGCATCACCCAGCTTCCAGTTGGATTTGGCCAATGAGAGGCACTGGCTGGCAGGATACAGGAGGGTGGCGGGAAAGAAACCTCAGGGTACTTATTCCCTTCCCATCAGGCTGTGGGATAATATGGCTGTGTGATTCTACTGAAGGCCAGAGTTCCTACAGAGTGGCCCTCCCATACAGCATCTGGTCTTGCTGGATTCTGGTAACCTCCCCTTCTGGCTTAGGGGTTGTGTTAGTTAGGGTTCTCCAGAGAGACAGAACCAATAGGATAGATATAGTTAAATGAGAGAGGATTCATTAGGGGAATTGGCTCATGTGACTATGGAAGCTGAGAAGTCACATGACGGGCTGTCTGCAAGCTGGGGAACCTTGGAAGCCAGTAGCTTGGCTCAGTCCAAAGTCCAAGTCTGAAAGCTGCAGAACCAGGGAAGCTGACAGGGTGACTCTCAGTCTGAGGCCAAAGGCCTGAGAGCCTGGGGCATTGCTGGTGTGAGTCTTGGAGTCCAAAAGCTGGCAAAGCTGGAATTCTGATGTCCAAGGGCAGGAGAAGAGGGCGTCCAGCTCTTGAAGAGAAAGCAAGAATTTACCTTTCCTCAGCCTTTTTTGTTCCCTCCAGGCCCCAGCCAATTGGATGGTGCCTGCCCACTTCGAGGGCTGGTCTCCCCACTCAGTCCACCAACTCAAATGCCCGTCTCCTCTGGAATCACCCTCACAGACACGTGCAGAGGTAATGCTTTACCAGCTCACCGGGTATCCCTTAATCCAGTCAAGTTGACACCTAAACTTAACCACCACGGGGGTGGTAGCAGCTCCTCATGGAGACGAGTTGTTTTCTCGTCGGCCTGCCCATCACACTAGGTGAGCAGTCGCTTCATCAGACTCTCTCAGTCACTCCATTTCCTCATGGGGCCTTGACTGATATGATGGGGATAATCACAGTTCTGCCCTCAGACCATGGTGGTGAGGATTAAATGCATTACAGAAAGATGCCCAAACGTAGTAACCACCATTAAATGTCTTCTTGTCCCTAGGCAAATGCTCTGATACCTTCCGGCACCATCAAAGCCTTCTGAAAGATTTAGGGTTTTTTTTGACACGTAAGTTAAATGATAGCGCCACTCACCTCCTCTTCCCCACTCTGTGTCAGGGCTCTGCATCAAGACTCAGCACTTTTCAACAAATCTGTTTTGAGTCAAATGCATCTTGCATCCAGTTTCCTCCCTTCCATTTATTTGGGGATGAATAAGGAGACAGGAACTAGGCTTATTATTCATCTACTCTGTCAGGCACTTTACACATGTAAACAGTGTACCCTGCTTCCTGACTTGGGTTTTAAATCATGTTACCCACATTGGTACCCCCAAATGTAACAATTTCAGGGATTTACTTGCCCATATTACTAAAAAATGAAATGTAGTCTTTTTTTTTTTATGTTTTTAAGAGACAGGGTGTCATTCTGTTGCCCAGGTGGAGTGCAGTGGCATGATCATAGCTCACTGCAGCCTCGAATTTCTGGGCTCAAGTGATCCTCCCGCCTCAGCCTCCTGAGTAGCTGGGACTACAGGTGTGTACTACCACACCCGGATAATTTTTTTAATTTATTTTTTGTAGAGACAGCGTCTAGCTGTATTGCTCAGGCTGGTCTTGAACTCCTGGCCTCAAGTGATCCTCCTGCCTTGACTTCCCAAAGTGCTGGGATTATAGGTGTGAGCCACTGCCCCCAGCCTAAAGTCTTTTTTTAAGTCTACCCTCCAATTTTATGTTCAGAAATCCTCAGGCAGCTCTTTCTTGCATGCACAGAGTCAGTTCTGGATGCTGCAGTCCCTTGTCAGGGGAGCTGGAATTCAGATCCACCTTACTGAGGTTAGTGGACACCGTGATAACTGCTCCATGTTCTCTATTCTCCAGAAACCAGCAGCCATTCAACACTGGCCTTCGCTGCTGCTGCTTCTCTTGCTCCCACCAGAACCTGGAGGCTTGGCCTTGACTTGCTGAGAGCCTGACTGGTTTCCCAGGTTGCAGGGATGAGGACACCATTCTCCTGTGTACTCCTGCAGCCTCAGAGTGGGCCCAGGTCCTTCTAATTACTATACAAGCCCACACCCACGCCAGGGTCTGGGACTAGGTTGGCTACCTGCCTCGCTCTGAGCCAGCCTCCAACCTGCCAAGAGCGTTCACTCCAACCCAGATCTCTCCACCCCTTACAAGCCTATCTGTCCTGCCATCCTCCTCCCCGGTCCCTGAACACAGCTTCTGAGAGGGAGGGAATTTTCACAACCCAGTTTGACTTTTTCTCAGGGTGATTGATAGTGGAAAATTCAATTCCCTTCACAGGAAACCTCACCCTACCACAGGGGTGTGGTCTGGCCTCCTGCTCCAACAAAACAATCACAGGGTAGTTCAACATTGTTATAGTTCCCTAAATCTGGGTAACTCAGTCTTTTCCATGATTGATCTTGTTGGGCACATTGGCTCATTTGATCCTCAGAACAACTCAGTGAAGCAGATGGGATTATTTTCATTTTATGAAGGTTAAATTATCTGCCCAATGTCACACAGCTAGTTAGAGGCAAAGCTTAGATTCAACATATAATCTCTGGCTCCAGAGTCAATCTCAGTTTCCTGGGAAGGGGAATTGCCCTCCTATTAGGGAAATTCCCTTGTGGGTTAAATAAAATAACATATGTAAAAGTATCTACGACAGGGCCTGGCGGTACAGCACATGGCTATTCAGTACATATTTGTTGAACAAATAAAGGAATGGTAGATGCTCCAAGCTATATATATATATTTTTTTTCTTTAGACCATCAAATAATGATCAGTATTCCCCAAAGGAATTTTTCATAATGGTGTCTGCAACAACCACTGTAAAATTTCCCTTGGCTTCCTTCATTTACTTCCTGCTCTATCTGCTCTGTACTGCAGCACAGAGTCCCTGGGACATGAAACCTCTCACAGTTTCCTGATAGTGATGATACTATTTCTAGAGGAAGCTAAACCTTGGCAGCAGCACAATTTGGGGCTGGGCAGTAGAAGCCTGGAGAAGAATCTGAAAGCACAACTGAGGGCAGGTGGACTCAGATTTGGGTGTAAAATTGATCACTGCCCCCTTAATATTTGTTTTCAAAGTGATACTACACATTGCCCAGGAGGTGAAGTTTTATTTTAGAGTATTTTAACTGGAAGAGAGAATGGAGTAGGAAGGGTAAAAATGACAAATTCTGAGGAATAATGATTATCCACTTTGGCTAAAAAAAGAAGAAAGAGCAAGATAGGAGATAGGGAACAATAGGATAAAATACACACACACAGAGGAAAATGGAAAGGGCATTTTCCTTGCCAAAGAGGTGTTTCTACTAGAAATAAATAGAACTACGCAAGTGTGACTCCATGCTAGAAACGATGATGTTTCATCAATTGCTGAGCACTCCAGGAGTCTAAAGAGTGCATAAATAACCAGTGTGATCTGTTCAAGGACACTATGACTGTGGTTTCTGGGGCACATTCTTACTGGATGATCATTCTGGAATATGTCCTGTTTGTCTCTGTTTCTCTCACACTCCTCAAATCAGTTTTGCCCAGTGTAGGTGCATTAAATTGATTTGATATCACTTGTTTACTCCATCTCCCTCTTTCTCCTTCCCCGCTGTCTGCCTCTGTCTGTTGCCCTTCCCTTCTCCTCCCTTGCTCCCTCCTTCCTTTTTCCATCTTAAGTTGGAATATGGACAGAAAAGGCAGTGCTTGCCTTCCTAGGGCTCTCTGCCAGAAAATGGAGCAGGTCAAGTTATAAAAGGGATTAAAAAAAAGAATGTTACTTGGCAAAATGGGGGAAACAGATGTTCAGGGATGGTTTTGCTGTCTCACTGCCTGCTGCCTGCTGCAATACACCCCTTACAGGATTGCTAGATATGAACATTCATCACTGTGGCACATGTGTGGTTATTTTAATGCCAAATATGTATATATATTTATTTTTGCTTAATTATCCTCTCCCTGTGACCTTTGTATCCCCAAATCCAGGGCTGGCAAGATTACTGAACACCTGGTAGCAAGATTTATTTCTAGCCTCTTAGAGGGTTTTTTTAAAGACTACCAGGAAGAGTGGACACTGTGGCTGCTTTCAGGTCACTGTATTACAGTAAATATTTTATGGAAACTCTAGGTTCTTAAGAAATGCAGAAGGGTCCTGTGGATGCAAAACTTGGTCTGGAATGAACCCTGTGGAAAGTACAGGGTTTGGGGGGTGGTGCTAAATGATGGTCTACTGTTCAGATTTGTAAACATGCTAGGGCTCCTTTGTTTCTGTCTCCCAAAGGTTTGCTGTTCACTGTCTGTTGACCGTAAAGAAGTGTCCATTATTGTTGTTCTTGTGGTTGGCCAGAGGGCTTAGACTTTCTGCTCCTTTTTAAAAAAGATTTCCCCTTTGGCTCTAAAAGCCATTTTCCCCCCAGACTTAAAGGGGGACTCCAGACTCTGAATATTTGCTGTGAACTAAGGAGCATGGCAGGCAGTTTTATGTCCCTGTTAGACCCTTATGTGGGTTAACTTCAGGTGACCACCTGCTACCTCCAGCTCCAGTGGTCTCCCTAACATCTTGTAGAAGGGTGATCAGGATCAAAGGAATTAGCACATCTAAAGCATTTAGAACAGTGACTGACAAATGACCAGCATTTAATAAATACTATTCTCATTCTACTGCTCTCCCTTTTTTCCTGCCTTTCTTCCCCTACTTCCCCCATCACTCTCAAATATGGCTTCTTTCTCTGTAGTCCATGCCGTTTCTCCTCTCTTAACAGTTTATCTGCAGACATTGAAAGAATAGAAAAGGAAAAAGGAAATCAACTAGAAAAGTGCAAAGCCAGGGCCATCACAAGCCCAAATAAGTGCCATTGAGCAAATTAGAAAAAGGCATTCCTCCAAGTGCATGAAGAGCAGAAAGTGTTCCCAGCTTAGTGAGTAGAATGCAAGCCAGATTTCAGCTCCCCACCCCTTCCTGTTCATTCCCTCAGCCCAGCACTCTTGTGCAGTGAACAAGCTATACAGCTGAACATGGCAGCCCTGATTCCCCACTCCCAGCCTTCTCATCTGTATTTCTTCCCTTTTCTGGAAGCTCTTTCAGTGTTGTGTAAATACTAAAAAGACTGAATTTTCCATTGAATAATTCTTTTAAAATAACATTTCCCCCAATTATTTACATGATGGGATTTATTTTCTCCAAGTTCTGACCTCCTGAATAAAAACTGTCTAAAACTTGAAATATTTATGCCAATAATTAACCAAAATTTATTTACTTCAGTTCAAATGGCATTATTATATGCATCATAATAAAAGAGCTAATATTTATTGAGTACTTTCCATGTATTATGCATCTTGCTAAGAACTTTATGTCAATCATCCTCAAAACAATCCTGTGAGACAGGTATTCTTATTTCCCTCATTTTACAGATGGAGAACTGAAGCTTAGACATGTTCAATAATTTGCCAAGTCATTGCTGGTAAGTGGTTGAACCTGGGCTTGAACCTAGCTCTGTTCTTCTCTACTGCTAGGATTCTTAACAACCATCCTCAATTCCTGAACAAGTCACTAGAACCCAAACTCCTGAATCTGTAGCAGATTCTTGGCAGAACCATAATTTTCAACAATGACTATGTAACTACAAAGCCTGACCCATTCTCAATACTGCCTACAACTTGCCACACACTGCAAGCCGGGCTCAGTGACATCAGAGTGAATGAGACACAGTCGTTCCCTCAAAGAACTGGTAACCTACCTGGGAGAGAAAGACCCATTAACAGAAAAATTTACAATGTGGAGCTCTGGCTCCTTCAGGCCAGTGGGCACTTCCTGACTGTGTGACCCTGGACAGGTTATCTAACCTGAATGGGCTTCAGTTTCCTCATCTGTGACATGGGAATGCAAATACCTACTTCATAGGGTTATTGGGAGGGATTAAATGAGATAATATATGTAAAGTGCTTAGCACATAGTTGGCACTCCATGAATGATTGTAATTATTGTTATTATGGTGACTGCAAGGGGGGCATGGGACCTCAGAGAAGAGGAACCTGACTCAGTCATGGAGGTCAAGGGGAGGCCAGACGGGCTTCCTGGATGAGACCAAAGAGCAAAGGTATAGGGCATAAACAGCATCACGTATGCCTTAGAACAGCTGGTGGTAGCCGTTGTGAGTTCCTCCTCTAGGGTCCATGCAACTGAATGCTGAATAATAAAGTTCAGATCAATGAAGCTGAATCTTTCCCCCCATATGAGCCTGGATGTAGCATGGAAATTCTACCGAGTGCGACTGTAACCTCATTATCTCCTTCCTCAAATGTCCATGTGCTGATGCCTCACAGAGTCTGTTTGTGTCACTCTTAAAAGGCTCTTAAATTTGGCTCAGTGGGATTCAGTGGGACAAAGCTGTTACAACACGGTCACTTGCATTTCACTCCTTTTCCCATTATTATCATTATTGCTTTTTACTGCTAGCAGCTTCTTGTAGCTGACATTCTACACTGTTTACCAAATGAGAGACTGAAGATCCTCTAAAGCAGGTTTAGGGACATAACCCAGTGTAGGTAGGTAGGTATTTGCCAGATGTAGCAAATAAAAACACAGGATGCCCAGTTACATTTGAATTTCAGATAAACAACAAATGATTTTTAGTATAAATATGTCCCCTGCAATATTTTGGGCATATTATATTGAAAAAATGTTGTTGCTTATCTGAAATTCAAATCCACCAGGTATCATCCGGCCACCCTGGGTGTGGGAGCAACATCTAGGGATGCTCTGCTCTTTGCACTGGATTTTAGCTTGCTCTCTTAGGTGTGGTACAACATGGCTCAGTTCCATATAACTAGGTGTTCAGTCCCCACCTGACTCCACTTAGGTGCTGGTATCAATGAGACTTGATTACTGATGGATTTATTATTTTATCACCTCAATTAGGAAATGGCTGCTGGAAATTGACCCTTCCTACAGTAGAAATCCTAAACAACTTCAAGAATTTGATGTGTGCTTCATTTTGTATAATGTGTAAACACAGAACAGTCCTTTCTCCTGGATTGGTTAGTTACATGGCTTCTGGGGTCTGGAAGATAAGGTTTTATCTTTTTTCCATTCTCTCTTTTAACAGAAGCTCATGTCTGATCTACTCCATTTTGCTGTTTTGGAGAGGCAGAGCATCTTAGGGTCCCCATAGGAGTGAATACCCAATGCCATCCTCCTAATGCATTGTCTCTCAGCCTCTGCTAGGACATCCTCTGAGGGGATGCTGTGTGTATGGGGAAGGGGTTCCTGTTTTCTGAGAAAACCTGGTCTACTGTTATACAGTGATCATTATTATAAAGATTTCTTTGTAGGGAGCTGAAACTTGACTTCCTGTTTCTTTTACCTGGTTGTCCATACTTTGCCTTCTAGAGTTTTCAAATATTTTTTTTTATTGTGACCCAACATAAGGATATATTTTACATTTAGACCCACACCTACAAATAACTATATCTAAACCAAACAGAAGTTTCATGGAATAGCAATTTCCCTTATTAGATGGGCTGCATCTAGTATTTTCTACTATGTTCTATTTCATTTATTTAAAATGCTGGTCATTTAAAAATATTTTTATTTAAATGTTTTAATTGGTACAAAATAATTGTACATATTTATGGGGTACATAGCGATGTTGTGATACATATAATGTATAGTGATCAGATCAGGGTAATTATCCTATCCATCATCCCAAACATTTATCATTTCTTTGTGTTGGGAACATTCAATGTCCTCTTCCTAGCTATTTGAAACTATATATTACCGTTAACTATAGTCATACTACAGTGTTATAGAATGCTAGAACTTATGCTGGTCATGACCTGTTAAATTGATTTCATGATCCACTAACAGTTTGCCAACTATTGTTTGAAAAACACTGCTTTGAGTGTTAGAGAGCAAATATAGAATAAGTCTGTTCCCCCTTTCTTTCTGAAAGATCCTGAAATATTTGAAGATTTTATTATATCTGAATCTTCTCTTCTCCATGCTAGGTATGCTCCAGTTTCTCCATCTATTCCTATCCTGCTCAACATCTTCTGAGTGCTTTCTAGTTGAGGAATGTTTCACTTAAACCTGGTACTGAGGACTGAGCACATGACCTCACATGTAGCTTGACCAACACTTGGCATAGTGGGATCATCAGATCCTTTGATCTCAATCCCCTGCCTGGATTGATTTCAGTCCTTTAATTAATACCCATTGGGTATGGTTATTTAATTATTTATTAATTTACCTAAAATACCTAACCTGGCCCATTTTTTCCTGTTTTTGTCTATTAGGGTATCTTGAGATATTTTCCCTATTTGTAGGCTCAAATCAGGATACCCATTATTCATATTTCCTAGATCTATCCAAAACTCAAGAAATATAAACAAAAAGAAACTGTGTCTAGCACAGGCTAGCACAGCAATGATTAAAACTCCTCTAAAATGACCATATTTGACAAGAAAATGGCTAACATGTTAATAATAATAGTTAATATTTATGGAACACATGTTGCTTGCTAAGCACTGTACTAACAGCTTTACAGGCAATTGACTCATGAATTTCTCACAGCCCTTTGAGGTGAACACTATTGTAACTACTACTTATGAAAAGAGGAAAAACTGAGCTTTTAAGTTAAGTCATTTAGCCAATATCATATAACTAGTAAGAGGCAGAGGAGGGGTTGATCCCAGGCCCATCTGACTCCTAAGCCTGTGTTTGAAAATGTTTAACTGCCTCCCACAGAGAGGATACCATCTCCAGTGGCTTAAAAAGAGAGAATGTCTGTAACATGCCTATCATAGCGCTTATGTAAGGCTTAATAGCTCTTACTCTTGCCCATAAGGAAAGGGAAGAACTTAGTAGCAAGTTCAGGTCACTAACAGTCCCCAGGAGTCTGTGAAAACTGTCTAGATCTATCACTAACCACACTGGGGTCAGGCCTCAGATTACTTTCCAGTAGGGCAGTAAGGTCTGGAGTCAGGCAGCATCTCTCTTGGAGTGGTGAGATGGGAGGTGACATAAAATAGTGGCTAAGAGCAAGAGCTCTGCAAAAACAGGCTAGGACCCTGGATTTGTCACTTACCAGCCATGTGGTCTGGGGTAATTCATACAACCTTTTCTCCCCTCTTTTCCTCATGCATACGACATGGATAACGATACTACCTTACTGATGAGATGAGGTAATGTGTGAAATCATCTGGTACAGAGGAGATGCTCTATACATGCTAGTTCAAGACAGAAAGCTGGATTTAGATCATTCTGCTCCTACAAAATGACGATCACTTTTCTGTTCCCTTGTTTAGGTACGGATTCTGAGTGCATGGAAATATGGGTGCCCAAATATCCTAAACCAGTGGTCTTCAAAGTGTAGTCCATGGACAAGCAGCATCAGAATCATCTGGGAACTCGTTGGACCACACCCAGACCTACTGAATCAGAAACTCTGGAGTAGGGCCCAGAAATCTGTGTTTAACAAGCCCTTCAGGTGATTCTGATTCAGCTAAAGTTTAAGAACCACTGCCCTAATAGCACTGAGGATCCTGGATCCTGTTTTCAATAGGACTCAGTCGAAGCCTCTAGAGAGACTTCATCTTTTGCGTAGGTATTGTGACCAAATACATAGACTTTGGAGTTTACTTTTAGGTTGTTTCCATTTAATCCTTTTATTATTGTTTATCCCAAATTGGTCATTTTCTGATGTTCCTTTCCTCTTCTCTATTTAATTTGAAACCCATATTGTATATACTGTATATTATAAAGGCTGAATAGAAAAAGGACCACTCCCTGACACCTGGGCAAATGTAACTGGGCCATCCCTGGCTCCTCAGTATAGGATACCTGCAGGTACTGTACTTCCTTTGCCTCCTTTAAGATCCTTGTACTCATTGAGAACTTTTCTACCTCAAGATCTTTGCACATGCTGTTTGCTTGGGCTGGAATGCTCTTCCCCTCTTCCTCATAGGCTGAACCTTTTACTCCCTTAGGTCTCTAATTAACTATTTCCTTGGAGAAGCCTTCCCTTTAATATCCCCTTTAAGTGGCCACCCTTCTCCCTAATTATTAATCTCTCTCTTATTGTACTCTGCTCCTTTTCTTCAACACACATAACCAAATTTGTAATTATAGATTTATTTATATATGTTTTAGTAAGACAGAACCCATACCAGGGTATGTGAGCACTTAGCAGAGTGCCTAGCTTATCATTGTAAACAATAATATTTTTTGAATGAATGATAAAATGAATGAATGAATGAACCATTGCAGCTCTCACATAGCTCTGCCTTTTTTCAAACTCTATTGTGCTTTCAGTTAATCTCTCTGGTTAGGACTTAATTTTTTCTAGTTACTTCTAATTATTCTCTGCTTTACCTTGAGCTTTTCTGAAGATTCTGTTCTGCTTAGCATGATACTGGCTCTATCACTGACATACAATACATACTTTCTTATTTCCGGATGGATAACTTACAGAACACTTTAAGATGTAAATTTGAATTCCTCCCATCACTCTGTGTTTATGCTGTAAAATGAATTTTTCTCTTAAAGTAAACTTTCCAGAGTGGCTGGAGCCATTAGGAAAGGTGAGAATTTCCCCACTTTTTGTCTTTTAAAATACAGGACCTACTGGTCTGTAGTGCATATTCTCAAAAGAGAAGAGCTAGAATTGCTGTACAGGTCACAGAGAGGACATTCTTCTCACTGTTCTTTCTAGCTATGAACTGACAAAATAAGTTTTTAGAATAAAACACCCAAGCATCCTTTTCAAAATGACGATCACAAGAGATCTTCATTGTGAACATTTTGGTCTTATTTGTCTTCAGTTATTGTGCAAAATCCTTGTTTTTAATAGTGGCTTTATGTTGCTGTAGATTTAGAAACTCAGTATGATTCCAGTTTTAGAAATAAAAACGTGTCTGTATTATTACTTGAAATAAGAGAGTAAAGCATGACTAGTTTTTTGTTCATGAAAAGAAGAAAAGGAAGCACTTACTGTAGAGTGGTATACTGTTAGGGTGAACAGAACTGAGGCTGCTTCCTACTAGGGTGCAGTTGGATTCACCCAACATCTCAATGGAATGATTAATATGGTTAGAAGCTTGGGATCCTCTTTTTACTGGGCAATATCAATTAATCAACTAACTCCGCGCTTCTCAACGAGGGGCAGTTTTGCCCCCTAGGGGACATTTGGCGATGACTGGAAACACTTGTTTTCATAAGCGAGGGTAGAGGGGTGGTTGCTACTGGCATCTAGTGGGTAGAGGCCATCCTACAACACACAGGGCAGTCCCTCACAACAAAAAATTGTCAGCCCCAAATGTCAAGAGTGCCACCAAGGTTGAGAAGCCCTGAAATAACCAATCAACCAAAAAAGTATTATAAGCTTTCAACACTCCCAAAGTTTCTGTAATAATGGTAGCAAGTAATAATTAGATAATTATCATTTATTGCATATCTACTACATACCAGGCTCTTTATATTCACAGCTACTCTGTCTCAGTCAGGATCTGCCCCCAGGTTTGTTTGGGGCCATGGTCACTACTCTTTCTCCTTACCTGTTCAGTGTGGGTGCATTTTATCTGGACATCAGCATATCTACCCTCTGTTTCTTGTGATTTATATAGGTCAAATTGTGTGTTTAGTGGGTATTAGGTAATATGCTCACAGGAGAAAGCAGTGAAGCAAGAGACCGGTTGTCACTATGGGTGTGAAACTAAAAACATCCTGACAAACAGGCTCAGATCAGTGACTTAATAGTCGAGGCAAACTACCTATGCAGGGTGGTAGCACAGAGCCTGGCCCTTAGTAGGTACTTAAATATTTCTTGGGAAAATTTTTCATAAAGGACACAGAGTCCTTGGGTAACCTTCAAATGGAACAGGGTTTCCAAATGATCTATTCTGCTAGATATAATTTAATTCTTCCCAGGAGCAGTTTCCTCATCCATAGGCAGCTGATATTTCCAGAACTACAGAGGTGTCACACCTTGTGTATCTTCCCACTTGCCCTCCACATTTTCCTCTTGTTTTTCACTCCTTACTCTTAGTCAGTCTGGCCCTGGCAAGGGCTCATCCCTTGCCTCTTCCTCTCTTCATAGCAGTGTGCACCCAGCACCCTCTGCTTTAGGCACTGCCAGCGTTCCCTCAATTGTGCTCCTGCCAACAGTTTGCGAGATGGGGGCAGGGCATGTGTCAGGATCTCCAGAGGAGGCATGTGCTATGTGAAAAAGATTATTTGAGGACATGATTTTATATTTAGGAATAAGCAGGAAAAAAACCACAACTACAGCTGACCCTTGAACAAAGTGGGGGGTTAGGGGCTCTGAGCCCCCAAACGCAATTGAAAATCTGAATGTAACTTTTGACATCCCCAAAACTTAACTAATTGCCTACTTTTGACCAGAAGCCATACTGATAGTATAAACAGCCGATTTACACACATTTTGAATATTATATGTATTATGTATCTATTATATATTTTAGGTCATTAAATATGAGATGTCTGATTTCTAATCAAAAGTGTAGTGTATTATATCTCAAACAAGAAGCAGTACAATTTATCAAAGTATGCGCCTAAACTATTGACAATGTTTTGCCATCTTAACAGTAGCTTGTTTATGTCAGCAGTAAAGAAGCCTGGAGAGCGAGTGGTGATGAAATCACAAAAGGCATTTTCCACAGCTTGTTGAGAACTGAATATTTTTCCTTGCAAGAGGTGGGCCAAAGCCTGGAAGAAATAAGTGGTAGTCAGTTGGCACAAGGTCTGGTGAATACGGTGGATGACAGAGAGTTTCTAAATCCAGCTTCTGTAGTTTGAGCAGTGTTGTTTGTGCAACATGTGGTCGAGTATTGTCTTGCAAGAGGATTGGCCTGTCTCTGTTGACGAATCTTGGCTGTTTAATCACAAGCCTCCTCATCATTTCATCCAATTGGTTGCAGTAGACATCCGCTGTATTCGATTGACCAGGTTTCATGAAGCTGTAGTGGATAATGCCAGCACTGGACCACCAAACAGACACCATTAGTTTTTGTTGGTGAATATTCAGTTTTGGACTGTGTTTCAGCACTTCATCTTTATCCAACCATTGTGCCGAATGTGTGCGATTGTCAAAAAGAATCCAATTTTTCATCACCTGTAACAATACGGTGTAGAAATGGTTCACCTTTATGTCATGACAGCAAAGAAAGGCAAGCTTCAAGACGATTTTTCTTCTGATGCTAGTTTAATTCATGCGGTACCCATCTATCCAGCTTCATTACCTTGCTGATTTGTTTCAAATGGTCCAATAGTGTTGGAATAGTAACGTCAGACCTTGCTGCTAATTCATGCATAGGTTGAAATGGATTCACTTCCACTACAGCTTTCAGCTCATCATTATCCATCTTGGTCTCAGGTCGCCCACGTGGCTCGTTTTCAAGATTAAAATCACCAGAACTGAACTTCTCAAACCAACATACTGTGAGTTCATTAGCCACATCCTTCCCAAAAACTTCATTGATATTTCGAGCCGTCTGTGCGCTGCATTGGTTCCACAACGGAACTCATATTTGAAAGTAACACAAATTTTGGACTTTCCCATGGTTTCACAAAAATTGCTCTAAAAAAAAACTTGAAAGATAATCACAAGCCAAAATGTGTGTTTGAAAGACTGAGGATGTACCTTCACAATAAACATAAAACTAGAAGTGTCAAAGTGAAATGTCGGAGATATCAACTGTCAAACTTAGTACTTAAGGTGATCGGACATTTCATACTTAATAACCTAATACTATATTTGTACAGTAAAATAAGCTAGAGAAAATAAAATGTTATTAATAAAACCATAGGGAAGAGAAAATATATTTACTCTTCATTAAGTGGAAGTGGATCACAATAAAGGTCTTCATCCTTCTCATCTTTACCTGGAGTAGGCTGAGGAGTAGGAGGAAGGGGGGGATTGGTCTTGCTGTTTCAGGGTTGGCAGAGGCCGAAGAAAATCTGTGCAGAAGTGGACCTGTGTAGTTCACATCCATCTTGTCAAGGACCAACTGTATTGTCTTTGTAAAACAAAGGACTGGGAAAAAAAAAAAGCTGGGAGAAGAATCTTCTTGCCTGGTGATAATATAGGAGTTTATCAAACTTGGGGTTGAATGACCATTTTATGTTTATAAAAAAGAAGAGGTTAAAAGCAAAAGTGTTGAGAAGCACGGCAGTGTATACTTTCCTTTCTTGTGTCCATGCCTTTGATTGAAAGATCCTCCTTCTCTCAGCACTTGGATTTCTTGGACCCTGCCCTTTTTTCCCCAGCACAAGATCAGTCACTCCTCTATGCTCCCCATACGCTTTGTTTTTAACCTCTAATATGTCAACCATCATCCTCTACCTTTAGCATATTAAGCTCTGATGTAGTAAACGCTTCTGAAAGAAATTTGCAAGAGCACTGTGATCCCACTGAGGCAGTCGGAAACTTCAGTGTGCTAGCCATCACTGGGAGTGGATTCTAGGACTCTACCCTTAGACGTGTTGAAATTTGGAGGTGAACCATGAGGAATTAAAATTTTTACATGCTTTGGTTCATAAATCATACTTAGGAAAGTGCTTGAAATTGGACTTTAAAAAGTATCCTTACTTGTTCTAGAAGCAAAACAAGCATTTTGATCAAGACAGCCTGGGTACATTCAATTATTGGTTTGTTCATTCAACAGTCATTAATTGAGAACTACCAGTTGTAGTGACCTGTCCCAGGTGAGGCTGTGCAGTAGCTGTCCCTTCTGTGTCCATCCAGTCTCCTTTTGCCATTTGCCTTCTCCCTTCTAGCAAGCTCAAGCCCATTCTTAGGGCCCATCCAGTCAAAGCATTAGCTGATGTGTGTCTAGGGGGGATGCCGAGAAGAGTGGGAGGGGAAGGAGATTTGCATTTTGAGAGGGAATTTAAATTCTTTATTATTTCACATTATTGGAGGAAGGAAGGGTTTCTAACTTTTACTGAATTCCTAGGTGTACCTAGAACTTGATATATATTATCTCATTTAATCCTCACAATAAGCCTATGAGGTAAGTGTTATTCCAGTTTTACAGAGGAGGAAGCTGAGACTCACGTTCAGTTACTCTCCATGTCTGGAAATAGATGGAACCTAGGCAAGAGCTCAGGTCTTACTCTAAAGGCTCTGTTCATTCTCCTCTATCTGGATGCCTCTGTTCCCCCATTCTTCTTCCTGCCTTTATGCTTGTCAGGAACATCCTGGTGCCACTGGAACATCCCGGTACCTATCCCATTTGGAGTTAAAGACTGCTTTCTGAGCTGCCCCAAAGAGTGCTAAAATTGGCCCATCATCTTCTTAACTGTCCTAGGAGTAAGTAAATGACAACTTGGGTCATTTTAGAAAGGATGCTGGCCTTTAGAGTGAATGCATAGATCCAAAAAAAGCACAGATGTGGACTGGTTCACTACCTTGCTGCTGTGAGGCTGTGTTCATTTTTTTTTGTAAACATACCTTGTTTCTATTTGGCCCAAACCAGACGTTAGAATCCAGCTAAATATGCTGTAAAATGTCATTGATGATCTCTTGCTAGTCAAATTTGAAGTCTTATTTTCAGGCTTTAGTTCCTAAACAATAGATTCAGATATATTTGATGTAGAAGATTATTCATTTTCTGTATTTGATGTGCAGATTATTAACACATGAGGAAATCAAGGCCCAGGAGGAGAAAAATTGGCCTTCAGCAGTTCTTTCCGCCTATGTTGCCATGTATCTGATTACTTGGTATCAATTTGAGGAGTCTAGGCTAGGTCCACCTGATTGAATCAGAAGATTCTTGAGCCTACAAGCTGTGCCTAGCACTTCATTGGAAGTCTAAGAATCTGTAGCATTTAAAACTTCCTCTGGCTTCCATGCCTGTAAACTTTGCCAGCTCTTCTATTTCTGTAGCCACTGCCTCCTCTTCTTCTTCTTCATTTTTTCCCTATTTTTCAGTTGTGGGCATTCTCCAAGTTAGTTGATCTTCGTGGCGTCATCTCTTTCTCTACAACTCTGTCCTCGACTTCTCACCCAGGCCCTTGTTCCTTTTTTCCTCTTTCTTAAAGGACAGTAAGTCACTCAACTCTTTCTCAAACCAGTTCCTTCTCTCAACTCTGCTTCATCTATTGTTGGTTCAATGACCTATTCTTCTAAGAATGGCACATTCTTCCTATAACCCCGGCTCAAAATCTGGGTTAACTTGATTACTTTGTTCTTTCCCCCAGGATAGCCAACCAATCAATGAAAAGAGTAAAATCTTGCTTCAAAGATCTGGTATGTTTCTTCATGGTATTTGGTATTTCCAAAAATACCAAATTTTTGGTATTTTTGGTATCTCTCTCTTTCCATCTCCTATATCCCATCTTCACATGTCATTGCTTTCTGCAACTATCCCAGATCTTCTCTTGACATAATGATAGCAAATATACGTTGTGTACTTACATGCATTATGCTAAGCATTTTACATTTGTTACTTTATTCAGTCCTTACAACCACCCTGTGAGGCTTGGTGCTATTTTCATCATCTTGCAAAGGAGAATACTGAGGTTTAGAGAAGTTAGATGACTTGGCCAAGGTCACACAGATAGTGAGTGGCTGAGCTCTGACTTAGCCCGTGCCTGTTTTGTTCTAGAGCTGATGCTTGTAACTGGTAAATTCTGCTGCCTCCTTAGGATATAGGATGGTATCTAAGTAGAGGGCAATTAGTAAAGGTAAGATTCCTTTCTTCTTTCCCTCTTTTTCTATCCATTACTTCTTCCCCAGTCTATACTAAATTCATGCAATTGCTAGATGGATCAGTGAATCAGTGGTCCTCTCACTGCCCATAGGATACCATCTCAACTCCTAATTTGTGATTTGGGGCTTATAATGTGTAAAAGAAAGCTGAGACAGAAGTTGGTTCTTTCCCTGGCTTTGCTCTTAAACTTGTTCTGTAACATTGGACAAGTCATTCAACAGCTTGGCTTGAGCCTCCTCATCGGCCAAGTGAAAGGTTTGGTTGATAATCTCTTCAGTTCTTTCCAGGCCTACACTTTCGTCATGCCATTATTCTGCCTTCCCTTGTTTTCTCCTCCTTTCTGGTAAAAACCCTTCCCTCTGTTCATATATTCTTCCCAAGCACCCAGACCTTGTCCGCCCCCTCTTGGCTTCTACCGCTGCTTGGTCAGTGTTGCCTTTCCCTCTTCCCACTGTGTCTGAACTCCACCACCCTGCCAGGCTCTTTCTCCCACCTAAAGTTAGTCCTTCTCTCTGTCTTTTCCAGGCATCTCCAGCGCTGAGATCTGCACTGTTGCTTTCCTGTTTTCTATTCATACATCTTGTCTTCTTGGATAGATAACAAATCCCTGAAGCACTGGTTAGCTGCTCTAAGTTTCTTTTGTGTACTATTAAGTACTAGAGTAGGTGACTTTAAATGGTACTCCATTTAATGGTATTTTATAAGTAATTGTTAAATGATTGCACTTGGGCTTTATCTTGAGAGCAGAAGGCCCATCAAGGAATCAGAATAGACGAATCAGGACAGAATTGACTGGAGGGGTAAAACTGCTGGCAGACTAGTTAGGGAATTGCCTCAATCCAGGGAGGAGCCCTTGACGGCCTGGCCTAGTGAGAAGGTAAAGAGAGAGGAGAGGCTTGGTTAGAGCTGGCTGTCCTACTAACATCTTGGGCCGCAACCTCCTCTCCTCTGAGCGGCAGAGCCCACCAGAAAGCCAGGCAGAGGTGCTATGGGGCTGGTTCCGGCACCCCAGATCAGGGCTCCAGAGGGCGGCGAGTATAACCCAGTATAATGGGGTGGATGAGGAGTGTCACTTAGCACAGCCTGATTTAAGAGTTGGGGCAGAATCAGCAACATTTCCCAGTCACTTCTTTGCTCCTACTCGGGGCAGATAACGGCGTGGGGGGTTTGTGACCAGAGGATGTAAGTGTGCGAACACATTTACTATCTAAGGCTGTAAGGTCTGTTTTAGCCCTTCTGCCTGTCAACGGAGCACACAGCAGCAGCTTGTCGCCCAATCCCAGTGCTTGATGGAAGCATGGGGCCTGGGGAACGCTGAGAAAAGTGGGGCCACTTTCCACCTGGAAATTCCACTTAAGAAAAGACCCATCCTAAGCAGAACCTAACCTGGACTTTGAGGCAGATATGGAAACAGATTTCAGCCGTGCCTGGCATGGTGGGAAGGAAGACAAAGTCGAAGGAAGGAGAACTGGTGAGTCTGAAATTAATTATAACGCGGCCAGGGACAAAACAAGGGAGGCTGTCGCCCTCCTAAGTCTCAGGGAGACACGTCAGCTCGAGCTCGGGCAGTTTCAGCCTGGCAGTCTGGCGGCCTGGGGAGGGGGGCGGGCGGCGGGGCGGGCTCTGGGCCCAGCGGCCGGGCGCCGGGGCGGGGGTGGAGTGTAGGGTTACAGGGACCAGCCCGGGCGACCCTCCCCGGCCGGCGCGCGGGCAGCGGGGAGCGCGGGCGGCGGCGGGAGCGCGCGGGACGCTCTAGGACCCAGCAGTGGTTGTCGGGTTTGGGGCTGGAGGTGAAGCCCTGGCATTTCTCTCCTTCCTGTGTGAATGGGGCTGATTGTCGGGCGCCACTTCCCCGCGCTGCCCCGCGCCATGCCCAGCGCGCTGCCCGGCGCCCGCCTTCCCCAGCCGTGGGACTGAACTAGCCATGGTCGCCTCATGTGGAGGGCAAAGTTGCGCCGGGGAACTTGTGAGCCTGCGGTGAAAGGTAACCAGCCCCCGGTCGGGGAGCAGGGAGGGCGCCTCCGGGTCTCCCAAGCGAAGGACCCAGCTGTCTGGTGCTCCCCCGCCCCCTTCTGCTCAGGGCAGGGGGCACCTCCTGGGGGCCCGGGGCTGACATCCCAGATTGCCTAAAAAAAAAAAAAAAAAAAAAAAGGCGGGTTCCCGTGCGACCCTCCAGGTCCCCGGTGCCTGCGGGCCGGGCCTCAGTGCCGCGCCCGCCCGCGCCCCACGGAAGACTGGGAAGTTGTGCTCCCGGGGTCCGGGTCCCGGGGTGCGGGCGCGCCCCCGACGCGGGGCAGGCCTTCTCTCCGGAGGGCGCTGCCATATGGCTGGGCTCTCCGAGACGGGCCCGCGCACGGGTCTCCCGGCGAGGGAGAGGGCGGAAGGGGGTGTCCGGTGGCCGCGTCCCTCGGCGCGAGACAAAGGCGCGCACACTGACCCGCCGGACGGGCTCCGGCCCTCGGGGCTGGACCCTTCCTACCCGCCCGCCAGACTCGGCTCTGGCGGGTGGGGGCAGCGAAGGGGTCGCGCCCCGGACCCCGAGGCTCAGATCGCGTTAGCTGCTGCTCCTTCTTTGTTCTCTTCAGACAAGTTTCTTTGACAAACCGGGGCGTTAGATCCGGCTCTCCCTTGCCTGTTAGTGCTGCCTTTAAAAGAATCTGGTTTCAGGGGGAAAATTTTTAAACTTTCCAAGTGGAACTGGTTTTTCTTGGAATGTGACATTTGTGGCAGGAGGGAGATTGGCACGTCGGCCGATGACAGCCCAGCGGAGCCGGGGCCGGGGCCGGGGCCGGGGCCGAAGCCGAAGGTGCCCCGTGGGCAGCCGGGCTGGAGGGCAAGGCGGCCGAACAGACGAACCCTGGCGCGCGCCTCGAGGGCCTCCGCCACCTGGACCAAGCTCGCGGCGACGTTTCCAAGTTTCCCTCCTCAGAACCCCAGGCCGAGAATCCCGGTTCCTTACGCGCAGCTTCCGCGCCTCGCCTCGCCCTCCTCTTTTCGTATCTTGATTGGTGATTGGGAAGACTTTCCTTTTCCATTTTTGTTGGAAGGTTTTTGCCTTTTTGGCTTCAGTGTTGGTTTCCTGTCTCCAAGTGGCAAATGCTTTTTAGCCTGTCTAGTGTGTGGAGAACTTGGACTGGTGCCTCCTTTCGTAAACTTGGGCCCTTATCATGCAGCTTTGCCGTTCGGACCCAACATTTTATGCCTTTGGTGTCTTAGCTCCCTTACTCTGTGCAGTCATAGTTGCCCATTTTCTTCTTCTGAGACATGTTAGGAGAATCGATATTGTTATACTGCTTATAAAAGTCCCTGGTAGTGATGGGAGTAGCTGGTCACCAGAACCGTTTTTAATACCTCGAAGATGCTTTTGGCTACCCAAAACAATAACGTGTTAACTTGCTCACCATAAGCGAATAAAACCAAAATAGAGGGATATTAATAGCTACAATTCCAGAAAATTTCCTCCCTTTTCGGAAAGCAAAAAGTCAGGACTTGAAACATTAAACAATCATGGCTCCCTGCTTCCAAAACTGGCCTGTGGGTCACTGCCAGACTGGCTAAGATTTCCCCTGGCTGCCTACCACTTCTGGACCCGGGCAGCTGGGAAGTCAGTCCCAGGTTGTCGATTAAGGATCCCTCTAGATTGCAGATTCGTGGGAGTCTAGAGCAACGTGAAATTTACTTCCTAGTAAGGTGCTCTGAGCATTATATTCTATCTAGTATGAACACTCTTCATGAGAATAATGTGGGAACAATACACTTTAAACTATTTTGAAGGGGAGTAAAGGGTCAGAAAGCAGTGATTTGAACAGAATGAAGAATAGCACTGACTTTACCACAATGAAAAGGGTGAGTAAGACATAGAGTATAAGGCTCTAGAAAGCCTCTACTCTTCCTAATGATGGTCAGGGTGGGGAGGGGAGGTTGAGGGAGGAGGATATTTACTTCTTGGATGGTACACTTTTGCTTTCGTGTGATGCATTTTTCAAGGTAAATAGGGAAACCTTCGTAAACCTCCCCCTTCTTTTTAAAATGCACAGAAATCTTCATCTTTTAGGTTCTTTGCAGATAGTGGAGGATGAAGAATACTAATGTACTGAAGGGCATGTGGAGATCAAAGCATTTAAAAATACATCTTTTCATGGAAGCTAATGGAGGACTTTCAGTTTAAATGAGATTTTAAAGTGCTATCGTTAAGAAAAGCACATGAATGCAAAAATGTGAGTGATTTTATAGGAAGGCACTCTACTGATTAGACTTGAGAGTGTCTGCCCTTGGCCAGATAGTCTGGAGGCTTCTGTGGTTAGAGCTCTCCTTTTTTTGGTGTCTACCCGATGGAGAAGTGTGGACCCAGGGCCTAGGGAAAAGATGGCTGAACTAACTGAAAGGAGACGGTAGTCTGGCTGGTGAGAGTCCTGTTGAAAAGTACAGCCTCTAGGTACAGTGCTACATTTCTTCATAGTAATTTGCAAAAATGCTTTGAAAATGATAAAACACTATATAATGTAACACTTTTAAAAAAATAATTAATGACATGAAACAAGGGAATTGTTAGTGAAAATTTTAAAAATTAGACTTTTGGGGCCAATAAATTAAAGAGAAGTAACTTTGTTAGACCTGTTAATATTTCTGATATGCAAAATTCCCCCAAAGTAATATTTGTGTGTGTGTGTGTGTGTGGCTATCTGCATTTTAAATGCATATGAAAGCAGCTCAGGTCAGGAAATTCTGCAGTGTTTTGAATAATTTTTTTTCCTATTTTTTCAATAATATTGGTAGGCTCTTATGACCCAGAATTCAATAGGTAATCGAATCCTTGAAAAGTAAGGAGTAGCCTGGAGGTCAAGTAAAAGGACATATTTGATTACAAGGTTTGTTGAAAATAGTCTGAGGTGGTTGTGTTTTTTTTTGTTTGTTTTTATTTTTGTTTGCCTAGTGATTTTTTTTTTAACTTTATTTTGTTGGTTTGACTTTGTTTTGCTTTGGAGGAGAGGCACAATGTAAATCTTGGCCATCGTGAGTAGGTCAGTACTCACTTTTGCTGGAAGGAAGCCACTCCTACTCCTGGGCTTATGTGTTGGCACCAGGCCGAGGTCTTCTCTAACTTGTTAGGCCCTTGGCTCCACCCTCATGGCCAGGCCTTGTGAAACCTTAGGGTATATTCATTTTGGACACTTGGGATAGGACTCCTGGACTCCCAAAGGGGCTTACATATCAGACTTTTTTTTCCTTTTAGGAGCGGGTAGGAGAGTAGCTCTAAGGTGTTGGAAATGTGTCCCTGTTAAGACTCTGGAGAACTGGATTTAACTTTTTAAAAACAAAGTCATGGTCCTACAGTATGTGTTTAAATCTGTGTTTGGGACCTCACTGGCCAATATTGCAGCTATATACTTTTTTTTGTTTTGTTTTTGTTTTTTTTTTTAAGTTTTTATTTTGAAATGATCATAGCTTCATAGGAAGTTGCAAAAATAGTAGAGCGGTCCTGTGTACTCTTCACCCAGTTTCCCCTATTGGTAACATCTTACATAACCGTAGTACAATTGCAGAACCAGGAAACTGACGTTGGTACAGTCCACAAAAAGTATTCACATTTCACCAGTTTTGCACGCACACGTTTCTATTTCTGCATGTATACTTCTGTGCAGTTTTTTCACGTGTAGATTCATGTAACCTTCACCACAATCAAGACACAGAACTAGTTCATCATTTCAAGCCTCTCTCTTGTGCCACCCCTGTATAGTTGCACGCATCCTCTTTTCCCCACCTTCTACCTTGTTCCTAAACACTAGTAACCACTATTCTATTTGCCATCTCTATAATTTTGTCATTTTGAGAATGTTACATAAATAAAATCATGCAGTATGTGACTTTTTGAGATTGGCTTTTCACTCAGCATTATGCCCTCAAGATCCATCCAAATTTTTGCTCCTATCAATAGTTTGTTCCTTTTGTTGCTGGGTAGTTTTACATGGTATGGGTGTACCATGGTTTGTTTAACATTCACCTATTGGAGAACATCTGGGTTTTTCCTAGTTTTTGACTATTACACATAAAGTTGCTATGAACATTTATATACAGGTTTTTGTGTGAACATAGGTTTTCATTTCTCTCGGATAAATGCCCAGGATTGATGGCTGGATTTTATGGTAAGGGTATATTTAGTCTTTTAAGAAATTGCCAAACTATTTTTTGGAGTGGCTACACCATTTTCCATTTCTGCCAGCAATGTATGAGAGATTGGTTTTTCTACATCCTCACCAGCATTTGGTGTTGTCACTATATTTTATTTTAGTTGTCCTTTTAGGTGTTCTAATCTTACTGTGGTTTTAACTTGCATTACCCTAATGGCTAAAGATGTTGAACATCTTTTTATGTGCTTATTTGCTATCCATATATCCTCTTTGATGAAATGTCTATTCATGTCTTTTGCCCATTTTCTAACTGGATTATTTATTTTACTGTTGAACTTTGAGAGTTCTTTATATAGTCTTGATACAAGTCCTTTGTCAGATATGTGACTTGCATATATATTTTTCTCAGTATATATCTTGTCTTTTTATCTTTTTACCAGGATCTTTTGCAGAACAAAAGTTTTTAATTTTGATAAAGTCCAATTTATCAATTTTTTTTTTCTTTGTGGATTGTGCTTTTGGCGTCATATCTAAGAACATTTTGCCTAGGCCTATGTCCCAAAAATTTTCTCCAATGTTTTCTTCTAAAAGTTTTAAATTTTATTTTTCAACTCTAGTTCACTTTTATTCCTCTTAAGAATTTGTGTGTCTTGCTGTTGATCTTATGAACCATCTATTAGGTGTTGAATATGCATTTAGTGCTCTGGAAGTGTAAGATGAACTATCAGGCATAGTTCCCATTCTCAAGTGCTCACAGATTAGAGGGGTAGAATATGGACATTACCATGTGTTGTGTACTAAGATAGAGACATGTGTGATGGGTTGCAGGAGCTCTGAGCAGAGAGGGCTTGCTTTGGTCCAGGTGGTCAGGGAGGGCTTCCCTGGGCTTGTTGCCCAGGCATGGTGGGAATAAAATTGGTCCTTGCCTTTGATCCCATTTTTGGATATCTTTATTGCTATGAATTCTTAAGTGTGGGGTACTCTGATTTTTGAGCATGTGCTGAAGGACTTGGGGTAAACTGAGTGGTTGAGGACTTTTTGAACAGCTGTGGCACAATAGCTTAAAAGAAGGTAGAAAGACAGTGCTCAAAATCAGTAACAAAGAGTGTGAATGAAGTTGAATAGATTGAGCTTTAGAATGGACATTAAAATGAAAAAGAAGGTAGTATTTTAGATTGTTTAAGAACAACAGATAGATCTGGTTTGCTTCCTCTGCCTCCTTGCTGTGTGACCTCAGGGAATTTTACATGCTGAAGCCTGGAGTACAATGAGGACAATGGTAGTTCTTTCTTCATGGAGCTGCATGAGGGTAAAATCAAGTAATGCATACAGTGCTGGGCAAATTGAAAGCATTCAGTGAATGCCTGCTACCATTATTATTATTAACAAGCAGAACAGTAAATCATTTTATACTGTATGTATTCTCCTATATCTCTTTTCTCTGATAACTTGGAATCCCAGTTCTTCCTCATAGAAGATTACCTTTTCACAGTTGGGAGCACTGTATCATGTACCAGATATTATTTATTGAATGATGTTAGAAGCTAGGATGTTCTATTCACAATCTAGTACTGTCTATAAAGTATACCTTTTTCCCATCTATAAAACCAAGATCTTCTGAGTAAAGAGCGATTTCCTCTCTGCCCCTGAGCACAGGGGGAATGAGTTGCCTATGGTAAGGCTAGTTCAGAGTTTATGGTGCTTGTTACCCTAGGTACAGTAAATCAGGGCTGATGTCACTAGGCTGTGTCCCAAATTTCATAACCGGCAGCTCCGTTTCCTTTTCCTTGATGGCCAAGTTGTTTGTTTCCTAGAGGAAGCCAATTGGGCCTTAATTGTATACTTCTAGGGCAGTGGCTCTCCAGTGTAGGTGAGCACCAGAACCGTCTGGAGGGCTTGTGAAAAACACAGATTGCTGGGCCTCCCCCTTAGAGTCTCTGTTTCAGTAGGTATAGAGTGGGGCCTGGGACTTTGCATTTCTAACAAGTTACAAGTGGTGGTGATGCTGTTGGTACTCAAATCACACTTTGAGAACCACTATTTTAGAGCATAGTCCTCTTTAAATTGCACCTAGCATGAGATGCTTACCATTTGGAACTGAGTCTGTTCATCTTCAAATGGTTGAGTCTGAAATAGATTGATTTCTAAGGTTATTAGTTGTTATCTATAACGATATTCTCTTCTCTAGTCACTCTTCTTCTGTGCCTCACTCCTTCCCGACCACGACTTTTCTTTCTCTCAGTTGTCTCTCACTACTTGGAAGACATGCCAAGTTTGGGTATCTGGCTACCATATACAAGCCATATTGCCTTGGGGAAGTCACTTAGCCTCTGTGAAATAAGTGTATTTACAAAATACTTATATTCTAAGGTTATTATGGGGCTTAAACAAGATACTGAGTGTGAAAGGGCTACATGAAAGGTAAGGCATGGTGCAAAATTTTTTTTATTATTTTGTGCACCCCTGATATCTCTTTGGAGACTTGGGGTGGACTGCCTGTCCTGATGCTAAGTTTCATTGCTACTGGGAGAACTTGGTAACAATTGCATAGACATCTGCAGGGATGGATGGTTGAACCAGGGTCCTTCCAAACTGAGGTGTTTTGGAGGTGTATTCATATGTAGTTGAAGTAATTACCAAAGGAGAGCTCAGTGCTGGAAAATTGCTTGAGCAGATGCTGGAATGTTAGATTCAGCTTTCTGACAATAAAGAAATATAATTCCATGAAATTTTTTTCTGGCAGTTTAGGACAGATGTGACCTGGCCCCCATCTAGTTTTTAAAGTTCCAGACCTACATTGTTCACAGTAACCACTAGCCACCGGTGGCTATTTAAATTAATAAAAATTAAGTAAAACTGAAAAGTCAGGTTCTCAGCCATACCAGCCACAATTCAACTGCTTAGTAGCCATTTCTATCATTGCAGCAATTTATGTTGTACAGTGTTGTTCTACAGTGAGATTAGCTCTGTTTGGTGGCAATACCACTTAGTTTCAGATGATGGGACGGGGTGTAACTTTGAATGAAGTGTACCACTTCTCCCTTGGAAGTCTGGTCTGGTGTGTACTTATTGGGATTGCTCTATCAGCTTAAACTTTGCCTCTTCTATTTTTGGAGGCTCGTTTCATTTGGAAGGCGGGTTGGCATGGCATCTGGGTTATGCCAGGGGCAGAGCTTACCAGACCGTTATCAAGGGATGTCCACTGTTTCTAGGGATGTTCTGTTCATGGGATTCTCCCAGCAATCTGGTCCTTGAGAGAAGCAAATAGAAATGCTTGAGTGGAATTAGGACTAAGAGGTCCTTCTGGAGAGGATCATGGAAGGCCAGCCTGGACTCCTCCACTTTGGGCCTGTTCCACTGTTGAACCAGCCTTTGTCAGTGAGGGGCAGGGGCTGGCCGTTATTCTGTCTCCAGTGTTTGAGCTTGCTCAGATACCATTCTGCACCACATCATCCTAACTGTTGTCTCCTTTGAAAGCATTCTGTAAAGTTCATTTCCTTGCCCATCTTACGTCCAGTCAGTTGCCAGATCGTTGTAGATGACCTCCAAAATACTTCTTGCATACTTTCCCTTCCTTTGCATGTCTCTACAACCCAACTAGTTTAAAGGCTCATCACCTGTCTCCTGGCCTATTGTGAGAGCCACCCACATAACAGGTCTTCCCACTTCAGTTCCCTCACACCTCTTCTGATCTTTTCTGTCCTTCCTTTTTTCCCTCCTTCCTCCCACCTTTCCTCCACCCTTCTCAGAACAGGCCAAGCAAGACAGGGATGATAGCTATCTTGTCTTCCAGGCTTCCTTAGCTTCCACTGTGTGAGGTGGGGCAACTTTGCACACGCCCTTTGGCTGCGTGCCAGGGAGGAAGCATCTCAGTTCAGCTGCTGCTTCTCAGCTGTGAGGGCTCCTCTGAGTGGTGTGACCCAGGAACGTGACCCCTGAAAGCAGGTGTGAGGCAGGCCTTTTCCTTCCTGTGTTTTGAAGGGCTCTGAGATCCAAGTTGTGAGCGAGACTCCTCTAATCTGGGGGACTTGGGGAAAGGAGAGAATATGAAATTCTCTGGCAAGGCCCTGTTTCCTGAGGGACTGGCCCCTAGATACCACTGTAATTAGGTTGATCGCTCATCCTGGTGATGTGGGAAAAGGTTGAGAGATAGAAGGGCAGGCAAAGAGACCAGGAAGTGTGCTTTTTTAGAATCATGGAAACTAGGAGATGCAGTACTTAATGCACAGCATTAAATTCATTGCAGAAAAACACATGTAAAACCAATCTAGTTTCTGAAAAGAGAAATGGTCTAATGGTCCTTTATCTAGAAGAGTCAAAGAAAATGCCTTCTGAAATCATAATAAACTTATAAGACACCTGGGAAAGTAATTTTAAAAGTATCACAAAACCATTTACGCAAACCTTGAAGATAAAGTGGGTGTCGGGTTTGCTTAAACTAGTAGGTTTGTTAAAGGACATAACCCTGGCAGGCTTATCTTCCCATGGTATTGATTGGCCTGGCAGATCAAAAATGAGTGGTGGGTGGCATGAAAAGTGGTGAATAAATTCACCTTAGCTGACTTTTAGATTTGCTCCTGTAAAATATTAATCAAAATATTAAGATATAGAGTCTAAAAGGTCTACTCTAAGACATGTATTATTTTAGCCATGTGTTGAGACATAAAATAGTCCCAAATTCTGAAGTTTCTTACCTTCAACTTTCTCCAAAATAAACTCCAGGAATTTGGAGGAAAAAAATGGAAATAAATACAAATATTTATATTTTAATGGCATTTATTAAGTGACTTAGATCACTTTATGATCTTTTGTGTTTAGGAACACAAGATGGGTTATGTATAATTAAGTTTGTTCACAAAATAAACAGATTTTCTAGTATTTAGTAGTTTAGGCAGCAGTCAGTCACAAATATGGTAATTTAATTTACTTTGAATATTTTCAGTTGTAGAGGAAGGTACATGCTGGATGTTAGGGAGGATGACATTTCTTATTTTGGATAGAATATAAACTAAGCAAAAATTTATATGAGCACTCACTCCTCTATAAATATCTGTTGAATGAATAATCCTGGACTATACAAGTCAATACTGAGGTGGAGAATTTGCTGAGGATACAATAAAAAAGATAGTTCAGCCATCTGATATTTGAGGGTCGGTCTGTCATGTGCCAAGAACTGGCCTAGGTGTGGGGTATGTGTCCTTTGCTTCCATGGAGCTTATATTCTAAAAGGAACATAATGTAGTAAGATGTTAGACAACAGAAGGCAAATGAACTGAGTTTATTCTACTCTGAGAAGAGAAGGCTAAGAAACTATTTATAATTGCCTTTCAAGTATTTTATCTTCACTTTGAAGATAAATACTACAAAAATCTCTATCCCAAAAACATGAAAACGTGGAGGAAATGGACAAATTCTTAGAAACACACTACCTCCCTAGGCTCAATCAGGAAGAAATAGAATTCCTAAATAGACGAATATCAAGCACCGAAATTGAAGCAGTAATAAAAAATCTTCTAACAAAAAAAAGTCCTGGACCAGATGGGTTCACACCTGAATTCTACCAAGCCTACAAAGAAGAACTGGTGCCTATACTGTAGAAATTATTCAAAAACATCCGGAAGGATGGAACCCTCCCAAACTCATTCTACGAAGGCAATATCACCTTGATACCAAAGCCAGGAAAGGACACAAAAAGAAAAGAAAACTACAGACCAATATCCCTTATGAATATAGATGCAAAAATTCTCAATAAAATCCTAGCAAACCGAATTCAAATGTACGTCAAAAAAAAAATTCATCATGATCAGGTGGACTTCATCCCCGAGATGCAGGGATGCTTCAACATACGTAAATCTATAAATGTAATTCACCATATAAATAAAAGCAAGAACAAAGATTATATGATCCTTTCAATAGATGCAGAAAAGGCTTTTGACAAAATCCAGCACCCTTGCATAGGTGGCTCATACTTCAAAATGATTAAAGCCATATACGATAAACCCACAGCCAATATCATACTGAATGGGGAAAAATTGAAAGCATTTGCCCTAAAAACTGGCACCAGACAAGGTTGCCCACTATCTCTGCTTCTATTCAACATAGTGCTGGAAGTCCTTGCCAGAGCAATCAGACAAGAGAGAGGAATCAGGAGTGTCCAAATGGGGGCAGAAGAGATCAAACTATCACTCTTTGCGGACGATATGATATTATATCTACAAAACCCCCAAGATTCAACCAAGAGACTACTGGAATTGATAAATGAATTCAGCAAAGTTTCAGGATACAAAATCAATGCACACAAATCAATAGCCTTCATATAAGCCAATTGCAGTCGAGCCGAGAAACAAATCAAAGACTCAATACCTTTCACAATAGCACCAAAGAAAATTAAATATTTAGGAACATATCTAACTAAGGAGGTCAAAGACCTATATAGAGAGAATTACAAAACACCGAGAAAAGAAATTGCGGAGGATGTAAACAGATGGAAAACCCTACCGTGCTCTTGGATAGGTAGAATCAACATTGTTAAAATGTTTTTGCTACCTATAGTGATTTACAGAATCAATGCAGTCCCTATCAAAATACCAACATCATTTTTTGCTGATCTAGAAAAAATAATTCTATGCTTTGTGTGGAACCAGAGAAGACACCATCTAGCCAAAGCAATCTTAAGCAAAAAGAACAAATTGGGAGGCATCAATCTACCAGACTTCAAACTATACTCCAAGGCCTTAGTAACCAAAACAGCATGGTACTGGCACAAGAACAGAGACATAGACCAATGGAACAGGACTGAGAACCCAGATATAAAATCATCCTCATACTGTCACCTGATCTTTGACAAAGTGGACAAAAACATACACTGGGGAAAAGAATCCATATTCAATAAATGGTGCTGGAAAAACTGGATAGCCACATGTAGAAGACTGAAACTAGATCCACACCTCTCACCTCTCACAAAAATCAACTTACGATGGATAACACATGAAGACGTGAAACCATAAGAATTCTAGAAGAAAATGTTGGAAAAACTCTTATGGACATTGGCCTAGGCAAAGAATTTATGAAGAAGACCCCCAAAGCAATCACAGCAGCAACAAAAATAAATACATGGGACCTGATCAAATTAAAAAGCTTCTGCACAGCCAAGGAAACTATCACTAGAGTGAACAGACAACCTACAGAATGGAACAAAATATTTGCATGCTACACATCTGATAAAGGGCTGATAACCAGAATCTATACAGAACTTAGGAAAATCAACAAGAAAAAATCAAACAACCCCATTAAAAAGCGGGCAAAGGACATGAACAGAAACTTTTCAAAAGAAGACAGAATAATGGCCAGCAAACATATAAAAAATTGCTCAACATCTCTAATCATCAGGAAAATGCAAATCAAAACCACAATGAGATATCACTTAACTCTAGTGAGATTTGCTTATGTCAAAAAGTCCCAAAACAACAAATGTTGGTGGGGATGCAGACAGATAGGAACACTCATACACTTCTGGTGGGACTGCAAATTCGTACAACCTCTATGGAAAGTGGTATGGAGATACCTCAAAGAACTAAAAGTAAAACTACCATTTGATCCAGCAATCCCACTACTGGGTATTTACCCAAAGGAAAAAAAGACATTCTATAATAAATACATCTGCACTCGCATGTTTATAGCAGCACAATTCACAATTGCAAAGATGTGGAAACAACCCAGGTGCCCATCAATACACGAGTGCATTAATAAAATGTGGTATATGTACTCAGCAACAAAAAACAACGGTGAATTAACACATCTGGTATTATCCTGGATGGAACTAGAGCCCATTCTTCAAAGCGAGGTATCACAAGAATGGAAAAACAAGCACCACTGGTACTCACCATCAAATTGGTACTAACTGATGAATACTTATGTCACACATGGCAATAATATTCATCAGGGGGCGGGCAGGCACGAGGTGGGTGGAGGGGATGGGAAAACTCTCACCGAATGGGTGTGGTGCGCACAGTTTGGGCAATGTCCACAATTGTAGCTGTGACTTGGGCAGTGCATAAGCAATATATATAACCAAAGTGTTGTACCCCCATAATATTCTGAAATAAAAGGAAAAAAATTTAAATAGTAAAATAAAATAAAAGAAAATATGGAATGTCAAAAAAAAAAAAAGATATTGTACTATGAGAGCCCTGGGCACTTGCCAGGTATAACTTGATCAACACCCACAGAATATAGAATCTCCAGATGTGTTACTTATGTTTTAGTTACATTGATTCAGACTTGTTTTTTAGAGAATTATTGTAAATCAATTTTGAAAACCTTGACTTGGAAGAATTATTCAGTTATCTGTTGCACCAGATATTAGAGAAAATGTTACAATGGGTCTCCTAGTCAACTGGTACATCATACACCTTGAAGTGAGGTCAGACTTTTTTGTTTTTTATTTATCATCTTCTTGGCTAGACCATCGCAAGACCCACTGTTTTGGGGATGAAAATAGGCTTTAAATTGCCATGTATGTTATGATCCTGAAGGAATAGCCTTTTTCCCATTTTTGGTGGTAAAGAGTCAGTTTTTCCCATGTTGTCAGTGAAAGGGACAGATCACTGCAGTAGATGCAAAGAAGAGATTTGAAGTTTCCCCCTTTACCTCCGTCCTGTTATATCACAGATAAAATGAAAGAGAAGTTATGAAACAAAGGTGCCAGGGAGAGTTCTTTTCTTCTTATTTATAATTCTCAGTACAGAGGGCAAATCTGCCCACCCCACCCCTCACTGGCCCCCAGTAACTACCCTATTGTTACTCTCTGAAAGTGAAGCCTCCTAGGCAGCTGAAGGGTATTCAGCTTAGAACCGCGTTTCTGATACCTTCTCCAGGGCACCTAGCCCTTGAGTTGCATGCCAAAGTGTCTAGACAAGGGGGCTTTGAAGAGCCTTTGGATAATGCCATGCATTCTTTTATATTTTCTTTGATAGTAGGACCACAACATTAAGCTTATTTTCAGAGTAGTTGTGTATTTTAGGTCTTCTCTCATCCCAAGTTCTTGGACAGTTGAAAATGTAATTTTAGTCTAGTTTGTCAGCCAAATAATCTGACCTAAAAGAAACTCTAAAAGCCTTCATCTCTGATCTGCTGCTGTTTTAAAAAGCTTACTGATTTGATCATCTCTTGAAAGTGAACTTTACAGTGGTGATACCTGTTCCATTTTCCTGTTTTCATAAAAAGAAACTAAAATTTACTGAGCACTTACTGTGTGCTGAAAGACTTTTTATAGCCCGTTCTCTCGTCTCAATTAATCTTCGTAACAGCCCTGTGTAGTAGGTCCTGTTATTATCCTCATTTATCAATAAGGTAATGGACACCAAGTAATTAAATCATTTGCTCAAAGTTCACATAGCTGATCAATGGTAGAGCCAGGATTCTTACATTGTTTAAAAAGCAGATTTGCCAAACGAAAACAAAAGGCATGGCATATCCTTCATTCCCATTTAGTGGATTTTTTTCTTCTCTTTTTTGTTCTTTAAATCTTTCTAATACTCTGGCTTGACGCTTTCCTCTTCAGTCATCACATCTTAACATCCTTCCTTCCCCTTGTCCCGGGATCGCCTGACTTCCTGCTGGGCAAGTCATTGCAGTTTCTTTTCTCCTTACCTCCTAGCTGTAATCTCAGGGAGCCTTTTTTTTTCCCCTGGTGAAGTAATCATTGTTAATTTATCTTCCTCCTTATAAAAATTCCTCAAGGGCAAGAAGGTGCATTCAGGTGCTGGTGTTTTCTGGGTGGGTGCCTATCGCTCTTGGGATGCATTTTCTTTAATCAGCAGGGGTCCATTCATCTGACAAATAGAGTTCAAGCAGTCTCATCAGAGGCCTCTGAATGTCTTCTTCAGGTTTTACTGACTTCCAGGGGCTGTGGGCATCTTCCTTTGCCTGCACAGGGAGATAACTCATTCTCAGTTATAACTGGTTTTCAGCATTTTCATTTTAAAGTTCTTAAGTTTCACATCTTTTGGGCTATCCTCCATGGAAGAGGCTGTGTAATGTAGAAAGTATTTCTCAAAGTGTGTCTGTGGAACCCTGGGGGTGGGTCTTTGAGACCTAAAAACTATCTTCACAATAATACTAAGGCATACACTCACCTTTTTCACTGTGTTGACGTTTGCACTGATGGTGCAAAAGCAATGACAGGTGGAAATGTGGGGTGCCTTCTCATGAATGAAGACAGTGGCACCAGACTGTGCTAGTGGTCAATTACTCACACATTCACAATTTTTTAAAAAGCCCTTTTCACTTAAGAATGTTCTAGTTGAAGCAGTACAAATGATTAATTATATCAAATTTCAAACCTTGAGTATATCTTTTTAATATCCTGCCTGAAGAAATGGGAAGTACATAAAGTGCTTCTACTGTGAACCGGGGAAAATCACTTGTGTTATTGAGTCGTGAGATAAATATTAAACTAACTGCTTTTTTCATGGAAAGCTATCTTTACTTGAAAGAACAACTGACAAACTGGTTATTCTGACTTGGGTATTTGGTAGATGTTTTCTCAAAAATGAATAAAGGGAACCTATTACTTCAAGAAAAACAACTAATTGCTGAGTTTGATAAAACTCAAGCTTTCAAGTGAAAATTGGATTTTGGAATTTTGGAAAACGTGTATCTGCCACTGTGAACTTGTGAACTTGACAGCTTTCCAGTACATAAAAGATTTTTCTGATGATCAAGATCTATGGTATATTAACAAGTGTGATTTTGTTGATAGTATATATGTTTCAATGTGTGGAAGATCTGCATAATTTAGTGAACAATTATTTTCCAAATGACCAATGTATGATGTTACAAAATCTTGCATGTGTTAGAAGAAAAATGCTGTGTTCAAAGTGAAAGATGGACCAATAGATTTAATGTAATAGAGTATAGAAGTGTATCCATGAAAAGGCCACTGATACGGTTTCATACTTCACATTGCAGTTACCTTGAAGCAGTTGCCACCTGTTGAGTTTTGGTGTGGTTTCAAAGCAGAATAGTCACAATTATCTGAAAAGGCTATTGAAACACTCTTCTGTTTGCCATCTGCATATTTGTATGAGGCCACATTTTCTTCGTCTACTTCAACGAAAAATCATATAGCAACAGTTTGAAAGCAGAAGCAGATAAGAGACTCTGGCTGTTTTTTATTAAGCCAGACATTAAAGAAATTTACAAAATTATGAAACAATACCAGTCTTCTCACTGCTTTTTGTGTTTTAGAAATGAGTTATTTTTAATAAAAATATTTTATGTAACATAATGGGTTTATTATTGTTATTTTTAAATGAATTAACATATACTTTAATGTTTCTCAGTTTTACTTTCCAACACATCAAATACTGATATATATAGCCTACATAAACAAAGCTCATTGGGTCCTCAATAATTTTGAAGTGTAAAGGGGTCTGAAACCAAAAAGTTTGATTGCTGTTGGTACAGTGGTAAAAGCCGTAGACTCTGGAGCCAGACTTGCTGGGCTTGAATCGTAGTTTTGCCCCTTACTAATTGTGTGACTTTAGTAAGTTATTCTCAATGCCTTAGTTTCCTCATCTGAAAAATGGGGATAATACTCATTGAGTTGCTATGTGAATTAAGCAAGTTGAGGTGAATTGCTCAGAACAGAACAGTGCCCTTCACATATAAAATTCTCAGCAGTGTTGGGTTACTTCTATTTACCTGTAGTTGTTTTGCCTCCAGAAAATTTTATTTTGCAGCATGTTTTCTGATATTCTCCTTCATCAGCATCATGGCTGACAATAAATTAGACAGAGTTTTGTAGTGAACTTTGTGAAATTGTACATGAAATTTGTGTGTGTGCATTCTCCTAGACCTAGGGAGAAGCTCTGTAGCTTTTGACAGATTCTTTTAAAGAGGTATCCATGACCCAAAACAGGAAGGCCAAAGAAGAGGAAGTGGTAAGTGTAGCCCCTAAACACAGTTCTAGATCCTGTGTGTGTGCTTTAAATGAACGTGGACACAGATATCCCAGCTCACCACCCATACTGCCTTGAGCCTGCCTGTGTCACTGCATTTCTGCCCTGTTTGGCAATTATCTGCTTTATATGTCTCTCTCTCTCGATAGACTGTCAGATCTGGGTCTCATATGTAGCACTATCTTGCAATGGCAGGTACTCAATGTCATATATCTTTGTGGAATGAAGGGACAAATGAATTAGTGAATAATGCTGCTTTTTTCTGCTAATCAAATTCACCGATCCATGATCCTTTGTAACTCATAGGAGTTATAAGGAATCCAAATACTATTACAAGTACCTAAGTGTTTTAAAATATCACTTAAATCCTGTGGAATGCTTTGGAGCAGTCAAAATTGAGTTTTCATGTCAGCCTTATAGCTGTGAGCTGTGTGACCCAGGGCATGCCATTCCTGTTTTTGTTTAGGTACAAAGGAGATAATGAAACCTAATTCTCAAGGATGTGAGGATTACCTGAGATAATGTTTATATCATGTCATGCTCGGTAATATTACTTTCTATGTCTTCCTTCCCTGTAATTAGATAGCTACTTGTCTTACATGGATTTTTTGGCTGTAGTTGGCCACCATAACCAACTAATGTGTAGTTCACATTAACTCACTTAAATCCTCATAATTCTATGAGGATTATCCCTCATTCTAAGCTGAGAATTTTTGAGTTTCAGATTTATCAAGCATTTATGGAGAGTATGCTAGGCATTTTCACAGGCTTTATCTCATCATGTTATTGAATTAGATTTTTTTTTTTTGGTATAATCACCTTGTTACTGTATCTTTGTAACAGTATTTTAGATGTAACTGAAATAGCCATATTTCCATACCTGGTCATTCAGGTTAGCAGTTATAAAATATAGGGCACTAAAATAATTGACTTCAAATCTGAATTTATTAAAAAGTAACAAATTACATGAAGGATTCTTCACTTTACTAAAGCAGTTAATGCAGGTTGGTTGGTTGGTTTAATTTTAGAAAGAGCTAAGTCTCCTTTACTTTTTCATCATTATTTGTATTTATTCAATCCAACACATTTTGTACTTAAAACGTGATTGATTTACAAAGTTTCAGTTTACCACAGCTTTTCAGGAGTGCATGTGTTTGTTGTATAAGAGCTTACATGGCATAGAAGTACAAGCTTCTGAAACCTGACTGCATTCAGATTGTCTATACTTGTGGTGAGGCCATTGTTGCAGGTCTGACACGGGGACTTGGAAGTGACACTTTTAACAACAAGCTCCATGAGTAGTTTTAACACACTGCAGATTTGGGTTCATTGTTAAAGTGGAAATGCCATCATGAAAATAATATGTGGCCAGATGGAAAAGATGAAAAAGGTTGGTTCCATCAATTGTCTTGGTGTTCTGGTGATTGGCAAGGAATATGCTGTTATTCCCCTAAGCTTTTATAAAAAATTACACAAATAAAATTGTTTTGGATCCTTCTCTGCCTCATACATGTAGGGAAGGAAACTTTCCCAGTTTGTGTTTCCCCTTTATCTACAAGCAAGAGCATTTTACTAAAACTCCCCTAATTTAAGTGTAAGAAATTAGGTAGGAAAAAAGGACTTAGAATTAGTCTGCATTATTGAGCGGTCTTTGCAGGGCAGAATGGTGTAGCAAAAAGAGCTTTGCTGATGGAGGGGCTGTGCTGCCGCCTAGTTTTGTGACTCTGGGCATTACTTAACCTCTGTGAGCCTCAGTATCTCTATTAACAAAATGAGAATAGGGTGGTGATTATTTAATAATATAACTTTTATAACATCCCTGCATTAATAGGCTGTCAGTAAATGGTACCTCCTACTGTTATTGGTTAAAGGGATCCTTTTATTACTAAAGGGATGTTTAGTTTCATGGGGAATATTGGTTGCTTTAAATCATGTAGTTCATTCATCAACCCATATTGACTTATGAGCTGGGTTGAGTGTGATTAGAAGCCTTGTACTTGCCTTTTGAGAGAGTCCCAGACCTTGTGAGATGCTGCTGCCTGACAGACATCCCAGTGTCACCCAGCTGCAACACACCCTATAGGACGAAGGGAATTGATGGAGCGGAGTTCTGACGCTCCTTCAGAGAGAAAGGAGCTGAGAGCTAATATCGGCATGTTTTATTTGGGTTATTTTAGCTTCTCGTGTTCCATTGTTCAAAAAAGTATTAAGTGCTTACTGTCTGCATACACATTCAAGCAGTGGAGCTTGTACATTAGTAATACTTTTTCCCTCAGTGGGAACATAATGTGTGCCAGAGCTGCCCAAAAGAATGCTTTTATGTCCTGAGATACTTACTGCTAGATAGGTATGAACAAATGGTTTGTGATTGAAGATTACTTAAATTTCAGTAATATTTATTAAAACTGATCTAAGGAAAAGAATATGTGGAGTCCAGGTACTTTTAGTCTTTTAGTTTTAGATATGTTAAACACCAAATATATCATCACAAAATGTGAATTGTAATGTTAATATGTATAATTTGAGTCAAGATATTTAAGCAGCCTTTGGGTTTTATGTTGAAATAAAAATTTTAAGAATTACTTTCTCTTTGTAGATAAAGTCCTTTTATTATGGATACTCTCACTGCATACTCACTGTGACTGTGTGTAGTAGGAAGGACTGGGAATATTCCTGTTTTATTTAATGGTAAGTGAGTGGAGAGATCTCCTGCCTCTGCTCCAGTGCCCAGACCTGTGAAGGAAGCCTGAGCAAAGGTTCCATTTAGGGCACAGTCCCACGGGCTCAGGGCTGCCTGCTGGGGTTGAGGAGGACGAGAAAGCGCCTTTCTCCAATATGTGAGTTTGTGCTCAAGAGACAAAATCCCTATGAGGTTGTTACTTCTAGCATCATGTACAAAGCCCTTCTGGAATTGGATCTTGTAATTAACCTGTTTTAGGGTTTTTTCCTCCCCGGTAGCTTTTACCTTCGTTTCTTGAGTATTCAAAAGAGCTAAGTTCTGTAGTACTAAGAATACATTTATAGCTAGTTATTTTGAAATGTATCTTTATATATATATGTATATATCAAGCTAATATATTTATTGAGTCCCCATTATGTACTAGAAACTTGTAGGTACTGTGAACATATGCAGATGATTCATTGATTCAATAAATATGTGTTGAGTACTTGCTGTGATCTTATTTCTGCTAGTGACTGGAGATACAAAGGTGAATAAGACATGGTCCCTGCTGTTTATAAGTTAAATGGGTGGAGGAAAAAAAATAAGCTAAATATGTAGGCAATTTAATACATTATGGCATCAGTATGCCTAGAATGTTGTGGGAGCACAGAGTGGCATACAGAAATTTGGGGGAGGAGGGGAAGATGACTTCCTGGAGGAAGTGGCACTAGAGTAGAGATTCAGAAGACTTTTCAATAGTCAGAATATGTATTTTAGCATTTATTATGTGCCAAAGTAAGAGTTTCATAGACTCATATGGGCAGAAAGGCCCTCCAGATGGAGAAACCTTGGAGAACTGCAATTATTTTTCTAGAGTTTGTACAAAGGATGGTTGGGGCAATATACATGAGTTACTATAATTCAAGGCAGGTAGTGCTAAGTCTGTAGTACTAAGATAAAACAAAATGCTGTGATAGAATGAGGGTCAGAACAATTAATTTTTTAAAAATATAAGTCTCTCTATCAGAGATTTTTGATTATAAGCAGCACAAAATGACTTTGGCCAACAAAAGAATTTATTGGAAACACGAGGTCTGTCCATAAAGTATCCAGCAGTGTAATATGAAAAATAGAGACATTTATTGAAGAAGATACAAGATATAAGAAACATTGTACATAGGACAGTGACACCTCAGTCCCTTTCAAAGTAGGCACCTTGGGACCTCACACAGTTCTCCCAGCATCTGTTAACCTGATCTGTACACATTCAGCATTCTCAGGTGTTCTGCTTGTTGCAGGCCTTCCAGAACGTGGATCACTTTCAACAAATTCTCAACCATCTTTGAAGTGTTTGTGTCACACTTTTATTTGCACTGCACTCATTGCATTGTCCCTGAAAGCCTTATGAATTATCCAAATACTTTCTGCAGAGGAATGTTCAAGCTTAATACAAAATTTGATGCAAATTCATTGCTCTACTTGCCCAGTCATTTTGAATGCAATGGCCACACAGTACACGTGCTCACTCAATGGCATCTAGCGCCCCACTGACTAGTACAGTGAAGTCATTATTGTTCACGCGTGCACATCCCAGTCCACTTTCCTTGGCTGCCAGGTTACATTGATGTCTCACTAACTGTTCTTGTTATATTACCAATGGCTGGATACTTTCTGGGCAGACCTCGTATATTGAGCAGCTCATAAACTGATGGGAAGGCTCAGAAAATGGGCAGGATCCTAGGCAAAGATACACTGGGAACACAGCCAGGGATGTGCTGCTTGTCTCTTAGGATGAGGTCACCATGGAGACCAGTGCTACTCCTGCTACTATGGATAATTTATCAACCCCTTTTTGTCTTTGTATCATTTCCTCAAGATTCAGTCAATATTCAGTTGACTGAGCCCAGGTCATCCTAGCTGCTGGAACAGGGAAGGGACCCTCTGACTTCTATAGTGGAAGGTAGAACCTGCCCCCAGGACTTACACAGTGCATTCAGTGTTCCCTAGCATTAAAAGTATTTACCTAGGTGATTGCCTAGCAGGAAAGGCATGTACTGGGTAGTTGCAAGTTAAACCACCTAATCTCTAATTTATTTTTCAGTTCTATAGTGTTACAAACATGATGTACTAATGCTTCTAACTTCTGTCTCCCCTGCCCCCCCCCCCAAATAAATAATGGATTCTGGGTATGCAGATGTAGCTTCATCCTCCTTATCCATAGCTAACTACACTGAACTCTATTCCTCAAAGAGATGAAACACTTTCATGACTCAGTCCTATGCTTTTGCTTTTCCCATGCTGGACTGATCTCCTCTCACTATCACCCTCTGCCCTCCTCCAGTTCAGCTCACGTGTCTCTCTCTCCTTGTCATTGCAGCTCCCTATCCCTTCCTTCAGTCAACAGGTACTGATGAATTACTCCTGGGCCTCCAAAGCATTATGTCCCTTTAAGAGAGCACTTACTCAGCAATGGTAATGAAATTTGGGTAGTTGCGTTCATGTTGGGCTCTGGAACCAAATCATAATATCCTAAGGCCGAGGACTGTCTTTCTCATTTCTTGGTATTTATAGCTCCTATTACTGTGTTCTCTTGAACTCAATTGTTACTTTAAAGGTTAAGCATATGTTCTACATTTTGGTTTACACTGATAATATCTCAGAGATATTTCCAAGTAGGCATTATAAAGTTAAACTTTAGACAAGTTTAAAGTTGCTCATCACACATCCCACTTTGAGAGAGTCTAAATTAAATAGCTATTTGTGTATTGATTTCACTTGCTTTCTAGAATAGATGGGTTGGTCCAGGGATTATAATTCAAGTTTAATGCCCATTTGGAAGACCATAGCATGTAGGAGTTGGGAATCTGGGAAACACCTCCTCCCAACCCTCCCACCCTAAATCTGGGGTTTCAAATAATGGTTCCTTGGGGAAAAGAGAGTGAGAAAACATATTCCAGTGTGTGCTTTTGGTTTAGTGGTGGAGATTCCTGTTTCCTTTTTTAAAATGTGTGTGTTTCATGCAGGTGGTAGAGGAGGGTATCATTGCCTGTCTATGCTTTACACAGGTCTTAGGTACCTGAATTGTGAATTGGCTAATAAAAATGAGCTGGCTTTTTTCACATGAGGGTTCATGAACAGACTAGCACTCATTTTTCAGGTATTGGTCATAGGCTTTCCAGTCCCCTTCTAAATATTGTTTCCAGGGCATCTATCTCCCTGAGCACAGTATTCCACTCCCTAGAGAAACCTCGAGTTCTGCCGGAATCAGAAGGCTTGATTGCTTACATTTAACTTTCAGGCTGCTGGCACACTCAGCAAATTCCTTAGCTCTTTGAAAGGAAAGGTGGAAGCCACAGAATTGTTTGTTGCTGTGGTTAAAATCTCTATTATAAAGTTATAGGAGGTTATTCTAATCTAGACAGTGAAATTGTTTTCAAATGCATTAGAAGGTTTTGGATTACATGTAGCTGGCAGAAAGTTGCACTTCGGTGACATAACACCCGGTAGTTCTTTTGCAGTTAGTGGTGTCTTTGAGGAATGGGTCTCTGACCTGCAGACCTCAAAGCACCAGTATCAGCTGCAAAGTAAGTGCTCCCTCCTCTTAGGGATCTGAAAGGTACAAGAATTATCTGGAACTTTCAGAGATTGGCTTTGGAGGGATCTTTGACCTTTTCTTTAAACTTTTACTTGGTAGTGAGACCATTCCAGAGAATAATGCCATGTTCTCACCATCGGTCAGCAAGTAGTAAGAGGGGATATATTTGTATACTGCATACTTGCAGAAATTAGCAAGTATACAGTGTGGTGTCTGCCTTCAAAGGGCTTATGTCTTTACCAGGGCAATGAACCAACCTAGTAGCTATATGAAAGCTACTATATTAAATACCAGGCAGTTGAAGTTCAAATGCCAAGTTTTGTGTGGTCAGATCGCAATTGTGGTGGCAGTTGAGGGAAGGGAGGCCAGTGTGTGTGTGTGTGTGGGCGCATTGTAGAGGAGGTAAACTGAAGAGGTACATTTACTGGGATGAACTTTAAAGTAGTTGGGGCTGCATGTGAAGCCAGAGGATGGCACTTGAAGAATGATGATGCCATGTTCATGGGATGCTGGGGTGCTGAGGGGACCAGCAAGGCTATGGACAGCTAAGGGGGGTAGAGCTGATTACAGATGCCTTGATAAATACACAAACTCCAGCCCTGCAGTTGTAGCCCAAATGGCTATGTGCAAGGGAGTGGCATGCTGGAAGTGGAATTTCAAGACAGAGGTTTCCCAGTGGTGTGTGTTGGATGGTAGTGGGGTGACAGTTTTCATATCCTCTAGGGTTTAAACCTAAAGGAGCCTTCTGAGCCTGTTATATTGGCCTGTGGACAGATGCAGGAGCTGATTGTTGGGAATTAGTGTTCCAGTGGCAGAAGCAGAGGAGCAGCTTACCAGGGTTCCTTGTTGTGCCTCTTGCCTCCCCAGACAACTCACTTCATTTTACCTTAATTCATTTTTCTTTCAACAATGAGACCTTTTGTTATTGCCACTATTGAGTAAGGAAAAAAAAATCTTGTTCAGGGTCATATTACCTAAAGGCCCTTGGACAGTTACAAAGAAAGTAAGGCTTACAACCTTACCTTCCCATCTTACCATGATGGGAAGAAAGTTTTCAGGGCTTCAGAAGCAAGCCCACAGCAGTCCCACTTAGATAGAAGCAAAGGAGTCTTCTGTTGACAGATGACATGGAGATTTTGTAAAGAAAAAGGAACCATACTTGGTGAAATGAGTCATAGTCGATATAAAACAGAAATGTAGAACACTTAAACTAGCATTTTAGAATTTCACTCTTGGTTGGGTGCAGCATCTCTAGATTTCTTCCAGGGTAGGGCCCTGGGGGCTGCATTTGCCCCTCCCCTGTGAGAAACTTCCTGGAGAGCTGACTTCTTCACTGACCTTGGCTTGTTTTCGATGGCTTTTGCCACCTTCCCCATGCAGACTAAAACTGTGTGAGTGGTAATCCTTAGACAAGGTTCTGATTTGAAAGAAGACAGTAACTGTAAGTTACCGACTAAGTCCGGAGGGCCTCGTATGGGAATAGTCTTTATGAAGCCCCTACAGGCATCTACACTGTACACGTTACACACTGTCGAGCCAGCAGAGTCCTTGACAGGCTGTGGACTCCCCTGAAAAGTGACACTGTTACTTATTAGCCTGGGCCCGAGCCAGGCCCTGCAGGGGCTGTCGGAGTGGTACTGGTGTCTGGGAGCCATCTGTGCTTTCTCACAGCTCTTGCTCCTGCGTATGAACAGCTAACGCAGCATCCCCCCCTCGTGCCATAGGTTTCCTTCCAATTCTTCATGTCAGATATCCTTGACTCTGTTGGTGAGGTCATGTGCCCTGCATTTTGTCTAAGAAAAGAGACTCAATGTGTGCTGTAGGAGTTCCCAATGAAGACAGTGAACTAAAGTAGGCGGGGAAGGAGTAAGTACACATGGGATGGGATGGGGCCTCTCTTAGATTTCTGCTGTATGGCCCAGAAATCCAGTGCAGACTTTGTGAAGCACAACGTGAGAAAACTAGCCGTTAAAGTGATTCCTTCAGGCTGTGTCTGTGCTGGGATAGCTCCCCGGGCTCTCTCTTAGCTTTAGTGGAGGGGATGGTACCTGGGCCTGTCTGCAGGATCCGTTCTTGTCATCTGCTCAGCTGTCCTGCCTTTCTTCAGCACCGAGGAGTGGAGGGCAGCGGTGGGAATGTGACTCAGTGAACGTGTGGGTCTCCAAGTGTGTGTGCAAAAGGCAGAAGTCTTAAGTGATCATTGACATGTAGTTGGGCATCCTGTCCTTCAGTCTGGGTGGGTGTGAGTGTGTATCCGTGTATATGTGAAGTGCTTCAGTTCTTTTATAACACTGAGGGAAAAATGGTGAAAGGTGGCATATCTTTGGTGTCCTCTGTGCTCAGGCCCCTCTTCAAGTACTGGCCTCTGTATGTAGTGTTCTGTGGGCAGGAGTTCTTGAACCTACCCTCAGATAAGGTGTGGAAAAGTAACTCAGACCAATGTTGTAATGACTGTGAATGGCTTAGTGTGGGGGTCCATACTGCACTCCATATTGAAAACATATATATACACACACACACACACACACACACACATCTTTTTAATATGCATATGCATTTACATATATGTTTATTTCTTAGTTGGGTCTCAATTTTTATTACCAGTTTGCTTGGTTATCATTTAAAATTTTTAGTCATGTGACTGGGTGGTATCACCCAAAGTTATAATATGTTGGCACATGCCGTTCCTGACTCAGTATCTATTTTAAGAAATCACAGCACTTTCTTTGATTGAAGCATATGGGCTCTCAACTCTTCTCTTATTCTAATTTGGTGGGAGGGGTGGAGGTGAAGGTACAGAAAGGTGTTTTGTGGTGTCTTTTTTTTTTTTTTTGCCTGTGTGTGCTGTTCTCCCTTTAGCTTAGTGAACCTTTGGCTGCACATTGGAATCGTTTGCAGAGCTTTATAAAATACAGATGCCTTGATCCTAACCCCAGAGGTTCTGATTGAATAGGTCTGGAGGCCTATTCTGGGTGAGTACTGGGATTTTAAAAATTTCCCAGGTGATTCTAGCGTGCAGTGAAGATTGCACCTTGCACCTCTCTAGTTCTCCACCATTTTCCACCTGCCTGAGAGTAGAAGGCACGTCAGGATTTGCCTTTGGATTGAGGCCACCTGTGATTCCTAATTTTAGCCCTAGACTTTTAGATTCATAGATATAGAGAATGAGGCCCAGAAAGGGGCTGAGTTTCTTTCAGGGTAGTCCTTGCAGTTTGGCCAAAAAGAGAAGGCTTGACTGGTCCTGTCTTATGCGCTGGAACTATAGTTCTAGACTGATCTACATACAACGTGTCATTCATATTCAGTTTATATTCATCTTTAAGGTGAGAGTCACAACCACATTTATTTTAAATTTACAGATAAATATTCTAGTTGTCAAAATCTTTTTTCTCTCAAGTCCCAACGTGCCTATGACACACGTGAGCACACATGCAAATACTATTTCATGTGTTGAGGTACATTCCCATCTTATTGCCTTTTAGTATAATTAATTAGTCACTTACTACTAGCTTTGGCCTTGTGGGAAGTGGGGAGGTAACAAACCTAGCAAGATATTTCAGATTACCCATTTGAAGAGATTTCTGAAAAACAGTATTTTTCTTCTAGTGCAGTTATCTTTGGGGCAAGGATTTTAATAAAAAGAAATATTGTATGACTCTTTCCCCAGAGTAAACTAAGTTACTTTTGCCAAAAAGAGCCTTAAAGTTGATGCCCATGCAGAGAAATCAGGGCAGAGAGGGAAAACAGCCTGGTCCCATCCTGCTGAATGTTCCCACGGATGTGGTATGTGCCGTATCAGTGTTATTGTGGTGGTATCTCATGTTCAGTGACTGAAGGACTGAATACAGTGTCATGTTTAATTGGAACAGGAAGCACACTCCGGTTTGTGTGCGAAGCAGATAAACTGGAGCTGAAAGGCCAGTGCTTGGCAGAAGACCAGAACCCATAGCCCCAGCTCCACACTGCAACATGAGACTCCAGGAGGCTTTGAGAGAGGTGGAGCACTCTGTCCCGCACTGGGACATTCTCTTGCTAACACATGGGCTGGCAAAATGACCACCCCTCTCTGTATCTTTTATATATTTTAGAGACAGCTGCTCTTCCCACTTTAGCTTTCCTTCTCTGGTCTCCCCACCTCCATCCTTTCTATCCCCACCTTGACCATCTGGATTTTGTGATGCGTTCAGACTTGTCTTTTGTTGGTGGTGCCTCTGCTGCCCTTGGAACCGGGTTGCGTGAGAACATTCGTGCCTTCTGTCAGCGTGTCTTGAAGATTGTTAGGTTGACCTCAGGGTCATGTTGGTGGGTGGCTGGACTTGTGATAATTCTGAATAGTAATTTAGGAATTTTATGAATCAAAAAGACAGAGCTCCCACTGCGAGTTGAAATGTGGGCAAATGCCTCGTGGGCTCTTGTGAGTCACACAGGAAGGAGGGGGGGCTTTGTTGGTGCTCATGTTCACTTTGCTTTCTTTCCCCCAGGTCCCCCTCCTGTTTGTTATAGCCCGGGTAGTCCCAGCCAGATTCTAGAAGATCCCAACTACTTTCCCCCAGACTTTCGTCTCTATTCTGGGAAGCATGAGGCATCTGCTTTGACAGTGGAGGCAAATAGTAGCATCAGGGAAAAAGTTGGTAAGTCCTTTTACTGGCACTTGTGTTGGAAAAGCAAAATGATCTTATACTTCTCATTTTTAGGTCTTTTGCATAATTCGTATTTTTCTTTATTCTCGAATATTGTTTTAAAAATCAGCATATTGGATTATTGGTGGTTTCTTTGTTGATAGGTGCCTTATTTTTAATTATGTTGTGCTATGGTGTTAATAGACTATTTTACTCTAATATGTGGCCCTCTCTCAGAGAGTCATACCTAAGTATGTAGGAACTTCCGAATTATACCATTTTCCCCCTAATTTTTCTCTAATTCCTAAATGCTTTTTTGTACCCTTTCTCAGAATCTTTCATTTCCTTTTTCCTTCTCTGCTTTTATTTTTATCTCTTTTGGCAAATAATTCAGGAGTTCAGAAGAAATAATTCAAAACTAAAGTAGGGAAGGAACTGTCTCCTTTGTAAAAACTTTCTATCTATTTTTGAGGGCTTTTGGGACTGGTGAAACTATGAGGTTATCTTTAAAACCACTTTAGGGAAGGATGTCATGGTTCTTGCCAAATGTGCTTATAACTCATTTTTCTCTTACTTCAGTGAAAAAGGAATTCAGTAATTTTCATGCTTGTTGAGATCTGTTCCTTTATTATTCATCCAAATAAATAATTTGCCTTTGGAAATATATTTTATTTGAATTTTTATTCAAGTATTATTTAAAAATTTTTATTCTTATTTGAATGTGCTTGTTCCATTAAGCTTTTCAGATCAGTTACCCTTAGAGTAAGGACTATGTCCTCTTTACTCTCGTAACCCCAGCACCTATCCCAGTGCCTGAAATACAGTAGGTTTGCAGTAAATATTTGTAGAGGGAATAAGTTGACCAGTCCACAGTCCAACCCACATTGATCTCTCTCTCCTTGGGTTGTTCATTGTTTATTACAGTTATTTGGCAATTCATCTTCTGTGGACTTTTAATAATCTGTTTTTATTGTTTAAAACTTTTTATTGTTGGACTTCGGTTTATATCTCGGTTATAGTATATGTTCTCTGAAGTTAAAGGATAAGTGTGAATTTACTTCACATGTGTTCCTATGAGGTAGCTATGAACTCTCTCCATTTTTCAGAGGAGTGAGGTTCAGAGATGCCACAGAGGCGAGATTTTGGGGGTTGGGGGTGGCAGGGAGATCCATATGATCAAAGTTGAGCTTCAGGATCCAGTCTGTACATTTTTTAAATGTCCTCAGCAATCATGTCCTGAATGCTTTCTGTGTATCAGGGCAGGATTCTAGCCACTGGGGAGACAGCACATGGGTACAACAGACAAAACTCTGGCCCCTGGAGCTGAATCTAGTAGAGGAAGACAGGTAATCAATCCAGTATGGATTGAAAGGACAAAAGGCCAGAGGCAAGAGATATTGGGAGGCAGTTCGGGACATGTAAGCAGCTGGTAAGGAGAACCGGACCCTGGGGAGTGGCTGAGGGTGCGGGAGAAGGGACTGGATGGGGAGTGTGTTGGCGTAGAAACTAGGGCTTGGATCCAATTTTTAACTATCATAAATGTGAAATTTCTTAATGAAAATTAGGGGACCAACACAGAGTTGCAGTATTTTGCTATTGTAAGGACACTAAAAATGTCATCTGCTGTTATACCTTTTTTCATATTTTAGTATCAAAAAAGTAAGAGGGATGTAATCCTTGACAGTCCTTGCCCAAAAAAGACAGTAGTAAACGTCTAATGGCATGTGTCTGTGTATATACACATGTGGATGTGTTAATATACATACACATATATATCTTATAAGCATATCACATCACCTTCGTTTTTCTCATTTCACTGTGGATCAGAAAAACTAGCTTAGCAGTTGATTAAATGTGGGGAGCGAAGGAGAGAAAAGGTCAAAAGTGAATATGAAATTTCTATCTGGATGACTCATGTGATGAGGATGCCATTTATAGAGAAAAAAATATGTACTTGGGGAAGAAAGACTTTTTTTGGAAAATGATGTACTCCTATGTGTATATAAAACCTCAGAGCATCATTGTATGAAACTGTATACCTGAAGGCTGCCTAGAGATGATCTAGTCCAGCTCCCTCAATTTACAGTTGAGGATATTGAGGCTCAGAGAGAGTAAGTGATTTGTGCAAGGTCATGCTGGTAGTAAGTGGCAGAATTTTTACTCTCATGATGCTATGTAATATCCTTAATGCACTACTTAATATACTATTGTAAAATGGGCTAAGTGTTATGTTTCATGAAGCTCATGTAGGTACTCTTTTACTTTTAAATGTCTGAGCCCCTGTTACTTGCAGGCATTGGGCTGTGTGGTGGGGAGACCCAGATGAGAAGACATGATCCTTGACTTTAAGGAGTTTCAAGTCCTGTGTACATAAGTAATTGCCATCTACTGTGCTAATTGCTCCAGTAGAGATATATACAAATGAAGTGGGGACATTGGAGAAGGAGGGCTCAAGCCTGCTGGGCTACAACAGGAAAGGCTTTACTCAGAAGGTAGCTCTGGAGCTATGACTTGAAGCATGTCTAAGAATTTGCCAAGAGACATGGTGAGATGCATCTTTCTAGGCAGAGGGAAGAATGCAAGCAAAGGCCTAGGGGCTGGAGAGAGCTAGCATGTCTTGGAAACTGTATGTACTTAGAGCTTAAACTCCAAGGGGTTGCCAGTGGGGGCTGTGGGCGGCATGAAATGTTGCTGGACAGGTAGGCAGTACCTGCTACACCATGTGTTAGAATGTCAGTTTTATCCTGTAATTGATCATTGAGGAATTGTGTACAGAACAGTGACGTGACATGATTAGATTTTGCTCTTGGAACAATCTTTCAAGGTAGTGTGGAAGACAGCTTGGGGTCTGAGGGGTGGGTTTAGAAGTGGGAATGGGACTAGAGTCAGGGAAATCGATAAGGAGGCTGTTGGAATGACCTGGGTATGAGACGCCGAGGCCTTGTAACATTGTGGAATTAAAACAGATTTGGTGTCAGATCATGGCTGTGCCTCTTCTTCCTCTGTGGCCTCTGTGATATACCTTCTCTGAACTTCTCTCCCATCTGTAAATTGGGGGAATTAATATCTGCCTCTTAGGATTGTATGTGAAATAAATGAAATAACACCTGGAGATAATTCAGTATAATACCTGGCACATCTATATACACATTTAAGGGATTCTTGTGGTTGTATATGTGATTATTAATGAGGAACTTGGAGATTGGCACAGGAATAATGAAGAGGGTTGGCAGAGATGTTGGGAAGGTAGAACTGACAGGCAGCAACTGACTGGATGTTAGGGGTAAGGGAGAGGAAGGAATTTTGGAAAACTTCCAGGTCTCTGGCTTGACAGAAAGTAGACGAGGTAGGGGATACCGGCATTGGGATCAGTGAGTAAGCACTGGGGGCAAGGAAGATATGTTGAGCTAGAAGGACTCAGGGGTCATCAGCTGGTAGTTGTAGATATGTGGGCCATGAGTCAGTAGTTGAAGATGAGGGTGGGTGTGGTGGTGCAGAGACATTCTGTTGCATGGGGGTGGAAGAGCACGCAGGACAGAGCTATGGGAAACACCAGGATTTAAGGGGTAGGTGGAGAGAAGGGAGCCAGAGAAGGAGTGTACAGAGAGACCGGAGCCAGAACCAGGAGGAGGGGTGACCTGGAAGCTGAAGTAGGACAGCATTTCAAGAAAAGGGTGAGTAGCTATGTCAGTTGCTTCAGAAAGGTTAGGTATGTAACATGAGAGCTGGAAAATTCTCATTGGATTGGTTACTGACCAGAGCAGTGGGGAGGGCAGTGGACAGAGTGTTTGGGAAGCAGAGACAGCAAGTGGAGGGTGCTTACAGAAGACAACTGGGAGAGAAGGAAAGGAGAGATACAGGGTGGCAGTTAGAGGTATATGGGAGGGCCAAGAAAAGGTGGTTTCCTTTTCTTTGATTTTGGTTTTCACCTGTATTTTTTTTTAAGATGGGAAACACTTGGGTATGTTTATGTGATGCAGAAAAGGGACCAATGGAGAGAGTAGAGGAAAGGCAGGGGTTGAAGGCTGCAGCAAAGTTTAGGAGGTAGCAGGAGGAGAGGGAGTGGGAGTGGTAGAGTCACTGAGTTGGAGAAACACGTCCAGGAGACGTTGCCTGGTCAGTAGAGGTGATGGTGTATTTGGAGTCTTGTCTTTAAATGCTACTGTAGTTAGAAGGTTAATCGTCCGCTACATACTCGCAGACATATATCTCCTGTGGAACAGCCTAATAGCTCTTTCCCTATGTTTATCTTTTAGCTGAGGATCCTCTTCGTAACTTCCACTCCCCAAATTTCCTGAGGATCTCAGAGGTGGCAATGAGAGGTTCCGAGGATGCAGCAGCTGGAACAGTATTGCAGCGGCTGATCCAGGAACAATTGCGCTATGGCACCCCGACCGAGAACATGAACTTGCTGGCCATTCAGCACCAGGCCACAGGGAGCGCGGGACCAGCCCACCCTACAAACAGCTTTTCTTCCACGGAAAACCTCACTCAAGAAGACCCACAAATGGTCTACCAGTCGGCACGCCAGGAACCGCAGGGTCAAGAACACCAGGTGGACAATACGGTGATGGAGAAACAGGTCCGGTCCACACAGCCTCAGCAGAACAATGAGGAACTGCCCACTTACGAGGAGGCTAAAGCCCAGTCACAGTTTTTCAGGGGGCAGCAGCAGCAGCAGCAGGGGGCGGTGGGCCACGGTTACTACATGGCTGGGGGCAGCAGTCAGAAGTCCCAGACTGAGGGGAGGCCCACGGTGAACCGTGCCAACAGTGGACAGGTGCACAAGGACGAGGCACTGAAAGAACTGAAGCAGGGCCACGTACGCTCGCTCAGTGAGAGGATCATGCAGCTGTCGCTGGAGAGGAACGGTGCTAAGCAACACCTCCCTGGCTCGGGGAATGGGAAGGGCTTCAAAGCGGGAGGTGGACCCTCCCCAGCCCAGCCTGCAGGTAAAGTGCTGGACCCTCGAGGTCCTCCACCTGAGTACCCCTTCAAGACCAAGCAAATGGTGTCCCCAGTCAGCAAGACCCAGGAGCATGGACTTTTCTACAGTGACCAGCACCCTGGTCTGCTTCATGAGATGGTCAAGCCTTACCCTGCTCCCCAGCCTGCGAGAACAGAAGTGGCTGTCCTGCGGTACCAGCCACCCCCAGAGTATGGGGTAACGAGGTGATTATCAGGCCTAGAGGTTTAATTTGGCTTTTCAGAATTCAGCAGTCATGTTATTAGCACTTATTATTTTTAGGGCATGTTAGGTTTTTGTCATCAGGTTTCTTTTTTCTTGTGGGTAATATTTAATAAGCCACTTTTGGAAGCCAAAACATGTAGGGTGAAACAGAGTAAAGGGCAACTGGGGATTTTCTCCAAACGTAACAGAGGTAGGGGAGGAACCTCAGTTGTTAGCCGTCCTTGGGAGCTCTGCCTAGTGGCCTGGCAAAGTAGCAATTTTCCTCTGGCTTTGTGGAGAGCGTCCAAACTCCTGGAACATATTATTACCAAGGGGTTTTATAGTCTTTTTCACTGTAGATTTTAAAGGAAAATGTAGTCTGAATGCTAGGACTGTAGAAATCACATAGTCGCACCCCTCATTCAACAGATGAGCAACTGAAGCCTGAGAGATTAATAAATTTCCATAGTACACAAGTCTGAGGCAGCAGGGGGCTAGACAAGTATCCTGATCATCAAAGTCTTTCACTCCCTTGCCCTAATTCCCCTTACAGCCTTCAAATGTATTCTTCTGGCTGATTGATGGATCCAGCAGCATTTACTGAGTATATACTACACTCTGCAACCCTGTTCCAGGTGCAGAGATAAAGATATAATCCTTGCCCTCAAGGACCTTATAGCGTTGTCTCAGGGGAAACCAGCAAGTGAACAGATCACTACCGTTCAACGTGCCGTCTTAGGATAGAAGTGTGCAGAGTGCTAGGGAAACAGACAGGAGGGCATGATTCACAGCTGGAGGGATTGGGGAGAGCTTCCCAGAGAAGGTAACATTTGAGTTGGGTCTTGTAGGACAAGAGTTGTGGGTAGAGATGAAGTAGCAGAATGTACTGTGCAGAGGGAAGGCCGTTTCTCAGACAGAACAGCCATGAAGGCTTGTCTGGAACGATGCAGTGATGCAGAGCACTGGTGTACCAGGGTGTACTGGGAAGTGGCAGAAGGTGTGTTTGCAGAGGGAGGTTGAGACCAGTTGGTGAAGGTCTCTGAGTGCCATACTAAGGAGCTCAAGAATGTATCCATAAGCAACTGGGAAAGGCGGTGTTTTTGGGTGGGGACTGAATGTTGACATCTAATGACTGACTTCAATGGCAGCTTATGATGAACTCAAGGAAAGAGAGATGGAGGCCTTGAGGACTGCAGGGACACTCTCACTAGTCCAGATGAGAATCAGTGAAGCTTGGGCAGCAAGAATCAAGGAGCATTATACGTTTAGAGAGGCAGGGAGATAGAATTGACAGGATTTAGTGATTGGTTAGATATGGAAGTTGAGGAACAGGGCAGCTAAAAATAAGGCAATTAAAAATCAAACCCTCAGGAGAGAAGTTGGGTCTGAAGACCACACTTTGGGAGTCACCAGTTTAGATGCTGCTGACCTTGTGCAAGGGGATCAGGGAGCATAAGCAGAGAAGACAAGTGGCCACTGCCTATTATTGGATATGTCATTCTCATGAAGGGCTTTATTTATATGTTTCTAAATTGAATGAGCTAGGGTTTTCCCCATGTGACCCCAGTGGCTCTGTGTAGGACATACCTTGGCTGTACATCTTCTGAAAAGGGAGTGATGGGGGCTTGGCAGAGGGAGAGCTGACTGATCTGCCACTGACTGCCCAGTGGGTGACACATTTCCCCACATTAGACTGGGGGTGCCAGCTCTGAAGCAGCATAACCAACTGTTAGACCTCAGCCAGGCAGTAGAACTCATTCTTTCTGAAGTTGGCATAATCTGACTGTACTGGGAGGCCCTGGGGACTCTTTTTCTTCCCCTGTTATAGTTTCTAATGTCAAAGGAGAAATTTTAACTCAAAAGCTATCGGATCTCTGGTATTTACATCATATTCATTTATTGCAGCTGTTTAAAATAACTCATGATGTTATTTCAGAATTGTACCAGAGTTTGGTTTATGGTATTTCACTTTTTCCTTAACTCAGCCTCTAGAGCTTGATAGAGGGGAAAGTATCCCCAAGTGAAGTCTCCGTCCTCTTTTTTGCTTTACTGTTTGTGAAACGGGAATGAATACAGTGGATCTCTTTGCCTTTTGTCACTTGGCAATAGGTGTGATATAGGTGGGAGAAATTGTCAGGGGAGGAGGGGGGCACTTTTTGGAGGTCTCCCCAGTTATTTGTGGAAAGTGTCACTTGTCTCAAAGTTATGACATTAGAAAAAAGAAGAAATGTGTGAGGGATTTGAGCTGACTGCCGGGTTTGGCAGCAAGGTTGACGTGACACACCAAATGTCTCAGGAGACGTAACAGACAGGCCGTTGAGGCTGGGCTGCAGCGCCACAAGGCCCCTTTGTGAGCCCGGCCATGGCTAGCCAGCATGGCTCCAGCAGTGCAGCCCTTGGCTAACTGGGTAAACAATGTTGCATCCACACCAGCCCTACTTCAGACACATGTACGCGGCCTGAACTCCAAGGGTTGGACTTGAAACTCCACAGTGTGTGATGTTCAACTTACCTGTGACCCAGGAGACAAGCAGGGCTCCTTTTAATTTCACTGACGTGTCCCACTGTGCTTAAAGGTTTATCTGTTTGTCATTGGCAGGGATGGCTTAGGAAGCTGCAGGCTGTCAGGTACAGACAGACCATCACGTAGACTCCTGGGCTAGAAGGAGAGACCTCTGACTGAGATCGCAGAGTCCGTCTCCCTGGCTGGTGCTGCACACATGGGCTTAGTATGTAATGAATGCTCAGTGGTTTGGTCCAATCTGTGACACCGTTGAGACTTCACTCCTTTTTGCCTAGTGAAAGAAAGGTCCAAAGAGACAAGTGACAGAACCTATGAGAAAAATAAGAATTGGGATTTCTTGCCATCATTCCTGACTCACCGTAGCTTACAAATTCTCTCACCTGCTCTGATGTGCTAAAGATGGAGATGTCTAGTAGGTGACTGTAAAGCACTTCAGGCTCCTATCATGGGAACTCCCTTGGAGAGGCCCTAGCCAAGGCCTGGTTTCCTTGCACCACCTTGGTGCATGTCACGGACGGGCTCCTATGGCTGGTGGGGACAGGGGTCTGCAGGGTACATGTGTTGGCCAGGGATGAAGGCTCTAGTTTTCTTCTTGCTCCACTTTACTTTTTCCTCAGCCTGAAAGTGGAAATGGAAAGGAATAAGGCCACGATGGGAATTAGGTTGTTACTACGGAGAATTCCCCCACCCCTAAAAAGCAAGCATTTGGGTATTAATTCTGCCTCACTTTGAGGCAACAGAGCACTTCCAGAAGTAGTGACTTGGCATGCAGTCTGCACTAATGGAATTGAATGCGTGAAGGAATATTGGTGGATGGTCTGATTTTTAACAAAGCAGTTTGGAGTAAATTAGTCAAGATGCGTATTTGTTTTCCAAAGAAATTTGTCCATATTTCAAAGATTGGGAAACTAGAGATGCTAAAAAAATTACTTACTATATCCTACTTTTCTAATATGACCACTAACATTTTTCCTGTACAAATTAATTGTTTCACATTATAATCATAAATTATATTCAGTTTAGCATTTTAGCTTTTTTAGATAGCATTGAATCACAAGCTTTTTTCCACACCCCTTTGTTATTTTCATAACCAACCTTTTTATTGCTGTATAATACTTCAGAAAGTATATAAATTATACTGGTTTCTCTATAAATAATGTAGTGATGAACACCATCATGCATATCAAATTTTTCATATTTTGGCTTATTTCTTTAGGAATCATTATTTAGGAATGAAATTATTGGGTAAATTACAGTGAACATTTAATGGTTTCTGATACGAGATAGCTTTTAAAAAATATTACAGTGCCTGTTTTACTGCACTTTGACCAACATTAGTCACTACAATTACAAAAATTTTGCTAATTCAATAGGCAAATAGTGTTAACTTCCTGTTTTAGTTTGCACTTACTAGCTAGCTTAGTTTTTTTGCGGGGGGTATATGTTTTACTAGTTAGATTTATTTGATCTCGAAAATTGGCTCTTCATGTCTTTTGTTCAAATGATTGATATATTTTAATGGATTCAGCATAAAATAACCTGCTTTCCCCCAACATTTGCTCTGATTTTCCATTTTCCAGAACTCTGTTCCACCCTTAGCAGGTGACAGTGGAGCAGTGGGGGTGTAGTGGTAGTAGCAGTGGGACTGAACCTTCACCAAGTCCTTTCTGTGGGCCAGGCACTTTGTATGCGTTATTTTCCTTAATCTTTACAACAATTCTAAGGGGTGGGTACGACGAATATCCCCATTTTTACGTATGATGAAAACCTAGGCTTAAAGAGAGAGGTTAAAGTAACTTGGTCATGGCCAGCAGCTTGGAAGCACAACACCCAGGGTTCAAACCTGGATCTCTTTTTTGCATGCTGTCCCTCTCATGACTGTAAACACTTGGCCACTGTACATTGCAGTAGAGGCACAGATTTAAGTTTTTACTTGGTGAATTTCTAATCAGATTTATAGAATATATCACATGTTATGTCCAGCCTGTGCTCTGCTTACCTACGTTTTTCTCTGGAGGACCAGAATTGTGATTAAGTATTCCAGACTCTAGGAGGAAAGCCCTCTGGATGTACCTTTTTCTCTGGATATCCTGGAAGACTATAGAAGCAAACTTAACCTTGGTGACAGCTCTGGAGCATGGGCTTTAGTTTGTCTTTTGGTTTGCTTTCATTTGAAGGTGAGGACTGCGGGGAGGGTGTGTGTTTTCTTTAGACATTTTTAGCAGAACGTTTTAGTTGCAGAAGATGATAAATACGAATTTAAGGCTATTTTGCGTGTTCATCTTGGGAAAAGACTAAGAATGACTCGTGTCGATGAGTCTCTGAGCCTGTGCATTCCCTTTTTGGCCCTTTGTCTTGGCTCGGTCTTGTATGTTCAGCAGTGGGGTTTGATTTACTAGTTCCTTAAAAGCAGAGAGAAGAGTGGTAACTGTTAATTACTTGTTCATCTGTGAATATATTAATTTGATTTTTGGTGTATAGATACACTTTTATACTTTATAAAAGCATGAAATGGCAATGTTTGCCCCAGCCCTTCTGTCCAAGCCTGATAAATACGTCTTATAAGATGATGTCATGGAGCTGTGGATTTCTCTCCAAGAGCAGGCTTCTCACCTTTTGTCACAGGCCAGTCATCGGCACCACCTTCCTTCTTATCAGGGCAGGGGACTTGCAGGGTCCTGCATTAATTGAGGGAACCTGTGGTATGACCTGTTCCCAAAATCACTATGCATTATGCATTTTCTCCCATAAAACCCCCTGATTTTGTTTTATTTAGGATAGAGTCAAAGATACTGACATTCTCTGGGAACATGCTAACTGACAGTGCAGGGAGGAGGGATTGCCCAAAAACACATGTGGCAAATTAAAGATAACAATGCCCTTGAAGGAACCCACGTCAGCCCTGCAGTGCAGCTAGAGTGCAGTTTACAACATGAACCAGCATGAAGATATGTGCTCAAGAGCAGGTCTTCATCCTGGTGGCCTCTGTGTTTGGAATGTGCTGTATGACAAGAAAGAAGGTTTGGTGGTCCCATCTTACTTTGACTTGGAAATGGCTGGAGGAGGGAGGAGAATTTTGGGAGTAAGTGTATGTTTCCAAAACGGGGAATTATGATTTGTAATTTATACAGTTGTGAAAATGAATTGCTTTGTGGAATCAAAAGGTAAGCCAAACCCAGGGCTGTTGGATTAAAAACTATGCATTGCACTTAACAAAAATGAGGCCACAGAGCTTTATTTAAATGCCACCAGCTAAACATGTGTTTAAAATACCGGCATTGGAACTCAGGAGTTTCTACAGTTTTTAGGCTGAATTATGACTGGTTGAACCACGTAAAATGCCGTGTGTGTTCTGAGAAACATCTCTGCAGCATGGGAATTTCAAGAAGCTAGGGTCAAGTTCAGGTTACTTTCTTAGGAAACCTAACACAATTCCAGCTGTAGTGCATTAAATGAGTGACTTCTCTAAACGGGAGGATTATCTATATCAACCCTGCATAGCAATGGTTTTGATCTTAGTTTATCCAAGAGTTGAGTCTTAATTTGAACATTTATGAGACTTATGGTACCTGCATGACCAAAGTGGTCCAGATGGGGAATTCCATCGGTTTGGGAAAAGAAGATTCGAGGGGGTTTGAGTTCTGGCTGTTCCATCTTGTAGCAGATTTGCATACATTCTCAGAGCCTCAGTTTCCTTATCTGCAACCTGTTATGGCTGATTTTTCCAAAACTGATTTTCTTCTTTACATAAATAAAACATGTTCATTGTACAAAATTTAGAAATATAGGTAACTCCCACTCTACCTCACCCCAAAAAAGACAGAAAATAGAAATTACCTTCCCATTGTTAAACACTCTGTTGTTCACTATGTTGCTTTGAGGATCAGAAAATTATGAGAAAATACTGTAAGTTGCAAAGCTTTGTATAAATATGAAACATTTTTACTGAATGAGAAGTATTCAAATTTGAACCTTTTCACAGCCAAGAAGCCCTTTATTATTTCATCTCACTTAAAATTTTATTTTGTTTACTTTTTTCTGATTATTAAAAATAACAATGCTTATTTTTAAAATTTATGTTTTCTATTTTTCTATTATGTACATGTATTACTTAGATAATGAATTTTTTTAAATAACCAGGCATGTTCACATACAAAACGTATAAAGAACAGAAAAGTATGAAGAAAAGAAAAAACATCCATAGTCCCATCACTGGCAGACAGTCAGCCTGCACTTATGTAATAGTTCCTTCCAGTCTTCTTTCTATGCGTTGTTTTTACACAGAGGAAATCCTAATATGTATCATAGCTTGAGAAATTAAAAAGAAATCTTCCCGTAGGAGCTCAATAAAAGCTTGTTGAACTGAATTGTTAATATTGATAAACTGAAAAAAATTGTTGTGATTTTTATTTCTCTGTTAACAAGTTTGCACTAAAAAATGTGTATTTAGTCCCTTTCATTTCCCCTTTTGTGAATTACTTGACCACATCCTTCATCTGTTTGCCTATTGATTTTTCTTTTCTTGTCATGTTTTCAAAATTTTTGTCAAACAAACCATTTTTATTAAATATTAGCATGATGGCCTAGTTGTAGATTAACATAGAGTTTAATATATTGAATATAGCTTGCTGTTCACCATGAAGGATCTGGGAACCACAGAGTGGGAACAGCTGGTCTGTTTGCTTGCACTGCTCCGATGCTCACTGAATTCCGGAATTGGTTTTCCAAAATGAGGCCCTTTGTACATGTGCTGTGGTCCAGAGCAGCACTGTCCAATAGAAATATAATATGAGCCACATGTCTAATTTAAAAATTTTTACTCACCACATTTTAAAAAGTTAAAAGAAACAGATGAAATTAATCTTAAAGCCTATTTCAGTTAACCCATTTTAAAACATTTTAAAAACGTATTTTAGTTAACCCATTACCAAAATATTATCATTTCAACAGGTAATCAATATAAAAACTATTAATGAGATATTTACATTTATTGTACTAGGTCTTCAAATTCTGATGTCTTGCATCGCAGTTTGGACTAGTCACGTTTCAAGTGCACAACAGCCACACGTGGCGAGTGGCTATTGTTTTGGACAGCGTAGGACTAGAAGCTGCGCTCCAGTTCTGCGTTGCATTGCATGCCGGAGTGTGCTGTGGTTCCTCTCTGAGGCTTTAGGAACAGGGACTGTGATTCTTACCACATAGTTCTGAACAGCAAGGGAGACCCAAGGGTGGTGCTTCTTGCCTTTCTTCTAACACCCATTAGCAATGTGTGGTGATAACAGAGGCCAACAGTTATTAAGTGCTTTCCTGAAGATAGACACTAAACATATCCACTCATTTAATTCTCACAACAGCTCTGTAGGACGGTACTGTTATTATCATTGTTTAAAGGTGAGGAAGAGGTTAAAAACCTGTCCAGGGTTACATGGCTAAAGAAGCAGAACTGGAATTCAACCCTAAGGCAAAAAAAAGAGGCCCCATGTTAAGGAATATGGGCAGGCACCCTGGTGAGGTAGGAGTATGGTGGGCTTAAGGCCCATTTTTTGCTTTGTATATAGACTGTGAGATCTGTGGTTTATCATGTGTGTCCTCTGAGCCTTAATTTGCATATTTATAAAATAGGATAATACTATATATGGAATGAGAGCAGTGAACACCCAAGCTTGTGAGAATTAAATGACACAGTGGATGTAAATTGTTATTTATTCAAGGCACATTTATTTATAGGTGTAATATAAAAACATAAGTTTAAGTAAGTTTATTTATGAAGGTTTATTGTATACCGAGGAGCAAATGGACTGTTGATTGGATATCACTAATGACCTTGTTTCCCCAATCCAAATAACATTATTACTCCAGTTTGAGCTACACTCTGTGACCCCAAATACATGAGAAGGGCAGTGGCATAGAACTATGTTATTATATTGGCAATTTCATGATTTGAGAGTCTACCTGTGTATCCAGAACAAATCTAAATGCCAGAGATCTCTTCCTTAATACAATGTTGAAGGTTTACCCATTCTTCGAAAATCCATCAAGGAAATATGGTCTTACCCTTGAGCTTAGGTACTAAATCCAATGGGTAAAAATTTACTGGGTGACAGCTCATTATAAGTCACAATTTTCTATACTTAAAAAAATTGCATGCTAATGATTAGGGAGAATTAGGGATAAAAGAGACATGTATGAAATATTAAGTATTATAATATTATATTTAAATAAAAATTCAAGAGAACGAGTAACATGACATAAAGCCAGTGGTGGCAGGTTGTCAGGAGAGTGACTCAGGTACAGTTGTAAGTTCAGAGGAAAGAAATGGGTGCCAATTCTAGGAGCTGGGCTATGCACAAGCATTGTCCCAATCACTGACAATGGAGGGCCAGCCTATAAGGCTATTTTATCTCCTCAATATGGTTATTTAAATCCTATAATACCCGTTTTCCATACATAACTGTAGCCTTGGGGAGAAGAGGCTCCTTCAGCTCTGCTCAGATGTATTTAAATAACTGGTCAGTTTGGTGGCAGATGGAAAAAGGTCACTTCCTATGTGTTCCAAGCCTCATTTGGTTCCTTGAGAAAGGAGTAGGACCTGTTATTTGACCTCTGGAACCTGTATTTTCTCATGAAAATAGGGGTAGTGGTGTCTGCCTCTGTTTTTTGTGAGGATTCAGCAAGGTGATGAAAGTGCCTGGCAGAGAGCATAGCCCCCTCTAAATGTTAGCTGAGTGTTCTCTGCAGACAAGACATTAACCTACAAAAAGATAATGTTGAATGTGAGTTATGGTCCAGGAAAAACAACTCAGAGGCAGGTTTCTAGCCCTCCTGCTTACCCTGAGGCTGCTTGAACCTATAGAAAGTTCTGGTGCTTTTGTGTGCAGGTGTGGATCATGGATATGATGGTGGCTCAGATTGAGCCACAAGAAAGTGTTAGAAACCCAGGAGCACAGGACCAAAGGCCGGCTGCCTCCCCTCCCTGCTCTCATCAGTGTGGGGAAGTAGTGAGCTCCAGGGACTCTGGAAAGTCCAGGCTTAAATCTCTTCTGTGGTCCTATTGTCTTTGTTCTATCTGTGCCTATATTTTGCAAGTTATCATTCTGTGCCTTGTTTTCCTTGTCTAAATGGACTCACAATGATATCTGTTTTATAAAGGTCAAAATGAAATGATGCACATAGCAGCAGATGCCACAGTGGCTGGAATGTAAAAAGTGCTCACTAAATGTTAGCCATATCAGAAAAAATTTACTGGGCTTCTCACGAATGCATGGTGCTCAGCTCTGTATTAGGGGCTGTAGGATGCGATGATAATAATTACATGAATGGTGATAACAGCTGACGTTTGTCCAGTGCTTACTATGTATCAGACTTTATACAAACTCCTTAAATCCTTTAACAACTGTGTAAGTGGCATTATGATCCCAGGAAACTGAAATGTAGGATGCTTGCTTGCTCTCTGATTTCACGACCTAATAGAGGAAATAGGCTCACAAATAGACAATTATAGCATGGAATTCTATTCACAAGAATAAATGCTGTCTCCCATCGCCTCGTTTTCACGTTCCTTTGTGTCCCCATTACTAGAAAGCATTTATCCTAATGGTGGCCCATCAATACATTATCTCTGCAAGCTGAGGATAGGCTGTTGCATAGCACTGGTATGATTTTGTATGAAATTGTCCTGTTCTCTCCCAATACTCTTTCCCTCTTGTTCACACTAAGCATCTGCTTGTACAGATCTTTGAACCCTCCAGCCCCAGGTGGCTGAGTGGTGGGGCCAAGGAGTATAGTGTGCTCTCCGTCCTGCACATCATCCATCGTGATGTGGTGTTTATTAGCGTGAATGTGTAATGTAGTTGTTTGTGAGGCCAGTGCTCTCTGTGTGATAGAAGACTTCCCATTTTGAAAAAGCCCATTCTTTTCTGTCCCTTAAGCTTGGCAGACATACTTTTCCTGCATTCTGACTCAGGTAACTTAGGCTGGCATCCAGAAAGCACTATCACCTGATTTTTGCCTCCTCTTGGTTTTCCTTATAACATTAACAGAAAAGATGATTGAGAAGATAAGCCTGCCATTGACCACAAGTGACTTCCAAATCCCAGAGTTAAATAAATGTTAAAAGAGGGAAGCCCCAGCCTGAAACTGCCCTGGTGGGAGGAAGCTGCAGACTCATCTGTGCCACGTCCACCTCTAGGAGACAAGCCGCTGTTTCTCCCTTGCATTGGGCGAAGTGTGAAGGGAATACTCAGGAGGTGGGAAGGGGTGTCTGCCTTTGAATCATAGGCAGTGGGGTCATTTGTGGTATTTTGGCTCTTGCCAAGGTATTTTCCTTCCATGAAAAAGGTATTGTAGGATTTAGCCAGCCTGCAGGAAGCACTAATTCAGTGACAGATCTGTGGTGTTTTGGGTCCATACCTGATAGGAATTCCTGTGACCTGGGGCAGAAGCTGGGTGTTGTGAATTTCATTCTTGTGGTGGAGTTGGACTGCCTTGTACACACAGGTCAACATATATATTCACACACACTTCAGTGTGGAAGGGGCACAAATTCATCAAAATGCAGAAACGTTCTGTGTGTAAAGAGATGGCCAGGGAGTTGCAGAAGGTGTGTGGAGAAAAGGAGGAGGGAGAGTTTCTATCTCCCCACTAACAGTGGTCCTTTCTGAAATCTGAGGATGACTGGAACGTGAAACTCACAGAATAAAGAATTGCATTGAGCTCCATGCTTCTTCACCTTGCCTGGGGAACTTAGATCCCAGTTATTTTAACATAAAAAGGAAGGGGCTCCTAGACTGAAGGCATGAGGAAATCCAGCTGGGAAGTATCTCCGGAGCCCAGGTGGGGTGCTTTGATGCAGTTACCAAGCAAGGCCTCTGTTAGGATCTGCTGGGCTTACTCTGAGGTTATATCTTTATGAAGGCCTGCATATCCATGCAGGAAAGGCTGAGCTGACCCTTGTCAAATTTTCTTCTAGAATTTGACATTTAGCTGCTTGGAGTTGGCATTTGGAGGAATTCTGGCTATGAGAAATACTTACAAAATGAGAGATGATAGAGGCCAACAGGCTCCAAAAACATTTCAGCAAATATGCTTAAAAGAAAAATATAAGGCTAGGCAACCTACCTGGAAAAACGGGGCTACTTCTGAGAGCTTTTGCTGTGAGTAGCCACAAGTTCTGGAAGGTGACACATGTAACTGTTACTGGTTAGAAGTAGCTGGCTCTCCAGAGGGCTCAGCCCTTTGATACAGAATGCTGAGGATTTGGGGCTGGTGCTAATTATTAGCACCTAACCTCCAGGTCCTAGATTGAGACCTAACGGTTGAGGAGGCCATCAGCAAAACTAGTTTCCCAAGTCTCTGCAGAAGAGAGACAACTGTGGTTGGAGAACTAACACTAAGGCGATGTTTGCTCTTTACACCTGTAAACATCGTTTTTAGGAGCCCTTGGCTTAGGTTGACAGAAAATACAATGATTCTCAGGACACAGGTTAACAGAATAGTAAGGAGGGAATTGTTAGGAGTGGGGACTAGGGATGGAAATTCATGGTTTCAGAGACAGGAGCTAATACCAGGAATTTGAACCATCAAGGGACACTTCTATGTGTTCTTTTCAACATGGATAAAATTAGTTCTGTGATCTACAGACCTCCCTGACTCCCACAAAACAAAACACAAGTCAGTTCCTCCCCCAAGATTTCCCATTTCATTAAATGGTACCCCTATCCATTTGTGTAGAGCCCAAAATCTAGGAGTCATTTTTTATTTTCCTTGCTTCCTGTCTCCCCATATACCTGATACATGCAAAACAAATCCCAAGTCCCCAAATGTTTCTCTTCTGCTGCTGCCCTGTGAGCCCTGGTCAGTTCTCACCTGGGCCGTACCTGGGCCTCCTGGCTGGGCTCCATGAGTCCCCTCCTGCCACCATGCACTGCATTCTCTGTATACCCCCAGAGCAGAGGCAGCTCCTCCCCTGGCCTCTGTGTATGGTTTAAGGGGAAGTCTGGCCGTGGCCCACAGAGGCCCTTGCCCATGGCTGTAGTCTCATCTTGCACTGCTGTGTGCTGGCTGTACTTTATACCAGCTCACTTTCTTCCACTTGCTCAGGCCAGTGCTAATTCATGCCGTGGCCCTGTGTTCTAGCTGCCTCCCCTCCCTGGAATACTGTTATCCCCTCCTCTGTCCAAACCACTGGTACCTTCTCGTCTGCCATTCAGATGCCAGCTCGAACCTCTGCTTCTCAGAGACTCCTTCCCTGACCTCTCAGCAGGAAGTAGCCACTCAGTCATTCCCCTGTTCATCACCCCACTTTATTCTTTGGAGAGAGTATTCACTACTTTTTGATACTTTGCTTTATCTGTTTATTGTTGGAGGGCTTGCCTGTTTCTCTCCCCTAGAATGTAGGCTTCTCAGAGCAGGGGCCCTGTCTGTCTTGTTTGCTGTTTCCCCAGCAGCCAGAACAGTGCTGAATCAGAGGGGAGCACAGTGAACACTGGGTGCTGGGAAGCGCATTGATGACCTCTGGCCACGGAAGCCATCAGCGGTGCCAATATTGGTGGGGCTTCCTTCCTGTGCCCACCACTTCCCCTGGATCTGATTGCTGGTCTTCTGTTGCCCTGCAGCCGCCCATGCCAACTTCCGTTCCCGGCGACGGTGCAGCAGCACAGCCCGGTGTCCTCCCAGACCTCCTCCGTCAGCGGGCCACTGCACTCCGTCTCCTTGCCGCTCCCACTCCCGATGACCCTGGCGGCCCCGCAGCCCCCGCCGGCTGCCTCCCCCAGCCAGCAGCTTGGGCCAGATGCCTTTGCGATTGTGGAGCGAGCCCAGCAAATGGTGGAGATACTAACAGAGGAGAACCGGGTGCTTCACCAGGAACTTCAGGGTTACTACGACAATGCTGACAAGCTGCACAAGGTGCGTGACTTCCCGGGGTAATGGGTGGGAGAAGGTCCTCTGGAAGGAACAGAATTCTTTACCTGGCCATGTGGTGTTGATTTGCTCACTTACTTGCCAGCATGTAAATAGTCCTCTTTGTACGCTAGGCACTGTGCAAGGCTTTAGGGAGACAAAAATAAATATGAACCAGTGCCTGCCTTGGAGGAGCTTACATTCCGGAAAGGGAGAGAGTCACATAAACTGGCACCTGCAGTGGAGTGTGAAGGAGCCACAGTAGGTACAGCTGAGGTAGTCTTTGATCAGAGACTCAGAGGCTAAGAAGGATTTCCCCAGGTGGGCAAGTGTGGAAGAGGGAACCCCGAGAGTTAGCACAAAGGAATGAATTGACAGTCACCAATTTTTCCTTTAAATCTGAGACTCTCAGACAGGTGTGTTGCTGTGTTTGTTTCATCAGCTGGTCTCTGCGAAAAGCAGTGTTGCCTCACACTAGAGGGTCAAGAGTACAAGTGATTGTGTGCTTTCCATACACTTGTGACTGGGGATGGGGGGTGCTGAGTAATTCCAGCCTGTGTAGTGATCGTGGGAATATTACAATGTTCGGCAGTCTGCATTCTTAGGGATTTATGCTAAGAGCCAAAGTAAATAGGAGAACACCCAGCATGAGTAAACTGTTGCCGGGCAGTGATTTCGTGATGACCCACAAGTCAGCATCTGATGTGCTGCAGGTAGATTGGAAGAGGGGAGGGGGCAAAGGTAATAGGATATTTTGGGGCAGAGAGCCATAGAGCACTCAAGTTTCCTTTCTGGGGGCAAGGAGGCATGCATGGTAGTAGTGATCTTATAAGAGTCTAAGTGCCTACCTCTGTCCTTTCAATAAGGGGTTTTTGTAAATAGAAAAGGTAGGAATATAAACCCTACCTGACTATAAGAGCATTGTCACTCTGGTTCCATATGGCAATTAATGCTCCTGGCTGGCCCATTTAGTGTTCACTATTTAGTACTGACTTCATAGGTAAAGCTGGTCTTTTTGCTGGTCAGGGTTTCAGAGTAGTCAGCCCCTCTCCCTGAGGGCTAACAGTAAAAAGGAGGGAGCAGTGGATTTGATGGTGCAAATGTTCACAGACATCTGCCCCAGCATGTTTGTGCGGAGCTTCCACTGAAAGGGTTGGGAGCTCCCTGGAGTCAAGACCAAACTTGGCCTTGGGAGTTCTGGCTGCCTTTATTGGAGGAGAAAAATGAGAGCCTGAAACAAGCAGGGGCTGCCTGAAGATTGCATCCCCACTCCCACCCCTACTCTCACCCTTGGAAGTTGGGAAACGGGCATGTTGTCTTCAGGCCTTGGGCCTGTAAGTCGCTGCACAGGCCCAAGCTTGCCTCTGACACCTCCCAGGGCAGCTTTCTTGGTATGGTCTGAAAATCAGGAAAAGCCAACTCAGCACTTATTGGGAAACAAGCATTTCTTTCTTCTCCCCTAAGGAAGCTCTAGGGCAACATGTCCAGGAGCTATGTAGACCCACCTGAGGGCAGAGTTTGGTGCTGGGTGTTTTCCCTTGGACATTTGTGAAGAGTTACATGGACAGTGCAGAAATTGGGAGGTCTTCTTGTTATTCTTCATTGACTTCTTTATTAATATGTACTTTTTATTGACCTGTAACCTACATCTCTTTCTTGATTTTGATGCACATTTCTATTTTGAGAAACCAAATGACATAATCTCCCAGTGACTTGATTTCCCTGCACAGAAGATGATTATTAAAATTTGTGGCCAAAAGGATTTTGATAGCTTCTGAAAAAGGAAACAAATCAAAAACTGTTTTCCTTCTGGAACCCAAAACTCCTTCAGTCCCTTGAATATTATAAATGGTTCTGCAAATACAGCAGGTCCTCACTTAACGTCATCAATAGGTTCTTGGAAACCTATTGTTATGTTATAACATTATAATATTGATGAGAAAAAAACCATTATACATCATAACAAAACCAGTTTTTTCTCATCAGTGTTATAACAAAATGACATCAAAAGAGGACCTGCTGTATGTCGTTTCACTTGAAGTTTCCAAGAACCTATTGATGACGTTATGTGAGGACTTACTGTACTACATTTCATTGATCTGTTGTGTATGTCAAACCAGAATTGTAAAGTTAAAACCTCACACTTTGATGGATACTTGCCATAATCATCATTAGTTCTATAGCTGTTCTCAACAGCTAGGACCAAGAGACGGAAGAATTGCATGAACTTTGTGGCATAACATTTTGCACCTTGTGTTACTAGGATCATCCTGGTCCCAGATCTTCCTTCACTGCTGGCCTTTCTGCTCAGTGTTGTCAGCAGCTATTTGAACCTTAGATCTGGGGAGAGGGTGGCTAGATGAGGTGACAACCTTGCTTCTCAGAGATGATAGCTGCCAGTTCCCCTGGCATGGATTTGACCCCTGCTTTGGGCAGGCCTACTGTACTATGACGTGGGATGTGACCACACTGTGCCCACAATATCATCCCATCTGGGATCCTCAGAGCATTGAGAGCACTTTGGCCCTCCCAGAGATTTCTTTGTAAGGGCAGAACCAAAAATAGATGAATTTTTAATTGCAGAGCTTAGCCTACACATACTGTGCCAGGAACACAGCAGAAAGGAAAGATTAAATTCAGAGATTGCCAAATCCTAGCCTAGATTTGAAGACCGTGTTTCCAAAGAGGCACAAAGTAGTGATTATCACTGTTACTGTTGGAATGATGGTCGAGGACCCCCAGAAAGAGCTGTTGTTTTACAGTCTTTCCTTTTGGTTACTCATGTTGCTTCTTTTTACTCCCAGTTTCCCTGAAACTTAATTAATGGAAGGAGTTTCCACCAGGACCAGACTGTGGGCTGTCTAGTGTGTTGGCTTCAGAAGCCATCAGGGACTAGATGGACATTTTGAGGGAAAGGGCCAAGCATTTATGGTTACCTCAGCCTTGCTTTAGTGAAGCCCCTCTTTTGTGAGTAAAACAACGGTGGCTTTGATTGGGCAGTCTGTGGCTTGGACAGCAGGTCTTTCTTTGGTCCTGTGTGTCCCTGAGCTGTGCACGTGAAGGTGTTCAAGAAAAAAGTCAGTATCTGGAGCTTGGAATGGCTGAGATTCTCAGCACCTTCTCTGCTCTTTTGCTTTTTGGCAACAGTGCCAGTGGAAGTCATGTAGGACTTTCTGCTCTGCTCGTGTAGTTCTGTTTCTGGGACATTGAGTGCATCTGTGTGATTGCAGGGAGAGATTGCAGGGAGAGCTCCCTGATACCTGGGCTGGAAGGGAGAATGGGAGCTGTGAAGGCAAACTTGATATTCCCTTCTTGCACCGTACTCAGAGTCTGAACTGGCCCCAAAGGTTTTTCTAGCAAAGCCAGCCTGTCCAACCTTCCGTTCATCTTTAACAAATGTCGAGCGTTGCTTAATGTATTCTGGACATGGAGGATGCGAAGAAGAAGGTGTGGTTCTCACTCTGAAGGCGTGTGTAGTCAGAAATAAGAGGGCTTTAGACTTAAAATTCTTAAATGAGTCTAGTCCAGCTTTCTACCCCTTAGGAATCCTTGCTTTATGTCTCTGAAAGGATGTCATTTATTTTTCATTTGAATGCTTCCAGAGAAGAGAAGCTCACCACTGGGTATACTATACTCCTGAAAAATGTAGTTAGGAGGTTTTTCCTTATGTTGAATCAAAATCTGCATCTCTTTAACTGCCTACATTTAGTCATAGCTCTGTCCTCTGTAACCACACCGTCTTAGTCCATTTTGTGTTGTGGTAACAAAATATCTGAGACTGAGTAATTTATACAGAAAAGTGGTGGATTTAGATCTTGGTTCTGCAGGCTGAGATGTTCCAGAGCATGAGGCCAGCATCTGCTCATCTTTTGTGCTGTGTCACAACGTGGCAAAAGGTCAAAGGGGAAGCGGACACATGTAAGGAAGCAAAACCCAAGGGGCATGTCCTGTTTATAACATCCCACTCTCATGGGAGCTAATCCATTCCCTCGAGGACTAATCTAGTCTCAGGAGAGCAAGAACTCACTCAAGCCATTCATGAGAGGGCTGCCCCATGATTCAGACACCTTCCACTGGGCCTCACCTCTAGCACCACCACCCTGGGGATCAAATTTCAGCATGAGATTTGGACAAACCACACCTATGCCACATTCATCCCTCTTTACCATTACAGCTGTCATTTCCCACAGGAAATACCTTGTTCTGAACAAAGGCCCTTGCCCTTCCTCTCTGCGTACCTTCTAAGCACAGCCATACACCAATGCTGGATTGTTTTAGCCTTTGAGCTAGTAAACTACACCATGATAGGGATCCTGAAGTTGCCTTTTATAGTGTGTACAGGGAAGTTCTTTTAGTGAAAGGAAAGAACCCATGATCAAGTATAGTTTATTAGTGTCCAAGTCTGTCTTTAGGAGTTATACATTTCAAGATTAATTAACCAGTCAGGGCACAGTTCTAGGGCAGTAAGAGCTATTTCTGCCCTCAGGGAGTTAGTGGTCAAATCAGACATGCAAAATGCATGTGCATATCAGAATTCCAGTGAGGTAAATAAAACAGATAAAAATACTGTAAAATCAGATCAAGGGAAGCTCCCTGTGGGTGGTGTAATTAAGGAAGGCTTCCTAGTTGTCCTGGGCTTGAAGGATGAGCACCACTGTCATGGTGGACTTTCAGCTTCCTTAGTGACCAGGGGATGCCCTGTGGTCTTGAAGGGGACTTTGAAGAGCTGTAACTAAATGTGGTCCCCTTCAAGACCACAGGGCATGCCCTGGTCACTAAGGAAGCTGAAAGTCCACCATGACAGTGGTGCTCATGCTTCAAGCCCAGGACGACTAGGAAGCCCCCCTGTCTGAAAACAAAGGCCACCTTTTACAGCAAAAATTACCATAGAAATGGTGGTGGGTTTTGGAGATATCTCCTCTGAAAACAAAATTAAAAGGAAGGAACATAATGTGTGGTAAAACTGTGAACAGGATTTAGGACATGCTCTTCTCTGCGCTGCCACGTTACCAACAATTCACGATATCTTTGGAAGAAACAGAAAGACCTTGTTGAAATGAGGCAACCATGGAAGAACCAACTCTGGTATAAGGAGGCCCTGGGGAAAATAACATGGTACCAAAAGGAGCCGTGGTGTTCTCGGCTCGGCCTACTTGGCTGCCGCTAAGCAGAAGCCCCAGCGCTCTCCAGACCCCCCGCTGGCCTCCTCTCAGACACATGGCTCCATTGTAACCTCTGGGGGCACTGACCACAGTATCTCTCTCTTCCTTTATGTTTTTGGCTCCATGGCTCCTCTGGCTCTACTGGCTTCAGTTTTTCTCCCTGGTTCTTGTGCCCCACCACCCCTCAGCATGAGTGCCCCCATCCTTGGTCCTCCAGACTTCTGTTGATCTCCCTAAGTGGTCTCCACTTTGTGACTTCTTCTGTCTTCTGTGTGCTGATCACACCATGGCCACTCTCCTGACTTTCAGACCTGCATCTCCACCAGCTAACTAGAAATCTTTGCCAATATGTGCTGCAGGGTCCTCAAACTCGCTATCTCCAAAATCAGACTGGTTTTCTTTCTTGGACAAACCTGTTTCTCTTATAATCATTTATCTTGGTTAAGTCTCATCACCCCATCTTCAAGCTGTGACTGTCTATGTTGTCTTTGCCTTGTCTCTTGCTTACTGTTACCCAGTCACCAAGACCTGTTGATTCTACTCTTTAGTGTCTTTGGAATTTGTCCTTTTAGTTGTCGTAATTCACACCCTTGTCATCTATGGTGGAGCTATTTACATTAGCTTCTTAGCTGAACTTCTATTCTCCTACCTTCTCTCCCCATCTCCACCTTCCAACCTCTTCCTTTAGTTTTATATCTTTAAAAACTCTTGATAAGATCATGCTGCCCTTCTGCTTATAACCCTCCCCTTCCCACTCCCCAGTACCTTCCACCTTGCATAATCCTCCCTTGCCCGTAAAGCAAAATCCTTCCTTTTGGCCCTGGCTCCTGCTGCTTCTGCCTTGCCCTCATCCCTGGACTACCTGTTCTGTCGAGAACATGCACTCACTTTCATGGTCTTGTGTCTTGGCTCATGCCCTGTCTTCTGCCTAGAATGCCAGAGCCTTTTGACCTTTTCTTTTCTGCCTGGCAAATATCTGTTCATTCTTCAAGATTCATTTTAAATGGTATTTTCTCTGCAATCTTTTTTAAAGAAACCTCTTCTCATCTCTGCAAAATTAATTATTTTATCTCTAGGCTGTCATCACATTTCACCGTCATACCCCTTACCACATTGCAGTATAGAAGTGTATGTGTCTGGGTACAGGCCAGCTTAGACTCTCAGCTCCTAAGGGCCAGGAATTGCCTTCCTTATTTCTGTATCCTTGGCACCTTCAAGAATATCTGACACACTAAGTGAAAAATGAATATCTGTTAGGATGTGTTTTATAGGAATCTTGTCAGGGACTTTCTGATCTGGGCAATTGGGGTTCAGAAAATAGGGTGCCTGGCTCCTGGTGACATCACTCTCCCATGGAGAACATTGAAAAAATGACTGTGGTCTCTTGGTACCTACTGAGGGGTGCTAGTGCTCAGAACCCCTCAACTCTGCTTCTGATTCTGACTTCTAGCAGCAGCACATCAAGCATCTGGGTTTGTAGGACTCTCGCCCAGTCTTACCCTTTCTCTTGCATTTGTGTTACACAACAATACAATGGGATTTATTGATATCTACTTGAAAAGCATGCTATTATATTAGACTCCTGTTACAACAGTTATAATGTGCCGTAGATTAAAGGCTCCCCCAGTTACAGTTTTTGGTTTAATGAAATTCAAAAAAAATAATAGTTTTAATCCTGTATCTATCAATTCCTGCATATAAAGAGGTTTTCTATGATACATTTATTTACAATTAGGTACAAATTCATTAATCCTTTTTATAGATAACTTAAAGACAGGGGTAAAAACACTGAGTAATGAAGCTTTTCTTCGAGTTGATTTTGTTAATATGTTCCTTTCAGGACAGAGATGGTCTCTGGAAATAGCACTGTACTTGCTGTCTGGAAATTTGGGTTCTAGTTGTAGTCCTTTAATTTTTTTTTTACTTTCATATTTTCCTTATGTTAACTGGGAATAATCATAATAGCTATAAATTGCCATATAAAATAGAAGAGATTTAAGTTATGTTTAGATTCATCCCTTTCTAATATCGTTACAGAGGAACTTTTGCAAGGTGACATCAGATGGTCCGGCCAGACTTGTGAGCCTGTAATTTTCTGGATCCTAATGTAGCCCATAGGGGGCAGATGAGGGAGTGAAATCAATTACACGATTTGGTAGACATGAAACTTGAGATGCAGAAAGATTGCATTGAAGATACAGCCTTTACACTTGGAATGTCATTGAATCACTCTTACTGAGACACCTGCATGCAGGTCAAAAGTCCCACTTTAATGCCAGTTCTTCCTTTTAGTTTGAAAAAGAACTTCAGAGAATTTCAGAAGCCTATGAGAGTCTGGTCAAGTCCACCACCAAGCGCGAGTCACTGGACAAGGCAATGAGAAATAAACTGGAAGGCGAGATTAGAAGACTTCATGATTTCAACAGAGACCTCCGAGGCATGTCAAATTCTATTCCTGTTTTCTCTGCCCCAAACTACCCTTGTAGCTAACAGTATGACTTTGGGGCCAGGTTGCTGTGCTGCAGGTGCTATTCTACTTCTGTTAGATAATCTTGGATATTCCAACCATCTGGGGAAGGGGAGAGGCACTCAAAGAGCAGAATTGTTCTCTGCCTCGTAGGTTGTAGGTTGCAGCATTGAGCCTTAGAAGTGACAACTTGTATGCATGAGTCTATGAAAGTAAGGAAGTCTGTGCAGCTTTTTCTTGCTTTAAAAGTACTCAACAGTGACTCACACCTCTTCGAAAAGACCAATGTTGGATGTACAACACTTTCTACATCAGGCTGAGTCATTTGGTAGCACTCTTTGAAAGGCAGCACTTAACTCTTGCTAGGTGTAGCATAGAAGACAGAGCTAGATATATATTCCTCTTGGGGGAAAAAACCCCACAGTTGTGAAAAGAGTACACATATATACTCACTGAAAGATAGGAGCCACCTGCTACTGGGCCTTGGCAACCTCCAGTGTGCATGATGATTTAACCTATAACATTTTACTTTGCTTTCAGCCAGGCCATTTTTCAGTTGCCTCGTGTGTCAAAACACTCAATGTACTGGTGGCCCCCAGTAGCTAGATCTCACCTTTTCTGTTACCACAAACCCTTTTGTGTTGGGTGTCATGTATGTCCAATAAATATTTGTTGAGCTGGATTATTTAATTGGATAAATGAAGATTTACCAAGTGGGTCAAGCAAACATAGAGCTCACTATATACCGTCTTCATCCATTAGGTCATTTTGACCTTTTTTTGGTATTTACTTGTAGTTTTTTGATTCCGAGATAGCAGATAGCTGTTACTGCCTGAAATATAGAGCTGATGGTCAAGGTTAGACCACGGCTGGGTTTGAGGCCAAGGAGGCTAGCCCTCTTTGTGAGGACATCAAGTCAGAGGTTTGGAAGCAGAGAGGCAGTTGTACCCATTGGCATTAGATTGCATGAAGACACAGTGTGGCACCTGATGGCTTTGCTTTTGATATTTTGGAACACAGTTCTTGTTCTTCCCCAAGTTGTTCGGTTTGGGGCTCCTGCCTGAGCATCTCTTTGTACCCACCCCTTGGCACGCATTCCATATCTTGGTTGGATGACGACTTAAATCCATATGCATTTCTTTCTAATCGCTTCCTCTTTGTTTGTAGATCGACTGGAAACTGCCAACAGGCAGCTGTCCAGCAGAGCCTACGACGGGCACGAAGACAAAGCTGCCGAGGAGCAACGTGCTCCCCAGAGTAAGTCTCCACACTTATTTGTCCCAGAGTGGGTATGTGTGAAAACCGGGGCCTCAGGGAAGAATCATATTAGTTTTAAGTAGGTGTTGTGCTGTTTGCCTTTTGTTTGTTAATTTAGCATGCAACCTGTTGGCCTCACATGAGGCCCTCCTGCCTGCCAGAGACAAAGCTGCAGTTGATACATGTTGTTTTAGTAATGTTGATTCTGTTCTTCTGACCTGCAGTTTCTCTCTGTCCCTCTGTAATATTCTCCACGGAGTAGCACTATTACAGCATTTCCTGGCACTCACTCCTTCTAATAGTCATCACCCTATTTCTCCAGGAAAGGGAAGGAGGCCTAGTAGTGGGATTTGGTTTTCTCTGGGCAGGTTTTGTGCCATGCAGGTTGTCTAGACTGGCGGCCCTTTGCCAGTGTGCAAGCCATCTAAAGGATCGCATTATGTATCTCCATGGGTGATGCTCATTTCCAGAAGCCATTGAGCCCATTTCAGCCAGGAATAATGAACAATGGCTTTGTAAGCCTCGACTTACTGGGTGAACATTTTATTCCTTTTACCAGAGGCAAATGATAGAATCAAATGGGTTTTGAGAAACCATTGGTCAAGGTTTGGATTCCTGTAAATTCATTGCACAAGACAGAAATTTAAAAATCCAGTCCAAGAAAAAACAAAATCTTTTTTTAAGCTGTTTAGAAAATTGAATTCATGTCTGTAGCATAATTCTCAAAAACATTATTAGTGCTCAGAAAGTAAAGACAATTCAAAATAACAGAAAGTAATATATTTGTGCACTAGCCGTCTGTCTTATGATGGTGGTATTCTGATGTGTGGGTCCCTCAGGGCAGCCCTACATTTTAAAGACTGGAACATAATTGGTTAAATTTTCTACTTTCCAATGCTGTTTGGTTGGATTTAATCCCCTGTGTTTACTCCCAATTTACTTATAATTGCATTCCAGTTATTAGTCCCAGCTTCACTTTTTAAATTCTGTTTTTGGCAAACGGACACTAATACTGTGTAGAGTTTTTGGCTCTGATTCCTTTGTAGTCTTGTAGCAGGTGATTGGCATATGTTCCAGATTCACATAAAAAGCTATATCAGAACTTTGAATTGCTTGCTTTTCTAACAAAATAGATCTCTTCTTACGGGTGCAATAGATTTACCATCTCATCTGAGCTTTCATCTGACAGATTAGTCACCTGTACTGTTTGCATTTAGGATCACGACACATTCCTTCTGGATGACCACATGCTTAGGTAGAATAAGTGTCTTCAGCAGATATGTCAGCAATGCCAGTTTTGTACACTCCGCTGATACTCTGCCTTCTTGCCAGGGGATATAATTTTATCGCTTAGTTCAGGGAAAAATGGAAAAGCCAGTCAGTTTCACCTAAAGGGCATTTATTCTGGCCTCCCAGCTGAGGCTGGTCCTGATGGAATAATAGGGTTTGGTGTTGTGTGAGCCCAGAAATGCTCCTGAAGACTTTAACCTTCTGGCTCAAATCTGAAACATCAATAATCAGGCAAAGAGGCCCTTCTAGCTTTACAGGGAATGAGTTGTTCTGTGCAAACATGCTTCATGGTGTTCCAAAGGCACAAACAAGAGAGACCAGAGGCATTTATCAACTGCTTAAAGGTATCTCAGTGCTGATGTGTAATGTAATTAAATCTAGGCAGGGCATTTGAAGAAGGTTTGGTAATGGTGCTATCTAATCAATTTTGCCACACTAATCTTTACAGGGTACTTTGTGCCTTCTTCACAGCTTTGTAATTATTTGTGTTAATTTTTTCTCTCCCACTCTGACCAAAGGATGGACTCAAGATGTTATTTCAAATTTATACAGAGATATTTTTCTTAGTGAGTTGTAAGAACTCTTTGAATATTAAGTAAATTCGCATGTCCCACACCATATATGTTGCAGATATTTTCTCCAGTTGTTTTTAATCTTTAATTATGGTGTTCTTTATCTTACAGAAGATTTTTTTAAGTAACCATATTTACGCCTTCTAGGTTTTATGTCATGCTTAGAAATACTTTTTATACCCCAAGGTTATAATACTATTCACCAATGTTTTCGTCACATATGAGTATGATTTCACTGTTTACAAGGCTTATATTTTGGAAGCTAGCCTGGGAGGCAGAGTAGAAGAGAAATTCATGAGACTAACTTAGAAGCAAAGAGACTAGTTAGTAGGTATTTTAATACAGTATCTGGGCAGGAGATGTAGAGGTCCTAAACTAAGACAGTAGAAGGTAGTGATGGAGAGTAGGGGGATAGGAAAGCAAGTGATGAATTAGTAGGACTTGGTGACCACTTGAATATTGGCAGTGAGAGAAAAGGATGTAATTAGAACTACTAGACGGATGGGTCACCCTTTACCAATAACATGCAGGAGGAGCAGGTTGGGATTGTAATGAGTTAAAGTTGAGCATGTTGAGTCATCTCGTGTTGTGGTCCATAGCTCAGTGAGCAGGTATAACAGTAGGTGCAGAGACACCCAGAAGACTAGATGGGTGGTTCTGTCTGTCAGGCTTTCATTTTAGCATGTGCATACAGAATGGCAGGCGTGAATTACTACCTCTCTTCATAGTTATTAATGTGTTCCATTATCATGTATTCATTCAGAAACCCTATTATTAGAATAAATTTCAAATCCCTAGTGATCATAATTATAAATATTACTCACTCAAAAGGAGCCATCCTTTTCAAATGAGTCGTTGGGGATTCTAGCACTTGGTTAAGAGAAAGGCAAGACAGCATAGCAATAGTAGTGACATCTCTGGATAATACATACCAAAGAGCTAAGGCTAGGCTGTGAAGCTCCTGCCAACCACCTTGGCAACGGGAAAGTCAGGGGAAGGGGAGAGTAGAGAATAACACTCAACTTTTTTGCTAGGTGTTCACATTGAAGCTAGGAGTCCAGGTCTAAGAACACTCAAGCGACTCATGCAGTACAAAGGATAGGTGGGTCTTGAAAGCTGTCCCAGTTAATGGAGGGAGGAGGTCCTTCCTGGCTAGATTTTCAAATTTCCCTTCTTCCCAGGGTAGTTTTCTTTTAAAAACTGAACTATGCTCTTAAGTTGTAGCCTGATGAAGGGCTTGTTGGACTGCCTGGTTAATTACCACTTAGTTGTAAAGATTGAAATGGACATTAAACAGGTCTATTGTGTTCTTCCCAGTCATAAGTTTTGTCTTTATTAAAAATCTTGGGGAATTAAGTGCTTAGGAGTTTGATGACCTTGAGGAAATTTTTTCCCCTGTTGCCTCATGGTTTTGACATTCTCTTTGGAAGAATTCAGCATTGTGTTTGTTCTTGTATTTTCTGGTCTTGCTTGTTTGTTTTTTCAAATGTTTTTATAGCTTATAGGATAGTGATGTCAAAGCCAAATTACTCCTGAAAAACAGGGCTTCTAGCCAACTCCTGTTTGGTCTGGCTGTGAGAAAATGAGGCTTCTTTGTCCTTTAACTTAACTGAGCTTCCTGTTTTTCCCATTCATTTATTTGTCACTCTCTCTCTCACACACATACACACACACACCAGAGGTAGGTTAATGTCTGCTAAAGGCAGAGAAAGCCCCTGGGAATGTCTTTTATCATTCTTACCTGTTTCTTCTTAGTCAGTGAAACTTTTTTAAAGTATTTCTTTCTGAAAACTGATAACTCTGCAGAATTTGCATCAGCTTTAGGCCAGAAAGCCAAAAATAAAATATTAGATGTGGGGAAACTAGACTGGTAAAGATGAAATTTCATTTTATTGGGGTTGTTAAATAGATGTGTCAGAACCTTGTTATGTTCTTGGATTGAGTGGGACCTGATTAGCTCTGGCATGTTTGTGTTACTCCAGGATAAAACCACATCAGGTTTAAAGGATACACAGAAACTTATCTACACCTCTTTGGGATTTTCTAGGTACTCCAGGTTCAGCGTATCTGGTTAAACTTAAGTTTATGTAGGTTAGATTCTGGCTGTTAAATGGTGTGCCTGTCTAAGAAAAAAAGATTTCTTGGGTACTCAGGGATTTGTTTAAAACAACATATTGATGAGTAATGGGTGTAAATGAATGAGAACTATATGGATTTGATTTCCCTCAAAATTCTTGTAGGTTTAAAAATTACCAGAAAAAAATGTGTGGGACCAAACTGTTTTAAAAATAACAATAATTTGCCATTTTCAATGTATCTTGTAATCATCATGTAACCCTTGAATCTTACTTTAGATACTTTAGTTTTCCGTCTCTCAAAGAACATAAAAGAGACTAAAATAATTTCCTTAAAGAAAACCCCCCTGGTTTTTGTATTTCTATAAGGTCTCGTGTAACCCACAGAGCAGAACTTACAATGACATAAACATTTATTCTGTTGACCCACTTAGAGCACAAGGAGATTATTCTATATCCTCATTGGGTTTCATTACATCAAATGTTGTGGGTTTCTGTCAGGCGTCATTAGGAAGGAAGGCTAGATGTTGTCACACACGGATGTGCTGGTTTACCTCCTCCCCTGTGGACCTAGCAGCGCGTGCAGCTCCTCCTGACCCTGGTCCCCTAAGTGCACAGCTCCTGTTTGCAGCACTTACTCTGCATTCTGTATGGTTGTGATTTGTTTGTATGACTCTCTCCCCTGGAGATGGGAGAACCATAGGCATTCTTTATTAGTATTCATCCCCACCACCCACTAAAACACCTTACATCTTTCTGTACCTGGCATTCGATAAATGTTTATTGAGAGAATGAATAAAAGTAGAAAATCCTAGTAACAATGGACTTGAAATTATCCTTACGCAGCATCAATGTCAAAATGTTCTTTTTAACTTAATGTCTCTAGTCATGTTTCGAGATACCCCAGGTTATCCTTTGTTATTTCAAGGCATTAGGTCAAATTATTAAATGAACTACTATCAGAATAGAGGCAATTTAAAAATACCTGAATTTCATTTTTTTTCCTTCCTTCTTCCCTCCTTCCTTTTTTTCAAGTAGAAGAATATCCAGATAAAGAAAATCTTTCGTTACTAGGAACAGTAGTATTTCTCAAGAAAGTTGACATTAATTAATTCATATTGTCCATTTTTAGTTCCCTTAGCTCCTTCTCGTTGAATCTGCTATGGATATGCTGGAGGTGAGAACTGGCTGTGGTATATGGAGGTTTTTGCAGCAACTTGCCAGACGCTCACACTGACCAGTCCCTATACCAGATTGGACACCACAGATCGGTGCCAGGGCAAAGGGAACAGAGTTGTCCAAGAAGCCTGCCAGGGTGATATCATTTTGATCAAGAAATTTGTCTTGCCCTAAATTAACTGGTTCTCCGTAAAGATAACCTTTACATTTAATAGGATTTTTATGCAATTCTAAAAATCATAGTTTTTGTAGGTACAGGCTCCAGCAAATTGCCTTGAATCAGCTGCAACATCTTCTAATTCCTGATGTCTCATTACCATGCTCAGCGACCTGAAGTTAGATGCTTAATCTGCCTGCACCTCCATTTCCTTTAAAGAAATAAAGGAATGAATCTCCCACTTTAGCCAACAGAGCTCTGATAGATAACCAGTGATAGGAAATGTGAAGAAGAGTTTATAAAATACATTTATTCTGCAACACTCCTCCCTGCCTTCTTGCATCTATTTTAGCACTCACCTTCTCTGGAAGGACCTGCCAACTTTCAGGGTAGGGGAATGGGCTGTGTTCCCAAAGAATGCGTGTGTGGTTTACTGAGCCTGGCAGAATTTGGAGAGCAGAGCATGTAAGTGCTTAAGCCCACTTGATCAACCTTGACAGGCAGTGCTGAGAAACTCCAAACCTACATGACAACCAGAAGCACACACAGTCTGCCAGGCATCTGTTTATGTTCAATCAAATCTTCTCCCCTAGTGTGAAAATTAATGTTACTCAATTTAGGCTCAAATTAGGCTCTGATTTGCCGTGCTTAAAGAATGGAGCTGATTGAAGAACTGTCTCTTGGTCGTGTGTTGATGTCTGATCTCTAACAACTCAACATGGGTTATGATTTTCACATTGTTGGTTTTAAAATTATTTATTTGCTTGGCTTTCCTATTATAAGCCTGAAAAATCAAACACATTAAACTTTTTTGTAGTCCGCATTCCTTGCACTACACAGCTAGATAAATGAATGGAGTAAGCAAACTGAAAATCATACTGAAATCTGTTTGCATTTCATGTGGCATCAGGGAACTCTCACTTTCCCTAACAATTCAGAACCAGGATATCCATATTCAGGCCTCAGCTTAAATGGCAGTTGCTTAGGGAAGACTACCTGAGATGGGGTGGGGAACCTGTGGCCTTGGGGCCACATGTGGCCTTCTGGATCCTTAAGTGCGGCCTTCTGAGTGAATCCAAATTTTTCAGAACAAATCTTTTTAATAAAGCACTGCATGCTTTTTCCTTTATAAACACTCTTCACAACTGTAAATAAATAATGGTTTGGATAATCATTTTCTGTCTTCACCTACTAAACTGTATACACCATAAGGGGAAAGGCTCTGTCTGTCATCCTCACGTTGTAGTCCCAACTCATGGTATTTCCAGAACATGGCACAGTGGCTGGCACATAGAGGCATTTAATAAATATTTGCTGGACATCAAATGAAATAATGGTCATTATCATTTATTCAAACAAACAGTTACAGGCTGCCTGCTATGAACTAGCTGTGTTCTAGGCCACAAGTCAGCAAACTCTTTCTGTTAAGGGCCAGATGGTAAATATTTCAGGCTTTGAGGGCCACAACTACTCTTTACTTTCCCTGTAGTCCAAAAGCCACCACAGATGATCCATAAACAAATGGGCATGACTGTCTTCCAATAAAACCTTATTTACAAAAACAGATCTCGGGCTAGAATTGTCCTGCAGGTCATACTTCGCTGACCTTGGTTCCAGGAACTAGTCATGGAAGGGGAAGAAGAAAGAACCCCAACAAAAGGAGAAAATATTGAAGGAGAAGGCAAAATAAAGAACTTCAAAAGTATTCCCTAGGTCTTACTTTGTAAATTGCCTTAATTTATAAATTAGGATATAATAGTTATTTTCTTTATTAATCCCATATCGAGGGAACATGATTATTATCATTTTAGAAAAACTGAGAAAACTGAGACACATAGAAGGCAGTCACAAATCCCAGTTACCGAGTGAGGATTCAAAATTAGCTAATGATGGGGCTAGGGCTGGCAAGACTAGCCTTGCGGTTAGCCTTGATTGTTAATGGCCTGGGTAGTGAGTTCTTAGGGCTGCCTCTCCCAGTGGTGCCAGGAATTCCTACCCTTAAGCATCTACTGTGAGATGAGGTCTGCAGATCTAGACATGAGGTTTGGAGAGTACCTTAAAGGTTACAAGTCTGGTTACCAGCACTGTATGTATCCTCTGAACCACAGCCCAGTAAGTGGCCATCTGATGGCTGCTACGAGTGACCATGTCTTCCGAGGCTATGGATCTGCTGGTTAAAAGTTTATCCCCAGGTGGAGTTGTAGGTCTGCTCCCTGGTTTCTGTCCTTTAGCTCCTGGTTCAGGCCAGCCTGGGTGTGGTCACTTAACAATAATAACAGCTGCCAACACTAATGGAGCATTTACTGTGAGCCAAGCACTATGCTAGCTTCTATAGGTACATTGTCTCTTTTAATCCTCCAAAGCACTTTTTCAGGTAGGTATTGCAGGTAATTTACAAATGAGGAAACTGAGACACAAGAGGTAAAGTAACTTGTCCATGGTCAAGTTACATGGCTAGTAAATGGAGCAGACAGGTTTTGAACCCAGGTTATACAGATTCTGGAGCCCAAACCCATGCAAAACTTCCATGGGGAAGCCACCTCCTGTGGACCAGAGGAGCAGATGTTGGAATGTGAGAGGTTGCAGTGTTGGATTCTCAGTGATTTTAGAGCTTGTTAGTGTAATATCCACTTTTTACAAAGAAGAAACTGCAACCAAGAGTGATCAAGTGTTTAATTAGGGCTAAACCATGACGAGAATTGGGTTGTCCTTTATCTTATTTTTTCCTTTCCAAAAGGGCAACTCTGTCTGCTCTGGGGCTGACTGAAGATTTCATGTTTTTACCCTGAGAAGAATGCTGGATAGTAAACAAACAAAATTCTTACACTAGAAGTCTTATTTGGTTGCAAATTATTTAGCCCAATACTGTGATTTAATACTAATGTATTCAGATCCTCTCAAGTGAGTTCCAATGACTGGAATTAACATTCTGTGCTTCTTACTTCTACATCTTTGAACTAGAGCCAATTATAATAAAAGGCCTTGTTTGATAATCTAGTATACCCTCTTCAGATACCACCCCGCCGATTTATTTTGTTGAGATCAGAATAGAGCTTAGAGTCTAAAAAAAATGATGTATCAAAATATCTGTGAAATCAAACTTTTTATTCTCTGGATGATAAAAATTAAAAATAAGCAGAATACAATAAGTAACTCTGTGTTGTGGTTTCTTACAATTAGTTTTTGAATCTATTTTTAGTTCACGAATTATAGTGAGAGCCTACAGCTGTATCTTAATGAAATCAGAGAACTTTGAGGGGATGAAGTATTTGTTTTAAGTCCAGAAAATTTGGTCTTAGACCATTCAAAATAAGCTTGCATCTGTTACTAATTTTCTTTTTGCTTGCAAAGACTGTGGTTTGGTAGAAAGAAGAGAAAAAAAGGATCTTTTCAAAGCATGGCACAAAAATGACAATGGGAGGGTTGCAGAGGTGAAAGGAAGGGAGAAAATAGAATTGTAGGCAATACATTTCTCCTCCCTGATCAATCCTAGTGTAAACCACTTCTCTCCCCAGATATAGCAATTTCCCTAGCATAAACTTCTATCTTTGGCGTTGGCTTTGGTGTTAAGCCATATTTGCCATTCAAAGATGCCATTTTAAAAAGTTTTATATATTGCATATTAATGCTTTAATTAATGCCATAATTATTAAATGATATGTGTATACCTTATTAAAATATAGGTGTACACATATCATATTATATATACCTATATTTGTTTTAATTAAGATATTATTTACATATAATGAAACTTACACATTCATGTGTACAGTCTGATGAAATATAGCAATCATCACAATCAAGATATAAAACTTATATAGCCAGTATGGCTCTTCCTCCTCTCCGAGTGAGCTGGCACTTCACACCACAGTCTGTCTGTTTACGTTGACATTTTAGTGCCTGCAGATCATTGCTGTTTATGTAATATTATGTGCAGATTCTATGGTGGTTTTCTGTATGAGGAGCCAAATTTTCTGGTAGGGTCTTACTCTGTCGTACCTGGAATTAGAATTGTCTGTTGTTTATCTTTTTATATTAAAAAAGAGAGAAGGCAAAAAAGGACTTCTGTGTTGGTTATGGGAAAGCTTAAGTCTTCAGGTTTGGGGATAACTGATTCATGATTATGTGTATGGTCAAAACCAAATGCCCTGTGCATCCTATATTTATGTGGCATTGTTGATTTGTCATTATGCTGTCAGCAGTGATAGAGAAGTAGCAGGACATTTTTATTTCAAGTAAAACAGAATAAAGTGAAAGGATGAACAGTACATTTGGAAGCCGAGCTGGATGAATGGGTGTCTATTCAATCAATTAACTTTGCAAACAACATACATAATAAACTTAGGTGGGTAAAAAAACCCTGTGAATTATGCCTAAATGTGTAACCACAATTTCTAGAAGTAAAATACAACATGAAGAATGACTAGTTTAGAGAAAATTGTATTTAGGAGAACTTTCACAGGTATTCAAATAAATGTTTTACCAAATCATATCTGATATCTTTTGATGCTTCAAACTCATGGTGGAGCCTGAATATCAAAAAGCAATAGATAAATTATATAAAGAACAAAAATAGAATAAGTATGTTAAGACCAAAATGTGTTATTTTCTTACATTAAACCAGTAGAAGATTTTGTGGTTAGACTTTATTATTTTCCAGTGATAAGTATTTGAAAACTATTTTAAAGAGTGAGTTTGAATTTGATCATGTACAAATAGCATCCTCTTATCAATAAGCTGTTGCCTAAACTTGTCCTATCTCTTCACATATCAAACACTTCCGTTATCTTAGATCCTTAAAGTACTACAGAGGTCGAAGGGTTTAGACACACCGTGAAGAGAGCTCAGTCCACTGTGAAGTAAGCCTAGTAGGAAGGAGTAGACAGAGACACATCGGACGCTAGACCTGGCGTACAACGCAGATAAAATAAGGACTCAATAAAGAACTAGCTACTCGCCACCCCTCCCCCCAAAAAAGTGGGTGGTGGGGGGGAGAAGCCTGTAGCCTTTAGGGTGGGCCTTGAAAATCAATTAGTATTTTAGAGGAATTTTGCTGCATAGTACTGTGTAAACGGGAAAGGTTTTATTTTTCTTTTAAACTTGAGGAACAAAATTTGAATAAATCTATCACACTTCAGGCTTGACCTCATTTTCCCATAGTGATCCATCCCTCCTAAAGATTTCTTCCCCACATTTTAATAACAACCATTTGCATGAATCTTTGTCTCTTTTGTGATGACTGATCCAGTGGCCTTCAAAGTCAGAACTCTTGTTGAAAAAGAAAGCTTACTTGGAAGCCCTATATATGAAACGTACAAGCTGAAGAGATTTCTGGCTGAGACAGGGGTCCATCTTCAGAACACCCCTCCTTCCCACTTACCCCAACATCCCTTCTCTCCCCTCCCGCTTCCTTCTTTTTTTACCAGGGCTCTGCGGAGCAGAGTTTGGTTTGAACTACTGTTCTTAATTTTCCTTGTTACAGAAGTCATTTAAAAGTACTTCACTCCCTCAGCCATTTAAAACAGCAAGTGTGTTTGTTGATAGACCTGCTTAACCACCCACTCACAACCTATGTCTCCAGTTGCCTGGTGGACACATGGCAGTCTGCACTGCAGTACAGTGACGGCACAAAGCTGAAGACCCTTTCCTGAAATAACAAAGTTCCTTACCCAAGAAACCTTATCAGCAGATTTTAAAAAGACAACAAAAAATCAAACCAGCAGCTAATAAGGTCAGCATTACATTATTCTGTTTTTAAATTATTATGCGTACATAATAGTTGTATATCTTTATAGGGTACATGTGATGTTTTGATACAGGCATACAATGTGAGTTAATCAAATCAGGGTAATTGGGGTATCCATCACCTCAGGCATTTATCATTTCTTTGTGTTAGGAACATTATAATTTTACTCTTTTAGTTATTTTAAAGTATACCCTAACTTATTGTTGATTATAGTCACTTTGTTGTGCTATCAAATATTGTTCAATCTAACTATCTAGTTGTATTTCTGCACCCATTAACCATCCCCACTTTATCCCCCACTCCCCACTACCCTTCCCGATGTCTGTAACCATCATTCTCCTCTGTCTCCATGAGATCAATTGTTTTAATGTTTAGCTCCCACATATGAGTGAGAACATGCAAGATTTGTCTTTCTGTGCTTGGCTTATTTCACGTAACATAATGTTCTCCAGTTCCATCCATGTTGTTGCAAATGGCAGGATTTCATTCTTTTTTGTGGCTATATAATATTCCATTGTGTATATGGCCAACAATTGCTTTATCCATTCATCCACTGATGGACACTTAAGTTGATTTCAAATCTTGACTATTGTGAATAGTGACACAGTAAATATGGGAGTGCAGATATCTTTTCACTATACTGAATTACTTTTTCATTTGTAAATTAATGTGTAGCTTTAAAAAGTCATCTTTCATGTTGTTTTGTATCAAATAAGCCTCATGTGAATAGATCACTCTTATGTGATGTAAATGGTGCTCTTTTTGGATTATATTTTTGGGGTCTCTTTCTGAGTTCATCAGTTTGACTCTCAAACTGAGGTGAGGAGGTGTAGGCAGATGTTAAGAAGGGACCCCTGAGCGTGGAATATCTTTGAGGCAGAATGAACCTGAATAGTTTTGTAGGTAGTGAAGTAAATGAAATACCTTCCTATTGTCCTTCCACTCTCACAACCTCAGAAAGAAGAAATTAAGAAATTACTTTTGGTGTCAGTAAGGTCTTCGATGTCCCTTGGAATAGAATTTTCTCCAACATTTGTTGAATATTATAAGATATAGTGCCAGGGAACTTGGGGCTGACAGGATCCTTGAGGAAGAAGAAACAGGAGGGGGAATATTAGTGAAGGATAATGTGGCAGGCAATTATTTGGACATCTTTTCATAAGAGTTCATTTCTGCCACACTTTGGAGAAGTTTCTGGTTGCCAGAATTGATACCATTGGTGCTGGTCAGCATCATCTTAAACTGGAGAAAGGGAGTATAAGTGTACAGAAAGAAGGGAGGGTGTGTGTCCTAGTGATATTTTCATTGCATAAAGAAACATCCACTTGAGCTAGCTTAAGCACAAATAAGAGGACTGTGTATTAAGTATTTATAAGTGTGTACTGGAGCCCGCATGCAGGGAGTACAGGCTGGCCTCCCAAAGGTTAGGACCAGGACTGAAAAATCTATGAGAATCAGGCATAGTCTGTATTTAGGAGTCTGTTTGTCTGTGTGGATCTATTTCCTCTCTCCTTCTTGCCGTAGTTTCTCTTCCACCTTTCTATGTGCATCTGCTTGATTCTTCATTCTCTACAGTGTGGCTTTCTCTGTTTCTCCCAACCACAGGCTGGAATCTGGCCACCCAGCCTAAGCTAGGTTGCCCATTTGTGCCAGTATCACCACCTCTCCTGGGTTTCCGCTTACAAATTCCCAAATGAGAGATTCGGATTGGACTAGCTTGGGTCAAGTAGCCCTTCAGGTCTAGTTGGCTCTCAAATGGGAGTGGTGAGTAGGGATGGATGGGAAGGATTTTTAAATGCAGACGTGGCTGCTTGCCATAACTTATCCCTGTGAATGGATGGTGGTAGTAGGTGGCTCTTGGAAATGGAACATTGGCTGGGAAGATACTATGAAAGTTGTCTACTTTACAGAGAATTCCAGGTTAGGAAGCATTTGCCTCTTGCACGCCTTCTCCCAGTGAACCTTCAGTGCTGGGCAAGGGGCTCCAGTGAGGTGCACAGAGGGCCTGGGGCACTGTTGAACACATCTCCCCTCCATTTCTCTACCCAGCCTCTCCTTTTCCTGTGGCTTTTTCTCTGGCATTGTCCTTTAAGCTGTCTTCATTCAGAGAGTCCCAGAGACTGTACTTCTAAAATCAGTCATTCAGTGAAGGTTTGTTGGATTGTGCCTATCTCCTCTTCCTTTATCTTTGTTGCCACCACCCCCTCTTCCCACATCCAAGGCAGCAAGACTCTTCCTTGAGAAGTGCCAGGAAGACACCTGATTCTCCAGAAGCAGGTACCAAAATGGGCTAGTTGTGCATCATTATGGGAGCATTTGGAATTTGGAGCTTGAACAGAATTAACTTGGTGTATTTTTATGCCTATACACACACACACACACACACACACACACACCAGGATAGATCTAAACCCCCCAAATCTAGTCTGTCTAGGGTCAAACCATGGTTCTAGCTGGAAGAAGAAAAGAACACTGTCTTAGTCCATTTTCTGCTGCTATAACAGACCACCACAGATGAGGTAATTTATGAGCAATGGAAGTTTATTTGTCAGAATTTGAGCTATGAGTTAAAAAAAAAAAAATAGAAGTTTATTTGGTTCATGGCTCTGGAGGCTGGGAAGTCCAAGAGTATGGCACCAGCCTTTGGTGAGGGCCTTGTGCTGCATTATTTCATGGTGGAAGGGCAGAAGGTGGAAGTGAACCCATGAGACAGAGATTCAGACAGAACTCATTCTTTTATGAAGAGCCCATTCCCATGATAACTAACCTACTCCTATGAAAACAGCATTAATTCATTCATGAGTGCAGATCCCTCATGGTCTAATTGCCTCTTAAAGGCCCCCCCTTTTAATACTATTATAATGGAGATTAAGTTTCCAACACATGAAATTTGGGGGACACATTCAAACCATAGCAAACACCCATCTTTTACCTACCAAGCACTCCAGTGGCTTAGTCACCCCTTGGTCAAGCTGGCAGTAGTTGGACTCCTCCATCTCTCCAGCTATATGGGGCTTAGGGAAAAACTCATCCAAACCTTAGAAATTAATTCCCACCTAAGAAGGGCTGCATTACAGGTTTGCTGTCCTCATGAGCTCCAGCTGTAAGGGAGAGCACTGAATTAAAAAATTACAGCACAGCACAGCACTGGGTGGCCTGACACTTCCACTGAGTGACCCCACGCGTATACCCCACCCTCAGAATTATTAACAGAAGTTACGAGGGCCCACCATCCTGTGGTTCAGGCAGCAGTTAAGCTTAGTGCTCAAATAGTAGTCACAGAAACAGTTTCAACAGGCTGTCTACTTTGAACCTTACCCAGAACTGGCAAAAGAGAAGGGTGAGATGGAAAGGGAGCATCTGTGAGTTATGGGCCCAGTTCTAGTTTCCATACACTTCTGCTCTTTCCCCAAGCAGGGGAGACTAACCCATGGGTAGCGGCACAAGTGGGGCTACAGTTTGGCTTTGTGCAAGTATCATAGCTCATTTTGCTTCAGTTTTCTCATTTGTCAAATGGAGCTGATGTGAGAATTAAATAAGGTTCTGTTGTAGAGCTCTTGGCACAGTGGCTGGGACATGTTAAGTCCCCAGGATATGTTGTCATTTATCAAGTATCTATTCAGTACCAAAGCCCGTGGTAGGCATTTTACCAGTAGTCATTTTAATCTTCAACAACAATCCTGCAAAATCAATCTTGATATTTTCATTTGAGGAGATGGCATCTCAGAGAAATCACGTCACATGTCCAAGATGAACTGCTATGTGTGAATGAAGGTGCCAGAATCAAACCAGGTCAGCCTGGCTACAAAGCCTGTGCCATCGCTGTGGTTTCAAGAGTAAACAGTATGTGAGCAGACATCCTTCTGTGTAAATGGGACCAGAGCCATCAGGCTAAACAACTCCCTACTCCACGTAGTTCAGGGTAATTCATATCCACTGAGTAAACAGACCATTCTGGGCAAGAATTCCCTTGTGTCAACTTGCCTGTTCTAGGAATTTTCAGTATATACATTGGAGCCCAGCCAAAAATTCAATGTGAGATTTGTCTTTCTTGAGATCCACACTGAGGGGGCTTAGCTAATAATAAACTAAAGGACCTTCCCATGAGGTGGTTGTACCCAGGGGACTCTCCCTTGTATATCCCAAAGGATGACTTTTTAGAATGATTCTCTATACCTCAGAGTCCCCATGTCTCCAAAGAGTCGGGGAGTATAGCTACCCCCCCTCATAGGTTCACTGCCTTGGCACCCCTCTTGCCCGCACCATAGCCTGAATTAGCTCTCCCACCTTTATTCTCGTGGTACCCCTGCAAGCATCTGTGAGAGCTCCTTGTCACATTGCCTTTGCTCTGTCCTTGCCTCTCTTCCCACCAGGGGATAGCAGAATGCTATGTCCTACTCACCTTGTAGCCCCTGAATTTATCACACTTCCTGGAACAACAATAATAACTAAAGTGTTATCATAGTTGACGTTAATTAAGTACTTCCTATGTGCTTTTTGTAGTAGGTACTATTGTGGTACTTACTTTAAAGGCAAAGAAACTGAAACACAAAGAATTTGTTTGCTTCCAGAATCACAAAACCGTAAATGGTACAGCTGGATGTGAACCCATCCAATTTGATTCTAGAACCATGCTTTTAACCAGTACTCTGTAATGCCTCCAGGTAGTAGATGCTTAATTAATTAATATTTGTAAATGGAAACACATGTGAATATAATTGCTGTGTTTTGAGAAGTATGACGTGACCTATGACATATCAAATTTGTGCAATAATGAGCTACATTTTAATGAGGCAGCTCTTCCATTATTCAGCTTCTATTTTTCTGTAGTTCATCTCTATGCATGCTTGCACAGGAGAGGCAGTGTAGGGCTGTGGTTGTGAACATGCACTAGACAGAAAAGCAACTTCTGTCTCTGCCACTGGTGAGCATCACTTCTGTGGGCAAGTTACTTATCTTTTCTTAGTGTCATTTTTCTCAACTGGAAAGTAGGAATAATAACAGCACCTTACCTCTATAGTAAACTTAGAATAAATGAAATAATGTAAGTAGCCATGCCTGGAACACAGTACTCGTTCAGAAGACATGAGCAGATATTGTTATTACTGTTGTCATGAACATTGTTTTTAAAACTCTGTAATCGAGAGCACTACTTCCTATCATTGAACAAGGAGTCCTGAGCCAGTGTGAGTGATACTGAATAATATTGCTGCAGCCTGAAGTCTAAAGTCACCAAACTCAGGACAGAGATGTTTCGACCCGTGAATGTCAGAGATCTGCAAAACATTCCAGAACTAATGCAGCCTTTGTCCAATATCCACATCTTTGTCCTGTAGTGTACACTGTGTGGTTCAGGGATACTGGGCAGAGGTGGGAGCCAGGGGTGTCCATGGTCAGTACCAGCCATCTGGTGAGTAGTGGCTTCTAGGTGAGCTGTCGGTTCAAAGGTCAAGTGGACAGGCATATAACAAAGGCTGTTAGGAGAGCACAAGAGTACTGAATACCTAATAGCTAACAAGAGCTGTGATGTATTGTTTAGTTGGCCTTGAACTTGGTACACACTAGAGACTCATTCATTCATTCAACAATATTTTTGGGCCAGGCACTCTTGTAGGCTCAGGGAATCAATAATAACCAAAACAGATAAAGTCCTGAATACTCAGGTCCTTTTATACTTATATGCATCATCTCCATTAACAGAGTCATCATAACAACACTGTGCTGTAGTTAATACCATTTCCATATGATAGATGAGAGAGCTGAGGCTCAGAGAGGTTAAATACCTTGCCTAAGGCCTCATAATTGGAAAGTGGTGAACCTAGGATTTGCGTCTAAGTCTTTCTGATGTAAAGTCCATTCTTTAGCTGCAATGTGATACTGCCTATCAAGGAAATAGCAAATGCTGGGATCGTGTGTGTGTGTGTGTGTGTGTGTGTGTGTGTGTTGGAGGGGAGGGGCATGTGTTAATTCAGAATTCTATCTAAGTAGCTGTCATTGTGACATAGCAGCAATTATGATCATCATCGATTTGCAAAACACAAGACGTTTTGGTTGTGACTTCTGTTCTTGAGCTCAGTCTATCATTTTATTGCTGCTGATCAAAATCAATATGTTCTTGGCTGCCCTCAACAAAGAGAAGAACTTTTATGCTTAGGTTGATAACTAGGTAAAAGCTCTGAGATCCAGTGGCTTATTGCCAGGCATGCCTGCTTAGTAACTCCTGGACAAGGAGCCTGAACAGTGCCAGCGAGAACCATGCCGGTTGAGATATTATCCAAACCCAGGGAGCTGGTGCTCAAACTTTGTTCAGAAAGAGTGAAATACTGTGGTCCCTTCAGGGCTGGGGGTGTGGGGGGGGGCAGCGCTGTGGGCTGCCACTGACTCCTTTGTTAGGACTCTTGCATGCCTCTTTTCCATGGATTAGGAAGGAAGTTTCAGAGGCAGCATTTCAAATGCCACAGAAAGAAAGAAGGGGTGGGTAGTTGGCCACTGAAATGGGGCATAAAGAGCCCAGAAGTAATGCTCTGCTCTGGATCAGGATCTTGGTGGCTTCATTTTGTTTCTAGGGGATGCCATTGTTTTTAGGAAGCACAGCCACTTCTTACCTTTACAAGTCTGCTCCTTCAATCTGTCAGTTCAGAAGCTGTTCCATTGCCCTTTGATCCCATCAACATAATTCCACAATGCAAGGGTCGTGCTGTCAGTGGGAAGGACTTTGTAGTGGGACATCAGGAGACCCGGATTCCAGCCCTGGCTCTGCCCCAGCTTGCGGGGAGGACCCTGGACAAGTGCCTTCACTCCTCTGCGCTATCCTCTTCTCACACAAGAAGCCAAAGGAGTAGAACTGGATGTTGATGTTTCCTATGATCCCTTCTGGCTTTAAAGTTGTGAGATTGCTATCTGATACTTGCAGCCTTACAGTGTCTTCTTAATTTTCGTGCTCTGCATTCAAAACTGCATTTTCTGCCCCTTTGGTGCATCATTCTTGTTATTGCTTGAAAGCCCATAGTGCTGGTTTTGAATGTCTGATGGCTATTTGTTAAATTAGTGAATGACTGTAGGAGGAAATACTGAATGAATGCAACACTGTTAACATGCTAGCGTCAATTCCAGATTTGGGTTCTGTGTGTTGCAGTATGGGTTGCTGGGAGGATGGAGATGACTAGTGTGGAGCGTTGGAATGGTGTGGGCACACGGAAATCTGTTTCTAACTACTGTTGCTGCTGCTGCTGTTGTAATTCTGTGCCTCATTTTCTATAAACACAAAATAATGTGTGCATATGGTTTTGTAACCACCATTTCTCAATAGTGAAGATTTTTTTTTACATGTCACTAATAGTCTCTTCTTTAATGCTAATGGCTGCACCCTTTTCTATTGCAGAGTTGACGATAGTTTGTTTAACCAACCCCTTACTCTTATACATAAAATTTGCTCAACTTTTTCCATAATTATAAACAACATATCTAAATATTCTAATTTATTTTAAAAAGACAATGTATTGCTTTTGTAACATGAAAAAATTTTTCACCAAGAAATAATCATCCCATGGCACTATCTGTCTACCCTGCCTGCTTAAGCTAAAACGGTAGAGAAGTCTGTGTAGGAAGGTGAATACAGTGACTGAGGACACACCAGCTTGGCTAACCACATGCAGAAGGACAGTGATCACCGTCAGTTACATTGTCATTGAGTGAGAGAAAAGCAGTTTTCCTAATTCCGAAGCATTGTCCCTTTCCCGTCTGGAACAAGACTAGGAGAAAATGTAGGGCCAGGGCATATGGGAAGAGGATCCAGCCAGAGACTGCAGGCCTGGGCTTGAAGCTCCCCTCTGCTGTCTGGCCCCAGGTAAAGAGCTTACCTCTCTGGACCTTGGTTTATTTTTCTATGCATGAGAATACTAGTAGTATTATTAATATCACAGGCTTGGAAGATGGAAGCAGGGGAGGTTGTGAGAATAAAATGAAATACTAGGTATAAGATTAATTGGAAGCTTGAAAGTCAGTGTTGTAGGGAAGCGAGTTGTTGAGAACACGGGGTCACTAGTTCTTTGTGTACTACTCGTCTCTGGAACGTAGCTACAGTTAACAGTGGTTTTTGAGAAAATCCTTACCGTATCCACCACCACTGTTAAGTGGAAGCAAAAGCAGCAATTCAATCCTCTACTATTTACATGCTTTTTTATTTTTAATCCTTGCCAGATGTAGACTGGCAGGGAGCCCAGGGACTGAGCACTTGCAGATAGAGGTAGTTTTGTTCTTGTCTCCCTTCTAGACAAAGAATTTTTGAAGGAAAAGGAGAAGTTAGAAATGGAGTTAGCAGCAGTGCGGACTGTGAGCGAGGACCATCGCAGACACATCGAGATCCTGGACCAGGCTCTGAGCAACGCCCAGGCCAGGGTCATCAAGCTGGAAGAGGAGGTGAGACCAGGTGGTGGGGGTTGGGGTGGGGGCAGAGCCCAGAGGGCCTCCACATACCTTTCCTAACCCAGCTGCTTTAATCAGAGCCAATTCCAAGGAGCTGAAACAGGGGAGGGATATGGGAAATCTCCCAAATAAAAATGAATAAAAACAGAGTTTATCTCTCCCTGAGCCAGGCAGAGTATGAAGGGCACATGTGAATGCCATCAGCGAAGGGCTCACCCTCAGTCTGAAGCCCGGCCTGCAGCTCCCTGGGTGGCGGGTGTCCAGGGCTGGAAATAAATGGAAGGACTAGAGACCATTGGTCTTTCATAGAGAAAAGAGACTAACAATCTTTAGAAAATAGTCCAACTGCTGTGTCTTTGGGTTCTCAATTGTGTAGAAAAAGGCAAAAGTCTTCTGATGGGGGTGGGGTGGAGGTGGTGTTCAGCAGATCTGTCTCCAACTTCCAGAAGTTGGCTCAGCCATGCAGTGACCCCCCCGCCCAATCTGGGAAATTTTTATTCCGCTCAAGCGTTATAGGTTTAGGACTTTCTGATGAAATCAACCCTTTAGCTTAAGTTTTATGAGGTAGACTTTCCTGTTAAGCCTGACTGGGGAATTAAAATGACCATCTCTGAGGTCTAGGCTAGGGGGTCCAGGTTGTAAATGCAGAGGCAGAAAAGGCAGGGAGGTCTAGCTGGGAAGACAGGCGCCTGCTGCCCCGCACCTCCCAGCTTCCTGTGGTGGCAGCAGGTGCCTCTGTGTTTTGAGGGCTGAAGAAGCTTGGCTGAGACAGTCTGCATGAAGTGCTTAGGTTGGTGCTTGGCACGCAGAAAGCAGTACTGTTGTTAATCCAACTATTGTCCCTTCAGAAAACATCTCCTGATGCTGGGTAACTCGGATGTCTCAGCAAACCTCAACTGCAAGCATAAAGCCACTAAAGAGGAAGATTGTTAAGTAAACAAAGATGTTGCCCATTAGAAGCCTTTTAAACCCCACAAGTCCTGTGTAGAAACTGCAATTTTAATATTAGCTTGAGGATTCTGGGCAACAGCCCCACAATACCTTCCTTGTCACTGCTAAGGAACTCATTAAATGTGAAAATGTTCACCATGGAAAATGACCTCAGGCCCTAAAGACAGGAGGTCTGTCCTGAGTAAGGGAGGCAAGGGCTCCTCAATATTGTCATCACTGAAACCACTTACTGAGCTTCCACCTCCATGTGTGGAATGGAGAATTATGGTTTTTAAAATCTTTTAGTTTTAATATTTCTATTAAAGTGAAAATTAGTTGTAAGCTCCTTGAAGACAGGTTCTTTAGAATCACCATTATGGGTCTTTTCTTGACATTACATTTAGATAAAATCTTTGGTTGGTTAGAATGTAGCCTCTCCAAAATGCCTCATGTATCTGGCTTTCAATAGCACTCTTTGTTCTTATTAAAGTTGCTTTTAAATGATCTTAGTTCAAATACTGAGTTCCTACCATAATTTACAATGGTAACTAGGAATGGGCTCTAGAGCCAGACTGCTATAAAGGAGAATCCTGGCTCCATGACCTATCAGCTGTGTGACCTTAAGCAAGTCACTTAACCTTGAAGAGTTTCTGATTTCTTAAATGGAGATAATACAGGACTTTACCTCTTACTGTTATTGGGAGGATTAAATGAGATACTACATAGAAAGCAGAATGCTTGGCATGGTAGTGCTCTGAAAATGTTGGCTGATATAATTACTCTTATTAATCATCCTCATCATGATATATGCCTTGCTAGACTGAAGGTTAATACAAAGGTAAAGGAGACAGAATCATGCCTTTAAGGATCTTGCAGTTACTTGGGGATAATATTCATTCATTTGTTTAACAAATTCTTATTGAGTGCCTACTGGATGCTGGGTGCTGTTCCAGGCAATGGGGCCACACTGTTCACTCTGCCCAGCAGGGACCAAAATAGATCAATTTTGTGGTGCTTATGTTCTAGTGACTACACACTCAGAAAACTGGATACAATGGAGGATATAGTAAGTGGTGTATGAATAGTATAACACAAAATATTTGATCAGATGACACTTCTAAGAAGCACAGAAACCTGCACTTAGGTCCTCAAGTCTGTTGAATTGAATTGAGCAATCAAAGGGCCAGATAAAATTCAGTTCCAACAGCAGGTATAGAAAAGTCTGGGAAGTTGCTGCCCCCTCCTTGAAAGGTCAGAAGCATCTCCATTGTAGTCCAGTGGCTTTAAGTAGGACAGGATATAGGCATAACTCACAGCAGTGCTGCCTGCTAAGTCAGAAGCCGCACTTAGCAGCAAGCTCTTAAATCACTAGCATGTTCCAACTTGCCAGTGTAATCATGGGTTGAACTCAAGATTGAATTGCTTGCAAGGCATCTGCACACCCAGGTGCAGAATGACAGGAAGTAGCATCTGGTGTCTTCTCACCCAGGACCAGATCAAGTAAATGCCTCAGCCAGATTTTTGGCACCAGCCAATTCCCAGAAAGTTAGAAATGTGCCCAGGATTTGTGAACATGGGCCAAACTCCTAATTGGAAGAAAACAAAGTCTGAGGGTAAGCATTTGAAGTTGTTCAGGATTCTAAACCCATACCTGATGTGACATTTACATAAATTGTTTTAGCCTTAATTTCCATCTCCTTGGTTATTGTGTTGTTTGAGTATTCATTATGCCCTTCCTGTCTCTTCAGGGCTGTCAGCTACTCATCTATAAAGGACTCTGAAATCTTAAGGAGAAAGTTACTCCATAAATATCTATAATAAGAAATTTTTATATTTATCCAAACAAACACAAATGAGTACACATGCATGTATACATTCATAATACTTTATTATGAGTAATTTATATTTATTATAGAAAATTTGAAAAATACAGAAAAGAATAAAGAAGGTAAGAAATTGCTATTTTGCCATACAGATAAACATAGGTAATGCTTTAAGTTTTTCCTTCCAGTCTTTTGTTCATGGATAAATAGGTAGATAGGCAGGCAGACAGAAGTTGTGATAATGTTGTATATACATTTTGGTTCTAGATTTTTTCTTTTAATATTATAGAATAAGCATTTCTTCATGATATTGAAAACTCTTTATTAACCTCATTTCCAATGCCTACAAATGTGGTAATTATTAAGCAATAACCAAGCATTGAGCTCAAAGCTGTACAGATTACCAAAAGCAGGTGCCCCAGTGAAGTCTTTGGTTCCAAACATCTGAGCCATTTGAGGTGTAACTGATGGCCTCTGTAAATCTTTTCTGTCCCAGCACACTTGTGGAATAGGGGTAGGGTGGTGGAAGGTACATGTACCTGTAGTTTAAATAGGATCCCCAGGTAATATGACTCCCACCTCCACCCCAGCTTTGAGAATCACTGGTCTAAATTCCATGCTGTTTTCTACTCTTCTCGACTTAGTTACGAGAGAAGCAAGCATATGTGGAGAAAGTTGAGAAGCTGCAGCAGGCCCTGACCCAGCTACAGTCTGCATGTGAGAAGCGGGAACAGATGGAGCGGAGGCTGCGGACCTGGCTGGAGAGGGAGCTGGATGCACTGAGAACCCAGCAGGTGAGGGTCTGGGCATGGGCCGGCAGAGGAATCAGGCACGTTCATTCAGCAGACGTGTGGAGCATCCACCGAGGGCCAGGAACTGTGGTCTGCACAGAGGATGCAGAGGGAAACAAGAACTCCTGCCTTTGGTGAACCCCACAGCGACCGGTGGAGGAGTTGGGCCATCTACTCGCTGTAGAGTGACAGACGTCCTCACAGAGAGAAAGCAGTCACTGACTTAGGGCTGGGAAGAGAGGAATGTGGCTTTAGACACTTCACAGAAGAGGCCTTTTGAGCCGGCCTTTGAAAGATGAGTTTCTTGGGCATTCAGGAGCAAGAACATCAGAGGTGGAGAGAGAGTATGTATAAAGCAGAGGGCTGTGAAACAGCATGGCAAGTGCAGAGTGGCAGGGTGCAGCTAGATAGGGAAGGATGCCAAGGAGGTGGCTGGTGAGGAGGCAAAGGCCAGTTTGTGGAGGGCATTTGGTCAAGTTGTTAGACGGGGCTTTCTTCTGTGGTCCACAGAACACCAGCAGCTGGGAGGCTTTTACGCTGGAGAGAAATATGGTGCAAGGGATCAGGGAAGAGCCCTGTGGTGGTGTTAGAGGACCATCAGAGGGTGGATTTTGAAGTCAGAGGCCAGCCTGAAGGCTGTCAATGCAGTCTCGGGTCGTGACGGTGGGAACCCATGGAGAATGGGAGGCAAGACCTATAAGGGGGTGAAATTAGCAGGACATGATGATCAGTGGGTTTTCAGAGGTAAAGATGAAGAAGGGGTTCAGGACCATCCCTAGAAAAATAATATCAGCCATAAGCTCCTATCCCTTCTGCCTTCCCTTCTCTGCTGATAATGTAACTCCGCTATGAGTAAGCGCAGAGTGAAGCACTGCAGCCCAGGGCCACATGTGCCACAACAAGCGGGAGGAAGACTGGTCAAAGGCTCCTGGCTCCAGACAGCCTGTCCATCGTCAGCCAGCGTGATGGGCAGAGCCCTTTATGCAGCTGATGATGGGTGTGCTCTAAATTAGGATACCAGGGAAACGCTAGGCAGGGCTCCATGGAATTATCTACCAGATAGGCCATAGTGGTTGTGGTTGAAACACTTGAAAACACTTAAAGGCATGCACTCAGGCCAGCTCAACCCTCTTGCAGGGCAGGCCCATGCAGTTCCCTCTGGGTATGTGCACTTGACTGGGGAAGGACGTACTAATGAGATTGCCCAGAAAACTAAGAAACCCACCCCAGCCTTGTTAGTTGATAGCTTGTAAGGAAAGGTGGGTCTGTCTCTGGACTTCTGATATTTACAATCTGTGCCACATATCCTAGCACTGGAGTTACACCCTTCAGCTCTTCTCTGTCACTCAGTTCTTGAGATCTTAGCTTTCCCAGCTTGCAGGCAGGGCTTCCCTGGTTCCAGGTACACTGCTGGCACACAGTAGACACTTACAATTCTTTGGCTGACCAAGTGGACACATCTCAATTCTTAGAACAAAAAGGAATGTTCTTTTCCAGTTAATATGCCATCCATACCCTACAGTTAGATTACTTCTCCTTGGCCCGTCTGATTTGAGAGCTGTGAAATCAGACTCAATTCCATTACCCTTGTTGCATATAAAGAAGAAGAAACATGAAGTTAGAAGTATTTGAAAAATATCTTAATTGCCACAGAGGACAGTACATTATATGTACACTCAGACCCATGCACACTCACCCACATTTTTTCCTCAGACAGGCAAAAACAACATTCCTGCTGCGCATGAAGGCTGCTGACAGATTTGTGCACCAGTGGAGGACAAAAATTTCAGAATTGAGGCTCTCCAGGGAAATTACTCTGCTTGCATTCTGGATTTGTCTTCAGGGGCCGATAGCAGGCCCAGCTGTGTATGGCTGACATGAGACTGAAGAGAGGGAGACAGTCTCTAGAGTTAAATAGAACTGTGATGCTTAGCATCTCCTTAAAAATAGTATTACACTTCGGTTTTTTTCTTAAATGAGAATATTAATCCGTCACCTGTGATGTGAAATACACTCAGGGATTTTCCTGTTTCTCTACCTACTTATCAAAAAGATAAGTACAGGTTGAGTATTCCTTATCCAAAATGCTTGGGACCAGAAGTGTTCGGATTTCAGATTTTTGGATTCGGGATCCTCAACCTGTATTTTTTTTTCTTTAATACTTGTATGCTCACTGGTAAAATTAGAAAATAAACGTGATCTTATAACCAGAAAAGGAAAACATGTTATAAAAAAAAAGTGCACCCAAAAAATCTTGAGTTTTTCACTAGCTCCGCATGACAGCTACTGTAAAGGGTAAAGTCTGGTCAAACTCATGTCTGGAGGCTGTGGTCTGGTGTGGGAGGCAGCTCTGCCTGCCTCACCAAGGATAACTTAGGGTTCACTCGAGAACACAGAGTCATCTGAGGTACTTTGCCTCTCGGGGAAAGGGTGTCCAGGGCCTCTCTGACCTCCTCCCCCTCATTCACCCTTGGGCAGTTCACGCGTGTGCCTGCCCCTTCTTGGCACAGACGTGGGCAGCCTCAGGAAAGGCTTCCACAGCCCATGCCATTCCCTGTTCCTTCACCCCTGTGTCAAAGAGGCATTTATCTGACCCCTTTAGAAAGCATGCTGAGGTCACACTATCACAAAGCCCCTGGTCATCTCTACCCTCAACAAAACAGTAAGACCAACCACACTGCCTCGTCACTTCCATAGGGCATTATTGTAAAGAGTCTTTTGAGAGAGTAGCTTACGGAATTTGTTGAATCACCCCACACAAAGGCTCTTCCCATAGACTGAGGCCAGGACACAGTTGAGCTTCTCCATCTAGCCCCCTCCAACAACACAGAGTCCCTGGCTGAGGTGCCCTGGACCCTTAGAAGGGTGGGTACACTGGAGATGATCAGAGTGGCATGGAATCGTGTACTGATTCTGAGCATGGGCTCCAGGGTTAGACCGACCAGGGCTGAATCCTGCCTCCTCCTACTAGAAAAGCAGACTTGGGTAAGTAATCTTTCCAAGCCTCCACTTCTTGTCTGTAAAGTGAGGCAGATAAATTATACTTATCTCATACTTGTAACTATAAACAAGAAAGTCTGCACAAAGTGCTTATCAGAGCACCTTGCACTTAGCAATTTATTGAGGAAGAATAACTCTCATTGCTATTCATATTCCCATCGTTACCCGCAGAGTCATTTGAAGGCTTAGGGCATTCTTGGTACCCTCTCCCAAATTCTGCCCTTACCCCAACTATTCCAGTCCCACTGAAAAAAATGTTGAAAGAAGTGTGGCTGATTAAAGAGGGGGTCAGAGAGAGAAAGGTAGGTCACGACAATAGAACTGGCAGAAAAGAGAAACTCTCAATGAACAATTCCTGTTATTGTAAGTAATCTCTCCTCTACCATGGGAGGTGAAGTAGTACTTCAGCATCCTTGGAAACTGGGATAGAACTGAGAGAAATAAAGATAAAAAAGGGAGGGGAATTTACATTCTTAAGAACTCACAAGTTCATCTTCTTTACAAACAGCTCAAAGTAATTTTCACATCTTACTTCCACAATAGTCCTACAAAATAGAAGAGAGAAGGTTCTTGAACAATGTTCTTGGAAAGAAAAGTGACAGGGAAGTTACGGGGCCAGCCATGTAGCTGATGAGGACATTCCTCCCATGCGAACACACTGAGGGCAGAGATTTTATCAGCATTGTTCACTGCTGCATCCCCGGTACACAGTACATGCTCGGTAAACACTGGTTGACTTGCTAGCTGAGTGGGCGGCAGAAGCTGGCCCACCTGTTCCCCAATCTGTTTTTCTGCCTAGCACACTTACCCATTAGACCGTGCCGCCTCTGTACCCTTGAATGCTGACATTCATGCATTTGTTTAAATAACTCTTAATGACCTGAATTGGGGGGCTGTGAAGAGTTGTCATGATCTCATGGAGGTCAAGAGGATTCTGCAAAAATAAGCCAGCTGAGATGGTAACAGAAGGGATTTAGATAGAAACTGACAAGCATAGATGGTGGCTTAGTGAGGCCGTGGGAGCTTTTCTTGGAAAGTTTCTAAAAATAAGGGAGCTTCTCATCTCGGTGGACTGGTTCATTTGACCTCCTGCCTGAATCTGGGTGCCTGGCCAGATGGGGTCAGTGACTTCCTGTATAGGTCGGGTGAGGACAGGCATGTACTGTACACTCTATTCTTACTTAAATGTTGGTCACTGGCAAGCTTCCACTTCCTAGAATAATTTATATTTGTAGCTTTAAAAAATTGAATGGAAACATATGGTTTACAAAAAGCCCTAGGCCGTTGTTCTCCCTCTCTGGTAGGACTAGATTCCATCAGTGTGGCTCAAACGCCCAGCTGTGCTCTGGGCAGTTCCTCAGTCCTTGTCTTAATCTAGGGCGTTATGTGGTGCTGGGTGTAGCATTCACATACCTCTCACCTTGCGCCCAGCTCTGCATTTTAAATTTGCAATCACTGGAAAACATGAGGGGAACGTGTGTCTGGGGGACATAGAATAACTGGGATGAAATCATTCTCCCCTGAGGTGTGAAGGAGCCTGGCTCATGCCCAGACCGGGCCCTGAGACCCCAGCATGACCTGTCTCCGCTGCTGGTCTGACCTCAGAACCTCCTCAAAACCCCGTCCTGCTGTATGCCATGCTCTTTAGAGGAAATAGTGTCCCTGAGTTAAAGGAAAAAATCTGAAGTGTGAATATGTTCAGTTTGTGAGCAGTCCAGATAACAACTGCTTTTTTTTCTCTTACTGATGAAAAGGGCTGAAAAATGAGCTCTCCTTGCATTCGGTGTCTTCTGCTTTCGTTGGTATTATCTAACTTGATTCTCATTCTCAGGCCAGAGTGGGGCAGGTATTAATACCGCCTTTCCCAGCCTTGCAGCCAGGGAGCATGCAAGTTAGGGCATCTCCCACTTCTTTTGCCTTTCCATTTTTTCCCCCAGCCTCAGGGGAAGCAAACAATTGGAATCACTTCCTTGAATTCTGGAGAAAGTATCCTAGACCAGGAGGCCAAGACTTAATTCCTATTCTTGCTTTAGGTATAAATTAACTGCGAGACATTGGACAAGCCACTTCTTGTCATGCAAACGCCTTGAGCTGCGGAGCCAGACAGACCCGGGTTTGAACCCTGACCCTACTACCGATTAGCTGGCAGACATCGATCCATTAATTTAACCTCTCAGAAACTTAGTTTCTCACCCGTAAAGTGTCTGTTTTGCAGAGTTCCATGAGCGTTAGAGGTGCTAGAGGAGTTTGGAAGTGAAGTGGCGTGGTGTCAGGACCCCCTGAGTTCAGGTTGCACACCTTGCAGACAGGGAGCAAGGTTGTGAGGATGGCGTGTGAGTTGCTGCAGGAACTGGGGAGCCATGTGTGTGCTGTTTGGCAGCTGTGCAGACAGGGTTGATGCAGTTTTGAGCATCAAGATGCTATTTCTGCTCCCCTAGAAACATGGCAATGGCCAGCCAGCCGGCATGCCAGAGTACAACGCGCCAGCCCTCATGGAACTTGTGAGGGAGAAGGAGGAGCGGATCCTGGCCCTGGAGGCCGACATGACCAAGTGGGAGCAGAAGTACCTGGAGGAGAGTACCATCCGACACTTCGCCATGAATGCCGCGGCCACCGCTGCAGCAGAGAGGTGAGACTGGCAGAACCCACTGAGGAACCCTGGTGGTCGTAAAGGCACAGTTGAAAAAGAAACCAAAACAAAACAAACAGGGTGTCCAGAGAGGTCCAGAGGCCCGCCTGCCCAGGGAGTGAGGTCAGCTAAAAATGAATTTTAAATGGCTGTATTGCTAGTCAGAGAGCAAGATGGTGTGGCATTTCTGGAGGGAATTTGGCAATATGCATCTTCCCATTAGTTCCAAAATTCTAGTTCTAGACATTTGTCTTAAGGAAATCATTATATAAGTGCCTGAAGATTTATGTCTGAGGATGTTTGTCTCAGTGTTGTTGAAAATACTAATACTTTTAAAACAGCCCAGAGTCCAACAAAAGGAAATCCAATGTAAAGCACGTCCATACAGTGGGATGCTATGTGATTGCTAAGAATGATATTGTGAAAGTTTTTACCTCTTTTGCCTTACTTTCTTTTTATAGGTGCACAGCTTTGTTCTTCCCTTAAAATTAGCTCAAAATGCACAGTAATTCACAAAAATAACTCACACTCTATTAAAATACATTATTGCCTGAATGAGCAAGGTAGTTTCCTCTTGATCTTTGGTTGCTGGATCTCAGCTCAGGTGCAAAATTTAGGATCAGGTAGGATTCTCAAATTTCAAAGAAGCAACCAGAAAACTGGGCTTCTTAATAAATAAGGGCTATAGTTATACCATTTTGGATGGTAGGACGTGAACCCAGCGAGAGGAGAATAAGCCAAGAATGCCACCAGTTCTCTAGCAGTTCCGCATGGCCTTGACAAGGGTTATTTCCTTCTTAATGAGTACAAGAAGGCCTGTTGGGACAGAGGGGGAATGCTTTATAAGCTGTTCCCAGGCTCTCAGGTTCATTACTCAAATAGGGAAGAATCACCAGTAGTACACCCAGATGTTAGCTCCAAGAATTGGAGAAAGCAGTGCCACCATGCGGGCACCTCCACTGGGTGCCACAGCACTCTTGCACCTAGGAAGACCTGTAGACCCATGTGGAAAATAATCATTTTAGAATCATTTTCTAGTGCTCACGTATTGTTTATGTATGTCTGTGCTGTGAGGGGAAACAGGCCACAATAACCATTTGAGTGAGACTTTGGGAGTAGGAATAGACCCTGGAGACTGTGGTGAAGCTCCAGAGCCGTGCGGTGAGAGCTGGAAGGAAGTGCAGCCTCCAGTTCAGTCCCTGCATTGTATGGGTGGTAACGGGGAAGCCCTTTGGGATATTGGTTGATTTTTACATAAGTGAAATGTTTTTATTTTCAGCTTTTTGTTTTCTAAGCTAATAACTAGATCACCTCTCTGTCCAGAAAGATTTGGCCTTCTTTGCCAGATCTGGTCTAATGCATTGCTGTCAGTGACCGCCCTAGGAGTTTCCCTTCTCCGTGTGATTTTGATGGGAAGAACACCGCTTAGGGAGGCAAGACACCTATATCCAAGCCTCCTCCCTCTGCCTCTGACTGTGGGTGTGTGATCTGGGACAAACCCTTCTGAGTGTCACTTACGTCACACATGAAATGGAAATGTTACTTCTTGTTGGGTTAAGAGCAGGGAACCTGACCACATGCCTCTGGCTGAGGACACTATAAAACCCCAATAGCATTGTAAATTTGTTACCTTGGTGGGATGACACAGGGGCCTCCATGTGTCATTGTTGTTTCAACTTCTGTTGGTTTATCAGATTGGATGTCTGTTTGGGATCCCAGGCCCTGTGGGGATGCATGGAATGGACTGGAATGTAAAATCAGAGATGCGTAGGTCTGAACCATAGACCCTGTGGTGGGCACAGGAGGGGGTGGGGGTGAGTAAAGCCAGGCAGCCCCCAAGCTCAGTCGCCCACCCACATGGTTCTAGGCCTAGCCTTATTCTTCATCCTTCATGCAAGGGGAAATGGCTCTTACTCCAGAGAATAGGAGTTCCATGGGATTTATCCCGTCCTGTTGTTCCCCTTCTCTGCCCTTTCTGGATCCTGGATGGATGCCTGCAGCCCCTTTCCACCATCCCTCCCTCTCCTTGCTTCTTGGCTTCCACATATATTTATTGAGCATCTAATAATTCTATGGGAAACCACCCTTCCCTTTACTCTTCCCACAGGCTGGGGGTGGGGGAGAAATAGGTTCAGAGAAGCTCAGAGGTTTGGCTCCAATCTAAATGTTCTTTTCAGAGAAAACCTCTGTAATTTCAGCGTTGCTTTCTTGTTGATAGTAAGAGAAAAAAGGAAAATGAAGCATTTTTCAGAAAGGTTGGAATTTTGAGCTCTTATTGTCTAGATGCTAACTGGCTGCAGATAAATTGGTAAAAATGACTATTTCCGGCCATTAGTTTTGTGACTTATTAGCCATAGATGCATACTTCACATTTATAAGCAATGATTTTTAAACAAGGAAAATAATTTTTGCACACCAACTGGTTTTGCCATCTTTATGCAACTTGATGCAGTTGTTCAGAACTTTTAGAGATTGAGCTTATTTTTTATGTGTGGGGAAGGTTTTAAAACTTTTTACAAATTTCAAAGCAGTGTCATTTTTTTCAAATTTTTCTGTGTTTGCTAAGTTGTTTTCATCTAATTGTGTACGCTATCCTTACTTGGCAGTATAAACATGAATTTTTAAATTTGTCTCTGGCTCCATGTGAATTCTCCAAAAGTAAATTGGTTGAAAATGTTTCTGGCCTCTAATTACTATATTGGTGATTTTTGTGCCCTATAAGGTGAATTTATAATTTTATAAATATGTTGAAAGCATTTTGCTTGCTTTCTACATCATTTGGCTTTTTTGATACATCTTCAGCCACAGTTTGCACTTTTCTTGCCATGTTCTCACATATGCCCTCATGTTCATTTATTTTATCTTTATGCATTTGAGACCTTCTTCATAAAGATATATGAAACTTCCAGGACTGTAGAGTGATGGTTAAGGGCATGTGAGGGCATGGACTTTTCAAGTCGTAAATATCTAGGTTTAATCCATTTCCACCATTCACTAACTGGGTGCTCTTGGAAAAGTCACCTAACTCTGGTGTCTTCATCTGTAAGCTGAGGATAATAATACCTACTGCACAAGTTGTGAGAACCAAATGTGTTCTACCCAATCCCTGCATGAAATAAATGCCTATTGATTGACGGCTGTTGTTAAAAGGGGTGAAAGAAGGGTCTCTTTTTTGCTGTTATGGGATGTTCTAGAAAAGAGCTTTGAGGTTTTCCATATGATTATAGCATTGGAATATTAAGTTAAAGAGATGCAAAATATTTGGCTACATAATGTCTTACTAATTTAGTACTCATGTAACCAGAGGCATTATTGTGCCTTTCATCTTGAGATATACCTGTCTCACTCAGATGGCACAGTTATCTTATTTTTACTAATCATTGTTAGGAGTAATTAAATTGACAAAACCAGAGGCAGGAATAGTTATCTTTGACCAGTTGCTTTCACTCAGACAGCTGCTTGCAGGTAACCTGCTCTTTAATTTACTCATGTCTGTCCCTCCCCTCACTGCACCCACCTTAACCGGACTTGTCCAGGACAGTGTCTGTTGTCTTCATCTTTCTGCCCTGGGACCCAGCATGTTTGTTACACTGAATTAACCCAAATCCTAGGCAGGGGCCCATAAAACAAGAAAGGAGGCAGAATATAAACGTGAAGGAAGACTTCAGGTTGGAGCCTCACTGACTGGGAGGACCAGTCTCAGTTTCAAGTATTTACTGAGCCCCCACTGTACTATACAAGACTGAAATAGGTGCTATATGGGTGATAAATAGAAATAAAACTTCAACTCTGATTAGAAAAGTGAAATAGGACAAGTATGAAAAAGTACAAGCATGGAAACATCAACAAATACATTAATAATAATAGTATCCATATGTCAGTACATTAAATCTGTAGGTGCCTGATTTACACATTCATAACATGCCACATAGCTTAATACACAATGTTGTCAGTAGAAGAGGCATGGGGATTTTGATTTTTGAATTTTATTTTGTTTTCCTTAGATACTATCTTAATTCTATCAAGTTTAGGAAGAAAATTGGCCAGGATCTAGAAGGTGAAATGTAGGTAAAGGAGTCTGTGGAGAGATATTTTTAGCCTGGTGCCCTGTGGTTGCCTCTCCATGACCATTTGTACCATTCTCTGTATCAGTGTCGGATGAGATTGATAGCTGAGCTGGGGAAACGGGAAGAGGGCTTTTATGAGCCAGTAGGAGGTGCAGAGCAGATCTCTGTTCCAGCATGAACACCAGCCTCTCCATTCTGAGTCTGTCTTCAGTGAGACAAAGCAAGAAGGCTTCCTGTGATCCAATGTGTGTCCTGTGTTGCCAGGGACACCACGATTATCAACCACTCTCGAAATGGCAGCTACGGGGAGAGCTCACTGGAGGCCCACATCTGGCAGGAGGAGGAGGAGGTGGCGCAGGCCAACAGGAGGTGTCAGGACATGGAATACACGTAAGGGACAGCCACATGTGGCCGCTTGCCCCCAGGCCCTGAGAGGGTCCCGCCAGCCCACATATGCACTGACACTCCACCCCTTCCAGAGAGGGCTGCCTCTCTGTTCTGCTCTGAATGGCTGTGAGCTTGAGGTCTCCAAAACCTCTCCTCCCCCCACCCTGTCCTGGAGAAAAGGGAACGACTCAAACCTAAGCAAATGGTTCCACTCAGCAACAGGACTGGTGCCAGAGGTGTCCGGGGGAAATTGCGTATCAGATGCAGGTTTTAAGACGGAGGCTGAGTCTATGACAGAAGAATTGAGATGCCCGTGTTATTTCTGCATGTCTGTCTCTACAACCTTCCAGACGTTATGAGCGGGAAAGGAGAAACAGATCATATTCCAAAGGGTCAGAGTTTTTAAACCAGAATTTAGATATTCCAGCTAAAAAAAAAGAACTTGCTTTGCTAGTGTACTCTTCTGATGGGCTACACAAGATTTCCAGCAGGCTTTTTGATATAATGAAACTAGCCTGCCTCCCTTGACCACCTGAGGACCTGTGGAGCCCTGAGAGCCCCAGGCCTCTTGTTTTGTAGGTGTGAAAACAGGGCTGCATAGTTGAGCCATGGGCAGGCTCAGTGAGTTACTATCAGAGTTGTGAAAAGAACGCAGGTATTTGCTGGTTCTCATTTTTGACATAGGGGGGTAGGGTGGGGGAGGAATTATTTTCTTCCAGAGAACCTGCTCATCTTTTTGGTTTTTTCTTAGACAGTGGAGAAATTGGCTTTAGTTGAAAGCTCACCCTGTTTCTGTGCTTCCCTATCACCCCCCCAATACTAGACCTTCTAAGTGTGGTCCCTGAGCCCACCTTGGTCCAGAAAGTCCTAGTGGATGGCCACAGTTATCCTAACTACCTCCCAGGAGTCCAGAGTCTCCTGAGGTGCCAAAGAAGGTGCACTCCTTTCCTCCACTACAAAAGATCCATCTTAGGCAATTTGGAGGTTATAAGTTTGAAGACTCGCACGGCACCTGATGCTCCTGACTTAACAATCAAAGTCCTGGGTCAGCCTGAGAGAAATGTTTCGAGTTTTTCTAACCAAATGGCTTTTTGTTAAGGTGTTTGGTTTGGTTTTACAGTATTAAAAATCTCCACGCCAAAATCATAGAGAAGGATGCCATGATCAAGGTCCTTCAGCAGCGATCCCGTAAAGATGCCGGGAAGACGGACTCCTCGAGCCTGCGGCCTGCCCGCTCCGTCCCGTCCATCGCGGCGGCCACGGGGACGCACTCGCGCCAGACCTCTCTTACCAGCAGCCAGTTGGTTGAAGAGAGGAAGGAAGAGAAGGGGAGCATAGGTGAGCCCCACGCCCCGTCAGACTAGGGTCTGAAAAGCAAGGCCACACAGCCTTCCCGCCACCCGTGGGACACAGAAATGTCACTGAGTATCTCCTCCTCTCAGTGTGCTCTTCTGTAAAATGGGGGGGAAAGTCCATCCTACTTTGGTTGTGGGAATTCACTGAGATATGTGGAAACACTGTGTAAATGCTAATGGCTACACCGCTGCAGTCCGTGTTAGCCATGGGGTGACTCGTCGTAATTAGCATCTATTATTGGTGAAAGTTGAGGTGACTCTTATGACACAAAATGGTCTAATGGAAAAACCTAGAGACGTGAGGCCTCTGAACTTGGCTCTGCCCCGGGCCAGTTATATATGAGGGCTCCGCCTCTGCTTCCATGTCTGCCTGTGTTACCCCTTGGGGCCAGGTTTCTCTGTGGAACCGAGAGCCAGTTTTCCTCAGCACAGGACCCCAGAGGAGCCTGGCTGCTTTGTGCCAAAGGGGATAAGAGCTTCCATATGAACCCAACAGAGCTGAGGGGATCAGAGGGAATCTCTGGTGGGAATCTCTGTTTGAAGTCCCCTCACTGGTGGCTTCAGCAGCCCCTGCCCTCAAAGGAAATGCACTTCAAAGAGGACGTGCGTGGACAGCAGCTGAGATCATCAAAGACCGTCCCAAAGACTTCAGCTCCCAGCCCAGTTAGAAAGCAGGGAGGCAATGCTCAGAGAGGTCTGGTTAAGGAGTTTTAAATTTGCCCAACTCCAATGGATGGAAACCTCACTGGGAGAAACCCGTTTGTGACATCCAGCCAGGCAGGCGTCTCTCTGGTGTGTACCTCCATATCCCCCGGTATTCGGCATGTCTAAACCAGGCCTGGGAGCCTGAGGGCCATGGTCTGTAGGAGGAGCTGCTGAGTTCTCTGCACTGGTATTCCTCCTCTATGCTCTAATTGGTGTCCACGTGTCACAAACAGGGAGGGGCCAGGCAGAGCACACATCCATGGGCTGCTGCACAGCTCCCCACGTGTTTCACTGTCTTCTGCCTGATGGGCTCTGGAAGGCTGTGGATGTAACAGTGTATACCTTCCTCATCGCCCAGGGGCTTGGCTGCCAGGAGGGATGGCTGGCTAGTGATTTATTCAACCTGTCGTCCCCCTCATGGACATCCTGTCAGACTCTGTAGTTTCAACAGGTGGGGTGATGGGGGAAAAGAGCATAGGTTGGACTCCAAGTCTGGCACAGCTGGGTTTAAATCCTATTTCTGCTGCTTCTTAGCTGTGAGATGTTATTTTCCTCCAAGCTTCCATTTCCTTCTCTGTAAGACAGAGGATAAGACCTACCTCCTAGGAATGTTGTGAAATATAAAGTAAGATGATGTGTGAAACACCTGGGCAAAGACCTTTGCTACCCACAGTGTGGACCCTGGACCAACAGCATGGACCTCACCTTGGGAGCTTGTTAGAAAGGCAGAATCTCAGGCTTAACCCACTGAATCAAGTCTTCCTTTTAAAAATATAGCTGAGAAATTGATATGCACATTGCATTTTGAGAAGCACTGCTCTAGACAAACCGAATTGCCCTGAGTTATGAATGGGCACCTTGAAACAGCCCTGGTGAGGATGCTTCATGAATTGCTGTCTAGCTAACAAGATAAGCAAACAAATACTTGATTGTGCTTACCACCTTTTCTTTTACCACTGGCATGTCCCTAAATGTATGCTGTATTTAAAAATAAAAAAGTCACCATCTTGTCCAGCTTTGCAGGAAGGCTTTGAGGAAAATGCACACATCTGCACACCATGCCACCCTATTCCATAGCCGGCATGCCCTTTTCTCCACCCCAGACTTGCTACTCTTGGGGAAGCAGGGAAGGGGAGGGCTAAGCGGCCTTTTCTGGGAGCCCAGCTGTCTTCCTGCTTCTTGTGGGCTGTGGGTTTCCACTGCAGAGATCTCTTTTAGGAGCTAATATGTACAACTGAGTGGTTGCCCCAACCAGGAAGATTATTTGTCTTTGACCCTGGGCCTGCAGAAGACCATTCATTACCAAGAGTGGGGTGGAATTGTGAACTATTCAGAAGAGCAGCAGGCCAATGGGAACATGTCTAGGACCAGGGAGGCCTTGTAGTTTTTCTTGAGCACACAGCCACTGCTTCAGGCCAGCCCTCCTGGGCCATGTTAGGGACAGCAAGCATGGTCTCTAGAAAGCCTTGCAGGAACCTCCCCACCCCTCCTGCTCTGGCTATTAGGCACCTCTTCTCTGTTCTTTCATACCACCCTGTGAATGATTTTATCCTACATTTTATCACATTATATTATAACCAGTTTACTTGACAACTTCTCCATCCTCCCAAAAAAAAAAAACCTAACTATGATTTACGATTTTTTTAGGGAGAGGACTAGGTCTTTCATTTTTTTATTCTCTCATTGTTTGTCATTTTTATCGGCACATAATAAGTGCTTATTAAATGCTTGGGGAAAGAAGCAGTGAATGAATGAAGCAATCCTCAGTCAAGAAGGAAATGATCTCCCAGGCTAGCTTTTTTTAAAAAAAATAAAAGAATGTCATTGAAAAGCTGTCCTCTTCCCTCAGGGCTGCTTCTAGGGAAGGAGCACCACGAGCACTCCTCTGCACCCCTGCTGCCAGCCTCACCTGCCTCAGCACTGTCCCCTGCAGCCTCCACCACGGCAGGCAGCAGTGCCCACGCCAAGACGGGCAGCAAGGACAGCAGCACACAGACAGACAAGAGCGCGGAACTCTTCTGGCCCAGTGTGGCCTCCCTCCCCACCCGAGGCCGGCTGAGCACAGCCCCTTCCAACAGCCCGGTCCTGAAACACCCAGTGGCCAAAGGGACCGCGGAGAAACTGGGTACGTGGTCCCCACCTCCCTTACAGCCCTGGAAACCATGGACCTGCCCAGCCCGAGAGAGGGGTCTTTGGTTGAGCTGGAGAGAGAACAGGTGCACCAGTCAGCTCTCACTTTATGGGTTTATTTTAATGATTATGGTGATCCACATGCACTTAGGCTGTGTGTGCTCTTTCTTATTATGGGAATGAAACATGTATAGACACCCCTCTTTTATTACTATTTAAAATGGGTACATAGCTTGAGTCTGCCCTGGTAATGCATGCTGTATAACTAACCCTTCCCCACAAGGGGTAAAAACGGACCTTCTGAGGGATGGCAGGGAGTTTGGACCCTCCAGTGTGTCTGGGAGCTAGTATTAGGCACCAGGGACATCACATGCATCCAGTTCATAGACTTGCCTTCAATGCATTGACTTGGCAAAGATTCGGTCCTCAGTGGAGGATGTCCTGATTGAAAGAGAAAGTAGACTTAACTGCAGAGTCGGTTAACTTATGGAACAGCACTCAGGCCAGAACTGAGTAATGAGTTGTTTAAAATATTTAAGAGAAGGCAGCTTGGGAGATGTGAGCTTTGCAATGAGTCCAGAAGTGTCCAGGGGAAGAATAGACTTGGCCTTGCACTGATCGTAGTCATGGAGATAGCCCTTTATGGGAACTCTTTTGAGGAGGTGGGGGCTGTTCGGGGCATAACTTAAGTGTTTCCTCCTAGGGGGTTCTTTATTTTCACCCTTCAAAAGGGACAAGTAAATACAGTGTTGTCACTTTTTAGAGGTGTCATTCTTAGGATGCACTTTTCAAGTGAGGCTGAGAACATGTAAAAAGTGCCTGGCTCCGAGCATGCATGCGATAGTTTTGAGTAGAGGAAAGCAGGTGTAAGGGGTTCCCATACAAAGTCCCAGTGTCATCTTCACCCACTTGATCCTCTTCCATCACCATCCTGGTTTTGATATGTGTCTGAATCCTAGGCCAGGCATTCAGTGTTTTCCCACTGTGGGCTGGATTATCTGGCCTTGTGAGAATCCTGGGTGAGTGGTGGGCTTGAAATGGGTTCATTTTAGAGGGAGCTTATAAAGCCCATGACCCTCCTAAAGAATGGGCTGCTCATGTATCCTCTTTATCTGGCAGAGAGCTCTCCTGGCCACGGGAAGTCACCCGACCACAGAGGCCGTGTCAGCAGCTTGCTGCACAAGCCCGAGTTCCCTGATGGAGAGATGATGGAAGTTCTCATCTAAAGCCACTATCCCTGTGGAATTTCACAACAGAACATTGACAAACAAGGAAAGTGGCAGAGAGGGAGAAGAAAGATCAAGAAGGTTGTGGTTGAGAAATCAGGAATGATTTGAAATGATAACGATTTCACATTAGTAAGAACACTTTTTATAAATGTTAAAAACAAAAACAGGAGACCTACATGACTGAAGATAGAAGAGAACGCTATGGATTTTTATTACATATGGTAGAAGAGAGAAGATGCATGTAGGTTTGGAAACAAAGTTAAGAAGAAATAGGAAATGGAGTTTTCATTGTACAGAAAATGTATCTCTCGGGGAGGTTCTGCATACCCCCATTCTCTGGTTATAAACAGATAAATCTGAACATGGATGTTCTTTGAAATACTCCCATTCTCCTTGCCTCTTAGCATGTTTGGTTTAAGAGGAACGTCCTAGAAGTCTTTAGAGCCCATCTTGGCATAATGCAATATAACCTGTGCCATCCATGGGGTGTCCTGTAAGTGTGTGTGGGTGTGGCAGTGAGAAGAAACGTCCAGGGGTGATGGGGAATTTGAAAGGTGGTCTTTACCTAATTACCTGTTTAGTTTGGATTTTTCAGGAGATTATGGGGCTTCTTAGCTTTTCTGGATTCTGCAGTACTTCCTAAACAGGATGGAAGGATTATGATCTTAGTCCTTATCCTAATTTCTCTGAATTCATCTCTGTCTCTGCGTTACTCTCTTTAATTTTACTTTTTTTGTTCCTTCTGTTTATTTCTTTTTAGTAGACATGGCAGCCTTCCTTAAGTGTGGGATTTATTAGAGCGGTATCTGAACTGTCAGCATTCCTGCTGTGTGTAATAGTGCCCAGTAGGACAAAGCCACATGCTGGCTTCCTGGCTACTTCTTCCACCTTTGCATAGTTGGGCTGCAGCTGTTAATCTCATTCTGACTGTGAACCAGATAAGCTTTGAGAAGGCAGACGATTCCATGGATCACTGTGACATCTTGCATTAAGATCATGGCACTGGCTTTTTTCTGTCTCACATCAGCTCTCTTGCAAGGAGCTTGATATTTCCACCCCGTGGCTCTGTTGGGGATGATTTTCAGGACAGCACTCCAGGAAAGAGATGACAGTTTACAAACAGTTGTCTTGGTGGGATCTAGCATCTCACCAGGCACCCTTGTACCACTTTCTTGTATTTGTGGCTCACAAGCATATTGGCCACTCCTCCCTCCCCCTTGCACCCTGCTGGTTGCTGTTGACGAGCATGCAGACTTTCGTGACGTCAATGTGTTGCTATCATGAACTTGCTTTGTAACCTAACAGGCCTGTATATATACAACATGGTCAGGTTTTTCGCTATTTCAGTTTTGATGCAACTTATACAAAGTGAGGCAGAAATGCCATGGAAAGAGCCAGGAGTGAGTTAGGTAGTGGGCTTCTTGTACCCTTGCTGTGACCTTTCACATACAACTCTCCAGATGTTGGCCTCCTTTACAAATCTAGGAGGTGTTGGATTAGAAAAGAAAAGCTAATCAGGCCATCAGATAGATGTTCCTACAGGGCCCTGATATTTTTCTCCCACCAGATCAGCTGGATCTGTATTTTCCCTTTCGTCATGCTTTCTCTTAGAGGAAGAAAAAAAAAGCCCTAGGTCTGAGACTTTTTCAAGTACCTCTTACGTGAACCACTGAAGACAACGCCCCTGGGAAACTTAGCTTACGTAGCTTATTTTAGGACTGGTCTTTGGAGTAGAACCTGGGCAAAGTTACAGCCTCCCCAGATTGAGGTTTTTCCTCCTCCCAGAAGGGAGGAAGAAATCTATGTCTTTGGCCAGACAGGCCTCTGAGCCATCCCATACAGCAGAGTAAGTGGGACTGACCCTTTTAAGCTCTGTGCTTTGTGCCGCCTCCTCCAGTCTCACATCGTGCATCAAAGTAAGTCCTGTGTAGACTGGGAAACTGAGGCGGCTCCAAGGGGCTGAGGGATGAGCTTGCCCCACGCTCTGGGGTATGGGAAGAGGGCATGGGAGTCCTCGTCAGTGGGGAGGGTTGAGTGTGGATGTGGGCAGGGAGAAGGCAGAGGGGTCCCATCCCAACCTCTGCTCCCCATTACTTGTCATGGGGATAAGGTTCAGGTGATGGCAACCAACTCTCTTAAGGACATTTTGAACCCAATGTATGTTGGGGATAGACCAAAAAGGAAAGCATCTAGAGACAGAAAAATAAGTCAACTCTGCCAGCCCCCACTGCCACATCTGGGCCACCCAAACTCGGGCTGTCTCCCCAGACATGGGTAAGAGCAAGAGCCCCAGCCAGTTTCTCCCGAAGCCTGGTCTTCATGCCCCAGATACCTCTTGGGTGCACTCAGGCAAGTGCTCACCTGCTCTTCTTGGCTCCCCTGAACTGCCAGGTGTTTTAATTGTCAGAATACAAAGGGACACGTCGCCATTTTTCAGGGCCTTAACTATGTTGTGCTATGGCCTTTTGTCAATATTTATTTCTCTTAACCTACCAAGACTCTTCCTTGAGAAACGGATCTATAGCTTTAAAATGTCTTCTCTTAGCGGGAGATTTCCTGTCAAGCCAGGGCCCTCAACGCTCATTGTCAGAGCTTTCCTGAAGCCTAGCTGGTATACAGGAAGAAGGGGCTGCATATGCTGAGTGCCCGCTCTGAGTTCTGGGCAGTTGACAATACCTTATCACATTCGAGTTTCAGAAACATAATGCTAGCTGTATCTCCTCATGCCAACTGTATGCGAGCACTGTGGTAAAAACCTTTTAATTAGTCCTCAAGCCACCTGGGGTGTGGGGGGCAAGTTTATTACCCTGATTTCACTGATGAAGAAACTGGGGCTCAGGGAGGTTAAGTCCCTTCCTGAAGCCTCACAGCCAGGAGAAGCAAAGAAGTAATACAAGGGTTTGGAAGAGGAGCTGGGCCAGACCCTGGCTGTACAACCTCTAACACAAGGTGCCACATCCTGGCCCTCTCTGTCCCCCATCTGTGATGTGTGTGTGCACACATGCACGTATACACCTGTCACACCTCTCAGGGCCTAAGAAATAGGACTAACCCCAGAACTCCTAGAATTGCCTATAAACACCAGGCATAGATGGAAATTGTGGTGTTCCATTATAAGCACAGCTACAAAATTTACCTAAAAAATACCTCGGCACTGTCCAGAGGCTTAGACTTCTTCCAACTTTCCCCGTAGCTTCTGATTATAGAACTTGAGGGTCTTGGCTCAGGGTGAAGGGTAAAGGCTTTGATTTTGCGTGAAGGTTTGCCAGAGTATCCTTGAAGTGTTGTCTGGCAGTTTCTGTGTGCTGCCTGGGTAGTATATGGAATTTGAGAAGTTGGAGTCTAGCCTGATGCTAGAGTTTCACTAAGTAGATGGTTCTGTACAGAAGAACTACTACTGTCTGCAGGTCCATATAGCTAAGCTGCCAGGAAAAACACATTACTTTCCAAAAGTTTCAGAGCACGTGCAGAACGCTTTCTTAGCATTCTCTTCTTTCAGTGATTTTCCGTTTCCCAGAGGCTGGTAGCCAGTGACAGCATGGAGTTGAGCATGTTCTAACCATGCGTGCAGGGCAGGGCTGCCCCGGCCCTCGCCAGGCTTTGGTTGGGAGGGCAGGTAGTGATGGGGCCCTTCTTGTTTCAGTCCTGCATGGGTTGCTCGTTGGAACTCATGTAGGAGCTTGACTTGAAGCAAAGGACTACCTTAGCCATAGCAAATGGGATCCCACAAATGTTCTTAAGTGGTAAAGGCTTTAAGTTGCCAGAGAGTATCCAACCCACCATTGTTGTCCCCCCTCCCGGAACCTGAGGTTGTCATGGTACATACTTTATAAATGTTGGTTTTCTTTTCTTTTCTTTTTGTTAATTAAGTAATGTATTTAAAATGTCTGCATTTGATGTGAGGATTGCTTAATGGGTTTACTTCCAATGTGTGGCTCCATGGGAGACAGGCAGAGTAATTAAGAAGTTACCATAAGCGGGTCCGCTGGGAACATGCACAGGTTAGCATTTCAGTGAGTGAATTTCTTCTGGAATGAATGAGCAATTTTTTTCTCTCTTTTAGGTAGTATACCCTTTTCCCACTTAGTAATTTAATGGTATATAAAGACCTGTGTATATGTAAGTGCATACATATGAGGTATGACTAGAGAGTTATGTGCGGGATTTCTTTTCTTAATATCCAGAAGATCCAAGTGTTTCATCTCACCCCACCTTCCTTAAAAGGTATCCCTTTGGGCCATTATATACTGATTTACTACAGTGCTGCCCAAGTAAAAATATTTTGGGAACTCTTCTATTAAAATGGCCTTCGGTGCCTGGCATGTTCCTTTGATTCTCCTTAGAGATGAGAAATCTTCATCCTTTGAGGATGGATTTAAGTTCTGGAAATAATCTCAAGTCCTTTATAGCACAGTTTGATGGATAAAGATGGCAATTAAGGTAAGTCACACCATTTTTTGTTTCTAAAAAAATTCCTAAGAAATTTCTTGGAACGAGTCTTTGGACTCAGAGCCTCTGCAAGTGACCACTTCAAGGAAGGACAGTACTCATTAGTACATGTAACTCCTAGTGGATTCGTTTTTACAAATCTGTTCTCTTGCCATGCCTCATATGTGTTCACATCTCTGCATACACTACAGACGTAAGTGCATATTCATTAGTATAAACATCCGGTAGGTATTCTGTAAAACCGTGTTATACTTAGGTGCATGTTATTATCATGTTATGCTGTGACTGAGGTGTTCCTTTGCCATGAAACTTTGCTTCTTCACAGAATTACAGTACTGTTCTCTATATAATGAAGTGCATATACAGCATTTTCTTACATCAGCTCCTGAAGTTTTGATGCCCAGTGTTGTGTTTACATGTGATTCTGCCTAGGATTCTATTCACACATAGACATCTGTAAGTATTTATTACAAAACAGAATGTAAGCAAATATATCCACAGTGGTTTTATTTGAATCAAGGTGTTTTTCCCTTTTGAGGACAGACAGGGAGCCTCCTCCTCAATAAGGCACTTATAGAATCTGTGTAAAATTCTGTGAAACAAGGGCAGGTGTGGGCACCTGATTTCAGCCAAAACTCACAGCTGCTCCCTCCACCTGCTAGTGGCGCCGCTCCCTCTGCCTGCTCTGTGTGTGTGCGTCGTCGCTGTGCTTGGTGGCAGTGTGCAGTGTGCTGTGCCCTTCCCAGCTGACTCTGGGACCTGGGTGTAACATTTTGGCATCTCTGTATTGCTGGTCTGTATTGAGGGGTGGTGTGCAGAGCTGTACAGCCAGATGGGTCTGTGTACAGAGTGGGGGCAGTGCAAGAGCACAGTGTGTCCCCCACAGCAGATATTGATGCTGTTGGTCAGCCAAAGATTTTCCTATTCTTTGCTGCTTAAACTTGTGCCTTAATATTGTATATAATAAATGGATAAAATGGCAAAATGGCTCTTCCTTCCCTCTGGCTTGCTCTTTTCTTCCCCAAAGAAGTTATGTATTGGGTACTCAGCAAATATTTATTCCCTTTGACTGCGTGGAGGCAGCTCCGTTGGATGTTCTGCTTCTAGAGGCCTTGGGCTGCCTGCTTATGGGCCTCACGCTCACACCAGCATGTGGCTCTGGACTCTCAGGAGGAAATGAGTCATCCAGAGTGCCAGAGCTTGCAGCCCACCCACTCCCAGCTTCTCCAGACAGGTAAGGAAAGAGGAAACACAGGGAGACTGTGTGCCCAGGTAAGATATTGTCCACTTTGATCACATATGAGTGTTCTCTTTTGGGGGTTCCTCAATTCAGAGCCTGCCAATGACCACTGTAAACTGAACTTTGTCTTTAATTCACCCGAGCAGCCTGGACCCTGGAGTCAGACATGCCTCTGCGCCCCAGGATGGAGGGACATGGGTTGTTAGCTGCTTTGTTAGTGTCTAGGGGTCACAGGAGAAAAAGAGGGCTCTCATAAAAAGGAGTCACATGGTAAATTGGTAAGATTCAGGGCAGGGGCCTGAGTGACTAAAGAACAAAATAAATCTCCTGAGAGTCCCCAAGCGAAGGCCCCTCCTGTGGGGCCTGTGACCCTGGGATCACTATGCTGAGGAGGGCGCGGTGCCCTCTGTTCATTCTCTGGTCATTTTTTTTTCCAGCAGAAGCCTTTCCTCGCCCACCCCTGGTCCTAGCACAGGAAGAGCTTCCTAAACGTGAGCTCTGGGAGAGTGTGAAGGACGTATCTCTAGGCCCCCAATAATCACTCGTGATTTGCATGCATTATCTCCTTCAGTCCTCACAACCTAGTCATCATTCCCACTTTAAAATCCAGGAAACTGAGTCTCAAACAACTTTGGGCAAGTAACCTGTAAAAGATGGCAGGGTGGGGCCTCGAACCCAGGTCTACCTGACACAGAGCCTTCATTTGCACGTGAAAGGTGGGTGGGCACAGGGGAGGCAGGAGTGTTCAAGCTCCCGTCTGCCTGGCCTCTTGTCTGTGCTGCCTTCTACCCAAAGGAGTCCTCTGCAGGGAGCCCTGTCTCTGTATGCATCTGAACCTTTGCAGCTCCCCAGCCTCCACCTCTCAGGGTTACCCCAGGAAGGCAGCTGGAGGACCACATTTGCAGTTAGGGCTTGGATGAGCACCCTTCCAAGACGCCCCTCCGCCTCCACCATCTCCCTGCCCCGAGCCTGCACACATCGCTCGTGTGAGGCGCCGCCAAGGGCTGGCCTTTCTCTCGGCCCCTCATATACCACGGGAGAGAACTCCTTGATCCCAGCAGTTCTGTGCGGTCATTCCAAGTGGTACACATCTTTGTACCCTGAGGGAACACTGGCCTCCATCTTGAGGCGCTGCGCTGGGCCCTGGAGAACCACGGACGACAGCAATGCCTTTCAAATTGCTCAGGGTCGTCGCCATCAGGAGGTAGGTGGCAGTGAGAAACAAATCAGGAGCTGTGAAATTGCTTTCTTAAAAAAAGGGCTGTGTTGTCAAAATAAAAGGAGTTTCTGTCATTAAAGAATGTCGTTATGTTTTATTGTTTCTGTTGCCTTTTCATCAAGCATGACAGCATGTCTCTGATGCGCTTCCTTTATCTGCCCCTGTTCCTGCCGGGCAGACATCCCAGTACCAAATCCAGGGGAGCCCAAGCTCTCTCCTCTTTTGGTGAGTCTATTGCCCTCAGAATTCTTCTCTTTTGATTATATATGTCTCCCAACAGATACGTATATCCCAATATATAATCATATATATATATGATTTTTTTAAACAATCTGGAGCTTGTGGGAGGCCCTCCCCATCTGATGTGGAGTGGAGTTCTAGCAAAGGGTGACTCTCCATAAGTTCTTAGAGACTCATTATGTGTATACAGATAACATAAGCATCATGGACTACATTATTGGGTAATTTGGAATATAATAGTGTCTGATTGGTTTGCCCTTCTGAATGTTTGAGGCAGGCAGGACCTAACATTTATTGAGTTGGCTTTGGAATAGTATTTCATCTTAAGAACCCCAGAGGTAGGTATTATCATACATTATTACCCCCGCATTTCCAGTGAGGAAACAGGCTCATTTTCACTTGAAAGTGTGCACTTCACTTGCAGCTCCCCAGCCTCCACCTCTCAGGGTTATCCCAGGAAGGCAGCTGGAGGACCACATTTGCAGTTAGGGCTTGGATGAGTACCCTTCCAAGACGCCCCTCCGCCTCCACCATCTCCCTGCCCTGAGCCTGCACACATCGCTCGTGTGAGGCGCCCCCAAGGGCTGGCCTTTCTCTCGGCCCCTCATATACCACGGGAGAGAACTCCTTGATCCCAGCAGTTCTGTGAAGTGCACACTTGAGTTCTATAGAAGAACCCAGGTCTGTTCATTTCTAAAGTCATGTTCTTCTCTCTGTGCACTGTACTGTAGCCTTTGGCTTTAGGTGTTTTTTTTTTAATGGTTTGTTTGTTTGCTTGTTTTTGTTTTTAATAGTTCTAAAGAGAATTGGTAGGCAAATGACTAATTGGAAAAAAAATTATTGAGGCTCTTTTTGGAAATGTGGTATTTCCAGCAGAAGGCATGTACTGGATGGATAGGCTGGATCAATGGCTCTGGTCTATTTGTGAGATGTAGACTTAATTTATGCTTGCTGGACTTTGTTTATTAACACAGGGCACACCTGGGAGGCAGCATGGGGAAGAAGTGGGCCAAAGGCAAAGCTGTGTCAGTTCTGCCCTGAGGCTGGGGTCCTGCTCTTGTTTTTCCTCAGGCACATCGTGAGACCACAGAACGCATGTGGTCCAGAGATACAGAGTGTAAAATGGAAGCGGCTTTTTCTCAGTCAAATGAAATCCTTGATGGTACCCAATGGATATGTACACGGGGGTTTCCCAGTCACCTAAGACTTGGTGCCCTCCCTGCCACATTCGTGGCTTTGCTTCTGTTCCATCCACTCAGTCACCTCTGCCAGGGGCCCAGGATGACTTGGCTAGTCAGTCACCTGTGCCCGTCCACACCACCCTGCCGTATTGCTTCCATGCTTTCATTCTCTCCATCCCCATGGCCTTAGGTCAAGGCCTCATCTCTCACTTGGGCGACTGCAGTAGCCTCCTGCCCACCATCTCATCCCGCTCTATCCTTGCCACAGACACCAGAGAAATGAGAGTGATAAGGACATTTATTTATTGTCATTAAGTACCCAACACTCCTGTGAACTTTTCCTTTATTAGGGCATTGAATTCTTAAACTCACTCTCTGAGACCAGCACTATTATTATAGTCCCATTGTACTGATGGAGAAACTAAGAGGCAGAGAAGTTGAGTCTCTTGCCCAAAGTCCTGGAGCTTGTGCGCAGCAGGGCTGGGGTCTGGGTGCAGGCGACTGGCTCCAGAGCCTCTGACCACACTGCTCTTCCCTAAGCTTCTGAAGACATCGCTCCCTAAGGGAAACGACAACCAATTATCAGTCCCTGTGGCCTTCAGGATAAAGCTGTGACATACCTGCCTTGCAAAGTCTGACCCCAGCCCATCCTCTGAGCTGGTCTCTCTCTACTTCCCGTTCCACCCCTGCCCTCAAGTTGCTCTGGAACCTCACTGTACCCAGAATCTGCTTTGTGCATTTCCATTTCTGCCCCTACCTGCAGGGTCCCTGGGCCTGGAATGCCCTCCTGTCTATCTGTCTAAATCTGTTTCATTCTTCAAGGTGAGGCTCAAACGTCACTTCCCTCAGGAAGGTGTTCCAGGTCACCAAGGTCAAAGTCAATTGTTCCTCTTCCATTACTAGCTGAATCACCTGGAGAAAGTTGTTGAACTTCTCTAACCTTCTCATTTGTAAGATGATGTGGAGCAGGTACTATATCTATTTACTCACTGATGTGAATCAGGCACCTAGTACAGTTCCTGACGCACTGGAGGTATTCAAGTGTTTGCTCACTGAATGAGTCAACCCTAAGCATTTCATGAGAGAAAGGTTATAATGTGCCTAGCACACAGTAGGCCCTCCACAAATGACAGTGCTGTACATCACAGCATCTGTGCCAGCCCTTGCCCCAAGCTGCCTCCTGCTGCAGTGAACTACGTACACTAGCATCTGTCAGTTCATCTGTCAGGGGCAGGAACCCCGGCTTGTACCCAGAGTAGATGCTTGTTAAAAGTTGAACTGACTGTGAATTACCCCAAGCTTCTTATTGCATATGTTCAGTGACTGTTGTCAGGGAAACTGGAAGAGGAGATCCTAAAGTAAAATTGTATTTAAAAATTATTATGCAAGTAATGTACATTTGTTTTTAAAATAACCAAATGATACAGACATATACAAAATAGACTTATACAAATAGAAGTATACAAAACAGAAGTATACAAAATTTGTATACAGAAGTATACAAAATACAAAATAGCCACTCTCTCTTCTAAATCCCTACTTGTGGCCATTGTTAACAGATTGGAGGATTTCCTTCTAGACTTCTCTATAGATATATACAACCAAATAGATATATATAGATATGTATGAATGAATATTAATTTAAAAAATAGGATCATGCTAGTCATACACCTTGGTTTTTTCATTCAACGATAGATCCTAGGCAGATTTCCTTGCTAGCAGGGACGATCGATCTGATCATAGTTTGTGGCTGTACAGTGTTCCTTGGAGGAGAAGAACTTACTGGAATCCTGTTGTGCTCCTCTGCTGCCTCCCAGCTCCCCACAGCATGTGCCCCACAATTAAGGGAGAGCTAAGGGCATGGGGGAGCTGGGAGATGTTTTGTTTCTCTCCTAAGAAAGAGGCCAAAACTTGCAAAATAAGACAGCCCGGCCAAATGCTGGCTGAGTTCTTCCAGTACATCATAACGTTTCCATTCGTCTGTCCAAGCACTAATTGGTGATTGTCATGGTGACGACATTGGGATCCCAAGGATTCAACAGTGCCATGGCCCCAGCTGATGGCTCAGCCCAGTCTGGCCTGGCATGCCCTGTTTCTACCCAGAAAACCTCTGTCAGCTCTCTTACTGAAGGGCTGATTTTCCATCCAATCTCTTACCCTTTGACTTAGAGAAGAACACATTTTCCTGGCATAACACAACTCAGCCATAGTCCTGTCTGACTTTGTTCAGTGATGTTGATGACATCGATCCCTCCCTTGTCCCTGGCACTTTATTTTACAGGGTGTCTATCAGATTTTTACAAATATTTAGCTTTAGGAATAGGCTGTAAAATGAAGCCCAGTTTATAATTCACCCATCAGGTCACTACTGAAAATTAATGTCCAGCAGGCTTCACGTCCTGGGGGAGCCAAGTGGTGGGACTGCTGAGGTGATCCTGCCCTGAAGGGAGGGGAAGAGCAGGGAAGTGAACTGATCCCCTACTGTGTACCAAGCGTTTTACGGCAACCATGGCATCTGGTCCTCACAACAGAAGCACAGTGAGATTCGGAGAGGTTAAGCAGATCACCGAGGTCCACACTTACCCAAGTAAGTGGCAGGGAAGCATTTGAGCCTAAGCCTGGGTGACTGTAAAAGTCAAGACGCTCCCACTATATCATGCAGCCTCCACGTTCAAGTCTGATCTAGGTCACAAGACAAGTGCAGAAACCAATTTGCTACTCATTCGTCCTTGGGGGATGTACACCAAAGCCCCTGGACGTATCTGTTAAGCCCCCGCCAGCCACCCTCGGCATTTATGTGTACGTGTGTGGCAGTCCCCAGCCCCGGGGCAGCAGTATGGACAACCTGCCTGAGTGAGAGCAGACAGGCCCCACCAAAGTTTGCATGTGGCAGTCTCACTGCTGGGACACGTTTAGAGGGCCCAGTGTTTCCTCCCTTCCTTCTTTGCTATCTCTGAGCACTCACAGCCACCAGCAGGGACCGTCTGCTGTCCTGTCCCAGCCTGTCCAGAAGGGAGAGGAGATCCACCAAGGAGCCAGTGGTGTCCCCTGCACTCCTCTCTTGCTGTTCTGTTTACTTTCTTAATCTAATTAACTAACTAACCCCTGGAAGGGGGTTAGTTGGAGACAGTAACCATACCTGGTACCTTACATTTTTTAAAATAAATTTGGTGTCAATACTTTATACCTTAATAAATAAATAATGTCTTTTCCAGTTCTTCTGTCAGTCATATCACTGCTCCTCTCTACAGAATTCACAAACTCGGGCTCGGGCACATGGTACAGCTTGGCAGCTGTGTGCAGCCAATGTTGGACATCAATAATAAACAGAAGCAATAAGGAGAAACTGCAAAGTTAGCCACTTCTCAAGTCTCATGTGCCTGAGTCAAGACCGTCAGATTGTTCTGGAGGGGAAGGTGAAAGCCTACTGCATTAGGGCTTCTGGTAGCAAGCAAATAAAAAACACCACATTCCACATCTGTTTTCTGTAGAGTAACAGTGAGCATTCAATGAGTGGCCAATAAATGTGAAATCTCTGCTTAGCAACATCTCCTGGCCTGTGTGTAATTCCCTTCTAAAGAGCCTAAATATGTTTTTTTATGCTATTAACACTGCCTAGAGAAACAGCAAGGGATGGCTGTCATGATGCCTTTTTACACAGCTGGGAGAAATGAGAACAGAGAGCTTGGGCACTTACTCAAGGTCATGGTGAAAGGCCAACAGGGACAATTAGAGGTGGCAGCCCCTTGTTGCTTTTTGGGCAGAGTGGGCCCTCTGTGCTGATGCTGTGTGGGTGTTGGAGCTTTTCAGAGCCCTGCAGCCCGCCCTGCACCTTACCCTGCTTGTGGATCAGTAAAGCTGAGAAGTGATGGGCTTGGTCTGGCTCAGCCAGGAAGTCACCTCAGAAGAGCTTCATGTTCCTACTTGTATGTCTAAACAGCCAATATTTTCCACAAAGCCTTCATTCAGAGCTGGAGAGTTGGGATTTCCCCCAGTGGTAGAGCCAGGAGGGTTGGGGCCAGTATTGTGAGAGCACAGCAAAAATGCTTGGGGACTCTTTCTTTGACAGCCTCGAAACCCTTTGACCTTACAGCAGGGCTGAGATGAGCATGTCCATGGCAACAAGGTGGCAGATGAAAACAGACAAGGGGACTTTTCCCAGGGATAACAGAGCTGACGGCAGATGCAGTTCCCTTTTGCTTTTGAGATGGAGGGTTGGAGAGACACCCCCATCACGGTCTGCTCAGTCCAGGTCGGTTGGGACCACACGGAGCCGCTGGTTCTTCAGGATTCTCAGTATCTGAGAACGTGCGCAGCATCACAAATATCTCGTAAACAGGTAATACGGAGAAACACACTTATATGTAGCATACACACACAAGTTAGTTCAACCTCCTCTTATTGTGTTAGGTGAAGGGTGCAAAGACGAATAAGATGCTATGCCTGACACCCATAAGCTCAGGGTCTGCGTGAAAAGACCAAAAAGGTCCACAGTACCGTGGGCAGTGTTAGACTCATGGCTTGTAGAGATTGCTCTGTTGTTCTAAAGGAGTGGGGAAATAGAATACGATACAGAAGCAGGCGACTTTTGAGTTGAACTCGGACGAATGAGGGGGAACAGGGCTGAGGCATGTACAGAGGCATTTACTTTGCTCATAACTCTGCAATTTGGGCAGGGCTTGGTGGGGGTAGTTCACCTCTGCTCAGCCCCACTGGGGTGGCTCAAAGCCTGGGGGCTGGAACAGTGGGGAGTCCTGGGGCATCTCCATCTCTTTGTGGGCAGTCTTTCTAGCGTGGCAGTGCCAGCATAGCTGGACTTCCTGCGTGGTAGCTCATGGTGTCGAAGGCACATGTTTAGAGAGAGAGTGTGTGTGCCAGGCAGAAGCCATCTGTCCTTTCATGACCTGGCCTCTGAAGTCACACAGCATCACTTCCGCCATATCTGTTGTCAAGGTAGTCACAAAGGCCTGCCTGGGTTCAAGTGGGGAGGGTGGGGGGATAGACTTCATCTTTTGATGTGAAAATGGCAAGGTTCTAGAAGAGCACAAAGGATCAGAAATACTGCTGTGCCCACTTTGGAAAATAAAGTCTGCCACAGTGGGTATCAACTATATGCCAGAAGCAGTATTAGAAGTTTTACATACGTTTTCTCATTTTATTCTCCCCCTACCTGTGGGGTAGGCATCCTCCTCCCCATCTTATATTAATATATCAGGAAACTGAGGCATGCAGGTGGCCGGCCTAAATCACACAGCTGGGGAGTGGAGGAGTTCCACTCCATATGCAAGCCCCACCGCCCAGCACCTCCTTCCCTCCTGCTGCTGCCACCTCAGCCTGAGGAAGGAAAGCACAAAGACAGATGGCCCCAGAGCATGGTCACCGTTCAGAAGGGAGGACGATTGATGAGCTGTATAGGAGGTTGAATCAACATACCCTGCTGACCGATTGAATTCACGCTGTGTCTGCATCAGGTAAGCTATCTGACAGACTTGTTCCCGGGTAGCCTTTGCAAAGCCTGCAAATCCACGTCCCATCTTCACACTAGGGAGTTAGAGCTGGCAGTTACGGATCACTTACCGAGGGCCAGGCTTTGTGCTAGGCACTTTACCTGCATTATGTAATCTAATATCCATAATAACCCCATGAGATAAGTATTATTATCATTATTACTGCTACTAGGCTTAAAGACATTAATTAATGTCACATGAGAGGATGTCACCCAAGGAGTACACCTACCCCTATGAAATCCTTTCGGCATCCAGCAACGTGATAGATAACATGAACCTATGAATTGGTTCACACTAGCTGTGTGACCTTGGGCCAGTCACTTAACCTTTCAGTGCATCAGTGTTCTCATCTATAAAATGGGCATAACAATCCCCTTCTCATAGAGGTTTCCATGAGGAGTCTGAGCCCAGCTTGTGCACCACCCCGTGCAGACCCTGGCACAGAGAGTGCACTTGACATATGTCAGCTATTGTTACTGGCGAGGAGCTGATGCCAGCGGCTCCTTGGGGTGGACTCTCAGACTGTGAGTTCTCACAGTTCAGCAAGCTGCATTGTTCTCCACAGAGGGCCAGGCAGCAACTTGTTGACACTCACCTTGTTGAGGTGGAGGCAGGGGTAAATCTGCCCAGGCACACACAAGAGATAAGCCAACCAACGAAATAGGGAATGAGGTCAGGATGTGGGGGAAGGAATTTGCAGACATATTGCAGTTTATGGATGCTGGAAAGTGCAGAGAGCGAGCCCCAAGGCCAGGGGTGCGACTAAGGCACTGAGTCAGGCCCCACCCCGTGTCCTGTGCAGACGGGGACCCTGCATATAAGCATATGTGCTTTTGCTTAGCAAAGGAGCTATGGACAAAGAAGCGGGAGCCATCTGTAATTCCCAGTATCTTCCCGTTTACAACCTTTATCATTAGCTAAACCCACTCCTCTTTTAGGAGGAAAGGAGGTAGCTCTGTTGGTTGTACACAGGAAGGCACAGCATAGCGAGGACCTGTCGAGACTTTGAATTAGGTATTTATTTATTCATTCATTCATTCATTCATTCCAACTGGGACTCTGTCCAGAGTCTTCTATCACAGGGAGAGGTGTCCTGGGTAGGGCATCATCCTGCTGCTGCTAAAACTACATGGAGAGGTAAGACCAGCAAGCAAAGTGCCTCCAAGGAGTCAGCCCACAGCCAGAATGAACGGAGGCCCTTTTGAGCTCTGCAAAAGGGCTTTGCAGACTTCATGAAAGCTTTTACGTGTACTTTTGGAAGAGTGAACAGGGAGCCAAGACCCCAGAGCTCCAGGGGTCTTTGGTGTACCCACCATTGGGCACATCCACTGTTCCATTGCCTGGGTGCCCAACACCTCTCCCCTTTCCTCTGGGACTCTGACCACATAGTTAGACCAGGAGCTGCTGTCTTTTCACAGACCACACCTCCCGTTTGCTTCTTTCTTCATCTTTCCCCTCCTTACCACAGGGGATACAGGTATCTATGCTGGACCATCCAGGCAGAAAGTCCTCCCCTGGGATCCCCTCCATGCAGAATTGTTCAGCTTGAACCAGGTGGCAGTCCTTCTCTGGTAGAAGAGCTGGAGTCAGCTGGTGGACAGGTACCCCGCTTTATGGAAGCAGGTCTGAGAGACAATGTAGTAGAGAAAAGCAGAGAGGAGAGACTGGGAGCATCCTGGCTGCGTTCTTGCCATGGTTCCCATTGTCCCCGGCCCAGGTGCACCCCTGTCCTTGTGGTGATTTGGTTATGTGAACCAATCCCTCTCTCCTTTAGCCTTACCTAGTGACTCAGGTTACTGTCATTTGGTGCCAGAAGAGTGCTGAGTAATATAAGCACATGGAAGGCTTCTGACTCAGCCAAGGCAGTTTCCGTGTCCTACAATAAAGATAATTAGAGAATATGTGTCAGTCTGCACCCCTGAGGCTTCTGTTAAACTTCCTGCCAAGCATTTCAACACCAGGCTATTGTGTACTCACTGTGGACTCCTATCATAAGGTCTGCTGAGGTCACACTGCAGGTGTGAATGTCCCTCCTCTCTTTCTGCATCATCAACTCTACAGGCTTTCTTCTCAGCTAGATCTGCTTTCTGTTCCTTTCCTTCCTTTCTCTCTTTCCCCCTTCCCTTCCCCTTTAGAAAAGATAAAACAAAAACAAACCAACATTAAAGAATATAGATACACCTAGCTTCAAAACCCAGCCTTCCTGACAGGTGGCCATGTGCTTCCTGAGGTTCTGGTGACAAGGAACGGTCCTTTACTTCCCACAGCGCATTTCAAGTAGAAGCTTTACAAAACCCCAGTTCATACATTGCTTTCAAAGAGCACATCAATTTTGTGTTCTGCAAATGTCTGTCACTCCGTTTTATTACCTCCTTTGAACTTCACTAGCATCTCCCTCAGTACATCCTGATGTGGGCTTTTTGCTTTTCTGACATTTGTTTGCTTGCTTGTCTTCTTTTCCTTTTCCTTTTAGTTGACACGTAATAATTGTACACATGTATGGGATACAGAGTGATATTTCCATACATGTATACAATGTGTAATGATCAAATGAGGGCAATTAGCATATACATCACCTCAAACATTTACCATTTTCTTTTTTTGTGTTGAAACAGTCACAATGCTCTCTTCTAGATTTTTGAAAATATAGAATAAATTATTGTTAACTATTCACTCTACAGTGCTACAGAGCACTAGAATTTATTCCTCCTATCTAGCTGTTCTTTTAGATCCGTAACCAACATGTCCCTCCCTTTCTCAGCCTCTAATAACCACAATTTTATGCTCTACTTCTATGAATTCAACTTTATTTTATCTCCCACATATGAGCGAGAACATGCAGTATGTATCTTTCTGTGCCTGACTTATTTCACTTAACATGATGTCCTCCAGGTTTGTGGTGTAGGCTTTCTTTATTCCTTTTATTTCTTTTTTTCTTTCCTTTTTTTTTTTTTTTGTTGTTGTTATTTCAAAAGACCTGTCTTCAAGTTCAGAAAGTTTTCTTCTCTTTGATGTCGTGTATTGTTGAGGCTCTCAATCGTATTTTTCATTTCATTCACTGAATTCTTCAGCTCTAAGATTTGTTTGGTTCTTTTTATATATCTCTCTCTCTGTTGAATTGCTCATTCAGATCATGGATTGTTTTGCTACTTTTTTTTTTGTATTGTCTATCTTTGTTCTCTTTTATCTCACTGAGTTTCCTTATTATTTTGAGTTCCTTTTCAGGCATTTCATAAGCTTCCTTTTCTGTGGGGGCCATTACTGGAGAATTATTGTGTTCCTTTGACAGTGACATATTTCCTTGCTTTTTCATGTTTCTTGTGTCCCATACATCGATATTTGCACATTTGGTGGAACGGTTGCTTCTTCCAATTTTATGGAGTAGCTTTTGTAGGGAAAGACTTTTTCCTGTATATAGTGTTGACTAGGTATGGTGATCTGGTTTTGGTTCTGGGTGGGCACAGTAGTGCAGTCTCCATATGATTTCTCTGGTGGTAATCAATGTCAGCGGTGTCTGCAAGTTCCTCAGTGGCTTAGGCTGGGGTTGTGGGGGCTGTGGGTGGTTTTCTGGGGCTGGGGACCCCAGGCAGGTTGATCCTTGTGTCCCTGGGGGGCATGTGTGGGCATGCAGCAGCCCCACCACTGCAGGGGCAGGGTCACTGTCAGCAGTGGCAGCCCCAGGCACAGATGGCTCTCAGGTATTGAGGAGTATGCACTTCAGTTCCCTATATCCTTGGGGAAGCCTCCTGGATGTGCTGAACCACCTCTTCCCAATAGTGTAGGGCACTTCATGGACTTAGGTGCTGGAGACATGGCTGCACCACTGTGTCAAGCTGGTGTTGTGATGCTGTAGCCCTCTGGGTGAATGTGCAGGGATGTCATTGGGGCCCCAGTGATGTGGAGAGGCAGGAGGTATTGGGGCTCAGGGCAGGATGTAGTGTGGAGGTGGTTCTGCTCTCAAAATAGCACCTTACTACAGCAGCCTGAGTCCTAAGGGGTGAGGGGGTCCCAGCATGGATTCCTTCTCTGGGACAGTGCAGTCATGTGGAATCCAAGGTAGCTCCCTATAGTAGGCTTAGGGCCCATGAGGGTTGTGGGGCATTTTTGTAGTCAGGATTGCAGGTGTCTGTGGTGGGAATGTGTACTACTGGGGGTCTCTTGCCCAGTAGTTTTTCCCCATAATGGGGAGTCCCTCTTGGCTCCAAGCTAATCCTGGCTAGCTGTTTCACTTTCCTGTCTATACTGCCATCTTGGCTTTCCATGCCTCAGAGGGTCTTTGTCACTTTGTTGTTGAATTCCAATGTTCTTCCTTAGATGTTCTAGTCAATATGTGGTTATATATTTGTTGCTTTTGTCCTTCTTTGTGGAGAAGACAAGTGCTAGGTGCCTCTAGTCAGCCATCTTGATCTTGCTTGCTTATTTTTAATCTTTTATCATTTCCACAAGGATTCAAGGTAGCTAACAGCAAAGTACACACAGACAAAATGGTTAATAAAATAGAAACAGGAGACCCTTGATATTTGTGATTTGAAATCCCCAACTTTAGCTATTCTTTAATAATGCTGAAGATTAGTGATGTAAAAATTTTGAAATCCCCTGAAATTTGAACCACTCAGCCTCAGCCATCCATTCCCAGGAGACCAGAAAGGCTGTATATAGTTAATAAAGTGGTGCAGCCCACCCCCACTCCCTCTCCAAAGCCAGTAGCACCCTGTAGGATGGAGCTGGCAGCATGTCCAGGGTTGCAGCCCTCTGATCCAACTTCCCTGCTTGCCTGCACTTATAAAGCCCCATTCAAAGCTGTGTTGATGCCAAAGGCGACTTTGTGGGGAAGGGCAGGTGTTTTGATAGATTTCAGTAAATTCTTTCTCTCTCACCCCACCCCTACTGTGTTTGATAGTCAGATGCAGTTTGAAAATTATAATTTTTTAAATGACAAATCTCTATAGCCCCTCTTCCCAACCAGAAGGTTCCAAAACCCCCAGTCAGGGTCTGTAATTTTACCCTACTTCCAATGTAATAAGCAAGTCTATTAAAGTTTCATGGATGCTGGTAGAAGACATGATACTCCTGGGTCAGAGACAAAGGACTTTGTTATTTGTAGCACAGCAAGCAGCATGAACACCATGTTGGCATTAGTTTTTCATGCCCCCAAATCACACAAGGCAAAGCAGGGGGCCCAGGTAGATGCTATACATACAGTGGGTTTGCATCTTAGCTGAGGAACACTGAGCTTAAGAAATCCACTGCTTTTACAGTGAGTGGTAAGCAAGCCTGCTCTTTGCCCAGAGGGAGACATTACCTCATCCCTCAAGATTGCTTGCTGCAAACACAACCCTGAGAAATGGTCTGGGTAAAGAGCAGCCAGGGACTCACATTCTTGGTATACCTGGTGGAACCTGCAGGGATGCTCAGCACCCATGACAGATTTTCTCTCCTTTAAAACCCTCCTATTAAGAATTCAGGGTGGGATACCTGGGTGGGCCTTGGTGAGAATGAGACCCCTTTCCCCCAGCTGCCTAGTCCCCTGGGGCTGCAATCAGGAATGCAGAGGGGCTGTCAGCTCTAGGCTGTGACTTCCTTATCCCCAGCTCAGCCCTCCAGGCTGACATCTCTGACTGCCGACCTGACATCCAATAGCAATACAGTGGCTGAACTTTAATGGATCCTGACTATGCCAAGCCCTCCACATGCGTTATTTCATTTAATCATCACAACCACCTTGAAAAAGTATGCCCCCACCCCCCACCCACCATTTACACATGAGGAAACGAAGGCTCAGAGAAGTTAGGGAACACACTACCTATAAACCAGCTAGCAAGTGGTGGAGCCCAGATTTGGCCCACAGTCTGGCTGGTTCCAGAGCCATGCACTTCACCCACTGGTACTTTTGCTCTTTCCTGGTCAATAAGGAGTGGGTTTTTTGGTGGGTTTGCTTTGGTTTCTGCAAATTTTTCTTCATTGAAGGCATTTTCTTATGACCTCTAGCTTCTATCCCTACCAAAGACGTGGCTGGGAGTCAATAGGTTCTCAGTGGACTTTGGAATTAGCCTGCACAAATGTGCAGGAGGCTGACTGAGCAGGAGCTGCCCACAAGGGTGATCTTTCCTGGGCTTCTGGAGCAGCCTTTCAGGGCTCCACTTGTTTGTGGATATAGCAGTGCCATGCCAGGGATAGCAAGGGCTCAAATGGCACTTTTGGTGCCACTTTCTGGAAAACTGCAAATACACACATCTAGGGAAACACCTATGTTCATGTCACCTCTTGCAACTGGGTAGTGTGTAACCTGCACAGCTCTGCATGGTCAGGCTGAGTCACACAGACTGGTTCTTTTTTTTTTTTTTTTATTTCAGAATATTATGGGGGTACAACACTTTGGCTATATATATTGCCCATGCACTGCCCGTGTCAGAGCTACAATCGTGGACATCCCCCAAACTGTGCTCCCCACATCTATTCAGTGAGAGTTTTCCCATCCCCTCTACCCCCCTCCCTTCTGCCCACCCCCTGATGAATATTATTGCCATGTGTGACATAAGTGTTGATCAGTTACTACCAATTTGATGGTGAGTACTAGTGGTGCTTGTTTTTCCATTCTTGTGATACTTCCCTTCGACAAATGGGCTCTAGCTCCAACCAGGATAATACCAGATGTGTTAAGCCACCATTGTTTTTTATTGCTGAGTAATACTCCATGGTATACATATACCACATTTTATTAATGCACTCGTGTATTGATGGGCACCTGGGTTGTTTCCACATCTTTGCAATTGTGAATTGTGCTGCTATAAACATTTGCATGCAGATGTTTTTATTATAGAATGTTTTTTTTTCCTTTAGGTAAATACCCAGTGGTGGGATTGCTGAATCAAATGGTAGTACTACTTTTAATTCTTCAAGGTATCTCCATATTACTTTCCATAGGGGTTGTACTAATTTGCAGTCCCACCAACAGTGTATGAGTGTTCCTATCTGTTCACATCCCCGCCAACATTTGTTGTTTTGGGACTTTTTGGTATGAGCCAATCTCACTGGAGTTAAGTGATATCTCATTGTGGTTTTGATTTGCATTTCCCTGATGATTAGAGAAGTTGAGCAATTTTTTATATGCTTGTTGGCCATTATTCTGTCTTCTTTTGAAAAGTTTCTGTTCATGTCCTTTGCCCACTTTTTAATGGGGTTGTTTGATTTTTTCTTGTCGATTTTCCTAAGTTCTGTATAGATTCTGGTTATCAGCCCTTTATCAGATGTGTGGCATGCAAATATTTTCTCCCACTCTGTAGGTTGTCTGTTCTAAACCAGCTTCGGTCATTTACTAGCCGAGTGATCTTGGGCAGGTCACTGGGCTCTCTGAGGCTCAGTTTCTGGCAGGATGTAGGCAGTGTTGCCTCCCTGTCCACCTTGTTCACAAGTTTGAACAGGGAAATAGGAAAGAAGTTGCTTAAGTCCCAGGGGGACAGCTTTTCCTCTTGGGATAAGATGGAAATATTAAAAATCAGAGACTGCGGCCTTGTCCCAGGAGGGCATGCAATCCCCCCCACCCGCCTCCCCCTCCAGCCACAGGTGGGATAACTGGAATCCTTGTAAGTTCTTACGCATTTTTCTTGTCACAGTAGAAGAGGAGTTGGGCTAGTAGTGGAGATTTGTCTTCAGTTTCCTTTCTTCCTCCCTTTCCAGTGACCTAATTCTTCCATAAATTTTACCTCTCCCCAACTCTGTTCTTGTCCCCATTACTCTCCTATTCTTTCTTCCCCCTATTCAAGCCTACTTTCAGGAAATGACTGATACGGCTTCATGGTTTTTTTGAAATTTAACTCAAAATAATTTTAAGCCAAAACTTTGAACTTAAACAGTGGATTTGGACCTCAGGGAAAGGTATTTTGGAGCCAGTGCCTGCAGATGACATGGAAATATCACCAAGAAGTTGACGATCTGCTCCACCTTTGAAAGATGTGCCGAGAAGTCTTGGCACCCTGAGCTAAAGATAATAACTAAAAGGCAAGGCGTCCTAGCTTTCTGCTCTGACGGTGGCCCCCTCTAGTGGCCTGCCGTGGGAATGGCCACCATTCTCTCTAGGATCGTGACTTGGAAATTATGCTACTCCAATGCTAGCTCCAGACTTCTGTCCAACCCTTCATACAGTTATAGCAATGAGGTGAGATATCATTTGGGCCTTGCAGTCATCCTCTGATGTCTGGAGGGCAAAAACGTCACTCTCCTGGATTGTTCAGGAGCCCAGGACTCTGGGCCCAGCTCAGTCATTAGCTGGGGCACCACTCTGAGTCTATTTTCTCATCTGTAAAATGAGGTCACAGGTCTGTTGTGAAGGCCAAAAGAGACAGTAGGGGACAAGAGAGGTAAAAGCTCTTTGAAAAGTGCATCCATAAATAAGCGTAGTGGTGGTTCTGCTGTTCTGTCCAATACAGTAGCCACTAGCCACATATAACTGTTTGAATTTAAATTAGTTAAAATTAAGTAAGATGAAAATTCAGTACCTCAATCACACTAGCCACATTTCAAGTGCCCAGTAGCCACGTGTGGCTAGCGGCTATCATATAAGAGAGCACAGGTCTAGAACATTTCTATCATTGCAGAAACTTCTACTGGACAGCCCTGCAGTCTAGAGAATTGATCTGAAGTACAAGCTCTATATTTCCTAATTCTTCTGTGCTCTTGAGAAAGAAAGCTCTTTAGCAACAGCTTGCAAATCTACAAAGACACCTAGATCACAATCAACTGGGGTGCACAGTTCAGTTTAACATGGATTCATTATGTATGCACACACGCGCACACACACACACATTTATATATGCGGAGCACCTGCTCTGTGTCGGCCAAGCACACAGCTAATTGTGGGTAGTTCTATCACAAGGTGGGCCTGGGTTTTGAGATTTATTGCTCCATCAGGGTCCCTAAAGATGAGGGACTATGAATGGTGCAGGGTAGTGTCATCCCCACATCAACCTCCTACCCCACAAACACACAACTGAAGTCCTTTTGTAGCTCCTATTGCCTCTGGGAAGAATTCCTGCCCTCTCCACACTCGGTGGTGAGCCCTCCTCTTGGTTCCCACAGGGCCCTGTTCTTTCTTTTTCGTTGCACTTAAACCGTGTGAAGTTTGCCTATTTTATTGTTTTCTGTTAAAAAGTAAGGTCTCTGAGGGCAGAGACCAGGTATGTCTTACATTCAGGTGAATCTGACCTACGTATAGTAGGTGGTCAAAACTGTTCATGAACAGATGAGAAAATAGACTCAGAGTGGTGCCCCAGCTAATGACTGAGCTGGGCCCAGAGTCCTGGGCTCCTGAACAATCCAGGAGAGTGACGTTTTTGCCCTCCAGACATCAGAGGATGACTGCAAGGCCCAAATGATATCTCACCTCATTGCTATAACTGTATGAAACTGCTAGAGATTCTCTTTATGCCAGGCCACTATATCCTTTGGCCAGTTTTTTTTTGCTGCAATTAGGCAGTGCAGGTGGAGTGAGAGAAGAGAAATTTTATTTCTGTTTCTGGCAATTAAGCTGATGAAAGCAACTAACATGCTGGGTAAAATTTTTTAAAATATCTTTAAAATCAAAACATGGCTGATCCATACAAAAACTTGTACACAGATTTCCATAGCAGGATTATTCACCATAGCCCAAAGTGAAAACAACCCAATGTCTCCCAACTGGTGATAAAAAAAAATGTGGTATACAGTGGAATACTATTCAGCAACTAAAAGGAATGCAGTACTGACACACGGATGGATAAACCTTGAAGACAATTTGCTAAGTGAAAGAAACCAATCATAAAGGGTCACATATTATATAATTTAATTTATATAAAACGTCTAGAATCGGCAAATCTGTCAAAAGTAAAGGAAGCTTAGTGGTTGCCGGGGGGAATAGGAAGTGCCTGCTAATGGATACAGGGTTTCTTTTTGGGGTGATGAGAATATTCTGAAGTTTGATATTAGTGATGATTGCACAACCATGTGAATATACTAAAAACCAGTAAATTGGATACTTTGAAAGGGTGAATTTTATGGTATGTGTGTTATATTTCAATAAAGCTTTATAAAAATTACATTCCACTATTTAAAAATAACAGTTCACAATGAAAGTGCTAAATATGTGAATAAATCCAAACATTGCTTGTACAAAAAACAATGATAATGATGACATCAAATTTGTGGTGTTAAAAAGAGGATAAAACTTAAATATTAGATAAAAATAGCATATAAATTGGTAGGAGGTGATTGCAGTTGATAAATTCTATGATCCTTGAATTGTTTGGAAAGAAAGTGATATATTGATTATCCTTAGGCTCTGTTAAGTATGCATGGGAAAATAGCTAGGCTAACCACTTAAAGGACAGAGCATAAAACTTCAAAACTAGTAAAGGGGAAAAAAATATTACAAAAAGGTGATATAGTGGTATCTCCCACTCTTTCCCACATTGCTTGAGAGGCCCCTCCTCACCTACCACCTCCTTGGTCTGGCACTGCTGAATTTTCCCTGGGGCTTGGGAGGGTGTATTATGCTGAGGAGAAGGGAACTGATGTTTGTGATTCACTTGACATACACTACCTGGTTGATTTAAACCTCTCCATCCCGCGTGTTAGGTACAAAACCATCTCCATGTACAGATAAGAACATGAGGCAAGGGAGGTGGAAGGCAGAGGGTGGCAAAGGAAAAAAAAAATGAGGCAAGGCCAGAGTGCTTAAGTCACTTGCCCAAAGACACACAGCCAGGAATTGGTTGGGCCAGGACTAGGTTTAATGCCAGAATCTGTGTTTTTTTCCATTGTTTTGTGCCAGCCATCTCTGCTTCTCTCACCCGACTGTTCTTACTCCCAGAAGATGCAGTTGGCATACTTCAGAAAGTCACAGAGGCAGGCTCCCCGATTCTTATCATCTGGGCCACTCCTGACACAGCAGAGCACATGCCCAGTGCAGTGGCTGCATCGTTGCCCCAGTCTGTCTCCCTTTTGCCCCTGCAAGCAGCCTCAGTCAGTCGATATGACAGGCACTGTGTTTGTAAGGTGACACTGTTTGGGGCTTAGAGCAGTGGTCCCCAACCTTTTTGGCACCAGGGACTGGTTTCATGGAAGACAATTTTTCCGTGGACAGGGTTGGGGAAGATGGTTTCAGGATGATTCAAGCGCATTACATTTATTGTGCAGTCTAACCTCTTGCTAAAGATAATCTGTATTTGCAGCCACTCCCCAGCACTAGCAACACTGCCTCAGCTCCACGTCAGATCATGAGGAATTCGATTCTCATAAGGAGCACGCAACTTAGATCCCTCGCATGCGCAGTTTAAGTAGGGTTCATGCTCCTATGAGAATCTAATGCCACCGCTGATCTGACAGGAGGCGGAGCTTATGTGGTAATGTGAGTGATGGGGAGTGGCTGTAAATACAGATGAAGATTCACTGGCTCACCCACCCCTCACCTCCTGCTGTGCGGCCTGGTTCCTAATAGGCCACTGACCCGTACTGGTCTGTGGCCCAGGGATTGGGGACCACAGGCGTAAATGATAGGGTAGGAGTCAGAGAGACCTGGATTCAAACCTTGGTTTCAATGTTCCTACAAGCTTTGGGCAACTTACATAGTTTCTCTGAGTTCCAGCTTCCACATTTGTGTGCAGATATTTGTTTCCCAGGGTTGCTGTGAGGGTTTACTTAGATAATCCACGTCAAGTTCCCAGGACAAGTCTGGCACATATTGAAGATTCAGTAAATGTCAGGTATTCTTTTTTTTTTTTAATTTAAATTTCAGAGTATTACCGGGGTGCAAACGCTTTGGTTACATAAATTGCCTTTGCACCACCCAAGTCAGAGCTACAAGCGTGCCCATCTTCCGGAGAGCACGCACCACACCCGTTAGGTGTGAGTTTACCCATCCCCTCCTCCCCTGCCACCCACCTGACACCCGATGAATGTTACTTCCATAGGTGCACATAAGTTTTGATTGATTAGTACCAATTTACTGGTGAGTATGTGTGGTGCTTGTTTTTCCATTCTTGTGATACTTCACTTAGAAGCATGGGCTCCAGCTCCATCTAGGATAATACAAGAGGTATTAGTTCACCATTTTTTATGGCTGAGTAGTACACATTTTATTAATCCACTTGTGTATTGATGGGCACTTGGGTTGTTTCCACATCTTTGCAATTGTGAATTGTGCTGCTATAAACATTTGAATGCAGATGTCTTTTTTATAGAATGTCTTTTTTTCCTTGGGTAAATATTTAGATAACCCACATCAAGTTCCCAGGACAGGTCTGGCACATATTGAAGATTCAGTAAATGTGAAGTATTCTTATTATCACTTTTGCTCTGCTGAGATTTGGCAAATCTGCTTGATGGGGCAGGGATGGCATTGGAAAGAGAGAGGAGAGTATAGAGAGATGAGGAAGGACGTTTTTCTCTCTGTGCTCTGATTATCTCACAGCTACTAATAAAAGGAATTCAGGCAGCCCCTTTCTGGTTGCAGATTACTTATGGAAAAGGGGCCTAAAATGGTCTGAGAGAGGCTGTTGGCTATTAAAGGAAGTAAATGCCCAAAGGCTTACTATATATATATTATCCCTCAGCCCCTCCATACTCCAGGGAATACCAGTTTCCATTCAGTGTTCAGATTTTATGAGTATTTTTAAAACTGCTCTTTGAACACATCTTTAGGAAGGTGTCCCCAAATGTTGTGACCAGGTAACAAAGTTGTTTAGTTATAGATCCAAAGCATCACTACACCCCTTGCATACTTCATTGTAGCATAGTTCTCTTAATGATCTACCCATTTACAAAGTGGTACTCCTTCTCTAAAGTCTTTTGTGGCTCTGAAATGTTGCTGCTTTCATTTCATAAACAGTGGCTTTTCAGGCCAAACCTTGGGAATCTCAAAAAAGGGAGCACTCATTCATTCATTTATGAATACCATCGACAGTGGGATTCTGATATTGATTTCCAATTCCCTGCCCTCTGGGATTTCTGTTAGTTAATTGAATGTCAATTCTGTCCCAAGAATTGTGCTAGTCCCTGAGCAGAACAAGATACACAAGATAAACTCACATCCTGCTCAATGGAGCTTAGTGTCTACTGGGGATACAGACTCTTACATAGATAATTACAGTGCAGGGTGATGACATGATGGAGGGGGAGAAGCAGGGTGTCCTCAGATTAGCCAGAAGGGGCATTTACCCAGAGTGGGGCAGAAGGAGGTGTGGGATGCGACTGTACTGCAGGCTGCGCTCTCAGGAAGAAGATGCCTAGGCAGAATTTGGGGTGCAAGATGTTTAGTAGGGATCAACTCCCATGAAAAGAAGGGATTAAAGCAGGACTGGGCAGAAGAAGATATCGAACTGTAGTGCAATCCTGACAAAGCCTCAGCCAACCAGGTGGGGACTCTGGAAAGCAGATTGCCTGTCAGAGGGACCACGAGCCAGGCTGAAACTGCTGGTTCTTCCCCCTGCCCCAACCTGCTCAGTCTCTGGATGTGGAGCAAATAGGCGAATGCTGCCTGCTAATGCATTCCCCGTAACTGGGCAGCAAATTCTTCCTTAAAGGGGGAACTGGGTCACCCAGCATCATGTCTACCTCTGAGGGAAGGTTCCTAGAATAGCGTGCATTGAAACCAAGATTTGAAGGACAAACCACCAGGTAATAAGGTGGGATGGGTGGGGAGTGGCAAGTGACAGAGGAAATAGCCCATGTGGAAGCTTGGAGGAACCAGACAGGGTGCATGGCAGGGACAAGAGCCCAGCTGAGGGGTGGCAGTGCAGTGAGCAGCCATGAGCTTGGAAATGTGGGAAGGGGCAGAAACTTGCAGGGCCTTGGGGGCCACATTAATGATTTGGACTTGATCCTAACAGCCGCAAAGATGCACTTAGGATGAGTTTTAGGATGTCCACTGTGGGCTGCATGTGGGAGGATAAGTTGTAGCGTGAGGACAGCATGGGGCTCGGAGGGAAGGAGGCAGGAGGCCCTGTTGGAACAGTGTGGTTCTCCAAAGAATGCCCCAATGAAGGGTGCCTCCTGCAAACAATGCCACCTCTCCACGTTGAGTGTGGACTGGCGTATGCCTCCCTTTGACCATCAGGAAGAGGCAGAGGCCTCTTAAGCCTTTGGAAGGCCTGGCAGCTTCCACTTTTGCACTCTTGGAAGAAGTCCAACTGCTCCACAATTAACAACTCACGGCCAATCTTACTTCAGCTATATCCTCATCAGTTTCCCCCTTCTTGTATTGTTTTGAAGCAAATCCCAGACATTATGTCATTTAACCCTTGTAAATATTTCAAGATGTATCCCTAAAAGATAAAGATATATTTTTAAAAACCTAACCACAATTCTACTGTCACCTAAAGAAATTTAACTCTTTTTTGATATAAATAAATGGTCAGTGGTTCAAGCTTCCAGTTGTCTCAGAAGTGTAATAAATATTTATTTTTTACAGTCGGTTTAAGTCTAGATCCAAGCAATGTTCACTCCTTGTGATTGGTTGGCATATCTTTCAAATCTCTTTTAATCTATAGGTTCCCCTCTCATCACTTTCTTCCCTCCACGTCCCCTGAAATTTATTTTTGGAAGAAACTGGGTAATTTGTTCTATATTGTTTCCTTAAAGTCTGGATTTTGCTGATTGCGTCCCCAAGGTCTGTGTTTAACATGTTCTTCTGTATTTTCTCTGAATCATCAGTTGGATGAGGAAAGTTTTAAATCAGATGAGATGGAATTTTCAGCAGGACTAGGCTGGACTGGACTTTTAATACTTCAAATTCACAGGCACAGCATGGAATCTTCCCAGCATGCTGTTAAAAGATGGGAAGTCAGATTTCACAGTGCACGGGTGAAGGCAGAGACAGGGGAAAATGAAAGCTAAAACATCCTTGTATTCTGTACAGCTGTTCAATCAGCTAATAACAAAAATAACTATGAATACCGTAAACATTCTGGTATTGATTTTCAACTCAATTCTAATTGATTTCTTGGGCAGGGTCTATGGATTCTTTCCTCTGAGTTCTGCCCTATTCTTGCCACCACTAGCATGCTCTGTCTGGGCAGCCATTTCCCTGTAACAAAGCCCTTGTTACTAAATGTTGAAAAGTTTTGCATCTGTTATTGATCGAAATTCATTTTATGTGGCAAATATTATTATCCATGTTGCTCAGGAGGTTTGCTTCTCCCTGATTTGCATAACGCTCCTGATTGCTGTTCATTGCAGACAGTGGCTCTCCCTCAACCTGTACTCTAGTTCTGGGATAACTTTGTCTGCTTGCTTTTGGTCAGGAAGGGTAATTGTTCTAGACCACATGTGAGCTGAAAATGGACTCCCCCTTACAGGGAGTATAGCTATGCCCGGGCCTCGATGCAGCCTTGTTAACATCCTTTCCATCTGCATCAAGTCAAGGCTGTTACTGTGCAGGCGTTCCTCCCCCAGCTTATGCGGCCTGCACCAGGATAATCGTTATGTTGAAATATTGGAAGGGCTGCCATGTGGTGAAGATTTTCCACTCCTCCTGGGCCACTCCAGAGGGAAGCCTGGGCTCCCCAGAACTGGACTAACAGAGAAAGAGATTTGGCTATACCCTAAGGAGGAGCTTTCAGATAACTAGAGCACTCCATGAAGAGAAGGTGCCCTCCATCTTGGGACATGATCCCAGGTCAGTCTGGGGCCGCCTGTCAGGAATGCCTGGAGAAGTGACCCTGCATTGGGTGGGACTTGAAGGGAAGGCCCTGCCCATCTCTAGGGCCCCTGGATTCTATCATGTCAGTCCACGGCTGAAGTCTTGTTCCTGGGAAAGTTAACTGGCACCTGGGCCGACCATACCCATGACCTCAACCTCATTTATATCTTTTATGTCATTCTCAGAATTGGCCCTCCCCAGCTTGAAGTCTGGATATTTCCTGGACAGAGACACAGCATGCTGGGAACTTACAGTCTAAGATGAAACATAGTGAAGCAAAGGCAATAAACATGAATAACCCATCCTTGGTTGGCAGTTTATAAAGTATTTTCATGCACGTTGATTCACTTTGTCCTCACTACAAACCCAGTGAAGTAGGCTAAGCAGGAATCCTTATAACCCCACTTTATAGAGAAGGAAACTCAGATGGAGAGATGACTTGCCCAGGGTCACTCAGATTGTAAGTGGTAGGACGAGGCCCACTGCCTTCTGCAGAAGTGAAAAGACGGGCGGGGCACAGCCCCTGCTGGTCAAGGACATGAGCTGGAGGTGATGCCCCCTGAGCACCAGTTAGGGGCTGGCTCTCATTGGAGGGGATGTGTAAGGTGAAGACAGATGTGAATGGGCTTTTCCCTGTGGAGAAATAGTGACAATCGAATAAAATGCTCATTTATGAAGCATGAGGCACACACAGACCCTTCAGCATCTTTGAATCTTAGAGCTGGAAAATCACCTTGTCTAGCCGGCTATCCCCGTTCTCTCATATGAAACGTACTAACGTACTAAGCTTGATTTCTTTAATGCTTGATGAATGTGTTTCACAGTTCCAAATCTTCAAGAACTGATTTCACCATGTTTTTCTCTTTTTCCAAGATTTATTAAGTACTAGTTATGTGGCAAGCATTCTGCTAAGCACTTTAGTTATATTAGTATTTAATATTAATTGTATTTGTAATTGAGAATTATAAATATATCTTGATTTTTATAATAAGTTAATATTAATAATGAGAGACTGAATATACAAAGGGACAACGGGCAGACTATATACAAAAATAGGACTCTGATCCAAAACCTGCAGCCACCAGTCCAAGAAGCCAAAATACAACTGTTGTAGCAATTGGCCCAAAGTGGTCAGAACTTAATCAATAACTGACAGCTTCCCTAATTTTGGGGTCCACTGCCAAATTAGGACCAACTAGAAAAAGCTAAGTATGTTCCCCTAACCAATCATATAGGATGCCCTGCTTCTCGTTAGCTGCCTACAGCTTCCCCTGCTAATAGCCCCCACTCAGGGCAGACCTGAAGCCCTCCCTTCATTCCACTCAAAAACTCTCCCACTCCCCTGCCTGCCCGAGTCTCTGCCAAATGCAAGTGATGGTGTCTGACTTCCCTGTTATAGCAAACTCTGAATAAGTAGCTTCTGCATGCTATCATTTGAGGGCTCTTTGTTTATTTCCACAATAACTGCCTATGAAGCATATACTGATATTATTATCATTTTATGTAAAATAAAACTAAAGTCTAAGGTCAATAAATATCTAAAGGGATTTAAATCCAGGTCTGACTGATTCTGAAGCCCACGCTCTGAACCCCTTCATTTTGTGGACCTCCAGGGCTTCTGCTTAGTCTGGGACACCAACCAAGGGGCTGCCCACCGGCTCCTCTTGAACTTTCCAGAATTCCCAGCCTCACAGTAAAACCAGTCCAGGAACCACATGGATTTTTCTACTGTGAAGTCCCAGGATGACTCCTCAGCCCCTCAGATGTGCCCCTGGGTCCTCCTCTTCCTCCTCACCATTCCAGGGACCCCCCCCCCGCCTCACTTTCTTCTTTAACCCTCTGGCCACCTGCTCTGCTCCTCATGGTCTTCTCCCCCAACAAGGTAGAGACTGTCTGGAGCCTCAGGGTACCCCAGTTGCCCCTCTTTGATTTTGCCCCTGATAATTACTGCCAATCTCGTGGGAAAGCAGGATGGGGTAATAGTAGTAACTAACACTTACCATACTTACTCTGGGCCAGTTACTGTGTGACATGGTCTAAGCGGAACAGTCAACCCTCACGACAACTCTATTTGACAGATACGCCAGTATTCCCGTTTTACAGATAAGGAAACAGAGGTACAAGAGGTTAGGTAACTTGTCTAATGTCACACAGCTAGTAAGTAGCAAAGCTGAGAATCAAACTTAGGTGGTCTGACTCCGGGCCTTAACCAGACATCACTATATGCTAGATATTACAGGGAGCAAACAAAGGGAAGTTAGAGAGATTCCAGAATCTCTTCAACTCTTACATTCAGTACTGGTTGCCTCCTTTTTGCACAGAGCCCTGTGCCCCCAGAACTAGTCCCCTCTAGTCATCTTCACTGCTGAGGGCCTTTGCCCCAACAGAGGAAAGGCCTCTTGAAGTATTTCCTCATGTGGCCAGTGCCCAGGAGGGAGGAGGCACTAGAGAGAGCTCTCTAACAAGTCCCTCGACCCCCCTGAGCTTTAGCTGACGGGACGGCAAGGAGAGAGACACCTGAACTGAACAACCCGGGCCAACAGGAGAGAGGGTGACGGGGTTGGTGGGGCAGCAATAAGGATGAGACACTGCCCTAGTTGGTGGGGAGGGCCGTCTCCACATGTCGTCTGGGTCTCCTGCCTGTGGCTGATCAGAGGAGATTGGAGGGAAGTGGGGAGAGGCTCTCCAAGCAATGAGAAAAGAATATGCAGGGAATTCTGGAGAGTTCTGGAAACCTGGGGAAGTCTGGTCCAGGTATACTCTGGGGTGCTGGTCAGCCTCCTCCCAGAGGAATAAAACGTGCCCAGCTTTGGAGGCCTGCAGGTGGGCATGGAAGGGGTCACTGAAGAAGAGAGGAAGCGGGAGTTGGGAGGGGTGCGTGGGGTGGGGCATAAGTGGGAGAGCGGAGGCTGTACGTGGATCGGAGTGGCATCTCAGATGACTTGGCATCCAGTTTGGCATAGGAAGGAGTTCAGCCCTTATCCACAGGCAACGAGAAGGCACTGCTGTGTCACAGCAGAGGGAGAACAGCATTTCTCCGCTCAGGGAATATTGAGGACCTGGCCTAAGCTGAGCATGGTACCAGGAGAGGCAGAACAGGTTTCTGCCCTCCTGGAGCTGGAGGAAGGGACAGCTTTTAAGCAACTAAACCCACAAAGAAATGTAAAATTCCAACTGTGAAGGGGGCTGGGAAAGAGGGGGACTTTCAGGGCCTCAGGGATCCTGCTCTTAGGAAGTGACAACAAGCTGAGAAGAAGGGTAAGTAGGAAGTGGTTAGGCAAGGCCAAGGGGAGGAGGTTTTGTTTATTTATTTTTTTAGAGACAGGTCTTGCTGTGTCACCCAGGCTGGAGTGCAGTGGTGTGATCATAGCTCATTGCAGCCTCGAACTCCTGGGGTCAAGCAATCCTCCTGCCTCAGCCTCCAAGTAGCTGGGACTACAGACATGAGCCACCATACCTGGTGGGAAGAGCCTTTTAAGAGCAGGGAAAGCATATTCAAACTATTCAATTTTGGAAAACAGTACTGAAATTATTTCTTGCTCAGGCAAGGAAGAATTAAAAACATAAGCACAGGCTCTCTCCAAACAAAGAAAAAAAGACTGGATTGATGTACAATTTGGGGGAAATGTGCCATTCAGGTTAAGTTTAAATCAAGTAGTGTTTTGACTAGCTCAAAGCGAAGTAGTCTATGAGTGACTGGTCAATATCAGGTCTGGGCTGAGAAAATGACTTTGGAGTTCTGTCTCCTTGAAAAGGACAGAGTTAAGATAAATGTGGAATGCTATGTTTACTTGTTGGCGATGAAAGTCTATCTATGGGCCTGGCCCTTGGACAGGGAGCTGTAAGGGGCTTACTGGCCTTGGGGGTAACTGATGAGGTAAAAAATTGGTGGGAAACCTAAGCTGTGGTTTTTCTGTGTCCAAGACTCATAGCGTTGAGACTCTTCAGGCAAGAGTGGAATGTTCCATTCTCAAAGGCCATGGGGCATAAGAGAACATGTTGCGTTTAAAGAATGAAAGAAGGCAAGGATGGCTGGAGCTCAGGAGAAGGTTTGTGCAGAGCAAGTGAGACCCAAGAGGCAGGCGGGACACAGGGCCATGGACACACTGCAGGCCACATGGGGGATTTTAGAGCCATGCCTCTCAAGCTGGCCTGCCAATAAGATTTATTGTGGTGCTTATTTAATAAACATATTACTGGGCATCTCCCCTGGAAATTCTAATTCAATAGATCTGTATTGGGTCCCTAGGAACTGTTTTAAAAGATTTTCCAGGTGATCCTTATCTTCAGGAGAGTTTGGAAAACTTAAGAAAAGCCATCGATTTTTTTTTTTAAGTTGTTGGGAAGGAAGGAGTGACCTGATCAGATCTACAATAAAAAAAAAAAAACCGATTTGGAAGGGGAACCAACGGCCCATGGAGATATGTTGAAGGGCTATTGTAATAGTCTAAGTGACAGAGGGTGGAACAGGAGTGATGGAGACAGAGAGAATGTGATGATGGATGGACATGGGCTGGAGGAATAGGGCTGTGTTGGAGATGACAGCTGGGTTCTGGCTTTTGCAACTGGACAATTGACAGGGCTACTGGCTAAGACAAGAGACACTGTAAAAAGATAAGGGATTATTTTGAGCAGGTTGAGTTTGAAATGCCACTGCAATATTTAAGTGAAAATGCCAAGTAAGCAATTGAATGAATGCATCTAGAGGCTGGAGAGATCCGGAATGGAAATATAAACATTTTGGTCATTGGCGTGCAGGTGGGATTTAAAGCTATGCTTGAGATTGTTGCGGGTGACAGCATGGACACTGAAGAGGGCTTAGGCCGAAGCCTTGAAAAACTTTCAAGAACTGAATGTAAAAGGTGAGCCTTCATTGGAGACAGAGAAGGAAAATCAAAATGGTAGAAGGAAACCCAGAAGAGGGTGGTATTCCAGAAACCAAGATTGGATCTGTGTTTTAGAAGGACTCCTGCAACCGTTGTGATGATTAGAGTCAAGTACACTTTGTATAATCTAAATACAGTCATGCGTTGCTTGAAGACACGGACCGCCTTCTGAGAACTGCATCATTAGGTGATTTCATCGTTGCGCGAACATCACGGAGTGTACTTACACAAACCAGATGGTGTACCCTACTATACACCTAGGCTATGCCGTATAGCCTATTGCCCCTAGGCTACAAACTTGTGTAGTATGTTACTGTACTAAATACTGTAGGCAATTGTAACACAATAGTATTTTTGTATCTAAACATATTATGGGAAAGATACAGAAAAAATACAGTATAAAAGCTAAAAAATGGTGCACCTATATAGGGTACTTACCATGCATGGAGCTTACAGGACTGGAAGTTGCTCTGGGTGAGTCAGTAAGTGAGTAGTGAATGAATGTGAAGGCCTAGGACACTACTGTACACTGCTGTAGACTATAAACATGGTATACTTAGGCTACACTAAATTTATTAAAATTTTTTTTCTTTCTTCAATAATAAATTAACTCCAGCTTACTATAACCTTTTTACTTTATGAACTTTTAAATTTTTTTTAACTTTTTGACTCTTTTGTAATAATACTTAGCTTAAAACACAAACAAAAAACATCATGTAGCTGTACAAAAATATGTTCTTTCTTTATATCCTTATTCTGTGAGCTTTTTTCTACTTTTAATTTTTTTATTTTACTTTTTAAACTTTTTTGTTAAAAACTAAGACACAAACACACACATTAGCCTAGGCCTGTATAGGGTCAGGATCATCAATATCACTGTCTTCCACCTCCACATCTTGTCCCAGTGGAAGGTCTTCAGGGGCAATAACACACATGGAGCTATCATCTCCTATGATAACAATGCCTTTTTCTGGAAGACCTCCTGAAGGACCTTCCTGAGGCTGTTTTACAGGTAACTTTTATAAGTAGAGGGAGTATACTCTAAAATAACAATTAAAAGTAAATACATAAACCAGTAACATAGTCCTTTATTATCATTGTCAAGTATTATGCACTGTACATAATTGTACGTGCTAGACTTTTATATAACAGGCAGCACAGTAGGTTTATTTACACCAGTGCCATCACAAACACATGAGTACTGTGTTGTGCTACGACTCTACTACTGCTATGACATCACTAGGTGATAGGAATTTTTCAAGTCCATTATAATCTTATAGGACCACCATCCTATATGCGGTCTGTCATTGACCAAAACGTCATTACGTGGGGCATGACTATACTGATGTATTTCAGCCACAGAAAATAAGTAGCTTGGACTGTGTTAATGCTTCTGGTTTGCAGTTTTACTTAATTAACTGAGTCTGCTGCCTGTAGTAATGAGACTCTTAGCAATCACACTGTTGTTTAGTGAATCAAAAGAAGACTTGCTCTTGTGTTTCTCTTCGTTTCTTTCCAATATAATTTTGCTACACCCCTTTAAAAATAGTTGTATCTACTGAAAATTAGGACCAGGGACTAATTCTGGCTCCTTTTGCTTTAAATCTCTCCTAGCTTGTTAAATCACATGTGACAGTAGCAATTATGCTTTTAAAGATTTTCCCAGTTTTCAATCTCCATGTAAGCAAACACAAAATAGTTAAACTGAAAAATGGGGACAAAGTCACATTTTATTGAATGGGAATAATTTTTTAGCTCTAGCTGCTGCATTTAAGGAGAACACTTGATGCCCAGAGAAGAAAAGATCTGAGAAACAGGGCAGTGCCCAGAAGTCTAACAGACTTCTTCCACTGTGGCTGCAGTAGACACTTTCAGTGTGGGTATTTGTAAGCATTTTTTAGCAGGCATTTTTCAGAAGCATTATTTTTCATTCAATAAATACTTATGGAACACCTATTTTGATCCAGGCATTCATTGGGCAAGGCACCAAGATGATTAAAGACATCTCCAGCATTCCCTTTTAATGCACGATGACTCTGTGCATTTGTAAACAGAAGCTGAACTAGTCACAGCAATTGAAATTTGTGCAGCTGAAAGCATCATCACGGCTAAGACAACAAGTCTTTGAGCAATCCAGAGAGTGAAACTATCTGCAGTAGCAAATGTGCCATGACTTGAGGAAGTCCTCTCTGCTATTGACTGATATGTACTGGAATGGGATCTTGACCGGTGAGGGTAACCTGGAAACAAGATATTGAAAGGAGAAAGTGCAGACCTGGACAAGCACAACCCTAACCACTTGCATTGCCAATTATAGGGAAGCCTTATGTCTAAGGCTTGGTACTAGGTATGCTTGTGCACTGTATGGGATGGCTGTATGTTTCAATATTGATAAGTAATGTTGTATCTGCCAAACACAATACAAACACTATCACATTTCATACTCACAACAACCGTAGGAAGTGGCTACTATTACTATTCCCACTTTAGAGAACAGGAAACTGTGACTTAGGCAGGTAAGTAACTTGCCTAGGGAAACACAATGGCAGCTGATACTCAGCCCAGACCTCTCTGACTTCCAGGCCTGTGCTCTGAACCACCATGCAGATTGCCAACCCAGACATAATAAAATAGTCCAAATTGACTTCTTAAGATGTGTTTGTTTTTCTGCTCAATTGACCTTTTGCAGTTCTTTTAACACCCTGAATTAAAAGAGCCCATGGTGATGTGTCCCTGTAGTCCCAGCCACTTGGGAGCATGAGGCAGGAGGATCACTTGAGCCCAGGAGTTTGAGACTACCCTGGGCAATACAGGGAGACCCTGTCTTTTAAAAAAAGGAAGAAAAAAAAAAAAGAACAGTTTAGGTATTATTCAGGAAAGTTTTTGACAGGATGGACCTCCAGCTGCAGACACCACCTAACAGCTGAAGTCGCCATTCCAGGGCCAAGAAGGACAACAGACAAGGTAAACAGTGCCCCTTTCAGAACAATCCTAAACAAACGTGTTGCATTGCTTTTACATGTATTTATTCCTCCCAAGACTCTATAAGGTTGGTATTACCATCACCAGTGAGATAGCCAAGTAGGCTGGGGATCAGAAAATAAATTCCACAGCTAGTAAATGGTGATGCTGGGACATACAATTGTGTCACTGCCTCTAGGGCTGCTCCCTTTGCACTCAGTGAATAACAGATGCCTGTCATGTGTTCCACCTGGGAGAAAGTCCTCTGAGTGAGTGCAAAGCCAGCCAGATGGGCTTTCTTTTTATTTGTTTCCTTTAAACCTCAGAGATAAGTACCTGGGAGTTTCTCTTGAATCTGAGCATGAATGAAGCTTTGGAACAGATGGGTTTGGGGGCTCAATCAGGGCGCAGCTGGTTTGGTTTTCACTGAGGCCCGGATGTTTGTGCTTGGGATGGTTATATAATCTTGGTAAACGCTGTACCAAGTGTGGGTATGGAAGCCTGTGAATTATGGGTATCTTATTTCTCATAATTTAAAAATATACCTCTTGGGGTGGCTAGCCCTTCACCTGGGGACTTTTCCTGCAGTGTGTTTTTCATGGCTCTGTCATGGACTTCATGGCTCTGTCATGGACTGCAGTGTGTTTTTCATGGCTCTGTCATGGCTCTGTCATGGACTTCCCTTGACAGATTCATTCATTCGATTAATCAATTTGCTACCGCATATTGACTGAACACCTATTTGAGGCAGTGTGAGTAGACACTGGAGCCCATGTGCCTAAGCTAGAGTCCTGGCTTGGCTACTTACTCACTATGTAAATTTGGTTAAGTTACTTAAACTTTCTGTGCCTCAGTTTCCACACCTGTAAAATGGAGATAATAATAGATCCTATCTTATAAACCAGTTTGAGGACTAAATGAGTTACTGGGGAAGTGCTCAGAGCACCACCTATGTCGTGGGCATTGTTTGAGTGCCTGCTGTCTCCAATGCTGCATGACAGGCTCTATGTAATGCAGGGAAGTACAACACAGTGTGCCTGCCTCCAGGGAGCTCTCAGGCCAGCTGCAGAGCTAACACGATGTAAATACTATAATACAAGGTCAAAGCAATACATATCCTGAGGCAGGGGCAACAGTGTATTGTTGGGGAAAGGGGGGTATATACTGGATTTGATGAGCTGTTTCTTTTCCTATGATTTTTTTTCTTAAGTGCTCTGTTACTCCCTTGCAGTTTCTGTGATGCCATTTTCTGAAGTATAGCATTCTAGATGTTTAGAAAAACCAGTGATCTCCCAGTCTAAGACCCTTAATTTATAGCTAAGGTAGCTGAGGTCCAGAGAGGTAGAGTGAATTGCCCAGGGTCACAGAGCTTTTGGTGGTAGAACTGACTTCTAGACCACTGCCCTTTTCCACTATTCCAAATAGCTTTTTAATGTGTTGAATCTCTAATGGGTAAGGTCTCAGAGTTCACCTTAATAGCCATCTGTCAGCTTGGATATGCTGTTGGAAGGAGATAAATATTCAAAATCTGTAGAACATCCACAATCCTCATTTTGACTCAGGTTTACCCAGGGCCCCAGGGGAAGTCATTTTCAAGACTTCCAAGGACAGAATGGACCCTGGAAGGGAGGGGGCTGTGCATACATGAGCCTGCCTAGAAAACATGTAAAACAACCTAGTGGCAACAAAGGCCTAGTATATACGAAAAAATAAACTTTTTTTCTCCTACTATCTTCTCACTCACAGCGCTCAATACTTCACTTCTGACACCACATGTGTGGGGGTTTTTCCCCATATATCAATTCTCCAGCAAACACCAGCTGGATATCCTACAATTTAATTCAATCCTGACACTACCTGGAATTAGCATCAGATCCCATGGGTTAAAGGCTCAGTCCCAAAAGACTGCCCCCGCCTCCGACGCAGAACACAAGTCCTGGGCTCCAGTACTTCTGATCAACTGGTTATAAATCAGAGGTTCCCACAACCCCTTCCTCAGGTGCAATCATTTGCTAGAATGGCTTTCAGAACTCAGGGAAGTGCTTTACTTACATTTACTGCTTTATCATAAAGGATATTACAAAAGATACAGATGAACAGCCAGACGGAAGACATGCATAGGGCAGGTATGGGGACGGGAGCATGGAGTGTCCATGTCATCTGGGGTCTCTCTGAACTCCACAGTTGATGGATTTTTATGGAGGCTTCATCACGTAGGCAAGATCCATTGTTAACTCAATCTCCAGCCCCTCTCCCCTCCCCAGAGGATGGGGGTGGGGCTGAAAGTTCTAGGCTTCTAATCATGGCTGAGTCTTTCTGGCGACCCATCCCCCTCCAGCAGCCCACCAAGAGTTGCCTTGTTAGAAATAAAGACAATCCTATCACCAAGGAAATTCCAAGGGATTAGGAGCTCTGTGTCAGGAACCGAGGACAGAGACCAAATATCTATTTCTTATTACATCACAATATCACAAATTTTTAATAGCTTAATTAGTTATTAGTGTCTACTAAGGCCCAGGTACTTTGCTAGGCATTGGGAATGCCAGAGTAAACAAGATAGTCACAGACCCTCCTGTTGTAGAGCAGTGGTTCTCAACATGGGGCAGTTTTGCCCCCCAGGGGGACAGTTGGCAATGTCTGGAGACATTTTTGATTGTCACTGACAGATGAAGATGGCTGAGTTAGGAGAGACACACAGATGTGGAGGAAAGACAGATTCCAGAAAAATGAGGTATACACATGTGCATGTGCACGATAGTTACTGGTATTACATTAAAATACGTGAATATATTCGTTTTCAGACTGTATGGCCACCACAAATTTAGAAAGGAGGCAGTTGATAGAATTTGTTAATGAGCACTGACCACATCTACCTCCCTTCCTTTTTCTATTTTCCTGCCGCAACTATTTGCGTGGGTTGGGAAAGCTACTTGAGCCTCCTGACCATGGCTGATGTTCTGAAAGACCTGAAGTTCAAGTTCGCCTTTCCCATCCTCCTCACCCCTGCCCTGGCCATTCCGTGGAAAAGACGAGAAAGCTCTGCATTCCTGAATGCCATATGCTTCCCCCTGAAGTCCAGGCCCTGCCTCTACCCAGGCATTTCTTCCTCCAGGATACAAAGGGGCCTGTGTGCTTTCAGGTGCCAGGCACACAGATGTTTAGAGAGCCTGATTGTTCACTGGTGGGCCCTTGCTTTCCAGTCCCTTCACTTTGGTGATGATGACTGGTGTCATAATTTAGTACATTAAATTATTATGAAAATCAGTCCTATATGAGTTTCCTATTGCTGCTGTAACAAATTACTGCAAACTTAGCGGCTTAAAAGATCACATGCTTATTCCCTTACAGTTCTGGAAGTCAGAACTCTAAAATCAAGGTGATAGCAGGGCAGCATTCCTTCTGGTGGCTCTAGAGGAGAATCCATTAGCTTTTCTAGAAGCTGCCTGCACTCCTCGGCTCATGGCCCCTGACTCCACCATCACACCTCTTTTCCTCTGCTTTCACTGTCACAACCTTCTCTGACTCTGGTCCTCCTGCCTCCCTTTTATAATGATCACTGTGATTACATTGGACTATCAGCATAATCCAGAATTATCTCCCATCTTAAGATTCTTAACCACATCTGCAAAGTGCCTTTTGCCATATAAAGTAACATACTTATAGATCCCAGGGATTGGGCTGGCGTCACTGGGGTGGAGGGCACTATTCAGCCTACCACACAGCTTGCTGTGTCCTTGTCCTTTGTGTGAGCACTAGCCCCCACCCTTGCTGGTGGGTGAGCCCCATCGGTTCTTCTGGAAAAGTCAATCCCTCCCTTCCACAGTCACTCCCTGCGGCTTGGGTGCTCAAGTCTGGCTCTTTTAGTTCCCACTAATCTGCTCAACTCTTTTCAAAAGCATGCTCTGAATCAGGGTGACTGAATCAGGGCCTTCCCGGCTCAGATCCACGTTTGTCCCCAAGCCCGTACGCCTGGCTGCTGAGTTGGGGTGCCGACTCCCCCTTCACTCACCTAGTCTACAATTATGGGAGAGGCTGGAGTCTGGTGTCCTCATGTATTAAAAAAAACACGTCTGACTTAAAATGATCAGTTATTCTTTTTTTCTTTTTTAAAAAAGATGTCATTGTTGCCATGGTGACCAGAGGCTAGTGAAAGAGATTCCTTCACCTCTTTCCCATTTTCCATCGCTCTGTACATTTCCTCAGCAAATTTCCATCGCATTCACTTACAGGTATCTCAGGGGCATTCTCCTACCAAGAGAAAATCTCCTTTCTGTTTTCTGTGAGTGGATGTCTCTGTAGCCAGCGACGCCAGCCCCCAGGACTGATAGGGCATAGGTTGGCACATCTTGACCTGCCTCCTCAGGCAATGGAGAAAGAATTGGCTGATGTGCTCTCAATGAATAAATAATAAGCATCCTGCTGCCCTGTCTCTGCGTGCTGTGAGTGTTAATGCCTGCAACAAGGAGGGACAGAGGGAGGGAATAAGGAAGGATAGAGCTGATCCAGGGCCCAGAGAGAGCAGGAGCCACTTGTCAGACCTGCTCTTCTCCAGTCCTTTCAGGAAGACATACCAAGTCCCCATGAGATTACATGCCCCTTCCCCCACCACACACGGTCCCAGGAGGCTAGACTGGAGCCAAGGAGGTGAAATGCAAGATCTAGGATGGAGAGATCTGATTTTGTTTACCAGCTGTGTGGCCTTAAGCCTAGCAATCTTCCAATTACAGCTTCCCCATCTGTCAACCGGGATCAAGACCTCTTTGTGAGATGTAGTGACGGGATCAATGTGAAGATACGTTCTGAACACTGTATGGGACGGTAAACATGGCAGTGCTGATGCTGCTGGTGACAATGACAATGACATGGAGAGTCATTCATATATGTTGACTTCTTACGATGTGCCAGGCACTGGTGTTTTATATGCAGTCTCATTTAACCTGTTTGAAGCAGGTACTATTAGATCCCCACTCCTTTGTCTAGCTGAAGTAACCATGGCCAAGGTCATGGGGTTGGTAAATGGTAGAGCCAGAAGCCTTGCTCCTAACCATCCTGCTCTGCAGAGGCCCCTGGGGTGTGGAAGGCAAACAAATCCTAAGGCTTTGCCCAAAGGGTACCTCCAAGTGGACCAAAATGTAAGCTGAAAATCTTGACTCTGGTAAGACTGAACTGGGGGGACAAATGCCCTCCAGTTCCAGGCAGACGTGTGGGCTAATGCAATGGCAGGGACCATGCAATGCAGGAATTCTGGACTCTGCCTATTGACTAGAGTTGGAGGGCAGAGGGAAAAGGGTCACCACACTTCAGAGGGTGTTGCTGGCATGAGAGCTGGTCCATGGTGGAGGCCGGTGCTCAAGCCTAGGGCAAGGACGCAGTCTGGATCCTGCCTTAGCCCTAGGAATGTGGGTGTTCCATGCCCAGCTGCCATCTGATTGGCTGAGAGAGTTGGTAGGGTTGGGGGTATGCTGCACGCTTTGCATATATCTGTGTATATCCATCTGGAGCTCTGGGACAGGCTGAGGACTAATACCCCCAGAAACTACCCTGAGCCACTGCTAGAAGGAATGACATGTGTATCTTAGGCCAGGTTCCCTGGAAGCAGAGCCTGATGCAAAGATTTGGGTCCATTACGTTTCATGATGGAGTCTTCTCAGATGGAACCCATAAGGCAACAAACCTAGAAGGCAGGGGAGGGAAGGGGAGAGGGCCGAGCAAGGATGCGGTCTCAGGTAAAGTCTGTCCTTGGCCTGATGCAAAGGTGTGGAGGGCTCTGGGGCATAAGCTGCACCCCAGAATTGTCCTTTCTCTCAACCCTAGAGCAAGAGGGCTGCCTTTGGGTTTCCACTTCAGTCAGTTGTTGGCTATTAGTCCCAGTGGAGGAGCTCTCTGGGCCTGGGCTCCTGCTAGCCAGGGCAATGTTTTGGGAGGCAGCTGAGAGCTGTTAGCAGCCAGCACTCAGAGCAGCCGGATGGGGCCCTGCCTGGTGAAAGGGATCCAGGACAGACACAACAGCATGTGCGACAGGGAGCACAAAGAGAGTGCATGTAATTATGCCTGACAGACTATGTCAAACTCATGCTTCTTAACATCCTTGAACCATGCACACCTGTCACACACCCCCTCTAAAGGACACATCCTCTCACATGCAGACCTTACACACCTGCGTTTAAATATGACCCTGTGGTGCCTGTGAGCGTCCCTGTGCATGCAGAACAGAGGGAGGCTCTGCTGCTACGTGGCTTCACTCTTTGTGAGCTCATTGTTCTCTGTCTTCATTCTCCCTCCTTCCTCAGGAAATTCCACCTTCCTTGCATTTTTCACTACTCAAATTGTTACCTTACTTTATCCCACCGTGATGTCAGATGGTAGTGCCTGTCTTCAAGCTGAGACACTGGTCTTCTCCTGCCTTCAGACTTGGACTGGCACCCACACCATCAGCTCTCCTGTTTCTCAGGCCTTCGCACTCAGACAAGAACTACACCATGGGCTGTCCGGCTTGCCAACTGCAGATCCTGGACTTCTCAGCCTCCCTAATCCCATGAGCCAATTCCTTATAGTGAATCATATCCATATCTATCGTATTAGTTCTGTTTCTTTGGAGAACCCAGACTAATACACCTGCCCTGATTTGCTAACTACCATATTGCCCTGTTTTGTCATCTTCATGGTACCTATTACCTGAAATTATCTGCTTTGTTTACTTAGTTATTGTCTTTCTCCCCTGCCAAAGACAAAAACCAAACAAGTAAAGAAATTGATTTCATTGCAATAGGGAGAGTACCCCACACCTGAAGACCAGAGCGTCTCAGATGGTGGTTTTGCCTTGAATATGTATGGGGAGGAATAGATGGGTTACAGGTGGGGTGGTATACAGGTGGGATTGTTTTTCAATCAGGGGATGTCTCAGTGAGCTGAACAGGAAATGCTTATCTCTGTGCCTAACTAGTTTCAGGGGGACAAACTTCTAATCTCAGTTAATCATTCACGAGACCAAAAAACAGGGAGTTGGAGGGTCTGTGTCTGGCCTCTCAGCAGATTCCCACGTCTTTGAGAGTCTCATAGGAGTCCTAAGAAATAGTGGACAGCAAGTCTTAGCTAAGAGTGGGGAAGCTGGGGGGATTTCTTCCCCACTGCTGTTTTCATTGAACCTCAGGTGAGGTTCAATATTGTCACCCCTTAATCAAAGAATATCTGCTGTGTCCCAGCACTTACCTGGTGAATGACTACATGAGACCATTGAACGACGTATGTGTACAGCCTGTCAGCATGACAGGTGACTAATCTAATTTGAGGAGAAGACCAGATGAGATACAGTCAATACTAAAAAGATTCCTGGAGGAGGTGAGCCCTACACAAGGCTGAAGAAGGTGAGTGGTATCTAGGGTTCGGTTTGATTCCTAACGGGGAGCCTGCTGACCTCCCTTGGTGGAAAGCATGCTTTCACATTCAGCGTATTGCCAGGAAAGGGGGTGTCATGTGCCACATGCAGAGCTGGGTTTGCATAGCCTTCAAATGAGCATGCAGAGACCCTGAGGAGAAGGCAGAATGCTATGACTGTGGAGTTCCCAGAACTGAGTTCTAAATCCCACTCCACCACTTCACAGCTGTGTGATAGTTCCCAAGTTGCACCCACCCAGCCCTGAGCCTCAGTTTCCTCATTTCTGAAACAGAAATAGGGGTATCTCCCATATAGGGCCCTTGTGCATCACATATGACATAAAATCATATAAAATTACCCAGCCCAGCGCCTGATACAGCAGAAGATCAGCAAATGAGAGCATTTCCCCAACACACACACCCATAGGCAGGGCCCTCTCTCCTCTTCCTCCCTACCTCCACCTCGAGAGAGGAGAGTGCTGCCCCCGCAGGAAGAAGTGGGAAAGACCCCCAGGAGTGGAAAGAGGATTTCCTGAATCTGGGGGTGAGAAGCTGGTGACAGGGGGTCTGGGCCAGCTTCCTGACCCCCAAGCCCACTCCCCATGGGAGCTCCGGTTTCTCCACTCTGGCTATATCTGGGAACTGTGCCTCTATATATTACTCTCTGCTTTCTAAGCCTCTGAATTCAAGCATGCTCAACTACTGTGAACCAAGAACCCAGCCGGCTCCTTGTTTAAACGTCACCTTAAAATCTTTAAAAGCAAAGAAATTCAGCTTTGCTCTGAACACTGTGTCCCTACTAATAATAACTCTCCTGAGCAATTGCCTCAATGTTGGGCTTTTCAAAATGCCTTCACTGGCTTAATCTCATTTGATTCTCACAAAACTCCACCAAGTAGCTGGGGCATGTATCACCAGCCCCAGTTTACAGGTGAAGAGACTCAGAAAGTTTGCATCCTGCAGAGATGGTCAGTGGTAGAAATGAGATCCTTTCAAGGCACAGGACAGGACCTGGGCCCACACAGCCATGTGGCAGTGGGATCCAGGCACCCTTCTGGGCAGCTGCACTGCAAAGGGAGCCCAAACTTTAGAGGCAGACAGTGCAGGGAGGTGCAAGTCTGACTCCATGATCTGTATGACCCTAGACAAGATGCTGTCTAGGGCTCAATTTTCTCTTTACAGAATGGGAACGATACCCCATGCCTAGCTCTAAAAACCAAACAAGATGATGCCAATGTGAGTGTTTCCAGAATGTGGCACACCAGCTATATCAAGAGATAGGGATGGTTTGTTTGTTGTTGATGCCCTTAGTTGTAACTGCTTTGCTGGCTAGTTGGAGGACTGAAAATATGCAGAGAGCCTGGTACCGTGCCTGGCACATAGCAGGTACTCAGGAAGTGGCAGTTGTTTTCATGATGTGCTGCAGCTTGGTAACTTCCCATTTGGCCTACAGTTTTGTGTCCCCCCAGGACTGGCTGGAGATCTCAGTCATCAGCTGGAGACAGGCTGGCATGGATCACACAGCCTGGGTCATCAGAAACAGTAGCAATTTAACAGGCCAGTGGAGCAGTGATCCATGTCCCTGGCCCTGCAGAGAGACCAGCTGACCTGAGACCACATCAGCTGGGCTAAAGGGAGTTTTCTTGGCCTCAAAATCCATAGAGTGAAATAATAATGCCATTTAGTTACTCTGGATTTGTGGAACATCTCTGTCCTCGGTGCTTCCTCCTCCTCCCAGCTTGCAGGTCTTCTTGGGACTCCTTGGCCTCTGTGCTTTGGTTAACAGAGACAGGGGAAGTATCTGAAATACGAATCTATCCCTCTGGCATGAATGGCTTTACTATTTTGAGAGGCTTTGAAATTCTGTGCTTAAATAAGGCTCTGAATATGTCTGGAATTTTCTGTATCCATGCCCCAATTAGCAGGAACAATAAAGGGTTGTTTCTATGTGCTCCTCCTCATAACCAAGCTGGAGGCATCCATAAACAAGCCTGCTGGTGAAGGGTGAGTGGTGGTGATGGGCTTGTCCTCTTGACATGGGTTTAAAGGACTGGAGTGCATCCAGATCAATGGATATTTATTGGGCCCTACTTTGATCTGGGTTCTGGCAAGACATTGATAAAAATAAGGTCCCTGACCTTAAGGAACTCAAAGTTTATTGTGGAATGCCAACACTCAGCCAAGCAAGTATGACACAGTGGGAGCTCTAGAAATGGGAAAGAGGTGTTTTACTCAACTTTGGGGTGCATGTCAGGAAAGGCATGGGTGAAGAGAAAACACAGAGCTAAAGACAGAATCCAATGGAATATTCAAGGACAAGCAGAGCTCGGAAAGCCACAGAGAAAACTTGGCAGCATAAAACCAGGGGAAAATGAGACGTATAAACAAGGAAGGAGAGAAAACCAAAGGGCAAAGTGGTCAATGGGAAGCTACAAGCTGAAAAGTGCCTGCTAGATTTGGCCACCAGACCAATGGAGCTACTTGGGAGAGCAATTCCAGAGGGTGTCGGGGGAAACCAGATCTCGGGGGTTACAGATGGAGTAGGATTGAAGTGCAGCAGCTCTTGCAACAACTCTGGCTGGAAATGTGGCAAAATCTCGAATCTGGGTGCAACAGGTACATGGGTGTACATTGTACTATTCTATTTTTGTTTGACAAATTTTATAATACTAATTGTATTGTATTGGCTGGAGGAAAGGAAAGCCATAGAGCGGCGGCTAAGTCGAACGTAAGTTTGGGCAGTTTGTTTTAGTGAAAGAGCCTTGAACAGGTTTAAATTGTAGCGAAAAGATGTGGATAGAAAGGGAAAGGAATCAGAAGGATAATTAAAGGAGGGGCACAGAGGAGGCGTGGAACTGCCAACATGGGGAAGGATTTGTCTTAATGAGGAGAGACGCGTGAGAATGCAGGACAGAAGGGAAGAGGGGTTGTGTTTATAGGTGGGTTTGTTAAGGTTGAGGACCAGAAATTTATGGAGATCCTCTTTGAAGATCTTTGTGTTGTGTGTGTGTGTATATACACCATATAAAGGTTAAAGGTGTTTATTGACTTTTCCATGGCAAGATTATGTTACTTGATGCCAGAGCTGTTATTTCAGAAAACTGCAAAGTAGGAAAACCTTGTCTTTGGAGAACTCTGCTGTTTTTTACTCAGGGTTGGTTTTGACTGTAGTCCTACATTGATGACCTTTATCCAAGGATTAGAATGTGGACACATCTTTTGCGGGGGGCCAACATTCAATCCACTAGAGGAGGCTCAGGCAGAAATTCAAGCATGGGGTGGGATGGGGTGGATGTGAGCAGCCAGAGAGCAGCTAGCAAGCCCCCAAAAAGAAAGGGAGAGAGCCTGTGAGGAAACCTTCAGCCAGACGCCGGGAACAGCCTCCTGCTGTGGCTAAGTGCACCTTGCTGCAATAATGATTGTCGCCTGCTGTTCATCAGGCTCAGGCTCTGCCGGTACCCAAAAGAGGACCCAGCAGGCAGGCCCCGGACGCCCCCTCCAGTTCTGAGATTCTGAAAGAGATCCTTCCAGATTCTGGCACTTCTGAAGCTGATAAGTGGTTTGAACAGATTATGAATTATGCCATTGAGGAGCTGAGAAAAAGCTGGCAAACAATTGCCCAAAAAGATGAAAGCCCCGTGTTCGCTGTCTAGCTTAGAAGAGGCTCCTGAATGAGGAAGCTCACTTCTCAGCAGGACAGGTGGGCCTTTCAGGAGCCAGTGCACGTACCAGGTGGGGTTCCTTGGACTGGTCAGTGTGGCGGGTCCAGTGCTCCCCGCCGTGTGAGCGGTGACATGCGCAGCATGCTGGCTCTCCACCGGTGATCCCCAGGCCCAACAGCAGCAGCATTACCTGGGGACTTGCTAGAAATATGCCTTCTTAGGCTTGCCCCAGACCAACTGAATCAGACGCTGTGGGTGTGCATCCCAGAAACTGGGGGCGTAGCAGGCCTTGCAGGTGATTCTGATGCCTGGTGCAGGGTGGGAACCACTGGCTCAGTTTTAGGGATCACACATACCTGGATTTGAATTTCAGCTGTCTTACCTGTGTGACTCTGAGCATGTCACCTAACAGAATTTGTCTGAGCTCTCGTTTTTCAGGATTTTTGTTTTGTTTTTTCAAGTAAAAGAGCAATAGCTACTGTATAGGGTTTTCAGAGAATTAAGAGGTAATATTTGTAAAGAAGTTTGCACAGTGCCTGGCAAGTAATAGGCACTCAACAAGTAATACTGCTGACAACAAACTATTATAACAACAGCATGACCATTAGGATTAGGCCATGAGTGGCTGCCATTCTCTTCCAGACTGTGCCCTTAGAATGACTGACTACATATAAACTGTGGCTTTGGCTGCCAGGTTCCAGGCTTTTCTGTACCCCTGGGTCTGTATCAGACAAGGCTTCCTCACGACACTCGACATGCCGATTAAATTCTACCCCACATCCTGCTTGATTCTGTCCACAGAGTGGAGAGTGGCCAGCAGTGGGCCCGAAATAGCCCAATAAATGAGTTGTGAAGGGTTTGATTTCATGTTCTCCTGGGTCCTACACAGAATCACAAGCCAGTGTTGTGAGTCGAGAAATGGTACGTGGCAGTTAGCAGAGCAGCAGGGCCAGGTTGCAGCTAGTCAATCAGACTGCTGCCTGCTCAGAGTGGCTTTTGCTTCCTGCTACCACCAGATTTATTATCATCTGTTTTTAACAACACTTTTTCTTCTAGTGATTCAAAGCGCTTGAAAAATCTGTTTTGTTTGAATCACACATCCACAGAGAACTTCTGTGCACATTTTTTTCTTGTTTGATCCACTACATGAAATAGGCAGAACAGGACATATTTTGTCCATTTTACAAATGAGGAAACTGAGTCCTTGGGCAGTCAAGCGATTTGTCTAATCTAAGATCACACAGCAAGTAGGCAGTAGAACTAGAACTAGAACCCGCTTTTCCTGACTCCTGGTCTAATGTTCCTTCAAATATACCACGTGGCTTCCTAAAACAGAAATGAAAGTTCCTCCAAACTAGGTAATCTGAGCTCTAGAAAGTCCTCATTTTTTGGTCTGAAATTCCTTTTTCTCTGATGGAAATCATCTTTCTTGCTGCTATTTGACCTAATTTCGTCTGGTTCGGGTCTCAGTGGGGAAGAGGAAGCGCTTTGGAACAAGAAATTCTTTCCCTGCACTTCAGCTCTGGGTCACCATCTGCTCTCCTGACCCCAAAACCCTTGACTCTCCGGAGAGCTCCAGAAAGGTGGGGCAGCCCCAGGAGATAGGGTAAAAACAAGGAACTTCTGCTGGAGGTCTGTTTGCTTTGCAAGGAGCCCCCGGGATATACATCTGATGTTATTTTGCATGAATTCAACATCTCCTCATGGATGAGAACCTTTTTTCCTAGAGTCACATAATCCTCTTCCTTCAAAGTAAGCATGGTAACAACCTTTCTGGCCTGACCTTAACTCCTGTGCTGACATGGGAACTGGCTGGGGGGGGAGGCTAAGGAGCAAGTCTTGGTGCTGTGCTGAGAGAGAGAGAGAGAGAGAGAGAGAGACACACACACACACACACACACACACACACACACACACACAGAGTCTTTCCCTTGGGACAGACACAGGCATCCAGCCACATGCCAAGAGCACATTTGAGGTTATCCACCTCCCTGTGACCCACTGGTCAGCTCATCAGTACAACTGTCGGGAGGGAAAGGCAGGAACTGAAAGTTGTTGATTGTGTGTGTCACCTCGTCGATCTCCTACTTCTCCCAAACACACGCTATTAGCTCTTTTGTTCAAATAGCCAGAGAGCCTGGCTCCAGGTTGTTCTACAGCGAGACAGCTGGGGATTGGCTGTGGGCCTGAAGGCCCCCCACCCGTCCCCCCAGACGGTTCTGGCTGGTGCATGACAATCCCGGTTAGTGGGCAACCTGTGGCAGGGGTGGCAGGTCTGGGCTCAGGCACGAGCCCGAGCTTGCAGTGCTGTTGCCATAGCAACCACTCCTGACAGCTGCTAAGAAACCCCAGGCCTGAGTCTACACCGGCCAGGAGGAACGTGGCTTCAGAGCCAGGCCTCCGTCTCACTCCTGTCCTTGTCCTTGACTGCCCCCGTCCTTCCAGGCAAGGGGGTGCCGTGTGGGTGGGAGACTTCTTCTCTACCATCCAAACTCGACAATTACTGGGAATTTATTGAGAACATTTTAGTAAACGTTAAAAATGCCAACTTTAAAAATGCAACGCAATTGTAGTCATTTATTCACTTTAAATGCATAGCAAAGCTCTTAATGTACATCTGGATGAAAGAGAAAATGCTTCCTGTCCTGCGGTCAGACACACATCCTTCCCGCGGAAGGAAACTCTCTCACAGGATGTGAAGGGGAAAAAACGGGGAACAGCCCACTTGGTCAAATTAATTGAATGCAGCCGATTTCCACCTCAACCCCCTTCCTTTCAAGACTCCTGGCAGTGAGAGGCAGGTTACACCACCCACAAGAAAAAGCAACTGGGCAGAAGGCTCCTAGGCCAGTAGCTAATGAGATTTGATATTCCGAGTCTGGGGCCAGTGAACTGGGGGCTAGTTCAATCACGTTTCCTCTTAGACAGTGAGCTTTTTTACCAACTGGATGCTGCACCTTCCTGGGCTCTGGGATTTCTGACTCCCAGCTGCTTCCTGGTAGGAGAAGATGACCAGGAACCTGCTGTGCATGTGCTGCCCTCCTCCATCCCCCAGCAGGCACAGACCTTGTTCACCATAGTTGTAAAGGGCGATGTCCAACTGAGCTGCCACTCTGAGCCCAGGTAACTGGATTGAGCACCACTGTCAGCTACATGCATCTGGGTGAGATGCCTCCCTTCCCCATGCCTGTGACTGACTCAGTCAACGAGCGTTTCTCATACATCTGGTAGGCATCTATGAACATCTACTAAGAGCTCATAGTCTAGAGGAGGAGACAAATCCATAAGCAATTGAATACAGTGCAGAAATACATGCAACAGGAACAAAGGGAAGAGGCAACAACCTACGAGAAGGCTTCCAGGAGGAGAGAAAGGTATTCCAGAAGGAGCAGAGGTAGAGGGGTAAGTAACATCATGGTGTGTTACTATGGTGCATCTCACAAGTACAACAAAGTGGCTTCTTGAGAAGGACTGAACTCTCTGAGGATTAAGAAGCATAACTAGTAATATATATACACACACACATACCCACCATAAACTCTGAAATGGCCCCAAGGTGCCTTTCCTGATGGAAGGCTGACCGAGTGCCCACACTCATTCTGCTGCCTCATCTCCTGCCTCCTGGGGGCATGATTTGCCCATGGACTCCATCCTCCACTCCCCTGACTGGCCTTGACGTTGTGGTCACTTTAGGCTAGCCTAGGACCAGATCCTGGTCCTGCTCCCACAGGTCTTGGCTTCCTACACTGACTAGGTTGCCATGTATTCTGTGTGAATAGCATCCTCTGAATGCACCCTGGCCACCCTGCTATTTTGTTAACACTCTCCCATCATTACTGGCGGCGTTAGTGGCCTTGCCCTGGCATGGGCTAAAACACAGCCCCCAGCTCTGTTAATGTGCCTTACAGAATCACAGCTGCAATGAAGCTAAGTGTATGGTTTCTCTAGGTGACTCAGGGGCCCCCCACAGGGAGTTGAGGGGTGGCTTAGGGTGCCCCAGCCGCTCAGCCAGAGCTACTCTGTGTTCCCCTGTTGTACATGGCTCCATGTAAAATTTCATTTGAAAATCACTGTTCTATACAATGATAATTTGTCAACATACAATAAAAAAAGAGAAAGAAAATCCCTGTTCTGCTATAGTGTTGGAAGACTTAAGAAAGCCACTTCTGAGCTGAGGGCTGCTTGGAAGGTCATCTCTATCCCCATCCCTCCACCTCTTTCCTTCTCACCCTGCCTCCCCCGCTGCCCCTGTCAATTCCTGATTTATAAACACTTTATTTTAGGAATATCAAATGCCTCAGAGCCTCACTACAATGGTTCAAGTTGAAAATTTTCCACGCACTGTTTGTATGTAGCTATGTAATTACCCATGGTACACATCATCAGTTCTCAAGCTTAAGTGGGCATCAGCATACCTGGAGAGCTTGTCAACACAGGTCTGAAGCGGGGCTCAAGAGCTCACATTTCTGGCAAGTTCCCCGATGGCTCTGATGCTGCTGGTCCAGCACTGTAAGAGCTGCTAGTTTATATGAATACAATCTACAGTTAGCACAAGTCATTCTTGAGGTACCAAGAATACAGATGAGCTTAAGAACTCAAGGAAAGGGCCACGCTAGTAGTAGCTAGTCATCTTGCTCAGCTGGGGTGGCCTACAAAGGTGAGAGGGTGAACAAGAAGGGGGTTGGTAGAGATGGGGGATGATGGGGGTAGGAGGTGGGGTGAAAGGGTAAATGTGACGTCATATGGGAAGTGCCTGCTCAGCACCTTTCATGTCATGGAAACTCACATTGTGCTAAGTCTCATACCCTTGTTGTGAAATTAGAGCTAAAGGCGATTTCAAAATATTGAGTATGTTCACTTATTCACTTGTTCCACAAAATATTTGTGTCTATTACTTTCAGAGCTCGATGTACAGCACTGTGGATACAAAGATACAAAGGCATCTTCCCTGCCTTTGAGTAGTACTTCCTATAGTAGGTGAGCCAAATACATGAACCGACAAGCGCAGTGTGATGGTGGTGCAGATGGAGGTGGTGGTAATGGTGGAGGTGGTGATGATGGTGGTGGTGCAGGTGGAGGCGGTGGTGATGGTGGTGGTGCAGGTGGAGGCGGTGGTGATGGTGGTGGTGCAGGTGGAGGCGGTGATGATGGTGGTGGTGCAGGTGGAGGCGGTGGTGATGGTGGTGGTGCAGGTGGAGGTGGTGGTGAGGGTGGTGGTGCAGGTGGAGGTGGTGGTGATGGTGGTGATGATGATGAACATGGTGGAGGGTGTGTTGCCCTTGTTGGTGTTTGTGGAGGTGATGGTAGTTGTGGTGATGGTGGTGATGGTAGTAGTAACTTTCTCTAGCAGGCTCTACCTATGTGCCAGGCATGGGGATAAGCACTTTCCATGCCTTATCTTATTTCTTCCCCCAGCAATACCAAGAGATAGGCATTCTTATCCTTGTTTTATATATGTGGGAAGCCAACATGTCCACAGTAACACAGTTCATAATAAAGCAACAAATCAAGATTCACAGCCAGGTCTGTCTGGCTTCAAGGTACCAGCCCTTAATCCTCTGACTGCCACACCAGTCTGTGCTGCACCAGGTGTTTGCTATGGGCAGAGGACCTTGAACTGTGTCTGGGGAAAGGCTGTGGTTGGGTCAAGTCTCCCGGGGATGTGCTGCTTGAGCCGTGACTCTGAAGGACAAGGTGGAGGAAGGCACTCTAGCAAAAATGCAGCCTTTAGAGTTTGAGACATGTCTCCTCTATAAAAATGACTATTTTTAGTGAAAGGTTAAAGAATGTAAACATAGCTTGACCACTCAGGACAGACTCATTTACAGAGATGCTGGGAGTCGGTCGGTGCATGATGAGGGAGGTCCCTGGGAGAGCAGAGAGGAGCTGAAGGGGGCCTGGAGCCAGACGGCCTCCCATAAAACAATAAGAGCATCCATCAAAACGAATGCTGCGGTCCTGGAAAAGTCTGGAACTTAGAGTCAGAGCAGAGTCAGTAAGGACACCAGCCCCCAAAAAAGTAATTTAAAAAGATCCCAGAGAGAACAGATCTTTCTAAAAGGTGTATTCCACAGGTGGATCTGCTGAAACACTTCCATGTCTGTGGATGGAAATTCAATCACTGTGGTTCCCTAACAAATCACTCCAACCATTTATTATATTCACAGAGTCTGTAAGTCAGGAATTTGGATAAGGCATGGCAGGAACAGCTTGTCTCTGCTCCATGGTGTCTGGGGCCTCAGCTGGAAGACTCGAAGGCTCAGGGTTTAAAAGTCATTTAAAAATTCTCTCTCATACATATTTGGTGTTGATATGGTTTGGGGGCCTCCGTGCCTCTCCACTTGACATCTTCATGTGATCTCTGCATGGGCTGGTTTGGGCTCCCTCACAGCCTGGGGACGGGGTTCCCAGGGGAGTGTCTGGAGACAGAATATTAGGTAGAAACCATATTGCTTTGTAGAACCTGACCTTGGAAGTTGAACAGTACCACACTGAACATATTCTGTTTGTCAAGGTAGTTACAAAGGCCTTCCCAGGTTCCAGATTCACTTGATGTGAATGTCAAGATTCTGGAAAAACATATGGGATTAGAAATATTGCTTTGGTCATTTTTGGAAAGTACAATCTGTTACAGTGATAAGAATTTTGAAGTAGACTCTACACTGAAATTAATCTTTAAACATACATTAGTCCTATCTCTGACTTGGCCTAGCTTAGGGACATAAGCTAGTCTCCTACAGACTATATTCAGGCTGCTGTTTACATATTTTGATTAGCCTGCATGAAAGTCAAGATTTTGGATTATCTTGAAAATCAGAAGTTCTAGCAATGCTGAGCTGAAATTCCTGCAGGTCAACAATTTGCTGGAGCAGAGTGTCAGCTGCTCTTTTCTTTTTTTCTTTTTTTTGAGACAGAGTCTCACAGCTGCTCTTTTTAAACCAAGTGTGTACTCTCCACTTTACCTGTTTGCTACAGACCCTATCACTTGGTGGTTTTCCCTGCAACTCAGTCTCTTTCATTATGTGCCTGGTCCCCACAGATGCTGAGTTTAGATCCTTGGTCTGAGGAATTTGGCTGTCCCTAATCCAACCACCTATGGTACCTAGAAGGAGAGATCAGATCTGAAGTTGGGTTAAGAAAGTGTGATATAGGTGAAATCATTACATCTGATACATCTTTGAATTGGTTACAGGTCTGCTGGTGTTTGTCGTTAATTTGCCTCCTTGAGAGCTTATAATAAGAACTTTATTAGCTCTTAGCTCTAATTGTCTTTAACTTGAACCATTGTCTGAGGAGGCTTTTGGGCTTGGACCTAACAAAAGGATTCTGAGATGTCTGAGTCACCAGAGGTGAAGGAAACTCATTTGGTAAATCTAGAGCAAGGCTTTCCTAACCAGCAACCAGGGATTAGGGAGTCCATGAGCCCCTGAAATTATATATATAATTTTACGTATATGTGTTGTGTATGTGGAGAAGGAGCACATATACATACAGGTGTCTCAAATGGTCCCTGATCCCAAATGGTTAAGAATCTCTGTAGTATCTAGAGACAGAAGATCAAGGCAGTGGCAAAAAAATTTCAAGGATATTTGTTGCATGGAGAAGCTGAGAGTGAGACCCAGGAGGAGAAAGCAGAGGTCAGGGTAGGCAAAGGGCTAGAGCCCAGAAGGTTAGCATACCAGGAACATGAGCCCAGAAGCCAGAGCAAAATTATCTGAAATTGCTCTTGTCAAGGTCACCAGTAACTTCCATGTTGCTGAATCCAACAGCCAGTTCTCAGCCCCCACCTCACTTGCCTACAAAGACCTGGCACAATTGATCATTCTTCCTGCTGGAAATGCTTCTTTGTTTTGGCTTTCAGGACTTCAGGTTCTCCTAGATTTACCCTGCCTTCTTGGCTACTCCTTAATCTTTGCTGGGTCCTCTTCTATTCCTTGACTTCTATACTTTGGAAGGCCCTAGGGCTCTTCTTTTCTTCTCTATAAACACTCACTTCCTTGGTGATATTGTCCAGTCCCATGGATTTAAGTAATTTTAAGTAATACCTCTATTCTGAAGGTTTCCGAATCTCTCTCTCTCTCTATAAATCTATTTATCTATATATATCTACTATGTAACTTTAACCTTTTTCAGGACTCCATATTTAGATATCTAACTGCCTGCTCTGTGTCTCTGAGGTAGGAGATCAGAATAGGGAACACAGGTGGGGTAGAATGACAGGACAAAAATTAGGGTCACAGATCAATGAGAACAAAAGCTGCTATTGTAACCACGATAGGGACACCTTGTTTACTACAGTTTGGGGAAGCCCCTCAGGAGGTGCCTGCACAGATGGGGGACAAGAGTGTCCTCAAGTGACTCTGACTGTATTATGCCATCATTACCATAAATTATTGCCCCCCTGAATGGGCTTTGGAAGCCGTGATACTTCTGGGCCTGAACAAATAAAGTAAAAAACTCCCCCTTTTGTCTGGGGCTCCCCCTGGCCTGGCCAAGATGTCCTCTGAGTTCCCTGCAGCCAGAAGCTCCTCTCACCCTGTGCTCCTTCCCTCCTTCCCTCTCTCCTTTCGCAGGCGTCAGACCCGCATCAGGGACTGAAGCCCTCCCTGCTACTCCTGCTCCCTCTCCCCTGTATCCTTCACAGGCATTTCCCCAATAATCCTAATTCTAATTCACATCTAATTCTCTCTGAATGTTTGCTTCTCAGAGGACCTGACCTGACACAACGAGAGACATAAAAGAAGTGAAAAAAGATGATTTTGTTTTGATGATAATCCATAAAAGAAGAATAAAGTACATAGAAGAAACTGTTAGGGAACCATTCAAGGCATCCTGTAATTTCTGAAGTGTAGTATTTATTGGTTTTACTAGAAAGGTTGTATGCTGCTTACAAAAATACACATGACCCAAAAGGAGAAAGTAGAGGGTGGAGGGAATCCAGGCAAAGGAAAAACAGGGCTGGGGAGATCCTCGCAAAGGGAGTGTGGTAACAGGTGGGTGCAGGCGCGAGGACCCACTCAGAACTCCAGAGTTGGTATGAAGATTATTTTAAGCTGAAGACATTTGAAATTCAACAGATGCAGAAAAAAGCTTTCTGGGAGCTTCCTTTATCTGACTAAAAGCAGCAAGTTCTGGGAAATGAAGCTGCCATAAGTTCCCTCTTCTGGGAGGGTCTAGTCCCAGGAGGAAGAACCAGAATATACATACCATAAATCCCCCCGGAATTTTATGGCCCTGAGGAATACAGAAAGAACACTTGCACCTGCATAGACAAACATCATCACAAACTTTGTCTCCCTTGTTGCCCTGAAAACCCATTTGTCTCTCCTAAAGAAAACTATTTGTTCTTCCCACAGGAGCCTTTTCTCCCCCTGCCCCCCACAGTCTATAGGTCTATAAGTCTCTAACTTTAACCACTTAATGAGCTAGCCACTTCTTTTGTTAGCTTCATATGCATGTGAATAAACCTTTTTTCTCCTGTTAATCTGTCTTTTATTAGTTTAATTTGCAGGCCCCCAGCTCCTGAATATAAAAGAATTGTAGAAAAGGTTTTTTACTTCTTGACTAAAGGAATCTGTAGAGATCTCTCTGAGAACTTCTTAGTGACTAAACAAAGAGGAGCTCCCAGTCTACGTAGGACTCACCCAGTCTGTGAAGCGAAACCAATCCAGTTCCTCCAGAAGATGCCCTGCTTTTCCAGTTGCAAAGACTTGGTGCCATGAGGAACACCGCCATGCCTCCTCACTGGGGAGATGTGTTGTGATGCGGTATGGAAGATGGCCCTAAATAATACCCTATGAAAGCTGCCATAGTGTATTCCCTGGGGTTTCTTTTCATGATATCCTACGGTGGAGAACTGGATTTCTGTGATACAGTGGATTTCATGATATCCTACAGTGGCCTACTCTGAGCAACTGTTCAGTAAAAGTGGTTCTACCAGGGTCAAACTCTCTGGCCTAAGGACACAGCTATTTCAGGATCCAGTGTGAGTCAATAGTAAAACTCACAACATAGACGAGTGAAGAAACTAGGTATTTTAATTCATCCCTCCATAAACTTGATTTCTCACAAATCAGGCTCTTATAATGACTGGAGTGTGGAAGAGTTCATGGTTAGAGCCTTTGGCAGGTCCTGAGGTATAACTGCTACATGTTGTTATAAAAGGGAAGTTTGTGTGTTTTGCTGATCACCTAGAGAGGGCAAGGTTAAATTTCTCCTTTGAAAATGAAGGGACTGAATCAAGACATGTGCCTGGAGGTGGTGTAAGAGAAGACAATCCTCAAGTAAGCACCAAATCTATGTTTACAGGGCATGTGAAGCAAAGGAAGAGGGAAGGGAACAAACCTTAGCCAACCCCTGTCACTGCCAGGCACTGACCACGGACAACCATTGTCTAGTTATTACCCCATCAATCTAAATGATGACACAGCCACAGTGCATTGCCCAGGGTCACCCAGCCACTAAGGAACGGGGACAGTGTCTAGCCAATTCTCTTTCTACTTCATTAATTTGGATGATAAGTTCAGGCTTAAATGTGTTATTGGCTCAAATTTCAGGACTAACTTAAGTCACCACTAAAAATCTGGCCTAATTTGAGAAAAGCAAACTGAGTTTCATGGAGAACCCAGGTAGGGAAAGCAATGGGAATCTGGGGCAGTGGAGTCATTTCTGCATTTTCTCCCAGTGTATGACTCATAATCATATCAATTCTGCTGCTTCTCAGGCCCCATTTCTCTGAACTGAGAGAATTAGACTGGAGGGATATTTTTTCACGGAATATTATCTCTACGTGAACTATGGTTGTTATTAATCTTCCTTCTCATTGCTTCAGCAATGAAAAACTGACAGTTCCTTCTTTTCTATAAGAACTAGAGTAGATGAAACAGAGGGAGTTTAAATGATGCCTTGGCTTTTGCAAGATGCATGCTTTTCTTTCTTTTTCAGAGCAAGAAACCCCCAGGGAAGGAAATGTGCTTTGTGGAAATAGCAGGTGCCCAGGGGCAGGGTGGGCCAATGGCCTCAATATTCCCTTCTGAGCTCACATTTAAGTCTCTTGAGGAGCAGTGGGCTAGGCAGGCACTTACCCTTCTCAAAGCATATGCAGTGGAATTAGCTGCTTGACAAAGAAGGTAGCAAAGAAGATGTTATTGTACCAAATAATAAAGATATTGGCCACTAACACTTCTAAAGTACTTTGATTTTATTGGATTCCCACATGGTCCCAAGAGCAAATTCTCATCCACCCCATGTTACAGCTGAGGAAACCTGGGCCTAGGCCCTTGTGGTCTATTATCTTGCTGAAGATCATCCTGTTAGTGTGTGCTGGAGCTAGGACTGGAACCCAAATACACAGTGTCAATGGAAAAGAACTCAAACTCTGTAAAATAATTTAAAGAGGTTTATTCTGAGCCAAGTATGTGTGACCATGGCCCAGAGAGCCATGCCCAAGAAGCCTTGTTGGGTTACAGTTTGGTTTTATACATTTCAGGCAGATAGGAATTACACGTAAAGTCATAAATCAATATATGGAAGGCATACATTGGCTTGGCCTGAAAAGGCAGGACCTCTTGAAGTGAGGCATTATAGGTTATAGGTGGGTTTAAATATTCTTTGATTTATAATTGGTTAGAGAAATGAAGCTTTGTCTAAAGGCTTGGAATGTCTTAAGGTAAGGAAGTCTGTTAATCAGAGACAAGCTACCAGACATATACTGGACATATACCCAGACTCAAGTGATCTGGGTTAAGTAAATTGATGACCTGCAGGTGTGGTTTAAGCTTTCTCTTGCATAGCCTTATGCCTGTTAATGACTTACAAAGGATATCTCCAAGAAGATGGGGGGCATGATGAGGCATATCTGACCTCCCTTCTCATGGCCAGCAACTCAGCTTTAGGGTATTTCTGGGGTCCCCTTGGCCAAGAGAGGGTCCATTCAGTTAGCTCAGCTGGGAGGTTTAGGATTTTATTTTAGTTCGCAACAGAATTGTGCTCCTCACTCCTGGAGATTTTTTTGGATTACAGTGAATGAAAGGGTAAAAATGAAATTTGAGGACCTAAGATTGTGAATTAAGCCTTGTAGGAATGCAGGAAGTGGCTGCATTGCTCTCTTCGTTGCTCTCTTTTTCATGGACCCAGAATATGAAGAAGGCATGGTGGATAAACAGAAGCCGATGCGGTTGATTTTGCTTGTGTCAGTCTGTTTTGTGCTGCTTTAACAGAATACCCAAGACTGGGTAATTTATAAAGAACAGAATGTATTTCTCACAGTTCTGGAGGCTGGGAAGCCCAAGATCAAGGTGCCAATATCTGGTCAGGGCTGCTCTCTGCTTCCCAAATTGCACCTTGTGCTGCATCCTTTGGTGGGGAGGAATGCTGGTCCTCGCCTGGCAGAAGATGGAAGGGCAGGAAGAGGGGCACATTCCCTCTGTCAAGCCCTTTTATAAGGGTACCTAGTCCCATTCAGGAGGGCAGAGCCCTTAGGACTCAATCACCTCCCAAAGGCCACATCCCCCAATACTGTTGCATTGGGGATTTAATTTCAACATGAATTTTGAAGGTGACAAAAACATTCAAACCATAACAGCTTGCTTGTTTTTTATTTGTTTTGGGAAGGGGAGGAGAGTGTGTACTTACTTGCCCTGTTCAAGCAATTAAAAATCAAATGTTAAGCATCCTCTATTTTTCTTGGGGGTGGGAGGAGATGAGAATAACACAGTGAGAGGCCAGGAGCTCATGATGTGGCGTGGAAGAGAGTTAGACCCGTGAAATCCCTAATAAAATATTGTGGACGTATGGAAGGAGAGGTGCCGACTGCACCTGGGGAGATCCGAGACAGTTCCTGAGAGGATGATATTATATAATAGATTTAAGGTGGGCCACAGAGGAATGAGCGTAACTTGGAAAGACAGTTTGGCATGGGTGACATGGCAATGGAGGGGAAGGGATAGTCTGAGTGAGAGCAAGAAGCAGGGAGAGTGCTGGAATATTTGAGAGACTACAAGTAGACCAACATAGGGTCTGAGTCAAATAAATGGTGCTCGTCATTGTCTTGAACAACAAAAGTTGCATATTATTTAGGAAGTAGGGAATGGAGAGGCTGGGAATGAGCCACAAGAGGGAAACCTCCCCAGACAACTGTTCCTCATATAGCAGAACTCTCAGAGTTAGGGCCTTCAGGGCTGAAAGCGGGTAGAGGTCATCTCTCCTCCTCCCCAGCATGCTGACTTGAGTCCCCTCCCCCAGTAGCCCCACGGGAAACCAGCCTCCACTCTCAGCCCCTGCCATGGCCCGAGGCTGCTTCTCTGCACCATGACGGCTCTGCCCTCAGACGGTGCGCCCTTCCGCCACGCAGAAATCTGTGTCTAGGTCCGGACTGATCAGGGCTCATTCTCTGTCCACACGACAGTCTTCTAGACAGATGACTACAGGCATCTGTCCCCTCCTAGCCAACCCCTGAATCTTTCCTTCTCTGGGCTAAATGTGGGGTTCCTTCAACAGTTCCCTACATGGTGAGATTCTAAATCCATCCTTCTTATGTTTTCTTGTTCTCCTCTGCACATGTTCATTTATTTCTCCTAAAGTGCAGCCTTGCGCTTTGACACCCTGCCCACTCCTGCGTGCTAGTGTGCACTCCGAATACAGCAGTGAAGAAAATAGGCACCTTGTTGATCTGAGAGGTGGGAGAAGGTGGGGTGGGTGCAGGAGACAGCTGTGGTTTACAGATCGTTCACTGTATACCAGCATTATGCAAAGAGCTTTACACACGTTATGTCTTACTTGTACAAAAATGGGATCATTACCCACAGTTTGCAGATCAGCAAACTGAGGCTGGGGGAGATGAAATGATTGGGCCAAAGTCAAGTAAGTGGTAGAGCTGTGATCTGAACCCAACTGTGTCTGACCCCAGAGAGGTGGACAGAAGATAAGTACCATGTCTTTAACAGCTTTGAATCCCCACATTTAGCACATTGTCTCACATATAGAAGGTGATAAGTTTTAAAGCACAATTTTTAGACCTGCCCTGTAAAGGCACTGACTCACTGTTATAAGCAAAGCCACATTCTATGTATTTCCTCCCTCCCTCTCTCTCTCGCTCTCTGTGTGCTTCAAAACCTCGGAATTTTCCCCACGAGTGATCTTGCACTTTTCCTGGTATGCTGCCGGGCCTTGATACTCTCAGGCTTCTGACAACCTATTAAATAATTATGTTCTGTCTTCACATGTTTTACGAACTTTTTTCAAAGGCCTAGCTTGGGAGATAATGGGAGGATGGGTGTAGTGGTGTTTGTCCAGGGCTGATGGATGTGTCTGCCAGCCTTCGGTAATTTTCAAGTGGAAAAAATCCCCAAACTCAAAGGAAACATTTTTTTCTCTGATTTAGATGGCCTCAAACAACTCTCTATTTCCTTCCACCGGGCTGGAGTCCTAACCTGCATAATCACCTGCAGGTGGCTCTGGACTGGAGCCCCTTGTCACTGGTGACAAGAAAGTCAGGAAGAGCCCGGTCATCTCCTACCTCAACACTCACCTCCTCCCCCTCTCACTTGAATCTTGGTCAATGAAAAAAGTGGTAAAAGGTATCTACTCAGAGTTCAATTTCCTCTCAAGTCTCTCACATTTGGCTTATTTGTCTAAATAACATTTTTTACCTTAAGTGCTAGCACATTCTCTTTGGCAACTCTATTGATGTTCTTTTCCCCTATATTGAGAATTTTCTTGCTTTAGAAAGGAGAGAAGGAAGGAAAGGAAGGAAGAGAGAGGGAAGGAGGGAGAGGAAACTAACATTAGCTGAACACCTAGGCTTCTTATATGCCTAAGATGATTTAAATCTCCACAGAAATTAATGCTCCCAGGGTATACACAAATGAAGAAATTGCAGTATTGCCCAAAGTTGTGGTGCCAGTGAAAGGCAGAGATGCAGAGATGAGGGGCTCTATTTTGGAGATGTTGAAATTGAGGTGCTTGTGGGTCGTAAGAGCAGATGCTCATCAGACAGTTGGAAATAAAGAGTAGGAGCTCAGGACATTGATCTACGCTGGAGATACACTTACGGAGATCAGAGGCATAAAGCTTGTACCATTGCTTTCTGAAAGAGCTTAAACCAAGTGGAACAAACTTCTTCCCATTTTCGCCCAACCTCCATACCACCCCCAACCCCAAGTTGCAGAATTTTCAAAACCCAGGGAACTGTGACTTTGCTATTCTATGTGGGTCTTGCTCAGAATGTTGTGGGTGGGGGAGGCAGCTAGGGGCAACAGGCAGGTAGGGCTTAAATGGAAGAGACTGTGAAATTAAAGGAAGGAATAGAAGGTCAACACCAAGTATCCACACAAGGCATTCTCAAAAACCAAGGCAGCAAAAACTGCACGGTATTCCTCTGTTCTCCTGCCCAGCCTAAACCAAGCATGACTTGGTGGTAACTGTCCAAACCTCTTCAGGAGAGCACTGCTCAAATCCTCTTTGAGTTTATTACCACATTGTTCACAGTGGGGGGAAAACAGAAAAGAAGTAGAAAAAAGAAATAAAATGAACACTCAATCAACAGGTGATTGCTTGTATAAAATTATTGTAAACTTGCACCAGTGGTGTGCTGGCTTTCTGTAAAAAGTGAAGGCCCTAACTCATAGTGTTTTCCAATTTCCATGGTGTAAATTCTCCCACCATGGATGATATTAAGCTACTTATGGTTTAATATCTAGCTTACAAAATTCTTGAATATTTAACAACTGGCTCTTACAAGAGGTAATTATTAAATACTAGATGGTTCCTAACACCATGGAGTCTTTTACATAGCCATTGAGAGCAAAGAATTAGAACTCTACTAATTATCTTGGAAATACTTCTACAAAATCCTCTTGAATAAGAATAACACGGCAGAGAATTATGTCATATCATCCCATATATGTAAAACAAATGTGTATGTGTATGTGATTATATCATCACGAGGAAAAACAGAGTATATACATTAGGTTGTTAGCGTGGGTTACCTGGTGCGGTGCTAATGTGGGAGGAATAGGAGAACAGAGAGAGAGAACAGAAGAGTCAAGAAGCAAAAAGAAAAAAAAGAAAAAGAAAAAGAAAATGAAAGAAAAATACTGGGTATCTCAGTCTGTTTGGACTGCTACAACAGAATACCTTAGACTGGGCGGCTTATAAACAACAAATATTTATTTTTCACAGTTCTGGAGCTGAGAAGTCCATGATCAAGGTGCCAGCAGATTCCGTGTCTGGCGATGGTCTTCTTTATAGAAAGCATCTTTTTGCTGTGTCTCACATGGTGGAAGGGGCAGGGAGCTCTCTGGGGCCTCTTTTTTAGGGCATTAGTCACATTCTTTTACAACAGCCTAATCCCCTCCCAAAGGTCACACCTCCAAACACCCTCACATTGGGGATTAGGTTTCAACATACGAATTTTACGGGGACACAAACATTCAGACCATAGTACTGGTTTTTTTTTTTTAATTAAAAAGTACACATAATATATGAGATATAGTTACATTTATTTTATGTGAAATTATATGTATCAAAAACAGAGGCAAAGTGAGGCAAAAACAATGTAAATATGGTCAGTGGTGAACAGTATTTATCAACTGACATGGTGAGACTTTTACACAATGATTATTAACACACTGACTGCCACACCAGAAAAAAAAATTGTTTCCTTGGGGCCATGGTGTTTTATTATGAAAACAGAATAAAAACTTCGAAAACAAAATGATCCTTTCTAATTTAATGAAAAATTTGTTATTTTTTATTGTTTTCTGTGCGTGAGCTATATGCAACTTGAAAAATAGTTCACGCGGCTCCCAAGGTGAAGAGATGTGTGAGTTACACGTGCTCCGCGAGGCCCCGCACTCAAAACTAGCATGAGTTAAATACAACTCACATGACAGTTAATGTGTTAAAGAGGAAGAGTAAACCATGTATCAATAAAATACATTAAATTTTAAAAATGTCTCATTAGGGACAAATATGCATTGTTTGGGAAATGAGGGGAAGGTGAGCAGGGAAGCACATGTTAACTGATGGAAGTGATCTGGTTTTGTGTTCATGGTGGGCCACCAGGCAGGAAGGGGTCCACACGCAGATGGTTGCTCTCCTAGAGAAAGAGTAAAACAAAGCCTAACAGAGAGAGAGAGGGACTACCATCTAGTCTATCCAAATTTACCAGGACATAACTTTAAAAATGCTTTTAAATGAACTATACCATTATTTTAAAAATACATTTGTTGATCTGAAAAGTCAATTTGTATAGTCACAGAATCACCAAATTCACAAAGTAAACGTTTTGGAACAAATCACTTAGGTCGCTTAGATACAATATGAGTGAGACAATGCAGCAGCAATAAATTTTTTCCCTGATACTAGAACATTCCCCCAAGGTCAGAAACATAGATCTCTCAAGACCTTTGGGCTTCTCTGTGAATCTAGACTTTCCACACAAGATGTAGTTAATGTAGCTCTGGCCAAGCTATGCTTGGGGTTTAACCAGTAAATCAGCTTGAACAATGCCTCAATGTGGGTTAAAAATACATTCAGGACCTATACATTTTCCTAACATGATGAGGCACTTTATCCTTGCTGGTCTAAAAATATGTTATAAATACCAAAGCCACATGAATTGCTGGAAGGAAAGGCAGAGAGCTGAGTCTGGTTCCTCGCCTTGCCAAGTGTAACTTCATCATCTTCCCTGAGATCTGGGGGGTCATTTCTCACTGCCCTTTCTTAGAGAGTAGTTAGTGCAGCCATGACATCATACCACCTCCTGGATCGTGGAGAAGCAACTTGGATGGCAAGATCTTTATGCACTGTGGCAATTTGGAATAGGTTGAGAAAAAAAGACTGTGCATGTTTGTGTGTGCATGTGCAGGTGTGTGTCTGTGAGAGAGAGAGAGAAAGAGAGAGAGTAAGTATATATGTGCACATGGCTGTGTGTGCCTGACTATGAAAGCATTTTATTATGTCTACTTTGAGCCCAGACTAGGCTGTGAATATCTGCCCTGATATCTAGACCAAAACACACAGAATTCAATTTTTAAAAATGACTTATGTGTAAGATACAGTGCTGGGCAGTATATATGCATAACATGCAATTCTCCTTTCAAGGGGGAAAATACAGTCTACTGTAAGACAAAGGCACAAATAAACTTTTATAAAAGACAGAATATATATGTTATATCTGAACCAATCACATCCCATTTCTGGGCTCCATAAAGAAAGCTAAAAGGAAAAACAAAATGTTGATGACCTCGCTTCAAAATGCGTGTTTCAAAATAAATAATTTATTCAAGACATATCTTGGTTTAAAAATAATGACCAAGCACATTTATCTCCTCTTTCTAATAAGTAACATAAGAGAGATTTGAAAAATATTGCATGTCTAAGCCCAGAACTGAAATAAAATTGAATTGACTAAGATTGTGTTTCTTCCATCTTTGAGAATAGGGGCTGGAAATAGAAATTAAATTGAATTATAGTAAAACAAAAATAAATATATTTTTGCATGCCTGACCTGAGTCTGTGGCCAAGAATTATTTACTATATATAGGCCAGGAATTGTGTTTTTAAGTAGATCTTTATTTTATATATGTATAATACATATATACACACATGCATACAATATTGAAGAAAAAGATGTTGATGGTCTAAAACAGAGACAGAATAATGCAGTGCTTCTCAAACTAGGATAAAGATTGGTATCAACTAGAGAGCTTTAAAAAATACTGATGCCTGGGTTTTATCCCCAAAGATTCTGACTTACAGTTGACCCTTGAACAACATGAAGGTTAAGAGCACTGACCCCCTGTGCAGTCAAAAATTCGAGTATAACTTTAACTCCTGCAAGACTGAACTATTAGTAGCCTACTGTTGACCGAAAGCCTTACTGACAACATAAACAGTTGATTAACATATATTTTGTGTGTTATATCTATTATATACTGTATTCTTACAATAACATAAGCTAGAGAAAAGAAAATGTTAAGAAAATCATAAGAGAAAATATATTTACTATTCATTAAGTAGAAGTGGATCACCATAAAGGTCTTCATGCTCAGCATCTTCATGTTGAGTAGGCGGAGGAAGAGGAGGAAGAGGAGGGGTTGGTCTTCCTGCCTCAGGGGTGGCAGAAGCGGATGAGGTGGAGGAGGTGAAAGGGAGGCAGGAGAGTCAGGCATACTTGGTGTAACCTTATAGAAACATATCGTAATTTGCATGACTTTTTTGCTTTTATGTTTTTTAAAAAATATTTCTATATGGTACCAATCTCTTCCATTGTTTGCTTTAGTTTCAGTGCCCATATCATAGAAGGGTTCGTGTCATAAAAGAAGTCAAAAGCAGTCTCGAATGATTGGAACCCTTCTGCTAAATTGTCTAATGTCAATTTGTTTCCTGGCACTGCTTCTTCTACCTCTTCTTCCTCATCGTCTGGCACTGGTTCAGAAGCACTCATCCCCATCAAGTCAGCTTCTGTTAAGTCCTCTGGTGTGGTGTCACTTAGCTCTTGAATTTCCCCAAGATCCATATCTTGAAACTCTTCACCCCCCAACCTTTTTTATTTTTGTCATATCCACAATCTCTTTCCTGATTCCCTTGATTGGCTCTGTCATAAATCCTGTGAAGTCATGCACAACATCTGGACACACTTATCTCTAGCAGGAATTTATTGTTTGGGGCTGGATGGCTTTCATGGCTTTTTTCTATAATGATGGCATCTATGATGGTGTAATCCTTCCAGGCTGTCATGATGTTCTCTTTGTCGGGGCTCTCTTGGACAATCCTTTCCATAGGGCACTGTGTGTAATGAGCCTTAAAGGTCCTTATGACCCCCTGTTCTAGAGGCTGAATTAGAGATGTTGTGTTTGGGAGCAAGTAGACCACTTTGACACCTTCAGTGTTAAACTCCTGGGGTTTTGGGTGCCCAGGGACATTGTCCAATATCAAAAGAACCTTAAAAGTCCCTTATTGGCAAGTTAGTTCCTGACTTTGGGAACAGATCATCAATGGAACCAATCCAGAAAAAGGGTTCTTGTCTAGGCCTTCTTGTTGTACAATCAAAAGACTGGCAGCTGGGGTTTATCTTTTCCCTTTGAGGATTGGGGCTTAGCAGCTTTATAGATAAGGGCAGTCCTGATCATAAACCTGACTGCATTTGCACAAAACCATAGAGTTAGCCTATCCCTTCCTGCCTGAAATCCTGATGCCTGCTTATCTTTCCTACTAATAAATGTCCTTTGTGGTATTTTTTTCCAAGAATAGGGCACTTTTGTCTGCATTAAAAACCTGTTCAGTACTTGGGAGGCTGAGGCAAGAGGATCACTTGAGCCCAGGATTTTCAGGTTGCGGTGAGCTATGGTGAAGCCATTGCACTGCAGCCTGGGTGACAGACTGAGACTTTGTCTCAAAAGAAAAAAAAAAACATGTTCAGGAAGATATCCTTTCTCCTCAATGATTTTCTAGAATCTGGGAACTTGTCTGCTGCCTCTTGGTCAGAAGAATCTGCTTCTCCTGTTATCTTGACATTTTTAAAGCCAAACCACTTTCTAACGTTATCAAACCATCCTTTGCTGGCATTAAATTCTCCAGGTTTAGATCCTTCACCTTCCTTTTGCTTTAATTTGTCATGTAATGACTTTGCTTTTTCTTATTAGAGTCTATGGTTATGCCTTTCTTACAGCAATCCTGCATCCACATAAAAGATGAATTTTCTATATGAGATAAAAGGGTATTTCACAAAAAATTCAAGGTTTTTGTGCCTGTTAGCATAGCTGCAGTGACGGCTTCACGGATTTCCTTTTCTTTTTTTACAATGGCCTTTATGCTGGATTCATTTATCTTGAAATGGTGGGCAACCACAGCTGCAGACCTTATTCTATGATACAATTCAACTTTTCTTGCAAAGTCTTGACGTTACAAGAAAAAAAAAAGCTGTCTAAAAAAGGCAATTGAATCATAATACTAGTGTTTTAAATTCTTTGACCTATAAAATCTTTTAAATGTAATCAATTTATCTGTTTTGTTTTTCTTTTGTGATTTCTGCTTTTGATATCCTGCTTAAACGGGCCGTCTCTGCTCAATATTAAACACATATTTACCTATATTTTTTTCTAGTACTTTTTTTCCTTCTAATTCTTTAAACCACATACAATTTATCCTGGAGAACTTGTAAGGTATATGTAGGGGAACATCCCTGTGCTGGCACCCATGACTTCATACCTCATAGTCATCTCCATAGGCCATGTAGGCAAGACTTGAACTGCAGCTGGCCCGAATCTTAGCAGAACACCTGTGACCCTCCTGGAACTTGAGAATATGGGAGGTTTGGGAGGAGTTCCTACATGGGCATTTCTTACTTGCTCCTCATCACTTTTTGGTTCTGGAGCAATAGGAGGCTTCCTGCCTCCCCATCCTTAGGGTACAGCTGGAAGGTATTCAGGAAGGAACATAGCTGTGGCATGACCTTGGCTTCTCTGCACCAGGGTGTCCAATCACTAGTGTCTCTGTCACCTGGTCCTTTTTATTTCGGTATTGCCCCACACCAGGGCCCAAGGGAGCTAGCACCTTTGGCTACTTCCTTCACTGACTTAGGTAAGTACCAGACTATCTAAATCTAAAAAGGGCTTGTTGTTTCTTTACTGGCCAAATCTATCAGCCTTGCTTTGGCCTTGTGCTTGACAGTAACTATCTATTTTCTGCTAAATGTTAGTAAATTTTCCTGACACCGTTTGCTGAACAGTTCTTTCTTTTCCCCATTGATTTTCTTTTTCTCTTTAAAAAATTTTTCTTATATATGAAATTATTTTGTACTTGTGTTTGTTTCTGGGCTTTTTATTATGCTCCATTTTCCCCCCATCTCTCTATTCTGGGGCCAGAACTGCCCTAATTTTTGTGTGTTTATAATCCATTTTAGAATTGGTGGGGAAAACCGCTCTCATTATTCTTGCTTGTGAGATTTTTTTCTGGCTGTCCTTATACATTTATTTTAGTGGAAAATTTTTAAATAATTTGGTGAAAACATCAATTATATGGGTTAAAAAAATATCTCAACCCACTGGAATTTCATAATGTCTTTTGGGTGGAGAACTGGTATCTTTACACCATTGAGTCCCTTTGTACCCTGGAATAGGAGTTTCTTCAATTTATTAAAATCTTTTAAAATGGGTAGTAGAGTTTTCTTCAAAGAGGTCCTGCACATTTCTTGTTAAGTTTGTGACTACACATTTTACATTTTCTGTAGTTATCACAAATGGGATTGTCTTTCCTTTACATTTCTAAATGGTGTTTTAAGTTTATTGAAGGGTTTAAACAAGGTCAAGGGGCACGGTGGGTGGAGTGGCCAGGCGAGAGGCAGGAGGCCTAGTTGGGAACTGCGGCCTCCGTGGGGCCCGTTCCACAGAGAAGGTGCTTGGGTGCTCTGCAAGCTTTGCCACTTCTATTATCCCAGATTTTCTCCTCACTGGCAGCTTTTTCTTCCCTGTGGCTTCTTTGAAAACTCTTCAAGAGAGTGACTTAACCCCCGGTTCTTATTGAACACATCCTCTGGAAACAGGCCTCTGAGACCAAGAGTTAGACATTCAAGGAAGCGTGCATGCTGAGGAAATCTCAAGATGACATTAGAACCTTCTTTTCTGAACAAGTCAAAACACTGTTTAAGCTGCCACCCCTTTCCCCCTTCCTCAGGCTCCAGCACATACAGAGATGGCTAAGCGCCCAGAAAGCTGCTTCCTGTTCATCTAGGACCTTTAGGAACCATTTCTCTGCCTCTTTTTCAAAGAGGAGGCTGTTTGAGATGATGGTAAAATGGAAGGATCACCCTGGAGGGGAAACCTGGGAGACGCCAGGAGTGTGAATACAACGGATTTCTTCCTCCTCCTTTTCTCACCTCCTAAAGCACCTCTGAGAGCTAGGCCAGGTGAAAACAGGACATTTTAAAAAATGAAAATGGCTGTGCGGAAGCTTTTTAGTTTGATCAGGTCTGCGGAGAGATAGGAACACTCATACACTGCCGGTGGGACTGCAAATTAGTACAACCTCTATAGAAAGTAATTTGGACATACCTCAAAGAACTAGAAGTAGAACTACCATTTGATCCAGCAATCCCACTACTGCATATCTCCCCAAAGGAAAAAAGACATTCTATAATAAAGACATCTGCACTCAAATATTTATAGCAGCACAATTCACAATTGCAAAGATGTGGAAACAACCCGAGTTCCCATCAATACACGAGTGGATTAATAAAATGTGGTATGTGTATACCATGGAGTATTACTGAGCAATAAAAAACAACGGTGAATTAACACATCTAGTATTATCCTGGATGGAGCTAGAGCCCATTCTTTGAAGCGAAGTATCACAAGAATAGAAAAATAAGCACCACTGGTACTCACCATCAAATTGGTACTAACTGATCAATACTTATGTCACACATGGAAATAATATTCATCAGGGGCCGGCCGGGCAGCTGGGAGGGGGGTGGAGGGGATGGGAGAACTCACACCTAATGGGCATGGGGTGCACTGTTTGGGGGGATGTCCACAATTGTAGCTCTGACTTGGGCAGTGCATAGGCAATATAAATAACCAAAGTGTTGTACCCCCATAATATTCTGAAATTTAAAAAAAGATGAAAATGGACAACTCCTAAATCAGGCTTCTGTATAAAAAGATTTCAGGAGCACAGATGTGTGTGGGGGAGGGGGAAGGTTCTGTGGGAGTGTGATTTAGGAAAGGGACACATCTAAACAACAGCACAAATAACAGCAACAACACAAACAAAATGATACCTAACGTTTACTGAAAGATGACTCCAAGGTAAATCCCATTTCTTCCGGGCTCTGACCTTGAGGAGGAGATTCCCATCCTCCGATGCTCCAGCTGTGTCCTCTCCCTTTCGCTTGCTCCACTCTATCCCCCCAGGAGTGGTTCAATTCGATTAGCCCTACTTCTAAGACCATTCTCTAAAGACAGGACAAGCCCTGCCCTACTCCCTGGTGCCAGTGCTTCCATAGCCGGCAGGAAACTGACCCAGCGGGGCTTGCTCCTGGCAGGACTCCACAGGCCTTTGCTCTCTAAGTTGCCTGTGCCTGGGTGGGTGCCTGCCACTCCCCAAGCCTGTGACCAGGCCTGCCCTGGGGAGGCCGGAGGGCATGACCATATGAGCCAAGGCTCCAAGTACCAGCACCTGCTCCACTGTCCCATAAGATTTTATTTACAAAGCACACATTCAAATATAAAATTATAAACAATTTCAAGACAGCAATGGCTAAGCATTATACCTCAAAGGTGAAGTCCTCCTGAGCATGGGCCCTGAGTGACTGCACTGGAGCCAGGAAGCCAGCTCAAATCCTCAGTTAACACTTTTCATCTATTTCTTAGCTGATTGGAAATTTGGGGGAGGAGGACAAGGGAATAATTACCATCACCCTCCCAGATCCTCCAACAAGTCCAGGAACTAGGCACATACTTACATCACCTCTAATCTTCAGCTTTGTGGGCAAGTGTTATTGTCACTGTGCAAAGGAGGAAACTGAGGCTTAGAGATTTAAATAATTTGTTAAGGCCATAAAAGCTAGTAAGTGGTAGAACTAAAATTCAATCTAGCTTTCCTGGGCTCCTGGGCTCTTTTTACTCTATAATGCTTCCTCCAAAATAGCAAACATCTAATCGAAGCCACTCAGTATTTACAGAGGCCTTGCTGTGTGCCCAGCACGGTGCTAGATCCTATGGGCAAGTTGTAGGCACTACCCTTGAGGAGTTTGGAGTTACAGCTGTGATATCTTTGGTTTCCAGGTTTTGCCTACCATGCATATAGCTGGGTATCTCAAACTATGTCTGTACGAGAGATTGTACTGTCAGCATCTCCCTGTCCTTGCCCACATTTGTTCTAGGTAACCAGGTTCCTGGCCACTGCTCACTGGACCAGTTTATCTCAGGATACAAAGGCTCTATTGACAAGTGGAGCTAGAAGGTCATGAAGACCCTCTTCCAGGGAAGCCAGGAGCATGAATGAGTGGCTTCCAGTTTTGCAGTATGGAAACCGGGTCTTGCAGAGGAAGTAGGGCAGATGAATAGAGGGAAGGTGAAAGAGGTGGACAGAGGAAGTGCCTTTTAAGTATTCTGAAGATAACCTCTATTTTACTTGAATTTCTATGATGGGGTTTCTAATTCTAGCAACTAAGCCATGCCTGTCCAGGCCATACCTATGGCCCAACCCAAGCTTTCTGGGGCCAGGGAACCTCTTAATTCAGAACCAAACCTTTATGTAGAACAAAACAATATGCTTTTAAACTTTTAGCCAGCCCCTGCTATATGCTAGTAGAAGCAGGTAGGAAGTGAACATGTATGAAGTCCTTCCCATGTGCCTGCCAGATACTTAAACCTTAAATTATTATTTAATCCCCCCAAACTCCCTCAAGATTGTCCTATTACTATTGTTTCATAGGAGAGAAAACAGTCAGAAGGGCTAATTAACATGAAGAGGCAGTCAAACAACGGGAAAGAGAGTTCTAGGTTCCAGTGTTGGCCCTCCTTCCTTAAGGATTTATGACTTTGCTTGTTTTTAAACTTCTCTTACAAACTTCAATTTCCTTATCTATAAAATGGGGGACATAATGCCTACCTTACAGGGAGTGGTGTCAATTAGATTAATGCAGTACAAGTGCAGTTGGTGGGTATTCAATAAATGTTAGCTCTAATAAAGCCTGAAGTGGCAGAGCTGGGCTGCACACCCAGGCCCATCTGGCTTCAAAGCCCTAGTTTTTCCATTCAACATTGGCCCTCGAAGGGGTAAGACAGAACCCTCGACTGCTCCAACACAAGGTATCTTGCAAGGAGGATGCAAGGCATTTTAGCTAAGTATGCTGTTACCTGTGCTATAAATCTGAAACCTAACGACACATTCATGTGTGTCCCTGGGCCTGTGACTCAGGTTATATGATTTTGTTTTACTTGGAAAACCACAGGGAATGGGAGAAAGAAATCAATGAAATTAGCTTTACTCTGATTCTTCCTGAACCTTTCAGGCTCAAATAGAGAATCTGAAATAGGTAGATCTTAGAGCAATGGTGCACCTAAATCAGACCCTGGGGTATGAGTCATAGGCTCTTGAAATGCTAAAAAAAGAAAAAGCAATTTCAAGCACAGTTTTGGAAATCTGATAATGCCAATCACATCTGTAAGCACATCTTAATGTAATTTTAAGATGCTCATACATGACCCATCATGTATTAACTTTGATCAAGTCACTCCGCCTGAGCTTTATCTTCCTTAACTTTGAATAACCCAGTATTTCCTTCCTAACAGTGATGCTATGAAGACAATGAATGTAAAGGCACTTTATAAATTGCAAAGTTGGAAATAAAAATAAGGTTTTAATATTATTAAAGGCTTTTAAAAAACACTAGATAAAGTATTCAAACTTTCGTGTAAATAGTTGTTTGAAAAAAACGCAGAACACAATATAAATGTGGAGTCAAGACTTGGGCTCCATTTCCAGCTCTACTCCTGATTCAGGCTACAAACAATCTATGTCCAAGCTTCCAATGGGAAAATGCTGAAGTAATTAATAAGGTCTTTAAGAATTTGTAATAAATAGCAATAAGTAACATTTTAATTTTGCTTTAAAAAATTTTATCTTTTAACCTTCCCAAGGCTCAATATCATTCATGGCTGAGGAATCCTATGAATGGGTCTCTATCTGTAGGAGGCTCAATTTCTGGTCTGAAATTTTCTAACGAAAGTGGTCCCCTTAAGTCACAGCAGGTTTAGGAAACTTCAATTCCCAAGAGTACTGCTTTCAGTAGAGCACAGCTGTGTCTCTCTCTCCCATTTCCCACAGATATACCATCCAAGATAACAAACAAAATCCTATTTAAGGTTTTATTTTATGTACTGTTTGATCTGAAACTTTCCCAGGCTTTGCATCGAATGCATGCCAGTGTTCTCTTTCAAGAGAAACATGGCAGTTGAGTATCTAGGAGAACACAGGTTGAGTGCCACATACTTGCTAAGACTGTTTACACAGCTCGCCTCTTGAGCCAAGGGAAAAAAGGAGCAAGAGACACCCAGTGCTACTCCAGACACACGCTTGAGGCGCCTACTGATCGATGACACTCTTCCATACCCACATGCGGTCCAAAAGGGAATCCCTCTAATCTTTCATCACACTCTTAAAAAACACATAGAAAATATTATGAATTAATTGACCTTAAATCAATGTGAGAGAAATGAGGGGGGAAAGTTAATGCACAAAGAAACACAATACAAAAATTACACAGTGTTTTATAAGCTACATAAGCTCCAACAAAAAGTTGGGGACACAGATTTGGTTATTTAGATTAAAAATATTTATTACAAGTAGATTCCCTTTTCCCATATTAAAAAGAAAACAGGACTAGAAACATTCAGAGAATGGAAACCAGATTAAACCTACTCCAAAGTCCATTATCAACTGAGGTATCTCTCTAAAGAAAAAGATATTTTGAAACGTAAAATTAGGGAAGCCTATATACAATTTAGACGAGGGAAAAGAAAAAATGATCCTTCATATTTTACAGTCTTTAATTAAGCACATAAAACTGTACTACTTAATATATTTCTCCATGAACTTTTTGTGAAATTCAGATCGCAGTGTATCATTTACAAATCTTTTGTCTTTCTTCTGATCATCTACACCTTTGGCACAGTTCTTGAAGACAACATCATCATCCCACCTGAAGGGAAAAAAGAAAATAGAATGTCTTATAATGTTTGTATCAGGGGACAAGAATACCATGTACATTGCAAAGCTTAGTCATTACACAGAAAGATGCTCAACATGCACATCATTCGATACAGCAATTATACCCAACAGAATAAAGTAATTGTTAATACATAATCTTGCTTTATTATAGCAGGAAGGGCAATTCGTGTTTAGAACAAACAAAACATTCTTATTACTTCTCCATTAAAAGAAACTTTTCAGTCAAAAAGCAGAAATACATAGATTTTAATTGCATAAATACTTAGTCTTCAGGTCTAAAACAAAGAGGCAGCACCTAGGATTACTCTGATATAATTATAGACATCTCTAGATGATAGTAACCGATCAATTTACTGTAGTTTAATTATGAGATTTTGAGGGTTTTATATATTCTTCTTTTATCAGTTAACATTTAGTAATCATCCACTGTAGTATTCACATTATAGAGCAACAAAAGGAGAAGGAACAATTGGGGTATAACAATTAAGGGTCATATATGACCCCAAAACTATATTAACCACAGAGAAGATAAGCTGATGAGCTCAGGGCAGAATTCTGGTTAGATTCTTCTGGTTGGATTCCATAATGCGTAAGCATTCAAAAAACACCCATGGTGAGCTACAAAATACATGTGTTATACAAAACAAAGCATGATTTCAGAATATCATCTAGCATATAAAACACAAGCCCATATACACAATATGGATACTCTCACAAATATAAATAAAATACAAGGCCATATAATGTGTGTGTGTGCACATGTATGCGTGCCAAGAGAAACTGCACATGGGAAATAAGCAAAGAATGTGGGCACCTTTGGAAAACAGCGTTAGTAAAGTCATCACTGATGCAGTACACAGAAACATAAAAAGCTGAGCAGGTCGATATAACTGGAATATAAGACATGTTTCTATCTCCAATTCCATCTGCAACCAAAAAAGGCAGAAGAACTATATAGCTATATATATTTAAAAAAACAGTATAGTTTTTTTGTATCCACTCTCCTGAACTCACTCCCAAAAGGTTTTTTGTCCCACCTCCTCAACAACAAAACTGCTCTTCCCTGACATCAATATTTAACCTAGATGATCACTCCTCTCCTCTTCAAATACTTTGTTTGCATTGCTTCCAAGACACTAATGTCTTTTAGTTCTTCTCCTTCCTCACTGGCTGCTCCTCCTCAGCCTAGTTGTTTTCATTCAAAATTCATTTAATATTTATTAAGCACCTAGTATAATGTTTAGAGGTCGGGTAGATGATTAGAACAGGTATTGACACTAATCACCTACCCAACCCCTAAACAGTATTCCAGACTCAGTCTTATGACTCCGCCTCTCTAGATATATTCATTCCCTAGGTGATCTCATCCTGTCTTATGGCTTTAAAAAATTTCCGTAAGCTGACAACTCCCAAATCTATTATCTCCAACTTGGATTACTTCCAGAACTGTATCAAGCTATCTAGTCAACATTTCCTCAGGGTTGTATATAACATCCCAAACTTACCATGTTTTAAACTTGTCGCCTCCCCCACCCCCAACCTTAGTCTACAATCTGCAAGCAGGAGAGCAGTTAGTGGTACTGCATCACTCCAGATGGGAGACAGTAAAAGTGGAGGTGGTGAGAAATAATGGATAGAGTTTAAATTTAAGCCTACAGTGTTCCTTGACCACTTTATATAAAACCACCACCAATCTTCTTCCCACTATTTCCTATAAACTTTTATTTTTCTACATATCAGCATCTAAAGTATTAGATACAATATTTATTATTTATATTCTCTCTTAAGTCCTCTACTTTACCCCTCCGAACACACACATTGTACAGAAAAGAGTTAACACAGCAGGTCTGAGACTACTATCTTTGGAAAGGCCTGCTTGCAAGCCTGGCATTTGAAAACCTGGATTTCAGGAATCTTCTCACTGCCACTATGCCTAGAGCGTATAAATAATGTGGTTTATTTCGAACACCTACTTTCCTTTATGCAGTCTACATTTTGGTGTGTGCTAGGCAGAAGTTGCCTATATGACTCCCCCCAACCCCCAAATCTTTGGGCACTGAGGCTCTAACAGGCTTTCCTGGGCAGAAAAACATTGCATACATGTTGCCACATTTTCATTGCTGGGGGGTCGGGGGGGACAATGAACTCTGTGTGACCACTCACGGGAGGGACAGAGCATAAGGAAGCCTGCACAAGGATTCTTCCAGTCTCCACTTGTATCTTTTTCCCTTATGATCTAGCTGTGTATCTTTATTATCTTAGCCATGAGTATAACTATATGTGACTCCCCTGAGTTCTTCTAGTGAGGTTCTGAATGTGATGGGTGGTCTTGGGGACCCCTGACATGCACACTTAAAATGTTAAGCCTTGTAGGGTCAGGGCTGAGTTCATTACTCTGTCCCTAGTGCTTAGATCATTATCAGGTACACAGCTAATTATTATAACTATCTATTGACAGTAAGTTTATTTTCCTTCATTTACCTTCTTTCATTATTCCAATATCTGATAGAGAAGAATATCAATGGCAGGTAGGGTTTTAGAAGCTTTACATAATGCACTTTGCCATTCAACTCATAATCTGCACACACACTGCCCCCGCTACTGCATAGTACCTTCTTTTAACTTTGAAGTTGGCCTGAGGCTGGGATGGGCCGGTGAGATTAAGGAGGGGATTTCCACTCAGAATGTTCTCCATACGAATCCTCTCTTCTTCAGCTTTTTGCTCTTGTTCCTGTCCATGACAAAGGAAGAGTCACATTTACTGATATTAATTCTGGATTCTATTTTCTTATATTAGCCCATTAAAGAAGAAAAAAGATTGTTAGGATTTTATGGGAAGAAAAACATCAAGGTAGGGTTATTTTTATTTTTTTGGTTTTTAAGACATACCAGAAGTCTCACTTAGTAATACTCAGTGAACATTCATTTCTACTACTAATTTACCTGAAGTTTACCCATTTTGTTCTTGTGATTTATTCTTTTGATTTATTCTTACTTTCTATTTTTATACCTCTCATCCCTCATCTGTTAACACATTGTCTTTCTTCACTTTTATTTTAGCATCAACATCTTCAAATTCAACCTCAGTTCCATTCTCAGAATTAGGAATATCACACGTCTAAAATTCTTAGCTATAACTTCTAGATCTACCTGTTATGCTAACTTAACTCAAATATAAATCCCACTTTACTGTGTTTTGGTGATGACAGAAATCAATGACTTAATAGATCAAGGAAGAAGAGACTGCATTAAAGTCATCTTAAAATGAGCCTTTATTTTAATACCCTAAGTTTTCATACAAGTTACTGATACCTCATTTTAATATTTAAATGTGAACATGAATTTCATTTTTATGAGGGCAAATAACTGGGAGGTAAGAAGATGCAATATGCAGGGAAATAAACAGGAAAATTCTTTTAGGCCACTGCTCAGACTTAAACAAATAAAATCAGGAACTATCATAGATTAAGAACCAAATAGCTTTCTAAAAATTACATATTTATTTTTAATAAATTATACTGATGCTTAAAGTGAAAAGACATCTTTCTGAAATGCTAGAAAACTAGGAGCTCAAGTATACAAGGTATCCAAACTTACAATCATAATGTGTGTGACATATAAAGGTCTTGGCCTTTTTATGTTTGGAATATTATTTCCTTTAGGGTTATTGGATGATTGCCACACACAGCACTGTGAAAAAAGGGACCAACTCTTTCCATATTCAAATACCAGGTGCACTGTGCTTCATGAGTACAGGCTAGTGGTCAGACAGCCTCCATGTCAAATCTAAACCACCTCGTTTTTATAAATAAAATTTTATTGGAACATAACCACACCCATTCGCTTATGTACTGTCTATGGTTACTGTTGTGCTACAATAGCAGAGCTGAGTAGTTGCAACAGAGGCTGTATGGCCAGCCAGCCTAAAATATTTACTATCTGGCTCTTTACAGAAAGTATGCTGATCCCTGAAATAGGCTAATTTGGTTTGAAAACATTATTTTGGGAAACCTCAAAAACCAACCAATAGAAAGGGAAACAGGGACAAAAGAAACAAAACTGTCATTCAACCTCAAGAAACATCAACACATTTTTGTGCAAAGAGATTAGGTGAAACTCACAAAACTTCTGCAAAACCTTCTGTCTAAAATGTTTACCTTTCCTAAAAGTCAACCAAAAGTATTTAAATTGCTGGTCTCTTCATATATCCAGAGCTGTTAGGCAAGATAAAAGAATTTGGAACAACTGCCCTCTAGTGGTATACAAGTGAGATTGGAAATATAATTCTTTGTTCTTATAAATCTTTGATTTTTAAAAATTAGATACAAAAACTATAAACTATTATTGAAATTATGCTTTCCTTTGCCAAACTTTGATGAGAACTGTATTTTAAATACTTTTTTTCTTCCAATCTGAATTCTAACAGTCTTCAAAGCCTAACCCAAATTCTACCTCTTTTCTGAATTCTTTTCTGGCCCTTCTGACTCACATGAACTCCACCTTCCCCGATTTCTAGCATTAACCTATGTCAGTGTCTTTTCCAAGTCTTTTTCCCTCCTTCTTTTTTTAAACAGAACAATTCTTGGCTCAAATGAAATCTTACACAGAAGTCCATAAAAAAGCTGTGCTGCTGTAGCTGAAAATGGGGGCAGTCATCTCCACTTGAATGTCTCACAGTGTGTCAAATTCAATGTGTTCAAAACAGAACTCATCATCTCTATCTCCTCTCTGCCTAATATGCTCATCCTTCTGCATTCCCTGTATTAGTGTATGGCACCAACATCAACCTAGAAATTGGGGGTCATTTTTGCTGCCACAAACAATCAGTCACAATCTGGTCAATTCAAACTCCTTGACAGCATCTGTTTGAGTCTCTCAATTCCAACACCTATTATACAAGTTAAGATCATCTTAATTGTGTATGAGAGTTATTGGAACAGCCTCCTGTTTTTTTCCCAATCTATTGTCCACATTTTTGCCAGAGTAATCTTTCTAAAATGCATATCCAATCCTATCAACCTCCTATGAAATCAACCGACTCCTCATAACCTTTAGAACAAAATTCAGACTTCTTTAGCATTAATTTAGAAACCTCTAATACTCTGACCTGTGCTGGCCTCCCCAGTTTCATCTCTTATTATCAGTACTTTAGGTAATTCATTCAAAGTTTTAACTATCTTTGAGTTAGAAAGATATTCTTTTCTCCAGTTGTGTAAATGGAGAGACTGTGGGGGCTCAGAGAAGTTAGGTAACTTGCTGTAGGTTACATAAAATCTATTGACAGATTGCCTCAACAAGTGCCTAGGCAGAAGCAAAAGAAAGAGAGAATCTTTGTAGGCCATGGCTATATCTTAATCATCTTTGATTCTTCTGACGATTTATAGGCACTATCTAAATGTCTGTTGAACAAATGAACAAACAAGTAAATGACCAGTAATTTATCAAGTATTGTTCAGCATATCTGAACTACTTGGAAAGAATTTCTAACATAACCAGAATACCTAGGATGTCATAAAAATATTAGATTTATAGATCTACAGGTGCTATAATATTTAGAACATGGTGAGGAAAATTTCTAATGTAAGATATTACTTGAATCAAAAAATATTTCTACTTTAGTCTGTGTGAGAAGATGGGGGGTTGTAAATACTTAACACTCTGACTTTACCTTCCTGGCCTGCTCTTCAGCTCTTTCTTTTTTAATTTTTTCCAGTTCTGCAAGAAGAGCTGCAGTATCATCATCATCACTCTCTTCTTCAAAATCTTCATCTTCCTCCTAAAAAAAGAACAGTGATGGTCCAGAAGATTGAAGAGAAAATATATATTATTCATTTTTTCCATAAAAACTGTGCTTAACAAATCTTTGGGACATAATTAAAGTTTATAAATATTCAATAAAATGTCAACCCCTGACAAAGTACCTTCCAAATTTACATGGCCAAAAGGGAATTTCCATATGAAAATATTTCTAAAAATAGAAAAGAAACACTTTACACCAAAACACAGTGTATATATATATACAGTGTATCATGCTAAGAATTAAAATAACTTTATGTAGTTCAAAACAACTTTAACCTAGCAAATAACGATAATCAGAAATGCAAAAAAGGGTGCTAAATTCCCAGAAGTAATTTCAAATGAATAATCATTAAATCTCACTTAAAATTCAATTCCTGTTTTAATTATTATTAGTTGACTACAACTCCTGAATTAATTGCTGATATATGCACAAATTAGATACTACCTATAGGAGGCCACTCAGATTTTTTTTACTGTATTCTATGTAGAAAACTGCAAATTAATTATACGCTGTAGGGTCCCACTGAATTTTAATGTTAAATGATATGCTAATCCTTAAAAACCTTCTGCTTAGATTACTTCCCTTCCTAAGCACAGAGGGAACCATTAAGTTCACTGCATATCTGCAGAGGCATCATATTTAATATGGAAAGGTGCCTGGGTACAACTCTAGAGGGTGCTGTTTATAGAGAGCCCAGTGTGAAGAGTGCCCTGTGGAGGTTTATAGCATGGCAGCCCAATCTCCAGAGTTTAATACAGGGAATTATTTTGGGGGGAAGCATATCCTTTAATAGATTGCTTCCATATTTGGTTCTCTAGAGATCAAATTTGTTCTTGAAGTCCTTACCACAAAATAATACTTTCTGTTTTAAAATCAACTGTAAAGTTTAGCATTGAGGTCAGGGCTACATTTGAATAACAGTAAGTAAAAATAAATACAGGTTACTTCTTAAAGCCAAAAGCATAAAAAAGCGTTTCAGAAAAACATGGTAAATAAATTACTAGATAGAGATAAAAGGAAGGAACAAAACATACATCTGTTAGAGGGTCATCTGCATCAAGGTTGGCAGCAGGAATCTGGTCTAACCGAGGCTTTTTCGACACTGAAGAGGAGGTTGTATGTTCTGGGGGAAAACAAACATCATTTAGCTTACTGAAACAAATACTGCATTACTTACGTTTTAGGGACCTGTGAGCACAAAGAGCCCACATTAAAAGCACCATGACAACAAGGATCATATTTATAGTGCTTGGCAAATAAACTTTTGGTAAATATTTGCTGAATGAATTAATAAAAGTATCGATTTTAATACAGGAACTGCAGCTTTGCTCAGAAATTCAGGAAATAGCTTACATATGCTGGAAACAACAATATTATAACTGATGCCTCTAGATGCCCTCCAATAGCCAGTTACAAAAATAGGAGAATCTCATAGACAGAAACCATGGGGTTTAGCTGCTGTAAACAGTCAAAAACTCCTTGATTTTAACTGAAATGATCACTGCTAACTATCCCCAGATCCCTGTGTTCCTTCTAATATAGAAGCATATAAAGATGGAATCTGAATGAACCTCATTATCATCTCTAATCTTTAAGGAAGTATTACAGCTCACATCAGTCTTTAAAAGCAAAGAAACAAAAATATCAACATTTTCCAATTACCATATGAAAGAAAAATTATTGATGACAAATTTTATGAGATAAATGTCTGGGAGGGTGTTGGTACCTCGGGTTGGGCGATCTCTGTTTTTCTCTCTTGCAGCAGCTCTCTCTCTTTCTTCCAACTCTCTCCTGAAGTCACGGTTACGAACCTCTTCAGGGGCATCCTGAGTAGTTTGTCTGAAGTAGAAATAAACCAGGGCAAAAATGTTACTTAAAAGAAAAACACACGGCTATAGCAATGGAAGACAATTCAGGAATGCAACTTTTTCCCTTAAGCATAAAAAAGGTAAGTAAACAAGATCATAATTTAATCTGAAGGTTACTAACAGGCATTCTTGTGATGTTTCCAATATTTCAAAAGTACAAATTGAATCACATATTTTCCCATAATAAGACTGCAGATTGATTAAAATGTCTTTTTGTATCGTATCAACTCACGACTTGTTACCTTAACACTTTCAATCTCATGTTGACTAGTGCTAACAGCCCATAGGCTGAGGTAATGTATTAATCTTGAACTCTTGGCCTCAAGCTATCCTCCTGACGTGGCCTTCCAAAGTGCTAAGATTACAGGCATAAGCCACTGAGCCTGGCAGAGGTAATATATTAGTTACTTTTCCACCTATATATGGAAATTCCTGGTTAATTGGAATTTCTGCTGAAGGAATGTCTGGTTTTAAAATCATAGAGCACAATTTTAGTGTTAAACACTCAATTACATTCTATTCCCATAAAAATAGATAACTTAAGTGACATAACTCAAAATAGATAACTCGTGATACTATATCATGACCACGCCATTAACAGAATTGGTCTTGTTTTGTGAATAAGAAAAAAAAATGAGTCTTTATTACCTGTATTTTATCTTTGTATGAGAGGGTAGGTCTCTGCTTGAATACTGCTTTGAGAGTTGGCTCAAATCACCTTCTCCTTTTCCTCTTCCACCTCTCGCAGGTTCAAAAGTTGGCCTGGCTGCTGTTGTCATCTTTTATGCTTCGAAGAAAAATAGTATCAAGTTGTTTTCAACATGACATACTCTCATTTTATAAAGTATTAATCCATATCCATCCTTTTGAAATAAGTTCCCAAAGTCATTCCCCAAAACTTTCTTAAGTAATCTTCTCAAACAAAAGTTCTCAAGAAAACAAATTATGAGGCTTAGGCTGTACAAGGAATATGGCTTCTCATGCAGCTCTTATTTAGTACAAAAAATTCTGTCATGAAAATCTGAGTTTGTGTTCCTGTTCTCCTTCTGATTGTGTAGCCTTGGGCAAGTCAACTAGCTTAAGTTTCTGCCTTCTGTAGAATGGGGATATTCCTCATAGAATTATCATGAGAATTATCACACTTTACATGTCAAATCCCTTGTAAAATATAGTACTGCCCGTGACTGAGTTTTAAAAATTCTCAACTCAACCTTACTCCACTACACTCCCTAAGATCTGCATTTTATCTTAACCTCACACAACAGCAAAAAGGTTAGTAAAAACAAAAGCAATACATATATATAATAGAAAAAATATGAATATATATATACAACGTATATACATATTTTTTCTATACGTCCCTCTAAAAATCACTGACAAAGTTACTGAGTGTCCTGGAGAAAAGTGTGCTAAACTCCAACGACAGTTACATAGACAAAATTCTTCAACAATCATTTGCTGATCCAATTTTCTCCTACAAAAGTTATCATAATATAAATTAAATCTTTCGTAGATTGTAACTTTAAGGAATGCTCAAAAGACAGATATCTCACCCCAAAGGATTCTGACAACCAAAAATCAGGAACCTATTCCTTATGCTACTTTTTGCTTCGAGCTGCCTAAAAATACCGCCTAGCAGACTTGGCTACTAAACCCTGTTAGCGTCGCCAAGAGTGTGAGGAGGGCAAAGGCATGTATCCACAGAGGGAGAAACACGGTTTTCTGGCGCTGGGGGCGCCGCCACCTCCTACATCATCGTCATTCCAGCCTCCTAGGAGCCCGTCTTTTGGCCATCACCAGCATATCACTTACTCGTCACCCGTGCCCGATGTGGCGGGAGGGGAGATGGGACCTAGGGCTAGCTTAATACCGTAGGCAGAGCTGCCTTCACCATGGGCTCTCTGCGGCGGGCCTGGGAGCCGCGGACGCGCCCGACAGGCACTGGGCTCCGCCGCTGGCCCGCTGCTCCGGGTTCTCCTCCGCCCGAGCTCGGTACTCTGCCCCCAACTCCGACCCCAACCGCCCTTTCTCGTCCCACCCAGATAAGGAATATAGTCTGCCATCCTCCTGAAGCTCACTTTGGCCGAGGTCCGATGCAGCAGCTCGCGAGGAACATACAGACACAATTACGACTCTGGGCTCCCAGAAGCCTCTGCGCCCAGGGCTAAAGCCCAAGACCCGGAAGCAAAACTCAAGCGCTTTAGCCTCACCTCAGAGGCGGAGGCAACTACCAATCCGCAGAAGCCAAGGTGGAAGCCGGCGTGACGACAGTAAGGGGCGGGGCTGAAGTGGCCCAGGGGGCGGGTGTTTGAAATCAGTGCCTTACAGTAGACCCTAAACATCGTTTTATACCTTCAAGAACCAATTACTTAATGTCTCTTCCGTCTTTTCCTTACCCGACCCCCTTCCAGACTCCATCATTCCGGTACCGCGTGGACGGAAAGCCCCGGGGAGCCGACACCACGTTCCCGGCTAGCGGGAGAGAGCGTGGAAAAGGATTACACCAAACTGTTTAAATTCAACGGCTCCTGCTTCCATCCTTTCTCCTGTGCTAGACCCAACAAGCCTAGGGAGTTGGGCTACGGAAAAACTAGTGTTTTCATTTAATTGGATATGAAGAAAGAACAAATATGTACGAGGGCAACCACGATCTTTATAAAGGTACCATTCCTGCAAAAAATATTAGACTTCAAAGCATAGGTTGTATTCGTATTGTTTGTTAAAGTTTTATTTTTAAAAAAGCGTAAGTTCTAGCGGGAGGGAAGATGTCAGTATTAGCGTTTACGACACTGAGCGTTTAGAACGGTGGGCCCAACTGCCAAGAGCAGGAGATAGACTTATTAAGATGGCTACTCAAGCGTTAGGTGAAGTTTTAGTAAGACAACGAAAAGGAAAAAGAAAAAAAGCCACCAATTGTCTCTCCTTCCACCTCCCTCCCCTAAAAAAAAGCACTCTGAGAGCAGGGATCTTGTTTGCTTAGTTTGTCTTGGTGTCTCATCACATAGTCCTTGGCACATAGTAAATGCTCAATAAATATTTGTTAAATGAAGATTCAACTTCCCAAATTTAGTTTCAAATGTAAGGAGTTTACAAAATTGAACATTTGAATGCTGTTTTCCCTTAATTCTTTCTTTAAAACTTTTAAATGAAAAAAGAAATGTAGAAAAAGCCCCTTCCCCCATAAAGTTCAAGATGAAAATCTTGATTTTTCTTACCGAAGGTATTCCTCCCCCAATCCTACTACAAATCTCAGTAAAGGGCACTGTCATCATACTCAAACCGAAATCCCAGGGTGCCTACTTAAATTCCTTTTCCTTTACTTTTCACATCCTGTTCATTTGCAGATCTTTCCAATTCTACTTTCAAATTTTACCCTAAATTTCATTCCACTGCCACCACCCTCGTGCAAGCCACCACCATCTCCCACCTGGATTGTAATTATTAATACCTCCTAATGGATTTTCCTGCTTCCTTTTTTGTCCTATAGTCAATTTTAAATATATTGGTGAGAGCGATCTTTTAAAATAAAATTAATTAGTAATGATGTTACCTTCCTGCATAAAATTCCACTGCACTTAGAATAAAAATCACATTTCTTAATGTGACCGGAGGCCCCCTGGACTCTGGCTCCTGAGTACTTCCCTGACTTCACTTCTAATCAGTCACTCACTAAGATACTAAGCTCTAGGTGCAGTCAGGTGGGCATTTCTATTTCACAAAACAAGGCAAGATTCCTTTTGTTTTAAGGCCTTTGCCCTAGCTTTTCTCTGTTGCCTGTGCCCCAAGATTACTATATTACTGTTCTCAACTCTCAGTTCAAATGCTACCTCCTTAGTGAAGTTTTGACCTGACATCTGCATCTGTACCCCTTCTAACACACAGACACCATCATATCACCCTGTTTTATTCTTTCATACTACTGAACACTACCTGAATCTATTCTGTTCATTGTTTATTGCCTTGTTTCTTGTCTGACAGGCAGCATAGCAAAGTCATTAAGAGAAAGGAATCTATAGCCTGTCTTGGTTTTGAATAACAGTTCTGCCCTTTCCTAGCTGTGTAACCTTAGGCAAATTATTTTCCCTTTCTGTGTCCTCAGTTTCCTCATATGTAAGATGGTGCATAACTCTAGTCCCTACCTCATAATGTTACTGTAAGAATTTAGTGAATTAATACTTGTAAAGTGCTTAGAACTGTTTCAGCAAACAGTACTTGCTAAGTAAATGTTAGCTATTACTATTATTAATATTATTTTTATTATTATTGTCTGTCTTCCTGTATTAGAACATAAGTTCCAGGAAAGCAGGAACCTTGTCTCTCTTGTTCACTGGTGTATCCTTTGGCACATAATAGGTATTGAGTAAGTATTTGTTGAATGAATGAATGATATCGTATAAAGTAGAGGAATGAAGTAACATGACAAGATGGTGACTCAATTATAGAAAATGCCCATGGTTTTTATGCTCCAACTGCCTTTATTAGCCCTTTATTAATTTTTTATTAAATGGTTTAGAGTGAATCACCCCAATCCATTTAACTCCCAGCCCACTACTCAATCTTTTGACCACCAACCATGATCAAATAACTACCTTATAATTTCATTAACACCAACATACAATATAATCAGTCCACGAAATTAAAAGCTTTTGACTTAAATGGTCTGAAAGTATTAAGAGAAAGAGACTAAAAGTAAGTTTACTAAAAACTTAAAATGCATGCTATCAGTTAATCTTGCTGGCAATAAATCCCAAGAATTCTTATTTTAAACCTGTTACCACAAAAGTCTAGTTGGGCCCTTAATTCTGCCTGCTAGTCCTCTTCAATTCCCCTAATTGCTAGTTTTCCCGCTCTGCAATAATATGATTTCCCACATTACACTCTTTCTTCAAGTCTGCGTGCCTCTTGTACCTCTTTTTCCCTTTTTATCCTCTTTTCTGAGAGTAGATCTTCTTACCCCTCTGGGAAAATACAAGCTGTTGACCAAGGACGTCTCATCTCTCCTCTCAGTAGATCTATCAAGCTGCTTTTGGCTATGCCTATATCCTCAGCTTTCCATGTGTTACTATAGATGAGGTGACCCAACTTCCCCTCCCTTGTGCTCTGGGTCCTAATCCGTCCAGCTGTCTTAGTGACTGGCATCCTGCTGCATTTCCTGTTTCTCATAATCTATGAAGCCATCCCTTTCGGATCATTCTTATCAGCTTTTAGAGATGGTATAGTATATCTTAACCTTTAAAAATTCTCCTTCATTCATTTTAATATAACAAAGATGGTATTTTAATTTAATGTGAAAAGGATGTTTTATATAATAACCGTCATTGTAAAAACTGACTGCTCTTATGGCAGGAAGTAATGCAGGAATTCCAGCTTCAAAGCTTCCACAAAAACAACACCCAAAAGGGAAAATGAAACCATAAAAACCTAAAGAGAAATTTTAAGAAGAAAATTTAAGAAACTATTTATAGAACCTAGAGTTTGGAAAGACCTTTTGATTAAGGAAGAACACCTTAAGAGCTTTAAAAGAAATAATTTAAAAATTCATCTATATAAAAATTAATTTTATGACAGAAGATGACAAAAACAAAGTCAATAGATAAATGCTAGATCAGCAAGTAAATTTTGGAATGCCTATAACATATAAAGGATTATTGTTACTACTACTAACCATACATATAATATAAAAAAATGTAAACAACCCAATTTAAAAAATGGGCAAAAGATGTAAACAGGCCATTTATAAAAAGCAATTCCAAGTTGACAATATGCAATAAACACGAAAGACACTTAACCTCTTAATGAGGAAAATGAAAGTAAACTAACAATACAGTTGGACAGGATTGAGAGAAAAGGGCATCTGGTCAGACAGTGGGGAGGCCTTGGCCACCCCCCATTGCCTTCACAGTAAAAGTCAAAGTGCTCACAGTGACCTGCAGGGTTTTCCATGGTCTACTCTTCCCCTTATCTTTTTGACCTTATCACTTGTTCATGCCTTTCTAGGTTACATGCCTTCCTAGTAGCTTGGGCACACACAGCTGCTCCTGCCTTAGGGCCCTTGCACTAGCTATTAATATTTTCTCTGCCAAAGCTATTCTTCTCCATCTTATTCAAGTCTTTGTTCAAATGAGGCCAACCAATCCTGGCAGCCCTATTTAAAATAGCAGCTGTTCTCACCCTCTGTCCCCTAACATCCTGTACTCCGTATCTCCCTTGCCCTGCTCTTCTTTTTCTTTTTAAAAATTATAATATTATACATAATTACATAGACCAAATCATCCATGACCCTATATAATATAGTTATGTTATGTTTATTGTTTCTTTTTCTACCTCTCCTGTGTAGAATATGCGTTCTATAAGGTCAGGGATCTTTGTTTTGCTCAGTGATATAGGCCAAATAATCTAAAACAATACCTGGTACCAACAGTTGCCCAAATGTTGCCCGTTTTAAACATTTTTCAAATGAATGAATGAATGAATGAATGAGTTTTAACAGGAAAAAATCATGTTCTGATGTAAAAAGTTATTGCCTTAATCAGTTTTATATTTTAAAGGAGAAAAAAGTAACTCACATTCTGCTAGTCTGAAATCTTGATTTCAAATGAAGATATGACAAGACCCCAGAAAGGTGATTTCCTTTCAGGAAAGAATCTCTAAATGAAAAATCATGTGATGATCAGGCTCTATATGTACCGTCAAAATGCTAATTAAATCAGCCCTGCCCTCAATCCAATCATAACTGTCATCCAATCTCTCTCTACATCTTCCAATTGAGTCATTTTCCCCAATTCTAGTAAACCTCTCATTTATAAAGTTACCAGCCCACAAAATGTGAAGATGTTGTTTAAAAATGTTTCTTTGAGGCTTTTAATAAGAAAGGGAAAAAACCAATGACCATATGTCATAAATCACATTTAAAAATAAAGTAATATATAATGGAATCTACTTTCAATTTTCAACCTGAAAATGGCACATTTTCTAATATGAAAAACTAGCGCTTTAATCTTTTTTGGTAAGTGAGAAGAAAAGAAAAATAAAGTGGCTTGCCTTCTACCAACAAAATCCTGATTTTAAATGAAGACACTCTGGGGCCTAGAGAGATGGTTTCCTGGAGATAGCCTCAAAATGAAATACTATTTGCTGATGGTTCAGGCTAGATTACTAGATAATATTATAATTTAACCACCTCTCATCTAATCTAATCACATGGCTACCTCACCAACTGGCCAGTCCATTATTACTAAGACAATTAAAAACAAACATTAAAAAATAGTTAAAATTAAACAACTAAAATGTAGAAAATAAAGAGAGAGAAAAAGACATATCAAGCAAATTCTAATAATTTATGTAGCAATATTAGTTACCAAAAGTATTGTTAAATTGGGTAACATTAATAGGGACAAAGAGGTGCATCTTATTACATTACAAAGAAAAACCCACTGGAAATATTACAATCATGAACATGTGTGCAACTAACCACATAGCCTGAAAAAATATGAAGGAAAAATAAAGAATTAAAAGTAAAAACTGACAAATCTGCAATCATGGTGAGAACTTTTTTAACATGAATTTCTTCAGATTGGTAGATCAAGCAGACAGATTAACAACATTGATCTAATATATATGTTATATGTGTGTGCATATATACATGTATTATATATGTATGCTTATTTTGTTTATATATGCATATAAAATCTTGTAACCAAAACAAAGTATATATTTTCACTAAACATTGAACATTTATAAAACTGAATCGAGCGTAAATCCCCAAAATAAATTTAAATAAATGCCTGTGTATACGTTTCAAAATGGTAGTATTTAGTCTTGCCAACTTTTGAATTTTATATAAATGTTCAAAATGTTGATATAAATGAATCCTGTATTCTTTTGTGTTTTGTTTTTTTTCTTCCCACTTAATGTATATTATGTGTAACTCTGGTATGTCATATAGAATTTCATTGTGTAAAAATACACACTATAACTTAAAAATTCTAATAATTATGTTTCCATTATAGTGATATTACAAATAATGCCACTGTGAGCATTCTTGTAAATTGCAGAGGTGCATGTATGTACATTTCAAATATATATCCCATCAGTGGGATGAAAGTTCTTCTTGTGTAAACTCACCACACTTGATATTGTCCACCTTTCAATTTTAGCTCATCTGGTGGGTGTATAGTGATATATCATTGAGGTCTTACTTTGCATTTCCTTGATTACCAATTCATTTTTTTATTGTCCATTTGGATTTCTTCTTTTGTGAGGTTATCTGTTTAAGTCTATTGAATTATATTTTTTATGTATTTCTATGATTTCTTAATATTAGTACTTTGGGCGCCAGTTCGGTCACTTCCTTGTGCTGCACATATAATTTCCCACTTCTTGGCTTCTCTTTTTGGTACATTTTGATATACAGAAATCTTTAATTTTAGGATAGTTCTATTTATCAATCTTTTGCTTTTGGCTTAATGCTTGATATTTCTTGATTGAGAACATCCCTACTTTGAAGTCATAATAATATTTTCAGATATTACCTTCTAAAGGTTTCATAGGCCTTTCACAGCTCCACCAGATATTCATTTTTTGTGCATGGTGTGATGGAAGAGGCGTCTTGAAATTTAGTTGAGCAGGTCTTCTTGTTTATTCCTTTTTTATAAGAGTGTGTTTGCTATTCTTGGCCCTATGGACTTCACTGTAAAATTTAGGAGCCAATTGTCAGGTTCCACAAGAATACTTTTGGGATTTTAATTGGGATAACACTGAATCTATAGATTAAGAAGAATGGCATTTTTACAATATTAAGTCTTCACATCTATTAACAGGTTATGTCTTTCCATATATTTAGGTTGTTTTTAAATAGTGTAAAGTATATTTAATGTACTTCTTCTCTGAGTATACTTATTGTCTTCATGGAAATCTTGCAAATTTTTGTTAGCTTTAGTCTTAAGTGTCACTTAATGTTTGATGCTATTATAAATGGCGTTTTTCTTAAATTTTGATTGTCTAATTGTTTGTGGTTTATAGAAATATAATTGATTTTTATATATAGCTATTTTAAATTCAGAGACCTTGCCATACTCTCTTATTAATTCAAATCATCTATTCAGAGATCTTTTGGATTTTTTCATATATACAATCATATCATCTGCCAATAATGACAGCTTTGTTTATTTCTTTTCCATCTTTTTCCCCTTCCCTGTTCTTTTTTCCTTGCCTTCTTATGTTGGTTAGGATTTCTAGGACAATGTTGAATAAAATGCTGATAGCAGACATCCTTGTCTTTTTACTGATCTGAAAAGGAAATTTTTCAATTTTCATTAGAAGGTTTTAGGTAGATGCACTTTATTCAATTAAGTTTTTGCCTACTATTTTTAATTTGCTGAAAGGATGATGAATTTTATCAAGTACTTTTTCTGTATCTAATAAGATTCTCTTTAATTTTTTATATGCTATTGCATATTATTTTTTAAAGTTTCAACTAACCTTTCATTCCTGGAATAAACGTATTTTGATCATGTTGCTGGAATCAGTTTGCTCAGATTTTATTTAGGATTTTTGTATCTGTGTTCATTAGCCAGATTGGCCTATTATATTCCTTTCTCGTAGTATCCTTGTTGGGAATTTATGTCATAAAATGAGTTGGGAAGTATTCTTTCTTTTTCTGTTCTCTGGGAAAATCTAAGATTGGAATTATGTCTTCCTTGAATGTTTGGTAAAATTTGCTTGGTATAGCCATCTGGGCCTAGAGGTTTTTTTTCTGGAAAGAGTTTTGACTACTGCTTCAATCATCCTTGATGATTATGGATATGTTCAGTGTCCTATTTATTTCTTGTGTCAATTTTGCTGTTATATTTTTCTAAATATTTATTTTATCTAAAGTTAAAATTTTTTTGTCATAAAGTTGTTCATACTATCTTTATTTTCTTTTTTATGTCTGCAGCATCTGTGGTGATGATCTCTTTATCTTTCCTTATATTGGTTATTTGTGCCTTCTATTTTTGTTCTTTACCATTTTCACCCAAGTCTTTTTAATTTTATTAGACTTTTTAAAAAACAAATTTTAGTTTTGTTCATCCTCTTATTTTATATTAGCTTTGTATTTCATCAATTTCTGGTCTGTATTATTTCCATTCTTTTACTTTCTTGCTGTTTTTTCAGACTTCCTCAGATGGATACTTAGCTCATGTAATTTTTAGCCTTTTTCCTTTTCTTAAATACTTACATCTGTAAGTTTACCTTTTAATACTGTTTACCTGCATTTTACAAGATTTGAAATGTATTTTCATTCTCATTTAGTTCAAAGTATTTCCTCATATCCTTTTTTAATTTTATTGTCATTGAGGATTTATTTAGAAATGTATTTTTATTAAATTGGTAATTTTCTAGTTCTTTTCTTGATATTAATGTCTGACTTTATTGTTTTGTGGTGACATGTTCTCTTTTCAACCCTTGACATTTGTTAAAACTTGTTTCATGTCCACAGTTTTATGGTCAATTTTGTAAAGTTTTTATAGTACTTGGAAAAAAATTATATTATGCAATTTGTGAGTGCAGAGTTCTATGTCTATTGCTTTTTAACTGTTTGATGTATCAGTAGGGTCTTGGTTTATGCCTGTCATCCTTGGGTCCCTTTTACTCTCAAAAGTGTCTCAGATAAGGTGATAAATAATAGGCTGTAACTTAATGTTAACGTTTAGAACCACTAGTATTCAAATCCGAAATGAATATAGAATTTCTACTAACTCAGTATTTTACTAGAGATCATATCTAGTTATTTAAGACTTCCATTCCTGCTTATTTCCAAAATAAAGAATAAGAGGTATAAGTATTGGAAGAGGAAGAGATATAATTTTTGTGTTCTTTTTCTTAGCAAATATGATCATCTACATGGAAAATTCTAGAATCAATGGTCAAGCTGTAGAACAAATAGGAAATAAGAGGTATAAGGCTTAAAAAGGGAATATAAGATCAATAAATAATAAGAAAAATTAATAGAGAAAATGTTTCCATTTACAGTACACTCAAAAAATTATAAAGTTCCTAAGGATATATCTAAGGAAACAGATTCATTATCTTTATGGATAAAATTCTGAAACTTTGTTGCCATACACACAAGATCTAAATAAGTGGATAAATATACCAGTTAATAGGTAGGAATGCTTAATATAGGAGCTATGAAAACTTACTTCAAATTTTTCTTTAATTTCAATACAATTCCAATTTAAATCAATAGGATTTTTATAGAATTTGACTGATTTATTCTAAAATGAATACTGAAGTTTAACTATAAATATAGCCAGTTCTGAAAAAAGATGAATCAGTACGTGGGTGCTTGCCTTACCAACTATCAATAATAAGTGTTAAGCTATAGTAATTAAAACAGCATAGTATTGGCACAGAAATGTACGAATAAATGGACCAGATGGAAAGTTTAGAAAGACATCCATCCTTATATTGTAACTTGACATATGAGAGAGGATTCCAAATCAATGGGGAAAATGGTGGTAAACAACTGGATTTCTTAAAAAAAAAACCCAACCCTAAACAAAAACATAGTTCTCTTTCTCCTAACAACAATGATACAATGTTCTAAATGAATGAAACAAATAAAAGTGAAAAAGAAACTAAAACAATTACAAGAAAATATGATCTTTGTGACCTCAAAGAGATGATTACTTAAACAGGACATAAAAGCACAAGTCACAATGGAAAAGATTAATAAATTTGATTACATTTAATTTTTTCAAAATATCTTTATAAAATTACAAACCATTTAAATGGAGGTGGTGGGCTGGGATAAGGTATTTGCAACAATACAATAGACATAGAATTAGCATCCCAAACATTTAAAGAACTTTTACAAATCAATAGAAAAACAAAAGCAGTCTAACTAACTGAAAAAATGAGCAAAAGATGCTGGTAGTTCACAGAACTGAAACCCACAAAAGGTCAGTAAATCAATGAAAAAGTACTTGACGTCACTAGTAAACAGGCCATACAACAACATTATTTAATAATAATAATAAAAGGAGATAAATTATTTTACCAAATTGCCAACTATTAAAAAGTTGACCTTATCAAATGCACCTGGAGGTGTAGAGAAACAGAAACTCTCCTACTTTATTAGTGGATATGTTAATTAGGATAGCAACTAGGTAGAGCAATTTGACATTGCCTAATACAAGAAAAAATGTAGTTTCTATATCACTTAGAAATGATACTTGAAAGTACCTACCCTGCATAAATTATCACGTACAAGCACAAGGACATATGTAAAGGGTTTTATGTGCAGCACTGGAAGTAATGTAAATACCTACCAATAGGGAAATGCATTGGTAAAATATATTCTTATAACAGACTATATATAGTGTATGTATAGCATGTGTGTGTGTATATACATATGTATATCTATATATGTGTATATGTATATATGAACATATCTTGAAACTGTTAATGTTTAATTTAAAAATTGCAGAAAATGAGCATATTTAAAATGTGCTCATTTTATAAAATAATTTTTGTAAAATAAAAATAGCAGATACATAAAACAATACTATATTATTGATGGATATACAACTCATGTACACACACACACAAAAATGAAAAGATACTCAAAGATGGAAAGTGCACCCAATTCATGATTGTAGTTGCTTATGGGGAGAGGAAAGGCAAATGGAATGAATTTAGGATTTGGATCAGAAAGGGACTTCCACTTCATCTGAAATATTTATTTCTTCTATTTAAAAGTACTTGAAACAGGAACAAGATCCTTAATGTTATCTGTTCCCATGACTTCTATTCAACATTACGCTGAAGGAAATGTTAGTTAGGCAAGAAAAAGAAGACATCCAGATTGAAAAGAAAGAAAGAAAACTATCTGTATTGACAGATGGAATGATCTTATATAGAAAATTTTAAGGAACCTACTAACAAACTACTACAACTAAGTTCAGCAAGGTTGCAGGATACAAGATCAGTATACAAAAATCAGCTGATTTTGATACTCTAGCAATGAACAATTTGAAAGCAAAATTGAGAAAACAGTTCCATTCAAAATAGTGTCAAAAAGAATAAAATGCTTAGGAATAAATTTAACAAAAGAAGTGCAAGACTTCTGTATGAAAACTATAAAACATTTTAAAATAAGAGCTAAATGGAAGACATTCCATGTCCATGGATCAGAAGACATTATTAAGATAGTAATATTCCCCAAATTGATCTACAGATTCAATGCAGTCCTATGGTAATTCCTGCTGGCTTTTCCCCCCATATGATCCTAAAATTCATATGGAAACATAAAGGACCTAGTATAGTCAAAACAATCTTAAAAAAGAACAATTAGGGGGGCTCACACTTTTCTATTTCCAAACTTACTACAGTGCTATAATAGTCAAGACATTGGTACAAGTATAGACACATGGTTCAGTGTAATAGAATTGAAAGTCCAAAGTAAACCCTTACATTTATGGTCAATTGATTTTCAAGAAAAGTTTCAAAACAATTCAATGGAGAAAGAATAGTCATCAACAAATGATGCTGGAACAACTAGATATCTGCATACAAAAGAATGAATCTGGATCTCTACCTCATACAATACACAAAAATTAAGTCAAAATTGATCATAAACCTAAATGTTAGCTAAAACTATAAAACACTTAGAAGAAAACATAGGAAAAATCTCTGTGACCTTGGGCTAGGCAATAATTTCTTAGACACAAAACCAAAAGTACAAGCAACAGCAATGAAAATTAATAAAGTGATCATCAAAATTTAAAACTTGTGCACTTTGAATGACATAGTCAAGAAAGTGAAAAGAAAAGCCACACACCTGGAGAACGTATTTGCAAATCATATATCCAATAAGGAATTTGTAACCAGAACATGCAAAGACCTCTTGCAATTCAGTAATAACAAAACAAATTTTTAAAAATGAGCAAAGGATTTGAATACAGTTTTCTCCAAAAAAGATATATAAATGGCCAATAAACATATGAACAGATGCTCGACATCATTAGTCATTAAGGAAATGCAAATCAAAACTACAAGGATTACTACTTTATACTCACTAGAGTTGCTATAATGAAAAAGATAATAAGTATTGAGGAGGATGCTGATAAATTAGAACCCTCATATAGTGCTAGTGGGAATGTAAAACATTGCAGTTACTTTAGAAAACAGTGTGGCAGTTTCTCAAAATGTTAAACATAGAGTTATCATATGACCTAGCAATTCCGCTCTTAGGTGTCTGCCCAAGAGAAATAAAAACATATATTCACACATATACGAATGTTCATAACAGCATTATTCATAATAGTCCAAAAATGAAAACAACCCAACTGTCCATCAGATGAATTGATAAATAAAATATGGTTTATCCATACCATAGAATATTATTTGGCCATAAAAAGAAATAAAATATTGATCCATACTACAACATGTATGAGGTTCAAAAACATGTTGAGATAAAGAAGCCAGACACAAAAGACCACATATTATATGATTCCATTTATAGTAAATGTCTAGAATAGGCAAATTTATAGAGATAAAAAGTAGATTAGTGGGATGGGCACGGTGGCTTACACCTGTAATTCTAGCACTTTGGGAGGCCGAGGCGGAGGATTGCTTGAAGTCAGGAGTTCAAGACCAGCCTGAGCAAGAGTGAGACCCCATCTCTACTAAAAATAGAAGAAATTAATTGGGCATGGCGGCATGTGCCTGTTGTCTCAGCTACTTGGAAGGCTGAGGCAGGAGGATCATTTGAGCCCAGGAGTTTGAGGTTGCAGTGAGTTATGATGACACCACTGCACTCTAGCCAGGGTGACAGAGTGAGACTCTGTCTCAAAAAAAATTAAATTAAATTAAATTAAAAATTAAAAATGTAGATTAGTGGTTGCCTGGAGTTGGGGGTGGAATTGGGTTGTGACTACAAATGGGAACAAGGTTTCTTTTTGGAGGGATGGATGTGTTCTAACATTAGGTTGTGGTGATGATTGCACAACTCTGCAAATAAACTAAAAACCATTGAAGTGTACAATTAAGATGGATGAATTTTGTGTTGTGTAAATTATATCTCAATAAAGTTGTTAAAAACTACTTGAAACAAATATGATAAAATATTAAGGTGTCAATTCTGGCTGGTTGGAATGCAGGTTTTTGTTACATATACTTCTCAAAAACAAAAACTCATACACCACAAATTCCTGGGCTTCAATTTCAAATGAGATAAATGTATACATTTAGGGTCTTTTCATTATGCTTTTACCTTCAGATACCGACGGGTGCCCCCATCTTCAAAGAAAATTACAAGATCCCTGTCGGAACACTCTCGGTAAAGCCCATCAGTCATACATACAAAGGCAACTCTTTGGTGCTTGACTCAAATATAGGCCACGAATAATTAGACATGAGGAAAACATTTAACATGAAAGACAGAAACCAAAACATCCTGGAAGGGTGAATTCAAAGGAAACAGACACAATGTAGACAGCAAGTGAAACTTTTAAAAATTCCTATAATTAATACTTCTACAGAGAGAAGAAAAAATCTACAGCCACGGAAAATAACAGAAATCTGTAATGAATTTTCAGAGAACAGAGAAGAATTTCTGGAAATTAAAAGTAATTGATAGGTGGTTTAGAAAATAAATGATAAAAAAATGCTGAAAAATAGGAGAGTGAAGATAAGAAAATTAGAGGAGCAGTGAAGAGGTTTGATGTCCAACTAATCGTATTTGCAGAGCAAGAGAACTGAAAATGAAATGGGAAGGAATACATTAAAGAAATGACATAAGACAATATCACAGCAATGAAGAACATGAGTTTCTACATTGAAAAGTCTAGCACGATAATTGATAAAAAAGACATACCAGTCATATTTTATAGAAATCTCAGAAAATAAGGAGCAGAGGAATACCCTAAAAGTGTTCAGAAAGTAAAAATGGATTTTGCAAAAAGGATCAGAAAACAGGTTTTGGATTTCTGGAAGCTAGAATTCAGTGGAACAATGTTTTCAGAATCCTGAAATAAAAGCATGAGGGTAGAACAAAGACGTTTTTAGAATGCAAACTCTGGTAGACAGTTGTGATGTTTGTGGCATTACAATGAAGGTACAGACATATGACCTAGGCTTTACCAATCAGACATTCCCACGGAAGACCTCAATTTCAAAAAGTATGAGGAAGTAGATTTTGTGAAGTATCTGGTCATCGAAGAGGGTGGAGAGAGACTGGCTTTTCAGAAATAGCAGTGGCTTAGATTCTAGTTGGAAATGTCCCTTGCCCAGAGTCTTTGGTGCCTTACCAGAGGAGGTATATGAATACCTCAGTATGGTTTGTGGGATAATTTAGGTATTGTTCCTGGATGCACGGTCTTCAAACCCCAGTCTCTCGTCCTCCTGGAGATTCTATGAGCTACTTAATCTCTAATGAAGCTTCCAAGGATGCTCCTGGTGGATATGCTTTACCAACACGAGGAAGTAAACCAAGAAAGAGACTGAGGTGAGGGGAATTGGGATCTACCATAATAGAGAGGGAAAAGATTATGGTGAACAGAAACCTCAGGATGCAGGCTGTGCAACAACCTAAATACTACCGGTCTAGATTCAAGTAAGCATGAGGGCTCCAGGAAGAATATTTCTGAGACAAGAAATCTGATTCAGTACCTAATGTGTCCTATGCATTTAGAAGAGATTTACATTTCTGGAAATGAATCTGGGAATGAATTGATATATATAAAACCAAGCATATGAAAGGATGAGACAATTATTAACTACAGGATAAATAAAAATTTATATATGAATGGCAGTGTAATTATAATATATTATGACTTAGCTGTGACTAATTTTACGTGGTCAAAATTCAGACTTTTGATTTAACCAAAAAATTTTACATAGCTATATGAGAGGGGTGAGGAAAGTCTATGTGTGTTAGGGTGAGGCATAAGAGAATTAAATCTATATTTTTTATAGTATGAGTGTCCACAATACTTAAAACTGAAACTTCTAGAAATACAGGAAAAACGAAAAAAAGACAGCTAACATATGTGCGTGACTGCCTTTGAGGAGTGGGAGTGAGAGAGGGGGAATGTATGGGTCGGGGTTCTTTAGTCGCACACTGTAGAATTCACTGTATTTAGTTTAAGCCAAAGGGGATTTAAAAAAACTTGTTGGGCAGTTTACAGAACTTCTGGAAGAGTCCAGGAACCAGGCTTACACGCTACTCAAGAAATGTATTTAAAATTTATTGACAATATAAAGAAGCATATATTAGAAGTTGACTCAAAACTCAGTAGGGTGGTGTGTCCTTGTGGATGGGTTCAAGAAAACTTCTGGCTCCTGCCTTTCTCTGCTGCCAGATACCACTATTGCTGCCATAGTATCCGTGCAACAAATGAAAATAGAGATGACTTGAAAAAGATTAATAATCCCATGCTCAATTTATTATATGTCACAGTGAAATCATGATGTTATACTTAAGTTTCTGGATTTAAAGGCCAAGTGCTAAACTTTGGGTTTCATGCCACCATTTAATCTATGCTATTCATGTCTGATACTTCCTGCCATGTGTCTTTCACTTCTATATCCACACTCCTTCTGGATGTTCCTAAATAGGAAGTCCATACCGAATATTGGCATTTGTAGGGACAAAGGGTACTGGAAAAGTCACCTTTTAAAAATCTTCCCTTTCCCATGCAGCTTATTAAGAAGCATATATTGAAACTTGTGGGGCAGAGACATGCAGATATCTTAGAGAGAGAAGCAAGCACATTTGATGGAAGAGATTTATTACCTTAGATAACTGCCCATTAGAGATCAAAACTGCCTGTCAAGTAAAACACATTCTGGAGAGCTCCCACTGCAACAGCTTGTATTAAGCACCAAATAAATGGCCCAGGCAAATGGCACTCATGGAGTGTAGAGGACAGAATCCCCACCAAGGTTTGAGGTTGGTAGAGAAAGATCCCTTGTATAGGAGAGCCTCGGATTGGTCTGGAAGGCAGGGTTTGTAATTTAGGAAGAGAAGGGAGGGAGAAGTGAAGTGAGGGAAGAAGAGCATAGAGTCGGGGCAATGATTGAGTGTTTGACTGGAACCAAGAGTTTGTATAAGAACTATTGAGAGGTACATTTGGGAAAACAGGAAGCGATAAAGATGGTGGATTTAAATGCAATCATTTACTTCACTCCCTTCTAAAACCCCACTAAGATGACACTAACAGGAATTTTCTTGTTTTAAGAAATAAACTTACAAAGACAGAAAATGGTAAAGAAGACAAAGTAGTGGCCAAATTGTGGAAGTTGGAAAGCCAATGGACAAATATAAACTGATTTATCAAATCCCGGAAAGTTGAATCCTAAATTGGCAGTGAGGAAAGCCAAAAAGCAACACAATTGTCTCTACGAAATCCAAATGGGTTAAGATGCCATGGCATTAGGTGCCTCTGGAAGTGGCAGTTAAAATGAGGCTAAGGAGGATTTGTTGAAAGTCTAAGAAGTAGTTAGAGCCCCAGATCTCCACCCTTCTTCTGAGCAGCTGGGTAAACTGCCCCTCTTCCACCTTGACAGAAGATTGAACTTCATTCTCTAGAACAGGTGAAAAAGGTGGTCTCTGGACTGGGAATTTCCAGGAATTGTTGAGCATGAACTGTTGTCATAGGGAAAACAAGTTGATAAAGTGAACTTTACAAGTAGGATACTTCTAGGAATTTGTAGGCCTCTTTTTCCATTTGGTGTGGAACCCAGACCTATCCTCACCAGCAGAAAGATTGGAGGATCTCTCACTATTGTATATGACCAGCCCTAGAGATACGAGCATCAGGGGCTCACCTAGGGAACAGTCCAGCCAGGTCACCATGCAGGGAAGTATAATCACCAAAACCATTCATATACCCTGAGTTTCTAATCAGCCTTTTTGTACTGTACTTTTATATATAAGCCAACCACTAAGGGCCATTAGACATTTGAGGAAAGCCTTAAGCATGAAAGACACCAAAGCAAAACAAAACAAAACAAAACAAAACAAAAGGACAAAAAGCAATTTCAAAGAAACAGACCACACGGGAAGAAAAAATTTTTAAAAACCACTGATATTTTAGTATTTCCAGAGAGATAAAAGAAGAAATGCATCCATGAAAACGAACAAGACAGTAAGAAAGAAAAAAGGAATCTATACACACGCAGGAAAACGAAGGGAATAGAAATGATCTGCTGGAAATTAAAAATTTGATAGGAGAAATGAAAAAGACAAATAGAAGGACATTTGGAAGATAAAGATGAGGAAACTTTTCAGAAGATAGAATGTAGTGATAAAGGATAGAAAATTGGGAGAAAAAAAAAGATGCAAAATTAGAGGTCCAATCCATGACACTCCAATATGCAAACAACAGGAGTTAATGTACAGAGGAAAAGGAGTAGAGGAAATCATCAAAGAAGTAACTCAAAAAATTTCCTAAAGTTAAAGAACTCAGTTTTTGAGATTGATAAAATTGAACGACAGGCCAAAGAAAAGCCCCTATAAACAGAGAGAGAGAGAGAGAGAAACAAAAAACTCCACAAACAAATATACACAACACACACATACCAAACAGGTCATCAGGAATAATATTTACATCTTCATACCCATCCTCACACCAGTATCCACAAAACAATTTCAAAAGTTAATAATCCCCTATGCAAAAAGACAGAATTAAAGATACAAGTAAAATCAGAATTAAAGAATTAATTACAATTAGCATATAAAGGGAAAAATACTGTAAGATAGTTATTCGCCTCTAGATGGAGAAGTAGCTTTCTAAACATAAAAGGCTTAAAAGATATTATAAAGGAAAAGACAGATTCAACAACATAAAGCATTGGAATATATGTCAAAAAACATTTTTTATTAAATAAAATTAAAGAAATATAATAAAGTAAATGGCAAATGGGAAAACTATTAAAATATCTCACAAAGGGTTTAATATGTAAAATATTCATATAAGTAATATGTAAAAGTTCATATACTATGTAAAATATATAAGTATTATGTAAAGTGTTCATATTAGTAGATGAGAAAACACAACGGACCCTATTAGAGAAAAATGGGCAAAGGATATGAACCAATACATATGATGAAATCCAAATGACTAATATTTATGAAAAAAAAATCAACTTTAGTGGTAATCCAAGAAATGTAAATTAAAACTTGAGCTACACCTTTTCACTTATCGAGTTAGTAAAAGATTTTTTTTCAAAGTAAAGTTGGTCAATGTTGAGGACATAAAGTGTGTGTTCTTTTTGGAAAGTTTTGGCAATATGTGTTAAAGATCTTAAAATATTTAAATCCTACAATAAAGTATTCCCTTTATAAGTACTAATCTAAGGAACTTCATTCATTCAACCAATATTTTACTGAGTATACTGTTCTAGATACTAAAATATGGGCCACATATTTAAGTATAAGTGATTAATAATAATTGTGGAAAAGTGGAAACAAAAAAACCCAAAAAAAACCCAAAAAAGTGAAAACTGTCCAATAATGGGGAAAAAGTGAATCACTTGTCTCCATAAAATAGAATTTTTTCAGCTATCAAATGTTATGATTATAAATTATTTTTGATGAATGGTAAGTATATTTTCTAACTTGAGAAGAAAAATTTGATTCAACACAGCATTTAGATATTGACTGTCAGAAGAAACAATAGCTAATGTCTGAGGCATTTTGTCAACAATCTCCCATTGCAGTAATAGATTTGAAATATGTATGCAAAGTGAAAATAACAAAAAAATAAAAAATAAAAAAATATGTATGCAATATGAAAGACAAAAAGGCTCTCCGTTTGTCCTACAATCTGGGCAAGGGCAGCAGTGAAAGGGGCTGTTAAACTTACTCAACTTCAGGTCTCACCCCCCCAGTTTAACCTCCCCCACCACACATACACACACACACCAGGGAAGCTTGGGAGACATTATTTTTAAAAGACCTGGAGGAAAGACTTTCTCGTTTTCAGAAATCCATCAATTTTAAGGGACCAAGTATTATTTTTAATTATTATAATAAGAAAAAAATACTTTTCTTCAGTTGTCAGAACTGTCAAGTTTCCTTAGGTGAAGAATTCCGTGTTATTTTGGTTACCACGGGTAAGGATAAAATGGAAGAGTATCTGAAATGACAGTGTAATTATTCTCTACTGGTAACTGTGGCTCCATGTAAAAGTCTCACAGTAAAAGCAACCATTGGAGACACATAGAGAAGTGACACATTTGGCTGGAACACTGAAGGATCACTCTGTCATTGTACCTGGTAAATTCTGAGCAGTTTTGTTTTGAGCACAGGGACAGTTACAAATCAGAGTATTTCCTTTTGCTGTGCAACATCTGAAGACTATACATATGGAGACATTGCCTCATTCTTCCTAGAATCCTTAGAATGTAGAAAGGAAATAATTTAGTTCATAAAACAAATATAAAATGCTCAATTCAAGGCTTATTTTAATTGTATATTCATTAAGAAATGGGGGCTTGTGTGATATTCATAGTCAGCATTTTATTATTTCTTGGAGGAAAGGCCCTCAGCATGGTATTTAAGTTTCTCCTAAATTGTCACTTTTCATTTCTTTAGAACAAGTTTTCAGATAGAAAGAATGAAATATTTGATTATATATTCCAAAAAATATAAAGAATTTCTAATAAAATCATTGTAGAATAATTTTTAAGATTAAAAAATTAGGATGAGATGGGGAGACTATCATGTGATAGAAGTAATCTTGTCCCTTGTAGATTCCTCGAGGTCTAGCTTGGGTGGTGACAGCTGTAAGTAGGAGAGAAGACAAGCTGGATCTTTGAGTTCTTATATAAGGAAGGTAAGGAGAGCACAGGGAGCCTCCCTGGGGTGTATAGATGTCCTTGGGGTCTCATAGTAGATTATCATTGGCTCCTCTGACAGGCCCTGACCATATGTCTGGAAAGAAGGAGATGTAATAGTAGGTGGTGACTGGCATAACTCTACTACCTCTGGTAGAAACAAAGACAGAAAATTTAGGAGAAAATTAGTTTCAGGAGAATGATGATCAACTTGTACTTAACAGGTTGACTTTAAGGGGCTCAGTGGGCCATCCAAGGAGGAAAAGCACAGCAGAAGCTTAGGGAGAGAGAAAGTATTAGAGAAAGCTATGACAATAAATAAAATGTTTTAAGGGAGAGAGTGTATACTAATAAAAACCCTGAACACAAATAGGAAACCTAAAGGGAGAAAAAAAGAAAGTTAAGAAAGATGAGAATTAAACTTTGAGAAAAGTCAGCATTTGTGTGGTAGGAAGAGGAGGTGGAACCAAGGAGAAAGAAAAAAAGAACCAGAGAGTTAAGAGCAATATCAGTGCCCTAGAGTTTGGAGAAATTTTAGGAGGAAGGAGGAAGATGTTCCTCGAACCAATGATGTGGAGAGGTAAAGTGTAACCCCTGGAGCAGCATTTGGGAGGCAAATTGATGATTCACAGAGAACATTGTCAGTAGCCAGGTGGGATTAGAACCAGAAGAGGTGAGGCAGGGGGAGAGAGAGGAAAGGAAATGGGTTTGTGAATGTAGACTATTTTCATTTTATGTTTTTGACACATTTGATACTGAAAGGAAGGTGAGCGAAAGGACAGTAGTTTAAATCAGGAGATTGATGACGGATGATTTAATAATGATAAAGATGTTCATGTTTATTTAATTGACCATAGTCTTGGAGCAAGCCAGGGGTGTTGATTTATGGAATTCAAATGGAGATATTAGCCCTGGAGAACTGTGTGTCTTCTTCCCCTGGGAGGAGAACAGTAAGAAAAATGGGGCGTGACCAAGAGGAGAGAGAAGGCAGTGTGTGCCCAATGGCCTCACTTAGTTATTTCTTTAATAAAAATATTTTGAGTGCCTACAATATAAGGTACCAAGATCCTTTGGAAAATACAATGATGGACAAGACACAGATCTGCTCTCGAAATACTTTTACATGGAAGATAAGATAAGTAAACTTAACTGTAGAGACTCAGAACACAAGTTATTGCATCAAATATAAATTTCTCTATACCTTGGTTTCTTCCTCCATAAAATGGGGATAATGATAGTACCAGCTGCAGGGATTAGTTGTGGGTCTTGAATGGGATACTATATAGAAAGTGCTTAATAAAGGGCCTGGCAAAATGAAGTGCTAAATAAAAGTGACTCTTGCTGTTCACATGATATAAAGTAGAAAGGATATGTGCCAAAAGAGAGCTAGATGAGGTGGAAGGAGACATGGTGTTTTGTTGGGGCAGTAAAGGAAAACAAGAGGTCAAGTTCATCCACTTAGAAAGGGGTGGAATTTAAGAACTGAGAAGAAAGGGAAATTTTGGAAGGGAGAATGTGGGAAGAGAGAAAGAGTTTGAAGTTTTAATAGCATAAAGTCGAAACTCAGGAAGATTTTAAGACATTGATAAAATAGGTACTCAGTTCAAAACTGTGCCTAGTTTAAAAAATCTGTTTCAAGCATCCCAGTTTCTACCTTTTATTTCCTAATGTCCTAACAGAATTATTTCTCTAATAGAGAAATCCAGCTTATGAATCAAATACTATTTACTTTCCTTTACCACCCTTATATCCTCATTTCCTTTTTTATCCAGGATAGATTTAATGGTTTATCCTCCATCCAAATCATCAACACCCATGACTTCTCTCCCTGAGTTATACTGTCCTGGAAAAATAGTAACCCTGATGGAACCTTACTATTTTCTTACTTCGTATCTTTTTGATGGCTACCTTTGTCAATTGAATGTTTAGTTCATTTATTTTCAGTAATTTTTCCTTTTCCTTTTGATACAATGAAATATACCTCTTAATTGTCTTTAATGCCTTTTGCCCTATACTCTATTTTTAAATTAACATACAGAAATTTGTGAAAATCACCATAGCTTGATGAATTATCACAATTAGCTATTCTGATGGGTATGTAACCAGTACCCAGGTTCACAATAGATTGACTTTACTCCAGAGGTGCCCTTATGCCCTCCCCACAACGACATCTCTCTTTCGCAAAGGTAACCAACCACTTTGCAAGGTAATCGGACATAGATTACTTTGCCTCCTTTTCATCTTAATATAAGTGGAATTATGGAATAGGCATTCTTTTGAGTCTGAATAATTTTGTTCAATATTATCTTTATAAAATCTATTGTATTTTGACGTAGATTTTGTTTATCTTCATTGCCATATGGTTTTCCATCATGTGAATATACTATTATACAACGTACTTATCCATTCTACTGTTGAACATTTGGGTTGTTTACAGTGTTTGGCTACTGGAAACAATGTTACTATGAACATTCTTGGGTATGACTTTCAGGGCACAGCCATACACATTTCCTAGGCATGTGGAACAATTCAATTATAGAAGATACCATCCAAATAGTTTTCTGAAGTGATTGTTGTGCTTCACATTCTCTCTAGTAGCATATGAAAATTCCTGTTATTCCACATCCACACCATCACTCATATTTCCAATATTATAAAATTTTAGCCTCTCTTTGTAATAGTAGTATTTCATTGTGGTATTTAATTTGTAGTTTCCTAATAACTTTTTCCAAACATTAATTTTCAATCTCTCGTTGTTTTTTCTTTTAGACTTCATTTTAATGACTGCTCTGAAGACCTATTTTGCTATATTTGGGTCACCCACCCAGGTCTGAGTAATTCAATAGACCTCAAGAGAACAGAGCCAGGCAGCAACTGAGAAACATAACAAGAGTTGCAGGCGCAGCCACCATTAGTCCCTGGGTAAAGCTGCTGCCCAGAGGGAATCTCCCTGGTGCATCAACAAGCCTAAGAAAGATTATCATCTCATTTGCCAAATAGTTGGTTGGTGGATCCTGCTCCCTCATACATACCACAACCCAATTTTTTACAAACAGCATTTTCCTGCATCCTCAACTATCTAGAACATACCTAAACACTGGGAGTTTGCTGCTTATTAATTGAAACTATGAAGTCTAAGGCCAACTGTGCCCAGAATCCAAACTGTAGCATAATGATTTTTCATCCAACCAAAGAAGAGTTTAATGATTTTGATAAATACATTGCTTACATGGAATCCCAAGGTGCGCACCGAGCTGGCCTAGCCAAGGTAATTCCACCCAAGGAATGGAAAGCCAGACAGACCTATGATGACATCAATGACATCTTAATAGCTACTCCCCTCCAGCAGGTGGCCTCTGGGCAGGCAGGGGTATTTACTCAATACCATAAAAAGAAGAAAGCCATGACCCTGGGGGAGTATCGCCACTTGTCAAACAGTGAAAAATATCGGACTCCACCACACCTGAATTTTGAAGATTTGGAGAGAAAATATTGGAAGAATCGCCTCTATGATTCACCAATTTATGGTGCTGATGTCAGTGGCTCCCTGTTTGATGAAAACACTAAACAATGGAACCTCAGGCACCTGGGAACAATTCAGGACCTATTGGAGCAGGAATGTGGAGTTGTCATAGAAGGTGTCAACACACCCTACCTGTACTTTGGGATGTGGAAGACCACCTTTGCTTGGCACACGGAGGACATGGACCTTTACAGCATCAACTACCTGCACTTCGGGGAGCCCAAAACTTGGTACGCGGTGCCCCCAGAACACGGCCAGCGCCTGGAACGCCTGGCCCGGGTGCTTTTCCCGGGCAGTTCCCGGGGCTGTGAGGCCTTCCTGAGGCACAAGGTGGCTCTCATCTCGCCCACTGTCCTCAAGGAGAACGGGATTCCCTTCAGTCGCATGACTCAAGAGGCTGGAGAGTTCATGGTGACGTTTCCCTACGGCTACCACGCTGGCTTCAACCATGGCTTCAACTGCGCGGAGGCCATCAATTTCGCGACCCCGCGATGGATCGATTATGGCAAAGTGGCTTCGCAGTGCAGCTGCGGGGAGGCCAGGGTGACCTTTTCCATGGACTCCTTCGTGCGCATCCTGCAACCCGAGCGCTATGAGCTGTGGAAATGCGGACAGGACCGGGCGGTAGTGGACCACAGGGAGTCCAGGGTGCCGGCCAGCCAGGAGCTGACCACCTGGAGGGAGGTCCAAGCGCCCAGAAAAGCCACGCTGGGCCTGAGGCACCTCCCAGCCTGCCGGACCCCGCACCCACCTCGGCCTGTGGCCACCAGTGGTCGTACCCGCAGCCGCGCCCCTGTGCACTCCTTTCCCTTGCGCCGACCAGTGGCCAGTAGTACAGTTGCCCAGCCTGGTGCCGCCACCATCCACAGTTCCCGGCAACCCAGCCCGACCCCATTGCCCACCCTGGCTCTGTCGGCACAAATTCTCCACCCATCAAAGGGCAGAAATGGTCGTGGTCGTCGTCCTCGGGAACTGGGGGATCAGGTGCCGACCCTCCAGGCTCCGGCCAAGAGGCGCTTCTTGGTGAGCACAGCGTGCACAGCTCTGGGACCTGAGGCTCAGCCCCTGCCTGAGGATGGTGCTTTGATAGACAAGCCTGTGCCACTGAGTCCTGGACCCCAGAACCCTCCCAATACTCCCAAAGTTCTGGGGTGCTGCTTGGCCCCTGCTCCCTAAGCCTATGGACTGCCTTTATTCCTCACTGCTCTGCTGTGTGGTAGGAGGCTTGCTTTGGGCCAGTTTGCAGGACACTGGTCGTGCGTGAGAGAGCCCATGTGGTGATTCCATTGGATACTGATGAATTCGTGGTAGTTGACAAGTTAGCCATATTTTGTTCTTCCTCCCAGACCCTGGAATGTCCTTGGACACTGCTAACTTCTGGGTTTCTAGCTGAGGTTTCATCCACTGTACACCCTTGTGTCTCTGAGAACTAGGTCCTGCTGAGGTTGCCAGAGCCTGACCTACCCCAGGCTCCCATCCTCTGGGCCAACTGTGGTGGTTGCTGAACTTATGAAGAATCTGGGATTCATTTCCCTTCAATCTCCCTCCCTTGTCTCTTTCCCTCCTCCTCCCCCTTTTCGTGCAAAACTAGGTCCTTCTTACAGATTAGGTCAGTAGAACCCCAGAATAAAATGTATGACTTTTTTGAGTTATTCATGTATTTATAATGTGCTGTCACCACTATTTGTTCACAAATATATTAAAGGTAACCAAAATGTAAACTCTAACTTTATTTTTAATATTGTAGTTTCAAACATGAGGGGGATGGAGTTATTCTTTATGCATTTTTCTTCATAATTATTTGAAAACATTCAAGGCAAAACTTATTCTATGGCTGGTTACATTGTGTGGTGGTGGTGAATGAGCTCAGGGGATGGTGGTTGGGTTCTGGCTGTCTGGCTGGATGGAGGATTTGGTTGCAGTCATGCTTTGAGGATGACTTGGTAGAGGCAGCCTGGTACCCAGCTGCTGGGAGAGATGAGCAAGCAGAGGAAAAAAGTGCCATCATCTGAACATCTTCTCTCCAAGTCTCCACTGCCTTTTCATTTCACATTGTTCATTTATTGATTCATCCCAGTCAACAAGTTCACAAATAAGTGAATAAGACAACTTCAATCAGTAATGTGTACTGTGGAGAAACTAAAGCAGGACTGAACCATAGAGAAGAATGGGCAGGTGCTGGCCCAGGTCGCTGGTCCCGGAAGGCTTCACAGAGCAGGAGACCTTTCTGAGACTCAGTTGACAAAATGGGAAGGTCGAGAGTGGAGTTTTCCACTTGAAGGGAACAGCAAGTGCAATAGATCTAACATGGAACTTGGTGATTTTATTTTTCCAGGAATAAAAAGGCAGCTCATTTTTGGCAGGCATAGAGACGAAGAAAGAGAGAGGCAAAGGTCAGAGCACATGTGGCTTTGTATTTCATGTTAAGTACATTATTTGATGTTTCTTCAACTTGAGACAGCATTGGAAATTTAAAACAGCAGTTGACATAATTTACACATTTAAATAATCAACTTGGTTGTTCTGTGGAAAATGTGGGATCAAAGAAGCAGTTAGTTCAAGTAATGCAAATTAGTTATGGTTACTTAGACTTCTGTGTCTGTACTGAAAATGCACACAAGTGAACTTGTTATATATAGCCTTTATTATGTTGAGATTACATTCTTTCTATACCTATTATGTTGAGAGTTTTTAATCACCAAATGTTGCTGAATTTTGTCAAATGCTTTTTCTGCATCTATTGAGATTATCACATGATATTTATACTTCATTGTCTTAATATGGTATATCACATTTATTGATTTGCATATGTTGATCCTTTTAGTGGATCAACATAAAATATAATTTACTATTATTGCATCCATGTTCATCAGAAATATTGGCCTGTAATTTTCTTCTTTTATAGTGTCCTTGTCTGGCTTTGATATCACAGTAATGCTGGCCTTGTAAAATGAGTTTGGAAATGTTCTCTTCAACTTTGGGGAAGAGCTTGAGAAAGATTGGCCTTAATTGTTCTTTAAAATTTTGGTAGAAATCACCAGTGAAGACTTCAGGTAATAAGCTTCTCTTTGATGGGAGGCTTTTTATTGCTGATTCAGTCTGCTTACTAGTTATTGGTCTACTGACATATTCTACGTCTTCATGATTCAGTGTTGGTAGGTTGAATATTTCTAGGAATTTATATATTTGTTCTAGGTTATCTAATCTGTTGATGTATAATTGTTCATAGTAGTATGTTTGATCCTTTGTATTTCTGTGGTATCAGTTGTAATGTCTTCTCTTTTATTTGTAATTTCATTTTTGAGTCCTTTCTTTCTTAGTCTAGCTAAAGGTTTGTCTATTTTTTGTCTTTTAAAAAACCAACTCTTAATTTCATTGATGTTTTCTATTGATTTTCTAGTCTTTATTTCATTTATTTCTGCTCTGATCTTTATTATTTTTTTATCTGGTGACTTTGGGCTTAGTTCTTTTTTTCTTTTTAAAAAATTTTTTAAATTAAAAAAAATTTTTTTCTTTTATTTCAGAATATTATGGGGGTACAACACTTTACTTGTATATATTGCCCGTGCACTGCCCATGTCAGAGCTACAATCGTGGACATCCCCCAAACTGTGAGCCCTGCACCCATTCAGTGAGAGTTTTCCCATCCCCTCCACCCCCCTCCTGCCTGCCCACTCCCTGATGAATATTACTGCCATGTGTGACATAAGTACTGATCAGTTAGTACCAATTTGATAGTGAGTACCAGTGGTGCTTGTTTTTCCCTTCTTGTGATACTTTGCTTCAAAGGATGGGCTCTAGCTCCATCCAGGATAATACCAGATATGTTAATTCACCATTGTTTTTTATTGCTGAGTAATACTCCATGGTATACATATACCACATTTTATTAATGCACTCATGTATTAATGGGCACCTGGGTTGTTTCCATATCTTTGCAGTTGTGAACTATGCTGCTATAAACATTTGCGTGCAGATATCTTTATTATAGAATGTCTTTTTTTCCTTTGGGTAAATACCCAGTAGTGGGATTGCTAGATCAAATGGTAGTTCTACTTTTAATTCTTTGAGGTATCTCCATATTACTTTCCATAGAGGTTGTACTAATTTGCAGTCCCGCCAGCAGTGTATGAATGTTCCTATCTGTCCGCATCCCCACCAACATTTGTTGTTTTGGGACTTTTTGGTATGAGCCAATCTCACTGGAGTTAAGTGATATCTCATTGTGGTTTTGATTTGCATTTCCCTGATGATTAGAGAAGTTGAGCAATTTTTTATATGTTTGCTGGCCATTATTCTGCCTTCTCTTGAAAAGTTTCTGTTCATGTCCTTTGCCCATTTTTTAATGGGGTTGTTTGATTTTTTCTTGTTGATTTTCCTAAGTTCTGTATAGATTCTGGTTATCAGCCCTTTATCAGATGTGTAGCATGCAAATATTTTCTCAGTTCTCTTTTTCTAGTTCCTTGAGATATAAAGTTAGGTTGTTAGAGATCTTTTTTTTTAATTTAATGTAGGTGTTTATCAACATAAACTCTCTTAGAACTGCTTTTGCTGCATACCATAAGTTTTGTATGTTGTGTGTCCATTTTCATTTGTCTCAAGATATTTTTCAGTTTTCCTTTTGATTTCTTCTTTGACCCATTGGTTGTTCAAGACTGTGTTGTTTAATTTCCACATATTTCTGAATTTTCCAATTTTCTTCCTGTTACTTATTTCTAATTTCATATCATTGTGGTCAGAAAAGAAGCATCACATGATTTCAATCTTCTTATATTTGATAAGACTTGTTATGTGGCCTAACATATGATCTATCCTGGAGAAAGTGCCATGTTGTTGGATGAAATGTTCTGTAAATGTATATCAGGTTTTTTTGGACTATGGTGTTGTTCAAGTCCTCTGTTTATTGATTTTCTGTCTAGATAATCTATCCTTTGTTGAAATTGGGGTATTGAAGCCCCTTACTACTATTGTATTGCTGTATATATCTTCCTCAGTTCTGTTGATATTTGCTTTATATATTTAGGTGCTCTGATGTTGGGTGCACATATATTTATAATTGTTTTATCTTCTTGATGAATTGACCACATTATCATTATATAATGACCTTCTTTGTCTCTTGTGATAATTTTTGACTTAAGTTTTATTCTGTCTGATTTAAATGTGGCTACCCCTGCTCTCTTTTGGTTGTCATTTACATAGAATATCTTTTTCATCTCTGCACTTTCAGCCTATGTGTATCCTTAAAGGTAAAATGAGTCTCTTGTAGGAAACATATAATTGGATCACAATTTTTAAAAAATCTATTTAGCCACTCAATGTCTATTGATTGGAGAATTTAATCCATTTACATTTAATAATATATGGCAAGTCTACAGCTCAAACCATACTCAATTGTGGAAAGCTAAAAGATTTTCCTATAAGATAAGGAGCAAGACAGGATGCCCATTCTCACCACTTCTTAGTTAGGAAAGAAAAGAAATAAAAGACATACATTTTGGAAAGGAAGTAATGAAATTGTCTCTGTTTTCAGATGACATGATCTTATCAAAATCAACATACAAAAATCAGTAGCACTTCTATACACTAACAATGAACTATCTGAAAGAGAAATTAAGAAAAGAATCCCACTTACAATGGCATTAAAAATAATAAAATACTTAGGAATAAATTTAACAAAGGAAGAGAAAGATATTGACACTGAAAACTATAAAACATTGATGAAAGAAATTGAAGACACAAATAAATGGAAACATATCCTGTTTTTAATGCATAGGAAGAATTAATGTTGTTAAAATGTACATACTACCCAAAGCAATCTGTAGATTCAACGCAATACCTATCAAAGTTACAATGACAATTTTTACAGAAATAGGAAAATACAATCTTTAAATTTATATGGAACCACAAAAGAGTCCATATAGCCAAACAATCTTGAACCAAAAAGCACAAAGCTGGAGGCATCACAGTACCTCATTTCAAAATCTACTACATATCTGTAGTGATCAAAGCATGATACCAGCATAAAAACAGACACATAAACCCACAGAACAGAAGAGAGAGCCCCCAAATAAATCCATGTGTTTATGGTCACTTGATCTTTGTCAAAGGTGCCAAGAACACACAACAGGAAAAGGACAATCTCTTCAATAAATGGTTCCAGGAAAACTGTATATCCACATACAGAAGAATGAAATTAGACCTTCATCTCACACTATATTACAGAAATCAACTCAAAATAGTTAAGAGACTTAAAACATAAGACCAGAAACTGTAAAACTACTAGAAGAAAACAGAGGGGGAAAACTTCTTGACATTGGTTTGGATGAAGATTTTTAGGATATGACCTCAAAAGCACAGGCAACAAAAGCAAAACTAGACAAAGAGGGTTACATCAAACTAAAAAGCTTCTGCAAAGCACAGGAAACAATCAACAGAGTGAAGAGACAACCTATGGAACAGGAGAAAATAGTTGGAAACCATACATCTTATTATATAAGGGGTTAATACCCAAAATGTATAAGGAACTCAAAGAGCTCAACAGTAAGAAAACAAATAATCCAATTAAACTGTGGGCAAAGGACCTGAACAGACATTTCTCAGAAGAAGATATACAAATGGTCAATAGGTATTTGAAAAAATGTTCAACATCACTAATCAGGGAAATGCTAATTAAACCACAATGGAATATCTCCTCATACCTGTTAGAATGGCTACTATGAGAAAGACAAAAGGTAAGTGTTGGGAGGATGTGGAGAAAAGGGAACATTGTACACTGTTGATGGGAATGTAAGTTAGTACAGGCATTACAGAAATCAGTATGGAGGTTTCTCAAAATATTAAAAATAGAACTACCTTCCACACACAAAAGAATGAAATTGGACCCTTATCTTATACCATACACAAAAGTCAACTCAAAATGGATAAAAGACCTAGATGTAAGACCAGAAACTATAAAACTTCTAGGAGAGAACATAGGGGAAAAGCTCCTGGGCATTGGCTTAGGCAATGATTTTTTGGATATCACCCCAAAAACTCAGGCCACAAAAGCAAAAATGAATAAGTGGGACCACATCAATACTATAAAGCTTCTGCACAGCAAAGGAAACAATAAAAAAAATGAAATGGCAGCCTATGGGATTGGGAAAAAATATCTGCAAACTATCTGAAAAGGGGTTAATATCCAAAATTTTTAAAGAACTCATACTACTCAATAGTAGAAAAAAAAAACCCAAATAACCCAATTAAAAATGAGCAAAAGACCTGAATAGACATTTCTCTAAAGAAGACATTCAAATGGCCAACAGGTATATGAAAATGTGCTCAACATCATTAATCATTAGGGAAATGCAAATCAAAACCATTTTGAGATACCACCTTACACCTGTTCAGATGGCTATTATCAAAATGTCAAAAGATAACAAATGTTAGCAAGGGTATGGAGAAAAGGGAACTCTTGCACACTGTTGGTGGGAATATAGGTTGGTACAGCTATTATGGAAAACACTGTGGAGGTTTTTAAGGAAATTAAAAATATAACTATCACATGACCCACCAATACTTTTTCTGGGTATATACCCAAAGAAATGAAATCACCATCCCATGAAGATATCTGCATTCCTATGTTGATTGCAGCATTATTCACAATAGCCAAGATACAGAACCAACCTAAGTGTCTGTTGACTGATGAATAGATAAAGGAACTTCACTATATGTAGACAATGGAGTATGTTTGAGCCCTGTCAAAGAATGAAATTTTGCCATTTGCCACAATATGGATCAGCCTGGAGGACACTAAACAAAGTGAAATAAGCCAGTTACAGAAAGAAAAATATTGCATGATCTCACTTATATGTGGAATCTAAAAAAAAAAAAAAATTCAAATATATACAGAGAGAGTAAAACTGGCTACCAAGGGCAGGAGTGGGGGATGGGGAGGAAATGGGGATGTAGGTCAGAGGATACAAAGTGGCAGATGTGTATGATGAACAAGTCTAGTGATCTAATTAAGTGCCACATGAGGACTATAAAATTGTAGTATATTTGGAATTCATGGTGAGTAGATTTTAGCTGCTCTAGCCACAAAAACAAAAAAAAATGGGTAACTGTGAGATGATGGATATATTAATTTGCTTCGCTATAGTAAACTTTTTACTATCTACATGCATCACATTGTATACCATAAATATAAATAAAATTTATTTTAAGAAAATAGAACCACCATATGACCCAGAAATCCCCACTACAAGGTATTAAAAGGAAAAACCCCTAGACTTTTAAATTTAGCAGAGTTCGTTTGAACAAAGCCAAGCAACAAAGCAAAAAACAATCTTCTTATCAGGCAGCCCTCAGAGCCGAAACAGGCTCAGAGGACTCCAGCCAACAAGGTGATCTGGAAGCATTTATGAAAAAATGGAAGTGAGGTATAAAGACAACTTAATTGGTTATGACTTAATTGATTAATTGCTTACAGAACCTCCTGCAATTAACTGAAGTTCAGCTGCTGTGATTAAACTTTATATTGGTTTGGTCTGTTGAGCCTAGTGTGGGAGCCTAGTCCAAATCAATGACCTCTTACAATTTTCTTTAATATTTCACCCCTTTTGGTCACACTCTCACCAAGTGACCAAGAGCGTGACCAAAATTTAGGGCATTAGTTCTACTCTCAGTCACCATCATCTTGACTTTCTGTTTGCAACTAATTGTTCATAGGTTATGGTGTCCCTATAATCACATATTTTGTTCTTGTCATTACAGGCTGAAGAGATACCATTTAGCATTAATCAAATGGCTGCACATAGACATTTAAGACTTTTTGAGAGAATACAATGTACCAGGGAGACTACTATTATGACTATTAGAAGGATAGTGTCAAGAATTTGAAGTGTACTCCTTAGGGTCCTCATGAGCCAAACCAACCAAAATTCATTACTCAAAGAATGAGCCAGATGAAGAATCTATCCTTTTTAGCCAAATAGCGTGCTCATTAATTTTTGTAACTGAGTCTCTGCAATGCCCAATGTATTTATCCATGTGCAACAAAAAAGTATTAGCAACTACACAAACTCCTTCCTGTTCAGCTAGTAAGTAAGCTAGCATTGCATGACTTGGCTAAATTAAAACAGGGAGTGAGAACAAGTGGATGTAGAAGTCTGGTTACAGCATTATCCTACCAAGCAAAAGAGGTAGGCATAAGCAAGGAAAAATTAAGAAGGGTAAGTGTCTCATTATGATGAGGAGGCTTATTCTGACAACTTGGGAAAAGCTGTCCACATCTAAGATGTTGTCTACTTCTGGGGAAGCTTTTCTTCTGGTTATTAATCCCTTGATGGATAGTTTGCAAATATTTTCTCCCATTCTGTAGGTTGTCTCTTCACTTTGTTGATTCCTTTGCTGTGCAGAAGCTTTTTAGTTTGATGTAATCCTCTTTGTCTATTTTTGCTTTAGTTGCCTGTGCTTTTGAGGTCTTACTCAAGAAATCTTTGTCCAGACCAATGTCCCAAAGTGTTTCCTCAATGTTTTCTTGTAGTAGTTTCATGTCTCACATTTAAGTCTTTAGTCCATTTTGATTTGATTTTTGTATGTGGTGATTTTTGTATATGCATTCTTCTGAGTATGGATATCTGGTTTTCCCAGCACCATTTATTGAAGAAGTTGTCATTTCTCCAATGTATGTTCTTGTGCTGTCAAAAATGAGTTGGCTATAAATGCATAGATTTATTTCTGGGTTCTCCATTCTGTTTCATTAGTCTATGTATCTGTTTTTATGCCAATACCAAGCTGCTTTAGTTACTGTAACTTTGTAGTATATTTTGAAGTCAGGTAATATGATGCCTCCAGCTTTGTTCTTTTTGTTCAGGATTGCTTTAGCTATTTGGAGTCATTTGTGGCTCCATGTGAATTTTAGGATTTTTTTTTCCATTTCTGTGAAGAATGTCATTGATATTTTGCTAGGGATTGCATTGAATCTGTAGATTGCTTGAGTAGTATGGACATTTTAATAATATTAATTCTTCCAATCCATGAACATGGAATATCTTTACATTATTTGTGTCCTCTTTAATTTCTTTGTCTTATAGTTTCCATTGTAGAGATCTCTCACTTCTTTGGTTTATTCCTAGGTATTTTAAATTTTTTTGTAGCTATTGTAAATGGAGTTGTTTTCTAGATTTCTTCTTTCAGATTGTTTGGCTGTTAGCATATAAAAATCCTACAGATTTTTGTATGTTGATTTTGTATCCTGCAACTTTACTGAATTTATTTATCAATTCTAAGAGGTTTTTTTGGCAGAGTTTGTTTTTCTTAATATAAGATCATGTCATCTACAAACAAGGACAGTTTGACTTCTTCCTTTCCAATTTGGATGCCCTTTATTTCATTCTCTTGTCTAACTGCTCTGGCTAGGACTTTCCAGTACTATGTTGAATAAAAGTGGCAAAAGTGGATATCCTTGTCTTGTTCCAGATCTTAGAGAAAAGGCTTTCAAATTCTCTCCATTTAGTGTGATACTAGCTTTGGGCTTGTCATATATCATCTTTATTGTTTTGAAGTATGTTCCTTCTATACCCAGTTGGTTGAGTTTTTATCATGAAGGGATGTTGAATTTTATCACTTTTCTCTACATCTATTGAAATTGATTCTTTCTTTTGTAATGCACTTGGAAAGTGAACGAATTTATCTGGGTTAAATCTTCCCTACTGTGGCCACAGTAATCCTAAGTTACCTTTGGTAAGATTCACAATTTCTCTAGAAAAGCATAGTCCTTGTACTGTACATAAAATTGGCTGGAGTTCCAGATGGAGGAATTCTAGACTTTTTAGATCCAGATGAACTCATGATTCCCTGTCTCCTAGGACAGGGAGTTTTAGGCTTTTCAAATCAAGATAAACTCCCCGTCTTCTAGTCCAGGTTCTGTCTGATCCAGTCAGACACTGCAAACCCCAAAGGTCATGTGCTTTCTCACAGTACGAAATAACCCTTGGTACCCACCTCAAGGTCATGTGCTCTGCCATAGCAAAAATTAACTCTTGATTTGGACTCAATGCAAAAAGAAAGATCTTTTATTTGTGATTCTAAAATCAACTTCCAAATACAATCTGGATCAAAAATTTGCTCAAACTCAGATAGCTCAAAGCACAGATCTGTGGACCTTTGGAATCCAAGAGAGAACTTACCCATGATCCCCTGATGCAGCAAGAAAACAGTAAGCATAGTGGGCTTAGCAGGGACTACATCTGGTTACATGGTGCTCCTAAGAATCACTGCTTGATATTCTGCTAACTATAACAATCTGCTAAAGGGAAAAAAAGAAACCCTTGGACTTTTAAGTTTAGCAGAGTTTATTTGAGTAAAACAAAACAAAACAAATAGCAAATCACAAATTGGGAAGCCCCCAGACTCAAAACAGGTTCAGAGGAATCTGGTCAACAAGGTGATCTGGCAGCATTTATAATAGTAAACAGAAGTGAGGTATAGAGACAGCTTAATTGGTTACAACTTAACTGGTTAATTGGTTACAGAACCTCCTGCAATTAACTGAAGCTCAGCTACTGTTATTAAACTCTTATTGGTTTGGCCTGTTGAACCTAGTGTGGCCTCTTGCAGTTTTATTTGACAGGTATATATCCAAAGGAAATGAAATCAGTATATTGAAGAGATATGTGCACTCCCATGTTAATTGCATCATTATTCACAATAGCCAAGATATGGTATCAACCTAAGTGTCCATCAACAGATGAATAATGAAGAGAATGTGGTATATGTATACAATGGAATACTATTTAGCCTTTAAAAAGAATGAAATCCTGTCATTGCAACAACATGGATCAACCTGGAGGACATTATGCTAAGTTAAATAAGCCACGTAGGAGAACAAATACTGCATGAACTCACTTATATGTGGACTCTAAAAGAGTCAAACTCAGTAGAGAGTATAATGGTGGTTACCAGGAGCTGAGGGGTGGTGACATTGAGGAAATGTTGGTCAATGGGTACAAAATTTCAGTTACAGAGGAGGAATAAGTTCTGAAGATTTATTGTATAGCATGGTGACTATAGTTAATCACAATGTGTTGTGTACTTGACAATTGCCAAGAGAGTGGATTTAAGTGTTCTCACCACAAAAAAAGTGTGTAAGATAATGCATGTGTTAACTAGATTGATTTAGCTATTCCACAATGTATATATACATCAAAACGTCATATTGTACACCACAAATATATAAAAATTTTTATTTGTCAATTGAAAATAATTTTTTTTTTAAAAAAGAGCAGGGCTATTCTCTCCCTTCTTTTGGGTGGAGTATCTATATAATTTATTTGGAATTCTGCTGCAGGAGAGATTTGTCTCTTCTAATTTGTTAGTTTATTCAATCATTTATTTACATCAGTATGAACTCATAGATATTTATTTTGTACTTTAGATTATAATTCAATACTACTTTTTTTTTTTTTTTGCCCAATTTGTTCAGGCTTTGGCCATTGGGAGCTGTTTCTATTGGTTTCTGTGCCCCTTTGGCATACCCCCATCAATATTTTTGTTTGTTTGTATTTAGCACAACCTTATTTTCAAGCACTACAAGATGGTCCAGGCTCATTTTGTATATTTCCTGCTCATTCCTAGAAACTTCTTTTTTTCCTTTATTAGTATTGTTAGTTCTTTATTTTTCTTTAAAAGTATCAGATTTCAGTTTTTATTAATAATCTATTTCTATATATGTTTTCCCTTTTTCATTTATCAGTAATTATTTTTAGGTCTCATTTTCTTTTGCATAATTTTGGTTTTTTTTTTACTTACCACTGGAGTTGAACATAAAGATGAATAGATTTTTACAAATGTGGATATTAATTTCAAATAATTATTGTTGGGTTCAGTTTTAAATGTTGACTTTAAATTTTATTGCATTGTGGTCAAGAATGTGCTCAATATATTAATTCTATGGAATTTTATTGATATTTATATTGTAGTCCTATATTGCTAAATTTTTATAAATGTTTTATATGTATTGAAAAGCATTTTCCATTTACTTTGTGGTTGTTGGAGGTTATATGATCAAAGTTGTTAAGTTTGTTGTTCAAACTTTTATAGGTTTATTAATTTTCTTCTCTGCTCTATCAATTTCAGAGAGTATAGTATTAAAAAATCAAAAAAATCCTATCATTATTGCAGAATAATCAGTTTTACCTTATAACTGTTGGGTGTCTCGGGAATGGGGTAGATGAAGAACTCAAATAAGGACTGCATGGAGAGTAAAACAATAGCCACAGGAGCCTGGAGACTCCGGAGGTTGCAAAGATAACTCCAGACTACAAACAGCTGGGATGGAGCTGGCAGAAACTGGCAGCTGTTCCAGAAAGAACTCCGTCTCCCCAAATTTTCATCCAAACCTTCTATAAAACTCACCACTCTCCCCTTCTTTAGGGTGGATGCTTTTTTCAGCTTCCTCCCACCTGCACCCAGGTGCTCAAAATAAACAGCGTTTGCTACGTCTCAGGCTTGAGTGTCTTCCTCTCAGCTCCAACCAAACAATAACAGTCTTGGTTTTCTGTCTCAGTGCTATACGGTTAGTTGCATAAAGTTCATCACTGAAATATGTTCCCACTGAGTTTTTCTTTTTGATAACCACAAAATGTCCCTCTTTGATTCTACACATACATTTGATATTAATTTTGCTATCCTAGGTTTCTTTTGTTTAAAATTTGTCCTGTTTTACCTTTTCCAGACTCTTAGTGTTCAGCATTATTTTAAAATTGTTTTTTTAAAAAGGATGTTGATAAAGTGAGATGTCAAACCAGGAATCTAGCCATGTGATTACTGTTAGGTCAGAGCCGAGAGGAAGACACGCAAGCCTGGGGCATGGTAAACTGCCGTTTATTTTGGGCACCTGGGTGCAAGTGGGTGGAGGCCGAAAAGGGCGTCCACACCGAGGAGGGGAGAATGGCGAGTTTTATAGAAGGTTTGGATGAAAGTTTAGGGAGGGGGAGTTCTTTCTGGAACAGCCGCCAGTTTCTGCCAGCTCCATCCCAGCCTTTGTAGTTCGGAGTTATCTTTACAACCCCTGGAGCCTCCAGGGACCATTATGTGACTTCTTCATCTACCCCATTCCTTTCCATACATTTTTCAAGTTTCCACCCTGAGTAAGCCCAACAATCACATAAGGTAGGCACTAACAGGATTAGAATATTGCCCAGGTATAAAGCCAGGATCACCAGGATCAGGGGCTTCCTTTGGCATCTAGCTGCCATGAGGAAACCTCTCTGGGCCTGGCATATATTCATCCGAAATTTGGATTTTTGTTGGTGGAAGGTAAGTCACTTTGTTTCTCTGTTGAACCACTTCTGCATATTTGTACTTTTGAGAAAATTATTACCACCAAGTTGTTTATAAGATTCAATTATATAAAAAAAACACTCCAGTAGATTTTTCGCTATGTCCCCTACTTTATCATAACGTGGCTTGTTTGTATTTTTTCTCTTTTCTCTTCCTGCTTATGGGTTTTTCACTTTTAACAGTCTTTCCGAAAAATCAGTTTTGGTTTTCGCCATCATCCCTGTTGGGTGTTATGTTTTCTGTTGCAGTTGTTTTGGCTTATATGTTTGTTTTTCCTTTATATAATTTTTCTTTGATGTTAATTTGCCAAATTTCTTGCCTAGTGTGCTTAATGCACTTATTTTCAAACTTGCTTATTTCTATTTTAGACAAAATAGATATTCTTCTTTTTCTGTCTTATAATTTGTCTAGAATTCTGATATTAACATTTTAATTCCAATTTGGTTTAACTTAATGCTAGCTTGGTGTTTCTTTTGTCATACAATTATTTTCAAGAATTCTGTCTTCTTTTCTTTAGGTTTAGTGTTTCAACTTCCTTGAAGAGACCTTCTAGTACAGTGGGGTTAGGAGCTACTCATACACCCAAATGTGAGAATCAGGAGAGGCGTCAGAGACAGTGACACCCCCACTGAGGAACCTCACAGAGCTGCAGGCTGAGCCAGGACTTGTGTTGGGGCCTGCTCCACTGGGGGATGTTCTTTCTATTTCCTTTGGGCAAAAAATGCAGACTAGAGTAGAGTACCCCTGATGAAACACCAAGCTGGGGAAAGATATCTTATTTGTTCAAAAGTTCAAGTCTGAGTTACTGTTTCACAGATAAACCATAACACTTAAGAAAATAAGGAAAAGAAATTATTCCCTAGCATTTTCAAGTATCTAGAACACATCTAAGAACTTGGGAGTCTGCTGATTATTATATTGATGCCATGAAGACTGAGCACTCTGGTAACCAAAACTCAAACTAAACAACCATGAAATTTTACCCAGATTCTGGTTATCAGCCCTTTATCAGATGTATAGCATTCAAATATTTTCTACCATGGAGTACTACTCAGCCGTAAAAAAAAATGGTGAACTAATACCTCTTGTATTAACCTGGATGGAACTGGAGACCATTCTTCTAAGTGAAGTATCACAAGAATGGAAAAACAAACACCACATGTACTCACCATTACATTGGAACTAATCGGTCAACACTTATGTGCACATATGGAAATAACATTCATCGGAAATCCAGCAGGTGGGAGGCGGGAAGAGGGGATGGATAAATTCACACCTAACGGGTACAATGCACATTATCTGGCTGATGGGCACACTTATAACTTTGACTCAAATGTTACAAAAGAAATTTAGGTAACCAAAACGTTTGTACTCCCATAATATTCTGAAATAAATAAATATATATATATATATAAATTTAAAAAAATTTTCACCCAACCATAGAAGAATTTACAGATTTCAACAAATATACTGCTCATGTGGAATCTCTATGTGCACACCAACCTGGCCTAGCTGAGGTAATGCCACCCAAGGAATGGAAAGCCAGACAGACCTATGATGACATCTTAATTGATGAATATCTTAATTGTTGTTAAGCTGGTAGCCTTTGGGTGGGCAGGGGTGTTTGTTTACTCAGTAGCATAAAAAGAAGAAAGCCATGACCCTGGGGGAATATCATCACTTGTCAAACAGTGAAAAATATCAGATTCCACCACACCTGAATTTTGAAGATTTGGAGAGAAAATATTGGAAGAATCGCCTCTATGATTCACCAATTTATGGTGCTGATGTCAGTGGCTCCCTGTTTGATGAAAATACTAAACAATGGAACCTCGGACACCTGGGAACAATTCAGGACCTATTGGAGCAGGAATGTGGAGTTGTCATCAAAGGCGTGAATACACCCTACCTGTACTTTGGCATGTGAAAGACCACCTTTGCTTGGCACACGGAGGACATGGACCTTTACAGCATCAACTACCTGCACTTCAGGGAGCCCAAAACTTGGTACGTGGTGCCCTCAGAACATAGCCAGCGCCTGGAACGCCTGGCCCGGGTGCTTTTCCCGGGCAGTTCCCGGGACCGTGAGGCCTTCCTGAGGCACAAGGTGGCTCTCATCTCGCCCACTGTCCTCAAGGAGAACGGGATTCCCTTCAGTCACATGACTCAGGAGGCTGGAGTGTTCATGGTGACGTTTCCCTACGGCTACCACGCTGGCTTCAACCATGTCTTCAACTGCGCAGAGGCCATCAATTTTGCAACCCTGCAATGGATCGATTATGGCAAAGTGGCTTCGCAGTGCAGCTGTGGGGAGGTCAGGGTGACCTTTTCCACGGATGCCTTCGTGCGCATCCTGCAACCTGAGCACTATGAGCTGTGGAAACATGGGCAGGACCGGGTGGTTGTGGACCACAGAGAGCCCTGCATGTGGGCATCCAGCAGCTGACCGCCTGGAGGGAGGGCCAAGCACCCAGGAGAGCGGGGCTGGGCCTGAGCCACCTCACAGGTCGCCAAGCCCAGAGCTCCAGTTGGCCTGTGGCCGGGGGCATCCTCATGCACTCTCTGACCCCACGTCCCTCAGCTGCCGGAGGGGCTGCTCCCATTGTGGGGCCAACACTGCCAGCAACTCCCAGACTCCCTGCTGGGGCTTGTTGCCAACATGGATTCCACCCACCCTAGATCTCCATCCCCCAGCTGGCACATGTGACCATGGTTGTGGTTGTCCTCAGGAATTGGGGCTTCAGGAGCCAACCCTCCTGCTTTAGGCTGAGAGGAGCCTCTTGCGGAGCACAGCACACTCAGCTGTGGGCACTGAGCCTCATCGCCTGTCTGCTAATGGAGCTTTGATGCACAAGCCTACACCTTTGAGCCCTGGGCTCCTGCATCCTGCCAAGGCATCTGGCTGCCACTGTGCCCCAGATCTTCAACCCTTGGGGCCCCCACTGGATCCTGATAATCAGATGCACCCTGGTCCCTGTCTGCTCTCCCTGGACAGCATTACCCTGGATCTGCCTGACATTGTCCCCCTGACTCCTCTCAATGTCATTGTGCCTTTGAAAAAGTTCTCCAGGGATGCTGCTCAGGACTGCCCAGCCCCTGTGAACCTGGCTGAGGCTGTAGCAATGGACCACTCCTATGCCTCTAGAATCCTGGCCCCAACTGAGGTTGCCAGAATCTCCTGGGGCTAAAGCTCAATGGAGCTGCACCTCTGAATTTGGAGATATTTGCCACCAATGAATGACCTTAATCCTCTGAACACATGGCTATTAAATATGTTGCCAAATATGGCTGTGCCTCTGACCCTTAACCCTGGGAACCAGTACCAGTACAAGCCAAGTAGCAATTCTGGCCTGGGCCTGTCCCTGTTGGAGACCCTTTTACCTTCAAGCACTGATACATTTCCAAGGCTGCCAGATGCTTTCATCTACTATGACAACCAGGGCTCCCAGTGGCACTAAAGTAGACCTCCTCACCCCATAGGCTGCCATAGGATGATGTATCTCTCAGACTGTCACCCTGTTCCTGACCATTGATGTGCCTGGCTTGTTTCTGATGTCCTCCTAGTGATAACTCCCATGTGGTGGTATGCCTCTAGCCCCCACAATAATTTGGGCCAACATCAGAGGGTGCTGAGAATCTGAGTCCCTTAATTCATCCCCAAGTTGCATCTGGGCCTCTGAATCACTGAGGCTTTCCCTGGACATTGCTACAGCCCCAGGGAGGCCCAGGGCTCCTCACTGTCCTGCAACTGTGACGTGCCCTACTTCCCAGGCCAGCACCAACCTCTGCTCAAGCAGAAACTAGACCTTTTGACCAGTTGAGTCTGTCAGCCTTGAGTCTCTGGCCTCAGAGATGTTTTGTAATTTTATTGATATTTATTAATTTTGTTATTCATAGTATGTACCTAAAACAAAGTTACTCAGAAAAATTGAAAAATAAAACAATGGGCAAAACTGTACCAAGGAAAATACAAACAGAAGAAAACAGGAGTCATAGATCTTTCAGAAAAAGAAATGGAGACTAAAGGTACATAGAAGGGCTCTTTATAATGTGAAAGGCTAAATTTCACAATGTTAATACAGCTTTCATGAATATCCATGCAACTTTTTCTTTCATTTAATTTTTAATATTTTTTATTGTGGTACTCTGTATGTGTGTGTATATATATATCATATAATTTACCATTTTTACCATTATTAAGTGTATAGTGACTTTAAGGACAGTTCCATTGTTGTACAACCATCACCTCCATCTATCATCATCATAAACTGTAACTCCACCCATTAAACAGTAACTCCTCATTACACCCTGCCCCCAGCTGCTGCTCTACATTATTCTACTTTATTTCTCTAATAATTTCACTATTTTAGGTACCTCACATAAGTGGAACGATTATTTGCCCTTTTGTGCCTGGCTTGTTTCATTTAGTGTAATGTCTTCAAGGTTCATCCATGTTGTAGCATGTCATAATTTCCTTCCTTTACAAGAATGAATAATATTCCATTCTATGTATTACCATATTTTGTTTATGCTTTCATCCCCTAATGAACATTTGGGCTGCTTCCATTTTTCAACCATTGTAAATAATGTTGCTATGAACACTGGTATACAGTGTACTGGTATACAGGAACTCTTTGTGAGTTCCTGCTTAAAACCATTTTAATCACCTTTTAGATTAGGTTCTGTATTCTTCATTGAACATCATTTATATCCCTTTCCATCTGCCTTGACTGGAGGTCTAATTAAATAGTTGCAATAGATTAATTTTTAATGTAATTATCTCTTAATTTCAAAAATCATGATTAAATTAAATTTAAGTTAGATTAAACTTTTAGATTAAAAAGCTTATTTATCACTTCCCCTGAACTTTGAGGAACTATTGAAAGCTACATCTCTTCTACCCCTTTACCAAACCCTATTAACATTTCAGGGAATTCATGGATCTCTTCAGTTTTATCCTAGGTCCCAGCTTTAGGCGTCTAGAGTTTCAATATTCCCTTATCATGGATGTCTCTGAGGCTTTGAAACAGCATTTTCATTCTTGTCTTCATCAGAAGAGGCTGGGTAGAGGTCTGCACAAGGTCTTCTTGTTCCTCCTTGTGGTCACTCTGGGCACCATGTGGCTCCATGGGAAGCTGCTGGGTGTGGTGGCCCGGAGGCTAGGTGGAGCCAGGAAGCTCTTCCCAAGCTCACAGTGAGCAACTTACATGCCCTGAGGCTCACAGGACCCTTTTACCCAGTGCAGGACAGGTAGCCCAAGGCTCCCATGCTTCTGTAAGAGTGAGCATGGCTGGGCAGTGGGTGCTCCTTCTAGATGGCTTCCTTCTTCCTGGCGTTCTCCTCTTGACCGCCACCAAAATCCCAACTGTGTCCACATAGTGTGAGTGCTTGCCCAGAGAGTGCAGAGACACTTGTGTCCCGGGCACCTGTGCTGGCCTCAGGCAGTCATTGGACAGAGGGTCATCCAGGTAGTTTTCCACAATGCTGGGCTTGTGTCTCCAGGTGGGAGTAGGGAGGGGTGGGTGTGAGCTGTGCGGCCCGGGGGGAGTCTACCAGACAGGCTGAGAAGCAAGTTCTGGTGAAGTATCATTTCCTTCTCTTTTCCTCCTCAGGACAGGTTCTCCCTGGTGCAGGGTTGGGGCCAGAAGTTTGAGATCCATCCCAGAACCCATGCAAGTTTGATAAAGGATAAATCATAGTAGGTAGAAGACAAGTTGAAGTAATACTTTAAAAATAGGAGAACTTAAGTCAATTTATCTTGTCCAAGAAATAAAAAAATGGAAAAACATAAGTACATAGAAAAAAAGCAAAATTAACAGTAACATAGAATGTATGTACCTAATAATAGGGAATACTCCCTTTTTTCAAGTGCCAACGAATCAATTACAAAATTTGACAACATATTAGGGTGAAAAGAAAACATCAGTAAATTATAAAATCAGAATAAGAAAAAAACATTTTCAATTACTATGTAATTAAACTAGAAATCGATTTTTAAAATCAGAAAATGTAGAGATCCTTCTTCCTGAATGGTTAGATTCTCTATTGAACAACCTTTAGATTAGAGGGAAACCCAAGCTAAAATAGCCAAATTCCCAGCAAATAGAATAAATATTTGTTAAGAGGATGAATTTGAGTCAGACAACCACATTTTGAATCCCAGCTTCACCTTTTACCAGCTTGTGTGACCTTGAAAAATTACTTAACTTCCTGATGACTCAGTTTTCTCAACTGTCAAATGGGGATAGTAATGGTACCTGTCTCCTATAGTCGGGAGGAGGGTTCTGAGTGAATATTTGGAAAGTGCTAAGATCAATGCCTGGGACACAATGAGCATTGTTGGGGTATTTTTAGATTTAAAAATTAACAAAATACATATGGAAATATATGAGATTCAGTTAAATTAGTACTGAGGAAAATTTGGAGCCTTAAATATGTTTTCAACCAAATTAAAAAAATGAAGTTAAGTGGATTAAGCTTCTGACTCAAAAGGATAGGAAAAAATAAAATGAAGGAAAATAGTTTGAAGGAATGAATACAGATACCTATATGCAGAAATTAATGAATTAGAAAACCTGTAAAATAATATAAGTAATAAATCAAAAAGCTCAAATAATGTATATTTTTTCTAGGAAAAATTAATTTACTAAAACTAATTTTGGAAGAGATAGATAATCTAAGACATAAATTTCTCTGTTAGAAATACATATAGAAAGATGTCAAAAGATTTACCTCTTCAAAAATCACTAAGACCAGACAATTTCATAGGGGAACTGTGTGAAATTTTAAAAAGCAGATATTTCCAAATCTGCTTAGGGATTGGAAAAGAAGAAAAAATTCTAAGTTTTAAAGTACAACATTGATAGAAGAATCTGACATTTTGTGTAATGGAAGAAAATTATAGACAACACTTATTTAAATATTGGCTGAGAGAATCTAAATACATGAAAAGAATAAGATACAATGACTAAATGGGGTTTAGTACAGTAATGCAATGATAATTTAAATAAGTAAATCTATCAATAATTCTTATCATATTAGTAGATCCAAGAAGAAAAGTTATAAGATCATTTTTCATAGGTGTTATTAAGCATTTGAAAAAATTCAATATTTAGTCTTGTTCTAAACACACACTCACGTAGGAGTTCATGAATACTTCCTTGAACTGAAAACATTTTCTCTCTGTATCTACTTAGGTATTTTAGCCCCAAACCAGCATTTTAATTAAAGGGAAAATATTTAAGGCACTTCTGCCAGTTATTTAAAAAAGACTTAGAGGTATTATTGATAGAGAAAAATAGAGTTATAAGTAACGGAAGGGAAGAGACCAAATTTACTTTGTGGTTTTTGCAGTTGATATGACTGAATACCTGGAAAACCCAATCGGGGGCTCGACCTTCTTTTTTCTTTGTTCTCTGACTCTTCAACCTAGCGGGACTTCTTTGCTGCCCAGAGTTTACTTCTATGAACTCTTCAGGAAAACAGTCCATGGCATTTCTGCAGCGAGGAGGCAGACATTCACTCTCCTAAGTCCAGGGGGCGGGGAAGGGGATCCAGCAGAACTCGAGCAGAACTTTTTTCTGTCATTCAAAATAAAAGGAAAGAAAGAAACAAGGCCAAACAATTGAGGATTCTCAATTAGGTAAAATATTGTTGGGTGCTATTGATGCAGACTGAAAGGGTAGTTGGTGTTAGGATTCTTAAAATCAGGGTTTTAGGAGAGGTGAGTTCACAGGGGTGACTCAGCTGGGGTGGAGAAAAAGATTACTAAGAAGAGGTGAAAGGCCTGAGGGCTCAGCTTGCTGACCAATGTAATCAGACTCTCTTGAGACCTTTCACGTGTTTGTTCTTCCTGTCCAGGCTCATCCACACCTGGACTCACACCTGCCCAGTCCACAATTTCTGCCTTCTCAGAACTTCAGTATTATCACTCCTCTTGTTCTTAAGCACATGACTTTGATCCCTATGCACTGATGAAGTGTCTTTATTATTTCAGATTTCTTTCCTTCAAACTTCTCTAACACTCTATCTATAATACTTTCTCAGCACATACAACATGCCAGGAACCAATCTAAGTCTTTGCAAAATCACTCTCTCATTTCACGCACAAAATCAACTGAGGAGGTAGATACTATTATTTGTCACACTTATATAGAAGAAGGATCAGAAGTGTGGAAAAGTTGAATCAAATCCTCAAGATCAAGGCTTAGCAAATGTTGGGTTCAATATTCAAATCTAATTTAGCAATCAGTGCTGTGCATGTCCTAGCTTCCTGATACAAATAAACATCTTTTCGGCAACGTTTAAGTTTCCATTCATTTTTGTATTGTGCATTGAAACTAACTTGATACCTGAAACATTGTAGTCACTGAACTCATGCTTATTTGAATAAATGATTAAGTGAAATCGTCTGCCTAGAGCTTGTCAACTGTCTCCCTCCTGACAAAAAATATGTCTGGATCCTCAGTTTTCAACCTTTTTCCTGCTTTTAATTTTATGTTTAATTATATATGGAATACACAGTCAGGAGCCAGGGGGTTGGATTAAGAGACGGCTAATTGATTTAAAGCATTATTAGCCTTTAAGCCCATTCTATTCCCTTCCTTTGGAGGATGACTCCAGAGAGAACAGTATCCTTTGGGGGTTGGGATTGTCTAATTTGAAACTAGGATTTCACATTAATGAAAAATTGGGCTATATATTATTCAACATTTTTTTCCTTCTTAAAAGTTGAAATTGATTAGGAAGTGAGAACTTTCTCTGTTAAAAGTTTAAAGCATTTGGTTTTAAGTTGTGGGAACATTTTTTACTTTTACATTGGAAATTATGACAGATGGAGTTTGCATTTTTCTAGATTAATACATATATATGTTATATAAATATTGTCTCTTGGGTGATAGCTAGTTTTGGTGTATTTCCATGTTTAAAGTTTTAGGCAAAACTTTTCAGAGTTTTCAGGCAAATTATTTCCATTATATGGGAAACTGAAGAAGTACCCACAATTAAGATGAGTGACTTTGGAGGATATTAAGAAATTGGATAGGGATGGTGCTGATTGAATTTGATTTTTGATGCAATATGTAGGAGCAGGCCATCGATCCATGCTGCTTCATTTGGACGTTGAAAAGGGGGAAATACCATTTCTGGATATTGTATATGTTCATGTGAATTCAGGATTTCATATTAATGGAAAACTGCTTGTTTGTCTTCCCACCCTTGATTCTTATTTTTAAAACAATATATGAAAGAATTTAAGGCAAGTACTTATAACACTTTTTACATTTGAAAAGGAGTTTAAGAGTTTAAAATCTTTACTTTTCATCTTGGTGACTTTTAATTATGTTTGCTTTATTTGATTAGATTTTAACAAGGGGCTAGATGATATTACCACTTGAGGCTAATGGGGCATGTATAGGTTTTTGTATATTTTCATGTTCAGGTTTCAAAGAAATACTTTCACTCAAAATCGTTTCCTTTAGTGAGAGAGCACACAGGTTTAGTAGCAATGGGAAAGAAACATTTTGTGGTCAGTGATTGATTAGGTGACTATGGGATTATATTGGTGTCTGAATAGAGTTGTTCTTTCTACCACATATATCGTCACTAATTTTTCTGACCAAACTAACAGTAACAAAACATCCCATTTCCTTTGAGAAGACATGGCTGAATCCAGCATTCAATACCTGAATGAATGGGCCAGCTGGGAGACAGTTTAAAACTGTAGCTGCTTAAAGAGTTAAAGGTGGAATTGGTGGTGGTCAGGGACAGATATGCATCCACATTTTGTTGGTGTTGTAGTAATACTTACATTTTGTATTATAGTGTTTTCATTTATATCAGCAGCAATTGCAGCTATACGGTATCCAGAACAGATTCTGGGACTTAGAAGTTTGATGCTTATTAATTTAGAACCATAGCATTTGAAGAAAGGGGCACCCTGATTCTCAGTTCTACTACCATGACATTTCATCTAGTCATAAAAATATTTAAATATTTTACAAATATAATGCTTACGTGGAACCAAAGATACACAGAGCAGGTCTGGCTAAGAAATTAATCACACACACAAACAGGATGTCCATGGCCTTGTAGTAGCCATTTCTGTCCAAAAGTTGGCAAGGGGGAGAAGACTTGTGTTTGCTGAATACTTGAAAAGAAAAAGTCCCGGTGGAGGGGTAGCATCACTAGTTTTTGGAAAAGCTAAAGGTATCAGACCAAGTCATAACTGGAAGTGGAAGATTTGGAGCAAAAATATTTGAAGACCTGGTTACGAATATGACCAAATTATGGAGTTAAAATCAGTGTGTCCCTCTATGACAAAAACTATGAATCCTTGGAACAGTTCAACAACTGTGTCACGGAATGTGCAGTTTCCATCAAAGTCCTGACCAGGGAACTATTCCCAGGCAGTTCCTGGGCCTGTGAGGCCTTTCTGAGGCACAAGGTGGCTCTCGTTTGGCCCACTGTCCTCAAGGACAACGGGATTCCCTTTGGTTTTATGAATCAGGAGGCTGGAGAGCATGCTGACGTTTCCCTGTGGTGACATTTCCCACTGGCTTCAATCATGGCTTCAAGGGCACGGGACCATCAATTTCTTGACCCAGGGACAGATTGATTACAGCAGAGTGGTCTGGCAATACAGCTTGGGGGGAGGCCAGGGTGACCTTTTCCATGGACACGTTCAGGCATATCCTGCAGCCTGAGCGCTAACAGCTGTGGAAACTCAAGCATGACAGCAGGGTTGTGGACCCCTCAGAGCCCAGAGCACAGGCCAGCCAGAAGCTGACCACCTAGAGGGTGGTCCAAGCACCTAGGAGAGCCACTCTGGGTCTGAGGCACCTCCTGTGACACCAGGCGTACGTCTCTCTCAGCCTGTGGCTATGGGCGGAGAGACCTACTGCACGTCCCTGTGATTTGGGTGTTTGTGTGACCCAAGCAGCCTGTGGTGCTGCAGCCAAGCCCCGGGCCCCAGCCTGGCCCTGCTGCCCACCCTGGATAATCCTCCCTGGTTCTGCACCCCGCAACTGGCAGACATGGTCATGATCACTGTCCTCAGGACCTGGGGGCTCAGGAGTTTTACCTTGTAACTCTCAGTCTTGGCTTTGTATATGTCAGTGCTATGTGGTTAGGTGCATAAAGTTCATCACTGTATTATTTCCATAGTGAATTTTTCATTTCAATAGCAATAAACATGTCCTTTTTGATTCTAAAAATACATTTGATCTTAATATTGCTGCCCTGTGTTTCTTTTGTTTAATATTTATCTGGATTGTATTTTCCCATTCCTTGATTTTTAACCACTTAGGTTTTTTTTTTAAGATTGGCTAAAATTTTTAAATAAAAGGGAGGGGCATGGATAGACTGAGATGTCAAACCAGAAAATGAGACTTGTGGGTGGGTGGGTACTGATTGGGTGGGGACTAATTGGATTAGAATGCTGTGCAGGTATAAAGCCAGGGTCTTTGGGTCCTCCACCTTCATTTGGAGTCTAGCTACCAAGAGGAAACCTCTCTGGGTCGTAGAGTATTTTAATCTGGAATTGGGATATTGCTGGTGAAAGGTAGGTTGCTTTATTTCTCTGTTGGACCATATTTGGATATCTGTACTTTTGAGAAATTTATTACCACCACATTGCTGATAAGAATCCATTGCACTTAAAAAAAAAACCCTACTAGATTATTAGCTGTATCCTCTATTTTATCATGATATGGTTTATTTGTATTTTCTCTCTTCTGTTCATGCCTGTGGTTTTTCACTTCTAACTCTTCAAAGAATCAGTTTTTGGTTTTTGTCATCAGCCCTATTGGGTGTTCTGTTTACTTTTGTAATTGTTTCTGCTTACGTATTTATTTTCTTGTCTTTAATGTTTCTTTCATGTTAATCCATCCAGTTTCTTGAGTTCAGTACTTAACTCATTCAAACTTGCTTTTTTTCCCTCTTTTATTTCAATTAGATGCTTCTCTTTTTCTGCTTTATGATTTGACCTTACATCCTGATATTAACAGACCATACCAATTCTGATTAGTTTAACACTATCCGAGTATTTCTTTTGCTATCCACTAATATTAAAATATTCTGTATTTTTCTTGTTTAGGTTTAGTGTTTGAACTTCCTCGAAGAGACCTTCCAGTCCAGTGGGGTTAGGTTTCAGTTTGCACCCAAACCTGGGGATCAGGAGGGGCTTCAGAGATAGTGACACCACCAACTGAGGAACCGAATGGAGCTTCAGGCAGAGGCAGGACTTGTGTTGAGGTGCATGCTCCTCTGGGAGATATTCTATTTCATTTTCACAAAAAATACTGACTAGAGAGGAGTCCCCTTGGGAGTCTGCTGCTTATTATATTGTAGCCATGAAGTCTAAGCACTCTGGTACCCAGAACCCAACTTATACAATCATGACATTTTACCCAACCATGGAAGAATTTACAGATTTCAACAAGTATATTGCTTATATGGAATCCCAAGGCGCACACCAAGCTGGCCTAGCCAAGGTAATTCCACCCAAGGAATGGAAAGCCAGACAGACCTATGATGACATCAGTGACATCTTAATAGCCACTCCCCTCCAGCAGGTGGCCTCTGGGCAGGCAGGGGTATTTACTCAATACCATAAAAAGAAGAAAGCCATGACCCTGGGGGAGTATCGCCACTTGTCAAACAGTGAAAAATATCGGACTCCACCACACCTGAATTTTGAAGATTTGGAGAGAAAATATTGGAAGAATCGCCTCTATGATTCACCAATTTATGGTGCTGATGTCAGTGGCTCCCTGTTTGATGAAAACACTAAACAATGGAACCTCAGGCACCTGGGAACAATTCTGGACCTGCTGGAGCAGGAATGTGGAGTTGTCATAGAAGGTGTCAACACACCCTACCTGTACTTTGGGATGTGGAAGACCACCTTTGCTTGGCACACGGAGGACATGGACCTTTACAGCATCAACTACCTGCACTTCGGGGAGCCCAAAACTTGGTACGCGGTGCCCCCAGAACACGGCCAGCGCCTGGAACGCCTGGCCCGGGTGCTTTTCCCGGGCAGTTCCCGGGGCTGTGAGGCCTTCCTGAGGCACAAGGTGGCTCTCATCTCGCCCACTGTCCTCAAGGAGAACGGGATTCCCTTCAGTCGCATGACTCAAGAGGCTGGAGAGTTCATGGTGACGTTTCCCTACGGCTACCACGCTGGCTTCAACCATGGCTTCAACTGCGCGGAGGCCATCAATTTCGCGACCCCGCGATGGATCGATTATGGCAAAGTGGCTTCGCAGTGCAGCTGCGGGGAGGCCAGGGTGACCTTTTCCATGGACTCTTTCGTGCGCATCTTGCAACCTGAGCGCTATGAGCCGTGGAAACGCGGACAGGACCAGGCGGTTTTGGACGTGGTGAGGCCCAGGCCAGCCGGCAGCGAGGAGCTGCCCACCCGGAGGGAGGTCCCAGCGCCCAGGAGAGCTGCGCAGGGCCGGAGACACTCCTGCCGTCGCCGAGCCCCACGTTCCAGTTGGTCTGTGGTCCCGGGCGCTCTTGTGGGGTCTCCGACCCCACATCCTTCAGTGGTCCAAGGGGCTTCTCCCCATTGCGGGGCCGTTGCCACCCGCAGCTTCCAAGAGCCCGCCCAGGTCCTGTCGTTGACCCTGGTTCCATCCACCCTAGATAACCTTTCCTCAGCTAGCACACGTGGCCGTGGCTGTGGCCGTGGTCGTGGTCGTCCTCCTCGGGAACTGGGGCTTCAGGAGCCGACCCTCCTGCCTCAGGCCAAGAGGAGTCTCTTGCGGGGCACCGCACACTCAGCTGTGGGCACTGAGCCTCATCCCCCATCTGCTAATGGAGCTTTGATGCACAAGCCTGCACCTTTGAGCCCTGGGCTCCTGCATCCCTCCAGGGCATCTGGCTGCTGCTGTGCCCCAGATCTTCAACCCTTGGGGCCCCCACTGGATCCTGATAATCAGATGCACCCTGGTCCCTGCCTGCTCTCCCTGGACAGCATTACCCTGGATCTGCCTGACATTGTCCCCCTGACTCCTCTCAATGTCATTGTGCCTTTGAAAAAGTTCTCCAGGGATGCTGCTCAGGACTGCCCAGCCCCTGTGAACCTGGCTGAGGCTGTAGCAATGGACCACTCCTATGCCTCTAGAATCCTGGCCCCAACTGAGGTTGCCAGAATCTCCTGGGGCTAAAGCTCAATGGAGCTGTACCTCTGAATTTGGAGATATTTGCCACCAATGAATGATCTGAATCCTCTGAACCCATGGCTATTGAATGTTGCCAAATATGGCTATGCCTCTGACCCTTAACCCAGGAACCACAGAAGGTCTCAGCCAAGGGAGAATTCTGGCCTGAACCTGTCCCTGTGGGAGACCCTTTTATCTCAAAGAACTGACACATTCCAAGGCTACCAGATGCTTTTTCCTGCTATGACAATCAGGACTACCAGTGGCCACTGAAGTGGACCTCCCTACCTCTCAGGTTGCCATAGGATGCTGGAGTATCTCTCAGACTCTCAGCCCACTCCTGGCCATTAATGTGCCTGTAGCCACTACCATGACTGAAATCCCATGGGCAGGGCTTGTTTTGGATGACCTCCCTGTGATAATTCCCCTGTAATGGTATGCCTCTAGCCCCCACAGTAGTTTGGGCCAACATGGGATGATGCTGAGAATCTGAGTCCCTTAATTCTTCCCTAAGTTTCATCTGGGCCCCTGAGTCACTGACCCTGGCTCCCCCTGGACATGGCTATAGTCCCAATGAGGCCCACAGCTCCTCACTGTCCTGCTGTCCTGAAACTGTGCCCTACCTCCCAGGCCACCACCAACCTCTGCTCAAGCAGAAACTCAACCTTTAGACCAATTGAGTCTGTCAGCCTTGAGTCTGGCCTCAGAAATGTTTTGTAACTTCATTAATGTTTATTGAATTTATTATTCCCAGTGTATATCTGCAAAGCAATGAAAAATAAAACCATTAAAACATGTTTTTAATCAGAATTACTTATATAAAGGAATTATATCTAAAGTACAGTGTTTCCAAAGGCTAAAGATAAAAGAATGGGCAAAACTATGCCAAGGAAAATGCAAACAATAAGGAAACAAGAGTCCTAAATACTAATATCATCCAAACTAGAATTGAGACCAAAGTACATAGAAGAGGTCTTTATACTGCTACAGACTAAATTCCTAATGAAAATATAGCAGTAATGAATATTCATACAAGTTTTATAATATCAATTATAATACATTAAAGATAAGCTAGAAGAAACACATTAAAAATGGGGCAACTTAATTAAACTTTCCTGGTCCAAGACCCAAAAAATAGACATACATAATGATACAGAAAACTTGAACTGCATTAACAGTAAGGTAGAACTTATATACCTGGTAATAGAGAATACTCCCCTTTTTCAAGTGCCAATGGATCATTCCCAAAATTAGCAATATTTTAGAGTGAAAAGAAAATATCAATTACTTATAAGAGCAAAAAAAATCAAACATTCTTAATTACCATGCAATAAGACTAGAAATTAATTTTAAAAGTCAGAAAATGTTTTGTTCCATTTTCCCGGAAAGGTAAAAATTCTCTATTGAAGGACCTCTAGATTAGAGGGAAACATAAGCCAAAGTAACCAAATTCCTAGTAAATGGAAACAATTGTTTATATGATGAACTCTTCAACCATGCAGCCTGATTTTGAATCCCAGCTTCATCTATTACCACCTTGTGTGACCTTGAAAACTTCATGTCTCAGTTTCTCAGCTTAAAATGGGGATAGCACTGACCTCATGTGGTTGGCTGGACAGTTCCATGAGTTATGTTTGTGTTCTAAAGGATGGTGCTGATTGAATTCTATTTTTGATGGAAAATATGGAACCAGACCATAAATCCAGTATGCTTCATTTTGAGGTTGAAGAGAAAGGGGAAAACGTATTTCTGGCTCTTGGAATAGGTTCATGTGGAATCAGAATTTCATCTTAATGGAAAATTGTCTATTTATCCCCCATCCTTATTTCTTGTTTATAAATAAATATGTAAAAGAAATTAAGGTGAGAACTTTTAACATTTGTAATGGAGTTTAAAATTTTAAAGTCTTTGCTTTTTATTTTGGTGATTTTTAATTTTTTGAAAATTTTATTTTATTACATTTTAATATGAGGCAAGAGGAAATTACCATTTCAGACTATAGGGGTATGCATGGTTTTTTAATAAAATATTTTCATCTTCAGGTTTCAAAGAAATATTTCTACTCTAGTTTCCCTTAGTGAGATGTTAACAAACTGAGGTTTACTAGCAATGGGAACATAACAATTTGGAGTCCATTATCTGGTAATGATGGGATTACATCGGGGCTGACTGAATAAAATTATTCTTTCAATCATGTCTGTCTTCACTAATATTTTCGACTGAATTATCAATTTAAAAATCCCATTTCCTTTGAGCAGAAATGGCTGAATCCAGCATTCAGTACCTAAATGAACTGGGCAGATGGAAGATAGTTCATACTCTCAGTTGCTTAAACTACTTCAAGTTGGAATTAGTGGTGGTCTGTGACAGATATGCATCCCGTCTTTTGTTGTTATAGTAGTTAATAGTTATGTTTTGTATGATATTGTTTTCATATACTTCTCCAGCAACTTCCCCTATATCCAGAACTGACCCTGGGACTCAGGAGTTTGATGCCTATTAATTCAAAACAATAGCATCTGTGGAATGTGGCATCCATAATATAAGTTTTACAATAATGACATTTCTTCTGGTCATAAAAAAATTTAAATAATTTGCAAATAAAAATCCACCTGGAATCCAAAGACACACACAGAGCAGGCCTAAGAAATGGAAACTCAGGATGTCCATGGCAGGGTAATAGCCACTCCTTTCCAGCAGGTGGCGAAGGGAGGGGCGGTGTATTTATTAAATACCTGGGTGGAAGAGGCCCGGGAGATGGAGGAGCATCACCAGTTTTGGGTGGAAACAGTATTAGACCCAGGCATAGCTGGAGTTTAAAGATTTAGAGTGAAAATACTTGTAGACTATCTTATACATGCGACCAAAATATGGTGTTAAAATCAGGGGCTCCTTATATGTTAAAAACATTGAAACCTGGGAACAATTTTGGACCTGTTGAAGAAATTGGGAGTTGTCATTGAGTGTCAACGCATCCTACCTGTACTCTGGCATGTGTAAGACCACCTTCACTTGGCACATGGAGAACATAGACCCATGCAGAAGAATGACATGACCTGTTTAGTATGTTATTAGAACTACCATCTAACCAACTGAACTAACCAGCCTCACCATTTTGTTTCATAATGATCACTATGAGGGCTGAGTACAGAGTGGCTCTGCTTCAAAACCCCAGAACAGTGGTTCTCAAACTTAAATGTACATTTGAATCATGTGGGGATTATGCTAAAATGCAGATTCTAATTCAGTAAGTTTGGTCTGGGACCTGAGATACTGCATGTTTGATAAAATCTCAGGTGTTGTCAATGCTGCTGGTCACAGACCATTCTTAGAGTAGCAAGGATATAGAAGACTCCATTGTGGTTCTCCCATAGGGGCTTGACATAGTATCCACCAGTGGTTCTCCAAGTGTGGTTCCCTTCTCTGCAGCAGCAGAATTACCTGGGAACTTGTTAAGAAAAGCCAATTCTAGGGCCTTTCCTCCCAGACCTATTGAATTAGACATTGTAGGATAGGACCCAGCAATCTGTTTTAACAAGCTCTCCAGGTGATTCTAATGCAGAGCAAAGTTTGGGAACCACTGATTTCTATAGGTTGGTGGTTCTCAACCAATTAAATCAGTATATCTGGAAGTAGAACCTAAACATCAGTACTATTTTTTAGAAAATGTTCCCAGGTGCAATGGAATCATTGATTCCAGTGTGCAGTCAAGAGCAACCTAATCTGTCACAGATGCTTAAACACAATTGGGTCAGCTGGATTTTAAGGGACATGTTGCAAAGCTGCTTTTACTACAGTCTTGACCTGGTAGAAAGTTTTTTTTTTTGTTTTTTTTTTTTGCTTTGGGCCCAACACAGAACAGGCAGGCTTTGGTTTACCTGGTAAATGGTATGTGCTGCCTCCAAATTCCAAAGAGGCCCATGAAACTCTGTGCCTCTTTCTTAGTATTTGAAGCCTCAGGGTTCATCAATTTATCCTTCACTTTGAAGGAGATACCCCAATGTAGCCCAGACACCAGGATTAAAGGAACTTCATTGATTTAGCAAGAACTTATATTCCAATCATATTTCTCTTTCATCTCTTGGTATATATGTGTGTTACCAAGAATTTGCTACTTTCTATTCTGTTGGTCCTATCATAATGATATTATCAATAAAATAACCCAGTGTCCTATGTGATGGTGTGTTGGTAAAGATCCCAGCTGACTAGATACTAGCTCAGAGCCATAAAAAATAAACTTGATGTTAGATGGTTAAGCAGTTTTATCATCCTTTCTAGGTTTATTGTTGTTCTCTATGTATTAGGATAAAGAAACAACCATTGCCCAATCAATAGGTTCATCCAGATGTAAACTGTCCAGTGGTCTCCAGGAGCAGAGCATTGTTGTGGTGAAAAAGGCAGGTTTAGCATCAAGCAGGCCTGGGTTTTAGTCCTAGCTCTGTCACTCACTGCAAGTTATGGGGACTTGAGCAAATTAATTTATTCTCTCTGAGCCTCAGATTCTTCATCTGTAAAATGGGAATAATTTGCCTACTTCATAGATTGCTATAAGGAACATATTTGTTAATCTATGCAAATCATCATTTAACAGTGCCTACCATGTATTAAAGGCTTAATTAACAGTACTTATCATTTTATCTTGATTTGGTCTCTTTGGAGACCACCTGAGAATATGGGTTCTGCATGGTCTTTGGAAAAGTCTGGGTCAGGATGAGGGAGAGTTTAGGTAAGCAACCTTAGGAGAATAAAAATAGAGGAGCAAGTTCAGAGAGGATTGTCTTAGTCTGTTTTCTGTTGCTTATAACTGAATACCTGAAAGTGGGTAATTTATAAAGAAAAGGAGTTCATTTCTTATAGTTATAAAGGCTGAGTCCCATGTCAAGGGGCTGCATCTTGTGAGGGCCTTTTGCTAGTGGGGATGCTGCAGAGTCCTGGGGCAGCCCACGGCATCACATGGAGAGGGGGCTGAGTGTGCTAGCTCAGGTCTCTCTTCCTCATTTCATAAAGTCCTCCCGTCAGTAAACCAGTGGGCCTAGCCCAAGATATCCCTCTAATCCATTAATCCATGAATGGATTAATTCATTCATGAAGGCAGAGCCCTCAGGACACAATCACTTCTTAAAGGCCCCACCTCTCAATACTGCCACCTTGAGGATTACATTTCAACATGAGTTTTGGAGGGGACAAACATTCAAACCATAGCAAGGACCTAAAATTACCATCTGGGAAGGGAGTCAGAAATTAGTCCAATTAAGACATTAAGACAAGAACTTTGTAAGGTACCAAAATTGTGTGTGTGTGTGTGTGTGTGTGTTTGTGTGTGTGTATTGACTTTTGATTCTCTGCAACAATAAAAGTGAAGCCTTTGTTCTCTCCTTGGAGTAACAAGAGCAATAGGGAAGTGGGGAGATTTTATCTCCTGCTCCAGCCAGGATGGAGATAGAAGAGTAGGATGGGTGAAGCTAGGAAGAGGCAAGGAGGAGGGGCCGAGTCCTGGGGGTGCACCGCAGAGAAGAAAGGAGATTGGGGAAGCCTGCTTGGGTCTAGAGGGGTCTGGGGAACTTCCATATAACAAAGGCTCTGGCTATTCCCCACTGAGTGCTGGTGAGGGATAGCTTTCCCTTAACCACATAACCAGAACTATGGAGTATCAACACTAAAAAGCCAAACTATGTAAAATAATTTAAAGAGGTTTATTCTAAGCCAAATTTGAAGACCATGTCCCGGTGCCACGCCAAAGAAGCCTTGAGCAAGTGGGCTCACTGTGGTTGGGTTATAGTTTGGTTTTATACATTTCAGGGAGACACGAATTACACGTAAAGTCATACATCAATACATGGGAGGCATACATTGATTTGGCCGGAAAAGGTGGGACAACTCAAAGCAGGTACTTACACGTTATAGGAGGGTTTAAAGACTCTTTGATTTGTAATTGGTTAAGGAAATGAAGCTTTGTGTAAAGGCTTGGAATGTTTTGTTAAGATAAGTCTGTTAATCAGAGACAAGCCACGTGCCTTATACCCAGACTCAAGTGATTTGTTATGTAAATGGAGGACCTGCAGGTTTGTCTATTGCCTTAGGCCTGTTAATGAGTTACAAAAGATATCTCCAAGAAGGGAGGGGGGCATGATGAGGCACGTCTGACCTCCCTTCTCACCGCCAGCAACTCAGCTTTAGGCTATCCCCTTGGCTAAGAGGGGGTCCATTCAGTCAGCTGGGGAGGGAGCCTTAAGACATTATCTTAGTTCACAGGAGTGAGGTTGTGGCTGTCTGGAAATGCCCATGGTAGGGCGCTGTGTGGGAGAGGCTCTGCCTGCCTCCTGTTAGGGCTTCTGAAGTAAGATGCACCGGAGGTCAGTGGGTTGTATAACGTCTTTGTGGACCTGAGACTTGCTGTTGGCCAAAGAAGACAATCATTCCTGTCTTAAACTGAGTTAAACTCCAGCTAGGCTCTGTTGTAACTGGAGTTACACAAACCTTTTGCAACCTCTGAGATACAAGTTTAGAAGGTTTAAGTCACTGCAGTGGAGGGCACTGTGAAAGGGGTTCACGCTGCTGAACTGGAGTCTCAGCCGGGCCGCTGCGTCGTGATGAAGCCCGTGTCCTCACAGCGCAGAGCTCTCCCTCCGCATTCTCCCACTGCTGCTCCTCGGTCCCTCTGCGTTTCTGCACCGCCTTGCCACTGCAGTCCTCCCACCTGTAAACCGGTGTCAGGTCGGAGCCAAGAGGAAGACACGCAAGCTTGGGGCATGGTAAAGTGCCGTTTATTTTGGGCACCTGGGTGCAGGTGGGTGGAGGCCGAAAAGGGCGTCCACACCGAGGAGGGGGGAGTGGCGAGTTTTATAGAAGGTTTGGATGAAAGTTTGGGGAGGGGGAGTTCTCTCTGGAACAGCCGCCAGTTTCTGCCAGCTCCATCCCAGCCTTTGCAGTTTGGAGTTATCTTTACAACCTCCGAGCCTTGGGGGACCTTATCTGACTTCTTCATCTACCCCATTCCCCTCCTTATATTTTTAGAGTTCCCACCCTGAGCAAGCCCAACAGCTGGGGGTCAACAGGCCTGCTCCAAAGCGGTGGCTTGGATGAACCGGGCCAGATCTCCCTGGGCCAAAGCCACTCCTTGCCTTGGCACCCAACTGTGAAGCAACCGTTCCTGGCATGGCTCCAGAGCTGCAGAGAGTTTCCTTCCTCACCATCAGAAAGAGGGTGACTCCTAGGAAAGTCTGACTCTGCTTGTCCATTACAAATGACCTCGCATCCTGGGTACGGGACATTCTAGGAAAGCAACTACTCTGGATAGTAATAACGACTATCTGTTCAGTATTCCATCCCCCATCTCCTCCCTCACAGCCTCTTATTTGTCTTTTTTTTTTTTGAGACAGAATCTTGCTCTGTTGCCTGGGTGGAGTGCAGTGGCGTCATCATAGCTCACTGCAACCTCAAACTCCCAGGCTCAAGCCATTGTCCTGGCTCAGCCTCTCTAGTAGCTGGGACTACAGGCATGCACTGCCACGCCTGGCTAAGTTTTCTATTTTTAGTAGAGGGATCTTGATCTTTCTCAGGCTGGTCTCGAACTCCTGAGCTCAAGCGATCCTCCCGCCTCGGCCTCCCAGAGTGCTAGGATTACAGGCGTAAGCCACAAAGCCCAGCTTCTCTTATTTGTCTTTTAATGGCAAAGTAAATAAATGATGATGGTGTTGGTGTGGTTGTATGTCTTACCTGTAGCCACAAACTGAGCCCATCCCTATATCTGCTTTGTTTCACATGTACAAATCTTTCGTGAAGTATGATGTGTGTAGTAAAGAGCTTTCTCTTAGTCACTGCTTTTACCTTTCCAACAGTTAGTGAGAGAGGAAAATTGGATGCAGAGGCAGCATAGCATTTGAACCTGGGCTTTGCCACGCTCTAGTTGTGTGACTTTCAGCAAAATAAAACCACTGATTTTCTCTGAGCTGAAATTACAGTGCAAGACTTTTGTGAAGATGTTGTACCATGTAAATGTGCCAGGCATGTAGGAGGTGCTCAGTGAATTTGAATAAGAATTATTTCTGGCATCTGTGTACTCTCCCTACTTCTAGGACAAGCACAAGGCCAAGGACATACTGTCATATTCCTTCCTCTGCGAAGTTCAGTTCTACCATTGCCCTCCTCACCACCCCCACAGGCTTACATTTTTTTAATTATTGTACTTTATTTTTTAGAATAGTTCACAGCAAAATTGGGCAGAAGGTAGAGTTGCCATAGAGCCTCTGCCCCCACACGTGCACAGCCTCCGCATTGTCAACATCCCCCACCAGAGTGGCACATTTGTTACAACTGAAGAACCTACATTGACACATAATGACCACCTAAAGCCCATAGTTTACATTAGGGTTCAATCTGTGGTGTTGTGCATTTATGGGTTTGGACAACCATATAATGATATGTATCTACCCTTATAATATCATACAGAATAGTTTCACTGCCCTGAAAATCCTCTGTCCTCCTATTCATCCCTCTATAACCCCTGGAAAACACTGATCTTTTACTACCTCCATAGTTTTGCCTTTTCTAGAATGTCATACAGTTGGAATCATACAATATATAGCCTTTACAGATAGACTTCTTTCATTTAGTAACATGCATTTAAGTTTCCTTCATGTCTTGTGGCTTCACAGCTTATTTCTTTTTATTGCTGAATAATATTCCATTGTGTGGATGTGCCACATTTTATGTACCCATTCACATATTGAAGGACATCTTGGTTGCTTCCAAGTTTTGGCAAGTATGAATAAAAATGCTGTAAACATTTATGTACAGGTTTTTGTGTGGACAAAAGTTTTCAGCTCACTTGGGTTAATACCAAAGAGCTCAATTGCTGGATTATATGGTAAAAGTATGTTTAGTTTTATAAGAAACTGCCAAACTGTCTTCCATCCATTACTTTTACTGGTAGAAAACTGTTCTTTTCTCATGATCTACCCACATATTTGTACAAAAGGTCACACGTGCGTATTTGCAAATTCTCCTCCTTGTTGTGTTTGGCCTTGTTGCAATGTTACCAGGGCAAGGCCAAGATTTCATAAACAAACAGGAGCCAGAAGAACCAACCTTCCTTCAGAACCCTGACCCTGGCTTGTTGAGTAATCTTTCAATAAATCAGCTCTTTCCTCTGGCTTTCTACTTCCTTACTTAGGCAAAGTGAGCTCTTTGCACCTGTGTTAGAGTTGGCACACAAGTTGAGACCAATGCAAACACAATTTGTGCTAAGTAAATGTTGGCTATTATCATTATTACTTATAAGCCCAAATTTGTAAGCTGGGCATTAGAAAATGTACTTGAATGCACCCTTGTCAAGGTTGGTGTTCAGGTCTTGAGACTCCTCAAAGATTTACCAAAAATTTTAGTTGTGGGTTTTGTCTGACGACCTGGCCACACTGAATGATTCATAAAGATTAACCAATATACTAACTTATTTTGTATGTTTAAGCAGTCCTGTCCAGATACTTAGAAATAACTTCACCCCAATATTTATTTCACTGAGTTGTGGCCATAAATGGAATCAAAGTTTGGTTTTTTTTTTTTTTTCCTTCAATGTTTGTGTTACCTATCATCACTTTAGATAGAAAACCACAAACAGTTGCTAGGAATTGGCTACAGAGATAAGCAGAAAGGAAACCAACCTGAGTTGAACAGAATGCTAGTGCGGAACAGCCCCTCACTCCAACTGTTCACCAGACTCTCAGACAGGAATCCCTGACATTCCCTTGTTGTTCCGCATTGCCACTGACCTGTAGTGACTGCAGGGTAATACCTGGAGACCCTTCTCGCTAATCCTCAGCAAGTACTAGATGTTACAATAAGTAATTTCAGGCAGGACAAAGGAGGGGCAGAACTGAGCACTGGAGGCGACGGGTATCAGTACTGGAGGTGCCACCCTACGAAAACGGAATATTTTTCTTGCTGGGTTTCTTCATTTTCTTACATCATCTCTAGTATCCTGGCATCCTGTACCCTTGTGTCCTAATTGCTCAGGGCTCTGCACCCCAAAAAGGACCACATCCAGGACTGCAGACCTCAGACGGCATCTTCTCCTGCTCCCATCAAAATCTTTTTCTCTGTTGCATTGCTCAGGGCCTCTTCTTAAAAGATTTATTTCGTGTCTGTCTACGTATTTCAGGGCCTATTCACTCACTCATTCATTTGTTTGTTCAACAAATGTTTATTGCGAACCTACTGTGTACCAGGCACTGTTCTTGGAATTAGGGACACAACAGTGGAAAAGATAAAGTTTAAATTTGGAGCTTATATTCTCAATATAGAGAATGACATATAATCACAGGTCAAGTAGTCATACGGGATATGAGGAAAAATAAAGCAGAGTGAGGGGTGAGAGAGTAACAGAGGTACTTTATCTGATAGGCTGGTCAGAGAAGGGTCCTGGGGGATGTGGTCCTCAAGTGCACCTGTGGACATGGGAGTGGGGCAGCATATGGGCAGAGGGACAACAAGTGTGCAAATGCCCTGAGGTAGGAGCATGTGCTCACAGATCAGCAAAGAGACAAGTGTGTAGGAATGAGGGAGTGGGAGACAAGGAAGGGATCTGCGTGGGAGGATGGGGGCAGGCACAAATATCTTAACTCAGTTCATGCATACTCCTCCAGGAATCCAGAGTGGTTGGAGTGGTTGGTATTTTAGGTAAGCTGGGGATGGAGGAAATTGGGGGCCACAGAGCCTTCGAAATCACTTATAATTCACAGTCAACCCTGAAAATGGCTGTCTTTCCTAACAGAATTATGAGTGCAAATCCTATGAGAGCAAGAACTATTTTTTTTTTTTGGTTCCCTGCTATATCAGCTAACATAGCATGTGTCTGACTCATACTAGGTACTTTATACTTGTGTTGAATTAGATTGGATTCTAGAAGGCACAGTGGATCCCTGGCAGTCACTAAATTAACAACAGCCATATCAGCTATGAGCAACACCAAATCAATGACATGCAGTCAATACCTTGGAATTTTGCTGAGACTCATATTTGAATAATGCAGAGGGATCTGAAACTAGTGTGAAGGAAGGAGACACTTAGCTGTTGGGGAATCTGCAGCAGGAATTCCCTAGAAAAACAGCTACCAGGTGAGAGATCAGGTGTGAGAGTCCAAAGGCAGTAGATTTGGAGTTTAAGGAGTTAAATCCTGGCTCCATATAAGGATAATATTTAGAAAAGCCCTAGGATTAGGAATTTGCAAAGACCTCAGGATCCATTCCTTGTGACTGTCAAGGGTCTGCTGAATAAGTTTCTCCTACCTATGAAACTCCTTAGGAACCAAGTGGCCTAACCTTGCCTCTCTTGTGATGGTATCACCTTGACTATACTTACACATGACCATCTAGGATCCTAAGTACTTTACTTTAGCTATAGTTTATCACATTGATTAAGTCAGATTAATACAATTGGTTATTGTCTTTCTTATTCTTTCTTATTCTTTTCTGTGCAGTGAGGACTCAATGAATATTGTTGATCCAATGAATAAATGACCTGAAATTATCAATAGAAATGGAAAAAGGGCTAACATCATAAGAAACAGCTTAAAATAAAATAAACAAATAGTCCCTATTGCAGCATTATTGCTTTCACGTTAATTATCTTCTAAAATAAGATATCCAGTTCTAAGCAAGGGGTTGAAATAACTTAAAGAGCCAGAGAATAAACTCTGTTTCTCATATTCCAATAAGAGACTTTCATCCATTCATTCAACAAATATTGTTAATTAAGCACTCTCTCTGTGCCAGGCACTGTACCAGATGCTAAGGATAGACCATAAGATGGAGCTTACAGTCTGCTTGGATGGAGACACAGACAAGCAATTAGGCATTTTCGCTATGCCACAGCTTCTTCTGTGAAATCAGCAAGGTCCAGGCTCTCCCCATGCTGCTGGTTTTAGAGTCCGTGGAGAAACGTATCTTCTGTTTGGCAGCAGTCAGCCTCAAGTCCAGGGCCAAAGCCACGTGGGCTGTCAGAGCTGTTTCAGTCCATTCCCAGGCTCACAGCAGCCCTCTTGATCACTTTTTCCCAATCATGCCTGACAAACGGACACAGACCACCTTTCTTGGGAGCGACGACTGCCTTAGGCACCGATACTGCTTTCCCTCCAGTTCTGCCAGGCACAGGAGGAGCCTGCAGGGGCGCGGGAGCCGGCTTTGGCCGCCCCATTGGCTGCTTCCCTCTAGGAGTAGGTGTGGCTTACTGCAAATCCCTCCCCTGGCTCCACCCATGCCATTGACATTCCTTGGCTCCTTTAGGGAGTGGTGTCATTTAAATTCTATTTCATATTCTCCATGGTCTCTTTCCACTATCTACTCCCCTGCCATGGACTGAACATGTCCTTCCAAAATTTTCATGTTGAAACCCTAATCCCCCATGTGATGGTATTTGCAGGTGTGCCTTTGGGAGGTGATTAGGTCATGAGAGTAAAGCCCTCATGAGTGAGATTAATGCCTTTAAAAAAAGAGACACAGGAGAGATTTCTCTCTCTGCCGTGTGAGGATATAGCAAGAAGATGTCTGCCTGTAAACCAGATCAAGGGCCTTCGCCAAGAGCCCGACCATCTTGGCCCCCGATCTCAGACTTCCCAGCCTCCAGAACTGTGAGAAATGAATGTTTGTTATTTAAGCCACCCAGTCTGTGGCAAGTTGTTGTTGAGGCCGGAGCTGACTAAGACAGCCCCCAAACTACTTGTCTGAAGTTCATACTGTAGGAGAAAGGTAAAAAGAAGGAGGGCAAAGGGATTGGGAAGCACAGTTACTACATCGTGATGGTCTACAATGTGCCAAGAACCCCAGCTAGCACTTTGTGTCCACTGTTCCTTTCCTCTCCCGAGAGCTGGGTCTGGAGCGGAAAGCCAGGGGAGATGCACAGCCCAGCCCTACCATTAGCGTGACCGTGCGCCAGCGACTCAGGGCGCTGCTGCTCCAGCTCCCCTAGAAACACGGTAGCAGGGTGGCTACCGGCACACCCTGTGTTTAAACCCCACCTCTGTGCTTATAAACCATGTGGCCGCCACAGGCTGCTTCACCTCTGTGGCTCAGCCGCTTCTTCCCTCAAATGGACATAATAGCAGCACCCACAGCAGTAAGGGTGGTTGTGAGGATTCAATTAGCTATTATAAGTAAAACACTTTGAGTAGTAACCAGCTCAGGGTAAGAACAAGCAATTATTTCACCTCTTCTTGCTGAATGTGAAAAAAAAAAGTGTAACTTCAGCACAGTGTTTGGCAGGAAGAAACAACAAAGTCTAGCTATTATCGACGTTTTTTATTATTAGTTATTTTTATTATTTTAATAGTAATTTTTTTTGTTTATTGTTATTACTATTGTTACTTTCAGACTCAGAGGTGACAGACCTGCAGTCTTCCTTACCGAAGTACTTGAAAAGAGAAGGAGAAAGCAGAAAGGCCCTAGCTCTCTGTCACTCAAAGTATGGCCAGGATCCTATGGCGCGGGCGTCACCTGAGAGCTTGTTAGACGTGCAGAAGCACAGACTCCAGCCCAGACCTATGACTCAGATCTGCGTGTTTAATTATATCCCCAGGTGAGTCACGGCCAAGTTTAAGTTTGAGAAGCACCGCTCTGGCACACTGGTTCTCAAACTTGGCTTCCCATTGGAATCATATTTGAAACATACTGATGTCTGGACCCCCATTCCCCCGGCCCCCAGAAATTCTATGTTAATTGGCTGGAGTACAAGAGTTTAAAAGCTCCCTGGGTGACGCTAATGTGCAGTCAAGGTTGAGAACCACCCATCTAGCATTGGGCCGATGGGGAGTTAGGCTGGTGGGTGGATGGGAGTTTAGTTTCTTTAGCAACTGCCAGTGAGAGTTCTGATTTGTTTTCCTTCTTTTCAGGCCCAAAGGGAAGTAGAAGTACAAAGGGACATGAAGAGGGCACATTCTTCTCTCCCCGCCCCCACCATTCTCCAGTTTTCATTCCAGCTAACAGGACACGTGACAAGGCTCAGTGCAGGCTTGTTGGCCAACATTTGTTTGTCTTTGCTGCAGTTCACAGCATCCAAGCTGTATGGGCTGCCTGTGTCTCTCAGTCACTGTGCTGATGGGGGTTGGCATTTCTGAAGTAGAAGTCTGCCTTTCCTTGAACGGGGTCCTCCTTGCTGCTTCTGCTCCTGCCCACCCAGAGCTTGCTTGGTTGGAGAAAACCCGACCAGAGATCTCCTCCCAACCTCTCATGTTTGACCCCTGCTTGACCCCTGGTGGAAAATCCAAATTCCCACCATGCTCAGGCCAGTTCTTTAAAGGAGTGCTGCTGTGAGGACAATGGCTCAAGCCTCATCATCAGGCCAAGGACTCTGGGGGTGGGGGCAGCTGACTGTTGGTATGTGCGAATGAGGGGTATGTGGCTGTTATTTTTTGAATTTTCAAGAGAAGCTAGAAACTTGGAATTTTATAGAAAATCTTCAGGTTTGTCAACGTTGGCAGCTAATTCAAAAAAGTTAGAAACCCTGCTGGCCAAATAAAACATTTCTAGAGGCCAGAGGTGGCCCCATGACCTCTGAGACATGCCCTGTGTTCTAAACAGCCCATTTGGGTTAGAAAGGTTCCCCAAGCCATGGCAACTAAACTAAATGATCTCACTCTACTTTGGCACTGGTAGAAAAGGTAAAACACCTGGAGTCTTCTGAGTCATGTGGCCAAGGGTTTTTAATTCAGGTGACTTGTTCTGTGCTTGTTAGTTTGGCAGATCTTCTGCCAAAGGCACACCCTCCATGTGCCCAGGCCCAAGCATGGCTGTTTCTGACTGCACCACCCAAGTCCTCTGTGTGTCCTTCTAAGGTCACAGTGGACCTCTATGCTTGACCTGGGGCCAGATATTGTAGGAGTTGTGTAGAGTATGTTTATTTCCCTGGGACAGCAGAACAGAAGGAAAGAAAGGAAGGTTTATACTCTTCTGTCTTCTCCCTCCCCTCCTCTCCTCCCTTCCCTGAATAATAGACAGCCCCAGCATTTGACAGGGCTCCTTGTTTAATGCTGCCATGTCTCTGCTTAGTGACCAAATGTTTCTCCCTCAATATTCTTTTTATACAAGATGATGTGACTTGTGTATGTTGCTAATATTAGATTTGCAACAGATGCCTTCATTGTTGGGTCCTGGGTACATGGTGAACAGATTAATAATCCAAAGACAAAGGCCTCCAATGCCCAGTGACTTTAATAGCAGAACTTGCTGCAAGGGACAGGGGCTCACACTGCATTGGGCAAGGTGAGGGGGACAGGCCTGTGGGAGACCCAAGAACTGAGTGCACAGGCTAGGTGCCATTGGACGTGTAGGCAGAGCACTTCAGGGAAGAGGAGAGGGAGTATAAAGTACCAAGAGGAGGTATCTTTGTGTGAACACAAGCAATAATACCCAGGTCCATGGTGAAAAGGTCTTCTAGTCCCCACTAGTGGCCAAAATCAGGACCCAGGGGAACCAGGTGGCAAGCTGAGGGGATTAGGAGATACTTCGATGGACATGGCCAATGTCATGGTTCTTTCTGCTGCTTTCTATTTTTCTCAATAAAGTCTTTTTAGACAAATCAGAGGAGGGTGGGTACGAACTATGACCCTCCTGGGTCTGAGCAGGAATCACTGGAATTTTCTTTGCCACTCCCTCATCTTCAGAATGCTCTCATCTCACTTCTACAGGATAATTTAAGTGTTTCTTAATATCTGCCAGTGTGCTTTTTTTTTAATTTTTAAAAATTTATTTAGTTGTCTGAACTCTTATGGAAGTTAATGTTGTGTACCATGGTAGCGAACATGTCTACCTGTCTCTGTCACCCCCCAACACACCATGTGCTAACAGACATTGTTCTTAATGAGCATTTCCTGCCCACAGTGACGCCAGTGCTAGTGCATTGGAAAACTACCTGAAACTTGGTCAGAGTCAATGGATCAAGGGTCGTTTGGTCTCCGACAGAAGGTTGTGTTGGACAGGTTCTGTGGTTTAAAGGTGCTATCTCGATTTGGAATCGAGTTGTCAGGTTGAATCCTACAGCTAGCCAGTTTATAAATTGGGTTTAATTTTTCTGAAAATAAAAACCAGAGCCCTAAAATACTGGTCTTGTAAATTCGAGATTTTCATAATTGTAAATTTATTTTTCCTACATGAAAGTCTGGCCGCCTACTGACAGGATGGAAGAAAGCACCAGCATTTGTTAAGTCTTGCTACAGGCCAGGTGCTTTGCACTGCTTATCTCATTTCATTGTCGTGTCAGCAATGTGAGGTAGGTATTATTATTCCCATTTTACAGACGGATTTAAGGCTCAGGGAGCTCAGGCAGCTTATAGCCAGCAGAGCTTACATTTAAATCAAAGTCTCTGGATGCCAAAACCTGTGCTTTTCCCCATTTGTCTGCACTTTCAGAGTTCTTTTACAATTCCCTGATGCTGTGACACGCAGACTAAGACAGACATATATAGACTCAGAGATAGGACGGTTTTCCTTAATTTTTTCTTCTAGTGATAAAAATAAATAGCAATTGTTTTAACTCATAAGTGATTGCAATAAAATGACTACTTAGACAGGTGGATTTCTGAAATAAATGTTTAAGGTTCTGTGTTGGAAATAGAGATGACCTGGTAGAAAGCTTAGACTGTGGGTTCCAGGAGGGCTGAGACAGTTTCATTCGCTCTGTGTCCCCAGCAATTAGCCGGAGCCTGCCCCACAGGGGTCCACTCAGTATTTGCTGAATGAATCAGTCAGTATGCAGAAGAAGAGACCCACTACTTAATGTAAACAGAGAGAGCCTCCTGGCAGAGACTGAACCTCTTGTACCCATTGAGCAGACTGTTGTCTTCAACAACACTAAATAATATTAACAGGCGTTAGGCAGTGGAGCCAAGCCAAGCAGTTTATCCACATCTGGAGAAGGTGGATTTTGGTCTTCTTGCTTTATGGACCTCCATTTTATTTTGCATTATAAGAAGAATGAATAAGTACCTTGGTGATCTATGAATGATAGTGAAAAGGAAATCCTCCTGACAGTTTTTCTACAGTTTATATTCATACTTACTAAATTTACAGTGGTTTCCAAACTTCAACTAAATTTAATATTATTTACCTTTAAAAAGTGTTTTTTTCTCATAAAAATATAATTTATCTATAAAATTTTAAATATGGAAAAACGGAATAAAGTAATTTTACTTGCCCTCTCACACAAAAATGGTTAACTCTTCTCAGGCCTTTGTCCATTGCATATATTTGAACAGTGTGATCCTACCATGTATATAATTTTCCATTCTACTTGTCTACTTTTCCTTTCCATTACAAACAGTTTAATAGCACTGACATTTCCTTTTTTACCTAGAAAAATTTATTTTAAACTTTCTTCATATAAAAATAATATAAATTTATTTTAGATTAAAAATAAGCAAAAAGAAAACAATTAAATTGCAGAGGTTTAAAATTAAATGTTCTGTACTCTCATATCGACAGTTAAATATATTATAAAAGGGAACATGCAATCAGTAAGAAACAATATGCCAGGGATGCTCCTTTTAATTCCTTTTGTAATATATAGCACTCACTCACATCTGCATGACTCTCAGCTGAATAAACTTTGTGGGGGGCCCAGAAATTGGGTTGAATTAAGGTGGGGAGTTGCTCAAGGGACCAGTCTCCAAGGGTTAACTTAGCATCACTGGAAATGTGATGATATTTGAAACTGCGGTCACCAACCTCTGGGCTGTGGCCCAGTACTGGTCCATGGCCTGTTAGGAACTGGACCTCGCATCACTGCCTGAGCTCTGCCTCCTCCCCCACTCACCCCCATCTATGGAAAAATTGTCTTCCATGAAACTGGTCCCTGGTACCAAAAAGATTTGGGACTGCTGGTTTAAAATATATTTCTGGGCTGGTCCAAAGGTAGTGACTTGATTTGTTCACAGTCAGTTGCAGATTGAACTCCTTGTTCTATTTTTTTCCCTCTTCCCACTACTGCACTTGACTAATCTAAAAAATAAATAAATAAAATAAAATAAAACATATTTATGGAATCTCTTCTTAGGAAGAATACTATATACGATTGAAAACAATAATTTGATTAGCCACTTGGGGATGGGTGTAAAATTTCCTAAGGGATTTCTTAAGTAGCCAGATGGTCACTATTCTCCAAGAAGGGTAGTCAGTTAACTGTAGGGCTTTGGTTTTGCTCCCTGGTATATGCATGTTTGGGGTCAAAGCTGGATTGCTGAGCCCCACCATCAGAGACCCTGTTTCTCTGCCATTCTCTAAGCACTCAGTCTCTCTGATAAATATCTAGATAAAGAATATTAGTCTAAAGGGACACCAAATTATTAGCCTGCCCAGAGTATCCACATCTTAGTGGCTCTCAGTTTTATTCTCTTTCTGAGATCTTGGCCAGGACACAGGGATGGATACTAGAAATCTCCTTCAACCTTAAGCCAGGTCTTATAAGCAGTATCTCTCTTTTCTGGAAAATGAGGACAATCATGTCATTATTTGCCATTGTCATCATCTTGGACAGTTGTTTAAAAATTATCTATATTGATCAGCTCTGATGACATTAGAAGAGCTATATCAATATTTTATATTTATATTTATATCATCTGTCAAATACTTATATAGTACCTTCTAATGTGCTAAGCACTTTTCTAAGCTCTTTGTATGTTGATATCAATGATCACAAGATGCACCATTATTTTATGTACCACTGAGACAATTAAAACTATGTTATACTATCAATTGTAAAATGCATCTCAATTTTAGAGATGTTAAAATGTAAAAATGCATGTCTTAGAATAAATAATATATAATGAAATATATTAATGTACTTAAGACTAGGAGGTAGGCACTATCATTATCTTCATTTTATAGGGGAGGAAACTGGGTCACAGAGAAGTTAAACAATTTGCTTAAGGTCACAGCCAGTAAGAGGAGCCAGATGTGGACCCAGGTAGTCAGGCTCCGGATTCCAAGCTCATGACCACACTCTTCTCTCTATAGATATGCAAAACCAATTAAAAGTTTCAGAAAAATTATTTTAGATACTTGTCTGCATGAAAAGATTAAAAGTCATTCCTGCCTGGAGTAGTTTTCTAACAACTGGATAAATATCCAAAAGACAGTTGAATATCCCAGAAGTGCTTAGTAGTTCTATGGGCCAGGTGTCTTTTAGTGTAGGTTAATGTGGGGAGAGAGAGAGAAGAGTGGATGTATATGTAGATGCATGTGGGTTTCCTCTATGAGATCTGAAGTTGTCTAGTGTGACTTTTTTCCCCACCTTTTTAAATATGGTAAAAACATAAAATTTACCATATTAAACATTTTTAAGTGTTAAGTATATTCACATCATGAAACAGATCTCAAGAACTTTTTCGTCTTGCAAATCTGAATCTCTATACCCATTAAACAACAACTAATACGGCTTTTAAACATTATCTAAAGTTTAACTTTGCTAGAAGGAAGACAGCTTAGCCCACAATTTGAGGTAAGCCTGACTCAACTTCCTGCTTATGCATCAACAACTCTCTTGACTCAGTAAACCACTTTCTGCCTCCCACTTGTGGGCTGAGCCAGGCAGACTCTCTTTGGTTTGGTCATTATTAGGAAAATAAATCAGGCATTCTAATTCAAATAGGAGTTACTCATCAGCTTCCTTACCTCTCCTGGTAATCCAAATTGGGTTAACTTCCTCATCATTTGTCAATTCCTTGTAAGTGCTAGAGAATCTACAGAGAGGAGAGCCAGTGAAGTAGCTTCAGGGGCCCAGACATTAATTATTATTCTAGTTTGCAAGCCACGTTTCAACATGTCTCATAAGTATGATTTTCCACTATTCCCATTGTCTTTCCAGAGCTTCTCCCCAGATTAGCATAAAGTATGCTTCTCTGCACTGTAATATACAGTACCTCCCTTATCAGAGCATTTCTGACATGATATTGTAATTGCTTGTCCATCTGTCTTCCCTACCACACTTCTAGGTCTGTAATGTGAAGGTCGGTGTCAGTCTCCTGCTGGAATGGAGGTGGGTCCAGCACACGTCAATGTTACAGAACTCACCGGCTACGTGAAAGGTCCTCCGCATTGCCCTTCCCTGGTCTAAGGCAGAGCACTTTGCAGAGGATGAGTTAACTTCTATTTTCTCCTCTGGTTGCCCATGTGGCACTGAGATGTGCTGGCATGAGTGCCATGAGAGCAGGAGCCAGGCTAAGCTTTGCTTCCCCTGAACATCCAGCATCTAGCACCAAGCTGCTCATGGTAGATGCTCAAAAAACATCCTGAGAATGAATGAGTGAACTAGAGAATGAGAACCCAAATGAAGTTTCATGGAGGGAGGCTTTCTTCTTTCACTTATCCACTCGCTGTATGGGATACTTGCTCTACAGCAGGCCCCATGTCTATGTCCAAGGGGGAAGGATGCATTTATGATACAGGGGAAATACTGGGCTTCATGGGTACAATCAGAAGGAGCTCTTAACCTCACTTAGGGCAGGAGGGGGAAGGGTGAGGGCATGCTTGTCAGGAAGGTGGGTGATGGAGGAAGCAATAGTTAGCCAGATTGTAAATAAAAAGGCTGGATGGAAGGGGTGAAGAGATGGGAATGGGTGGTGAGAATTCCAGGTCAAGGGAAGTAGTTTGTGATATAGAGGTTCAAGGACAGGAGAGAGCTTTGCATGGTTTCATGGAACAGCAAGAAGCTGAATGCTGCTTAGAGCTGGGGTCGGGGTGGGGGGTGAGGTGGGTGTGGTGAGACATGAGGCCTGAGAGGGAGGGGCTAGGTCTCGGGGGTCATGGAGTCAGCAAAGGAGTCAGGCTGCACCCTAGGACAAATGGAGAGTGACTGAAGGGCTGTCAGGGTAGGGTGACATCATCAGATTCATGTTAAGAATTTACCCCTGCTGAAGAGTGGATTAGAAGGGATGACAGGATAAAAACTGGGCATGCTTGGTTGAAGGTATGCTGGTGAGGACGCAATTGTCTTTAGAGCACTGAGGCAGGGGGAACAGTGTCTAGTTGAGTTCATATTTGAAATAACCTGGGACAGAACCAACCAAACCTCAGGGGTGCATGTCAAATGTCATTTTATTCCACATCAGCCATTACTTTTTCTCTTTAGGCCTTTGCTGAAGGCTACTGGCCGATGTTAGGATTGGCTGGGTATGAGTGCAGAGACCTAAGAGGACCTCTTCTCCCCTGTGAGAAGAGAGTCAGTAGAGAGAAAAGGGACTAGAGGTGACCAAATGGAGAGACAGCAGTGAGTTACTGATGGATATACGTGTATGGCACATACAGAGGCTTCTAAAGACAGTCTTCCCCTGGCATGAGCAGTCAGCAAATGCTATAATTAGATCAAGCACTCCTACCTTTATGTAGTTTGTTCCAGAATCTTACAGAATGTAAGCACATTTGTAATTTGCAAAAGTAAGTTCAATAAAAATTTATCATTGCAAGGTAAGCTCATTAAAAAAACCCTCTATTTCTTTAAAGTTGCTAAAAAGTGGAATTATGCTTCTTTTTTAAAGTCTGTTTTCCAAAAACAAGACTTTTTCTAACCTTTCAGGGTATAGGCTTCCCATGATAGCTGTACTGACATTTCCAGCTTTAGATTTGCTTGGAAAATGATGGAAAGTTAGAGCAGGAACTAATCTTGAACTCATTTAATCTGACATCCCCCATTTTAGAGAAGTGTGAAGTTAAAGCTCAAAAAAATGAAATGATGTGCCTAAAATCACACTGCAAATCCGTGCTATGATGAAGATGATGATGATGAAGACAACATTTATTGCAACCATTCTGAGATAAGGATTATAATCCCCATTTTACAGATCTGCAGCGTGAGGTTCAGAGTGGTTGACGAATTTGTTCAAAATCCTGAACTGCAAAGTGGCCAAATTAGAGCTGGAACTCAGATTTTTCTGGAATGAAAACCCATGCTCTTGGTCAGAAAATTGTCTACAGCACTGTCCTCTGTCCTATAGCTGGACTAATTTTCCACACACCTTCCTGCCCCTAAGATAGATTCTGTGTCTATCTCGAGAAAAGTGAAACCATGCTAATAGAGTTCTCAGTCAAATGGATCCTTCTTGTCTGATCTTCTGGTCTATTTTACTTCTCATCTCTGACCAGGCATCAGTTCCTCAGAGAAGCCTTCTCTAAGCACCACAGGTCAAATCTCCTTTTAACTCTTCCTTGCACCTATCAGAGCAGAAATTTTACATTTGTTTGCACAATAATTTGAATCAATATGTGTCTTCCCTAACAGAGTATAAGCTTCATGAGGATAAGAACTGTGTCTATTTTTGTTTGCAACTTTGTATCCTAAGTGCAGTGGCTCTTAACAGTGACACAGAAATAATTGTTGAATGAATAAATGAATGTTTTTTAAAATGTTTAATTCCTACAAAATAATAAAGCAATTCTATAATTAGGAAAAAACCCCTCTATTGCCTTGTAATATAAATTAAAGAAAATAAAGTAGACAAAATCATCCTGGCTGTGGATGTGCAAATGTTCAGAGTATATGTGTGTCAGTCACTGACAGGGGGCTCAGGGAAAACTAGAATCTGCCACAGCGGGTGGGAGAGAGATGGCAGAGATATTTATGGCAGGGATCAAGAAATTCTGAGAAACAGTGAATTAAAGTTCCTTTATATACTTTAGTCATAAAGGCCAATAATTTATGGTGTTATATTTTTTGCATTTGTTAAAGTACAACATAATCATCACATTTGACATCTAATCACTCCAGACTCTGTGGTAGCCACTGCGTCAAGAGGCTAAAGAAACACCAACTACCTTTACCTCCAGGAGTACATGATTTAGTAGAGAAGACAGACACAGGAATCATTAATACCCTAACATAGTAAGTACCATTTATGGTTGACACCATAAGTTGACATTGGGGAACATCTATAATCAATCTTATAAAAGTATGAATACTAAAAATTCCTATAAAATCTATAATCCTCCCAGCATCCCAGGAGAGGCATCATTTCTATGAGCAGACACTGAGGTCTAAAAGGCTGAGATGACTTGACTGAGATAGTGGGACCAGATGACTAGGATCATCACCCAGATCAAAGGGCACTTCAAGTCTAGCCTCTCCTGTAACATCACACTGAATGTCTTTTTTTTTTGAATTAAGATACAAATTTAGGTTTCATTTCAGGAACCAAACCTAGTCAACATTTTCAGGCATTGAAACCTGTAAGGGATTTGTTCTTAAGTTCCAAAGAGTGTTCTCTTAAATATCAGTCTCCTACTCTATAGGCTCACCTTACTGATGTGCTATGACCTAGAGGCCAGGCTTGGGAATCAGAGAAACCTGGTTCAAATCTGGCTTAGGACCCACAGGTAAGTCTCCACAGCTCTGGTCCTCAGTTCCTCAAGTGGCACACTGGGGAAACAGATGATATGGTAAGATGTAAGTAAAGGCCCCAGCCTGAGTAGCCACTCTGGCCCCATCCCTGCTTACCACCACCCTAGTCCAAGTTACCATCTCTCATCTGGATTATTACAATTATGGTTTTTTGGTTTTTTTTCACTCATTCTGGCCCACTTCAATCCACCAGTTTCTGCCCAGAAAGCAAACAGGATCATGTCACCACCACTGAAAGATCAAAATCCTCAACATGATTTATAATATACTTCCCAAACTGCAGGTCATGAGCCATCAGTGGGTCATGGAAACAATTTTGTAGGTCACCACCAGCACTTTTTTAAAAAAGTGAAGTAGAATAGAACAGAAATATGAAATTGCAATGCTGATTGTAAGCATTAGAATTATTTTGTGAAACGTTTTCTCATTGTTGGCTTTGTCAAAACATGTCTGAAGGCCTCTGGTCTATAATACTCTGAATAATAGGACCCCTCCCTCCTTCTTTAGCTCCATTTTCCAAAATCTCCCCCCAGTTCTCTGCTTTTTACCCACACCAGCCTTCCTTAAGTTCCTCAGGCATATCATGTTCCCTTCTGCAGAGACCCCTTAGCACGTGCTGTTTTCCTCTTTGCCTAGTTAATGTCATCCTCCAGGTCGCAGCTCAGATGCCACTTCTTCAGGCAACCCTTCCCAGACTATATCCTGATCCCCCGTGGGAGTCAGGGTCTCATAGATCGTGTTAGTTTTTAATGATTCCTTTAATACCATGCTTCTTTGGTTAATGACAAGCTCTCCCACTAAGATGTTGTCTTCGTGACCACAGGGGCCCTGTTCTCGTTTACCACTGTTAATAACCCAGCGCCCAACTCAGGCTGGCATCTAGGCATTCAGAGGGATAAAGGAAAGAAGCAGCCTATGAAGTTGGCTGGCCGCCTTCCTTTCTTTGTATCGGTTTTGCTTCAAACTCTTGCACCAAATAAACCACAGCAGGGTTGTACTGTCTGCCCAGGTTAGGAACTTCCTTTAATAGGATTTCTTGAGTCTCTGTGCTTCCGACGGGCTAAAATGAACAAACAAACAAACAAACAAACACAAACACAAAAAACAAACTGCATCAAAGTTGTATACAAGCGCGGGCCTTAGGGCATTTTGGTGGGGAGAAGGAGACTGAACTTCATCAGATTTCAGAGGGGGTCTCTGCCCATCCGCTCCAAAGAGCCCCAGCCTTGCGAGCATCTCGCGCCACCCCTTTGCATCCCTGAGGACTTTGGGGCGCGCTAGACCAGGAGACTTCTTGGCGCCCAGCCTAGGCGACCGTCCCTTCCCAGCCCCCGGACCAGGCCCGCTCCGTTCAGACCTTCCACTCTTCGCAGCGCGCGTCCCCGCGGACTGCTGAGGCCAGGCGGCGCGGCGGCAGGTGACGTGCGTCCCCAAGCCGGGTGCAGCCCCGGGGACGTGGCCCGTATCCCGGAGCCCCGGCCCAGGACCTCTGCAGCCATCTTCAGGGAGGAAGGGAGGTGCGGCCTCCAGACGCGGACCCGCCCCCGCCGCAAGGGCCGCCCCGCCGGGCTCCGCCGCGCGCCGCGCCCAGGTTCCCACTTCCCCTCCCAGCCGCGCTCGGAGGCGTCCCTCGCTCCGGCCCAGCCCGCCCAGCCCGCGCCGCTGCCGCCGCCGCCTGGCCCGCCGCGCTCGCAGAGGCCGCCATGGGCGCCGCGCGCTGGCTCGCGCTGGGCAGCCTCCTCGCCCTGGCCGGGCTGCTGGAAGGCCGGCTCGTGCGCGAGGGGGAAGCCGGCTTCGGCGAGTGCGACAAGTTCTTCTACGCCGAGACCCCTCCTGCGGGGCTGGCGGCCGAGTCCCACGTGAAGATCTGTCAGCGCTGCGAGGGCGCCGAGCGCTTCGCCACCCTGTACAGCACCCGGGACCGCATCCCCGTGTACTCCGCGTTCCGCGCGGCGCGCCCCGCGCCCGGCGCCGCCGAGCAGCGCTGGCTGGTGGAGCCGCAGGTAAGCCAGGTGGCTCCCGGGCCGGGCAGGGCGCGCCGGGGGCGGGGCCGCTGGGCTTGCTGCAAGGGGCGCTTTGCAGCCACCGCGAGGGGCAGGGCCGGGAAACCCGGGTCTCGGATCCACCCCACTGTGCCCCCGGAGTTACAGCCTGCTCTCTGCCTCGCCCCCTTGTCGAAGCTACAATAAGAGCTTGGCGATCTGGAGCCTTCACTTCGTGAGCCGCAGGGGCGGGAGGTCCCTTGCGGGAGGTGGTTCTCTCTACATTTTGGCGCAGACATCTGCAATATCTCACTGGTTTCCTGAATGGTGAGGAGCGTGAGACAGAGACCCAGACCTTTCAGATCCGCAGAAAGCCTAGGCTGGGCGCTCACAGGCCTTGGCGGCCGCACGTCTTCCATAGCATTCATTTGAGGGTGGGTAGGTGGGCATTTTCATCCTCATTTTACAGACGAGGAGATCAAGGCTCAGGGGGTTGAAGAGACTTGCAGAAGACCACCCATTTGGTAAGATAGGGCAGGTGTTTTGGCTAGAAATTAATTCACTGCCCTTTCTACTAGAGAAAGCTTCTCTTCTGCAGAGCCCGTTGTAGCCTGGAAATCCTTACCTCTACACACAACATTGAGTAAATTCGATCTGAGGTTGTGTTGAGTTAGAACAGTAAAGTGAAGATACAGATTTTTAGAAATGCAATGGCATGGTTACAAATAATAGAGGACATCGACCACCTCCAACTGATGGGAAGGACAAACCAGTTTTTCTGACTCTTCACATCTATATTATCAGACCGCTTGGAAGTCATGTCACCTCTCATGGTGTTCTGTCCCATCTGGTGACGGTGACCAAACACTCCTGGAGGCCTCCAGAGGCCCTGCTGAACCTGCTGGCTTGCTCTTGACACATCCTGGCTCATGTCTGCTCAGTTGGCCTCCTCCCTAGAACACCCTGCCCAGGTTCCCCTTTGACCTCTCCCCAGCCTCCCACCCCTGCCCTGGCTGCTGGGAGAGGAGATGTCCCACAGCCCTCCCTTTCCTGATAGCCACAGCTGCCCAGGACCTCACCGGTGAACAGGAGACTGGCTTTCGGGTGCTTCATTCAGAGGCTGTGGGTTGTAATCTCATTCAGATATTTCTGGCTCTGAGATCTTGGCCCGGGCCCAAGCAATCTGCACCTAGTTTCCTTACCTTCTCCACATCCTTCCACCTACCTCACCTGTTGATATCAGGACCTATGAGATCAGGCATGTGAAAAACACTCTGTAAATCGTAGACACATAAGACATCTTTTAGTCTAAACTTAGTTTTAGCCCAGCTGCACCCGTAGAGCCGGCAGAATGTCCTACGCACCTCATTTGGCATTGTGATTGTGTGCCTATGAAGAAAACAGATGCTCTGGTCCTTTCCCCTTGATGATCTCATGGACAACTCTGAGAGACAGAACATATGTGTGAGGAAGTCCTGGGAATGTGTGCTAAGCAAATTTCAGTTAAATTCAGAACGCATTTAGTAATCACCTGCTCTGTGCCAGACATTTAGGATACCAAGAGATGGCTCTGGAACTCAAGGGCTTCCATGTCTGCAGGTGGACTTTGCTGGGTAGAGAGGTGGCATAGCATTTGATCAGAGCCCCACTCTGTGTGGGTTCAAGCACTGCACTGACTAAGCTGTAAACTTGGGCAGGTTAACTTGGAGATAATAGCATAGGGTGGTTGTGAAGATTCAATGAGTTCCTGTATATAAAGTTCTCAGAGAGGCACCTGACACATAAGTACTAGCTGTTGTTATGACATAAGCAAAACGCCCATAACTTAATAAAGGTAAACAAAGTCCTATTAGATTTAATCTGTCTTTGAGGTGATAGAGGAAAGCCTTAGGGTCAGGATGACATTTGTGCTGTGCCTGGAAAGATAAGGTGGAGTTCAGAAGGGAGGCAAGACGGAAGGTGTTTCAAACAGAGGGAACATCATGAGTGAGAAATGCATGGCAGATTCAGGGATTAGTGTGTAGAGAGTGGTTGGGACAGATGACCTAATACAAGTGTGTAGATGACAGCCTACTCAAGTGCTTAGAATAAAGGGGAATGGTGGAAGGGAGGGGTCATCAGGCTTAGGGAGGCAGAGCCATTTATGCAGCTATTGAAGGAGTGAGTCATAAAGGAGCATGATTTGGCAGAGAGAAGTGGAGACCCGGTGGGGTCATGAAGGACAGGACTGGGGAGATTAAAGAGGATGGGGAGGGAGGGGGAAATAGTTACAAATGGCAGCTTGAAAGGTGGGATGTTCAGTGGTTCTGAAAAGTACAGGAGGCCAGAGTTCCCACCCTGCTGGAGAGGTCAGAATGGAAACCATGGCTAAGCACTGCAAGATACGTTTCCCTGCAAAATGGATGGGCTCCCTGTACCCATCTCCCCAACCTCAGGTCAAGTCAGCCAGGAGCCAGAGAGTATTAGGAGGGAGAGAAGGAGGGAGGGAGGGAAGAGGAGGTGCGAGATGCAGGAGGCTCCAGGAGGCTCCAGAGCGCACTGCAGCAAACCTGACCTCTGCCGCCTGTTCCCTGAGGCCTGCCTGGCAGCCAAGATCCCCACTGCAGAAAGGCACTCTGAGCTTAGTGTGTCCTTCTGGCTGCTTCCAAGCACTTTGTAATGCTGGGTTGCCTTGTGCCCACATCACCTTTTTATGAGGTCAGTGCCATCAAGAGGCCCAGCAGACAGGGGAGAAAGATGCAGGAGACCAGAGGAACTCTGTGCTCACCTCCAGTGATGAGTCAGGCAGGGCTGCACTGACACTGGGATTCCCAAAGCCCAATTCAGCAGTTTTCCAGGCCATCTTGCAGTTACTCTTTGAAAAAAGCTCTTAAGTCACAGAAACTTAGTCACTCTTGTGCTTAAAACTTCCAAGGTGTTGGCTGCCCAACACCTACAGGACAAAGTTCAAACTGCAGAATGCAGTTTACAAGGCCCTCCATGGCCTCGCTGCTGTCTCTAGCTCCAGCCTTGTTTCTCACCATGCCCCACCTTCACATTTTATATTCTAGCATTATCCAGCTGCCCTGAGTTCCTCTCATAAACCAGACTGTTTGTTCTGTCTTTCTTTGCATATGCGGATTCCCTTTGCCCCAAATGCCCTTTCTACACTGCCCCCATCTTATTGCTCACTTCCTCCCCTACTCCATCCTTTAAGACTCTTCTGAGGTATCACCTCCTCCAGAAAGAATTTCCCACCTGAGTTAGATCCACCTCCTGATTTAGGTCCACCCCTTAGGTGCTCCTGTAATTTCTCTATTTTTGCACTTAACATGTTTTTTTTGCAATTACCTTCTTATGTATCTGTTTCCCCAACTTGAGCCCTTGAGGACTGATGACCATGTCTTACTTATTCTTGTATTCCTAGTGCCTACCACATAGGAAGCACTTGATAAGTGTTGGATAAAATAATTTGGCATCAGGAGGATCAATCAGGCAGCAGTGGGTGAGATGTTCTGCTTGAGTTTTCTCAGTGGGGAGCTTCCTGTTTCAGAAGCTTGCTCCATAGCCGGCAAGCAGCTGCTGTTACAAACATGCTCCATATGCAGAGCTAGAACCTTCCTCTGAGGCCACCCCATCAGTCCCAGCTCCGGCCTTTGGAACTATCCCAAATGATTTAGATCTCTTGTCTGCTAACAGCCCTCTAGTGTTGGATCCCATGTTTGCCTATGCTGGACGAATTTATAAGGGACCTTCTGAAGAACAGAATGGAAAATTAAAAGGAAACAGAAAAAACAGAGGGCTGTTGTGGGTTTTATGTGGAATGTAGTCACCTTTAAATTGAGAATGGAGAAGAGGCAAGAAAGAGATGAGAAAACATGTCCCCATCTGGCATGATGGAGATGGTTTGGGGGGTTTCCAGTCAAGACTCCAGAAACCTGAGGACTGGATTCTGGTTTAGTGCAGGAAGCCTCAAACATTTTAGTCTCTTGACTCCTTTCTATTTAACAGAAGACTTTTCAGATAAAGTACCAATGATGCCTTTCCAAAATACATTGCCAATTCATGCCAGAAGCCAACATGTAAGGCCCTATCATTTTACAAACATGAACACTGGAAGAAACTGGTCTTATATTTAGTAATAACAGTGTATAGTTATTTAATCTTACAAAAACACTGTGAAGTAGACATTATCCTTTTCACTGCAGAGATGACGAAACTGGCTCAGAGAGATTAACTGAGGTGCCTAAGGTTATTTTTGAACTCATGACTGATTGCTTCTGGTCCAGTGCTCTTTTGATACACTGTGGAGATTCTTTGACCTTACAGGGGATCCACTACATTAATGGTCTTAGGACTTCAATTCTCGTCTTTTATATGAGAATCCTAATTTCTACTCCATTTCTATTTCCCAACAGTCGTAGGACAAGTGGGAGCACATACCGGCTGCATAAATGTTGCTCAGGTGTCAGTGGCTTTAGAGTGGAGGGAACATTCTGATTAACTGCAAAAGCATTTTCCTACAGCACAATGAGGTCATATTTTAAATCTTTAGTAAATGCACATGAACAGTTGTCACAAGTTAGTATCTTGACTAAGTCCTTGATCTTTAATTTTTATCGGTGGCTTCTTGATTCTGCAACCTAAAACGGTTAGAAATACTGTTTAATTTATTATAACATCAGCCTTTTTTTCATTGTGTCAGAGAACAGATATATAGAAGACGTCATATACTTAAATTTGTTTGTAAGGAATGCACCGAACAGGACAATTCTGATTCTTACTAGTTAAGAGACTTAGTTCAGGTCTCTGCTCTGACATTTACAAGCTATGTGACCTTGAATTCGTCCAGCCTTATTTTTCTGATCTGTTCATTAAGGGTAATAACAATGTTTACATATAGATTGTTTGTGGCAAATAAACAAGATAACACATGTAAGCATGTAGCTGGATATGGTACCTGGATTATGGTAAACTCAGTAAATGTTAATGTATATACTTTATTAAGTATACACTTTACTCCAGTAGGTGCTTGGTATGCACGAATACACACACAAACACACTAATGGACACATTATATATTAATAAATAGATGACACCTACAATTGTATAAATCACTCCTAAAATGTAAACCACCTATCTGTGTATCTTCTCAAATGGTTGGTATATGTCCCACATTCATATAATAGATGCTCAGAATATGCACGATGAGGAATTGAATGAATGGATGGATGGATAGAATTAGGTGATTAAAAAAAAAAAAACCAAACAGATACCAGAGATACCTCCACCCTCTCTGTCCTGAGCAACCAAGAGGTGTGTTGTCACAAAACAGTGAGCAATGGCATTCCAGTCTATTGTGCTGAGCCTGGGTACAGCTGCGGAGTGCCTTACTTAAGGGAATGTTTCCAGAGCCAGTCACTCACAATTTCTTCCTTACCGTGCTGCAAACCACACATGCTATCCTTCATTGCATTTTTCTACTTCTCCAGCTTTTTCTTCGTCTTTGAATTTGGTGTTTCCATTCCAAGTCATTCTCAGGATCAAGTTAAGGTACTTGCCTTATATTGGCAGAATGTTTCAGGGACATTTTGTCCTGAAACAGTTCAGTGATGACAGCTCTCTATACTATTCTTTCAGTTCAGACTTACATATGGACAGTTCAGGAAAGGAACTATCATTTATTGATCCCTTATTATGTGCAAAGGTCTTCACGATCTAACTCATCTCATCTATATAACAACTCTAGGTATTACAATCCATGTTTTATAGTTTAGGAAACTGAGGATAAGTTAGTGGCTAACTAACTTATCCAAGGTCACACAGCTGCTAGATGGCAAAGCCAGGACTGGAGCTTATGGCCACCCAAGTCCAAAGCTCTTAGCTCTTTTTTTACTCTCTCATGCTGTTTTCCCATTAAAATGTCTGTGTTTTCTCTCCTGAATCCAAACTGGCTGATTAGATTTATTATTTTATTTTTATTTTACTGAATTAATTCAGTTCTTTAGATGGTTTATGGCTTTGCTACTAACACACCATTCTTAAAATCCCAGCTTCAGATTGCTATTAGCTCAGTTATTAGTTCATGGTGATCGAATAGAGATTTCCTTGGGGAATAAAGATTTTATTCTTTGGGTTTCAAATTTCTCTTCCTTTTAGACTGTCAGCTCTAAAAATGAAAATATGAGAAAATAAATCCTCTTATGTGTTGGTAGCGCTCACTTCCAGTGATCTGGTCTTGCTTCTAGAATTACTCTTAGTCCAAGTCCAGGAATACTTTTTTCAAATTTACTCCTTCAAGATGCATAGTATATCTCCTGAATGGTTACTTACCTTTTAGTTCCCTAGAACTTGACATCTATCATAGCAATAATTCATTGCCTGCCAATCTATCTATTGGGGCACTGAAAGGAAGGAAAAGAAACTGACTCATAGGCTGAACCAAGAATAGAAGCACCATTTAGTATTCCAGTCATGCTTTCATTGACCCAGGGCCGGACAGAAGTGTGGCTCAATCAGAAGAGGTCAAGCTGAAGGCATTTTATATTTTTAATCAAAACTGAAAATATGGGTACATTTCATTTTGCAGAATAAACAGATGGCTGAAATATTATTTGAAAATATAAATTAAATGATTCAGTTGACTTACACTTTAATTTTGGGCATGATTGGTCTTGAGTTTTGATTTACCTTCAGTTGGCAGGGACATCTAATGCTTTGACAAAGCCCTGGGCCTTCTGTTGATTAACTCTTTTTAGTCAACATATATTTATTGAGCATCTGCTATGTGTCAGGCACTATTCTAAGCCCTGGGAATAGAACAGTGAACGAACCAAACAAAAATACCTACCCTCAGGGGGTTTAATAGCTTGGAGGATAGAGATGATAAACAAAGTAAATAAATAAAAGGCATAGCATATGAAATAGTGACAGGTGCTAACAGAAAAAGCAAGGAAGGAGGATATGAGATATCAAGGAAAAGGTGAAGTTAAAAAAGAGTTTCCAGGGAAGAGATCATTGTGGGTGACTTTTGGGTACAGACCTGAAGAAGTGACAAAGCCAGTCATGCAGGTATCTGAGGGAAGAACGTTCCAGGCAGAGGGGATAGTAAGTGCAAAGGCCCTGAGGCATGAATGTTCCGTGTATTTGAGGAAGAGCTAAGAAGAGGTTAGCGTGGCTAGAGAAGGACAGAAGAGGACAGTAGCAGGAGATGAGGTCAGAGAGGTGTGGAGGGGGGTGGCAGATCATTTAGGTCCTTCTGGACTATTTGTAAGAAATTTGGGTTTTGCTCTGTGCAAAAGAGGAAGCCATTGTGCAGAGGGTTTGATATAATCTGACTTACATTTTAATGTATCTTTTTGGCCATTGCACTGAGAACAGATTTGTGGGGTTAAGGACAGAAGCAGAGAGACCAGTTAGGAGGTTTCAATGATCTGACAAGAGACAATGGTGGCACGGACCAAGGTCGTGGCAGTGTTTGTGGCCGGCTGGTGACAACGTAGTTCAGAACATATTTTGAAGAAAGAGCTAAGAATCTTTGGGGTGAGAGAAAGGAGTTATAGATGACTCCAAGAGTTTGGGCCTGAACGGTGAGAAGGATGGAGTAGCTTTGAATAGGATGAGGATACAAAAGGAAGAGCTGGTTTGGGGCCGCGTCAAGAACTTGCTTTTGCTCATAGCGAAAATACAATGGTGGTTACTAGGGGCTGGGTGGGTGAAGAAAATGGAGAACTGTTGTTCAATGGATATAAAGTTTCGGTTATACTGGACGAATAAGTTCTGGAGATCCGCTGTGCAATATAGTGCCTATAGTTGACAATATCATATGTGCGCTCCAAAATTTGTTAAGAGGATAGGTCACATGTTAAGTGTTCTTACTACACACACCCGCACATAAAGGGACACAAGGAAGCTTTGGGAGGTGTTGGGTGTGTCTGTTGCTTTGATTGTGGGGATGGTTGCGTTGTCCAAACTTAACAAATTGTGCACATTAAATATGTACAATTCCTTGCATACCAATTATACTTCAATAAAGCTGGGGGGGGAGAAAAAGAAGTGGGCTGTGGGCATGCTAAGTGTGAGATGCCTTCAGGCATTCAGTTGTGCTTCCTGTATGGGTCTAGATCTCACTGGGCACCTACCACAAAGAAGGCACTTTTCTAGGCTTTTTTTTGTTTCACATTTAATCTCACTTAATCCTCACAACCACCATAGGAGATAGGTGCTATTATTATCCTCCTTAGACAGAGGAGGAAACTGAAGAACAGAGAAGTTAAATTACTATTCCATGTTCACACAGCTAAGAAGAGGTGGGGTTGGGGTTTGAACCTGAGCTGTAGGACACCGAGGGTACACACTGAGCTGCCTCTGTTACCAAACCTGTTAATGTGTTGGGTGAGCTCCTATTTAACTGTCTTGAATGAAGTTCCTCTTTTGAAAGTTCAAATATTCATTTACTAGGATTTTGTAGAAGTAGGGCATGTTCCCAGTCCCACAGTCACATGCCAATGGACTTCAGAGGCTCACTGCCTCCAGGTGCACCTTTGTACAGGTTTGCTAAATATTGCATTTAGCTGGGGGTGCTTCTGCCTCACTGTGCAATCTTATTCTATTCTAACCCATGTTGAGCACTTCCTGTGGTCCTAATTCAAGCAGACATTTTCCATAAGGCACTAGGTTGGGGGTGGGGGAAATGGATCATCTAAAAACTCTGTTATTAATAACTTTGTGGAGCAACAAGTATTGTCCCCTGGATGTCAGTGAGTGTGGCAGAGACAAGAGGGTAGAGGGTGGGGTCTTGCATCTCCGGAGGTGTGGAACCGCTGCTGCCAGAGAGGCTGTTAGGTTGGTTATGGTGCAAGAGCCTGAGGAAAGCCCAGTTCCTGACCAAATGCCAGTTGTCCCAAGGGGTAAGGGAGCGCAAGGGAGAGCTCTACCTCTTGAGCAGAGGCAGCAGACCCTCTCATCCACCCTCCAGCCCCAGTCAGTTCAGGAGCCCCTTCTATGCAGCCAGCTTTGTTTCCAGGGAAGGAAAACCAACTGAACACAGCACATGCTGAAACTTATAACCCAGTAATGCAATAAGCCCTACTTCAGGACCAGAAGAAGGACTTTGCTCCAACTCAGAATACTCCGTCTCCTAGAAGATACAGAAATTCTTTTTCCTTATGACTGTTTAGTAAGCTGAAGCCCTTCACCTTTGCAAGTTCTTACCTTTGTCCTTATATCCTGACTTCAACACAGCTTGGTAAATGTGCCTTCCCTGTGTGTCTGTGAGATGGCAGTGTTGGTTTCAGGAAATCTGCTTGCTATTATCTTAGTCCTTGTAACTAAGGGAAGGAATCAATCCACATCAAATTTGTTGATTGAATGGACTAGGAAGCATGATTGAACAGGGATCCTGTAAGGAAATGGCCCCTGTTTATGTTTCTGAAAGATTGGGCACCCACTGTGGTCTCAGGACACATGGAGGAAGCATGGGGAAAGGAAAGCCAACTTTATGGGCCATAAAAAGTTGTTTCTCATTCTTGGCTATGTGCTGTATCTGGAGCCATGATACCCACCGTAGCATCAGACACATCTCCTTCATAGACGTGGACTGTTGGGATGGTTGATGACCTTACTCTGCACCTCAGTGGACAGACTTCACTCCTGCACAATCCTGTATAGACTTACTGTAACAGAAGCAAGGGCCTGAAAAAGGGCAAAATGTATTACAAGTTGTCTCTTTAACCACCCCCCACTCTTTTTTGGGAATTAAAACCTGCATTCTTGCCTGAGGCCAGTAATCAGAGGGGCAGGAGAGTGTCCTTTGTTCTTTGTATCACAGGAGATGGCTCAACGGAATTGTCCAGGCAGAGGTCACCAGATTGTCTTCACTGGAGATGCTACAGTTAAACAGCAATAGCCCAAAAGTGAAAACTCCCTGTAATAGCTGTTTATTTCTGCTTACAGGGAGGGTGGTGGTACTTTAAGATGAGAGTCTGCCATCCTCCTCATTTGCCGGCAAATTAATAAACTTCTCTTTCCTTTCCCTCAAACCGCTTGTCCTTGTTCCTTTGGCCACAGGGACGAGTACCCGTCGGTAACATTACCATCTGTACTCTGAGGCCCACACTCCCAGCATGTGTCTAAGGCTCTGCAAAACAGCTTCCTGACTGGTTAACCCAACCTACCTGGTTCTCCTCTGGCTTTCTCCACTCTGAAGCTAGAGAAATCCTCTCAAAACACTTACATCTTTCATGCCTCCACTGCTTCTGCAAACCCTCCAGGACTCCCCATTTCTCTTCAGATAAAGACTCAGCTCCTTATCAGTGGTCTCCAGAGTCCTGTATGGCCTGTTCCCCCTCCCTCCCCAGCTTTATCTGGGGTCACGCACCTTGCAGGTCTTTAACTTTGGCCACTTTGGCTTCTTTCTGGTTACATTTTTTTTTCTTTTTAATATGTCCATGTTCTCTCCCATCATAGGACCTTTGTACCTACTGGGATTTTTTTTTTTTTTGCCTTTCATGATATTCTCAGCTAAGTCCTAATACTGTCTAATTGCACCAAACACACCATTCTTAGCTAGTGTGTGTCAATTATACTATCATTTGTGTGACTAATTGAGTGCCACCCAACTAGTTCTAAGTTCCATAAAGGCAGGGTCCAGGGCTATTGCTGTTTACCATTAAATGCTCATTGTCTAACACAGGGGACAGCAAACTTGTTCTGTAAAGGGCCAAATAGTAAATATTTTTGGCCTTGTGGGCTATGTAGTCTCTGTTGCAATGAATCAGCTATGCTGTTTTAGCACAAAAACAGCCACAGACAATAAATAAATGAACGAGTGTGGTTGTGTTCCAAGTAAATGTATTTATGAAAATAGGTGGTAGGCTGGCTCTGGCTCACAGGCTGTAGTTTGCTAAGCCCTGGTGTAGCATACCACCAGCATTTCATATGTGATTAATGAACGCTGTTGGACATCGAGCACTTGGCAGAGTGGTGGTGAAACGTGAAAGTTGTGTGATCCTATTCCTCTTACGGTGCAGCAGCCCTAGATCTAGCTATACAGACAATTTCCAACTAATCTTTTTATTGTGGTGGTGTTGGTTGTGGTTGAATATAGTATTTAGTTTTCTTATGATTATAAATGTAACATGCTTATGGAAAAAAATTTTTTGGTGTTTCAGAAGTATATAAAGAAAAGATTCCACTTCTCACAGATAATAATCTTCAGTTTGTGTATGTGTGTATTATGCATGCAACATTCCAGAAATTTCCATTATACCTAGAAACACATCTACCCTTTCATGCCTTTTATTCTAATCCACAAGGCTCAGTATCTCTTTGGACTTTGTAAGATCACATCTAAGAAGCCCCGCAAATGACTGTCACACCCATGGAGTGGGAGAGTCTAGGGACCCTTGTAATAGGTGAGTTTTATTTCATTAACCATTTTAATTTAGAAATAGAAGACCTGGGGACTTCAAATGTAAAGTCTACTTCATCACGTTCTTCTTTCAAGAGTATATAATATATAACTCACAGATGGCGTGGAAGAATCCCACCTTCCTTCCCCGTCCTAGGTTTCTACACAGAAGAGGTATTATCGTTTTCCTCTTATAGAAGAGGAGACAGAAGCCCAGGGAGTCACTGGTCTGCCAATGTCACAAGGCCAGTAAGTGGCAGAGCTGACAGATCTCCACATGTCTAGTGTGGTGTTCTGTTACTAACCCTACTGCCATATAATCTCACATTTAGAGGGCCTTGAAGAAGAGCTACATTCATAAAAACCCAGGAGAAAAGGTCAAAGAAAGGGAAATTATTTTGCCTGAGGGCAGATTTATTACAAATGATATTTATTACATAGCACTGAGAAGCAAATGTCTCTTTTGTGCTTAAGAAAAGAGGTGGTAAGCTTAAATAGCTTGCAGAGGATTTAGGTTGGATGCAAATAAACCTTTTCCCGATAGAGTTATGTTGTGGAAAAGAGTCTAAGGGCTGCCAAGTCCCCTTCTCTAGCAGTCTTCAAAACGAAGAGTAAATTTTGCTGTTGGCTTTGGAGAAAGCCTATCTGTTATAGTTATAGTCTTGTGTGGGGACAGGCGATGGACTTTCCCAGTTTTCAGATGAGAGTGATTCATAGGAGCCGACAGTGGCACCTCTTGGGCTGCAGTTCCATGCCCAGGTCGCTCATCAGCCAGGCTTGTTATTGCTACTTTCACTGCTGTCAATGTTGGGCACCCTTCTGCTCCTCCATTCCTCCCACAGTTAACCAAAGAGGAAGCTAAGGAACTAGGAAGACTGGTGTGTGTGTGTGTGTGTGGGTGTGTGTTTCCTCTTAGTGATCCTAACCACTCATTTATGTAATAAATGTTGCAACCAATCGGAGATGAAAGTTTATCATGCATTTGTTTTCTCTATCAATGAATTGGGGTTTAAAAAGTAAGCATGGAATTACAGGGAGCTTCAGTTTGTTTGCTTGGTCATTTATTCATTCATTTATTCATTCCTGGTCAGCAGCTCTGGACTCTTGGCGTTGCAAAGGATTAATCATCAGACGTCCAGCTGCTGATTGATACTTTAATCAGTGTTGTCATTATCATCAGCATCAAAACCATTTACTGAAATCTCAGGGCTGAACCAAAAAATAGGAGTCCAAAACATCATCCAGGAACAAGACACAGTCCCGGCCCTCAGGTGTCTTATTACTTAGTTGAGAAGGCAGGTGGTGACCAAGAAGTGGTTTACTTAACTCTCTCTCAGTAGACTGTTAGCCCCTAAGGGACACGGGCTGAACAGACAGGGTGGTTAAGAAAATGGGTTTTGTAGTGTGACAAAATTGAGTTGAGTCCCACCTCTGCCATTTACCAGCTGTGTGACCTTGGAAATGTTACCAAATCTCATAGCACTCAGCTCCCCATCTGTGGCATGGGGCTAATAAATTGTCCCCATCCTACAGAGAAGTTAGGAAGATTCAGTGAGACAGTGTGTGCAAAAGGCACTCTTCATTGTGCCAGAACACTCAATACAAACATGGCAAGCACTGAAGGAATGAGTAACCTTTGAGTCCTAGACCATGCCTGCCTAGAAGACCACTAGGATGCATGTTATGCTCCTAGGCCTGACCCAGTATTATTGCTGAAATGCCCTTCCTTTCACACCCTCCTGCTCTATCACCACCTCACCTGTGCTGTTCTCAGCTTTTTCTCTGGATTCAGCGGCTGTGCACTATGCTCTGTGTTATTGTCGCCTACTGATAATGCTTCTCTTTTGAAGAATTTGGTAGAAATTCCTTCTTTCTGTCCCCTGGGATGCCCCTCTGATCTGCTTCTAGACTTCTGGGATCAAGACAACTTGTGTCTTCATTTGTTCTCCTGTTTTAATCCTGGAGCCTAGAAGGTTCCATCACCTACAAGATCCCTCTCCCTATTCTCTCAGGGGCTTACTGGGTTCTTGTAGGAATAGGATTCCTGATATTTCAGGCTCACTGATGCATGAATCATAAAACTTAAGCTTATTCAGGTGAAGGGCAGGGCTGTTGAAAGATATCACTGGTAGATTCACAGGCACAGGGAAAGAGATGCACATAGAGTTCAAAGGAGACAGCACTGGGAACCTTTGAGAAGCCAAAGGGTCCCACAGAGTCTTCAGGGTCTTTTCCTGCCCTCCCTTTCCTCTTTTAAACAGTTCGGCTTTCCCGTGGGTCAGCCTGGCTCTAACCCTAAACTGTACCAAGGGGCCCTCATAGCCTTCACTGGCTGTTGTAAGTTCCTGAGTTTCTTAGATTGAAAACCCAAGAGGGGCATATGGTTGCTTGCTGGCCAGATTGGGTGGCCTTTGGTTGTGACTGGCACGGAGGTGGGTAGGAGGGGGTCATGTGTAAGAAATGCTGCAGGTAGTGGATAGTGTCAGAAATACTTGGCTGTGGGTGTGATCTCCCAAGACTGGGTGCACTGGGCCTTGCAGAAGATTTCACTGAGGCCCTATCAACCAGCGTCCTGGCTGGGAACGGATGGCACTCTCAAAATAGTTTAACCAGCAGGATTAAATGAAGAAACTAACCTCATCCCTCGTTATCGCCAGGGGATTGGTTCCAGGACCCCCTGCAGATGCTCAAATCCCTCATATAAAATGGTGTAGTATTTGCGGTAACCTAGGCACATCCTCCTGTATACCTGAAACCATCTCTGGATTATTTGTAATACTTAATATAATGTAAATGCTATATGGATGTTATACTATATTTTTTAAAAATCTAGTATTGTTGTATTGTTATTTTCTGGGTTTTTTTCCCCCCAAGTATTTTCCATTCATGGTTGTGGAACCCACAGATACAGAAGGCTGACTGTATTTACAGACAGTTAAGGGAACCAACAAGTTATGGTAAAGCACTTAGGGACTTGCAACAGCAGGGAGCTGGTACCATCCTAGGCCTGTGGGGTAGGGGTGAGAGATGTGGCTTCAGAGAAACTCAGCCAAAGCCAGAACCATGGCACAGGGAGGGGAGCAAGAGAACAAATGATCTGGTCCCTCTCTTTGCACCTACCCATTGCTGGCACTAGTCACAAGCCAGAGGGCAAGAGAGCTCAGATGATATTGTCCCTAGAAGCCAGCCTTCCATAGAAGTCAGCCTCCCAGGACACAGAGCAGGGCAGAGAAGAGTGGAGAATGGATCTGGAAGGCAAAAGGAGAATACCCAGTGCAGGAGCTGTGAGGCTGGAGGCAGGCCTTGGTACCCAGGTGGGGTTCAGGGAGCAGAGAAGAATGGTGAAGGCAGCCCAGCCAGTAGCAACAGGGGCAACTGTAGAGGTCGGCCAGGCACGTTTCTATCACAGCCATGGTAACTGATATGCCTCGGGTGGGGATTGACCGGTTTTGGTTGAATATAAGGGAAGGTATGAGAGAAGAGGTTGGAAGAATTTGGGGGGAAGCCCATGGATATGCCAGTGTGTCATTTAACCAGGAAGTCATAAGATGTTATTGAAGGTATTGGAGTAGTGATAAAAGAGTATACATAGCAAAAATAGACTTCTTGGTCCACATATGAATAAGGAAGGAAATCCATGTTTACACATACTATATGCTCAGAATATTAACTGATCCAATAGGCAGGGGATCCAAATGGCCCATAATATTTTGTTTTCTACCTTGGCATTATCACAGCTCTTGCAGATGGTAGATAATGCCTCTTACAGAGTATTAATATCATGTGAATAAATTAAGCCCAGCCAGAGCACTCCCAAAGACGATTTAAACATTTGCTTTTCAGGGTGGTATTCATGGACACCCGTGCCATCAGCATTAGCATCATTTGGGCTGGTGGTAAAATTCGTCTCCAAACCCCATCCCAAACTTACTGAGTATATCGCTGTTGTGAAGCACAGGAATCTACATTTTTAACAAGGGCTAACTTGCTTCTAATACAAACTGAATTTTGAGAGCTATTGATTTAAGGAGACATCACTAATTTCCTGCAGTAGCTGTCAAGGCAGGGGCTTAATTCCATCAGAGACTGATAAATGAGAATCTGATAAGGATGGAGCCCAGTGGTTCTCAGTTTAGAGTCATATTAGAATCATCTGGGGAACTTTTAAAACATCCTGATACTGGGGAGAGGGCTCTTTTTATTATTTATTATTCTGATTTAATAGGCCTGGGGTGAGGCCTGAGGGTATGTTTTTAAAGCTTCCAGGTGGTTCTGATGTGCCGCCAGGCCTAAGAACCTCTGATCTTGTCTGAAGTCAGAAGGTGGAAAAATTTAGAAATGGAGACTTCTCAATTTAACTGACTTTTCTGAATGCTGTAGCACATAGCCAATGCTAAGAATGATTTCCCTGGAAAAGAAACTGGATCACAGAGTGGAAAACAGGCTTCTGTGAGTAATGAGGAAGGAAACCAAAGAGCAGGGATGATGTAACCTGAGAAGGTACCGCAGTCTGGAAAGGTCTTAAAGGCGTCAGCTCGCTTAGGCTCCCAGAAGGCGTTTGCAACTCAGAGCTCTGTGAGAGAAGGAACAGAGGAGTCCCCAGGAATTTGTTTGCCCCAGAGGCCTCCCCTCAGGACTTTCTTGCCTGCATTTCGTGCCAGTTTAGAGTTGGTGCTTTTTTAAAAAATTCCCATTTTTTTTCAAGTTTTCAAGAAAAAGAAAAGTCTGAAATGGAAATGGAGCACCCTTTTATTCTTTCCTTTGTTCCATCATCTTCTGACCTAGAGACCTCTTTAGCCATTTGTCTTTGGACCTCCACAGTTCCCAGACTTCTAGGGTGTGCACAGCACTGGCCCGAGAGCTGGAAACGCCTCCTCCTCCCCACAGGCAGGAAGGTGTGTGAGGGGCCGGGAGCCCAGAGGAAGCGTGATTCACTTCGAGGAAGGCAGAGAGGACCAGGAAGCCCTCCCTAGTGCTAAAGGGTCATTCAGGAAATGAAAAGCTCTGCATTTCTTTTTCCTAAAAAGAGGAAAGAAAAAGAAAGGAAGAAAAATTGGCATCCTTCTAATTTTTCTAAAGCTCTTTCTATCCCCAAGAGGATAAAGAGTATTTTAGATGCCAAGCAGGGAGGATTTTTTTCCTTCTTAAATGGGTGGGTCAGAATTTTGTTTCTTTCTTTCTTGGGAGCTGAAAGCCCTGATGGTTTATTCCTTCTCAAATGTCCTTAATCTGCTGCTGTGGCCCCACCGGCCTCCCCCTTCTTTGTTGAAAGGCAGTTCTTTCCCTCGCTGGGTATTTTCCATGGTAAGTAGGTTCTCCTAGGACTTACCTGGACCTCAGATCTAGTTCATTCTACCATGTGTGACTGTGCAGAGGACCTTTATGCACCGTCCAGCTCTGATAAGATTATCTGATGTTCCGATTGTCCGCTGTACTCATGATTCCTTGTAAGGAGGGGCTCTCTCACCCACCTGGTGATGGCAGCAGGGGTGATAGCATCTCTTTTATATCCAGTGTGTGTGTGTGCGCGTGTGTGTGCACCTGTATCATAGTTCACACAGCGGGAACAAAATTGGAACACCCACTGTTCACCTCGTCCTATTATTTAACTCCTGTTGAAAAATAAAACAAACCCCAAAGGAAGTAGCCTCTTTATCCCCAGGGAGTTAATTTGGAGCTCACTAGGTCAGCTCCTGACTGCAGGATCTTGTCTGAATCATCCCTTGCATGTGCTTATCTAGTCTCAGCTTAAAGTTCTCCAAGGGAAGGAAACTCCACCCTCCCCATGGTGCGTCATTGTGGAGTTTAATAACCACTTTGATGATCCTTCATTAGGACCACCTTTTCCATACTGCACATTGTGGAGCAGAACTAGAGGACAGCCAGTTCTCTCTGGAGCCTCATCTGCAAATTGGAGGAACGCCTACATGCATCAGAAGATTCTTGTGGAGGTCAAATGAGATCATTCTTTCAACAAATACCAGTCGCTTCCTGGCGCACAGGGCCATCGCACTAGGTGCAGGACCACAGAGTTAATTGGGCACTGGCCCGTATCCTTCAATTCAGTGCTCAGACAAATAGATAAACATACAGTGGCAGACTCCTCTGCTTTGTCTGTGGTGGTCAGCCTGCTGAACTGGACTGCCCACTTGTGTCCCACGCTCCTGGACGTAGTCTCCACTCATACCAGCTGCTGTTGTCAGCAGGACACACCTGTCCCCTCCACCTGCAGCTGCTGATGTGCTGCTTATTCTCCCCAGCCTTCTCCCCCTCCCCTTGGTCTTACTCTTTACCTGCACTGCTCAGTCTCTTTCCATCAGCAGTGCTGTTAGCATCACCTGCAACCCTTGGCCCCTGTTCACCTGGACTCTGTGGTCAGGTACTTCAATCTGTTTGCAGTGACAAGGCTCCCACACTTCACACCCACCATACCTAGGCCAGTTCTTTCTCTGCTCCTGTCCCTGGACTGTAGATCCTTGCTGGGGGTACAATAAGTACAAAAACTCAAACCCTGGCCTTGGCAGAGCTGGCCCTGCCCCATTAATCCTGGCCAATTTCTACGGGGCCTTCCTTTCTTTTCAGCAACCTTTCTTTCCCCTTTTGTAAATTCCCTGGCACAGTGACTTCAGAAGGCTAAAGACCTTCCCTACTGTCCCTACACTCTGGGCCCCGGCCACATGGCAGAGAAGCTGACTACCACTTCCTGCAAAATCGCCAACACCAGCCCCTCATCCGCCCTCTGTTCCGTGCTGCCGTCATGATCACCAGTGTACTAATTAGCAATACCTACCAAGAACCCACCATAGGCAGAGTCTCCATATGACTTAGGCAGACAAGAAGTACAAGAGATGATCCCAGCCCTTGAGAGGCCGGCATCTGTAAAACTACAAGGGGCAAGTGCACAGGCACCCACTCCCTGCACACTCAGTTCCCCCCTCTGATAACTCTTTCCTCTTGACTTTCAAGTTCCCTGTTGTGTGTGTGTGTGCACACTCTTTAAAAGTAATCGTAGTAACATTATAAGCCTGTCCCCCTTCCCATCCGCCCCCACCCCCCAGTCATCTTGGCCCTCTGCAGAGCCCCCTTGTGCTCCTGCCCATCCTGGGACATTCTATTGCCTTCTGCCTACTCTCAGGGCTGCTCTTACTCCGTTGTCTCCTGGCGCAGTCCCCTGAATGGTCCCTTATACCCACTGCATCTCTGAGCTGTCTCAGAAAGAGTGCTTGTGAAGATGGTGTGATTCTAGACCTAGAGGAGCTGAGAAAAGAGTGGGTGGAAAGAGACCAAAAAAGGACTGGAGGAGGCTGGTGAGCAGCACTGGCGCCGAGGGGCTCAGGGCTCCATGCGTGTGTTCCCTGAGGGTCACCTCAGCAGGCAGCTCCTCCTCCCTCAGTAACAAACTCCCCATGGCAAGTCTGCACCAGGTGACTCTGGCCCCTGAGGTTGACATGGATTTTGCAGCCCGGAAGTCCCCAGGGATGGGGCTCTGCTCGGTGGCTCTCTGTTCCTTCAGCCTGTTGCCTTCAGATGATTCCCCCGAGATGCTCTCGAGCCTGAAGTGACTGGCCCTGAGGTGCTCCCTTGTGCAGAGAAGCAAGCAGCCCCAACCTCCGAGTGCTCCCTTTGCCTGGGATGGGAAGACACTCTTTGCTTATCCCTGCAATTCCTGTCCCTTAAGCTAAGGACCTATTCCTCTCCTGCCTTACCTAAAGACTTCTCAAACGAGAGGCACCGTTGCTGCAGTCTCCTCTTGCCCACATCCGGTCACCCTCTGTCACTACCGATCTCTAATCACCAAAGGCCTTGGCCTTGTCTCCATCCTTCCTTTCCTCTGCCAGTGGCACACACTGTTGATCGTCATATAGCTGAAGCTTTCTCCTCCCTTGACTTTTGACGTGACACTAGACCGATTCTCCCCCTTCTGTGTCTCCCAGGTCACTCCTCAGCCCTCCTCATCTCTCGTGGTGGCCGCTCTGTGGCTCCCAGTGTTCCCGTCCTCACTCAGAGGCCTGGGCTGCGACTGGCTTGTGGTTAGGAGCTGTGAAATCAGAGAAGCTGGGCTTAAGCCTCGGCTCTCACACATGCTTGTGGGATGACTTTGTACCCGCCGTTTATCTGCGTTTCAACTTTCCCTCGTCTAAAATGGAGACCGTAATAGTGCCTGCCTCGTAGGGTATGTGAAGGGTAAATAGGATACACAATGTTTCCAAATTTTATCCTAATTCCTGCTGCCCTTCCCAGTTAACCTTTCACTTTTCCTTACTCAAAGTCCTGTTTTCACAGGCTGCTTGTTTCTGCCCTAAGCCTTTGTGTGGAAATCTTGCTAAGGCTTTACTGACCTTTCTGTTTCGCCTTATGGTTCCACTTCAGATTCTGTCTCCTCCAAGCATCTTCCCTGACTCCCTGTGCCCTTACTTCCTCTGAAATTCTATTGCTCTTTTTTATTCTACCATTTGTTTAGCAGTTGATATAAACTGCATTATACTGTTGGTTTTCCTCTCGATTTTGTATTTAACTTTCTGTATATCTGTGTCTTGTTTCCATAAATAGATGATGACTGTCTCGAAGTGAAGGCCTATTTTGAGGCATATAAAACAGTGATTAAGAACACCTGGCCAGGCATGGTGGCTCACGCCTGTAATCCTAGCCCTCTGGGAGGCCGAAGTGGGAGGATGGCTTGAGGTCAGGAGTTCGAGACCAGCCTGAGCAAGAGTGACACACCCCTCCCCCCCCCCCCCCCCCCCCCCCCCGCGCGCCCTCTCAACAAAAAAATAGAAAAATTAGCCAGGGCTGGTGGTGCGGGCCTGTAGTCCCAGCTACTGGGGAGGCTGAGGCAGGAGGATCGCTGGAGCCCAGGAGTTTGAGGTTGCAGTGGGCTATGCTGACGCCACTGCACTATGGGACTGGACTTCCTGAGTTGACACCCTGGTTCTACCGCATACTCTGTGTGACCTTGGGCAAGTTACTTAACCTTGATGTGCCTCAGTTTCCTCACCTCTCAAAAGGTGGTAATAGTAGTACATAGTTGTTGTGAGTTTAAATGAAGAATAGTTAGTTCAGCCACTTACTGATTTTTTCACATAAAGCCCTTAGAATAGTGTCTGGCATGTAGCACTCAATAAATGTTGGTGGTGGTGGTTATTATAATTTCCAACATTTCCTCTTACGGTGCCAGTCATACATATTATAGGCTTACTAAATACTGTTGAATGGGTGAATATTTCTGCTCCAGGACTCCTTTTCAATTTTCTATTCTTTTTTTCTTCTTACAGCATTTTATCACCAAAATTCAAAGTTTGCCTTTATTTAATTCTGAAACAAAAAAGAAACCCCTTGGATTTAAATAGCTTTTACTGTCTGGCATAAGGAAACAGACCAGCTCATTGAGAGAAACAATTTTTTTCTTTGTACTAAATTTGAAAAGGAATTTATTATAAGATTATTTATGGGGCAGGAGGCTAGTGGAGTGGGGAGAGCTCATTCTTCTGAAACCTACTTAACATGTTGAGATTAGAAAAAAAATTTTCCATTAAATACAGGAACTGTATCAAATTACAGTGGCAGCCCCGGGGGACTAGGTCAGCTGGGAGGTGGATTAGACAGAGAGAGCTTTGTGTGTTCCCCTACATCTAGAGATTCCACTGGGAAACCAAAGAGTAAGATTGGTGGTGTGTGCAAAAGGGCAGGGGTAATGCAGAAACTGTAATGGGAAATAACTTCTTACATCCTAAGTATATTTTTGTCTTTAGGGAGCAGTGTTGTCAGTAATTTACTATAATTGCAATAACCAGATCATTAAACTCGTCTGTAGAGAGCATAGAAAAACATATGTGCCTTTTAAGTGACAGCATATCAAAGAATATACTAAGGCTCTTTTAATCAAATAGGTATTAGTATTTTAAATACAGTTTCCCATACATAAAGGATTTTAGTCACACACACATGTACACACACACACAGAGTGCGCACACACAAACATTATGGCATCCCTTCAGAAAATGAGAGCCTACCAAAACATGCTTGGTTGTTTAGTAGAGCTACATGAGCATGATAATCATGGGGAGCTTGTGTATTGGTTTTATTTAGATTTTTCAGCTGGTTCTTCAACAAAAGCTATTAAAACTTTAATCATCTTGGGATCAGAATAAAGTTTTGTCATAGGCTAAAAAACTGGTCTTAACACAGAAAGCAAGTTAGCATAATGGGCATTTCTCTTAGTGGAGATCAGTTAACAGGGTATTAAAAGGCCCTGGGATTTAAGATATTTTTACAGTGATAGGGTAAAGTGACTTCATAATGTAATGTCCAATTTTTTGGGGATTACTCCAAGTTGCAAAGTACAAAGTCAAAATAAATAAATTTCTGGAAGGCAGAAATACCTGCAAGAACAGACAAAAGAGTTATGGGTAATAGATAATGCAAAGGAATTAATAAGAAAACAGAATCTGACTGGTTACAGAGTGGCCAGTTTGGGTTAGGAAAGGGCTGGGAGTCCTTGTAGCCTATTGTTAGTGAGGGGCTTTAGCCTGTAAAGTTCTTGGCACCATTAGTAAAGGTGTTGAAATTTACTGCTCTACTTACACCAAACACTTATTCAGGAGGTGGTCTAAATACAAAAAAGAGATTTAAGCAAAGTAGATAAATTTGGGGGTGATAAGTCTACAATGAGTTATAAAAGGAAATAAGGGATGCTTTAAGAGAAACTTTTCCAGCCTGAGACATTGGAGAGAACATCTGGTTAAGTACCTGTGCATATGTGGAATTCCTCTCTTCCCACTGCAAACACATAGAAACATTGGATAATATACATATACATATATTTTAAAAAATTAAATTCATATTTGGGCAAAAAAATAGAAAAGGGAAATTTTCAGGTGCCAGAAATATATAAGAAATCAATAGCCAAAGCTGTGTGTGGGAAGCCACAAGGACCCTAGGGACTAGGCCTCTAATCAAACCCGGGGACAGGAGCCAAAGCCACATACCCTGCTTATGACATGGAACTGAAACTAGGTTCACTAAGTTAACTGGGAGCTGGGAAAGTGCTTCAGCTCTGGTCATCCAGGCAGTAAACTCTCTTTGCAAGTTATAGGAAACAACTACCTTTGCCATGTCATGAGTGTAAATAGTCACCCTCCAGAAGCAGGCCTAGAGCTGGCACCTTTCCTTTGTGTGGGTCCACATTTGTACTGCTTTCTCCATGTGGAAACCATGAACTGAGAAAATAAGTCAGAAGCTACTCCAGAATCATTGAACTCTGTAAGGCTCTGACAGAGACAACTAGTCCGTGTCTAAACTATTGAAAGGTAAAAAGGAATTCCACAACAGAAAAAAGTAGGAGAATTTGAAATAGAATCAAATAGAAATGCTAGGAAAGAAAAAAAAAGTCATTGAAATGGAAAACACACACATACCCCTTCAACAAATGGTTTAAGAAGTCTAGACATAGCTGAAGAAACATTTGGTAAATTGGAATTAGATCTGAGGAACTCACCTAGAATGCAGTATAGAGAGATAATGCGACACAAAATATGAAAAACAGGATAAGACACAGGATAGAAAGAGAGGCTTTGATATATATCTATTACTGGGTTCTCCAAAGAGAGAATAGAGGGTTCATGGAAGATCAACATGTCTTCTTATAATAAAACATCTTTTGTCATTTTTGTCAGAGATTTAATACTGGGTTAGATAAACCTTGGGAAAATTCTGTACTTCTTATTTTGTGGTTTAATTTTGGCTAGTAGCATGCACACTAATTCACCTACATTAGTGTGTTATACTAAGGCCATGACCAGACAAGACATCCTAGAATGCCTGACCCTTCCACAGTGTCTGAGGGCAGGGCAGCCCTATGTAGATCACCGTAGTGCTCTCTTCAGCACCCAGCCCATGGCTGATTCAGCAGAGGTGGGCATTTGAATCAAGGACAGCTATTTCATGGGCTTGTCTTAACATGGCCTGATATGAAAAGATGAGCTGGGTAAATTAGATTCTGTCTCTTGAGCATTTGACCTAGGAAATTAGGTAACAGAAGAAGTGAAAATTGAAGGTTGATGATATGGCAAGTGGCGAGAGAGACCGTGATGGTCCACGTGCAAGCTCAAGATATGGTGGAACAGAGACCATGAGTCAGAAGCAGCCATGAAATAGAGAAGAGCTATGCAGAAAGAAGTAGGCACAGAAGACAGGTGGGAGAGAGAGAGAGAAAGTCTGACAGGTCAAGTGTGGCTCTGTCTCATTAATGTCTAATTAATCTCAACCACAGACTCTTTCTGCCAAAATTCCCTAGGACTTTCTGGAATCCATTTCTAATTCCAGCAATGCCAAGCTATACTGCCATCCCTAGATCTTTGTGGAGCCTGTTGCTTCAGCTTTTCTTGGGTTTCCATGCCTCTTATCCTTCCAATGAACCCATCATTACAACAGGAATGAGTCTTCATTCATTGAAAATAGGTCTTAGGAATACAATCCAGATTCAGTTAAGTAATACAAAAGGGTCCCTTTCCTGTTTAATTCCACTCTGTGGAGTGTGAGCAGGGAAGGAGCTGCTTTTACAATTTTTGTACAGGAATGTTTGCTGTGCTTGGGTGCTTGCTGTTCTCTGCTACCCTTGCTGGTGTAGAGAAGACAAAGGGAGTAGCCAAGTGGGGCGCTAGTAGGAACAGCGCCTCCTGTGGACCAGCCAACTGACCAGTTTCTAAGGGTAGTGGGACCTGGAAACTACTCTGGCCAGTTGCCCACTGCCTGTGCCGCCACATTTTCGGACTAAGTTAGTGGCTTAGCAGCCATGTGCCCTTGGCAAAGGCAAAAAGGAGGCATAGGGACCAGCCTGTAAATGCATCCTTCATCCTTTTTCTTTCCATCCTCTCAGCATCAGAGTGCTCAGATATCACCTTCCCTCCCTGCAACCTTAACGAGCTTTATTTATTCCATGACACAGAGAGAAAAGGAGATTACAGATAGTGTAGTATTTTATTCTACTCTCTGATAGAAAAAATTGGCATAGCCATGACCATTAAGATAGGAGACAGTATGGTTTAGTGGTAGAGAATATATGTTTTAGGGACAAAAAGACCTCAGTTCAAGTCCTGCTCTTGTTACTAACTATAGGAATACTGGTAAATTTACTTCATCTTTCTATGTCTTAGTTTCCCCATCTCTAAAATAAGGTAAAAATACCTTCCATATAATGTTATATTGAAAGCATTTAATTGGTAGTTCAAAAAGTATTAGTCTCCACCCCCTGCCCATCACTATATATTAATATTTGTAGTAGCCAGGCTTTCTGACTCGATCTCAAACACTATATTCTATCTTGCCATAAAACCATAGGACCAAACCTGGGGTTCATAAGAATACAGTGACCATAGATATGGGGTTCTGAAGAAAGCAGAGGGAAGGGAGGGAAGCTGTACTGCTGCCTGCATATCCAGAGCTGAGAGTTTAGTTACCACTTTGCCTAGGAAGGCCCAGGGCGGGGAGTGCACAGAGCCCGGTGGGATTGGCCCACTTCCCACTTCCCGTGTAAATGTGGGGCCCATTTCCTTGTGAAGTGTGGGCAAGAAAGCTGCGTGGCCATGGCTGAAACTTGAAGCCCCATGAACCCACTGGCCTGAGAGGATGCAGAAGCACCCAACCCAGTCTCCTCTGTACGGCAGCTGGCAGACCACGCTCTGCAGTGTGGGGGTGACCAACTCACAGCCCCGGTTTCTCCCTAACAGCAGGATACTGTGTTTGTCTCATACACACACTCATTCTCTCCCACATTTTCTCCCTTTATTCCCTCTTTTGTCCTCCCCTTTTCTCCTCCTGCCTCTCTCTTTTTCTTCCTTCCCCTTCCTCGTCTGAGAGTCCTTCTTCTTTGCTCATTTTCCAGGGCTGCCATCTATCGCTGTAGGCACTGTTTCACCCCCGGGTGGCTCTGGGGCTGAAGACACACCAGCATGCTCCCCTATACTCTTCCGGAGGGCTACCAATTCAAAAACCACGTCCCGACTTCCCCTAGAAGGAATGAAGGCACTGCATCAGGTTAAATGCAGACAAAACACAGACAAAATGCAACCATGGAGAAATGTGTATCTGAAAATCCCTGACCTTACCTCCAAGACTCCATGGATCTTGGCTCTGCCATATCCTTATCTGATGATTCAGAATGAGGCTGATATTTCTTTGGGATATATATTTTAGCTATAAGAGAGCAGAGACAGAAGCTTTACAAAATGAGCTACTTATCTCTGTCTATAGGGGATGTGGTGTGAGTGCAGAGCATCTGGGGTCTTTGCTCCTTCTAAGACTGGGGGAAGCATGGAGTGGCCGAGTAGAATCAGGCTATAGATTAGTCCATTAGGCTTCAGCAGATATTCCTGCTTCCACACCAGTTTGCTCACCATTGCCCTCATTACCCTACATGTACACGCATGAGAGTGCCTGCACTTGCCATTGCAGAGCTGGAGAAGTGCAGTCTCAGATAAGAGGGTCAACACAATCCCCGTGGCCTTGATGCCCCTGGGGGGGGTTTTAGGGAATCAATTAGCAAGAATTTACTTATTTTAATTAGTTTGGGGTTTTTTGTTTGTTTCCTTTTGAAAGTAACACATATAAATAATTTATGGGTTGATATGAGTATGGGAGGTATAAGGAGAGAAATAAGAAAATATAGGAAAAATTATCACTTGCATCCCCAGGAATCAAAGAAACACTGTTAAGGGAGTAGAATGACAGATACCAGAGGCTGGGAAGGGTAGCAGGGGGGACGGGGGAGTAAAGTGGGATGGTTAATGGGTGCAAAAATGTAGTTAGATAGTTAGATAGAGTGAATAAGATTTGATAGCACAACGAAGTGACTATAATTCACAATAAGTTAAGGTGGACTTTAAAATAACAAAAAGAGTGGAATTGGAATGTTCCTAACACAAAGAAATGATAAATGCCTGAGGTGTTGGCTATCCCAATTACCCTGATTTGATTAATTCACATTGTATGTCTGTATCAAAACATCACATGTGCCCAATAAGGATGTACAACTATTATGTACCCATAATAACTAAAAATTTTTAAAAAACTGTTTGCATTTCATATATTTCCTTCCAAAGTTTTTTTCTTGCATATTTTAGGCTTTTCTTAAAAAAGTTGTGATCATTTAATTTTATATCCTGCTGTTTCCTTTCAGCATTATAGTATATGTTAATGTTTCCCCACCATTACAAACCCTTCATAATTACAAGTGATTTTTAATGGTTTTTGAGGTATCTCTTTGATGGCTATAATATTATTTAGTTAACCTTTCCCCATTTTTGAAAATGTGGATTGGTTCAACCCCCTCCTGTTATAAATACTGCCATGAGAACCATCTCAGGGCATAAAGACTAACAAGAGTGCCTTGAGATTCTAGTATGTGTCAGGCCTTGGGCTGGATCCAATGGGGAATTATACATGGTTCCTGGCGTCAAGGAATTCACAATCTAGTTTAGGAGATAAAAACATAGTCATACGTTAATCCTAAGCGCTTTCCTTTTGTCTTTTTGGATTAGTGAAGTGAAAATACACATTATACTGTTGAACTAGGAAAAAAAAAGAAAGCAGAACCAGGCAGGGATGTATATATTAATTATAATTGGCATATAGCACATATCTAAATTGATCAACAGAAAATGAATTGTTAATAATAGCAAATGTCAGGAGGAAATTAAAGTCAAACAGGAGTTGTTCTAGTTTGAATTTTAGCTTTGCCTGGTAAGCATCTAAAAACTGACTCCAAGCTATACATTTTCTTCCATTTGAGTTAAATGCTCTGATTAGAGTCAATTGTTCTTCCTATATCCCAAAATGTGTAAACATTCGTTAAGAGTTACACTTGCGATTTTTATGGTCCTGTTGAGATCTATTCTCCCCTTGTTTTCATTTTTATGATTACTTTGAATCTCATGGAAAAATATTCCAAAGAAGAGCTATGAAATTCATAAAACTACGACAGATTAAGAAAGAATGCCACGATGGTGGGGGTGGGTGTGAGCGATGGATGTCACCACAGAGCAGGGATGGGGTATACAGAGAGGAAACTAGGAAACAACCAATTTGAAAGATGCTTTCAAACACCAGGATCGTGGGGTATTAGAATGAAATGTGCATGCACCAGAGAACCAAGTCCTTCCAAACCCAAGTGTTAGAAATGACAGAGGAATGGGGGCTTCTCTAGGGTCTTGGCAGAATGATTCATGAGCTCCGTCCCTGCTGTTAACAGGGATGCCTCTCACCCACTTGCTCTCTTCTTTCAGATCGATGACCTCAAAAGCACCCTTGAGGAGGTGGCTGATGAGGCTGAGGCTGTCACCTCTGTGAACAATCTGGGAAGCAAGCAAGCCTTGAACACAGATTACCTTGATTCTGATTACCAAAGAGGACAGCTGTACCCATTCCCCCTTAGCGGTGACTTCCAGATGGCCACATTCGCTCTCACAAATTCAGCTCCGATGACCCAGTCCTTCCGGGAACGGTGGTACATGAATCTCAACAGCCTAATGGACCGGGCCTTGACCCCGCAGTGTGGCAATGGGGAAGACCTATATATCATGACAGGCGCGGTGCCCTCAGACCACAAAGTCAAAGACAGAGTGACGGTCCCTGAGTTCGTGTGGCTGGCAGCCTGTTGTGCTGTCCCTGGAGGAGGCTGGGCCATGGGCTTCGTCAAGCACACCGGGGACAGTGACATCATAGAAGACGTGATGGTAAAAGACCTTGAGAAATTGCTTCCATTTAACCCTCAGCTGTTCCACAACAACTGTGGCGAAACTGAGCAAGACACAGAGAAAATGAAAAAAATCCTGGAAATGGTTAACCAAGTCCAGGATGAAGAGCGAAGGGTACGGTCTCAAGAGCACACCAGTCCCCTCGCCAGCACCAGGAACAAGAGGTCTGCTCTGTTGCCTCCAGAGGCATCTGAGGGAAGTAGCAGCTTTTTGGGTAAACTCATGGGCTTCATCGCTACCCCATTCAGCAAGCTTTTCCAGTTAATTTATTACCTTGTGGTAGCGATCCTGAAGAACATTGTCTATTTCCTGTGGTTTGTTACCAAGCAGGTGATTAACGGCATTGAAAGTTGCCTTTACCGCCTGGGCTCAGCCACCATCTCATACTTCGTGGCCATTGGGGAAGAGCTGGTGAGCATACCCTGGAAGGTGCTCAAGGTCATGGCCAAGGTCATCAGGGCCGTTCTTCGGATCCTTTGTTGTCTGCTGAAGGCTGTTTGCCGAGTTCTGAGCATCCCTGTCCGAGTCCTTGTGGATGTGGCCACTTTCCCTGTGTACACCATGGGCGCTATTCCAATTGTGTGCAAGGACATTGCAGTGGGCCTCGGTGGCACCGTGTCTCTGCTCTTTGACACTGCTTTTGGCACCATGGGTGGCCTATTTCAGGTTGTTTTTAGTGTCTGCAAGCGGTTTGGCTACAAGGTTACTTTTGACAATTCTGGGGAGTTATAGAACTCAAAAAACTAATCGTGTCCAGTCACAGAATTTGAAAGCTAGAGCACTTTGTCTTTACAATGGGTTTCTGTTCATTGTCAATTGTCATTATATTTTGGCCTTTGGTGGGGGTGTTTGCTTGTTTTTGCAAAGGAAGATGGTGCAATTTAGACTTGACACAAGAGAAATGCTCAGGGTGAGATGAAGTGCACCAATCTGCTGTGTACCTCCAGTTATATGTGCGCACTTGCAAGCCACTAATAACTTCAGTTGTTCGCTCTGACACAGATGACCACCTGAAATGCTCTTGTATTCATCTGTGATGGTTAAAAATTACAGGGGAGGGAAGAATTAGAAAGAAGACAGCTTTTAACCAAAGGGTTTCTGAAAAAAGGAGAATGGAATCTTGTTCCTCCTATTACTCTTTGAGACTTCAGGCAAAACAGATAAAAATATCCACAGCCAATTTCTTGGCGTTTGCTTCTTTTTCTTCCCAACTTGACTGACCTTGGTGAAGTGCAGATGATGCTTCTCTCTTGAAATAACTTCCTTAGAGATATAGAATTTGCTATATCTCTTAGCTTTCCATGGTTCCCAAGGACATGTAAGGTTTTTATTTTTCTCCAAAGTTGAATTTTGCTGCGTTTTTCTTGTAGGTAATGATAATGATAAGCATTTTTTGAAATCATTTTTAGGTAATGATAAGCACTTTATGCCAAATGTGGTATAATAAAGTTTGTAAGGGCAAAGATTTTTTTTGCCCCTGGAATGGTATAATACAGTCCTCTCAGGTATAAAGTAGAGAACAAAAGGGGGACAGTCCTGCTCTTTGTAGGTGCCGTAGATCCAAGGACATCTTTAGCCAAACTTGGATTAACTTGACATATATTAAATCCCTGGCAGACAAAAAACATACTAGATCTTTCTAATGCATCAAGTAAGTATCTAATACAGTAAAACACTCTGACTTGTATCCCTAAAGGATTGTTTTGGTATAACTATATAGAAAAGAGCCACAAAATTAAAATTAAAATTATTCTGTCTGTCTCTGGAAAAATATATATAAATATTTAAGAGTCCTTATCTCTTAGGAAATTATTTTTATAATGTGTTTGAGGCTGTAAAACACAACTCCCCCAGGAAGGCACATTAAATTTGAGAGCTCAGTCACAATTTTTTGATCAAGCACTTGTCATTTTAAATCTTGCACTAAAAATGGTAACAAGAAGGACCAAACTTTGCTCTGCTTTCCACAGCTGGGATGGAATTGTCTGGATTTTTCTGAGTATTTTAAAGAGTTGCTGCAAGGTAGGAAAGGGCCAAATGTGAAATACTGAGGTTGGGGGTACTGCTTATGATTCATCAGAAAGTTAGATGCAAAAATCCGGGGTCTAGAAAGCAACAAAGAGAGAATGATATGTCACCTGTTTATATGGGGCTAGTGGCTAAGAAACGTGAGTGCAGGGAGAGTTACGTTTTGCAGAAAAATGTTGAATTGCACCCAGAGTAGAACAGCAGCCAGCACGCTGCTGTCGTGATCAATTTGTGATGCAAGGTTGAAGAGTATGAGCACCAGACTGGTCCGTGTAGTGAGATGTGCAGTCAAATCTCAGAATCTTAAAGCAGTATTTTACAAATACTTCTCTTGGTGAGCATAAAAATCTGTAGTTGGATGTCCCTTCATTTCAGCAGTGTGAAGGTAAATGGAATGGTGCTGATGGGTCAAGAATCCTGCTGGATGAAGGAAGGGAATCTTAGAAGTGACCATTGGGATAGTCTGACCAAACTCTCATTTGATAAGGAAGCTGAGGCACAGGGAGGCAGTAGGCTTGCCCTCGGTTTCACGGCTAGCTGAGGGCAGATCGGGAGCCAAGGTCATTTGCCTGTGTTCCATCATAGTTGGCATGTCAGATACGGGGTGTGTGTGCTATTATTTAGCTGCTTCCCTGGATCATGACGGGATTTTCTCATCCATCAAACAGACTCCAGGCCCTGACTAATCAATTGAATCTGGCATGTGTGATAAAATAATTAGCCATCCACATTACAACGTCATGCTTACTGCACCCCATGGAACTCTTATTCCCTTATAGCACATATTTGCATACTGAAAGGCCCAAAGCAGGCATTCTGGCAGCTTGAGCCCCTTAGCACTGTGCAGGGAGCACAGCATCAAAACTGCTTCTTGAGAATCATTTGGAAATGCCTTCTTTTTCCCTTCCAATTGTTTAGTGTCTGTTTATTTTTGTGTGGCCTCTTGAAATCTGGGAAGGGAAGTAAAGCAAAAAGTATCCTTAAGGTTAGGTGGCTGAGACCCTCTGCTGTGGACTGCTAGTATTGGCCGTGACTCCGGTTCACTGGAACTGTTTGCATTGGGCCTGAAGCCCCCACAGATGGCTGGACTGCTAGCCTGTTCCCAACGAGCTGCTTTGGGCTTTGGAGTGGGAATTTGGGTTGATGAACCCCAACTCTGGCTTAAAGATTTTGCTGTGGCTCTGTTGTATTCTCAGGCTCTTGGGGAGGTCAGCCAACTTTTCATCATTATGGAGCTGATTTTCTAGTCTGGGTATCAGCTATGCCTTTGGATACTCCTCTTTTCCATTGTGCCTTTTGAATGTTGGCTTCTCACTCAGCATCAGCCTTTCTCCTAAATGCAGACTAGGGGGTTGGGGGGTGGAACCACAGTGAAACACTCTTCATCCATTCAATCATCTGTTCATCTCTCAAACGTGTATTTGGACATCAAGGTTGCAGAGACAAACAATGCATGGATCTCATCTTTGAGGAGTTCAAAATCTGGTGGAGAGAACACGTGGTACAATCGATACTTGTAACACATCACAGTAAGTGCTGCAGTGAAGGTACTAGCAGCACGCTACGGGGGCACAGGAGGAAAAACCACAAAACCGTGAAACTTAGGGAAGTCTTTACAGAGGGTGTGACAAGAGTCAATTTGACATTTTCAAGCTATGTACAATGCTGTGCACCTTGTAGATGCTAAATAAAGTAATTATTGACAACTCATTAGCAGTTCTGTAAATCTCTAAAAAGGGAGAATCCTAACGGTTGAAATGAGGTTTGGGGATTACCTGTGATTTTTTTTTTTTTTTTCCATTTTCTTCCTGATCCACATTAACTCAAGCAGTTTCAAGTCACATCTGGCTTTTGTTCATTTTTTTTTTAAATTTTGAGGCATACATGAGAAAACAGAAGAGTTTGGGTCAGTGAAACAGGCCTTAGAACATACTTTTCTTTTTTTTTTTTTTGAGACAGAGTCTCACTCTGTCACCCTGGGTAGAGTGCAGTGGTGTCATCCTAGCTCACTGCAACTTCAAACTCCTGGGCCCAAGCGATCCTCCTGCATCAGCCTCCCTAGTAGCTGGGACTGCAGGTGTGAGCCACCGCCTGGCCAGAACTACTTTTCATTGTTATTTTTCTGAAAAGCTATTTGGGACAATAAGTGTTTTTGATGTGTCCTTCATAAATAAGCACCAAAGGCTTATTGCTTCATTGAGTCTGAATCACATAGACAATTATAGAAACAGTCTTATCTGTTTGTTGCTTCATTAGGAAGCTCCCACGATGTGGGAGATAACAAGCAGTTTCTGGAGGGGGCCCTCCCTCTCTGTGGCCCTTGGGGAGGGCGCCCCCTCTGGGCTGGAGGTGGCGGTCATTCTTGGCTATCTTCCCCCTGTGGGCGGAGTTGTATGTGTGTCTTTGTCTTGCTCAGCATTCTGCCTAAGCTCACCACACAATACGTGTTTTCCAAATGTTACACTATAGGCAATATAGTGTGGACTGCTTAACTTTCATAAATGGGTTCTCCGACTTCTCATTGTCTCTCTCTGCAGGTATTTTCCCCCAGATCATAGACTGATTTTTGAGAACTACACTCCAAACAAATTTTTAAGCTTAAATTTCAACAAAGAAAGCACTTATAACCACTTGTCATTTATTATCCACAGCCAGATGCTCTCAGGAGGTGGATGTAAGATTACTGCTGGAGGCCAGTATTGCCTGATGGTTAAGAGCCCCAGGCTTGCTAACTTGCTGACTGTGTGGTCTTGGGCAAGTTACCTCAGCTTCCTTATCTATAAAATGGGGCTAATTATTAGTACCTACCTTAGGGGGTTGTTAAGAGGATTAAATGAGTTAAGGAATATAAAGCATTCATTACCATGCCTGGCACATGGTAAGCGCTCAGTAAATGTTCATTGTTGTTGCTATATCTGTTGTTGGCAATAATATCCATACATCTTGGATGAAATTGGCTGAAAGTTGCCTTAGAGGTCAGGATGTGTCTAGACCAAAGCTGGAGAACCAGGGTCAAAGTATGGTCTGGGAGTCGAAGTAACGAATGAAAATGGAGCCAGAGCCTCATCAGTGGTGTCAACGAATATGAAGGTACAGGTGAGTGTTGGAACTGGAGGCTTGAAAGAGGAGAGTCAGAAAACAGGAACTTAACATGTTTCTGGAACAATTCAGGGAAGGAGACATGAGCCTTTCTGGCCTTTGGAGTAGAGAGACATTTTTCCTGCAGGCCCCCACCTTGCTGAGTCCATGGTCTTATGACAGCTTCAGCTTCCCAAGAACCCTATTGCTTGGAAGAGTGAACTAGACAGACAGCATGCACATTTTAGCTGCTGAGAGGAAGATGGCTCTCACTGTCAATAGTCATTCTTTATTATTCTTCAGTCTCTTGTGAGTTAAGGCATTATCAATTAGTCCCCAAAAGATTAATTGATCCTGGGATATTGATAAAGTAAAATTTCTGGACCACCATAGTTAATCCCCAGGCCCTGTTCTAGAAGGATCACCCACCTTCCTCTCACCAACACACACTCACTAGGTACAGTCTCCAAGAGGTCGTCTTTCTTCCTCAGAGCCATCTTTGGGTTGTCTCATCCCACCTGCAGCACCTACCTCCAAAGCAGATGCCGACATGGTTGGACTTTGGAGGCTTGAGTATGATATAAAATTGCACAGTATCTCTGCATATTGCATACTAATATGCAATTTTTAAAAAGATTAATTTTATAGAGAAGAAACCATCAAATGAACCAGAAGATAATTTTGACAAGAAATAAAAATTCTTATAAGGGGTCTACCTATTCTAGGTGTCTTGACTTGGCCTATTTAATGCGTCACCCTAGAACAAACATTGAAAAAGTCATACAGGCAAATGCTTAGAGCTCATAGATGTAACTCCTGAACCACCTTTTTCATTGGCAAAGGGTGGCCTCTTCCTGGCCTCCTCACTGGGCATCCTTTCGTCCCCTTCCTGCTTCCCACTCCGATGTGATGCATGTACCATATGCCTTCTGGGCATCTAAGCTTTGGCCCTGCAGAGCTACTCTTGCCCTTTTATCTTGATATAGTTACACCTCCAGGAAGATCATTTTTCCAACCCAAAGCCCCCTTTCTTATGCACAGCTGCCCAGGAAGCCCCAGCCAAGAGGGGTCTTGCCTCATGGACACCATAAACACAACCAGAAGCCTCCTGGTCAAGGGGTAGAAGTTTCCAAGAGTAACAAGGAGGCTTTGGCCAATGCAACCACCCAAAGTTAAACTTACATGATTTTGAAAGTATATTTAAAAACTCACAATGAGTGATTAATAAGAAGGCCTTTGAGAATAAATACAATAATTTGATGGTGGGGTTGAATGGGAGGGGTGATGCGTAAAGGTGTCACAAACAGTTCTCGTTAAGAGTCTCATAGGTGTCTGTAAGCCCTTCCTAAATACAAGCATATTTTGGACACACTTTGCCTATCTGAAGTTTATTGACTTCCTTTTCATCTGAAGATGGCGTACCCATCCATCTAGAGCCCTAGAGTTTGCAGAAGTACTTTCACCTACGAGGATTCATCTGATCTTTCCAAACATTGCATAGACTCAAGTATTAACAGGTACACTCACAGCCATCTAGACTTTGACAGTAGGAGTCTCGGGCTCCTGTCCTCTTTCCTTAGGGAGTGTTTGATTCTCTTTTGTTTAGGAAAAAGGCACACTCACCAAAGTGGACCAATATTCAGTAACACACAGATTTTTTTTTAAACTTTGTAGGTGCAAAGAGAAGTTCCACCCAGTACCGTATTGATCAATATTACTTCAGTTTGAAACATCACTATCTAAAACTTCTATAATAGAAGAGTCAGTGTTATAGGAGAGGCTATGGCCTAATGAGAGCTTCCAGAACTTCCTACATTTGGTAAGAAAAAGGAGCTTAAGATCAAATTTGAAATAAATTCTGCACTAAAGTGCTTCTATAAAGAGCTATGGTACAGGGTTTGGATTTTTTGTTTTGTCTGTTTTTAAGCTTGTACTTTGGATTCTATAGCCCTGGGTTCAAGTTTTAGTTCTTCTATGACACTTTTGGGAAAGTCTCCAAAGCTTTGTTTGAAAGAGCTTTCATTTCTTATCTATAAAATGTGGGTAATAAAAATATTGACCTTATAGGGTTTTTTTAGGGATCAAATGAAATAATATGCCTTGTAAATCATAAAGTATCATAAAAATATAAAGATTCATTATTATAAGGCTCCAGGGTTAGTTCTTTCTTTAAAAATTAGTGCATAAATTCATTTTTTGAAAGGTGAGTAGATGTGAATGAAAATTAGTTATCTAGAAAGCATAAATGGCTTAGCCAAAAATTGTACATATTGACCACTATGCCTTTGGACCTTAGGTCCTCAGAATTCTGCCTCTTATCTATCCTTAAGTCCTACTTTCTTAAAATCCAATCAATCCCGTCTTCAGTAGATTACTCCCCACACCTCAGGCCCATTCCTTTCCTTCTGGATGGGTCAGCTGAGCCCCTGGAATAACAGGCATTGAAATGAAAGACACCATATGAGTCACATAACACCTGAACAAGAAACAAGTGTGAGAGAGTGAAGTCACAGGGGAGTCTCTGAGGAACAGGCAAAGGCCTCCCAGACCTCCCTTGCAGCCTGCAAACTGAAGGCCAGCTCAGACCTGCCACTGAGCCTTCTGCCCCCGAGAACACCAGACAGCAGCTCCCGGATTAAGTTCCTGGAGGTTGTACCAAGGGCGTGTTTCCCCAACACAGTTGCTGATTAGGCATATCCAGGTGTATCAGGTCCACTACATCTAGAAGTAAATTTCCAGGGAAGCAAAAGTCCTGGAAGTGAGGAATTGGCAGGCTGGTATAAATGGGGAGGGTGCTTCTGGGACAGGGGAGACCTGAGTTTCCTTCCTGTGAGTTTCTGCACCTTTTATGGATGTCATTGTTGGTATAATATATTTTTCAAAACAAGAAGAGAGGAACCATCTCCAGGGTCTTCTCAAATTGCAGGTAATAAATCCTTGCTTTTCAACAAGTACTTTCATATTATTGGGTCATAGAGATTCTGATCAAGTTTTACCAACTAATCTATCCTATCTGAGGGTTACTAAAATTTGGAGAAATCCCCTGGGACATTATCAGGAAGGACAGTGATTGATTAGTTCTGAAAACATCATCCTCATCATTATCATTATCGTCAACATTTCTTCTTCCCAGACTTGCAGGATTCATCAGCGGGATCACCCTTGGGTCGTGGTCAACCTAAGAGCATTTAAGAAATGTTGGTCATGCTCCTCACTCCCAGTTAACTCCCTCAGTAGCCTGTGGTGTTGCCAGAAATCTCACCACTTGGCACTCTTCCTGTAGGCGATGAAAATATAAATAGTCTGAGGAGAGTTAATGCATTGTCTCAACACTAGCAACTTAGAGTGAACGATCTTATGAAATCCTTCCCTCTAGCTGGGAACAATTCCTACACACAAGCAATTGTTTTGGTAGGTAACAGGTGTGTTGGGAACACTGTCCTGAGAGTTAGGAGGTACCTGTCTTAGACTGGCTTCCTGTGGGATGGGAGCTTTAGCCAAGGCAAGCCCTTTATTGTAAGGGCTGAGGACAAAGTGAGGGGCCATCTAAGATCTTAGAAATATGGTGAACAAATTGCTGTCTAAACGTCCAACATAAGATCAGCCCATAATGGATCAAAGTAGAAATATACGCCTGTAAGAAATAAGGCTGATTGGGCCAATTGCACTTATAACCAGTAGTGTGCTGGTCAATGTTGAACAACCAGCTCTCTAGAGGGAAAAATGTGCCTGGATTTGTCATGTTTGCCAATTTCTGTGGTGTAAATACTCCCACCATGGCTGATTTCAAGCTGCTGATGTGACATCACTGAAAGCAGAGTTGGGAAGAGATGTACACAATTTGTGCTCTTGAGGGGTACAAGTCATTGGGGACTCCCCCATACCACTGTACTTCCTAATCCAATTGGGTGCATTAAGATTTATAGAGAAAGAATGTTTCCAGCAGAAAAGGGGTTGAGCATCCATAGTATGAAGGGAAAATCACTAAGACAAATACTGACCATGCCCATTTGAGTATTATCCAGGAGAGAGGAAGGCTTGGCAAATTGGACTTTGAATATTTTGAAATCCAAAGGCTACATCACCTGCCCCATAAATTGAATGCATTGTGTTCTTTTTGCTCAATGCCATTAAACCTCAACTTATCTAATACCTCTTTCTCAGTCCTGTTTAAATCAACAACTTTCCAATCATGACCTGGCTTCCTATGTTGGTTTGCCTCTATGGAGCAAGTACACTGAACACACACACTCCAAACCCCCTTGACAATGCTTCATCAGAGCAACTGGAAAAAAGTAGCTTCCTGTGTAGCTTAAGAACATAGTGTACTTAAAATGCTAATGGAAGTGTTCTAGTCTATGCATCAGTTATATTTTTCAATGTAAATTAATAAAATGCCATTGTAGTATAGCCCTTGATCTTCCATGTGTCCTAGTGTGAATCCTCTTCTTAGAGCCTCGTCATTCCCAAAAGCTCATCAGAGCTCACATCTGACCTTCAAATCTAGAAAACACCTCAGGTTGTGGCATTCAAATCAGCACACAGAATTCTGCACAGCCCTGGGTAGCTTTCCCTGGAATATCACTGCCACATTTCCACCTCCTGTCTCAGATCTCACTTCTCAGCACTGTAGCCTCTATCCATGAATCAAATATCACGAAGATGTGTTGAAAATCGATGAAAACCCATCTTCTGCCGTTGTACTTCAAAATGACAAAATGCATTATTTAGGATCCCTTTGCTTGCATGCAACAGAAACCCCTCTCAAGTAAGCCTAGTCCCAAATTTACTAGATCATGTAACAAAAATTTAGGAAGAGCCTGTTGATAGCAGGAACTCAAATGATGACATAACTCTCACTGTCTCTATATTGTCCTAGAGTAAATGATCTTTCTTCATATGCCATGGAGCATGGTCACTGGCAGCCGGGGATATTCACCCTTACGGCCTCATATCCAGAGAAGTAGGAAAACTTCTCTGTTAGTTCTGGCTAGGAAAATGCCCAGGAAGTTTTTTGTTTCTTTTTTTTTTTTTTTCCTAGTTGAGTACATGTCATCCTTGGGTCAATCACTGTGGCCAAGAAGGTGCAATAAGGTGATTGACTCAGACTGGGTTATGGACCCATGTGATGGTATTGGTAATTCTCATAAGAAGGACAGAGGAGGCAATACAAGACAGACGTCTACAATAGTCTCTCATTGACTGACTCACAGCTTTATTTAAGACATATAATTTGCCCTTTAAATTTATAAGGTGCCTTATAATTTACAAAGCTCTTTCGCATGTATCAGTGGACTACATCTGAACCACAGATAGATTTAGTTTCTGGCTTCTCTTGAAAAACAGAAGCTCTGGCAACTCTGGGCCAGCGTTGCTACAAGGCCATAATCAGCTAGAGCTGAGTAGACAGGGTGAACACTCTACGGTTTGTCACAGTCCCTGTCATTTCCCTATTGCCTCTCTGTTCTGACCCACCTTGCTCATTTAACTTCCTTACCTAACCCCTGTAGCCATTTGGGTTTGCTGATCCCCAGCACCACCGCATTTCATTCACATCCATCCTGTGAACACCAATTATCCCCATTTTATATTTTAAACCAAGATTCAGAGATTCGACTGACTTTCCTAGGATCACACAGTTAGAAGGTGAGACTTAGCACCTAGATTTTAGAGATGAAGACTGTTCAGTTTCCCTGCATAAGCTTGTATCGGTTGTGCACAGGTTTCATGCTATATTCTATGTAAATGGAGCCCTCTAGAGTTGTGTAGTCAACACTGTATGTGGAAGCCCTGAAACTATTTTCCTTTCCATTTCACAGACAGAAATATAGACATAATTCTGTCACGAATTTGGTTGAAATAATGTACTTCCTTCAAAATTTACTGTAGAACAAATATTTGTGACTAAATGGAATGATGAACAATCAGGTTGGAACAAATACCTCAGTTAATTGTATCAGTAAGTCCTACCACAGACAATGGTAAGACTTGTCCAATTTATGGAAATGATGTGGTTAAGTCTGCAATGAAGAGGTTTGCACTCAATTTTCTGGTAAGACCATGATGCTTATTCCTGGCTGCACGTTTGAATCACCAGGGAGGTTTTACTGATTTTTTAACTGATGTTTATATCCTGTTCTTAATGGTTTGAACATAAACTTCACCAAAGAAGATATACGGATAGTAAAAAAGTACATGAAAAGATGCTCAACATCATTATTCATTACAGAAAGCAAATTAAAATCACAATGAGATATAGTAGACTCCCCCACAGACAAGAATGGTGAGGATGTGGAACTACTGGAACTCTTGTTTACTGCTGGTGGAAATGTAAAATGGCACACCCACTTTGGAAAACTGTTTAGAAGCTTCTTCAAATATTAAAGTTATGCCCACCATATGATGTAGGCATTATATTCTTAGGTATTTAACCAAAAGAAAAAAGCATACATCCATAGTAAGATTTGTACATGTGTGTTCAGAGCAGCTTTATTTGTAATAGTCCAAAACTGGAGACAACTCGAATGTCCGGCAACAGCTGAATAGATAAACAAACTGTGGTGCATCCATACGATGAAATGCTACTTAACAATAAAAAGGAATTGACACATATAACCACATAGGTAAATCTCAAAATAATTATGCTGAGTTAAAGATGCCAGACAAAAGAAAGAGAACATACTATATGATCCCATTTATATATAATTCTAGAAATGTAATCTAAATTAATCCATAGTGACAAAAGGAAGATCGGTGTTTGCCTGGGGATAGGAATGGAGGGGGTGGGGAAAGGTTACAAAGGACATGAGGAAACTTTAGGAGGTATTGTATATGTTCATTATCTTGATTGATGTATGCCTATGTCATCACACATCAAATTGATTGTTAAATATGTGCAGTTTATTATATATCACTTATGCCTCACTACAGCTGTAAAAAACAATACTGATGCCTGGATCTCAGTCTCAAAGATTCTGATTTAATTGGTCTGGGTGGGGGCCTGGCATCTGTAATTATTAAAAACTTCACGTATGATTCTGTTGTACAGCCAGGGTTGGTTTGATGATTTCAGATCATTGCAATTGCCCTGGGCCAGGAAGTGTGGGAGAGACTCCCCAACTTTGTGCTAGAGCAGAAAGGGCTGCCCACTGCAGCTGCTGCTCACGCACAAGGATGCACCATGCTCCAATCCCTTGCCTTGGTGCTCAAGGGTCAGGCCTGGTCCCCTAGCCACTGGAGCAACTTGGCCTTTCACAGAGCAAAAGTCCCCTCCATCCTCACCATCTACCCATCTACTCCAGCTGGCCTGATGCTTTCTTAAGACTTCCCTTTCCTTTCAGAGCTGCCTCTGGTGAGCATGTCAGTGATATTTAAACTATGTAACGATGTTAGTGGAAGGGTTTACATGTGTAGAAACAGTGTGACTTGCTCTAGCCAGGAACTTCCTAGTAACACCCGTCGGTTCAGCCTTGGGCAGAATAAAAAGCTGACGCCAGCTGCTTGGGTTTCAGAGCCAAGGGAGCACACTGTGGATCCAGAATCCTGGAAGGTGGGGGAGAAATGCTCCCCACCCCGATGGTCCCAGAGATGGCAGCAAAACTTGACCAATGGCAGCGACCAGGGATCATGGCAGTCAGGACCTCCAGCTAGGGGGCTACTCCTTTTTGGTAAAGCTCGTTCTACTGAGCCCAGAGATACAGCAAGAACAATCTTGTTGTGTGTTTCACTCTACTTCTTCTTAATCTGGGCAAGTCACTTAAGCTCTCTTTGCCTTTGTTTCCTCACCTCTAACGTGGAGATAATAAAATCTTCCTCATTTACCTCAACAAGGTTATTGCAGGGATCAAATAAGAAAATGGATGTGCTCATGCCTTTTAAACACAAAAGCCGTGTTATTTACTGTGATTATCTCAGTGTTTTATAGAAGGGAGAGGCGAAGGCGTAGACTCAATTGGTAGGCAGCTGGATGAGCCTCATGCGGGCTGAGGGGGTGTGAGGAATGACATCTTTGCAGTCTCCGGAAACTGGACCTCCTGTCTGTGTGACTTGAGCAATGCCATACTCATAAGGGTAAGGATGACAATAACAGCTACACTGTATTGAGCACTTACTTTCTAGACACTGTACTAAAGTGTATGTCTATTTTCTTCTGAGTTTACAAAAGAGGGCCCTGAGGCTTAGGGAGGCTAAGTACCTTGTCCAAGGTCACACAGCCAGTAAGTGGACTCGGGTCTGGATATACCCTAGTCCTGCTCCAGAGCCCACAGTTATAACCGGCTAAGCTTTCTCCTACAAGGGAATATCTCTCTGCTCAGTATTTTAATAAATGACTTAGGTGCTTTCAGCAAACACTCTCTCTTAATCCTAAAGCAAACATGGCTCTGCTAGGAATCAGAGATATAGATTTTTGTTCTAGAATTTTCTGTGCTATCTGGAGGTGAGAGAGGGTGTTTATGATTGAGTTTCCAATGCAAATATTTTTCCTTAGCTTCTAAAAACCTAGTGAAATAAGAGTAGGGTTATCAGCTAGGTTACAAAATGGGGGGTGATCTGCCATGTAGAGTTTATCGTTAATGTTTATTTGTTGAAACTTCATGTCCTTCAAGCTATATGTTAGGCACAGAGGGTAGACCAAAAGCATCGTCATGTACCTGCCACTGGAGTGCTTATATCACACACTTACAGACTGCGGTTGGGGACGTGAGGTGAAGAGGGATAAACAAATAATATGGCAGACAAAGAGCTAATGTCCTTAATATATACATATCTCACAGACATGCCAAAGAAGGTCACTGTCACCATTTTTTTGTCATTGTTATATAAAGTCACAGTTTATCTTTTTGAAGGGTATGAGTTTATAGAAAGGCAGATTAGGAATGCGATCTTTCCCATATGACATTTTATTTATACGTATTTTTAGTGTCAAAATTTATTTTAAATGGGCAAAGGGTTTCAGAATATAAGTTCTCATTTTGAGAAAAGAAAATGCAAAGTCATCACAAAACGTTTATCTTTAAGAAAGTAATGCATTCAGCTGCTCTAACTAGAGGTGAAGTTGTACAGTGGGGGTCTATCTGTCGCACGCCCTGGCGTGAAACCCCCATCATTGCAGACAGGTGCTCAACTCCTAGATTCCTTGAGTAATTCCAGCCCCCACTTGATGTGTTTGATTTCAAAGGACCATGAAGAGTCACTTTCAGGAAAATGAAGATTGAGTAATGCAGATCGCAAGCATTGTGGGGGTCCTGAAAGTACAGACGCTGGATTCCCTCTAAGAGGTGACGTGCCCAGGTAGTCCTGGGGAGGTCCACAGCCCTGCCAGTTTGACAGCAAGTGGTATAGATGGGAAAACCGTACAGTCTCTTGCTCAGGCTGATCCTGGTTAAAATTAAAATGTAACCTTCCTTTGGGAAGGACCAAGGACTTTGGCTCACCTGGCAGCCAGTGCCGCTGAAGCTCCTCTTGCTCCCTGCAGCCTTGAGACCTGTTTGACCAACTTTCCAGAAACCACCAATTGAGTCTTCCTGTACCTTGGTCTGCAGAGATAAAATTGAGTAAGATGAGAAACCCATCCTCGAGGAACTCACGATGATGGTCCCTCTGGTTGATCAGTTCCCCAAGCGTCCTTGCCTGCTAGCTTGTTTACTTGCACATTCCCAGAACAATGTGGCCCTGGAGAATGATTCATTTATTTCCAGCTACTGCATTGTGTGGTGAGAAGTGAGAGGACGCATGAAAAGTGCTTAGCCCGCTTCTGGACACAGAAAGTGCTGCCTAAATAGCTGCTGTCATGCCAGCACTGTAGTTGGCAGTCATCACCCTCCTTCCTAACCCCACTGGCAGGCTGCGGATGCAGGGCGTGAAGTCCAGCTGCAGGTTTCTGATACTGTCGTGCATGCTCACGTGCCACAGTCCCTTGAGGCGTGTTCTTCCTTGGAGCAGTTGCATGCTGATCCACTTAGGGCTCCAACTCCAAGCTGTTGGGTTGGACCAAGAAGACAAGGAAGGTGATCTGACATCAATACCCATCTCTCTCCAGTATATTTATGCAAGGAATGAATGTCAGAATGACTCACTTAGAGAAGTTAGATATTGTACAGGCATTGTCTCCAAACGCTAACGTTACATAAGGACAAGACACTGCTTTCTTCACAAGGCAGAGGAAAACCAATTTTCCTTGTTTGGCTTAGGTTGAGTCATATGAAAAGGGCACAGAAGACATCAACTATTAAATAATGAGAAACTATGTCCATCTCCACTGAGGGAGATAGTGTTTTGAATATAATGAAAATGTAACTGGATTAGTAAAGAAACTCCCAAGATCTATTTAGATTTTTTTAATTATTGAAAATGGTAAGCAGACCTTATCCCTGAAAATTATTCAATGCCCTTTTCTTTGAATGAGTAGCATAATCAATCACTTGGACATTGCCCAAATATCTGGCCAGGCTTGGCTGGATGTAGGTAAACACTGTGAACATGGCTAAGCTTAATCTGTCTAGTTGTATTGCTTGAAAAAAATAGAGGGATCCCCTTAAAGTCTGAATAAGTAGTTTCCCGAAGCTATGAGGCCCCGAGTGGACCCTTACCCAGCTGCACTTCCCTCAGAGCTCTGACCTGGGAAACTGGGTGGACCTTTTGATGTAGTTTCTCCTCCCTGCCCTTAGCTCACAGAAGCCTGACATGCTGCTTCTCTGGCAGCTACCCTACCATTCTCAGTGGTTGCACATCCAAAGTGTCATTTGTCACTGATGCTGATGAGTAGCAAGTGTTGCAAAAAGCAGCAGAAGCTTGGCAGGGTCAGTGGCAGGAGGATGGGGGTTGTGGACCATCCTGTGAGCCGATTGTGATGTGATCTGTCTCCACCACTAAACTGAAAAAGGAGAAAGAGGAAGATGATGGAGATTTTCCTGTGGGATACGAAATGGGTGGGGATACAGATGGAGCCCTTTAGGACCAAGGCCAATGGAAGCAAGAATGAAGGCCTGCCCTTCCGCAAGCATTCTCACCATGACTCCGTGGATCCATTTCTCTCTAGGAAGGCTGTCATGATTTCCCAGATCCTTCCCATGATCCTAGCAGTGATCAGCAAAACACCTCAGACCCATCTCCCCCGAGGAGGGCCCATCATGACCCTCAGACACGTGTCAATCAAGGAGGGCTCTCGACTCCTTGGAGGCAGTGCAAGGTAGAAGAGCACATCGACACTTCCCAGATGCTTCTCTTCCTTGGAGAGGTAATCTTGACTTCCCAGATCCATCGTACCCCAGGAAGACCTGTCTTAACTCTCTAGCAGACACATCTCGATCCAGGAGTACCTGCATGAATTGCCAGTTTGGCTTCTAACTTCCGTCACTTTCTGCCCAGTACCAAAAGCAGCAAGATACTAGAAAGAACTTCCAGCAAGTCTTCTCCACATTGGAAGGGCCCAGGACTCTCTCATTATTCACTCCTGAAGGACAGCAAATATAAATATAATCCAGCCCTCTCTGCCATGAAAAAAAAGCAAACAAAATCCTATTCTGGAAGTAAAAAGCAGCATGAATTCAAAGGCTCTTTCCCTGGCCATAGGGAATTTCAGATAAGCTCTTCATCTAGAAGTCACACCTAGACTCTACCCCCACCACAGTGGGAGCAGGAAGTCCTCTGACTAAGATCCATCTCTTGGTGGAATAGAACTTGACCATGGAGCTCTGATTCTAGAAACAGAGGACCAACTCTTCTGATTCCCATCTGACCCTACTCGAAATGGGTCAAGTTCCTGGAAATAAGGCTGGGCACGTTTTCTGGGGCCCAAACTGACATGCAGTGAGAACCATAGGAACTTGAGTGAGACAAACAAACAAACAAACAAACAAAAAACCCATGCAGTGTGAAGCTGAATTCCAAAATGCTAAAGCCACATTTTACGATAAATCCAGCCATGTGAGGAACTTGGAACTGGATTGTTTGGAGAAAAAGAGAAAATCAGAGAAAATGAGGATTGTTCCTGGTGGTGAAAGGAGCTGGTCCCGAGCCAGCCAGAACAACAGAATGCGGAGAGGCAGAAGCCACTGGCCTGCTGTCCTGATGAACACCTGGACCAAATGCTCAGAGAACAAGAGAGAGGAATGCCATGGCCAAATTTATTAAGAAGAATAAGCCTAAGGAGGACAGAGATAAGAAAGTGAGGCCTCACTGCAGTGGCCTGGCACCTCCTTCCAACAGACTGGATATCTGGCTGGGATGGAGTGGACAGATCCAGCGTATTTGAACCAAAGCAATTTGCAGGCTTGCCAGCAAGAAGGCTGTGGAAGAATGTGCCTACAAGTGGAGTGTTGAAAATATGTAACTCTTGTGACTGAGGGTATTAGCACGGGGGTAGACATTTAGCTGCTACATCTGTCTTGGCTAACAATTGGGGCTCACTCGGACCAGCAGAAACTTGTTGGGCACCAACTTTGATCTTAGAAGAATTTGAGGCTTGAAGTTCTAACTAGGGGCACCCTGAACTTCTCAGCTATTCCAATATAGAGGAAGCACTGATTTTTCAGTACCCTTTGGACATGTACAGTTTGTTCTCATTGGGGTTTTTCTTTCTCTTGCATTTCCTTTTTTAATTAAACATGTGCACATTTATTAGAAAAAGCACGAAGTCACTCAACTTGTACTTCTAGCATTAATAAGGGGTAGAGGCAAGACTAGAATTGGGGGAATTTTCTCCTCCTTAGTGAGCACCAGCAGCACAGAGAGCCTCTCTGGCAGCTGGCTGTCAAGATCATTGACATCAACAAGATTCCACATTGTATGAACAATAACTTGGGTTCAAACAAATGCAAGTTCATAACAAGGAGGTAAATTACCTAACACATACTCAAGGAAAAAAATCAAGCCAAATTGGCCAAGAGATAAGCCAAAAGGAATGCAGCCCAACCAGTGCTGGACAAGGTCAAGGTGGGGATGAAGGAGTTAAAGAAATTCATCTCTTTAGGCTATAAAATAACCAAGCAAAGAAATCTGGAGGTGGACTGCAGACCCACCTTCTCTTCCAGATTGACTATTTAGAGATTACCAAGGCACCATGCCCTGCCATTGCCTCATTTCTGCTTGGGAACAGAGGATCAGACCCCTGGACAGGTGCTGTCCACTCACTAATGGCCACTGAGTCCCAGAAGACCATCAGTTTTAAAGTGTCAAGCAGAGAGGCTAACTAGGCCAGTTTTGGGCACACTGGAACAGTTTCCCTCCACTTCCACTGTAAGAGGAAAGCGCCACTGCCAGGCCTCCTGGCGTGAAGAGGCTCCACTCCTACTGATAAATAGTTTTCCCCCTTGGCCATCAGTGCCCTGAATATTTGCCCCCACTTTCACAGGTGTTACACCCTCAGAGCCCCCTGGACTACTCTGTTCCCTCTGCAGCTCTCTGGGTCTAATCTTGGCACCAGGAATCCACCACCAACTTCTGGGGTCTACTCCTAGCTCTTGGGGTTCACCCTCCATTGCTGGTGTTCATACCCAGACCCAGAAGTCCATCCACCAACCACTGCAGTTTGCTTCCAGACTCCAGTGTTCCACCAGCTTCTGGGGTGGAACCCAGCCTCTTAGGGTGCACCCACTGACCCAGTAGTACACACTGATTCCCAACTCCCCAATGGTGAGTTCCAGGAACTTCAGAGGCCCTCATTTGCCTCTGATTCCTGGAAACATTTCTCCCCCTCTTCTAAAAGAAAAGCTCTGCCCATTCCCTACCAAGTTTTCTTTTTTCTTCTAATTTCTCATATTTTCCTCCATAGGGAAGTTTTGGTGATTTTGTATAGTGGACTGCATTGTCTCCAGAACTGATTAAATAGATTCTTCCTCTCCATGATTGTATGAATACATTGCAACAAAAAGAATTATACTAAATTGCTAAATGAAAGGGCCCTGTACTGTTTTACATAAACTACAATTGCAGCCATGCAGAGAAACATTAATGCAAACAACTAATAACATTTTCAAATAAGAAGGAAGAGAATGAGGAGGCGAAGAGATTTGACTTTTACTAAAGAGAAATTACAGAGAAGTGAAGTAAACTTTTGTCTATTCATGCCAATTTCGAAGCTCCCAATATCTTGTGAGTTGTGGACGGAGCTCGTCTGCAGGTTAGTGAGGCTGGGAATAGAAGGCCAATTCAAACCACTCTTTGCTCCGCGCTGGCGGGTTACATCCTCTGTTTCTCAAAAGAAAAAGAAAAAGAGCTTCATCAGATGTGACACAGAGTTTATGTTTATTATTTAAAATTAAAATTCTCACTTCTATATTTGTGTGGAACTCGTGGCTTTTGAAACATTTTTAAAGATAATTTTAAGAAGCCATAATATGGTTTTGTGTGGGAAACAGCGATAGCTCATAAACTGTAGCAGCTATTGACTCCTTGGCTGTAATGAACTTAAAGTGAACTCTTCGGGGTTTTTAAAAAAACTGGTTTCACCTGCCTATTAAAACCCCAGCCTACTAAAAACTTAGTGTCCCTTGTGAAGCTTGAGAAAGCAGCTTATGCTGTTTATTTCCCCTGGTGTAGTTGTTTGAAATAAACTTGAATCAAAAGAATCTCTGACATTTTTCTGAATCCACAAAAAATGAGGTGCATTTTTTGGGTGGTGGTCGTGGTGGTTCTTCTTCTTCCTCTTCCTCTACCTCCTCCTCCTTCTCTTTCTCCTACTTTTTGATTGTTTGTTTGTTTGGTTGGTTTGGGTTGCTCTAGGAGGTGGGGCCTCGATGATGAACAAGACCTAGGCACTGCCCTCAAAGACAAGTTCCAGGCAAACCTCTCCTTCCTTGATAAGGGGCAGCTTGACCCTTTCAGCAGAGACAGGTAAGTGGACGTGCAAATAGCTGACTTCAGGATATGGAGCAAGAAAGCAAAGGGCCTGAGAACTGCCACTCAAGATACAAGTTGACACAAAGAAAATGTATCATCAGGCTCCACTGCACAAGAAAGCTGAGTAAGCAGAGTTGGCCCACAGTGAAATGACTCATCCGACTCTGTGCTGGGGAAATGCACCCCTCTTCTCTGCATTTCGCCCTCACCGTACCTAGGACACTGTGCAGAAACTGTCCATGTGTTTGTCTCTGGCACTGGACTGTGTCTAAGTTACCTTTGTGTTCCACGTCTCAGCGTTACCATCTACCATACTTCCTGGCACAGAGCAGGGGTTAATAAATAATTTGGATTAAACAAACATTCAAGAAGGAATGTCCTCACTGGGTGGGAGATTGCTCTAGAAGAGCTCCAAAATTCCTTTCTACTCAGAGATTCAATGATCATATAGATAGCCTGGTAGGTGATTGGTGCCCACCAAATATTGAATCAGATGATGTCTGCTTCGTATTGAGGTTATTTGTATCCATATTTTATCTCCTCATATAATGAACTTGCTTTTTTCTGCAAGTGCAGTAATCATCTGCTGAGCACTTTGTCAATCAATTTGCATGCCTCATGTCATTTAATTTTCACACAACAGCCCTGGGAAGTAATGTTTTGGTTTCTATTGCTGCAAAACAAACCACACCATAACTTAGTGGCTTAAAACAACAGTTTATCATTATCTGTCTTGGTTGGTGGGTTAACTGAGCTCAGCTTACCCCATTCTTTTTGGGGTCTCGTGGGATTGCAGTCAGATATTGGTGGGGGCTGCAATCATCTGAAAGGCCAAAAGGACTGGCTTATCCAGGAGGGCTCACTCACTTGGCTGGCAATTGATGCTGGCTGTTGTCTGGGACTATTGACCAGAGCACCTACACATGGCCTCTCCAAGTGCTTGGGCCTCTCACAGCATGGTGGCTGGGCACCAGGGAACGTCCCAAGACACCCAGACAAAATGACTTATCTTTGTATAACCTAGCCTTGGAAGTTCAAGAACATCACTTCTGCACATTCCAATGGTCAGGCAAATCACTGAGGCCAGCCCAGATGCGAGGGAAGGGGGAATAGATTCCATCTATTTTTGCAGGGATGGCAAGTTCATTTCTGAAGAGCAGCTGGGACGGAAAGTATTCTGCAGGCATTTATGGAAAATACCATCTGCTACAAGCAGTTACTATTAATATCTCTTTCTACAGGTGAGGAAATTTCACAATGACTTAGCTAGGTTATATGGTTAACTTGCTTATTCAAGATCAACCAAATCCAGACTCCCTCTGATTTTGTAACCATTACACTTTACTTAGGACAGTGTTTAATAATGGAGGAGTCATCTCTTTGACAGATGCAGTGTTATTTTCACGAATATGAAAATATGATATAAATACAAGTAAAACTTATAAAGTAGTAATATAAATTCTAGTAGGACTTGGGGTATCATGTTTGAGAAGTACTATTGATGAAGGAACTAACATTTATTGTGTTGCTTCAGTGGTCCAGGTGCTTATACACTATGTATAAACTCATGTCATCATCCTCACAATAATCTTTTTCTGCCAGATGAAAAGTAAACTTTATAGGGATTAAATAAATTGCCCCAAATCACATATCCACTAAGTGACAGAGCCAAGATTTGAACACAGGTATGTTTTGGTCAACATTCCATGTGCTTTCCATGTAGTTCCATGTTGCAGGTCGGAGTCCCCAGGAATCAGTCTCTGGGAATGAGATTAGCATGAAGGACATTACTAGAGAAGTGCTCAGGGGCAATACCTTCCAGGAAGGGAGAGATGCAGGATTAGGCAAAGGAAAAGGTGGGTTGTAATGCAGCTCATTGCAAGAACTCAGCAGGCCACAGAGGGCTCTGAAGCTGAGATAGCCCTTCAGAGTTGTCTTAACAGGGGCCAGGGGTCTGCACCTTTATTACCACCCCATTTCCCCATAGAAGGCAGCACAGCACAGTAAATGGTTGCTGAATAAACAAAATCATCAAACAGTCGATCAAGATTGAACTATACTCGGGAGGCTGAGGTGGGAGGATTGCTTGAGCCTAGGAGTTCAAGATTGCAGCGAGCTAAGATCATGCCACTGCACTCCAGCCTGGGAGACAGAGTGAGACATTGTCTCAAAAAAAAAAAAAAATTGAACTGTAAAGGGAAGCAGCGTCACAAAGGGGAGAAACCACTGATGTATAAGGACAGCCAGTCCTAGCTCTGAACAAGGAGTCTTTTCTGAGAAAGGCTAAAATACTCAGGGCTCTAACTGCCATACAATCCTCAAAAGGTGAAGCCAGGTCTCTTAGCCCAAACAAAGTGCTAAGATGAAGGCTGCAAGTCCCTCTATATAACCTGCCAAAGGAGTCCTCAGAGCAGGCTGGTACATTTTTAATGTTGAGTTTAGACATGGCCCTGAATTGAATCAACTTACAGTATTGAATTTGTTTACTCTAGGATTCCAAATTGTGACCATACACCCAATGAGGAGTTCCAAAAAGTAAATAATGCAGGAGCTAGTCAGCCATAGAGGTCAGTGGTGGGAGACTGTGAGCTAGTAAGACATTACCGGCTAACCATAATGACAGTCATCTTCAAAGGGTAGAGTCCAAATTGGGTGGCTTGAAATAAAAGAACCACACATTTCTCAGACCTCAGCCTTCATGCCTGTGTCCGATCCAGCCTCACTTTCAATCTCTGTGGAGAAAGGGAAGAAGCAGAAGCAGGCAGAATTAGAAGTCAACAGGGAAGAGAAAAAGATGAGAAAACTTGAGGAAATGGGACTAATTTATTAAATACATGTTATGTCACTCAATCCTTATTACAACCCTAAGAATTGCTATGATGGCAAGTTTTTCAGATGAGGAAATTGAGATTCAAAAGGACCAACTGAGATCCCATGGGTGTGGGAAGAAACAGGAAAGAATAAAGGGGTGAAGGGGGAGGAAAGGGGGGGGGACTAGAATTAGGCACACACTTCTATCAGAAAAGGGGAACAACAATTTTTAAATTGTTGCCCAAACACCTGCATGCTGCTGGAGCACATGCTCCCTCCCTCTGCTCCCAAACTGTGAGAAACCAAGTCCCTGGACTCTGGTCCTTTAGTGATCCCACAGTCAGCGTCCGCTGCCCTGTGCCTTTGGCAATCATCCTCAAATTAGGACTGGCTCTCGCCTGCGTGGACACCTATGGATGCTGCCGATATTTCCTCAGGAGGGCATACCATTATCCATGGTACCCCAGGTCCTGGCAGTGGGGCTGAGAGACTGGCGGGAGCACGGAGGGAGGGCTGACAAGCTGTAGCCTGAGGGGACAGGGCCATTCTGGAGGCACACCCCAGCAGGAGGCGCCGTCCACACAGAACTGAACAAGGCGGCAGGGAGCATATGAGGCTGGATCCCCCAAAACAAACTATGATCCCAAATGCTACCAAGCAACCAAGGAGGTGGGACAGGTAAAGAGGGAGGTGGGTGATGGGCGGACTGGGAAGATGTTATTTACTGAGCCATGCAGAGCTGAAGTCAAGCAAATGCCAGCCGCGGCTTTTGGAGGGTTTGGGTGGAAAGGGGACAATATCAAAATGGCATTAATCCTCAACCCTGATTGGTGGGAAGAATGTGTGTGTGTGCGTGGAGTCTATGTATATGTAATGGCTCCAATTCAGACAGTGCTGGGTTTGTGATTCCTCTATAGTTTACTGATCGTGGGACTTTGCACAAGGCACATACCCTAACTGCGGGTAATAATTCCTCTGGACGGGCTTCAGGGAGGATTCAAGGCTGGCACATATTCAGACTGCAGGGAAAGTCTCTGTCCACTCCCTCAGTGTGATTAGGAAGGCTGTTTTGTTTTCTTCCCACGCAGAAATCTCAAAGAGTGAGACTTCCGTCTATCTTTGGAATCCTCTAAGGGGAGGGAGCCCTGGGCTGAGCGGAGGGGCAGGATCAGCCGCTCGAGGGCGGATGACAAAGGGGCACTGTTTCCCGGGAGGGCAGGCTGGGGCCGGCGCTGACTCCACTGCGGGCCTGGGCGTGGGCTGGTCTGCCCCCTGGGAGGAGAAGTCATCCTTCCTGGTCCACAGTGGCCAACCCCAAACAATAGTTTTGTCAAAAATCAAGATGCGGGAAAATGCCAGCGACCACTATTTTTCCCCTGGGGCAGGTGGGGGAGAAAGCTGCTCTTTTTTCTGGGCTGGATCGAGTCTCAGGGAGGCGGCCAGGAGGCAGCATCGCCCCTTCCTCTCCGGCGACTGCGGCCCTTTCTGAGTCTCGCTCAGTCTCGCTGTCCCGCTCGGCATGGAGAGGCTGATGCCGCAACCACAGGCCAGACACGGGGACGGACGCAATACTGTGTCGGGCCTGACACCGAACAACCGCACATGCCAGGCCTCGCTGCACCCCACGCCCAGGACCGTCAGATTGAGCGGATGCTCGGTCCCCAAAGCTGGCAATCCTGCGGTTGCAACTGGAAAAAATATGTGTACAGTGTATATCGTGCCCGTCTACAGGGAAACCCGGCGGCTCCTTGGACAAACAACCCTCCGGTGCCAGCAGGGCGGTGGTGGAGAGAGATTCCCCGCCTGGATAGGGGCGCTGGCTCGCGAGTACTCTCTTTTGGGATTGTCCGCTCCTCCGGGGTTCCCAGGGCGCCTCGACGTCCCTTCCCAGGGACCCAGGCTCGGGCTCGGGCTCCAGGGACCGGCTCGCGGGAACCTAGCGGAAGGTGCGTCTTCACGGTGTTTCGCGGGGGCCGCCTGCCGCCCGGTGGCCGGCGCTGAGCTCGCGGGGGCCGCGGGTCCGATGGCGCGACCCCACCTCTCTCGCCATGCCCAGCCGTCCCGCGCAGCTCTGGGTAGGGTGAGATCAAAGAAGTAGACTGAGGCGGGGCGGCACAAGCAGGGCTCCTTCCCGCTGGCCGGCCTCGCATCCTTCCTCCCGGAGCGGCTTCTTTCCCTTTCTCCGGATGGGAGCCTTTGAGAGTCAGAGGAAAGCTTCAGACTGCTCCCCGAAAAATGCACCCTCATCTACCCAATTCTGCGTTACCCCAGGCCGGCTGATGACTCCGGTGGAACCAGATCCCACCCCGGGAAGCGCCGCTGGTCTGGGCCGGACTCGCCCTCTGCTGGCCCTACTGGAGCCAGCGCGGGGGCGGGTCTGGGCAGCGCTGGGCGCCTGCAGACCCCGAGCGGCCTCCCCCAGGCGGCCCTACTGGGAACGACTGGGCGGTGCTGACCACGCTCAGGGCCTTTTATGGGTTTGCATGGAGAAAGTGCGGCCCGCGGTCCACATGTGTGAATCCGCCTGCGGAGTGCGTCCCCTCCCTAGAGGCAAGCCCCAGGGGAGGACAGAGCGGGAGAAGTTGCTGGAAGACAGTGAACTCAGAGCAGGGGAGTCAGATGAATTGAAGGTGCGGTGACATCAGGATCCGACAGCCTGTTAACTCATTTCAAGAAGACCGGACACTTCCGTGAGCCCCACAGGGCCAGCCCTTTCCCAGACGTGTGAGCCCTTTTTTTTTTGTGATGCATCTGGTCACCCTCCATCTGAGATGTGTTAATACATGCAATCTCGTTACGGTTTAGTCCGGCTGTTCTTTGCACACATGTCTTTGCACTCTTCCACCGTTGAGGTGATTTCATAGTTTCACCCGCAGAGGGCAACCTTATTCCAAGTTTCTGAGGTCCCTAGGCATCCCTCCTCTCCCTACCTAACTGGTGAGGTGGGACTTATGGTCATTGTAATGGTTTACAGCCATTTTTTCCCCCAGGGCTTCTCTTTCCTGCCCCTCTCAGGCACTGGGCGTCCTCCAGTAGATCTAGTAGGTCTGGCTTCTCCCACATCTTCAGGAAGGCTTAGGGGAGAAGGGCCCCTCCTTGCGTGTCTCTATGAGGGCCAGTGTGAACTGGCTCTATCTAGGAGGTGACTGTCCTTTTATCCCTCCTCCTGAGCTGTTTACATTTAAGCCACCAACATAAGGAAAGCAGACTACCCGTTGGAAGGAGGCCCATTGTATAGGGCTTTGCAGATATTTTACAGACTTTGGCCTTAATGTGAAGGAAATGGGGAGCCATTCGTGGGTTTTTCAGTAGCAGGTGGACATTTGCTTTTCACCAAGATTACACCAGCTGCTGTGTGGAGAACAGACTGTGGGGGGTGATTGGGTAAAGCGGAGGCCGTGGCAGTGACCCAGGTGAGACCCAGCTGAGACAGGGTGCTCTGGCCAGGGAGTAGCGCTGGAGGTGGAGAGAAGGGGTCAGATTTTGGCTATGTTTTTGAAAGCAGAATAAAAGGGATTTCCTGTCCAGCTGTTCGGGAGGCACGAGAAGAAGAGGGGAGCGGAGGATGACTGCAAGCAGCGGGAGGGACAGAGGTGCTGCTGGCTGAGATTGGGAGACTGTGGAGGAGAAGGAGAAGGGCTTAATTTTGGACATTTTAAGTGTGAGGTGTCTGTTAGAAAAACAAGTAGAGAGGCTGATTAGGCAGACACACAGGTCTGGAAAGGGCTGGGCGGGAGATAGAAATATGGGCTGTCATGATACAGGCGTGGGACTGAAAGCCCCGAGGCTGAAGCCGCAGAGGAGCACAAGCACTGAGCCCGGGCCCCCAACGCGCACGTGGAGTCCGCTTGCGCCGGTTCCCACGATCCTCGCCTGCTCACAGCCCGCCGCAGCGCCTGCTCCAAGAACATCTATTAAATGAAGGAACCCAACCTGCATCGCAGGTGAGATGAACATAAATATGACCCCTACCTTCTACGGCTGTTGTCAGAAAAAGTGACCTGAGGTAATGAAAGTAGGGACGCCTTACACACAAAGGGTGGGTGCCATTGTCTCATCCTCCCTTATTCATGACTCGAGTTTATACGAACTCTACGGCTTATGTGACCGGATTCTATCTTCACAGTTTCCGATGCATGCAAGGCAAATACTGTTATTCCCATTTTACAGATGAGGAAAATAGGCTCGGTGAGGTAAAATAACTTCCTGAGGGTGCACATATAATAGTAATACCTGTGGCACGTCTGTGTCAGGCACTGTGTTAAGGATTTGCTAGTGTTATCTTGCAACAACACAGTGAGGTGGGTATCATTATTTTCACTTGCAAATGAGGAAACCAAAGCATAGAGAGGGTGGTTAACTTAGCCAAGGTCCCATAGTGAGTGGGTGGTGGAGCCTGGGCATGAAGCAGACCTTCCCACCTTGACTTGGATGCTGTTTTCCCAGCGTCAGAGCTCCTCTCCCTCACTCTCCTACTAGACTCCTGCCAGGGCCAGGCTTCACCACTCCTTGCCTTGAAGTTGGCAACATTTTCTCTTCTTACCCTCCTCTCCTACCAAGCCGGCTGGAAGATCCAAAAGTACAGTCACTCCTTGGGAACTTTCTGGAGCAAGTGAGGTATCTGAAAAGTATCTGATTCATTAATCCCTCTGTCTGGAAAGTCCTTTCCCTTCTTCTCTACCTGGTAAACTTCTGTGTGTTGTTCCAAATCCTGGTGAACTCCTATGTGGTCTTCCAAATCCAAGTAATATGTCACCTCTACTGTAAAGCTTTCCCTGCTTGCACCAGATACAGTCAGAATTTAGTTCATGTGACACTTTGTTCATACCTCTATCACAACAAACTGACGATTTCCCATGGGTTTGACCAATGCACCGGTAAGATTGTGATGTCCTCTAGGAAAGGTTCTTATTTTTGTCATGTCTTTGTATCCATGTGGTATTTGCTGATGGATATGTAAATGAATGAATGACCCATTGACAATAACTATCAAAGCAAACTTACGGTTATCAAATACTATTTTAGAGATGAGGAAACAGACTAAGAGAAGTGATTTGCCCAAAATCACTTAACTGATTAAATATTGGAGGCTCACCAGGCACTGTGGCATGTGCCCGTAGTCCCAGATACTCAGGAGGCTGAGGTGGGAGGATCACTTGAGCTGAGGAGTTCAAGGCCAGCCTGGCCAATATAGCAAGACCCCATCTCAAAAAAAAAAAAAAACCAAACAACTAAATAAATATTAGAGCCTAGGCTCCAGAGAGGTGAGGAGGTCATGTCTCATGAAGTCTCCTGGCATAAAGTCTTTTAACAACTGGTGAAGTCCAAGAGTTCACACACTGGTGTTGCCTACTTTTTCTTTTGCCATCCAGGGTCCTGGAACCCTCCCCCAAATGCTCCTGCAGGTGGCAACAGAGGCCAAGGAAAGGCGAAGCACCCTGGTGGAAGCCCCCGTATGGGGTGCATGAGCAGGGAGGCAAGGGAAAGGTGACTTGAAGAAATCCAGGCAAAAGAGCATTTTATGCATCCATCATTTGTACCTCAAAAGGAAGTTGTTTAGACACTTTTAGTGTGAGCACTAGTCATAAAATTGACATGAAGAAAGGAAGAAGCAATTAAAAGGACAGCAAATAATAGAATACCTTATATTTGGATGGAAAAGCTATGCCATCTGCCCTAAGTCACAGAGTTAGAAAGCAGCAGGGGGTACTAAGTCTCAGGGCCCTTTGCCTCATGCTGTCTGCAGAGGAGGTTTCTGTCTGGTTTGAGCACAGAGAAACAAGGTCAGGTGTGAGTACATTAGGCAGGCCCCAGAGGGTGCTGACACATGGGCTGAGGGCTATCTGCAGGGCCAGAGCTTCTGGCTTCTTGTGGGGCTCTGTCCCCAACTCTGTCCTAATAACCATTTTTATCAATAGCTCCCCAAAAAAGGATAGGAAAGATCAGCGAGCTTGCCAAGGACAGAAAGCTCTGAGTATTTGCAAGTTCAGGCAGCATGGGCCAATGGGGAAATGGTATGAGGTGACATTTTCGCTGTGTTCAAAATAGTTGAACAAGGACAGCGTGGAAGAGACACAGCTACAGCAGTAGTGTATGTGGAAAACAACGGGGCTGGGGCTTTTATTATAAGAACTGACATTTGTGCAGCACGTGTAAGGCATTTATGTACATTGTCTCTTTACTTCTCACAACACACTAGAGGTAGTCATGGGAAAGCCAAGCCTGGGAGTATCTTGTCTGACTAAGTGGTAGAGCTGGAGCATGATTTGCATTTCTGTAATTCTGGAGATCTCTGTTTTTGCTGCACATCTCTAGCCAGGCTGTGTGCTCTGCTCATTCTTGTTTCAGAGAGTCTCACACCTCCAAACCAGCCATCCACCCCAGTAGAGGAGTGTATGATCCATTTCTTTCTGTTGCTCGATCTCCTCATTTAATCTCATCCTCTTTTTCCTCCCACTAATTTGATACATGCCACATGAGTAAGGTTGCCAGATTGAGCAAAAAGCAAAAAACAAAAAGCAAAAAACCCAGGATGCTCAGTTAAATTCAAATTTCGGAAAAACAATGCGTAATTTTTATTGTATGGAACATACTTGTGTTAAAAATTATTGTTTATCTGAAATTCAAATTTAACTGGGCATCCTGTATTTTATCTGGCAACCCTGCATATGTGTGATAGTTCTGAAATGCCATTTCCACCGTTCCAAAAGTGTCCATTAGTTTCCTGTTACCTATAGGACTGGGGCCACAAATTCGAATTCCTGCAGGTGGTAACATAAATGTATGAATTGGGTGAGCAATTGGGAGAAGTGGGACCTGGAGCTAAATTTAAAATTGAAGAACAAATGTTCCCCCACCCCAGAAATTCAAGTTCAGGTTTTAAGTGTACATAATTAATCCCAATGAAAGCAAAAAGCAAACACACACATGCGCGCACGCAGACACTCATGCATCCATGGCTATCAGAGCACCTGGCTTCCAATCTGAAACCTGGGCTAAGCCAAACCCCTGGTTGAGCCTTCTGCCCTTCACTGTCACCACTTCCCACCATGACCCTCCCTGCCCTCCTCCCACCTCTCCTCCCCTGCTAATCACTGCCCAGCTCACCTACGGCCACCTTCCCACCACGCCAGTCTTGCTGGCACTCAAGTCCACAGTGATCTTTCCCATAGTCAAAGTGCTCCTCTCTGTCCAGGGACACCTCTAGTGGTCACATCATTGTTGCCTCCAAGAGCCCAAAGGGAAGACAGAAAGTGACTTTTTGAGGCCCCTACCATGTGCCAAGTCCTCTATGCAGATCTTTGCTTATTTTTGTCCTTTCCTTAGTGAGATAGTGAATCACTTAGAGGAGCAACCCTGTCTCATGCACCTCCAAATGCCATGTTGAGCTTTGCTATAAAATACATGCTCTGTATATACTTACCAGCAGGTCCCAGAGTGTGCAAACTCACCAACTCCAAAACTGCAGACTGGAAGCAAAACTGTAAGCCAGCACTTCCCCTGCCTCCACACTTCCTCAGCACACCTCTGTCACCTCCCAATTCTAGTTCAAGCATTTTTCAAGTCTGAGAATTTAGCCCAAGTTTAAGCTTCAGCCTAAATAATGTACTTTTTTTTTTTTTTTTAACAGAGCTGATTAGAACCTGAATTTGAAAGATGGGTGTTTTTTTTGTTTTGTTTTGTTTTTTGTTTCGTTTTTGGCCTCAGTCCTTCTGGATAGTTTTGCTTTATTAGAAAATTAGCTATAGCACCTTCAAAGGCCTTCTCTTGTGCATGGTGAACTGAGCCAGACTAGGAGCTTTGAAAGGAATGCCATTTAATCTTGGCAAAGCTCCACCTTTTGTTTCTAAGGAGGAAAAAAGCCTGAGGAACACAGGTGACTTGGGGGCTGTTTGCACCCAGACCTGATCCGCCTTTGATGGGGAAAGGGTCATAATCCTGGAAGTACACAAAGCAGGGAAAAAGAGAGAGACAAGCACTGGCCAGGCAACCTTCAGTTTTGCTAACTCCAAAGATTTTAAAAATATCACCCTCTGTCATGATTCCTTGGCCTGCCCAGCTGTGTTCTGGCTGAGATATGCTGAGCTGGGCTGGGCTGCTGGCTCTGGGACTGGTGTGTAGCCAGCTGTGCCTTCAAAGAGCTCTCTCTCTCTCTTCAAGACTTCCTCCAACTCCAGATTCCACTGCTGCCTCCAGGAGCTTCATTCTGGAAGCCCCATTGCCTTTTGAATTCTCTTATTACTCTTTTCTTTATAAACAGACTCTCTTCCTTTTAATGGGAAAAGGTGTTAGGACAAATACTTATCTCTATTTTCCTACTAGGCTCCAAACTTCTCCATGGGAAAAAAAATAGCTGTTTCTTTTTTTTTAATTGAATGAACTAGAAGAAGCTCTTTATTACTCATCAACTTCAAAGAGACTATACTAGGTCCCTTGGGCAGGACTACACAGCAGTGTTTCTTAATCGGAAATCATAGCCAAAAAGAGGGGAGACCAGGACACGTGGGAATTTTACTGGATTAGTGGTTTCCCTTAATAGTCTAGTTTTAGTGTCTGGGAGGAAGGAAGTTGCATGTGCTTGTGTGCCAGGTACTGTGCTAGGAGCTGAGGATGCAGAAATAAATAAAATGTAATCCCTGGCTCTCCCTACCAGATGAAGAAGGTAGACTTAAGCACCCTGTGCCAGGAATAAGCAGTGTAGTAAAGTAATTATGAGCACTAGCTCTGGAGTCAGAGGGCTTGGCTTGTGTACTGGCTCTGCAACTTATGGGCTGTGTGGCATTGGGCAAGTTACTTGGCTTCTCTGTGCCTTATGTTTTGCATCCTAAATTGGGGTTAATTATAAAACCTATGTTATACTGTTCCTGTGAGGGATTAGTGAGTTAAAATAGTTAAAGTACTTAAACATAGTGCTTGTCACTTGCAAGTGTTTATTACTATTGTAAAGAAGGTGTGGAGGAAGTGTGTGGGTGCACAGAGGAAGGTGCAACTGACTGCTTGGATGAGGTAGGGGCAGCTTCAAAGAAGAGGTGACATTTGCTTTGCACCCTGAAAGATGAGTAGGAGTTCAGTAAACGAGGGTGGCATAAGGAACCCCAGGCAGCGGAGAGCGTGGTCAGAGGTGGAGAGAAGGTGATGGCTGTAAGAAGCAGCAGAAAGGCCATTGTGGCAGCTGCCTAGGACTTGCATTTGGCTTGGGGAAGGGAGTAAAAACACAAACTGAGTCTGGAAAGGTGAGTTCAGACTAGATTGGGAAAGGCCTTGAACTCCATGTAATAGGTCACTAATTTATTCATGTAAATCACATAGACTGTGTCTGGTGTACTATAAGTGCTCCATAAATACTAGCGATGTTATTATTACTGTTATTATTAAGTTTTTTACAGACTTCATCTTAATGAATTTCACAACATCCCTGAGAAGTAGATTCCATTATCCCCATGAAGATAAAGAAGGAAGGCATAAAAAAAGTTATGTAATTTGCCCAATGTCACTGGACCAGTAGAGGGCAGAGCCAGTAGGTAGCAGAATTTGAACCTGGGACTGCCTGATTCCAGAGCCTGTGCTCTAAACCTTGACTTTGTGCTTTCTTGCAATCCTTAGAGCTGCTGCCGTGAAACTGTGCTTCCCATTTGCCTAGTTAAATGGGATTATATATGACTATACTATACTGTTTACTTTTAAAGAAATAAAAGAACCTAATAAAGCAGTCTGGCCTGGACCTTAGGTGAATAAATTCACCATTGGGCTGGGTGTATCTCAGGCAGTCTGGACAGGGAACTTGGGTGGTCTCGCCAAGGCTCAGGCATGACCTAAGAAGCATGGCCATCTGATGCCGATTCCTTTAGCACAAAAATTGCCATGATAACCCCAGTTAGTGTTTCCCTGGAGTCTTCTTGGCAGGGCTAAGTAATACCTGGCACCCTCTGGGTCACTTTGTTTTGACCAAGGCTTTTGCTCCTATAGGATCAGTCTCAGATCAGGTGATGCAGGGCACCAGGCCATGGAGAAAAGCCTAAACGTCTTTCAATGAGACCAGGCCCTGTGATACCTTTTCTCTAACCCATTCATGGCCCACTGGGCTTTTTTGTCCTGGGTTGATTCTGCAGGTCATCTGCCCCTTTTGGGAGAACTCACTGGTCAAAGACACTTAGTCACTGGGTCCCTGGCACCTCCTGGGAAGTAGCTGGGGAGAGAAGAACAGGGACCCACTGGGGAAGCAGACAATAGGCACCAGGGAATTCCCCTTCTTCAAACACTTCCCTGTTTACTGTGCATTGGCATTCCATGCCAGAGGTTTAAAAATCAGCAGGGATCCCATGGCATTTACCCTGGGACAGCTGCACTTCATAAGCCTCCCAGTACAGATCTGCAGAGAACCCTGCCCTGCCCCACAAATCACTCTTAGTCCCTGTCTATCCCTTTGTAACACTGACTTCAGTTTGTAGTTCTGTGATTTTTGTGGTTTTCTCCCCCTCCTCTTCCTCCTGACTGTGAACTCCATGTGGACAGGGACCACATCTGTTTTATTCCTTACTATAGCCAGCACTGGGGACAGGTGTAGCACATGGTCTTTGTCCTTGCATCACTGGCAGTTTCTTTTCTATCTCCTTCATTGTCACTGGTGCATTCTCCTCTTCCCGGCCTCTAAGTGTTGGGGTCCCACAAGGCTGGCTCATAGTTTACCTTCATCTCTCACGTTTTCCTAAGCCATCTCACCCATGAATAAAGCTTGAATTAGCCTTCTTGACATCTTTGTACATAAGTCTTAAAGGCATTTCACACTCCCAGTTTCCAAGGCAATACACCTGATTGTCTCCCCAGAACTTGGTCCCTTCCCAGTGTTCTCTGAGTAAATGGCTCCACCAGGCAGCAATATGGGCAAGCCAGAAACCTAGGAATCATCCTGAGACCTCCTCATTGTTTGCCCTCCTCCAAGCAGGTCACCCAGACAGGTCGATTTTTACCTCTTACCTATCTCTCAAATCCATCTCTGCAGTCCTTATCCTAGTCTGCACTTTCTGCCCCTTTCACCTGACTGGCTTATTAAGGAGGCTTTCTGCTTCTATTCTGGTCCCCCTCCGTTCTCCACGCACCAGCCAGAGTGTCCTTGAAATGCAAATCTGATCATGTCACTCATTACTGCCCTACACACTCACGCACGCACACACACACATATATAGAACTTAAAACTCTGCTGCAGCTTCCATTGCTCTTGCAATAAAAGCTAACATCCTTTGCCTGGGCTTTAAAGCCTTGCATATTTGACAGCTGCACTCTCTGGCTGACCTCTTGTGATCTCCCAGCCTCTGGTCTTTGTGTTGGGGGGCACCTCACTCTGGCAGACCCCCCTCTTGGACAGTGTCCTGTCAAGACAGCTCCAGCCTGGTTACCTCCCAAGGTTTTCTCTTGGCCTACAGAAAGCTCACACGTCCTTGCCATGCGAAACGCTGGAAAGGCAACTATTCTTGCTGCTGCCTTGTCTCTTGGGCTGGCCCGTCTAGACAGGCAGCTCCAGCCACAGTTTGGCTTTCCTTTAGATTGTAGTTGAATGCCAGTCTATGTTGTTTCTTAAACTCCACCAGATGTAGAGAACTCCCTCAGAATGATCTCCTTGAAGGGAGGTGGGACTCAAAGCACACTCTTTCTAAAGAAATCCTCTCTTCCTGCCTCTTCAACCCCCCACTCTTTATAGCCAGGAGTGGGGTTGAGGTAATGGCTCACAAGGCAGGCGTGGGATCACCACTTCTGCAAGTCCCCAATACATGAGCCCTCCTCCCACTTTGGAATATGGGAACACTTGGCCACCTCTTGAATCCTTTTGGGCCATGGCTGGAACTGAGTAGAAAGAGTTCCATGTACAGAATCCTGTTTACATAGAAGGTGCTCAATGGGTGCTGCATGGAGCATGATTGGGCGGCCTGGGCACAGAGACGTGAGGAAGGGTAGTAGCTGGCTATTGAAAAAGCTTACGGAATGACTATGAGTGGTGCCTCACGCATCTGCTGCCATCTGCTGCCATCTGCTACTGGCCAGTGTCACCTGGCTGGGCCCCCCCCGTGGGACCCTCTCCTGCCTACCACCTCTGCCCTCACCGTGACCACCAGCCTGAGGGTGACCCCAGCCTGCCACAGCCTGGCTTGGCCCAAGGGACAGGAGCCGTTGGCAAGAGCTCTGTGGGGCCCAGGGGAAGCTGTTGTCATCCCAGTGAGATAGAGAACTGGCAGGCCCTGCTCATAAGGACTCCTAAGATCCCAAACAAGGTCTCTGATAAAACAGGAGGTGATGGGATAACTGGCCAAGACCGGCTGAACCCAGATGGCCACGAAAAACCACCTCTGGTTACCTTCACTACTCATTATCCCCTGCTTGTAAGGTATTAGCAAAGAAAAGAAACTCCCACCAGCACCAAGCCAGTTTACAAATGCTGGGGCAACTCCCCCCTGTATGGTTAAGAAGGAGAAGGGACCCGAGAACTGCCCAACCCTTTCCTGGGAATCTTATGAATAGTCCTCCCTCCGCTTAACATAAAATTAAATAGAAGGTATAAAATAAGACCTTGGGACTGCACAAAGTGCTACTCTCCATTGGTGGGGGACAGCGCTGCCCTGTCTATGGGGCAGACTCCTTTTTTTTTTCTCCTTACTTTAATTAACTTGCTTTTGCTTTACTCTGTTGGCTCACTCTTGAATTCTTTCCTGCGGCAAGCCAAGAACCTGCTTGGCCTTCAGGCTGGACCCCAGTTTTGGGGTCCACTTTCCTGTGTCACCAGGGTGCTTCAGGGCCAAGAACTCACGTCGGGGGCCCCTTTCTCGAGCCCGCCTGAATTGGGGCATGGGTGAAACGAGCGTGGGTTGAGTGTGCTTACCGGGCTGACCTGGTAGGTGTGGGCGGTGAAGACGTGTGCTTCCCAGAACGGGCAGGGCAGCATGGGGACCTCACCTTTTGACCACACCGTGGTCACTCGCTGTGTGCAGGGAAACAGACACCTCCGCTAGTACTTTAATTAATTCACCCACTTGCTCAGTCATTAAATAAACACATATTAAGTGCCTACTGAAAGTACCAGGCCCTGCTGGTTGCTGGGGTACAGCCTCTCAGCCAGGAGAATGGCGGGGCAGATGGGAGCACTGGATCAGAGGTGGGAAGACCCAGGCTCTGACTCTGGTGACATTAGACAGGCTTTTCTAGCTGGCTACCTAACTCTGTGTCTCATTGTCTTAAAATTGGGGGTGGGAGGGTGCTGTGAATCCTGGCCTCCTAAAGTTCTCCCTGCAGCCTTGCTCTCCACCCCCTAACCCGTTTCTCCCTCTCAGAGCCACAGATACCTTCCGTGGGTCCCAAGCCTCTGTGGTATATCCTGGGTTGCTATTGAGTAGGGCCCACTTCTAAGGAGGTGTTTGATGTAAAACCCTGACTGAGATACTGCGCACTTGGCAGTTCACTCATTCATTTTGGCCTATCAATGTGACTCAGTCCTCTGTTCTATTCCTGCTTCCTGCAGCTTCTCCCTGTCCTGGTAGATGTCAGACTGACACCTGTGAGGTGTTCCTCCTTCTACCAAACGCCCTGTGAATCCAGCTTCTACCCAGGGTAGAAGGAACTTGGCATTTCTCTGTCCTCCTTTGTTCCTCCAGCGCCACCCTTTGTCGGTCCATCTTCAGCATTACCTACTCTATTGAAGTCCTCTTCGTCTGTGCAGAGGCAGCATGGTACGGCAATTGAGATTAAGGGCTCTGAAGCCACACTGAATGCCCAGGATTATAACATGTAGTGTGCCTAGTGTGTAGTAAGCACTGGGCAAATGTTAGCTCTTATTCTGCTAGGTGGTTGCTTGCTTCCTCTCATCCCTATAATCCATCCTGCTGCCAAGGCTTCCATAAGAACTTTGGTTGGCATTCAAAGAACTGGGGATCAGAAAAAAAAAGATGCTCAGTGGAAGGAGTTGGTTAAAATCTACCATTTGTAGACAAGAAGGGTCATGTTTCTTTTGGAAAAGTTGGGCAGGCCCACCCCTGAGCGGTTAGAGGCACCGTAATAGTACCAGGAAGCTGAAAGTGAGGGCATAAGGGCTAACCTGGCTCCTTCACTGATAGGCCTGATGCCTGAAGTTAGAGTGAGGGTCTCCCAAAACCCTTAACCTTGCCCTACCCCTTCTGACCTCTTACCCTCCCAGTCATTCCCTGCACCCCATCTGGGGGTCCTCCCCAGGGACATCACCTGGCCTCACCCTTCTCTTGAAAACCACACAGAATCTCTGCTTCAACCAAGCAGGACGAGTCCTTCTCTCTTGCTCAGAAGTCCCATGGCTGTCTGGGCCTTGCCGCTCACTGAGTCCTTGGTCCAGCCACAGAGTATTTCTGTCTCATCTCACCAAGGCCAGCCCTAGACAAATTCATGAGGGAGATGCAGTTTGTCTGAAGCGCTTGTGACCATAAGGAGGGGCATCTCACAAATGTTGGTAGGGGTGTAAATTGGCACAACTTTTCTGGAAAGCAATTCAGAAATGTGTGTCAAGGGCATTGAGAGTGTTTTTGCCTTTTGATTGAGAAATTCCATTTCAGTAGTTTCCATTTCAGAAACCGTTTCTAACAGGTTTGTAATGGGAAGTTTATTTTCACCATGGGGAATCCATCTTTGATGCCATTTCTTCTGGGTTCCATTTGATTTGCTGCTTTAATAACATCAGGAGACTTCTTCAGTTTCTCAGTTATATATGGAACATAGAGAAAGGGTGTAGGCAGTCAGGGTGGATTTAAAGCTGTGTAATTCTGTTAATGTTGTCTAAGAGAGATTGCTCCCAAAAGACATATGGTTCCCCAAAAAGAGACCGGTGTTGTGCTGAATGCATAAAAATTTGTATGGGGAGCTTGTAAGAAGGGAAATTGTATGAGCCCCTTACCTCCCATTTTGATTCAGCAAGTCACAGTGGTTTCCAGGAATGTCCATTTTTAACAAGCTTTCCTGCAGATTTTGAGGCTTAAACAGAAGGTCTGATAATCACAGCTGAGACTATAATCTACCATAGTCCATTTAGTTTTTAAAGAATTCTCCTAGATCTTATGTTCATGGAATATTGTATGATCCATGCATTCAAGAAATATCTGAAACACTCGACAAGCATTCTCACTGCAAAGTTATAGGGAGAAGTGTAATTACAAAAAATACTACATAAGCCATATGCCACACTTTTAAGTGCACGCACCACATATGGATACAGAGAAGTCTAGAACGACTTCAATATGCAAAAGTGTTCTGCTCACCAACAAGCTTGGGCACTTGACTTTTCCCCCTAGGGTTCATGTGAAATGGATACGTATTTCTATTTCACCTTTCTAGCACTTCTGAGGCTCCACCCTAAGGATGCAGACTTAGAAGCAAATGAGAATTTTTTTTTTTAATTTCTGCCTAATCCAATTGTCTTCTCTCCATTCTGCCTGCAGGCCAGTTTGGTCAATCAGAGCTGCAATTCTTTCTACTCTTAGGAAGATAACTATTTGGTGGGATTAACAATGCAGTTTTTCCCAGTTGTTCTCAAAATGTGTTGTCCATTGGAATCACCAGGAGAGCATTTCAAAACCAAATGTCCTGGCTGTGCCTCAGACTAATTACATCACAGTCTCAAGGTAGAGGGTCGGTTCTCAGGTGATTCTAGGTGCAGCGTGGTTGAGAACTATGAATTTGGCCTAAATTCCACCTGAGGTAACAATTAAAGCGTAGCAGGACCTTCACTGAAAAGCCGGGAGAAAACGATTTCTTTTCCTTGTGCCCTACTCCCATTCACAATTTCTTTTTTTTTTAATTTCAAAATATTATGGGGGTACAAATGTTTTTGGTTACATGGATCGCTTTTGTTATGCTTGAGTCAGGGCTATAAGGGTGCCCATCACCCAGATAGTGTTCACTGTACCCATTAGGTAGGTTTTTGCCCATCCCCTCCTCCCTCCTCATCCCTGCTTGATTTCCACTGAGTTTTACTTCCCTCTGTGCACATGTGTGCTCATTGGTTAGTTCCAATTTAACAGTGAATACATGTGGTGTTTGTTTTTCCATTCTTTAGATACTTCGCTCAGGATAATGGTCTCCAGTTCTATCCACATTGTTGCAAAAGGCCATAATTCATCCTTTTTCATGGCTGAGTAGTATTCCATAGTATACATAAACCACATTTTGTTCATCCACTCATGAATTGATGGGCACTTGGGTTGATTCCACATCTTTGCAACACTGAATTGTGCTGCAATAAACATTCGAGTGCAGGCATCTTTTTGATAAAATGACTTCTTTTCCTTTGGGTAATACCCAGTAGTGGGATTGCTGGATCAAATAGTAGGTCTACTTTTAGTTCTTTGAGGAATCTCCATACTGTTTTCCACAGAGGTTGTACTAGGTTGCAGTCCCGCCAACAGTGTATAAGTGTTCCTTTCTCTCTGCATCCACACCAGCATCTATTGTTTTTGGACTTTTTAATAAAAGCCATTTTAACTGGGGTAAGGTGATATCTCATTGTGGTTTTAATTTGTATTTCTCTGATGATTAGTGATGTTGAGCATTTTTTCATGTGTTTATTGGCCATTTGTCTATCTTCTTTTGAAAAGCTTCTGTTCATATCTTTTGCCCACTTTTTAATGGGGTTGTTTGTTTTTTTCTTTCTGATTTGCTTGGGTTCTTTGTAGAGTCTAGTTATTAGCCCTTTATCAGATGTATAGCTTGCAAATATTTTCTCCCATTTTGTAGGAGAAAATATTCTATTTGCTCTGTTGATTATTTCCTTAGCTGTGCAGAAGCTTTTTAATTTAATCAAGTCCCATTTATTAATGTTTATTTTTGTTGTTGCTGTGATTGCCATTGGGGTCTTCTTCATAAATTCTTTGCCTAGTCAAAAAACTCTACAGGAGTTTTTCCGACATTTTCTTCTAGCATTCTTATGGTTTCATGCCTTACATTTAAGTCTTATATCATCTTGAGTGGTGAGAGATATGGATCCTGTTTCATTCTTCTGCATGTGGCTCTCCAATTCTCCCAGCACCATTTATTGAATAAGGCTTCTTTTCCCCAGTGTGTATTGTTGTCTGCTTTGTCAAAGTCAGTTGGCTGTATGTGGATGGTTATATACCTGGGTTTTCTGTTCTGTTCCATTGGTCTATGTCTCTATTTTTGTGCCAATACCATGCTGTTTTGGTTACTATAGCCTTGGAGTGTAGTTTGCCTCCAGATCTGCTCTTTTTGCTGAAGATTGTTTCGGCTATTCAGGCTCTTTTCTGGTTCCAAATGAAGTGTAGAATTATTTTTTCTGTATCTGTTAAATATGATGTTGGTATTTTGATGGGGATTGCATTGAATCTGTAAATCACTTTGGGTAGTATGGACATTTTAACAATGTTGATTCTACCAATCCATGAGCATGATGTTTTTTCATTTGTTTGTGTCATCTGCAATTTCTTTCCTCAGTGTTTTGTAGTTCTCTTTGTAGAGATCTTTCACCTCCTTGGTTAAGTATATTCCTAGCTATTTTATTTTCTTTGTGGCTATTGTGAATGATATTGAGTCTTTGATTTGAGTCTCAGCTTGACTGTTATTTGTGTATAGGAATGCTACTGATTTGTGTACATTGATTTTGTAACCCGAGACTTTGCTGAATTTATCAATTCCAGGAGTCTCTTGGTGGAGTCTTTGGGGTTTTCTAGATATGAGATCATATCATCAGCAAAGGTGCTCACTGTCACCACTTCTATTCAACATTGTACTGGAAGTCCTAGCCAGAACAATCAGGCAGGAGAAAGAAAGAAAGGGTACCCATTTCAAGATTTCATGATTATTTTCTGTGTCCATTTGTCTTTCTGTGGTTTGGTTTGTGGGGTTTTTTGTTTGTTTGCTTTTTTACCTTTTTTTCTTTTCACAGCCATTATTCCTCTGTGATGTGTGGTGTGTACCTGTATTGAAGTTTTATTATGTTCAGAACTTGAAAGCTCTCTTTAGAATCTAGCTATTTTCCTTCAAAGTCTGACCATGTGTTTACTCAGGATGCTTTTTAACAATGGAGATTCCTGGTCCATGTATATGTGTATATATAAATGTGTGTGTGTGGAGAGAGAGAGAGAGAGAGACAGACAGAGAGAGAGAGATGTGAAGGGATTTATTAGGGAAATTGGCTCACTATTATCGGAGGTGAGAAGTCCAATGATAGGCCACCTGCAAGCTGGAGAACCAGGGAAGCCAGCATCATGGATCAGTCCAAGTCTGAAGGCCTCAGAACCAGGGAAGCCAATGATGTCACTCTTAGTCTGAGGGCAATGGCCTGAGAGCCCAGGTGACTTCTGGAATGAATCTCAGAGTCCATAGGTCAGAAACCCTGGAGTTCTGATGTCCAGGGGCAGGAGAAGAAGGGTAACCCAACTCCAGAAGAGAAAGTAAAAATTTGCCCTTCGTCCACATTTTTGTTTCATCTGGGTTCCCAGCTCATTGTACGCTACCTGTCCATGTTGACAGCAGATCTTCCCCACTCTGTCTCCCAACTCAAATGCCAATCTCCTTCAGAAACGCCCTCACAGACACACCTGGGGGCAGCCCAATCATTCTAATCAAATGCCAAAGCATCTGGGTTTCCCTTTCAGCAGAAGAAGGATGGACTCAGTGCCCACTGAAGCACTGAGATTAATACTTTGCCAGCTATCTGGGTATCTCTTAACCAAGTCAAGTTGACACCCCAAATCAACCATCCCATTCAGTGATTCTTACACGCTAAAGTTTGAGTATTTCTGTCCTAACCTCACCAGTCCAGTTATGGGTATAGTCACACTTAGGATCCAAAATATTAAGTGTAAAGACTTAAGAACAAGCTTAACAGGACTATGATATATTTCAACCGCACAAAGATGGACATTCTGAGGACAGGGATGAGCAAAGGGCTTATTATTAAGTTATCAACTATCTTGACTCTGGTTTAGAGGTATATGTAAAAATCCCTAAAACTATGCAAGGCTATTGTTAATAGACAGTAATATAAAGAAGAAATTTTCCAATCCAGATTTTCTATGGATGAAGCACTGGCCACTTCCAGCACTTACATTCTATAAGTTATCTATTGCCACAACAATGCTGTACTGTGTAGCACACAACCAGAAAACCTCAGTGGTGCACAACAATGAATACTGCGTTTTGCTCATATGGGGTTGACTGGATGATTCTGCTTATCTAAACTGGGCTTGACAGGGCACTTTCATGAGGCTGCAGTCAGTTACAGGTAGGCTAGTTGGCTTCACTGGCCTTGGATGGGCTTTCTCACATCTCAGGCCTTACCCAGAAGATCTGGGACCACTCAGCTTGTTTCACATGGCTCATTCCCCAGCAGGCTAGCCCAGGTATGACAGGGTTCTGAGAAGGAGAAAGAGAGAAAGAGAGGAAGCATGCAAGGTCTCTTGAAGCCTAGATCTGCAGCTTGCACAATGCCACTTCTGCTGGATTCTGTTGGCCAACCCAAGTTACAGATGAGCCCAGACTCAAGGGAGTGGGGAAATAGACTCTACCTCTTAATGAGAAAAGTTGTGAAGCCACATTCCAAAGGGTGTGGTTGCAGGGAGGACAGTAATTGAGGTCATTTATGCAAACAATCGACTACATCCAGTACCTGAACTTTATCTGTTTATGTATCACTTAGTTAGAAGGCATCAAGTTCTGAAGGCTATCATATTGGTCCTGGACATCAGAAGAGTCTGCATGCACATACATGGGAAGGTAAGGCCTTGCATGTCAACAGTTTACTTTCAGTATCTTACTTTACCCTTGATAACCTGGTGTATGTCATCAAGGGGGGGTGCAGAAATATTCAGGAGATTATTTAAGATATTGGGAAAATTCCCAAATGCCCAAAGAAGGCATTATGGTTACCTTGAAGATCCTATTTCCATGCTACTCTGGTTGTCAAGAAGATGCTGTTGTTTCAAAGTGGGGCACATCATTGTGCTAAAGACCCATTGAAAATGGTTCCATAAGAATCTGCTTCAATCTGGCTTTCACTTCTTTTTTCCAAATGAATAAACACAAATATTTTAGTTTGTAACCATTGTACTCTGCACAGTTTGACCAAATTACACTTTCCAAATTCATCTTCTAATGTGAAGTCCCACACATTTGCCCTGAACATCACACTCTGGATTTTTGCCCCCTCTGACTCTTCTACCTACAATGTCATTTTCCTCAGTCTCTGCAAATCCAAATCTTAACAATCCTTTAAGTGCCTGCTTACATATTACCTGTTTGAAAAGACTTCACTGATAACACCAAACAAAAATGCACTCATTTCCTCTTTATGTGGCATAGAGGGAAAAAGAGGCAACTGAACTCAGACAAATCTGAGAACAGTTCTACCATTTGATTATTGTTAGATCTCAGATGCTTAATTTTGCTAAGCCTATTTTTCTTAACTCTCTAAAATGGAGGTAATACTCACCTGCAGGTATTATAATAAAAATACTGCAAAATTCCTAACATTTACAAGGTCCTTGATACATGATGGCTATTTTTATGACCCATGTACAAGCTATTGCCTTCTTATTTTCTATATTGTATGATGTCAAACCAATGCCTGTCTTACTGTCTTCCTACCCACACTTCTTCCTTCTTAAGGACAAGGTCTTCTTTCTAATTACTATTCTCTGAGTTTTACAGATGAGGAAACTGAGGAATCACAAGATTAAGCAACTTGTTCGAGGCCAGATAGTTAGCAATAGTGGAGTTGAGATTTGAATTTATTCTAGGATCTACTTTTTTAACCTCTACCCTACATGTACTGCTTTGTCTTAGCCTGGGTTCCCCTGGAAACAAAGCTTGAGACCAAGGGTTATTTGAGACTGAGGAGGCAGGAGTGAAGGACAGGGGGAGTGAAACAGGAAAGGAGGGACCACTGATAGAGTTGGACGAGTACTCCACCCCACCAGGCCCTCTGAATTTCAAAACTGTGGCTTGAGGGATGAAAGAAGGAAGCACTGGTCATGGTTAACCAGCGTTAACCCCTTGCACTTCTGGTTGTGCATGCTCAGTGGAAAGGCAGTTTCCTCTGGCATCCCACCACAGGCACTCAGGCAAGTCTCATGGCAGAAAGCCAGAAGTAAGCAGTCCAGGGCCACAGGAGCTGTACCTGTAAAAATCTAGCCAAAACCTGCATGGACTTGATTGCCACAGCTCCAGTGCAGAAGTTAGAGATGATTGTGAAGTGGCTTATAAGAGGTCTGCACTACATGCCTCTTAGCAAATAAAAGAGTCAATAGGTATCAAAAAATACTGTAACTAGGAGAGTTTTCCTGAATTTCACCTTGATGTGAAGATAAAGGATTTGTTTATGTTTATTTTAGGAGCAGTCCTATGCAAGAGGGAGTATTAAGAATTCTTGCCTCAAATTCCTTTTAAAGAGTTTTATGGAAAGTTTTGGGCTCACCTGTGTTTTGAACCATGCCAAGTATGTGAGATTATGGGAGAAGAGACTTTTTTTGAGATTGACTTTCCTCTTGATCTACACAAAGGGAAGCCCATGTTAGAAAGTTACATGCGTTAGAAACTTTGACTTGAACTTGTAACTTTCATCATATAGTGAAAGTCACCATTCTCAGTAGAATGGTCCTAAAAATAAAAATGCAAAACAGTTTTCCTGAGTCTCTTTAGGATCAGGTCTATTGTTCTCTTGGGAGAAATTTTTAGCCTTTAAATTCACAGGTACTATTCTATCTATTGTTCTGTGAACCTTCCCCTCAGGGACTATGTTTTAAATCAAAGGGCCCATTTAGGAGTGGAGGGGAAAAAGGAATCTATTTTTTAAAATTAAAAAAAGTTACAAGTTAGCCAGAGAGGAAAGTTACCTAATGTCGGTTGCAGTATGGATTATCCTTTTACGTTTCCGTAAAACGTCATGTAGATAGCTTGGTCATTTATATCATGAAGCAAGAAATTTAGGCTGAATTAAGGTAGTGAAGTTCAGTAGAAATGATGATATCAGAGGGACTGGAGTTCCAATCCCCACCATGCCAATTCTAGGTGCCGACTCTCGGGCAAACAAAGCCCTCTAAGTCTCAATGTCCTCATCTATAAAATGAAGATATCTTCATTACAAAGTTACTGTGAGGATTTGTTCTTCACAAAGTTATTGTGAGGATTAAATGAGATCATATATGTAAAAGGACAAAACACACACACAAACACAGAGTTTTACTTTTAAAAAAACAGCTCAAAGTTAATAAATTCATAGGGAACTAGTGTCAAAAAGCTGGATTTTGAATTGGGGGAGAACTTGTGGAAGGGCTGGGCTGCTGGCTGAGTTTGTGCCTTGCCCTTTATCTCCCCCAGGGGTTGCATACTATTGAAAAACACGACTCTAATCTGCAAGGAGCTGGTTTCTGCTGATCTCCCATTATAGCTAGACACAAGGCACAAAAGAAGAGCTCTTGCCTTTGGTATGAATTTTTATGTAATGAGTGTGTTAAGAGAAATGAAAAGTTAGGACTTTCCATGGGAACCCTTGCACAAAAGACTGTGCACATCCTTATAGCTTTCCAAAAGCCTATTTTGTATTTCTGCTGGGAAGTCTTACTATCTCTTCACAGTACATATGTGTAATCTTCCCCTGTCTATCAATTCTCCTTCCTACTTTATTTCAGCTGGCACCAACACTATTCTCTGAACTCATTACTGTGCTGTTTATATTTCAAATACCTTAGTACACTTCACCTAATTCTTAAACAACTACCTCAAGTAGGTATTACTCCTCCCCCTGCCATTGTGGTACAGAAATTAAAGATCATAGAGATTAAATTACTTCCAAGGTCTCAAAGCTAGTAGAATATGAAAAAAACAGGTTTTTGAATCTAGGCCCTGACCCCATATTCAATGTCCCTTTCCCCATTCTAATTATTATTTTGGTTAATGAGCGATAATAATAAAGTTAATTTGCCTCTTGCTGAGATCACAATTGATATTTTAAAAGGCAATAAGGTAACAATAACTATACATTTGCACAACTTACACCATTGCAATATTTCACTAATGCAATATCCAGTGATTATAAGAAATATTACAAGAAAACTGTGGGTCAGGAAAAAGTTAGTGAAAATAATGACTCCTACAATTCAGATGTCTTTCAGAATGCATGTCTCAAAACAAGTAGAAAGAAGCCTAGGCAAGAATGCTACTCCAATATAAATAAAGTAAGCAAATGATCTGTGTTCAGTTTTGCCAATTTTATTGAACCAATAAAATTCCTACTAATAACAATGAAATAAATTTCTGCAAGTATAAATGTGATACAGTTTAACAAAACCCATTGTTCTGTACCTATAAATAGATTTTCAAAATGTCATAAAAAGTGCAGTTATGAATTGTTGTTAACATGTTAATACACAGTTCCTTTATTTCAAATGTGTTTGTCTTGACTCACTAACAGTTCCTTCTGCATCTGTTCAAATAATATTACCCATCCCTCCAAAAAAAAATAAAAGGCATTAAAGCACTAGAATATTACACATAAACTGATCCATTCAGGTCAGCTTTAGTCAGAACTGTAAAATCAGCAACAAAAGAAAAATAAAACCTAGTAATACATACAAAAAGCTTTCATGGGTTCTATAATCTCCTTAACTGCTGACTCATGTGGAGGGCATTAAGAGTTGAAAAGGCTTATATGTTTAACTATCTTAGACTATATCTACAGCAGGGTCTGGTTTGCCAGAACAAGTTTAAAGTGGCTGTTTATTAAGTAAGTTTGCTATTTTCAGAATTGAAAGTATAAATATAAGACCGCCATTTGACACTGAAACTTGTGTGAATCCTAAATTGCATCAATGATCTATTCGATAAAAGCTTATTCTAATTTAAAACCTTATAGAGTAAAAGACTGATATATATATATATATATATCAGTCTTAAAGATCACGTCATCTGCCTTACATTAGTCCAAAGTCACGTGCTTCGTAAAAAAAAAAGAAATTACAGTAACAAAGCACAGGACTACAAAGGCAAAACATCACAGCTTCTGATTACATTGAATAAAAAGTACCAAAGAACGCAAAAGATAATTCTGTATTAATACTGATGAATTAAAGAACTATAATAGACGTTTCACAGCATGCTACATATATCGCTCACAACTTAAGGGTAAAATGATGTCTAAAATTGAAAGTCAAGAAGTTGGCAATCTGATTTCATGTGCAATTCAGCTACAAAGTCTTAATATATACATTCATTATGTAGCTGCCCTGCAAAATCAGGATTTAAAAAAAAGAGTTTTCAAGTTCAAATCCTATTTCATAAGTTAAAAGATACATCCAGTTCTTCCATGACCAGGAAAGTTATTTTCAGGTTTGAAGGAGCTAATCCAAGTAGCAAGGTCATATTCCAAGTCGACCTGACAGGGTTCTTTACTACCTTGCTCAGACTGTGTATGTGGATGTGCCTATTCTATTAGCACTGAGAAGATTCCAAACTGGCTTGTGGTTTGCTTTCTGTCTACATTTTGGGTTGAAAAGAGTAAATGTGAAGAGAAAGAGGAAGAGGAAAATTGTATTTTCTCTCCAGAGAAGACATATAAATGCAAAGGAAATATTTGCACTAGATATATAGTTTGGATCACTTTCCTTGGTGAACAAAGGTACCATTTAACTCTTTATTTTTACTTTAGAGAACCAGCAAAATTCAGAAAGGTGGTAATGGTCTTTCCACATTACAAAGGAAACTTCTTGGCCACCCAACTGTTATGTTTCCTTTATCCTACCTTTTGATCCTTCCTTATCAGACTTGGGAGAGCCAGTTGAAAATTTGTAAAGACTAACTAATTTAAGAAAGAGCTGTATGATTAATTTTATTCTGTAAGTATCATAATGTACGCACTTAACTAATCAGGATTCATGAACAGTATTTTAACACTAAAGACCAGAGAATCTCTCTCCCTCTTTGATATTCTTTCTGTAGAAATTATACATTCAGTTTTTAGGAGGTTAACTTGAGAGGTGCAAGAAAATAGACTGTTTTAGCAAAATTTACATAACAAAAATTATATTTATCATATTTAGACTTATTAATGTTTGATGTCCTATGATATGTAAAATGGGGTATTTGTTCTAAAGGCTATTTTATGGTATGCACTGCATTATTTCGAAGATTTCTATAAGCATTCAAAAGAATTAGATATTCATTCTCTTTTTCCCCCTATATTATTTCTTTTCCAATTCTGTACTTCATGGTAGTGCAGTTATAATTAAAGTTAGAATGAACACTTCATGACATATGATTTAATAAAAACCATCCCTTTAGTCTCCAATATTAAGTCTCATTTCTTAACTAGCCATCAATTCATTCCTGGGCTCTTAAAGGCATTTATTGGGTACTGCTGCCAGGTTGGGTTGTTCATGAACGAGTTGGAAAACATCCAAATACCACCAGAGATTGTAATACTCTATACTTTCAAACAGGATGGTTCATCTTTAGGCCAGACAACCATCTGCAGTGCCCCATGTTGGAAACCTGACATAGTTCTACATCTATGAACAATACTGAGTACACACTGGCTGGAAAGGAAGAACTGTTGTGTCTTCCTCTTTTGTGCATTTCCTCTTCCTTTATGATACTATCTGGATATACCTGAAGTGCAGCTGGGGGAATAAAGATTACAAAGTCAGTGCATTCTCTTTTCATCTCATAGAACATATTTTCTCCCAAGGGAACAGGACAGAAATGGGGGTTAGAGCCTTAGTCTAACCCAGGAAAGCCTGGTCAAACCCTTATGTACTCAATTTTGTGGTATTTTATCTATATTATAAATGAAATGGGCTTCTGTGATCCAGTTGGACCATCTAAACACCCTTTATCACATGTCCTTCTATTAGAAATGCGTTTCAAGGCCCACACAACACCAATAAAACAAATGTCTGAAACATCACCCCATTTGTATGCTAGAAATTTCCTGTTCCCACTCAAGGGTTACGGGTCATTCTGGATTGCTGGAGAATTTTAACTTTACATTCAAATAGCTTGGATTAACACCAGTATTCATTACCTAATATAGATCCAAGTTAGGATGGCAATTCAATCACTTTAAAATCCTGCTAAATGCTAAATTCTGCACGGTAGAAATAGTTTAATTTTTGTATCATGTATAAATATAAAGATTCCTACTTTGATAGAAGGCAAAAATCTTTTATGATTTATTTAAAATATGGAAGTAGTATTACTGAACAACAGAGAGTGAATCCATGAAAAGGTTGGATACTCTGAATTTATAGGCTCTTTGGGGATGAGGTAGAGGAGAGCAAGATATTTTGGCAGTTGGGAAAAGGGTAGAATAGTATGGGGTGGACAAGATTTACACTTGGTGCTGCGTAACACCTGGTAGGGTGTCTGGGGCAAAGGTTAGGCAAAATATAGTGGATGACTGAGGGATTTAGAGGGAGTTGGGACAAAGCCAAATTCTTAATGAATGGGTAAAAAGTAACTCAGAAAAGTAAATGCTGGTGACTATCAGCAGGTGGCTGGTGATGTTTGATTTGGATTGTGAAAGGTGTTCAGACCAAGATGGGCTGAGGGAAGGGGAGGAGAGTGAGCATGTAGAGGTTGAGGCACTTGGAGGAAGAGAAAGCAGGCAGGAAAGGGTGGACTGAATGCAGGCAAGAGCTCCCACGTGGGAAATGTTTCCTTTATATTAGGTGTACGATGCTGAGGACAGCCACATTCTCAGCGTTACGTTCCATGTATTCTTTCAAAACTTTTCCTTCCTTACAGGGCTCTGCTTTGACATATACCTATACCTCTATTATCCATTTCACCCCAGCTATTTTTGTTCTAGGTCTCACCTGAGCAGACACTGCTAACTAAGTCAAATTAGCATTGAAATAAGCTCCACATACAATGGGCATTTAAGTTCTGTTGACTGAGATAAATACATTCATGTTACAGTACTGCTTTGAGGAAAGACTACTTAATTTGATTCTCAGTCTCCAGAGGCATATAATAGGGAAACACAGTTTATGATGATGGCCACCTAGAATAGGTTCTGATTATATAAATTAGGTAACTTAAAAACTCAGTCTGAATCAGAGGAGCCACATGTCTTTCAGTTTGCTGCGGAACTGTACTACTAAGCAAATTTCATATATTATTTATATAGTATTATTGTTGCATACATTTTACTCCATGCAAGACCATCTCTTTGTATAAAAGAAGAAAAGTCCTATTAGATAAAGAGAAGAGTTTAAGGTCTTGCTTTCTGGAGAAATGATTTAGAATTTTCTTTAAAACACAATATAAAACAAAACAAAAAACCTCATTTTACTATCACAGTGCAAATCATTTTTATAACATGCACTGAAATTTTTTTCCCTGATGAATTGTCCTTAGAGTTTAAAAGAATTTTACCATCATATATGCATGCACTCTTCACTAAAAGTGGTAACTATTTTAAGTACAGATCTTTAATTATTTGTTGATAATTTTATTTTGCTGCAGCATAGAAATCTAAGATTTTGGATTAAAAAAGCTTTATAAGGTGGAAAAGGAAAAAGTTGCTCTGTAATAATATCAATTAGTTTTTAGAAGCATTTAAAATCTTTAGGAGACATTATAACAATTAAAATAGGAGCTCTGGTTCAAATTTTATATGATTTTGATATAAAACTTACATTGAATTTTCTGTTCTCAAAACAGCCCTGTGTTTCTCTGCCATTATTTGGGCTTAAAACCATAATTAAAGGCCAAGGCCATGCCTCAGATTCCACATTAGCCATCTTTTATTTTAAAAGTACCCCAAATGGGACAATTCCTACTGAGAATGAGACAATGTATTTAGTTCAAAAGGTAGACCCATCTCAAAAGCCTCTTTTCCCTAATTATCATAAGTTCACCTGAGGGAGCCTTGTCTGAAGGATCCAATGAGGCACCTGCCTGGCCACTCCCACAGTCAAGTGGGTTAAAGAACAGATTACTTTCAGGTGGGAGAGTATTTCAATATTTCTTAAGGTGACCTGAGAAATTAAGAATTACCATTGAAGCTGGAAAACTTGAAATTCCAAAGTAAATAGACATTATTCAAGCATATACATCAGTGGATTATTAGACTGATTTTAACATAATAAGCAAGGAATTAAAGAATTCACATTCACATGTGCTTTTTTCACGTACACTTGCACATTTAAGTTTGGCACAATGTGAGCCCAAGGTGTAGATTAGCATATTGTATAATCACATCATTATACCAATTGAACCAGATATCTCTTTTTAAAAATATCACATTTTAATATAAAAAGCTATACTATAAATTACTATGTAGTAAATTCAATACACTGAAAAAATACCACCCTGGAAAACCGCATCAGAATTTCAAGTTTGCATTGGACAAAGAGTGTTAACAGCAAAAAATGGTATTCACAACCTGGAATGCTGTGCATGCTGCATGTTAGTAGGTGCTTTAGCACCTTCAGAAGTCAATTTTTCTAGGCTGGTTCACTGAAGTTCATAAATATATTGTTTTGTTTTTGTTTATAGGTCTAAGTCAACTTATTTTCCTGATTATTGATAAGATAGATCAATGCTGAGCTAAAAAGAAACTTTGCTAGGAAAGAGATCTATGAAAGGCACTAATATTTCCATAACTACTTACATTTCTGGGGAAAAAATAAAAAACAGAAACTAAGTGGCCATTTAAGTTACTTAAACCTTGTTTCCCCTTTTGGTCTAAAGCTCATATGGTGTTCTGTGAGAATTTCTCTTCCTTTTCAATACATAAAAATCATTTTTCATCCTGTAATACAGTTCACCTGCACAAAAATATACGGCTATTAATTGAAAGGATTCTAGTAAAAAACAAATGCAAGAATAAAAGATATCCTCAACTTGAAAGTTCGAAAGTTAGGGAAGTCAAATGGACACTTACATTGCCATCTGTGTTTTGCCATTCTCCTAAATACTTTCTTTGTAGTTAATACATATCTATATAATGTGATATTGAATAAAAATCAACATATGGCACATGCAATAAACAAAACAGAAGAGATCTGGCACAAGTTCTTTGAATAATCTCTTTAAATAAACCACCCTGTCTTGAAAAATATTAGTAATCTTTTCCTCACATGGAAGATTTCAAACAAGATCCTGGAATCCAAAAATGCAGAACTACCTTATGTTAACAGGTTTATAGTCATTGTTTTCTCATCTGGAACAAAATCTAAAGGAAAGCAACCTAATGTATTGTACCAGAAAAGGATGGTAAATGGAAGAGAAACATGATTTAACAAAACACTAGTTCACAATTCTTTCATGAGAGAAAAAAGTTAAGTCCTATATCTAACAAGTAAGTCTAAAATAAAATCTTTATGGGAACTATAACGGAAAATTTTAACTATATTATTGACTATGAAAAAAATGGATTTAAAAAAAATTAGCATGTATGTGTAAAATTCAAGTCACCCTTAATTAACCAAAAAGTGTTTAAAAAGCAGTGCAGTTGTGTCCCACTGGATAGTTGTAAGCATCTCTTTAGGCACTTCACTGGTTCATTAACATAATACAAATTAAAGCTATAAACACATAATGTTGTGCTCTCTGAAGATAGTCTAATCAAGCAACAGAAACCAATGCAAAAATGTGACCTTTTGGCCAGTTATTCCTCCCCTATGACTTGATATCTTTTTTAAACCAGTTGTCCAAAGAGATTTTTCTGGGGAAGGGAATGCTTTGGCATTGTGAAAGGAACATTGTTCAACCCCAGTAAGGATAAAACTGAAAAAAGCCTTGTGCAATAAAGAAATTCAAACAAAATTTCTTTATGGCTCTGTTTAAAAGGACACTTCTGCAGTGACATGATGGGAGATAGTTTAATTGACTATTTTTTGAACATATTGCACTCTTTTGTTGTTGTCGTTCAATCACATTAATGCATAGAAATGCAATTTTTACCTTTGAATAATAAACTGTTTAACCTATTATAAGAATAAAAATCATGGAAAATAATTTCTAAAAGCCTAACAGGAAGAAATACAGACACATTAACTTTCCTTTTCTTACTGAAATATAGAAATAACTATGAAAAAGGAAAAATGTGCAAAGGAAATTTTTGGTCAGTCTTGTGTGGGTACAGGTTTATATGTGCCAACTAAATGAACTGTAAGCAGCACTGTGAGCACTGATTATATAAGATGACTGAAGATTACTGTCAGTGATAGAAAGGATTGTGCATAATTTCACTTTTAATATATACATCTGATATGGAAAACCGAAACTTTTCTGTTGTAGAAGAGAAAGAAAATAGCTGAATTTGGCATTTCAGTAGCATGCTATAGAATTCATCATGATTAATTTCACATTAAATTATGGACAATGGCTGTATCACATTTCACGTTATCGCCAATAGCAGTAAAAAAACAAAACAAAACAAAAAAATGAACAAACAAAAAAAACAGTGCCTGACAAATAATCTCCTGGGGACACAAATGTGTCCAGTGAGCAGCTTGGTTCAACAGCGCATGCTTTTCCTCTACCAGATTTAGGACACAACATTAAAATTTTAGAATGGCCAGAAGAGGTCATTCTCTGCTGAATTTCAATATCTGAAAGACAACTGTGTGAGCAGATTGTAAGCGCTTTTCCTTACTTAAAAAAAAAAAAGAGAGAAAGAAAAAAATACACTACATACAAAACCCAAAAGCGCTAAAGTTAAGCATTAACAAACCAGGTTCATGATTTATGATCAGTATCCAAAACTCCAACTATAAACAATGCAAAGTAGTGCTCCTCAGTATTATTTTTGCAATTGTTAGTAATGTTAAGCATCAAGAAAAATAAAACACATCATTGCACATTACAGCCGCAAAAAACAAAACAAAACAAAACAAAAAACGGCTAAACTCTGACACTAGAGAATTGAATAATTTTTGATGCTATATCACAAACAGTTTCTGATGTATATCTTATGTGAAAGGTCTTTACACATATATGACATTTTTCTTGGGTGATGCTTCAGGTCAAATGCCGAGTTATGGCACGAAGAGCATAAAGAAGTTCAGCTTGCATCCGTGCTTCCATTAAAAGTAGATTTACGTGAACCTAGAAATGAAAATGTTATCAGTTTAGCAACCATTATACACAACTAAAAAGATCTTTAATTTTTTTCACATATCAGACATTTACAAAGGTTTTTCATGTGTATATAGACAATATACAAACACACATGCCTGGGTATATTTATGCACATTCATGATGTAACAAATCTGCGTTTGTAAGAAATGGCTCTGCAACCAGTAAAAATGACCTATAAAATCTAAAAAAATCCCATAATTTTGTTAGAAAATATGTTTCCTAATATGTTTTGTTTATTTATTTTTTTATTTTCATGACGCCATGTCTCCGGAGATATCCAACAAATATTTATTGAGTGCCTATTATGTGTCATGCACCCTTCTGGGCACTTGGGATACACTAGTGGACAAAATAGACAAAAATCCCTGGTCTCATAGAGCTTAAATTCTATTGAAGAAAAAAGGAAAAAATTAAAAAGATAAACATATAGTATATTAGATGGTAATAATTGCTACGGAGAGAAAATGGAACTGTGGTCTTGGAGGAGAGGAGTGTGATTTTAACAACCTTTTGGATTATGAAATAAAATTAATTTTTATAAATTACAATTTTCCTAAAAATTATACTTCCTTCTAATTGTAAAATTTTACATGGCTAAAAATCAGCCCTACATTTCTGAATTTCTGTATCCTGTGGAATGCTTTTAAAAAATTTGCTAGTGTTTACTTGAATACTAAAGTGAAAATCTGATACTTAAAGCAGTTCCTAATTAGTGTTTGATACTCACTAGATATGCATACCTTCCCTAGAGTTTTTTAGATAAAACTTTGAAGAGCACTTCTTTTGGGGATACACATCAGCTGAGAGGTTAAAATAAATAACCACAAGTTTTCAAAATTTACTGCAAAAAATATGGTATAATATTATATTTAAATTATTTTGACATATTTCTAAGGTTGGATATATTGTTAGATATATTCTCCTGATGAGTAAAAAGATCTTCTAGATACAATCTAGAAAAGGAAGAAAATCTTGCAAACATATAAATAGGACATAAAGATCCATCAAGGAAAGATGCTGGAGATAAAATGGGTATTTTTACCTGAGGTGTGATTGGTTCTAAGACTTCAAAAAATCTGTTGGGGACTGAGGCCATACATTCTCTGCTAAGGTCACACAGTTAATAAGTGAAAGTTAGGACCCTAAAAAGATTTTCTTACTTTTAAGCTCGGAAACTGTGGTATAAAGGAGATTCTTGGACTTAATAGTTAAAAGATGTAGGACTTAAGGCCAGCTCTTATGCTGTGATGTTAGTAAAAGATCCTTAACATTTATTAGGTTTTAATTTAATGTTTCCTCCTGATCTCAAGTGACCCTCCCGCCTTGGCCTCCCAAAGTGCAGGGATTACAGGCATCATTACTCCTCATACTAAACATTGGCCTATGGTTTAATGCTTAGTCATGAAACACTTACCTTTTCTGAGTGTTTGAACTGCCGCCAGTAACTATCATACATGCGCTTTGTAGTTCTCTCAGGGTAGCAGGTCACTGTCTTAATGTAAACCTTCAGGCTTCGTTCAAGTAATTGATTAACTTCTCCATAATCATAATCATCATACCTATGAGCAATATGACAACAGCTTTATAATGACAACTCAAAATTTTTAATTTCTAAAGATGTATTGAGACATTTATTGTCTGGTAATTAAATACCAAAGCTCATTAGTTAATTTATCTAATAAATATTTTTTGTTTATTTATTTACTTATTTTCATGATGCCATGTCTCCAGAGATATCTAACAAATATTTATTGAGTGCCTATTATGTGTCATGCACCCTTCTGGGCACTGGGGATACACTAGCGGACAAAATAGACAAAAATCCCTGGTCTCATAGAGCTTAAATTCTATTGAAGAAAAAAGGAAAAAAATTAAAAAGATAAACATGTAGTATATTAGATGGTAATAATTGCTACAGAGAGAAAATGGAACTGTGGTCTTGGAGGAGAGGAGTGTGATTTTAAATAGGGTGGGCAGGAAGGCTTCTCCTGAGAGGCTGACATTTGAGTGAGCAAATACCAGAAGGCGGTAAAGAAGGAAATGTAAAGGCCCTGAGGCAGGAGTCAAATGTTTCAGGGAAGAGGGAGTAATCATTGTGTCCAATGATCCTGAAAAGTCAAATAGGGTGATAACCGAGAACTGGCCACTGGAAGTAACTATTAATATATGGAGGTCATCGGCAACCTTGATAAGAGCAGTTTGATTGGTTGGGAGGGTAAAAGCCTGATGCTGTAAGTGGGTTCAAGAGAGAATGGGAGATGAGAAAATGGCGATGGTAAATTTACAAAATTTTTTCAAAGACATTTGCTATGCATGGATGTAGAGAAATGAGGCAGTAGCCAGAGGGAAAAGAAGGATGAAGTCAGAATTTTCTTTAAAGATGGGAAAAATAACACCATGTTTCTACACTGATGGGAAAGACCCAATAGAGCAAAGCTGATTATACAGGAGAGAGAAGGAAGAATTGTTGGAACAGAGATCTTTAGAAGACGAGAGAGGGGATTTTGTGCGTCAAGTGCATAGGAGCATAGACAGGAATAACAGCAGAGTAAATGGGCACAGATGCAGACAAGTGGGTAAATGTGGTATTTGGAGCTTGTGGAATTTCTCTTTCATAATATATTTTCAGTTAATTTTTAACCCAAATGTAATGCTTAGTTTAAAAGAAGTATCTTGATGACTTTATATAAGCTTTATTTTGTAGCACTCAACAGATAAATTCATATAATCACCACCACATTTGTTGCTTTGCAGACTATAAATATTTATCATATTTAAATTAAACTATATTAGTGTTTATTTTTCTTATGTATAGGTACATATATGTGTGTTTTAAAATGTGATGAGTCTTTGATAACTTACTGTCTAGGATGGTAAATGGACAAATAGCTCAGTTATTACATACTACCATAATAGTGTCTTTTAGATAGAATGTTGTATTATTAGTTGATTTATCAGTAAATTTTAGAGTTTTTTAGTTAAAATTATAGAAAATACTTTGATTAATAGATTGACTTCTAATTCTATCCCATAAAGGCTTTCTGATATATATCAGAAAGGATATAGTATATAGTCAAGTTAAATGTATTCATAACTGAAAATTTTCTCTTTCTGCAAATCTATCTCCATGAAAGCCTTCAAAACCCAGCTTAACATGGCACATTCTCCAAAAACAGCTTTCTTGATTAGACTATTCAGTCTCACTCATTTACTCACTGTCCTCTCAAGGCTAATTTTCTAAATTTAGAGGCCATTAATTTATATTGGCTGATATATATTTCATTTCAGTGTTCTTATGTGAGCTTATATAAGCTTTATGAGGGCAGAATCTATTCTAGTTTTGTTTATACCCTGTTACCATTTCTTTAAAAATAAATTTAAAAAAAACCAAACTAATTAAACAAGTCAGAATTTATTACAGTGATATAAAGGGACACAAATACATGTCTTTTTAAAAACTCACCTATTCTTCCAGGAAGAATTCTCAAATTTAGTCTGACTCTATCCTGTCCCCAATGATTGCTGATGCTATTTTCCTTCCTTAGTAAATTCTTACTACTGTATTTATATGTTCATCAATGTTAAAATTCACAACACTTAAAGAAAAATGCTTCTCTATAAAATGAAATTAAATTTTTAGATCAGAAGTCCACATGTAATATTTTGCCCCAGAATCATATATTCCTAAACAGGATATAAATAAGACTTATGACAGAATTTTCACTTAGAAATGTATAAAACTGTCTATACAATGAACATACCTGATTCCAAACATACAGTGAACATAGTTAAATAAAGCTCTGCGCAGCGTGGTTGTGTCAACATCCTCATGGGTGGCCATAGTGTTATATGTGAGATTGTAGACCATCCGAAACTTTTCATCAAGAAGATGTCCAATGTCAGAATAAAGTCTGTTCACCAGGGAGAACCCATGATTTTCCCAGGTATAGTCCTAAAAGAATAAAATGAATCCAATTACAAAGTGGGCATGCTTCATGTAAACTCTGTTTTTATTAAATATCATCACTGAAGCAAGTAAGAAAGAATATTTCTAATTTAGTTCTAGGTTTATAGCTTTACTAAGGCTTTGCCAAGAACCCTTCACATCAGTTTGTAGATCGATGTGCCTGGATGATACCTCATAGGGTCCAGGGTTTGGCACATAAGTAATGAACTGTGGCCACCTCCTACAGTCAGGTACTATGCACACCATGCCCTTATCTGGAAGGACCACAGGAGAAATTGGAATATTCCTGCGTGACCAAATCTACCCAGTGACTTGGACAGTTAGCAGATCATCTAAAATAAACATGAAGGAGTTTGTCTTAATTCAATCTTATACCCTCTTAAAGAGTCACATCACTATTGTGGCTGTTTTCTAGGGGTGGGGGTAGGGGTAGCCCTTAAGCCCATAACTACTAGTGTATGATCTTATTACAAAATGCCTTTTTATTTATAAATGTGACCATATCACTTGATTTCTTCCCTGCTCCCCTCTAAAAATGGTATGAACATTATACAATTGCCATGTAATAATGCAAGTAACTGAATAAAGCAAATAGTTTCCTTTTGACTTCTTAGGGGGAAAATATTGAAATAATTATCTATCTACTGGACCTCAAATTAGACTAGGCTGAAAACTAGGTTAAATAAAAAGATTTACAGACCATATCCAAGAAAAAAAACCCTGTCAATTTCTTTAGAAGTCAATTTATTTATATTTCAATATTTAACAGTTAAAACGACAGTATTTTCTAGTGCCTCTGAATTAAAGACATCTCATACCTGAGCTCGGAATGTTGGCAAATGCTCTTCTCCTCGTCTAGCAAAGTCTTCATACCCAAAACCAGGGTCTTCAATATATCGAGAGACATCAGATGTTATAATCATGTCATCCTCAAAATCTACGGACAATGATGAACAACCTAGTGTTAAGGATACTGTACACAGTTAAGACAACAAAACTGAACACTTTCTTCCATGTTTTAGCTTTTCCATGGATTTCTAAAGTAATGATATTGACTTCATGGCTTAACTTCATTTATCATATCTACAGCTAAAGTTTTAAATACAATTTCATTACTAAATACTGGCAATCTTACTATTTAACTGTAGTTTTCCAGGTAAAAAAACTAACTAAATTAAAATATCTAAATAGTAGTAGCAAAAAATCAATACACTAGTTTTACTAATTTGGAAATGGAAGACAGGGTAGACCTATGAGTATAAAGCTTAAATATTTTTTTGATTTCTCCTGGCGAATGAAGTGGCATGTGGGGAAAGAGAAGAGATAAAGGTAAAAGACCACTTTGAGTTTAATTTTAAGATAAACTTTGTTAAAATTACATGGTGTTTCATCTGGACGTAGTCACAGTAAAAATTAGTTCAATATAGTACACTTTGAGCTTACAAAGAAGCACACAGGGAGAGGGATCAGGAAGGAAGGGTAAACAGGAGAAGAGGAGATGTTTGGATGCCACTATCATTATCTTAATTTACGGGGGTTCTAGTTAAATAGGAGGGTTCAGTTTTTGAACAGTCACTGAGTTTTACACCTAAGATATGCACACTTGTCTGTGCACATGAAAACCAAAAAGTATACAACATATGGAGTAAAGAATGTGCTAATGAGACTGTGATTAGAATATTACCAAAGTAGCATTCAGGAAGACAGGAAGCTGACTTCTGCACACTTGAGGATATTAAAAATTCACCACTGAAAATTTTCAAATGTCCAATGAATATTAATTTTGGTAAAAATAATTCTCTTCTAACTCATTTTTTATTTTAGGTTAGTCTGTCTTTATATTAAATAATTACTTTTTTTCTGATTTTAACCATTAAAAGGGAATGAACAAGCTTTATTTACTACCTTCTACTCTAGAAAATGAACATATTATTTCTTAAAAAAAATTAGCTCTTTCCATGCAAGGAACATATTTTCTTAATAAGTATTAAATAAGTTTGATATTTAATAAATAAATAAATATGAAATAAATAGCTAATAAAACAATATTATGGCATAATAAAAAACTATACTTAACTGCACAAAATCTTGAGAGGCTTAAAAACATTTGGTAATTTTTCCAAAAGAAACACCTGGTAGACTAGTAATACTTCATTATCTTTAATCTTTGCTATTTCATGAAAATCTTAACAATAAATATTCTTTTCTCACAAATTTTTACCTTTCCTTATGTTGTTGCTGTGGACCAATTGGGGTGCTTGATAATGGTAGGAAAGATGTGCCCAGACTACCCAATTTGGATATATCTTATTAAAATTCTTACCTAACTTTATTCTCTAAAAAGAACAAATTGGCATTTATCGAGGACTTACTATATACCAAGTACTATGCTATACGCTTAGTATCTATTTTTTCTTTGTTTTCATTAATACAAGAAGAAATATCAACTTAAGAAATAAATAACTATAAGTTACTAATACCATTTGTCAGTACTAAGTGTCAATAAGAAATACAGTGTGGATTGGTATAAGATGATGTGGAAAACTTCTAAACATTAAATTATTTAAACTGATCTGAAGCTGTGAAGTGACTTTCAGTTCTCTGAAGAGAAATTTTAAGGCTTATCTCCAGTCCAGTTCTGTAACCACTTTATCTTCCCCATGCGCTCCAGCACTCTATTCAGGTGAATAGAAACACTTTTAAGATGGCATTTTCAATGCATTATCTCTTAATATTTATAAACTAGTGTATACTTTCCTGAATTCAGTCCATCACATAATAAACAATATAATGAAGAAAAAAAATGCAGTAGCAATTACTGAGGCTGCTATGAAAACTAGGAGTTTTGTGGGTTGCAAAATAAAATCAAACCAAGAACAGTGATTGATAACTAAACTCTGTAAAACAGTGTCTCTCTAGAAGTGATTTTTCCCTCCACACTGTACAACCAGGTGGTTTCATTTGGCAAATATTGATACTGGAGTTGAGTATTACATACTTGGTTCCTTTGCCTTTGATGTTAGTTTCTGCTTTGTTTATATATATTTTCAAGTTGCCGTATGACTTTAAACATCTTAAAATAAACAATAAAAAGTGAGTAATTAACTGGATAAGAGAATTGATCCTAGGAAAAACTCTATGTCTTAATTTAAAATTAGGAGTTAATTAAGACCTGTTTTCTAGACAATTTTGTACACAGAAAGAAATGTACAAAGGTCCCCCATTCTACAAATATTTTTTTCCTAAATTCATCTTAAGAAGTTAAAATTAGTACTATGATCAACAAAATCTAAAACCATAGTTTTAATTCTATCTAAACAAATATTTCAAAGTCTGTACTCAAAGGAAATAGCATTTTGCTCATTATCTGCATTCTTCTGTCCCTAAGAAGTAGCTGCTAACATAATACAGAAAACACTTGGTTGCAGTAATGGAATACCTTTCTAACTTAAAAAACATGCAAACAAACAAACAAAATAAATAAAAAGCTAGTTAACCCTGTTACTAAGCTACAGAATGTGACCCCTGTAAAATACTTTAAAAATTTATTTTCTTCAAAAGACTTGAAAAACTATTCTTTGAATCCCTACATAGAATCTGGGATGTTTTATCACACTGGTCAAACCAAGAAATTTACTATAGGAAAACATAAATTTCTATTTCTAGTTTAAAACATGGTAAGTCTATAAAAATAAGTTAATTATCTACTGAACTGAGTCATTTTTTCTATATTCTCTTTGTGTAGCCAGCCAATTTAGTATGACAATGGCTAAGAGCAAAAAACACATATAATGAAATTATTTATTTTCTTGAATAATTTATACATGATATGGCCTCTTAAAATCGGGACATAATTTTTGGCTAGGATCCAAAACTTGCTAGTATAAATTTACTTTTGAGGGCAGTAGTCCCTGCTCAAGGATCCAAGGTAGAGACTGGAATCCAAAATATATTTACAATATTTCAAAAGATCTAAAAGAAATAAAACATTTATATCCTTCAAGCTCTAGTGATCTTAATGAAGCTTTTAAAAATTAATGTCTGAAAGCAAACAGATATTACTAATCTTAATAAAAATGATTATATTTTAAAATATTGGTTTACCTAGAAGGTTCACCCTGGGCTCATTATTTTCGTTTGCCCTTACTTGTTCTCCCTGGATGATTTTTTATAATCAAGTCTTTTGATTTTTGCTCCCAGTTACATGCTGATCACTTCCAAAATTTTGCCTTGAGCTTAAAACCTTCTTGCGATCGCCTATCTGCTATACCCTTGCTACTCCACGTGTGGTTTGCAGACTAGCAGCACTGCACCACTTGGAGGTTTGATAGACATGTAGCTTCTGAGTCCCTACCCTAGACTAACTGACTCAACATCTGCATCTCAACAAGATGTCCCAAGTGACTCATAAGAACATCAAAGTTTGAGAGGTACTGTAACAGACATTTCCAGACTAGGTGTTTTACAGACATGTCAGCTCAGAACGTCCAACATATGGCAGGTCATATGTTCCTTAAGGTTATAGAGTCTTTCTAACCACTTGGCTCCTGTACCCAGCATCCTGTTTCCTCACCACTGTGTCTGTGCTTGGGCCTGGATGCTGTTTACCACATCCTCCTGTACCTCCCAGCCATTGCCTGCCTTTGCCACACTCAAGTCTGTTAAGACTTATCTTAGAGCCAAGGGCTGCAGGAGTTCTTCCTCTAGGCCCCGCTTCTGTCCATATCCTTCCCCCAACAAGATTAGGTTCAGTGCCCTCTTACAGGCTAATATATCTTTTAAATTCTGCTAGGTATTATAATTATTTCTCTCCCACTGGCATGAGAGTGCCCCAAGGGCAGAATCATGTTTTATTTAACCTTGAATCCTTAGTACCTACCACAGTGCTGAGACTATATGGGGTACTCAATAAGTGTTTGTAGAATGAATATTAAATCAATAACTAAAACACCAAGTTTCTTTATTTGGAATTTCCTGCTGATTAAAGGCTCTGATTTTAGTTATAGTTGTCTTCAATGGATGATATTAATTAAATGGGTTAAATTGGTTACTCAATTTGGTAGATAAAATTTTTCAGAAAAAAGATCATCAAGGGAAATGATAAAAGGGGTTCATGTTCTTCCTGGTAAAACTGAGAGCTACTGGTCCATGTTATATTTAACATTAACAAACAAGTTACAGCTAAAACAATTCTCAGAATTTATGAGACTGACTAGTCTTTTTCTTTTTCTTTTTCTTTTTTTTTTCTGTAGATACAGGGTCTCACTCTTGCTCAGACTAGTCTCAAACTCCTGGCCTCAAGCAATCCTCCCACCTCAGCCTCCCAAAGTGCTAGGATTACACCTTGCCTGGCCAAGACTGACAAGACAGTAATTTTGAAGGTCTCTTTTTGAAGTAATTTTGAAGGAACTCTATTTTCAAAAGAAATGTTATGTAGATTGATGACTTTTGAGGGGTTTAAGCTTTGTATTCAGTCCATGCTATTGTAATAACATTTACTATGTGATGTTCAATATCTTTTTTAGTTGTAATTGAAAAGTTCCCTTCCTATTTCAAAGTCTCTTAGAGTATTAGAAAAACTGTTTTTAAGACTAGAGCAAAGATTCCTAGCTTTTAATACAGAATGAATTCCTCCAAATTCAGTCTAAGAAAATGACCTAAATAATACATTTTTATAGACTTCCAAAGAAATGCAAATACAAGTGCAATGTAATTTTAGAACTAATCTGGAAAAGCAGCAGTGTGAGAATAATCCTCCCACACATACCCCACCCACAAAAAGGCAAAGATTTAAAAAAAAAATTCTATCTATTAAAACAAGACCTCACTTATCATTTTTAAAAAATCACAAAAATAGGATGAATTAAATATTCCCATCTAACTTTATAAGCCATTGGTCTGCTTCAAATAACATCTTTTCCAGGACAGAGTATGGACTACAAAGCTAGAAGTTTCTCTCAACCGTATCTGAAATACATTCAAAGATGCGACAGCCTAAGAAGGAAAGCAATAGCATTAGGGTAAGGGAGAGGAGGAGAACTAAAATAAACAGAAGATGGTAGTAGAATCATTTTTACATATCCATATGGAAAATACTGAAGGTTGTTCTGTCAGAGTTCTAAGAACAACTATAAGGCAAAGAAGTGAAAAAAAGCACCTGAATGAGGAAATGAATGAAAAGTATCTCCAGAGACCACAAAAAGACTTTCTTTCTTCTCCTTCTCAAAGCGAGTGGTCATTTCTTCCTGAGATGCCTCTTCATCATCCCGTTCTTCTTGAAGTCTTTTCATCCTTTCCATTAAGGCCTCTAGCTCACTTAGAGAATCCACAATCTGGAACCAGATAAGATAATACGTTGGGTGCTGTTAATATTAAAAATTGTTCCAGTAAATGTCTCCATCTCCCAATGTCACTTACTATGTACAGTGGCACAAGCACAGTTAAGTTCCTAAATGGGCTTTTCGCTAACTCCAGAGAGAATCATATGACCGAGTCAAACATTTTCAGAAGTATGACATTTTTGCTTCAGTTATAAAAAGTTTATAAGTATATATGTATTCAATCTATCATTCTAGCTTTTGGTATATATTAAATTATATTACAGATTATTAAAAAATGAGGCAGCCTCAAATTTTCTACCTTCTGTTTTCATAAGGTATGTTTTCCATTGGTTGTTCCAGTGTCTTATAGACACAGGCACATTGTTCTGGGACCTGTTGTGCAAAAGGTCTAACATTAAAAGCCTATGTTTACTAGAATGCATCACTGTTTAGTCTTTATAATTTGCAATGATATGTATTTGCTTTAAAAGCCTCTTTAAGACAAATCAGAACTTTAGGTACTGGTTAAATTTTTACAGTACTAAAAATTATGCAAAAATACTTCAAGTATATAATATCCTGTCTAATCAAAGAATAAATTTTCTCTAGGTATTTTTAACATTAAGAAGTTTAAAGCAAAAACAGTAAAGAAAAACAGTTAAGAAAACTAACCCCATAGTTGCTGCTTGTAAGGGATGCATTCTCTATGCTGTTATCATTTGCAAGATCACAAACGCAGAAATTGTTGACTGATATTAGCCTGAATCCATTGGAGATTTCTGGATCTCTCTCTGGATTGATACCACTACCAAAAACAAAGCTTGCCAAAGCATGATAATGTGCTAGTAGGACCACAGCATGTACCAGTTCAGGCAGAGACCAATTGTTTTCTCCAGTTTTGACAAGTTTCTGAAATGAGAAAGCAAATCAGAGCAAATATGAAAATCATAGAATGCTTCAAAGCAATTTTAATTAAAAGTATGGAAAATCTACCAAATTTCATACATCCATTTGTTACAGTGCAACCGAGTTGTACTGCCCGCTGCACAGAGAAGAGATGAGATACCCAGATAGCTGGCGTTGCAGCAAGGGAGATCCATCTCCTCACTTGGCACTCTGTGACATTAAACTCTTTCTCTTCAAGTTTGGTTTAACTTGTTTTGGAAGGCTTTTTATTCGACTTGTTTGCCTCTGTGCGCGCGTGCGCGCGCGCGCACGCACACACACACACACACAGACACACAAGCAGTACCCACTTTACTTTGATGGTGGCTCCCTTTTGTGTCCCTGAGCCTTCCCTTGGCTTTAGCTTGGATATCTTCCCACTCGCCCCCTCCAGAGCTGAGGGGAAGTGCTTGGGAAACCGTGGCAGTGTTCGTTCTATACCACCAGGAGACTAGTGGAAACCCCGCAGGCCCGATTCCCACTGTTGCAGGGACTGTCCGGGCTCACTCAGCTCGAGCTTGAATTGGTTGAGTGAGGTGCGTCCCCCTTCCAGGTCACCTCCGCCTTTTTACAACTGCTGGACAGTGAAGGTGTTTCTATACGGGGATCACAGGACTCTGTATAACAATGGTGGGAACACATGTTCCAAAATCCCGCCGAGATCCACTTAGGGAGGGTTATCTCCTGGCATTATTCAGCAGGAGGGGAGCACCTGGATTCATCTTGTGGGGCTGCACTTGCGCCTACTGTACTGTTTTCTCTCTGACATTTTGGGTTTCCTATCAGGCTGAGTAAATGGAAAGTTTGACTTGGATCCGAGCGGCAGATTGGGTGTCCCTGCCAACTACTGGAGACTCTCATTTGGGAGCTGGAGACAAATTTGTAAAACAACAGTATGGGGGACCAGGCGACTGCCATACCGGAAGGTACCGCCTGCTGGGATGACTTCTCAAAAACTGGAAGTCCTTCAGGTTTTTCCCATTGACCTGCAAACAGTTTTTCTTTGCAAAACTGCTTGGCCACATTACTCACTGGGATCAGGAGAACGGTGGCCAGTGAATGGATCCCTTAACTATGATACAATTCTACAGTTAGATTTATTCTGTAAAAGGGATGAGCCCCTCTATGTGCAGTATTTTATGTTACCCTGGCAAAATAAGCCAGCACAGAAAAGGTGTAAGGTTATGATCCAGCAGGCTAATGATGAGAAAAAGTCTCTGCTACCTGAATCCCAAGAAAAAGATGATGATTATCCAGTTAAATGAGCCATCAGCTCCCCTTCCCTCTCCTTACGAAGTGGCTGGAGCTGTACCACCACTACCTAAGCTGGGGTCCCCATATCCACAGGGTCAGGAGCCAGGAGCAACAGGAATGGTCTTCCCCTCCCACAAACGACAGGGAACCCAATTTGGTCAGGGTGCCACCATAGCTCCAGGAGGGCAATTTCCTCTTTGGCAAATATCCACAGAGGACATTGATGCTGCCACAGATCACCCATGGGACTTGTCTGGGTCCACTCTCCGTTTTCCACCTCTGACTTGTTTAATTGGAAAAACAACATGCCTACATATTGGGATGGCCCAAGGAAAATGGAAAACTAGTTTTCCTCAATATTTGCAACCCACAACCCCACATGGGCAAGATGTTCAGAATCTGCTCAACACTTTACTGACCTCAGAGGAATGGAGAACGGTTCCAGATAAGGCCAGGGAAGAAGCATATGGCATGCATGCCAACTGTCCCAGTAACCCAGTAAAGGCAATTGCGCAGTTTGCAGTGCCCACCTTGGACCCGGGATGCAATGTGAACGATGGAGGCAGACCCAAGCTTGAGCATTATCGAGATTGTATCTTGGCTGGCCTCCACAAAGGAGTGCCAAAACAGAGGAATCTTAATAAAGTTCAGGAAGTTAGACAGAAGCCTGATGAAAGCACTTCAGAATTCTTAGAGCAGATTTTTGAAGTGTACAGACAGTATACAGACATTGATCCAGAAGTGTTGGCAAATTCTAAAATGGTAAATATGACTTTCGTTGGCCAAAGTGCTCCTGACATTCAGAAAAATTTACAAAAAATGGATGGGGCTTTGAGTATGTCTATATCTCAGTTGGTAGAAATTGCTTTTAAGTTGTTCACTTATCAGGATGGGATTATAGAGAAAAAAGAACAACAAAAAATAAAACAACAGGCCAGCCTTCTGGTTGCTGCTTTGACTCAAGGAATTCCAGGATCGCAGCATGGACTCCCCTCAGGCTCTGCGTCCAAGTTACAACTCCCCCACTCCCAGGCCTCAGACCTCCAACAAAAAGGGACATCCCATTGTGGGTCCCAATCAATGCGCCTACTGCAAACAGGAAGAGTACTAGAAAAGAGATTGCCCATACCTTAAAAAGGCTAATGCCAGGAAGAATTCCCTTCCCGTTCGCCAGATGCCTGAGCTAGTTGGGAAGCTTGACGTTGAATATATCAAGGATGGGGACCAGGAATGATGGGGCCCAGGGGTTCCTCCCGACCAAAACAACACCCTCCATATTTCTCACATGGAGCCTCGGGCTGTGATGACAGTGAGAAATCAACTTTTGGACTTTTTGGTAGATACTGGTGCCACTTACTCAGTGATAAACACTCGACTGTCTAAACTGTCCTCAGAGACTAAAAAAGTCACTAGGGTTTCAGGAGAAACCATGACCAGGCCATTCCTCCAACCCCTGCAGTGGCAATTAGGCCAAATGCATTTGAAACACAGTTTCCTGTATATGCCTGAGTGTGTCCTATTCCTTTGCTGGGACATGATCTTTTAACCAAACTGAATGCCAAAGTGATCTTCAGCTCAGGACGACTGAATATTAGGGTGCCTCCAGAACAGTCCTGTGCCTTGCAGGCTGCCCTGCTGCATAGAGAAGCATCTAAACCTGCTCCCATTCCTGAAGAGATACTCCAAGAGGCGAGTCCAGAGGTCTGGAACTAAGGAATTTGGGTTTGTTCAGGATCTGACAGCCATTAATCAAATTGTAGAAGACATCCACCCAGTGGTCCCCAACCCTTATACACTGCTCACAACTCTGACTGGTGGGCTCTGCTAGTTCATGGTCTTAGATTTAAAAGATGCTTTCTTCTACATCCCTCTGAGCCCAGAGTCACAGAAACTTTGCTTTTGAATGGACCTAAATAAGAAAGCAAAGCAATGATACCGTTGGGCAGTTCTTCACCAAGATTTTAAAAATTCCCCTACCATCTTCGGGGAGATGCTAAAGACATCTGAGACCTCCGATTAAAGGATGGGACTTTACTGCAATATGTCAATGACATATTAGATGCTAGCACCACAAAGGAGGCATCTGATCAGAGCACTATATTAACTCTAAATTTCCTGGCTGAGTGAGGGTATAAGGTATCTGAGAAAAAGGCTCAGGTTTCACAGCCTTTGGTTAAATATTTTGGGTTCAAGCTTTTCCAAGGACAGAGAAACCCACTCTCTGATTGGAAGGAGGCCTTTGCCAGAGTAGCCACTCTGCAACACTCGTGACATCTACGGGGCTTCTTAGGCATGGCTGGATTCTGCTGTATATGGATTCCTAACTTTGGACTTATTGCTAAGCCTCTACACGATGTCTTAAGGGGAGGAAATAAATGAACCCTTAGAGTGGACTGAGGACTGTCAAAAGGCTTTTTTAAATATCAAGGAAAACCTGTTGACTGTCCAGCATTGGGGTTCCCAGATATAAGAAAACCTTTTGATCTTTTAGTGCATGAAAAGCCAGCAGTGCTAACTCCTAGCATAAGTCTATGAGTGTTAACTCAGGACCTAGGAAATATTAAAAGACTCATTGCTTATTTCTCAAAGCAACTGGACGTTGTCACAAAGGGATGGCCTTCTTTCCTTCAGGCTGTTGCTGTCACTTGTGACCTACTTCAAGAAGCAGAGAAGTTTACATTAGGCCAGCCCACCACCATGTACACTCCCCACTGTGTGCTCCCCTTACTGGAACAGAAAGGGGGATATTGACTGACCTCTGTAGCTGGGGAGGGCCCACGGTTGTATGGAAAGCCTGCACGTAAAAGGCTCTTGCCTGCTAGGTCACTTCAAAACCCCTTTTACTACCCTCCCCAACAATGACAGTCTCCACCCCCTGTCCCATAGACTTATGAGAGGGACACCCAGAGGATACTAGGACAGATGGTGGCAAAGCCTGCTGGGAGTACTAGTCCCTAGTCACAGAGTGTATGCCAACAGAGACATGATTAGAAATCCGTCTGCAAATTTAGGACTGATCACAGAAGAAACTGCAAAAAGCCTTAGTGCCTAACAAAGGTCCTTCGACTCGCTAGCTCAGGTAGTCCTAGATAATTGGGCAGCACTAGATTTCCTGTTGGCTAAACGAGAGGGAGTCTGTGCCATGGTAAACACTATCTGCTGTATCTATATAAATACCTCAGGAGAAGTTGAAACCCAAATAGAAAAAAACTGCCCAACAAGCTATGTGGCTACAACAGGTCTCTACTAGTGACCCCACATCCCACACCTGATTGCTTTTTGGGGTTATTCACTTGGATTCCCCAGAACTTCAGATCAGTTCTGCAGGAACTCCTGAAGCTAGGACTTTTATTCCCTATCCTAGGGCTCATTATCTATCTTATAGTCTGCTGTTCACTTAAGTTCTGTGCTAATTAAGACTGTAAAGGAAAGTAGTCATGTTCTTGTCATACAAACCTTAGGTTTGAAACCTGGCACCCGTGAATACTTGCAGACAACGGCAAAACAGTGGTTTCATTCCTCTTACCCTGGGCTCAACCTCAACTACACCCCTTGTCAGCAGGAAGAAGCCGATCAGTATTCTGCCCTTTTCCATCTCATTAGCCCACATCTCAGGGATGAAGTGGAATCAAGCCTCGGGGGACTGAAACCAACCTTTATAAATTAATAAAGGGGTGCAAGGTGAGAACTGTGGTAAGGGCCCAAACCCTGCAAAGGCACAGGCATGGTTAAAAATAATATTAATAACCAGCCACTGTCCCCTAGTTTGCTTTCCTATAATTGCTACTCAGGAGTCACATAGCTGATGGTCATAAAGATTCTTAAATTTCTCCATAGATAACATCATAACATCACCCTTGTGTTTTTTTTTTTTAGCCTAGTTCTAGTTTATTTCCTTGGAAAGCTTAAGAACAACATACTGATGCAATGTGAAACCTAAGGGTAGTTCCTGAGATATCTTGCAGGCCCTGCATTCCAGGGGATCAGCTGACCCACCCAGGCCAGTGGCCCATGCCAAGGAACTGACTCAACTGGTCTTGCGACCCCAACCCAGAAACTGACTCAGCACATGAAGACAATTTCTACACCCCTATGCTTCTACCCTGAACCCAGCCAATCAGCAGATCCAATTGCTTAGCCCTTTGCCTGCCGAACTATCTTTAAAAACTCTTTTTCCCAAATTCTTGGGGGTACAGATTTGAGAAATTCCTCCTGTCTCCTCACTTGGCACTATACGATACTAAACTCTTTCTCAGCTGCAGCCCTGGCTGTCTCAGTGTATTGACTCGTCTCTGTGCAGTGGGCAATACAACCTGGTTGGGCTGTAACACATTTATAGTAATAAAACTTAAAACTCTCTTCTAAAAATGTTTCATATATTAATATTAAAAATATGGCTTTGTTCAAACAATGTTCTAGTAAAGCTACCAAACCTAACAATATAATTATGTTGTAGCTTCTAAAATCACTTATTATATAATAGATCTTCTGCTTCCAAAGCACTTTTATATATTATTTTACATATTATTATTTAATATATTATTTATATGTTATTTTAATGAAATACTTTCAGAGAATCACAGCACATTTGAAGCTAGAAGGGACCTTAAAGATTATCCAGCAAAACCATTAATTTTAAGGTTTTTTGGAAACTTTGTCCAAAAAAAAATCACATAAAAATCCAATTCAGCAATTCAACTTTTAGATATCCTTTATATACCTTCTGAGGGAGAAAAACCCTGCAGAAGATGACAGAAACCATAGAATACTACCTCACATTTAAATAAGAATTTAAAAAATGTCAAAGCTCTTTTTCATATGCTATTTAACCTGATCTTCCTGCTGAAATGATAGAATCACAAATGAAGCCATTAAAAACAGTAATTCCTCCACCCACTTTCTCCAAGAGTGAATTCCACCAATTAATCCATCAGGGGTGCTTTCCCATCAGTGTTCTCTCCCTTTTTCTCTCTTCTCTCTCTCTCTCTCTTCCCCCTCTTTCAGGTGTGGAGGGGGTTGGGAGTAGGCAAGCATCTCATCCTTCTCCTTTCCCTCCCCCTAAATCTAAAACTTTCATTTGATTCACTTAAAGGCTAAAACAAAACAAAACAAAACTGCTTTCTTTTGCTTTACTTTCCATTATTTAATTATTATACATACACACATATATAATTTAATGTATCACCAAAAGCTCAGGGAAAAGAAAGGGAAAAAAAGTCAAATTCTACCACCCTAATATAACTTTTACATATCTTCTTTTATTTTTATAAGCACTATACAGTTATAATCATATGTATCTGTTTTTCTGCTTTTCAAATTTGAAATTTTGACGGGTTCATTTTTCATGAGGCTATGCTGTCATATTAAATTTTAAGCATAGGCCTTTATTGTATATCAATGGATGTACATAACTACTTCTCTATTCCCATACTGTTCGACATTCATACTTCTAATTTTTTTGTTTATTTGCTATTATAAATAGCATCTTCAGGCTATAGATTTGTTCATATTTTAGAAACACTTCCTGATAGGATTTTTAGGGCAAAGAGTATTAATATTTTTATGATGTTTGATAATACTGCCAGAGAGATTTCCAAAAGGTTTGGTAGAATTTATAATGCCTTTGCCAATCTTTGGAGGATTATCATTAAACCTGCAAGGACAATGTTCATCATCTCTAATTTCTCACCTCTCATTCACTTCTACCTTTTTTTTATTCATTATGATCTGGTTTTTCAAATAAACTCCTGAAGCTACATTCACTAAGGTCACATATTCCCTATCCTATTTGATCTCTGCAGAATTCACGTTGTTCACTTCCTGCCTTCTTGACATTAATCTCCTTTGACTTTGCAAAGGGTTGGGGGAGAAGTACACTTTCTACCCTGAGATGGATCTTTCTCTATTACTGTATTCTATCCATTATCTTCTTTCCTTATATAATATCTCCCTGGATGGAACATTCATTCCTTCAACTTGACCCTTGCTTATCTGTAAATACCTATCCAATTTTATTTCTCCCCCCCTTATCTTGAGTTACAGACCTGTATTTCCCTCAGTAACTGGACATCACTTTGTGGATGTCATAATCTGTTGGCAGCATATGTATGTTTATGTCATGAAGAAGGAAATTTTAGTCATTTTCCTGTCCCATCCCCTTTCTCCATCCTCATATCTTGCCAGTCACCAAGTCCTGCTTATTCTCATGCACTGTAAATACTACAATCTTACTCCTCTGCTTTATCTCCCCATACTTTAAAAAAAAAATCACCTTTCAGGTGCAGAACTATGACTGGCCTTCCTGCTTCTAGTCTGTACGCTGTAATTTATCTTCTGCATCACCAAGTATGTTTATATTACCACTCGGCACAAAAACCTTTAATGATTCTTGATTCTCTATCATATTGATCTCCCCAAGCTCTTTTGATCATATATACTTCCAACAGTAACAACTGGGGGGCCCAACCCCTCATAATATGTATATTTATTTATAAATTAATATATGCTTATAAAATACATTTTATATAGAATAGTTATATACATGTACTATAATACTAATATAAAATACACAAATATGGAAATTTAAAAGGATAAGAGTATACATCCCCCTGCATTTACTAATATTTTGAAGGATTGTCTTGTGTACCCCTGAGGTACCATAACATAACTCTGGAGACCATAACTTTCTGAGAATAAAATACAAATTCTTTTTTTTTTTTTTTGAGACAGAGTCTCATTCTGTTACTTGGGCTAAAGTTCAGTGGCATCATTATAGCTCACTGCAATCTCAACCGCCTGGGCTCAACCAATTCTTCTGCCTCAGCCTCCCCAGTAGCTGCGACTACAGGTGCAAACTACCCATCTGGCTAATTTTTCCATTTTTTGTAGAGAAGGGGTCTCACTCTTGCTTAGGCTGGTCTTGAACTCCTGGCCTCAAGCAATCCTCCTGCCTCAACCTCCCAGACTGCTGGGGTTACAGGCATGAGCCACCATGCCCGGCCAACAAATTCTTTAATACAGTATTGATTGGGTCATTCAATATGATTCTTCCCATTTCCCATCCCCACCTTATATAAACATTCCTCCACTTCAATAACCTGAAACTGTTAGCTATTATTCCAATATATAACATTATATGCTCTATTCTTTCTCTAAATGCCCTCCTCTACTTGAAAATTCCCACTTATTCATCGAGACTGAGCTCAAATATCACCTCTTTCAAGAAACCTTCTGATCCATTCTCTTTATTCATACATTCGTATACTACTGTCCTGTGTTTATTATCATTACCCCCTGTGTCTCCCTTCCTAGACTCCAAGTACATCCAAGGGCAGGGTCTTCATCTTTACCCACCAAAGTATCTGGCACAAAGTAATTAAGATATAACATAAAAAAATGATTAATTCCTTTATCTAACTAACATTATCAAATCAGAACATAAACTTTAGGACAGCATTGCACTTCACAAATTCCCAGATGGATCACCAAAATCTGAGAGTATACAGATTGACAAAAGCTACGTTTGGTTAAATGGGCAAATAATGAACAAAAATGTAGACTAATAAGGGATCAAAAAACCAAGAACATTTCTGTGCATTAGAAACAGATTTTAAATAACAAAGGGCTTCTACTGATAATAATGTAGATGATAGCTCCTATTTATTGAATAGTTACCATGTGCCAAGCATAGTGCTAAGCATATTATATACCGACCTCACCCTATAGGACTTTGATGGAAGCTCCTTTTGAAACACAAGTACTCTTAGTCAATCACAACAACTCTTATTTCCCATTTAAGCTCTAGTTTCTAAAGGCATTTAGCATTCACACACCAGCCGGCAACTCACTTTTTTATTTGCAAAATCATTTTTTGGGAATCCTAAAGTTATGAAATGTTAGAACTAGAAAGGAGTTTAGAACTCATTAATCTAGCCCTCTCATTCCACAGAGGGTGGAGCTGAGGCCCACAGAAGTTAATTTACTAAAGGGCACAAACTTGTAACAGAGCAGAGACTAGAACACAGGCATTCTATCATGTTAGTGTTATTTTCTTTGTTCTACCTACTGCTTAAAAATAGAAGCCAACTTTTCTCATAGCCATTCACCAAAGTACTTGCACGAGCTAATTAGTGATTACTCAGAGAGGAGAAGTATTCGTTCGTACATACATTAAACCCACTGACTTTCTACATTTACCTTTTCTACACATATTAATATAATATTTTTTACTTTTCAAGTTCCTAATATGCAAGTGTTTAAAATTAAGTCCTAAGCAAATTCCTTTATATTTCAAAGAAACACTCAGTACCTGAATGTGCTCTTTCGTGATCAACCAGGGTCGATGTGCTAGCAGCTTATTTATTTCATTAAGATTTTTCAGTCTTTGTGGCACATATTCCAAACCATTCAACCACTCAGGAATACCTCCAGTCTTCAAAAATTCATCCACATGCATGTTTATTAAATAAGAACACCGATGTCTAGCTGCAGCCTAAAGCACAAAGAAAAGAATTCGTTGATAAAGCAATCTGGTAAAGTCTCATTCCACCATTTCTAAACAAATAATTCAGGTGGAGTTAATAATTTTTATAGCCAGTAACTCTTTTCTTATAGAATCCTTCTTCTAAAATATCCATCATAATGCTGCAAAAGATTCTTGAATCAATGAGGCTGATACCTGTGGAAGCAAATAATTGTCACCTAAAGACAACTACTTCCTTGTCTAGAAGCTGGTATATAGATTAAGCCAGAGCCCACTTTCTAGGTATGTTAAGGAAATACATGTCCATTTTACTATGGTAAATATATCTACTGTATCCTATTTAAAACATAATAAAATCTTATTAACTTATATTGTAGCAATTCAGAATTCATGCTAATTTGGGTACTTCTTTTACATCCTTTAAGATAACTGTGATTTCAGTCATATTTGTATACATCATCCTACTCAAGTGACTGAAGCTCACTGATCCTTTCCTTCCTATGCAGTCAGAATCAGCCTCGATGCTGACGATTTAGTAAGTCCATGCAAAGCAGACTTTTGACCTCTTTTCCTCAGGGCTGTTCTCAGTAAAATGGTATTGTTTCTATTCTCTACATCTTGTTTCCCTCTTAGTTTGTGAACATTCTAAGTCTGCTTTCAGCCTTACTGTCATCAAAACCTAAAGCTAAAATTACAGTCTTAGTCAAGCCCATCATTCAATAAAACACAGAATGCTGCTTTTTGTTATTGTTGTGTAAAACTTCAGTGAGAATATTAAAAAGATAATCAAAGCAAATGTGGCAAAATCCAACCTGCCAACTTCTGGCTAGCTCTGCTAGCTCTGCCAGCCCAGCTGTTCCCCTAACCTCTCTAAATGTACATAGTACTTGCATCATGGTCCATTCTTCTTTTTCTCCATTAACAGTCAACTGTAGCACTTTCTTTCTATCCTTCTCATTACTGCTCCCTATCATCCCAATTTATAATTCTCCTCCCTAACCCCTACCACCTGTCAATAATATTATAATAACTAGTTAACCAGTTTGTAACCAGAAATATACTTAGAAGCGTTAAAATTCATTTAAGAATTCTCTTATCCAGATTCTCATTAGTGATCACTGATACTTTCCTCTTATTTCACCAGATTAGTAACATCCTTCATGTATTAAATGACTAAGGTAATGTCACAAACAACTTGTGTTTTTATTAATAATAAAAACAAGACATCAAGAGCAAAACCAAAAGTGGTGGGATATTAATTTGGACCCTACAAGCATCTTTAATCATAAAATTTTTACTAAAAATTCAGTGAGAAACATTCAGTGCATTAAGTGGTTTAAAGCATTCCAAATATATCCAAGGGACTTGGTATCCAAAAGACCACAGGCTTCTTCAATTCTTATGTCCATAAAATTATACGTAGCTCTACACACACACACACACACACTCTCTCTCTCTCTCTCTCTCTAATTTTAGAAGGGAGAAAGAACAAGTGAGGAAGATGGTATCTGAAAATAGGAAAAAACAGGAAATTAAGCACCTACCATTATTGCAATGTAGTGCCTATATGGTAAAGGAAGGGGACCATCCATGCGCAACATGTAAAACTGGCTCCGCAAGAAAGACTCCAGGTACTGAGTGTGTAAACTCATGACCTGTGTGATGTTGTCCAGACGACCGGATGTAGAGTATTCTTCCACAAGAAAGTTAGTACGTTCATCCACTGTGTTTGCTTGGACAACCTTATAACCAAGAAACACAAAACAAAATAACTATTGAAACATAAATACACCCTTGGTTTACATAAATCATGCTACTATTGAAGCAAATGAATATTCATTTGATATTAACAGACACTGAAATTATGCAGTTGCTCATACTAGGAACAGAAATAAAAAAAGAAAGCACCATTCATTTTTGGCTCTGGTACCACAATTTATTAAACAACAAATGTTAAATTATCAAACATTATACACACAGCTATGAAATTGAAGAAAAGAAGCTTCCATCTGTGTTTCCAGGCACATTAGGCAGTTTTTTCAGGGCCCACTTGCCTGACCATTTTCACACCAATTTGTGGTGAGGCAAAAGCAGCAGAGTTTGATTACATACATTTACAATTTCATCTCATCAGCCTATGAAGATAATTAACCACATCATTTTTTGACAAATATTTTCAGTCTGATCTTTTGCTTGCTTTTGTTATTCAACAACAAAAAAGCTTTCTGAAGTCTTTTTGGGACACAGGAATATATGATAATTTGTGGGAAGTGTTAATTGAAAAATTAATCAGGACACTAGAAGACTGTCATTTCTATTTTGAGCCTATCATATTAATTACTAAAAACAAGGAAAGTTATTAAAATGGACATCTTCCATCCTAGGGAATCAAAAGAGCTTTTTCAAAAATAGATTATTTAAATATAGCTCTTATACACAATGATTGTTTGGGCATCACACCTAGAACTGGCTATGAAGGTGTTAAAAGCTTATTAGCACCTTGTAGAAGGACACGATTCTATAGGTATTAATGGACATCATGTGCATAATTCTAGGACTGGTTCATTATTTATTTGTAGTTTACAATTGGACTTCCAGACTTAAGAAGAATATATTTCTTATTTTAGAGATAAGGAAAGAGATTCAAGATTAAATTCAAGCTCATACACCTTGTTAATAGCAGAACCTGGTCTAGAATCCAGATCTCCTAAAGTCCAGACTAATGGTTTTTCCAAAGATTCACACTGCTATTAAGAAACTCTGTTTACTCTTCAGAACTGGCTTAACAGTCTTTTCTGAAAAATAAGTACAAATTATACAAAGGCACTACTGATTGAAGGAAATTTGATTCCAAAGAAAATATGTTTGAAAAGTGTAAATTGTGAGGAAATGTTAATTATAATGGTGTAACTCATTATAGTGCTAAGTATACTTTCATTTGCCCATTTTCCCCCATGTTGTCAACTACAGGGACCAAGATGATAGTTTAAAATATAATGAAATCCAGATGAACCACATATATTAATAATTAGGGATAGAATATTTGTTATTTTTGTTTTGTTTTCCCCAGCAGAAGTTTCTTATGTCTAACTAGATGCCTAGGATACATTAATAGATTCGAAAACCAGATTATCTTCAAATATATACTGTGAAAATGATTGTGCTTTAGGACGTCTTTGTAAATACTAGGCAATTAAGAGCAGCCCCAAGCTATATGAGGGAAAGAGGCATAAGCGCGGCAGATTCTCTAGTGCATGGTCAGCTATTGCTACTGAGCTCCTGAAACATTACTCTCTCTTGGATTATCACTTAAATGGTAAGGTCACTAATAAAGTGATGTGGATATGAAAAGAACTGCTGACTCTGGCAATGATCTGGTATTATTCTAATTCTACTAGTCCCTTCTTTTAAGACAATGCCTGGCACAAAATAGGTGATCTATAAATATTTGTTAACTAATTTCAGAACACTATAGGAATAATCCTGGTACTGTGAGATAAATGATATTTTTTGCAGTAAACAGTGAATCAGTACACAGGAAAACTGTATACAATATGAGCTAATAACTCCCTGAAGTACAGAAAAACTAAATTAGTGGTTCTTAAACTTTTCTTAGCCCAAGTATTTCTGAGAAGCATCTAGGAATCTAAGAAGGTCCTACACGCTGCTGATGATCCTTCATAACGATGTATACATACAAAACAGGCACAAACCTGTATTGATCATAATCTCCTTTGTGTCATTTTATAACCTCTCTTTCCTGCATTTACCATCTTGACTCCCCATCCTCACGAAAAGGTGCAGAATTGTATTGGAGATTCTGTGACACTGTGTCCAATCAAAAACTTAGAACCAAGTGAAAAGAGTAACTGCTACTTATGTAATATCATGTTTTATCTAATGAGTTTAGTTGGGACACTTACTTTTTCATTTCAAAGTATCTTTTCTTAATATTTATGTAACCTATAATCACCAAGAAAACAGTGGCCTTTTTAAAACTTAAAATCTTCAGGTTAATATTAAATTTTATTACTCTTAGCCACTTTGTTCAAAAAAGTTATATATGAAATCAAATATGGTTAAATTTATATTTTCTAACCTTTAGTACTATCTAACTTTAAAATAAGAAGACAGATTAATATGCACTCAAACTTCTAAGTGAAGCTGAAAAGAAATTATCTGATGATTTTCTGACACATGAATAAGAAACTCAAGAGCAAAATATATTTTTACTTCCATATTAAAAATGGAGATATTCTTTGATACAATTAAGTAATTTTTAAAAAATCACACTTTATATATTTTAAAGACAGATGAACTTACTTCCTTCTCTGGAATAAAGGCACTTGGTCCTCTTGTCAAGGGTTGAGATACTCTGATTCTTTTATCCTATTTTTAAAAGAAAAGTTTTATGTATTAACGATGACTTTCTAAGAAAAGTTAAATTTGTACACATTTGTTACTAAGGTACTAAAATAAATAGAATAAATAAATAAATAGAATTACGTGAAACCAGAATAAATGTTGGGTCTCAGATCAAATAAAACCCATAAGTCCATTGTATGGATGAGATAATGGGTCAAACATCTACCATAGTGCTAGGTGCACCATAGGTTCCTCAAAATGTCATTTCCCTGAGTCATATTCTGTATCACTATAGATCTTTAGCCCACAGTTGAAATGACTGAAAGCCATTAGCCTCCATAATAAAATTGTATCTAATAGTAGATTACTACCCTTTCAATTTGAAAAGTAAAGGAAAGGTGAAATTCAAAGAGGATTACATACAACTCTCCAAAGCAATTACCTGGCCTTGGGCTTTTTTCTAAATAAAACAGCAATAAACGTATTTAAGATAAAGTTTTGAAACCTTAAGAAAAATGTAAAAATTGGAGAAGTAGAAGTTAGTTTAAGAAGTGAAGAATACAGTAATTCTAACTGTTCCACTTGCTATTCTGTTAGTATTAACTGGTAGATTGCCAATGGTATGTCTGAATGCTGTATTTTTTTTTAAGTTTTTAAAATTTTCATTAAATTTTTTTAAAATTGAAAAATATTTTAGTGTCCTCATTTAAGTGTGATATAAGCCACAAAAGTTCCAATCAGGGAATAGCTTCCTTCCTTCTCCACAGGCATGTTTAGGAGCAGGGATAGTCGGAAAGAGGCTTTCATGCTTTGAACTCCTTCTTAGCCAGGAGAAGAGATGGGAGAAATGGCCACTTAATTTTCTATAATAAAAGTAATATTCTAAATTTCTGGGAAAAAAAGCCCTTCAAAGCCATAACATAAAATTATGGACTATGTCATGGTTTATAAAGGTTATAAAGACCGAGTGAGAAAATTAAGAAACACGGGAACGTGTGTCTATTGGAAAAGAGTATTAAGCTTTAGGTGCCACGAGATCCTCCTGAGGAAACTTCTAAGCCAAGAAAGTAACTCCAGGTGGTTCCTTATTTAAGCACAGTAATATCTATTTCATATGACTCTGTCTCCTGGCCACAGCTGACTAGACCAAGATTCCAACTAGTCAAAAGAGAAGCTAATGTGGAGCCCATGGGTGCCTTGATGTACAAGTTATGCCCAAATAGAGTTGAGGGTAACTAGCTGGACCAGTAAGATTCTCTCAAGACTATGTACTAGGGTTATAGGCAAGTAAGACAATCTGACAGAGAGAAGAGAAACAAAATATCACTCAGAAGTAGAGGCAAAGAGGAAACAATGAAGCACCAGGTAGGTATCAACAGATACCTGCTTCCAAGGGGAAAACTCTCTCGCCCCCTCTTTCTGCCCCTCCCCCTTCTGCCTCCATTAGCAGGTAACCTCAGTCTTTCTTGTTCCTTACTATTAAAAAGCCTACAACACAAAGTAGTTATTTAAATCCCTTAAATCTTTTACTTTACAAAATTTACGAAATCCTTTACAGTTACAAAACATGGCGAAAGTAGGCAGTCAGGCATCTAATGATTTCTTGAGAGCCTAATTAGATACTGTGATAGAATTTGAGGATACAACGTGAAGAAAACAGATATCATCCCTACCCTCATGAGCTTAGCACACAATCTTCATCAATTTTCAGGGTTCTATTGAAGTAAATATATTAAATAATAACCTTAAACTGGTAAAGTTTCAGAAATAACTAGGCATCTAGGTAATGTTTATACAGTGATGACATTTAGGTCTCAATACTGGTCAAGCACATTAGAGGACTGCAATGTTAAAAGGATTAATTCGGAATTCTAATATTGGTATCTCTTGTCTGCATCAACCATAATCAAGATTTGTCTGGAAAAATAAAAGGAAATAACTGATTTCTTCCCTTTGCTGGCTTCTGTAAGTTACAGAAAACAAAATTTCAAACATTTTCCGTATATCTTAATAAACTAGTATGTGAAAAGCAATTTTCTGGACAATTGATCATTTCAAATAAAGCAGCTAGAGAAACTGATAATGAGGAAAAATCATAGGTTTGAGAAGAAAAATATAATAGGCAGATAAGTGAAGATTTTAAAATAATAAAAATACATAAAATTTAGAGAAAACAAAGGGAAGGAAAAAAAAATAAAATCTTTTACATTAAAATGTACCAGGCTTTCAATCCAACGAGGAAGTTTTAAAAAAAAAATGTACCAGGGTACTTTGGAGATACAGAATGATTTATTACTAATATGATTTGTTTATACAAATCACAATTTGATACATTTCACAACTGAATTTACCTTTAAATGTGTTGTTATTTTACCTACAAAAATATTTTCTGGAACAGGTGAGGTTTAAAAGTGAAATACCTTTTCATTATGAATGGAAATAGAAGCCACTGTACTTAAATGAATATAACACCTCTTAGTTTTTACCAATTTATAAGAAGCAACTTAAACTCAATTTCACTTGTGTCAACCTTGATTTGTTCATTTATTTAGCAAACATTCATTGAGCATTTACAATGTGGTAGGCACAGTGGGGACACAAATAAGGATTAGACTGACAGAAATGCATGCAACTAACTATACCATACGATACATACCGTAGCAGATGCACATACTACATGATGTGGGACGACAACATTTTAGCAACTGTCATTTACTTAGTCATTTCCCTATTGTTGAACATTTAAGTTACATACAGTTTTCACCATTATAAATAATGCCATGATGAACATCTTCATATAAAGAGATTTGAGACATATTCTGTGGTATTTAAGATAGTTTTTTAGGAAAATTCTCAGAAGTGGATTTACTGGGGTTTAGGTTATAAATATCTTTAAACTTCTTATTTACTGCCAATATGCTAACAAAAATGTTTTACCAATTTTATTTTCATCAGCTGAGAAAATGTCCACTTAACCTCCTAATTTCAAAAATGAAAAACAGCATCCAAAGACATGTTTGAAACTTTTAATTGTATGCTTATTTGTAGTACAAAATTCTTAAGCAGAGATGCAGATTAGATCTGTGTTTTTAATAATACAATTCTGGGGGTGATATAGCCCCTGGACCTGAGAGAAAAGAACCAGCTGGGAAGCTATGGTGATAGTCCAGGAGAGAGATGATACAATCTGACCTAAGAGATCTGTTTATATACTGAACAGAAGGGAAAACTAACATAATTTTTAAATTTTACCATCATGTATCCTTCTTCAACTATATTTTTCAAATGTCATCACTTTTGAAATCATCAGCCCAGTTCCTGCTTCCATATAAGGAACAGCTTTTCTGGTGAGGACTCTACTACTCACTTGGCTGCTTTGTATATTTACATGAAGATGAAAAATAATTTTAAAAATGATCAAAGTGGTTCATAAATTCTACTGTAAGCTCATTTTACTCTGAAAATTTTTTTCTATCCACTTTATATCTCTGTATTTTTTAAAGTCAATCAGATCAAATATAAAAGAAATAGGACAGCACTAAATCCAAAAGATTCATTTTAAAACCATAAGCTGGAACTCTGGCCAAATTGTAATGCCTTTCCTCAGCTTTTCTTTGAAATCCAAAATGCTCAAGGACCAAGTTCCTACTTCATTCATACTCTGATTAACTTTTCTGGAGTATCCAGACTTATATTGCCCAGTATGGTAACCATCAGACATACATGGCTAAATTTAAATAAAGTTAAAAACACGGTTTCTCAGCCACACTAGTCATATTTCAGGTACTCAACAACAACATCTGGCCGTGGCTATTGTATAAGACGCTGCAGACATTTCCATTTGTCATTTCAGAGAGTTCTACTGGCCAGTGCTGCTTTAGACTCCTCACTTGATTTTGTTTTTCAAAATCACATTTTCAGACATTTTTATACCTTTTGAAATGTTAAATGACTGCTCTGAAGAGTTATTGGCTTGATGGTCATACCTACTCAATCCCAGAACCAAGCATTTTAGTGAAATTGCAGAAATACTTTCAACCAAATCAAGAGTAAACCCAGATAGGGGTAAATCAGGAAAGGAAAAGGAAAAGGAAAAAAACAACAATAAAAAAAAACCAAACAAACAAACAAAACCCCCAGCCAGTTCCAAAGATCCTTGTCTCAATTTCTGCTTACATTACAGTCTCCAGAAAAGTATCAAGGGTGCACTCCTTCCTTCCCTCCCTCCCTCCCCTTTCCTCCTTCCCTCCATCCTTTGTTTTTATTGTGGTAAAAATTCCCACATAACATGAGATCTACCCTCTTAACAAATTAAATGTACAACACAGTATTGTTAACTACAGGCACAATACAGCAGACCTCTAGGACTTTTTCATCTTGTATAACTGAAACTTAATAACCATTGCACAGCAACTCCGCATTTCCCTCTACCCCCAGCTTCTGGAAACCACCTTTCTACTTTCTGCTTTTATGTAAGCACACTCTTCAGGTCACAGGGAGATTCTATGTAACCCCCAGCCTTCTTACCTCCTTGCACAATTCACATCTACCTCTTTCTGTGCAACTCTCTCCTTGCTCAGCTTCCATAACACTGAACCACCCAATCCACTAACTTCTTTGGTCATTGACTTTTACACTTTGCCTAGATAGATGTTCCTTGCAATTCTGTTCTCATAAATATTCATTCTCTCAAGTGAGTATTCTCTTCCATGGCCTCCATCTTCTTTATACAAAATTCTAATGAAATTTGTTATGGTCACCATATTGGAGGGAAGATGATGGATCGGGTGAGGGGAAAAAAGGGCATGTGATATGCAAATGAGCAAGCCATGCAACTGCCTCCTGAATCTTTTATATCTAGTGAAGAGCTAGCTCTTCTCTGCCCTTCAGTCTGGCTTTGGGGTATTTTGTGACTGGATATAATAATTAGCACCTTAAAATCAACATGTTTAAAACTAATCTTCTACCCTAAACCAGTTGTTCCTCCTCACTTTCCTCCGTAGATTATAAAATCACCACACACACTATTAACCCTGGCTCAGATTCACAGTTATCTTCCATGCTTTATCTTAGTAGCCCGCATTCAAACAGTTCCCAAATCCTATAATTTCCTTTTACAACTAAATCTTTCCACAGCCCCTTCTCAATCATAAGGTTTCTCTCACGCTGAGAAATACTTTCTCCTCACAACTGACAATAATGTCAATTCTAGGCCATAGCTTTCTCCCTTGTTGAGAAGTTTTGAAAAGATAACACATGAAAATGTAAAAAATACCAAGCACAATACAAAATAAGGTATTTTTATTTTTCTTCTGCCCATTTTCTTCAATGTCAAAAAAAAACTAGAACAGCTGTATTTTCTCAACAGATGCTACTTGAATAGAAAAATTCAAGGATTGTTCTATGTTATGAGTGAAAATAACCTGTGGCTGCACTAATTTTGAAGAATAATACTGTGTGTTTCCCTTTCTTTAAGCTAATATCTTATTCTTGGGAATAAATGAGTTTGATCATTTATTCAAAGATCTAATGACTCTTACACAATGGCCTTTAAATCATAAACCTTGTTTAGTTTCTGTGGAAAAAAGAAAAGACCTAAAAAACAAGTCCTTGAGTTTCTTTAGCTGTACTATCCATTATAACAGCCACTAGCCACATATGCCTATTTAAATTTGTTGATTAACATTAAGTAAAGTTAAAAATTTAGAGCCTCAATTGTACTAGCCACATGTCAAGTGTTTAATAGCCACACATGGCTAGTGGGTATGAGGCCAGATAATGCAAATCTAGGATATTTCTATCATTGCCAAAGGATCTATGGTACAGTTTTGCTTGTTAACATTGTTCAGTGACTGGGATGATGCTCCTCGGATAAGGCAAAGATATAAAATGGCTACAAATTCAGGAATAAACAAAGCACAATAAACATGTATTAAAGTACCTCCATAGAAATAAAAAATTGATTTGGATGTTAAAACTGGAAAAACCAATAAAACCAACAAATTAACTATAATAACAGAAAAGTTGGAAGATACCATTCTTCAGTCTAAATTTGATGACAAATTTTAAATCACTAACTTAAAAGAAGAAAAAAATTCTCTAAAATATTGACTCTACTGCTAAAAAATAAAAAGGGGAATAAACATGTTTAAGAAATTTTAAGCAGTAGTAACTTCAATGGTAATCTGTTTTCAAATATCTTAAACAGTAGTCAGAATTTGCTTAAATTTTTTTCCATAAAATCCTATAATTTAAATCAAGACAAAACTAGTTTTAAAATGGGAACTCATACTGTATGTTAGTTTTATGTGCTCTAAGAGATTATTTTACAAGGGTTATGATCTCAAAAATGCTACCATTAGAAAAGTTTCTTTTTTTCAGATATCTTATTATAGCTGAAAGAAGTTATGCTGGAAATTCATCAGTTGAGATTACGCCTGTTAAGTAATGCTGGAAAACAAAACCCTAAAAGGATAAAGATAAATTATAGTCAGAAAATTACTCCTTTTGACACTTAACAGCTAAGCAATTTACTAGATCATTTTATATAAATTAATCCCAATAGAAAATTAAGGTACTTGGAAGTTAGGAACTCTTGAAATTATGAATAATCAGCAAATTATTTGCCCTTAAAAGGCTGACTGCCAAAGAAAATTAATTGCTGCACTTTAAGCTACTAAATGCTTTAAAATAAATTATTACATTTAATTTTCACTTTATTTCATTTAAAAATGCAAGAGCAATAAACATGCATTTCTATCCATTAAAATGTAAAAGCTGCTTATGTATTTGTCTCTGTAGGAGAGAAGAATGTTAAGAGTAAAATGTGTAATTAATTTTACATAAAGACACTTAAAGAGGAGATCTTTTTTAAAAAAATCTGTTCAACATATAAAATATTTGGCAAAGCAAAATTTGACTCCACAGAGTATACTAACCCCACAATTTTTAAAGACATTATTAAGAAGATAGTTTGTTTAATAGCTTCAACATTCTTTTTTTAATAGACTACAATGCCAAAATATCTTAAATATAAAAAACCATGTCCCAAACACAATTTTTAGGTGTGAATGTAAGAAAGCCCATTGTAATTTTCAATACAAATAGTAAACTTCAGTTATTAACCCTCCTTTTATTGTTATAGATGTTTCACTTTTGCAGAAACACTGCAAAAAGAGCAGGGATGGATAGGTGGCTCTATGCTATGAAATAATGCCAATGTCATGTTTTTATTTGTTGGCAGATAATTTCAAGTAATATGACTCATTTGTAGAAATTGATGATATTATATATTACAAAGGGGATGGGCAAATGGAAAAGAACACAGGAAAACTGCTATAAAATCTCTCTAATCCTAAATGAGAAAAGAATAAGTTTTAAATTAGATTAATTATAATGGATTGGTAATTTTACAGTAAACTTAAGTGTCAGTCACTACCTGGAATATATATTCTGTTCCCACCATCTCTGGAAAAAAAGTCCAAAAGACTATTGAAAAATATCATGACTTCTACACCAGATTAAGATATGTATTGATGTTCATAATATTATAATAACTAACTGAGATCCAAGGTCATTTAGTCAGAAAAGATCTGGACGCAGAAAATGGCAATGGCACCAAGGGTGAGAATCTTCCAAGTCACACCAAACTCTCTCCTCTTATTTGGAGCTAGAGTGGTTCAAGGAACACTGAGCATCAGGTGCCTACTCAGGCACTACGGGGTGTGTCAGAAATACACTGACACTCCAAAGAGCGCTCAAAATTCCCCTTCATAGTAGGGAATCTCATCTGATTCGAAGGGTCTGAGATGTCAAGAGTGGACTCTTTTTAACTGAGTTATTAAAGCCAAGGCTATCAAGTCCTTCCTGCAACAGCTCCAACTCTGAGTAGAGCCACTAGAGTAACATTGTAAAGATCTTGTTACTAAAAGAGTGACATTTAGCCTTCTTCGACAATATATATGAATTTCAATTTTTAACTTGAACTCTCAAAACATTTCCACTCAAAAGCACTATATTTATCAACTGTACTACAACAATTTCTTTACCTACTCTCTCCCTCCTGAGCCATCAGTTCCTTGTAGGCTGGGAAGTACTTTGTTCATATTTGAGTACTTCACCCTTTGAATGATGTAGAGTGTAAGGTAAACTTCTGTTCTTATTTTTGAAAGTTTTATGTAATGGTCATTTGAATAAGAGCATTTGTTTTTCTATTTCACTTTTCAAAAAAATGAGTTCTAAGAAATCATATGAGATATCATGATGAAGCAACTCTCATTAAAAAAAAATCTTGGTGTGCCACAAGGTAAGAACCATTAGGTAAATTTTACTTGTTTTGCTAAGTGTGAGCCTAAAGCTAGACAAACTCACCGAGTACTCTGGAAATGGTAGCCCTGAGTACTACTATTACCACCAGAACTCATTGTAGTAGAATAAGTTAAGTATTCAAAGATGAATGGAACTCGTCCCAGCACTAAAAGAATTAAAATGTGTGAGGAATTAAAAATGTATATCCATATAGCAAATTGCAGCTAATAAATTTAATTTGCACTGCAGTATAGGTGAGTTTCTAAATGAGCTTTCCCTTGGCTGGTAACAAAATCCCTTAAATTTACTATTAGAACACATAGTGAACCTCTTCAAAGTGCTGGCAAGTTTTTATATTTATACACTGACTATGGAGTAGCAAGCTTCTAAAAACAAAAGGACCATTTTAAGGAAGAACAAGAACCCCGCACAACTACAGAGTGATACAGATCTACACAGGTGGAAATACTAAGAACAAATGCTGGACTAGGATAGTCTTTACACCATTAGCATTGTACTACTAGTTAATCCTTTAAAATGGAAGTAAATCTAAAATCACATTCATGTCCAGTGTCACCCAGAGTCAAGCAGCAAGGAAGACATACCTCCTTTTTCACTTTCCATGTAATGCCACAGAGTAACATATATCAATATATACAAATATATACAAAACATATATCAATATATACAACATATATCAATAAAGCTAGATTCATCCATAAATTAAAAAAGTAATTGGTAGTTTTAATATACCAAGTCTTTTCTGTGCTCTATGGAGTTTAGATATATTTGAGCCAGCATTTCCTGAGTATCTGCCTTTCCTTTTTATTTCTGTTGAAATCTTACCCATTCTTCCTTTAAGCCCTATCTCCTCCACTCCTGCCAACTTCCAAACTTTTCTATGAATTTAAACCTATTCTTCTCAAGATTCACAATTATATTCTGTTTCTCTCTCTTACAGCTATAGTAACATATATCATTACCTTATCACTCCTTTCAGACTATATGCTTCTTAAAGAGTAGGATCAATTTCTAACATAATACCTGTAGCACTACTGCACAGCAAAGTGAAAACAATAGATTCTCATATATTTGTTGAATTAAGGAGACAAGAGTCTCTTTGAACAGAACAAGAACATCCTATGGACTTAAGGAAATTAATGTTCTCTGTTTCCTTATTAGAAACACCAATAAGTTAAACTAATAAATTAAACACAGTCTTGGACATCAATTTACTACCTTCCACATACCCTCTGGATTCCCATTTGTTTATTTTCTTATGTTGTTAAAACAAATGGTACCTGTAACTTCCCATAATTTGTACTACTTTCTTAGAAATCAGTAATAATATTGCATGCTGTGACATTAATCTTGGGCAACAAAGCCTCCTATAAAAGCCTTTAAGTGTTAAGCACTTTCTATAGAGATGCAGAGCTACAAAATATACTTGTTGAATATGCTATTAAAACTTTGGGCCAAAACCCAAGAAAATGAGGACAGAACTATAAGTCTTTGTACCTGAGATAATACAAGTCCATAATAACAGTCTAACTCAATGCTTCCCTATTAACATACAGACAATATACTTTTCTACCACTAATTATAAGATCTGGTCCCTCAAAAGCGTAAAGAAGGGCTTCACTTCTACACAAACAGTTTTTTAAAAGTTTCTATATTGTATAATAATAAAACCTCGCCTTGAATTTTAGAAAGCTTTACCTATTGAAATTATGTCCCAATTAGATTAAAAGAAATTAAAATTGGGAGTTTTAGAAAGTAAAATTCCCATTAGAAACAAAGTTATATAGCATTCTAATATTACTCAGTAGATGGTTGATAGTCACCAGTATTTTTTGACAAACAAAATAAATACGCTATGAATGTAGTTATCTTGTTATGAGGGAAAAGTAGAATTTTTAAATCAAGCCTCCATATTCAGCATCTACTAGCTTGATTATAATGAAATCAAAAGGTTTTAGGTTACTCTAAAGGAACACAGAATGACAGGATAGTTTTAAGGTCTTTCAAAACACAATGATAAACAAAATACAAGTCACTTGTTCAGCTTAGAGAAATCAGGGGAAATACATTAAATGCATTTGATTTTTACAGATTTATAAACCATGTTATAAGGATTTAACCATCTGGAAACCAATATTTCTTTACAGACAAAATAGCAAGAACTCATGCTCTCACTTAAATTGAGAAAGTACCTTTTACACAAACTCCCAGGAACACAACAACTGGGAAAATTAAAGTATGTTTGATTTTATACTGAATTTTATTAAACTTCAGGGGTTTTTGTTGTTGTTTTCTTTTTTTTAATTTATTTTTAATCTACCCAAGATAGTACTTCATAAACTTTAGTTTTAATAAAGCTTAAAATAACAGAAGTTTTCATTCTTAGTTTTAAAAGAAACAGTTGTGTTTTCATTTTTGCCTGGAATATAATTAATAGATCTGATCTGTATAGTGATTGCTCATAGACTTTACTTCTGTTCTATTTTGTCAACCCCCAAGTCTATAAACAGATGACTACAAGTTTGTGCTTTAATATATGCAGGTAAACTTAAAACCTGTTGTAATCAGAATTAAAAACATGAATTGTTTTGCTCATTTAAGTATATGGTTCACAAACTTTTTGATATCAGGGCCTGTTTATATTCTCAAAAATTATTGACTCCTCTGCTTCTGGGCAAGGAGCAGTTTGCTGGCATGGACATCCATGTCTGTGTGAAGGGTGGTGGTCATGAGGCTGAGATTTACACTGTCAGTTCAACTCCAAAGCACTGGTAGCCTATTACCAGAAATATGTGGATGAGGCTTCCAAGAGGGAGATCAAAGACATCCTCGTCTAGTATGACTGGACTCTGTTCGTAGCTGACATGTGTCACTGTGAATCCAAAAAGTTTGGAAGCCCTGGTGTCTGAGCTTGCTACCAGAAATCCTACTGGTAAGCCCACCACAAGGATCAAGGTTCACTTTTATGATAAACAATAATTATGGGATTTTAAGGTTAAAAAAAAAATTACTGATCCCAAAAGCTTTTGTTTATGTGGTTTATATTTATCAATAAACACCACATTAGAAACTAAATCAGATAAGTTTTTTAAAATATCTATTAATTTATTGAAAAATAAAAATAATACACCCATTACATGTTAAGATAGATGAATTTTTGGAAACCACAATTTCCAAAACAAGACAAAGAAAAAATTACTGAGAAGAGCGCCACTGTCTTACATTTGTGCAAATATCTGGCTTAATTACAGAGAATTGAATTCTCATATCTGCTTCTGCCTTCCATCTGTTGCTATACATTGTGGTGATTGAACTACAGGGAGAAAATCCAGCCTCACAAAGATAGGTAGTTGGAAAAGGGAGGAGTATTTTAATAGCTTTTTCAAATAATTTTGGACATTCTTTGACACTAACCTAAAACTTGACAAGTGATGGCTTTTAAAATTTTTTGTAATGTGGAATCTGAAACCATATCAATAAACTTCATACACTACTACATTAAAATCCACTGGTTTACCTTGTACTTTGAATAGGTCATTTTACCAATGCATGATTTTGTAATGTTAATCAAAGGTCATTTAGAAAATACTCGTTCATGAAGCTTTGCAGGTTTTCCAAATGTTGAAATATTTAATACAATATTAAAAATGTAATTTGTTAACATCACCACTGATCACATAATAAGTCTTTAAATATTGAGAAGTGGTCAGCCTCATGGTAGAAGATACTAGTTTTCCAAAATTCTTTTCTCCTGAAAGCTCAAATGTTATCATTGGCAATGAATCCTGTGAGTTGTTTTCCTTGATGTAATAGGATCACTTTGTTCATTTTTGTGCACGTGTGGCAAATATGCAAGTGTGAATGACCATCATTCTTTCTTCTAGAAATGGTGTTTGATAAAAAGTAACTCCTTCACAAAAGTAACCAGCTTATAACTCGATCACAAGACTGTCTTCCTTGACACAAACATCATCATTTGGTATGCAGAATAGCTTTATGCATATTCACCATTTTGAAACACAGATTATTAAAAATATAAGCATTCAATGGTTGAGATTTAATGAAATGTATAATTTTTACTGTTTTATCAAGGACCTTCTTCAGTGAAGCAGACATTTTTTACTGTGAGCATAGGGTGGTGAGGAAAACAATGATTACTATTACAGCATGATACCAATCCTTTAATTTGTCCTAAGGTGCCAGAGGTCTATAGAACACACTTTGAGAACCGCTGGTTGAAATAAATGTTTCCAATACAATCATGTCTCTCTTCCTTTTAATTCTGCATCCTTATAAACTCTTTCAGTCATTTGGGAAAAGATTGATACATTTAACACTCATATTAAGACAGTACTAAGAAACACTTAAGAACAATGACTATTTTTTCATATAGCCAGGCACTCTCAAAAATTTTTGTGGGAATGCAAAGTCAAACAACCCTCATTGATAGGAATTTGGAAATGTCTAGCAAAATTACATATGCATTTGCCTTTTGACCCAGCAATCCCACTTCTAAGACTCTATCCCATCAATGTAGCCATAAAAAAAGGATTAGGAAAATGTCCATATACCAAAAATATCTTGAACTTGAATGTAATCAAGCCTTTAGCCCTAACTTCAAATTAACAGGAAATATGGGGGTTAGAGGAACAAGTTAAATGACAACATGAGGAAGAATGGAAGTATTATGAAATAATCTATAGGACAACTGACTCAATTTTTTCAACTAGTTAAAAGTATGGGGAGTAGGGGAAAGGGAACTATTCTAAGAGAAACTTCAAAGACATAACTACCAAATGTAATGGTGGACTTCACTCAGAAAATGTCAACTCTAAAAACACTTAAACAATAAGAATAAATTGTTTAAGATGGGTGTATTAGATGATTCCAAGCAATTATTGCTAATTTTGTTAGGTATGATACTGGTGCTACAGTTATACAAGAATGTGTCCTTATATTTTAAAAATACATACTAAAGTATGCAGGGGTAAAAGGAAATGAGTTTTGAGGTTTAATTTAAATTACTTGAGCAACAATAGCAACAGAGGATGGATGAAGTAAGAATGGCAAAATCTTGCCAATTTTGGTGATGGGTTTATGAAGATTCACTACTCTATTCTTTCTGTTTTTGTGTAGCTTGAAATTTTTCATAGCTTTTTAAAGGTGCCTAGCAAGGTACCTGACACATAACAGGCATTTAAATAAATGGCAATTATTACAATAAAGTTTTTGTAATTTATAATACAAGTTGAAGAATAAATGTGTTTTGAGTAGTTAAGCATTACTAAGATTAAAATTAAACATTGTAACTTTTATAAGGAAGAACTATTAATTTGTTTGACAAATTTTTTTAAAGCTCTGTTATGGACTGAATGTTTGTGTCCCCCCACAATAGATATGTTGAAATCCTAATCCCCGATGTGATGGTATTAGGAGCTGGGGCCTTTGGAAGGTGATTAGGTCATGAGGGTGGAGCCCTCATGAATGGGATTAATGCTCTTTATAAAAGAGCCCCCAAGAGATCCCTGGCCCTCTTCTGCCACATTGAGTATGCCATGAGAAGACAGCTATCTATGAACCAGGAAGTAGGCCCTAATCAGACACCAAATTTGCTGGCACCTTGATCTAGGACTTCTCAGCCTCCAGAACTGTGAGAAATAAATGTTTGTTGTTTCAGCTACCCAATCTATAGTTTTTGTTATAGCAGCCTGAATGGACTAAGAAAAGTTCATTACCTGGGAGGTCTTGGGCTAAGTACTGGGAGTACAAAGATAAATAAAGCATAAATACTGCCCTAAAGGAAAAATCCAGTTAAATAAACATGGATGCACAATTATAATATGTTAGGAGCTAGAATGGAGATGACCAAACTAGATATGCCTAACTCTGCCTGCAAGAGTATGGATCAAAAGAGCCTCCATATGAGATAAATCTTTAGAAAGGAGTAAAAATTATCTGGCTACCTGGAAAAGTATAGATAGGTCTATGTGTATACAACTTAACAGGCAAAAGGAATATAAAATACAAAGGCATTTGACACATTTGGGAAACTATATGTTGTTCTATATGATGCCTGAAACTTCCTCAGGGAATAAGACTAGAGACATAAGCAAGAGTCATATCATAAATGCTATACTGAAGAGCTTTGTTGTCATATGAACAATGGACAATAGCAAAATAAATAATTACATTTGTCTTTTTTTTTTAATATAGAGACAGGGTCTAGCTATTGTTGCCCCAGGGTGGTTTTGAACTCCTGAACTCCTCGGCTTAAGTGATCCTCCTGCCTCAGCCTCCTGAAGTGCTGGAATTACACGCATGAGCTACTGTGCCCAGCCATACATTTATCTTTTAAGAAAACATTTCTGACATCCATTCGAAAATGGACTGAAGTGGGAGAGGCTAGAGGAAATACGACCCATTAGTAGGCTACCACAATTATCTAGAAAGAGAAGATCTGGGTTAACTAAGCAGTATAGATTAAGAAAAGGAATTATGTTGAGAGCTACTTAGGAGACAGAATAAATAGAATTGAGTAATTGACTGGATATGAGGGTAAAGTAGTGAGAAAAGTCTGGGCTGCCTCACAAAATTCTGAATTGGATGACTGGATGGATGACTAATGGTGATACCAACTGATATAAAAGAAATCAACAAAAGGAGGTAGCTAGGATTTAGATCCATTTTAATAATCCAGGGATACATGTTTATAAGGCAGGCATGTAGAAGGATTTGGCTTTCAGGGAGATGAAAGTGCTGTTAAGAGTCAAGTGTTTCATTATTTAATTTGCATTTAAAGACCCAAACTTCCATTATGCATAACACTCTAACATTCAATAACAACTTTATACTAGATTATCTCACCACCTGTTCACAAAGTTTCTTTCAGTGACTCTAATATGTTTTCAATTTCTACCACCACTATCCCAGCTTAGCCTATCATTTTATCCCCAGCTTTGGGGTGGGGAAGGACAGTAAAGACAGGAAGGTAAGATCTCCAACATCTGGCCCCTAACCTAACTTTCCAACTTTTGTTTTCCAACTGTTCCTTACATGAATACTTCACTTCAGCTACAGTGGTCTCCTGACTCTCAAACACGCCTTTGCATATTCCTGCACCTTAGTTCCTTTGTTCTTGAACCTCCATTTGGAATGCCACACTCTTCATTATTTACTACAATGTTGCTAAGTCATCACATAAGGCCAAAGTCAGTTCCTACATTCTCTACATTGAGTCATTCAAACCCACCATAAGTTTTCCCCTCTTCTGGACTCCTATTTATATGACACCTGGTACCATTTTGTGAAAGAGAAGATAAACACACATAAAGGTGTTGATTATAAAAGATGTGTTCCACCTTATTTAATGAATAATTCAAATCAGGTGCTCAATAATTGTTGATTGAAAACATACTATTTTTATATATTAGTGAGTCTATTAAACATTTAATAATATTAGAAATTATTTTTGGACAATAACCACCTTAAAATAGGGTTATAGGGTTTGTTTTTTTTTTTTGTATCCTGGACTAATACCAGTCCTAAAACACACACACACACACACACACACACACACACACCCCAATTATAATTGAATGGAATTATTTCACAACATCCAAAGGTTCTGAGTCTCTGTTTTGGCAAGAAAATTCTCAGAGTGTAGTTTTTGATAAGAAAAAGCTATAATTATTCTACAATTAAGATCTGTGAAAGTAATTATCTTCTAATAATCACAAAGACTGTCATTCTCCTGATATCTCCTCCCATTTTCCAGATTAGCCTGCATATAGACGCTATTCAGGTACTTTTCTGTTCTTTATCATTCTATTTTAACTAAATTTATTTTAATTAATTAAGGCCTATACTTAAGGCTTCCATGTTTGTATACTAAATCCATAGTTTTCTAGTTAACTGTAAATAAATAAGATCTTCATATGATCTAAACATTACTACTATTTTTCATTTTTTGGTGGAGACAAGGTCTCACTATGTTTCCCAGGCTGGTCTCAAACTCCTGGTCTCAAGTGATCCTCCTGCCTCAGCCTCCAAAAGTGTTGGAATTACAAGTGTCAGCCACCATGCCTGGCCAACATTACTACTTTTTAAGCATTAAAAGGACATCAGTGAGGACCAGAGCATTGTGCTAAGTTAAAAGCACACTTCCAAATCAACGAAATCAACAAACCAATCAGTATGTACTAACTGAACTCTTCATTGTTAAGCAGCTTATGTAATAGCTCTTTTAAGAACATACAAAGTATAAAAGCTGCCAAAAGGGGTTTATAAACTAGTTGGTGAAATTAGACATAGACACTCAAACATAACAAACAGAATGATATGTAAATGAATGCTAGAGGTAAGGTGATATAATGAAAAGGGTACTAAAAACCTGATTTCTTTTCCCTTCTTCATCACTTTTCAGGGCATCAATTTTCTCATTGGAAAAATGAGAGAGAAAGAGAGAGGAGAGAGAGAGAGAGAGAAAGAGAGAGAGAGAAAGGAGAGAGATAATCCTTAAGGGCCTTTTTGCATTAACATTCTATGGTTATACAGAATGCTATGGGAGATTCTAAATGCTGGTAGAAAGTTTTCAGAAAGAAAATAAGCAAAATGCTTTAAAATTACTTTCCCATTATTTTTACTAGTTTAAAATAAGTTATTATTTTAAAAATAATAATTTTACTTAATCTATTAATAAACTATTAATAATAAACTGTTAGGTTCTAGATTTTTGATAAAATGTTATAAAACGCAGATTGGAAAAAACATATATATATTATATATGGTATATTTTATGATATAATTTACATATTTTTATAACAGAATAACCTTAATTTTAAATATATCTAAGATTCTCTTCAATGATCTACACTCTATGCTCTCTATAAATGATCCGGTTAAGAAAACATACCATACTCCAAAAAAAATTAAAAATAAAAAAAATCTATTTATTGTCAGATTTATGGTGCTTAATAATTTTCTTCTTTCTCTAGTTCTTTTTTTCCAAATAAATCAAGAGATATGATAAGGTACTTTACGTAAGTAAGAGTAGTCTTTCAAATAATCTTTATAAAATTAAAAACCTTTATAATCTATTACTATAAATGATTTTTCAAAATCCTCAAAATAATATATGAACTTGTTGTCTTCAGACATTTTTATCAAAAAAAAGTACTGTAGAATTTTAGCTTCAGCATTAAGGATCACTGGGCCTGTATATATTAGTGAGTTTTAACATTCCATAACTTTTTTTTTTAGGGATTTCATATAATCACAAGAGGACTTCAAATACAGCTGTTCCTTCCCTAGAATATAACCTCCAGAAAATACATTTTTTTCTTCTAAAAGAAGAGCTATATGATCATTAGTGTGCCAAACGTTTATAACTATCAGAGCATATGCGCTGGCTGGTAGGTCGAGATGCCTCAAATAAATGGCTGGCAGTTGGTGCTGGCTGTTGGCTAGAGTGCCTTGCTTCTCTTTCTTCACATGGGCTGCTTTTGCTTCCTCCAAGTATGGTAGTTTGGTTCCAAAAAGAAGCATCAGGCAAAAACTGCAGCCTGCAGATCCTCCCCATAAGTTTTTACTGTTAGCCCTTCAAAAGCTCCTTTTACTTTCTGAAGCAAAGAATTTTAGTTTCCCTAGTTGCACCCCAAACTATCATTTTTCTAAGATGAGTGTATTATAGTGGGAACAACTTTGAGTTTTTTCAGCACAGCTCTGAGTGGTAACAAGACCTAAGAATTAAGTCCCACATGAGAAAGTACACTTGCAAGTCAATAAAGCTAGTCCAATGACAGTTTTTAGAGGATTTAAAAATTAATCAAATGGTGATTTTACTTTATGATCAAGAGCAGCAGTGAAATTACCAAAGCAAACTTAAGTCACTCTTACCCATAATGTGAATAAAATTATTTTTATTAATAATAACAATTTGGACAGACATATATGATGATTTAAGTCAAAAGAATTTAGTTGGCAAATGTTTTAAAATACTTTTAATGTGCCAACAGATTTCTGCATTTCAGACAACCAATATAAATACAAAAATCTTTTGTATTTTGTTTACACTATTATTTGATTTCTTGGAGAAAAACATCAATGTATCAAATAAGAATGCTATATGGAACAGAGGCACCAGCTTAATTTCATTAAAAAACATTGAAGTAACTAATTCTTGTAGTGGCAAAACATGAAATATAGGTTCATAAGTCTTGAGAAGCAATATTCTACAAGGTTATAAAACAATGGGGTCCTTCTCCACAAAAGCTGACATTTTCCCTCCAGAAAAGATGTGTCTTTCTAATTTAGAACAAGATGGTAACATTTTTCTTATTACAAATAAAATGAATAAAAATGTTTCAAAAATACACATTTTCCCAGAGGGAAAAAAAAGTAGTATGTTGTAATGGTAATAGTGCAGCATACAAACAGCAGGTAAATATTTAATCCCTATCAAATCTCAATTTATCCTTTCATACAGTAAGGATGGTAATCAACTTCGTAAGATTGTTATAAGGATTAAAAGAGATAAGGTATGAAGAAAAAACCTAGTACTATGTCAAGAATATAGTGAACACTAAATGAAAAACAGCCCTATATTCAAATTTTAGATAGAACCATTCTGGCAAGATTTACTAATTTCCCTCTACTCTAGATTATGTTGTCCTAAGGACTTCATTAATAAATAAATAAATAGTAGTTCTGTATCCCCCCCAATACCCATTTATGTGTACTTTCCCTCTCTCTATGTAGTTTTTCTTTTTTTCCAATTGTAAAACTAACATTTCCTCAAGGTGGAAAATAAAGTACAAATAAGCAAACAAAAATCTTTTATAATCTTACCATACAAAAATAATTATTATTATCATGGTGGTTTCTAGTCTTCCAAATGTTTTTCTAAGCATATATACACACACACATACACATGCACATATATAACAAAATTACTAAATAGAGATCAGAATTTTATATAATTTTTAATTTTCTTTTTTCCATAAGTGCCCCCAAATCATAAATTTTAATAACTTCACAATAATCAATAGTGCTTTTAATTAGGAATTTAGGTGGCAAGTTCATGATAGTTCCTTATAGTGTCCTCACAGGTGGAACATTTCAAAGACATCTGTGACCTGTAATGAACTAATCATATAAAAAAGGAAAGAAAACCACTGAATTTCTATACCAAACTTATCACATCTATAATCAGTTCACTTACTAAATTAATCACACTATTATAATAAATTAACTAAAATCCAAGGCTAAATTAAAAAAAAAATTAGGATAACATTTTCAAGTACAGTCATTCTGCTATAACACAACATATGTGCCCTTAAAAAAAAAAATCACTGCACTATGCAAAATCATGCAATAAAAGCCATAGGGATTATGGGAAAAATTAAGGGGTTAAGAGCACAACACAGATGATCTGAAATCTGATGGAAAGATGTAATACTAGATATAGATGGGCAGAGCTTCTAACACACTGGTAAACTAAGGTAGAGGGTAGATGTTTGAGGTACGTGTTTGGGTTTTGGGTATCCTATGAAGCTCAGATCAGTGGGGTGCAGTTTTCTGAATCACCTAGTGTTTCTCATGGACAAAAATGCCCATAAGCAAACAAAAAATTCACTGTGTTCCTTAACATGTCAATTGGAACAAAAATGAACATAAATGTTATAGCAGAACTGACAGCATTTTGCCTTCTATTAATACCACATCACTTAAGCCTAGCTTTTATTAAGACAGAAAGGAAGACTAAAGAAACTTTAGACTAGACTCAAGACTAATAGAGGTTAAATTGTTTGTATTTTTTAAAAGTTAATTTAATAAAGTTCATAGGCAAGGTGAAAGGAATGAGAAAAACCCAAACTTGGAAAATCTGCTTTTAATTATGACATGTAGATCATTATAAATAATACTCTATAAATACTTGCCTTCCTTATATCAAAGATTTGGCCATACTAAAAGAAACAAAGTAGAAACAAAAGCACAGTTAGTTTGGGCAGCTTATAATTAGATTTGCATTTTTTGAAAACCAAATTCACAGAAAAAGATATCTAATTTTATCAAGAGAAATGACAAGATGCTCTAACATGATTAGAGTGGAAAAAAAAAAGAATATGCATCCCAGATAATCATAAATTGCTCTTCCTGGTATATAGAAAAGTATGTTGTAAAACAATGACAAATCAAGTTTGCAAACTCCAAAGTTGTAATCAAGTATACCCCCAAAATTTCTATCAACCAAAAAGTACTTTATATATTTATAAGAAACATAGCTAAAGTTACTCATACTGGCCTTTAGAAATGAAATTCAGTAGACCATTTCCTCCACAATAGAATAAAATCCAAATTATCTTAATATTTATTCTGCATTTAAAGGATCTTAGAAGAGGAAAACTGAATCTGTCACCTCTCTTGATAAAGACTATGTCTAGCAGCTCTCACTCAAGAAATGCATATGTATATACCTACATTGGAGTTTGTAGACTAAGACATGGAAAAAAAGAGAATCATTACAGCACTTGGATGAAAACTCCTAGCAATTAATAATAAAAACACTAAGGTAGTTTCTTTCTATTTATGAGTTAGAAATGAGGGTAAAATATTAAATTTCCATATGCTTTCCTTTTATTTCTGGATACGGAGAATTTCTATCTGGGTTGAAGGAAAACCAACATTGAAGAAAATGTTGGTTGTCACAGTTTTAAGCAAGTTACTCTATGTACCTGATATTCTCATCTATGAAATGAGGATAATAATAGTCTGTCCCTCAAAGGGTAAGTGTGGCATAAAGCCCAAAATTAAGGCTTAATGTTATGTGCTGCCTTGACATCTGGTACAATTGGGAGGACCTCAAACGACCTAACTGCAAGTCCCCCTTTCCACTCTGTTCATACAGATAAGGTCCCCTGGTCAAACAACCCTTCTAAATGGACTAGGTGCAATTTCTGCTTATTCCTGAGTGGCAGGTTTCAGTTTACCGCCAGCCCATGAAATTACTCAAGCCAATTGCACCTTCCTGCAGAAACCAAGGGGCATCTGACCCCCTTGTTACTACAAAGCCTGCCTCCCACTGTCCCTGGTTGTTCACTCTGTTCCTGACTGCAACTTCCACATGCACTGAATAGCATGCAGTGTCCTCTTCCCCTGGGCTGTAAGTACATGTGACAAATAAACTGCTGTTGATCTCATCCGTCTAGTGTCAGGTATTATATGTTTGGCCACCCCCATGACCTGAGGTTGGGAATCCCTCCATCTCCAGTGGGGTGACTAGACATCTATTAAAACAGGCAGTGAGAATATTTTATGATTACATACCTGTAAAGCTCTTAAAAGAGTGTGGTATTATCTACTACATAAGTATTTGCTATTATTGAATTATTCAATGGAGTTCACAAGGTACAATGTAACTAACCAAAATGTTTAAACACTAACAAGTTAAAGAAAAGATTTACAGAATAGACTGGGTTCAGAAAACTATTAATTGGCTCACAGTAGGCCCTTAATTCAGTATCTTGCTCAGCAAATGACCCAGACCATTAAAAACGGAAAATAAAATAGGTAAATAAAGCCATTTATGTGAGAAATACCTATTTATAAAATCATTGGTTATAGATACTCTATAATGTTATCTATAACATATTTTTCATTTTCAAGAATTAAAATTCAATTTTAAAAAAATCATTAAAAATGGAGAAAGCCCATGGAAACCACATCCCTCTGCCTTAAAATAGGAACAAGTATTTAATATTTAACTATTCTTCTTTCCTACAGTAATGTATTTAAACAACTGAAATGTTACCTATGCCTTCACAATTGTTGAAGATAAATGATGATCTATGAATATCTATAAAAAGCCAAAAGGTATATGTTTTCCATTTTTAGCTGTCTTTATAATTATTCAGAAAACATTTTTCTCTTCAACCACAAAGTGAGCTCTCTAAAACCTAGGCCAGATTCCATCTACCTTTTTCATTCTTCAAAAATCAAAGAATACACATACTAATTGAACAACTGTAAACTTAAATTATTTTATAAAATAACCACCTTTTTCTATCATCAGGTCCAAATAGATAACATCTCTAGATTAAAATACAATGTTCAAATTACATATCTGATAAGTTCCTGAAATATATACAGTAAGTGTTATTATACTACTATATAGTATAAAAGTAGAACAATGAAATTGAAGCTATCTTTTGAATTCAAATTGAGAAAAACTAATTTTATGATGAAGTATTAGTAAGTACATTAGATTCCTAAAGAGAAATCGTGGAATGACTGATATGACAACATAAAGGAATATGCTATGGACAGCTACAGTACCTTCATTCATCTCCAGATTGTATATATCTACGTCTACATATCTGATTCCTCTTTAGCCCCCTACACACACGTTGTTATTCCCTTGGTGATTTACCCACAGTCACTATGGGTATCCATTAAACCTATAAGCATTTGTTTTTATCTCAATGCATATTTAATTTACCATCTCATTTGAATTTGCTCTCTGAACTATCACTTAAATTATTTGTTCTTATCTATTATTTCAAAACAGCAATAACTTTTAAAATGTTTGTAAAATACATGTGTATTGTTACAAACAAACAGACAAAAAGGGCAATAAAGAGAAATAGATGGTAAAAATAATTTCCTGTAATTCTATCACCCAGAAATTAATACTGTCAATTTTGGAGTCCATCATTTTGTATCTCTTTATCTTTTTAAAAATGAAAATTAAAAACTTCATATTCTTAAAAAAAAGCCTTTTCCACTTAATAATCTATTATAGACATCTGTCTACTTCTATACATAGATCTATATCCTAAGAATTTCCAAGTATTCCATTGTATTTATGTCACATAATTTGTTTAACCAATTCCCTCATTAGCAGTAATCTCAGAGCATTACGCATTTACTGATGATACTTTAAAGATGAGAGCTGATTCAACTGGACAATAACCCTACACTGAGATAAGATTTAGTGAAGGAGGAAACAACTATAGAAAGGAAAAAGACAAAGAAAAATTACAAATGGTAATGTGGTCTTATTCTCCAGCCTCTAACATATAGCACCATCACTGACCTTTACTGAAGGCTAGGCGGCCCAGCAGCTGGAAGCCAAGGGCTCTACCTCTTAAGTACGTGCGAATGCAGGAGGGAAGAAGGGAAGCATGTTGCCAATGGAGTTGCGGAAATCAGTTAGGAAAAAAAAGGGCATAATAACTTAAGCTTTTATTTTTAATCTTGTCATTGCTTCCAGTGTTCCAGAGACAGTTCTGTTTAAATGGAATGAAGAATGACCCATAATTTAGTCAGTATTTTTATTCTTTAAGAGAATAAAATCACAATCAGAGCTAAGCAACTCATTTTGTTCAGGCATGGGCCCCAATCCTATATTTATATTTGAGCTTCTCAAGTTTTCTATCAATCTGAAGATAATAATTGTCTCTTATTAATTAAGAGAAGGAATTTTGTGGCATTTTGAAATACTCAGAGAAAAAGTGCTATTAAAAAAAAGACATGTTCTGCTAGCTTAATCAGTCATGCAATAACTGACAGGAAATATTCTCATAACTTACTTTTGCTACACTGCTATTTCAGAACATGAAAATGCTTTTTTAAATTTCCTTTTTCATGAGACTCAAAGTCAAAAGCTGACTGTCCATTGCCATGGAGACAGTTCTATTTAAGGTACTGTATTAGTCCTTTCTTCACAGACGAAGGATAGAAAAATGGTCAATAGAAAAGCATCAATCTCCACAGTTTAGAATTAAGTAACTGCATATACTTCTGGGGCAGCCTACATAAGGAAATTTGAAAGTGGGGTGGGGGGGCAATTTAATACAGCCCATTTTTCCTGAGTAAGGTCAATACAGGTTAAATTTTAGTACTAAATTAGAGGCAATATGGGGAAAACACCTATTACCTCAAAATTAGATGCAACCAAAGAACAAAATAAAATTGCTAATAGTTATTATCCTAGATAGAACGGCAACTAACTAAAACAATCTTTGCTTTTCAAAGAGCAACCTTCTATTTATCTAGGGTCCATGTATAAAATACATGCCAAAGGTTTGTTTTAATTTGCAGGCTTCCTGATATGACTTTCTGATACTCCATTTAAGCTATTATAGGTAGAAAAAAAATCCATAATTTATATACATATTTAATCTTGTCTAAGAGACTCAAAACAATAGAAAAAAATGTATCAATTCTAAATCTCTCTTTAGGACAAATGTTATCATTTCGTCTTTGATTTTTAAAAAGTCCTTTTTTCCATGAAAGCTTAAAATATCAATCTTCCTTGAAATAAAAATAATCCAAGATGGAAAGACCCATCAGAGTCTACCAATGTTAGTGCTAAAACACTTATTTTTATGTAAGCAAGCAATTCCAAAAGATATTTTCACTTGATTTCAGTCGTAAATAAGCTTCCAAAACCCAATTCTCTTTCCTTCCTTAAGCTAAAGTTCAGAATCCAGCAACAATAAAATGAGACATATTTCTCTTAAAGTGAGATCATATTGTACCTGAAGGTCTCAAATCTATATTTTTAAAACAGGCAAAAGGAATCTTCCTGATTCTAGAGCTGGTACTGCTATTATCATCTATAAAGAGTACAGTTTTAGTATTAGTTAATTTGAAACAATTTCTTCTTTGTTTTACCATTTTCAAAAATAATGCATGTTGAAGATGAAATGGATGTAAACAATTCCCCTTTGTAGAAACATTTCCTTAATAATCCTAGACAAGTGGTTCTCAATTCTTTAGAGTACATCAGGATCATCTGGAAGGCTTGTTAAAATACAAATGGCTGGGTCCCTCCCCAAGAATTTCAGAAGATTCAGCAGGTCTGGGGTGGCAGGCCAAGAAGCTAACAAACTCCAGGTGATGCTGATGTTGTTGGTTCCAGAACTACGCTCCAGAACCATTGTCCTAGACATTAAACAAACTTATTAGCCTACGGAATTGTTATTCCCTGTTAATAAGTACCTCAATCTTTCCCAAAATGAATCCTTTAAAATAAAAGAATAGCTTCAGTCTGGGGATGGGGGGAGTAGAGACAGTCAATTATAGCAATTTGAGAACGATCTTAATTCAATCAAGACCTAGTTATTAATAATTTCTAAAAATTGCTATCCAGTGGTTGAATAATTGCCGTGAGTTACGATGACATTCAGGAAAATAAACCCCTGGTCTGTAGGAAGTGGTTTGTGTCCCCTGTGAATTCAACTGGTGTCAAAAAACAAATACTATATAACAGTGAAGAGGAACAGTACCTGAATGTAAATTATTCTTAGAAATAACTGTAAACCAATTATGCATTACATATGCTCCAGAAAAGGTATACATCAAGTTTCTGTGAGTCCAATCTAGATTCTCCACTGACATGTACTTACCTTTAAAAGATTAATACCAATTAAAAATAAAATATTGTCCTTATACATTGTGGGAATTTGTTTTAAACCCACATGCATTAGATTGGTGATTACTTCACAAGATAACAAGAAAGATAATCTATATCAATGTACAGGTTATGTGCATTTAATTCTCCCATACATAATCATCATAACAATACACAATCATAACAACAGTTGGTCAAAGGACTCCCTACCAGATGTAATTTGAAACACGTTATTAAAATGCATAATTGTCAATCCTCATTTCAATGGAAATTCTGACTGAATAGGGCTTGTATCTTGCACACTACACTAGCTGTGTTATTGTTCTGGATATCATTAAATGACAACCATGGAAAAATCATATACTGATGCTTTTACAAATGTGCAACCTGGATAAATGGTGCCATGTTATATTCACTGATTAAGTGCTCAGTGTGCAATTTTAAAAGCTTATCCCTATAAAAAGTATTCTGAATGACTTGATTTTCCATTTTTAAATTATTGATATCAATTCTTCTCATCAGAGGAGGGATTTATTTCTACTGAATTATCTTCCCCTCACAACACTCTTCAACACAAATATTCATGTACCCCTGTGTCAGGCACTACTCTTGTCAGCTCTGCAGTATGTGTATGGTTCACTTATTATATGACATATTTCTTGAGCACCACTATGTTAATGTTGGTTGAGGAAGGCAGGTAGGGAATTAAGACTTTAACAAAATAAGACAGGTAGGTCAACACTTTACAACTATTTACTATAGAAAAAGTATTATGTTTGTATGTATGGCCGATAAGCCTAAAATATCTATCATCTAGCCCATTACAGAAAGTTTGCCAAATCCTGTTCTATACTACCTGTCAAGTGAGGGGCATAACCTTGAGGATCTTTTCGAGACCCACAAGTATGCTGCAAATCATCACACTGCTTAGGTAAAAACCTTTATGTTCTCATTCTATGTTCACTCAGTGCCTAACAGGTAGGAGCACTTAATGTCTGTTGAATGAATAAATACCTGAATGGAGGAAATTCATATAGTATTCAGTGATTTATAAATAAATGTTAATAGCCTTAATATTTCTTGCCTAAGAATGTGAAGGCCAGTAAAAGGTAATAGCATGTGACATAGAATTCTGATAGGCATAAAATGGCAATCTGTACAATTTTACCAAAAAAGAATTGTTTCTACATTCCTATTTACCTAAACATATATTTTCCCTCATTTTTAAGAGCACCAAACACTAAATAGGTTTCTTGTATAATAAAAAGAATACTTACTAGTTTATGCAAATTTTGGGTGTTCAAACAACACACTTTGCCTAAAGAATATTAGAACCTAGAGTTTGTAGTTATTTTTAACCTAGAGTTTGTATGTATTTTATACATGATATAAAAATTAATCTCATGAGATTATTAACTATATAGGTCATACACTATTAAAACAATAAAACTATAGCACATACCACACCCCAACTGAGAATTCACTAATTTCAAGTAACATATAAAAAGTTTTGATAAAATAAAAGAATTTGAACATTACACGAGGTTTAGTTCTAAGGTTTCTTACTTTAGCTTAGATGCTATTTGTTTTGCTTTGTTCTAATTCTTTCTTTTAGTGGAGTAAAGTTGCTGGACTGATTTGTTTTCCTTTACTAATTTATACCAAAACATTAAGATATACATGTTAAATTTCTAATTTCATATAAAAAGGGAAATTTCTGGGGAGTTAAAATATGATTTTTTTTCATTTATGTTACCTTAAAGACAACAATGAAAAATAAAAAATATGCCACTCAACTTAAAATGCACCATCCTGGGCCAGAGCATTAGCCAGTACCTAGTGAACAAGTATAAGACAACTTGACTCTGGCCCTTGGTTGTCCCAACACCCTACTTATCACCCAATTAGTTATCTGTATCTTCATTTCAACTCCAACCTGAATATTGCATGGAACTGCATTAACAGAGTTTTCTTCTTAGATACAACAATCAACTGACAAACACATCCTTGGAGTGAACATATTAAAAAATAATTTTTGCCAAAATCATTACCTTTTTAATGTTAAGTAAACAAGTTAGGAAAGACAGTCTCCAGTGAAGCAGTTATTTGGATGTCAGGATCTATTTTCCTCTGGAAACAATGTTATACCTAGTGGCTAGGTTTCCAGGCTAATCAATAAATGCCTACTGAACATACCTGTAATATTAATAGCACTCTGGAACTTAACCACGTATCTTACTGTGTTTCCATGGAAAACTCTCAGAGTTCCAATTTACAAATAGCAGAAGCACATCTCCCATAAATCCCACTCCCCAACGCAAACCCTTTGTAAGACTAGAAGCTCTTCTGTAGATGTAGTATTGTGGGGGCTGTAGATAGGGAAAGGCCAGGGGAAAGATACCAGTCTCAGGGTTTCTTTGCTTTCTTTAAAAAACATTTTGCCTTAACGTAGAAAGCCAAACGAATGGTGGAACTGAGCATTCATGCTATTTCTTATCTTCATAAGTAACTCTTTTTTTATTGCAAAAAATTTACCAAAAAGTGAGAATATTTCATAGAGGTCCTATTCAAGAGACATAATACTTAAAATGTTTCTAGACAATATCTTTTGTCACAAATACTACAGCAATATTGAATGATTCAATGTGATTGCAATAATTAATGACTGGTTGGCAAGAGGAGGAGAGGAAAGTATGTTGGGAAGTTAGGAAAAAATTATCCTGAGATTAGGAAAGAACAGTCACATAATTAAGGATTTACATAGATAAAAGAGCTAACTAGATGGGCTAAAATTGTTCAGTAAGAACTTTAATTTGTTTCTTAATTGATTTAATCTTAGAAAGTGATTTTTGTTGCATTTTTAATGTAAATATAAAGTAGTAGGATATATCTGAATTTGAAGTCACTATTAATTTCTTGAATAATTAGGTCCTATTAAGTTTCATTAATTTTACATTTTACAAGAGCCTTTTGCATAAAGAAAAACATGTGGAATGTAAGGCAATGCAGTGTTTATACCTGTATAATGAGCTAGACTTTGGGGTTCAACCTGCTTTCAAATCCCAAGTCTGCCACTTATTAGTACTATGACCTTGAAGAAGTTATTAAGCCCTCTGGGTCCCAGTTTCTTCATCCATAAAATGTGAGTAATAATTCATCATAGGTTAATTGTGATGTTTAAATGTGATAACACATGTAGAGCTTAAATACTTAACACAGACTATGGCACATAGGCAGTATTCAATAGAACCTACTGTTGCTATTGGTATCATAAAATGTGTTTTGAAACTAAGAGTCACAGTCTTAGATAATTACAATGATCTTCCACAAAATCCAGCTTTAATTACCCGTGAGGTAAATGTCATCTTTCTAAGTTTTCAACATATATATCTATAATTGGAAAGATAAATTTCATTTCTTCAACTGACCGGTTTCATCTTTGCAGTACAGGAAGACACAAAAATAAAATATACAGCTAGAAATAAGAACATATCCCTCCATTACAAGTAGCTATTAATTAGCTAAGAATAAAGAGAAAAATAAGTCTTACTCAAATATATATTTTATACTTGTTAAGAAGTCCCTGCTGCAAGAAATAATATGGCCCTAAATCAGCTATTTTTATACCTGGTCATACTTATTCACACATACTATTTTCAATACATTCTTTATGAAACATAAGGTTAAATGCCTGCCATACTTTATCAGAAGCCTTGAGCAGCAAAATGCAAGGTATTTCAACTTACCATTGAGTTCTGAATGGGGATAAAATATCCCATAATATTCATGTGTCCTTCAGGGGGCAGCCAATATCCTGGCCCACAGACCAATAAATGACTGGCTTCTGGGTGGATCTAAATAGTAGACTAGTTATAGGGTAGTACAGGCCTATGAACAATTCTGTTTTACACTTACCAAGGGAGTGCCTACTGGCCAAGGGGATCATAGCTGGCTTGGGAGACTTCCAAAGTAAAAGGCTTGTGGGGAGGTGGAGGAGGGAAAGGCTTAGCCAGAATTCTACAGTCAAACTGGAAATTTAGGAGGGGGCCTACAAGGAATCTTAGAAGTTTGAAGGTATGCCCTTAACTACTCTAAAACAACCACCCCTTTATAGAACACTAGCAGATTCCCAGACATGGGGCATATGTCCATTTCAAAGCAATGGCTATTTTACACTTCTAAGGACCAGCAGCTAAGGCCAGTATCTTGGTGGACAAACATTCTTGCTCTCTATCATAATTCCCTTCAAAAAGTGGTCTGATATTTAATTGAAACATTCTCATGGCCACAAAGATGACAAAATGTTTAAAAAACAAAAACAAAGAAACCCAGGCACCAGTGTATTTTCTCAAACAATCTTTGCTATTGCACTTCTGAAAGTGTTCCTTATAAAGAGAACAAAATAAAGCCCTAAAGAACAGACATATCAGACATATTCTGGAAAATCAGAAAGGATTTCATTTTATTAGCTATATTATATTATATCCAATATAAATACACTGCCAATATTTTTTAGATAAATGCCTTTAAGTCAAAATCTCATTTTGCTAAAAATAACTCTCCATTAATCAGATCCCAAATAAAGAGGCAATCTAGTAGGAGAAATATATATGTAATTGTTAATTATAATTCAATATACAAGTGCTATACATGCAGTATAAGTGGATAGCATGGCAGTCCAGATGCTAGAGGGAGAAGGAAGAGAGTTGTAAGATTAGAAAAGGTTTCTTGGAGATGTCACCAGAGTTTTGAAGAAAATTTTTAAAGACAAATAGGAATTCTGCATGTTTAAATGGCTTATATTGCACCTACTTACAGGTTTAGGGTAACTGTTATAGGACACACAACTAAATGTTTTGGCTTGGTAATATATTTACTTTATATAGCAAATTCTACTTCCTACCCCCCATTCCCATTCCCATCAGACTGATGTCTAAGGGACAACTTAGATACTAGTAGTCATTTGTAGGTCTCACCAGATCTAATCAGATAGAGTATGCCCATGCCTTCAAGACCACATTGAATTGCAGGTAGCTGTTGGCTGCCATAGCTTTCATGCACAGTGTACCACTCCCTCTCCACCTCCCCACGCACACAAAGCACAAAGTCTCTTATATTTTTGAGGACTGCAGTATTTAGGAATTCCCAAATTCAGAGCTGTCCTATCTCCTGTTAACAGTGACGATTTTGTTTTTCTTTGTTGCAACAACGCTTGTTATCAGTACCCTACATTAATACTTCTCTCTCTTCCCCCTGATTTTTTCTTGTCCCTTCTGCTGCTGCTGCTGCTTTTCCCACACTTCTCAACTTTCAAGCCAAAAAGGCTAACCTTACTACTCAGGGTCTTTCTTTCCTTTTCAGCAAAGAACCAATCAATTAGAGCATAATGGACATAATCTTTGGATCTGATCTTTCTTTAGGTGTTGCACAGAGAGTATTTCTTCAGAGCCAAACAGCTTTGTTTTTTGGGGTTTTTTTCCCTTCCTGGTTTCTAACAGGTAAAAAGATGCTTGTGAAAATTAGAGGAAGATCATCTCTAATTAGCCAAAGTCTTACTACGGTAGTAGAGGATCTTGTAGGATGTCACTGAAAGGGTGCTAGGCGGCATTTGCAAGTGATCCCCACACAGAATAGAGGTGACTGGGTTGACCTTATCCATATTTTGTCAGTAGTATTACCTTTTTATTTTCCCCATAGAATTACATTTACATGTACCATATATTGCCATCATTAACTCTGGCTCAGCAGTTCTTAAATGTTTTGGTCTTGGAACCCCTTCACACTCTTAAAAATTATTGAGGACCCTAAAAAGCTTTTGTTTATGTGTGGGTTATAACTGTCAATATTTACTGTATCAGAAATTAAACCTGAGAAAAGTTCAAATGTTTAATTCATTTAAAATAATAAAATCCATTAAATGTTAACATAAATCACATATTTTTATGAAAATAACTTTATTTTCCAAAACAAAAAAAGTGAGAAGAGTGACATTTACATTTTTTCAAATTTCTTTAGTGTCTGTTTAAGACAAGACAGCTGGATTTTCTGCATTCAATCTGTTATGATACATTTTGATTGAAATATGTTAGAAATATCTAGCCTGACACAGCTATATAGTTGGAAAAGGAGATTAATTGTGAATATTTTTCTTTGATAACACACCAAAACCCCACAAATGTAGCTTCTTAAAGGTTAGTTGCAATGTGGAATCTGAAACCACATCCGTGACCTTAACTTTCTATATTATATTAAAATAGATTTGTCCACCTTGCATTTTGAATAGATATTTTGCCCATATAAGATTTTGATAAATATTTTCTCAAAAATGAACAAAATGATCCTGAAAATTCAAGGAAAACAACTGACAATATTCATTGCCAGTGATAAAATGGAATGGCCAGATATAACGGTTATGACCATTGTGCTCTAACTGGTTGGATCTTGGCTGAAAAGAGAGGCCCCGAGTAGCATTGGCTTTATGTACTGGCCATTTGGAAAATATCAGTTCAATGAGTTATATAGATCTTTCAAATGTTGACATATTTTGTTATACAATATCAAAAAATCACATCCATTAATAAATATCACCCTTGATCTCAAGGGGAGAGCCTTTAAGATGGGGAGCTTTTGGGCTAACAGTGGCAGATACACATTTTCCAAAATTCTAATTTTTCCTTGAAAACTTGAATTTTATCACTGGCAACAAATATTATCAGTTATTTTCCTTCAATTTTTCAGGGTCATCTTACTCATTTTAAAGAAAATGTTTATCAAAAATACCCAGGTCTGAGTAACCAAAGTTTATCTGACAGGTGTTCTTTCAAGTAAAAACTGGGCTGCATGAAAAAAGCGGCTAGTTCAGCTGGCAACTAAAACAATCGCACAAGTTTTCTCCTGAGACAACCCATCTTGCTATGCAATACAAGTGCTTTATATTTCCCATTTTGTCACACAGGATATTAAAAATATGGACACTCAAGGGTCAAAATTTAACAAAATTTAAATTTTTCCTGCTTCTTCAAGGACATTCTTAAGTGAAACTGGCCTTTTTTCTCACTGCGGAGTGTGTGGTGGTGAAGAATACAGTGACCACTGTTTGGTGTCACTATCCTGATTTATACTAAGAGGACAGCAGTTTTACCCCCACTGCTTTTCCAGGCAGTAAAAAAGGCAAATAAAGTCTTAGTATAATTATGAACATAGTTTTGACCTCTCAGGCCCTCTGAAAGGGTCTTGGATATCTACAGGGGTGTAAGGATCACACTTTGAGAACTGCTACTTCATTTTATTAGGGAATTAATCAAACAATGGTTAGAGAAATAATATAAGTAGCCAGCTTACTCCTCTCCTAATCCTCTAGTTGATGTGCAAAAATATGTCAAAGAGTAGCTAACTTTCATACTTCCAACCAATATTACCTGGAGAAATTTAGGTACCTATGAGCAGTCCACAGATGCTAAAGCTGGGAGCGGGGATATTCCCCAGCAGCCTCAATTCTGCAGGGGACAATTAGAACACAGTTTAGTACAGAGGCAGTATTAAGAATTAAATGGATATCTTATTAGTTGCATAACAGAGACCATGTGAGAATCAACTGAGATAATGTGAAAGCACTCTAAAATTTGTGAAGGTCAATACAAATTTAAGTTATTATAACCCGATCCCTTCAAAAGAAAAAAATGAAAAGGATGAAGAGATGGGGAGAAAAATTAAGAGACTTTTACTTCCATAACTCTTCTTCTAAACTAAAATAATTAAAAATTCTTTGCTTTACCCTAGATTCACCCCCACCTTTATTAAGCAAAATCATCCTTAACTCTTAGTCTTTTCAAACCAAATATCAATTCCCTTATCTGCTGAAGTATCAACAAGGCAATTTAATTATTTGAAAATCCAAAAGCAATGCATTGGATTATCATTTAAGTGAAGGGGATAAGAAGGGGAGCAGCATACAAACAGAAATATGGAAATCAAAAATAAGTAAAAAGGTCATTCAAACTAAAAGCATAATCTTTACCTCTCGTTTACAGGCAATAATTAACAGGACAGAAAAGTGGATATTAACCAAATTACTCAGTAGGTACTGAAATATATTCCCATAACACACAAAAAACTAAGGTATTCTGGATAAAAGGGAAAATATAGGTTTGTCCTTTTCTTTCTTACAGTTATACTTCATGGTTTACAAAGTACTTTAACACACATTATCTCTCTCAAACTATGCAGCAACTTGTAAGGCAGGTAGAAATTATCTACATTTTACAGACAAAACTAGGCTTCAAAATTAAAAGATCTGTTAAAGACTTGTAAGCACATCTCGTGGCTTTCAGTATCACTACATTAGTTATGTTTTTTATTTACTTGGTGGGGGGGAGTTGGAAGAAGCAGCAGAGTCCCTTTTACAAATGAAATCTTATATTGAACCTGAACTAAAGGCATATAAATATACCAAGCAACAACTTTAATAAGTATTTTAGTTATTAAGTAATAATTACTGAATAACAATAAATGTGTTCTCACAAGTAAAAATTTAACATGAGTAGATATGGAAGGAATCTTTTAAAAAAGGCCAGTGCCTTCATGATCAATGACAATGTTTCTCTTCAATGACATAATAACAAAAAAGTTCAAATATATGTACAAAGATAGCAGAGCAAGTTGTAATTCAAGGCCTGCACAAGAATAATCTTGCAACAAAAGATAATTGGGGTAAGCTCCAATGTATCAAAATTATGTATAACACATTTGGGGGTAGCTGTACTTTTAAATTATAATTTTAAAATAATTTAAATACTTAAAAATTTAATATAACTCAAGCATTTTAAAACCCTGAAGCATCTTAGAGCTCCATAGAAAGCAGTTTGAAAACCACTGCAAAAAGGTTTGCCATCATGAATTCACTGCTTGATCTCTGCCTGGATCATTTAAGATAATCAAGTAAAAAACTGCCTTTGGCAATCAAAAATATGTAACACAAGAAACCCAACTAACCAACGCAGAATATAGCTGCTACTCCATAGATAAAGTGAATCCATTCTATTGGCTAAACCATACAAAATTGCTGTTATCTGACAATATTGACTACAAAAATGAGGCTCATATGGCTAAACCTAATATTTTTCATTTTAATTTGGCAGTATCTATGCTTATAAAACCAACAAAAAGTTGTCAAAATATGATTATATAAGCACCTAACCATATTAAGAATTTTTAAATGTTAGGTCCTCTAACTTACAGTGCAGAGTTCTATTCACTTAAGTGGTACTAACTGCTCAATACTCAAAGTACATTGTAATTTGCCACTTTTTATTTACTGGAAGATGAGTGGACAATTACCTACCTTCCTCAATGCAGTTTGGCAGTCCACTTTTGAAATTAAGAGGATCACATCATCTAGTTGTCACTGGAATTTCTTCAAGTAAAATGTATTATACTTCAAAACTCATTAACTTTACAAAGTAAGTAGAAGCACTTCCTCTTTTATTAAAAATTTTATTGAATTATCTCATTGACAACAGAGCAAGTTAGACTTAACAGGAGTTATGGATTTAAGCATAGTTTTGTTTGCTCCTTGGTTTCTAGATAAGGTTTCTCTCTCCATTCTTAGGTTTTTACTGACCCAAGACTCCCAAATCAGGTACACTCAATATTTTTAAGAAGTCTCTTTATTTTGGAAGACACTGAATCAGAATTGTAAAGGCACTTCTAAGAATAAATGTAATTCTCCTACAATATACAATTCAAAATTCAGATATTGTGTTAAACCAAATTATTTCATTTGAAAGTGAATTCAGTTCCTTTTGAAGTTCCCCTAAAATTCAACACATTGTAACAAATTAAGTTACTTACTGAGAGAAAAAGGCTTTCTGCCACATATAAAGGTGACTCTTCCCCCATCATTAATGAGGGTTATAATAGCAAAGAGTAATTCACACTGGATGCACATGAGTTTCATTCTTCCATTATGAACTATACCAAACTAAAATTCAAAGTGCTATGATTCACTTGGCTAACTAAACATATTATTAAATAGAAAAAACAAGATAAATTTAAAGAATCACATTTTGAGAGTTATAGATGAATTTTACTTAGTTAAATTCTTTCTATTAATAAGAAAAACCTGTCTTTATTAGAAATACATTCTTACATGCTATTTTTAGAATGAAGAAGAATTTAAAATGCTAGATGCTGATTTCTTTTAAGAGCACTTAAGAAGGGCACTCTTAAAAAAGCTACAAATGTTCCAAGTCATGTCATAACTGGCTCAAACAATCCTATTTCCATCTAAGTTATTTCATGCTACTACATGAATCAATACTAAATACCTTGGAGTTACTAAAAACTGGAATATTGGCAGAGATGTGCATAGCAATTATAAAATATGAAAACGTGAATTCCTTTTCCACATCTTTCTTTTAATAGAGCCTAGAAATGAGGATGTTCTTTCTAGGTAAACAGAAATAGTTTCTCAAAAGCTAAAGGAAAGATGCAAAGATGTTTCAAACACTAGCAAAGTGTCATGGATCCGTAGCCATAGTTCTCTCTCTAAAAAAAAGAAATTAAAAAAAAATACATTTTGAAGCCTAATATCATCTCCAAACATTTTATTGCCTTAATAAATTGCCAGAGCCATTAAAAAAATTTTATCAAAGTCAATACAGTGCTTTTTTTTTAATACAACTAAAAAACATAACTTGCTGTCATTTTAACCAGGCCTGAGTTTAATCAAACATGTCTCAAAAATCATATTTTTTTCATGTCAAAGACATAACATCACTTTTAAAGTTAGGAAATAATAATATTTTTTAAGAAGCTAAGTTCAGATGACATCTGGCCCTGCAGTGAAAGAGTTAACATTCAACTAAGCTGATCTGCACTTCTGATCCATTACATTTCTCACAAGCTGCCCTACAATGAGCTGAGCAAGTATCAACTGTAATTTGATCCCAGAGTTTATGGAAAAAAAATAACTGCACATACTCAACATGCACATTTAATAAAAATCTGTTTCAAGAGAAACACATCCAATAAACACAATTTAAAGCATATTTAACTGTTCGATTAACTTCAAATCTGCAATCCCTTTGCTCCCCTCACGCTCTCAAATAAAATAGGAAAAAAAAAAAAAAAGCAGCAGCCCTACTGCAGGGAAAAGAGGCTTGAAAAACAACTTTGATTGGCACTTGGCCTGACCCACAGAGGAAGAAAAACAGTTTTTGGACAAAGAGCGCAAATATTTGAGCTTGCTTACTTATGTGCTTTTTTTTCTTCTTCTTCTTTTTTTTTTTTAATATGTAAAGAACAATCCTAAAGTGAACTGTATTTAGAGAAATTGACTAAAAACGGTACCATATTCATCTCGGTCTTTTAGTCCCGATGCATTTGCACAGGTCAGCAATTTTAATTCATTTGTACTGGACAAACAGAAGCATCTCACTTAATGAAATGTAAAAATAGAGCTTGGATAAGAATAAATTGATTATAATGTTACTCAGGAGCGGCTGTTAAAATCTGATTTAAAACTCTGCTCGGTCTAGAGAGACATTTTTTCATCCCCTTCCCCATACCCCCTTCCTTCTCCCCATCCCCGGAGAGATTAAGCCAAGTAAGCTAAACAATACAGGAGTAAACTTTCTATCAGTCACTCCGGGAAGCAGCAATAAACTGATTTTTCTGGATCAACACGGGGTGCGGGTGCTAAGGAGGGATAACCCACGTCCACCTCAGTCTCCTCCTCCCCCAACTTCAGCCTGAGGAACTGTAAGGTCGAACAGCATTTCCCATGGGCATAAAGTTCAAGATGCTTTACTAGTTCCCTTCATGGCTGAACTATAGACACAGGACGACCATCAAAAGAATGTGAAAAGGGGGTGTTGGGCAAGGCACGCAAGGCAGAAGCAACCGAATAAACAAAAACAACACCCGCAAGAGTTAGCCTCAGCAAAGCGGAGCCAGGTTCCTCAAGACCAGACCAGGCTGCTCTGATTTCACACTGACCTCCATCAGCAGCTAAACAGCACAGGGAGAAGGATCGAGCGGGTCCCTCCCTCCCTCCGCCCAAGGAGCAGACCTGGAGTAGCAAGGTAGGGAGGCGAGCCGGATAACAGACCACAGATATTAAAAAAAAAAAAAAAAAAAAAAAAAAAATTAAAAAAAAACCCCTAACCCCTCGGTACTAGCTTCTGTCCCGGTGGAGATAAAAAGCAGCAGCGGTCCAAACCCTCCACCCTCAACCCACGCCCCCTTTTTCGGTCTCCGTGTAGGGACGGTGCCCGGGGATCCCACGGAGCCTCGCCCCCGTGGGGTGAGCCCGGGGCCCAGCACCCGAGCCCCGGCCGGCAGGAAGCGCCCCTCTCGGGCCGACCCCAGGCCGAGCCCGTACCTTCCGCAGCACTTTCCGGCAGTTGGTACAGAGCAGGTAGTTGGCGGCTGCCGACGGGCTGCTGCCGCCCCGGTTCATCGTGGCTGCGGGCGGGCGCCGAGGGCGAGAGCTGGCGGCGGGCCGGGTCCGGGCTGTCACTGCCGCCGGCCGCGCCGCTGCGGGGCCGGACCGTCCCCCCGCCGCCAGCCGCGATTCAGCCTCAGGCTCCTCAGGGCGGGATGTCGGGACGCGAGGCGACGGCCCGAGAGCGAGCGGCGCTGGCCGAGGCGACCACCGCGGCGGCTGCCCAAGCGACGGCGGAGACGGCGGCGGCTGCTCCTCACCGGCCCGTTGTTCCACCCGCCCCCATCCTCCAGACCCCCGCCCCCGCCAGGCTAGGAAGAGCAGCCGCCACCGCTGCTGCCGCCGCCGCCGCAGCCGCCGCAGCGCCTCAGTGCGGCCCCGCCCCCGCCGCCCCACCACCTTCACCACCTCCACGCTCTGGCACCGCCCCCTCCCGCCAATCGGACAGCTCCGGCCACGCCCCCAGAGCGCTAGCCCGCAGCCAATGAGCTCCTAGAGCCCGGCTGGGAGCAGCGCCGGCCAATCGCAGGGGCCTAGGACGCCTTGAATCTCCGGGCAAGTTAAGTTTATCTCCGAGGCTCGGAACTGAAGGGAGATGGCGGGTTAGTTAGGTAATGGGGTGGGAAGGAATATGGTTTGCTCTGTTCCACCAATAAGAAAAAGAGGGTGTGTCGCATGCAAATGTTTGGAGGCTCAGCCCCACCCCCCAGTGCAAGCCGCGCCCCCTCCTCTAGGTTCCTGCCGAAATGGTGGGGAGCGTGAGATAAATAGCTGGGAGCTATAGCTCACTAGAGAGTATAAGTCCGAACTAAACATTTCCTCATCTCTTGAGAAAGAGGGACGGAGGGGAAGGTTAAACGTTCCTTCCGTCGGGCCAGGGGTCAGTCTTTCTCTCAGCCAAAATCTAAGTTTAGCTGTAAAGAACACTGCAGTTATGTAGCAGTTTGCACGCAGGGATCTCAAAGAACTTTATGCATCATTTATTGTGAGCCTTGTTTTGTAAAACACCAGTTACCTGAGGCTTGGAAAGGGGTAGGAGATAAATGTCTGAGGTATATTTGTACAATTAGTGGGGGCGGAGGGGAGTAGACTCAAAACCTCTGGTTTAGCGGTTTCCTCCTCTATCTGAAGCATCTTCTCTCAGTCCGCTTAGAGATGAAAGTTCCTTTATCTGTCCAGCACAAAAGGGCCAAAGAGGTTTGTCTTCTCATTCAAAAGCCCTTCCTGAGGCAGCTGTTCGGATACATGCAGAGCACAGAGCCCTGCTTGGGAAGGAAGGTTCGGAAAACAAATTGCCGTTTAGCTATTAGGCCAAACCTGCCTCTTCCAAAGCTAAAAATGGTGAGTCAGGGTTTTAGCGTCCGCGTTCTGGGAGAGAAGGCAGATGTAATTGGGGAAAGCGCTGGCTGACCGAGTGTGGGTAGACTGGCGGGTGGGGGTGGGGGGCCGGGTCTCCAGAAGTGGCCAGCAGTGCGCGTGCGGGTCGAATGCGGGTTCCCGAAGCTAGATGCCCGAAACCTGCTCCCGAGTGAGAACAAAGGCAAGCTCAGAGCAAGAATCTGATTGGTGCCCGGTCCTCACCGGTGTCCTCGCGGCCCCGGAGATAACTTGCATCGCCCACTGGCACGGAGCGCCGTGCTTGCTGGAGCCCCAGCTCCCCACCCGGCCTTGGCCTTGACCACAGGACTATGCGTTATGACATCACCTGTTTTCGATTTTTAGAACCTGATCAGTATTCTCGGCTTCTCCTTTTTTAAAGGTCCTTAGTGTACCAGGATTTGTGAAGGCCTGCAGTTCGCAGAATGAAATCTGTGGAGATGATTTAAAAGAACAGTTTCACTGTTTTGCATTTTTTTCTTTTTAATTTAAAAAACTACCCTGGTTTCCTTAGGGATTCAGTGTGGTGTTGTGATGCAAAATCAGAAAGGTACACTTGGAGGAGCTAGCAAGTTTAGCATATCAAAGCTATTAGACCAAATTGTGCGGTTAAAACTAACAATCTCCTCATTTCTCAACAGCTGTCTCCTCCCTGTCCCTTTTAGATACCTACAAGTATAAACCCAGTCTACACAGGAACAAAGGAAATGGAAATCTGCTGGTTTCAGGTTTGAATAGATTAACATAGACTGGAAAACCCCAAAATGGTTCAAGTTATGTGGTTGGGTAAATGTGTTGATCTGTTTAGCTAGTGATAGCTAAAGGTTGCTCGATGCTGTGTAGACATATAGAGCCTAGAATAGCAATGGTGTGGGGAAGGTGCTTAAGATTCAGTAAGAAGAAACTGTAAAAGCAAAAAAATTCAGCAAAGTAAGGAATTACCACATGCCCTTCAATGCAGAGAACCAAGAAATCCAGGGAGAAAGTCAGCAAGGCACAGTTTTTCTAAGAACTGAAACACATATGTGTCCCCATTTAGTGGTAAATTTCTTGGGCTATATTCCTGGCTGGTTCTGTTTTTTAAAGCAGATTTTATGTGAGTACATTTTAAAGGAAAGGAGAAATTGAAGGATGAAGTGAATTTTTGAGCAGATTGAATTTTCTCAAATAGTATTTTAACTTCATATTGTTTTCTAACACATTCTTCTCATAACCTTTTCTTTTCTTTTTTCACTTAACAGCTAAAATCCTTTTGCAATGAGGTCCTTTAAGTTCTTCAGTAACTAAATCCTCCAGAAAGGATGCCAAAGAGTTCAGCCCTGTACATTTACACCCTCTAATAAAGACCACTAAAGGGGGGTTTTAGAGAATTAATATCTTCAATGATACATGGGTCAGATGATAGTTCTCTCTACCAAATTCTCCCAAACTTTTATAATATTTATAGTCTATAGTGCCATTTATTTGGCAGTTAATCATGTATTGCATTATGACATTTCTTATATTGAACCATTATATATGTTTTTATGTTCCACCACTGAACTACTCAATGTCAGTAACTCATTCTCAACACACAACCACCACCCTTTCTGGTCCTCATACCCTGGCTCCCATTGTACTTGTTCTCCTCTCTCATGGTAAAATGCAGCTTCTGGACCCCTCCTTTCTCTTTCATTCACTGGCCTGCCTTCCTTTCCTGTATAGTCTGTATACCATAAAGAGAATGTGACTTAGAGAGTAAGTGATTTGCACATCCAGGCTTACACTGATAGTTAAAAGGGAAAGAGACAAAAGCCAGTTCTTTTGATTTCACACAGAACTAGGAGAAAGTCTACCCCTTTGGTTATCTGCTATGTCTAAAACAAGGAAGAACTTTAGAAAAGTAGGATATGGGTGAAAATTATAATCAATATTGAGAACTACTTTTTCATTTTTTATTACAAAATTAGGATGATTCTTCATTAAATATTTTACATTTTAAAACTCTTTTAGATCATAATCGCTTTTGCTTGTTCTTTTAAAAAATGATTTTTTTTCTTTTTGCAAAGAATGCATAGAATCGCATGGCTTGGATGTACCATAACTTATTTAACCATTACTCCATTGTTGAACATGTAGGTTGTTTTCTGGTTTTTCATGGTTGTAAATAATGCTGTGATAAACTTCCTCATACTTAAATTTCTGGCAGCATCTCTGATTCCTAGATATGGAATTCTGAGTAAAATGGTGTGAATATGCCTTGAGGCTCTTGGTGCAACTTACTAAAACATTTTGTGGAAAGGTTTGAATAAGAACACAGGTGATAGCAATCTTTTGAAAGCACAAATCTGATCTGTCATTCTCATGCATAAGGCTCATCAATATTCCACTTACCTCTACCGCTAATCCCTTCCTCCTCCTTCTGCCTGGTGATTTTTTTTCTCCTTTGAAAGGTTTCCTGATAAAGTCAAGCACTTATCCAAGCGTCTGTAGTACCCCTCTGTACCTCTTCTTTACCATCAAGCTCACTACTGAAATGATTGTTTTAAATTCTGTTTTCTCATTGGACTTCAAACCCTTTGAGGGCAGGGGTAGAGTTATATTTCCTTAGTGTCCTTGGCTCCTAGCTCAACCCACAGCTCAGCCAAATGCTCTGAGAAAATCTTGGAGAAAGTAATGAGTTTAACTCTTTATAAAAAAGGGCCCCAGGCCTAGCACTCTGGGAGGCCGAAGCAGGAGGATCCTTTGAGCTCAGGAGTTTGAGGTTGCAGTGAGCTATAATGACTCTAGCCTGGGTGATAGAGTGAGACTCTGTTTTAAAATATAAAACAAAACCAAAAAACAAAACAAACAAACAAAAAGGGCCCAAATAAATATTTGTGAATTGAATGGTTCAAAAAAACCCACTGCTTCAGAGCAGAGATATTGGGTTCATGTCCTTATCCGTCACCAATTCCTTCTCTGACATTGAACATAATGACTATTATGACTTGGGGCTTTCTGTCTCTTTTATAAAATGAAAGTTCTTGCCACAAGCCAGGGGTATAGTGAGGGTTGAGGGAAATTTTTTGTGTACAGTGCTTTTGAAAGAAGTTACCCTGTTAATAATATGCTGTGACTTTGGACTTGAAGTTGTTTACTTCTCTAGATACTCTCATTTTATTGACCTAAGAACTGGGCCTTTCTATAGTTCCTAAATAAGGATTCAATTGAAAAAATCAATTACTAAAGATATTTTAAAAGTTCCATTTCTTGGGACAATAGGTCATTTTCTGACATTTTGCCTCTTCAGACTTCTTTTTCTTTCTCCCGGGGACACCCAAAGCATTTGGATTGCAGGGAAAGTGCTGTATTATTTACAAATTTGTAAATACTGTAATTTGTTTCTTGCACAAAGGAATTTGCACTTCACACAATTGTAAATTGATTGCTCCCTTAGAGCTGTTAATTTGATTCCTCCTATTTTTTCCTATGGCCAAGACCAATACTACTCCAAAGGAGAAATAAGAGGATCTGATCCCAAAAAGGCCACTTTGGTTCTCATCCCCATTCTACCTCCTTAATCACCCACCTACACCAAGAAACTTATTCTTACCAGAGCTCATTCGCAAAAACGAAATATAGCACCAAGATCCAAATTCCTGTCAGCCTTCCCATCTAACCCCCCCCAAGGGTTTTCTGTATCAAACCCCACTATAAAGCAGGCTACAAGTGAAAGGCCTACAGATGTGGAGTGTGTTGTTTGTTTGGCCTGCACATTGTTAGCTGGCACAGCGCTTTCAAAAAAATTGAATTACTTCCAAATATTCACAATTTAGGAGATTTTTTTTTTACACCAAAAATCTGGATTTCCAGTTTCTTTTAAAAAGTTATCAGATCTGGTCACACTGGGCTCATATTCCCACATGACAACCATCTGCTGAGTTCACTACCTACTGTTTTGTTTGGACAGGCACTCTTTAGTTTACTAAGGTCCCTGCCACTCCCTAGTGGTTATATTTTTGCCACTTTATTTACATTATCTTCTTGACCTTTGTAGGGATTTAAGTTTACCACCTCTATAAACCTTCTCCACCATCTAAGTTACTGATCTGTTAATTGTCACTCTTAAATTTATCATAGAACATGAATTGAAAATAAATTTGTCATCTCTTGACTATAGCAAAAGCTAAGGAAAGGGGTCAAATGTAAAGAATATCATGTATGATGTCAGATATTCTGACTATATATTAATATATACACACATGTGTACACATACATACATATTGTATATACACATATATACATATATACCTGTAATATATATCTCTCACAATGGGGAGGACAGCTGCCTAACTAACAAGGGACTACTATGTTCTTTATGCTGCTAACTTCTTATTCTATCTCTGCCCACATTCCCATTCTAATTGTTGCTTTGGGAGAAAGGAACGACAGGGAATGTGGCAATAGTGGAAGAGCAAGGAAGCCAAGCCTGGTACGTTGCAGGTGTTTCCTTTGATGGGCAGTATCACACAGAGGCTAAGAGCCTTGGCTCTAGAGTTGTATATGAATTTGAGTAGTGACTTTGCCTCTTACTAAATGTATGACCTTGGGCAAGTTACTAAATGTCTCTACACTTCAGTTTCTTCATCTATGAGATGGAGTAATAATGCTACCTATCTCAAAGGGCGATTGTAAACATGGTGTGAGATAATGCATTACAGTGCTCAGCAAAGTGACTGGAACATTGTGAGGCCTCAATAAATGTTGCTTTGAGTTGCCACAGTATAAAGAATGTTATACTCTCCACGTACTGTGTGACATTGGTCTAGTTACTTAACTTTTCTGTGCCTCAATTTTCATCATCTGCAGAAATGAGGATATTAAGATTAGCTTAGTCACAGAGTTGTTTTGAAGATTAAAGGAGTTCTTTGTAAAGCACTTTAAAACAATGCATAGCTTGTAAGAAATGCTATATAAATCCTATTATTATATACTGTGGTCAGGAGATTTTTTTTATTTGCCTCTTTTTTGTCAATGAAGATCTTTGATTTTGAGATACTTGTTCTCAAAAGTAAGATAATGTGGGATAGTAGAAATAGTAATGGACAGAAAGACAGGAGACCTAGGGTTTAGTTCAGTACTGCTGTGAACTATATGATGTTAGACCTCTGTTTCCTTATCTATTTGATGTGGATTGGTGATTAAGTTGAGTTAAGGCCAGATCCAGGTTTTGTGGGAACTAAAGCTTATATACTATGGAAAGCTTCTTTGAAAAAAGAATATAAAATTATGGATGCAAAAATGAAAGTGAGTACTTATTTAAGATCAGCAACAAAATCACAATAAATTTTAAAAAGCTGAAAAATACTAGACAAATCACAAAATCCAGATAAATAACAAATTTTTATTAACTTCCTGACACAACTCTATATTATTTTTTTCCCAGCATCTTTGGGGCTATATATTCTGATTTCCTCTTCATATGACAATGATTTTTGTAATATTATCTTCTTTAGAGAGAATGGAAAGAGAATTTAATCTTTTCTCTAGCATACATTCCCAGCGCTGAGTGCCCTAGGACACATATGTATTGTGAAACAGCCTCTGACCCTACATATTTGTGGCTTGATACCTGGTGAATTAGCCCAGTGGGCAGTGGGAGTATTTCTAGAACCCATTCTTCCATTAGAACAACTAGAAATAACAACCATACACTGACATGACCCACTAAACACAAGCTAAAGGTGTTTCCATCTCAACTTCTCCTTAGCCAGATCAACAGAGATACCCACAGTTTCTCCAATGCCTCCAGCACGAGGGAGACTGTGAAAGAGGTAAATTGGAATATAAAGACACTGTGGTTTTTACCAATAGTTTTAAAATAGTTTTGAAACATATTTAAAAATATGACCATGTGAGTAAATTGCTTGGACCTCTCCCATGGCCTCAGAAGGGACCAATACTCCTGATGGAACCTAAAGTTTAAACTTCATTAAATTCATGATTAATCAATGTCTGAGTAGAGAACTGCAAAGTCCTCTTCAAGCCCTATAATTCTGTGAATTTGTTTTGTTTTAGTATTTCCATGAGAATCTAGTGTAAACAGGGTGCAGGAGAAGAAGGTAAATTTTTTCAAGGAGGCAGGGAGAAAGTGTTATAAAACCAACTCTGTTCTCAAATCTCCCTAGAGTTGTGTTGGTTTTCCTTTGTTCGCGCAGGGATTATTTTTCCTGTTAGCCTGTTCATCTCCTTGATACTCCACATTCACTCTTCCAAGTTCTCAATTCTTTCAGAAATGAGAACATTGAGAAATATTTTATATATTTTAAAGAAAGATCACTGTGAAATATACTGGCTGAGTGTTAAAAAAGGAGAATGGATTAATAAGGGGATAGGATCTAGTTAATGGGAGTACAGAGGAATTTTAATTTGTTGACTTAGAAGTCTTAGATAGAGCAGTATTCTACTGGGAGGGATTTGCAGGATATCAACACATAGGACTGAGGTGGGATTGAAGGGGCCCTTAGAAGGGAATAGTTTACATTTCACCTTTCAGATAACCTGAATGTGACTGTGACTATGGCACATCCAGACTTTGACATCTTCAGGGGCAATTCTTATTCATCTGAATATTTCCAGTACTTAGAATCTAACAGGTATTCAAAAAAGCTCATTGGATGAAATGATTGGATATATCAGAACTTGTTAACTTGAAATCAAGTGAACACATTATTATTACCAACAAAAGTTCCCAAATTGTCTTTAAATTATAAACATATTTTCATGCAAATATAAAATTTGTCTTCTTAACAAGAAGAAACTTTCAGAATTTATATGAATGATAACAAAAAAGATATATATGCTGTCCAGATATCCTTTTAATTACTCATTTATTTATTGAACCCTTACGAAGTAGTTAAGTCCTGGTGATAAAAATAACAAAAGACAGGCTTATAATCTAATAGTGAGACTGAAGTATAATCTCTGCATTAGTACCGAAGATAAATAGAAAATGGAGAATAGAACGAAAAAAGGATTGTTAACAATGACCTGAGAAAAATCTTTTGAGCATTTATGGCTATAACTGGATACCTCTCAGTGGTAGTGTTGTGACATGTGATGCAGGATTCTTGCTGTGTTTCAATGCAGTTACAATGTCAACAGGAAGATAGGATTAACTCCTATAAATACTAGAGAACAATACAGAACAGTACATGATGAAATCACCTCCTAATTCCATGTTCATTACTTAAGTCATTCTTGCATTCATGCATTCAGGCACTCCATGTTTGTGGAGTGCTTGCCATGTGCCAGGCACTTGGCTAGTTATGGAGATGGAGTGATGAACTTGGGAGTCAGAACTTATAACCTGGCAGAGAAGATGGACTTTAAATAAATAATGCCAGTGTGTAATGAGTAGGGAAAACACAGGAAGGGAACATACAGCAGGGGAATCTAACCTAGTCTAGGCCTTTCTGAGGAAGTGAAACGTGAATGCAAGTAGTGGGCTGCCCCCTGGTTTCTGGCAGTGACTGCCAGTTATTCCATCCAGAAGGTCCTTTCCTAATGTTTCAATTCCCCCTTTTAATATAATTGTGTTCCAATTACAAAACTCCTATGAATCCTGGCCTTTTACATTGCAGTAGATAAACTTTCATGTCGGGTGCAATCCCTCATTTCTTTTCTAAGGGGCACTATCCCTACTAAAAATTTACCAGAATTTTAACCTCCTTTTCCTGATTAAAGAATATCACTTAACTTTGTAATCTCACACTTAGGGTTTCACACTTAGCCCACCACTCTGCTGAGTTCCATTTGTGTATATGCAAGTTATATGTATGCATCATTTCTAACAAGCACACTTGTATTATCTCCCTAAGACTGTGTAAAGTACTTAAAGATAACCCTCATATTTCTAATCTATATTTTCTAATCCCCATAATCCTCATGGTAGTGATAATAATCATCATAGATATAATAATAGAACAATTACTACCATTTAATAAGTACTTAGTATATGGCAATAATTATGCAATAACCCATATACATTATCTTGCCTAATGTTTATAACATCCCTATGATGTGGTTATTATTATCTCCATTGTATATATGATTTGTAAGGATTGAAAGTTTGGTCAAAGTCACACAGTTATTACAAGGCAGAACTCTGATTGGAACCCAGATTTACTTGATGCCACCAGCATTTACAATGTTATACAATCTTACCTTGGCATTATTCCATCAGTCATTATTGTAAATATTTTCTGAACTAATTGTCTATGTTAGGTTGCCAATTTATAAGGTCCACTGGATTAAATCTCTCATACATTCACCAAATGTAGTTTGGGCATCTTTGTTAATTGGATGCCTATTGAAATAAATGCTATGAGAGTAGGCAAAGGAGTATCCATTATTCCATATTCTAATATCTTATTGCCCACTGGCATGTTACTCTAAAATAAAACAATTGGGTGATCTTGGGATAATAAAAGTACTTTTGTTGGTACTCTAAGCTAAAATTCCAAATGTTTTGAGATATGTCTGAAGATTCCTAGGCTCTTGGCTAGTCATGGGGATAAAGTGATGGACACAATGGAGATAAAGTTAAAAGAAAGAATAAAGAGAAGAGGTGTTGTTGCTACCTTCACATGCTGTACAAGGCGAGTCCAGGTCTATTGCAATTAGCTGGCATTTGCTTTTCTAAGAAAGAAGATGAACAAACTGGTTTCCACATAATCTGCCAGCAAACTCAAGATGTTTTTATCAACCTATCCCATCCGTATCCTCCTCTAAGTAAATCTTTCCGCTTGTGGCTCATTCTAAATAATCATACTACGCAGTTGCCCCTTGTCTTCCATGAGTTGACCAAGGGATAGACATTTGACTCAAAGACAGACGTTCCGTAACCTAGCCATCCATCTGTGTGGACTAGCTTAACATGATAATCTGGGCCAATCAGATTCCTTTCTTAGAAATTTGGCATTGAGAAGCTATGATACTAAGCCAGTTGGCAGCAAAGTCAGATTGAGAGAGGATGTCATGAACCATATGCAAACTAAAACTAAGAAGGAACAGAACAGACAGAGAGTAAAGAGTGAGAACGCTGGCTGGGGAGGGAGGATGGGGCAAGGCACAGAAAGAAAAAAAAAGATGCGAAGATACTGGTATTTAGAGTTCCCTAAATGTTGGTGTGTTTCCATTTCCAGTTCCTGTGTATCCTTGTAGTACTTTCCTTCACCAATCTAATCTCCCACTGCTAATTTTGTGAAGTAACTTACGCGTTATACCTCTGTTTCTTACAACCAAAAGAGACTGGCTTCCTTCATTTCCATGTTGAGCACTTCTAAATATGAAATATTACCCTTAGTTCTTATTAGTAGATGGATGTGAAAGTCAGCTATGCCAAAAGAAAGAACTAGAACTCACTGGGCCAGAAAGCCCCAATTTTAGCTTTTACACGTAAAAATTCTTACAGCCCAAGTTTCATTAAGAAGGTTCTGCTCTGCAAAAACCTCAAACTTTTTAGAACCTTTTTTTGTTCCAACTTAGAGAATGGTTGATCAGTAATGTATTACCCAAACTGTTTCTCCTCTCCAGGTTTAATGTTAAAGCAGTTCTAATATGTCTATGCCATCAACAGTTTGTAAAGAAAACTTTGAGAGACAAAGGCTTTCTCCCTTTCCTCTCATTATACTTCATTCAGACTTAATGCCTGCAGGCCCGGTTTAATGATTTTCCAGAGTTTGTGAACCAAAAAGATAAAAGAAAAAAGTACAAACAAAAATCAAAGTTAAATCTCCTCAAAAGTTTTCATTCAAGAACTAAGCAGTTGAGACAGAGATAAAGTGAATGAGGCACCTATGTGTCAGGAAGCAAAATTAAAGATCGCTGATATATAAAGGGGACCAGGTATATCAACTAGGAGGTCCTTTTGTTTTGGAAATATAAACATGTGTATAAATGTTTTATTTTCACTCAACTTGCCAGATGTGGAATGTGCCTGAACAACTAACTGATACATTTCTGTAGATGTGATCACTAGCTTTAGAGGAGCTGATCTCAGCTAAGCACAATAGATCTGGACTTTTCTTGTTTCCATTCCTTTTTGTCATATTCCTCATCTCTGCAGGAGGCACTGCTCCTTCCCTCCCTTTCTAAATCTCTCTCTCTCTCTATCTCTCTTGTTTATACTGGGCTCATGTTGAGCTCAGCAACCCTTGAACTTGTTTTCTATCTGAGAGGTGAAATAGTTCTTAGGATTTGCTAAGCTCTTGGGGAATAAAGAAGGTACTTCACTTTGCCCATGGGGGTCATCTTCTCAAGTATGGTGAAGAAAAGAAAATGGTCTTCCTGGGCAACACTAGGTGGGTTGTAATTGTGTTGGTCTCACTCCTGATGGGATAGCACTACAGTTATTTCTGGATATACAAGACCTGTCACTTTGCATTTTCTCTTTCTCAGTGAAGTCATGAACATCTAGAGATTCATATGTCTATGGGGAACTAGAATGCCCAGAAATGGAAGCAAATGGAAACATTCTCATTATGCAAGTGTAAATTTAGCTGTGACCTGAAATGTATTGCCTAAAACTTCTATAAGGGTGAAACTGAAAATTTTTTGTTATTTTTTTTGGCCTCAATATTGTATAGTCGCTGTTCAAAAACTCTTCAAACTTCATTTTTTAGTACTTTATAGGTTTTTTGTGAGGATTAAATGAAAGGATATATGTAAAGTGCTTAGGACAGTGCCCCTCCTATTATGAGCACTTAATAAATGTTAGCTATTTGCATTATTTTAAAAATATTTCATACAACAATAATGTATTTTTTCAACAGCAATTGAAATTTACTTGAATTTTAATGTTTTGAGTTCCTTGATACCATTTACCAAGACAGTTTGTTTTGATTTAAAAGGGCCTGAAGTGCTTGATAACATGCAGGGTTTATCATTAAACATCTTTATTGCACTTGTGTTTGCAAAGCACATTTTTGTCTTCTATTAGTTAGTTTATCCAATAACATTCTCATATACAGAGCTCAGTGTCAGTGATACTGTTGAATAATGAAGAAGCTAAGGACATGGAAAAATTAAATGACATCGATGTATCCTTCATTTCAACCTCTCTCTAGATGAAGAAAGATGATCTTCTCTAGAATTTGGGTTTGCAGGTGTATACACGTACCTTTATGTGTCCTGCTCTCAACAAATCCTCTTTTTTCTAAGCTAAAGACAGAGATCATTTCTGAAGCTTTTAACTGAAAAATTGCAATTTTCCAGTTAATGAAAAGAAAATATTGTTCCCAAACAAGAGCTGAAACTCTGCGGCAGAGTGCTTTGGACTACTTCAAGAGCTTTGCCTACTAGCCATGACTGGTAATTCCCAGTTTTACTCAGCAGGAGGCAACTACTTTTTGTGACATGAACAAAATACAAAAGATAATATATCCAATGTATTCTGTATGACTCAAGCAAGAAACTAACCATATTATAAATAGGTCTTGTTTTTATAAATATAGGGCTGGGCTGAGGATCCTCTGGGTAGTATAATGGGTAGGGTATGTAAGCATGTACTGAACACCACAGTTCTGTCTTCTTTGCCTTTTGTGATTGCCTTGTGTCTATAGAAGCCTATTTGTGAGTCTGCCTTGGTTATCAGGCAAAATGCCTTATTTATTTCCTGGTTGTTTACAAAACCAAGGACCTAAGCTACAGGATATTTATACTCTTGTCCGTCAAAGCATTCACTGGGAGAAGAGATAAGCAATTCATCTGCCAAAAATATTGTGACCTGTGAATTTTGAATACACACGAAAAATGTCACTGCATTACCAGGTCATAAGTAAATGATTTTGTTCTCTTGAGCTAATGATGCAACTCACTGAGGTTGATTTTACCTTCCTCAGATGTCATGAATATAATTTCTGCCTTTCACCTTTAGTGCTTAGCCCATTGTGCAGTGGCATCTCAGGCAAAAAGGGGCTGAAGCAAAGTTCAATCCCTCTGAGAACATTGAGAAGAATTTCTCCCCTTTTTCAAAGAACTAGGGAGTGCATTTAGCCAAACGAGGATAAGGCTCCAGATGTGGAGGGTAACAGAGGTAAGATATTTCTGTGTGGAAGAAGCAAAGAAGGGAAGTCAGATGCCCTGGTGTGTTGCTATCATAGTTTCTGTAGTCCTGGTGCTTCCCAAAGTAACTTCAGAATGAAGACCAGCAGTCAGTTCCCCTAGATAGGGCGACAGCCTGCGGGGAGCAGAGGCTGGAGCCACATCCTACCAGCTCCTGAGCCAGCTCAGCATTTTGTTGTCTTTGCCCTTCGCCTTCAGGGCTTCAGCAACATCATTCAACCCCTATTCTGGAGTAAGAGCAGGTGAATTCCTCAGAGCCCATGGATCCCAATGACATGTTAGCTTTTCTGACTTTGTGTCACCACTGCCTCTGGGTTCCCATAGCAGCTTCAAAAATATTACATGACTTCAAGGCCTTTTAATGTCTCTTGCCTTTGGCCCTGTCACTTATCTGATCTACTTCCGATTTTTCCTCATCCAGTCTCCCACCCCTTTTATTAATCTGCTTCTTTCCACATCATCTGCCCTACTTCCTGCCACCTTCTAAGTATAGCAAACTGCTAAACCCCAGTACCTTTGCTCTATTCCTCAAATTCTCCTCAAAAGTCACCCAAATTATCCTGACAGCAAAGTAGAAAAGCTTAAAAATATTTTGCCATGGAAAGCCTAGAGATGACTTACCTAAACATGGCCTATTTGCTACCTGTAGTTTATGCTCCTGCCAGGGGTGAGTCATGGGCGGGCTTTTGCCTAGACACACTTTTGTGTTTTGTGTTTAATGCTGCCCATGCTGAGTCAGCTATTGTTTAAGCAAACTAAGGCAGTGTCCTTGAGGAGTGGTAACGGAGATATTGGTGGCATTCACATGGCTGAAAACTTGCAGGTTACCTCTGGCCCTGTCCATGGATAAAATCTCAACCCCAGCCATATTCTTCTGAAAGAAAGACCATTTCCATCATTAGACTTTAAGCTCCATAAGGGCACACATCTGTGTCTGGGCTCTGTTCATTCATGTATTCCAGGTGCCATGGAGCAGAGCCTCTCCCAGTGTAGGCGTTCAATAAGTCTTTGTTAATTTAAACTCCTACCTGATGAAGTTATTACTCTAGCACAGAATAAGGCTCTTTTCATTAAATAGCACAATACCAAATGGGTATGGCAGGGTAGATTTCAATATGCTAATTAAAATACACAGAAAAAAATGATCATTATATCCATCATGGGCCTTTGAAAGAACATGAATTTCTGAGGGCTGTAAATGTATCTCAGAGAATAGCATTAGGAACTACGTAGAACTATAGTAAAATTTAAGGAATATCTCATATATGAAGGGTAGCAGATAAAGAGAAAATTTATTTATTTTTTTAATTATAGAAATGCAAAATTGGTAAAGAGGTCTCTGTTTACCTGAGATACCAAGTATTTTCTCAGGACCTTAGTACTGTTATTCCTAAAAAATAAATAAAATAAAATAAAGAAAATAAAGAATTTAGACTAGATAAGATCCCTTCCAAATTTAAAAAGTTTTGAGATTATGATTATAAATCATCAAAAAATTATATAACATAAATCAAACTGAGGACTTTATTCTTTCTTTTGGGAATAGGCCTAGACCCAGAACAAAGGCTTTTAACCTAAAGTTTATTATTGTACTGCCTTGTATCTTTGAATTTTCTAAAACTGTGTGCAAAAATTTTGTATGTATGCAATCCCCCCCGCACTCCTAGGGAACCAAGATCCATAGTTTTCATCAGATTCCCAAGATAGTTTGAGACCTCCAAAAACCTTTTAAACCCCTAGATTATAATATTTTAGATTGTCTCTTTATAAGACTTGGCAGAACACTTCCTATATGTCAGGCATCATACTAAACATTTATATATATTAACTCATTTAACCCTAACTTCATAATACCACTGCTCTTCTGAGAAGTAAGTTAGTTAACTTTCTCAAAGTCATACAGCTGATATGTGGTGGAGCTGGGATACCAACCCAGGCTGAACCAAAATGCCCTGCTTTTATTCATTTTGTAGAACTGACTTCCTTTTCGGGAGATGGAACATTTGCCAAGAACCAGAGCCTTTTCGGTCTTAGCCATCATTTTCCATTTAAATCATCCTTTATATAGTAACTGCTTCCTAAGCATCCTAGCCACACTCAGGAAGCATTCCTCTATGGAACCAGCTTTCTAAAGCACAGAAGCAACTTTCTCCAGACCAGTCACCTCCATTTTATTCCATTGTACAACTAGGCTGCAGTAAGCTTAATTTTGTCTTAACTATCTCTTCTAGACTCAAGTCTGGCCACATGGCACAAATGGACAACCCATACATTTGGAGAGACTCCAAGAAATCCATCCCAAGCACTGAATGGTCCTGGCCCTGTTCCAAAATTTTACTAACCTTCCACAAATTGTGATTCCAGACACGTTTATACCTTGGCCCCGAGGATAATGGAAGCCACAAAAGATGCAGAAATTAAAATGTCAGTCCAGCTGGGCCCACAATGTGGGCCAGCAATTACAATGGAACCCATTGCCTCTTAGGTCACCTGAGGGTAGCACATCTGTGCTTCCTGCAAGAGAGGTAACAAAGTAATCCAGAACAGTTTTCTTGATGTTTCTCAACTCACTGTAAATACAGTGTGCTACTTAACAATAGCAACCAAGATTTTAATAAGCAGCAGGAAAATATTTTAAAAACAGGTGAAAAGCAGAGATCAGAATTCTGGTGAGCTTTGTAATTCAGCTACCATTGCCAATATTCAAATGTGAAATAACCTGAAATATATGCTCGAAGCTGGTGAGGCAAGTAAGATAAAGCATTGCTATTCTCTGCCCATGAAAAGAGTAAGGATCATCCAAACTTTTTCATTAACTTCAAATTCTGAAGGATGAGCAGTATGCCATGTCACTGAAGATGGAATAAAGAATATCCACAGCAAAGGTAACTGCTGAGAGGACATACACATTGTGGGATTGTGACAAAATTTCAAAGCATCAACCTGAGAAAAGTAAGTGAAACTGAGGCCCAGAGTCAGAACTATGGGTGACATAAAGGGCTGCATGGTGGGGTATTTGAGATATTGCCAATCTCCTCACTTTCTCGTTTTTTATTCTTTACAGCCCCAACCATGGATAGAAGCCACTAATTTGACCTGATCTGTGGTGTTTTCTGTGCCTCTGAAGGTGCAGATTTCAATGTCTGCAAGGTTACATTTGTGAGTCTGCTAAATTTGAAACAGCACTCCCAGCAAGTAGATACCTTTTCTTCTGGTATGCCAGGGAAAAACTGAGATTTCTTCAACAAAAACTGATATTTAGTCACAAAGGAGCTTGATTAAACTGTTTTACTTTTTCTTTTTATATTCTTGATACAATAATATAGATACAGCTTATTTTCTCACAGTACTTATCACCTGCTTTGTGATTGTTTTTTTACTTGGCTGCCTTCTCTATGAGATTATAGGCTCCATGAGGACAGTTTTCCTCATCGTTATACCCTCAATACAATAATTTTTTGGAAGAAATGAATAAAGATATTTCAAATGCAGAAAAGTCTTCTGGTCTATGACATAGAAATAGTGAATTCTTATCAGGTTAGTAAAATGTGAGTTGCGTTGCTCAGGAGTTTTTAATAACCAGTGGTTGTAAACTGAATTTATGTCATGTGTTAATGTACTGTTGAATGTAGTTTTCAGTTTTGGAATAGGAACACTCGTTCAGGCTGCAGTGGATAACTGCTATTTTTGTTCTCCTTTGGGTAACTCTTAGCCAGTTGGTTCTGGGAAATTTCTTCCTCCTTTATGCTCAGCCCTGTCCTTGTCCTCTTGCTGTAAGTGTCTCTTCCCCCAGGTGCAGTGGGTCCAGCATTGGTATGTGATTCTCTGTTCCTCCAGGGAACAACCTTTCCTTGGGCCATGAGGCTTTCTTTGTTCAGCCACACTCCCAGCTGGTCTTGTCAGAGGAGCACCAGTGTGGGTGCAGGAGGCTGTCCTTTCTTTGCTTTAGAGAGAAATGAGCTGGACCTGTGGGGCCTCTACACTAAAGCCACACAGGGGAAGGTATGGGGTGGGAGAGAAAGAGAAACAGAGAGAGGGTCCCAATGACACCATTAGAGGCAATAAATCATCCACAACTTTATATTTTCTGACCTTTGCCACAAAAATAATACTAGTACAGGGACTATGCTGTTACTTAGTTTTTGTATTTTTAAAAGAAAGAGATCATTTAGATGGCTCTTAGAGGAAGCAAAGTTTGGTAGGTCTTGGTCTGGTTAGGAAATTCATCATTTTATTGGACTGCAATCTGCTGGCCTAGATATAATGTTCCAGTTTCTGGAGCTCCAGATAACTCAAACGCACTTCACTCTGACACCGCCCTATGAAGAGAGCAATTATGACTCATTTGCTCATTCTTCCAGTCAATATATATTTGTTGAGCACCTACTATGTGCAGATACATCTTTTCTCCAGGCTGTATGTTTAGACTATTCTTTGAACTGTTTCTCATTTCACAGATATTCTGGACCAATACTGCTGTTCCTTCCTTAAAAGGACTCCACTGTGTCAAATCATCCCCTTTAAGATATGGATCTGGAGCAGAGCGTGATAACAAGAATCCATTGTGTTACACATTTCTTAAGTGCCAGCCGTGTGCCAGGCATGAAGGTAACAAGGATGAATGAGGCTGTTTAGGAGGCTGCCATGCAAATAAGCCAGTGCAACGCAGAGAACTATTGCAGAACCCAAAGAGGGAGTGGCCAATTCTCTTTGGGGAGGGGAATCCCTAAAGAGCTTCTCACACAGGGGAGGTGAGTAAGGAGAGGACTGTGGACCTTTGGTAAGTAGATGGAGGTGGGAGAGGGTATCCCAGGGACAGTCAGTGGCCTGAGCAAAGGTAAGGAGGAATGGATCAGCCTAGTGAGTTCAAGGAACTACAGAGCCTTTAATAAAGCAGGAGTGTGGGATGTGAGATGGGGGTACATCTCACATCCAGAAAAATATTTGGGGATAATCTCATGACAGAGCCTTGAATACCATACTGAGGAGCTTGGATTTTTTTTCCTACAAGTTGACAAGAAGTCTCTAAAGTTTTTAAAGAAGGGGGACAACATGATTAAGTTTACATTTTAGAATGACATTTTGAAGTTATGTGACCTAGGAGCTAGACCTTGAGGAAACTGAGTCAGGAAGTCCAGCTGGGAGACTAGATCGTCTGGGTGAGAGGTACAGAGGGATTCCATTATGGCAATATCTCTGAGAATGGAAAGAAGGGGATGGTTTAAAGGCAATGAGGACAAGTGGGCAGGCTGTACTGCAGGCTTTTGCTATTCAAAGTGGGTCAGAGGATCAGTAGCATCAGCAGTACCTGGGAGCTTGCAAGAAATGCAGGCTCTTAGGCCCCACCCCAGACCTACTGAATAGAATCTTTAGGTTAACAAGATCCTCCAGACTGTACATAGGCATGTTAAAGTTTGAGAAAAACTGACCTAGGTGTTTGAAATACAGTGGTAGAGACACAAGACAGCGAGGTCCCTGCCTTTGTGGAGTTCATACTCTAGCAAGAAGGCAGATTTGAAACAATAATTAACATTGAATAATGATGTACATTGAATAAGGACGGTGATCAGTGCTAGGGAACTGGGAGAGCATGAAGTAGAGGGAGCCGGCCTGGGCTGTGGGCTCAGAGGTTTCCCTGAGCAAGTTAAAGAGACAGGGAGCAGTAAAGCAGGTGAAGTTGGTGGAAAATGTGCATGGGGGTGGGGGGACTGGAGGGAGGAGTCTTCCATGCAAAGAGACCAGCACTTGTTCAGACTGGAAGGGACACCAGGACCTGGGGGGGACCAAATGAGAGCAGGAGCAGTGCATGAGCCAGGAGGAGTGTGGTGGGAAGCGGGGCTTGAGGTGCAGCATCAGGTCCAGTCTTCTAGATCATGCAATGGATTTTGATTTTTACCTTGAGAAGAAAATGAGAGCAGTATCAGGAAGACTGTACCCGAGAAGAGACCTGACACGTTCTCTGGTGGTTTTAACCACAGCCCATTCATTAGTGGACCTATTGCTTTAGGCATTTTTAGTTTTTACTCAGTTTAAGAAAGATTTATTGAGCACATACTCTGTATTAGGCCCTATGCTAGACATGGGAGAGCTATTAAAATATTTACGTTGTGACCCCTGCCCTTAAGGATATTACAGTTTAGTAATGACCTTTTGCTTCATTAAAGAAGCTAATAGTCAAACCAAGAAGAACTTCCAGTTTAATCATTCCCTGTGTCTTCTCACATGGACTGCTTCTGAACCAGTTTTTTCACCTCCTGTTCTTATACATTTGATTTCTTTAATACAAAATTTTACATTTTTCTTGGTTTCAGGCCATCCTCCCAGCCTGCTATATCTTTTTGCATCTTGCTACTAGCTCTCTCTTCCAACTTACGCTACGTGCAGATCTGAGGAACGTGTTTTCTTTTTGTTAATTCAAGATCCTACTTAAAAAATTGGTGGCAGGTCTCAGACAGTCTTAAGCCCCTTAGCATGGCAGCAGTAGAGAGGCCCTTCCAGGTGATTATTGATTGATTAGGGTACCATATAGTATTTTTTCCCGGGAAGCGTCTCCCTATCTTGTGGCTAGAGATAAGTACCCTACCGATGGGCACCTGCAGCACCTATGAATATATGTGTCATAGTACTTATGACATTACATTATAATTTTACGTATCTGCCTGTCAGTAGGGGGCTGCCGTTTTCTTTATCACCAGATTCTTGACACTGAACACAGTCATTGAGTTAACGGACACTCAGTAAACATTTGCTCAGTGCCTTAACCTGCATAATTTTTTATGGACTTGTAGAAATTGTGCAAAACAGCCAGGCTATTTGATAAATTTCGAGGACGGAAATATAAAATTTAGCCCATCAGACGGTTCCTGGGTCTATGGCCAGTTTAGCTCTACCCGATTAGTAACTGGGACTTGGGTTCACTCCTTGGGGTTGGCTCCACAGTATCATTTACTTTGCTCTCAGGAGCATTTTCTGATATTTCATGGATACTTTAGTTTCTTCAGATTATCCCAGAAATGCTGCAGTGAAATCAAGAGAAAAGAGATGTGTAACCACCTATCACCAATCCCTAAGTTCATGGACTACCTAGTTAACAGATATACTAAATATAATAAAACCACAGTTTAATTTGGGAAAACTCATTGACCAAAAAAAAAAAATCTTCTTTTTGATGTTAATCATCTTGAGATATTTACAGTTTTTCATTCTGTCCCGGCACGTTTCACTTTTTTCTTTGATTAAACTATGAGTATTATAGATACTCATTTTTGAAATTTGCTTTCATTAATTCCTCACTGCCTTGATTTATTTATTTATTTTTTTACTGTATCTGAGTTTCTATTAGTTTGGCAGAAATACTTGCTACCATTTATTGGGACTTTTCAAAATCCCACATTCAGTTCTGTGTTATAGACTTCACAGGTATTATCCTATTTCATCTATGAGAGGCAAGCATATTACTCTCCTTGATTTATATATAAAAAAGAAATAAACAGGAGGAAGGTTAACTTATCCTCACATTTAGCCTGGTTTCCATCCCTCCTACAGGTCTGCTGGTGTGTTGCAGAGCTGAGGTTTGAATGAGACCCGATTCCAGAGCCTGAACTCTTAACCCAGCACACAATTTTGCAAAGGGCTCAAAGACAAAGAATACTGTGCTGGAAGTGCCCTTAGAGATCATGTAGCTTAGAACATGATGTCTGTTTGTGGACTTGTTTTGCTCTGTCACTTTGGGCAAAATTTTCTAGCACAAAGAGCACATATGGAAGTAAAACTTAAGGAAAATCAAGTAGGTGGGAGGGGGGAGGAGGGGATGAGTAAATTCACACCTAATGGGTCAATGCATACTTACTGGGTGAAGGGCACACTTATAACTTTTGTTCAATCTGTACAAAAGCAAATTATGTAACCAAAACGTGTGTACCCCTGTAAAATTCTTAAAAAAAAAAAAAAGAAAGAAAGAAATAGTTAGAGGAGATGGGTGGAGTGGGAGAGGGGGCTGGGTGGGTTGATTCCAAGCCCCAGACTCCTAAAAGAAGGCTGTCACGTCTGGAGCTTTTGAATTAGATGGATATTGTACACACTTCTAAACCTGCATTAATGTGTTTCCTTATCAATAAAATATTTGTCTAATAATTATGTGAGATTAGAATCTAATTTAATTTTAACTGCCACTAACAAGCTATGTAACCATAGAATTTTTTTTTTTAACCTTTACCAAATGCTAACTCTGTGCCATTTTTAAAGACACGTCTTTCAGGCAAAAGAGACAGCAGGAGCAAAGGTGCATCCACTGAACAGAGAGGGGAAGAGCTGGATGTGAGAACTGCCCAGGTTCACTCTGGAGAGTTGATAAGACAAAGATTCTATTTTTCAATATGACAAATTGTTTGTTATCGTCAAATAACACAGAAGGACAAAGTATCGGTAAGTTTGTCTATATTTCCACAGGCAGTGAAACTGTGAAGATCTGAGCAGTGTGAAATGAAGCCCGTTTCAGAGAGAGCATTTTGCTGAAATTGAGAGTGACCTGTGTGTGCCTAAGTCACACACAGGAAGCAGGAGACCTGGGGATCTCGGCCCCACAATGTCTCCCAAGGGAAAAGAAGCAACTTTGGGAAAATGAGAGAAGCATGCAAAGTACATGAAATCAGCTGTTTACATCGTGAAACGTTAAGTCACAGTGCTATGTGTTTTGGGGCTGCTGTCACAAAGATCAAAAGAGCAAAGAAAAGCCTGCACCTCTGTGCTTAAGTAATCCGTGCCCCTCCCTCTCTCATTCCTTTCCTCCGACATGTCTCCTAAGCCTTTGCTGAAGGATTCTCTGTCTCATTTGAAAATAAGGACGGGTGAGGGACTATTGTTTTCACCTGAGCAAACCAGATGTGGCAGGCTCCGTGGCAGAGTAAATCCATGTGTTTTTTTTCTGCTTATGTAAAAATAACTTAGGGCAGCTGAAATATTTCGACTGTGTATTAAAAGTTGAAGAGAGGAAGGGTTTGGAGCAATGAATGAGATGAAAGACAAAGCTGTGCCAGGCAAGATGAAAGCCACGCAAAGGGTGGTTAATCATCCCGGCCAGAGATAAGCAAGAGCAATCCAGTGTCTGCTGGGACGGGAGGAGCCCTGCTATCCGCTGTGGAAATGTCTCTGACATCTAAGTTACTGAGCTGCTTACTAAGCCTGCTATTTCTGCTCTGTCAAAGTCATTCCATTAAAACTTAAAATTAGCCTGCAACTGGATAATCTTATCCCTTATAGAAGCCTTATGTAACATATGCAAATGTGCATCTGAATTATTAGGCTTTTATTTTTTTTCCTCAAAGCTGCACTTAATCAGTAAAAGCTTGTGAAAGCCTAGAGATATCTAAAATAAATGTGTATCTAAGAACATCCCTAATGTTGTCTTGAGAGCTACCAAGAGGTTTAGAAGAAAAGGCCTCATATGGAGAACAGGAATTGCTGGGTCCTGGCACTGGTTTATCTGCTTACTTTGGACTGGCCCTTGCAAGTCACTTAGCCTTCCAGGGCTGAAAGATGCTATGTCTGTGTGGAAAGAGTTCAAAAACTAGGGTCAGAAAGCCTGGGTTTCAGTCCCAGCCTTGTCATTTATGAGCTATGGAGCTGGCAAAGAATTTAATATTTGGGGACTTGTTTTCTTATCTATAAAATGAGTGATAGTACCTAATTCATAGGACTGTTGTGAGGGACATATGAGACACGTATATATAAAAAGTGCTTTGCAAACTGTAAAGGGCAACGGACAAGTTGGCCTTTGCCATCACTTTTCCAGTTTATCTATGCCTCACAGAATGCTGGGGAAATAAATGAGAGCTAGAAAGGCATTTATTACAGAAAGACCTAAGTACTACTTCACAGTTCATTGTAGCAAGTGAGGACATACTTTAATTCTGTTGGTAAAGGCAAACATAAACTAATCAGAAGGCCAGCCCCATCTGGGAGATGTGTAAAACATCTTCCATCTACAGGCACAGAAAAACAGCAAGATTCTTTTCTTATTCTCTTGTATTGTAGAGGCAGTTGGGGGTTGGGTGGCTTGGAGGACAGAGTGCCACACAAAAGCATTTGCTAGATTATGGGGTGGGGGTTCGGGGTGGGGGATGTTATAATTTAAGAGGCATGAGATGACTGAAGCGACCATACAAAAAAGATCTCCTAATTCCATTTGAGCTATAATCTGATTTCGCTGTTGAGTACAATGTCCCCTTCACAAGAATCTGAAGTCAGTGTTGAGGGCTGTGCTGCAGAAGTTTTCCACCCAGCAACAGGATGATGTCAGTGGCCAGGGGAACAACCAATCAGCAGGCAGAATGAATCAGCGCCCTGCTGGGATTTTGCTCAACTGTCTCCTAGCAAAGCAAGCTGTGCTTTGAAGTGCAGGGGTTATTTGCACTTCCTCTGCACTTGAAGCTGAGACTGAATGGCTCCTTAGCTGAAAGGGTTACCAATGAGTGTGCCAGCAGTTAAGATTATTTGCATCTAAACAGCCAGTCTTATGGGTAATAGGAGTCATATCTATGTTTTTCTGAAAGCATTTTCTGCAATAAAAAATTCAGCATTACTAAATATTTTAAAGTCTTGATTTATAAGTTGTGTCTTGTAATTGTTTGAAAACTGTTTTATTTCATGCATTATGTGCTGCTGGGCAGCTCTTGGCACATGAGCTATATGTAGATTCAATATTGTACCTTAGAGAGTTTGAATTTGCTCTGATGTTTTGTCATCTCTCTAATGATAAGCAGCCTAGAAATCAACAGCTGTCTCATTTCTGGGTCAAAAGCCCTAATTCTCTAATTCCACTGAAATGTGTTTTGTGCATGCTTTAAAAATAAACCTAAGCTGAAAGGTTATGATGCGACTTGTAGACATTGCCTCATGGGTGGGTGAGAGGGAGGCTTTGTAGTATTTCTGAAAACATAAACTTATTTCCCAACATTTTGTCAGTTTTTCAGATCTTAGTAGAGAGTTAAAGCAGTACTGGAAAAGGGTGCAAGGCATCACCTATTACACCTCCCGGGTCTATTGGACCTCTGAGGGCAGGTTCTTCACTGGCCCCATCTGAGAACAATTTCTGTGCTAGCAAAGGCCAGAAGGCAGTCTCTCCTTTGAGTGGTGAAAACACATCTTTCAAAAGATAAAAATATATAACAAAGAGGGAGTGATTTTCCATCTTGTCTTCTTTCAGAGTCCTTGGTAGGTCTCGGGAAACACCATGGACTACGATTGATTAGCTCAGACCTGCCACAACCTTTCTCTCCTTCAGCAGTTTGCTTCTTGGCTGAATGCCTCATTTTCCTCATTACTGAAATGAAAACAGGGTTTACAAAAGCTAGCTAATTTGAGCTAATTAGGGACAGACCATTCTGAAATATTGAGAGGACTGAATTTGAGAATATACTTGAGAGAAAAGCAGACATTACATTCAAAGTTTGGTAACATGCTGGTGGAGAGTGCACAGGTTCTGGAGGGTAGGCTCACCTGGTTTCAAATCCTAGCTCCGCACTTCCAGACAAATCTCCACTCCACAGGTGCAAACTAGGGCAAAGCTTAGCTCGAAGGATGGTTGTGAAGATAAACAATCAATCTCTCACTACTGACCACAGGCAAAACACATAGTAGCTACTCAATAATTCATAGCCCCTCCACCCCCTTTAAACTGGAAATAAACAACTTGTTGGCTAATAGAAATCCCAGAGAGATCTGCTTTCACAAATACTGTAAGAATTGTAATTAGCATGTAAAAGGACTGCTTCCAAGCCTTGAAAGCACGTTGTCCTTTAAAGGCTCTTAGGCAGACTCAAGAAGCCTTGTTTACACTCTAGCATTAATTTGCTTAGCAAATCCTCATGCTAGGGCAAAATTAAATTTCAGTTTAGGCTCTGTTTGATTGACCACAAACTCCAAATGAAGGTGGCTTTAGTGTGATCTAACTTTCATTTTTCTGGGAGCCTTGAGATGAATGCATTGGGAGCCTAACGATTCTATGAGGCCCTGACACTGTTTGCAAGAAAGATGTAAAACATGTAAAAGTATCTGAACTGATGCTGTTGTCACCATTCCCCTGCTTCATATGAACATCCCTCAAGGGGTCATGCTCCTGCTGCCCAGAGGAGTGTAGAAAAGCTTTCTACAGAACAGGACAGACCAGGAGTCTGTGCAGAGCTGCAAGTCCCAGGGCAGGTACGAGGTTACAGCAGCTGTGGAGCCCAGAGGAGAAGTCCGGAGGAAGTCGGGTTGGGGGTGCACTTCCTGGGTGAGGTCGAATCAGCTATTTTGGACTCTTTGGTTCCTCATTAGAAATGGCAACATTCTGTTATTTCCACTGGGCCTTTCTCCTGAGAAATGCATTTGCTGACTAAGATATGATGTGGTAGATTTGGGGTCCACTCAAGGCTTGGCTTACTGCATCACAGAGAAGCCTCCTTCTTCCCACTCTACACAAAGATAAACTGATAGCTTGTGGGCAAGCTCAGGGATTTGTGAAAGATCACATTAGGAAAGCAGCATGCAGATGCTGAATGGGGAAACAATGACACAGAAAGTCAAGATCTCCAGACAGTACCTCTGTTATTCCAATCGCTTCAAGTCCATGTGGAGAAGTTAGAAATCGCTAAAAATTGGAACCACAGCTTTAACCAAAAGTCAAGACCTGCCTATTTTGAGTAACTGGACCTCTGTATATAGGAACCGACAGATCTTTACCTGTATTTAGGCAAGGGGAAGTTAATTTATTCCAAAAGAGTGCCATTTTGTGTCAGAACAATTTGATATGGTATCATGGGTTCAATAAATTGCTTATTTGGAAAGGTCAGGTTATTTGGAAATAGGTTCTCTGCGGATGTAATTATTTAAGATGAGGTCCTACTGGAGCAGAGTGTGCTCCCTATTCAACATGACTGGTCTCCTTATAAGAAGATGACAGTGTGAAGGCAGACACACACAGGGACAACACAACATGAACACAGAGGGTTGGACTGATGCATCCATAAGCCAAGGAATGCCAAAGATTGTTGGCAAACCACCAGAAACTAGGAAGAGGCAAGGAAGGATTCCCCTATAGGTTTCAGAAGGAGCTTGGCCCTACTGATAGCTTGATTTTGGATTTCCATCCTCCAGAAGTGTGAGACAACAAACTTCTGTTGTTTTAAGCCACTCAGTTTGTGGCACTTTGTTACAGCAGCCCTCGCAAACCAATATATATGGCAATAACCAAAATTACCATGTCACTCCCAACTGGGCAAAGCTGCCAACTGTGTGATCTGGGCAAGTTACTTGACCTATCTGGAAGAAAGTTTTCTTACCTGTGAAATAGGGGCGGAGTAGGTGACTCGAAAGGACTTGGAAATTCTCTGAGAACATGCAGTTATCTCCCCATATTTTATAGCTTTTCTTCCTCTGATCTAGCTCGTGGACCCTTCCCCATCTCTCCATCTGTATTCACCCATATCTGAGTTCAGGGCCCAGTTATTTCTTGCCTGGAAAACTGCACAGCTGTTCTCTGCTCTAACTTATATATAACATAAGTGCCTAAGGAATCCTTGTAAACACAGATCTGATAATACCATTCCCCTGCACACCTTCTGCAGCCTGGTGTTGCTTACAGAATCCTGTCAAAACTCCTTAGGTTGGCACCTGGCTGTTCACATCTGGACCAAACATCTGCCTTCAATGTCATCCCCCACCAACCCCCTCCCAGCTGCCCTCATGCCCACGTTTCACATATTCCAGCCACACTACAATATTGTTTCCTAAATAAGCTATGAACTTCCCTTTTCCCAAATCCTGCACCCACCTCCTCCCTAGAGAATTCTCACCCATCCTTTTGTTCCCCACAAGACAATGAGCAATGTGAGGACAGGAACTGTGTCTTCTTCACTGTTTTTTCTCCATCACCTAGCACTTTGCTTAGCGTATAGTAAAAGCTTGATAAGTATGAGTCTGTCACTATTTTCTCATATCAGTTCTCCTATTTATGAATCCCTAGATCCATGCACGGTGCTTTGCACATAAATACCAAATAAATGCTTGTGAAGTAGATGGACAAATAAATAATGGACAGATTATGACTGTTATAAGTGTTGGTGTGTATTGTTTGTTTAGTGTGAAAATCTTCAACTCATTTGAGATTGGTGAGAAAATTTAACCCCTACTTGATGGACGTTTCTTGTTTAATCAGCCTGTGGCCGTAGTGGTTTAGTGCAGTTGGTCAGAGTGGTTGGTTTCCTCATGAGTTCTGCCCTTATTTGGGGTCAGTCACAGCTAATTCCTAACTCCAGATGGCAGAGGGAAACTCTGCAGGGCAGGCCCCCCTTGGTTTTGAGAGGCACAGAGTAAAATAGTGCAGATAGGTCACCACAAGCTCACCAGGATGGTCCACAGCTCAGCCCCAGGGCAGTGGTAAGGGACTGGGGGGTGTATCAAAATGAGGTCCTGGCAACGTGGGCCTCTCCTTTGGGATGACCCCCTTCTCCTTCTTCATGCTGAGTTTGGCCAAACAAGGCCCAAGGTGGGTGAGGCAGAAGCGAAGCTTCCTGGGAAGTGATGTGCATGCTCCTCCCCAGGCAGATCATCTTAGTGAATGGGTCCCAGCACAAGGCAGCAGCTGCTGGGCTTAGTCTTACACACAGGTCAGGAAATCATCTTTTGAATTATAATGATAATGACTGTGTGTTGGGCACTCACTATGTGCCAAATTCTCTCTCTCTCTCTCTCTGTCTCTCTCTCTGATTTAAGTGAATTTGACTAACTCCACAATATGGGAATTGGGACAGAATATTATTAGATGATGTGCCCAAGGTCACACAGCTAGTGAGTGGCAAAGACAGGAATTTAATTCAGGTCTGTTTGACTCAAAAGACTTTGCTCTTGGCTATTAAACATGTCGCTTTCCCAGTCCATTACATTCTATCAAATTCATCAATTAATTAATCAACCAAAGAATGTTTATTTAATACCTAATATGTGCCAGATACATTTGAGGTTCTGGAGATAATACAGCAAATAAGACAAATAAAGTCTTTGCCCTCATGGAGCTTATATTCGAAAGAAGGGAGACAGGCAATAAAAGCATGCACAAATACATAATTTTAGCTAATGACCAGTGCTATGAAGAAAATAAAATACGGTAAAGGATAGAAAGTATGATTGGCAGCCTCAGTGATGGTCCTCAACCATCTCTGCCTTCTGGTATTCATGCCCTTTTATAATTGCTGGAATATGAAAGGGACCTAGTGACTCATTTCTAATGAATAGAATATGGCAAGCAAAGATGAAGGGACGCCCTTTCTGAGAATAGGTTACAAAGAACCTTTGTAAAGTATTTTGAAATACTTTATGCTTATAGGATTCAGTGAGATGCACATGGTACATTAAGTAACGTTACTACATTAATTTACATTAAGTTACATTAAATAACAATTTGCCTTAGAGACAAACCTGAGGCTTTTAAAACATTTTGTGGAAAGAACTCCTCCAATTGTTGATACACATGTTTAATTTCCTTGAGCCAGGAGACCGACAGATTTTATACCTTCTGCTCAATTTTGTTTAATGTCCCTACCCAGGTCATTACAAGCTCTCAATGCAGACAGTGAGCCCATTTTGATGTTCTCCAATAACCTAGATTTCTGAGAGCTGTAAGTATTAAAAGCCTGACCTTGACTTTTATGGGTACTAAAAGGCAACATTAAGGCTTTCAGGGAGTATTTTTGATATGCATTTTCTCAAGCTATAAAGAAATATGAAATGAGAAATTTCTTCAATTAGACTAGGCCTGGAACAAGAGTTTAAAAATTAAACATTTATGAATAATAAATATACGAAAAAGGTATAACCTCACTAGAAATCAAAGAAATATAAAGGCCATGATGAGATACAATTTTTCACCTTTCAAATTGGGAAATATAATTTTTAATGCATATAGGATTTAGTGAGATGCAAAATCTTGGACAGCTCACGTGGGATGAATTACTGGAACAACTTTTCAAGGGAAGCAGTCAGTCATATGTGTCAAGATCCTTAACCGTATTCATCTCTTTTGACCCAGTGACACCACAGTGTCCTCAGCCCCTCAACTGCAGCTGGTACATCATAGATATTCAGTATGTGTTTATGGAATTAATTAATTAAATTGGATATAAACCTAACAAAATTTAAGAAAGTAATATCAGTTATAAAAATGTACAAAGACATTTACTGAAGCATTTATTTTAATAAGGGAAGTGGGAACAACCTGAATGCCTAAAATAGAGATGTGATTGAATAAATAAATGTCCATTTGATGGAATATTTTTCTGCCCTTAAAATGAGGCTTTAGAAGAATTTTTAATAAGATGGGGCAGGATGAACAAAGATCAAGATGTTAAACTGGGTATACCGTGATCCTCAATATGCATATAAAGAAGGCAAATACATTGCTATACATAGGGGCAAGTAATTTATAAGGAAATACTCCAAAATGTAAGTAGTGGTTGTCTCATAAGTGATTTTTGTTGTCTTCTTTATACTATACTGTATTTTAAATTACTTTACATGACCTTGATTTACATTATGTTAAGCAAAACACAATTAAATCTATTACAAATTTATTACAAATCTAGGCCTACAATTAGACTCTAAAACTTAGAAATAATAAGAACCAAAAGTTTTACATCCAAAAATAGAATACCACTTTTGGTTTTCCCCAAATATTAGAATTATGCTAGTTTTCTCCTTTTATTGCCTTTAAACCAGCCAAGTCAATTTGGGTAGGCATAGAAGGAGGCCATGTGGAATAGTGGTGAAGGATATGTTCTCTAGAACCAGGTTTTGTTAGTTTAAACCTGGGCTCTGAATTACCACCTGGTGAACTTGACAATTATTTAAACTTGGAATCTAGTTCTTCATCGTAAATGAATATATTAATAGATCTACTCATAGGATGATGATGCATTAAATAGAATAACTGGTGAAGGCACTTGAATCGTCGCCTGGCGCCGGTAGGATGCAACCGTGTTTGCTCTTCCATGGGAGGCTCTACAAATTAGACCTTTCAGTGTCAAGCTTGAAATTCAAACCTTTAGCCTTCCTCGAACCAAGAGGAGAAGCTTGACAGTAAGGATTCTGAGTTATGTAGATGTCCATATGTGCATGACTTGTAGAAGTGACAAAGATAATGAATTGAAAGGATTTAGATGAACTGAACCTTAAATATCATAGTCTTTTAAAGCAAGCACTTTGAAATGTACTTTATTATGGGCACTTGGAGTTCTCTTGCCTTTAAATTGTTGAAATGAAACCAAGCCAATTCAAAAGGTTAGCTCAACCCAAATTGTGCCGAAAGAAATCTAAAAAAAAAAAAAAAAGCACAAAAGTTTTAGTGCCTGTGAAATAGAAGTGTCTGTCTTTGGACATTGAGTGGACATTTGAGGTCTAGATCATGTTCTTCCTTCTCCAGGAGGTCTCCCTTGGCCTACCCAGCAAGACACAATTCCTTCTGAAGTTCCTGAGCCCTTTTTTTAGAGCCCCTTGATGACTGTTCCTACTTTTATTTCGTGTTATGATTATTGTGTGTGTGTCAATGTAGATCTTAAATATCATGTTTTAGTCTTCCTTATATCACCCAACTATACCTAGCATAGGAGAACTTGAATAGAACTTCAACTTTTTTGAATGAATTAAATAATAAATAATGTAGATAGAGCTTGGAAAAGATCTTAAAGATGACATTTTAGAGCTGAAGATCTGGAGGTATGGTGAAAACTGTAATTTGCAGCCAAGAAGATCTAGGGTTTTAATCACTCATAGGCTATGTGATCTTGAGAAACTTTCTAATCTTTCTGATAATTGTCCTTATCTCTAACAATGAGCATAACAAAATCTAACTCAAGGAACTGATAATAGGATAGAAAGAGAGAATTAACTCAAGTGGTTTTCACTTAATAACACTAGTGAAAAATTTTTGCTCAAGGCCACATTGTCTGGTAGCTGCTAAAACTACTGTGCTATACTTTCTTCTTTCGCTTTCTTTGATCAACTTTGAGGTTTTACCTAAACACCATAGCTGTGATATGAGGATCTTTTATAGGAGGAGAGGAAGTAGCATTTGTTGCCAGTCTGCTGTGTGCCAGGAGCTTTACCTATAGCTTTTGAAGCTACTCTTGGTGGCAAAGCCTATGGTAATGAGTGAAAATGTCAAATGAACTGACGTTATCTTCTTGTGTTTCAAGTACGCTTGAGTTTTTTCTTGGGATCTTGCTCACTTTACTCCCCTTCGTTCAGAACTCAACAACCAAGATATCTGACCACCGTACTAAAACCTCTGAGAAATTAGAGTAACATTCACCTATTTGGGATAATTGGAACATTCTAGTCTCTTGAAACTCCCTCCATTATGAAGCTCTCAGACTAAAGGGCTAAGTGGACTTACTCACAGCCTTTCTGGTGAATACTGCAGGAGATGTTTCAAGCAGAACAATAATGTGGCCAGTGTGAGATATTATACCATGGCCAACTTCCTGGCAAGTGGAGTAACTCAGGACTTACCACTGGCCTATCAATAGCTTTCTAAAATTATGGACAACCCTTGTCCCCAAATAATAAGAATTTTCAAATGAGGATAATGAGAGTGCATTCCAGACCTAATCTAACTCTTCTGATCTGAGTTTTACAAAAAAGTGCAACCCAACCAAGTAGATTTTCTTTTCAGAGGAAAGAAACTTTATTGAGGACCTATTATGTACCAGTACTGTTGTGTGCTCTGCCATGTTATTCCATTTTTACAAATAAAATGATCCTCATTTTTCAGATGAAGCAACTGTAAAGCAGTTTTCTTACTTGCATGATGCTATACATAGATCTCAAATAGCGGAGCCAGAAATCAAACTCTTATTTATTTATTTATTTTTAACTGCAAGGTCAGTGTTCTTTTGGCCACACTGTACAAGTCATCTTAAAATGTCTTCACAGTGATTTAGAAAAATAAATCATTTATTCATTCACTTAATTTAACAAACCTTTGTTGAATGATGAGTGTGTTTCAGAGATAGAGATAGCAGAGGCACAAGAGTTCAAAGACAGTTTTCTCTTCAGGGATCTTGCTCTGCAGTGCCATATTTTAAGGACTGTGTGAATTTGACTCTAAGGTCAACTGATTTAATTCAGATCTGGTTGCCCCATGGATGGTCTTGGACAAAACCACATCACATCTTACCAGGGCCATCCTATGTTAAAATTGCGAGCGTTTTTAGAAAGGGATTTACAAGTTAGTCATTGATTCAGTGTGTGGAATATGGAAACGTTGTGAGTAGTTGGACCTATGAGGTTTGTTGGGGTGGCAACCCATCCAAGAGGTTGAGCTATCCCTGCATGTGACATGGTGAACCCCAGATTAACAATGACTGCTCTCCTAACACATGCTCTTTGGACAGAGGAACTGCCGGCAACACTTTTTTTAAGTGTAGAAATTGAACTTGTTGAAATTTAGGGAGAAAATGTTTTTAGTTCATAATATATATTAAAAGGGCTATGCAAAGTTTTCCAATGAAGGCTGGTACAGGGAAACTGTGCTGAATGGAAGACCAACCCATGCACACTGTGGGTCATGCTGTTTACTCTGTTGGCATTGAGACCCTTGTCCCAAAGTCTATGGTGGTATAACATACTTGTTGATAGCTAGTATATCTTTGCAGTTACGTAGAGTGGGGTTCAAATCTCAGCCGTCTCATACACTTATCCTCTCATGCTTGGGTAGGTTATTTAGCCTTCATGAGCCATCATTTCCTCAAATGTAATAATAGTTCCCACTTCTTAGCTTTGTTGTGAAGATCAAAGGAAAAGATTGCTGGTAAAGCACTTCTCACAGTTCCCAAAAAATAGCAAACAATAAACAGTAGTAATTTTAATAAAATATTATGTGATGGGAAAAAGCAGTATAGGAATAACAGAGAGATTAAATATTTGCCATACTTTCTTGTCATGTGATAACATCAGTTTTTTCTTTTTAACATCCTATATCCCTACCTTTAAAACAATTCTGGAATTTACTCACATAGAATATGAGCTCCCTAAGGACAGGGACTTTATCTAATCATCTGTGTATCTCCTGCACTTAGAACAGTGCCTGGCTCACAGTGGGTAGTCAGTAAATATTTGTTAAATGATTTAATTCATTCAATCAATCATTCAACCTTTAGTATCTGTAAGTGTTGTGGGAGACACAAAGATGAATAACACAGGTTTCTCGTCCTAGTATGTTATACTGAGCTAGAGAAGAAAATGTATTTAATATAAATAGAAAATGATATTCCAAGTAACACTTCAGATAAGATAAGGACTCTAAGGTGAGATTTTGGAGGAGGAAGAGGGATATGGGAAGGTAAGAGAAAACCCGCAAGGAGGAGTGGTATTTGAATTGCACTTAAATAGATAGGGAGAATATTGATAAGTAGACATAAGGGGGGTAGGGAGGGAGAGAATGGAGATGGTGTTCTCGGAAGTAACCATCATGAGCAAAGGTCTAGAAGCAGGAAAGAATCAGGTATGTTTGGAGACAAGGAGAAGTACAATTTTACTAACAAATAGAATACTTGAAGGGAACTTAAGGACAGGGGCTGTGTTTCCAGAACACTTTGTGCAGAGCCCAGAACGCCATCCAAGGTTCAGTAAATTAGCTATGAGTCACTGAAATGTCGTGCTGTTGAAATGAGCATCCAGGAGGCCTAGTGAGGAGATTGCTTGCTGCAAGAACGGAGAGGACTCGGGTTGAGGGATAGCTACAGACAGGAGATGAAACATGGGATTGATTATGGTGTTGTTTCCAAACCCACCCACCAGCAGTGTCTGGGAGGATTTCACCACATTCTAGGAAATTAGGACTTTGGAACCCTTGGGTTTATTGGCTTGAGACTAGCCTGTCTCTGCATTTTGACTCTAAACAAAAAATATTGGTGCTTCTATTATGTGAATCCATTTGTTCGGAAGAGCACACAGTTCTGGAGAACATCTGTATAACACAGAGCTATGTCTAGCAGGTGACATTCAGCTTCATTCATACCCCTAACCTTGGCGGTTAGAGCTGATGGAACAAAATACTGCCTAAATTCTGCATCACCAGAGAGTGCACAGAACTGAACTGCAGTAGACAAACTTTGGATCTTCTTCAAGTGTCTAAGAGTTCTATATGTCGAGCTCAACCTCCAGATGATTTCCACCTGCCTGGATTAGTAGAGGACAGTAATAACAGCTAACTTTTATTGAACACATACTATGTGCCAGACACTGTGCATTATCTCATTAATTTAATTTTCACAGCAACCCGATGAGGTGGCCTCTATTATTCCCACTATTATGTAATTGAGAAAATAAGGTTCTGTGAGGTTAGATTGCTTGAGTAGTAAAACACAGAGCTTGGACTCAAAGCCAGGTTATTTGATGAGTTAACGGCATTTTATTTCAATCACAGAAATTCTTTAAAAAATTAAAGAAGATTTTATTTGATAGGTACAAGAGCTGAGGGAAAATACAAAATGTCCTAGAATTGGGCTGATTTAATGGGATGTGAGGGGGAGTCTCAGAATGCATGAAGGGTAGGAGTGAAAGAGCAGCAAATGGAGTAGAGATATTTACAAAACTAACAGCTCCTACTTTTTCTTCTAAGGTGACAACAGCTTCTCTCCCCTACAAGCAGGTGGGAGTAGTGCCTTCCGACTGACTATAAGGTCTCCCTAGCAAGGGGCAGATATTTTTAATAAAACTTACATAGTGCATCAGCTCCATGTCCATGGCCAGGAGGGCAAGGCTACAAGTCTCCCTGAGATGCAACCTTGCTTGAATCCTGGGCACCCACCTTGAGTAGGCCTCTGTTGTCATTCGAATTAATCATTAAACCTAGGGATTTGCACTTACCCGACACAAGCCAAGTTACCAGACACAGGCATGACATAAGGAGCTTATGATTCTCCTGCCACGCCCAGCCTGGGGCACTTCAAGCAGTCAGCTGTACCTACCAGCCTAGATCTGCAGCCACATCTGGGGCCCAGGGAAGGGAGGGTAAGGAAGTGTTCATGTGGGTTCAAAGGCTCCCAGGCAACAGGAAATCAAGAAGAAACTGAGAAGGCAAAATGGAATTAGCAGTTCCAAGATTTCCAACTTAGAATTGAGTGAGAAGAGTGGGGTGCAGTGGAGGCAAAACCCTCCACTCTAACAAAGAGAAATGTTTCCGTACTGTTTTATGTTTTGATATTGAAATTTAAGCTCTCTTCTAAAACTGTTCTGAGCCCTCAGTGGTATTTGCTTTGTCAACTTCAGGCTCTCAGTAGTGTAAATTTCTCCCAAAGATTCCTGTTACCATTTGGCCTGAAGTTTGGAGTGGGTAAGAAGCAGAAAGGGCCCCAGACAATTAAAGTGAATTCTTAGAGTGGAAGGGAAGTGGTTCAGAATACAGACCCCGCTCGGTGATACTTGCATTTGGGGCAAGAGCAAACAAAGCAAAACAGAAACCAGATCTTTGGCTAATCTGCCAGCTGAGAGGCACTCAGTAGGATAAACAATTGGCTAAGTATTCAGACTCGGAGGTACATCCAGGAATGGCAATCTGCTCCTCATTCTCCTGTCTAAATGGCTTCTCTTCGCTCTGAGAAGAGAAATGAGTATCTTTAATGTGACACAAGGCCCTGCACAATCTGGACCCTGTCGTTTCCATCACTGGGCTGTAGCCACATTGGCTCTTTCTCAGTTCCCAGAACATGCCAGCACCATGCTCCATGTTACAACCATCCTTAAGCTTGCACATGCTTTTCTGTCTTCCCACATGTTTATTGTCCCCCCTGCCCCCCAACCAAGAAACAAAACAAAACAAAATCATCTCTCTTCCTCCCCAAAACAGAATGTTAGCAACGTGAGTGCAGGGACCACGTCGTTCTTGTTCACACTCTATCTGCACACCTAGAATGGTGCCTGGCACATGGTCAGTGCTCAATAAATATTTGTTGGATAAATGAATGGATCCAGATTATTTCAAACAATCACAGTTTCATTGCATAGTATTGTTCTGTTGGACAAACAGTATGAACACAAAGGATGGTTAGATAGCATACTCGTACAATATATCGCAGACTAGATGCCAATCAATAAACAATTTGCGCACCTATAGGGTGCCACATGTGTGAATTCAAATGCTCCAAAGGAAAGCCTGAATGAGGTGGGGGCAGGGGAGAAGAATCTAAGGAAAGTGCCTTATGTCTTTCCTGCACAAGAGAGAGAGGAATTGAAATGATCAGTGGGACATTTTCAATTCAGGCAGTAAACCAGTTCATGGGGATGGAGTATCCTGGATTCAACATTCATTCTGCAACTATTTGTTGAGAATTTGCTAGATTCTCTGGTGTAAGAGGAGCAAGCAAGACTGACAAACCTGCTGGAACTGGGAGTCTGATCTGCAGAACCATCCAGGCTGGTGCTATAATAAATGCTTGGTTTCTGGCTTCCATGGGTTCTCAGTGCAGCCAGGTAGCCTTTTCCTCACCTTAGCTCAGTGTCCTCTTCTGTTCTCCTCAGAGACTTCTCCAGATTTCACGATTCTCATTTTATCTTTAGCCCTGACTCCATTCTACCTGTATTCAATACATGACCTCAACTCGTACTCCAAGAAATATAAGGCCATGAGGCCTGAAATGCCTCGGCTTCCTCCCTGTGACTGTATGTTTGGCCTCATCTCTACCCAAATTTATTTTCTTCTGTCCTATTTTGAGATTGAAGCATCTTTCTCTCATTCCAGTGTTCTTTAAAAATTTAAGTCTCAATCAGTTAGTGGGGCATGAAATCAACTTAGTGGGTTGTGACTAGCATTCTTTGGTGACGTGAAAGAGAACAGGAAAGAAAATTTCAGGGTACATAATATGTAGTAGTGGTGTCTCATAAGCTTTATTTTACATATATGATTATGTGTATATCTGTATGTGTCTACTGGGTCTTGAGTGAGATGTATTTCTTTCAGTGGGGTATGGTCAAAATTACCCAGAGCGCCTCCCTATTCAAGGCCATTTTCCCCACCCCTTCACATTTCCGCAGAATCCCCACTCACGCCTTCCACTATCTTCTCTCTTCTCTACATATTTCACCTCTGACGCTTTCCAGTGATTCTTTCTCTTCAGCCTATAATGCCCTCCAGTTTCTCTCAGCTTAAAGCTGTCTTCTTTTGACCTAGATTTCCTTTAACTCTCTCCTCGCCTCAGACAAGAAGCACAATCTGAGGTCAAGCTTTTCTTCCTTACTCCCGTAACCCCACACCATTGAAGCTGCTTTTTAAGAGGCTGCACATGCTCTTCGTATTGCTAAACGGAAGGTGTATTATTTCAGGCCTAAATTAGTTGCCTTTTTGTGTTTCTTTGACCTTGTGGGCCATCTGCTTGAAAGTTTCAACATTCTGGATTTCTTTCCTGCTTCATCTTCTGCCAGTCTGAACCTTTCTCTGCTGCCCCATTCGTGAATTCTTCATCTTTCTCCTGTCCATTAAGCTTGGGTATTCCCCAGGGTCCCAATCTCACCCTCTGATCTTTTCCCTCGATAGCTTTCCCTGGCTTTCTGTCCTCTCCATCAGTTGATGAATCTATATCCCCAGCCCTTAACTCTTCCCTGAGCTTTTTTGTTGGTTTGTTTTTTAATATTAAGATGCCTGCTAGGTTTATTTAATGATCCCACACCACATCTCAAGCCAAGCTCATCATTGCCTACAAATGTGCGGCTCTTGTGTTTCTTTGACCAGACTGTTCCCTGTGTCTGAAATGCCCTTCCCTGCCTTTATTCACCCGGCTAACTCTCATGTTTCTTTAACATTCAGCTCAGGTATCATCTCTTTGAGAAAGCCAAGGTGTGCTGTAAGTTCCACATCACCAGTGGATCTCTCTAAACATTTACCATATGGTGTCAATGTGGTTTTTGTGCCTTTCTCATTAGACTCTAAGCACCTTAAGGGCAGGGAAGTTTAAATAATTTTTGTGCTCCTAGTGCCTCACACACGTGTCTAGCACATTATAAGTGCTCAATAAATATTTCTTAAAACTGTTGTCATAGTGGAGAATCGGAAAGTATCCTGTGAGTTCATACTCCACAAACAGGCCCTCAGATAACTTTGAATTAAACGGACTACTCCAGGCAGATCTAAAGTCTGATGTGCCCTGTTGGTTTGCTTTCCCAGATTTCCTGTATAATTGTTCTGCTTTTTAATTGCTTTGTGCTGTGTAGACTTGGATAAAGATGCAAAGAGGAAATTTGATATCAAAAAATTAGGGCTCAATTAGCTGTTAACTAAAACTAATGACTTAGAGAATAGACATTATACATGTTATCTAAGTTACTGAATATCCCAAAGGAAAAGAATCAAGATATGGTTGAATCTGTTCAGAACCTAATTAGAAAAACTCTTTAAAATTGTATCACACCTATTACTGGATTTAATCACACTCTCAAATTATTGCAAAGACTAGTTTATTCTATTTTTCATGGCAGACGTGTGATAGAGTTATAGCATGTCTCTCTAACCTTATGACTAAAATGCTGTTGTGTACTTGCTGTGGCATTAAACTGAAAGGTCACTCAGAGATTATTTTTGGTGGTCTCCCCTACTTCCTTCAATACCTTTGTATCTTTGGTGCTCAGCTGTCATGCTCTTATTTCATTGTTAAAATATAGTGACTTGAGAAATTGATGTTGGAGTGAGTTGGGAGCTAAGTTCAGATACATTTTTTTCTATCAGCTTCTTAGAGGTCAAGTTTGTTTGGGGGGGGGAGAATGCAGCTAAGATTAGTCTATGTGATTACCATAAACTTCTTAACAAATACTTGAATTAATGAGAGCATGCTCTGCTGATTTCATTAGTTCTAATAATGCTCGCAGTGAATAGTGATTTAATTTTCTCCCTCAGGAGTTGATATGTGCTATCAGAGGGCCAGTGATATATTGAAAATGCCATTGTGTCATGATTCGAATTTACAGTGATTTAGACCTTTCATGTTTCCTCAGTAGCCTCATCAGGATTATACGTGGGCTCAAAAATAAAAGAGAAACTCCTGTAGTTCACTCTTTAAAAATATCAAGAATTCTGCATAGTAGACTAGCACTGTGTAGGTTATTATGAGTTTTATAATTTATTTAATTCTTAAAACAAGCCTCATAATTATTCCTGATTTATAATGACTAAGACAAGACTCAGAGAGGTTAGAGGCTTGCCCAAAGTCACACAATTAGTGTCAGAGCCATAATACTGCTAGAAAGCAAAAATTTTTCAAAAAAGGGCTTTTGTAATGTCCTTTCAAATCTAGTCCAACCAAACACTAGTTTTACGGTAAAGTATTTTAGACACCTAAATCTACTAACAGCTATTACTCAATAATAATTCTTTCTTTCTGATTTCTAGTTATCATAAAATATTTATTGAGATAGATTTCTTCTGATGCTTTTGTTGTTTCCTGACTTTCTCTGTCGTTAGTGATGACATAGAAATGTCCTCAGTTTTACCTTCGGGGAGGTTGAAATGAATTTGGTTGTATTCACTTCATTCCAACCCACTAGTTCAATGATTAAACAAAAGTTCTATCCATCTGTTCCTCTTAGGGCCCCGTAGAGTCAAAGACTCTTAGAGCTAGAAGGTGCAAGAGACCATACAATCCCAGGTAAGGCAGGTCATATTGTTCATCTCTCCTTCTTACTCTAGTACATTTCTAAAGCATTGTGTTAAGAAGGATTGTGAGACTCTGTTGAGCTCAGCGGAAGCAAGAGCTATACTTGATTAGCAATGCCAGCCGCTGCTAATCATGGCGTTCATTGTTGTGCTGTGGTCACCCTTGATTCTTCTCTCTTTTGCCATTTATCTCAAATCTGTCAGGAAGTCCTATCAGTTAAACCTCCGAACTATATCTCAACTATGATTACTTTTTACCATTTCCATAGTTAGTACCTGCATCTGTTAGGATATGCTAGGTTATTTTGCAGTGATAAATAACCCCCACAACTCTGAGATTTAAACAAAAATTATTATTTATTCCTCACTCAGGCTGTGTGTCCATGGCATATTGGCAGGGAGATCTGCTCCACTTCTTCCTCAGTCTAGGCCCCTCACTGAAAAGGCTCCACAAACTGGAAGGCCCCCAGTCACAGTTGCAGGGGTAAGAGAGCACAGGAAGCTCTCACCTAGCAATCAGGTGCTCTAGCCTGGAAGGGATACACATCATTTCTGTCCCCACCCCATTGACCAGAACCAGTCACCTGACACCACCCAACTGCAAAAGGAACAAAGAAGTATAATTCTTTGATGTGCCTGGAAGGTGAGACATAGGTGAATGTTAGAATTCCAAGTCACTACCCTCTCTCACCTGGATTCCTAAAAAGCATCCTAACTAGCTTCTCTGCTTCCACTCTTGCCCCCCTGAAGTAAGTTTTCCTTAGGGCAACTAGAAAATTTATTGAAAATGTAAATCAGAACACCCCTCTCCAGCTAGTCAATTGAACATAAGAAGAAGAATTCTCCTTTGGGAAGGAAAGTCTATTGCGTCCACAGTACCTTCTATATTGCCATGTGTTTCTATAACAACCACTTTCTTAAATCTTTCTTTTTGAATGAGGAATGAGTCAGAGCATCTTCACACAGCACCAAATGGAGATGGATAGGAGAGAGTTCTTATACAGAGTGGCCTTCTATGTTTTCCTCTTGTGGAGAGCCCAGGAGGGGTTTGTATGAGAGAGGTGAAGGTGTGCCAGCTGTTGTGTGGAGCCCTCCATAAGGGTGAGGATTGTGGCCATGCCTTCAGTATCCAGATCATGTTCCCTGTGCTAGCTATACGGGCTCAGCTTGGTATGAGGGTATAAAGAAAGTAGGGAGTGGCTTGTTTTCTCTCCATGCAGGGCAAGGACAAAATAAGTGATGAAGAAAGATAAGGACATACAGCTTTATTCTTTTTTATCTTAACTCCTGCCTGCAGTATCTCTAAACCATCTGAATCTTCCAATGCTCTTTGATGGAAAGCAACCCTCCAAAATCGTTGCCGGGTATCCTACTTGAGGCAGTATCTTACTTCATCAGTAGTACTTCCCACATTATTCTGGCTAAAATGAGCACTATGGGCACACCTACCCATACTAAGAGGAAAATATAAACAGTGTAGAGAAGAAATAAACTATGCCCTAAAATCTGATCTCTCCTTGATGTTTTCTGTTCTTCAGTGCTATTATCTACTCTCTGATCCCAGACTCTGGACTCTGTTTGCTTAGACCTACAATGCTTGCTCCACCTTTCCTGCACTGGCTGATTTGTTTGGACCTGACTTCTTATTTAGATCTATGTTGCCTGTCTAACCTTTTTAGTCTTGAGTACTTCTCCAGAGCCACTGCCTAGATTTTTTTCTCTTATATAATTTCATTTCACTATGTCCATCATATTTTCCTTGATCATGTATCAGGCCTCAACAAACTTACAATAATAACACCAATGTATTTCACATGAGCAGGTCTCAACTTGGCCTATGTTTCATCATAACACCATTTCTAGAAAGAAATGCTGTCAGAAATATAATTTGCTTCATTTGGAAAAATTATTATGGAAGTTTTGAGATCTTTCTCCAAAGAACTTAAACTAATTTCATAAATATGAATTCACATAAATATAGAGTAGGAAGAAACCTTAGGGATTGTCTAGTTCTATTCTCTTAATATACAATTTTGAGGAAACTGAAGCCAAGAAAGAATAATTCATATGTCCAATATTACAAAGTTAGCTTGTACTGGTTTGGAATCCAAGCCCTCAAGCCCAGGGCACTGGCCTGGTCACTTTATGATGCTATCTTTGGGTTTCACATTATAATCATTATTTAAGATATTGATGTCTAAGTGTTCATTATTACAGTGAAAATATATGTTTTAGAATTTTTGTTTTGGGAGATTCAGTTTTAGAGCATGGATTCTTCAAAATAAGGGAAAAAAGCATACCCATTGGTAGGATATAGTTATAAATTTTGTTTTTTTCTATGCGGGGATCCCATAGCATTTCTCTTTTTTTATATTGCAGATGTATTTGGAATCTCTTTTTTGTATTTTCTTCTTTGATACAAAGTCTCTTATTGTCAAATGCAAATCTAGGTAAGGCCTAAAAATCTAGAGCATTGCTTTGATAGAAATGGAAAATACTAGTGATAGAAAGAATACAGATATTCATAAGCTAAAAAATATTTCTTTCTATTAATTCCATTGAAAGAACCAGCAGTATCTATGAGTCACAATTTCAATATCATTTCCTATTCTATGGACATTATATTTGTGTTTTATCATTCTAACCCACATTTGGTCTGTAATAAATCTACCTGTTATTTATCCCTGCTTCCTCAGACCAGGAAAAAATTTAAAAAGTGTTTAGCAGTTCAAAATCTCTCTTATGAAAAATACATCTCCAAAAGAGATGGGTCATGGAGGCAAAGAAGTCCAAGTATCCAAGTAAAAAAGAAATGTCCAAATTGCCTATTTCTTTTAATTTTAAATACTTTATAGATTTTAATTCTACATATTATCCACCCCAGACTCCATTTTAAACTGGTCTATGTGGATGCAAATGCTACCCTGGAAAGATGATTGCTCTTTCCATACACATAATTTTGCCCCATTCTTGACCAGTAGAATCAGACATAGCCAGTGAGAGACAAGAGTCAAAACAGGTTTCTATCAATGGCTCATTGCTCTCAGTAATGGTGAAAGCTGTGGATTTGTACAAGATAACAATATGAAAGTCTGAGGCATGGGTAAGGAATTCGAAATGCTTGTGTCTGATGAAGATGTGTTATGTGGCCTTGGGGAATATCACTCAACGTCTGGATGTCTTCATCAATCAACAGAACAGGTCAACAGATCTCTGCTTCCCCATAGTGCTGAGAATTTACTTAAAGGCTGGATGGCAGTGGGAAGTACTGAAAGACTCGATAATACATGAACTCCTAAGTCAGACTCTCATCAGAATGTGAAGAGAAAGCCAGTTTGGAAAAAAGAGACTACTTCATTACCTTGAATTTTAGGGATCCGGTAGTTGTGATGAATTGCATATTCTGGTTAACTGAGGACAAGCCACAAAATCTCTTTTATTTCTCTTTTTGTCATTAAAATGTTTCTGAAATATATAATGAACTCTCGTGCTAACGTAGAATAATATGAGACACAGAGATTCTGGAGTTAGGTGGATGGTGTTCAGATCTCCCCTTGATCATGTAGAATGTATTAAGCAAATGATTCAGCTTATATGAACTTAAGTAAATCAGGGATGATAATTGTCATGCAAATTGGTTGTGAAGGTAAGACTAAATTAAATTTCCAAATGGATATAACATATCAAAAATAGTGCCTGGCACATAATAGATAATAACTCTAAATATCTTAGGTTGGGTTCTTGAGACACAGTGCTTGAGATGGGGATTTTTATGCCAGTGATTTATTGAGAGTATTTGCAGGTAAAATCTGTCAGGAAGGGGTGAGAGAAGCAGAATGAGGAGGGACCAGATAAAGATGTGTACTCACCTTGATCCCTTGGGGAACTCTCAATGGTGAATGACATCACAGAACTTTCCCACACTGAGAACGGTTGGGGGGAGTGTCTAAGTTTCAGATCCCTTTATCAGTCAGTCATTGGCCACTGGCCACCTCTAGAGATAATGTGCAACCTCCCTGGCCTTTCTGGGAAAGATGTTCCCATCCACTGAGGGCAATTCTCAGGAGAAGGGGACAGATCCCAGCTGTTAGCAGCCAACACTTACAGGAGCTGGGGACCGATGAGGGCATTGGTCTGGGAAAAGATCTGGGCAGGGCACCAAAAGTGTCTTTTATACTAAAGATAACTGAGAGCTTATTGAGGACAGAGGCTCGCTATAGCTTATGTGTTTTCATATTTCCTATTCACTCAGCAATTATTTATCGTGTGCCTTCTCTATTCCAGTCACTCCTCTAGGCACATGGGATACATCAGTGAATGAAATGAAGGCCATTCCCTCATGGGGCTAACATTTCAGTAGGAGAGAGATAATAAGCAAATAGACATCATAAGTAATTACATACCATGTTGTATGGTGATAACTACTATGACGAATAGACAATAGGATTGTCTTCTTTTCTTTTCTTTTTTTTTTGAGACAAGTCACTCTGTTGCTGAGGCTGGAGTGCAGTGGCGTCATCATAGCTCACTGCAACCTCAAACTGCTGGGCTCAGGTGATCTTCCTGCCTCAGCCTCCTGAGTAGCTGGGATTACAGGCGTGCACCACCGCGCCTGGCTAATTTTTCTATTTTTTGTAGAAATGGGGTCTTGCTGTTGCTCAGGCTGGTCTTGAACCCCTGGCCTCAAGTGATCCTCCTGCCTCAGCCTCCCAGAGTGCTAGAATGACAGGCGTGAACCACTGCACCCAGCCAGGATTGTCTTTTCATCACTGAAAATGTACAGTATCTCAAGACTTGATTCCTAAGCTCAGGTCTCCCTATGGAGTATTGTAGATGTATATTGCATAGAATCACATAGGCATGGATTTTTTTTTTTTTGGTAGTGGAAGATACCTTAGAGATTAAGTTCAAGATTTGGTTGAATTTGCACTTTAACTTGTTTTTTGACTCTATGTTTGATGTGATCTAATTTCTCTGTTTGTCTTTTTTTCCTCCAAAATTGGAGTATTGACATTTTTTAGTTAATTATGCTTTCTGGCAATTTGAATTCATTCATTTATTTACTAATTTTATAAACAGTATTTAAGTGTGTACTATATTGCAAAACACTGGTGAAATTTGGAAAGGATAAGACAAAATCTCTGCCCCCAGAAGCTCACAATACACTGGGACAGATAAGTTGGGTATACTAACAGCTCTACCATAAGGAAGAAGGCACAGGGGCCAAGAGACCTACATGAGAAACCCTGTGGAGGAGTGAGAGATTACTTGTGGCCAGGAGGGTTCAAAGAAGCCATAGGGAGAGGTTTCCCCTGGGGCTCAAAGGCTGGGTAGCCGCGGACACTTGGACATGTAGGCGATGGGCCTTTGGGGCAGAGAGGACCTATAACCAAAGAAATAGAGGCAGCAACAGGCTAAATGCATTTGCAGGATCATGAGTAGCTCTGGCCAGGTCTGATTCTTGAGATGAAATCCTGACATGAAATTTATCTTTAAAAAGATAAATTTATGACTCCATAGAGAAGGATTTGAAGGTGTTCTAGTTAAGGATCTTTTGATAGGAAGGAATATACACTTAACACATATAAAAGGATTTAGTAAAATAAAATAGGGAAATTGCACAAAATTCAAGACTGAAAGTACAATTAGGCCTCACTGAAACTTGTAGAAAATTAGGAAGTTTTGAGGGCTCTTTCCATCTCCCAGGGGCTGGGAGGTCTCTTGTCTCTACTTTTCCTTGTTTGTCTGCTTCACCCTTCTCTTTCCCTTCCTGGTTTCCTGTATTTACTTATTTTTCTCATGGCTCAGACCAGCATAGCCACTTGTCTCTCAAATCTGGCAATAAGCACAGGCAATCATCTCCAGGTTTGGGGGGAGAGAGCCTTCCTGGTTGTCTTTGGGCAATGTGTCCACTCAAGTCAAGTCACCTGGTGCTGGAAGGGAGGCATCAGGAACTTGCTGCCTACCTGGCAAACCCTAGGCTGGGTGCCCTTGGAAGGGATCCTGGTAGGGCAGGCAGGACTGGGGACTGGTGGGTAATGCACATGGCCGGGCTCAGTGACTGTACTCTTCAGGAGGAGGTGGGAACCTGGGAAACTCTCTGAGTAGAAGGTTCCGATCCATTGATATATTTATTCACTTTTGCTGTAGTTGCTTTGTTTCTCAGTTTGATGAACTGCTAGCAGCATTGCTACCCTCTAAACTTGTGTTAACTATGCAAACTTGAGCATCTGAAAGCAATGAGTAGGTGGCACCAGGGTCTCTCAGAGGCTCAATTGCATTAGATGCCTCTGGTCTGGGAGTGTATACGACAGCCCCTCGCTGGACTCGCCACCTTCTACTGAAAGTATGTGTCTAAGAGTCTCTCTCCCTGTGAGACTGTAGGTTCCTTAAAGGCAGGGATCACATCCTAGAGCCTAACAAAGTGTCTGGCATATAACAGAACCTCAGTAAATGCTTGTTTCTGTTTTTCTGCAGCATTTCTTTCTCCACATTTACTTCTACTGTGTGTTGAATGCATGAATTCATATATACATTAGAAATGAGGTGCTGGCACTCACACACTGATAAATTGGAAAATTGTCAAACAACTATTCTCTTCCCAGACTCTTTTCCTAAGAAAACAACCAGAAAGAGTGGGACAGGCCATGAGAAAGTTTTGGACTTTGGAATCAGCAACTTGGGTTTTGAATTCCAAATTGCCATTTACTGGTTGTATGACCGAGGGCAAGTTACTTACTCAAAAAGTCTTACCTTCTGTTTTCTCATTTGTAAGGTGGGAATAATGTATGTTATTATTTATATTAATGCAAGTTTGTGTGAGATAATGTATGTAAAGCGCCAAGCACAGTGTCTGATACATAAAAGTTCTAATAATTATAGCTATTATCATTATGATTATTGGCTTCAGGACTTGTTACCATTAAAAAACAATGATACAACTTTCTCATAAAACAGAATTCCCAGAAAAAAAGATGGGAGTGTGCTACTGATAGGCATTATAACATCATAAATAAGCATAGATTTTATGTCAAAATCGTGTTTCGAGCAAGTTAGGCCTCAATTTTCTCCTCTGTAAAATGGGGATAGTGTTAATAATATTAATAACCCCTGCCTCTGTAAGCTCTGAGAGAATTAAATGATAGAATGCATGTAAAGTACTTAGCAGTATGGTGCCTAGAAAGTTCTCAATAAATGGTTATTATTAGTAGTATCTCTCTCTCTCTCTCTCTCTCATATACATATCCAATCATCATCAAATCTATCAAGTATCTTGTCTTTGCTGCAGCCGATTCTTCTTCCATATGGACCAATATAGTTTACAATCATTAATACATATTACACAGGAGAGCAAGTGGAGACAGACAGAAGTGTTTGTGCATGCATATAGGGCAGAAATATTTATGACTATCTCAAGATTCAAAATAACTGTTCCAGAGACCCTGGGTAAAGGCAGTAAAAAGTCAAAGCAGCTAAAGTCCCCTCAATCCCAAACCAAGTGTTTACTCCCTAGCAAAACAAAGCTGCTGAAAGAGAATCAGCCGAACAAAAGCAGAGACTTGGAACGTAACTTTGAGAGATATTGGAGGGAAATGTAAAGAACCTGTCTTTTCTAATCCCAGAGTTGCTGAAACTACAGAAAGGCTGGTGGAAATTAACCGTTTGTGTCACAGGCAGAGCACCATATGCTGCTCCCCTTCCCTGGAGAAAGAACAGAGAGCAATTGCTTCCCACTCCCCAGCGATGCTGCTGAGCTCAGCCTGTGCTCACTCAGGCTCTTTAATGAAATGCAATTGAACAAGCCAGGCCCCAGCATGCTTAACCTTTGGACTGTGGATGCCAACGTTTCTCTGGAGAAAGAGCCAGTTGTGCTTGTCTTGGTGACTGTGATGCAACCACTGAAGGGAAAAAAAGGCTTATACCCACTATGATTTTGCAATGGCTCCAACAAAGGGCTTAAAGGATTTCAGATGCATTTGGAAATTAAACTCTGCCGGCCCTCCTGAGCCAGCATCTCTTCTGAATGTCAGAGGGACTGACAATGACAAAACCCAGACCCAACTGCTGATGCAGGCTTGCTGGTATTTGGGTTGTCTAGTCATGACAAGGCATAAACAAATCTCTTTGCCACTGTTTGCATGTGAAAAAAAAATGGCATCTCATCAGGCTGTTTTCAACCTCCCATTGGCAGGTTGCCCCAACACCCCTACCCTTACTCTGCAAGTGGATCTTTGGGAAACTGACCTTGAATGCAGAACATGGAATTTTTTAAGGGGACAAATACTCTCATTCCCTCTCTGGTTATATAGATATTTCTAGTCAAAGGTGGACTGACAGTAAGGGATTCATGACAGCTGGACAAGAGGTTGACTCCTGCTGACATCAATGAAAAGGGGTAGATCTCAGAGGTGGTGTCCAACTTAGAAGGAAATGAAAACTGTTTGCTACAGAATTTTTTTTGAAGTATGATTCCTTTTTTTTTGTTCCCACAATACCCAGTATTCCCAGGTGGTCCAACCCTGCTTAGCTTCTGAGATCAAACGAGATTGGGCGTATTCAGGGTGGTATGGCTGCAGACTGGTTCTTAACATAGCAATTACTTCTAGTATGTACAGTAGTCCCCCATTATCCACAGGGGGTACATTCCAAGACCCCCAGTGGATGCCTGAAACTGTGGAGAGTACCAAACCCTATATATACCATGTCAGTCAATCTGATTACTGAGATGGCTACTGAGTGACTAGTATGTACAGTGTGGATATACTGGACAAAGGGATAATTCATGTCCAGGGCAGGATGGTGTGAGATTTTATTATGCTACTAGAATGGCACATAACTTAAAACTTATGAATTGTTTATTTCTGGAATATTCTGTTTAATATTTTCAGACTGTGGTTGACTACAAGGTAGCTGAAACCTTGGATAAAGGGAGACTACTGTACGCTGTAGATTGTAAGAAAGAAACCAAATTTTTGTAAACTGTACAAAAGAAACTAAGGGGATGAGTGTGTGGCAGGGGGCTGGAATGGAGTAGTGGTAGAATTTGGTGACCATTGTAAGGGCATAGAGACTTACACATGCAGGATGCTCACCTCTATTTTCACTTGTCTTACTATAAGTTCTAGGGTATGAATTATAAGGAAATGGGTCCTCTGCATAGTTAAAAGTACCTGGGATTTTACCCCAATGAGTCTAGTTGGGCAACATAATGTGTCCCTCAAAGTTCATTTGTTGGAAACTTAATCCCAAGTTGCAAGTGTTGAGAGGTGAGACCTTTAGGAGGTGATTAGGTCATGAGGGATCTGCCCTCACAAATGGGTTAGGGTCCTTATCGCAGGAATGGGTTAGTTATTTATCTTTTATCCTGATAAAAGGATGAGTCGGGCCTCTTGCTTTCTCTCATGGGTGCTCTCTAGCCTCGCGCCTTGCGCCATAGGATGACGCAACACAAAGGCCCTTGCCAGATGCCAACTCCTCAGTCTTGGACTTCCCAGCCTCCAGAACTGTAAGAAATAAATGTCTTTTCTTTATAAACGACCCCAGTCTGTGGTATTTTGTTATAGCAACACAAAATGGACTGAGACAAACATGCTTCCATACTGACATTTTTGTCACTGTGACTTTATAATATGAAATAGGGTCTCATTGTGACATGACTCACTGACAGACAAAAATCATATACTGCCGCAGCACCCATTTCAACCGAACACTGCACACAGACAAAGCCTCTAATGAAGGAGAGTTCAGGCTGCTCCCAAACTCCACCTGTATAGCAGCCTCCTCCACAGCCAGTGTGTGGTGAAGCAAACCCAGTCATGGTTGTATTCCACAGAAACCTAAGTGGCCGGTCCCGAGCAGATGCCAAGTAACCAGAAGGCACTCACAAATTACCCTGCAAAGAGATGGATTACCTTTACTCTTGCCTTCCTGTCCTTAATAAAAATTTACTTATTTGTTCTCTGTCTCTCTCCATGTAAATTTGGCTTAGTTAGAACTTTACCGCCTCAGAACATGGAAATGATTTTTGTGCTATAAGTGAAAAAGAAAGACTTGAGGGGAGAAAAGGGAACAGAGTGAGGAGGAGGAGGAGAAGGAAGAGAAGGTAAGAACAACATAGAAATGAAATAAAGAAGCAAACGGCCTCAAGCAAGTCCAACTAGAAGCTGGCTACTCACAAACCAGGAGCCAAATTCTAGCCATACAAAATGAAAGGAGAATGGTGTGTATGTGGTGTTGGTGTGCACATGTGTGTGTGTGTGTGCCTGTGTTGGGGATGGACACAGTCACATCAGATAGCCCCAGCACGTGCCAGTTCCATCACCCACAATGGAAACTCGAACCGTCTTAGAAAATTCTCCTTTCCTTGACCCCAGCATTGTATGAGTTATCAGGTTTGTGATTACCTGCCTTAGCCTCGGTTCCACCAAAACAAAGCCTGAGACAAGTCCTGGATACAGTGGTTTACATGAGTGAGGACTCAGGGTGCAGCGAGAGGGATAGGGGAATGAACAGGGAAGGAGCAAGAGCAAACCAAGGTTGTATTACTGTGTTACCTTGATCCTGCAGTGCTTTTGAAGAGCCTTCTGAAACATATCAGAACTGTCCATGCAGAGGACTCCTGTCCACCATCACTCGAGCGTGGCCCCATGGGCATCTGCACCCTCATGCTTCTGGCTTGTGCATGCGAGACTGCAAAGTGGGTTCTTGGGGCATTCCACGCAGCAACATCAGAGAAGACTCTGAGTGAGAAGCATGGAGTACCTGGCCTGTGGCTGGGGGCATATGCTTTCAGTCTGCACCTGCCCGGAGCCAGTTGAAGTCTGTGCAGAAATGGTGACCTAGGCAGTGGTAGGAGTAAAGGGTGGGGCAGGAAGGATTTGAAATAGTGCACAAGAAAGAGACAGTTTTCCCCACTGTCACTGCCCTAGTTCAGGGCATCTGTTGCCTGAATAATTACAGTAGCCTCCTAAGTGAGCTTCCTGTCTGTGAATCTCTTATCCTTCACACCCACTATTTAGATATTACCAGAATCATCTTTCTAAAGCCCAGATCTGATAATATTACTCCCTCCCTTAAAAAACCTTCTCCTCCCTCACGCCTTTTTTCTTTGTGCATTGCATACCTTTGTACATTTCTTGACTCTTCTCTGAAGTTTTGGTATGGCACAAGAGGTAGCTTTCAAAATCTGCCCACTGTACCTCTCTGGCCTCATTTCTCACCTCCTCCAAAGAAGCATCCTTCACACTAGCTACATATGAACCTACAAGGTGTCCTCTGATCAGAGAGCCTGCCTGGGGTGTCCCCCTGTCAGTCCGCCCCAGGGCCACATCTCAGCAAACTCAGAGGGAGGGGCAGGCATTTCTTTTAGTCAAGGGTTTAATTGAGCAGCCCCAGATAGTACAGAGCCTGACCTGTTCCCATGCACCTGTTCCCATGCAACCTGTTCCCATGCACCACACAAAGGTGCCCCCTTTCTAGTCCCTCATGGCAGCTCCCTGTTTTCTGTCTTGGTCTCTGTTAGCTTGTCCTTTTCTAAGAGCTCCCTCTTTAAATCCTTCACATCAGGTGGTCCATTCAAACCTCCTCTTGGAAAGAGGAAACTATCTTGGGACAATCTCTTCTCCACATAGAGTAGGTGGCTGGGGGATGGTGGCTTCCACCTGAATTTACCTAACAGTAAATCATCATTTCATCATTGTGAAATATTTAATTTTTTTCCTCTGAAGAATAGAATAATATGTTCTATTCTCACCTGAGAAACACACATCGCTCAGTTAAAATAACATTGAGCCTATTAATTGCAAAGTGGTAACTCTGGCATTATTGTGCTAAGGGATGAACATATGCTCTGTGAGGGCAGGGGCTTTTGTTGCTTATTAACTGCTTTATCCAGAGCACCCGGAGAAGCCCCTGACACATAGCCCCATGTGCTCTGCTTTCTGGCGCTTCTTTTTGTTACAAAGGACTCCTGCTTTGGCAGAGAATAGACTGATCTTTACCTTCCTTAAATAATTCTTATGGGTGGTGATGGGAATGGTGTCTCAATTCTGCCAATGGGCTATAATTTATAAGGATAACTTTAGGAAAAATATTAGAAAAAATGTATTCCTACATGGTATTTTTTTTTTCCAAAGAAAATAGGAGTCCATAGAGGGAACTCTTTCATCCCAGAGACAGTTTCCCAGTTTCATGTCCTAGAGGCCATCATCATTGACAGGCTGTGTTTGTAGTTTTACTGGTAATCTTATGACTTTAGAGAATATGCTTGCACCTCTATTTCTTGTTGTTGTCAGCTGGAGAGAATTATTGACTGTGGAAGATCAGGAAATGAACACTACCTCACTGCCCACTTTTATTCCCCTTTTTCCTTGTCTCCTATTTTTTCTCTCATATTTTACATTTTTAAAACATTTTTGATCCAAATTTTGGGAGCTTTCCTTGACTTTATTTTTTTGAGTATCCAAATTATTTGGGGGTATTTTGGGGTCTGCTGTATTCAGTATATTATTCAGCCTACTTATTGAACATCTTTTTTTAGAATTTTTAATTTCTTGTTTTGGGCTGATTTTTTCTTTTTATATAGCATCCTGTTCTTGTTTAATTGGTGCAGCACCTTGAATGGCTACGGATTCTAATTAAAAATTTTTAAAAAAGGCTTTTTTTCTCTTCCCTGGATTATCTGTTTCCTCTCTGGTCAGTTGCTTGATATTTTTGTCCTTTTTTCTATATGAAGTTGGTTTTCTTCCAACATCTGTTGCTAATTCCTAGTTTATATTAGCAAGTGAGGGTTATGCCATTGGATATGCTTTCTCTGCAGCTTTATAGATCCTTGGATTAAAGGGCTGCTTCTGAATCTCCCAACTACAAACAGAACCCTAAAAGGCTGCTCCTGGGCTCTTTGTAAGTAGGTTTTCCTCCAGAAGGCAGCTTGAGGGTGCCTAAATTTGCTAAGGAGGATGGCTTTACTTTGGAAGTAGAGAACTTAGAAATTCAGCATTTCACGTATGGGCAGAGTTGCCTTTCCTTGCAATTTCTCAGCTTACCCCTCCGTTTCTCCCCCAGACACACTATTGCCTGTCTGTGTGGGGTTCGAGAACCACCTAAAGGCCTAATCTTCTTCTCTGATACCCTCACCAGGAGGATTCTCTAGGGAGAACACATATTCTCCTTAGACAACCATCATCCGTTTTAGTTTCAATGGAACATTTGGAGGAAGGGAACAGATGTGAGCATTAAGTCTGACATTATGTACTACTATTTTTTGATTGTATGTAGATGTTGCTGTGATTGATAAAACACACATTTGTTCAAAAGCTTTACTAAACATGTAGGAAATTTTGCTGTGATGTCCTTTCTCAATCAGTGGATGCTAAAGCTATGACAATTTTCATGCAGAGGTAAATGAAACTCTTTGGTGTCAAAATTGTTGGGAACCTCTATCTTAGCCACACTGCCAATCACCTGAAACACGATGCATGTTTGATGCCTTCATGCTGCGCTGTCTACTTGGAATGCTCATCTAACTTCTTCTACTTGCAAAATCCTACCATTTTGAAGGAGTAGCTCAATGATTAATTCTTTTGTGAAGTTTTCCTCCATGCTCTGAGACAGAATTAATTGTACCATCTTCATTATTCCCTGAACACTCTGTCCATCTCTCCGGCATGGCACTTACCACATTGCATGATTGTTGTTTACATTCTCTCTCACTCACTGCCCTCCAGTCTCACTCATCTTTTTATTTTTTAATCTCAAATACCCAACACAGAATTAATACTTGTTGGCTTATACTGAATTGCAGATTTTGCTCTTGTGATTAATACTGATTGTCACTGACTGTATGTGATCCAAAGAAGGCTATACATGGAATGGGTTGTCTTTAACCTTACCTCTGTGAAGCCTTCTGGGGGTAGACCATTCCTGGTGTTTTCTAAAGCTATACAGGAGAAGGTTCCTGCTTATGTGTTTCTGCTGAGATCATTCTTTTTCCTTACAAGTGCTGAGACAAGAGGAAAGATTCCATTTCAAAAGATCTTTAAGAAGAAATGAGGAAGAAAATGTAAATAATGTTCAAGGAAGACAAGAGTTGGGGAGGAGAGAGGAGAATATAAATCTCTTTCCATTGTTTAGCAGTTCTCTTAGGGCAGGACTTGTGTTCATTATTGTCTTTGTATCATTTGTTCCTTCACCCATTTACTTGATGAAGATTTATTGAGTGCCTACGGTGGGCCAGACATTGTGCCAGTCCTTAGGAAAATGCTGAACATGGTAGACAAGGTTCCTGTCCTTATGCAGTTAGTTTACAATTTCCTGAGCATTTCACCATGTTGCTAAATGACTCATATGGAAGTCACCCCAAAGGCTCATCAGTAGATAATTAGTTAATGGTATTTGTTGGGAATTTCTTATGTATTCACCTCAGTGGTAGGCTTTGTAGGTAGATCTTGTCTGTAGGGAATTTAGAATTTAAAATTATTAGAGTCCTGTACAAAATGGCATAAAGAGTCAGATGGTTCATGACATGAGGATATTAGTAGTTTAGAGTCTTAGGAATCAGTTTGTTTGGAAGTGCCATAGATGGGGAAGCTGGAGGTCTTTGGATGATGTTCTGAAGCCCCTTTCCTCTTCTCCCTATGCCCCAGCTCCTAGCATGCAGACTTACCTGAAGAGTTAAAGAATGTTTACTGTAGTCAATAACCTATGTAACTGCATGTGGATCCAGGTCAACAGCCAAGTTTCACAGTAGTGACAATTAACTTGAGACCTGAAGGATAAGGAATAAATAGCTTGTGATGGGGCAGAAGAGGACTCCAGGCAGAGTGAAAACATGTGTGGAGGTCTGGAGGAGGCAGGGAGCAGGGATAGCAAGGGCTCGATTCTACCAGCGTGGCAGCAGCATAGAGAAGGCAGTGAGGGAGTGGCAGATGAGGCTGGAAAGATTGGAGCGAAATCATGTTGGGTTTTGTTACCCTGATGGTGTTTGTATAATAGAGATGCTGGTCAAAGGTCCTCTGCCTGCACGATGCCCAATCATGGTGTGTCTAACTCCCACTGTGATGTGTTATAAACTCATTTTCGATTTTAGGTTTTACTAACATACACATTTATACACACCCACACAAATACACACACAGAGTTATATAAAAGAACACTTGACATCATGACTTTTGTGTTGATTATGAAGTCCTCCAATGACAAATAGTTGACATTTAAGGGGTGAGTAGTTACTTTTGTTTTAGCTTTGCAATGTGGACAAAAGGGTAAAGCAATCAGGTCTCAAGACAAAATGAATCTGTTGAAGGAGAGGGCAGATGGTTAAGCATGAAGGCAAAGCTCAAGAAAAGATTATTATGGAAAATAAGAAATAGTACCCAGTACAAAAAACACCCTTGATGTGTGACTCAGCTCCAGTGTATAGTGAGTTCTATTCTTGTGTGTGTGACAGGAGGAATCTAGATAGGACCTCATCCTACTCTTCTACTAAGTTGCAAAAGGGAGTTGAGCTATCCTATTTCTTCTTGCAAAACAACAGAGCTTGCCTGGGAGAGTGTATCAGTGGGCCAATTACAGCTGCATAGTTACATATGCAGACAGCTTTCAATTACTGGAATGGAGAGCAGTGAGAATGTTAAAAAAGCCTAACAACAGATAATCCAAAAGTCATTGAATCTTGGCTTTTGAATGAATTGCATTGTTTTCTTGCAGCAGATTTGTGTTCCTAATTATGCCTTGCTTAAGCTAATATTAAAATGAGTTTGCATTCCCAGAGAAAGCACACACCAGCTGGGCAGGGAAAAGAGAGGGCCCAAAAACTTGCTGAGTGATGGGTAGGGGTAGTCGTAAGCAAAGTGGTCTAGGATCATGACCAAGAATAGCCCTCCTGGCTCCTCTCATAAATATGCTGTGGGCACACAAATACATGTACACATGTGAAAATGTATTATTGCTAAATCAAGGAACCCAATAAAGCAGGTACAACTTTATATATGGTGTACACAATAATTTCTTATTTAGGATTATCCTGACAAAAATTTCAAAAGCCATATTACCTTTGTTATAATATGCCAGTGGGGGGAGGACCACATTTAAAAGTTGCTTGACCCCAGTGGAATTTAAACTTTAATTATCACTTAACCTACAAAAGCTCTGCCAATATTATAACAGTAAGTCCCTTCAGAACCATAATTAAATTTCTGCCTGTGGGTTATGTGGATTAAATCCTGTAAGAGGGGCAAATCAATATGTGAACATTTAAGTGAGCTATAAAATCCAGGGTTCCGTCTGGAGACAAGAGTTCTACAATTCTAGGATTGTGTCAAAAGAATAATTTTACCACTTGACTCTAGGAACAACTAAAATTGATTACCATGCCTGGGAAGTGAGGGTTCTGAGAAAGTAGGTTCCTTGTCATAGAATTTATGATGAGAGTCAGGATATTAGAGATCAAAGAGGCTGGTAAAAGTAACAGCTAAGATTTGTTGAGCATTTACTATGGCCTATGCATGGTTTTAATACAACCCTCCCTCTTAGAGATGAGGAAAGTCAGACCCGTGGGTTTTAAAAGACTTAGCCAAGCTGCACGACTAGGGATGGGCAGAGGTAGAACCAGAATCCAAGACTTCTGGCTTTCCTTCTACACCAGACTTTCTTTCTGTCAGCTGGAAGGTCCTGTCAATCAATCACACCTGCAAGGTTTTTGTTTTTTTTTTTTCTTTAATCAGGTAAATGTGCTGGGTACAGTGGAAAAAGCACGGACTTTAGACTCCAACCTGCGTTTGATCACTTGCTTCCTACCTGTAAGAGTCTGCCCTCCTGCAGGACTGCTATGTCTCTCCATGTGTCACATTCCTCTGCCACTTCCTGGAATAAAGTCCAGCAACCTTGCTTGGTCTGCAAGGCTGGTCCTGGTAGCTGAGGGTGTACTAATCTCACCAGCCTCACCTTGTGCCAGTCCCTACCTCTGGCCCTCTACTCGAGCTGTCTTGGCGTGTTTTCACCTCTTTGCAGGGCCATGCTTGCTCGCACTGCAGAGGCGCCACAGTGCTGGGGCTGGGAACAATCACTCGCCCTGTCTTGGCAACTCCTCAGGTCTCAGCTTCAATCTCCCTTGTTCGGGGGAAGTCTTCCTGGATCCCCAGACTGAGTTTGCTTCCTCTGTTACATGTTCTCATAGCATCTCCACTTGCCCTTTGTGGTTCTCATCCCTTCCATAATTAATCAGTTACTTGCATAATTGTTTAGTTGGCACTCCCCTACAAGGATAGAAGCTCTGTGAGGGCAGGGACGGGGTCTTTATTGTTCACTTCGGACTTGCAGTGCTCAGGTCCACCGGAGGCACTTAAATATCATATGAATGAGTGATCCCACCTTGAGCACAGTTTTTTCTTCTGTAAAGTGGAAATGGCAAACATTGGGGATTGTTGGTGTTAAGTGCCATATTTATTTAAGGTATTCAGCTCAGCGTTAGCAGCACAGAACTCGACAAATGTGAATTCCATTTTGTGCATCCCTTTCCTTGTAGGACAGTGCCCTGAGGCACCATGCCTGCTGAAACATCTAAAAAAAGATGGAATTATGTTCTGGATAGTTTTAGTACAAAGTGTATTTTACACATTCTGAGTCCTTGAATACCGGTTGCCCGCTGATGGGATATGTGGCAACTCCCCATGAACCAGTGTATTTGACAAAACAGGGCACCTCACTCCCCAGCTGGACAGGATAACTGAACACTTACTGTGGGCATCATTCTGTCATTCTTTCAGGGTTACAACCTTAAGTTAATCCCGCCGCTGAATATGGAACAGATGAAAGGGGAGCAGCTGCTCTTCTCAGCTGGTGAGCTGCTACAGCTTGAACCAGTGTGGTTTTCAGGTGTCTTTTCCTCCTAAAACCCAGACAGAGTGACAAGGAGACTGCTCAGATTTGTGTGTACTGGAAACCTCTGGCCGAGCTTTTCTTTGGAAGGAACAAGCTTAGTTCTCTCCCTTCCCCCACAGCTAGAATCCAGACTCCCCGAAGACAATGAATTTTGTTTCCTTCTCAGCAGGCTCTCCTGTGGATTGTAACTCTCCTCAAAGCCCTTGACCCTCTGCTGTTTTGAAAGCTCTCCAGGGAGTGTGGGAGAGGAAACTGATAGAGTTTGGCCCCTCTTTTTTTTTTTTTTTAACATAAGGAGAGGTAAGGTGGCATGTGTACAGGGATGTAGGCAACAGGGAAGGCAGGTCACAGACCCTTTAGGAACAAACTAAGGATGGGCCAAGTTTGGATTTACATTAAAGGGAAAGGAAAATTTTAAATGTCATTGAAGGCAATAAAGCTGGTGTTTAAGACCATGGGTATGGAATTAGACTTGGAACCAAGACCTGCCTCTTCCCATCTCTATGGCCTTGGGTAACTACTTTACCTTTCTAAAACTCAGTTTCCTCATCTGTAAAGTGGGCACACTTTAATACCTAGCTTATGGAGCAGGGATTGGCAAACTTTTTCTGAAAAGGGCTGGATAGTAAATATGTTAGGCTTTGTGGCAATATATAGTCTTTGTCTCACATTTCTTTTGGCTTGTTTTTATAAATTTAAAATAATGTACAAACAATTCTTAGCTTGAGGGCCATGCAAAAACAGGCCCAGGGCCAGATTTGGCATCCCCTGTTCAGGGTTAGAAGATTAAATAAGATAACATATATAAAATGCTTTATATTGGACCTAAAACATGTTAAATTCTCAATAAACAGTACATATGATTGTTCACATCTGGTGATTGTGTAGAAGGCTAACTAAAGGTAAAAGTCAAAGGCTCAGGCTTATAAATGCCAGCAGCCCTGCCACACACACATGTAACAGATATTTAAAAAGGAAAATATAACTCATATGAATCAGAACCATTAATATGATCCTCATTATTTGATTTGAAGCATTTGGAAATGAAATATGCTCATGAGGACTGGGGCAAAGCCCCACCTCTGAGGCCCAGTCGGGTGCCAGGCCTTTGCCATGCAACCCTCGTGTATTATTTCTTCACATTCCTGCTGGGTGGGTTTTACTGTCCCTGTTACAGAAGAGGAGCAGAGGCTTGGGGGAGGGAACTACCCCTGGAAACCAGGCCTGTCTGCCAGGGCCTCCATGTTGTGCAGCTGCAGGCTGTCCTCAGTGGCCCTATAACTCTAACATCCATTCTCTTTCTAGTATATATGCATTTGCATCATCTTTTGCTCTCTGACTCTGGAATAGATGGCTGCCTGCTGAATGGAATTTAATGAGCAGTTCAAAGCCTGTTCCTAACACCTCCTGTGTGCCAAGCCCTGTGCTAGACACTGGAATTGAAAATAAAGAATGGAACAGTTCCTCTTGTTGAAGAGTTCAGAGTCTAGCAGGAAAGATACCACCTGTACAGCTACTTATAGTGCATTATGAAAGTATCCTATTCGTAGTGCTTGGCAGAAAATTCTCTGAATCAATGCTTTGTCTTTAGAAAGCCATTGTGACAATGCTTTGATTTGTGTTTAAAACACCCAACTTTGATCCTATCACAATCTTCCTACTCCAATATAACATCTTCATTGGCTCCCTGTTGTCTGCAGAATAAATTCCAAACTTCTTGGATCTTATTCAAGGCTTTATACCAAAGCTTCCCAGTGGGTGTGCCAGATAAGTTGAGATGCTGATCCCACCATAAGCAGCCTTGTCCCTTTCCCCTGGCATGTGCTACAAATATGATCATTATTCTACTCGTGGCTTAATCTCAAGTGGTTTGGGAAGAACTGTCTCTTATGACCTGTCCCTGACTTACCTTTCCTGCCTAATTTCTCTCAACTTTTCCAATGCATGCAGTGTCTGCTCACTGTTCCTTATACATTATCCATGTTTTCCAACCTCCATACCTTTGCTCACCTGTGCCTAGAAGTCTTGCCTTAGTGTTTGACTATACTTCTGCATAGCCTGCAAATTCTTTAAAAGAATAACCCATAAATTACCTCTTTCATGAAGAATTCCCTGAGTTCATTGTCCTTTGAACTTTAACCATGTCTTATCTCTTTTATGACACATGTCACCTGTTACATCCTTAGTAGTGAAAGAACCTAGTACTGAGTCTGGCACACAGTAGGGCTCAGGTAGCCAGCTGGCCAGCCTGCCTGCCTTTCCTGCTCTATTTGTGGAATCTTAGAAAAATTACTTAAATCAGTGGTTCTCAAACATGGCTGCACATCAGAATTGCCTGAAGAGGTGTTTTGTTTTGTTTTGTTTTGTTCTTTAATATCCTGATGACCAGGCCATATCCCAGACCAATTAAATCAGAAACTGTAGAGGGTGGGCTCCCCGCGTCAAAGCTCCCCAGGTAAGTCCAATATGCAGCCAGGGTCAAGAGCCACTGTTTTAAACAATCCGAGCCTTGTTTCCAGGGTTGTTCTAAAAATTAAATGCAATGTTTGCAAAAGCTTGGCACAGTGCCTGGCGCCTAGTGAGTGTGCAGTAACTGTTAATTATTGTATTATATTTTACCCCAGCTTTTCATTTCACTGCCAACAATGTATTGCACATAGTAGGTACTGAGTAAGTGCTGGTTGAATGAAAAAATGCTACATAGGGAGGCCTAAGGGGAGAACTGGTTTCAATGGGGAACTGAAGGTTGTACCTGGAGCAGAGGCATGGAGTTGGCAGAGGGGCAAGTGGTCTACCCCCTGGGTACAGGCAACAGGGGTGGGGTGGGCATTGTCTTTACAGGGTTTAAAAACAGTAATAAAACCAAAGAAAAGTCAGTCTGCTTTTCATTATCACCACGCACTGGAAATTCTTAACACCAGTGATAAAAAGCTTCTAGCGGGAGCAGACTTCTCGCCCCACCCCTGCCCCTCCCCCTTACCTTGGTGCGGCTGGCCTGGAGCCCAACAGGAAAGGACTGAGGAGCTCTTACAGTCGGCACTATTAATGAGCTAAATGGCTTGAGAAAGAAACAAGGGAACTGTAAATTATATTTATAAATTAAGTCATATAAAGCTGGCCTAAGTAATTAAACTGTGCACCCATAATTAAATACTTGTCTAGCGTTTGGGCCTTGAGATTTCTTTTGGCTGTAATAAACTAGCTTTGACCTCAAAATGGTTGGCGGTCTGTGTGGTGGGTTGATGACTCATACAGAGGTCCTGGGGCAAGGTGGTGCCAAGGTCACTGTCTAAACAGAAGGATGCTTGAGGGGTATCCATGGATGTGGCCAAAGTGGTGGGTAAAGGACACACAGGGCAAGTCTGAGTGGAGAGAAAGCCCCGGACTCCCGTGAGTATGTGAGAAGCAGCATTAGCATCCAAGATTAGTGAGGGAAGGCCAAGAAGCAGGCTGGGCAGAAGTGGGGGCCTTCATATTTTTGGCCCCAGACATCCTTCACACTTTCAATTCCTGTTCTTCTACTCCGCTGCCCCAATTAGAGCCTCAGAAGTCAATATGCATTCTTTGAACAGAATCTACTTTTAATGTCTCTCTCTGCCTTCGCCCTTGTCTTTCCCTTCACGCCCTTCCCTTCTCCTTTCCTCACCTAGCCATTTAGTCCTTCAATATTTAGCTCCACTGTGCCCCCAAGAAGCCTCTTCCTGACTCATTTATTCCTGACTCATTTTGGCACGTTCCATTGCAGTATAATCCTCTGCTGAGTCTCTCTCCCCCCACCCTCCCCGTAAGGTCCTGGAGAGCAAAGCCCCTGTTCTTAGCTCCTAAGAATTACTTGGCAGAATGGAAGGTGCTTAATATGTGTCTGCTGAATAAGTGAGTAAATGAATGAGGGATAGCTCTGGGAAGAAAGGGAAGTGATCTTACCCTTATTTTTTAGGTAGAAGAGCTAGATGGCAAGTGCTTGAGGCCAGGAGCTATGTTTTATTTAACTTAATGTGGGCAGCCCCCAGCATGGTGCTCAGCAGGCAGAAATCGCTCCATGAATATTTGCTAGGTGAGAAGGAGTTATGCTTTGGCACAAATTGCCCTCATCCCAGCTCTCACCCCCAAACAGAGAAAGAATACGGCTAGGACAAGTGTCAGTTTAAACTGCTGTTTACAAAGCAATGCTGTCTGTATCAGTCAAAATACATATGAGAAGGCCAGCAAATGCACACCAGATCTAAGACTGAGGTGCGATTTGTTGGGGGAGCAGTGGAGGGAAAAGATGAGAGAGAGGGATTCGGGAGCCTGGGAGGACCAGGTGTCAGAATTCAGGGCAAGGAGGAGAAGACGGTGATGAAAAGAGAACTAGAGCAGCCTTGGATGGATGGATCAGCTGTTAGATAAGCTACTTGCACGGTAAGGGAATGCACTAGGGTGGGAGAAGGACGGGAGGTGGGGAGCTGGGCCAGGAGGTGCTGGGAAGAACTCAGGGGTGAGGCCCAGCCGACTGCGTGGTTCACAGGCACCCTTGCAGATTTCCCTGGGTTTGAAATCTGCTGGTGGTGCTTGAAGAACTGGGCCTCTTGGCTCACGTGAAGCCGCCTGGGGTAGAGGCCTGCCCCTGCCATTCATTACCTGTGTGACCGTAGGGAAGTTGCTTCACATCTCTAATCTCAGTTTGCTTATATAAAAATGGGAATAAATGTACCTACCTCTTAGTGGGGTTCTGAGAATTCCATGAGTTAATATATATAAGCAGTGCCTGGCACACAATACATGCTCAATAAATATCAGCAACAATAATTATATGTTAATACCTAATTTGACATTTTGCTGGCTGATCCCATGTTTTTCTGCTCCCTTGCACCCCAAGGGAGGGGAATGCCAAAGGGCCTCTGAGCACCCCTTACTCCCATAGGTAGCAGATTCAGGAAGTTGGAGGGGAGAGAATTAGACATTTCTTAAGCATTTTTCCATAAGTGCATCGCTATGTCCATTCTGTTATAAAGTTTTGTGTCCTCCCAGGGGGAGAAAAACAGCCAACTGTATGACCATGGGGAAGTGATGTGCCCTCTCTGAGTCTCAGTTTACCCATCTGTAAATTGATTCTCTGATCCCCAAAAACCCTTCTCACTTTAACATTCCATGACGCCACTAAGGCTAAGTCAGTCAAGTGTGGAGGTGGGAGTTGGGGGAGAGGTATGGACCTACCGGGTCGACTGGGCACATCCCAGTTGTCTGTGAAGTCAGAAGGTTGCCAGGGTCGTGGTCTTCAGTCTCAGAGTCCATGAGAGTACCCAGAATGGCTGTACGCACTGCACTGGGAGAAGGGCAGAGGGAGGACTATCCCAGAGAGCGCCTGCTCTGGTCATGTGATGGCCAGGTAACACCTTCAGTTGTTACATGGGGATAGGATCAGGGCAAAGAAAAAGAAGTACTGCAGGAGGACACCCATGCACCCTAGAGCCATTTTTCTCACTGCAGCCCAATGTTACAGAATTGCCAGGTATGAATTGGATTAGGTACTGCAATGTTTTATCAGACCAGACGTCCTATCATATAAATCCCCTCAATATCAACCATTACAGGCTGAGTGAAATTGCTAGAAAACCCCTGCCCTCTCTGCCTGAGCTCTCATATTCATTGAGGTCATCTGTAAATTGAAAAAATATCCTTTTCAATACCCAGAGGCTCCTTTCTATGCCTCTTTTTTCTTTTTCTCTCTCTCCCTTTCCCCGCAGACATGTTTTTCTGTAAATATTGCAGCTAAGCTCTGAATCACAGATCAAAGCATTTCTTCTTCATTCATCTTTTGAGGCCAAATTGCCATTTATAATGTCTGTGGTTTTCACTAATCTGTTTCCATGTCACCTCACTTTAAATCAACAGAAAGCAGCTCACAATAACACACTGAAGCTGCCCCACGGAAGCAGAGAGTGTAATTTGAGCACAGCATTATTGAGTCTCAGTACCCACAGGTAGAACCGTCTGGGGCTTTTATTATACCTCACATTAATCTCGGTAAACAACTTGTTTTGATGAAAGCTGAAAGCCAGATGAAACAACGAAAATTCACGGTTATCAGAAAGCAAAACGTGATCCCGTTCTCCTCCCACCCCTTCCTGTACCTGCCAGTGACATCTAAGGCTTTGTCAATTTGGACCCAATAAAGGGAAGGCGGAAGTCAGGCTGTTTGCCACCGAGAACATGCCGATACGCAGTTCCAGAGCCTTTTGAGAACTGGACATGTGCAGAGTGGGTCAGGGTCTAGAGCCAGGGAGGAGTCCTGGAGAGCTGTAGGGTTTTTTTGTGTGTGTTTCTCCTTGGAAGAAAACATTCCTGAAGGCAATTATTATGCCTTGTCATTTAACCCTAAGTGCTTGTCTCCTGGGAACAGGGCTGACAGTAATTGTGTTCATCCTCAGCTTTTTGGGTGAAACATGGTTCCTTAGAGACTCCAGGGTCTAATGAGAGTGTGACAGACCAAGAACACATGCTCTAACAGAGAACACTTGCATGGATAAGCTGAGGTTAAGCACACCACTGAATAAAAACCGTATTGCTAAGCACATGAGTTTTTCACAAATACTGGATGAAAATGACCATATGAATAATCTTTATTCTTGATGAATTTCTCTAGGAGACTTTAAAAGGAGCTTAGTTGTCACTTAGGCCAAGCAATGGAAGGCTGATGATTTAGCATCTCCAAGTCCTGGAGTGCCTCAGGGTTTAATTTCAGACCCAACTCCCTCCAGGCTACTAGAATCTGCCCTACTTTCCCAGAGACAGGAGCCAGTAAGGATTTTGTTTGATCTTCTCCTGGGAAATGTACTAACCATAGGAAAGTGGGGAGAGGGGAGGGAGTGGCAAGTGTATAGGGAGATGGGGGACAGGGAGAATTTGGTTAAAATAATTGGTTCAGTCTTCCCTGGGAAGGAGATGCACCACCATAACACTTATGTGCTTCACTTTACAATGCAATTTCAGATTTAAATGTCCTATATAATGTAAACAGGGTAGGGGACATTATTTTCATTTTATAGATGAGGAAATCGAATCTCTGAGAGATTAAGGTAATTAATTGCCCATGATTACACAGCTAGCAAAGGGCCCAGGAAAATCTCCAAAGCTAGTGTTTCTTTTTTACTCAAGTCTGTTCATGGAGATCAACAAGGCTAAGGTTATACCCATCACTGAATAAGCACAGTACTTACATCCAGGTAATGCAGGTCATCCAAACCTCACTGTAATGAGCAAAGTAGATGTTATCATCTCCATTTTACAGATGGGTAAACTGAATTTAGGAGTGTTTAGACCTCCTTCCTAATGTCACACAGCTAGTAAGTGGCAGAGCTTGAATTTGGACCCAAGTCTTCTGATCCTAAGTCTAGTACTCTTTCTATGTTACCTTGCTGGGTACTGAAAAGTCAATCTGGAAATAAAGAAAAAAATACCTTTGTTATCCTGAATGATCTGGATCAATTGTCTACAATAGGAAACTGAGAAAAAGTTAAGAGTTTACTTTTCTACAGAGTTATAAGATTGTAATGAAGAATCTTTTGCCCTAATTACATGCAGCATAATTGTGTCCCTTCCTACTGAGGACAAAGGTTACTTTATGGATGTGATATGTAAAGTAGTTAGGGGATGATGATTTTGTAATGAACTGGAAGTGGCTGGTAGGGTCAGACAATAAGCGAACGAGGAAGGGCAAGGTGGGAGGGGTATGGTGCACTCAGAGGTCTGATATAGTTAAAAAAGAAAAAAGGTTTTGAGAGAAGGCTGGCTAAAAGCAAGGATTGGAGACATACTAAGTGGAAAAAGCATAGCAGTTTGTAGATAGCTTTCCTAGAAGGTGAGATCTAAAGCAGAGAGTGGTTTTGAGAATCTAATGAAAGCAAGGTCTCTCTCTGTCTAAATAACTTCATAGGCCACACACTACTGTTTTCCTGACATGATGCTTGGGTTAAGCACCCTTGGCCTAGAGGGAAGACAAAAGAGGGCTTAAGGAATTATTTATTAAACTCAGCCTGTCAGTAAGGCATCGGGAATTCGGACTTGTTTAGGGGTAGATGGAATGGAATCCAGGGAAGCAAGGAACACTTATGGGGTCTATAGTCTGGGTCTGGAAGGGAGATTTGCATGTGGAGCTCACTCAGAAAGAACCTGAAGCCCCAAAAGCCAAAGCTAAGCCAAGGCATGTTACATCCATAAAGCAGCCAGCCAGCTTATGCTGAAGTAGGCTAGGCCAGGAGCTAGTCTGCTGAGTGGATCTGTGCCAGGCAGGAGTTGGTGACTAACCTGGGGACAATATTTATAATTTACTTATCAGTAAATATCATGTACCCTGAAATGCTTCATATCATAGTCAAGCAGATTTTCTTTTAATGGCTTTCTGAGAGCATTTTGCTTATGGATTCACAGCAGAGTGAGGAACAGGGAGGGGGAGGGTGCCAAGCTACCACACCAACACAACACCTCCACAGAGAGAAGCAGATTGTGCCAGCAGTCAGGAGCAGAGTTGAGGCTGATGGTGTGATTGGTGATTTGGTCCCCAAAGTCCAAAGTTGCCTTGATGAGGGTGGTCCTGTTCAGTGTCATCTAGGGAAAATTATTGGGGTGTTATATTTTAATTTTATATTTGTCAGCTGGAATTTATAGCAAACCAGAGGTTATGACTTTGCATCAGTTTAAAAGTTAGAAACATTCTGCTCTTTAAAATTTGGGATGTTTCTCAGAAAGGTCTGTCCACCTGGTCCAGCAAAGGTAAGGGGGTCAGGGAAGTAGGTGTCTTAATTCTGAAGTAGGACTAACTTCAGCAGGAAATAAGAATGGAACTGGCTGGATTATCTTACATTCTTTTCTCTAAAGTAAAAAAAGGGTGCTCGAGAAATTACTTATTCTCCCCTGTGCTATATTATAGAGAATATAACTGACAGATTGATTTAGACAGAGAAAAGATATAAACAAAAGCTACTCAGTCAGAACCTCTTCTGCAGAAGCTGGGATCAGATCACATAGTCAAGATTTGTTCAATGGCACTTAACATTCACTAAACACCAATCAAACTCCCCACTTTGATCAGGCACTGTGCTTGGTGCATGAGGTGGGGGATGAACAGTTTTTTCCTGGTGCAGAGACAAACTTGTTAACTGCTAGCATGAAGCAGAATCAAATAAAAAGAAATAATGGGTTTGGGGAATAAAACTGGAGTTACAGTTAATTCTCACCCATCACAATCTGAGACTGTCTAATCTGGTAGTGATTTCATGTGAGTAAATTTGGGATCTTTCCTCTAGGCAAGAAGAGAAACACTGAAAGCCAGGAAATGACCCATGGTTTTGGAAAGCCAAGAGAGGACTGATGGGGCTGCCAAAGCTAGAAGGAAGTTAGAGGAGAGGCCCCTATGCTCCCATGGTTTAGACCCTTACAGAGAAGCTTCTTGGCATTCAGGTAGGTCCTGAAGCACAAGGAACATTTGCATGACCAGGGCTCCTCAACCTTGACACTGTTGATGTTTGGGGCTGGTTAATTCTTTGCTGGGGAGGGGGTGCTGCTCTGTGCATTATAGGATGTTTAGCAGCATCCTTGGCTTCTACCCTCTAGATGCCAGTAGCAGCACACTTTACCCCACTTGTGTCAATCAAAAATGTCTCTAGACATTGCCAAATATCCCCTTTGACCACCAAAACATAGCTGGAGGTGAGAGGAAAGTGTGCTTCTGGCAAAAGGATCACTTTGAACACAGGTATGTTGGTAAATGGTGGCCACAGGGTGTAGTCAGGAGAGGGATATAGGGAGAGGAAAGTCTGGAAAAGTAGTTTAGGGCCATGTTGAAAATCTTGCTAATAAATTGGTCTTGATTTTGCAAGTAATTGGGAGAGTATGAGGTTTGGGAGGAGGACAGTGGCAGGAAGAAGAACCTGGCAGGAGTGTAGAGATCAGAACGGAAGAGTAGAGGAGAGAGGGCAGAAAGCTGGAGGTTGTACTTGCCCAGGTGAGAGGTACATGGGGGCTGAACTTAGGATGGAGAGGAGAAAAACATCACTCAGGGAGATCTGAAATTTGGTGACAACCAGAATGTAGTGGGCAAGGGCAAGAGAGGAATCAGATGGGTGAGAGGGAAGGTGACGATGCCCTTGACTTAGATAAGGAGATTTGAAGAGAAGGAGGAGCAGATCTGACATTCAAAAATGGTTTCTTAGATCCTGCTTCTGTCTGTGCCTCCAGGTGGGCATGCAGGAGTCACTCAGTAAATCTTTTTATATGGATTTTGAATTACCAGTTATTGGTTCAGGTGGAACAAGTCACCTGTTCAGTAGGACTGACAAAAGTTAGTAGTATAATAATATAATAGCTACCATTTATTTAGCACTTACTATGTGTCAGGCACTGAGCCAAGATTTTTACATACTATCTCATTTGTCAAACAGTTGAATATTTTTAAACAATTCTATGAGGTACATACTACTTTTATCCCCACCATAGAGATTATTTCATTTCATCATGTATTTATTAGGTGACTGCTATGTTCCAGGCACTGTTTTAGGCATTCAGGATATATCAGTGAATAAAACAGAGGAAAAAAATCCCTGCCATTGTGGAGATTGCATTTTAGTGGAAACTAAAATGAGGATACTGGGACCTGGTGAGATGTGGTACCTGCATGTCCACACAGCTAGTGTGTGCTGGGCAAGATGTGAGCAGCAATGTGCCTGCTGTGGTAGGCTGTGGTCAGGCCCACGAAAACTCCCATGTGGACACAAATGGGAAACTCCCTTGCAAGGCAGGCACAAAAGAGGAGATGCTGCCCAGTGCTGGCACATAAAAACTCTAAAACCCAGAACCTGGACATGAGGACAGGTGGTATGGCTTCCTGGGTGACAGAATTATTGAATTATCTGGAGTTCATGTAGTTTCTGGGTGCTTCCATGACCGGAGATATATCGGCAAGGTACTCACAGTTCTGTGCATCTCTAATCAGCCAGTTGTCTCATTCCTGGTTAATTGCATGACCTCAAATTTCATTCAAGAGTCCATAAGAAATAAGGGGGTCAGTGGAGAGCTATGTTCATCCACCTTTAACCTTACCTAGTTTAGATATTTTGCACTACTTATTAGCTACCCTGGGAGTAAACCAAAATAGTGTCAACTGTAAACTAAATCCATCATTCTTGCCCATTCGTGACCCCATACCAGACGCAGTGCTCTGGTCTAGCTTACCTGTTTAAGGTTTTCAGTGCTTCCACATGGACCAGGGGCAGTGGCCTCATCACTACAACTGATCATATCCCTCCCCTAAGTCAGCTGAGAAGGACAGGGCTGCTTTTTACATATTTGGGTGGAAGCTTTGTTTTTTTCTTAAGAAGAACAGGGATAGAAGAGTTTTGTGTCTCACTCTCCTCTTGAGAAGGAGGAATAACCACTTTGCACTGTGCAGGCCTCAGGGCCTGTGGTCTGAGAGTTTCATTTGGGATATAAAACATTCCCAATCAGCTTTTTCGAGAGCCATGAAAGTCCACACTGGTTGATGGTGTCCACTGCCCAAACACTGGGGAGAAAAAGCCAACATGATTTGACACAGAATTCACAAGACCTGGCTTTGGAGCCCTGTTCATTTACATTAGTCAGGAGGCTTTTGGCCATCGTACATATAAAACCACAACTGAACAATAATACAAGTGTTTGCTCACACAATAAGAAGGCTGGAGTGGGCGACAGCTATAGTATGACCAAAGCTTAACACCATCATCAAAGACCTAGGTTGTTTCCTTCTTTCCATCCTGCCACCGTGATGTTGACTTCATCTTCAGCCTGGTTATAAAACATCTACTGCACTCCCAGCCATCACTGCTAGGCCAGTCATGACCAAAGGAAGAAGAAAAATTTTCCTTTTCTTCTTTAGAAACAAGAAAACTTTCCCAGAAGCCTCCTAGCAGATTTCACCCTCAACATTGAATCGGCCAGAATTAGGTCACATGACCATTCCTGAACAAAGCCTTGCCAAAAGTAATGGTGCTACCAAGGTTGGCTTACAGACAAATCAGAGTCACCATCCGGAGCTGGGATTGACATCACCTTTCCCTGAAGTACATGGCTGTGTGAAGGCAAGTGGATACCTCAACCAAATCTCATGTCTGGAAGGAATAAGAAAGGTGGTCAATGGATCATGGATAGGCACCCAAGAGTGTTTGCCTCGACAGCACACCATGAAGCTCCCACGAGTTCAGTGCTACCCATACCACCAGAGAAGGGAAGCAACCCATCCCTGTATCTTCCCTTTCTCAGCCCTACTCTAAGGGTCTCACATCTGATGCATTTGGATTGTGCCAGCTGGAGGCTTGGGTTTTTGTTTTGTTGTTGTTCTGTTTCGTTTTAAGGGCTAGTTATAATCTTACTTTGTACTTAGGAAGGGACTTTCTTCCAACACGCCTGAGGCACTTTTACATACTCAGTGACCTCTGCCCAGAAGATTACTATCGTCCATTTATGGAGGTGGTGTGAGAGTCACGAGGCAGCCCAAAGGCCCAATCTGGAGGCAGAGCACATCCTCCTCCAGGTTCTCAAATAGGAATGACAAACTGGGAGGATCCAGACTCTGTCCACGGGAGAGTCTCTGGGTGCAGAGGTATGGCCTATTAACAAAGGCTTCCTTTGTGCTGACTGGAGTTTCTGGAAAAAGTTAGCTCTCCAGCAATCTTGGAGAGGTGCTCAGTGATTACATAGAAGCAGAATGGACTTGAAAGGCTGAAATCAGTATTTGTCTATCTTGGCTCATTCTGGTTCATTCCCTTGCCTTTGGGCAAAATCATAGTGAGGCCATTGGGATTCTTTCAAGAAACATTCAGTCCCTTCTCTATGCTGGCCACCATGCTTGGCATTGGAAATAGAGCCATAAACAAGACACAGTTCCTAACCTCACAGACTGCGGGGGAGAAAGCTTGAAGAATAGGCAATTACAATGCAGTGGGATAAGTGCTTTGGTCCTCTTCTGCTGGGTGCAGGGCTTCCAGGAAAAGCTGCTGTTTAAGCTGAGATTTAAGGGACAGGGAAAAATAAAATATTGTCTGTTTCCAAGAAAAACCATGTCTCAATTGAGGTTTCTCAAAGTTTGAGGAGCACTAATTCTATAGAATATTAATTTAAATCATTTGGGGAAAAAAGCATAGATGGTCAGATAGATTTGGGACACAGAAGTGTAAGCAATCTGCAGGACTTTGCAGAGCTTTCGATATATGTATTAATGATAACCACGAATCTCTATAAGAGAGACGTGTCGTGTATATTTCCCCATCATATTTGACCACAGGATCCTTTTGTCCTTTTCCTCCCATCTCTCCCAGATGAGTGATTTTTAACGTTGAGGATTACAGTGTTGTAGCTGAATTGAGACTGAGGGTAGAGGCAACAGCGGGTCGGAGGAAGCATCATAGTTCTGCTCTCAGAAGTACTGGGGCCAGCTTTTCATATAATAGCTATGTTTACTTTATGGGCCTATTTACATTCTATAGTGGGCACTATAGTCTCCCCAAACAAGTAGACTCAGTCGATTGCAGCAAAAATATTCTTCTTGCAGTGAATGTGTTAGCAATGGACATGTGGCCCCATTTTCTGGCCAGTGGGATGAGAGGAGAAATATACTAAGCTTATGGGGAAGGTTTCCTGCTCTAAGAAAGAGAAATAGGAGGAGGCAGCTGCTCTTCTTCCTCTAGGTGTTCTTCTCTCTAAATGTGGTGGCCAGAATTATAGAGCCATCTTGCCAATAACCTGAGGATAAAACCAATATGTAGGTGGCAGAGTAGAGACTAAAGCAAACTAGGTCTTTGATGACAATGTTGAGCTTCTGATTATCCACACCTAGAGCCTCTCCTATCTATTGACTTAACTTTGACTTCTTGTTATGTGATAATGCATTTCCTTATCTTTTAACTATTTCCAGTAAAGACTTTCTGTTATGTGCAGTTAGAAGCATCCTGGCTAATGGACTTTCTTATTTTGATCTTCTCACATGATTTTCCCACTGGCATATTTAGTCATTTTTTTAATCAAGCTTGTGACTTGGATTCTCAGAGCAGAGGTAGAGTTGTCCTGGACTCAAGCATCTGAGGCAGCAGGTGGTACATTAGTAATGCACCAATGCAGGACCAAGACTCATCTGGTTTAGGCAAATGGGGATGATTATGGGCTGACATTCCAGTGGGGCTGGTTAATGCGTGTACTTGAAGAGCTGGGGGTGGCCCTGCTAAAGACACCAATCAGGCAGCTGGAACTCAGGAGTCAGGGCACAGGAAGAGGAGAAGGAGGTCACTCTGAAAACTGCTCTGAAAAAGGCCTGAACACTCCTACAAGGTTGGCATGTAGCCAGCCCCCGCCCCCTGCCATCCTCCTTCTACAGTCACCTGGGTGATGTGGGCAGAAATTCGCTGCTTCAATAGCTCTCTCCCTACTTCCCTTCCCTTTGACTTCAGTAACATCTTTTGCCTTTTAGTGTTTAGTGGCTTCTTTCCCTTGGTATCACTTTTTTTAATGGTTGAAATTTATTTTTATATATATTCCATGAAACGTCTCCCTTTTCTTTTTGGTTTTTTTTAGAGACAGGGTCTCGCTGTGTCACTCAGGCTGGAGTACAGTGGTGCGATCGTAGCTCACTGTAACTTTGAATTCCGGAGTTCAACTGATCCTCCCACCTCAGTCTCCTGAGTAGTTGGGACTACAGGTGTGCACCACCACGCCCAGGTAATTTTTAATTTTTTTGTAGGCATGGGGTCTGGCTCTGTTGCCCTGGCTGGCCTGGAATTCCTGGCCTCAAGTGATCCTACTGCCTTGGCCTCCTTTAGTGCTGGGATTATGGGTGTGAGCCACCGTACCTGACCAAAATGTCTTTTTTTGAGTAAAGATCTGTTGACATGATTTTTTAGCAATTGTGTCCACTAATTTTTCTTAAACCATCTTAACTCTTTTTAAGAGTATAGTTTAGTAGTGTTAAGTTTATTCGCATTGTTGTGAAACAGATCTGCAGAACTTTAAAATCTTGTGTGGTGGTTTATCTTGACTGGGCCATGGGGGGCTATGGGGGGCCATGGGGTGCCTATATTTAAACACTTTTTGGGGGAGTGAGGGTGTTTCCAGATGAGATTAGCATTTGAATCCATGGACTTAGTGAAGTGGATTGCCTTCACCAGTGTGAATGGGCATCATCCAAACCACTGAGGGCATGAATAGAACAAAAAGTGGAAGAAGGGAGGGTTCATCTCCTTCCTGCCCGTTTGCTTGAGCTGAGACATCAGTCTTTTCCTGCCCTTGGACTGGGATTTCTACCATCAGCTCCCCTGGTTCTCAGGCCTTCAGACTAAGACAAGAATGGCACCACTGACTTTCCTGGATCTCCATTTTGTAGATGACAAATTATGGGTATTATGTGTGAAAATATATATATAGATGTATTATTGGTTCTGTTTCTCTGGAGAACCCTGACTCATACATCTTGCAAAATTGAAACTCTGTACCCATTAAACAACAACTCTCCCTTTCCCCACCTCCCCCCCAGCCCCTAGTAACCACCATTCTACCTTCTGTTTCTATGAATTTGACTACTTTAGATACCTTATATAAATAGAATTGTATAGTATTTATCTTTATATGACTACCTTATTTCACTTAGCATAATGTCCTCAATATAGCACGTGACAGGATTTTCTTCCTTTTTTAAGATTGAATAATATTCCGTTGTGTGTATATACCACATTTTGTATATCTATTCTTCCATCCTTTCACCTCTTGGCCATCACTTTTACCTACTGAGATTAGCAGTATGTTTGGGTTTCTAATTCTGTTGCCTATGTATCATTTTAACCAGATTTTTCTAGTGAAGCTCAGGCAAGAGAATGCCTGAGAGGTACCTCATTCTCCGAAAGATGATCTTGCTAATAAATTTTTTAAAAAATTTAATTTGGAAAAAACTCAAAAAACAATTCATATGTGCTTTATATATAGCCAAACAGAAATATATAAAGTAAAAGGTGAATGTCTTTCCTTTAATGTAACTACTCCATCTCAATTCTACTCTTTGGCCATAATCCCAGCTGAAATGTAAGCTAATTTAAAAATTCATTTTCTTAGGTATTAGAAGCTCAGTATAAAAAATTTGAAAAACAGCAATAAAAGCTACCACTTAATGAGGTCATATTGTGTACCGGGCCTTCTACCACTCACGTTAAAGATATTCTTTTTAATCTGAACAACTCTTTGAAGCAGACATTTGTAGTATTCAGGTAAGTTACAGATTGGTGAGAAAACATGTGCCTAACACCACCATTGTGCATGCCTCTAACGTCGGTCCTGATTTATTCACAAAGGATAGAAAACTGGTTCAAAGTGAAATGACCCCCGGCACCCTCAGAGCAGAGCAGAGCACAGCACAGCAGGTGCAGCCCACCTTGGTGGGCTTTTCCTTTGCCCTCATGTTTTCCGTGGGCTGCTCAGCTGCCAGTGGTACTCTCTGCATGGGTAAGGGGTCCCGTCAGAGTTCAGAAAACAGCTAAATTCTTGCCTTACTGTTGCCCTTTTATACTTGGGCTTACAACATCATCCTAGAAAAACCTAAACTAATCTTTGTATTTCTAGTAAAGAGGATGTTTACAAACATTGAGCTCTCTTGGTTCTTGAGCCAAAATGCCTAACGAAGGCCATAGAACAAGCCCTGTTTTCTAGGGCTCTGAAAAGTCCATTTCCCTACCGTCCACTCCCAGGAGCTGATTCAACCCTCTTTTACCTATGTGATTCTGATGCAGATTTTGAGCTGATGGCAAATCCATTTCTCTATAGTTTATGTATTTATTTTTGGTTTTTTAAATCTGTGGTTTAGAGATGAAGAAACTGACTCAGAGAGATTAAGTCTTTTGCCCAAAGTCTGACATCTAATAAGAAAGAGTCAGGTATAGAATCAAAGTAGCTGTCAGCTAATGTGGACAGAATACAGAGGGGTTTTGGCAAAGTTCCTTATCATTTTTGAGTTTCACTTTTCACATCTAAAACCGGGATAGTAGTAACTACAAGGATTGTCGTAAGGATTAGAAATAATATATGTAAAGCACTTAATGCCTGGCTCTTGGTGGGTGGTCCATAACTGGTAGTGATTATGATTGTGTTGCCTGACTCCAAAACCTTTGAGTTTTCCTTGGAACAACAATACCCTTCCTGCAGAAATGTTAAAAAAAAAAAAGTAAATAAAACCATCAAATTGCCCATAGTTGCAATTGAAAAGCATCACCATTTGATCTTACCCATCCTTCATTTCTTTCTTCTTGCTTTCTATGAAGTATTTTCCTGATAGTTGTAATCACATTGTATATACAACTGGTTTACTATTTCCTTTTCACTTTCCGTCTCATGCTAGGATGAACTTTAATGTCTACTTTCCTACTGTTGGTTTTTGTGGGAAGCCACTGCCCCAGAGATTAGAAGCCTACACAGCAACCAGCCCTTTGGGAAGCACAGGCCTCTCCTGGGTGGTGAGTGGAGCTTCCTAAATGCTTCTGCGTTCGTTCATGACTTTAAGCTGCTTTTTCAGAGCTGGAACCACTCCTTGGCACGTTGGTACCTTGATCTTCACCATGACTTTGTACTCAAAGTTTGAGAGCAGACACTTCCTCTTCTGCTTCCAGTTTTTCCTTCCTTCATGCTCCTGTCTCACTCTGATCACCAGGGCCCCAGATTCTCCAGTCTCCAGCCTTTTCCTCATTTGCTGCCTACACCGTCTGACCCTTGGCTAAGCTCTTTCAACACTGCACTTGCCACCACGTTGGGATCTTTCACCCCTCACTCCTAGGGATCTCCACTGCACTCTGCTTCAGCTCCCAAACTGCTAAGCATCCCTGAAGCAAGCCTTGCAGTTGTACAAACCGAGGCTATTAACAGATTCACACTAACTTTAGCTGGGCTCTTACTGTTGGGTAATACCTTGGCCCATTTCTTGATGACAACATGCAGCATTTTGCTCACAGTTCCAAATCTTCTCCATTGTCTTATCTTCTCCAACCCTGCCCCAGGCAGGCCAACAAGAGGATTCCTCTTTCACTGGGAAGTTGAAGGCACATGGGGGTGCGTCCTCTACTTTGCTTTTCTCTGTCTCAAAATTCCTTTGTACCTTGAGCCTCCCATCCTTCTCTGAGAATAAGACTTCTCTCTGATTTCCAAAGTTCCACTCACCTCTTCTCTTCTTTAAGGCTGTTTTATCAAAATAATTGCTTATCTCTTGAGTATATGTTCAATGCATCTATTTTGACTATTTTTTCAAATATGTACAAGTCTCTCTCATCCTAAAAAAGACACAAAAGCAAAAATAATAATAAATCATTATTTTATTTAACTCATTATTTAACTCTACTTCCTCCTCAAGTTATGCTCTCTTCCTTCTATCCAAAATTGCTCAATGATTAAGCTCTCCCTACTCCTTCCTTTTATCTTGACTTTTGCCTTTACACTCCAAGGTAATTGTTTTCATATTGTTTATTTCTTGAGGTCCTTAGTAAGGATCTCATTCTTGCTAGATCTTATGGCTTTTTTCTTTCTTAACCATCTTTATTCAATTCAATAGATCTCTGTTGAGCCCCTTGCTCCCCACTGGGCAGCACAGCCACTCCTAGAGAGACAGACCCAAGCCCAGCGCTCCAGAATCTCTGTAGCAGGTGGCCTTATGCATCAGCTCTTCCCTTCTCTTCCTGATGCCATGACTGCGTTCTCCTCTTTCTTTTCTTATGCCCATGGAAAGATCTTTTTCTGTATTCTTTACTGATATTCTTTGTCCTGTCCTGGAAATGGAAGCATTTGTCAAAGTTTAGTCCTTGGTCCTTTTCTCTTTTCATACACCCGCTCTTTCAGCATTTGCCTTTAATTGTCACCTCTGTTTCACTAGCCCTGATTCCCCTCCTGCCAATTTGCTCTTTCATTTTGGATTGAAATTGTTATAGCTTGCTAGATATTCCAACAAAGATATTTTGCAGGCACCTCCCACTCAAAATGTCCAAAACTGAGCTCATTTTTTCCTCACCTCTTAAGCATTTCCCCCAGTACATGGACTGCCTCTGAGAACTTCCTGCACCCCAGAATGGGTGTGAACTACAGGATCCTGCACCCTTGGTTGTAGCTAATTGAACCCAGTCTCCCAAGGATATGGAATTGTGGCCAGGCAATTCCTGCCACAATTCACTGTGATTGAACTGGGAAGGAGGATAAACTCAGAGGTGAAGCTGCCACCATGGGACAGCCACCTTCAGTCATGTGCATGGAGATGCAGAAAAAGCTGGTTCGTGAAAAGAGGCATGAAAGCAGCAAATAGAGGCAGGATAGGAGACTGTGGAGACTGGGGATAACAGTATTGCCAAGACTTATGTGGCCTCTGATGTCTTGCCAATTCCTGATTCTGGTTCCCTGTGAGGTTCAGCTATACTTTCTGCCCTTATGTTTTGGGAGATAATCCTATATTTTTTATAATAAATTCTTCCTTTTTATTTAAGTCAGCTTAAGTGGGCTTCAGATGAAAGAGCTTTGACTGTAACACCCTGAAGCCCAGACAGACCTTTGTCATTGCATTCAGATTTCCCATAAGAAGAACCCAGCTGGGCGCAGTGGCCCATGCCTGTAATACTAGCACTTTGGGAGACTTAGGCAGGAGGATCACTTGAGGCAGGTAGTTCGAGACCAGCCTGAACAAGAACAAGAGCAAGACCCCATATCTACAAAAAATAGAAAAATCAGCTGGGTGTGGTGCACACACCTGTAGTCCCAGCTACTCGGGAGGCTGAGGCAGGAGGATTGTTTGAGCCCAGGAGTTGGAGGTTGCAGTGAGCTATGATGATGCCACTGTGCTCTAGTCTAGGTGACAGAGTGATACTCTGTCTCAAAAAAAGAAAAAAAAAAAAGAAGAAGAACTTTCTTTTTTCAGTGTCCAGGCTGAAAACCCCCATATTATATTTGGCATTTTTCTTACCTCATCCCACCACCCCATTATAATTACATTACCTAACATGCCCAGTGGAATTGATCTTCCCTATTGCTCTTGAGAAAAAAATGCTCTTGAATTTGTCACTTCTTTCCATTCCTCCCGTCACCTCTAGATCACTGCCTCTTAATGAGACAATTAATAGCCTCTGTACTGATTTTTCCTGCTTCTGGTTATTTCCTCCTCCAATGCATCAAAGATCTTCAAAGCTTATTCTTTATATACTGAATTAATACCATTCTTCTCACCTGAAATTTCAGGTCTTCTATGGCAAGGTGCATGCTATCGTCGGAATGTGTCCTACAAAATTCATGTGTTGAAACTTAATGGCCAATGTGATAGTATTAAGAGGTAGGGCTTTTAGGAGGTGATTAAGTCATGAAGATGAAGCCCTCACGGATGGGATTAGGGCCCTTATAAAAGGGCTTGAGGGAGTAGGTTTTTTCTCTTTGGCTTTTCCACCATGTAAAGACATAGCATTCAATGAACCCACCGTCTTGTAATGATAGATCAGCGCCTTCACCAGACACTGAACCTGCCGGCACCTCGATCTTGGATTTCCCAGCCTCCAGAACTGTAAGGAAATAAATTTCTGTTCTTTATAAATTACCCAGACTAAGGTATCTTGTTATAGCAGCACAGACGGAGTGAGATAGTACTTACCTTTGCATTCTTATCTTAGCCTTTCCACCCTTGGAGGTCAACCTGTACCAACCACATCATCAGATCTCCTGTGTGCTTTGGTTCCTGTTTGAGTTCAGCCAATTGGGAGCTCTGGCAGGAGACCAGAGGGAGGGAAGAGGGTACAGCCAGGGTGTTTATCACCCCAGTTCGCTCCATTCAGGGTTACTTCAGGGTGGCTGTATCCCTAGGCCAAAGGTCATTGCTTATCTTAAGATGGTCTCTACATGACTTTTTGCCTTTCCAGATTCTGGTAGTCTCTCTCTCTCCTCACCCCCTCAGGCTGTGCTTCACTGAGTGCCCTACTGTTGCTAGCCATGGGTTCCTGCACCCTCCATTGTGTGTCCCCACTCCCTGCCCACAACACTGTAAATAGTCCTTTAAAAATAAACACCCCTGGAATTGTCCTGAATTGAATGGACCATTTCTTCCTATTGGGGCCTTGACTGATAGAGGGCACAATGATAATAGTAGCTACCTCATACTCTTATCTTGAGAATTAAATGTTTTAATCTATGCTTTGTGTTAAAACAGTGCCTGGCACATACTAAGCTCTTAGTAAATGTTAATTGTTATTAGTATTGTCTCCCATCACTTCTCATTTTGTCCTCTACTCCCTGTACTTCTCACTACCCTGCCGTAAAGATGCCATTTTGGCTGCCAGGAGACCACCCCCCTTATTCTGCTCATCTTTCATATTCCACTTGAATACCTTCCTTACTGGCAAGCTTTCTCCCCAGCCAGTTAACATTGTGTCTTCTGGGTCCCCTTCCCAGAAAGCACTCTTGCTGAGTGCTTTCTACATTCTGTTTCTTCTGAGATTTATGTGTGTCTATATGTCTCATTTCTTCCGCTACACTGTTAGCTCTTTTAAGGCACAGATTCAATCCTATTGATTTTTTCTCCTCTGTCGATACTTTGCCCTTAATCAATCAAAGAAAATTTACTACTAGCACCCACAATCCATTCTTCCCATAGCAGCCAGAATGGACTTTTAAAAACATAATCAAGATCATGCTGCTTCCCTGCTTAAATCCTCCAATGGCTTTCTTCTGCACTTGGAATAAAACCCACCCCTCCCACCAGTGTTTACAAAGTCAAGTGACTGCCTCATCGACCCATCAGGATGCCTTGAACACACTGAGCTTATTCTGCTTTAGGGCCTTTGACTTTGTCCCCTCTGCCTGGAGTGATATTCTTTCAGTTCTCCGCAGGACTGGCTCCTACCTGCCACCAAGATCTCAGCTTTTATGTCACCTCTTCTGAGAGGTCTTGTGACTTCTCCATCTATTCTAGAGTGACCATTAAGTCACTCCCCATTTCATCACCTTATTGATATTTTCTACATAGCACTTCTGCTTATTTTTCTTGAAGTAGCTTTATTGAGGTATACTTTACATACCATAAGATTCATTCATTTAAACTATACAAGTCAATGGATTTTAGTATATTTACAGAGTTGTGCCACCATCACAATAATCTAATTTTAGAACATTTTCATCACCCAAAAAGAAACCTTATATCCATTAGCAATAGGATAGTTTCTCCCCACCCCTGTTTCACCCTCCAGCCTCTGGAAACCACTAGTCTACTTTCTGCCTCTATAGATTTGCCTATTCTGGATCTTTCACATACATAGAACTATACGAACTATACAATGTGTGATCTTTTGTGACTGGCTTCTGTCACTTGGCGTATTTTCGAGGTTCACCCACATTGTAGCATGAATCAGTACTCATTTCTTTTTATGGCCAAATACTGTTCCATTGTACAGATATACCAAATCTTATGCACCTTTTCATTAGTGACAGTCATTGGGTTGTTTCTGATTTGTTTTGGTTGTTTTTCTGTTTCCCCCACCCTGTGAAAGAAGATCATGCTGCTTCCCTCTTAAATTCTCCAATGGCTTTCTTCTGCACTTGGAATAAAACCCACCCCTCCCACCGGTGTTTACAAAGTCAAGTGACTGACTCATCAACCCATCTAGATGCCTTGACTGCACTGAGCTTGTTCTGTTTCAGGGCCTTTGACTTTATGCCTTGTCCACATCCATCTCATTTGTTGCTAATAAAACACGAACACTGTCATGCCCACACATTTGTGTTATGTCTCTGGGACATGAGTAAAGACATCAGGAGTTGGAGCATTCCACAGGGAGTGGAGCAAACTTCTACTCCCAGGGCCTAGTACAGAGTCCTGCACAGAATAGGTCCACAAACAGTGTTCTCTGGTGAGAGGCTATTGCACTGCAGCAGACAGTGGGCAGCGTGGCTCTGCTGTCTGTCTGCCCATGAGCTTTCCCTGCTGCCCCTGGTGACAGGCTGTCCTCCCCCCAGCCCACTCTCTCCAGGGGCCTGTCAGACTTGAGCTGCTGGTGCCCACGTTCCCTGCCACAGAGGGAAAGCGGGTCTCAGGCAGACAGAAGGAGGCCACCGTGCAAGGAGAAGAGGAGACAAGACACAGAAGGTGGTCAAAGAGAGCACCACGTCCCAGGCTCCCGGAAGCCTTAGATCCCATGGCCTTTCCTGTGACTCTGGGCTTCTCCAGGATCTTTCCAGGTAAAGGAGTCAATAAACTCCTTTGTTCCTTTGGCCAGCTTGGCTTGGCTTCCTGTACTTGCCATAGAGAGAGTTCTGATGAATACAAATTGGCCCCTACTCACCTAACTGGTCTGGTTACAGTAACAAGTAGGATTTGTCCAGGGTTTCTCAGATAAGAAAGTATTTTCACATTCATTATTTCATTCTACCCTTTTAATGCAGGAAAGTATCACAAACCTAACTTTAAACATAAGGAAACAAAAGATCAGAGATGCTGAGTGACATGCTTAAAGTTCACACAGCTTAAAAGTTGCAGAGCTAGGTCTTGAAACCAGGGCCTCTGGCTGCCAGTTCTTGGCCTACTGAGCCACAACCCCTACACTGGCCTGGAGAGGAGCAGGTGACATTTGCTCCTGGGTGCTTTGGTTGTGCATCAGGTGCCTAGCACAGAGCCCAAAGTGTTTGCTGAACCAATGATTGCATTAATTTAACCAGGATAGCAGCCAAAACAGGAAGATTCCTACAGGTGTCTTGGATTCAGTGCCAGGGTTCTAAGAATCTGAAGCAGAATAGAAAGGAACCTGCTAGTTACAAAGTGAATATCAAACACTCAGCACTTAACAGGGGCCAGATGCAAAGAGAACAAAGGGCCACCTTCTCCTCCTTCCTCTACTCTTTTCCCACTTTTCCTGCAGCCCCCTACTCAAATGTCTTTTCGTTATAGGTTGGTCCAAACTGAGAAAAACAGCAGAGCTTTGTCAAGAACCTTTCCTGGGTTCTGAATGATACCCGAGTAAGGCTTCCTAGAGATGTGCCTCAATGTCAGAGCACAGGAGAGAATCTGACCTTAGAGTTTCTGTCCTCATCTCTTGTACACTCCTTACTCCCTGATCCTGCCACATACTCCAGGCCTGCCCTTTCTTTAATATTCCTTTCTCTCATCTAACCACTGCCTTACAGTCATGTTAATTTGTCCAACATACCCCTAAACTGGCCATGTTTTTCCCTCTGCCTCTTTTTCCTTAGCCTGGTAAACTCTTATTCATCCTTCAAAGCCCGATTCATATGTCCCCCTGAGATTGTGCCCCAGGGATTCTCCCTCATCTGAGCTTCCATAGCACTTTATTAACATCACACTGCAGCACTTTTCAAGCTGTATCATAGCAGTTGCTGTGTTTTATCCTCAGACAACAGTTCCTGGGAAGCCTGGCTATGTCCTGTGCAGCTTTGTCTCCCAGCCCCTGACCCAACATCTTCACGATCATAGTGCTGAGTACATGAAACTCCATGACTTAAGCTGCCCTCTCCTGGGATGAAGGCCTGAGACTGGTAGAATAGCTGAGTGCATTCAAGAAACATCTCTTGACATTTTCTCTTGAAAATTTCTCTCATGTTATGACTCTGAGTTGTATGACTTGAATAAAATCACTAGGAGCACAATCAGGCAAATAAAAGAGACCCTTTGAGCAGAAATGCTTAGAGAACATCTCTGGTTATGAGTTATTCCTTATAGAAAGTACAGAGAAAAGCACTTTTACATTCCTGTTTTGGCTGCTTCCTTACAGCTGGAATGATGAGGAGTATTATCTTGATTCTCGTTTTATGGCAAATGATATGGAGGAGAGATGTACCCAAGGTGATGGTATTCATTTACTAGAGCTGCTGTAACAAAGTACCACAAAATGGGTAGCTTAAACCTGCGATCCCCAACCCCTGGGCCACAGACCACTACCAGTCCATGGCCTGTTAGGGACCAGGCTGCAGAGCTCACCACCCCTCCCCCAACCTCCATCCATGGAAAAATTGTCTTCCATGAAGCTTAGGAACTGAAGGGGATGCACAGCAGGAGGTGAGTGGCAGGCCAGCGAGTGAAGATTCATCTGTATTTATAGCTGCTCCCCATAGCTTTCATCACTGCCTGAGCTCTGCCTCCCCCTCACTGACACCCTATCTGTGGAAAAATTGTCTTCCATGAACCTGGTCCCGGGTGCCAAGAAGGTTAGGGACCACTGGAAACAACAGAAATGTATTGTCTCACAGTTTTGGAGACTAGAAGTCCAAGATCAAGGTGTCAGCAGGGCTGGCTTATTCTCTGAGGGCTGTAAGGAAGGATCTGTTCCATGCCTCTCCCCAGTCTTTGGCATTCTTTGGCTTGTAGAAGTATCACACCAGTCTCTGCCTTCATGTATACATGGTGTTCACCCTTTGTGTGTGTGTGTGTGTTTCCATCTCCAATTTTCCTCCTTTAGAGGGACACCAGTTGTATTGGATTAGGGCCCACCCTAATAATCTCATTTTACCTTGATTACATCTATAAAGACCCCATCTCCAAATAAGGTCACATCGTTAGGTACTGTGGGTTAGGAATTCAACATATGAATTTGCGGGGGGACACAATTCAATCCATAACAGTGACCCTGTGAATTGCTAGCTGAGCTGAGTTCAGAACCCTGAGTCCTAAAGCCAGCCTGGCAGGAGTAACTGGCGACTGTCAGTGGAATCTGGGCATCTGCCTTGAGTCTGACCCCTAACACCAGAATGGCCTTGTTGTATTACTGGCAAATCTCCGAGGAAGAGATGCTGAGAATGCTCCAGAAGACACAGGCAAATATTCATATAATCTGTCCTGTTCTAGGCCTTTCCAGGGCAAATAAACCTGAAATGGGGGCAAGAGAAACAGAGAGGGCGAAATAATGAGAGAGGCAGAGCGACAGAAAATAAACCTATTTCTAAGTAGAGGCAGATTTTCCACAAAGGTAATGAAGCTTATGCGTTCCTAGCTTTTTCCTTCCTCCTCCCCTAGGCCCCGTATTTAATTTTGTATTCTTTTTTAAAAGAGGCACCCTCCCCCAAATGATAGAAAATCTAGACTTCTTAAAACCTGGATCCGCCCTGCTTCTAAGGAAAATGCTTGGACTGTCCCTGTGGCTGAAATGGGAGACAAGAATTTCCCCTCTCCTTTATATACTTTGGAAGAAAAGATTCACCTGGGCTTGCCATGCCACAGCCTTGCCTAAGTGAAATGCCTCGGCTACCAAGCCCTGCACATAGGTCAGCAGTTCCTCTTCTTGCCCCACCTGCCTCCACCTACATGGAATGGACCTCACTCCCCTTCCCCACTCATGGCAGCTTCAGAGTCTTCCCAGAGTTTGCTGGTCGCTGGGCAGTTATTCCTGAAATGAGAGTGGAACCAGAGCCCAGGACGGATGCCCACTTGAGTGAGGAGTGGCCACGGGAAGTTCTGGAGGAGCTTCCGCTCTGCCCCGCAGCTGTCTGAGGGATGAACTGACATGAGCTGGGTATGGAAAAGGCAGGGTGACAAGCTCATTGCACAGCTGGGCCCCTCCCCTGACAGCAGCTTCCCCTCAGGCAGCAGGGATGCTGGAACTATTAAGGGGGAAATCATCCTTTAGGAAAATACTACTCAGCACATTTAGCAATTTTCTTTGGACTTTGCCAGGCTCTTGTCTAGTTTCTGGGTTTTTCCCTTCCCTAACGTGACTGCAGAGCTGGCCACCTTTGGAACTGCTCTTGGCCAGGCCAGACTTATCATTTTCAGATGATTAACTTGGCAGAGATAGTGGTGTTTAATAGGTAAGGTTGATTGATCAAAATGTCAACTATCTCATTGCTCAAAAATATTTTGTGTGTGTTGTATTTTTTCCCCTGAGCACAGTGTCTATTTGAATTTCTCTCTCTCTTAGATGAGATTTATTTGTACCATTTGGGCAGTATAATTTATGTGTTCCATAATCTACCTCACAACACACATCCCAGGATTTCAAAAGGCCTGGGATAATAGGCCATCAGGATCAGTATATTCACTAGTCTGTCACTTAGGGATTGGTCAGAACTTTTACATGGCACAGCTGACATTATCCTATTCTTCAGAGAACTAAGTGACAGGGCATTACAATGTTAGTCATTACTTCAAATTTCTAAACAATCAAATCAGGTGGACATTCAGTGATTACTTGGTGGTTAGATATTATAATGGCTAGAAAAACCCACTTCAAATCAACTATATATTTTATCAACTCCAATCAACTTTGCAGGCATGGCCTAAGAGATAATTATCCCTATTTTTCTGATGAAACCTTTGAAGCATAAAGAGCAAGTGGCTTGCTCAACATTGTATTGGCTCAAGCATATATTAATAAGTCACAGAACACAAATGAAATTCTTGGTTGGGTATTTCGGATCTCAGGCTTAGAATGGGGACACCTTATACAGACTAGCAATAAAGGATGTAGTAATGTACAAAGAAGAATATGACCATGGCATGGCCAAGACTCACAGAGGCCAGAACTTCAAGGTCATTCAGAATCCACGGTAGTTCCAAGGACTTGTTTAAACCCTTGCTCTCATGACAACAGAAGTTCAGACTCCTTAGTTCTCTGCCATTAATATCATTCACTACTTTCCAGCCTGCCTCATTTTCTTTGGCCAGCTGATTGAAACTCACCTTTTTATTTATTTTTCATCCCACCAAATTCCCTGTTTGAATAGCACTTTGTAACCAGGCCCTCTTATAAATCACAGACCAGCCTCTGGAATAGTTACACTTGGGTCCCTGGTTCATTCTGGTGTGGCTTGGGTGGGGGAATGGTCACATGGTACAAAAGATGGCCACATCATTTAAGTCACTGCTAGAGGCTGCTCTTCTCATCCAAAGGTGATGAGTCTCTTAGCAAGGGACAGTAGGGAGTATAGACACGCTGAGTGATGTGTCCACTGTAAATAACACATTGACCTAGTCAAAACTATTTCCCTAGGCAAGTGATCACTTATGCCAAGCATGTAGCAAAAGGGCTGATTTCATTTATTTTCTGGCTTCTTATAGGAGAAGGGCAACTGAAGATAGGTGGTGATTGTGGCAATTTGTGGGACCTTTTAATAAAGCTATAAGAGACCTCACACCCCAGAGGAAGAAAGAAGAAAGTAAGGGAAAAAAAGGGTTATCAATTAGAGGGCTGATATTTGTGGCATTTCAGCAGTAACACTGCATAGTTAATGACTAGATGTAGGTCCCCGGGACATACAATTATTCTCCATGAGGCCTCAAGCAAGATAGTTCATGGCTCGGAGCCTGGTTTGCTTCTATAAAACGGGAGATGATAATAGCATATGCCACCTACCTGCCTCTCCTGGGGTGTCTGAGGACAAGTTAACATTTGCACTGTGCTTTGAAACTCGGGGATGAAAGGTGTGAACAAACTACAAAGAAGTATTGTACTTGGTGCTTTGCATTTGGTCATGAGCCACTTTGGATTCTCGTCTGAGGCCAGGCCTGACAGAGAGGTGGGAGCATGGAGGGCGGGGGTTGGGGGGGATGGGGTGCCCTAGGCCGTGGCCGCAGGAGCAAGGGTCTGTGGGCTGTCACCTCAGGGGAAACCCAATACTGAAGAGAAGGTGCCTCGGCCAGGAGATTTACTCTGATAGACTGGAGGGTGTGGAGCTATGACTTCTCTTGTTTATAATTTGCAAAAAAACAAAAAGTTCTCTAAGCAGCAAGATTGGACCTAGTACAGCTGCTCCCTAGAGTCTTGGTAGTCAAGGGGATAGCCCCAGCTCTGCCTAATTTCTTGCCCTTGTTCCTCTTAATTTCTCCTTCTAATCTCCACTCCCACTTGCAGTGACTGTCTCTAGGCCGAGGCTGGGGAGATACCAGACAGATAAAAGTTCTATAAGACATTAGCCCTTAAACAAGTACCAGCATCCCCTGCCCCACCTTGTGGGTCAGCCCCCTCTCTTCTTAATTTTCCTCTTTTTGGTGGTCCTTGATGTTCATTTTGATTTACTCCACCCACCATGAAATGGTGGTGTGTATGGTTGGCTATGAGTAGAGGGTTGCCCCGTGTGCAGTTTGCTCCAGGCCCTAGAATCTGCCTGGGCATGTCCTAGGAGCTGGATGGTCCCAAGTCTATGGCAAAACCCAGATCTCTTCATTTCACCCTTTCCTGCCTCTGAATTAGGATCATGTGGTCTTTGTTTATTCACCTCCTCACACCCACCAACAAAACCTTGATTACTTAAAAAAAATTTCTGGTGAGTTAGATGACTATAAGGAACATTTGGAGTTTAAAAGAGATAAGTTTTAATCTAGACTCCCACCTCCCTTGTCCCTGGTGTGCTTGAGAAGTACATTTGACCTCTGAGTCTGAGTTTTCTTGCCTGTTAAAATGAGGTAATAGTGCCTATTCTACCTTCACAGGAACATTTTGAGAATCAGATGGTTTAAAGTACGTGAAAGCATTTTGTAAACTGTGAACCACTATGCAAATGTTAGTGATTATGTTGAAGATGGTCATTAGTTCCTGGACCTGTGCAGAGTACATTGTACGCAGGCAATAAACTGAACGGGATTTAAATTAGCTAATTAAATTGGAGTTTTAAAATGCTTTTAACTGAGCCATTTAGAAGCAGCAGGGCCCAAATGCAGACATCTGAACCTCCATGCACATGAAGAGGCATGTGTGAAGGGCATCTCAGTTCTTGGGCTCTGTTGGCATTGACAACAGCAAATGCATTAGGCTGACTTCTTTGTTGATCCTGTTTGAACTTCTGGTGATGGGTTTCCAGCTCTGGAGATCTACCATAGGGGATCTAGTGTCCCAGGGCATGTGGTTAGAACTGTATTCTGAGGGTGAAGGGAAGCCATTGGAAGGTTTAAAATCAGAGGAGTTACCTAATCTAATTCCCTATCTCTGATGCCAGTTTTCCTGGCTTATCATCAATTCTGTGTACCTCCCATAAGATTTCCAATAACTCTCTTTCTGCTTAACTTCACTAGAGTTGGTGTCTATGACTTGCTTGCAATTAAGATTGAAAAGACTACTTAGGGGGCTTTGATAGTCAACCAGCAAGAAATGATGGTGGCTGGGGTTGAGTATGGTGGTGAAGGTGGACAAATAGTAAATGGAATGGATTTATGATAGAATGGTATTGGAGAAAGAGTCACCAGAATTTCCTGGTGGTTCCTACGTGGTGTATTAGTTTGCCAGGGTTGCCATAACAAGGTACCACAGACTGGGTGGCTTACACAACAGAAATTTATTTTCTCACAGTTCTGGAGACCAGAAGTCTAAGATCAAGGTGTTGGCAGGGTTGGCTTCTTCTAAGGCCTCTCTCCTTGGCTTGTAGATGGCTGTCTTCTTCTGGTGTCTTTGCGTAGCCTTCCTTCAGTGCAAGCACCTGTATGTCTGTGTTGAGATTTCCTCTTCTTGTAAGGACACACATCATATTGGATTAGGGCCCACTCTAATGGCCTCATTGTAACTTAATTACCTATTTAAAGACCTTATTTCCAAATATGATCACATTCTGAGGTAACACTAGGGGTTAGAGCTTCAACATATGAATTTTGAAGGGACACAATTCAGCCTATAACATGTGGTTAAGAGGAAAAGAGGAATCAAAGAAAACTTGATTTTTGGCTTGAAAACGTTTATACATGTTTGTGTAAGCCCAGAAACCGTCTGGAAGGAGAGGCATTAAACCTTTATCAGGGCTTATCCAGGAAGTTACCTGAAGTCATGGTGAGGGCAGGAGCTTTACTTCATGTTTTATACCCCCAAATATAATTTTTGTTCTACTTCATTTTCGTATACAAAAAAGTGACTGCATTGTGGATGCTTACTTTTTATGTTGTTCTGATTTTTAAATAAAATACAAGAAATAGCTTAAAAAAGAACCTTTGTGGAAAATTTGGGAAGGTATTAGATTAAAAGCAGAATTAGATTAATGGAGAATGTGTCCATTGAAAAGTTAAGGAAAAAAAATAAAGACTTTTGTTGGTTAAATAAAAGAAATGCTGATACTTGGATGGTAAAAGAAGGATGGCAAACATCAGAAGATTATAGTGTGGAAATCATCAGTCATTTCATTTTGGAGCAGGAGGTTTCACAACCAAGTAGCAGATCACTGCCTCTCCTTAAATACCATTAATCATATCTTTTGGAAGTAAAGCTGTGCTGAATCTACAGCTATCTAGATTTGAGATCAGCAGCTAGTAGGAGTTTACCTGCATTAGAGAAGAGATACTCCTGAGAAAGCACATGAGGAGACTGTCTAATCTTGCTCCTCTCCCTCACAATCTGGCCTTTGGAGGAGCGGGTAGGGGAGACTAGGCTGGGCTGGGGGAGTTCTACTCCCCAAAAATTGTGGAAAAAAAATCAGGCCGTCAAAAGCCAAAGGAGGTTAGTTAAAACCCAAAACTGAGTTTAAATAATGAATCAGTTGGTAGGCCAATTTGTCCATTTCAAATCTTAGTTGCTGAATCCTGGTGAGGGAGCCCAAAACAGAGTCAAATCCAAATGGGTAACTGGCCAAAAAGCCAAGGTTGGCACAAGTGGTAGGCTAGAAAAGAGGCTGCTCACAGGCCCCTGAAGCAGGCCTGGAGTTGGTAAGTTGTGGCATTCAGTGGTGGGTGGAAGTGCGTCCTAGACAGGAGAATTCTTGAGAGGAGTGGGCATACTTTCTAGGCCCAGGGAGTCTCCTGAGACCCAGAGGCCTGTATCTGAGGGAAATAAGGACATAAATCTGGTAGACTTTATTTTAGATTCACCCGACCATCTATCCACTCATCCATTTGGCAGTAAAAGATTATAAACAAACCCTATCATGTACTGACATCATTAATTCAAATTAGCTTTGGGGGAATATTTGCCAAGGAAAGCATTTTTATGAATTTCAAGTGTGTAGGATAATGAAAATGAAGCTAAGAAAATGTTACCAATTAGAGGTTCTTTGAGAATCAGCTTTTATGAAAAGATAAGAATAATTTGTAAGTAGCATAAAAATGTTTGCCTGTAAATGGGTGCTGCTATGGTTCCTAAAATATGTGTTTTTTCAAGTAGGCCAAACAAAGTTAGGCTGGGATTTTGTTTATTGTCCTCATTTACTTAGTAAACTTTTCTTTACAGTTAGCATAAAGCTAACCTTTCTCTCAGATAATGTCTGAATTAGCACATATTTGAAAGTAATAGATTTCTTCTTCATGAGAATTGTTTCTATTAATCCTAACCTATAGCTGCTAGGAGAAAAAATATACTTATACTGGTGTACATAAAAACTCATAACCTAAGTTGTCTGATGTTTTGAATTATTTCAATTTGTCTCTACCAGGGTGGATAAGTTAGAGTTAATAAGATCTAGAAGTCACTGGAATAAAACTGTAAAGTTGAAAACATGATAATACAGTTGCAAAGCTTCACTCTGGAAGCTTCATCTGAAGAACATCCTCAATGTTTCAGACTTTGCTGAAGTAAAGATACCGTGCAGAACATGAATATGGTTTCAAGTTCATCCCAGTGGCTCAAGTTCACCCCGATGATTAATTACAGTCCTGTTTGCCTGGTGTTAATAAGCCTTCCAAGGAGCCAGGCTCCTCCCCTCCCCCAGTCTCTGAAGGTATTCATCTTCAAGCACCGGGATTATCAGCAGAGGCCTGCCGCAGCCCGTTCTCTCTCTTGTTCACTTTCCATCTTTTCTCTGACCTTGTTATCTCATGCTTCCCTCATGTGCTGTTTCTCTTTAGGCTGTAAAACACAAACACACAAACACACACACATTCACCTAACCCCTTTCTTAGACTCCCCGAGAGCTTAGCAGAAAACAAGTCCGTGCTTGTGGGGAGCTTAGGAAGGCCAGCCCAGGAAAGCGAGGCTCCGGTGGCTGCTTGCCACAGGCTTTCTGTTTTCTATCCTGCCAGATGGTTTCCAACCCCCTTTCAGTTCCAGAACAGCCTAAAGCCCAGGGCGGGCAGCTTGCCTACCCGGAGTGACATCTGTGTTTCTAGGAAGGCAGTCTTCTCCTCCGACACTCCCTACTCTTCCTGCTTTGGCCTAAAAGTCTGCACTGGGGGAACCTTGCCTTTAGCTGAAGTGATAATCCTCTGTAAAATGCAAATCCCCTTGGGAGAGGGGACAAGTTGTAGCTCATACATCCTTTGCACTTGACAGGGACTGAGTTTCTGAATCTGGAAGAGTACCAACTCACTTGGATTCTGTGGGCCCATATTATGGAGGGACTAAGCTCTTCTTAGCCCAGAGTTAACAGGAATTCCAGCGACAGTTGCTGAAATGAATTTAGGTGCCCTGGCGAGGGCACTTGCGGGGAAGATCTGAGACAGGTCTCCTCTTAATCCTCCCGTGGTGGCTCTGGTCTGCCTAACTATTCTAGTATAGTAGCTGCTTTTATTAGACTGTCTTTCTACAGAATAGTAGGCAAAGACTGTGTTTGTCATGACTATATTCTCAGTGCTGAGCGTGGTGTGTCTCAAACACAGTAGGCCCTCCAGGACTGTTTGCAGAATGAATAAATGAATGAATGAATGAATGGCATGTTGGGGTGGGGTGTTCCACATCTAGAGCAACTTCTAACAAGTTCTCAGCATGCTTATCAAGTCTGGCCACTCTGGAACAGTGACATTGGCTGTCACCTACATCCAAACTCACAGGGACTTCTGAATCTGCCTTTGCACAATAGGCACTGGGGCTCTTCACATCCCTCTGGGGGCTGTGCCAGGGCAGCTGCTTTCCCACCCTGCTCACTCCCCAGTCAAGTCTCTGCTTTTTTTCCAAACCTTTCCACCTGGCTCAGAGCCAGGGAGGCCTCTAAGTCACACTCAGAATTTCCATGACAGTAAATAGACTAAATGAAGCCCTTTCCAGCCCCTGAAAGAGGTCTCTTCCAATTCCGCTGTGTCTGGCAGCATTTTTGTTCCCCCCATTTTGATACAGGCCTGTGGAAGGTCAATGACTCCTTTAAAAATAAGGAAAACATGGACAAGTGCCCAGTTCCTAACCTGCTGACAGTGCAGTTCTCTGCAGCCAGCCCACAGCTCTCTGCTGAAGCCTTCACAGAGGTTTTTCACAAAGGTCTGCAATCCATTATGCTACAGTTGACTGCCGCATTCAAATGTAAAAACAGATCCTTGGATCAACACCCTATAAAAAGCCAAGAAAAATGTGGTAGTGTTCTTTCCTGGCTGGAGCCGAGAACTTTCTGAGGGAGGACTCCTTTGCAAGCCTGCGGCCCTGTACCTGTGCGGTTTTCCTTGTAACTTGATGAATTCAGAATCCCAGCAAGTTTGTAGAGATTTCAGGTGTTAGTGCCCTCACTGTGTAGATGAGAGCTAACACGGCTGGCTGAGGAACTATTCAGCTCAGCTCGGGGAAAGACACTTCTAGGTCCTTCATTTTACGGAGCTCCCTCCCTGCTCCCAGTGTGGACTAGACCATTCTGGAAGATGACACTTTAAACCTCTGCTTAAAACATGTCCCCCAGCTAAAATATAGCTACTTTCTTAAAATAAAACAACATGCCTGCAGCCCAGAGATCCTGGCTGAGCCCAAACAAAAACAAAGCTTCCTGCCTCGTTGGACACTGCTTGCCACTGGTGCAAAAAATCCACACAGGAAAAGTGTTAGTTAAGAAAGATCCATTGGAATGTTTGAAGGTTGGGAAAAAAGATCCTTTTTCTCCTTCCTGTCAGCTTGTCACCTTTCTCCCATTGCGCCTCCCCCCCTACCCACCGCCCCCCCAAGAATGCCATTAGGCAGTGAGCAGTGCAAAGTGTCAGGAATAGTTGGATAACCGGTTTTAATTTGTTTTGCTGGACTCTACTGCCAGTGTGCCACACTGGCACTAGCCCCCGAAAGCTCATCCCCTCCCCCTCCACCCAGGACTGCCAAATTGATGTTCCTATTCTGTCTGCTTCATTTGTTCACCTATTGGCAATTACCTTGCTGAGATCATTGTTTTTCTCTTCTGTATTTTTAGCTCATTATGAAACTTGCAGCAGGATGACTATCTCAGATCCAGTCTTTGCTTTTCAAAGTTTAGCAAGCCTTGTTTTGGCTGAGTGTGTGGAAGTAACTTTCACTGTGCAACAAGATCTCTTTATGCTGGCTTCAGCCAATGTGTGTCGGAAGCTGAATGTGTGTTGAGACTTTTTTTTGTTTGTTTGTGAGCTCATATCCTACCAGGTATGCATTTATCTGGATAAACATACTTGCACACATGGCACACATGTGGAAGCATACACACACGCACATGCTTTTCCCTAGTTTATTTTTTTACAAACAGCTCTATTGAGGTATAATTGATAAACAAAGAACTGTGTATGTTTAACGTATACAATTTGATGAGTTTGGACATATGCAAACACCCACGATACCACCACCACAATCAGGGTAATAGACATATCCAACACCTCCCAAAGTTTATTTGTTCCTCTCTCTCCTCTTTTTTGGTGGTAAGAATACTTAACATGAATAAGATCTACCCTCCTAACAAATTTTTAAGGGCACAACACAGTATTGTTAATTATAAGCACTATTTTGTAAAGCAGAAAAAATATTCCATTGTATATATATACTACATTCTCTTTATCCATTCATCTGTCAATGGATGTTTGGGTTGTTTTCATATCTTGCCTATTGTAAATAATCCCTAGTTTAATTCTGATTAAATAAAATCAACATTAAGTATTGAATCCTATTCTTGGGTCTAAAATTTTGATTCATTCACTAGCTCATCCTTGGTCTGCAGTCAGTTGTCAGAGTCTATGTTATAGCACATTCCCTGTGTCTAGCACAATAGCTGGCACATGGTAGACACTCACTGTTTGTTGAATGAGTTAAGAGACAAATGGACAAACCATTTCTGGATCAATTTTCAGGCTGGGAGAAAACCTAAGAAGGAAGGAAGGGCCATAGAGATGCTGCTTTCTGTTCCATCTTCTGACCTTGACTTTCAGGAATTAGGGGGAAGGGAGCTGCTGCTATATGCAGGAATGTAACTCTCCAGGTCTGCATAGAGCTGTGTCCTTCCTGTCATTTAGGGTTCAACTTAACTATCACCTTCTCAGATGACCTTTCCTGGCTACCTTGTCTAAAGAAGCCTTGCCGGCACCCACTCCCATCCCTTTCTCTCACATCACCCTTCTTAATTGTCTTTATAGCACATTTGAAACGATTTTATCTGCTTGTTTGTTTATTGTCTGTACTCCTCCCACCCCACCCCACCTCAAAGGACCATGTCTGTCTTTTTACTGTGGCATCCCCAGTGCTTAGAACAGTTCCAGCACAGAGTAATTATTTAACAAAGATTTATTAAATGGCTAAGTAAATGAATCTTCCTTTGCCTGCTCACAGAAACCTAGAGGGAGGGATCAATAGGAAATAGGTCAAAAACTAACAGCACAGCCTCTCTCCAATCCCTCCTTTTTCTTCACCTGTCTCCCTGGCTGGACCCTGGAGTGCCTTATGCTATTTGTCCCCAAATGCCTGGTTTTCCTGTCTATGCAGCGGATGCTGATCTCCACACCCTGACTTTCCGGCTTCCACGCTCATTCCTGATGACGTGGGCTGGGAATTGTCGCCTTTGGTGTGCTGACACTGCTGCTCCCATTGACACAGTTGCGGAGGGGATTGTTCCCTGTCCTGTCCTGCTCGCTGCCTTCAAGCTGTCAACCCTTTCCCACTCTGCACAGCTGGCACACGTGGAAACGGAGCCCCAACACGCCCACATGGGTCGCAGCCTCCGGGCTGAATAGTTTGCTGCTCTTGCTCTCACCGCCCTGCCTCAGATGCTGCTCCCTGGCTCACTCCTCATCCTCCTGCCTTATGTCTCCTTGTCCTGTTTTCCCACTTAGGTTCCTACAAAGGCCTCCAGGTTGGATTTTTGGTGTCTTTCCTGGACCACAATTGTGGTCCTCATCCTCTGGCAACAATGTGGTCAACTGGCCTGAGTTAAATGGCCTGGGTCTTCCAGCCTGGACGTGCTAACTTACGCCTCCAGTGGGTAGCAGTGTTGCCCCAACCTCTCCCTCCCCTGCCTCTTCTAGGCTGTCTTCAGTCCCTTGGTCACTACAGTGCTTGTCCCTCCCTCACCTCCACATTGGCTCTGTTATGCCCAATGGTACCATCATGTTTTGGGGCACAAGATTGGGTGCTTTATTTCTTATGAAATGATCATGATAATATATGTAATTTACTGTGTACTTTCTATGTGTCAAGCATGGTGAAAAACACTTTATGTGATCTTGTTCAATTATCTAAAAAGTTCTTAGCATTATGTGTCAGTAAACTGATTGTAAGGATGAAGAAACTAAAGCTCAGTGACATTGAATCATTTTCCCAAGGTTCTACACTAGAAATTGGCAGAGTTAGGATTTGAACTCAGGCCTGTCTGACCCAGAGCTACTGTTATCACTATACCATACTGTCTTTTCTACACTATGCCTTTACTTCTACACCTTCTTGGCAGCCCCTATACTTGCTCTGGAGTCAGACAACCCTGAATGCAAATCTCTACTCTGCAACTCCGGCTATCTAATGTTGGGCGAATTATTTCCTTCCTAGTCCAAGATGTGGCATGGGAAATTTAACAATGAACTTGGCCTTTCTTCCCATCTGAATCTTAGCTCCACCTAGACATTGTATTTCCTGTAAGGTTAATGATGATAACTACCACTACTATTATAAACTACTACCGTTGATTATTACTGCAACTCCTACTCTTTCTCCTCTAACTACGATAATATCCTGAGCCCTTGCTGAGTGTCAGTCACTGTGCCTGGCAACTTTACATACATTATTTCCATTTAGCTTCTTCAACCTTGTAAGGTAGATATTGATAAGAGAGTCATAGAGACGGTAAACAAATTGTTGAAGATCATCAGCTAAAGAGTGGCATAGTTAGGATTGAATGCACATCTGCCTAACTCCAAAGCCTGCTCCTCTTCCCCTGACATGTTTTAGTTTTTTGAGTGGGCTGATAGAATTGCTTCCACCCCGCTCTTCTCTGTAATTGACTTCCCACGAGCACACTATCAGTACAGTAGCGAAGGCAACCAGCAATGTATTTAAGGCAAATTTAAATGATAATGTTTCTAAAAAATTTGAAGGCCTATAGTGGTCCAGCTTTGAGTGGTAAGGTGCTTGCATAGGCAAGACTTGTTTTATGATGTCATGATATACAAGGGCAGACACCCTAAGGGGTCAGAGAAGGAGATTGTGTTTCCCCCTTTCCATGGCATGGTTTTCTGTGCAATTACTCAGGCTAAGCCCACGATTCAATTGATATTGAAAAGGTGATGCAGTCATCCTCACTTATGATTACTCTACATGAGCTTTATACTGTGGTATAAGAAGGTGAAATGCTTGCTATTCCAGGTGAACCACACCAACTACTGAAAATCTCTATCGGATCATCCAGAGTACAGGGGAATAATGACCACAGTCAGCATCTCTGAAATGTTGAGAGTCATCTAAAATTATATTGCTGTGGGCAAGAGAGGTGTCTGTGGCACCATGTGTGTGCCTCTTTTGTTTTTTTCACCGTACCTCTTAGCAAGGACCTGAATGTGCTGCTGTGCACGGCAGAGGGTTAAGCTTAGGTGCTCATATGTTCTTCTGGAATCCCCTGCTTCCCCCGGAAGAGGGTTGAGGTTTCTTTAATGTTTTTCACGAAGAAAGCAATAATAACAAGGAGGAGCTGTGTTTTTTTGCTCATGGCCCAATTCTCATTGGTTTGGCATTATTTTCCATTTATGAATAAAGAGCTTAATGCCTGTCATTGAAAATGGTCTTTTGATTTTGGGAAATGTTGTGATTCTCAATATTATGAGGAGGCTGTCCAGCTGAAGAAGGGCATTCCTGTTCATTAGAATTGCCTTGGAGGTATCTTCACATTAGAATTCACCTTACCCTTTCTCTTCTGGGGACCATTGGTTCAACTGAGAGTCACTGTACCATACTGAACCGACACATGTAGGAGTGTTTGGAGACAGCCATTACATGTGTTGAGATGGAGAAAAAAATTGAAATGTATTGTTCTAAGTTTTGCATTCCTAAGGGTAACACTGGCTAAGGGCTGGAACACAGTTGTTATAAATAAGTATTTGTCAAGTAACACATATTTAACATGGAGCTCAAGAAACGTCCTCTTCTTGGAAAATCTACAGCATCTCATTGCATTCTTCAGTAAGTTCCAGTGGACTGGGTCTTGGTACCATGGTTTGCAGGTGGACATAAAAGCCAACAGATGCTATTCAAGACAGACTTGATGAGACTCTGAGCCAAGCAGATCTTCTCTGGGGCTTGAGTGACAACGTACAGCCTAACGTTGGCAAGGAAGCGCGTTCTGGTGCCTGGAAGGCTAGAGGCTTCAGGAGCCTCCTGACACAGTGGGCTGTCATGGCTTCTGATGCTCTCGAGATGGACAGAGGTAGGAGTAAGCTTCTCTGGGGGACTTTGTGGGCAGTAGCATGAATAAGAGGAAGCATCAGCAAGAGAGGAAGAGCACTGTGGACATTGAGGCTGACAGGCTGGTTTGTAGACATGTGAGACATCCTTTGAGACTCTCAGAAATAAGGTGGGTAAGTGGAGAGGAATACCACTGTCATGCAGGTGGATGTGGTCAAAGCAGAAGATACTCTAGTTATGTAAATATATGTCATGTCAAGTGACACTCAGTGGCTAGTGGAGGGTGTTTCAATCACACATGTTTGGGATATGTAGTGACGAGGGTTGGGATGTCTCGAACCGTCCCATCCCTTACACAGGTAGGATCCAGGGTTGCTGTTGACCTTACACCATGCTTTGATGTCTGAGTAATTGATCACAGCACCTGAGCTTCTCTTGCCATGTTGCTGCTAGATTATTTCTTCTAGCAATTTTTATTGAAAGGCTCTCCTTGGTCTCTGCTCTTAGATATTTTCAAGAATCATCCAACCTTCTCGAGCAGTATCTTCCATTTTTCGATACTCCACTCTTCCTTACATTAGCCTTCCCACCCAAGCCATATTTCCATTCTCATTTTAGGCCTATTTCAACCTGTTGAGACAAGGAAGGAGGGGAGGGAGAAGCAGCTGACAAGAGGCTTTGCCACCAGCTCACATTCTGACAAAAGGGCAAGTTACAACCTTTCCAGGCTTTCTTCTATTTTCTAATCTGTACCCTGAGGATCAGAATGCTGAGTTCCTGCCCAGAGGAAGTGCCATTAAAAAGCCAGTGAAACCACTGTGAGATGTGGAGGGCTGTGCCTAGGCCCAGCAGTCCATGGGGTCTTTCTGCCATGCAGATCGTGAACATCTATGGGAAGGGCTAGAAAGCCAGCGGAAACAGGAGGGGAGCTCCCCTGGGGACAGGAGCAGGCAGCAGCTTTGGAACTGATGCAGCTCTGGAAAGGTTACTGGGATGACCCAACAGGCAAGACAAAGGTTAAAAATCAAGCATTCACTCCAAAACATCTACATCAGACACCAGGAGCAGGATAGTGAAAGAAAAAGAGTGTGGGCTTTAGATTCAGCAAGAGCAGGATTTTAGTCATGGTTCCAACACTAGCACGGGGCAAGTAACCTCTGAGTATCAGTTTCCTTGTTGGTAAAATGGGGCCACATCAAAATTCATCTCAAAAGGTTGCTGTGAGGATTAAAAGTGATAACTGACCTAGAAAAATTGACACACAGTTGTGAATCAATTACTTTTTGTTCTCTTTGCCTTGTTTGTTCTCCCCTTTGGGGTTTATTCTGAAGTTTAAAAAAAATCAAAATAGAAAATTAAAAAATCAAATAAAGAAATTGAATCTTGGCAATATGCAAACCCCTGTATTTGAGTGAGTGAAGAAGTGATGACAATAAACAGTTTCTGACCTTAAAAAAAACTCACATTCTTTTGCTCAGCGATACCAATGAAGAACCTGGGAGGATGCTGTGATGCTCACACCATCACCACCCACACACTGAAGTCTGGTCTTCCTTTGAAGCAAAGGAAATTAGAGATTAGAAGCACAGGATGATGAGATGAAAGAGGCCAGGTAGTTTTACAGATGGAAGAAAATTGAGCCCCAGGCAGGTGGAACAACTTGTGCAGAGTTCCCTAGCTGGAAGAGTTTCAGAGCCAGGACTTGAACCCAGGTAACCTGACCCTCAATTAACCCCAACGCTCTTATTGGACATGAAGGTTGCATGTGTTATTTGCACGTGTATAGTAAGAGTCATGTCTTTTGCTCTCGATCTCTCGTAGTTTTAACAGAAAATTTCAATTTGGAAAAGTAATAGCCAGGCTGGAGAATAAGGACATTTGAATTCCTAAAAGTTTCTGTGAATCCAATCTCAAAATGAAATGTATTGATCTTTCCTCTGTGGCCTAGGTTAGTGGGGCTGGATCAGCTACCCGACCATGTCTAGTTGGAGCGTTTATACATTAAGAAGGGAGAAGGCTTGTTTGCCCTTCCAGATCCAATCTCCACCCTGCTCTATTCTACCTTTGGAGGCCGACCTGTGTGGACTTCATCACCATGCTCTCTTTGTCCTCTGTCTTCCTGTTTGGTTTGGTCACTTGTATGTTTTGGCAAGCGATCAGAGGGAGGGAGAAAAGTAAGGTTAGGGTATTATTCTTCTGGCTTCCTCCCTATTGGGTTACTGAAGACTGGCCTCACCTCCTGAGGCTCCTGTTGGGGGACTCTCACTGTATAGCTCCCTTCTCTGGGTTCTGGTAACAGATCCTTCCCCTGGTGCCTTCAGGGTATGGAGTAGTAAAGGCTTTCCACTAAGGCAAGCCCAGGGATGCTACACTACCCCTTGTTGGTTTCCTTAAACTCTGCCCACAGTTTTATGAATAGTTTCTTTATTAAAGTATCCTCTCAGTTTGAATGTGTCATTTTTTTTTTCCAGTCACTACTCTGACTGATATAGAGCTTCTTCAATTTCATGGAAAAGAGACACATTATCTTAAAATTGAGCTCAAGAGGGGTAGTTAAATGGAATGAATAGTTTATCTTTGGAAAGAGAAAGCAGGAAACTAAAAGGTAAAATTAAAAACTATCTTTACGTTTTTAACAGAGGAAATAACATCTTCTCCCCTGAGAGATTATTTTATTTCTCTATCATTCGTTAAATATTTTACTGAATTTTTTGGGCATTCAAAAGTCATGACATGAATTCATTTCACAGGGAACCTCCAGATTGAGAGGGAAAGGGAAATAGGCACAGGAAAAACAATGACGATGTAAGGACGGCAGTTCTTAGAACTGGCCTTCAAGGATTGGGAGAATTCTTTTTTTGAAATTTAATTTAATTTATTTAATTGACATATAATTATTGTACATATTTATGAGGTACATGGTGATGTTTCCATACGTATAATATATGGTGATCAGATCAGGGTGATTAGCATATCCATCTCAAACATTTTTCATTTATTTGTGTTAGAAACATTCAGTATCCTCCTTCTAGCTATTTGAAACTATTAATATGTATTATTGTTAACTATGGTTATCCTACAGTTCTATGGAACACTAGAACTTATTCTAGCTGTAATTTTGTATCCTTTAACAAATCTCTCCCTATCCCTCACTTCCCCCTACCCTTTCCAGTCTCTAGTATCCTCTGTTCTACTTTTTACTTCTATCAGATCAAGTTTTCTTTAGCTTCCACAAATAAGTGAGAACATGTACTTTTTAACTTCCTGTGCCTGGCTTATTTCCCTTAACATGGTGTCCTCCGGTTCCATCTATGTTGCTGCAAATGACAGGATTTCATTCATTTTTATGACTCAATAGTATTCCATTGTGTATATAGACCACATTATCCATTCATCTGTTGTTGGACACCTAGGTTGACTCCATCCATATCTTGGCTATTGTGAACAGTGCTGCATTAAACACGGGGGTACAGATGTCTCTTCAATATAATGATTTCCTTTCCTTTGGATAGATGCCCAATAGTGGGATCGCAGGATCATATGGTAGTTCTATTTGTGGTTTTTTGAGGAACCTCTATATTATTATCCATGGTGTCTGTACTAGTTTACATTCCCACCAGCAGTGTGTAAGAATTCTCGAGGATTTGTAGGATTCTGATGAAAGCGACAGAGCAGGGGTTGGGGCAGGGATATGGGAAGACAAAGGGAGGAGCTTTTCAGGCAGAGGGGATTGCAGGTCACGTGAAGAGTCTACCTTGACAACAGCACCGACAACACTATGGAGAACACTAGTTAGGATGTCTATTCAGCTTACAATGATTCTTAACTGTGTCTCCCCTTTAGCTCACAGCAGAGTGGCTCCTGCTAGCCTCTTGAACCACCTGTTGGGCCAAGATAGGTCCCTCTATTTGGACATAGATGATTGAAGTCATGCTGGGCCATTCAGAGCTCCATCTCTGGGAAGATGGAACTTGGTCTAAGATATATTTAGGCTTCTGGGGTGATTAATCCTTGAAGGTGTGAACACAAAAGCTGTGGGAACCTCAGTTTTCTGCCATGAAGGCTGGAGGTTTGCAGAAATATGGAAGAATGAAGCATACATACAGAAAAAAGAAGAGCTGAGGAATGGACAGAGTCTAGTAAGCTCTCAGTCCTGATTCAGAACCTTCCATAAGTTCAACTGATTCCTGACCTTGGATCCAAGGACATTTTATGTGTGATTATAGTAATTTCCCTTTTTCACTTAAATTTATTTGTGTTTCTTGTGTTACTTTTAAACAAAAAATGTTAATTGAAATATTTGTGAAAGGGAGCAGTAAGACTTAAGTTTGGAAAGTATGTTTGGGTCAGATATGAAGAATGGATAAATGAATCACACCTGGGAGTAAAAATACTGAGTTGAAATAGCACCAAAAGGGATTTAGGTACTTATGGAAATGTCTGCTTATCACAAAAGCTTTTAGCTGTTGAAGTGGGTTATTAATATATGTGTGGAAGGTCTTCAACATAGGAGTCTAAGAACAGGACAGGCCTAACTCCATGATGATATAAAATAGTCATGCCTGGAGCAGGGTTGAGCATGAGGGAAGAAGGAGAGTGGATTGAAATCTAAGACTTCTTAAGTCCACGTTCTGGATTTATAATATGGTGTTGGAAAAACAACAGAGATTCTGAAGTCTGATGGGATGGGTTTGGATGTTTGTTTTAGTTTTCCCAAATTTAAAATGGGGTCGAAATATAGTTCTTGTGGCTATTCAATAGCATAATATATCAAAAGCAATTATCACAAGATTGAACATGTACTAGACATTCAAAAAATACTAGCACTTTTCCTTGTTTTTTTTTACAATCTTTGAAAGCCACAATAAAGCAATTGCTTCTTAAAAAATCTCACTCCTGTGAACCCCAAATCCATATGCTTCTCTTTTCTTCCTTCATTTAGTTATTTGTTGACACCTATTGAGCATTTGTTTCCTTTAAAAGTTAAATACATCACAATCCTGCAATATACAAAAGTAGACCTTTGGAAAATATAGTACCATCCCCGTCCTTAGGTTGTGAAACCCTGTTTCATGTCATAATAGCATTTTAGGCATAAGTGAGACCTATTATATAATCATGTGGCTTTTTACAGTCATGTCAAATGCCCTTAAAGATTCAGCATTCTCCCAGGACTGGGCTTCCCTGTATTTTGTTGCTTAGAGGAAAAGGTGGTTTCCCACATATATGAGATTCCTCAACATAAGGAATCCCTTCCCTTCTTTTTGTTCTTTTGAAACACAAGAAACAGTTTCATCATATCAAGCATTGATCTGAACAGTCCCAGAAAGGGTGAGACTTTGGAGCTGGGAAAATGGGACACAAATAGGTAAGTTATTTGCCCAAGGTTACCTAGCTATTTAATGTTGAACCCCATGCTAGAAACCCAGTCTTCTCTAGCCAAGGTCAGATCACCATCCTCTCCACCTAAGTATGTTTGGGAGCTTGGAGATATTGTAAAGAAAAAAGCTGTGTCCAGGCAGAATTAGGAAGAGCCATCTTTTCCTCCTCTTCTGATCAGTATAGGCAGTTTTCCTGGTTTGAGGAAAACTGGTTAAGATTACGACTATTTCGATGTCTAGTCCTGTGGATATTCCTGGGCAATATTTTGGTAGTATTTTTCAGGACAGTATGCCATCAAATCACTTCCAACAGTTCTGTTCCTTGTCAGAATATCTAGAAACTGCACTCCAAATTCCCAACATGGCCAAGAGACCTGCATGTGATCATCTTTAAAGTGTTTTACCCGTTGAGAACAAGCAGCGCCGTATGCCTCAGCAACTCCTGTCTCTAAAAATGTGGGCACATCTGAAGGGCCAACAGTTTACCCTGAGGCTGTAACAGGTTCCCTACACCCTCACCTCCCCAATCTGTCTTGTCCAAGGCTATCTAATTAGCTCCTCTATGTCCTACACAAGTCTTTATTCTCTCCACAGTACCAGAAAGCAGAGAAATAAAGTGTTTGCATATGTTCTAGTAGAAAAGGTATGCTATAGTGTGATATCTAATTTCACAGAGAACTAAGGCTTTATCCTGGGCCAACATCACAGGCCTATATTACAAGGTTAAAAATTTGGGTAAGATATGGCTTCTACTCTCAAGGGGATTACAATATCAGAGGCAGAAGGAGAAATGACACATGAGAAGGTAAAATGCTATGGGGGTGGAAGGTGGTGACAAAGATGCAGAAATCACATCAGGTTGGGAGGATTTCAAATGACTGTGTAGAATGTAGCACCAAGATGGCCTTTGAAAAATGGATAGGATTTTATAGGCTCAATGGCCAGAGGGGTAGAGAAAGGATGTTCCAGACAGAGGGAGAAGCAAGAACAGGGATCAGCAGCAGTGAACTTTGGGCCATGGTCAAGAAACACTGAGTAGTTTAGCTGGACCAAAATATTAGGTAACTATGGGAATAGAATGGGAGATAAGAAAAGCTGCTTAGAATCATATTGAAGGAGTTGGACCTTGAAGGTTTTTTTTTTTAATGAAAAATAAGTTTATTTCAAAGTATTAGGGGGGTACAAATGTTTCTGGTCACGTGGATCATTTTTGTAATGCTTGCATCAGGGTTAAAAGTGTGCCTGTCACCCAGATAGTGTTCATTGTACCCCTTAGGTAGGTTTTTGCCCATCCTCTCCTTCCCCTTGCCCCCTGCTTGATTTCCATTGAGTTTTACTTCCCTCTATGCACATGTGTGCTCATCAGTTAGTTCCAATTTAATAGTGAGTACATGTGGTGTTTATTTTTCCATTCTTTAGATACTTCTCTTAGGATAATGGTCTCCAGTTCCATCCAAATTATTGCAAAAGGCATTAAGTCATCCTTCCTCATGGGTGAGTAGTATTCCATGGTATACATATACTACATTTTGTTAATCCACACATGAATTGATGGGCATTTGAGTTGATTCCACATCTTTGCAATTGTGAAATGTGCTGCAATAAACATTTGAGTGCAGGTGTCTTTTTGACAAAATGACTTCTTTTCTTTGGGCAAATACCGAGTAGTGGGATTGCTGGATCAAATGGTAGGTCTACTTTTAGTTCTTTGAGGAATCTCCATACTGTTTTCCACAGAGGTTGTACTAATTTGCAGTCCCACCAACAGCGTATAAGCATTCCTTTCTCTCCGCATCCATGCTGGCATCTATTGTTTTTGGACTTAAAAGCCATTCTAACTAGGGTAAGGTGATATTTCATTGTGATTTTAATTTGCATTTCCCTGATGATTAGTGATATTAAGCATTTTTTCATGTGTTTATTGGCCATTTGTCTACCTTCTTTTGAAAAGCTTCTGTTCATGTCTTTTGCCCACTTTTTAATGGGGTTGTTTGTTTTTTCCTTGCTGAATTGCTTGAGTTCTTTGTAGATTCTAGTTATTAGCCCTTTATAGAATGTATAGTTTGCAAATATTTTCTCCCATTTTGTAGGAGAAAATATTCTATTTGCTCTGTTGATTATTTCCTTAGCTGTGCAGAAGCTTTTTAATTTAATCAAGTCCCATTTATTAATATTTATTTTTGTTTGTTGCTGTGATTGTCATTGGGGTCCTCTTCATAAATTCTTTGCCTAGTCAAAAAACTCTACAGGAGTTTTTCTGACATTTTCTTCTAGCATTCTTATGGTTTCATGCCTTACATTTAAGTCTTATATTATCTTGAGTGGTGAGAGATATGGATCCTGTTTCATTCTTCTGCATGTGGCTATCCAATTCTCCCAGCACCATTTATTGAATAGAGCTTCTTTTCCCCAGTGTATATTGTTGTCTGCTTTGTCAAAGATCAGTTAGCTGTATGTGGATGGTTTTATATTTGGGTTTTCTGTTCTGTTCCATTGATCTATGTCTCTATTTTTGTGCCAATACCCTGCTGTTTTGGTTATTATAGCCTTGTAGTATAGTTTGAAGTCTGGTAATGTGATGCCTCCTGATTTGTTCCTTTTGCTTCAGATTGCTTTGGCTATTCAGGCTCTTTTCTGGTTCCAAATGAAGCATAGAATTATTTTTTCTATATCTGTGAAATATGACGTTGGTATTTTGATGGGGATTGCATTGAATCTGTGACTCACTTTGGGTAGTATGGACATTTTAATAATGTTGATCTTACCAATCCATGAGCATGATATGTTTTTCCATTTGTTTGTATCATCTGCAATTTCTTTCCTCAGTGTTTCATAGTTCCCTTTGTAGAGATCTTTCACCTCCTTGGTTAAGTATATTCCTAGGTATTGTATTTTCTTTGTAGCAATTGTGAATGGTATTGAGTCTTTGATTTGAGTCTCAGCTTGACAATTATTTGTGTTTGGGAATGCTACTGATTTGTGTACATTGATTTTGTACCCTGACACTTTGCTGAATTTATATATCAATTCCAGGAATCTCTTGGTGGAATCTTTGGAGTTTTCTAGATATAAGATCATATTGTTTGCAAAAAGTGATAGTTTGACTTCCTCTTTCCCGATTTAGATACACTTTATTTCTTTCTCTTGCCTGATCACTCTGGCTAAGACTTCCATCACTATGTTGAATAGAAGTGGTGAGAGTGGGCACCCTTATATTGTTCTAGTTCTTAGTGGGAATGCTTTCAACTTTTCCCCATTCAGTATGATGCTTGCTGTGGGTTTTTCATATATGGCTTTTATAATTTTAAGATATGTTCCTTCTATGCATAGTTTCTTGAGGGTTTTTATCATGAAAGGGTGCTGAATTTGGTCAAATGCTTTTTCTGCATCCATTGAGATGATCATATGATCTTTGTTTTTGCTTCTGTTTATGTGGTGAATCACATTTATTGATTTACATTTGTTGAACCATTCTTGCATCCCTGGGATGAAGCCTACTTGCTGATGGTGGTTATTTATTTATTTATTTTGATGTGCTGCTGAATTTGATTTGCTAGTATTTCATTGATTATTTTTGTATCTATATTCATAAGGGATATTGGTCTATAGCTTTCTTTTTTTTGTGTGTGTGTCCTTTCCTGGTTTTGGTATCAAGGTGATACTGGTTTTGTAGAATGAGTTGGGTAGGATTCCCTCCTTCTTGATGTGATGGAATAATTTCTGCAGTATGGGTACCAGCCCTTCTTTGTAGGTCTGGCAAAACTCAGCTGTGAATCCATCTAGTCTGGCGTGTTTTTTTTGTTTGTTTGTTTTTGGTGGGAAGATTATTTTTATTACTGCTTCAATCTCACTGCCCTTTATTGGTCTGTTCAGGAGTTCTGTTTCTTCCTGATTGAGTCTTGGTAGGTTGTATGTTTCTAGGAATTTGTCCATTTCCTCTGTTTTCAAGTCTATGTGTGAGGAGATTTTCATAGTATTCACAGATGATATTTTGTATTTCTGTGGTATCAGTTGTAATATCTCCTTTTTCATTTCTGATTGAGCTTATTTGGGTCCTTTCTCTTCTATTCCTGGTTAATCTAGCAAGAGGTCTATCAATTTTGTTTATCTTTTCACCTTGAAGTTTTTTTATTAGAACAGCTCTTGAGAAAGATGATTCAAACATATTAAATGACTCTGAGGATAATAAAGATAAGACTTAGCGTATTCATACAGGTGCCTGGGAGGGTGACCATAAAGAATTGTGGGGGAGAAGGGAAACTTGCCCTTTCCCTCAAAAGTTCTCTGAAAGATCAACTCACAATTAAGACAGATTAATAAGAGAGAGAGAGATTTATTTACCATGTACATAGGGAGAATCAAAGAATGATTACTCAATATCCCAATGGGATCCAGATTTTTTTTTACCTGCCTTTTGGAGGGGAGGGGGGATGAGGAGTATAGGTAATTCTGTTCAGGGGCAATAAATATTTGCTAGGGAGGATGAATAAATACTTTAGAGAATGAATGGATAGGGGGAAACAGATTGACTTGTAAATTAACCTGAGAGACTGGTAGTATGTTTAGAATGATTTGGGCCAGGTCTCGTTGCATTCTTGATTTTCTTTCCTGCAATATAGTGAGATAACAGGGAAGGGAAGAGAAGGGGAGAGAAGTCCATTGTTCTTTTTGATGGGTCAGTCTAGTTTATGAAGATAGAAGGAAAGCCCCTTCCAAAGGCAGAGACTTTAATTCAAAATACCAATGAGTCATATTTTGGGACAAATTTTTCTGAGCTCCTTCGGAATGATCTGAGCTGGACCAGTGGGGAAACCACTTATTAAAATTCCGGGAGTGCTGTGGCTAGAGTGTAGGCATCCACCCTGAGGAAATGCGGAAGGATGCTTGGTTGTTTAGGAATGTTACAGCTTACCTTGTTCTGTAATGGATTATTTTGTTAATTCTTTTTCTTCCCTCCTCCTTCTTGGCTCACTTAGATGGCTTAGTGAACATGGTACAAGATGTATTCTCAATGAACAAATCTTGCTGCTATTAAAAACACAGTACACCACTCCCGAAAGTTGTATCCTGTACAGTTAGAACTTCGTGAGTACTTAGAAGTCCTTTTCTTGATGAAAGCCCTTAACTGAATTTTCAGTTTCCTCTTTTGAATTTACCCTAAGAAGTAGAAGAATGCAAGAACAAAGTTACCTGCACAACAGAATGCACTTTTTAAAACTGTTTGGATCTATGTGATTTAATTGTATGTATTTATGTTGATACTAAGAAGACCTATTATCATATTTTGGAGGAAAAAACCCACCAGTAATCTGAGAGCTTTCTAGTGTTTTCTTCCCTAAAATGAAGTAGGACAACAAAACTGTCTTTGAAAAGGACTTAATTTAGACTTTAGGAAAGATGAGAATGTTGATGACCATAGAAAGACCAGGCAAAATAATCAAGCCAATCCCAGACATAAAATATGCAAACACAAGGGAAGAATCGTTTATGCTTTTGCAAAATAATGACACAGAAGAACTCGGATGGCATTGTACTTTGTGTTCTATCACTTTATGAAATGTAAGTCTTCTGTGGTTTTTAAAGTTGTAACATGTACCAGTTCCTCTTTTCTAAATTGCTCTGGCACATAGTAGGTGTTCAATAGATATTTTGTTGAGGGGATGAGTTGATTCCTGATGCATTAGGTAATTTTAAAAAGCTCAGAATCTTTAGGTTGATTAGTAGGGAAAATAAGTGGATACGAGAATCAGAGAAGTTATACAAGTGTGTTTTAAGGGACTGGGCAATATGTCAGCACTTGGGAAGTTTCAGCAGCTGCTGGGGAATGCAGCCAGGGCAGCCATGTTCTGTCCCCAGGGGAAGAAGGATAGCCACTCCCTTACTCCAGAACTAAGCACCTGTTTTAGTAATCACTGTCTGCCTGGGGCTTTGTAGCTACTTTTAGTCCCTGAAAGAACCCATTGGCTCTTAAGGCTTGCCATGATTTGGGGAGACCCAGGATTGAAGTATCTGATTTATTTTAGTCAATGTTTGCCTCTTCTAAAGGGCAATTTCCCACAGGTCTCTGTACTTTTTGTCGTATTCTCTATCTGTGGGCAGTAGCTCACTGTCCTCTGGGAACCTCCATGCCCCGTGTAGAGTTTTAGAGTATGCATACTGTGTGCAGACACATTATTATATTTAATCCACAATACAACCCTATCTTCCTCATTTTACAGATAATGAACCGGAAGGTTACCTGACTTGGCCAAGGTCACACAGCTGGAAGGTGGCATAGCTGAAATTCCAACCCTGAGTTCTTGTCTTAAGTGTGGTGTTTGTATTCCTTGCATGGTCACAGACAGACAAAGGCTTCATCCTACCTTCCCTGCCAGGGCAGCAGGGCCCTTCCTGCTTCTGCACTTTGGCATCAGAGCAACTGACTAGGGATGGAATTCCAGCTCCACCACTACTTGTCACGTGACCTGAGGCAACTTGCTTTATTTTTCCTAGCCTCCATTTCCTCCTCTGTTGATGAGGCTCATGATTCCTCTTCACAGGATTTTTCCCTCCCTTAAATAAAGACGAAGCTTGCCTGCCTTGTGTGGAAAAAGAAGACTAAGACTGGGTTGAGACATTATTTGCATGTTTGCACAAGGCAGCCTCTCCTAAACTGTGGCGGTGATGTGCTTGCTCTAAGCCCTGGATTTAAAAGGAAGAAAAAAAGATCTGGGTTAAAACCCCTGGTTGGTTAATGTCTAGTAGTAAGACCAAGTCTATGTGAACCCCATTCCAGTCTAGGAAAAGGCCATCCTAAGACCCCTCCTAGGGGTGCTTTGAGTATTCACTGAGATCATGCATGTAACAGCCCTCTGTGAATTTTAAATCACCATACAGATGTTAGTCCTCTTTATTAGAATCAATCTTATTATTTCCAAATCAGGCCACTCAGTGTGGACTTTTCCAATTCCACATGCTGTCTCCATTTTCTCTTCTACTAGGAGCAGAAGATTCCCAAAGAAAGAAAAGTTAGAGACATGCACACGCTTCCCATTCACTCTTCCCTACCCACTTCTTGCAATGGTGTATTCTGGGGCTTTTTTCATTGTGGGGCCTTTTGTACAATCTCCTCTTCAAGCTGGGCAAGCCTGCTATTCTATCCCTTTTGCATGAGAAGGAAGTGCTGGGATGTGGAAGGAAGGCTGGGGAGAGAGGAACAGGGAGGAAGTTCACTCTATCCCCAGCCCTTAGTGAAGTACTTGGCATCATAAGAGATGCTTTGTAAATAGTGGTTGAATAAATGATTGTGGGGAGTTGGTGGCAGGGAGAAGGGCATCAGATGTGGAGAGCTGATGGAAAAGCATGAAGTATGGCCAAAGAATTTTGCTGTTCCCCTTGATGCTTTCAGACAGGTTAATGTTAGACTGCCCTGGAACCTGCAACCAATGATGCTAGCTTCACAGGTCCACAGACAAAACTCACTGTTATTTTCATTTCTTTGTCTTGCAGAAAAACACATCAACTATTTGAAAAAGCAATGCCAGAAAACAACTGACAAACCAAAGAGAGCCAGGATGCTCGGCATACACATTCTTCTCTTCTAGAAGCTCCGAAGTGCTCATACAGTTTGCATTTAAATCTGCTGACACTCAGACGAAGAAAGCTAAGGTAAATGGGTTATGCTGGACACCTCCTTTCCCACAGCTCCTTCCCCCTGAGCCATGACGTTGGCAGTTTCAAGTGGGAAGCAATTCCAACGAAAGGTTGTGAACAATCTCTTTCAAGGTTCTTCCTCCTTGTGGGGGACCAGCACACTTGCAACCAAATAGTCTCTCCTGACCTACTGTCTAACAAATTAAGCTTATAATCAATATATTTTATTTTACATAGTTGAGGATTTATATCCTGCCAACCTCCAAAAGGATTTAAGGGCCCTTTAACATTTCAAAATAAAATAAGGAAATAAAGGATAAAAATAGAACCTTATAAAATGAGTAAGGGAGTGGATGTTACAAGGCACCTGAGATGACCTAATTCTTGCAGTTAGTCAGTAAACTAAATCCTGACTTTATTTGTGGTTAGACCAAAAGGGAGCACATGTTGCTTACATAGCTCTCCTTGCTTGTTCAAAGTGGAAAAAGAAAGTAACATACAAAATTATTTCTAGAGCTACAGCTTAGAAAGACGTGATTCAAATATAGTAATTCTGTTGACAACCTCAAAAGAAGGCTGTACATGTAACATTTACTGTCAGCAGCCTCTCAGGCCTGAGGCCTTTCAATTAGTCTGTGCCTTTGCATATGCTGTTCCCTCTACCCGGAACGGTCCTCCCCTTTGCTTCCACTCATCTTTATCCAGTCAACTCTACCCACCCTTTCAGTTTCTGTTCCATCAAGGAAGCCCTCATCTCCCACCCAGACCAGGACAGGCCCCCTTGTGATAGGTTTTCAGAGCACCTTGTACCTTCCCTTCAGGTCACCTACCATAGTTTATATTCACTCATTCATCGGTATCACTATTTAGTGTCTCTATTCGCCACTAAACATAAGCTCCTTGAAGCCAGGAGCCGTACGTGCCTTGCTCACTTCTGCATCTCCAGCACCTGTGCTGAGTCTGCACCGTGTCTGACTTATGGTAATAATAAGATAACAATGCTAACAACAATAGCAAAATTTATTGAATGCCAGGAACTCTTCTAAGCATTATATCTAATAGTTCATCTGAGCCTCAAAACGGCCCTTTTAGTCCTTGTCTTGCTTGGCCACTCCATGGTCTTCAGTACTAGGCATTACTCACTCCTCAGGTAAATATTGAGATAAGTATGGTGGTAAGTCCTTTGTATGTGTTTATTTTTAAAGTGTTCACAACCACAATGAAGATAGGGAACATTACTATTGTGATTTTAAACATGGGGAACCTGAGGCCCACGGACGTGAGATAACTAGCCCAAGGTCCCACGGCTAGTAAGCGGAAGAGTGGAGATTCTCCTCGCCAGCAGCTCTGCCTGTGCACGCCAGGCTTCCCTGTGGCCACCCCACGTTTCTCTCACTCCTTCCCTGATCATTCACTTCCTAGCTGCTCCCCGGCTCCAAGCTCCCCTGCCCTTGTCAGCCCCTGTCACGCGGGCACTCCCGCCCACTCTCTCATTCCACACGCTCCCTGGGCTAGCTCTTCAGCTCCCCCGTTTTTCTCTATTGCCCATACCCCTGGTCACCCCCAAATTCACACCACTGGGCCAGACAGCTCTTCTGACTTTCCAGTGACTTAATCGGCACGTGCACTTGGATATCTGGTAGACACTTTTCTTTTGTGCATTTGACGAGTGAGTGCCTACTATGTGCCTGGCACTACATGGTCATTGTAAATATTATGGAGAACAAGGCAGATGGGGGTCTCTGGCTGATAGGCAAGTTATTTCATGTCCACGTGCCTCAGTTTCCTCATTTTTAAAATCCCTGTCTAGAAGGGAAGGCAGACCCAGCACAAACATGCCCCCAAAGGAGCCTATGCACTGTCTTCCCTCTCCCCTGAAAACTTGCTCAACTTCCTATTTTCTCAATTTCAGTTACACCACAACCTCAGAGTTGCCATCAACTCCTTCTTCCTCCAGCCCTCTGCCCAGGTCTATCTCCTATATACCTCTTGCCTCCATCCCCTCTCCCCCCCACCCAACCTGGAGGTGATTTCTGGCCGGCTTCCCTGTCTCTAGTCCTACATGCCACGAGTCCATTTCCAACACCATTTTTTCTAAAGTGGAAACTTGATCATGCTCCTCCCCTCTTTACATCCTCTGGTGGGCCATCTACCTGACAACACCTCATCTCTTGTGGTAATGGATCTTCTTTGCCTGGGAGCCCATTCCATGTGGCTGGCTGCCCTGGGCCAACCCCCTTCTTTTGCACTTACACATTCCACGCTCCTGGCCGTGGTAATTAGGTCCAGGATGGGCAAGCCAGGGCCAAGAAGAAATTTCATACATAAATGTTGGGAGGGGAATGGTCTCACTCTTGCTCTGGGACCTGAGTTGTCTTTTTCCTTTTGCATAGGGAGAATCTCTCCAAAGATGAAGGCGGTGCATGAAAGGAAGCAGAGCTGAGGAGAAAGCCAAGACAGAACCTCAGGAAATTGAGCCCCTGGATTTAGTTACATGTGAAGCCAGCCTTGCACATGGACTTCACCAATCACAGGAGTCAGTATATTTCCTATGTTAGAATCTAGTGCTGTCACTTACTGGCTATGTGACCTTGGACAAATTATTTAACCTTTCTGTATACCAATTTCCTCATCTCTAAAATGGGCATAATAATAACACCTATCTCCTAGGGTTGTAACGAGTTTTAAAGGAGTTAATGCATACAGAGAACTTAGAACAAAAGCCTGGAACATAGTTAAGTCCTAAGTGTTCACTATTATTGGTGGTGCTGTTATTACTATTACTTAACTTGGTTTGGTCATGGGTTTCTTTAACTTGCAATTTCAAGAGTCCTGAGGAATTCCAAGCCCAGACTCTGTAACCTGCTTACAAGGCTGATTTCTAGGCTACTCCTCAATGGCTCCCTCACACTCCTTATGCCCGATTTTTTTAAATGTCTGAAGCTCTGCAAACATTCGTACTGCTTCAGGCCTTGTTTCTGTTTGTACAATGTTCTTTCTGCTCAGAATGCTCTTCCCCATTCACCTGGCAAAATCAGGTGAGAGGATCCTAAGCAGTGAGAAGCAGCAACTGATCAGGACACCAGGGACTCTGGGTCTGGTTTTGACGTTGATTATCTGCTCTCTCTGGGCAAGTCTCAACATTTTGGGTCCCTGCATTTTAAAAATGATTCTCTCTTCCTTGATTTTCAAATGCAGTTCTCCCTGAGAAGAGTTCTGTTGATTCATCGACAGTCAAGAATTCCTTACTCAGCTCAATTTTGAGCTGAGGCAAAAATAGGAAGGCCAGTTAACTCTCCCCACTGCCCGTTGCCAGAATAGAGGAGGTGGACTTAAATTGCACGAGGAACAGCTGGCTCCCCAGAGAGTGCCAGAAACTGGGCACTGAGAAGCACGCACTTCCTTTCTTAGATCTCAAGAGGGGATAAGCAAGGTTTCTTCTTGGTCATGCTCCCTGACCCCCACCCCTGCCTTTCTCAAGAGTTCTACATGCCTGATGGTAGCCAAATTAACATAACCAGATCTTTAAAAGCAAGAATAGTTTTGCGTTGTCTCTAAGGCGAGGCTAGGTTTCTAGAATATTTGAGAGTAGTAATAAAATCAAGATGTTTCTTCTGTATTTCACTGGGATGATACTGTCTCTGGGTTTGCATCCCCGAGGCTTTGTTTTACTGTTGGAGATGAACAAATGTAAGTAATTTAAAGCATCACCCTAATAGTATTTTCCTCATTTAAACTTTATTCTATGTAAATTTACCTCAGGCCTGGAAAGTTTTGTCTCTGGCCTAGGATAAATGGCTGTTTTATTGCCAAAGTCCGGTCTGGCCAATTTCCCCAGACACTGGCTAGCTCCTGGGTGGTAGAGTTTGGCTGAAAGACATCAATACAAACACAGTTCCTTTTTCATTTTCTTGAACTACTATTCGAATGAATACTATTAAGGGATCTAAATGTGAAAATGTTATACACCAGCAACAGACACATCCCCGGCGTGTGTGCACATGGCCTGAATTAGACCACCTAAGTAGGTGGTGTGCAAAACCTAGAAATTTTAAGAAAGGAATTGGGTAATGAGAGGCAGCAGGAGTGAGTCTGCTGCAGAGAGCACAGCTTCCCTAGAAGGGTTTCCTAGGGGGAGAAACAGAAGCACAGCACATAGGAGTGGGAAGTGGCCACCTTATTTCTTTCCCTTCTGTCCCCTCCAATCCATCCTCCCCACTCCTCTGTAAGAACAGTAGTATCTGACTCAGAAGCCCAGGTCCCATCAGCTTATGAGCTCACATTTTCTTTGAAAACATTATCTTCTTTGTTAGTGTGTTTAATAAAGAAGGACTACACAAACATTCTAGCCAATAAAATAATACAAAATACATAATGGGAGTTAATGATTTCTACCTCTACCCTCTCCTTCTTTTCCTGCCCCCTAAGGTTACACCTTCCACACATTTCTGTTTATGCAAACGTGTGCACATATATGAGGAGGGGGATGATCAGTACTTGTTTTTATAAAAATGGACCCATACTTACTACTCTGTGTCTTACTTTTTTTAACAAGACATCATGAACTTCTCTCTAGGTTAATAAGTATCGATCACTTCATTTTTTAATAGCTGCATAATATTTCATATTGAGGATATATAGCTGCATAATATTTCATATTGAGGATATTCAATGAACTATTTCTCTATCAATGTACATCTAATAATAAACAAGAATAGCAATAAACGTCCTTAACATAAATATTTACTTGCTGGCAATTTTTTAAATAGGATGGATTTTCGGAAGTGGATTATTGTGCTTGTGTATTTTTTAATTTAGTAGACAATCCTAGCTTATTTTTCCAAAAGGTTGTAGCAATTCAAGCCTTCCAAGAATATAGGACAGTAAAAATTTCCTCCAATTTATGCTTATTGTAGATTTTTTTTTCATTTTTGCCAATCTGATAGGCAGAAAATGATATCTTGTTTTTAAGTTTATTTTATATTTTCTTGATTACAAGTGAGGTTGATTATCTTTTCATGGAATTTTTTATTTCTTCTGCTGTGAATTCTCTTATCTTTTGCCTACTTTTTAGTTGATTTTGTCTTTTCTTACAAATTAAAAGAGCTCTTTGTACATTAGGGAGATTAACATTATGTCTATCACACATGAGGTATAATTTTCCCCCAAGCCATCATTGGTATTTTTTTTGGTCTTTTTTTATTTATTTTTTTAAATTTCAGAATATTACTGGGGTACAAAGTTTAGGTTACATATATTGCCTTTGCACCACCTGAGTCAGAGCTATAAGTGTGCCCTCCCCCAGACAGTGCGCACCACACCCATTAGGTGTGAATATACCCATTCCCTCCTCCCCCCTCCCACCTGCTTGACACTTGATGAATTTTACTTTCATATGTGTACATAAGTGCTGATCAATTAGTACCAATTTGATGGTGGGTATATGTGGTTGCTTGTTTTTCCATTCTTGTGATACTTCACTTAGGAGGATGGGCTCCAGCTCCATCCAGGATAATAAAAGCGGTGTTAGTTCACCACTGTTTTTTGTGGTTGAGTAGTACTCCATGGTATACATATACCACATTTTGTTAATCCACTCCTGTATTGATGGGCACTTGGGTTGTTTCCACATCTTTGGAATTGTGAATCGTGCTGCTATAAACATTCGAGTGCAGATGTCTCTATTATAGAACGTCTTTTTTTCCTTTGGGTAGATGACCAATAGTGGGATTGCTGGATCAAATTGTAGTTCTACTTTTAGTTCTTTGAGGAGCATTTTGACTTTGTTTACTTAATCTCTTAACAACAACAGAATGTAGTCAAATACTCTATGTTGGTTTTTCCTTTATGGCTTCCAGATATCCTATCTGATTTAGGAAAGTCTTTTCTACTTCAACATTATGTAAGTATTTTCTTAAATTTTCTTCTAATATATAGTTTTTCCACTAACTTTTAAATTCGTTTGGAATCATTTGTTGTGTATGGTAAGAACTAAGAATCTTTCTATGTTTTCTCCTAGATAGCCAACTATGTCAGCAGAATTAGTTGACTATACGTTCCTTTTCCCATTAACATGTTCCCTTTGTCATACATTTTTCCATATATACTTGAATTTATTTTCTGAACTCTTTATTCTATTTTACTAGTCTGAGCCAGTATCATCATACTTTTACTATAATAACTTTATGAAATATCTGATATCTGGTAAGGCAAGTGTACCCTCATGATCTTTTGTATTTTTTTTTTAACTAGTCTCAGACATTTATGCTAGCATCACAAATTTAAAATTATTTTATGCAGTTGCCAAAAATTAGGATTTTGATTGGGTTTGCATTAATTTTGGGTTTGCATAAATATTGCTGTAGTAAAGATAAATATATATTTCTATTGAGAAAATGGTATATCTTTTTTATTTGCTTGGAATTTATTCCACAGTCTTCAATAAAATTTCATAGTTTTTTTTTTTATTGACCCTGTCTCTCTCTTGTTAAGTTGATTTGAATGGTTTCATTTGTATTGATATTGTGAACAGGTTGTTTGTCAAGTTGACTTCTAATGCCTAAATTATAATGGCTTGCTCTCTTCCACACAAGATACCAAGACTCCAACCCTTCTCAATGTGTTCCCCAGTCACTTACATGTGCTCACTGCCTAGTCTGTCCTTGCATTTACTGGAGGCATCTGCTTTCTTCCTCTCAGGTTACGGCTCTCTCTTGCTGTTCCCTGCCAGTTGGGAAGCCTCCCTGTCACCAAGGTAGAGGTGCCATTATAAGTATGATAATGCCTTTGCCAGACTACCATCTCCAGGGGCTTCCAAAGTTGTCCATTTTCAACAGGCCAGGGTGGTACTGGGTCCTGTGAGAAGCAGGGAGGAATTCCATGCAACGTGCCATGTCTTGTCACCTGGTCCCATATGGCCCTGCTTGTTCTCAGAATCTCCCCAAATCATGCCCGCACATTCCCATCAGCTTTTGGTCCCTGTTCTCCCTAAAGCCTCTCTAGACCTTCCTGGCTTCAAGAGGCATGGAAGCCAAAGCAGCTTCCTCTTTCCTCTCAGCTGAAACCCACTCCCTCACCCCCCAAATTAAATTAACATAGTTTCTCCAAGGTGTAACCTTTCCTGTCCCACATCTTTGTTTTTTTAACTCTTGAGAGCCTTAGGATCTCTAAGGAGCTCCATTTGAACATAAAGTTATTTTGCTTCTTTACACAAAAACGAAAAAAATCTGATTGGGGTTTCCCAGATCAGAGAAAGAACTGTCCTAGAGCAGCTTAATCTCTACCTATTACAACAATGAAAGCAGCTGGAATCTTTAAAAGTTTAGATTTTCCCTCCTATCATCTTCAGGTTTTGAAATTCATAGATCCAAATTTTCCCAGGAGTTCATATCCAGGGTACTGTGCATCTGCTCCCTCTTGCATTCTCTGGTGGGAGGAAGCTTCTCCTGAGCCTATGACAAGGACTTGAGCAACTGCGTGGCAGAGGGAGGTCCACTCACCTTCCATGTCAACCCAGGGTCGGCTGAGCCTTTCCCATTACACATGCTAATAATGCAAATTACTGAGGATCTCATATACATTATCTGATTCAGTCCTCATAACAATCCTATAAAATAGAATTTATTTCCCCCCATTTTACTGATGAAGAAACCAAGGTTGAGAAAGGCAAAGCGAATTGCACAGCTAACAGTCAGTCACAGTGATGGAATTCAAACCTAGGTCTTACTCTGCGGTCTGAACTCTTCTGTCTCCTGGGGGCGGGGGAATCCTAGTACCAATGGTTAATCAGAGTCCCCAGTACGCCCTCTTCCCCTGGAGTCCCGACCCAGAGGGCTTGGGCAATTCCTGTGGCCAAGCATGTTGCCTTCCTTTTCCCCTTTTAATCAGATGACTCACCTGACTTTTGAGTCTTTGTTACATGCTATCATTATCAGGTTCTTTACGACGTTTAATTGTCTCTGTTTTACTGTTTAATACATGAAAGCTGAGAGATCTTACAAAAAAGAAAGGGGGCAGGGTATTTAGGCACAGATTATAATATTTACATAAGGAATGAAGGTTTAGAGTTGGTAAGCAGCATCAGCTATCACATTAAATTATGGTCCATCATTTCATTGGTTTTAGTTTATAGTTTGACTTATGCTCAATGTGTAAATTTTTCTATTTAATTTCTTTGGTTTATATTTAATTATAAATTTATTTTTTTATTTCTAGTTTTAAAGGAGCAACAAGCTTAAGGAATTTATACCCACTGTTATTTTTGTTCATATTTAAGTAACATTACAATAAAAACAATTTATATCTACAGTGGGGCCTCCCTGAAAATATTTCCCTTTGTAAGGACATTATTTAGAGAAATACTGATGCATAGCTTTCCACTGGATCTTCCCACAGTCCTGTGAGGCATGCATTCTCATCCCAGTTTATAGACTACGAAACCTGGGCTCGAGTAGATATGTGGACAGCACATGAAAGCAGATCTAGGAAATGACAAGGCCAGACACAAATCAGGGCTGAGTCAAAATCTAGGGCTCTTTTTTTGAAACTTCTTCTTTTTAGCAACGAGACTCCATTCCACACTTTCAGCAGAAATGTTATTTATTATAAGTCTCATCTTAGGACAATGATGCACAAACTTAAGGATTTCAAAAATAATTCCTCTGAGAAACCTATTTCAGCAACTCTGGCAAGACAGGCAGCATCCGAATTATATTTAATATAATGGTTAAAAAAATTTTGTAAGTCATTTGAGTTCTATCGTGCCCCCATGTGCTTTGCAGATGAAACTCAAGAGATCTCAGGGTGGGGGGAAGTAGACAGGGGGTGGGGGAGGGAAGGAGAGAGTGAGGTGAGAGTTAGAATTAGAGCCCAAGGATGCTCATCTGGGAAAGGAGAAGCAGGAGGGGAGAGGGAAGGGAAGGGGCAGGGACAGAAGAACAGAGAGGAAAAGAGGAGGAGGAGGAGGAGAAGGAGGAGGAGGAAGAAGAGGAAGAAGAGGAAGAAGCTGTTGTTGTTGGACTGGTCAACTGGTCAAGTTTACAATCCTGGAAGTATGAGAGCTACTTTCATTATTTTAAAGAAGTCTCACATAAGTAAATTCGGGGTAATTTAAACATCAGGCTTCTTTGTTTTGGCTGTGGATATCCCTGGTTGCTCATGCTGAGTAGAAATTCAGATGAAAAGTTATAAATGATTTGAGTTCATAAAGTTAAGAAAATAAATGGACCAGTCACAAAATTTCATTTGTTGAATAAATAAAATCTTCAAAAACATTTATTTATTTAACCAGTGATTATTGTGCATCAGCTATTTGCCAGGCCACGGATACACAGAGATGAGTAACAACACATCGCCCCTGTCCTCAAGGGCAAGTGTTGTATGTGCATGGGGGTGGGGCTGATGACAGACACATGCGGCATTTATAATTCGATGTGAAAATGTAGTGAAGAAATGATGTATGGAGGATTAGAGGCCTGGGAAGATCTAAGGAAAGTGGTTTAACCTGGCCTTAGGGGTGGGAATCGGAAAAGGCTTTCTCAAGGAGTTAGGGAATGAGCTGAATCTTACAGAATGAGTCAGAGAAGAGGGGAGGGAATTCTGGTCCACAGGACTATGTTGGCAAAAGCCCAGGGGTAAGAAACAGCATGGTGGTTGGCAGAGAATTATAGGCAGTTCAGAGTTGCTTGTGCATAAACTGCAAAGCAAGGAGATTTAAGAAGTCAGTAAGGAGTCAGATAGCAAAAGTCACTTATAAACAGTGATCATAAAATTTATCATCTAATCTGGGACATATTTGAGAATAAAAGGGACGCTTTACACCAGAGCCAAAGGTACAAGTAGGTAACCCCAGACATATGGTCACGCTATTTATAGGCTATGTCTCACAGTTTAGACTTCCTCATTGAGTGATGGGAAATCCTTGAGGGCTTTTCAGCAAAGAAGTGACACGATGAGATTTGAGTTTTAAACAGATTATTTTTTGTATAAAATGGATTCAAAGAAGGAGTAGATACAGGGAAAGCACTATCCTGTACATGCATTCATTCAGGAAATCTTGTTTGAGAGCTGCCATGTGTTGGCTGTAAGTAGAGCCAGGCATCCAATGTGAACAAAACCAGAATTGATTTCTGCCTTCAGGAGTTTACAGTGTAGTGGGAAAGACCATCAATCATCAAATAACACACAGATAATTGTAAAATCACAAATGTGACAATGCTATGAAGGGGAGGTAACTCGTGCTATAAGACTACATCATAAGGGACGGAGAAGTCAGAAATGAGCAGTAGAATCTGCCTGAAGAGAGGAAGGAAGAATGTTCTGGAAACAAACAAGAAGGTATGCAAAGATCTTGTGGTGAAAGGTGTGAAAGAATAGGAATGTATATAATTGGTGAGCAGCAACGCTTTCATTATATGGTGACGTATAACAGTGTGTGCTAATGTGGTCCTTCCCCAGAAGAATGGTAGAACATGCAGTGAGCCTCACTCTGAGCTCCTTTGACCTAAGTGTTCTTCACTGTGAGTGACTAAATCAACAACACACACTCCATCCCTCCTAGGAGGAATTAGGAAGACAATGGGTAGTAATGTGCATTCTCTTCTAACTTTATCTTGTACATATTCTTCACACTGCTTGTTCCTGAACCAGTAGTAAACTGATGTTGCACCAACAGAAAAAACCCCAAGGCTGATTCATCACCATTTTTGGCCTTCAAACCCAGAGCTGCCTTTATTGACTGGGCTGCACAGGAGGGAGCGCAGTCCGTTGGAGGGACAGGAAGGCCAGTGTGGCTGTGGTGGGGAAAGCCATGGGGTTTGAGAGGAAGTGTGCAGCAAGACCAGTCCAGATATACAGACAGGGGCCAGAACAAATGAGCTTTGCATACCGGTGTGAAGGAATTGTGTTTACATCTTAAGAACAGTGGAAAGCCAATGACGACCTTTCAGATATTCAGTCAAAAAGACTGCTCCAGAGAGAAGAGCTAAGTGCTGGACAAGAATGGAAGCTGAGATACCAGTAGAAAAGTTACTGCAGTGATCCAAGCCAGAGATGATGATAGCTCTGTTTGGGGTGATGGGATAGAGACATTTGGTAGTCACCAAATATCCAGTCGTTCCTATGCATTTGCCAGTGTAACTTGGAGATAAATTGGTTCATGTGACCAGCTTTACCTAATAGCATAGAAACAGAATTGATGTGGGTCACTTCTGGACAGGGGCAACAGGTGAGCTGGCTCTGCGTCTCTCTTCCCTTGCTCTGGTGACCTTGGGGAGCCTGAGTACCAGAGGACTGAGCCAGGGGGATGGAGAAGGGATGCTGGACATGTATTGAGTTGTGGTGTGAACGAGAAATAAGCCTTTGTTATGTTAAGAGCTGAAATTTGGGGGCTTATTTATAAAGCATAGACTAGCCTCTTTTGGTTAATGTAGGTGGTAGATATTGGAGAGAGAAGTGGAGGATTTGACTGAGAGGTATTTTTGGAGCAATTCAGCAGGCCTTGGAGATGAATTAGAGATGAAGTTGTAAGGAAGAGAGAGGTGTCAAGGAGGACTCCCCAGTTTCTGAGTACATGTCTAAGTAGATGGTGGCATTAGTCACTGAGATGGAAGACAATCAAGTTTCTAAAGATACATTAGATGGGCTCACACCATCTCCAGAAGGAATATGAACAATGGGAAAGGATATCAAGGCCCCAAGTCCAAAAAATCTGGTAGGTTTTCAATAAATATTTATGACTAGGAAGTGAGTGCAGCTAACTAGCTGTGATCTTGGGTAATTTGCTTCATTTGACTGGGTCTCAGCTGCATAGCTGAATCCAAAGGGGTAAGAATCTGTATCTATTTCAGGGATTATTTAACCTGCAGCTCAAAGGAAGTAAAATCTGGTCACAGAGCTAGGACAATTTGTTGGGACTAGACAACTCCTGGAATATGAATAATGATGCACAACCTATTGTCAAGAATTCTTAGAAGTAAGTAACAAATGGATTTTTGTTGAATGATAAATTCGTTGTAATGGCAGTTTTTATCCTTAACCCAAGATTTCTCCCAACTCAAGTACTGTATTTGTTATCAATTGCTGCATTAAAAATTACCCCCAAATTTAGCAGCTTAAAATGACAAATGTTTATTATCTCTCGGTTTCTGTAGGATAGCTGTGGCTTAGCTAGGAGCCTCTGGCTCAAGGTCTCTCATGAGGTTGCTGTCAAGCTGTTGTCTGGGACTATGATCTCAACTTGGGGAGCATCTGCTTCCAAGTTTATCCATCTGGTTGCTGGCTGGCCTCAGGAGATTTGCTTCCGTGTTCACCTACATGGACCCCCTCCAGAGGGCTGCCTGACAACATAGCAGCTGGATTCCCTCAGAGTGGGCAGAGAAAGTAGGAGCACCCAAGACAGAAGCCACAGTATTTGTATAAACTCATCTTGGAAGTTGCTATTCTTTCATAAACTTATTATTTCTACTGTGTTCTCTTCATTAGAAGTGAGTCAGTAAGTCCAACAGGAGGGATCATACACAGGCCTGCATATCAGAAGGTGGGGATCTTTCAGGATCATCTTAGAAACTGCCTACCACTCTAGTGACTTGGTTTATGCAGGAGAAAGGATTTAGGGACCTACTTGGCCAGAGAGAAGTGCTGTTGTTTTCCTTTCATCAAAGGAAACCACCTACAAGCTGCCAAAATCATGGCATTTGCTGCTTTGCGGATGAATTATGTAAATTCCTGGCCCACTGACATTTGTTCTAATTTATCTTGGGCTAAATTTTCCAGAGATTGGATGGCTAGAATTTCCCCACCAAAACCTAGGGACCCACAGGCCGCAATTTGCCATGTTTCTAAAATTTTTTCTTTCATGGTTCCAGATCTGTGGTACCAAGAGTCTTGTCCAGGAGTTTGGCACCTGGAAGTTCCATGGGGTCCCAGGCATTTATTTCTGGCTTAGAGAATGGAGTGGGTCCTAAGGCTTCCCTCATAATTGAAAAATTCTTGTGCTGACCCAGGGATGAAAGAGTCTTTTTCTTTCTTTTATTTTTTAAAAAATTTGCTACAACCCATCTTTGGTTCTTTTCTGTGATATAATATAGCAAGTGGTTATAAGCATTTGGGTTCTAAAAAGTAATAACCTAGAGAAGAGGCCCAGTTCTGCCTCTTAGCTGTGTAATGATAGCGTAAGCTTTCTGCGGCACAGGTTTCCTGTTCATAAATTGAGAAAACCACCCATGCTTACCACATAGGGTCATTACAAAGAGTAAGTAAATGCGTGAAAAGCACTTAAAGTACCTGGCACACAAAAGAGACTTAAAAACGTTCCGTATGATTATTATTATTCTAACTCTTCATGTTCCAAAAGTGCTTGCCCTGTCTGAAATGCCATATGTCACTGCAGGCAAAGCTATGAAAGTACAGAGCAAAAGCGATGGTTCTCCTTCCTTATTACATTTTGTTTGCCCCCATAACCCGTACACTTTCCCAATTTTTCTCCCCTGCCCTCTCCGCCTCCTTCTCCTTTTTCTTCTTCCTTTTATCCCCCCTCCCTGTGGTTCTCTTTGATTGCATGGCATAGAATCAGGACTTGAATAATGCTTTGTGTTGGGTGTGTGAAAGGCTATGAGAGTAGTGTGTGTGTTTGTGTAATGCATGAAGAGATAAATTGCCCGTCCATTCTATCTCTGCCTGATAAAATCCTCTCTCTAAGACCCATTTTAAATATCACCATTTCTAAAAATTTTTCCTAAATCCCCAACACGTGACCACTATCAACAACATAATTGTATTTCCCTTGATGTGTCTGATGTGCTATATTCAAGTTTTAGAGCCCGTGCAAAGCAGTTCTTGTTTTCAGTATATTTAAACACCCGTATACTCTGATCTCTCAAATCACACTCCAAATCCTATTCAGAAAAAGAAGCTCTCATTGTAAAACTTGCTCTCCTAATAAATTGATAATTTATCAGCAGCCTTGATGAGCCAAATGGAAAATCCCCTAAATCACTAGTCAAATGCGGAATGTGATCCCCTGGGGGCTGTGTGGTAGGGCCTCAGATTGAAGGCCAGGGCACATTTCCTGCTCAAAGCCCTGCCTCCTGAAATTCTTGAACACATCTTTTTCCAAAATTAGAGAGGACACCTAGCAGGACAGCTTGGCAGTTTGTAAAGAAAGAGATGAATGCTTCCCAAGGAGGAATTTCTGGGACATCAAGCAACAGAATAGAAGAAAATAGGACAAATAGAATAGTCCAATCAAACTGAGAGTTCAGGTCCCTTTAGCCTGAAGGCATCTTATGTAAAAAAAGTTAGTTATAAAAACACGTGAAACAAACAGTAAATAAAATCAATGACTTTGACGTATTGAAGAAAGAGAGTCTAACTCTCACCATAAGGATTTTATAAACATGATTAGTAAACATTTGTCATGATTTTTAAAGCATAAAATTTAATATTCCTTCTACTTCAGGTTTCTACCAAACTCTCCCCTAGTGGATGCTGTGGTGTGTCACCCAGATTCCTCCTTCAGAGTGGCACTATTCCCTCAGCTGCCAGGAGTGTTGCCTACTGACTACTCACAGCTGATGAGGAATTACCCTTTTGAGATGCCTCACCCAAAATTATGCCCTCTCCCTGTGGGCAGCCTGCACCAACTGGCCAGTTGATGTGGGGGGTACAAAGGATTGCCAGCTGTGCTCAATTCACCGTGACTCTGAAAGGTCATCCCTGCTCTAGAACACCCTAAGGGTAGAGCCGAAGCTTTTGCTGCAACTGAATTGCAGTTCAACTTCTCCCTCTACCCATTCCTGCGGCACTCCTTCCCTCAGAGGTGCCGTTGAAGCCCCTGCATGCAAATCTCTGCCTCACAGTCTGTTTTCCAGATAACCTAACCCCAAACCCCCACATTTTATCTGATATAATAGTTAATGAATAAAAAAATGTACATCTCCCGAACCTGTGCTGACAACATTTATTCATTATTTCTTTTACTCCTTATGACAACCCTATCAGTGGTATTTTATCCCCTTTTTATAGTTGAGGAAATTGAGACCCAGAGAAGTTTAATAAATTGCCCAATGTGACATAGCTATTAAGCAGTAGAATCATACCTCAAACCTTGGTGACGGTTAAATGAGCTCACATCTTCAAAGTCCTTACATGGTACCTGGTACAGGGTAAGTGTTTAGTAAATGGTAACAAACATTATTATTATCAGGCAAGTCTAACCAGAGATTTTAGCAAGCCAGACCATTTACCAAGAATTAGAACATTTAATATACTTCAATAGATCAGCCCACGTACCATACAAATCTGAAACCCAGAGGTTATCCTACAATGTCATAAGAAATGAGTAGGCTATGGCCAAATGAGACAATTACATTATAAGTGAAAATAGAGCCAGCTATTTATCTTGTCACAGAGGCATGTAGGTTGCTTAGGCAATAAACAGGTTGCTGCTAGAAATATAATATCATGAAAAGCAGATAGACTTTAAAATACAACATGATTCAATTGAGTGGCATTCTCTCCAGCCCCTAGCACAGAGTTTTGCATTGAATATGTGCTTCAATCAATGTTTGTTACTGCTTGCATCTGGTTGCTGGCAAAATTCACTTGCCCAGTTCATCAGCAAATAATGAATATTTCTTTTGATTATAATAATGAATGTTTTGTAAGCATCAATATTGTGCTCTTTGCTTCGTTTATTTCATGCAGAATTGAGGACTATGCTACATTCAGAAGCCCAATTTGAGCCTTTCTTATTGAATTTCAACAAAATAAGGAGTCCATATTTAAACAGATGCTGCTGATGTGAGAAGAGCATATTTCATACCTGATGTAGTGAAGTGACTAAGGGATTCTCCATGGCTGGGAGGCCACCCTCTCGTGGCCTTCATGGATATAGCTATAGACACTTGACATAATTGCCAGTCCCTAAGTGGTAGGTCCAGAGCCAGGCTGCCTGACAGGTTTCTCCACATGACTAGGTTAAACCAGTCTAATTTTCTCTGCTTCCGTTGATGTTTCTGGTTGGAGTTAGTCAAGGTAAATCAAGCAGCTTATTGAGTTTCTTACCTTAGTGCCAACCACATTCTACTGTTTTGTGAGAGAGAACTGAGAAGATGCTATGATCCCAAGTGTTCCAAGAGCTTAGTAGGTACTTTATCTGGGAAAAAACTAGAAAATATTGGATTATGGTGCATATATTTTGTGACACACGTTATAAGAGCTATAGTAATTCAGAGATGAGAGAGAATAATTTGGGATAGAGGCATCTGGAGGAAGGTTCTTGTGATGCCTCTACCACTTAAAGAATTTATTCATCCATTCAACAAGGTTTTATTAAGCACTTTCTATTTTCTAGGATCTGTGCTCATTAATGAGGATTCTGAGAACAACCATAGTCCCTGCTTTACAGTGGCTCACAGTTTAGGGTAGAAAGACAGATTAAAAGGAAATTACAATAGTAATGTGGTTAAATGGTAAAAATAGAGGTAGAAACAAGACACCCAGGAAACAGAGAAGAGGAAGCCCCTCACTCCACCTTGAGGGGCCATGAAGTCTTCTAGAAAAAGGTGATACTTGAGGCTTGAAGAATGAGTAATCATTCTTCAGATAAACAAAATACAAAGAGCATTTCAAGTACAGCAAATAGCATGCACCATGTCATGCAAGTTTAGAAAAAAAAGGAGATAATATTTGGGGAACTACAAGTAATTCAGTATTGTTGGGATGCATGGTATGGGGCATGGGATAGAGGAAGGTTTCTCAATTTTGAAACTATTGCCATTTTGGGCTAGATAATTTTTTGTTGGGATGAGGGCTATCCTGTGCATTGTAGGATGTTTAGCAGTATCCCTGACCTCACCCACTAAATGCTAGTAGCATCCTTCCCCCTACCCCCAACAATTGTGACAATCAAAAATGTTTCCAAACATTTTCTGGAGGGAAAAGTTTCCCTCAGTTGAGAATCACTGGAATAGAGCAAGATGAGATGGAAAGGGAGACGGCAGAGATACCATGAGGGAATGTGTGCACCATGCTAAAGAATTTAGACCTTCATTCATTTGCCCAACTATTCATTCATTGAACAAATATTGAGTACTGAATAGATGCCAGCCACTGTTCTGGGTGCTTAGGATACAGCAGTCAACAAAACAAACAGAAATCTCTGGCCTGATGCAGTTTACATTCTAGTGTACAGAGATAAACAATAAACAGTAAACCAAAAAAATTAGCAGATGCAGTAGTATGTTTGAAGGTGATAATGCTATAAGAAAAAAGAGAAGAAAAAAGGGGGATAGGGAGTTTAGCATGGGGAGTAGGTAGCAATTTTCAATAGGGTAATCATTATAAAGAGTGACTATTTTTTTCACCAAAGTAAAAGGAATTTCTAGCATAAATAGTCTAAAGGCAGGTATATTACAGATTCACGTATTACTAGAAAATCCAGTCTTTTCTATTGAATATGAATTGGACTACTCACCCTTATTCTACCCTACAAGAAGAGTCTGTGCTCTTCCCATATCTTATGGTTCATGAGGAGGGAACAGATTTTAAATGGCTCATTCATTCATTCATTCACTCGTTAGTTCAACACTTATGCAGAAGCCAGCAGGCACTGTGTCAGATACTGGGGATAGATAAAAAGATAAATATCACACAATTTCTGCCAACAAGGCTATAACAGGGGTACTCTCATGTAACTATAATTACAATAATACATGATAAGGGGTACAATGGATGTGTGTACAAATGCTCAGAGAGCCCCGAGGAAGAGTGACCGAGCCTGGGGAGGTAGAGAAGGTTTCACAGAAGAGCTGGCATGTGAGATGGAGCTGGAAGGATGAGGAAGAGTTTGCCAGGAACAGAAATATTGGGAGAGGATTCTAGGACAAGGTGGGAAGACATGAGAAATGATATCCATAGGTATAAAAATCCTGAAATCAGTTTAAAGCTGATCTTTCTTTAGTCTCATGATATCTGATTTGTTTTCTTTATCCTTCCTGGTTCCCAGATCCAGAATTTCTTGGGTCCAGTTGCACAAGTTTCCTGCCTGTAAAACAAGGTGTTAGATGAGATGATCTCCACCGTTCCTTCTAGGTGGGATCCTCTGTGATCCTGTGATACTCCTGCTCCTACTCCTCCAGAGAATTAATCCCTACTGTTTCCAACTCATCAATTCCCTCCTTTTGTACTTTCTTTTGTACTTGTCTTAGATAAACTCTCTCGTTCACATGTCCTTTCCACATCTAAACAGGGTCAACCTGTTTATTGCCTATTGTTTTCTTTCCATCTTGCTTATCTCTAAGAGATTATTTGCACAATGCAAATTTACATGTTTAGGGCGCTAATGTTTAGATGAATCTTTCCAAAGATCAAAAGGGAACAAGAGCAAATACACCTCTGCCAGGGATTTTTGGCAGAGCCAAGTTATCAGTTAATTCAGTATTTAGTCTTTCCCATGAGTAAGCAGAGTGCTGGGCAAAGAAGAATATATAGGGAAAGATAAGGAACAACACCTTCCACTAAGGCCTTACAGTCTAACAGGGGAAGAAAGTAAGTGCACAATAAATATCAGACAAAAAGAAGTAATCAGAACTCATTTAGTGCAAAAAATAACTTGAACAGGAGTAGAAAAATAAAAACAAATGTGCATAAAGTAAATTATTTGAAGTGTATAGTAAAAGCATAATAATTTTAAAAACCTAGATGGGGGGAAAAATGGCGGTGTGATAGGGTCCTCCCACTGCACCGCTCCCAGGAAAGGAGGTGAAGAACGCCAGCGGCTGCCTGCGAGCACGGACCGCTCACTCCGAAAACAGCATTGTGAATTACAGAGAAACAACGCCGAACGCCCAGCCCAAGAAAACAGGTACGAAATTTTCACAAAGATCGGAGGGCGCACGGAGCACAATAGAGCCCAGAGCGCGGGAAGGACGCGCTCGCCAGGTCGGCGCAGCGCCACCTGCCCCCCAAGCGGTTACGCGCCTCCCCATACACGCAGTCAGGGACAAGCCCAGAGTTGGGACAGAGCGGTTGCTAGGGATGGCGAGCCCTGTGGAGAGGAGGAAGTTGTGAGAGCCAGACACAACTCGCAGCTGCAATATACAGAGACTGCCGAGGGCTGGGGAGGAACTGGGCGGGGACCGAGATTCAGCTTCCCGGGACAGAGCGCGGGAACCCGCAGGCCGGCACTGCGCCACTAGAAGTCAGCGGGACTGGGCCCAGGAGTTTAACGGAGAGTAGGACACGCCCTTAGAGGCTGCTAGCAACTGCCGCTGCGGCTGGCGGAGAAAAACTGCGCTCCTGGCGCGATCGGAGCCCGGCTCTGTGCCAGGCTGGCGGCGGCCGCCATCTTTACAGCTGCCCGCGCGGAGCCGTGAGCCGCGTCTCTAGCTCCGCCCCGGCCCGGCCCGGGGCTCTTCTGCTGGGGCGAGACAGGCTTTGCCTGTGGTGGCCAGGGACAGCTGCATCCGTGGGTTCCAGGTGGGACGAGATCCCGGAACTGTAGCGGCGGGACCGTTGGGTATTGGAAACAGTTTGCAGCTCATCCATCTGGTTCCGTTACCCCGGCTCTGGCCTCCGACAAGTCCGCTCCGTGCTGGTCCTAGTGCCCGCCCTTCAGGTCCCAGCCCTCCTGTACCCCAGAGATCGCTCATTTTGAAGGTTGCTGGCTATAGTGACTCATTTGGTATAACTGCTGGTTCCCATGACAACCAAATACCTCAAGAGCCGCAGGCTGAACCAGAGCAGCTCCCCATAATCCTGCCCACTTCAATAGGGAATCTCGCGCCACCCAAGAGCGCTTCCAGCGGCCACTACTCCCCCCTCCCCATGGGAACATCCCCCCGGTGGAGACTGCTGGGGATAGAGACGGCCACCCGCCTTGCCTTGGGGTCTAGTGGTGGAAAAGGGGTGCACAATTGGAGATCCCCCTATCAACCAGTATCACGCGGAGACGCACATCAGAAGGGCAGACACACGTGGCTAGATGAGCAACCTCTCAGCTGTGTAGAATTTTCCCAACTCAGCTCTCACACTGCAGCCAAAAGAAATTGTGTTTCTACCTGCATCTCAGGAGGAGCAGGGTCAAAGTAACCCCTAGGAGCTACAAGGCCCCTCCCAAAGCACGGGGCTTTCGCATACCCCAACTGGGGGATCAGAGTCTGCCACGGACATAACAGAATACCTAGCTAATAGGGAGCGGAGGACTCATATCCTCAAGTACAATTCATTAGCTCAGAGCCCAAGCTGGGAGGTCATTCTCACCACACTCCACTGGGAAGAGGAGAAGACCGCAGGTCAGAGTTAACTCAAGATCCACCAAACTTGCTAAAATACACCTAAGGCAATACAGGCCACTACTTCTCTCCCTGGCTTTGCCAAGGAACAATAATTGTGGGCCTGGTGACAGGGCCATAAACTAGCTCTAACACCCCCAGCTCTCGACCAAGAGGCCAGATGAGAAAAAAACCAGCGAAAGAACTCAGGGAACATGAAAAATCAGAGTGAAAAGTCACCCCCAAAAGAAATTATCAGTTCCTCAGCAATGGATACCAACCCAAATGAAATGGGTAGAATGACAGAAGAGGAATTTCGTTTATGGATTATAAGAAAGCTCAATGAAATTCAAAAGAAAATTGAATCCCCGAACAAAGAAACCACAAGAAAAATGCAAGAAATGAATGAAAAATTCTCCAAAGAAATAGAAATATTACGGAAAAATCAAATAGAAATCCTAGAAATGAAAGAAGCATTCAAGGATCTACAAAACACAGTGGAAAGCCTTAAGAATAGGCTGGACCATGCAGAGGAAAGAATTTCAGAGCTAGAAGACAGCTCCTATGCGCTAAATAAATCAGCCGAAGAGAAAGAACACAAAAACAAGAGGCAGGAAAAAAGCATATAAGAAATGTGGGATTATGTAAAGAGGCCAAACATAAGGATCATAGGTATCCCTGAGGGAGAGGAAGAAAATTCGCATGGGCTGGAAAATTTATTTGAAGGAATAATAGAGGAAAATTTCCATGGCTTAGCCAGAAATCTCGATATCCAAGTACAAGAAGCACACAGGACTCCTGGGAGAGTCAACGTGAAAAGGCATTCACCACGCCACATAATTATTAGACTGACCAAAGTAAACACAAAAGAGGCACTCCTCAGAGCTGTAAGACGAAAAGAGCAGGTAACCTACAAAGGGAAACCGATCAGATTAACTGCAGATTTCTCAGCTGAAACCTTACAAGCCAGAAGGGAATGGGGAGACATCATCAATCTCCTAAAACAAAACAAAGGTCAACCCAGAATTCTGTATCCTGCCAAACTAAGCTTCTTATATGAGGGAGAAATAAAGACATTTCCAGATAAGCAATCACTGATAGAATTTGCGAAATCCAGACCGGCCTTGCAAGAAATGCTTAGACCTGCATTATACACTAAACAGAGCAACAGACACCCACCTATGTAAAACTACGCAAAAGCTAAAACCCCAGAAACCAGATTCCACAATGACGCAAGAGGTAAAACAAAAGATAGCACCCAACAGAATAATCAGAAATTTACCCCAAATATCAATTCTCTCAATAAATGTAAATGGCTTGAACTGCCCATTGAAGAGACATAGGCTGGCTGAATGGATTAAAAAATACAAACCAAGTATCTGTTGTCTTCAGGAAACACACCTTACACACAAAGACGCATTCAGACTCAAGGTGAAAGGATGGAATACAATTTTCCAGGCTAATGGAAACCAAAAGAAATCTGGAGTAGCCATCCTCATTTCAGATGACATAAACTTTAAAGCAACAAAAGTAAAGAAGGACAAAAATGGACACTATACAGCAGTGAAGGGAAAAATCTCACAAGAGTATTTAACAATCCTAAACATTTATGCACCCAACACAGGAGCACCCAGGTACATAAAGCAAATACTGCTAGATCTAGACAACATAATAAGCAGCAATGCCATAATAGCAGGGGACTTCAACACCCCACTGATGGAACTGGACAGATCCTCCAAACAAAAAACAAATAGAGAAATAAAAGACCTAAACAGGACTCTAGAACATTTGGGCCTAACAGATATCTACAGAACAGTCCACCCAAATAACACTGAATATACATTCTTCTCATCAGCTCATGGAACTTTCTCTAAAATTGACCACATCCTAGGCCACAAAACAGATCTAAACAAATTCAAAAAAATAGAAATCATACCATGTATCTTTTCAGACCACAGCGGAATAAAATTAGAAATCAATTCCAACAGAAAGTCACATCTTCCTCCAAAAACTTGGAAACTAAACAATCTATTGATGAAAGATTATTGGGTCAAGGAGGAGATTCAAATTGAAATCAAAGGATTCTTCGAACTAAACGATAATGGGGACACAAGTTATCAAAATCTGTGGGATGTAGCAGAAGCAGTCCTGAGAGGAAAACTTATCGCCCTAAATTCCCACATCCAAAAGACAGAAAAGTCACAAATCAGTAAACTAACGAATCATCTTAAAGAAATGGAAAAGGAAGAGCAAAGCAATCCTAAAGCCAGCAGAAGAAAAGAAATAACCAAAATCAGAGCAGAATTAAATGAAATCGAGAACAAAAGAACAATACAGAAGATCAATGAAATGAAAAGTTGGTTCTTTGAAAAGATAAACAAAATAGACAGGCCACTTGCCAGGTTGACCAGAAGCAGAAAGGAAAGGACTCTAATAAGCTCAATTAGAAATGAAAAAGGAGAAGTCACAACTGATACCATGGAAATACAAAACATCATCTTCGAATACTACAAAAATCTCTATGCCCACAAACACGAAAATGTGGAGGAAATGGACAAATTCTTAGAAACACACTACCTCCCTAGGCTCAACCAGGAAGAAACAGAATTTCTAAACAGACCAATATCAAGCACCAAAATTGAAGCAGTAATTAAAAATCTACCCACAAAAAAAAGTCCCGGACCAGATGGGTTCACACCTGAATTCTACCAAGCCTACAAAGAAGAACTGGTGCCTATACTGCAGAAATTATTTGAAAATATCCAGAAGGATGGAATCCTCCCAAACTCATTCTACGAAGCCAATATCACCTTGATACCAAAGCCAGGAAAGGACACAACAAAAAAAGAAAACTATAGACCAATATCCCTTATGAATATAGATGCAAAAATTCTCAATAAAATCCTTGCAAACCGAATTCAAATGTACATCAAAAAAATAATCCATCACGATCAGGTGGGCTTTATTCCCGAGATGCAGGGATGGTTCAACATATGCAAATCTATAAATGTAATTCACCATATAAATAAAAGCAAGAACAAAGATTATATGATCCTTTCAATAGATGCAGAAAAGGCTTTTGACAAAATCCAGCATCCTTTTATGATAAGAACTCTTAACAATATAGGCATAGATGGCTCATTCCTAGAAACTATTAAAGCCATATACGATAAACCCACAGCCAATATCATACTGAATGGGGAAAAATTGAAGGCATTCCCCCTTAAAACTGGCACCAGACAAGGGTGCCCACTATCTCCACTTCTTTTCAATATAGTGCTGGAAGTCCTGGCCACAGCAATTAGACAAGACAGAGGAATCAGGGGCATCCAGATAGGGGCAGAAGTGGTCAAACTTTCACTATTCGCAGACGATATGATATTATACATAGAAAACCCCAAAGATTCAACCAAGAGATGACTGGAATTGATAAATGAATTCAGCAAAGTCTCAGGATACAAAATTAATACACACAAATCCATAGCCTTCATATATGCTAATAACAATCAAGCCGAGAAACAAATTAAAGATGCAATATCTTTCGCAATAGCAACAAAGAAAATTAAATATTTAGGAACATATCTAACTAAGGAGGTCAAAGACCTATATAGAGAGAATTATGAAACACTGAGAAAAGAAATAGCAGAGGATGGAAATAGATGGAAAGCCCTACCACGCTCTTGGATAGGCAGAGTCAACATAGTAAAAATGGCTTTGCTATCTAAATTAATTTACAGAATCAATGCAATCCCTATCAAAATACCAACATCATTTTTTGCCAATCTAGAAAAAATAACTCTACGCTTCGTGTGGAACCAGAGAAGACCCCGTCTAGCCAAAGCAATCTTAAGCAAAAAGAACAAATTGGGAGTCATCTGTCTACCAGACTTCAAACTATACTACAAGGCTATAGTAACCAAAACTGCATGGTATTGGCACAAGAACAGAGACGTAGACCAATGGAACAGGACTGAGAACCCAAATACAAAACCAACCTCATACAGTCACCTGATCTTTGACAAATTCCAGAAAATCGTACACTGGGGAAAAGATTCCCTATTCGACAAATGGTGCTGGGAAAACTGGATGGCCATATGTAGAAGACTGAAAGTGGACCCACACCTCTCACCTCTCACAAAAATCAATTCACAATGGATAACAGATCTAAACCTAAGACATGAAACCATAAGAATTCTCAAAGAAAACGTTGGAAAAACTCTTATGGACATTGGCCTAGGCAAAGAATTTATGAAGAAGACCCCCAAAGCAATCATAGCAGCAACAAAAATAAATACATGGGACCTGATCAAATTGAAAAGCTTCTGCACAGCCAAGGAAACTATCACTAGAGTGAACAGACAACCTACAGAATGGGAGAAAATATTTGCATGCTACACCTCTGATAAAGGGCTGATAACCAGAATCTATACAGAACTTAGGAAAATCAACAAGGAAAAATCAAACAACCCTATTAAAAAATGGGCAAAGGACATGAACAGAAACTTTTCCAAAGAAGACAGAATAATGGCCAGCAAACATATAAAAAAGTGCTCAACTTCTCTAATCATCAGGGAAATGCAAATCAAAACCACAATGAGATATCACTTAACTCCAGTGAGATTGGCTCATATCAAAAAATCCCCAAACAACAAATGTTGGCGGGGATGTGGACAGATAGGAACACTCATACACTGCTGGTGGGACTGCAAATTAGTACAACCTCTATGGAAAAGAATATGGAGATACCTCAAAGAATTAAAAGTAGAATTACCATTTGACCCAGCAATCCCACTACTGGGTATTTATCCAAAAGAAAAAAAGACATTTTATAATAAAGGCATCTGCTCTCGAATGTTCATAGCAGCACAATTCACAATTGCAAAGTTGTGGAAACAACCCAGGTGCCCATCAATACACGAGTGGATCAATAAAATGTGGTATATGTATACCATGGAGTGTTACTCAGCAATAAGGAACAACAGTGAATTAACACATCTGGTATTATCCTGGTTGGAGCTAGAACCCATTCTTCGAAGCGAAGTGTCACAGGATTGGAAAAACAAGCACCAGTGGTACTCACCATCAAACTGGTACTAACTGAGGAACACTTACATCACACAGGGCAATAACATTCATCTGAGGGCGGGCGGGCGGGAGGGGGGTGGAAGGGATGGGAAAAACTCTCACTGAATGGATGTGGGGAGCACAGTTTGGGAGATGACCACGATTGTGGCTCTGACACGGGCAGAACAGGGGCAATGTGTATGGCCAAAGTGTTGTACCCCCATGATATTCTGAAATTAAAAAAAATAAATTAAAAAAAACCCCAAAAACCTAGATAACTGGCAACCACAGATTCTCTGATAGGTGAAAGACAGAGGTACAACTCTCTAACTTTTCCGCTCAGTGAAATTAAAAGAAAAAAAAAGACGTTATGGGTAGAAACAACTTGACCTTTTAGAGAAAAGTTCTGGGAAGAGGATGAACATAAAAATTACAATGACAATAGCCTGTTACATCCCTAGCATGTTAAGATTTAACCAAGCATTTTATCACAGGCTGCCTCATTTGTTCCATACCTTAGTCAATGACATCACTGCCTCAGGCTACAGACCACTGAATCGTATTGATGAATATCTCTTGAACTGTCTCCTGCTTTCCATTTCCATTGCCCTGTCTGAGTTTGGACATCCTCTCTCTCCTGGACTTTTGCAAAAGCCAGGCTGCTGTGCCTGCTTCTGGTCCATCATCCACTCTGCTTCAGAGAGAGATTTCTAGAGCGTTTACCTGACTCCAGTACTCTGCTGCTCAGAAATATTTTTGGCTTCCCCAACGCCTACAGAAAAAAAGTTTAAACGCCTTAGCTTGGCAACCAAGACTCTCCGTAGTTTGGGTTTTACCTGCACACATGTCGTGAAACCTCTTCATTTGCCTTGTGTTTAAATCATATGATTTATGCCTTTTTCTCAGCATGGTCTCTGCCCTTGTACCTGTAGGTCCTCGTTAACTCAGTTCCCTTTACTTGGTGATCCTTCACCTCCATTCTCACCTGCCAAAGTCTTACCCTCCTAATTGTAAGGATCCAGGAATACTATATAGAACCCAAGAGCAGGGGGACTGCTGGGTCTCAAAGAACACCTAGACCCAGAAAGTGGAAAGCCAAGGGGGTTCCCTCTATCCCTGTGAGCCTCTTAAGTCAGGCTATCTGGGTACAAAGGCAAGGCTTTTTAACAAAAATGCCCTAATGTCCTCATAAGTGTGTGAGAAATTCATTTAAATTGATGGGGCTCAGTTCTTGGCATAAAGAGGGACTTAGCCTCTGATAAACAAAGAACATTATTAAAAAAACATTAATGCCATCAGCTAAAAGCTTTAGGTTCCAAGCAGTGTACACAAAACAGGTGGGTTGTGATGAAGCACTGAGTTATTCCAGGGAGTTGGGATACTCTTTCAAAGACTCAGGAGCACAGCCTAAGCCATATAGTTTAGCAGGTTTCTGACTCTAAGAAGAGAGTCAAGGAGAACTGTGCTTGTGGCTGCAACATGATGCAATATAAATAGTAGTTGAAATTAAGCAAGAAGAGGTTGGTATTTATATTTTTAATTCCTGCTCTATTGTGTACTTTTTTGGTTGATGCTAACATGTATAGTGTGTCATTAAATTTTTATGCGTAATTCCAACACCCTGAATTTACTACATTTATTGAAAGGCAGCAGAGCGGAATAGTTAAGAACACAGGCTCTGAGTTGGAATTCCAGCTCTGCCATTTACTAGCTGTGAGAACTTGGGCAAGTAACTTAATCTGTCTGTTCCCCAATTTTCACATCTGTAAAATAGGGATAATATTAGTTAGTTCCTAACTCATACAATTGTTACAAGAGTTAAATTAGTTCTTCAATGCACTTAGAATAGTGCTTGGAACACCATAAGAACTATAAAAATGTTGAGTATTATTATTATTATGTTCATTAGGTAGAATTTTATTTAATCCTCCTGAAAATATTCCAAGGTGGGTTGGTGATGATGATAATGATGATCATTAATGCAATTTTACAATAAAAATATGGCAGCTCATATTGTCAAAGTGACTTTTTCAGAGTCACACAGCTAGGAGTTGAAGGAGCTGGGATACTGATTCACATCTTCCAAAACAGGGTCTAGGAGTTTTATCACTGCCTTTAACAGAAAAATTCCTGTTGTCTGCATCATGAGCTAGAGTCAGTTAAGCGTTCCTGAGAAAGGCAAGTCCAGGGATGGCTTCCTCTGCCTAACCCAAGGCCTTGCTCTTCACCTAGTGTAAGGTGAGGAACTGTAGTATCTAGCCGTAATTAACTCAAGCCCAAATCCACCAGGAAACGACAAATCTCAGATGGTTGGATATTGATAAGCATTATTGTTTTCTCTGAAACTCAGCTGGTTCTGAACATGTTGGGTAGCATTTAAAAAGAAAATAGAATAAAATTCTTTCTTGAAGCAAAGAAAAGAGTCTCATTCAGTGCTGAGGTATCAGACTTGGAAAAATGAGGATTTTTTTCTTTCTTTCTATGGAAATAGGAATATGGTTTATCAAATGAATGAGTCACAGAATGATCATTAATACAGGAGCATCCATTTAGTCATTCATTCATTCAACCAATGTTTATTGATTGTATATATGCCAGGCACTGTATATAAGACACACTATTCTTCAAGAACAATTCAACTGATAGCAGTGGCTCGCAACTATTATCCCAGCTATTTGGGAGGCCAAGGGAGGATCGCTTGATGCCGGGAGTTTGAGCCCAGCCTGGGCAAAATAGTAAGACCTCATCTCTAAAAAAATATGGACAAACAAAAAAAGAATAAATTCACCTTAAGGAACAGCTGGCCCCAGCACAGAGCTATCCCGTCTAGCCAACAGTACCAACATTGCAAAGGAGAAGAATGACAGATTGTTCCACTCATCCCCATATCTTCCTATAATCTCTGCCCATTTTTATCCCTTAGGTTGCAAGTGGATGACATGGATTACACATGTATATGTATATATACTCCCTTCTGCATTATGTAAATCATCCTTCTCCTCCTGCTGATTAGGGTCAATTAACCCTGCCAGTATGGGGACTCCTCTCCTGATGGTCTTTGAACACATGGAGTCCAAAAATATCCTGGTGGGAGTTGGCACTTGTATTCAGTGGGACCCTTGTTGTGTCTGCTAGAAAGAGAGTGCCCTCTTTGGGGACTAGGACCTCCAACCCTTCAGATCCCAGAGTTGCAGGGGTGGGAAGGACAAAATTACCAAGTGGATTATTGGGACTGATAACAGGTGGGTCACTCTTACTTCCACCCCTTGGTTCCCAGACCCATGTTTCTTCCTGCTAGGGACACAGCATCGTATAGAGGCTTCTAAATTAACACGTAGACTGCATCCTGAAGGACAGTACCCCACGCCTCACACCACTTCCATTAGTCCAGGTCTTCCCAGAAGCAGACACCACGTCAGAATTAGATGTTAAAGACATTTATTGCAGGAAATACTTGTGAGGGCAAATGAGGATGATCTGGAGGAGGCTGGAAGACACATGAGACATGATACAGGTCTGATCCCCGCAAAGGAGAAAGGACAGCAAGGAGGAAGGAAGATCTTAGACGGCAGTGCAGTTCTAAGAAAATGTTGTCAAGGTCGATGGGAAGTCCTGCATCTCTCAGGGATAGGTTGTCTTAATATCCCTGCTGCAATCTTTGGTTGGGAGCAGCCGGTGGGAAGTGTAGCCTATGGAAGCATGGATTTAGTGTGTACAGAGTGGTGGATGTGGCCAGCTGGGGACCAGGAGACACCTGTCGATTACATTCCCGTAATAGGAGAGCTGAGAGGTGCATACTGCATTTTCATGGTCACCACAACTCTGTTCTAAGCACTGGGGACACAGAAGTGAGCAAGAGAGATATGCTGTCTGCCTTATGGAGCATACAGTCCAGTGGGGGACAGTTGAGCAATCACAGCTTAGTGTTAACACTGAGGCAGTACTTCCAGCCTAGCAGGGAGAAGCAAGGTTCAGGGATAAGTTCCTGAGGGCCATGTAGTGTGGCAGTAAAGGCCTGAGACTGCATGGATTTGAGTCCAAACCTCCCTGCTTGCTAGTTTTGTGCCCTTGGGCAAGTTTGTGACTTCTCTGTCCCTCAGTTTCCTCATCTACAAAGTGGGAAAAATGTGGTACTCCACCATGGAGGGTTTGTGGTAATGAAATCCCATAATATCCCTGGAGACCACTTAGAAGAGTAGATGGCACACAGTACCCAAGCACATTACTTGTTACAGCACAGAGTCTGAGGGGATTGAGGACAGCTCTGAGGCTAGAGATGTGGGCTGGCCAGTTTACAGAGGGCCCGGTCTGCCAAACTAATCTCTGTTCATTTTCCAGGAGTCAGAGAGCAGCAATGCATGCCCAGAGGGAACTTGCCACCCAGTGGCTTTATGATATTGCAGGGCTGGCACTGCGAACCTGCTATTAGCTCTCCCTGTATATAGAAAAGCTGCTCTGGTCCTCAGGCTGGGAGTCCCTGTTCTTTCTGGGCATTGTCAATGGCCTCCCTTTCTCCAGCAAGGCTTCTTCCCATAAGCTGCGATGGGTTTCACGGCAGTGTCCTGCCCAGTGCTGGGACTGTGAGGCTATGAACTTACCTATCTGCTGTCCTCCCCCACCCAGGCTGGTCCTGCCTCCCTTCTGCACCAAGGCTCTTCCATCCAGAGTGTGTCTAAACAAATGTGGCACTCACTTCTCTGTTAAAACCTGAAAGTGAAGGCAAAGCTGTCCTAACCTACACTCAGCCAGGCTCTCACTGACCTGGGTCAGCCTCTCCTCCCAGGAAGGAAGGGTACAGCAACCCTCACCTGCACACGTGGACCCTGGGGCCTGTGACCCTCTTAGTTTTATTTCTTTATTCCTCTCTTGCTGTTTGAAGTTTGCCTTGCCCATACTTGCCTGACAGCTCCTAAGAATGCCTTGGATTTCAAGTACAGATTTGTCCACATCCCCTGACAATCTGTGAGGTCTGGAAGACTTGAAACATACTTTTTCTTTTTCTAAAACTTTTAAAAAACCAGTTTGGAGAATTTTTTTTTTTCTGTTAGCTTCTGATATTAGAGGGCCCAGGAATCTACTAGCCTGAAGTTTCTGGCCCCTAGTGGCTTAAGCTCCGCTGAGGAAATAGGTGTGATTAGATTTTTTCAGTCGAAGACCATTTTAGAACAAGAGGCAGATGAACAAAATGTCATTTCACTTAGACTGTGACCTGAAATGTGATAGACTAACATTTTTCCAGTTCTCTGGTTCACTCTGGAGAATTCAAATTGCCAGAACTACCAAACCCTCTTGTGCTGCATGGAACCCTAACAGGAGGTAGGAGACATTGCAGATGAGGATACGGGCCCTGCTCCCTCCTGGGGCTGGACGAGGCAAAAGAGGGCAAAGGGAACTTCTAGATATTGAGTTTTGACAACATACCAACCACTCTGCTGGACAGTTTATATTTATTCTCTCACTTAATCCTCACAACCTCCCTTTGAGGTGTGTACTCTGACCTTTGTTTCATTTAAGAGCAAATAGAGATTCAGGAAGAATAAATACCTTGCCCATTATCCCAGTGGTAGAAAGAGGCAGATTTGGTGTTTGAGCTCCAAATCCCCTACACACTCTTCCCCTAGTCCACCCAATCATCACCTCCATTCTACCATGGGTCCTCCCGTTCTAAGACCTGTTATCTCCTGCTTTGTTCTTATCATCATCCAATTGCCAAGTCCTGGCATTTCTTTCTCCACTGAATTTCCCTTGTATCCAACTATCCTTGTGGACACCGTGCTGGTTCAGACTTTTCTCTTGAAATAACTGCAATAATTGCCTTCATGGTCATCCTGTCTTCAGTCTCCATCCTTGTAATCCACACTGTAGAGGGATTTTCCTACAGTTGTGGTCTGAAATTACCACTTCCATGCTCAAGACCCTTCTGTGCTCTTCCTGGTCAATGGCATACAACGCTAAGTCCCTAGTCTGACATTTGAGAGCCTCTGCAGTGAGTCCCCAACCCACCCCTTCTCTCCTCTCCTTCAAGATTCTTTCCAACATGAAACCTCCACTCCATGCAGACTGGCCTACCCACCATCTCTGGAGCACAACTGAAGCATTTCTGCCTCATGGCCTCTGATTGCACCTTCCTCTCTCCTAGGACACTCTTCTCTGTCCTTTCTTGCCATAAGTCACTCCCCAGTCACCAACTGGAAGCGTTCTCACCTTGTTTGGAAGCGTCTCTGTATTTATACATCAGCACTGAGCAAAGACCACTGATAAAGTTGGTTGCCTTTTCACAGGTAAGGCCATTTCCCCTGGGTCATGGTAAGTGTTGAATTTCTCCCTAACTGTCTTCCTCCAACTGTGTCTCTCATAAAAACCATGGGCATTGCAGATGCTCAATCAAAATGAGCTAGTTACTTATGGAGAACCAAAAAGCAATACTTTCAAAGACATTGTGGCCATACACCTAACCACCTAATGCTAGAGGCCAGGGTCAGGAGAAAATGACAGTCCTGTTCCGTGCCTTGAAGCCAGAAGAAGTGCCTCCCTGAGTTGCTGCAGTAACTACTTGAGTGGTGTCCCTCCCTCCGGCCTCTGGAAGCTACCCCAACGTTACTGGGTATCCTCCAACTATGCAGCTCTGATCCTCTCACTTTTGGCTTCTGTTGCTCTTCTTATTCTCTTTGATGATGGCTCTTCATTGCTTCTTTACTTCCACCCTCCTTTTGCCTTCTGAAAGGCTGCTTTGAGGAGGACAAGATTCGGCATGATCAGGCTTTCAGGAAGTCACATTCCAGGTCTTTTTAACCAGCACAGCTGTCCAGAAATATCCCAAAGAGTTAGTGTAGTTCCCAGGGAGTGTGGGCCAAACCCCAACTTTGCTGGGCAAGGAGGGTGTGCTTGAGAAACGACTCAGAGGAGCGATAGCGGAGTACAGCTGAGTTTTGATTTTGTAAATGCTGGTTTCTTTTTTTTACCTCTATCAGCCTGCAAAGATCTGTGGCTTCCCATAAACATTTCTCACAATGAAACAATGCAAGAGGATGTAGGCCAACTACAGTGGGTTGCATTTAAATATTTATTAATTTTGTTTTCTGGTTCCCAGACTTATTTATTTCTGCCTTCAGTCTTAGCTCTAGAGGTGGACTAATATGCTCTGTGAGGTGACTATTTATCATTATAATAATTCATTAGGTACTCTGAGAGGCCTGTGCAATTATACAAACATGGGCAGGGCCATCGCTGTTAAGAGTAACTGACATTGGACAGCAGACCTCAGACTCCAAGGCACTTTCGTGTGTACTTTTTATCTAATCCCTATATCAACTCTGTGAGGTAAGCTTTATTGTCCCTAATTTACAGACTTGGAACTGAGGTAGGGTATGGAGAAAGAGAACTGAACGTTATTTGAATGTTTACTATGTGCCAGGCACTGCAAGTTGCTTTTGTACATCATCTTGTTAGATCCTCACAACTCCCCTAAGAAGCAAGGATTGGTATCCACAATTGTGCCTGCACCCCTGCAGAGAGCGCTACCAACTCTTAAGTGTTTACTATGTCCCATGTAAAGCGCTGCACTAAGTGTTTTATGTGCATTCTCCCATTTACTCCTCTTTGGTCCTCATATTATTTCCATGGTACTGATGAGATAATAGTCACTGGGAAGTGTAATAACTTGTTTAAGTTTACACGGCTATTAAGTAACAGAGTTGGGATTTCTACCTGGGTCTGTGGACATCAAAGCCCAGCCCTTTTCACTCCTCCACTAATGACTTATGCTGAGGTTACCCACCTGATAAGTAAAGGAGTCAGGATTTGAACCCAGGACCTTGGGTTCCAAACCATGCTCAGTCTTCTCCACTGCACTGCTGCTTCCAAGTCAAGCCATGCAATTTTCACAGACCCAAGGAGAAATGAGAAAAATGAGAACAAAATGGTAAGCTTTTCATAAAGTTAAGTTTATTCAGCTTAAAATATTCACCTTTATTATGCCCTTTCAACTTTTTTAGGTGTTAAATGTACCTTCTTTTGCAAAATAATAATAATGTAAGGTAGGAGGGTTTTTTGGTCTCATTTTAAAACTATACACTTTTTTAAAAAAATAAAATGTTAGGCAAGATGCCATAGACTAAATTTTCCCTGTTTCTATTCTCTAAATACAGCTAAATACACTGGAAATAGTTCAACATAGAACTACAAAAGGATTCTGAAAGGTGTAAAAAAACTCAGGACCTGAAGAAAGACACTGTGGTATGTTCTCTGGTCCATCTCTATTTTCTGCTGCTATAACAAAATACCACAGACTGGGTAATTTATAAAGCATCGAAATTTATTGGGCTCACAGTCCTGGAAACTGGGAAGTCCAAGAGCAACAAGCTGCCATTTGACAAGGGTCATCCCATCATGGAAGGCAGAAGGGCAAGAGAGCATGTGTGAGAAAGAAAATATGAGGGGCAGGGATCAATTTCATGACAACTCACTCATGATAACTGACCCACTTCTGTGTGACTACATTCATTCATTCATAAAAGCTCTGCCCTCATGGCCCAATCTCCTCTTGTTAGGCCCTACCTCCCAATGCTGTTGCATGCAGAATTAAGTTTCCAACACGTGAATTTGGGGGGACACATTCAAATCATATCATCTTGGTTTTCCTTTTACCTCTCATTTATCTTGGACTGGGCACTCAAGAGACTTGAACCTGAAACAGTCAACAGGCATAGAAAAAAAGATGTGAAACAAAACAAGAAAAGCCAAGGAAAGGGAAAGTCAAGCAGGGACTTAGCAGGGAGAACCATACCCGGTGGCGGTGGCAGAGCTGGAGAGTGAGAATGGATGTCTCCCATGATCCACACCAGGCACACCTCTGCCTGCCCTGGCAGTCCTGGTGTCTCTTCGTCCTCACTGAATAGCAGAGGGCCATCCAGACATGGTATCCCCTGGGCTACCACCCAGTGGCTGAAGAAGATTGATGTAAGATCTTCCTGCCCCTGCGAGCACCAGCAGGGAACCAGTACCATGTGGCTGGAGAAAAGGCCAGGGAAAATATTCTATCTTATGGATCTGGTATCCATTACCCTCTATCTAATGCCATCAAGTGGTCCAGGGAAACACCCTCTGGGTTAGCAGGTGGCAGCAGCAGGGATCTAGTGGAAACTCAATCAGAGCCAGAAGAACAAAGCAGTCCAGGACAGCATTGCAAGGGCTCAGAAAACAAAATTGTTAGTGGAACTGTAGCTCACAAAAGTAGGCCACAACCTGCCTGCTAAACCTAAATAGGGTGACTGCCAACTAAAATGAAACATTTAAATAGGATCAAGAGTCTTTAAATACAATAGCTAAAATGTCCAAAATACAACTGAAAATCATTTGTCACACTAAGAACCAAGAAAATCACAAGCTGAATGAGGAAAGATAACCAACTAATATCAATAGTGAGGTGAATCAGATACTGGAATTATATGACAAAGATATTAAAGCAGCTACCATAAAAGTGCTTTAATAAGTCATTACAAATTCTCTTGAAAAAATAGAAAATTTCAGCAAAAATATAGAAGTTAAAAAGAAAATCAAATGGAAATTATAGAACTAAAAAATGCAATAACCAAAATAAAATATTCACTGGATGGCCTCAACAACAGAGTTGAGATGACAGAATCAGTGAATTTGAGAACAGATCAATAGAATTTACTCATGCTGAACAACAGAGAAAATAGACTTAAAATTTTTTTAACAGAGCTTCGGGGTCTTGTGGGACAACAAAATGTCTAACATTCACATCACCAGAGTCTCAAATTGAGAAGGAACGTGGGGCTTGAAAAGTATGCAAAGAAATAGTAGTTAAAACTTCCCAAATTTGGCAAAAGGTGTAAATCTACAAATTCAAGAAGCTGAACAAACCCCAAATAAGATAAACCCGAAGAAATTCATGCCACGATACATCATAAACATCATAAAACTTTTGAAAACCAGTGACTAAGAAAAAATAATTTTAAAACAGCCAAAGAGAATGAATGATGCATTATCTATACAAGAATACCAATCTGAATTTTGATTTCTTTATCAGAAAAAAAGTAGCACAACATATTTCAAGTAATGCAAGAAAAGAACTGCCAACTGCAAACGCCATAGCTGGTAAAAGTATCCTTCAGGCACGAAGGGGTAATAAAGATATTCTCAAAGGAAGACTAAGAAAATTTGTCAAGAGAAATTCTACACTTAAAGAATGGCCAAAGGAAGTTCTTACAACAGAAAGGAATTGATAACAGAAGAAGGCTTAAAACTTTAGAAAGGGAAAAAAAAAAAACAATGGAATGGGTAAAAATAGGGATAAATATAATAGACTGTCCTTCTCTCTATGAGTTTCTTAAATCATATTTGATTATTGAAACAAAAGTTATAACATCTGTTGTGGTGCTCAATATGTGTTGAGGAAATAGTTGAGATTATTGTATTTAAAGTATGTGAGGATGGTAAAGAGACCTAAATGGGAGTAAAATTTCAATATTTTACTGTAAGTGGTAAAATATAGGTACTCGTAAACTGTGATAAGTCACATGTGTACATAGTAATATTTACAATAACAACTAAGAAAACTATTCAAAGCAATATACTCAATGTATAAAAACAATATAAATAAAACATTACAGATGCATACTAGATGTTCAAGTAATCCAAAAGAAGACAAGAAAAAAGAAAGAGAAGAATGAGAAACAGAAAGGGAAAAAGAAAACAAATAATGAAATGGCAGACAACATATCAATAATTAAATAATTACTTTAAATGTAAATTATCTAAATACCAATTAAAGACAGATATTAGCTGAGGGAATAAAAAAAAATCACCCAACTATGGGCTGTGTATAACAAATTCACTTCAACTACAATGGCATAGGTAGGTTGAAAGTAAAAGAATGGAGAAAGGTGTATAATGCTAACATTAATTGAAAAAACAGGAGTGGCCACAATAATGTCAGATAAAGTAGACTTCAGAGCAAAACAACTGCTAGGGTCAAAGAGGGACATTACATAATGATGAAGGGATCAATCCACCACTAAGGCATAGTAATCCTAAATGTGTATATACCAAACAAGAGAGCTTCACAATACACAAAGCAAAAATTGATAGATCTGAAAAGAGAAATAAACAAATCTGCAATCATAGTTGGGAACTTCAACACCCCACTCTCAGAAATGGATAAAACTACTAGACAGAAAGTTAGCAAAGATATAAAAAGGTTGACAACACCATCAACCAATAGAATCCAACTGACATTGACAGAATGCTATACCAAGCAACAGCAGAATACTCATTCTTTTCCAGTGCCTATGGAACATTCACTAAGATAGACCATATTGTAGATCATCAAACAAACCTAACAAATTTAAAAGAATTGAAACCGTATAGAGTTTCTTCTGCTACTACAATGGAATGAAACTAGAAATTGAGAGAAAGACAAAAGGAAAAACTTCAAACACTTGGAAATTAAACAACACACTTATAAACAATCCATGAGCCAAAGAAGATGTCTCAAAGGAAATAAAGAAGTACTTAAAATGGAGTGAAAATGAAAATGCAGTGTATCAAAATTGATGAAGTACGGCTAAGGCAGTGCTGAGAGGGATATTTATAGCATTAAGTCCTTACATTACAAAAGAAAAAGATCTCAAATCAAGCATTTAAGTTCTTACCTTGAGAAACTAGAAAAAGAAGAGTAAAATAAATTCACAGCAAATGCAAGGAAAGAAATAATAATAAAATGATAAGAACAAAAATCAACAAGATCAAAAACAGGAAAACAGTAAGAAAAAAAATCAATGAAACCAAAACTTGGATCTTAGAAAATATCAGTAAAACTGACAAACTGATGAACTTCTACAAAAGGAGAGAAGACATAAATCATTAATGTCAGTTATTAAACTGGGGTGATCCCTACAGATCCTGTAGCTATTGAGAGGATGACAAGGGAATACTAAGAACAAATACATGCTCATAAATTCAACAACTTAGAAAAAATGGACCAATTCCTCAAAACCCGCAAACTACCAAAAGATGAAATAAATAACCTGATTAGTTTTATAAACATTAAAGAAATTAAATTTTAATTAAAAATATCCTGATAAAGAAATTCTCAGGCCCAGATGGCATCACTAGAGAATTTTATCAAACACTTAAAGAATTAACATCAATTTTAACAATCTCTTCCAGAAAATAGAAGAGGAGGGAATTCTTAACTCATTTCTGAGATCCGTATTACCTTGATACTAAAGTCAAACAAAGACAGTGCAAAAAATGGAAAGTACAGACCAATATCTCTACTGAACTTAGATGCAAAAATCTTCAAGATAATATTAGCAAATTGGATCTAATAATGTATAAAAAGAATTATATACATTAAGTTTTTATGCAAGACTGGTTCAGCATTAAAAAAAATCAATCAATATAATCCACCATATTAATAGGCTAGAAGAAGAATCATTTAATCATGTCAATTGACACAGACAAAGCATTTGATGAAATCGAACAACGCAATTCCTATAAAAATCACAGCAAGATTTTGTAGATATAGACAAACCTAAAATTTGTATGGAAAGATACACACCCTAGAATAGCTAAAATAATCTTGAAGAAGAAAACAGTGGGTGGAATCACTCTGATATTAAGACTTAATATATAGCTACAATAATCAAAACAGTGTGGTATTTGCAGAGGGATAGACACGTAGATCAATGGAACAGAATTAGAGAACTAAGAATGATACCCACATAAATATTCTTAACTGGTTTTTGACAAAGGTACAAATGCAATTCAATAGAGGAAGGATAGACGTTTTCATAAATGGCGCTGGAGCAATTGGATGTACACAGGGAAAAAAGGAACCTTAATCTAAATCTCACACTTCTACAAAAATTAACTCAAAATGGATCATGGATTTAATGTAAAACATACTATAATTTTTTAGATGTTATCATTGAGAGAAACTGGATAGAGGGCACACAGAATTTCTCTGTATTATTTCTTACAGCTGTATGTGAATCTACAATTATCTCGAAGTAAAAAGTTTAATTAAAAAAATAAAATGTTGACAATATTTTTAGTCCTCCAAATTGTCTTAACCATTTATTGATCCACAAAATCCAGATGTCTTAGAATCCCTGACCTAAAGCACATAAAGCAGTGAGGTGATCTTGGGGAAAGAGGCTTGCTTTAAATCAGAGTGGATATCTTTGCTTGTTTGCTGCCTCAACTCCTTAGCTCCCATCAACTTGCTAGTGATCTGGTGATACCGGACCCAGCAAGAAAGTGTGGATGAGTCAGCATAAGCCAATCCCCATTGCTTTAAGTACATACAGACGAAAGATCTTATGTTTTGATCTTGCATGTGCCACACACATCACATACGTCGTCTCACTTAAGCAGTATAAGCACCCTAACAGGTAGAGAGTAACAAAGCTGGGATTGCAGCCAGATTTGTCTGACTCCAGAGCCTGCCTTCATAGACACTATATGCCACCATCCTGGCTTATTGTGCTTATATTGGGCATGTGCCAGTCCCTTCTGTGCAACTTTTGAAATGAAAATGAAAGAACAATCCACTCACAGAAGACAATGTCCAACTGTCTGTACCCATCTTGAAGCTGGAACAAACCTATTTGTGTGTTACAATCCCGGGGACACTGATTTCAGCCCCAGGAACATTAAGGTCCTTCTGCATCTTAGCATTTAGACATAGTTCCATCTGCTTGAATGGAAAAGCCCGCATCTTCTGCAGCTACTGGCTTTATTCCTGGTTTCATAATTGTTGGTTTTTGTTTTTAACACTTTTTCAAGACGTAATTTACATACCATAAAATCCAGCCATTGTAAGTCTATAATTCAGTGATTTTAATAAATTTATAGAGTCCTGAGATTGTCACCAGTTTTAGAACATTTCTATCATTCCCCAAAGTTTCTATTCTGCCTGTTTATGGTTATTCCCCATTCTTACCTCCTGTCTTAGGAAACCACTGATCTGCATTCTATCTCTATAAATTTGCCTTTTGATCCATTTGGGTCTTCTCTAGAATTTCATGTGAATGTAATTACACAATATGTAGTCTTTTGCATCAGCCATCTTTTAACTTACCGTGTTTGTAAGTTTCATCTATGTTTTAACTTGTATTAGTAGTTTTTCCCTTTTAATCATGGAGTACTATTCCCTTGCAGGGATGCCCTATTTTGTTTATATATTCAGCAGTTGATGGGTATTTTTCACTATAACAAATAATGCTGTTGTGAACATTCAATGCGTGCTTTTGTGGACATAATCTCTTTGGGTAAATTCATAGGAGTGGAATTGATAGCTTTTACTGCAAGTATATGTTTAATTTTTAAAGAAACTACTAAATCCCAGCTACTCAGGAGGCTGAGGTGAGAGAAACATTTGAGCCCAGGAATTAGAATCCAGCCCGGGCAACATAGCAAGACCACATCTCTAAAAAAAAAAAAAAAAGAAATAAACTGCCAAACTATTTTCTAAAAAATCTGTACCTCTATTTTTTTTCAATATAGACTTTAAATATTTCGATACAGAAAAATAAAAAGAAAACAAAATTATTTCTAAATTCCACTGCTCATGAAACCCTAGTTAACATTTACTTTAAATAAAATACATGCTTATTGTAAGACAATTTGAATAGTTCAAAAAATATTTATTTTTAGTGGTTTCATACAAATTTTAGGATTTTTTCTATCTCTGTGAAGAATGTCATTGATATTTTGATAGGGATTACATTGAATCTGTAGATCACTTTGAGTAGTAGCAAGAGATTTTTATTTTCACTTTTTAGGTACAGCACATGAGGAAAATGTATGAGAGAAAACCTCCTCTTTTATATTAACATTGATACAATTACATCTCAAAAAGTGTTGTGTCCCTATTTACAGATTTATGTTAACATTCACATAAACAATTTTGTTTATTGCTAAATATCTTGCCACTTGAAAATGTGAATAAATGTGTGTCTGTTGGATCCTTGTAAACACTAAGCACTAAATAAATGTTTGTTAAATCCAATAGATTACAATGATAGGAATTATACACATATATTTGGAAGGCAAAAGTAAATTTTATCTATCTCTGTCTACATTTCTGACACATAAAACCAATTTTTTCTAAAGAATACTATCTTCTAAAAAATATATTTTTAAAAAAGACTTTCTTCTGTCCCTAGGCCATTTCCCTAAGATAATCACTGTTAATTTATTGTTTATCTTTCCAGAAAAAATTTATGCATATACCATTATATATTTTAGACATAGGTCAAGTGACCCAAAGGGAACCTACCATACACATTGCTTTGCATTTTTTTCAGTTAATAATATATTTTGGAGGTCTTCCCCTATGGGCACATATATCCCTACCTCTTTCTTTTACTTTTAACAGCTTTATTGATATACAATTGACACATAATTAACTGTACATGTTTAAAGTTTACAATTCAGTACATTTTGACATATATATATTTAATATACCCACAAAACCATCACTGAAATCAAGCTCATCACTCTTTTATCTTTGGATTCTTTCAGCTAGAATAACTATTTTGAGATTCATCAAAGTATATCAATAGTTCCTTTTTTTCTATTGCTGATAGTATATATACCATTGTATGAATATGTCAGTTTGTTTATTCATTTACCCATCAATGGATGTTTGGGTTGTTTCTAGTTTTTCACTATTACAAATAAAGCTGCTATAAGCATTTGCATACAAATCTTTACATGGACATATACTTTCTTTTCTTTTGAGTAAATACCTAGGAGTAAAATAACTAGAATACGTGGTAAGTGTATCTTTAATTTTTTAAGAAACTGCCAAACTGCTTTCCAAAGTAGCATGCCATTTTACATTTCCATTAGCAGTGTATGAGAGTTCCAGTTGCTTTACATCCTGTTTATATCTCTAAAAGTTAGATTTGGTTCCTTTTTATATCTTCAATGTCTTCAGCATTTTGAGCATATTGAATGCAATTATAACGACTATTTTAAAGTTCTTGTCTGCTAATTTTCACATCTGTTTCAGTTCTGCTGCAATTGACTGATTTTTCTCCTTATTATGGGTTGTATTTTCCTGCATCTTTGCATGCCTGGTAATCTTTGATTAAATGCCAGACATTGTAAATTTTACCTTGATGGGTGCTACATGTTTTGTATTTTCATAAATACTTTTTAGCTTTGTTCTGGGACATAGTTGAATTACTTAGAGAACTTTTGATCCATTTGGACCTTCCTATAAAGATTGTTAGGTAAGACCAGAGCTATGTTTAGTCTAGGGCTAACTACTGTCTGCTACTGTAAGACCCTTTGGAATACTCTGCCTAATGCCCTGTGAGATGTGAGATTTTTCAGTCTAGGTGGTGGGAACAGGCAATATTCCTAGCCCAGTGTAAATGCTGTGTACTATTTCCTCTAATCCTTTTTGATGATTCTTTTCCCAGCCTTGGTTAGTGTCTTTACCCACATGTATTGATTAAGTACTCTGCTGATCCCTTGAGGGGAAACGACTGCTGATTTCCAGAGTTCTCTTTCTGTAGAACTCTCTCCTCTCCTGCACTGTGTGCTGTGAACTCTAGTCTGGTCTCTCCTCAGACTCTCATCTCCATCTATTCAACTCAAGTATCTAACATTATGGATGCACTACAATTTATTTAACCAATTCTCTATTCTCAGATGTTTGGGTTGCTTCCATTGTTGTTCTCTTATCAGCTAACAGCCAAGACTATCCTAATACATGTATACTGACAGACTCATGCAAAAACAACCATACCATAGGGTAAGCATTAGTCAGAAAGTTACTAGCTGAATGGGTATGTGCCTGCTTAATTATGACAGATAATACTAAATCATTTTCCAGAAGCTTGCATCAACTTACACTTCATGCAAAGTGTATGAAAATTGCTTTTGGCCCATGTACTTGCCAGCAATGGGTATTATCATATTTAAGATTTTTGCCAATCTGATAGGTGAAAGAGTTGGTATTTCATTGTTGTTTTAATTTGCATTTCTTTAGTTATCAGTGAGGCTTAGCAGCTCTTTACATGTTTGTTGGCTGATTTCCCCATTTCCATCCGGATAATGTTGTGGACAGACAACTCAGAGGCACAGACCTCCCTAGTAACAACTTGCAGTTTCTTCTCTAACTGGTGGCTCATCTCCCTCAGCCACACACAACCAGTCTTCCTGGATTTCCTAATTTCTTGGGATCTCTAGAATTTAAGTTCTGTGCCCTCACTCTAAACACCAGTGAGTGACACCCTAAACTAATATGTGGATCACTGTCATGGTACAAATTATTGCAGTTACCAACTTCAGTTGGCTATAAGGAAGCCAAGTTTCTCTATGGTTGCCTTAAGAACTAGGCTTCTGGAATGTCTAAAAATCCGCAATGTAACAGACCTCCAGCCTTCTGACTCAGTAGAGTTCATAGCAGTGATGACCACAACTACAGCTGTTATCACTGAAAATCCAATTTAGGCCTTAGCCCTGTCATGTCAACTCATTTAGAACTTTGGTGGTTTTCTGGCCCAGTGGTTGAAGGGATTGACAGGAAAGAACTCTGAATTTCATCAATCCTGAATCTATGACAGCATGACTTTAGCCTGTATGAAACTTCTAGCGTCAGCATCTACTTAGCCTAGAAAGCTATAGCTATACTCACTGTGATGGGTGGAGTTGCTGGAGTCCAGGAACCAGGGTAAAGAGGTCAGATTAGATGACTCTTAACATCCTCTCCAATTTTTTTTTAAATTGCAGAATATTATGGGGGTACAACATCCTTTCTAATTTTAACATTAGATAAATCTGCTATGCCATTAGCTACTCATAGCCATAACATTTCCCCCATCACCTTCCAGATCTGCACTCTGTGCTGTGAACTCTAGCCACCTTGGAGTCAAGAACTGACAATTTTTACTGCAGTAGTTCAAGGCTATCCCTTCTCCTCAGGGAATATCCCAGCTGCACCCTGTTTCCCCCAGAAAAGCCTTCAGACTGGTCCCTTTTGCAGCTCTATTTAAGATATTTCTTTCCAAGTTTCTCTAACTAATCACATTATGTCCAACTTAACTTTTATGTCGCACCAGGAAGACCTCTTTTCACAAGGAAGAAAGTAAAGATTCATTTCAGGGAAGACAGCCACAAAGTTCAATATCCTGTTCAGCATTTTTCCTGTGGGTGCCCATGGCATTACTTAAATATTACTATATATGCATTGACTCAAGAATAATAACAGCTGCTATATGCCAGGCACTGCCCTAGTCACTTTATGTGAATTATCTTTTACTTTTACTTGGTTCTTATAAAGTAGTTATTAATAACTAATTTTTAATACAAAGCAGGTCAGGATAATTTAAAGTAAATCAAAGTCACACAGCTAGAAAATGACAGAGCCAGGTCTGCCGGACTCAGAAAATTGTGCTGTATCCATTGCGGTATCTCCTCTGTGCCCAGAACTGTGGGTTTCAGGAAACATACTCTTCTCCTGACTTCATGAAGGTTAAATTTTGCTGGGGAGATGAGGCTGACTTTGATGGAAAATTAAACAACTCTGCAAGATTACACTGCTGGAGAGATTAGGCATAGAATGATGGTGGTAACTGCTAGGTTTATAGGAGAGAGAAGAATAGCTAGAGAAGGCTTCATGGGAGACAGGAGACTTAAGCTCTCTGCGAAGATGTATTTTGGGGCATTTGTTAGGTGTTAGAGAATTTACTGGAATTTACTTGGAGAATTACAAGGTGGAAGAGGTGATTAAGAAGAGGGCTTATGGGAGGAAATAGGGACTCTGTCTACACACAAACACACACAAGCACACACATACTCAGCCAAGTCACTGCAAATAGCGAAGCTTCTCCTCACTGCTCACAAAGAGTGAGCCCATTTGGCAAATGTGCATGTCCTTTGGGGTCAATTCATTGTGATTAATTCATTCTTTTGAAGATATTAGTAAGCCAGGCTCTGGATGATGCCATAAGGCCTTCTCAATGAAACACAATCTAGCCTCTGTGTGTAACCTTTGATGGGTCTGCAGAACAGGACTGGAACTGCATATTCAAGTATTTGTGACAAATGTGTTCTTCTGGTCCAATTCTCTGCCAGAGGAGTTTTACACTGGTTCAAGGCTGGGAGTACAAGTTTTTCCAAACACCACCCACAGACAACACCTCCTCAAAGAGTTGTGAGTACCCAGACATAGATCATGGGTCATAGAATACTAATCCTGGGAGGGCCTTTATAAATCATTAAAGTAGAAGTTTTCAAACTCCTCTTTGGAACCTTTCAAGAGCCCCTGTAGTTGGAGGGTTAAATAAGGACGGCAAACCCAGGGCAATGTCAGCCCTCCCTCCCTACCTCTGCAAAAGTAGTTCATCTTTTATTTACTTAATTTATTTGTGTTGCTTCACAAAATACAACTCTGCAACCTTAAAAACAAAGTTTGCAGAGAGCTGGTTTGGTCCTACTTTCTCATGTAGTAGATGAAGACCAAGGCCCAAAGAAGTAAAGAGACGACCCAAGCTGGCTACTTAATGGTTAAGCAGGATCTAGGTTTCCAGGTTCCTTGTAATCTCTTTTAAAGCTGGATCGCATGACACTACCTTTGGGATTACATCCTTGGCACTGACAATCTCACCAGAAGATAATGGACACAGAGTTTGGATTCAAAGGGGAATTTCTGCTTTATTTTCTTCCTCTCTCCTCCTCCTCTTCCACCTCTTCCTCCTCCTCCTTCTTTTGACTTGGGTGAAGGCCCTTCCCAAGCTTCTCTCGCTTTACTACAGAGGTAGCATGGGTATTAGTTCATCCTAAAATTACTTTCCCCTTCCTTTACCCCACTGCTCCTACCCTCTTGCCATTGTAGCCATCCAATATCAGGGGGTCATTAAGAGGGCAATGGGAAGTTAGAGATTGATTGTATTGGTTGATGGCAAGATGGTAAGCTTGACTCCTCCCAAGGAGTGGAAACTTCTCAACATTCCAACAGTTTTGGCAGCTCCTTCCCTTCCTCCTCCTACTTCCTGCCTTTGCCAGGCACGCACTCTTTCCCCCACCCTTGAATCAATAATTAAATCCCTGCGGCCAGAAAGTCAAAATGACTGAAAATTGTAGAGTTTGCAGTGATACATAGATGGCAAGTTTAAAGCCTTCCTACCTGTTGAGACCTGAGCCCATGTTCTCAATAGCTGATGAAGTCAGCAATGTTTATGGAAAATGCAGTAAGTAAAACAATAGCCTCCAGGTTAGAATACAGGTCTTGGCAGGCATGTGACAGAGTAGGTTTGTTATATGTCCAAAGATGTGTTGAAAACTACATTAATTGCATGATTTGCAGAAGGTTGGCACCTTCCCGGATGGTGACAGAGGGGGCTAGGCAACGCTTTGTATTGTTTTTTACTGAGTTTAACTACTGCTGGTGCTCTAGCATGTGACTGTTAGATACCCATTGGGAAGGGATTGATATCATGAAATATTGGGGGTTCCAACTGCATTCAGAGCCCTTCAACTAAATAAAAATTTCCAGAATACCTACTGTGTTTGCAACACTGTTTTGAAAATACCAGATTATATAAATCAAGGAGTTAGTGTCCTAGTATTTTCCCTTTGGTTGAGAAAACAAGATTAACACATCAGAAATAATTAGAGTCCAATTTATATTATTTTGGAAGTTATTGCTTTTAATATTGCAATTTTCTACCTATTCACAAAACTGCTCTGATTTTCAACTCAATTTAACAAGAATTTATGCTTTACCTATTTTGTGCTAAGTATTGTGCAGTATAGTATAATTTTATGGGCATAAGTTTAAAATTAGAGAGACCTGATTTTGAATTCTGACTCTGCTGTTTATTAGTTGCATGATTTAAAGAACCTTCTAGAATCTCTGTTTCCTTATCTGAGAAATGGGGATAATAACATTTATCTTTTAGGATTTTGTTAAAATTAAGTCTTAATATATGAAAGGCAACTAGTACCGTGGTTAGTAGACATTGGATGAATGATGTTCTTGTTATCCTAGGCATTGTGAAGATTACAGAAATGAGCAAAATGAGCAAGATATAATCCCTGCCCTTAAAAGTTTTTTATATATGTGTGTGTGTGTGTGTGTGTGTGTGTGTGTTTATACATACATACATAAAATTTAGATCTTACTAATACTACTACTAATTATAAACAAGAATGCCAGATCTGGTTAAAGATGACCCAGGGCACTTTGCCACTTAAACTTTAGTTTGAATTTGGTTTTCCATTTACTTTGAAAGCTAGTAAGTTTTTCACTTCTGTTTTGCAAGAGGCAAGACTTATAGTTCAACTGTCCTTTGGTCACTCTCTATGTTTATACTAGGACATTTACTGTATGTTTCAGGACTCTTAATGAAAGTGGCAGGAACCAACTCAAACTAGCTTAAGTCAAGTATTGCATATAGTAGAATTTTACCTATACTTGCAGAAAGACCTTCAGGATTAGTCCAGCATGAGTCATATACCTTCCATTGAGCCAATTCCTCTAGGCATAAGGATGGTAGGTCTCTAATTAGTCAGGTCTGGGTCAAATGCTTCCCCCGTTGCTGTTGCTGGATGGCCAAAACCAATGGTCATCTCACTGAGCCAATTCTGCCTGGTGAACTACATGTTCTTTTGGAGAGCTAAAACACCTGGAGGAGGATCTGGCTTCTTAAGACTCTGCAAAACCTCACTGATGCACCAAATTTAAGTGAGGCCACTGACCTTAAGGATATTTTGTTGTAGGAAGATTACTACTTTAGAGGAGGCTGCGGGCTTGAGTAAACCATCCAACTGTATTACACAAGGAGTGGAGAGACCTAATTTCATTGACTGCTTACCCTGGGAAGACGAGTTGTGTTCCCTTTGGCCAAAAGTCAAATGTAGTAGTATTAACACTAGATGGAAGAGAAATGTCATAAAAAGTCAAACACCCCATGCTCATGCACAAGCCAGTGAATCACAGGTACAGAAAGCTTCCAAAGTTTTCTTACAGGTCTGGGCTAGATCTTATCGGCCCTTCTGATCACCACCACCACACCAAATCATTGTCAATGGATGTTCACCACTTTCATCCTACCAGGGAATGCCCCTGTGGGTAGATAGAGTAGGCAGTCACCTACATAGCATGATTTTTAAAATGACCAGAAAGTTTCCTCTCCCTTCCTGAAATTGTCCAAGCTACCCTTACTATATTGTCTAAAAGTCATGCCCTGAGTGTCCTTCTTAGAGGTTTTCTTGAAGATAAAATCCATTAGAACATGAGGCTGAGTGAAGAAAATGTTACCGGCGTTAGCTTTGACACCAGCTAACTGCAACAAAATGTTGAACAACTCTCTTCACTTTGGAGAATCTCAGCTTTCTCAACTACAAAACCAGGAGCTTGGATGAGGCTGTGTAAGATCCCTTAAAGGTAACATAATAAAGTGTCTGGCACACAGCAGGTGCTTGATGAGGGTTGATTGGTCTTTGCTTCTCCTTCCCTTCTCCCAGCCTTACACTCTATAATTCAGCCTCTGATCAACTTGTCAGCCTATTCACTCACTATCAGGAAAGACAGAGCAGGGAGTGGGATCCAAGACGATGAAATTTTGATTTGGAGGAGGGAAGAAGTAAAAGCATGGATGTGCTTTGAATTACTGTCCAACAATGGCCTCTTTATTTAAAATCCTTCTCCTAAGCCTGATAAACATACCAAAGGCCAGAATGCAGCAATTGGAAGTCAACATTTTAGAGGTTATTCATGAGCCACACTCACAGTGATCCTTGGATGTGCTTTCTCTTATAATCTGTCTCTATAAATAGCCAAGGCTTTCAACACTGAATTTCTCTGGATGAGAGAGAGAGAGAGAGCAGTCAATACTGAGAGAAGGCAGTTGATTAGGGGAGACTACCATGGGCAAATGGCCAGTGAAAATTCCCCAGAGTTGGGAGGCTGAAGAACAATTTAAGAAGGGAGATGACTAATGTTCAACTTAAAATAGTTTTTGTTGGCTCTGTAGTCAGTTAGGATATTATAATTATAATTATTATATTCACAAGTGTTTCAGTATTTAAGGGTGTTGTTTATTTTTTGTTTTGTTTTTATCTTCTAAATAAAGGAAAGGGATGAAGTTTGTTTCTGGATTACTCTAGTTTGAACCAAAGAGAGAACATCATTGGAGGCAACATAAATCCCCCAAGAATTGGCAGAAATATTTAAAAAAAAAAAAGGCTTTGAACTTCTACAAGATATAGAACAGTCATTTCAACTGATTTCATCTAAGTCTTAAGTGGCTAGGGGACCCCAACTGACATTTGGGTTACACCTGTAAGGCACCCAGCATGGAATACATACTAGCTGTGCCTCGTAGGTGGCCTAGGTTCTGTGCTGCTTAGGCTCATGTGCCCAAAGAATGGCTGCAGATTCCAGTCTAGCCCAGATACCAGCCTGGCCTAGACTCATAGTCCCCTGCCTCCTTCCAAGCCTTCTTTAAGTTGATTAAAGTGGTCAGCCTTCCCTTTCTCTACCCCCATCCCGAAACTTCAGATTCTAGAATATCTTTGTTATTATTATTCCAATGGTCTCTTTTCAGGTGCTTATAGTGAGCAAAGCTGGAGACTGGGACCAGACTGCAGTGATTCCCCCCTCACCAGCATAGCAGTGTACCTGGTACACAGAGTAGGTTAAATAACATAGTTTGATGGGGCTGAGTCATCACCGGCAATTGTGAGTGAGGAGGTGCCCAACTGCTGCTCCTCCAGGTTAGGGTTATAGTACCTGGGTGACTCGCACTGCCTGTGTTTCCATATTTCCACACTCACTGATGTCTCTCCAGGTCAACAAGTTCTCAGCCTGGGCTCTTTCCACTATGGCTGGCTGCATCCTGAACTACAGTGGTTTACTATAAGTAATTAACATAAATCAGAGAGTGTAAGGAAGGTAAAAACCAAGCTGGAAATTCAAATCTGCAAGAAAGAAACCATTCTCTTGAGGAAGGTAGAATAAAGACCAAAAAATGCAAAGTGGATTGACAAACTTAAATTGCTCCTTTGACTCACCCTCCTTGTAAAAGAACTCCTGTGTACTAGAACAATATTGCCAAGCATCCCTTTGGGTATGCAACTATTCCCTTTCCTCCTTCCATCCCTGGTTCTCAGACTGCTCCTATAGTTGACCCTACCATAATGCCTTCCCTTGTCCCTTTGGACATTCTAAACCTTACCCACTCTTGAAGGCTATGGGCTTTCCAGACTAGATTGTATGTTCCATGAGGACAGAGCTCTATCTGCCTTGTTTATGGAATATCCCATCGCCTAGTATGGGTTCTCCATAGATATTATGGAATGAAGGAAGGAAGGAAGGAACTGTCTACTAGCCCATACCATCTCTGCCTTCTTTGAACTATTGTATTTATAGCCATTGCCTAGCAGTAGAACTGAAGGCTTTTCACTGTTTTACCTGTGTGTGACAACACCTCAAAGGAAAAGAATTATACTTCATTATTTAACCCCCTTCCAGGACATATTAAGTCCTTAGTAAATACTTGAGATGAAAGAATGAATTGTTTAGAGAGCTCAGTTGTGGGCTGTATACAGGCCCAGTGTTCTTGCACTCAATATTGCTGCTCTTTGTTAATGACAACCAGCCTGAATGTCTCCTCCCAGCAACCCCAAGAACAAAACAGAACCCTTGGAGCTGCCAGGAGAGAGATAGCCCAATTCCACTCCCCATGACCCTCTGTGGAAACAACTCATGATGAGTTTTACTACCTGAATGACACCACTCCCCTAAAACATCAGGCTCAATGTTAATATTTTCATAGTTACTATTTTTTCAAATCGAATCAAATAGAAACAGGTTTTATTAGTTTTAGGAGCAGAGAGTGCTCTGTTAGTAGTACTCAAGTTGCAGCTACTAGTTGAGGATCATCGGCTTCTCCTCACAACCCCAGTGACCTGGAGGTTACTTTAAACTCCTTAAGCCTGTCTCTTATCTTAGAGGCTTAGAGATAAGCCTTCCTTATCTCTAAAACAGGCTGCAGAGAGGGCGAAGAGAAATGATCTGTGCCCTGGCCCTTTTGATGCCACAGACCCTTCTGCACTTTGAGCTCCCCAGACTTGTGACAGCCCTTGGAGACCTCACTTCCTACCTGCCCAGGTAAGTAAAATAATTTACCAGGACTGCACTCTGCTATTTGCTCCTTTTTTGGGCTACTGCTCATAGGTTTCTAGTATTTGATTCTGGACCCTGGTTGGAGAACTGCGCAGACTCCATTTTCAGGTATATTGGACTCAGACCCTGCTTGGCTCTAGGATTTGCAAATTCTCTAGCATTGGGGATGCCTTCACCCCACCTCTGTCCAGCTTCAGGGAACATACCTCTTCCAGCAGTCCCGTGTTGTGGGAAACTTCACTCAGTGCCAAGTATCGGGCCTTGACTACCCAGGGGAGGAGGATATAGGCAAGTGTTATTAAAATATAAAGTTTTATCTATCAGGGGTTGAAGAAGCAGTTCAGCAGACATGAGTTGGTTCTGTCTCACCTGGCTCCTTCTAACTGCCCAGACCACTTGGGGTCCAGTCCTTCAGTGGTCTTCATCTGCCCATTTCCCACCCCTGGCTCTGTTTGTGTTTATACCCAGCTGACCGTGTTATTTCTTATTACTTACTTCCAGTCTCCCTCAATGTTCACATTTGTCCCCTGACTCTGCTTCTGGCTACAACGTGGCTTCCGGGTCTCACCCCAGCCTTTTAACTCAGGTCACCATCTGCTTCCCGGGGCCCTGGCTGTCCCAGGGCCAAGCTCCACTGGACCCACCCTGAGAACTAGACGCTCCTCTTCCAGCTCCTGAAGCTGGAGAATCCAGTCAGAATGGGGGATCTTGCCAATCAAAGATTCTAGGGTTTTCTGAAGCTCAGGTTCGAATGCAGGTAGGAAAGTGTAATTCTGACAAAGACAACCCTCCTATCAATTCAGGGCTTGGGGGACCGATGGGACACAGTGGAAGGAAGACTGGAAGGAGGAGAGAGGGAGAGGGCGGAGGTTACTTTAGAGGTGAGAGATGAAAGAGGAGAAAGAACAGAATTACTGCTCCTTAGGGGTTCTCCTATATTTCATTTACTCAGAAAATTGTCACGAAGGTGACAATTTGGACCGAATTTCTTGGTTATAACATTACAGAAACAGTGGATTCACCAACTCCAAACTGGCAAGAGTTGTAGGCACTTGCACCTGAGCTCAAAGGAATGGAGGAGGAGAGATCCAATAGCCTTTCTATTGCCTCCTGCCTCCTTCCCTCCTCCTGCCACCTGTCAGCAATGAAGTGGGGTGGGCCACTGTGGAGGCTGTTGTTCGAGAACTGCACATACTTCATCAGATTGCCTGAACATCCAAGAAGAATGGTCACTTGTTCAGTAGCATATAATAGGATACTATAGAATTTTTCTTCAAATGACAGAGAGAGAGCCAGCACAGGTTTACGGGCAACTACTCTTTTACTCAGAATCAGTATAGTAGCAACGAGGTGCTGGAGGCAGCCAGGTAAGTGAAGTCAATCCCTTTTGTTTGCTGTCAAGGGTCCACCTCTTATGTTGGTGCCGAATAGGTCTTTGTCCACTGGGACACTGTGTGGATTATCTGTGTGGACAATGGGGTACTGTGCTTGCAAATGCATGTATGTGCAAGCAGGCACAGAAACTAATGCTGGGATATGTAGTTAGTCATCAAGACAAACATGGCATTGGAGTATTGACACACTCCATTGGCCCAATCATCCTTAAGCAGATGCTATATTTCATCAGGAGGCTGAAGTTAGTTAAAAGGATCTATGTGATGGGGTAAGGGAAGTGCCAGGGCAAGGATGATTAGCTGTCTCACTGCCATGCCCTGGCAAGATAGTGACTTTATAATGGATCAAAGTTCTCATTCTCAGCCTTGATCAAAAGAGCTACTATTCATTCAGCATCTTCTGCCCCATGTCACTACTTTATTTAAACCTGATTGCAAATATGAAAAGTGGGTATTATTAGTTCCGTCTTACATGAGATTCAGAAGGCCAGGCAGCTGGCTCCAAGATCCACAGCTACAACCTGGCAGAGTTGGGATTCAGACTTACATCTTTCTGACTCCAAAGATGGTGTGCTTAATTGCTGTGCCATACTTCCTCCCCTTATGGAAACCAAAATTGAAGCAATTAATGTACTCAGAGGTGACTAGACTTTTGGTGAAGGACATGAATTACAGGACTCACAAGAGACTTCTGAGTAAGACACACGGCTCATTTGTTTAACTCTCCAGCAGAATGCCAGTGGCCCCTAGCAGTGTTGAGATATCCCAGGAGCTGAGTCAGGATCAGGAAGTTATTTGGTGAGCAGCAACGAAAAGAGAATGAGGAGGGCAGTTCTGAGAGCACTCGTGTCCGCGGGAGACTTGGTCTTCGGCAGGACAGATTCAGAGGCCCTCCCCAGGCACAGCTGATTCACAATACCCATTAGCCTCTTCCACTACCGGCCACTCTGTCTTCTGATGACACATCCTATCTTCTATGTGCCTACGTTTTTTATCTAGAGCTAATACCAACTATATGCTTGGCCAGAGAGATAATCTGTCCTCTTTATCATAAGTTAACAGAACTAATTTAAACGATCAAAGGACAAATTTATTTTCTTTTTGCCAAGTTCGTGGGGGGAAGGTGGCTTCACTATGGCCCATAAGACATTAGCTGACATTGCTGCTTGCCCATCAAGCATCCTTTCCACCTTCCTCCTTCCTGAGCCCATGTTAACTTTGGACTTCCAGTTATGTGAGAAAACAAATTGTAGTCTTTAAGCCATTTTGAATTGGGTTTTCTGTTATTTGCAGTCAAAGCCATCCTAACTGACAAAGGTACTTTTTCAAGAATGTATTTAAGTGCTATGATCTGAATGTTTGTCCCCCCAAAATTTATATGTCAAAATCCTAACTCCCGAGATGATGGTACTGTGACGTAGGGCCTTTGGGATGTGATTAGGTCATGGGGGTGGAGCCCTCATGAGATTAGTGCCCTTAAAGAAGAGGCCCAGGAGAGACCTCCTGCCCTTCTTCGATGTGAGTTTACAGTGAGAAGATGGCTATCTAGGTGGAAGTGTGCCCTCATCAGACACTGAATCTACTGGCACCTTGATCTTGAACTTCCCAGCTTCTGGAACTGTGAGAAATAAATTTATGTTGTTTATATACCTCCCAGTTTATAGTATATTGTTATAAAAGCCTGAATGGACTAATACATTAAGCCTCATTCCTTCATTAATTCTTTCGAAAAATATATTTTGAGTACCTACCACATAACAGGTACTGTTCAATGAACAAAATGGACAAAGGTCCCTGACTTCATGGGTAAAAGACAACTGTTCCTCTACTCACAGCACTTCTGACAGCACATGTGTGCATTTTCCACACCAAGCAATTCTCTAATTCTTTGCAGACTGGGTATCCTACAATGTAATCCAATCTTGACACTAACTACCTGGAGTTAATGAAGACCCCACAGGTCAAGGGCTTGGTCCCACAGACTGCCCCTCTCATTCGGATGCCAATCACAATTGGTGGATCCCCAGGGTACCCACACTTCTGTCTGACTTGGCTACAAAGCAGGGGTTCCCACAACCCTCTCCTCAGGTGCAATAATTTGCTATAAGGTCTCAGAGAACTCAGGGAAATACTTTATTTGCACCACTAGCTTATTATAAAGGATATTATAAAGGATAAAAATGAACAGCCAGATGAAGAGTATATTCAGTGAGGTCTGGAAGGGTCCTGAACACAGGAGCTTCTGTCTCTGTGGGGTTGGGGGTGCACCACTCTCGCATTCACTGCCCTGGAGGCTCCCTGAACCCCATCATTTAGGGTTTTTATGGTGGTTCCATTACATAGGCATGATTGATTGAATCATTGCCCACTGGTGATTAATTTAATCTCCATCTCCTCTCCCCTCTCCAGAGGTCAGGGGTTGAAAGTTACAACTCTGTAATCCTGCCTTGGTCTTTCTGGCAACCAGCTCTCATCCTGAAGCTGTCTAGGAAACTCCCAGCCAACAGTCATCTCATTAGAAAAAAGACAGTCATCACTCCGGAGATTCTAAGGGTCTTAGAAGCTCTTGTGTCAGGAACCCAGAATGAAGACCAGGTACGTATTTCTTATTATGTTACAATATCACACTGGGGCTTGCATTCTAGTGGGGGAGAAACAGACAATAAACAAGAAGATAAGTAAATTACATATTATGTTAGGGGAAAAGTACCGCAAAGAAATAAAAATGTAGAGCACTGTCTCAGTTTGGGTTCACCCCCAAAAATTCTCTGAGACAAGGGCTTTGGTGCAATTAGCTTATTAGGAGATGATCCCAGAAAACATATGTGAAGGAGAAGGGAATAGAGACAGGGAAGGGAGAAAAGCCAATGAATGGCTTGTTAACGAGCAGGGAGCTCAATCCTGCTGGAGACCCACTGAGAAATCACAAAAGATGCATCTCAGAATTGTTCCTCTGAGGGCGAGGAAATATGGGTTATTTATCCACTAACTCCATCCCTCATTAGTTGAGGGGTACCTCTGAGGGCATTACATCCTCTACCCTTCAGGACTGTCCCCAGAAGGACTAGCAAGCTTCAGTGGTGGAGAAAACCCCCAGGAAATGAAACAGAAATCTGAGGTGCCTGATGGGGAAAGCTGTCAGTGTGTGGGAAACTGTCCGCCACAGCTGCAGGTGAGATCCAAGGATGGGCGGAGAGCTTGTGGGCAGGATATCAACAGTGTCTTCTCCAGCAGGGTAAAGGGGAACAAGAGCGCAAAGAGGTGGAAGTGTTGCTGCAGTTTTAAATAGGGAGGTCAAAATCGACTCATTAGGATGACATTTGTACAAACACTTGAAGGCTGTGAATTCCTGGAGGAAAGTATTTTAGGAAGAGCAAAGAGCAGTGCCAAGACCTTAAGCTGAGAGCATGCCCAGAGCATTTGAGGAACAGCAAAGAAAAGCGGCTGGAGTCCAGTGATTAACGGGGAAGAAAGCTCAGAACTGAGGTCAGAAGGGTGACAGAGGTCCAGAGATGATAGACCGTGGAAGATGTCATAAAGAGGTTGCCTTTCACTCTAAATGAAATGGAAAGGCATCGAAGGGTTCTGAACTCTGTGTCGTCGTAATTCTCTGGTGGTCGGTTTTGCCCTCTCTGGGGCTGACCTGCTGTCTTAGGTTCTGGAGCTCGACCACAGTGAAAACAGAAATGAGAGGCGAGACAGCTCTCTCAGGTAGGACACCCTGGGTACATGGAACAAAAGCAGATGTGGCCTTTCCTTTCTTAAGAACAGCTGGTGAGGTCTATTGACTGGAAACTTAGTGCTTAGGTTCACTGTCTTTGACAGCTTTTCATGTTGGCCATTCACCAATTTAGGGAGCTGAATGCTGGGCTTGTGGGAGAAGTTCCTGGGATATAAGACAAAAAGGAATTTCATCTTGGGTGTTCATCTACACTATTTTTAGACTTTGTTTCCAGAATTAGGACAATTTATTTCTCTTCCTTACAATATTCTGGTGAGAAAGGTCTACTTTAATATTCTCAATTTACAGATAAGGAACTCTAAGTGTAGTAAAGATCAAATTCACTTAGCAAGTGACATCTTGAGTTCTTTAGAACCTAGTTATGATCTATATTTACCAAACTATGTTAGAATGTTTTTAAAATCATCAGGATTGGCATTAAAATGATAAAGGGGGCAGCTTAAAAGTAAAGATATATATATTATATTGTGTAAAATATGATTTTTTATCTTCAGTTAAGTGTATGGCTGTTCATAATGTACAGGTATGCAATTGTTTCTATTTGTGTAAACAGAAAGTGCTACTTGTTAGTACATCAAGTAAAGGTAGGAACTGTATCAATAACAGGAAGGACCAATTAGCATTGGTGGTCACACCTAATAATCAAGTAGAAAGGGGATTGAGCAAGTAAATAGTCCAGCGGCCACACACCATAACCAAATAGAAAATAGATTCAATATTGTGTTCCAAAAAGATAAATTAATCAAATGTCCTTAGGAGAAAAGATAAGTGTTCAGACTTTATCTCTCATCTCACAGGAGATAAACCACTTAATGGATTCTATTAAATTATAATAAAATATTAATAAAGAGTATAAACATTTTTATAATGCTAACAAAACTGTATGTTGCTATAATAGAACAATGGATTTTGTAACACTGGCCAAGCAAGACTTAAATAATGTATTGTTTCATGGCAAGACATAAGTTACAAAACAATAGAACCTATGTCAAAGTGCGGACCTAAAAAATATCATTGATGTAACAAGTTAAATTTAGCTGGAAAAAAAGAAACTCAGCCTGATGAACAGTAGCTTGGGTTTGAATTACCTTGGGAGAAACAACAATGTCCTGAGTGTTAAGGGATAAGCCAGATTCCCCAGGCTTGGGTAGTCTGAAAATGTTTTCTTTTTCTTTGTATCTGGAAAGATTTCTGCAACCCTGGGAAGGTGTCAAAATATGTTACTGAAATGCTAGGAAAGCATCCAAATAAATAGAACTATAACCTAGGAAGAAGGAAGAATATATATAGAAATAACGAAGAAATACAGAATAACGGCAACAGAGCAAGACCCTGTCTCAAAAACAAACAAAAAAACCAAAGACATTTATGAAACCCTTAGTTTTGATTCTTTAGAACAGGATTAAAGATTAGTGCTATATGTTCTGTGATAATTGTATTTTTGTATAGTTTATTTTGCTGCTTATGGGATTTGAAGTGTTCAAATAAATCAGTCATATTAAATTTACATTTATTGTTGAAACGCTTCAAAGGAATTTAATTAAGTTTGTAATCATTGTTAATATCATTGAAGTCAAATCAAATATAGAGCTGAATCTCTGAAATTAAAACATTTTATTTGGGAAGAAAGAATTGCAATTCAGGGCATACACACAGACCAGGTGGTCTTCGGTATGTCTGAAAAACAAAGAGAAGGTTAGAGGTTTTATTAAAAAAAAAAAGAGAGGGAGAAATGTTATGTATTGCCCTTTGAGAAAGTTCATTGGCACTAGAAAGGTTTTGGGCAGCTGGCAAGCTCTGAATTGTGTGTGGCAGGTGGTGGGTAAAACTAGTCCTAGAGTCCCAGCAGGTTGTTTCAGTAGCCATTAGATAAAACTGGTTTCAGGTTACAGCAGGCACTTTCAGCAGTCAGGCTTGCAGAGAATTACATTTTTGGAGCAATGTTATGTGCCCTGGGTGCCTTTTTCCCCTGGCTTCTTGACTCCGTTTTAGTTGGGTATGACAAGAATGACCCAATACATAGGATCAACTTTCACAATGTTCTTAAGAAAAAAATGCTTTCTTTCATTATTATATATGTGTATGTACATATATTATACTTATATTATACTATATATTTAATAAATTGTTCATTAAGGAAGGTGCTGTTCCCCAGTGGAAATGCTTCAGACATTAAAGAATCTAATCAGCACCAAGCTTTCCTGGGAATAGCTGGTGCACTGGACAAGTATTCTTGGGATAAAGTCACAGTAAGAAGTTTATCAATATCAAATATCAAGTGGGAATAGCTCATTTATGCCTGAGAATTTCTAGGAGGACTTTGTCACCAGAGACCATTGTTGTAGCATTAATAACTTCATGTGCAACCATCGATTCTCTATTGAATTAAGCAAAAAGGCATGCAAATGGGGTCTTGCAGAGCACTTTCTGCTAGGTTGAGCCTCCCAGAATATTTGAGAAGCTGTGGCTGAAGCATCTCCTCTTCTCTCTCCTGATGCTGGACTTGATATCTGGGCTGCATTGGACTGAGATCTTTCTGTTAGGCATCTTCTCGTAAGTCACTAGCATGACTTATAGCCTACTCCTTACCTAAGGCCCACGTGACAGAGGAATAGCTTGTGAGATAGGAAGAGGAGATTAGTTAGGAAAACAGGTACTTATTCCTTCTCATTAGTAGTTGCCACCTTCTTTTTCTCTTTTGATTACTTTTTATGTTCTGGACTAAATCACTGGCTCGTCCAAATGGACTCTCTGGCCACTCTTCTCTGCCACCTCTTGATGAAAATTCTCTTACTTTTAAAAACTGTCACAGGTATTTCATATCCTAGAGTCTTCATAGTAAATTTTTCTATGATTATTCTCAGCCCCAGACTTTAATCTCTCTTTTCTGAATTTCTATCACGCATAGGATTAAGACCACATCATTTAGCAATTGCTCAGACATCGACTCTCTGGAACCCTCAAGGATTGAGTCATTTTGTTTAACTGAGCTTTGCAGTCCATTAAGACTTAAAAGCTATGAGAATATTGAGCCCATTTGGTTTTGCTGCATAGGAATGCAGTAGGAGTAAATATTTAGGCTCTAGTGCTTCATAGTCTGTAGAGCACTTTTCTGTAGACCTTGGTTTAGAATCACCTGAGACCACTTATTAACATGTAAATTCCTGGACTCCATCCCAGATGTACTAAATTCTAACCTCTGAAGATGGGGCCTGGGAATCTAGGTTTTTAAAAAACTCTCCAAGTGATTCTTATGCATATTGAAATTTGGGAACCATCACCCTAAAGAAAGAACAATGGGCATTTGGATGAATTCAGCACTGTAGCTGATTAAATAAATTCACCATTATATCCGTAGGACTTTAGGTTGTAGGTGCTGTATTTACACTTTTATGTCCTCTCTTCCAAACATGTTTAATATCTGTTATCAGGTACCAATTTTCTATTTCATGCTTCTTTTCAAATGACTCTGATACAATTAAGTAGCCATTTTACTGAAATTAAACAGTTGGTCTTGGCATGGAGTTGATGTGGTAGGGAAGTTTAGAAAGCAATCAGGAAATATTGGATAAATGGAAATTGAACATCTCCCCACCCCCACTTAGCTCCATTGAGGTTTAGTTGGGATTGTGAGGGAGAGAGGGGATCATAGTGGAAACAGAACCGTTGTTAACCAGAGGTATACAATAGAGGGTAGCTGTTATACTAGGCAGGAGACACTGGGCTATGCTGTGGTAACAAATGTCCTCAACTCTCAGCTTCATAACACAACACAAAGTTCATCTCTCACAAACATAAAGTTCATCGTGGTTTCAGAAGACTTGTAGTTTCACCGTTTTTTTTTAACGTGAGGCTTCCTTCGTGATCAACACAAAAGGGGAAGAGAGTGAAAAAGAGTCTTGTACTGGTAATTAAGTGCCCTTCCCAGTGCCTTGGCCGGAAGTAGTCACATGGTCTTGCCCAACTGTGGGGACAGGATGGTGTGTGCGGAAATGAAAATATCCACTGTGTCCCGGAGGAGAAGAAAACAAAATGGGAAAGCATTAGCAATCTCTACGGCAGACACTTAATCACAGTGGGAAGCGTTTCTGGGAAGAGATTAACTGTGATGTGAGGCAATGATTTCGCTAGGGTAGAAGGGAAGATGGACAGAATCTAGGATTTTTATTAATATTTCTCCTTGTCTCTCTCCTCCCTCTGCCTTTCCTCCTTTTTTCAGACCTTATTTCTTTTTCTCTTTCTGGGAAATAGCTCTTGATTTCTTTTTTTAATTACACTTATGATTTTGTGTTATGAAACAACCTGAATTATTGAGAGGCTTTATGCTACATGGTGCATATCCAAGGTAATAATGTGCAGCTGTCTCTCTTCTCACAACTGATCAGAAGACACTTCTAATGACGCTGTACTCTTAGGGTAATGCCCAAGCTCTCTAAGGTGACTTACAACACTCTTCTACCTAGATCTTGTTTACTAGTTTCCAGCCCCAAATCTCAAACATGTTCAAATTTTAATATACAAAGGAATCACTGGGAGAGTTTGCCAAAAACTTAGATTCCCTGGCCTCATCCTCAGAAATTAGGATTTAGCGCACCTGGGGTGGGACCCAAGAATCTGCATTTTAGTAAGTGGCCTCAGGTGATTCTACAGAAGCGTTCTGCAGACCACTTCTGGAGAAGAGCTCTACAGAAAATAAAGTGCTGAAGCCTAGGTATTTGCTCTCAGTGCAATCTTGTGAACCAGTCATGTTCCCATCTCTGGATCTTTGCTCACATGGTTGTGTCAGGCTGAATCATTCTTCTCTCCTTAGCAGCTCTCTACCTCCACTTTGCTCCCCCACCTGGCTAACTCCCACTCACCCCTTAGGTGTCATAGATTGACTTTCTCTGGGTGACTTCCTTGAAACTCAAGTCCTCAAGTCTGGGAGTAAGTGTATTTCTCAGATGCTTCCATGTCATGCCTTTATGATGGCACTTACATCTGCATATGGTAATTGCCTGATAACTATTCTTGTCCATTACTAGAATATAGATTGTTGAGTGCTATAAAAATGTTTATCATGTTCATCATTGTATCCCATTTTCTAGTAGAGTGACTAACACATAATAAGTGCCCCAAAAATGCTAGGTGAAATAAAGATAAGGGAGAATTGCTTATAAATAGTAAAATAGTATGGGCAAGAGATCAGAAAGCTTATGCATGGAATCAGTACGATTGACCCAACAGGCAACAATGTGATATTATTTTAAGTTCAAAAGGCATACTTAAAGTGAATCAGACACCTTGCATGAATCAACATGTTGGTTGAGTTCAATGTCTTCGAGTCACCTTAATCACAACAGGATCTTCCTATTTATCACCCTCCAAGCCTCTACAAATGTGAAATCATGATTTTCACTTTTAAGTGGTGGACTAAAGACCATTTTTCCACTTCCTTTGCAGAAACCACACACAAATAAAATAGACAACAAGAAATCATAACAGAAACTTTATCTTCAATGAAACTAGAAGACTTCTGCAACACAGCTACTTAGTATCTGATGACATAGTAGAATGGCAAGAACTCTGCAGAGAGGAGTAAACCGTGACTATAAAGGGAAACACCCGAATAAGCAAGCCCTATGGGCCTTAGATCCCTGGAAAGCCTGAAGAATTAGGTGGAAATAATAATGTGGGCTACATACAAGAGTGTTGGTTAGAAATCTGTCAAAGAGAAGTTAGAATAATACTTCCCCCCTCATAGTTGGCTGTCAGTTTTTCCTCCAACCCCAAAAGAGATGGGAGGCTTATTTTTTGGTGAAATTAAACCGAGATAGATCTGACTCATCAGGCACAGAGAAGGGGAGAGATTGCAAACTGCAAAGAAAGTTCATATTGAATGGTGAGATCTCCACCATGCCTTCTCCCACCCCACTCCCAGAATGCCTGAAACCAGCCTTATACTATTAGGCAAGAGAATATAGGGTCTTTCTCTGGAGAAGCTAGAAGATCTTAGAATCAAGACCTGTGGATCTGACATTTAGGCCACTCACTAATGAGTAATCTGACTTGCTACCCAATCACTCTGCAGTGAAGCCTATTGGTCAAAAAGCCATTCTAATGCACAGAGAACTTCATGTCCACTTTTTAGTGCCTCACAATTAAATAACCATGGCAAGCATGTCAAGGCACTCCAATGAGGGAAGGGAAAGTCTTTTTTTAAATGAGTATTCTTGCAATAACTATTCATCTATATAGAATGAAACAAAGTTTAACCCCTACCTCACTCCAAAAAATTGATTCAAGGTGGATCATAGAGCTAAATTTAAAAGAAAAATTATAAAGTTTCTATAAGAACTATCTTGAAGTAGTTACAGATTTCTTAGAACACAAAAAGCACAATTTAAAAAGTTTAAAAAATTTTAGATGAGTATTTTCTCATGTATATCACACACTTCTTTTTCAAACAGAATCCAGATTATATTTTACTCTTTTGAGATGGCTCATGATCCTCATTATAAACCTTAGATGTGGTACTGGCCTCCTATATGACATTGCCCTTGGAATCTATTAGATGTTATGGGACTATTTACCAAAAGTAACCTGAGATTGAGGTATTTTATTTTGCTCTGTTTTGCCTGTTCATTTTGTGATACTTTCTATATCTGATATTTTAAGTCTTCTATACCTGCAGTCCCCAACCCCCAGGCTGAAGACTGGTACTGGTTCTTGGCCTGTTAGGAACCAGGCCACACGGCAGGAGGTGAGCAGTGCAGGAGGTGAGCAGTGGGCGAGCGAAGCCTCATCTGTATTTACAGCCGCTCCCCATCATTCGCATTATTGCATAAGCTCCACCTTCTGTCAGATGAATGGGGACATTAGATTCTCAGAGGAGTGTGAACCCTATTGTAAACTGCATATGTGAGGGATCTGGGTTGCGTGCTTCTTATGAGAATCTGATGCCTGATGATCTGAGGTGGAGCTGAGGTGGTGATGCTAGCTCTGGGGAGCAGCTGCAAATGCAGATTAGCATTAGCAGAGAGGTTTGACTGCACAATGAATGTAATGTGCTTGAATCATCCCGAAACCATCCCCCTTCTCCCACCCCTGGTCCATGGTAAAATTGTCTTCCATGAAACCAGTCCCTGGTACCAAAAAGTTGGGGACCACAGTTGTATACCATTAGGATGCCAGCTGTCACTCCTTATAATGTCTATCTCGGGTTCTAAATTCCACTCTGGAAGGCAAGAGTTAGGGCGATTATAAACTTTTTTCTTATCCTTTTGTTTTTTCTCATATATATTTTTATAATGAAAACATATACTAAAGAATACAAGGATTAATATAACTTCTACACTGTTGTTTTCTGTTATGGCATTTATATTATTTTATAATTATATATCAGTTTACATGTCAAAAATATTTATGTCTGCCTTCCCCACAAGATTACAACCTTCGTGAAGGCAAAGACTATTGCTTTTTTCATCATTTGATTCCTACCCAGTGACTACTACTGTAAAGCACATCAATAAATACTTGTTAAATTAATGAAGAAACAGTATTAGACAGACCTGGAAATCAAGTAGTCTTACACTCTCCATAAAAGAAGAATCAGAGGGCTCTGAGTAAAGAACTTTGCTCTTTGTAATTTGCATATATTTTAGAATATGGAATTTGTGATATCTATTTTGAGTTTTCAGGGGTTTTTTTGGTATGCTTTTTGGTAGCTGCTCTGGTTCCTGGCTGTGTAACCACTAAAGAAATTTGCTAGGTACATGGTTTTAAATAGGTCAAGTGTAACAGTGCTGCTTTTCATGGTTTATGAATTATTTCAGGCTGCACAATCAACACATAATAGGTGGCTTTAAACTTAGCAGCAGGATAGGTGTTATATGGAACAAGAAACAAAAGGCAGAGTCATTGCTTTTAGGCAGCCTGTAAAAGTATTGGGGAGACTATAGGATTTTTAAGGAGTGTTTGAGATAGAATATAAGCTTTGACAGGGGCTTTTTTATAGCTTCCTCACACAACACTTAATCATAGTGCCAGGTAGTCACTAGGCTCATTCAGTTGGAGCACATTTAGTGAAAAGGCCTGTTAAGTGCTGGGCATGGTCCTAAGTGCTGGTCATACAGAGGAAAATAACACAAAAATAAGTTCCTTCTCTTCTGATGCTTACACAGATGGTCCCCAACTTAATGATGATTCGACTTACAATTTTTCAGCTTTATGATGGTGAGAAAGTGATATGCATTCAGTAGAAACTGTATTTTGAGTACTCATACAACCATTCTGTTTTTCACTTTTAGTACAGTGTTCAATAAATTACGTGAGATATTCAATACTTTATTATAAAATGGGCTTTATGTTAAATGATTTTGCCCAACGGTAGGCTAATATAAGTGTCCTGAGCATGTTTAAGGTGGGTGAGGCTAAGGTGTTTGATAGATTAGGTGTATTAAATGCATTTTTGGCTTGTGATATTTTCAACTTACCCCAGGTTTATCAGGATATAACCTCATTGTAAGTCGAGGAGCATCTGTATTCTAAGAGGAGGAGACAGACAGTATAGAAATAAATGAATTTACAAGGAAAATCACAGTAGTAAGTACTATTTAGAGAGGTAGAGTGGTAATGCAGGGAATATTTTAGTTTCAATGGTCAAGAAAGCCTTCTCTAAGGAATTGGCATTTAAGCTGTGAATAAGAGGAACCAGTCATGCAAATGTAGGGGTGTAGTATAGAAGGCACAGTCATGAAAGAGGAAGCAGCTGGCGCAAAGACCTTGAGGCAGGAGCAAACTTGGCTAGTTAGAGCTGGAAGGTCAAGCAGTTGAAACTTGGTGGGTGAGGGGGAGGAAGGAATTAAATGAAGCCAGAGACTTGGCAGAGTCCAGATCGCCCAAGGCTCTGGAAGCCAGGGTGAGCAGCTTGGTGTTAGTTTCTGAGTGTAATCGAAAGCCGCTGGAGAGATTTAAGCAGGGAGACACATGATATGACTTATGTTTATAAAATAACACTCTGGCTAATGTGTACAGAAAGGAAAGATGCAAAAGTGGAAGCAGGGTAATGAGTTCTGTTCCAAGCTTACCAGGAAGAGGTGAAGAGGGGCTTGTGTTAGATTAGTAGTAGTGGAGAAGGAGAGACTTGGATGGATTCTGGATGTGTTTTGAAGGTAGAAGCAAAAGGATTTGCTGGTGGCTTTGAGGAAAAGACAGAAGAAATGGAAAGAATCATAGGTTGCACTTAGATTTTTAGCTAGATCTACCAGTGGTGCTATTTACTTAGATAAGGAAAATTGGAGGAGGAGCCAGTTTAGGGGAGGGAATAGGCAATGGTTCTGTTTTGGCCTTGATAATGTTCAGATACCTTTTAGACATCCACGTGGAGCTATCAAATAGACAATGGAATATAGCAATGCGGAGTTCTGAGGAAAGACCAGAGCTAAATATACCAAGATTCAAAGGGCGTCTATCTTCCTATAGATGACATTTAGGATATTTAGAGCTGTGGGACTAGTGGATCACAGGGGAGGATACATAGATGAGTGCTGTTCAATAGAAATACAATGCAAGCCACGCATGTGAACCACAAATACAATTTCAAATTTTCTATTAGCTACACTAAGTAAAAGTAGCCACATTAAGAAAGTAAAAAGAATTGGGGGAAATTAATTTTAATAAAACATTATATTTAATTCAAATATTTATAATATTATAATTTTAATATGTAATTAATATAAAAATCACTTATGAGATACTTTATTTTTTTGTTTTACTAAGGCTTTGAAATGTGTGTGTATGTACACAGCACATCTCAATTTGTAGAGAATGCATTTCAAGTACTCAATAGCTACATGTGGCTAGTGGCTATTTTATTGGAAAATACAAGAACAGAGAAGAGAATAAAGCCCAGGAAGTACCCTAGGGCACAAGAATATTTAGAAATCAAGCATAGGAGAAGCCAGGAAAGAGCTATCTATTGAGGGTAGAGTCACAAAAACCAAGAGAATAAAGTGTTTCAAGGAGAAGATAGTGGCCAACTATGCCAAATGTTTCTGATTTGGAGAATTCAGATAAACATAGACAAGTAATCCCTGGACAACAGGTGGAGGCTCGGCAAAATGGAGGTCATCATTGATCGCAATAAGAGCAGGCTTAGTAGTATGGCAGGGACAGAAACCCTATTGCAGTGGATGGAGGAGACAGTATAGGGAGGAAGAGGAACAGTGACTACAGTCAATTTTTCAAGAAGTTTGCTATGCAGGGAGACATGGGGATGAGACAGGAGTGGGATTGAGCTTTTTTCTTATTTGTTTTAAGATAGGGATACTAGAGCATGTTTGTGTGCTGATTGGGATAAATTAACACTTAGGGAAAGACCCATAATGCAGAAGAGAGAAGGGATAATTACAAGAGCAGATTCTAGGAGGTAGTGAGAAGTTGAGGTCCAGGGCTAAAACAAAGGTAATGCGAGTGGGGACCCTTTATCCAAACTAACACGAGGGGAAACTCAGCATCTCCAGTGTAGGTAGGTTGGGTGTTTGGAGATGGGAAAAAAAGGGTGTTCTTTGTTTAGTGTCTGCTTCTATTTTCTTAGCAAAATAAAAGACAAGGTTAAGGGTGGAAGGGCACAGGTGCATGAAATTTGAGGAGAGAGGAAAAAAGTAAGAAACAATTTTGAAGAGTGAAAAATTGTGGATTGTCTACTTTAGCACCTATTTGAGATTAATGATCATGTTGTGTGTGTTTTCTATCTAGAAACAATTAGCTGTGTGGATTGCAGGCTCAGAGTAGGGGACAGTAGGATTTAATCATGTTTGGGCTTCGCCTGGTTGGTTCTACAGAAGAAAGAGGTGCCCCTGATTCAACGGTGTTTATAAAGGAATGATTATAATAATGGACCGTGAACTCTTCATTGGGTAAGGAGGAAAGTAGGACATGAGTAAACTCACTGATTGTAGCACCCATGGATTGGTCATCTTGCTGAGGTTAAAGCAGTTTTGGAGTAAAAGTATTTAGAAAAAATAAGCTAGAAATACAGGAGCTGGTGATAAGAGAACAGGGCATGTGAAATTGAGATTCATGAAATCAGGAGGTCAAGGGTATGAGTAGGGGGTTGGACAGATGAAGTGGGATGAAGGCACAGATCGTTGGAAGTGTGGAAGTTGAGGACTGGGGTGGCCAGAGTGATGGGTGGGTTATGCACGTGGATACATGGGTAGTGAAGTTTCCAAGAATGATGATGAGAGGAGTAGTAGAACAGAAGACAGTCTGGTGCCAAAGTCATTGAATTGGGGGAGCACTCAAGAGTCAGTAGTTAACAGTAACAAGGAAGGGTACTGGGTGGTTAAAGGATCTGGGGATTTTGAAAGCAGGAAGAAAATGATCTTGAAATTAAAATTGGAAGCAAGGATGAGGTGTAAGAAAGGGTAAAAAGAGCCTCCACTTATGACAGTCAGGATTCAGTAGGGCAACAGGTGGAGGCAGTGTGGCCAGCATTGTCCAATTTCAGAAGATACTGTTTACCTAGGAGATAATGTGAATGACACACATCCAAAGTGGCAAGGGAAAATTCAGAGAAGTTGAAGCGTATAGGGACAATTTCTTATGACACAACATGAGTTCCAGAGGGCTCAGGGGAATGGGTGAGAGAGTCCATGGGTATACAAAGATGTCAGAGGATGAGAGCCCAGGGATTATGGGTGGTCCGAGAGGCTAAAGCTTCCTGTAGTTCATCCACAGACTGAGCTAGATTCCTAAACCATTCATCCTGTTCAATGTAATTTTCCCAGGCCTCTTTTTTGATAGGATTTTAAATCATGGGATTGGAGACAACTTATCTTCAGAACTCTATTTGCAGTCAGCAACAGCCTGAAGTTATTTGGCTGCAGGTATTTTGGAGTTGGACAATCTCCCCAGAATAGGCAAGGCCAGGCACATTTGTGTGATTTCTGGCCATTGCTGCTCTTCTGCTTGCCTCCAGAAGCATGTAAGAAAAGGACAGGTTAGTTGGCTACATGCCCAGCTGCCCGTAGGGGTGTGGCTGTCCCCAGCATTGGTTTCTGGAGTATTCCTCCTTTACCCTGAGTATTTCCATTTGACCTCACCCCAAGCTTGCATCCATGAGAAGAGTTCACACAGTCTATGACCCTGGATGTAGAATGTCTTTCCATTCTTTCCAGAGGTGGTGGACTGGTCTAGTTTTCCTAGAATTTTTTGAATTACCAGAGAGCCACAGTAAGTGATATGTGCCTGCTTTGGAAACCTTTGTAAATGGGGTGGGAGCTGTTGAATTGCTAGGACATAGAGCCCAGAATCCAAAGTCCTTTATAATCTGGATGCCATGTCACTGTGTACCACCCCTTTGAAGCACTCATATATCACAGTTGTAATTTAGAGTTATTTGCAGGATTCTATAAATAATATGTGTCTCTGAACACTTGACTATAAGCTTCACAAGGGCAGAGACCATGTCTTCCCCTTCTACTCACTATTATTTCTAGCACCTTGAACATTTGTGGATAATATTTACAGATTGCAAAAATGAATGAATGCCTGCACCTCCTTGTTCTACACCATCATCTGTGTGGTAGCTTCCCACATCCTGTCTGGTGTCCACTTGTCTCCCAGTTGTTATTCAGATCTGCCTCATGCAAGGGTGCCCTGGGCTCTGAACCACTCTTCACTGCCTTCCTCTGAAAATTAAGTTCACACCAAGCTAACAAGGCCCTCGCCCCCCCATACGTACACATTCTCTCCACTCAAAGAAGACCTGTCAGTGATGGCATTCATTTCAGGCAACAGCCAGTGAAATAAATCCTATCCTGGGTTCAAATCTTCATTCTAGCATTTAGCTAGCTGTGAACTTGGGCAGGAGACTTGACTTCTCTGAGTCTCAGTTTTGTTGTTTGCAAAATGGTGATAATAACATTACCTATTTCATACAGCTACAGGTTGAACATCCTCAATCCAAGAAAGAATCAGAAATCCAAAATGCTCCCAAATCTGAAATTTTTGAAGCAACACCATGATGCCACAAGTGGAAAATTCCGCATATAAGTACTTACCACAAACTTTGTTTCATGCACAAAATTACTAAAAATATTGTATAAAATTGCCTTCAGGTTATGTGTATGAATTGTATATGAAACGTAAATGAATTTCATGCTTAGACTTGGGTCTCATTCCCAAGATATGTCATTATATGTGTATGGAAATATTCCAAAATTTGAAAAAATTTGAAATCCAAAACACTTCTGGTCTCAAGCATTTTGGATGAGGGATACTAAACCTGTATTGGGAGGACTAAATGAGATGGCGCATATAAGTTGTTTAACCCCAGGCCGGAGGTAGGGTAAATTCTCAACAACTGACTACTGTTAATATTCTTACCATGACACTCTGGCAATGAATCACATTTCTGGTCAAGGCTGTTGTCAGACTGTTGTTTCTGGGGAAGGTGCTAATAACCCCAGACTGGGCTCTCCCATCCCTGAACTTCAAGAGCCTTTCAGCAACTGCTGGAGGACAAGAGAAGGGGAAATCTCACCCTTCTGCCTCTTTGGGAACACATGCTGATGCAAACTACAGCCTCAGAGAACCTCTTTCAGGGTATTAGGTGGGCTCCAAATGGCAAAAAGGTAAAACTTGATGACTGAATGGTTGAGAATTTTCTTCTGGCAAAAAGCTCAAAGGGATCAATTTTTTTTTAATCCTTTGCTGATATACAGTTTAAGAATTATACCAAAAAGTGAGAAACAAGCATTTTCCAAATCAGGCTTCTTTTTTTTTGGACAGAGTCTTGCTCTGTCACCCTTGGCTAGAGTGCAGTGGTATCATCATAGCTCACTGCAACCTCAAACTCCTGGACTCAGGCGATCCTCCTGCCTCAGCCTCCTGAGTAGCTGAGACTACAGGCCTGTACCATCATGCATGGCTAATTTTTCTATTTTTAGTAGAGATGGGGTCTCTTGCTTAGGCTGGTCTCGAACTCCTGACCTCAAGCTATCCTCCCACCTCGGCCTCTCAGAGTGCAAATCAAGCTTCTTTTGCCAACCACAGAGAAGGAGGTATCTGGCTCCTACTGTTTATAAAACAGGTGAGATGTGATAAATCATGTTAAAGACCTAAATTCCATGCAATATTATCCTTTCCACTCCTGCCCTTAACTTGATCTACTGTTCCTCCAGCTTAGCTTTATTTTGGCTTTATTGACTGTACACTCAACCACCATCAAGCTCCTGTTATGTGTCAGTGGTGCTGGGCTTGGTGCAGAGATACCAAGATGAATCAGACAAAGGCTGTGCCAGAGGCTTCCTTATCTCTGTTGGGAGATGGGAGTCCGTCGTCTGTGAGGTCCCAGGTCAAAGACAAGCCTGGTCCTGGACCAAGGGGAGGGGAAGGTGGAAAGGGGAAGAGAGGAAATGTGTATTGAGCACCTCCCATGTACAAGACACTGTGCTAGACACTCCCCTTTCATCCTCATGACCACCCTGTGAAGTAGGCAATGCTATCCAAATTTTACAGACATAAAGAAAGATCACTTAAAAAGTAGATTTAGTTGCAGAACAGTGGCAACAGTGGAGGACACTATAGCAAGACTTAATGGTATATTTTCTGAATACTGTCCCTATCTTGACTTCACCTTATTTTCCTATAGTAACAATAGAAACAACAATACACACCCATTTGTCTCTTAATGTGCCAGCTACTGTTCTAAGTTTTATATACACAAACTCATTTAATATAGCTGGAGGTAGGTGCTATAATTAACATTCTAAAAGTTGGGTAATTAAAGCACAGAAATGTCAAGTTATTTGCCCAAAGTTGTGCAGCTAATAAAAGGAAGGAGCCCGGTTGGAATGAAGTCCTGGAATCTCAGCTCTTAAGCACTTTCTACATTGCTCTTTTTGATGATTTTCTTTTCACTCTCATTTCCTGATTTTTATAATTGTTTTTTTATGTCTCTCTCTGTAGATCTCAAATCCTTTTTTTTAAAGACAGACACAGGAATGATACATATATATGTTATGGCATCATGATGCTTTTTTCTTAATTCAACGTAGGCAGAGGATGAGGGAGAGTAGAGAGAAATTGAGTTTTCCATTTTACTTTCCATCCATTTCCATCTTTACAAAAAAGGATGAGTACATCCACAAATACATGCACACAAATACACTCACATAAACTCTAGACCAAACGGGGAGAAACTGAGCAGAATTTAGGCATGCTATGTCCTGGAACACTAGCAGCATGAATTAAAACAGTGTTTCCATGGCTCATTATTCGTACTTCTTTAATTCATTTACTTAATTCATCTGTTAAGGGCTGCCATGCATGTGGTTGTGCCTATTCATATGTGTATGTGTGTATTTGAGGGTGTTTTATTGACTAGACGGCACATTCTCTGAGATCACTGACTGTCTTAATCTCTTTTTTATCCTGACACATATTCACATGGCAAATGTACACACAATCAACCTCTCTCTCTCTCTCTCTCTCTTTCTCTCTCATTCTCACTTGTGGAAGATGCACACTATTGGTTACCCACCCAATAACCTTCCCCCTTTTTGCTTAGTGGGACTGAGCTCTGATTGTACTTGGGGTGATGATGTGCGTAGCATCAAGGCTGTTTTTCAGTTCCCCTTGCAGCTAGAGGTGGTCAGTGAGACCCAGCAGAAGTTGTTGGGTGGGAATTCTAGAAACTCTCTGAAGAGGCCCATAGACAGCTCCTCCCTCATCTTCTTCCACCTTTCTGCCTAGAATGTGAATATGGTACATAAAGCTTTGGTAGTCATCTTGGACCATGAGAGAACATTGCAGATGCATGCCCTATGCTATGGCTAGAGGCAAACAAAAATAGAGCTGTTATGTAAGCCCTACACTGCCTAACTCTAGACTCCTTTCACATGACAGTGAAACAAAGTTTTATCTCCTTGAAACCATCCTTTCTGGTCTCTGGTCTCTGTGGTTAGAAGGCAAGCACAACTTCTAGCTGATAGAAGACTTAATAGTTTTGTAAAGTAAATGAAGAAATAAAGAAAAAAACAAAGGATTTTCTGAAAAGAATTTAAATCTTGCATCCTCATCTTCTGGATTAAATTGTGAAGCCAAAAGATTGTAAGTCAAGAAAAAGAAGAGCACTTTATTTTATCATTAAAAAAAAAACAGTTAAAACTTTAATGCCCCACTCTTAGGAAGAAGAATATCTTCCCGGAGATTTCTAGCTGGAAATGCCAATTTTTTTTTTAGCTAAGTGTTTTTCTTTCATGACTTCTTTCTTCCTCTTGGGTTCGTTAACAGAATTTGTCAATTTTACATGGCATCTTCAGAAACTCCACTAGCTCTCTCTCGCTGCACTTAGCATTTTGAAAAAACCCCGGAGCAATCCATCTTTTTCTCTATTGGCACTTACAGGAAAGTCTCGATTCCTCCTTGTGAAAACCAAATGCTTTTCAACATAACTGGTGTTAACTGAGTGGGTAGCAAACTGGAGCCTGAAAAACACAACAGTGGCTAAACGGATGTGTGACTTGTGAAGATCTTATTGTTGGGAGTTTCTGGGGAGGTTTGCATGTTTTCTTCTCTCAGGATTCCTCCTGGTATATCATTAATTCCTTGCAGAGTAAAACTGGAAACAGGGAGCTCCAAGGAGGCAAGAAAATTGAGGAGAAAAAGTGCTTAGAATACAGTGGTGTGCTGTAAACATTTAACAACTGGCTTGGGAGTGGGGAGGAAGGCTGATTTGCAGCGTTTGCCAATTTCTGTGGTGTAAGTATGCTCACCATGGCTGATTTGGAGCTTCCAATGATTTAAGAGCTAGCTTGTAAATTTCCTGAGAGAATTTAACAATCAGCTCTCAGAAGCCTTTGGAGCTGTCTCCAGCATTTCGCTGCAGGCACATCTTTTCTCTCAAACTTCCCAATAGTCCTAGGAGGAGGTTTTTACAGGATCACGTTAAAGGTGTTGGAACAGAGGCTATGAGATGTTCAATAACTTGTCCACAGTTGCTAAACCATTTGGCAGTGGGACTGGGATTTGCATCTAGGCCTGTCTGATTTCACAGTTGAGTTTTCAACTCCTACATTGAAAGAACATGGATAAAATGAAAGGAAAGAAAAAAAGAAGAAAAGTAAAAGAAGAAGGCAAACAGAAGGTGCAGCTTCAGGCTAAGGCCACGCGAGTCCCTGTGGACTCTCCAAGCAGTGTACTAGCGCAGAGGTCAGCAAACTGCAGCCAGTGGGTCAAATCCAGCCCAAGGACTTGTTTTTGGATTGCCTAATGATTTTTACATTTTTAAAGAGTTGTGAAAAAACAAAAATGAAACAAAGAAGAATATGTGACAGAGACTGAATGTGGACCACAAAGCCTAAAATATTTACTCTCTGGCCCTTTTTTCCTCCACTAGGCCTGACATGACCTCACTAGCCTGAGGTCAGCTGTAGGGGAGAAGGAAAGGGAAGGAAAACAGCCTTTGGTCAAATTCTCCTGCTGCTGCCAGCACATGATGTGGATTATCTAAATTAATTCTTAAAATAATCCTAAGAGATGGTTTGCATTTGTTGTCCCCATTTTAGCCAGAGGGAAAACTGAGGCTTAATGATACATTTTGCTTATCTAAATTCCCATCTAGGAAGTGGCAGAAATAAGATTGGAATTTAGGTCTCTTGGGCTCTAAATCCTTGTGACACACTGGGTGTAGCCTCTTCCTCCAGGATTCAGCCTCCAGATTCTGTGTTTCTGAGCTGCTGACCAGAAGCTCATGGTCTATCTGGGAAAGAGGATGCTACCTGTGTACCAATATGCAACCAGATAATCCCTACAATAATCTTAGGAGCCAAGGTCACATTAGGAGCACAGAGGAGGAAGTGCTTAATTCTGAGAGGGAGCCAGGTTTCAGGCTTTACAAAAAAGGTGACGATGAGTTCGTCCTGAAATGAAGGATGCTTAAAGGACAGTATGAACAATCTCTGGGAAGCATGGAAGAGTGGCGCTCTGGGAACCAGTAGGTAGTTCTCCATGATTGCAGTGTAGGGTTCATGGTGGAGAGATGGCAGGGCATTCCACTGGACAGATAGGTTGGAGTTAGATTAAGAAGAGTCAAGTTCTGAACCCAACATTCTGCTACCCCTCAGTTGCTAGGGACAAGATCACTGACCAGATGGGAAGGAAATGGAGAACAGCATAAGTTATCTGGAGTTAAATGAGATTATATATGTGAAAGTGCCTGGAACATGTGGAAGTGTCTAATGACACTCAAGATGTCTAATAAAATAAGAGTAAGATCTGCCACTAACTGAACCATATTATATCTCAGCATGAAGTTAGTTATTGTGTATAAAATATTTAATGGAATAACTAGGATCTCTCATACAATTAATATTAATCCTCAATTAATTAGGGGTCTGTAAGTCCCAAGTCCAAGTGTCACCTGGACCCGCTGGTTGCAGCCAGTGAGAGGCACAGGGAGGACATCTCCTCTGAATCTCTTGCTCCCCCCAGCAGCCTTGCTATGGTTTCAGCTTCTGATGGATGACTGTGGGCCTGGGCTCTCATAACCCCACTTCCTCCCTTTGTCCCTGCAGTCTTGGGGTAGCAGTAGCTTCCTGCCGTTGTTAATCTCTGAGTTGCCTCACTGTTCCTTGCTGGGTTTTCAGCTATTCTAGCACTTGTGTAATTAATTTCTTGGTTTAAAGTCTCTCTGTTTTCAGTACTCAGAGTGATTTTCATCTGTCTGGTTATTTTTATTCTAGTAGGTTGTCTTAGTCTGCTCAGGCTAATAAACAACAAAATACTATAGATTCAGTGGCTTAAACAACAGAAATTTATTTTCTCACAGTTCTGGAGGCTGGAAGTTCAAGGTCAGGGTGCCAGCATGGTGGGGTTCTGGTGAGGGCTCTCTTCCTGGCTTGCAAATGTCCTCCTTCTTGCTATGTCCTCACAAGGTGGAGAATGAGAGAGAGTAAGCTCTCCGGTGTCTCTGCTTATAAGGGCACCAATACTATCATGAGAGCCCCACCCTCAAGACCTCATCTAACCCTAATTACCTCCCAAAGATCCCATCTCCAAATACCATTACATTGGGGATTAGGGTTTCAACACATTTACACAAACATTTAGTCCATAATAGAGGCATTGTTATTTTTCATATTTAATGCTGCTTTTCAGATTAGGAAACTAAGGCTAGGAGAGGTAAAGTATCTTTCCCTAAGTCCTAGCTAGTAAATTCCAAAATTATTATTCAAATCTAGGTCTAGGCTTCCAATGGTGTACTATTATTAATAACTTTTATACCAGATTGCTTCACAGTGTGTCCACCTAAGAATCCAGTGATCACATATGTATTTAACGTGCTAACACAATTCAACCAAATTCCTATGACTTGTACTAGCTTGTGGGAAATGACCTATGCTAATTAAATCACAATATGATTTTATGGGATACTTTAAAATATAGAGCTAACATCTGCATCTCTTTATAGTTCACAAAGAGCTCGCCTACCCATTACCTCATTTCCTCATTTGATCTTTACAATATGCTTGTCAGGTTGGAAGGACAGATCGAGACAGAAACTGAAGGTCAGAGAGAGCAAGTTAATTGCTCCAGGTCGCACAGCCAGTAAGTGTCAGAGGAAAGGAACACTTAAACCCAGACCTCTGGCTCTTGATCTAGTTGCCCCATCACACCAGGTAGAACTGCAGCATTCTTTAGAGATCTACCAGAACAGCAATGGCCTCGTTGAATGGGAGCTGCTTCTACTATTATTTTAGACTTCCTGAGTATCATTAGATTCATTTACTGGTTTTTCAGATAAGAGATCTGAGGGCTTGCCAGTGTACCATGTTGCCTCTTTGAAGTCACATACTTCAAGGGAAGCTCTGTTCACCAGAGGAGGGGCTTTCTAAGTACAGTGGGTCAGAAGGGTTTGCAATGAGAACATCCAAAGCACTTGCCTGGTGGCAGCTGGCTCCACTGATATTTAATGATCCCATCTGTGTAAAAATAGATACTTTCTAAAGCACTCAAAGCATTTTGTTCTCTTAAAATAGTTAAAAAACATTCTTTCCTTTTGTTTGTACTCCTAATTTGCTTAGCAAAACCTCTTAGATTTTAAGATCTAGAGAAGAAAGAGAACTTAAAAATCATTTTAAAGATAATGGTGAAACTGAGGGATCATAGTGTTTAAATGTCTCATCCAATTTCATACAGCTCATTGGTTAACAAGTAAGGTTTCTCTCTGTACATGTCACTATATCTTGGGAGTTTGGGGAAAGAGATGGATTAATAAAAAGAGAATCCTGTCCTCAAAAAGTGCACCATGTAGTAGAGGAGTTTAGACATACACACCAAGACCTGTATATCAAAATGAATAATGAAAATGTAGTGAAGACATAATGTGGGCAACAGTGGTACTTCAGGGTCTATCCTTGGAAAATGGCCAATCTTGACTTAGCACTAAAAGAGTGAGATTTTGAAATATAAAAAACCACCATAAATGAAGTAGGGCTGTGGTGAGGAAGCTCTAGATCAGGCTACTCCTTCCTGGCCTTTGGCTTTATATCTGGCTCGCAGCAAGTTTTCTAAATTAAGTACCTGGAGGCCTCTTCCCTTAAGAACAATAAATGCAGAGCTTCCCAGATCTGAAGGAGAGTTCTAGGCCTCTTGCTGCTGGATGTCCTGTTTTCCCTTGTTTAACTCAGAGAGTTAAAGCCATAGCAGGTAGCTCTGGAGGGGGTTGGAATCCAGTCTTCTTGGTCAGGGAGCAGAGAGCTCCCATGAGGTACAGGGTGTGCTTTGTGGGAATGAAGACAGGGCCTGAGTGGGCTACGTGGGCCCCGTACTCTGATCTGCCTGGCTCGAGGTGGGTATTAAAAGAAAAAGTTTAGACGAATTAAACTCAACTGATTTTAATTGAGCAAAGAACGACTTGTGACTCGGGTAACTCCCAGAGCCAGAATATGTTCAGAGCGACTCCAGAGCTGCCACATGGTCAGATAACATTTATGGACAGAAAAAGGAAAGTGACATACAGAAAAGAGCCGGGTTGGCTACACTCGGTGTTTGCCTTACTTGAACACAGTTTGAACAGTTGGCCTCCTGTGCGTGGCAGAAACTCTGTGATTGGTACAAGAGTAGGCTACAGTCTGTTTACACATCCAGTTAGGTGACAGTTCACTATGTATGAAGAAACCTTTAGGATGAACTTAAAATATGTAAGGAGGCAGCTCTTGGCTAAACTTAACATGGGAATGGGACTGCAAACATATGTATGTGTAATTCTTTTTACTGAGTGATTCTTGCTCTTCAGTTTGGTTTTGGAGAGTGGGGCCAGCTTATGAACCTATGCAGAAAAGTTACGGTATCAAGAAATGGTCCCCTCCATGGTTGTGTGTATATATATATATATATATATCCATGTACCTTTGTCTTAGAAGGTTGTGGTAGATAAATTCTAGGGTAGCCCATGATCCTCAACTTCTGATATTCATATCTTTGTGTAATCCCCTCCCCTTGAGCATTACCTGTGACTTGCTTCCAATCAATGGGACGGGGCATAGGTAAAGACATGCACATGATTATGTGCACGTGACTACATGGGAGTATAGCACAATCTTGCTAGTCTTTCTCTCTCTCTTGGTTGCTGACTTTGAAGAAGTAAGCTGCCATGAAACCTACAGCTGCGAGCAAATAAATTCTGCCAACGATCTGAGGAAGCTGAGAAGAAGATCCTGCCCTAACTGAGCCTCTAACCCAGTCCTGGGAGGCACCTTAATTGCAGCATTAAGCAGAAGACACAGCTAAGCTGTGCCCACCCCTCTGGGCTCATAAAAACTTTGAGATAATAAATGTGTATTGTTTTAGGCTACTAAGTTTGTTGTAATTTGTTACGTAGCACTAGAAAACTAACATAGGTTTTGGTAGCTGAGAGTAGGGTGCATTAATACAGAAGCTCCCGCAAAGAAAGAGAAACAAAAACAGAGAGAAATAACAGATAGCTTTATATTTCCACACTGACAATGTTTTTATATCTTTTGTCAAAAGTTCACTAGCAAACTAACACCCCTCCCTCCACCCTCAAGCTTTTATGAGAGCTTATTTGTATCTATCCCTCCATCCATTCAATGAACATTTATTATATATCCACACTGCAGGGGTTTCTGCCACAACAGGATTTATACTCCTGATGAGTATTTCCACGTATATGCAAATAATGACATGGTGTGGCAGTGCCAGCTTAAGTGTTCTGAGAGCAAGTTGGCCCTCCGTATCCACGGGTTCCACATACATGGATTCAACCAACCACAGATTGAAATATTTTTTAAACATTGCACCTGTACTGAACATGTACAGACTTTTTTCTTGTCATTATTTCCTAAACAATACAGTATAACAATTATTTATGTAGCATATACATTGTATTAGGTATTATAAGTAATCTAGAGATGATTTAAAATACACAGGAGGATGAGTGTAGGTTATATGCAAATACTACATCATTTTATATCAGGGACTTGAGCATCAGTGGATTTTGGTATCCGTGGGAGTTTCTGGAACCAATCCTCCACAGATACCAAGGGACGACTGTATTTAGAATGTGTGTGTGCACAGCATCAATCTCTCTGGCCATTTACTCATGGAACTTACAGTCTGTTGGAAGACATAAACCATAAGTTACAATTATAAAAATAATTGTAAAATCACATTTATGATAAAAGATGTAAAAGAAAAGTACAAGGGTACCTGAGAGCATTTAGTGGGGGAACCTGACCTGAGTTGGGGGCCAGAGAAGGTTACCCAGAGGAAGTAATACATACGCTGAGTCTGGGAGTGGGGGAATGGGCTGTAGGGTAAGATTCTGGCAGGGGAAGTGGCACGCCAAGGATCATGAGGCAAGAGAGAGCTTGGTGTTTGCTAAAGAACTAAACACGGGCCAGTGTGGTGGGAGCAGCACAGGATAGTGGGGAAGAGTGAGGAGGGGCTGGTAGTGGTGGCTCATGCAAGACCTGGGAAATCATCTGTGACTCTATTTTTATTCTGAAAACTGAATGGAATGAAGGATGGGGTTCCGTCTTCATTAAAAGTTAAATTGGGGAAAGGCCACAGAAGATGAGCAAACATAAGGAACATAGATCCTCCACATGGCACTGGGAAGACACAGAGGAAGGTAAACTAGGTTCATTGCTGTGGGAATTAAGACAGAAGGTAGGCTCCTTAGGTAGGTGGCAAATAAGCTCAGTTTAGGTTGAGAAAAGTAGGAAATTACAAAACCTGGGTTCCTTGAAGAGCTTGAAAGGCAAGGAGAACAGGTCTATAGTTTACCTGGTACAGAAAGAGATACCACGAGCTTCTCAGGCATCCAACAAGAAGCACTGCAAGGAAACTTTCACCAAGACATCACGGTAGGATTTTTTAGAAATGAAGAATGGAGTAGAATCTGTAACCATTTTATGCACCTGGTGTTGCACACCCAAGTGTGGTCTAGCAGAAAGACTCTCCAAGCTTGAAGGCTAGAGACCGGGGTGTCCTGGCTCCCTCCCTAACCAGCAGTATGCCAGTCATTTAACCAGTCTGGCCCCAGTTGCCTCACTGGCTATGAAAGTAGAAGATCTCAAAGGCTCCAACAGGAGGGATTATTCACATCTTCATAGACCACCACTGCTGGTTGTAGTCAATCTCATGAAGACTGGCTTGAGAGTATAGCCTGGGATGGTGCTAGGAAGGCAGGAGGCTGACATCCCATAGGTTCTGGGACTCTACAGTGTGCTGTTGTGACCAGTGCAGCTTGCATAATTAAGGACATTGTAAAGGCAAATGCCCCAAAGACTCGTAATCTACTCTTATTCTTTTCTTTCATCTACCCAATTTGCCATGTCCTCAAATCACATTATTATTATGATCATGAATTTCTTCTTTACAGTGAGCAGTTTTATCTAGGTTCACTTCCTGTTTTCTCCCCTCAGGGACCAGTACATGATATCTGATGGCTCCTGAATGCCCGGGGAGTGTGTGACAATGGAACAAACTTTGTGAGCTGATAGTTCGGGAAGAGGGAGAGGGTGGCCACGTGAGGAGAGGGGTGAGGGTGAAAGAGGAAAGAAGGGAGCCCAGCAGACAAAGCTTGCTCTAGCTGCTGCTTCCACATCCACACCCAGTGACCCAGCCATGAATAATGCTGTTGCCTGGAGAGACCACCCTCTAGTTGAGTCTGGAGTGTTATTTGCATCAGCCTTGTTATTTATTTGATTCTTCATTTGCTGGATGATTTTGGCTGGGAAGAACTTCTTCAAGCATTGATGTGCCAATCTAATTATAATTAATAAGACCAGAGGCTGCTGAATGTGCTTGATTTTTCCACCTTGCAGATGGAATCAAACCTGAAGAGTAAGGAGCCTGTCTGACCTCAATGTTGAGGTCACTGACCTTGCAAATGCCAACCACTTTGGGATGTCCTATGGGAAAGTAGATTGTTGGCATTTTTTAGGATTCAGTTTTATTTTTTATCTTTTAAAAAATATTTTTTAGGGAAAGGTCTTCCAAAGTTCCAGGCAAAGAACAAGATACAGGACAGCATTCACTGTGCTCAAATGTGCCTCTCATTAACTCTACAATCTTGGCCAAGTTATGAAACCCATCTAATCTGAGTTTCCTCTCTGGTAAAGTACAGCTAATAATAATACCTACCACATGGGAGTGCAATGGGGAATAGATAAGATAATGTATATTCTGGTGCCAAATGTCTAAGTGTTATCAGTGGTTTAGATCCAGGAGAGCCAAAATCAGCATTACAAGGGTCTGTGTGGCGAGAAAGGAAAAGGGAAGAATAGGGCAACATAACTAAATCTCAATTATGAAGAAGAATAGTTTAGTGGGTCTAGAATGAGTGTTTTAGTGTCAGACCTAGGACCAACTCCCACTTCTAACATTTTCTAGATAAGTGACATTGGGAATTATTTTAATCTCTGAGCCTCAATTCTTTCATCTGCAAAATGGGAATAAAAATAGTATCTGTTTTGTCGAATCATCTTGAAAATTAAATAAGATAATGCATTGTGGCAGAGACTTAATAAATACCCAAAAAACCTGACTTCTTTTCTTCATGAGTCACCAATAGACTACATTTCTCAGCCTCCTTGCATCTAGGTGAGGCTTTGTGACCAAGCTCTGGTCAATGGAATGTAGGTGGAAGTAATGTATGCTATATAGTCTAAGCCGTACTCCCCAAACCTTCCTTGTGATCCTCTATACTCTCTTTTCTTATCTGCCGGGTAGATGCAGAAGATCCAGGGGAGAACTCCAGGTTCAGGGAGGGCAGAGCCACTATATGGAAGGAGCCTGGGTCCCTGAATGACTGTATGGAGCATAGCACTCCTCCCCCTGCCCCTGCCAATCTGTATTGGATTATGGCTTAAGCTACTGAGATTTTAGATTTGTTTTTTAAAATGGTTAATATGCCCTGATATATTTGTTCCCATAAGGAACATAGCAATTCTTCAATAAATGTTAGCTATGATTTTTATTACTATTATTTACTCTGTGGCTGGAATAGCTGAGTGGGCAGTTCCAAGCCCACAATACTTTAATGAAGGTTAATACTACAAGTGCATTTTTGTTCTCTGTCCTGGCTGGAAGACTGACTCCTAATCTCTGGATTCCCTAAGAAAGAAATTAATCATTTATTCATTTATTTATCTAATCCATCAACATCCACCAAATGCCTATTTATATAATTTTATTAGGTGCTGGAGAATGCAGAGATAACAACAACATCTCCATGATGTTGAATTGAAGATTTCAATTTCACAAAAAGAGATTGGCGTACAGTGAACTCTACTATCATGCAGAATAAAATGTATGCTTTAACTCTCACCTAATCATCATAAATTGTGGCCTATGACACTTCACTTCTTAAGAAATCAGTAATACTTCTTCAGAGTTCATCCCAGGGTAGATCTATGGGAAAGTTTTGTCACTTTTTGGCAACCTCACCTTGACTTTTCCATGCTCAGAGAAAGACAAGAGAAGGAGGGTTAAGCAGGAGCTGTTGCTTCATTGAAAACCACATATGTGTTTCCATGGTGCTGCTCTGTGGCCTCTTGAAGCCTTCCCAGCCCCTCCCTTCCTGTCTCTCCTCCTCCCCAGGATCGCACGACATCGTCAGCTCCTGGAGTGTGCTCGGCAGTCCTGCTTTCCCAGGGAAGCATGAGCAAAGGCTCAGCTGGGACATTCTAGTGTCAGTGCTGTTCAGCCTCGCCAATGCCCCTTTCCTGGAACTCAGCTTTCTTATTTGCAAAATAGGCCAAATTAGATTGGAATACAGGTAACACACAGCATTCCCCTCCACCCATTACAAACAACACTGACACATCAAGGCACGCGTTTTTGCTGAGCCTGAGCTCACACAGGCCATCACAACCTTTCTCCAGTTCAGACCTCCGGGCAGCTCTGCCCACCCGTCAGGGTCGGCCCCACAGTGAGGAGCTCTCCAGGTGTCTTCGGTAACAACAATAATAATCTCTTGCCTCCTTTAACTTATTTTTTAAAGAACTTTTAGATATAGAGTCTGATACACATCTTGAGGGTGAGGTGGCATCTGTTATTTTGTGCCCTTACCCCACTGTGTTCAGCTCTCAAGAAAATCTCAACAAATGTTTGGGGACTGAGAAGGAGCCTCCTCCGCCTGCTGCCTTCTTCTCATCTTTGCTCCCAATCCCTCTCCAGTAGGTGCTTTCTCAGTCACAGGGACAGTGTCATTAGCACATGACCTCATAGGTTCATCTGGTCCATCCCTCTGCTCCCAAATAAGCAGTCATCGTAGTCATTCCAGCACCTACAAGTGCTGAGCGTGTTGAAGAAGGACAGCGCTCAGGCCCAACAGCCCCTTCTTGGAATGCCTGTCGATAAAGCCAGCAGAAGTCCATTGGACCTGCTTGTAGATGGCTAGTTGGCTCAAAGGATTCCAAATCTAGGCCATGGATTTTTCCTTCTGAACATATCATCAGGTCTGATGTGTGCCAAGCCAGCTCAGAGGCAAGGCTTTGTAACTGTGCCTTTTCATTCACTATTATTTTAAGGGCAGTTCTGTTTCTCATTGACTAGGGACTGTTGGGCCTCTCCCTTGCCTTGTCATGCTCAGGACAGCCCTTTTGGCAGACCTCCAGGGACCAAGCTTGCCCAGAGGTGCTGTCGCCTGCCTCTCCTGACAGGTGGGGACAAAGCTGGGCTGAGGCCCCCTTTGTTCTTTCACAGCAGGTTGTTTTCCCTTGGGCTCGGATGGCTCAGCAAAAGTCACTGGATGCTCTGCAGGGTGGGAGCCCTGAGCTGCGCAGTTTATACTGGAAACCATGCACATTGTTCTGGGTCATCCGCACGGTGCCAACAGTTTTCCTTTTTGGGTGACTAGTATGGCGTGGGGATGGGGTGGGGAAAGGGTCATGCACAAGTCAGCATGGTCTGCCTTGTATCACAGAAGCCCCTTTCCCAGCAAGGCCAGTGCTGGCAGCAGCCGTGAGGAAAGGGACCAGGGAGGGTGCTGGGGAGACAGCTGCCCAGACTCAGCCTTTAAAACTGCAAAGCCACCCGCAGGCACAGGCAGGGCAAGGGCAACAGAGAGGGATAAGGAAAGGGAAACAAAAGATGGTAACAAATTCAGGGGGGTAGGAGAGAAGGTAGAAAATGGGAGAAAGTGTTTCTTTAATAAATCCTTTCTAGATATTACTCCAGTCATATCATTCAAGATCCTATAGCATCTATTGCATGTGCCAAATAATCCACCTCACATTGTATACAGGTGTGTAACTTCAATGCCACCCTAGGCTTGCTTTCCCCTTGGAGATGCTCCTAGTCTCTGGCCTGCATCCAACTCCTCAGTGAGCGGCAATCAAAAGCCCTTTGCTGCACCGTCTGCATCTCCCAGCCTTCCTTCCTAGGGATTCTCCACACTTCCACTCCTGAGACTGTGTGACCTCCCCAGCCCACGTCATCTACCTCAAAGCTGCTGATTTCCTCAGGGGAGAATAAAACCCACTTGAGCCACAGATCACGCCAACGCAGCTAGTTCACTAAAGAGTCGGAGGTAATGACGTTACCGTGACACAACTTCTGGGTGCCATCTTGCAACTAGCTCTCCTCTTTCTGCTTTGCTACCTTTCTCCTAGGTCTACGCTTCCACCTACTTATGTTTCTGTCAGTGCAAGGCTGTCTTTTCACTCTGTCGTTTCCTCTCTAACACTATTTGACAGTCAATATTTCCTGGGTTAGTCTCTGGAAAAATATATATCCTTACATTTGGGTAGCATTTTACAGTTCACAAGATCTTTTCATAAACCTCATTTTAGAAAAATCTTCACAACAATCCCACGAAACTCAGATTTTTAATCCAGATAGTACCTGGAACTGGGCCGTGAATCTAGCTTGTTCCAGTCCACGTCCAGTGGCCATCTACCTCTCGGGAAGAGCCAGGACCTCTTGTAGGGTGAGGAAAGGGAAGTGGGGAGCTGTGTGTCTGGGGGGGTACAGGTTGGGGCCGTGAACGATGCAAATCTCACAGAAAACTTCTTGGTTCAAGTCACACACCTTTTTTTCTTTCTCAGGCCACGGTATTTGCCTGTTTACCTTTGTTCTCTCTTCTACCAGCTGCAGCTTCTGGCCACGGTCACTCTTCATTCCTCCCTCTTTGTCCAACAGCTCTTGGTGTCCAGAACATTCCGGGCAGCGGTGCTTCTCTCTCCTCGCTCTCCGTGGAGGAACATGGGCCCCTGCACAGCCTCGGGGCCAAGGTCCTTCCCTGGGAGCCAGACTTTTGGCAACAGGCGCTTGAAGGGCCCCTTCTCTGCAGCAGGTCAACCTGCCTCGTTTTTACAGACACCCTCAGGCAAAGACTAAGGCCGTATGTTTTTCCCTTAATACACTTAAGGTTGGGGTAAGACGTATCTTCACTCCAGAGAAACCCTCCATCTTCCACAGATTTCTCAGACGGAAGCTGGATGTGGTGGAGACCAGCCGAGCCGCCCCTCCTCTCGCATGCACGTCCCGCGCGTGGCTTCCAGAACAGCAGGTCACCTGGTTTCCCCTCAACCTCCCTGGCTGCTCCTTCTCAGATTTCTTCGAGGCTTTCTCCTCCCCACCTTGGAGGGCCCCAGGACTCAGTCCTCTGTCTTCTCCTCTTTCCTAACTACACTCACTCCCTTGGTGACCTCAGTTGCTCACAAGCCTTTGAACACCACCTATATGCCAACAACTCCCACATTTATTTCTCCATCCCAAATCCAGGCTAGTGTGTCTAACTGTGCAGCCAGTAATGCTGCTTTGATGTTTAATAGATGTATCAAGCTTACACCCAACAGAAGCTCTTAGTTTTTCCTCTCTTGCCTGCTTCACCTATGGCTTTCTCCATTTCAGTTGAAGGTGGCTCCACTTTTCCAACTGCTCAGGCCAACAATTTTGGAGCCATCCTTGACAACTTTCTTTCTCTAATTCACATATAATCCATTGGCTCAACTTTAACCTAATCCAGGATCTGCCACTTCTTACCAACTCCACCACCAGTCATATTTCCCAGGTCACTGTTATCTTTCTGCTAGTTTGTCACACTTCCTCACCAGTGTCCCCCTGCCTCTGTCTCTGCTCCCTATAATCTGTTGCCAACACAGTTGCCAGAGGGATCACGTTGAACATAAACTGAATCATGTAACACTCCACTTTCCCTTCAAACCTTAAAGGTATCCCTTAATACTCAGAGTAAAAGTCAAAGTCTTTGCAATGGTAGAGTTAATTGATTGCCTAAATGGCTGATTGTTGGCCCCTCTCTGTATCTGCCTCCTTTGCAAGGCAATGCATAGCCCCTCCCAGCAACAGCTGGAGTCTACTCCCCGCCCCTTGAATTTGGGCTGGCCCTGTGATTTGTTTTGGCCTGGATAATGCAGCATAAATGACAATGTGCCACCTCTGAGTCTGGGCCTCTTTTGATCTTGCTGTCCCCATGTGAACAGGCCTGGGCTAGCCTGCAGGATGATAAGAGACATCTGGTCTAACCACCCCTGTGCTCCAGCCGGCAGCCAGACAACAGTCAGACATGGGAATGAGGCCATCCTAGACTAGGCAGGCTTGGGCCAAGTCAACACCTGACCCTCAGTGAGCAAGTCCAGCTGAGATACACTGAGCCTTGTCAAGACCATCAGAGCTTAGCTGAACCATAGACTCATGAGTAGTTGAATATGCTTATTGATTTAAGTCACTGGGTTTTGTGGGTTTTTTAATGTAACATTATTGTGGCAATAAATAACTAATATAAATGGCCTATGAGGCCCTATGTGATACACAACTCCCCTTACATCTCTGACTTCATCTTCCATGACTTTCTGGAAGCCTTGGCCACCATACTACAGCCACAGCAGCCTCCTTGCTTTCCCTGAACTACACCAAGGATGTTGCAACCTCGGGGCCTTTGCATTTGCCTTTTTCTTTGCCTGGAATACTTTTCTTCACTTATCCTCACAGCTACTCACCTCACTTCCTGCTTAAATGGCACCTCAGCAAGAGTGCTGTTCACAAGTGCAGTCATAAGGACTGGCCAATATCACAGTCAGTGGCAAAGAGTAGGGTCAGGGTCCTGGCTGTCCCCTCTTGAGCCAGGAATTCATCATTTCATTGCTGAATTAGAGGGGAGTGTTCCAAAAGAGGGGCCAGCACAGCCAACTTGGTGGAGAGGGCGGCAGCAGAGGGGCTTCAGGCCATGCTTGTTTCACAGGATATACTTTAATATTTCAGCAAGTGTGGCGACCAGCTCTGATCATGAGGAAGGTGTCTCCCACCACCCTATCCCCCAACCCCCTTGCCCCAAGGTACTCTCTAAGCCCCTTGTTTTACTTACTATTTCACCAAAGCGCTCTTATCACCATCTGACCTATTTACTTGTTTATTACTGTTCTACTCTTCTCCTCCCTCTAGAAAAGCGCAATCCAACAGAAGTTTCTGTCATGATAAAATGTTCCATTTCTGAGCTGCCTGATAGGGTGGCCATAGCCACACGTGACTATCAAGCACCTGGGATGTGGCTATGGCAAGCGAGAAAATTGAATGTCTAATTGAATTTAATTTTAATTATTAATACTTTAAACTTAAATAGCTACATGTAGCTAGTAGCTACCATACTGGACAGCGCAACTCTAGACTGTAAGTTCCGTAGAGGAAGGACGTTTTTTATATTATTCACTACTATATCCCCAGTGTTCGGAACAGATGAAGGCTGGCATGTAGGAGTTGTTAAATGCCTACTTGCTGAATGAATGAATGAATGAACAAATGAATGTTATGGGTGGGAGGGTGGCAGATCACAAGGGGAGGTGCACACACTGAATGCTTTGGTGCCCTTTCGAGGCTATGACCATAATGGAGGGTGGTTTGGGGGACATGGGAGGTGGGCATGTCACCCACTGCCCACATCAACCTCCCAGTTCAGTGGGATGTAATGAGTAGGGGAAGATTCCACATCTGGATCTGGGTGTGCTGGTTTCTCACTCTCACCCCAGCTGCTTGACAAATGCGCTAGGCGGAAGAGGGTGTTTTCTCTGGCCAGTCTCTGCAGAGTATCAGTGGGGGAAAGAGGGACTCTGTGACACTCGAGGTCTTCTTGCCCTAGTCCCTAGGGATGCCTGCAATGGAGCTCACATACTGCAGGATGACTCCCTACAACACAGAAAGAGCCCACACTTGGGAACTGTTCTTCCCACTGTCCCTACAGGGTCAGGAAGATCAGCAGGAGACCCACCTCCACCCGTGCTTGAGACAGTGCTCAGCGACTCTGGTGACACAGAAAACCAGTCCCAGGCACACCAACAGCAACCAATTCCCTGCCACTGGTGTCTACACATCCAACCAGTGACCAATATCACGTCCTTACTGTGCCATACATCCTGGTTTGCTTGTGACAGTCTCAGTGATGCCTGTTGTCCCAACACCCAGTCTGGGCTATGCCCCTTTTGCTTTCAAAAGTGTTCTGATAAATTATAGTGGGTGATAAGTTAAGTGGTCACCCTCCCTACAGAGAGCTCCCACTATGCATCAGGCACTGTTCTAAGCACTTCACATATTTTGTTTTACATTGACACTTTGTAACCCATGGGGCAAATATTACCTTCACTCACCCTGGAACGCGAGAGGCTGGAGGATTGATCTGCTGGGAACTAGATTGACCTGCAGTGTCTGGTAACGACAGGCTCTTCCCGCTTGGATGTGAAGACTGAGTCCCCACCTGAAGTGTTTCATGGACGGGAGTCAGCAGGAAGAGTGTTTCCCATGGCAAATCGCCTCTCTCCCCAGCAAGCATCAGTGTCACAGTCCCCAGGCTGAGAGCATGCCTCTGCTCCTGTGGGACAATTCCCGCATCCACTAGAACAATGCTTACATTCTGGCCTCCTATCATGAGAGCTGATATTTCTCCCACGAGAAGATTTGAAATTCTTGGAAGATGGAACCTTCCAGGGCAAGGTCCAAAGAAAGCTAGCAGGACATGGATGGAGGGGCTGGAGCCCACCCCAAACCTGGCATCTTCTCCATCAACCCGGGCATGTGAAGTAAGGACTGAGGAAGAGAAGGGCAAGCCAGGATGTGCCAAGCCACAGTTCTGAGATTCAAAGCAGAATCAAATTAACTTGTGGAGTTGGATGGTTTCCAGATTGCTTATAAATGTCACAGAAAGGCAGTGGCAACACCATGGCTGTATTCTCTCTTTTTTCATTTTTTCTTTTGAGTCTTTTTAAAAAAGAAGCTTTCAGCTTAGTGTATCATTGAAAATGCTAACAATAGCTTACTGTTGAATAGCTCTTTATAACATATAAAATGTCTTTTACATCTATTGTCTCAATGGGTCTGACACCAACCTTATGAAGTAGACAAGTCTGTTATTAATAACTTTGTTTTAAAAGTGAGGGCACTAAGGTTCAATGAGGTTAAGTGATTTGTTCAAATTTACCTGTATTATGATAATAATACATATCATTTATGGAGTGCTTAAGTGCTCTATGTACCTCATTGCATTTAGTGCTCACAGCCCCCCATGAGGTGATGTTATTCTCCCCAGGAACATGAGGTTCTGAGGTGAGGTGTCTGCCCACAATCAAGTCATCCAGCTGGGAAGAGGGGGGCTGGGACAAGCACTCAGAGTCCCCACTCACAGCCCAATCTGACTTGAAATCCTATGCCCTTTCCAATATGTGGGGGGAGATTTATGTTTCCAAAGCATTGTTTAAAATGGGAAGAATTGTCTTTCTGAGAAGGCCAAGACTTTCACTGGGCACAGAAAGGTCGATTAGAAGGAATCACAGAGGTAGGATAGGAAGAGGGAGGGTCTGAGAGGGTCTGAGAGACACAGCAAAGGGGCAGATGATGGTGTAGAAAACTGTCAGCGTGAGTCCTTGTGGGGCCAGGCACACAGCAAGCTCCACGACTCAGAGACCACATCCTTTTATTGCCCCAGAACCTACTGGGTGCTCACTAAATAGTTGCTGAATAAAAGGAAGAGTAAATGGGTTTTTAATTCATGAGCAAGATAAGGAAAATATGAAAACATTTCAGTAACTACTTAATAAAAAATTAATAAGGTAATCATTTTCAATGGCTCCTCTATACCTGGGTAAATGATGATTATCACCTACATGCCAGGTGCTTGGTTAAGGAATCACCAAGCATTATCTCTTTTTTTTATGTAACCATCGCATCTCATCTCAGTAGGCTACAAACATGAAATGAATTTACTGCTATCTTAAAATCTCTGTTTCCAACAGGGCTATATTGATCATTTCTTCCAGTTCCTTAATATTTTGAGTGCAAGCTGTATTTTTAGGTCACTCTTTCTTATTAAAAGCTCTTTCTAGTTTCAAACTTCAAGCTCAGACTCAATTTGAAGCTCACTTTCTCCTCTTCCTCTAGCATAGCTTCCTGGGGCAAAGGTGCACAGCCCAGCTCTGAGATGCTTCCTCACCACCTCCTCCTCAAGGGCTAGCCCATAGTGTGGGGCCAAGTGTCCCAGGCCCTGTGGTGGTTCCAGTGGAGCCTGAGAACCACAGGGGTCATTGTTCTCAGTCTCGATGGCCATGGGAACTGGATACACTGATGGCCTCCTCCATCTTCTTCCCAGGTTTTATAAACCAGGGTTCCTTCTCACCCTGTGGAATCAGGCTCAAATTTGTAAGACTGGCAGCCGCTACCACACTCAAGATATGAAACATTTCCATCGCTCTCAAAATTTCCCTTGTACCTCACCCCAGTCTTTCTTTTTAGTTGTTTTTTTCTGTGGCCTCTAGTTGCCCCTACTGAGACATTCAATGTGCTTTAATGCTTTTAACAAACTTGTGATATTAGTAGGCAATGTATTTAAATTTTTCAGAAAATGAAAATGAGGCTCACACCAAATTACCGTTCCAAGGAAGGAGAGGAAGACAGCATTAGCCTGGAAAGAAGACTAGAGCAAGAGACTGCTGGGTAGGGCTGGAGAAATACAACGGAGCTGGCCTGACACCTGGAGAACCTGGCACAGGCAGGCAGGGGCCCCAGGTCCTCACAGGCCATGCTACCTGCATTTCTCAGCTCTGGAAATTCAGAAAACCACCTATGTCTAGTTAGAGTTTTCTGTGACAAAATGATGACATAGACAGAGAGATGTCTCCACTGTGTGTGTGTGTGTGTGTGTGTGTGTGTGTGTAAGAGAAGATGGGTGGGAGGGGGTGAGGGTAGAAGGGAAAGGTGGAGGAGGGGAGGGAGAGAAAATTAGAATGATGCATATGGGTGCTTTTGGCAAATATCCCCCGTCCAAAAATATCTCCTATTGGCCCCTCAGCTGCCTAAAATTGTTTTGCCATTGGTGAATTTAGCCTTCATGTACAAATTAATGTGGTAGCCACAAAAAGGATGCAGGACTAGGACTCAGAAACTTGAATCCCTGCCTTGATTCGGTCATGAACAGCTGTTAATTCTGTCCAGGTTGTTTCTCTTCCCTGTTTGTCATAAACCTGATTGGTTAAGATGTATATAATAACAGCTGCCCTAATGGTGCAAAAGCTCTTGAGAAAGTCGGGCGTTTTATAGCTGGTCTGAGTTTCCAGGGCTGGAACTTGAGACTTCTCTTTGCGGTCTACCTTCTCTTAGTTCAGAGAAAGGCCCAGCAGTTACTGCTGATTCGTCATTTCAATAAAGAGCAAATATGTCTTGAAATATAGAGGTGATATCCAGAATGATCCTTCCGTTTCCCTAAAGGACAATTTATTTTATCCCTTGTCAAATCAAAGAGGGAAAGGAAAAGATATTTAATTACCAGGGAGATACGTTGAAAAAAATATTCTTTTTTAGCCTAAAACTACAGGGCAGGAGCTAGATGCCCTCTCGATCTCTAGCATTTAATAAGACTAGACTATTTATAGCATGTAAGAAAAGCATAAAAAAGGACAAAAATGAGTATCTGTGCACTGACCACCCCAGGGTAAGAGAGAGATGATTACCAACAGGGCACTCAAAGGCTCCGTCGATCCCTCCCTGATGTAATCTCTCTCCCTCCCCAGAGTTAACACTAGGATGAATATCATGTTTGTCTCTCCTAGGGCTTTTTACAAAACCACATATGACAATATTCTTTAACTTGTTACAAGTGGACTCATGCTGAGTGTGTTACTCTGCAACCGGCTTGTTGGGTTAAGTTTTACATTTGTGAGATTTATCTATATGGGTGCACATAATCTTGCTTCAGATATTTTCAATCGTGCATAGTGTTGCGTTATATACACACCACAGTTCGGTTACTGTCTTTCTGTTGGCAAAAATTTGGATTGTTTTCCATTTTTTTTCCCCCGTTAAAAACAGTGCTGTCTTAAGCATTCTTGTCCATGTCTTCTGATGCATATGAGCAGGAGTTTTTCTAGGTTTTAGTCCCAGGCTTCAGTGTCTGACACACTCAACTCTACTAGATAATGCCAGATAGTGTTCCAGGGTGGTGGTGCCCATTTAAACCCCTACCAGTAGTTTATAAGGGTTGCCATTGTTCCTCAATCTTACCAACTGTATATCCTTAGGCTTCTTAATATTTTCCAAATTGGTGGATGTAAAATGGTACTTCATTGTGGTTTCACTGATAAGGATGAAAATATTTTCCTGTTTGTTTACCATTTGTTTCCTCCTGTTTTTCACTGGGCAATCTGATGCAAGAAATTTAGGAGTTCCTTATATCTTTTATGAACAGTAATCCTTTATTGGTGATATTTTGCAGATATTTATTCCAGTTTTTAGATGTTTTTTTCATTTCCTTTATGTTGCCGTTTCATGAATAGAAAAGACATTCTGTTCATTAAGGAACGAAGTTCTTAACTTTAATATAACTGAATTTATCAATCTTCCTTTATGTTTGGTATATATTATAGGAAGTCCTTCCCTAACCTGAAGTTATAAATATATTCTCCCAGGTGTTACTCTAAAATTTTATGTTTTGCCTTTTACCTTTGTGCCCTAATCAATTCAGAATTGAATAGGTTAGGTGAAAATTCAGTTTATTCCTTTCCATGAGGATAATGTCCCTGCAGCATTTACTGCCTGGTCTCTCCTTTCCCCGCTGATTTGCAGGGACCCCTCTGTTAGATGTAAGGAGGACCTAGACATGCAGGTCTGCTTTTGGGCCCTCTTCATTGAACTGTTTGTCTCTTACTTGGCCAATACCACCCTATCTTAAATTTTACACCTTTATAATAATTGATATATGGTAGGGCAATCACTCTCCACCCCATATTCTTCTATAGGACTTTTTGGAAATTCTTGGCCTTTTGTTTTTCCATTTAAATTTTACAATCATCTTGTCAAGGTCCATGAAAATCTTATTGGGATTTTAATTGGAGTTGCATTAAATCTATATAGATCCACTAAAGAGAATTGATATCTTGCCATAGTAAGTCTTCCTTATCTATTTATTTAGCTCTTTTTTAATAGGTTTATAATTTTTTTCCATGAAGTAGTCATATCATTCATTAGATTTATTTCCAGGTGTTTTATATTTTGGAAAATATTACAAATGGCCCTTCGTGTATTTTGATCTATATGGTCGTATATAAAACGTAATTGATTTTTTATATTAGTTTTTTATCCACAAAGCCTACTAAATTCTCTTATTAATTATAATGTTTTTCTCTAGTTTCCTTTTGGTTTTTTTTATGTAGCCAATCATACTATATGTTTAAAACATGGCAGTTTTGTTACTTACTTTCCAATCTTGTACATTCTATTTATTTATTTTTTTGTTATTTGTGTATCAACCATGGCCCCCAATACAGCATTCAATATCAACAGTGATAATGAGAATCCTTATCTGGATCTTGATCTTCCTGATTCTACAGGTAAAATTTTAGTGTTTTGCCATTAAGTATTATGCTCTCAGTTAGTTTCTTTGCTGTTATATTGTATCAGGTTAAGGTAGTTTTCTTCCTAGTTTGATACAATTTTTTTTCATGAATGTATGACAAATCTTACACGGTTGTTTTCTGTATCTGTTGAGATGATTGTCTGTTCTCTCCTTTCACAAGCTGGTGTGAGAAGTTCCATCCTGTCACTGGGATGCTGCAGATCTGGCCAGCTGTTCTCACAAGCTATTGCTCTTCTCCCTGGGCACACGGCTAAGCTGTATGTCCTGGATGCTCTTGCGGTCTGGTGGCACATGCGACTGAGTTCAGGCCAACGGACTGTGAGTGGTTTGTACCACTTCCAGGCCTGGCCTATAACTGTCTCCCATGTACTATCATCCCTCCTAGTTTGTCTTCCACAGCTTGATGTGCATGAGCACAGGACATTGGAAACCACTTACTGAAGATAGCAGAGCCAGAAGATGAGAGGTGACTGGGTCTCTCAATGTCTCTACAGAGCAAATTGCCCATTTTGGACTTTTCATGAGCAAAAAGTATACTTCTATCATGTGAGTCAGTATACATTTTAGAATTTATTACAGCAGTTAGTTGACGCTATTCAATAAATAGGAAAAAATAGACTTAGTCTTAACATATTATCTTTTTAAACACTGTTAAGTTTAAACATTACATTTAGTTTGCCAGTATTTTACTTAGGATTTCCTGGAACTAATTGCATGAATGAGACTGGCCCATAATTTTCTTTGTTTCATATTGCCATTGTCAGTTTAACTCTCAAGATTATGCTAGCCTCATAAACCGAGCTAGGGAGTATTTCCTCTTTTCTGTGCTCTAGACTAGTTTGCATATGTTTCTAATTATTTTTGCTTTTAATGTTTGGTAGAAAGTTTTCAGCCTGCTTTATCTGTGTGGGAAGATTTTTTTAAAAAATAGTTTTTAGTGGTTTTAGGCTCAAGTTTTTTATTTCTCTTAAATAAGTTTGGCAAATTATATTTTTCCAGAGATTTGTTCTTTTTAGCTAAGTTTTTAAATTTTTGATGCAAAGTTCTTCATATTTTCTTATATTTTCAATCTCTGTAAAATCTGTGGTTTGACTCTTTTATCACATACCTTCTCTCTTTTCTATTAATCAGTCTTGCCCATGAGTTTTCAATTTTATTAGTCTTTTCAGTGACTAAATTTTTGCTTTGTAGACCCTCTCTTTATTTTTGTTCTTATCTTTATGATTTCTTTTGCATTTATTCTGGTTTTTCTTTTTCTAATTCTTAATTTTGATGCTCAGCTGAGTAATTTTCAACTATTTTACTTTATAGTAAATAATTTGAAAAAAATTTTTTTAGAGATAGGGTCTCACTCTATTGCTCAGGCTGGAGTGCAGTGGTGCATTCATAGCTCACTGCAAACTCAAACTCAGGAATGCAGGTAGTCCTCCCACCTTAGCCTCCCAAGTAGCTAGGACTGCAGGCATGTGCCACCACTTCTGGCTAATTTTTTATTTTTTATTTGGTAGAGATGGGGGTCTCACTGTATTGCCCAGGCTGGCCTCAAACTCCTGGATTCAAGCAATCCTCCCCCCTCAGCCTCCCAAAGTGCTGGGATTACAGGTGTGAGCCACCATGCCTAACCTATAATAAATAAATTTAATGCTGCAAATTGTCCTCCAAATCACTTTATCTCCATCTCATTAGTTCTGAAAAATAATATTTTCCTTATTGCTTCATTCTAAATATTTTAAAAATTTACCTCTTTATTTCTTTTTTGGTCTATACATTACTTAATTTCCAAATGAATGGTCTTTTTCTAGTAATCTGTTGTTATTTCTTACTTAATTGTTCAGTGGTCAAAGAACTTGATCTAAAATATATCAGTCTTTCTGTATTTATTGTTATCAGTAACAAAGTTGGGCAGGTTTCTTGTCCACAATACACAACAGAGTGGAAGTTGTATCATAGAAATGGTACAGCTTGAAGGTGGAAGACCAATTAGTGTGACCTTTAAAGAAACTGAGGTCCAGAGAGATTGAGCAGCTTTTCTAAGCTACTATTACTAGTTAGGAGCAGGGCCAGGACATTGAAAATGGTTTCTCAATTTCCTACCAGTGTTCTTCCTACTAGTCTTGCTACCTCCAGGATAATCTAAAATATTAATATACTAATTACTGCAAAGCTGAAGTGCCTAGACATGTCAAACAAAAAGTTGGATTATTTTATTGATAAAATGATCTTTCATTTTCACAAAGGGAAATATGTGCTTTATCGAGTGGTGTGTGAAGTTTATATATACAGATATGTACTATATATATATTACATTCATATGCAGGGACATGTACATTAATGTACTAAACTTTTAATCAGACTCTAAGACACCTGCATGAAGTCAATAACTAATGAGCCATGCTCAGATAATTTGTTCTGTAAATGATCTGTACGATTCTGGGATGTTTCTCCTGATCTCTTTACCAGTGCCTCTTCACCTCTAACCATATCCTGTAAACTATGTCACTGACTACTTCTCCAGCAGCCCCTGAGACCATTTCTCCCAATTGTGAACAGTTTCACTCACTCAGCAAGTGTGCATTGGGACACCATCATGGGAGATTCAGAGCTATAGAGTTGGTAAGAAGAAAAAACATCCATTTATTGAGCACATATTGCATTTAAGGCATTCTGCTATGAATATATATTATTTTAATCCCCATAGCAACTCCTTTATGGGGTGGGTACTATGATCCCAATTTTAAAATGAGGACTCTGAAATTCAGTTTGTTAATAAGTAGAAGCACTGAAGGGGTTCTCATTCAATGGGGGGATGCATTCTACCTTCTTAGTTGGACAAAACCAAGGCTAATACAAAGTAGCTAAATACAATGAAGTTAGCAAAATAGTGGGAAAAAGAGTGAAAAGATAGGATGGGGCCATATTTACGAAGGTCTTGAATGCAAGACTGAAAAGTTTGATTTTTATTGTGTAAAAAAATAGCCATAGATAGGATTTATTGCGTGTCCACACTGTGCCCATCTCTTTAAAAACATAAACTCATTTTTATACTTATATCTGCCCTGTGAAATAGATAGTATTATTTCCATTTTACAGGTGAGGAAACCAACATTCAGAGAGGTTAAGGGATCTGTCCAATTTAGTGATGAATTCAGGATTTGAACTGAGGTCTATCTGATTTCAAAGACCATGCTTTAACAGGAGATAAAATTTGTATATAGTCAAATACACAGATCTTAAGCGTAAAATTGAATGAGTTCTGACGAATGTGTATACTCGTATAACCAACTCTCCAAACAAAACATAGAGCATTTTCCCATCACTTCATAACCCTTCCAATCTTCCCCTCCCAATAGGCAGCTAGTACTTCGATTTCTATTACCATAAACAAGTTTTGTCAGTTCTGGAACTTCATGTAAATAGAATCATGTAAATAAATACTCTTTCAGGCTGGCCTTTTAAAATTCAGCACAATGTTTTTGAGGTTCACCCGCGTTTTGTATGCATGAATGTTTTTTTTTTCTTATTGCTGACCGGTATTTCATTGTAAGAATATACTACGGTTTATTTATCCCTTCTCCTATTGATGAACATTTAAGTTGTTTCTAGTTTGGGGCTAATTATAAAGCTGGCATGAACGTTCTTGTATAAATCTTTCTGTGAACACATGCTCTTATTTCTTTTGAGTGAATAACTCTGGAATGGAATTACTGGTCAAAGAGTGGTGCACATTCATAAGAAATTGCCATTTTTCGAAGTGGTTGAACACTTTTACACTCCCAAGAGCAATATGAGCTTTCTAACTGCTTCACGTCCTTGCTACCATTTGGTGTTATCAGTCTTTAATTTTAGTTGCTTTAGTGGGTGTGCGGTGCTATGTCATCATGCCTTTAATTTTTGTTACCCTCAGGGTTTATGATAGTGTTTACCTTTTCATGTGCTCGTTACTCATTCACATAGAATTTTTTGTTGTTAAGTGTCTAAGACTTTTGCCCATTTTTATTGGGTTATTTGTCTTTTTCTAATTGAATTGTAGGAGTTCTTTATATATTCTGGTTTCAAATTCTTTATCAGATATATGTAAAGCAAGTGCTAATAGCCAGTCTGTAGCTTGCATCTTAATTTTCATAATGGCATCTTTGGGTGAACAGAAGTTTTAATTTTAATTAAGTCCAATATTATTTTTTTAAGAGTATAGATTTTTGGATCCTGCATAATCTTTACCTACCCTGAAGTCCAGAGATATTCTCCTAGATTTCTTTTGGATGTTTTGTAGTGTTAGCCCTTATGTTTTGATTTGTGATTTACCTAGAATTAACTTTTGTGTGTGATGTAAAGTAGGGGTAGAGGTTTATTGTTCATTGTTGTTGTTTTCCATAGGTTTATTCAGTTGTTCCAGCATTATTCGTTAAAAAGACTTCCCTTTCCCCATTGAATTAGTTGCAAATTTTGTTGAAAGTCAATTGACCATATATGTTTGGATCTATTTTAGCATCCTTAATTCTATCTTATTGATGTGTTTGTCTAGCTTAACACCATTTCCAAACTGGCTTGATTTTATAGCACTGTAGTTTGTCTTGGATTCAGGCAGCGTGAGTCCCAAAACTTGTCACTCATTCTCAAAATTGTTTTGGCTGTTCAGGTCCATCACACTTCTATATAAACTTTGGAATCTACTTTAAATTTTTACTGGAATTACATTGCATCTGTAGATCAATTTGGAGAGAACCAGTGTCTTAATATTGAATCTTCTAATTCACAAACATGATATATCATTCTACATATTTAGGCTTTCTTTAATTTTTCTCAGGAATATTTTATAATTTTTAGGTCTTTTTTTGTTTTGTTTTGTTTTTTCAATTTTTAGGTCTTGAATGTCTTTTGTAAAGGATTTATTCCCAAGTATTTGATGCTTTTTTGATGTTACTGTAAAGAATATTTTTAAAATTCCATTTTTCAATTATTTGCTGCAGCATACAAGAATACATTTTACCTTTGTATGTTGATCTGTTATCCTGTGACCATGGAAAGTTCTTGACTAGTGCAATGAAATGATCAAATAGGTATTTTGGGAAAAATAGTCAGAAGAATTGCCATATTGATTAGATGCATCCCATGAGAATACATGAGCCTTACTCTGAGGCAGGACCACAGACCATATATCTAACCTTGGGTAGCTGCCTGCACATTTGTGCTCGTAGTCAAATGTGTTTGCTTTTGGGCCAGGGAATGTGGATAGATGGTTGGAAACTCAACCATCACCCAGGCTGAGAGAGCACCAAGTTGGTGGTGGTTGTGTTGTGTGTGTAATTGGACTACACAGTGAGTATCCCTTATCCAAAATGTATGGGACCAGAAGTTCTTCACATTTCAGATTTTTTAGAATTTTGAATATTTGCATATACCTAATGAGATACCTTGGGGATGGGACCCAAGTCTAAATATGAAATTCGTTTATGTTTCATAGACACCTTACAAACATAGCCTGAAGGTAATTTTATATAATATGTTTAATAATTTTGTGCATGAAACAAAGTTTGTGTACATTGAACCATCAGAAAACACAGGTGTCACTATTTCACCCACCCATGTGGACAATCTGTGGTAGTTTGGCATCACCATCATTCCTCAGTCTGACTTTATATGCTACTGATGAACAACCATTTTCTTACACTTGTTAACACATAAGTCTTAACAGTAAAATATATGATGTACCATTAATGCAGAGAAAAAAATAACATCTTCAGGGTAACAAAGCAGCACAGTAGCATCACCAGAACACCTGTATCAGGTGTTAAACAGCAGCAACAACAAACAACTGCAGGCTTTCGGTCTCCACCTATACTGCTGTATTTTGATTAAAAGGTTACTGTACACTGCATTTTATTTTTAAGGTGAGAATAAATATCAGAAGCAGTTGAGGGACTATGAAGTGGATCCTCTAGGGATTAGGAGGCATTCTGCTGGATAGCTTTTTAAATTGTTTCCTCCAGAGTCATCTGCCTCATTAACAATGGTTTTTGTCTTGGAAGTCTCTCTTTGATTTTATAAACTGACATGATTTCTTGTTCTGTTTTGAATGCAAACTGCTCTAGTCCTTCAACAAGCCCATCACACATTTCCATCATGTCATCTACAGACACTTTTTCTGCAGTGTTAACATCATCATCTTTATCACCACTATTATGATCACCTTGATTTAGAAACATTTTGGCTATTTTACCATACATGAATGAATGAACTATTTGAGCCTCATTATTGAAGTTAATAACTTCCTTGATATCCACTTCTTCCAGCTTATCAATGGACATCATTTTTCTTAATTGACATACAGAATCCTTCAAAGTTACCACTTTGTTTGTCATCATCACTAAGCATAGTTGCAGGCCAGAGTTTGTGCCAGGCATGCACAACCGTGTCTTTGGTCATTGTGTTTCAAGCATTGGCAACAGCATATACAGCATCCTTTATGCTAAACTCCTTTTGAAAACCTTCCACATCCACACCTCTGTTCCTGCTGCTAGCATGCTGTTCAAGAAAGTGTTCTATATTTATTCTTCATTGATCTGAGGATACTCTGGTCATATGACTGAATTAATGAAGTCACATTTGGGGGAAAGTACATTTGGCATAAACAACATTTTTAATGAGAATTTCAGGTGGAGGATGACAACAGTTGTCAAGAAATAACAAAATCTTGCAATTGCCATCCAGTCCTGCTTCCCTGCAGTGAGCATGAGCCACTGGTACAAAGTATTTGTGAAACCAATCAGAAAAGATGTCCCTAGTGATCCATGCCTTTTTGTTGGCACAATAATGGACTGGTAAGAAAATCACTCCTTGAAAACAATGAGGATGCAAGCCTTTGCCTATCACAGCAAGTTTACACTTATGCATGCCTGCTGCATTAGTACATCCCAGCACAGTTACTCTGTCTATGGCTTCCTTAATTCCTGTGGGAACTGTCTTACCGGTTGTAGTCTGTCTTTCTGGGGCAATAATGCCTAAACAGTGATGTTTCATCAGCATTATAGTCTTGTTCTGGCATCGGATTTTCATCAGCAACGCCCTTGGGCAAACTTGCCAATGAATTTCTCTACTGCTTCATGATCAGCAGGTGTTTTATCACCACAAATCTTTAAAAATTTAATGGCATGTCTTTTCTTAAATTTCTGCAACCAGCCTGTTGAATATTCACAGTTCCCTTCAATGTTCAGTTCATTATGACAGAACTTTGCTTGTTCATGATCAGCCATTAAGCAGCATGTGTTCATTGCAATGCTGATGGATCAACTCTTTTAATACACAATCAAAATCTTCATTTTTTGCTTTATTCAGTATTTTCCTATTTTTCATTAACTTCTGTTCGTGACTTCCAGCATAGAACTTCACCAGTTTATCCTTCTGTTTCTTCAGGTCATATGTGGTGGTCATTCCAACAACATGCTCTTCTGTAAAACGTTTCACACTTGCATCACTGTCCAGTTTCTCCAACAGCTTCACTTTCTATGCCATAGATAAACATAGATGATTCCTTTTTTCTTATCATTGTTACCCATAGGGGTATCTGCAGGCCTTTTGACATTTTCAAAAAGATCTTTTCACCACAGAGCAGAAAATAAGAAAAACAAACAAATAAACAAACAACAAAAAACCCATGAGTAACGCACATAGGTCTTGGCCCCACGTGAAGCATCATAGGGATCCTGTTATTGGTGATTCCAGCCTGCTCATGTGCTATTTTATTATCCTTTTTGTGTGTGTGTGGGGGGGAGGATATGAGCAATTGCAGAAAAGATATATCACAGCTGAAGGGGGCTGGGAGGGTCTTTCTTCCCTTGGGGATGTTGTATAACCTATGTGCTGTGCACCTGTATTTTAACTGTGACCCATCACATGAGGTCAGGCATGAAATTTTCCACTTGCAGCATCACATTGGTGCTCAAAAAGTTTCAGATGCTGGAGAAATTTGGATTTTGTGTTTTCAGATTAGGGATGCTCAACCTGTATGTATCTTTTGAAAGTCAAGTAAATTCTGAGAGTATTCATTTATATACAAGTTTCTTATCAGTTGCTCTTTTTTTCCATCCCAACTTTCTGGTAATGGCTCAGGAATCTAGCTAGCATCCTGACAGCCCTGTATCATTTTCCATTTTGCCCTCTTTGTGTCTGTCTTTATAAATTATTGGGTTGAGCTTGGGATAACTTTCAAACTTCTCTTTTGATGAACACTCCAAAACTTTAAGCTTATTATTTTACTAAAGTAGGGAGGTTGATAGAAAGCTTTTAATTTTCTTGGAAAATAATAAGAGAAAAATAAAAACGTCCTTGCATTAAACATCCAGTTTTTTTCTTTCTTTTTGGTAACTCATCTCCTCATTTTGATAAACATTTCATTCTCTTCTTTGACTTGATTCAAAATTTCAAAATAAATTATATATCATAAATAAAAACAAACCATGCAATCATTGAAAAAATATATTTTTTCAAACTCTGGATGCTTACCAAGGTCTGACAGGCCCCTTTCCTACCAGTTGAAACATACTTATTTTAAAAGATTGTTTTCAAGGCATATTTACTAGTTTTAAACTGCAAAAGAATGCAGAATATGGATAAGATTTTCTGGAGCCTTGGGACAGTAGACACTGTTCATGGCTTTATAAAATATAGATATTTGATCTTGACTTATTTGCAAGTCACTTTATACAGCTCCGGTGGTGTTTACATTTACAGAACTTTTCAACGTTTCCCTCTATACTATGAACTTATTATAGATAGAGGCTGGTTTAAGGAAAGCTTAAAAAGCTTTGCCTTTTGTACTCCAGGAAGGGTCCTAAGGGGTGATCTAATCTCAACCCATCACTTACGTTGAATGAACTAATGCCTAGAGAGGATGAGTGGCTTGAAAAAGTCAGCTAAATGGGGCCTGAGCTTGGACAAGGTCTCTTTCTCTTGATTCTTTGAGCAGGGCCCTTTCTGTTACCCCATGTGGCTTTCATCTTTTCCCTCCACTCTTAGATCTTGTTTTCCTAACAGGACCCAGGTATTCTCACCTTGTCCTTATTACAATGCCCTACTGATCCTGCCAGCCCTTACCAATCACTTTCAGTTTTCAAATCAGAGCATTACCATTTCCATGTCCTGTTCCTAGGGGTCCTATCCAGGCTCAATATTGAATCTAAAGAGCCAGTATTGAGCTATTAATTATTGTTTATGGATCATATACTGTTCCTTGTTTAAAGTAGATTCAATGCCTCACCTCATATGGACAATTAACCATAATATTCTTGAGTTAAATTTACTGACTTCTCACTTTGTGCCAGACACTGTGCTAATAATTTTGTATAAATTATGTCATGGATATTGTATGTATTATGTCATTATCTCATTTGAGTAATGAGTTATAAAGGGACAAGCCTAGTGAGTGATATATTTAGAGACAGGTGAGGTTACCCTGTCCCTTTTTTAGTGATATCACTCAGGCAACGGCCTGATGCCCTGGGCAGGGGCCAACAGGTGAGAGGAGCCTGCCTTGTCTTGCAGTGTCTTAACACTTGGCCTTCTGTGTGTGCTGCCGAATTCCCAGCCAGGGGAAATTGCTGCTGGGTGGGATTAGCCAGAACAGCTCTATTGGACAAGATTCTTAGGACTGGGGCTGCCAACACGTCCAGATATTCCAGTGCTCTGAAATCCATTCTTTGCCAATAACCTAGGAAGCAATACTCAGGCTACAGGTATCACATGAGGCTTAAATAGAGAAGTATCTAGAAAAGATGCCCTGGAAGTAGAATGTCTCATGGTTGTCTACCCATCAGCAAATTGTCTTAGTACCCAGTCTCCTGCTTTGTCAGAGCAAAAGCAAAATGAAACAGAAGTATGAAATAACAACTACCAAAAAAAAAAATTCCAAATCTCAGGGACTTTCTGTAATTTCATTATTGTAGCTACAGATTGAAATGATTATTTTAGGGTTAATTTATAGGTATAGGTATATGTTAATTTATAGTGAAACACCCAATATGGAAATACCATCATCTGCATAGCACTTTATGATTTCAAAAGTAGCACACCATAGCAACTTTGAGAAGAAGTCAAAGTTGGGAAAATGATATTATAAGCAATTAAGTGAAGTACTGAAGGTAGATGTCTAGGGCAAGTCTAAGCCTCCTGGTCCCAAATCCAGTGCTCTCTCTTCTTAATTACCTCATACTGCCATTACTTTGGGAAAATTAAACTATGAATATACAGAGGTTTTTATGGCCCACTAGGAGTGGGTGATTTTATATTGCAGATGACTTAGTGTCGTTTAGGAGTGTGTTCAAAATCCCCAGGATGCTCTGCAGTGTCTCATTCAGAACTATGACTAACAAGACCTCTTAAAAATGCTCAATCTCCTACTACACTTATACTAACTTCTGTTGTCCATTTTTAAAATTATAGGATTCATCTATTGTTATATTGGAAAAGTATAATTTGTAGACTTGCAAAACCACTTCCCTCTATATGTGTGTGTGGTTCAGTGGAGAAAGTCTATAAAGGATTCATTAAGTCATTCAACAGATACTCAGTGGCCCCAATCATCTGAGCCAGTAAAGCTTAAATCATCCACCAGAGCTCAAAGATGTCAATCACCACTTTATTTTGTGTCAACACTAGAAAACAGAACTGAGTGGGAGGGATCAAGTGAGTAAGGAATGTTTTAAACAGGGGTATTTAAGTCTTGGATGTTTTTACTAAGAGAACAAAATTTTATCTAGATCAGCTTCTAAATGTGGAATAGATCACATCGGGGACACATACAGGAAGCTGGAAGGAAAGGATTCCTGGAGAAATGCCGGGACATTCACATCAGTCTGTGTAGATTGGATCATGGACCTTAGAATCTTAATCTTCACCTTAATATCATAATATTTGAGACATTATAAAGCTCTTCGCTTCATTTGCTGAAATCTTTAGGGATCAGAAAATTGTATTTTAATACCATGATAACTTGTATGCTGTCTGTATACTTTTATTTATTTCCTTTGTCTTTTTTAAAGAAAATTGTCTAACACCCAAGAGAGGAAATGAGAAAGGGGGAGCCCTTCCTTCCCTCAAGTTCATTCACTATTGTCTTAGGGCCCAGATATAATGAAATGTTTTCTTAGGGACCTTTCTCTGCTCAATAAAGGATGACTTTTATTTAAAGAAAAGGCTTATTCCCTTAAATGCTCTCTCCAGAATTATAGCCAGAGCTGAGTGTAAAATTTGTGGTCCAGAATAACCAACTACATGGCACAGATGCCTCCACACCCTTCTCTGTGCTCATGGCAGCCGTCACCAGGGGACCACATTTTCCCAATGAGCCTGCATGTGTGTAGGTAAGTGGCAATGTAATTCCTGTTTCACAGGTGAAGAAAGAGACACTTACGTAACTTTCCTCAGTATCGGTGACTCTGAAGCCATTACTCTCCAAAGAATCACTATTAATTGAACGGAGTTGGCAACTAATATGAAATTTACTTGCCATTCATGATCTAGGTCAACTCCATTACTTTTCATAAAAGGGAACTAGAGTTCAGAAAGTTTGGATAATGTAGGTGAAAGTACTTTGCAAATTTGTAAAGAATGCTGAAGATGTTAATTTTTTTTTAAATCAAGGACACAAGCCTAGTTAGTTTGTAGCAATTCTCAAACTTCAGTGTGCATCAGAGTCACCTGGAGGGTCTCTTAAAACACAGAATGCTGGGCCCCACCACAGACTTTCTGACTCAGTAGGTGCAGGGGCCGGCTCAATGATTTGCATATCTAACAAATTCCTATGTAACGCTGATGTTGTGGAGCCATGAACCACACCTAGAGAACCACTGGTTTACGACATACCTGAACCCAAATGTGATTACCATGAAATCCCTCTTTGCTATCTTCTGTACTATTTCTAAGGCTGAAAAGTTATTTGTAAAATACAGTTTTTCCCTCTGATCTCTGCTAAGTAAACTTCAGGGAAGGAAAAGGGAATCACACTGGTTTTTATGGATATTTTATAGAGACCTGCTGCTGTGAGGTCTCCCTTCTTGTGTCTTCAGTGAAATGTTCATGTTGATAAATGGAAATATGTAAATGGACAAGAGCTGGTATGGAGTTTAACACTAATTGGAAGGAAAAATCACACCTATTTGTATGACAAAAGAATTAGTTAGAGGCTAGGATGAGGATGAACTAGGTCACAGGACTGGAGAAAACAGGAACCATTTACAAAGGTGTATGTGAGACAAAGTTAGTGAAGGTAGGGAAGAAAGTGGGGAGATTGGATCCCCAGGGAATAAGATAATGCCTCAAGTGTTGGAGAATTGAGCTGAAGTAGACCCATTCATTGTGCATAAAAAAACAATGAAATGGACTTTGGCTCAAATATTTGTAGTCCACGGTGTGAAATGGGAATCAGCCTTTTCTAAGGAGGCTACAGAGAATAGAACTAGCACCAGCAGGCCAAGCTTCAGGAAGGCAAATTTTGGCACAGTATCTGAAAGAGCTTTCTAATAATCATTGCATCTGAAAGTGGGCTGGGCTGCCTCAAGAGCGGAGAATTTCTCGATGCTGAAATTGTCTAAGCAGAGTCAGATGACCACTGGAGAAGGAATTTAAGCAACAAATGTGGAGGTTAGACTTGGAGACTTGGAGATTACATTAGTCTGTGTTTTTCTGGAACCAGGAGAACTCAAGAACACTCTAGCTTAAGATAAGAATAAAAACAAGGTGGCAGGCAAGATGAGAATGATTTCATTGATGTCTAGCAAGAGGCTAGGCTTTGTACCCACACAGGTCCCAGCTCAAATGCAGCTCTGCTCTTACTCACTGAGGGACCTCACTGGTATCTACCTTCTCTGAGACCCAGGCTCTTCTCTGTCTGCAGAACGAGTGCAGTAACAGTTGACCCACAGTGTTCTAATGAACAATAAGTGGTATATCACATGGAAATTGTCCCTGACACACAGTAGGATTTTAATAAATGTTAATTTTCTTCTCCTTTCTCCCTTTGAGTGAGGTAGAGAAAATGTGACCCTGGGAAAGGCTGAATTTAGGAAATCCAAAACTATGGAATCTCTAAGAACTGTCTTGGAAAAGTAATTTCATAAAGGAAATAATGTTGAACTTGCATCTTCCTCTACATTTGTCTATACTGTATTTCCTTTCCTGGGCCTGAGATCTGTCACTTCCTTGAATAGCAATTTCTTGAACTATCACAATGACCTGAATTTAAATGGCTAAGAATCAATTAGTCCTGATGAGTCCTTACAGAAGAGAAGGTTAGGGGCACAAGACTGTTCCTCCAAAATGATATCCCTTCCTCTAAGGCTTAGGCAGCAGCAGTGAACAGTGATAGCAGCACAGACCTCCCAGTATTTGTCAGAATATAGGTGTCAAAGCAAAAGTTGAGACAAAGTTAGGATATTCAGGTTGTAAGCTTATACAATATACCAGATAGATCTGGGTTTGGGAAGGAGTGTTTTTTTTTATCTTTTACCAAGGGGTCTAGATACCTGGTACATGTAAGCACTTTCTGAAATTGCATGTGTGGATGGGTTGTGGTGCCCATCACACGCTATCAGGCTAGGAAAGAGGAGACAATGAAAAATTTGTTTTCAAAAAGGGCATTGTATCTGATAGAGAATCATTGATCTGGAAAATCAGTGCTTGAAGTTTCATTGGCTACTGTTAGTCACGGTGGGGAGTGGAGGCACAACCTAAGCTGGGCTAATCAAGCTGCAGGGAAGGGCGTGTGTTCCTTTAGTGGGGACACGATCTCTTTCTCCCACTGCTCTGAACAGGTGGAACTTACAGCCATCTTGTGACTGTGGGGGATTGAAATTACACGCCGAGGGGCTCCTGATCAGCAGAGTCACCCTCCTGAAGCACACACCTGGGGGACACCCTGCACGTGGACTTCGGTAAGTGAGATAACATATTTCTTAATTTTTTAAGTCAGTTTTAATTGTTTCTTAGACTTAAAACTGAAGGTACTCCAACTGTAAAAAGTAAGATGAGTGTCTACTGGTTCTCATTATAATCTCTAAAGCAATTTTTTAAAAAATAAATTTTATTGTATATGTTTGAGATATACAACATGATGTATGAGATAGTAAAATGGTTACTATAGAAAATTAACATATTCGTCATCTCACATAGTTACTCATTTGGTTTTGTGTGTGTGTGTGTATGTGTGTGTGTGTGGCAAGAGCAGCTAAAATCTATGTATTTCAAAAAAATCCTAAATAAAATACTACTTTATTAACTAGAGTTCTCTCTACTTTATTAACTATAGTCCTCGCATTGTATATTAGATCTCTAGAGTTGTCCATCCTACATACCTGCTACTTCGTATCCTTTGAACTACACCTCCCCATTTTCTCCCCTCTCTCCACTGATGTTTTAACACCCTGTACTTGTATTATTAATATTTTGATTTTTTAAAAATAAAATTTTAAAGGATCCTTTTTTTTTTCAAAAGTGCTGAGGACTACTGATGCAGATCTTAGTCTTTCTTTTCTGCTTCATACAAACTGAGAAGAGCTTGGGTTCTTAGAATTTCAAAGGCTAAATCAATCTGTTGATTTAATCTATTTGGTTTAAAAAATCAGTTAATTCTGTAAAATATAGTCATGTTAAATCTTTTAATTATTACATAGGGGCAAATAATAGTTTCAATGTCTTCATTATTTCACTTTCTAACCAGTTGTGTGGCATCACACAGATAGGGTATTATAACATTAGAATTTAGTGACTCTCAATATTATACCAAAATGTGATTAATACATTGTGCGGCCAGAACTCAATGAAGTAATTTTCAAATGCTCCATAAATAGCAAGACTCCTTGCAAAAAGAGGGTAATATTCCTGGCAAATGTGACACAGCTAATGTCCATCAACTGACTAATGTTCATTAGCATTCAACACATTAGTGGATTGTCCTTCTGTGGGCACTTCTGTTCTTAATTTATAGTTCTTTGTAGCGTAGCAGAAAAAGCATGTTCTTTAAGGCCAAAGTTGGGCTGAAATCCCAACCTGGACACTTACTAACTTGGTAACTTTGGTCAAGTTACTTGATGCCTATAAATTTCAATTTCTTCATCTATGCAATAGGGCTAGAAAACCAAACTAATTCACGAGATTGTTGCATAGATAAAATTTATACGCAAAGAACTAAGAATACTTCACATATTAATACATGTTATTTTCCTCTTTTTCCTTTCTCTTAATTTTCCTCACTAGAAATTCTGAGCACCTCAATTTTTTTTTTTTACTGTAAAAATGTTCAGAATAGAAGAGTGAAAATCAGTGTGGCCTAAGTGAAGGGAGATTCAGATGTGTGTGTGGATGTCTGGTAGCTGGAAGACCAGCCGGCAGAAGCTGTTTCACATGGGTCTAAGGAGCCTCCGCGGAGAGGAGCTCAGCTCTGTGCCAGACACAGCCGAGCATATCTGGGTGCTTGTGGGCGTGGACAACAGCTGTCAGGAGCTGAGACACCTCTGGACACAGAGCTTGTCATCGGAGGGGAAGGTTGTTAAGAGTAAATGCAGATCGGTTTTGTTTTGTTTTCCCAGTCACCAACTGAATCCTAGAACAAAGCAGACATTGTTTTTTATTAAATTCTACACTCATTTGGAGGTGGGCATGCTTCTCAGGGTCACTTTAAACAGAGTTGGCACAAAAAGACTAAAGTCATTCTCTTTCCTACAAGTCCCACCTCCCGCGTCCCCCACCGAACAGCTCAGGCACCATAAGAGACCAGAGGATTTGGGGAGGGGGGCAGTGAAGCTCTGGGGGGCCAACAGACATGGAGGGTCAACTGTGGCACCAGTAGGGTCCTGTCAGCCTGGAAAAGAAGCAGAGGAGATCCGGTTGGTGCACAGAGCAGAGGAACAGCCACATCTGGGAGCAAGAACGAAGGCCCATGTGTTCAGCTACATACGTGAGACGCAGACCTCCAAACACACCATGTCAACTGTAGGCTTTAAATTGTTTTATCACTTTTTGGGGAGTGAAGATATTCATAGAATGATATTTAGAAATCATTGCAACTCACAATCTCTAAAAAATAACTTACAGGGGCATATATATTATATAGTAATATAATATACCCCTGAAATACGTTTATTTTATGACTACATGTACTTTTTAGCATCTGAAAATTATGAAAAGCAATGTGTTAAACATTCACCTCCCCTAACTGAAAGAACAGAATGAGCAAGTTGTTAGTGTGGGGTGGACATGTTGGCTCAGGCTAGCTAGGCAGTGTGGACAAGGACTCTGAGTCACATCTTGTCCATCACAGCTGTGCTCAGAGCAACGGTATTAATCTCAGTCTGCACATATTGAGCTCTTGCTCTATGCTGAGCCCTGAGATGAACATTTGGCATATAATATACCATTTATACATTCCCTTTGTACAACCATAGCCCTCTGGGGTGGGTATAATTAGCCTCATGTTACAGATGCCGCTTTAAGGGTTTACATGTCTTAAACTACTCAGTTGTTGAACAGCTGAGTTGAGATTTAAACTCAGGTCTTTTCAGCTACAAACCTATGCTCCAAACCATTGTCAAGTGTTTCTCATCTGTGTCAAGATCATGTGGGATTCTAGGTAAAATGGATAACTGGACCCATGTCTAGGTCCTTGGACTAGCAGCGTCATTACCATCTGGGAACTTGTCAGAAATGAAGCATCCCAGTCCCCGCCCCATACCTGCTGAATCAGAATTTGCATTTTAACAAGTTCTTGAGGCAATTCGTATTCACATTAAGGTCTGGGAAGTACTGCCTTACATTATGCTCATCTTCTCTGCCCAGGTAGCTTTCAAATATACCCATTTGGTATAAAGGCAGTGGTTAGTCCGTTGTCTGAAATAATCTCACAGTTTTGAGGAAGGATTAGCTAATGCAAAATTTATTCATTTCTCTCTCCAACTGGGTTTATATCATATCAAAACAAGTGGTTGAAAAGTGCATAATTCAGGCAGGACAATTATCTGATACCATGGTTGCACCGAAAGACTCTTTTAAGAAAAGGGCTACATTTCAGAAGAAATCACCTCATTCACAGTAGTTGTGTGAACAACTAACAGTCAGCATCTTTCTTTAAGACAAGGCCAGAAAGACCACTCCTTGCCTGTCTTGCCCTCTGCCACTGTAAAGTTAACTTGGCATGAAGTCAGACTTGCATCAACTGGTTGCAGCCTATTTGTCTAAGGAAACAATTCCAGAATAGATCATATTCATGAGACTCTGCGTCTCCAAGGGTTCCAGAAATGTTAAGCTGTGAATTACTTCTTTACAAAATCCAGAACAAAAAGCTGTGGATTGCTAAGCGTCTGAAGAGCTTGTGGTAACTGTGGTAGAAGAAGTAATTTTTTTCATTGTTGTTCCTGGCATTCGGGACTCTTAATACCTAAGTACATTGGGAGGGAAAACTTCAGTTAATTTGCTCCTAAGATGACAACCCATGAGAAATCTAAGGTACGTGCTTTGCAAAAGAGTTCAAAGGTTTGGTTTAAAACCCATTCCTGGATGAGAGGGAAGGAAACCAATTACTGGAGAATGGTAGTGATAATTAAGACAATGTTATGATTCACTAAGAAAAGCCTGGGTTATGAACAATGAACACTGTGGCATATAAATTACCTGAGAGCAGAGCTTAATGGTGTGTTCTTTCTTATTAATTGTCCCTTTGGTGACATGGTCTATAAAAATTATTTTTTAGAAGAAACAAAAGAAGTCCATTGTCTCATCTTAGCCTTGGTAAATTTTACACATTGCTAAAAATTTCATGACCTTGGAGTGTCTTTACCTAACCCAGCATTTATTAGTGTGAAATGTAATTGGTTTTATATTTTTGTATCATAATCATGAGATACGATCCCGTATGGAATTTCCACAGCTTTAAACAGTCCTCTATTAAATAGCATACGTTGAACTTTATAATTTAGCACTCTAATTGTGTTCACTCATTCATGGAAAATGTTCCCATCTTTGATATTATCTCTTCTAAATCAAACCCAAAATAAAACTTTTTTTTCTGGATTAATATATTTTGGGGCATGGACTGGGTGTACATGCAGCTGCTGAAACAGACTGCAGCGAGCGGGATATGATCGTTTTGGCCATCTTCCCAAACAGTCCCAATCACGGCATCTAAATGCCAGATGGAATGGTATAGTGGCCACGATGATGGGTTCACAGCTCAGTCAATCAGCGAGCATAACTGACATCCATCCAGCTTCACCAGCTGGTGGGTGAGAAAAAGTATTAACATTTACAATAATGTTCCCTAAATTTCAACAGCTCCAGGCCCCCCACCTGTTCACATGGGTAGTCCAGTTCATTTCAGAGGTGCCCATCCTCAAATATTTCTGAGCTGTTTTTAAGGGGATTTATATGTGTAGCCAGAAAGTCATTTGGTCCCCCAAAAGTCTGGGAAAGGCCACTCTTCTTTCAAGAGCCTTTAGGGGAGGGTAAGTATTATAGTAACCTGCTTCACATTGAACCAGAGCCACCGCTTGCAGCATTTGAGGCCTTCTGCTCTAGGAAATGGCCACCCCTGGCATCCCTCTTCTCTACTGTTCATGCGTGCTGTGCCCACTGCTTCCTGATTTCCCCAGAGCCCTGAGATCCCTGCCCTGATGCACCGCAGTCCATGCAGCTGCCAGCCTCCTCTGGGCCACCTACCTGTGGGTTGCCTCCATCTGGGTTTCTCCACCTAGGGAGAGAACAGACTGCCCCTTCTTGTGTCCCCTTCTCGCAGGGAACAATTCCAGAACTGAGAAGTATAGGGCCCTGGCTGACAGGTTTCTCTTCTATTTAACAAGTTTTCTCCTTCACAGAGCACAACCTCATACAGTATCTGAACCACTGCCCTGGCACTCACAAACACTTGAGTACCAGGGGATCAAAGGATGGGCTTTGCTGAGGGTTGCTCAGTAACTCTCAAAATGCATGGCTCTCTGGCAAAGGTTGAGTGGAACCAGCACCTTCTCACTCTCTCCTTCATGAGTTGAAGATGGCTGAGCCTGCAGGTTAGAGGCAGCCTGACTTCTCTACCCAGTCCTAGGTGAAACTAGGAGAGCAGAGTCACTACTTTGGGGAGGCGGTAGAATGGGGCAAGGGGGAAAAAAGTGTCACGTAACTGTAGGGTGTGGCAGCTGAATCTGAGCTCTGACAAAAAAGAGCCACCAAGTTCCAATAATTTTCATCATCCTTTCACTTTGTGAATATAGTCAGGATCAGAATGGCATTTGCATCCTGGAGAGAGATCAAGTTATGAGAAACACGCTCATCTAGGATGTCATTCTTCTAACCATTCATTCATTCAATTAGCAAATATTTGTAAAGTGTCTACATTGAGTCAGGGACATATATAGCGTGGATAGACAGAGATAGGATAGATATAGATACATGCTATAGGCTAAATGTTTTTATCCCCCCAAAATTCATATGGGGGGATATGAATCCCTAATGTGATGGTATTTGAAGGTAGGGCTTTTGGGAGATGATTAGGTCATAAGGGTGGAGCCCTTATGAAAGAGACCCCAGAGAACTCACTAGGCTCCTTTCTGCCATGTAAGGGCACAGCAAAAAGACAGCTATCTATGAACCACAGAGTAGCCCCTCACCAGACCCTGAATCTGTCAGCACCTTGATCTTGGATTTCCCAGCCTCCAGAACTATGAGAAATAAATTTCTGTTTTTATAAGCCACCAGTCTGTGGTATTTTTGTTATAGCGGCCCAGATGGACTAAGACAATATAAAATAGATAAATATAGTATACAAAACAAATATTCTACTTTCCATGGAGCTCGATATTAAACAAACACACAGATAAATGTGTTAATACAGATTTTATTATATTTATGAAGGAAAATAACAGGAGATACCATAACAAGGGATCTAGGGAAGACCTCTGTGAGGAATTAGTATACTATCTTACACTTATATAATGTTGCTATGGGCCGGGCATTTATATTTACTCATATAATCCTCAAGGATACCTTATAAAATAAATACTATTAATAACTCCATTTTATAGATGAGGAAACCTACAGAAATATTAATTAACAAGCCCAAGCTCACACAAAAAGTAAGTGGTAGATTCTGGATTTGAACCCAGAATTTGAGACTGAAGGATGAGTATAATAGAACCAGATGAAGAATGTGTAGTTAGTTTTCCAAACATAGAGAACAGTATGCGGGAAGGTCGTGAGGTACTTCGTGCATTTGAGGAAGTGAAGAAGACCAGTGAGTGTGGTGGGCAAGAGGATAATCTTAGGCTGTGAGGTTGGAGAGGTGCACAGGGGCCAGATCATATAAAACTCTTTTTCTTGCTTCTTAGAATTACAATATAATTTACATAGAGCAAAATTCACTGTTTTACTGTATAGTTCTGCAAGTTTTGATATACCCATATAGTCATGTGACCACCACTACAATCAAGACAGAGAAGTTTGAGAACCTCAAAAAAATCCTCTAGTGCCCCTTTGTAGTCAACACTGCCACCTCCCCCCTTGGAGTCGGCTCATGTGTTTTCTGACTGTATGGTTTGGCCTTCACAAAAACGTTATAAAAGTGGTATGTGGCCTTTTAAGTTTGCCTTCTTTCACTTAGTGTAATGCATTTGAAATTCATTCATGTGTGTATCAGTAGTTTGTTGCTTTTTATTGCTGAATAGCATTCTATGGGTGTATCAGAGTTTATTTATTCACAAAGCAGTTGAAGAACATTTGGATTATTTCTAGTTTGTGGGTAATTATGAATAAAGCCACTATAAAAAGTCACATTCAGATTTATGTGTGAGTATAAATTTTCATTTCACTTGGGTAAATACCTAGGAGTGGAATTTCTGGGCCATGTGGTAAGTGGATATTTAACTTTGCAAGAAACTTGCAAACTGTTTTCCAAAGGGGCTGTATCATTTTGCATTTCCACCAGCAACGTATGAATGTTTTAACTGATTCACATCTTTACCTGTGTTAGTTATCATCAAGTTTTTAAAAAATTTTTAAAAACTTTAGCCATTCAAATTGGCGTGTACTGATAGCTTATTGTACTTTTCATCTCCGTTTACCTGATGGCTAATGATGTTCAGCATCTTTTCAGGTACTTATTTGATAGTGTTGTTCAGGTCTTCTAAATCCTTAATAATTTCCTGTCTACTTGTTCTATCAATATTGTGAAAATAACCTTGAAGTCTCTTACTAAAATTGTGGATTTGTCTATTTCTCCTCCCCATTTTTTAAGTTTTTACTTCATGTCATTTGAAGGTGTTTGTTAGGCATATACACATTTAGGATGATTGTGTCTTTTTGGTGAATTGATCCTTTTTAACATCAGTAATAATCTCTTTATCCCTCCTAATATTCTTTGCTTTGAAGTCCACTTTGTTCAATATTAATATAGCCACTTCTGCTTTATTTTGAGTAGAGTTTTTTATGTGTGTGTGTGTTTGTGTGTGTGTGTGTATATATATACGTTTATATGTATATATTTTTGTATCCTTTATTTTTAGCTTATATAATTATTTCAATTAAAGACAGTTTCTTACAGACAGCATACAGTTTGGATTTTGCTTTTTAGTCCAATTTGACAATCTCTTTGAATTGGTGTGTTTAGACTGTTTATATTTAATGCAATTGTTACATGCTTGGAACAAAATTGACTATTTTGCCAGTTGTCTTATTTTCTCTACCTTTAAAATTATTATTTCTCTCCTACCTCCTTCTTTGATTCAAGTTTTTTTTAAATGATTTTATTTCATTTCCACTATTGGCTTATACCTTTTAATAACATTTTTAGTAGTTGACCTAGGGTTTACAATATACAGCTTTAGTTAGTCACAATCTACCTAATATTTTACCACTTCAAATATAATGTATGAATGTTACAACCATATACTTCTAGTCTTTCCCTCCAATCCTTTGTGCTACTTTATATATACTATACCATATTTTAAGCTTAGACATAGAGTTGTTCTTTGGTTATTCCATCAGGGATTCGTTCCAGGATCAACTGCAGATAATGAACTCCATGGATGCTCAAGAAGTGCCTTATATAAAATGAAGTAGTATTTGCATATAGCCTACACATATCCTCCCACATACTTTAAATTATCTCTAGATTACTTATAATACCTAATACAATGTAAATGGTATGTAAATCATTGTTACACTATATTGTTTTTTATTAGCATTATTTTTATTGTTGTATTGTTATTTTTAATTTTTTAAAAATAGTTTCAATCCATAGTTAGTTGAATACACAGATAGAGAACCCATGGATATGGAGGGCCAACTATATTATAAATCTACAATATATTGCTACTATTTTTGCTTTGAATAGTCAAAATTTTTAGAGCAATTAAAATAATAAAAATACTTTATATTTAGTTTAATTAATGCCATTTACAGTACTCAGTCTTCTTTATGTAGACCCAAGTTTCTGTCTGGTACCGTATTTCTTCTGCCTCAAGAACTTCTTTTAGCATTTCCTTTAGTGCAAGTCTTCTGGCAATTATTAATAATTGTCTCATTTGTTATTGGGAAAAAATGTTTAGTGCTCCCTCATTTTTGAAATATATTTTGCTGTGTATAAAATTGTCCAGGTTGTCAATTTTTTAACACACTTTAAAGATGCCATTCCATCATCTTCTGTCTTGACTAGTTCTGATAAGAAATATGCTATCATTTTTATCTTTGTTCCTCTGTATGTAATATGAGGGGTGAAGAGAGAGGGAGAGAGTGTGTTTTATAGCTGATTTCAAGGTTAATGCTTTGTTTTTTCAGAAGTTTGAATATGATATGTCTAGAGGTGTGGGTTGTGATGTATTTAATTTATCCTGCTTGGTATTCTCTGAACTTTTTGGATGAGTAGTTTGGTATCGTTCATTAATTTTGGAAAATTCTTGGTATGTTTTTAAATAATGCTTTCTTTTTTTCTTCTTCTTCTAGGATTCCAATTATATAGACCATTTTATGTTGTACCTATAGTTCTTAAACATTCTATTTAAAAATTTTTTTTTTCTATTTGTGTTTTGCTTTGGTAATTTCTAACGACCTATCATCAAGTTCACTGATTCTTTTCTTGGTTTTGTCCAGTCTACTGATGAGCCCATCAGAGGCATTCTTCATATATGTTACCATGTTTATCATGGATAAGGAGGTGAATCAAGCCAAGAAAAACTTCAGACAAATTAAATTTAGCAGAGTTTATTTGCACAAAGAACAATTCATAAATTGGGCAACACTTGGAACCAGAAAAGGTTCAGAAAGTTCCACCCAGCAGCGTAAGCAGCAAGCTTTTATAGGCCAAACACAAAAGCAAAGTAGAGAAATCACCTGATTGGCTACAGCTAGGCATTTGCCTTATTTGGGCATAGTTAATGAGCTGCTGCCTGTGATTGGCTGAACCTTGGCTATGTTTTATACTCTTCAGTTAGGTTTTGGTTTGTTTATGTAATAAGTTAGGTTGCAGTTCATTATGTAGGAACTCAAAGTACAGAGATAGCCTCAGGCTAAAAGTCTCCTGCCTATATAATTTAACACCCTCATGGAACTTATATTTTTGCTGCAGAGAGATGAGAGACAAGAAAATGCATAAGTAGGATAACTAGCAATCCCATCAAGCTCTGGTCTTATATAGAGCAAGACCTTCAGCATGGGAAACTATAGACACCGGAGGTCAAATCCCTTATAGGAAAACTCTACTGGTTTCTGCTGGTGCATTCTGACCTCATTGCTCCATTTTTTTTCTCTGAAGGCCTGGGAGGGCCTTGTTTATGAGAGTTTAGGAGATGACACGATGGATCATAAAAAGGGTTCTTCTGAAAGAGGCTGCTGATACGGTAAGACACTGAAGTTCATATTTATTCTTTATCCCATAAAAATTCTGGGCTAAGACTCTTTTGAAAAATGGCTCAGACATTGAGGACAGTCCTCCTGTGTTATCTGGGAATAATGGCTATCACCTGCTACCCAGGCTGGCCATAGGGAACAAGAGAAGAAATAGATAGGAAGTACCCAAGCCCACTGTCTGGTATACAGTAGGTACTCAGGATATGTTTGGAACTTTTCTGTTTCTTCCCTTATATTAAGGGAGAAATACATGCACAAATTATCATATAGGTGCAATATTGAAGGCAGTGTTATATCTATAGCTCAATAGAATAAACATAGTGGCAGAAGTAACCAGTTCATTGGTGGGGGGTAAAGATGGTCATAGATATGTTTTTTGCCATATTTGAGGGGGATTTTGAAGAATGTATGGGATTTAATCAGCTATAAAAAGGAAGTGGGCTCTCTGGTCAGAAGCAATTACGTGTGCAAAGGAACAGAAGTTTAAAAGAACACTACCAGAAAGTACAGTGTGTTTATTGATTAATTTATTTACATGTTCATTCAGCTAATATTTATTCAGCATGTACTATGCATTAGGCACTTGCCAGGGGTTTCACTTATATTATTATTTCATACTTTACTACAAGTTAAACTTACAGAAATTGCTTTTCATCAGCTCTTAACAAGCTATGAGTGATATGTTAAAAAACTACATACAGCTTGAGAATCCTGGTCTGAATATGCTTTAACCTGCTTGGGACTTCCTGAGTCTTCTTACGACTTGTAGGGTCATTTGGTCACTCTCTTTCTAGCTCCAGAGGAAGCCTCCTTACTTTTTTGGATACATTCCATGTTCTATAATCTTTACTTGATGAATAACATAGGACTGTACCCAGCAGTGATGGCAGAGGAGCAGCCAGGACTTTCCTTACCTTTAACTCAGACCCATGGGCCTTGACAAATTCTGTTCAATACACCTTACCTAGAGTGAGGTAGACTGCCTTGTTCCTACAACTGTGGCATAATCCTAAGCAGGTATTAAGGTTTCATAAAAGCCTTGCTGAGTTCCATGTCTCTAGCTTTCCTCCAGAGTGACAGAGAATTCAGGTTGGTACATTCTTGTAGGAACAATCTATCTTTGACATAGACCCTCAGGTGGAGATATCAATAGGGTTAGAGTAGATAAGGGTGGAAATGTTGTTTGTAGTAAAAGCAGATTTGACTGCTTATACAGGTCGAGCATCCCTAATCCAAAAATCTGAAATCCAAAATGCTCCAAAATTCAAAACTTTTAGTACTTAATACAAATTTTGTTTCATGCACAAAATTGTTAAAAATATTACATAAAATTACTGTCAGGCTATGTGTACAAGATGTATATGAAACATAAGTAAATTTTATGTTTAGACTTGGGTCTCCTCTCCAAGATATGTCATTATGTATATGCAAAATTGTAAAATATCCAAAATCTGAAACACTTCTGGTTCCAAGCATTTTGGACAAGAGATATTCAACCTGTAATAAACACTCAAATAAATGACTTAAAGAAAACAGGTTTATTTCTCATGTTAGAGAAGCCCAAGGCAGCCAACCATCCAGGGAGAAATGGGAACAACACAGGCATCACAGGCCATGCCACTCCTGTCTTTCTGCTCCACCATCCTCACTAGGCACCACTGCATGTTCCAAGATGGCCATTGAAGCTTCTGTCCAAGAGTAGAAGAGAAAGAGGAAAAGAAAATCAAATTTCCTGCCCATTGCTTGTCTTCTTTCAAGTGCTTTTGCAGGGAGACCCAGTAATTTTTACTTACATCTCATTTGCCACCTCTAGCTGCAAGAAGAAAGGATAAATATATACTTTTATTCACCTGGAATAAAACCAAGCTTCTTTCCGGAATGAATAGGAGAGAGTGGATAAATAGGTGAGTTTCTGTGCCATTGCTCTTTGGGTCAGTAATCAAGCTTCACTGGGCTTCTGAAGTCTCCAGAGCACGTCTTGGGTTTGAAGTCAGGGAATAGAGCCAGAATAAGGTGTACTCTTCCACCGAACTTCCAATCTCTATTTCTTCTCCAGATGCCTGGATACAACCATTCTAGAAAGTTAACTAATAAAGTGTAATGAGCATCAGTGAGAATCTAAAAGCCAGCCTCAAGTAGGGAATTGAAGTTCCCAAGAATTTCAGTAGATACAATCCTGCCTAATCACAGCAGGCATCCAGAAAAGTTTTTGAACTGAGTGGAATTAAATAAATGGAGAGGAAGGGGCATGTTTTCCCTTTCAAGCTTGGTTGAATTCAACCCTTGGTTAAAAGTCTGCTATAGATAGTCCTGTCTGTTCCCAGCTTCAGTGGCAGTCCTCTGCTCAATAAACACCCGTATACCTCCCCTTTCATTACCTCTGCCTGGTCATTTAGTGGTTTCTGTCAAAGATGTGTACAGAGATGAATGCAATAAATGTGCCACCACTGTTTCACATTGTGATAAGTCACATTAAAAGCCGATTCTAAAGAAAATTTTGCCTCGAAATAAGGCGACAATCCTTATTTTCTCGGTCCTGTACCAAGTTTTATGAGACATAGAAGAAAAAGATCTGACATGGCCGGATCTTTCAATTGCATTGGGAAGACATAGCACATACAACAGATGCTGTGTGAAATAGGTCTCAAACAAGTCACGTAGGTCAGTGATGGGGTTATAGGTGGCTGTAAGAACAGGAAAAGGCCCAGAGAAAAGGAGGCAGGTGCACTATGTTTGGTAGTCCAGTGTGCAAACCAGAGAATAGGCATGTAAGAACACCATTGTGAAGCACGGCAGTGAAGTCAGGATCCATCACTAGGTATCAGGCCAAACTGGAGAAGTAGGGAAGGCTAGGGGTGACCTAGCTAGGTGAGTGACCAGGAGTTGGTGCCTTAATATCTAGCCCAAGCAAGTAGAAATTTGCTTATTAAGTCAAATATTGGAGCAAAAAGATCAAACTAAACATGAATAATAGTAGGAAAATATGGTACAGACTAAGACACATACATTAGATTCTAACACAAACAAGTCTACTACAAGGGATACAGACGAGATTGATGATCCCGGAACAGCAACCATATTTCTTCCACCCTGGTTCTCAGCCCCCTGCATTAGGGAAGCAGATACACCCTAGGATTTATGTGCAGCAACCAGGGAAACAGGGGTCGGCAAGGGCTTGGAGTTGGAATTGCAGCCAGGGGGAGAAGTCAACAGATGCTTCTAACAGTTCCACATCAGACTACATAATACCCAATGCCAGCTTAATTACATTTCTTTTACTGACAATGCCTGTATTTTTGGTTGATTTCATTGGATATGGTTGATTTCACATTATGCCTAGAGAGTCTCTAATTATAGGGGAGAATTTTCAGACAGTCGGGAGGAAAGACCTTGAAGGACGAGGTATCATGCTCAGCACCTCTGGGTAGTAAGTTGTGTGAGGCAGAGGGACGTGCCCAGGGCATGCAGTCAGGCAGCACAATCTCTCTGTGGTCTCCACAGGCACCAAAAATAGGTCCCGTTTTCAGTGACAAGCTCAGAACTCTGTTGATTTTGGGGAACAGGTGGTAAATGTTATGACTTAAGTATCAAGTGAGATGCATGGTCTTGCAAAAGACTACAATAATTCTCCACATTTCAATAGAAGTGGGTATGCATAAGGTAGAGTGCTAACGTTTCCAGTGAGCTTATTATGTGCCCACAACAGTGTTAAGGACATTCAGTATAAGGAACTACCGTTTTTTTTTTGAGCATCTCCTATGTGCCAAGCAGCATGCTAAGTGCCATAGCAATAATATCTTCTACTTAGGAGGGCACGCTTGAGCCAGCACTTTACATATCTCGCCACAAGCTTGCAGGTCACACAACTGTTTTACATTTTGCAGATAAAGAAACTAGGGCTCAGAGTGGTTAAATAACTTTCCCAGAATAACTAATTAATTAAGGGGCAAAGTAAGAATTCTCTCGCAAGACATTCAGCCTGTGTGATCTTTCCATGACACCCACTGTAATTTTCTTGAGAGCTTAAACCAAACCTTTTTTATCTTTATGCGCCAAGTATTAGAAAAATGGCAATTTGTATTGCTGCCATAATGAAAGTGAACGTGCTGCAGAAGTGTGTGTGGAACCCTTTGCTAACACTAAGACTTTGCTTTCAAGAAGGATTCCTTCGCTCCAGCTACATTTTGATCGGAATGTGGGATTTCCTGTCAGGTCCAGAGCTCATCGATCTATCGGCCTTGCTTCCTCTTGCAGTAACCACCTTTCAAGAATCTGATGGAGTCACACTGGGACTTTGAGAGCTTGTGGCCTTGAGCTTTGAAAGTCCCTGAGCAGGGAGAGTGGGGACAGTTCTTAAAATGTAGTTAGCTCAGTGGACCTTCCCCCCCACCCCCTTTTTCTCAAAGCCTCAAGAGCTTTGGAAAGCTGTGGAAAGTGTGAGGCAAGGAACTGAATTCATCCTGCTCAACAGTCAGCAGTCAGCAGGCTTTGAAGCGCTTTTTAACAGAGTGGGCTGGCTGCCCTCTGTGTAGAGAATAACCCTGTGCCTGGGTCACGTGAGGATCTAGCAATTACCTCACCGCCCCATGGGAGATTCACAGCCAAGCTGCAGGAGGGGCTCCAGCTCAGCCCACCTGCCCCAAGGTCAAGCAGCCAGGAGACAGTCTCCGGAGCTCTGACAGCAGGGTCACAAATCAGGAGACCTGGCTGCCCTGTGGGGAGCCCTGAGCTCCAGCCCAGAGCTCATATACTCACCTTCAAGAGCAGGCGGCTGTAGGCAAGCGCATCTCTCCCGGGGCAATCTCACACATTTATTGATGTGGAAGCACTGATCTCATTGCTTTTTAAATAACACACTGTCTCGATAACTCATTAAATCCCAGTCATTTGCAGCTGGCTCTCCAGAAATCAGGAGAAGGAAGCTACCTTCTTGTTAAAGTCTCTAATAAGACCTTGACATTACAGAACACCTTCCTGAAAGGACCTCTAAGCTTTAATAGAATTCATCCTACCCTCAATTTACATGTGGGAAAATGGAGGCATCAATTAAGCAACTTGCCTGAAGCACAGAATAAGTCGAGGGAAAAAAGGTAGAAGCTGCACCCAGCCAGTCTGGAATTTTTCTTAGGCAGACTCTTCCTTATTTGAGTTACAGAAGCTGCCAGGTCCTAGGATATTCATAACTTGCAAGCAATCCCCCCATCCCTGCAAATAAACATAACTGATTTTCATTCATTTTTGAGTAACATATAGTAACTTTCTTTTCACCAACAACTAGAAAGACCCAAGGTAGCTTTCTATAGACTGTCTGGTACTGTGTTCAAGTTGTGGGGGTGAGGTGTGGAGTGTGTAATTTTAAAAGCACTTGCATCATATGCTAGGCCAATATATTATCCATTGCATCATATCGTTCTCCTCAAAATAAAGAATGATTTCCAATTTATCAATCCAGTGTTCAGACCGAAAACCTTGGGATCATCCTGGACTCTTGCCCTTCTTTCTCACTGCTCATCCTACCAGTCAGGAGACGGTATTCATTCTATGATCAAAGTAAATCCATAATCCATCTACTTCCTACCACTGCTGTTGCAACCACTAGGGCCTGAGCCATCATCTTGTACCTGGATTTCTGCACTAGCGCCCTGATTCTTCTCCCTTGAGTCTATTTTTCACACAGTGGTCAGCGTTATTACCTTAAAATATTAAGTTAGATCGTCTTACTCCTCTGCTCAAAACCCTCCAATGCCTTCCCGTCTTCCTCAGAGTAAAAGCCCAGGTCCACAGCATAGCCTCAACACTCCGCATGATGTGGCCCTCCTTACATCCTACTGCTCCTTCCCTCTCTGAGCTCATCTTCCTCCTTTGCTGACCCTGTTCCAGCCAGGCTCCACCCACCTTGGGCTCCTGCCTATTCCTGCCAAGCACACGTCTACCTCAGGGCCTTTGCTCCAGCTGTTTCTTCTGTCTGGAATGTTCTTTCTTTAGCATCTGTATAGTTACCCTTCTCATCTCCATCAAATTTTTCTCAATTCTCAATATGACAAACTCCTTCCCACACTACATCCATAGAAATGATAGAGGAGATAATTTTTAAATTAATAAAAAATGTATAGTTGCTCTCAAAAATAGAGGGGAACTCTCAATACAATGGAAAGAGTGAGCACTTTTTCAAAGATGGAATGCAATGGATTGGACAGGGGCAGGACGGGAGCAATGGCAAGTGGAGAGCACTGCTGTGGAAGGTGGGGCTGGCAAAAACTTGAAGAAGGTGAGAGGGTTACTTATGCAGATATCTAAAGGAAGAGCTTTCCAGACAGAAGACACAGCTGGTGCAAAAGGCCCTGAGGTCGAAGTGTGCTTGGCAGGAATAGGAAGAGGCTCCATACCTAGAGGCAGTGGAAGCTTGGACCAAAGGAAGATTCATAATATCCAAACCTTTAAAACTCTGCCTCGGTCTTCCCAGAGAGCATGTGGGGCCCATGTCACTGATATCCAGCACCCAACATGACAGCTGTGAAGAAGAATAAGGAATAGGGAAACGTAGGTTGCTGTCCTTAGTGACAAGGAGGTCACTGGGACCCTTGAACAGAATGGCTTAGAAGCATGGTTAAAGCAAAAGTTACATTTCAGGATTCTCCCAACAAAACTGGAAGATCAGGATCAGGGGAAGTGGGTTTAAGGTTTAGACTCTAAACTCCAAGAGGCTTGGAGATCTAGGGAAGGGGAGCCGGTGTCCAGGAGAACAGAGACAGGCCTCAATGTGAAGGCCGGTGTGTGCTGCCCTCTGATCATGTCTGGAATGTGGGTAAGAAAAATGTTTGCCAAGCAGGAGGAGCTACTTGAGGAGAAGGGACAGGGTATGCACTTTAAGGACGAGAAAGGCCCTTGTTCTTTGTGGGTGGGGGGAAAGGGGGGGAGAGGGGAGGAGAGTGCCACAGAGAGCTAGAAGGTCACCCACCCCCAGCCCCCTGGCCCTGCTCCCCTGGGGTTGGGAAGGGGTGTCCTTCTCCTGGGCATTCACTCCAGTAGTGTGGTGGGAGGAAAGCAACAAGGAGGGAAGGAGGAAATTTATTTTTAAACAGTGAAAACCCTTGAGTTACTTGTAATTTAATATAACTTTAATATAACTTTAATATTTGCTGAAAATATGTGACATAAGACACACTTAAAATTAATCAAATAACATGATTTTAATAGCTATAAATGTATCATTTAGATGTAAATGATAACATATTACAGGAAGTCAAATGGAGGGAGAAATTAGGTCTTATCAACATCTAAGTGTAAACACATATAGACAAATGTTTATAAAATACTTTAACTGTTAAAAAAAATCAGAAACTGCCATGAAAGTGAAACTCACTTATATTACTATTTAATAAAATTTTCTCACCCACAACATTTCTGTTAATAAAGGCCTGGCCTCCTGCCCTCAGCTGAGTGGCTTTCACAGACACCCTTTTGGAAAATGTCATAAAGTGACTTCACTGCCCAATAATTACGTAGGACAAGATGGGACAGATGATTTGTGGGTTGATCTTAACGTAGAACACCTAATAAAATCTTTTTTTCAACTCCTGACCTTATTAGAATCACCATCTCCTTTTTTCCTGCCTTATTTTCAGAGTCTGAAGAGATCAGGCTCTTGCTTCCTATCTGGCCATTCATTCATTCCCTCATCTATAAACCAGTTATTGAGTGCCTGACACCATGCTAGGCTCTATAGATAAAGCAATGAGACACAGACCGTATCTTCAAGGAGCTTGCTGTCTGGTGAAGGAGGAAGAAAATTCAAACAATTCCTGTCTTGGAGAAGGGCTTAAATATCATAACTGCAGCTCTTTACTGTAGGCACCCGAACCACCCTGGAGCCAGTCAAGGAAGGGGTCCAGGCACGTAAACTAAATCTGGATTCAAATGGAAGCAGGGAAGGTCATTTCAGGCAGATGGAGTGAGTTGCACAAAGGCCTAGAGACCAGGACAATATGGTCTGTGTCAAGAACTTCTCAGAATCTCTGTGTCTGATAGGAAGTTTCTCTGAGATTCCCTGGAGAAGGAAGCAGGGACCTTCCCTAGTGTGGACACTCCATTCTTCATGGAAGCCCAGAAAGCCTGTGGTCAGGTGCCATGTACAGTTGTACCCCCTTATCCTTGGGGTTCATTTTCTGTGGTTTCAGTTCCCCTTGGTCAACTGAAGCCTGAAAATATTAAATGGAAAATACCAGAAATAAACGATTCATAAATTTTACATTGCGTGCTATTCTGAGTAGCGTGATGAAATCACACGTGAATCATCCCTTTGTCTAGCGTATCCACGCTATGCACACTGCTTGCCCATTGGCCGCTTGGTCTTGGTTATCAGATTGACTGTCGCTGTATGGAAGTACTGGTGTTCAAGTGACCTTTATTTTACTTAGTCATGGCCCCAAAGTGCAAGAGTGCTGTACCTCATTTATAAATTAAACTTGATCACAGGTATGTGTATATAGGAAAAAACATAGTATATATAAGGGTTTGGTACTATCTGCGGTTTCAGGCATCCACTGGGGGTCTTGGAATGTATCTGCTGTGGATAAAAGGGGACTACTGACTGGCTGCTCTTTCGTTGCTCCCATAAGGAAGGCACGTTTCTCTGTAGCTCAGAAATCATATACACTAAGGGTGAATGCTGAAGAAACTAAGACGTGAGTAACATATTCTGATAAGGCAAGACAAGCTGTCCACCCCTTCTCCACATGGGGGACTCAGACACCTGCCGGGCACCACACAGATGCTGCTGTTACTACTTCTGCAGTACACACAATGGCCACTTATCTTGGGCTCCCACCACCAAGAGGCTTTCAGTAGGAAGGAGACACAAAGCAGACTCCTGGAGCAGACTAGGAAGCTGTTTCCCACTGTCCCTGTGAGGTGTGGTTTGTAGGGCCCTGGAAGACTTCCCTGGATGATATTTCTGCTCACAAATTTCTTGAGTTCCCCACTGGTTAAGGTTTTGAAGATATCTGTTAAAAAGTACAAATGTTATGGGGATGAGATGATTCATTAAGCTGATATCATAAGGTTACCCTTAACATGAATTAATTGATACCAGGCAGGATCTGAGGAACAGGATACAGAGACAGGCAAGATTTAGAGACGGTAATTCAAAAAGGTATGGAGCATAGGTAGGGCAGGTGAGGGGTAGTAACAAGAGGCTACTTATGCCCTTTGGGGGAAGGGCTCTGCACAAGAGCAGAAGACTACCAAAATCATAGGGGAACAAATTTTCCCACTTCGTGACTTTGCATAGGGCAGCTTTCTATACTGAAAACCTGGGAACAATACTTTTTGTCATCCTTTGGCCAGTAGTACAACATGTGGATTCTATCTCAAGGAAAATAGGAACAACTCAGAGGTGACAAAATCTTAGTGTTAGGTGGCCATGGGCAATGAACATGAGGGAAGTGTAAAGTAATTTAAGAGTGATGAGGTGGACACCTGACACCCTGGCTAGTTTCTTCCTTGTCGTCTAGAAGAAGTTACCTGGCACCACACTTCATTCTTTTTCACCTGCTCCTCCCCCACTGTATTAGTTTCCTACTGCTGCATAACAAAATACTACAAATTTAGTGACTTGAAATAGCACATATTTAATATCTCACAGTTTTTATGCATAAGGAGTTTGGCTTAGGAGAGTCCTCTGTTCAGGTTCCACAAGGCTGCAGTCAAGGTATTCGACCGAGCTGTGTTCTTATCTGGAGTTTGACTGGGAAAGAGTCCACTTCCAAACTCATTCACGTTGTTAGAACTCATTTCCTTGTGGCTGTATGAGGCAGTGACACAGCATTTTGCAGGCTGTAGGCTAGAGGCTGACCTCAGGTCCTAGAGTTCCCCCACAGTTCCTAGAGTCACCCGTGGTTCCTTACCACGTGGACTTCTTCAACATGGCGGCTGACTCCATCAAGCCAGCAAGGAGAATGTCTTGCCACAGTCTGCTAAAATGGAGTCTTATATAACGTAAAGTAATCCTGAGAGTGGCATCCAACACCTTTCCCCGAGTCAATTGCCTAGAAGCAAGTCATAGGTGGGAGTGTGCCCCACCCACACTCAAGGGAAGGGGATTATGCATGGTGTGAACACAAGGGGGCAAGAATGAAGTGGGCCACTCCAAGGTCTGTCCAGCACATCCCCCCCTTTCAGGATCATCCCTGGAGTGGCTGCCCCTAACATCCCCCCTAAAGTACATTCTTATCCTCCACCTCTAGGGAAAATTCTTCAGATCAAAAAGACATTGTTATCACCAAGTCTATGATTTTGCCTGCTATATAAGCTTGAATTAATCATCTTATATTAATAATATGAAGGCATTTAGATCTTCTGAAGCTCCCATCATCTTGGTGGCTTCCTCACAGCAGTGATACTGTGAGCTGGAATCTGCACCTCATTCTGAATCCAGACTCGCTGTTATGCTTTCTGTTCCTTCTATCCCACGGCATCTATATTTATAGCAGCTCCTCGCTCAGAAAAACAATTTCACCACAATTTTTGGCTTCTTGTTTTCCTTCCTTGACTGAGTGCATGACAAACTTCCCCGTCCTAGGGGGCTGTTTTTACCTGCGGTCTTTGAATTATTGTATCACTGGCCAGCTTCGCCTACTCTGTCCCTTGCACTCTTCATTTCTTCACTAATATATTTATTCTCAGGAGTCCTTGGTTTTGTCTTCCTGCAGCTCATCTGCCTCTAGGGAAATTATCAGCTGTGAGTTAGCACAGTCTGCACCGTGCCCTACCTCCGAGGAATGCTTTTCACATAGTCAATTGAAAAGGTACCAGGCTTAGAAAAACACCACCAATGGCAACTTAAGCCCCAAACAGCTGCTGGTGCAGCCTAATGAATACAGTGCTTACTGGGATTGTGTAGCGTGTCTGCATTTCTCACATACTGAGAAGGAGTCTAATCTTTCTTATTCCTGCTTTTTTCTCTCTCTCATGCATTCGCTTAACTGTCTTTTTTTTCCACTTCCCCCGTAGTCTTTAGTTTTTACCAAATGTTTTAGATTCCATAGATGAGACATTTTCTAGTCTCTACCATGAAGTAAGAACTCTGATCCATTACCCGGTGGCATCTCCCACATGAGACCAGTCCTTCATGCTGCAAAGGGACCAATTAGAAAACTTTCTCTTTCTCCTTTTAACGGTATTCATCATGGCTCAAAATAATTCAACCAGCTTCCAGAAGTTTCTTTCTTCCAGCACGTTTAGCAACAGGAAGAGTCAAATATGTTCATCAGTGCCTATGGCAAACTCCCCATATACACAAACAGGTTTGATGAAATTAAGTTTTTAAAAAAAAATTTCAGTTAAGATCAGAAAATCACAAATGTTTTCAGCTTGAAGTTTCCACTTCTCAACCAACTGTTTTTATATCCTATTGGCCCAGCCTAAGCCACTGACTATTTGAAAATTGTGTTGGGAGGAGGCTTGTTTATTTTCCAGGCTACTAGGAGACCTTTTCAGGATATGATTTTATGACTCTACATCAAATTCATCAGGAATCATGAGTGCACTGCAATACATATTGGCAAGAATAAGCCTTGTTTAGATGTTATGATGTAAGAGACATTGCTTGCTGGGTTTGTTCTCAATGAGTAATAAACATACAGCCTGCAAGTATTACTTTTATAGACACATACACAGATAATATATATTGTATATAATAACTACATATAATATTTTATATAACATATAAATTATATTACATATTTACCATAGTATATGTTAATATACATATTTATATGTTGTTTTATTTATTTTATATGTGTGTATATATTTTATATGCATATATATATATTTATCCAAAGTAATACTTGCACACTGACAATAAAAAGCCACAATCCCATCCTATGGGCCCCTAACCTCCATCAGTCCTGCTCCTCACAGATAACTAATTTTTAACTGTTTCTGTTTTTAGGTCCTGTAATATCAATAGTTTTCCTAAATAATATGCTTCTATTGTTTCTGTTTTTGTAGACTTTGGATATTTAGCTAATATCGTCATCTATGAGGTTTAGCTACTGTTTTTCCATATCCTTCTCTCTGAAAAGTTTTAAGATATTCTCTAAATCTTTGGTGTTCTGAAATGTTACCATACTATGTTGAAGGATGTCTGCCTTTGTTTATTATACTGGGCACTGTGTAGGCTCTTTCTATTTAAAGATACTCTCCCATCATCCCTGGAAAATTCTTGGTTTTTATTTTGCTTTTGATCATTTCCCACCCTCTCTTGTCTCTGTTCTCTTTCTCTAGAACTACTATTAATGAAATGCCAAGTCTCCTAGAATTGATCTTTAATGCCTCTTCATTGTTTGCTTATATATCCTTTCCTACTGCCCTTCGTTCTATTTTTAGGAGCTTTCCTCAGCTTGGTCTTATACTCCATCTACCTTGAAAATTTGATTTTGACATGATATATTTAATTTCTAAAACATCCTTTTTGTTCTTCAATTATACCTTTTTAAAAAATATAACATATTCTTGTTTTTGCCCATGCCACATATTATTGAGTACTTCTGAGTCTACTAAATTAGTTTTGTTCTGTAAGTTCTCTCCTATTATCCAAGTTCTTTTTTCCTCTTAGGAGCAGCTGATGTGTTTATTTATCTTGGTATTTCTCTTTCTTATTGTAGGCTTTCCTCCAACGTCTGGTGATTTTGGTTGTCTCCCCAGACATCAGAATGAGCAATAAGTAGGCCGCCCAGGGGCTCTGTGTATGCCTGTAGGGTGTGTCCACTGGTAGGCTCTCTATACAGTGACTGCTTTGGGACCCGCTGTCATGGTGGGGAGGCCCAGGTAATGAATGAAGAGGGCCTTACACTAGGTCACTAACACCCATACTGGCTACACGAGTTTTTCCCCAAACAGTTCATTCTCTTCCCTTAGAGAAGAACTCTCTAATTATTTTGCTTATGAGCAAGGACCTGGATTTACATTGCTTTTAGAGGTGAAGGAGAGGTATGGCTGGAGCCAACTGTTCTATATAAAAATCTTCTACTTCATTGTTACCTTTCTGAGCTCACCTTTTGGAATCCAGAGCCTCTCTTGATTTTTCCAGGTAGGTTAGCTACTCAAATTCAGAGTTGTGTCTTTATCCCCTCTACTTCATCAGTTGGCATCTTTTCTTTCAGCTTCTGAATTCTGTACATTTGTTGAAATATCTCCTCTCTCTCCTATTTATTTTGTTGTGAGGTAGTTTTACTTTTTTTTTTTTAAAAAAAAGAACAGTTTTATGTGGTCTCTGTAAAAAAGAGGTGATAAACACTTATGCTCATTCCGTGGTCCAGAATGAGAATCATATTAAATATATATTTTCAGTTGTCTCTTTTGGACATGCAGGTGAGGTTAATGACTGAGGGGTTCTTTTACTCAGAACTGTATGATATCAGCAAAGCTTTAAATGACTGGACTCATCCCTGGGATAAGTTACTTAAAAAAAATTATTGTGATCACCATATCCTCTATAAATGGGGGTCATAATAGCTACCTTAGATGACTATTATGAGATTTAAGGATAAGATAACATAAATATATGAACTTGCCCAGCATAATGCCTAGATTGTAGAAGGGATTAAATTGGTACTAGTTCTATCTCTTCTCCCTTGTCACCTGCTAAGTATGAGTGCTAGCTGAAAATAACTCTTATCTTTTAAACTGAATTATTTGATATCACCCACACCCATTCCTACAGTAGCAGCTGAAGATCTCACATGCACTTTGTATAGATTTTTACAGGGCACTCTGCCAGTGATTTGAATGTTGGGGTTGCAGATTCCTTTTTGATTATTGTAATTTATAGACTAAAAAAATGAGCTCAGTCAGTGGGTTTTGGCTATTATAATTTGCTTATTATTGTTTTCTTGCCTCTACTACTTGAACTTCAGTTAGGTAATGAAAGGAAACTCTCTCTCCAAATTTTGTGCAGCTAATGGATTTTGCAATCACTGGTTTTAGAAATTTCTTTTAATAGACTTCAACTAATTGCTTCATTTGGAAGGAGTCAATATCCAGTGAGCTCAAGTGACGAAAGAAAGAGCAATGATCCGGTGGTGCCAGAGGTAACTCCAGCCTGGAGGCCACAGTGCTCAGCTTCAGCTCATGAATCAAGAATGAACTCTGTACTGTAAATAAGCCCAGAAACGTTACACCGAGCCAGGGCTTAGTTGACACATGCTCTGGGCATCGTTAGCTAGTTAGGTCTTGCAGAAATATGAGGATCATAGCCGGGTGGAGGCCCTTCAAATGATTCATTTATTCCTAAATCCGTCTTTGGCTGAGGCTCCGCGGTGTAGGGAAGCGGTATGTTGGATTAGGAAGAGCAAAACTGAGGAGTAGAGACCTGTATTCAACCTTGACCTTACCCTTAGTTTTTATTTCCTTAGGCTAATTACCTCACCTCTCCAAGCCTTAGTTTCCTCATCTGAAAAAAGGCGGTAATAGGGGGTAACTTACCACATAGGGTTGTGGCAAGGATTGAATTTTAAAGCACATAGCAGTGTGCTTGGCACACAGTCGATTCTCAGTATATGTTAGTTGCTGGCCCCTTTACCCCATACCTTTCCAGCTTTTCCTATAAGGAAGCAAGACAATGATTACTCGACTGGCCAGAATAGTCTGTGTAAACACTGAGGAGCCCAGGCATTGTTTGGCTGGATCCCAGCCTTTAAAAACTTGCACCCTTTGTGACTGGGTGACTCATGAAAATGATGGGCCTTGGAAGACAGGAACACACATTTAGAACAACTGGGAGAATTGTAAAGTGGATTAAAGCTATTTACAAAGCAGCAGCATTGTGTAATCAATGATATCTCTGAGTTTTAATTTCTGAGCAAATATATAGGACCTAAAGTTTTGTTTAAGGCATTAGGAATTTGTAATCATTTCACCTTGATCCCACAGAAATAGTAGCTCTTTTCTTTTCTTTCTCTCTTTGTTAGGTTGAGGATTTTTCTTAAGTTTGAGGAGATGAGGAGAGAGAGAAGACATTCTCTGCATATTTAGTCCACAAGGCATTTACCCCTTCTCTGGCTTGTGGCCTAAAACCAAGCAAATCATTATAAAAATTATAATAGGAAGAAAAAAGGATAGCAGTTTGCAAGCAAGGGTCTTTAAGGAAGAGAACAGATCCCAAACAAATACAAACACTAGAATCCCCAAGGCATAAGAACTGTGGGTAGCTGAACCAGTTTTTCATCCCCTGCCAGGAAGTCTGGGAAGAAATCTTTGGGGCAAAGGCCTAGTACCCCAAATGGCTTTTTGGGGACACTTTCTAACAGATTTTGAAGTCTGTTTTGAAGAGGTTGTGGGGCAAGACAGTACCCAGGTATATCCAAATCACTTTTTACCTTCTTGGCAAAGAAGTTGGGCAGTTTTTGAAGTTGGACTCCTGGAAACTGAGAATAGGTGCGCTTCCAGGTAAATGAGGAACTCACCTATTTAGTTGATCTGAGGGGGAAAAAAATCCATCCCGCTCCCTGCATTCCAAGTTGGAAACATTTCTCTTCTACTCACTTAACTCTGAAAATCTGAAAATTTGCTGCTGTAGATTGGTTTGCTGGGTTCAAGATTTTGCTCCCTGGGGAGATTCCAAATTTTATCATGAGCCAGTTAGCTTTTTTTTTTTTTAATCATAGTTTGAATGAGTACATTAAATTTTTACTTGAGAGCCAATTTCCATGACAGGTGTAAGATGGAGGGAACAAGAGAATCCTTGCTCCACTGTGGGAGGGACCTTTATGGAATGGACTGAATGGTTTTGTGGAGGGTCACCCTCAATTCTATCCCCAAGCTTACTTTCCACTTCAATTAGGAGGCATGATTCAGGTTATTAATAGAGAGGCAGTGTAGCATAATAGTAGAGTCAGACACCCCTGGAGTCAATTCCAGGCTCGTCTACCAGCTGGGACACCTGAACAAGTTAATTCAACTTGTTGAGCCTCAGTTTCTTCATCTTTACAATGGGAATGATAAGAGCTACCTCATAGGATTATCGTCCATTTAACATAACTTCTTTCTCTAATTTTCACAAAAATCCACTCATGTGGGTCTTTACCTCATAGGATTAGTGTGAGAATTTAATGAAATAATGTATGTCAAGTCTATTGGGTAGTACCTGGTGTATAGTAAATATTTTTTAAAAGTTGGCATCATCGTCATCATCTATCCCAGCAGGTATGGTCTCTGAGCAGAAATTGTTACTATTTAGTTGCTGCCCAGCCAGATTCAGTTCTGTTTGATCCTGGATTTTTATTTGTCCTTCCTTGAGCTATGGAAAAATAAGCTACACAAACTGCACCACTCTATTTGGCACTGGGGATAGGATCAGACTAGTAGAAACATGTGGACATTTCTCGGATTTCTACCAGATCTTAAACACCTCCCTGAAACACCTCCCTGAAATCTGTGCCTTATTTAAGATCTTAAAGCTACGAAAAAGGAGTTATAAATAGCCACAGGGAATTGTAGATAAGTTTGGAGGAACGTAGACATCTGGGGTGGCTCTTCAAGAGGTACTACCCTCTTCTGTTTTAAAACTGTTGATGTGTAGGTCTCATGGGACAAAAAGGCAAGGAACAAAGTTTTTGGCCTGCTTTCACATCCTATAGGATCCCTTGGGATTTTTTCTCTTCAAGGTTTACCCAGCATGTGAATCTGACCCGGTGATATAACATTTGTGAACAGCTCTGTACAAACAACAGGATCTTGTTTCTCTCCCTCCCTCTTATTCCCCCTGGAATTTTCAGGTATGAACAGTCTTCATCCTGAAAGCAAGCAGGCATAATTCAATATCATATCTACTTCCCTTTTCACTTTCTTTCCTCTCCCACCTTTTTCAAAATCTTCATTTAAGGATTTGTGGAGTGAACAAGACACATCTTGATTTGTTTGTTGTGTGCAGAAGTTGAAAGGAGCCAGAAAGAAAGAGAACTATTTGCAAACCACAGGAGCTCTGGAAAATATATTTTAATCAGAAAAATTCATTCAAAGGCACATCTTTCCAGTATATGTAAAATGAACTATTTTAAAAAATCACAATTGCTCTTCCAAGAGCTGCCTTGAGATTTATCATAAGGCATTTGAAAATCTGTCTTGTGATGCAAATTAAGGGCCAGGGAACCCAGAACATCATGTGGGCCTCACTTTGCACAAATGATTTGTAACTCAGATGATAACTTCAGATATGACTTGGGTAATTTAGAGATGACTGATTTGGTTCCCCCATTCTCTGTTCTGTGGAAAGTCCAATACCTTCCCAAGATTTCTGCAAATCCCCAGGGGACTTACATGCTCATGATCACCTTTGAGCTGAACAATTTACACTGAATTTCAGATCAGTTCATGAATCCTAAGCTGGCCCCATTCTACACCTAGTAGAGAGGCAGTATAGCACAATAGTCTAGTCAGGTACTCCTGGATTCAGATTCCAGGCTTGTCTACTAGCTGGAACATCTTGAACAAGTTAATCAAACTTGTTGAGCCTCAGTTTCTTCATCTTTACAATGGGAATGATAAGAGCTACCTCATAGGATTATTGTTCATTTAACATAACTTCTTTCCCTAATTTTTATAAAAATCCACTCATATGGGTCTCTTTGAAGGTTTGTGAAGGCAAAGAAATAAATATAAAGCAACATAAACAATTTAATTTGCTTATTAGGCATATATGCCCTCAAAAAAGTACTTTAGATACCCTCCAACTTGGGTACCAGCTTCTCACCATGCTGTGAGGCCCTCCCCCTCCCTCTCTCCCATCTTAGTCATTTCTTTGAACAATTTATTGTATGCTCTCTCTTTTTCTCTATTTTTCTTTCTTTTTCCTTTTTTTTTCTTCTCTTTTTGATTGTCTCCTGCTGGTCTATGTCCACAGGGTACCATACTTTGAAACATTCAAGCTCAGTGAATTACTAAGGTATTTTCCTGTATAAAAGCAGTTCCTTCCCAAAGAAGAATTCTGGAGAAAGCAGCTAAGATAATAATTTTTTTGAAACTTGTATTAATATGTTTTGGAGAAGTATGAAAGTTCACTGAAAAATGAGTCCAATCTTAAATTAATTTGCAGAAAGCTAACTATTTAGAGGGCTGATATGTCAAATCTATAGGCAATGTGAAAAATTCTTATTTTGGCTTTCCAAACTATTTTAATAAAAGAACTCAGAATTGTTCGTCTTTTTACTTGGCACCGGGATGGATGGAAAAGGCTCTGTGAGATTTCTTTCCATAGCGAAAAGGATTATGGCCAAGCTATTTATTAGCTTCGAAAGGAAGATACATACCACATGCCTTTAAGCTACATTCTGTCGTCCACTGTGTCTAGGCCTTGTTCCCACATGGAATGCATACATAAACACTCACACCCATCACACATCCAGAAGAATCTTTTTTTTATGCAGGGGGGGAGAGAGGCGGACACTTACATTGGCATAATTTAGAGACATGGAGGAAGAGCCCTTCTGTTCCCAAAATAACCTCTCCAATTTTATTCTGACTCCCAAAATTCCTTTAACACAAGATAAAGTCCTCTATTCTGCAATTTGTTATAGGACTTAAAATGTGGCCCAAGGGGGGGAGCATGGGTAGTGCATATTCATACCAAGATGTGAATTAGTATCAGATCTTTTTCCCTGAGAGCTATTTTTTTTTTTTGATAGGGAAAAAAAATATCCCAAGGGCCTTGAAGTAAGAAGAGTTTAAAAAAGTGAAAAGGAAAGGGAAATAATGTTTATTGAGCACTTGCTTTATGCCAGGCAATGTTCTGGGATTTTACCTAAGAAGTATGTTTTATATAACTCCAAAAACACTCTGAAGGATAAGAAAGATTGCCTTTTGTACTAAGCCATGTTTGCCCAACTGTTAGTCATCCTAACCCAGTCCCTAACTGTAATGAATGATTCAATGAACATCTATAGATGACCCCCCCACATAAACACAACTATGTGCAGAGCACCTGGTATGGATGAGTATGAGTTAAAAAGCAGCATTCCCCAACACATACTACCCTAGTTTCCAATTGTCTCTATTTAGATGCATGAAAAAAGAGCCAATCTTTTACACCTGAGGAGAAAGGACCTTTATATGCACGGCTGGGTAGGGGACGGCAGGGGAGAGAAAGGAAGCAGAGTAGGAAGGAGACAGTGGTGCCTATTTATTTTCTTCCTCTATATAAGGCATGTGTGTGTACACGCATGCACATGTGTGTTTTCAATACAAAGAAGCCTGGGCAAGTGTGGACAGTGCCGGTCAGCTTCAAAGCATATGCTGGACTTTACCATTAGAACCTAATAATAACTTGACTATAAACCACCTTTCTAGGGAAAGAAACCTCACAGAGCCTTGTTCTTTGATTCTTATGCCATGTAGCAATGAAGAACATTCATAGCTCTATTATTAAAACAGTCTAGAAAAAAATATACTAAGGAGTAATTATTCACATTGCCAATAGATTCAACATAGCAGCCCTTTCAAAAAAGGAACTTTCTCTGATTCACTTTGGGGGTTTGGGGCCTCATGTGGAGAGGAGTCAGAAGAAGAAACTGACTTAACTGTTCAAGAAAAATGTCATCATGGAACTTAATTCAAGCACAGCTCTTTCAGGGCCTGGGTGACAAATTGTGACACAGAATTTGGAAGGAGCATATGCCATTCCACCCCCATCACTTCTCTTGGCCCCAAGTACAATCAACTCCAGAAATGCTCCAGTACCCTGACGATGGGAGGTTTGGGAAGGTCTGAAAGAAGCAGCCCAGGTATGGACATTGGCATTCTCAAGCCAGGCGGTGGGTGTGGAAGGCTTCCACCTACTGCTTTGCAGGCAGCCAAGGGGGCACAGAGGGCACCTGAACAGGACAGGGAGGACTCATGCCATGTGGTGACTACACCTAACAGACTCTTGTAAGGAAAATTGCAAGAAGCTCTTTCAGGGAATCTCAGACACAGGAAGTCCTCACTTAATGTAGTCCATAGGTTCTTGGAAACTACGACTGTAAGCGAAACGATGTATAGAGAAACCCATTTTACCATAGGTGAATTGACATAAACAAGAGGTAAGTTCCTACAGCATATTTCTGGTTACAAAAATATACATCAAAACTTCTAAATAAAGACCAAAACACTTCTAATATTAAATATTGAAATAAATGTGAGCTATACATACATTTAAGAGAGATTAATAAAAACAAGTAAGATAATTATTTATCTGCTTATTCCAGTGCAGGGTCACAGGTAGCTGGAGTCCATCCCGGCAGCTCAGGGGACAAAGCAGGAACCAGCCCTGGGCAGGACACCATCCTATTGCAGGGTGCACTCAGACACACACCCCCACACTCATTCAGACGGTGACCATTTGACACTCTGATTCACCTCACGCGCAGCTGTAGGACATGGGAGAAAAGCCAGGCAGACATGGGGAACACATGCAATCTCCACACAGACAGTGGCCCCTGTGGGAAGAGACTTTTTTTCCTCATGTTATAATGTTATAATGAAATGACTTGAAGAAAAGGACGTTATTGGAGGAACTCATATTATTGGGGGCTGAGGGAGTTGGGAATCTGTAAAGGTTGGCTAGGGTCTTGCTATAGCTCAGATGGGAGCTCTCAGGCTTGTAGAAATTTGTCCTTACAACCATATGTCCATCAACCACCCAACTGCCTTGTACGGTATAACTTGCTTTCCCCAGATCACATTGGTCATGGAAGAAACCAAGGTCCCTATCATGCCCAAAGTAATAATCAAAGAGGATTAGGTCCAATCCCATGGGTTTTGTTGCCTGTACTCCAATTTCAAAAGCTCCCTCAACCTCAGTGTGTTTGGAGCTAGACTTTTTTTCTTGGTGATAAGGACAATTATGAGAGAGGAGTGACCCCAGATCTACAGATCTACACCAGTATTTCATGGTGCTGCTCATGACAGGCTTCCATACCCCGGTGCCGTGCAAAGCGTCCATGAAACGGCTCTTCCTCATTATACCAACATCTGACATTCCTCCCCACACCCCACCCATAGAACTCAGAAAGGAGCCATGGGGACCGGGCCAGGAGACAAATCCTTATGAGAAATATCACCTTGTTCTTAGAATTATCCTTTTTCTCCACCCTGAGGGCTTTAGAGTCAGTTTGTCAGCCTGACACTTCCCTTGGGCTAAGTTCTCTCATAGCCTCTAATGCAAATCGATTGCTGGCAGTGCCATCCACCCAACCTGCCAAATATACTTTGACGTCTCTTAATCTCACCAGACACAATTTAGGTCAAGGTTAAGGAGACTAGCATGATTAGATACAACCTCACTAGTATCAAAGGACCTATCTGCCAGTTCCAAAGTTTCTAAGCCGTGTCGCCTGAGGACCCCCATTCAAAGTGTCTGTCTTGACTTTGCAGAGTTCTTGAGGTGGGTATACAAATTGTGTTTCCCTGCGTCTGTCCTTTCATACAGGACATAATTTTAAAAATAGTGATATAACCAGTATAAACAATGACCTGGGGTAGCTGCAAGGTAGGACCAAATCATTCCAACTGGGAGAATCAGATAAGATTTCATGAAAGAGGTAAATTTGAATTCAGGCCTTTCAAAAATGGGCAGAATTTCAACAGATGAATAAAGCAGTAAAGGTGTTCATTCTTTTACCCATTCCACAAATATTTGTTAAGATTCCATTAGGTGTCTGGCTCTGTTCTAGGCACTGAGAAAACACGTGAATAGCATATCATTCCTGCCTTCAAAGAGCATGCAGTAGATTAATTTTGGATGGGAGATACAACGTAAGAAAAGGCATAGAGTTCCAGAAAGCATGCGGCAAGTTCAGTGGACAATATGGCTAAGACCTCCAGTCCCCTGTGTATGGCGGCAAGTAGGAAAGTGCAGGGTAGGATAAGGCAGGGAAAATGGCTGGGGACAGAACATAGAGGATTTTAATACTTCAGTGAGAAGTTTAAAGTTCATTCTGTAGGCTGTAATAAGTCATTAAGAGTTTGGAGTTGAAAAAGAGCATGATTATATTCTAGGTTAAAGCATTGCAATGGCTTCCTATTGCCTAAAACATTTCAATGGTTTCTCATTACTCATGAGTTAAAGACTAAAATCCTTAGGAGGGACTCTAAGACCTTGCAATGTCTCCCCTTCCTTTCTGCATGTGGGCCTCACTGATTTTTTTACAACACCATGCCACTGCCTGCCACAGGGCCTTTGTACAGGTTGTTTCCTCTTCCAGGAAACCCTTTCCCCTTTGCTTAATTAATTTCTCCTTCAGACCTCAGCTGAGTCATTACTTCTTTGAGAAAACTTTTTTGATCTGTACTCTGCCTCGAATCCTCACTAGATCTAATCCCCTAGTGTATACACATATATACCTATGATCCCTTGATTACCCTGTTTCCTTCACTTGGCTATAGTCAAGGGCAGAGACTCTGTTTTGTTCATCATTTTCTCTTCTGTGCCTACTACAGTGTCTGGCACATTGTAGACATGCAAGAAATATTTATCAAAAGCAGAGAAAAATAGAGATTTTTTTGGTAACAGTGTAAAGGATGGTTTTGGGTGGGGGTTTTGTTGTAGGCAGTATAATCACAGAAAAACCTTCACCCAGTGGCTCCACAGGCAGACAGGTAGTTGTAAATTAACAATAAATCTCTCTGTGTGGCAGCCATGGGATCATCAGAGTGATAAGTCTTCCTCTAGCAGCTGATTAGGCCGAATTCAGGGGCTGATTAATCTCTCTCTCCAGGAATCATCTCAGTCCAGCGCCTGGGTGTGAAAGGGCACCATTGTTTTCTATTGATTAATTAAGTGCACTGGCTGGTCACAGATCAGAAAGGTGAAGGTATCGTGTTGAGTGAAGAGAGACAATGTGAACAGAGTGGAAATACAGTGCATTTTAACTGTGTGTGAATAAAGGGGTTAACATTTAAATTACAGAAAAGAGACAGTCCTAGGAAAATTGCTTTATCACAACTGTTTCTGCAATCGCGAAGGGTTAGAATAAGTGGGCTGATGAATCTCTGCTTCTCACTTCCCGCTGATGACTGCGTGAGAGGAGATGGGTTCAATCTGCAGGGAGAGAAATTTGAGCAAATTATTTCTCCACAAATTTCCAGAGGGAGCTTATAAGGTCTTTGTCTCTGGATAAAGGATAAGGTAGAACCAGGAACTTTCACTGCTCTGTGGATGAGCATTGCTCTGCCTTAGGATGGTGTGGGTGGTGGGGAGGTGCATGTAGTTCCCCTAACCAGCCCTTCCACCATTAGGATTATGTTGCCACACAGGGTTCTGAAGCTATAGAATGACGGCTCTGCATGACGTTCCTTGTTCTAATCTGGTAATGCTTTGCAAACCCCATGAATCATCAAATATGCCATGCTTGAAAGATTTTGACAGGTTTTATGAGTCCACCTAGAGCTATTTATTTTTGTTCTCTTTTATTCCTTCTCGGTGGGGAGGAGCACTTTCAAGGGCATCCTTCACACAATTGGCCAGATGCCACAGTGGCAAATCTAACTCCATCATCCCGGGGCAAGGAGTAGCATGATTTGCTTCTGCCAGCTCTCTGGTATGGCATTAACATGACTGATGGAGTCAGCTATTTGCACAACCAGGAACCAGAGCAGATTCCAGGAATTGGGGGTGAGCAAGCAAGATGGTCTTTTTCAATATGAATATCCCACGAAGGATGCCCCAAATCCATATGTTTGTTGGGGACATGCATGTTATAGTTTAAGATTCACCCATAGGCTCTGTCCAAAATATTAATATTTCCAGCATAGCATAGTGCCAGAATTATCCTCCATGATAATTCCTCCTTTAGGGCATGGCACTGAAAGAACTATAAATAAACAAAATTGCTATATGGAAGTAGTAGCAAAATAGTGCTTTATCATTTAACTAACTAATTTAATTGGTTTAATAACCTAAATCTGTATCGTTCAATAGAGTGGTCACCAACCACATGTGGCTATTGAGCACTTGAAATGTGACTAGTTACTAAATCATCACGTGAAGTCCACTTAATTTCAACTTCATGAGATTTTGATTAGTATTAAATCCAAGAACAAAGTGGGGAATCCATGGTCAGTAAGATTGAGAAAATGGGCTTAAATTAAAATTGTTTTCTATCACACAATTTCTAAGGGACTTCAACATGCCAGTGTTCAATATGTCTTTCTCAGAGGGGGATGCTGTGGGCAATTTAACACTGATAATCGAACCACATAAGATATTTTGTTTGTTTCCATAGGGTATCTTGAGGAACACCATTTGGGAAATGACTCTCTTCATGAAAAGGAAGAGGAAACAATACGTCAGGCAGAGAACACTCAGATCTATGCCTTTAATGAGGGAAGATGTGTCTGGAAAGCAGAGCTCTGGCCTTTGAACTGCAGGGAGTTAAGACTTATCTTCCTTGTCATGTACTTATTCATGCTGTTTTAGGGAATGTTGACATCCCACTAACTTCACTTGTCACGTTTGCTCTATACCAACCTTAGTGTCACTTTTCCACCTTTGAAATATGAGGGGGTTTGACCAGATGAGCTATATGATCTTTTCCAGGATTAAAATTCTATGGTCCATTTATTCTGAATCAAATCTTTGACATTTCCTACTTTCTTAATGCTTCCAAACCCTAATTGGATAGTGTCTGAGTAAGTCAGAGTATGAGCTGAGGCGATATCCAGTAGAGCGGCATTTTCTTTCCTCTGAGAGCCTCCTAAGTATGAGGAAGGAAAGCAGACCCCGAAGAGAAGTATACAGTCCTGGGGTAGCACAGCATACAGTCTTGGTTTGTGGTACTAAACCATGAAGGAGAATGCAGAAGCCCGAAGAAAAAGTAAAGCCATTGCTTGCAACTAAGTAAAGTGGTCTATAAGGGCTTTAGATGATAAGAGTTTATCTTGTGATGATAATTTCAAGCCTCTGAAGACAGAGAAGTGGCATAATCACTGGGAGGCCAGGAGCAGAGAGTGGCTGGTGAGCTATCTGTGTGTCATTGTAAGTGGCATGACTACAATCAGATGTACCAATAGGAGACAGTGTCAACTATCCAAAGGAGTGAAATTGGCCAAGGATTATGCCCAAGTTGTTGGCTTGGACAACCAGGTAGATAAAGATATTCATTCCAGGAAATAAGAAGTACTAAAGGATGAGCAGGTTTGAGGACAAGGTAATGATGGCTTCAAGTTGCAACATGTGGACTTCAAGATGGCTGGGACACTGTCCAAGTGGTGATCTACAGTAGGAAATTAGGAATATAGGTCTGGATCTTAACAAAGAGGATGTAACTAGAGATAGTCAATAGCAGAGGAGGAATGGCTAACTTAAGAGGCAATATATGGTAATGGTTAACAGGGCCAACACTTACTGCTGTGTAACTTTGGGCTAATTACTGTACTCCTCTACACCTCAGCTTCATCAGCAGTAAAATAGGGGTAACTGTAGTTTTTGCCTAACAGAGTTGTTGAGAAGACTAAATGAGGTAGCACATGTAAAACATGGAAAAGAGCATAGCATTCTTAATAAATATTATTGTTTCTATTTTCTCCTTTTCAAAGATAAGAAAACTGAAGCTAAGTTTTCAATATATAACTGGCTGATTATGACATAGCTTTTAAGTGTCAGTGTCAAGATTCAAACCCAGCTCTTCCTGAGACATATCCAGTATCTTTTCCATTATATCACTGCAGCCAAAAGCTTTAACCACTCAGTGCATTAGCTCCTCCTTTGTGAAATGAGAATATATGTACTTTATAGAGTTGTTGTAATATTTGAAAAGCATTTAGAACAATGCCTGGGGGGATATTGCAAGTGCTATAGAATGTTTGCTATTATTATTAGTAGCAGCAATAATAATAATAAGACGAAGTAATAAAATTTTGCCTGCACTCTGCTGTCTGGTAGAATAAAAGTGCATCCTTTTAGAACTAACTCAGGCAAGATATATCTAGGCTGGAATGGGGTAGGTGGAGGGAATCAGCTGGTGTGTGTCAGATGCTCCCTTTGCACCAAGAAGAGAAGGGTCCTAGGAATTTTGCAAATGAGCTGAGTGGAGTTGGCAAGGCCAAAGCACTGTTATTCTTTGGACTGGGTAGATGGGCTTGGGAGTGGGTGGGCAGAGTAGAAAGATTTTAAATCTTTGAAATCTACAAACCTCCAGTGACCGTGGCCCCATCTGGTGCCAACTGAAACATACCCTCAAAAGGAATAAAATATCTCTACAAAATAAAGCTTAGAAGATAGGCAAATGGGAGAAAAATGAGGCCAGGGTACAGAAAAAGCACAGGTCAAAATAAATCTGACTCCTGGTTTCCTACTCTCTGGTCTGTTCATGTAGCTTCAGGATTTGTTTATGATTGTTTGCATAGTTGAGAATCTCTGGGGCTTTTTGATTGTTTTTTATTTCAAAATCCAACACAGCAGGATACAAGTTTTATGCTTCTATTCCCATTTTGTCAGGAAAGAACAGAGGGAAAACTTTTTAATCTCCCCCCTACCCCAACTCCCAACATTGCTGAGATGATTTAATGCCTCATAACAGAAGTAATTTTGTGATAATGACACAAAGGCAGCAATTAAAAAATATTGCTTGTTTCAGGGCCTATAAATTGGCTGTTAGTAATTGACAACAGAATGTGTTTTCTAATCCACTGAAATGATATCTCATTGCAAGCTGGCATGGTAATTACTGTATTTGTACAGTACCAGAGGAGTTCCAGCCCAAGTTTGACAGGGAGTTGATTAAATCACCCAGGTGTAATTGAAGGTTTTGATTGCATTGCCTCTGAGCTGATCAGCATTAGTAATAGCCTGGCTTTCTGCTGTCATGTGTTTTTAGAGCTGGTGGTATATCAGTGCTTTCAATCTCCCTCCCAGCCCGCAGCCTCTGTTGTGCCAGTGTCAAGCGACAGCCAATAGAACGTCTCAGTGCAGAGAAAATGAGAACAGACAGCAGATCCCTTGTGCTGGACCTGAATGACATCACTGGAAACAAAAAGAAACCTGTTTCTAATGGCCTGCTTTGTTTCTTTAGATGAAGAACGCAGGGACTATAGCACTCACAAGATGTGGCTTGCCCATGGCCTGGTCAGTGCAACATAAGGACATATGTCCATGTTATACAAGAAAAGGGCTTCCGTTCATTGTTTGCTCATTTGGTGGTTTCAAATTTTTTTAAAGGATCACTTTTCAAGAGGGAAACTTTAACTGTTGATCTTAAAGGCAACATTTCTGTCAGTTGTCAAGAAAGACATCCTGATACTGTGCTGTGAAGAACCTTTGAATTTGTTGGTATGATTCCATTTATTTAAGGGGTATTTTCTGAGCGATTGTTTTGCAAAAAGCCTATTGCAAAGGAGAAGATACGATACGATACATAAATTCCAATACAAAGCTGAACATAATGAAGACTTTACAAATAATATAAACTAATGGGGGTAGAAGTACAGAAAATATTCAGTATCTCCCAAACACTTACTGGCCATCAGCTAAGATTATCTATGGGAGACAGGAAGATGAACAAGATTTCTCCCCTCTAGAAATTTATAGTCTAATCAAGAAAAAAACAGTAACAACAATAAAGTGGTACCAGATAATATTTTTTACTTTTCATGCATTACTTATGGATTTTCATAAGAACCTCTGTGGTACACGCAATCTTTATTCTTGTTTCAAAGATAAACAAAATAGGTGAAATAAAAGAGACGTTAACAGCCCCAAGGCAGAATTGGAAACAGATGGATTCATAATTTGAGTCCAAGTCTTTCACAATAACCTGGCAAAAGAATTGTTATTCCCATTTACAAATAAGAAAACTGAGGTAGAGAGATTAAGCAAATTGCCCAAATTTGGCCGTTAAAAAGTGGTGAAGCGTGACGATAATCCAAAGCAGAAGGAAATAAATATTTTAGCATATCTGAGAAAAGTGCTATGTGAGCACCAAGGAAATGGGCAGTAACTCAAATGGAGGTTGGGCAAGGCAGCCTTCAGAAAGGACTCAGCTTTTGAGTTGAGAGTAAGACACTGAGAGACAGGGCGGGTGGGAAGGCTTCTTCACACTGGGGAGTGCAGATCCAAACCAACCCCGTGTCTTTTGCCAACTATCATCATCAAATCCAACAAGAAAGTTGAACAAAAAAGGAAAGAATTTTAAACAAAGAAAACTTGCTGGCACAATTGGGAACTTTGGAGTATCTGTGCACAGCTTTGTCCACTCCCCGCCTCACCACACACCCGCTTCCCACACCTCCGTGAGTGTGGAGAACTAAGCACTTAGCTCTTAACTTAAATTTGTTTTGCCATTTTTTAAAATCTCAGTTTCTCACCTGTTAAAATGGAGACAAGCCTATTCCCAACGTTGTGGTGAGGATTAGAAATAAATTGTGGCAATTTTTATTATTACTGAATTAAATTGAAAAGGGGTATAGAGGAAATATAAAATACAGTCTCTACTTAGCATTTTGACCTGAAATTAAATGGGAGCTGGTCCTATATATCTGTATATGTTGTTTACATGAAGTAAATAATTTTATAATATTCACATTGTTAGTACTCAAAAAATGTTTAATATGTAAGAAAATGCAAGATAAAAGACACTATATCCATTTAATATCTCTTGAAGGAATCACGAATGCTTTTTAAAAAAATCTTTTTAAGAGGTGCCAAAGAATAAAATACATTGCATTTTTTATGTGCATCTACTAATTATGTGCATTAACTTATTGAGTGACGAGTTTTAACTGTCAATCGGGGACAATTGGAAAAAAGGTTTTACTTATGTGCAGCCTCTCCACATATAACCATAATAGAGTTATAGAAAGCTCTATATCTATATACTCTTATAACATTTAGCCATGATTTGATCAAATATCAGATAAATCCCAGTCGATTTAGACTGGAAGGTGCTATTCTTTGCGGGGGAGGGGAGCTGGGGAGAATCCCTTAAAATAATAATTAGAAAAAACACCTCAATGTCATGACATGGTTTCTCCTGTGACACACAATGAGGAAATAGATCACAGGAAAATGAACAGAGCAAGTTGTTGCTCATCTTCTAGGAAACAGACTCAGATGGGTAAAGTGATTTGCCAAAGGCTGCATAGCAAGTAAGCAGTACCAGGTTTTGAAATTGGTTCTTCAAATTCCAAATCCCATGAGTTTTCCACGGTGTAACTGCATAAATAATCTTTTTCCTTTTCACTTCCAAATAATTTCTCAACTTGCCCATTTCACCCCACTATTCTACTCATTTCTATCTCTACCTATGACAGTTATTTTTCCAAAGCCATTAATTACCTCCTGATTTTCAAATCCAATTACTTTGATACAATCTTTTTTCTTTTTTCTTTTTTTTTGCTCTGCTGTTTAGCATTCTGCCCTGCACTACTCCATCTTCCTTGAAACTGTTTTTCTTTGACCTTGATTGTGAATAAAATGATCCATCCAGTTTTTCAAATCAGAAAACTAGGCAGCATCTCCATCATTAATCACCTTCTCTAACTGTCTCTCTCTCTCAAATATATATATATACACACACCACACTGTTTTTTTGGATCAAATATGTCTTCTAAATACCCTTCTAATCCCCTGTTCTTGATCTCAACTGTCTCTGCCTTTGTTGTTCTTCTGTTGATTGGAATCTGTTGCAATAACCCCCTACATGTCCAATTTGTTTCTAAACCATATATCTTTCTTCCATGCTCATAACCATTCCATTCTTCAATAAATCTCAAAACATGACTCCATGGGAGATTCAAGCAACAGGAGAAAGGTCTGTGCTATAGTTCTGACATTTGACCCTCCAAACCTCATGTTGAAATTTGATCCCCAGTGTTGGAGGTGGGGCCCAATGGGAGGTGCTTGGGTCATGGCGGTGGACCCCTGATGAATGGATTAATGTCCTCCCTGGGGGTAGGAAGCAGTGAATTCTCACTCACAGGAGCTGGTTGTTTAAAAAGAACCTCGCAACTCCCTTCTTTCTCTATTGCTTCCTCTCTTGCCATGTGATCTCTGCACATACCAGCTTACTCTCGCCATCTGCCATGAGTAGAAGCAGCCTGAAGCCCTAACCAGAAGCAGATGCCAGCACCATGCTTCTTGTACAGCCTGCAGGACCATGAGCCAAATAAACCTCTTGTCTTTATAAATTGCCCCATTCCAGGTATTCCTTTATAGCAACAGGAATGGACTAAGATAGAGCGTTATTGTATGGCAGATCTTCAGTGGATCAACAGCCCTTAGAAGAGATCTATAATTACAAAGGCCCCTCTTTGTCCACTGGGATTTTCCACTCCCTTCTTCTCTCCCCTGAGTTTTTTACATTCTGCTAGGAGGCCCAAAGGGAGGTAAGCTGTGAGCATGGAGAGCTACAGGAAGGATGTGAAAGTGAGCTGTGGGCTACAGACACAGCTCAGGATGGCAGAAATAGCACTAGGCTTGAGTCTTATCTCAACCACTTCCTAACCATGTGTCTTTGGACCTGTGCCTAAATTTCTCTGAACTTCAATTTTAAAAAGGGTGATAAATAATAATACCTGCCCCTGAGGGAGTCATGGGGTTTGAAATAAATATTAAATGTAATAAATGTAAGAGGACTTTTTTCTTTACATACATATTACATACAAATTAGTTATTTTATTATTAAGTTATGAATGGAGGGGAACTTGGAGACTGTAGCTCTAGAGAAAGTGAAGAAAATAGTGGCAGTGAAATAAGTGATATGTATAAAGATATAAAGTGAGATGCAGCAGAAAATACTTAATCCAGATGGTTGCAGTCAAATTGAGAAATTACAGCCTAGAGTTTATGAGCATAAGCTTGGACTATACTATGTTGGAGTTCTAGCTCTCTACTTATAAATCAGGTCCTTCAGATGAGTTAGAAATGCTAAAGATAATAATATTCCCTAACCGTTATTAGTATATTGCTAGACACTGTTCTAATGTTTACATGAATTATTTCTGAGTTTCAGTTTCTTCATGTATAAAATGGCAACAGTAATTATTGTACCTTCCTCATAAGATTACTTTGAGAATTAAATGAATTAGCATGATGCTAGGCAGGAAGCTAGAACTCAAAACATAGCAGCCATTGTTGTTATTATTAGTTATGGAAATACTAAGGGTGAAACAAAGTGAATGAGTATACATACTTCTCCCTATTCCTCCTGCTAAGTGTAGGTAAAATCCCTGGACATTATATATAAAACAAACATAAGATACTCAAAGGTGAAGCAGAGATAGCAGACTGGCCCGGGACCTTGAATCAAAGATCTAACATGGCCACAAGTTTCTTGGGTTTTCTTTTTGTCTCATATATCCTGGACATGAAACTGGCAACATGGAAATGCCATTGGGGCCAACAACAAAATTTCCAAGAAAAGCCTGCTGTCTCTAGCTAAAGGATCAGGAAAGGGAACAGTCTAGCAAGACAGAAAACTTTTGGAGAACAATTATCTTCCCCCAACCAAACACCATAGAAAAAACAGCCTTACCCTCATCAGCAAAGGCTGAGTGGGGACCCAAGATTTCCACCCACGTATGTCTGTAACAGGCACTCTTACCCCACCTCCCACCCTGCAGTGTCAGAGACAAGAGAATGGAGGTTGGACTTTCATGTCCATGTAGTGATAATGAGACCCCCTCCCTCACATAGTATTAGTGGAGGCCACATGGGGACCACACTCAACAGTAACAAGGCACTCCTACCTCTCCCCTCTGGGATAGTGTAAGAGGAGGAACTTAGATTTCCACTCCCATATGGCAGTAGCTTGAGGAAGCATTCTCCACCTTTCCCTCCAGAAGCAGTGTCAGGAGAAGCTTGCTAAGGAAAAAGATTGAAGTAAGATACAGAATTTTATGACAAAATACTCAAAAAAGTGTCCAGGTTTCAATAAAAAAGTCACACATTATACAAAAACTCAGGAAAATTTTTAATCTGAACGAGAAAATAATAATTGACGCTGAGATGGTACAGCTGTTGGAATTAGCTGAAAGGAATTCTAATGCAGCCATCACAAAAATGCTTCAGTGAGCAATTATGAACATGCTTGAAACATGGATATAATAGAAAGTCTCAGGAAAGAAACAGAAGATATAAAGCAGAGCCAAATGGAAATTAAAGAACTAAAAAATGTGATAGCCAAACTAAAGACTCAACAGACAAGCTCAAGAGAAGAATGGAGAGGATAAAGGAAAGAATCAATGAACTTGAAGACAGGACAATAGAAATGACCCAATCTGAACAACAAAAAGAAAATAACAAGGGAAAAATGAATAGAACCTCAGAGACCTGTGGGACTATAAAAAAAGATCTAAAGTTCTAACATTTGTCATCAGACACAAGGAGAGGAGGAAGATGGTAGGGATAAAAATGTATTCAAATAAATAATGGCTGAAAATTTCTCAGATTTTGGAAAAGACATAAACTTACAGATTCAAGAAGCTGAGCACACTCCAAACAAGCAAATTCAAAGAAATTCACATCAAGACACCTCATACTCAAACTTCTGAAAACTAAAGACAAGGGAAGAGTGTTGAAAGCACTCGGAAAGAAATGACACTTTACCTACAGGGGAAAAACAATTCCAATAACAACAGATTTTTCATCAGAAACCATGGAGGCAGAGGGAAGACAGCACTATATTTTTTCAAGTGCTGAGATAAAAGAATTGTCATCCCAGAATTTTGTATCTATTGAAAATATACTTTGAAATGAGGAAGAAACAAAACTTTTTGAGACAAAGGAAAACTAAGAGGATTTGTCACCACAGACCTATTTTAAATGAATGGCTAAAGGAAGTTCTTGAAACAGAAAGAGAAAGATTTTTACAAAAGAATCTTCAAATATATGGAAGGAAGAAGAGAGCAACAGAAAGATCTAAAAATATGAGTCAATTCGATAGCCTTGCCTCCCTTGAGTTTTCCAAATTATGTTTGATGATTGAAGCAAAAATTATGACATTGTTTTATGTGTTTTCCTACACAACTGGGCACTTCAAATGTAGGAATTACTAGATATTTGAAGCCAATATACATACCTATGGATCAAATCTAGTAAAGAGACTCAGAAACTGAGTAAAGAATTCTATCCACTACCAACAGGAAGCAGTAAAAGTAAACAGTGACTGGATGACAAATACTAGAGGAACCATAACGAAAATCTAAAAGAGAACACAAAAAAACGGCAGATAAACATGGAATTCGAATATGTCAATAACCACAGGAAGGCAGGAAAACATTAAACACGAGAAATGAAAAATAAAGAGTGGAACATATGACAGGTAAGAAGCGAGAGAGGATCAAACATAAAATGGTCAGACTAACCGACTTGTCGATATTATCATTACGATCTAGGTGTACTAAGGTCTACGATTCATATATAACATTTAAAATGAAAAATTAAGATGGAGAGCGATTAGTGTTTCAGTAAGGAGGTGGAGAGGTGAGGGAGAACAAAGGTAGTCAAGACTTTGATGTCATATCGTGATTAGTGGTGGTACCAATAGTTCACGTGATAAAATGTAACACAACAAATTGTAGCATGTCAATTAGCTTTGATATTGTAGTATAACTATGTAAAATGCCAACCAGTAGGAGAAAGTGGGTGAACAAAACAAGAGACCTCTCTGTACTATCTTTGCAACTTACTGTGAAACTGTAATTATTTCAAAATTAAAAAGTTTGTTTACTTGCTTGCTTTTAAAGTAAGTGCAGAAAATAGCAGCAAGTGAGGGAGTTTGTTTTAGTATCCTGGCTCAAAATCCAGAGATAAGTAAGGACTGGAAGTCAAACTTTGAACACATGATTTCCTCTAGATTTAATCTGAGTTTATTTTTAAGAACTTGCATGGAGAATGGGGCATTCAGTGCCCTCTGTTGGCTAATATGCATTTGAGGTTGCTTGTACCAAAAAAACAAAAATTTGTCAGAGGCCAGAAGGCTGCCTCAAAATTGAGCTGGATTAAACCTCAGAACAGCATCACTCACAAAGATTTACCCACCAGCCAAATGTGCCATCATAACTATTCAATGCTGGGGTGGGGGAGAGGGTGAAAAGGGGGATTAAGAATGTGACACATTTTTTTCATACAAGAAATGTTCCATTTTCTCGTGAGTGAGCCTGTTCTCATGCTCTGCCAACAACAATATTCAGTTTTGAGATCCAGTTTTGGATAAAACCGTCAGCACTTTACAAAGCTAGTTTTTCCTTTGCAAGAACATGAAAATTCGATTACCTTCTGAGAATAAAACAAGAATGGGCTCAGCTCTGTGGCTGAAATTGTTTGGGAACATCCATGAGTAATCACATAATCTTGTGTGGTAATTGGGCATGCCTAAATTGCATTCAGATCTAATCAATTATACTGTCTTTTGCCTGAAGAAAGAATGCTAATGAAAAGCCTGTATAATGAAAAGAAAGTCCGTGCAGCATGGATTCGTCAACGTTTGCCCAGAACTGTGCGAGAGATAGAGACACTGGTTCTCACTCGATCCGGCCTGTCCCCGACCCTGTGCCCTCTGGGTCTGTAATACACTACCTGTCTTCTCGCTTTTCAGCCGGGACAGATGGCTCCCTCCTCTGTTCTTATGTGTCTTTCCCCCAATAAACTCAGTACCTCTAGGAGAGACCTCAAGCTGCTTCTATTCATGCCAACCCACATACAGGTGAAGTGGGCTTTTCTTTCTGTTTTAGGGTAAAAGCTAGGTTTCTATTAAAAAAAAAAAGGCCAAAAATTACAATGGCTTTAATAAAAGAGAAGGAAACAGTCCAGTGGTGAGTGGTGCAGTTGGAGGAGATGCGCTGCTCCAAGGACCCAGGTTTCTTCCTTCTTACAGCTCTGCCATCCTCGGGTGTTGTTCTCTTCATAGGGTGAATCTGGGTCTTGTCAAGCTGGAGTTAACAGCCTATGGGAAAGGAAAGACAGACGAAGGAACACATGCCCAATGTTCCAAGTCCATATTCAACCCCCAAATGGTAAAACAACTGCTCATGTCCTAAATACATGGATTTACCTAGCTATAAAGAAATCTATAAAATGCAGTCTCTAGCTCTCTAGCTGGGCTATATGTGCAGCTTAAACTGAGGGTAGAGTGAGTGTGTGTGCGTGTGTGTGTGTGGTGTATTTTGTTGTGTGTGTTGGGGTTTCTGTTCCCAAAAGAAAAAAAGAGACAGGTTCTGGGAAGACAGCAGTCTCGCCACATTTTTTAATATCACTACCATTCTCCTAGATATCAAGAGTCCCAGATTCCAAGTCAGGGGATTATCTGTGTCCTGGGATGTTCAAAAAGTTAGCCATAAAAGTAAGTCAGGAAGGATAGAACAGAGTCTTAGGACATAGGTGGTATGTCAACCAGTGCGCCAACCAGCAATGCTCTGGATATTATTGTAGTATTTGAAGGACATTAATGGAAAGGACAACCAATCTAGCGGGTGAAGGATGGAGGAAGCTCCCTCCAGTATATGCTTTTTTGTCATTTATTCCAAGTCCTCCCATTCCCCTGAGGTCTTATTTTCTAAAGGTCTTGTTTTTCTCTTTATTTTTCAGCTCTGGCCTTCCCTTCATGAGGTCATGAAGGCAGACTGCAAAATTGAATAGAGGAAGGGAGGCCCAGAGGGGCAGAAGAAAATTACAGCACAAGCACAAAATTAACAGCAAAATTAGAAGCATGTTCTTCATTCATTTTTTATGCTCTCAGAACCTAGAACAGTGCCTGACATGTAGTAAGTCTTAATAAATGTTTCTTGAACTGAATTATATGTCTTGAGAGCAAAGGTAATTCTGAATTTATCTTCTCAGTACCAAACACGAGATTTTACTTCACCTTTTGATCACTAACCATGGCAGTGGGATCCTGCCAGGTATTTAGTAACAAAGCTTTTACTCCGGAAACCTCAAGTACAAATCAACCAGACACTGAAATAACACAGATCAGGACTCAGCTTGCTTCTATGCTCTAAACAAAAGATAAGCTGTTCCCTTTTACACAAATAAACCCCATTAAATTTACTATGTTGTTGTATCAACAACTAATAACATGTTGATGGCCAAAAAGAAACATGTAATTCTTATTTATTTCATCTATCCACTTCGCACAGATTTCTGTTAAAGTTAAATAGATCTCTTTTATCCTCCAATTTATTTCTTACAGACTTCTCAAAATGTATGCCCATTTGTACTTTAAGGGCATTTGGTGAGTTTTTTTTCACATTAACTTAATCATTTTCATCTCTTAAAGGCCTTCATCCTTTTAATTAATTAGAGACACCCTCCCTGGGTATACATGGCCTTAATCAGTTCAAGACTGATCAAATTTCCTCTTTCATCTCACAAAATGATTACATTTTCTAACTAATGAGAACTTTCAAAGAAACCCTTACATAGTTTTTCTGGACATGTAATACACAGTACAAAATAATGCATCATCATAAATCAGAGCCAACTTTGTTTTTGCACTTTACATTTTACAAATCCCTCTTCACCTTCATTACCTCACAAATTTTTACAACCTCATGACGTAGTTATTTTTATTTTCAGAATTTTATAGATGAGGAAATTAGAGCTCAGAAGCTGGCCTAAGGTGATACAATCAAGATCCAAACTCAGGTCCTCTGAATCCAGATATTTTCCCTACACCCTAAAATTTCCCCCTTTTGTGCTTTGTTTATAAAACTTCAATATTTGTCACTAAAAGTCAAGGTTGATCATGGACATCCTCCCGTAAGCTGATGTCAACCATGGAAATACGAAGAACAAAAGGAGTGTTTCAAAGTCAGTCCCAAGACATGTGAGAATGTAAAATCCTTGGAGCGTCATCAGCACAAAGGATAATAATCTTTGTATGGAATGACATGTAATGGGAAGTAGCATTAGTGAGAAGACCTGAGTTTGGTCTACTCCAGAGCTTCCCAGAGTCTGCTGCCAGATAAACAATGAAGCCACATTTGTTTTTATTTCAAATGTCTGATTCCAGAGATTTGCACCATTACTATACTATTCTGTCTCCCTAATTATATTTACAGCCTTCAAAAATATGCTAACATGATAGTAGGTAGAGGTGATCTTCCAACAATTAAAATTAAGAAAGGATAGTAATAGGTTAAGATTTAATGGAGATTATATAAGAATAGAATCCAAACCTTTCATTCCTAGCATTGCAATTTGTTTCTCTCTGTAATTCACAGTGGTAGACAGGAGGAAGTTACATGGCTAAAATTTTTAAAGATTTAAAAGACTCTTCTGCTAAGATAGTTGTGAGTTTTATATACTTGCCACTTTAGAGGAATAATTTGATCCCTGTCAGACATAGTTATAGAGGGAGATCTGGAAGGGGGAAATGGTGAACTATCATAGAGAAGGGCCTTTTCTATTCTAGGAAGATTTATTCCTATTGGGTGGCCCTTTGTCCAGCAGTGAGCTCTTCCTTAGGAATCACTGGAGTAGATACCTTTTCTCCCAATCCATTGCTCCTTTTGTTTATTAATTTATCAGATATTTTTTGAGCATCTCCAGTATGCCATACAGTGTGTTAAATGATGGGGATACAATGATGAATAAAACATGGCCCCTGACCTCAAGGATTTTTGGTTCCTGGGGAAGTGGGTGGTAAAGCGTAGGTGTGATACTGGTCCCCAAGAGAGTGGGAGATGCCACTTGACATAGAATTGAGCAGGCAATTTCAATACATTGTGACAATGGGCAGGGTCCTGCTCACAGCATCCATGAGGAGAGACCCACCCCGGCTTTGAGAATTAGGAAGGACTTCCTAAAGGAGTAGCATTCTCCATGGGTCCTGAACTAGGAATCAGGAAACTTAACACAGATTGGATATATTAAATATATTTCCAGAGAGCAGTGGGTTTAAGGGAAGATTAGGAAGCTCAAGGCCAGAGCGCTTCACTTTCACAGGTTCCTTCCAAGGCTCTGGGCAGGGTGGGGAAGGAGTGGGGGCTAGGAATGGGTTCCCATGGTTATACATTTTTCTAAAATTTGCAAAAGTGAGATCATGGCTCCAACAGATTGAGAATCCTGCCCCTTTCCACACTGACTTCCTGTCTGTCACCTGTCCTCTTTAGTCAGGTAATGTTGGAGGAACCACAGGCACTTCGGAGGTCCAGCTTAGGAGCAGCTGAGATGGGGATACCCTTAGTTCACATTAGGTGGGATAAATTTCTTTATTTATAGCTTCTGTAGCATGTATCTCTTCTACTCCCCACATACTTCCATGCCAAAAAACACATTTTCTAGCCATATGACCTTGGGCCCTCTCATCTGCATGTTCCCCCTCCCCAAAACTCTTCTAAACAAATTCTGCTACAGGAAAGACAGAACTATTTTTCTATTCTTTCTATAAAATAATATTGCACAATTATTGTCTCATGAAGAGGCAATTAAAGAATATGCAGTCAAAAATGTAGAAAAAAATTATGATGGAGGGTGTGTTCAGAATATAATTAATAAAAACAGTATGCTTTTGAAATTTTATGATACTTATGGTATTTGTCAGTTATTTTTTAAACTTGCAATTTGTTGTGACGTTTTCCCTCATTCTAAATAGGTATTTGCAACTGTACCTAATTTTGTACTTGTAATATTCTATTTTTTGTCTTAAAGAGGCCACTGCAAATTGTATAAGCTTCAAGACCCATACAATCGGGATCTGCTCCTGCCGGAAACTTAAGTTCCCTGCATATTATCCATCGGGCTTGTTAGAATAGGGCAGTGTGTAGCCAGGAGTTACAATGGCCACCAGCACAGAAGATAAAGATGTGTCCAATGGGTCATTGATCCTAGTGAAAGATGGCCTGGGTTTGGATCTTTAGTGTGTCATCTTTTCTATTTCTCTTTCTCTCTGATCTGAAGAGGAAACCAACCATGTATCTTTAGGGATTCTGGGACTATAGCCCAAAGTGGCCAGCTCCAAGCCCTAAATTCCTTGGAAGTCACAGTCTCTTATGAAAGAACTCTGGGAAGACTCTGAGACCCTCCAACATCATTGAGTAATTATATTTTTTTCTCTCTTTCTTATGAGAAAAATTAAGGTTCATAGGCATTGTTCAAGCCATTGTTCTTGAGTAATTATAATAGGAGTGATAATTTTTATATTAAATCTTATTTTCTCTTTTGCCTTGATCCATCCTCCAACAGCCATCTACTTGAGGGAAGGTTAGGACTTGCTGGAGGAGGCATACAAAAGATAAACACTGAATTAAAATTCAGTTTCAGACATTCAAAAATAGGATTGTGCAGCAAGACTGGAAAGACTTAGGAGAAGACTTCCAAAATTTCCTTTAGATTGCACTTTAGCCTATCAAAGCCCAAGCCTAAAGGCATAGAGTTTTCCCAGCCTGATTGCCCTCTCAGACTTTGCCAGGCAGTTGGAAGTGAGACGAAGGAAAATATAACTTTGGGAAAAACTTTCCCTTTCATCCTAGAGGAGTGATAGGAAGGAAGAAAGAGGGTAGGGGTCCAATGGCATCCACACACATCCTGTGGATGGAGGATGAAGGAGGGCAGTGCTGCAAACACAACACTGAGGGCAGAGGTGCCTGTCCCCAGCCTTGGCTGCAGCCCCATCAAAGCAAACTGTGTGATGCAGGATAGGGAGGTAGAGAGAGGCCTTGAAGGCCAGTGTTTCTAGGCCATCTGTGGCTTTCTTTGGAGGAACTTTGGCAGGACAGTAGATGAGAGCTTTGATTAAAGGGTCTGCTATGGTAGGAGGGTGGCTGATAGTCACAGTGAATCATCTGATAAATATGGCACTGCAGGAGCCATGGAGAGGCCAAGATAGCCTTACAGCTCCACCTGGGTTCTGACCAGAAACATATCAGACCAGAAGTTCCTCCAGTCTCAAATGCCAGCAGGATAAGGAATGCTCCACGGACAAGGGACATCACCTCAGAGACCCGAGGCGAAGAGACCCCGAGGCACGAGGTGTCCCCTGTTCCTACTATTACAAGTATGCTTGCACAGGCGAGGGAGAGGCTACTTAATATCGCAGAAAGGCTGAATATCACCTGAAAGAACTGCTTAAACTTATTGAAATCATTGAATCAGTCTAGGCTTAAACCACATTATACATTTAGCTAATTGTGTTTCCCATTCACCAATGAGTAGGTGCTCAGGAAAAGGCCAGATTAGTAACAGAGAAAATAAGGGTATGTTTCCTCTGTGCATCCAACTTGGGGTATAATTGACTTTGCAACCCTAAAACACAAGTGACTCCAAGATTTTGTGAACATGTAGAAAAAACCTTTGCTACCTTGCTCATACCCTGTCAACCTATGCTGGAGGTCACAGGCAGACAGTTTCCAGGCATATGGGTATCTTCCTGTGTCTGTTTGCTTGATGGCATTCAAACAGCCATGAAAGCATGTTCAGTGTGAGTAGAGCAGGGCAGGCCAGAGCTGGGGCCCCAGGAGCAACCTCAAGCCAGTGAGGAACTAGCGTTGGTGGATAATACCCCAGCTTTCTCTCCCCTCAGGGGGACAACTCTGAGTTATGTTCTGTGGCTGCTGCGAAAATACAGCCCTCAGATCTCTACTCTTTCCTCTCCTTGGCTGTGACAGTCCCCAGATAGCTGCTCTGCTGTGTGGAGTCCATGCCTGCAGGTCAGACAGACATGCCATAAGTTCTGGTTAGCAGTGCTGACTGAGGCTCTGTGGGCTGGAAAGGCAAATCCATACCCAGAATATATACCTGTCCCTGTAAGGGCAAATCCCTGGCCTTTTCAGAAGGGGGAGCCCAATGTAATTGTCTTGACACTAAGATGGTCTCCCGGAGCAAGAGGGTTAGATCAGGGGCTCAGTGTTGCTCGCATGTCCCAGGAGGTTGTACATGCAGAGGCATGTGGACAAAGTGCCAGTTCTGGAGCGGCTCATAACAAAGGCTGGCTGACGTCAACTAGCTGAGTCATTTTGTCTGCTTGGTTGCTCTGCATGTTTTCCACGATGGATGCTTCCTGGCAGATGTCAATATGTAAAACAAAGTCTTTACATTGCATGTCCACTATATGCATCCATCCATATCCCTCCACCCCAGACCTCCTTGTCCCCAGTCTTCTGGTCCTTTTCACTCCCAGCCCCCACCAAATATCAAGGCCATTGGCCACTGACTAAGAATCTGCATGTGTGTTCTTGCCTCCGGCCCCTTCTGCCTCCACACAAAGTGGATGGCCGGATGCATTTCCCACAACCCCATCACCGAAGAGATTGTCCCTGTCTCCACTGTCTTTCAAGGCCACCTGTGAATGTGGCTGTAACACAACAGCCGTGCATTTCTTCTTGCACCTGTGTACCAAGCTGCCATAAACTAAGCTCAGCCTTTTTCTTCCTCTGGCAGCTGGTTTTATGGAACATCCCTGACCCAATATGGCCATAGGTGTGAGCTGGTCCAATTGAGGTGGTGACAGGCATCTGGGCCACCTGCTAAGCAGCTACTCAAGCTAACTGATCCTACTCAGGCTCTGTCCTGAGTGTACCACTTCCATCTTCCAATGGGCTACTGCTGTGTCCATCTGACTTTGTGACTTGGAAAGTCCAACAAAACTCAACTCATAATGGACAGTTTCAGTGCCATGGTCACTTGATGCTCCATACTCAAGTGTTCTATCTTTACCAGGGCAATATTCCAGATGGTATTTCTCAAAAGGCATAAAAGGCATCTGCTGCAGATGGCATGGCCTTACTCCAAGATCCTCTCCCTGAAGCTGACATAAGCTCCATCCTAGGTCTTTTCCCACAGGCACCTCCAACACCATTGGGTCTGCTTAAACACATGGCTGGAGCAGTAGGGCTGCTTGCACTGCAGTTTGGGCCTGCTGCAGAGCCCCTTCCTGCTCCAGACCTGACCCAAAGCTGGCAGCCTCAGTAAGCAGGCTGGAGAAACATTCCTAGGTATGGAATACTCCAGATTTCAAAAAGGTCTGATAGGTGCACTGCTGCCTTTTTTGTGGTAGAGGATTGATTTGCATTTAACTTTAAATGTCATATCCCTTCCCCCTGCACACCTAAACACTCTACTAAAGTGACAGTTTTCCTGAATCTTCATAAGGTTTATCATTCATTCTCTGTAGCTCATGTGTCTGACAAGGCCTTGAGCAAATTAACCACTTTTGCTTGTCCTGTGTGAACAGCAAGAGGTCATCAATATAGTATATCACTGGTAGTCTATGGGATGTTCACGTTGCACAGACCTCTTATGAATATATCATGACACAGAACAGAAAAGTTAACATAGCTCTGAGGCAAAACCCTGCAACTTCAGCCATATGATCCAACAGACCTTATGAATATTGTTGTCTGTTCTACATGAATGCAAAGTCTTCCTAATCCTCTTTTCTAACTGGAATGGAAAAAAGCACATATGTCAAATCAATGGCTACATACCATGGATTTAAAGGCTTATTAATCTTCTCCAGCTATAATACATGTCTGGACAGCAGCTGCAATTGGAGCTACTACTTGGTTACGCCTTCAGTGAATTGGTTATGCCAATGAAGTCACTCATTCTCCAAGATCCATCTGGTTTCTGAGGGAGCCAGACTAACATGTTAAAGGGAGGACATGATGATTACCACCACCCCTGCATCTGGTAGGTCTTTAATGGTGGCACTAACTTCAGCCATGCCCCAGGGGATGTAATATTGCTTTTGATTTACTAACATGGCAAGGGTCGGGGGCAGTTTCAAAGGTATCTACTTATTCTCCCTCACTGTAATAGCTCTTACCCTACAAGCTAATGACCCAATGTAGCAGTTATTCCAACTGCCAAGTATATCAATTTTAATTATACACTGTAGGACTGGGGAAATGACCAGTGGGTTGGTCCCTGAAACTGCTATGTCCAGTGGGAGCCATATTTTAGCCAGGATTCATTGGCTGGCTCTCATAAGCCCCCTCTCTAACAGAAGGGCCGTGATGTGCTTTAGGTCTCTAGCTACCAATGTCAACTCAGACTCTATGTATAATAGTTCTCAAAAAATAAGGGTATCTCCATTTCCCTAATGTACATTCACCTAAATAATAGCCACAAGTCCCTCTGGAGGAAGACTCAAAGAACCATCACAATTTATGTTTGCTGTGGTATCACAGGGCACTGCCTCCTGAGGAGCTGGCCTCCTCGTCAGTTAATGAGCTTCTGATCTGAAAATTGGCTCAGCTGTGGGATCATGACTTTTTATTGGGTGACCACCCTCAGTCAGTCTCCTGCTTGCTCTTTCTTTCTTTCTTTTTCTTTTTGGTTGTAGATGTTTAGCAACATCTTTGGTTGGCTGTCCATCTATCTTGCCCCTGGGGATGCCAAGCTCTTTTAAACATCTCCACAACTCCTTCTGTGTCAACCTTCCTGCCTGTCATTATGGTAATTGTGGCTGCCTGGCTTCTGGTGGTTGAGTGCTGCCACCTGGCCCTTATTATTTGGGGACAACATCATTCCCATGGCTATAAAAGCTCTGTGACTGACTCTCCTACCATCAGCCCCGGCCTGCAGAGGGTGGCCACCACTGAACTTCTCAGTGGTGCTGGTGGCCCTCTCATTTGTGTGTTTCTGATGGCCTTGGTGTGTCCTTTGGACCCTCCCATGAAGCATATTCCTTCGGTGGATCTTCCAGCCTCACAAAATATATCCATGCCAGGATTCTCACTTTCCTCAGTCTCTTTGTTCCTTCCTCTACTCTACCAGGGCAACTCAGGAACTTCTACTTCACTCAACATTGGTTATCACTTTTTCTAGGCTTCTAAGAGCTACCCTGGCAGCAAGATTGTCTCATTCTCTGGAGTCCCTTCTGGAATGTTAAATCTCAAGTCCCAAGAAAGTCCCCCCAGATTAATGAATTATTTTTTGTTCAGTGTTACACTCCAGCCCTTTTGATCAAGTACTCTCAAAATTCAATCCCAGTGGTACTGGATTTGCTCCTGCTGGTACACACTAGCCAATTCATGAAAATTCTTGGGTAGAGAATTTCTGTCCATCCTTATCAGGCTCAACATGTTCCCAATTGAGTTACACTGGGATTTAACCCTAGTTATCTGCCTGACAGCCAGCATAAAAAATAGGGACAGCTCCTGGGGGGTGGGGACACTTGTTGCATTGCAGGGAAGAGGCCTCTGTGGCAGCTTCCAGTGCAGTGGAAATGCTAGCTCCTCCTAGGGAAGAAGAAACCACCTCTGCAGGCTCTGAGGGTGTACAGGAGTCTGCAGAACCCATGTCCTTAGGAACATTCATCCAGATGTCCCTATCCCATGTTTCAGGGTCCAAAAGCTCTCCCAATCAGAGTCCTAACTTTAAAATAACAGACCTGTCTTGACTTAGCATACAGATGTCCTCTGAGCTCTGTAACTCTGAGTCTGCTGTTCAGCTATGTCTGCTTTCCACTGCAGAAGATGAGAGCTTCTTTGTAAACTACCAAAGTGGCCACCTGGCTCTCACATTTAGCCTTTAACTACTTGCCAATAACCTTCTCTTTCTCATCATCCCTCCTCAGGGTATCAATACAGCTTAGCAATAACCAGCCAACTCTGCTGTCTTTGCGTGCATTTTCCCCTAGATCTTTCAAATACCTGAATTGCTGCACTTAACGGTGGTGATCTCTTTCACTAGGACATTTTCCTGTGTCACCATTGGTGAAATCATTAGCCAATGAGCTGCCTCTTTGTACTAGGGGCTATCCATGCCCCATCTATAACTCGGGATGACATCCTCTTTGCCTGGTGAGCAGTGAGCATGACAATCCCAAAGCCCCATTTTACTGTCTGTTTTCTTGGACAACACTTAGAACCACTGTGTTCATTTAGGTCCTTCAGAAAGCAGACGCCAATACAGGATTAAACTTGTAAGAGATTTTTTTGGGGAAATTCCCCTGAGGAAAAAAGATACATTCACACTGAAGTCAAAATTCACATACTTTAGCTCCCAACTAGTGAGTAAGAGCAGCCAGGATACGAATACAAGCCCATTTCTGAGAAATATGGATCTCCTCTGATAGATGGCCCCAGACTCTTTATTGGCTGGACTGAAATTTTCTTAGAACTGAACTGTAGTCTGAGAACCATCCTACGTGACCCTCCTTCCTTCTCACTGCCCTTCACAGTGGTGACACCTCCACTGTGGTCTAATGCTGCGGTCTCCAACCCCCAGGCCACAAACCCGTACTGGTCCATGTCCTGTTAGGGACCAGGCCACAGAGCTCCGCCACCCCCCCACCCATCCATGGAAAAATTGTCTTCCATGAAACTTAGGAAACGGGGTGGGGGGTGGGTGCCCACAGCAGGAGGTGAGCAGTGGGTGGGTGAGCAAGTGAAGCTTCATCTATATTTACAGCCACTCCCCATCACTCGCATCACCATCGCTGGCATCACCGCCTGAGCTCTGCTTACCCTTCAACCCCTGTGGAAAAATTGTCTTCCATGAAACCAGTCCCTGCTGGCAAAAACGTTGGGGACCACTGGTCTAATGGCTCTGCCCACCTCCTCTAGATACCCCCTCTTTTTTTCTCACAGGCATTTTGCCCACTAAATCTCTTGCACATCTAATACTATCTTGAAACCTGCTTCTTGAAGGACCAAACTAACATACAGTCCCTCAGAGACCCCCAGTAGGTCTGAGTTCCAGTTGCCCTAATGGTAACTTGATTATTAGCACACCTTTTTTTGGCTTTTCTATCATCACTGCTTAACTACCCAACTCTCTTACGTATTTCCTAGGATCTCCTTTCAAATAAACTACGAGCACCCAAATGCTTGTCTCAGAGGCAGCTTTAGCGGGAACCCAAACTAAGACAATTCCTCTCTTAAAAGACTGCTACGTAAAGAGAACAGGTAATTTCTGCAAATGTTTATTTGTTAAAATCCTTCTTATTTTAGAGATTATCTTTGATCTTTCTTTGTGCTTCTTTTAGAGTTACAGTAAATTATCATTGGATGTCATTTAAGGCGACCTCTTCTGCCCTCTAGAAAGTTCAAGCAGGGGTCAGAACTCCTCTGCTCTTTAAAACCATTTCCTGGCCACACCAAATGTCTTGCCTGCAAACCATTCTGAGCCCCTCTGAAGGCCAAGGGAACTAAGTCTGCTCAGCCATCCAGACCATTTTGACTTCCAGAGAAATTCTACTTTTGGTAAAGGGAAGAGTTAGCCTATATCTCATGAGATCATGATACTCTTACTGTATTGTGAATAAAGGAATCTAAGGAAGAGGTAGCTTGGAGGTGTGGGGGATAAATGGCTTTTGTTTTTCACAAGCCCAATTAAGCTTCATATTCATCCTCAAAATTCTTGAAATCCTTCATTTTAATATGTCATTTCTTTTTTAATATGAAATGATATCCTCAAAATAACCAATTAAAATTGACATGGCATAAAATACATCTTGTCTTCCTAAAACTTCATGTTTTTACCTCAAACACTGCTACATACCCCAGCTTGAGAATTGTGGCTTTATGTTGGAAAGATCTCCCCCAAAACCTTCCCTTTGGGATCCAAAGAGAATGTGAATTCTTGATAGTAGATACATGAATGCACATATGAATATAAATGTATGCAGGATATAAACTCTGCTTTGTTCAAGGCAGTTCCCAAAGATATACATGTAAAAGCAAAATAATGAAAAAAAGATAAAAAGGGAATAATAAAACTAGCAGTGAAGTGAGTCCATGAAATGTATGTCTCCAAGTCTTATGCACTGGCTTGAACAGCAATGGAAAGAGAGAGAATTTAATCAAACCCAGGGCAACACAAAATGTGAAGGGATCATATAGGCAAGATTCCTAATAACTACAGCCTAGAGAACAGTACATCTGTGAACAAAAAAGCAGTCACAAAAACTTCTAAAACCTTTCTACAGTTAAAATAGCAAATCAACAAGAAAAAAATCAAACAACCCCATTAAAAAATGGGCAAAGGACATGAACAGAAACTTTTCAAAAGAAGACAGAATAATGACCAACAAACATACAAAAAATTGCTCAACTTCTCTAATCATCAGGGAAATGCAACTCAAAACCACAATGAGGTATCACATAACTTCAGTGAGATTGGCTCATATCAAAAAGTCCCAAAACAACAAATGTTGGCGGGGATGCAGACAGATAAGAACACTCATACACTGCTGGTGGGACTGCAAATTAGTACAACCTCTATGGAAAGTAATATGGAGATACCTCAAAGAACTAAAAGTAGAACTACCATTTGATCCAGCAATCCCACTACTGGGTATTTACCCAAAGGAAAAAAAGACATTTTATAATAAAGACATCAGCACACGAATGTTTATAGCAGCACAATTCACAATTGCAAAGATGTAGTAATAACCCAGGTGCCCATCAATACACGAGTGGATTAATAAAATGTGGTACATGTATACCATGGAATATTACTCAGCAATAAAAAACAATGGTGAATTAACACATCTGGTATTATCCTGGATGGAGCTAGAGCCCATTCTTTGAAGCAAAGTGTCACAAGAATGGAAAAACAAGCATCACTGGTACTCACCATCAAATTGGTACTAACTGATCAACACTTACATCACACAGGGCAATAACATTCATCAGGGGGCGGGCAGGTGGGAGCGGAGTGAAGGGGATGGGAAAACTCTCACTGAATGGATGTGGGGCACACAGTTTGGGGGATGTCCACAATTGTAGCTCTGACATGGGCAGTGCATGGGCAATATGTATAGCCATAGTATTGTACCCCCATAATATTCCGAAATAAAAAAAATTTTAAAAAATAAAAAAATAAAAATGTACCCCTTCTGAAAAAAATAAATAAATAAAATAGCAAATCCCATTTGATAAAATGCTTTAATGTTAAATAAATACAGAGGACTCTGAAAGTCCTTATTAGTCAGCCAGTCTCTCTAGTGAAGTTGCAATTAAAATACTACTTTCTGCTACTGTCCTTAGAAGAAACATTTGAACCTGGTTGAACCAATTAATCATCTGTTTCTTTTTGTTCTTTTTTATTTATTTATTATTTTTTAAAAAATTATTTATCTGTTTCTTTATTGGTGCCAGATGAAAGATGGGTCCATGATTGCAATAAGAATTACCCAGTTTGGGATCTTGAAAATATCACATTTGGCTGCTCTACCTGCTCCCCTACCCATTCGGATGACTGGTGGGAGTGGCTGCTTCTTGGCAGTAGAAGAGCAGTGCCAGTGTTACACGGAACTGGCACCTGTACAGGGATGCTGAGCTCACAGTGGTGCCAACTTTACATGCCCCACTACCCTTGTCCCTAATTACACTCCGCCTTTAGCTACTCATTTATAATAAAGTGTCCTGAAACACTGAAGCATAACAAATTTCGGGAGAGATTCTGGCAGGAGTGCAGATTGGCTCTCTGTGGTATATACAATACCCTGGGGGTAGCAGGTGAGGCTGTTAGAAGGATGAAAAATCCAGCAGTGTCTCTGTCAGTCTTTCTGTCAGGAAAAGACAGTAGCTGCTCAAGGCAAAACACATTAATCATTTACAGAAGTACTCAAATGAAGTCTTCCCATCTCAGAAAATGGCACCAGAACCTACCCAGTTGCTTAGGTTGAAAACCTAGGAGTCATGATTCTTTTTTATTTATTTTTTCTCTGTCATATACCACATCCAAACCACTAGCATGCCCTGTCTTCCATATCTCTGAAATCATCCTGAACCCACACACTTCTCTTTGTCTCTGCAAGATCTCACCTTTGTCCAAGCACCATCATTTCTTACCAAGCTCCTGGAACTACCACCTTATTGGTTACTGGGATTCTTTCTTGCTCCCTTATAATACATCTCCCTTGTGGAAGCTGATTATCTTTTTAAAAATGTAAATTGGATCAAGTCACGCCTCTGCTTAAGACCCTAATGTCCTTCAAGTATCCATAGTTCTCACCATGGCTAACAGTGCCCTACATAATCTCACCTCTGCCCTCTGTGCTGACCTCATCTTCTACCCCCATTCTTGCCACACAGTTTTTTTCCCCCTCTAAGTTTGTTCCTGCCTCAGGGCCTTTGCACTTCCTATTGCCTCTGCCCAGATCTTCTCCTTTAGTACGTTACTCAAATAATGCTTCCTCATCCTAGACTTTATTGACAAATGTTTATAAATTACCTTTTTCCACATCCTATGCTCGTCCAGAGTAGTTTTCTATCATATTAGGCTCTTTTATTATCTTTATAACACTGCTAACTGAAATCATCTTACTTATTTGCATTTATTTTCTGTCTTCCCTCACCTAGAAAGTGGACTCCAAGAGGCCTGCATCAGTGCTTGTTACATAGTAGGTACCCAAAACACATCTATTGAATGGGTGTATGAATGAATGAATGAATCAACCAATCAATCAATTGGAACAAAGTTTTAAATCCTCTGATAAAAAGAAAACCTGTCACCTTTAATTCAGTAAGTCTAACATGGTGATTGGGGTGAAATTTCTGGGACAAGTCCTCTAGGCTTAAAAATTTCAGTGAGAGATGAAATCATTCAGATAATTTGAAGAAAAGAGTGAAATTGTGGTCAGACTTCCATAATAGGATAGAACCTTTCATGGACCAAGAGGAACATGCTTATGTACTTCCAGGATCAGGGTCTGGGATGGGAAAAGAATATAAATTAGTCCCCCCCTCCCCTTTACCCTCACTCTAATCTGACTACATGGAAGAGGAGACGTGAGTGGATTCCCCAGAAAACAGACTCTAAGACGGAGTTAGATCTAGACGGCTGGTCTGAATGTTTGTGTCCACCAAAAATTCCTGTGTTGAAACCTAATCACCAATGTAGGCTTAGGAGGTGGGGTCTTTGTGGGATGATCAGGGCATGAGGGCAGAGCTCTCATGAATGGGATTCATGTCCTTATAAAAGTGGCCCCAGAGAGCTGCCTTGCCTCTTCTACCATTGAGGACGCAGCTAGAAGGCACCATCTATGAACCAGAGAGCAGGCCTCACCAGACATCAAATCTGCCAGCACATTCATTGTGGACTTCCCAGCCTCCAGACCGTGACAAATAAGTTTCTGTTGTTTATAAGCTACTCAGTCTAAGGTATTTTGTTATAGCAGCCGGAACAGAATAGGACAAGCATGCAGAAAGTTTATTAAGGAGTATTATTGGGACCAATACTTATGGAAGGGAAGAGAAGGAAGAATTGAGTAGAAGGAGAAAGTTGAGCTGCGATTCAGTGTTACTGCAAACCTCAGGCAACCCTCAGTGGAAGTTCTGATGCTGGAATGACCCTTCAGATTTGTCCCAAGATGGGGCAAGGGAACTGAGCCTTTATATTTCCACTTGGAGCAGTCACTGGATATGAGCTGTTCTGGAAAGGGGCACGACTTTGGGTCAGACAGCTCTCTTGAGCAGAGGTGATCCCCACAAGGGATGCTGGGGCTCTCAGCCAGCAGCTGGCAGAGTAAGTCAGTCATTCCTGTAGGGGATTTGGGGTGATGCATCACAATGTCCATCACAGACCCAAAGCCCAGAAAGGACTGAACCTAATTCCCTGTCACTGAACATGGGGGGAATGAAGAACTTCTGCTCCCTGCTTTGAACCAACATCATGGCAGGCTGGGGTCATCCTTCAGCATGACATTTAGAAGCTGCTTTTATTTTTTTAATTTTTTTAAAGAATATAGATGGATTTTTTACTATCTTCATTTTAAGAAGAATCATCTCTCCCCAGCTTTATTGAGATTGACAGATAAAAATTGTATAAGATGTACAATGTGATGTTTTAATATAAGTATACACTGTGAAGTGATTACCAAAATTAAGCTAACATATCCATCACCTCCCACAGTTACCATTTGTGTGTGTGTGTGTGTCTGTGTGTTGAGAACACTTACCATCTACTCTCTTAGCAAGTTTCAAGTGTTTACAATACATTATTACTAACTATAGTCACTATGCTGTACATTAGGTCTCTAGAACTTATTTGTCTTATAATTGAAAGGGCTGGGGGCGGGGGTAGGGAAATGGGGAGATTTTGGTCAAAGGGTACGAACTTCCAGCAGCTGTTTTTAAAAGAGAGGCTTTGTTCTTGTTTTTTAGTTTTTGTTTATTTTAGTTTGTTTTTCCCTCTTAGGAAATGGAAAGTCTTTTCTCTTTCCTCTGTGTCAGATCGTGGCTAAGCTCTTTCAATCTAAATTCCTGCCTTTAAAAGTGAGTCTCCTCATCAGAGCAAGTCCCTTCAATCCACACCAGGCTACTCGTCACTTCAGCTTCTAGGGCACAGAAGGGTGTATCTAAAAACAATATTTCCTCTAAACTCAACAATGACCAAACACTAGTTATAGGAGCTGACCTGAGAAAATCTATGATGAGACACTTCTAACGTTCAGAAAAAAAGAAGTAACTGCTGAATTTGACTTGCTTTAAAAAAAAAAAAAAGAAAAAAAGAAAAAAAGGAAAGAAAAGAAGAAGTAAATACACCAAACTGTCTTACTCATGTTCTTTGTTCTGTTCTGCTTTCTTTTTTTAATTTGCTCATGTCTCTGACAATTTCTATTTCTTTGGACCTCAAATGGGTTTTAGAATAAGCTGGTGTGCTTATAAAAAACAGATTGCTGGACCTCAGCTCCACAGAGTCAGACAATCCAAGTCGGACCCAGGAGTCTGTATTTTAGAAAACACCTTCAGATGATTTCAGATGCGTGACCTAGAGTCCATTTGAGAATCACTAAAACTAAATCGGCTCTCAACACCTTTACTCATTCAAAAAACACCCAGTGATGAATCTATGGCAATCAAGTACATATTTGAGCAATAAGCCAATCTTTCTTTTGCCCACACTTCAGGGGACCATCCCAAAAAAACAGTGATATCAATGCATGCTCCAGGGTTCCATCACGCTGGCATCTCTTCTCTGTGATGGCGCTCCTAGATGGCATGGTCTCCTAGTAAGGTTAAGAGCTTTAGTAGTGTGATTGCTTCTAGCTCCTCTCAGATGCAACTTGGTATTAGAGAAAACTCGCCAACGTTCCTCCACCAGTAAGTAAGAGCTACCCGTTTCCAAAGTTCTCTGGTTATGCCTCTCATCTACTTCAGAGACTGAAAAACCTCCACCCCACTGCGCATGAACATTCTCATTGTCTTCCTAACCAACTTTTCCAATTCCTCCATCTCTCCACTTTAGCTGTTCCTCCCTTAATGGTATGCTTTCTCAGGTGATCTTTTAACATTGTAAACCACCAAACAAAACAGAACATATTATGAGTAAGGTTATACAGATTTACCACAATTACAACGTGCCCAAACTAAAGAAGATGTTTCCTGCCCAGAGTTAGGTCAGGAAAGGAATCATATTCACATTTGCTATCAAAAGCTTCATTCTGAAGAGCAGCTGTGTAAATTAAGCCCTCTCTAGGTCAAACAAGGAGAGTTTTTTATTTGTATGAATAGATTTTTGGAAGAAATTATTATGCATTTGGAATACACCAAATAATGTACCAAATGTGCTGCTTGCATTAACTCGTTTAATCCTCATTAAAAACTCAAGATGAGAAGTAGCATTAGTCTACCCATTTGATAGATGAGGAAGCTGAGGAATAGTTACTTTCTGGCAATCACATAGCGAGTCATTAGTAAGGCCACAATTTGTACCCAGGTCTGTGTGTATGACTGCAGAATCACAATTAACCACAAAATTATACTTTCTAGAACAAGATTGCAGCCTGTATTATGAGATTCTTTTTTCAGGTATCACAAGGTCTTACCTGTCCCTAAAATATCTTTTCTCATTCTTGCTATTATAAAATTCCTAATATTACACAAATTACTTGAGTTGGGACCATATTATTAGATAACCATCATTAAAGCAGAAATCTAGCCTGAGAACAATAAGGCTTTTTCCCACTTTACACACAATTACCACTAGAAGACATTCCTGGAATATTTTAGGAAATAAATCAACTCTAATTCTGAAACACAGAGAGCCGAAGGCCTCAAGGAAGGGGACTTAGGACTGGCCGACTTTGGGAAATGAAAGTTCTGGAGATGAAATCACTGATTAAATTTCATCGAACATCTCTGGGCAGCTCTGATTGGCAAACACGCTTTGAGAAGGAGAATTGGATGAAGAGGTGCGTAAAGTCAAGTCAGGAGCTGTGCTGCCCAGGACAGATTTAGCCTACTTTCCCATTTTCCTTCATGCTTCACAATCTTCTTTCTAACTTGACGTTCAGAAATGGACGTGCCACGAACAGCGTTGAGATTTCCAATGGATTGTCAGTGAGACTCTTTCTCCAGATTCGGCAACTAAATGCTTATTGATCATTTAAAATATGTCCCCATCCCCTGGCAGATGACTGCCCCATCACACTTTATCCCCTATCCTAAAACCCACATCATTACTTGAAATGGTATCATATAATGTTATATTATATTTTGCTGTGTTATTTGTTTGTTTATTGTATGTCTTTCTGTCTAGATAGCAGATTCCATAAGGGATAACCTTGTCTATTTTGTTCACCCCTGCATTACTAGCATGTAACGTTATCCCTGGAATATAGTAATCACTCAATAGATTTTGTTAGGTTAATGAATCGATAACGGTATACATAGCTGCAAGAAGTACTAAAGGAGTTAATATTGTTTAGTACTTACTATCTCCTAGGTCTGTTCCAAGCACTTCACATCTATTCACTCCTTTAATATTCATTATATTTCTGTGAGACAGATATTGTCATTATCCTCATTTTACAGGTAAGGAAAGTGAGGCACGGAGAAGCTAGGTAACTCACTCAATGCCACACGCCTAGAAAGTGGCAGAGCCACACTAGAACCCCTTTTGTCTGGCTCCAGGGTTCTCTTAAATACCACAGCAATATAAAACAAGACACTACCAGTTTGGGAAGAAAAGTCTTGCCTATGTGAAAATAAAAAAGTTCATAGTAAATAACAAATGAAGGTATAATCAATATATTTTCTAAGGGATGAGAGGAGAAAAAGGTTGCCAGAAAACTAAAGTTGTCAAAGAAGGCTCACAAAGAATCTGGGATTTGGACTGTTTCTTGAATAATGGTTTGGCTAGCGATAGCGGTCTCTTATCACTGAAGCCCCGGTGATTAAAGTAACAAAAAGCTTGTTCCAGTAAAGATATAAAGTACCAGGGATCCCATGACACACAGACATCTCTTTGAAGGTTCTGTTTGCCTTGGCTTGAAGATATTTACTATGCTTGTAAGGAAGCAGGGAAAAGAGGGAACAAAGGGTAAGAGCCTGATGATGTCAGTCTCCTGAGAAGGTTCTGGAGAAGGCAGCATTGTGTCTGGGACACCAGTAGCCCAGGAGCCAGGAGTTCCTTCTGGAGAAAGCAGAACAGTCAAGAAACAATCCCCTTCCCTCCTCCGCTCTGTCTTGTGCAATGAAAACTGGGCTATTATTACTAGTATGTTTACGAAGTCAGAGCTTTATTAACAAGGACTCATCTGCACTGGTTGGGAATTTCCCAAGTGAAGTCAGTACCTGATTCACCACTGATTGCTGTGATGCTTACTGGGATGTCAAAATACTGGCATTGCTGTCAATGAGAACTGGGTTGCTCATTTTCTCCTAGGTTAGGGTCTGAGAAGGCATCTTAAGCACTGCAGGGTTTCAATAAGGTGAGAAATATGTGAGAAAACAACATACAAGGCGTGGCTCCCATTTTTGACTCCCTCATCCAAGATGGGACCACAAGACTCCAGTGGTAGTGCTTTCAATCAGGGCAGCAGGATTCTATTCATCAGGGCAGCAGGATTTATGATTCAATGAGCTAAGAATTAGAATCTTTTCTCTAGAAAATTGGTTTTTGAAAGTGTCTAGTGGGTATGACTAAGAGGTTTTGTGCACTGGGGTTTCAGTTGATGTTTGTATTTTTTCTTATTATGACTTGAAGGAAAAAACCAGAATCTAAAATTAGCCCTTGTTTTTTCAACTTGGAACTTTGTAAACACATCAGCAGCGGTGTGCGTATGTGTGTGTGTGTGTGTGTGTTTTGCAATAAGCAATATTACAATTTCTTGACATTTTCATTGCTGTTTCTTGACATATTTAGTGAGGTTTTAAAGGTTTCTTTAGAGAGGAAAAAAAGAAGAAAAAATGGCTGTCTTCCAAACCACCATATGTTTCCAATTGCAAATTCAAAAGCAGAAGATAGGCCTTAACTCAGGCTGTACAGCCTCTCGTGGGGGTTATGGAGCTGGGAAGGTAGGTCATCTTTTTAAATTTATTTATCAGACTTTCAGTGTTATCCAATGACATAAGAGGAAAATAAAGCATCTGTGAAATATTTGCTGAGTTCCATCTATGCATAAGACACTGGGTTGGAAAAGGTACAGAAAGGTTTAGATACAATCTAGTTGGGGGTACAAAACATAAAGGAAGGCAAATATCCATCCAATACAGGATGGTAAATGGATAGCTTTCAAATGGAAATTCTCCAGGGGGGTCAAACAGTAAGGAGCTGATCTAGTAAAAGAAGGATTCATAGAAGAGGTAAAATTGGAGCTGGGTCTTGTAGATGGATAGCAGGGCATTCCAGGTGAAAGAAACCATAGAGCCAAAGTCACAATGATTGAACTGTGCAAGCAAATCCAGTATGGTGACTGCATCTGTGTGGCTGGAACTGGGTTTACACGGGAATGGGAGGGGAAGTGGAAAAAAGCCTGTATAAGTGAGCAGCAGTCAGATTATGGTGAACAGGAATGACAGGTTTGGTGTAGCATTATCATTGTTGTTTAAGTTTTATTTAGTCCAACCAACAATTCCATGAGTTGCATATTGATTATGAACCCTACTTTATAGATGAGGAAACTGAAGTTTCTAGAGGCGGGTAATTATCCAAACTCAAATAGTGAATTATTTGGTTAAGCTGGATTTGAACTAAAGTCTGTTTGATTCCAAATCCCCTGTAACCTCTTTAGCTTCAGCGATGAAGCAGACTTGAGTAATAACTGCTGTTAGCCAGTGGGTGAGATATTCCAGCAGGAACAATGATGTTTTTAAGCAGGGCAAGGAAATTAGAAGAGATAAGTTAAAGAGCAGCTTCCTAAACCTAAGGGGACCATAGGGCACAGTAGAAGTAGTAGGACCCCTAGAGCTGTCGTGCCCTGGAGGAATCCTCAGAAGAACCATTAATGTCTTTTAAAGAGATATCAAAGTTAAAAAGCTAGAACTTTTAAAAAGGCTAATTTAGATTCTTCCCTTACTGCTAGGGCTCAGGCTAAGTAACCCTTGGAGGTCCTTCCTAGCTGTGTGAGAGGTGATTGGCCCTCCTCCCAAAGGCTTCCTGATCAGGTATCACTTAAGGTTCTTAGCTTCAGTGTTGGACAGTTCTCCTTCCATATGAATGTCCCTGGCGAATATTTATTTAAAAGCAGAAGCAGGCTGAGGAGTGACAGTAGTGAAGGATATTTGGCGCCACGGCAGTCATACGTTTCCCATTTGAGTAACTGTCCTCCTTGAAGCAGTTATTGATTTCTAAGACTCAGGTTCTTGAGTCAAATCCAATTAACAGATGCTCCAAGGCACTGTGACTCACTGAAGTGACAGAGAGCGAGGGCCTCAGAAGCCACTTTGTTTGCAAATACTAGACCATCCTTGATAAGTTCTAATTGTATCTCATTGTAAAAAGGATTTTTTTCATGTTACTGAAAAACAAGGGGCTGAAGTGGCTTCAAGCACAGTTAGATCCAGGTACTCAAAAATATATGTAATTTATCTTTTTCCTTCAGCTCTGCTTGTCCTCCATATTGGTTCATTCTCAGGCTGGTTCTTCAAGTGATGGCAAATATGATTAAGAGCAGCTCCAGGGTTACCTCTTTCAGTTCATTTACCCCAAAGAAATGACAGTAGAGTGATTTAGGAACTACTCCTTTGTCTACAAATGCAGCAAAATTCCCAGCACTAGGTTAATGATACAGCTTGAGTCACATGCTTATTCCTAAACCAAGTACAACGGCCAGAGAATGTCATGCTCAATCGGCCAGTTCTGGGTTACAAGCCTACGCAGAGGTGGGCTCAGCTGCACCCAAGTCACATGGTAGGAGAGGGAGAAATGGACGGTTCTCCAGGGGAAATTGGGCTGCTGGGACCAAAAGAAAGAACAATGGTTACTGGGCAGCTGTCATTATAATGTTGAAGGCACTAATGGTATGAAGAGTAGAGAAAGGGCAAAAGGAATAGGAGGAAGGGTATCGTCTACCCCATGACAAAGCAGGAATGACTTCTAGGTTTCTTATTTTCTGTGATCAGCCTGTGCTTCAGAACATCTTCTCTAGTCCTGTCTCTCAAAACTTCCCTGCTACACCCTTAGCTCTAGACTTGCCAAACAAGCCGGGCTTCATCACACACCCAGGCCTTTGTGTGGGCTGCTCCTCTCTCTGCAATGTAGACCCACCACCCACCCCAACATCCACCTGGTAAATTTGTACTTTCGCATCCTCTAACACACTCCACAGCTGAATATCAGACATTCTTTTCTTCTGTCTACCCATAGCAATTTCTTTCTTTCTTTTTTTTGAATGACCATTTGTTTTTGTGGGTTTGCTTTGGTTGGGAACACCAACACATACTAGGCCACCTTGGTAAGTTCTAAGAATAGGCTGAATAAATTATTTTCTGATTGTTGCCTGTGAGGGGAAACTCAGTCTCTTCCTTGCAGCTGATGTGTTCTAGACCCTACCTAGGACATGCATACATGCATGAATTAATATCAATCCTTAGCAAAGTCATATAACTAGGAGTGTGACCTCATTTTCTGCTCAGTTTTCTCAGAGGGCCAACTCTGTCTTCCTCACAGACCATTAATGTCTTTTAAAGAGATATCAAAATTAAAAAGCTAGAACTTTTTAAAAGAGTAATTTAGATTCTTCCCTTACTGTTACAGCTCAGTGCTAAGTAACCCTCGGAGGTCCCTTCTAGCTGTGTGTGAGGTGACTTGGCCCTCCTCACAAAGGTTTCCTAATCAAACATCACAATTTGGGAGAGCATCAGGACAGGCTTTAAAAGACGGCAGAATACTCCTGGTTCCAGGCCTGTGAGCATGAGAGTCAATACACACTTTTAGGTAAACCAGGCTATTTCACACAAGAGACCCCAGGAAAGCCTTCTTGGGATTAACATTTTTGCCATTATTTTTCAAAACGTGGCATATTTAGGACAGGACTAGTCAGACACTTTCTAATGGCCCTTCCCAAGAGGCCACTGACAGACTCACAAACGCAACCTCTCCACTAGGCGGAAGTTGTGACTTCTGTAAGTTGTAAGATCTGTGACAGTGAGCTTGCCAATCTTCCAGAATGCAGCAAGTCCTGCTCAACCAGCCTGTCAAAGAGTGAGTTAATTTATAAGCTGGGGTATGAGGGAACCAAAAGTGAAAAAAGAAGGGAAAGCCTCTGAGGAGAACAGCTAAGAATAGTTTTCTTTCTCCCCCATTCCACGATGCTCTGCGGCAGAGCTTAGCAAATAGGTTGTGGCCTCAGTCCATTTAGTAGTCATGGCAGACACTAATACTCACTGCAGAACTTTGAGTAAGCATTATCATCCCTATTTTTACAGGTTAAGAAATCAAAGTTCAGAGAACTTACAAAACTGATTAGTATAAAACATACCCTAGAAGAAATACTAGATTTAAGGAATGGCATTACTTACAGAAGTCCCTCAGAAGAAATTGGGATATATAAGACAACACCATGTTTTGGGAAATCAAATTAAGTTTACTTGATTAAGTTCCATATTCTGATAGTGGAAGAGAAGAGAATAGTTTAAATCAGAATTGCCATAGAGGATCCATGAAACGTGGCAAATGCAATAACAAACAAATTAAAGGCCCTGCTCTAATAAGACATATATTTCTAAATTCCCACTTGTTGTTCTTACTGTCCAAAAGGCTTTACTGTTGATGGTTAAAATCATGCATTTTCATATGTTCATTTTTTTCCCAGCAAAGGTGAATAATGCACAGTTCTCAGTCTCAAAGAGCTCAAGATCTACTGAAGGAGATGGAGCAAAACATAAACAGATAATTACATTACATAAGAGAGATGAAGGATAAATATATAGAGAGGATATTCAGGGACTTCAGAGAAGGAAAACCTAGCCCAGCGTGGGGAATTTGGAAGTTTTCTTGGAAGAGTTGAAACTGTGTTTGTCTTACTTGCTACTGTTTCACAAACCTAGCATAATGCTTTATTCCTGTATGAGCTTGGCAAGCATTTGTGGGACAAAGAAATGAAGGCATAAATAATTGAGCTTTCAGTATTAAAGTTGGTGAGGAATCACCCAGATAAGGAAGGAAAGTTTGGAAAGGGGGGCTCAGGGAGTGGAGTATAAAGAATATTATTCTAGGTGGAGGACACTGCAGAAACAAAGGCGTAGGCAAGAAACCAGATAGCTTGGGTAGAGATTATAACGACTTTTACGTTGCTGGAGCATAAAATATGCAGATAAGAGTGAAAAAGAATGGAGCTTGAGAAATAAGTCTAGGTCATATCCAGGGGTAATATTGGAAATAGTTGACAATTGAAACAATATGAGTGCCAAGCTTCAGAACACGTGCTGGCCCAGGAGACACCCTACGATGGCAGATGCTTGATTGTGGATGAAGTCTGGGACGCTTGGTAGTGTAGCGGGTTAGATGGAATGGGATCTTGAGCTCAAAAGGAAGAGTTGGACGGGAGCCTAGGCTGTTCATCTAGAGTAATCAGAGAGAAGGCAGAATATATACACCAATAGGGAGATGTGAACTCATGGAACTCATGGAAACTCTTTCCTAATTGCTTCTCTTTCCACAGTGAAATGTGAAGTCAGGTCTCCAGCTGAGGGTGAGGATGGAGGAGAAGAAGGTGGAGGTCTGTTGCAGGGGAGGTAGGTACGGAATAGTCATGTAGGAGAAAGGGAGAGTGAATCAGGTAGGGCCTGTAGCAGGGGGGCAGGGTAGAGCTAAGATCCACTTGAGGTTAATATTCATGAGATTAAACTGAAACCAATCACTACGATTCTGTGTTTTCATCTAGTGATATTGTGCTGTATGAGTGCTGGCGCGCAGCAGGAAAAGTATTAGATTTAAACAAAATTGTGTTTTTTCCGAGTGAGTGTGAAGTGGAAGCTAAGCCTGACGCTGTAGAATTACCTCTAGTGTGTTGGTCACCCTGTGTTTTAAAAGGGGACTGAATAGAGGATTTCTCATCCTATCTCGCGAACCAATTTCATATGCACTTTCCAACTAAATTTCTTGAAAATATTGTCTACACTGACTGGCTTCATTCTCTCATTTCCCATTGAGTTTTCACTCCACTTCTCTTGATGTTGCCTCCAGTCTTCTTTGTGAATTCCACTCACTTGCTTATGGCCACCTCACTTCCTACCCCTCACAGGAGCCCTGAGCTACCTCACCCAGCCCCGCCTCACCACCCCCCTGGTTCTCATTGCCATACGGTTGCAGAGGCCTTCCAGATCTGCGGCTCCGGTTCACCCCTCTCTCCTGGGCTCCAACCAACCTCTTCCACTCCCTACTGGATCTAACCATTCAGATGTCCTTCCCACACCACAGGCTCAAATGTCCTAAATTATTTATTATCTTTCACCCCAGTATGTTCCTCTCAGAGTATTCTCTATCTCGCTGGTTCCAGTATCTACTAGACTCTTCTAGTTAAAGCCTGAGAATTCTCACAATCTTCTCCTGTTCTTCATCACATACATCCTATCAATTAATCATCAAGCAACCGTCAATTCTTGCCTTCTTTATTTTTTTATGAATTTCCCAAATTACTGGCAATGACTATGTAATCAGAAAAATATCTTAAATAATAAAAATGCATATTTTTTAATGTCAAGTAGGACCTGGTGCTCGTATCACCTCCACACTCTTGGGAAATTTACCACAGACATTTGGTAAAATTACATTTCGACAGCCTGACAGCTTTTGGCTTCTGCAAAAAGAGACTAGGGGCCGAGCCATGAATATTTAATCTGTTTCTCATTGAATTACCCAAAAAAGCAGGAATGGAAACTCCACCCACTGGCCAGCGCTAGTTGCACAACTCAACATTCTCACATTTTATGGTTGGGGTCACAAGGAAAATTCAAAGTGAAGCTGTGAGTCCTTTATTTTACTGTGTCAGAGTCTCATTTGGGCTCATGTGGTGAGAACTTACCTTTCCATTTAGAGCTGCTGTGCTTCATGACTTCTAGAAGCAAAGCAAGCGGAGCTGAGTTCTTGGAAAATGCGGGTAGCTGGGGCATATCAAAGGGAATTTGGAATTGTTTATGTGGTTTGAAAATTCTTGGGGGCAAAACTGCTTTCCTGTTGCTTTTGGAAACTACAGTCCAGAATTGGAAAGGAGGTAAACAACAGGAACTCCCTCACCATTTGGTTTGCTTCCCATTTATACTTAGCTAATTATTTTATGCTAACAAGAGAGCGTGTTTCTCCACAGTTCCTTTTTGTCTTTTTGTTTTTTCTTTTCTTTTTTTTTTTCTTTTCTTTTCTTTTTTTTTTTTTTTTTTGAAGCTTACAGCAACCATGGGACACTTGGAAGATAAAAGCCAAACCAGCTCACTTTCAGTTTAGACACAAATGGAGCTAGGTGCCTTCTGCCATGCAAACCAATGAAAGAACTTGCTCATCAGCTTCCTTCCACTTTCATGGGTGGGATTCACCTGGTATGCTATTAGCCATTGTCCAAGGCTAACAGTACTGAAAATTGCAAGCAGTGGTTGGTGGTCATGAATTTAAAGTAGGGTCAGTAGTCAGGTACAGTGCCCCCACTCCCAAACCCCCAGCAGGTATCGGTAACAACATGTGGGCACATCTTTCCCTTCCTTTTGACCTCCACAGGCTCTTGGGTTATAACTTCTTCCATTCCTCTGAATCTGCTACTTCTCTTCTATCTGCTTTCTTTATTCCAAGAATTTGCTCATATGCTGTAGTTTCTTCTCCTATTCCTTTTGTCCCTGTGGATTAATACCTCTTTCTATTCCTTTGCTATCTTGCTATATCTTGCTATATTTTAGCAGGATTTGAAGAAGGAGAGAAGATAAATCAGTGGCATCAATCAATAATTTTTAACCAGAACCCTTAATTATTTTTGTGTTTATGTTTTTGCCACTAAACTTTTCATTCCTTCAGGGCAGGGCTGGGTTGATTAATTTCTGTCCCAAACAACTTGCACAGTGCCTGGCATTTTTCAGTAATTCTTACTGAAAAAAACAAAAAGATAGAATGAATTTCTCCAAGAGTCCTTTTGCTGAGCTAATGCCCAGAACAAAATCTAAGCTGTATATAAAAGTTCAGACAGATAATGATTACAGAGCAGATAATGATGTTAGGAATTGGGTCAAATGTGCTTTGTGATCTCCAAAATGCATTTTTCTATATTGTGCTTTCAGATATTTGATGCTTGCCTTTGACTCATATGTATTCAGGTTCCAAGAAACGTTTCCCACTGCCCAAGGGTGGGGACATGTTTCCCCATAACAAGCCTTGGCCCCTGACTGCCCTTCTCTGCCACCACTACCAAATCCCTACTATGGTTGCATCTTCCCCCAGTTTTTCTCTGAGGGTGGAGAATGCCTGCCAGTCTGAACTCCTGGCTCAGGCAGTTGAGTAGGAGAAGAGGTGGGTGGTTCAGTAATTTATTTTTGCATGCCTGATTTAAACCATTCCCTTCTCACCAAATGGGAGCTTTCAGCTATTAGAGAAGACGTGCAGCCCCTTTTGTCTCTGTACCTTTCAAGCTGCAAAGATGCATTTCACCAGATTAAAAGATTAAGGCTCCTTCTAGAATTCTAAAACAGCTGGTTCTGAGAATTTTAAATGTGCCTGAAAAAAAGCATCTGTTCTTTCCATGTTACTTCTATCTTCCCTTTATACTAAACACCTATTCATTTATGTCTGCTAAGGCTGATAAAGGAGAATCTATAGTTTGTAAGCTCGAAGAAGAAACTTGTTCTGTGAATTTATTATTTTTCTAATTTTGTTGGTTCCATAAAGACTATAAAATAAGGCTTTCAATTCCTGTTTTTTACAGGCTGCCAGCCTGACATACTCAATGTTGACTACAGCTATCTTTCTCAGGATGGAGCATGGCATTCACACAAGACCTTGGCTTATATATTTTGAGAAACTTAAAGCCTTGAGAGGCTTTTCTGAATTGGTGTTTTGAAACTCCTAATGCCCCAATTAAAGAGGTTTGCAGTTTTCTCTGAGTTTCACAGCTCAGCTTGGTATAATCTGGATTGGGACAGTTCCAGGAGAGGAGGTCAAAAAAAGTGCAGATTCATACATAATGTATGTCGGACTTTAATAAGCATCCTTTCATACCATAGCTTCTCTTCATGGCTTCCCATAAAACTTCACAAGCCACAGGCACTATGACTATTATTTTTTAAAAGAGCAACAGAAGGAAATGTTCAGCCTCTTGCAATCTAAGTTATATCAGGAATTAAAATGTCTTTATACAGATGCCTCACAACAAAAAAATCTGTACTCTGTGGTAGTAATCCCCCACAAAACTTGATAAACTCAAGAAATATAAATTTATATCAAGATTGAGAAATTCCAACACTCACTTCTTATTTATAAAATGAAGATAGATTCATGGCCAGTGGAAATGGGGTTAGAGCAACTACCTACTAACCCTAAGGATGGAATAGGCAAGAAGATATGATTTAAAGAAAATAGACTATGAAAAGCAATTTTTAGTCGATTTTGTTCAAGATTTATTTCATAGGAATAAGGCATATCAGATTTTATTGGAGCCTTAAAGAATGCATAAGATATTCTAGATGAAAATCTCTGCCTAGTGGTATGGCATATATTATTAATTGTTTATCCTCAAAGCATCCCTATTCCATTCTTTCAAGAACCCTTAGGAATATATCCCTCAGCACCATATAAAGTCATATTGAGTCTTGACAGGAAGAATTACACTTCACCTAGAGCTTGTGAGCGTAGATCTGGGTACAGTACTCAATGAGATTTCGAGTTGTATCCCTTTAGGTAGCAAATGTATGCATTTCATGTAAAAATAGTTATGCAGTTACCGGATAACCTCCAGGGAAAGGGAATTCAAAGTAGTCCACACCATTCATGGTAAGATCTGACTGTTAGGAAATATTTCCTTTATAAGAAGCTGAGTATTAGTCATACATCTTTTGGTTACAAGTTATAGCTCCTCAACTGAAATTCTCTTTATTTTTAAGAATGTAGTAATTGAAAAGTCCACCAGAGTTGTTTAGGATAGCTGAATCCAGCAGTTCAAAGGACCTGGGAAGACTAATTGACCTGATATGTATGTCACTTACACCTGCGGACCAATCACTGTAGCTGTGAGCATAGAGGATTCTGGTCACCAGTTGCAGGTCAAATACTCATTCCTAGGCACTGAGCAGATGGGGGAAAGGAATCAGCTCCCCTTGAACCACAGGGGCTGAATAGAATTGCTATGACATAAGAGTAGGGTAATTACTCAAAAGAAAGGACATAGGATCATGCTGAATAGTTGAAAATGTTTCACTAACCCCCTATACTTCCTCCCCCCATACGAGGAGGAAGAGGAAATAGAATATACCTAATTCAAACTCCCAGTTGGAAAAAAGGAGAAGTTAAGGCAATATGCAGGAATCCACATCATATCCCACTCGGGTGGACAGAATTGGTGAGGAATCCCACCTGCAGTGGACATTCTGGACAGCCACCTTGGCTGATTCCCAGTTCTGCTCCTTCCTTGTCATCTGTGGCCATGTCTGAGAAGACTGTTGTATGATTTCTCTTTGGGGAACCACTCTAACAGATCTAACAGTTCACTTGCTATTGGTGCAGATTTGGAGCTTTAGGGGATTTTTAGGGTTGAGAAGTTACAGGCTTAGTTATGGTCTTTCTGGTAGTACAACTCCTTTAAAAACTCCATCAACAACTAGCCAATTTGCCAGTAAACAGAGCCAGAGATCTTATTACATCATGTGCTTTGAAAATATACCCTGTCCTTAGAGTTTCTGTGTCTTAGGAACAGATCTTGTTGTTTACCAACCTTCTAACTCTTAAAGAAGTTTCCATTTTGGCCCTGCCTCAGAGCAACTCAAAACAACAGGCTAGAAAAGAGAAGGCACAGACAATTTGAGTAAAATATACAGCAGGAGTTGTTTGTGTATTTCTCTGATCCCCTTGGGTCCCGATCTTATCTCCTGCTATTTTCCCCCACCTCGCTGCCTCACTGCCAGCAATATTTGTTTGCAGTAGAAAATGCAAATTTTCAGTCTTGAAAATGGCATGATTATATAATTCTCAGCTACTTTGGATTTCTGGGCATGGGCAGGAAGATCCTCTTTTAGCAGCAAAATGTCCCAGAGAGGACATTGGTGGGTACCAGGTTGCATATCAATCACTGATCCAATCACTGAAGCAGGTGGATAGAGTACTCTGATCGGTCAGACTGGGCTGTGTTCCCACTCCTGGGAGCAGCAAGGAGGAAGCAGAAATCATTTTCACCAATAGCACAGGGACAGTGCCTCTTGTACATACCTCACACCCTACCTGTTTAGCCATCTGTAGTGCCCAGGTATAAAATGACCACATTTTGCCTCAGTTGTATTATATACATCTGGCTTTCTTTTCCAAGACTTCTCTTTTTTGTCTACCTGATGGGATGCCTGAGAAACCTGCTGCTATGGTTTGAATGTTTGGCCCCTCCAAAGCTCATGTTGAAATCTGATCCTCAGTGTTGGAGGTAGGGCCAACTGGGAGGCCAATTGGATCATGGGGGCAGATCCCTCATGATGGCTTGGTGCCCTTCCCGCAATAATGAGTGAGTTCTCACTTTATTAGTTTACACAAGAGCTGGTTGGTTGTTTAAAGGAGCCTGGCACCACCTCCCCCCTCTCTTGCTCCTTCTCCCACCATGTGACATGCTTGCTGCCCCTTCACCTTCCACCTTGAGTGGAAGCTCCCTGAATCCTTCACATGAAGCAGATGCTGGCGTGATGCTTCTTATACAGCCTGCAGAACCATGAGACAAATAAACCTCTTTTCTTTATAAATTACCCAGCCTCAGGTATTCCTTTATAGCAGTGCAAAATGGACTAACACACCTGCTCAGCTATTCTGATTCATGTACAAATTGGGTATGAGAGAGACTTAACGTTCACGGGCAGCCCTTGCCCAATGGGGGCAGGAGCTGGTGGATAAACTTCCTTACCTCCTTCCACTGATGGACAATTTCAAGGCACAGTCTAAACAGCTCCTCTCAGGGTTCCTAGTAGAATGGAGGCTTTTTCTCCTTCCTGTTTCACTTTTCACAGGCCCTCACTCTTGTTCTTTGAGATTACTTCTCAAAATAAATTACCTCATATGAACCTTGTTTAAGACCCTGCTTTTGGAGGAATGTGGACTGAATATGAGTATTATGGACTGAGACACAAATGAAGAGTGTGTCTGAAGGAATCATGGTGAGCATGGTGGCTACCCTGTATTGAAGCCTAACTCCTATCAGGCATGGGTGAAGTGTGCTATATGTTTTGACGCATTCAGTCATCACAAGTCAATGAAATAGATGCTATTGTACTCATGTGGTATGGAAAAGATAAACAACTTGTCCATGGCCCATGAAGCCAGTAAGGAGAGGAGGTAGGATTTGAACCCAGGCAGTGGGCTCCACTGTCTGCACCTTTCATCACCACACTATCCTGCTTCTCAGACTCGTCATATGTGGTCTAACTCCTCTTTGATATATTTGTTTAGAAATATTTGAAGAGAAAATAAAATAAATTAAAAAAAATTTTAATTAAAAAATATTTGAAGACATCTTTCAGGTTTTTCATGACTTCTCTTCTCCAGGTTAAACTAAGCATAGGTCCCTGCAAATATTTATTAATTAAATACTATGTGCCAATCAATGTGACAGGCATTGGGGACACAGTAATGAAGAAAACAGACCCTTTGGCCTCAAGAGGCTCACAGACAAGCAAGGGCAGGAACAAGCAGGAAGGAAGCAAAGAACACGGGATGCCAAAGCTGTGTGACGGACATTAAGATAAGGGCCTACACAGGTGCAGTGGAAACACCTGGGAGGAGCAACTACCCCAGACCAGTGAAGTTAGGGATGTGACTGGCCCTGGTGGCTGACTGAGCACTGTGGGTGAATGAAAAAGGGAAGTCAAAAGTGTCATCATATGTGGGGCAGGGACACCTGGGTGGTGGTGATGTCTTCACTGAGAGAGAGAGAGAGAGAGAGAGAGCCCGCGCGCAGTGCAGAATGAGGACTGGGGAGAAAGGTAGTTTGGTTGTGAAATAAAATAAAGCTGCTAAGAGACCTAATATATATCCCATAAACTCTCCTTATCTTGTAAACAAATTTGTTTTTAATGTGCACATTTGGGGGAACTGCAAGTGTAGGGTCCTAGGTAATTTTTTTTCACAATAATTGTAAATCCTGTAATTCCAGCCATGGTGACCCTAATTCTATCAACAAATGTATGTACTATTCTACCGAGCCTCATATCTTTGAAAATGTCAGCATCCCTTTAATGAACATTGTACCCACTCCTCAGGTTTTCTGGGGTTTTTGTTTGGGGTTTTTTGCTTGTTGGTTTGTTTCTTTTTTTTTTTTTTTTTTGCCAGTCACATTATGACTTCTAGTGAACTGGTAGTCAAGCAAAAATTTTTATTTCTTTTCATAATTTTTTCATTTCTTTTTTTACTTAAATATATAAGTATGTTATACAATATACTATATAAATATATAATATATGCATTTAATATGTATTTAGGATATATAGTTTACTTTCTAAGATGTATAAAATTTCATGAAGTTGAGTTCATTGTTTTAACATGCCAAATCTTTTTAATCTGGATGCTGTTCCTAAACATTTTAGCTTTCCCTCCAATTTTGTGCCATTGATACAAGGCTATAATTTTAATAATTATGAGCATAAGCAATGTTTCAAAAATGTAGAGGAACATGTTGTCCTAAGTTCAAAAAGGAGTGGAAAGATCTCGGGAGAGGTAGGCCAGTGAGACTGCTATTAATTCCTGGCAAAATTCTAAAATAAATTATTAAATAGATGTTTTGATAGCATGAGCAGAGAAAGTGCTGATTGCTTGAAAACAGCATAAGTCTACTAAGAAAAAATATGTCAAACTAATCTAATTTCTTCTCTTCCTGGTGCTGCTAGACTAGGAGCAGAAAGGACTGCTGTAGACATATGCTATGTGAATTTCAGCAGGGAATTTAACAAATTCAGCCCTTGCAGATGAGTTGGAGAAGAATGGACTAAATTATAGCAGAGTGAGGCATCCCAACTAAGAGTATGTGATGTAGTTGAAAGAGTATGAACCAGGGCTTCTTGTCAAAATGGTGTTGCAAATTCCCCTTCCTGCTCAAACACAGCAAAGAAAGATAAAATATAGAATTAAAATTAAAAAGACATAGCTTTGTTCAAAAACGAAATAACTTCTCTGTCCACCAAAGAAAGAACAGAAGTACACGATGCCAAATGGAATACAAAGGCTGTAATTCCAAATATAGGCAGAGGCAGCTGTAAGTTTGAGTCCTACAGGGCAAAGAGGCACAAAACAGTCCATGCATGCATATGGAGTGTGTGTGGGGGGTGAATATTCAATCAGTGTTTGTAAGAGCTGGATTTACAGGTTCTCTTAAAAGAAAAAAGAGAGAAGTTTGGACCTAAATAACCCCATAGCAGTAACTTACAGGAGGTGAGTAGAAGCTCCATGCTCTAGGTGGGATTTTCATTCATCCTGTCTACATCATGTTTTTATGTAATTGGCCTCACATTTGTAGCCTTTGGACTTTCTCATCCCTGCTAAGGGTCATAGTATAAACAAACGAATACCATTAGTCTTGAACTCAAAGCAGAAGTCAGCTGCTCAGGACCCCATACGTACATCACACCTGTTCTCCCTGGCATGGAATGGGCAAGATGCTTCTTTAGGAAAAACTATGCATAGCAACCACTCCTTCTCATGTCAAAGCCTAGGAAGAAATAGTGCTGCCCAGTAGAGATTTTTCTCCTACTTACCTGTTCCAATGCCTATTGCCTTTTACATTGTTGCTTTTCTGGAGAACTCCTATCAGTGTATCACCTTGTTTTCCAAGGTGATTTCTATTGAGTGGTGTCTGAACCTTGACATATGTGAGAAAAAATGAATCAGTTTTAAGATATCCATTCTTCTTTAACAATTACATGCTCGGATGAGTTGGCACTGAAGAGTGAGTATCCCATCTACCCTCCAACCTGAAGTTTGGCAGAAACCTGCCTGGATTCTGTGGTCAACAGAATTGTGTGGCAAGCTGGGGATTCTGCAACAATGTGAATGCATAGAAAACCCTGAACATGCACACATAGTCCACAGACAACCCCAGTAAATTATTCAAATGAATACCAGCCAGTGCTGTGATCATTTAATAAAAAACCTGGTTTGAATGCTTACATATATGTTTCCCATTAGTGTGCAATTTCCAATTCACTGTCGTGAAAGGTAGCAGTCTGCTGAGTACCAGGGTGTGGAAAACAGTAAACAGTTCTGCTGTTTTGCAGTAGGAACTGGTCAGGGAAAGCTGACACCCTGTGAAACACACCCAGCTCCTGCTTCCCTAAGCCCGAAAAGATGACCTCTGGCCTCTCTTTGTGAACTCCAGTTTCAGAGGGGCGAGAAAGAGATTCATGACCACCAGGGAAAGGAAAAGTAAGTGACTCACGTTTGTGTGTGTGTGTGTGTGTGTGTGTGTGTGCATAAGACATAAAAAACACTCTTTGCTCTCCTTTTTCCTCCTATTTCAACCCCCTTTTCTCTCTCCCTTCTTCAGTAAATCATCTGAAATATAATAAGTCTCCTGTGTAGCCTGATGGAGTAAACACTTCTAGGAGTAATTTTCCCTCTCCGTTTCTCCAACCTTTTTCTTAGGACATTTTTCCCCCACAACTTATTGGTCCTTGACTGAACACCTGACCCCAACTAGCCAACGAGTCTTTTCCCCGTAGTTTTGGACTCAGGAAGGTAGGAAAGTCTGCCAACCCTCCCCAGAGGTAGAAACTGTAAGATATAAAACTTGGAAATATCACCCCTGCCATTCCCCATGTTTTCAGCAGTGTAGACAAAACTAATTTTTAGTGACATAGAATGAAGTCCCTGTGAGGAGAGAAGCCCAAGTAAGAGTTAGAGAGAGAGATCTGACATCATATATGTCTCTGATTCTAGTTGTTCCCTTGTTAAGTGACATCCCTGTCCTTCCCATAATTTGGTTGTTAAGCAATTTCTTCGATTTAATGAGCAAAATTAATTCCCTTTTAAAAAAATTGGTTCAAGTTTTAGTGTTGTCATTGCAGCCAAAAGGGCCAGCTAATACAGCATTAAAAGTCTTCTCAGTATATGTCTTTTATCTATGACTAAATACATTCTAAGATGCAATATTTGTACCCATCACAATGGGCTGATTTGCCAATACCCCACATAGATGACAGCGCTCTCCTTAACTGTGAAAAGACCCCATCCCACAAAGGCTTCAAGTAGGATACCTTTCCCAGAGGAGATTATGTCAGGTTACACCCACGGGCCTCATTTCATCTGCTCTTCCTTTCTCTAAATGGTCACACATCACCCAACCTAAGAAAAAGTCTATCCTGGCCTTACTCACTTGAAGCTGAGGAAGTAGGCAGCTGAATTAGCTAGAACTCTGATCCACAAATGTCAGTCTGAGAGAACAAAAAGGCTTAGTAATACCATCTAAAACAGTGATTCAGAGGCAGGGACATGGAGAAGAGGCGTCCCCAGGAAAACTGTATCAGAATCTCCAAACAGGGGTGGGATGAGAAATGCATACTTAAGAAATATTCACTTACACTCATTGAGTTCTTTCTAATGTTTAAGCTACTCATTTCTCAAAATGAAGACTTAATTCTGTCTACAGTTTACAATTTACTTTGAGTCCCTTTAGTCTTAAAGACAAAAAATCGTAACTAGACATGGTTCTCAATGAGAAACGCGTGCCGAAGTCACTCAGAGAGTATGAGGGTGCTTGCCAGGGTCAGCTAAACAGTGATTTTCTGACGAGGTGGCACAGTCAACTATAAGATACGTTTGAAACAAATTACTTCTGATAATAAAGAACTGAAATTTACAAATCATTTATTTTATAAAATATAGTGGACTCATGGAAATCCCTCACATCACTTTTACTCATCTTTACTCTTCTACGCTTTTTTGAGGAGAAGAAAAATGTAAAGGTACTACACCTATTGGGATTTAGAAAGAGTTTTAAACTTGCAGTTTAAAAAATTGTATTGGGTTCCTAGATCCACTTATTACAAATTATAGGACCTAGGAAAATTTCTTAATCTCCTTTTCTTCTATTTTTACTATTAAAAATGATAGCGGCATTACCTATATCATAGGGTTGCTGTAAGGATTAGATGAAATAACTTACTAAATATTTTAGCACAGCACCTGGTGGATGTTCAGTATATGCAAATTGAATCTAAATCTGATTTCTGCAAGGCAATCAATGAGAGGCAACAACACAGATTGGAGAGAATGTGTCAGTCAGAGATCTCTGGGTTCAAATCCCTGTTCTATCATTTAATAATTCCATTAACTTGGGTAAGTTCCTTAGCTTTTCTAAATATTAGGCTCTTAACCTATAAACTAGAGACAATGACATCACCTTGCAAGTCCATTGTGAGGATTAAATGTATTAGGGAGTAAATGTACGAATGAATGAATGCCCATTCTGTAGAATCTATTTAATAATAATAACATTATCACTATTATTATTATTAATTAGTGAGGAATCAGGAGGAAAACTATAGTTGAAGACTCTCTTAATAGAAAAAAAAAAAGAAGGAAAATAACCCCACAAAATAAAAACAGATTTTCCAATTTCCTTTACCCCTAAAATCCACCCAGAAAAGAATTCCTTCCTAACATGAGTGAACATGAAGGTGTTTTCTTTCCCTCGTCCCTTGAGATGGTAGCAGAAATGGAACTGGTGAGCAGGCCCAACTCAAACAAAGATAGCTACAGGAATAATATTGGGAGAGACACAAGATTTGTTTTGGCAAATAGAAGAGATTTCTGATTGTTTTGGTTTTCTTCTATTGGAGCCAGTCAGCATCTGGCTTTGAGAACTATGGGTATGGTCACCATATGTCCCACATTTTTCTAGGGCAGCGCCAATTTGAAATATTGAGTCATGTTGCCCCCTTAGGAGCACTTGTATTTGTGAGGCTATGGATCCCCTTGCAGTTCAGAGAATATGGTCATTGTCACTACAGAAGTCTACATTTGACAGAGGAAAAGTGGAAACCACAGGAACATGGGAGCAGATCATGAACTAAAGAAAAATAAACTGGGATTTTTTTTCCCCTCTGTATTATCACTCTCCTCACACTTAATACCAAGTGCTGGTTTGGCACTTTCCTCTAAAGAAAAAAAGCAAGGTAATGGGTTTCCAGGGTGATTGTGACCAATCCAATGTCTCTGAACAGATTCAGGCAATCTTCAGGAGATTTCAGCCCCATCAGTTTGAGAATTCTGTACTGAGAGCAGAGCAGGGGAGGATATACCAATGACAGTACTAACTAGCAGTCCTTAGTTTATTGAGAGCTTATATGCGCCCGAACATAGCTGAGTGTTCCACATGCATTGGCTCATCTAATGCTTGCAGCAATCCTATAAGAGGACACCATTATTCTCTCCTTTTCCTTACGTGGAAACAGGCTAAGAGAAATTAAATAACTTGCTGACAGTCACATGGCTGGTGAGTGACAGAGCTGGAATTCAAGCCTGGTTGACCCCAGGATTTCTCAGTAGGTAGACTCATCATACATTTAAATAAAGTGAGTATTTTTGAAATAGGAAGGTTAAGGATCAGGCCTGAAATTTCTACGGTGACCATGTAGCTGTGAGAGTATCCGGCAGGCTACTGCTCACAGAAGAGCAATTCTCTCTAGGAGCTGTTTTTCAAGCTGGAAAAATCTTGGAGCCAGAAATCCATTATGTGAAAGTAAATGTATCTGGATGGGATTACTAGAGATGTGCAAACCCAGGGGTGTTTGGGGTTTGGCTACACATTGTGTTCTATTTTTCAAAGGTTCTGGGAGAGGCAAAACTCAAAACATGTTTCTGTGCAGTAATTATCCACTTTGGTTTCGAATCCACGTGTATTTCTAGAGGAACTAACTACCCCGGACCTGTTTCTTATTTTAGTGGATGCCCCTCACATAAATATCCACAGACAGACCAGGCCTACAGGACACTGTGGAAGTCAGAGGACCCAAACTCAGCCTTGTGAGACCAGAAAAACAAAACAAAACATGTTTAAGAATCTCCAACTACTACTATAGCCTGGGCTATATAGCTAATTAGAGCAAGTCCCTGGGTAGGAAAAGGAAAAAAATAACATTTTGAGCACCTACTGTGCAAACCAGTGCTCTTGATGCTGAGAACACCATCCTCATCCTCTGGGAATTTTCACCAGGAAGGTAATAAAGACCAGTGAACAGATAATTTCATTACAGTGTGATCAAAGGACAAGGTTCCACAGATGCACAGAGACAAGGCATTTAAAGCCAGCCTCGAGTGGTATTCCAAGTATGTATTGCTGTTTAATAAAATACTCCCAAAATTTAGCGGCTGAAAACAATAGCCATCTATTTATATTTGTTAATTTGTGGGTCAGGAATTTTGGCAGGGATCAGCTAGGTGATTCTTTTTCACATGGTATTGACAAAGGTCACTGGGTAATATTCAGTCTGTAAGATCCAACGTGGCTTCACTAACTTGTCTGTTTCCCTGCTAAGGTAACTGATTATATTGCTGAAAGCAGTCACAAGTCTTGCAGGTTCAAGAGGAGGAGACCTGAACTTAATGCCATAATAGGATGAGACTTTTGAAGGAGGAGGTGAATGTATTTTACAAATATGAGAAATTTTAAAAATGTCTGGTAATAGAGGTGACTGTGGCAGTTTTCAAACATAGCTACAAATTCTTTAATGTTCCCTCTATTGAGAGGTGGTCCTCATGGCCCCTCATTCATCTGTAGCCCTCCCCATACTATGATTAGTCTTATACCACAGTCAAGAGGCCTTGCCCATCTGGAAACAATGTCCTCTTCTAGACTGTGCTTTGGATAGCTGGGATGCTGAAATTTCCTGCCCAAATGGGCCTAAGACACCAGGGACTGTGCAAGCCTGAGAGGTGGCCAAGAGGCAACTGTTCTGGGGGACAGTGGACAGTGGTTGGACATGAGAGCTGGGGTGTCCATGTGCTGGTGTACAAGGCCCTCTGCAATGTGGGGTGAAGAGAAAGTAGACAGCATAAGAGCTCCAGGTCTCCCAGTACACAGCGTTCTGGCCTGGAATTTTAAGGAATTCAACAATTCTAAGTTTGAGCCAGGCCTTCCAGGCCCTTATGCAGTTATATCTGTCAAGGCATTCAGGTAGAGCATGTTTTAAGAACAGTTTGATAGCTCGATTTATAACCTTACAAATGGTATTTGGTCTCCATTTGTACTATTATCCTGGAACTTCAAGAGGACTGAAGACTGTATATACCAAGCTAAGGAGTTTATAGTATATCCTGATGGCAATGTGGAACTATTAAGAGATTTTAGTCAAACAAGTGAAAATGGTTCACTGATACTTCACAAATACCTAGAAGGGACCCCGACATATTATGGACATGTATTAAATACTTTCGAACGAACGAATTAACATTTGAATTTCAGGAACATCACTCTGGTGTATTATGGTGAGTATTTTGGAGAAGAGCAGGATTGGAAGTGGGGAGACTAGTTGGAAGGCTCTAGAAGAAATTCAGGTAAGGGAGGTTGGTGGCCCTAACTCAGTTATGGATATTAGGATGAAGGGAATTGGAAAGAACAGAAACACATACTTCTCCTGTTGTGTTTGCCGCACTATGTTATTGTATTTTTCTTCTGGGTCCATCTCCCGTACCAACTATGGCATCCTTGAGAACAAGCCATAACTTCCTCATGTCATTATTCTCAGTGCCTAGCTACCTTTATTTAAAGTAGCCACTTAAATAAAGGTTTATTGAATTAATTAATTAATACATGAAAATATTATAATTTGTAATTCTCACCACAACCTTATGAGATTTCTTTATCTAGTTGAGAAAACTAAGTTTTGGAGAGATTACATAACTTAGAATAAAATCCAAGCATCTTTACATGGTCCACAAAACCCAACATGATCTGACCCCTACCTATCTCTCCAACACTACTTATACAACCTTCACCCTCATTTACTCTACTCCAGCTACACTGGCTTTATTTTTCTTCATCCAATGGCCGAGTGTCTTCCTATATCTACCCGCCCCCTTGCACTCTCTCTCTCTCTCTGCATTTGTTTTTTCCCTCTGATCTTTCCTTCTGCTCTTTGCTTTTACTAGCCATTTTCCCATCTCAGCTCAAATGTCACCTTTCCAGAGAGTTCTTCCCTGGCCACTCAACCTAAAGTAGATCTTTCTAAACAAGAGTCAGAGTGGATCACACTCCATCATATCACCTTATTTTACTTTCTTCATAGCTACTACACTATCTGAAATAATCTAGCTTATAATGTATGCATGTATATATTATTAATCTTTCTTCTTCACAAGAAAGTAAGCTCCTGAGAGCAGGACTTCACCCATAGCCCCAGCAACTGAAACACCACCTGACACATAATAGACAATCAGTAAGTATTTAGCAAATGAATGGATGGATGAATGAATGAACAAATGAATGATCTTGACAAATTCATAAGGTATGGCACCAGAACTTGAACACAGCTCCACCGGACTGCAGAGTCCTTCCTCTTGCCCATGCCTCTCATGCAGCCTCATGAAATCCCATAATTGTGAGACCATTTCTGTATTGTTCAACCACTGTATCCAGCTCTAGATCAGTATCTGGCACTTGATAGGTGCTTAATACGTATTTGTTAGATGAATTAAATATGAATTAACATGACTATCTTAAAGAACCTGCTTCATTACTTTATAGTCACTTGGTAAACAGGGCTGCCTTGACCAGGACACCAGGAGTATGATAGGGTTTTATGATTATTGAAAAAATACACAGGACTATAAGGATTCTAACTGTCCCAAAACTATCAAGCCATACTATAGGGAAACACGCTAGAAACTCTTATAGTTGTCCAGGCAAGAGATGACTTTGTTCAGATAAAGACTGTGGCAAAGGGATGGCAAAGAGGAGCTGTGGATTCAAGAAAGTGTTAGGAGTAGCACAGGCTGGCTGGGGGTTTCACTGTGTGTGGCGGGTGAGGAAATGAAGCGGCCGCCATGTTTCATATTGGATGTGCAAGCTGGATTACAGCGAGCTGATGAGCAGCTACATTCTGGAACATGAGATGGGAAAAGTAGGGTGGCTAGATTAGAATGTATAATAATTAGAGGATTCAAGGAATGTCAATTTAGGATGGGAGGTACTAGAGCATATTTGTAAATTTATTAAGAGTCAGATGGGAGTTAGAGAAGGAAGATACAGGAAATGGGGACTGAATGATGCAGCAAAGTCCACAAATGCTTTGAAGACGTTTAATAATCCCTGTGTGTGTATAAGTGCATGCATAGTATTTTAACTCTATCCAGGAGAAATGGTTTTTAAAATAAGGTTGTTCATTTCTTGCCTTTCCCAGGCTGCAAGGAGCACTCAAGCTGACGGGTGATATTATAGATTCTGGAGTTCAAAGACCAAGTCTTCTCTGGGAGCTACTGTTCCCAGTGCTTTTCTCAAGGAGAGAAATTACTTGATTAGAAACAAAGCAGTGTTCAAGAGAAAGTATAGGATTGCTCTTTAAAATCTTTTTTATTCATTTTAATAAGCTCTTGGCAACATTAAAATTTCTGTTCTATCTTAATCATATAGGGAACATTAATCACCACACAACTTCCTCTATCCTGACTCCCCCCCCACCTCCCTCTATACCTTCTCACAAGTCTGTATGTCTAGATTGTGAGCCTGACGCAAATACTCCAACACATGTCTCCAGTCAAGAAACCAGTTCATGTTTATTGCTGCCCACGATCGTAAGGTTCTGTGCCTGGGCTTGGGTGAAGGGGTGAGGGTTGGGGGAAGAGGCCTAAACAAGCCTTGCTCAGGAGCTGTGTGGTCTTGGGCAAATCATTTAACCTCTCTGCACTTGGATTTCCTCCTTATAAAATGCCACTCCTTGGGTTGGTATGATTTCTAAGCTGACCCAAATCGAGATTACATATAGAAGCATACAAAGCGCATTCCTCTCTAAAAGAATTTTTCAATACTTTTGGGGTATAGGGATAATATTGTAAAGGTCCAGACATACAATTAAGAACAGAAAAAAGCAAGATGTGACTAATGAAAATCCTAAAAGGATACAGATGTGTATGATTGGGGTTCCAGGAAAGGAAACATATAAGGAAGGTAGGGCATATGAATTTTGGCCTAGTATCTTTACCAAAACCTTCGACAGTGTGTTATAACACAGATTTTCCTGGTAAATAAAATTATCCAAGAAAATTATATATATTGTGCAAACAGGCTCTCTCTTGATTGTAACTTACTCATAACTCCTCTACTCTTGCTTCACAACCAACTCACTTACTCACCCACTAAGATTTGGTGTCAACACCAATTTCATAAGGACACCTTTACAGAGCAGCTTCCTGCCCAAGCCTAGATTATTGGCCCTTCTATGTGCTACTATTTTTTCTACTTCTCCATCATAGTCCCTTTAATATTGCATTGTGATTGTCCATTTATTGTTTGGGATTCCCACTAACTTTAAATTCTTCAACGGCAGAAATTGTGCCATTGTATCCTTAGCATGTGGCTTGGTACATGGCACAAGCTGGTGATTTTATACACACACACACACACACACACACACACACTCATCCTTCAGAATCAATGGGGTATTGGTTCCAGTACCCCCTTCAGATACCAAAATCGGAGGACGCTCATGTCCTTGATATAAAATGGCATAGTATTTACATACAACCCACAAACATCCTCCTGTATACTTTAAATCATCTCTAGATTACTTATAATACCTAATACAATGTAAATGCTATATAAATATTAATAGTTTTTATACTGTATTATTTAGGGAATAATGAAAAGAAAAAAGTCTGTCAGATGTTCAGTACAGGTGCAATTTTTAAAAATATTTTTGATCCGTGGTTGGTTGAATTCACAATGCAGAATCCATGGATATGGAGGCCTGGCTATATATGTGTGTGTATGTGTGTATATGTGTATATATATGTGTGTATTTATATACATATGTAGTCATGTGCTGCATAACATTTTGGTCAACAACTGACCAAATATATGATGGTGGCTCTACAAGATTATAATGGAGCTGAAAAATTCCTAGTGCCTAGTGATGTCGTAGCTGTTGTAATGTCATAACACAATGTATTTTTTTTTAAATTTTATTTATTTATTTATTTATTTATTTAATTTATTTTTTTAATTTCAGAATATCATGGGGGTACAACACTTTGGCCATACACATTGCCCCCGTTCTGCCCGTGTCAGAGCCGCAATCGTGGTCATCTCCCAAACTGTGCTCCCCACATCCATTCAGTGAGAGTTTTTCCCATCCCTTCCACCCCCCTCCTGCCCGCCCACCCTCAGATGAATGTTATTGCCCTGTATGATGTAAGTGTTCATCAGTTAGTACCAGTTTGATGGTGAGTACCACTGGTGCTTGTTTTTCCAATCCTGTGACACTTCGCTCTGAAGAATGGGTTCTAGCTCCAACCAGGATAATACCAGATGTGTTAATTCACTGTTGTTCCTTATTGCTGAGTAATACTCCATGGTATACATATACCACATTTTATTGATCCACTCGTGTATTGATGGGCACCTGGGTTGTTTCCACAACTTTGCAATTGTGAATTGTGCTGCTATGAACATTCGAGAGCAGATGTCTTTATTATAAAATGTCTTTTTTTCTTTTGGATAAATACCCAGTAGTGGGATTGCTGGGTCAAATGGTAATTCTACTTTTAATTCTTTGAGGTATCTCCATATTCTTTTCCATAGAGGTTGTACTAATTTGCAGTCCCACCAGCAGTGTTTGAGCGTTCCTATCTGTCCACATCCCCACCAACATTTGCTATTTGGGGATTTTTTGATATGAGCCAATCTCACTGGAGTTAAGTGATATCTCATTGTGGTTTTGATTTGCATTTCCCTGATGATTAGAGAAGTTGAGCACTTTTTTATATGTTTGCTGGCCATCATTCTGTCTTCTTTGGAAAAGTTTTTGTTCATGTCCTTTGCCCATTTTTCAATAGGGTTGTTTGATTTTCTCTTGTTGATTTTCCTAAATTCTGTATAGATTCTGGTTATCAGCCCTTTATCAGAGGTGTAGCATGCAAATATTTTCTCCCATTCTGTAGGTTGTCTGTTCACTCTAGTGATAGTTTCCTTGGCTGTGCAGAAGCTTTTTAATTTGATCAGGTCCCATGTATTTATTTTTGTTGCTGCTGTGATTGCTTTGGGGGTCTTCTTCATAAATTCTTTGCCTAGGCCAATGTCCATAAGAGTTTTTCCAACGTTTTCTTCCAGAATTCTTATGGTTTCATGTCTTAGGTTTAGATCTGTTATCCATTGTGAATTGATTTTTGTGAGAGGTGAGAGGTGTGGGTCCAGTTTCAGTCTTCTACATATGGCCATCCAATTTTCCCAGCACCATTTGTTGAATAGGGATTCTTTTCCCCAGTGTACATTTTTCTGGAATTTGTCAAAGATCAGGTGACTGTATGAGGTTGGTTTTATATTTGGGTTCTCAGTCCTGTTCCATTGGTCTACGTGTCTGTTCTTGTGCCAATACCATGCAGTTTTGGTTACTGTAGCCTTGTAGTATAGTTTGAAGTCTGGTAGACAGATGACTCCCAATTTGTTCTTTTTGCTTAAGATTGCTTTGGCTAGACGGGGTCTTCTCTGGTTCCACACGAAGCGTAGAATTATTTTTTCTAGATCGGCAAAAAATGATGTTGGTATTTTGATAGGGATTGCATTGATTCTGTAAATTAATTTAGGTAGCAAAGCCATTTTTACTATGTTGACTCTGCCTATCCAAGAGCATGGTAGGGCTTTGCATCTATTTACATCCTCTGCAATTTCTTTTCTCAGTGTTTCATAATTCTCTCTATATAGGTCTTTGACCTCCTTAGTTAGATATGTTCCTAAATATTTAATTTTCTTTGTTGCTATTGCAAAAGGTATAGCATCTTTAATTTGTTTCTTGGCTTGATTGTTATTAGCATATATGAAGGCTATGGATTTGTGTGTATTAATTTTGTATCCTGAGACTTTGCTGAATTCATTTATCAATTCCAGTAATCTCTTGGTTGAATCTTTGGGGTTTTCTATGTATAATATCATATCGTCTGCGAATAGTGAAAGTTTGACCTCTTCTGCCCCTATCTGGACGCCCCTGATTCCTCTGTCTTGTCTAATTGCTGTGGCCAGGACTTCCAGCACTATGTTGAAAAGAAGTGGAGATAGTGGGCACCCTTGTCTGGAAGCACAATGTATTATTCACATGTTTGTGGTGATGCTCGTATAAACAAACCTACTGAACTGTCAGTCATATAAAAGTATAGCACATACAATTATGTATAGTACATAATACTTGATAAGGATAATAAATGACTATGTTACTAATTTTTGTATTTACTATACTATCTTTTTAATTTTTATTTTAGAGAATACTCTTTCTACATATACAAAAAAAAGTTAACTGTAGGTTAACTCAGGCAGGTCCTTCAGGAGGTATTCCAGAAGGAGGCATTGTTATCACAGTAGATGACAGCTCCATGCATGTTATTGCCCCTGAAGACCTTATAGTGTGACAAGATACAGAGATGGAAGACAGTGATATTGATGATCCTGACCCTGTGTAGGCCTAGGCTAATGTGTGTGTTTGTGCCTTATTTTTTAACAAAAAAGTTGAAAAAGTAAAAGAAAAAAACAACAATATTTAAATAGAAATAAAGCTTATAGAATAAGATTATAAAGAAAGAAAATATTTTTGTACAGCTGTACCATGTGCATTTTAAGCTAAGTGTTATTACAAGAGTCAAAAAGTTTCTTAAAAATTAGAAGTTTATAAAGTACAAGGTTATAGTAAGCCAAGTTTAATTTATTACTGAAGAAAGAAAAATATATTTTTATAAACTTAGTGTAGTCCAAGTGTACAGTGTATATGAAGTCTACAGTAGTGTACAGTAGTGTCCTAGGCCTTCACATTCACTCAGCACTCACTCACTGACTCACCCAGAGCAACTTCCAGTCCTGCAAGCTCCATTCATGGTAAGTGCCCTATACAGGTATACTAGTTTTTATTTTTATACCCTATTTTTACTGTACCTTTTCTATGTTTAGATACATTTGGATACACAAGTACTTACCATTGTGTTACAATTGCCTGTAGTATTCAGTATTAACATGTTGTGCAGGTTCATAGTAGGAGCAATAGGCTATACCATATATCCTAGGTGTGTAGCAGGTTATACCATCTAGGTTTGTGTAAGTACATTCTATGATGTTCACACAACAGCAAAATCGCCTAACAAGAATGCATTCCCCAGAACATGTCCCTGTTGTTAAGCAACATGTGATTACATATATAAATGAATCCATCTGAAATAAAAGGAGCATAAATTAGTGATGTATCAGATGGACTACTCCTCCAGGCACAGGGCAGGGTGGGCAGGGACAGAGGCAGCCCCTCCAAGACTGATCAGTGCCCCTTCCTGGGCACGTGGCTGAGGCAGCTTGAAGCTGCATCACATGCCTTTCTCCTGAACTTTCACAAGAGATTAGCTCTTGCTTCTCGGAGAACTGAATAAGTAGAAAGAAAAGATGTTTGTCACTAACACCAAAGAAAAGTCTGTTTGTTCTCAAGACACTGAGTGTGTTGTTCAACCCGATGAGTTCATTCGTGCATTTTCTTGGACCCTGAAAGGGTCATAATGGCAGCAGGGTGACAAGCCACTTGGTTCAAGTTATGCCCATTCAGGCTGCCCCCAGGGCAGTATTAACTTAAGCAGTTGCTTTCTTTCCTTTTCTGGGTTTAAAAAAAAAAAGATTCAAAAGAGAGTATATGTGAATCTTGCTTATTTGCTCCCTTGCGCACACGCGCCCGCTCTCCCTCTCTCTCTCTCTCTCTGTTGCCTCTGCCTTTGGGGCAGAGATGACCTCTGCCTGTCCTCATTCTCAATACTAACTTTTCTTCCTTATTTTGGCATGGGGCACAGGAGCAGTGCTACTGGCAGAGATAAGGGGTCCAGCTTGAAAACAGAAAGGCCTCTAGTCCCACCCTGGAGCTCAGCTCTCATGATGCCACAGGAAAATGGGACAGAAATAAAAGAGTTCCAAGGAACCAAATCTAACGAGGTACTCAGGAATCAGGAATTCTAATCCTTGATTCAATCTGACTGCTGCTGAGGGTCAAAATTTTGTAAGTACTTTAAGGTTAGGGCCCAGTTATGGGGAATTCTTATCCTAATAAGGCCCCGCACAGCATATGACCAATTAGATGAGAAAAAAATCTTTCCTTAATCAGTCAAGTGTACAAAGATTAATGTCCAAGGATAAGTGTTGCCCTATTATTTACAGAATCTAAAACTGGAAACAAACTTAAATATCTACAATATGGAACTGATTAGATATACGTATGGAATACACCTAGGGCGAATCTATGCAATCATTAACAATCACGTAGTAGAGGATGTTTAATAATATTGGAAAATTCTTAATATATTATGTAAAAAAAAAATGTAGTGATTGATTCCAAATTGAGAAAATGTATAAGTACTTGCAAAAAAAAAAAAGAATATGTGGTTAGGGTTATTTTTTCCTCCACGATTTACAGTTTTTTAAAAAAATTTCAACACTAAATATGTCTAATTTTTATAAGCAGAAAAATAATAGTATTTAAAGATAAATCAATCCTTTCTGATTATGGTGGTTCATATGAAAAGGAGCAAAGCATGGAGGACTGTTCTTGTCTAACTGCTTGGAAACCAAGTAAATCAAATAATCAGCAAGTATTCACTGTGAGAAACTGAGAGACTGGCAAAAAATGATTTGTACAGATTTGCATGACGAGAACACTAGGCTCACTCTCCCTTCAAGTCAGCACCTGTTTCTAGGGGACCGTCTGGCATCAGTATTTAACTAGTGTTACCAGAAGTCAGTCTATCACACTCTGTCTCTTTCTGGTGTTTGCATTTTAAGTCTTATCTCCAGTAAGACTGTAAAGGCTCTATCATTTGTCAAGAAACTTCAGACATCAGGGAGTATATGGAAGGCATGTGTGACTGATTTTATGATGAGATCATTAGATCCAGAATCAGAATGCTGGGCCTTGAAACTCAGCTTTGCCAGCCACTCTGTGCCTTAACAAGCTTAATCAATTCTCTGAGTTTCAAGTGCCTCATCTGCAAAATGAAGATGATGATAACTATCTCAGCATGTGGTCATGGAAATTGATTCATTTAACTGAAAAGTATTTACTGAGCATCTACTTTGTACTGTGCTAGACACTTAGGATAAAACAGCATCAATCCCTGTCCTAACACAATTCACAGTCTAGTTGGAGACATAGGCAGATATGCAGAAAATGACAAAAGAGTGTGGCAGCTGCTGTGATGGGTGTGGAATGCAACCCTGGGGGGCACGTGAGAATGGCACCTAATCTGGAAGAAGTGGTGATACCTATAATAAAACACAAAGGATAAGCAGAAATTTTCCAGGCAAAGATGGGGAGAAGATAGTCCCAGGGGGACTGAAAAATATGCTCTAAGGCCTGGAAATGACAGTGGAGAAATATAGATTAGCTTAACGGAAAGGAAGATGCGGCATGGGGATCATATTTTAGACATTTTGTGGCCAAGAGGTTCAGTATGAAGCAACAGTGAGTCGTGACAAAGGTGCAGTAGAAGTGTGATATACAGCCCTGAGAGTTCATGATCCCACTGTACTTTGGGGTGGTGGGACCACACATGGATACTGTGTTCAGCTCTGGGTATCACATCTTACGAGCGACATTGAGAACCTGGAACTGTTCACAGCATGACAGGCTGAGAAGACTTGAAACCATCAGGAGTAATGATGGAAGCAATGAGGCAGTTTATTTGGAGGAGGTTGACACAAGACATGTTAGCTCTCCTCAAATGTAAGAACAACAGTCATGTGAAAGGAATCAGGTTTACTTTCTGTGGTCTCTAAATATAGAACCACAAGAGAAACACTAATGGGACAATTTTCAGCTCAATTAAAAGGATCATTTTATAATAATGAAAGCTGGCCAGAGATGGAATAAGTTACTTCAGAGGGGATATGTTCCCTATTACTGTGTAAACAGATACTAGATTATCTCTTATCCAACAGTATCCTAGTATCTTAGGTAATACTTTAGTATCTTAGGTGATACTTTGCAAAAGATTCAAGCATCAAATGGATAATTAGGGTGTACAAATTTTCAGTTTGCTTCCTAATCAAAGATTCTATATGTCTAGTATATTCAAAGAAAATAGTAATTACAACATCATTATTATCATTGTCATCAACAACAAAAAAATCAAAATCCCTTCTTCCTCTCTGGATATACACTGTCCAATGCAGCGGTAGTCACTAGGCACATGTACCACTGAACACTTGAAACGTAGCTGATCTAATTTGAAATACACTGTATGTGTAAAATACAGACCAGATTTAATAATTCTTCACATAGATTACATGTTGAAATAATAATATTTTAGATATTTTAGGTTAAAAAAAATCTATTAAAATTAATTTCACTTGTTTTTCTTTTTTTAATGTGGTTGCTAGAAACTTTCAAATTACATGTGTGGCTGGCCAGAAAGGAGCCCATTATTTCCAGCTTGACCCAAGTTAAGATCACTTCCCACACACACAAATTCTTGAGATAAAGCTTTTCTTAGGCTTCTCCACACTCACTGGGGCAGGTTATGGACCTACAGGAAACCCAAACCATGAAACCCAGCAGCCAGGGCCTTGCACCAAACCTGACTATAAACCATGGCTGGGAACAAACTGTGCTGAACTCAGAAAGAAACCCAAATAGATCAAAAGGTTTTAATTTCCTAAAACACTCAGCTGAACTACAACCAAGGAATGTCTTCAAATTGGAATCGAATCTACCTACGTATTTCCTAAAACTAGTGAACAACCATATCACACTGAGCCAACATTAATTGGATTTGGGTCCTTGCTTGTAACCAAGTACAAAATATTTACCAACCCTGTGTATCTGGGCTTCTGGCATAGAGACAACTTTTATAGCAAAATGAGTAAAGTCAGCACTCTTTTCTACTAAGCAAGCATAAATGGGTGTTCACTGTTCACAAGTAGGCGGAACTGCCATATCCACATTAAGACATCCTGAACAGATGGGGTGACCTTTTAACTGTCAGACTATGACCTCAAGGCTGAAGGGAACAGCTCTGGAGTCAGAAGGACCCGTGCTTGAGTCGCTGCTCTTTCTGCTGACCACGGCGTAGCCCTGTGCAAGTTACACAATTCTTCTATAGCCTCAGTCTCCGTATCTATAAAGTAGCAGATGTAATAACACCTACTTCATAACTTCATGTAGCTATCGGGAGTATTTAATGATGATATGTGTGCTTATATGTATGTGGCACTTAGTACTATGAATCATCATCATCTTCATTCTCATCTTCATCTTTATCCCCAACTATGAACTCCTTAGGGGCAGGCTGTGCCTTCATTCAGTGATCATTCAGCACTGTCTGTTGAGGGCTCACTGTGCCAGCACTGTCCCAGGTACTGGACATATGGAAAGGACAAGACTAACAAAGTCCCTAAGTTATTTGAGTTTATATTCCACTGGGAAATCATATATAAACTCGTTTTCAAATAAATATATAATTTCAACAACGATAAGTGCTAAGAAGGTAGACAGAGCAGGATATGGGAGTAGAGGATGGTGCAGGAATATAAAGGATGACTTCCTCATCAGCGAGGATGTCAGGGTGGCTTCTCTGAGCAGAGATTTGAATGAAGTGAGGGAGAGAGTCTGGCAAAGGTCTGAAAGAAGCATGTTCCAGAAAAAGGAAGGAGCAAGTGCATAGGAGGAAAGAGCCTGGTGCTTTGAAGATCAGCAAGAATGAACAGACTTGTTGAAACAAACTGGGCAAGGTGGGAGATATGATCAAACTGTTGGTTTTGGAAGATGGAAATCACTGGTGATCTTGACCAGGGCATTTTCAACACAGTTTGGAGATAAAAATGTGACTGGAGTGGGCTAAGTGGAATATAGGAGGCTAGGAGTTAGAGACAGATATAATATATGATATGATATAGTCTTTTGATGAACTTTGATATGAACAGGAGCAGAGAAATGGGTCAACAGCTAAAATGGGAGATACCGACATGAGTTATCTGTGGACGAGAATGCTTTTGCAGAGAAGGAGAAACCGTCTATGCAGGAGAGAGAGGGGATAACTTCAGGACAACTGTAGGAGCAAAGTCCTGGAGTAGATGAAAGAAGAGAAGAGCCTGTTTATGGGGGATGGCCTGGCCCTTGCTAGCAGCAGGAACTGTTCCTGCGTCTAATGGGAAGGTGGGCAGAATACGTAGGCCTGAATGCAGGCAGGGTGGTCAGCTTGGTGGTGGCTGGATGAGAGAGGTCTGACGGCCTCCATTCTCTCAGGAACTGGAGGGAGGAGGGAGCTGGGGAGGTCACAGTTGTCATCTCGCCTCCTGCACCGAAAGCAGAGCCTACGCAAATGTTCTCAGAAATCTTTGTTGATTACCTGAAAGAGTTTCAGCTACATGGCCCACATGAAGACAAACACCCACTTCCCTTCCAGCTTTACTCTCACCTCTCCCCTGTCTTCTTATTCTCTCCTGTGCCTGCTGAGCTTTGCTCATGCTGTGGACATTTCAGCTCAGGTCAACAAGCATTTATTAAGTACCTACTCCATGACATACCTGTGCTAGGTAAGGCCATATGGAGTTGAATCTGATGACACAGTCACTGCCCTGAGGAGGTCACCCTCTTGCCTGGCTGTCTGAAAGGTAAACAACAGATTACAATCCTAAAGATAAGTGCTTTGACAAGAGTCCCAGTGAGGGTGCCCTAGCCATTTGGAGTATCATGAAAGACTATTCCTGACCTGAGTTTCTATCCCTCTCCACGTTTCTCTGCCCTTGTCTTCTCCTGCTGTCTTAATTATCCCTCACTTTAATGCCCTTGTCAGATCCCAGATCACTTCTGAAAGATCAGAAGTGATCTTTCAGTGTCCTGACTTTTTAAAGGACACATAATGGTGTCTCCTCCAGCAGCCCAATGCCAAGTGCTTCCCTGAGGAGAGGTGTCACTGGTATCAGCAATTTGATTCCAGGCCAGAACTGTGGATAAAGGAGAATTCAAAGTTCCCATTGGGGCCTTCTCCTTGCAACTGCCAACCTCAGGAGAGAGTTAGAGTTTTAGGAACCGGGAGACGAGGGAAGGGCCAGGGTTAGGATCCCATCCAGATTCCTCTTGTGCGGCTCTGTGGGGCTCTACTGAGTGCTCATTTTCATTTAAGATGCTTGAACTGGAGCTGCCGTCCCGTGGGGAGGCCGTGGGCAAAACAAACATGCTATCTGGCACATTCAGTTGAGGGAGAACAAGGGCGAGGGTTGTAGGGCTGTTTTGCAGGACCAACCACCAAATCACTTGCTTGTTGTTTCGAGCAAGTCAAACAACAGGCCAGAGACTTTGCAGAAGGTCCTGAGGCCCAGGGAGCATCATTAAAAGGGCTCTGGTTTGTGTTTTGCTCAAGCCATAGCAAATATTTGCTATGTTCCCTTATGGCTATAATTTAAAAAACATGCCTGGAAAGGTCCACACACATCCATGCAATGCCATCCACAGCGGCACGCGGTCCTCCTGTCTCCCACCGCGTGGAGGAAGGGCTGTTTTGCCTGAGCACGTTAGGGAAGATTTTCATTTCCTCCCCTTCTTCACCTTTTTCTCTCCTCCTTTGTCCTCTCCTAGGTGACCAAAAAATGAAATGAAAAATGCTTCAGAGGAAACCTACGGGCTTGAAAGCTTAAGAATAAAAATAATATGGAAAAAAATTATTTCTGGTCCAGTTCATTTTGAGATTAGAATAAAGGTATAGACGTTTGGTGTGCTGACTCCACTCTCACAGAGTTACTGGCATGATAGCCCAGGGCTGGGGGCCAACGGTGAGCTCAGGCAGTAATTTCTCTACCTACACAAGAGCGGAGCTAAAAGCAAAATGCAATCAAATCACTTCACTAAATAGGCTGAGAGAGCGTAAGAGTGAGCAAGTCTTTTAAAGCTATTATTGCATCTCATCACCACCCCCGAAACTTTCTCCTTCCCAAAGGCATAGGACAGGAGTTCCCATCCCATCCCCAGGATATTTGAGACTAAAAAATATTTGCAATGTTGGAAACATGATGAAACTGTCCAACGGACATGAAAATAGGTATGTAAATTGTAAAAATCTCACTTCTATCTTGTTCTGAAACAACATAAAAATGACAGAATTTTTCTACCCAGATAGAAATTAAAAACCACTATTGCTATAAAATTCAAGTAATCTGTGGTCCCCCAACATTTCACTCCTACTAAACATGTATAAAGGCCCATTCAGGTGTACCGATTCCCAACACGGATGAAAAGGAGCAGATAATACTACCTCTTTCACGCCACAGTCTCTGTACTGAAAGCTGACATACTTTTGTGATTTCAGTATCCAGAAAAATTGGAACATAATGTGAAAGCCACATCTTTTTTCATATTCTTTTCTCCAGGAAGCCTTTGGTTGTCCTAAAATTTGTGACTTTGACCCTCAGGCTTTGCACACCCACCTTTCTGCAGCTTGAGTAAAGGCCTTTGTTTTTCTGAGACATCTCCCGACGGGCCAAGAAATGTTAAGAACTTAACATAAATTCCTTAATGTTAAGGAATTTAAGCTTGGGTACCTGGCATATAAGAGGTACTCCATAAATAATTATTGAACAAATGAATGTACAAACACATGAATTGACCATCTTGGATAGTTCAGGATAACATTTACCTAAAATCACATGAAGTTTGCTCTCCCTGAAATAGGGTACAAATTAAAAATAAAAATAATATAAAGGTAAGCATAAAAGTACCCATTCTTAGATGATAGATCAAATCTGGGCCATGAAGAGTAACTTATAAAGGAGTCTGTGGCCTGGGAAGTGATGCACTGGCCGTCCCTACACACCCTCCTTTGGTCTCCTTTTAGGAGACACAATTCCTAGCATGGGCCTGACTTAGGATCCTCAGTTTTCTGTTCTTAGGGGAGACATCTGAGGTCTGGTGGGGTCTAACTTTCTCAGAAGAATCAAATTTCCAATAAACGTCTCAGTCCAAAAGCTTGGATCTATGTGCTTCCCTTTCATGGTCCCAAGGTTTTCCCAAGTGTATATCACAGTTTCCACTTTATCCACTGAGGCAGAGAGGTCTTAGGCTGATTCTGTCTCTGTCCCAGGGCAGTGCCTTTCAGGAAGAAGCACAAGGCCTCGGCTACACACCTCTGCCCCAGCCCTGTAAGATCCCAATTGCCACTCGTGGAAGGACCTGCAGACTGTTTCCCTCAGCTGTTTAACAGACATAAGGCTCTCGCTCAGTTCCTGCACTGTCCACGGTGAATGAGGAAGGTCTCAGGAAGCCAGCCTAACAGGCTTTGAGAATCCATCTCTTTGAGGTACTTAGAGCCTGACTTGTGATCATCTACTCACACTTCGTCTGGCCTTTTCACAACCACCGTGCCTTGACCTTAGGTTGCAGAAAAATCTGGATGGGGAAAATAGTATGAATCCCAGAGAATTGGCAACTGCTAGCTTTCAATCGCAAGGTGAAAGGGCTCTGCTGCAGTAGCAGGCATCAGAATTGGACATGGAGTTCTTCTGAGGGCAAGAAAGGTAAAACAAGGAGCAGCTGATGGGGAGAGCAGGCTATGATGGAGTGCCTGAGTTGGTAGATGATGAATGTATCTGGTCTCTTGAGTATCCCATGGAACAGTTTTATATTTTTCTGTCACTGCCTGTGCTCTGTGGATTCTCCCTTTCTCTTCCCTTAATGATTCTTTGAGCGGGTTCCAAAACTTCCCAGGTTTCTTTTTTTTTTTTGAAACAAAAAGTCTTATGTATTCCACTTTAAAATTCTCAACTCATGACACCAATTTACTCACTATGTCTTCCCCACATCTCCTGCCTGGGCCCTGTCTTTTCCTACTCCAGCTCCCCAGAGAGTGGGGGAAAGGGTGGTCCACGTCTGCTTCTGGGATACCTTCCCTAGTTCTTTTTAAGGCCTAACATCTGTAATGTTTGGGGCTGGTTGAGAGAGCAAGGGAGGTGGGTCCCATGGTGGGGCACCCTGCCTGATGGATGGATTCTTTAGCTAATACTGACTATTTGGCTAGCATCCTCTATGTGGCACAAGCATCCATGTTTGCCCTCTGGGAGACACATGTATGAGTTCCTCAGAGAGTCTGGCAAGACCTCTCCACAGCCCGGTTTCCTCATACGATTCAGATCTATACATTGTTCTAATCAGGGGAGAGTTTCACAGAGGCACAAACTAGTCCTGGACGTGTTACCACTCTTGCGAGCTGTGGAGTACAGTAGCTAAGGCAGCCAGCACTGGCATCAGAGACTGAGGTCCATTTCAGCTCCACTACTTACCTAACATCTCTGAGCCTCAGTTTTCCCAGCTATAAATTGGGAGAAGTGATGTTTATGTAGTTATAATGAGAATGACCTTGGGCTCTGTGAAGTTCCACTGCCTGAGTTCAAATCCCAGATCTACTAGTTAGTTTCCACATGTGTAAGATTAGGCAAATCTTACTTCTGAAACTCAGTTTCCTCATATCTAACATAAAAATAGTATTTTTTAAATGTTCTCATAGGGTAGATGTAAGAATTAAATGAGTAATGATATGGAATAATCTAGTACGTGAGACAATGCGAGCACTCAAAATATGTCCATTATTGTTGTTAAATATACAAGGAAAGTGCTTAGCTCAAAGCCTGGCACCTAATAAGTATAATTACTGAGCTGAGAAGGGAATATCAAGTACTAGATGCACTAAGGTTGGCATTAATACAGAACATTCCTCTCCTTACTCCCTTGCTTGATTTTAAACATTTACTTGCCCTTTGCTAATGCTCTTTCCATCATGTTCATGCCTCTTTGGATTTGTCAGCTTCCTGTGGTCTTCCTGTGAACTCAGGAACCTGCACAAGCCCAGGCATTGCTATTTCTGCCTTGGGAGCCAACCTCATTCACCCCCAGCTGAGTTATCGCCCCTCAGAAATAGCCCACTGTTTCCCCAGAGGGTAGAGCTCCATTTATCCCGTGATCAGATTCTAAGGGCCTCATTCAGCAGGTTTCCTCCCTATCTGAGAGCTGAGGCCTTGTTAGTCATCGGTATTTCTGTATCACCTGCTATGTGGGATCAGACACATATCTTAGGCAACTGGTTTGTCAGCAGCCAGCCTTGTACTTTGAGTTGTTTTTCTAGTGTGGATATGAATTTATACCTCCTCACCCAAATTCTTGCACTCCCTTGTGACCAACAGGCATAATAGCCTCTTCATGGTCTGAACCATGCCTATCAGTCCAGCCTTATCTCCCCTGAGCCTGTCAAAACAAATTACAGATACCAGAGACATTATACTCACCATACCTCCAGGCCTTCACAAATGCTTCTCCTCCCTTTACTGGGAACCTCCCTCTGCTGGGAACCTCCATCCCTGCCATTACTTCCACTCCTGAGGAACTCTTATTTATGTTTTAGAAGTCACCCTCCCTGGAACCACTTCAGAGTATTGTCTGTCTGTTCCTTTCCCAGTTGGGTAAGGCACTCCTCATTGACTCTCCCACATAGTGTGGCTTACACCTATTACTACATTATGTTTGACTTATATTTTGTTTTCTCCTCTAGACTGTGAATTCCTTAGAGGCAGATATTTCATGTTATGTAACTCTGTATCCCTACTACAAAGTCTATAGCAATACATTTGTATAGAGTTGGTACTAAGCAAAAAATTGAACACTGAATACATTTTCAAGATGGACACCTAGGGTTGCTCTGTTGACTTGTAGCTCAAATGACAAAAGATAAACAAAAATGAAGGAAAAAACCTGGTCTCATCCATGTAATAACTCATTAATGTGCCCTGGATACACAGAGCAAACAAACTGAGCTCTCCAGCCATAGAGAAGACTCTGGGAAGGGATAAAAATCTAGAAAGAAATTTTTATCTGAAGCAATAAAAACATAAAAACTCCTTCTACCAGATGCCATCCTAACCATTATCACCATCTAGATGGTTAGAAGAAGTTGTTAAAATGACCAATATGCAACAGTCTCTTTTTTCTACACTATACTCACGTCAAAATGGTAAAATCTTATTAAGAAAATTATAGAAACTACAGCTGCTCAAACATACCCAGGCAGCACCAGGGATATTTATGAAGGAATGGGGCACTAATACTTTTTATTTCCTACCCAAGGACATCTACAAGGAATGCCGCTATATTCTCATGCTTCCTGTTCACAAGAACTTTCCAATGAGGTGTCCTTCTTCTGCCTCACACCTGTCCAAATGCACACACTTAGTTCTGCTATCACTGGGATGTCCTCTAAAACATTTTTTCCTTCCCTCAATTGCAACAAAAATAACTTCAGGGGAAAAGTACTTTTCATATACAACGCTGTGAAGTAAACATTTTCATGATTTCTATTTTTATAGACCTAGAAACTGAGGTTCACAGAAGAAAAATTTTTGTTCAAGTTTAAACAGCTGGTTAATAGAGAGATAATGTTGAATAGAATGGTGATTATGAGGATAAACTTTGGAATCAGATGATCCTGGGCTCTAATTTTACTTTTCTACTTATTAGCTATATGACCTTGGGCAATTAATTTGCCTTCCTGAGCTTTAGTTTTTTTAGGAAAAATAATACTCACTTAAATAAAAATTAATTAGTTGTTTATGTAAAGCATCTAGCAGAATTATTAAAGAAGCACCTGAGAAAGGCTATTATAAATCTTAAATAAGTTCAAATATTCAAAAGAAAACATGCACATAAACAGCAGAGAAATGGTAGATATAGGAAAAGGCAAATGGAACTTCTAGAGATTTAAAAAAATACAATATGTGAAATGAAATATACTGGATGGTAGGATTAATAGCAGATTAGAAACTAAAGGAGAAAAGAATAGTAAACTTGAGAACATAGCCATAAAAACAACATAAAACACAAAGAGAAAAATAAACTGAAATAAATTAGCAGATCATCAGTAAGCTGGGGGACATATCAAGCAACCATATAATATAATACATATAACTGTAGTTCCAGAGAAGAAGACATACCTGAAGACATAATAATAATAAATGTCCAAATGCAAGGAAAACTACAAATCCACACTTCTAAGAATGTCATCAAACCCCAAATCAAATAAACATAAAGAAAACCACACCAAGGTACATCATAGTCAAGCTGCTGAAAATCAGATGATGTCACAGGGAGCCTGAATTCCCAATCCTACCCAGCAGTGACAAGGAGCGCTGTCTCCCTCGGATGTTAATAGAGGCCGAGTGGAAAAGCTGGACTTCCACCTTCACCGGATGGTAATGAAGCAGCAACCTCCTTCCCCCACCAGCACAGTGTCAGAGGAAGCTTGTTAAAACAGAAGATTAAAAGAGATCCAGACTCATGACAAAACACCCAAAATGTGCAGATTTCAATTGAAAAATCACTTATCATACCAAGAACCAAGAAAATTTCACCTTGAATTAAAAAAAAAAATGCCAAAACCAAGAAGACACAGATGTTGGAATTATTTGACAAGGATTTTAAAGCAACCATCATAAAATTCTTGAACTGTCAATTACAAACATGCATTAAAAATGAAAAAATTAGAAATTTTCAGCAAAGAAAGTGACAGCAATGATATAGAAGACATAAAGAAGAACAAAATGGAAATTTTAAAACTGAAAAACTAAATAACTCAAATTAGAAACCCTCAATGAATGAAATCAATAGTAGAATGGAATAATATGAAATTCCTGGTTTTGATATTGTGCTACAATTATATAAAATGTAACCTTTGGGGGAAACTGGCTGAAGGGTACAGGGAACCTCTCTGTACTACCATTGCAACTTGCTGTGAATTTACAATTATTTCAAAATAAAAATTTGAAAAATAATCAAAAGCCAAAAGATTGTAGAGGAGAATAGTATGCACCTAATAATGCAGCCTCAAAATATATGAAGTAGTACTTGACAGAATTTGATGGAGATACAGACTATTACACAATCATAATAAGCATTTGTTAACACCCCATCATAGAAATTTTTATGTTGACTAGACAAAATAATCTGTAATGATCAAGAAGATCTGAACATCACTATAAACTACCTTTACCAAATTAACATTTATAGAACACTGCATCCAACAGCAGCTGAATACACATACTTTTCAGGAGTACATAGTACATTCACCAAGATAGGTCATATGTTGGGCCATAAAATATGACACAATAAATTTAAAAGGATCAAAATAAAAGAGAGTGTGTTTTCTACATATGTGCTAGTCAGAGTTCTCCAGAGAAACAGAACCAGTAGGATGCATATGTATGTGTGTGTGCATACATGTGTGTGTATGTATAGGTAGAGGGATAGAGAGAGAGGTTAAGGAATTGGCTCACACAATTGTGGGTCTGATAAGTCCAAAATCTGCAGGGCAGGCCAGCAGGCTAGAGACCCAGGGAAGAGCTGATGTGGCAGCTCAAGTCTGAAGACAGTCTGGAGACATAATCCATCTGACTGAGGGGAAACTCAGTCTTTTCTCTTGAGGCTTTCAACAGATTGGATGTGGCCCACCCACATTATGGAGAGTAATACGCTTTACTATCAGCCTATTGATGTAAATGTCAATTGCACCTAAAAAATACCTTTACAGCAATGTCTAGACTGGTATTTGACCAAACACTGGGTAGCCTGGCCTAGCCAAGTTGACACATAAAATTAGGCATCACAACCTATAACAGAATTAATGGGAAAGCAATAACAAGAAGATATCTAGAAAACCCCAAAATTTCTGAAAATTAAACAACATAGCTCTAAATAATTCATAGGGCAAGGAAAGATAAATTAGAAAATATTTTGAATTGAACAGTAATAAAAATAAAACACATCAAAATTTTCAGTATGCAGTAATAAAAATAAAACACATCAAAATTTTCAGTATGCAGTTAAAGCATTGTGCAGAAGAAAACTTACAGATTTAAATGCTTATACAAGAAAATAATATCTAAAATAAATGAGCTAAGTTTCTACCTTAGGAAGCTAGAAAAAGAAGAGCAAATAAATAGAAAAGAAATATGAAAGCTAAGAGTGGAAATCAATGAAATAGAAAACAGACATTATAGAAAGTTAACAACGTCAAATGCTGTTCTTTTAAAAATAAAAAAAAACTGTCAAACTCCTAAGTAGAACAAAAAAAAAGGAAAGAGAACACAAATTGCCAATATGAATAATGAGAATGGGATTATCACTACAGATGTGATAGACATTAGAAGAATAATAAGAGAATACTATAAATAACATTAGGCTTAAAAAGATGACAATTTAGATGCAACAAACATATTGCTTTAAAAACACAATTTATCCAAACTGACAACAAAAAGGAAAAAACCTGAATAGTCATATATCTATTAAGGAAATCAAATTTATCAAAAACATTCCAAACTGAAATTTCTGGTTTCAAATAGATTCACTAATAAATTACATAAATATATAGGGAATAAAAGACACCAATACTGCTCAAACTTTTCTAGGAAATAAAAGATAAGGAAATATCACTCAAATTATTTTATGATGCCAGTATAACCCTAATATTAAAAACTGACAAATAATACCCCCAAAAATGAAATTTTAAATCAAAATTCCTCATGAATAGAGATAATTTTTTTTTCCTTTTTAAAAAATTTTTTAAAGATTTCAGGGGTATAAGTGTAATTTTTTTACATGGATATAGTGCATGGTTGTGAAATCTGGGCTTATAGTATAACCATAACTCAAATAGTGTGCATTATACCCAGTAATTTTTCAGCCCTCAGCCCTGCCCACCCCCTCCAATTCTCCAAAGTCTATTACTCCACTCTACGTCCATGTGTACACATTATTTAGTTCCCACTTATAAGTGAGAACATGCAGTATTTCACTTTCTGTGTCTGAGCTATTTCACTTAAGATAATGGCCTCCATTATCATGTTGTTGTAAAAGACATGATTTTGTTCTTCTTTATGGCTGAGTAGTATTCTATGGTATATATACACTACATTTGACAAAAAATTTTTCAATAAAATATTAGCAAATCAAATTCAATAGTAAATCAAGCCTAGCTTAATCATCAAAAATAATTTATTCAATGTAATTCATTGTCAAACAAAATATAAGATAAAACCCACACAATCTTTTCAATAGTTGCTGAAAAAGCAATTGACAAAAATTCAACATCAATTCATAATAACAATTTAAAAAAAAAACTCGTAGCAAACTGAGAGCAGTAGGAAATTTCCTCAAACTAGTAAAGGGTATCTACAAAGTACCTATAATTATCATCATATATAACAATGACAAACTGAATACTTTCCACCTAAAATTGGGAACAAGGAAAAGATATACACTTTCAAAATTTTTATTCAATATTGTATTGACAATCCTAGCCATTGCAATCGTAAAAGAAGAGTAAAGGAAAAGCATAAAGATTGGAAGGGAAGAAGTAAGAGTGAATCCATTCATAGAAGATATGTAAGTGTATGTAGGAAATTCCAAGAAACCTAAAAAACTACTAATTCTAATAGGTGAATTTAGCAAGTTTACAAATACAACGTGAATACACAAAAATCAACTGCGTATTTATACACTAGCAGCAAATAATTAGGAAACAAAGTTTTAAAAATGAATTTCATGCAGAGGATGTAAACAGATGGAAAACCCTACCATGCTCTTGGATAGGTAGAATCAACATTGTTAAAATGTCTATGCTACCTAAAGTGATTTGCAGAATCAATGCAGCCCCTATCAAAATACCAACATCATTTTTTGCAGATCTAGAAAAAATAATTCTACGCTTCATGTGGAATCAGAGAAGACCCTGTCTAGCCAAAGCAATCTTAAGCAAAAAGAACAAAATGGGAGGCATCAATCTACCAGACTTCAAACTATACTACAAGGCTACAGTAACCAAAACAGCATGGTACTGGCACAAGAAAAGAGACATAGACCAATGGAACAGGACTGAGAACCCAGATGTAAAACCATCCTCATACTGTCATCCGATCTTTGACAAAGTAGACAAAAACATACACTGGGGAAAAGAATCCCTGTTCAATAAATGGTGCAGGGAAAACTGTATGGCCACATATAGAAGAATGAAACTAGATCCGTACCTCTCACCTCTCACCAAAATCAACTCATGATGGATAAAAAACTTAAGCCTCAGACATGAAACCATAAGAATTCTAGAAGAAAATGTTGGAAAAACTCTTATGGACATTGGCCTAGGCAAAGAATTTATGAAGAAGACCCCCAAAGCAATCACAGCAGCAACAAAAATAAATAAATGGGCCTGATCAAATTAAAAAGCTTCTGCACAGCCAAGGAAACTATCACTAGAGTGAACAGACAACCTACAGAATGGGAGAAAATATTTGCATGCTACACCTCTGATAAAGGGCTGATAACCAGAATCTATACAGAACTTAGGAAAATCAACAAGAAAAAATCAAACAACCCCACTAAAAAGTGGGCAGAGGACATGAACAGAAACTTTTCAAAAGAAGACAGAATAATGGCCAAGAAACATATACAAAATTGCTCAACTTCTCAAATCATCAGGGAAATGCAAATCAAAACCACAATGAGATATCACTTAACTCCAGTGAGAATGGCTTATGTCAAAAAGTCCCAAAACAACAAATGTCGGTGGGGATGCAGAGAGATAGGAACACTCATACACTGTTGGTGGCACTGCAAATTAGTGCAACCTCTATGGAAATTAATATGGAGATACCTCAAAGAACTAAAAGTAAAACTACCATTTGATCCAGCAATCCCACTACTGGGTATTACCCAAAGGAAAAAAAAGACATTCTATAATCAAGACATCTGCATTCGAATTTTATAGCAGCACAATTCACAGTTGCAAAGATGTGGAAACAACCCAAGTGCCCATCAATACATGAGTGGATTAATAAAATGTGGTGTATGTATGGTATGGTAGGGGATATGTAGTACCATAGAGTACTACTCAGCCATTAAAAACAATGGTGAATTACTACATCTGGTATTATCCTGGATAATACCATTCTTCGAAGCAAAGTATCACAAGAATGGAAAAATAAGTACCACTGGTACTCACCATCAAATTGGTACTAACTGATCAATACTTATGTGCACACATGAAAATAATATTCATCAGGGGTTGGGCAGGTGGGAGGGGAATGGAGGGCATGGGAAAACTCACACCTAATGGGTGTGGGGCATACTGTCTGGGGGATGTTCACAATTGTAGCTCTGACTTGGGCAGTGCATAGGCAATATATGTAACCAAAGAGTTTGTACCCCTAAATATTCTGAAATAAAAAAGTTTTTAAAAATAATAAAATAAAAGAAAATGAATTTCATTTACAGTACTATTGAAAGCATAAAATATTTAGGGATAAATCTAACAAAGGACATCTAAGACATTGCTAAGACATATTAAAATGGATTTAAGTAAATGGAGAAATATACCACAACATGGATTAGAAGACTCAATATTATTAAGGTGTCAATTCTCACCAATATGTTATATAAGTTCGAGATAATTCCAATCAAAATATTTCAGCAAAAATTCTTTGTAGAAATTTGCATGTTGATCTAAAATTTATGTGGAATGCAAAGAATCTAGAATAACCAAAGCAATTTTTTAAAAGGGGAAAAAAGTTAGAAGACTTACCCAGTTGATTTCAAGGTTTGCTATGAAGCTCTAACAACCAAGACAGTTTTACATTGGTAAAACAACAGACATTTGATTAAGGAAACAGAATGGAGAATCCAGAAATAGACGCACATATATATTGGCAAGTGATTTCAATAGATGTCAAAGCAATTTGAGCAATGGCCATGGTGAAGAAAAATCAACTGCATTTCCATCTCCTGGAAAAAAAATTATTTTGCAATTGAAATAAAAATATTATTTTTAATAGCACTCAAACAAGAGAAATATTTACAGATAAAGTAACAAAACATACAAGATGAGTATACCAAAAATTACAAAATATTACTAACAAAAGTTATGGCTAATTGATTGGCAACAAAGCTGCAAAGCTAACTCAATGGGGAAAGGACAGTCCTTGTAATAAATGTGCTGGAAAAACCAGATGTCCATATGGAAAAAAAAGAACTTTGGCTCTTTCCTCACATCATCTCCACAATTAACTCATGATGAAAAACAGACCTAAATGTAAAAGTTAAAACTATAAAACTCCAAGAAGAAAACTAAAAGAAAATCTCTGTGACCTTGAAATAGAAAAAATTTCTTAGCTAAGGTACACATAACGAAAGTATGAACCATAAAATAAAAAAATTTAAAAATTGACCTTTAACAAAATTTAAAAGTTTTGCCTTTGAAAGACACTAAAGAGACTTGGAGAAAATATCTGCAAAACATAGATCTGATAAGGTAATTTTATCCAGAATAAAAATTTTTTAAAACCCTCTATAATTCAATAATAATAAAACAAACTACCTGATTTTTTTTTACTTGTTTCTCTGCCTTTTTAAAACTATCTGATTTTAAAAGGGGCAAAAGATTTGTATAGACGCACCAAAGAAAATATATGAATAGCAAATCAGCACAATAAAACATGCTAAGTAGATCTCAGGTAATGCTTAGGTTACAATTCTGGCTCAGTCACTTACTTCCTGTGTGATCTTGGACAGTTCTGCCCTCTTTGCCCTTTCATGCCTCAATTACCTCATAGATAAAATATCGATAATAATAGAATATACTTCATAAGATCGAGTTGAGGACTAAAGAGTTTGAATGATATAAGTTTGAGTGAAGAAAATGCCTGCCACATAGTAAATTGGTTATATTATTGTAATTATTCAGACGTCCCTGATTGGAAATTTTGTCTGGGAGAATTTCTGACAAAGTACTTTTCTTTGGCCACACATACTGCACTTTCTAACCTCCTATGTCAGGAATGAGGAAGGCAATGGGTTGGGGTGGAGGTTGAGGGGGCTTGGCCAGCTTGAGTTTTGACACGCTATTTTGGGCATTAAATGAAATAATCCTTACAAAGTGCTTAGCTATGTGCTTGGCACTTGGGCCGTACTCAATAAATGTTAATTAGTGCAGCTTTTCTTCCAGATGCCTAGCACAGAGCTGGGGCTATAGATTGTCCTGTAAAATCATTGCTGAATAAATATACAGATATTTAAGCTTAAACTTCTACGCATGAGAGATTGTGTCTCCGGCCCTCTTGCTACAGCATCTAGTAGGACCTGCAATTCACTAGAAGCTTAATAGATGTTTTTAGTTTCCTCTGAAGATGAAGAAGAGGATAATATTAGCTTGTTGCAGCCTCTTGGCTGCAAATTTTCCACAGGAGCTGAGGCTAGAGATTTAGTGGGAGTAACACTAAATGTTTTAAGCATTCTTAGAAGACCGCAATTACATTGATTACGCACTGTTGGTGGAACATTCACTGGAAGCCTAACCCTGTGAGGTGCCAAGCGGTGATAAGTTTTCTCTAATCTGTCCAAAAGGTCTCACCAGGTTTCGCTAGCCAGCAACTGGCATTTGAGAAAGTGCAGCCAGGGTTAGGGGTGCTGTCTGTGGCTACAGAAAAGAATGAAGCTAACAGGCCCATAAGGGGATTAAACCTATGACCTGCTCCTCATTAGCACAATGTTCTAGCCAGCTGGGAAATAATGCAGACTCCTTGAGTGTTAGCAAATACTGACCTACTTAGATATGAGGGATAAAAGCACACATTTTCCCCCCGACATCAGCACAATCTGTCTCTGGGAATTGAAAGGACAGAGAAAGCCCTTTTACGGGGAATTTCTGGGTCAATAACTCTCATCTCATGCTCCTACAGTAATTACTGGCTTGTGTTCCCCAATTATGTTCCCATCCAATCACTGCCTCTCTGCCTACCCACCCATGTTCAGACAAGTATTAGACAACGTGTCAGGCCATTTGAGGCTCCTATGACATCAGTCGTCTCAGTACAACCAGATCCCTCTGCCTGGAGCACTTGCACCACCCACCACCCCGACCGCCTTCACCACGTTCCCCTCTGCTCCTCACCTCCACTGATCTGGCTACCATGTGCTCCTTCCTCCTGTCCCAGAGAGTTGTCCTGGAAGCCTTCAGGGACTCTGAACACCGGGGTACAGACCCAGCTATGTGCACCTCTGCACGCAGCACTCCTCCATCACAGAACTTACCACGTGGTACTCCCGTGGCCTGTGTTCTGTCTCCCCCACCCCCGACACTAGCACCTTAAGGCAAGGACGGTATCTGGTGCAGAGTTGAATGCTGTCTCCTGTGTGTCTGGCATAAAGTAGGAATTCAATAAATATTTGCTGAATGAATGAATGGTTGAAGGAAATTCCAATTTTCCTCATATATATTAAACTCCCTAAGTTCTGCTAAATGATATCTGGAAAATATTAAATAGTACTTACATCTAACCATCCTAAGGCACCCTCAAGTCTCGGTATTTGCTGAAGTAGCATGAGAAAGTGTTTTGGAATCATATAGATCTGAATTTAAATTCCCAGGTGATCATTAACTACCCACATTTTAATGTTTCTAAATGAAGATACTAATATCTGCCTCATAGAGTTATTGAGAAGGTAGAATAAGATAATAGTATGTGAAGTTCCTGCTGCTCAAAAAACAGCATGTTCCTTCCTTCTATTCTCTCGTTAATGAGCTTTCTCCTGATTTTCTGTCTGCCCTACTCATTAGGCAATAAATACTGCATTTTAATACACACAAACACACATGCATACACACACACACGCACTCTTCCATGTTAAGTGGAAAAGTGGAAAAATATAAGAAATCAAATACGTGTGTATATAAATTATTTTCTTTTTTATATTGTTTCAATTAACACGGGAAATATATGTATATGTGTATATGTGAATGTGTGGTATGTGTAGAGATATAGACACATTTGCTTTTTTATACTTTTTTAATTAACTTGGAAGAGTGTATGTGTATGTGTGATATATATGTGTGTGTGTGTGTGTGTGTTCCTCTATCATATTTATCTATTTATTAAACTTAATAGACTTTCCAGGTTTGTTGTGAGACGTTAAAGGAGCTAATGTAGAAAAGCATGAGTCCCCTACACATAGTGGGAAATCAGTTCATATATTTTCCTTCTCTTTTTCCTTCCTTTCTTCCTTCTTTCCTTCCCTCCTTTCTTCCTTCTTATTCCTTTTAGCAGAATTATTTAAGAAATATTAATTGATTAAGGGATTTTATAATTAAGTATATCCTAATTATATCCCCGTTTACCTGGAAGAGAGGGGACACTTAGTCCAATTGGGCTGCTATAACAAAATATCATAAACTGGGTGGCTTATAAACAACAGGAGTTTATTTCTCACAGTTCTGGATGCTAGAAGTTTGAGACCAGGGTGTCAGCATACTTGGGTTCTGGTTAGGGCCTTCTTCTGGATTTCAGACTGCCTACTTCTTGCTGTGTCCTTGCACGGAGAAGGGAGTGAGGGGTCTCGTTCTGGTCTCTTTTATAGAAGGGCACTATGATACTATAAGATATATATATAGAGAGATATATATATATGTTTTGTCCACAGTTCCTGGCTCATAACTCCCATAGCCCTTATTACAGTAAACAGAATCTCTCTCTCTGACATTCTCCTGCCCTCTGCCCTCCTTTCATCTGCTTATGGCAGGACTCTAATCTAATTATGGGTCATAAAATCCCCCTTCCAGTCTTGCCCCATACCCTGGAGGAAAGAATGTTGCACAGAGAAGCCAAGAAGTATCTGAACAGATAGGACTTTCTGGGTTTAGATCACACCCTTTTTGTCCAGTTACATTTCTAACGGTTGTCAATCATGCCTATCCAATGAAGCATCCACAAAAGGCCCAAGAGGACTGGGTTCAGGAACTTCCTGATAGCTGAACACATGGAGGTTCCTGGAGGGTGGCACTCCAGGGGAGGATGGAGGCTCCATGCCCTTTCCCCCGTATCTTGCCCTATGCATCTCTTCATTTGTATATCCTTGGTAATATCCTTTATAATAAACTGGTAAACATGAGTTGGGAGTTCTGTGAGCCTCTTTAGCAAATTAATTGAACCCAAAAGGGGTTGTGAGAACCCCAACTTGGAGCCCGTCAGTCAGACGTTCTGGAGGCCCAGACTTTTGACCAGTGTCTGAAGGTGGGGGGCAGTCTTGGGGACTGAGTCCTCAACCTGTGGGATCTGATGCTATCTCCAGGTATATAGTGTCAGAATTGAATTGGAGCACACCCAGCTGGTGTCAACTGCAGAATTGATTGCTTGCTTGCTAGTGGGAAGAAATCGCCACATATTTTGGGGTCACAGAAGTCTTCTGTGTTGACTGCTGTTGTGTTGGTGTGAGAGCAGAAGAAAAGCACAGTTTGAGTTTTTCCTAAACAGCCATTAGTCCCATTCATGAGGGCCCTGCCCCATGACCTAATAATCTCCCAATGGCCCCACCTCCTAATACCACTACCTTGGGAGTTAAGATTTCAACATATGAATTTTGGTGGGACACAAATATTCAGACCATGTTAACACTCAACAAATAACTTTTCAAATGTTTGTACAGTTTAGACAAATAATGAAGTATTATTTTCATTGTATCATAACTATGGATATCCACCATGTTTTTAAAAACCCAAACAGCTTCTGAACAATGCAAATTCTCTTACAGTGTTTAGTTAACAATAACCACAAATGATACTCTTCATTAAAGAGATTTAGAGGACTGGTTTCTGTCATTACTTTCTCAATGAATGTTAAATGGAGCAAGGGAGGTCTTCTTTACAAGATAAATCTCGTTATGGAAATAATATTTTTATAAGGACAAGATTTTTATATGTGGGGAAGCAGCTTTGGTAATAAGATATGAAGCATTGTTTATGTAATCAGATAATCTCAGAGGTCTCTTTTAGGGAAAGATGGGTTTTTGCTAAGAATGATACTATCCTGATGACAATGCAGCTTCTAAAACATGCATTTAAGCTTGAGGACTTTCCATGTTGATGTTACAAGTACTGATGGAAGCATTCAGATTCTAAACAAATAAGTCACTCTTTATACAGAATAAAGAGGGACTGATAAAATACAAAAGCAAAAACACCATTGTCTTTTTTGGAAGGGGGTGGGGTATGGAGCAAGCATATACCCTAGAGAGAAGTGTGATGTGGGGCTAGGAAGGAAGGAATGAAGCAGGGTGGTCAAACATTTTGACTTCATGGATTTTTTCAAATTAATTGGTATTTTTATCAAACTAATATCTGTATGATACTGCAAAATTTAGAAAATATTCAAAGACATAATAAAAAAAAACAGTAAGCCATAGCTCTTCATCCTCAAGAGGCAATCATTTTCAACTTTTTCAGCTTTTTTTTTTAACCTGGTATTGACCCTCATGTTTCTAAGCAATATACTTAAATGGATGAGTTTTGACTTTCACTAGGTTCTTCCTTTTTTAAAAGGATTGTATATTTCTGATAGGAAATACATGCAGATGTATAAAATGTAGAGATTTTTTCATACCAATGCATAGAGCTTCTATATGTTGTATAGGATATGTTGGATATACTACAAATTATTGGACATTTAGGTTGTTTCCAATATTTTGCTCTTACAAACAACATTGCAATCAATATGCTTATGTATATATCATTGTGCATATGTTCCAATACATCAGTAGGATACATTTCTGAAAGTAGAATTTCTGTGTCAAATATTATGTGCCTTTTATATTTGATAAATACTGTCAAATTGTCATCCACTAAGGTTATATCAATTATAGTCCCACTATAAATATTAGAATGCTCCTTTCTCCTCAGTCTTGTCCACAGATTATCAAATTTTTTGATGATGATAAATTGTCAAAATGTTATCTGGGGTTTAATTTGTATTTCTCTTATCATCTGTAAAGTTTAGCATCTTTTCATATGCTTAAAAGTCATTTATAATTACTTTTCTATGAACTGTTTCTTCATATATTTGGGGGTTTTTTGAGGATTTTTGGCTTTCCTTAAGTGTAAGAGCAATTTACACGTTAAGAAAGTACCACTTTGTATGAATTAAAGACTTAAATCTAAGACCTGAAACTATGAGACTACTAGGAAAAAACATTGTGGAAATGCTTCAGGACATTGGTCTGGGCAAAGATTTTTTGTGTGGGACCTCAAAAGCACAGGCAACCAAACCAAAAATAGACAACGGGTATCACATCAAGCTAAAAAGCTTCTGCACAGCAAAGAAAACAATCAACAAAGTGAAAAGACAACCCACAGAATGGGAGAAACTATTTGGAAACTACCCATCTGACAAAGGATTAATAACTGGAGTATATAAGGAGCTCAAATAACTCAGTAGCAAAAAAAACCAAAAACAAACAAAACAAAACATCCCCCAAAACGCCCCGAAAAAATCCAATTTAAATGGGCAAAAGATCTGAACAGACGTTTCTCAAAAGAAGACATACAAATGGCCAATAGGTATGCAAAAAACGTTCAATAGCACTAATCATCAGATAAATGCAAATCAAAACCACAATGAGATATCATCTCACCCTACTTAAAATGGCTTGAATCAAAAAGACAGGCAATAACAGATGCTGATGAGGATGTAGAGAAAGGGGAACACTAGTACACCACTGGTGGTAATGTAAATTAGTGCAACCACTATGGAGAACAGTATAGAGGTGGCTTTTATTTTTTGTTAGTCTGTCTTGCTAAAGGCTTATTAATTGTATTAATTAAAAAACTTATTTGAGGCTTTCCTAATTTTCTCCATTATTAAGGCCCTCTGTGGTCCCTCTCTTTCAGAATGTTGCCACTCTGTCAGCCCTAAACCCTCCTCTGACACCTCAAGTCAATAAGACTGCTGCTTTCTGCCAATCCAAGTTTTGTGAATTGGAGATTGACTTTAGGAAAAAAGCCACAAACTCACAAATCTCACCTAGTACAGTTTTTATCTTTGAAGAGTGGACTTCTGTCCAATTTCTGCCTATTTTTGTTGTTCTATAAAGCCTTCTAATAGTGGTGCATGCACACATATGCTTGAATGAATGTATGTGTTTGTATAGTTTCTATTTTACAATTGTTGGTTTTGAGAGGGACAATCCAACCAAGCTACGCTGTCATTACCATAGGCCAGACCTACTTCTCCTGTTTGTTTGCAAAATTTCTTGTCTACAGTCAGCTCATCTACCATTGTCTTTGCCTTGTGCGTTAATCCTTGTTTTATTTCTTTACTACTATTTTAATAAGATTTTGGAGGGCAGTAAACTTAAACACATGTTGCCAACTCTTAATTTTTAAACAATAATCCTCCAGGGATTCTATAGATTTCAAAAATATATAGAACTTTGGCTGGGAATGAAAGCTATAAGATATATTTTGGGGGCTCAAGTTTTGGTTGTCTTTGGAAAACTACAGACTGAATAACTAAAGAACCAATGGAACCAGATAGAGAATGTCATATTTGTTGAGAAGTAAAATATGAAAGTGTCAGTAACTCCATAAGATGCATGCAGCATAAGTGATTTATGCCTAAGGTGAACCCTCATGACTTGTTGCTTACATAGGGGCTGCTACAGTTTTGTTGTAGCTGGCAGGATCAAAGCTCTGCTTTTCTGGAAGCTGCAGTTAAGGGAATGCAGGACCTGGTAAGCTGGCAAAAGGGTAAGATTTTTTTACCAGCCAGGCTCCCATCCTCTCTCTGTACAATCTAGTAAAGTGGATGGTAAAAATCACTGTTTTCTCTGCAAAATTTTGATGAATGGGAGAAAAAGTATTTGTGTGTGACTAGTCTTGGTGTAGTGACTCTGGTGTACTCTTTGGTAATTTGTGGTATAAATATTCATGTTGCGTGATCCCTCGCCTCCCAGAAATAGTCTTTTCCTTTGTCTTTGTCTTTCTGTGTTGTTCATAAAGAGAGGTACTGGATAAAGTTCCCTCTCATCTTGTTTTATGTCCTTGAGAGCTTGACTTGTGACCAAGTGCAAGCACTCTTTCTTGGTCTCCACCAGCCAGGGGACATGATTTTCCGGTCAAGTCAGGTGGCCAGCCTGAAAATGTCTAAGAACCCAAGATTTTTTTGTTCTGAATGTGTCAAGTTCTCGGAAGAGTTTGTCATAAGAAGTCCCATCCATAAGGGACTTTTATTGTCTCAACCCTTGTTGCCTGGTCAGTGAAAGTCCAACCCCAGGAGGTGGCACAGATTAATGGGTCTGTAACTGGCAGCCCCTCACAAGTTTGTGAGTTACCAGTGACAAACACCATCCCTAACCATCTGTGGCAGCAAGAATCTTTTGCTATATTTGCCTATTTCTGAGAGTGAATTTTTAAGGATCATGGAGACTGCCTCCTGTATGCCCTCTTTAGGAACACCCCTTGCTTATATGGTAAAAACTTATTCTAAACCTAAAAAAATTACCACTTGGCCTTTCTATGAAGAGGCTAATTAGATTGAGTCACTGTTGGAATACGTATACCATTGGAAATTCTAATATGGTAATAATAAAATTTTATGCCTTTTCTCCAATTAATCTGCCTCTTGTAAGTTGATTTTTCAGCAAGGCTTCTGAGGGCAAAAGGGAAGTTTTCCCTTCATCCTGACACCTATTTGTGGCCTCTGTTTCCTAGATTGATAAATAAAGACAATGATTTTCACCTTCAAGATTATTAGGAGATTTATAATTGAAGTGTATCAAGCCTCCTTACCCACTGTTTTGCTAAGCTCATTCCTTCTTCTCTATTTTGCAAAATCATTCATATTTTTAAGTCCTTCTCATAGTGTAATTTTGCCAATTTTTCCCAGGAAGAATTACACACTCCTACCTATGTTATTAAAAATATTTTTTCTCTGCTGTGGTTTCTATATTCATGGGAGTTTGCATAGTAACTCAGAGGAAGTATGTGGTCTCTGTTTGGTCTGTTCATAACGTACCAGGATCTTGGGTCATCACATTTCCAGAGACAGATTTACTATGAAGCTAATAAATGTCAGCCTTTATGTTCCTCACACTTGTACAGGTCCCATTCAAGACCCTGAGAGGATCCCTAACAATGTGTTCAGATAGTCATCTGTTTTGTAAAATTTGCAAAGCTAAGATAGTTTAATCAAAATTGGCTAAAATCACTCTCTTACCAATCCCCTATACCTTCTTTCACACTTTCTCTGTTATCAAGAAACATTAGAGTAGCCATGGGCATTTTCAGTACTTAGAAAAGGGGAAGATGATTTAGTGATATATTTAGTTCAGTATTTATGTAATTCACAGTCATTTCCATGTACGGTTATTTCTGGTTGTCCTTCCAGCCATACTCCCAAACCCCACTGTGCCAATTCATCTATCATGGCACAAAATTGCAAGATGCATTGCAATATAAAATGTATCCTACAGTGCCTGGCATTAAAAATATATGCCGAGTGGAAAAGAAACAAGGTTGAAAATGTATGGAACAGACTCTAGTCTGTGGAAAATATTTCACATCATCAGACATGAAAAATCATAAGCAGAAGATCTGATTCTCATCAATACCTGGTCAAAATGGAAACTCCCTCCTATCAGGAATATAGTCAATAACATAGTGTATAAAATTATACATGGCTATTACTTTTTTTTCATTTTGATGGGACTTGAAAAATTAAAATTTACAGAATTCTTGTGATTATCAGAATTCCCTATAGACCGCAAACCTAGTCTTGCCACGGTCTCTGAGAGGCTGCTACATGTCCCTTAGGAAGCCCAAGTCTCCTCTGCTTTCCAGTATTCATTCCATTCTGAGGTTTACTATCGTTACTCCCACCTTTCCCAATATCTAAGTCTCTTACTTCCTTTCCTGTGCCTTCTCTTTCAGCCTAAGTAATCTACTGCAAGTCAAAGGCAGGAAGATTGGCTCTTAGATCATATGGTATTTTTCCCAAAACTATTATTTATGGCATACACATAAGCCCATTCTTTCAACCTACTCAACAAAACTCTATTTTGCATCAAAAGCTGAGAATTGACCTCTTTGTTTCCTGGAGTTCTGTTATAGCCTCTCACAAATGCCTGAAATGGGGATTTCCCAATCAGGATGGGTAGGGAAGGCAAAAGGAGTCACCAGATGAAAACCTCATCATTTAACATCCACGTATGTCCAAATATCTGAATGTTTGGAACAGTATGAATGAAACTTCCACATGATTGATCAAATTGTTTATCTTTTAAATCAAGATGCTTAATCATCTCCACAGATACATTCACAGAGATATAAAGAAATTGGGCAAGTTATCGAAGAAAATTCAAGGATCTAATAATTCTGATATTAAGAAGGAAGATAAATTTAGTATCTGAATTAACCATGTGATCCTGAGAATTGATAAATTAGGCAAAACATTGTATAATTTCCCCTCACTTTTTCTTGAATATACCTAAGTTCAAAATTTTTCAAGTGTGATTTTTGATGCTGGACTTATTTGTGTGTGTTTGTGTGTGTGTGTTTGATTGTAGAAAGAATTCACATTCATGGTTGTAGTTTTAGAAAGTACAAAAAAGAACAAATAAGGACATGTAATAAGTATAAGCCATTGGTAGACACCTGTGCTTGTATGTCTGTATGAAATTGAAATTATGCCCTACTTATTGTATTGTCATATAATGTACTTTTTTACTACATAATATTCATCAAGTAGAAGTACTGTATAATAATTAATTTAACCAATTCTCTAGTTTTAATATTTTTTAATTTATAACTTCTCACTTTTAAATAATGCTATTATGAACTGTCTAATTTCTGACTCTTTGTGTGCACTTATAGACATTTCTTTAGGATATGCTCTTAGGAAATAAATTATAGTGTCAAAGGAAATAAAATTTTAAGGCTTTAATTATATATTTCCAAATTAGCCTTCAAAAATTATCAATTTCCAATTTCACAATTAATATTTAAAAATGTATCTCTCCCCACACCCTTTCCACCCTTTCAACATTAGTTATTAATATTGTCTTGATCTTTACTGTTTTGACACATAGAAAAATGGTGTATCATATTTATCTTATTTGCTTTTCTTTGATTATTCATGTATCCTATATGTACCTGTATTCCATAGATATTTGTAAAAGGAAATCCACTCCATAAAGCGTAAATGAATAGGATTATGGTTCTATGTTCTATTGAGTCTCTCCATTGTTTGATATTTATATGGTTAATCATTTAAAATGTATTTGTTTGAGTTTATTATTTTAAGGACTTTTACCAGATGTTTGTGGAAGAAAACATTTATTTTCTTCCACAGTTATTGAACAGTTACTGAGCTTGGAGAGCAAAAACAGCTGGTGTAGTAGTTAAGACCACAATTCTCGTGCCCCACAACCTCCTTAGCTTGAATCCTGACTCTACCACATAGTATTTGCATGGCTTATGGCAATTGACTTAACATGTCTGTACCTCAGGTTCCTCACCTGTAAAAGAGAGCTGATAAAAATGGCACTAAATTATAGAGCTGTTGTAAAGATGAAATGGAATGATCGTGCATTATGAGTGAGTGAATAAAAATTACTCAGTGCAATTAAACTGTAGTTTTGAGAATTGCCATAGTACTTCACCTCTCAACTATTTTGTTCTCCCATATTTAAGTATGTAGTCAGGTTAAACCATTTTATTATTATTATATGAGTTTTACATGTTCAAGTTTGTTAAGTTTGTTAAGACTCCCAGCAGAGTTATAATCCATATGCCAGAAAATTGTTTCATTGTTTATTAGTTTTTGTGAGCAACAGACTATTGAGTTGTGTTACAGTTGTCACCTCCTATGTGAAATCTTCTTTACCCACTCTTCCCTGCTCCTAGCCCATCCAGTTATGATTAATTCCTTCCTTCTCTGGTTTCATACGACACTTCGTCCATCCGCTTGTAATAGCAGACATGCGCATGTTGTAGCCATATAGCCCAACTATCATTTTAAAAGTTTGTTTCCCACATGCTCTGGTAGCTCTCTAGGATGGACAGTGACTTCTCTTACTCACCCTGTCTCCCCAGTGACTTCACATAGTTTCCAGCACACAGCACATCAACGATGACTAAATTTAATGAATGAATAAGAAAGATCCATTTGGGACATTCAGGATAAAACACCTTTGAATAGGGCCTAATGTAGGAAGTGCAAAACAGATATTCATGAATCATAGGCAGTGGGCCACATGGACAAAATATTTGAAACCATGACTTTTAGACACTGGACAACAGGCAGTAGATGACTGTGCTCCCTAACAAAAGTAAAACAAATGAGGTAAACCCTACCAATCCCCAGATTATCACTTTGTAGACTATAGTTCAGGGAGGAAGAACCCAGAGCCTAGCAGACTCACTTAGTTGAGAAGAGAAGAATCAGAGCTCTGGAGATCTGCAGAGAGGTATTGTTAAGTCTTTAGTTGAGTACTTATCCACATGGACCTGAGAAGAAAGCCACAAGACTGGGGAAAGAATCACCAGAAAGCAGGAGGTTGAAAATTCCTCTTACAAAGCTGGGCTTAGAGATTTGTGCACCGACTAACCAGAATGGAAGGATATGATAATACACTGTCCATTGAGTATAATCCTCAGAGGGGCGTTGCTTTAGTATAAGCGCTAAATTACCGTCAGCTTAAAGGCTGTTCTGAAGTGGCAATTTTAAAAGCATAAAATCAACTCTCAAAAGAATCAAATTGATTTCAAATAACTAGGTGTCTAAAGTAAGTCAGTCCAACACTATTCAAAGGAATGAGAGAAAAATTCACACCAAACATAAAATTCGTGAAGCCTAGCATCCAATAAAAATTTATTAAAAATGTAAAAAAGCAGAAATATATGACACATAACCAGGAGAAGAATCACCCAGTAAAAACAGACACAAAAAATTACAGAGGTGATAAAATTAGCAGACAAGGACATAAAAACAGGTATTATAAATAAACTCTATATGTTCAAGAAGATAGAGGAAATTATGAACATAATGATGAGATAAATGGAGTATATAAAAAGTGATCCAAGTGAAACTTTTAGAAACAGCTACAATGAAAAACACATTAGGAGAGATTAACAGAAAAGTAGACACTAAAAAAGAAATGATCAATAAACCTGAAGGCATAGCAAAAAGCTATCAAAAATGAATATTAGCATCCTGTGGAACAACATAAAGCAGTTAACATGTATATGATTAGAAAACATATTTGGAGAAATTGTACTCAAAGCTATTCCAAATTTGATGAAAATTATAAATGCATAGATCCAAGAAGCTCAATGAACCCCAAGCAGAGTAAAAATAAACAAAACCATACCAAAGCACATCATGATCAAACTACTGAAAACCAGTGATAAGGAAAAAAAAAAAATCTTAAAAGCACCCAGACCTCCCTTTCAAAAAAGACCCATTACGTAGAGAGGAACAAAGAGAAGAATGAGAGCAAATTCATCAATAGCCACTGACGCAAGCTAGAAGACAAATGAATAACACTTTTAAAGAATTGAAAGAAATAAACTATTAACCTAAAACTCTATTCTAAGAGAAAATATCTTTCAAAAATGAAGGCAAAATTAAGAGTTTATTAGATAACCAAAAGCCAAGAGATTTCATTACCAACAGACATGTACTGCAAGAAACACTAAAAGAAGTTCTTCAAGCAGAAAGAAAATAAATACCAGATGCTAATCTTGATCTTCAAAAAAAAATGAAAATAGCTGGAAATGATAGATATCTGAGTAAATATATAAGACTTTTTCAAATTTTAAAATTTCTTTAAAAGAAAATTGACTTTTAAAATAGAAATAATAATATATTGTTTAGTTTACAACATATGTAGAGGAAAATGTACTACAAAAACAGCACAAAGAAGTGGGAGGGAGAAAATGGAAGTACACTGTTGTAAGGTCCTCAGACGACACATGAAGTGCTACAATATTATTTAAAGGCAGATTCTGGTAATGAAAATATACATTTATAAATCCTAAAGCAACCACTAAAATAAAATAAATAAGTAAACAAACAAATAAATGAAGCATAGAGATTTGGCTAGGAAATCATAGATCAGTTAGAAAGGAATCATAAAAATTACTCAATACAAGGCAAGAAAAGACAGGAAATAGAAAACAAAAAACAAGGTGTTATACTTAAATCCAAACATGTTCATAGCTACATTGAAAATAAAAAGTCTAAACAATCTATTTAGAAAGCAAATTGTCATTAAAAACAGCAAGACCCAACTAAATACTGTTACAAAAAACTCACTACATACATAAAGACACAGAATTCAAAAGTAAAAGGGTGAAAAAAATTGTATTATGAAAACACAACACATAAGATAGCTTATGTATTAATAACTGTACTTCTTACTCTAAGTCAAAGTTGAGAATAGAGTAGAAAAAGTATTTTAGAGTGATCAAAAAGAATATTTTATTGTAATAAAGGTGTTAACTCATCATGGAGACATAACAATCCTAAATTTGTATGCATGTGAACATAGAGCTTCAAAATACAGGAAGTAAAAACTGATAGAACTGGTAAGACACAAATCCACAATCAGAGTTGGAGAATTCAACATTCCTTTCTCGGTAATTAATAGAACAAATAGAAAATTAGGAAGGCTATAAAAGACTTGAATAATGTTATTAACTAATTTGACCTAATTGACATTTATGAAACATTCCACCTAACAACAGCAGAATGAACAATCTTTTAGATGCACATTGAACCTAAAAAAAAACTATATTCTGAGAGATAAAATAAGTCTTCATAAATTATATAAATCTATAAAGGAATTGAAATAGTATTGATTATAAACTGTTTTCTTTGATCCCTCAATGGAATTAAGTTAGAAATCTAAGAATAAAAGATTGAGAAATTTTTCAAATATTAGAAAATCAAATAACACACATCTAAATAACCACTAGGTCAAACAAAAAACAACAAAGGAAATTTGAAACTACTCTGAGTTCAATTAAGATTAAAACACAACATAAAATATGTTGGGTACTTAAAGAGAAATTTATAGATTTGAATGCTTATATTAAAAACCAAGAGTGATTTTAAATCAGGGGTCTAAGCTTTCGTGCTAAGAATTTTGAGAAAGAAAAGCAAATTACACTCAAATCAAGCAGAAAGAATAAAGCAAATATCAAAGGAACAGAAAACAGAAAAACAATAGAGGAAATTTATAAAACCAAAAGCTAGTTCTTTGAAAATATTAATAAAATTGGTAGTGAGAATAATTTTGAGAAAAAAAGAAATGATACAACAATCAATACCAGGAATGAAATGGAGGGCATCACTACAGATCTAGATTCATTAAAAAGGTAACAATAAAATATCATAAACAACTTTATGCCAATACATTTGACCACTTAGATGAAATTAAAAATTTGCTAAAAGTCACAAATTTCCAAAGTTCATTCAAGATGGAATAGATTATCTGAATAGTAATACATCTTTAAAGAAAACTTATTGGTATTTAACAAACTTTCTACAAAGAAAACACTAAGGCCTAAGATGGCATCTCTATTGATGATAAATTCTACCAAACATTTAAGGAAAAAATAATACCAATTGTTCACAAACTTTTCCAGAAAATAAAAGCATTACATTGGCACCAAAACCAAAGAAATTGTGAGAAAACCACATATCAGTATGCTTCATGAACACAAATGCAAAAATCTTTAAGAAAAATGGTAGCAAATCAAATCCACCAATATATAAAAAGTAACACATTGTGACCAACTGGAGTTTATCCCAGAAATGCAAGGTTGGCTTAACATTTAATATCAATCAATTTAACTTATGATAATAACAAACCAAAGGAGAGTGGCATCAGCAAGATGACAGATTAAAACTTTTCAGTACTTTTCCCCTCACAGAAACATCAATTTGAACAATTATTCACACACAAAAATAGCTTTACCAGAGCTAAGGAATTCAGGTGCAAGATTACAGCACCTGGGCGTAGGACAAAAATTTAAAAAAAAAACAAAAACACACATTAGTAGAGGGTAGGAAGGACAGTTTCACCAGACAGTGTAGGGCAGAGTTACCCTCTGCATGGGGGAAAGAGAGTAAAGTAAGCACCGACTCTGCTGCAGACACCAGTACCAAGCTAGCTCCTTCAGCCCAGGCACAAGGCTAACACCCACAGATACAGGTTTCAGACACATCTGACACCAGACCAGCCCATATGACCCCACACTCCAGCAGACCCAGGATCCAGACCTGCTCAAGCAGAACCTGGGTTTCAGCATTGCCCCAGTAGATCCTTGCACTGTGCTGGCCACCACAGACCCAGGTTCTAGGCCCACCCCAGTGACAGACCAGCCCCAGTGGACCCAGGCTCCAGGCTGACCCCCACAGACCCATGATCCAGACCTGCCCTAACTCCAGGCTGATCTCCATGCCCCCAGGCTGTAGCTAGCCTTAGGTCTAGACCTGCTTCACTAGACCCCAGTGCTAGGCAAGGCCCCCTGCAAACCCAAGCTGAAGGTCAGCCTCCATAAACCTAAGAGTCAGGCCCACTCCTGCACACTCAGGCTCCAAGCCCACACGAGTGCCAGACTGGCCCCCAAGGATTCAGGTTCAAGGCCCACTCCAGCAGGCCCAGGTGCCAGGCCCACCCACTTGCTTACCCAGGCACCAGACCAGCCTGCCTAAGGACTCTAGCAGTAAGCCCAACCACAGATCCCACCAGGAAGTCCACTCAGAATTTCTAGACAGGTTGACTGGTGAAGAGCTTTCCCTGCTAAAGCCAGTCTGTGAAGAATAGAGTAGGTGCCTACTTCTTCAAGTACATAGCTATAAACAAAAGCCCATAAGGATCATGAATAATCAAGGAAACATGATACCACCAAAGGAATAAAATAAAGAACCAGTGACAGACCTTAACGAAATGGAGGGCTAAGCACTTCCTGATAAAGATCAAAATAATCCTCTTAAATAAGTTTAGTGAGCTACAAGAGAATACAGAAAACTAAACAAATGTAAGAAAATAATACATGAACAAATTTAAAAATTCAATAAAGAAACATAAACTATACAAAAATCAAACAGAAATTCTGGGGCTAAAGAACAAAATAACTGAACTAAAAAATTCCATAAAAAGCTTCAACAGCAGACTTGATCAAGCAGAAAAAAGAATCATTGAGCAAAAGGCAGGTTATTTGAAATTAATCAGTTGGAGGGAAAGAAAAGAAAATGGAAAGAAAAAACAGTGAAGAAAGCCTATGACACTTATGAGACATTGTCAAGTAACCAATGTATGCATTATAGAAGTTCTAGAAGGAGCAGAGAAAGTGAAAGGGGCAGAATCCCTTTTTAAAGAAATAACGACAAAAAATTCCCAAATCTGGAGAGAGAAATGAACATACAGATCCATGAAGCCCAAAGAACCCCAAATAGATTAAATATAAAGAGTTCTTCACCAAGACATATTATAATCAAATTTTCAAAAGTCACAAACAAAGAGAATTTTGAACGTTCTAAGAGAAAAGCAACTTGTCAAATACAAGAGACCCTCCATAAGATTATCAGCAGATTTTTAAGAAGAAACCTTGCAGGCCAGAAGAAAGTAAAATGGTATATTTAAAATGCTAAAAGAAAATAACCACCTACCAAGTATACTATACCTGGAAGGTTGTCCTTCAGGAATGAAGGAGAGATTAGGACTTTCCCAGACAAACAAAAGGTATAGAAGTTCATCACCACTAGATTTGCTTTACAAGAAATGCTAAAGGGAGTTCTTCATGTCAAAATAAAAGGACTCTAACAATATGAAAATATATGAAGTATAAAATTCATTATAAACATAAGAATATAGCCAAATTCAGAATACTCTAACACTGTAATGGTTGTGCATAAATCAGTTTTAACTCTAGTATAAAATTTAAAAGGCACATACACTAAAAATAACCATAACTAAAATAATTGTTAGCAGATATGCAATATATAAAAGATGTAAATTGTGACATCAAACATAAAATGTGGGAGGAGAAGAAGTTAAAGTGTAGGGTTTGTGTATGTAGTTAAAGTCAAGCTGTTATCAGCTTAAAGTGATTTATAACTATAAGATGTTTTATGTAAGCCTCTTGGTAACAACAAAGAAAAAACCTGCAGGAGATACTCAAAAGATTAAAAAAAGAGAGAGAGCATCAAAGCATGCCATTAACAAAAGCATAAAAATAATCAAACCACAAAAGGAAGACAGGAAGGGAGGAAAAATAGAAAGACAAAACTGCAAAACAGTTAGAAAATTAACAAAATGGCAATAGTAAATCCTTACTATGGGATTGGATGTGAATGTGAATGGATTAAATTCTCTAATCAAAAGACATAGAGTATATGAATGGATTAAAAAAATAAGATCCAACTATATGCTGCCTAAAAGAGACTCACCTTAGCTTTAAGGACACACATAAGCTGAAAGTGAACAGATGGAAAAAGATATTTCATGCAAATGGTAATCAAAAGAGAGCCAGTGTGGCTATACTTGCATCAGACAAAAGAGCCTGTATGTCAAAAATTATGAAACAAGACAAACAAGATTATTATATAATGATAAAGGGGTCAATTTATCAAAAAGATATAACAATTGTAAGTAAATATACACCCAATATTACAGCACCTAAATATGTAAAGCAAATATTACAGAACTGAAAGGAGAAATAGAAAGCAATTTAATGATAGTAGGAGATTTCAACACTCCACATTCAATGCTAGATAGATCATCCAGATAGAGAGTCGACAAGGAAAGAGTGGACTTGAACAACACTATAGACCTAATAGACATATACGAAACATTCCATTCAACTTCAGCAGAATACACATTCTTCTCAAACACACATAGAAAATATCCCAGGATAGATTATATGTTAGGCTACAAAACAAGTCTTAACAAATTTAAGAAGATTGAAATCATGCCAAGTATCATTTCCAACCACAATGATCTGAAACTAGAAATCAATAACAGGAGGAAAATTAGAAAATTCACAAATATGTGAAAATTAACACACTTCTGAACAACTAAGGGGTCAATAAAAAAAATCAAAAGAGAAATCAAAAAATATCTTGAGAGAAATCAAAAAATATCTTGAGACAAATAAAAATGAAAATACAATGTATCAAAACTGATGGGATGCAGTAAAAGAATTTTATAGGGAAGTTTATAGTGATAAATGTCTACGTAAATAAAAAAGAAAGATCTCTAACTTTATACATCAAAGAACTAGAAAAAGAAGTGCAAACTAAGCCCAAAATCAGCAGAAGAAAAGAAATAATAAAGATCAAAGGAGAAAAAAATGAAATATAAAAGAGAAAAACAATAGAAAAGGTCATTGAAACTAAAAGTTGGTTTTTTGAAAAGATAAGCAAAATTTATAAACCTTAAGTTCATCTAACTGAGAGAGAAGACCCAAAGAGATAAAATTATTATATAAATGAAAGAGGAGACATTGCAACTGATACCATAGAAGTACAAAAGATTGTAATAGACTACTATGAACAATTATATGCCAACAGATTTTATAACCTAGAAGAAATGGATAAATTCCTAGTTGTATATACAACCTACCAAGACTGAATCATGAAGAAACAGAAAATTGGAACAGACTGGTAATGAGTAAGAAGATTGAATCAGTAATCAAAAATTTCCTATCAAAGAAAATCGTAAGACCTATGGCTATATTGGTAAATTCTACCAAACATTTAAAGACAAACTAGTTCCAATCCTTCTCAAACTCTTCCAAAAAAAAGAAGAGGAAGAAACAATTCCAAACTCATTTTGTAAGGCCAGCCTTATCCTGATACTAATGCCAGACAAGGACACTACAAGAAAAGAATATTACAGGCCAGTATCCCTGATGAAACTAAATGCACAAATCCTCAACAATGTACTAACAAACTGAATTCAACAGCACACTAAAAGGATCGTTCACCATGATAAAGTGTGATTTATCCCTGGGATATAAGGATGGTCTGACACATGGAAATCAATAAATGTGACACATCACATTAACAGAATGAAGGATGGAAACCATATGGTCATCTCAATAAATGTAGAAAAAGCATTCGACAAAATTCAACATCATTTAGTTATAAAAACTCTCAACAAATTAGGTATAGAAGGAATGTACCTAAGCACAATAGGGGCCATGTATGACAACCCATAGTTAAAATGATACTCAAATGTTGAAAAGTTGAAAGCTTTTCCACTAAGATCAAGAACAAGACAAGGATGCCCACTCTCACCACTTCTATTCAACATAGTACCGGAAGTCCTAGCCAGCGCAATTAGGCATGAGAAAGAAATAAAAGGCACCCAAACCAGAAAGGAAGAAGTTAAATTATCTCTATTTACAGATGATATGATCTTATATATAAAAAACCCTAAAGAGTCCACCAAAAAACTGTTAGAACTAATAAACAAATTCAGTAAAGTTGTGGGATAAAAAATCAACACACAAAAATCAGTAGTGTTTCCATATACTAGCAATGCACTATCTGAAAAAGAAATCAAGATCACAATACCATTTACAATAGTACCAAAAAATAAAATACTTAGAAATGAATTTAACTAAAGAGGTGAAAGATCCATACATTGAAAACTATAAAACATTGATGAAATAAATTGAAGAATACACAAAGGATGGGAAAGATATCCTATGTCTCTGGATTGGAAGAATTAATATTGTTAAAATTTCCAAACTGTCTACAGTTACCTATAGATTCAATGAAATCTCTATCAAAATTCCAAAGGCCTTTTTTTTACATAAATAGATAAAAACAATCCTAAAATTCATTTGGACCCACAAAAGACTACAAATAGCCAAAGCAATCTTGAGCAAAAAGAAGAAAATTACAGACATCACACTTCCTACTTTCAATATACTACAAAGCTAAAGTAATCAAAACAGCATGGTACTGGAATAAAAGCAGACATACAGACCAATGGAACAGAATAGAGAGCCCAGAATAAATCCATGCGTTTACAATCAATTGATTGTCAACAAAGGTGCCAAGAATACACAATGGGGAAAGGACAGTGTCTTCAATAAATGGTGCTGGGAAAACTGTATATCCATGTGTAAAGAATGAAATCAACCCTACTCAAAACCATAAAAAAATTCAACTTCAAATGGATTAAAGATTTAAATGTAAGACCTTTCAATGGGTGAATAGAAGAAAAATGGAAAAAAGAAACGTATTTCAGCCTTAAAAAGAGAAGAAAACCTGTCATTTGCCACAACATGGATGTTGAGAATTTTTGCATCTATGTTCATGATTAGAGTTCAAGATTAAAACAATTTTACCTGTTTTGCAGAATCCCGATGCCATTGATATCTCATAATACTATATAAAGATCCCCCTCTGATTAAGCAGCTCACTTTATACCTACTATCCCGGATGTTAGGGTTTGTAGGAGGCTCTAAGAGTGTGTGCAGCAAAATCCCATACAATACAATAAGCAATGTACCTGGCATGAACATATCTGGCAGGAAAAGAAAAATGCCTCTGCAAAAATATCTTGCTTTCAATCTGCAGAGGAGAGCCTTGAAATCCAGAATGTCTATGTAATTATCCTAATGTCACAAATCAAGTAAGAAGTAAGAGGGAGGAAGAGACGGTGGATACTGTAATTACATTAATGGCTCTGTGTTCTGACCACAAAGCCTCTATTCCTCTCTAAATCTAGCCATAGAAATAGAAATATTCCTCTGCTTGCCATTTGACAGTGTGCACTTGTTTTGTACGTCCTTGTTGAATCAGACAGGCTACTGAGATTTCCTTTTAGGACTCCATATTTCTTTCTGATAACAAGCTGAATTGTTAGAGGCAAAGTGGGAGGTTCCCAAGCAAACAAAGGAAATAGTTGGAAAGACCCTCACTGAGACCACAAAGCAGGCCCTCCGGAAAATCTGTCTTTATATCTAACCTCTTTTTGGAGATTGACAAGAATAAATAGCGCTTCTTAAGAGGGATTACGTGGGTGGGGGCTGCAGTGGCGGCAGAGCTGCATGTCAGCATGTTGATTCAATGGAAGCACACAAGCTTTGCCAAGGCAAAGCAGACAGAATGGAGGCTGCTGGTTCCAGAGTGGAGCTGGAATCAGGTGCTGGGAATTCTTTCTATCCCTTGATAGGGCAAAAAATCAGCCCTTTCCTCCTCCTTTGAATAACTAATTAACGAGGTTATCAGCAGTCGATGTGAATAGGTCTTTATATAGCATTCTTTTCACTGAACAAAGAATCATCCTAATTCTTGTTTCTTTCAGTGTTGAAGGCCAAGGTAGAGAGGAAATGTGGACAGTCACTTAAACAAGTAAAGATGGTTGGCTTTATTAGTTAATTTGCAGACATGTATTAAGTGTCCTAATGTGCGAAAAGCATATTGCACTAGGCTTCATAGAGAAGGAAAAAAATAATAGTATTATTGCTAAATTTATTGTGCATGTACATGTATGAGGCACTGTGCTGATGATATTATAGTACTATCTTTCATTAATCTTAGTACAACCTTATAAAGTAGGTGTTACATGCATTTCCTAAATGATGAAATGGAGACTCAGAAGGGTTAGTAGCTTGCTTGCAGACAAAAAGATAGTAAGTGACAAAGCCAGGATTTGAAACTAGTTTTGTTTAATTCCAATATCTACTCTAAACATTATTCTAAATCCCTTTTAAAAGAGGCAAAGCAGTTCCTGATCTCAAAGCAACGTAATTTTATTTTTTTTTTAGTCTAGTTAGCTATACCCCAGATTGCCAGTCAGCATTAGCCATATACCCCAGAACCTGACCCGACAGGATGTTGAGAGTCTTAGAGTTTCCCTATCGCCCTGTTCTATCAAGTTGGAAAGAGCTCCTCAGTGGCAAGGGGAATGCCACTTGTAGGGACCCTCCTTTCCTCAGTTCTTCTGCATTCAGTGATTTTACATTCAACACCATGCCCTCCTCTCAGCTCACAGAAGCAGAGCCAAGGGAAGTTCCATGGATAAAATTTATGCAGTCAAGTGAATCACCATCTTAAGTTATAAGGACAAGTTTAGAATTCAGAATATGAAATGGGCTAGCTCTAAATAAGGTTGCTGAAGCATGCTCATGCCTAATAGGGGCTGCCTGATAACTAATCAGGAACGTGCCGGGCTTAGCAATAACCGTTGACTATGTTACACTGTTAGAACTACTTACTAAATGCACATATACAGGTTGAGTATCCCTTATCCGAAATGCTTGCAACCAGAAGTGTTTCAGATTGTGGATTTTTTCAGATTGGGGAATATTTGCACATACATAATGAGATATCTTGAGAATAGGACCTAAAGCTAAATACGACATTTATTTGTGTTTCATCTATATCTTATACATGCGGCCTCAAGGTAATTTCATATAACATTTTAAATAATTTTGTGCATGCAACAAAGTTTGTGTACACTGAACCATAACATCAGAAAGCAAAGATATCACCATCTCAACTACCCATGGGGATAATCTCTGTTGTTTGTCATCACCATTGTTCCGATGCTGAATTTATATGCTATTGATAGCAATCATTTTCATACACTTATTCACAATTAGGTACTTAATGGTAAAAAAATATGACATACCATTAATACAGTGAAAAATAATATGTTTGGGGTAACTAAGCAAAAATAACCTGTATCAGCTGTTAAACAACAGCAACAACAAACAATAAAAGGCTTTCAGTCTCCACCTATGATGTTGTGTTTTGATTAGAAGTTTACTGTACATTGTATTTTATTTCTTTAGATGAGAAGAAACATCAGAAGCATTTGAGGGACCAGGAAATAGGTCCTCTAGGATTGAGAAGTCATTCTGCTGGATGGATTTTTAAAATGTTTCCTCCAGAGTCATCTGCCTCATTAACAACAGTTTTGTCTTAGAGGTCCCTTTTTAATTTTATAAACTGACATGATTCTTGTCCTGTTGTAGGTGCAAGCTGCTCTGGTCTTTCAATAAGCCCGTCAGACATTTTCACTATGTTGTCCATAGGCACTTTTTCTGTGTGTTAACAACATCCTCTTCATTGTCACTATTATCACGATCACTTTGATTCAGAACCATTTCAGCTATTTCACCATTGGTCAATGAATGAACAACTGGATCCTCATTATCAATGTTAAAAACTTCTTTGATATCTGCTTCTTCAAGCTTCTTGATAGACTCTGAGGGTCTATCATATTTTTTGGATATGTAAGAAGATCAGATATCATTTTTTTCTCACTTGACATACAGAATTCTTCAAAGTCACCACCTTGTTCATCATCATCACTGAGCATAGTCACAAGCCAGAGTTTGTAACAGGCATGCACAACTGTGTCTTTAGTCACTGTGTCTCAAGCATTGGCAACAGTATATACTTCATCCTTCATGCTAAACTCCTTTTGAAAACCTTCCACATCCACAATTCTGTTCATTGCTGCTAGCATGCTGTTTAAGAAAGTGTTTTTATATTTATTCTTCATTATTATAAGGATACCCTGGTCACATAACTAATTAATGACATCACATTTGGGGGAAAGTACATGGCATAAACATTATTTTTTATGAGAATTTCAGCTGTAGGATGAGCAGAACAGTTGTCAAAAAATGACAAAATCTTGCAGTCATCATCCAGTCCAGTGTCCCTTCAGTAAGTATGAGCCACTGGTACAAAATGTGAAACCAATCAGAAAAGATGTCCCTGGTGATCCATGCTTTTTTGTTAACATAATAACGGACTGGTAAGAAACTCATTCTTTGAAAACAGCGAGGACATAAGCTTTTGCCCATCACAGCAAATTTATACTTATGTGTGTCTGCTGCATTAGCACATCTCAGCACAGTTATTCTGTCCTTGGAATTCTTAATTCCTGCAGGGGATGTCTCATCAACTGTAATCAGTATCTTTCTGGATCAACAGTTATGTTTGTCAGCATTATAAACTTACTCTGGAATCAGATTTTCATCAGTGATGACCTTGGCAAACTTGTCAATGAATTTTTCCACTGCTTCATTATTAGCAGATGCTTTACCACCACAAATCTTTAAAAATGTAATGTCATGTCTTTTCTTAAATTTCTGCAACCAGCCTGTTGAATATTCACAGTTCCTTTGAATTTTCAGTTCATCATGATATAGATCTTTGCTTGTTTCACGATCAGCAGACCGTTAAGTGGCATGTGTTCATTGTGATGCTGATGGATCCACTCTTTCAATACACAATCAAAATCTTCATTTTTTGCCTTATGCAGTCTTTTTTCACTTTTCATTAGCTTCTGCTCATCACTTTCAGCATAGAACTTAAACAGTTTACCCTTCTGCTTCTTCAGGTCACATATGGTGGTCATTCCAACACCATGCTCTTCTATAAGTTGTTTTACACTTACACCACTGTCCAGTCTCTCCAACAGCTTGACTTTCTATGCTATAGGTAAACATAACTGCTTCCTTTTTTTCTTATCACTGTTACCCATAGGAGTATCTACAGTCCTTTTTGACATTTTCAACAATGTCTTTACATCACAGGGCAGAGAATAAGCAAAACAAACACAGTGAGTAATGCACATAGGTCTTGATCCCATGTGGGACATCATAGGGAGCCTGCTGTTGGTGCACCTAGCCTGTACACATGTCATTTTATTACCCTTCATGGGTGCATTTACATGGAGGAAACTGGCTGGTGCAAAGAGGCTGAGAGGGATTTTTTTCCCTTGTGGATTGTAAATAAACTTTGTGTTGTGCATTTTGACTGTGACCTGTCATATGAGGTCAGGTGTGGAATTTTCCACTTGTGGCATCATGTCAGCATTCAAAAATTCTCAAATTTTGGAGCATTTCAGATTTCAGATTTTCCAATTAGGGATGCTCAACATATATATAAATATTCAGGTATTTTTAGGAACCAGCCAAGCATATATCCCAATACATTTAATAATGTATTTTATTGATCAAACCATTTGAAACCTCTAATGCTATATAAATGCTTGCATTATTTTATTCATTCATTATTTATGGAGCTCTTATTATATCTTAGGTATAGTATGAGGCTCTAAAGTTACAGATAAAAAATATACTATTTCCTTCCTCAGGAATTTCACTTGCCATTACATTTAATGATATCTTTAAATAAAAATCACTGCTTTTTCCCTTTTTATGTTTAATATAATTTGTAACACATCTCCAGTTTAATTTGAGACTTGCATTTTCTGCAATATAGCAAACTAATCAGATACCCTGAGCAAGCTTTCTGATAAAAAATAGCCAAAATATTATGTGTTTTTTGTGTGTATTTGTATATTTAGAATATTTTAAGTACATCACTAAACTGGCAGAAAAGTATATAATAGGTCAAAGTCAAAGTAAAGTGATGTGAGGAGATGACAGGCAAGCAAGTACAGAAGCCCCCTTTGACCCTGAGGGAATCTGCTCAACCCTGGTGAACTTGAACGTATGTTTTGAAGACTGCATAAGGCATAGAAGAAAGTAGACAAACCAACGGCACATCCAAAGTGGAAAGTCTAATTGTAGTCCCCCATATAAAGCTTAGGCCCCACAGGGATACAATTTCCTCTTAGAAGTGAACAATAAGGAAACATCTCTTTTCACCTTGACACTGGTGTAGGGGAAAGAAAAATCCCTTTAAAGAATTCAGAGTAATAATCTAGCTCTCATACAGCTTTTTGGCCCAGGTTCAAACTTTCTGTGTGGTCCAAAAACACCCACATGGAAATTTTAAATACAAAATGGTCCTGGATTTTAGCACCTACCCTTGGGTAGAAGCAAATTAAAATCTCTGAAATCTTTCAACATGACTTGAAAGAATTTTCTCAGATAATAATCCATGGGATATGAGCCAATAGTCAAAAATTGCAAATACACAGGTAAACAAAGAACTATGAGTAAGAGCCAGTGGAAATAACATTGCAGAATCAGACAGACAAAAACTCCAGATACTGGAATTATCAGATGCTGAATATAAAATAAGAATGTTTTATATGCTTGAAGGAGTGAGCTTTGAAAATATAAGCAAGAAACAAGAGACTATAAAAAATTTGAAGAAAAATGACTGGAAAATTAAAATAACAATAAAGAAACGAAATTAAACAATAAGTGAGTTAAACAGCAGATTAGACAGAGGTGAAGAAAGACTTAATAAAAGGATGATAGGTTCAAAGAATTTAACCAGAATGTTTCTGAAAGATACATATTGAAAATATGAAAGAGAAATAAAATTAAAGAGCAAAATGAGAAGGTCCAACATACTCTAATAGGAATTCCAGAAGGAAATAATAGTGAGAATGAGGAAGATACAATATTTGAAGAGTTAATAATGAAAACTTTTCCAGAAAAACACCAACTCAGACCCAAGCAGGGTAAACAAAAATAAATCCACACCTAGACATATCATAGGGCACTGAAGACAAAGGGAAGGTTTACAAAGCAGCCAGTAAGAAACATTTAACTTGGGTTTTGTTTGTTATCTCAAAACAAAACGATAGTAAATCAAAGTTTTCAAAAGAAAGTATTGCTGTTTTTAATGGATTTCAGTAATTTTTTTAAATAAAGGCAGATCGGAGATGAAAGCCTTCTGATTCCAAACTCTGTGTTTTTAAATATCAGGTATGAAAACAGAAGGGAATGCAGTCTTAATGAAATTCCTGTTGGCAGCATTTGACATGTTATTCAATTTGAAAACTGGATGGGAAGCAAAGCTATGTTCCTGAAATTTTGATCATGGCTGTATTACTATAATAGATCCATAGCTAGCCTCTCAGGCTTTAAGCTCTACACAAGGCTACCAGAAGAATTTACTCTAATTATCACTTTTGCCTTGTTACACACTGATTAGAAACTTTCAAAGATTATGTACTTCTGAACACATCACATCAAAACACCTCTCAGAGCTGTGGAATAGCAGTACTGATTAGCAGTACTGATTAACTAGAATTAGGGGGATGGGGGTTTAAATCTATACATATATCACCTGGAAAAGTTCCTAATGTATTTAGTCCTTAGTTTTCTCAGCTGTAAAATGGAAATAATAATAGCATATAAAATCTGTTTCGAGGATTAAAGGAAATAATATATATCAAGTGCTTTGCACAGTATAGGCTGAGAATAAATTATCACGGAAGTTGGCAGTGGCTATTAGACAATCACTTTAATATTAGATAATGATTCTAAGAATCATTCTTTATTTTTTTCTTCTACTGCCCTTGGTTCACATCCTCCTTCTTTCTGTCATATCTTGCTGGCTTGTGGTTCAAGGCCAGGGGTTCGTAAAGTGAGGTCACACAGCATCAGCATCACATGGGAATTTGTTAAAAATGTAAATTCTCAGGCATCATCCTAGACTTACTGAATCAGAAATTCTGGAGATGGGGCCCAGCAGTCCACGTGTTGACAAGAGCTCCATGAGCACCACTATCTTAGACATTGTACCTGTAGCTCAGCTGTTCTCAGTGAACAGGCTTTTGCAAACATGTAGAGAAGCTTTTGGTTGTTACAATGCTTCATGATTCCTACTGGCAATTAGTGGAGGCAGGGATAATAAATGTCTAGAAATACTCACTTCCTAAACTTCACCTACCCCTGCACCTACTGAAAGTCTGAAGAATTTCCAAGGCTTGGCTCCTTCACGTTTCATCTTCTGTATCCATTTTAGCCTATACCGTTATTTCTCTTAGGACACAGCTATATACCTTATGTATATTTAATATTATCTCATTTGCAATGTCCATGAAGAAGAATTCTTATCTATGACTTATTTTGCAGGGAGGCAGCATTAGTTTAGTGGTTAAGAACATAAACTAGGGAGCTGGAATACCTGGACATGAATCCCCTTCCCTTAGCATATAACATTGGGTCTCATTACTTAACCTCTCTGAGCCTCATTTTTCTCATCTGTGTAATGGGATAGTAGTATATACATCAAAGGGTTGTTGAGAGGATTAAGCCTTTAGAACAGTGCTTGGCACAAAGTGACCACTATACAAATGTTGGCTGTTATTATTCTGTCTGCCCCTAAGCACACAATGTCAGGAATTTACTACATACCTCATACATTTGACTAATTAATTGATTGGTCAAAGAACTTCAGAATATATTCCCAATTCAACTTTCAAATGTTCATTAGAAGGTGCAAGGGAGTCATGATCACCAATTTTAAATTCAAACAGTACTGCCATGTAGAGGGAAAAATTGACTTATTCTGTATTGTTTCAGAACACAGGGTTTGAAACCAAAGTTTTATAGTAGGTAACAGATTACATTTGCCCTAATTGTCCCTGCTATATCTCTTCCTCCTGTTCTGAGATAGTGGAAGTCAAGGACTTGGGAATTTGGGATCCCAGCCATATCTTTTAATTTCTTTCTACTTGAGAGATATAAATGAAGACACATATTTGCAGAGCCTCTGAGATTCTTTCTACTTGATTCATGTTCTTCTTAATGGTTTTGCTCAAAAAGAGCCTTGTTTCCTGCCAATTTCTGATGGCTGCCCTCCATCACCTGCCCTTTTGTTTCCCAGAAGCCCACAGGCCATTAGCCTAAGTATGCATCACTGGCAGGAGCCCTGCCTTGGGTGGCTCTAAGCACAGCATGGGCTGATGAAATGCTCCTTGGAGCCTGCCCATCCAAACACAGAGTGCATCCAGAGCTGGAGGTAATGACTTCTCAGCCTGAGGCGGAAGGAGTACACAGGTCTCTGAATGGTTATGTAATAAAGGCAAGAGAGGAGGCGGTGCACGAATGTGGAAAGAGAGCATCCCACAGGTAGGCTCTGGTTTTGTGAGGAAGCCTGAGAGTAAGGAAGGTGATTAAGGCTTTATTTTGCATGTGATGTCAACCAGCAAAGGTGGCCAAAAACTCCTGTGGACAGAAAATAGTGGTCATAAAGCTCTCATCATTGGCATAAAGGGTGAGAACAGAAGATCTGCACCTTTGCCCATTTATCTGTGAGACTTTCTAAAAGTAAACTCTTACTTCATTAGGTAATTATCTCAGGCAGCAAATTAGTTCACAAAATAATCCAATAAATAGACATGCTGGAAAACATTTATGACAACATTCAACATGTATTAAACTACGGTATTAAAGGAGAAAATTCTAGCTATGTTTATCTGTTGATTCTGTAGTTAAAAGGAACAGGAGGAGGAGGAGGAGGAGGAGGAAGGAATACAACTTTGTCTCCGCCAAGACCTACCTTGGCAGGACTGTCAGGCCCACAGGCATGTCCTTAGTTTGGTCAGTTGGTGGCTTCTATTTGATCAGTTTAATAGGAGAGCTCTGACTGGTGAATGGACTCATACTAATGAAGCTCACGAGAGAGATGAACAAAATTAGACTATTCCTTTATTAGTTTAAGCTTAGAGATAAAAATGCCAGAGAGATTGATAATCACATGAGCTGATGGTTTTATTTTCTACCCCATCACAAAAATAGGTAAAGGACTTGAATATAACCTTTCACAAAGAAGATACGAAAATGGCCAATAATTGTATGAAAACATGCTTAGTCTCAGTTATCATCTGGGAAATGCAAACAAAACCCACAATACAATAAAACTGCATATCCACCAGATGGCTAAATTTAAAAAAAAAAACAAGTAATTGTCAGTGATGGATCAAGTGAACTCTCAAACACTGCTGTTGGGAATAAAATTGGTAGCACCACTTTGGAAAATTTTGACAATATATACTAAAGCTGAAAATATATGTACCCAAATCCCAGCAACTTCACTTTGAGATATATGTGCAACAGAAATGAACCAAAAGACAGGTACATGAATCTTCATAGCAGCACTACTCATAATAGCCAAAAATTGGAAGAATTCAAATGTTTCTCAAAAGTAGAAGGGATAAATACAGAGCAGTATGACCACAATGGAATAATATAAAGCAATGAGAAAAACAAACCATTACAACATGCGGCACAAAAGATAACCCTCACAGACCCAAGAGTATGTACCACATAATTACATTTACTTAAAGTCTAAAACAGGCAAAACTAATCTATGGCAATAGAAGTCTGAATTGTGGGAAATAACTGAGAGGGGTTAGAAGGAGGGGTCCCCAGGTGCTGGTAATGTTCTTTTGCTTGATCTGAATGAAATGTGTTCATAAAATAATTAGTCAATCTGTACCCTTGAGATTTATGCATATTTCTATTTGTATAATTTACATCAGTGGTTCTCAACTGGGATTGATTTTGCCCCCCAGGGGACATTTGGCCATTTCCAGAGACATTTTTGGTTGTCACAAGAGGGTGTACTGACATCTAGTAGGCAGAGATCAGGGATATAGCTAAACATCCTATAATACAGAGCACAACCTCCTACAACAAAGGATGTATCTATATATCAATAAAAGCAAGTGTTCAAAATAAAATGCCATCAAAATAATAATAATAATAATGTGTGGCTTACACGTTAGTATAACGTGCTCTTGATAAAAGCCAAGGAGCCCTTATACTGTGTCCACTCGAACTATACAAGCCAGCCCATGACAATATGTGGCAAGCCTATAACCAAGATTCAAAGTTATATGTAACTGTGGAAAATCCTCATGCTGAGTGAAGGAACAAGGACTTAAACTCAGGAAAAATAAATGCATTTACCTTCATGATATTTCAATGAGTGCCCTAAACTTTTGTCTGGGAGGAAATCTACTAGATATCTTGTTAACTTTTGAAATTCCAATATGTTGCATAGTTACTACACAGAATATGCACTATTTGTTGGATTTATGAATCAACAGGTCTCCCTGAGGCCCTCCCAACCATACACATCATTCTCTAATGCAGTAGCCCCTCATGCCCTGCACACCTATGCCTCCCCAGTGTCCCAAGCTCCAAATTTACCTGCCCTGCATTGTACCATTGTAATTTCCCTGATGTATCAATAGATACCAATCTACTAATTGTGTCAGTAGATTTATGTCCTACCATGTTTTATAACTTAATTTTAAAAGGGTCAATTGAGGTCACAGTTTCCTAACCCAAAGCAGTAACTAACACCAAAAATTCCATGTACTTGTGGAAGGCCTATGATGGAGAAAAATAAAGAAGGGCAAAGAAATTTTTCAGTGACTCCCATATCCAATAGTGAAAAGAGCTGACTTCAATGAGAAAGCACATTACTATGGTACTTACTATGGCAGAAAAAAACTTCAGTGAGAGTATTCATGAACTCCTATCACACCTCTGTGGGATCTTCATACATACAAAGACATTGATCCACATTTAGGTCAAAGAGTGTGGAAGCAGGAATACTTACCCTGAAATTTTCAGAGATTGCTTTGACTTTCCATGTGTGGTAGGCAAAATAATGCCCCCTACCCCCAAAAGGTGTCTGTGTTCTAATTTCTGGAACATATGAATGTGTAAGGTTACAAGGAAAAAGGGAATTAAGGTTGCAGATGGAATTAAGTTTGCTAATCAGCTGACTAAAATAGCAAGATTATCCTGCATTATCCAGGTAAACCTAATATAATCACAAAAGTCTTTAAAAGGGAAAGAGGAAGACAGAAGAAAACCAGAGGGATGACAGTATTAGAAGGATTCAGCCCAGTGTTGCTGGTTTCAAAGTTGGAGGAAGAGGGCCATGGGCCAAGGAACATGGGCAGCCTCTAGAAGATAGAAAAAGCAAGGAAATGGACTTACCTCTAGGGCCTCCAAAGGGAACACAGACTTGATTTTAGCCCAGTGTGACCCATTTTGGGTTTCTGACCTTCAGAATTTCTAGATAATAAATTTGCATCATTTTAAGCCACTAAATTTGTGGTAATTTGTTACAGCAGCAATAGGAACTCATACACTACATGAATGAGTTGAAGAAAAGTCATGGATCACCCACACAACTGATAATATAATTTATATTGGCTTTTGAGTATAACCAAAGGGAACATACATACATCCAAAACTACACACGCACACACTTGTAATTTTTAGTCATTTACATTTCTGTTCATGATATTCCTCTTCTAAATTGACCTTGCTATCATAATTCAAGGAGGAACCAAAGAAGCAAGGGACTGGTTGCAGTTACTATGAGTTAATTGAGGGATACCAGAATGCCCACAGAGGTATCATCTGTATTTCCTAGGGTTAAAATCAAATTGTGTAAAGAGAGAGAGAAAAGCTTGTTTACTGTCTGTCTTCCAAAGAAAGTTGTCCTTTTGCTGACAAAGTTAGTAATTTGCAGATTTGCAAAACTAGGGCATAAAATACACACAGGTGCAAATAGATATCTATAAACAAAAAAGTGAAACAAGTAATTTGAGGTTGCTGGGAGAGATCCAATTAATTAACTCCATCTCCAGGAATATTGCAAAGCCAATCCATGATTCAGGTTAAAGAGCTAAATCACACACTGACTGGAAACCAAGGGGTGGCTTAGGGAAGCAGAAATACCCACAATCTTCATCAGCCCCATCACCCAAATCACTCTAAATAAACATCTAACCCAAGTAAAAACATGATTACTATGTAAACACAGCTTCAAGCTACTGCCAAATAAATACGCTTTCTACATAAAAGCAGTGTGCTTGTTTTCCAAAATCAGCCTCAGAAGAGTCTTCTACCCCCATTCCCACTAGATCACAGACCCCAAGCCCTTCCTATATGGAAATTCTGGAGATGCCATAGATCTCCAGAATTTCAAGGATAGTTTTATTTCTTTTGAATAATCACAAAGTAAAAGAAAGAAACAAGCAGTATACTGAAGCAACAGTGAGATGTCAAGAACTTGGGAAAAAAATTACTGCTATGGTTTGACCGTGTCCTCAAAAAGCATGTGTTGGAAACTTAATCCCCAGTGTAACAGTGTTGGGACATGGGGCCTAATGAGGGTGAAGTGAATCAACTAATGCCATTATTGTGGGAGTGAGTTCATTATAAAAAGGGGAGTTTAACCCCCTTTCCCTCTCTCTCTATTTCTCTCTCTGCCCTTCTGCCATCCACTATGGGAAGATACAGCAAGAATGCCCTTGCCAGATGCCAGTGACTTGATCTTAGACTTCCCAGCCTCCAGAGCTGTAAGTAATACATTTCTGTTCATTATAAATTACCTAGTCTCAGGTATTGTGTTATAGCAGCAAAAACAGACTAAGACAATTACCTTCTGAGAGAAAAATAAAATCAACACACTGTGTCTCATTTATATAAGTTTGCCTTAAAAACTAAGACACAGGCTGGCAAACCTAGGTTATAAGCAGATTTAGAGTATTAGCATATTCAAAGAAACACACACCAATCAGAAAAGGACTGTTCAGCAAAGCAAGCATTTTTTTTTTTAAATGACATAGAAGTAAATGCTGACTGTATCCACTCAACCACTGTGTAGAAGAGAGGGTCCCTTGGCTCATGAAGAGTGTTAAGTGTGCCAGGCCTGTGTTCCTGAATAGAGATGGCTGCACCAGTCCATCATATTCTGATCCAACTAGACAGGTAATTCACCTAACTCCCCTGCTTCTGATTATATGTTCCAATATGACTATAGGGAGAGAATGCACTAATTAACAACCAGGAGAACTTTATATGCTTAAAATGGTTATGTTATAATCATAAATTCATATACTATTTTTCTAGTTTAATTTGAACTATGCTGTCTTTCCACCTGATTAACACTCACCCCATAAGAGCTCCAAGAGCCCTGGGCTCTTTGTCTTAAAGGGAAGGGTTTTGCCATCTGTCACTTGGGTGGGAGTGGTCATAATACCTACAAGAGCACTCGTCTTTCCCACAAAATGGTTAGGATTATTTCGGAATGAGATAGTATTTATGTTCCACTAGGGCTACCTCATTTGGAGCTAGCTGCTCTATTCTCAGCAGAAGCCCAAAGCTCTGCGCTTCCATAATATCTCATTCTCCCATCTGCTGAGAAGTGAACACAACTACGTAATCACCAAGGAAAGAGAGATTTATTCATGAGTAGAAAATTAAAACGTTAAAAAGAATGGCTAGAAATTGAAACGCACAGCCTAGAGGAGCTTGTCTTGTGAAGAAACAGGGAGGCCAAGTTCCATGAGCCCCTTGTTTCTATACCTGCTCAGCCTAATGCAGCAACCTCTGTGGCCTGGCAGAACCACTAGTGTTAGCGAGGCTCAAATTTGATGTGTGCCCTGGCTAATAAAAATACTAGTACCCACACCTCTAGCTTTTACTTTACATTAAGTTATTTTACTATAGTGCTGTTTAAATATGTACACACATAAACCTGGGTATAAATTTCTTATGCTTGCACAACTATAAACTTACAGAAACAATATAATTCAAGTGAACTCTATTAATTGAATGTGACATACAATGTTACTTTGCTGAAATAAAATCACTCCTTACTCTGGGTCTATGGTACTGAATGCCAGAGCTGGAGTCTTTTTGGTTTGGCAGCCTGTGCTACTATGTGCTATGACAGAACTTAATGTTCCCATCACAGTTCTTTATTTAAGTTACCATGAATCCTTTGCTCATAGCTTTCATCATGATGCCATTGGCCTTCACTAATACATTAATTTTTTTCTCTGTTCTTTTCCTTTCCACTTGAGGCCAATAAAGTTGTAAACAGAAAAGCCAACTCCAATAGAGAAATCATGTGGCAGTACTCAGGTAGCCATTTGATGACCTAGAATGTGTTTATATTAATGCGTTTGAAATTCAACACAATTTTTAAAATGAATGTGGAGAATTTACACACGCAATTTGAGTAACTAGCAAAAACTAGTCCCTTGACTGAGTCATGCTCTCACTCCCTCCTTCCAATGTGCGTGAAATATGTAAGACACAAAATCAACATTTTCTTTCCGCTCTCAGCTCACAAAATGGTTGAGGCAACCTTATGACCTTTTATTTAATTTTGCACTCCACAGTTCTGTGCTTCTATTTAAGCAAGGTGATGGGAGTTGTCTGGGGGAGAGCCACGTAGCCAGACCCATCTTCTCAAGGAAAGATGAAAACTGGAAAAGAATGAGATTTGAGTCCTAATGCATATTCTTCCTTCTTCAGTTTTATGAAAGAGCAACAGCCTATCGTTAATGGAGCAGAACAGCAGGCAGGACTGGAAAAATCACCCCAGCTGTTTACTTTTCCCTGCTCATGTCTGCTACAGCAGAAGAATTTACACCCGCCTTCGTATTCTACTCCGTTTTCCCCTTCCTGTGAAATGTGAAGTATACTTTTAGGATGGAAGGAAATAAACATGAAATTTTACAAATTTGAAGTACTGGTTACAAGAGCTTCTGGCATACCTTCATCAGTTCTACATCTAATCAGATAATTTGGGAGAATAGGGTGCTGACAATGCTCCGAGAGGCCAACTGATTTAAAATGCCATCTTTACCATACATAAGTTTCCATATAAATTCAGGTCAGTTGCTGGATTCCATGCTGCCACACCCATCTATCAGTCTATTCCAGGAGCACCTAACTGTTTTAAATACTATCAACAGATACAAACTTCTAGATCTGATCTCGCTTTCTGATTTTTCTTTCACAGTTTTTTTTTTCTTTTTGTCTTTGCGCTCTACATTTTTGGAGATTTCATCATCTTCATATCTGAGATCCATAATTTGGTCTTCAGCCTTTGTGTTAAAAAAATTTGGAAATCATGATTTTTATTTATGAGAATTCTGCTTTATTCCTCCTCCTTCACTGTAGCCTGTTCTTATTTTGAGGCCATGATATTCTTCTAAAAGTCTCTAATGATAATAGATTTGAACATTCTTAAAGTTCTTCTCTGTTTCCTGGATCATTGGTTCTGATTCTTCCCTCCACCTCTGGGCTGCTTTTATTTTTGCTGCTGCTTTTCCTCAAATACCTGGATACTCATAATTGTTTTCATTAATCTAATCCCATTTTGTTTCTATTCTCCAGAAATTCTTTTAACTTTCTATTCTTTACATCACCCTTTCTCATTTTTCAGCATCATTACGGATATATTGATTTTAAAGTATCCTTTCTCTGACTGAGGATTTAGGAAGAAGAGCCAGTTCATCATCCTGTATAATTTATTAAATTTTTAAGACAAAATTCAGGGCTCTTCTTTAAATAATGTTGGCAGAAAATGTGGGGATTTTATATGTCATATAAGGGTATACTTTCATCCAACCGCCCAGTGATTTGAAATGGTCATCTTTATCATATACTGAACTTTTCTACAAATGTAGGCTTATTTCTGAACTTCATGCTTCCTCACTGAGCTATCAATGTATTCCTATGTCAGTAATACTGTCTTTAATTAAATATTGTTTTAATTACTCCCATTTGCTCAGCAGATATCCACTTGCAACTTGGAAGGAATTGTATTAAAAAAGTGATAATACAGAACTATAGCAAGCCTTAAAGTTTCTTTTCCTCCTTGCAAACATTCTTAAACAGAAAAACAAGTGGTTACATAAGATTTACAATATTTCCTCAACATTTATGATAACCTGTATCTTGTCACAAAGCATATATAACATATAATATCTTAGTTTATACTCAAAATAGTAATTAATATCTCCATTAATATCTTCATTTTACAGAAAAAGAAATTAAATTCTGGAGAACTTCAGTGACTTACTCGGGTTACCCAACGAGCAAGTGGAAAGACTTGAACTCAGATCTCACTCCAGATCTCAGGCTCTCACTGCTATACAATATGTGCCTCATTTTATTCACAGAGTGAAGGTTCTTTGTTCATTTATTAGAATGCCCTTTATTAACTAGCTTGTCCTTTTGTTTCGAATGAATTAGAAAACAAGACCATTGCTGATAGTCTCCTTGTGAAAGGCAGACCTGTGTCTTCCTGACCACGTATGCAGACCAAAGTATTAATAATTCAAACACTATCACACCCTCCATGAGGATGGACTTGCTTACTGATGGTTGGTCTTTGTTTCTCATCCCAAAAGGTCAAAACCCACAGGCTTTAGATTGCAAACTACTACAATCTACAAGATATGCTTTAGGTTGCTGTCTACTCCTTACTAAATCTATAAGATATGCCACAGGCTTAAACAAAGAGATTGTTTTAAAGCAGGTACATGACAAATACAATCACACAAAAATCATGTATATTGGAGACAAAGACAAGACGTAAAATACAGAAATGAAAATGCTTATATTAACGAGGCAATCTTATGGAAAAGCATATATTTTTAAATCTATGCTGGAATCATTGTCTTTACAGATTTAAAAAGGAATAAAATAATTTATTTTATTTAGTTAGTTTATTGAATGTGACCAAAATGGCATCCTGGATTAAAGAATAATCAAAGATTCTCCTCTAAAATGTATGTTGATTTATCTTTAGACTTTCATTTCTCCTTTTGTCTACCCTCTAACTAAGGCCTAAGAATGTGGGAAATGGCCCAAAGGAAGGACTTGAGGAACAAAGGGCCTGGGTAGTGACAACCAAAGAAACAGCTGGGGGTTAGATACCATAAAAGCAAACTAAAGGAGGGAATCAGAGAAGAGAGTGAAAAGAAAACAGATCTTTTCTGCTTTCAACCACTCCAAGAGGCAAGGGTCATAAAACAGGACGAAAAGCTGCTTGAAGTAAATATAAAGACCACGGAAGGTTATGAAAGGAGGAGGGAAAGATGAACCAGAGAGATAAAGAATAAAGGGAAAGGAAAGGATTAAAAAACAAACAGGAAGTTCACTGCACGCAAAGAGGACAGAGAGGAAAGGATAACAGCTGAGGCTGAAGGAATATGTTGCTCAAATAGAAACATAATTATTTTATGTTTACGTGCAGATGGCTGCTGCAAATGTGAAACTTGCCCCGTTTCTAAATGCCCAAGAAAACAGAGGTCACACCCCATGCATGCACAACTGAAAATTAAAACTCTTCCGTTTCCAGGCTCCTATTCCTTTTCCCTTCCTCGTTTCTCAGTGCCCTCACAAGTTTCAAATCCAAAGATATTGGTGGTGATTTAATTTGGTTACAAAGGCTCAAAGGGCGGGAAATTTAAGCTTGACCACCAACACCCAGGTCCCAAGAAGGCCGAGGTCTCAGACTGGCCAGTGATTCAATGACCAAACCCAAAGCAAAAATCATTACCCAAAACTTGAAAATGAGAAAAGAAGACCACTGCCAGGTCTTTCATTATCATATCAGAGCATTTCCTAACAACCCAGCTGCGAGTCATCTGATGCTCTAGGGCTGTCATTTGGTTTGACTTAATAGTTACTGTGAATCAGGGCTCAGACTCAGTGTAAAGTTAAACGTTAACTAATATTTAGTTAACACTTAGGAGATTGATAAGTTGTGAGGTATCTTTGTCCAGTGAAGATAAAAATAATAAATGCCCAGAGAAAAAGATAACCTCAGAGGTTACCATTTTACTGGTCTCCTAGGATGTGAACAGTTTTGTATGTAACTTACCAACGTTATTTCAGCCTTCTCTCTTTCACCAACTATGTATACTTCTTTCTCAGAGTTGCTTTACCATCCTCTGCTTTCCTCACTGATGGCTAAACCAATCTTTGACATGTGCTCAATGTATATTTGTATATGTGTTTCAATGTTTAAAATGTATTCTTTGGTAATATTAACAACAATAATAACACATATTTAGCAATATCTTACTATGTGCCAGACATTGTGTTAAGTACTTTGTGAGCATTATCTCCTCTAATCCTCACAACAACCTGTGAGTAAACTGAGGTCCAGAGAAACTAAGTAATTTTTCCAGATCATCCATGAGCAGGGGAAGGATTGGAACTCTGGACTGATTTAGTATGAATTCTGCATTCTTACTATTGCATTGTATTTTTCTGCCATGGGCAGAGTCTAGCAAGGACAGGAGGTCCTGGAAAGACACCGAAGCTGGCAGTTGGGCACTAATGATAAAAGACAGTTGGTAGAATGGGTAAAGCTGCTGGAGAACTAACACGTCCTGATCTTGTAAAAATAGGGGTATCGTTATCTCCACTTAACAGATGAGGAGACCCAAATTCAGACAGAACAACTTACAGTTCTCAAGTCACCCAACGAAGAAGAAACTGAACAATGCTGTGGAAGCTCATCACTGGATGCCCAGCCCAGTGTATTTGCTGAGGCTCCCCCTCTTCTGAACAGATGGTCAGCAAGTTCAGCCTTATTTGTTCCACTTCTTAGTTCCAAACTATGGTTACAGCTGCCATTATTTCCCCTTTGTCCTAGATCTATTTGGCTTTGAGATTTTTATCTTCCTGCTTTTGTTTTTGACATAATGATCAGGCAACATTTAATTTGGTCTCTGGTTCTCGTTTATTTTTTGGGCACTGGTCCCAGAGATCAACTCAAAGGAACAACACACAGTCATAAGATATCAATGGCCTGATTTCTATCAAGTCTGTCTGACACTAGAGTTCACCATTCCCTTCCTAACCACCAGCTCCTACCCCAACAGTGCAACATATGGACACAACCTTTGCATTAAATAGATAGGCTACCCACTTGCCTGCAATATTAGTTTTACACCATAGAATTAGGTACAATTAATGGTGATTAATAAACAGATGGACTACTCTAAACAGTAAACACACCGCAAGAATTCTATCTGAAAACAAGTTTTGCCTGAATTTAAGACAAAGAGTCTTAAATTTTTAGACATGGGGAAAAGGATAGAATTGGTCCCAACATCTACCTGCATTTTGTTTTCTAGTTTCAGCTCCATGAATACTACCTAGCAGGACTCAACACAAGACTGTACTTAAGAATATCAGTTGACAGTAATTAATCTGAGAATGAACACACCTATGAATTCAGTTACCCTGAGATATTTAGGCATATTTCTTCCAAAAGCATGACACCAGTTTTCTCTAGGATCCTGGCGAAGTCACTTTTCCTCTCTGGGCTTCAATGTCTTTACCTAAATGAGCTCACAACTCTCCTCCAATTCTGACTCTGTGATTTTTGTGTTACATCTATGTTTATCTACGTTCCTGCCAATGACCTCAAGAAGGAAATGCTTTCTGCTATGTCATCTCTGTACTGTAGTAGTATTAATAATTCACTCAGAATTCTCCTTAGGAGGAAAGAGCATTGAAATAAAGCAGAAGAGGGGGGACTAAGGAGGGGAGTGGAGTGGTAAATGAATGAACAGAGAGAAGCTAACATTTATGGAGTACCTACTATGTTTTAAGCTATATGTTAGGAACTTTTATATAGGTGGTCTCATTTAATTGTCATAACAACTCCAAAAAGAAGCTATTATTGTTTCAATATTAAAAAAAAAAAAAAACTAAGACTCAGAGGAAGCAAATAACTTGCCTCAGGTCATAGCCAAACTGAGTGGTGACAGCCCAATTTAAACCCAAATTTGTCTGATGTCAAAGCTCATGCACTTTCTATCACACCTTTTAGTATCTTCACATATTATTAGGGCACTTTGAAGTAAGTGCTGAAAAATATTGCTTTGGTAGATAATTAACTGGACAAATTTAAAGTGAATTTAAATCTGAATATTTTCAATGGGCACCCACCGCAAGCCCGGTGCTATTCTAGCCACTGAATACACATCATTGTAAAAAAAAAAAATGGTCAATGTTCCTCTCTTCATAGCATTCATAATCCGGTGGAAATTAAAAGTTGCATAAGAAGAAATGAGCTCTGAGATCACAGAAGAAGGAGTTAAAAATTAGTTCCAGGGATCAAGAGAGGGTTTGTTGAGGAAGTGATATTTGAACAAATATCTGAAGGATGAAGAGTTAACTAAGTAGATACAAGAGGTGTCATTTCAGGCATGGGGAACAAAATGTGCAAAGGCTTGGAGGTAAGAGAAGAGTATGTTAAAGTAACTCCAACATCAAATTACTATGATGATTAGTGGGTGGGTACAGCAAAGGATGTGTTCACCAAAGAACTTGAATTTGTGTCTATATGCATGTGCATGTCCACTCACACACACACTCCGCAAATTCAAAAAAAAAAAAAAAAAACCTGGCCGTAGAACAAAGATGATTCTTCTTCAAAGTGCATTTATCCAATAGTCCCTCACTTAAGCCAACCAATAAAAACCCACAAGTTCTCTGTGAATAATCATCATCATCATCTTTAATGTATTGATGGGTTAAGTACACAATTCTCTGATATAAGCAGACACATTTCCTAACTCTAGAAATTTAAAAAACCAATGGTTGCTTCTTAGGGGTGCTGTGGATGAGATACCTGCCTGGTGAGATGAATTATGAGGAGCTTCCCAAAGCCGAGAATCCACAGTTCTGTACTGAGGCACCAGTGGCCTAGGCAGAATCCGGAAAACATTTACATATTTAATGAATTAAAAATTCAGATTAATATATTTAAAAACTGTTCGATAAAAGGGTAAATGCTCTCTGAGAGTGATCACCCATTGAGAGGGTATAACAAAACAAAGAGGCAAGTGTAGAAATTTTGGGTAAAATAGATGGGTATATGAGCAGTAAAAGTCTTGGAAACTTTAGGAAAATCTGTGTATTAAGATTAAAAGAAATTTTCCATTTCCAGTCAACATGGAGTAACAGAGACTGGATTTACCATTCAACTAAAAATCTTAACTACATGTGTGTGTGTGTGTGTGTGTATACATATATATATATATATATATATAAAAGATGGCATTCAAGCATTTGGCATCAGGTAACAAAGTACAGTGATCCCTAAGGCACAGGAAACAAATGATGTAAACCCGCAATTGCCCAAGCTTACCAAGCTTACTTCCTGGAGAATGACTCCGGGCTGTGGAGTAGAGAGGGGGAAACCAAGCAGAGACCCGTGTTCTCTCTGAGTTAGATATAAAGCTGAGAGTCTGAGGAAGACAAGACTGTTACAGTTCTCAGAGTAAAGCAAAGTTGAGGAAAGAAGATCAAACAGAGAGTGAACTCAAGAAATCTTCAGAGAAACCCTCTCTAGTACTCAGCAGGGTGCTTACCAGTACGTGCACGTGAGAAATCTATTTAAAGTTGGAGAAAGAACCATTTAAAAGGATTAGAGGAAACAGTGCCCAGGAACTGTGCCTGTTCTCACTGGCCAGGCTGAAAACACTCATAATTCATGGGGCACTTGGGAAAGTATTCAGGAAGGTCTTTCCTCAGTAGTAAAAAATAATTAGCTTTAGACTGAGCCCTACTTGCTACCCACCTAACAAATCATAAAAGCAAGACCTGAAAGGATCAAATTCTTTACAAATAACTTAACTACATCTCAAAACAATACCCAAAAAAGAAGTATTGGAGTTTAAAAGTAGCCAGCACCCAACAAGGTAAAATTTATAATATCTGAAATCTAATCAAATATCACCAAACAAAAAGGTGGGAAAGTATGAACCATAATGATGAAAAAAATTAGTCAGTCAAAACCAACTCAAAATGACACAGAAAGGAATATTTAAACAAGTATAATGACTGTATTCCATATGTTTAAAATTTTAAGTTTACATAATAGATAAAAAAGACCCAAACTTAACCTTTAGAGATGAAAACTGCAATATGCAAGATGAAAAACATGATGGATTGTACTAAGAGCAGATTAGACATTGCAGGAGGAAAGATCAGTGAACTTGAAAGCATAGCAATAGAAACCATGCAAAATGAAGCACACAGAGAAGGATGAGAAGAGCATCGATAAGCTACGGAATAACTTCAAATGGCCCAATAGATGGGTAAATGGAGTCCTCAAAAGAGAAGCAAGTTAAAGGCAGAATAAATATTTTAAGAAATAATGACAATACATTTTCCAAATTTGAATAAAACTATAAAGCCAAGAAACTCATAAAACCCCTAGCACAAGAAACATAAAGAAAAACACACCCAGGCATATCACAGTCAAATTGCCCAAAACTAATAATAAAAAAAAATTTTTTAAAGCAGCCAAACAAAGTCTTGCTCTGAGCCTTACCGAACTCCCATGTATAGAATTGCAGGTCCACTGGAATTCTGTGCTCATGGGGCATTGAAAATTCTGTATGCAAACGGGACAGCAAGAAATGATCGACACACATGTTGCACGTATCTCCTTTGCTCATGCACATGGTCCATTATCTCATCAAACTTTCTGTTGTAAAACTCAAGTTCAAAGAGAAGTTATTAGTAATTTCGAGATGGCAACAGCAGAGTGTATACCCTAGTCCAAGTTACCACTATTTTCTTTTGGAAAACTGCAAGAGCCCCCTAACTGGCTCTCTGTATCTACTCTTACCAGCCCTCAACTTTCATTCTAGTCTTCACAGAACTACTATATTGATTTAAAATATAATAATAAACAGATCATGTCATTCTTTTGCTCAAAATCCTCCAAGTTCTTCTCCTTGGCTACACATCACACTTGCCCTCTTCCAGTCTCCTGAAAAATTCCATTCCCACATCAGAGCATCAGAGCCTTGAAACTTGCTGTTCTCTCTGCCGTTAGCTTCACGTGACTGCCTCCTTTTTACCATTTAGGAATCAGCTCAAAACTCTATCTTCAGAATTAAATAAATTTTGAAACATTCATAAAAATGAATACTATACAGAAATTTACCATGAAAATATAGGAAACTAAGAAGGGGGTGCTGGGAAGAGGATGAGGGATCAAAAATTACCTATTTGGATACAAAATCAGTGCACACAAGTCAGTAGCCTTCATATATGCCAATAACAGTTGAGCTGAGAAACAAATCAAAGATGCAATACCTTTCACAATAGCATCAAAAAAAATTAAATATTTAGGAACATATTTAACTAAGGAGATGAGAGACCTATATAGGGAGAACTATGAAACACTGAGAAAAGAAATTTCAGAGGATGTAAACAGATGGAAAACCCTACCATGCTCTTGGATAGGTAGAATCAACATTGCTAAAATGTCTATGCTACCTAAAGTGATTTGCAGAATCAATGCAGCCCCTATCAAAATACCAACATCATTTTTTGCAGATCTAGAAAAAATAATTCTATGCTTTGTGTGGAACCAGAGAAGACCCCGTCTAGCCAAAGCAATCTTAAGCAAAAAGAACAAATTGGGAGGCATCAATCTACCAGACTTCAAACTATACTACAAGGCTATAGTAACCAAAACAGCATGGTACTGGCACAAGAAAAGAGACATAGACCAATGGAACAGGATTGAGAACCCAGATGTAAAACCATTCTCATACTGTCAACCAATCTTTGACAAAGTAGACAAAAACATACACTGGGGGAAAGAATCCCTGTGCAATAAATGGTGCTGGGAAAACTGGATGGCCACATGTAGAAGACTGAAACTAGATCCACACCTCTCACCTCTTACCTCTCACAAAAATCAACTCATGATGGATAAAAGACTTAAGCCTCAGATATGAAACCACAAGAATTCTAGAAGAAAATGTTGGAAAAACTCTTATGGACATTGGTCTAGGCAAAGAATTTATGAAGAAGACTCCAAAAGCAATCAAAGCAGCAACAAAAATAAATAAATGGACCTGATCAAATTAAAAAGCTTCTGCACAGCCAAGGAAACTATCACTAGAGTGAACAGACAACCTACAGAATGGGAGAAAATATTTGCATGCTACTCATCTGATAAAGGGCTGATAACCAGAATCTATACAGAACTTAGGAAAATCACCAAGAAAAAATCAAACAACCCCATTAAAAAGTGGGCAAAGGACAGGAACAGAAACTTTTCAAAAGAAGACAGAATAATGGCCAAGAAACATATACAAAATTGCTCAACTTCTCTAATCATCAGTGAAATGCAAATCAAAACCAAAATGAGATATCACTTAAATCCAGTGAGAATGGCTTATATAAAAAAGTCCCAAAACAACAAATGTTGGTGGGGATGCAGAGAGATAGGAACACTCACACACTGCTGGTGTTACTGCAAATTAGTGCAACCTCTATGGAAAGTAATATGGAGATACCTCAAAGAACTAAAAGTAGAACTACCATTTGATCCAGGAATCCCACTACTGGGTATTTACCCAAAGGAAAAAAAGACATTTTATAATTAAGACATCTGCACTCGAATGTTTATAGCAGCACAATTCACAATTGCAGAGATGTGGAAACAACCCAAGTGCCCATCAATACATGAGTGGATTAATAAAATGTGGTATATGTATACCATGGGGTACTACTCAGCCATAAAAAACAACAATGAATTAATACCTTTGGTATTATACTGGATGGAGCTAGAGCCCATTCTTTGAAGCGAAGTATCACAAGAATAGAAAAATAAGCACCACTGGTACTCACCATCAAATTGGTACTAACTGATCAATACTTACGTGCACACATGGAAATAATATTCATCAGGGGTCAGGCAGGTGGGAGGAGGGTGGAAGGGATGGGAAAACTCACACCTAATGGGTGTGGGGCACACTGTCTGGGGGATGTTCATGATTGTAGCTCTGACTTGGGCAGTACATAGGCAATATATGTAACCAAGTGTTTGTTCCTCCATAATATTCTGAAATAAAAATAAATAAATAAATAAAATTTAAAAAATTACCTGTTTGGTACAGTGTACACTATTCCAGTGATGGGTACACTAAAAGCTCTAAGTCAATATACAATTCATCCATGTGACAAAAAACACTTGTACCCTTTACATTTGCCAAATTAAAAATAAATTAATTTAAAAACTGAAATGAAAGTATATATAGATATTGATATGAAAGAATAGTCACATGTTAAATGTAGTTTGCAAAACATTATATCTAATGGTATCCTATTTTTGTTTTAAAACAAATGTCAACCAAAAAGTACATACACACACAACATTTAAAAGAATACACAACAAAACACTCATAGTAATTATTTTTAGACATGGTGTTACAGATGAGTTTTTCTTTCTGTTTTTTAAAGTTTTATGATTTTTTACAGTGAATATTCATATTTTGTGTAATTTTTGAAAGTATAAATGAGTGAAAACTCAGTATTATGAGAAGTAATCCCATGAAAAGCCTTGCTTGAACTACTTTAACTAAACTAATTCATCCCTTTCCCATCAATTTTTCCTTCCAATGAAACTAATCACATATGAGTTGCAATAATAATGATAGTTGTTAATGAGCATTTACTCAGTGTCTGGCATCTTGTTAGGTACTTTAGACTCATTATTTAATTCTCACAACTAACCTATGGGTTACATACCATCATCATCATCATTAGTAGTAGTAGTAGTATTCTCCTTTTACAAAGGAGACATTCAAGGCTCAGATTGTTTAGATAGTAGGGCCAAAGTTGCACAAGAATTAAATTGAGGAAATGGAATTCAAACATTTATCAGCCTGTCTCAAAAGTCTATACTATATCGTCTCTCCTCACTCCCAAAGCATGTTCTTGATTTTGGTTAGCACATATTTTCTCAATAAATTGATACCAAATGGAGCAGTAATGAAATCCTAACCCATGAGGTTTAGTCCTCAAATTTTGTCACAGTCAAAAGAACACAGTCAAGAAGAGTAATTTCAAAATTATTTAAGACCTTTATTAGAATTTCTTGAATACCAAGAGTAAAATTTACGGCCTGAAGCTATACTTCTTTAACATGTTTGTTTCCTTGCATCCACTATTCTCATCCCCTCCAGATAACTCTATGTCCTCTTTCAAGATTAAGCTAAGTGCCTTTATTCCTTCCTCTCTCTCCACTTCCCCTTGATTTTCCCTGAAAAAGCCCAAAAGAACTAACCTGGCAACTTGAAGGTGGGAGAGAAAGTGACCAAAAAGACAAAGTCACAATCCATTTAGTAGACAGAAGGAGGTAAAAGGCTGGAAACACTCATTTTATGAACTTTTTCCATCACATCATGTTACGACCACTATCATGTGAGAGTTTATGACTTTTTTACATTATAAATGCATCAGAAATGCTAGATGTAACCTCTGAGCACTGTTTGGACTGTAAAGGGAGATAAATAAAAGCCAGAGGGAGCAGAACTGACTTCACAGAGAAAGTGGGATTGGAACTGAATCTTGGCAGTCAAGGGGCCTATAGGATGAGCACGGGGAGTGAGAAAAGGGATTCTGGAAGAAGAGCAAAGGTGCCAACACAGGAATGAGCAGGTTCTGGAGGTGGGCACGGACAGGGGCTAGGTTACCCGCCCATGGAGTTGTCTACAAAAGGCAAAGGGGGGTGCTGCAGTTCATTCTTTGCTCTGCTCACAGAGCTGACAGGCCTCCTAAGTATTATCTTGGAAATTAAGATGAATGTGTCTTTCATCTTTAGGCTTCTTCTAAATTTGTTCTCAGTCTAGAAAACTAAAACTGGCTCCAAGCCCCTTGCTTTTCCTCTAGAAAAATAATAATTCAGTACTTAACCCAGACTTCTAGTCGTAGCTTAGCAGTCAAATGGACAGTGGGTAGCAAAAATTTCAAGGACAAGCTTCCTTAAAATGAACGAGCACGTCATGTGGCTTTACCTAACAGTAATTTTTGACATGGCTTTTTCCCCCTTCGTTTTTCACAGTAATTTCCAAGTCAACACTAACACAATGAATAAACTACAGAGAGCTACAATCAATAGAAATACTCCTATCTGCTCAACACCTGCTTTTGAATAGCCCCCTTTCAAAATATTTTTTTAATATAACTTAATGCTCATGTTATCTCTAAGCATATAAAGTCTTCCTTGGCTGACATATTTATAATTCTTTTTCCAACAAATCTGAAACTATTTTCACAAATCATAACCTTATTTCTTCTAAATGGCCTCAATGTCATTATTTTCCTTCCTTTACTTTCACTTTGCATATTCTTATCCAGTAAATCTCCTGACCCATTTCATACTCAAGGCTTCAATGTTTTGTTATTTCTTAGTCTTTGTCCTTTTTTTTTTTAAGGACTCTATTACCTTTCTTACTTGATATAGTTTACTCAGTTGTTTTCTTATAATTTTCCTGATTTCTTTATTCAGAAAAAGTTACCCCAGATTTCTATATTTGTCATTAATAGGTACTTTCTTCTTCTCTCATCTTGCATGAAGGCCTCTGCTTCTTTCTTTTCTATTTTCTAGCTATAGGCTGGAAACTGGACCTTCTAGATGAAACAGCAAAGGAGGATCATCTTAACGTTTTGGAGAAGAGGAGTATAACAAGCATTCCTGACTACCAATGGTGCAAGGAAAAGACTCGCGTACATAGGCCTTCCAGGGTGAGCTAACATCAACACCATGAGCAACACCTAGCAAACCTTACCAGAGGCCTGAGTCAGGATTTACAGATCTGCTTTAATCCAGAAGGACACAACTGCATGAAAGTAGACTGTAGTTGACCCAAGATCAACGGAATGTAAATTAGAACTGAATAAAATCTATGAGGAAAATCTATGTGTGGGTATTTGTTTTAAAATATCGTTGGCAGTGTTTTTAACATTGGTTTTCCTGATGAGCATACAAGATTTCTTTTTTCTTCCTTCTTGACCTATTTCTAATGCAGGCTATACTTGCACAAACTGAAAGGAAACACTCTTTGAATGTTTTCTTATTCCCACTGTGCCCTCAAAATTAAGTGAAAATATCCTATGGCAAATCTTAATATAGGCTATAAACTAATGACTCATCAGGGAACCTTAAAGATGATAATGACTCTGGTTCCTAGAATCCAGAAGAATGCTTGTAGGTTGAATAGGTTGAGTTAGGCTTAGAAAAATCACAACTGACCATTGACCAAAAAGAAGAAAGAAGTAAGACCCTACTAAATTCAGATTTTATCATTTCTAAGTATAATTCATCTATAAACAAGCAAATTATACTTATAAATGTTATCTCTGGCATAATCTATGATGATTCTACAGCAAATACGTAAGATACTGATTGCCTTGTCTGCAAATGTACTAAGAACAGTGAACAGATATTATTACAACTACTTGGATTGAGCCTCTTTACCTTTAATGGCAATGTAATTATTTACAGAGTATTTTTAGGAATCAGTCCTTATGCCAGGATATAACCGGGAATATCAATTGTTCAACCGAAGCCATGCTAGTAATGCCGTGTTGGAAAATACATCCCATTTAATCAGGTCTGAAGGGCCCGCCATTAAGAAGCAAAGGTTGTACATTATATGTGGAATCAATACCCACAAAGCCCTCTCAGGAGGTCTATGGCTTGCAGCTGGTAGTAAAGAATGTCACTTCCTGGCAGGCCAAGAATCTTATTGAATTGAGGGACTTTGCCAAAGGCAGAATTTATTTACGGTTATACATACCACAGGCAAAATCCCAGTGGAGATTAATTTCTTAGTTTCTTAGCCTAAGAATAGATGAGCTAATAATAGTAGAAAAAAAATATATGGAATGATAAAAGCTATTGAAAATGCAACCCCGGATTCTTAGATTTTTTTACATAACCTCCAGACAGAAATTAATTAAGTGAACTTCTCACTAGTTTTGCTGGAAACACTAAAGGGTTAATGATACAATACCTCTTGCTTCACTTTTGTAAATAAACAAAGCCAAATAGAACAGAATCTACATAACATAAAGATGCAGTTCTGAGACTACATGCAATAGCTACCACTGAGGTGGTATAATAATGTAAATTATTGTACAATTAGTATTGGAGTCATGGCTCTATATGTAAGTAATATGTTAAGCGTAGGCCTAATTTCAATTAACTTTAAAAACTATAGAAGGCAGTTAATTAAACAAGTTCAATTAATGATCTTAGCACAAAAACTTACGAAGTCAGCTTTCGTGTATCTGTAAGAACATGTGTATACACGCATTATCAAGAATAATATTAGGCTTATTTGTGACAGCACAGGCAATATTTAGGAAAATTTATCCAGAACTTGAAAATAAGGCAGAAAGAAATGACCGTGTGATTTTTTTAATGTCTTACTAGTACCATTTTCTAGTACATCTGAGAGCTATTTGAGTCTCTCAAGAAATGTAATTTTGACTAACAATTTTTTAGGGTCCAGATGTTTTTTATCTAACTTAATCTTCTTTCAGCATTTTTATTTCCAATGAGTATATAAATTCTAATTTCTCCTATCGTCACTGAAGTAATTGCATCATTCTGGAGGCCCTTCAATCACTTCAGTGAAACTTTGACACATGCCAAATATCTCCTTTTTTTAAATTATGGTAAGAACACTTAACATGAGATCTACCCTCTTAACAAATTTTTAAGTATACAATACAGTGTTATTAACTATGGGCACAATATCGTTCAGTAGATCTCCATAATTTATTCATTTTGCATGACCAACTTTATACCTGTTGGACAGCAACTTCCCATTTCCTCCTTCCACCAGCTACTGGAAACCACCATTCTACTTTCTGCTGCTACGAGTTCTGCTTCTGTGAAATACTTTAGATATTTCATATAAGTTGATTCATGCAGTATTTGTCCCTCTGTGACTAGCTTATTTTACTTAGCAAAATGTCCTCAAGTTTCATCCATGTTCTCACATATGGCAGGATTTTCTTCTTTTTTAAGGTTGATTAATATTTCACTTTGTGCGTGAGGATGTGTGTGCATGTGTGTGTATAAAATGCTTTATTGATAGGTTTTTTATGACTGATTCAATATCCTTAATAATTATAGGTTTGTTCAGATTTTCTATTTATTCATGATTCAGTTCTGGCAGGTTGTATGTGTCTATAAATTTATCCATTTCTTCTAGGTTACCCAATTTTTTGGTGTCTGATTGTTCATAGTAGTCCCTTATGTTCTTTTTTATTTCTGTAGCATCAGTTATAATGTCTCCTCTTTCATTTCTGATTTTTTAAATTTATTTGAGTCTTCTCTTTTTTTTTCCTAGTGAGTAGAGTTAAAGGTCAATTTTGTTAATCTTTTTAAAACATCAAGTCTTAGTTTCATTGATTTTTTCTTTTCTATTCTCTGTTTCATTTATTTCTGCTCTAATCTTTATTATTTCCTTCCTTCTGCTAGCTTTGGGCTTAGTTAGTTTTGGGCTTAGTTAGTTCTTTCTTTTCTAGTCCCTTGAGATGTATAGTTAGGTTGTTTATTTGAGATCTTTCTTCTTTTTTAATGTAAGCATTTAAGCTATAAACTTCCCTCTTCATACTGCTTTTACTGCAACCCATAAGTTTAGATATGTTGTATTTTTCTTTTTCTTTGTCTTGAGATATTTTCTAATTTCCCTTTAAATTTCTTTTTTTGACCCATTGATTATTCAAGAATGTGTTGTTTAATTTCCACACATTTATGAATTTTGCAATTTTCCTTCTGCTATTGATTTCTAGTTTAATTCAATTGTGGTCAGAAAGATACTTGGGGTAATTTCAATCTTCTTAAATTTGTTAAGATTTGTTTTGTGGCCCAACATATGATCTATCATGGAGATTGTTCTATATGCTCTTGAGAAGAATATATTCTGCTACTATTAGGTGGAATGTTCTGTACATGGTTTGTTAGGTCCATTTGGTTTATAGTGTTGTTTAAGTTCAGTATTTTCCTAGTGATTTTCTCTGGATGTTTCCTTGTTGAATTGAGTATTGAAGTTGTTGAATTTATATTTTTTATTAGTTTTGTCATGCTCTTATTTTAGATGCTCTGATATTGGCTACATGTATATATTTACAATTGTTATATTAGCTTGATTAATTGACCCCTTTATCATTATAAAATGACCTTTCTCTTCTTTTACAGTTTTGGATTTAAAGTCTACTTTGTCTGATATAACTATAGCCACCCCTGCTCTCTTTTGGTTACCATTTGCATGGAATATCTTTTTACATCCCTTTACTTTCTGCCTATGTGTGTTCTTAAATCTAACTTGAGGCTCTTGTAGACAGAATATAGTTGGATTTTGCTCTCTTATCCATTTAGTGACTCTGTCTTTGATTGGAATGTTAAATCCATTTACATTTAAAGTAATTATTGATATAAAAGGATTTGCTACTGCCATTGAAAAAATTATTATCTGTCTTGTAGCTCTTTTGTCCTTTTTCTCTCTTGCTGTCTTCCTTTGTATTTCATTGATTTGGTTTTTTTGTATTGATATGTTTCAATTCCTTCCTCTTTTCATTTTGTGTATTCTACACTGGGAAAGATGGGTATTTTTTCTAATGCTCAGATATCAACATAAAATGTCAAGAAAAATGAAGAAATAGGGAAATATACCCCAAACAAAGAAATAAGATAAAGCTCCAGAAACCAACTCTAATGATACAGAGATGTATGAATCCTATGACATAGAATTCAAAATAACCATTACAAAAATATTCCATGAATTCAGGGGAAAAGTTCATGAACAAAGTGAGAATTTCAACAAAGAGATAGAAAATATAATAAGAAAAACAAACTGAAATCTCAGAGCTGAAGAATACAAAAAACAAACTATAAAATTCACAAGACAGATTGACAGCAGACTAGATCAAGCAGAAGGAAGAATTAGCGAACTCAAAGACTGGTCATTTGAAATTAATCAGAGGACCAAAAAGAAAAAATAATGAAAAAGAATGAAGAAAGTTTAAGGAACTTTTGGGACACCATCAAGTGGGCATTGGTGCATTATGGAGGTCCCAGAAAAAGAAGAGAGAGAGAGAGAGAGAGAGAGAGAAAGGGCCAGAAAGCTTATTCAAAGAAGTGGCGGCTGAAAATTTCCAATCTGGGAAAGGAAATGGGCATCCATATGTAGGAATCCCAAAGAATCCCAAATAAGGTGAACCCAAAGAAATCCACACTGACACATTATAATCAAATTGTCAAAAGGCAAAGATAGAGAATTTTGAAAGCAGCAAGAGAAAAGCAACTTTTCCCATACAACAACACTCTTATAAGACTACCAGGAGATTTCTCAGCAGAAACCTTGCAAGCCAGAAGGGAGTGAGATGATATATTCAAAGGGCTAAAAGAAAAAAAAAAGCTAATAATCAGGAATACTATACCCAGCAGAAATATCTGTCAGAAATGAAGGCAAGATAAAGACTTTCTCAAACAATCAAAACTAAGGGATTTAATTACCACTATACCTACCTCACAAGAAATGCTAAAAAAGAGTTCTTCAAGTTGAAATGAAAGGATGCTAAATGGCAGGAAGAAAACATATGAATGTATATATAAAAATAATATTCATATGTATGTAAATATATAGACAAATACATAATATTGTAATTCTGTAACAGTAGTGTATATATCACTTAATTCTAGTATAAAAGTTAAAATACAAAAATATTAAAAATAACCACAACTATGAAAATATATTAATGGATACACAATATAAAAAGATGCAAATTGTAACATCAATAACATAAGGTGTGGTGGGGAAAAAATAAAAGTATAGAGTTATTGTATGCAATTAAAGTTAAGTTGGTATCAACCTAAAATAGATTCTTACAACTGTAAGATATTATATGTAAGCCTATGGTAACTGCAAAGAAAATACCTCTTTTGAAAGAAGTTTGTATTTGACAATTTGAAAATTATGATTTGCCAACTTTGAATTTATATACCATTTTTCTGATTGTACTTATAACTTGGCATTTTAAAAATACCATGTTTTATTATTATTAATAGTTCTGTTCTTTCTTTTCTGCTAACAGCCCATCTGCTCCTCTACATTCTAAACTTCTTGAGAGCAGGATCACGTCTTCTATGTCTCTAGAAACCTAAGTTTCATGTGAACTGTCTTAAATCTTATAGACATTTGCTTTATTTAGACCCCATAGGTTGGGAGGAACAAAGATTTTCTCCGAGCTTCTTAAGAAAATGGAATTAATTGTAGAAATACATGTGTCCTGGTGCTGGCAAGCTGCTGATGTCTCATTACAAAGTCTTCTCATGTTTTCTTTACAACAGCTTGAAACACTCTTTCTACTATCTCCCTCTTTTCACTGGAATTACTTCCACTTGTTAATTAGGTCTGAGCTTAAATGGCCAGTTTCTCTGGGAAGTCTTCCTTGAACTGCCTAGACTCAGTTAGCTGTACTGATTATGCACTCCTGAAGCACACTATATATTTCCTATCAAAGCACTTAGGACATCTTTTTAAAAATGATGATCTATTCAGGTGTTTGCTCCATGTCTGTCTTTCTATTGAATCTCCAATAGAAAGCATTGTACAACAGGCACTCAATAAATGTTTGCTCAGTAAATGTTATCTCTTTTGGGTTTCTCTGTAACAATTATTATCTTTCTTTTGCTACTGACTGACTTAACCTTTTCATCATCTCTCTATAGTTTTACTGAACTCATAGTATCTGCTGCTTTGTAACACCTACTTGGCCGGTATTTGTCCTAATTCTTCTCTTTATTTATCCTACAATCCCCCCACCATCTCCCATGGCCTTGATCATTCCTCATGACTACTTTCTACCTACACTCTCAGTTTTGTATCCTGATTCTAACAATTTTCCAGTGATAATTCTAGGTAAAGACAATCTGGTTTCTTCATCTGTCTTCATACCAGTCCATATTAAGGATTTTTAGGTGCTCACCTCTAGTCAATGGCTATGGCAGGAGGCAGGGTCAGATAGCAGTAAATATGGCTGTCTAGATCCCTTTTTTAACAGGAAGCATATTTTCTTAGAAAGTGTTATGGGTTTGGCAATCACCATAATTGAAATATGTTATATAATTGATTATGAAAGATAACTATATTATAGTTTTTGCCAGTTGGTTCAAAAAATGCATAGTCTGAAATATACAAAATTCAGACATTTTATCTTTACAATATACCCTCCAAAGGGCAGAAAAGGTACTTCCTTTCTTTCAGCACCTGACGAAACCGGCACAGAGAAATTCACTGATTGGCTGATGATCACACAGGAAGAAACATATTTATTACGACAGGGGTCTTAATCTTAGGGTCTTATCAAGCAGTCAAGCAGGCCCTCTTCCACATGCTCAGTCAAGTTCTCTTTCATTTCTCAGTACCCAGAACATCTATTCAAGTAAGCCTCAGAAGAGTTCAGTTTTTATGGAGAGGATGAGGACAAAATTGGAAGAATGGAAAGTACTGATTGAGACTCTTAAAAGTTTAGTTTGAAACTTCTGTGGTTATCCCCAAGTAATACAATTCAATTTTTCCCACTTCATCCTCTCTCAATAATAAATAACCAAGGCTATTAAGATTGAACAGAACTTTCTTTGCATTTATTTTTCTTTTAACCATGAGAATTCTCAATGGGGAGTTGCCATGGAGACCATGACGTCATGAGCAGCACAATGTACTGCACTGAAGCCCCAGAGAATCAAAGTTAGCATTTGATGGAAGCATTTTCTGGGCAAGTTTATTGCACTTAACGAGAAAATGGAAACTTGAATTGAGAGGGGAAACATTTCTAAACATTGCACGCTGCTGGGGGTCAATTGGTGTAGTCATTGAAAACTTCACAGGAAAAAATGTCTTCACAGTTTATACACACCAAGAGGTCAGAATGAGGGAATAAAGAATAAAGACAGTATGTGACCAAACTAGTCACTCTTTGGACAGACTGTTTCCAAGCTGAGAATATTAATAGCTCAACTTTTGGTGGCAGAGCAGAATCTATCTATTGGATTTTTCAGTCATGTTGAAAATTTACCAGGGGATTAAATAGAAACAAGAAACTCTTAGACTAAATAAATCAGAATAGATGGTGCTTAGCAGAGCTTTGTATGCACTCAGAACCACATGAGTTGTGGTCTTCTACAATGTCAAGTATTGGACACTCTTTCATTGGCTTTCCAATTCCAATTCCTTTTTTTACACTCAGCTTTCTCCACCCAGTTATTTTGGTAAATCACTACTGGAGGCCTTTTTTTTTAATACACCAGTCATACAGACCACAGCTTTCCACAGAAAAAGAAAAATAAACACAATCCTAAAGGAAAAAGAAAAATGGAGAAACTTTTGCTTCCTGAGGTCAGACAGCTGGGAGCGATAGAATTGAAAAGTAGCAGTCTTCATGAGGGAAATAGGCAATGTAAATAATACATGTATAGGATGAGCAGGTATATACATGTCAAAGAATAAGCATGTTCCTGATCTACCCTGAGATTCTCTCAGATATACAGGAGAGTTAACTTTCAGTTTAAGACTTGCAACCATGAAATTCTATGTGGCAGGGGTTTTAAAGCAAACGGGATTGTACCAAAGCAGATTTCCTACAACAAAGAAGTACATAAGTGAATATTTGTTTATACCTTACCTGTTTTTAGGTGAAATTTACATAATATAAAACTTATCATTTTAAAGTGAAAATTCAGTGTCATTTAGTACATTCATAGTATCGTGCAAACACTACCTCTATCTAGTTTCAAAAAAACTTTATACCCCAAAATAAAGCCTTGTATGCCTGAAGCTCTAACTCCCTAATCTCCCCATCCTGCAGCCACCGGCAACCAGCAGTCTGCTATTTCTATGTATTTACCTAATCTAGATAATTCACATAAATGGCATCATACAATATGTAACCTTTTATGTCAGGCTTCTTTCACTTAGCATAATGTTTTTGAGGTGCAATCTCATTGTAGCATGTATCAATAGCTCATTTTTTTGTGGCTGAACAATATTTTACTATATGTATATACCACAATGTATATTTATCCATTTGTTTATTCATTCATACATTGATGGACATTTGGGTTGTTTTTACCTTTTTCTATTGTGAATAGTGCTGTTATGAATATTTATGTACAAGTATTTGAGTATCTTATTTCAATTCTATTGGGTATATATTAATACCTAGAAGCAGAATTGCTGGGTTATATGATAATTCTATGTTTAACTTTTTGATAAATTGTCAAACTGTTTTTCACAGTGGGTGAACCATTTTACATTCCCATTAGCAAAGTGTGAGGATTCCAGTTTCTCCACATCATCACCAACATTTATTACTTTCTATTTTTTATGGCTTTCCAAATGGGTGTGAAGTGGTAAGTCATTGTAGTTTTGATTCGCATTTCCCTAACGAATAGTGATGTTGAGCATCTTTTCATGTTTTTGATAGCCATTTGTATAATTTCTTTGGAGGAATGTCTATTTATATCCTTTGCCTTTTTTTCAATTGTGTTATCTTTTTGTTGTTGAGTTGTAAGAGTTCTTTATATATCCTGGATATCAATCTCTTACCAGATATTATTTGCAAATATCTTCTCCCATTCTGTAGGCTGTCCTTTTACTTTCTTGATAATGTCATTTTATACACAAGTTTTTAATTCTGATGCAGTCCAATTTATCTATTTTTAATTTTGGTACTTGTAGTGTCACATCTAAGAATCCATTGCCAAACCCAATGTCAGGAAGATTTCTGTTTTTGCTAATGAGTTTTATGCTTTTAGGTTTTATATTTACATCACCAAATCATTTTGAATTTATTTTTGTATATGGCATGAGATAGAGGTCCAATTTTACTCTTTAGCTTATACATATTCAGTTCTCCCAGTATAATTTGTTGAAGACCATTCTTCCCCCATTCAATGGTCTTGGCATCCTTATCAAAAATTAATTGGCCATAGATGTAACCAGAGAGGTAAAATACTACGACATTTCATTGTAAGAAATCAAAGTTGACCTAAATAAATGAAATGACATCTTCTGTTAATGGACTGGAAGACTTAATGTTATTAACATGGCGATACTATTCAAAAAAATCTACATATTCAATGTGATCTGTAACAAAATTCCAACAGCCATTTTGCAGAATTGGAAAACTCAATCTTCATATTCATATGGAATTGCAAGGGGTCCAGTATAGCTGAAACAATCTTGAAAAAGAAGAGGTGGAGGATTCATACTTTCTTATTTCAAAACTTACTATAAAACTATAGTAATCAAAACTGGTATTGGCATAAGGATATAATATATTTATATCATAAAAATACAATAGAATTGAGAGTCCAGAAATAAACTTTTTGTTTCATTAATTTCTCTATTTTTATTTTTTATTTTATTTCTCTCCACTATAATATTTATTATTTTCTTCCTTCTGGTTTTGGGTTTAGTTTGCTCTTATTTTTCTAGTTTGTTAAAGTGTAAAGTTAGGTTATTGATTTGAGATCTTTCTTTTTTTAATGTAGGCATTTATGGCTATAAATTTCCCTCTGAGCACTGCCTTTGCTGCATCTCATAAGTTTTAGTACACTGTGTTTTTATTTTATTCATCTTTAAGTATTCTCTAATTTCCATTGTGATTTCTTCTTTAACCCATTTGTTATTTAAGAGTGTTTTATTTTTATCCAGTCAAAGGAGCAAAAATAAAGAAGAATGAAAAAAGAGTGAAGATAGCCTATTGGACTTATGGGACACCAGCAAGAAAAAAAAATGGAGTCAAAATTATTAGCATCAAAAAGAAGAAGGAGAGAAAGGGTCAGAAATATTATTCAAAGATAGTGACTAAAAACTTTCCAAGTCTGGAGAGGGAAACAGACATTAAGTTTCAAAAAACCCAAAATCATCCAGGTAGGTTGCATGCAAATAGACCTAGACTGAGACACATCATAATTAAATCATCAAAAGTCAAAGACAAAGAGAAAATTTTGAAAGCAGCAAGAGAAAAGCAACTTGTTACAGACAAGGGAAATCACCCATACACCACATAAGACTATCAGCATATTTCTCAGCAGAAACCTTGCAGGCAAGAAGAGAATGGAATGATATATTTACAGCACTAAAAGAGAAAAACTGCCAATCAAGGATAGTATACTTGGCAAAACTGTCTTTTAAAAATTAAGGAAAGATAAATATCTTTTCAGAGAAACAAAAACTGAGAGACTTCATCACCACCAGACATACCTTACAAGAAATGCTAAAGGGAGCTCTTTAGTCAAAACAAATAGATGGTAAACAGCAACACAAAAGCATGTGAAAGTACAATTCTCATTGGTAAAGGTAAATATATAGTCAAACACAGAATATCTAAATACTATCTATAACAGTGGCAACTAAACCACTTATAACCCTAGTATAAAAGTTTTTTTAAAAAGTGTTAAGAATAATTATAACACAAACATATATTATTGGATCCACAATATAAACATAAATGAACTCTGATGGCAATAACATAAAGTGGGAAGGGGGAAGAGGTAAAGTGTAGAGTTTTTGTGTGTGATTAAAGTTAAATTATTATCAACTTGAAATAGTGGGTTTTAAAAATTTCCATATACTTGTGAAGTTTCCAGTGTTCCTGCTGTTATTGATTTCTGATTCTATTATTTACTCTGATTGTAGTAAGAAAAGATATTTTGTACGATTTCAGTCTTTAAATTCATTGAGATTTAATTTTGGGTTGACATATGGGTCTATCCCAGGGAATGTTCCATGGGCACTTAAGAAAACTGTGTTTTCTGTTGCTATTGCATGGAGTGTTCTTTGTCTGTTAGGTCTAGTTGGCTTATAGTGTTGTTCATGTCTTCTGTTTCTTCTGTCTAGATGCTGTATCCATTTTTAAAAGAGACACATTGAGATTTCCAACCATTATTATATTACTGTTTATTTCTCCCTTCAGTTCTGTCAGTGTTTGCTCCATACATTTTGGGGCTTTGTTTTTTGGTACATGTATGTTAATAATTGTCATATTTTCTTGATCAATTGATCCTTTTATCAATATAGAATGAACTTTTTATCTCTTATAATGACTTTTATGTAAATTCTATTTTGTCTGATATTAGTATAGCCACTCCAGCTCTTTTTTGGTTACTATTTGAATGGGAATCTGTTTCCATCCTTTCACTTTCAACCCATTTGTGTCTTTGGATCTAAAGTTAGCCTGTCTCTGTCTTTTAATTGGTAAACTTATCTTTATTTTAATTGAATCTCAAAATTTATTTCAAGTACCCAAACTTTTATTCATTCATTTATTCACTTATTATTAACACTTATCAAGATCTTATTAAGTTCTAGGCTCCATCTTAGATATTGTGGAGAACACAAAGAGTTGGAAAAAATTTAGACCTTAAACTGGAAGAGTTCACAATCTGAAAAGTAAGAAATATATATAAGCAAATAACTATAAGACAATGGAATATATATAATAATAGATGTGCACAAAATGCTTTAGAGGGAACTGGATACAGACGGAGCTAAGAAAATCACACAGAAAGAGTTACATACAAGCACATAACTAAGAGTTTTTCAGATTAAGAAGCAGGGAGCTACATTCCAGGCTGAAAGAAAAGCATGTGCAAAAGCACAGAGTTATGGAAGTGCATAGTTTGAGCATAAGGAAGTAATTTAATGTGACTTGAAAGAGTAAGTAACTAGAAATGGAAGCTGGAAGCCTAGAATGAAGTCAGATAGTGACAGACCTTATCTATATTGTTGGAGCCTTCAATTTTACCTCATATGGATTGGAAATCAAGGAAGTGAAATATTCAGATTTACATTTAGAATGATCACTGGTGGTGGTTGAGTGATGGATCAAATGGTGAGATAAAAAACTGTGAGGTATTAACTGAAATTTCAGTAGAACTAGAAAATTTTCATGCCATATCCATTTAACCTGTGATAGGCATAGGACCCAAACCAGACCAATCAGCATCCTTTGCCTGAATTTTTCAAATTGTTGCTAAGAGAGAAAAACCTCTTTTTCCTTCCTGAGATAAGTTTTAGGGATCACGTCCCTGATTAAAAGACTCAATGAATATAAGCCTGAAACTGAGCAGTCAAGTACCTAAAGAATACAGCCAAGACACAGAAACAAAGACAACAGAGAAAAAGCAAGGAAGTTCTGAAAGCATCTGAGCTCTAGTTTGAGGCACCTTCAAAGTCAGCTTGACCTCTGCCCCTCACACAGTTTTGTTTTGTGAGTTACTATATTCCTGTTTTCTACTGAAGACTGTTGAAGTTGAATTATTGTCACTTGCATCCAAAAGTACTTATTGAAACAGAGGTTCATGTATTGCAAATGCGTAAAGAAAGAAAAGCAAGGATTTGCATGGTCTTACGGTGATAAGATACCAGAGCAGATTCTGAAGTCACATTTTTATGCCTGCTTCTGTAACAAAGTCAAACTATAAAAAGGCGTCTCTTCTGTGACTAAAATATTATGTGTGCCTGTGATGGGCTAGATTTCTTTAATTCCGTGCTAATGTTTTCAATTCTTTTGAATTTCTCTAGTTATTATGATCAAGGAATATTTTTCCAAAGAAATATCACAATAATAAAAGAATAACTTATTGAAGTTCTACTCCTAATTTACCATGTTTAAAAAAAATGAATATTAAACATCCAGAGCAAAAGATTTCCATGTGATCTCTTGGAAGTGCATATTCTGCTCTTCGCATATCCCCCTAGCCCAATCTCTTAATAAGTAGGGAACTAATCTCAAACCATGTGAGGAACAGGAAATGATTAGCAAAATAATCGTTAGGCATTCACATGAGAAGGAGGGAAGGAAAGAAACAACTCTTTTACCCTGTCCTGCTTAGGTTTCTCTATAAACCATTCAGCAGTGCTCAAATCCCTGCTTCCTGGGTATCTTTCCCATTGGATGAACTCAACTAAACTTGTTTCAATTTCTACACCATCAAATATTGATGCTGGTTCCAACAGAACAATCCCTTCATTTTGTAAGATAATGGAAGCCAGAGAATCAAAAGTTACTTGCCCCAAATTATATAATGATTACCAGCAAGCTGGGACTAGAGTCCCCAACCTCCCTAACTCCTCTATCAGTGCTTTATTTTAGTACACAGTTCTCACTCTACCCTGCATCAGGAGAAAGTAGAATGGCAGGAAAACTCTTAATTTGGGGAGTGTTGGTAAAGAATGAGGAAAACCCTGAACTGGATATATCTTTCATGTCATTATTCTTCAAGAGTTACAGCCAAGGGGCAAGAGGTGACAGTGAGAATTAAACAGAATATTTTGCAGTTTCATGAATTTTCCACTGGAATGCCCTGATGAACACCAGCTGTTTCATCTTCTGGGTATGTTGAGTTTTTTTTCTCTGTTCAATGTTTATTGTATGCCTGCAATGTACAAGGGGATGTTGTATTCTGCTGCTTCACTGGATTCACTGGAGTTAAATAATACTTTCTAATTATAAATAGGGTGCATGTGGGTGATATTCTCTGTTGGCAGAAACCTATAGCTAAAAAAAACATGGGCTAGACCAGAGGGAAGCATTCTGAAACATGTTTTCCCTCTTCCGTTTTTCTGTGCTGCAGAAGGCAGGACTGCTGTCCTGCAGAGGGGGCATGGCCTATGAGATGTCGCTGCTGGAGAGATACTTGTCTTCTCAGTCTCCCCTCTGAGTAGGTGGAGGAAGAACACAGGCTTAGAAGCCAGAGATATGGGTTTGAATCCTACCTATGCTAGTAACTTGGCATTTCACCTGGGACAAGTCACTCAAACTCCATAAGCTTCACTTTTCTCACTTGTGAAAAGGGTATGACTTCATGCATCATAAAACTTCTGTGAAAATAAAATGGCATATTTTAAGTAAAATAGCATATACTATACCAGGAACATAGTATATGCTCAATAAATTGTACTTTTGTTTTCACTTCCTTTTGTTTCTGTCCTCCTCCCCCTGGCCAACCTGAGTAAAGAGCACACCTGAGCTCTAAGCATGTGATGTGGAAGACTCACCTGGCATGGCCTGTGAAGGGTGCTTTCCCACTCTAGAGGCCTGTGTTATTTGAAATGCAGGAGAGCAGCTGCCTCCCCAGCATTGCCTGAGTCCTGAGATGGCTGCTTTCTACCCCTAAGCTGCCGTAACCTATGACCAAAAACAGTCAAATCAACCCTTTCCTTGCCCAGGCTCACATTGTTCAGAGTCCCATTGGACTTGTGAACTGCCTTTCACTCCATTGGAGTAGAAAAAAATTTGCTTTTGCCAACTAAATGAAAATTTTCCAATAACAAGGTTGATAGAATTTCCCTAACTGCATTGCACAGTTTAGCGTTTAACTCTATATTATTCTGTATCTTAACTTTAGGATTTTCATCTCACCTCCCTAATCAGACTGCAAACTACTTAGAAGGAAGCGATGTCTTACATTTCAGTATTTGCACATTGTGCCTAACACAGTGTATTCAAGAAACACATTTTTACTTTATTGAGAGCAGATTTTGGTAAAGGCTAGATTTAAACCAAACTAAAAGAATTTATCCCATAGCAGTGAAGAATTGGAAAAGAAGCTATAAAGACAGGTTTGGCCCAAATAGGTAAGACTGGATGGACCTTTAACTTGTAGGTAATAGGGGTAACATTAAGGAGTTAAATGAGGAGAAACAGGAGCTGATCTTCACCAAAATCTTTGCCCACACTATTCTCCTCTACAGAACTCTTTAGCGCTGTCAATGGCCCTGACTTAGCACAAGCTGGTGTATTGGGCTAGTTATCACTTTATGCGTGTGCGCTTAGCTTTTGAGGTCAAGAACCATGTTATGTTCTTCTGATCTTTGTACCCTGTATGTCTAGTACAGTGCCAGCCACATTTTAAGTGCCCAATAAATGTTGTAGTTGATGGTGAATGACATATTCTACCATTGAAGTTGAGATGACATCAAGATGCCCACCAGAGCTTGGAAATAAGACTTCTCTCTGAAGGTTAAACTAGTAAATCAGTTCTAAATGGATATGATCTGTTATCTCCAGAAAACACTTTATAAAACATTATGTTCTGCAAACAAAAGATAAGGGACAGGAAAACAAATGACTGCATTTATGGGGAAAAAAAAAAACCCTGAAGCCTAATCAATGCTATTATCTTAATTTATTTTAAAAAGAGATGAATGTGTAGACACAAAGAAGTTGGTTCACATGAGCCTAGAAAAAGTAGACAAAGGAGGGCTAGAGAGCAAAAACTTGCCAATGTTGGTCCAGCATTGCCTCAAGTAGAGGAACTGAATGTGGCCTCTAAAATATTCTCTGATGTGATGGTGTCACTGTTCTTTGAGCTGTCCCAGGGCCTGGACTAGGGTTTCTCAATTTTTATCACTGAGCTACCACCTCCATTCATGAAGAAACCATCTATGTCATCCTGGTATCCCCAGAATCTAGCATGGTATCTGGCATGTGATAGGTACTCAAATGTTTATTGAATTAACAAATATTTCCATTTTTAAACATTAAAACTTCACTCTTCTTTATGTTAACTTGAAACTAGAATTAAATTATATGTTACTAAAATCAAATCCAAATTATCCAAATTGAATATGTTTTTTCCATGTTACACATTCTACCTCTCTCTCTTGGAGCTTCATCTGCTTTCCCAGGAAGGCAAACCTTCCTCTCTTTCCAAGTGCCTTCCAAGGTCCTTTGGTGTGGGAGCCACAGTTGGGGTGGTCCATCTGCTTTCCTCTGTACCTCTGCTCATGAGGGAACCTCTGGACCATAACAGTATTTTGTCATTTCTAAGAAGTGATGTATATGTTTTCACACTTTTACTTTTATGACATTTATAGGCATCTTCCAACAAGCACATTTAATGTGGTACTAGTTTTGTTTTCCAAAACATGGCAATTAACCCATGGTGTAATCTAATTATCAGTAACATTTTAAAATCATAGAAATACGGTAACTCAGCTTCCTATGTACTTTAATAGCAAAAACAGGGGGTATGGATGGTAGTTATATAAAATTCAGACACTGGAAAGAAATAGCTGCTTTGCAAATAAGTAATTCAAATTCTGATTTACATATTCATCTCCCGTGAGTTCTGCTATCTTGATTAAGCCCCCAAGAGAGCCTTTCAAGTCTGTGGCAATGAGTAAATTGAGTTCCTAGTGACACACGCTCTGTTCCTCCCCACCAAACAGTAAGGCCTCTGGGCAACGAAACTTCCTCCTCTCTTGTTGACATCTGGATTTCAGCCTTCTCTAACCAAAGCATGATAATTTTGAGTTTGGCCTAAAACTCTTCTATCATAAGTAGGCAAAGTGACAGATATTTCCCAGGGCCATTGTATTCTGGAGTACAATGGGGTCAGAAAATGGATAACCATATAGTAATTTTTTGACTCAGAATCTGCTCAATGAACATTCAAAACATGCTCTCCTACTCAAAATAAACTGTCTCCAGATATCCCCCCATGTACCCATTTTTCTACTTTCCCACCTGGCTCCTGATACCAGATGACCAACATTATACACCCCACTGCTCCCATAATATTTGGGTGCCAGTGCCACCCCATAGAGTACACCATGTGCCACCTTCACTATAAAACATTTCTTCCATGTCCATTTTAGACCCTGGTGCAATAGTAAATGGCATCCTTTTAGCTTCATACTAAAACTCCCAGTGATATCATTTCTATATTTCTCTCACTCTTGTATTTTGAATCCCTCTTCTAAAGACTCTCAGATTCACCCAGAAAGTACAGTGCTGGGACCTTGACTATTTTAATCCTCTGGAATCTTTTTCCTTTAGTTAGGAGGTAGGCTGAGCTGCTATTACAAAGGGACAAAATAATGGTCCAAATAAGATAATCGTTTATTTCTGTCATGGGACAGTCCAGAGGTAAGCAGTCTGCCCATCCTGAACGCCTGGGTTCATATCTGGGTCCCCGGGGGCTGCTCCGGTTTGCACCATGTCCTCACCCCCGGGGTGGAGGAAAGGGACTGGGGACATGTGAGTGGGAGTATGACCACCTGCCCCTTTCCTCCTTCCCGTGCAAAGCTCGTACATCCCAACTCTACCCAGTCATGTGTGCTCCTTCCCTAGTGTAACACCAGAATTGTTAAAAGCCAGCCATTATTCTCTAAAGGGTGAGGATACTTCCAGCATTGGCAGCCTCAGAGAACGTTTCTAGCCTTGGCGGCCTTGGCTGACCCCCTCATGGATGGTCTCTGCCATCAAGTTCTCCTTCCTCCAGCAAAGAGATGCCTGGAAGGCCCATCTACTTAAAAGTGCTCAAACTAGTTTGAATCAGGCAAGTATCCACAGCATCCCCTTAAAAATAATGAGAATCAATGAAGGAATGTGTAATAAAACACATACTAGGAAACAGATTTGTTTTATTTGTTATTCATTTATTTGCATATATGAATGTTTGCATATGAATATATGCAAATAAATGAATAATACACAATGCTCTGTGCTCAGCCCTGGGGATAAAAGTGAATTAGGCAGGCATGGTTCCTGCACTAGACATCTTCCACGTCCACTCTCCACCTTTCTCATCCTCCGCTCCACCAGACAATACTGGTGGGCATCCTTGCCCTCAGGTTCCCAGCAGAAATTGAGAGGGAGAAAAAAGAAGGAAGCAGGGGTATCTGTGAAGCTGGCTCCCATCCAGCCAACCTGCCACATCCTTAAGTCAGAGGGAATGCTCCTCTCAGGATGTTCCTCTGCACATGATTCCCTCCCTCTAGGTCCACTGACCATTCCCTTCTCTCACCCCTTCAAGCCTAGCGTGGGAATGTCCCACTCTTACCAGCTCTGGGGTACCGAACCATGCCTTGGGGTGTTTCTATATCTTGTCCACCAATGTAACCATCTCCAATATTAAGCCTTGCCAGTGTCCTTTGACAGTGTGCCACTTTTCCCCACCTATTTCAAGTCCCTTTTCTCAAGGAGCTTACTGTCTAGTGGGAGGGGACAGGAAATCAATAAACATATAATTACAAATTGTCGTAAGATCCATGAAGGAAATAAACTGGATGGTGTGGAAGACAATAACAAGTTGTGGTCTAATTTAGACACGATGGAGATGGCATTTAACCTGAGTCCTGGAGAATGAAAAGAAGCCAGAAGAATTGGATTCTAGGCAACAAAGAAAACATGTACAGAGGCTTGAAGACAGAAGCATTTAGTATGTTCAAGAAATTAAGGAATTTCAACATAGACGCCAAAAACGCACAGTTGGGAAAGGACAGTTTTTTCAATAAATGGCTCTGGTTAAACTGGATATCCAAAAGCAGAATAAAATTAGACCCTTATCTCACACTATATACAAAAATAAACTCAAAATATATTAAAGACTTAATGTAGAACCTAAAGCTATAAAACTACTAGGAGAAAACAGAGGAGAAGCTCCATGACCTTAAAAACCCAGGCAACAAAAGCAAAAGCAGACAAATGGGAGTATATCAAATTATAGCATAAAGCTTCTGCACAGCAAAGGAAACAATCAACAGAGTGAAAAACAATTTACAGAATGGAAGATACATTTGCAAACCATACATCTTATAAGGGATTAATATCCAAAATATATAAGAAATGTATCTTACAACTCAACAGTAAGAAAATAAATAATCAAATTAAAAATGAGCAAAGGACCTGAATAGACATTTTTCAAAAGAAGACATACAAATGGCCAAGAGGCGTATTAAAAAATGTTCAACATCACTAATCATCAGGGAAATGCAAATTAAAACCACAAAGAGATAACACCTCACACCTATTGTAATGGCTATATTAAAAAGACAAGAGATAAGTGTTGGCAAGGATGTGGAGAAAAGGAAACCCCTGTACACTGCTGGTTGGAATGTAAATTAGTACAACCATTATAGAAAATGTTATGGAGGTTCCTCAAAAATTAAAAATAGAACTACCATATTATCCAGCAATACCACCTAGGGGTATATATTCAAAGGATATGAAATCAATGTGTTGACGTGCTGTCTGCACTCCCATGTTCATTGCAGCATTATTCATGACAGCTAAGATATGGAATCAATCTAAGTGTCCACCAACAGAGGAATAAATAAAGAAAATGTGGTGTGTATGTATATATATATATATATATACACACACACACATACATACACACACACACAATGGAATACTAGTCAGCCTTAAAAAAGAAGAAAATCTTGTCATTTGCTGCAACATGAATGAACCTGGGGGACATTATGTTAAGTGAAATAAACCAAGCACAGAAAGACAAAAATACTACATGATCTCACTTATATATGGAATCTAAAAAAGTCACTCTCATAGAAACAGAGAAATGGTGGTTACCAGATGCTGGTGGGGGCTGGAGGGATTGGGGATATGTGGGTCAAAGGACACAAAATTTCAGTTACTCAGGGAGAATATGTTCAAGAGACCTATTGTACATCACGGTGACTATAGTTAATAACAATATATCGCATACTTGAAAATTGCTAAGAGTATATTTCAAGTGTTCTCGCCACAAAAAAAAATGATAAGTAGGTAGGGTTATGCATATGATGAATAGCTAGCTGATTTAATCCACAATGTATACATATATCAAAACGTCATGTCGTATGCCATAACTATGTACAATTTTACTTGTCAATTTTTCAAAAAAAGCCATAATAGTAAATTCACAAGAAAGAAATACAAATGGTCAATAAATATATGAGAAAAGAAAGAAAGAAGAAAGACCAGTGTTGCTAAGTGGCATGAGATAGAGTTGAAGAACTCACCAATCACAGAGACAGACTCTAAAACATTTGTTTATAGTGAGTTTTTTAAAGGATTTTCTCAGCCCTAAAAATTATATATGGGCTTTTATCACCCCTTTCCTAATCCCTCAACTATTAACATCTTAGTTTAGTGAATATTTAGGGACATTTTAAATTGCCATGTGAACTGTGATTCTGGTAAAGTAAATAGACATTTAAGGAAAAAATTATGTTAGCCTGTGCCCAAAATACAGCTCACCCAAACACTTTCCCTACACCTGCTGCCCTCATTACTTTTCCAATTGAAGACATTGTTGTTAATTCAAACAATCAATTAGCTAAAGCCCTCTAATGGTTCCCCTTCCATTAAGGTCTGCCTGAAAGGGATATATTGCTGGTGCATGCCCAGCCCTGGAATGTCATTTAAGAGCCCCATAGAGTTCAGTATTTTAAGAACAGCATTTTAAAATGGGTGACTTTGGATAAGGACTCAGAGGACCTGACTTCTCTTGGTCCTTTCTTTAGAGAAGACCCTTGGCTTGGGTCTCAGTCCCTGTACCTCCCCACACATACACCCCATCTGTCTGTTGAAGGGATGGAACTATTAATAGAAACCACAGGATCTATCCCAGCTCTGATGGTCTTTGAGGCTGGGTAGTAATCATCAGTCTTACTGGGAAAGATTTGGCCTCCTTAAAATAAAATATCTCATTCTAAACTATTCAGATCCAAGCTTTTAGGATGATAAACCTCTCTCTATCTGATTCACTGTCTGCATTATTTCTTCATCTCTTCTGGTTCCTTACTGGGAAACAGCATAGAGGCCTCCAGCCCTCAGGAGATATGTCACTCACTCAGTCTAGTTGGAGAGAGTTGTGTCACATAGGAACACCAGTTACTAGCCGTGATGGTTAATTTTATGTGTCAACTTGCCTAGGCCATAGTACTCAGATATTTGGTCAAACACCAATCTAAATGTTTCTATTATGGTATTTTTAGATGAGATTAAAGTTAATTAAGCATTTAAATCAGTAAACTTTGAGTAAGGCAGATTATTCTCCATAATGTAGGTAGGCCTCATCCAATTGGTTGATGGTTTTAAGAATAAAAAGACGGAAGTCCCCCAAGGAAGAGGGAATTCTGCCACAGACTCATTCAGACTTACCTTGAGCAGCAACATCAACTTTTCCCTGGGTCTCCAGTTGGCTGGCCTAGACTGCCAATTTTGGATTTCCCAGCCTCCACAATCGTGTGAGCCAATTTTTTAGGAAGTCTAAAAGGAATTAAAAACTCCTTTATGAACCATTTTGGAGGCATTAAAATCAATACCTTTGAATCAATAGTAAGGAGACTCATCCTCTCCCAGAGCTGCCACAACCTGGTCACTAGGACTAGTTGCTAATCCTCCTGAGCTACAGACTCCCTTTTGTAAAATGAGCACACAGTGGCTATTCTGCTGATTTTAGGAGATTGGCATGAGGAACATGAAAACAATATATAACAGTACTGTATAAATGGTATGATTAAGCAATGGCAATAAGGTAAGCCTCATTGCATGTATTATAACTTGTATACATATAAAATTAGGGAATATTCCCCCACTAAAACACACCCTGTTTTTAGATTGAGTTAAAGCATACCAATTTCTTACTGAAGTAGATGTTTCTACAGCTGACTAACTGATGAATGTAGAGAATTCTGCACCGTGCGTGGAGAGAGAGAAGAGAAAATAGTAAACACTGATTATTTTTTAATAAAATAAGAACCAGAGTTCACATTAATAAAATAAGATTAGTAAATATCATAAATAAATGTTTATCCCCCTCACTGAGGTTCTTTGAAAAAGAAATTATATAAGCTGCCTCAACTCCTTCTGAGAATTATGTAGACAAACAGTTAAATAGAAGGACAGAGAAAGAAAGGGAGAAAATGGAAGGAACAAAGGGAGGGAGGGAGGGGGTTCTCTGAAGAGCGACACCGGCAACTACTGCTAGGCCTGTGGGAAAAAAAAACAGGAGGTTTCTATGGTCAAATAAATTTGGGAAATAATGAGTGAACAAAGTTAAACAAGTTTCTTTAGTACAGAATTTCCTAGACACTTTGAGATGTTAATATGCACAGTGAAGTGGAAGATGCAACCATTTGCATTTTTCTGAGATTTTCTCATTTTCTTTTCCTGTTTTCTCAAAATTCTTGGACAATAGGATTTCCCTCCACCCCACCATCATCTCATGGGATGAGCCAAACAGCTTGGGAAGCCTTGGTGTACCGAGAAAAGGCCTAGACCAGATGTCAGGAGTTCTAAGTTCCAACCCCCACCCTGTCACTGGCTCTTTCCTGTGCTATTTGGCAGGTGGCTTTACATTCTTTTAGCCTCCAAGTTCAGATGTGTGACTAAGGTGATCACATCCTCTAAGATCTCTCAGATTCCTTCCAGCTCAAATACTTCCCAGCTCAAATAGTCTACAGTTCTATACAAGAAAATGAACATAAATATATGGTATTTCCTGAGAAAAAACAAAGCACATTTTGGTAAAACAAAAGAACTCATATTCATACAGTCCTGTATAGTATTTGAAGGCATTTCTTCCAATTTTTGCTCACTTCACACAAACCTGAGAGACAATAATATTTGTCATGCCCCTTTTACAGGTGAGGAACGTTTATAATAGGCTTCCCTGGCTCAGATAGTGCTCTCTTAAAATCCTTCTCCACGTGCTGTCAGAGTGATATTTCTAAAGTAAATGTCTATCCCTTACTCAAAACCCTTCAATGGCTCCCCACGGCTTATATAAAAAGCCCAAGCACCTTATTACAGCATGCAAGACCTGACTACCTCCTCAGCTTCCTTACCTGCTGCTGCTTCCCTTAGTTTGTGTTTTGGCAACCCCAACTCATTTGTAATTACCCCCTAAACACACACACACACACACACAGAGTTATAAGAGGAGAAAGAGTAGAGAGAAGAGTGTCGCTGGAACCAGACAGACTGAGGAAGAGCTCGGAGCGCCGGTGATGCTGTGAGGTCAAGGCAGGTGGGACTGGAGTGCTTTGATAGTTAGGGGGCCCCAGGGACAGGGGAGGGCTCAGAAGGAATGCCGGCGGCGGAGGCTATCACACAGTGCGTGGAGGAATGAATCAGAAGTGGGAGTGGGGACAGCCAGCGGACAGCCCTGGCAAGGAATGTGATCTTCAGAGGCAAGGCAGCAATACAGAGGCAGCTGAAGGAGAGCAGAAGCAAAAGCAGAGAATTTTTAGAATGAGAGGTTATATACTTGGGATCGTGTTGATAGGTTGATAGGAAAAGACGATGGAGAGGGAGACACTGAAGACACAGGCAAGAGAAAGGGCATCCTCCTGACCAAGCTCCCGTGGGTCCGAAAGCCTTCTCTGAGCAGCCCTACCACGCCCCCAGCCTGGGTGAGGCGCCTCCATGCCCCCATGTCGGAGCGCCTACCACAGTGAATTGACAGTCTCTATTTATAGATCTCTTCATCCCATACACTGCAGCCACTTGTATGCGCTTCCCATTGCTGCCGTTATAAATTACCACAAACTTAGTGGCTTCAAATGACAAAAATGTATCTTAGCATTCTGGAGAGCAGAAGTCTGAAATGGGCCTACTGGCTAAAAGCAAGGTGTTAGCAAGATTTTGCTCCTGCTGGAGGCTCTAGAGAAAAATCCATCTCCTTGCCTTTTCCAGCTTCTAGAGGCTGCCCACATTCCTCAGCTCCTGGCCTCCCTCACGTCACTCTGACCTCTGCTGCTGCTGTCACACCTCCTTCTCTCTGCCCCTGACTCTCCTGCCTCCTCTTTTCCTCATAAGGACCCTTCTGTCTACCCTTATACAGGGATTTTGTGTATTCTTCATTCAGTTTGCACAACTCCCCTGCTGAGGGGGAAATATTGTTATTTAAGGGAAAGTGCACTAGATTAAAAATAAAAGATGGAAGTTCTTAGGCCCAGGTTTCCCCATTTTCCAAAGGCTCAGGTGTTTAAATGACTATGTCCTATGCAAACGATAACGCTAGGATTTGAAGTCGTCTCTTTCCCCATGTCAGTATGCTAACTCATCAGCCTGGACAGGTCACTTCACTGTATTACGAAGGTAGGTCAGGATCTGATAAGCATTTTATACCAGTTAAGAGGGTGGGATAGAGTGGGTATTTGTAACAGTCTTAGCTTCTCCACAGATTATATTAATATACGTGGATTTACTTCATGAGGAACCCAAAAGAAATTTTATTTTCTCACTGAGTAACTTTCCTTTCACCTCGTTTGATTTCCAACTGTTTATTTCCTAAGGAAAGAATAATCTGTGAACTTTCAGACCTTAAAGTGCCAAACATAGGCCACACTTCCCTGTATTGTGCTGTTTGTGTAATTCCTGACATTGGCACAAACCTCAGTCCAAATGAAGCTGTTTTGTGTCCTCTCTGGAAATTTCCTCCGGTGCTCAGGCTGCTTGTGGTTGGCTGTGCTGGATCACAGATAGTAATTCTGGCAGAGGTCATCATCACACTTTCCAGATTTTTAAAGCTTTGAAGGCATATCTCCCCAGGTCAAATTCCCACCTCTGTTCCTTCTTTCTTTCTCACGGAATACCCTTCCACGCATTGAAAATCCACCTTGAAGATTTTCTTCCAGGAAATCCACCTAATGTCATTCTAAGCCAATAAGTACAGAAAATATAAACTGGGAGCTTGAGTCAATTTATGTTTCTATCAATACACATTCCTCCTGTCCTCAAATCATTTTCACTTCAGTTCATCATACTTTTTATAGTACATCCTAATATTAACTATGTTCTACAATGCCTAAAAACTTCAAATATTCAGGATAATCTTCAAATATTTTATCATCGTGATAATAATTTTTATTTTTTATCCTCCCCACAAATATGTCCTTTTTGTTCTGCATTTTTGGTATCATTAATCTACTTTCTATCTACTTTCTTTCCCAAGTTGAAAAATTTAATTACTTTCTTCATCCCTGTAGTGAATTTCAGTTGTTTTGTCTGCCTAAAATCCTTTTTTCCTTTTCTAGGTAACTGCTTCTACCCCCCTCAAAAAAATAATGTGATTCTAGGGAAACTGCCAATTACAGTGGCCCCTACACACACATACACACATACACACACCACCTGCCACAGGGCTGAGCAAGTGACCAGGGCCGTGGCCAGGCTATGTGACAGACTCGTGAGCTTAGTTGAGCCAATCAGAATCTTTTGCTGTGATTTATATGCATTGAAAGAAGGGGAGAGAGGTCCATTCATTCCTCAGTGGTCAGTGTGCTGGGAAGATTTTCATTAAGCCAAGGGTCTAGAACAATGAATAATAAATCCTATGAGCTTGGTCACCCATGTTGCATGGAAAAACATGCCATAGGAGATTACCATCAGGCAAAGAGAAGCAGAGAGGGGAGAGATGTAGAGAGAGAATCCTGGTATCCAGCTGACCTTGAGGCCAGCCCCAACCTATTCTTTGTAGTTGCATGAACCGGTGAATCTCCTGTTCCCTTAAGCTCATTTTAGTTGGATTTTTGTTACTTATAATCAAAAATTTTCCAACTAATGTCAGCTTTTCTCCCAACCCTTCTTGTTTTCTCCTCTTATACCCAGAACGTTTCATACAAATTTTACTTCTTCTTGACAGTTAATTTTAAACCCTAAATCATTTTTAACCAATTCAGGATCCCCCCGAATCTATAATGGACAGAATAGAATTGCATAATCTTTTTGGAGAATTAACAACCCAAAGACATACTCTTCCCAGGATTGAGTTGGGTCTTCCTGGAAAATACAGCCTGTAATTCAGGTGTGTACATTCTGGTATACAGTGCATGTTGAATACTAAGCACCATTATGATAATTGATGTACAGAAAAACCCTGGCTAACTGGAGTCCTCTGAAGCTCTCTGGAGCCATTAAACTTCTGGAACAGCTCCAGGTTCAAAAATGGCTGAGAAATTTGAACAAAACAAAACAAAAAACTCTCAGTAGTGGAAAAGCGATTTCTGAGAACACCCAACATGAAATGAAAGAGCCGCAAATGCCAAGGACCTAAATTCATCCCATGGTTACAAAATGGAAGAAATGCCTATACATCTCATTATCCAAGAAACGTAAGTAAAATGACAGGAAATGTGAGAGATTAGAAAGAGGGAAAGTAGGAAAAAAGGAAGAGAGTAATAAATGTGAGTAAATGTGGTGGCAGCAGTAAAGATGTAGGGCCAGTATGGTGAGCAGCAGATATTCACTCCAGCACCGTGTAAGAGGCTTGCCAGGGGAAGAGAGCTAGGAAGTGTGGCCAAGTCAAAGGGAGCCCATGGACTGTATCACCAGGACATAGCAGATCTTCACCCACATATGGTTGGGAAAAAGGAGAAGAACAGTCACCTGCCATATACCCCACACTCCTTGAAACATTCACATACCTCATCAAAGGCATGGCACCTGGTACATAGGTTAGCAGTCTGTGGGGGTGTTCCCCATTCACCGCATCAAAGCAAAACTGAATGGCAAAACTAAGCCTTAACAGTAACCTTGCTGGCACCATATTGTAAACAAAATTTGGCATCTCAGTGTAGCCACTTCTTGATTTAAATTGCACTTTTTTGTGCTACAATAAACATATGAGTGCATGTATTTTTTGATATAATGACTTCTTTTCCTTTGGGTAGGTATGGAACCAACCTAAGTACCCACCAGCTGATGAGTGGATAAAGAAAATGTGGTATGTATATAGATAAATCTACACCATGGAACACTACTCAGCCATAAAAAAGAATGAAATAATGTCTTTTGCAGCAACTTGGATAGAACTGAAAGCCATTATCCTAAATGAAGTATCTAGGAACAGAACTGTACTCATTTATAAGTGGGAGCTAAACAATGGGTTTACATGGCCATACAGAGTGGTATAATGGACTTTGGAGACTCAGATGCAGGGAGGGAGGATAGTGGGTAAGGGATCAAAAATTACCTATCCAGTACAAGGGTACAATGTACACTATTTGAGTGACAGGTACACTAAAAGCCCTGACTTCACCCCTATACAATTCATCTGTGTAACAAAAAAAATATGTACCCCTAAATCTATTGAAATTTAAAAATTTTTTTTAAATTGCATTTTTTAATGAAAGGCAATATGCACAAATCTAAAATGTATTTGCTAATCTTAAAAGAGAAAATAGATTCTATATACCCAGTTGCTCTAACTAGAACTGGACCACAGTGTACTTTTGCTTGTGTGTTTGTTTGCACAGCTGCTGGGGGCTGGAAAGCAAGGGAAAATGCACTGTTAGGGGAAAGAAGTAACTCCCAAAGACCTGTTGAGAAAGTCAGGCAAGAGGGCATTTCCCTTCTAGCAGGCAATGAGCTAGGGACTCCGGCAATAGCATTAAGTAGTGGAAAAGCTTAAGATTTTCCTCCCTCCCTTTCCTTTGTCTTTCCCAAGCCATTGGTCACTTTTGTTAACTATTCCAGCCTAACCTAACCAATGTCTTTTGGGAATTAAGGGAGGGATCTGTGTCTGCACCAGGACAAATCAGTTCAAGGAAAGCAGCAGAAGCTATGAGAAGTTGGTTACAGGACAGCAAGAGATGCCCAGGCACAGAGAAGTCATCTGGAGCAAAATGACCAGCTGAGGGGAGAAGCCACAACCAGGATAGATTTGTAGGGCATGTAAGTGTTCCTTGGGGATTCTCAGTAATATGTAGGGAGGGGTTATAAGAAGATACTACATTTTCTGTTCATATGGAATGTATGCTCACATTATTGTTTATTATTATTATTATTACTACTATTATTCAGAGTAAATGTGGCCTTAAGGGCTGGAGAACTTGAGGACATAAAGTTTCCATTGAAAAGCAAGGGGAACACTGAAAAATGCAAGTAGATCCAGACAACATTGCTTATTTACCCTCTGTGACATTGGTGCTCAGAAGAGGCAGCTACAACAATTTATCTAACCAAGCAGATATATATTAAAGATGCATCTTCCATGAATTGGAAGAATTTACACTACCTTTTCTATGTTTTCAGCCATATAATGTCATAATTATCCTATTCCTGGTTCAATGCTCAATGGAAAATTATAATGTTTTGTGAATAACTGGAGCTGACTGTATCATGTATATTCTTATAAAGGCTAATTTTGATTTTTTGAACCAAGGTATGGCATCAGAAGGCTAAATATAATTGGGGGAAAGAATTATTAAATCACACCTCATAAGAAAAACTGCAAGTGGAAGAATATTTTGAAGATGTTTCCACTGTCAGTGATGCAGAAATCAGAGAAAAAAATTAATTGTACTCACATTAGCAAACATCTCATATACCAATAAAATATGGAAAACTTTTCTATCACATAAATGCTATTATTGCATTAAAATAAGTTATTACATGGCTATTACACCTTTATTTTTTTAAGAAATGTAGCATTTTCTTACAGCAATGTTACTTCAAATGTGTTCTGTAGGAAGCAAATTTCCTATTAATAGGTGTTATGTAAAAGGTCACACATGAAGTATATTATGTCATTCCTAAAGGTAGTTGTATAATAAAAAGCAAGTCTAGAAATACGGAATCCAGAATAAATCTGGAGGGTATTTTGGAACGTGGAGTGGCAGAACCTTTGCCTTTTTTTTTTCTGACTATTTCAACTGATTTTAGCTGGGCTGTGGGTTCCTGGAATGAAGATTACATTTGCAGTTAGGGGCAACCATATGACCAAGTTATGGTCAATGGCATATAAACGAAAGTGGTGTGCACAACTTTAGAAAGTGTCCTAAAAGGGAAAAGGTATGATTTTTCTCCTCTCTTTTCTCCCTTCTGTTGGCTGATGTGGGCAATAACTGGAGTTTCAGAAACATCTTGAACCACACACAATGTCCATAAGTGATGGCATATAAGAAAACTGGAGGAAGCCTGGGTTTCTGACAAATACCACCCCTGGATGCTGACCCCCAGTTTTTACATGAGATAATGAAATGCTCTGGTTTAAGCCACCATATTTGAGTTTTCTTCCACAAGACACTGAACTCAATCCTAACAAATACAAGTGGAAAAGTAAGTCACTGTCTCACTTTCCTGGCCTGGGTTTTGGAGGATGTAGATTTCTAAGAAAGTGTTTTTTGGGTGACACGTTTAAAAATTGATAATCAACTCATGGAGATAAGCTAGGTACTAGAAAGTAAAAGATTCAGGTCATTTCTTTTTCTCTGGGGCACCAGAATGGGACAGATTCTACAAGACTCTGCAGTAAGTTATATCTTGTGGCCCAGACTGTTTAGATTCTTCCTACTTTAGTTTCTTCCAACTCTCCATATTTATTTCCCTGCTTTTCTCCTTTAGCAGTTAGCAAAATTTTGTTTTATTCTGCATGGGATAAAATTGAAAGAAGAACAAGGACCTCTTGACGTTGTACACCTGTGTGGAGGTGACAGTAAAAATGAGTAAGAAATCACCCTTACTAAACCAACACCTTTCTAGAACAAATATTTTGTAATCTTCCCTTTGCTATCCTAAAATAAAATACAGAGATATAACCTATCTGCACATATAAATAAAGAAATCAATATAATCCTCAAACTATATTATAAAAGAAAAATAAAAGGAAAGTAGTTGATAATAAAGTAATATTTTCTTATGTAAATGTTCAAGTACGATCATACTAGAAGACAAAAGTGCTCTTACGTTTTCAAAATGTTTTCCAGGGAATGTGTAGTATACAATGCTCTACACGATATTACACTTGCCTACCTTGGAAGGTGATAAAACTTCGGGGTCAGAATGATATCTCTTCCTTCCCTGCAGAGGCTTCTCCTCCCAGGTACAACCTTGAAGTTCTTAGTTTTATTTTCTTAAGAAATGTAGCATTTTCTTAACAGCAGTGTTACTTCAAATGTGTTCTGTAAAAAGCAAATTTCCTGTTAATAGGTATTGTGTTAAAGAAAAATTATGGTCTAATTGTTTAAGAAACATTAGTTTAAACAAAACTGATTGCTTTTTTTCTTGCTCTACAACATTTCAGAATCTCAAAAATATCAGTGTACACTGTGAATCTAATTCCCAAGCGTATTTCATCACAGAATCCTTTTTCACTGGAACATCTCTTGGGTCCAGTTTTTCATGAAAGAAACTTAGAAAATACTGCCTTATATCCTGTCAGAGCACTTCGATACAGAGAAGAGAGGCTTTTTGGAGGATCAGAAATCCACTTGTGGAAGAGCACCCTTTAACTAATTCCTTTTGCAGGAAAGTAGCCATGTAAGGCTGTCCTGGAAGTCATGAATTTCACCATGTGTCACTTGACTTTCCTGAGAGGGAGGCAAATGAGCAAAAACAATCTGACATCAGAGACATTTTCAAGAAAGCACAATTTTAATGTTACTAGTGGTACTGACATATATTTGAGCTCATATTTTACTCCACATGCATCTATAGCTATTTTAACAAGACATCACAGAAATTATCTGTTCATAATGTTGGCAATGGGGCATTAGAAAAGTATATATGTTGTTCAATATCTTTAAAGAGTCTGTTTTACTAGTAGTATCAATAATATTTATGATTTCTGAAGCTCCTATTTTGTATAATGACAATCACTATTTCATTTCATCCACAGAACACATCTACGAGCTATCATTAGTCCCATCTTACAGATAAAGAATCTGCAGCTCAGCATGGTTAAGTGCCAACGTCACAGAATTTTTTAGTTGCAGAACTTGGACACAGCCCAGGTCTATCCTGCTCTAAAGCTCATGTTTTTTTCCACTGCCTCCCTTAATCAAGGGAAAAATTTTAGAACATTTTCCATTAAAAAAAATCAGTTACAGCAATTACAAGTTAACCATCAGCTATCAGGAAAACAGCCAGAGTCACTTATTCCTTGAGGGTGCCATAGTCCATGGTTTAGTGCACATATTTTAATTGACAAACCTACTCTGAACTGCTAAAAAATTTACAAAGTCTAAAATATCATCATGTTTTTCTTCCTTCCTCATTGTCACCTGGTTTAAACTTCAAGGTGTGTTCTTTGAAAACCACTTGTTTCCAGTGACTCATTTTGAAATCACTGATTTCATCTTCCTGGCTTTTTGCAAAGCCAGGAAGGGAGATCAACACCACATTGTTTTCACCTTCAAACACATTTGCTCTGTAACGAAAAGAATCCAGAACTGTTATTGTTAATTCATTGAATAATATGTTCTTGTTTCATCTTTTCACAAGAGCAGAAATCCATTCTCAGAATAGGGCTCCCTGCTTGCCATCTGCTTCATCCACTGACAATTTTCAACCAAATTCCAAATGTTTGGACATGATTCACTTATTCAGTCAACACATATTCATTGAGCATCTACTTTATACCAGACCCTGTTCTACATTCTGGGAATACAGCAGTGAGACAGATGCAATCTTTTCTCCTTGGAGTTTGTATTCTAATGGGAGGAATAAAATGATAAACATATAAACAAGCATGATCATTCTAGATAGTGAAAAGGTGTATGAAGAAAAATAAAAGAGGGTAGCATAGCACAAAGTGACTGGGGTGAAGATTTCATTAGATCAGGTGGTCAGGAATAGCCTTCCTAAGGAAGAAACATTTGAGCTAAGATCAGAATGGCAGTAAGGAGGCAGCAATGATGTGATGTGGAGGAAGAGAGTTCCAGGTGGAAAGAAGAGCATTAAGATGAAAACAAAATCGGGGGGTTTGAGGAATAGAAAAAAGACAGATGTAGCTAGAAAGTGGTACGGGAAAAGAAAAATAGTACATAAGGTCAGAGAGGGTATCAGGGCCCAGAGCCTGTGGTGGAAAATTTGAATTTTATCCCAAGTGCAGTGAAAAGACATTAAAAGATTTTGAGGCTGCAGTTTGGACAGTTGAATATAGCCTGGCAAAAATGGAGCAGAAAGACCTGTTAGGGGTGATTGCAGTAGTTCAGGGGAGAAATAACCATGCTTGGACAGGGTTGGCCACTGAAGATGGGAGGAAGTGAATGTTTTTCATGATAGGACTATCAGAATTTTCTGAAAAATTGCATAAGGGAAAGAGGAATGACTTTTAGAATTTTGCCTAAACAACTGGATTGATAGTGGTGACATTTTTTGAACTGGAGAAGACTAGGAGAAGCACAGTCTTCTGTGATTTGAGGGAGGGATGGGAAATCAAGTGAAGTATGGGGCAGGTTAACTTTGAGATTCCTTTTAGTAATCTAAATAGAGATGTCAAGTAGTCAGCTGAGTATACAAGAGGCCAGAGGAGGGGGTCATAGCTGGAGCGATACAGAGTATTCCGTAAAACCCTTGCAAAGATATCCCGGCTTTGAAATATATTCATTCCCAGTTTTCCCTGTATAACTGACCTGCTCTTAGCATTAATACTCCGTGAAAGTATCTAGTTTCCATCTGGTTTCCCTCTAACTGGGGCCTTCATAGGCTCTCTTTCTTTGTCATCAGTGTCTTCTTAAAATGCAAATAGAGCTAATAGGCACCTAAGCCAAATTGAATGAAATATTCTTAAATAAGGCATAACTGGCATTGTAAGACAATCTAGGTGACTTCTGTAGAATTCTTAAGAAGGATGGCTTCCGGCCACCAGTCTGCCCTATGGATCATTTCCCCAGCCTTCACCTCATCTTTATCCCTCGCCCACACATACGCTCTGTATTTTCCTTTTCCAGGTACCTATCTGTCTTCCTATTTCCTGTAGAGTCTTGATTTCAACCAACACTCAACTAATCAACCCTTGGATGTTTAAAGGTTTACTCATCTGGCTATATTTGCTTTTTAACTGGGAGAATGAACAAAAACAAAATCTTGAAGATCAAATAAACAACTTTTCGATGGAAAGATTTCAGGTAGAATCTCTCCAATCTTGACACATGGGCTGGATCCCTTCATGTGACCTGCTCTGTCTATTGTTTTTTCATCCTTTCCATCTTAGAAATTCCTTCCCCAGGAAACTGGGACACATGCTACAACATGGATGGACCTGAAGGACATTATGCTAAGTGAAATAAACCAGTCACAAAAAGACAAATGCTGTATTATTCCACCTATATGAGGTATCTAGAGTAGTCAAACTCTTAGAAACAGAAAGTAGAATGATGGTTACCAGAGGCAGGGGGTGGGGGACAGGGAGAAATGAAAAATCATCATTTAAAGGTAATAGAGTTTGAGTTTTGCAACATGAGAAAGTTCTGGAGATTAGTTGCACAACAATGTGAATATACTTAACACTGCTGAACTGTACACTTAAAAATGGCTAAGGTGGTAAATTTTATGCTATGTTAAGCCACAATTAAAAATGCAAAGAAAAATTTAAAGCTAAAAGAGCAAGACAGGGATATTTGAAGCATGAAAAGTATTTAACACACTGTGGCTTTGAAGGTGGGGAGAGCACATGATGAGGAATTCAGGTGACCTCAGGAGGAACAGGAACATAAATCCTACAAACGTTAGAAACTACGAAAAACTGAATTATGACAACCTGAAAGAACTTGGAACTATAGTCTTCTCCTGATCCTGCATATAACAGCCAGACTGACACCTTGATTTCAGCCTTGAGAGACCTCAAACGGAGAACCTAGTTGAGTCATATACAAATCTGTGAGATAATAAATGTATATTTTAAGCCACTAAAAAAAAAATTCCCTTTTTTTAAACCTCAAACCTCTCCTTACCATGAGCTACCATCCCATCTCTTCTTTCCTTTATAGCCATACTATTTGACATTCAATGTCTACTTCAGCTCTTCCATTGACTCTACTTTCCAAACAAGTATCAGTGACTTCCTTTACTTCCCAATTCTGATGGGCATTCTAAAAGTTTTATCTTTGTGGCATTTGATGCTCCTGGCTACTTTATTCTTTATGAAACATATTCCTCCTTTGGATTCTGCAACCCAGTCTTCTGGTTTCTCTCTTAATCTCTCTTGCTGTTTCTTCCCAATCTCCTTTGTAGATTCTATTATCTCTAATTAACTCTCAAATTTGCTGTCCTCCAGGGCTCTGTTATTTACCCTAGCTTTTCTGCTCCATGTACTCTCCTTGGAGAATTTCATCCACATTCACAACTTCAGTTCTTAGATACATACATATTATTAACTCCAAACACATTTCTCTGGCTTGCACCTCTTGTCTAAACTCCAGATCTGTATATACAACTGCATACGGGACATCTCCACTTAGAAACCCCAAAGACCTTCAAATTCATTACATCCAAATCATTCTTTCCTTACTAAATCTGCACCTTTTCTTGCATTTGCCATCTAGATGAATATCAATATTCCCAACTTAGTCGCCCAAAGTAGAAGAAAATAGGTATTGTCCGTATTCCTCTTTGTCTCTCAAAACCCCTGCTACAATCCAACCACTTACCCAATCCTAATAGATTCTACCACCAAAACATCTCTTGAATCTGCCCCTCTTCTATAAATACCGTTAGTTTCTTAGTTTGTGCTCTAATCACTTCACACTTGATTATCACAATAGCTTCCTGTTTTCCTGTTTCCTGAATGGTCACCCTATTTTCAGTTTGTCCCATTGCAATTCATTTTTCACCCCAAGGTGGTCTTTCTAAAATGCAATTTCCTTGATTAAACTCCTTTAATATAATAGCTCTGCACTTTTTCATGATAAAGCTCAAATTCTTTTCCTTAGTATGCAATGCCCTACAAGATAAAGCACTTGCCTAACTCCCCAACTCCTCCTCCCTCTAGGTACCTTTTACCTGGGACATACTAAATTACTACAAATTCAGTAATATGTCAAGCTGTTTCCTACCTCCATTCCTTTGGACAGTTGTTCCTTTTGTCCATAATTCACCAACTCATTCTTCAAATTTTAGCTCAGTTATTACCTTCCTGAAAACCTGATCTGATTATGCAGTTGCACCTTGGTGTCCTCCTGTTCCCTGTTAAGATAGTACCCTGTACAAATCAATAGTGCTACCTTTTCACAGTTCCCATTGATAGTGGTCCTTGGTCTTCTCTGACTCCACCATATGAGTGTACACTCCTTGAGGATACAGAATGGGCCTTATTGACCTTGGACTCCTAATATTAAACATAATTTCCTATACTATAAGGTACTGTAAGGTACTATAAATATACCTTATTGCACACATGCATTAATGAGTTGTCTATTATTCATTGCTCATTAAGAGCTGAACATATTTGGAAAATGATACCAACACAAAGATATTATGTTTGCCAGCTTGGTAATAGTAATACTATATCCTGGATACTATGCCACTTTACATTTATGATTTCATTTATACTTAAAATATTCCTAGAACATTTATGGAGATGTAAATACTATTAATATAATATAATTATCCCCATATTTTAGATGAGAAAGCTGAGGCATAGTGAAGTCAACTAATTTGCCCAAAAATCCACAGATAAGAAATCAAGATTAAAAACCAGATCTTTCTGACTCCACTACACTAAACTGCCAACCATATCTAATGAGCTGCATAGAGAGTCTAGATTTTGAAATACTCTTTCCTATTGACAGATGCATATCAGACCAAACATTTTAGTTCAGAAAATTGTCACCATATCTATATATAGTAAATATATGAAAACTAAATCGTAATAAAAAATTAAATCAATGTTTTTCTTTCTTTTTTCCCCAACATAAATCAATGTGCTTACCTGGTCAAGTAAGCAAACAGCTTTCCTCCCAGCTGTTCTAACACTCGGGCGTGTGTGTTCAAATGAAATACCATAAAGCGAGTTTCAGACTATATTTTCAAAAGTAGCTCTTTTTTTAATCATACTTGGAATTTTTAAATTTTGTGGCGGAATGTAACAAAATTTCTGGCACTTAGAAGGGGTACAATGAATTTGTCAAATGTTTCATGGGTGAGGGGGCTTTAGGAGAGGAGGCAGAAGATTGAGCATTGGACTCCGAGCATTCACCGCAGTTTCAAGCTTTGTAGCATCACTTTGATCTCTTACTTATCTATCTTGTTGCCTTGTAAAATTTTATTTGGGAAAAAAAAACTTAATTTAAGTAAAGCTTGAAAACCATTTAAATTATGAAAGTGAATTTTCTATTACTCTGTGTATTAATGGATTTTCCCAGAAAATTTTCCTTATGGGGCATTTCCTTTTGGATGCTCCTTGTCCATGTGCTACTTGAAACAAGTCTTTCTTCTTTTGGTCATCAGATTCTATTGAGATTTATTGAAGACTACAAGCATGAAATATAAAATAGGTTTATCCAGTTTAATTGTAATGCAAGTTTAAATATAGGCACAAATATTACGTTTGAATTGTTTGAGTAGGATTGTCAGGTGGGTTAGAGCACAGAATAGTATCTCTAAAGTTACACTCCCTGTGTTCACATCCTAGCTCTGCTACTTTTTAGTTATAAGACCTTAGACAAATTATCTGTAAAATGAAGTTAATAATAGAAGCTACTTTATAGTACTTTGGTAAGAATTAACTGAGTTAACATATGCAAAGGCTCTTTGAAGAGCCCCTGGCACATAGTGTGAGCTCAACACTTGATAGTTGTAATACTATCATGATTACTTATGCATGAGCATCCCAATCCTTGGATGCCTGGACATTATCCATCAAGGCCAGCGCTACTCCTAGCCAGCTCCATAAAAATAAGAGCTCTACGGTTTTCTCTCCTTAGCAGCCTGAAGCAACACAGCATACATCTGCTTCTTGCCTCTATGGAGACCCACTAGCAGGACTGCAGATTCTTGCCTGACATATCATTTAGGGCCCAATTGCTTAGGAACCCAGAAGATTCCAGACTAATGCTCATCCATGCTCTCTGCCATGGACGTGTTGTTCCCTGCCTAGGGGTATGAAGTTGTAACTATTTTCCTTTGGGATCCTCCCTTTGTCTTCTCCCTTGGACCAGGGGAGTACAGGAGGTATCCCTAAACCTCGCTTTTGTTTTACTTGTATTAGGATGCAAAGTTGAGTAAGACATACCCACCACAGAAGACCTTCAGTTTAGAAGGAAAGACAGACAAGTGAAACTACGATTACAATAAAAGTTTAAGTGTTGGCGTAGCAGTGGGTAATATTTTTGTAAAACGTTAACGATGTTTTTCTTCACTCTTCTTGCATGAGACTGTCCTCTACTAAACCAGATGCTTTTTTTTTTTTTTTTAACCTCTGGGAAGATTTTGTTATAACTAGAATGCAAAGAGAGAGCCACCATTCAGCTTGTGATTTACAAAATAGGATCTTGGAGCATGGCAAGTTTTACCCATGGCAAAACTGTAGTCACAAAAGCTAGGGTTTGCTGAGAAATAAAGTTACTTCTAAAGTTGAATAGCTTCCCTTTCCATATCAGGAGCAAACCTGGAATTTGAAACATACTATTTTACTATATGCTCTAGATAGAGAGAAATTTAAGGATTACGACTTAAAGGAAGTTGCCATGTACCTAACAGGTAATAAGGAAGTGGAAAGAACTTCTGACTTGAGGAACAGAAGTCAACAGGGGGATCTAAAGGAGGTGAGATGAGAGAGAGGATGATCACGGGTCCCTGAGTAGAGCCCCAGCACAGGGACCAGCTGTAGAGACAGGAGGGTTTTGTCACAATTGAAATTGCCACAAAAAACCCAGACACATTGAGGCAGAACCCAGGAGCATCCATGCTAGGGCCCTGCTTTCCCAGGCTGTCCAAGCTGGCCTTGAAGCAGTAGAGCAACAAAGAGTGGAGGAAGTGCCAGCACAGACTGGCCTGGTATGGAGCAAAGGACTCTCCCTTGGTGCTTCTATGATGTGGAAGGAATCCAGAAACTCCTGGAATGTGGATCATGAGTGCTGCCTGGTGAACTTACTAGAGGCAAAGACAGGCCAAGCTGTGGATGGGATGGAGTCACTGGGAATCTGAAGTACCAGCAAAAGCCAGCATGGGGCCTGACCAACAGGAGGGGATGGCCAAGCTCTTTGGGAGCCATCACCGTGTATCTCCACCCTGGAAGGACAGAACCTGAGTTACAACAGCCAGATGTTCAGGGGCGGCTTTAATGTAAATACAGGCTGCCTCCCAAAGACCAGGTGAGATGAGCTTATCTAGAGCACCAGAAGCAAGCAGAAAAGGACATGTCAACCATTCACCTCTTCACCACTTCCTGCACACCATTAGTTTAGCAAACCTCCCCTTGCTCCCAGACTCCATCAACCCCCTGGAGAGGGGAGTTAGAACATTTAAAGTATCTGATTATTTATCCAAAAGAGACAATTACCTTGAAATTGAAAAGTTTATGGTTTTCTTGAATTGACAGAAATTCCAGAGCAAGATGAAATCAGTCTCCAAAAAATTGAAAAGTGCATACTTGGGCCCGTCTGCATTGCAGGTTATCAAATTTGACCCCTCTGCAGTATCACTGAGTGTGCATAGTGCTATGGAAACGAAGGTCAGTTTTTTCAGACTATGGAGTTAGAAAAGGATTCCCAGAGGAGTAATACTTGAGGTGAATGTTGAAGGGCAAGCAGAAATTAGCCAGCTATGAAGAAGCTGAAGTCTATTTCAAGAAATGTAAAAAAAATGAGTCAAGGGACACTGGTCAAATTAAGCATAGCATGTTCAGAGAAAGCAAAGTTGTCTGAGAGAAGGACAGAGTTTAGGTGCAAAGAGAAATCAGACAGAACAGGTAGACTGCCTATGGCTGTGAAAGTTGTGTTCTGCAAGGGCCTCTGAGTGGTTGAGAGCTAAAAAACAGCCTGTGTCCAGCTCTCCAAAGGCCCTGTGTACTCTGCAGAGGGCGAGGTATACCCTAAGGATGCGACCACCCTTTTTAATTCATGCAAAGTCTCGGTTCACTAGCTGAGCCTTAAATCACCAGGCTTCCTCTGCCCAGAGGGGATGCCTTCTCAATTTTGCCCAAAGGCATCATGTAAATTAGCAGGATCCTTTCATTATGGTCAGATTATGGAAGACCATGCAAGTTACTGTAAAGAATTTGGACTTTAAGTAAGAACAATGAGGAGCCACTGAAGGTTTCTGGGCAGGGATGTGACATGACAAAAGACATTATTCCAGCAGCAGCCATATGCAGGGCAGATTGGAGCTGAGACTCAGGAAGTTAATGCAGTTGTCCAGGCATGAAGCAAAAAGGGAGATTCGATGGTATCCATGGTAACTGAAAGGGAAAGATATGAAAATTATTTCGAAGGCAGAAACAACAGGACTTGATTACTGATTGGATATGAGCGTATAGAAGAGGTGGCAGTAATAAATGACTCGGGTTTTGAGCTTAGGAAACTATGGGAATAAATCTGAAATGGGGATGCTAATCAGGATGGCTGTTTTGAGGGAGAAAAGACAGAGTTGGGTTTAAGGCATGTTGAATTTCACATAATGATGAAATGTAGAAATGGAAATGCTCTCTACACGTTTAAAAGGGCAAGACTCAGGCATTTATCCTTTTTTCACCCCTATTTTTGTTCCTCCTCCATGATTTTGAATGCATTTCTGAGGGATTTTTTTGGGGAATAAATGTATCACTTCCCTTACTTTTAGTAAACTGTGAAGATCATCATTGACCTTGTCTTCAAGTTAATACAAAGTATTATTCAACACCTATTTGTGTTTGTCACTTTTGTGGACACAGTTCACAGTAACAGATTCTATGCCCTTTAGAGATTTCCGCTCGGAGACAGCCAACATTTGTAGGATCAATACATAGAGAACACAAAGAGTAGAATAATAATCACTGAACAATGCCCACGTAAGATTGAAAGTGGTATTCATACTCTACGGGAGGAAACAAGGAAAGAGGAAGGACATTGTGCTAGGTAAGAACAGTGGTAGGATCACAATGGCTGGAGATAAAAAGAAAATTGACCAGAATTATTTCTCTTCTGGACAGGGCTAATTTAAGTCATCATCTTCTTAGGAAAGAAAAATGGATTTGAGATGCTTATATAATAATAATTATTATTTTCATTCATCCAGGACTAAATACTTTATACCCATTGTCTCATCCTCTCCATGGATCCCAGGACTTAGGCAAGACCATGTAGCTATTCTTCAGGAAAGCTGAGCCTCAAACTCAAATCTCCAGCGCACCAGATTAAATCACTTGAATGTAGGTAAGAAAAACCGCAGTGTTTCATGAGGCAATTCAGCTGCTTTTTAAAAAGATCAGCATGTAAGAACCTAAAAATATTGTTGAGGGCACCTTGTTCAGTAAGATCTTCTTCCCTGCCTTTTACAAACAGAGGCCCTTCTGTAGGAAAGATCCCAAAGGTAGGCTGCTCATCTCTGCCCGTGTGAACAGCGCATCCCTTCCTTCATACATTTCTATTTGCCTCAGCCAAGATGTTCCTGGCTTCCACAAAGAGGAAGTTGTTTCTTGCATGGAGCAGTTCTGTGAGTCAGTGTGAAAACACCTGCCTGCCATATCATCTCCCACTATCTTAGAGAGGAGGGTCAACTTTCATCAAAGAGAGATAGGACGCAATGGCATGTTTTCTTTCTTGATTTTCCACATTATTAATTTCCATTATAGTTTAACACTGTGGGTCCAAATCTGGGCTTGGAGTCAGGTGATCTGGCTCATGTTTTTGGCCCATTGATGGGCAAATTGTTTGACTTTTGTCCCAGTGTTTGCTCTGCTGTGAACAAGATTTGGGGAAGGCTTATACGGACATTGAGAGATTAAAAGCTTGATTGCAAGATGGTGCCTTATGGACGCAGGCACTATTCCCAAAGTCTGGTGGTGCTAGTGGAGTTCCATTCACACCTATGGAAAAGTCTGGATTAATTTAAGTTTCCCTGTAAGTTGTAGAAATGAAACATTCACTTTTTACTTATATAACATGTTTTCTTCAAGTTTCCTTTAAATTTTTCACTATACTAAATAGAGGGACTTTTTTATAAAAAAAAAAAAAAAGGATCTTTATCTTTTGCAGCTACTTCAATGTATGAAAGCTTGATTTCTTTGCTGCCCACACAGTTTCCTCTGGGGCCTTAGCCTTACCAGTAGTCTATGACTCACTGCATTACTTTTCATAAATAGATGCTAAACACCGTCCCTGATTCCACTGGAAATGGCAGATAAAAATATTCAAGGAAAAATTTTAACAAATGCAGTTAGATTTGAACTAGCAATCAATTTCCCACCTCTCCCCTTTTCTTTTTCTCCTTCTCTTTCTCTTTCGTTTTCTACTCACCGACCTGCTCGTCATAAACAGTGGTTGTCAAGCTTTGTCAGATGACTCTGTTCTCTTCATTTCTCATTCCCCACAATATACTGTAAAGCCTTTTTACTGGGAGAAGGACGAGTCGTCTTTGGTCCTCCTATCCCTTTCTCTCTTACCCTTTATTTTTCCATTCTCCCCCACACTGCATTTTTTCCTCTCCTACTTACTCTCTCCTCTCCATGCCTAGGTCCATCAGGCATCACCATTGACCCTAGGAAAAATTACTTCCTCCTGCCAGAGACCTAGCTGTGTTGTCTTCTTTCTGGATTGCAAAGATCCCTCAGAATCCTCAAGGGTCAGACTCAAGGAAAATAAAGATAGCCAGGATAATTCCACGCCAGGCATGAGAGCAGACACTGGAGGCGACAAGAATCATTACATTTCAGTTCAGATGGTGGCCTAAAGGCAGCAGTGGAAAAGAGACAGACAGCATGCACTGCGCAGAGATACCACATTCTTCTAAAAGCCCTGTTGGAGGACAGTTTCTCCATAGGGCTCTCGCTTTCTGCACATTTTATAATTAGAGGCACTGACTTTTCTTGTTCTGGACTATCTTTTCAAGGATGTTTGTACAGAAAGTGGCCTGGGAAGATATAGAATCTACCACCTTGCAAAGGGTAGGTATGCTTACTGCCCACTGTGACAGATTTGGGCTCCTGGTTTCAGAGTCCTCTACTGTCACAAAACCTACTACATGTGCAGGTGTCACCTGGCCTTCTTCACATCACTCTGTGGAAATTGAGGCTCAGGGAACTGCCACAAGAAAATTCTGGTACTCTACCTATTGCTGTTATTCTGAGTAATACAGTCCTTTGTTTCTGACCTTAGAGTCTTATGTCAGCATCTGTGAAACTGTGGCAGGCTAATGTATCAGCTTACAAGCAGGGTAAGATCTCAACCCTTCTCAGTTCTTGACAATTTCCAGACACTATGATTTTTAGGCTGTCAGTAGGAATATTAGGCAGATAAAAACTTAGGAGCTAAAATTTCTTCTTTATCAACATTTTGAGATAGTTAAATACACCACCCCCTCCCCCTCAGCTCCCACCTCCATTGAGTCTAAGGTACCTTTTTAACCTCAATAATGATGGGCTGTAATGGCCCATTTATTCAGTAGAGCAGATTTCCAAAACCCATTTCCAGATTACAGTTTGTGTGCCAGGATTACCTTTGTTTTTATTAATAAGAGAAAGGAGTCGAGCAGCTGACTTTTCAATCACTTAATCAACAAATGCATCCTGAGTACCTTCTTGCGACTGTGTTAAGCGCCGCGTAAAGCAGCTTCAGTTCTCAAGGCATTTTCACTTCCTTCACTCCGAGAAAGAAAACTTCCCTATAAAAAGAACCTAAATGTCCAAGCCACTCATTCAGGTCATAACCAGGAGAAACCTTTTTATAAGTCTTTAAAGGTGTTCTCTCTCATCTACCCTCTCCCAAACGGAAAGGTAACCTCAGGACCCAGACTGAAAACCCTTCTGATTTTTAAAAACCTCTGACCTTCAGGAAACTCAAAGACTAATGAGTCCAGCCCTACCAAGCCAACATCCTTTCGCTACCACTGATTTATAGTAATAATAAAATAAAACATTGCTCTCTGTCATTTCCAGTTAATTCAATTCATAATGATGATTATTTATTGAGGGAAAGAGAACAGTGAGTCATGGTAAGGCTTTAAGAGCTGGGAAAGGAGCCATGTGAATACACACACACACACACACACACACTTTCACATCAACTTGAATCATGGCATTTTCTAAACAATGGTGCTCAAATGATAAATGCACTTTACAGTTCAACAAAAACTTAGTCTATCACCTATCTTCAGTCCTTCTCAGTCTCTGTGTTTCCCCAATTCAGTGAAGAATTTAACCTCCAACTCAACACTGTACTAACCACTTCAATTTCAGCTACAGTCTTTAGAGAAATATTTAGGAAAACTGGTACAGCTTGATTATGGAGTGGGGAGGATAAGTGTGCAAACTCACCGGCTTCTACTTCCAGGGTACCCAGCAACCAGGCATTAAGCTAATGAAGGGCTTATAAGGGATAGGATAGTCCGAGGTCTTGCATTCTTTCTGTAGGGGTGGGGGAGCCCCAGCAGTTGTTCTGCTTCCTGTGACCTACCCCAGCATTCATGGCTTGTTGTTTTTTAGCAGCACTGCCTATTTTCTTTGTATTGGTTGCCCTTTAGAGGACAGGCTACAGACATCCAGCACATAGAGAATGGTCACTGCTACCCTAGGATGAGAAAGATCTGCTCTAAGTTTGCATAACCAGATGGGCAAAAAATGGTTAAAGACTGCGATGCACACCAAAGATAGAGGAAGAGCCTAAGTTAAGGGCGTTTTCCTAATGGAAAGACTTTCAGGTAGTCATTGACTTGGAAGTTCTCTCTTCTCAATTAAAAGACAGAGTTACTTATATAACTACTCACACTGCCTCCACGGAATGAGAGAGCTGAAAAAAATGAAGAGAGGCACAGCAGAGAGTTATGTCATTCCCAGGTGACCTGCACCGTCAGCTGACTTGAAAGAGAAATACTCTAAAAGTTCCGGCATGACACAGATCAGGCAGTAGTAGTAAGGAAGAAGAGTAATTAGAACTAAAGAGATACAGCTGATAGAAACTCATCTTAAGGCATGAACTCTAAGCCACTGCACACAGAAAGCCTAAGAATTCTCAAGTAGTTTAAGAGCTCTGATTCAAGATGTAACCATTCCAATACAGACCTATGGGGGACATGGAATAGCGTCATAAAGAATACAATAACATCACATCCCAGAATTAAATAAAAAGGGGAGGAAAAGTGAAGACCTATACATGGACCAGGAAGACACATTTCCCTTAGGCATTCCTGGCTAAATCTTTACCAGTTCTCTAACAACTTAAGACAGGAAATACTGCAATTGTTTCATTAAATATTATTTGCAGTTTTTTTTTGTGTGTGTGTTTGTATTAATATTTGCTCATTAACTATTTAGTTGAACCTAGCACATTCCTCGATGTGGGTTTAATTATTCTCAATCCTTTTTTGTATTCATTATAACATCCAGTGTGAACCCCCCTAGGCAGAATCATAATGAATAATTATCTGGACTGGATCTGCCCAGTGGAAAACCACGGCCAAGGTTCTGATAATCAGAGTAAGCAAACAACATTGGCAACAGCCCTTCCAGAATGTTGCTTTAGCAGGATTATTTCTCTCTGGATATGCCACAGTACATACTGGCGGGTACAGGGCTTCAGAAAAAGGGATCCCAAGAGGTTTTGTTGTGGTGTATAACTCCCCTCAGGGAGGGTATGATTTGAAAAAACTAAATGACACACCCAACCTCAAATCATCTCCTTCATCAGGCTGAAATTCTTCACTCTCTTTGCTAAAGCAAGCATTGTGTTAAAATGCAATTAGAGAGAAAGGGGTGATGAATGCTTTCAGCCACTAGCTTCTACTCAAACACTAATGAGGCCATTTCTTCAGAATAGCTACCAAGGGATCTTGAATGTAATAAACATATTTTACAAATCTAACATTGGGTCAAGTGGTTGGACAAGTAAAAATGTAATTATGAATTTTAAAAGTTTTTGAAATCACAGCAGTACCAGAAGAACTGAGATATTAAGTTCCCATGGGCATGAAATAGGGTTGTTCTAATGGAGGAGGATGAGCAATAGATCCAAGTGGAGTGGAAGAGTGTGAGCCATCGTTGCCAGAGAGCATCACGGAATTCACAGCGGAACAGAACAGAGGAGAGGAAAGGGAATCAGCTGGTTCTGTAAAAGAAAATGGCTACCCTAGGCATTTCCACTTAGCCCTCAATATTTTTGCTAGTCTTCAGACAAAATAAAAAAAAAGTGGATAAAGATAAAATATCCTACGTTCTTGAACATAAAATATGTAACATTTCCTGAGTCCCTACTCTGTGCCCAGCCCTGAGCCAGGTGTTCTCCCTCCACGGGGCCAAGGACCAGGGTGCAGGGTGTCACCACAGCGACACGCCAGCGAGAACACCTCATGCCCCGCTTACACCGAACCTTCTATTCTAAATATCCCCAAGGTTCCTCGCAAACAGAAATAACTTTTCTTCACACTTCTGAGAAAGGGCTGTAATTGTTGATTATTTATTAATCTATTGCCATAAAATTTAGCAATATCGTGCAAAAACTAAGCACTAGGAAAGAAATAAAATAGACTTCAATGAGCATGCAAGGTGTTTTTGTCTAAAAGACTACCATCTACTTGACGTCTGGGCAGAGTATCAAGAGCTCTTCATCCAATTCTTCATTTCATCTGCCAAAATGAGCTTTCATGATGTCTTTAAGAAATACATTTCCCAGCCCCCACCCCATCATGAAAGAGCTAAATAGTTAAAATAAAAGTGGTAAGCGATACACTAACCGAGGTATGGTAATTCCGTTAGTGGGTTGGGAAGCTCCTAACTTCGGATATAAGGAAGGGTAGAGTAGTGGTCTGACCTTGCCTTGTCAGGCGTTGACGGCTGTTCCTGCCCTGGGGGGAGAGCGCCACCTACTGTATCTCCCCTTTGTCAACTCCAAGTATCCCAAATGCCCAAGGCAACTCTGATATTCTAAGCACCAACTGGACAAGTGTGTCTTGAACTGTGGAATAAAGGGAGAAGGAAGGGCCAACCTTGGAGCCGGGAAAAAAGGAGCAGATTGGAGGCTTGGAAGGGGGATTTCAGGTTTCTCTTCACCACTCAGACACCTGGTCCCAGGATGCCTCTGGGGAAGATCAGACATGGCTTGATTAAAGAACAGAAGCTGGCACCAGAATTTCTTTACCCCTGACCACACATAGAAGTCAGAACAAGAGACAATCAGAAGGAAGGAAAGAACAAGCCAGAGATACAAAGCAAAGGAGACACCAAGTAAAAAAAACAAAAAAACAAAAACTCAAAAGGAGAACAAGCAGAGAGAGGAAGAGAAAAAGAGCCAGGCAGAAAACAATAGAATGTTCCGTATTTCCTTTTCACTCCCTCCTCCTTTTAAAACATTGGTTCCTAATTAATACCTAGATTCATTACATCACCCAGGCAACAATTCACCTTCAGAAATTTCTGTCCAGACCTGTTTACCCATGCTATAATTTTCAGAGTTTTTGTGGGTTAGGTGTTAGGGGAGCTGTGTTCACTTCTGCCAGTGATTTTGCACTATTTGTGTGTCATCATCATTTAGTAGTTTTTGTTGTTGTTTAGTTGCTCCATCAGCTTGTGTTTTGTTGCAGGGCAGCTCTGCTGCTGTCTGTCTTCTGCTTCTGAATCCACGTCACTGTTCACATTGCCTCATCAAAATATCATCTACATATCAGGACCCAGAGCTAAACAGATTCCTTTCACCCTAAAGAAGCACCTTGGGACAGTGGAGTTTAGCCCCTCCAAGCAATTCATGAAAGGAGCAGGTAACTAAAACTTATTGAGGATGTTGGGGAACAGAACCATCATAGCTTATTTTATTTAATATTCCTAATAAAATATGCAGTTGAGAGAGGTTAAAATGTTGTCAAAGGTCAGACAGCCAGTAACAGGATTTGAACCTATGGATCTCAAAGTTCATTCTCTTCCCCTGCATTACTCTGCCCCAGAGCTCTGGTAGCTCTGCCAATCTAGGCTAACTCCAGGAGAAATACTCCCCACTTGCAAGTGTCGATAGAACTGCCCACGCTACTGAAATTGCTATATCTCTGAGTTTTCCTTTTAATAGGCATATGTACTTGAATTTGCATAAGGTAAATGTAGTCATGATGAAACTACCATGTAAGTATAACTACCATGTAAGTGTTATGCGAGAGCCTTCAGAAACTACCCCACAAAAATCCTGAGACCATCTGAAAACAGACATTTTTTCTTCTCCTAGGAAGCAGATGGCATTATTTTTTCTTTTGTAAAGTACACTAAGGCAGTAGGGTGCTGGTAAGTACTTAAGCAGCTCTCTGTTGGGAGATGGGGAGCCCTACCTTGTAGTGTTTGCTGATTTCTGTGGTGTAAATATTCCCACCACAGCCAACTTTAAGCCACCCTTACGACATCACTGAATGCAGAATTGGGGCAAGTTGTGCATAACCAGCTCTTGCGATCCCACACAAGCTGGCTCCAGCACCCCACAGCACTAAGATCTGTGCACTTATTCCTGGAACTATTAGACTGCTTGTGAACATAAAGGAAGAGAGCCTGTAGCAAGTACCATGACAGGCAGAATAGGGTTAAGAGCGTCAGTTCTGAAGCCAGATTACATGTAGGTTTCAAAAGTCCAGCTTTGCCATTGCTAACTGGAAACTTGGGAAAATTATTTAAATATTCCATCTTGCATTCATCTATAAAATGGGGATAGTAATAGCACTTACTTCATAAGGGTGTTGCAAGAATTAAATGAACTAATACATGAGTAGTACATATAACCATGCCAGGCACAGAGTGTTTATTAAATGTTACCCATTGTTATATATTGTGTGTTTAGTAGTATTATACCCTAATGGTTATATCTGCAATGTCTCAAATAAAGTACAAGAAGAAGAAGAATGACTTTCACTGTGGGCCCACAATTTCAGTGCTGAGCAAGTCGATGGGAGTGATGGGAATATTCTCATCCCCAAGAATAGTCACCTGTTCAGGCTCAGACACTCAGCTACTCTTTGGCAAACCCTCTGTCACCTCCCACTGTTGCAAAAAAAGCTATGCCAGCTCTGAAACCAGGATTGTTCAGACAGGAGAAAAGTTCCACCCTCAGGGAGAGAGCAGGGACCCAGGTAATAGCTGGATATACTTGGCACCAAATTTCTTTTGGAATAAAGAGGGAGTGAAACACTTTTATGAATACATCCTTCAGTGTCCTGTAATTTCTGTCCTTGTTATCAAAAGAACCTATAAAGGTTTTACCCAGAAAAATTAGGCCTCCCTAATTTGGCAGACACTAAGACATCAGGTCCTAGTCAAACAGAAAAAGAACAATGGATTAACTAGAGACAAGGCAGAATTAATCCATCTTTCTTTCACTTTCCATCTCCCCTTTTTGAAAATGCACATGATTATCTTTTCCATTCTGGCTCTATTTCCAATAAATTATGTTTAAGATTTTATTACCTCCTTCTTGGAATATTACAATAGCCATCAAAAATAATGTCCAGATTCCGGTTTGTTCATCAGTTCTTTCAATCTTTTTGGGTTTTTTTTTCTGTCTAACACAGGCCAGGTACTCCTTAAAGCATGAGGGGTCCAGTGGTAAACAGTTGGGTATGATCCCTGCCATCAAGGAGCTCACATGGTATTAAAGGAGAGAAGCAATAAACAAATCAACAAATAAATGAACATTATAATTTTGAATTGTGGTCATTTCTATGAAGGAAATAAAGAGGGTAATGTCAAAGGGAGTCTCTTAGGTGAGGCCTTATTTGAGCTGTGAGAAGGAACCAGCCGTTTAAGAGCACAGAAAAGCATGATCCAGCCAGGGCACTGCAGGATGAAAAGCCACAGGCGGGAAAGAGCTTATTCCCCTTCTTCCATGCCCTCCTTCAATACCCATTACCTACTCCCTGCTTTATCTTCCTAAAATGTCCTTTAAGAGTATCTTTTCTTCCTTTAAAAAGCCATGATGGCTTCACATTTCCTAGCTACCCAAATTCCTGGAAATGAGTTTAGAAGCCCTGCACACTTGATCCCAGCCCACTTCCTTGGCCCTATCTGCCCCTGGTCCTCTATACCAAGTCTGCACCACGTTGGGTTCCTCACCATCACCTATATTGTTTCTCACTGTTCTGCTCATTTGGTTTCCATTGGCTTGGTCTCATCACTTAGCCAAGACCTGTGTATCTTTCAGGGACTAGTTAAGAATATTTTTCTCTCTTTATGCATGCTTTCCTTCCAGTCTTTACAATTCTTCATACACTCATGGTCAACACCAATTATGTATCAATTAAACTGCCTAGTGACATCCCTTATAAGTTTTATTATTTAATTTGTGCCTGGTTCTCTAAGTAGTCACATGCTCTGGGGGTAGCATTTCCAGCAGATTTTTTAAGCTTCTGGAGGGCAGTGGCGACAGCTGATATTTAATCAGCACCAAGAACAGGGCCTTGGCCCTAACAGGCACTGTCTCTTGATCTGGTCATTTCTTCTCCATGACTTCTTTCATTGCGTTTTGCACAATTCCTCAGAGGAGCTTATCTTTGTGAGAGAGCTCTGAATTCAGTTGTAAACCACATACCCTGTATTGTCTTAGCCTCATAGCGGAGTGGACAGGAGGATGGGGTGAGTACAGGCAAATGTGCGAAGAAGTGCTGGGAACGCTGAAGCACAAGCAGTTGTTTCCTCTGTTCCTGGAGGTTCCTCACCACCACCAAGTCTAAGCTTGATCTCCATTACCCAGGCATACTATGGAAATTCTTGACTTCCTTGTTTTCATTAATGTTCAGCAACAGGATATAGCCAGCTATAAAGCATACGTAAAATTTTAAAATCATAAATTTTAGAGAAACAGAACTGAGTTCAATTCCCAACGCCACCATTTATATCCCATGTAACCTTGGGCATGTTTCCTGGCATTAGTAAACTTGTTCCTTCATCTGAAAAATAAAGATAATATTCACCTAAGGGGATGTGGGGGAGGCTTAAGTGAGTAATATGTGTAAAGCATTTATCATAGTGTTCGTAGTAGTAGGGGTTATCGGTGGTAGTGTTTAGATTCACGAGGCTTAGCAGGGAGCTGGCCCACAGGAAGTACTCGATGTATACACACATGTTAAAGCAAAATAGAATAGACAAGAATAGCTCCATCCCACCCCAGACCCCATAAACAGATCTAGCCTGACCAAGCAATGGATGTTAAGAATATATAAAAGTCCATCTTTAGGCCCTAGTCTTCAATGTCCAACATCTGTCCAAATAGTTCACTTATAACAACCTGGTCTTCCTGTTCTCACCTACTCTGGTTTTCTGAACTCTCCTCTCAGTTTCCCCTTCTGGCCTCTTCTGCTTTGATGATCCAATAGGACATGCCCCTCTGGTGTGACCCTTGTGCTCTTAGACAGTCAGTCATATTCTGAGTCCACACCACTCTACTCTGAGTCAAGGTTGTTTCTACTTCCCATCCTGTCTAGGGAAGCCCTTCTGATCTCACCAAGGGAGGGAGATGGGGCCAAATCATCCAGATGAGTAACTAGCTAAGAAAAGCAGAAATATCATTCATCTACTTGAGAGATAAATACACATTCAGTTTCATGATATTTTTATTGGTTGCTGGTAACAAAGTAATTCATGCTTTAACATTGTACATTAACCTGTGCACAGTTAGAGACTAATGTTCATTACTGTTAAATCTTGAATACAACCCATAATATACATCCTACAAATGGGATGTGCCAAAACCTCTTGCAACAGAATGATTATTACACACATAGAGAGGACCAAAAAAGGTGTGAGTGAACTTGTCAAAGTTTGTCCTTGGTTTCTTTTAGCACCATTCCCTAGCAAACTGTTTCTGAGATTCGCTGCTTTCCCTATTATTTTGCTTTCAGCTAGCTGTCAATGGATAACCCTCAGGTGTGGACTGACATTGCTTTAAGATGTTTTAAATGCAAAAAAGCATAAGGCTTAAAATACAATACCCGTCAATGGCATTTACACTTTTATATAGGACTGTTGAAAAAAGCCCCCAAAGAATAACTCTCTTAGGATAAGATTTCAGATATCTTGACGGAGGTTGAAAATTACATGTGTCCCTGAAATTACATCATCAGTGGGCTCATTTACTCCATCTTCCATGAATGTCAGAGCTCAGGCACAGTAGACAGTAAGCAATGGAAAGACCAAGGTGAGTGTGTAAAATATGTAGCCCTCTTCTTTCATATGACCTCTGAGGTTAGAAGCAGAATCATCAGCTCCAAGAAGAGTTTTAGAACAATCAAGGCTAGCTGTGAAAAATCCTGTCATCGTTTGGCTTCTGACAGACAGCAGCTTTTCTGTGAAAGGTAACAGCTCCTTTTCTTCAGACGAAACCTGTGAAATCCAAATTGGCCAATGATTTTGAAAGACTGTTGATACTAAAACACCAACACAAAGAAAAAGCAGAAATGTCCCTTTTCACAACAGTATGACACATACAGACTGGACATAAAGGTATATAATTCAGCCTACTTGCTATTATTTCCAGAGGACTAAGGGCATTTAAATTCGATGAGCTCCGTAGCCCCAATAGTCTAATGTCGTATTTTCCCTATGCCCGATTCAATATCACAAAACTCTCCAACTCATTTTGTTAATGAGAAAAACAAGTTATGGCTTAGAGGAGACCACGAAGGAAAACCAAAGCAACCAGTAAAAAGCATGACAGAACATTAAGTATGGATGCAACTTAGCTGAGACACCACAGTGTCATAGACAAGGGGAGGGAGTGGTGGATGATGAACATGGTGGGGTAGAGACTCTCACCAGAGACTAGAGATGACTGTGGCCAGAAAAGAAAGGGACCTGTGGGTAGGGGGTAGTGAAAGTGATTAAATCCTCCTCCTGAGGCATGTTAGGAAGCAGTTGAGCCAGGGGTGTGAGAATGAGCTCAAGCAAATGATTCCTGTTATACTAAGCCACTATAAGCAAGGTCAAAGACTCTCGCAAGAGGAGAAATATGGAGATATGACAGAGAGGTTTCCAGCTTCATATAGTAACCCCTGAACTGATGCTTTATTTTAATTAAGAATTAATATAACTCTGTGGTAAGAGTTTCTTGCCCCACATATGCCAATATTTACTTCTGAGAGAAGGAAATGTGCCAACCCAGAAATAGTCCATGAAACTAATTGCCTGGTAAATTTGTGCAAAAATATGTAATACAGAGATATTAAACAAGAAAGCTGAGAGAAGTTCTATGCTAAAGTCAATAGACTAAAATCAAACCAAAATGATACAGAGTGTGGGATAATGCAGAGAATGTCAATCCAGGTGGGTGGTGGGGAAGTGGAATTATCTCTGGCATCTTTTTCAAACTACACATACCCACACATGTGTACTTTCCAGTGGGCCCCCCAAAAACAGAGGCACACTGCTAGTGATGGACTCAAATTATCAGGAGCACTGAGTGAGAAAAAGATTTGAGAAGCATCAGCAAAATGGGGAGAGGCTCTGGTCTACAGTGAGATGGAACTAGAATTGAATTGGGGTTTTTAACTTTTTGGTTTGAGCAGTTATTTAACATCTTTCTGCTTCTATTTCCTTGTCTTCAAAAATAGGGGGGACAGTAAGAGCTCATTTACAAGTTTAATCTAAAAATTAAATAAGATGATGTATGTGATAATGATATTAAATAAATGTTAGTGGAATCTGAGTTATATTGTGCCATTCATAACTATCTATGGTATTTTAGCAAATAAATATGTCAGACCCTACCCATTGTTTTTATTTTACCTTGTTTTCATTTATACCAACTTCCCCTGGTTTGTATTAAAAGGATTTCCTGGCCTGTGTATTTTTAGTCAGTTCATGGAAAGAAAGTTTTCAAAGGAAAGACTCTTTGCTTTATATCCAATGGAATCATTGGCATAGAATTTAAGAAGTTAAGAAGAAATAACTTTCTTATAATTATTTGATGCAACATGGAAATTTCCTTTAGGATTGAGCTTCTTTTTGCTGATGTCATTGGTTCAAAGTAAAACTGCAGAATATAAAGATATGATTCTAGTATGAATAGAGCAAAACTGTGAAACTGTACCAAGTAACCTGGGTTTTATTCTTATTAGTGCTACCAATTTACTTGAATTTGGACAAATAATTTTCCCATATTACAATTTAGCCTACCCAAAAGCCTAAGAAATGCCACCTGCCCATCAAAAAATAACTAAATATGGCATAATTCCTGTAGAATACCACCATATAACTAGGCTTCTCTAATTCTGCATACACACTTAGGGATATAATCTTATTTATTTCTTTCAATTAATGTATCGTGACTAATATGTATTGTAGTCAACATTGGTATATTGACTCCATAAGATTTGTGGTTGGATCAGATGAGAAGATTATGCTAAACAAACGTACTCCTTTATCCATCTAATGGTTTATTCACCTAACTGAAGTTTACTGTGCTCTTTGGGAATCCAAAGTGGCCATTGGTGACACTGACAAAATAATTCATTTTCTTAGCATTTTGCAAGGTAATTAATATTCATGTTGGAACCTTCAGAACCCCAGAGAAGGGTTAAGTGTAGAAAGAAATGCCAGAGAATATTTAAGAGCCCAAAGGAGTTTCCCCTTCCTCCCTATCACATACCTCTTTGCCTCAGCCCACTTAAATTCTGAAAAAAGAAGTCAATACAGTCAAATTAATATAAGTGTGGGTTTATCATTGTATCTGTAAGTAGAATTGTGCCCAGGTCTTACAAGCCACATTTCTTCAGTTTTATGCTATCATAAACTACAGTTTCATTTAGCTGAGTTTCAGAATATTGGGCAAAGTCAAGGTGAACATCTAGCAAAAAGCTTTGGAAACACTCCAGGTAGAAAGCTGAAGACATTAGTCACCAAAATAACAAATGAAACAGAATCATTCTAGGGTTTGGCTCCTTCACTTCCTTTCCCACATTTATGTTCACTGTGGTAACCAGTTTCAATTATGGTCCTATGCTGTCCATGAAATAAAACCAAAGGAAACAGAAACTCAACATTTACTTCTTTTTATCTAGAATCTAATAAAGAAAATATGACAAAACTTCTCATCTCTTTTCTCAAAGATGTTTTAAAATGTAGCTAAATAAAATACCTGAGAGTTTTTAAAAATTAGATTATCATTAAGAAATAATTTTAGGCCCAGGAATTTTGCCTAAAGAACTTCCTTCTCTGGAGTTCTGAAAAAGCAAAATAAATACTCATCATAAATATTCAAATGCAAAGTGTTATTTATAAAACAGTTTACAGATAAAGAAACTAAGATTCAGGAAATGTAAATGATTTGCCCAGGCATGAAGCGAGTTAATAGAAGAGCAAGATGTTCTCTACTCTTACTATCTTACCTTTTTGTTAATCATTTATACACAATTCTTGAGTACCTAGGATATCCAGTACTAAGAGCTGTGAAAGATACGAACCCCAAATCACAGTTCCTGCTCCCAAGGACATTATTATTAGACACTTTATACAGAGGAATAATGATAATCATTATTTATCAAATACTCATTATACGGGAGAAACTGGGTCAATGTCACAGTCACAGACATTATCCTCTTGATATGAGTGTTATTTTCCTCAATTTAAGGATAAAGAAACTAGGATACACAATGGTCATGTAATTGTCTCAAATCACACAATCCATCAGAAGCAGAGGTCAAATTTGAACCTAGATCTGCCTGATTCCAAGACCTTATCTCTTAACTACATCATAGGCTATGCTACAGCCGAAACTTAACACTTATCACCAGAGACATTGGAAGACACTTTAGCTAAATGTAAAAGAAAAGTCCAAACTCAATGTTTGTCAACTCTGGAATAATTTAACATAGGAACCTACAGAATTTCATCCCGTAGGTGGGTTAAAAAAGAAAAGATGTTGAATTAGAAGTTTCATTTAAGAGTGGGCCTACCTAATTGCCTAGTAGGAAGTGAAACCAAATGATATCTCAGGCTTTTTTCCATCCTATGACTTTAAGGAGAAACAATAACAACCAAAAAACACCACCTACAGCAACCGTCTCCTTCTTCTGTGTTTTCCCTTGAGTTGAAATGAGCTAAAAAGTGATAAATACATTGCAAATACAATAGCTATGCAGTGCCCTTGGGAGAATATACATGGACTATGAAGCTTTATGGTGGTGCCAAGGAGATGTTGCAGAGTCTTTCATTGTAAAGACTGGTACTAAAGTTTGGACAAAGGTTTGTGTTTGTGTGCAGTGACTAAGCTTGTGTGGGTGGGAGGCAACCACTGCAGATGGCTGAAAAATATGCTAATGTTGAAAGACCCATGTGATGGTTGGCATCCCAAGAGAGAGACAGATGTCTCCTCAAAAGAACTGTAGAACAAGTTGCTTGCTGACCTATTCAGGCTTGGTTCTTTGACTGCATTTCAGAGTCATACACACATTGGAACCACGGAGGCACCTATGCTGCTCACTCTGTATCCCAAGAAAGATACAGCACCAGGAAACAGGCAGCTGATTAACCACAAGGCCTTTGCTACTGATACCTACCATTTGAAATACTTTTTTAAGTTTTCATGATGTTTTCATGTTCCGTAACACTTGCTTTAGGAACGTTACCTTTGTTCACATGCTGGGGTCGCTGCAGTGCTCTCGCTACTTGCTACTCTCTGTACCTTTTTTGTCCCTCATAAAAACCATTCTTCTTGTATTGACTTTTTAAATTTCTCTCTTCCCCACTAAACTATATGTTCATTTCATGTCAGAGAGCATGACTAAATTGTTAACCACAAAATCCCAAGGGCCTGACACAATGCAAGATACATAGCAGGCTCTCAAAAACATTTTTCCCAGCACTCCTTAGACTATCTATTAGATATTGTCAGATATTCTAGAGAGGCAAAGCCTATAATGACTCTCACAAGGCTGCTTGAACAAGATTGTTCATTCATTCACTTATTCAACTAACATTTTTGAGTTTATAGCATGTGTCAGGCATTGCTTCAGTGAAAAGAAAGGCCAAAATTCCCATCCTCATGGAGTTTTCATGTTAGCATAATTACATTTGAAAAAGAAATTGAAAAAACCAAGGTATTTGACTACAAAAAATCATTTTGTTTGCAGATTACATAACATTGCTAAGGATCTCACAAGTTTACCATCTTAATCAGGTGGGGATTGTCTCCATAAAACCAGAAGAGTTTTAACATGCAAAATACAACTTAAAGGTGTAGAAATCTATTGTAATGGATATCAAAGCTAGCAGTATGCTACTCCGTGCCCACATTACATTAGAAGTTTCTCAATAGCCTTAGCATAAATACATATGTCCTGTTGTTTTTTGCCACCTATCAGGGTTCTGAAGTTAACAGGTACTAGGTTCTGATAAGAATAGAAACATCTGGAGTGTAGGCATGTTCATCTAGAGAAGGGCAGTGAAACTAACATGCACTGAACTGTTTACACGTACTGAGTAATGACTGGCATTTTTACATACATTATCTCATTTAATCTTTACAATAAACAAACAACAAACTAAGTCATATGCATCCCCCCTTGTTTTCTACCAAATGAGGAAATAGGATAAGAAGTAGAGGCATACTTTTGTGTATCTATAGAGAGATTATAGTTTTTGCAATGGTCCTAAATCACTAACTTTCTAACAAGTTTATAGACTGACTTAACAAGTGAATAAATGGTCTCACTAGATACTAAGAAATTTTGTTGTTCATAACCCTGTGCCAAAAAAGAAATGGGAAATCATTAGACCATAGAGAATGGCCATCTACATTCTGTTCAGCCAGGGAAGAGTTTGTAGAAAAGATGGGAACTGGCTACAGTTGATGCTATTTAAAGAAATTCTGACTTTCAAAATTCTTTACTCCCTTTCTTAACAGTTTCTTTTTTTTTTTTTCTGTCCTTAAGGTCAAAAATTTTTCTCCAGCTGAAAACACAGCTGTCTCATAGAAACACTGCATAAGAAAATTAATAAGAAAAAGCCCCAGAGGAATCAGGGAAGTGGTGCTAAGGCTGCTTTATGCTTTCCCATAATCCAACTGGGAACTTCCTTTGGGTCTCACTTGCTGAGTGCTAAGAGGCCACGGGGAGCAGGGGGAGCACTGGGGCATGTAGGAGAGGGTCAGGATGGCAGGAAAGAGCAAAAGGAAGAGGGAGCAAAGGGAATTTTAAAAAGGAGAAAGGTCTCCAGCTGGGGCTAGTCCAAGGAAAAATTGAAGGTCAGCAAAGGGACTTTACCACAATCCTCTCCATCTCCCTCTGTTCTCTGCTGCGTTTTCATCACCTTCAGTTCACCCTCTTCCCAGCTGCTCTGCTTCCCATCCTCCCAACCACCTGAAACAACAAATGCTCCGAATCCAAAGTTCATTTTGTGTATACAGTGGAGCCTCATTTTGCACAAATGTGACTTATATTCTGACTTTAGATCCTAACCTTGCCACTAATTTCTTTTTGATCCTCAACCACAAATAAATGTATTAGCATGAATTAAGGCTATAGTGGCTTAATAGTAAAAAGCAGTCTGTATTATACCCTGCAGGCAAGCTTAAGAATGTACACCTCTCCCCTCATCCTCCACCAGAGATTTAATAGTTACCGCAAAGGCAGAATGCTGTGAAGGGCCAGATATCAGCATTCTTTTTATTCCATCTTTGGTCTAGATCAATGGTAATCAAGTTTCAATATGCTTAATAATTACTGAACAGCAAAATACTTCCAAATCATTTATACTATACTTCAAGATGACATAAAGGCTTTCAAGCAAAATTTTGTCACTACAAAATTTTCATCTAGTTTGGACTTTTGAACATGCACAGCTGCAAATAGCCACCTCCACTAACATACATTTTTTTGGGGGAGAAGATCTATAGCTTTTGAAATACTCCCTAAGGAGTCTTTAACCACCAAAGATAAGAATAATTCTTCTTCCCACATCAAATCTCATCTGTCTCATATCTTATTCCCTCAGGAATAGCTTATTCCCCTGCTAAATTACTGAGGCTTAACTGATAAATTAATCTGAGTTAAAGTTTTATGGCTCCTGTACCTAAACAACATCTACACTTCATTTAAGACTTTAGTGACTAAACCGAAAGGATTAAATGACTGGGAAAGTCCAAGCACTTTGGCAGATCAGGAAGGGAAATGCTTGGGTTAGGAAGTCAAGAGCATTTTTAGAGCCTCTTCAACCATATAACTCGCCTTATGAGTGCTTCCTCCTCCTCCAGGAGTTTTCTGCTTGGCACTCTCTGCCAACCCTACTGCCAGCTCTCATGTCACTGCTGGTGAGTGACAATATCAGTGGGATATTTGCCTGGCTCTGAGTATCTTTAGGGGAATAAAGTAAAAAGTGAAGCTGAAGACAAGGGACTTGAGAACCCTGAAGCAGAGAGAGGTCTTTGGAGGAGACCACTTTGAGACTTGCTACTACCTCAGCCCTCCATTTGTTGAAAGGGAATAGAATAAAATCAGAAAATCCTGTAGCCAAGCTTCTTCTGATATCTACTTCATATACACAGACAAGTACACAGAAATTACAGATCCCAAGGTGATTCAGCAGGGATGGCATACTTTGCTGTTAGAAAGTGCTGCCTTCAGGAGGAGGCTGAGACCGAAGGCCACTCTTGGTCAATTCTGGGCAGGAAGGAATGACACTGGGAGAACCTATTCCAACCGCCATACCAGGAAATCACAAATGTCTACTTGATCAATCTACAGAATCCACAAATTCTGTGCCTTTGGGGAATGTTCTCAGGTCATACCTAGTTGGGCAACAGCTCTCTTCTCTCCACAAGGCAAAAATCCAAACCCTGCCCACCACTGCAGCTTAAATCAGAGCATGCATGGTGCACAGAGATAAAGAAAGCTGAATCCAGTATTTTGCAGAGCTTTGGTTGTAGCTGAACAATTATATTTAAAAGATTGTTAGAGATAATAAACACTTCCACCCAAAACATTGCATCTGAACTTTGGGCAACTGCAAGAAGAAATACAGAAAATTCTATGCAATTAAATGTTAAACCCATGAAAAAAGAAATCTATCTGCACAGAGATAAATAGTGTGATGTACAGCAGAGTAGGCAAGTCAGACTCTGAATAAAGAACCAAAACAGAAAAATTTTCCTTGGTCACATCTGGCAGAGAGTTTTACCAGTTCCTTGGGATGGAGAAATCAGAACCACATCCAGAATAACAGAATATTTAGTTTGTTTTATATTATTGCTATTTTTCTCATGCTAACTATATAGTAAAGTTCACATAAATTTCATTTCACAATATAGATTTGCTAACCATCCATTAACTATTTTGTTTTCTTAATAAAATTCAAGTTAAAGAATTCCTTCAGATATCATTATAAGAAGATTTCGGGACTGAGATGAAACTTCATTGAATCTTGTAGTCAAGATTCTGGTATCTAGACAAAAAAAATCTAGGTAAGCAGCAGATGCTTTTATCCTATCATTGTGTTTTACAAACAGCAAATATAATAAACAAAAGGATATATTTCCTCCTCCAGTGTTCCATGGATTTCCTCTAATCATTCTAAGTATTTAGGAAGATGTGATCTCACAGCCAGGAAGTACATTTGTCCTTAATACAAAGCTACCAGGGCTGGGCATAGAGTGATTTCTACCTCAGCCTCATAAATATGGCCCCATGCCACCTGACCTCAGGGGTCCCACAGAGCCTGGCCCCCCAAAGATATGCTCATGCCCACAGTTTCTGCCTCTGGTTCTGAAGCTTCATAACTTTTTAAAAAACACTTCTTGCCAGTGTGAGTTTTTCAAATTTTACCCAATAAAGATAGCTCTATTATTGTAAAAGAACAGTAAGAAAAAGAAAAAAGAAAACACAGCTGTCACCCTGATGGCCTCAGTATGATCTCGTGTTCCACCAAACTCCATTGGAACCTCATCAAGTTACTGCTCTTTCCTGGTTCTCACTTTTCTGACTTATAAAACAAGGGTTTCGTCCAGAAGCTAATCTGTAAGTTGCACATTTCCAAGGAATGTGAGAGAATGGTACCCTTATCTGTGAAAAATTCAACCATTTAACGACAGAGATATACCACTTCACATCTATGAGAATGGCTAAAATCCGAAATACTGACAATGCTAACTGCTGTCAAGCATGCAGAGCAGCAGAAACTCTCATTCACAGCTGATGGGAATGCAAAATGGAACAGCCACTTTGGAAGACATTTTGTCAATTTCTTATAAAACTGTTACAGTCTTAGCAGTCACACCCCTAGGTACTTACCCAACTGATGCGAAAACATGTGTCCACACAAAAACCTTCACGTGAATGTTTATAGCAACTCTATTTATAACTGCCCAAAACCAGACGTAATCAAGATGTCCTTCAATAAGTGGATAAATAAACACTCTTATATCCATACAATGGGATATTATTCAGTGATAAAAAGGAATGAGCTATCAAGCCACAAAAAAAAAAAAAAAGGATGACCCTTAAATTCATATTGCTGGAGTTGCTGACTGGAGACATAGCTTCTCAGACTGTCCCAGCAGGAAGGCAGGATATCAGATGATAGAAGAGAGGAGAGAAGAGTCGCAGCTCAGGTGCAGATCACACAGAGAGATGACAGAGATGGGGCTGGAGACCACACCAAGAAAAATTGCAAAGCTGAGAAGGGAGAAGATAAAGAGGAGAAGATATTGGTGAGGATCAAACTCAGAAAGGCTCAGAGCCCCGTGAAAGGATAAGGGGAGATTCCCCTCCCCCTCCTACATGCCTTTGGTGAGCAGAGGGACACTAAGTTTACTGAAGGCTTTTCCACCCACCACAAGCCCAGGCATGAAGGCAAATAAAGAATAGTGGATGAACTAGTGAGTCCCAGGAGTTTGGGAAGTCCATGAGGGGCTCCCCCCGGGGAAAGTGCCATGAAAGGCCAGATGGCCAGCTTTCTCCCATCCAGACACTTCCTCCCCTGCACCTCCCCTATCCACTGCAACCAAGAAAGCAGTTTGATCTTGGACTGACCAGGAGCTGTGGCCCCCTCCCACCCATTACAACCGCAAGCGTAGCTTGAGCCAAGAAGTTAGCGAACAGCTGCTTCTCTCCAGCAGGCATGCATCCCAGGCTGAGGTCTCCACAGAGAGTGGGGCCCACCCCTCTTCCCTTGAGGACTTGTGGTGGAACATGGGGGAAACATTTGGGAACGTCCTGCCTGTTTCGTGGGGTTGCATGCCAGCGGCTTATGCAAGCAAGCTGGTCCTAGGGCCCCTCCAGACATGAGAGGGGTGCAGGGGGACACAGGGGAGAAGTCTGGGAGATAGACTTGGGTGGCAAGGAAGCCCACATGGAGATATCCAACAGAAGAGTATGGTGGGGAGCTGAGGAACAGGTATCTGGGAGCGCACCCATTCTCCCACCGCTGGAGAACTGCCATATTGGATAAGGGTGTGGCATTTGGACAGGAATAGTCTAGCCCCTTGTTCCATGGCAACCACATGCTTCACACTCAGGCATGCCAGCTGACCAGGTGCTGCAGCCCCTCCCCCCACTCATTACAATAGGAAGAGCAGTTTGAGCAGAGAGGTTCGCAAGCGGCCGTTTCTCTCCAGCAGGCACATGCTCCAGGCTGAGGTCCCCACAGAGAGTGGGGCCCACACCTCTTCCTTTGGGGATGTGTACTGGAACAGGGGTGCACAATCTTGGAACTCCCTGCCCACCAACATTTCGTGGAGACACACACTAGTGGGTCAGACACACAGACTGGGGAGAGGTTTGAGAACTGGACTCAGGTGGTGAGGGAGCACACATGAACTGAACTGACGTGAGTGTGCTGTAGGGTTCCAAGGAGTGGTTATTTGGGGGAGTGCCCACTCCTCCCCACAGAAAAACTGCACTACTAGATAAGGTCAGAAAGATCCCAACCTCAGGCCTTAGCACTCAAGCATTTAGGCCCCTCCCCTGTGAACAGCCCTCCCAGTTTGGAGAGCATGTCCTGATCCTCCTACCAGTGGCTCCCCCTAGTGGCCAGAAAAGCAACTTCTGAGCCCCACTGAGACTTTGCAAAGCCTGTCAGGCTTCTGCAACCTAGCCAAGAACTGCCTTCCTCCTCCCCCCACCTCAGTGGTGGTTGAGATCAAGCAACCCCCTGGGAGCTACAGGGTCCCTCCTAAGGCTTGGGGCACTCAAGTACTCCACCTCAGGGACCACAGTCTGCAACAGGCACAAAAGAACATCTCGGAAGCTGGCTCTTTCACACAAATATCAACCAATGACAGGGAGCACAACTATATAGCTCATCATAGTATCCTCCAACTCAAGCAAAAAGGGAGTAGATGATTCATACTCACAAGTACCACCCCCCATATCAGAGATTAAGGTGGGGGACCCAGCACAATTCAAACTGCAGGGAAGAGGTGAAGACAGCAAGACAGAGGCAAAACAAAAGACTCATCAAACCTGCTTGAGCATGCCATAGGCAACTCGGGACCAGCACTCTTCTCCCTGGCATGGTCAGGGATTGATCTTCAGGATCCCAGGGACAAGCCCACAAGCCAGACCAAGTATCCCAGGACTCGATCAAGAGGCCAGATGAGAAGGAATCAGTGAAAGATCTCCAGAAATATGAAAAATCAGAGCAAAAGGATGCACCCACAAAGGAAACAACAACTCTTTACCAGTGGATACCAACCAAAACAAAAATATGAAATGACAGGTAAAGAATTCCAAATTTGGATTATAAGGAAGCTCAATGAAATACAAGAGAAAGGAAAACCAACACAAAGAAAACACAAAAACAATACAGGAAATGAATGAAAATTTCACTAAGGAAATCCAATTATTTTTAAAAAATCAACTTTTTGGAAATAACTTCTGGAAATGAAAAATTCATTCAAGGAAATACAAAACACAGTGGAAAGTTTAAGAATAGACTAGACCAGGCAGAAGAAAGAATCTTAGAACTTGAATACAGCACCTTCGAATTAAACAAGTCAGTCAAAGATAAAGAACAGAGATATAAGAGGAATGAACAAAGCCTGCAAGAAATGTGGGATTATGCAAAGAGGCAAAACATAAGAATCATAGGCATCCCTGAGGGTGAAGAAGAAAACACACAAGGGTTGGAAAACCTATTCAAGGGAATAATTGAGAAAAACTTCCCTGGTCTTGCTAGCTATTTTAGATATCCAGATACAAGAAGCTCAATGAACACCTGGGAGATTCATCACAAAGAAGCAATCACCATGACATGTAGTCATCAGATTGGCCAAAGTTAACATGAAGGAGGAACTCCGGCAAGCTGTAAGGTAAAAACATCAGGTAACTTACAAAGGAAAACCCATCAAGCTAACTGCAGACTTCTCCACTGAGACCTTACAAGCCAGAAGGGATTGGGGCTCCATCCTCAGTCTTCTTAAACAGAATAATGGCTAGCCTAGAATTTTGTGTCCTGCAAAACTAAGTTTCTTATATGAGGGAGAAATAAAGACTTTTTCAGACAAGCAAACACTGAGGGAATTTGTCAAAACCAGGAAAACCCTGCAGGAAGTACTCAGATCTGCATTATACATAGATCAGCACAATAGACACCCACAGTGTAAAATCACCCAAAAGCTAAAGCTTAGAGCCCAAATAAAATACAGCTCAAGAGGTAAAACAAAACAATAAGGCTCTACCAAACAGAATGAACAAAATGTATCCCGCTTATCAATTCTTTCAATAAACATGAACGGCTTGAATTCCCCAGTCAGGAGACACAGGCTGGCTGAATGGATTAAAAAATACAATCTAAGTATCTGCTGTCTCCAGGAAACACGTCTAACCCACAAGGACTCATTCAAAATCAAGGTGAAGGGATGGAAAAAAATATTCCACACAAATGGAAATTAAAAGAAAGTAGGTGTGGCCATTCTCATATCAGATAACATAGACTTCAAATCAACAATAGTCAAGAAAGACAAAGATGGTCATTATATAATGGTAAAGGGAGTAATTCAACAAGAAGACATAACAATCCTAAGTGTTTATGCACCTAACACAGGGGCACCCAGATTCGTAAAACAAACCCTACTAGATCTAAAGAAAGTGATAAATAAGAGCATTGTAATAGCCAGGGACTTCAATACCTCACTGACAGAACCAGACAGATCCTACAAGCAGAAAATAAACAAAGAAACACTGGGCTTAAATGAGACTCTAGGGAAAATGGGCCTAACAGACATTTACAGAACATTCTACCCCAAAACTACTGCATATATTGTCTTCTCTTCAGCACATGGAACATTCTTTAAGATTGATCACATCTTAGGCCACAAAACATGTCTCAACAAATTCAAAAAAAATAGAAATTATACCATGTATCTTCACAGACCACAGTGGAATAAAATTAGAAATCAACTCCAACAGAAACAGTCAATTCTACACAAAGTCATGGAAATTAAACAACATACTGCTAAATGATTACTGGGTCAAGGTGGAAATTAAGGTGAAAATCAAAGTATTCCTTGAACTAAATGACAAAGGGGACACAAGTTATCAAAATCTATGGGATTCACCAAAAGCAGTCCTAAGGGGAAAATTCATAGCCTTAAATTCACACATCAAAAAGACTGAATGATCACAAATCAACAATCTAATGAATTGTCTCAAAGAATTAGAAAATGAAGAGCAAACCAAACCCAAACCCAGCAGACGAAAATAAATAACTAAGGTCAGACCAGAACTAAATGAAATAAAAAGCAAACAAAAAAAATACAGAAGATTGATGAAACAAAAAGTTGATTCTTTGAAAAGATAAACAAAATTGACAGACATCTCACTAGAATAACCAGAAACAGAAAAGAAAGGACCCAAATAAGCACAATCAGATATGAAAAAGGAGATATTACAACTGATACCACGAAATACAAAATATCATCTGTGAATATGATAAAAATCTCTATGCACATAAACTCAAAAACCTTGAGCAAATGGACAAATTTCTGGAAACACACAACCGCCCAAGACTCAGTCAGGAAGAAATAGAACTCCTGAACAGGCCAATAATGAGCAACAAAATTGAAGCAGCAATGAAAAATCTCCCAATAAAAAACAGTCCTGGACCAGATGTTTTCACAGCCAAATTTTATCAGATTTGCAAAGGAGAATTGGTATCCATAGTGTAGAAATTATTTCATAACACGGAGAAGGAAGGAATCCTCCCGAACTCATTCTATGAAGCCAGTATCACCTTGACACCAAAGCCAGGAAAGGACACAACAAAAAAAGAAAACTATAGACCAATATCCCTTATGAATATAGATGCAAAAATTCTTAATAAAATTTTAACAAACCGAATTCAGCAGCACATCAAAAAAATAATCCATCATGACTAAGTGGGCTTCATCCCAGGCATGCAAGGATGGTTCAACAGACATACATCTATAAATGTGATTCAACGCATGAATAGAAGCAAAAACAAAGATCATACGATCATGTCAATAGATGCACAAAAATCATTTGACAAAATTAAGCACCGTTTTATGATAAAAACTCTTAATAAAACAGGCATAGTTGAAACATATCTCAAAATTATAAAAGCCATATATGACGAACCCACAGACAACATCATACTGAATGGGGAAAAGTTGAAAACATTTCCACTTAGAACTGGAGCAAGGACTGTCACCACTTCTAGTCAACATAGTGCTGGAAGTCCTAGCCAGAGCAATAAAGCAAAAAAAAGGAAATCAAAAGTATCCAAATAGGGAAAGAGGAGGTCAAACTATCACTCTTTGTTGATGATATGATCTTATATCTAGAAATTCCCAGACATTCTGCCAAGAGACTCCTGGAATTGATAAATAAATTCAGGAAAGTCTCACGTTTAAAAATCAATGTACACAAATCAGTAGCATTCCTATACACCAACAATAGTCAAGCTGAGAATCAAATCAAAGACTCAATACCTTTCCCAATAGGTACATAGAAAATAAAATACCTAAGAATATATTTAACCAAGGAGGTAACAGATCTCTAGAAAAGGAACTACAAGTCACTGAGGAAGGAAATTGCAGATGATGTAAAAAAAATGGGAAAACATATCATGATCATGGATTGGCAGAATCAACACTGTTAAAATGTCCATACTACCCGATATGATTTACAGATTCAATGCAATTCCCATCCAAATAACAACGTCATTTTTCACAGATCTAGAAAAAAATAATTGTGCACTTTGTTTGGAAGTGAAAAAGGGCCCAAATAGCCAAAGCAACCTCAAGCAAAAGGAACAAATCTGGAGGCATCATTTTACCTGACTTTAAGCTATACTACAAGGCTATAGTAAAAACAACATGGTACTGGAACAAAAATAGAGACATAGACCAACAGAACAGAACAGAAAACCCAGATATAAAACTATCCACATATTGCTATCTGATCTCTGACAAAGCAGACAATATACACTGGGGAAAAGAAGCTCTATTCAATAAATAGTGCTGGGAAAATTGGATAGCCACATGTAGAAGACTGAAACAGGATCCATATCTTTCACCATTCACTAAAATTAATTCAAGATGGATAACAGACTTAAACCCAAGACATGAAACTATAAGCATTCTAGAAGAAAATGTTGGAAACACTCTTCTAGATATCGGTCGAGGCAAAGAATATATGAAGAAGACCCCAGTGGCAATCACAGCAACAATAAAAATAAGTAAATGAGAGTTGAATAAATTAAAAAAACTTCTGAAAAGCCAAGGAAACAATCAACAGAGCAAACAGACAACCTACAGAATGGGAGAAAATATTTGCATGCTATACATCTTACAAAGGGCTAATAACCTGAATCTACAACTATCTCAAGCAAATCAACAAGAAAGGATCAAACAACCCCACTAAAAAGTGGTCAAAAGACATGAACAGAAGCTTTTCAAAAGAAGATAAGCAAATACCCAATAAACATACGAAAAATGCTCAGTGTCAATAATCATCAGGGAAATGCAAATCAAAACACAATGAGTTTCAACTAACCCCAGTGAGACGGCTTTTATCAAAAAGTCCCAAAACAATAGATGCTGGCATGAATGTAGAGAGAAAGGAACACTTATACTCTGTTTGTGGGACTGCAAACTAGTACAACCTCTATGGAAAATAGTATGGAGATTCCTCAAAGAACTAAAAGTAGACCTACTATTTGATCCAGCAATCCCACTACTGGGTATTTACCCAAAGGGAAAAAAAAAAGACATTTTATAAAAAAGACACCTGCACTAGAATGTTTATTGCAGTACAATTCACACTTGCAAAGATGTAGAATCAACCCAAGTGATCATGAATTCATGAGTGGATTAATAAAATGTGATATATCTATACTATGGGCATAAAAAATGAATTAATACCTTTTGTAACAATCTGGATGGAACTGGAGACCATTCTCCTAAGCGAAATATCACCAGAATGGAAAAACAAACACCACATGTACTCACTATTAAATTGGAACTAGCCAAACAGCACTCATATGCACATTAGGAAGTAAAACTCAATGTAAATCAAGTAGATGGGAGGGGGTTGGAGGGGAGGGGTGAAATCATACCTAACAGGTACAATATACACTACCTGGGTGATGGGCACACTTATAACTTTGTCTCAAGCAGTACAAAAGCAATCCATGTAACCAAAACATTTGAACCTTCATAATATTCTGAAATTAAAAAAAAAAAAAAGAAAAAAATCATATTGCTAAGTAAAACAGTCAGTCTAAAAAAGCTATATATTAATAATATATAATCTCAAGTATACAACATCCTGGCAAAGGCAAAACTATGGAAATGGTAATCAGTGGTTGCCATATGTTCAGGTGGAGGATGGGGAGAGCAGGGTTGAACAGGTGAAGTGTGTGAGATTTTTCAAGTGGTGAAGCTATTTTGCATGATATTGTAATGGTGTGTATATGACACTATGCATTTCTCAAGGCCTATAGAACATTACAGGAAAATGTGTGGCTATAAATGTGTGCAAATGTTTAAAAATCATCTAGAAGATCAGACAATCCTAGAATTTAATACAGAAGTAACAAAAGAATCTAAATATTTTATATACATGAAACAACCTCACTGAATAGGATGGGGTATTACGGTGCTGACCTAAATTACTTTGGAAATGAATAGAGTCTATAGATCTAAAGACAAAAGGGACTGTATTTGTACTCTAGTTGATAAAGTTGTTTCCCACAAGGGTGTGGGTTAACAATTCTGAAACCACTATACATGGATACTGGAATTGTATCCAATTAATTAATGGAGGGTGGATAGTGGGTGCCATGTTTCTCACTGTTGGGGTGAGAGGGTACAGATAAGCAATGGGAGGAACCTGGAGTGATTCACTCATAATAGGTGAAAGTTGGAAACATCAGTATAAACTCATGTTTAGCTTAATATAGATACCAATGGTTACATACAGAAATGCTTATAGATGTGGGTATATATGCCAGTAAATATTAACAAATATCTCCTCATTTTGTCATCTGAGACAGCTTAGAAGCAAGATACCCTGGTTGTAACAAGCACATCTAGGGCCCAGATCTTGCTTTCTAATACCATTCTCCAACAAAAGGAACTAGGGCTCCTTGAGAAGTGGCTGATTTTAGGACTTGGGCAGAAAATATATAAGATTAGCCTGGAACACCTTGTAGTTACAGAAAGTAAGAAAGTGCTCAAAATAAAACAAGACAAAATCTCACACTGATGGGGGTATGTCAAAAGGATACAGGAGGCAAATGAAAGAGCTCCCAATTGACAAAGCTGGAGCAATTTGAGCAACAAAATAAATAAAGCAGCATTAAATTCTAACTCAAAGTGTAAAATAAAATATCCACAAGTACACACTGATATAAACGGTTCAATAAATTAAAAGGGGGAGAAGAAATAAATCTCCTATGCAGAAGAATTCCAAATAATTTGTGAATACCCCATCCTCAAGGAAGGGGAGCACAATGCACCACTATTTAAGTGTAGGCCATACACAGAGACTTTCTTCCAAAAGCACAATATTGAAAGAGGGAGAAAAGAGTAACTTCACAGTGAAGAAACCTGGCAAACACTACCTCAAGCCAGGAGACCAAGGCTAATGTGAACAGCGATAAATCATATTGATAGTATGTACCTTGATATGATGTAATGAAAATGGCATTTTATCTCTGTGATCATCCTTTCCAAAATATCATGCAGTCTAATCATGGGGGAAAAAATCAGACAAATCCTAATTGAGGGACATTCTACAAAATACCTGTCTTAGTCCATTTTTGCTGCCATAACAGAATACCTGAGACTGGGTCATTTACAATGAACAGAAATTTATTGGCTCACAGTTCTGGAGCCAGGAAGTCCAAGAACAAGGGGTTGGCATCTGGCAAGGGCCTTCTTGCTGCAACATCCCATGGCTGGAGACAGAAGAGCAAGAAGGGGCTGAGATTACTCTTTTATAATGGCACCACTCCCACTCATGAGAGCAGAGCCCTCATGGCCTAATCACCTCTTAAAGGCCCCACGTCTTAATACTGTTACAACGGCAATTAAATTTCAACATGATTTTTGGAGGGGACAAACATTCAAGCCATACGATGTTTGACTAGTGCACCTCCAAACTACTAGAGTCCCCCAAACAGGGAAAGTCTGAGAAATTGTCACAGCTAAGAGGAGGCATGACTACTAAACATAATGTGGTATCCTAGATGGGATCCTGGAACGAAAAAAGAACATTAGGTAAAAAAACTAAGAAATTCTGAATAAAGTAGAGAGTTTACTTATAATAATGTATTAATATTAGTTCATTAATTGTGAAAAATGTACCATACTAATGTAAGATATTAATTACAGGGGAAACTGAATGTAAGGTATATGGGAAGACTGAACTATCTTCTCAGTAATTTAAATCTAAAAGTGTTCTAAAATAAATGTTTATTTAAAATATTATTCATTCTACCTTGAACAAATGCTGCTATGCTTTTGCATTGCTGGGCTGCACTTTGTATAAAGCAATGAGTAAAACTAACCTCGTCCGTACCCTCAGGGAGCTTATAGTCTAACTGGAAGTAATGACATTCAGCAAATAAATACACAAATAGAAGGAGTGAACTCATGTTGAGGAGTTTATAAAGTCGAATGGCTACAAGGGCTAAAGCGGTGTCTTGACACTGATCCCATAGGGAGAAGCATCGTATCCTTTATTCTGGGCCTTAGAGCCACAGGCTGCCTTTTAACCCAGATAGCAATCATTTTCTATTGATAACAAAGGGGACTCTATGGAAGGTGGTGATGGGTAGGACATGAGGAGGCATTAGAATCAGAAGACCCAAGATCAAATTCCGTGTTCTGTCTCATATTAGTCACATCAATTATCTAAGCTACAATTCCTTCACCAGTAAAATTACATAATAACAGCTGCCCTGCAGAGTTGGTATGAAGATTAAATGTGATTGTATAAACTGCCAAGCACATTTAATATTCATTTTCTGAGGCTTAGCAGAACTTCACACAAGTCTATTCACTTATTCCAGAACATGTTCTACTCCAACATGCTGTATTTCCTTTTCTCAGGGAGCTCACAAACTACAAGTTTCCTGAGTATGGTTTTCCCCTCTCCTGCCTCCCCCCTCCTTAGGAGCTCTTGCCTCTCCGCACCTGACTTCCTTATCTGTAAAAGCCTGGTGTGCAATGATGCTCTAACTTAAGAGAACTGCCCAAGATAGAAAAAATTATGTTTCAAGTTGCTTTGCTTTCACACAAGGAAACTCAATTTATCTTGCAGAGAGGGTGAAAGGAAGATTCATCCAATTTATTTCTGGAATCAGGGAATGTGCTATGGAGAAAAAGAAAAAACTAGAGAGTACATTTGAATTTAAAATCTAGGAGATGCTATCTCGATTTGCACACCACTAATTCAGAATTTTTGACAATTCAGACAGAATTCATGTTGGTTCTATTGAATAAAAATAAAAGCTAGCAGCTCCAGTGCAGTATATTTAGTGATCTATTCTACTCACATTAACTGACTTGATAGAAACAAATCCATGTTAAATTGTATTAAATATATAAGAACACACTTTTTTAGACTTTTTAAAATGTGTTACCTAATTTAGTCACAATCATTCTGGATATATGATGCCATATTGTATTAATATTACCAAGCCTGCTGTAACTGAACCCAGGCATACAAACAAATACATTTAAAATTATGCTGAAAACAATGTTTTTGTTAGGCTAGAAAATGAAAGAAAGCAATACTTAGAACTTCAAATAAAAAGTAAACAGTCATCAGCAAGTTATAAAAATGTGTTTAAGTTCAGTCCAAAATCCAAACATTGAACACTGTGTAGTAGTCAGGAAGTTAACATTGCCTGGTTAATCTTAATTTTCATCTAATCCAGGTGATGACGTCTAACACCTATTAAAGAAATGGATATCTTACAATCTTCACCAACCCTTTAGCAAAGACAAGATTAAATGTTATCTCTGTCTCCCCTCTCCCCATCCTGAAAACTGACTGAGTTAGTGACTATTTAGCTAAGTTCAACATTGATAAATCTGCATATTTATCCATAACATGAGCCTAGAAATCAGTTTTCTATAATGATAGTATATCCAGAGAAGAAGATAACATCTGTATCAAACACTAAAAAGACTACAAAGAAGATTCTGAAACAAACACCACATGTACTCAATACTAAATTGGAGCTAATCAATCAACACGTGCACATATGGAAGTAAAACTCAAGGAAAATCAAGTAAGTGGGGTGGGGAGGGGATGGGTAAATTCACACCTAACGGGTACGATGCACATTAACTGGGTGAAGGGCACACTTATAACTTTGACTCAAACTGTACAAAAGCGAATTATATAACCAAAATGTGTATCCCCATAAAATTCTGAAACAAAAATAAATAAATAAAATAAAATAAAATAGTAACTTAAAAACAAAATTTATGCTGTTTATATGAAAGCCCAAAATACCTATTTATATTATATTTTGCCATTTTGTAATAGTAACTCACTTTGAGTGTAATTTTTCTGATGAAATCTTTTAGTTGTACTTGAATCTGTTTATCTGTACACACTGAAATCTGCATATAATAATTGATAGAAATACGAATTTTAAAAGTACAGGTGATGATTTTCATTATCTTATGATCCTTTAAGTTAATAAAACTCACCCAGATAAAAAAAGAAGATTCTGATGGAAATACATGTTTTTATCTTATTTATAAATTCATAAATATATATTTTATTCTACCAAAGATATTCTTTCAAATACATCATTATTATTTCTGTACCAATTTTAGCTTTAATGCTATTTGAAATTTTTCTTATAGTGTTTCCACAATTATTATGACAAGGGTTTAAATAAGATGTTGCAAACCTATCTTCTACAGGGATGCTGAGACAAAACTCTCAATATCCTTTTGTTTACTATTTTCATTATTTATCTCTACTTTTTATAGACTTCATATTTTTCAATGCCTTTTCATAACACCATGTCATTAGTCTGTTTTATAGATAATGAAATAATTTCAGAGATACTAAGGATCTGAATTGAAGTCATACAGCAAAAAGTGATGGACCCAGGACCAAATTGCAGGTCTCCCAGCTATAAAATCTGACTATCAGTAACACAGCAGTACAGCTGCAAGGAGAGTGGTTTATCAAAAGAACATTTTTAATTTAAATGTTTATAAATATAAATAAATGCATGAGACTGAGAGTGTTAAATTTTGCAATAGCAGAGGAAAATAAAATAACTGAGCACGCTGTTCAATTTATCAATTCTGACAACAGATCACATCAGACAGAGAAACGAGTTGAGCCCTCAACATTAATTAACCCGAGAGAGCTTCATTGTGTAGGATGTAACTAGTGATGAAGTGTTTTGGGACAATCTTGGAAATTCTGAAGAGCTGAAATGATTCAGAACATAAAAAGTAACAATGTTCACAAACAGACCACCCCTTCCTGCCACAGTTGTATCAGTTGAGATTCTTTTAGTTGGAAGTGACAGACACTAACTTAAGCCTGCTTAAGTAAAACATGAAAAATTATTACAAGGACACCATGCTGCCTCAGAACACAGGATCGTGTGTCTTGGGCTTATGATACTAACGTCTCTCGTTTTAAGCATGTTTTGCATGGATGCTTTCTAAGGAAAAGGGAAGAGGCTGGAGTAAAGAAGAGACAGTTCGAATGGAGGACTCTGGGTAGAAACATCTAACAGATCTGTTTCTGAGTTCACAAAGATGTGATCTAAGGATGCGAAGGCTCGGGCAAGGATGGGGATTGGTAAGTCGCTGCAGTTTTATAAATGAGGGCGAAGGAGCCAGCCAATTCTAGGCATTTTGATAACGTGATTTCATTTCTACCAACAGACTGGTGAGGCCTCAGGACATGAATATACTAGGAGTGTGATACAAAAGAGAGAGGGGGATTCTCCACACACCAGTGGAGAACACAACATGAGATTTCTGCACCAAAGCTGCCCGCATCAGTGGCTTTGGCACAGTGAAATAGCTTCAGTACTGGGGAAGGCAGGGGGCAGGAGGGAGGAGGGAGCCAAGGCAAGAGCCCTGGGCAGCAGCATCTGCTTCTTTGGCATTGGGAAATTTGGCAGCAGACCTTACCCCAGGCAGCAAAGCTGGGGCTGGAAAGAAGTAAAAATGATAGTGTTTGGCGGTGTACATTTTGGTGAAATATTCTGAGGATAACTCAGAAGTAATCAGTAAAAACTTTAAAGGTGTCTGGGATGAATGAGGCAAAGCCAAAAGATTATCACATTTGCACTGCCATTCTGACCCTGTTATTTTTACCTCTTACCTAGTGTGGCTTGGGAAACATGTTGTATGCATCCCTAGAAATATGTGAATATATCTCTCTGTCTCTATATGGAGTTCAATGAATATTGCCTCTTTGTCACACTATTTGGTGATACTTAATGGCAGGGAAGTTGTTTTGTGCATTTGTATGCCCTTGCCTGAACACCTTCTGACACGTAGGAATTCAATAAACCTTTGCTGTTTATGGCGAAGGTCCTGATGCCTCACATATATGTGATCCTTTCCATGTTATTTCTATTCTCAGTAAAGGATTCTACCCATGATATCAGTAAAGACACCAGGAAGGTATACATATGAAATACAACAAAGATATTTTGAAGCCAAGGACACATCTATGACATTCATTTTAAAAGACATGTCTCATGTTATATGATACTTACGTTCCTGAAAAGGGAACACATTGTAATGAGTTGTATATAAAAGCAGATGGTATTTAAACACTGATCATTTTTTAAAGCCTAGACTGGATTCATTTGAAAGGAAATAATCCCCTGTCATTAATTTTCTTTGTAGATTTATATTGCCTCCTTTGTAGGTTTGCAGAAAGGGAATAGCACAGCAGAGTGAAAAGAGTATGGCTTTAAAGTCAAATAGACTAAGAATCAATCTTTATCTACAATTAACTAGCTGTGTGACCTTAAATAAGTTTCTTAGATTTGTTGAGCTCAGTTTTCTTGTCTGTAAAGTAGGGCTACTACTGATCTCACAATTTACTGTGAGGAACCCTGTAAAGAACTTGTACATAGTAGATAGATAGACACAGGTATAAAGATGTAGATAGATAGAGATATATAGATGGAATGTTTTATATTTCTCTGTGTATTTTTTTCAATGCCTTTTCATAACACTATGTCATTGGTCTCTTTTACAGGTAATGAAATAACTTCCGAGTTACTAAAGGTCTGAGTTAAAGTTATACAGCAAAAAGGGATGGGCCCAGGACCAAACTGCAGGTCTCCTGGCTGTAAAGTCTGTACCATCTACAACACAGCAGATATACATGTGCATATATACATGTATATGTAGGTGAACACACCTACATCTGTCTTTCTCCCCTCTATATATGTATATATTGCACCCATACTTCATTTCCAAAGAAAATAGCATTTTTTTAATCTTTAAAGTATATATATAGAAATAAAAGAAAAAACTATGCAACACATTCAAGCAAACCATCACAAACTGGAATATTCTGGATAAGAACTATTAAATTTATATTTTTTACCCATTTTTTAATTTTACTGAAATTGGCATCTTAGCCTACTATCTTATTACTGCTTAGATAAAGCTGACAGCTTTACCTCAGTTCTAAATGAATAAATAAATGGATGAGATGCACCTTTTCAATCCCTTCCTTTCTATGAAAACCCAATCAAGTGACCAGTCAGTACCTGCCAAGGGCACAGAACTCTACTGAGCATATCAGGTAAGATCTTATTGATTGTTTTTTCCCCCCATTGGAATGATACACCCAGCTTCCTAAAAGATCTTATTTTTTATAATTGTATTAATCTTTTAAATCTTAGAAAACCATTTGCTCAAAATAACAATGAATTCCCAGAGTCAATTTCAGATGCCTTTTCTTCTAACATACATAGTCACATAGATGCTGTGACCATTAGTTTCTGTTTACAGTTCAATATTTGTATATTGAAAGTTGCAAAATGTGCCTCAAATCTACTCAAAAACCAATGTGTTTCAATTGCAAGGTTTTTCCCAAGAGGAAATTAGAATAAATTTTGTATGGTAAAATCACTGATTTGCATTCTGAGACCTTAGCTGATTTCTACACTAATGTGGAAGAATTATAGGAAATAATTTCTGGAACATATTTGTCATTAAGTTTCCTAAAACATTGCTGTGTGAAGGCTTAAAGAGGCCAAAACATTAGTTGGAATTATATGTTCCTCAATGTTGGGAACTCTTTGCGTCAAACAAATCTGTCAGAGTGTTTATCTCCACATAGGACATTAGTTCTTATTTTTAGATTCTCATTAAACCCAGTAAAGCAGGTGCCTGCATAATCTGAAATTTCATTGATATGCTTACTTTGCATATAGCAACAAAAATTATATTGCTCCTTATTATTGGTAATGCTTACCTTAAAAGCAGAATCTTACAAGTATTTTAATCTCTGGATTTAAAAAGCTCTTTAGTTTCACAGCAACTCAAATGGTCCAATTCTGTTCTTCCAAATGTAGTTTCAAAGAAAAAAAATAACTCCTTACCAAAATCCTGGCTTAGCACCAATGTGCCACTACTGATCTCAAGTGTTTCAAATCAAAAATGACAGAATTTGAGATTTAGAAATGATCTTGCAGACTATCATATTGCCCAACCTACTTATTTTAAGGTGAGCAAATTAAAGTCCAACACTATCTCTCTGATAGATCTTATAGCATCAAATATTGATATGTCCAGTTTTGTGAACAGTCTCAACCCACAGAGATATAAACAGTAAAAGTTTTGGAGGGTTTTTTCCCCAAGGGACCCCCTGTGCTCTGTTCAGCACCCCCTCATACCATTTTCCAGGCTGGGGAGCAGGATCTCTCAAGGTGTCGTTCTGGCTCCATAACTTTGTAGTCACTTTCAGTAGTTAAAATAGTCACATTTTGGATCCTTAAAAGAGAGTGCTATTCATTAAGCTTCAATCTCAAATTTGACCCAAATCCCTCTTTGTCTTCACCCTAGCATAGGCTAAACTCATGACTCTAGAATCTTAAGAGGAGTGTGAGGAGAAAGAACAGGGTTGATGTCTTCTCTCCTCTTTATCCCTCTCCATCCTGCTGTCTATCCTCTGACGTGCAGGTAGAAAGGAAAGAAAGGGAGACCACGTCTTCTGCGCCTGCCAATGCTGAGGTTTCCACCCCTTTCCTGTTGGTGTCCTCTCCTGTCCTGCCTAACCTGGGCAGACCAGCTATCCCTTCAGCGTTGCTCATATCCAAATGCCCTTGGATCTCTCCTTTTTTCTATTCATATTCAATCACTAGGTGATCTTACCCCATCTGGTGGCTTTTAATAACATCTATATGTTAAAAACTCCCAATATCCAACTGTCTAATCATCGTCTCTACTTGCATGTCCAGTAGGCATCTCAAACTTAACATGCCCGTAAAGCCTTCTCCACCTGCAGTCTTCCCCATCTCAGCTAATAGCAACTCCATCTTTCTAGTTGCTCAAGCCAAAATTTGCAGCCACTTTTTATACCTTTCTTCCTCTCATACCCCAAGTCCAATCTTCCCACAAATTCCATCATCTCTACCGTCAAACTTGCACCCAGAATGCAAACTCTTCTTTCCATCCCCGCTGCTGCCACCCCGCTCTCAGCCATCACCAGCTCTAGCTCAGATCATTGCGATAGTCTTCTGACGGATCTGCCCACAATCTTTCTCAACACAGCAGCCAGAGTGATCTTATTAAAACATGTATCAGATCATTTAGCGCCTCTGCTCAACATCCTGTAAAGCCTCCTTATTTCATCCAGAAAGAGACCCGGAGACCTTCGACAGCCTACCATGCTTTACGTGATTCACTTCATTCCCCGTCATGTCTTTGGCCTCATCACATGCTACGTTCCTCCTCGCTCACTCTACACCAAATACCCTGATTCCCTGCTTGTCCTCAACAAACACTCCAGGCACATATTTTTTAACTGAGATATAATTTACATACAGTGAAATATGCAAATCTTAAGTATTCAGTTCACAGAGTTTTGACAATTATATACACCCATGTAACCACCATCCATGTCAAGATATAGAACATTTCTGTCTCTCAGGTCCTTTTCCAGTTAATTCCCACCCATCCTTACAGGCAACCGGTGTTCTAATTTCTGTCACCATAGATTAGCTTTGCTTGTTCTTAGACTTAATATACATGGAATCAAATAGTATATATTCTTTTGTGCCTGGCTTCTTTGACTTAACAATGTTTTTAAGACTCATTCATGTTGTAGCATGTATTCATAGTTCTTTTCTTTTAATTGATAAGTAGTATTCCATTGTATGAATATATCACAGTTCATTTGTCCATTCTCCTCTTGATGGATATTAGCGATACTTTCTACTTTTGGCTAACAGAAATAAAGCCACTATGAACATTAGTGTACAAGTCTTTGTGTGGACATGGTTTTCATTTCCCTTGGGTAAACACCCAGGAGTGGGATTATTGGGTCATAGGCTAAATATATGTTTAACTTTATAAAGCAATTCTTGCCTTCTGGCCTTTGCATTTGCTGTCCCCTTTACCTGGAACGCTCTTCTGATAAGTATCTCATGGCTCCCTCTTTTGCTTCCTAAAGTCTTTGCCAAAAGTCACCTTCTCAATGAGCTCTGCCCTACCCAATCCCACTCCATCTTCCACTCCAACCCTATTACTCCTGCTATCTCCAGATTTTCCCGTTGCACTCTTCACCCTTTAGCGTGCTGTATAACAATGACTTATTTATTATATCTATTGGCTCTTTTCTCCCACCAGAGTGAAGGCAAGGGGTTTTTTTTTGGGGGGGTCTCTGTTATTTATTAATGTGTCACCTTGCCTAGAACAGTGCCTGACACTTAAGTCGACACTCATAAATAATTGTTGGAAGGAAGGAAGGAAGGAAGGGAAGGAATTCAGAAGCAAGGGGGAAATGTCTGAGGTGTCTCTCAAAATGCCAGGTCATCTCTGCTCTGTGTGACTCTTGAAGTCTCCCAAGCTATTGAGCTGTTACCCAATTGTTCCCAGTGAATTTTAGCACTCACTCTTGTTCCATCTGTGCTATTTGTGGGTTTTCCAACCTGTTTCTCTTCAGCACATGCAAGGTGTTCTCTTGTGCAAAAAGCCTCTATGTTTTGAGATGGAGTTACTAAAATGTCTCACCCGTAGGAATTAATCTGCTTGGCTTCTGCTCTGGTGTGTCTAGATGTGTCTATATGGTATCCCTCCTCTCCTCCCCCACAACACACACCATCAGATAGCGAAGGGAGTTTCAAGCTTCCTCCCTGTCTCCCATAGGCAGCACCCAAACCCCAGCCCACCCCTCCTCCATTTTCTCAGACCCCGAAGGCACTCATATGCTCCATTTCCAATTCCAGAATTCCTCCAGCTGAACAGATTTATGGCTTGTGTTTCTTTTCAAACCATTCCCTCCATAGAAGTAGCTATTATTGACTATATTGCCTGGTAGAAAATTCTAGAATGCTACATTTCTTTTGCCCTCTCATTACAAGCCCTCACAAATAGAACAACAGAACTAGGATTGCAGCTTATTTATTAAGTCCTCTGTTTTTGAGAAAATCAAAAAGAAGTGATGGGCATGTGTGGGGCCAGGGGGTATTTGGGAACTCTCTGTTCTTTCCACTCAGTTTTTCTGTGAACCTAAAACTGCTCTAAAAGATAAAGTTTATTAATTTTTTACAAAAGAAATGATGTCTCTACCTTTAGATAACAGTGAATTCATGTAAAAATCACTGCCCATTCATTTTCCTACTGATCCACTACAGTGAAATGTGAACTCATTCAGAATCGAAGCCAATTCCCTCATCAAGTAGGTCAATGTTTATTATTTTTACAGTTTAACAACACTGTCTCAGGAATCTTAAAGTGATTATCAGTGCCTGTTTTGATCAAGGTATAACCAGGAAAATGCACTTAAAGTATTTACACAGAGGGTACATAATGCAGGAAGTTGATTCTGCAGAAGATGAAGGAGCTGAGAAACCAAATGACATGGTGAGAGGAAATCCATAGCAACCTCAGGGACACTCCCATCCCTAGGCTGGACAGCTAGAGAAGAGACAAGGTCACCAGAGTCCAGGTGCCAAGGTTACTCAGCAGGAGAAGCCAGTTTCATGGCAAGCCTATCAGACAGGAGTTAGTGCCAGGGGAAACACATGGCCTAGCCAGGGATAACCCAAAAAAGGATGCAAAGGAAGAGAAATACCCTGGTATCTCCATTTCTCTCACCCCTTAATCTTCTGCAGGGCTACCCACTGGTCACACGCAGTCAGAAGGCTGCTGACACATGAACCTGGGAAACAGCCTACAAGGATCAGCCCTTCAAGCAGGGGTAGGGCAAGGAATAGGTCTGAGGGCAGCAATCAGCACTTTGCCAAAGCTAGAGTAAATGTATATAGCAGAATTTGGAAAATATTCAAAAATTTCTATCAGGGAGATGATTCTCTGTATAGTGCTATTTCAGAACATTTCAAAATATATATATTAGCATAAGGAAGGGTAAATGGCTTATGCTCTTCTAGTTTCAGAAAGAAAGGAAGGAAGGAAGACTACTTAATGGTAAAACATTATTAGAATAGATCAGTACTCAAGCAGAGCCTGAAAAAGGAAATCTTGTTAGGTTCCATCTCACCACAACCCCATTCTCTCAACATCTTATGGCACAAAGATTGGTGGTAGTGAAGTGAAGAAAGGAGGCTGGCAGTTTCCGTGTTATTTCTGGCTATTCTAACTGCAGCACAGGAAAAAAAAGAAAGACTAACAGTAATAGTTCAGATCTTATCTTGATACTAATCTTGATGATTTGTCTATTTTTAGAGAAATGAAATCAGTAAATAAAATTGGAAGGTAAAGTTTCTTTTTCTTCTATTTGACATCATAAAGTTATTTGAACAAAAAAAGATTTAGTCTGAAAAATGGCTGTGCTCCCTAAAGTTCAAGAGTTCGTGTATTTCTTAAGTCTATAATTTACTAGGCATAATGTTGTGACGGGACTAACTTAGGCCATTGTTGCATAAGGCTTATGATAACTTATGGGTAGTAGAGAATGCCAAGATTTTGGTTCCAAGACATAGGTCCAAGTACCACTTGGAGTACCTTTCCTAGCCATGTATCTTTGGACAAGCAACTTGACAACTCTGAACCTCCAGTCATTTGAAATGAAATAGTTATGGTCATGGTACCACTCCACAGGGTCATTGTGATGATTTAATGAAATAAAGTTTGGTGACCCTACTGCACAAATGTTGGCTTCTGTTGTTTCCCTTTTTATTTCAGGGACCCAAGAATAAGCTCTTCCTTTTATCTGAGGAAAAAACACCAAACACAAACATTATGTAGTCAGAAGCAACCCTAAAATAGCCACTATATAATTAACCCAGTCTTCAGAAGAGAAAACAATTACAGGATTAGAGAAGGAAAAACACAGACAATTTTCAATGCCTTCTCAATTGCAGCAGCTGAATGAAGACCCATCAAACTCACTTATGGCATCCAGCTGCATTACTGAATATTTACATCCCTAAAAATTCCAGATGTATAGGGTTCACCTGGTCTGATAAGCCATTAAACAAGCTAACTAGTGATTTTCTACAAAACAGCGGACTAAATAATCAGGAGAAATGAAGGTCACCTGGACACTTTTTGTCTTGAAATAATTGATGGAAGAGGTAGAGAAAGATTAGTTTTGTAAATCTAAGTTTCTGGCAGCAGTTTTCTTATTTAGATACCTCCTGGGAAGCAGTTTTTCTAACCAAATCACTCAGTTCTGGTTTAATTTAAGTTGATTTGTCTTCCCCTCTAATTGAGACCCTGAGAATGATCTATTGCAAACCCACTCACTCTTTCTTCCAGAGGATCCTTTTTTTCTCATAAAACTACTTTTTCTTTTTCTCATGAAACTACCTCTGTGTTACTCCCTTGGAGGAATTTGGCAAAGAATTCATCATGCAACAAATATTTGTTGAAGATCTATAGCACACCACATATGCACCCTTCTAGGCACCTGTGATACACTAAGGAACAAAGATCTCTGTCCTCATGGAGCTTGTATTCTAGTGAAAGAGACAGATGATAAACAAGAAACATAAGAAAGAAGTAAATGATATAGTGTGTTAGAAAGTGGTAAGTGTTATGGCTTGAAATAATGAACCCGAGAGCAGGACCAGGAGTGCTGAGTTGGCGCTGGGGAGAGGGGTAAAAAGTTCTCCCCTGTCCTCTCAACACTCAGCATTCCAAAGAGTGAGGTTTCTGTAAAGACAGCAGACTTTCCCCTGAAACAAGGTTTCATATTGGCGAATAATGGCTTTGTTCCCTTCCCATTCAAACAAGTAATGGAATTTTATATAGCATTTTTTACTCTTTTCATTTCCAGATCTGATTTTGTGGAACTACATATTAGGATGCCCTGGTTTCTATATCCATTATGTTTCATTAGAGCTAATTCAGCTTCTCTACCTCCGATTCCTCAGTCTTTCCATCTTCCCTTCACAAATAGAATAATTACCAGCTCACGTCCTTTGACGTCAGAACAGTGCAACCACTCTCCGTGTTTTAGCAATTCAATTCTAGACTTCCATTTGATTCCCTGGACCTCATTTGAACTTCCATGGGTACAATTCCATCTTAATAAAAGACATATGGACTCTGGGCAAATTTGTGAAGCAAGTAAAGACTGGGTGGGAGCCGCTCCACAATTCATTTCTGAGGCTTTTAACCCATTCATTATAGAACTCTCCTTACCATCCTCCCTTCCGGTTGACAGTGCCCAGGTGGCCCCCTGACCTGTGCTTCAAATCTCCCCTATCCAAAGCTCACGTCCTGTGTGGCACTACCTTGAAGACATTCCACACAGCCGATAAGCCAGTTTTTCGTGATAATTAATCCACACACAGTTAATTAATCCAAGAGAATTTTTTTTTAAGTCAGGGGAAGGTTCTGGCTTCATCTTAACCAGCTTTGTAGCTCCGGGGCTTAATACATTTTCATACTCATATACATTTGATGGATGAATTAATTAAGGAATGAATGGAAGAGAACTATTAATATTATATATGAAAATGTAGTCCTGGCAGAGAGAAGGAAACAAAGTGAGTTTTGTATTTAAGTGGTTGAAAATAGTGTAGGGACCGTATCTCCCCTATAACCTTCTGCTTCAACCCCTCCTCATGCACACTTTTATTTCACAGTGTTCTATTTGTCTATTTGTCTGCCTGTCTCTTCCAATGGACTCTGAGCTACTTGAGAGGCTACGTGTGTTTAGCTGTTTCATGCTCTGTCACTAATATTCAGGGTGGGGGAACAATTATTTTGCCACTACTTGTTTCCAGATGCAGGGGAGCAGGAATTTCTATTCCCTTCCTCAGAAGAGAAAAGCATGGGAGGAACTTGTGATGTCTCTCTAAGCCCTCCCTCACTCCCCTCTGTGTGGCTTGCTTCATTGGAAAATGTGGGAGAAGAAATCAAGCATGCTCATCTCTGTTGCATCTACCTCTCCTTTTGGACCTGGTTTGCCCTTAGGATGCCCATATTGTCTGCTGCTACCGTGGGGGAAGTGTATGGGGTAGATTGAAGAGTGGGAGTGTACTGCTTTTCCAGGGCCTGGGTGGCTAGGTAAGTCTGCCGGATTTAGGAGTAAAGTCTTACGTGGCCCACTGGGAATACCATTTCTAAACCACATTGTCTAATCATCCTTACCAACAAAGCCAGTTTTCCATCTCTGTCAGATTTCTGCATCTACTACTGGATCGGCTCTGAATGCAATAGCTAGCACAGGGCCTGGCTCATAATATGCGTTCAAAAATGGGTGACTTTAATGAAATGATATTGTCAGAGTCTTTGTGATGCTTGAAAGAAAAAGTGAAGAATGAGCTAGATCAGGGCAAGGTCACTCCAATGCTCAGGAAAATGTGGCGTCAGCTCTCATTTCAAAACTCGAAGAGTCATTAATTTATTTGGTATTTTATAGAATAGAATCAGGCTGGGGGAGTGGAAAAACATCTAACACTGGCTCTTTGTTTCCTTATCTCCACTATATCATTAACGTGTGTACCCTGAGCTGGGGCACATCTCAGCAATACTAGCTATTTGTATCTTAGGAATTCCCTTCTCAAAGTGTGATCTGTGGGTTTCTCCTTGAGCAGGATCCTCTCTGGAAAAAATAAAAATAAAAAAGGAAGAAATAGAGCATTGTGGTCAAAATATGGGTTCTGCAGCCAAAGTGCTTAGGTTCAAATCACAGTAAAGCTGCTTGCTCTTCATGATCTTGGCAAAATTATGGAAGCACTCCACCAGTTCAAAAAAATAAAGACATGTCATAGGATAGTTACACAAATTATATAAAGTAATATATATAAAGTATTTAATGTAATAAATAATATATAGGTGCTCAATAAATGTGGTTTCCTTATAAGTTTGATAATTTTGTCACTTTCCTCTCTTAGAGAATTCCAATGCATGTAAGTGTACTCAGGGATCTGAATAGCCATGCACTAAAGAAATCCGTTTAACTTTGTTCAATATGGCACTTCCTAAATGTATTTCACCAAAAGCTCTTTTTATATGAGTTTGAAAATTACTGTTAATGTCCATGCAGAAACTTTGGGTAACACTGTCATAGGATTGTGAATTTAACTGAGGGCCACACATACATCTAGCAGCCATAAAACCCTAAAAGAAGGAGAGGCAATTCAGAAATATACCCCCATTGAGCTGGTGGGTCATTTCTGAAGGCTAGTCATCCAGCTTCCCTTCACCATCTGCCTTTTCATGGCCAGTACTAAGCACAGGCCTTAGTTAATTGAACGCGCAAAGTGGCACCCGCAGGCAATGACCTCAGCATATATTTTGACTCATTGTCCAAAGAAATCAGAGATGAAAGCAACATCTAATGGCTGGGAATACATAAACAGCTATTTCCATTCACTTTCAATTACCCTGCAGAGGAATCTGGTCACAGATGAGCTCAGTAAATTCACAATATGTTATCCTCAATAACCAAGCTGAGCAAAATCACCCAATTTGTTAGAACATTAACCCTCTAAAAGCATCCCGACCCTAATCATTTTATGGCTTCACATGCTTAATGGTAAAGATAAGAGGACCCCCAGGGATGCCCGGGTGTGACCTTCAGTGAGTCAAGTGCAGGCAGTCCCCTGATAACATGAATGCAAGTTATGCTGCCTCAATATTCAACTTACACTAGTGTGGCTGGTGTTTTAAATTCCCATATGCACCATGTGCCGTTCACCAGGTCATCTTGGAGGAAGTTCTAGTCCTTGGAAAGTGAGGGTTATATATGATTTATTTCTGAATCCTCAGTGATTCGCATAATATCAGACACATGGAAGTCACTCAACAAATAATTTGTTAAATGAAAAATCAAATAAGTGATAGTAGGCAGTTACTTTCAGCAAATACATACATACACAAAGGATGGGGTTCTCTTTTACATTTGTCAATCTGAAGGGGGACGTGAAAGCTCTCTTTGCTTGATTCTACCTGAGGAGGAATAGTTCTGGTGTTGATACCTTCAGAGTATGACTGGTGGAATAATGTAACAATGGAAAGCACAGATTCTGCACCATACTGTATGGGTTTGAATTTTAGATCTCTTAGTAGCTGTGTGACTTTGGGCAAATTAATTAGCCTTTCTGTGTCTCAATTACTAAATTGTCAGATAGGGATGATAATCAAGGTTGACATGAGGAGTGAATAAATTATATATACATTCATGTGTCATATAATGACATTTTGGTCAATGATGGACCACATATACACGAGTGGTCCCATAAGGTTATAATACTATATTTTTACTGTACCTTTTCTATGTTTATTTATGTTTATATACATAAATACTTGCCATTATGTTACAATTACCTACAGTATTCAGTACAGTAGCATGCTGTACAGGAGCCTAGGAGCAATAGGCTATACCATCATTTAGCCTAGGTGTGTAGTAGGCTGTGCCATCTAGGATTGTGTAAATACACTCTATGATGTTCCCATGAAGAAATCACCTAAAGATGCATTTCTCAGAATGTGGCCCTATCATTAAGTGACACATGACTATATACATATATGTACACATATATACACACACATATATTTGTATACATATTTCAGCATCTGTCTATATGTATAAATTTCTTTTAAGATATATATGTATATATATCTTAAAAGAATGTCTGCTACACAGGAAACACAATATAACCTTAAGCTAGTACTGTTGAAAAATTAGGAGTAGAGCACTAAGGAGTTTATGAACCCATCCCTCCATGTAATTGCCCTGTCTCAATGCTTTGTTCCCTTTTTTGTATCTCTTAGAACTCACTTCTTACAAGATTAACACAGCATGAGGGGCCAAAAGTCTGGAAAGGAATGGTATATGTTTGTCTGACTTTGCCCTCTACTCAGATCTCTTTGAGGCCTAGCAGAAGTGGTGTCTGGTCAAGGACATCAGCTACAGCATGGCAGACTTGTGCCCTTTTGCCTTCCATTTCCCTCATCCTGCAGATATCTCACTGATTTCTCCACCACCCAGAGCTCATGATGAATTCTAGCCTTGCAAAGCCCCCATAGCTGTATCAAAGGAGCTATATTCACATCCTAGCTTGGATATTGAATCAGTGTAACATGAATTTACACAACTAGCAAGATGACTGCTACTGGCTGACCAGTGGTCATCACAGGGAGTCATGCACTGTAGTGGCTTTCCTTTTTCCCAATGAAAAATGCCTTTTTAAAAATCAACTTAATTGAGATATAAATTATATACAATAAAGTGCACTCATTTTGAAGTGTACAGGTTAATGAGGCTTGACAGTATAACTACCACCATCATGAATACATTTTCATCACCCCAAAAACTTCCTTTGTGCCTCTTGGTAGCAAATTATTCCACACCAATTCCCAAGCAGCCACTCATCTGCCACTGTAGATGAGTTTTGCCTTTGCTAGAATTTCATATAAATTCACTTTTGTGCATTTACTTTTATTCAGCATATTTTTGAAATCATTCATGCTGTTACATGTTTCAGTACTTTGCTCTTTTTGTTGCTAAGTAGTATTCCAGTGTATGAATATAAGTTGTTTACTTATCCACCTATTCGTGCCAGCCATTCATCTGCCACTGTAGATGAGTTTTGCCTTTGCTAGAATTTCATATAAATTCACTTTTGTGCATTTACTTTTATTCGGCATGTTTTTGAGAGTCATTCATGCTGCTACATATTTCAGTACTTTGCTCTTTTTTGTTGCTTAGTTGTATTCCAGTATATGAATATACTATAATATGTTTATCCACCTATTCACAGACATTTAAGTTGTTTGCTGGTTTTGGCTGTTGTGAATAAAGCTGCTATGAATGTTCATGTAAAATTGTTTGTGCAGACATATGCTTTCATTTCTCTTGGATAGATTCCTAGGCAGTATTGCTGGTCATATGGGAATTATATGTTTAACTTTATAAGAATATTCCAGACTGTTTGCCAACATATTCCACCATTATATATTCCCATAACTAATTTATGAGTTCCAGTGGCTCTACATTTTGTCAACATTTGGTATTATCAGTCTTTTTAATTTTAGTAATTATAGTTGATGTGTGATTTCCACATAAATTGTAGAATCAGCTTGACAATTCTACCAAAAAAAAGTATGCCATGATTGAGGTAAAATTCTACATCAAATCAGGGACAATTGACATCTTAACAATATGGAGTCTTCCAATCCATGACCATGGTATATCTTACCATTTATTTAGGCATTCTTTTGTTTCTGTAAGCAAGGTTTTGTAGTTTTAAGGTTTTACAGTGTACAGTCTTAATACCTTTTGTTAAATTTATCTCTAATTATTTTATGCCTTTTATGCTATTCTAAATGGAATCACTTTTTATTGCATTTTCCAATGGTTCATTGCTAGAATATAAAAATACAATTGTTTCTTGTCTACTACCTTGTGAACTTGATAAATCCACTTGTTAGTTCTAGTAGCTTTCTTGTAGATGCCTCAGGGTTTTGTACATACATGATAATGTCATATGTGAATAAAAACAGCTTTACTTCTTCCTTTCTAATAGGTATACTTCTTTTGTCCTTGGTTTGTTGCATGGACTAGGACCACAGACTAGGGCCAGTGTAATGTTGAATAGAAGTGGTAAAAACAGACACCCTTGTTACACTCCCAATCTTACACTGAGTTTTTTACCAGTAAGTATGATGTTAACTGTGATATTTTTTGTAGATGCCCTTCATCAGGTTGAAAAGTCCCCTTCTATTCCTAGTTTGCTGAGATATTTTACCATGAATAGTGTTGACTATGTCCAATGTTTTTTCTGCTTCTAATGATGCTTATATAGTTTTTCTTCTTTACTCTATTGATGTGGTGAATGATAATGAAATTAATTAATTTTTGAATGTAAACAAATTTTGCATTTCCAGGATAAATCTTACTCATTCATTTTGTATGATCTCTTTAATGTATTGCTGGATTCCATTTGCTTATAATTTGTAGAGTAATTTTGTGTCAATGTCCATGAGGGACATATGTGTATAGTTTTCTTGTACTGTGTGGAAAATCATTTGTGGATAAGACTGGGTAAGGGCAATTACATACCACATACATACACAAACACACACACAAATTGGTTTGGCTTTGTTATCAAAGTAAAGCTCATGCTATGGTTTGAATGTTTTTGTTCCCTCCAAAATTCTATTGAAACTTAATCCCCAGTGCAATAGTAATGAGAGGTATAGCCTTTGGAAAGTGATTGATTAGGTGCTGTTATAAAAAATTTTTGAGAGACCTACACTTATCCATCAAGAGTTCACTCCATTTTTGCCCTTCTGCCTTTTGCCATGTGAGGATGCACTGTTCAAGACGCCATCTTGGAAGCAGAGACCAGACCCTTACCAAACAATGAACTTGCTAGTGCTTCGATCTTGGATTTCCCAGCCTCCATAACTGTAAGAAATACATTTCTGTTCTTTATAAATAACAGGTTCAAGTATTCTGTTATAGCAGCATATAGTGGACTGAAAGACAGCTAGCCTCAGAAAGCAAGTTAAGAGATATTTCCTCTTCTGCTGTTTTTCAAATAAGTTTGTGTGGCATTTATATTAACTATTCCTTAAATGTTTGATGTCATTCATCAATGAAGCAATCCAGCAGATCTGCAGTTTTCTTTGTGAGAAATCTTTTATTTTTGAATATAATTTCTTTAATAGATATAGGGTTATTCAAATATTCCGTTTTTACCTTTATTAGTAATTTATACTGTTCAAGATATATTTATTTCACCTAAGTTGTCAATTTTTTGGCATAAAGTTGTTCATAATATTTCCTATTTTCCTTTTAATGCTGCAAGATCTCTAGTGATGAATTTTCCTTCATTCCTGATATTGGTCATTTGTATCTCTCTCTCTCTCTCTCTCTTTTTTTTTTTTTTTCTGATCAGCCTGGCTAGAAACTAATCAACTATATTGACCTTTTTCAAAGAATCACCTTGTGATTTGATTGATTTTCTCTGTTTGTCTACTTTCTATTTAATCACTTTCTGTTCTTATCTTTATTATTCCCTTCCTTCTGTTTACTTTGGGTTTTATTTGCTCTATAGTGTACAATATGCATTGTCTTAAAATGGAAACTTAAATATGTTTTTCTCTATTCTGATAATATTCTTTGTTCTGAGTCTACTTTAATATTAATACAGCTACTCTTGATTAGGCTTTTTCTGAGTATTTTTTTAATTCTATTGGTTTTAACTGAGGTTTTAATATTTAAAGTAGGTTTCTTGCAGGTATCACAGAGTTGAGTATTGCTTTTTTTCTCTAATCTGACAATCTTTGACTTTTATTTAGAGACTTTGGGCCATTAACATTTCATGAACTATTGATATCGTTTGGTTTAAATCTATGATCTTGCTATGTGCTATTTAGGTCTGTCTGAATAAGCCTTTTTTTCTCCTCCATTTCTGAAGGATATTTTTGCTTAATATAAAATTAGGAAAACAAGTCTTTTTATTTTTCTTTCAGCACTTTTAATCTGTTGTCCTATTAGGTATTGGCTTGTATTGTTTGTGACCAGAAGTCTGATGTCATGCCTATCTTTTTTCCCTTTTACATAATATAGTGTTCTCTTTTCCTCTGTCTGTATATAGGATCTTTATCATTGATTTTCAGAAATTTGGTTAAGATACGGCTTGGTGGGCTTTTTTGTTTCTGTTTTTCTGTTTGTATGATTGTCTGGTAATTTTATAATTTTATGATTTTTATCAAATTTGGAAGTTCTTCTTCCCTCATTTAATCAAATGCTTTTTCTAGCCCCTTCCTTTCTTCATGGATTTCAATTATACATATGTAGAGTACTTGAAATTATTCCAAAGATTGCTGAGGCTCTATTCATTTATTTTACTTTTTTTTCCTTTCTCTTCTTTCATTTCAATAGTTTCTATTGCTACATTTTAAATTTCACTAATCTTTTACTCTATACTATCTAATATTCTTTTATGTCCACCTGGTAATATTTTGACTTTAGATATTGATTTTTTTTAATCCCTGGAAGTTCCAAATGTGCTTCTATTTTTTAAAATATTTTTTATTTCTCTCCTCTTTAACTTCACACTTTTTTACAATCCTCGAGCATATTTGTTACAACAATTTTAACAAATATTTAAAGCCATTATATATTAATTCCATCTTTATCATTTGTAAGTTTGTTCCTACTGACTTTTTTTTTCTGGTTTTGGGTCACATTTTTCTGCTTCTTCACATATCCAGAAATTTTTATTAGATACTAAGAATTGTGATTGTTACACTGTTGAGTGTCTAAATTTTGTAATCTTCCATTAAAGTGTGCTTAGGTTTCTCTTGAATCATCTCAATCTCTTTGAGGCTTGTTTTTAAGCTTTTAGGAATGTCTAGAGTAACTTTTACTCTAGGGCTAGTCTAGCCTGCTACTAAGGTGTGAGTCTTCTGGAGTCTCTAATGTTTAATGAGGTCCCACCACTTTGGCTAATTGGAACTCAAATAACTTTCAGTCAAGTATGATCTCTGGAAATTGCTTATTTTACAGCTTCCTAGTAGTTCCTTGCTTGGCCTAGAGGAGTTTTTATCCTCAGCATCTATAACTTAGTATTCAGCAACAGACTCAAATGGACCCTATACAGATTTCTGGTGCTCTTTCTCTGCACATCTCCCTACTCTCCGGTTACCCTGCATTATACACGCCAGCTACCTCAGCCTCTCTGATCTCTGGTTTCTATGTTCGAAGCACAAAACCACTGAGTTCTGTTTGGATTCTCCCTCTGTGTGCTGCCGTCCATAAAGTACAGAAGGCTAGGGTCATTGTAGGGCCCACATTTCTCATTTACAGTCCTGTACTGCTTGTTGTCCAATCTAAAGACAGTTGTTTAATATATTTTTGTACAATTTTCTACTGTTTTTGGTGGGAGGGCAAGTCCAATTCAGTTAGTCTGTTACATCTGGAAGTGGAAGTCAAAGACTGTGGTTTGATTGCTATTTTACTTTAGGCAAAATTGCTTTCTGATTTAAGTAAAATTCACATTAATCTACAAAAGACCTAACCTTCCCCTCCAAAGACCATAATACTCCCCTTTTGTCCTTGAATAGACTTTGAGGAAGAGCAAAGAGCAAATGGTCAAAGAAGCCCTAAGGTGGCTGTTTTGGCAAGATCTTCATGATAAAATGTTCTCTACCCTTTTCATTTAGCAACAGTACCCTGCCTAACCACTCTCCCTCACCTGCATCCTTGGTTTTGGATTCCCCATGTAGGACACTGTGCTCCTACTTATTTCAAAATGTCTCTCAACAGAATTTCCTGCCTAATTATCCATCTGTTCAGAGTCCAACTCCCCATTCAGGGACTATATAGATGGGCTACACTCCAGCAATAGTGGGGAGACTAGCTCAGGGTTTATTGCTTTTTACCAAGGTAACACCTGTTCTTTTCAACAAACGCCTTCTGGAGACAACAGTTCTGCCTTTGTTGTTTAACCCAAAAGAGAACATCTAATCAATCCAGATAGGAGATCAATCAATCCTCTTGGCCAGTCATTGGGGGTGAACATTTTAATTAGATGAGGGCTTAAAATAAGTCTCCAGGAAGGTAGTTAATAAAACTGGAGAACTTTTAATAACATTTAACCAAAATAAATCTCTCTCCTTCTGGTCTCTAGAAGAGCAATAAAAGGAAGCATTCAAAACAATTCCAACTTAGTTGACCTCTGAGGGATGATACAGTTATACCCAGCAAGTATTTACAGGTTGTTTTGTTTTGTTTTGTTTTACTATTTTAAGCAATTCATTAAATGGTATGTCTGGAGCTATTTATTTATTAATTCAGGAAATGTTTATTTCACTCTTACTATGTGTCATGCCCTGTGCTAGCCATTCCCTAGTGATGAATTGATACAGTTCCTGTCCCCAAAGAGCTCACAGTCTCTTGAAGGGAGCAAGACGTATAACTGGATCATTATAAAATGTGAACTCATTTGATAGAGACATGCTTAGAGAGCTATAGGAACACAGAAGAGGGATTAATTCTCCATGCCACAGGAAAAGCTTCCCTGAACAGATACTATTTCAGTAATAGATTGTGGGCAATATACCTGAGTTTCTCAGAATTGAGGCAGTTTTGAACTGTAAACAGTGTGAGAAATACAAGGAGCGGTAAATTAAACATTATAAAATGAAATGGCTATCTGTGGGTCCTGTGAGGAACTGCTGATTTAAGGCTGAGGATACCCTCATGCTCAATGCTCAGATCATTATCACAGAGAAAAAGAGAAGGCAAGAGAGCAGATTCAATGTAGTTAATTGGATGAGGGAGAAGCCAGAACTCTGTTAGAAGGCTGAGTAATGATAGCCAACAAAGGAGAAATATAATTGACTAACGAGCATACTCTTCATAGAGCAGTAATGCCTAACCTAAGGTCCATAAAAAAGCTTCAGATGTATTAGGGAAAATAAACCTCCCCATTCCTGAAATTGTCTTCCCATTTTTGGATGTGGGCACATATGCATTTTTCTGGGAAGAGTTTCCATAGTTTTGATCAGTTCGTCAAAGTGTCACATACACAGCCCCTAAATGTTAAGAACCACTGTTGTGTAGTAACTTATCATATAGTGGCAATGAGTTATTAAAGCCAAAAGACTCAAATTTGAGACTGGGGTCCTCCAAATACTAGCTGTATGACCTTGAACATGTCCCTTTATCCCTCTGTGCCTAAATCCATCATCTGCCCACATTGTGGAATTATTGTGAAGGTCAAAGTGTTTTACAAAATGTAAAGTGCTACACGGTTGTTATTTATAAAAATAACGACTTAAGTAAATGGAAATATAATTTATTAGAAGTTCCTCATTGTTCTTTCAAATATGGCAAATCCACTGGAGAGGTTAATATCTATTTGCATGCACGTGTGTGTGTGTATAAACTTTAAAAAATTTTTTCAGTGTGAAAGTTTTCAAACACACACGCAAAGAGAGAAAATGGTGTAAAGAACTCCCATGTAACCCTCACTAGTTTTCATAATGTGAGCATATAGCCAATCCTGTTCCACCTTTACCCCACCTCCTCTTTCTCTCACTGGATTACTTCAAAGCAAATCCAAAACATCACATTATTTATCTTTCTTAAAAAATAAGGACCCCTTTTTCAAATAAAATGAAATTATCATTTTTAACATAACAACAATACCATTATCACACCCAAATATTACAGTAAATCTTCGGTATCATCAGTGTTCAAATTTCCCTGCTTGTCTTCTTGAGGCAGGGTCCAAATGAGGTTCACACTGAGCCTTTTTTTGCTAGGGCTCCAGACATTCACTCGATCCCAACCTTTCCAGATCCTCCCAGCTAAGGCCCTAAATGCCCTTCCCCTGAAGCTCGTAACAGGCCAGAGATTACAGCAGCAGCTTCAGCCACCAGCAGGTAGATCCAGAAATTACTTTTGTTGCCATAGCCCTCATCAACTAGAGCTCAGCCTGATCTTCCTTTTGGCTGCTGCCTTGATTTCTCTGATGAGCTCCTGAATATTTGACTGTGGCTCTCATGACTATCTGCAGTGGTTTTAAAACCTGGCTACAAGTTCTTTGATGTTCCTCCCATTGAGAAGTGATGCCTGTGCCCCACTTGAATCTGGATGGGTTTGATTGCTTTGCTCAAGAGAATACAGCAGAAATGGTAACAGTGACTTATAAGGTTAGATCATAAAAGACCAGGGAGCATCTATCATTTTATTGGAGCAGTCCACTGTGCTGCAGGGAAGCCCAGACCACACAGAGAGGCCACAGGTAGGCATTTCAGTTGACAGTCCCAGCTGAGCCCAGTCTTCATGCCATCTCACCAGCCACCATACCTGTGGTTAAAGAAGTTTCCAGATGACTTCAGTCCATAACCGTCTGAGTTACTCCAGATGTTTGAGTTGTCCCAGTTGAGGCCCCAGTTGTTATAAAGCAGAGAAAAGCCATCCCCACTTAAGTTTTATTAGAGAGTGTGCTGTCTTAATCCTGACCTATGGAACCATTAGCATAATAAAATGGTTTATGTTTTATGCCACTAAATTTTGTGGTGGTTTGTTATACAACATTAATAATGACCTTAGTTCTTGCCATGCCTGTTTCCTTGGAGGGCTAAATCCCCCAAACTCCTGCCTCTGCACCACACTAAGCATCTGTGATTAGGGAGTCCAGCTACAGAGATGGACTGAGAGACCTTACCATTCATTATGCAGAATTTAATACAATCTTCATTTCTAATAAAGTGACTCACTCTAGCCGTAGGTTGTGTCTGTCCTCACTAAGCTCAGAGGGTCTTGATTTTATTTCTCTGGAGAATAAACCACCAGATGCCTGGCCTTATGGAAGAGGGCAAAAGAGTTCAAATACCCTAAATTTCAGTAAGTCCTCTTCATTCAGCCCATCCTCACCCCTGCCTCCAGTTAGTATTTCCTGGGTCATGCGAAGTAAACTGGCTGCTTTGTTGTTGGCACTCCCTCTGCAGGCATTTATATTTCAGCTATTTTTACTCTGCTGAGTTGAAACCACCCATCCATTAACTTTCTCTCTTTGAAAATATTTGTTGGCATCTCACATCTGCTGGGATCTCTTACCTTCTTTTCTCTATCCTTGTATATTTGTACCTTGTTTTATTTATTTTAGGCTTCTGGCATCTGGAAACAGGATGACGAAAGTGGCTAGAGGACCAGTCTTGTTTTCTGTATGTGGACTTTCACTCAGTCCTTGCTTCCTTGCCTGCCTCTCATCCTAGCTGCACACAATGCCTGCTATTGCTGAGTTAAAGCTTTGTTTGCTTTTGTAGGGGTGAGGGGAAACTTGCCTTTTCCCTTGAAAGTTCACTGAAAGATCAACTCACAATTAAGGCAGATTAATAAGAGAAAGGTTTATTTACCGTGCGCATGGGGAGAATCACAGAGTGATTACTCAATATCCCAATGAAGTTCAGATATTTTTATACTTGACTTTTTGGAGGGGAGGGGAAGTGAGGAGTATAGGTAATTCTGTTTAGGGGTGACAAATGGTGCTAGGGAGAAAAAATGGATGGGGGAAACAGATTGACTTGTAAATGATTCTTTTTGCAAATTAAATTAATCTGAGGCACAGGTATTACATTTAAATGCTTTGGGCCAGGTCTGGTTGCATCCTTGATCATTTTTTCCTGCAATATACTGAAGTAATACAAAGAGGAAGAGAAGTCAATTTCCCCTGTGATCTTTTCATCTGGCCAGTCTGGTTTATGCAGATAGAGGGAAAGCCCCTCCCAATGCTTTTTGATCTCAAATGGCCTTGAATTCAAAATATTCTTTATACCAAGGAGTCATATTTTGGGGTGAAATTTCCTGGGCTCCTTCAGTTTGTTGCAGACTTGCAAACAAACTTCTTGGTTTCAGCCCTATGCCTCATTCCTACCTTCCATGGTACCTGATAGCTCCAAGTTCTGAGCTTTGCAAGGTGTCCGTGGGGGTGGATCAACCTGCTGCTGGTCAGTTTTCCTTTTTGCAGACTCCTCATGTTGTTATCCCCTCTACTCTGCTAAGTCATTTATCGCTCACCTGCATCTGCTGATATTCCCATTTTCTTCCTGGGTCTATTCCTTTTAAGTTTCTTTAGTTTTTGTGAGGTCTTGAAAGGAAGAGGATATGAACTTATGTGGTCAATACACCAAATTTAACAAAAATGGCCAATGTTTACTTATAAAGTCACCAATGAACAATAAAGTTTTACTTAGATAAAAATCAGGGTTGATGTAATAGAAATCATCAATAGCAGTTGCTGTATTATATCACCCTCAGTCTCTAATTTACTTATTTTTATTGGATTGGAGAGTGTAAAGAAACTTCTAATTCTTAGAGAAAAATTGTTGCAAACCATAATGTTTTCAAAAGATTGCCTAGCAGTCTCATGATACTCTTCATTATAATTGATCCAAAAGCTTGAAAGAGGAACCGTAAGAAATCTTTTTTATTCAAAGTTGACTCACAAACAATATCTAACACTGTTCACACTTTGCCTTTGGTAAGTATTCAGTTTGGAGTGAGTTGATGGGACAATTTCTTCAGCAGTACATAATTGGGATCATAATAAGACACCCAGCAATGTCTTTTAAATCCTTGGGAAGACTTCTGTTCAAGACAGTAAATGGAGAACACATGTTCCTCCTTTCTTCCTGAAGACTCATTGAAATGACAATAAGTAAAAAGGGGGGGAAAGTCCTCTAAGAGCTGAGAATGGGAGGGGGACATGAACATATGAAAGTCATTGGTAAATTTCCATAAGGCAGAAACTAGATGATATGACATTTGTGGATGTGCAAGAACAGAGGGAGCTCTACCACTGAGCAGGTCCCGGAGAGACTGAGCCAGAGGGGTGGTCAGCCTGACACTGGTACCCACCGAAGTCAGGAGCTGATAATTACCATCACTTTTTATTGAGCGGTTATTCCATGCCAAATACTTACTAGGTGTTGTCCCATTTCATCCTCACAGCAACCTCATAAAACTGAATCTATTTCCAATTCATAACTGAGGAAACTGAGGCACAAAGAAGTCGAGTAGTATGCCCAGGGTTTCACAGCTAAGGCATGAAGCTATGTGTGGAACTCAAGCAATCTAAATCCAGAATCTCATAATTGCTTTGCCATATTGAGGCTGTTTTCAAATGGTTATATTTATTTTGTTTTGCATGTAGATTTCAAACTTTAAGGTTCACTTTTATCCTTGACATTTTATCTGCATTTTTAAGCTGGAAAATACTGAAAGACTAAATTGTAAAATTGAGTTTGTTCAGCTTACTAAAAGGCAGACAGCACCACAAACTCACAAATGCTAAAACTCTCTGTAATATAATTGAATCACAACATGTTACTCATTTATGTATTTCTTAAAACTGGCTATTTCTCTATGAAAATGCTACACACCCATGGGACACTTCTGAATGTGCCTACCGTTTAATTGAGTACAGCATTCGTGAGGTGCTGTGATGTATTTGCTAATACAACTTTATGAGGAGACACATGCTCCCATCTGAATTCACAAAACACTGGGGTAGAGCTACAAACCTCATATATAACACATTTGTTTTTTTTTTAAAGTACAAATATAAAAGCTATCAGAAAAATTTTATTCCAAAATTTGCTCAAAATCCAGTTAAACTAAGTATCACAAGTCAGCACATAACTTGTGATCCCCATAGTAGACATCTCAGAGATGTCTCAGCGCCAGTTCACAGGCATCCCTTTTCCCATGGGCATAGGATCCTGGCAGCCATGTTTATACTGCATGATTCAGTGCCCTTGCCCGCAGTTAATTGGATCTGCAGTTAATATTTGACTCAATTAGCCAATTGGATTCCCTCTCCTAACCTTTTGGAATTGGGACTGAAAGTTGAATCAGTCTCTGAAGATTTATGGACTCAGGGGGTGTGTTGTGGCCGTATTTTGGCCACAAGGCTTGAGGAACATAGAAAGCAAGTCTTTAGGGAAAAGAATGAAGAAACACACAAAGATGAGAAATAGAGAGTCCTACTGTCTTTTGGTACCTGGTTTCAATCCCTTCCTGAGACCTGGGTGCATTCTAGCTCTTGGTCTATGAAAAAGTCTTGAGTCCTTCAAATAAAATACTCCATTTTTGCTTTAGCTACTTAGGGTTGGTTTCTATTACTTGAAATCATAATCTTAATTTATAGAACCATAAGAATCATAATCTTAATTTATGTGTTAAAATTTGTTTAAAGTATGTGAAGCTGTTTCTTTCTTCTTATTCGTTTTTGAAGTGTTCAAAATATTTCAAATGAATTACCATATTTGCAGACTCTTGCAGCTTCTGTGGCGCACAGCATGAAAACTTCTCGTCAAAAGCTGCTGAAGAATCTGCAAAAGGAATGAAGAGTTTGACCACTTTGAATTATAAATATCTCCCTGTTGGCAAGGTGTAAAAACCAAGCTTCCACTTGTTCAGATTAGCAAGACATTTTGTCTTCTGGAGATGTTTTCTTGTATCTGTTGTTGCTTTGGGTTGAATGAAACTCAAACAGGAGCCCTGAGACTCGGAGGCTCTCCCTGCTGCCCCAGAGGCTGTAGCCTCTGGACTTGTTGCTGATTCTCCTGCCTCTGCCATGAGAAAGCAGTTACTTGTTTTCATCGGTTTCTCCTTACCTGTTGTCCTTGCTGTTTTGCAGCTCATTCCTACTTCTTGGGCTTCTTCAGGCCTCCCCATTCCCCAGAGACCATGCCCAACTTACTCAGAGCCCTAGAGAGAAGACAAAGCCCTTCCTGCTCCTAGACCTTGGTCCACCACTCATCCCCTGGTGAATGATAGTAGGAACATCCTTTTTCTACAGGGGAAATCCTCTCCCCTCTATAAGGTTTCATAGGATCCTATGGCCTCAACAAAATAATCACAAAATAATTTGGCTCATGGTAGATTTTCCCCAATTTGTATTTTTCAGTTGTATCCATGATCATCTTTTCATCTTTATTGAGTTGGATCTACTGGCTAAGTGATTGGGATATTAAAAAATGCAAATAAAGCACTTTCATTGGTCTCTGATGGCCAGGAAATTCAAGCTACTTGTTAGCATAGCAAAATTAAAAAAAAAAAAAGCAAATGTAAGAAAGAAAAATTAACAAAACAAAACAAAAAGTACTAGGGAGAAAAAACAAGAATAGGAAGAAAACCGAAAGAGCAAAAAGGAACAGAGAGTAGGAAATACTGAAGACTAAAGGAAGCAGAACGGGTGGTAGAGATCTGAGGTGGGACTGACTTTGACACTGACACTGGGTCAGAAGCAGCAGAAGGGTAGGAGTGATTGGAAGAAGGAAAGAATCTGATACATGAAGATCACCAAAAGGATTCTGTGGCATGAGGGCAGCCCTCTTAGATATCTCTGTACCTTACTGAGAACTTAGGGTCTAGGAGGACATTCACTGAAAGGACATGCAACCTGTTAACCTCAGCAGCTCCAACAAGCTTGGCAGAATTCAGATGGTGCCATGTTTAATGTACCCTAGGGGCTCAGCTTAGTTTCAGCTGCCAAGAAAGCATTTGCTGCATGGTCTCTAATAATAACAATATTTGATGGTAATTTATGATATATAAGGAATTTTTATAATCATGATCTTATTGGATCCTCACAGCCCTGAGGGTTGTTACAGCAGTATTATTATGACATGTTAAAAGTGAGAAAACAAAATGAAAAAAAAAAAAAGGTATTTTCAAGGTCTCCTGATGCCACAACTCACATTTATTTCTCTCCATCACAACAGACTTTGATTCAGTGATTAATTTAGTGGAAGCTGAGCTCTGGAAATCAGGCAACTGCATGGATATTCCTTCTCTTTATTTGAAAGAGGCAAATAATTAAAAAGGAAGTGGATATCAAGGAGTTTTTGATAGCCACTAAATAGGATAGTTCCAGTGTCCTATCCTATTTAGTCCTACATTTGTCTTTGTAGCAAATAATAATAGCCCATTTACTGAGCACTTACCCAGGCAATGGGATTAGCATTTTGCATGCCTTATTTGGGATTTACATCCATTTTAGCAATGAGGAAACTGAAGCTCAGAGAGGTTAAGTAACTTGTCCAGTGTTACACAGCCAGACAGTGGCCAAGTCAGAGATTGAACCAGGCTCTAACCTGAAGCCTCAGTTCTTAGCCATCATGCCTTGTGGCCTCTTATACAGCACTGTCCTAAGTCTGATGCCAGGTGTTTGTTCTCGAGTTAAGGAAAAGTTAAATTCTTTCCAGCAATCATCACTTTAGAGTACCGGGAAGTGTTGTTATTTATTTGCGGGGGTGGAATTTTTCATCAAAAACTGGTTTAAATTCTTTGAATTTTATTAAACTTTAGTGATCAGGAGAAATTACTTTCCTGTATTACTCTTTTCCCTGAAATTCAGGATGTTTGATTTGTTATTCTTTTATTTTGTATATCCTTGCTAAAGTTTATCTTCATTATTATTATTATTATACAATTATCTTTATTTACACAAGGCAGAGGGTTTTTTCTAAAAATAAAAAGCTCTTGAGCAGTAGTTCATCTTCAAAAATACCCATATAATTTTTATATGTGTATAATGTGATTATATTCATGCTAGATTCTTATAGCATGGTCCTTGTCTGTCTTTGTTTTCGCCTTGCCTTTCTCTCCAGCTACTCCACATCACTTGCCGCTTCTCTTTTCCTGTAGTTGATGTTTCAATGGTGTTTCCTTTTCCTTGTTTTTACTGGTTTGATCAAGCTGCTTTCAGTCCAGTTTTTCCCGATATTAGAAAGCTCTAGCCCCTTTTCATTTCATGAATGGCTACCTGCCCTTTCTTGTCCCCAGGATCACACTCATGTTTTCCTATTTTATTTGAAGAAATGGTACCATCTATTTCTCCCACCCCAGGGTCCTAGTTTTCCAATTTCTACTCATCCCTGTAAGTTCAACCCTTTAAAATATGCTCATTTTTCCTGCTGCCCACCTCGCCCACCATGAAACTTTGGAGATGGAATTATTTAATCCTATTTCCTATCTCTAACTCATAGATTTTGCCAAGATAGTTCAAAACCTTTGATATGTTCCTTCTTTTTCAAGACTCCATATTGCCACTTACTGATCTTAAAAAATCCCAGTCTAATATTATTTGTTTAGATTTAAGGATATGTATGTCTTACAAGCTTCATTGCTCACCACTCTTTGCTCTCTATTACGTCTCCATGTTGAAGTTTTCTTTTCTAGTTCTCTTGCCTAGCGTCCTTTACTAGTTGTCCTCATATGGACAACATGGATGATATTTTCTCCGATTATATCCATATCCAAAATTCAAGTTCTTTCATCTTGACAGGAGAATGATACTTGGCTGGTGTAGGATTCTTAGGTGGCAGGTCTTTTTCTCTAAGTAGCTTGCAGGATGGTACTTCACTGTCTCTTCTAGTGTTACAGATGAGAAATCTGATTCCTTTTCCTTTGTGGGAAACCTATCTTTTCTGTCTGGAAGCTTATAAGATTTTTATCATCATCTTTGGAATACAGGAATTTTACCACAATATATCTTTTTAAAAAAAATCAATCCTACTATAAACTCATTCATTCCTTCTGTAATAATATGCAAACAATCCTTTCATCAGCTCTGGGACATTTTCTACTATAATTAACGTCTCTACTCCTTCCGTTCCTTTTTAATATTTCTCCTAGAACCACTTTAAAAATTATTACTACTTTGCATGTCAGGACTCCTGGGTCTATCTTGCAAAAAAATTATCTTTTCTTGCCATGTCTACTTTCCATTTGGGTTATATCTCATTATTCTTCCAGGCCACTAATTCAATCTCAGCAATGACTATCCTCTCCCTTTACTGAAATGTTTGGTGGGGAAATCGTCTTTTTTAGGTCAAGAAAGTCTCTTTTTCCCCATATGCCTATATTTCTTCAACTGTTTCCTGTTCAAATGTTCATGTCTCTCCATCAGCATCTTTAGTTCATCGTGTCTCTATTGTTTGTTCTGGCTGATCTTTTTCTGTCTAAATGCCAGGCCCCATTAAATGTCTGCATGTTCTTTGTTAGCTCACTGGGGCTCACTTTTGGTTGTTGGATACCCTCGGTCATGGCTGCCTCAAGAGTTTTTCTCACAATCTACTGCTTTAAGATTCGTGTCCCTGAGGTGTGGGGTGTGGGAGGGGAAATGGAAGAAGTTAGAAGTGAAAAGATGTTTAAGAGACGTAAGAAATGCAGTATATAGCTCTTATATATATCTTAATTTTAACAAACTAAAAAATAATCTCAGAAAAATTTTGAATGCTAATTGATAATATTAAAAAACATAACTTTTAAATGAAAAATGAAATTAACGCTATGTTTTTAGAAAGAATTCTTTTTGCCTAGAGGCATACACTAAAACATTTATGAATAAAATTATATGATGATTAGGATTTGCTTGAAGATAATTGGGGGAAGTTGGGTGTTGGTACAGATGAAATAAGATTGGCCTTGAACTTGAGTAGGACGGCTGTCTTCTTTTCCTCTCCGTGTAGTCTCAGACTTGTCCTCTCCATGTGATCCTTCCACGTGGTCTTTTTAGCAGCATAGCTGGGCTTCTTCTATGAAGGTCTCCCAAGAGCACAAAATTGGAAGCTGCCAGACCTTCCTAAGGCTTAGGCCCAGAACTGGCACAGCATCACTTTCTTTGCATTATATTGGTTAAAGGGAGACACAGGACCATCCCAGATTCAATGCAAGAGGGAACTACACAATGGTGAGAATACTGGAAGGCACAATTCATGGGGCCAATTTTTGGAGACTGCTACCATACCTGTGTATGAATTAACACTTTAAAGTTTTAATGCTGAGATGTCTTCTCTTTCCCAACTGAGGACTGCTGTACACCAGCTGTTTGTGGTGAGGAAAGAAGTCACGATCCTTCCCTTCCCCCACTTGGCATTTGTGTTCCTCTAGCTTGCCAGTATTTCTGGCCCTGCTGGTCCCAAAGCAAGAAGAGGCCAGAGCAGTAACAGGAGTGGGAGCTGTTACTTTAATGGTGTTATTATAAGATGGCTTCACTCTCTGGAATTGGCAAATATTCAGAGTTGATTCCTTTTCTTGTGATGGGACAGGTGGCTGTGGCAGAGTTAGTGCTTTTATGTGTTCTTTTGAGATCTCCCTCCAAGTTACTGGGACCTTTTTATTGTACTTTCTCTAACATGGGCTATCCACTTTCCTATCACTCATTTCTCCCCTAAAAGCTCAGGTTTTCTTTTAACTATCTAACAAAGACTTTCTGCTGGAACCCCTCACTTCTCACCTCCCACCTGCCCAAAGCCATGCTCTTGGGCAAAATTTAGAACAACTCCAAACCAGCTATGTCACATTCCCTGCAATTGGAAACCCTACTCACACATCCTCGACCCAATAACCTCTGAGAATGGAAGTTGATCTTGATGCAGTGGCATTCCCTTTTTTGGTACCATCAGAGAAGCTAGCCAGCCATATCTGCCAGATTTTAGATTTTCCAGGAGCAGTCGGACACTAGTCTATGTTGTCCCCCTTGGTGGCAGGGAACTTATCAAGCTCTTCAAGTGAATTCATTGAAGATATTCACTTTTGAAGGGGGAAAACACCCCAAACTTACCTTCTTGGGTGGAGAAGAAGGGCTCACAGCTTGGCTGTCTCCAAATAAATCTTATCCTAGGTACCACTCCCAACCTTTATAGACCCCCAGTGTTGGTGAGGAGTTAAGAATTGTGTCCTGGGTTTTCAGTTACCTGCTTTTTGCAAGTCTCCATGGGTGGTCCATATCACTTTGGTATCTAATATCTATTGTCTGTTGGTGTCTCAATCAGGGCTTTCAATCTCACATCCTGTGATAAGCGATCTGCATGCACACGCTGAATTCACAGCCCTATTTCTGATTCCAATGTTTGTTTTGGACACCTTTGCAAATGCTCCCAAAGTTTTCTTACTCTATTACTTTAAGATAGGAGGATTGAGAACCCAGCTATTTTGAGAACACAGAAAATGTGCACTTTATGTTTTAAAAATTATTTATATCACAAAATCCTATTTCTTTACCCCAAGGAAAAACTAAATACTGCCAAATGCACTTTCCTCCCACCACTCTATACAGCTATGCAGATATTTATAGTTTAAGAAACAGGCCACTTCACTGACATAGATGGTCAGAAATTGTGGGCTCATCTTGGTAATCAATGGAGCAGGCAGCTGATGACATCAGAAGCCTGCATTGTGGCTTCTGTTTGCTCAGAGCTGCTATGTTGGAGGGAATTACAAGGTGAGGTAAAGAAAATATTCTATTAAATGCCTTTCATTCCTTTTGAGAGGTATTCGGAAATGATTCTAAAAGAAGTATCTGACTTCCTGCAGCCATGTTTAAACCTTCACTTGTTATTAATAAAATGTATACTGCAAAAAGAACTTAAGACAATTTGAAATGATGTAAAGTAATAACAATAGATTTGATTATACACACACACACATACGTATATTTACTAGTGATTAGTTTTGATTATTAGTTTGACTATAAAAGCACCCAGCTGAAGGATGGTCATGCCATGACCCCAGACTAAGTCAGACTTGGATAGAGTCATTTTCATGTAAAAAAGTGGGATGCAGTCATCATGCTGGCTTTTGGTGTTCGATTTCTACCTAAACTCCACTTTTCCCAATGCCCCACCTTCCTTTTAGCTACTGTCCAGATTTCACAGGTTACCTTTTCCTTATACCAGTTCCACCCCATCATTAATTTCATTTTCACTCATTACTTTTCAGGAATCTTCTAAACTATACAATTTTTCTAGCTGCATTGATAATTAAGAATATAAAAAGAAGGATTCACAACAGAAGCTGAGTGGCCCAGCCCATATAAGTTCCTGTTGTCCTAGTAGACAGTGTCCCATTAATAATGAATAAGAGAGGTCTAATAATCCTCTCAAAGAAAAATCCATGACACATGAAGTGTGCAAAAATGAGGAAAATCTACAAAGAAATGATCATTTAGGAGCCATTTAATACATGCAATAGCTTGATTCAAAGCATACCATTTCCCCAGTGGTTACTGTGAGCCTCAGGCTATCATTCATGGCTGCACAGGCTGTACGTTGTACAACTCCAGAGCTCCAGGAGTGTACTGGTAATGAAAAGTTCAAAAACGCAGTGTCTGTGTCACCTCTCTCTAGTAGACAATGACTTAGTTGGAGATAGGAGGCTTCAGACTCAGGACTGCTGATTCCCCAACCCACTATGTTGCCCTTGAGTGTACTAGGTGCAGAAGCTGCCTCACAGATAGATGAAGGAGGGACTAAATAAATGCACCTAGAGCATCAGTAGGACTGGCTTTAGAGGGAAAGAAATGTGCACAAAAATCCAATGCAAAAATCTTTTAAGCAACTTTTTAAAATAGTACTTCTGAGTTCAAAAACAACCCATACAAAGACAAAATTATATTTTAAAACTTACTTTATTGAGCTTATTTTAACACATTGACTGCCACACTAGAAAAAAAATTATTTTTCCTTGGGACCATGGTGTTTTATTACGAAAACAGAATAAAAACTTCAAAAACAAAATGATCCTTTCTAATTTAATGAAAAATTTGTTATTTTTTATTGTTTTCTGTGTGTGAGCTATATGCAACTTGAAAAATAGTTCTTGTGGCTCCCAAGGTGAAGAGATGTTTGAGTTACATATGCTTCACGAGGCCCTGGGCTCAAAACTAGTGTGAGTTAAATACAACTCACATGGCAGTTAATGTGTCAAAAATGTACACTGGAATTGTGAAAAACCAATTGCATCTGAAAATGGGTTACCACATATAACAGAACATTCTCTTACCAAACAGTAACTATGAGTATGCTTGTTCTAATTACAGTGACTGCTCCAGCTATGCAGCGAATGAAAATACTGTATAGTATTATTTAGTAGTGAAGCGCTCCCCCTAGTGTACATACATAGGAATTTTAACAAAAAAGGTAAAATCTTCTAAAATAAATTTCATTTCCTCTTAGCATTTACAGAACGAAAGAAGAAAAGAGGTGTGGAATAGCTGCTTCACTGATGGGCCATATATGCTGTAGTGTGGTATAAAGACTTGCCTTAAAGTCAAGGGCTTTTCGGCCATTGTAAGGGTTGAACGATGTAAGACAATTTTAGGGTTTTGAGTAGAGCAGGTGGAATGGTCTGAATGTGTGCCCCTGAACTTTATATGTTGTATCCTAATTACCAAAATGATGGTATTAGAAAGTGGGGCTTTGGGTAGTTGATTAGGTCATGAGGGATCTTCCCTCATGAATGGGATTAGTTCTCTTATAAAAGAGGCCCCAGAGAGCTGCCTTGCCCTTTCCACCACATAAGGATACAACGAGAAGGTGCTGTTTATGAGGAATGGGTCTTCGCCACATATGGAATCTGCCAGTGCCTTGACATTGGACTTCCCAGCCTCTGGAACTGCAAGAATAAATTTCTGTTGTTTATAAGCACCTAATCTAAGGTGTTTTGTTATAGCAGCCCTGATAAACTAAGACAGCAGAGCTTCTCAACCTCTGCTGAGATTATTGGTATTTTGGGTTAAACAATCCTTTATTACATAGGGCTGTTCTGTGCATTGTGGTATGTTTAGCAGCATTCCTGGCCTCTACTCATTGGATGCCAGTAGCAACCCCTCCCCAAGCCCACCAGTAGTGATAATCAAAAATGTCTCTAGACATTACCAAATGTCCCAGGGAAGCAAAATCACCTTCAGTTGAGAACCACTGGAGTAGAATAATAACATGATATGACATCTTTTAATAGGAGCACCCTCTTCTCTGTTGAGACTAGACATCAGGCAACACAGATACCAGTTAGGAGTAGAGATGGTGAAAAGTGGTCAAATCCTGGATATATTTTGAAGTAAAGGACAGCCATGTAGTGAGAGAAAAAGAAGAGGCAAAAATAACATCAAGAATTTTGGCCTGAACAGCTACAATTGAGTTGTCATTAACTGAGATGGGAAGACAGCGAGAGGGGCTGGCTTGGCAGTTGTTTGGACTGGGGCATGCAGATCAGGAGCACACAATTTTGTACATGTTAAATTTGAGAGTCTTTGTTAGACACCCAAGTGGAGATGTAAAGTTGTGTTGAGTATTAAGTCTGGAAATGAGCAGAGATGTCTAAGCTGTTTCCTATAAATTTGGGAGTCCTTAGACTTGTAGATAATGTATAATGAGATTACATAGGAAGTGAATATAGGTTTAAAATAAAAAAAGAGATACAAAGACTGAGCCTTGAGCAACTCTAACCATTCCATGAAAGGGATGTGAGAAGGAACCAACAAAATAAACTGAGTAGCAGAAAGGTAGGAAAAAAAGCAGGGAATTGTGGTGTTCTGAAAGTCATGAACCTTTGCACATAGTTTTTCTCTTTACATGAAATGGCTTCATCTTAGTAACTCCCTCCCTAATGTGAACATTTGTAAATATCTGTAATTTATTGTACTTTCTGTAATAATTTATTTACCTGGCTGTCTCTTCTAGATTGTGAGCTCCTGGGAATAAGATCTGTCTTTGCATCTTTGTAGCGACTAGCACATAGTACATAATACATGTTCAATTGATATTGAAACTTAATAGGAAATTCGCCCCTCTGAAATGAAAATGTCTATACAATAAGATACTATTCATTGAGAATCTCAATTCAAAATTAGTGAAAGCTCAGATATAATTCAAATAATTGTGATGTTTAAATTATGCAGCATTATGAAGGACTTAGCCACCAGCACCTGCCCTGCTGTATCCTACTATGAAAGTGATACTGATCCTTGCCCTGACTTCAACCAGTGTCTCAGTTTTTATTTTATATATTGGGACTCCCGATAAGATTTTATTTTACAAAAGAAAATTGGTTCCACAACTGAAAACTATGAAGCCATTAGTCAACCCTAATATTCTACTGTCACCAGCTGTATCAAGAGACATGCTTGAAAGCTAAAAAGGCAGTTAGCCTTCATTTTACCTTTATAGACTTTTAATTGATTAAGTCAGCAGTCCCCAACCTTTTTGGCACCAGGGACCAGTTTCATGGAAGACAATTTTTCCACGGACTGGAGGGGAGAGGAATGGTTTTGGGATGATTCAAGTGCATTACATTTATTGTGCAGTCAAACCTCTCTACTAATGATAATCTATATTTGCAGCCACTCCCCAATGCTAGCATCACCGCCTCAGCTCCACCTCAGATCATCAGGCATTAGATTCTTGTAAGGAGCATGCAACCTAGATCCCTTGCATGCACAGTTCACAGTAGGGTTTGTGCTCCTATGAGAATCTAATGCTGCTGCTGATCTGACAGGAGGCAGGGCTTATGCAGTAATGCCAGCAATGGGGAGCGACTGTAAATACAGATGAAACTTTGCTCGCTGGCCCACTGCTCACCACCTACTGTGTGGCCCGTTTCCTAACAGGCCACGGACCACTACCAATCTGTGGCCCAGGGGTTGGGGACCACAGAATTAAGTAAGTACCTAATCATATTGTAACTCTACTGTGTCAGAGATTATGTAAAGTGCTTTGCATACTAATACTTTACTTAATGCTCATTAATAACTATATAATTACACAGATAAGGAAACTGAAACTCAGAGATACTAAGAAGTATACCCCCAAGACATCTAGCTAGCAAATAACAGAACTGGATTTGAAACCAGATTTCACTCCAAAAATAGTGGTCTTAAATACTAGGCTCTACTGCCTCATATGTATGGCTACAAAATGACAATAGATTTTTTTTTTTGAATGTAGGGATTACTTTTGTTATGTAGGGAGAGGGAGAAAGGATGAAAACAGGAGCCAAAATTACAACATGCCATGACCACAGCCACGACTCACAGATAATGCTGGAAGAAAACATACAAAACAGAAACATGAATGTCCCCAGGTGGTAGAATTATGAGTTGTCTTATTTATACTTTTTTGTACTGTCCATATTTTCAGTGAGCATATATTGTTTAAGGTAAGCATAATTTGGCAGGGGTGATGGCCATGGTGTTACTTTTTATTATGAAAAAACTTAAACTTACACAAAAGTTGAGTATAGTATAATGAACCACCATATATACATCAGCCACTTCCAAAAATTCACAACTCACAGCCAATCCTATTTCATTTATATTCCCATCCATCTCCCTCCCTACATTATTTTGAAGCAAATACCAAACATACCATTTGATTGCAAATATTTTAGTAGTATCTCCAGAAGGACTCTTTAAAAAAACAAACATAGCTGCAATACCATTATCATATTTGAAAAGTTAACAATAATTCCTGACTATCATTACATAACCAATGTTCAAATTTCCAACTGTCTCATAAATGCTAATATTTTTAAAAGTTTTTTTGATTCAAGATCCAAATCAGGACCACACATTGTGATTGGTTGATATCGCCTAAGTACCTCTTATGCTACAGTTTCTTTTTCCCCCCTTGCAACTTATTGAAGAAACAATTGTGCTAATCACATCCTTTTGGTGTCATTCAACATGATCTTCTTGTCCTATTTCCTGTTAATTGGTAGATGCTTGATCAGATTTAGGTTTTGATTCTTTTTGGCAAAATGACTTTACAGATAGTGCAGTGTATTCCACCATCAGAAAGCATTTGATATAACAAACTGTCTCTTCGTGTACATTTGGTATCTGATGATCAATACTTACCTCCATTAGAAGTTGCAAAATGGTGATACTGTAATTCCATTCTTCCTTTTTCATTAAGTGGAATGCTTTTCTAAAGAGAAACTACCCCTCATCTACTACTTATCCACCCAGTGGTACAGTTTGTATAGGAAATGCAGGAAATACTGAAATACTGGTTCTCAAATTGTGGGCCCTGGGCCAGAAGCATCAGCATTACCTAAGAACTTACAAATGCAAATTCTTGGGCTCCATCCCAGACCTACTGGATCAGAAACTGAGGATGAGGTCCAGTAACATGTGCTTAACAAGCCTGCCAGGTAACTCTGATGCATACCAAATTCAGAGAAACCAATGACAATACCTTTCCCACAATCCTTAGAATGTTCCTGCTAAAAGCTATTAGCTTTTCATTGCACCTTATAATACCATAGTTAGGTTCTAGAATTTTTTCCCATGTATAGTTTTCCCAATCAGTCTATAAATTAAAGAATCATGTCTTCAACTTTTATCCTATCAAACAACCTAGCATGGTACTAATCATGTTCCAAAGTTTTCAGAAACTTAACCATACATAGCTTGATTTTACTGTTGCTTTGAAATAGCTCAAATAAAAAATTATATCCTTATTATCTTTCCAGGAAAATAACTTGCACTTAAGTGGTCTAAATGAACAGACAGAAAAATAGTTTCTAATGTTTGGCCTGAACCATTTCTCTCACATCTGTTATTTTGGGATTTCACACTGGGAAAAAGCGAGAAAATGTAGAAGCTTATGGTAGGCTCAATAATGGTCCCCCAAGATGTCCATGCCTTAATCCTCAGAACCTGTGAATACATTACCTTATATGACAATAAGGACTAGGCAGATGTGACTATAAAGAACTGAGACGGGAAGATTATCCTGTTCATCCAGGTGGAGGCAATTTCCTCCTCATAAGAGAGAACAGCGGTAGATACTATAACCAAAGAGAGAAGGCCATATGATGACAGCAGCAGAGAGAGATTTTAAGATGCTACACTTTTGACTTTGAAAATGGAGGGCCAATGAGCTCCCAGAATGTAAGGAATGCAGCAGCTCTAGAAGCTGGAAAAAGCAAGAAAACAGATTCTCCCCTAGAGCCTCCAGAAGGTACGAACCCTGCCAACACCTTGACTCCAGCCCAATGAATCTGATTTTGGACTTCTGGCCTCCAGAACTGTAAGATAATTAATTTTGTTGTTTTAAGCCGCTCAATTTGTGGGAATTTACAGCAGCAATAGGAAACTAATACAAAGCCTTTGACAAGTTTTATTGTGAAATATTGGATTTAGAAAAAAGTACAAAATGTCAACAGTCAGATGTGTACAAGTACAGTATTTCAATAGTCTATACATGTGAACACCTTAACAGGTTCACTGCAGAATGCATATTTAGACCAATATAATCTAAAAAGGACTGCAATATTCACAGGCTATTAATACATAAATAACTTGGAGCCAAAATGACCCTCACTGGTAAATGCTAATTAATAGTGGAAAACAGGCTAAGAGCACAATACAGCACAACATAGTATCTCCTTACAGATCCACATTTAAAGAATACCAGCTCATTATGTCAATACACTAGAGATCCAGGATTGGGACTCAATTACTAGTTTATACAACCGCAAAAAATTTAAGTTATAAAATAAGATCATGAAGTAAAGAGAAGGTATTTAATTATGACTAAATACTGTGAAGCCACTAAAAGGTTTTAGCCTTGGAATTTACAAAGCTTCATTATTTAGACTGTTAATGTTAGCTAACATTAAAATTGAAAATTATTTAATTATTTAATTTTCAATTTTAATGTTAGCTAAAGGGGAGGGCAACTTTCTTTTGTAGAATCTCCAACAAGGTATAAGAACTATTCACAGTAAAACCATAATGACCACTGTGGATTGACAAATGGCTATGAAACAAGAATATAAAACATTACAAATTTTAAAGAAAGGTAATGACTATCTTATGAATTTAGCAAATCCTGCAAACATTAAAATCCATGTTAAGGCATTATCTATCATGGTTGAGAGTACTAAGTTTAAGATTATTACATGAAGATCTCAAAAATAAACTGGTTTAATTTTTCCAAGATTCTGACTGAATCTTTTACTGTCACTTGAAAATTACCCCGTATTATGCTTCCAAATTGGACAAAGAATTATTTGGTATCACTTTATAATGAACAACTATAGGAATAGTCTACAGAAACACACGTCATGTTAAAAAGAATTGTTATAATCATGTGTTCTTAAGAAAGCCAATCTTTGATATGACATAATCAATGCCTGTCTAAAAACAAAACCTTCAAAACTGCTACATTTAATAACAGTTTACTTGAAACAAATTATCTTTGCCCATAAGTTCTAAGAGAAGAAACTCTTTAACTACACAGTGTATCTAGCAATGTCTGAGGCTTTAAAATTGTACTCAAATATGAACTGATATTAAGTAGATCAATTCCATAAGGCTGAAAACCACTGGATCACAATCTAATTAGTCATTAACTTCACATAACCTGTTCCACCCTACCTTAACCTTTTATAGACAATTTTAAAGACCTTGAAACAATTTACTTATAAATAGTGCCTGAATCTTATAGATTCCAATTTATTCAAAGATAATCACAGACTGGATTAAAAAGTTATTTAATTTTTTTCCAGATTTGCCTTAAATTTACAAATTAAGTATGGTATACATAAATATTAACTTAGATAACCACACATAATAGGGAAAGCAGATATATCGACCGTTGGAGAAACATTATAAATTTTAAAGAATTTTTATAAAAAAAAAAGTAAAACACGTAACTTATGAAATATGAATATGAAGCCATATGACATAAAAAATAAAATTACTCTATTGGAAGTGATTTAAAGTTAAATCTTTGGGGAAGTATTTTGACATAATTAAATGAATTCAATGACCAACAGCTTCCCTTATCACACAGTAACAAACCACAAAATCTTCTAAAGTCTATATGCATTTTCAGTTAGTTCTTAATGTAACCTCAAACATTTTACTAGCAACTTTGATTTCCTTTTGAAATAGGCTTCTGTACATATTCATTTATATACAAACATTTATTAAACATGATTTTAAAACAAACTGTATGTACAAAAGATCAGCATTCCTATAAATAAAAACATTAGCTGGCAAAAAGGCACTTGTAAGTAAAAATCTACAGTAGTTTTTACAAAACAAACACATTTTACCTTGGATACTGTACAATAAACATTAATTCCTATATCAATAATGAAAATGCTAGGTTACTAATGTTAATGATGTAACTTTTAGAAACATATTTACATATACTCTTAAGTTCATTTAATAGAAGCACCATGATTCTTTCCTAAATTCATGTTGATGCAAAGTAAAAACACAATTCCAAAAAACCAGTGTTCACCACTTTTCTTGTTTAAAAGCTTTTGTATTTCTAAATTGAAAACTGTTTATCTCAAATTAGCATAGTGAAAAACAAAAAACAACACAAAAAACCCTGCTGCATTGACTTCTTAAAACCATATTTACTCTATTATTGCATGTTGAGTTTTATAAAGAGCACTACTCATGCACTCCTTTACAACTGTTTAATACTATTGCTGGCAAAAAAGTTCCTGGATATCAAATAATTAAAAAGTTACTTCAAACCAGTTGAAGTTTTATTTGAATGTTCTACAACTTAAAAAATGCTGTATTATCAGTTACAAAAGTGACTAGGAAACACGCCAATTTGTTTGGTGTGCAAAAATATTTTTCCACTACACAGAATTTTAGGGCTTCACAGAATTTTTCCCCCCAAATTTACACTGTAAGCAGAAACACTAAACAAATAATTACTTTCTCAAGGAGATGTTAGTGTGCTTCCACTTTTGTCAAACTTTTTACCCTTTGACAATGCTGCAACCTGTTTGAGTAGTTCTCTGTTTTTGGCCTGTGGAAGACAGAAATATTCAAGATTAGAAATATTTGAAATAATAATTATTAAGAGTCATGCTGAAGAATACTACTTATTTAATACTGCTCTTTTCATTTATATAACAAAAGATTTTACCAAAACACTAACAGACTAAATGAAAGAGTTGGTACATTTAGGTTCATCTCTTTAAGGCTGAATATGCAAAAGGAAATTCTAGATGGGTTTATTAGCCCCCTTGGTAAAGGTCATTATTAATATAATTGTTGTCCAAAGATATAATTGGTTACAAAAAAAGGCAACAAAGTGAATCCACTTAAAAGGAGGTTCAAATTTTAAATAGGGAAAACAATGTTTGGCCCTTTATCTTACAAACATGAAATGATAACTACAAAAATAAGCTGTATTTTATAATTGATACAATCAAAGAATGAATCAAGTGTTGATCTGGGAGGAATATTTCCTGGCAAGCTGTATGAGGTCTTTCATTTGATGTTTTTCCTTCTTGTAGAACAAGCTAAGAGGTCATTTTGCAAAAAATACTCAGAATTTATCAATTTGCCAAGGGCACTCTTAATGATATTCAATTTTTTTTTTTTTAAACACCCATCAAGACTGGCCTTTTTTATCTTATTCTTATTCCTTTAATTGAAATACGGTCATTTGGCCCTGGCTTTGGTGTAATTTGAGCAGTTCCATATAGTCACTGTTTTCAATTTCATGAAAGCCTAAAATATTTTTTCTTGCAGATTCAAAATTTCACATTGCTAACCACCTCAACTTAATTGGTACTTCATTATCAAATGTCCCATCTATCACTGACAAAGACATTGTTCTTGAGCCAATATGCTATAACAATCACTACTTTAGTAAGGAGGAAGGTGCATGTAGGGACCTTCAGTGAATATTTTCATATTCTAATTGCTTTTGCCACCTTATATAGTCTCTTAACTGTGGAAACTTAGATAATAAGGATTCCTGTATATATAAATACATTAATGATCAAGCACTTTTCAAGGTTCTGAGCCAAAATGGGGAGAGTGATGAAAATAGTTTAGAACCTGAGCACTGCCCTAAAATTAACAAATTTTTAAAAAGATATCCTCTGGCTTTTGTTTGAAAACCACTTTCTTTCACAGGTTTCAAGATTTTTTTATTATCTAGACATTTTTTAACCTCAATGCTTCATCTTCTAATTTTAGCTTGGTATGGCCAGATAACACCCTGCCTTCTCTGTGTGCCATCTTAAAGTGGTTTCATAAAATATAAATCTTTTCCAGGCTTTGTACTTCTACTCCCCCACCCTTCTCCAATCAAAGTCTTTCTAATTAACACCTGTGACCTCCAAAATGCAAATATTCTCAGTGCTACCTTGTATGTGGAAATCAAATCATGTTTTATGTTAAGCTGCATGATTAATAGGGTTTCTTTGTTTGATGGTTATTAAATAACTAAGGCTATAATGAAGAGCTTCAATTTCAAATTCAATATCAATTTTAAAGATAAAGAATAAAGAATTGAAAAGGAATATTCTCCCTTTAAAACTAAACAGTTTGAGAAACTCAGAGGACAAATCAAGTGAGAATGTACCTGGCAGTTAGGGGAAATCAAGTAGCACACTCATAATCAACTGGTTTATTACTCAGCTGACCAGTCCTGGTCAGTGTGGTAGTTTAAAATTTGTCTTTAATTGTTAACTACATAATATTTAGTTTATAACTATAATAAACCCACTGGCTAATAGGAAATTAAAGAAACATAAATTTTAAAATACAAATTAATGAAGGGCATAAAAAAGGCTTTGTCTGCAAATCTGCCTCAAAAAGACCTTCACCAGATCTGTAAGTTACATTTATATAAAAATGCTTATACTGATATACTAAATGGTTAAAAAGTGAATCTCTAAATTATCTTTTCTCAGTTATCAAGAAATTAAAAAGAGTTTATAATTTTCACATTCTACATACAAAATACAAGAAAGAATTCAAAAACTGCTTGAAAGCAGTTTTTCCTTTTAATGCAATTAATTTTCAACCTTCAACTATATGTTCAGTTCCTTAATCATACCCCTAATTAATTTATTTGTTAATAACAAAAAAGCCTTTAGAATAGTGTATCAGTTGTCAAATGGACATAAGTCCAAATCTGTCTTATTCCAATTTGAGTATGTTAAAAATGAATTTCATAATGCAGTATTTAAATAAATGCATATTTAAATTTTTTTATCCTAAAATTACTTCATTTTGCACCCTGAAAAAAAATCAATGAAATTATTTAAAAACATTTGGAAATGTTGGTCTGAAGGAAAAAACATCTGGATTAAGAATTACACAGATCCTTCTTTAAGTCCCTGGCAGCCACTTACCTGCTATGTAACTTGCAGTATATTTTCTCATTTGTAAAACAGAAACTCTACCACCCACCTCAAAATGAGTTGAAAGAACTAATTAAATATATAAAACACTTAGCCAAACACAGTGATTGGTACACAGAAGGCACTCAAATGTTAGGTCCCTTTCTTCTTTTAGCCACTTAAACAGAATTTTTATTTGGTATTTTTAGTATTTTACATAATTTGGGGAGTTTTGGCGGGATATTTTAGACAACTTTTCCTCATCATGTTCAGTCCTTATTCCCAGGTTTGATAGTTAAAAATATTTTAAGAGCTGTTAGAGCAATGAACAGGGTTACAGGGTTCATTCCTTATCATATAAAGAAAAAAAATTTGCTATGTTTGCTTACCTCAGTAAAGAATCTTACTAGTATCACTGGTTGCTAATGAGAGTGGGGTAAAAAGATAGCACTTAGCTGTGACAGAATGTCTCTAGCCATAACACAAAAGATACAGGGAAGTGGTCTGATATGAAGGATGAAATAGAAAATCTGAGAAACGTGAGGTGGTGGGAGCTAATGCAGAACAGGGGAAAGTATAGCTAAATCCGAGTCAGAAGACGTAGGTTTTTATGTCCCTAACTTATTGTGTAACCAAAGTTTCAACTATAAAATGGACACACCGCATAACTCAGGGCTATTGTAAGGAACAAATAAGACAGCATATGTAAAATCACGTTGAAAATGTCCCACTTCTATATAAATATTAATTACACTTATATCATATGAAACGTCAGCTATCAAGCAAGAGGAGGTAAGCTTAAGATACCAATCAGGCTAAGTTGCTTGCAGCTATGATTTTATAAAACAGAAAACAAACTGCTCTTCTGAACAGTGGGAAGTACTAAGTTAAATCATATTTAAGTACCACTCACAGTTATTCTGTTATCTCATTCTGGATTTACTTCAGAGCTTTGGTTATATCACATTAAATCAGAGATCATCAGGTTAAAGATTTTGTGCCGGGTAATCATTCAGCATTAATAACTGAATGAGAAAAATAAGAACATCATAAAACTAAAAATGCTTGCTGGTGGATGAAAAACAATAATTAAAGTACAACAAGCCTGATGTATGATATGGGCAATCTCTCAGGACAGAGGGCAGTTGGGCATGTCCATAAATCACCACTTATTCAACAAATCATTTGAATGCCTACTATGTCCCAGGTTCTATGTAAGGTTTCTCTTCAAAGTTATTTGTAATAGTAAAATCAGGGTTAAGACCAGGCAATCTGTACCTCAAATTTTAGCAGGTTCCTACATCCTACCAGACTCAAGCTATTTGCAGAGAAGTATGAAGAATACAAAACCAAAAGATAGGAATAGCAAATATCCCTTGGTGTTACAATGTTTTAAAAAAACAGGGCAGTATTAATTCCTTCCTTCTGAAGCTGTACTCTCCCATTAAGGCTTGGTGGTCTGTGCTGGCAAGTCTTCTATGCTTTTAAGACTTAAAACTTCTTAATCTTAAAAACCCTGTTACTAAAAATTAAGTCAACAAGTGTCAGAATGTAAAAATTGAAGAGAACATGTAATTAATTTAGTGTGGTCTCACTTCTGAATTCATGAAACCTAGGTGAGAACAAGCTTTAGTAAGGGAATGATCTGTATCTATGTTGGATGCTCACCATCTCTGCATGCCAGACATCAGGTACTACCCTTTTTGTTATTGTAGTGACTCTTCACTTCACCATACAGTTGTTCTGTATATTTAAATCCTGCTTGATATACTTTGTAGTACTGTGAGGTTGAAGTGGATCTCTATCTGTTGGCATATAGCAGAACCCTATTTGGCACTTTGCAAACCACAGCACACAGATTTAAGTATACTCTCCCTTGCCTTGCATCACTGCATGCAGCATAAATTTCCACCACTTGAGATCCCTGAGTATTGTTTTATACACCCACCACCTTTACCATTATCTGGAAAGATAGAGGAAGAAGGATTGCTACTGAAAACCTTATTTTCACCTTAGTATCATTAATTTGATTTTTAATTTTTTTGCTTTAGCCTCATCAATGGAACATAATCCTATGATATCTTCCTCTGAAAATCCCAAGTTTAAGCAAAAGTTTTCAGGATTGATGTACTGAATCATCTCTCAAGTGATTTCAAACAAGTTTTAATGGGATCAGGACTAAAAACTATTATAAAGTCAAAATCAAAACTGAAATGCACAATAGGCATGAAATAAGGATACCAGTACCAATCTAAGTCAATGAATGCTATTACCCAAGTTTAGCCCCCTTGCCTAACATTTTACAGAAATAACGTCATTTACCTGAAGTTGTTCCACAGTTTCTTTGTGGGCTTTTTCCATACTGTTCATCTTTGTTCTCAAATTTGACTCTTGGTACTGAAAATCTGCCTTTAGTTCAGTTAACTGAAAGATTAAAAGAAAAAAGATACATGTATGTATATGCACATATACACAAACACATACCATTTCATATATCCTTCATAAAAAACTCACATTTCATTATAAAAGTGGAAGACGTTAATAGCAGTTTCCTGAATTTTACAACCTACCTAAAATTTGCTTTGCAAAATGATGAATTCTATCTGCTTTAGTATAATTTTAATGTTAAAATAATACCTGCCCATCAGTAAAATTTTTGAGAAGCTGCCTTTTTTTTTCCTTAAAAAAAGGTGTCTTCACTGGACAAAGATTTTGACAACTGGTATGCCAACAAAAAAGCTTAATGGCTAACCTTGGAAAATGCCTCAATTAAAATGTACTTCATATTAATATAAACAAAGTAAACATGTAAACTAGTTTCAGGTTAAAATAATCTTTCAATAATAAAAAAAAAAAGTTTCACACTGGGCAAATATAAAGAGGAATGGTGTTATCAACCAAGAGCTGTACTGTTTGGACAATTTATGTCCAGGATTATGTACACAACGCTACCTAACCCTTGAGGTAAAAATGGAGAACAACGCACAAAAATACAACTAACACAGAATGAGAATGGAAAGAGGTTTACTATAAAATTTTGGCTAAATTAGACAAATACAAGAAAAAAAATCAGTGGTTTGAGGTAGCAAAGAAGGCTACATGACAATTTTTTCATACACATAAATGTCATACATAAAAGTACAATATCTCATGACTTCAAGCTAAAAACTAATATAATTTCATTATCAGAACCACGAAGAAGCAACTTCAAGGTTATTTTAAAATGTTTTTCATTTTGTAAGCTTTAAAGGTTTGCATATTTTTTTTGTAATTACCTAGTAGTAAACTAAAAGACATACAACAGCAAAAAGAGAGGAAGGCACGGTGTCTTATACTCTTACCTTTCCAAATAAAAAACCTCACTTTGTCAAATTTAAAGTATGACTAAATTCTTTCCCTCTCTCAACTTTCTGTATTACAAAGAAATTCCTGTTCTGAAATGCCAATTCACACCAGAATAGTTAAGACAATTCTTCTATTCACTGTGAGTTGCCTCCAGACTATAAACTTCTGAAAGATAAGGATTGTGTCTTATTTTGTCATCTTTGTGTCCTTATAATCTAGTAGTGTCTGGCTCTAAAAGTCACTGAATAACTGTTTATGAAATCAATTCAGGAAAATAACTTGGTTGTCTTAGATTTATAAGAAAAAGTTGCAAATGTATAACTATTTTAGGTTTACATTTATTTTCCTTACAACATTGCTAATTTCAATCCTCAGTTTTGTTTCTTTTTAAAAAAAGAACACTAACAAAAGTAGTACTTCAACTAACTGTACTAATACAGAATAGTTATGCTACAAAGGGAAAAAAATTTCTAAATAGTCAATATTCTATAATTTATTACTACTTGGCTTTGAAATCATTGCTATTTTGCAGTAAACTTAGCATTTTATTCAACTTTTTTCAAGGTTAATGCAGATATACCTGACTTGTGTCTAAAATTTTGTGCATAGAACAAATTTCCATAAAAGCTTAATTTAAAAAATCCTGTCAATCAAAAAAGAATCATAAGACAAAGACACCCATAACTATCCTATTTTTATCCTATATGTCAATCCTAATTTTCACATACTGAATTTGCTTAAGGTGAGGTACAAATGTACTGAAATAAATTAAAGTCTACTAACCATCAAGGTGTGGGAAAATGTAACATAAAAGTTAATGAATGCCAGCTTAAACTCAAGCACTACTATGGATACTGACAGATGGATAATTCAGATACATATTTATAATCATGTCTTGTTCATAATTTTAAAAGAAATGTTTTTAATGTTCTACTGCAAGATGTTTGCTATAGGTCAAACTACATTGTGTGGGACCATAAATCCAAGCACAAAAGTAGGTTCTACCCTTTATGACCAAACATCAGTAATAGCCCCTATGAACACTTATACATGCCAGGAGCTGTAGTAAATACTTTGCATTTTCATTTAATCATCACAATCATCCTATGAAATAGTATTAATACTCCCATTTTTAAAATTAGAAAACTGAGGCCCAAGAAAGTGATAGCATTCACTCAAGGTCACACAGAAAGTGTTAGAACTGGGATTTGAACCTAGGTATGGGTAAATGACTTCAAAACTGTTTCCTGCTCCATGCCTGCCTACTATTATGCTATCCTGATTTCACAGCATAAGAAAACCTTAAATCTATCTATAATTCTGTTAACATTCCTCTTTTCACTATATGGACAACATATTTGATATTCCTCTTGATTGAACTGATAAACAAAGTCCCAATAAGTACACTTAACTTCCTATAAAATGATCTTAGACACCTATTACTAATCACTGACTACCACACAGGAAATTCCCATACCATTACTTTTCACCAGCTATTTGATCTGGATTGATATAAGTACATGATCAGTATATTAAAGACTACTTTCAACTAACATTCTTAGATCATAAAGGTTTTCAAAATATCTCATTTGCATCTCATTTTTAAATTACAATATGAGGCCTATTTTAAAATCACATGCTTACTAAAAACTAAGGTTCAGAATTATTACTATCCTAATTAGCTCTCAGTTAATTCTTAGAACTAAAATTCTGAAAGACCATTTTTACTTATTTTCATTAGATGGCTTGGACTCCAATTTGGGCTTTTGTAATTTGTCTTATAAGAATTATGCACAATAAACATTACCAAATTGTTAAAGAAAATCTAATAAAATTTGCAACGATTAAGCAAGAGTCAAGATGTAAATCTTACCAGGCCTCAGTGAACTGTGTTCTTACCTTTTTATCTTTTTCTAAAATGGTCTGGTCTCTTTGCTGTAAGAGACGCTTAAGTGACATCACTTCTTCTTTCAGTTGACTTATAAGGACAAAATTGTCTGTTCCCCCACTATCTGCTGACTGATTTATAGAGCTACTAAAAAGAAAAAAGTAAAACACAGTTAAATGAAGTAGAAGGAAAATTAGCAGGTGTTCAAATTGCATAAATTAGACAATTCCACAAACATCCTTAAGGCTAATGCAAAAAAATATGTACCTGACAGAAATGGATGCAACTGGCAAATTACCTTACTAATGGCACACATTACATACACCTGCAGAAATATAATTCAGTATTAGCTTTTAGGGGGTCAATATTTCTAGTGTTAAGCAATAGGCAGCCAATTTGTACAGTAACATCAGCAAACTTTTGGCTAATGAACTAAAACAAAGGCACGCTCATAATATTTTAAATCTAAAAACATTTTCAAAGCAGGTCAATTTAAAGTATCACAATTCCATTTGTGTTTCTTTGAAGAATAAAGATAATGTTCTCTATTCAGATTTGTTTTCTTTTTTCAAAACCCAAATTTATTCCCCAAATAGAACAATATAGTTCAGTGCCACTTTCTTATTGCCAAAATTAAGTTAATTTTTTAAACTGATTATGTTTACTCTTCTAGGTGACTCCAAGAAGTCAATGTAGAAAATATATGTTTCTATTCTTTTACCTAGTAATAACTGGCAATCAAACATAACTGTTCAACTGAGTTGAATTTTTATAACACTAAAGGAATTCATTTTTACCTATCTCCATTAGATGGCTTAGATTCCAATTTGGGCTTTTTCTTTGGAGTTTCGTTCTGAATTGCTGCAGAGGATTTATGGCTGAAACCAAACATTAATAAGAATAATTAGAGTAAATAGGGCAGAAGAAGCAAATAATAAGTTATTCTTCTTCCCCTAAAGTATTACTGAACATCACTGATTTTTTTTTGAAGCCTAAGTAACAAAGTTAAAGGGATATCACATTTACAAAAATTCATTTCAAAATACTTCAGAAAATATATTAATGTATTTACCTCTGTTTCCACAGTCCCTGCTCTTGTTCTGGACTTAGATTGCTGATTCTGAAAAATATATAAATGACATCTAATAACATTTATTTAATATATCTACATTTAACAGCATTCTTTCTCAATGAAATCAAATTGTATGTGTTTATAATCTTTTGTTCAGAGAAAGGCATATTTAAGTTTTCAGACTAAGTTAATATACATTTAATAAGTCACATTCAAATGAGATAAATTCTAATCAAATAAACACTAGCCATTTTAAGTTAAGAAAGGTACGATGATACAGATTGAATTTTTTTAATCAGGATCTCCATAATTCTATTTAATATCATACCAAGGGTGAGGTATATGAGCATGAAACTACCACAAAAGGATTCTATAAAGTCTAGAAATTATTGTACTTTGGCTGCCCTTACTATTTCAGACAGAAAATTTGTACCTTTAAAGTTAAGGTTTTCCTAATAACCCTACAAGTGGAGATTCTTCCTTTCGAGTAATTCACATTGCTCAGACTAGTATGTCAAGTTAAACAAGGAAATATCTTTATTTCTTTGATTCTTTCCTAGTTTTCTTAAGAATCCTATCCAAAGTCTCTAGATCTCACTTTAGTTAGTACTTTGGAAAAGTCATGATGAAACTACTGGGAAATTTCATAGTAACAAATGATTTTACTTTTATTTATAATTAATACTATAATACTTTTCTTTTCTTTTTTTCCATAATACTAATAACTACCTTATAATTCACTATGAATCCTATATTTTTCTCCTATTTTTGCATGTCAGTCAATCCTTCACTAACCCCTACTTTATTCATTCAACATGTATAGAGCTTCTCCTATGAAGCAGACACCGCATATTTATACAATTTGTGAGACCTTGTGTAAGTTACCAAAAATCCTTGAGCCTCAATGAGTTCCCTCATATGTAAGATGGGTATAATACATAGCTTATAAGGACATGAACATTAAATGAGTTATGTATGTAAAAGCAGTTACTACAGCGCTAGCATACACAAAATAGATATACGTACATATGTCTACGTGTGTGTACAAAATTTGCTATGGTTGCAGCTATAGAACTTTAATCAGAAGTAAAAAACAAACTAAGTTTAAGAATCAGCTGTAAATAAATCTTAAGTTGGGGAAACAAGCTATAATTCTATCAACCTGACTTACTCTTTACTTGTGAATGAATGGCAACCCTACTGAGGAATTCAGTTGTCCTTTTGTTTCTTTTACAAATCTCATTAATAAGCATTAGCAAGCGATATAATCACATATGAATTAACAGCACTAACCAAATCTCCAAGTGAGAACAATCACATTAATAATGATTTATCAGAAACATCTGGGTTCCCATCTTAGTTTTCTGAGTTGTCCATTCCTGGATTCAGATTGCCCTTAGTGCCACTCCCTCACCCAATCACCACTGATCACAATATGCTCCACATATTCCTTCTAATCTACTGAATTTAAGATAGGACCCTACAAACTGTCTATTCATCACATAGGCTATAGCCATCAAATACAAAATAGTATTTGTATTTAAGTAACCAAAAGGAAAAAAAAATTGGAAGTCAATACTGTCCTCTCTCCTTTTATTTTTGAAACCTATCAATTCTTTCAAAAAGATTAGGTTACTGTCACATAACTTGATCTTCACAAACATATTCTGATTGTGATTGTGTCCTTTCACATCATGCTAAGACAAATTTATCTGTAGAGGATAGGGGAAAGAGACATTTCAGCTGAGTCTCAGGAGTAGGTCTGACATATGCCATTATGGTATATAGTTATTCTGTTATATTTTCTTTAAAGCAAGAAGCAAAAACAAGGGAGATTTATGTTTCTTGCTCCCTGGGATATTCTGATATAAAACCACAAGATTTCTTCAAAATAGCCAAAAGGAAAGTCACTGCATTGCAGTCTACCACTGTCACACCAAGAAAGTAGTACAACATGGTAGAAGAAAGCATTGGTGCCTCCCTCAATAAAACTACATAATCTACTTGGTGCTTGGTACGTGCATACAGTTTAGAATCAATCTTGCTAATTAAACAGAACTACATTAAATTCCAAAAATACCATTATTTGTTCCAAAATGTAGTAGGCATCAGTTTTCCATTAATAAAATTATGTTTTAAGTAACTACCTGAAACTTTAAAGACTCATAGAAAAATTTAAAAATGGGTTGGCATGTCACTGTTTTTTCCATTTTGTGTGTTTATATGTGTTTGTTTTAACATTGCTTTTTCCATGAAGACTAAAATCATATTTCAAAAAACCCTTTATACTACACACATAAAGGGTTAAGACTACTACTACATAACCTCCCCCCACCTAAAGTGCAGCTGACCCTTGAACAACTAGGTTTGAACTGTGCGGGTCCACCTATATGTGGATTTTTTTTTTCCAACCAAATGCAGATGAAAAATACAGTATTTGCAGGATATGAAATCCACAAATGGGGAGGGTCGATTTTTCATATACCTGGGTTCCACAAGGCTGACTGTGGGACTTGAGTATGTGCAGATTTTGGTATACTACACAGGTAGTCCTGGAACCAATCTCCCACATATACTGAGGGATGACTGTAGTTGTCTGTATGTGAACAGGTTCCTAACTATGTGTTTTAAAAAACAGCTAAGTACCACTAGTTAAAAATATTACTTCTCACATTTTGGGGACCTCCAAGATTAAGAATGCTTCTATCAGGGTAACAAATGATAGTGTTATGATCTGTTTTCCAAAAGACTAAATGTGCATTTCCCTGTCACTGGTTTAAATTTGTTTTTACTAAAACAAATTAATGACAACTGAGGTACACACAATTTTTACAAGTAAAATCCTAACAATTATTAAATCAAAAAAAGAATATTGAGACTTCTGATAATTTAAATCATTGAAGTATTAACTCTGAAGTACTTGTATTTTGACTTCATGATATGATCATAATTTTATAGATTAATTCCCTAAATGTCCTATCTTCATTATTACAGTAAACAGCTAAACACATTCCATGTGTGTAATTTTACACACTGATTAAAGTGAGGTCTTAGTCACTTAAGAAGCTTACTGTGTACAATGGAAACTAAACTAGCACATAGTCAATATTTGTAAGAAGTAAACACCAACAAATGACATTAAAATACAAGATTTTGGAAAATATGATTTCAAATTACTTACTTGTGATGGCTACTACTGTGACGATGGTGATGGTGATGATGGTGGTGATGATGTTTGGTATGATGCTGGTCTTTCTCAGCAAGAGATGAAGAAGATGAATTTGAATGTGAAGATCCCAGGCTCTTCCTCTGTTCTTTTGTCTTCTGTAAAACTCTCTTATATGATAAAGTACAGAGCCAGCATAATAACTTTCCATCAACCTTTTAAGAAAGTATTTTTATTAGATTAAACATACCCATAAACTGGCTGTAAGTGAAACCAGGTAAGATAAATTGCTCAATTTTGTTATTATGTCATTCACACATACACACACACGCATGATGCATGCAAACACATATTCACAGATTTTTGCAAAATGGAAGTAAAATTAAACTTTTCTGAAACTTGAGAAAATGCCTGTTTGAAGGATTATTATAAAATTGGTGAGGATGATATATTGACCTCCATTAGCTTTGAGGCATTTTAATTCGAAGAGAAAAACATGTTACCTTTTTTCTTATTCCTAGAAAGTAAGTATAAACTCATATACTTCCAAGAAATATAGCTTGAATTCTTAAATCACTACGTAATTACTAAAATGATAAAGTATTTCCCACTACAGTAAGTATTGTAAATTTATAGAATAAGAGAGCCTTAATGACATACATAGTTGATTCTCATTATTTTTGGATTTTGTATTTGTGAATTTGCCTACTTATTAGTATTTATCCATAACCCTAAAATAAAGATTTGCAGCACTTTTGTGGCCACTTGCACATACGCAGAGTGGTGAAAAATGTGTGTCACCCAACAGCACATGTTCCCAGCTGAAATGGAAAAAGGTGACGCTCTGCCCTTCTTGTTTTAGCTCTCAGACAAGTATCCTTTTCAGTCTATTTAGTGCCATGTTTTTGAAGTTTCTGTGCTTTTTTGTTGGTGATTTTGATGTTTAAAATGGTCCCAAAGAGTAGTGCTGAAGTGCTGTATATGGTTCCTAAGTTCAAGGCAGCTCTGATGTGCCTTATGGAGAAAGTACATGCATTAGATAAGCTTTGCTCAGGCATCATTAGTGCTGTGGGCCATGAGTTCAATTAAACTAATCCACATTATAGTAAATAAGGTGTCTTTAAACAAAAACACACATAAAATAAAGTTATGTATTGATCAACTGACCAACGTGTTCTTATCAGAGGCAAGAACCTAATCCTGTATTTCCCTTAGGGGCAATAGTTCAGTATAGTAGTCCCCTCTTATCCACAGTTTCGGTTTCTCATGGTCCACCTCAGTCTGAAAATATTACATACAATAAGATATTTTCAGAGAGAGAGAGAGACCACATTCACATACCTTTTATTACAGTATATTATTATAACTGTTCTATTTTGTTATCAGTTATTGTTGTTAATCTCTTACTGTGCCTAATTTATAAATTAAACTTTATCACAGGCACGTATGGATAGGAAAAAAACAGTCTATATAAGGTTCAGTACTATTCCCAGTTTCAGGCATCCACTGGGGGTCTTGGAAGGAAGGTATCCTGCTCGGGTAAGGGGGGAATACTGTATTCACTAATTCAGTGTTCGTGGCAACTTCATAGAACATAACTTCCTTAAATAACAAGAAGTAATTGCATGTGTGTCTAAGGGGAAGGAAAGAGACTTCTTTCCAAAATTACTAAGACTAAACCTATAAAAATAAAATCAAGTTTCTGTCTTCCGTTTGTTCACACAAGAAGTGCTGGAGGGACATGTCTTATAACTAGGGTACATACATTGCTGTGGGAGGACCTGGGGGAGCCCCTCAAAGAGACAGTCATCCTCCAAATCAACTGAAACTGATAGACAACAGGAGGCCTGTGTGAATGCTGATCAGCAGAGGAATGCCACATGCATACACATACTTATTAAGTCACTGTAGGTAGAGAAAAACAAACAACGGTTTCAAATATAAGCCCATGTCAAAAGGCACAAGACTAACTTTGAATTTTATGTGCTGATGCGCCATCAGGTATTTTTTCACACCAGCAACTTCAAGTAACCAACAAAAGGGTAAATAAGTGAAAGGATTTATTTAACAATAATTAGTTAAATCTCCCAAACTAAATGAAGGATAACCAAATAATACAGAATAGCCATCACAGAGTATTTTTTAAAGTACAATAATCCTACTTGATCAATATGAATCTACGTAACATGCAAACAAGGAAAAAACTCGCTATTCCCGCACTTTCATCTAATCTTCTGCTTTCAGGGAACCAAAGAATTGATCATGTCTCAGCAGTATATTAATTATAATAACTTACAACTGTCTGGTATTTTATTTAATTTCCAGATGATGTCATAACATAAATCAAACATACCTTTCTTCTTCCTTCCTCCTTCCGATCAAATGCACACTGTTGTTTGCACTGTTCACAGGTCTGAGGTGGTCCGTATTTTTTTTCTGAATTTGTGCAACGCTGACACTTGGTACCAATAAATGCTGCAATTATGTTACAGTACTGACAAGGCTTGGGCTGAAAAAGATACACATTTTCTTTGAAACCTTTAAATATATTAAAAAATTTGCTACATAAAATATAACCAGTATTACAGGCATACTTCTGGGATTAATTAAGAAAAGTGATAGGTAAAAAATTCTTTTGTTAAGTATGTTGTCCTGTTATATTCAGTGACATTTATCATGCTTCCATTCATTCAACTAATACCTATTTCTAGAGTCATGAAACTCACTGTTACTCTATTGGAATATTTAAATGAAAAATCATGAGAAATATATGTGATTTACATAGCATGTTATATAATACAAAAGCTACACATGAAAAAGGTCTTGAAGAATGAAAATAAAGGTATACATGGATTGAAAAGTCTCATGTATCCAGAATTTAGGGAAATGAACTTCTACTAATTTAATATTCTGGTTAGTTTAATAACCATACCACTTATTCAAAAAACATTTAACTTTTCATCATATACAAGTACGGACCATATAAGGAATATATATTACAGCTGAGTGTTCAACTTAAAAAAATTGGCACAAGCATATCCAACATAAACTATAACACAAACACCTCGATTTTATTTGATATTCAAAAGACGATTCAAGATAGTATAGAGCCTAAGGTCAGCACTTCGACCAACAATATTAATAAATAATATTGGTATAATATACCAACGACTGTAATATACATGTAAGACAATTCATACTAGGGCAGTGTCCTGACTTTTGTGAATAAATATCTTAACTGTGCTACTATATAAAAATAATTTTGAAGAGGGGGTTCTAAAGGCAGGGGGGAGTCTGATTATGCAAGCCTTATGGATGAGAAGGTTCTCCATAACCAGGGGTTTGTTGTATTTAAATCTTTAAAGAACAGCTTCATAAATTTCACCTTGAAATTCAATACACATAAAACATGTACATAACTTGACTGTTTTTAAATGTTGTCACCTTCCCATTAGACTGTCTACAGAAAATTTCTTTCATAAAAAATTTTGATGTGCTGAAATATTTAAGAACATGGCAATACATATTTTTTTAAAGGTCCAGCTTTGTGAAAAACATTACCTGACCAGTAACAGTAACATGAAATGAAAATACAAGACATACTTACTGTCCCAAATTGCTTCACATTTTGAGCACACTTCTTACAAATTGTGTTAGTTTTGCTGAAAAGGAAATTGAACACAGATGATCACATTTATGTAGCTTTCTGTAGCACAATGTTGAAATAAATAAGTAAGTCAAAGATTTGTAGTTCTTAAAACTTACTCTAATATAGACCAAGGATTTTTTCAAAAATACAAATATAAAAATCTTTTCAGGATTGTTTTAACCTGAATTTACTTCTCCACCCATTAACTTAAGACAACTGTTTTTGGATATTTTTATTGTGTATTTTTTGTTTTTGGAAAGGAAACAAAAAATCCTAATGTTTCCTATCTAGTTCCAAAATCTCCACACTTGCCACTATTAATGCACAGCATTACATATCAGTGCCTGCCTACCTAACCTTCCACTTGGCCATTCTCCATTATTATCATGCCCTGACTGACTTACAAAAAAATTATTTGTTCTTCTCTTAAGCTATTTTCTGTGTGTGTGTGCGTGTGTGTGTGTGTGTGCGCGCGCACGCGCTCCCAGAGTGGAATCACCTGTTTAAAAAAGTATGTGCTATTCTACTAGATCTCACCCTTGGAAGGCAGTTGGTAACACTACAAACCTTACCTCAGGTCCATTAATGTTTTACCATTTTTTCATATCTTAATTGTAACTGTTTATTTTCGCATTTTCAGTAGCAAGGCTCTACATCTTTCATAAAATAATTTATTCTGTATTTCCTCACAGGTAGACTGAAGTCTAGTTGTAAAATAACCACTGTCTTTTCGGCAACATTCTCTCTCACACCATACATGAAAGGTTTACAATTTAAAATTTCAGAGGCTAGACCATTTTAAAAAAATAATATGAGATTACAACCCCCAGATATTCCTTACAGTATTCCTTACATTCCAAACACTTTGTCTTTAACAGTCAAAAACTGTTCAGTATACAAACCTCTCTTGTTGAAATTCTGATCTGCAGTAAGTACATTTTACAATAGGATGCGCAATCCGACATTCCTGTAATAAGACAATACATTAGTCAGTATGTATTTCTAAGTCCCAAATCTCACTTTTCTGGTAGAAAATTATTACCAAACCTAGTCAAATGTCTAAAACACATCAATAAAACCTGGCCCCCAATGTAAACAATTGGATATTTATATAAGTGGCCAATCACAGCATAATTCCTTAGGGAAAGCATAGGTGTCTTTGTCTTTATTAGACATGGGGGTTTATTACAGATAAATTAAGAAAGCTGTCAGGGCCGATTTCAAAGATTGGTTAAATGTGAAACTACTTATTATTTTGCACCGTTGCTCACAGACAGCATCCCGGCTTTAATGGGATGGGAGGAGCTCCAAATCATAGAGCATTCTGTTCCCAAACCAGTCGCTTCGCTTTCCTGGACAGGGAAGAAGGATGCCATCAGCTTTGCGGCTTCGGGTTCCTAGCAAGAAAGTGCAAAAACCGTCCCCTGCCCTCCTGGTGGAAGGAGAGGACAGACCAGGCAGAAAACAGAGATGAAAACATCTCCACCCCAGGGTCTCTGCGGCATAGACAGGTGGCTGCCTCACTCAGCCCCACCCCTAAGACCCCCGGACGCTGATGGGGCCCGGCCCCCTCCTGGGCCGCCTGGAAGACGGCAGGATTCTGTCTCCTTCTCAGGGGCCTTCCCCAGTTGATGCCCAGGCTCTCGGAAAAAGGGGTCCCCGGATGGGGAGGCGAGGGTCCAGACTCCCAAACCCCTGAGGCGCCGGGAAAGAGAGCGGGGCTGCAGTGCAGCGGCCACCAGCCCCCTCGGGTTACGGCTGAGGACACCCAGCCCGCCCACCGCCCGGCACCTACGGACCTTGCAGAGCTGCTGACCCTGGGAGAGCTCCTCGAAGGGATAGCGCTGGGTACACTTGGTGCAGGCATACAGGGCCGAGGCCGCCATCCTGCTCCTCAGTCTCCTCCTCTGCCGCCGCCCGCTCCGAGGCGGAGCCCTACGGGGAACTCGAGAGCCGCCGCCGCCGCCCGGGCCGCGGGCTCCTCCTCCTCCTCCTCCTCCTCCTCCTCCCCCCCCTCCCCCTGCCTCGCGCCCACCAGGGCCTCTCCGCCAGAGCCCAAGGCCCCGCGGACGACGCCGCCGTCTCCCTCCGCCTCCACTTCCGCCCCAGCCCACCCAGTGACGCCGTCCCAGCCGCTCCCGCTTAGGCCCCGATAGCGGCGGAGGGAGACGAAGCGGATAGTTGGTGGCGGTTTAGCTGCGCGGCCGCGGATCCGCTTCCTTCTCGGCCTCCCTTCCCCATCCCTGATTGGCTGCGGAGGCTACCGCGTCACTCTGTCGCTCCGCCCATACCGAACTCCGGCTACGCAGGGAGCGCCGACAAACGAAGGATGTTGCCGGCCAATGACAGTACGACGCTTTCAGCGCGCGAAATCCGCTTTAAACCCGCCCCGCCCAAAGGACCCGGTCGCGGCTAGTTTTAGCAGCCAGTTCCCGGTTTGGTGACAGTGTCCCAATCCAATTGGGCAAGTGTTCGCGAAAGGTTCGCTCTCTACCGCTACTTCTGTCCCTTAACGTCTATTGGACCAAATCATTAAGCCCGTCCTAATCGTATTTATTGGCCAAAAGGTAAGTACTTCACCTGGAGAGGCGTCCCCAAGTCAAACTCACGCTCTCTCCAGCATTTAGTCCGAGGTAACTGATGGAGTGTTTGAGCTTTGCATTCGTTTTTATTCTATTTCAATCGTTGCACTCAGTTGCCAGTGGCGACAATACCCTTCGCGCCCGTCTCCTCCTCGAGAAGTCCCGCCCCTTTGTAGAATCCCTTCTGAGCCGACTGGCAGCTCGCAGCCTTGTAGACCCCCGGCAGGCTCAGCTGTGCGCCACCTTGTGACGTCACCGGGGGAAAGGCGGGTTCTCTCCTACAACAGGAAGACGTCTGCTATTTTGATTGGCTGTTGAAGACGTCCGTTAGTACGTGTCGCCCTTTCTGTGTGCCCGGTGAGCGTGGGCGTCCCTGAGGGAGTGTGTGGCAGGGGTTTCTAAACCCGGCACCAGCACCCCTGCCCCTTCCATCAGGGGTTGGGCTTAGGGTCGCCCCCGGTGGGCGGCTCTCGAGTCTTGAATAAGAGCACGAGAACCCAGACCGCCCGGGAGGTGCGGAGGTGCGCCTGGGGAGGCAGAAAGATGGCGGCGGCGTCGGTCTCTGCGGCTTCTGGTTCTCAGTTCTCGGTAAGAAGCAGTTGGCGTTCGAAAGAGCTCCAGATCGTCGTTTCCAGCGCCTCTTTGCGTTTCCTCACGTTTCAGGGTGTCCTCAGTTTAGCTTCCCCATCCTGGAGGACGGTGGGGGAGCGCCCGCCTAAATCGCTGCGGGTTACTCCGGCTTCCACTCACTGCTCCTCTGTCGAGACTGCACCCTCTGGCTTGCAGTAAAACAGGCTTGGCCCGTTGTTTTCCCCATCCCTCATTCACGTTTTGGCGTAGTAGCTCAGGTTGTCGAACGTTGCCAAGGCTCGGCTGGGGTAACTGTACCCACTCGCTGGCCTGGGAAAACATAGCTCCTTTTGTCACGTGGGTGTAACGGCCCTTCTTGGAAACTCGCCGAGACCAGGTAGGCGCGCCAGTCTGTTCAGTGGACAGCTGCTAAGTAGTCTGCAGTCTCTCGAGCGTTCTAGTCGTTGCGTGTGCTGTTTCCTTTGCTTGCTGTGCCTCCCCCTCCCGTCCTCATTAACTTCTTTGCATGCTCCTCGTGGCCAGAGCGCGCGCTTTCCACACTATTATAAAGACTACAATGTGGAAATGCCGTTTTGGAGAGGCGACCGGGGGAACTGGTCTTAAATATTGTTTTTGCCTCCGCAAGAGTCCCCAGCCAGTTTAGTCACTGGTGTTTGTCATATTGTAGCGTCGAATGCTTAGTGTTTTGGAAACAGCGGCATTCAGAAGAGATAGGAAATAAATGTGACAAAGCAAAAGTTGAAACTGTTAAACATGTGTTTAGCAAATGCTCGGTGCCTGGTATACTGTTAGGCTTTAAAATTACACAGATGAATAGGACAGGAATCCTGCTTTGAAGAAACAAGTAGCCTGACAAGTGCTACCATACTAGAATAATCTAAATGGGAGTGATCAGCAGTGTTCGGGTAAGGTAGAGAAGGTTTCCTAGACGGGAAGATGGTGCTAGCTGCCTATGGAAAGAATTGTAATTGCTTGTCACAGGAACAGTGGAAAGATAAAAAGGCATTGCAGGCATTTTGGAGTACATGCCAAGACAAAAGGTGTTTTTGCGAAACTTGAGATGCTTTGGAATGAGCAGAGGTCATAAGGAGGTAGAGTTGGGTGAGATGAATTGGAAGATAAGGTGAAAACGTGAGAAAAGAGGAATAGTGAGGGAAAAAGCCAGGAGAAAATTAGGATAAAGTAATGTCATAGAAGCTAGGAGTGTAGGGAACACTAAGAGAAGAATCACCTTGGGGAAGTCACACATTTCCTCAGTTTCAAGCTTTCTGAGGCTGTTGGAATTTGTGATAAAGAGGCCAGAAGTATAACAAGGTCTCAGCAAAATGGGGGTAACAAGTCTGCAGAGAGTTCTGGGGAGGTTAAGGAGAGGTAATAGATGAAGCAATTGGAGTTCACTCAAGAATTGGGTCAGTAAAAGGAAAGAGAAATTAGTGCAACTATTTAGAAAGAAGTGTCAGTAGATAGAAGAAATTATATAGCAGATATGATTAATTAGACTTGGAAGAAGAGTGCTTTTCACTGTTGTCAAAACTTAAGCACTTGAAAACTGAACAAGGAATACTCCTATAAATGTTGAATTGAGCTGCATTATGCCAAGGCCCTCCAGCTGAGCAGTAATACTGGTATGTAGTCAACACTTAGTCCTTATGGTAGTCGTGACGGAAGTCCCAAAAAGTGTTAAATAGAAAAGCATATATATTTTTTGTGCTAAGCTCAGCTTAAAGTGGATTAAGAGTACACTAAGAATGTCTAGATCCTTTACAAATCGAAGTATAACAACCTTCTTAACTAACTTGACCTGCTACATCAAAATGTCTAATTTGGAAGCTACTATTACTCGAAACAAAAATGACTAAGTTTAGTTGGTTTCTTGGTGTATAAGAAATGACCCTGGTTAGATGTCATGTCAGAAATACAGCTACCATTTCCAACAGAATTGTGAAAGCACTTTATTTTAACAAACAGCTGATCATAACATAAGACAACATAAAAAGATTTTTTTTAAACTACAGCATGAACTCCAAAGACTATTCATTCAGATTTCAGGATTGTGAACATTAACAACTCAGATGTATTCAACTGTATTTAGCATTGATAAACACACATGGACCTAGTTGTAGTAAATGGAGGTGTTTTTACCAGGCAAGGATTTTTAACAAGTAGATTCACAAATAAGTCTTTAGGAAGCAGAGCCCAGGTAAATCTGAAAATGTGAACAACATGGAAATAGGAAATAAGTTTCAATTGCTTTTTTAAGTATTTCTCTTTTGCTGCAATAGCAGCAAGAAGGGTAGCAACAGCAGGTAACATTTGCTGATTACTATGTATCAACTCAGTGGTAGAGAAGACAGTAAACAAATCTGAGCATAATGAATTTAATGCTATGTAGAAGTATATAGGCAGCATAGTGTTGAAATACACAAGGCTGTCTTTCAGGTCAGGCTTTTAGTATCTTCCCATTAACCAATACCCTTGTAAGATTTATTTTTGAGAATAATAAAATGAATACCTTCATGCCCCTTTTTGCATCTTCCTGTTCCTCCTCCCCCCCACACACACTCACCCACCCACTACCATACATTTTAAGGTCATAGTAATACATAATATTGGGTGTCTCTGAGACCCTCTCAGGAAGTCTACAAGATCCCTCTATATCCAACTGCATGTTTGTGGGAGACCGGATTTCCTTTATATACTTCAACCAAAATAACATATCTAACAGAGTGAATGTAGAAGCAGCTATGACAATCCAGCATCCTTCTTTTAAGCCAAACATGAAGGAGATTTGCAAAGATGTAAAACAGTGGCACTGTTCACTAAATTTTTTAAAGACTATAAAGGGGTCCTGAGAGAAAAGGTTTGTGAGGGGCAACTCTTGAGCAGTGATTTTTCAAACTGCAGGCTGGTCTGTGGGTTACAACTCAGTAGTGGGTTGTGGAATATGTATAGTGGCTCAGCCCATATCATTTTCAAAAAAGAGGAGAGAGAAAACAGTTCAGCAGATATACCAGTGAGTGAAATTGTTGGTTCATAGTGTATGTGCATGTTCGTCTATACTTGGTTATGCTAAATTATTTCCCAAAGCGTTTATACCAATATAAGTTTCCATCAACAGTCCTCTTTATATCCTCTTAAATGGGTGATATTGTCCCACTTGTAAATTTTTGCTAAGTGGGGGAGTGTAAAATGATATCTTGTTTTTGTGATTTGTACTCCATAATCATTGGTGAGGATGCACCCTTTTCCCCCATACCTTTACTAGTCTTTTGTGTGTTTTTTCTTCTGTGAAATGCCTGTGTCTTTTGCTTCTTTTTCAATTGGGTTGCCTTTTCTTTTATATAAGCATTCTTTTATGCATTCTGGATATTAATCCTCAGTCTGTTAGGAGTATTCCAAATACACCTTGGCTTGTCTTTGATATCTTTTGATTAATAGGAATTCTTAATTTTAATGTAAAATTTTAGTCTTATGATTAGTGATTTTTGTTTAAAAAATTATTTCTTTGCCCCAAAGCCTTGATTATATTCTTCTATATTTTTCCCTACACATTTTAAAATTGGAGTTTGTTTGTTTTGAGATAGAATCTCCTTCTGTTGCCCACGTTAGAGTGCAGTGGTGTCATCATAGGTCACTGCAACCCCTGGAACTCTTGGGCTCAAGTGACCCTCCTGCCCTAGCCTTCTGAGTAGCTGGGACTACAGGGCCCACCACCACACCCAGCTAATTTTTTTTTTTTTTTTTTTAATTCTTTGTAGATACTAGCTATGTGGCTCAGGCTGGTCTCAAACTTCTAGCCTCAAGTGATCCTCCCGCCTCAGCCTCCCACAGTGCTAGGATTACAGGCATGAGCCACCACAGCTGACCTAAAGTTGAAGCCTTTTAAGTCTTTAATTTACTTGACATTAATTTGTATGCTGTGAGGTGGGGATGCTGTGATGTTTTTACTTAAAATACACAATATGTAATAAAATACACAGTTGTCTCAGCACTGCTTGTTGAAAACTCATCCTTTCCCCAGTGGTTTGCAATTCTAGCTCTATCAATATGTTAATTTCTGTATGTGTGTGGGTGTGTTACTGGGCTCTTTGGTTCCATTGTTGTTACTTGTTTCTCCCTAGATACTCGCTGTCTGTCTAGTGATTCTTCTGGGGGAAAGGGGGAGAGGTATCTTTCCTTGTTCCTCAAGAGAAATGGTAGCTATTCATGGTACTTTGCTTTTCTTCAATAGAAATTCTAAAACAGGCTATTGGAATTTTGATTGAAATGTCATTGAACTTCTGCTTTAATTTGAGAATAACTGATGTTTTTAAGACACTGACCCTTCTGTGAATGTTACGTTACTCCACTTATTTAGAACTTTAACATTTTTATAATTTCAAATCTTGCGTATTTATTAAATTTATTTCTAGTTACTTGTTTATTGTATGATATATTTTCATAAGTTGCATTTTCTAACTAGTATATACAATTTTTGGTTCTTACATATTGATTTTATCCAGCAACCGTGCCAAACTCTAGTTAATTCTAATAATTGAGGATTATTTGGTGTTTTCTATTTAGACAGTCATAATCTGTGAAGTTTGGATTCTTTCTTTTGTATCTTAATATCTGTTCTTGCCATTGTCTTAATGCACAGACTAGGAAATGCAGTACAAGGTTGACCAGAAGTTTTTGTGTAGATACCTTTGTCTTGTTCCTCATTTTAAAAGGAATGTCACAAATTTTGCACCATGGAGTATGTTTGCCATGTTTTTTGTAAAACTTCATATTATCATAAGAAAATAGTTCTGATTTTAATAATGGCTGGATATTGAATTTTATTGAATACTTTCTTACATTTGTTGATAATCATATGGATTTTTACTTTAATAGATAATGTTCAAAGACAGTGTTCATCCAGTTCTGCGTTACTAGAATGATACCACCTTGATCATATTGTTTTATCCTTTCTGTGTAGTTGTCATGACTTACTCAATTTTTTAAGATGTTCAGATTTGTTTATGAGGAAATAATGGCCTGTAATTTTTCATTCTTACATTGTTACCTGGTTTTGGGATCAAGAGAGCCTTATAAAATGAATGGGTTCCCTCTTTTTCTGTTTTCCTAAAGTAATTTGTGTAAGGGTTGAAATATCTGTTGAATGTTTTGTGAAACTCAAGTTGATTCTCTAAAACTGTTGCATTGATTGTGCAGAACTGCTTAGAGTTCTACATCAACAAGTTCTTCTACCTTTGGACCTTGACTTAGTTCTCCAATTTTATTTTCTTCAACTTGTATACACAAACCTTTTTTCCGATAAACTAATGTATTCATTAACCTGGGAACAATTGCTTTTCATACCCATTTCTAGTTTGCCTATCAAAACACAGGTCAATCTGCAGAACTCAGTATTGATTTAAGCCCTACTGGAAATCTTCCTTTACCACGGTAATCTGAAGGAATATTCTGTTGTTGAATGCATCTGAATTTAATTTGCACTTAGTCTCTGTTACGTCCAACTTAGCAGCCCACCTACTCTTTGTATTTGAATTTTATCTACCTAATTTATTCTAGTCATTTTGCATATTCTACTTAAAATGAAGGCAATACACATTTTTTAGTCATCGTTCATGCTTAACATAGTGTCATACAGAGATGTTCAATAAATATTTGAATTGTAAGTGTTCCTAAATAGGATATTTGCCCTAAAAACGTAAGCCACTAGTGATCAGGTTAAACGTTTTGCCTTTAATCCTGAAAGTATATCCTAGAAACATATTTTAGTTGGAATAATTTTTATTGAATGCTTGGAGTGAGGTTGGAAGTTGGAAGACTTGGGCTTTCTGCGCATCTTCCTGTGGCATTTTTGTTATTTGTTGCTATTTGTCTGATAAACAGGAAACCAAAAGCTTTTGATTATCTCTCAAGGGATTATAGTAACTTTATTGAAAAGGATAATTTGTTATAAATAATGTGTGGTTGTCTTGTTTTGGAGAGAAATTGTATAATTAATTCCACAGATTTATTAAACATTTATTTGAGTGTCTTCATTGGAACTTAAACTCTAGTAGAAACAAATATATTTTTCCAACAACAGTGTTCTACACCAACTGCGTGTCCTACGGTTATGTCAATTCTGACGCTACCCAGATGTAGCTCAGACCCCCACACATTGAGGGGCACAGTCTCACTAGAATGCTCCCACTTCAATCAACAGCCAAAAGTCCTGGGTGTCCCCAGGGCACCTGCATTTCTGCTTAGCTGACTAAAACTTAAGGGGTTCCCACAACTTTGCTGGAATGACTTAAGTACTCAGGAAAGTACTATACTTAAACAATTACAGTTTTATTATAATGGATACAGCTCAGGAACAGCCAAATGGAAGAGACATAGGAAAAGCACGAAGGGGCTTGCTTCCGTACCCTCTACACCACCTTCGCAGCACATCAATGTGTTCACCAATCCAAAAGCTCCCCAAACCTAATTATTCTGGAGTTATCTTATTAAGGTTCCATTACATAGGCATAATTGATTAAATTATTGTCCACTGGAGATTGGGCTCAATCTCAGCCCCTACCCTTCCCTCCCCTTAGGTCAGAGTGTAGGGCTGATATTTGTAATTCTTTAATATCAAGTGGTTGTTTTTTCTGGCAACTGGCCCCCAGAAGACATCGTCAAGCCTGAAGTTACTTAGGGACCCAACCATGACTCCCCTTGGCATAACAAAGACACCATTATCATTTAAGAAATTCCAGGAGTTCTTGAATCTCTATGTGGAACCAGGGACAAAAGACTAAATACAAATTTTTTTTTTATTATACTACAGGGTATACAGATAATAAAAATACATAGTGATAAGTGTTTCCAAAAAAGGTAAGAAGATAGAGTGACAAATGGGTGCTATTTTAGATAAGGTAGTCTGGGAAGGCCTCACTGACACTTTTGATCAGCTACCTGAATGAAGTGAGGAAGGGAGCTTTCCAGGTAGTGTAAACATAGCACATGAAAATGGAGTGTATTGTGTATGTCTGTATGGTGGTCAGTATGGCTGGAAAACAGCAAGTGGAAGTGGGAGATGGTGTAGAGAGAGAGTGGTAGGGTCAGCCTGGGGTTTGATTATGTGGAGCTTTATAAGCCACAGTAGAAACTGTGGATTTTTTTCTGTGGTGAAAGGCTAGGAGGGCTTTGATTAGGAATATTACTTTAAATGATTTACTTTTTTAAAGGATCATTATGATCAGCGAACTCTTTGGACAACAGAGTAAGGAAATGTGGACAAGAGCAGTTTGGAGGCTCTTACGTTGGTCCCGACAAAAGATCATGATGGCGTCAACCAGGGTAGTAGTTGTGGAATTGATGAGAAGTTAGAGAGTTTCTGGATGTATTCCGAAGACAGAGCCCCGAAAAGATTTACTGACAGTAAAGATTGGATGTTGGATATATGAGAAATCCTCCATCTAAGGATTTTAATTTAACCTGAGCAGCTGGATAAATGATGTGCCATTTATTTTGATATGCTAGGAGAGGAACAGGTTTTGGGACTAACAAGAATTTGGTTATAGATATTTTAGATTTGATAAGCCCATGAGATATCTAAGTGGAGAAAATGAGTAGTAGAAAGGTAGATATGAGCGTAGAGTTTGAGAGTGAGCGCTCTTGGTTCCATATTTGAACTTGAGAGTTATCTGCAAATACTTAGAGGGTTTTTAAAGCCCTGTGAGTGGATGAGATCATCAAGGGAATTCATGTAGATAAAAAAGAAAGAGAGAAGAGGCTCTAGGAGGAAAACTAGGGACAGTGGTGTAGCATCCATTAAGGAAAGTTTTGAGATAAAGTGATTATTCTGTCATGCTTCTGGAAGGTCATGTAGAAATCATTGATGATCTTAAAGAGCTGTTTCTTTGGAGTGGGTGAGAGAGAGGGGTGATTTAAGAGGTGGCAGCAATTACAAACCTTCTTTTGAGCTGTGGCCCCCAACCCCCAGGCTGTGGCCCAGTACGGCCTGTTAAGAAATGGGCTACAAATGGGCTGTGTATCACCACCTGAACTCCGCACCACCTCCTCCCCACGCACGACACCCCCTCCATCCTTGGTTTGTGGAAAAATTGTCTTCCATGAAATTGGTCCCTGGTGCCAAAAAGGTTGGGGACTGCTACTTTTGAGAGATTGTTATAAAAGCTGAGAAAAGCTAGAACTAGAGGGAAGTCCAAAAGTTCAGGAATTTTTTGTGGTTTTTTTCTTTTCTGTTCTTTTTTTTTTTTTTTTCTTATTTATTTATTTATTTATTTTGGTCCTTAATAACAATATGAAAGATTTAGTAGGGAGGGAGAAATAGGAGTTAATTATAGGAACCAAGACTATGACTAGGTAAATGGAGACAGGTCCATTACATAAGCTATTGCTTCTTTCACAGGAGGGGATGCAAAGTGTATGAGAACAGATGCAGGTAGTTTGGTGGGTTCTCTTTTGAGAGGTAGTTTATTGTTCAGTTAATCAACTAATTAATGTGATTCCCTGATTCTTTTGAGGCAAGGGTGGTAGGGGTGGTAGGCAAGTCACTTAACGTTTTTGAATGTTAAATGATAGGATGTGGGTAACCAATGAAGACCTAAGGTTCTGTGTAACAAATCATATTTAAAATCAAGTTGTGCAATAATTCATTATCCTTTTCAAGACCATTGACTATATTATAAAGAATTGAAAACTCATCCTCTTTTCCAGTTACTCTGATACCAGATGTCAATTTACCATTAAGTTTGGCAAATGACAAATATTTGTACTTGTTGCATACAAACACACTTATTGCAGTAGACTTTTCATTTAGTTATTTGAGTACTACTTTTGGGACTTGTCCATACTTACCACTCCTAAGCTCTTTGTCTCCACCATTGGTTTTCACAGCCATAGTGTATGTTTTATATTTATATAAATATAAAATGTTTTATATTAAATCAGCTGGAGATTTGTATGGTTTTTAACATGGAAGTCGGATTTTCAATTTTTAATAAAATTTAAATACCATGTAGATATTTTGATAGCCTTTATTTCAGGAGTTGTTTACTGTTATTGTAAATATTCATTGTTCCTTTGTACTTTTCTGAACACAGATTATTCTGATATTTTATAAATATAGTTCTCCAAAAGTTAGAATTGAAAAACCTAGTTTGCTGTGGCCATTTGAAGAAGAAAAATGGATGTCTGAGAATTATGAACAGCTAGCAGTTAGTTCTTCCACCTTAGCCCTTAGCATCTCTGTTATTTCCCCCACTGTAGGTCCATCTATTAATAGGAAGTCGCCTACAACAAATAAACAGCATCCCATGGGTTGAGAATTATCAGGTGGAATCCCAAATTTAACAGAATCTCATTTATGACAGAGTGGTGTATGTGTTAAAATAAAGTATTATATTTGGATGTTTGATAAGCCTTAATGCTTTCTAATTGTCTCCATTTTTTCTGACTAAATATAAATTCTTTGAGGCAAAGATAATGTCTTATTTTCTTTCTGGAGTTTTGGACACTTTAAATATTCAGGCAGTATTTTGTTGATTGAGGATAGAGAAATTCAGTCATTTGTAGCAGTTTCTGGCCCTGTAAAAAGACAGTATTTACTTTTCTGGACATATATTTCACAGTGCATATTTATAAGATATAGTTTATTAAGTTCATTGTGAATACCATATGTTAGGTATTTCTGCACAGCATTTGTATTCGAGTTGTAAGAGCATTATTTTCTTTTTATAGTATTTGGCGTATGTCTACATTTAGGCAAATATGAAACACTTTAAAAGTTATATTTTTTTAAATAAGTAATGATTGAATTCTATTGTGTATGGTCAGTGGGCTCTATTTTTTTCTGTTGTCTCTATCCATGTTCATGTGGACAGTCCAGTTCTCAGTCTTGAATATTTGTGGTTTAAATGCGCTATTGGTGGTTTAAATTTTTGAACAATAATTTGTATGTTTTTATTTTTCAGAACACCTTAGCTGAACCATCAAGGTCTAATGGAAGTATGGTTCGACATTCTTCATCTCCATATGTAGTATATCCATCTGATAAGCCTTTCCTTAATAGCGATCTACGACGCTCCCCAAATAAGCCTACACTTGCCTATCCAGAAAGCAACAGCAGAGGTAATAGCACCTAACAAAATAGATGTTATTTGTGTCTACTCACTGCTTTAAAATTCTTAATTTTGTCCTCCATTATTTTGAAATTAGAGGAAAGTATATTTTCCCCTTTACTTCCAGTTTTTAGCCTCCTCAAAATACTGTGCTTTTCTTGTGTTCCTTATATTGATTGTTGAACATCTTCCTCCATCAGATCACCAAAGCTAAAACACTGGTCATCTGTGACTACTCTGTCATCTCTGGTGTCAATCAGGAACCAAGACTTGTATTTTTGTTTCTGAGATATCCCAAAAGCCTATTGGTTCTATCTCTTTTTGTTCTCATTACTTTGGTTCAGGCACTCATCATCTGTTGCCTAGAGGTTCATAATATACTCCTAATTGATCTCTTTCTCCATTTTCTCCTTCCCATCCCCAGTTAACAACATTTCCACCATTTATTGTTATCCATCATCTCTCCCACTTTAAAAAAAGTTTTAGTACCTCTCCATGGCTTACATAATAAGTTCTTAAATTTTTTATAACCTAGATTTCATCTGCCTTACCAACTTCATCCCTTGCCTCTCTTCTCTTTTTCCTTACCCATCCTTTGCTCTGGCTACTTTGAAATATATTTGTTCCTGGAACCTGCCATCTGTATTGGCTTTCTTGCTGCCTTAACACATTGCCACAAGCTTAACAGCTTCAAATAACACAACTTTATTTATTATCTCACAGTTTTGTGTAGGTCAGAAATCTGGGTGGGCTCACTTGGGCCTCTGCTTAGGGTCTTACAAGGCTGAAATCAAGATACTGGCTGGAGCTGTGTTCTTTACTGGAGGCTCTGGGGAAAATCTGCTCCCAAGCTCATTTAGATTCTTGGCCAAATTCAGTTCCTTGTAGTTGCAGGTCTGAGATCTGTTGCCTTGCACACTGTGAGTTGGGGACAGTGTTTGCTCCTAGAAACTGTCCTTGTTTCTTCTCATGCTTTCCTTATGGTCCTCTATAGCAGCAGTAGGATATTAGAGTAATCATCTTTCAGATGTTTCTTCATCTGTAACTTTTAAAATACATCTACCTTATATTTTGTATGTATGTGAGAGAGGGTAGGTTTAAATGAAATGTATTTGCTTTATTTGAAATGCTGCTTTCACTTTTTTCAAAATTGTGTCTAATCACTAATATTGCAGCAATTATTTGTGTTAATGATTCTCTAGGTAAAAGACATGTTATCTTTTAGCCATGTCATGAGCTGAACAGGCATTTGTAAATTAGTTTAAGAACTTTTTTGTTTCAACTGGGATGCATTGTAAGTATCTTAAAAATTAATCTCCTGATAAAGCTGTTTTTCAAACTGTGGACTGATTGTACGGGAAAATACCAGGTAGATAATAATACCTAAGTATAGTTACCAGTGTAAATCTTAGCCCATAATGGGGGCTCAGAAGTGTTTGCTGAAATAAATTTAAGCAAATAGTCTGGTATCTTTTAAGAATTTCAATACTTGATATTCCCTAAGTAGAAACCTCTTTATTTATAAGATACTGCGTCTCAATGATAAAGAAAATGTTGGCCAGGTGAGGTGGCTCAAGCCTGTAATGCTAGCACTCTGGGAGACCAAAGCGGGAGAATTGCTTGAGCTCAGGAGTTCAAGACTAGCCTGTGCAAGAGCAAGACCCCATCTCTTCTAAAAATAGAAAAATTACTTGGGTGTCATGGCCACACCTGTGGTCCCAGCTAATCGGGAGGCTGAGGCAAGAGGATTGCTTGAGCCCAGGAGTTTGAGGTTGCGGTGAGTTACAATGATGATGCCAGACTGCCTGCACTCTGCCCAGGGCGACAGAGCGAGACTCTGTCTCAAAAAAAAGAAGAAAAAAAGTTAATTTAATGGTTAAAACAATTGATAAAGGTGCTACTTAACAGAATATAGCAGTTAAAGGCTTTGCCAATTTAAAAAACAATAAGTCGCATGCCATTAAAACAACATAGATTTACAAAGAAGAACTAAACAACTGAATTCCACAGTGGAACAAAAATCAGTAAGTTTCAGCAATAATTTCTTATTTAAAAATAAGCACAGAGTAAAATAACCATGTAACAGAGTTCTAACAGGAAACACAAGATCTTAGAATTAGATATTAATCCTTCCTTTACAATATTATATCTAGTTCTAATCTTTATATCCATGAAAAGAAACTTTAAAAAAAAGTTCAGAGAAAGACAATTTACTAAAGAATGAAAGAATAAGAAAAATTAAGTGGGCAAATTACTTTACAGAGAGTCAGTAAATGTTTAGCCCAGTATGTTACTAATAAAGCAAAATTCTTCTTGAGTGTGACACTAGTGGTTTTAAGGAATATAAGAGGGAAGGGAGAAAAGGAAATGAAAGAAAAATAAACAAGAGAAAAAATAACATGCAAGACAGTAAATAAGCTTTTATGCCTTCAGAGCACAGGGATGTGAACTGTGTAAGCAAAGCCCCAGGATAACCATTGCTATCCATTATAGTTTTACAGCATTTCTTGTATTAATACAACAATACTTTCAAAATAGGAAGGACAGACACAGAAACCACCATCCCCTTCCCATCCACAAAAAAATAAAGGCTATGAGGCCCGAACAAAGGGCCAGGAGAGTTCAAAAAAGACATTTGGGGAGGGCAGGGAGGAGGTCTCTGTGTTGGGGAAGCTAGAGGAGAGGAAGACTTCTCAGAGGAAGAAGGGAAAACTATATAACGGGGGCTTTAAAGAAGGAGTATAATTCTATAAGAAGAAAATTTCAGTAAGAGTATAGCATGAAAGGCTTACAAACTTGACATTTTTACTGCTTTGTCAAGGACATTGTTGCTTTGTTTTTCATTCCTGGGAATGTGTGACAGTGAAGAATATGATGCTTAAAATGATAGTTTAGTGCCACTTCCTTAATTTGAGCTAAAATGAGTAGTTTTACCTAACGTTGCGTTTGCATCATCATTGGCAAACATTAACACAGTGAAAAGAGCAAAAAGTCTTACTAATATTATGAAAATAGTGTTGACCTCACAGACCCTGGGAAAGGTCTCATGAACCCTGACCTCCATGGGCTCATGCATTTGAGAACCACTGTAGTAAAGGATATGAGTACATTCAGAGTAGTGTTTTGTTCATGTAAATATTTGTACCAGGTGTAGGAAGAATGTAAATAGTAGCATCTTGTCTAGAATCTAGATGATAGCTCCTTGAAGGCAGAGATTATCTTAATTGTCTTTATATTATCTCCTCCTTGCAGAATTCTTTACACATCATGTGTGGTCTACAAATGTTTGTTGAACTTACGTTTACATCAGAAATAAGTCTAAACTAAAGCAGTGGCAGCATGCTTTGATATGGGCAGTGAGGAAGATGGAGAAATCTTTGAGTCTAGGTTTTCTCGTATAGATAGCTAATGGTGTGATTAAGACAAATCACAAGAAAAATAGAGTATTTCAAGGAATGACGATATAATTTTGACTATATCAAATTCACAGTGCCTGTGAGTTGGATGAAGCTGAATAGTAAGCAAGTGAAAACATGAAGTGTAATAGACAATGCTACACTAAGGAATTTAGGCATCATCAAGGATACAGTAGTGGATGAAGCCTATCAGGGGTTTCTCCAAGGAGAAAGTAGAGGGAGAAAAGAGCTCTGGAAAATACCACCATTTAAACAGTGAGCTAAAAAGTAGGAACAGTTAGAAAGGTAGAGAACTACCAAGGCAGCAATATGGGGAAAACAAAAGATGCAGATTATTTTCTTTCTCCCTTAATCTACAACAAACCCGTATTGATGTATTAATAATAGAAATGTTACAAACAACATATAAACGTGACTTTGTTATTAACAATAGATAACACTGAGGTCAACTAAGATTAATGTACACCGTGCACTACAGTCTTCTGAATGAATGACACACTGGGCTTGAGAAGTGGGTAGAAAGTCTTTCGGTCTTTTAGTGCTTTTTGAAGTCACTTAAAGCAGTTTCCAGACTTTGCACCTTAGAATCACCTGAGAATCTTCTTGGAGCCGTGGCTTTCATTCAAAATACTCTTTTAGATATCTTTTAGATTTTTTTCTTTTTGTATGGGGTATGTCCTAGGCATTGTGATTTTTAAATCCTCAGGGCCAGCTATGGTGGCTTACTCCTATAATCCTAGCACTTTGGGAGGCTGAGGCAGGAAGATCTCTTGAGGTCAGGAATTGGAGATTACAGTGAGCTATGATGACATCACTGCACTTCAGCCTGGGCGACAGAGTGATACCTTCTGTCTCTTTTATTTTAAAATAAAAAGTTTTATTTTATTAAAAATAGATGAATAAATAAACACTCCCCTGGTATTTCAGAAATGCAATAAAGTTAGGGAACCACTGACTATGTTAGGTAAAGGATGAATTACTAAGGTGTGGTCAAGTTTTGCCAGTAAAGTTAGGGAGAAAGAGATTGCTACTAATTATTTTCTAATTCTTGCAGTCCCAAACACCTGGGCTATGGACCGCTACCTGTTAGGAACTGCACAGCAGGAGGAGCGGGGCAAGTGAAGGAAGCTTCATCTGTATTTATAGCTGCTCCCCATTGCTTTGTCTTTGCCTCCTGTCAGATCAGTCACTGTCTCCCATCACCCCCAGATGGGACTGTCTAGTTGCAGGAAAACAAGCTCAGGGCTCCCTCTGATTCTGCATTATAGTGAGTTGTATAATTCTTTCATTATATATTACAATATAATAATAATAGAAATAAAGTGCACAATAAATATAATGCACTTGAATCATCCCAAAACCATCCCCCCCCCGCCCTTGGAAAAATTGTCTTCCATGAAACCAGTCCCTGGTGCCAAAAAGGTTGGGGACTGCTGTTCTAATTGATATTTTAAATTAATAATCATGGAGACTTTCCTTCATATATGTTTACTAAAACATCTGAGTGGCAGCTGTGTGCCACACAGTGATAGCACTGAAGTTTTAATTATGAATAAAATCCCCCATCCCCAGGGAGGAAGAAAGAGGAAAAGCATGTGCAGTTGGCTGTCCATATCCACGTGTTCCACATCCTCCAACTCAGCCAACCAAGGATCGAAAATGCAGTTGTGTCTGTACTGAATATTTACAGTCATTTTTCCCTAAACAAGACAGTATAACAACTATTTACATAGCATTTACATAGGATTAGGTATTATAAATAATCTAGAGAAGATTTAAAGTATACAGGAGGATATGCTAGGTTATATGCAAATACTGCACCATTTTATATAAAGGACTTGAGTATGCTCAGATTTGGGGGTGGGTGGTGTCCTGGAACCAGTCCCCTGCAGATACTGCGGTTTGACTATATCTCTATATAAACATTACCTTCTTACCTCACTAGGAGCCAACAGCACATGCACAAATACCAGGGCAACTCTTAAAAGCCTGGGTTTGATGTCCTTTTCTAGGGAAAACCAGAGAGAATACAGACTCCAGCTACCAACTGAATTATTTTCATAAGAACAAATAAGTGGCACCCTCATATTTATTTTCAAAATTATATGGATAAGAGATTGTCTCTTCCCCATAAGGAGCTCATATTTCAATGATGATTAAGTAAAATTTAAGAAAAACTGAGTATCTCCCTTTGTGTCTATAATTTTCCAGAGGCATTTACACTTCCATACATAACTAACTAACCAAAATATATTTCATTTTGAACATGTATGTTCAGAAATATTGTGGGTAATATGGAAGATAAAAATTTTTAGTCTGGCATTTGCTGTGGACAGTCTATTTCTAAAAAAAATACAGTATTATATTTCAATATGTTACTTTTTTTCTTTCAACACATATTTATGAGTTTGCTGCTGCTTCCAGAAATATTTTCCTCACTGTCTCTCTTCCCAGTATATGAAGTTAAAAATCTCTGAATTGTTCATTGTTTGTTTCTACATAGAGTATTTTTCATTCAAGCGTTTTTTCAAGTAACGTGGTAACTTAAGCATAAAGCATAAATTCTGCTTCTAGCTAGTTTGTAGCCATAGCATAGAGGACAATAGAAGGGAAGAAAAGGCAAGAGCTCACTCTCATACCTTTTTAAGGAGAAAATGAATGCTTAAGACCCATCACTTGGTTACCTAGAATGTTTTTTTAACTCAAGAAAGCAGACATGTTTGTAAGAAAAAACTATATATAAAACTGAAAACCTATACCAAATACAACTGTTGTAATGAAGATGTAAAATGTAAATTAATCACCCAGATCCAAAAATCCCTAATTAGAAAACTAGACAATAAGAGGATGAAATAAAAGCTTGGTATATTTCTTACATTAACTCTTTCATATAAAATTTCATTTTTGACATAGAAAATGTGTTCAGTGATGTGTGTATGGGCTTGGGCATGTGTTTATGTATTTTTAAATACATAGTTAACCACTAGTAGAATAAAGTCATATTTTATCTTTCTAATACTAGATTTATTTTTATAAAGAGCTTAGAAAACAAAGTACAGTTAATAGTTTCCTAGTTTTAAGTAATAGAAACTCTGACTGAACTAGCTTTGGCAAAGAGGAATCTTTTTGGTTTACAAACATGTAAGCAAGGATTGAACAACCAAGAACATGAAGAACAATATACAGGCGGACTTAAGAATATCAGAAACCACAGACTCAAATGTGGCTAGCACTTTCTCTCCATCTCTCTCTTTTTTTTTTTCCCCCCTGCTTCTGGCTGGCTTTATTTTCTCTAGCTACACACCAGCTTTTTCCACATAGCAGGAAACAATGGCTACTAACAGTTTGGGAGTTCTAAGTTAAACCAATTTTGGCTTCAGTTTTTTTGGGCAAAAGTCCCAAGAAGCCAGCCATTGTCAGGGCTTTAGCCCTGTGGATCAATTAGCCAGATTTGTGAAAGGGTAATAAAGGGATGAATTAGTTGTAGTTATAGCCATGTTGAGGTAAGGGGAAATTCCCAGGAAAAGAGGTATATATGTCAGGCAAACACTTTCAAAGATGTATGTGATATGTTTATATAGCAAAATATAATAAAAAGTGAAGAAAACAATTAGCATAAAATACAATGAAAAAATGATTTATCAGGTATTACAGATGTGATTATGTTAACTCAAAAGAAAAGTCAAATATATGCTTTTTAAGTAAAACCTGAAACAGAATGAAACAGATTAAGAATAAGGTTGTTAAAGAAACATTAGAACTATACAAATAAAAAGGATGGATGGCAGTATTACTATCAGGCAGAATAATATGGACAAATATTAACAGTTTCATATAGTAATAAATAACAAATAGCATCTGGCATAAAAGCAAGGAGGAGAAATACCCAGGTGCCAGACATAAAATGAGTTTCCAGCTAGAATAGTAAGGAGGAAAATAAAGCCAAAAACCTCAGGGACAGGATTAGGAGTCTTGGCATTAGATATAAGCCTTAGGTATTCAGGTACAGTAGGGGAGAAGGTAGGATTTGAAATAAGTAGAAACTGGAAAACAAAGCTTTAGGCCCTGGAATACTTCTGGAAAGCTGGGGGTGATAAAATTAGTCAGAGGAGCAGAACTGGAACAACTCAGCCCTGTAGCCTGGGGGGGAAGAAGCTGTGGATAGAAGTTACCTCTGATTAATCAACCTAGACCTATTTCATGTGCTCACCGAGGTGCATATATGAAGACTTGAATATGCAGAGCTATAGAATGTGTTAGTGACAACTCTTAATATTATGAATTACATTTAAAGTGTGCTCATAAGTATGATATAAAATAGTGAGTAAAGGGTAGTCCCACCAACATATAAAAACATAGAAAAAATCCAAAAGGATTTCAATAAAATGTTTTATCAATATTACACCTAGATGGTAGGATTATGAGTGTGATTTTTTTTCTTTTTGTTCATGTTTTTTCTAAATTATCCATTATGTGCATTTATTCAATTATTTTTTGAAAAAGACAGTAAAACATTACACATTTAAACAGGGATTGTAGTACTTGGAAGGAACTTAATATAGTCTTAAATACTTTTCATCATTGAGCAAGAAAAGAGTGAAAATAATCGTTAAGTTTATTAAAGAACAAAAGAGGAATAAAAGTGCAGAAAGAGCTAATGTTTGGCCTTGTATTTTGTTTTGCTTTGAAATAAAAATGCTAAAGATTTTTAAGGAGATGGTAAGATTCTAAGAAAAGAACATAAGTCTACTCACAAAATTAGAATAAGGAAAATATGGTAGATTATTATAATAACTATTATGTTCAGTTCTCTATTAATAATTTTGAGTATCTTTCAAAAATTTTTTAAACATGGAAAAAAGTGATTGGAAAATAAATTTTTTTAAATTGTCAAAGCCTCAGTAAGGCTTGAGCCCCACGTAGTTTTAGGGAATAAGTTTCGAGAAATGCTTGAAAAACAAAGCATCCCCATCATATATAAGCCATTCCAGAATCAGAACAGGAAAGCACATACTCCACCCTGGTTTTTTTGTTAATCCCACATATCCCTGTAATGCTACTACAGTTGCTGACATGTAGAACAAAAATAAAGTGTTCCAGCCAGTTTCAATAATAGATGTAGATACAAAAATAAACTACTAGCAAAATTACGTACTATTGAATATAACTTAATGAAGGAATGCAAGAAATGTTTGATATTACAAAGTCTTATTTTAGTAAATATGCCTCAGTGGTTCAAAAGAGGTTAAGGAAACTTGATATTAAAGGACATTTTTAAGTTTTCTCTTTTTCTATTACATTTGTCTTATTACTACAGGTATAAAAAAGAATTGTTCCTTTTAATATTAATCTTATGTCTGGGTTCCTTTCCTATTAGTTCTCATAGTCTTTTCAGTTGATTTTCAGGTTTCTAGGTGTATGTATTTCATGTTTGCATTCTTTCCAGTTGTAGTCTCATTGAATACCAGCTGGCTATATTGTACAATGTATCAGTCTCTGTCACATCATATGCACTGAAAAATTTGGTGAATGAATGAATGATGTTAATAAATGGACAAAATTGAAATACTGGCATAATATTAGTGAAACCAGAATAGAAGAAAAGTCTGAAACTCTTAGGGATGTGTAAGTAATAATAATAGTGTGTGTGTGTACATATATATTGGTGTATGTGTGAATTTAGTATGTGATAAATTTGGTATTTAAATTTCCTTCAATACAAAAATAATTTTTATTTGACTTAAAGAATTAAATATAAAAATTTTTGAAACTCTAAGTGTAATAAAAGAAAATATAAAGTTTATCTGATCTTGAGGTTGGAAAGAACTTTCTAAGTATATAAACAAAGAAAGAAAACTTGATGGGAAATAATGTTAGGTATATCTTTATGAAAAAGCAAAACATCTGTACATCAAAACTAATAACACCAAAACTAGAATTAAAGACAGACAATAAAATGGAGGGAAGGCAACTTTCCCGTAGAAAAATGAGCAAAGGATATTTATGAAAGGAAGAAAATTGGCCAATAATGTATACAAAAATCTGTAAATTTTAATGGAAATGCAAAATAACCAGAGGTAGTATGTTTTTCTTATCAGAAGTACAGAGATTTTCTCTGTTGGCAAAGACATGTACTTTTAATGAAAGTAAAAATTGATGCAACCCTTTTTGAAGGATTTATGTTTCAGAGCCTTTAAAATATGAATGTTCTTTGACCCACTAATTTAATTTTTTAGTGTTTAATAATTGATCATAAGGAAATAATCTTGTAAGACTGATTACACGAGGGAATGCTCACTGTTAATGCTAAGGTGAAAAACAAAATTTAGGTATATTTTGATCTCAATTTAATTTATGCATATAGAAAAAGATTGAAAGAACTAAAAATGACAGTTGTTATCTCTGAGTAGTAGAATAATTAGTTATTCTCTTCATTGTATTTTCCTGTATCTTCTACATCAATGGTTCCCAACCTTTTTCGCACCAGGGACCAGTTTCATGGAAGACAATTTTTCCATGGACCAGGGCGGGAGGATGGTTTCGAGATGATTCAAGTGCACTACATTTATTGTGTGCTTTATTTCTATTATTATTACATTGTAATATATGATGAAATAATTATATAACTCACCATAATGCAGAATCTAATGCTGCAGCTGATCTGACAGGAGGCGGAGCTCAGGCAGTAATGGGAGTGATGGGGAGCAGCTGTAAATACAGATGAAGCTTTGCTCACTTGCCTGCTGTGCGGCCCAGTTCCTAACAGGCCACACACCATTACTGGCCCGGGCCAGGGGATTGGGGACTGCAGTCTACATTTTCTACAGTGAATACATATTATTTTTATAATCAGAAACTTTTGAAGGGGAGTTTAGAGAGTGCCTAAAATACAGATTTTAAAAGGTCTTTGTGCTTGACTGTTTTTAACTCTACAGTTGGATTTTATTATACATGTGATACTTGTTAATAAAACACAAAAGGTTAAGACAGTTAATGATGTACTTTGGGACAGTTTGTGAATTTTGTGTGATTAGCTAAATTTTTTTTACCATTTTATAAAATCCATATATGTTGTTATATTATCAATGTTTGTATGTGGCAGCCATATTTTCTGCTCTGAAGAATCTTCAAGATAAGATTCGACGCTTGGAACTTGAAAGGATTCAGGCAGAAGAAAGTGTGAAAACCTTGTCTAAAGAAACAATTGAATATAAGAAAGTACTGGATGAACAGATACAAGAAAGGGAGAATTCAAAGAATGAGGAATCGAAGCACAATCAAGGTTTGTTTAATTATGAACGAAATTAAATTTTATCAATAAGTATTGTGAAATTATTCTAAAAGAAATTCTACATTAGCGTTTTCTAGTGGTTAGTATCTTAGGGCACTGCCAAATTACATTGTGCTCAAATACATTTTGAGGAGCAGATGCTATGTCATTCATTAAATTTACTGACTGAATACAAGGCAGATTGTATTAGCATACAGAATGATTTAGGTAACCTAGAACGTGTTTATATGGTATACACAGTAGATTTGATTCCTTGTAACAGTTTGTTAAAACTATTCTATGGGTAAACTGATTTCTGCTTTTTTAATGTAATTTTAGAACTGACATCTCAGTTGTTAGCTGCAGAAAATAAGTGTAATCTTTTAGAAAAACAGTTGGAGTACATGCGAAATATGATAAAGCATGCAGAAACGGAGAGGACGTCTGTCTTGGAGAAACAGGTAAGGCACCTCACATACTGATACTCAAGAACAGTTAGTTGTGGGGAAAATTAATAAAGACCTTTATTCTCAGTGAGGAAGTCATGTTAACTTCCTTGAGTCTACATTGTAAAAAGTATTAATAATCATATACCTCTGTACCTCTTAAATTTGTTTAAAGACTCGAGTGAGATAGCTTATTTGAAGGTTCTTTATACTTTGTAAAACTCTTTACAATTGTTATTTTAGCAAAGTATTTTTCTGCTTTGTTATACCAGAGGTCTTTGTATTTAAGTAACCTGCACATTTGTGAGGGGGCATCAACATCAGTCTCAAATATATTTTTTAAAGCATTTTCCTTTTCCTGTTATCTAGAATTTGAATTCATCACAAATCCTACAGTTTCTGGACATCTTAACTCTGTTGTGCAAAATTTGACTGTTTATATGCTTAACATGATGATAGATGCTCTGCAGTGTAAAAGAAATACTGTGCAGCTTTTCTCAATATTTTCAGAAGATGTCTTAGTAATTAATTCTCGTATGTGTTATAGGTCTCTTCACTATGTTAGTGAGTTTATTTCAGTGACCATATTTTTACATTTTCACTTGGGTCTTTTTCCATCCACTTATTTTTGTTATTTTAATGTTCTATTACTCTGTGGTTTTTATTCATTTTCTCTCTTTGAACACCATAATCAATTCTCAATTTTTTTGAATTATTTGATATTTTTTAAGTGTTCATCCTCTGATTTGTTTTATCTACTGATTCTCCCTTATGTTATGTTGGTTTTTTTATGGCAGCTTTTTTTTTTTATGGTGAACTCATATTCTTAAGAGTTATTTTTGTGGAAATTTAATAATTCCTAAGTTTTGTGGGCAGCCTTATAAGACAGTTACAGATTTGCCTTTGCTGAGGCTTGATGAGTTTTACTGGTTCTGGTCCAGATTTATGTTAATACATTGGCTTGGTATTTTTGCATCATTGTGGATTGTACATTGTACATTGCCTGAAGTTTTGTATCTTGTTCCTGTACATCTTATGTACCCTGGCTCCGGTACTGCCTCATGTGATACTAGACTTCGGGATCTCTTCATTTGCTTTCAAGTTCCTTTCTCTTTTTTGCATCTAGAGATTTTCCTTCCTTGATTTCAAGCTTTCTGTGTAATAATTTATTACTGTTACTATTGCTATTTTGTCTAACATTTCTGTGGTGGATGAAGTGGAGAAAGAAAGGATCAGTTCAATGAGATAACTTGAAAATGTCTTGAGTAATATGTCTAAGAGACAACTATATGGTAGATGTCTTTGGATTATAGTCCTTGTTTCATCAGTAAATTTTAAACAGCCCTTTTAATAAGGATAGTTTCCTAAGAATGGCTCCAATGCTGGAAATAAAATATGGTTTGTGCAAATTTTTAAGTTAATGAATTCTTTAAGAACTGTGACTATCACTAAGGTGTACAGAAAAGAATTAGTAGTTCACACAAATTCCTGATAAAATTATTGCTTTATATTGCTTTGGCATATTCAAATTGATACTACTATGATACCTATTTTACAGCCTTGTATGTGGAGATACAGTTTATAAGTTCAGTTATTTAGTGTTTTGACTTTTTACTAATAGGCCCCAATTTAGTATATTTTCAGTTCTCCTAGTTTAATGGTTTATTCTATCAGTCTTTAAGTCTGTATAGGAGCCAGTCTTTTCAAATCTGTGACTCTAAATCTGAAAATCTAAAGTTAAAAACAGTGTTTTACGTGGAATTCAAAGGAATGTAAACCAGAGGTTAACTACTTAAGAGGACCAAACTAATTGAAAGTATTTGTGTGTCTGTGTCTGTGTGTGTATAGCCTATATGTCCAATAAGTCCCTGTTATCCCCGGGCATAAAGGTAGTCTCACTATGTAAAACCACATGTTATGTAAAGTAGTACATATATTAATAGTAAGAACAATATTCCACTTAAACCAATCATTTATTGATGCCCCAGTGGTTTCATCTTAATGTTGTTTTCCTAGAATTCCTCTGTGTATCTAAGTAGTTCTGTGAAGGGCCAGACAGTAGCATACAATGTATTCTAAGGTATGCTCAGTGTTTTCCTGTCTTTTAATTGTCAAATTATCACACTGTATTTAATGCTGTTTTTCAGGTTTCCTTAGAAAGAGAACGACAACATGATCAAACACATGTTCAGAGCCAGCTTGAAAAACTGGATCTTCTTGAACAGGAGTATAATAAACTTACCACAATGCAGGCTCTTGCAGAAGTCAGTGCATGCATCTTGTACTTGTTAATGCATATCAGGGTTTTTTAAATTATATCACTGGATATTTATAGCAATAAAGGTGATCTTATAGCAAAGAAATATATAGGAGTTTGAGGCCAAGCATAGTGGCTCATGCCTATAATCTCAGCACTTTAGGAGGCTGAGGTGGGAGGATCACTTGAGCCTGGGCATTCAAGACCAGACTGGGCAATATAGTGAGACCCCATCTCTACAAAAAATAAAAATATTAGCCAAGTGTCATGGAGTGTGCCTGTAGTCCTAGCTACTTGGGAAGCTGAGGCTGAAGGACTGCTTTAGCCCAGGAATTCAAGATTACACTGAGCTGTGATCAGGCCACTGTACTCCAGCCTGGGTGACAGAATGGGAGACCCTGTCTCTTAAAAAATACTATTTATTAATTTTTAAAAAGTTTTAAAAAAAAATGTAAGCTTGGAGAGAATGTTCACATTTTACAGTCTTGATGGGAATGAGGGAATTCTTTTTGAAAATATTTAAAGATTAAATGTTTTTGAGTATCCTTAAGGTTTGTATCACTTGGTTTAAGTTGTTCTCTGAGCTCATTTTAGTTTTAATTGAGTAAAGTTCCAGATTCAGCTTCTGTATAGCCTGTTTACCTTCATACAGAGCTGTGTTCTTTGGCTGTAGATTTTACCCATAATTCTGTCCAACTGTGTCACAGCTAACCTCACAAATGACTCATAATTGAACACAATGGAGAGTGTCATGGATGCTGTCAAGCCCAGAGGTCCCATTACTAGAGTCAACAAACAAGCTTATTTGGGCTAAAATTCACAAGTTCCTGTGCTGCAATATTAAAATTTTACAAATAGATACTTAAGACTTCTCACTATTATCCCTTTTGATATTTTTATCACTAGAAAAAAATGCAAGAGTTGGAAGCAAAACTCCGTGAAGAAGAACAGGAAAGGAAACGTATGCAAGCTAAGGCAGCTGAGGTAAGTTAAAATGTGAGCAAATATGTTCCTCATATTTCTTATCACTCTTAACTTTAAAATGAACAATTATATTTGGGCATCTTAGATTATTTATATTTTAGAATAGTCCAATATATAAATTTTAGATATAGCTTAATGTGGAAAATTATGAACAAGCATTGTAATATACAAAGAGTAAAATTTGAGCAAATCTTTAGCATATTTCGAATTGTGGAGTTTCAACCAGCATTTAAAATATAATAGACTAAAAAATACCAGAGATTATACACATGATAAGGTAAGTAATCATACAAACCTTATTGTAGGTCACTATCAGAAATGTTCAAAAACCATCATTTAGTATCCTGCTTATAGGTACTTCTTTTCTTTGGTGGCCTCTAGACACCAGGACAGAAGTTGAGGTAGTGGGGTGCCCCAATTCCAAACCAGGTGAACCCAGACCAGCTCACAGAAGCTACCACATCAGGAAAATGAGCTCCAATTCTTCCGAGTTTTTAATTTTATCCCATACATTGGCCACCAGATAGAATAGGTAAGGCAGTATGGATTCACAAAAACGTTGAGTTTATATATACCAATTGGAACTGCATTTCTGGGAGATTTAGCAAGACCACTGAAGCAAGTCTTACAGATAAAGTAAAATAAAATTTTTGTGTTTTTAACTGAAGACTCTGTCCTTATGAGCTTATTTGCTTAAATACCTCCCTGATACGCCCCTCCTCCTTCCAAGATGTTTAAGTTTTATGACATTTGCTTGAACTTTTTCTCATATTAACATAAGCAGCAGGTACTGACTGGGCCAGGCGTGGTGGCCGATGCCTCTCATCCTAGCACTCTGGGAGGCTTAGGTGGGAGGATCTCTTGAGCTCAGGAATTCAAGACCAGCCTGAACGAGAGTGAGACCCCATCTCTACTAAAAATAGAAAAATTAGCCGGATGCAGTGGCACGTGCTACTAGTAGTCCTAGCTACTCAGAGGCTGAGGCAGGGGGATCACTTGAGTCCAGGAGTTTGAGGTTGCAGTGAGCTAGGATGACACCACTGTACTGTAGCCAGGCTGACTTTGTCTCCAAAAAAAAAAAGAAGAAACAGGTACTTATTCCAAGGAGTTGAGTCTTTGTGGTTCAGTTTTTGGCCCAGTGCCTCCAGTGTCCTGGGCTCATCTTATATATATAGCCACAGGAATATAAACATTCTATTATCATCATTGTTATCTTGTCTATTTCTTCTAGTGCTTCTCTGAACTCACTGACTTAAGATTTTTCTTTCTACTAAACCTACTATATTTCCTTCTCAAATATTCACCTTCTGATCAATTTTTAGATTCCTATTTTTTTTCCATCAGTGTGTTTTCTGAGTTATGTAGCCACATGGCATTTTTGACCAACAAATTTTCTCTGCCCATTTCCACTTTGGGGTAGACCACTTTACTGTGTCTTCATATCCTCACTTGTAACAAGCAGACTTATGGGTTGTGCTTTATGTACATTGTGGTGTTGAATCCGTTATATATGAAATGCAAAATTTAACAAATTAATTGTTTTACGAATTTTAAAAATAAATTTGTGCTACCTTTGTTTTCTTTTCCACTTAGCAGGCAACAAGTAGGGATCAAATCAGCTATTGCTGCTAATATAATATCCGTAAAGGTTTTGAGTTCTGATAATGAACACCATTGTATTAGAAGAACAATGGTGAGGGATATGTGGTTCCAAGTCTAGTCTTGGGCAAGTTATTTAAACATTCAGAGCCTGGATTTTTACCATTGATAAAGTGGTCTTCATTTTACATGTTCTTACTGTTGGGAGATCAAATGAGATTAAAAAAAAATAATGAAAGCACTTTAAAATGTTAAAACTCTAGCACACAAATATAGTACAACTGCTGGGAAGAACTAAATAAGCTGGAGGTTAAAATGCTCAGAAAATTGTCCTCATATGCTATTCACACACATTGGCATCATTAGTCTTCCATAGTAGTGATGTTCTATTCATTAAATTATATCTAGCCAATTTACCATGTCTAAAGCATTGGGTATGAAGGAGTGTATAGATGTTCCCGAGCGTAGAGATCCCTGTATTCTTCATCATTGAATAGATTGTTTCCACCAAAGAGTGCAATTATGTGGGAGGTATTAGTAATGATCTCAATATTTTTTTTTTTCACTGAATCCGTTGGTTCTGAGTGTTTGTTTCAGCTCCATCATCATTTCCTGGGGGGCTTTTAAATACTTTTAAAATACAAATTTCCCCAACCTGGGAGGCCCAAAATCATGAGATCTGGAGAGAAGCCTGGTAATCTGAATTTTTTTCATAAACTCCAGACAGTTTTGATACACATAGGCAGATTTGAAACAACCACTATTATAGACAAGATTTTTTTTTTTTAAAGGAAAGTTGAAAAAGTTGGTTTAGGAATAATGATGGTCCTTTTTTGAAATCCTTAGTAATTGCTAGTGAGATTTCTACCATGAAGATAGGATGTATAATATTTTTATTTTTATTTTTGTCTTTTCTTCTTTTTTTATTGCAAAATATTAAGGAGGTACAAATGTTTTTGTTACATGGATAGCTTTTATAATGCTTAAGTCAAGGCTATAAGTGTGCCCATCACCTGAATAGTGTTCATTGTACCTGTTAGATAGATTTTAAAACCCCCCCTTCTTGATTTCCAATGATATTTACTTCTCCCTCTGCCCATATGTGCCCATCAGTTAGTTCCAAATTATTAGAGAGTACATGTGGTATTTGTTTTTCCATTCTTGATGTACTTCACTTAGGATAACGGTCTCCACTTCCATCCAAATTGCTGCAAAAGACATTAATTCATTCCTTTTTATGACCAAGTACTCCATGGTATATATGTACACCATGTTTTCTTAATCTGCTCATGAATTGATGGACACTTGGGTTGGTTCCACATCTTTGCAATTGTGAATTATGCTGCAATAAACATTTGAGTACTGGTGTCTTTTTCATAAAGTGATTTCTTTTCCTTTTGGTAGATACCCAGTAGTGGGATTGCTTAATCAAATGGTAGGTCTACATTTAGTTCTTTGAGAACTCTCCATGCTGTTTTCCATAGAGGTTGTACTAATTTGCAGTCCCACCAACAGTGTATAAGCGTTCCTTTGTCTCTGCATCCACACCAGCATCTATTGTTTTTGGACTTTTTAATAAGAGCCATTCTGACAGGGGTAAGGTGATATCTCATTGTGGTTTTGATTTCTATTTCCCTGATGATTAGTGACGTTGAGCATTTTTTCATATGTTTGTTGCTCATTTCTCTATCTTCTTTTGAAAACCTCCTGTTCATGTCTTCTGCCCACTTTTTAATGGGGTTGTTTCTTTCTTTTCGTGCTGATTTGTTTGAATTCTTCGTAGATTCTGGACATTAGCCCTTTATTAAATGTATAGATTGTGAATATTTTCTCCCATTCTGTAGGTTGTCTATTTGCTGTGTTGATTATTTTCTCTGTTGCGCAGAAGCTTTGTAATTTAATCAAGTCCCATTTATTTTTGTTATTGCTGTGATTGCCATTGGGGTCTTAGTCATAAATTTTTTGCATAGGCCAATATCTAGAAGAGCTTTTTCTACATTTTCTTCTAGAATTTTTATGGTTTCATGCCTTACATTTAAGTCTTTTATCCATCTTGAATTAATTTTTGCAAGTGGTGAGGGATAGGGGTCCTGTTTAATTCTTCTGCATGTGGTTATCCAATTTTCCCAGCACCATATATTAAATAGGGTTTCTTTTCCCCAGTGTATGTTGTTGCCTGCCTTGTCAAAGATCAGTTGGTTGTAGGTAGATGTTTTGTATCTGTGTTCTCTGTTCTGTTCCATTGGTCTACATCTCTATTTTTGTAATCAATACCATGCTGTTTTGGTGACTGTACCCTTGTAGTATAGTTCAAAGTCTGGTAATGTGATGCCTCCAGGTTTATTCTTTTTGCTTAACACATTTACTACCATGAGAGTTGTATTTAACTCACTCTAGTTTTGACCCCGTGGCCTCGTGAAGCATATATAAAATCTTTCTTGTTGTTACAATTAATATTGACAATTTAATTCTAAAAACATGGATTAAATGAATAGAAGTCAATAAATTTTGTGTTTCTATTTATGTTTACCTTTAAATTACACTTGAACTTTTATTCTGTTTTTGTAGTAAAACACTGTGGCTCCAAGGAAAAGTTTCTGTTTTCTTGGTCTGGCAGTCAATGTATTAAGATTGCTTTGGCTATGTGGGCTCTTTTGTGGTTGAAGATGAAGGGTTGAATTACTTTTCCTAGATCTGTGAAATATAATGTTGGTATTTTGATGGGGATTGCATTGAATCTATAAATCACTTTGGGCAGTATAGACATTTTAACAATGTTGATTCTACTAATCCATGAGCATGATATGTTTTTCCATTTGTTTGTGTCATCTGTGATTTCTTTCATCAGCATTTCATAGTTCTTACAGAGATCTTTCACCTCCTTGGTTAAGTACATTCCTAAGTATTTTGTTTTCTTTGTAGCTCCTTTTTTTTTTTTTTTTTTTTTTTTTTGGGTTGGGGGAGACAGAGTCTCACTCTGTTGCCCAGGCTAGAGTGCCATGGTGTCAGCCTAGCTCATAGCAACCTCAAACTCCTGGGCTCAAGCAATCTTCCTGCCTCAGCCTCCCGAGTAGCTGGGACAACAAGCATGTGCCACCACACCCAGATAATTTTTTCTATTTTTAGTAGAGATGGGGTCTCACTCTTGCTCAGGCTGGTCCCAAACTCCTGAGCTCAAGCAATCCTCCCGCCTCGGCCTTCCAGAGTGCTAGGATTACAGGCGTGAGCTACCACCCCTGGCTCTTTGTAGCTATTGTGAATGGTATTGAGTCTCCGATTTGACTCTCAGCTTGACTATTATTCATATATAGAAATGCTACTGATTTGAGTACATTGATTTCCAGGAGTTTCTTGGAGTCTTTGGGATTTTCCAAATACAAGATCATATTGTCAACAAAAAGCGATAGTTTGCCCTCCTCTTTCCCTATTTGGATACCCTTTATTTCTTTCTCTTGTCTGATTGCTCTGGCTAGGACTTCCAATACTATGTTGAATAGAAGTGGTGACAGTGGGCAACCTTGTCTTGTTCCAGTTCTTAGGGGGAATGCTTTCAACTTTTCCCCATTCAGTATGAGGTTGGCTGTGGGTTTTATATATAAAAGCCATATATGGCTTTTATAATTTTGAGATATGTCCCTTCTATGCCTAGTTTGTTGAGGGTTTTTATGATGAAAGGATGCTGGATTTTGTCGAATGCTTTTTATGCATCTGTTGAGATGATCATATGGTCTTTGTTTTTTCTTCTGTTTATGTGGTGAATCACATTTACTGATTTACATATGTTCAACCATGCTTGCATCCCTAGGATGAAACCCACTTGATCTTTCTTTCTTTTAGATGTAGGCATTTAAGGGTATGAATTTTCTCCTTAGGACTGCTTGTGATGAATCCTATAGATTTTGATAGATTGTGTCCCCTTTGTCATTCAGTTCAAGGAATCTTTTTATTTCCATCTTAATTTCATTATTGACCCAATAATTGTTCAGCAGCATGTTGTTTAATTTCCATAACTTTGAGTAGATTTGAGTGTTTCTCTTAGAGTTTTATTCCACTGTGGTCTGAGAAGATACATGGTATGATTTCAATTTTTTTAATTTGTTGAGACATATTTTGTGGCATAAGATATGGTCAATTTTGGAGAATGTTCCATGCGCTGAGAATAATGTATATTCAGTAGTTCTTGGGTAGAATGTTCTGTAAATGTCTGTTAGGTCCATTTGTCCTAGAGTACTGTTTAAGTCCAGTGTTTCTTTTTCTGCTTTGATGATCTGTCTAGTTCTGTCAGTGGGGTGTTGAAGTCCCCGGTAATTAAGATGTTACCATTTATCTCTTTGCTTAGATCTAGTAGAATTTGATTTATGAATCTGGGAGCTCCTGTGTTAGGTGCATATATATTTAGGATTGTTATGTCTTCTTGTTTAATTGCTCCCTTTACCATTATATACTGGCCATCTTTGTCTGTCTTTACCATTATTGATTTAAAGTTAATTTACATCTGATATGAGAATAGCTATACCTGCTATCTTTTGGTTTCCGTTTGCGTAGAATATTTTTCCATCCCTTCACCATGAATCTGTGTTAGTCCTTGTGGGTTAGGTGTGTTTACTGGAGACAGTGGATACTTGGGTTGTGTTTTTTCATTTATTGAGCCAGCCTATGTCTTTTGAGTGTGGCATTCAGAGTGTTAATGTTGACCAATAGAATTGATGTGGGATTCTGTTCTGTTCATTATGTTGGGTAGTACCTTATTGCTTTGCTTTCCCTCTTGTGCTCTTGTTTCATAGGAGCTCTGAGCTTTAGCTTTGGGATGATTTTACACTGGTGGGTATCTATTGTGCTTATCCATGTATAATGCAGTTCTGAGTGTTTCCTTCAGGTTTGGTCATGACGAATTCCTTTAGTGTTTGCTTGTCTGGAAAAGTCTTTATTTCTCCTTCATATATGAAACTTAGTTTTGCAGGATACAAAATTCTAGGCTGGTAGTTGTTTTCTTTAAGAAGACTGAAGATGGGGCCCAATCCCTTCTGGCTTGTAAGGTCTCCGCTGCGAAGTCTGCAGTTAGCCTGATAGGTTTTCCTTTGTACGTTACTTGATGTTTTCCCCTCATGGCTCACAGGAGTTTCTCCTTCGACTGGCCAGTCTGATAGCTATATATCTTGGTGATTTCTTCTTCGCAATGAATGTACCAGGTGTTTTTTGAGCTTCTTGTATCTGGATGTCTAAATCTGGAGACAAGGGGAGTTTTCCTCAATTATTCCCTGAAATAGGTTTTCCAGACCTTGTAGGGTTTTTTCTTCACTTTTTGGGATGCCTGTGGTTCTTACATTTGCCTGTTTTACATAATCCCATATTTCTGGTAGACTTTGTTTGTTCCTCTTGATTCCTTGTTCTTTATTTTTGACTGAGTTAATTCGAAAGAGTTGTCTTCAAGCTCTGAAATTCTTTTTTCTGCCTGGTCTAGTCTATTCTTAAAGTTTTCCACTGCATTTTGTATTTCCTTAAATGAATTCCAGAAGTTCTATTTGGTTATTTTTTTTTTTAATGTCTTTGTCTTTGGTAAAGTTTTCATTCATTTCCTGAATTGTTTTTCTGGTTTCTTTGAGTTGGTTTTCCATTTACTCTTGGGTTTCATTGAGCTTCCTTACAATCCATATTTGGAATTCTTTCTGTCATTTGAATATTTTCATTTTGGTTGGGATCCACTGCTGGAGAGTTGGTGTGCTCCTTTGGGTGCGTCCTTTCACTCTGACTTCTCATACTTCCAGAGTTCTTGTGCTGATTCCTTCTCATCTGGAGCAGCTGTCACTTCTTATTTTGGGATATTCTTTTGTTTAGGTGGGGCTTTTTTTTCCTCCCCCTCAACTCTTAAAGGTATGTCTGTAGCATATGTTGGCTAAGAACCTTTGGCTTTGCTTGTGGGTGCTTTGATGGGGTCTAGGTTCTGGATGGTTATAGATTCCTTAGTATAGTGGTTTTCTCACTTGCTAGTTATTTGTAGGCTGTAGAGGTGGCATACTGTGTGTGTGTGTCCACATTCCCTGTCTCTTGTTGATGAGGGCAGAGAGAAGTCTTTGAAATCCTTTCTTTTTCCTGGCCCTGTGGTCTTCTTAATAGTGTGAATTATATTGGGATGTCTAGTTTAATCTCTGAAACAGTAGGTGGTGCTTATGGGTAAGGATCAGCCATGCCCTGTATGATTAAGTAAATGCTTTAAAGAGCTGTACAAGTTGTCCTCCCTGCCACTAGATGGTGCTTACCAAAAAGACCCAGCTGCAGTGTTGTTTTCTGGGGCCTGTGACTGGCTCTAGCCCCTCAGCAGAAGTACTCGAATGCCACAGGTGGTGGGTGGGACCCTGGAGCTCCCAGGGGACTCATTATTCTCCACCACTGCAGAGGCTGGTGGAGGAGTGAGGCTGGGCAGGGATGGGAGGGTCTACTCCCAGGGCCCTGGGGATAGCCACCAGGGTGGGGCTTAACCGACCCCACTAAGCCAGAAAGTCTGCTTTTTGGGGAAGGGCCATCTGAGATACACAGTCTGGCTGTAAGGAGTAGATTTTGCTCTTTTCTCCCCTCCCCTACCCTGAGATGATCTTTCCTCATCTGGCTGCAGGCAGGTGCTCAAACTAGCTGAGCTCATCAGCAATGGCACTGTAGGCTGGGAATTTCCCTGTCCAGGATCCCACCCCAGGCTAAGAGCACAGCTTTCCTGTGGAGGAAGGGGTGCTCCGCAAGTGTGCTGCAGCTTGAATCTACATTGCACCCTCTTAGTTCTGCCCATGCAGGCTCCCTTGCCTCCCAAAATTAGTTCACAAATCTCTGTGCCCCTGAGCAACATGATCGAGTCCTGGGCCTATGGGTTCTGGCCTACAGGCCTGTCCCCAGGTCCCCCAAGTTCAATCTTTGACCGTGTTAGGAAGAAGCGTGCTGGTCCCAAGTTGTCCTTTGAGTGCCAAGCAGGTTTGATGTCCCTCCACTTCAGGGTATGCCCTACTCTGCTGGAGCAGCCAAACAAGCAGCACCAGGGAGGGCCGGCAGGCAGGGAGCTCACAGTCTAAGCACCCTTGGTCCAATGCAGGTCTTTAAGAGGAAAGGTTGGGAACAAATGACACAAAAACTGGGGCTGAAGCTCTCTGGAGGAGAACAAAGGCACACAATGGTTGGAGAACCAGTATGGTGCCCACCATCTCGGTTCAGGTCTGTGGTGACTGGAAGTGATCCTGAGGGGGCTGGCAGCCTGGTGCTTTGTCCTCAAGAAGCTTCCAGTTTACTGGTGGCAGCAGCTTTTGGGCTTGTGAGGGTAGAAAAGCTCTCCAGCAGCTCAGGAGCCTGCTGACTTCCAGAGGGGTGAGGGAAGGAGAAACAAAACCCCCACCTACCCTTTTTGCCAGGCTGCAAGCCTCTTGGGGGTTGATCTCTGCCAATATCTTGCTGCTCCTCATTCTACTCTGTAACTTCTTCCCATGGAACCCCTGGTAGGTTCTGACACTTTTCCTTCAGAATTACACCCAATCTGTGTTTTTTTCATCTGAAATTTTTCCTTCTTTCTAAGGCAGTCTGGCATCCAATGCCTCTAGTCAGCCATCTTTGGATATTATTTTTAATTAAGGTAATTACTAAGATTTTAGAGCAAAGGGCTTGGTAACATTTGCTGAAATACCTTCGAGATTTTTCTGGACATAAATTTCAATGCTTTTTGTTTTAATATAGTGTGTGAGTTTTTAGAAGAGGAAGAAATATATTTTGCTCTTCAGCTGCTTTGTGTCTGGCACTGTGGTAGCTGCAATTTTTGAAGAGAAAAAATATTGAAGCATCAGTTTGGAGTTATATACGTTGCATTTAACTCATTAGATAAATTTATGGAGCAACTACAGATAGTGGCGCTAATGTGTTCCAGGCTAAGAAAAGGGCAAATTATAACACAGCAGTTCAAGATAAAATGAGAGAGAGACAGGTATTTGATTTAAAATATTTCACAAATGCTGATTTGATTGGTTGATGACAATAGTTACTCAGCTATGATGTGTTTTTCAGTCAGATACTACTGTTGGTTTTTACAGGCTTTACATGGCATATCTCAAATTCGAATCATAGCTTTTATTTCTACAGCATTAACTTTTAAGCTCTCATATTTTCTTAGTTGCAGACTGGTCTAGAAACAAATAGACTTATCTTCGACGATAAGGCAACTCCATATGTTCCCAGTGCAAGAAGAATTAAAAAAAAGAAGTCAAAATCACCAGAAAAGGTATGAAAACAGAAGCAATCAGGCAAGGTACTGATTATTTGGTAAACTTTATGTGAAAAGACTCATAAACCGTGTGGTACTACAAGAGTAAATGCCTTTCATTCTTAGTTTCTTCATTTGGAAGGTGAGGATAAGTAATATCTACTCCTAAATTTTTACTGTGATAGTGAGAAAATATATATGTAAAAAATCATTTTGGAACTACAGAACATCATACAAAACTAGTATTTATTATTCAGTATTGCATAGTTATATATGGTCCATTTTTATCATGTGAATAAAATAAAATTGTTCTCCTTTTCTTTCAGAAGAGTCCTAGGAACTGTTTTGGTGCACAGCCACATTATAGATTATGTTTGGGTGATATGCCGTTTGTAGCTGGAAAGGTGAGTTGGTCAAACTCTAGGTTTTTGGGTTTTTATTTAACAGCTTTAATCTTTGAATTCAATCTATGCATCTGCATGTGTGTCTATAAATGGTAGAACATTTTGGTTTTTTGCTCCCTTTACCAGTGTGTGTCATAATGATGTGAGAATGAGATTGGGGCAGGGCGTGGTTTTGTGGGATTGAGGGAGCAGGGAGGAGATGAGGAAGATTACCTTCGAGCAGTTAAAGACTACCTTATGTGGAAGGGAAGTGATAAAAGCAGAGACCTTGGGTTGAAGAAGCTGTCACTGCAGATAGGGGTTAAGGAAATAAGAAATAGTATATTTGTAGCATTGGAGTTTTAGTATCAATCCAGGTGGTTTATATTTAAATATAGGTAGATATTTAAGTAAATAAATAGCACATCCTGTTTGTCCTAACATCTAGATCATTTCTAGAACTAATTCTCCAAGAAGCAGCCATACATAGACTTGAATCTTATGTTCTTTTAGCACTTAAATGTATAGATGATAATGTTGTGAAATATCAAGTACTAAGTGGTTTCTAGTAAGTGCTTAACACTGTGTTAGTTTATACTACTTTTTTATGAACTGTTAGTGTACCTGGTTGTTTCATGTGTAGATAGCTTGAATACCCAACTAGATTGTCAATTTTAGCAGCTTGGGAAGTAAACATTCTTTTGAATTATAATTTTATTTGTTTTATTTATTTATTTATAACCCTCAGTGAAAGCTTGGGGAGTGTAATACATCAGTGATAAGAAATGTTTTCTAGAAGTACAGTTGACCCTTGACCAACACAGATTTGAATTGTGTGGGTCTACTTACACATGAATTTTTTAAAATATTTTGGAAAATTTGGGGGGAATTTGTGGCAATTTGAAAAAAATTCACCGCAAAGCCTAAAAATATCAAAAATTAAGAAAAAGGTGTGCCATGAATGTATAAAATATATGTAGTCTATTTTATCATTTACTACCATAAAATATATACGAATTTATTATAAAATTAAAATTTATCAAAGCTTTTGCCCACACATACCATACATGGCAACATTTGCAGTGAAGATAAATTTAAATAAATGTAAAGATGCAGTATTAAAGCATAACTGCATAAAGTTAACAGTAGTATATACCGTACTACTATAATATTTTGTAGCCACCACTTGTTGCTATTGCAGTGAGCTCAAGTGTTGGGAGTATCCACTTAAATCTCGGCATGAGCAGTTGATGTTTCCAGTAAATGGGACATCATAGGTAAAAAGTGATGTCTCAAAGTTCTCTCATATTTTAATTGTTTTTAGTGCAATACCATAAACCTTGAATAACACCATGGGACCCATACACAGTGCCCCACAAATGGTAACACCATTACCCATACTAGTAGTGGTGAACATGCTCCCAAGAAGCAGAGAAAAGTCATGACATTACAAAAAAAAGTTGAAATGCTTGGTGTGTACAATAGATTAAGGTCTACAATTGCGGTTACCTGCCATTTCAAAATAAATGAATCCAGCGTAAGGACTATTGTTTAAATTTTAAAAAAAAAAGGAAAGGAAAGGAAATTGGTGAAGCCATCCCTGTAGCTACCCTAGCAGGTATGAAAACCTTGCACTTTTTGCAAAATACTTTTTCTAGTATTGAAAATGCAACTTTTATGTGGGTGCAGGATTGCTATAAGAAAGGTGTACCTAACCTATAGACTCTAATATGATTTGAGAAAAAGTGAAGTCATATGACAACTTAAAGCCAAAAGGAAGATGAAGCATCTAAAACTGGAGAATTTACTGCCAGCAAAGGATGGTTTGATAATTTTAGAAAGAGGTTTGACTTTAAAAATGCTAAGATAGCAAGAGAAGCAGCTTCTGATGACCAAGAGGCAGCAGACAAGTTCCCAGATGTCATTAAGAAAATCATTGAGGAGAAAGAGTATCTACTCAAACAGGTTTTTAATACAGACAAAAGTGCCCTATTCTGGGGAAAAATGCCACAGAGGACATTTGTTAGTAAGGAAGAGAATCAAGCACTAGGATTTAAGGCAGGAAGGAATAGGCTAACTCTACTGTTTTGTGCAAATGCAGTCACATTTATGATCAGGATTGCCCTTAAGTATAAAGCTGCTAACACTCGAGCCTTTAAGGGAAAAGATAAACCCCAGCTGCCAGTCTTTGGGTTGTACAACAAGGAGGTCTGAACAGTGAAAATCCATTTTCTGGACTGTTTCATCAATGCTTTGTCCCTGAAGTCAGGAAGTAAGTACCTTGCCAGTAGGGGACTGCCTTTTAACATTCTTGTAATATTGGACAATGCCTCTAGGCACTCCAAACCCCAGGTATTCAACACCTAAGGCATCAGAGTGGTCTAATTGCCTCCCAAAACAGCATATCTAATTCAGCCTCTAAATCAGGGTTTATAAGGACTTTTAAGGCTCATAACACTTGGTACTCTATGGAAAGGATTGTCAATGCTATGAAAGAGTACCTCGATAGAACATCACGAAAGTCTAGAAGGATTACACCATTGAAGATGCCATCATTGTTATAGAAAAAGCTTTGAAAGTCATCAAGCCTGAACCAATAAATTCCTGTTGGAGAAAACTATCCAGATGTTGTGCATGAATTCACAGAATTAACAAGAGTCAGTCAAAGAAATCACAAAAGAGATTGTGGATATGGCAAAAAAAGGTGTGGGGGGGTTGAAGGGTTTCATGATAGAGGTCTTGGAGAAATTCAAGAGCTAACAGACACAATGGCTAAAGAATTAACAGAAGACGACTTGATGGAGATGAGTGCTTCCAAACCATTGCCACACAATGAGGAAGAAGATGTAGAAGTAGTGTCAGAAAATAAATTGACATTAGTTTGACAGGAGGGTTCTGATTATTCCAGCCTGCTTTTGACTTCTTTTAAAACATGGACCTTTCTGTGATGGGGGCACGAAACTAAAGTAAACACTGGAATAAGGATTGGGCTGTATAAAAACATTTTTAGAGAAATGGAAAAAAAAATCAGAAATTATGATGTATTTATGTAAACTTGCACCAAATATGCATGCCTCTCCTGCCACCCCTGAGATAGCAAGACCAACCTCCTCTACCTATTCCTCCTTAGCCTACTCAACATGAAGACAACAAGGATGAAGACCTTTATGATGATCTACTTCCACTTAATGAATAGTAAATATATTTTCCTTATGATTTTCTTAATAATATTTTCTTTTCTCTAGCTTACTTTATTGTTAGAATACAGTATATAATATAAAAACAATGTGTGTTACTCAACTGTTTATTAATAAGACTTCTGATCAATGGTAGGTTATTAGGTTTTAGGGGAGTAAGAAGTTATATGTGGATTTTTGACTGCATGGGGGTTAGTGCCCCCTATCTCCTATGTTGTTCAAGGGTGAACTGTACATTAATAAATATAATCAGAAAAATAACAGGAATGATAATTTTAGAAACTATTGCATATTGAAAGTGTACTTATAGGCAATTAGTACAGTAAGCACATACTACAAGTTATGAGCAAAATAGTGATTACACTGATTGATTTTAGAATATTGGACCAACCTTGCATTCCTGTAATAAACCCCACTTGGATGTGGTATATAATACTTCTTATATATTGCTGCATTCAATTTGCTAACAATAAAAACTTAAGATAAGAAGAGCATCTGTTTAGCCAGCACAGTGGTTTCCAAATCTAGCTGATCGGAATCAACTAGAAGACTTAAAAATACAAATTTCCCAGCCTTGACCCCACACGGATTGAGTTTGGAGTGCTGCCTAGAAATATGCATTTTATATAAGTTATCTAAGTAATGATGTTTATGGAGCCAAGTAAGCCCAGCCATCTGTTTGTAAACCGGAGTAGCACATTGAGATTGTTTAGTGTTCAAAACAAAAACAGAGTTTCGAGAAGGCTACAAGGTGTTTCTTCTTTATGTTGTTTACATGACAGACATACTTAGTGCTTTCTACTATTCCAGGATAAAGAAATGAATACAGTAATAAGTCTCTACCACCTGGATGCACACTGTTTAATATGTGAAATTGGCAAACACAATTACAATATATTGTGATAAATGCTATGATAGAGGTATGTTGAAAATGTTAATAGGTGATGTGAGAATGGACCAATTAATTACCTGACAGTTTTAAGGAAACCTTTAAAAATGATATATTTGAACCAGGTTTTAAAGAATGGTATAAAGTAGCCACACACACAAAAAGTCATCTGCAAATAGGGTTTGTTCAAAAAATGGAGAGAAACTGGATGGTAGGACATGAGGCCAGGAAGTGTAGGCTGCAGCTCAGTGATGTAGGACCTTATTTCCCATGCTGAGGGAGTTTGGGTGTTGTAGTCAGTGGATTTACATCAGAGGATTTCAAATAAGAGAACATGATCAGAATAATATTTTAGGAGGATAAGTGATAGCACTATGGAGTTAAAGACAGAAGAGACTAGGAGAGCAGAAAGACCAATTGGGATGTCCTATAGCTAAAGAGATGGGTGCATAAGCCAAGTGAATAACAAGGTGGACAGTAAGAGGTGGATTGGAGGTATTTGGGAGGTTGAATGCATGGGACTTTGTAAGTGATTAGACTGGGGGGGAGGGTGTCTTTTTACCCCGATTAAGAAGTAAAAAGAAAACAGGTGTAGAGAATGTTGCTTCAAATACTTGTTTTTTTTATCATGTTTCTCTCTTTAGTCCACCAGTCCTAGCCATGCCGTGGTAGCCAATGTTCAGCATGTCTTGCATCTAATGAAGCAACACAGTAAAGCTCTGTGCAATGATCGAGTACTCAACAGTGTTCCTTTGGCAAAGCAAGTGTCTTCACGAGGTGGTAAAAGCAAGAAGTTGTCAGTAACACCTTCCTCCACCAACAGTATTAATGAGGAGTTGTCAGAAGTCTTACAGACCTTACAGGATGAATTTGGGCAAATGAGCTTGTGAGTTCTAGTTTTTGGTTTTTTTAATGCATTTCTAAAACCTTATTGTTTTTTAATTCTTCGTGACTTTATTAATCTTACTTTATTTGTTCAACAAATACTGTTGAGCACAGTCTTTACACCAGTGAATTTACTGGGACTTTAACAAATACACCTGTTAAGGGTAAAAATCTCTCCTTTTCCTGACACTTTTAAATGTTTTAAAGACCAAGGTTTACATTTAAGTTATATTTCCTTTTTTAAGAGCTTGATATATAGTCATGCATCACTTAACAATGGGAATATATTCTGAAAAATGCATCATTAGGCAGTTTTGTCATTGTGCTAACATCATAGAGTGTACTTACACAACTAAGCTATTTGGGTATTGGGGTCACATGTGGCCTTCTGGATCCTTGAGTGAAGCCTTTTGACTGAATCCAGATTTTACAGAATAAATCCTTTTCATAAAGGGATCTGTTCTGTGAAGTTTGGATTCGGTCGAGGGGCCACACTTGGGGATCTGGAGAACCACATGTGGCCTTGATGCTGTACCTCTGGTATACCGTATATACTCCTAGACTACAAATCTGTACAGCATGATATTATACTTGAACACTGTAGGCATTTGTGACACATTGGTAATACATTTGTGTATCTAAACATAGAAAAAGTACAGTAAAAATACAGTATTACAATCTTGGGGGACCACTGCTGTATCTTGGTCTGTTGTTGACCAAAACGTTGTTACGTGGCACATGACTGTACATTAAGTTTAAGTGAACTTAACTGATAAGTTAGGATGTGTTTGAAGAACAAGATCCTTCTCTAGAATTTCTCACTTTTATGGGGGAAATAGCAATATAAATAATTAACACTTTGAAATTAAGCACTCTTTTGCATTTTCCTCCAGTGCCTTTTGTGAACTTTTAAAAACTGTCACTGATAATTTGAAAACTTGTTGCTCTATTCAAAAAAATGAATCATTTTTTAACACACACAGCAGTGACCCCATGGTGAGTGAGGTATAATGGACCTAACCATGAAACATAGTAAACTTAACCAAGCTTTGCTTTGGCTTTGTATATAGTGATCACCAGCAGCTTGCAAAACTTATCCAGGAGTCGCCAACTGTTGAACTGAAAGAAAACTTAGAGTGTGAACTGGAGGCATTAGTGGGAAGGATGGAGGCAAAAGCCAATCAAATAACTAAAGTTCGAAAATACCAAGCCCAGGTAACTTAATTTCCCTTCACTCAAGTGTCTAATGATTAAAAAAATAATAATCACTTTTCTTCAAATATATTAAATAATGACACTAAGTGTACTATAGATAAAGAGCTACAAGAGACATTTCTTTACTGAAGACACTTATTTAAGTGCCTTAATTCTTAAGAATTGATGTTAAGTGGATTAGGAAAGAAGACACTTTTAGTCACTTAGAGTAGGTTTCATCTAACATACATCTTTCAGATACTGAATATATTTAATATTCTTACCTTTATGAGTAAACTTTAACTTCTGTGATGAATTTAAATAGTTCAGAGTTTACCCAAGTAAGTCTTCTAAAAAGTACCTAGAAATTCTCAATTTCCAAAGGAATGAGTCAGGTAGAAATACATGAAAAAATCTTCAGTTATATTGATGTTACTAATTATATTAAATAAATCAGGCATTTATTTAGTATTTACTAAGTGCAGTGGTGAAGTCACACTCAAGGGTTTTCATCCAGAGAGAAACACAATAATTCATGTATTTAAGAGATAACTGTGACAACTGGGGCCAGGGCAATGAGGTCAAGACAGGCCGAGAGACCAGCTAGGCTGTTAACACTTATGAGAGGTTATCAGAGGTGGTCAGCACTGTGCTGAGACAGTGATTGGAGTTGGGGAGAGGTGGACAGATTTGAGGTACGTTTTGGAAATAGAAATACCGGGGCTGCTTGCTGCTGGATAACACATGGAGGAAGAGGAGTTCTGAAGGCTGGTGATAAATGACTAAAGTGGAGCAGAACGGGTTTGACTGTCGATTGGTAGCCATGTAATAGACACAGTGCCGAGTGCTTTTAGAATGTCATCTCATTTAATTTTCATGAAAGGCTCGTGAAGTGGGTATACTGTTCTCATTTTATAGATGAAGAAGCTGGGCCAAGTTTTCTGGGAAGTGCACATATATCCTCAGTGACGTTGAATAATTTGCCCAAGAATGGACTAGCTCATGGGTAAATGGCAGAGCTGGGATGCATACTTGGGTCTTTTCAACTTCAAAACCTGGGCTTTTTTAAAGCACTTTTTCCAAAGTTCATGTTTAAAAAAGAAACATAAGCAAATGATGCCTGTAGGAGTAATGGTCTAATTTGTTGCTTGTACTAATTAAACTTAACTTTATTCTAATGGAACACAAACATGTCAGCAGTTTAGCTAAAGTAAAACTAAAGCGCCCCTATTTTAAATTAAATTATAATAAAGATAATGGAACAAGAATAAAATTAAAAATCCTTTTCATAGCTTCATCCATCTGCAATGTGCTTCTTTGCCTGCACAGACTAGTTTCTTAGAATGCTTTTCTCCTTCCCCCATTTGTGAAAATCCTTCCCATCCTTCATTTCCCCATGTCAGATTTTTTGTCTTCTCCATGAATCCTTCCTCCAACACCCCCTTGCTTCTCACTCACCCTGTTCTGTACTTTGGCAACAATACTTTATGATACCAGAATTGACTTGTTTACTTGTTTGTATGTCATTATATATTTTAAGCACTGAATGTTAAATGACTAGTGCAATAGATTTTTGAAGCCTTTAAAAAATAAACCTAGGTTGTATTATTTGAGTTTCAGTTAGTAAGGGTTATCTTTAAAAGTACTGGTTGGCAGAAGAGAATGTTTTCTTTAAATTCTCCTTTTTCCCTGCCTTGGTGGTTTGGTATAGCTGGAGAAACAGAAGATAGAGAAGCAGAAGAAGGAATTAAAAGCTACCAAAAAGACTCCTGACGAGGAAGGAAACAGCAGCAGCCGTTCTTCGGGAATCACAGGGACCACAAATAAGAAGGATTGTGCCAAACTAAGACCTGGAGAAAAAAGCAGGAAAAATCTTCAGTTATTGAAGGACATGCAGACCATACAAAATTCATTACAAAGCAATAGTTTGTGTTGGGATTACTGAGTCGGACCAGGTCATAAATTTTATTCAGATAATCTGTACCTCATCAATCAGATGTTGACAATTTACTCATACTCACTATGTTGCAATTAATTAAGTAGCAGGTGTTAAGGAACCCAAGCTTCATTACACTGGCTTTTTGTGTATGCAGCATGACTAAATGTTAAGCCATTTAAATGGAAACCAGGGGAGTTTTAAAGCCTGAGAAGCCACACATAATCTGTTTCTTTGAGATGAATTTGCTGTACTGATATATTGCACTTTGTAAAGAAATTACCAATTTTTTACTTGTGGATGTGATTTTTTAAAATAGTTCTTTATATAATAAAATTAGGTTTAAATTTTCAAAATATGAGGCTATCCCATAGGCATTGTTTGCTTGAAAAGTCTCATTTTTAAATCTTCCCCTGGCATGAAGCACCCACTTCTCCTTTCCAGTACAACCATTAAATATGCTTTGTTTCTACTATTGATGGACTTTTATCAATATTTCTATGTTCAATGTGTTTTCTATATTTAAATATTTATATATATATTTAAGAGGATTTTTTGTTTTGCTTTTTGGCATTTCAAACATTGATCAGTATTAAATGCACTAGTATTGCTTTTTAATCCACTGTTAAAAATTTTTTAAAGACCCAAGCAATCATTTTCAGTGAGTTGCCTGTAAAAATTATGAAAGAATTTTTAAAAGTATAAACAAATTGTCAATGAAATGAGATTTTGAAATAGAGTGGAAGAGAGAAGGGGAGGATGTTGTGAGCATATATACGTTAGCAATTTTTAAATAATACCTGTTTATAATCATGCTATTCAGTCAAGGCATTATGGTTTTTAATCTTGAAATTTAGAGAACCCCTTGAATATTTGCTTTTACTGGTGTACAGTATGAATGTAATAACTGTACACAATTGTCAGTGTGTTAATGTAAATCATAATTTTTAATTGATCAAGAAATGTTAATTTTTTTTTTAACTTGCCACTAAAGTCAATAAAGAGCTCTTTTAAGGAAACACTGAAATGTTCTTTAACAGCCTGTTAATAAAGGCTTTATTTGGTGTAAACTTTCAAAAAACACATTTCTAAATAGAACATTATTAATTATGAGAAACTAAGAATATATAGTACTTGGTATTTAATTTCCCATTCTCATGCTTATATAGAAGGTAAGCCCAGCAAGATTGAATTACCTCATGATATAAGAGTGCTAATGGGCACATTAGCCATATATTAAAGGCATGCCTTTTACATGCTTCTCCTGGAATTGACTGGGATGGAGTTCTAGAATTATATCCAGACAGCCAGAATGAATTGTTGTGGCTACCTGAGTGCTAGGCTTGTGAAGCCTTTCTATAGTTGAGAATTCTTAATTTAGGATCTTTTAAGTAGATTTGGGATTATTTGTAAATCTCCTAAAGTTGTATGTAAACTTTTTTGCTAGTGTGTGCAAATTTCTGACGAGCAGGTTTGTACCTTGATCAAATTCACAACATTGAGCATATAGACCCAAGGAAAATGAGAATCACTACTCTGGTAACACGGTAAATATTTGTGTCTCAGCCACTATTTCAACTATTAAACTTTTGTTATCTCCTTTTTTGAATTTCAGGTCATTAAATTGTATAACCATCATTTGAATTGTAGTGGCTCTGAGTCCTAATTAGGAGAAGAGTGGTTGAATGATGCTAAATCCCACCCCGTCTGTCAGCTAGGATTCGAACTAAAATAACCACTCCAGCTTTTGATACTCTCAGGTGAGAAATGAAAACAAAATACTACTTCAGGTTTCTTATCTGAGAGTTTACAGTAGAGGGTTATGTTATCATCCATCCACTTACGTTAAGCAGAACTTTATTGCAGTTTGTTTCAAATATAAGTAAGTATCTTCTTATATTTGATATTGTGTAAGCTGCCAACGTAGATACTAAGCTGAGTAAGAAAGGTGTGTTTACAGACTGGTGGTACACAATCTGAATTGTTCATTTCAATACAGTGTGGTAATAGCCATGTGCACAGTGCTGTGGGGCACAGAGGAGGGTGGGGCATGGCAGAGAGGGGAGTGATGAATCAAGGATAACTTCCCAGAGGAAGAGGTGATGCCTAAACTCTAGAGAATAGGACTTAACTGTAAGGGAGAACAGTTGTTCCAGGTCCACAAGATAGAAAGAACAAAAGTGGGGGGGAAAGAAAAAAGAAGAAGAAAGTGGGCAAGTAGGAATCTGAAGTTTCCATGGGGGAACTGTGAATAGAGCAGCATTCGTACATAAAAACTGAGGTATGCAGATGAGAATAGAGGGGTGGGCAGAGATTACAGGGGGATAAGAAGTAAAACTTGATCATACTGGTCTCTAAATCTTTTATCCCTAATCATAAAGAAAAAGTACACATGTACAACCAATATTCATAGACATAAAAAGTTAGTTATAAAACATAACTGTGTCAATTTAAAAGTTTTGTGTCAATATATAAAAAGTGTAAGCACTCCTTTCCCCCATCCACACACATACCAATGGTCTATCTTAAATGTTCAAGGGCATTCACTCCATATTGGAGACTCCTACAGAAGGTGAGGGAAGCCACTGGAGGGTTTTGAACACAGAAGTGATAGATTTGCCCTTAGATTTCTCTGGCTTTTGAGTGGAACTTGAAGTAGATACAAGTATATTAAGAGTAGAAGTTTTAAATTCTTGATCATCTCTTCAGCCATTCTACATTCTTTATGTGGTATCAGACCAAGATGGTAAAGGTTTAAATGAGGAAAATGATGGAATGGAGAGAAGAAAATGGATTTGTGAAATATTTATTTGGAGTAGAAAATTTATCTTTAATACTGATTGGCCACTTAAGTGCCATTAAAAATTTTCTTAAATTTCACACAGTGACCAAATCATTTTGGTACTGATTTTGTTAATACTGGATGTACTAGTAGAAACTGTATTTCCTCATTGCGAGACCAAGCAGGGCTAAGGTTGAGACTATCTGTATAGTGATGTAATGAGTAAAGAAAGACTGTAGTTTTAATTATTGTTTGATTTGGGTGTTAGAGGAAAAACAGGTTCCTATTGAACATTTTCATTTGAGGTTTGTACTCCTCAAAAAATTTCCAAATAACATTTATGCAAAAAAAAAAAACTTAAAAGTCAGTTGAAATTTCTTTAATGAAAAGACCAAGGGACAAGAAGCTCCTTTGTTACAGTACATTACATATGGCTCTTATACAGAGTAAAATATACATCAGGGAGTCAAATGTTTATACCAGCACCGAACTCTGACTTGTAGCAGGCCAACAGTGAAGCAAGATTCCTTTTACTGGCATCGAGACTGTACTACATCTTTACATGCAGTATATTCTTTGGTAGACTTAATCATTCAGTGGAATTACAAAATTTGCAAAGGAAAATATATTTAATGTAAAAATTTAGCATAGTACTTCTCACCATAAGCTATTTATACAGACTTCAGGAAAAGTCAGTCCTAGTAAGATTTTTAAATATTGCTTAAAAACTTGCCAATTAGCTTCTGTATGTTTGGACACAAAAAGATTAAGTGAAATAAAGTGGGATAAATAATGAGTTTTTAAAATATCTTCCATGATGTTTCTGGTAGTGGAGCAAATGGAAGCTAATCCAAAGGGTGTGGAATTCTCTCTCTGAACTCCTGGATGGCTACCACTTTCTCCTCTCATCTTCCCCCAAACACATCTATAAGGCATCATTTTGGAACAGCTATCTAATACATCTTAAATAAGTATATAAATAATTACAGCAGTAATTTTCAACTACACCATAATATCCTCAAGACTTTGCCTTTCATTATGTGAAGAATATGGAAGGTGAAAAGTGATCAAGGTAAATCAATTACTACAAAAAAGAAAAACCTATGATGGAGAAAGAGCTATCAAATGATTTTGATCTGTCATGACATCAAGGCCCAACATATATGATGCCACAGAATTTCAATGTTGGTTTTGTTTCAAAACTGATGTTACTCTGTGCAATGAGCTCTCTCCCATCAAGAGGTATATTTCTAAAGTGGTTTTTGTTTTCATCTTACGAGATGCTGAAATTTATAAGACAATTTTTCTTTTAGCATTAGAAACTTATTCCCACCGTGGATCCAGGATTGAAGTATTTTAATATTCTTTGAGTGATTTATAAGATTAGTGTCATAATCACGTAATTACATATGGAGTTATTTCATTTAAGCCACCTGCACTGCTACAGTTCTAAACTCATCCTAGAGAGATTTAAAATAAATAAAGCGGCTGAACTTTCTCGCATAGCTGGGTTCTAAATTCGGAAGGCTTTCTATTCATAAAGCTGCCACTGTAATCAAGAGTTCATAGCAATGATGCCCCTGATCTAATAGTCCTTCATACAACAGTTTGGACAGGAGTGACACACTGTGCAGGAGAGCCAGCTCGCTCTGAGGATGAGGTCGATCGGTTGGAAATCTCTCTCTGTAGTTCCTCTACTTTTTTCTGAAGCTCTGCCCGTTTAGCAAGAAGTTCTTTATATCTGTTGTGAATAGGTTCCTACAAAAGCAAACATAAAATTATTCAACTAAGCAATCCTGACCAAACTCAAGATCAAGTCATTTCCTAAACCTTGCAGCGTGTGTTTTTTAGCCATTGAGACTAATCCTACCTTTCCAACCCAGAAATTAAGTTCAGGGACTGCTGACACCACTTTGATACTACTGCTCTTTCAACTGGCTTTCCCAGTACCCCTAGGTATTTCCACAGAATACCGTCTGTGGAGATGCTCCTGAAACTGGTATTTTTCCAAGTAAAACAACTAATTAACAAGACAATTAAAAGATAAAACTCAAAAGATTCCCTATCATTTAGTTGCATATTTTTAGTCTTGAACAGTTCTAAGTAGTCAATATTCCATAACATATTCACAATGGACCAGAATTTTGCTAGGCTTTTTACTTTCCTAAAGCTGTTTTCTTCAGCTTACTAAAACAAGACCCCTAAAAAGCTATCCAGAGAGAGGAGGGAAGAAGAGACAAAACAGAGAAGCGATGTGATCAAAGTCATACAAACAAAATCAAGATAAGATTCAGGTACAGTGATTACCCTACTCCGGTGTAGTGCTTTTTCTACTTACAATTGTAACTATTAGGGGGTAGAGGGGAAAGTTTTAAATATGCACGGATAATTTTTCCAGTTGCTTTAAAGGAGATAAATCTAGTAAAGTTGTATTGCATGAATGAAAACTCCCATTGTATATTGCAGCGTGCATACCTGTGGTTTCATCCGTGGATTCCACCTTATGTAATATCCCACCCAGAGCTCTAGGTGGCGCATGCTGGCTACTGGATAAAGAACATGATTGGAATAGCTCCCATAGAGAGGATTAGTGAAGTCTTCCAGCTGACTATTTATGTAAGACCACAGTGACACAGTCCTTTTAGGAAGATTCTATAAGAAGGAAAAATAGGTAAAGACTCCACTACATAAGCCATTTATACATCAGACAACATTTGTAAAGACGTATTTCGTGGTCATTAAAATCTCTTTAGAGGGAGTGGTCTTGGAGACTTCAGTGATAAACCCCAATCAGAGGGTACTGGAAAACAGTCTGCAGTTCCTCAAAGACTTAAACATAGTTACCATATGACCCAGCAATTCCAATCCTAGGTACATATCCAACAGAACTGAAAACATGTCTACAAAATCTTTTTCACAGATACTCAAAGCACTATTATTCATAATAGCCAAAAAGTAGAAACAACCCAAAAATCCATCAACTAATGAATAGATAAATAAAGTATCCACACAATGGAATATTACTCAGCCATCAAAAGAAATAATACAACCTGATGAACCTTGAAAACATATTAAATGAAAGGAGCCAGACACATAGGTCACATATTGAATGATTCCATGTATATGAAATGTCCACAAGTGGCAAACCCAGAGACAAAAGATTAGTGTTTGCCAGGGGCTGAGAGGACAGAAGAATGGGAGTGACTACTAACAGGTCTTTTGGGGTGATGAAACATTCTGAAAATTAATAATGGTGGTGGTTGCACAACTCTGTAGTTACACTAAAAACCACTAACCTCTGCACTTTAAAAGTGGATTTTTTTTAAAGTGTATGCAAATTATATCAGTTAAAAAAAAACTTTTTTAATCCAGATAGAGTGAATCTTTCCAAGGCTCTCAAAAGATGAAAGTATCTTTGGAACTTAGTTATGCTATTCTTAGTTATCTAACATTGTATAAATTACTGAGGTGCCTGTTATGCATGAAAATACTTAACTGCATAGTAGACACTAAAGATGCAATAGTGAATTTAAAAACTGAATACCTGCTTTCAAGGAACAGTCTAGGAAGCACTTACTAAGTAGCAGTTCTTGTGGTATTTTGAATGGTTTACTCAATCTTCACAATAATCAGTACTGTTATCTCTATTTTACAGAAGTAGAAATTAACTTACCCAGCAGCTGGGCTTCAGTGCAAGCACTTTTTCCCACTATGCTTTTTTTAAAAGCAAGAATAAACTATTTCATAACCACCTTTTTTAGAATAAAAGTTGATGCAGAGGGAGACACCAATCAAGATGATTAAGATGTTCATACATAGAATAGATGTATTTTGAGAAAGATAGAGGTAAAACTTGAAATGTAACCCTTATACGATTTCTTCTTAATAATACCAACCCTGCTTAACCGTGATATATCTCGGGAAGGGGGGTAATGAAAAATTTTAACTTTCTACACAGTATCTTTTCAGTGTTTGAATTTTTTATAGTACCACTTTACAATTTAAAACACCCAAAAACTTAATCTAAAATGTCTCATATATATGGAGAATATTATTTGGGAATTTGAGCTGCCCATGCATTCAAATGTATGTTTTCTGCTAATTATATTTTTCTGCACCTGCTTTGAAAGATTTCTATCCTGCACAGAAAAACTGGCACACTGGCACTCCTATTTCACATACTTCAGTTCTCTTTAGCAGACACTACTCCCTACCCATAGCTCAGTGGATAGCTTGTGACAGAGATACCAAAATAGATCAGTCCAGATGTATGGAAGGAAGTAATCATATTATAGCATATAAGATAAAATATGAACTTAAGAAATCACCCAGAAGAACAACTTCAGTTGAAATCTATCACAGAGTGCATTCTTGTAGGGAAAAGTACATAGTGGGGATAGTAGCGGGAGATTTTACCTCTTTTCCTCTCTGTTGTTCACTGTTACAGAGGAATGTCCCAAATAAACAGCTGTATAGGTGGTCCAAAATGGTAATGAGAAAATACTCATTGAATTCAAATGCGGTAGGAAACTGCAAATTGAAAACACAAACACACAAAATTAAACATTTTTTTTCAAGCATATTCATCTTTGCCATGGGTAGATCCTTTGTAATAGTATTTAAAATTAAGTTAAACAACATATAAAATTATATGATTCCAAGCCATTTTGGCATTATCTATATGGTTTTCTGTTCAAAAATCACTTTATCACTTTTCTGAGGTAATTTCTTTCAGAATCTCCTTTTCTTGTGCAGTAAGAAAGAATTAGAAAGGTCTCACCATGACGTTTCTCTATCCTCTATATCTGTTAACCCTAAACTTGAAGGCTGCTGAATTTTGACTCAGGCAATTCTGGCAACTCTAGTCCTTTCTCTGCCAAAATGACCACAAACAACATAGTAAAATTTTTCTTTAAATTTTCTACAAGTCAACCTACTGTTCAAGGAACATCTAATCAAACCAGAGTCCCTTGTAATCCACTACTTTGGCAGCATCTTTCTAACATAAAGTAAATTCACTCTCTCTCTAACCCAAGCTAAGGGCTTGACTGGATGTCTTGGTTTTAAACGACACAATTTTGGAGGACTATGAAATGAAGAATTAGAGACCCCAGAAAGTTAAAAGGTTTAGTTTAATCTATCCTGTCCATATAATATTTCAACATTATTCAGAAGCTTCTAGGTAAGATTGTACCAATTATAGGGCTATGTGTGAAAGGAATTCTATGAATATTTGGATTGCAGATTGGGAAAATACACATAGTTTCCAAGTTTTTATTTCTTAGATCTCTACCTTTATAGTGGAGGAAAACTGTATAAACAGCATGCAAAAGGGCTAGGGATGAAAACAACTTTGCCTTGAAGTTTCCTAAATACTCGGAAGCTATAGGCAGGGAAACATGGCAGATTTCTCAAATATAATAATAAAGGGCGATTAGTAGGCCTTGAATAATTTTTGTGTCTGTGAAGCTGAATGAAAGCAGGTGATCAAGCATTGCCAACAACAAAAAACCAATCAACTATCAGAAACTTTGCCAAATCCCATTCATTCATTTAAAAAATAAATCTCATCTCATGTATTTGTTCACACTGTTTGCCTTATTATTAGCCAAATATGAGTGCTAAAACATTAAATAGCAATCCCAAGGATATAAGCCTGCGATTAGTTTTTCATCTTGGCAAAACTATTAGCTCAGTTACAAGAAGACATCTTAATCAGTAGGCATTTCCTCAGAATGAAACTAAAATAGCAGAGCATTAGCTGCAGCTATTGCTTTTAAAATCCTAAGAAGAGGAGTATTTTGTTTTCTTTATGTGTTTAAAATCTGAAGGGCCCTTCAATGACTGCTTCCTGATCCCAGGACTGAGGGGATGGAATGAAGATGGATGGAGGAGGAAAGGCATAGAATCTGGCTAGTTACAACATAATAGGTCCTATTTTGACAAGTATGCTATTTAAGTCTTTGCACTACTATTCGATTGATAAAACTGATGATTGCTAATAAGCATTATGAATAGCTAGCATGCTTTATGTTCAGGAAAAAAATATACAGAAAAACATTAACTATAATAGATGCCTAGAATAAAGTACTTAGTGTTCTATCAAAAAAAACCATTTAAATTCATTTTCTTTTATTTATTAACAGGCTTAAAATTAGGATTAAAATGCTTTTAGATATATAGCATATAGAGTTAACAATATTTCTAAGGTATAAATGTATTATTTAGTATGCTCTTGTCCCATCCAAATACTAACCAGGCCCAACCCTGCTTAGTTTCCAAGATCAGATGAGATCAGGCATGTTCAGAGTGGTATGGCCGTAGACCAGTATGTACTCTTCTTGCAAAAGATTGAGAAATGTGATTTAATTTTTTTTTCCAACAAACATACCAGAACTATTACATTCAAACACATTGCCCCTTCAAGGTATTCACCTAGGAAAGCAGTACATGTAACCCTCAATGATGCCATGATTTCAAAGAGCTTCCCTACCTCTTTGATGGCATATTCGATTTTGCCAAGAGTCAAAGGTTATTTAAAACCAAATATGGTAATGGTCAAAAGTGGGTCCTATTGTTTCGAGTCAAATATCCAAAAAAAGGATTAGTAGGGATATATGTAGCTGATATACTGACTCAAAGGCAATTCCAAAGGAAAAACTCAAAACTACTCTAAGTAGTAGTAAACATTGTAAAACTAAGTACATAGCATCTCTCCTTTCTCCCATTCCCCGCAACACTGAATTGTATACACCTTTTCAGTACACATGTTAAAATACCAGCCTCATCATATTGTAGTCATATCTACAAACAATGCTTCATTTAAGCTAGCAGGTTCAAAATAAACCACTCAAGTTGAAAGACTTATAGGGGGAAAATACTATTAAGTATATAATATATATATTTCACGTGAGGATCACTATTCATTTTCTTTTAATGAAACAGTATCTTACTGAAGCTAAAATAAGCTCCTAAATAAAATATGATTCTAAAGCCAAACAGAGCCAGCACCTGCCCTACTTTAAATTCATGTGGCAATCTAAGTAAAAACAATTCAGATTCCAGTTGTTTGAGGTCCAATAAACCCTTGGATGAATAAATAACTTACATACCAATAAGCTGCATTCAGCTCTTGGGTTTTGAGGTGATTTTTCTTGAATTAGAATTAAATCATATTTTTAAGACAACGACCCCTTGCCTCATTAGTGAAGTGATCTCATAATAAATGTGTTTTTTCAGTCTCCTCTGGTACCTTCCCAAAAGATTAAATCCATTTAGATTAACATTTCAAATAAATCTGGTTTGTTACAAAGTTGTTAGGTCTAAAAAATGTAACAGCCCTGTCCATGCCTAAACACAAAAAGAACTGAATCTATTACATACCTACCTTGTTACAATTATCATCTAAACACATTTTTCCCTTAAAATGATTAAAATTACTTAAAGTAGGATTTTACTTTGCTTGAATTACCTAGCTTATTTCTTCACCTCCCTTAGCAAGGTATAGATAAGCTTTTGGGTAAGCCTATTGGTATTTAACACTATTTGTTCAATCCTCTTAGGGGTTATTATCAATGCCACTTGTTGAAATGCTAATGAGATCAAATTGTCAAGTGTTTAATACTATCCCCAAATAATAACCGTTTAATTTACAATATGACAAATAATAGCTCTTACCTGGAAACTACAAGAATTCCCATTTAATACAAACTATAGGATAATACGTGACCACATCTCCCAACTGGACAGCTTAAAAGAGATAAGAATAAATATCCCAGATAAGTTACCTGTCTTGTCATTTGCCAGACACAATCAATAAACTGAAGAAAAACAGGCGATCTGTCTGCATCTGCATGGTTCTTATCTCCATGGCCAACTCTCTGAAGCAAAGACAGTGAAATATTACATGAGCTTTGTGGGATTTTTCATTTTTTAATGGAAATAATTTTTCAAGAAAAATAATATTTGGTCAATATTGTACAAATTTTCAGAAAATCTTTTTAGAGCACTGCAAAGGAAGTAGAAATCACCCATAATCCAGTCAAGCAGAAACCTCTATTAACATTTTGATGTGCAAACTGCCAGATTTTTTCTGACATGAGATGCTTGTAATAGGGATCACCACTTTGTTTAATAAATGAAATCCAGATCCTAAAAGAGTGATAATGAAAGATAGGAGCAGCCAGACCTCAGCCCAGATTTTTATCCTGGAGATTTAATTTCCCTCTGACAAATAATAATTACTTGTACACTGGCCTTAGAAAGCACACTTTTCTGTTAATACCTTGGTCAGTGAGTGAAGGGTACCCCATCCCATTTAGCTCTAAATGTGTCTTCATTAGCACAAATCTTAGAAAACCTTTCAAAACTGCTGGACATTGGCCCTCCAAGCATGCAGTCACCCAACCAGTTTCTCAGTTCTTTTCTCCTCTGAGGACTTTAGACCAGATGACTGCAACACAACCCTGCTCCTTACCCCAAAGCAGGGATTGTAAAAGTGTGGTCCACAGACTTCCAGGGGCTGTGAGGTCAAAAGTATTTTCGTAATACTAAGACATTATTTGCCTTTTTCAGTATGTTGGCATTTGCACTAATGGTGCAGAAGTGATGAAGGATAAAACTTCTGGTGCCTTAGTAGGAATCAAGCAAGGCAATGGTATCAAACTGCTCTAGTAGTTATTCAGCCCTGCCAGACACACGCAGTTAAATGAAAGAAAAAAGTCATTATCACTTATGCCAGTGTCCTTGATGAAGCAGTAAAAAACATGAATTTTTATTAAATCTCACCTTCTGAGTACACATTTTTAAAATATTCTCTGTAATAAAAATGAGAAATATGCAATAATGTGTTTCTGCTGCATACTGACATAGGATTGTAGGAAATACCACTTTTTCATGGAACATCATTTTTACTGGAAAGAACAATTGATATATGACCTATGGCTAATAAGACTTGTAGACATTTTTTTGAAAATGTACAAAGTAAATATATTACCTTAAGGAAAACAACTGACAGTATTTGTTGTCAGTGATACAATTCAAGCTTTTGGGTGGGTGAAAATTAGATTTTTGGAAAACTTTTACTCACTCCAATGAGCTTGACCATACTTGAAGACTTTCCTGATAAAATCAGTGGTGATATTAAATGTGATTTTATGATGTTATATAATGAAATGCATTAACATGTGGAAAATCTATGTAACTCAATAAACCAGTGTTTTCCAAATATCTAATACATGATGTTACAAAGTCATGCATAGGTAAAAGATCTACTCAAAGTGCAAGAGAGACCAATGAAATCCAGTGAAATAAACAACAAAAAACTCATTGATTTGACTTTGGATTCCATATTACATCTAACCTATAAGAAACAACCATTTGTCAAGTTTTGGCATAATATCAAAAAATATCCACAATTCCCTGAAAAAGCTATTAAAATACTTTTTCCACTTAAATATCTGTGTGTGGTCAGATTTCCCTTACATACGTAAAACAACAGAACATATCACAAAAGATTGAATGAAAAAGTAGATGTATATGCACATATCTTCTACTGAGCCAGACTCATTAACGAAATTTGCAAAAAATGTAAAAACAATGCCAGTCTTCTCATTAAACTTTATTTTGGAAAATATAATTATTTTTCATTAAAATATTATTAAATATACAATAGATTTATTATTTTCCCAAATTAAGAAATACTCTTTAAATTTAATTTTCTAATGTGGCAAATACCAATAGATAAAATTCACATAAAGTTCTTTGGGGTTATCATTAATTGTTAACAGTGTAGAGGGGTCCTGAAACCAAAAGAATCATTAGAATAGTTGAGAATCGTTACCCTATGTTAACCATGTGAGCATAACCTCTTGACTGGATGTCCTTTGTCAAAATTCTGCTTTCAGAATACAACTAGGAAAAAAAATGGAGTAGGCAACCAGAGTTAGTAATTTAGGGATCCACAGCCACTTCAAACAGCCTGAAACATGATTTTGAACATACTTACATGAACGTATGTAGCTCTGGCTGCCTAAAACTTCATTCTTTGAAGTAAGAGTTTGTTAGTTTGTTTTAAATGGTCTTTTCATGATAAGTATGTTGTATAGAGAACTGAAAAATGTGAGCCATCTAAACAGATACATTCCCACAACCGGTTTTATTTAACAGTTCAAAAGAGGAGACTAACTTTAGATGTCTGTTTCTTTCATGTTACAGTTGACCCTTGAACACAGTGTGAACTACACGTGTCCACTTATATGTGGATTTTTTTCAACCAAATGCAGGATGTGAAACCATGTGTACAGAGGGCCGACCTGTCTATAGGTGGATTCTGCAGGACAGATGGATGGGACTTGAGTATGTGCGGACTTTGGTACATATGCAGAGGGTCCTGGAACCAATCACCTGCATATATACCAAGGGACAACTGTATTTACAGAGTCTGCTAATATGCCCTGGTAACTATTGGATACTAAAGGTTAACATTAGAGATAGTATCTGGGCAAACACCTTTCAGAAAGTCTTTCAATTAATCCAGGAAGATGTCTGCACAGAAACCAAGTTCTCAGTGGCTTTGAGGC